>OX344794.1:29433011-39433011 GCA_947034925.1 Eudemis profundana
CGGGATATGGGTTTCCTAAATATAGGTATAATAATGGATACAACAGGCATCCTCCCCAATCCCGCGTGCAACTTAGAGAATACAGTCTGTACAGTCGCGTACAAATGTAGGGCTACTTTAATTTTGACACAGGTGATTCACAAAAAATAACAATGATCTATTAGGTACACAAATGGAATAGAACAACAAAGCACCTGACAGGGGAGCAGTGGCGTGGTGTCCATAGAACTCGATTCCCATCGGCTTGACTAATATTAGGCAGCTCAGCATTTTATCCTAGTGCTCTTAAAGAAAATTGAAGCTAAAGCTACTCCGGCTTGCCCAAGGATTTCTTCAAACGCCACGCCACTGCAGGGGAGTGTACGAGTACATGGGTTATTCTTCAGAAATATGTCTGTGACTTATTCTTCTGGCTCCATATATTTAGTATGAAAAAGGGCCAGAGGAATAAGGTGACCGCAGACATATTTCTGAAGAATAACCCACATAACTGTAAAAAAAATTGTTATCGGAATGTTTGTTTATCTGTTTGTCAGCGAATCCTGCAAGAACTATCGGCAGCGTTGCCAGATTATTCGCCAGATTATAGAGGATTCGATTCCGGTAAACGAATTCTCCGTTGATTTTGTTCGTTCATTTCATACAGTATCGTGTTCAAAACTTGAACTAGCTGATTTGATTCGTTCAAGTTTTAGGCAGTGATTTGTTAGATGAACATTTTTGTTTTTATATTATTAATTTATTGCGTCATTAATGCCGCTTTTATTTGTTGGATTAATAAAAAAAAACATTTACACAAATATGTTGTAACATCATCCATTTTACTTTGCTTTTGTATGTATATTAGGTACCTCTGAGCAAAGTGCCATGGTGCGTACAGTTGGACGGAAACATCTTGAACCAATTAATTTTAGCCCACGAGACAAAAAAAATAGTTAGAATTTTTGAGTAAAATAAGACGGTTTTACTCATTCAACTATTGGGCTCAAATCGTTCAGAAATTGGACACGTCGTTCATCTTCTGGGAAATATCGCCTATTTTGATAATAATCATTTTTATAAAAATACGGTATTATAATAAAAAGTATTGAAATATTCAAATCCAATCTAGAAGATATACTGAATCGTATAAAAAAATTAAATTTGTAGAAAGTAGGTTACAACTTTCCGAAAAAAAAATCTAAAGTGTGTGTAGTCGCTTAATCGTTCATCTTTTGGTGATTTTTCCCTACTACTATTTTCATTCGAATAAACAAATAATTTTGCGGGGCAGTAATTCAATATACAACAATCAAGAGCAACATTAACGTGACGTAACCATGTCTGATTTCGGGAAAAAATACTTAGTTTAAAAACAGCTACTGTTTAGACTGACTGTACACGCACCGGCTGCCGCAAGTTGCATGCACTAAGCGCGCGTGCGCGTCGCAAATCGCCTGTCAACCCATGACATTGCGTATAATACGTCACGCCTAGTTACCACCCCACCCGCCCGCGACCCCGCCGTGACGGATCGCCCTTGACTAATTGAGAGCCCTGAAGGTACACATAATAAAAACAAAATGTGACACGACTCAAAGGTGACGTTACGCGTTACGGGATAAGTTGATGTGCAAAATTACCGGAACTCTGTTTATACTTTTGACAAACACTTGCAGAGCACGACCGATGGACCTTACAACTTGGTCCTGAACGACGTCACTTAAAATAAGATTTAGGATTTTTTTTTTATTTTTAAACCGTAATCGTTATCACGACGTCACAATACAATTTACCACATACTTAGCAATTTATATAATTTTTCGATTTTTAACTACTTACATTTCTCCTTTTCAGTGTCCTAGAAAATGGACGCCCGTATCCTGATGCTAATACAGGATGGAAATAAGTTGAGTAAAATTAATTTTTCACGGTATATTCCAATGCAGAATTGGGTGCTGCCTGGGTTAAGAAACTATCATTATATTTAGACCGTCAGTTAGATTATCGAAGAATATTAGAAACATACATTTTTCTTAATCAAATTAATAAAAAAATACAAAGATGAAGACCGTCATAGATCCGGAGTGGAGGCTTGAGACGTCACTTATATTTGGATATTGTACCATGGCGTATGACGTCGTGCGAAACTTCAAAGCACTGTATCGTTGTCATTTTTTGTTAGTCAAAGAAAACAAAAATACGTGTACGTACAATATTATGAGATAATCCAACTGATGGACTATAGTACATTGTGCACCGAGGGTAGTAAGAAGGGGATTACTAACGAGAGTCTATTAGAAGCCCGACGCCGTAGGCGGAGGGCTTTTAATGACTCGAGTTTGTAATATTCTTACTGCCCGTGATACACACAATGTTTTTCATCACATTTGCGAGGAAAAAAAAATAAAACATAAAAATGAAATAAACTAAACGCACCCGCTAAGAGACAACTTCAACTGTCAACTTTTTCAATATAGTCTTCCACAGATAATGCTAAGAACTGCGTTTAGTTTTTAAACTTGACAGGCAATGTCGCCAGATTGTACCGATTTTCAAAATAAAATTTTAAACTAAATTAATTTAATTGCATTAAAATAATCGCAAAAACTACGGAAATAATAGTAAAATATACCATATAAGTTTTATTTACACTAAAATTGGTTTTGTAGCCAAGTTTTGAAGATGTGAAATAGCCTTGGCTGATTCGAAACCTCCTTAGTCTGAAATGACGTACGACTTTTAAAACTAAACTCATAACTCCCGAGGGAGTTATAGATTTTCATACAGTTTTTCCTCCCGTGGGAGTTATAGATATTTGTAACCCACGGGGGGTAAATCGGCTCGAGTTGGTCTATAAGCGCGCGTGTTATAACACCCTTTACGAGCAAGTGTGATGAAAAACAGGTTTTTCAGGCATCATGCCTATTCTATGTCGATGCTTCACTGTGTTAGTCTTCACGACCTGGCCATTCTTTTTCGTTGATATCTGTCCAGGTCATCCCCTCAGCTAGGCGTCTGGGACGAGCGTAACTTACGGGTACGGCTCAATGCAATCTACGCTAACCCGACCAAACGCAATAAGTAAATTCATTTAATTAAACGACAAAGAATTTGTTAATCATTCCTGGCAAGATTGAATTATTATTGCTTGGGCCGCAATATGTTGCTGGGGTGAATGTAGGTTATTGTTATGCACCCTAAGCTTGCACCCTATGCTGCGGCTGTATGCCACGGATGCATTCCTAGGCACACGTGTGGCCATCCCACATACATATGCATGTCTCAGTTACTGTCATATTACAATTAAAAAGCACCTACTCACTGTCAACTGGGAAGTAACATAACAATGCTACGTTAAAATACAAATATTATAATAAAAACGCATTTTTTTTTAAGGAACTGACAAACTCGCAACCCATACACGGGCGTAGCGATTGTCGGACCGGGTGGTCAGCCGTGGCATTCCCTGGGGTCGAACCAGGTCGCTAGCCGGACCACCCTGAGTTTGGTCGGACTGGGTGGGTGCCGGGGGTGCCTGGGATCGAACGCTTTTTTACTGACGCTGTACTATACATAATGGCCTAACGTCTAATCGTCGGATCGACCAATAAGTAGGTACATAAATCGAAACTATAACTTAGAAATTGACCATTTGGAGGATTTGATCGCCAAAATGGAGAATATGTATGAATCCATATTCAGAAGTGATGGAAGTGTCTTCCAGACCCAAGCACATAATATATATATATGTATGTGTGTGTTTATACAGGATGTCCTAGCCTCTGGACAAACCTGAAAGGTACATATTGATTAGGGTATTTCTGACTAATATCATAACAATTAGAGCAGAACTAACAGATAAATTAAAGATTTACTATTTTTGCTTTTGAACATCCTGTATGAAAGCACAAGTTGACAATCGAAACTCCTTCAGCAAATGCAACCTCATAGAATTGCATGATAATGATAACTTTTCCTATCGTATGATTTTCTTTTAAAATATTGACACTTATTCGGTGCGACATTAACATGTGTCCTATGAATATTACGAAAAAATTACCTATATTGTACATATTTTTCAAAATGGAAAACTATTATTCTGCTGAGAATGACGTAAATATGATTTTAATTTACGTAAAGTGTCACCAGAATGCCAACCTTGCGTTAAGGAGTTACCGAGAGAGATACGGAGAAAACAGGAAATGTCAGTCCAATTAATATCGTCATTACATACCGTATATATGCCCTTTTTTGTGGATTTTTTTAATTTTGTTAGAAAATTTAAATATTTTATCTAAGCTCCTAATTAAAAAAATATGCTCATCAGAGCATTCCTGAGAAGTAATTCTACGGGGGATATCAGGCTACGTCCAAATGCTAAGGTCCCTCTGTAGATACTTGTTGTTAGTACAATAAATGATGACACTTTCTTTAGTTTTTATTTACTTATTTAGACTTTATTGCACAATACAGGAACGTAAAATCAGCGAACTTAATGCCATAAGGCACTACCTGACCAGTTAACCGCAT
The DNA here is from genome assembly GCA_947034925.1 of Eudemis profundana. Classification (NCBI taxonomy): domain Eukaryota; kingdom Metazoa; phylum Arthropoda; class Insecta; order Lepidoptera; family Tortricidae; genus Eudemis; species Eudemis profundana. The sequence continues at coordinate 29,437,524 of OX344794.1, forward strand.
ATATTTATTATTATATTATACTGTGTCGTCAAAATCTAATTTAAGTGAATCCATGCACATCTCATCGTGAAATAAGTTTGACATCACACATTGTGGAGATAATGAAAACGTGCAATTACGAAAGGAAGCACCTATTACATGCTGTGTATACTATATATACACGATGGCATCTAATCGGTAATCAGGAACCAGTTTTTCTAACTCAGTAATTGATAGCGGTCACGTTGATGTCGTAATTAGTTACATCTAAACAATTTTTTTTTCTGTGGTAATTTTTATTTCGAAATCAGTTTTATCCTAAATTCCTTGTCACCCTACTAATCTGTATCTGTGAGATTACAACCTCTTTAAAAAATTAATGACAATGATAATTTATGAGTAATAACTTGTCACTGTCATGTATGTAAACAAAGTCATAGAAGTCGCAAATATTGAATGAGAAAAGTAAATTAGTAATTAAAAAAACATGCCTCGACCATATTTGTGCTCAAAATATCGAGCGTTACAATATTGTAGGTACGTTTATCAATACAAACCAAACAGCTGAAGATGAACTCAAGAATTATTCCACGAAATTCATCCAAACGTACCAATTCTCACGCACAGTTTGATAAACCGCATGAACTAAAACCTCTGTGACTTCGGACAGTTCACAGTGCCAAACCGCGCTCAAGCACCCGGCCGGCCTCGACGTCGTCCTGACGATCTGGATCGACGCATTTTAAGATACTTTGCTCGGGATCCTCGTAGGAGCAATAGGCAAGCAGCGAGAAGGTTTCATGTGAGTCAGTCCTTCGTGTGGCGGCTACTTAAATCGTCGGAATTGCATTCTTTTCATTTTCGGCCATTTTATCAACTCGTAGAAAAGTTTATTTACTTAAGATCTGTCAAATTTTCCGCGAAAGCGATGGCACTTGACGTATCGTGATCACGTGATTTTACTTCAATAATTAATGTAGGTGATCATGTATCCAGTGGTTATTAGTTTAAATTATGTTTTAACCTTTAATTAATTAAACAGTGAGGTATTTGTGTGAGACCTCGCCTATTAAGTTTGATTTTAGCTAGATATTAATATTTGTCTACTCCTGATTACCGATTAGAATCCGCCGTGTATAGTAACATCTACGTATCGTAAACCTTACCCCAAAGAGAGAGCCAAGTCACGTTGCTTAGGTTACCAGTTACCAGAGGGGTTGCCATATTTCGTTGTACTTACCTATTTCTGTACACAAAGAAATAAAAGCTTCAGTCCATTTTTGCAACGAGTTGCAATTCAATTGATTTAAAAAGATCAATGAGAAGATTGCGCCTCAATCAAATTGTTTTAGTTCTTATTCTTATTCTTATTTATAGGTTGGATAGATTAAATCGTGTGATGGTCGCATTTGCCGCATTTGCCAACATCGATGTAAGCGTCACTCTTGCACTTACGAACCCAGCGTAAAAAATCAAAGAAGTGAAAAAAATTGTTTATTTAGCTTAACCACCGAGTGTATACTCAATCGAAGTAAAGACAAAGTTAGGTGTCGGTTCGTTGTGGAAGAATTCGGGTACGTACACTCACGGACTTTAATTGTTGAGCCATATAGGGTTCACCTTACAATAGTCGTGTCATAGATTGTGTATTACATGACAAAATTAGACTGAACCCCAAATGACTTAACAATTAAAGTCCGTGACCGGTGGCGTGACGTAAAAGATATCCTTGGGCAAGCCGGTGCAGTGCAGTTGGCGTACATTTTCCTTAAGGGCAATAAGGTGCTCAAATGCCTGTTTTTTTTTTGAGTGGAGGGAGGAGACCCTCATTGGATATCACCAGGCCGGTCCTGTTGCGCATGCCCGACTCGCTCGGGAATAATGCCAGATATTAGGCAAGCCGGTAGGAATCGAGCTCTTTGGACGCCACGCTGCTGGTATAATATTATACCTATACTTAAGTTCAGTAGTTGCCGTCTTCGGGTTAAAATTATGACGATGTTGAACATAAGTGACCATTTTCCAGCTATGGCACGGTATTGAGTTACTTAATGTCTAAACTAAATTGTATCTCCGTCGGTGTATGTCTACGTCAAACGTTGAAATGTAGATGTAGGTATCAGCGTACCTACACGGGTAACGTTCGTCTCAACGACATATTATATTAAGAGTGATACTTTAAATCTATACACGCGGCATTGAAGATTAAACCGGGTATACGCCCACCTGACGCTCCGCTGATTTTCGGGTCCACTTCGGTCCGGGGTCGGAGGGAGGAGCTCGTATTTCACAATTAAATTTTTCTGGCGCGATCTCGCCGAGCGTGTACGCCAAGCTACGCCGCTACGCGGCTGGGGGTGGGCGCCGGCGGTGCTACAACTGTGCAGCGTTTAGTTTTTTTTAGTGTCACAGTTTTTTTCTTTAAGGTGACTTGAATCGGAATTGGTTTTTCATACAAATGTTGCCGCCCAGGGGCAGTATATTAACTAGATTTCAGGAATAAAATCTTCAGGTTTCGGTTCAGACAGTACAATGAAGTAAACTAGTAATTAAAACATTATAAATAACAATTATACGTTGAAAAATAGAATTACCAGACGTATAATAGTCATTTAGTTTATCTGGAATAACATTATAGGACTACTATATCAATGAACAATTAAACAAAATTAGAAGTACTTTAAATAATACTCAACTGAATACAAGAACCTTAAAATAAATAGCCGGACGGAGAACTGAAGTCATTTCTAGTCCGCCGGCTGCTTGTAAAATTACAAGTAGTTATTACGAGCCGCACGCACTTTAACAATTTTTTTTCCTACCTGACCAACCAGCGGCAAGGTACCCGGCGGACTAGAGATGCTTCAGTTCTTTGTTAGGGTAGCTCTGTCCGGCTATTTATGTTAAGGTGTTAAGGTGACTGAACATTATATCGTACAGAGTTACCATTTACAAAATAGTTTATACTTAACAATACTTTTAACTTTTTAAGTTGCGCAGAGGTGCCATTCTTAAGCTAAAACTGCGAGTAGAATCACCATGAAGTTATATAAACTTAGATGTCGTTTAACTTCTCATGTCAGACAAAATGCATCAAGCTATAAAATGGAACACAACCACATGAGGCCATCATTAGTCCTCGGAGTGGATTTATCATTTAATTATTTTTTTGTCTTGTGCTAAACAAAGTACCGAATACTTACGCTTTTCTATCTGCAATATTTTGCACAGTTTGAGCACCGGGGCAGCTAGTTTAATATCGCGCGACGACGACACGGGCGCCACGTGCGCAAAGATACGCCGCGCGCACACAGACGCAGCCCCCGTGCGTGTGACCTGGGCACTACACACACAGCTGCACCTTAACGCTTACTATTGTAGGGTAGAGATTCTTACGCTACGTGTATGGTGCATGCAGCATAGCGCCAGTTCATTCATGTATGCTCATTTTACATACCATACTTCTTCCCTAAAAGTCATAAAGTAAGTAGTTACATTTTGTTTAATTATTTTTCAGCACTTTATTACTTTGAAGAAACATAACAGTCTTTTACCTACATCCTATTTTCGTATTTTTTTTTATCTGACACTTGTCAGATACAAGTAATTTGTCAGAAGACAAAGTGCTGACTGCTTTGTCGCAAGAAACATTATGAGAACAAGTAATAGTAAGGTAAAGGAGATTGCCGACTTTTGGTACCAATATCGTCATTAAATTGTGTCACAACCAAAACGATACCAAAAACTTAGTTTTATTTTTTTAACCAGAGGGATTTTTTTATTACTGAATTTAAAATGGGAAATCTGAGATCAATTAAAAAAGAATGTCATACGACTAAGTTAAGTGAAGTCTCGTCAACGTCAGAAATTAAAGTTATTAGGTGATTTTGTATTTGGCCGGTTGACAAATACTTTGACGATTTGCTACGCAAAAACTCACTTCGAAATCTGGAAATCAATCTCAATTTCCTATGGATCCCCGAATACGATTTTAATGGGATTTAGTGATTAGGAAAGGCAGTTTCTTGTTCTTTAAGATACAGTCGGTTTCGTGTTGACACAATGACTTTTGATTTGGTACGAGGCCCCATAGACGCGTCGGCAATCTCCTTTTATTAGTGGAAACTTTTATAATCAAATATACGCTCGTCAAAAAGGTGTCAGATTTCTGTACTTACCTATCTAATTAAAAATGTAAGCTTAGGTCAAGATGGTCCAAAGGCGCGTCCCCACTGAGAGCATTCTTTCGCAAGCATTTGAAGGGTACACGGAAAGAACATGTCTAGTCACTAGTGATGCAACGAATACTACTTTTACGAATACGAATATCAAACCTACTATTCGGCGAATACGAATACGAATATCTCGCCATGGTAATAAAAGATTAATTTATTTGATGAATTTCTATTCTTCTAAATTTCTCTCTCTCATTTTTCAAAAAAGGTGACTAATGTTCATTCCGTGTACCCTTAATTTGTAACCGAGCAATCGCACCAACCAACCTATAGGTGGTTTTCCACCGGCAGGGCGAGACGGGACGAGACGAGGATTTTTATCAAGATGCGCGATGCGCGAGAGGCGATGCGCGAGGAGAGGATTGAAAACTTCATACAAATTTCAATTCAATCCTCGTCTCGTCTCGTCTCGCCTTGCCGGTGGAAAACCACCTTAAGCTCGGCTCAACGTCTAGACACCACTCGAATATTCGACGCTCGTCGTCGAATGCTCTCAGTGAGGATGCTCCTCTACAGATGTTCAAGTAGCAGAAAGTTTCCAAAAACTGGGAAAGTTGACGGAAATGTCTAGAAACTTTGACAAGAAATCATTGAAAGTTTCCTTTTTGCGAAGATCTCTATAGGGAATTCCGAGAAATTACCAAAATCTTTCCATGTGAAAAGTTTCGCAATTTTAGAAATTTTCAGTCAGGACATGGGTGAGTAGATGGTCCCGTTCGATCCGCATCTGCATGGATATTTTAACCATTTTTTATGCAATCCATAACTACAACTCATCCCCAAACATTAAGGGTAATCAGTCCCGGCCAGCATTACAACACCTGTTACAACGCCCCTGAGAATAACCCCTGCTAGCTTTACAAAGCTATATTAGTATCAAGCGTCAAACTAAAATGAACTGTAGTTCATGAAAGTAGAGAGCAAAATCGAATATTAGTGCTGTTTTTAGTATTTGTTTATTTTTATTAAATCCTACTAATAGGATTTAAAACAGTATTATAAAGGTACGTAAACCGTACATGTGTTAAACAAATAATGCTCTTTTAATTTTTTTGTTGTGTCCTTTTGAACTGTATTGTTTGCCGGAGGCTCCGACTTTTTTTTTAAACCAGCGTTTATTCCTTTATTGATTTCCGATATGGCTGAATTTTTTTAAGTATGTATATGTAAAATAGACGAAAATGCTACATTATTATGACATAGAGATGATCTGATGACGGAACCGCAATGTGGCCATATGTATTATAAATAGTACATTAGGTACATACCGAGGCCAGTAAAGTAAGAAATGTCTCAGATCACATGGAATTGTCGGCCGAGGCGAATGAGGCTTTCTTATTTACTGGCCAAGGGTTGTATACTATTATTCTATTCGACGGAGCATGAAAGCGGCATCTTCGTTTAGCGCAACGGCAGACAAGGTGACGCTTTCCGGCCGGAGGGCAGGAAAATTACATACCTAAGATAAATTCACCGTGCTTGGGCTCATTTGATTGGTATTGACGTGCAATTTACGATTATACAAAAAAGGTACAGTCGGCAATAAAAAACTTGTGTCATAATATAATATATGACAGAAACTTATTTCATATAATAATCAGCATAGCATTAATAGTGCATTAGAGCTCATTCGAGAATTCGGTCGTCCCGGGCTCGTGATTGCAATAAAGCACGGTTAACGCCAAGTGTGTCAGGAAATTAATAACCCAACCCTTGCTGCAAGTGCACCGAACGTGCCCGCGAATGCGTATGTCATCAATTACACAGCTCCGAATTACTGTCACGCCGCATTGTCTGCCACCCTAAATCGTGACCTGCTTTTAGTTGCTTATAACCAGCTTATTCGAGATTATACAGTGGAATCGAACTTGTCTTTTGATGCCAAACTATCGTTCCTGTTTACAAAATTATCAAGTAGACAAAGAATAAGTACCTATTAATTTACTGCGTATAGAAGCTCCAACAAAACTGTGGTTCAGGTCCGACCACCGGACGGAAGGCATCGCATCCGACCGTCTCACTCTATCGTATAACGCGTTAACGCGTACTGACGCGTGCTCTTTCTGGTCGCTGGCTAAAGCCCCCTACAGGGGGCCTCAAGGCCACGCGGCGAAATCGCGGAGTGATTCACTCCTGTAGGCTTATAATGGTATGTTTTGTCACGCGATATATAAGTGATAAAGCATCCGTCACGTTCTAACTAATAGTGTGTGAGAGTGACGGATGCTTTACCACTTATTTATCGGGTGACCAAGCGTAGCATCATAAGCCCACTGGTATAGATAGGTTTGAAAAACCAACATTTTTACCGTATTTCCAATATCCACCCATTATTTAATAAGTAAGGGTTGGAAAAACTCGCCAAATCGTAATGCTTTCTCTTGTCGAGTCCTCCACCCATACAAAGGAAATTATTTATGTCTCTGGTCTTGTTTTGTCATGTTCTATATCCATAAAAATGCCTCAAATTTCAATACATATAAGGGGCTCTTGCACAAAATTGTATACTGCTGGAACTTCAAGTTTTACGCTGTGCGTTGCAGTTTTTGTTAGTAGAGAATAGCACGCGTGTTCGTGTGTGCGTGTGCTGAGGAGCATTGCATGTTAAGATGATGCCGTTTAATAAAGACCAGACTTAAATATAATTTGATATGGATATAAAATAAGATCAGCAATACGTTTAAATAAACAATTTCTGATTGCGGATTCAGGATTTTCGTTTGGGAGGGTCTTGACGCTGCTGAGACTACGTTATTACCAAGGTAACCAAGCAAAAAAAAATGCTTTTTGGAGGACATGAGCTGTTTAGCTCTTCCCTCCTTCAAAATCTCATGCTTGAGCGCTTTCGGATCCACTGCTAACTGATACATGTTGACAAAGTTAAGTGGTTGTAAATAAAATAAGTAGGTGTGAAGCCAATTCATACTTAGGTACAAGTAGAAGTTGTTCTCGGTGGACACTTTATATCCTGGATAGTAATCTATATTACGTACAGTACAAGGTATTGCGATCATTCTAGCAGTAGCTTGGGGCATATTCCCACGGGTTGACTGCCAGAGACCAGCCGCTAAATCCCTGGATAACGCGCGCACACATCACTATCGTTTGCTGAGGCGGGATAAGCCAGGGCTTAACGCTTTTACATTATGCCCGCCTAGCTTTATTATAGATGTATTCATATCGGTGGAAGTAAACGCGATATGATTGAGATGACATAAAATTAGACTTGCAATTTTTGGTTCAGTAGACTGAAGGGTGACCTGTCATATCTCAATCAATGCTGACTAACGTGCACTTATTTTAACAATCTGCACATAATAGTACATATCTTACCTACGGGCGGTAAAACAAAGAATATCTCATTACGCAGGTATTTGACGCCCGAGCCGAAAGCAAGAGCGATAAGTATGCGATTTAAGGCTTTCTTTATTACCACCCCGTAGTACGTACAAAATTTTATATCTTCCCCAGGCCATGAAGTGGGATTTTTCGCACGCGTACATTGTAAAAAAAAATTGGTTGCTCCTAACAAGATTGTGATAGTTATAATCAAGCATCTTGATTCCATACGAGCCTAACAAGACGTTAGATGCACCATTCAACAAACATTGATGTATAAGGTAACTAATTAAACATGATCGAATCATACAAAGAAGCAAATATAATGATAGCAACAAGGAATATATTTCTTAAAATTATATATTAATTGATTAATCAGCTTTCGTTGATATGTTTAATATCTTGTTTGTTTTATTTAAGTTAACGCCAACAAAGAGAAAATCTCTCTTAGTTGGCTCAGATATTTAGAGTGTAGCGGGCGGTTATTACCACTTAATGGCCAGGTGTGACGTAAAACTATAAATATGAAGTAATGAATAGGTACTTGATATTGAATAGTTTTATGTGTAGCTTGTCCTAGAGGAATCCTAGGAGGCATCCTTGGCGTAGTTAGGTGTCACGATAGCTCTTAAAGCATGAAGGATACTTCTTATTTATTACTGTTAATATCATCCCAATATTAACATACATTTATATATATAATATTGCTTTCTGGTCATAACTACAAAAGCAATATTATAATAAAATTTGTTATCTTATCAGGAAACTCTTTACCCCTGACTGATATTTTAAGTTAGAAGAATGGTTTTTGCAGTCTGAATCTTAAATAAATTAACGCTGTGGCCGCTCAGCGAGTGGTCGATTACCATTTTATTAATCCGAGAAGTTAATTTATTGAAATAAAATTAAATGGCTCTATTTAATAAGTCGACGTCGTTGTCTTAAGAACTTTTCAAGATCTGAATTAAATATTTTTGTATAATAAAGAAATGGAAGATTTTAGGTTATGAAAATTAGTTATTTTATTCTGAAGTTTCTGCTAGACTGCATAATTTGTATAATCGTATAATAATTCTGTTGGTTGATACATATTAAAATCGCCTTAGTTTTTAGGGTTCCGTACCTCAAAAGGAAAAAGCGGAACCCTGATATCACTTTGTGAACCGTCTGTCTGTCCGTCCGTCCGTCTGTCTGTCTGTCAAGACCCTTTATCTCACGAACGCATGGAGGGGTATCGGGTTGAAAATAAAACCATATACTCAGGTCTAAATCATGAAAAATATAGTATTTATTTAAAGTATTTGAGCCCGACGCGCTCTTGTCTGGTTTTTTGAAATTTGATATGTCATTTTAAATTAGTTCTTGTTTTGAAAAAGCACAGTGTACAGGTACTAAACTAATTAGCTTTGACATAGGCAATTTAGATATTTGTCGACATTAGTTATCCATTCAATAAACTACAGTAGAGTTAGTTAGGTGTAATGTCGATTATAATTATTGAAAAATTCGAATTCCAGTAGTCTAACTTATAAAAATACTCTGACACATTTTTAAAGTCACATTTGTTTTTGACAGGATATGGTGCACAGATGCCCCGATAATCGGATTAAAAGCGCGGCAGTCTGTAAGCTGCGCATGACCTGGCAAAGACTCCCCACTGCAGCTTACGCTGCACAGCGTGACATCCGATGGGGTGTACGTCTCATATCATTTAAACTTAGTTATTATAATCAGACAGAAGTTTAACTCCTACGAAATCTCGTATATTTACAACGTGGGGATACAATTATTGTATCCCCACGTTGTAAAAATACGAGATTTCCACTTGAAATGGCAACGTTCGCGGCTATTCATGATTAAGGGAATGCCGAATGCTCCCAAAACTTGTCGAGTGCAAATCTCGTCTTTTTACAACGTGAGCGCCGATGGGCAATTGGCCGGCGGCGGCGCGCCGATCAAAATCGGTCGGCGGCGGCGGTGTCGGCGGCGTGACCTTGAGTTTCCCCGGAAAAGAAAAATACCTACAGTTTTTCATAGACACATTTATAATGAAGCAGTAGGTACTAAGCGTAATCAACTATTTAATGAATTAAATAGTGTTTACGTCACACCTGGCCATAAAGTGGCAATTACTCCCACAAAATACATAACGCAAGTAATGTAACTTTTTTTTATGTGTGATAGACAAGAATTTGACCCCGATCGCCCCTGGTGTTAAGTGACGATGAAGCCTAAGATTTATTATATTGAAGCCTATTTTGCTTTATCGGACTAAATATTAAAAAACTAAATGTCATGGCAATCTTTCTTTCATATCTGTAAAAGATTACTTTTTTTATAAAAGATTAAATCAATTAAATGCATCTTGATAAATTTTGTAATTTTCGAGGACAAATAGGTTAATTTATCCTTAATGGATTTAATTGAAAATACGTTTTTCGGACATTATTTGTCAACAATACAGTACTTACTCGTGGCTGGTATGCCCAAAAATGATCGTGATAGTATAATAATAAATAGGACAGAGCCTTTTTTGTCTTTCCAATAATGTAATATAAATAATATGATAAGGGATTATATGTTTAGGGCACGATATCCTAAAATACTTCAAACACTCACTTTTATGAAGGCTTTTAAAGGTTACAGCACTGTTATGACTTCGAGCTAAGCTCACGAGTAAACTCGTTGTTAAAATAAGTACTTACTCGGTAATCAGTATCATACATTTTGGACGCAGATGTGAAACGGAGATTAATGATTCTCGTTTATATCTCTCGTTTATTTAGCTATGATTACTGGACTCTGACGACGACTTCATGGTTTGACGGGTTCGCCGTGGAGCGCAACTGCAAATGATTGAAATAGACAGTTTCAAAACCAGCGGGAGGCGGGGATCGGCGAGCCAATGAGCCCGCGTCGGCGGCGGCGGCGCGAGATTTTAGCCGGCGGCGGCGGCGCGGCGCGGCGGCGCTCATATCTACTATGTGTACAAAAATGAGAATGCCCCATTTACGACGGCTACTCAACAGGAACAAACATTTTTAGGGCACAAATGGGTTTGCCTAACACTAATTAAGTCAGTTTAATCAGGTGGGTGGAACTCGCATCGAAATCGTGGATGGCGCTCGGTCATTGACCTGTCCGCCCGCCGGTCTGTACAGTTCGGCTCGTAGTAGGGCCGCCGCGCTCGCACATACCGGTTGCGTTAAGATTTTTTTTAGTGTTGATGGTTGATTGATTTTATTAAATGGGTTGATAAATGTGTATTGTATAGGAGCGTTTTCCAAAAAAATACCGGGGTACCTAGCTACTTTCTCAAAATATGGACTTGTGAGGTTTTTTTTTTGGCTCAGAATCGTTAGTACTTTTAAACCTTATACGTAAAAAAAAGTGTCCCAATTTTTTTTTCCATTACGTCACCATTTTGCATAGTGTTTGTATGAACGTGACGTAGTGGAAAGACAAAAATCCCATACAAATTATGGGACACTTTTTTTACGTATAAGGTTCGAATGTACTAACGATTCTGAGCCAGAAAAACCTCAAAGTCCATATTTTGAGAAAGTAGCTACCTACCCCGGTATTTTTTTTGGAAAACGCTCTTAGGGGTGTGACGTGGTAACACGGATATTAATAAGGACAATTAATTATCGTTTTATTGTTCAGAAACGAAAAAATATTTCGACCATGTAATGACAAAACATCCTGCCAACGCGTTGCTTAGTTTATTAGTCAATATTAATTTCGACGTACCGTCAATGTTCTCCCATTACATATTTATTAAAATGAATTGTGCGATTCCAAATCTTTATACCAATAATAGCCAATTTAAAGACGGCAAGAAACTTATTCAGAACTATATTAAGATAGTTCTGAATAAGTTTCTTGCTAAGTACTTTATACGCATAAAACATTAGTAGGTCAACCTAAATAAATGTGTAATTAATAAATCGAATCGAATCGATTTATGATTCATCAAATATGCCACTTTAGTAGTGTTAAAAAATATTATATGTACAGTCAAGTCCAAATATATTTATCGAATAAATCTTACGGGGTGCGGGTAAATATGGTAACAAGTCCTTATTGCTACGACATAAGGTGTATTCGGACATATTTTTGAACATTTGTATGCACCCATATTTGTACACTTGACTGTACTTACATATTTTTTTTACAACTTGATAATAATGTAATAGATAACTTATATAATTATAACTTTAAAAAATAAAAACAAACGATTTCAAAGGCTCAAATGAAATTGCTATACAGGGTGGCCCATTTCAATCGGTCAATATGGGAAAGTCTGAAACTATAAGACATACGAAGATCTGTTCTTAGGAACTTAGGAACCATGTCATCGATTTAAGGGACAAGAAAAACTGCATATATAGATTTAATATAATTATGTGTGATATACCAAATATGGATTATGGAAGATATTTTAGGTATTGAAATTTTAGTTACTGAATGTGACAACCCTTACATTTGTCGGCGGCGGCGCGACAAAGGTTTTTTTATGACCGGCGGGTTTGCTTTGGATCGGGTGGCACCTTCCAAGATCCAAGCAGATGAGTTTCTGTTCCTTTCTATTCTGTGGGTCTTTCTATTTAATCAAACTATACACACTTTATTGTCAAAACCTCCTGCATGCCTCCACACCCACACGTTGGTTGTTGCGAAATCCTGCGGCATCTCTGTCGCTACGTATCCGGTATAAGTACCTATAGCTTTTACAGTTTCACAAGATGTAGTTAGCTCATTAACAATTTAATAAAATGTTACATAAGGACGCCTAATCAGATTTCAACTAATTTTGATATAAAGAACTGGACATCCAATTGTGGTTATTTTGATAGAGTAGGTAGTTCTATCTAATGGCCCATGGTGATTTCTTATGTCCAATAAGATGTAGGTACAATTATTTTCTAAAAACCCGAATTCAATTGAACCAGAAATGGGTTAAGTCTCATTTCGTCTAAAAAGCAAGTTGTCTATGCAGTAACTCGTCTAAATAGTAACTGAACCAAGCTGGACTTTAGCACGCTAGCTTTTTATTTGTTGTGGACCTATAATATCATACCTATATCCCTTTCTTACCGATACCGGTCGCAAAAGTAATGGTTACTTTAAGTCTACTGTGTTACGGTGTCTGGTCTGCGTAAATAGCCATCTTTGGGGTCATCCATTCCATTAATATTACACAAAACATAAAAAAACGGCGCTAAAAAGGGTCACCACTCAGCTATTGCCCATTGTGCCATAGCAAGAACCATGGCGCTGATTTTCAGTGGTGCCCTAAAACTAAAATCTAATTATCTTATTTGGACGAACGTACTAGAGTTGAACAATTGATGACAACAACAGAAGTAGAAACTTTAACAAGTGTGATTACTTTATTAACAAAAACAAGAAATTAATATATACACGGCGGATTCTCATCGGTAATCAGGAGTAGACAAATATTAATATCTAGCTAAAATCAAACTTAATACGCGAGGTCTCACTCACTGTTTAATTAATTAAAGGTTAAAACATAATTTAAACTAATAACCACTGCATACATGGTCACCTACATTAATTATTGAAGTAAAATCACGTGATCACGATACGTCAAGTGCCATCGCTTTCGCGGAAAATTTGACAGATCTTAAGTAAATAAACTTTTCTACGAGTATGTAAAAATAAAATAAAATAATTTATTTCTGTAAGTAGGCCCTCAAGGGCTCTTTTACATGTCTCATCTCTAATTCTTTGCTTTTGGCGTGATAGATAACGAATTAAAATTGATAAAATGGCCGAAAATGAAAAGAATGCAATTCCAACGATTTAAGTAGCCGCCACACGAAGGACTGACTCACATGAAACCTTCTCGCTGCTTGCCTATTGCTCCTACGAGGATCCCGAGCAAAGTATCTTAAAATGCGTCGATCCAGATCGTCAGGACGACGTCGAGGCCGGCCGGGTGCTTGAGCGCGGTTTGGCACTGTGAACTGTCCGAAGTCACAGAGGTTTTATATAGTTCATGCGGTTTAACAAACTGTGCGTGAGAATTGGTACGTTTGGATGAATTCCGTGGAATAATTCTTGAGTTCATCTTCAGCTGTTTGGTTTGTATTGATAAACGTACCTACAATATTGTAACGCTCGATATTTTGAGCACAAATATGGTCGAGGCATGTGTTTTTAATTACTAATTTACTTTTCTCATTCAATATTTGCGACTTCTATGACTTTGTTTACATACATGACAGTGACAAGTTATTACTCATAAATTATCATTGTCATAAATTTTTTAAAGAGGTTGTAATCTCACAGATACAGATTAGTAGGGTGACAAGGAATTTAGGATAAACTGATTTCGAAATAAAATTATCAAAGAAAAAAAATTGTTTAGATGTAACTAATTACGACATCAACGTGACCGCTATCAATTACTGAGTTAGAAAAACTGGTACCTGATTACCGATTAGATGCCATCGTGTATATATAACAATACTCATTTCATAAAAAACCTAGCCTTAGAAAGAAAACTAGTAAAGAGAACAATAGGTAACTAAATTAAAAGAGTAATTTTAGCTTTAGAACTGTGCCGCAGTGATGTCAAATGTGTACCCAATACCCATTAAACAGACTTATATTATTGCCTATTTATTTTCAGTTGTATTGTGTTTCTAGGAAATATGCACGACATTTAACTTAAATAATACTGATCTAACGCAACGCACAAATTGGTGGAGGAAGATTGTTCCAACATTTTGTGGCGGCATATCGGAAACTACCACGAAATGCAGCTGTATGGTGTTGGTGTGACAGGAAAACGAGCTGTACGAATCTTGCGGACCTGACTTCAGCGGATCTAGCATTGGCCCTCCAGGTTAATTTATTATAAAGATATGAGGGCAGTTGTCGGTGGACAATGTCAAAAACCAAAGTGGCAAGGTGGAGCTTTTGACGCGTTGACATTTTTTAAATGAGGTTAAGGTAACGGCGCCTATTACCGGGGGTATCAAAATCGGCGCCCATTACCGCGGCATTTAAAAATATGCGTTTTATAAGCAAGCCGTTCGTTTTACAATAAAACATATTTATACAAAAGTGAACCTTATCTAGTTGACTAACGGATCTGTTTATGCAAGTGTGTGTGATTTTAACAACAAGCTCGTAATACGTCAGTTCCCGCGACGGCGGCGTAGGAAGTGGTTGTGTAGTACAAACGCGTCACGTCACATGCGAGTGTACCCGAACCTTATTTATTAGTTTACGTAATAGCTACCACTATTGAACGAATGCTACGACTGTTTAATGGTTGTTTATAGTTTTGTGCACAACTTGTTCGTGAACTTTATATTTTATTTGGCCTGGAAATGTGTTTAAATTGGAAAATAAAATACAGCGGTGATAGACGCCATTTTTGGTTGGGGAAACTAATACCGTGGTATACCACGGTAATAGGTAAGATGGTAATTTGATTCTTTTTGCTTTATCTTTTCTTTATGTTGACGGTTACATGCTCTCTTACAGTTATTTAAATTTTGATCTATTGAAGCTTTTAAAAAACTATTTCCGTGTTATGGAATATATTAAAGAAACCCTTAATTTTTAAACAAAACTTCAGTACTGAATCTGCAGTTTCTATGGAAACCCTGATTTTGTCATGTCGTTTAAATATTGTAATAATTAACTATATTTACATACCAGCTTTTTCATTTTGGTTTTATAGCAAGCTTGTTAAAACGATGTTTGATTTGTAATGAAATTGCAATTGTACCCAAAAGTTTTTATGGGTCGAAATTAGATTTTACAAAAATCCAAATGAAGTCTATTACCGATGGTACGATCACATGACACTCGGTAATAGAATGTATGGGAATCTTTTAGCGACCCATTCAATATTTGTTTGGGTCGGTGATAGATATAACAGAAGGATCTATTACCGAGTGACATTTCAATCTTCTCTTAAAATAAATCATAACATAACATTTTGTTTTGATTTCCAAAAACCTTGATGTACTTACTTACAAATACTCATAAATATTATTTAACCCTCGGTATTGGGTGCCGAATTGTGTATCAGTTTACTATTACCGATGGTAAAAAATGCTGCTTTTTGTACCCTCGGTATTAGAAGCTAAATTCGCGGTAATAGAATTACATCCTATCCATTACCACGGTAATAGAAGATTCTCCCTTTCTGGTTTCAATAATTATTTTGTCAAACATAATAAAATAAAATAAGTTCAAAAAGTAGCGATTCGGAAAATTTAATAGACACTCTAAAATAAAGAAAATAATCTCGGGCGTTAAGGAGCTCTCATACCCATCATTTATTGGAATCATTTGAAAACTACCTAAATACCACGGTAATAGGCGCCGTTACCTTACTACTTATTAAGATATGGTGTCACATGAGAGCGCGGTGGGATATGGAAAAAAAGTCGTTTGCATACATTTTGCACACGCTGAATAAGTCTCTGTGTGCGCGCCGGCATGCGTGGCCCAAACATTATATCGCCATAGTTTAACAGGGACAGAACTAGAATGTCACAAAGCCTAATTCTAGCTAGACGTTAAGAAAGTCACGGATTTTGTACAGTACTTTAAGCCTGTAAAAACAGTTTCTTACTACATTCTGCACGTGAGTTTCATAACGCAGCTCGCCATCCATCACGATACCCAGAAAGCGAACTTCATGCACGTGTTCCAGAGGATCATTATCATCTATTTTAATCGTAAAATGTGACTTTGAGATATTTTCTATTTGCTGTTTGGAACCCAGTATCACGTATTTAGACTTGGTTGGGTTTAGAAGAGGTGAGTTTGAATGAGACCACTTAGAGATGCGCTCAAGATCCTCGTTTAGTTTCGTAGTTTCATTAAGCACCATTTTTGGATTGCATGATACATATTGAAAAGTAATAATATGTTTGCTTCATCATAGCTCATAACATTCATAGTAATTTAATTATATCATAGTCGAAATAGGTACTGTAACTTATTATATTATTGTTGTGTTTGTTAAGTTCCGGTTCCGGTAAGTTCCATCAAAACAATAAATTAAACATTCTTGCAATTATTAAGAGATCTAGTTTAGTTATATTGTTTTTTTTGCGTAGTTCCAATAAATATTTATCGTGTTTGCAAATAACTTGGAATTCCCTCTCTGTAGGTATCTTCAACATTTGCGTTCCGCCGAAGGAGAAAATTTATCTTCCGAAAAAGCTAAAACATGATTGAACTTTTGCTGAAGCACGAGGCAAATAGAAAAACCGAGGGAACTTTTTGTTTTCGAGTAGTACATTTTTTTCAAGGGGCATCAGCCTAAGTAAATTTTGAATAACATGATCTTGAAAAACCTTCTGGTACGAGTATATATACCTGCTTCAGTTACAATAATTGTAAGTTGGGTTTTCCAGCAAGGGTTGAAGTCTTAAAATGAATTCGGTACTCCGTAATTTTTTATCAATATGAATAATAATCTCTTCTTGTTTGTGTACTCACTCAGAACTCCCGCGGATATAATTTAGCGATAAATTCATATAACTGACGCGGCCAACCCCGTAGATACTATTTAATTTGCGGCGGGTGCCAAACTCCCTCCAATAATGACGTTTCGTAACTGTTCCGGAATTAATTCGCCACGCGCAGTAATCTCCAGCTATTTAGAATTTCACTGAGCTAAATCATATTATTTTAAATAATAATAACTCAACCTTGGGAAAAAATAGTTTTAACATCGTATGTGAACCACGTTTCCTACGATTTACATGATTAAACAATTGACTCCTCTCTTACCAATTCACTGCGAAGCTTTATTACGAATTCCACACTTCACTCTGTGTGTGCCGTTTTAAACTCTGCGTAGTATACTACCCTGTGTGTTATACGGCAATTATAAACTAATTTATTAAAATTTCCGTCTGTACGAAATGTTTCTTTCCGCAGTTAGGTTTAAGGATTAAAGTCGCTGTTAAATTTAGGCAGTGACGACGTTCCGCAATCTTTGGTGCTTCGGGACTGGGAATGAGGTGACCACCTTTGAAGTTGAAAATTTATGAAAAGTCAGCGGGAATTTCAGGCTTTAAGAAACTTGTCGGTTTCCCACTAATTTTTAAATATATAAACCTGCCTGCATTGCTTTTAGAGATCCTTGTAAAAGTATATAATTCTAATTTATGTTCAAGTACACTGGTCAATTAGGCACAATGTAATGGAATAGTCTGGTTGAATAGGCTGCTTCTCATATATGTCTGACAAGTAACGTGCTGTTTTGATTCACCTCGGTCTCTCCTAAGCTCGTGAAAAGTTGAAAATTTCTGTTCCTAGCGTAGCATGTTGCTACATTGCTATTGGATTAAAAACGTAAAATGCTACTTTATGTGTAGGTACCTAAATTGGTAAGTAAGTTCAAATGAATTCATATTGTCAAACTTGTAATACCTAGTTAAGTTACAGTTATACGACTTATTGATATTAGATCGTAAAGGGTGTTTCAAAATCGCAGGGCGCGCGGTGCGCGGCGCGTGGCGGCCGGCGGGCGCACGCGCCAGTAAGCCCGCCCGCCGTCGCCCACGCCACTAAACGTCAAATCGAGCGATTGATAAGCCCGTCGGCCCCGTGTTTGCACACCAGCTACATCGCCGCGTTTATTGCCGCCCGTGGGATGTTAACTTATTGTTGCTTTCGCAATCAATTCACTGTATCATGTCACAAACTCAGCCCTGGGAACAATAATATTTTTATACCGACTTTGGGATTTTACGAGTGCTGCCGAGATTTAAGCGTAGGGACCTATATTGTAGTAGACATAACAATCCTGCGTGTCCTTCCTATAACTAATGAGCAAGTTGTGAAACACCCTCAGAAATTCGGAAATCTTTGGAGATTTTTACTTCTACTTGTGAAGGGGAGTGTTTAATCTTGCTTGTATTCATTGTCAAAAAAAATCTAGATTTTCTTATACTTCTTTGCTTCACTTTCAACATAAGATTTAAATCCTAAGGTATATGGTATGTCGGAGTTGATGAGTCAGCTACTGAGAAAAGTAACCCCCTTACCCATACTACGCATGTATGACAGGGGGGTTCCTTTTCTCTGCAGCTGACTGAACATCTTATGCCGTCTTATTTCCAACAGCCTCGAATTTCAATACTAATATTGTAAATAATACTGTAAAATAAAACGCACATTTATATGATATCAATATTTCTCAGACTATGGGACTAGAAAACACAAAATAATTAATCACTGCTTTGCAAAGAGTGTGTTGTGTGAATACACACTCAGTCCGAAACTTTATCTTATTTAAAGCCGCGAGTAATAATATCGTAAACTGGTTTTTTACCCACTGCAACGGTCAAATAAAAAGTTTTTGCACATATGTAAATATGGCACTGCAGAGTTGAATATTAATTCAGCTTTAGCTTGTACTGGTCAGAGTAGTCAGACAGAAATGACTCTTCAGTCAGAGCCGTTTATGTTTAAAGTGAGCGCTTGTAGTTACGGCATAAGGCTGCGTTTCCACCAGGCTTGTGCGAGGATGCGTAGCAAGGGATGTGTTTGTCATGAACCAATAGAAACAGCTCAGCGGGGCGAGGATAGGTAAATGAAGTGTTTCTATTGGTTCATGTCATGACAAACACATCCCTCGCAACGCATCCTCGCACATCCCTGGTGGAAACGCAGTCTAAGGCCGGATTTGCACATGTAAGTTGTACTTACGTTTTTTTTTCTAGTCCCGGTCCACCTCGATAAGATCGGGCTAGGTGGGGGCTGAACGCCTGGAGTCGAACCAGGTCGTTTGGTCAGGGCCACCTTGACTTTGCGCTGATTGCTCAGAGTGAGCAGCGGACCAGCGGGAAGGATGACTCGGGTCATCCTGTCCTTATGTGAACTTGTGTATCGAACTAAGTACTTACGTAAGTAAGGCCGCAGCTTTACGTTACACACGATACATTAGACTGACTAACTCAGTCAGTCTAACGTACAACTGCCTCCTTACTTACGTAAGTAAAATTTACAGATATAAATCCAGCCTAAAGGTTCAAACTCTAGAATCTTTATAAATACATAGCGACTTGCACGTTATTGTATTCCTTTAGTGGCGCTCTTTAAAAAAAATCGCCGTTATTTGAAGATAAATCTTAAACCTCAGATGCAAACAGTATCAAAAACGATACCTATTACTGAAATTACACAAGTATAAAAAGTACATTTTCTTTATTAGGTACTGTGATTCGATTAAGTCGGTTCTCTATACAAAGATAAAGAGGGTCATCATTTGCTTCCACGACATCAATCGTGACGGAAATGTGTATCCTTTCATAGCTTGATACATTTTGTCTGCGCGAATTGACACGAGAAGTTGCAAACTTGTACTAAACTAGAATTAACGTACATCTGCATGTCGGCGCCATCTATTTTCATCACTTGAAACGAATCGATTTTTGCTAATATTTTTTGACTTTTTGCGTATTTTCGTGTCAGTTTGCGCAGACAAAATGTATCAAGCTATAAAATAAAAGACATTCCAACCACGATTGATATCGTGGAAGCAAATAATGACCCTCTCTATGTTTGCATGAAAAACAGGCCGACTGGAATCACTTTAACCGGTATTATATAAATTATTTAGCAATTTTCGTCTTCATTTTCTCGGGTTCGGACCGCACTAAGTCCAATTTATGAAAACGACATGGGTATTTAATTAATTATTAATATTTGACATTAACCTGTGTCGTGCTGTACATGTTTATAACGCGTTTTTTCCAATCAATGTTTTGATAACACCTGTATCAATAATCGGTGTGTTTTGTATTTGTTCATCGTTATCTTCTGCCCCAGGGTAAACAGTCGACGCAATTTCGCACCGCATTCGACATTGTGTATAGTCACGATTGATAACGTGTCTATTATTTGTACCTACCAAATGATTGGTTCTCATTGCTGTATCTAGTTTGAAGGGGCTCTTCGTGTCAATCGATGGAAAAATTGCAAGTGTCTATTTTTTTACCGCATACCTAATGTTGAATACTTGAATTTCTTAAGGGGTAGGGGAGACCGGGTATGGTTGTCTCGCGGGTTGGTTGTCACAGCGGCCATAAAATAAGACTAAACGAAACATTAAGTACATCGATCGGTGCTAAAAGATCGCAAGAGTTGTACATCTTTCCGTACTTCACCAATCGATGCACTTATTCCTTCGTTTAGTATTATTTTAAGGCCGCTGTGACAACCAACCCGCGAGACAACCATACCCGGTCTCCCCTATTAACCATTTTTGGTATGGTTTAGAAAGAAGGAATCTTGAAAGGAACCGTGCTTTGTTTCTCACAGGTTAAGTACAATAAACCTTCCTCCCAGAACCCTGTGTTTTTCCAGGATATGAAGTAGCCTATAATTACTTTAGGGCCATTACTCTTTCGTTGCGTGAAAGAAGGACCAACCAACAAGTAGGTACATTATAGGTAAAAAACTTAAATAAAGCCGTTCTTGCATGTTTGGATAGATATTCCATTTTTGAAATT
The DNA here is from genome assembly GCA_947034925.1 of Eudemis profundana. Lineage (NCBI taxonomy): Eukaryota > Metazoa > Arthropoda > Insecta > Lepidoptera > Tortricidae > Eudemis > Eudemis profundana. The sequence continues at coordinate 29,458,603 of OX344794.1, forward strand.
TGTAAGATGACGTATAGATAGTTCCAGCAGAGTTGAGGTCACGCACACAACAACATGCCATGTAATGACAGCGGGATTTTGAAATTACTGTTATTTTTTCGTACCGATAGCAAGTTCAACAGTGAATTGCAAGATAGACCAAAAAGTTTCTTTAAACTTGTGTTTATTTTACCCACTCATTTATTTCATTCATTCACTTTTTTTTACAATGAGTACTTCATGTAGCTGTGTGTGTAATCATTCACCTGAACTCTCCTGGAACTATCTATACAGACCAGTGGCGTGGCGTTGAAGAAATCCTTGGGCAAGCCGGAGTAGCTTTGGCTTCGATTTTCTTTAAGAGCACTAGAATTAAGTGCTGAACTGCCTAATATTAGGCAAGCCGATGGGAATCGAGTTCTATGGACGCCATGCCACTGATACATACATAGTGGGAAGCACAGACATGATGAGGAAATGCAGACAATTTGGGATAGGGATATTGGAAAAAACAGAGTATATCGAAACTCTGCCGGCACTTTATAATATATTATGTCATTGGTGCGAATAGCGTCAATCTGTTTTACCTACTCAACATTGACAAATACAGATTGACACATCAGAGATTATTTTTAACAACGTTTTAAAAAAGCTGTCGGCACGTGCTTGCTAGTTTTCATCTCATCCCCCGTCGAGAGCGTTCGACTTTCCGACCGGATCGCTATCAACAAAGCGACACAAGTGCCAATATAGATGTTATCTGCGCCGCGGGATGCGCCCGCGTTCCCACGCGTGCCGCGAGGGTGCGCGCTACCTGTCCCGTCTAACTATTGCAAGCCGGCCAGGCCGATGGCACGAACAATGGAACGATTAGTTCACACGGAGGTTTAAATGTAATCAATTGCAATAAAATATATGTAACTATATCAGTGGCGTGGCGTCAAGACTAATAGTCGAGAGTAAACCGGAGCAGATTTGGCTTTCTTTTTACCCGACTGCGGCGAAGCCCAAAGGAGGGTTATGTGTTTGACCTGTATGTATGTATGTATGTCCGTTCCTGTGTCCGCTCGTAACTACTCAACGGCACATCCGATTTTGATAAATGATACATCATTAGATTCGTCTTGATGGCGCGAGTGTCACTGGGTATGAAGTTCGTTAAAATAAATGGTTATTATATAAAGTGTTCGTAAATGTCGTAAAATAGGCAATCCCGGTGCTTTACTTCCGAGTAAGCCTGCATTGCATGTTTGTTGAGAGTCAAGTTTGAAATGAACCTACATCTTGAATCACTATTTTCGGAATGGGTGCCGGATTAAGCTAGCCCGGGGCCCGTGGCCAATATTTTCATGAAGTTCTCGGTTTGATTTAAGATACTCAGTGAGACACCAACTGACCGATGATTTTATACGTTACGTAACGAGAAAATCAAGATATAAACATAGGATTGTAGTTATCATTAAGTTGTCCGAAACAAAATACATTAATTACCCAATGTAAATTCTTTATTTGAAAAATTTTAATGAGATGGTGGTTTGAATATTTTTCAAATGAAAAAAAAAAATGTTACTTTCTTCGCTAATCGGTAATCAATATTGGCTGTAACTAATGTGTTAAAACATGTGACAATCTGCGCACAAAACGTTCATCTATGGGAGTCGCTCCCTATTTGTAAACGTGAAATTAACCTCAAATTAATCTGTGCATAAGAAATTTACCCCTATTTACATATTAAAATACTTAGTGTATTTGTATATTGGCTTCGTAGCCATCTAGGAGCAATATAACTATTGGCCACGTGACCGACTGTAGCACTCCTAGCGTTCATAACTAGACCCGACGATTATCCCCATCTCAAATGAAATGATGTATAATATCATGAACAGGAAAACAGGCCAAGTGCAAGTCGGATACACACACGATGGGTTCCGTATCATCGAACAAAAATCCCGAAAGAACACGTTTCTTGTATGGGGTCCGTCCTAACCTTAAATTTTATTTTATTTTTATTATTTGTTGGTATTACAGTTCAAAAGATACATCCTTGTGACAGCCGGTCAGACAGAAGGACAGACGAATAGACAGACGGCGGAGGTTTAGTAATAGGGTCAATTGCAGAAAAAATGTACAATTTACTTTTTTTGTCTGATCATGGTGTGTCTTATACCATTTTACAGAATCACGAGCACTTTTCATGAAAAAAAGATTTTATTTTTTCTCAGTTTCGTTACGATTTTCCCCTATTATTTAGTTTGCGCGTGACGAAACTGAGAATTTTTTTATTTGTACGGAAAAGTTGAGACATTGCACTAAGTACTTTTTTATTTCATAAATAAAAAGTGCTCGTGATTCTGACTAAAATGGTATAAGACACCATGATCAGACAAAAAAAGTAAAAGGTACATTTTTCTGCAATTGACCCAATAGGGTCCCGTTGGCACCCTTTGAATTCGGAACACTAAAAACGAACCGAAATCTTCATATGACTCAAACGTATTCAAGAAACAGATTATAAAATAAGGGATATTTCTGTATTTTTTGCTCACGGATTCTTTAATATTCCTTCCTATATTTTTGAGAGGTATTTTTTTACACGCGGTCGCAGATCATTTTCAAAGAGGAATGTTTGCGGAGCTGTCAAGTCCGTCCGATTGATATTGACCACTCGTGGTTGTCAATCACGCCAGCTGGTCAATTTTGACGCATCGGGGGTCGCGCTACTCCACACTCGCGCGTTGCACAGAGCGCGAATTATGCTACGACTATTTTTGGTAGGTACTTATCGGCACCGGAGTTGGAGTCACACACACAACAAAATGTCATGAATGTGAAATTAGTGTTAATTTTTCGTACCGATAATATAGCAGGTTCAACAGCAAACTGCCAGATTGATTAAATAGTATCTTCAAGTTAAATTAAATTACTTAAAAAATATATTGACAAAACTGCATTTTCCATGAGTAAAAAGAAAATGTCCGATGGTTATTGGAAAAACAGCGCTACAGTTTTTTAGTGAAGCGATGCGTCGTAAGAAAACGTTAAATGGACGAAGCCAGGAAATTATATTCAGAGTCTTATCATTTCGAAAATATATACAATCGTGTACTTAAATTACATTCAATCATTCGTTTATTCACTTCCTTTTTAGTAATTAGTACACTGTAGCTATCTGTAATCCATAGTAATCATTCACCTCAACTCTCCTGCAGACACCTATACTACTATATATTTTTCATCACACTTGCTCGTAAAGGGTGTTATATTATAACACGCGCGTTTCTAGACCAGCTCGAGCCGATTTAACTCCCGTGGGTTATAAAAATCCCTCGGGAGGAAAAATTGTTCGAAAATCTTTAACTCCCGAGGGAGTTATGAGTTTAGTTTTAAAATATAGAACCTCCCGTACGTAATTTCAGACTAAAGAGGTTTCAAATCAGCCAAGGCTTATTTCACATCTTCAAAACTTGGCTACAAAACCAATTTTAGTGTATATAAAACTTATATGGTATATTTTACTATTATACCTGATTTTTTTCAATTATTTTAATGCAATTAAATTAATTTAGTTTAAAATTTTATTTTGAAAATCGGTACAATCTATAAATAAATAAATAAATATAACAAGTTTTATAACTAAACGCAGTTCTTAGCATTATCTGTAGAAGACTATATTGAAAAAGTTGACAGTAAATAATTTGATTTTTGTCTTATTTTTTTCCTCGCAAATGTGATGAAAAACATTGTGTGTACCACGGGCATTAAGGGGATTACAAACTCGAGTCATTAAAAGCCCTCCGCCTACGGCGTCGGGCTCCTAATAGACTCTCGTTAGTAAGTCCCTTCTTACTACCCTCGGTGCACAATGTACTATTATGCCCCACCTGTAGGCTATGATGCTACGCTTTGTCGCGCGATAAATAAATGATAAAGCATCCGTCGCGTTCCGACAAATAGTGTGTGAGAGTGACGAATGCTTTATCATTTATTTATCACGGGACAAAGCGTAGCATCATAAGCCTACTGGCCATAAAGTTGCGTTTACCGCACGCTACGCGTACAGAAAAAACCGCTTTCTGGCCAAGTGTAGACATAAAATTATGTACACAACACGGGAGGTAATAAAGAAAGCCCTCGATCGCTTGCAGCTCGTGCCGCAAATATCTGCGATCTCGGCCTTTCTTTGTTTTACCACCCTAGTTGTGTAATGTACTATTATGCCACACCTGGCCAAAAAGAGGCTTTTTCCGCACGCTGCGCGCAGTATATTTATGTACCGATTTCTATTTTAGATAGCAGTGTAATCTGTATGCCCAAAGCAGTCAGTATTTTGTATGCATAGCATGTAGGTAATAAAATGACTCACCTGTACGTCTAGCATAACTGGCCGCGACTTCGTTTCTCGCGCGACAGAGCATCACCTGTCACTGTCACACTATATTGATTGGAAAGAGATGGGTAGCATATCTCGCGCGAGAAAGAGTCGCGTGTCACAGTTGTGCTAGAGGTACTGAAGTTGAATGACGAAGTCGAATATAGAGTCTCTGCGTAAAGAGATCCCGGTTATAGGTACTTTTCGAAAAAGGGTCGCTGAAAAAGAGTTCAATTAAGTACGTATATGTATTCCATCCATATCTGTCTGACTTTATAATTATTCATTCGTATCCCAAGTTTATCGGAAAGGCAAACACGTCGACACATCGCAGCTTAGCGAGTAGGCATTACGACACACACATCTATAAGTTTGCTTAAACAGGTACGGTCCGGGGGATTTTATTATTAGGGCATTAAAGGATAACCCCCGCGGCGAGCACCGCCACCCTCCGCTTGCGTTCACAATATTAGACGAGTATAGACTAGACTTGCCACTTTTTATGATAAATTGTAGAAAATTAAAAATGACATTTATTTTTGTTAATGTTGTTAGTCATTGAGGCAGCTACAAACATCGAAAAATGAAAACATTTTTGGAAGCGCATTGTCTCTGTCTGTATAACGGGTTTTCATATTTCTCAAAAAGTTTGTACATCAATTAACAAATCCTTAATTGATTCCTATTTTTTTACCAATATTTTTGATGATTATTAATGGTTGGTTCAGGTTTTGTTAATTTATTTGGATAATTAGGGTAAAATATTCTCAATAGAATAATTATGCAAAATAATCAATGATTTATTTGTTTATTCTTTAAAATAAATTGGTAACAAAATAGGGAAGTTTTTGAGAAATGCTCAGGTAGGCCTTTTCACGGCATTCTGTACGATAACCATATTAAAATAGGCGAAAAAACATAAAAACTAAGATTTCCATTTCTCTGGTTCATTTTGAAATAGGTTTTTAACTTAAATAATTGTATTCAACTATGATTTATATTAAAGTTCACAAGCCCGTACAATGCATATACTACATACCTAGATATTTATACATATACAACTTCAGAGACATTTAAAACTAATAAAGAACATGCCACCAACCGGTATTTAAAAAAGTGTTACAGCTACCGAATGTAGGAAAACAATGTTCCATAAATCCATATTGGGATCACGACTCTGAGCTATTTTTAAACGCGTTACGCTGAAAGAAAATGGAAAATAAACAATAAAAAATCACAACCGGCACTTGCCGAAACACAAACATAAAAACCTATGGCGCTATAAAACGGTTGTCCGAAAAAACACCTGCAAATTGCTGCCGCCAACCTCAATATTGGCTGTCGGCAATACCGGTTGACTTTCCGATATTGTCGAGAAGAATAAAACATTTCCCCTTTTTAATAAACGTGCTCTGTTGCGTTGCGCCCCGATATCGGAGTTTAACCCGAGGCCTTCAAATTGCGGGCGACAAATATCTACATAAATATACCGTAGTCCGGGAAATCTGAAACGGTTGTACGGAAAATTTTGAATTACTAAAGTAATTAAAAAATTTCCGGACACAGATTTTTTTTGGGAAAATCTGCTTGTGCTATAAGTAAAATTTGATACTAAATTGCTTCTAAAGCGATAAATGAATATACAAATTGAAATATGAAACTTGTCACGTCCGTAGTAAAAGTGTATGAAAACATTTAACATCTACTTGATATTCCATTATTTCTGACGCGGGCGAAGTTAGTTATATTAGATAAGTACTAAAAAGTTCAAATAGAAAACGGAACGATTGCTCATTTTATACCTACGCATAGGTACCTATTTTTAATCTGATCGAATTTTTTAAAGAATCTAAAGAACTAATCAATTACTCATTAATTACATTACCTATAACAAAAGTGACTTAGTAAGCTAGTACCATGTGCTAATGTTAAACGTCGCCTTTAATTTTCGCCTTTTTGTGTTATTATAATTCAAACATTACCTGCACACAGAAACAAGAGTTTAAACGCATCAGCAACGAATATAAAATTATCGTTGTTCACGGACGGAAGCGTTTGCGTCCAACGCCGACAGCCAGCGTGTACAACAATAAAGTAATAGGCGCGGATGCTGCAAATATGTTGCACGTCCCTCAGATATCCACCACTTACTTCCTATACCTCGTATATTATTTTATTGTCTGCTCGAAAAAGCAACCTCACCCCTAACAAAATAAATGTTAAATTCGGAATATGCGAATAGGCAGATTGGAGATTCCAGAGACAAGCATTCGATATGGATCGTTTATAGGGGAGACTGTGACCATCCGGCGATCACCCCGTGGCGCGGCGTGAGCAATATACGAGGCCCTCTGCTTCCTTTCAAATACGTATTCTTTCTATTTGCAAAAGGCTTGGAAGTACAAACGATTTAAAACTGTTTCCAACATTTTATTATAAATATGGTAAAATTAATATACATACGTACTGTTTAAAATATTTCACTGATTTCATGTTTATTAAGTTATGGGATTTCTTGGATGTAAGGTTTTTCGTACATTTGTGAAACATTGTCAGCCATGCGCCAACGTTTTGAGGCTGTTCAAAATGGGTCTGTCCGCTGTATATATATGTATTTTACACCAAACACTAGTAAGTAACGTGTATAGATATTTTATTCCACGGGCTGCTTCAAAGCGCACAAGATCGGTTTCAAAGGCTATATGTAAGATGGGTATTTATAAAATCAATAATATTTGAATTTAGTACCTAATCAATAAAAAACCGGTTGTGCTAGTCGGATTTGCACATGAAGGGGTATGTACCACCGTCGAGCAAAAAACGCCAAAACACGTATCTTGTACGTACACCCCCTTTTATTAGGGTTCCGTACCTCAAAAGGGGAAAACGGAACCCTTATAAGATCACTTTGTTGTCCGTCGGTCTGTGTGCCTGTCCGTCTGTCAAGACCCTTTATCTCGGGAACGATATACTCAGGTTTATGGTCCTTTGAAGCTGTGGCAAAGTCAAATCTTTACTCTAATTTCAAGTCTCTACCTATTACGCTTCTAAAGATGTGTGCTGTGACAGACGGACAGACAGACAGCGGAAGCTTAGTAATACGGTTCCGTTGACACCCTTTGGTTACAGAACCCTAAAAAACAAAACCCTATGGTTTCAGTTACATTAAAACAGGTTTACCTGTATAAAATATTATTGTTTAGGTACCGTAAAACGGGGTGAGTTGGCTGGAAATCGAAGTTCAAACCTGGATAAAAGTTTATTTTTATATGTGGCACATTGATTTATATACAAAAAAAGGTAAGAATTTCAGTTTGTCAATGATAGTTTGTTGCTTCATTGCATAGTTTCAACGAAAAATTCATAATAGTAGGCAAAGCCAGCTCACCCCGTAGTTGGGGTGAGAAGGCCTAGCAATTTTATATTTTGACAATATAGCCTCGTTTTCTATGTTAAAACCATTATAAATAAAGAAAATATAACTTAAGTTTTTCTGTTTCCAATAAGCCATGTAAGTATATAAACGATATCCGAAAGGTGGATGAACACTTACTTTGGTAAACATCACTTAAAAACAAAGTTTTTTCAACTAAAAATCCGCCGATTTCGAGCATCAACTTTGACAGTGAATTTGTGTTTCAAAATTGTATGATTTGGCAGCTTAATGTTGCGAAAAGAAGAAAAAATATGTCTAAAATATAATCAAATTACTTTGAGAGCAACCTAAGCCCAAAAATTAAAGTAACTACTCAAAAATGAAATTCTGGATTCGCAAGCCAACTCCTCCGCGAAGCCTACTCACCCCATTCTACGGTACTGATATAAATATAAATATAAATAAATAAATAAATATTAGGGGACAATCTTACACAAATCGAACTAGCCCCATAGTAAGCTCAATAAGGCTTGTGTTATGGATACTAGACGACGATATATTTAATAGATACAAATACTTAAATACATAGAAAACATCCATGACTCAGGAACAAATATTCGTGCTCATCACACAAATAAATGCCCTTACCGGGATTCGAACCCGGGACCTCCTGCTTCGTAGGCAGGGTCACTACCAACTAAGCTAAAGCGGTCGTCAAAATATACGCGGTGATATTATAAATGTTAACATACTAAGGTGTTGGTTTCTAGGTTTCACCTAGTTTCACACAACGACGAAGGCACAAAGTAACAAATTTACATGGATTTTTTTTTCTTAATTTATAAGGAAGGAAATACAGAAGAAATTAGGGATGTAACGATACATAATTTTGCCGATACGATACTGATACCTAGCTAACTAATGAAGTAGGAACTTCAAATTTATTATTTGTATGTCCTTATTATACCTAAAACTTGGCTATATTTAACAGAGAGTCAACCTTGAAGGTGTAAAGTAAAAATAAATAAATTGTCAACACATTTTTTTTTATTATGAACCAAATATATAATTAACATAGTAAGGTCAATGTGGCTAATTCCGTCTGGTGGGGCAATTCCGTACTGCGGTTTTTACGGCTTAACTATCTTTCTAACAAACTTCTAATTTCGTCAGTTAGTGTGAAAAGTTTCGCTCCTGTGCCAGTCGAGTCATCAAGTGCATACTATCGTTTGTTTTTAGCCACATGACCTTAATTATTATTGCACAAGGTAATAGACCAATATATAAATTAAGTCAGTTATTGAAATTACTTTTTGCAGATTTTTTTCATACAGCAAATTCTTTTCGCGCTCTTCAAATATATATCGGCCGATATATCGGTATCGTTACATCCCTAGAAAAAATTATCTAACTACCCCCTTCCTCTTATCTTAAATCCTCTAGTTAAGCCGGTAATTAAAAAGTATGTAAATAGTTATTGTCGAGATTCGCGGAAAACCTAAATACCACTAAGAACTAGATTACCTTTTGCTTGCCTCAAATGATTTCAACGTCGAATAGGTAGTTGAGTAACAATAAGCATTGTCAAAACCAAATCCATTTGTTTGATTTTTCGTCGTTTTTATGCTTCCGTAGCCAAAATGGCAAAAACGGAACCCTTATAGTTTAGTCATGTCCGTCCGTCCGTCTGTCCGTCTGTCCGTCTGTCCGTATGTCACAGGCACATTTTACTCAAAAACTACATAATGGATATTGATGAAATTTGGAATATAGGTGTGTTTTATGAGCCGGGCATTTCTCCAGAAATATGTCTGCGCCTCATTCATCTGTCTTCATACATTTAGTATGAAAAAGGGCCAGATGAATGAGGTGACCGCAGACATATTTCTGGAGAAATGCCCAGCCGCTACTTAGTTTGGTAGTTAAATAACTAAATTAAATATTTTTAGGGGGGGCACTCCATACATGTTACAGAAGCTAAAAAAATTTTTTTTCAGCAAATATCAACGTGTGGTACATAGTTCGACAGTTCTTTGAAAACACTATAAGGTTTCAAAGTAATGTTTTTGATTAAGTGAAATAATCGCTCCGAAAATTGTGTAAATTGTGTCCTCCCCCCTCTATCTTCTAAACCGTGTGTCCGAAAAATATGAAAAATATCACGAAGGTAACGCTTAATTAATACTTTCAACGAAAATTATTTTCAACCAGATCGAATTAACCATTTTTGAGTTATTGCCGATAAACTGCGCTTCTCAACAAAAGGACGTAATTGCTATGACGATACGCTCTTTTGTTGTTGTACTTTTTTTACATCGTATTTTTTTCCTTATAGTTACGGCTATGGAACCTTACACTGAGCATGATCCGACATGCTCTTGGCCAGTTATTTTTAGTACGGGTAGTCATATTCATATGCATTCTACATTGTACTGTTTGAAATTCGCAATAATTCTCAATATGAACACTGACTCGAATATCGCACACAACGTCAACGATGCGTACACATACGGTCCATGCAAACGAACGTGCTGCACCATTTTGGATTGATTGGTTCTGTTTCGGAGATTTCCGATTCAACAATGAACCACGGATGGAGATGACTCTGTTGGTTGATACTGAAAAATTTAAACCTAATGGACGCTGGTCAATAGCAAATGAAGTCGATCAGTTGAAGTTATCAGTGCCGAATTAACTACGTAAATATCTAGTAGGTACATGTAGCAAATGCTACAGACCCCGCGTCCGCCCGCAAAAGGACTGTACCTATATACTTACAGGAACTTCGTCATGTATAAAATTACCGCCTATACCGGTCAGGGTATCAGCGTAATTCGTCCCATTCGTTTTTCGTTCAATTCGTATTTCGTCTCATTCCATATTCGTCACACATTCTTTATTGAGACTATTCTTTATACATAAAGAATGTGTGACGGATTGAAAATTTTTATAGGGACCAAACTATTTTTGAAGTTAAATGTTCAGTTTTTGGGCCCAATATTTGGGAGTTTTGTTTAATTACAACCAAGCTATCAGAAACTAAATATTTATAAAGACATACACATAAAATATGCTTACGCAGTTTCCCGTTAAATGTGGTGTAACATTTTGCTTATTGCCAATCTCGTGGTTTTAGGCCCACTTTGAAAATTATTTAGGTACTTATAAGGTACCTATGTGTTAGTCTTTAAAGTGTCGATCGTTTAAAATTTCGGGCGTTTCCTATAATCAGAAACCGGTCATCACAGTCGGTCTAAATCGGGGAGATGCAAAGATCGAGACTACGAATTGTACAAATATTTAAGTAATTTCTATCAGTGTTATTTTATTACGCTGTTTCTTTTACGAAAAATGTATTAATCACGTGGCAACTACGTGATTAACACATTTTTCGTAAAAGAAACAGGATAATATACGAAAATGTCATTTAATGAGCAGTTTTGGCTTAATTTTATTTAAGAGCACTGGAATAAAGTGCGGAACTGCCTAATATTAGGCAAGCCGATGGGAATCGAGTTCTATGGACGCCACGCCACTGTTACCGACTTACTTAATAAGTTTCTGTCAAAAATCTTATTTACCTGAATGAATGAACCTGTGGGCGACGGAATGATTTGATTCGATACCGAAATATTTTTTTATAAAATACTAGCTTATGCCCGCGACTTCGTCTGCGGTGTAAATTATAATTAGGCAATTAGTCTTCATAAATAGTTTCTGATATTTGTTGATAAACTTGGTTGTAGTTAAACAAAATCCTCAAATATTGGGCCTAAAACTGAACTTTTACCGCGAATATCAATTTTTTTGTGATGAGATTATTTCCAAAAAACATAATTCACTTCATAAACCACCTGTTACTTTACACAATCTACTAATTGAAGTACAAAGTTTCGAATCATTGTTACTCTTCTAATATGTTACCTCCGTCTCTTAACAAACTTTCAACCCCTACCCAACCCGTTTTGGACATAAATTTAAAAAAAATTGAAATCATTTCAGATCTATTCAGTTAAATCAGTTTTAAATTTCCTACTTCAAAAATCGTATGATCCCTATACAAAATGTTAACCCCCGTTAATACCCCTTTTAGAAACGAATTTCGAAAAACGGTGGAACTGCTTTTCTCTACTTATGTTAAGGAGTTTATGTTCGAAGTCTCCTACTTCAAAAATAGTTTGGTCCCTTTACAACGTTTCAACCCTCATTTAACCCCTTATGGGCATGAGTTTCGAAAAACCGTGAAATCACTTTCCTGTGCTCATATTAAAGGGTCTATGTGCGAATAGAGTTGTGCCGTTCTCGAGAATTCTCGGAAACGTTCTCATTTTTGTATGGGAAATGTTCTCGAGAACGTTCTCTCTCCATACTAAACGGAGAACGTTTCCGAGAATGGCACATCTCTATGTGCGAAGTCTTAGACCTCCAGCTTCAAAAATCGTTTGGTTCTTATACAAAGTTTCAACCCCCAATTTAAGCCCCTTTGGGGGTGAATTTCGAAAAACCGTGAAATGACTTTCCTGTACTCATATTGAAAGGTCTATGTGCGAAGTCTCAGATCTCCAACTTTAATAATCGTTTGGTTCCTATAAAAAGTTTCAACCCCCATTTAACCCCTTTCGGGGATGAATTTTGAAAATCCGTGAAATTACTTTTCTGTAGTCATATTGAAGGGTCTACGTGCGAAGTCTCAGAGCTCCGACTTTAAAAATCGTTTGGTGCCTATACAAAGTTTCAACCCCCGTTTAACCCCTTTTAGGGATGAATTTCAAAAAACGGAGAAATTACTTTTATTAACTTGTATTAAAGAGTCTATATTCGAAGTCTTAGATCTCCTACTTTAAAAATCGTGTGGTCCCCATATAAACTTTCAACCCCCATTTAACCCCCTTTAGGGATGAATTTCGAAAACGGTGAAATTACCTTTTTTTTACTTGTATTAAAGAGTCTATTTTCGAAGTTTCAGATCTTCTAGTTTAAAAATCGTGTGGTCCCCATATAAACTTTCAACCCCCATTTAACCCCCTTTGGGGATGAATTTCAAAAAATCCCTTCTTAACCCTTACTGACGTTATACAACCACCCTACTGTGAAAATTTCAAGTTCCTAACTTCAGTAGTTTCGGCTGTGCGTTGATCAGTAAGTCAGTCAGTTAGTCAGTCAGTCAGTCAGGACTTCTTTTATATACAGGGTGTCCCTAAAACCAACTTTGATACGAAAAGGGCTGATAGACCAGCTCATCAGACACCAGATTAAGTAAATTTGACTTTAGTAAAAAATTCTTAGTTATCGAGATATTGACGTTTTTGCAAAACTCGTGCTAAGTGATACCCTGACTCGGTTATTTGAGTGTCATGACTAAAATATCAAGTATTTTTCAAATGTGGTTTTTGATATGGGTAGCCAGATAACTATGCTATTGAACGTAATTCCTATTTTTGTTAATTTTTTCATGGTGTGGCCACAGTAGAATATCAAAAAATAATTTTCAGATTTTTCCAAATTTCACGTCTGATTTCGAACGAAGGTGGTGAAAAAAAAATGTACCAACACAACCTGGCACATGACGTAAAAAAATGGCGCATTTTTTGTAGTTTCTAAAATCGTATAACATTTACTAAATATTGTAATAGTTTTTGAAATAATGATATTTTTTTACAAAAATAACCTGTACTGAAGTTACAGGTTATTTTTGTAAAAAGAATTTCATTGACTTGGCGCTCAACCAGTCGACCAAAAATTTACCTAAATGTTTGACTATTTCATTCCAAATAAAAAGCCCTTTGATCGTCTTCTCATTAGTAACCTAATCCAATACAGTTTATTGAGTAATGGCTCTTTTTGGTGCTAACGGACCTACTTTGACCGATGATTACGTTAAGTTTGCACCTAATTTGTAAGTATTGTCTAGGACGCCAGGTGCAAACTTAGTTCAACCGGATCGTATGAGAAATTTAAGATTAAGTGTAATTACAGTACAAGTTATTTTTGTAACAAAATATCATTATCTCAAAAACTATTACAGTATTTAGTAAATCTTATACCATTTTAGAAACTACAAAAAATGCGCCATTTTTTTACGTCATGTGCCAGGTTGTGTTGGTACATTTTTTTTTCACCACCTTCGTTCGAAATCAGACGTGAAATTTGGAAAAATCTGAAAATTATTTTTTGATATTCTACTGTGGCCACACCATGAAAAAATTAACAAAAATAGGAATTACGTTCAATAGCATAGTTATCTGGCTACTCATATTAAAAAACAGATTTGAAAAATACTTGATATTTTAGTCATGATACTCAAATAACCGAGTCAGGGTATCACTTAGCACGAGTTTTGCAAAAATGTCAATATCACGAAAACTAAGAAATTTTTACTAAGGTCAAATTTACTTAATCTGTTGTCTGATGAGCTGGTCTATCAGCCCTTTTCGTATCAAAGTTGGTTTTAGGGACACCCAGTATATATAATAGATAAACTGTCATTTAGTAACAGAGATACAGGTTTGTATCGCAGCATTCGCAATGTAATATGGTACCTACCTCTACCTTTAAAGCGCAATAACCGCTCTAGTTGGTATAATTACATTCATTTAAATCAAGTCCGTTTGGTAAAGGCCTTTGCTCGCCTCTTGGTGTAAAATCTATAGCTCCTCTGTTGGTAACTGATCTACAAGAAAATACGACCCCGTGTTTACGTTGGGGAAAGCGAGTCCCTACTCGCATAAGATTCTAAGGTCAGCAAGCTAAATGGAACCATATTGCTGTGGCCGTAGGTTTATATTAGAGTGCCAGCAAGGAAACGACCGGAATTTTCCGTATCGGTGGCACGTGTGGTGCACGGCCTTTATTGACGGGAACTTGCCCCTCCCTCGGAGGGGGCAAATGAAATTCCACCTGCTCTAAATAGGTACCCCTCTTTATTGGTATGCAAAAACGCTGTCTGTCAGCTGAGCATTGTGTATTAAAAATACTTAATATGTGCGTTATTTTTAAATTTTCTACTTTTTAAGTTCAAACTTAAATGTCTAATATGTAAATAAAAATGCTACTAAATTATTAAAACCGATGTTGGTATTAAGTATTAAATCTACATGCAACTGCTTCTAATTAATCAATTCTTATGAAACTTTGCAAGCACATTGAGTTACCGTGACATACCTACAACGTTATGATTATTTTAACTTGGTTGAGAGTCTGATAATAGAACTGAGAGGTGGATTGTCGAATAAGGATGCTATAGCTATCAAAAATATATATATATGGCAACATGAAGAAACTACAGCAAGAGGATTATTTGAGTAGAATCTACGTTTTAATTATTTGATCCTTTTACGGGCAACACCCTATACAAGCATTGCTTAGTTTGGTTGAAACTTGATCGATTTGTGCAAGATTGTCCGGAATATTTATTTCAGTAGGTTTGTAGACACATAATATACCTACTTTTTAAACATGTTTTACGGAAAGATATTTGCCAAGTATCAATCCTCTTTTTTGTGATGTTGCCATATATATTTTTTTAATAAAACTTTTTTTGACTTCTGCATACTTACCGTAGTCGCACATTAATGCTATTTTCAGCGCATTATGATTAAATATCAGAAAGTCTAGATCTCAGAAGTTCATTGACTAAACGTCCGTACGTTACAATTAAAATGCCCATGACGAAACATCCGGGGTGTCACAAAAATCAGTCATGTCATGACATGGTAATGGTATACCAGGTCTGATGTCTGGAAATTTATCGACTCATTGGGCCTGGGTAAACCTAATAATGACTTTACCAGTCATTTCTCCTTTAAAAAATCTATATTGACGGACATATTAATAAAACAATGCAATGCTTCCTACGTATTTGTATACATAGGCTATGCAAGTGCAAATCAATTTGGCTCTGGTTTTCCATCAAACAGAAATTCGATCGATCGACACTATTGTGCTCGAATAGTGTCGGTCGATTCCACATCGATTCATATCAAAATCGCCTTAGTCCTCGAAATTTGGTATTCCGATTTGAAGTTTAATCCTTTGAACCAAATTTCACTATTAATGAAATTAGCTTAGACTTTATGCTATTTTTTGACAAGTATTAATACTGCTAGCTATTGAGGTACCTACAGGGTAATTATTATGATAAAGTCACTGGGCATTCACTGGAGTTTATCGAAATACCTATCACAAAAGTGAAAACTATCTATGCGATATACATTAGTACCGTTATCATGCAACAAATTTCGCCTGAACTACAAATCGGATAAGTGCGATCGGATTCGGCCACGACGGGTTCCATACTACAGTCGAGAAAAAGAAGCCAAAAAACACGTTTATTGTATGGGGCCCTTTTTATTGTAAACTAGCGACCCACCCCGGCTTTGTACGGGGGTGGATTTCACAGCGCTTAAAACGCCGTCATCACCAATCCCGAAATTTCGACGATTCACTTTAAGAATGTATCCCATTATTTTGATGAAATCCGAAAATAGTACCTACTATTTTCATGTTTTGATCAAAAATGATGTGATTTTTAAAAAGATGTCATCATAATATCGGGATTGGTGATGACGGCGGTTGAAACGCTTTGAAATCCACCCACGGGTGCAATGCTGATACCTTACATACCGTTCTCTTGAATCACTCTATCTATTAAAAAAACCGCATAATAATCCGTTGCGACTCTAAAATGGAATCACCTTAAAGTCTAGAGAAATATTGCTTTTGTTGGTGTTTCCCAAAATACTTAACTGAAAATAAACTTTAGTGCTCGTTACCAACAAAAAATGTTTGGGTTATTAAAGAGCTCAAAATGTTACGGCCCTAGAAGTTTTAATAGAAATTACGATTGTATAACCAACACTATTATGATTGCATTGGCTGAGCTGATTCAAGCATATTTCCTCTGCGGACAAACGCCGAATGGTAACCCGTCAACGTTTGGCATTTTTCGTGATCACCACAGCGTTCGACTTCAAGTGGCCAGGAGGGTACAATGGGGCAAAAAACGCATGCGGCGCTATTCAATGCGCTTGAGCAACGAAAACACAATAATAATTCCACGCTATCACATGCTTGCTAAGAGTATAGAAAGTTTTGACGCGGTAAACTGGCAATCAAGCAGTACTAAATCATACTGTGGTAAAATAGCGAACAGTATGTGTATTGTGCTATAACTAAATTAATAAGCATCGCCATATTTTGTGCTATCAGCGTGTACTTTCGATGAACATGCTCGTTTAAACCTTTGTGTCACTAAATATTAGGATTCGATACAGCCCTGTCACAAACAAATTGAACCATGCACTAACACCCATTTGATTTTAAAATATTTTCATTATGTACCTGTATAGGCCGATGTTTAGCAGTTGAGAGATAGGCTGATGGTGACTAGAGACGTGCCATTCTCGGAAACGTTCTCCGTTTTGTATGAAGCGAGAACGTTTTCGAGAACATTTCCTATAGAACACTGGGAACGTTTCCGAGAATTCCCGAGAATGGCACAACTCTAATGGTGATCTACAGTTACCGCAACTTTGGGCCTCGCTACAACATTGCGGTGCGACGACGCACCGTAGTGCGTAAAAATTTATAAACATAATCTTTCGCGATACGGCGTAAAACCACAGTGTTTTGGCCAGGTTTTGTTATGTCAGCCAGTTTTATTTTTGTATTTGGACCTTAACCTATTAAGTGCCGCATCCGCTAGCCGGGGGAGCGTCGCTCGACTGTTTACACGGCGGAAGGCGCAAGTACGGGTTCAATGGGAGAATTGGCCCACTTGAGCACAAAAGCTCCTCCGAGCTCCAACCGAGATAGCTCTCGCTAGGCCCTGGTGTACTAGGGTACTGTTTTATGGAAGATTTAAGTATTTTAAGTCAAATTAAAAATGTGTTGTGATAAAAAACTTTTGCAGGCTTATGAGTTTATACATTTGGCATGCAGCGGTACCTATATAAGCCACTCTAAGATAGTGTTATGTAGAGGTAGATTAATTTTCCGAAAATTGTTTATAAGTAACAATTTTACTGTATCTTTTTTATCAGCAAATATATTTTCGTGGACGAAGTTGAAAAACATATATTATCGTTCACAGTGGTCCCGACCACTAAAACTGTGCTGTTACTGCTAAGTGAAATCCGGAGCTATGATAAGGAGACCAGTTGTGATGACATAGCTGCATAGTTTGAAAATAGCACACATATTCTATTCTAGCCTTTATTTAATTGGGTTCCTTACTTCAAAAGGATCAATCGGAACTTTTATAGGACCACTCTTGTTTTTTTTTATTCTTTGTTAATAAGTACTAGTATTATACACATTATCCATCACCTTTTGAAATATAAATGTTGAGATAAAAATAATACAAAAATGATTCGGAAAATATCTTCGTTCAAATTATGGAACCTATCAAAACGATTATATCTGATGGAAGAAAATGTAGCATACTGGCCTTTTTGGCACAATGATTAAATAAATTTAATGGAAATTCGCAGTAGAAACGAGGAGGTCGTTGGCCACTTTTCACACTGTCTCTGTTTTGCTAATAACTCATATTGTAACGCGCTCAATGGCACCGGTACCAGTGAAAATTTCAGTGTGAAATAGACATGAAATAACTTCTGTTTTTTGTTATATTTACTAAACTGCAATCGTTGTAGTGCATTGCTGAGGTTTTCACAGACCAAAAAACACAACCGATGATTGGTAGGTAGTAGGTAGTCGTATTCAGAGCTTAATCTAAACTTCACAATTCCTAGCCATTTTCTGTTGATATTTTATGATAATATTAATTCACATTTCACAAACTTTTATTTAATTGCAGTTTTCGTACTTACATTATGTCAGATTTATCAAAATTTGCAACCGTTTTTCAACTACTGGCTGTTATCGGATTCAGCTAAAGTTTGGCATAATTATGTATAATGTGACCTGATGATGGAGCAGGGATATAGGGGCTGAAACGCATTTGGGCTAGTAAGTTTTGTTGATATAGATATTTTTGGTTTTAGATTAACTTGTATCAAAACTTCATTTAGAAAGGAGATGTCAAATTTTGACTACAATTATCGAGATCATTCTGGAAGCGCAAAATTATTGTAGCTAAATATATTAATTATCTATCCTTCAGAATTTTACTTCTACTGGTCAGCCTTAGCGAATGCTAAGGCTATAGTCGCTTATTGCAGCAATGACAGCCAGTTTTATTGTAAAACTATCGTAAAGTCCGTGACTCCAACGTTATCACGATCCGCTGTCTGCTGCGAAGCGTAGGCTTTTTTCAAACGAATAAATACGATTTGTTGGTGCCGTTTCAGCCAGGCGGCAAATATCATAGCTTTGATCTGTATTGGGTAGGTTGGGTTACGGATGATAAAGGCGGAGTTATCCAGGAAAGGGGAATCCTGATTGGTTGTGTGGGATGAAGGGGACAGAGAGAGGTACCGCGGCGTGGGTCGAAGATTGTCGGCCGCGCCATTGTTAGTCTGGCCGGCGCGGCGCGAGTGTCTCGGGGTGCAGTGACGTGGACTATATGGACAAAATGTTGGAGTTTTACACTAATATGAATCCGGGATTGATGCAGGACGGGATGCAGCCTCCACTCTCCTGCTCGGGCAGGGCAGGTCAGTAACGACACCGGACACTACATTTTAAAAGTTGGCTTGCAAAGTGTTGAAAGTGTGTTAATATTTATTTATACCTTTAACGTGTTACTAATTATAAGTGCAAATATTTATAACCATTTTCATTTTTTTGTGGAAATCTTATAACCATGTAAATATTTGCAAAAGAATTAAAGAAATAAATCGCCTACCAGGGGGTTTCACGCAAGCAACCCACAGTTAAATAGGTAGAAATTTACGTATTTTATATATTATGTATTGAAATAAATATGCACCTACCTAGGTCACAGAAATCATTACATAGGCTTGATACAAATAAAATGAAAAATTCAAAAAAAATTGCTGAGCTTTTCTCATTACCTCTTCAATTAAATATGTGCTCCATATTTTACAATCGCCGCTTGTTGTTTAAAGAAATTATTGAACCAATAAATCCTTACTTCATTGATTAAGGTATTCAATTATCAGTAAAAAGCTTTACACTGTTAAAATTTGCCCAATTACTTATCTCTATATCTCTCTCTGAAAAGAAAAATAGTCAAGATGAACTGTCTAAATACAACATCACAAAATATTATTAGTTAAAAAAACTTTAGTTACGTACCTCAAGGTTTGCAATTCGATACGGACAAAACAATGTTCGACTTGGCGGGGCTACCGTGCCCCCAGATAACTACACTCACGGACAATTAATTCGGGTCACTTTCTATATAATTGTTCATAGCAAACGATCCGAATTCACTGTCCGTGAGTGTAGATATCACTCGGAATAAAAACAGGCTCGATTGACATCATTAAATACTATTTAATGTGGGAGTTACATAATGTAAGGCATTAAAACACGAAAATTGGGTTTATCAAACGAGCCAAGGGCGAGTTTCGTAATAACATCATATGCGTGTTTTAATGGCCAATTATGTACAGTTACAACACCGTTTTATCTACACACATATTATAAGCTTTCTATGATGTGATGTGTTTATGAATGCAAATTGCAGCAGTGACATCTCAATTGACATTTCATTTCGAATGAAACGTCACTTCGACTGATGTAAGAATTGAGATTGAGGAGATGTTCGAAATTTGAATGTTTGAAGGTTTGAATAAGGGCTCTTAGACATAAACATGTTACGATATCGCGTCGTGCTAAGACACGGCATCGTTTCACGTTACGACGTCGTGTCGTGGAATCTACGACGAACAACGTAAAAATTCACGACACGATATCGCAACGTGCTACGATACGGCAACGTTTCACGTTGCGACGTCGTATCGTGGTATATTTAAATTTTTAATCTTTCTACACTGACATATAGTTGTTTTTTGATTGAATGTTTTCCACGACACGACGTGGCAACGTGAATCGATACCGTGTCGTAGCACGATCCCGTGTCGTAGCACGACGCGATATCGTAACGTGTTTATGTGTAGTGTAGTGTACGGCCTGAGTGGACGCTCGAGCGGGGCGTGCAGCGGGGAGGGGCGTGCAGCGGCCATGTCAAACAAAGGAGCCTCATACGAGTGGCCTGAGTAGACGAGTTTTGCAGCGGCGGGAAGAGCGTTCCATACGTTTTGGAGTTAATTTATAAAATTAATTATTTCGTGTTTAGTGAAAATTGAGAAACAGAGTGTGATTTGTGTATTAAATTAAGATGTCGTGTGAACAAATAATTGTAGAAATTCAAAATAAGCCAGCACTTTGGTTATCATCCCACAATTTATATAAAAATAGAGTGTATAAAAATAAAATATGGAAAGAATTAGCAATAAAACTGGATATGCAAGGTAATTTAAAATATTTATTTTCTCATTCAAACTATTATAATAGAATAGGAAATCAATTTTCGTACGAGCGTAGAGCGTGCACTGAGGCCACTAGCTGGACGCTCGATCTGACGCTCGCCCGCCCCGCTGCACGCCCCGCCGAACGCCCCGCTCAGAGCGTCCACTCAGGCCTTACACTAAGAGCCCTAACAGCTGGTCGTAATTTGTGGTTTTCGAACGCATCATAGAGGGTTTATTATATGAATGAAAATAAAAATATTCAGTGCTGTAGTGAAAAAATACATGATTTTTTGCTAAATGTGTGGTTCACAGCCCGTAGAGCTTCTACGGCCGCCGCCGGCGGCGCGGCTCGTAGCGCGTAGCCAACCGCTACACCGCTGCAACATTTTCGTACGTAATCCATCTATCTATACATATAATAAAATCGTAGCCGGACTGTGTTTATCTTGCTCATTTAAGTCTTTTCCCAATAACTAACTGGAAGTGAAAATACAAGGAATATTTTTTTTCTGGTTCGTTCGCGATTTACGCAAAAACTAATGAACATTTAATTCATTCAGTGTTTATAAATGGTTAAAAACGGGAAATTAAGAAGATTGACAAGTGGCGTAATATTCCCGTGTTGTGACTGTACCTTTCGGAGATTCATTTTTATTAATATAGTTATTTAATTATTGGATGTTCTCAAGAAAAACGCTTATTTTCTGTATGACCCTGGTAGGTACAACAAACGTTAAAAAACCGGAAAAGTGCGAGTCGGACTTGCCCACCGAGGGTTCTGTACAAATTTGTAGGTACATATTTATAATAAAGTACCCTACAAATTTTGATTCCCTTAGTAAACATTATTTTTTTTTACGATTTGATTACAAAAGTAAAGTTTTCAGATTTTGACATATAGGTACTTGTACCTATAGGATAAAACGGTATTTCTTGCCAAATTTTATAGTCCTAGGTCACCGAATACCCTTTGAATTTTGGTTTCCTTAAGAATGTCGATATTTACGTTTTTTGCGATAAAAATTGCCGTATCTTTTTTCACGTTAACTTAGAAGCTTGATTTTTTCACAGCTTCAAAGGATCATAGACCTGAGTATATCATTTTAATTTCAACTGGATACCTCCACGCGTTCCCGAGATAAAGGGTCTTGACAGACGGACAGACAGACAGACAGAAGGACAGACGGACAACTTATAAGGGTTCCGTTTTTTTCTTTTGGGGTACGGAACCCTATAAAAGGACACTTGTGTTAGTGTATTTTATATGGACTATTACGGTAATATCGGCCGGCTTTAAGTCAGAGTGAATGGGCACAATCTAGGTAAGCATTGTTACTTCATCGAGGTGAGATGGAAGTCAAACGCTTTCCTATTGCGAATAAAATAAAAAGATCAATCAAGCTGGTGGAAACGGGTTGTATGAACTCTTGGCCACTATAGGCGTATGAACTATGAGTAGTGAGGTGCGGGATAGGACAACGAAACTAGTTGAGCTTTATTGCATCCCTCCCATAGCCCAGCTCTCATTAAAAAAGCAATTGTTGAGACACTTCAATTCAGGTCATATAGATTCCAGAAAATGGATCGTTTTTCCCGTGAACAATAGTTATCGGCGTGGATTTAGTAGTACTATATGGTAGGTACGCCACTTGTGACTTTCTTAATTTAGCCTTATAATCATAATTCGGTATCAGTCGTGTGCCCGAAGTGCGCCCGATTTGTATTACACGGCTAAATTTAGAACAGTGGCATGTGGCGTAACATTATTGTGTGTTGACTGTACCTGTCTGCAAAGGTCCAACAAGAAATGTAGACTTTTTAAGTCTAAAATTTTGGTGATGAAACTAACTCGTACTAATTGAGGTGAATGGTTTACACACACCATAAGTACGTAGTAACTAGTGAATGAACGAATGAGTGAATGTGATTTACTCGTAAAGTGCACGATGCACGATACATATAAGTATTTCAGAAAAATATGTAAAGCACAGAGTGGGAAAATAGAAATATACTATACATACAGAATGTCCCTAAAACCAACGTCAATACGAAAAGGCCTGATAGAACAACTTATAGGTAAGCCAGATTAAGTAAATATAATTTTAGTAAAAATCTCTTCGTTTTCAAGATATTGACGTTTTTGCAGAACTCGTGCTAGTGAAACCCTAACTCGGTGTTTTGAGTGGCATGATTGAAAATTTTATATTTTTCAAATCTGTTGCTATCGGCTTAGGGACATCATATCTAGAAAAATTGAAATAGAGTTAATTGATACTTAATTGATAGTTAAGTATCAATTAACTCATAATTAAGAGATTTTTTTTCGCGATTTCGTGGTTGGCCCCATAGTGAAAGTTGCTCAGTGTGACCCTCCCCAGTACCTACCCCGTTCACTCCTGCTACATGACCCCAAAAACGCCCTGTATATTATTTTTTGTGTATTATTGTAACAATCAACCATCTTTTAAATAATATTTGAAACTAAATCTTGGAGAAATGTTTAGTTAATCTTCTAGTTTGCTGTTGAACTATCAGTACGAAAAAAATATAAATAATTTCAAAATCCCGCTGTCATTACATGTTGTTGTGTGCGTAACGTGACCTCAACTTAGGTGCCGATACCTCTAGTAACACACATAAGAAAAAAACACGGCTAAATTAGGTACATACATTGACAAGTGGATCAAAAATGGGTAATTTTAATAAGCGTGTTATATTTAAATAGCAATAGAAATAAGTTTCTGTCAATAAATTATTTGTAGGACAAGCTTTTTATTTGCCGACTGTACCTTTTTTTAACAGTCGCACAATGCATGTCAAATCAAAACGAATGAAATGAACCCAAGCACTGTGGGTTTATCTTATGTTATTTAGATGAATCTTTGACCACCTTTCGGCTCCATTATCAGATCAGCTCCATGGTATATTATTCCATTGTCGCCGAAGATACGCAAGTATACCAAATTTGAGCCCAATCAAATGTAAGGTCCTAAAAAGTATAAACCGGGTTAATTTTCAACTTTATTGAAAAAATTCGTTTCACTTTTTAGCTTGTTTTTTGTTTCTTTATTATTTAAATTTAATTTACAAAAAGAAAAAGATGATACAAAAGTATTTTCTCTAAATACTTTTGTATCATTAGTCTCTACTAATCGTCGTCTTAATCGCATCATTGTAACGCTAATACTGAAAATACTAGTAGTAGTTTCGTTTATCTATATACTCTACCATTGACCACTAGGTACTATTATTTCATACATTTGTGTAGAACTGACGTATCAATAAATTCATTGCTATTCTAATCGCGGACGAATACTATGCATTGCAAGTAAGTAGTAATGGCAACGGCCTGACCAATAAGTCTATTGTTTTAAAACCATATTTCTTGTTTATGTAAAAGTGCAAATAATATCAGTTATATAACTTTCGATTTATTATCCTGCAACGTTTGTGTTTCTGACTGTGTTAACTTCCGCGATAAGGGTCGGGCAGTTTTTATCGACAATATCGATTTAATGGAACCCTTATTTTTTATTCTCCGAGTTCAAGCAAATTTGAATGGTCTTAACTTGTTAGACTATCTTCCCAAAATGGTTTAATAGATTATTTTTATTGTCATATTCATATCTTTCCTTTCCTATTGTTATTTTTTAATTAGCTGCTGTTTTGGTTAGCTTTGCATTCGTCATATTTCACAATTCTACGGTCTTATTTTGTATTCTAAAATTATGTAATTACGAAATTTCTAGGTAACTTTTGCTTTATACCAACTTTGCCAGAAGAAAAGAAACTTTTTCTACTCCTGTACTTTTATCTGTCTTTTACTTGGTCACGAACACTAATATAAGAACATAAATAATATGAGTTGAGAGAAGTCTATACTCTATTCCCCATAACAGCACTAGTGTCGTTATAGTTGCAAAACCATACTGCTAGCAGCTACAGACTTCTAAATCTAGGTTAACCTTAGGTCAAGGATTAAGCGCTCAATTTTAACTTTACGATAAAAATGCACAACTACCAACTTAACAATCAATTAAATTCCTACGGTTTTTAAGAAAAACAAAACTTTCTTTATTATATTTGCAAATGATTTGATGCACTATATTAATAAATAATACAGTGCCTGATGCCAAACTTGTGGTATTCGCTGATGATACTAACGCAGTAATCTCAGCGGATAATATGATTGAGTTAAATAAGAAAGCAAACATAGCCCTAAAGGCATTTTTGAGTGGTTCTCTATAAATAAATTAAAACTTAACTCAAGTAAATCAAACGCTATATTATTTAAAAGTACTGCTAAGGCCTCGGAGTCTTTAAATATAGGCTTAAACGGAGATGTGATATCGCAATCAGAAGTGGTAAAATTTTTGGGTATCCACATAGACTCACTGCTTACTTGGAAACAGGAAGTTCAAACTCTGTCAAAGTATTTTTTATATCGTCACTGCGTGTCACTAGCGAGTATACGTCAAATAAAAAAAAAGTTTACCGTAGACACATACTGTCAGTCATATGTAATATTTGCCTTGTTTGCGAGCTATGTTTAATTTTATATTTTATGCCACACCTGGCCATAAAGTGGCTTTTTCCGCACGCTGCGCGTACGGAAAAAGCTGCTTTCTGGCCAAGTGTAGACATAAAATGATGTACACAACACGGGAGGTAATAAAGAAAGCCCTCGATCGCATATTTACGTCCCTCGCTTGCAGCTCGGGCCGCAAACTTCTGCGATCTCGGGCTTTCTTTGTATTACCTCCCTAGTTGTGTAATGTACTATTAAAACCTAGTCGTATAAAAAGTATTGTATGCAACGTTGTGTAATTAAGTCAAAAAACGCTCATGGCGTCTCTATTTGCGATACTCGCGCCATCCGCATTTTTTGAGCCAACTTATACAACTAATGCATATAAGAGTATTTTAGCAGGGCCCGTACTTGTCATGCCGATGACAGGCAAATGACGTCAACCTACATACAGGCTGATTTAGTTAAGGTATTACATTGATTTACCGTTACCGTAAATTACCGGTATCGTTTAAGTTATGAATTAATTAAATTGTTTACTTTCATTGATTTGTGTCAATGGTAGAAGACATTTTGTAAGTAAAAATGTATACGTCTGTTTTTATTTTTTATTTTAACGATAAATTGGAAATATCAATCGGATATGCGATTTGATAGGTATATACTTAACCGAAAGTATTAAATTTATGCGGTAGCTTCTATATCAAAATGCGTTTTTGATTTATTTTCCAATTTCCCGATTCAAGATTGAATAAGATAACACAGGCAAACACATCTTGATTTATAAAATGGCTTCTATCATTGACACCAAGTAATGACAGTAGTGATAAAATTAATTTACAGCTTTTACAATACCGGTAATTTCCGGTAACGATAAATCGATCTTAAACCTAAAATGAATCATGCTGTATTGTATGTAGCTTGACGTCATTTTTACGTCATCGGCATCAAAAGTACGACGCCTGCTTATAAGGTGTCATATATCAATTTGATACGCATTTTTCAAATAAATGAACAGGATTGTCCTTGTTGTTATTATGTCAAACACTAACCACACACGACGGCCATGCGAGGAAAATGTCTAGGTATAATAAATATACACCAAAAATAAGAATACAATCATGAAATCAAATATAACAGAGATCATTTAAATTGTATTGATATTGTGGACTCTAGATAGAAGACTGAATTTTGGATGAGTACTTAATTATAATATAGCGAGCGAGTGGGAACGGGTCGATTTCAGGCGCTTTTTCGGTTTTTTAGGGTTCTGTACCAAAATGGTCAAAAAGGAACCCTTATGGTACGACTCTGTCTGTCTGTCTGTCCGTCTGTCACAGCAAGATATCTCAGGATCTACTGATGCTATCGACTTGAAATTTGGAATAGTTTTAAAAATCGCTTACTCGAGCCTATTGGATAGAAAAAAAATCTTATACCATTTTTACTATTTTTTTAAAGGGGTCCGAAATGGGATGTGGCAAAACAAAAGTAGAGCTATTATATCGAATGGGATATCAAATGCTTTCATTTGATATCCCATTCGATTAATTTGTAGATTCAAAGTCATTTTTTTTCTTAATTTTGTACTTTTTGATTTATGACTAAAAACGTTCAAAAAAATACCATTCCCCCCCTTATCTTCGAAGTTACTGAACAGAAAAATCTGTAATAATTACCAATTATTAATATCATCCTAAATATTACAGGAAAATTAAAACAGTTTTCCTAAATTGCATTGTTTTTTAGAAATTTTCAAAAATCGTACACATTTTTATTTGCTCCTCTAAGCTAATCGCGATACAATTTTTCTTGAACAATTCACGTATCTACTTACTAGTTTGTACGGAACCCTCGGTGCGCGAGTCCGACTCGCACTTGACCGGTTTTTTTAATTCATTAGTGTCACTCGATTTTCACCGCGAAGGACTATCGAGCGACGACCACTTTTGATTAAATCATGTGTAGCCTCGATACCGTCTATGTCGTTTATAATAAAAGTTAACTATGGTCACCACCGATTGCTGCTATATTTGCTTGAAGACGAATGAGAAAAACCGCCGCGGTCGAAACGCTCTGAAATCGACCCGAACCTCGAAGGCTCGAAAAGGCTTGCTTCGCGCCGGCATTTTGTTCGGGTTCGGGTGCCATGACCCGGGTGACCCGGACAGGCCCCTCCCTCTGGGCGGGCCCCCTCGGCATCCCCTCCATTCCAAGGAGGGTTTTGAGGCGCCTGTGCCTTATATTTCGCTCCCGGCGCTATGCTATTTCTTCTTCGACTTATTTTTAAGCGAATCTATCTGTGTTGAAATGTCCGGATCTTTTTGCATAACTAAGCGCGGTATAGGAGGAGTTTATGGAATGATTTTAACTTTATAAGGTTCATTATAATATATCATATCATATAATTAACTCATGCATCTCTAATACTACACGCAAGTATACCAAACCAACTACATCCCAAATCTCGACTTTTAATAATCTTCGCTATAGCTAGTAGCTTGTAACCGATAACTGAAAAAAGTATATATCGATACCTTTAGACTCAAAGGGCGTAAACGCCGTAGGTTCTAATGGCGTTTACGCCCTTTGAGTCTAAAGGTATCGATATAATTAATAATCAATATAAAATATATTAGAGATGTAACTATACCTACATAGTTTTGCCGAGGGATCCTATTGGATCACATAAATTTAAAAGGCATAATTCATCATTCGGCATAATGCATTTTTTTTCTTAAACTGTAGAATTTTCAGGACTCTTTAAGGCCTCATCCTGTTAAATAAGTTAGGTTAGATTAGGTTTGCGTTATAATAATCCTGAAAAGTTTACGTGTTCAGAAAAAAAAGCATTATGCCAAATGATGAATTATGCGAAATTATGAATGCCTTTTAAATTTATGCGATCCAGTAGTAAAGCTTTTGCCGATACGATACCGATATATTGTAGTTAATAATCGGCGATACCGATACCGATATCTTAGCTAAATAATGAAGTATGAAATGAACTTCAGATATTTGTATGTCCTTATTATAACTAAAACTTGGCTATATTTAACAGAGAGTCAACCTTGAAAGTGTAAAGTAAAAATAAATAAATTGTCAACTCTAATTTTTTTTTGTTAAGAACTAAAGATTTAATTAACATAGTAATTATCATTGCACAAGGTAATAGACCAATACATAAATTAAATCAGAAATTGAAATTACTTTTTGCAGTTTTTTTTTCATACAGCAAATTCTTTTCGCGCTCTTCAAATATCGGTTGTATGTAATCGGGGTATCGTTACTTCCCTAAAATATATAATAACCGAGTTCAAATTTTTATTCCATTAACAAAATGCGATAGTTACTATAATAAATCCCTAAATACGAATAGCTATATGTGTGCTATCCGGACGATGGGTGACATTATATTTTAATGTATGCATATACGAGTACCTAAGGCCGGATTTACAAAGTAGGATATGTATGTACTTGGTGTGCAATAACGTTTATACCTTTAGGCCGGATTTATACATGTAAGTTTCACTTACGTAAGTAAGGACACTGTTGTACATTAGACTGACATAGTCACTTAGTCAGTCTAACGTATCGTGTCTAACGTAGGAGCTGCGTCCTTACTTACGTAAGTAAAACTTACAGGTGTATACTCGTTCGTTTGGCGTTGAGTACGATCCACTTAAAGGAAACAAAGCGATTCTCACAGTCTTTTATGAAAGCCATTTTTGTTGCATAGCTTTTTTATTGCAGAAATCGTTTCCTTATACCATTCTAAGCACTGGACTAAAACTCCGCCATCGATATGATGTGTGGTTTTTTGAGAAATAAAATTCTAAGGTTGGCCGGATAATGGGTCCGGCCGGATAATCACAAAAAAACCACAAAAATTAAACTGGGCTACGATTACATGTTAGGTTTACACTCTTAATCACAGATATTCTGAGTATTCTGACCAAATTTGGACCCAGTGATATGGATAGTTTACGAAATAATACCAATGTTGTCCACTTTTCTGTTTTATTTTTTTCTCGAGAATAAGGCTGTATTAAATCAAGATCTCTATACCGTATTTTCTTTATATAGGTATATATATATCTATCTATAGTAAGTATAAAAATCACAATCTAATTCCGCGTTATTATTAGAACTACAAAATTTATTTCCATTTGAACTACAAAAGAAACAAAAGTAAATCGCATTTTGTATAGGATTACAAACATTTGTGCAGTTGTGATTGAAATTGCAATATTTTTACATTTTGTATGACTTGATAGGCTAAAAAGTTAAAAACTCATTATGTTTAAAATTTGGAGCTTGTGGGTCTGCTAGAAGTACCTTAGAATTATAATGATCAGTGAGTGAGTGAGTGAGTCAGTGACAAAACTAAGGAACTTTGACGTGCACTTAGTTCTTAAAGTAAAAGTTCAAATTGAATGTTTTTTTTTATCTGATAATAATTTATAATTCATTTTAAATTGAATGTTATTGAGAATAGTATCTAGGTCATATTATGCCCTATATATACCTGAAAATACAGGGTTATAGCTTTAGCCAGCACAAAATTACAGGAGGTTGAAAATGGTCTGAACGGCTTCAAGAAAAGGATGGTACCGCCGTGCCTTTGTTTTGCTCGACTTGGCGGGGGCACTGCCGTGCCACCAGATAGACGGACGGACAGACAGACAGCAAAGTAATCCTATAAGGGTTCGGTTTTTCCTTTTGAGGTACGGAACCCTAATTATAAGAGATTCTGTCAAAATAAGCAAAATAAGGAATTTATGAGCATGCAAAACTGGGAGGGAAAGTATGAAAATATTAAATACTATTTATACCATTGAATAACCCATAAAATTGATGAAAACTCTTGTTATTAAACCGTTACGATAAACGCACTGTTTAACATAGTAGCAGAACAAAGTTCTTGATTTCAAAGTACTTAGCAGGTTTCGTAATGGCACTTTACAGTTAGGCTTTAGTATAAAGCATTTTGGCACGTTTTTGGGAAAGTCTAAAAGTGTGATTTAACATTGATGTATCTCGGTGAGTTTTTATGATAGTGAAGTAGTTGATTCACTGACATTTATATTATTGAGAGGTCTTTGTTCTTTCTATAACACATCACAGAAGGCGACGTAAAGAAATTGCTAAAACTAATTTTTCGAGCAGGGCCTAGGCTAAGGCTAATTAAGTTTTTACACCATATACCTAATGGGCGAGGCAATTTATTTCTAGCTCGGCCATTTTAATAGATTTCCACAAAAATTACCATCCGAACTTAAATTGATACATATAGATATACAAAATTGTAATACAATGCATAAGCGAATTCAACTGTATTTGACTGAAATTTGTGTTTCTTTTAAACATTTATTTACTACCTTACCTTCGTTCTATGTTTTTATTATTATATTGTGTTATAATGTAATTATAATAGATACAGGGGTTGCGTACTACTTACCGAACAAAGTTAGCGCAAAGGGACATCCTAACGTTTACTTTCAAGATGCTATTAACGTAGGCATCCTTTTCTCAGAACTCAGCGCAAGCATCAAACGGGAAAAGATAGTTGAAATCTGCGAGGGATGCGGCCAGAAGATCCAGGACAGATATCTGATGCGAGTCGGCGAACTGTCGTGGCACGAGCACTGCCTGAGCTGCTGCGTCTGCGGCTGCCCGCTCGCGCACACCTGCTTCACACGAAACGCCAAGCTCTACTGCAAACCCGACTACGACAGGTAAAAACCAACGCACTGGGAAAACAGGAAAATTATTTCCCATTTTCTCAGTCTCCTCATTCCAACATGCGCATATCCTACCTTTAAGCATAAGCTTTACTGCGAATTGCTAGCGAACTTAACCGCAATGCGAACTACGCGACTGTTTCTAAAATTATCTTTAAATTGAACTCGTATCTCACGGTGTGTTTTTTGGATGGCATTTAATTCGTACCAATTCATGTTTGTCCATTAGATTGTTTGGAGTTAAATGCACGAGATGCGGTGATCGACTGCTTCCACAAGAGATGGTCATGCGAGCGCAGCAGTACGTGTTCCACATACAATGCTTCGTGTGTGTCATGTGTTGCCAACCGCTGCAGAAAGGCGAGCAGTACGTCATAAGAGCGGGCCAAATTTTTTGTCGGCAAGACTTTGAAAAAGAAATGTATTTGATGCAACATGCTGAAGACGACATGATAATAGATGACTCGGAACGTCCGCGAGATGGTCGCCGAGGACCGAAGCGCCCCCGCACTATCTTGACATCGGCCCAAAGGAGGCAGTTCAAAGCATCATTCGAAGTTAGCCCTAAACCGTGCCGCAAAGTGCGAGAAGCGCTCGCAAAAGACACGGGATTGAGCGTGCGAGTAGTTCAAGTTTGGTTTCAAAATCAAAGAGCTAAAATGAAAAAGATCCAAAGGAAAGCGAAACAAGAAGGAGATAAAAACAATGACAAAGATAAAGATAAAGATGAGAAAAGCATCAAGCAGGAGTCTCCGTCGAGCGAGCACGGGAACTATTTAGGACTGGATGGATCCTACTCCGCGTCTAGCCAACCCTTGAATCCAAACCTGCCATATTCACCTGATGGTAAGTCTCCGCTTTTACAGCGCCACATGAGAAAATGAACTAAAGAGCAAACTAGGGTCGTTGGTTTTTCAGGAGACTTGTAATTTTTTTAGTGTAAAAGTAGCCATACTATCACACGTTATAGATAGAGATTATGACGTAAAGTTTACTACCAAATGCAAAGTCATGGACAACGTCCTTTTTTTGTTTCAGATTATCCAGCACATTCCGGAGACAGTTTCTGCAGTTCTGACATATCATTAGACGGTAGCAACTTCGATCAGCTTGATGAAGGCGCTTCTGACACGATGAGTTTACAGAATTTAGAAGTCCAGCATCATTCTCACCCACACGGGGGACACACCGCCCATGAGCCTCTCAATTTGGGGACTGGTGCGGTCGTGAATCCCATAGACAAGTTGTACCTTATGCAGAATTCATATTTTAGTACTGATCACTGATTCGCGAGAGGAGACGCGGCCCGGAGGATGCGGCGCAGCCGGCGGCCGCAGGGCTCTCGCGCGCCGCCACCGGCGCAGGCTGCGTTACTCCCCGCGCATCCCCAAAATATTATCGACCCCAATGCCCTTATGAGTTCTATATGGAACTCGCTGGTGGATCTGAATAACTATTACACGGATAAATATTTGAATTCATAGAACGAGGGAAGACCCGAATCATAGACCCGTTAAGAACAAAATGTATAAAGAAATTAATGATCTGTACCTATATCCGAGCCAATGTCATCAAGGAAATATCCACAAAGGCATAAATAACGGTGTATTTTTACGATTGCATATGATAATTTGTAAAAAAATGCTTATTGACGATCATCCATATATTTACTCGCCCTAGAAAAATGGAACAGAAGTGGTCAAGTTCCGAATTATGCTCTACTGCAGTTATCATCAACGCAATCAGGTATTCAATTTGTGAGCACCAATGTATTTAATTCAAAAAATATATATTTAATTGTATATATTGTACAAAACTATCTGAATAGATATAAATACAAAATGTTACGATTTAGATCGTACCGATATTG
Source organism: Eudemis profundana (assembly GCA_947034925.1). Taxonomy (NCBI): domain Eukaryota; kingdom Metazoa; phylum Arthropoda; class Insecta; order Lepidoptera; family Tortricidae; genus Eudemis; species Eudemis profundana. The sequence goes on from OX344794.1 coordinate 29,491,872, forward strand.
TAGTTGGGCTGATACATTTTCGAAGCTACCTATATCACCAAGGTTCCTTTATAGTGGGTAAATATGATCCAACTTAGTAATAAAAAACAGAAAGCGTTGCGATCACAACTAACCGTAGACAGATTTAACACTAGAAAATATATAACTCGACCTGTGGAAGAATATGCATTATGAGATTCCATATATTTTATCATTCATTCTATACCTAACAAAATATATAAGATGCTACGGTTGCTAGTTAATAGGGAAAATTAGGTACCAAAAATGATTCGAATCATAGCGTAAGGAACAAAGTATATTAACTCTAGTTAGATACACCTATTTTCTAACACCGGTACATAACAGTGATCCTTTTGGGCTAGTCTAGAAATTATTTCATAGGTTCTTATCACATTTTAAGTGAAACATTTTGATGGTGGTATTAATGGTGTTAACTAAGATTACACACATAGTATGCGTCCAATAGACTAAAGATCTAAGTTTAGCGATACCTAAAATGCATCGCAGACTGGTAATTATCATTTGATCAGTGTTGAGAATAATAGGCGAATTGGTGATATATTTGACCTAGGAACTACCCAGAGCACGTAGTGCTATTCCTTTCTGTCCCGGATTTAGTGTATGTCTAGTCACTCTAGACTAGATCACTGGTATTTTTAAATACCTATCACTTAGATACTCATCTCTGCCTGGTGTTTGTGTGTCAGACTCTAAATTATTACACCGTCAGAAATAAGGTGGTCGCACAGTAAGCCTCTTCAACATGAGACTGCTAGTATGCAGCAATATTGCGCCGCCGATGGGAATGTACCTACGTATTTATTTACCTACACCATTTACCTACATTAAAAATACGTCTTTGACCTTTTAACCACCAAACTCATTCGGTGCTGCAGCTGGTAGCAACATGGTAAGGTAGTATCTACCTACGTAAATACTCACGTGAATCAAATGATTAAAACGAATGATTGGATTTATTATGGTGGTATGATCTCATGTAGTCAGCAAGCGAGAAGGTGCCATCCTGTGATACCTATACACGTTTAGTGTAGTAGGGTGACACCTGGGTGAATATTCGGCGTTTGACAGCAGTTTTTTTCGACATTATCATTTCGACAAATATTATTGAAATAGGTAATGGTCGAGGCATTTTTTTATAAAACCGAAAGGCAGTCCCAATTCTGAGTCTAGTTTGATCAAAATTATGGCAGCTTACTCTTCCATTGTGGTAATAATCGCGAGATAATAATGACGTTGAACTGCGCGGTTAAGACGCTCGAATATTCACCCACCTATTCTCTGAAGCTGAACGTAGGTACCAACTTCCCCAGGTGAGCTCTCGTGTAACTAAACGAAGTCCAACGGAAAACGCCTGACACCACGGTTAGCTATTTACATTAAATCAGTAGATAAATACCTAATCAATCTGAATATATCGTCTAAGGTCGCTTTGTTATCGATAAAGTAAATTGTTTAGGAGCTAAGCAGAAAGAGATATTCTAGTCAAAAAGTTGGTTTTCCATCTAGTTATCTATGTAACTGAAACATTATCTATATTGAGACTTGTACAATAATTTTACTTGTACTATACTTAGAAACGTCGTAATTTTATAAATGGATGTAAATTAAAATATGAATATTCGTCGTTGTTTTATTTTAGTTATCCAATTAAGTATGCGTGTTTCGTAATATCTATCTTCCAACTGCGCCTTGTTTTAGTCTTTTAGTCGACCCAGAGCAAATTATGGTCTAGAGCAGTGTTTTTCAACGTGTGGGTCGCGACCCCCTGGGGGGTCGCGAGGCTTCTTTAGGGGGGCCGCAAGAGGTCGAGAGGACTACTTTAGTAAAAAAAACGATAAAGTATAAAAAGTTAGATTTCACGTATGTGATACATGATCAAAAAGCGAAGGATCGGGGGGTCGCAAAATATTTTCTCATACCAGGGGGGTCGTGTCATGAAAAAGATTGAAAACCTAGACTAGGTCTAGAGTACTTAGGTCTCTGATTTAACGTCCAAATCCAACCTAACCAACTCGCTGAGAGAACCAAATATAGGGCACTGAGTAGAAAACATCTAGACTCTGGAAAAAGGCGTTCATGGGATTTTCTTTGAAAAACGCCCAATATCGTGTACACGTTATAGGAATCCTGTAGCAGGCCAAGGATAAGATTTCATCTTGGATTTTTTCGCAAACAACAGCAGAGTCGGAGAACTGCAAAGTGTAAGTAAAAATAAACGAATGTAAGTATGTTTATTTGACATTTCATATTTCTAAACACCAGGAAATTTGTACAGGATCGAAAGGCTATAGCCTCCCGAATGTACTGAGATATTTATTTAAATTTGTACATAATAATCTAAAAGATACAGGAAAATATAATATACTAATTATACGACAGAATAGATAGTTCTGTGAATTAGAAATATGAAATGTAGTCAATTCCGGTCTTGCAAATGTAATGTAACACTGGTTGTTCATATTTATTGGCTTGCAGCTTTTCGTCTTCAGTCTGATAACGGAATTTTGGAGGATAGTGATTTAGGTAGGTATAACATTTATGCCACACCTGGCCATAAAGTGGCTTTTTCCGCACGCTGCGCGTACGAAAAAAGCCGCTTTCTGGCCAGGTGTAGACATAAAATGACGTACACAACACGGGAGGTAATAAAGAAAGCCCTCGATCGCATATTTACGTCCCTCGCTTACAGCTCGGGCCGCAAACTTCTGCGATCTCGGCCTTTCTTTGTTTTACCTCCCTAGTTGTGTAATGTACTATTTATTACCACCTGTGGCACTGTCTGTATAATAGCAGTAATTTTTATTCCTACATAAAGTACATCAGGCGCTTGTTTGTGTACGCCTCGTGAACGAACGCAATGCTATTATAGTTTTAAGAATGTGTAAGAATGCTTCAGTACGGATCGCACTGTCTTACCTTGAATTAAATATATACGTATCACGCCCTCCTAAACGGCCGAAGTTTGACTATGTCTGTCTTTATACTTTGCTTGTGGGGCAACACTACATCTTAACAGTCAACAAGTTATGTCAAGCCCAAAGAAACGAGGTGCAACTCTGCCGCAGAGCCGGAAAAAACCGCTTTCTGGCCAAGTGTAGACATAAAATGATGTACACAACACGGGAGGTAACAAAGAAAGCCCTCGATCGCATATTTACGTCCCTCGCTTGCAGCTCGGGCTCAGCTTCTGCTATCTCGGTCTTTCTTTGTATTACCACCCTAGTTGTGTAATATAGGTACTATTATTCATTGTATGTACTTTTGTGCTAACGGTACTTCGGAATCGTATACCTACTAATCGCGGTTTGATAATATACATAAACGTACCTACTTACCTACATAATTTCATTATATACTTAAGGTCAACCGGGGTAGTTGCGTCTATGGGGCAAATGCGTGTTTTAGAAGATTCCATAAAAGCTGAGCTCTTTAAAACTACCTCTACCCTACCTGCATGTAGTAGGGAAGTATACTTTACAGAGTTTACAGGCAGCTAGGGTAGTGGTAGTTTTAAAGAGTTCGGATTTAAAGGAATCTTTAAAAGGCGCATTTTCCCCCACAGAGGCAATTACCCCGGTTGACCTTATATCATGAAATTATGTAAGTGGGTACTGGGTACGTTTATGTATATTATCAAACCGCGATTAGAATACGTTTCCGAAGTACCGTTAACACAAAAGTACCTACATACAATGAATAAATATAATTATAAGTCAATCTATGATTTCTTCATAGTTTAAGTGCAGACACTTACAAACAAGGGCGTAGTTAGGATTTTACTAAGGGGGGGGGGGGGGGGGGGGGCAGGCGTAAACGAAACCAAGAATATATCGAAGGTAAATGCTGCATGAGCAATGGGACAGCATCTTCTAGAGGGGGCAGCAGCCAGAATATGATAAGAACAGGGATTTGATCAAATCCCTAATGGAGATGATGAATTCCCAGAGATGTTAAAATAAAAGCGCGTTGGTTTAGCGCATTTCCCTAGCGAAATATAGTGATTTCATCAAATCTCCGAGCCGTTTTAGGGAAATGGAAAAAGGCCACGGGACTTTCTCATTTCCCTTAGAGATTCCATCAAATCCCTAACCAGAAAAGGGAAAACATAAAACGAGTTATTTAAAGTTACTCGGTTTTAACATTTCACTAAACAAGTCTAGTGATTTTATCATATCCCTAAACAGTTTTAGTGAAAATATAAAATAAACGAGTCGGAACGGTACGATCCATAGATATTCCTATTTTATATAAAATTAATGACCCATCTCCCGGAACACTATCATCACCCTTAGGGACACTACAATACAATACTCTTTATTGGACATAAAAAAATTCAGAGATGCATAAATAAACAAAATATTAAAAACGAATGGTATACAACAGGCGGTCTTTTCGCTAGGAAGCGATCTCTTCCAGACAACTTTTGGGTAGTGGAGGGATTTGGTCAAATCCCAGTTTTCATCATATCCCTGCGACGTAAATACATTTTGAATGAGTTACAAAACAAGATTCTATATTCGGTATTGGAAACCAGTTTGGAAAACAGAATTATTTTTCTTTATTCGAAACAAGGTTTCCTAAAAAGAAAAATAATTCTGTGTTCTAAACTGGTTTCGAACCTTTTGTTTCCAAAGTGGCCGAAGGGGGAATTATCGATGGTCTAGTTCACACTCGTACCTACTACATACATTTTTTTGCCAGTGTTATTGCAACTTTAAGATTTGTGTACTAACGTGCTAATTACGAAACTTTTTTTCTCATAATTAGTACGAGTGTGAACTAGACCATCGAAATTTCAGGTAAAACCAGCCTAGGACGCTAATAAAATAAAACACAAAAATGAAATTAATCTAACCGTATATTAGGAGAACTGAAATAAACTAGACCAAGGCGCGTAATAGCGCTAAAGAGAAAATTATATAATATGCGGAAATGAGCTTTTTCTTTATAAAACTTTGATAAGAAATAACTCCTTTACATACGTATCTATGTAATTACAAACAAGTATTATTAACTACAGGGTTCTTTTACACCCATAATTATTTACATTGTACTTATATACCTTACAGTGGCGTGGCGTCATAAGAGCCGATTTCTACCGGCTACCTATAGTAAGGGAGTAGAGCACTTTATTCTACTGCATTAAAAAAATTGCTCACATGCTCCGGCTAGCCCAGGTATATTTGACGCCACGCCACTTACCTTACGAACTAGGCTAGGTCCCAAACGCATATGTTAATTTTCTACTTCAAATAATCTGGACATTTCATCGACAGACTCGTTCGTACACAACTGATATTAGGGCCAGGCCAGGCCACAACACTGCTGCGACTGCCGATTCGCAAACGGTTATGTTTTGCTATCGCACCGCAGTTGTAACCTGGCAATAGGCTAAACGACTAAAAAACTGATTAGTCCGTCAGTTAGATTATTAAAAAATATTGTACACGTATTTTTTCTTTTGTTTGACAAACAAAAAATAACGAGGATACAATGCTTAGAAGTTTCGAGTGACGTCACTCTTTGGTACAATTTCACCTAGGAGTGACGTCACAAGCCCCCCGTCCGGATGTTTGATGATCAATCACCTCTGTCGATTTTTAATAATTTGATAGACGAAAAAATACGTGTCGCATATTTTTCCATAATCTAACCGACAGACTAAATAGAATATATATTTATGTCACACCTGGCTATAAAGTGACTTTTCCGCACGCGCTTTCTGGCCAAGTGTAGACATAACATTATGTACACAACACGGGAGGTAATAAAGAAAGCCCTCGATCGCATATTTACGTCCCTCGCTTGCAGCTCGGGCCGCAAACTCCTGCGATCTCGGCCTTTCTTTGTATTACCGTAAAATGGGGTGAGTAGGTTTCGCGGGGGGAGTTGGATTGCGAATCCAGAATTTCATTTTTGAGTAGCTACTTTAATTTTTGGGATATAGGTTGCTCTCAAAGTAATTTGATTATATTTTTAGATATATTTTTTCTTCTTTTCGCAACACTAAGCTGCCAAATCATACAATTTTTAAACACAAATTCACTGTCAAAGTTGATGCTCGAAATCGGCGGATTTTTAGTTGCATTTAACTTTGTTTTTCAGTGATGTTTACCGAAGTAAGTGTTCATCCACCTTGCGGATATCGTTTATATACTTACATGGCTTATTGGAAACAGAAAAACTTAAGTTATATTTTCTTTATTTATAAAGATTTTAACACAGAAAACGATCCAACCGCATCTGAGGATTTTTATGGGGAGAGCAGGGTTGTACTGAGGGGTTAGTTGGCTCGACAACGGGGACAGTTGGGTCATGAATGGGGAGAGTTGGGTGTTACGAACGGGGTGTACCGGTTTGATAGAGGGGGGAGTTGGTGTTCGTAGTTCAGGGTTGTCGATTTACATAAGTAGTCAAAAGTTTCTTACATTATGATAAAATGGTAAATATTATTAAAACAAAATATTGAAGTAGCGGTGGAATGAAATAAATAGCAAATTAAATAAATACGTCGACGTGTCATAGTGTGCATGATTTCATTAATTTCATATAAATATTTTTGATGGGATTCATCTTACTAATTCCATATAGATCAAAATGTATTTTTATAAATTGATCTAAAAAACTATTTATACGTCATAAAAATAAGGGTCACTACTTACAGAAAACATTAAACCGGTTTAAGTAGGAGCATAAATAAAACATAATTTTGCTACATTAATAAACAATTCTCTTGACAAGTCGAGCTATTGTCTTGATCCAAAAGTGTCAACCCTAGCAATTTTTCCATCTCACCCCATTGCTAGGCCTTATAACCCCAACTACGGGGTGAGCTGGCTTTGCCTACTATTATAAATTTTTCGTTGAAACTATGCAATGAAGCAACTATCATTGACAAACTAAAATTCATACCCCCGGAACACTTTTTTTGTATATAAATTAATATGCCACATATAAAAATAAACTTTTATCCAGGTTTGAATTTCGATTTCGAGCCAACTCACCCCGTTTTACGGTACCATCCTAGTTGTGTAACACGACACCAGCTAGAGAAAATTCAGATATTGTAGTAAATAAACATGCCACATACGTGGGCATTTCTCTAGAAATATGTCTGCGGTCACCTCATTCATCTGGCCCTTTTTCATACTAAATGTATGGAGACAGATGAATGAGTCGCAGACATATTTAAGGAGAAATGCCCACGTATCAAAATCGCCAGTCTTCGAAATCTGTAATGCCAATTATTAAAAATTTATTAATTTTTGAAGACAAATTCCTTTACCAATTAGCTTGGAATCAGGCGGTTTTGTTACGTAACGACATAATTCGCTAGGTACTAGGTACATCTAAACGTACCTACCCGTTTTCAACTAATCGTGATGTATTGTGTTCCATCTGATGCTCGTCATTCTCGAGCCTGATATATGTATATAAAGCTACGATTAAGACATTCTTATTACAAGTATTATGCTAACTTTAATACACATTTATGATTTACTTAAACTTGGTATTTAAAATGTAAATGTAAAAGTGTAGGTGCATGATAGGATGATTTACAAAACATGATGATAATGATCTTCTGCGATTAATAGTCGGGAAATATCAATGAATAAATTTTAACTCCTATATTTACATCATATTAGATTATTGTACATTAAAAAAGCTCCTGGGTCATACAAATTTTGAATCTCGAAAACGGTTTTATTTACAGCATTCGGCAATTTATTTATATAGAGCTAAATTCCAATTACACTAGTATTAAAAAAATCACTAATATTATTTTTTAGACTTTTTAGGGAGATTTGAGAATAGGGTGCAGTGGTGCACATATTTTCCTCATATATCCTCAAAAAGGTGCGCCCCTACACTCTTGAAAGAGTCGTAGTAGAGAATCCATCGGACGGAGTCCAACGCACACAGCGTCGCACTCGCCGGCAAGGGCGACCTCGTGACAACGACACACAGAGCTCGCATCTACATGACCGGATCGAATTATCTATAGTCTAGACTAGAATCACTCCGACTACAGTCGGATCCAGCTAAGTTTATTGTCGGAATCCTTTTAGCTGGGCTAGGGTTAGCGAACTGACAGCTAAATCTCCCACTAGCTCGATATAGGCACGACACATTATAAGGAAAGGTTGAACCGCTTCAACCAATCCGGTGGTCCGTGGGCATTCCTCTCTTCGAGCGGTCAGCGAAAAGTCACTAGCGCGGCTAGCAAACCCGCTTGCCGGATTGTAAGCCCCTACTTGGTAAGGAATGCTGAGTCACGGCTCGGAACCGGTATTTTGCAAAAACCCCGAAATAGCCCAATATTTTGAATTATTTCATGATTTTCTGGTAGGGCTCAATCATGTGGCTCAATCAAGTATTGATTGCGTATTATTAGAATGTCCGATTAAAAAATGAAATACCAAAGAACGATAAAAACGGAAAAATACCGGTATCCGAGCCCTGCTACGAGTATCAAAGAGCTTTCCGAGCTGATACGTCTAGTTATACTGTGGTTATGATAAGTGACGACCCCACTGCGCTCTACCTTTAGAAACGAAAAATATCCTGTCTTTTATTTTATTTTACATGCGCACTCCTGGTAAACGTGGCATTATATTTAGACAGTAGATACAATTAATTTCAAATGCCATATTGAGACTCGACCCTTCCGATTTTTCCTTTACAAATTTACATGGCATGGTCATTGCATAGAAAATAATTTATTATACTAGTAATATTATTCTAGGGTTGGGACTTTTCGTGGCAGTTTGGAAATAAAGTGCAGCGGAGTCGTTGTTACCTAGTTAATATGTTTATATGATTGAATGAATACAGTATTTTCAATGTTCTAAAGTACCTATTTACTTATCTAAATAAAATTACATGATATTTAGATGGATTATATCGAGGGTTTCAGGCCAAAGGGGCGTATACGCAATAGTAGGACTATTATGTATGATTTATCTTGATTTTGTAATCCCTCAGAGTATCGATATAAATCTTTAATCAAGTGTACGCAATATGTGTTCCTGACCAAATTGTTTTTAACTACAAGCAATTGTCTAAATTGACAAATTTAGACAATTGCTTAATTTATCCCCTTTTTTGAATTCACTAGGTAACTGTTGGTAGGTACTTAGTAAGTATTTTTAATAGCACCTACTGTCAACGAAATATAAAAATACGTACATAGGTTCATTATTTGGAATTACGGGTCAAAGGATAGGTTAGATGCCTAACTTATATTACAAAATAAATCTGTGGGTCTAGTGAAAAGGGAAGTCACATTTAACCTAGGAGCAAAGGAGCTTAAGTCATACCATAGAGTTGTGACGTTTTGGTCCTGGTATAAATTTGACTTGTACCCCTATTCACTAGACCCACAGAAGTGTAGATCAAATACAAACTTTTTTTTGAAGCCTGACTAACTTGCAAATTTAATTCCGTGGCGTTCCTGGGGTCGAACCAGGTCACTGGTCGGACCACCTTAAGTGGATCAGACTGGGTGGGGCCGGGCGTGCTGGGATCGAACCAGGTCGCTAGTCCCGGTCCACCTTGAGGGTCGGACTAGGTGGGGGCCAAAGCGCCTGGAATCGAACCTGGACACTAGGCCAGGGCCACTTTGAAGTTACGCTGATTGCTCAAAGTGAGCAGCAGACCAGCGGGAAGGTCGAAGCGGATCAACCTGTCCTTATGTGGGTGTGTGAATAGAACGAGAACACTCCGGCAAGATTAGCTGAGCCAGAGCGAGGTCGGAGTGATCAGCTGAGCCCGAGCAAGGTCGAAGTGATCAAAAAACATTAATCATTAAAACATTCAAGCATAAAAAGTAGGTAGTGACTGCATTGCACTCTTATGTCCAAACTGCTACGAATATCCTATCCCTAATTATTACTTAAATCTTGGGCGCTTAAACCTAGGAACGGATAATAGGATGCATATTATATAACGGCCTTATATTAAAATATAGGTGGAATACGTTTTTGCCAAACAATATTCAATAGTAGCCCATATTCTTGGCCGTACTTTATTATTACATTGACATACATGATACATTTCAAGTAGGGTAAAATGGAAATGCAACATTTAAAACAAATACATAACGAACGAAACTACATTCAAGCTGGTACAAATTTCGACAAATGTTTACAAAAATCTCATAGACTATAATCCCGAAGTAACCTGAAACTTAGTCCAAGCGCATTATGAATTGTAGGTACTTCTCCCTGTAAAGCAGGGTTTCTTAAACTGTGGTCCATGCACCCCTCAGTGGTCCGTGATACGAGAGCCATGGGTCCATGGCTCGCATATGACACAAACTTTCAAGTGAGCTTGATTTTCTTTTTCTCGGATTATATTCGGAAAGGGTCCGTAAGATTTTTGTAATATTTTAGGTGGTCCAGGGCCGTAAAAAAGCTGCTGTAAAGACTTGATTTTACTTTCATTTATGCATTTTTATTGGGTGTGCATTTTCACAGCAATACGTAATGTATTTTCATTCATTATTTCATTAACTAACAGGAATTACATTAGCAAGAAGTTTCTGTGAGAGCATGCAAAAAACATGGCATCCAACTATCAGTTCCTTAGTAATAGACCGATCTTAAACTACCATCCTTTCCAATAGAATACCGAAGTCACCACTAGATCCTCAATAACAGAGGCAATCATTTGAAAACAACTATTAGATATTATCAGGCTTTACACCGTAGGTACTTCGGAAGTTTCAAGTCCACATCACTTCAACACGCCGTAAAATAGAATTAAACACTAACACTGAAGGAGTCCTTTGGGTTCGAACGCTATTCCCGTAGATACGCTTTAAATATTTACATCGAATTCAGTATACAATTAAGACAACTTCAGAACTTGAACCAAAACTGTCTAGATTCACCTTTGACCGCCATCTGGAACGTCTCCCGTGACGGCGACGTTTTACAGACAGTAGTACTCGTACATGGTATTCCGGGCAGGCTGTGGGTATAAACGGAAAGATGTCATTCTTTTCATTCACGTAAAAAGATGTCATTCTTTTCATTCACGGAACGGACGAATGTCATTCTTTTCATTCACGGAACGGATGATTGTCATTCTTTTCATTCGCGGTACGTATACGGCTTTACATTTGGTCGGTCGGCGTGCGGTAGAGTGCACAATCACTGGTTGCCTTTTAGGTACACGTCACTCAAGTCTATATCCAACGGGTGCGATTCGAGAATCTTCCTGCTTAATGGTAGGAAAAGCTAAACAAGTTTCAGGTGGCCACCTCCTCGTTGCTCGCCTCGAACTCCAACTTGACGTCGCCGCCGAGCCCCTCCACGTCCACTTCGTTCTCCGAGGCGTTCAGCATGTTAAGGGTCACCTGTACAGGGATAACGCATTAGACCGTTACACTAACATCCGCTTGAATAATAATGTCACCAATTACCTTAAAAATGGATTGAAGTGATTGTCAACTTTTCATAGAGTACTATACCTTGGCAACTTCGTTGGTGACACTCACATGTGTGCTTTTTGTTATGTGCAGCCGTAACTACTTACACAAGTTACCGCCAACACGAACTGTGACCGACGGAGGCAGCCTCCGCAGGCAGCCGTTCGTGTTGGTGGTAACTTGTGTAAGTAGTTACGGCTGCACATAACAAAAAGCACACATGTGAGTGTCACCAACGAAGTTGCAAAGATATATTTTCTCAATATTAGGTACCGTTTTGTTTGGAGCCAAGACGGCGACATTTTCGATTTCATTTTTAAAATAATCGTTTCTTTCTTCATTTCACTGAACTCTTTGTGTGCCAGACAGTAAGGTGCATCAATAGCATTTTCGTACCCCGGGCATACTGCCATAGCATTCAAAGAGTTAAGATACAACAAACTTCGTCCGATATTTAGCTACCCAACCCGCCAACAGGCAATCCAGTGCACCTAATAATTAACCCAAGCACATTCCACAATGAAATAAAAACGTCGATAATTTAATCTCAAGATACCACTTTGTAGCTTTCTGCTAAAGTATCAGTTTGTGCCTAACTCGAGGAGCGTGGGGGCAAGGCCACCTTCTGACTGGCTAATTCAAAGTCAACCGTGATCGTCGCGCAGGCCGCGGTGCCTTCTGATTGGCTAATTAAAATGTCATCAGTTAGTAGTGATGTAGGCTCGACGAGGCGCCTAGCTAAGCGTGGTTTTGTAAGATATAGTCAGTGAATAAAAATAATATATCTTCGGCTGACAACTCACTAAATACACAGAACATATCGCAGGGATAACCGCGGTTAGACCATTCCGTACCTGAGAAACATAACACTGCAAGTAAGAGTAATAAATAGAGAACTTACGGTGTTATGCTTCTCAAGTACGGATATAAAGAAAACGTAGCTGTTTGTTAGGGAATATAAAATTACAAGTTAAAATGAAAGTGACAGAATTGCAGTGGAATGTGCCAAAGTTGTTAATAAAATTTCCAGTGATCTAATTTTATCAACATGCGAAAAACATGATTTATCTGTGTATAAATAACTCCATCCGCCAGAAACAACCTTTTTGCTAATATTTACTTCTACTAAAACCGTAAAGTGTATTAGGGTAATTCCTATGAGATGCCAAGAAAGCAGAAAAATTTAATTTCCGTATTTGATTTATGGTATCGTCAACACCCGTAACTTTGCTTAGGGTGCCTATCTTTGATTTTACATAAAACTATTCATTATCAAGTACTTTTCCTTATTTGATATTCCTTACTTGATATTTATTAGTTGAATGTGCAGCTTGTCCAAGAGAAACTTTATGAAATCTACTAGGCAAAGATAGGCACCTTGGTCAAAGTTGCAACTATAATGTTCTTAACATATTTATCGCTAAAGTCAGTAGTTTTGTTTTTATGTCGTTGACTTTATTTTGATGAAAGTTGGTATGTAATTAAAGAGTTTCGATTAAAGATCTACTTAGATATTTTTTTAGTTTAGACCAGTGGTGGGCAAGCTTCATGGGAAGCCAAAAAATGTAAGAAATTTCAGAGGATCAGCATTATAGCAATAATTAATTATTGTACTGCTAGACCGTCGAAATATATTATCACGAGCCAAATATAATTAAGGTACAGTCGGCCTCAAAATTAGCTGGACACTTTAGTACTACGCCACGATACAAATGTGTTCAGCAACTTTTGAGGCCGACCGTACTGGTCCCACCGCCGGCGAGTAAGCAAGTGAAATTGGGCGAGTTACAGTTCATTGCGAGCTGACCAGGCACAGTGTGATCAATCGACCTTTCCAGATCCGCAATGTAATGCTACTCACCCAACTTTACTCGCCGGCGGTAAGACCAGTGCCTAAACTCTCCCGCGGGCCGGAGATGAGCCGCGGGCCGTACTAAGCCCACGATTGGTTTAGTTAGACAGACGCCAGCCCTAATAAAGAAACAAATAATCGTTTCCTAAACCATCCGACTACGCGGCGCTCGGTCTATAACTTTTTGATAATGAAATCATGAAAGATTACAAACGCAGTAAAACAAAAATAGACGTCCGAACATCTCATAGAAATTCCTTATCCGTATTACCCCAATGCACCCTAATTTAATTCTACTACAAAACTAGCTACACAACTAACACTTATGAAGACTTTAATTATCCTTTTGAACGCCATGTTACATACATAAGCTTTGGGTTACCCGCCTTTCATAGAAAGCAAATGAAGACACATCTTACTTGAAAGTAGCTAGTTCATTCACATGTACTCACGGCCAACTACAACGGTCGCGGCCTTTGTACGCATCACTGGCGTTCGAAAGGATAAATATTGTGTCATATTGATAAATCCAATTAATTAGTTAGAGTGCGACTACGATAACTTTGCAACACTTTGCACTTTGCTTTGGAACATGGCAACACCTCCGTTTAAAAATCAAATTTCAATGAAAATGTGACTTAGTTATCGTAGTCGCACTCTAGCACGTTCTCAGTCTAATAATAATAATTGACTTTCAGAAAAAAGTACCTTTCAGCAAAGTTCAAACACATACTCGTGGGTATAACTATTACGCTATATTCCTAATAGGTACAGCTATTGGATTTGCGATGTGTCAGATCAGATTTTGCGAAAGCGGCAGAATGTAAGTAAGATTCCCACATAGCACGCCGCATGGAACTGCGGCAATTTCTGACGAAATTGATACTTACAGTAATTTTTATGTAGTGTTTTGTGAGACGCGCCCATCAACATCCCAATTAAAGATTTCAGTTTTTATATGTGTATGAGAAATACACTCGCGAACAATGAATTCGGTTAATTTTCTAAATAATTGTTCATAGAAAATGACCCAAATTCATTGTCCGTGAGTGTACATTTGTGCAGCATGTATATTTATTAGGTTATTGAATATGTGTTCTAAATTTCAAGTTACGTTTAATGTGACGCACTAAGTAGAAATTGTACTTAAAAACCTAATTCGATTCACGATTAGGCCCGCAGCTTTTCTACTGGTTACTTAACCTACACTAACACTAACATATGACAGTGCCTGGGCATTTCTCCGAGCGCTTTAAACGCCGTGACTTCGGTGGGAGCGATATCGACGAAGTTCCACGGGATTCGTTCATCATTTTTCAGTTATGTTGTAGACGTCGGGGCTTTCTACGACATAACTGAAAATGATGCACGAATCCCACCGATCCTCGACAATATCGCTCCCACCGAAGCCCGCCTATTAACTATAGTGCCTAGTGCCTAGCCACACGGGAATGTTACGCCACTTGTTACTGTCCTTAATTTAACCGTGTAATCACAATTCGTTAGCAGTTGTGTGCCCGAAGTACGCCCGATTTGCTTTACACGGCTAACTTAAGAACAGTGGCGAGTGGAGCAACATTCCCGTGTCGTGACTGTACAATACACATATATAGTGTCATGCTAACATTGAAACCTATAATCCAATTAATCTAAACGAGTGTTACTTAATGCAGTGTTTGATAATGAAATTCGTACTAAATCTATTTAAACACATTGCCGAGACGTTTTAGTGGGTCACATAGTCTCATTTCATAAAACTAAAATAGAAATATATGTATGTTCAAAAGACATACGTAAAGAGAACAAAACTGAAGATAATATTATTGAATAAATATTTCTAATAACATATCAGCACATGCAATCAACAGCCCAGTGGGAAGCAAAGATTCAAAATAAAAAAAATACATTTATAAATAATATTCAAACTTCACTAACCAAAAATCAAAAGGACAAACACAACAACTGATAACGTGACAAATTTTGCACTATGTAGTTAGTGAAGATTTGAACCTCTGCGTTTTTTCCTAACACCGTCTGTTGGTTGAGAGCTCTTAGCGGTGAGGCTACCTGAGGCGGCGGTGGCTGGCTGTGGCTCGTCACCGTACTGCTTACCTGTCTCACAGGTATACCTGCATCTTCAAACGCCTTCTTCTTTAAAGTTGTGCGAATTTGTGTCCTGAAACAGTTTATTGGGATTGATGAACATTTTGTATGGCTTGAAGATGAAACAAGTAACATCATGCTCAATTGTGTATTCATTTCAAATATAAAAAGTAGGTAAGTATAGTAGAATCCGTTTATTATGACTCTACCTATATTGTCCTACTGCTTTATATTAAGTAATTACACAGGTTAATTTGGCTTACAAATACAAAATTCTTTATAACAAAGTCGGATATAATGACCCGCTTATAGTGACACGTCGTTTATCAAGGACCTTAAAAATAAATGGACGTAGCGTCGCGAACAGATAAGTGAAGCACTCATGATTAGGGCTTGCAAAATCGGTCGATTTTCCAATTCCGGAATTGACTTCGAATTTTACCTTCAATTCCGGAATTCCGGAACTGGTTCCGGAATTAATGCTGATGCACCGGCTTTGTTTTCTACTACATTTTTTGTCCGAATGAAACGAGAAATTGTATTAAAATAGATCCATTAATAATCAACAAATGTGTAGAACGTATTCCAAGTACAAAATACGAAAAAATTGAGACATAATTATTAATAAATCAACACTGGTAAAGTAATGCAACAATACTAGGTGCACCCAGCTAGCACGGCAGATTATTACAAAAAGCAGGTATGAATCAATAACGAAATAGTATGACATAAAATAAATTCCAAGAATTGCATTTGGTATTAAAATAAGACCATTCTCAAAACTCCAAAAATATTACGAAGTAGGACAAAATTTCTCAATTAATCATTAAACACAACACAGGTACAATGAGCCAATTCAATTATCTGTAACAACAATTTCTGTACCAAGGCTATCCTTTTCGACCACGCAAAATAACCATTCATTTAGAATAACCATACATAACACATGAATCGTATGAACATTATAAAAAGCTTAAACGTTAATACGAAACGACTTTAAATAATTTCTAAAAGCATGATGAAATGCCATTTCAAATAATTTATCCTCAAACATCAAAACACTAACACTATTATGTCTTGAAATCAGTTCAAATATTCTTGTACCTTGCCTTGAGAAGACTCCCATATGCACATCGACCATTATGCTGCGTAATACAATAATGATGTGAAGTCGTATGAAATAATTAATTGGACTTTACTGCAGAAATATTAATAAAGGCGTTATTAAAAATTAAATAAATAAATAAATATTAGGGGACAATCTTACACAAATCGAACTAGTCCCATAGTAAGCTCAATAAGGCTTGTGTTATGGATACTAGACGACGATATATTTAATAGATACAAATACTTAAATACATAGAAAACATCCATGACTCAGAATCAGGAACAAATATTTGTGCTCATCACACAAATAAATGCCCTTACCGGGATTCGAACCCAGGATCTCGTGCTTCGTAGGCAGGGTCACTACCAACTAAGCTAAAGCCGGTCGTCAAATACAACAATAATACACATAACATTGTGTCGCACGCATAACACACATGAAATCCGCAAAATTCACAATCACAACCTCACAAGGCACAAGAAACCCACAACTAACGTTAATGGCGTTGCACTCAGTATTAGTACTGATGGTGTTTATTGCTTAAATGCAAAAACAGATACAGACAAACAATAAGTAGCCGGACCAAAATCGTTCTGTCTCGTTCTAACAAGCACCGGTTTAGACCCCGCGCTCGAAAAATACTACCTGAAGACTGGGCGATAAGACAACCAACGCTTGACAATTTTGTAACGTGGTAATTCCGTAAAATATCCGTCCCAATGTCGAATTCCATTACACTATTTTCATTTCCGGAATTTTCGATATTTAGCACCTGAATTCCGGAACTGTAATATCGGAAAAATCGTCCGGAATTCCGGAATTACCGAATTCCGGAATTCCGGAATGCAAGCCCTACTCATGATGAGCCGGCAATGAGCCGGCGCTTTGTACGCACGCACGCACACATCAACCAGCATAATGGGCCGGTCGGCTGCCATTGGGCCGTCAACGCACACATGCTCACTTCGGCGGCCATTGCTTGGCTTCACCCGCGTCTTAGACCGCGCGGTATCCTTCTATTTTATACATCCATGTCGTTTATTATGACCTAGTTTTAAGAAATCCTGTCCAGTTATAGTGACCAATATGATTCCTTACAACTTACTTCCGTTTTTGTGACCCCACCCTCGCCTTTCGTTTTGTGTGTGCGTGGTGCATGGCTCATTTTTACTATGATTCTTAGTAATGGTAACGAGTTGATAGTTGAAGGTGCGCATTGCTAATGATTTGTAAACGAAAACAAAACTACCATTGAAGAGAAAGGTGCAATGATATACAGACTAGAAAATGAAGAATCAAACTCATCTCTTGCATAGGAATTTGGGGTTGGTCATTCAATAATATTGTTGTTTATTTTCTAAGAATACATATTATGCTTTGTATGACATCCGCTTACTAAGACGTGTTTGTCACTTCCCTTCATGTCATTATAAACGGATTCAACTGTATATGGTTTTATTGAAGTGTAAGTGGATCATGAAGAAAGATATCTAACTTGGCTTCATGATGCTTTACTTGACTATGGACCAAGCCACTGAAAATGCATGATAAAAATAATAAGCATTTAGATGATATTAATATTATTATTATGTAACTAGCCAACAACACAGTGAATTTTGACATATTTTCACCTTGAAATTTACTAAACGACACATTTTTGTTAATCACCAACAGAGAAAGGCGTTGTAGTAATTTTGAAGCATATCTTTCTGTATGTGGTGTTTAATTTAGTAGTATAATGTGCTCAATTCATGACCTGACTGTGTTAGTGGCTAAAATACGTAAATTAACAGTACACTTACACAGTCCTATTCTTGATATGTTGGCTAAGCTTATTCAGGTCCACAGCAAACCGGTGCACACAAGACCTTAGCATTTCTATTTCTTCATCTGTCCATTTGCCTCTAATAAATTCAACATTGATGATATTAAATTGTCTGCTGACAGCCAAATGCACACAATAAAATCTGTCACTTAATTAATCCCTCATATGCTTAGACATCATCCGTGCCAAGTGTTTAGACCTTAATAATTTAATTTCAAGGTTAAAAAATTGCTTAGCAAATTTTTAACCTTGGAGTTGAAAACCTTTCTCTGGAGTGAGTATTTGTTACTTAGTGAGTTTTAGTAGACAACAGTGGAAATGGAACTTAATTATGCAAATTCTATACCTGAGAAGCATAAGACTGTAAGTAAGCTTCTCAGGTACGGAATTATTAATTCAGTAAAGTATACACTAGCCACATTGTCAATTTTATTATTGCAGTTTTGATTTTAATTATTTGAAGGTAATTATAAGATGCTAGAGAAAATAAATCATAACATAAGGGAGGCTGTAGAGTCTCATGGTGACCAAATGCAACTGGTTACAAAGTGATTGTAAGCCAGCTTATCCTAACCTCAGTGTGAAATTGATCATTAGACATACATCGCGGAGCATTGGATAGGCATGAACTCTGATGTAACCTCTACTGAGGTAGGTAACCACAAAGTCAGATCACTTTGACAAGACTCCAATACGTATTATTTAGGATAGTATTCAGAGGTGTAGTGTAGTAGTCATTTAATTTCACGTATGATAAAACAGTAACAATTTGCTTGGCAACGTTATTTTACATACCCTGGCTGCGAATCGCCGACAGGATGTAAAAGCATAGTCATCTCGGATAGCTTGTTGAAAGCAGTGCCGGCCTCCCGAAATATCTCACCAACCTGCCAAAATTAGTATTGCATTAATTGAGTTGTGAATAGTACACAAGAAAAAAGCGGCATATTGTAATGAATACGAACCTTTGCAGCTGAGTTATTCATTGTAGAAGTAAATTATGTTTGACGTTTAAGTACCACTATATTACTGTACTCTTTGAGTACCACTATTGTCAAATATATTCTTCTTAATTCAGTACAGCACATACACGTCTACTTGCAGTAAAACCGGGTGGTAAGCATTTCATTTATTACTGCGCTGCGCGGTAGAAGCAAGCAAGCTAAGCTAGCACAAAAAGCAAAGTAAAAATTTTCTCTATAGCACCAGTGTTGCCAGGGCCATTGAGTCATAAGTAACGTTTTGACTCTCGAAAAGTAACATTTTAGCTGCGAATGTAACATTCTGGTGAAAAAAATAAAAAAACATTTCAGCTTTGACAGCTGTCAAGATTAAGGGTAATAAGGTAAGAACAAAGACTTCTACATACCTTTTATACAACAAAGCATAAATTTGAAGGGCAACTAACTACAACGGTTTTTGGCGAGGGGAACTAGAATGGAAAGTGTTGCCACAATTTATAAAAAAAACTAAATAAATATCTACTGCCAACATAAGTGGTCAAAAGTAAACAGTGCCATTCCGCGGATAAGGCGAAGAACACACCGCAGCGAAAATCGCGGCGACGCGCGACTCAGCGATTTTCAACTTTGTATGTAGAATCATCGATTTGTATAGAAAAATCGCGGGGTGGCGCACACCGAAATCGCCCGTCGCGGCGATTTTTTCCGAGTAGCTGCGCATACACGGAAAAAATCGCGGCGACGGGCGATTTCGGTGTGTTCTTCGCCTAAAGGTATCCATTAGGTACCTTTAGGCGATTGTCGCTTGCGTCCTTCTATCTTGATGTCCTATAGTAACGGAGTAGGATACGACGCAAGCGACAATATCCATAAGGTACATTTACCTGCGGAACGTCACATATGTACAAGCATTGACGTATAATAACATAGACGCACAGTTTCAAAGAAAAATGTCTATGAATCTGGCGCAAAATGACATTTGTAGTTACACTTAAATATACGCTAATAACGTTAATTTATAAGCTGTATCTATATGAAACTATCATTCAAAAGATAACTTAGTTCCATGACTCCTATGTGTCAAATTTGCAAACAGACATTTGAAAACTTAAGTTTATTGGCACCTATCAAAAACTGAAACGTCAAAAGTGAGCAGCAAATAAATGGAGTCGCTTTTTGGTAAAAGATTCACGAAGATAATTAAAAAACTATGAAATCACGATGAGTTCACTTGTAATTCTGCTTAATATTAATTCGCCCTTAACTAAGAAGTATGTCCCATCTTTCTTTTTTGTTTTTTTGCTGCTATTAACGCATTTTTTTACGCTACATTTAGCAATTTTTGACAACTGTCGCCGTCTATGGTTGAAACCAGACTAAGTCAAAATGAGCTAGCCAAGCCGATCGGCTAGCTCATTTGTGGGGCCATTTTTTCCGGCTGATTGTGTATCTAGGTATATCATACATCTATGTGTACAAGTATCGAAACATTAGAATATTCAGAATTTACATCTTCATCGTTTTGAGAGTTTCCATGCAAACAAAATAAAATTGTTTACGAAATCATTTACTAATTTTACGCTTTTTTTCTAAAAACATGATTCACTGGTCAATTTCTAAATTGAATAAACCAATATACTATGGCATACCGATAATAAGTACATAAAAATTGGCAAATTGATACCCACCGAATATGATTGGATACACAGGTACTTCATTCCTGCTCATTTAAATTTTGAATCATCCACACACTGTATTCCTTCACTGATCACAGTAAGTAAACAAAAGGCCATATTGGCCATTATAGCGGGCGAGCGCGGCCGGAAATTTTGCGAAATTTAAAGTTCGTAAGCTGACGTCGCTTACTCAAACATAAGTTGACATAAGAGCGAGAAGAACGGAAAAACACGAACTACGAATTTCGAACAGATACGACTATACTTAGTACTCACTCGTAGTATTGAAACCTTTTTTGGGTGCGTTCAGAAATTAAGAATATTTTTTTTTGTTTACAAAACAATATTATTAAGAAAAAAGTTACGAGCTAGAAAAGTAACGAAATTTGCTTAGGAATCAAAAATTACTAACATGTAACGTGAGAAGGTCAAAAGTAACGCAAAATGTTACAAATGTTACCAAACGGCAACACTGTATAGCACATTTCTACGTAAAGAAAAAGATGGAGTACACATTGGAATTGGACGAGGACCACTATGTTTGTCTGCGCTTTTAATTCATTTTTTATTATTAAATTAACATTTTAACAGTGAAAACTGCAATAATGGACAGTGTATATATATTTTTTATATAATGTAATTATTAAGTATATTGCATTTGTTTTTAAGCTTTTGTAATCAAATGCATTCATATGCAAAAAACCTGGATTCCGGCGCTTCGTTCATGCAGAAAAAAAAAGATTTATGGTTAAAAAATAAAATACGTAAAGTTGATCAAGTTGAAATATAAGGCGAGCGGTGCGTGCGTTCATTGCTTTTTATTTATAATTGCCTATTAAAACCAAAATCGACAGCCTACCTAATTTTGCCAGTGTAATTTTGTACTGAGTGTTAAATATGCTAGTTGTAAATTATTACACGCACAAGCCTTTGTTTGACGCCACGCCTCGGTGGTTACGGTGTTGACTTTCTGAAATGTATTCGTATTTAAAGAAGCCTCAGTATCGCAATTTGAAATATCGAGTAAACAAATTGACTAGTATTCCTTAACTGTATGATGTACAGAATGCGCTGATAGTGTAAATATCGGTTTTTTCTCCTCGGCTTTTTACGTTATTAACGATGGAACTTATTCTAATTTTGTCTTGTATCCCTTTGGGATTGGCTTACGACAAAGGTAAGAAAACATGATTGTATACGTTGATTTTGGTCACCATACTGCCCGATATATGTTTTCTCTGATATACTTAGATATTCTTTATGAGATAATTGGACGACACCGTCGTGTCTTATAGGATGCATGTAATCACATTTATATTATAATTTTGCTGTACAATTCAAAATCTTCTAAATAATCTTACAGCATCTTTCTATGGAGCCAGCTATATAACATACCCTCTTCAGGAAGCAAAGGGTGTTACAGATATTAGTTTTCGGTTTCGAACACATTTATCTGATGCATTACTACTCCTAGCTGCCGGAAAAACAGATTACTGCATGGTGAGTACCAAAAACCGCTTGTAGTTTTCGGTTCTTAATGAAATAGTATCACTTTTGCCATCTATTATAAGAACACAGTAGCTACTATAGTAGGCATTCCAAATTTTGCTGTATGTCTAGAAAGATACAAATGTATATTTTTCAACAATAATTTTTAGATCCGACTAGAAAGTGGGAGAATGAAATTGCATATAAACCTAGGTGCAGGTGAAAGTGAACTGTCATCGCCTAAAGGCATATTCCTCAATGACACTCAATGGCACCATGTCAGCATAGTGAGAAGAGAAGCAAATTTAACTATGAAGGTAAATAAAACTTTTACTTTATTATATTGAATCCTTCCAAACCATTTTACAAGTGAATCACTGGATTTTACAAAATTGCTAAATGGCATATTATCTATCCGCCAAGCAATCCCATTGACAATTAGATAATTTCGCCTTTTAAGTGTCGATATAATGTCCCTTCACATATCACGGCCAAGGCCCATATGGGCTGTCCTCTGCATGCCAGCACAGGTATTCCTCATGGTGTCAGGCCATACCAGAATTTGTCCTCTGGCATGCTGGCCCTCAACATGGTCCTGTATGATGCTTGTACCAAGGTAGTGCAGTTTGATACTTTGATTGACTGTTTAGCAAGATAGATCTTAGTATTACCAGTTATAGATATTTTCTGTCCGACTCAATGTGGTTGTTCGGTATTAAAGAAAAATCACGCAAAATAGGCGCATGTTTGTCGTCGAGTTGTGGAAAATAAGCCCGCGTAAACCTATTAAAGAAAAATGCACTGGTTCACAGAAGAAACTAAAATGTACTGACTATTAATATACATCAAAAACATTAAGAAAAAAGGTATAAAAACAGACAGTAAAAATACTGTAAACAGACTGCAATAATCCGCAGTGGTCCTGTTATTCTTTCTACTTAATGTGGGCATTTCCTAGACAAACTATTTTATTGACATAAAATCTTATGGTTTGCCATAAACAATGTTTTTGTATAAGTTTGCATTGTAATTTATCTTTTGGTGTGCAATAAAGTATGATTGTATTGTATTGTATTGTAATATTTAAAAATTTGGTTTTTTATAGGTTGATGACACTTCTGTTAGAAAAAGGTTGCCTGGAAGATTCTTTGAATTGAACATTCACTTTGGAGTGTTTCTGGGTGGGCAAGGTGATTTCTCTGAACTCTTTTTGGGCCATATGGAGAACTTCCGAGGTTGCATGGAGGATGTAAGTATGAATTTAATAATAATGTATTAAAATTAGATGGTCTGACTATGCACTTAGTCGACTAGCCATTAATCGGTGACTATAAATGAAGCTGGAAAGACAATATACTTTTAGTTAATACCTCTTTCCTTGTTTTCTCAATAGGTGTTTTATAATGGTGTCAAAATAATAGAAAAAGCAAGGAGTCGCAGTGCTTCTGTGCATGTAGAGGGAGTCACTTGGAATTGTGCACCTGAATTTGATGCAGACATAAATTCAGACATCAGTTTCATTGATGAAGGAGCCTATCTAATACTACCTAAGATTAACTCTAGAGCTGGAGGAAGGTTTGTATAGTTTCTATTTTACTTACGCTATAAGTTTGTAGACATAATTTAAGTATCAATATAAATTTATTATTAAACTCAGGCCAGGGAGCCCTCAGGTTCGTGTATTGACAAATAAAGATGAATATGCAGTGTGTTTAAATTATGTTCTCTGTGTTTATAGATGGCAAATAGAGTTCAAGACAATAACACCTAATGCTATTATTCTGTACAATCCTGGTGGTGGCAGAGGGTCGGTATCTGATTTCCTTGCTGTTGAAATACTTGATGGGGTGGTCAGAGTCAAAATGGCCCGTGGACAAATTGTGCACACCGTCACTGTCAGCGATGGGCAGTGGCATAAGATGCATTTGTTGTTTAATCCCTCCTTGATAGAGGTATGCTATTTCATTTCTTATTACAAAATCCACTGCTTTTTCCATGCTTCTCATAACCAAATACATAAACACATGCGTCCGCGTTGACCTGGCGAACTCAAGTTTCGCCGAAGTCACGTAGGGTAATTGTTAAATTTTCGCTTTAAGTAAACACTTAGATTTGCAAACAACACATTATGCCTATCAAGGTGACTGATAAATAAAAATTCATTGCAAATGTTCATTACATTTTCTGCATGAAAATCGCTTTTATGCCTGTGTTGCAGTAATTCTTCAATTTCATTGGTTTTCTGCATTGCGAAATAATTTACTAGTACTATTACTGTGTTGTTTTGATAATATTGATATGTACAAGTGCATAAAGAGCTATTTTAGCATGATAGGTGAAAAGTAATTAATTGATTGAATGTAAATATTGCTCAAAATTCAAAGGGTCTATTATTATCAAATGCCACATATAAACATGTACCATTTAACATAAATAGATATACCTAAATATACGCTTAATTTTCTTTAATGAAATAAACTTTGGTAGGTATTTTTTATAGAATGTGCAAAAGCTGTAAATTGGGGCTTTTTATATTCACAGTTCGAATGAGTTGTAATTGCAAAAATTTGTATAGAATGGCACACTTTCGAATAATTTGGTTCTTAATTGCACATGCTCTAAGTGATGTTATGCTTTGCGAAAATATGATTCTTCTTTTTTATCGATATGTATTATTGCTGCACAATTTATCCTAGCAAAGACGCGAATTTTGTTTTTATGTCTAATTTCTTAATTAAATTTTATTATAATGTATATCTTTTTTCTTTACTATAAAAATGATTAAAAATGGGCATTGTCCTACTATAATGTCTTGGTATGTTTAAGCAGTATTAAAATAATGTCCGTTATTTAATAGAACCTTTAAATTACAGCTGTCAGTGGACAACATCGCAATGAGTACAAGAATCGAAAGTGGCGGTACGCGGTATTTAGACCTGTCAGACTCATTCTATCTTGGCGGCATCGAAAGTGAAAAGCGACAGAGGGCTTTTGCAAAAGGAATTAAAGCCGCCGACTCTAGTATTATGGTTAGTACCTATGAACTTGCAACTGTTTATCATAGTTAAGGGTTTGGGCGTTCTTAAGATATGTTTGTTTAAATTTCCAGGGTTGCATCAAACCGATAGAAGTAGATGACAAAGTATATGGGTTGCCGAACTCCGTGGTAACTTACGGAGTGAGTCCGAAGTGCATTTGGTGGTATCCGTGCCACGCGAGTCCCGCTAACCCTCCGTGCGTGCCTCAGGCCATGTGCGAGCAACACGGAGTTGATCATTTCACGTGCAAATGCGACTCTGATCTCTGCATAAATCCGGATTATGCTGAAAAATATAAGGTAGCTTATATTAGTATTAAACTTGGCCTTTTCAACCCACTTCAAAAAATTCGCCGGAATATTTTCTTTATATCATTTTTTTTTAATAAATAAGTAATATAAGGTCAGGTTCAGGTTTGGATAAATCGAGGGAACTCTCTAAATATCATGGGCTTACCAGTAGTGATTTGGGTATTTTTATATAATGTCTCTTGCAGCTGCTAAGGGGTCATGTGTGCTTTGTCTTATGTGCAGCCGTAACTACTTACACAAGTTACCGCCAACACGAACGGCTGCCTGCGTAGGCTGCCTCCGTCGGTCGCCGTTCGTGTTGGCGGTAACTTGTGTAAGTAGTTACGGCTGCACATAACACAAAGCACACATGTGAGTGTCACCAACGAAGTTGCCAAGCTATAGTACTTCACACCTATGGGGGGGCGGGGTCAAATATGTTAGAGAGTGAGAGTGACATGGGGGGGGGGGGTCTAAAAGTCTTGTTTGAATTAATTATCACTTTTGCTTTATAGGTTTTCTCAAAATCGAGCAGTGAACTAGAGCTTGTAGCACTTTATCCGTTGACGGTGTTAGAAGGAGGCGTCGCTGTGATTACTACTCAAAATATCGATGTAGTGTTAGACCACCACAAGTATGGGGTTCGCCCGACTGGGGTAGTGCTCCACTTGGCCCAGTCCCCACAGCACGGAAGGATCGCCATCGACTTGTCTCCACAAAGGAACTCGCCACAATACTCAAACTACCTCGACGGAGACGGAAAAATGAAGCAATACTTCACCCTTATGAATTTATCAAGAGATAAGGTGCGTTTCCCAGGAGGTAGCCTTAACTTATTGCATGGAGAACTTAAGTCCTTATCAACTTTTATATCTGATTATGTGCAGGTGAGATACGTCCACGATGGGTCAGAAAACCATCAAGATGCAATTGTACTGGACATGGAACTTATACCGGAGACCAAATTTACGTTGCCGAGCTACTTACAGGGGAGGAATACGTTCGTTTTACACGTCAACGTTACTCCGGTCAATGACCCCCCTGTCCTAAATTTGCTACCTGCGAAAGTATTGAGGTTGACTCAGGTATGCTTGCATATTATGTATAAGATTTTAACCACAGCATTACAGTAGATAGATAACATTTTTAGAAGTCTTTATTTTTTTAGGTAATCTAATCTTTCCATTGACACACGCATGTGTAAGGTAAACGCCCTAGTGTTTGACACCCTTATGCCCCTATAGTTGACAGCTTGCTGTCACCGCTATCTCTATTGCTAATGACTTAACATTCAAGATGGCACCAAGACAGTGTGCCAGACTCTGATGCCTACTTTATGTCGAAATAAATATATTTCTTCTGACCAGCATTAAATCTTGTTTGTAAATGTATGCCTTGCCATGCTTATTTAGTTAAATATCTACATAATATGTGTCAGGTTAATAGCCAATGTATGCCCATATATGGTCATGGCTTTAGTAAAACGTATGTATGTTAATGATGACATGGCAGGAAAATATCTTTAGGTGCTTTTTTATTAATGTTAATATAGTGTATACATATACTGAAATGAATGTTGAGTGGTTTTATAATAATTTAATACCAAGTTATTTTTATAGAAGTTACTTTTATGTTTTGTTGTTTTCAGAGTGCTCCTGATGCTTCAGTGTTCTCTTTAATTTAACTGTATTGTATTCGTATTTGTTTGCGATCCAGGAGTTTACACTTAACCCACGAATCGCCTAAGCGTTTTTTTGGATTAATTTTGCTTTGCGTAGTTGCATGAGTTGCGAGCACTACTGTGCAGAACGCACGTCGCATTAACAATCGAGTGTAAGTATGCTGTAGATTTGAGTTTTACCCGTTACCGCATGTATTTACTAAAAGTTAGACGACGATGGAATAGTTCAATGTATTATCTCTAATTATCGCCATGCATTTCTTGCCGGTACAAACGAAGACAGACCACTACTTTCGACTCTCTAAAAGTGACCTTCAAAATTAACCAAACCGGAATAAGACTATAAATATCGCTAAATATAGTCATGCCTTACTTGCCTGTACAAACGAAGGTCGACCATTTGTAGATCACTACTTTCGACTCTCTGAGAGTGGTCTTCAAAACTGTCCAAACAGGAATAAAACTACATATAAACATCTCTATATATAACCATGCTTTACTTGCTGGTACAAACGAAAGTAGACCATTTGGAGACCACCATCTTCGACTCTGAAAGTCTGAGTGACCAAACAGGAATAAGACTATAAACATGTCTAAATATAGCCACTCTAAGTTACCCGTACAAACGAACACACAGACCATTTGTAGACCACTACCTTCCGACTCTCCTAAAGTGGTCATCAAGGCAGTGGCGTGGCGTAAAAGATATCCTTGGGCAAGCCGATGCACATTTAGTTTAGTGTACATTTTCCTTAAGAGCTGTATGTATAATAAGGCGCTCTAAGGTGCTCAAATGCCTGATATTAGGCAAGCCGGTAGGAATCGAGTTCTTTGGACGCCACGCTACTGCTGTGTGGTGCGGTGGTCATCAAGTGGTCGTCAAAGACCTTAAAGTAGTACATTACACAACTAGGGTGGTAAAACAAAGAAAGGCCGAGATCGCTGATGTTTGTGGCCCGAGCTGCAAGCGAGGGTCGTAAATATGCGATCGAGGGCTTCCTTTATTACCTCCCGTGTTGTGTACATCATTTTATGTCTATACTTGGTCAGAAAGCGACTATTTCCGCGCGTGCGGAAAAAGCCACTTTATGGCCAGGTGTGGCATAAATAGATCTTATTACTGTGTTATGAGTGTTATAAATGCTCACTTTATGCGCAGTATGATTAATCAATTATAGTATTTCTGTCCCGATAAAGTATTGTTGTTATTAATTACTGGTTACAAAGTGGTATTGGATAAGTAATCTCATAATCTGTTACTTAGATATATATTTAAGCCTATTTAGGCGTTGTACTAGCAGAGTAGTGCGATTCAGTGTATAGCTGATTTTGTCTATGCCATACTTCATTCTGTATAGATTTTAGTTTTCCATGAGACTGCCAAACAGTGTCCTTTATTTGGAAAGGGTTAGTAACAGGTAGCCATTAATTGTATTATTAAGTAACTTCTCATTTTCAGGGTACGCGTAAAGTAATTACTTCGGACATACTAAAAGCAGAAGATCCTGACACGCCTCCCGAAGACCTGCTGTACACCGTATTGCATGGAAAAAATGAATTGCAAAGGTAAACTCATCAAATCACTACATAGTTTAAAACAAGGTTGCTTTCTCTGTCTCTATGTCCCTATGTATGCTTAAATCTTTAAAACTACGCAACGGATTTTGATGCGGAGGAAGGTTTATATGTATAATACATGCATAATATAATAGAGAAACACCGTGCGAAGCCGGGGCGGGTCGCTAGTATAGTGTACCAAAAAGAAAAGAAGACAAAGAATGTAAGACATGTAAAAGAGCCCTTGAGGGCCTACTTACAGAAATAAATTATTTTATTTTATTTTATTTTTTATTTTATTTTATAATAAGCGCTGCTAATACTTCACTGCCCGAAGTGCCCAAAGTAAATTCATCACTGTTTGTTCTAAGTAGTAAGCTTGTCTAAAACTGGTGTTTTTCTTGAATAAAGCAACAAAGGCCAAAGTTGGTAAAGGCGCTTTATTTGTGAGGAAGTGGCGGCATTGTGCAAAGAAGATGCATCATGAGGGTAACGGTCAGTCGGCCTGGGATTGAAAGGTCCGGGTTTGGGGATTTCTATGCCACACGGGGTGAATGACCACAATAATTATAATAATGCCATTTATTCTATAAAAATATTACCAACACGAAACTAGCGTTTATTTTTCGAACAGTTTTATTGGTATCGCGGGCCAAGGGGCGTACCCTTATTACCATTTCTGGGTGGATTTCAGAGCGTTTCAACCGCCATCATCACCAGTCCCGATATTATGATGACATCTTTTTAAAAATTACATAATTTTTGATCAAATCATGAAAATAGTAGGTACTATTTTAGGATTTTATCAAAATAATGAGATACATTCATAAAGTGAATCGTCGAAATTTCGGGATTGGTGATGACGGCGTTTGAAACGCTGTGAAATCCACCCTTCTACGCGGTGTGGCATAGAAATCCCCGAACACTGAAGATGAGCCAAGAAGCCGACTATCGGGTTAATTTTGTATGGAAATTTCGGAGTTTGGCACTGAATGTGTTAAGAGCTCCCCGCAAGTCCAGATGATGGTTTATTATAAGATACCGAGGGATATGTACGTCAGGTAGCCCGCGCAGGTAAGGTGCCCGGGGCTTGCAAATGTCACCTCGACTATATGATCAATCTGGCCCTGATGTAGGCAGAAAGTTGTTTACTACTAAGTATGGCCGAATAAGGATGAATGGGCTATAAATGGTTTAATTATTATTAACCATATATTTTTATTTTAGTGGTCACATTGAGATGTCTGGGCAGCCGGTGGACTCCTTTACGCAACAAGATATTGACTCAGGGGTGATATCGTACGTTCACGGATCGAACAATGAGAAACAGTTGAACAAAACGTCCTTAAAACTTACGTTACAGGTATTCATCAGGGCTGATTTTTAATACTTTAGTAGATCTATGACCAATTCGGATGTTGACTAATGTTGAATTTTACAACATAATATTATAGTCACATGGATTGGAAAATAATTATCGTAACACAAAAGAAATAAATAAAAAATGTATAAAAAATATAAAGTGAGACCACAAAGTTTAAAAAAAAACGATATTTTTTTTATCGTCTTAAAGAAAAATTAAAGTCAATTTCGGAATGCTTAAATAACACTGAAAAAATAAATGTATGACAACTATGTGCTTAAACGCACTTTTTCGTGCTCAAAATGGCAAAATGCTATTTTTATTCATACTTGATTCATACAGACTTAGTACAGCGATGGAGCGGATGACGTCATAAGTTTCTACCGTTTTGTATAGAGCGTTTTCAATGCTCAGTGCGATCTGCTACTTTTGATTACAATTTGTGGCTGTTATACTATTCAAATGTATTCGGTGTCATATAGATATTTGTTCCTCACAAATAGTAGAATCGATTTACGACAGAAAAAAAATCGAGCCGACAGGCGAATTGTACAGAGTACCAGCTAAAATAAACGGTCTTGTATGGATTTTCATGCTCATTTGCGTAGAATAAATTACCTTTCCGTTTAGGCGTCTATCTGTCGTTATGATAGACTTAAAAATTATTTTTAATCGTCCTGTTTCGCAGGTATCAGACGGCATAGAAACTAGCGGTCCGGCCGCTTTACGAATATCGATAGTCCCGCTTCAAGTGCGCTTAATAAACAACACAGGGTTGCAACTGGTGCACAACTCGTATGCTATTATCACGGCTGACAATCTGACCTTCACCACTAATGCGGACGAAAGCAATGTCCAAGTCAAGTAAGTAGTTTGTTAGCATTGTAAGAGAAAGGTCAGAGAAATTCCGGTTATGTCGGCATACATAGCTTGTTATTTTTTGTTTAATTAGTTGCTTCTAAATTTTGGCTAACAGTACTCTAGTTTTACCTTCCTCTATTATATGGTAGCTGTTGGTAATTTTGTAGGTATGATATAGTGAAACCGCCTCAATTCGGGGTGATAGAAAGGTTGAGGGTACTTGACGGCACGTGGCAGACCGTGGACTCCTTTACTAGCGAGATGGTCACCTTCAGACGCGTGCGGTATATGCACTTACTGGGAAATCCATCGCACGACGAATTTAAGGTATCTCTTTTATTTCTGTCACTCCATTCACATTCTGGTTTATTTAATTTTGATTATTTGCGCATTACTACTTGCATTAACCCTATGTTTGTATATTTGGCAGTTTAAAGCATCAGTTGGTACGATACGAACAAACACGTTATATGATTTTCGACTTACTTTCATCAAGCTTGAGCTTTATCAATCAGTTAATGAAGAATTAGTGTTAAATAACACCAGAGAAGCATTCATTTCTGCGCAGCACTTGAGATTTAAAACGAAACCAATTGGGCTTCCGAGCGATCGAATACTTTATACGATATTGAAGTCTCCTAAATATGGGATACTGCACTTGTCGTCGGGAAAATACCATTTGCAAACACATAGTACATTCACTCAGCAACATATAGATACCGACCAGTTATGGTACCGCTTGCACAGGCGTGCGTACTCGCACATCCAAGACGAATTCTCATTCGTAGTCGGAGCTACCGAGTGTGAAAATATAACCGGAGTAATGACGATCAGACACACGCCAGTTTACGCAACATCGGAACATTTGTCGGGTCGAGTGCACACGACTCTAGAACGACTACAAGTTATGGAAGGTTCTAGGATGGTCATACCTACTACTCATTTAAATTTCCGAACTGACTCCGTCACGAACCTTGTTTTCAATATAACACATTTACCAAGACATGGGAAAATAGAAGTGATAAGCGAAAGCTTGAAAATAATCAGAGACAATACCACGTATTTTACTTTAAAGGAGTTAAATTCGGATAGAGTGTACTATTCACATGACGATTCTGAAAGTCGACACGATTCATTCCATTTTATGGCGTTGAGTCCTGAGCCCGAAGATTTTCAATACGTGGGAGTGTTTCACATCGATATAATATTGAAAAACGACAATAGTCCGGTGAGAGCAAACGATAAAGTATTCCACATTGTACACGGCGGTGCTCGACTCATCACGTCTAGAGACTTGAGCTATACGGACGCCGACTTGGACACTAAGCCTGCCGATATCATCTACACTATTCAAAGATTCACTAAAGACCCGCCTAACGGAGGTATATACAGAGCCGACAACCCAGCCGAACAAATTGCTCAATTTACTCAGGACGATATTAACAAAAACTTGGTTCTTTTCAAACATCAAGGTAACGAGTACGGTAAGATGGCATTCTGGATATCCGATGGTCTATTTGATGTGAATGGAAATCTCGAGATTCAGGCATCGCCGCCGTTTATTCGAATGTATCCTACGAACGGATCGATAGTTGAGAACGGTAAAGCGGCAGTGATTACGACGAGAGATATGCAGGTCGATACAAATATGAACTGTTTAGAAGAGGATATTCGGTACGAAGTAACGCTGGAACCTAAACATGGTGCCATTGAGGTCGGGGAAGGTCAGGGCGCGTACACCTTCACGCAGCTGGACGTCGCAGCCGGCAGGGTGGCGTATAGGCATCGCGAGCCCAATACTCCGGCTGATCAGTTCAGGTAACATAAAGATTCTCGACTATAAGTTCATACCGGATAACAAGAGACTCTACTTCAGAGATGTCATTTATTGAACGTCGGTCTAAAACTGACACTATAAAGAATCTTTATGCCACACCTGGCCATAAAGTGACTTTTTCCGCACGCGGCGCGTACGGAAAAAGCCGCTTTTTGGCCAAGAGAAGACATCAAATTATGTACACAACACGGGAGGTAATAAAGAAAGCCCTCGATCGCATATTTACGTCCCTCGCTTTCAGCTCGGGCCGTAAAGGCCGTAAACTTCTGCGATCTCGGCCTATCTTTGTATTACCACCCTAGTTATGTAATGTACTATTTTTTTTCTTCTGTCTATTGCTATACGGAACAGACTGTAGACTTATTTGTATTATTAAAAAAAGTACATACGGTAGGTAGGTCCCAACCTCTTATCCCAGGTTTAACGATGACTCTGATTACTCTGAGATAAAAAATTAGGGATAAATCCAAGGATAGTAATGATATGAGTAAATATTATTTTTCAGGTTCAAAGTCAAGTGCCTGGAAGCGTGGGGTGAAGGTATTTATCCCATCAAAATATTCCCATCAAGTTATTGGGAGCCGCTTAAAGTAACAACTAATAAACCACTAGTGGTAGAGGAGTCAACAAGTGTCAACATCACTAGGGATGTTTTGGAGGTAGGTGAACATTATTTTAAATGCATGAAGAAATTTTCCTTGTATTACATGTTTTTACAATGCCAAATACTTCAACAGGTTATGCATCCACAAATTGAACCCTCAAACATTATCTTCAAAATAACTGAGGGTCCGTATCATGGCTGGCTCGAAACTACCGCCACCCCCGGTGTCGTAGAGGTGGGGAGTTTTAACGAAGAGCCGGCGCATACGACCGTGTTCGACCAATCGATCATCAATGGCAACCGTTTAGTATACATGCAGTCCGGTGTCAACCGCACCAGAGACAAAATTGTTATGGACGTAACTAACGGCATTGTGTGGCTAAGGAACGTCGAATTTAATATCATAATTATACCAGAACATTTTTACGTGACTGTGTCGAATTTGACAGTGGTCGAAGGAGAAGCCATCAGTATAAAACCAGAATTGTTCCGCACAGTCACGGAGTACTACAGGGGGAAAGTGGTGGCGTATAAAGTACTTGAGAAACCCAAAAACGGAAAGATTCTGATGGGCGACCAGGAATTAAGTTTACTGCCAGTTTTAAAACTGAATTCCGGGAATATTCAGGTACATCTACATTACTTAATTTCTTTTATTAATTCAATATACTCTAGACATTCACATCATAACGCGAAAATAAAGCCTGGCTAGTTCTGGATCATTTCTATTATGAATATCCACTGCGCACCGTCAGCGTATTTTACGCATCAACGTAGTTACGCTATGAAAAAAAAATTAAAACGTAATAACTTTTTATTTTTCGGCTCGGGCCGCAAACATCTGCGATCTTGGCCTTTCTTTGTATTACCACCTTAGTTGTGTAATGTACTAGTGGCTTTTCCCGCACGCTACGCGCACGGAAAAAGAAGTGTAGTCATAAAATTATGTACACAACTCGGGAGGTAGTAAAGAAAGCCCTCGATCGCACATTTACGTCCCTCGCTTTCGGCTCGGGCCGCAAACTTCTGCGATCTTGGCCTTTCTTTGTATTACCACCCTAGTTATGTAATGTACTAATTTTCACGTCCATCGGACAGTACGTAAATGACGGGTCGGAAGAGTCCTCGGACTCGTTCAAGCTGGTTGCGGTGACAGAGGGCGGCAAGGAGAGCGAGCCGTTCGTCGTGCGCGTGAGCATCGTGCCCGTCAACGACGAGACGCCCATCGTGGCCGCCAACACCGGCCTCTGCGTCTGGGAGGGCGGCACTTTCACCTTCACCAGGAACGAGCTGTGTAAGCTAATCGCACTTTTGATCCACTCCTTAGCACTATTTCCCAACTCTTCGGGGTACTCTTTTGATTATGGTGTATTTGGCAGGTCAGGTTCGTTTGGGGGCATATGGGGCCAGGTGTCATAGTGTCCACTTGTCGAAAAGTCCGAAATTTACAATGCACCCGTGCAGAGCCGTAAATAGGGCGGTGCCACCGGTGCCCAGGCACAGGGTGTAGACTCTGGGGGGCGCCAGAATGGCCAGTCCAGGCAGGACCCTAGGGTACCTATAATATCTAAAAAAAACAAGGGCGCAGTTATAGAAGCTCGCACAGGGCGCAGAAAAGGCTATTTACGGCACTGCACCCGTGCTCGATAGTTATAATATCAGCTTTTCTGCTAGTAGTAATACTCATACATTTTTCATTAATCTTGAAAATAAACTTCTTATTAGACTCTTAACCTTATAAAGTAAGGCAGAGGGAATATACTCGTATTTCCCAACATATTTATTATCTTTGTGATATGGTTGAAAATCGACTAATTTTTTGTACACTTATGCCCTATAAAGGATTAACCCGAGAATCAACTCACTAATCCAGTATGATACAAGGGTCATAATGTGAGTCAAACAACTTGGACAATGGATTTATGACATCGGAACTTTTTGACCTTTGGCCCCAAAATACCCGCCGGGTATACATCCCGGCTAGTCGACGGCTTATATTTCCCTACCTCATACATTGTTAACGTTAGTGATTTAAATGATGATTGTTTTATTTACAGATGTGAATGATATAGATACGCCGCTGGAAAATGTTACAATCATAGTGGTTGACATAGTTTCGGGGCACATCGCTATGAAGGGGAACATTCACGAACCTATTACTCGTTTCTCACAAGCTGACATTGACAATGGAAATGTTGTTTTTGTACACAAAAGTGAGTCGTGTGTCAATTCTCTGTAAATATTATGTTACTGGATTAGTCAAGTCTCTTACGTTTTATTTCTTTGCAGATGGCGCAAAAGGCAAAATGATTTTCAATGTCACCGATGGCCTACACGAACTGTCTAAAATAACCTTCCTTATAACAACGAAATCTGTATCTTTGAAGCTCATCCGGAAACAGAATCTTCGGGTGTTCCCTCTCATGCGAGAACCGTTGAATAATTATCTGCTTATGGCTAAATGCACAGATTATACGAGAACTATTGTATATAAGATAGATAGAACTCCGTCGCTCGGGAGACTCATTATGCTAAGTGAAGACAGCCACCACAGATCAATTAAACAGTTCACACAAGAAGACGTCAACAACACCCTCGTGTACTACGAACACACACATCCTTTCTCAGATCTGCACACGAACGACTCATTCATATTTACGGTGGAAGCAGCCTTAGCTAAACCGATAACAGACCAAGTATTTAACATCGATATATCGGTATCCTCCGGCGGATTAGCTAAATATGTCCATATACCTCATATTAAAGTTAACGAAGGTGATAAGGTTCCTATTAAAGTGAATGTAACGAATGTCATAGCTTATTTAGAGACTCAGGCTGGTTTGAGACAGCCTCAAGTAGAGGCGCAGTGGTCGTTGCCGGCGCACGGCGTTCTAGAGCCGTCTGTGGCTTCACTCACGAGGGCCCAGCTCGAGGGCGGCGCGATCACTTATCAACATGATGACTCCGATACTGTGAGTGACAAAATCGAAATGTCCCTATTCCTTCTGCCGGAGTACGTTCTCCTCTGCAACGTCACTATTGCTATTCACATTACTCCAATCAACGACCAACCTTTCAGACTTTTGACAGAGTCTCCACAGATACAGGTGGTACAGGGTGAGAATTATACCATAACCAAAAAGGATTTAGTCACTGAAGACGCAGACACTAGTCCCTCTGGGATTCTTTACGATATTATAAGCGGCCCCACTCAAGGGAGAATCGTTATGATGGACAAGAATTTGAGCATTGATGATGCACAATCGATAAATAAATTCACCCAAGACGACATCAATAATGGACGCGTAATCTATGAACATTCTGGAATGTTACAAACGGCAACCTTCTACTTCAGAGTATGGGATGGACAGTTTAAGCCTATGTATAAGATATTTACTATTGATGTGCTGCCGGTATCACTGAATGCTTCCGCAATGCATCCTGTACATTTACAACAAGGCTCGAACGTGGCTACTGTGACCAACGAGCAAATATATATTGAAACCAACGCTAAAAAGTATAAAGTGTGGTACAATATAACACGACAACCACTTCACGGTATGATATACGTGGGCAGAAACCCGGTGAATTACTTCTCTCACAGAGATTTGATGGACAAGGTGGTAATTTACATGCAAAACGATATGACAGCAGCGAATGATAGTTTTGATTTGATTGCTTACGTCCATAACAGTAATTCCACAAACGCTTTCACGATAAATGTTTTGGTACAGCCTCTAATGGTGTTAGAAGAATTGAGAGTCGAGGGTGACAAGACTAAAATAACTCTTAGCAATATGGACGCGACCGGTCTAGCCAAATTGACCGGAAGCAATCCCATCTATACAATATTACGTAAGCCCAGACACGGTATTATCAAGAATATAATTAGAAGTTCTGGAGGAAAAACTAGTGCGAGAGAAAGAGAAGTTCCGTACTTTACTCACGAAGATATTAAAGCAGGAGTGATATATTACGTCACTAAGAAGAGTTCAAGCGAGCTTAACTTAGAGGACAGTTTCGGGTTTTTGTTAGCTGCCACAATATTCCAGCCCGCCGTCGGTGATGTCAAAATATTGGCAGGGAGCAAGTCCAAAAAGAATTTACCGGGACCTAATGATCCTGAAAGTCACGAGGGAGTACTTGTAAGTAAAATTTCTTATCTCGTATCATTTCATTATATGCACATTAATTACAAACAAAATACGTTTTTCTGGCCCAAGGAAGTCGCTCCTAAAAATAATTGTTAGATAATCATAGATAATTCACAGAAAAAAAAAACACTGAAAATTTTATCCGAACAGTTTTGGAAACATAATTTCGTGGATAGTGTTACTTAATTTATTTTGATTGTTGTCTAATACCCTATTTGGTTAGCCAACCGATAGGACTCGGTTTACTCCCATAATGGACTTCAGACGGAACTAATCTAGTCAGGCCTCATAGTTGGCTTACGAAATTGACTCGTTCGGAACAAACCTTATTATTATAATCGAAATTCAATACACAATGAAGTCATAGACCCATAGAGACTTATGTTAGCCCTCATAGCATTAGTTCGAAAAATAAGTTTTCGTTAGTAGTATGTAAGTTGTTATATCTGTCGTTGGCTGCGCGCTCAAAGCTAATTCATTTTAAGTCTTAAAGATTATCTTCGTTTCGTGCTTTACTTAGAGTGTTAAATAGGTTACAGTCACCACACTGGAATGTTGAGCCACTAGTCACTGTTCTTAATGGCTAAATTACAGTGTATATTAAAACAGTGACATTCCCGTGTACTGTACATGTGTTTATACGGCAGGTGGCCAACGGCGATTCGGCGTCATACTACCTGACCATACTGATGGCTTTGTCGGGCATAGTGCTGGCGATCGTGGTGATCCTTGGTCTAGTGCGGTGCCGACGCTGCCTCGCGCGCGAGCGCAACGCCCTGGCCAAGATCCACGGGCAGAGCCAGGGCGCCGTGGCGCCGATTCCGCTCCCCCGACCGCCGGACCACCTCATGCCGTCGCCGGCGCACGCCACGCCGCCTATAAAAAGGTAGAGAGATATAAATAGGGCCATTCACGGAGGAGGATATGCTCATCTTTAAAATGTAATGCGCAGTCTAAGTATTTCTTGACACTTGTCGGGGCAGTACCCTCATCAAGAGGTACTTTCTATTTCAATTTATTTAACTTCCCTTGAATACTTTTGGCGGGAAGACGGTCGGTTTGCTATGGGTAATTAATGTTATCGTTTTTGGGTTTCTACTTTGACTTTCTGTTCAGTTTTTTGGCCGCACATTGGATAGAGTATTTCCTGCCACATTACTTTTTATGAAGTGTCAAAATACTCAGATGGTATGAAGTTTTTTTTTAAGTATTATAATGTCATTTTCCTCAGTAGTTAAATAATCTCCTCAATTTACATTTTTTTTCTTTTAAAATAGTTGAAAGCATATAGGTGTTAATTTTCGCCTAAAAGACAGTTCTAAATGATTGAACAATTATATTCTAACGACGCTATTTATATTGCGGCACCATTTATGTCTTTGTATTGTGCTTATACTGCAGATGGTCAGTCTGGTAGAGCCGCGTTCAGTAAGTGTAATATCTGTTATTTTAGATACGTGTCGTCGGAGCAGTCGGTGCACACGGGCGCCAGCACGCCGCTGCCGTCTGGAGGCAGCGTGGCGTGTAAGGTGACGCCGCTGGCGGACGCGGCGCTGCCGGACCTCAACGCGAGATACCCCTACGGCGCCGACGACCACACAGACGTAAGCTCGCTAATATTATTAGTTACATTTCGTACAAGGAGGACAGTGGCGCCGAAAACCAACGCGAGTTATCTCTACAGTGCCGACCTACTA
This sequence comes from Eudemis profundana, assembly GCA_947034925.1. Taxonomy (NCBI): domain Eukaryota; kingdom Metazoa; phylum Arthropoda; class Insecta; order Lepidoptera; family Tortricidae; genus Eudemis; species Eudemis profundana. The sequence continues at coordinate 29,531,423 of OX344794.1, forward strand.
CACAGACGTAAGCTCGGTAATATTGTAGATACATTTCGTAGTAGTCTGTGCATATACATCAATACGCCATTGGTGCCCAACGGCTTGTGGCTTGCCAAATGATGCCGCTGGCGGATGGGACACTTACAAACGACAACTAGAGCTACCCCTACGGCGCCCACGGCCACGCAGAGTTGTGGCGTGCAAGATGATACTACTGGTGGTGGCATATCTTTATATGTCAAACCTGCTTACAAAATTTCACGAGAATCGGTTGTGAAATGCGACCTGTAGAAGAGAACAGCCAGACATCTCTAAAGTCCCTATGACAGCTCATAAGTGCTACTAGAATTTCGGCCTCTGATCATCACTAAAACGCGATCTCTTTTAAACAATATTTCCTTGTAAATTGTTGCAATGTAACATGAATCTTGCAGGCGGAAGACTGGAGCAGCTATGAGGCCAGCGAAACCGCTTACCCGATTAGGGCACCCGGAGTCGCCCCGGCGAACCCCATGCTGAGGCGCAATCAATACTGGGTCTGACCCAAGCACACTTTCACTTTGCCCAGACCAGCTCGACCAGGTAACCGTTTATCTTTCATGCATTCTTCCTTATATCTTCATAGCCGCTTCAAGCCGTTTTTAGGCTTCTTAACGAAGTATATAAGTATATGCATATTTTTATCTATATTTCAATTTGCGTGGCTTTGAGTCCACCACTATCAATACTAGCAGGACGATTCCATTATCGCGGGTGCAACATTTTGATTCATTCAAGGCCTCCTCCTAATAAAACGAAAAACATCTATTATAAAAATATTTAAGGATTACATTTTAACCTCTTTTCTACAGATTTGTGTATAAGAATTTAAAATAAATGTTTAAATAGCCACAAGAGAGGGTTAAACTGCTATCGCGGGTGCAACCAAATCGGACCACCTTTTAATTGTCAAATATTTAAAATGTTTTGCCTATTTATATTGAAAGACAATAAACAATCAACTATAAAAACATAAAAAAAGTATTAAAAACCGAAACTATCAATAAATTATTCACTGTTAAAACGATTGCGGGTGCAACATCGTATGATTCGCAGTTGGTCCTAAATCTTAGAATGCTAAGGTTTTCAAGCGCTTTAACATCCTGAATATGAAGTAAAGTGCATAACAATTAATTTAAGACCTCACCCTACACGATGGTATCAATAAGAGTAATACATTTTGGGACTTGAAAATTGATGTCAAGGTTCGTCTCTAGCGGAATCGCCCAGCACACTTTCTCTCCTAGTTAAGAGATGCACACTGTTTGCAGTACAACAAAGAATTGGTTCTATGGTCCTTAACTTTCGGGACAGCAGTTATTTTTTCTCAAACTATGTTTATGACGTGCAACTTTATAACAAAAACGTGTGATATTACAGTCACGCTCACGGCGCATGAAGATAGATACGTAACGCTGAATCGGCTGCACCAGCGGCGCTGCGTCGACCTAGTTCCTACGCCTTTCCTGCTCAGCAACTACCGAGTGAAGAGCAAATACGAGAACTGTGAGATAACACTGTGAATACTGTCTTAGTTTACACAAGACTACACGTGGGGTTGATTTCTCAAAACTCAGGTAAAAGTATCAGTTATAGTTAGCTCTGTCAGCTAAACTGACAATTTAACTGGGTATTGCAAAATCAACTCCCTCCTTAACCCTTTAGTGGACATCATTCAAATGTTTGCCATGAGTTGTATAAATCGCAGCTATACAGAACTAATTACGGTACAAAGTTATGTCTTCATGCCATGCCAAACCGTTAGAGGGTTAAGCTACTAAAACAGCGTTCAATCAAAACAGAAACTGTAATAATCATGTTCCTAGGAAAATCTACATTATTAAGAATAAGCTAATTACCCGGGTAAAGATTTTATCGGCTCTTGTTACGCCGTAGGGTCACGGTTGAGATTATCCATAAGTGGGTGGTGGCCTAAGTGTATTGTAAGTTAGCATTTCGCTGTTTTTTACGATTGTGGTGCAAAATTGTTTAATAATAGTGTGAAAATTAAGGTTGTTGTTAATGAGCTCATTCCTGTGCGTGTCGGCGTGTGAATGGTATACATTAATTTGGTTAAGATTAGAAAATTAATTTCCATGGGGGTCTAGATTAAGGATATAGGCAGTATGTTGTATAGCCACTAACTTACAGAGGGGAAAATTACAGCCCGTTGGCCAATTTGCAGCAAAAAGTTCATTTAGTACTATAGTCTGTACTGTAAGGTAAACAAAAAAACCACGTGACTCGAGTCGTTTAGCCAATGGTATTATGCCACAGATACAAAAAGTTGCTTTGATTGGCTAAACGACCCGAGTCACGTGGTTTTATGTTTACCTTTTTTTAAATACGTAAAAGTATAGACTATAATGGAAAGACGTACGCAGTTTTAACATTATACCTCCTAGTTGTGATCATTAATTATACAGTGCCAAGTATGGCAACAATCAATGAGGTCCGTAACAGAAGGACGAGTTGATCGTTATTTTAGTACAATATTTTTGTTGTAATGTAAGCATACAACGGCAACGCCTACTTTTATATATCTTAAATTATTAACAGTGACAAGGTACTGCCACGGTAGGTACTTTCATTGATTCGATTATTACGGTAAATGTTCTTTTATGCCACACCTGGCCATAAAGTGGTTTTTACCGCACGCTACGCGTACGGAGAAAGCCGCTTTCTGGCCAAGTGTAGACATAAAGTGATGTACACAACACGGGAGGTAATAAAGGAAGCCCTCGATCGCATATTTACGTCCCTCACCTGCAGCACGGGCCGCAAACATCTGCGATCTCGGCGTTTGTTTGTTTTACCACCCTAGTTGTGTAATGTACTATATTATAATTATTTGGTCCCTTCGAGAAGGCTACTCGTACATACACAGTGCGCGCCGGAAAAGGGAATTCAAGAGATATGACGAAATTGTCCGTAGTTATTCCACATGTAAAATAAATGTTAGGTATATGCCAAAACAAACTCAGCGGAGACTAACCTTTTATTATTTTTTTGTATGTCTTGCCTTCTGCGACCCTATTCTCCAACTCGATGATTCGCTTCGAGATTGTACAGAAGTCGCTCTGTCGTTCCGTACAATCTTACGATATAGTCGGCCGCAAAATAGGGCCACTGAAGCGCACAACAGTAGAATTCAGAATTGATTTTCGGTCAAAGACCATGACTGAGCTCTGTAGGTTAGTATTAAGGGATACACATTTCGTTGTACGCTTGATTCTAAAGCAATTTTCATACAAACAAATAGATATAACAATTTGGATTTAAGTAGTTCTACGAGTATAGCCCAAGGGATAATACCTGGTTAACATTTTGCCTCACGACAAGTCTTCACGTTTTGAAATTCAACAAACGCATTCTTTGATGAACTTATAATTTGAAAATAAAACGGCTGATCACGGCCGCTCTCACTGGAATGACACCGTCCTTATAATATTATCTGGAAGTAGGTATACATGCTGAAAACGGGTAGTTGATACCTATAGCTTGGCAACTTCGTTGGTGACACTCACATGTGTGCTTTTTGTTATGTGACCGACGGAGGCAGCCTCCGCAGGCAGCCGTTCGTGTTGGCGGTAACTTGTGTAAGTAGTTACGGCTGCACATAACAAAAAGAACACATTTGAGTGTCCCCAACGAAGTTGCCAAGTATAATACAAGATATGTTTAACAAATATGATTAATTTACGTTAACAGTTACTTAAGTATGGCGTTTATTTATTTCGCCCTAGTGCTGAATCACAAAGCTTGCCTAGCACTTCTGTTACAGCTAGTAAGCTAATACATAATTTATTTTGCTTTAATTGATTGATTTGTAAAATCTGTTTTATTTCATTGTTGGTCTGATGATACATTTTGCATGCACAAAACAGCATCAGAAGTCTGGAAAACAAAAAAGTTATTAAAAGCTGTGTTTAAAATAATGCTAATAGATAGCGCTGGCGATGGCTGAAGCTATAAAATTAAACACATTCCAAGCTATTTTTTCGACGTTGAAGCGGAATATTAACTTCATTTCGTTTGTATGGAGAGCCAAACAAATCAATGTTTACCTGTAAATGAATTGGTACACTACACATAGTATCCAAACAGCCACGACCACTGCCAAGAGTGCACGATGATGAACATACTTAAGACGATACACGTGTCTTGGTAAGCTCTGTGCTACAGCGCACTGGTAAGTAGGTAACGCGTGTGAGACTTAATAATAATAATCGACCGGCTACTGCGGTAAGTTTTAGTGAATATAGTGTTTGCCCTAATAAAGCCAAGGACAGTGCCAAAGTTATGCTAAGGAACCTCTATACACAGGTTATAAGTTTTATTAGTTAGTAATTTTAGAAATTAATTTAAGTTACTTACGCATTACTAATAATTTTACGTCTTATTAAGTGCAAGTTACAATGTTATAAGTAATGTTCAGAGTAAAATGAAAGTAACTGTTCTGTTATTGTTAAAACAGAATGATAAGGAAGTCAAAGTAGATGGCAAAATTGAGGGCACTTACTGGGTGCTCCGGTAGACGAGTGGTTGAGTCGCTGGGACGGAAATCCAGAGGTACCGGGTTCGATTCCCGGTCTGGAGACAGGTGAGTGCCATTTAATTTTTCTATGTACTTTGATTTCCTGTATCTATATATGTAACATAAAATGTGGTGTAATTTACCCGCATTAAAAAAAAACCAATGAAGAGACAAAATGTGTCTTTCATATTAAAGAATTTAATGATAGGCAAGCATTTCAACTGGGTAGTATTTTTTTAATATACGCTTGTATTCCGATGTATGTTACGAGTAGTTACATATTTTATTACGCCTGATATAGTTATGTTTATTTAATAATAACTAAATATACATATTAAACAAGTAAGATTTTATAGAAAAGAGTTGAACCGTTAGTGCCAAACCTTAGTGTCAGTAGTTCCCGATCGTTCTCTAGAAACGTACAACGCTTTATCAAGTGCCAAACTTAAAAACAGATGACATCTCCTATTTGTATGTTCGTTTCGATCCGGTTAGCGAGTTAGCTCGTTCAATAGATTGTGTTCTCGGTAGAGAAATCTGTTGAATCTATCACTATTCACTCGCGAAAATGTATCCTTGTTTTCATAATGTCAGCTATATTTTTCTAAATCGAGGTACCACTTCCATACTTTCTAGAAGGCTACATTCTTTGCAACTTGTCTTTCTTTTGTACCATCACTTTTAACTAGTTAACTCACCTTGATGTCTGGGGAAATATAAATCCTTTTATACAGGGCAGGTTTTGTGTGATCGGTCTATATCGAAAGGGTTTATCCGTTTGATGAGTTTATAAGGTTGGATCTTTTTGGTTTGTGTAACTTGAGTGATATTTAGTCAACTCGATTTAACTCGACACGACCGTAAATGGCATCACGTAATTATAGCACGGTAGCGCTAACTCGCAACGCCACACAAGTCGAAGTCGATAGTGAAAGGCCTGAGTGGCGAGCGTCCAGCGTCGGGTCCGGCGGGGCGGGCAGCGTCAAAGCGTTATCGTTACACACACTCGAGTTCGAGTTGTGCGCGAGCGTTCAAACAGATGTAGCGCGGAGTTCACTCAGTTAAGTTATATCGATACCTTTAGACTCAAAGGGCGTAAACGCCGTAGGTGCTAATGGCGTTTACGCCCTTTGAGTCTGAAGGTATCGATCTAAGTTTCAACTTTATTAGACGGTTACTCGATTTCGACAACTCGCAACATCGCTACTTATTCAGTGATAGTTAACTTTTTATTCGAGAAGGTTATTTTCACGACAATTACGAGCGCATCAGAACCTTTCTTTTAGGTAATATGTATAAATACATGCTCATAAAGCCATATAAGAGTGTACGTCGCTAAGATAAAGGTGACTTCCATTTACCTTCAGGAAGTCTGAAAGTTTAAAGTTCCATTATGTTGTTACAATAGCAGCTTCTCTCCGCGCTATATTTAGTATTGAGAATGGGGTTGAACTGATGAGACCACTGCTTAAGTTTAATCCATTATTTTTGAAGTAAGTCGATAAAACTTACAAGGTTACTTGCAAATGTTATTCCATTTATCTCAGTTGATTTATTTATACTCAAAGAAGCATACGTTTTTTCTTAATCACTCAATTGGTCTTTGGTATTTTATTTATGATTTGTAATCACACTAATTGTGCGTTAGTGAAAATTATTGCAAAGTAGTGTGAGCTTGCAGTGGTTTACGATGTTTAGCTAGCAGTTACACCACTAGGAAAGATTATATATTCGAAAATAAATGTAAGTTATAAAATATGGAAGTATGGTACATACCTAAAAACGCTCAAATTGTAAATGAAAGCCGATTTTAGTATGTAATTTATATATGACTTCTGAAGGTGTTCTAAAACGTAGGTATATGTTTATATGTACTATACAGATTCAACAGTAAATATGCTGCTGAAAATTTGCTTTTTATATAACCTAATACAGAATATATTTATGATATTTTATTACTCGTTGATTTCTGCTAGACATTCTTTGTCATTTGTTTCATTATTGGTGTGGCCTGCGGTGTTTAGTATAGAAATAGCGAATATACGGATTCAATAAAAAATATTTTACAATCCTGTCAGATTTTATAAAGAAGAGAGTGTATACGGTAAGTGAGAAAAGCTGCCACGCGGGTATACAAACTTGCTTTGTGTGGTGGCAGCTTTTCTCTTTGCTAACTGTAGATACATGGTGTGGGTTCTTAGCACGATAAAATCGTAATTATTTAAGAGGCGCAATGCCCGTGTCGCAACTCGCCTGGACGCTGCTTAGTTGCGTATAGTTTTCACCTGCCGAGCTAGCACAACTAGCCGCGACTTCGCTTGTCACGCGACAGAGCATAACCTGTTACTGTCACACTATATTGAATGGAAAGGGATAGGTAGTATTTCGTCGCTATACTTACTCAACCACGTATCTACTCGAATAGTTTGATAGAAAACGCACCTGTGTTACGAGCAGAAAGGTGCGATTTTTCTACGAAACTATTGGAGTAGATACGTGGTTGAGTAAGTATAGCGGCGATTTGTCTCCCGACAAAGAGTCGCGCGTCATAGTTGTGCTAGAGGTATTATTGGTCCCTATGCCATCGCATATGAACCAGGTACGAACTTAACCGATTTAAATATCTTAGTTTCGTTCTTATTTCAAAACGCTATGGTAGATTATTATAAAGATTACAATAAAAATGTTTATACAATAAAATGAAAAAGGTTGTAGTTTGTTCCTGTAAAATATTGAGCGAAAATAATATTAATCTACAATGTCGTCCTAAAATAAGAATCCAAGTTTGTTTTGTATCGAGACGTTTGGGTATAGCGTCCTTTTAAAGCCCTATTCGTTAGAAAACATGGCACTTGATATACATTTTTTTTATGCAATTCGTGTTGTTAAAGGAGATTGCCGACTTTTGGTACCAATATCGTCATAATTGTGTCACAAGTCACAACCTAAACGATACCAAAAACTTAATTTTTTAGCTAGGTGAATTTTTTGTACTTTTACTGACTTTAAAATGGGAAATTTGAGACCAATTAAAAAAGGATTTTGCTGTATGATTTCCGTATTCCATAAAACTCCGCGGTTTTTTGTCGAACTGCATTGTAACTCAGATAAATTAACTTCACCCACCCACCCAAGACAGTAACATGTTCGTCTCGTTTTTTCTTAAGTCTACTTGTCACATGAGTATAAAAGACAAAGCTAACGTCACAGATACGTCTTGATATAATCCGTCTAAACTAAAAAAAGTGACCCAAATTTATTTTCCCATTACGTGACCATTTTGTACTTAAGTTTGTATGAACGTGACGTAGTAAAAAAAATCCTTACAAATTTTGGGTATAAGGTACTTTTTTTACGTATAAGGTTCGAAAGTATTACGATTCTGAGCCAGAAAAACCTCAACAGTCCATTTTTTGAGAAAGTAGCTACCCCGGTATGTATTTTGTAAAACGTCCCCATACTTACAAGAATTGGCGTTTGCTGGATTTTAATAATGGTAATAGGTAAATGCTTCATATGTTCACAGAATATGTACTTCTAGGGTCGCAGTTACATAATAACAAATAATAAAAACGAAATAAACTTAAAAATAAAGAGGGGTTCCCATACAATAACCGTGTTTTATGGCGCCTTTTTGCTCAAAGGTGGTACGGAACCCGTCGTGCGCTTTGTAGATTTTTTTTAAATAACATTCAGTAATTTAGTGGCGCTGGCGAGCGTGGGAATTCTTGTTTTTTTTGTATGTAAACGCGCGAGAGTGAAATATCTGGTTATCTTCTCCAATCTGTGACTGGGCTCTATAGTCGCTTGGGCGATGTCCTTTTTCTTTGCTATCATGCTACGGGTGCGGTAACTGATTTTTACAAATTTATAACGAAATGAAATTGAAACAAAACCGATATATAAGGCGTGTTGAAGAAAATTCGAACATGGGGTAATTCCGAAATTAAGATTTTCCGTAATCCATGCAACATACATTTACAGTAACATGCTAACCCTATACTAGACACGCCAATAGTCCTTCAACTAATAGGGATGATGACTGGGTTAAAAATATGTAATTCTATTTAGTCCGTCAGTTAGATTATGGAAAAATATGGGACACGTATTTTTTGGTTTATCAAAATATTAAAAATCGACAAAGTTATAGATCATCAAACTTCTGGAGTGGGGGCTTGTGACGTCACTCTTGAGTACAATTTGTACTCAAGAGTGACGTCACTCGAAACTTCTAAGCACTCTATCCTCGTCAGTTTTTGTTTGTCAAACAAAACAAAAAATAAGTGTACAATATTTTTTAACAATGTAACAGACGGACTAAACAGTTTTTTTTAGTCATCTAGCCTATTGCGCACCTTAAAAATGTATGTTGTAGTAGAAATGCCTAATTTTCAAAATTGCTCCACGTTCGAAATAGGGTATTTGACAACAATCAAAATAAATTCATTAACTCTAACCAGCAAATTACGCTTCCAAAACAGCCTGGATAAAATCATTCAAACTTATTTTCGTGCCACCAACGATTTTACAATGACGAAAACTAAAAATAAGGCACCATGTTGAGCATGACGTCACGAGATAGTATTTCATACTAAACTGCATACTTTCGGAGCGTTTTGACACTTCATAAAAAGAAGCTGATTTGAACTGTCATCAAGTAGCCTATTACCCAAATGCATCTTACATTCAAAGGTAAAAATTATTTCTTTGCACCACACCACATCGAAGTAGAAGCCCTTATGTATTTGTCATGCCATGCTTTTTGTCGGATAGGGCCGTATTCGAGCTAAGGATCCATACTAATACTAACTCAAGTGAAAAGGTTGCAATTTTGTATGAACAATGTTTGTCGTAAGTGACGAGGTGAAATCCGTATCGTGTATTAATTTCTACCAATTAGGTAGTATACGGTTTTTTAATAAATAATAACACATTAAATAAATCATTTGTTTTAATTTTTATTTAGTTGTTGCCCAACCTTTGAAACTCCATAAGGAAAATTTGAGGTTGATTAAACATTATAAGTATAAATCCTACTAATGTATCCTAATTCCTCTAAACTAACCTAACGTATACCTAATAGGCTAATAGGCAAGATATAAAATCTAGTTAAATCGATCACTTCGGTAATAACCAAAATCAAAAACAATGCTTTTGGTTTTTATCAATGAAATCATTCGAATAATAAAATGAAGATTTTTTCATAGAAAAATAACATGATTTACTCGTAGTTATGTACAAACCTAAACAATAACAGATAGTTCAAAATTCACTAAGTTCAGTCTAAAGTATGATTACGAGAGGTAGAGGTATCAGTCGACTTCGAGTTTCCTGAAGTTCCCGGTGAGGCCGCGCATGGCGTCACCGACGGCGTCGGCGCCCGCGCACGTGTTGGCGCCGGCGCGCAGTGCGGAGATGGCGCCCTCGCGCGCCGCTTCGCTATAAAGCTCGAGCCGAACCGCCATTTTGTCGTTCATCAATAAGGTGTCGCGTTGCTTAGCCAGTTCCTCTTTCCATAATTCTGCAATTAAAACACCTTCGGTTAGAGATATTCACTAATTTGAGAGTTTATAAAAAAAGTGTACATGTTTTGAGCAGTTCAGGGCCGTAACTAAACTGAAATTTGGTGTCAAATCAATACATTTTCGTGACGTATCGGAAAGTTAGACGGTATTTAAGCAATATTTAAGTACCGTTGAATTGTACACTTGTTTTGAGAAACGCTCATGTACTTTCAAATCCTTATTTTATTTTTAGGGTCGTTGTAAATGACGTGTTTCCCTATGATTTACCTATCATCTGCTTCATTGGCATTTCGCCACCGTATTCCTGCGGCAGCAGTTTCTTGTCAATTTCTACGTCTTCGGGAGATGTGTAGAGTTTCACTCGCTTCCTTATTTTCTCAGATATTAAACCCATGCCAAAATCTAATGCAAACTTTATGGTTGTATGAACGTTGACTCCATAGATTTCTTTGTGTCGCATCGGGATGGTTCTCTGAAATTACACATTCAATTTAATATTTCAATCAGATAAATTTTGGGGAAAGGAGGATTTTATTATAATATATTGTATAACACAAGAGTAGTTTAATGAAACGAGTTGCAGGTGTGTGTCATGATTAGTTATGTGCCGCCAGTAATTTATTATGACACCGGTAACGGCACATCACTAGTCATGATCATGAGAGGTCTTAAATACGCCCGTGAACATAATGTCAACTAAAACGGAACGCTATGGTAAAAACTTAAGAGAAGGCAAGATTACCTCTCCATTCTTGACAATTCGTACGGCTTCTTTGGGCGTGAAGAGAGTGAGGTGGGGGAAACTGACGCCGCCGCCGTCCGCGTAATGTACCAGCCCTCGGACCTGCGTCTCCTCGTCTTCCATCAGAGTCTCGTAGCAAATAGCCATCACTCGACACATATCCTGGTTTGTGTACTTATAAGGATCGAATACACCTACGAATACAGAACATTATTAAATATTCAAGTTATTAGCTTCTTCAAATATTGCATGTTTTAGTCAAGGTAGCTATCCTGGTGCGCTGAAATAAAATGACTTGAATGTAAAGCAATGAAACTATTAGTATGATATATAAAACCTGCATAGAGATAGAGAGCAGAAAGTCACAATAGGTACAGTGTCGTTGTTGTGCGAAGAAAAACCGTGACGTGAAATACATTACACAACTAGGGTGATAAAACAAAGAAAGGCCGAGATCGCAGATGTTGGCGGCCCGAGCTGCAAGCGAGGGACGTAAATATGCGATTGAGGGGTTTCTTTATTACCTCCCGTGTTGTGTTCATCATTTTATGTCTACACTTGGCCAGAAAGCGGCTTTTACTACTACTTGCGTAGCGTACGGTAAAAGTCACTTTATGGCCAGGCGTGGCATAAACTTTTTATCTTGCGACTTTCTACTTTCCGCATAGATAAACAAATAAGTGTAACGTTAATTGGCACGAATTAAATTTACTTTAGAACCTATAAGTATATGTACATTTATATACAAGCGTCAAGCTTTGTTAATCACCGTAAATATATTCCACAATATCACATTTTTTTATTATAACGAGGAATGGATTCATCAGTACCTATTGAACAAACACATACGGACTTAGTAGCTATGAAGTTGTATCTTGAAGTTATTTTATCTATGTTTTACTTAAGTATACTTGTATAATTTTCTCATGATTTCGAGCCTTCAATCTCGTGTACTGGTTCTACGAGTGTAAGTTACATATATTACGATAGCTCTACATTATGCTATTTTCTGTTATTGAAATCGTGCTTAACGGTTTTCCATCAATGGAAACAGTGCATGTGCATTGTGGAGTAGTTGAAGTTCATTGATGTTAATACCCATTGGTTGCCTAATGAACATTTCGACGGGTGCTGGCTAACGGCTAAGTTATAGGTATTCTTAATCTAGAGAAAATCCAGCCAATTTTTAGATATCAATATCCATGAAAACAATGTCTTAGTCTCTACAAAAACTACAATACATATCATATATGTAAACTACATGCGTCTATACATGCTAAATTGCTTACCTAAGTCTTCAAAGTTCGATATGTCGACTTAATAAGAGACAAGTTCTATTACCAATTTGCTTGGACATAGGCAATTTTGATATGTATCGACACATTTTACAATAACAATAAAAAACGATTACACCTACAATAAATACAAACAAAAGATTTAATAATGGGGTGGAGATATACTACTTGAATAATATAACTGGTGATAGTAGGATAGTTTTATGTATATCTACCAGGCCTGTATATGACAACACGACGACCACTCTTATCTTTGAAAGGGCTCACAAAAATGTACCTGAAACATAATAAATTGTTAAAATATTGTAAGAAAGTATTATGCTTTTATTCTGCTATTATTCCATTCAGAATAGTACACTACACAACTAGGGTGGTAAACCAAAGAAAGGCCGAGATCGCAGATGTTTGCGGCCTGGGCTGCAAGCGAAGGACGTAAATATGCTATCGAGGATATTACCTCTCGTGTCATCATTTTATGTGTACACTTGGCCAGAAAGCGGCTTTTTCCGTACGCGCAGCCACTTTACGGCCAAAGCCACTTTATGGCCAGGTGTTGCATAAATGATTTTATGCCACTTTCTTTGCATTACCACCCTAGTTGTGTAATGTACTATTACTGACTTGAGAGGTCTTAAGTCATCGTCACTCTAGCGCTTTCCCCCGTTTCTTTTAGATATGCTTTTTGGCTATGATGTGAGCGTTTGGGAGGTCGGGTTATTTTTAATAGTGACTGGACTTCCCTAACGCCTGTGACAAGAGCACCAACTACATCCCGTTACCTCAATGTGGAGGTTTCCTCATTATTTTGTCTTCCTTCAACTTATACGACATTACTTGGGTAATGTACATAAATTAGAAAGAAATTACTGGTTGATTCATGGCGACCGCTGGCAATCGAACTCTTTTGAGCTTGCCCACTCCAAGCCTCTATACAACCAAGATTATCTCTATCTATCTATCAGTCTGTCGAGTTTATTTACCCTTTTTAGGTGCCACGCAAGGAAATGGCTCGATCGACCTAGTAGCGCCACCAAATTGAGTCGGCTACCAAAGTCTGTCATCTACGTGCCGCCTAAATCACTAGGTACTCGTAATGAAATACATGTAAAACATAAGGGAGAAAGTTCATACCCCAGGTCTATAAGTTCCATCATGACAGGGAGTTTGTAGTCGAGCTGGTTGAAGGCGATACCCCACGACTGACGCAAAAGAATATAACGCTCGATGGCCTCCTGAGCCATGGGCACGCTGAATTTCTTTGTGCGCAAGAAGCGTAGAAGATAGTTCGCATCTAAAATCAAACCAAATTACATGTTAGACAATAGACATAAGCTACAACAGTACATTATTACAGAGGCCGGGAAGTGTGGGGTTGCCGGCCGAGTACATATAGATGGCCGAGCGAATGCCACCATAGTATGCAGGCAATGTATAATAGGCTATTTTACAACTTTTTTCTGTGGTGTGTTATAATAGCCTTACCTTTCAATAATGGATTTTTTGCGTGTTTTTTTTAAATTACTATTTAAGATTGACGAAGCTTGTTGCGGATAAACTTTTTGTTTGCATGCGTTATTAAGTAAGTTTGACGAAGCATGTAGCGGATGATTTTCATGTCTTACTGTTTTTTTTTGTCCTGGAATAAATGATATTTTGATAGAACAATGTTAAAATCACATTTTTAGACTTTCCCAAAAAACGCTCCATACAATCATAGTAGCGGAGTGCCGTCGTCGTCACTCGGTCTTTGTACGGTGAAATGAAGAATTTGTCCTGCAGCTATATTAAAATTAGAGTTTATCCTAATGATTTCATTCAATGGTATTCACAGTTTTTAATATTTTCATACTTTATAATGGACTTGTTCTACTCCTGTACTGTTATCTGTCTTTTACTTGGTCACGAACACTAATATAAGAACATACATAATATGAGTTCAGAGAAGTCTATACTCTATTTCCCATAACAGCACTAGTACCGTTATAGTCACTTTACGTTATTGCTAGCAGCCACAGACTTCTAAATCTAGGTTGAACTTAGGTCAAGGATTAAGCGCTCAATTTTAACTTTACGGTAAAAATGCACAACTACCAACTTAACAAACAATTAAATTCCTACGGTTTTTAAGAAAAACAAAACTTTCCGAACTAAATTCATTGATGCCAACATAAAAAAAGTATTTTTAATTTAAGTATATTTTAAATTAAAAAAAAAAGTTTACCATAGACACATACTGGCAGTCAAACGTCATATTTGCGTTGTTTCCAGGTTATGATTAAATTTGTATTTTATAATTTAAAACCTCGTGGTAGAAAAAGTATTGTATGCAACGTTGTATAATTAAGTCAAAAAACGCTCATTGCGTCTCTATTTGCGATACTCGCCGCATTCGCGGCTCGTATCGCAACTCACGCAATTCGCATTTTTTGAACCCACTTATACAACTGTTGCATAAAATACTATTCCTACCCAACTTTGAAGGCTTATAAAACTAGTTACACTTTATGTATCGAACTCAAAACTTCAACATATTTCCGTATTTTGCTTATTTTAATAGGATCTTGCCTATATTATTTCAACAAAATTCAAAAACAGTAAAATAGCCTATAGTCGGAATTCAATGCCGGCAGCAAGCAGCAGCTTCGAGATGCATTTTGACTGTAGTAATCCGCATCCAAAGTGCAGTTATATAGCTGGAAAGTGCTGGATTACAACTGAACTGCAGGCCACCAGTACAACTTTAATAAGGACTTGACGCTCGAAGTTTACTAGTGAACAGTGTATTGAATAGATATCTGGTCTCTAACTCACCCATTCGGATAGCCATGAACTTGGGGTTCTGCTCAATCCAGCTCCTAAGGGAGGCGAGCGCCTGCGAGCGGGAGCTGTCGGTCTCCCGCAGTTGCTCTGCCGCGATGGCCTGCGTCTCCGCCGACAACGGGCACTGGTACTCGTCGGCTGGCATCAGGTAGCGTTTCGTCAGTCTTCTCGACATCTTGCTTTTTACTGGAAGAGAGAGAAAAATGCTTGGTAATATTCGTATTTTAAAAGTGCTTGGCGATAATGTAATATAATTCAATACCTATAAAGCCCTCAAATCTCGTCATAGCTTTTTCAATTACTTCTACTGTTGTGAAACTTTGCACACATATTGCGTTCTCGTGACAATATGTACAAGAGTAAATCATAAATTGGTACCTAATTTCAAGTTGGTTACGACGGTTAATCCTTAAATGCATGGTGTGCGATGTATGGTACATAACCAAAACATAGTTAGTGTTTGAAAACTAGATATATGTATTATGTTCTTAAGACTGATTTTACAAGGAAACCTTACGCATTTTCACATTTATTACTGATTTGTTGGCATAACTGTATTAAAAAAAAGTTACAAGTGTTTATAAGCAAAATGGCGGCAATTTAGAAAAAGTTAAATATTGAAGGTTTTCGTTGAGTGTGTTTGGCGGTTTTTAATTAAGTACCTAATTAATTATTTTTAATTGTAATTTTGTAACTCGTATCATAAGGATTTTACGTTTATTAAATTTAATAAAGTTCTCTCTCTGAAAGTAAACAATATTTATATATTTGTTCATGTACGATCTAGCGCACATTATGCACTCCCAGCACTTTTACAATACTATTAGCAGTATCGAAATTATTCTTGCTAAATAATTTAACTCGTACATGATTTTTATGTTAGTAGTAGGTTATTTTATTTCATATTTCTTATTAATTAGATAAACAACTAAAGGAAGGAATTGTGAGGAATTTATCTTTGATTTATTGTTATTTGAGATTACATAAAGTTCAAAACTTTTTTACTAAATTTTCTGTGGCTGATGGCCTTATTCATTGATAAAATTAAAAGTTACTGAAAAAAATAGTACATTACACAGCTAGGGTGGTAATACAAAGAAAGGCCGAGATCGCAGAAATTATGCGATCGAGGGCTTTATTTATTACCTCCCGTGTTGTGTACATAATTTTATGCCGGCCAGGTGTGGCATAAAAACATTAGCTAGCTGTAAAGTGTAATTACGTGGACTCCCGTGCAAGTCTGGGAGCGAAGGGAAAACATAGACTGTGCCAGCTGCATATCTTCCCGTGCAGATAGTAAGTCTATAGAGGGATAGAGTAAGTACTTGCGGAAACTATGTAGGCCATGGGCTCGCAAGCTGTCACTGTTTTGTCTTATAACATAACTTAGCCCAAGAAATCAACGCGAAACGTGGTGTTGAGGTACAACTATTGCACCTTCGATGCTCTGCCACCCCGTGAGGGAAACGGCGTGATATTATGTTATGTTCATTACGTCACAATATACCTACCAGTGGCGTGGCGTAAAAGATATCCTTGGGCAAGCCGGTGCAGATTTGGCGTACATCACTACATAGTATAAAACAAAGTCGCTTTCTCTGTCCCTATATCCCTATGTATGCTTAAATCTTTAAAACTACGCAACGGATTTTGATGCGGTTTTTTTTAATAGATAGAGTAATTCAAGAGGAAGGTTTATATGTATAATACATGCATTTAGTATCAGCATTGCACCCGTGCGAAGCCGGGGCAGGTCGCTAGTTTTCCTTATAAGAGCTGTAGAATAAGGTGCTCAAATGCCTGACATTAGGCAAGCCGGTAGGAATCGAGTTCTTTGGACGCCACGCTACTGCAATATACACAATACAAGCATATATTTCCGAAAACGTTTTAATTCAGACCTACAAACATTTTGGTTTCAGATTATCATAGGCCGTGTATAGGGGCTACTTGATTCTGCGGGGAATGCATAGTGTGCGCTGTATCGTACATTTGATTATTAGTTCAAAAATAACCCAAAAACTTGCTATAAATTTTTTTTATATTTTTCTAGTGTTTATTACACCATTAGGTAGTCACATATTTTTTTTGGTAACGATAAAAAAAAACATGCATTTAAGGGTTAACAGGTAATTTTGGTACAAATGTCTAAATGTGCAATGGTCTAGAATGAGTCTTTGTCAAAATTTACTGCATTGGTCAAAATGTACGTAAATGTAAACATGGCATCGCATCCGGCAAACAATCAGATGTCACAAAAACCTAAGAGCCAAACTTTATGAGAGAAAAACGAATAAAAGACAAATGGCCAAGATCTCAAAATGTTCTGTGGGTTTGAAAGTAAATTTGTCAAATTGTACAAAAGTCAAAACGTACATTAATGTTAACATGTTTGTAAGAACAAATGACAAAACAACAGTGTTGGCAGGTATAAGTGCCAGAATGTTCAATAGGTTAAATTGTACAACGGTCAAAACGTATATAAATAAAAACATAATATAATTAATAAATTTTAAACATTTTGACCATAATATATTCTGCCCTGTATATATTGTAACGAAATGAGACTTCAACTATAATTTATTGTACCTTACAAACATTTTAAGAAGGAAAATCGCATTTTGTACATTTTGACCAAGGAGCATTCTGTCCTTATAACTTTATGACATTTGGCCCATAATTAAATATGACCATTTCGATAGCAGCAGATTTAGAAAGTCGCAGTTTGTACATTTTGGCAATAGAGTACCTATTCTATGATGAAAACGTTCAGACCAAATAACATTTAGACCATAATACATTTCGTCTAAGAAACATTCTGACTAAAAGGATTTTTGACCTTAATGTATTTTGTCCTTAAAACATTGGGACAATATGACCGGTGCGAACATTTTGTACATTTTGACAATATTACATTTTAAACGTTTATGCATTTTAACAAATGCACCAACATTACCTGTTACCCGACGGTCCAATGATGCAGTCAGGAGGTAACCAGAGGAATAGGTCATGATTTAAAAACCCTTTAACTTACGAGTAATACCAAGTTATTTACTTGTTTTTTATTTATTTATTGAAAAGAAAGGTGTAATTCTGCTCCGCAGAAAATTTTACGCCAATATTTTCTGCGGATATATCTGTTTATTGTTAATGCATTATGCCGAGTTGTTTAGGTCATGGGGAGGTTGCGAGAGAAGCATCAGTCATCCGTTGTGGCGCTCGCGACCGCGTCGTTTCCCAACCAGCTCGTCGGCGTAAGATAATATCGCAGCACGCAACCGCGTGTTAAGAAATACGTAAAATCTTCCCACTATACGCTTTCATCTATTGTTATTTCACTTTAACTATACTGGTCTATCCCTAAAACATTTGTGAAACATTAGGTATGTACCTATATTCGTTGAGATGAGAGCCCGTATATTATCGAAATTTACAACCACTGCTCGCTGAGTCTGTGCATCAATCGACACAGAAATGCAGATATTTGTCGGTCAATAGTTGACGGATTAAAATGAAACTAGCTTCCAAGACGTCACCTAATTGAGTTCATGTGAAGCGGTTGTATAGACTACTTGTCCCTTCGATAAGCGATTTGTGAGTCAAGCTGTTCTCCCACTCCCCTCGTCTCGCCTGATGTTGAGTAACAAGATACTGGGTCGAGTAGCTTTTGCAACGTTATAATTTTTCAACGTTACGTAAGATTTAACATTCGGACCTCGAGCTATTTTTACGAAGTACGTATTAAACTTTGATTATAAGACAGCTATTGTCAATGCGCGTTTGATACATTTCGTTGCTCTGTTAGGAAATTATTCGCGAATGTTATGTAATTAGGCCAGTGGAAATCGACGCGTTAAAATGATAAAATCGCAAAGCATGATGTAGTTCTGATTTTTTGTTATGTTGTTTGGACCCATTAGGGTAGTGTGAATCTGATTTTGCACGTTCTAAAAAGTTGTGCCAGTTGAGCTACACGCGCAAAAGTATGTACGCCATTTTTGAAGTTTTTTGGATTCCTGCTCTAATTGTGCATTTTTAACACTAACGTCTATGGCACAAATTAACTCCATTAAATTTATAATATATTAGGTCAGGTTCTATTCATTTTTACTGTAAGTGTGACCGAGTTACCGAGAGTTAAGGTTTTGAAATTGATGAAACTCCCATAAGCAGGGGTGCTCTTTCAAGCTCTTGTGTTCGGCTTGCCCGTTTAGATTCAGAACCGATTCTCAGCACAGTTGTTACTTGGGTAGTCTTGAGTGCTTTGACATTGAGAACTATCAAGAAACCTCGCGGGGGTGGTAGGGGGAGAGGTAACAAGTTCGGTTTCGACACTTTTTTTTAAGCTATTTTACTCCAGAAATATGCACGCCACCGAAAATCGTATAAGGACATTGGCGGACCATTAAGACATGGCAAATTTATTTCTGCTAATAACTCTACATTTTCATACAAAAAAATATGCCAATGAAAACTGTACAATTTTAGTGTTTTTTTTTATTTTTTTCCATTTTTTTGCTGCTAGCTGTATCTTTTTGCGACTATAAAGACACAAGTGCTTTTATGGGGAATAGAGTATAGTCTTCTCTGAACTCATATTATGTATGTTCTTATATTAGTGTTCGTGACCAAGTAAAAGACAGATAAAAGTACAGGAGTAGAAAAAAATAATTATTACCAGACAAATTGATTACCTAGCAATGGCGTGGCGTAAAAGTTATCCTTGGGCAAGCCGATGCAGATTTAGTGTACATATTTTTAGAGCTATAGAATAAGGTGCTCAAATGCTTGATATTAGGCAAGCCGGTAGGATTCGAGTTCTTTGGACGCCACGCGACTGTTACCTAGTACATTTTTACTTAGCAGGTATATGTTACTTGCCCTGCTACATACAGTTCATCGGCTTTATTTAAATCATCATCACCATCATTTCTACCTTGATACGTCCACTGCTGGAGGTAGGTCTCTCCCGAAGACTTTGACAACGAAAGGTCGCGCGCATCCTGCCTCCATCGACTTCCGGCGACCCTAACCATGTCGTCAGACCATCTTGTGGGGGGCCGATCTACGCTGCGTCGTCCAGTTCGTGGTCTTCATTCGAGAACCTTTACGCCCCATCGGCTATCGATTCTGCAGTTTTATTTAAGTACGAGAGAGAAGATACCTCTTTAATATAATTGGTTTGGTGTCTAAGTTCAAATAGTTATTAAAATACTTCTGCATATGTGTATTTACGCGACGTGTGTATTACTTGCGAATAATTATTGAATACAAACTTTGTATGTGTTCACAGGAAACAATGGCCGTCAAATTCTTGTCCAAATACCTATACGAAACGTCGTCCTACTTAAAGTAGGTATTGTAAACGATTAGTGTTACTTAGTACCGACTTTGACGAAGCGTCTCGATTTTTCTAATTAGGCATATAGTTAATACTCGTTCGCGATTAGAATAGAATTGGAAAGTACCGTTAGTACAGAATTCTTATCGACGACATATTTATATTTATAATATATTTTGTTAAATAAAACCTTAATTTTTATTTGCGCTTTATTACAATTTAATTCCGATCATGATTAAATATTTTAATTTCTCTTCGTTTTATATAAAGAAAAAAATGCATTACCGCAATCAGAAAAAACTTTAATAGGACACAAATCTGTCCTATTTATTTCTTATTGTTCACGTTATCGAGTGCGCCTGCGACGTGCCTTTACAGCGTGGAAGTCCAATACGAGCAAACATTTAACCGTATAGCGTTTAGTAGTGTTATCATTAATTATTATGATTTTTTAAATTACTCTTAATAGTGGCCTCGTAATTAATTTTTGAAAATTTACTGAGCAGCAATGTACCGAATACATGCTTGTTATGACATTGCTAGATACGAGCTTTTTTAAAGTAAGTGTCAACTAGCGTGTTTGTCAACTTGAATGTGTTGCGTTACATTGCGGGCCGAATGATTTTGTATGGTAAATATTTTCATTGTAGTTTTAAGGAAAAGTTATCTAAATATACTTACTTCTTAGGTCCTATGCTGACCACCGTTTCAATATTCGCCCGTATTGGATTTACACACTGTAGAGACAAACATTGTGTAAATATTAAATATAATTATTTATAATCGGTTTTAATTTTTTCAATTTGTTTTAAATTGAAATGGACTTAATCTCATTGTAACGTCATAGTACTGAAAATAATAATTTAATTTATCTGCTCACTTTACTATAACATTCGTGTAAAATTGACGTTTCAGCTCATTAGTCTTTTTATTACTGCGTGATATCAACCCAGTGGTTTGTTGCAAACTCGGGTAGTATTTTTTAGGTCCTATTTGGGAATAATTAACGGGTACTACGTCTACTAACTTATTGTACGGAGTCACGATCAATGGTATATCACCATCAACTTAATACAAACAGGTTAACTACTTGTGCAGATCAAAGTGCAGAAGAAATTCAAATGTGTCTGTGAAGTCCTCAATCCGCGTTGGGCCAGGATGGGGACTACAGCCTATTCCCTCTCAGCTATGAGAGTAGGCCTGGGCCTAGCAGTGGGACGTCTACAGGATGATGATGAACGCATTATAGAGGGTTTATGATACTGTACAGGATGGCCCATTTCGATCGGTCAGTATGGGGAAGTCTGAAACTATAAGAGATACGAAGATCTGTTCTGAGGAACCATGCCATCGATTTTAGGGACTAGAAAAAGTTTTTTTCAAATCTATGTATGCAGTTTTTCTTGTCCCTAAAATCCATGACATGATTCCTAAGAATAGATCTTCGTATGTCTTATAGTTTCAGACTTTCCCATACTGACCGATCGAAATCAGCCACCCTGTATACTAGTATAAGTATTTCGGGATATCTAGATACTACTGGATAACTAGACACTGATATAAATAGCAGTCTGCAATACCTAGGTCTACCGCTACTGCCGCGTTACGGGAATGTTGACGGAGCTAAACGACTACATATTCAGATGGTACCGCAGACTTAGACTGCGGTGTGTTACGCCCAATTTGGTGATATTTGCTTAGAGCAAGTAAGTTGCCAGCAAAAGTGAAATTACCATAGTTGTCGTCATAGTAAAACGGACTTTTCAAACAGTTATGAGAGCTCGCCACAAACCGCTTAACTTATAATGGGAACGGACGGAGTCAAGTGATTCTTACTAAGGTTTATGATGAATGACGATGACGATGTCCCAGTCGCCAACGTCTCCTCGTGTAAGCTACATTTCAAGTGTAATCTCATCGATTTCCTTGCTTTAGTGTAATACGAATAATATTTAATTGTGGTCAAGAGAATCAGTCTTGTGTTATGATTATTGCCTGTTATCAACAACTAAACGGAGCTTTTGGTTGTTTGAAGTTGATCCCGAAAACTTACAAGACCTAAACGATGTATGTTTTGCTAATTAAATTCATTTGTTTGTAGCAGGAGTGAACGGGGTACTGGGGAGGGTCATATGTATGTAGGTCTGTATATGTATAACCTACCACCTACCACCTTAAAAATCATATAAACACCTGTAAATATGAGTTAGCAAGTGTGTAGTTTTTGTACCTTACTCATTTGGAGCCCAAATGATCATTTTGCTGGCCAAACGGCTTAAAGTGAATATAAGTAAAGCACAGAGCTACAGGGCTTCTCACGCATATTAGTTACATGCTTAGTAGAGTAACATCAAACATTTATTGTATTCACATATGACAATATAATACAACAAAGAAAAATATTACGATATTAATGAAATATTAAAATATTTTCGTTTAATGTAACGTATAATGAAATCACATGTAATAGTGTCATAATTGTTGTTATATTTAAAATTTTTGAAAAGAGATACGGGTGAGTTTCTTCCGGCGCTTCTTCTCAATCTCACCAGAAGGTCACTACCCGAAACGCCAAAAGAAAATAATACTTAGAATCAGACTTGTAAAAGAGCCCTTGAGCCTACTTGCAGAAATAAATTATTTCGATTTTTTCATAACGAACAAACGATTGTACTAATATTAGGGGTTTGATTTTTAGACATATGGCCGCTTATAGTAGGTATGTACAATCGAGTTCATTTACATCTAAATACTTACGGGAACAAAAATATCTGAATACGACCCTATTGTCAGGAGCATAAAAGCGTGTTCAGTTATTTTTGTTCTCTTATATGTGTAGTTCTAAATGAACTCGACTGTACCTAGCAATTATGTAGGTCTGTTCTCCAAAGTCACATCTTCAAAAAACTAATATTTCACTTGCTGTGAGGTAGATATCCCTTAAAAGCAAGTACAAACCATATTATCCTTAAATTTCCCCATTATCTCAGTCTGTTTTTGAAAAACTCTAAGTAGCTATGTACCTATTTGTATAATGTAGCTAATACATAGAGGACCCTGTCATAGGAGCAAATAACTAAAATGTAGGTTGTAGGTACTCCTCAAACTGAACAACATATTTTGTTCAGCGACATTTAAAAACACTTATGTCTTGATGTTTAGTATACTTTGAAATTTATTTGAAGACGCAGAGGTACAATTGTATTAAACACGAACGATATTAGACGTGATTTTTTTTATATTTGTAGCGTGACCAGCGACTTCTATTAGATTAGACGGATGTTAATGTTAACATACAATGAAAATACTATTTAAAAAAAATCTTATGAAAAAGAGAAAATCTTAAGTCTACATAATTTTTAAAACTTTTTGAGCAAAAGTTTTATTGTTTGAGGAGTAGAATGGCATAGGTACAAGAAATATGTATTTTGGCGTGTAATTTGGTGAATTATATGTTCTCGGAAGTGTCGCTTGAACAACAAAAAATATAAAAACGAAATAACATAAAACTTAAACAAGAAACGTGTTTTTTTCACGTTTATTGCTCGACTGTCTTACGGAACCCTTCGTGTGCGAATCCAACTCGCACTTGGCCGGTTTAGTTATCACTTCTGGGAGTTATATCTAATGATTGAGTTTTAGTATGTAGGTATCTATAGGAAATCAGACTACGATGCCAAAATAAATATAAATTAATTATTCTAAACAGCAGATTACCTACTGCATGCCTGGGAAAATATTCGTTTTTTTAGTAACATTATGTTTGTTTTTTACAGGTATGGTCAAGTCTTACAATATACATACGATTTAAAAGCTTATTCCATAGTTCCAAAAATGCAGGCATATTTTTAGATGTGTCTGTACTATTTACAGTTTTTAGTTTTCTAATATTAATTGAAGATAGAAAGTGTAGAAACATACCCTGTCCTGTTACAGTATTATGTATCTGTACAATCATTTATAAAGAAATATGTCTAGTAGTTTTTGCGTGAAGCGTGAACAATCGCAAAATTTCTACGATTTTGTTATATGTAAGTTAATAGAAGAATCCTAGAGGAATATAGATATAGAATTGTAAATTATATCCGCACAAAACTAAAACCATTAATAATATAATTTTGTAGAAGAAGCACTGAACATTCAAAACCTGTAAAAGTTTTCAGAATTTCCCGATCCTGTTTACCATGCACTATCGCAACGCACTTATTCGCACAGCATATACCTACCTATACTTGTTTTCAAAGAGTTGTTTTGTTGTACAGTCAGTTTGGGTGGTGAGTAAAGTTGAAGTATCCATGTACTCACGTGTGGGGTATTCCTTCAAGTGAAAGAGCTCGACAAGCGCGTACGATCACCACTGCGCTCTGACAGACACTGATTCTGAATCACGGAGCCACTGTATTTTTGCTAAAGTTGCGTTCTGGACTTGTGGGCACAATGATGATTATTTTAGTGAATGTTACAGGGGTACGCAACATTTTTATTCAAAAACATTAAAATGTATTTGTGGTCTTCGTATAGGTAACTAGCTAAACTAATGTTAATTTGGCTTTTAAGTTATAATATGACTGTTCTTATCTTGGCGAACTTAAAGTACACGGAGTGGAAAAAACAATGGAAAGCGAAATAGAATGGAAAAACAAGACTAATTTCACTGAACAACCTTATTATTATTTTAAATAGCTATGTTACTGCGTTCACAAAATACCGATTTAAAAATAGTTTTAATTGAATTGTATTTATTTTGTTCTTTAGATTTAGAGCTAACATTTTATATTTTATTGTAGGGCTTGTATACTAAAGCAGTCATTATTTTTTGCGATTTATAAGATACTCTTGACTTAGGTAAGCTTTATAAAAAACTATGTATGAATGTAGAGAAAAAATTACGAATCGTTATTTAAGCTTTATCTATTTTTAATATTTAATGGACACCTCTTTGACACCTTCAGTTATTAAATTTTTAAACTATGAGAGTTAGATAGTTGTGATATTCGGCGAAGACTGGTAGAGTTATGATACAATGATGTGTGTGTTTATGAAATTATTTAGGGATGTAACGATACCGATACCGATACCGATATATCGGCCGATATATCGGTATCGCCGATATATCGGTATCGCCGATATTATACAACCGATATTTGAAGAATTTGCTGTATGAAAAAAAATCTGCAAAAAGTAATTTCAATTTCTGACTTAATTTATGTATTGGTCTATTCTATTACCTTGTGCAATGATAATTACTATGTTAATTAAATCTTTGGTTCTTAATAAAAAAAAAAAAATTTGAGTTAACAATTTATTATTTTTACTTTACACTTTCAAGGTTGACTCTCTGGTACATATAACCAGTAGTCATTGCCATTAGTTATAATAAGGACATAAAAATATCTGAAATTCATACTTCATTATTTAGCTAAGATATCGGTATCGGTATCGGTATCGCCGATATTAACTACTATATATCGGTATCGGTATCGTATCGGCAAAACTGTGTATCGTTACATCCCTAAAATTATTGTATTTAGAATGAGTAGTTACAAGTAAACAATTAGATAATACGGTTTACGGGTATAATGGAAACTTTTATTATGCTCAAGGAGCTGATTTTTGATCGACGTTATACTCACCTTTTCATGTAAATTACATTTATCAGATCTGATGGGTTTTTAGACCATCACTATTCGCAGTTGTAACATTGTGGGGTCTCTGTTCAGGGCGTCCACCATACCTCAACAATCTTGTAATAAGAAACCAACTGGTAAAAAGTCAAGTATAAGAAAATGGATGGTTGATTGCCTCTGGTAAATTTTGTTACTCGCGTTAGATAATAGCCCAGACATTGCGCAGACGATTAAGGTCGGCCATGACTTGGTAGACGAAAATTGGTGGGAAATTATAACAGACCTAAGTGACTTAAGATTTCGTTCCTATAATTGTGGCCCTAATTATTACATTACACAATTAGGATGGTAATACAAAGAAAGGCCGAAATCGCAGAAGTTTGCGGCCCGAGCTACAAGCGAGGGACGTAAATATGCGATCGAGAGCTTTCTTTATTACCTCCCGTGTTGTGTACATCATTTTATGTCTACACTGGGCCAGAAAGCGGCTTTTTCCGTACGCGTAGCGTGTGGAAAGAGTCACTTTATGGCCAGGTGTAGCATAAAATAACTAGTTGCGACACACTGGTCACTCGATGCAATGAAGTGAATGGTGGATTTGTCACCATTATTACTAGTATTTACCATGAGATTCTAGATTTCTCTTAACTTTTATATGAGTGATTCAATATAGTCCATTAAAAGCTACTGCAGGGGTGTATTGTGAGGTTTAGCGACCCGGGCCAATAAAGTTTGCTGCCCGAATCGGTCGGTTCCTTGTAGTATGGAAAAAACTCGAGTTTTAACCGAAACCGAGTTTTTTCCATACGCAAAATAAACGAGTTGCATTCCCTATGCCCGACTGAGGCACTTCGAGCTTAAAATTGAGCGTGAGGGGTGGCTTAAGACGCCCCTTGTGGCTTGCGCCGGTCGCCCCTCGCGGCCTGCCACCACGGGGCCATGGCCCACTGCGCCCTAGGGTAAATACGCCTGCGCTTGCACGAATCAGTGATATAATAGTATTTTATGCCACACCTGGCCATAAACTGATGTACACAACACGGGAGGTAATGATGAAAGCTCTCGATCACATATTTATGTCCCTCGCTTGCAGCTCGGGCCGCAAACTTCTGCGATCTCGGCCTTTCTTTGTATTACCACCCTAGTTGTGTAATGTACTATTCTACGACTAGGTTTTAAAATATAAAATATAAAATTTAACATAGCGCGCAAATAAGGCAAATATGACATATGATATGACTGACAATATAATAATTTAAGTATGTGTCTATGATAAACTTTGTTTTTAATTTAACGTATACTCGCTAGTGACGCGCAATGACGATGTTAAAAATATTTTTTTTTATGTTGGCATCAAAGAATTTAGTTCAGAAAGTTTTGTTTTTCTTATAAACCGCAGGAATTTATTTGTCTGTTAAGTTGGTAGTTGTTAATTTTTAGGTATCCCCTTATTTGGTATAAAATCAATCCGTATAAAATCACTTCGTCGAAATTCATTTCGGATAATGATTAATTTCGTATAAATTCAGATGGCATAAAAATTAAAGTGTATAATGCTCTAACTAAAGTCATCTTGTATAATTACGTATGATATAACATTCATTTGATCGAAACGTTATTTGTTATAAGTATTATAAGGTATTATAAGGTATAACATTCACGGGGTATAACTGTTAAAAGCTTTAATTTTTGTAAACCCTTAATATTATTGAAATATGAGGCCCAGGTTTTAAAGTTTTAAAGTTTGTCTGCCCTACCCCTGGAGTGTATATAGAAAGCCGGAGGCGCGGAGGGGGAGCAGCCCTCGCCCGCTGTAGCAGCCCTCGCCTTCGCAGCTTCGGCTTGTAGGTCGCCTTCGGCGACCAGCCTCAGCCGCTACGGCTCACATTGTGCCTGTGCTTTGATACGCAAGGGCGAAGGGGCTGCTCTTCCCGCAGCGCCGCACAGTGGCCCGAAACGGCCATTTCCATCTTTTAAATGGTTTGGACGAAAGTCGTGGTTTTGATATAATTTTGATAGTTCTACATTCTATGATAACAGGCCTACCTCATATTATAGCGAAAAATAATATTATTAAGTTTTACTGACCATAAATTGCACTGAAACATTGAACGTCGATAATTTCATAGTTACCGGACTATTGCTTCGTGAAGTTTACCTTCTGATATTTTCTAAGTTTTCTAAGGAAATATATAAGGTATTATACAGTTTTAGATTGAATAGGATCTCTAGTTTGCTACAACAGTATAGTTTTACAGAAAAAAAATATGAGTATTTTTTTATTAATTTTCAAGTGTTCCTATGAAAAAAATCTATATGTTTTAATTTCAAATGGAGGTTTCTTTGTTGCCGAAAGCTGCCGATGTCGAGTTATTATCATTTTTGGAATCCTTAACTATTCAATAATCCAAGGAAACAAAAAAAACCTGCGTCATTATTGCGCCATTTCGAGCTACAAACAAAAATGACAGCCGAGGGAAAAAGTATATTTCCTAAACTAACCATTATTTTTACATATACCTATTCATGGAACTATTTCTATATGTGTATTGTTATGTTCGATATATTAGTGTAATCAGACGTTGTTTTTTCATATTTGATAAGATGTTTTCCCATGAGTAATTTTGGAGTATCTGATTTTACCACAATTTTGATAACAATGCCTTCAAATATACCTATCCTAAAACCTACTTAAAACCACTTTATTATCATTAATAGTTAATACTTATTATTTAATACTTAGTTATATGAAGAAAAAATTAAATAAAAAATATTAGAATAAAATTTTGTATGACAAACCATGAAATTTTATTTTCAACCCGATATTACTCAATAAATATAAGTGTTATATTAAACGCGTTTTGATTATATGATTGCGTATCTATTCAGGATTACGTATGCAAAATTTCAGCAATAAATCTCAATAAACAAAAAAGTTACAGATTTTTGAGATGGAAATGACCGTTTGGTCCCACTGTGCGCCGGAGCAGTTGCGGAGTCCGACCGACTGATTTTTTAAGTCCTTTATTATAAATGACTTAATAACATTCAAGGTGACAACTACTGGAACAGTGACAAGGACCGCATTAAGAGTGGTACTTTTATATTTCAACCACCGTATTTTACGAGTTTGACTGTTTTGTATACATTGTGATGATTAGACATTTTGAATGTTCTACGTTTTAAATATGCGATCAAGTAATTGTTATACAAAATGAATATTATGCGTAATAATTTTATACATCTTAAATGTTATGCATAATGATTTATACATTTTGAATGTTAGACATATCGAAGAATAGAGATTTCGTATTTAGAGCTTTTAAATGTTATACAAAATGAATTTTAACCGAAATGAATGATTATACGAAGTGATTTTATACGTTTTGAATTTATACGTTTTGAATTTATACCATTTAATTTTATACGGAATAAGGTAGACCCTAATTTTTATTGTAAAGTTAGCATTGAACGCGTCATCCTTGACCTAAGTTTAACCTAGATTTAAAAGTCTGTGGCTGCTTGCAGTATCTTTTTGCGACTATAAAGACACAAGTGCTTTTATGGGGAATAGAGTACAGATGTAGTGCAAAATGATTTTCCATCGTACTTTATCGGTAAATTCAAATGTAAAAGTCTTTTATAGCAAATTTAATTACCTTTCATTTGATATCACTTATGTGGATGTGAGATGTGTAGTTTTGTCACAATTAAACATTCTTAAGAACGCGGGAGCGGCTAGATGAATGACGTCATATTCGGTGACCTCGACCTTTCAGAGACTGTCTTGGGCAGTTTTGGGGTCCAGAGACCATGGTAATATAAAATTTGGTGCTGGTATCCGGATGTGAACTTTTCCCATAGAAGCATGTCCGTAACTCGGCGCACTATTTGAACTATTCTATTTTTTAAACTAAAAAGCGAGGTTTATAATATGAGTAAGAACACCGTGTCCGCCACGAACCCTAAGGATTTTAGCAGCTCATTCCCATATATTAATAATCTGCAATTGATAAGCTGTAGAGATCATAACGGTTCAACTTCCTAAGATGTGTAGATACGGAGATATAATTTTTCGAAATCTCTAGTGGTAATCAAAACATTCCATAATAGTATTTTATGCAACAGTTGTATAAGAAGGTTCAAAAAATGCGAATTGCGTGAGTTGCGATACGAGCCGCGAATGCGGCGAGTATCGCAAATAGAGACGCAATGAGCGTTTTTTGACTTAATTATACAACGTTGCATACAATACTTTTTCTACGACAGGTTTTAAAATTATAAAATACAAACAAGGCATAACCTGCAAAGAAGGCAAATATGACGTATGACTGTCAGTATGTGTCTATGGTAAACTTTTTATTTTTTAAATGAAGTTGACACGCAGTGAATATATTAAAAATACTTTTGTTTTTATGTTGGCATCAATGAATTTAGTTCAGAAAGTTTTGTTTTTCTTAAAAGCCGTAGGATTTTAATTGTTTGTTAAGTTGGTAGTTGTGCATTTTTACCGTAAAGTTAAAATTGAGCGCTTAATCCTTGACCTCAGTTTAACCTAGATTTAGAAGTCTGTGGTTGCTAGCAATAACGTAAAGTGGCTATAACGACACTAGTGCTGTTATGGGGAATAGAGTATAGACTTCTCTGAACTCATATTATATATGTTCTTATATTAGTGTTCGTGACCAAGTAAAAGACAGATAACAGTACAGGAGTAGAAAAAACATATAATATATTCACTTTAAGGGCATTTTTATGTTTTTATAATTCACTAATCATTATAGTCATTACTTTAAAAAAAACACGTATCGGACACTGACTCCAGGTAAAAATGCAGTAAGTATGTATGACGTTCTTATGTAACTTTTGACTAGGGATGTAACGATACCGATACCGATACCGATATATCGGCCGATATATCGGTATCGCCGATATATCGGTATCGCCGATATTATACAACCGATATTTGAAGAATTTGCTTATGAAAAAAAATCTGCAAAAAGTAATTTCAATTTCTGACTTAATTTATGTATTGGTCTATTCTATTACCTTGTGCAATGATAATTACTATGTTAATTAAATCTTTGGTTCTTAATAAAAAAAAAATGAATTTTGAGTTGACAATTTATTATTTTTACTTTACACTTTCAAGGTTGACTCTCTGGTAAATATAACCAGTAGTCATTGCCATTAGTTATAATAAGGACATAAAAATATCTGAAATTCATACTTCATTATTTAGCTAAGATATCGGTATCGGTATCGGTATCGCCGATATTAACTGCTATATATCGGTATCGGTATCGTATCGGCAAAACTGTGTATCGTTACATCCCTACTTTTGACGTTTTTCTCTGCGTCGTTTTTAGATACGAGTTTTTTCAAAGTAGTGACGATATATGAGAAAAGGTAAACAATAGTAATTAATAAAGAATCAAAACTTTTGCATAATTTTATAAAACGTGTAATATCTGCAAAACTGAACCGCCATCAGGTAACTTTGTCTGTGGAACATCACCTGTGCGTACTGAATTCGGATCTGGGCGCAAGTTTATAATATAATTGATTTTTTCTACTCCTGTACTTTTATCTGTCTTTTACTTGGTCACGAACACTAATATAAGAACATACACAATATGAGTTCAGAAAAGTCTATACACTATTCCCCATAACAGCACTAGTGTCGTTATAGTCGCAAAACGATACTGCTAGCTGCCACAGACTTCTGAATCTAGATTAAACTTAGGTCAAGGATTAAGCACTCAATTTTAATTTTACGATAAAAATGCACAACTACCAATTTAACAAACAATTAAATTCCTACGGTTTTTAAGAAAAACTAAACTTTCCGACCTAAATTCATGATGCCAACATAAAAAAAAGTGTTTTTAATATCGTCACTGCGTGTCACTAGCAAGTATACGCCAAATTAAAAAAAAGTTTATCATAGACCCATACTGTCAGTCATATGTCATAATTGCCTTATTATTTATTTATTTATTTATTTATTAAAACATAGGGTTAACATACACTTAGGAACAGTGTCCCACAAAACCTTTAATAAGGTTTGTCTGCGGGATCATGAGTCTCTATATAAACTAAGTAATTAGTATATTAAGTTAATGTGCTTAAATAGTGTTTTTTTAACAGTCTTTTAAATCGCTTTTTGTTAGGCTCACGTCTAATTTCTGCCGGCAAACTATTGACTAAATACGGGATACGTTTTTTTAGGGATCTGTCTCCATAATAATTATTAACCCTTGGCACCAATAGTTTGCCGTCAGCAATAGATTTGGTGTTGTATACATGTTCTATCGGTTTGACTAAAGATTCCTCTGGTCCGTGCCCCAGACAGAGCTATGGTTATTGACGGCAAGCAGGTATTTATGTTTTAAGCTGATAGGTAATATTTTACATATTTTAAAAAGACGTTTATAATCGTTTTTACATTTATGTTTGGTTTTGTTATTTACTAGAAGTTTTAAAAATCTTAGTTGCATATTTTCTAATCTATTTATATTCGTCTTGGTTGTAAGGCCATAGCTGTCAAGGGCAGAAAATACTGCCCAGAATTGAGTCTACTAGTGACATATATAAACATCTTAAGGTGCTGACAGGTACTCTATAACTTAAATGAACAAATTTGCCTAGCAGTACTCTTAATTTATCGTATATGAAATCTGTGTGAGGTGACCAGGAGAAGGTTGTTTGCGCGCTGTTTAATTTTGTACTTTATATTTTAAAACCTAGTCGTAGAAAAAGTATTGTATGCATCGTTGTATAATTAAGTCAAAAAACGCTCATGGCGTCACTATTTGCGATACTCGCCGCCGCGGAGGCTCGTATCGCAACTCGTGCCATTCGCATTTTTTGAGCCTACTTATACAACTGTTGCATAATAGTATTTTATTTGTCTGTTAAGTTGGTAGTTGTGCATTTTTATTGTAAAGTTAGTATTGAACGCGTAATCATTGGCCTAATTTTAACCGGGATTTAAAAGTATTTTTGGCGGTATTTTAAGTTTTTTATGCCACACTTGGCCATAAAGTGGCTTTTTCCGCACGCTGCGTGTACGGAAGAAGCCGCTTTCTGGCCAAGTGTAGACATAAAATGATGTACACAACACGGGAGGTAATAAAGAAAGCCCTCGATCGCATATTTACGTCCCTCCCTCGCTTGCAGCTCGGGCCGCAAACGTCTGCGATCTCGGTATTTCTTTTTATTACCACCCTAGTTGCGTAATGTACTATAATTTTTTTGTGTGATGACGTTTGGAGTTCCTTTACAGTTACAAAACCTTCGATTCTGCTGACTTTGTTTCGAATCGCTTTCATAGTTATCCAGTTGTAATTGGTATCAAATACATATTTAATTCTTACAAAAAACAGGATTACAGGAAACTATCCTTCTGTAATAAGTAAATGAAGACAATAAGTAACGTTCGTAGTTAATTGTGTTTCGTATTCACGATGCTGATAAAAACTAAAGTTCTCAATAAGTTTATGGTCGGTTGGGAAAAGTGTGAATTGCAGCAACTGCATTCGTCATGCCAATTTTACATAACAACCTAACTACCTACTTCATTATAAGAAACTTCTGGTACTTTTTACGGAAAGTATAATTATTAACTATAGTTATTTATATTCGCTATCTATATATATTAAAAGGGATAAACTGTGTAGCAGTTGCACTTAGAAAATGTCTGATAACTCAGGTTTTAATTACCTTTAATAATATTTACATAATTAAGTAGTGCGTAATATTAAAAATTACTAGTTACTATCGATAATAGTTAAAGAAATGCTAATTGCATTGGCTATTTGGGCCAAGGTCAAACAAGGTAATGTTCCCATTGAAATGAGTCAACAAATAAACTCTGACCCCAAGTGTAGTCGTTAAATATTATGCAGAAAACTAACAAACTCTTTATTTTCGAAGAGAATTATGAACCTTTTTCAAAACAATGCAACTTGCAAGAGTTGTTACAAGATTTGAGATAGTGAAACGCACGGTAGATAAGAGGGAATGAGATAGCGAACCCGCTTAGCGAGTTGCGTCATAATTATATTATGTCATAAGCGGTGCGCGGTCGACTCGAGCCACTGACCTACTAAACCTTGAAAAGGAATGAAATAGGTTTTTTTTATTATTGAGCGGTATTCCTCTGTTGAACATCGTCGTAAATACTAGTAGCAGACGTAGGTACATGATAGTTTTATACTTACAATTAGTTGATCTGTACCTATATCTAATTGGGCCTTTGTGTGCTGATCAATATATTATTGCGTGTGGAGTGCATGAAAGAAAAGAACGATGAAGACGGGAAAATAAGAGTGACACATTTTACGACTACAAATTCTACTGGACTGTAACCGCGTGCAAAGATGAACCTTGTAAAAACACTTTGCCGGCGGCATCCCCGGCGGGTATCTGTGCCGCCGGGCCTGCTACTAGCTGCCCTGGCGAACTTCGTCCCGCCTCATGAAAACGCGATCACCACGCCGTCTACCGGGTCCAATTGTATTTTCAAACTATCCAGGGACCCACTCAAATATACACCCAAAATTTCATCCAAATCGGTCCAGCCGTTTAGGAGGAGTTAGATGGCAAACACACGTACAGAATAATTGTATATTGTATATATAGAGATGGTTTTTAGGGTTCCGTACCAAAATGGTAAAAAAGGAACCCTTATGGTGCGACTCTGTCTGTCTGTCTGTCTGTCTGTCTGTCTGTCTGTCCGTCTGTCACAGCAAGATATCTCAGGATCTACTGATGCTATCGACTTGAAATTTGGAATAGTGTTAAGAACCGCTAACCCGAGCTTATGGGATGTAAAAAAAATCTTGTAACTTTTTTACTTTTTTTTTAAAAGGTTCCGTAATGAGACTTTGAAAATTGAAAGTAGGGCTATTATATCGAGTGGGGTATCAAATGAAAGGGCTTTATTTATAGATTAAAACACTATCTTTGTATTTTTTTTTAAATAAGCAGTTTTTGATTTATGGCGAAAAACGTTAAAAAAAATACCATTCCCCCCCTATTATCTTCGAAGTTACTGAACAGAAAAATCTGTAATAATTACCAATTATTAATGTCGTCCTATATATTACACGAAAAATATAACGGTTTTCCTAACTTGAACCGTTTTTGAGAAATTTGCAAAAATCTTAACACATACTTATTTGCTCCTACTAAACTAATCGCCATATAGTTTTTCTTGAACTATTCATGTATCTACTTATGAGTTTGTACGGAACCCTCGGTGCGCGAGTCCGACTCGCACTTGGCCGGTTTTATTTTTTATCTCTTTCGGCCTATAAAATAAAGCGTAAGCCAAATTTGATATAGTGATTATTGTGGTAGTAATTATTTGGGCTGCTCTTTTAGGGTTCCGTACCAAAATTGTAAAAAAAGAAACCCCTATGGTGCGTCTTTGTCTGTCTATCAGT
This sequence comes from Eudemis profundana, assembly GCA_947034925.1. Lineage (NCBI taxonomy): Eukaryota > Metazoa > Arthropoda > Insecta > Lepidoptera > Tortricidae > Eudemis > Eudemis profundana. The sequence goes on from OX344794.1 coordinate 29,566,783, forward strand.
CCGTATGTTACAGCCAGATATCCCAAGAAATACTGCTGCTATCGATTTGAAATTTGAAAATTAATATAAAAAAAATCTTGTACCTTTATTACTTTTTTTTAAAAGGTGGCTGAAATGGGATGTCGAAAATAAAAAGTAGGGCTATTATATCAAGTGGGGTATCAAATGAAAGGACTTAATTTGTAGATTCCAAACTGTTTTTATTTTTTTCTTAACTCTCTCCTATTAACTCCGAAGTTACGGAACAGAAAAATGTGTAAATGTACCGATTATTCATAACATCCTGAATATTACATAATGAATTTCCTTTTGTAGAAATTCACAAAAATCGTAATACAAACGTATTTTGTTAGTTGCTAAACTAACCACGACCTATGTTGATGTATGGGACAACAGTTTTAACTTGAACTATCTACATTTTCTTTATTTTTTATTTTATTATAAGGCCAGGTAACAAAATGTAAATTAATAATGGAAAGTAAATTTTTGGTCAGCCGTTATTAAAATTGATCCGCAAAAAAAAATAAGCAGTTAAATCATTTGGGCAGCATACAAAGATTTGGCTGGCAATAAATAAAATCGGGCGGCAACTCTTGTTCAGCAAACAGTTTAAAAACGGTTAACATTTTAACGAATATTAATCTGCTTTTTTTATCATTTGACTGCCTAATAAACAGTCGAGCTGCAAAATAATTACTTGGGTAGCAAGATTTTACAATTGGTCAGCAGAGAGTTTAATTGAGATATACAGGGTGTCACTGTGATATATACTGGGTGTCACTGTGATATATACAGGGTGTCACTGTATTATATACAGGGTGTCACTGTATTATATACAGGGTGTCACTGTGATAGATACAGGATGTCACTGTGATATATACAGGGTGTCACTGTGTTATATACAGGGTGTCACTGTAATGTATACAGGGTGTCACTGTGATAGATACAGGATGTCACTGTGATATATACAGGGTGTCACTGTGTTATATGTATACAGGGTGTCACTGTAATGTATACAGGATGTTACTGTGATATATACAGAATGTCATTGTGATATATACAGGGTGCCATTGTGTTATATACAGGGTGTCACTGTGATAGATACAGGATGTCACTGTCAGCAGAGAAAACATGTCTGTAAGCAGTTTAATTGAAATATACAGGGTGTCACTGTGATATATACAGGGTGTCACTATGTTATATACAGGGTGTCACTGTGATAGATACAGGATGTCACTGTGATATATACAGGGTGTCACTGTGTTATATACTGAGTGTCACTGTAATGTATACAGGGTGTCACTCTAAAAACGAAACAGCTCCCAAAAATAGGTAGGTTAGGGTTATTTTTTTTTGATGACCTTAAAACGAAACGGCTCCCAAAAATAGGTAGGTTAGGGTTATTTTTTTTGATGACCCTAAAAACGAAACGGCTCCCAAAAATAGGTAGGTTAGGGTTATTTTCTTTTTGATGACCCTAAAAACGAAACGGCTCTCAAAAATAGGTAGGTTAGGGTTATTTTTTTTGCCGACCCTAAAAACGAAACGATACACGTTGTGAATAAATAATATAACTTCTAAACATTATGAGATGTATAAAAAATCGAAATACCAATTTTATATGAGCCCATCACAGTGACACCCTGTATACATTACAGTGACACCCTGTATATAACACAGTGACACTATGTATATATCACAGTGACACCCTGTATATATCACAGTGACATCCTGTCCTGTATCTATCACAGTGACACCCTGTATATATCACAGTATCACTCTGTATCTATCACAGTGACACCCAGTATATATCACAGTTACATCCTGTATCTATCACAGTTACACCCTGTATATAACACAGTGACACCCTGTATATATCACAGTGACACCCTGTATATATCACAGTGACACCTGCTACCTGACAGCTGACAATTACCGAATGACAAAATGCGCACACGATTGGCGGCAGAATAGTTGCGCCCAGTTAGATTTTATTGCCCCCTTTTTTTTGATGAACAAAATGAAATATTTTGCTTACCTACTGATTGCTTACCAAAATTTGATTTACCGTAGATCGCTTAATGCAGCTCAAATATTTAATTTGCGGACCAAAATAATTTAGAGCAGATCAGTATATCATTAATTGCAGCCTGATTTACAAATGTTTGCTTACCATAAGTTGCCTACCAACTAGCTATTTTGGCTGACCAAATACATATTTCTGCTGACCAAAATATGAATATTTTGCTGATCGATTAAATGATACCCATTAATAATGACAAAGATATGAAATGTGTGCTAAATACAACACACTACATGTTTGAACGGAACCCTCGGTGCGTGAATCCGACTCGCACTTGACCGGCTTCTTAACTCAGAACGCGACTACGTAATACATTTGTAGTAGTTTGCAAAAATAAGTAGTAACCTGATGAATTGAGGGTAGAGTTGGATTAGACAAACTTGTGGAGAAGGCTTTATTTATTCTAACCTGCTTGTTATCTGTGGTTAGGTAGGTACTATTTTAAACTTTGGCGCACAATACTTGCATGCCGAACTTAGTTATGTAACCGGTTTACAAATATCACAATTGTTAAATGCCACCTTCAATTCCTAACGAATTGTTGTTGCTGCCACTTTAATTAACTTTGATACAGTCTGAGCCATCAAATTGCTCAGCATCAGCAACAATTGTAACATGAGTTATAAATATACCTAAGTGAAATTTTACTTGCTTTACGTTTACATTACATAAATTATATATTGAAAGAAAACAGAGTACCTAACTTTTATCAGAAAAATCTGTAGTAAGTATTATAAAATTAAATATTTGTACCTACACAGAATTAGCTATTTTAAGAGATCCATGAAACGAAAAGTTTTCAGACGTTTTGCATGTAGGTAAAGCATGTTTGATACAGGGACACCCAACGACGGTTATATGAAACCTTTTATCAAAATATTATACAAAAGGTATATTACTTCACTTTAGCTGATCAACTTGTTGGCATTTTTATTAGTTATGCTGCATAACCCAACGAATGCACTCCCGACTAGACAGCGCCGATGTGACGAAACAGTTTGATCAAATAGATAGACATTAGAATTCGACGGAGCAGAGTTACGAGTAAGATTGTTCTGCAGGAAATTAATTTTGAACCTCGTCGGACACACCGGATGCACAGTAACGAATGTTTTGTTATTTTGGTATTGAACAGTACTGTGATGAGTTTAACTCATCACAGTACTGTTCTGTGTTCAGCGTGGCAATAAATGTTTCTTATTCTATATTCAGTACACATCATTCTTCTTCTCCTATTCTTTATTTAAGATGCGAGTTTCTGCTTTGCAGAACCTATAAGTCTGTTCTTTGAGGTATTTAAAAAAAGGTAAATAAAAAAGTCACTTCACTCGGGTCGTTCAGCCAGTGGTTTTGTGCCACAGATGCAAAACGTTACTTTGGCTGAACGATCCGAGTGAAGTGACTTTTTTGTTTTATTTGTTTACCTTTTTTTAAGCCTAAAAGAACAGACTATAATGTTAGTCAATTCAATTCGTTTCTCATCGAACTTAAGTACGTTACGTTCTGCACAGCATGATCATCACAGAAACAGCTGCTCTAGCTAAGCTAACACATCAATGTAATGTATTAAATTTGTTTAATATTAGTGGCGCAAGGAGCGCTTGCGACTGCGCTGATTGCTGCTCCGAGTACTATCTGCACATATGCCACACGCTAGAGCAATAATTTAATGAGAAATGACTCAACGCGGATGAAACGGGGCTATTGGAATGGGCCAAGGTTATCCATGCTAATGACTATGTAATACTTTTAAGAAATGTTTCCTATTCTTAACAACTCTTATAGCACATATGCCTATCAAAATATGCCTACTTCATTCATGTTTTAAACGCGTTAGGTATATTTTAAGTTAGGTATAATTGTGTATTTTGAGAAGAATTGAGTTTTCTTATTTATAGCTTTTATCAATTAAGGTCATTACACCTAGGTTTTGCGGGCCGTAAATGACCTATTACGTCCTAGGGCGTAATAGTTTTCTTTTTAAATTTGAAACGCTGGTTCTGTTTTACTCTTATTTGTCATGATCAAAGGAAACGCCAACTTACTTTTTTAACTTTTATTACTGAAATATTTATTTAAAGAGAACTGTTATGGCAAATACATGTAAACACATATTTCTGTAACATTAATTAAATGTTTAAATAGTGTATTTCAGTATTTTGAAAATATAAAATCAACCATTTTAAGTCTTTACCGCTATGGTTTCCGAACGTGACTTGTCGTCTTGATATATGTCACTAATGTCACTGTCAGTTTTACAATTTTATTTAGGTTAAGTAAGGTTATTTTAATCAGATTTCCTCACAAGTGTGATGAAAAACATTGTGTGTGCCACGGGCGGTAAAGGAATTACCGCCCTTGATACACAATGTACTATTTTGTTTACGTTCATAAAACCTCAATCATATATTATATAAGAAGCAGAATGAAAAAATATTTTTCGAATAACTGTAAAAATAACCAAGAAATAAGCTATCAAAAATTTATCTCTATCTCTTTCTAGTAAAACAGAATATAGTATGGAGTTTGTATGGCGGCCGTGTACTATGACGTCATAGTTCATATCGGATCTCTCCGTCTAATCGCTGTCTAATTGACAACCTTTCATTTTTTTGAGCCTTTAATTTTATTGGTTCTCTGTATTTGGTTTGAAAAGACGAATACGCTGATAGTTTATTTGTTTCACCAGGATTTGTAATTAATTTATAATTAATATATTAATATTTACTTATTCTAAAAGGGCGTAACTACAGTTCTACGGTAGAATAAACCATTACTTTAGTCTTATCGCGGTCGAAAAAAAGTAAGCGATCTGATAGTATGCATTGACAATGTCAAATTCAAAATTATGACAGCTTATTTTTTCTGTGGCAAAAGGCACTGGCATTTCATCTATTGTGCCGTAGAACTGGTAAAATGAGAACATATTTTTTATTAATTTGTATTTTTTATATTAAGCGATATAAAAAAAATATAAAAATGGTGTAGTGTTCAGAAGACAATATGCTTTCGAATCGTATATACATTTTAAAGTGGTCTCAAAATGAAATGTTGTCAATTAGTGTTTCTCGTATTTCTCGGTCGATTTTAATTTTATTTTCACTTTATGTCATGTTTTTACGGTATTTTCATATTTTGTTAAGAAATGCGATAAAAAATTTCATGCATATTCCCTATTTGTCTAAGTAAGAATGAATCCGTGACTGTTGCAGCTTGATATTTATGAATATTAAGAAGGTTTTACTTTAAGATCTAATCTAACTACGACAAAAGTATTCATAACATCACCCAACTCATAGAAGAACCTATATATGATAATCTTCCATGAATTTGAAACAAATATTTTGTTTTCCTGTACCGTACTTAAAATACTCGTAACAGCTAAAATGATGAAGCCATAGAACGTCTAAGACCTCTTAACCAAATCATGTGATATCTGCTATCTAACAATGAGACCTATTAGTTTTTTGCTACTAGTGTGGCTCTACTGGCTGAGAAAGTCTTATAAATATTTTTTATCAGCCATGTCCGAGTGGGATTTGCGCACGAAGAATTCCGTACTATCTTCTGACAAAATTAATTAATATCCACCGAACACAGGCGGAGGAATCCCAAAGGAATATAAATATACCACAGATTACATGCCTATTCAAACGTACTATTCGTTCGAAACTTAGTTTGAAACTTAAATGCATTTATGTGACTTGAAATATTTTTATATGATAGCGCAAACGGTGAGACTTTGTTTTCCCTACTGAACACTAATAACAATACCCTTAAGTGCAAACATAAGTTAATTTCGTAACAGGATTTAAATACAACTTGAGCCGTTACTTCGTATCAACACAGGTTAAAATCTATATTTTTGTACTTTCCATTCACTATATTTTTGTATTTTCTAAAACAGCTTGGATTATTTAGTCTCAGGTCTACTCGTAGGCCTGAAATGTTATCTAAGTCACCGGCTTGAATTGAAGAACCTTTGTTTATTTTTTTGCCACATTAAGTTTTAAATTTGTGTATACTTGGTCCGGTCGTAAGCGACAGACTGAACCGAGGTCTTAGTTTCAACTAGATTTTGCGCATGCCCAATATGCTGCACCTGCAGCCTTGGTATTCTTGTAGCAATACAAAAGAGCTTAACACATGCAAGATGCATATCACTGTTGTATTGCTAACGACGGTCTAGCTCTCGCCCATGCCAGCCTAATTATGTTAAAGCGAGACGAAAGTTAATAGTGTGATAGGAAGATGCGTTTTACACAAGTGCATTCGCTTCGCAAGTAATAGTGTACCTACATATCTGAAAGCGATGAAATAAACCAGTCAATATAGGTCTATTATTTATTTACATTTCCAATATCAACTCTTCGCTAAATGTGAGTTTGCACATCAAAACTTAAGTAATTACATTAATTTTACTTGTATAGGCATGGGAAAAAAATAAATTAAAAACTTGAAATCCGAGGAATAAGAGTTGACATTTACGGGTATGAACAGTAACAGACTGCTCAATTCCAAGCATATTCTTGTATCACCATAATTCCAGTAGGTACCTATGTGATAAAGGTATTATACTCGTATAGTAAGTAGTTCACAAAATAATTATATATTTTCAGCACGTACCTATTGTACTCGATCACCGAAATGTGTTAACGAATGCACATTTTATCAATAATTCTTATTTATTGGACTTCATTGTACATTCTCCCTTTCAGTCAGACAACAAGGGAACGCCCTTAATTTCAGTAGCCACGCCCACGTTTTACACGACTCCGAGGCGAGTTAAGGTAGAGGAAAGCACTGATAGTGGACCCGTGGAAATACTAATAGCCACTCAAAATCCTGGTTTATCAATAGCCGATAAGGTTGTTAATGCAATAAAGGTGTAAAAGCGTGAGTCTCTTGCTACGTCATGATATCCTGATAGAAATCGGAGAAAAAGCGAGTGGATCCGGAAATGATGGACAATTTTCTCCTAGGACCAATAAAACGCTATTAAGCGAAAGCAGGAAAGGAATAATAACCATATCCTGAATACGTAGATTTGAAAATCATTTTTCTGAAACGGACTGATACGGCTTTTAGTTCCGAGTATTATTGCTCTGGCACTATGAAAACTCACATTGACACCACTACTACCGTATCTCACCTCACAAATGTGAAATGCAGTGACCATCGCGGTAAAACCATAGGTAAGGGAAGCTGAACAATTTTACTTCCTTGCTACCAGGAATGTATAAACGCTGGAAGGTTATGTCTGCAAGTAAAAGCAACAATTACCTCACTGCACAGTCGAGTGTTACGTCATTTTGTTACTCGGCTATTGATCTGGCGCTACTTGAACCACTACCATCGTATTCTATGTCATAAACGTGAGGTGAGAAATCTCATTTGTTCTTTTTTCACAATATCTGAAGTGAATCATTGCCGTAAAACCATTGGTAGAGGAAATTCATTCCTGAGTTGGCACCAGAAATGCATAAACTCCAGAAGGCTGTGGCTGCAAAGGAATGGCAACCGTAACTTGACGATTTAGACATGAAAATTACATTGATAAAACGAAGTCGTAGTTTAATAGGTTGTATAATATCGCGCAGTGCAGTCAATTTGTCACCCAAAGACGAACTTGTCATGCGGTCCAGCTGGCAAAATCTTATGTTTACTTACTTATTGCGAATGTTATAATCAAAACAATTGAAGGGATGTTTACAAAAACAACATAACTGACTAGACTGGTTGATACTTATAGGTAAACATTTTTAAGGACAGTAAGTGTCAACCAGCTTAGTTAGTTATGTTGTTTTTGTGAACATCCCTTCAATTTATTCTTGGTGGTGGGAAAATAAGTTATCCATGAATGCGAATACACAACTAGGGTGGTAATACAAAGAAAGGCCGAGATCGCAGATGTTTGCGGCCCATGCCGTAGGAGAGCATCAACAATAGAGCCATGCAGAGCTTATGAGGATGCAGATATCTGTGAAATTTGCTGCAAGAAAGTATAGGTCCAGCGGGAGCGCTTGACTGACTAAGGTGCATTCGGGTAATTTCGAAAGCGGGGTCATTTTGCAAATAGGTATTTCTACTAAACCATGCAGGATGTTTAAGGTCAGTCAGCCATTGTTAGCATGTTACAGTAAATGATTATAGTCACGTTGAGTGGGTAACAAGAAATTCTTAATGTTCTGAATTACTCCATCTTGGAATCTACCCCAATTCACCTTACATTACAACATACGAGTATTTTCTTTAACGAGTATTTATGTAATTTCCCCAAATTATGTCTTTAAAGATTTAAAGTATTTTTACCAACATCCAATTCTGTATCTGCAGATGTGAGTTTAAAAAATCCATATCCGCAACATCCCTCCCTACACCATCCTTATATATATATATATATATTATTCTTCTGTACGTGTGTTTGTCACCTAACTCCCCCTTCAACGGCTGGGCCGATTTGGATGGAATTTTGTGTGTATATTTGAGTGGGTCCCTAGAAATCGATAGCAGCAGTAGGTACCTAGTTCTTGAGATATCTGGCTGTGCAGACGGACAGACAGAGTCGCACCATAAGGGTTCCTTTTTTACCATTTTGTTACGGATCCCTAAAAACAAAATCAAAATTGGTTTAAATGGCGTTATTAGGGTTCCGTAGCAAAATGGTAAAAAAGGAACCCTTATGGTGCGACTCTGTCTGTCCGTCTGTCCGTCTGTCACAGCAAGATACCTCAGGATCTACTGATGCTATCGACTTGAAATTTGGAATAGTGTTAAGAACCGCTAACCCGAGCCGAGAGGGTCCGTAATGGGACTCTGAAAATTGAACGTATGGCGATTATATCGACTGGGGTATCAAATGAAAGGGCTTGATTTGTAGATTAAATTGCCTGTTTTATTTTTTTCTTAAATAAGTAGTTTTTGATTTATGACGAAATCGTCAAAAAAAACCATTCTCCCCCTATTATCTTCGAAGTTACTGAACAGAAAAATCTGTAATAATTACCAATTATTAATGTCATCCTAAGTATTACAGGAAAAATATAACGGTTTTCTTAACTTGCACCGTTTTTGAGAAATTTGCAAAAATCTTAATACATACTTATTTGCTCCTACTAAACTAATCGCCATAGGGTTTTTCTTGAACTATTCATGTATGTACTTATGAGTTTGTACGGAACCCTCGGTGCGCGAGCGTTGACCGGTTTTTTCGTTTTTATTTGTGCAGGCGACCTCTCTGTCTACGGTGCAACATTACTACGGCTAGGCGAAGTCATGGAATGGTTCTGTCACTATGTACGTAAGCTGTTTGGCTTGGTATAGTATGCGCAAATACGCTAGCAGATGGCTCTGCATTCAGATTGCGCACGATTAATATCAGCTAAACCAAAACGAGCTATGTACCGTACCTAAGAGCGATTAAGTTCGTGGTACGTAAAAGTTATTATGTTACAACAAACACCATTCTAAAGTTATTCATTGTAAATGTTATGTTTGGCGTAAATATGTTGTTGACAATGTTTCGGCCGTCTGTCGCCGCTGACGGCAGGTGTCCGCAAGGTGAGCGCGCCATGCCAGTGTGATATGTAACTTAACCGGCATCGGTCGTGTAAACCATGTGCCGGGCCTGCGCTGGTCGACCCGTTTCATTCAATTTGCGTAATACGAACTCTTCTATGAACATGTGTCTTTAACTGAAAATATGACTTTAAATTGAAAATATGATGTACATGCAAGAACAAGATTCCTGCACTGTTAAACAGGAGGAAGAGTTCAGCAGACCTGTCGAGTCCATAATGCGATGTGAAGACTTCAAAAGCAATTTTGCTAGGAGACTTTCGAACCGCTACATCTCCAGAACTCCTAGTTCGACCCCAAGGCAAGACAGCGTATTGAAGTTGCGACCGGCCGAGGCGAAAAATACTGTAGCGAATCCTGATAATGTAAGTATTAAGTCACACTTAAGAGTTGAAATAATTCGTTGTTTCTACTTTTTTGAAATACTGATAATGAAAGTACTAAATATACCTAGCTATATAGCTGTGAGACCATTAGCTTAATGCAATGCGATTTCTTTGAGATGCAATTGTCACGACTACCATTATCTTAATCAAAACTAGGTATCTACTTTTCCTACCTATATAAATGAAATTATCTATGTATAAAGTTAAGCACTGAGATTCTCCACATTGAGCAGCTCCAGGCCACTTTTGCATCCATAACCATTTAAGTAGGTAGGTACCTTGTTTACGAACGGTTTAATACCATACAACTCAGCCTTGGTTTCTTGATCACCTTAACGTTTTCTCTTGTTTCTTCCGGGATACCATTTTTCTCATTGATCCCAGATTTGGCAGGTCTGGTTATTACTACCTAGCGACGGGCTTTCTTTGATGTTGAGGTTTCCTCGCGATGTTTTCCCTCACCCTTCGAGTGCTGGTTACTACAGCATTTATCAAAAAATGTGGTACCTACATAAAGTTCGAAAAATTAATTGGTCTCGTATGCCGTATGACATACTTAATTTACCACTATTCATCTTCTTGCCACCTAAGTAGGTAATTATTGTAGATAACCACCGGCCAATTCAATCATGTATTTAAAAAAAAAAACGATTTTATGCAACGGTTCTTACAGACGCTCACCAAACTCAGAATTGTTATCAATGTAAGTAGGTAGGAACGGCATTTGCTCAATTTTTGTTTTTTAATCGTTGTTAGAAAATGTATACAATAATAAGTGAAAGTGCGTGTTTTTGCGGTAGTTACTGACAAAAGACGCTGCTTACTTGCCTACATACCTGGTTGGGTTGGTATTTCTTCAATTGCTCACTTTAAAGGTTTTCGGTTTTATACGTTGCCTTACAGTTGGTAGTGTGGAGATACCAGAAAATATAATTATGAATAAGTAACTAGATATTAACTTTGGTTCGGTTGGTATTTTTGTTTACCTACCTTACTTAAAAGATGAACGATGTTGACTCAAGATTACTTAGTAACCTTCCAGTGAGACTGGTGGTGTCTTAAAGGTTTTTCTATAGGTTATTGTATTTTGGATCTGGATTTTGGTTTTTTGTATTTCGGTCGGTACATAGCTTAGGACAATGACAGTTAGTTATAACGGTAAAAAAAAATATATGTTAAGGCTATCGAAATTGGGAATATAGGAAGGTTTATGTGAAAAATTGTGGACCCATAGTATAATGTAACCAAAGCGGCTGTTGAACCGCGATCGATTGCAAATTTTTGGTGCCACTATCTTCTATATGTACATTGTTCACAAAATAGCCAATGCAATTTGTTAAGAATTATTATGTAAACGAGTAATAAAAATCAAATTACGATAACGACTCGCATGACACCTGTGCGTGTGTTGTTTTTGTGTACAGGTTCGATAATTAGAAAACAATGTACAAACATCATCAGCTGTGTGAATGATTATCAAAATATGTTTTGTAAACAAAACTATGTAGGCACAAGAATTTTTTTATTAAACTTTCGTATTTTTATTTTAACACGTTCGCTGCGATATAAGGCCTAAATACCCGATGCATGTACTCCCGCTCTGTGCGGAGGCGAGAAACGGTGAACTTACCCTGGTGCGGCGGCTGTATAATGAGTATTTCTGTATGTACAAAAGAGACAAGTATAGGTTTGAGTTTAGGACCTTAAGGGCTACTCGATAAAGCATTAAAACTGTGCTAAGGTTTTCCGGCCCGATAACGCACTGACTGATTTTTTTTTCGATTCCTTGCGGGTAATGGGCCGAAAGGCCCATCATCGATTACAAGGTCACTCCACCCCTTCCCGCACTGAATAGGTGATTGCATTGGTTTACTTCCGACTAGTGTTGTGACGTACTTAGCGGGAACCGACGTAGATACGATAGTGCATTAGTCTAGCTCTAGTGTTTGTTTACGTTTTTAGATTGTGGCGACTCTCTTATATTTGATCATAAATATTACAATAATAAACACATTACGTAAGAGAAATTCTTAGAGTTCTAACTGTAAGACAGTCACACAAAAGGATTGTAAGTTGTAAAGTTTAATTTCTTTGGAAATAAGTTTAAATCTGCCGTAGTAAAAGGTCGCCTTTTACTTTACCAAATGTTTAGTCTTTGTTTAGTACTAGGAACCTTTTAGGATCCTTTAAAAGAAACCGACTTTATTGTTTCTTAGCGCAATTGTTCTACCGCTAGTTGTAAAGTAATTGGTTTTTAAATATTTTAGAGATTGTAAATTAAGAAATTGCAGTAAAATAGTAAATTACACAACTAGGGCGGAAAAACAAAGAAAGGGCGAGGTCGCAGATGTTTGCGGCCCGAGCTGCAGGCGAGGAACGTAAATATGCAATCGAGGGCTTTCTTTATTATTATCAAACCGCGTTTAGAAAGGGATTGAGCTCATATGTCATTTTTGAACTAATGCATGATATGACATTGTCAGTGGTAGAGTATGCAGATAAATAAACGCTTAAGATGGCCATCAAAGTTTTCAAAAGAACCTTCGTCTTATCGTTTTCTTTATTAAAATATGTTAGTACATTGTAGACAATTTCTCGGCATCGACCGTTTAATACTTTACCGCGATTCATATTGTATACAAACGTATTTTTGAAAAGCTACGGCAATTTGATAAAGCGAAATAATGTGACTGGTGACAGATTTGTCAAATATGATAATACTATTTTTTATTAAACAAATGACAATATTTACCGAGAATAGAGTTTAAACATGCAAATCATATTTAGCTATTAATTCTATTATCTATAAGGGTCTGCACTTATGAAGATATCAAAGATTGGTTTATGATTATATTTAATCATTTATTAAGTACACTTGTGCTAACGGTACACTCGAATCCCTTTCTCAACGCGGTTTGATAATACCTCCCGTGTTGTGTACATCATTTTATGTCTACACTTGGCAGAAAGCGGCTTTTTCTATACGCGCAGCGTGCGGAAAAAGCGACTTTTTAGCCAGGTGTGGCATAATAATATTTTCTGTGTAGAATATGAGAAATAATAGTTACTGTCTGTCATGTTTCTATCATAAAATTTGTCTCTTTTTTTCTTTGATAAATTATATTCAAAATAATATGTCGATAACTTATTTCCCATCACTAATACTTCCTCAATTAAACATATTATTCAATGCGGTTTCGGGTCACAAGACCTTACATATATTTTTGCATATATCTCTCAAGTGAATAATAGGAACCCGAGGCGAAGCAAATACTATGACCACCAACTCGTCTACTATGGCTATTGATAGGTAGGTATCCAATTTCTTACGTTTTTGCTTAGTTATAGTCATTTATATCTGTCGATACCTTACCGGGCCAATAAGCCCCATATCGCCGCGGCGGAAAGTTTAAGTACCAGGCCGATCGGCCAGTTAACGCACCGTATAAAAAAATGCCAGTTTTGATCCCGCAGCGAACGTGTTAACACGTAATGAGCAGCCAGTGTTTTGCCTGTTAATTATATTTTCTGAATGCTGAATGCTCTTCTCTTTCATTTTTGCAAATACCCAGGATGATTTAATATTTGGTGAATGTAACTTTTTGTGAGGCAATAGATGACCCTGTTTTCAGTAGGTAGTTCGTAAAAGTTAATGTCTGTGGTGCTACGTGTTAGACTTAATATTGCTATATTTTCTCCTAGAAGTTTCTTGAACTTCGGGTGCCTCAAATACTCAAATAGCCCATTTCTATAATATTCATAAATCCCTTAGATCACATACATTTTATAACATATTTCCTTAACATGGCATTCGATATATTCTAATTTTAATATCGATTATATATATATATATATATATATATTATTTTATATTGGATTGGAGAATAGCATTTTCACCAAAAATACATCCGTGTGGCCTCGCCCAAATACCTAATTATTTAATTACGTTATATAGCATTCCGCGACAGCGTTGCACACATAGTTCACCTTATTACATTTAATTAGTTATAATATTTGTTTCCGTCTGCTACTTCGTATTTCTTATTTCTGTCTAAAATATAAAACAGTAGCACCATAAACGCTATGGGTTCCCCTAGCTAGCCGAACGTTGCCTAAAATAGATCGCCTTTTAGCGATAAGACTGTAATTTTCCATTTTAATGTCCGTTTTGGGTACGTAATACTATTAAGTATTGGAAGTCCTATTGTACTTTATAAAGATAATTTTCTTTTAATTGTATAGCATAACTTTTCCACGAAGTGCTATATCTAATATCTATGCTGTATAACGGGTGACATTTACTCATAAATGCATCTGATAGCAATAATTCACAAGATGAAAACTTCAAGAGCAACTAAAAATGACCAGATTTAAGTTTTATATTGTATAACAACACTAGCTGTTATAGAATATAACAAAAAAGTTCATATATTTAGTGTTTGCTTTAGATAGCAGCCGTAAATTATGCTTGAGTAACGCAGCACAAATAAAGCTTTGTTTGAAAACGAACTGTTCGAAGTACTCGCGAACAGCTTGTGAATACGGTATAATGTTAATTCTACGGCGGAAGTGGTACAGCAATACTATTGTGCTTCCAAACGTTCTCGTGATATGAAAGGAAGATAGCGAAAAACCATTGTTTATCGCCTTGGGGCCGACTCCTATGAATGTGAGAAAACAGATTTACGAGTATGATCAGAGCCTGCATGGGAGGAACCGACACGCAGTTCTTCCTGTAGCAACGTTTTACTCAGTATATAATATTAACACCTCAAAAGAAACATTAATAAGTATATAATTTATAATAACTGGATCCATAATCGCGTAGTTCTACGGTGGAAGTGGTACAGCAATACTGTTGTGCTTTTAAATAAAAAATAATATGCTATTTTGATGTATTTTATGTCATAATTCATAATTAATTTATTGCATAAATCATGTGGTATACATAAGGTCTTACATTAGGTTAAGGTTAGGTCCGAAAACATGAACCCTGTTAGGGCACAGCACATAATTAAAGCTAACATATCACATTTTAAATTCATAATAATAATTAAAAGATTATTATGTGGTTTAAATAAAAATTATACATATAAAAAAACTGGCCTAGAGCAAGTCGGACCATGCTCAGTGTAGGGTTCCGTAACCGTTACTAAAAGAAAATGCGCTACAAATGAAAATATACTTAGAAATTAAAACGTGACTATGAAAAAGGCTTAAAAATAATTCTAGCTTGCCTTCGGCTTTGCAGCCTTAAGCTCGTTCTTCGGGCTCCTGTAAATGAACTCATATACGGTTTGCATGAGGTAACCATGTGCCTTTGGCCCAAAGCGGTGCTTGGCTTTCGGCCTCCGTTGGACTTACTGCGGGTATAGTGCGCGCTTGCAGAGGAACTCCTTCGGCCTCGCAAGCTCGGCCTACGGGCTCGCAAAAATGAGACCGGGAAAGCTTCGGGCCTTCAGCTTCACTTTGAATTAGTGCAGCACAAAGGGCACCTGCAGACGGACCTTCGACCCCGGCTTAAAACTTCCTTCACAAGATCAGTCAGAAGTCGTGGTGACCCGAGGAGTGATAGCGGAAGCACCCTTACTGAAAACTATCTTTAAATGGCTATGTTATCAACGTTCATCTAATAAACTTGTTCTTTCACCGCTGGGCTTCGTTACTGATTTATCACCTTTTTTAACCGACTTCCAAAAGAAGGACGGTTCTCAATTCGTCTGTATGTTTTTTTTTTTTTATTTATTTTTTTTTTTTTTTGTGTGTTTGTTCACCGATTACTTAAAGACGGCTGGACCGATTTGGAAAATTCCTTTTTTGTTTGAAAGGGTAGACTTTCGAGGTGGTCCCATTGCAACCAAGTCAGGATCTGATGATGGAATCTTGGAGAAATCGAGGGAACTCTTCAAATATTATAGGCACACATATAGCGATTTCGGTATTTTTCGTAATTTCTCGTCCATCTCTTATTAGCAACAAGTTTTTAGTGTTAACCGACCTCAAAACAAAGAGTAAATTTGTATCTAGGTTTCTTCCCCGATTACTTGAAGACGGCTGAACCTAATTGGAAAATTCTTTTTTTGTTTAAAAGGGTATACCTCCGAGGTGAACCCATTGCAACCAAATCAGGATCTGATGATGGGATCTTGGAGAAATCGAGGGAACTCTTCAAATATCATAGGCACACATATGCGATTTTGGTATTTTTCTTACTTTCTCGTGCATTTCTTATTAGAAATAAGTTCCCAGTCTTAACCGACTTCAAAACAAAGAGCAATTTTTATGTAGGCTTGTTCCTCGGTTACTTGAAAACGTCTAGACCGATTTGGATTTTTTTCTTTTAACTAAATAGACTTAAGTCTATTTGGTTAAAATAATATTTTTCCAGCGCTACTAAAAATTTAAAAATAAAGTAAATTTTTAAAACAAAAAATAAAAACCGACTTCCAAAAACCTAAACTAAAAACCAAAAAATAATATATTAATTACCCCAAAGAAATGGATAATCAACGATTCATATATACATATACAGATATTTATACTTTTTAACCTGTTATTTTTGAAGTCGGTGCCAGCTAAGGAGCTCAACACAGCCAGCTTTACGTGGCAGGCACCAACTTCAAAAATAACAGGTTAAAAAGTATAAATATCTGTATATGTATATATGAATCGTTGATTATCCATTTCTTTGGGGTAATTAATATATTATTTTTTGGTTTTCAGTTTAGGTTTTTGGAAGTCGGTTTTTATTTTTTGTTTTAAAAATTTATTTAGTATCGACATAGGTACACCAGGAGGTAGGTGTGCTAGAACATTGTAAACCTATCGGCGAAGAGCGCGGGCGAACGTGTTTCTTGTTGTTAATGAATTGAAATGAAAATATATATGTGTGATATATTTTTGAAATGAACTTTTAAAACTCAATAAATTGACATATATAATTCGATGCGACTTGATGACTTCTATTCAATCCTTCACTTTTTATGAGGATCATGGTCCGTATCTTAATTTTAGGTTCCAACTAGTAACCGGTGTCCAATCACGGCGAATCTAACGATACCCCACATGTTTGAATCGGTTCAGTAGTTTTTGAGGTAAGAGGGAACAGACGAACATATAAACATAGGTACATGTACTCGTATACATACGGCACTGAAATCATAATCTTCCTTTTCGAGGAATCCAAAAGCTTTTAATCACGCATTTCTGAGGTCAATGGCCCCTAACGATGTGCTACACCCAAACATTATTTTTAGGGTTCCGTACCAAAATGGTAAAAAAGGAACCCTTATGGTGTGACTGTCTGTCTGTCTGTCCGTCTGTCACAGCCAGATATCTCAGGAACTACTGCTGCTATCGATAAGAAATTTGGAATAGTTTTAAAAGTCGCTAATCCGACCCTATTTGACATAAAAAAAATCTTGTATCTTTTTTACTTTTTTTTAAAGGGGGCCGTAATGGGAGTTTGAAAATTTAATGTTGTGCTATTGTATCAAATGGGGTATCAAATAAATGGGCTTGATTTGTAGATTCCAAAGCCATTTTTTTTTGTTAATCATGTACTTTTTGATTTATGACAAAAAACGTTAAAAAAAATACCATTCCCCCCTATTATCTTCGAGGTTACTGTACAGAACAATCTGTAATAATTACCAATTATTAATATCAACCTGAATATTACAGCAAAAATATAACGGTCTTCCTAACTTTAATATTTTTTTAGAAATTTACAAAAACTTAAAAACCATCTAGCGGAGAGTAGCAAAACTAAGCGATGACCTGTTTCAGATTACAGAAAAAATATCTAGTAAATACAGTCATTACTTATCAGGTTCTAAATATTACAGGAAAAATATAACGGTTTCCCTAACTAGCACTGTTTTTTAGAAATTTGCAAAAATCATTACATATACTTATTTGCTCCTACTAAACAAATCGACATACAGTTTTTCTTGAACTATTCGGGTATCTACTTATGAGTTTGTACGGAACCCTCGGTGCGCGAGTCCGACTCGCACTTGACCGGTTTTATTTATAGTAGCATTAACAACTGCCAACGAATTCTTGCCCGAGACATATAATTTTTCAATGTTTCTCTTCTAATAAAGTATTTAGTATTAACTTAATCAAAAATATTATTTAAAAATATTAAACTGTTTTTAAACGAGCTGTCGAACTATGTACCACATGTTGATGTATGATGAAAAAAAATGTTAGCCTTCTGTTACACGTAAGGAATAGGTACTCCCCCTAGAAATATTTATTTTTGATATTTAACTACTAAACTAAGTAGCGGCTCATACGACACACCATTCCAAATTTCATCAATATACATCATGTAGTTTTTGAGTAAAATGCCTGTGACATACGGAGGGACGGACGGACATGACGGAACTATAAGGGTTCCTTTTTGCCATTTTGGCTACGGAACCCTAAAAAAGAAAAAAAACCTTTATCAACATAAAATTACTATCGGGAGTAACATCTAATTAATCGTTCCGAGAAAGTACCTACTTAGATCATATTTATCTATGTAAGTATTTGAAACAATAATTTATATTACCTATTATGTATTTATTAATTGTCTTGAAAAAAGGCTTAGTAGGTACACATTTTTTTATCGAAATTGTGATTGGTGACTTGCATAACAACGAGCCCAAATTCGATAGGTAACCTTTGTATAAATAAATAAATATTAGGGGACAATCTTACACAAATCGAACCAGCCCCATAGTAAGCTCAATAAGGCTTGTGTTATGAATACTATACGACGATATATTTAATAGATACAAATACTTAAATACACAGAAAACATCCATGACTCGGGAACTAATATTCGTGCTCATCACACAAATACTTGCCCTTACCGGGATTCGAACCCAGGACCTCCTGCTTCGCAGGCAGGGTCACTACCAACTAAGCTAAGGCGGTCGTCTTGTATAAGTTATAATTTTCTGTAACGCGCCATTTGTTCATTAACTATTAAATAAGTTATCGGAATCTATGTACAGGTACCTACATGTAGAGTTGTATATGTTATGTTCGACAGTTATTCTAAGATTATAAACATTTGATACGGTTTAGTTCGCATCCTACACGTATATTGATTATATGTATAATATCATATGTGCAGTGCAGGTCAGTCGGCGCACTTGCGTTTGTTTGGCGCAAGTAGCGAATGCACTTACTCTGATCGATAATGCAAACCTCAGTGCACCGTCACCAGGATCGCACACCTACCAGGAGATCAAAACAGTTACAGGGCATGCGCGGAAGACCTAGATAACCTATACCTCATATACCTGTATAACTAGTAAAGACTATCTGTCAAATTGCATTCGTTGTTTGTTACTTCCTAGGTAAATAAAGCCGTTGTATTAAAAATGTGCAAGTAAAAGGTATTTAATGGGCTACTTTATGTTAAACGGCTTAAAATTTCTTACACTTGATATGTTTCTGCCAAATGGTATAAAGGACTGGAAGAAAATCATTCCACGTTTGTTGATGTTTCAAGATTTTAGTAGTGAGAAGAAGCGGTTCATAATCAAGGTAAGGGAAGTCAGAATTTGGATGGGTGGGTCATATAAATTTACAATTAAATTGCCTTTTCTGTGGACAATATACGATCTCGCCACGATAAAAGTGTAGGTACTTATTACGATGTTTTTAATCATACAGGTGTTGTAGTAGAGTAATATAATTATCAATGGACTTGTCTATAAGGGCTCAGCGACAAAATTATTAAATTAGTCTTTTGAAGTCCTTATTTTTCATTTTAGGCTTTTATTCACATCCAACAGGAAAGTTGCGGACACTAACAGATACAAAAAAAAATCTGTGTAAAGCGGGTATGTAGGATAACATCTAAAATATCTAATAGTAAGTCTAAGTATTTAGGATAAATTTGAAAATAAAATGTATGCAATGCTACATGGAAAATATGTATTTTATAATACGCAAAAAAGTGTAGGTACGTATTCTGATTGACCATAACAGAATGATCAGTAAACAAAAACCGGAAAAGTGCGAGTCGGACTAGCCCACCGAGGGTTCCGTACAAATTTGTAGGTAAATTATGTATATTAAAGTACCCTATAAATTTTGATTCCCTTCTATTTTTTATGATTTCATTAAAAATGTATAGTTTTAAGATTTTTCCCTATATTTCTAGTATTAGACGGTATTACTTGCCAAATTTCATAGTTCTAGGTCAACGGAAAGTAAATTGAAGTAAACCTTCAAATTTTGGTTTCCTTGAGAGATCGAATTGTACGTTTTTTGGGGCTTAAATAGCCATATCTTTTTTTTGAGTTAACTTAGAAGTTTGATTTATTCACAGCTTCAAGAAACTATAGACCTGAGTATATGGATATGGTTTTAATTTCAACTCGATACCTCCACGCTACACCCGAGATAAAGGGTCTTGACAGACGGACGGACAGACGGACAACAAAGGGATCTTATAAGGGTTCCGTTTTTAGGGTTCCGTACGTCAAAAGGAAAAAACGAAACCCTTATAAGATCACTTTCTTGTCCGTCTGCGCGTCTGGCCGTCCGATGTAGGTACTTACCTACAAATTAGCACGGAACCCTCGGTGGGCGAGTCAGACTTGCACTTGGCTGTTTTTTTTTCCTTTGAGGTACGGAACCCTAAAAACGGAACCGTATCAGAATTACGAGGCGGAACGAAGTTCGCAGGGACAGCTACTTTAAAATAGGGATGTAACGATACACAGTTTTGCCGATACGATACCGATACCGATATAGTAGTTAATATCGGCGATACCGATACCGATACCGATATCTTAGCTAAATGATGACGTATGAATTTCAGATATTTTTATGTCCTTATTATAACTAATGGCAATGACTACTGGTTATATTTACCAGAGAGTCAACCTTGAAAGTGTAAAGTAAAAATAATAAATTGTCAACTCAAAGTTCTTTTTTTTATTAAGAACCAAAGATTTAATTAACATACAATAAAAGATGTTTTTTGAAATAAATTATTATTATTATTATTTATTCTTATACTTAGTAACTATCATTGCACAAGGTAATAGAATAGACCAATACATAAATTAAGTCAGAAATTGAAATTACTTTTTGCAGTTTTTTTCATACAGCAAATTCTTCAAATATCGGTTGTATAATATCGGCGATACCGATATATCGGCGATACCGATATATCGGCCGATATATCGGTATCGGTATCGGTATCGTTACATCCCTACTTTAAAATATATTAGGTAGGAAACAAAACAAAATATAAAAAAAAACATTATTTACAACTTACTGACTAAATAAACCTATATATATTTATGAAGGAAACATTTTGTCCCTTCATTGGTTTTAATGTGGGCAATTTACACCACACTCTTTATGTTACATATATAGATACAGGAAATCAAAGTACACAGAAAAACTAAATGGCACTCGCCTGTGTACAGACCGAGAATCGAACCCGGTACCTCTGGATTTCCGGCCCAGTGACTCAACTATTCGTCCACCGTACACTCAGAAAACGCCCTCAATTCTGCTATCTACCTTGACTTCCGTATCTTTTTCTGTTTTAATAGGAATTAACCTAAACGCCATCTATGAGAAACCTATACAGAATTAAGGGCGTTTTCTGAGTGTACGGTGGACAAATGGTTGAGTCACTGGGCCGGAAATCCAGAGGTACCGGCTTCGATTCTCGGTCTGTACCTACACAGGCGAGTGCCATTTAGTTTTTCTGTGTACTTTGATTTCCTGTATCTATATATGTAAATAAACCCAACTTAGCCTATTAGGACCTAAAATTATATTTACAGTTGTCGTACAAGGTAGTTAGTAATTTCCTTGTACACTTTCTACTATGGTGAAATTAAAGTAAAGAAACGTTTTATACAGCTTTTACAGTTATAACCGCAGTTTTTGAATTAACTGAATGCGGAATATTGCTATTAATAACCGCTGAGGGAAAAGTTAAATGTTATTTGTTAGACCGGTTTGCAAAAGGGTGAAGTCGTCTAACCGTCGCTTGCATGGGTCAACATGAAGCGTGAGAACGAATGTATACCTAAACAACCTATGTATATAATGAAAACAATAAATAATGGCGAATTAAAGTTAAATTAAAAAAATACTTTAAATATCCTATACATATACGTTTTAAATTTTCCTCGTTCCTACGCTCGATGCTACAGGATAAAATGACGATTTGGTCAGCCAATAATATTCTATTAACTGATTCCTTGTGAATGGATATTTTCTTCGTTTCTATTGAATTTTTGTTAATTGTTAAAAATGCTAAAACAAAAAACCTGTTTTATTCCAAAACTGATCAGCGATTCACCTCTTTTTTTGGGAGTAAGCGCATTTTGCCTATCTACTTATGTACATTTTATTTTACTGACATGTATTCAAATCTATGCTAGGCCACATTATAATTGCAGTAATTTTTCTTCCTACAAAATGTACATCGAGCGCTTGAATGTGTGCGCGCCGTGTATGAACGCACTACGAGCAAAGAAATAAGAATGCGCAAGAATGCTCCAGCATGGATCGCACTCACACAGACGTGCTATTGCGCGTCTGTGTGAATACGTGTCGTGCGCTCCTAGACGGCCGAAGTTGGACTACTTATTGGTCTTTATACTTTGGTTGAGCGCCATGTACGTGTCTGCCGAATGTTTGAACTGTTAAGGCGCGGTAGGACCTGGCTCGCATTTCACATCTAGGGTCGGGCGGAATGCAGATTATTGCAGATTATCTTCGATTTCTAACATAAAAGTATACGTTATCAACCCAAACATGAGAGGATGCCCTGCATGACTGTGAAATCATGATTGTCAGGTATTAATTTTGTCAGAAAAGGTAACTGGTGATGAACAAAATGAAAAAAAATGAAAAAAATACTTTATTTTATAGTGTTTTCGCGCTACTTTTCTATCGAGCGAAGTGTTCGCTATCGTGTTCTAAGTGAGAGGAAGCCCTAGATACAGTTCTGAGTATTATTATATATGTTTTACAGTGACCTAAGAGTCAAATAAGTGCTCTAAAAATGATTTGGAAACTAGGCTTCCGTGCCCGATTCTGGTCTCACCTCGCCTTAACGGTTACTGCAAAAAGGGTAGGTAGGTGATAACAGTCTTACTGATGACATAATGCCTTCGCTTTTGTATTTTTACGCGGCGTCTTTGGAACATTACACATACATTGTCTATTGGCAGAATCTTACGCTAGTTGTATGAGAGAGATGAGGAAATCTCATGCCTATTTGCAAAGTTTGTCTTGTCAAAATGGTTAGCTTTGTTGTCGAGTTTCAAAGAATTTCCATGCAAGCCTTTGCAGGCTTGGCTAACTCAATTGTTATTCATGATGATAATCAGTACAGTTATTAAATAATAGTTTTAACAATTTTTCCACCGGTGTTCATTAATTGAACGTGAATTTAAATCAGCATTGTTACTTAATACGTAATTTAGTTCAATGTTATATACTTCTTTTGATGTATTATATCGTAGAACATAATTAAAATTAAAATTTTACGAGAATTGTTAATTCTTCCGCGAGTTAAAATAAGCTTTAGCTTTGCCTTTTAACATGTTCGGGTAAAAAGTTTAATATTAACTATTCGACTTAAAATAAGTTCATATCCAGTGATCGGGGATTTCTATGCCACACCGCGGGAAATGGTAATATGGATATGCCGCTTGGCCAGCGATACCAATAAACCTGTTTGAAAAAAAAAATTGGTTGCCTGTAAAGTCGGTATACGGGCGAAAGTTTTACGTGACAACGACTAACCATGCCCGAGTGGAAGGGACGCGTGCCTCTCACTCGCTCTCATTGTGAGCGCATAAGAGTGTTTCTTGAAGTGTCACCCGGCAAACCAATTTATAAGACGTTGTCACGTCAAAATAAACGCTATTTGGGTGTTGGTAATACGAGTATGTTTATATAATACACGAAATTAAATAAGCAGTGTTGGTTATGATTTAAATAAGATGTGATGCAAAAATGAATTTATATAATTATTTAAGTGTAACATTAAAAAAAACCATACCTACGTATTTCCATTATAATGTCAGGATGTTGTTTGTCATTAAAACATGCGTTTTTTTGCACTTAATAATGAGTGCAGCTGCAGTGCGGTTAGGCTTTACAATGTTATTCTACGTTGCTAATAATTGGTAGATAAGCTTTTGAAGAAGTGAACGCGGCTGAGATAAAGGGCTAGTATTACTCACTGCATTGTCTCATGTTTTGTTGTTATTGGTTGAAACAGGTGACGAAAGAACAACAATACATTAAATGGTAATAAGCTCAAGAGTAAGTAGTAAACACATTTACTTAAGTACTTCGGTTCGTTAAGCAATTGATCGATAATCATATGTAATTTACGATTATTGATAATAATATGCAATGCATGATTAACAGTAACATGCCAAAACACTGTCCTATATCGCACACGAAGCCCGGAATCCCGCGGCATATCCATACTAGCATAATGATTGATGTCATTCACCCCGGGTGGCATATAATTCCCCGATCACTGCTCATATCATATGATGTTCGGGTAAAAAGTTTAATATTACTTTTTTTGGGTTTTCGCTACTTCTATACCTAAAATGTTTCTTGAAACTACAACAACCAACATCATTTTATTCTTCTAAGCACATTTGGAGCTTTGTTTCTGCCAGCTGTTACGGACGTTAAGAATAAACATCAAAAAACGCATTTTTTTTCAAAGGACCTTTCAGTCACTTATAATATATTTTATATAAAATATTTTTTATATTGGTTCGACCCCAGGCACCCCCGGCACCCACCCAGTCCGACCCAACTCGGGGTGGTCTGGCTAGCGACCTGGTTCGACCCCAGGGAACGCCACGGCCGACCACCCGGTCCGACAATCGCTATGCCCATATGGGTTGCGAGTTTGTCAATTACTAAAAAAAATATAAAATATTTTCAATGTCTCTACATTGTGTTATGTTATACAATAGGTACTTTTTGAGTATGGGCTATAAGTTTATATAGTATGGGCTAGAATTGTTATTTTACCATTGCTGGGGCTGGGTATACAACATTCTGTAATGAGCACTTAATGAGTTATTGATTCTCGAATTAGTATGAAAAGGAGACTTGGCCGTAAAAAGGATACATCCATACATATGCATGCATTTTCCGGGAGATGGTGCTGTTAGCAATGCGAACACTTTCTAAGAAAATCAATCATTCATTTAATCTTGAACCCTGACGTGGTACGGAAAGCCATTTCTACAAATTTACAGTTATATAAATTTACAGTTATATAAGTAAATATGTAATGGCGAGGGTGCTAGTTTGGGTTGCACCTGTGTAGACACACCAGCTCCTTCCCATCTCCACGGAACTAGAAATCTTGCAGGTGTAGCCGTTGAGGTGGCCGAAAAACGTAAGGCTCAAATATATACTCGTCTCTAGGCTGAGTACAATTTTATGTCCTTCGGCGTCGAGACCTATGGCTTGTGGGCTCCCAGTGCCGGCAGATCTTGAAATACTTGTCCAAAAAGCTGGTCAAAGTCACAGGGGACCAAAGGGCTGGTAGTTTCCTCGGTATCCCCTTATTTGGTATAAAATCAATCCGTATAAAATCACTTCGTCGAAATTCATTTCGGATAATGATTCATTTCGTATAAATTCAGATGGCATAAAAATTAAAGTGTATAATTACATTTCGTATAAAATTCAAATGCTCTAAAGTCATCTTGTATAATTTCGTATGATATAACATTCATTTGATCGAAACGTTATTTGTTATAAGTATTATAAGGTATAACATTCATTTGCTCGAAACGTTATTTGTTATAAGTATTATAAGGTATAACATTCACGGGGTATAACTGTTAAAAGCTCTAATTTTTGAAAACCCTTAATATTATTGAAATATGAGGCCCAGGTTTCACTGTAATGTATACAGGATGTCACTGTGATATATACAAAATGTCATTGTGATATATACAGGGTGCCATTGTGTTATATACAGGGTGTCACTGTGATAGATACAGGGTGTCACTGTCAGCAGAGAAAACATGTCTGTAAGCAGTTTAATTGAGATATACAGGGTGTCACTGTGATAGATACATGATGTCACTGTGATATATACAGAGTGTCACTGTGTTAACTACAAGGTGTCACTGTAATGTAAACAGGGTGTCACTGTGATATATATAGAATGTAATTGTGATATAAACAGGGTGCAATTGTGTTATATACAGGGTGTCACTGTGATAGATACAGGGTGTCACTGTGATAGATACAGGATGTCACTGTGATATATACAGAGTGTCACTGTGTTATATACAGGGTGTCACTGTAATGTATTTTAAGTAATATTTGGTGTAATGTATATTTCAAAATATATCGCAGCTTAGTCATAATCTAGTCATATATATTTTTCCAAGTTCACATTTTTAAGCAATAAGCTTTTCCAAATTATACTGCTGTTTATGAATGACCCTAAAAACGAAACAGCTCCCATAAATAGGTAGGTTAGGGTTATTTTTTTTGATGACCCTAAAAACGAAACGGCTCTCAAAAATAGGTAGGTGAGGGTTATTTTTTTTGATGACCCTAAAAACGAAACGGCTCCCAAAATAGGTAGGTTAGGGTTATTTTTTTTTGATGACCCTAAAAACGAAACGGCTCCCAAAAATAGGTAGGTTAGGGTTATTTTTTTTGATGACCCTAAAAACGAAACGGCTCCCAAAATAGGTAGGTTAGGGTTATTTTTTTTGATGACCCTAAAAACGAAACGGCTCCCAAAAATAGGTAGGTTAGGGTTATTTTTTTAATGGCCCTAAAAACGAAACGGCTCCCAAAAATAGGTAGGTTAGGGTTATTTTTTTTTGAAGACCCTAAAAACGAAACGGCTCCCAAAAATAGGTAGGATAGAGTTATTTTTCTTTAAATGGCCTTAAAAACGAAACGGCTCCCAAAAATAGGTAGGATAGGGTTATTTGTTTTGATGACCCTAAAAACGAAACGGCTCCCAAAAATAGGTAGGTTAGGGTTTTTATTTTGATGACGCTAAAAACGAAACGGCTCCCAAAAATAGGTAGGTTAGGGTTATTTTTTTTTGATGACCCTAAAAACGAAACGGCTCCCAAAATAGGTAGGTTAGGGTTATTTTTTTTTGATGACCCTAAAAACAAAACGGCTCCCAAAATAGGTAGGTTAGGGTTATTTTTTTTTGATGACCCTAACAACGAAACGGCTCCCAAAAATAGGTAGGTTAGGGTTATTTTTTTTGATGACCCTAAAAACAAAACGGCTCCCAAAATAGGTAGGTTAGGGTTATTTTTATTGATGACCCTAAAAACGAAACGGCTCCCAAAATAGGTAGGTTAGGGTTATTTTTTTTTGATGACCCTAAAAACAAAACGGCTCCCAAAATAGGTAGGTTAGGGTTATTTTTTTAATGGCCCTAAAAACGAAACGGCTCCCAAAAATAGGTAGGTTAGGGTTATTTTTTTTTTGATGACCCTAAAAACGAAACGGCTCCCAAAAATAGGTAGGTTAGGGTTATTTTTTAATGGCCTTAAAAACGAAACGGCTCCCAAAAATAGGTAGGATAGGGTTATTTTTTTTGATGACCCTAAAAACGAAACGGCTCCCAAAAATAGGTAGGTTAGGGTTATTTTTTTTGATGACCCTAAAAACGAAACGGCTCCCAAAAATAGGTAGGTTAGGGTTATTTTTTTTTGATGACCCTAAAAACGAAACGGCTCCCAAAAATAGGTAGGTTATCGACGACATCCTGTATCTATCACAGTGACATCCTGTATACATTACAGTGACACCCTGTATATAACATGGTGACACTATGTATATATCACAGTGACACCCAGTATATATCACAGTGACACCCTGTATATATCACAGTGACATCCTGTATCTATCACAGTGACACCCTGTATATAACACAGTGACATCCTGTATATAACACAGTGACACCCTGTACCTATCACAGTGACACCCTGTATCTATCACAGTTACACCCTGTATATAAAACAGTGACACCCTGTATATGCCCTGTATATGGAGCAGCCTGTATATGCTTTGATAAGCAAGGGCGAAGGGGCTGCTCTTCCCGCAGCGGCGGAGCAGTTGCGGAGCCCGTCCGACTGTTTTGTATACATTGTGATGATTAGATATTTTGAATGTTCTACGTTTTAAATATGCGATCAAGTAATTGTTATACAAAATGAATATTATGCGTAATAATTTTATACATCTTAAATGTTATGCATAATGATTTTATACATTTTGAATGTTAGACATATTGAAGAATAGAGATTTCGTATTTAGAGCTTTTAAATGTTATACAAAATGAATTTTAACCGAAATGAATGATTATACGAAGTGATTTTATACGTTTTGAATTTATACGTTTTGATTTTATACCATTTAGTTTTATACGAAATAAGGTAGACCCAGTTTCCTCGCGTGACGCATCGGCATTGCGATACAGCGAGGAATTGCTTCCAGCAACTTTGGAAACACGCCGAGAGGCCCGATTATTTTTTTTCTGTTTGTAAAATGAATAGTTTTTTAAGAATAATTTTATTTTAGAGCACATTTAGAATTGTTGTATGTACCTACTTATCATATTTTTACATTTAACTACATGAAGATAAATTTATAAACGATTCATATCTATAATATGTGAGTTTCAACCAATGATATTTATTCAAAAATTGACGTCAGATAACGTTCAAATGTTTTTGTGTTGTTAACACATAAAACGTTAACAAAGGAGTTAATTGCTTCCATTATATACCTAATAATACACAACGTTTGCGGGTGAAACGATTACGAGTTATTATTGGTTTTCTTGACAGCCTGAATTGGTTCCTGTCGTGCATTTATGCATGAGCGAACTAAACTGATTAACCAATCACATGAACATCGCGTATGAACGCGTGAGCGACCACTTCCAGGATTGTCGGGCAGCTAAGTAGTAGCAGCTATACCGACGAAACAAAAATAAGTTCCCTATAGTTGTTCTTGCAAATTGTACCTAGGTATATAAACTGAGCGCTTCGAGACATGTGTTTCAAATGTCACTGTACATGTCATCAGTAGAGTCTCGGAATTGTTTAATGCATATAGAAGAAATTCGCCACAAAGTTGAAGATTACCAAAATTGACGCGATTAACAAAACCGGGTCGCCTGCCGTATTTGTCTGTATGACCGCAGTGTATAGTCACGACAAAAATATGCTTATACCGTTACAATAAGGTGTAAATAATACATATTTCTGTAATATAGACCTATAAAACTGTCCGGAACCAAGGTACTGACATACAACATACAACGTACCGACAAAACTATTGGAGGAGAGATTTTGGAATTTCTTTATATAATAGAAGATTTTTTGAAATATCCCCCTAAACAATTGAAACGGAGGATGAATTTTGTATATGACAATAAAAAAACTCGTGGTCGTAGTCGTGGGTCAAATGAATTGCCTATTTGACCAATCTGAGCATTCGCAAAGTACCTATTCGATTGATCTGTTTAAAATGCTGCACTTCTTACGAACCTATCAAACGGCGTATCTGTAGGAAAATCTCTTGAAGAATGTGGAGGCCACTTGTGTGTAGCTGGATAACTCGATAAAGTTGAAGGAGTGGTCGTCACTTGAGATGTAGACGATGTAGCAGTTAACTGATAAATCGATAACATGTTTACTTGACCGTGGGTCGCATGTTTCGGTACGGTAAATTGATACTTGAGGCTACAAATCAATGGGAATGAAACAAATAAAATAGTTTCTAAAAAAACTAACCTCAAACGTTTCAACCATTTAAAGAAATGCAATAGACTGGAGAACCTCCTCCCGTTTGTGAAGTCAGTTAAAAATATACTCGCTCTTGAAACGCTTAAAATTGTTTTAAGCGGTTTTTTCTATCGTACTGGGTAGGAAAAAAGATACATAATATATTTTGCTCTTCTTATGACCTACATAGTATAACATGTTGCTAGATTCACTATACCTACCTACTACTATTTTAATGAATAGCGTTTCATACAAAGTGTATTTAGATATCTAATAAGATTCCACCCATGCGTGCTATGCACTCGTTCGCAAATGATCTCATTTTCGATCACACGCCCACTTCGGAACGGGATCATTCGCTATTGTTTATTGTCTTACCTCAATAACTTACACACCTTCCAATTATCAATTATGTTATGACAAATACCGTTAGATTCTTACTCATAATGACTTCTATACTGTATTGTCAAGGTCCCACTCAGATCAGATATCAGATCTAACTGTACATTAAAGACGTTCTCCTCTCCAGCATCTCTAACGCAACTGTGACGTGACTCTTTGTCGCGCGACTAATAATGGGCAGCATTTTTCATAGTAGAATTTTCACATCGCGTTTTTTCATGATCGTAAATTTAATTATTCATCTTTCTTCATGTAGCGATTTTTCATGAAGCGTTTTATAATGTTCGCGATATTTTTTTTCGGTTTGCCCTTCGGGCATCTGATGATACCTAGCGAACCTAACCTACCTGTTAATATGTAACAATGTGGACACTAAGGAGGTCAGAATTTGTTAGAATAAGGATTTCGAGTAAAATATCTAACAAAAATAAGGTACTGCTAAAATAAGTGAAAAAAATAAACGCGTACATTATAAAACGCTTTATGAAAAATCGCGACATGAACAAAGACGAATAAGTAAATTTGGGATCATGAAAAAACGCGATGTGAAAATTCACTACTGTGATAAAATGCTTTTGTGAAAATTATCGAACAAATCTCACTTGCTTCTACGGCATCAATTACGTTTAAAATGTGTTTTATTTTACAGCTTGATACATTTTATTTGCGCGAAATTACATGAGAAATCACATCTTGTAATTTAGATGATCTATGGCCATCGTCAGACCAGCTCTATGGTACCATATTATTGCATTATCCGAAGATATGCAAGTATACCAAATTTGAGCTCAATCGAACGTCAGCAAGTGTTCTAATTTAGCTACCATACCAAGATTTGACCCACGCATTAGTTACATACGTACATACACGGCAAGTTAAATAAAAGCTTCTAATAATAGTTCGTTAATAGTGCCATTTGTTTTATGAATGAATGAGCACTAGCACATGCGAATATGTATATCTCAGTCGCCATACAACATTATCATTTCATAATATGGCACGCTCACGGTTAATCTACCATGACAGTCTCTAAATTAGACTCCCGTTGTGCCAAGTACAGCGTGAAAACGGTGCCAATTAAGTAATAATGATTAAGACCTAACTCAGAACTGAAGTTACGAAATTGGCTGCTAATAATTTTAAATACGACAGGTGCATGATATACAAATAGTTGTTATTTTTAACCGACTTCCAAAAGAAGGACGGTTCTCAATTCGTCTGTATGTTTTTTATTTTTTTTTTTATTTTTTTTTTGTGTGTTTGTTCACCGATTACTTGAAGACGGCTGGACCGATTTGGAAAATTCCTTTTTTGTTTGAAAGGGTAGAGTTTCGAGGTGGTCCCATTGCAACCAAGTCAGGATCTGATGATGGAATCTTGGAGAAATCGACGGAACTCTTCAAATATTATAGGCACACATGTAGCGATTTCTGTATTTTTCGTAATTTCTCGTCCACCTCTTATTAGCAACAAGTTTTTAGTGTTAACCGACTTCAAAACAAAGAGTAAATTTGTATCTAGGTTTCTTCCCCGATTACTTGAAGACGGCTGAACCTATTTGGAAAATTCTTTTTTTGTTTAAAAGGGTATACCTCCGAGGTGGACCCATTGCAACCAAATCAGGATCTGATGATGGGATCTTGGACAAATCGAGGGAACTCTTCAAATATCATAGGCACACATATGCGATTTCGGTATTTTTCTTACTTTCTCGTGCATTTCTTATTAGAAATAAGTTCCCAGTCTTAACCGACTTCAAAACAAAGAGCAATTTTTATGTAGGCTTGTTCCTCGGTTACTTGAAAACGTCTAGACCGATTTGGATTTTTTTCTTTTAACTAAATAGACTTAAGTCTATTTGGTTAAAATAATATTTTTCCAGCGCCACTAAAAATTTAAAAATAAAGTAAATTTTTAAAACAAAAAATAAAAACCGACTTCCAAAAACCTAAACTAAAAACCAAAAAATAATATGTTAATTACCCCAAAGAAATGGATAATCAACGATTCATATATACATATACAAATATTTATACTTTTTAACCTGTTATTTTTGAAGTCGGTGCCAGCTAAGGAGCTCAACACAGCCAGGTTTACGTGGCAGGCACCAACTTCAAAAATAACAGGTTAAAAAGTATAAATATTTGTATATGTATATATGAATCGTTGATTATCCATTTCTTTGGGGTAATTAACATATTATTTTTTGGTTTTTAGTTTAGGTTTTTGGAAGTCGGTTTTTATTTTTTGTTTTAAAAATTTACTTTATTTTGTCATGTGTTTCGCTCCACAAATTGCTACACTTTGTACTAGCCGGGTTTTTGTTTCTAATAAACCGAATACAAACTTACTAGCACATTATTCGTTATCTTGGCGTGTTTTTATTTACGTATGTTAGTTCCGCCCGGCTGCGCGCTACACACCTGAACGTTCACTTAAATTATCTGGATCCGGGCTGGATGAGTCAGGCTCACCTGTTTTTTTTACATTGTCAAAGACATGGTTCGCTACTTTACTACAAATTACTGATACGCTTAAGTACACTTTACAGTATAAAGTAGGAAACATGTTATTTAAAGTTATGGAAAGGCCTCGCAGGAATGATTGAACTTTTTAGAAATTCATTGCCCCTAATAAATGACGTTTTATCGACTATGTCGTAGCCAAGGATTGAACGTTTGAGGTGACTTAACGTTTTTTCTATCTACATAAAAGTGTAAGCTCGTTTTGTAGTTTAATGAATCGTACTTATTATTGATTATGGATTTGGAGAAGACAAGAGTAACTTATTTTTTATTCCAAAAAATGCAATTGTCCCGAATGATAATTGAAGTACATTTGTCACGCGGACAAAGCTGCAAAAGTATTGTTATAATAGCAATTTCGGTCACGGCCACGAATCAACTTCATTGATTACAAAAACGATATACAAACCCTAACATTAGTCTTCATTCAGAGTAACTCAGTAACATTCCCGCTAGTCTCGTGTGAACTGTAAAACCGCAATCATTGTTAACGAAAATGTTTTGCCTTCTTTTTATAGTGCGTCTGTATGGTGTGCACACAGACATAGTCACGCTCAACGGTAGCGTTACTATATCGCCAACATTACTGTTTTAAAACATGGCATCTGTCGTGACCAATATAATGAGTCTGCGAATTAGCCTTTTTTGAGTACGTAAGAGTGAAATGCCTTGTAAGAGAAAATTTGTAATGACAGTAGAACTAAGTATATCTAGTATAGATATCTATCTATAGTCAAGTAAGTAGTTTTTTTCGCTTATTTTAACATGTCGCGCAGTAAAAATATATCCACTTCATTCTCTATGCTCATCGTGTCACTTTGGGGTCTCACGGGACTTGCCTATGGGACCTCCATTAAAAAGTTAATCAGTAATTCAGTGTCTTCCTATTTATACGTATGGTATAGAAATAAAGAGTGGTAAATTATGGGAATGGTTCGCTTTGGAAAAAGATGCTATTGTGAAAAAAAAAGTGGTACAATATGGGACTGATATTAATCGCTATTCGGATAAAACGATTTTCGGAACACAGAGGACACACTCATCGTAGTAACCGAACTGAATAAGAATCTTAAATGTAAAAGTAAACAAAAGGTCCCTGTATTGCTTAAGTTCCGTCACTTAACGATCACGACTTATTATAAATGCAAAATCGATACCGGATCCAGAAAATAGGGGAGAAAGGGGAATTAGTAGTCTACAAACTATACTTGGTATCCTTATCGGACAAAACTGGATCTTAGTAAGTTAAATGTTGTTTGCCTGCGTAACGCATTTCAATAGAATATAATAACGCAACAATACGAGTATTTGATGACAATTTGATTATATTGCAATAATGATAAAGTGAGGTTTTATATTTTATGAATTCCTGATGATGACTTCGTTTTGATGACAGATCTTTCGAGGCTAACCTCATTATTGAAACTGGTAAACATCTTGAAGCGCGTGCTGAATCAAATTACGCAAAAGAGACACATTTAATAGAACGCTTAAATTTAGGTAAAGTGATCGTCAAAGGCGTATATGCTACGCTTTGTCGCACGATAAATAAATAATAAAGCATCCGTCACGTTCTGACAAATAGTGTGAGAGAGTGACGGATGCTTTATCCTTTAATGATCACGCGACAAAGCGTAGTATCATAAGCCAACGTATGATGATGGTAAATAATGGACAACCCTGTCACCTGTATTGCTAATGGTAATAACTTAACACTTTACTTTATTCCTTGGGTACGACGAATACGTTGGTCTCATCGAGCTGCCGTATTTATTATTAGGCACATCGTGATTTGCTTGGCCAAATCTCATGAAATGCCAGCATTTCATGATATGCCTAGGAATTTCATGATTTGGCGAATTATACAATCGGCCACCGACATTATATGCTATCATAGTCATTCTTATTTAGTCTGCTTATTCAGTCCTGAAATTGCTCCTCTTGTTTACTTATGTAGTTAGGATTGAGTGCTGCTTCTAAGTACGCTTCTAACCACCCTATAACTTCTCTTTAAACGGCTTGGTTTTTACAAAACAGCACTAACGATTTTGATATTTAGATACATTTCTTTACGTTAAGTTTATCGAAGCAGATGTAATTCTCGTGAAACAAAAAAAAAACGTCCCTTGAACTATATCCCACCTAGTGGATTGAACACTCATGGACCCACACCACAATAGCGTAACTGAGCTATACAACAGCAAAACAGCCTATTATTAGTTAGCCTCATCGCCCGGCGATCCCCGACCCACGTACTGAACCCACAGCAGACACGAAACCCAAACGTGACATGCATGTGATTTGTACAACTCTTGCGCACACCGCAGCGCCGCCGAAGAGTATTGTATGTTACCGTCAACCGTGAACGGGCCCACAGCCAATAACTACATGCCAGCATTGTATAGTCATTTGGCATTTCAGTATTTATCTAATCAGAAACTATGTACCTATGTATCAAAATATAAATTGAAATTGTCATGACTTACTTGAGAGAATGGTAATTCAAATGAATATCACATACTAATTTAATGTTTCTTATCTTAGTTCCCCTCCTTGGAAAACATATCTTCTTATTTATTCCATTGAGTCACAGGACTCATCTCTAGTACGATCCCGGTATTCATTACGAGTATAAGCTTTTATTTAACTTGCAATGTATGTATGTAATGTAAACTATGTTTGTTCGGGTGGAATCTTGCAACTCAATTTTGAAGCAGATATCTTCAATCGATTGAAATTTTACAAGAATGTAAATCAGATGACAATACAATATTATTATGACATGAAGCTGATCTGATGATGGAGCCGGATGGCAGCCATAGGATCATCTAAATCAGGGGTCTCCAAAGTTTTTGCCCAGAGGGCCATACAACACCTTTGAAAATGTCGCGTGGGCTACATGACATGGTCGACTTGGAGTTACTTATTTTATGCCGCGGGCCGGATTAGAATGCCTCGCGGGCCGGATTAGAGACCGGATAAAAAAAAATCACACCTGTATAAGATAACTTAACTACTGATATCGCCGTTCGAGTTGAGCTCTTTTCAAGATTGATTAGTGATTTCTTATTGTATATCGAGGTGGCCACGCCGGACGGCGGTTTGACAACTAGTTTATATGAAATGTTAAACACCGGCGAGTGGAAGTAAACCATAAACAACTAGCTATTCAGTATAATTCAACAATAAATAACAATCGTGTAAAGTCGACTTAATGTACAGTCAGTGATAGAAATTTCTATTAAGTTTTTCTGTTAACTCCGTTGCAATAAAGTAAAATAAAAAAAATAGGTTCCTACATATTTTTGCCGCTGACGAAAAGTCGCATCACAAGTTGAGCACAAATTACTGATCATGACCAAAAATACTGCAATTTATATTAGTATAAACATAATCAATAATGTTATGATGCATGACCGTTGTTGCTATAGCAGCAAGACAAAGGTGCACTTGTCGGTGTATCCGGGAATACGGGCAGGGGTAGGGCGGTCGTTAGGACTTCCGAGGGCCCTAACCGGATGCCCGCGTCACGCGCCGCCGGCTGAGCATGACGGGCTTGCCTCACCAAGCCGGCAACCCGACCAATTCTAAAAACCTCTCTCCACTCTACAGCCGAAACGCGATGCCGACCAACGCAAATGAAACGCTTAATATATTTGGGGCTGTGACTCAGGCTTTACGTAACCTCGGTGAACATTATACCGTATGGTCTTCGAGGTACCTACGTAGCCATTTCAATTTCTAATTGTCTTTAAATGTTTTGACACCATAAAGAAGCTTAGCTAATAACACGCACTCATAGTTTTAAATAACAACGACGGCTAATTTGCAATCCCTGTGCTTGGTCTAATGTGCAAGAGTGTCAAATTTCATATCAATAAGATCTTTTTTTCTTCTAGATTGTAAAGGTACAATGTGTCGATCGGAATGCGTCTCGACATACCTACACACCCATCCATTGGTATGGTCATCATTGGTCATTTTGGATTTCATTTTCAGACAATATCAATCATGTATTAAACTTAAAAAAAACGGTAGCATTTGATGCACAATTATCACGATTATCGATTACGAGCTCTAAGTTTTTAGACGAAACTACGTTGATCAAGTGAAGGAAAAAGTTAACTGTCGTGCATTATAAAAAAAAAGTCAAATAGACGACAAGATTGGATTGGAAGCTACCCCACCGACCATATTTGAACTCTTAAACAGAAGACATTTCGCCATACAAGTTCATGAAAAGTAGGCGGTGTAAAGTGAGACGTTGCCCAGTGGCCTTGATCACGCGTGCTCGGTTCCAGGCGGCTGGTCGCCACACACGAGGGACCCTGGCAACCCGGCACCACCTCGCGCAACCTGAGATGCTCACCGCTTGAATAGAACGTTGAAGTCCACATGCTCTGTCACGTTTTGATCCCGCGGCGGGTTGATCAGAACAATAATGAAAAGCGCTTTTCGCTCTTGAATTGAAACAATACACACAATAAAAAATAAGGAACAATTTCAAGAATATTATGACTCCTCAGCTTATTAAAGCATGAGAATCATTTCCCCTATCCTTATATTCCTATCGGTTGCATCAGATAATCCAAAATTACAATTACTAATGAGAGTATCGAATGCGATTTGCAAGGCCAACAAGAAAAAACAGTTTATTTGGCCAAGGTTTGGCTTCAAATCAGTGAATGAATAAAGTATGGAAATAATAATTATTGTGATGTTATTCCGCGAGACAGCATAATCTGATAATAAACCTTAATTACGAGGTCCGTTACGGGGACAGTTAAATGTTATTGTATCGCGAGGAATTCCACGAGCGCGGTCGGAACTGTTGCACATTTGTACGTACAATGCCATTTTATATAACGATGTAAACCTCACTGACAGCCATTGGACATGGCCAGTCAGTCGCTCATGCTTTACCATGAGCAAGTGCCCTTACTTGAATATTATTGAATGTATTTTCTCCTACTTTTTAATTTAACATAATTTTCTACCAAGACTCAATTAAAAATGAAACTAAACCTAAGAAAATAAACGTATATTAGATTCTATGAGTAAAGAAGCGGTATAAATAGTCGTGTTATTTAGTAAATAGAAGCACGTGTTATATATGTATGCATGTATTTAAACACTTTGCCTAATCTTCTATACACATAATAAAATCGTAGAAGTGACTAGGGAGTGTTAATAATAAGTAATACAACGTACTAAATAAATAGCTTTTGAAATTTTTGTTTGTTTATCTGTTTGCCTGTTTGTTTTTCACGCATCACGTAAAAACTACTGGGCCGATTTTCATGAAGTTTTGTATACAGGTAGATTGTAACCCCGGTTAACATATAGGATATTTTTTATTCGCCTAAGCCAAAGCAAAGCAAGAGATATTTAACTTATTACACCTCCGTGAACGAAGTTGCGAGCTGGTTCAATAGTTGCACATAAACTCATTCAGAAACAATACAAAAATTAATGGTTATGTACAAAGGTGAACATATCACTGTTGGTGTCGTGTTAATTTAGTACATGCCTTATTTAGCGCAGGGAACCTTCCTTCGTTCGTATGTCTTTATATAAAATTAATAGCCTTGATGCAGAATGCACTTTTCGATAAGAGGTTAAAGGCACAATGTACAAAGCAAAAGCGTGAGAAGCTCGTGACACTCTCAATCAGCATTACTTACTGTTGTGTATTCCCAACTTTTTATAAACAATACCAACAATGTACACATGGCAACTGATCCAATGAACATTCCGTTATTTCGTTTTTACGTGTTTCATTTAATTATCGCTACTATTAAGTAGCTCGTTAAAGGTACATTAATTTATATTGTTACTAGCTGTACCTTCCTATTATAGATTACAATTTATTACCGCTTTCACTTAGTAAAACAATAAAATATAATGTAAGTTAAAAAATATTTACAGGTTCCAGAAAGAATTGAGCCATGTCCTCAACTTTCCAAGAATGGTACCATGGAGCAGAACGGCGAAGCGGGGAAGGCCCCGGAAAAGACGATAGCGTGTCACCAAGATATGCAGCACACCGAGGTGGTGGCACTCCACATGGAGGTGGAGACACTGAGGTGGCAACTGGCTCAGGTATGCGTGATGCGCAAATGCGAGTCTGAAAGTCCCAAGCTCGATATGTCTGCTTCCTAAAATGTTCCATTCACACAGTAGGAAGCAAGTAGATATGCTGACATGGAAATGCAGCAGTTTCGGGAAAAGAAAATTTTGTGATACAGATATTTCATGCGCGATCAATCTGAAGCAATCTTAAATAATAATACTTTTTCCAGGGTTAAAATAATTTTTATATCATGTGAAAATACTTCAGTTGCGATCGTTAATCAAGACAATATTTCATAATAATGTTAACCTAAAGTATATATTTCCCATTCCTTTGTATATAAGGCATCGAAAATAAATTTGACTCATTATAACAATAAACTGGTGTGATTTTGTGTATTATTATAATAGTATATAGAGTTTATATGTATACTTGTATAGGTTTCTGATCATCTCCTTTGTAACTCGCTTGAGGTAATAAAAATAACTGATAGACCTTATATCAATAAGGCTGGCTTCTTTAAGGTCCTCAAAGGTCTTTAACACTTATTTTTAGTTCGATTAAACTTGTTCAGTCGCTAAAGAAATATTTAAGTGCAGTAAGTTTTTATAGCAATTAGCAATGCTTTGCGAATGCTTGGCGAATTTGTTTTGCAATCTAAATACCTACCTAATTTATTAAAGTTTATTTCTGGCGAATATTCGTTGATATTTATTAAATCTCTTTTGTAATACCTTCTGATATTGATGAATTATAAATCAAACGATTGAATGATAAAGTAATATTTTCAGACCGAGGCAAACCGACAGATGCATATAGCACTACTCAACCAAATAGTGACGTTCCTAAACAGAGTAAAAGACCATATCGAATGTCAAAAGCCTGACTGCGAGTCTAATGGGAATGTGAAGAATACTCCTAAGGAAAGGACGCTGCCGCAATCCTTTAATGCAGCAGACATACCGCGGTCTCGGTCCGTTGTACACGTGAACAAACATCTAGAGTACTCATTACGCCCTGCAAAAAAATTTGGAACCAGGAAGATCAGCAAATCAATTAGCAACTTTAAAGACTGCCATAGCACATGGTAAGTGCGGTTTTTTCGTGAGAAAAAAAATCGAGTAATATCAATCGACGAATGATAATCCCCTTATTGGGCCCATCCTTATTCCTTTATAAAATATCCATTAGAATTTACTGTTCCTTGTTGTTTCGGTATGTGTGCATGTTATGCTTATACAATACAATCACAACGTGAGCAATATTGTTCGTTTATATGCAGCAACTCTTCTGCATTTAATCTGACAATATTGCTCATGTTGTGATTGTATTGCACAGGCATAACATGCACACATCGCAAAACACTTGCTTGGTGGCATTCTTAATTGTGTTCTGTTAAAAATAAGATCTCTTTTCTGTTGCAGGAACCAATCGAAAATGTCTTTGACGTCGGAGTCAGACCACTCTCATAAAATTACCGAAGAAATTTCAAGGCTGATTACTCTTGCCAATACCGTACTTAGTACTAAGCTGCCCGATCTCGCCTGTAACGACGTCCAAAATAGCTCGCATATTAAAATACCTGCAAGTGCTGATAAAAATGAATTACAAAATTTTACTACCAACACGATGCATCTAATAGAAGAAGATACCTCGACAAATGAGTTTGTCATTAAATCCATCTGTAATGACCCAGATCTATATGAAGACTTACCAAGTTCACTGGTGGATGCTCCTGAAAACAGTGTGAAGGAATTCACAATCCCGCTATCACCGCTGACATGTGACATGGAAAGCGATTTTGCAGGAATAAAGCTTCAAAAGGAACGTAAAATCTTTCCGTCTGAAGATAAAGCAAAAATGAAAAACTCTAAAAGCTTTTCAAGTAGCAGGAAACTGGAGTATAGTCATACAGCAAATAATTTTATAGAAGATGAAAGCGGGTTTTCATCTATGAGTTCGTTTCAAGAGATTGGCATACCTATAATAAGCATAATACCTCCTTCGCCATGTAAAGAAATGGGGTATGTTGATGGTATCCCTGAAGTTCTAGAAGAAACAGGGAAGTGGAAAAATGAAATAGAACTAAACAAACAAACCGTCAAGGTATTTTGGGTGTAATTGCGTAAGACGAAATTTGCAAATTTTGTTTACATTTCGAGTTGAATCCAGCTTAGAAACGTTAAATATGTTTCAAAAACCTCAGTCAAAATGCATTTTGCTGTAACGTTTTTAATGTTCGCCTTTTTGTCTCGTATCCATGATTTACGTAAGTGTTTTTCCTGTGATTCATGTACTAAGACTATGTACCAAGTTTCAAAGGTAGATATTTACTAGATGTCCTTAGATCGTGTGCCCATTTTTAAAATAATGACTTTGTCAAATAAGAGTTAATTTTTAGAAGTTGTTTTATAAAATAATAAATTCATAAGTTATTTATATGAGTGTTGTCGCACGGTTAAGCCACCTAAAACAGCGACCTTTTAAATGTTTATCTGTAAGCAAATGTATTTGTCTATTTCAATCAAATTTACGAATAAATGTACAATGAAATTTTCTTTCAATTTTCGTTAGGAAATTAAACAAGACCCTTACGGATTAATATTTTTTGACCTTGAATTTGGCTCAGTCAGACCTTTAGTAACGGAGAAAATTTAGTAGCGCAGCGCGAAGGTTTTGTGGGAAATCGCATTTGTTGCGCAGCCATAAGGACCAATCGCATCTGAGGTACGCGGCACCTAATTTATTCAGTGTATTTGAAGCGTAACAGAAATACATTTTAGATTTTAGAGTGAAACTGTAAGTAAGCTAGACGTAGCCAGATTAGACAGCTTTTAAATAAACAAGCAATGTAACGCACACAATAAGCTTTCTAAGACTATATCGTCACCTGGTGATATCAAAACTTAAGTCTCTCCATATCACATTTTTCCAATACAAAATAGTCTACTAGTCTCAGCGTCATCCGCCAGAAAACAGAAAATCTCCTCATGAAAAGTTATAAAAATGTCGTAAAAAACCTCAGTTGAAACTACCATCTATAAAGGTGTAGATCACTTTAAGTACTTTGGTTGTAGGTTCCACCAAGTGTAAAGAAGATGAGATTGACGTTCGAGCCCAAAACGCCCGGAGATGCTCTGTAGAGTACCTACTAGTGTCCTCCATAGACTATAGAGTAAGTAGGCCGATGTTGATGTATATAGGCATGAAGCTTGGACTGTAAATCAAAAGAAAGAGAGCAAGTTCTTGGTGGCTGGGAGCAGAATCTGGCGGAAGATTCTGAGACCGATGAAGGACGAGGACGAAAGCTGGAGACAGGGGAAGAATCAAGAGCTAGAAGAGCTGCTGGTCATGACAAACATGATCGGTGAAATCAACGCGCGGTTGGTCGTCCCAGATACCGGTAGAGCGACGAAGTCTACTAAGAATTATCTACGCTCAAAGCACCAAACTGGCGTAAATTGACGCAAAAAGGGAAGAGTGGCGTTCTCTTGTAAAAGAGAACAAGATCCTCTTTGGGTCAACGCCCTGAGCCAATATCGTTAGTTTGTATTTTAGCAGCGTGTGCGCAATGAAATAGGAATAGCTTTTAAGAGTGAACCGACTTGATAAATAAAACTTGGTAAGTAAATAATATAACAATAATTTATAGAGTAAGAAATTGTGTATAGTATATAATACATTACATAACTAGGGTGGTAATACAAGGCTTTTTTATTACCTCCCGTGTTGTGTACATCATTTTATGTCTACACTTGGCCAGAAAGCGGCTTTTTCCGTACTTGCAGCGAGCGGAAAAAGTCACTTTATGGCTAGGTGTGGCATAAAGAGTATAATACCGTGTTTCTATGTTTACGGTGACTATACGATCTTTGTATGTTTCTATTAATGACGTATGAAAA
This sequence comes from Eudemis profundana, assembly GCA_947034925.1. NCBI lineage: Eukaryota > Metazoa > Arthropoda > Insecta > Lepidoptera > Tortricidae > Eudemis > Eudemis profundana. The sequence continues at coordinate 29,609,549 of OX344794.1, forward strand.
TCCGTCGTGATTTTTTGATTTAATGTCATCCGTCATTCATCCATAATTCAAAAAACAAAATGTCATGAAACATCAGCAAAAATTTATAAATTCGTTTTTAGATAAATATTGAAATTAAAAGTGATTTTTCTAAATTTTTACTAAGTAATTTGATTTATATAAATTATCCGTGACTATGTCAGAGAAGGGACTTGCAGATGAACAGGCGAGCGGGGCCGGAGATGTCGAGGACAAGAAGTCTGAAGAGGTGCCCCCACCTCCGCCCACGCCGCCGAAGATTCCCGATGTGGAGCTGGTAGTGGACGGCTTCGGGTTCATGCCAAAGGCTCCTCCGGGGGCTACCGAGGCACCACTCAAGAAAGAGCACAAAACAGAAATTGTGGGAGACGACGGCTTTAAGAGCCCCTGCGCCTCCAGCACCAACATTGACGTCGTACGGAGGTACACTTGGAAGACAAAAAATAAAATGACTGTTCAGGTATGGCAACAATACTAGTTATAAACCTTTGTTGAAAACTTACCTACCTATGATAATATGCATACCTATTGGATTTGGATAGAGGCTTTGGCCGTGCAGCAGGATAATCGGCTGATGAAATAAAGGTCAAAAAACAAAAAAGTCATTAATTATCTTAACGTATCCTGACCCTCGGTATCAATTAGGGCTTCCAATGCCGGGATAATTTGTATGGCCAATCCCGGGATCTTGGTATTGGCCATACAAAAAATCCCGGCATTGAAAGCCCTAGGGCTTTCAATGCCATATCAATGTAATTTGATTGTTTTCTAGGTAATTACGTACGGCGCAACCATAACGTCTATTAAAGTCCCTGATAAAAGAGGTAATCCTGATGATGTTATCGCGGGCTTCGAAACTCTAGAAGGTTAGTAAGAGTTTGTAAGTAGTTTAGTGGAATAAATGAACCTTATCCGAAAGAAGGGCCAGGGACCTTCTTTGCCCACCGGCAACCTCAGTCGCCGTCAACATTGTCAGATTTGAAAAAACCGGTGGTATAATTCATTGTTCAAATACCACCAAATGAAATGGAAAATGTATGTGTTCCATCACTAAATTACACTTTTGACGTCAGACATCTACCACAAAATCTTACACGCTCGGTTCCCAAACAAATCAACGAACTATTTCCTTATATCTTGGTATATTTCTGTGATATTGACGAAAAATATTTTGTCTGTTTTGTGGTCAATGGCATAGTTTTTGGCTTTTTCAGAATACTTTCAACCACGGAACCCGTATTTTGGAGCGACAATAGGACGCTACGCGAACTATATCCGCGAAGCTACTTGCGTTGTGCGGCCTTCAGGCAGGATGTACATGCTGTCCGCGAATAGGGGCCACGACCATTACAATGGCGGCTTCATTGGATTTGATAAGGTAACAATATTATTGGTATTATGAACGCCAGAGTTGGCGAAATAGATTGAGTTCAACAGATAGATGTTCCCACAATCCTGGGTAAGGCCGCGGTGCGTTTCAACCGCCATTTCCTTTGTGTTACGAAATATTTGTACATACGATAACAAACGCTTTAAGTGTAAATAAGAATAAGGAGATCCACTAATATTTTATCTTGATTAAACTGAAGTTTATGCATTGTGCATCGTATAATACTAATATTTCATAACATATCACAAAAGAAAAGGCGGTTGAAACGCTCCGCGGCCCTTACTTTCTATTTAAATAATCTGTAAATTCTATTTAAAACGTTTCATGAGTTTGGTTCGCAGAAAACATATTTTTTGTACCTTACATTTTTCGTATACTTAGCAACATTTTTATCTGCCAAACTAGTTCGCTTAATTCTGGCGTCCACTGTAGCTTCGTGATCGATCATACTTTGACAGGACTAACTTATTTTCTAAACTACAATTTTAAAGAGGTATGGTATATATATATATCTTTCAGGTTAATTGGCGGTCTTACGTGCTGGGTAACAAGGTGATAATGACCCACGTGTCAGACCGTTTCAGCGAGGGCTACCCGGGCACGGTGATGGCTCAAGTCACGTACGAAGTTACTTGCGACAATTCCATTAAAATAGAGATGAAATGTACCACCAACGAGCCGACCATCATAAATCTTAGCCATTCGCCTTATTTCAATTTAGCAGGACACGTACGTAAAGTTTTTGTTAAAATACCTTGTGCACTTGTTTGCGTTTGGGCATATACAGATGTAGTGCAAAATGATTTTCCGTCGTACTTTATCGGAATAGTTCGTATTCATCGTGCTCAATCAGCTTCAGTACCCATCTTACAGCCGCCATTTTTCACTTATTTGACACTAAACAATAAAGTTCCATATTAATGGATATGAAAATGTCACTCATTTAATACAATTATTGATTGACAGTTCGGGTGCCATCGTATTCCAATTGAGATCCGAGTTTTCCCGATGGAAAATCATTTTGCACTACATCTGTATGTAGATTGTTCCAGCAGAGTTGAGGTCACGTACACAACAACATGTCATGTAAAGACAGCGGGATTTTGAAATTACTGTTCTTTTTTGGTACAGATAGCAAGTTCAACATTGAATTGCAAGATAGACCAAAAAGTTAACTCACTCATTCAATTCATTCATTCATTTTTTTGCAATGATTACTTCATGTAAAAAGCTGTGTGTAATCATTCACCTCAACTCTCCTGGAACTACCTATACCTACCATGTAGATTTGTAGGTACCTATGGACTTCTTTACATACTCGTTTCCATTGCTCGATGCTCTTGACAATAATTTCAGTTTTTAAATTATAAATTAAAGTAAAGAGTGTATTGCTTAGTTATTTGTTAATTATTATTTTCGAACTAATATATATGAACCGGACTAAAATCACCGAACTACTGAAACTAGGCCGTTATTTGTCATAACCAGAAGCAATAATATCGCACTTGTGGCATGAAAGAAGGACCACCTTATAAACACGTTTGTACCTATATGCTACAGCGGCGGGGTAGTATACATTTTTAAAATGGTATAAAACATGTATGCTAACTAATATGTAAATATGCTGTAGTTATTAGAAATCGGCTTTTTGGACACCTCGCTACTGCTATCTTGAATACGTTGCTAGGTACACTCGACTTCTCTGTCATGTTAAAGACATGTACATATATTAGTACAATACAATATAATACTATAGAAATCCTTAAATAAACAAGATACTAAAAACTAATGGTACACAGCAGGCGGTCTACAGTACAGTTAACCGAATGCTTACTTTTGATCAAAAAGTTCAATTCTTCGTATTAGTTATTTCATAGCTTTGGCATAACGTTAATGTGATTCCAGTATGCTGGCTGTGAAACCATGTACGATCACATATTCACTATCAATGCTGACAAGTATACTCCTGTGGACGAGCATAAACTGGTCACAGGTGACGTAAACTTGTTTATTGTAAATGTTAGATTTAGAAAGAAAGTTTATTCAGCGTTCTATCCAAAAATAATAAGATTTAAGGTATAAACACAGAAAATTAGAACGCTAATGGAGACCGCTATAATTTTATTATACACCGTGGGCCCGAATAACCCGACCAATTTCAACCACGTATTCCTGATGGTATTACAAGTAAATAACGTTATATCAACTTAGGTCGAATTTTGTCATTTTACATTAATAGTCTTATGGAACAAAATAAATGAGTAAATTCAGCCCCTCGTTATAAACATGTCTTTACTGGAGGAAAAGTTATCAAAAAGGAAAAATAAAGCTAAAATGGAAACGAAAGGTCAATTTTTTGGCCTCGTAATCGCTTAACATCAATTACTGCGAAGGTTAATTACTGTTTAGTTAAAGGATTTTAAAAAATCAGTAAAAGTATCATCACATTCATTAGGGCTTGTTACACACTTGGGAGTTTTCATTTAAAAAATAATGAATATCTCGGAAAGTAAGCGTTAATCGACTATACGCCACATAACTTTTTTTACTTCTAATAGTTGTTAGAATCTATAGTTTAAGTTGGTCGGGTTATTCGGGCCCACGGTGTATAGGTAGAATAAGCAGTGGCTCTTGAATGTTGAACCAAATACAGTGTGTAAGTCTAATACGGGCGAATCTCTTAACGGTGGTTAGTATAGGACAAAGTGCAGGTAATTAGATAACATTTACTTAAAGTTGCAACAATAACTTTGTCCATACAAAATAATTCAGCCCGCAATGTAATGCAAACACACTCACGTTAAACGCTCGTTGACAGTTACGTTGACATTTCGGTACCGCCGTACCGCAACCATGTTTACAGTACATTACTGCTGAGAAATTAAAAAAATAATAATTATGGGGTCGTAATGAACTGCAACTTAAAAAACGTTTTACTTCATGATTACACTAATGAATACTATGTCCGATTTAATTTATCGCCCGTATTAGACTTACACGCTGTATATATACCTAACCTAACTAGCTACGCTTTGATACCTTGATGACTCAATACCTCCACGCGTCCCCGTGATAAAGGGTCTTGACAGACAGACAGACGGACGGACGGCCAACGAAGTGATAAAGGTTCCGTTATTTTCCTTTTGAGGTACGGAACCCTAAAAACGCTAGAAAACGCATAAAATCAACCCGAGTGCAGCGTTACTATCTTGTGTGATTTTGGGTTTCCAGGGGAGAAAAAAGTGGTCGGCGGAACACCCTTTGACTTCAGGGTGCCGCGGCAGCTGCGCGTGCAGTTGCCCAAAATACCTAATGGTGGCTACGACCTGAACTACTGCATTACCCAGGGCACGGAGCAAGAGCTAACATTCCATGCCAGGTAATATAACATCTGTAACTAGAAGTTCACCTCGGACAATAACCTAGCGACTATCTTCGTAACTTGTCTTATCAAATTTTACAAAGATCGGATGAATGTTACTCCAGATATCGTGGCACAAATAAACGTACAAACGCCTATTTGGCACCATTCAGATCGTAAACAGTCGAGTGGTAGCTTCTTGGTAGTAGAATTTTTCAGTATTGTTAATTGCGTAATCTTATCGCTGCGCGTTAAGATCTATTAGGTAGGTGCTTTTAAAACTGGGAAGCTAGACGTCTTCTCAATCAGCATTATCAGCCGCTGGGCGTGACATGTAGATGAATTCGGTTTTTTTACAGCTCGTTTTATTAGGGTTCCGTAGCCAAAATGGCAAAAACGGAACCCTTATAGTTTCGTCATGTCCGTCCGTCCGTCTGTCCGTCTGTCCGTATGTCACAGGCATTTTACTCAAAAACTACATGATGGATATTGATAAAATTTGGAATATAGGTGTCTTGTATGAGCCGCTACTTAGTTTAGTAGTTAAATAATTAAAATAAATATTTTTAGGGGGGGCACTCGATACATGTTACAGAAGCTAAAAAAAATTTTTTTCAGAAAATATCGACGTGTGGTACATAGTTCGACAGCTCTTTCAAAAACATTTTAAGGTTCTTAAGTAATATTTTTGATTAAGTGAATACCTTTGGAAATAATCGCTCCGAAAGTTGCGAAAATTGTGTCCCCCCCCCTCTATCTTCTAAACCGTGTATCCGAAAAATATGAAAAAAATCACGAAGGTAACGCTTAATTAATGCTTTCAACGAAAATTATTTTCAACAAGATCGAATTAACCGTTTTTGAGTTATTGCCAATAAACTGCGCTTCTCAACAAAAGGACGTAATTGCTATGAAGATACGCTCTTTTGTTGTTGTACTTTTTTACATCGTAATTTTTACCTTATAGTTACGGCTATGGAACCCTACACTGAGCATGGTCCGACATGCTCTTGGCCAGTTATTATTTGACTGTAACATTATTATTCTCGACTTTCTGTTTGTAAAGAGATACACGGTACGGGTGGAGTCTAGACAAGATTTTATGGAAGTGAAAATCTTACCATAGATATAGTATAGATTGCGATTGAAAATTGCGCCTTGGTTTTTGGACTTTTTAAACGCGCGACGAATACTAATAAGTTGGTATGTTATGGTAGTTCGTTTTTCCATACAATAAATAAGTAAAAGATACCAATTTGCAGTTTATGTGTTTGTTACAGGCATGGGGGTGTTAAATACGAATGTGGCTTTAGATATGTCAAGATAGAATTGAGGTCAAATTAAATTACTTTGTATTTTTATAGATGTTAGAAATTTGAATGTCATAATAACATTCAATTTGATGTTATTATTAAGCAATAATAACATTTTCACAGATAAGAAATTGGTTCTAACAAAACAGTTTATTTTTATGCTTGTCGTAATTTGCGGTTTTTGAACGCAACATAGAGAGTTTATGATATCTGTGTAGGTGAAACTGAAAATGAAAATACCTTCTTCTCGTCTGTATGGAAAAGCGAGCGACTCGAATTACCTTATATTGAAACATTTATTATTATTATCAAATACCGCACAGTCTCTTTCGAAACCACTTACTTTTTAACCAGCTTTCAAAAAAGGGCAGTTCTCAATTCATCTATATGTTTTTTTGTATGTTTGTTACGCGATAACACGAGGAAGGCGGGGCCGATTTGGAAATATTTCTCTTTTAGTGGGATGACGGGGTCTTGGAGAAATCGAGGGAACTTTTCAAATATGACTAAAATTCACACATATATCGGTTTTGGGTATTTTTCATAATGACTCGTGCATTTCATATCGAATAGGTTCATTTGAAGTCGGTTATAAGTATATTTTTAATTTTGTTGTTATAATACGTTTTTTCAGAGCTCTTCATCCACTGACGGGCAGGGTGCTGGAAATGTACAGCAGTCAGCCTGGCATGCAGTTCTATACTGGAAACTTGCTTCCCGATCCTGATAAAATTTATGAGGTTAGTTTCTTTTTCTTTACGTAAAACTAAATTTTGATTTACATGACTCTCAATGTTGTCATAACTCATAAACATCCGAGCAGATACTTATAAGATTTTTTTTCACACACAAATAATCAAACACACCCTAACGCAAAGTACGTTAAAATTATGCTGAGGTGGGCCGTCAATGTCCAAGCGACGAGTGACCCTGATTACGTTTATTGCCTACTAATTTAGGGATCATTTTATATTAGGCACGAGATTGACGCCGAATTTCTGAATTAACCTACTGATAATGGAACTGTACTGAAACGTTGTAAACCTACTAATCTACCTCTTAATGCGTTTTGCTTATTGGAATATTTTTTTATTAAAGGAATATCCTAATTTTTTTTAATTTACTCGTGTAGCCGCTTCCGGGTGAAGGTGAAGAGGGCGAGGAAGAGGGCGAGGAAGAGGACGAGAGTGGTGAAGGAAGCGAGGGATCCGAGAGTGAGGGTGAAGAGGAAAGTGAACATGGCAGTGAAGCAGATTCGAAGGATGACCATAAGGGCAAAAAAAAACCGGTAGGTCTACTTAACACGTTCACTGTCGCCATAAAAAAACTATCGGACACTGTCACAAGTCCCAACTGTGCAATCAGTATAGGGAAGTGACCCATAGTGCAGAGTTTCTTAATCTGTTTGTGGTCACGAACCCCCTACATTATTTCGAAAACCTTACAGACCCTTTCAGAATGTAATCAAAGAAAAAGAAAATCAAGGGCACATGAATGTTTGTGTTATATGCAATGCATACAACACAAACTTGCATGCATACTAATGCATAGCCACAGACCCCCAGCTCTCGTATCAGGGGTCCATGATACGAGAGCCGGGGGTCCGTGGCTATGCTTAGTATGGTAAGGGGTCCATGGACCACGGTTTAAGAAACCCTGCCATAGCGGAAGCATGGACTCCTGAAAAAACCTTCCGGGGCAGGGAACGTGTTGATTCGAGTCGGTCGTTTTCCATACAAACATATAAAGGGTCATCCTCTCATCATTTGCTTCCACTACATCAATTATGTTTGAACTCTATTTTGTTTTATAGCTTGATACATTGTGTATGCGCAAAATGAGACGAGAACTCGCAAAAAGCAAAAAAATAACAATTTTTAACAAAAAACGTTTGGTTTCAAATGATGATAATAAATGGCGCTAACCTTAAACAGCAGATTGCACATTAATGCTGCTTTTTTGAGTCTTCTCATGTCATTTCACGCCGACAAAATGTCTCACGCTATAAAAAAAAACAATTCAACCACAATTGATGTCGTGGAAACAAATTATGATCATCATTTGCTTCCACGACACTCCTTTTGTTTGTATGGAAAACCGACCGACTCGTATCACCTAAAAACAATAGTACATTACACAACTAGGGTGGTAAAACAAAGAAAGGCCGAGATCGCAGATGTTTGTGGGCCGAGCTGCAAGCGAGGGACGTAAATATGCGATCGAGGGCTTTCTTTATTACCTCCCGTGTTGTGTACATCATTTTATGTCTACACTTGGCCAGAAAGCGGTTTTTTCCGTACGCGTAGCGTGCGGAAAAAGACTCTTTATGGCCAGGTGTGGCATAAAATAGTTTAATGTCTACTTACATGTATGGCATTTACAGTATTTATTTTATGGTCAGAGGCAGAATTCTCGTGGCACTTTTAAGCTGTCATGGGACTTCCAGTTTATCGATTACACATACGGATATCGATAAGTACATAATGCAATATTCAAAATATGATTAAAAAGAATCCGTAAACAACAGGCGATCTTATCTTTAATGAGCAATCTCTTACAGATAATACACTTGCAATAAAATCTAGTAAGCTATATATTTGATTTGTATACATACATACAAATACATACATATTTCACGTTAAGTTAGTTCCATCGCCGGACTTTCAATTTCAAGTTCAAAATCTGTACTAATAGGCCAATGGAAATTAAATTTAAAATCGCAAAGCATGATGTAGTTCTGATTTTTTGGTATGTTGATTGGACCAGTTAGGGTAGTGCTAATCTGATTTTGCATGTTCTAAAAAGTTGTGCTAGCTGAGCTACACGCGCAAAAGTACGCCATTTTTGAAGTTTTTTGAAATGAGGTACCTATGACAAAGCTGGATTAGTCATCATTGCCCTCTCTCTAGAGCCTATACATACAGCGTCTTATAAACGCGCATTTAACGCGGGTTTCGTATCGCTGTCTCTATTTATTTTTAGGGAAACGCGCGTCAATGGCGCATTTAAAAGACGCCGTGTGTTGTTCAGTCAATGAAAGTAATGTTTTGTATCTGTGGTACTGTCGAGATCAGATACATGTATACACTTCAGGGTGCTGAAAACCATCTGGACATGCACTCTAACGCATTGACAATAGCGTCTTGTTCAGATGTTAGTGAGCGTCTTGTTTGCTATGATGAATCTGATAGCCACTGTACAGTCGCGGAATGAAAAGCTTCGTCTTCTTAAAGACTTCTAAAAGAGTAGTGTGTTATGTTATGTACTGTGGGAAGGTAAAATGTGCTTGCAAAGTGTTAAATGGACACTGACGAACCTTTTCATTTCACGACTGTACAACACCACACTATAAGTACCTAAGTTTATAGGTAGTTCGGCTGGTAAACATTACTAAAGATTTTATTCTGTTTTTCTCTTCTTTTCAGGGTAAGGTGGGCTACGGTTATGTGCCTTTGACAGGCAAGCAAGGCGCTTTCTATAAGAAGCACGGCCTGTTTTGCTTAATGCCGCAGAACCTTCCCGATGCCGTCAACCATGTAAGACAAAAATAACGTTTTCACGCCATTGCTCGAGTAATAGATGGTCGGAATTTGGGCTGCAAAACGGCGAGTTCTTGAATAGCGAATGAGACGAGCCAACAATGTAATCAGACACGACAGAAATAACATTGTTGGTCAGTTCACAACAGTAATTCGACCAATGAGAGCACGCCGTATATAAAAGTTCACGGGATTAAAGATTGGACGATCCACTTAAAGGAAACAATACTGCTGTGTGGTTTTGTACCTCATTATCGTCCGTCATAAAAGAGAAGCGTGCTTCACAGTGAAAAGACTTCGTGCATTGCCATTTTAGTGGATTATCAACTCCAAGGCTTTTGCCAAGAGTTAAAATTGCTTTAATAGAAATGTGACTTTAGACGTATTATGCACTTCACATCCCTGGCATCTGACTACCTGAGATCCGAACAAAGGCAAAGAAAATGGCAAAGGCAGCTGGAACGCCATTATTCTATTAATGCAGTTGTAAACTATGGTTCATGGAGATAGAGTTGATAATCAATTGAACTTTAAAGGTGGTTGTAACGACTTTTTACAATAACGTCATCTTGGTGTTTTTGAGGTTTACAAACAATCGCTTTGTTTCCTTTAAGTGGATCGGACAAATGCCCCACGAAACATCTTATACCTCGGCTACATTATTATACAGCAATCAGACCTCGAGCTGTGTCGCAGTCGTCACGCGACTTTGACAATACTCCATACAGCCACAGTCCCGTTAGTAATTAAAAAAAAAGTTCATTTTCGTTGGTATTTGCGTTTAATATTATTATTATTGTTTTGCGTTTATTGTGTTCGAATATCCTTACATGTCAAATAGCATTAGGAAAATGGCAAAATCATTTTATGGTAATATTTTGTGACGTTATAAGGTTTTTTTAATTTGTATGGATTTAATTATTTGTAGGATAAAATAATAAATAGGTGTTTGCTATTCGGTATTGAAGAATTGTCCACGGTATATTGCAATCGATTTCCAAGACTTGGAAAAATACAAAGTTGAGAATTGAATTATTTTATTTTTGGTATGACTTTATTATTTCCTCGCAGTAGGTTTGAAAAGCACTATGTTAAGTCTCGGCCAAAACTGCAATAGGCTACTTGATGACAGTTCAAATCAGCTTCTTTTTATGAAGTGTCAAAACGCTCCGAAAGTATGCAGTTTAGTATGAAATACTATCTTGTGACGTGCTTGTGACGTCATGCTCAACATGGTGCCTTATTTTTAGTTTTCGTCATTGTAAAATCGTTGATGGCACGAAAATAAGTTTGAATGATTTTATCCGGGCTGTTTTGGAAGCGTAATTTGCTGGTTAGAGTTAATGAATTTATTTTGATTGTTGTCAAATACCCTATTGTTGCATGTTGCATTCGTATTCTTCGAGGGCCTCTTCTTCGAGTCGGCCCTCGAACTTAAGCGTCCAACCATTGCTATTTTTCCGCCTCTACAACAATGTAGACGGTGTGTAATGGTACTGCAATAAACGAATATGAATATAGGTACTATTTTTTTGTACAGGGAAGGAAGATTTTTGATTACAAAACACAGTTTTGTAGTAGGAATTATTTGTCCTCTCCCAGTGCTGATTATGGAACTTGGTTATATACGGGGAACAAGGAAAAACCTCTTCTCAAGTTGGTTAAAAGTCGATTAACTCACTTGCCGCATTGTTTTCTAATATTTTTGTTTGTCTTTATTTCAGTCAAACTTCCCCAGTCCTGTTTTGAACCCGGGTGAAGTGTATGTGCACCGAATACAGTATAAATTTGGCCTGTTACTTGGTAAATATGTTTAGTGAAAATGCTGTCTAATAATGTAAAGTCAATAAATATTGTAAATTATTGGATAAAATTATTTTTCTCCGTACAACCTATAAGTTTTCAAATAATTTGAATATGTCATTATAAAAGAGCATGGTAGGGGTCAAGCCGCCCACGTTTCTGTCACAGTATACGGTAGTTTTTCTTCCAACAAAAGGTAGGTACATCGGGGGCGCGCATGTGTGCGCGCCGTGTACGGACGCACCACAGGTAAGCATTTGCCCCTGCGCGCCCCTGCCACCAGTATGGAGTGCACTCACTCAGTCTGTGTAAATATGTGTCGCGCGTTCCTAAACGTCCTTAGTCGTAGCTACTACTTGGTTGTCTTTATACTTTGTTTCTGTGGTAAATACGACAATCGTCCAGCTCAAAGCAAGTTCACATTCAAGCGCATACTGCGCAAACATCGTTTCAATACGCTCCAAAACTATCGACATGAGGTTTTTCACTGGGTACGAAACCAGTATATGTATTTATATTATATTAGGTTGTATTTGTGTCAGTATATGTTGCGCGTATATGTATTGCGCGGATTTAATACGACATATAAACACTCGTTGCATACAAAATCCGCGCCAGCTCTTGTATGATTCGACCTATATAATATCGTAGGTATATTTGCAAATTCATTTTAAGTTTTCCCACTGACGTCAAAGGCCCTGCCTGCACTAAGTAAAAGTTTTTAGTTTAGCCCATTGGTTGACTGTACAGAATGCTTAAGGCATCCATTAGTAGTTTTTACTTTTATGGTGAGTGTCAGGATGGCGGGTGTACATCAACAAATGGAGCTGTGGTATACCTCAGGAGTTAGTGCTAGCTATGTGCGCCAAAATTGGAGCAATGTGCTCTTTAAATTCCATAGATATTTAAGAATTAAATGACGCCCGCCATTCTGACGTCAGGTTGGCGGGTGCATTTCCAGTTCTAGCTAAGCTGCCTAGTGCCTACTCAAGGGTGAAAGTACTGCCTAAGGTTAGTACTCGCAATGTGCTTCCACATGTATGAAGAACAATAAAATTCAGAGAGCGGTTAAAGAGTAATATGGAATTGAATAAATATATGGGTCAAATGCAGAAAATATGTACCTTTAACTTTTTTGTCTGGAGCTGTAATTCTTTTATTCCCACTAGTTCTGTTGTAATTTCTGTCAACAGAACTACTGGGATTTTTTGTCCCTGTCAATCAGTAGTACTGTTTAACAGTTCTGATAACAGAACTACTGGCATATGCGGTTCCCATTAGTCCTGTTGACGTAGTTCCAATTTGTTTTGTCGAACTCGAAGCCTAATATTCTGCAGAGTTTACACTATGGTGATATATTTTCGGCTGTTTCTGTAGGTTACGTGTAAACTCTGCAGATTATTAGGCTTCGCGTTCGACAGCACAAATAGGAATATAATAGGAGTTGCACGGAGCTGTCTAAGGGTCGATTTTATAAAATATACACGATGATTTTTAATCGGTTATCAGGTACCAATTTTTCTAATTCTGTAATTGATGGCGGTCACGTTAGTCATAATTAATTACAAAGAAACAAGTTTTTTCTATGATAATTTTTATTTTGAAATCCATTTTATCCTAAATTCCTTGTCTTGTCACCCTACTCATCTGTATCTGTGAGCTGACAACCTCTTTAAAAAATGAATGGAAATCATAATTTATGAGTAATAACTTCATTGTCACCAAGTCTATTGACTTATTTTCTGCCAAAGTGATAGCACGACTTGACATATCGTGATCACGTGTCTTTGCTTCAATGTAGGATGGCCATGTTAACCAGTAATTATTAGTTTAAATTAGGTTTTAACTTTAAATTAATTAAACAGTGAGGTAATGCGTGAGACCTAGCCTATTATGTTTAATTTTTGGTACCTAGATATTAATTTTTTTCTACTCCTGATCACCGATTAAAAATCATAGTGTATACGTAACAAAACTTAACTAAATGTTAATTTTGTTCCTTTGTGTAATGAACTAATGAAAGTTAGCCATGTGTATTGTATGGTAACTTTCGGACAAGATTAACATTTTGTTAAATTAAATCCTCAATTTTACTAATATATATTTCTGCAAATCCAGTCATTCTTGGCATTCGGTTCGATTAGGAATGACAACATTTATAACATAATGAAAAACCATTTTTTTGAATAACCGGCAAATACAATGAAACTATTTGGTAAGAAAAACACGAGTGTCTATTAAAAAATACCCCAATCACTATATGCATGTGTGCCTATAATATTTGAAGAGTTCCCTTGATCGCTGTAAGATCCCATCTTCAGATCTTGATTTAGAGCATTACACGGTCTTGTGGGGGACATTCGTACGATGTTTTTGATCTTTACGATACTACATAAGACACAGAAGAATTAACTAATCTAAATTTAGATAGCGCCTAAACATAAATAATACCATTTCTGCAAGTACGCGCGACAGTGCTCAGTCTGTTCCATTGATAGATAGCAGTGACTGATTTAGTGGAAACAACGCAAATTTTTTTGTTCTTAATGACAAATATTGTGACCACATTTGGACCCAGTAATATGGATAATTTACGAAATAATACCATATTTGTCACTTTCTGTATTTTTTTTTCTCGAGAATAACGGTCTGATACGTTGCGTACGAACCATATTTTATTTTTGAGAATAAACCATCGCATAAAATAGTACTCAAATTGTACTTTGTATCTATTTAGTACCTAGCATGGAATAATTGTGCCTCTTCGCATTATCCTAATATACGAAGTTAAAACTGATCCGTGCAGAACGTACTCGTCCCGTACCGACCAGCAGCCCAAATTAGGGTTATGTGTTCGACCTGTACGTAGGTATGCCCGCTCCTATGTCCGCTCGTAACTACTCAACGGTTCAGCCAATTTTTATAAATGATACGTTATTGTAGTGTGCGAGACGTAAGATTGGTATTTTGACACATTATAACTTTATAACACCGTACGTGCGTGCTTTGCCACTGCTCCCGGCACATGTTCGCCGACGACCTGTGCGAGTGTGCGTGCTGCGCGCCGGCGTGTCGCCGACGACCTGTGCGAGTGTGCGTGCTGCGCGCCGGCGCCGCGGCCGACCTCGCCAGCACCTACCGCGAGGTACAGCAGGATGTCGACGCCGTAGTCAAGTGGTCGCACGATAATGGCATTGTGTTAAACGCAGAAAAAAAACAAACCTTTAATTTTACACTCACCTTATTTAAATCCTCCCTGTTCGCCAGAGCCTACACTAGTTACGCATGACTTTTCCTGTTTCCATAATAATCTAGTTCCATGCCAATGTAAGCCGATTGAGCGGGTAAAATGCATGACTTACCTTGGCATGACAATAGATGAAAACTTCTCATGGTCATCTCATGCAGAATATATTTGTAGTAGGTACCTAAATTAAGAGTCTTACTTGGTAGATTTTATCATCTAAGCTATCTGTAGAGTCCCAATAAGCACACTAAAATGTATTTATGTGTCACTAGTGGAATCCACTATAGGTCACTCTCTGGAGTGCTATGGCCTCAGCTTTAAAACGAATCTGGAGAAAATAGAAAAATTGCGAATTGGATTCCTCAAGCTAAACAATAAATAAAAACAAATATAGAAATGATTATTATAACTTATTTAAAGTATGTAAATTCTTCCGGCAACCTTAAGACACAAATACTTACTAACAGTCAACCAACACGGCAATCAAGAGAGTAACTTATTTCAAATGAGCCATAAACATGGCTGGCACTAAGTCTATAGCTGCAGGCACCTAAGTATGCTGTTCCCAGAGTAAGCATTTACCATGGGGACAGGTTCATCGAAAAGCCCTACCATATTTACTTAACGCCTTGCCTGCAGCTATTAGGACGGAGAATAATAAAAATAAATTTAAAAAAGCCCTGTCTAAATACTACCTGGACAGTATATAAATTTCCCTCCTTGCCCGTGGTCCACCTAATCTGTTCACCTGGGTGGACCACGGGAAGTTTTTTCTACCCGTGGTCCACCTAGGTGGACTAAGGTGAACCACGGGCATTTTTTTTTACCCGTGGTACACCTATGTAAACTTTGCTAAAAGACCTTCTTTCATGTATTAGCACTTCACTTGCATTATCTTAAAATCATCTAATTGACACTGACAACGACTTCAATCAATACTTGAAATACCTATTAGAAATAGATGATAAGTATGCGTTTTCAACAAACATGTCGCATGAATTAAGTTATATTAAAAACAAAGGTGGAACAGTGCTGTTAAATGAAGAGTATCAGTACTTATTGAAATTGATTACTTTCGAGGTATTTACCCACATAGATTATCCTGTTATGTAATGAAGATTTGTAATATTGTACCTATAGATAGACTCACAGATCCCACAGTCAATCTGTAGAAACAGTTTTGTGGGACGATGTACCTATACTAATGGTTTTTACATTTGAATAAATATATAAATAATAAAAAATAAAAAAAATACACAACGTAAATTAGCAATGTTAATAGAAATTATAAATGCAATATTCAATAGCTTTCAAGCTACAAATGTAAATACAAACACTATTGTATACTCTTTTTACTACCATTGTAATGAATAATATTACTTTTCTTAGCATACAAAGTGTAATATTTCGAATCGAAAACTTGTTACGCATAGTTTACGTTCTACGACTTAATTTTTTTAAATATAGAGCTGAGCAAACTCTGGTAATTCAGAATTGGTTGTAATTTGAGTAGTTAAATTGATAAATAAATCGTATCTTGAAATTAATACCTTATTATCTCATTAGCTATCAAAATCAAATACATTGAAAATACTATTGTTCGAAGAATTATGACTTAGTAAGAATCGAGCTTGTATTTCATGAATTTAGTGCAGATAGAAGATCAGACAATTGATTCCCTCTTGTAGAAAAGTTGATGATAATCAATCGTAATCGTTTATTTTAACAATCGATTTAGATTAACCTCATCTCTAGATACACCATTGTACCTATGTGTCAAAAGACCATTCTTACACCTCGCACACTCCTCACATTCCTCTTAAGGTGGTTGCGTTCCCATACAAAAGTTGGTGCACCTTCACGGGCTAACGGCAGGGTATATTAAGAAACTAATTTGACAAATATCAATTAATTTACGTTTTATTTTGGGCAAATGCATAAAAAATGGTATATTTTCACGCTAAATACCATATTTCACCGATGAAAAACTTGGATATTCTATCACTGTGTGCGAATCACCTACAGGTGGGTAACACAACTCACGCAAACACAGGCAAATGGTGTATGGATGTGTGTGTGACTTATCTATTGACACTTCAAAAGCGATCTTAATTTACGCACCGTTGGAGTGTGCATCCGTAGCCTTGTGGTCTCAAGCTTTTACTTATGGTTACGTTTGGTTGTGGATTCTATTCCCGAAATAATTTTATTTTTTCTTTTTTTTTCGTCTTTATCGAATACTACAATCTATAATACTACGCTCTAATTAATTTTGTAATTTAGCCTGTTTATGCCAAATTACTAATTAAATATTTTGACTAAATTTATATTGTGAAATATATATGTACCTACTAAATATTGTTTTGTTTTACTTTTTAAATCAGGATACTTAAATAAAGAGAAATAATAATAATACGGAGGTAAATTTTACAAAAACAATCTAAGCAATGCTTATTAGGGTAAAAAATTACCAGGATTTGAACCCGGGACCTCTAGCTTAGTAGGCGGTGTCACTCCCGCTAAGCCAAAAGTGTCGTCGATCGTTAGGCATTCATAGATGTCTGACAAACGGTGGCAGATGGCAACGTCGCATGTCACGGTGACAACGCAACGTTGCAACTCCGGGCAATTTTTTGATTCACGCAAACTAAAATACGAGAGTCTAGTAGTCAGGGACGTTCAAATACTTTTCGAGAAAATTTATATTGTACCATCACCTTATAACTTTACCCATCTTATTGTTTTCTAATAAATACAAGTGATGTGAAAACACAAATGTACTATACGAGTACAAAATTAATATTTGACATTCCATATTTAGGATTCCACAAAATAAAGAAGGTTTCGGAACATTACGCTGTCACCAATAATGCTGTCATTCGTTTTGTTTCTAAACTAAATTTTCCAATTGGTGAAGGGAAGATGCATTTATCGTAGAGAGGATGCCAGAATTGATTGAACCCAGACAACTTGGAGAAGCTGATGGTAGTTGGGCAGGTAGACTTAAAAAGACCACGCGGTCGATCACCTACCCGTTGGTCAGACCTAATCAAGAAGCTCACTGGCCTGCCAATACCTAAAGCCATGAAGACCGCCGAGGACAGAGACGCTTGGAAAAGCTTGGTGCAGCAAATTTCAAACTAGACACGACCTTCAGCAATGAAGACGACGACTAAATCTAGAAAATCAAGAGTTCTCTCAATAACACATTGAGTGAGTCTGAGTCTGCCTGTTCAATGTTTATACAACTTATAATATGTTATTGGTCCGTAAACTTACGGCCCTAAGAATCTATAAAATATGGAGATCGGCTTCGCTAAATTTGAGAATAAATATATTATGAATAAAACTATTTTACTCAGTTATACGTCTTATTCCATTCAATATATTCCCATACAAAAAAGAGCTGTACATTTATCGTGAAATAAACGGTTGCGTTTGTTTCACAAATTTATTATATTACCCAGTGGGTAATAAAAATTGAGTAATACCCATGTGGGTATGAAACTAGGTGGTAATTACAAAGTTATTTTTTGACCGATCAAAAAAAATGTGGGGTAGACAAGGGGGAAAATCGGCGTTCGTTTGTTCGATGGTAACTCGAGAATATTGTTGCTCGAGTATGTACCTACACTTTTCTTTATTTTACCTTCTAATTTGCATGACTATTACCCGAGTTTCTGCTTATACGGGTTTACACAATAGCCGGAGCGCCGGAGCACAATAGGCGAACTTACAAGTTAGAATCTCTGTCAATAGATGTCACTTTTATCCATGATTTTGCTTTAGTGTGCGTGTATATTTACCTGTCAAAGTACTACTCGAGTTTCATACACATTCCTGCGCTTGGTAAGCACGTACATAAATTATTATGAATTAGAAATCATCGAAAGAGACTCAAAATATTGGGCTAATTGATTCTCATGCTGGTAAAATAAGCAGATATCATAATTATAGTCTTGAACATTTGGTCACGTGACCAAGACAGCGCCATCTCTGAGCAATTCTGCCCCGGGTCACCGTGCGATACGCCCTTAATGGCGCGAGTGACACTGGGTACATAAAATTCTTAAGAAATAGAAATCGCGGATATTACGCTCTTTTATGCAACACCTGGCCATAAAGTGGCTTTTTCCGCACGCTGCGCGTATGGAAAAAGCCGCTTTCTGACCAAGCGTAGACATAAAATGATGTACACAATACGGGAGATAATAAAGAAAGCCCTCGATCGCATATTTACGTCCCTCGCTTCCAGCTCGGGCTGCAAACTTCTGCGATCTCGGCCTTTCTTTGTATTACCACCCTAGTTGTGTAATGTAAATGTACTATAATGTGCGGGCTGAAACAAATATATTTTCGAGACTCTCCTGTGGGGTATCAAAATAAAGGACTTTTTAAAAGAGAGTACGAAAATAAATAACCCATCAAAAACATTACATGTAAAAAGATGCAAGTCTCGCAACGCAGTTCTCCTACAACAAAAAAGTTTTTAGATGTAACGTTAAACCAAGTCAGTACCGGGGGGGTAACAACAGAACTCGATTTCCACCGACTTGCCTATTATTTAACCGTGGAGGAACACATTTTAATAATAAGCAAGTCGGTGGAAATCGAGTTCTGTTGATACCCCCCCGGTACTGACTTGGTTTAACGTTACATCTCAACACTTTTTTGTTGTAGGAGAACTGCGTTGCGAGACTTGCATCTTTTTACATGTAATGTTTTTGATGGGATCTCATTTCTTTTTGTAAGTGGTCTTCCTTTAATTATTAAATTCCAATCCATTCTTTTCAATTTGAACTGCAAAACTAACTTTGTAATCGCATGTATTTGTATAGGATTACAAACTTGTGTGTGCAGTTGTGACTGAAATTACAACATATTTAGGTTTATAAGGCCTTGATAGGCTAAAAACTAACTGTGTTTAAAATTTGGAGCTTGTAGGTCTGCTAGAAGTACCTTAGAATTATGATGATCAGTGAGTCAGTGAGTCAGTGACAAAATTAAGGAACTTTGACATGCAATAGTTCTTAAACTACATGTTCAAATTGAATGATATTGAGAATATATATACTTAAGTCTTATTGTGCCCATATATTCCTGAAATTTCAGGGTTCTAGCTTTAGCCAGTACAAAATTACGGGAGGCTGAAAATGGCCGGAATGGCTTCGAGAAAAGGATGGTACGGCCGTGCCTTTGTTTTGCTCGACTTGGCGGGGGCACTGCCGTGCCCCCAGACATTCTGCACTACAGTCGGGTTTTTAAATAAATAGTTTGTTAATAAAAGTTACTATGATAAAGTTATAAGGTGCTCAGCTCAATATTTCGTCGAGTAGACTGTGGTTCGAAGGCCGTTCGCACTTCTCTACCGATTCTTAGATTACGATTAAACATATGTAGGTACGTTGCAACTATACCTAAACAAACTTCTCTGGTAGGTACCTACACTGAATAATAAAATTAGTAAGTTAGTAGTAAGTACGCTGCAGCATATGTTGACGCAAACACTAATTAACGACATGTTACGTTGGTGTTGGGTTTCAAAGGTGTGTTGGGGAAAGATCGTAAGGTTTGTCTACAGCGTGAGTAGTACACGAACTTGAATTTTTAACTAACGATAGCTTTAAGTGGTGTTAACAGTTTCATCAAAAAAGTATTATGTTTACTGACGATAATAAGACTTAAATAATCTTTAAAACTTTCTCGAGCAGCAATGAAATGCATATGTCGCAGCCAACTAGTTTAATTAGCCATTTGGTTAACTGCCTAGCCTTTTCACTAAACGGTGGGGTTTACTTAATGAAATTTAGCCAATGCGCCAATGTATCAATTAACGATATGGCTGGCAGTAGCGTGGCATCCAAAGAACTCGATTCCTACCGGCTTGCCTAATATCACGCAATTGAGCACCTTATTCTACAGCTCTTAAGGAAAATGAACGCCAAATCTGCACCGGCTTGCCCTAGGATATCTGTTACGCCACGCCACTGATGGCTGGCCAATGCTTAGGCCGTTCGTTTAGTAGAGCAACTATGAAGATGGGCTTTGATTAGGGTTTTCTTCCTAAACAACTATGACCCGCGAGCAGGTCGAAGCACCGCTGCGAGGGCCTTCTATTTCTGCTCTGCACAATCTGACTAACAAACCTAACCTAATAAAAAGGAGTTCGTTTTGTTCACTTTTTTCAGGTGGGTGGGAGGCTGCGCCCCCCCGACCCCGCATGTGAGATCAGGTTCTAGGACAGAATAGATTTATAGGTACAACTAAAATTTGACGGCTAGGCGTGTTATTTAATGTTGTCGAACGAAAGTAGCTTGCCTAGCCGTTTGATAGAAGGGCTATACGGTCCGATGTTCATCTAGGCACTTAACTAAATGGCGCCGTTTAGTGAGAAGGCTAGGCAGCTAACCAAATAGCTAATTAAACTGGTTCGCGGCGACACATACTTACACGTTGTACTTGACACGTCTGAGAGGGAGAGGCAAGATGTTAGAGGGATGACATTGACCACCGAATTAATAAGATAGATTTTTTTTTGTCAACGAAATATATCAAATTATGTTAATTAAGTAGCAATTACACTTTCGCCTTTTTAAATCTATGCTAGTATGAAATACAGACGCTGTATAAATGAGTTGCGACTTAGGAGAATTGCTTGATTTCTTATAGTTGATAATGAAAATTCACGAGGTATAATGTAACTGTTTTTTTGCAACCCTAGTAGGTTGCAAAGAAACTCACGTCCTGCGGTCCTACCTGATGTTAAGCAGTCACATATCCTATAGACACTTGCAACCCCAGGAGCATTATGAGCGCATCTTTAGCACCCAAAGGGTCGCTCATGCCCAAAATACCAGATTCTCGATTTATCGTACTCCTGTCTGTAACACATTCCCGTTACACTAGATTATAAAATCGTAGGTTACGCAAGGATCTAAACGATTTTGTTGGATGTATTATTTTGGGAATCTGGTATACGGAGAATCTGATGTATCGAGAAACTGGATTTTAAAAATCTGGTATTCTCGGAATGCGGTATTTTGGGAATGAGCGCTTTTGAATTGTAGTAGGTAGAGACTTCAAATTTTCACAGAATGTGTATGTCTATTGCCGCTATAACAACAAATAATAACAACAAAAAAATAAAAACCGACTTCCAAAAACTTAAACAAAAAAACTGAAACTAAAAAGCAGAAAATAATATGTTAATTACCCCAAAGAAATGTATAATCAACGATTCATATATACATATACCGATATTTATAGTTTTTAACCTGTTATTTTTGAAGTCGGTGCCTGCCACGCAAAGCCGGCTATGCCGAGCTCCTTAGCTAGCACCGAGTTCGAAAATAACAGGTTAAAAACTATAAATATCGGTATATGTATATATGAATCGTTGATTATACATTTCTTTGGGGTAATTAACATATTATTTTCTGCTTTTTAGTTTAAGTTTTTGGAAGACGGTTATTATTTTTTTGTTTTAAAAATTTACTTTATTTTTAATTTTTTAGTGGCGCTGTAAAATATTGTTTTAACCAAATAGACTTAAGTCTATTTAGTTAAAAGAACATTTTTCCAAATCGGTCTAGCTGTTTTCAAGTAATCGGAGAACAAACCTACATAAAAATTGCTCTTTTTTTGAAGTTGATTAAGACTGGAAACGTATTTCTAATAAGAAATGCACGAGAAACTAATAAAAATACCAGAATCGCTATATGTGTGCCTCTAATATTTGAAGAGTTCCCTCGATTTCTCCAAGATCCCACCATCAGATCCTGATTTGGTTGCAATGGAATCACCTCGGAAGTATACCCTTTCAAACAAAAAAATAATTTTCCAAATCGGTCCAGCCGTTTTTAAGTAATCGGGGAAGAAACCTACATAAACATTTGTTCCTTTTTTGAGGTCGGTTAACACTAAAAACTTATTGCTAATAAGAAATGGACGAGAAACTACGAAAAATACCGAAATCGCTGTATGTGTGCCTCTAATATTTGAAGAGTTCCCTCGGTTTCTCCAAGTTCCCATCATCAGATCCTGATTTGGTTGCAATGGGACCACCTCGGAAGAATTTTCCACATCGGTCCAGCTGTCTTCGAATAATCGCGAAACAAACATACAAAAAAAAAATACAGACGAATAGAGAACCGTCCTTCTTTTGGAAGTCGGTTAAAAATTAAATAAAGTTGTAAATAAAATGGGGTCCCTATACAAGAAATTTGTTTTTATAGCGTCTTTTTGCTCGATTTTAATAATTGTACCTAATATGTAGATGCTTGATTATGTTCACAGATTGTGAATTTCTATTATATAACAACAAACGATAAAAACAAAATAAAGTTCAAAATAAATAGGGGTCCACAGAATAAACGACTTTTTCGGCCTCTCTTTGCTACGGAACCCTTCGTGTGCGAATCCAGCTCGCACAGGACCGGTTTTTTACAAAAGCTCAAAATTCAAATTCAAAATTCAAAATAATTTATTTGTCCAACATAGGTAATAAAGATGTTACAAATAATTACTTAGTGTCACTATGAGGTACCTTGCGGCATACAAATTTTAGTCGATGACATACATACATGCTGTTCATTTCATACATAGAATATACAATACAATTATTTTATTACGTTAGTTACAAGGTATGTCATTCTGTGGTGTTAGTTACTAAACTATTCTATATACTATCACTTAAGTATTCTTGCACAGTATAATATGCCTTTTGCGCGAGAAAGTCATGTAGGGTATTCTTGAAATCAGTTACATTATTTTTCCCTAGATGGATTTTGGTAACTTATTATATATTCTGGGTGCCATAGCAAATACACTCTTGGCTAGCAATGCAGTTTTAAATGGCCTGTTATTTATTTTGCCTCGCTGACGTCCGCTATTAAAACTAGGGAATGAAGTTATATTCATTTTTACATACAGAGCTACTTCATAGATATATAAACACGATAAAGTTAATATTTTTAGTTTTTTAAATATCGGTTTACAGGATTCCGGAGGTCTAATACCACATACAGCCCTAACACACTTTTTCTGTCCCCTAAATGCCAATTCTCTGTCCGTAGAATTCCCCCAGAATATAACCCCATATCTTAGGGTCGACGTGACATAAGCATGATATGCCGTAAGCACTGTGGTTTCACTAGCTACTTTCCTAAGATTATAGAAAGCAAATGAGTATTGATTAAGTTTACTACATACTACTTCAATTTGATTTTTCCATGTCAACTTACAATCTAAATATAATCCTAGGAAATTTGTTATGTCAGTTTCTTCAATTATATCATCCTTATATTTTACAGTTAAGTTAGGTGTTTTGTTAAGTTTTTGCCGAAAATTCATTACTTTTGTTTTAGATGTATTGATTTTTAGATTATTATTGTTTAGCCATTCAATTACTAGCTCAAGTGTTCTATTAATATCTGACTGGTATGTTTGCAGATTATCTCCCGAAACGACTCAAACGGCTCAAAGTTAGTGTTTGTTTTTCCTAGCAGCTACAGAGTGTTCTTTTATGGAGTTTTCAATCGTCATTCCATGTTAGAAACATGCTCTCTTACTCTTTAATCAAACTAAAAGTTGTCGCCAAATGTATTACTTCAAATATTTCTAGGTTGTATCTTAATAACAAAATGACGTGGCCATTTATCTATTTATGTTAGTACTACTTGTTAGCGAAAGTATTGTCTAGAATAGTAGAAATTAGAATTATGCAGTCTCACCCAGCTCCCTTAACACATCCTATCTACAAATACAAATAATAAAGCATCCTGCACAGTGCCATTATTTTGAGAATGCCACTCTGCAACTTGTTTAGGATTTCCGAACGTTATTCTGCCGTCCTAGTGTAAAAGGCGACTTTTTACTATGGAAGCTCATAATAAAAAGTCGCATTTTAGACGACTAGGACGGCAGTTTAGGCACCAATTTAAAAAAATATGCTTTGGTTACGTTACGGTAGGTACCTATCAGTAGCGTGGCGTAAAAGATATCCTTGGGCAAGCCGGTGCAGATTTGGCGTACATTTTCCTTAAGAGCTGTAGAATAAGGTGCTTAAATGCCTGATATTAGGCAAGCCGGTAGGAATCGAGTTCTTTGGACGCCACGCTACTGGTACCTAGGGAATGGGTATGTAATACAATATACCGACTGACATTACTGACATACTGAAATAAAAAAACATTTCGCAGTGATAAAATCATAATTCCTTCCTGATTCCGTCAGCCGCAACAATTGGCATTGTCAATTTTTGTTTTATTCATGTTGGCGTAATACCTACTGTTATTGTATTCGTACACCTTCTAGTAAGCAGTAGCAAAAACTACAATCAGCATTTTATACAGAGAGTACATCAATCTTACAATACCTACAATAAGAATAGTCTTTGTTGTACAAAAAAAGAATAAAAAATAAATTATGAAAGATTTATAAAAAGATCACCCGGGGCAATTACATTTTATCTAAATTTAAAGAGATTATTTTCCTGACAGATCACATCAGATAGTATTTTTATGTACTTAGTGTCAAAATGCTTAAGTGGAATGAAGTTTCTACAAAAAAGTTTACTTATAGACTTCATATGTAGTTCACAGTAGTTTTCTTTTAATGTTTTGTTTTAATGTTTATTTGGGCACAAACGGCACATTGCTCTTATTACTAATATGATCACATAAATCATCAACCAGTAAAGTTGCCACTACTTACTATTACATATACAAGAGAACATTGGTAAGGAATAACAATCTGTTACATACAAATGCTAGCCTATAAAAAGCTAGTAAGTATCTAGTAACAAAGTCAGTAACGAAGTGGGTGCTAGTAAACAAAGAAATTAATAAATAATTTTACTTGGGGTCGTTTAAAAGACGAAATACACTTTGCTTAAATTTGGGCAGTGACACATTAAAAAATCTACTTGGGAAAAAGTATCATTATGGGCTTTGCTAGTTCTGTCTACGAAGGAATTCGATTTGTATTTTCTTCGGGTAAAGGGGACGTTCAAAAGTTTATTAGTGTATCGTGTTCAAACGAGGACATTTAAGGCCAAATCTACTTATTAAATAAGGGGAGTCAATAAGGTTACTTAAAATCTTATACAGGACAGTCTGATCCTTTAATGTGCGTCGGCATTCGAGCGAAACCAGGTTGGCAGTTATTGGCGTTTTGTTCGACCTAGAAGATTTATAATTTAAATGTTTCACAAGTTTATGTTATGTTTTTTCAATAATACTAATATATTTTTTATAATTTGGGTTCCATACCGTTGATGCATATTCAAGGATAGTTCTTACCAAGGAGTTAAAGAGTGTCAACAAAGTGCTAGCCTCCTTAAATTCCCTACCGGTTTGCAAGACAAATCCTAGCAGAGCAAAAGCTCTTTTTGTTATTCGCTCAATATGGTCACTAAAAGATAGTTTATTGTCTAAATAATCGCCTAAATCTTTAACATAGTTCACTCTATGTACAATGTCATTATTTAGGTGATACTTATAGTTAATACTTTGTTTTTTTCTGCTGAAGGTTATTACATTACATTTATTAACATTTAAATGCAGACAGTTTACATGGCAATAGTGATATAATCTGTTCAAATCTTCTTGTAGCTCAAGCCAATCATTAACCATGGTCAAAGTGTTATTATTTTTAGTTATTTAAAAATCATTAAACACGCAAAGTTAAGTGAATCTTCGTATTTTGCAAGTATTGGAAAACATCATTTAATAGTTAGTACCTATAAACTAATTTATGTTTGATTGTTTGTATAAATTGTACATTGACAAACTGAATTGTAAAAGTGGTAGGTAATTTGTAGTCTCTTCTGGCAGTAGTAAATATTGTCATATTTTCTAAAATCACGAATGGAAATTTTATTCTAACTCTATATCCGTTCCATTTCAAACTAAGTTTTAGCGGGCCGAATGGGATACAGGGTAAAATTGCTGTTTTAAAAGCTGCGACCAAACTACTGCTTAAAAGGCTTTGACGCACCGTAAATACAGTGACATGCCTGGGTCGCATGAATTTGAAAGCCATAATACTTCATTTGGCATAATTTATCATTTAGTTAGCATAATACATTTTTTTCTGAAACTGTAGAATTATCAGGACTCTTTAAGGCATTATCCTGTTAAATAGGTTAGGTTAGTGGTATAACCATCCTGAAAAGTTTTTCCATTAGAAAAAACCGATTTGTGTTATAATGATACACAAATCGGTTTTTTCTAATGGACCACTCAAATCACACCTTTTCCCGGAAAATATAACTTGGATGTTTTTAAATCGAGGATCAATAGGCATTATCTAGGCCAGTATGCTTTTAACTTTATTTTGTTTTTATTATTTGACCTGTAGCGACAATAAAAATACACCTTATGTAAAAATTTCAAGTCATTATCTATTACGATTCAAAAGATAGATAGATAGCCCTGTAACAGACCAGCAGAAACAAGTTTCTTATATGGGGACCCCCTTTTCTTTTTCCTATTTTATGTCATTTTTAGTATTTGTTATTAAAGCAGCAATAGAAATACATTCTCTGTGCAAATTTCAAGTCTCTACCTATTACGGTTCAAAAGATAGAGCCATGTGACAGACGGATAGCGGAGGCTTATTAATAGGATTCCGTTGGGTAGGTACCTACCCCTCGGTACCGAAACCTAAAAAAATTACGGCGAAAGCTTTTTATTTGTTAAAATGTTAAATAGTACTATATTAGTAAAATGTGAATTTATGGTATAAAACGTGTATTGCCTATTTCTAAGATTATTTCTGTTTGGTTTTTGTAGAAGTTAATAAGGTTATTAAACATAGACGCATTCAATATACAATATTCAAAGATGAACCTAATGATGTTAATTATTAATTTCTTATCACCAATATTTGTAATTATTTTTTAAATTATAAGTTTCTACTAAAAACATTTTTTGCATAAAATTTGGTCTCCTTTCTCAATGTGACGTCTTGTCGCTTCCCATACCACAGTTTAAGTACTAACAGTTATCCAACGCTCATACATTTGACAGGCACAGCCGTCTATGACGGGACCTGCGCTGTCATGCCAGGGTTGTCGCAACATCAAAAACGGCGAAGTAGGTTAATTATATACAATAATATTTATTAATATTATTAGCCTCAACACATAATTTACTGATAAATATGAAAACGGAATTATGGAATGAAAATAACGACTGTGAAAGGGATTTTAAGCTCGACCAAATAAATGTCTGTCACAATCAATTATTCTCTGTGAAATAAATTAAGCTTTTACATGAAAACATTAACCCTACTCATCCAAATAAATAAGACACACTGCTGTTACATTTACGTGAATCAAATTTTTAGACATCGGAAAGTATTTTATCTACTAATTTTATGAAACACAAATATCTCAAAGATGTAAAATCCTAACCCTCTCGCTTTTCCATAGTAGGGTAAAAAATATCCTAAAGGGAAAGCCTAAATCTGTGTATAAACATCCATTAATAACTTTTGCTTCCAATAGTGATATTTATATAAAAGTCATTAACGTACAGACACACTTAAGTACAACTTAACAACAATGTTAATTAAACAAACGCGCGGCAGCCCTGAAAGTTAGGTACTGACTAGCTAAGTGCGGCGTTGTATGGAGCATTCCACGAAATCGTCTACTTTGTCCCGCACGAGACTACTATGGCAGCTACCTTAAAAATATAGAAAGTCCTAAATTACATTATCAATTTAGAAACCAAGTTATAAAATATTGACAGACCAAAAATTTACTTCCTAGCTATGTTAGAAGTATGAAAAAAATGGCGTCTTGTGCGGGATATTCTGGTGGAATGCTCCGTATGCAGCTCGGTACCGACACACCCGCGTCTCACCCCGCAGCCCCCCCACGATTGCTCTATCAAAACTGCTCCGTCGGCCGACTGTATTATCCTTATACAGTGCCCATACTGCGTATGCCAAAAGTCATAGGGTGACCATGATATACTTAGTTTAAGATTAATTTTACTTGAAAATAAGAAAATTTTAATTAATGCTGTTATGATCAAATGCTATCATAACTATCATAAGATATAATTGACCAGTTATAAAGTCAGAAAAACTGGTCCGGGATCACGACCCAGAAATCACCCTGTATATATGTATATGATTAATTCCTCATGTAAAATGATATGGCAAAAATAGGTATACTGGTAGAGTGAAAAAGCACTAAAATACTTATCTACTTAAATAAAAATAGACAGACAGTTGGGTTGAATCACAATAGGCATTTATAACGTCAAGTTAGCGAATTGTAATGATAACACATCACTGATTCACATTTCGAAGTATTACACTACTTAAATGCACCTTTTTGCATTTTTAGTTAAGTGTCGGTTTGTAGACAATAATGGTGTTGCAGTTACGTCGTTTCGTTAATTGTATAGTGCCGATATGATAAGCGCAGGAGAGTGAGGTCATGGAACTTTGCAGGGCTGAGTCTCAGGCCTGTTCGCGAGAACGAGACAAATTCGCACCTTTACTGATTTATATTAATATATATATATATTTCTAGGTAACTACTGATTAGGCTTCTCTAATATTATTTTGTCATAGTCGCGCTTCTTTAGTTTAGTTAGTGTGCCGTAAGTTATTCAAACTTGTTAACTATTGAATTTCATGCTAAGATTCTGTGAACAAAGCGCATTCCGAGGCTGCGTAGGCCGACGATGCGATGCAAGTTGCCGGATGATGTGTGTGGTTAAGCTGGATGCGAAGTTATAGCGAGTCGAGGGGGCCTTCATTCGCGGTTCGGCAGCGGCGCGGCGTGGTCGGTGGCACGCCCCACTAACGCACACTTTCAGTTTTACATCATCCGACTTTTGCTACCCTCGGTCCACCATGAGGGCTGGAGGGGCCCTTGTAGCGGCCCTCCTGCTCATCTCCGCGTCTTTAGTGATACAGGTGAGTCAACTTTGGCGAAATTTCGACTTTCGAGCCAGTCGTACGACGTGCGCTTGCCGGCTATCGAAAAATAAGTTTGCGAAAACTTTTTTGAGATACTTTTGTTTTCTTTTATTTTAACAATAGCCGCATCGTTACAAAAAAATAGTAATATTTATAAGATTTTGGTTTCGTATAACTGCAATTCTATACCAGCTAGTACAGCTGCTTACATTACAAATCATACCGGCGCCGGCGTTGAACTCATTATTTGCTATTTGTTATCCAATAGACGATAACGTGCCTCTAAAGTAGATTACTTATTCACGAATACGCAACTAAGCAACTTTAAAATCTATAAAAAATATAACTTGCGAGCACGTCGTTTTAAATGGTCCAAATGCCTACTTTATTTAACTTGACAGGAACGCTGGACATCGGACTAGATGATAACCTACCGGTAGGTAAATGTTGATAAACTGACATGTATTTTATTGGGGCCCAGTGATAAAAATCAGTTCACCCACTTTACGTTATACTTTAGTCACTAGGCGAGTCACTAAAGCTCCGGTGGCTCGCTTGGATGGCGCGAGGGCATATTTTGGGGTGATATCTATCTAGATTTACTGAAAAATGATAAAAAGGAACATAAAAATGTACTATTATCGGGTTTCAGTACTTTAAATTATCAGCTGCACAACCTAAGCTCTACTGTTCACTTCCTGATTCTGTCATCAGACCTGGTTGAAAATATCATAATGTTTTATTGAAACAGATACTTATTCAACATGTGTGAAAAAAAATGTTACACGTTAGAGAGCAAACATACCAGTATAAAAGTTAAAATAATCAGTTTGAAAAAATATTCTATGTAAAAATGAAATTTCAAGAAATCGTTAGAGCTTGTTTCAAGAAACCGGTTACAATACAAGAATTGCTCGTCAAAAATAATAATATATGTTTTAAATAAGAAACCAGGAGTGTATTCAGAAACTTATAAATGGTGTTCCAACAAGTATCTGTCGGAGTAATATTGAAGATAGTTAAATTCTTAGTTGTGAGTTATTATTATTTTTATCTCTACCATTGAAAAACTATTATTATATATTATATAAAGGACTATTGTACCGTATACAAATTTTAATTCCTTCGTTATTTTTTACTTTATTATTATTATATCATTTTTATATGTCTTATTTATTTTCACGGCCTAGTACCGTGCGACATCATTAGAACTTGGGTTAAATTATACTGCACTAGCCTTAAGTTTATTTTTGTATCTGATCATCAATTATCTTGATTGACTAATGACCTGACTTATACACCAACAACTTATTTACAGCAATAATGCAAATAGTTTTCTGTATTCAACGTTTGAACATGCACCAATATATTACATTGTGTAATTAGAGATCCAGTTGCGAATGTCTGCTTTGCTACAACTATTACTAGGTATTATAAAAGATAAATTTCAGCTAAATATCACATGCAATGATTATAATGAAGTTACATTTGTTGATTTTGAAGCGGTTTTGTGCTATGAAATTTCAACTTTTTCTTCTTTATATTTTATTGAAGTGGAATTCCAAATGTTTTAAGTAGCAAACGCCAAGTTTTCAGTAAGTACAGCCAAAAAACAAAATTAAATTAAAAAACAATGCGTAACTTGCTAAATCCTCATCCCATTACGATTACTCTTAGATTTATACTGCCGCCATAACGCAAAAGGGCACATCTAACATTTTTTTCGATACTAAGATGTTTACATATTCGGAATCAGTAAATTTCGCTGATTCCGAATATGAATATAACTCAGTGTCGAAAAAAAATGTTAGTTGTGTCCTTTTGCGTTATGGCGGCAGTATATTTCAAATAACTTTATCTACACCAAACTACCGATAAGATATAAACTTAATCGTTTAGGAAAAAGTGTCCTTTACGCAATAAATTCAAGAAGAAAATGCCCGTTGCACCTCCTTACACCTTAGAACTAGTTATTATATCATATTGTCTTATTAACTACCAAAACAGTAATGCACATTGCGAATTTCTGTGTTGTAAAGTCAAATATTATATATTTTCCAGTTTACTGAAAAAAGTAATTATAAAATGTATAAAAACATATAATTCTATACTAAATACACAAATACAAGATAGTTTTTTAAGATTTAGGAAGTTACGACAAACTTTAACCATCTCCTTTTTTTGAAGTGATAACAAATTTTCAATAGATTAGACCGATAGAAACAATAAAAACTGATTTCTATGGTAGTTGTTTAGTGTAGTTACGAAAAAATCTATTGCGACATTTGAAATTTCCACTGTTGATATAGGTATGTCACCGTAAGATTATGAACATTCTCAGTTTATCTCATCCAAGTCTATCTAATTATAAACTGTACCATACTACTTACAATTTTGTATTAATTTTTGGTTGTTAAAAAATAGTTGAATTAAAACTGCAAAGAAGTTTGATTTCAGTTCATAATTTAACGGGTTGACATTTTTTAAATGTTACTTATGCTATGTACTAGTAGGTATGCGTGGGAACGTATCTTGTACGGTGATTGATTGAATCATTTTTGGTTGGTCGTTAAAACAAAAGGTTAAGTTTAAATAAACTGATGGTTAGGTTAGGTTAGCTAGTTTTCGTGTTAAAAATAACTCAAGTTATCAAAGTTAGATCAAAATTATAGTCACTGACTATTTTATGGTTGATAAAGTCTGGCAAATTGCAAAGCCTGTTGATAAGGGTAAGGCCGCTCTCAATTTTTCTGTTTCAGAGTGATACATTATAAACTACCTGAAAATTAATACGATTATTTTGTTAGCAGTTGGTAAAGTTTACAATTATTCGATACTCTATATTTTAAGAGTTAAATTATATACCTACGCAAAATAAATGAGCAATAAAACGGTAAGAGTTTCTCTGTTAATGGGGTTTACTTCAATATATAGTAAATACGCAGGTAACATTTTCCTTTGCTTTGAAACTACAAAGTTTTGCAAGAATCCAATGAAAGCGTTAAGAAAACTTTTAAAACAGGTATATTTTGTTGGCAAAGGCAGAAGTCGCCAATGATTTGAAGCTAAGCTCTTAACGGATTTATTGTCCCTAGGCTGCAGTGGCGTGGCGTAAAAGATATCCCTGGGCAAGCCGGTGCAGATTTGGCGTACATTTTCCTTAAGAGCTGTAGAATAAGGTGGTCAAATGCCTGATATTAGGCAAGCCGGTAGGAATAGAGTTCTTTGGACGCCACGCCACTGTTAGGCTAGTGACCGATGGAAGGTGTCGACGGGTCGAGCTGTACACCCTGGCATTTATGACCTTTATGTCATCATCGTGACAAGCTTTGCTTTCATTTGCTTTAATTAACCAAAACCTAGCGATCTTATTCAGTGAATTTTTAACCGGTTTCAAAAATGAGGAGGTTCTCAGATCAGCGGATTTATCATATAACTGTATTCCCGGAGTACTCGAAGACGGCAGCGAAATCACTTTTCTGTTTGCAAGGGTAATAGTTCTCATTGTCTTCACATCAGGAGAAATCGAGGGCACTTTTAAACCAAAAGCACCTGCACACATATAGCGATTTTGGTAACTTTTATAATAACTAGTTCGAAGTCAATAAATTTTGTTGTTATCTCATTAGCGATCGGCGGTTGAATATATAAATTATATTTGATTGGACAAGGTTCTATCCGTAAATAATAGTTGTAAAGTCTACAGTTTTCTAAAGTTAGCTTAAATGCTCAGGTAGAGCTTTGTAACTGAGTAAAAGTTCAACGTGATGAAATTAACAACACTTACGAGTTCACAGTTAGGGACCTTCAGTCGATGAACACGAAAGCAAAAAATCTACTCGGCTTATCTCCATCCTGATGAATTGATGATCAAAATAATGCACTATCAAAACTCCAAAGGGGATGCGTTGCCAAATTCAGATGCATTCAGTGTGCCCCATTACCATTACATCCTTATTCTCTTTTGGTATGTGCATAATTGGGTACTCGACTGTAACCGAAATTTGTAAAAAATATGATATAAAATCCTATTAAAATAAACAAAATAAGGAAATATGTTAAAGTTTTGAGTAAACGATTATAAACGCAAGTTTTAAGCTTTTTACCTGCAACTATGCAGAACAAACTTCTTGATTTTCCCAGACAAAGTACCTATGTATCGTGACGTCACGTTACAGTAGCACAGGCTTTAGTAGGAAGCATTTTGGGAAAGGTCTAAAAATGTCATGTTAACATTGTTGTATCTCTGTGAGTTTTAATCATATTGAAGTAGTTTTTTCACTAATATTTTTATTATTGAGAGGTCTTTCTATAACATATCACAGAAAAAAGTTGCAATTAGCCAATTAGATATGATGCTATAAAGTGAACGTGTTTGAAACGCTAATTCTTAGTATGTATATGTAGTTGACACTCTGCTGTCACCTCTATTACTAATGACGTAACATTTAAGCTGGCAACTACTGGGACAGTGTCCAGCACTCGTCAAGCAATCTGCAAGTACATCTGAAGGGTTAGAACAACGGCCTCATTTTTACACGACTGCCCAAAAAAAGGAGTATTATAGTCATATCTGTCGATTCTTACTTATGTTCTCTTCTTACTCATTCTTATACTCCTTAGTTAGAACTACTTAAACTTTGGTGAAAATAATTAAACGAATGCGAGTATGATTTGCGTCCCAAACTTCTACAGTAGGTACCTACTGTTGAGTAGGGAGTTGAAACGTGTGATGCAGGTTTAAGATCTACTTGCCAAGTACTAGTTTTTAGTGATTTCCATTAACTTCGAGGGCACATTTTTCAGATCTAATAAAGTTAATTTCTCCAAGAGACTAATGTTGTAACTTATACACCGTTTATAAAATATTCATAATCTTAATTTAATCACCAACCAGTATAAATGATATAGTCAGCAACTCAATATTAATTTATTTTAATAAAAAAACGAATTTAACAAAAAGCGATATATCAATCAAGTAGCTTCTGTTGACGTACGAAGCAAGGTGTCGAATCTAAACCAAAAAACACGGTGTATTTACAGCATAAAAAAATCCTTCAGCTTCAACTATGCTGAGATTGACGAAGTGTCATAAAGTTTTAAACCATTTATAGAATGCGTCTGAACTAACACTGAGAATGAGCCTGTGTCAGTTATAATAAGGTTATTGTTTACTTGTGTAGCTCATTCGCTCTTGCACTCGCGACTGAACCTTTATCAAGTTAATGGGAAGCACTCTCCGCCTTCGCGCAAGCCGCCGTCTAACAAGCGTCCTCGCTTAGAAAACATGAAGAACTTTGCTAGAACCGAAAACTAAAATATGTAAACTTACTCTTACACGTGCTCCAAAAAAAATAAAATTAAAATTAAACTTTTAAACGTATTTTAATGAAAGTGTGTGGAATAAATAATGGGAGAGAGGATGTGATGGTATGTATGTTATTAAGTTACATGTGCATATGTATAGAATGTTTAATATGATTTTGCTCTGTAAACCAATCGAACTGACCGAATTTATAGTTTTTCTTTTAAAGAAAAAAACCGGTTAAGTGCGAGTCGGACTCGCGCACCGAGGGTTCCGTACAAAATCGTCAGTAGATACGTGAATAATTCAAGAAAAATTGTATGGTGGGACAAACTTAACTTTGCTCTTGTAAAACTGTTGTCCCCATACATCGACATATGCCGCGGTTAGTTTAGTAGGAGCAAATAAGGTTGTCTTACGATTTTTTGCGTATTTCTAAAAAACGCTGCTAGTTAGGAAAACCGTTTTATTTTTCCTGTAATATTTAGGATAATATTAATAATCGGTAATTATTACAGATTTTTCTGTTCAGTAACTTCGGAGATAATAGGGGAAGAATGGTATTTTTTTAAACGTTTTATGGTCTTAAATCAAAAACTACACATCTAAGAAAAAAAAAAACGGTTTTGAAATCTTCATATTAAGCCCTTTTACTTGATATCCCACTCGATATATTAGCTCAACTTTTGATTTTCGACATCCCATTTCGGTCCCCTTTAAAAAAAAAGTAAAGAAGGTATAGGATTTTTTTTCTGTTCCATAGGCTCGAATTAGCGGCTTCTAACACTATTCCAAATTTCAAGTCGATAGCATCAGTAGATCCTGAGATATCTTGCTGTGACAGACGGACAGACAGACAGACAGACAGACAGAGTCGCACCATAAGGGTTCCTTTTTAGGGTTCCTTTTTTACCATTTTGGTACGGAACCCTAAAAACTAGCTGTCCCGGCGAACGTCGTTCTGCCTCAGAATGTTTAATGTTTTTAGTAGTTATTCTGTTATTCGGGGCAGATATAAATACAACCAATCAAAAATCATAAAAATCGGTCCTCCCGTTCTCGAGTTATAAATGGTGTAACAAACAAGACTTTGTTTTATGTTTATAGATATAATAAAGATATATATAAATATAGATTGTGTTCTTTCAATGCAATGTTTTTTTAATTGGTTCAAATCTTTTATGGTTGTCATAGTAGTAGAGCAGATGACCCAATTTGGGTTACTTTAGCAATATTAGATTTATAATAATAATATAGTATTTTTATTAATTATGTTTATACACACCTACCTACTTGAAATAAGATGAATAGAATAATGGTACAGTCAAGAGCAAAGATAAATATCAACATAAAGTTCAATAGTACATTGTGTATCAAGGGCGGTAGGTAAGGAATTACAAACGAGTGTTTGTTACAAGGCCGAGGCGAAGCCGAGGGCTTTAATAACACGAGTTTGTAATTCCTTTACCGCCCGTGGCACACACAATGTTTTTCATCACACTTGTGAGGAAATCTAATTAAAATTAACCTTACTTAACCTAAATAAAATTGTAAAACTGACAGTGACATTAGTGACATATCCATAGACAATGCGCAACGTTCGGAAACCATAGCGGTACAGACCAAAAACGGTTGATTTTATAATTGCAAAATACTGAAATACACTATTGAAACATTTAATTAATGTTACAGAAATATGTGTTTACATGTATTTGCAATACCAGTTCTCTTTAAATAAATATTTCAGTGATAAAAGTTAAAAAAGTAAGTTGGCGTTTCCTTTGAACATGACAAATAAGAGTAAAACAGAACCAGCGTTTCAAATTTAAAAAGAAAACCATTACGCCCTAGGGCGTAATAGCTCATTTACGGCCCGCAAAACCTACGTGTAATGCACCATTTTCGAGCAAGTGTGATGAAAAAATATGTACTTATGCATAAACCTTACTGCCATAATAATAAGTCAGACCTGTGTACATATTTTTTAACTTTGTGGTGTATACTTATACCTATACTGAGCCCTAGCCCTTGACTGTAGTGATTGAAGCTAAACGCACGCCGAGTATAAAACGGAGTGAGAAGGGGAACCTGAATTAGAGTACCTACTTAGATTCAGTAGTCAGTCAGATAATCGCGCAGCGAACGCGTTCGCTGAAGCAGCTCATCCGGATCATAGGTATGGGCGGACATTATCCTCATATTTTTAAAGCATACTTATTATTATGCCAAATATTGAGACTAATGCAATAGAAATACGTATTGGTAGTATCAGCTATTTACACTTACTAGATACCAGCCGGACTAGCGCAACTCGTCACAACTTTTCTTGTGGCGCGACATACAACTCTCACCCGTCTTTCGCGGACTGTAGGTACTGAATGGAAAAAGAAGGATAATATTAACCGCTTGACAAAGATTTACGTGACGTAGTTGTTACGGATGTGCTGAGACACCGTACCTAACAAACACGTAGGCATACAAAAAGTATACATATTTTAGTCACTAACTGTACATCGCTTAGCTTATGGAATTCAATTTAGCATCTCGGCAACAACGCATTTCTTAAAAGCTTTACTTTATGAGCAAAGATGCATGTATGTATGCCCGTTGAGTATGCTGGCTGACAAACACATGAGCATTAAACAAAACAACCGTTTCATTGTCAAATGTTTATTGTCACTGAACTGTTACATAGATAAGAATTGTTTAAGTAACATCGAAGAAAACAATTCAGCCACAACATAGCGATCTGTCGGTTTTACCAAACAATTAAAGAAACTGGTATGTTTGCTGACTCGAAGTAAAAAGTTGCCTAGATTACTTTTCTTTGATTGGAATCGACTAACATAGCTAAATATTATTTCAGGTAAACTATTTTTCGCGAATTATGATTGCGATACCGATCGACTCCACACACATTTTAAACTCCAAGTAAATGTTATACCTAAAACGTTAGATGAATACAATCCAATCCTTAATCATTCATCGATGAAACAACAAAAGAAACGTGTAAATGATTTAAAGTTCCGCGGCTATTGTGTAACTTCTGGTGATATTACTTAAAGTGTTAATAGACTTCATTTCTGATGTTTGTTTATATTACTAGCGGTGAAATAAAGCTTCGCTTCAATCTATTTCGCGTAACAGTAAACTTAATTATTTCAACCTCAATATACCCACTGTTCATAACTGCCGTCATAGTCTAAAACTTGACTTTTTAGTAAGGAAGCTCACAGGACAAAGTCACAAAGTCATGTCAGTTTTAGACTATGACGGCAAATATGTCGCCCACAACGAGCGGTCGCAAGCTTTTTGCTTCCATCGGCTTCCTTTCATTTTAACCTCAACCAGGTCGTCAGTCCATCTCGCGGGGGGTCGGCTAACGTTGTATCTTCCGGCAACTTAGGTACAGCTCGATTCATAAGAGCTGGCACGAATGGATTGAACGAGTGAATGATAATGTCTATATGTGCGTAATGTTTATCTGCTTAGTTTAATTACTGTGCAGATTATATGTTTTATTTTTTTCTTGAATGATGAAGTGATGTAAGTCACCACTACATTATTCAAGTGTAAACAAGTGTTTACAAAATATTTGGATCCTTCCGTATACTTTCGTTTAATGCATTCGTGCCATCTCT
The DNA here is from genome assembly GCA_947034925.1 of Eudemis profundana. Lineage (NCBI taxonomy): Eukaryota > Metazoa > Arthropoda > Insecta > Lepidoptera > Tortricidae > Eudemis > Eudemis profundana. The sequence continues at coordinate 29,648,109 of OX344794.1, forward strand.
TGTGAATCGACCTGTACCTACTACGTACAAAAAAACTACTCCTAATCTAAAATCATGCACTTATTATTTATTAACGAGAGAACTTCACAAAAATAAATTCATGTGTTTTTTATATCAATGTAATACTTGAGACATACGTATCATGCTATACGTTTATTCAGAAGCTTTTATAATTTAAGCTCGTTATAGTCGCCGTGTTGCAGCAATACCCACTAGTGCTTGTGCCACGTGCTTCAAAGCGATTTTATCCTAAACAACTTAAAAAGTCTTCCTTGAAAGGGATATATATGGTGGATAACACCTAAAAGGGTAATTACTCTCAGATTCAGAAACAAGGCGTTAGCGCTTCATTCTGTCAGATAATACTGCAGGTGACTGTACCTACCTTGTTCATTAACAGCGGTCGGACAACGTTAATCAGCGAAATGTAATATCGGCAGTGTTATTGGCGTTTTCTGGTAACCCGATATAAATCAGCTCGTATGTAATGCGAGCGAGACGTTGTTTCGTGGTCAACAATTTTACTTAAGTTTGACTTTACCTGCGATAAGACTTTTTTGGTGTGGTCTTAGAGTCTAACTCAACAAAAAACTCTTATCGCAGTACCTTATCAATTTGTTAGTAGAAAAAAGTATTTGATTTGGCGCTTATGCTCTAATCGGGTTGTTCAAGGTTCTGCATGTTAGATAAAGGGAGCTAAAGAAATTGCGGTTTATGAGATTCCTCGGCGTTTCAGTGATGGTCCACCCACGGAAATACAATAGAACGTAGGTACGACTGGGAGCCTAGACAAGACGCAAACGCTCCCAGCGTTCCCATGTTTACAATCGTTAACACATATAAACAAAGCACAGCGTGTAGGACACGAGACTTAACGTTAGCATTATGTTATACACTTTTTTTAATTTTTTGGCGTTAACTACTCTCTTGGCAGGACGTCATTTAAGGGAAAAACCATTATAACATATGAACAAGGGTAATCCCTTGTTTTAAAAAATATTCCATCACTTGTGTTTTATCCTTTTCTCTTAAAAATCTATTTGTCTACAATCTCTGTTTTACTGTAAAATGGTAGTTGTTAGATAGAAGATGCCGGAATAATCTATTCGTTTTCGTTTTAAATAAAATATACTTAAAGGTTTATTTTGAAAATGACCGTGAATTAGAAGTGGAGTAGGTACATTATCAAATTTGATGGAAATTGGGCAATTTAAAGGCGAAAATACAAAATAATACAATCTAATTTTAGACTATTAGAATTCGATTGGCAAATGTTTTGTTGTTGTTTGGAGACTGAGGGCCTCCCCTTCAGGTCGAAACTCAAACTTTCCGGCATTTACAACAATGTACTTTTTCTAAATTCAGACACTAGCAAATTCACGAGATGCTACAAAAATACTGAAATACATATGTTACATGTGCGTATCATATTTGAGGAGATCCCTCCATTCGTCATGGATCCCATCACCCAAATTGGATTTTGAAATAATTACGTCCAATCTGGAAGTAATTAAAAAAAGTAACGTTTAAATCGGTTCATTAACGACACAGAATTCTGAGGTAACAAACATTAAAAAAGAAAAAATACATACTGATTAGTCAATCTTCTGTTTTATGTGAAGTTGGTTAAAAAGCGCATTTGTCTACCTATACATATATAGGTAAATATAGAAGTAACAGTGGCTTAAAATGATATTCATGAGATTGCCTCGACTGGGGTTATCCTGGGTGTTATCGTCGTCCATAGCTTCAATCTCCCAATTTCAGTCAGCAAACATGTACATACAAACGCAATAATTAAACGAAAATATTATCACTTTCGGTACACTTATCTGGGCAGTTTATCAAAAGTGACCCAGGCCGCAGTGACGCCTTGCACAATACTTACTGTCGATAAGGATGCCAATTTGCTTGTATAATGTAACGAAATTGGAACTCAGATCAGTTTGGACTTGTCAAATTTTACCATTGAGCTAAGATATTTCCTTTAGTTCGTCGAAAATGGTCATGCATAATGGGATTATCCTTTGTATATTTCCCGACTAAATAGTTCGGAATAATATTAAACTTAGCTTGACACGCTGCCGCGTGTCTAGATCCCCTCTTGAAATTTATATTGATTAATTATAGGCATTTATATACGTTTTAAAGGAAACCTTTTTAGGGATCCGTACCCAAAGGGTGCCAACGGAACTCTATTACTAAGCCTCCACTGTCTGTCTGTCCGTGCGTCACAGGACTCTAGCTTTTGAACCGTAATAGGTAGAGAGTTAACATTTTCACAGAACTATTTCTTTACATCAGAATTTGTAAATAATAGAAAAACTAGTAGTATTTAGCTTAAAGCAAAGAAAGTATCCTTATAAAATACCCAAAGAGCCAGAGATAAGCAACACTCAAGAAATGAAACGTTAAGCTCATCTCGATGACTATCAAAAAATTATATCAAATTCGTATGTTTTTTAATTGTTTACTGTTTCTGTTTATAGTTTTTTGTCGTAATAGGTGAATCGTTATTTGTAACGTTCAATAAGAATGATTCTGTAGGGCAGTGGAAGGAGCGTTTGTCCTAGCGTATGTCGATTGTCGTCACACTACCATCGCGTAAAATAAAAAGTGAAAGTCCATACATGGTTTAACAAAAATATAGTGTTAACATTTTACACTAAATATTATAACTTTAATACTTTATATGAAACAACATTTCTGTCTCTTCATTGGTTTTTTAATGCGGGTTTAGGTTACTTCCTATTAAAACGAGAATGATACGGAAGTCAAAGTAGATGGCAAAGTTGAGGGCGCTTAGCGGGTGGCACGGTGGACGAGTGGTTGAGTCGCTGGGCCGGAAATCCAGAGGTACCGGGTTCGATTCCCGGTCTGTACACAGTTGAGTGCCATTTAATTTTTCTGTGTACTTTGATTTCTTGTATCTATATATGTATTATAACTTTAACTTTACGGAAAATGTTTGGAATCCCTGCTTCTGTATCCCTCTAGCTAAAGCATAGGTTCCCAAAGTGGTCCTTACCGCCCCCCAGTGGGCGCTGAGGATACCCAGGGGGGCGGAAGGGGCCTTGGATGAAATTGGGGGCGTTGATGCTATCCATAATGTCGCTTTTGACAATTAAAACTGAAATCACAATATCAACTACAGTACAAATAGATTACATGTAACGTACACGTAGCCACAATTTTACAAACATACTATTCTTTTGCATCCCCCCCGCCGACGAAAAATCTGTTTTTTTTGAAGTTTGGGGGGGGGGGGGGGTTCGTTGAACTTTTTTTTACCATGTCTAAGTCGGCGGTAGTGTAACATATCTGACTACAGAAATAAACTAGTGTGACAGAAGATGTAGACAACAGGCGTAATTCAAATTAAGGAATTTAATCTTATCTGACACATTAACACTGCTATTAATGTACTTTCAAACATGATGATATCCTTAAGGTTTTTACAAATAGTTGGGAAGGCGAATAGGCCGTAGCAATGTAGCCGTGAATAGATGATGATCCCTGTAGTGTACTGAGTTACACAGCTTAAACCTGTGAATATAGAGCTACTTAGAACAAAACGTAAAAGAAGGAGAGTATGAAAACAAAAGCATATATATAGCTACTAACGACGTTACTGTCATCAAATACCTGAGCTTAGATCTTTACTAACAACAATTAATTAAAGGCGTTCAGTTTTTCTAGAAATGTACTATTAATTAGAACGCTCGGAGAAACAAGAATGTATTTAACTATGTATGATACTCGAACTCGCTGTTAAATAAATACTTTCAATAGCAGATTAAGGCAGTCGGAGAACCAGGGCGACGTAAGGGCTCTTACACATAAACACGATATACGATATCGCGTCGTGCTACGACACGGCATCACTTCACGATGCGACGTCGTGTCGTGGAAAATATTCAATCAAAAAACTAACTAAGTCCACAGTCTACATTTTTAGGGTTCCGTGCCAAAATGGCTGTCTGTCCGTCTATCCGTCTGTAACAGCAAGATATATCAGGATCTACTGATGCTATCGACTTGACATTTGGAATAGTGTTAAAAACCGCTAACCCGAGCCTATTGGACACAAAAAAAACTTACACTGTTTTTTACTTTTTTTAAAGGGAACCGAAATGGGATACCGAAAAACATAAGCAGAGCTCTTATATCGAGTAGGACATCAAAAGAAAGGACTTAGTAGATTCCAAAACCGTTTTTTTTTTCTTAGACACGTAGTGTTTGATTTAAGACAAAAAACGTTAAAAAAATACCATTCCCCCTATTATCTCCGAAGTTACTGAACAGAAAAATCTGTTATAATAACCGATTATCAGGGAGCGTACTTTTGGTGCCGATGACAGGCAAATGACGACAAATACAGGCTGATTAACGATTTACATTGATTTACCATTACCGTAAATTACCGGTATCGTTCACTCCGACCTCGCTCGGGCCCAGCTAAGTTTCTTGCCGGAGTCTTCTTAGCTGGGCTAGGTTTTAGCGAACCGGCACCTAAAACTCCCATTAGTTCGATACACAAGTTCACATAAGGACAGGATGACCCGAGTCATCCTTCCCGCTGGTCCGTTGCTCACTCTGAGCATTCAAGTTATTAATTAATTATATTTTTACTTATATTGATTGGTGTCAATGGTAGACGACATTTTGTTGGTAAAAATATATACGTCTGTTTATTTATTTATTTTAACGGAAAATTGGAAATATTAGTCGGATACGCGAGTTGACATATAGGTACTTACCCAAATGTATTATATTCATGTGGTCCCTTCTATATCAAAATGCGTTTCAGATTTATTTTCCGTATGAATAAATGAGATAACACAGGCAGACACATCTTGATGAAATGGCTTCTACCATTGACACCAACTAATGAAAGTAGTGATAAATTTAATTCATAGCTTTTACGATACCGGTAATTTCCGGTAACGATAAATCAATCTTAAACCTAAAGGGAATCACGCTGTACTTGGCTTGACGTCATTTTTACGTCATCGGCTCCAAAAGTACGAGTACGCTTCCTGCCGATTATTAATATCGTCCTACATATTACAGGAAAAATAAAACGGTTTTCCTAACTTGCAGCGTTTTTTAGAAATTCGCAAAAATCGTAAGACGAACTTATTTTATTTTCTCCTACTGGACTAACCTAACCTAACCGCGACATATGTATGGGGACAACAGTTTTTCAAGAGCAAAGTTAAGTTTGTCCCACCATACAGTTTATCTTGAATTATTTACGTATATACTGACGAGTTTGTACGAAACCCTCGGTGCGCGAGTCCGACTCGCACTTGACCGGTTTTTTTCGACTGGGGAAGAGGAGGTGGGGGGTGAAGTGCTTGGGGCTGACGCAGCTGGAGAGGCCTACTGGCGTAAGACGATGCACGTTTTGCGCCTCGCGCTTAGTCCGCCACTAACTGGTCCGTTCCAGGTCAAATTTTATACATATTAGAACGCATCATAACACTATTTACGAATTCCTTAACTGTATATAGTCAGGGAACTGTAAAACTTGTGATAAGAACGTGATAACAGCGACGACCTACATTTGGTTTTCAAAGTTGCTTAATCTTAATGCAGCGGATGTAGTTATTTATAAGGCGTCATGCAACAAAGTGTCTGCAGCCATGTACATGTCGTGGAGCTATTGTAATTTAAATTTGATGTGCCTAATACGATGTCCAACCATAATATACATTACCATTAGTCTAGCACTAACCTACGTAGGTATATAGTATATACTATCTATTTACATAATATCTTTGTAAAACAGTTACACGCAAAGCACACTGAGCCTTAGTGGAACTGTTGTATAGAGCAGTTTTTAATAATAATGCAAATGTGCTGTTAAAGTCGGGTCAAGATTTAATATCAATCAAAATTTCTACTACATGTTTGATCGTATCCTTGGTTGCGTTGTTTAGTTGCACCTCATAAATAAGTTATATAACGATCATGATGCCAGTTTCATGAGATAGGTAGGAGTTCTTTTGAACTAACTAAAAAAAAATATGAAAACACCCGTTTTTTGTAGTATAACCAGAATAATGACACTTTAGGAAACATACATATAAAGTAAATAGAGTTGATTTTAAATATCTAACATAATTCTGATTTACCTTGTATTTTAATTAAGCCTACTTTTAAATATCAATAACGAAAATTAATAAAATCTAACGTTAATAATAATTATAACGGGTTAGTAGCTACTGCAGCTGTGAGTCATTTGCTACCTAATTTATTTATCATTATAGACATAATAATGATGACATCAACATGGTTCAGGCAATTTAATTTCCATCAATTGATCGGCCTCAAATTGTCAAAACATAATGTAATGCTAAAGTGGTAGGTAGGTATTTTAATAATGTTTAAATGTATGTATACTACTAGTAGTTGGCGCTTATAAACCTATGGAAATCGTTTTTATAATGTTCTTGGCTTATTTCCTAATATCGTACTTTTCGTTATTAATATCAACATAATTATCTATAACTTGTGAAAAATGTGACTGCTTAGAGTTAGGTCTGCTAAGGTAACTATAGGTATGCGGGCTGAGAGCCTGAGATGGATACGATTGCTATCAACTTACCACTCGAACTGCCATCTTCCACATCATGCTTAGCTACCGTCTATTAGAAGTTGTAGACCTATATTTTGCCTATTGTATAATATGCCGACATAATAAGAATATAATTCCGAAAGCGAATAACGGAAACGCATGTTGCTTTGTTTTTTTCATTTACGAGTACTTATTCTTTAAAAAATATAGTCTCAGGTATTGTATCTTGCTCGAATCAAACCTACTTAAATAATAAAATTATGTAGTATAGTTAAATGTCTCCCGCCGTACCAGCCAATACGCCGTATGATTGTTTCCTTTATTTGTGTATTTTGATCTCTGATATAACTAGCCCGCCCGCACAGAGAACTCCCGTTTTTTTTTCCTTTTCTCCTTTTGAAAAAGAAGAGCAGTTGTGATCAACAGAACTTTTAGAACATGAGCAGAGAAAAATGGCTAAAGATATTCAAAGTTATCGATTCTTACACAAATACACACACAATACACGTGACACCATTTCGTCCTTCTCGGTTTGCTTCTCGGTTCAAGACCTCTGTTGCTTCGCATCCTTGGTCGGTCATTCTATAACGCTATTCCACGAATGTGACTTGCTTGCGTACCTCCATAGGTGTAGCGTTTGGTGAATTAGTGTTAATAAATATGCATTTAAATATAAGTAATGTTAGTGCCTTCTGGAGAACTTTGCGTTTTCTCAATTGGGCTGTAAAGGAGTGAATCAGCATACGTTTATAAATAGGTCTCAAATTGAATCGCAGCTCATTGTATTTAAATTGTTATGCATGGGTACAGAGCCCCGGTGACACATTTGCGGGCTCATTTTGGTCGACGTGCGGAGAATCCCTCAAGAACCTGGCTGGGTTATATATCAAGTCCTACTCTGGACTTCCGCCTATTAAATTTAACGTCTATTGATATACCGATTGCACTTTGATTAATAAATTTAGACCATGAAATTTAAAAATTAGTTAAAAACCGTAAACAATATTGTTTAATTGCTTACCCTTCCCCGTTTTTTTCACTTACATATTTAAAATTTACATTTTTTCCTACATCACTTGTACACTTAGAGCATAGAGGAAAGTAAGTAGGCCTATACGATAAAGTAAATATTTTTATGTTTTTCATTGAATCGATAAATGTCGATAAAATACAATGTAGCGCGATAAATTCATCATTCACTTGCCCTTTTCCCATTCATTTGGGGTCGGCGCAGCATGTCCTCTTCTTCCATACCTCTCTATCACCCGTCATCTCAGCGTTTACATCCTTCCTAGCCATATAATCTCTCACACAATCCATCCACCTCTTTCTTGGTCTACCTCTTCTTCCAGAACCTTCGACATTCATACCACGCGATAAATTGATGCTGCAAATGTAGTTTTAAAAAGAACTTTGACACTTACGTAAGTATTTTTTATGTGCCATTCTATCGGCACTGGTGAAGTCACAATCCAAGACCTTGTGTTATGTATGTAAACATTTGTCATTAACGCGCATTCGGATGGGCTTGTGTGACGAGTTTATTTCTTAAAATACAAATGCCCTACTATCAAACCTCGTTGAAATGCAGATAGATATTTCATTTAAAGTCCTTTTAATGTGATTGTTTTCCTATCTTCATACTTGAAATTTTAATACACATCTAGTTTTTATTCTGATTATTAATATCATAATATCTGCACTCGCGTGCGGCAGTCTCCATTGATTTCGAAATAAACTGGAAGGATATCTGAGTCATAAAGATGATTCTCGAAAAACTGGATTGGTGATCATCCCGACTTAGCGCGCGCGCACAATGTGTGGAGAGGTCAAACGCAGGATGCTCTTTTGAAACGGTGAAACGGATAACGAAATGTTCGGTTTTTAATGAGGTTGTCAATTTGTATGTACTATGAATATTGCATCTCAAGGGTTCAACTATTTTTTAGGGTTCCGTACCTCAAAAGGAAAAAAAGCGATTGAGTTGAAATTTGGTACATGTATTAAGGTTAATGATCCAAACACGGAAATATATGAATATTAATCATGGGGCCACTTTTGGGGGGTCAACTAGAAAATTTAAAAAAAGTTAGCAAACTATATCGTGTGACATATTTAATGAAAGGGCTTTCTGTGTGGTCTCAAATATATTTTTTATAATTTTTATACTAATATTTTTGGAGTTATTTAAGAAAATAGGCAAAAATTGACCATTCCCCCCCATTAAGACCAGTCCCATTTCCCTCCTCCCCCCTTTATATCCGAAACTATTGGACCTAGAATTTTGAAAAAAATATTGAAAATAGTCCTGGCACCCATAGATTACAGGAAAACCTATAAACCTATAAGAAGTCTGTGCAGTAAAGTAATTTGTGTTATATTGTTTTGAACGTACGGAACCCTATCCCCGCGAGTCTAACTCGCACTTGTCCGGTTTTTTTAATTATTTAAATAATTTGAATTTCGAGTAAGTAACATTTTCTGTTATTTATAATCTCACATGCAATAATTATATCAAAGTCTTTACTGCGAAGTTTTTCCTTGTACAGAGCTGTATAATTTGTCGGACCGTGCGTCATTGGTGTTGCTGTTGAACTAGTGGTACGGATTATCTAGCGCTAGAAAAAAAAGGAATAAATATTTTATCAGTCAAAACACAAACATGACACAGCTTTATGTCGAACGAGTCCCATGCAAATTGGCCAAGTTCGAGGGCCCATTTCGTCATAGTCTGCGCCGGCGCTGCGACCGGCGCGCCGCGAGCGAGCGACCCAATTATGTCCCACCACTGCCAGGCCTTCAATCAACTGTTTTAGTAGACTGGACTCTCTTAATTTGTTTGTAAATAGCAACAGCATCCTAAGAACCTTGGTAGTATCATTAACAGAATCGGATATCGAAATGGCCTCCAATGCTAAGTTCACATGTTTTATGTCAGTGCATAAACTTTGCTGCATTAGTAGTCCCAGGATATAGGACAATAGTATTCCCAGAGACCGACAAAAATAATAAAATTGTATCTTAATTAGCAACACGAATGTATTTTTTTTGATAAGTCCTATTACGCGTGTCACATTTAGCAGTTGGATGTTATTTAACTTTTAGATCACCAGATGGGACTGTCATTCTAATAAACTTAATTATTGCTTTCATCTAGTTCCATGTCTCGAAATTGTACGTCTATGCGTTTAGAAGCCAGTTTCAGAACCAGTTGATATTTGCGTTTAATTTAAGCGTTTAACTGCGTTAAAAAAGTAAAACCATGACGTGATACTTTTGTTAGCTCAACTACTTAGCTGCGTGGTTATATCGTACCATATTATAGGCTCGATAGACTACTACATCGGCAAGCAAAACTACAAATTACAAAACCCCTTTCATCTTATAATGCCGGATTTTATTTTCAAAACAAAACAGTTGCATTTTTATAGTATTGAAAAATAGTAAGTAAGTAATGAGTTTTGTAGGGAGCACGATCGACACTAGTACTTAGCTTTTGTGAGCTAATGCAACTGCTACTTAATGAGAGGTCTTAAAACACGAGTGTGGTTTTATGAAACGAGCGAAGTGATTTAAGGGGCCTAGGGTACTATTTGAGTACTATTTTTTGAGATATAAAGCGTTTCCAAAAAAAAGCCGTTCCAGAGATACAAACGGTGTACGCCAGCTTGACGCCCGGTAGCATACACCGTGAACAGGCCTTATATTTCAAAAAGTTTAAGTATACTATTTTTTTCACTTAGGTGTTTCGTCGGTACTATTTGGGTACTATTTATTTATCTTTACGGTGTACGCCATCTTGACGGTCACATGGTTTTTCATGCCATATATTATAGGAAATCGATTTCGATTTAATCATGAACCAAGTTTCGTCTTAATCATGCACCAAGTTAAGGTATCAGACTCGTTTATCATAAATAAATAATATTGATTTAGAATTAGAACAAGAATATTATAGTAGTAGAAAATAAAATTAAAACACCTGTTGCCTCCCTCTGGAGCCTGCTGAGCGCCCTGTGCAGGCCACGCGCGCCCAGACCAACTTAATTGAGTTTTAATTTATTAGTAAAGAACCCAAAGATAGTTCCATATATTAATTTCATAAAACAAAACTTTCCTTTATTACTCCTACCATATCTAATTAGACAATCCGTTCGAAATATAAAAGTGTTAGGACATTAAAAAGTTTTTTTCTACTCCTGTACTGTTATCTGTCTTTTACTTGGTCACGAACACTAATATAAGAACATACATAATATGAGTTCAGAGAAGTCTATACTCTATTCCCCATAACAGCACTCACTCACAGTGTCGTTATAGTCACTTTACATTATTGCTAGCAGCCACAGACTTCTAAATCTAGGTTAAACTTAGGTCAAGGATTAAGCGCTCAATTTTAACTTTACGGTAAAAATGTACAACTACCAACTTAACAAACAATTAAATTCCTACGGTTTATAAGAAAAACAAAACTTTCCGAACTAAATTCATTGATGCCAACATAAAAAAAGTATTTTTAATTTAAGTATATTTTAAATTAAAAAAAAAAAGTTTACCATAGACACATACTGTCAGTCAAACGTCATATTTGCCTTGTTTCCAGGTTATGATTAATTTTGTATTTTATAATTTAAAACTTAGTCGTAGAAAAAGTATTGTATGCAACGTTGTATAATTAAGTCAAAAAACGCTCATTGCGTCTCTATTTGCGATACTCGCCGCATTCGCGGCTCGTATCGCAACTCACGCAATTCGCATTTTTTGAACCCACTTATACAACTGTTGCATAAAATACTATTAGTTGTAGATAAAATATTACAGGACTCAGTAGTTTTTTAAATGCAATGTTTCAGCCTGTAAGATGGGTTTTTAAGGGCAAAGTGTAAGTAAGGCTTTAATAAGGCAATGTAGGTGCCAAAGGAAGGGACGAAGTAAAGATGAATATCGGCTTACTATATTTTTCTCAAAATGTTACCGCCCGGTCACAAGTCACTCATTCAATTGCTCTGGCGACGTGAGTCGTCAGCGTTCATTCAGCTTTATTGAACTAATTTATACAATTATACGTAAGTGTTTAAATGTACCAATAAATCATTTGCGTATGCATTTCACTTAAAGATAGATTTATGTTTTCCTATTAAATATTACTCATCGGTCGCGTTGTATCAACCTGGCCACGAGTCCGAAAATACTCAACAGTATAAAGCTTAGAATTGTATAAACACCATAAGGGTTCCTTTTTTACCATTTTGGTACGGAACCCTAAAAATATAAAGTACAAGCAAGGATATAAGTAAAACAAGAGTATGTTGATCAGTAGTAGTAGCAGATAAAACAGACAAATCGTAGAAAACAAAATATCTATACGCGACTTTTTGTGTAGATCTAAGTTTTTTTCTCATAAGAAGATTTAAGGGCTGAAAAACTGTCCTATTAATCACAACACTTGCTTATATCAATAATAATATTTTCTATTATATAATTTAGTATTATTTAACGGAAATTTCCTCTTGCTATTGTGCTGCTCAGACCGTGGACTTGTTAACGCCCGCGTTAAAAGCTATGCTAATTTGATGGCAATAGTATAACGACCAGTAATTATCAATAGTGCGTCCAAACCTTTACCTTTGTGTTCCCTTCCTGTTAGTACGTATGACGTGCTTTGAGCAAGTAGGTTCTCTTTGTGTATAATGTAATGATTTTGATTTGATCACGTTATAGGTCAATGATGATTTATCGACTCGGTTACTCGTAACGTAACAGTAAATTTAATTATGGTTTTTGCATACTATATGGCTTCCAATACCGGTATTTTAAGTACTGGAAATACTATACGGGCACTAGTATTGGTAGCCCTATACCGGCCAGAGTTTTTCGCTAACCACCATACACTAGATTCTATTTTATATATGTACTACCTATTCCAATATTTTTTTACGATACTAATGATAATAATTATAATACCTACCGACACAAGCAATGAACAATGACCTTATATTACAATAGATAAATAAAATAACCACATTTTTATTTAAAAAAACCCGACCGCGGTGCACTTTGAAACTGCATAAAATCCGCCATTTTGTTTATTTTAACGAACTTCATACCCAGTGACACTCGCACCATCAAGACGAATCTAATGATGTATCATTTATCAAAATCGGATGTGCCGTTGAGTAGTTACGAGCGGACACAGGAACGGACATACATACATACATACATACATACAGGTCAAACACATAACCCTCCTTTGGGCTTCGCCGCAGTCGGGTAATAAAATCTTGCGAGAATATACCTGGTACCTACAGCTAATAAAATATGCTATTCTATCATGTTTTTGCCTTTCTGTTGTTTTGTTGAGCCTGACATTTTAGCTATTATTGACACCTACAATAAGAAACAGTACCAGACAGTATCAGTTGTACATTTTATTTGCGTTGATTTCATAGGCTGCTAGAGCTATATTAATATGCATTTATAATTTTATATAGCTTATAGGTGCAGGCCTATAGGTTTCTAATAAATAAAGATGCTGCAACATATAACGAACGAACCTTTTAAAAATCACAAAATTAGTACAATGGGTCGTTAGGGATTCGATGTAAGTTATTCTCAAGTGGAAAAGTCTCGAAGAGGGCCAAGTTGAGGCTCATTGCGGTAGTTTAATCGGGGGCTTACATGAAAAATATGGCGTTAATTTGGTATGCGGCGAAGTGTTGGGGCGTCATCGTGAGGCCGAGACAAAACCCCGTCGGATCGGGGGCTAATTGAGCGAAGAATGGTCGGTCTGCCCTCTTAGTATTCCGCTCGAGGCGGACGCTCGAGCCGCGCGGCGGTAACATCAATCTCAATATGGACGGATGACGGGCGGCGGAAAGTGCGCCCGCGGACAAGAAACCCCTCTTAGCGTCTTGACCGCTGCTTTGTTAACATCGAACGAAGACTATACATTGATTGATCCGTCAGAACTGACAGCCAGCAAACCGACCTGACATGCCCCCAACTATGCTACTGAAAGTTTCTGCTTTGCGGGCCCATCGAGCTCGATCGAGAAGATAACTATTTGAAATTTTATAGGAGCATGTGCAAACTATATAACATATTACATCGGTTAATAAAATACAGTCATAACATAAGTGTAATCTGAATGTGAAATAATCGTACTAACTACTTATTTTATGATAAATTGATAATCGTTAACACAGTCACTTTAAACGTTAGAGTGATTGTCATTGGTCCCTCGGCGTCCTTTGCAATGACAATAGTACTTGTAAGTATTATAGCCAAGCTATAAAAAACGTGAATAAGTTTTTGTACTAACGTAGGAAACAAGTGTAGGTATATTTGTACGCCACGCCACTGATATATACATATATATTTTTAAGTGAATTCGTATATGAGTGATGTAAAAATGCCAACTACATCTTTAGTACCGTAAAACGGGGTAAGTTGGATCGAAATCGAAGTTCAAACCTGGATAAAAGTTTATTTTTATATGTGGCAAATTGATTTATATACAAAAGAAGTGTTCCGGAGGTATGAATTTTAGTTTGTCAATGATTGTTTGTTGCTTCATTGCATAGTTTCGACGAAAAATTCATAATAGTAGGCAAATCCAGCTCACCCCGTAGTTGGGGTTATAAGGCCTAGCAATGGGGTGAGATGGAAAAATTGCTAGGGTTGACACTCTCGGATCAAGTCAATAGCTCGACTTGTCAAGAGATTTTTTTATTAATGTAGCAAAATTATGTTTTATTTATGCTCCTACTTAAACCGGTTTAATGTTTTCTGTAAGTAGTGAGTGACCCTTATTTTTATGACGTATAAATAGTTTTTTAGATCAATTTATAAAAATATATTTTGATCTATATGGAATTAGTAAGCTGAATCCCATCAAAAACATTAATATGAAATTAATGACCTGCATGACACACTATGACACGTCGACAGACAGAAACGTCTATCGCCGTAGTGTCACAATTTTGTGTGCAAACACATGACTAGCATGACAGACACTGCTATTTATTTACCATTTTATCATAATATAAGACACTTTTGACTACTTATGTAAATCGTCAACCCTGAACTACGAACACCAACTCCCCCCTTTCAAACCGGTACACCCCGTTCGTAACACCAACTCTCCCCATTCATGACCCAACTGTCCCCGTTGTCGAGCCAACTCACCCCTCAGTACAACCCTGCTCTCCCCATAAAAATCCTCAAATGCGGTTGGATAGTTTTGCGTTCTGTTTCCAATAAGCCATGTAAGTATATAAACGATATCCGAAAGGTGGATAAACACTTACTTTGGTAAACTTAAAAAAAAGTTAAATTCAACTAAAAATCCGCCGATTTCGAGCATCAACTTTAACAGTGAATTTCTGTTTCAAAATTGTATGATTTGGCAGCTTAGTGTTGCGAAAAGAAGAAAAAATATGTCTAAAAATATAATCAAATTACTTTGAGAGCAACCTAAGCCCAAAAGTTAAAGTAGCTACTCAAAAATGAAATTCTGAATTCGCAATCCAACTCCCCCCGCGAAACCTACTCACCCCATTTTACGGTATTTATAGTTTGTCTGTTCAACAACGATATCCTCATTCAGTAGCCACGCGAGTTAAATGAAGTCGGGGACTGAGTAAAGGGTTATCATATGGACTTGTCTACTGCATACGTAACCTGGATTTTACACATTATGGGATTGGAATTGTGATTGTATAGGAAAGAAATTTGGGAAATTGCACAACTTCTAATTAATCAAAAGGAAATGGGTTTCTTGATCATTTATGCTTTCAGAAACAATTTTTTACATTCTTGTCATGGAGATTTTGTTAACAAAACAGTATTTTGTACTGGAATGCTTTGTATTAAAAATGTGGGTCTCTCGCTAAATATTTCACATGTCCACATGACCTATATATAAAATAGGAGTGAAAATAGAGGGGCCAAAATATCGTTTGTATTATTGTTCTATTACTATTCTGAGACCACTGATCCTGCGACCTATAAGTTGAATAACAATGGAAAAGGCTTCGCTATGATTTCAGTGGACACGACTACGCCATTACCGTATGAATTTATGTATGTTCCAGATGTCATAGAGTCATCTATTGCATAAAATAGGGTACGTAGCAAAATTTCCAAATTCAGAATACCCACTTACAAAATACCTAGTGGCAATAATTAGAATAGGTCTATATTATCTCCCGTAAAATGATTGTTACAATTTGTGTTGCCGATAACGTTTTTCATCATAATTCATGATATTCGTCATATTATTGAAATTCGTAAAAATTTGCAATATAAATTAGTATTATTATTTTTCGGAAGTCATCATTAATGTTGCTAACAAAATTTTAAGTCATAATATTCATTATAGGTAATCATAGTAGGACACTTCCTAGTCTTGAAGGTAATCAATTTACTCGTCATAATAGTGACAAGGATTTTTTTCTCAGGTCATAGTTATTGTTAGTCACAGCATTCATTGTCATGTTGGTATAAAACTTAACCTCACGTAGCCTAACCTGCCTTTCTGGTAGCAGTTCGGCTTAGTTGGGGTCGCAGTTCAAACCTACATTTCTGGTGCAGTTCAGTTTTGTTAGGGTTGCAGTTCAATCAAACCTAACCTAACCTATTATAATCTAACCTACTTTTCTGATAGCAGTTCGGTTTTGTTGATGTCGCGTAGTTTCCTAGTGGCAGTGTGTTTAAGTAGCGGTCGCAGTTGTAACTTACTTTCCTAGCACAGACCTTAAAATATTTCTAAATAATTACCGATATACCTTGGGATGTTATGATATTATATCTATTAAAAAAAAACATATTTCACTTTAGGCAATGATACGATATATCTTGCTAGATTATGGATATCAATTTTATGACTTTTGTATTGTATAATATTTTTTATTTTATTTTATTTATTTATAGGTTTGCCAACAGATACAACACCAAAATGATTATAGATAGAATGAATACATAGCATGCATGAGTGTTTATCCACTTATAGGCAAACACAGCATGCGATTTTTATAAGCCAGCTATACATTTAACATAATAGATTATTAGAATTCGAATTATCAACCAATCTAGGTAACATTTTTTATGGCTAATGTTATTTATGGACATAAATTATATGAAAATCAATTTCTGAGTTTCATAATACGAAAAAATAAGTTTATGGGAAACAAAGGGATCCCAATATTTCGAATACTAAAAATGCCTACGAGCAAAATGCTTTATTTATAAAAATACTTCGAAAATCAACAATTTCTTTTTCTAATGCTGAACAGTTTTATTCCTTAATATGTAGTTAGATGCGCCAGTATAATTTCCATCAGAAATGCATCATGCTTTTTTATCACTCAGTAGGTACCTAATGTACCTAAACTAAATATGTTATTGATAAAACATAGTTTTTCTTCCAGCTGTGAAATGAAAGTGTGGTTTGGATAGTAATAAAATGAAATTGCGTGAACAATTGGAGATAGATCAAACGTCTTTAGAAATTTCGCACTTTCGCACATTCGACATGTTTGTTACAACTGAACATATGTCATTTACAATATTGTAGAATGTCCATGTATTGGTAGTTTTGTACATTAGACATTTAAAATGTAACCTACGACTCTATCTAGAACACACGTTTTTAAAAGTTTTGTTAGACATAAGAAATATTTATTTTCGAAGTTTTGTCTTTAGGAATTCAATTTCAGATAATGTTTGTAACATTTATAAAGCTGATAGGTATGTACAATGAAGACATTTTGGAGATATTCAAATACGCGTTAAACCAGTTGAACGGATTTTGACTATGTATTTTAAGAAAGCTTTTGTTGAGTTTGCAGCTTGCAAGTTAAAGTTGAGCCACTTTCCGGTTTCTGATTGAGCTGAATTTTGTACGCAGCATATGTACAACGGATATTAACGCAATATATATTTAACTAACATTTGTTCGTGCTATTCCCGATAATGTCCCAAGAGAATTCTTTACTAGGATATAAAGTATCCTATGTTTCAATCCAGGACTTGGTTTACTTGGATGCCAAATTTCATCTCAATCCATCTTGATGTTACCTCGTTACTTAGTAACAGACAACTAAACCTCCAAACATTCAAACATCTTCACAAACTTTTACATTTATATAATATCAGTAACGATCTTATGACATGGAGTTGATCTGATGATGGAGCTCAAAGATAGCCATAGGTCCATCTAAAATAAATAAGATAACCTCATTTGATAGGATTTGAAACGTAGTTTGCGATAATATAAAAAAAGTACAGTCAGCAAATAAAAACTCGTCTAATTTTTTTCTCACAGAAACTTGTTCGATCCCGAGATGGGTGCTATGTAAAGCATGTGACTGGATTTACATTTTGTAGCATGACATTAACTGCCACATGGGGGATATGATTAAACAATTTTTTCTATAAATTTATTTGATGTAAGAGTTTAGGTAGTATATAAAAAAACCGGTCAAGTGCGAGTCGGACTCGCGCACCGAGGGTTCCGTACAAACTCATAAGTAGATACGCGAATAGTTCAAGAAAAAGTGTATGTCGATTTGTTTAGTAGGAGCAAATAAGTATATGTTATGATTTTTGCAAATTTCTAAAAAACAGTGCAAGTTACGAAAACCGTTATATTTTTCCTGTAATATTTAGAACCTGATGAGTAATGATTGTATTTAATAGATATTTTTTCTGTAATCTGAAACAGGCCATCGCTTAGTTTTGCTACTCTCCGCTAGATGGATTTAAAGTTTTTGTAAATTTCTAAAAAAATATTAAAGTTAGGAAGACTGTTATATTTTTCCCGTAATATTAGGTTGATATTAATAATTGGTAATTATTACAGATTTTTCTGTTCAGTAACTTCGAAGATAATAGGGGGGGGAGGGAATGGTATTTTTTTGAACGTTTTTGGTGATAAATCAAAAAGTACATGGTTAACAAAAAAAATAAAAATGGCTTTGGAATCTACAAATCAAGCTCTTTCATTTGATACCTCACTTGATAGAATAGCACAACATTATATTTTCAAACTCCCATTACGGCCCCCTTTAAAAAAAAGTAAAAAAGATACAAGATTTTTTTTTATGTCAAATAGGGTCGGGTTAGCGACTTTTAAAACTATTCCAAATTTATATCGATAGCAGCTACTAGTTCCTGAGATATCTGGCTGTGACAGACGTTCCTTTTTTACCATTTTGGTACGGAACCCTAAAAAGGCTTCCTATAAATTTGGGATACAAGGATGGTATAAAATGACAGCATTGGATATGATTTTGCAGGAAGGTGGTAAAAGTCAATCTTAAAGTACCTATAGCTATTCCAATAATAAAAACTTATATTTATTTAGTTCAAGGAACTTTTTATTAAAGGAAAAAAGTGCCACGCTACGCGTGCTGTACATATTTAGAACTAAAATGTGAGTTTCGAGGTATTTGTGCGGAAATAAAGAAATATGACGGAAGATTTTCTCGTCTCTTATTTGTCTTTAACAAATTCGGGTCTGATTTACGTACTAATTTTTATTCTAACGGCTAGTAGCTTAATTTATTTTAATTCTCCATTTCGGCTGTCTTCGCTTTCCACTTCTTTTAGGTGTACATTTTGAAAAAAAAAACGGTGTCGTTATTGGACAATACCACCAACTGTAACAAATCAAACGAAAACAGCATGGTACCAATATCTCGAATATGCCAAAATTACATATAATAATTAACTATAGTAGTGGCGAGAAGCGGTTGGATGCGGAGAGCTGAAGACCGGGTATGGTGGCGCGAACTGGGGAAGGCCTATGCCCAGCAGTGGATGACTAGTGGGTGATGGTGATGATGATGATGAATTAAGTATATGGTTAAGTGTTGTTTTCGTAAACATCCTTTCACTTAGAAGAACCCTGTTACCGTTGTTTTGCTAAAACCAGCCATGTAATTTTACACCGATTGGAAATGTTGAGAACAAAGTAAAAAGGCTAACTGCTCGGTTAGCCGCTAACGCTGTTGCCAACGGATTATGAGCTCCGACGTACGCTTGTTATTTCGATCAGCTGAAAATCACCTTTTTATATGGTATCTATAGCAGAGCACACCCAGGCAAATAACTAGATCAGAAAACTGCAGAGTTAATCAATAATCAACACAGACTAAACCGTTAGTGAACGGTAATTGCCTTTGACGTTATTTGGCTGCATTCTGTTTGTAAACAAACATAAATAGTTTGAGATTATGTATGAATGGACCAGGGCCAGATTATTGTTGATCGAAATGCATTTTAGGAGAGAGGACTTTTAAAAATACACTCGTATTTACAAATACCGGTACGTATGAGTGCTGCGCTTGAATCGTAACTCAATTTGTGTTCGTATTGAAAACATGAGCACAAGCGTATCGAATAACACCATGGAATTTCGCCATCTTTACCCCGGCGCACAATGAGGAGTTTTAAAAATAGTCTATGGGTTACTGCCTATCTATGCGCGCGTACAATATAATAATTACTTTATACACTTTAACACGTTCACTTGGTTAACGAATTTATTAAACAAAACACTGCTGTTTCGTGAATATTAGACACATTGGGATACTGTAGAAGCCAATGTACGATTACGAGTGTCGGCATTGGTTTGCGTATAATTCTGTTTTCGCGAAAGGGTTTAAAGGGAAAAAACGATGGAGAGAGAGGGAAAAAATCGGAATCCCGCGTAAAGTTTTAACATTACATTAGTCATAAAGTCTTATTTGCGAAAAACCGGTTTGAATCTAGTATACTTAATGTAGTTTGTGTTTTGTATAATTAATACAGGGGGCGGTAGAAAATGCGATTTTAAAAACCACACCGCTTCCAAACGGCACTTGGAAGACGGGCGCAGTTAACGGAGATCAGTACCTAGCTCGATTTTTGGAAATTTATTGGCGATGGAACGTTCACAGGAGAACAGTGTGTTTTCTGTGTAACGGCTTACAAAAAAAAACAACAAGTAGTAAGGAAACAAATTTATACCTGTAACTACTTTAGCAAACAGATAATATCGCTATAGTGAAAACTTAGACCCGGTTGCGTTTTAGCTTGAGCGAGTTGAAATTTTCCATGAATTATTTAAATGATAAGTAGACCAGGTTTCCGGAGCGGGGCTACCAAAAACTAAAAAGAAAAAAAAATGTACCTACCTATCCGTGGTCGACCATGTGGTCCGCGCGAGATTTTCAAAGGTGCAGTGTGGCCTATTAATCAATTGAACCTACGTTTTGTTACTAAACTACGATTTAGGACAGTTTCAACGATAGAAGGATATCCTTTCCTTTCCGTTGCTAAATACTTGATACATTGTCAAACGTCAATAAAAGTATAATGTGAACTCTCCGATGGATAAATTTTTTTTATTTTTTTTTATAACATCCGTCACTCTCACACACTATTTGTCAGAACGTGACGGATGCTTTATCATTTATTTATCACGTGACAAAGCGTAGCATCATAAGCCTACTGGTTCTCATCTATGTTTGATCAGATCAAAAGAAGCCTATGATTGTTTTATCTTCGCTGATTGCTATTGTCAGACGTGGAGTAGTTGAAAATCCGTAAGATTACAATTCTGTGCGATGGACGTTCACCCGGAGCTCTCATTATCGCTGCCACCCACTCTTATTACATTCAACCCGTATTATCTGTATACCTATATGTATTTTTAAATGATGATGGCATAATATTTTTTTTTTATTTTTTGGAATGGTTAAACCAGAATTAGGCCAACGGGGACTATTAAGAGTTGTTGTACTTTATCAGTGCATAGTACTAAGTCTTTTAAAACATAAAAAGCGTACAAAGGAGATTGCCGACTTTTTGTACCAACCAATTATCGTCATTAAATTGCGTCACAACAACCAAAACGATACCAAAAACTTAGTTTTTATATATTTAACCATGTGGATTTTTTATCACTGAATTTAAAATGGGAAATCTGAGATTAATTAAAAAACAAATGCTGTAAGATTTCCGCCGCCACCATGAAAATGTATAATTTTCTTAAAATGGTATCTAAGGTGTCCGAATGTTCCTAAAGAGAATGAACAAACATTCGGACACCTTAGATAATTCTTTCTTGCCTTGTTCGACAATACAAAACGAATATCGCCCTATTTTTTATTTTCTTGGTTCAACATACTCCATTGTGTTTAATTGTCTAAATATTTAATTATTGCCGACAAGAAAATACAAGCGATTTTCTTTTAAAACACGATCAATAACTTTTACTTTCGAAGTTCAAACAATGGACTTTTTTAGTAGGTATCATTATACGATCGTTTCCTCTTTATTTCCCGTCTTTATATTTTTTGAACACTCAAAAAGGAATTACGGGCATTTACAATGCGCCACAAAGCTGTAGGTATTTACTTTTTGTCGGTTTCGCTGGAGTGGCAGACATCCTCGTCTTGCTTACATACATTTCATGAGCTATTAAACCCGGCCCCAGCCTGAACCGATCTTACTCCGGATCTCAATAGAGCTGATAATCGAAACTGTAAAATACAGTATTAGTATAATCGAAATAGATTAATATTTCGGAATAATAGATATAAGATTTTTATAACCCAGAAGAATAATATAAGTAAGGATACGCTTTCGCTGGTGAGGCATGTCTTAGAAAGTCTTCCAGTACACTCCCCTGGAAAATGTAGTTCTGTTCTTATTAAATCGATTATGTTAAATTGATATAAAATGGTAAAAAAGGAATCCTTATGGTGCCTGTCTGTCAGTCTGTAATCAGCCAGACATCTCAGGAACTACTGATGCTATCGATTTTAAATTTGGAATTTTTTTAAAAATCGCTAACCCGAGCCTATCGGACATAAAAAAATTATACCTTTATTAGGTTTTTTAAAGGGGGACGAAATGGGAGATCGAAAATTATATCAAGTAAGGTATCAAATGAAAGGGCTTATTTTGTTTATTCTAAAACCATTTTATTTTTTTTTTAATAATGTTTTTGTTTGTCTCACCATATCAATAACTCCAGTATAAAAATCTTGAACTATTTACGTAAGTGTCTACGAGTTTGTAAGGAACCCTCGGTGCGCTCGAGTCCGACTCGCACGCTAAAATGCCCTCAAACCATGAATTAGTACATTCTGTGAACGAGGACCCGTGCCGTCTTCATCTAAAATTTCTCATACGACCCGGTTGAATTAAGTTTGCACCTGACGTGCTTGACGTCACTTACAAATTAGGTGCAGACTTAACGTAACCATCCGTCAAAGTTATTCCTATAGCGCCAAAAATATCCAGCAATCGATAAACTGTATTAACATAGGTTATTAACGGGAAGACGATCTAAGGGCTCTTTTTTTGGGATGAAATCTCCACATTTACTTCTACATTTAGGTAAATTGTTGGTTAACTGGTTGAGCGCCAAGTCAATGGAATAGTAAATGCAACAGTACAAGTAATTTTTGTAACAAAATATTACTATCTCAAAAATTACTACAGGATATAGAAAATGTTATACCATTTTAGGAACTACAATAAACGCGCTATTTTTAGGGTTCCGTAGCCAAAATGGCAAAAACGGAACCATTATAGTTTTTAGGGTTCCGTAGCCAAAATGGCAAAAACGGAACCCTTATAGTTTTTAGGGTTCCGTAGCCAAAATGGCAAAAACGGAACCCTTATAGGTTTCAGGGTTCCGTAGCCAAAATGGCAAAAACGGAACCCTTATAGTTTCGTCATGTCCGTCCGTCCGTCTGTCTGTCCGTCTGTCCGTATGTCACAGGCATTTTACTCAAAAACTACATGATGGATATTGATGAAATTTGGAATATAGGTCTCTTGTATGAGCTGCTACTTAGTTTAGTAGGTAGTTGAATAATTAAAATAAATATTTTTAGGGGGGGCACTCCGTACATGTTACAGAAGCTAAATATTTTTTTTTTCAGAAAATATCAATGTGTATGTAATGTTTTTGATTAAGTGAAAACCTTTGAAAATAATCGCTCCGAAAGTTGTGAAAATTGTGTCCCCCCTCTATCTTCTAAACCGTGTGTCCGAAAAATATAAAAAAAATTACAAAGATAAAGTTTAATTAAAACTTTCAACGAAAATTATTTTCAACAAGATCGGATTAACAGTTTTTGAGTTATTGCCGATAAACTGTGCTTCTGAGCAAAAGGACGTACCTAATTGCTATGAAGATACGCTCTTTTGTTGTTGTACATGTTTTTTTAGGGTTCCGTAGCCAAAATGGCAAAAACGGAACCCTTATAATTTCGTCGTGTCCGTCCGTCCGTCTGTCCGTCTGTCCGTATGTCACAGGCATTTTACTCAAAAACTACATGATGGATATTGATGAAATTTGGAATATAGGTGTCTTGTATGAGCCGCTACTTAGTTTGGTAGTTAAACAACTAAAATAAATATTTTTAGGGGGGGGGGGGGGCACTCCATACAAGTAACAGAAGCTAAAAAAAAAATTTTCAGCAAATATCAACGTGTGGTATATAGTTCGACAGCTCTTTAAAAACACTCTAAGGTTTCAAAGTAATGTTTTTGATTAAGTGAATATATTTGGAAATAATCACTCCGAAAGTTGCGTAAATTGTCTCCCCCCCCTCTATCTTCTAAACCGTGTGTCCGAAAAATATGAAAAAAATCACGAAGGTAACGCTTAATTAATACTTTCCACGAAAATTATTTTCAACAAGATTGAATTTACCGTTTTTGAGTTATTGCTGATAAACTTGCTATGAAGATACGCTCTTTTGTTGTTATACTTTTTTAACATCGTATTTTTTACCTTATAGTTACGGCTATGGAACCCTACACTGAGCATGGTCCGACATGCTCTTGGCCAGTTATTACATCGTATTTTTTACCTTATAGTTACGGCTATGGAACCCTACACTGAGATGGTCCGACATGCTCTTGGCCAGTTTTTACGTCATGTGCCAGGTTCTGATCGTACTTTTTTTTTTCACCACCCTCGTTCGAAATCAGAGGTAAAATTTGGAAAAATCTGAAAAATATTTTTTGTTATTCTACTGAAGAAATTAGCAAAAATAGGAATACGTTAAATAGCATAGTTATTCGGCAACTCATATTGAAATAAAGATTTGAAATATACTTAATTAATATTTGACACCGAGTCAGGGTATCACTTAGCACGAGTTTTGCAAAAACGTCAATCTCGTGTCTTATGAGTTGGTCTATTAGCCCTTTTCGTATGGACGTTGGTTTTAGAGACACCCTGTAAATATGTAAAAAAATATATTTGAATGTAATGACGAATATTCGCTTTAAGATTTTATTGTCACACTAAAATTACATCTGTCACGCCGAGCCGCGCGGACTTAACCTGTTGTGCCCTACCACAGAAAATCGCGACTTAACGGTGAACTCGTGAAATTAGTCTCCCGGCGCTCAAGAAGGTTACCGTATATTTTCAGATGAATCGCGTACCTTTTAGTATTTAATTTAATGATGCAACATCATAATATGATAACTGTGTAATTGAAAGCATAGGTTCAACGAATGAAGTCTGTCGGTGTTTGTGTGGGTTTTAGGCTTTGTAGTGCTGATAGTTAGTTTGACTACTAATTACATTTATCTGAGATGCGTCTTTGATATTGTAACGATTGCTTTCCTCTCAGATAGTTTAGAATTGTTTTGTACAAATAAAACGTAGTTACTCAACAGCATGTCGAAATACATGCCCGTAACGTAACTATTTTTGGTTATATACCTCGAGACTAAGATTGTTTGCAAGGTAATGGGGTGGGTGGGTGGGATAAGAATGAACTTGGAATGATTCGATATTAGATTATACGGTCTTTACTTATTTTTAGGTAATTAACAATATTGACTTTGTATACTATTCTACATATTAAGATCTGACTCATAGAGAAAGCTCTTTGCTATTAACTCCACCTTTTGTACCTTTTGAGAAATAGTTAAATAATACTGTAAAGCTGATCAGATTGGGGAATTTTATCAGTAAATAGTTCAAAGTAGGCACCGAAGAAATTTCATGCAACTGTATAAATAAACGCAAAATATAAATTGATGTGTCGGTTTTGCGTTTCCATTGTCTCGCACGGGGCCGACAGAGGCACGGCGTCAAATGATAAGTCCTTCTAGGATCTGCGAGGCATTAAGCATTAAGGATTCACTTACGGGGGATTTGTCTCCGCCGTGCGTCTCGTCACGTCGCCCTCAGCCCTCTGTTATGACGTATACATTTGTATTGGTCATGACACTGTTAAATCAATCAACATATTATAGTTACACGTCGTGAAACTAAATAGTGTCAATGTATTTTTTCACGCAAACATTTAAATGCTATTCTTAAACTCAAAAGTTACTCATATTTTTGCGCTTTTTACTATCTTACAGTGACTACAAAGTAGCTTTTTTCTTTCAAACTTCATACTAACAAGGAAGGGTACCCAACTGTCCGACTCCGATTTGATTCATTTTGTTATATGTTATAGTCTAAAATAAGTAGCAGACACGTATTTTTTTAGCTGCCCAAGATCAACTTTTTAGGAGATATTGTCCTTCAAAGTACTGAAAAGTTACTAAACCCTCCAACTTCTACAGAAAAAATATTCAAGTAAGTTTCTAGTTAATTACTGGTTTCATTACATGGACATGAAAAAAGAATAGACACGTGTTTTGTCATTTCACCTCAAACTCATATTTTCCTAAAAAAAACACCCTTCAAAGTTTGAGCCCTTTAACAGTTAGGTACCCTTCCTTGTAAGTCAATGTTGCTTGTATGTCAAGCTTAAAACTGGTCAAAAACAAAATTTGTTTGACACTTCGATTATAGTGAACTTTATAGTTAAAGCCTTGGATTCAAGAACTTTTCACTACTTTCTATTGGAATTTGCGAGCATTAAGCCTTTACGGTAAATTAAACTTGAAAAATGAAATAAAACAGCTGCAGTAGGTACATTTTCTTCTACTAAAAGGGTTAGGATTAGTGTTATGCGACGAAAAAAATCATTTGTCATTTTGAATATTTTTTTATAAAATACCCAGGAGTTTTCTGCATCATTAATCAGCGTCTACGTTTAAAGGGCGAAGACGGCATGCAGCTCATCTTCGATACTCTTCAATGATTGCTCAATTCAGTGTCAACGACAACTAGTGATATTTTTTCACCGATATTATTTTTTTTATTTTTTTTGGATGTTTGTTACGCGATTACTCGGCTGGACCGATTTGGAAAATTTTATTTTTGTTTGAAACGGATTGGTCTTCTTGGAACTCTTTGAATATTATAGGCACATTCACTCGTGCATCTCGCGAGTATATACACTGAAAGTCGGTTATTTTAAAATTTTGAATTTTGTGATTATTTAGTCTCCACTTACAGGTCGATTCACAAGAGCTGGCACGAATGGATTGAACGAGTGAATCATAATTCATTAAGCGATAATCGTGTTTTCAGACAATCTCGTCTCATAACTTCGTAACCATTGTGTATTTTATGAATAATAAAAAGATATCTACCTACACAAACTCAACCTTGTTTGCGTGACGCTGTGAAGCGCGGAAATTGCATTGAAACATCTAAATTACGTATGAGTTTCGCATATTTTCGCCATGATTTCGTAGATTGCGGCGTTAGTGTGAAAACATTAAATAAAAATTGGATCCTCCCGTATAAGAACGGCACGGCACTCAAAAGTGACAAGTGAGATTACTTTCGTTCAATCCATTCGTGCCAGCTCTTGTGAAGCGACCTGTACGTAAAGTGTAGGCTTGAGAAGTATCACTAAGAGTGCTCAGGTTTCGGCTGTGTGAGGTTCGTATTGCTGTTTTCATATTTAATTTAATTACCAGGTAGCTTCATATTTCAGGATATATAATATAGAGACAGAGTCCTAAAATTTATCTATTCGTTTTTAAGATTACTTTTATTTATTATTCGTCCACAAAGCATGTATGTCACCAAAACATACATATTTGTTTACAGTCATATTTTTTTTAGGACACTGTTTATAAACGTCCCTGAGATTTATTTTTTCATTTACATATACAGCGTGGAAATCAGAAGTATATTATAGATAACTTTTGCTTAAAACTACAATGAAAATATTTACCATCAAAATAATTCGGCCCGCAATGTAACGCAACACATTCTAGTTGACAAACACGCTAGTTGACAGTTACTTTAAAAAAGCTCGTATCTCGCAATGTCTTAACAAGCATGAATGCGGTACATTGCTGCTCGGTAAATTTTCAAAATTAATTACGAGGTCACTATTAAGTGTAATTTAAAAAATCATATTAATTAATGATAACACTACTAAACGCTATATCAGGTTTAATTTTTTGCTCGTATTGGACTTCCACGCTGTATAAATGAATACAAAATAAAGGAATAAAATAAATATTATAGTAATTTTTTGAATTTTGGGTAACATAACCGTTAGCTATTTGAAAATTGAGCCGTTTTTAGGGTTCCGTAGCCAAAATGGCAAAAACAGAACCCTTATAGTTTCGTCATGTCCGTCCGTCCGTCTGTCCGTATAACACAGGCATTTTACTCAATAACTACATGATGGATATTGATGAAATTTGGAATATAAATGTATTGTGTGAGTTGCTACTTAAATTGGTAGCTAAACTACTAAAATAAATATTTTAGGGGGGGCACTCCATACATGTTACAGAAGCTAAAAATTTTTTTTTTTCAGGAAATATCAACGTGTGGTACATAGTTCGACAGCTTTTTCAAAAAACATTTTAATGTTCTTAAGTAATGTTTTTGATTAAGTGAACATCTTTGGAAATAATCGCTCCGAAAGTTGTGAAAATTGTGTTCTCCTGCTCTTTCTTCTTAGCCGTGTGTCCGAAAAAAAAAAATTAAAAATTACAAAGATAACGCTTAATTAATACTTTCAACGAAAATTATTTCAACAAGATCGGATTAACCGTTTTTGAGTTATTGCCGATAAATTGCGCTTCTCAACAAAAGGACATAATTGCTATGAAGATACGCTCTTTTGCTGTTGTACTTTTTTACATCGTATTACCTTATATTTACGGCTGTGGAACCCTACAGTGAGCATGATCCGACATGCTCTTGGCCAGTTTTTTCTTCAATATCGTAGTATTATTTGAGAATATGAAGTGACATTGAATCGCACGCATGTATAATATTAAGAAAGTAAATGTCCATGGGCCTCAGAAGTCACTTACCATCAGGTGACCTGTGTGCTTGTTTGCATTTCCCAGGACATAAAAAAACCGGGATGTGATGAAATCAGAATCAAACGAACGTTGTTCCAGACTTCATTAAAACTCTGGTAGAAAGCTGTGAGTGAAACCGATATCTCTAGGTAAAACTCTGACAGAAAACTGATGCAAACAGCGCATATCGTGCGTCATGTACCGTGAAACAGCTCTGTATATTCTGTTTTCATTTCCGTTTATATTGGTATAGCCGTTACTGGCTGTGGCAGCAGTGGCGTGGCGTCCATAGAACACGATTCCCATCGGCTTGTCTAATATTGCGCAATTATGCACTTAATTCTAGAGCTCTTAAAGAAAATTGAAGCCAAAGCTACTCCGGCTTGCCCAAGGATTTCTTCAACGCCACGCCACTGTGTGGCAGCCACGTCTCAACTCTCAATCGAGAAATTCGAATATACACAATTTTGACTGCGATTTTACTGATGACGTAGCTTAATTATTTAACGCTGGCTTAAGGCGGCAAAAGTGTAAAATTAAAATGTTGATAACTCGCATATAAACCATGACAATTTAAAACTCAACAACAACAAACACCACAGATAAATAAACTTGTCAATTTCTCCAAATAAGGCAAGTGATATACTTAGACACATTGGGCACTGTTACAAAGAACGTGTTATTGAGTCATTCCA
The DNA here is from genome assembly GCA_947034925.1 of Eudemis profundana. NCBI lineage: Eukaryota > Metazoa > Arthropoda > Insecta > Lepidoptera > Tortricidae > Eudemis > Eudemis profundana. The sequence goes on from OX344794.1 coordinate 29,677,593, forward strand.
GAGTCACAGTCGCTCATGTAAGTGCATCCATGTAAGTGTTCAGATTATATTTCATCGCCATGTAAGTACTAATGTATCGTTTAGCTATAAAAACATTTGTGAAGTAGTACGAGACACGACTGCACTCGCGGCTCGGCTACCGCGAGGCATCGTGCCGGGAGGTTCAACAATTGTTCGGGAGGAGGCTCGAGGGAGCGCTGACAAAGGGCCCTCAGGGTGACGATCTCACCGTCTGCCTAATGCACCACCAGTTTTAGCTTCTGAATACATAAAACGAACCGTTTCTTATTCATTACCTATATTTACACTTATTACACTCTTATAACCACTTATAACAGAGATACATGATGTTCCTAAGCAAAAGGTACCACTTCGCCGCTGGTACAATGAGGAGTTTTAATTGATACCTAATCTTTATAACCAGTACCTAGGCTATTGGAACAACCTTATTTAGAACTAAGTAAGTTACCTTTGGCCTTAAAACGACGCATAGGTACAGCGTGGAAATCCAATACGAGCAAACAATTAAATAAAAAATAAATAAATAAATATTAGGGGACAATCTTACACAAATCGAACTAGCCCCATAGTAAGCTCAATAAGGCTTGTGTTATGGATACTAGACGACGATATATTTAATAGATACATACATACAAATACTTATATACATAGAAAACATCCATGACTCAGGAACAAATATTCGTGCTCATCACACAAATAAATGCCCTTACCGGGATTCGAACCCAGGACCTCTCGCTTCATAGGCAGGGTCACTACCAACTAAGCTAAAGCGGTCGTCAAACTAAACCAGATATAGCCTTTGGTAGTGTTATAGGTAGTTTCACGAGAGTTGAGGTGAATGATTACACACACAGCTACATGAAGTATTCATTGCAAAAAAGTGAATGAATGAAATGAATGAGTGAGTAAATAAACACAAGGCTATAGTTTACAGAAATTCACTGTTGAACTTGTTATCGGTACGAAAAAAGAACAGTAATTTCAAAACCTCGCTGTCATTACATGACTGTGTTGTTGTGTGCGTGGCCTCAACTCTCGTGAAACTACCTATATCATTAATTAATATGATTTTTTAAATTACACTTAATAGTGCGAGCTTTATAAAGTAACTGTCACCTATGCTGACCACCGTTTCCACATTCCCCCGTATTGGATTTCCACGCTGTATATTCATAAAATTGTACCCGGGGTTAATAAGTAAGTATTAATTGGTACAATTTTATGACTACGTGGATTTTATTATGCTAGTTTTAGAAGTGTAAACTGCTCAACGTAAATCATAGGTAAAGAGTAACGTTGTAATTGTAGCACTATTCTTATTCTTAATGTGTAACAATAACGTAGTTTTATTAGCTTCATATTTGATTCAAGGTATATATCAACTAAAGTTGTTTTTTTAAAGGAAAGGCAATAACGCATCTCAAAATGTTTTTATTTTTAGGTGATTTTTCCGAGACACTTTCATTTTTAATATTTAATGAACAACATTGAACAACATTAGAAGGGTACACGGAACGACCTTTTTGAAGAATGAGATTTTAGTTTCAAAATGTAGGGCTCTCAAAGTACTATACTATAACTTAGCACTGGATTAAATATGGATATCTGAAAGTTTTTTGTTTTTCACTTTTAAAGGAATACCAGTTTACCATAGTAATTGTTCGTGATGACTAACTTTCAAACCGCTATGACTCAAAAAGTTGTTAGGTAACTTAACATGTTTTTTTCCGTGTAGGTACTCTTCATTGTATTTAATTGAAAAATAAAGTGGATAGTCTAGATAAAAGATATAGGCACCGGGTGTTGCCTGTAACAGGAGCAAATAATTAAAACGTAGATTCTACTCATCAAACAATAAAACTTCCGTTCAACAACTTTTAAAAATTATGTAGTCTTTAGATTTTATCTTTTTCATACAAATTAAATATTATTTTCAATGTACGTTAACATCAGTCTAATTGACGTCGATTGTCACGCTACAAATATAAAGAACATCGCAATACATTACGGTTTCAAATAAACTTCAAAGTGTACTAAAAATAAAACATAAGTTAACTAGTATTAAATATCGCTGTACGAAAAGTGTTCAGTTTGAGGGGTTTGAGGACTGCAATCTACGTTTTAATTATTTGCTCCTAGTACAGGCAACACCTGTAGTCTTATGATGCTACGCTTTGTCGTGCGATAAATAAATGATAAAGGATCCGTCACGCTCACACACTATTTGTCAGAACGTGACGGATGTGTTATCATTTATTTATCACGCGACAAAGCGTAGCATCATACGCCTACTGGAATAGTTAGAAGCGAGGTTCCATACAAATGTCGTCCCGCCACGACTGCTTTTGTGTGGAAATTCGCCCGTAGCTCGCCAGCAATTTGCAAGTGTGATAAGACACTAAGAAAGTCTACAATATAAAGACCACCCTTATATATCGGTGTAAGTATAGCTGTATGTATATTACACTCTGCAAGTTCTTCTCAATTACACACATAACAACCCATAATGTACATAATTCAATCACTTCCAAGTCAACGTTTATATTTATAATAAGAGTAATAACACTAATAACATAACATTCGATTGTGGAAAAAGATGATTTATAATCGGAGCGTTCTTATCTCAAGTCAATGAACTGATTTCAATTCCTTCAATACCTACCTGTTACTCGATTATATATAAAAGTTTTGTAAAGCTTATCAAAAACTGAACTCTAAAAATGAATCGCTAAATCGGTTACTAAGCGCAAATTCCGAGAACGGCTGGAGCAATAAGTTAGGGTAATTCCGGGGTAGTAGTGCCATACGGCAGAGATGGCCAATGGAAAAAAAGATTAACTTATGATAAACAAATAGTTTGCTTCGTTTAAACATCTTATCCTGATGAACCTTTGTTTACCCGAAGCAAACTAAATTGAAAGTAGTGGCATTCGTTTACTATCAGTTGGCCTTACCCTGGAATTACATACACCCTATTTTTTAAAATATTCCTTGAAGTTCGAGAAAAGTTCTTATCAAGAGAAAACTTAAAAGATTGCCAGGGGCTAAAATTTTGTATGAAAATGTCTGAAATAGATGTGGAGGATGTCGCGTCGGGCGGCACCGGATACGATACCAAGTTTCATTTCGATACGACACCTGGAAGTAGGTTAAAATTGACTTCCAAAATTCGATGATATTGTTTGTTAGATAATTACAAGTGTAACTAATATAAAAATACTTAAATAACATAAATTTTGGTTTAAATGTTTTAAATGTTAAGTATAGCTTTATAGAATTTAGCATAAAACAACGTGAGAAGTCTCAAATAGCCAAAAAATATATATTTTAGTAATTAAAGCTTTATTCGAAGGAAAACATACGGCCGATGGCATTTTATTCTGATATTTCGAAACTTTTTATGTTGATCGTGCAGATTAAAATGTATCAGTCGGTAAACTCGATTATTAACCTTCTTTTTCTTTGTATGAGCACGTTTTTATATGTGTAAATAAATACATTTTAGATTATGTATTTCAATTATATTTTTTATAAAAACCAATAAGTATATACATTTATAGAATTTTAACTTTATTTTTTATGCTCGAAAACCATTTTATCCTTTAAACGAGACCTTTTTGTTACATGAATGCTTAATTATTATTAATTTTCACCGTTAGACCACTTTTAACCATAACTCACTTTAGTCCAAAAAACCGGTTTGAAATAAAATTACTTTGCAAACCTTTTTAATTACTTTGTCAATGCTATGTACATGATTTAAAACGGCAATATCGGTATGTGAAGTATTTTAGAAGGTATTTTACTGAAAAAACCTGTTTTTCGGACTAAAGTGAGTCATGGTTAAAAGTGATCTAGCGGTGAAAATTAATAATAATTAAGCATTCATGTAACAAAAAGGTCTCGTTTAAAGAATAAAATGGTTTTCAAGCATAAAAAAAAAGTTAAAATTCTAAAAAATAAAAAAATAGGCCTGTCTTTTCATGCCCTAAAATAAAATGAAGGGGTGGGCACCCCTTCATTTTATTTTAGGGCATGAAAAGACAGGCCTATTTTTCAAGAAATCAAAAAATCGACAAAATAAGTTGCACCCTTGTAGGTAGGTATAGGTAAAGTAATTGGAACGTTTCTCAGAATGCCTATGCATGAAAGCTGCAGGCTAAGAGCATAGCTGTCAGCATTGCAACTTCTATTTATTCATTATAGTTGAAGTGTGTCGAATTCTGCGAAATAAAGTCTTATTTATTTTACTCACAAGTGCGTAGGTATCAGTTAAGATGAAATCTACTGCGAGGCGTGCTATCATGAAAGTTTTGATAGGTACTACATAAATTCTTATCGTATACATTGGTTTGACCGAGGCATTGTGTAGGTTTCTAAACCGGGGGTCCTAGGTTAGGAAATTAGATTACATTTTGTTATATTTAAAATGTTTTAAAGCTCTAAAATTATTCTGAAAAAACTTTACTAGGCTTATCTGACACCTACTCATATTTCATCCTAAACAACAAATCCTGAAAAACATAAAGAATATATGAAGTTTAATTCCATAGAATTCCAAGTATGAAGAACTCTATTCAATCGCAAGAAATCTGTTTGTTAACGTTTCTATATTGTATATTAAAAGAGCAGCATATTCAGCTTTCAGAACTGTACATGACGTGAAATATACAGTTCTGAAAGCTGAAGATGCGTTTTACGAACTTGGGCCGAACTAGGACGCTGGCGTCGCCGTGACACCGAAATATTGACGATTATAGTTTGAGAGCCTTTACGTAGTTGTATAATGGAGTGTAAGTATGTAGCACGGGTGTAATAGGTAACTAATTTATTGTCATACTAAAGTTGCAATGCTAAGAAAAGGGAAACTGGTGAGTTTATCCAGCGCTTCTTGTCACTAGAAGGTTATATTCCGAAGCGCCAATAGAATCAGACCTGTAAAAGAACCCTTGAGACCTACTTGCAAAAATAAATTATTTTATGTGAAAGGATTTTACTTATCATTCTTCTATTACACCAGATTTCATGGAAATCGGTCCGGTAGTTTTTGCATGGCGCGCGTACAAACAAACAAATATTTCTAAACTTATTTCAGGGTTTCCGGGGGACCCTATTAAAAAATTATAAAAACAAAATAAAATTAAAGGGAACGACAACGGAGTTTTGTTTGCTCGTTGGTTATTCAGAACCCTGTTTGCGCGAATCTGACTCGCACTTTACCCAATTAAGCAATTGTTAGCGTGAAGTTAAAATTTGACCTTTTGGTTACGCAATTTTTTAATGCATAAAATAAAAATATCGTAACAAATACTACAAATCTTTACTTTTTGTTAAAATTGTTAGACTTGTTCTGTTAGTACGTATTTTTTAATTTTTATGCCACAACTGGCAATAAAGCCGCTTTCTGGCTAAGTGTAGACATAAAATGATGTACACAATACGGGAGGTAATAAAGAAAGCCCTCGATTGCATATTTACGTCCCTCGCTTACAGCTCTTGCATTGCAGAATTGGTATTAGTTGAACTTACTTCGAGATATTACATTAACATAACAGACTGATGCAAAGGCGATGCGAACTTGCGAGACGCATTGTTTATATTTCTAGAGACGCCAGGACAGTCCTATTACTCGAGCAGACGTGCAGACATCGCGGGTAATGAAACGTCTTGCTATATATCCTTTAAACATACGCAACGATCAACCAATGTTCTTTCATTTGGATAAATAATTGTATTTTTTCCATTACATTGGACAAAATGAACAGTAATTACTGGTATTTAGATAAACATCTTTAAATACATACATGTTTTAAATATATAATTAAATAAACAGTACTTTTTTCAATGTACGTTAACATAAGTCTTATTGACGTCGCTTGTCGCGCTACAAACATAACTTACATCGCAATACATTGCGGCTTCAAATATAATTTAAAGTGTACTTAAAACCGAAACATAAGTTATTTCTAAATGTTTAATTATTTGCTCGTAGTACAGGCGACACGTCGTAGTATGTAGAAATTCGTGACGCGAGTAGCAGAGTAAATGCTGCATTAAAGTTCGGCCTGATTTATCCAATCTATTTAAATGTTTTTCTCGTCACGTATCCCGTTTCGCGTCTCTTTTTCGCAGTATTTGATATTATGCAAGCTATTAGTTATAATGTTTGCAAGGAAAAATTCGAATCAAGGTGAGTTTGCTGTGGAAGTCTTTGGGGGAGACCTATGTTTAGCAGTGAACATTCAAGGTCGAAATGATGATGATTATAATGATGAAATTATGTGATGTAACTGGTAATTTAATCCGGCTGTCATTTTATTACGCCCTTAGAGGAACGCGGACTTCATGGGGAGTCGCCTTACTTAGTATTTCCCCTCTGCCAAGCAATTGGCGCCAGTGATCATATTCGTTATATAAAACTAGTTGCAATTGGATTAGTCGTCAGACTAAATCTAGTAACTCACCTGAAGAGATCTCCGTGAATATGCCGAATTGTTCACTAATTCGCTGCAAAAGGAGATCTAACACGTCAAACGTACAAAGAGATGGTGTTACCTTTCACGTCTAAAGTATTTAGAGTCACATTATCATTATTTACTTCCTTTAACATATAAAAAATACAAAAATCTGATTTGTCATTATTTAAAGTTTGTTTACTAGTTGACAAACAAGCAACCTCGCGTTGCCATGGTGTTCTACTAAACTTATCAATGTCTCACGACATTAGGGTGCGTTGTCCAACAGTGAACCACCTTTTTTTTGAAGTCGCAGAACTTGCTAGAAAATAAAGCTAGAAATTTGGTTTTGATGTCATTGTTTAGGTAATTTCATAAGGTATCTTATGTATACGTTACAAAATGCTTTTTGGACTAACTAACATCCAATAAGTAGGTTTTTAAAAAAAATGATATTTGGTTCACTGTATACTATGGGTAGTTTACATTAAACCACCCTTATTTCAACAGTGAACCATAATGCCATTATCAGTAAAAAATGCTGAAATGTGAAAGAAAACTAACACAATATTTGGTAATCATCTGTATTTTTAATATACATGAATATAAAGAAATAAAAAACGTATTCTTCTAGTTTTAAAAAAAGAAAAGATATTTGGTTCACTGTATACTATGGTAGTTTACATTGAACCACCCTTACTTCAACAGTGAACCATAATGCCATCACCAGTAAAAAAAGCTGAAATATGAAAGAAGACTAACACAATACTTGGTAATCATCTGTATTTTTAATATACATGAATATAAACTAATAAAAAACGTATTCTTCTTACAAAAACTAAAAGTTATTGTATATTATATATCGTGCGGTACACAGTGAGCCGGCTCAGTGAGTACTATGTGAACCAGGTTCACTGTTCAACAACCACACCATTCAACTTAAAATACGAAAAAAAGATAGGTTATAAACGGAATTGTCACAAAGCAATGTGCTCATAAAATGACTAAGACTACATCAAATTTAACACCATACAGCGTTTGGTCATATATTAAATAACAAAATATACAAAAATCCAGACACTTACTTGTGAAAAGTATCTTTTTTCGACGAAATTTAAACAAATTGCTATCACACGTCCGGCCTAAGCCGCTGCCGCTGGCTCACTACGGGAGGGGGGAAGGGTTCTTAGACGGCATGTTTTAGCACGATCGGTGAAACTGGCAACGTCGCAGTTTCTTCAATATGGCGGTGGTTCAGTGTATCTTGATGGTTCACTGTTGGACAACCGACCCTACACTATTTTCAATGCAAAATGTATCTTTGTGAATGTGAATTGGTCAATGTGTTCTATTTGTTACGTGTTAGTTTCGTAGTGATGGACGATTTTTCATGAGCGTGTGTAAGTAAGTGTGCGTTGACTCGTTCCCCCCTCGCCAAATATGATAGAAATTTGTGTACTGGACAAGCGCCTTGTGACGCCTCCTTTCCGTTTTGCTCTAAGATTACGACGCCTCACATTCCAATCGCCGGTGTTAGATTGAAGCAACATGGCGCGGTATACCTACAGTTGAAAAATGTAAATACGGTTTCTATTCCGGTCTAACATACTTCACGGTTATTCATTACATCTTATGTACATACTTAATATGGTGAAAAAGAAATCGCCGTATGAGAATTTTGTAAAACTTTATGCATCTTATTTCTGTTTATATCCATCTACAGTCTGTTCCGTATAGGAATAGACAGAAGATAAAAAAGGTTCTTTATAGTGCCGGTTTTAGGTTGGCATTCAATAAATGACATTTCTAAAGTAGATGCTCAAAAATAAAATATTGATGATATCCATACTTTTTGGTTGGCTGAAAATAAAAAAGTATTCTTATAAAATACCCAAAGAGCCAGAGATAAGCAACACTCAATATAAATGAGACAGCTCAGAGCTGTCATTATTATATTGTACTATCAAATAGTTATATCGAATTTGTATGTTTTTAAAATTTAATTGTTTCTGTTATAGTTTGTCATTCCAAAGTATTTGGTGAATAGTTATTTGTAACATTCAATATGAGTGATTCTGCGGGGCAGTGGAAGAGGCGTTTGCTCTAGGGTGTGTTGTCACTCGACCATCGCGAAGTAGAAGTGAAACTTTACAGAAAATGTTTGGAATCTCTTCTTCTGTGTCCCTCTAGAGTCTATTGTTATCCGGTATGGACTATATAGTGCCATCAAATCCAAAGCAAGGTTTCCCTTTTACACGCAAGTATCGAGTGCTCTTATAGAGTTACTGTGATAGGCTTTGTGACATTCATTTTCCACATAATGACTGAAACGACTCGATCTATTTCACTACGTTTTCGAACACTGATTATTTATGGCTACTCTAATCATAGCAATCGTACAGAATATCCAAAATTATAAAACATGTAACAACCAATATCAATCATGGATAGTAGAAGCAATTTCAGACTCGTTCTATGGCAGTTAGATAATTAGAGCCTGAAAGAATAAAAATATCGATGTTATTTATGATAGAGTAAAGTAATGCACTAATTTAATTTTTTATTTTTCAAATCGACCCATGTTCTGTCTACGTACCTACAAGTCCCATTCTAGGTAACAGTGTCTCGAAAAAAATTACAAAATACTTTTATTAATTATTACAAAATTACTTTAACTACATAGATACGTAAACAGGAATTAACTGCTAGAATAGTTTTTCAACATATGCAAGTTTATAACTGTAGATGTGTTGTGTTTTTTTAAAGGTAACAAGAAGTTAATATCATTAAGTTTTAAGGCGAGTTAGATTATGCTGCCCAATTTTATCGGCGCATATACGTCAAGATTAACTTTTTCTGTACGTCACTAATAAAAGGTTTCTAAATAAGTACAGCTATAGCAGATACTCACAACGAATGCATTTTAAAGTCTCTTCGATCGTGAAAACCTATTTATAAATTTAAAACCTAGTCGGACGTAGACGAGCTGATGTGTCTAAAAAAATGCCAAGTTTGATGTATGTAAGTACCTATACAGTGCGTTACCAGCAAGCAGGCTTTTTTTAAAGTAGGGTAAAGTAACGTTGTTTCTTAACCTAACCATGACCTTCATTTAATTCATCGACTAAAATTCCGATTTCATAAATTTTCTAACAACATTTTAATTGCAAGCAATGTACAACAAAGTACTAAATTGACAATTAGATGTAAATGCCAGCCCTTCATTCTATGTTTATAACGAAGACATAAAGATAAATGCCTGCATCTACCTATTTCAACAATTAGAGATACCAGGATTGCTACACTTAAGAAAACTACGGAAAAACAACACTAATAAAATAAAACTTAAAAAGCAATACAAGTACTAGACATTTGGACCTGTTTGAAGTGATCGAGAATTCTTTCTTCAAGTTGTACGTGCACAATTCCGTTTATAGGCCTTTCAGACTAACCAGATAGGACCATGCATTCTCTGGACCTCGCTGGACAGCCATTGTTATCAAACGAAGATTATGTGGATGCCGCTGATTTCGAAACCACTCACGATAAAGTCTCAAGGCTTGAGGAACATTTCCACGTGTCGCACAAATCATGTCAGATAATTCACATGTGTCTTTAGCCATTTTAACGCAAAAAAATATCAGTTTTGCAAATAAATGTTTGTTTTGTAATTTGACAAGCCAATGTCAATACTTTTGTAATAGTCATGTCAAATTTTAGAAAAAACTCTTTAAGCTGTGTAAAAAACTCCATACATAAACGTAATGATAAGGACGGCATTAATTGTGGGATTGTTTTTCTCAACTTTTCACCTCCGTACCACGACATGGCTTGTACCAAGTGCATCAGCGATATGAATAACGATAATTACGTAGTACACCTACTACATTTAAAGTGCGGATTTAGGAAATTGAATTGTGCAGTTAATTCGCATAATTAGGATTTGCTAATACTTGCAAACGATTGCTAATGAAGCATATTATTACCAGTTTTAATAAAAGCCCGCATACCGGTAACACACTGTATATGTAGCGCGATAAGATGGTGTATTCGTATTTCGTTCCGCTTGGCCTAATTTTCAGGGATTCTGAGCTATATAAGGTCCTTAGAATTAGTTCAGTTGCTACATAGATCTGCTGTACCAAATAAAATGCTGTTCACACTGTCGGTGAAAAGTCTCGCTGCACTAGTTTGTTGCAGCGACAAAAGCTATCATCGCTCAGCGATGCTCGCTTGGCGGCCAGATCACATAAACCAGGGGTAATCACCCCTTGCACTTACTTGTACATACGCTATCGCTCGCTTCTCGCCAATCTGTTTTTAGATTCTTGCTCTCCTCGTTTCTTGCTGAACTTTGGCGGTATAGGATAGATGCCTAAGAGTAGGGCTGCCATCTCCAAAATTTGACATAGATGTCAAATTTTGGACAAAAAGCGTAAATCCCCAGATTCTGGAGCTCAAACCCCGGACACGTCAACAGTAACGCAGTTTTTTTTGTCTGGGAGTGGATTAGTTCTCGCGGGCCGCGAGTAGCAAACCCGGACTTGCCTGGACTACAAATTAAACCCCGCCTGGACGTTCCACGGACGTTCTCTAGACTAGGAAAAATCCGGGGAAACCCGGACGGGTGGCAGCCCTACCTAAGAGGGGCAAATATTTTTTTTATAGAAAACGAGTTTTGTTCCTGAGCCATGGAAGTTTTCTATCTATTATGTACAATGACTAGTACATACCAGAGCCAAGATAAAGAGTAGGTTAAATATCTACACCAACATCATTATGCTAAGTAGCACACACAGCCGATTTGGTCAAAAAATCACATCGCATGATCGATAATTACTTTGTTTTAAAAATTACAATGTTGCCAAGTCAAGTTTAGAGTGGCTAATACGCAATTCAAATATTCGCTATAGTTTTGATTATATTTCCAGTTTACTTATAAAAAGGCTGTATTACCATGCCGAAACCTCGAAAACGGTTAAAAAATCCAGTCCAAGGAATTACATTTAATATATACCTGTACTTCATATCAGAAAATAGCAAATTCAAAAATAGCAATGACTCAGAGTATTTTGGCAAAGTTCAACAGCGAATTTCGGACGCAACGGGCATATCTAGACCTACAATAAGAATTATTTTGAACCAGGAAGAAGAATATAGAAAAAATAAAAATACTAACACAAACAAAATTTACCACGCAAGAAATTCTATCTAGAACTTGATGATTTAGATTACGCAGTGATACGACGAATAGTTTATGACTTTCATCTGATTTATAAACAAGTTCCTAAAATAAGAGCACTAAAGGCCAAATTAATAGAAACGATAAATTTTAAAGGCTGTGATTTTACACTAAGAAAGATACTTCGCCAAATGGGTTTTCTATTCAAGAAAATTACTAACAATAGAAAAATGCTGATGGAAAAAGGTGACGTTAGACTTAAAAGAGTAAAGTACCTGGACTTAATAAGGAAGTACAGATCTGAAGACAGAGATATTGTGTATACGGACGAAACTTATGTTCATACATCTCATTTAACAGGGAAGTGCTGGTCAGGATCGATTCTACGGATAAATGAGTGAAACAGTTAATCTTAAAAGGTCCACGTCTTATAGTACATGCAGGTAGTGCCAAAGGATTTGTACCGGGTGCTCTACTTATGTATAAGTCTACTGATAAGAGCGGTGATTATCACGATGCCATGAATAATGCTAATTATGAAAAATGGTTACAAAATCAACTTATTCCCAACTTGTCTCCTAATTCTGTATTAGTGGTAGACAATCGGGTGCCATCGTATTCCGATTGAGATCCGAGTTTTCCCGATGGAAAACCATTTTGCACTACATCTGTACAAACCTCATGCATTATTCTCCGAAGTAGAAGCAGAATCAGAGCCTAATTCCAAAAAAATTGTTTCGAGTTGGTATCCTGGCGTCAGTCTCACTCAAATGTTTCAAAACAAGAGAGTGAGAGGGACGGTAGGAGGTGAACTTTGAACGAAGAAATTTGAACCTCGGCGTCAGGTCTCATAATGACATCCCACCAATGGAATTGTTTCTAAGTCAGACCAGTTCAACTTTCTGGGACTAATATCTCGGCCAAAGAATGGTGGCATAATGACATCTCACCGCTGGATTTTGTTATAAGTCCTATGCAAGCATTTCTGTATTGTGGATGAGTGCAATTTATATGTATCTCAAAATTTATATTCGCTGATTTTTATGCATACCTAAATCGTAGATGTAACCCAAAGTCAGTAGACTTGGTAACTTTAGAAACTTTGTCAAAACTCATTTGACTTTAAAGTGAATCAGTGGTGAAATTACCATTCTTTTTTTGCCAGTTATATTTTAAGTTTTTACTTATCATAAGTACTTCATAACTTGTAACAAATAAAAAAAGATTACTAATGGTAGGTACCTTAATATTTGCCAACAAAGAAGTACTTAAATAACTGGCCAAGAGCATGTCGGACCATGCTCAGTGTAGGGTTCCATAGCCGTAACTATAACGTAAAAAATACGATGTAAAAAAAATACAACAACAAAAGAGCGTATCTTCATAGCAATTACGTCCTTTTGTTGAGAAGCGCAGTTTATCGGCAATAACTCAAAAACGGTACATTCGATCTTGTTGAAAATAATTTTCGTTGAAAGTATTAATTAAGTGTTACCTTCGTGATTTTTTTCATATTTTTCGAACGCACGGTTTAGAAAATAGAGGGGGGGGGGACACAATTTACACAACTTTCGGAGCGATTATTTCCAAATACATTCACTTAATCAAAAACATTACTTAGAAACCTTATAGTGTTTTTTAAAGAGCTGTCGAACTATGTACTACACGTTGATATTTGCTGAAAAAATTTTTTTTTACTGTCTTTAACATGTATGGAGTGCCCCCCCTAAAAATATTTATTTTAATTATTTATATACCAAACTAAGTAGCGGCTCATAAAAGACACCTATATTCCAAATTTCATCAATATCCATCATGTAGTTTCTGAGTAAAATGCCTGTGACATACGGACAGACAGACAGACAGACAGACAGACAGACAGACAGACAGACGGACGGACATGACAAAACTATAAGGGTTCCGTTTTTGCCATTTTGGCTACGGAACCCTAAAAAAAATATTTTCCATATTATCGGTCGAGCCGTCTTCGAGTAAATCTCGTGTATCGTGTGATAACTAATAATCTAAGATGCAGTTACTTGTGTGCTGTGTTTTTCTGTTGGAAATCATAAATAAAAAAATAAAATAAACATAGAGTCGAATTGAGAACCGTCCTTCTTTTAGGAGTCGATTAAAAATGCTTTCTGATGTCAGTCATTAATAAGTGTAAAAAATAAATAAAGGTAAGTCTACATGGAATTGACTATATCGAAAATACAACTTAGAATACTAAAGACTTGTAAGTATCATGACCACAAAATAATACTTTCTAGCATGTTTTTGTAATAGTGGTACCCACGCAAGAAATCAATTCGTTTCAAAAGCTAAACTTGGATATTAGATACTGGACCTTTACCGTTTACATAATTACGGACTATACTCAGTATCGGAAATAATTATTCAGGTTGGTTCTAATTTCAATTCGAAGAGAGGTAACGTGGCGTTCACTAATTGAGCAGACAATTAGACGAGCCCCGCCTTCATTAAAGTAGGTGAAACACCATCTCGCCGATAACATTCACGGGTCGTGTATCGCGTTTAAGTGTTTACCTTTCTACACTATTTAGGTATAAGCTAAGAAAAATGTACTAAGTATTCGATTTTCATGTGCTATTTATTTCAAGCGTGCGTTATCCTACTTATATGTCATGAATTATTTTATTTTGCCGCTTTGACTATTTACAGATCTACTAACAGTGCCTTAAATATGCGTTGCTATCTATCTTTAATTATCTTACTTTCGGTACATATCTTTAATTTTAAAATCTGTTGCGAATCAATCGTAGAAAAAAGAAATGTATAAAAAGTTTTTTTTATAATTTGTAAATAAAACGGGATAAACGTTTATCCAATGCCCGTTAAAACATGTTTTTCGGAATATACCTATAATTTAACATTGTCCAAAATCCTTTTTTCAACTTGATATTGTTTAATTGATTCTATTTATCTTACATTCTTCTTTATCTTAAAATAATGTGCAGTAATTTTTTGGGACGACATACGGGCTTTGCAATTATAATTTCAAATAGATTGATTATCAACGATTGAATCTGTGTTTAGGAGTTGCGATATATATTCTGTTCCGTATTTATGTGTTTTTTTCTAGGTTTGAATTAATATCATTCATTTTGAAATCTTAAAAAGAAAGATTACAAGTGCCTTCCTATGACTAATTGATAATTGAAATTAATAATGTAGATACGAGTATACGTTACCCTAAACTTTATGAATATGAATTTAATAGAATTAATGAATCAAGTATTTATATCTTAATAATTTGATACACAATTTAAAATATCTTTTCTGTCACGTTTTGTAACCAAGTAACGAAAACAAAGATACATTATTGCGCACGAGTCGCGAAGCCTTTGGTGTGAGTTACATTTAAGCGTTCTTTTCCCTAGTTTTTCCTCTTTGTGCTCAATGCCTAAAGAGTCGGTTTTGAGCGGGCGCCCGGAAGGGAGGCTGCACATGCTCTGCTTAATTTTTAGGGTTCCTTAGAAAAACAAGGTAATCTTTATAAATAGTTTAATCGCGTATACTGCGTTTGCGGGAAGTGCGTTAAGACACCACGTGAGGGCTAATTAGTTTCATAGCTGTAGAAAACATTGATTGTTTTATTTTTCTTAATATGTATGCTATGCGCCGATAATCAATGATTAACCTTTTTAGTACAAGTTTGATCCTAAGTTAAACCCCTGGCAGCGCATGTGCTATGCGCTATATATATTTCAACGCATTTCAACCGGAATTGATGCCGTACAAGCAAGTGATGACCCTCTTTATATTTGAATCGAAAAGCGACCGACTCGAATTACCTTAATACTTATTTTATGCATAGTAATAACTTCATACTACTCGGGTGCTCTGTTCTGTTAGTAGGTATCGCTACAAAATTTTATTTTATAATCCAATGGTTACTTTCACCTGGAAAGTATTCTGAAGTCAATGGAACTTTTACAGGTTGTTTGGGGGTACACTAGGAAGACTATCCTGAGTTTTCGACCTCGAGGACCGAGGCTAACGTCAGGATTGACATTTAAATGTCACTTTTTGCAGATGTTTGCTTTTATCTCTCTCTAACCACATTAAATTTGCTAAAAATTAAGTCCTATCAAGAACCATTAAAACATGAGGACTGTCATTCTCCATACAAAAAGCTGTTCCGCGATATTTACAACGCCATCTATGTATAAGCTTGGTATAAGAATTATATTATTTACAATTATTCAACTTTGCAAGCGTGACACAGTATTTAAATGTTAGAATTTATTTATTATTAGCTGTTTACGAACTAATTGTTACTATAATATGTTTCTTTGTTCAATTATAACATCGTTAGATGCTTAGTTTTTAGTGCCATCTAGTTTTGGCCTGGATATCCCCTTGCGGTCGGGGCACGATCCAAACTATGGAGAATGACAGTCCTCTTGTTTTAATGGTCCTCGGTTCTATTATTTTTTTACTGTAGGTAAGGTAGTTATAGAGAATTAAGATGTGAGATATGGAGAAACTAAAAAAAGCAGGGGTGTTCTTTCAAGGTTTGTATTTACCTTGCCTGTTAAGATCTCGAGCTAATTCTCGGCATAGTTATTTTTTGAATAATTTTTAGTGCTTTGCCTGCAGGGGGAAAGTTTGATCGAACTCGTAAGGGCAGTTTATCGAAATATCTGCGGTTATTGAAAGCGACATTAGAAAATCTTCACTAAATTAACGTTTTTCATTGCTAATTATATAAAAACGCACAAACATTTTTTTCGCCAACTGTGTGTGAAAATTTAGAGGTATATTTATGAAAAGTGTACGATTTTTGTAGATTTTTTTTCATTTTTTGTATGTAGATGTCGAGAGTTAGTAGCAGAAATGAATTTTTCATCTTTTAATGGTTCGCCAAGGTCTTTATACGATTTTTGCTTGCGTGCATAGTTTTGGAGTAAAATAACTTCAAAAAAAATTTACGAAATCGACCTACTCACTCTACCCCTACTACCCGCGCTAAGACTATCCAAGGAACAACTGTGACGAGAATCAGCTCTGGATCTAAACGGGCAAGGTTAACACAAAGCTTGAAAGAGCACCCCTGCTTTTTGAAATTCCATCAAATTAAAACTTATAGCCCGGTAACTATCACACCTACAGTAATAAAACCGGTCAAGTGCGAATCGGACTCGCGCACCGAGGGTTCCGTACAAACCCATAAGTAGATACATCGATAGTTCAAGAAAAACTGTATGGCGATTAGTTTAGTAGGAGCAAATAAGTATGTGTTAGAATTTTAGCAAATTTCTAAAAAACTGTGTAAGTTAGGAAAACCGTTATATTTTTCCTGTAATATTTAGGACGACATTAATAATTGGTCATTATTACAGATTTTTCTGTTCAGTAAATTCGAAGATAATAGGGCGGAATGGTATTATTTTTACGTTATTCATCATAAATCAAAAACTACTTACTTGTTTAGGAAAAAAAAAACGGTGTTTTAATCTACATATCAAGCCTTTTCATTTGATACCCCACTCAATATAATATAATAGCCTTCTGTCAATTTTCAAAGTTCCATTACAGAGCCCTTTAAAAACAAGGAAAAAAGGTACAAGATTTTTTTTTATGTCCAATAAGCTCGGGTTAGCTACTTTTAACACTATTCCAAATTTCAAATTGATAGTAGCAGTAGTTCCTGAGATATCTGGCTGTGACAGACGGACAGACAGCCAGACATACAGACGGACAGAGTCGCACCATAAGGGTTCCTTTTTTACCAGTTTAGTACGGAACCCTAAAAATGAATAGAATCTAGTTTATAGCAAACATAATTTAATAAGTTGTTAATTTGTGCCAAAGCAACTATACCAAAATGTCCACGCGTTTTCCAGATAAAAGCAAAATCCAGTTAAAAGTGACATTTAAAAGACAATCCTGACGTTAGCACAGGTTCCTCGAGGTCGAAAACTTAAGAGAGTTTTCCTAGTGTACCTACCCCTAAACAACCTCCATACATACCATACCAACAAAGTTCCATTTACTTCAGAACACTTTCCAACTCCCCATACATGCCTTCGACATGTCGACTGGATTATTAATTGGTAATTTGTAAACAGTTCTTGACCCGAATTTATCTGGAACTCCTTATTTTTAACATTGAATGGTGAACATCCTTCATCGCGTTAGCACATGATGTCTATAAACTAGTCTAAAGTTTATTTATTTTATAGACTGACATGCCCAGACTGCCCGCATAAACTTTATTCGCACGGCGTAACTTCTAATAATATTCTTTTTTGTGTTCATTATATTGTTACGTTAGCTTTGTGTTGATGTAGTCATTATTTATGTATACAGTTGCTGAGCATAATTCCAGAAAACTCCAGAAAATAAGTTTACTTATTTTCTTAATAAAAATAAGTAATTGGTTACATTAAAATGTATTTTCTGGAGACGAGTAAGTGGTAATAGCATACATCGCACACTTTCATAAAGTGCACCAGGAGGGAGCTGTCACGAACGCAGCCTGTCTGCGAGACTGGAAATCCAATTGAATAAAATCCTGTTGTATTTGTTTACGCTCGCTTCATGTTGATGTCTGGGCTGTAAGCATTGCTCATTTTTCATTTCACCTTTTATTTTTTACCTTCTGATAAATACGGCTTAAGATGAGAAATCGACAGACCTGTCTACATCCCTTGCTGTTTTACAGTTTCACTGCTTTTGCCGAACTACGTTTGTCGTTTGAACCGTGAAAGAGCTTATTGTCTGGTAACAGGAAAAAGGTTAGTTTGATGATATTCATAAACTTGTAAAAAACATTATTCTCATTCCTTGTCGGTAACTGTAGACAAGAACGAAAAATATATACTTATTGATGCAATCATAAAAACTTTCAGAACTTTATAAACATTGCCTTTTACCATTTCTGTTTGGAACGTATCGAGTGAAATCATATCGATATTAAAATGCTCCTCATTGTGACAAAGCGCGCGACGTGCTTAGTCAAGTGGTATACATATTTACCACACTGAACAGACCCCCTGAGTCCAATGGTCGACATCT
Organism: Eudemis profundana; assembly: GCA_947034925.1. NCBI lineage: Eukaryota > Metazoa > Arthropoda > Insecta > Lepidoptera > Tortricidae > Eudemis > Eudemis profundana. The sequence continues at coordinate 29,696,298 of OX344794.1, forward strand.
GTCACCCCATGACAGCTTTCAGAATGATAAATCCGATATGCTAGCACTTAAGGGCGCATCTCAGTAATGAAATGACGTCAGTTACACCCTTTTGTGTAAGGCGGGTAGATCTAATGAATGCGGGACTTGCGAGTTGATTGCAGAATTTTCCAGGGAACTGCGAAAGTATAAAGCTATCCCCTTAATTACATCTTCGCTAAGTAAGTGTGCTGGTGGGTCAACATATTCACAGCTGGTATAATAGATATTTTAAATTTTAAATAACTACTACTAGTTTATATATCGTCATAACTTTGAAAAAAAAAGCACGTACCTGACACTGACTCCAGATAAAAACGCAGTAAGTGTATATGACGTTCGTATGTAACTTTTGACGTTTTTCTCTACGACGTTTTTGGACACGAGTTTTTTTCAAAGTAGTGACGATATATTGTTACGATTACTGTACCATTTAAAAAAAGAACCGTTTAAATTCGTACATTTTCGCAGGAAAGTCATGATTGCTACATCTTTTATGTATAAGGAGGCCGGATTTTTGACAACAACATAGTTTTTGGCATTTCGAAATCAAACGCTAATATTTTCCTAAGTAATTCTTCGCTAATAGGATTGGGTTATAGGTTTACGCGGCCTAGTTTTCCGCAGCTTGGATGTTTTATAATTCACAAATTTTGTTTACAGCACTACTTTTGCCAACACAACTCTACCGACAAGCCTAACAGCTCTTGATGTTGCTTTTTTGATAACAGTTATGTGACTTATTCATTACCGCCTGTGTGTCCAGATCAGCGTAATGTATACTTATACCTGTAATATCGTAACCTAAATAATGAATAAGGAAATATTATAATAGGGATGATGACTGGGTTAAAAATATGTAATTCTATTTAGTCCGTCAGTTAGATTATGGAAAAATATGGGACACGTATTTTTTGGTTTATCAAAATATTAAAAATCGACAAAGTTATAGATCATCAAACTTCTGGAGTGGGGGCTTGTGACGTCACTCTTGAGTACAATTTGTACTCAAGAGTGACGTCACTCGAAACTTCTAAGCACTCTATCCTCGTCAGTTTTTGTTTGTCAAACAAAGCAAAAAATACGTGTACAATATTTTTTCATAATGTAACAGACGGACTAAACAGTTTTTTTTAGTCATCTAGCCTATTAAAGGACATAAAAAAACATCACATTGTGACAGTATCTTAGTAAGCAGGCAGTCGAACCAGGGTCTGGCTCCATTAACTTGCGAGTCGCGTCGTACACACTCGTCGACGGATCATGTCGGACTAGCTAAAATTGCAAAGAAATCCCGCTCGTTGCCGTCCACCCGCTCCGCCTAATTGTGGCTCCGCAGGCGATTTATTTGTGAATCATGTGCTGAAGTGTTCTCCGAGTAAACACTGCCTTTTGAATACCAATACATTAGAGGTTCGTCTTTAAAATTTTTGCACCGCCACCTGTCTACAGGTTTCTCTTTGAACTTTTTTTTACAACGCATCATTTTAATAATTAAATTAATGTCGAAAGACACTTTTTACATAGAGGCCAAATGCTTTGAAACACAACCAATAGTACATTGTGTATCAAGGGCGGTAAGTAAGGAATTACAAACGAGTGTGTGTTACAAGGCCGAGGCGAAGCCGAGGGCTTTAATAACACTCGTTTGTAATTCCTTTACCGCCCGTGGCACACACAATGTTTTTCATCACACTTGTGAGGAAATCTGATTAAAATAACCTTACTTAACCTAAGTAAAATTGTAAAATTGACAGTGACATATATCATAGACAATGCCAATGTCGAGTCACGTTCGGAAACCATAGCGGAAAAGACTTAAAATGGTTGATTTTATATTTGCAAAATACTGAAATACACTATTTTAACATTTAATTAATGTTACAGAAATATGTGTTTACATGTATTTGCAATAACAGTTCTCTTTAAATAAATATTTCAGTAATAAAAGTTAAAAAAGTAAGTTGGCGTTTCCTTTGAACATGACAAATAAGAGTAAAACAGAACCAGCGTTTCTAATTTAAAAAGAAAACCATTACGCCCTACGGCGTAATAGGTCATTTACGGCCCGCAAAACCTAGGTGTAATGACACCATTTTCGAGCAAGTGTGATGAAAAGTATATTAATAGCCAAAAAACGATTTAAAACTAGCTTTTGTCGGTTACTTGCAGTATCCCAACGCGTGGTACCTACTCATGTTTCGTTGTAATAAAAAAAAACACATACATTAGCGATTTAGCTTAGTTTGAGTACTTACTCTATTGCTCTATATATAGAAATTATTCGAAATTAAAGTTTGTCCACGGCATTTTTTTATTATTAAACGGTTTTATTTAGCTTACCGTGTTTGTGTCAGGTTTGTTTGGGTCAAATCTTGCGGCAGCTTTTTCAACTACTTCTACTAAACCGATTTTTATGAAACTTTGCATACAGATTCTGTTTCCGTGACAATACAACATTATGATAAGTTGAAGGTGGTCTGATGATGGAGTCAGGAGCTGGAGAGTGGAACTCTTCAACCGTTACTACTAATTCCATCGAGCGTGGGCTCATTCACTTGGTATTGACGAGCCCGATTCGTTAAACCTGGTGACGAGGGTCTGATGATGGAGTCAGGAGGTAGAGAGTGGAACTCTTCAACCGGTACTACTAACTCCATCGAGCGTGGGCTCATTCGCTTGGTATTGACGAGCCCGATTCGTTAAACCTGGTGACGAGGGTCTGATGATGGAGTCAGGATGTAGAGAGTGGAACTCTTCAACCGTTACTACTAACTCCATCGAGCGTGGGCTCATTCGCTTTGTATTGACGAGCCCGATTCGTTAAACCTGGTGACGAGGGTCTGAAGATGGAGTCAGGATATGAAGAATAGATAATCTTCAACCGTTTATAGCATCTAATCTCTTGAATCAAACGGTTGGTCGTTTGGTATTGACGGGCCCAATACGTTATACATACATGGTGACAAGGGTCTGACGATAAGAGTCAGGAGCTAGAGAGTTTAACACGTCAACCGTTTTTAGTAACCCCTTCGAATTCAGGCTCATTTGGCTGGTATTGATGAGTCTGAATTATGCTTGCTAACGAAGGCAATGATGATGAGTCACGAGGTGGACAGTCGAAATCCTCAACCGTTACTATTAACCCTTTCGAGTTTAGGTTTTTTGGTTGATATTGACGGTCGGCTGATGGAATCAGGAGGTAAAATGTGGAAATCTTCAACTGTTTGTTGAAAATAGAAGTATTTTGACGTTACTTAATCCCAACGAGTTTTGTGTAATTCGGTTTGTATTGACAAGTCTGGTACGTACGTTATACTTAGTGCCCAGGGCCTGATGACGGTGTGAGAAAACGGAAAGTAAAAATATTGAACTGTTACTAGTAACCCCAAACCGTAGGCGTATATCGTCACAGTGTGGCAAGGCGAGCCCATTCAGGTATTTACAATTACCCAAATGCCTTTAACTCGGTCCTTATGCTAACGTAGGTGCGAGCTACATTGGGATAATATGCGTAGTTGGTGATACGCAGAAAGTTACTCTTCAGCTCCGCAGTATTGAACGTGCAATCATCGGTTTTGCACCCTGAAACTCGTCATTGGTACTCGCAAAAATGAGATGAGACTTTACCTTTAAAATTGATTAGTAGCTTTCGCTTTCTAATTCAATCATCAGTTCCTCGACCCCAAGTATGTATAAAGTATTGGAGTCATTAATGCCAACCAAATGAGTCCAACCAAACTAGAGAGGGTTACTAGTACCTAATGTTTGAAAAATTCTCCTGTTCAGCTCCTGACTTTCTTCGGGCTGACAAAAATGAAATGAGGATAGTTCAAAATGAGGAATAGTTTGCGCAATGGTTTTTAGTGAAAAGATGAATATTAAACTAAAAACTAGAAAATAAAAATAGGTAAAAAAACTTTTTAAGTTAAACGGTTTTATCTTATGTTAAAAAATGTACCAAAAAGTAGAAAATAAATTTAGGACACAAAACTGGATCTTTTCGAGATTTCGACATCTGTTAGGTAGAAAATCGTCCAATAAGCGGAATAACTAATAATCTGGGACTTAACATACTAAATAAAAACGTGGGGCGCATTGTATTTGCATCGATCTATATCTCTACATAATATGAAACAATATATCCGCCCGCATCTGTTTGTCTGTCCGTATAAACATTAAAACTGCTGGATTACGTTGATGCGGTTTGCACTAACTGCTTGATACTTTGAGATGGTTTTAGAACATAGGTACTTTGCTTAATGTGTCTGTCTATTACCTGTGTGTTATAAATCCAGGCAAGGCATGATGCGGGTGTTATTAATTATGTAAGTAGGAAAACTCATATATTTGAAAGCCCGTCCAAAGGAATATTATTTAAAAATTGCGCCCCACGTTTTTATTTAGTATGTTAAGTCCCAGATTATTAGTTATTCCGCTTATTGGACGATTTTCTACCTAACAGATGTCGAAATCTCGAAAAGATCCAGTTTTGTGTCCTAAATTTATTTTCTACTTTTTGGTACATTTTTTAACATAAGATAAAACCGTTTAACTTAAAAAGTTTTTTTACCTATTTTTATTGTCGTTCACCTGTCATGACACAAACGTTACAACTGTGTGACCACTATTTCGTTTCGCCCGCCTTACCCCGCATAAATCGAGACCTTCAGTTGCCACCGAACACCGTTCCGAGTTACACGTCGTCAGTGTGCTGCAGTGAAAAATTACGATCAAGGCACTTAGGCGAGCGGGAGTTTGTAATGGGTAAGTAGTGTATATTCTGTCTTCCATATTTTGGTCGATGTGTGTACTATTGCATTCGTTTTAATTATAACACGTAAAGTATGGTTTATTGTTATGTGTATAAATATGGAGTTCATCAACCAAATGCTTTATTTATTTGTTATGATGATATAGCTGTTTTTTATGTATCACCTGTATGTCGTTCACTTGTCTTTAGAAAATCAGGTGAACGACACATACGACAGACGAACGACAATAATTTAAAAACTTATATTGTTAACCAAAAATGTATGTGTCACTAATATTTTTTTTTAGTCTACTAAAACACTAAAACTAATAACCGGCCAAGTACAAGTCAGACTTGTGGGCGAAGGGTTGCGTACCAATAAATAAAAGACATTTCTTGTAAAATTCCTCTAATACTAAAAGTTCTACTGCCCGCCTCCTGACACAATCATGAAACCCACATTAGCTAGTATAACGTACCAAACAAACAGCTCAAACTCGAAGGCATTATTTGTGATGGTTGAGGATTTCCACTTTTCATATCCTGATTCCATCATCTGACCTACTGCTGGTATTAACCAGCCAAATAGGTCTGAATTGGAGGGGGTGGCTAATAACAGTTGAATAGTTCCACCCTCTACATCTTAACTCCATCATTAGACCCTCGTCACCAGCTTTAACGAATCCGGCTCGTCAATAACACCAACCACACTAACCAAATGAGAACAAACTTGAAGAGTTAGCTCGCTGAGTTACTCTGAGCTTTCTTAAGAGGCCCATATTTATAGACCACGTCTCGGGTCCGTAAGTCATCACCGGTAATATGCACTGGTTGAACTGTTTCGTCTTCAAGCACTGAGGTATCTTGGACGAGGAGACACTTGCACTTGCAGTTTTCTAAACGCTGTCCATCAGAGTTAGATCCATCGATTGATCTCTTTGTCGAAGCTGGACCTGCCTAGCTGGAATGTTTTGTCCTAGACAGACATATTCTTCGACAACTTCAAAGATCGAGTTACCAACCAATACGGTGGCGGGCGCTACATGGGCATTCAACATGATCTTCGTCTTGTTCGTATTCATCTTAAGGCCCGCCTGTCGGGATACTCTGTTGAGATCTTCGAGCATCGTACCAAGATCCTCCAGCGTATCTGCCATGACCACGATATCGTCGGCAAACTGAAGGTGCGTGATATACTCGCCATTAATGCTGATGTATGATGATACCAGATAAAAATATTATTTATTTGAAATCTGACTTACCTGTACCGTAGTCGTTAACCTGCTAACAATTTCAATTAAGTTGGGACATATTTGTCGCAAACCTGTACCCATTGTCTATAACTTGGTAAAAATATGTCGTTTACTTGACATCGATGTCGTTCACCTGTCGACCTAAAATTTCAAAGTCCTGTAGGTATTTATGACTTGTTTTTGACTTTATAAGTCGGCCTTTTTGCACCGTTAATAAAAACAACCGGAATAGTAAAAAAAAGACCGGTCAAGTGCGAGTTGGACTCGCGCTTGACGGATGAAACCCCGCCCGGACGTTCCTCGGACGCTCTCTAAACTAGGACAAATCCGCGGAAACCCGGACGGATGGCAGCCCTAGTAGGCGCAAATAAGTATGTGTTACGATTTTTGCAAATTTCTAAAAAACGGTGCAAGTTAGGAAAACCGTTATATTTGTCCTGAAATATTTAGGATGATATTAATAAATGGTAATTATTACAGATTTTTTCTGTTCAGTAACTTCGAAGATAATAGGGGCGGAATGGTATTTTTTTTTCCATTTCGGATCTCTTTAAAAAAAGATATAAGTTTTTCTTTAAATCTAGGTAGTAGGCTCGAGTTAACCACTTTTAAAACTATTCCAAATATCAAATCGATAGCAGCAGTAATACCTGTGATATCTGACAGTGACATACGGACGGACAGACGGATAGACAGACAGACAGATAGACACCATTACCATATTGGTACGGAACCCTAATTATTTAGTATTTAAAACGGTTTTAACTCACTATCGTTCATTGTAAAGACCACTTTACCTGGCCATATTGATATCCTATTATAGTTTTAGATTAAAATTGCACCTGTGTTTAATTAGTGCCTTTATAACTTTGTGCCTTATATGGTCACTAATTTCGTCCTGGGAACGTTTACTACACAAAATTATACGTGATTCGTAAAGTATGAAAACATACTTTAATCATTACTTTTTGTTTAAAAATATGTTATGGATTTGTGTATGGTGGCCATTTTGGGACAATGGCACGTTACTTATTACAACGTTGATGTCCGATATAACTCTACCGTCCTATAACTAAAACTAGACTAACCTCTATGGAGTGGAGTTGTATAGGGCTTAGTCTAGTTTTAGATATTGGACGGCAGACTATCGAGGAGCGCTTCTATAGTCTTGCTCTAGCGATGGTTCGACGCCATGAATGTCCGTTGTGCTTTGCTCCCTGTCTGCTTTCTTTAGCTGTCTGTCTCATCCTGTTTGCATCAGAATTTACGGGATAACGTTACGTAAAAGTCGTTATTATGTAAAAATATAAATTCACCACATTTATCCTGCGGATGCTCAAATAGGCAACCATAAAGAGGACATGAGAGCGAGTACCAGAAACGAGCACACTATATACACATAATATTATTCTTAAATTTATTTAGAGGACACTTAGATAATATGTTTTGGGAGCATATTGCCATTTGTTTTTAGAAATTGTACATAGGAGTCGTTGAAATAGTCTCAAATTGAGCTCAATAGGCTTGTACAAAATACACCTGCTGGACGATTTGAAAGCATCATAAAGTCCCTAAATTGAAAAAAGTAAAAGTAGGTAAGTATGTACATTAATATCAGATTATATAGTTTAAAAATATTCTCAGATCATACCCTGAGAACATTGTAATACAAAAAAATAGTACAAGTCAACAGTCAGACCAGGTTTTACAGTCTTTATAATTAACGATATTATATTTCGATTATAATTTATAATACATGACACATTTTATTTTATTTTCGTGTGTGTAGGTATGGTATTTTAGTTTGTGAGGTTTGCGTTATGTAAAACAATAACGATATTTGGATCGTATTATATGGAAATAGTGTCACAATAAAATAATATACTGAAGGTAACTCAATTCAGAAAACGCACCCCATTTCTCACTGTAATCTCAGTACGTAACAATAATAATTAACCCTTGACCCATAAAAAGGTGTATAAAGGAAATGCAAATTGAGTATAGACAGACTAGAGAATGTCTACATGTACCTACATTGTATTTTTGATACTAAATGTAGCTGATTAGATGAATAGAGCAAAATGAATAAGTACTTAAAGCATTAAGTTGTAGAAAGTTATTTTCGTTTAGGAGTATCTGCTCCAAAAGGGGCTGCCGAATGGTTTTAAGGGCGGGGCGTGTTCGGCGCCTTTGCCCAATCGCTAAACTCTCTTATAAAAGACGTACATAGTATACGCGTCGTTTTATATACAATACGTACTTAATTTGTTTGACCCGTATTTCTCTAGTGTTTTCGTTTTTCGCTGTTCGGCCGTTTCTTCAACGAGTACGCTCTGTGGAGCGTTGAACTCGCCTATTAGTATAAAATAAATTTGTATTGATAAGTAATATTTATGTGTATAGTTTTCTAAGGGCATTTTTTCACAAGTACACTGATTCGAATGCTCTGCCATTTTACTTGATACCTGGCCATAAAGTGGCAATTACCGCACGCTGTGCGTGCGGAAAATCCCACTTCCTGGCCTGTAATAGACGTAAAATTTTGTACCTACTTACCACGGGAGGTAATAAAGAAAGCCTCAGATCGCATATTTATCGCCCTTACCTTCGGCTCGGACGTCAAATACCTACGATCTGAGACAATCTTTGTTTTACCTCCCTAGGCAAGTTATGTATTATTTACAGAGCTCGGAATCGACCGTGCCTATTTACCTAAACTTCGCGGGAGGACGTAACTAAGAGTGGCTACAACCACCAAAAATAATCAATTATTTTTATTGAACCCGGGATTTCCCTGGTTTAATAATAATACATTATCCATATTAATTCACGCTCAGGGTTAGATTATTAATGAAATACAATTGTCTAATGCAGAAATTTTGAATGAAGTCGATTTTTGAGTTCTCAATATATCTTGTATTTCATTAATAATTTAACCCCGAGTGTGAATTTATATACAGTATGTATTCTTATTAATCCCAGGAAATCCTGCGTTCAATAAAAATAAATAATTATAAAATAAATAATTATTTTTGGTGGTGGTTGTAGTTACGTCCTCCCGCGAAGTTTAGGTACCTAAATAGGCACGGTCTATTCCGAGCTCTGATTATTTATTACCTTTGAGTATGATTAAACAATAACTAACTATGTTACCTACCAGTACCTCTATCCGAGTTGGTGCTGGCGCATTTCTTTTTCGCCCTGCACCTATTGAATGGAGCGGGAGAGGTATGGCTTGGCAACTTCGTTGGTGACACTCACATGCGTGGACAACAAAAAGCACGCATGTGAGTGTCACCAGAAGTTGCCAAGCTATAAAGCCGATTTATCGCCCAATAAAGAGCCTCGTGTCATTGTGCTAGAGTTACTGTTTAAAACTAGAACATGCGTTATGTTGTATTACACAAAATAATTTATTTTGTTTATTATTTTCAGGTATCCTCGGAAGATATTTACTGGGAAGGTGAAGAAGATGCTTCCAACGAGTTCCTCGAAGTTAAAGAACACGACGATAGCTTTATTGGTCACCTCTCGCGAATAAAACGGCAGTGGGATTTCGCCAATTTATTTTGTGAGTAAATATCTAGTTTATCTCGTAAATATAGCACCTATGAATACTTATAAACAACTATTTTCAACTTGTAATTCAACCAAATATATCGTACCTATCAGTGGCATGGCGTAAAAGATATCCTTAGGCAAGCCGGTGCAGATTTCGGATACATTTTCCTTAAGAGCTGTAGAATAAGGTGATCAAGTGCCCGATATTAGGCAAGCCGGTAAGGAATCGAGTTCTTTGGACGCCACGCCACTGGTACCTAAAGGTGTTTACTATTGCATAAGTTTACAAAGAAAATATCTTTTACACCAAGTTGTTTTGTTGGCGGTGCTATATTATTGCATTGGATCTAGGTTTTCTCATTCAAGTCTAAGTGGATCAATGTAAGCATAAGTTTAACGTGTAAACAATAAGTATTTATTCGTTTAATATAATTGTACACGAATGACTTTATATGTTCCAGCTTGGTCAACGTCGTCGACAACGGCTGCACCGGCGAATATCGAGGACACCACGGATGACCCCGTCGACGACTCACGGTGCGTGCAACAAATCAGATTAGGCATAATGGGGATGTGGACTAATGTTGAATTTTACAACATAAATGTTGGTCGTTCCCATTGGCGCGCGCGATCACAGTGATGTCTTAATGTTAACATATACCTATATAGGTGGCAGTGGCGTGGCATAAAAGATATCATTGGGCAAGCTGGTGCAAATTTAGCACACGTTTTCCTTAAGAGCTGTAGAATAAGGTGCTCAAATGCCTGATATTAGGCAAGCCGGTAGGAATCGAGTTCTTTGAACCCCGCGCTACTGATAGGTAGAGACATTTTATGGCACTGAAGGGAGACTAGGCGCTTTTTATTCTCAAGACTGCATGCTCATCTTATGTAGAAAAAAAAAACTAAGTTGCTATCAAAACAATAATTAGTTAAATATTTTTGAATTGTTGTATTGGATGCAACCTCCTGGCCTCCTTTAATTTGAAGGGTCTGTAGGCACGACCAAACATTGTACCCTTATCTGTTTGATAACGGTACAATGTTAACTTAAACATATACATCAGTTTTTCAATGCCCGTTTTAAATAATTCTGTAAAGATTTTTTAATAGGTATTTGTTTTTCTAAAATGAATAGTACCTGTAATTAAACGAGTTATCTTGAGGTTCGAGATATTTCATCTTCAGGGCCGGATTTGTATCATCGTCTAGCCATACTTGACTTAGATTTCCAACATAGGACTTTTTTCGAATAGTTAAGTAGGTAGCTAGGAATCCTAGCTACTTAACTATTCGAAAAAAGTCCTAGCCTTGGATTACGTACTCGCTGATTTATGACACTATTATATTCTTTCGGCCCGTACGTATGGCAGTATGACGTAACATACTGCTATATATGATCATCATATACGATTGGGTAGGTATAGCACTTTAAATATAACTATCAATTTGTCAATGGATCTTGCGACGATGAGCCGTATAAAAGTAGGTTCTTAGATCATTTACTTGACTCATAAGTTATATACAGGGTGATTCCTTAGTCACTAGCCATATTAATTCCAGGCATTAGGTAACACTTAAGGAATCTTCTTTCTAAGGAAAAAAAAAATTAAATTTAAAAAAAAAAATCCTTGAATTTTTTTTTTAATAAAAAAAAAATCCTTTGAAAGTAGATTCCTTAAGTGTTACCTAGTGCCTGGAATTGATATGGCTAGTAACTAAGGAATCACCCTGTTTTAATATGGTTTAATTCTCTGTATTCCAGAGTGGATGACGCGGACGTAGATGGTTCCGGCGCGCCCGGCCTGGTAGACGCCGAGCCCAGAGAAAGTAAGTGAGAAACTGTGCTATAAATCCAAATGTGACGGAGTGCTGAAAGTTACGAAAAACCAGTAACGTATTTTTGACTTGAAACTATAAGCCGTTACCGTTTTTAGTGTGTTTTCGTATTTAATATAAAAATAGTTTGCGTGGTTTAATAATTCGTAATTTTTGAATCGGTGAGCGCAATGTCTCTTTGGAGACCGACATTTACCAGACTTAGGAGGTTAAAATGGCAATGGGCCGGGCATATTGCTCGAAGAGCCGATGACCGGAAGACACACAAATGTTATTTTAAGAGCTCACGAACTGTACATACATTTTTGTCACCATTGCTTTAGTCAACAGGCAAGTCGTCGTTTCTCGTAAATAATGTTTAATGTTAGTAGGTAAGGTAATATTTTTGCATACCGATAGAATGTGGACTGAAAAGTGTTAATGGTTAGCTATTTGATATAGAAAATTTACGGTTCTCAAAGGATAAGCCAAACATATGAACGGCAACCAAATTCAAAGTCCACATTTACACAAGTTAGAAATATTTCTTTTCCTGATGTTCTACAGAGAACCCCCAGAAAAATAATCGGATTTTTTAACAGTTTTAAATGTAAAATCTTCAAAAATATTAATTTTTGATATAAGTAAGTAAGGTTAGCGATAAGATCGCTTGCTGTCTACCTTTTTAGATAGTTTTTAATAGGCTACTTGATGACAGTTCAAATCAGCTTCTTTTTATGAAGTGTCAAAACGCTCCGAAAGTATGCAGTTTAGTATGAAATACTATCTTGTGACGTGCTTGTGACGTCATGCTCAACATGGTGCCTTATTTTTAGTTTTCGTCATTGTAAAATCGTTGATGGCACGAAAATAAGTTTGAATGATTTTATCCGGGCTGTTTTGGAAGCGTAATTTGCTGGTTACAGTTAATGAATTTATTTTGATTGTTGTCAAATACCCTATTACAGTAAACGGCCATAAAGAATGCACATCGATCTTTGGAAAGAGGCAATCGGCTAATTTCGACTTCGTATAGCGATATCTGTGTCGCACACACCATGACGTTTGTTTTGTCAGTCGTGGTTCAAATGCGAGAGAGTGCAGTCGCATCTCCAAGTCAATATATATATAGAGTTGCTAAAACTTTTACAAAATTAAATTTGTACTATGTCATCTATAGGAAAAAAAGGTAAGCCGTTACTTTGCCCGTCACGCGAAATTATCTACAATGTTTATATACCGTCACCGCAATATATTACACTTTTTGTCGATCTTTAAACCTACATTTAAATATGCTAGTAGTATAACATCAGTTGCTAATGCTCAGTCAACCCCTTTTAGGAATATGGGCGTGAATATATGTATTGTTTTTCCCCAACAAGCAATAATTAAATATAATTACATCATGTTTTACAGCTCTATATATTCCACGTGAAATCAAAACAAAACAACAATAAAGTACTTAGTTCTAAATTCAAATTCTGATGAACAATTAATCTAATAATTGATGTACATGGAAATTAGCATTCGTTTGTATTCGGAAATGCGATGATTGCCGATGTGCATTCTTTATGGCCGTTTACTGTATGTAATTGTAATTTGTTTCTCTGGTGTGCAATAGTACATTACACAACTAGGGTGGTAAAACAAAGCATGGCCGAGATCGCAGATGTTTGTGGCCCGAGCTGCAGGCGAGGGACGTAAATATGCGATCGAGGGCTTTCTTTATTACCTCCCGTGTTGTGTACATAATTTTATGTCTACACTTGGCCAGAAAGCGGCTTTTTCCGTACGCATAGCGCGCGGTAGAAGCCAGTTCTTGGCCAGGTGTGGCATAAAATATATTTGTATTGTCTTGTATTGCAACCATTAAATATGTTTTGTTTGTATCCGCAGAAATGCTCCGAGTAACGTTCGTGGCGATGCAGCCGTACCAGGACGAATACTCTAACAGAGACTCGACACAGTTCCAGAATTTCTCTAAGTCCTTGGCCAACGCCGTCAACAAGATCTACGAAGAACAGGGAAGGCTCAAAAAAATATCCGGCACTCAAAGGGCAACCCTCGTCAGAATACAGTTAGTAGAAACTTAAAAAACCTTTAGTCATTGCAGACACACTGAATTGAAAAATGGCTGTTTGGATGCTGTCATCGTCATCTTAAAGCTTGCCAACTGCCAGCATATTATACAGAGACTGCATAGTGGGTTTGCTGTACAGTAGGTACGTAAGTAATGGTCCTTATCACAGAATTTTGTGGCCTAGCTCTAAAGATATATTAGCCCGGCCCTGGCACCCCACTGCCCCACTGCGCCGGCACTGGCCCGGCACTGGTGGTAAGATCTCAGAGGTGCTTACAGTGCTTATGCAGCAACGTCGTTTAATGCGTCTAACTTGTTCTTCAAACAATCCTTACACTCTCTGAATAGGGAGTGTAGGTTAATATTCAATGCAAAGTAACAATGCTGCTCCGATCTATCGTCAGTCGCACATTCAATTATTTGTGAAACCATCGGCTTTTCACGTTTATATGTAGGTACGCCTAATTTCAAGCCAACATACCCACTGGAAATGGGTGGTAAAGGGCTGGAATTGATTGATGACACACATAGCTATAGATAAAATATTATATCATAAAAGTTTGTAAAAAGCGCATGCTTATTTGCAAGATTGAAATTTATTTTATTTTTGATTACAGATCTCGCACATCAGACGACTTTTCTTGCAAAGTGACGCTGGATATCGGGACCACCGGCTACTACGACATGGATAAGATCGCGGAGATTCTGCGGAACCACATCCAGATGCGCCGGTCACTAGAGGGCGTGGTTGTCAGCGAGACCGACTTCAGTGCAACCGTCGTCGACCCAGGTCTTTCCTTACAAATTATTAACATGGAAATAATCTTACACAAATCGACTTAGTTGAAAACTTAAATCAGATGTAGGTTCAAAAAGGTGTAAGGGATAAAATACGCAAAATGAACGTGTGCAGTTTTGTTTAGAATTTCGCACTCTATCGATACGTATATATTAAAAAAATCTATCTACAAAATATCGATTACACCACCAATTTCCCTTGGTTGCAGTGAAAATCCAGTCTAACACAATAGTGTAATGGACAACATACAAATAAAGGTTGTTTGAATGGGTGTAACTCAGTTTACTTAACAATTTTGAGTGCGGTTTGAGTTTGGACAGTCAGTGTTTTACCCTATAGGATAGGGAACGTGCACGACGAAGGTGCTGCCAACTGGTGCCGCCAATCTAAATCATATACCTTCTCATGCTGGGGCCACATGACGAAAACGCCGTTAATAACGTTAATTTATCGCGTTGAAGGACGATTAACGTCAGTGTAGCTACGACTTACTATATTTGACATTGACCATTACATATTATAATTGACATTGACAGCTTGATTTGACAGGGGCGATAGTTTCCTTTATTGTCCGCCCGTGTCTCTTTTGTCGTTTAGTGCTGCCACCTGTAGTTCGTGCACGTTCCCTATTGAGTTGAAATTAAAACCATATACTTAGGTCTATTCTCCCTTGAAGCTGTGAAAAAATCAAGCTTCTAAGTTAACTTGAAAAAAAGATACGGCCGTTTATTAAAGATACGCAAAAAACGTATATTTCGACACTTTCCAGAAAACCAACATTTATAGAGTGCTTTCCGTTGACCTAGAACTATGAAATTTGGCAAGTAATACCGTCTTATATTACAATTATAGGGAAAAATCTAAAACTATACATTTGTAATTAAAAATGAGTCTTTATAGGGTTCCGTACAAATACTTTAAGTATTTGTACGGAACCTTCGGTGGGCGAGGCCAAGGTTTTTTTTTTATGTATGGGGCATATGCTTAATTTCACAACATTTCCATACATTATCATGTCTCGTAACTGAAATTTTATAACACGGTTTCAACATTTAAACCGTTCTGGGTTCATCTTATGGACAGTTATGAATAAATCAATTAGGTGTAAGAGACAAGGTTTCAAAATACAGAGAGGTAAAACATCACTTTTAATAGTACATTACACAACTAGGGTGGCTTTCTTTATTACCTCTCGAGTTGTGTACATCATTTTATGTCTACACTTGGCCAGAAAGCGGCTTTTTCCGTACGCGCAGCGTGCGGAAAAAACCACTTTATGGCCAGGTGTGGCATAAAAAAACTAACCCGTAAGTGACATCTATTATCTACAATAGCTTCCTTATTTAAGGTTATGCTTTCCAGAGCGAAAAATCACAGAAAACTTACACATTCCGTGCAAATCGACGGTCTCTCCTGAAAATTCGTATTTTGTCCCTTAGGTACCCCAATTGAACCTTATATCGACGGTATTAAATATTACACACTGAGTGTGGTATAATCAGGAATGTCCCAGATTGCAGGTATTTGTGCTCCATAAATATGCGATCTGGGACTTTACTAATGGCCGCCCGTGGTGTGTCCACAATATTACGTGTTCTCTTGACCAGGAAGTGGTATTTTCTTCTCACGCAGCGGGTAGAAAATTCCACTTACGGCCTAGGGTGACGTAAATATTTTGTTTATAATAATAGCTGTTGGTTTGCGAGAGATAGTTTCACGAAACTCGATATCTTACAACAACGTCTCATCAGCCGGACTGTAACACTTAATTCCATACCCCCGACCAAGACATGGATATCATATCATATGACAGTTAAGAATCGACGATAAGTTGAAGTAGGTATATATAGTACCTAATTTACCTACTTGAAAAATACTGGATCCAAATGTTGACGTAGGTATGTGTACAAAAAAAAACCTGTACTTATGGTATACAAAGGGTACACTGAATCTGCTTAGTTTAATGGAATAACACCAAACCTTGGACTCCAAGCCTGTCACACTCTTTATTCCATGCAACTTCGAAGCATTTCGATTTCTAAAAAAAGTTTGTAATGTTTAATAGGTACTTATTTACTAGAAATGGTCACAAATGATGAAAAAATTACGGCGAAGTTCTTTTACAATTATTTTCGTTTAGTAATGTTATTTTCTAACAAATTATTTTTAATGTGTTTTGCTTATGTTTGTAATTCTCTATTAGGTATTATTAAATTCGTTTTAATTTTTAATATAATATGAGATCAATAACTTACTTGCGAATAATTTTTCCTTGTATATAAGCCAATTATGTAAAATATATGGCATTTTCATTAACAATTAAGACATAATAACTGAAAATTGAACAGTAAGTAGACAACACCGTCGTGGCGTGAAACTGCCTATTGGCGGGGAAACCGCTGCAAAATTGACTTACCTAATACCTAAATAATACTTATACGTATTAAAATTAACGTGATAAAATGGCTTAAAATATGCATGCAGTTGGGTAGAATGATCCCTGGCTCGGTGGACGGACGACCTCGTCAGAGGAGCGGGAGTCGGTGGATGCGGTCTGCACAGGACCGCCGTCCGTGGCTGATAGATACCTGTATGTATCTATATCGAGGGTATCGAGGGTTGGCCTGAAACCCTCGATATACATACGAGTAAATATACACCGTGGGTGCGAGTAACCCGACAAACTTTAACTATAGATTCTAACACCTATTAGGAGTAAAAAAAGTTATGTGATGTATAGTCGAAAAACTCCCAAGTGTGTAACAAGCCCTAATAAATGTGACTAAGATAGTTTTACTAATTTTTTTAAATCCTTTAACTAAACAGCACTTAACCTTCGCGGTATTTGATGGTAAGCGACTACGCTACGAGGCCAAAAAATTGTCCTTTCGTTTCCATTTTAGCTTTTTTTTTTCTTTTTGATAACTTTTCCTCCAGTAAGGACATGTTTATAACGAGGGACTGAATTTACGGATTTATTTTGTTCCATAAGACTATTAATGTAAAATGACAATATTCGACCCATGTTGATATAACATTATTTACTCGTCACACCACCAGGAATTCATGGCTAAAGTATGTCGGTATAGTCCCTCCCACCCTGTATAGTTGGGTATTAGGGACTGCATGTACCTATATGGTGCATAGTGATTACTGCGTAAAAGATGACTTAATTTTACGGAATATACATGTTGTATAGGAGCGAACGAAGCGAATGAACTATGCCCGAGTGATTGGATCCGGTGCGATACCGGGGCATGCTTGGCCCCCTTCGTGCGGTGCAACGGTGTGTCGGACTGCTTGGACGGCGCCGACGAGGCTGGCTGTCCATCGGGTATATTTATTTTTATTTCTTTTTTCTTATTTTTTTGTAATTATTATTCTCTATATATTTTTTGTTTTTAATGTAATGTTTTTCGTTTTTTTCATTTATTCGCCAAAAGACAAGTCTAACGAGATTTCTGACCGCGAAGATGAAGATCTGCCCCCGGTAGAAACAGAGTCCCCAGAACCTCACGTGCTTAGTCCGGAAGAGTCCTCTTCAGGTCGCGGTGAGATATTTAGTAACTACAGCCTAAATCTTGGTGTAATTTTCAAGAATGTGTCAGTACACGCTACGCGTACGGAAAAAGCCACTTTCTGGCCAAGTGTAGACATAAAATTATGTACATAACACGGGAGGAAATAAAGAAAGCCCTCGATCGCATATTTACGTCCCTCGCTTACAGCTCGGACCGCAAACATCTGCGATCTCGGCCTTTCTTTGTTTTACCACCCTAGTTGTGTAATGTACTATAATATACATGTAGTGTTATTGATAATTCAATAATTCACGAGGTGCTGGTGCAGGAACAGCGTTGCGAGTTGAATACACACACGACGGGTTCCGTATCACCTATAGTAGACTAATAAATGATGACCCAGCCAACGGGCGCAACTAATGGTACTGCGCCCGCTGGCTCTAACAAACAGTTGACTACCATGTTCCTTTATAACCCATGAACTCTATGGGTTAATGCACACATAACGGCTCGGCACCGGAACGGTGGCGGCCCAACTCCAGCAACTCAGTATTCTTTGTAAAAAACTCCATACTGTAACGCACACTTATCGGCATTGGAACGGCAATGTCACGGCTTGACACAGGCTAGCGGAGCGTCGCTGAGCGCGACTCGCAGTCGCTGCGCTTACCTCACGCCACGTCCGCGGTCCGCGCATCGCCCGCGTGTCGCTTGCGGTTCACTGGCTTGTACCGAGGCGAGGTGCCGCCTCGCGGTAAGCGCGCTGCCGGCCAGCCGTAGCACAGTATAATAGCAGTAATTTTTTTTCCTACAAAAGGTACATCGCGCGCTTGAATGTGTGCGCGCCGTGTACGAACGCACTACAAGCAAAGAAACAAGAATGCGTAAGAATGCTCCAGTATGGATCGCACTCGCACAAATGTATTATCTCGCGTCTGTGTGAATATGTGTCGCGCGCTCCTAAAAGGCCGAAGTTGGAGTACTTGTCGTCCGTTTCCGTTACGTGCTTGCGTATGGCTGGCGGCGAAACGATGAAGTGAGGCGGTCCTGTTCCGTTGTCATTCCGATGCCGAGCTATTATATACGCTACCTATAGATTTCCTCTATAAATATGGGGGACAGGGATAAAACTGTTTGCTAGAGCCAGGGAGTCAGTACTATTGGCGCCCGTTGGCTGGGTCTTAATTTATATCAGTTATAGGTGATACTTAATTTATATTAGTCTATACAATGTGTGGCCTGTAACCGCAGCTAATAATTAAAACGAAGATTGTACTCCTCAAACTGAACAACATTTGTTCAGCCACATTTAAAAATAACTTATATTTTAATTTTTAGTACACTTTAAAGTTTATTTGAACCCGCAATGTATTGCGATGTTTTTTATGTTTGTAGCGTGACAAGCGACGTCTATCTCAGTCCAACGTATAGCTGCGTCCTTACTTACTTAAAACTTACAGGTGTAAATCCGGTCATAGTTACGTTTTACTTTCAATATGTTAAAAGTTTATCGTATCCAGTCTGGCGGCTTAGTGTAAGGTGCGTGAGTTACAACCTTTTATCCCAAAGGTTATTGTTTTGTAAACAAATCAAAAGATTTTACTATGTACCCAAAGCACATGCCGTAGGTGTTATCCCGTCGGCATACGTCAACACATTCATAGCCGAAAGATTTCGCGATGCGGGTCTCCACCAAAGAGCATTATCATTGAGCGATATGCCGTAATCGTCGTGCCCGGCATGCGGGTTAGCGATCGTAGATGATGTAGCGTATTGGCTAAAATAGTAATATTAAGCAACTTTGTTTGTAGAATGCCATGATGATGAACTCCGATGCGACTACACGCGTTGCGTCTCGCTGACCTTGCGTTGCGATGGCATCAAACACTGCGACGATAACTCGGACGAGCACAACTGCACACCGATTGAAGGTAAGTGATTATTTTTACGCTGCGAGCCCAGTTACCTCTAGCACAACTGTGACTCACGACAAATACCTACCCAAAGCATCCATCCATGTCTTTCCAGTCAATTAAGGGCGAATATCATATCCGGTCGTGCGACTAGAGAACTCGCGACCAACTCACAACATATAATTTTACAAGTCGGTATTTTTATCACATACCTAGTTCCAAAAAGAAATAAATTTAAAAAGTTTGGAAGTATAAATGCCAGTAGGAAAATGGCATGGAATTCTGTACTGATATACTAGGCCAGTGGAAATTAACATTAAAATCGCAAAGCATGATGTAGTTCTGATTTTTTGTTATGTTGTTTGGACCCGTTAGGGTAGGGTGAATCTGATTTTGCACGTTCTAAAAAGTTGTGCTAGCTGAGCTACACGCGCAAAAATACGCCATTTTTGAAGTTTTTTGGATTTCTGCTCTAACTATGCATTTTTTGACACTAACGTCTATGGCACAAGTCATATTGTCTGAATGTTTTAAGGACAAAATACACTATGTTCAAAAATCCTTTCACTAAATGTTATTTGGTCTGAACATTTTCATGACAGAATACTCTATTGCCAAAATGTACAAACTGCGACTGTCTAAATGTGCTGCTATCGAAATGGCTTAGTGACAGAATGAATTATGGTCCGAATGTAATTTTGTCTGAAAGTTTTAAGGACAGAATGGTCAAATGAATTGGTCAAAATGTACAAGAAGCGATTTTCCTTCTTAAAATATTTTTAAGGTACAATTAATTATGGTTGCAGTGTAATTTTGTTACAATATTTACAGGGCAGAATATATTATGGTCACAATGTTTATTAGTTGTATTATGTTTTCATTTGTATGCGTTTTGACCGTTGTACCTACATTTTAACCTATTGAACTTTCTGGCACTTGTACAATGTGGCACTTATACCAACATTACCCGCTATTGTTTTGTCATTTGTTCTTACAAACATGTTAACATTAATGTACGTTTTGACTTTTGTACAATTTGACAAAGGTACTTTCGAACCCACTGAACATTTTGAGATCTTGGCCATTTGTCTTTGATTTTTAGGTTTTACATTTTGGTTCTTAGGTTTTTGTGACATTTGATTGTTTTGCCCTATGCTCATTATGACATCTTTACATTTACGTACATGGTGGTGGCATGTGGCCGTGGTAGGACACGGCCACATGAAATTTAAATTTGAAATTTAAAAATGCGTTTAGAGATTACTTCAGAACCATTGACGTATACAAAAGACAGGGCTAAGCGAGCGCGCAGACGGTTCCAACGCTTTGGTGGTAAAAACATCGCCAAATCAGTGCCAGTCGGCAGTGCGACATGCGGCGCACGCACTGCGCACTTGCGCAGCTGGTCTTTATAGCTGCATTTTTTGTTACGGAGAAAATAGTTCCTTACTGATCGGATGGACCCATCCTTACTTTTGAAATCATTGTTCTGAACCGTGTCCTTTTCGATCAAACTAACCATCTAGGTACCAAATATAAACGAAAGAACGGCGGGCCGCGGCGTGGTCCCTGCTTGGAGAGAACTGCTAGTTATTTTATTATTATTGTAATTTATGAGACTGGTTTGCCTATCCTAATAATTTTCTTGGCTTGGGATGTTTATTACTGTTATGCTTTCTCTTAAATTCGAAGGTTAGCTGGAAGAATTCCTTTACACTCACATATTGTTTGTTTTATCATCGACCTTGTTTTTTCATGCCCTTAAAGTGTTTACTTACATAGGTACATACGTTTATAATGTGCGAGTATGGTTTGTGTTATTGAGGTACCCAAACACTTTAGTAATCTTTATTAAGAATTGGAGAGGTGCTTCTAAACGAGCAATATTTTTCTGCAATTTGTGGCCCGGCAACTATGTGCATCTTGTTTTGCATACGAAGTAAGAGAGAGATAGCAAGACTTGCCGGCCACAAATTGCAGGAAAATATTGCCCGTTTAGAAGCACCTTTTTATATCGCGTAATACGAGCATTTTGGACCTATAGAGGTAATTAAATAGGACTAAAGGAGTATAATGCATTACCAATTACTGATACACGTATCTATATAAAAACTTACACCAGCTTCTTTTACATTCCTGATCTGATGTCACAGTTAAGTGCCTTAATGCTGTATCATGTGACATAAACATCGTTAGAATGTGCTTAAGCTGACGTGGCTACTTTACAAATATTATTAATTGACCGGTATTTTTATTACGTACTAGCATTTATCCGCAGCTTCGCCCGCGCTGTTCCCGTTAATATCCCAAGGGAACTCTTTACCGATATATAAAGTCTAGGTACTTACTATGTTTCAATCCAGAACTTGGCTTAGAACAACGCGGACTTCGTGGGGAGTAGCCTTGCTTTAGTATTTCCCCTCTGCCAAGCAATTTGCGCCAGTGCTCATATTCGTTCTATAAAACTAGTTGCAATTGGATTAGTCGTCAGACTAAATCTAGTAACGCACCTGAAGAGATCTCCGTGAATATGCCGAATTGTTCCGTATTTCGCTGCAAAAGGAGATAACACGTCAAACGTACAAAGAGATGGTGTTTCCATTTACATCTAAAGTACATATTTAGAATCACATTATCATTATTCACTTCCTTTAAAACATAAAAATTACAAAAATCTGAACTGACATTATTTGAAGTTTGTTTACTAGTTGAAACCAAGCAACCTCGCGTTGCCATGGTGTTCTGCTAAACTTATCAATGTTGTGCGTCACGTTATGACACTATTTCTATGCAAAATGTATCTTTTAAATGCTTGCTCTGATTTTGCAGAATTTTGTTTTTACTGTGTAATATTTGAGACTGATAATATCTATACAAATACCATCATAAAAAACTGTTTTAAGAATATGAAAATGTATTCCAATTGATGACTTTTCTTCGGTTCCAACACGTTCTTGAAAAAATAATGTGTACTTAGGTATAATTTATTTATTGCATGTGCATAAACTAAGAAGTCTATGAACTATACTCACAATACTCATACTTACAATATACACTCAAAAGTACCAGACCGTGGTACAAAATTACTGCTACTAGTACTAAACTAGTGTTACTTTTGAGGCTAACTGTATTTTCCTTCCGTGTGGCATAAGCGTGCAAAACGCAGTAAGTACTCACAGTAAATTTAAGTTTTTTGTATAATGTGAAAAGGGCTAACACTCGTGTAGCAAAGGCGGAACATAGACCTGCAAGTCGACCACAACGTAAACATGCTGATGTCACTTTATTCCTTACTGAATGAAGTCGATTAAATCATAAAGTTTTAGTGGTGAGTTAGTCGGTGCCGGAATGGAGTGAAGCCACTGTGTTACGAGTGTAATACGACATAAAGCTATGTCGGAATGTCGAGTGCGGTCTGTGGGCGGACGCATGATTCTCAAGTGTTTTAATCATATCAATTCTGAGCTCGTATTTAACTGTTTATGCTTACTTGGCTTTATTATGTCATGGTTAGTAACACTATTCTTTGATTCACGGCTCTGCGGTAGTAGGAAACGAAGTGTTTGTTTATTTATTCGAACTTTATCGTACAAAAGGCGAAAATAGAGAATGCCTCATGGCATTAGCTATAAAGGCATTCTGTATTGGCCCCCCACAACTCCCACAAGATGGTTTGCCAAGATGGTTTGCCGATCTGGTTAAGGTCGCTGGAATTCGATGGAGGCCAAGAGCGTGCGATCGTTTCTTGTGGAAGTCTTTGGGGGAGTACCTACATAATTATGTTGAGCAGTGGACGTCTCAAAGTTGAAATGATGATGATGATGATTATCAGTTAACCTTAGGCCGATTCAGATAACTTGTTTGATGACCATAAATTTATTACTCTACCAACTTTAACCTGCTGTTTATACAGGAGTTAGATTTATTTTTATTGTGCTCATTCGAATCATTTATAGTATTTTATGCAACAGTTGTATAAGTGGGTTCAAAAAATGCGAATTGCGTGAGTTGCGATACGAGCCGCGAATGCGGCGAGTATCGCAAATAGAGACGCAATGAGCGTTTTTTGACTTAATTATACAACGTTGCATACAATACTTTTTCTACGACCAAGTTTTTTATTATAAAATACAAAATTAAAAGCATAACCTGCAAATAAGGCGAATATGACGTATGACTGTCAGTATGTGTCTATGGTAAACTTTTTTTTTTAACTACTGACTGACGTGACGTGACTATATTAAAAATACTTTTTTTATGTTGGCATCAATGAATTTAGTTCGGAAAGTTTTGTTTTTCTTAAAAACCGTAGGAATTTAATTGTTTGTTAAGTTCGTAGTTGTGCATTTTTACCGTAAAGTTAAAATTGAGCGCTTAATCCTTGACCTAAGTTTAACCTAGATTTAGAAGTCTGTGGCTGCTAGCAATAACGTAAAGTGACTATAACGACACTAGTGCTGTTATGGGGAATAGAGTATAGACTTCTCTGAACTCATATTATGTATGTTCTTATATTAGTGTTCGTGACCAAGTAAAGGACAGATAACAGTACAGGAGTAGAAAAAAATATAAAATACATGGACGTCACGCGTGTCTCGTCCGGTCTCTCCGAGTGTGTACAGCCGGCATGACAGTTGTGTCTATGGTAAACTTTTTTTTGATATGGCTGGTGACACGATGTGACGATAATTAAAATACTTTTTTTTTATGTTGGCATCAATTAATTTAATTCGGAAAGTTTTGTTTTTCTTATGTATCGTAGGAATTTAATTGTTTGTTAAGTTGGTAGTTGTGAATTTTTATCGTGAAGTTAGAATTGAGCGCTTAATCCTTGACCTAAGTTTAACCTAGATTTAGAAGTCTGTGGATGCTAGCAATAACGTAAAGTGACTATAACGACACTAGTGCTGTTATGGGGAATAGAGTATAGACTTCTCTGAGCTCATATTATGTATGTTCTTATATTAGTGTTCGTGACCAAGTAAAAGACAGATAACAGTACAGGAGTAGAAAAATACATTTATATAACTTGTTTGATTGAATTAAGTACATAATCATTAATCACATTTTAGTTTGTTGGTAAACGTTGTTCAATATTATGCCTAAGTTAGTTAGTGCTGTGTGCCTACCATGAGCTGAGTGTACGATCGGCGCTAGCGAGTTTAACGTATCGAGAGTCAGTGCACCTCTCTCGCACGCGCTAATAGTACGAAAGAGATAGACTGTCATCGAGCGCTCGATACTCGCTAGCGCCGATCGAAAAGTCAACTCATGGTAGGCACACTGCTAGCTAGCGCACGCGTTGACTGTCCAAAGCTGTGCCTTGCCTAATGCAGAATTCACACAGTGACTACAGCGCGATCACATAATACGAATAACATAAGATGAGAACTTTTAGAAGCGCGCTGTAGTTCTAGAATGAATGGAGTCGCTAGAATAATGTACATACATAATAGTATTTTTTCTACTCCTGTACTTTTATCTGTGTTTTACTTGGTCACGACAATAATATATGTTCAGAGAAGTCTATACTCTATTCCCCATAACAGCACTAGTGTCGTTATAGTCACTTTACGTTATTGCTAGCAGCCACAGACTTCTAAATCTAGGTTAAACTTAGGTCAAGGATTAAGCGCTCAATTCTAACTTTACGATAAAAATGCACAACTACCAACTTAACAAACAATTAAATTCCTACGGCTTTTAAGAAAAACAAAACTTTCCGAACTAAATTCATTGATGCCAACAAAAAAAAAATATTTTTAATATATTCACTGCCTGTCAATTTAAAATTAAAAAAAAAGTTTACCATAGATACACATTCCGTTTCCTTTGAAGATGACAAATAAGAGTAAAACAGAACCAACATATTCAAAATTAAAAAAAAAAACCATTATGCCCTAGGGCGTCGTCGAGTTCTTTGGACGCCACGCCACTGGTACCTTACCTACCTCTAAAGCAGAACGCAAAAGTAGTCTTAATGTTTTTATTACAAATTCAAAGTCAACATGCTTTTACTTTTAAGGCACGGTAGGACCTGGCTCGCATTTCACATACAAACTAGGGTCGGGCGGAATGCAGATTATTGCAGATTATCTTCGATTTCTAACATAAAAGTATACGTTATCAACCCAAACATGAGAGGATGCCCTGCATGACTGTGAAATCATGATTGTCAGGTATTAATTTTGTCAGAAAAGGTAACTGGTGATGAACAAAATGAAAAAAAATGAAAAAAATACTTTATTTTATAGTGTTTTCGCGCTACTTTTCTATCGAGCGAAGTGTTCGCTATCGTGTTCTAAGTGAGAGGAAGCCCTAGATACAGTTCTGAATATTATTATATATGTTTTACAGTGACCTAAGAGTCAAATAAGTGCTCTAAAAATGATTTGGAAACTAGGCTTCCGTGCCCGATTCTGGTCTCACCTCGCCTTAATTATAGGTACCCACTCTTAGACATTTATATCATTTGAATACTAAAGCGCGTTGCAGAGTCATTATCTCTTGACCACGTCATTTTTATTATGATGACTTAAACATTCTTCGTATTTAGGTTAGGGCGGAAGGAATTGTAGGTACCTACATAAGTACGTGAGGGTCTCTTAGTCAAGAGTTTTTATCACTTGTGGGTGACGATATGTCTGTAAACATTTTGCTTAAATAGAATTGTCGTTTTAACCGGTAACTATTTATAATATTTTTATTTGAATAATAAGAAATAATTAAGGTAAGATCTTATTAGACCCAGTTACATGTGCTAGCCAGAACGCCTAGTTTTAGTTCTTTTTATCGGTTTGACACCAACACCGCTATTGACCAAATACATAAATATAAACCTACATTGGGCGTTACAATCATTATCCGCTATTTTCGCCATACCTAGTCGTAAAAAATAGGATCTAAGATTCCCTATCCATTTCCATCGTCATGATAAATAATTAGTTCAGTTAAAACTGCCAAATCTTGCGCCATAATATCTAAACTATACGAGTGTTGTATTTTCGTTAAGATGATCGTTATGTTTATCAAAGCTTACTTCTCGTAACGAGCCACTCTTAACTGTTACAGTGAATTGGCCTGCTTACCAAGACGCATTCCATCAAGTTAATTTTAATTGTCGAGAGGTGACTGTGATTTAAAGAAGCCGTCGCTGAGCACTGCATAATAATAACATATTTGTCAATGCATTCCTTTCACTTGATCTATCTTTAAATAAAAAATGTTTTCAGTCAATAATCCTTCAACCCATATTTTATTTATCAGTAGATAATGAAAGTATAAATGGAGTATTTCACGGAAACGTTACCTAAGCGACACTACTTTTTTAATACCTTTGACACATAAAATTAGGAAGTTGTATACGGGTATCTATGCTAATATTATAACTTGGCTTTAAGACTGGTAGTTTTTTAGCAGTTAATAAGTTTTAAAGGTAGCTACACCGCGTTACACAAACGACAAAAAGTAGATGTTTTCATGGAATTCTTCACATAATTGCCACATACTGTGACTTAAAAAATGTATATTATCTTGGAAACTGACCTCATCCATTTTCTATGTGACTAATGACTATTCAATCAATGACTCACTGTAACATTCAAGTTTGTTATAAGAGTAAATGCCCGTATATGCGACAGACGAGATCGAACATCGACTGTACGAGTCGAGTACGGGCGATATAAACACACCGCTCGTGAACGTGGCACGGCCGCATTCAACAAGTGATCATAGAATACCATACGACAATATAAATATACTAACATGACTTATTCAAATCTGTAAGATTCTAAAAATGTTTGAGAAGAACGTTTATTAGAGTTGGCAACATCAACAACAAGTACATCTTTAGTACTATGTAAACTGGCTTATTTTAGGTACCCGTACCCAAAGGGCGCCAACGGAACCCTATTACTAAGACTCCGTTGTCTGTCTGTCCGCCTGTCACAGGTTTGTATCTTTTGAATCGTAATCGGTAGTGACTTAAAATGTTCACAGAATGTGCATTTCTGTTGCCGCTATAACAGTAAATAATAAAAACAAAATAAAATTAAAAATAAAAGGGCGTCCCCATACAAGACACGTGTTGTTTTGGTGTGTTTGCTCGACGGTGGCGGGTTTTTCTATTTTTTAACTTACATGCGATTGATCTCAGTACGTAGATAGTAAGTGACTCCGAGACACAGACGACAGATGTACGTACATAGCTTGCCTGTTCAGTAAAACCACCGCTATTTGCTTAGCACCAAATTTAATAATTTTAATTGTGATGAAGATTAAATCGTTGAAAACTTGGGCTAGATATTTTCCTAGAAATAAAAAAAAACACAACAGTACCTGCAAATGATCCATATCAATTTTTAAGTATTATTGAAATTTTGCAAAATATTTAGCTAAACAAAGCCAAACATGTGACGTTGGCAAATCTTACAGAATAAATGCTTTTACTTTAGCTGTATTGTGTATATATCTATAATATTATGTCTAGCCTTGGCCGGTTTATGCTAAAGCGTTTCAGTAATTACTGCGAAGAGTTTTATAGTTGGCCACTCCTGGAGTCAGTCGCTACTCAGTCTTATTGCGTTTTACTCGGTTCTTTAAAGCTTGAAACACTGGCAAGCAGAGAATCAAAACTGAAATAATGTGTGGGTATCCATAGAATCATGTGTTCAAATTTGTTACATTGTCTTTGTAAAAATGTATTGTTGACTTCGTATTCAAACCGAAATGTTGTACAGTGTAAATACGATTCAGATAATAACAACTTTTTTTAATTAACATACACAGACATTGCCTGCCTACAATGCCTGTGATAAGTGAAATGAGCACTTTCAGATAAAAATCTACGAATTTTGTTTAATGATTACTAATTTGATAGTCTTAAAATCCCAGTTTAATGTTTATACTCAGCAGGTATAGTCCCAATATTTAACTTATTATAGCCAAAGTACAATTAGATCTTCAGTAAATTCAAAACTTAAGATACATCAAATGTGCGATAAAAACCGCAGTTTCGTTTTTACTACTACTAGATTAACTAACTTTCTTTTTGAATATAAGTAAAATCAGGAATAGTGGTCTCAACGGGGTCAAGTGGATGGCGAGTGCCTCGCATCGCAGCCTGCGTGCCTCCGTGCAAGTGCTGATACGACTAAAATTCGATTCTCTTTACTTTTTCTTCTAAATTTTAACAGACGTCGTGGGACCTTGTATTAACATCACTTAAAGCAAAGCATTGAAAATCACCCACGTAAATTAGGTGTAAGCTATCATACTCACTCTGGTTCAGTAAAGCTGTACTAAAATATTAGTATGCATTAAACAGTTTCTTTATAGATTTTATTTTCACTTAAATATAAAGAAGCCTATGAAATATTCAGTTTATCTATACACATATTTTGGCTTTGTCCGCCTTAATATGACTATCCGTTCCTTTAATACTTTTGAGCAACCGGTCATTTTAAGTACATTGATTAAGTTCATGTAAGGGTGACCGACCCCCCTACAATATAGGTATAAAAATATTAATATTACCAAAAAGGGGATATCTTTTTCTGTTGCTGATTGTACATAACAATAAAAGATCGGTACAAAATTAAGGATTCAAAAATGTTACAAAGGATTCATAAAATGTTACAAAATGTACAATTCATTTGTTCCAAATGACAAATTACAAAGAGTTTTATGAAAGATATGAACTTAATTTTCATAATAAGACAATTGAATAACTTGATGCATCGGTTAGAGTAAGTTTTTTAGTGAAACCCTTTTTACTTATTTCTGAGGTATCGAGTAGCAGTTTTAATATTAAAGTAAATTTTGTATTAATAGAACTCCTTCTTAAACGTACATTATTACTTTTCCATTATTTATTTATCGATCGAAACTTATTCATGTTAATTTTTTTTATGTTAAGCTATGAGGACAAGTGAAGACAACTAATTATTAATCGTTGTATGGACGCGACGCCACTGGTGGTACTTAATATTGAATCACTACAGTACATATAATATATGCAATAATAAGTAACAAAAAATGTAACGAATACTGACGAGCTTTTGTAAGGGTATTTTTGCTGAAATATCAATATACACTTTTTAGGATTCCGTACCGAAATCGTAAAAAAGGAACCCTTATGGTGCGACTCTGTATGTCTGTCTGGCCTACGTCTGTCCATCAGCCACAGCGAGATATCTCAGGAACTACTGATGCTATTGATTCGAAATTTGGAATAGTGCTAAAAATCGCTAACCCGAGCCTATAGGACATAAAAAAAAACTTGTATAGTAAGATTTATCAAAGATGTACGAATGTTCGTAAAGAGAATGAAAAAACATTTGAACACCTTAGACAATTCTTACTATAATACTTACATTTTTACTTTTTTTTAAAGTGGGCTGAAATGGGATGTATAATTAAAAGTAGGGTTATTATATCAAATGAAAAGGCCTTATTTATAGATTCCAAAACTGTTTTTATTTTTTTTTCATTAACATGCCGTTTTTGATTTAAGACAAAAAAACTCTCAAAAAAATACCACTCGCCATCATCTTCAAAGTTACTGAACAGAAAAATGTGTAATTTTTACCGAATATTAATATCATCTGGAATGTTATAGAAAAAATATAACCGTATTCCTAAAAAACTACCTTTTGTAGAAATTCTCAAAATCGTACTACAAACTTATTTTGTCGGATACTAAACTAACCGCGACCTATGTCGATGCATGGGGACAACAGTACTCCAACGGCAATGTTAAGTATGTCTCTCAATATATAAAGATAAACTCTTGCATTATTTACATTTTATTTATTTTATTTTATTAGGCCAGGTAACAAAATGTAAATGAATAACTAACCCTTAATTCGACAAGGAAAAAAAATAGTGAAATTCAGTTAGTGTTATCGTTTTTATGGTCATTTATTATGTTTATATGTAATGGAAAAATAACTAAAAAAATCTGTTGTTGATACTTTCTTAGAAATCGTATGTCAAGTATATTGGACATTGCCAATTGTGAAAAGAATAGGAAGGTAGTTTGAATGTACAGTATTTTGGACATTGCCGAATATATGGTTTGTTACTGTACTAAAGGAATTTTACTTATATTTATTAAATTTACATTTAAATATGAGAAAAACCTCAGCAGGCGTTCACATTGAGGGCGTGCAGGGTATCCTGGGTGGCGGCAACCCTCTTAGCCGGTGATCCCCCCTGGGAACTCCAGGTGGAGGTCCTCGCGGAAGCCTAAATACCACACGGACCTGAGTGCCCGGGGGGAGTTCTCGACTCCGAAGGAAGTTGAAGAGGTGCGAAGGAGAGGACAGGCAGCCCTGCGTCAGAGGTGGAGGGAAGATTTAGCAGCGGCAACTGCGAGCTGGGGGGCCAACGTGCCCAGTTTCGACCGGTGGGTTGCCCGAAAGTCGTGTCAATTTCCATCTGGTGCAGGTTCTCACCGACCACCGCTGCTTTGGTAAGACCTGCACCGAGTTGCGTGAAGAGAAGAGACATCCTCATGCCACGAATGCATTGCGCCGGTTGATATTGTGCGTCAGACAGTAGAGGAATGCGTGGCATGGGAGCCTCAACTGCACGAGCTTACCGCAGCAGTGGGTTCTGTTGACCATCGTTACTAAAATGCTCGACAACGAGAGGTACTGGCAAGCAATGGTCGCCTTCTGCACATCTGTTATGATGCAGAAGGCGGCAGCGGAGCGGAGACGGGAGGACAATCCTCTTACTATTCCCAACAGACGGAGGGTAGGTCGTGCACGCTGGTGATTCGCGCATCTGCTCCCTCCACCGTAACGGGTCAAGTGGCAGGGGTGGGGTCCCACCTGCCACCCATGAAAACCCATAGACAAACGATATTGTGGCCGACAGACATAAAACACGAGGCAGAAGGCGAATTGGTGGGTTTGTAGTGGGTATACGGGACTGACCGGGAGGTACGCTATATGACACTACACGCGAAATTATGGCAGGATTAAGTCGGTGAGATGAAGACGTCGCTGAAGAGTCCAATGATGGAATAGACCACAGCTCGGTATAGTTTTATAATTAACTTCCCCGTTACGACCGTTTTTATTATAGGAGATAGAAGATTTTCTTCATCTTCATTTGTAAATATTTCATCCATCGTCTGAATCTTCTTTAAGCTCCAAGTAAATTGAGTCGTTCCAGTGACGAACTGGAGCTTTCTATATCTGATAGTGCATTGCATTGTGGAACCAATTCAACAAGTTTTCGGCCTCTCAAATACTTTTGCAGAACCTGAGAGCTGATTGTTTGGTGGTATAATTCTGATTAGATTGTGCTTATCAGAATCATACCACCAAACAATCGGTTAAATGGGGACTTACGTACAAAGAGTTCCGTAGCACCGTGTGCAAAAATCTTCAAAAAGAACCATGTTTCATGTATGGCGACACTCTTAATTTTTTTTCTTTATTTTATTGTTGTGATTTGTTGCTAACCGAGTCAAATAAAGCATACACTTCTCGAATATTTCAAGTGTCAATCTGTTAGGGTTCAGAAGATCCTGGAACTGACAGGCAGACCGATGGATAGACAGGCAGATATACGAAATTACAAGCAGAGCCTCAGTACAATTGGTTCTCGTTGATATCCATTATGTACGGAGCCCAAAAAGCTACGACCAATACAGTAATTTCAAAATAATATCAATAGATAAGGAAGTGACATTGTGACATCAAGATAAGGAAGTTATGTTATTTATATTATTATATGCATAATTGGCAATGTGTATTTTACTTGACATGATATAAGTTTATTGAAACACAGCAATATTGGCAACGGGAAAAATGTTGGACATAGAAATAACGAGTTAAAACGCCGCATCATTGGCAACAGGAAAAATACTGGACGTTATAATATGCCAGCATATAACACATCAATAGAACAACTTTTGAATGCCAATTAAAGAGAAACGCATTTTTCAATTGTTAATCAAAAACATATGCAAATTGATTTTGATGTCATACAAAATTATGTAAAAATATTTACTTCCCGAAGCTCCGCGAGATGGGATTTTCCCTCTCAGCATCTTGGCGGCCACTGCGCACAGAAAAGCACAGAAAATGTGCAGATTTTTGTCTTTAGGACGTCTAGTATTTTACCCGTTGTCGAATTCAGGGTTAAAAGGAAATGAAATGTGTGCTAAATACATACTACAAGTTTGTACGGAACCCTAGGTGGGCGAGTCCGACTCGCACTTGACCGGCTTTTTTTTATTTTGGCCTCTGCAGCGGGGCCTCCCTCTGGTGCCTGTTGGTGCATGTCGAATATGGGTCGGATACTACTTTTTTAATGATTTCTAATAGCTTGGTCTACCTACAGTGGCCAGTTGCTATGGGTCAGGGTTGGAACCCCTCAAGAGCTCACGGCTGGGGTTGAGGGGGGCGCTGGCCTGAAGTCTGGGACACCAAGGCAGGATGCCACCCGCTGTTCTTTTGCTGGATCTGAAAAACTAAGCAGATGATTAGTGTGGGAGAGTAGCCTAGACTTATTACGGCCCGGCCACTCGGATCTGAGCCTGATGGGACTCAGTGAGTCGGATAAGGGGGTTGAACCTACTGACTATGTTATAACGGTCAGTCTCAGCTTCAGTTTGTCGATTTTGACGGACCCTCATAGTAAGGAGCCCTTTGGGGAGGAGGAGTTGCTAGGGTTGGGACGGTATCTGACTGATGGCATTTCGGCCCAAAGTCGAGCTAGAAGTTGAATATTTAGTTCTGCCCCGACTATGCATCTGACGGTGATGGGTCGTCAGGGTCAGATAGAATGTGTTTTGGACGTCTGATTCCATTGCTGGGCGGGACTTCGGCTTCGCAGTCTGTGGTCTCGCGGATGAGTCTAACTTGTAAAATTTAAGTTCCTTAAGAAATCACTTTAAATTTAGGTAAATTAAGGTGATTTGAGTCGGTTGGTTCTTCATACAAATATAAATAGGGTCATTATTTGCTTCCACGACATCAATCGTGGTGGAAATGTGTATCATTTTATAACTTGATACATTTTGTTTGCGCGAATTGACACGAGAAGTCTGAATAAACTAGAATTAAAGTGCAATTTGCCGTTTGGGGTTAGCGCTATCTATCATCATCATTTGAAACCGAACGATTATTGCTAAACATTTATATTATTTTGACGTTTTGCTTGTTCTTATTTCGCGAAGACAAAATGTATCAAGCTACAAAATAAAACACATTTCGGCCGCGATTGATGTTGTGGAAGCAAATGATGACACTCTTTATGTTTGTATGGACAATCGACTGAATCGAATCACCTTAAAGCTTTTCATTATGCTTACGCTTATCTTATATAATAAACATCAAGAAATTGCAGAAAAAAAATAGTTTATCGTTATCATCTATCGAATGTTGTGCACCACTGTTTCATCGGTTTGCGTGTTGTCATCAATCGATAGTTGGTATTCATTATAATGGCATGTCGTTATTGTGCTTAAAAATTATTCCTTGCTACGCTATAGCGCGATGCGCCGGTGCTTATCTGCACGTACATCTGGCCATGGTGACATCGCGACTACTTGCTAGCCTCCAATATTGTTGTATTTAAAAACTGGTTAGCTGTAATAGCTGAAAGAGTGAGGGTATAAATGAAGTATACAATCCGCAAGAGGCCTACACGCTCGCTGGTTGGTGACTACCCGAATGACTCCGAGTACATGCAATATTATTACATATCAGCACTTCAGCAGGGACGGCGTTGGGAAATAATTTCGATTGGTGTAATTTATTATAGGCCATTAAAATCTTCTTTTATTGGCAGGTACGATATTCCAATAACTGCAGTTATAACTTAAACTAAACAATCGAAAGTAGTTAGTTCACAATATTTTATTTGACTTCAGGTGAGGTTACAGTCATCATCTGACTAACGTGCTGTCTTCACTTAATTTCCATAAGGTGATATTCGAGTCAGTCTTTGTACATATAAGTATACCATTATTTCGCAACCTTGTGCTGAATCATTCATTATTTTGAGCATCAAATTGTGTATGTACCTGGATATAACGTTTAAATAATAAACTGACAATCGCTAATCGCTTGATGGGAAGTTACACCAGTTTGTTCTCTACGATAAGTACCACTGAAGCGCTTAGCGAAGCACTTTACAGTAAGCGGTCTAGGTCTTCTAGGTCCTGATAGAGAGCTAGTCTCGCTTGCATTGACAAAATAAATCGAAAAATTAAATGCCAGGAATGGGCTAGACGACTAAAAAAAACTGATTAGTCCGTTAGTTAGATTATTAAAATATATTGTACACGTATTTTTTCTTTTTGTTTGACAAACAAAAAATGACGAAGATAGAGTGCTTAGAAGTTTCGAGTGACGTCACTCCTAGGTACAATTTTCACCTAGGAGTGACGTCACAAGCCCCCACTCCAGAAGTTTGATGATCTATAATTTTGTTGATTTTTAATATTTTGATAAACCAAAAAATACGTGTCCCATATTTTTCCATAATCTAACTGACGGACTAAATAGAATTATATAGTTTTAATCCAGTCGTCATCCCTATTACACCAATGCATGAGTACCTAATGAATACGTCAGTTAAGTATTAAAGTTTCAGCCCGTCTATTCCCGTAACGGCTATAATGCTGTAAGTGATTGTGTCTATGCTTTTCGTGAGCAAGCAGCCCCGTTGACGTAAAATAAGTTTCACCATGAAATTGAATACAGGGCACATCGCGTGCCGGCATTCATTTCCCGAGTTACCCACAACCAATGTCTCTCTTAGCAATAATGGGGTATCTAATAAATTGGCCGTATTGGTCGGTTAAGTGCCGATAAGTGTACTGGTCAATGTTTAGGCGATCCGAGATAACCCGGGCTTGGAGGACATACTCGTATATTGTGTAAATTTGATAATAAGGCATGATTGCACCGCATGGCTCTTGACACTGTTTAGTTACCATTATGTAACTCAAATAATTCCTCCTTTTCTAAATATTAAGAAAATTGCAAGAATTGACCATTGTTGCAGTTAATTTGACTTAAGAGTTAAAGAAAGCTAAATCAGTTTTCCGTAAATCTGACGAATCCTTTTCCACTGGCAAATATGGGAACAACAAGATGACGTAATGGAATACTAAATTAGGGACACAGTTTTTCCCGTATAAGGTTCGTGAGTACTAACGATTCTGAGCCAGAAAAACCTCAAAGTCCATATTCTCAGAAAATAGCTGGACGGGTTATTTTGGAAAACGCCCTTCTACCAAATGCGCTATTGTTAAAGTAGATTCTTAACACTGTTTTCGTTTGTATGAAGTGTAACGCGGCAAACCTCCTTGGCGCAGTACTGGCCGGTTAGAAACTTTTACGAACGTACAGCATTTACGATCGTCTTTTTTTTCACGGAGACATTTTCGGTCGCTTTTCACATTGCCGTGATATCTTGTTATTTGCTAAACAGACTGACATATTATGATATTTTAAACTGCTTAAATATTAATTACTGTGTAGATATATAAATACTCGTAAGGGCTGCCGCTTCGCAGCCCTTTTTACTGGATTGAAGTTGTGTGAAGTCGCTTCCGTTTATCGTATCGACTGATGCAGAATAGCGCTTCTGAACTGGTCTGGAGCTGGCTTCGAACTAGGAACTGAAAACCTATACCTACCTATCCTGAAGTCCCGACTCTTCACCGCCATCCAGTCTCCCAGCACCGTTAAGGCCAGTGACCTTCCTTTGTACATACCTACTGCGTACTGACGGAATGCCGTTTCACCTTAATTTTATTGTATATAGTTTTATTATTTAATTTTATTACATTTTTTTATAACCACGGCTCGAGTTTTACTCCCGACTCTAGCCGGGCTACAGAAGAACCGAGCTACTGGATCCACCTTAGCTGTACATTCGGTATGTGTAATAAGTAGGTGACAAATGCATTCATGACATAGGTATGGGCAAAAACCTTAAATGTACCTAAACTTTATTATACTTACTCAACCGTAACACGACTAACATCTATACTTATATAATAATACAATGGTAGAAAGACTGTGTTTGTATATTAAAAATTTTGTCAAAAAATATCGGGGTAGTCTTAAAAATAAGTAATAAAACGTAAATAAATAGTTTTTGAAATAATTGTCTGTTTATCTGTTTGTTTCTTTGTTCCCGCATCACGTAAAAACTACCGAGCTGGTTTTTTTATGAATTTGGTACGTATACAGGTAGATTATGACCCCGGTTAACATATAGGATACTTTTTATCCGCCTAAGCCGGAGCAAAAAAGAAATATTTAACTTATTTCATCTCCGCGAAAGAAGTCACGAGCGGGTCCACTCGTCTTAAATAAACATTAACGAGTAACTTGTCATTTCATATAACATCACTAGGGCTTTTGGTGAAATAGAGGACAGAGGTGAATTTTTCGGGAATCTCTCACGAAAGCCAGTTAAGGATGACGTCATCAATTACATGGTATTCATTTGAATGGAATTTCAGATAGAGCTGCATCTGGATCGAGCCCGATATTTTGGCACCTGAGCAGAGAAATATATGAAGGTAGAGGGAAAAAGTGTATGTACCTCGCGTGCTAATTATCAGGGAACAAACGAACATACAAACATACAAATATACAAACATACAAACATACATACATATATACATACGGTGCTAAAATCATAACCCTCCTTTTTTGCTTCGCCGTAGTCGGGTAAAAAAGTGGCGGCGACCCACTTTGCACGTTTGTTGATCTGATGATAATGGTATAATTAATTGTTCAAATACCACCAAATTACACTTTTGGCGTCAAGCGCCAAGCAAAAAACGTTACACGCTTGGTTCCCAAACAAATCGACGAACTATTTCCATATATCTCTAGATACATTTCTGTGCTCCTGAGCCTTGCAAAACGTAACTCTGAAAAGATCTTTCATCGTTCTTCTTATGACATTTATATTTTTAAACTGTAATCTTAGCTAAACCTTGATCATATTATTGAACGAACTGAACCCGGGTTTATAAGATAATAAACGTAGGTATAAACCTAAAAAAAATATAGTTTAGATAAACATTGTGTTTGAACTGTGACTTCATTTAACTATCTTGTAACTATGAGATGTTACTTAAATATCTAAAGTTAGATCTTCGTGTGTTGTAAAATAATCTATACACAAGGAAAACTTTTCATCTATATAGTTTATGCTCCAGTAGCTTTCACCTGCCACTTCATCTGAAGGGTACACGGAGAGAACATTAAATTTGTCTATTCACCTAAGCGTCTTTTTTAGTAATAGAGGTTTGATAGTTAGTCATCGTGAATAATTACTATGGTAACAATTTCTTTAAAAGTGGTAAAAATACATATTACATTCAGATAACCTGTAATCTAGTAGTGAGTTGCAACTTTCATTGCGAGCACTATATTTTGAGATTAAGATCTCATTTTCAAAAAAAGGTGACTAAGGTCGGACTACGCTAAGTTCGCAGAGGTCGAAAAAAGGTTTTATAAAAAAATATTAGTACATTGTGTATCAAGGGCGGTAAGTAAGGAATAATGTAATTCCTTTACTGCCCGTCGCACACACAATGTTTTTCATCACACTTGTGAGGAAATCTAATTAAAATAACCTTACTTAACCTAAATAAAATTGTAAAACTGACAGTGACATTAGTGACATATATCATAGACAATGCGAATGTCAAGTCACGTTCGGAAACCATAGCGATAAAGATTTAAAATGGTTGATTTTATATTTGCAAAATACTGAAATACACTATTTAAACATTTAATTAATGTTACAGAAATATGTGTTTACATGTATTTGCAATAACAGTTCTCTTTAAATAAATATTTCAGTAATAAAAGTTAAAAAAGTAAGTTGGCGTTTCCTTTGAACATGACAAATAAGAGTAAAACAGAACCAGCGTTTCAAATTTAAAAAGAAAACCATTACGCCCTATTGCGTAAAAGGTCATTTTCGGCCCGCAAAACCTACGTGTAATGACACCATTTTCGAGCAAGTGTGATGAAAATACATATATGGCAATATGCGGATACGAAGGGGATTATTTGAGCTTGGTCCTTGACAATAATGATTCCCTTTATTACAAAATGTGTCTACATTCTTACTGAAATAAATATCAGGGTAAATCTTGCACAATGCACATATCGATCTAGCTTAAACCAAACTAAGATATTTGTTGCAGGGTCTTGGATAATTTCTATGCATTTAAATATGTACATGAATACAAGCATTGCTTAGGTTGGTTGGAACTAGATCAATTTGTGCAAGACTGTCCTGAATATTGATTTCAGTAGGTATGTAGACACATTAATAATATTATAATTAATTTTGAACAAAATCCAAAAACTTTTGACTTTAAATTCTTTTATTGGTAACATTTTCAAAGGTTTTGGCATGTTTTTTGGATTTTTCGTAATCAACCATTTATTGGCTATTAGATGATGGCTCTTTTTCATTACTAATTTAAGTAGTTTTTTCACAATAAGCAGTTTTAGATCGAAAGGCGGGTTTTAAAAAAAATAAGTTAAAAGTCATATAACTTGATAACCATTGAGTTTTGACCCCCGGTTGATTGGACTTAAATCATTGCAAATAAGCTCTAGAATAACCCCTTTCAAGGGATAGGTCGAATTTCCAATCACCCTGTATACTTATTAACCGGACATATATTTGCCAAGTCATCAAGACTAATTAATCCTATTTTTTGTTGTTTTTTTTAAATAAAACCTTTTTTTGACCTCTGCAAACTGAGCGTAGTCGTGCTCTAGACATGTTCTCTCTTTCTGTGTACCCTTCATCTGTGAAATAACTGAAGTCGATGAAGAGTGTGCAGATAAATGAAAATATTTTTTCAGTCAATCGGAAAATTCTGTAAGTATTTGCACTTAAAAATGATGATTTCATGTAACGTGATATATACACGATGGCATCTAATCGGTAATCAGGTACCAGTTTTTCTAACTCAGTAATTGATAGCGGTCACGTTGATGTCGTAATTAGTTACATCTAAACAATTTTTTTTTGTGTGGTAATTTTTATTTCGAAATCAGTTTTATCCTAAATTCCTTGTCACCCTACTAATCTGTACCTGTGAGATTACAACCTATTTAAAAAATTTATGACAATGATAATTTATGAGTAATAACTTGTCACTGTCATGTATGTAAACAAAGTCATAGAAGTCGCAAATATTGAATGAGAAAAGTAAATTAGTAATTAAAAAAACATGCCTCGACCATATTTGTGCTAAAAATATCGAGCGTTACAATATTGTAGGTGCGTTTATCAATACAAACCAAACAGCTGAAGATGAATTCAAGAATTATTCCACGAAATTCATCCAAACGAACCAATTCTCACGCACAGTTTGATAAACAGCATGAACTAAAACCTCTGTGACTTCGGACAATTCACAGTGCCAAACCACGCTCAAGCACCCGGCCGGCCTCGACGTCGTCCTGACGATCTGGATCGACGCATTTTAAGATACTTTGCTCGGGATCCTCGTAGGAGCAATAGGCAAGCAGCGAGAAGGTTTCATGTGAGTCAGTCCTTCGTGTGGCGGCTACTTAAATCGTCGGAATTGCATTCTTTTCATTTTCGGCCATTTTATCAATTTTAATTCGTTATCTATCACGCCCTAACTACTCATACTCGTAGAAAAGTTTATTTACTTAAGATCTGTCAAATTTTCCGCGAAAGCGATGGCACTTGACGTATCGTGATCACGTGACTTTACTTCAATATTTAATGGAGGTGACCATGTATCCAGTGGTTAGTAGTTTAAATTATGTTTTAACCTTTAATTGATTAAACAGTGAGGTATTTGTGTGAGACCTCGCCTATTAAGTTTGATTTTAGCTAGATATTAATATTTGTCTACTCCTGATTACCGATTAGAATCCGCCGTGTATATACTTATATACAGTCAACATCATAATTATCATAAATATCTATACGGATGAAGTGACAAAATTTTCTAAAATGACAGTTATGTCAGGGGCGTAAGAACGTACAGATATATTTGTCGCCTTGGTGACGTTTATATATTTATGATGTTGACTGTACCTAATTACGTCATTGATAAACACTACTGTGCTAGCGGTATTTTGTAATTCTATTCCAATCGCAGACGCCTTTCGAGAAAAATATTATAAAATAAAAATAAAAGAACCCCGCACAAAATGATCGTCAAAAGCCGTTCGGTCGATTTGGCTGAAATTTGGTGAAAATATAGCCTCTAATACTCGGATCAACTGTGTAAAGTTGCAACTTAAAATAATGGCCAGATTTCAAAATATGTAAATTTTTAGGTTCAATGTTTTTTACTTATATTTCGGCTCAACGAAAAATGTAGTAACTATATATGACGCTAATATGCACTTACTACCTTTTTCCCGAGTTTGATTTCAGATACAAGTTTTTTTTTCAAAGTAGTGACGATATAATTCTTATTAGTTAACGTACACTGCAGCAACCTGGCTTATTAATATTTCCGTGGCAATATCGGGTATAAAAACATCATTCGAAGGTTCAAACTATATTCACGCCCAATGTCCGAGCGTGAACGTGGAGAACTAACAAACTCGTATGGTCATGTACATACATAGGTATATTACGATATTACACTGCACAACTTATAATTAACTTACTCGTATATCTAATTGTATTTACAAGGCTACATTTGTGCATTCAATGCATTAAGTATGGCATAAAGCGTTTTTAATGATGGGTACTTTATATTTCCTTCATATCGGGCAAAACCTAAAAACCATAGGATTGCTGTTACGTGACCGCATGTACCGATGGTTCTTGCTCCACTTTTACAGGTGCAATAATAGCCCAATATTGGGTCTTCATCTCTCCCGTTATTGTGTTCTTCCTCGAATGCAATCCACACATAATAAAACGTTGCGTTTCGAAATCTCGATGTAGCCCTTATTTTAATAAACCCTGGCTCATTGAAGTTTTCATCTATTTCGAAAACTCGCTCGTCTTGGTCTTCCGCTGCTAGGTCGATGATATGACGCAATGTACTGTCTTGAATATATCCTGGAGACAGTTTTACTTGATAGGTTCCAAATGTGACAGAGTGCAAATACGCCAGGTCTAACCGCGGAAACAATGGTATTTGTGCAGGAGTTAATGGGGTCCATCGTGCTCTTCTTCGGTTAAGATTCTCAGCTTCAATCCGTGCCTGTACAACATTAATGTCTTCGACGCGTTGGAGCATTTCATTAGCTAACTGGACATTACAATCTGGCATTGTAATAGGTCTGCAGTATTTATTTATGATAGCCCAAATAGGTGGGCCAATATTCAGCGTTTTTACGGCGTTTTATGTTCGTCATTATTGTCTCAGTAAATATTGTTCAAAAAAACGATGCCTAGAGTTAACTTTTTATGAAACCGAAAAACAGTCCCGAGTTTATGTCTAGTTATATCAAAATTGTCACGATTTGTCCTTTCGTTATAGTAAATTAATCGGCGGACAACAATGATTGTCAAACCGCGCGGCCAAAACGCTCGGAGAATCGCCCAGGTACCAACCAACCTCAATCAACCTCGTATAATCAACCTCGGGAAAAAGGTAGTAAGTGCATATTAGCGTCATATATAGTTACTACATTTTTCGTTGAGTCGAAATTATATGTAAGTAAAAAACATTGAACCTAAAAATCATCATATTTTAAAATCTGGCCATTAATTTAAGTTGCAACTTAACACAGTTGATCCGAGTATTAAAGGCTATATTTTCACCAAATTTCAGCCAAATCGACCGAACGGCTTTTGACGATCATTTTGTGCGGGGTTCTTTCAAGGGCACTTTTACATGTCTTATACATATTCTTTTCTCTTCTTTTTTTTTGGCGCTTCGGGTAATATTATTGTAGTTAGACTCGCGAACAATGAATTCGGGTCATTTTCTATATAATTTTACATAGAAAATAACGCGAATTCATTGTCCATGAGTGTACTTGAGAGGAATGATGCCGTGAAATATTTTTAATACTTTATACTAGTTTATGTGACTGTTGCATATTGAAAGGCCTTAAAATACGAGTGTGGTAT
Organism: Eudemis profundana; assembly: GCA_947034925.1. NCBI lineage: Eukaryota > Metazoa > Arthropoda > Insecta > Lepidoptera > Tortricidae > Eudemis > Eudemis profundana. Next base: position 29,739,114 of record OX344794.1, read on the forward strand.
TATGAAGTGACTCGAAGTCGAAGGCGAGTTTCAAAATAAGATCACACGAGTGTTTTAAGACTTAGTTATGTTCGCTATGTACAGTTGCATACACTGTTTTATCTATACACATATCAGGTATAAGCTAAGTCATGTGTCATGGTGTTCAGAAACAGCAATGGTGGTAAATGAAAACTTTTTTCACGCATGTCACGCAACCGCTGTTATTAGGCTTCCGTACCAAAATGGTAAAAAAGGAACCCTTATGGTGCGACTGTCTGTCTGTCTGTCCGTCTGTCACACCCCGATATATCAGGATCTACTGCCGCTATCGATTTTAAATTTGCAATAGTGTTAAAAACCACTGACCCAAGCTTATTGGACGTAAAAAAATCTTATCTTTTTTACATTTTTTAAGGGTGGCCGAAATGGGATGTCAAAAATTAAAAGTAGTGCTATTATATCAAATGGGGTATTAAATGAAATGGCTTAATTTGTAGATTCCAAAACCATTTTAATTTTTTTTCGTAATCATGAAATAATAATTTTTGATTAACCCCGATAAAAGTTTAAAAAAATACCATTCTCCGAAGTCACTGAAGACTGAACAGAAAAATCTGTCTTATTTACCAATTATTAATATCACCCTAAATATTACACAGGAAAAATAGAATGGTTTTGATAACTTACACCGTTTTTTTTAAAATTTGCATAAATCGTAACACATACTTATTTGTCCGTACCAAACTAACCGCCATACAGTTTTTCTTGGTCTATTTACGTATCTAGGGTAAGTGCTCCAGTGAATGAACAAATCCAGTGAACGAACAAAATGCATGTTTTTGTCGTAAAATAAGATTTCTGTACCTTTTTACCACGCGTGATATTTTTTTTTCGGCGAGCAACATTATTTGACAAGTTCTGGTAGCACTTACTTCAACTCATACGCATCAGTGTCAAAATAGCGGCGATGTAAAGTGGGCATGCGGTTGCTGTTCGTTTTTTATATGGAGGTGTAATAAGGGTTAAGGTAAGCTACGTTGTGTTTAATGTGCTACTGCGTGTGTCCCGTGCGTCTGCCTTGTACAGTGCGTGTTTTTTTAAGCCGTAAGGTCATGTTTGTGCTATTAATGTATAGTTTAATGTGATTTATTTTCAATTAGTGGCTTTTAATCCAGTGTTCTATAACTAGAAATCAAAATGGCTTAAATCTAATGAACGAACGGGGGGGTTCATTCACTGAAATCGCGTGATTTATTGTTTGTTCAATATCTGACGTTTCCTTAGTAGTTATAAGATTTGGTTTTCTATGACTTTGGTAGAAATGTGCTGTCTGACAAAAGGCCAGTGTTCGAACAAAACTTTAAATATTCAATTTTTAACAGTTTATTAAATTTTTAACAGTTTATTCACTGGTCTGAGTTTTCCAGTGAATGAACTACCGCAATGACAGTTAGTCCAATAATTAGTTTCCAAAACCAGTGAATGAACTACAACATTCATTGTATTTTTCTTGTTTTAAACATGGAAACTTCAAAAAAATCATACAAAATATTCCAATATGACCAAGAATCTCTCGACAAAGCCCTAAAAGCCCTTATACCAAAGTAAAGCATTATTTTTATGTTAGTTCATTCATTGGTTTCATTTGTTCATTTACTAGAATTGTGTGTTCATTCACTGGTGATTTTCCATTTTATCCTCTACAGCTTGCTATAATTTAAAACTGTGCAGCACTACTACAAAATAAAATTGATTTTAGAAAACTAGAATAGGTAGTTGTTTACTCTATAGGAACAGTAATATTTGAATTTAATTATTGCTATCAGCCAAAAATATTTTTTTAAAGTTGAAAATTTCCTTAAGTGTTCATTCACTGGAGCACTTACCCTACTTACGAGTTTGTAAGGAACCGTTGACAATTTTTTTTAATTCAGGTTAGAAAAACACGGAAATAAACGACATGACGCGCTTGTCCGGTACACAAATTTCTGCCATATTTGGCGAGGGGGGAACGAGGTAACGCACACTTACTTACACCCGCGTACATGAAAAATCGTCTATCACTACGAAACTAACACTTAACAAATAGAACAACACATTGACCAATTCACATTCACAAATATACATTTTACATTGAAATATAATGACGTGACGCACAACGTTGATAAGTTTAGTAGAACACCATGGCAACAAACAAACTTCAAATAGTGTCAAATTAGATTTTTGTAATTTTTATGTTTTAAAGAAAGTAAATAAAAATAATGATAAGTGATTCTAAATACCTTAGATGTGAAAGGAAACACCATCTGCGACTCATTCATCTGTCTCCATACATTTAGTATGAAAAAGGACCAGATGAATGAGGTGACCGCAGACATATTTCTGGAGAAATGCCCTCCAGGGGTTCCCAATCTTTTTCAGCCCGTGGCGCACTTACAAGTTTAGTACTTCGTCACGTATTGTTGTGCTTTTTACATACCCGCAAATGCTTGTGGTTTTAGATAATGATAGAGGATCTATTCACGGCGCCCCTCTTTACTTTCTACGGCGCACACTTTGGGAATCCCTGCACTAGAGGCAAACAACCTACTCTCTTTTGGATTGTATGGAAAACCGACCGACTCGAATCACCTTAAGTAAATTGAATGATGCGACAATCGTCGTCTCAAAAGAAACGAAACATATCAGTACATACTAGAAATAGTATTTTAATTAATCGGATCTTAACTGTGTGTTTTTTTTTTTCAAAGCCTGACTAACTCGCAACCCTAGTGGGCGTAGCTATAGTATGACCGGGTGGTCAGCCGTGGCGTTCCCTGGGATCGAACCAGGTCGCTAGCCGGACCAACCCGAGTGGATCGGACTGGGTGGGTACCGGGGGCGCCTGGGGTCGAACCAAGTCGCCTTGTCCCGGTCCACCTCGATAGGGTCGGACTAGGGTTAGTTTTCCTCGTTGTTTTCATGGAATGGAGTTAGTTTACGAACGGTTCCGCGGCGGGAATGAAGCGCCGCGGAGACGTCGCGGTCTCTCGGATCCAGCGCGACGTCGCTTCCGCCGCCGTGACATTCAGATGCCGACGTTATCAGTATCTTGTCGCCCGCACACCTGATTTATACCACAGACAGTACATTCGTGAACTTTGCACTGTCGGTCGTGTTACGCTCGGCGATTAGCGATGCAGTTCTACTTAACCTAATCTGTGTTTACAACCTGCTACATTTAATTGTTGCGATTATTTTCAATGTAACCATATAAACACGGCTACATTATGTTGAGGTCAACAGTCTAGGGATTCTATATTAAATTACTTGCCGGCATCACAGTGACTGCTGTCTATGATGTATACCTATATTTACTCGTATATAAATTAAATTACACTATTTACAACACTGACCGCATCAGTTGACTCCTATGAAGTAAGACAATCTATTAATTTGCATCCAATGTTGGCACTTTATTGCGATTAGGGCACATGGAGTCTCAGATGAAATCATCGACATTGTGAGTCCTGTTGAGTCAATTAATTCTGCAGAAAGATAAAATTACCAGGCACGAAACGTCAACTAACTGAAATAAATTACATCAATTTGCTTAGATGTTATGGCAATTAAGAAGTTTTAAATTGTATTTAATGTAATATTATCAGAGTGAATTTGTAACTAAAGGTTTTAGACAAAATAATAAGTACTGGGAATAATTATTGATGTTCCCATTAAGTCAGTTGATATTGTGCAATAACTTGCAACACGGTAAACACGGCGCGTTTTGCGAACTTTGCGTCAGTATTTTTAACGTCGCCGCGGTTTCATTTCAGCGGGCCCGTTGCGTGCGCCGGCCTCGTTTAACACAATTTTATGACATAGTTCCGACTCAGTATTTCACTTTTTGTTTAAACTATGTCTGTCAGGGCATGTGCCAGTAATCATGTCTCCTTTTAGTATATGCAAGAGGCATTATATGAATCATAATCACATCGAATAGTGTCATGGGTACAATTAATAGTACATTGTGTATCAAGGGCGGTAAGTAAGGAATTACAAACGAGTGTTTGTTACAAGGCCGAGGCAAAGCCGAGGGCTTTAATAACACGAGTTTGTAATTCCTTTACCGCCCGTGGCACACACAATGTTTTTCATCACACTTGTGAGGAAATCTGATTAAAATAACCTTACTTAACCTAAATAAAATTGTAAAACTGACAGTGACATTATCCATAGACAATGCGAATGTCAACTCACGTTCGGAAACCATAGCGGTAAAAACTTAAAATGTGTATTTTTATTCTTGCAAAATACTGAAATGCACTATAAACATTTAATTAATGTTACAGAAATATGTGTTTACATGTATTTGCAATAACAGTTCTCTTTAAATAACTATTTCAGTAATAAAAGTTAAAAAAGTACGTTGTCGTTTCCTTTGAACATGACAAATAAGAGTAAAATAGAACCAGCGTTTCAAATTTAAAAAGAAAACCATTACGCCCTAGGGCGTAATAGGTCATTTACGGCCCGCAAAACCTGCGTGTAATGACACCATTTTCGAGCAAGTGTGATGAAAATGATATTGTGCCTGCTGCTAAAATTTATTGTAACAACTTGAGCCTTTGTGGTTTTCTTTTTTGAATGCTGGTACCTTTTTAAATGGATTGCGGTAAAAAAAGTTGTCGATATAGCCATGTTACTAACATGTGAATCTTACTCATATTATAAAAGCGAAAGTAACTCTGTCTGTCTACCAGTCTTTTATCATTTTATACCGCTGGACCGATTATGATGAAATTAGGAATGCAGGATCCGGGAATAGACATAGAACACTTTTTGTCCCGGAAGAGTGATATAGGGGTGAAGGATTCTATGTGAGCGTGATTATTAATAATCATAATTGTGACGATATAATGTTTAAGGATATTTACCATTTACATATTATTCTCTCTTGTTTTCTTGGGAAGAGGTCCCCCTTACAGGAATAAATTCACCTTTGAACATAAACATTGATTTTTGTACTGTTTTTGTATGATTTTATGGGCAATGAAGTGTTTACGGGTTTGTGCACATAGTCACTACGTGGATGACACGACCGTGGGTGTTATTACGGCCATTCTCACGAAGTATGTCTGCGGTCATCTAATTACCACGACGCTGTTTTCATACTAAACGTATGGAGACGCGGTAATTAGACGCAGTCATACTTCGTGAGAATGGCCGAACTGTCTATCTAATTGAAAAAAAAATGTTTACTATCATGAAATCATTCTTCTACCTCTATATGATAAAAATAATTCATGATAATATTATGACGGGAGGTCGAACGTTTAGAAAGAGCAATTAAAACCACGGTAATTACCTACTGTGTGCACAAAAAAGAGAATGACCCTTACATACAAATACATACATCATCGTTATCATTTAGATGTTCCTTGGCCTATAATAAAAACCGGACAAATGCGAGGTGAGGGTTCCGTACGTTCAAAATAATACAACACAATTATACTTTATTGCATAGACTTCTTATAGGTTATCCTCTAATCTATAGGTGTAGGACTATTTTTCGTAATTTTTTTTCAATATTTTAGGTCCAAGAGTTTCGGGGATAGGGGGGGGAATGGTAAACTTTTACCTATTGTCTTAAACAACTTCAAAACTGTTTATATAAAAAGTATAATAAAATAGTACATGACACAACTAGGGTGGTAATACAAAGAAAGGCCGAGATCGCAGAAGTTTGCGGCCCGAGCTGCAAGCGAGGGACGTAAATATGCGATCGAGGGCTTTCTTTATTACCTCCCGTGTTGTGTACATCATTTTATGTCTACACTTGGCCAGAAAGCGGCTTTTTCCGTACGCGCAGCGTGCGGAAAAAGTCACTTTATGGCCAGGTGTGGCATAAATATATTTGAGATTCTCACAGTGAGCTCTTTTATTTTATATGTCACAAGATATTGTTTGCTAATTCCTTTTTTCTAATTTTCTAGTTGACCCCCCAAAAGTGGCCCCCATGTTTAAAATTCATATATTTCCGTTACACGTCCGTGTTTGGGTTATTGACTTTAATATATGTACCAAATTTCAACTCAATTGGTCCAGTACTTTCGTAGCAAATTGACTGTGACAGACAGATAGACCGACAGACACACGAGTGATCCTATAAGGGTTCCGTTTTTCCTTTTGAGGACGGAACCCTAAAAATAACGTCTTATATATTATATAAGTAGTAAGTTGGTTTGTTTAGCCGAGAATGGATTCTCGGCAAGCATGCGTCTTCCAGTCGAATTATCTAAGGATGACGTCAAGGTTTCTTAACAGTCTTGTATGATGTCACACATAATGTCATCTGCGCTGTAAACTCATCTACTCATATAATTCACTGCAGAGAATCATCGAAAGCCACTGACATAGGGAAAATTTTAATGTTTTTCCTCTACGCTACGGGGTTTGATTATCAAAATAATTCCTTTCTTTAGGATAGCGTGATGCTCATTACTAAACTAACCGACTTATGTGTGTTTTATAATTTAATGTATTGCCCTGATTTCTCGGAAACCGGTAACTGAATTGAAGAAATTTTAAAAAGTTGTGAAATTCTGATTAGGTACTTAAAGTACAATGTGTGCATAATTAGCAGTGTTCGGATCTTGGGTGCTATTTGGGGTATATGACTTCAAACGTTATGCAGAAACATGGATATTTCTCGGAATTCTTCAAAACAATATTATTGTAGATACATTTTTCTTTTGTTATATGCGTCTATATTGATAACCCATTCCTGGAATCCTGAGGAATATCCATGTTTCTGTATAACGTTTGAAGTCATATACCATGAGATCCGAACATTAAAGACGTCGAGTATAGAACTAGCCAGCACAAATCCGCAACCTACTACCGGCGTCGACGCGAGCTTCACCAGTTTCATCACCGCACCGCGCGCGCTTCCAGAAAGTCGCGTAAAGCAAAGCCGGTCACCGCGATTTGTTAACGCGTCCTGGATAACGCGACACACTAAACGCACCAAGACGTCGTAAACCAGACTAAGATTAAACTGTCGGGTAACTCGTTACTGGGTTGTATCCGCTAAATTAGGGTCTTTGGCCTACTCTAGGTGGTATGTTCAGTAACTTCAGTATCAGCCGCCTAGAATTCGCCAAACTACATACACATACCTCTTCGTATCAGAGTGCCTTTCCACCAAGCTTTATTATGCTACGTTGCCACGGATGAGTTGATATCCTCCAATCATATTAATTAGTCCACATAGCATAGCACTGGTGGAAACGGATAGCTTTCACATCTTTGCAGCATAGCTGCATAGCATATCTCTGGTGGAAAAGCACGCTTATAGTGGTCTATGATGCATTTATTTCAATTGAGATTTGGCAATGAGCGCTTGTTCCAAGCTTTATTGTAGAAACGAGCCGCTATTCACTACAGATATTATTGGAAATGTGATTGTATTATGCTGCCATTTAAGCCTTTTTCACGTTATGTGTTGGCAGTAATGGTATTGTCCATGTGTGAATGAATGTGTCAGATAATTATATACTAGTGTTTAATAGAACTGACGTGAAAGACTACATCTTGTTCTCAATTGAAGTTGACGTTTTATCTTATAGCTTGAACGCATGGAGTCCGTTTTTAAACATAATTAACTTTGAATCTTAGAGGCCATATACATCTCTGAGGAATGTAGATTATATATATATTTTTTTATATATATACTTGCCAGTGTTTTGACACTTAGAGGCCATATACATCTCTAAGAAAATTAGTTGTATGTTTATTGTCATATACGTAATATAGTTAAGTATTTCTTTGATGCATTGTTTAGTGTGATACTACCCAGCACGACCACGGACGATTTTGTTATTTCTTTTGCGGTACATATTCACGAAAAAAAATGTACTTTTTTGTACTATTCATTAAAAAATTTGTACTCGTACGGTTTCGGACTTGTGAGATAGACGTTGTGGTCGTGCTAGGTAGATGCTACCTGGCACGACCACACTCAGATCGAGGTTAGCTTGATAGTCGAAATAAATGTACTGAAATTGTACTATTTTGTACCGAGTATAAAAAAATTGTACCGCTTCCCAATTTAAAAAAAAATAACTTTTTGTTTCGCGGAGTACAGCCGACGGAAAAGAAAGCGGTACAAATTCACGAAAAAAAATGTACTTTTATGTACTCTTCATTAAAATGTAATAACTCATACGGTTTCGGCAGTGTGACACAAAAGGTGGGGGTCGTGCTAGGTAGATGCTACCTGGCACGACCACACTGACATTGAGGTTAGTTTGATAGTCAATATAAATGTACTGAAATTGTACTATTTTGTACCGTACATAAAATAATTGTACCTCTTCTCAGTTAAAAAAAAAAGTCCCTCGATGGTTCGTGGAGTACAGCCGACGCAAAAGAATGAGGTACAAATTCATGAAAAAAAATGTACTTTTAGGTACTTGTAATCAAAAAGTAATTACTCATACAGTTTCGGCAGTGTGACACTAAAGGTTGGTTAAGGTTGGGTCGTGCTAGGTAGATAGATGGTTCCTGGCACGAATACGCTGATATCAAGGTGAGTTTGATGGTCAAAATAAATGTATTCTATTTGTACTATTTTGTACTTCGCAAAAAATAATAGTACTTCTTCGCAGTTTAAAAAAAAAGAACTTCAAGGTTCGCGGAATACAGCCGACGCAAAAGAAAGAGGTACAGATTCATGAAAAAAAAGTACTTTTATGTACAGTCAGCTGCAGAAATAAGTAGCCGCCCTAGTCATACATCTTAGTATAGGGCGCTACTTATCTCTGCAGCTGACTGAAATTTTCATAAAAAAAAACAAATATTCATACAGTTTCGGTATTGTGATACAGGTTGTGGTCCCTTGTTCCTGGCACGGCCACGGTACAATACAAAATAAATGTGCTCAAATTGTGTCTACAGTCTACAGCATATCAAATGTGATAGGGTTATAGCAAAAACCGCTGCCGTTACAGAAGAGGAAAGTAGAGGAAATTTGAAGCGAATTGTTAGCCTAAGGTCAGGCCTAAAAATATGGTAACGAATTTTATTCTAATGCCTCGGCCGGACAATTCTGAAATTTATACTTTCAATATTTATTAGACGCGACTGTAAATGGAAAACAAAACAAGTAGATACAAATCTATCTATTAGCCTTGCATATCCACTGCTGGACAAATAACCGGTCTATATCCCCCACTGGAAACACAAATAGTGATTTTTTTTCAACATTTTATGATGAACAACGCATGATCAGAATCATTAGCTATTGTAAAACATTTTGCAATGCAACTAAACCTACTTTTTTACGGATTTCACTTGCAATAAAACCCAAAGCTGTTTTCATAAATCAAATCTTAAGTCTTATGAAGTTATCAATGATAATTATATAGAATGAGTATAAGATAAAAATGACCTTCGCGTATACCTTTGGATAGGAGATATTTATAGCCCGACTAAATAAAATATCATACATAGATAGAGCACTTCAGCATTATTATATCCTATCTAATTTGGTTGGGTTTCTTTATTTGCTGCCAGTTTGCCCAAATTTACCAGTCACAAGCCGGTGGCAGGCTTCAAAAACGCATATTCGGGTAAGGGACAACAAACGTAACAGTATTTCTCACTTCCACGCGTGGAATTCTGTATAAGTTGCATCATTTCTTTGCTTATCATTCCAATGCCAGGGGGTTACAATGGTATGACGTTTGTCAAAAACAATTAAGGTGGTCGCACACATAACAGCTCGGCACCGGGACGTATCCTTTGTAAGAAGCTCTAACGCGCATTTGTTGGTGTCGGACAGTCGGAGTGGCATAGTCTCGCCTCGGCATAAGCTAGTGAACCGCACCGCAAGCATAGCGTCACGGTATACGGTAGTTTATGTTCCGATAAAAGGTACATCGGGAGTGCGCATGTGTGCGCGCCGTGTACGGACGCACCACAGGCAAGCATTGCCGCGTCGTGGGCGCGTGCTTAGTCAGGGCTGAGTTAAGTGTATAAATTAATTTTATTAACAGTTAAATGAAGTTTTATTTTTTACTACCTAGTATAATCGACGTTTTTCTAAGTAATTGATTATCCAAAATATTGTATATATTTTTGATTGAGAAATCTGCTCAGATGAATATGTCCCGGTCCATGTACATTTATTATTGAAGCCTAGGAAATGCTCATATATTTATGAACTCAACTGTACAAATAGAATACATTTATTTTGACCATCAAACTCGCCTCGATATCAGCGTATTCGAGCCAGGAACCATCTATCTACCTAGCACGACCCAACCTTAACCAACCTTTAGTGTCACACTGCCGAAACTGTATGAGTAATTACTTTTTGATTACAAGTACCTAAAAGTACATTTTTTTCATGAATTTGTACCTCATTCTTTTGCGTCGGCTGTACTCCGCGAACCATTGAGGGACATTTTTTTTTTACAGAAAAGAGGTACAATTATTTTATGTACGGTACAAAATAGTACAATTTCAGTACATTTATTTTCACTATCAAACTAACCTCAATGGCAGTGTGGTCGTGCCAGGTAGCATCTACCTAGCACGACCCCCACCTTTTGTGTCACACTGCCGAAACCGTATGAGTTATTACTTTTTAATAAAGAGTACATAAAAGTACATTTTTTTTCGTGAATTTGTACCGCTTTCATTTCCGTCGACTGTACTCCGCGAACCAAAAAGGTAATTTTTTTTAAATTGGCTAGCGGTACAATTATTTTATACTCGGTACAAAATAGTACAATTTCAGTACATTTATATTGACTATCAAACTAACCTCAATGTCAGTGTGGTCGTGCCAGGTAGCATCTACCTAGCACGACCCCCACCTTTTGTGTCACACTGCCGAAATCGTATGAGTTATTACATTTTAATGAAGAGTACATAAAAGTACATTTTTTTTCGTGAATTTGTACCGCTTTCTTTTCCGTCGGCTGTACTCCGCGAAACAAAAAGTTATTTTTTTTTAAATTGGGAAGTGGTACAATTTTTTTATACTCGGTACAAAATAGTACAATTTCAGTACATTTATTTCGACTATCAAGCTAACCTCGATCTGAGTGTGGTCGTGCCAGGTAGCATCTACCTAGCACGACCACAACGTCTATCTCACAACTCCGAAACCGTACGAGTACAAATTTTTTAATGAATAGTACAAAAAAGTACATTTTTTTTCGTGAATATGTACCGCAAAAGAAATAACAAAATCGTCCGTGGTCGTGCTGGGTAGTATCACACATTGTTTAATGAAATATTTCCACAATTATTGTAATTCAAACTTTTTTTTGAAAAGAGAAACTGGTGAGTTTATTTCCGGCCCTTCTTCTCACCAGAATGTCATTTGCCGAAGCGCCAAAAGAATCAGACATGTGAAAGAGCCCTTGAGGCCTACTTGCAGAAACAAATTATTTGATTTCATTTTATTTCCATATTTTCGAGGTGCCTAACCGCATTTATTGTTTGTGCGTGGATATGGAGAATGATGACAATTGAATGATGTATTGAACCATACCTAATTCCATATTCATCAATCTTATTACCTACATATTATAATGAATTCCGGTCATTTTCTAAGGTGTCACGTAGGTTTTGCTATTACGCCCTAGGGCGTAATTGTTTTCTTTACTTACCGCCCTAGATACACAATGTACTATTAACCACGCATTTCTGACGTCATTAGGAGTAAAAATGTAATGTTATGTAACATAATGTCAAAATCGGCAAACAATTTTTTTTTCCTTACGATGATATTTTTTATTGGTTTTTGTAGATTTTGTGTTTTTTTTGCAGATTTTGACATTGTTTTTTTGCTCCTAATGACCTTAGGAATACGTGGTTAAAACCTTGTATAGAAAATGACCCGAATTCATTATCCGTGAAAGTATACCCAAATCACCTATTTAAATACAAAAAAGAAAATTTCAAAATTGATTCAACCGACTTCGAGTATCGGCGAACACATAAAAAACGTTGCTGATGCCGAAGAACAGAGAAGCTTCCTTTCTTGGCGTCGGTTAAAAACATTTTTCTTTTCTCGCAGGGGGGAACAAAACCGTACCTACTTTTCTGTTCAAACTTACTTAAGTATGAACTTTTTAATTTTAATCTAATCGGAACAATGCACCAACTATAGTGAACGAACATAACGAGGGATTATTTAGTCTAGCACTTCTGCGTTTGCAGTCAGAATTATTATTTGCCAATAATATTAGTGAAGCATCGTTGATGTAATTTTATAACCAAGGTACGGCATTGCAATACTTTTTATTTTCGTATTTAATTTATTGACTCTCGGTAGACTTCAGCCCCGACAATTACATATTCGGTCGCAAACTAAGTTGATTGGCCATTGTTGCCTCATATTGTCTGCCACGAGCGTCGATGCTATTGAATTGTGTTCGTAAATTGAACCAGTTCATACACATAGTACTTAACAGGTCCATGCCTCATTATGAGCAAAACATTGAACCCTAAAACCGTAGGCAAATATTTCGTCGCCAAACAATCAATAAGCTAGAGCACATTATATTTCGTGATTCCCTTTGTTTCGGCATACGTTAAGATTATCCGAAATATGTTTCATTACAGCTGAGGTGAATTATGCAAATTAATATATCACAACACATTCTGAGAAATAGAGTTATTATGTCAAAATAGAGGGAAACCATATTTGGTATATGAAAGAAAGAAGAACAAAGAAAATACATTTATTTATGACAACACCAAATAGACAGTAAGTAAGTAGAAAAGAAAAAAGGTAATACAAAGAAATGTCGCTGCCACAATAAGGTTCCACCTCAGCATAATGCCAACTCTAGAGGCGGCGCTGGTCTTCCGGTGGAACCAGACAGGGATTCCTCTTTGTCTGTTCACGGAAGAAAAGGACAAAACAATACAGAAATGTGCGTAAATGTGATACTTACAATGTGCAATGTGCGACCCGATGTTGGCAGTGTATTAAATAAAAAAACCGGCCAAGTGCGGGTCGGATTCGCACACGAAGGGTTCCGTAACACCGTCGAGAAAAATACGCCAAAAAACACGTTTCTTGTATGGGGAGTGCGGGCATTCATGTCTCGTTTACCTAAGGTAGCAACCTACGCCTCCTCCGCGCGAGCGTGTACTTTGGGGCCTGGGAATGTGTCGTAGCCTGTAGCCAAGAAGTACAGGCGCCCGACATTCATGCCCTTCTTTAAGCCAGGTTTCGTTAATTGCTAAGACGTCAAGTCGTATAAAGTTGTCATAATTTGTACCAAGAGAACCCGCATTATACAAACCTATTCTTAGTTTTCTATTTACCTTTATGCAGATAGAAGCTTATGTGTGTGGCGTGGCGAACCGGTGCTGTTTTATAGATAAGCATGATATCCCAGCGTGCGGTCAGTTTGTAAATGTAATTGAAGGGATGTTTACTAAAACAACATAACTGACTAAGCTGGTTGACACCTACTATCATTAACAATATTTCTCTTTAAGTATCAATCAGTCTAGGCAGTTATGTTGTTTTTGTAAACATCCCTTCAATTTGTTTGCAGTGCGTTGCGGAATACAATATCTGTTGCGTCTATTTATGTTAGAATATTTGTAATAGATCAAAGTGGGTTTTGTTCGTGTTTCAAGTATTAGGACTCAATAAACAATTGTGAAAGTCACAGATAGGCAAATAGTAGCTGTGAATTTTTTGGGTAGTTATTATTATAAAACACTAGCGACCCGCCCCAGCTTTGCACGGTGTTTCTCTATTATATTATGCATGTATTATACATATAAACCTTCCTCTTCAATCACTCTATCTATTAAAAAAAACCGCATCAAAATCCGTTGCGTAGTTATAAAGATTTAAGCATACATAGGGACAGAGAAAGCGACTTTGTTTTATACTATGTAGTGATGATAGTGATGATGTGAGTGCGACCACAAAGCTGCTATAGTACCTACATACCTGTGCAAGACGTATACTTAGTGCTATCAGTGTGATCATGATCAAACATTAACTGCACCAACTACACGTGTTAGATCGGACTCAGTGCATATGCGGTGCCGAGGTGATTCAGCACCGGGTCGTTTTCGCAAATCCGACCGTCTCTGGTCCATAGCTAGGTATGTTACAGTCATATACGTCATGTCGAGTATTGCGTACAGGTTCACTATGCAGGCGGTGAAGGAGCGCTTCTTCTGTCGCCTGACAAAAGTACTTAGGTAACAGTCATTGGTCTGGCTGCAAGAAAGTGCGTACCTTCAACGCTTGGGCCATGTTCCTGCTCACTTACTCCTTTGGCATACTAAGGGACACAGACTGAGCTGGATGCCCTGGACAGATGGGTCCGTCTGCTGCTCACTACACACTGCATGCTATATCCACGCTTATCAGTCATGAGACTGTAGATCCCGCGTAAGTGTGTAGGTAAGCCGTGGTTTATTAAACGCCAAGGACCTCCATAACCGCAAGGTTTGCAGTATCAGGTCGTATTTCCTTAACAATGAGTGTGAGATAAATCGCAATGTAGTAGCAGTAGATAGGACCCTCACCCCTCTCGCCTTGGCAAACGAGAACTGGCGCAGACCTATGGTGCTTAGCATCGATGACCGCAAGAACATATGGAAGACTAAGGTGCTAAGGTGGTCCTACAAGGCCCTTACCTTAGACCTGCCCGCGTCATTGAACCGGCTACGTTTCGGTGATCTCTTTGGGGAAACCGAAGATTTCGCCTGTGCAATTGCGGACGAAGTTATGATGACGAACTACTACCGGAGGCATATTATCTCCGTTGTTCTCATCTAGCTAACGGCGAGTTCTTAAGACATAATCAAGTAGCCAGGATCATTCACCAGCAACTTGCTCTTCGATATGGTCTTGTGGGGTGTGATGTGCCGCACTATAAGTACGTGCCGATGCCAATTCTCGAAAATGGTCGCGCCACGCTCGATTGGGATCGATCTATTATAACGGACAGGACTATTGCGGTCAATAAGTCTCATATCGTGTTAGTAGATCGATCCAAGCGCTCGTCGAAATCACCGTCCCCCATGACGAGAACCTCGTAAAGGCCGACAAGGACAAACTCATGAATTACCTTGACATAGCTTACGAGGTTACAGCCATGTGGGATGTTGATTCGACGATCATTGTTCCGATAGTCGTTTCAGCGAACGGGGCTTACCTATAGCGAAGAGTCTCAATCACCATCTCAAGGGGCTCTCGCTAGATGGTTGGATCAAGGGTCAGATACAGAAGGCGTTACTTCTGAACACGGCACGCATAGTCAGGACACAGTATTATTATACTGTGTACTGACTATGCGTGCCAGTAATTATTCTTCCAACAAAAGGTACATCGTGCGCTTGAGGTGTGCGCGTACGCTCTACAAGCAAAGTTTTAAGAATGCGTAAGAATGCTCTAGTATGGATCGCACTTACACTATACGTGTCACTAAGTTGGACTACTTGTTCGTCTTTATATTTTGGCTAGGAGGTACCTCACTCTACAGCCCTAACCACCGGTAGCTTGGGCCCCTTTTATATATGTATGTATATAAAAATCCTAATATAAGAAAATAAGATATACGATAATAGAGATAGTTTTATGTTCGCGGAAGTATTATGCAAGTGACGAGGTATAAAGTTAAATTGGCTTAAAGTAGTTTAGCCATTTGGCACGTAATGCGCGTTCTCTTGCACGGGTATCGTACTTTGAGTTTTGGGATAAGTAGTAGACAAGACTATTGTACGTCCTCAATACGTTACAAAACGTCACACATAAGTATGTCAGGCCAAGTCATTATGGGACCGACTGGTATCTATACATAAATTATGTAACATAATAATAGAATCGTCGCAATACTGTGTTGGTACCTACATTAAAGATCTTTTCCAATAACTAAATATTTTTACTAAAAAAAACCCGACCGCGGTGCACTTTAAAGTGCATAAAACTTCATACCCAGTGACACTCGCGCCATCAAGACGAATCCAATAATGTATCATTTATCAAAATCGGTTGTGCCGTTGATTAGTTACGAGCGGACACAGGAACGGACATAGATACATACAGGTCAAACACATTACCCTCCTTTGGGCTTCACCGCAGTCGGGTAAAAATGTAACTGGACAGTGTTGAATAGGATATTACTGTTATGTGGCTTTTCTGAAATATGCAATTAAATAAATTAAAAACACTCCAAGAAATCAAACTTTGTTTTCTAGAGAGAGAAACTAAAAGTAAACTAGACAATAAATTTGAATTACAGAATGAATATTTTTAAATTTTCTTTAAAAAATTGTTTGAGTATACATTTTTATCGCTAATTTTTAGATGAAAAATTTGAAATGTGTATTCGTATAGTTAAATTTGCAATTATTATTAATGGATTTTTTTTATAATGCGTTTTTTGTTATGTTCATGTTGATTTTATATAAATGAAACTGAACCAAAAAGTAATAAAACATTAATAAATATGTTTATATCTTTGTCGGTTTGTTTGTGCATTATTACGCAAAAACTAACGGAGCCATTTCTATTAAATTTGGTGTATATGTTGTAGATTATGACCCCGGTTAAAACATTTAAAATTCTTTTTCTACGTCTGTACTTTTATGTCTTTTACTTGGTCACGAACACTAATATAAGAACATACATAATATGAGTTCAGAAAAGTCTATACTCTATTCCTCATAATAGCACTTGTGTCGTTATAGTCGCAAAACGATACTGCTAGCAGCCACCGACTTCTAAATCTAGGTTAAACTTAGGTCAAGGATTACGCGATTAATACTAACTTTACAATAAAAATGCACAACTACCAACTTAACAACCAAATAAATTCATGCTGTTATTATGAAAAACAAAATTTTCCGAACTAAATTCTTTGATGCCAACATAAGAAAAAACGTATTTTTAATATTGTCACTGCGTGTCACTGGCGAGTATACGTCAAATTAAAAAAAAAAGTTTACCATAGACACATACTGTCAGTCACATGTCATATTTGCCTTGTTTGCGAGCTAAGTTTACCATAGACACATACTTATTATATTGCCAGTAATTTGTCATATTCATGTTTACCGCTCGATTGCTGTTCTTTGCCTTGTTTGCGCACCATGTTTAATGTTGTATTTTATTTAAAACCTAGTCGTAGAAAAAGTATTGTATGCAACGTTGTATAATTCAGTCAAAAAACGCTCATGGCGTCTCCATTTGCGAAACTCGCCGCCGCGGCGGCTCGAATCGCAACCCACGCCATTCGCATTTGTTGACCCCACTTTTACAACTGATGCATAAAATACTATTTTATGCGAGTGCATATAACACACCTTTGTATATACAATACGGCAGCTTATTATTCCCCTTACCAATTCTTAGAATTATTAATCACCCCTCGCATTAAACTGTTCATGTGCCTATTTCGGTCTGTATTACAAACTTACAAGTGTACCTACCTAGGCATCCGCAAAGCTGGTTACTTAAATACGTTTTTCTACTCCTGTACTTTTATCTGTCTTTTACTTGGTCACGAACACTAATATACCTATAAGAACATACATAATATGAGTTCAGAGAAGTCTATACTCTATTCCCCATGAAAGCACTTTTGTCTTTATAGTTGCAAAAAGATACTGCTAGCAGCCACAGATTTCTAAATCTATGTTAAACAATAAAAATGCGCAACTAGCAACTTAACAGACAAATAAATTCCTGTGGTTTTTAAGAAAACAAAACTTTCCGAACTAAATTCTTTGATGCCAACATATTTTTTTTTAATGTCGTCACTGCGTGTCACTAGCGAGTATATGTTAAATTAAAAACAAAGTTTACCATAGACACATACTTATTATATTGTCAGTCATATGTCATATTTGCCTTGTTTGCACGCTATGTTTAATTTTGTATTTTATATTTTAAAACCTAGTCGTAGAAAAAGTATTGTTTGCAACGTTGTATAATTTAGTCGAAAAACGCTCATGGCGTCTCTATTTGCGATACTCGCCGCCGCGGCGGCTCGTATCGCAACCCACGCCATTCGCATTTTTTGACTCTACTTATACAACTGTTGCATAAAATACTATAAATAGTGTTTTAATTAGTCAAATACCTAGTACCTGTCATTAATGATAACTAGCCAATCCAAAATTATTGTACGTATATAATGTATATTAGGGTTAAGAATCCATCTTCATGCATTTTGTGTGAGTCCACTTTAATTTCTACAGTTAATATGAAATTATAATAGCAATGAATAAGGATTATGGGATAATAATAAAAACAAAGGCTTTGATACTTTCTGTTTGGATGGATTGTAGTATGTAAGTACCAGCAGTGGCGTGGCGTAAAAAATATTCTTGGGCAAGCCGATTCACATGTAGTGTACATTTTCCTTAAGACCTGTAGAATGAGGTGCTCGAATGCCTGATATTAGGCAAGCCGATAGGAATCGAGTTCTTTTGACACCACGCTACTGGTAAGTAAGACACTTATTTTAATTGTATACAGAGTAAATATATCTGACAATGGCTCTCTTTCAAAATCCAAATTACGATTAAAATATGTGGTAGAATAGGTACATTTTGTTGTATTATTATTATGCGCCAAGTAGATAGGTACTTTTTATTTATTAAGGGCAGAATTACAACGACTATGTCATGGGACGGCTCGCTCGATGTCATTGGCCTAACAAATCTGTTGCTTAGCAACGGTACCAGGGATTTTTCATAAATTAAAATGCTATTACGAGGCTATTGTAATAGCATTCAATTTCAAAAGAAATGTATTACTTTTATTTTCTTCGCAGAAACAAACATCAAGACACTCGGGTGGAAATGTAGTGGATACATAATGTTAATAGTATACTGGCTCAAATAGTGTGTAGCTCAAATAATTGACGTCTTGTTGTATCTCCATTAGCGTTGAATAAAACCCGGAAAATCCGTTTTTTCAAAACAGTTCGTTTTATGTTCGGGAAAAGCAATAAAAAAAGTTGTTTCAAGTTTTACAAAAAAATATGGGTAACTTTCATTTTCGCATCCTATTACCTACCACCACATACTATCTTCATAAACCACCTGGAAGAACCCGAACGTTCTTATGACCAAGTTAGTCAGTCAGTCTTTTAAAAATTGATATTTAGTCATTATAAGACGGTTTTACAAGAACATTCAAAATGACAAGTGTGTAGATTAAATGGATTTTGAACTACGGGGGTCGAAAGAGGCCCGAACTATTTGTGCAATATTACCCCCGGTAGGTGTCTTACCGTTTCGCTTGAGGAACTAGCTGGCACATTGCCGTGTGTCTATATGAAGTGTTTTTTTTTAGGAACTGACAAACTCGCATCCCATACATGGGCGTAGCGATTGTCGGACCGGGTGGTCGGCCGTGGTGGTTCCCTGGGGTCGAACCAGGTCGCTAGCCGGACCACCCTGAGTTTGTTCGGACTGGGTGGGTGCCGGGGGTGCCTGGGGTCGAACCAGGTCACCTAGTCCTACAAATCCGTTTACTTAAAACTATAGTTCCGATTAAGATCAAATATAAACACAGATATAACTATGAAAATCTATTTAATTATTGTAAAGTACTGACCGTATTCGAAAAAGTAGACCTAGCAATCATAAATCAGTACAGCAGCAACCTCCCTGAAAAAAACAAGACCAAACAATCTACGGAACCTGTCTAATATCCCTACTTTTATAACACCAACCTGTAATAACGAATACGGTCAGAGGGTCTGGAGTTGTGTACTTCCTCGAATATTAAATAGATTTTCAAGTGATCTGATAACTACATTAGAAAAAAAACATGTATTCAAACAAAATACATACTTAAGCGATATTTACTTAACAATAGAAAAAACTTATCTGAATAAGCCTAATTGTCGAAATCCTCATAAATAAGTTCCTAATATTAGTTTAATTACTTTAAATGTATAAATTACACCACATTAGTTTAATTATTTAAATAATGCAAGTATTATTAATAAAGAGCTCCTTAACTCGCAAAATCTTTATAAATTAAGATTAGTAGGTAGTTAAGAATAATATAAAAATTGTAATAATTTGAAATAAACAGATTAATTTTTTTTTTTTTTTTTTTAGTCCGGTCTATATAAAGCAGTGATTACATGATTTTATTCTTCCGAAAAAATCAGAAAAAATAGTACTTTTTGATATAAGTAACCACGGAAAGTATGTCATTTTTCACGAGTCCCGAGGTGTAATGAAAAGAAATTATTTTGAAAAATAAACACAATACTAATATTATTACTTTGTACTTTACTTATTTGCAAATAAATTATTAATTTAGTGTTCAAAAATTAACTGGAAAGTAAAAAGCACTAGTGCGCAAAATACAACTTTGCGCACGATTTACATCTACGAAAAGTACCACTTTTTGAGCAAGCGTATTAAAAACGGATTTTTCAAATAAACCCTGAAAACATTAGATTTTTTCAGGAATGTTCAACGCTAAACCTCCATACATAAAAATTAAGTAGGTATATAAGCTTGCAGCTTTTTAATCGTTTTTATAAAAACGTTACCTCTAGTTGATTGTGATTTTAAATGTTTCTATGCCTCTGAATTCCGTCGTTTATGACCCGATTTAGTAAATTGCTTTTTAAATGTTGGCAATGATTTTTTATATTATAATAATATAGGTAGTGATGATATTATATTCATCTTCATCAAACATCATGAGATGATTAGGTACGAGTTTTCATTTTTTTTTATCATAAGTGCTAAGCCCTATAATATGGCCACAAAGTATAATTAATATTCTATACGAGATATTGCCCCGCGATTTCGTCGAAGTTCCAACTTTTTCGAACAAAATGTCAGCAAGTTTCAATCCGTTTCAACCTCGGTTAATTTTTTCCAATTTTTCTCCTCATACATAAGAACCTTCTGCGAACTTCAAGAAAGATTAAAAAATAAATTTCTGTTAAAAAAAAATGTTTCAGACAAACTTTTATTGCCGACTGTACTTTTTTTATATAGTCGCAAAATGCTTGTACTATCAACTACTCAACTAATCAAATGAGTCCAAACTAGGTGAATTTAGATGATCCTTCGGCTACCATGAGGCTCAACTTCATGTTACATTACAAGAATATTGTATTGTCATCTGATTTACATATCTGTGCAAATTTTTAGCTCAATCGATAATCGGGAAGTGGGTCAAATTTAGCTTGCAAGATTTGATTACAGACACACAGTCATACAGACAGCTGAAACTAAATAAAAGCTTGTAAAAATAAGTACATTAGCCCAGTCGTTCTCGAGTTTTGCGCTTAGAAACACATCATTTTAGCGATTCATTTTTATTTATTTAACAAATATAATTTGATTGAAAAGTGAATTATCAAAAAAAAACTTGAGAATTTGATATTTTTGACATCAACAGCAATCTTATCAATTTCAGTTATGTATAACTCCTACAAGGGGTCCGTAACCACCCGTCGTGGAACGTCACATTTTATTTACACACAATGTAAAGATAGTTTCTTTTCATCCAGCAGCTTCCATAAAATAAAATATTTACGATTTCCCATAATTTGAATTTCTGACAATATTCACAACTATGAGTATGCACGTTGGCTCTATTGAACTCTTCATTTCATCGTGGATATTAAAAGCGTGTATACAATTTAATATCATTCCTGCAATTTTTTATTTAGTCAGAATGTTATTTACACTTCAACGGCATCTTTTAACTCATTGCACAAAGCCTTTTGCGTTCTGCAATTTTATTTATACTCCTCTTGTTTACAAAGATCAGTGTTACCTGTAGCTACTGGGGGAGATACATCTTTTTAGTAAGTAGAGCAGTGGACGCCAGAGCGCGACGAAACCCGATTAATGTTACTTAGAGTGATCCTTGAGGTGTCTTTGTCAGATAGGGTACACATTTTCTTACTTAGATGCCTATGCTTCAAGTAGGAGGGAAGCAAAAACATAATTTATTTTCTTGCCTACAAACATTTGCGTTTTATTTTTAACGCGACCTAAAAGTAAAGAACTTAACGGAGTTAAATTTTTCGCAATGATACTAATGATCGTAGAAGTAAAAGCTCTTGGGGCTTATTTCAAGCCTCATTAACGCATCTGTTTGCTTCGAGAACGAAATATAATTTAGTTTAGTGTCGACCATTTTAAAATAATGTATGTTTTCTTGTAATCTATATCTGACCCTATCACATCAAGATTTTGCGCGGTTGAGCGAGAACTTAATGTATGTACAAAGGGTCCATATCAGGTCGCATAAATTTGAATGGCATAATTCGTCATTCGGCATAATTCATCATTTGGCATAATGCATTTTTTTTCTGAACACGTAAACTTTTCAGGATTATTATAACACAAATCTAACCTAAACGAACCCATTTAAAAGGATGATGCCTTAAAGAGTCCTGAAAATTCCACAGTTTCGCAAAAAAATGCATTATGCCAAATGGCGAATTATGCCAAATGATGAATGATGGCTTTCAAATGTATGCGACCCGATACGCACCCATGTACATAGATGCTGGATTAATTAGGTCTTCCATTGCGCCACGAACAAAAACCAGTTGTTTTGAATGCAACAAACACCTTCGCCTTAACAAAGTCGAGCACCTGTAGTCCAGTTTCATTACACCCTTCGTACACTTGTGAGGGTGACCGTCTAAGTAATCTGCCCAAGTGTCGTTTGAAACTCCAGAAAGTGCGACCGCGACGCCCGAGCCGGTGATGTCGGGTGCCTTGTAAAATCGAGCGGTACAAAACTTTGTCGGTATCGAAAACGTGTGGACGACAGGCACTTAAACTTTACACCTACGTTCACGTGTCGTTATTGTTGCAAATTAGCTAAAAATATTGCCAGTACGTATGTGATATTTGTTCTGCTTTAACGCATCAAAACTTTTCTTTTAATTCCTTTTATAAAGTTTTTGTCACATTATATGCATCCTTGAGATTTAAAATGTATAATATATGTTTAATATATACCTATATGACTAATAACAAAACAATATATAGTAATTTAATGAAATCGTAGAAATATGGTCTTTGTTCGCGCATCACGCAAAAACTAAGTTATTAGACAGATACCTATCCTAGCAATTGGGTGTACAAGTAGATTATGAATTCATGACCCTGTTTGACACATAGGATTTATTAGGGCATTTTATCTGAGATTTTATCTCTCTCTTCGTCATCTGTGTAGGTATTTTTATGGCGTAAAATACATACATTAGAAGACGCGGGTACCGCTATTTAAAATATAGATTTAACTGTTAAATAATGTGAATAAGGTCGGTATTTCTGATTGAAACCATAGTGATGAGCTTCATATATGTATATATGGGCCATAGAATGGTTGTAAAACAATCGGCAGGCATTCTAGCGTGTTCTAGGATAGACATATACAACTACGTATGTAAATTAATGTATCATCATTCAAAATCTGCACGAGTTACGGCATCACATATTAATATGCGTCAATCAGGAAAAAATATCCTATTCTTAAAAATAGGATAGGTATTTCAGATGATAGAAATCAAATAAAATTGGAGGAACATTTCGTCGACCGTAGGCTGAATTACGGTAAGGGACATTGTTTTGCCTGTCCCTTACCGTAATTCAGCCTACGGTCAACGATTTTGTTTTGGTCCTGTTCGCGTAGTGCGGACAACAGGCAGTGCCATCCGCGTCCTCAATGGTTCCCGGCCGCTGGTGCCCCTGTTGCCAGTCCGTTAGCGAACGAGCGGCCGATCGCACGCTCCACGCGCGGTGCCACGCTTTACTCCCGTAAGTTTAGTGCCAACTCTTCCAAACTCAACACTCCGCACAATATTGTGGTAAAACCTTTAGATATCAAACAAATTACTGCAGGAATAAAACTAAACACATCTTGAGATTAATCCCCTGGATGACTAAAACAATATTGCGAATATGTTGTTGGGCTGAAGTTTTTGACATGAAAATAACACTTCTGCGTGAAACATACGAATAAAATGATAAAAAAGAGGCGTCAAACTTTAACATTTGTTACTTTAAAAAAAAAATTTTGACAGGCTTGGAAAGATACTAAAGCTCTTATAATGCAGTTCAAAACCTTTTTTTTTAGACTTATATACACTCTCTAAACTGGCCAAGGAGGTGTCGGATCTCGCAGTGAAGAAAGCCATAATACTAATCAATTTTTATTTTTAATTGGATTTGTAAAGTTTTTTTTAAAAAAAGCTTAGCAGTTTAGCCAGCGAGGGTTTTAAGTTGCAAATAGACGCAAGCGCAGGCAGATTCGGTCGTTTGATTGACGGAAACCTAAAAATAGAATATTTCAGATGAGGGAAATCAATATGCAGTACTCACAAAATGTAAATGGTACAATGGAAGTCAATTCACCTTACTTTTTTAATCGCAATACGGAGAGTTCAATTAGAAATAATGAGCGGATATTAAAAAGTCACGTGTTGTCGTAAAACAGCTAATATATTATGAATCAAATTGTATTATAAAAAAAACCTTTAAAAAGGAAATCAAATTATATATTTTTTTTCTTTACTGAGGTAGTCCTAGTTTTAAACGCTAATGCCCAACAGTTGCCATTCTTTTGTCACCCCTGTAAGCTATATGTTACGCTTTGTCACGCGATAAATAAATGATAAAGCATCCGTCACTCTCATACGCTATTTGTCAGAACGTGACAAATGCTTTATCATTTATTTATCGCGCGACAAAACGTAGCATCGTAAGCCTACTGTTGATAACTTAACATACAAGATGGCAACTACTGGGTCAGTGTCAAGCACTCGGACGTCTACTGTTATATAAAGAAAGCATAATCTCATTATCTACTTCTTAACAGTCAAACATAATCTCGTCACAATGTATTTTAAAAATATTACTAATCAATAATTTATACTAATTTGTTTATGATGCAAATACTTGAAACATTCAAGAATAGTTGTCGATGTACAATATTTTTGTGTAACTGTTGCTATACTTTGGCACCAAATTCAGTGAAACGATATTAGTAGGCCCAACGAATTTTGCCCAGAAGTACCTTCAACAATTGCGTACTTTTCTGAAAGATCAAAATCCTTTTTAACTCTGTTTTCTAGAAACACCATGTTAATATTGTTAATAGATACTACCCATAACTCATTTAATCAATTATTTGCCCTCAGTAGGCACGACACGACTTGAAGCAGGCGCATCTTGTAAGATGGCGGAAGTAGGGCCTTCAATAAAATTCTGCTATTGCTTCAAAAATAAGATAATTTATGTAATTTAGATGATCTTATGGCTACCATCCGGCTTCATCATCAGATCAGCTCTATATTGTAATAATATTGCATTGTCATCTGATTTAAATATTCAGCTTAATAGGTTGAAGATATCTGCTTCAAAATTGAGTTGCAAGATTCCACTCGAATAAACATGCTTGCAAGTAGCAAAATAAAAGCATGTAAAAGTAATGGTATTGCACCGCGAAAAAAATTATTTATTTATGACAGGCATCACGGCGTTCAGCCATTAAAAACACTGTAAGCGATATTTGCTTCATGGTTCAGTTTTATTTATATAAAATCGACAAAACATAACAAGTAAAATATTATTATGAACAATTTCCAATAATTTTTAATAACAAAATTAACTATAAGAATACACATTTAAAATATTTCATCTAAATATTAACGGTAAAAATGTAAACTTAAACAGTTTTTAGAGAGAAAATGAAATTTTGTCATTCTGTTATTCTATTTTTTGTCTATTTTATTTTTAGTTTCTTTAAAAGATAAATTTTGATGTCTTTTAGTGTCTTTAATTTATTTCATTGCATATTTGAGAAAAGCACTATACATACCTCGGCGTGAAAAGGGGTTGCCTGCTTCGTAACTATCCAGCCTCGCTCCCGCTCGGCCGTCTATATGTACTCGGTCGGCTACCCCTTATTTCCCAGCCTCTGCAGTAATGTACTATTTAAGTGTTATGTTATCCAGTTAAAAAATCTGTACTTTTACATTATTAATAAGTAATATTATAGAACATACGCATACATGTTTTTGAATGATGATAATAATCGTTATAATTTGCCTGAAATGAGGCACGTTATCCCCTAGTAATCTAATGGGAGCCTAGTTAACGGACATTTTTAGAGCCTGCGAGATAGCACTTATCAGAGCAAACATTACTCATATCGCATTGATAATTTTTCTCGTCACGAAGTAAGAATTTAAGTTGCTACGTAAATTGACGTCACAAATAGTACGACATTGTCTTCAGCGAACATTATTAATGGAACTGAAATTAGTATAAATATGAAACGAAATTGCCTAACATCGAAATCGAAACTTAAACTATTATGGCTGTGTGGTAAAACAAAAAATGTTATTAACTGCCCAAAAATCTATTAGCTTTTGATCAATAACAACATACCTAGTCGTATTAAATGATACAAAACGAAAAAAAAATATTTAATTGATATCTATATGAACTGGTCTCAAAATATTTTGATGAAAAATACTATATAGTTACACTATTTGAAAGTTTTGAAACGACTTAAATCCATTTTTGATATTTATCTGTGTAATGCTTATGTATTTATATTTCTAGTTCTGTTACTTGAAACTAAAATCTGATCGTGAATATTTGTTTAAAAAGAGGAATATAATTGTTTTTGTTAAAATAGGGCCAGTAGTGTTTACGTGATGCGTGAATAAACCAATAAACAGATAAACAGGAAAATCGACAAACGGACAAAAATTTCTTAACGTTTTATTATTTATTTTTAAAACTTTCTTTTTTGAAAACCTCTTTAATGGACCTACATATTTTACTAGTTAGTATGTAGATTATTCAACAAAGCGTTGCATGTAATGGGTAAGTAGGCGAAGAAAATAGAAAAATATGTACAATTCATTCGGCTTCACAATTCGGCTGGAGTTAGGGATAAGCTTTTTTATATATTTATAAATGTACAATAATAATGTATTTTATCTGTATTTATAGATAAAATGCAGATATAATGAGTAAATAAATTCGTAATTTAAATAACAGCCGGCCTGATTAATAGAACATCCTGGCGTTAGTTTTATAGAGCAACTCTCAAGTCGTACCATGACAAAAGTTCAGAACGTTTTCCCAAATATTGTACACCCAAGCAGGAGTTACTATGCCTTACATAAAAATGGATGCATCGAGCCACGCACACGGAAAGATTCCGCCTGATGAACTTAGACATTTTTACTTCACAAGTTTTACTTCTCAAGGAAGAGGAGGTTCTTTAGTCGGTTGTATTCGGGCCAAAATTATTTTTAATGCCTAATAGAACGTTCCTTGTATGCAACGCGTAATTTTCTACTCGTTAGAATAATCCCCGGAAAAATAATCTAATTCAGAATTGCATACGTTCACCCTAATCGTAACTTTTATCAAAATATGTGTAGAATATAAAAAAAACAACTATTTTTGCTAACGCAGTGGACACTATATTTCAGAGAACATGGGGAGAAGTAACGCAGTTGTAATTTGAGTAAGAAATCAGACTTTTTGTTATAAAAACCCAGAATTGGGGAAATTCGTAATAAACATTGAGGCCCGATTGAGAACTAACCTAAATTTGCTAGAATTGCTAGAATTTTGTAAAAGCGTCTACAAATTTTCATCCTCTGTTTATGCATTAAAAAAACTTTGGCCATGTTTTTGATGTATGATACCTTAGAACTCCGTCGTTTATCAATTATCATTGATGAAAAATTCCAGTTTTTTTTTTTTTTCTTAAAATCTAGTTCTGATGATGGGATCCATGAGGAGTGGAGGGAACTCCTCAAACATTAAAGGCACATTGGTCGTACACAATAGTACCGTAGATACAATGCTTGAAGTCGGGTTTCTTTTAAGTTATTATTAAAACCACGCAAAATAGGCGCACATATTTAAGACATCAAGTTGTGAAAAATTAGCCCGCGAAAACCTAAACCTATTTAAAACCTATAGGTACACATCATACGTACAGTGATAGCATGAATAGGATATTTTTACACGGCGATAAAATTTTAATAAAAAACCTATTTTGTTCATAAATATTGTTGTATTAAATGTACATTAAATAAATTTGAAGCCTTGATTTATTACTTGATTAATGATTATATTAATTTATCTCACGTTTAAATAGGCTAACACAACTTTTAAACTTTTGGTGCGACTAACTCTTCTGCCATTATTCACTTAAACCAAAAACTACAACTAAACTAAACAAAAACTCTGCAATGTAGCCATTTGAACATAAATATGTAGTGTAGCGGTTTAATAAATACTACTAACTTTCAAACATCCATAAAAGTATACGGATGACGTAGGGACACATTGGCGAACGGCCGGATATGACGATGTTAAGTAATCCTTTTTTACCATTATAACAACAGAACCCGAAAACGCCCTGAATTCAATGTATTTAATTTACATTTTGTTATAGTTTGCAAACTAACCTTTTGATATTTTTTACTCCGTAACTTCTATTTGCTGGGCAATTTTACATCGCTCATTCATTGAAACGTGAGTGCATAGAGTTTCATGTTTTACTTTTAACTTTCGAGTTGATGCGATAATGGATCTATGTTCGACAAGAGAAAAATTCGAATGTCCATTGTATTGATTACTGGGGTTTGAATGTTTCATGCATGACAGAGGAGGATTAATATAAAAATAGTTCATGTTTTTTTTCAGAATCGGAATTATTTCTAATATTTCAAAGATAAAATAAAAATATTTTTCCACATTTTTTCATAAAGGCACCAACATCTCTATAAAATAAGACTTTCAAATAATGCTATACAATACAGTATACCGCGCGATGTTTAGTGCCGTAAAGGAGTTATGAACGATGAGTAGAAATTAAATGACACATGCTACCTACACTATACCTACGTTAAAATTGTTTCTATGTTACTCTTATATATAAATATAATAAAATCGTACCAAGACTACGATTCTGCGCGCATTACATAAAAAACTACTGGACTGATTTCAATAAGATTTGGGATGCAGGTAAAAATATGATCCCGATAGGATATGATGATATATGATCAATTGATCACATATGATATTCTTTATCTGAATACGGCGATGCGAAAAATAAATATTTAGATAATTTCACCTCCACGAACAAGTTGCGGGCATAATATTAGAGGGTATTAATTAAACGTGAAACTGATTTCTGTCGAGTCCGAAACTATAGTGGCTAAGTACTTATTGTATATATAAAGTCCCTTGTAACGAATGAATTCTTATATTTATGCGAGTAGTGGAATACGAGTAGAGTCACATTTTTATTTTAGTATCGAGTTGACGTCGATTTTGGAACTACATAATATCACATTTTTGTTTATATCTCGTTAGGAATTCTGAAACGGCTGCATATTTATTCCTTACATATTTTGTGTTTGTGATACGTGTAGTTAATGGAAATTGAATTTTACTAAGGTATGTATTGTATTAAGTAGCCTATTTTAGTCTCCCACTACTAGGCAAAGGCTTCCGTTCCCTCCTTTCACTGCCTAATCTATTTATTCAATAATTATTAGTAGATGTTACTTTGGTCACATGTAACATTTCGTTACACAAGTTGAAGTAGTTAAGTACTATAATTTGGTACACACTTGTATCTTTTGACTTCAGTGCGCAGTTCGTAATCAGCTATCTCCAATTTACATTAATGGAACAAATTAATGGTGGATCATTTAGAATTAGTGTTCTGGTTTCCATCCACAGTGCTGTATCTAATAGTATAATGTTCACAGAAGGGCAAGAATCAAAGAAGCGCTTATGCTGCGTGCATTTGAGCGGGGCACCGGGTGCCTAACGGTATTCCGGCCGGGTTAACAACCCTATTCGTCTCGATAGCTACCACAATGCTATGCAATGCTACTCATTGAGATGCATATTATTATACTTAGTGTCTATTCTCTAATCTCTTAAACGAACGTTGACTTTACTATAAACAGTGAAGTAGAAGTTCATGGAATATGTCGTATTTTTAAAAATATTCTTAAAGTTCAATAATAGTATAATGTGCAACATTTGTATTATAGGGGTCAAAATGGCCTCCAGATCTACATAAAGTTTTGCAGTCTGTTGCACAAAACGATGCGGTTATAGCGACATAACGATACGGTTTAGCGTGCTACCTATAGACTTTTTTCAGTCATAGTCATTATTATAACAAGACGGGACTTAATCGCGTAAAAACATGCTATTACCTCGACGTTTCGGACGTGCCGTGACGTCCATGGTCGCGAAGGGACCGATTAAGTCCCGTTTTGTTATAATAATGAGTGAAAATCGTGAAAGTTTAAATCAAGACTTTTTTTCAGGTTTATTAATGTATGTCTTTATATTAGTGTTCTATTAGTTAGTGGCTATATAATTTCTAGAAAAAAGCACAGGAGTTGAAAAATACTTATTGATCAAAACAGCCAAGTGTGAGCCAGAGTTGCAAAACGAATTCCGTACTATAAATATTGGGTTCCATAGATTTTTTTGCTTGTACCTACTTCATTTCTCTATAAGTACTCAAAAAATATAAAATTAACAATCTTAAGAATAGTTCA
This sequence comes from Eudemis profundana, assembly GCA_947034925.1. Classification (NCBI taxonomy): domain Eukaryota; kingdom Metazoa; phylum Arthropoda; class Insecta; order Lepidoptera; family Tortricidae; genus Eudemis; species Eudemis profundana. The sequence continues at coordinate 29,769,713 of OX344794.1, forward strand.
TTTGATATGAGCTAATGATACTAAATGCAGGCACCTCTTATGACCAAAGTAAAACTTTATTTTTCAATGTAGGAATAGTACCTACAATGCACCTATAAATGTCAGTCGACAAATACACTATATATTTCTCAAATATTTTTTTTATATATTCTTATTCGACGCGTTCCGTAGTTTCCTCCAGAGATCGTGTTTCTAAATTTTTTTTGACCGATATCGAATCTATGATTAAAAATATACATATTTTTTTTAAATGCGTAGCCTTGTTTTTCCGATTTGTTCCTAATTCGACACTTTACTAACTGGTCATATTCCTGACTCGTCATATTCCTAATTGGTCATATTCCTTATTCGACACTTTCCTAACTGGTCATATTCCTAACTAGTCATATTCCGGATTCGGCATATTTCTAACTCGTCATATCACGATCATTTGCCTGCACAAATTTACTACAGAAATCCGTTGTACAAAGTATATTTACTTAGTACAATCTGTTCCCATACTTATTATTAAGCATCGCGATTTCATTTGACTGTACATACAATGATGAGTTAGGAATATGACGAATCAGGAATATGACGAGTTAGGAATATGACCAGTTAGGAAAGTGTCGAATAAGGAATATGACCAATTAGGAATATGTCGAGTCAGGAATATGACCAGTTAGGAAAGTGTCGAATTAGGAATATGACCAATTAGGAATATGACGAGTCAGGAACAAATCGTTTTTCCTTACCATCAGACGCTACCGAGTTAAATCGCAAGTCAGTTAAGGAATAAAAAATGCGATATGTTACCTAGTATCTACGTGCTAGAGACCGATAGTTTCGTAGGCAGATATACCTACTACCTTACCTTTACCACTAAACTAAGCTAACCGCGTCGTCGAGAGTTATATTGTCAACATGGAATGTTATTTTTAAATTCAAATAAAATCTATTTTAAGTAAAAGAAGGCTAGTTTATTCATTGATATTGTAATAAGTGTTGGCACAAGTGTCGCGAGACGTGTAGGCATTCATCACAGCACAAAGGGAATAAGAGTTTATTTGAACCAGACACCCGCGAAGAAAACCATAAACTGTTATTTTGATGCCACCCACATTTAAATAAACTTTGATGTGTGAATAAGGTGTTTGTAATGGATACGATCCATCTACTAAAGAACACTTGAAATGTAAATTACTGTTTGTGATCCGTTAGTCCAAAACACGTTACCCATTTATGTTTTTGCAAGTGACAATTAGTTATTAACAGACTTGAATGTGCTGGTTACAGGTTGATTCACAAGAGCTGTCATGTCTATGTGTGCATCACAAAATGCCACAAAGACCAATAAGCGACCAACCTGTTTTTAGAAAATCTTACTTCATAACTTCGTAAGGCATTGGAGCATTTTATAAAAAAAAAAAAACCCTACGTCATAATCGAAACCTTGCTGCGCACTGACGCCATCTGACACCGTGAACCGCGGAAATTGCAGTGAAACATCTAAATTTCGTATATTTTCGCCATAATTTTGCAGATTGCGGCGTCAGTTCAGTGTATAAATTAAATAAAAAGTTCATGATAGTAAAATATTTGAGGCGAACCGTCATTTACCATTCTGCCATATCATTGCAGTTGCGTGCAGATTATGTGTTTTTTTCTTGAATGACGAAGGAGTGTTATGTGTTATGTACTTGTTTACCAAATATTAAGAGTCTCCCGTGTAAAAACGTCACTCAACAGTGACAAGTGACATTACTTTCGTTCAATCCCTTCGTACTAGCTCTTGTGAATCGATCTGTAGAATACTTCGTAATTCACGGTCTATTATACTCAAATTACCCGCGACTGCGTCCGCGCGACTTATTAATGTTATAAAGTTTCATCCTCCGCGTTTCAATCCATTACGCACTGAATTTCAAAAATAAAATTTAGTGCGCATTGATGTTCAATGAAGAACACGTTACCCAAACATTCGGCGGTGCGTTATCTATCAATAACTTAGTCATGGAATTATTTTATATGTACATATTAATTATATAGGTTTTGTTCCATGTTCGTATGATGAGAGTAGTAAATATTGCAAATCACACAAAATAGGCGCATTTTCAAACGTGGAGCAGCGGGAAACTAGCCCACCTAAACGGATACAACCTTGTTACTTACACAATCAAAGAGGAGGGTATGCTATTTGCTGCCATCTTGATATAATCCTCGGTGCCACTTAATAAAATGTACATATAAAGGGCCTGTGAACTTGACTCTAGAGCAGGGCTCATAACCGGTATTTTGCAAAAACCCCGAAATAGCCCAATATTTTGTTTTATTTTATGCTCTTCATGTATCCTATTAAAAAATGAAATAATAAAACGACAACGAAACTAACGGAAAATTTAACGGTATTTTGTTTTGACGACCGCTTTAGCTTAGTTGGTAGTGACCCTGCCTACGAAGCAGGAGGTCCTGGGTTCAAATCCCGGTAAGGGCATTTATTTGTGTGATGAGCACGAATATTTGTTCCTGAGCCATGGATGTTTTCTATGTATTTAAGTATTTGTATCTATTAAATATATCGTCGTCTAGTATCCATAACACAAGCCTTATTGAGCTTACTATGGGGCTAGTTCGATTTGTGTAAGATTGTCCCCTAATATTTATTTATTTATTTATTTATTATTTATTTGTATGGAGCAAATACCGATATCAGAGCCCTGCTCTAGAGTCGTTGTTCTACAATATGTTAAGACAACAAAGGCATGTCTGTCTAAGTAGATTTTTGTTATATTTTAATTACTTTATTAAGATTATGAAAATAAGTGAAGTAACTAGTAGTATTCAAGGCAAATCGTTTATTTTGTGTTCCCGAATTCAAGCAGAAGAACTAATTTCAAAATTAATTTGTATTTTCCCATTGTATATGCAAAGTTTCCTGTTAAAGTAATATTGTATGTATTTAACGAAATACAAAAGCCTCGTGGACGACATCGCGCAGAAGATACTTTGATGATGTGTATTCACTTAAAATCACAGATTTTTTTCTTGCTTAGTACGGTCGTGTAATCACCGCTTTCCACCATAAATATCCAAGATATGACGTTTTTCTACTGTCAAAAACAGTACATTTGTCAATTTTGTCTTGTCAACTGGCTTAAATAATAAAATTAAAAATAACGTAACTTTACCACCCTAAATATCCTAGAAATATTTAGGCATTAATTAGTTTATTGCTGTCTTGATTCCACAGCCAGTTCCCTGACATACTTAAGTTATCAATCGAACACGTGGCCCTTAACCGATAACTAAGTAGTACCGACAATGTATAATTTATTGTTATATTTATAATTAATATGAATTATTGGGTTAGTCACAGCCAATAATCATTTTTTTCAGCAGCTCATTTTAATGAATTGGACAACTCAGTGAAATAAAAAAATAATACTGGGTAATTTTGTTTTATAAACAAGTAAACTAAGAAATACACTCACGGACAATGAATTCGGGTTGTTCATAAAAGTGACTATATATTTAATTTGTAATGGAGAGATAGAAAACCATTGCTTTTTTGGTATACTTACATTCAAATTTATAAAACTTTAGACCTCAGTAAAAAATATATCTTAAACATACTTGAATATACACCGTGCCCCCGAATAACCCGAATTTTTTTAACCACGTATTCCTGATGGTATTACAAATAAATAACGTTATATCAACATAGTTCGAATTTTGTCATTTTACATTAATACTCTTATGGAACAAAATAAATCAGTAAATTGAGCCCCTTCTTATAAACATGTCCTTAATTGCGGAAAAGATATCAAAAAGGAAAAAAAAGCTAAAATGGAAACAAAAGGTATTTTTTTTTTGACTCGTAGTCACTTACCATCAAATACTGCGAAGGTTAATTGCTGTTTCGTTAAAAGATTTAACAAGAAGTGTAAAAGTATCTTAGTCACATTGGGGCTTGTTACACACTTGGGAGTATTAATTTAAAAAATAATGAATATCTCGGAAAGTAACCGTTTTTCGACTATACATCATATAACTTTTTTTACTCCTAATAGTTGTTAGAATCTTTAGTTACAGTTTTTCGGGTTACTCGGGGGCACGGTGTATTTCAAGTAGATAATTGCTGACAGTAACAATAGCCTTTTACAGCGTGGTAGTCAATACTGTTTTTAATAAGATTGCAATTTACTTGGATCAATCCTACGCGCGCACTCGGGCAGTGCATATTCCGTGACTTGCTTTATTTTTCTTCTCATTCTTTCCTGTTTAATAAAACTTTAATGTTACTTGAGGAGCTTTTAGCTTGTAATACAATTTCTACTTAAACCATGAAATGCTATTTGCAAAGCAAACGGAAACGATTAGGTTACACTTATTATACAGGATGGGCCAGAAATATTAGCAAACGGCAACACTAAAAATAAAAAAAAACTAGTGGCGGTGAATTAGACATCGTTTTATGCAATTTTATTCACGATGGAGCGTTTTACTGGGCAGCTTGTGTAAAACAATTTAAATAAAAACAACGATTCTTACGTTACCGTACATCGCCTACTTAGGATTGAACATTGATGACGCCACGTAAATAAATGCGCAAGTGTAATTTTTATCAGAGTTTGGGTCGAGAAGTTTAGGCTGACTGGTTTCACAATAAAATTAAAAAAACAAGGCGACAACGTTCAAAAATAAACTTGGAGAACATACAAGCGGTTAAACACCCTATAAGGAACGGTACAGACTAGGCCACGCGTAAACGTTCAACTCGCGCCGATTGGGGCAACCAACCAATGTCATCGAATTAAAGAAAAACGTCCGCGACGAGATAGCTGTGATCCCACGTAGCATGCGTCAGCGAGTTTTCCAAAATTTGCGTAATCGGTTGCAGGTGTGCCAGTGACGAGATGGTAGACACCTTAACGATGTTACCTATTTTCAAAATATATATTGCATTAGATGCTTGTTACAAAATGGTTACCGCGGGTAAATTTCTGACTTTTTCGTATAGCATTTTATCTCCCGTTAAGGGTTTAATTTTGAAAAAATATTTTCTTAATGCACGTCTACGTCCCCGTAAAAAAAAACATGCGTTTCTAATTTTAATCAGTAATTAAGGTTATACGTTGTCTGTTAATAGTTACGGGGTTGTTTTTATACATAGATTAATATTTGTACTGCACCTTCTAATAAAAATAAAATAAAGCTCAAGTCTCTAGTTTCACTGCAGTTCCAATCACCGTCTCTGCTTATTAGAACTTCCAATATGTTATCCTTTAACTACTTTAAAATGGCAATCCTGAACTTAAGGTAATTCGAATCACTCGAATGATTCAAAAAACTAACTAAAAAAGAGAGTTTTCATAATCTTTAATTTTAAGTGAATATAATCAAACTATTGAAAGACATACATTTCAAGTATTTCAACCAAATTCCACGTCGTTAAAGTGGACCTTTTAGTTTATATGGAGAACAGAGCGACTCGAATGAACTTAATGAAACTTTTCTTAGCATTATGCATGCCCATTTCCCTGTGCGTTCACTTATAGGGACTTGTCGATGCTGAACGTTTCCTATTCTTCAACTTATAACATATTGTCTTTCTCGAATGCTACCGAGTTATATTCAGCAAAGTACTAAACTTCGGTCACTTTCAACGTGTTTGCTCACATCCCGAGCATCGTAAATAGTGCACTAGTTTTCAATATTATTGCCAATGCTGTATGCGGTGGGATGAGATAATAGTGAGTTTAGTTTTAGTAACGTAGTGGACAATCACATGTTTTCAGTGTAGTAAACTGTCATAGACAATTTCTTATTTATAATCAACGTCTGAAAGCACATTTTATAGTTCAAAACTGAGTATATTTACGTTGTGACGCGTCGTTGGTGTCAAGTTTTCTTCGTATATAAGGTTGCGTAAACGCACGACGGTGTATTTTGCGCAACGGTGTGAAACGCCTTAATTTAGCTTCCCAGATTTGATCCACACATACCTACACATATAGTTAACACGGCTAGTTGATAAACGTTTAAAAAGATTTTTTTTAATTGTTTAGAAAGAATTTCTTTAGATTTTTTTAATTCCCAATTCATTAAAATGTATTCGATGCAATCAATTCATTTACAATTTTGTAGTAAGTACTTTTTGTGGTAGTGTGCTTTTATTATTTTCATCACACTTGGTCGTAAAGTGTCTTATAACACGCGGGCTTATAGACCAGCTCGAACCGATTTACCTTCCGTGGGTTATAATAGTACATTACATAACTAGGGTAACTCCGCCTATGGCGTCGGGCTCCTAATAGACTCTAGTAATCCCCTTCTTACTACCCTCGGTGCACAATGTACTCTCACATAAATCCTCTATCTGTACAAGCCATCTTTTACCGAGGTAAAATAGGCGCAAATCAGACGTCCAGTTGCGGAAAATTAGCCAGCGTAAACCTATAACCTTAGATTTGTTATATTTAACCTCAACCTGCAAACGATCGATGTTGCGAAGTGTAGTCTCTGTTTTCATATACATATTACGCAGATGGAACTCAAGGCTTGCTATTTGTAACCAATTAACTTATTTGCAGAGATACTAAAGTTAGCTTGTAGTTACCATGTTTTACCAAACAGAAGCGGTGAGTGGCGTGACGTTTGCTGTAGATTTTACTGTATTTTAGAACTGACATAGCAGTTCGGATGTTGTCTGAAGTTGAATTTTAAAACAAAATTCATTTATGTTTAAGGAAACACCTAATTATTATAACCTAGTTAACCTACCTACTATTACTATAAACCTACAAAAAAAAAGCTTTTTTATATGCTCACAACTTAATCCTTTACTTGGTCCGGCCCGAGCTTATGTTCACGTAATATGTAATTTTTTCAAACTTGCTGTTAACAACTACTTTGAAGGTCTATTCATTTTAGTCGCGGTCCCATAGATCTGTTATTATAGGATAGGAATGTAATGTACGCCATAATACAATTAACTATCTTTATAAATCGATTAACGTATGAAGTACATACTTTGTTATTATTTGGTATAGTAATTTAACGAGAATTTTATTAATTTTTTCTACTCCTGTACTGTTATCTGTCTTTTACTTGGTCACGAACACTAATATAAGAACATATATAATATGAGTTCAGAGAAGTCTATACTCTATTCCCCATAACAGCACTAGTGTCGTTATAGCCACTTTACGTTATTGCTAGCAACCACAGACTTCTAAATCTAGGTTAAACTGAGGTCAAGGATTAAGCGCTCAATTTTAACTTTACGGTAAAAAAGCACAACTACCAACTTAACAAACAATTAAAATCCTACGGCTTTTAAGAAAAACAAAACTTTCTGAACTAAATTCATTGATGCCAACATAAAAACAAAAGTATTTTTAATATATTCACTGCGTGTCAACTTCATTTAAAAAATAAAAAGTTTACCATAGACACATACTGACAGTCATACGTCATATTTGCCTTCTTTGCAGGTTATGCCTTGTTTGTATTTTATAATTTTAAAACCTGTCGTAGAAAAAGTATTGTATGCAACGTTGTATAATTAAGTCAAAAAACGCTCATTGCGTCTCTATTTGCGATACTCGCCGCATTCGCGGCTCGTATCGCAACTCACGCAATTCGCATTTTTTGAACCTTCTTATACAACTGTTGCATAAAATACTATTACATACTTTTTTACCGCTAATATTTAGATGAAATATTTTAAAGGTGTATTCGTGTAGTAATAGTATTAAATGAAAAACCTTTTCTACATAAGTATTTTAAGTACCTACTACCGTAGCGACCTACAACATGCTTCGCACTAACTATATAACACAGACAAATGGCATTATTTCAATTCTATATTATTTACTAAAATAATGTTCAATGATTGCTGCTCAATACACAATACACATCTACTCGTAAATCGGTGTAGATTTCAAGTTAACGAACGTACTGGTATACACGAGTGCAGACTTTGTTTTATAATAGGGTATTTGACAACAATCAAAATAAATTCATTAACTCTAACCAGCAAATTACGCTTCCAAAACAGCCCGGATAAAATCATTCAAACTTATTTTCGTGCCATCAACGATTTTACAATGACGAAAACTAAAAATAAGGCACCATGTTGAGCATGACGTCACAAGCACGTCACAAGATAGTATTTCATACTAAACTGCATACTTTCGGAGCGTTTTGACACTTCATAAAAAGAAGCTGATTTGAACTGTCATCAAGTAGCCTATTGTAATAGATTCCTGCTGCTTAGGAACTGTATAGTCGCGTGTGTGTAGTTAGTCACAGATCAAAACAATGCCGCATTTTAACCCATCAGTTGATAGTGACCCATAACTATTAGGTGACACAATCCGCCTAGGACAATGAATTCTTCGCCGTGCTGAAAGCTATGTCCCGAAATGCTAAGCACGTTACTTACGGGCTTATTAAATTAACCGTCTTCAAACTAGTCTAATCAATTAATAAATGCAACAGTACTATAAAATACCCAAATCGCCATAAGTTTGCCTATTTAAAGGGTTCCCTGGATTTTTCCACGATCTCATCATCAGATTCCATCTGATGCTAACTGGACCGCCTGAGACGCATAGTCTTTCACACAAAAAAATAATAAATTTCCACCTGTTTTCGATTAACCGGGGGACAAACACAAGATAATACTCCGACTAACTGCAATCATTCTCTTCTTCAGATGACGCTAAAAAATCCCTGAATTGGATTTTATTCCAGTTGGAATTCTAGGAGCAAATAATTAAAACGTAGATTGTACTCCTTAAACAGCGTATTGAGCAAAATATTCTATCTGTAAAAAAATGCAAAAAGACTGCCTAAATATGTGATCAGGATCCTTATCAAACACAGACGAAAGGTATGGCTCTTCTGTACTTGAGTTTGTCACCTAACTTCTCCTAAACGGCAGGACCGAAATTGATGAAATATTGAGTGTATATTTGAGTCGATCCCTGGATGGTTTGAAAATACACTTAGACCCGGTAGATGCGGTCGGGATCGGGTTTTCATTAAAAAACAGATTTGCTTCAATTTATAAGCGGAACATTATTAGGCGGAACGAAGTTCGCCAGGCTATTTCTTACGATTTTCTCAACTATATACCATAGCAATGATTTTAGTTAGTGAAACCAATAAAATCGTGCAAGTTAGAAAACTCAATTATACATTCCTAATGACTACTTACTGGCTGTTTCTTTTCACAAAAATCTTGTTGCATGCATCAGTATAAGACGAGTTTGCGGTAATTTTTGTGAAAATGTTAGGTAATTCAAAGTGCCGCTCTCTCCTGGCAATGATTACAGCGAGCTTTCTTGTCAGCCGAAGTCGCAATGAAAAGGGATGACATACTTTCGCCTGACGCATACCCTTCTGTCTTTATTCTTAGGTCTGTTTATAAAACTACGACACAAACAACGCTCTTGAAAAATCCAGTCAAATCAATCGCTGTTAAATATTTGTGTGTAAACATGATATTAATGTATTGCTACGGTAGGTGTTCATTTATTTGTAAATAGGTTTGTAACTGATTTAATCTTTCTCGTCGCATTATCTAAGTGAGCATTCTTTATCGGAACTTTAATCAAATTGAATCATACTTAAATGTAACTTTATTGAGTGGTGGTAAATTATTTATGGGGAATAAATCAAAATAAACTTTAAGTGAATTCCAGCTATAAAAGTCGTTTTTAAAATTCACAGTACTAATAGCATAACAAAATTATTTCTAATCTGAACGATTGTATAAACATAAAGAGGGGGACGCAGGCACGTACAATCGTACATACATTCATACAACATTCGTGCTGTCGAGGGTCTTGATTGTCACTATTACATCCAAGTAAAGTTGTATTTTCTCGTCCGTTTATCTCTCTTTACCTTTTTATACAAGTTTCAATAAATACCTAGTAAAACATTTAGAATGTTAATGAAAATAAGTTACCATCAAAAATGTTTTATTGCGACAAGGTTTTATCGCTGACTACTATTTTTATACTCGTATAATCGCAGGCTGAACGTCAAAAGCTAATCAAATGAGCCCAAACACGGTGTATTTATCTTATGTAATTTAGATGATCCTATGGCTACCATTCGGCCCCATCACCAGATCAGGTTCATGTCTTAATAATATAGCATTGTCATCTCATTTACATATCCTTGCAAAATTTCAGCTCGATCGGATACCGGGAAGTGGGTCAAATTTAACGTGCAAGATTACAGACAGACACTCAGACACCTGGTGAAACTAAATGACAGATTGTAAAAAAATGTTAAACAGATCGGGTTGGTCTTATGCCTTGATCACACGTACCGAGCAAACGGGCGAGACAGTGCCCTCGGCCGAGTACTCGGTTCGTGTGAACGGTGTGCTCGGCCCAGTACGGGAAGAAACGTACTGGGCCGAGCACTGTCTCGCCCGTTTACTCGGTAAGTGAGGCAAGGCATTATGGCTAGTCAAAAAAGTATTTACGGACCCGATTAAACGGGCAAAACACAGACAGACGGTATAAATACTATTTGGCGTCCGCGAGAAAATATTCCATTTTAGGTTGTTTGTATTTTGTACAAGCTTTTATTTAGTTTCACCTGTCCCGGTTGTCTATGTGTCTGTAATCAAATCATACAAGTTAAATTTGACCCGCTTCCCGATTTATTACACAAGATAAATTTATCGTGTTTGGGCTCATTTAATTAGGTTTGACGTGTAGTTTGCAATTATACAAAAAAGTAGAGTCGGCATTAAAAGCTTGTCTCAAAAACTAATATTATGTTCTTATACATATTACGTTACGTTACGTTTTATACATAATATATATAAGAACATATCATGTTCTTATACATATTAGTGTTCGTGACCAAGTAAAAGACAGATAAAAGTACAGGAGTAGAAAAATTATAATGTACGCCCTACGCAACTGTATATAATTAGGCCTTAAAGTACCGGTGTGATATTATTACGAATTAACGCCTCATAATAAGATCACGCGAGTGTTTTAAAGGCCCTCATTATGTATCAGTAGCATGAAATACTAATATTACGTAATTTTAGTAAAAGATTTTATAAGAACTCTTAGGTATAATCTGTGGTACTCATTATGGTGTAGTAGATTGCTTTCTTACATTTATTACTTATTAGGAGTTGTGTCGTTACTGTTTATAAAAAAATGTGGACTCACTAGTATAACATAGATAATGATATTAACAACTACATGAAACCACTTATTACCGATTTATTTAAAAGTAGTCTTTAAAATAGTATTTTATGCAACAGTTGTATAAGTGGGTTCAAAAAATGCGAATTGCGTGAGTTGCGATACGAGCCGCGAATGCGGCGAGTATCGCAAACAGAGACGCAATTAGCGTTTTTGACTTAATTATACAACGTTGCATACAATACTTTTTCTAGGTTTTAAATTATTAAAATACAAAATTAATCATAACCTGGAAACAAGGCAAATATGACGTTTGACTGACAGTATGTGTCTATGGTAAACTTTTTTTTTTAATTTAAAATATACTTCAATTAAAAATACTTTTTTATGTTGGCATCAATGAATTTATTTCGGAAAGTTTTGTTTTTCTTAAAAGCCTTAGGATTTTAATTGTTTGTTAAGTTGGTAGTTGTGCATTTTTACCGTAAAGTTAAAATTGAGCGCTTAATCCTTGCCCTAAGTTTAACCTAGATTTAGAAGTCCGTGGCTGCTAGCAATAACGTAAAGTGACTATAACGACACTAGTGCTGTTATGGGGAATAGAGTATAGACCTCTCTGAACTCATATTATGTATGTTCTTATATTAGTGTTCGTGACGAAGTAAAAGACAGATAACAGTAGAGGAGTAGAAAAAGAATTTTAAGGAGTCGAAAGAAAAAGACAAAATGACAAAACCCTTATAAGTATTTATATATTTTTACAGACAGGACTAAAAATACCTCGTATGAGTATTACAGGCGTGAGAAACCAACATGATGACGTCCATTTCTTTGGCGAAATAATGCAATGTGAAAACCAGATGCTGGTATTTTCAAGGGCTTCGTTTTAAAATTAATATAGGCGTCGGATGCTAATAGAGTTATGATGGCTATGAAACTGTTACAAAATAAAATTAAACCAGCTCACAGGCGCAGTGCGTGTGTCAATGATCATATTTAATCTTGTTAATAAAGATTTTTGTCAGCCAAGTCAGATTTACCGCTTCAATTTATCCTAAGTAATCTTCTTTGTGTAAATAATTCGACAGTTCAATTTTAATGTTATATTCTTAAAAGGCAAACATCTTTGTAGCAAAACATTTGTCTAAGAAATTGTATTTTTAATTATATTTGAATTATCATTCAAAATTTAATTGAAAATACAATTTTTTACAAACTATCGTATTTCATATTTATAATTGAAATTAGGACGATCTACAAAACTTGGCATCCATTTAGATCTCTATTCTTTTGTCGGCAAAGTTGACATCGACCTACACTTATTCATAATATTGACTTTGTGTTCATTTTCACATTTATGGTTTTGATGGGATGTATATGATACAGGCTACAATATTAGATTAAAATCATAAGGAGAAGTAGGACCAAAATACGGTGATGATCGAAGTAATACCTTTACTTATCTTACCTTTACTTTGTTTTCATTAGGATAATAACCACATTTTTACTAAAAAAAACCCGACCGCGGTGCACTTTGAAACTGTATAAAATCCGCCATTTTGTTTATTTTAACGAACTTCATACCCATGACACTCGCACCATCAAGACGAATCTGTCTGAATCGTTGAGTAGTTACGAGCGGACACAGGAACGGACATACATACATACACATAACCCTCCTTTGGGCTTCGCCGCAGTCGGGTAAAAATCGGTTAGGTTTCGGTTAGTTTCGAATCTTTGCTATATTCCGGTATTGCACTAACTCACCTCTGGAGATTCAATGAAATATGAGATATATCTTAATCGTACCGCAGACATCTAATATTTAACAATAGCATAATGTTCTACACTACGAATTTTGTAGCATCAGTCAGCTACGTCAGTAACGTTTAAAGTATACATTATTATCCTCTTATCTGTTATTTAACACTGATTTTTTTTTAACCTTGATTCGCTGAGACTTCCTCGGTTAGGATCACGCGATCATCAAGATGTATAAATGAGCATACCTACGCCACGTAAATCATGTCGTAGTACTTACTACTTCTCAATGAGTTTATAGGTTTTCGTACTTTAAAAGGCAAACCTTTATGCGCGAGTCGTACTTTTTCTTGGCCATTTACGTCCAGCTCTTATGAGGAGAAGCATAGTAGGGTCACACTTTGTTACACCGGAGTCAGAATTGCAGTTACTTTATAGCCCTTTTCCCGTCGATTCTATTAATTTACGGATCATTTTCAAACAAAGATAATAAATAAATAAATAAGAATAAATAAATAACGGGGGAGAATCTTACACAAATCGAGCTAGTCCCAAAATAAGCAATGCTTGTGCTATGGGTACTAGACGACGATTTACATACTTATATGTATAGATACATACATACTTAAATAGATAGAAAACATCCATGACCCAGGAACAAATACTCGTGCTCATCGCACAAATATTTGCCCTTACCAGGATTTGAAGCCGGGACCTCTAGCTTCGTAGGCGGTGTCACTCCCACTGAGCTAAACGTGTCGTCGATGTCCATAGTTAAGGGTTAATTGAACAAAATTTCAATCTTGTTCCTCTGTGTAACGAAATTTATCCATGCAAATTGTATGGTACCTTTTTGTTAAATTAATCCCTTAGCTACGGACATCTTTTTTTGAAATTGACCCTTACCTTGACGTTAATTCAGAGAAAAGTATCATCAATGTATTGTTCACAAGAAGAGATAAGATGTCTGAACAAAACTTTTGCTTCGTGATTATATGTTCGATGGTGTTCTTTGTAATAGCTTCTAGCAACATTCAACCACAAACATGTGCCAACCGGGTGGTAACTACGTTGCTTAGTACCAGCAAAACCTACGAATGGGTTTTATTGTAGTATAGTACCAATTAAACGGTATTGGGTATGTTAGGGTTATAGCTACACAAATTATGTAAAAACAAGAGCACACCAGGCGGTGAACGAATGTCTAACCAATAAAACCAGCGTGATTTATGCGACCGTATGGTTGACGTCTCATGTAGGTGTCACTACTAAATTTAACATCATTGTTAACGGATTCGTATAAACATATTATACGTCTAAAAAATAAAATGTCGCAATTTTATCTTATCTGATAGTAACTATTAGTAGTGCTACGGTAAAAGAAATCTAACAATAAAATAGTAGGCATACTCATAATTCCATTTACCAATCATAACATGTACCTTTATACTTATTGTAAACACTGTCATCAATATTTCAACAAAAAGTATTAATGCACCTTATTGGCAGTGAAATTTGACTCCTACTTTAAAAATATAGTGCAACATTCCTTATAAAGGGGTTAGTAAAATTAAAAACAAGATTTTATCGATTTAGAATTCATAAAATTACACGTTTGACTTCGTAGTTATGGCATGCTAAATCAAAGGCATCAAAGTTTAGTTGAACGGTGACAGATCCATTATGACAGACGCGCTCTATATAGAGCCACCAGGGGTTCGTTTAATAGATGACAGTTGACAAAGATGAACGACCGGTCATCGTATATCAAAACTTCATCGTCTACAGCCGGCAAATAAACACTAAATGACAACGTACTTAATTACGATCAAAATACTGATTTTTCTAACTACAAATGGTATGGCAGCGGTGGTCGACAAAGTATGATTCGAAAGTGGCTGAATAAATGTGAACTAGAACATTGAAAAAGAGAAAATAAACAACAAATATCATATTTATAGACGACTATTTAGATTGCATAGAAAAACGCTGCAGCAGGCTGCAAGGTAACTTTTTTTTCGCGATTTTTATTTAATGCGCTTTGTCCGACTTACACTTGGTGCAGTCATTTCGCTTTCTAATGTAAGTAAATAAAAGTACCATATTAAAGAGCGATTGGTCAAATTGACTATAAGTATTTATTAATAAAATTTTATTTATTATTAAATTATGGTTAACACGAGTCACCAAAAACGCAAAATATGCGTGGTGGAAAAGACGTTGAGTACAACTAGGCGTAAACGAAGTATTTCAACTACGGTTATGCTTTGATAATCATACGATCAGAACTTGAATTTGTGTGATTTTGGGTATTTTTGTGCGGAGTGTTGTAAGGGTTTGTTGGTAATGAGGGACCTTTGCTCATCTACAATTGTTTAGCGTGTCGCCGGGAACGGAGACCCACGAAGACCGAGCCGACGAAACAATCGAATTAGATGCGACTTCGCAGCACTCGCTGACATGAAAACTCACCTCCGGGCAATTCTGCCCCTCCTCATTCTGTCATCCATCGTACAGGCGCAGTATACTGTACAACGTAAGTATCTTGCAGTGACTATTAAGGATTTTTTACCCTCAACAAAAACAGTTTCAATTACGAAACTGTTCGATATAAATTAACACAGCAAATTTTGTTAGTGAATGAACACATACAATCGCTCAATATTGAGCGTTGAAACTTTTAAAAAATCTGAATCAAAGTGGTTAATTGAAATGTCGATCACAGTAGTTTTCATGTTATTTTCAAAAATGATTGTATCCTTTTTTGGTATTGGCTAGTACGAGTATGTATTTGCATGTTGTTTGTGTGAAAATGCTAATATAATTAAGTTTTTTTTTATGAATTTTGGGTGTCGATCTGACATTGGTCTTACCTAGTGCAAATGAAGACATAAGGTCTAAGATGAAGCCTCCAAGCTTGCTCAAAATACAAATTAATATATACACGACCACTCCGACAAGCGTGTACGACTAAGAAGAGACTTGCTAAACTCGTAATATATAGGTGAAGTCTCTGATGCCTTTTTAAACAACTATACGTTCATCATACAGACCAATTCAATCCCTATTTAATTCTTTTGTTTTTTTTTCTGTCCATAAGGCTCGGGTTAGCGGTTTTTAACACTATTCCAAATTTCAAGGCGATAGCATCAGTAGATCCTGAGATATCTTGCTGTGATAGACGGACAGACAGACGGACTGACGGACTAACAAACAGAGTCGCACCATAAGGGTTCCTTTTTTACCATTTTGGTACCTGTGTCATGGTGGTACAATAAATTCTCGTGAAAGCTGTTGATGTCGAGAGAACTTGATTACCTACGTCATATGATATGCATACTGAAGCTCACAATGATGGCAACATTATCGAGACTTATTGTTAGTCAAGTTCAATCTCGGGAAGAACATAGGTAATTACTTACCTTGTTTTATTGCACCATGGAACAAATGGACACACAAACATAGAATGAGATAGAGACGCACGCCCCTTAGTCATCTACTAGATCTCACTCGCTTCGCTCGTTCGATCAGTTAATTTAATTTATTTCTTTGTAGCGTTTTTATACACAATTACACACCTTTGTTATAATACTTAATTTCAATTCAAATTTTAACTAAATTTGTTCCCATCAGGTTAAAGGTATTCTAAAGACGGTTAATGGATTTCTTTGGTTTTTGATACATTTTTATTTATTCCCAGCAAATAGTCATTTCATTCGTAATAGTAACTAGTATAATAATTAATTATACCGAAATATTAATTGCAGAATAGGCCACATTCAAAACATTAAATTAATTCACAATTTTATTGCGATGCGGGATCAAGAAGACTAGAAATTTAGGCCATGGCTATTAAAAAAATACAACGCATGACTTGTAGGAAAACTGAACGTTATGATTGTTGTAAAGCAAGTGATGATCACGCCCTCATTACTTTTATAAATTCCTGCAGTCACGACCGAATTAAGCGTAACTACAGTAGAAACAAGAGCAAAACACCTACTCGTAATCCGTGTTTGTTATACTTTTTTGGCGGAAACTGTATGTTGGTGTTTGTGTTGCGAACAGTGTTCTTAGGGGCGTGTTTAATCATATTGTTGCTTCAATTTGACCTCTCCACTCATTGCACTAAGAAATGTATAGAGTTTCCTAGATTGATAACCGAGTTGAATACTAACTGTCCAACGACTAGGTACCTACGTACCTTAATTGTAAAAAATAAAATATAACCAAACATTATGAATGAATGTCGATATTGAGAGTAATGTTATCTTACTAAATACCATATTATTATAAGTTTATGTTGTAATAAAGTGATAAGATAATATACGATTATGAAATGAGTGGCAGAAGTATATGTCGGTACTTAAAGGTCATCATTCATCTTCATTGCTTTTCTTTACAATTGGATTGTTTTTAATGTTTATAGTTGTATTAAATATATTGAAATAGGTATAAATTATATATGTATATTTTTTTAATAAAGGTTTTTTTTTAATGTACTAGTATTAGTTTGGTATTATAACGACCCCATCCCATATTACTGGAGGTTACATATTAGGAAAAAAGTCAAAATTAAATTGATACTAACGTAATAATAATGTAGGTATGCTTAACTGGTGTAGGACCATACGAAAAAAAAAGAAAAAAACTCTGAGATGATTGAAATTACTTACGTGGTCTTTATCTATCGTATGTAGTAGTTACATACTTAGTTATAACCAACGAAAGGTAATTTATGTAATAAAATAAAAACTATAGGTATTCATTCACAGTCCACGCGCTTCATACATCGGGGGTACAGAAATTATAAAATCTTATTTTGTTACTAATGGCCATTCTGTTGGTTGTTATTTCTACGGACATATTTAGGGGAGGGGCACAATCAGGCGCTTGCGGTCCAGGCTCCAATCTCGCTACAAAACATAATTGTTTTGTTACTGCCGCCGCACGCGGTCACACCCCAACTCGTGGACGAGCAGCGCGTCGCATCGCTAACTATTTTCACCATACAAAACACTCCAAATCTCTTATATCATTTAATATCGGTGCCAAAACGTGCACTTTTATCCTGTAGCCCGCAACTCCGTACGTGTGTATTGAGTGGCAACTTAAAACACTATAGAAAACAAAATCCATTTTTTTATCGCTTAGAAAGTAGGTACCCTATCAGTGGCGTGGCGTCAAATATATTTTTAGTAAACGGTTTTACTAGAAATATATTTTATTTGAGCAGATTTAGATTACTTTTCCTTCAGGAGTAGTAGATTATCCGGTCATATGCTTTAAAATAGGCAAGCCGGTAGGAATCGGGTTCTATGGACGCCACGCCACTGTACTCTATATTATGTTGACCAGGGTATACCTGAACCTGACTGTGGCGTGACGTTAAAATGATCCGTGTCTAGATCGGAACAAAGTTGGTTAATAGCAATAATAAAAACATGCCTTGAAATTGGAAAACCGGTGGGAATCGGGTCCTAATGGGATCACGCCACGGTTTTAAATAATGTGTGACTTAATATTTTTCACGACTTTATTACATGCAAATACAATACAGCACTTGTCCGGAACGGAATCTTGTCCCTCGCCTGGCGGCTCGGGCCAAGACCACGGCACTCGTGAGAAATAACATACTTTCCGAGTTTCCGCTCTTATATCAGAAAGTATTATAAATAAACGGGTCTTAAAAACTCAATCTAAAATCATGTACCTAAGTACATCGTTTCGGTGGCATTTATGCTAAGTTAAGCGGCATGACTACAGACATCAATCACATCAAACAGATGGTCTCTCAAACACTTACTCTGCCAGAAGAAAAAACAATACGATTAGTATTTTGTCATCACAAAAGTTCTTCAGTTCAAAATGTCATAAAAACGAATTGTCCATCTTCTCTGCGTTGCGTTTCGTATTGTTCAATTTAAAGTTTGATGTTATGCATTAACTAACTTTAATTGCACTTTCTGTTGTCTAGTTTTGGATAAGAGTTAAGATTAGCTCACTCAAGCTCCATCAGTCTTACTTACCTACGTGTGAGCTCTTAAGGGGCTCCGTACGGAAATAAACTGATTTTATTTAATCTTAGGTCAATTTAGTTCGTGAGATCTTAAACTACATTTGAATTCTGGGATTTTGAACTATAACATAATATTCAGCAGCAAGTAGGTACAAGGATGCGTGAAAAATCATTAATTCATTACCTACCTACCAGTGGCGGGGCGTTGAAGAAATCCTTGGAGAAGCCGGAGCAGCTCTGGCTTCAATTTTCTTTAAGAACACTGGAATTAAGTGCTGAACTGTCTAATATTAGATAAGCCGATGGGAACCGAGTTCTATGGAGGCCACGCTACTGCTACCTACCCTTATTTTACCGCCGCAGTCAGTTTCTCCGTCGTGTTCGGGTAGCTTATATGTGAGACTCATCGTTTTTATCACTCATTGGAGACTTTTCTCTCGAAGCGATGTTTATTAAATAGTTCTGGCGATTGTATAACTTTTATTTGATATTAGGTAAGCTAATCTGACATGTCATATACGATATCTTTTTATTTAACAACACGTGAGGTTTAAATGTAAAGCATACTAAAGACAACAAATCTTTATACCTCCTCCAGCCGAAAAGAGGGCGTCTTCTTTTACAAAGACATGGGGAGTACGACACGAAAACCTCGTAGTTACTCGTAGCTTAATCTCAATCTTGTTAATCAGGCTCCTAGTATTAAGCAATAAAGTGTAACGTGTTGGTCGCAAGGTAATTGATCTTGTGAGTTGAGGCATTTTAATATTCATGGACGCCTTTGTGTGCTCCTCGAACGGTACAAAGAGGCTGATTTTTCAATAAGTCGGATAGGGGAGCGGGGCTGTTACCAGACACTATTAACGTACACCGAACAGGCTGATATTTTCGCTCACGAGTTAAACAAACCAGGTGAAATTTAACGCATTCGATATACTACTCAAAGTGTGTTTTGTCTTAACTTTTATTGTTATTTATCGATTGTGAGAATCTATTCTAAACGTTCATTTCTCGTGTTCAGGCTAAAGCCAGCGCAGCTATTTATTTATAATGAATTAAAGTAAAACCTTTATTTTACAGTTCACAAGTCAATAATAAGTTCAGTCATATTTAAATTCCTTACGAGTTCTTGCAAGAATGACGAGCGGCTTTTACTTGAAAAGCTATGACGTAGCTAATGCGAATATTGTAATGATAATGCGAGTGCATTTTTACTCAACCTAATTTTTCTAAACGACCCGACGGTTCACGAAAGATTAACCACCGCGCTGCGAATGATATTAACATATTACGAGTATTATGTCATTGAACCTTGCCTCTTCTGATTTATATACATATAAAACATACATTGCAAATTTAATATTGCAATAGATAAGTATGAATCTAAAATCAAATATGAATTAATTTCGTAAATAAGAAAAGTATCATGGCTACCTAGTACCTATACAGGGTGAAATTTTATTGACCGTCCAATTTTTTCCTAGGCTTTAAGTAGGGATCAATAAAAGAAAAAAATGTAGGTAACATTTTCACCATAGAATGTGCTGTCCGAAAAAATAATTAGTAACGTGAGGATTACGCGTATCGACGCGTAAGTTGCCTGGGCGACTCAACGCGGAACCGGGGTAGGGATCGCGGGGTGGAGACCGTTGCCGTCTCTCGCGCAGTGCGCTATCCACAAACGTATGTTTTTTTAGGATATCTTTCAGCTGTTGTTTCTCATTATTGTAGTACTCACAGATACTGACCGAAAAAACAAGTATTTTTTATTTTTCGCTAAATAATCCACTGTCGAAATTTGGACGGTGCAAAAAATTTCACCCGGTCTGTATAAGAAAAAATTGGGTAGCCGTTACATTCTTTCCTAAATCAGCGGCTTCAGATAATTTGTCAAGTTTCAAACTAAGGAGAAACTTCGAGATTTTTAACTGTTTAATCATTCATCAGGTTGAGTACCTAAGTTTATTTATTTCGTCATTACGTTTGGCTTCGATTCTTGGTCTGAGTAATACGGTGCTACTCGGTGTGATATTTTACAATAGAGCATATGCTTTCTTTCGAACATCTTAATAGGATTACGAAAACGACCGCTCCATACTACTTTGCATATTTCATCAATTACCATTGTGTCGCGTCTCTTCACTAACGATGTACAAATAAGTAGCAATGCCCGCTTGGGCTTATGAAGACCCCCGTCTCCTTTGACGGCTTATGTCACGGTTTAATAAATTTAAATCGAGCCCAAGCGCAACATTATACATTCTCTGTATAAGTTATTATTTGGTCACTCAACGCGATCATGAAAAAAACATTAAACGAGATTTGTTCCGTTATTCTAGTTCTACGGTATACGAGTATATCTAACAAATCTCCTCCGCGTGAAATAGTTTCTCTATGTAGTTTGTGTTGTAGTCCCTTACTAGCTATTACCCTCGACTTCGACTGCGTTACTCGCGTACGGTGTATTTTATTTTTATCCCAACGGCACTTTTTACCAGGATATAAGTGTTTCAGTTCAGAACTTGGTCTACCTGTGTGTTATAGGTAATAAATATCCAATCACCCTCACTAACTTTTATATTTATAATAATATTAATATAGAATAAATACTAATTTAAGTTGGATAATGCCCACCGAATGGGTTCTGGTTAGACATATTTGCACCAGAAGGCCTGCACTAGTGCTGAGAGTGCGGTAGCGCGATGGCATCACCGGCAACTTCGCATTGGGTATGCCGACAGTATGCGGAGTTGGACGTAAATCAAGGGGGATTTAAATAGATCGTCGTCGCATGTTTACGTCCACAGGACCGTCAGCGCCTCACGCTCACCTACGTCCTACGAATATAAAAACAACCAACAGAAAATGTCATAATCGAATAAATTTCACATCTATTTTATTGATATAATGTATTGCTCGAAAATATCAGTAAAGTTTCGTAAAAGAATGATGATCAAACAAGGAATTGTCGCTGAAGTGATCACAGTTTTATGTACATGGTAATAATATATTTACTATATGTTTTAAAATCTTTACTACACAGTTTAAACTTAAAGAATTAAAAGTGTAGAATTTTTTTTAGCCGATACTGTTAACAAAAACTTAATATTGATAACGTGATAACCTTTAAACTTACAGATAAAATGTCGTTTAAACCCCCGTTGCGAGCATGTGCCGTTGCAATATACTCCATGCTACAATCAATTTCACCAACTTCGGTATCTGCCGTCCTAGTTAGGTTAAGCACTTTTCATGACCGGGTAAAAGAAAGTGGCCTGCTCACGAATCACGTTCGGGGACAATTTGGTAATGAGGGGAAGTCGGTGCCTGGCGCAAGCTCTTCTACTTATTATTACACTGTTTAATTTATTTGTCGAATCCACCTCGTCTGGGACCTATTACGTTAGTGTTCGCAACGTCCTAAGCGGCTACGGTAGGATAAGGCATACTGATATGTTCAAGAATGTTGTTCATTATTAGTATGGAAACCACGACTTATTTTACTATTTGCAACTTGATTTCATAATGAAAGGAAGTACAAACCGTGGATTTCAGTACTTAATGCATTCTCTATCTGTCAGCCATTGCGATAACCTGTTTACTATTTTAAGTCAGCTATCTTCTTTTTCTATTGACGTGCAATCTGAAAACGCCATCGAATACACATAGTGTCACATAGAATCTATTTATTCGTTGACTACACATATAGGCAAACATTTTCTTTTAAAATTAGTATGAATTAAATTTAATTGACATCAACTTTCTAGTTTAAAATAATAATAATAATTTAGATACTAATGATTGTACGATGGAAATAAGTTTATGCCACACCATAAAGTTCCTGGCCAAGTGTAGATATAAAATGATGTACACAACACGGGAGGTAATAAAGAAAGCCCTCGATCGCACATTTACGTCCATCGCTTGCAGCTCGGGCCGCAAACATCTGCGATCTCGGCCTTTCTTTGTATTAACACCCTAGTTGTATAATGTACTATTTCATATGCATGCCCGTCTTTAAGCCGTGCTGGGGTCATTGGGTATCTACACCAAAATTTGAAACCTAGAGAGAAAATAAAGAGTCGTATACTTAAAAATACTGGTCAACTGCGAGTCGGACTCGCGCACCAATCATTCCATACAAACTGGTAGATAGATATGCAAAATAGTATTGTGGGACAAACTTTACTTTGCCGTTGGATAACGGTTGTCCCCATACATTGACATAGGTCGCGGTCAGCTTAGTAACTGCAAATAAATTTGTGTTACGTTTTTGTGAAATTTAATAAAAGAATAAACAATAAAAGATGCAAGAACAATATTTTTCCTGTAATATTCAGGGCTATTTTAATAATCGGTAATTATTACTTACACATTTTTCTGTTCAGTAACTTCGAAGATAATAGCGAGGCATAGTATTTATTTGAAAGTTTTTCGCCCAAATCAAAAACTACATAATTAAAAAAAATGGCATTGGAATCCACAAATTAACCCCTTTCATTTGATACCCGATTTGATATATAATAGTTCGACTTAAAACTTTCAGCTTCCAATTTCCGACCCCTTTTAAAAAACAAAATATGTCGAGTAGGTTGGATTTAGCGATTTTTACCACTTCTTATTCCAAATATCAAATCGATAGCAGCAGTAGATCCTGTGATATCTGGCTGTGACAGACGGACAGACAAACAGATAGAGTCGCACCATAAGGTCTCCTCTTTTTACCATTTTGGTATGGAATCCTAAGAATTGTACGTATAGTGTAAGCTAAATAATCAGCCTAACGGTCCCCTTGATGGGACTGGGCATGTATACCATACTCTGTTTCGTGTTTCGGTTTTGATTCCGGCCTAGTTTCGGCAAAAAAATCGGGTTTCGGCATAGTTTCGGTTTCGGCTGCCATCCGGCCGAAACTGAAACTGAATTTAATTAGTTTCGAACTGCGATAGAACAGTATTTTTTTCAAAAAGCACAGATAAGCTATTTGAAATAAGAAGTTATAATATGTTATATTAATGATTGCTCTAAACATCAGAGACAAAATTATTCATTTAAAAATGAAGATTTGACTGATTATGATTGTCATTTTTTATCTTCCCACGAAAACTTGATCTTTTGGAAGTTTCGGTTTCGGTTCTGGTTTCGGCCGAAACTGAGATCAAAGCCGAAATTCGGTTTCGGTTTCAGTTTCGGCCGTGAAAGCTAGTTTCGGTCGGACAATGGCGACTATACGTATTTAAATTTACGTGTGTTGTTAGAATAGGCTATATTTGATGACAGATCAAATCAGCTTCTTTTTATGAAGTGTCAAAACGCTCAGAATGATCTTAATTGATTTTATTCGGGCAGTTTTCAAATCGTAATTTGATAGTTAGAGTTAATTAATTTATTTTGATTGTTGTCAAGGGGTAGGGGGTGGGCGTGAGTATTTAATAGAAATACCGCATCCACAGTTGAAATAGCCTAATATGTTAAGTACGCGTCGCCGCGGGCGGGGGTTGTGCTACCGCTGCCGTAGCTAACCTTGGCGTAGTCTATACTAGTTATGTCGCGGTTTATAGTTAGCCGATTAAACTTTTGCCGATTTCACAAAATAATTATGATAATGGTTAATAGCGCTGTCGTATGGAGATTGATTCCTTTTTCTATAATCTATACTATCTATTACATATAATAAAATCGTAGAAAGACTGTATGTTATTAAAAATAATACTTGTTTTTAATAAACAGTATTTGAAATGTTTGTCGGTTTCTCGGTTTGTCTCTTTGTTTGTTTGTGTTTGATAATAATACCCAACCGAACTTCCTGAAATTTGGTACTCAGGTGGACTATAACCCCGATTAACACATTACATATTTTTTTATTCAACTACGGCAAAGCAAAAGAGAGGCATCTAAGTTATTTCACCTCCGACTATTCCGGGCGGGTCCTCTAGTACTTAATATTAGGGTCAATTGCAGAAAAATTTACCTTTTACCTACGTAAAAAGTTGTCCCAACTTTTTCGTACAAATTGAAAACTGAGATTCAAAATCTCATAAATATAGGGGAAAATCGTAACGTAACTCAGATTTTTTTTTTATTAGTCCCCCTATATTTAGTTCGGGCGTAACGAAACTGAGATTCAAAATTTGTGCGGAAAAGTTGGGATATTTAGGACAACTTTTTTCATTTCATAAATAAAAAGTGCTCATGATTCTGAGTAAAATGGTATAAGACACACCATGATCTGACAAAAAAAGTAAAAGGTAATTTTTTTCTGCAATTGACCCATTAATTAAATTTGCAATACAACTTTGTCACCATGTAATGAGTAGCATACAGAGTTTAATAAGTTATCTGAAAGTAAATATTACGAGCAATCGTCGGAAGACACCGATACCCTTTGGTATCGCATATCGAAGTGGGTCGACAATTGTTTGTGAGTACGTCGTCAATCGAACAAACAAGTTTAACGAATATCAATAAAAATTATTCTTAATACCTACACCTCGTTGATTCACTTTTCCGATTTCAAATATTTTTTAAGATGCAATCAAATTACATAACGAGATAAATTAGGTTAGGTTAGTCCTGATGGAGAATGGTACAATAATACACGTATCATCTCGTAGAAAATGGATGTACTCGTATTATTGTGTATATTAAAATTTTATTATTAAATTTAAATTTTTATGACTTATGCGATCGCATTCATTATTATTTAACACACAATGCATACTGTATATTATCTGAAATATCGATTTAATTGAGGTTCGGTCGCGAATTGTACAGCAATTCCAACTATGTTTAGTTGTTTACAGTAATAATAGATTAATACTAAACTTGTCGTCTATGGACTCGGTAGTTTAATCACTTTACAAATTATGGTGAAATTGTAAATTGGAGGAACTTAGCTCAAAGTTCCATTTAAATGGAGGTTGACAACGGTTCGATTACCGCTGGTTCCCGTAGGCCGCCCTCACAAGCGACATTCGCGATAACAAGCCTCTACTTACTCAATAGCCCGTGAATCTCAAATTGTGATGCACCAAAATATCAACTTGTTTTTTTATGAAAACAGGGTATCATAAGAAACGAGTTTCTGCCGTTTCACATTTAGCCTTTTGTTTACCTTTGCTATTATAAAGTTACGTTGACCGTTTATTATTTCATACAATTAAATTGTTTTTTACTCCCAAACATAACAAGGACTGTTCTCAAAAGTTGAATTTAAAGAAACGTTCAAATAATTGTATCTTAATTAGCTGCGCGTTTTAAGCGGCATCTTAAGTTCTAATTTTGGTAGACAGTATTTCGCTTATGCTTTCGAAACTGTTTTTTTTCGGGTTAGATAAATAGCATTTCGTTGATGTGGTATAAATTTGATCTGTCTCTTTCTGTAGATAAAGAATATTGACGTAGGTAATTACTAATTAGCAAATGTTCAGCGACGTGCCAGAATCCGTCACTATGAAAACAATTAACCTTACAATCATGTCGACAAATATTGTATTACCAAATTTTTATATGAATCTGCTCTTGTACAATATGAAGGGTAACCACCTCAGAAAGCTTTTAATAAATATTGTTACCTTCTATGTACGTTGGGGAAACGGAAACCTAATTTACGGGCGTACTTCGGTACCTCATGCAAGCAAAAGTTAAGTATGTTTTAGAGCTCACTTCACATCTCAATTTTATGGTCACAGTCAAGGGAAAACAATCGGCTTCGAAATAGAATTGAAATATCTTGTGATTAGAGAATTTTCAATAGACATTCGAGATTACAATACCTTTCTTACATTTTGTAAACTCGAATACAATCGCCTTGCCAATTATCATTCCGCAAATGGAGTTTAAATTTCTAACTGTATTTTTTACGTAATAATATATATATATAAGCTTGGACATTTATACAGTCCAATCGCATACAGATAGACTTGAAATACAATACAATACGATCATACTTTATTGCACACCAATAATGTGATGTTTAGCAATGATGATGAAGATGATATATCCACTGACATTAAGCAACTACTTCAATGTACTTATAAAAAACCGTATATTTAATTTTACAACCCGACGTTTCGTAACCCTTTACAGGGTCCGTGGTTACGGACTGAGAATAATTCTTTTTCGTCAAAATTATAGTTGTGATAATCCCAGACGCCATAAACAATATTATTACGCAACTACCTTTTGCAACAGAAGGTAGCCCTTGATAGCTCTTAGGACGTATATAGAATTCTGTATGTGCTGACTCCACGTTCAGCTAATGTATTCAGACAAACGCACTCATAACTTCACTTGCTGCTTTTCTGAACGCAGCGTACTGCTGCCAAACAATTAGTGCATACCTATGTAAAAGTTTGTTCATAATTTATCCAAGGCCCGTATTTGACTCGGGCTTCGTGATTTTTGGCGATAATGTCGTATTTTGGCTGGCTTTAGATCAAAGATGTGGCTCGTTAGTTTATTAACAGTAATTAAAGTTAAGGCCCGGTAGGACCTGGCTCGTCGCGATATTGAGGGGGTGAAGCAGGGGCACTGTGCGCGGGGCCCCGAGCGCGCGGGGCGGCGGCGGGCGCCCGCTTGCCGTAATACTCCGCGCCATAGCTTAGCTTTATAAATTCACTGACAGATCGTTCGTGCGTATTGTCTCGCGTTTATTTTTTTACATCCTTTCATTGAACTTGCAATCTAACTATGTTTGTTCGAGTGGAATCTTGTAACTCAATTTTGAAGCTTCTTCAACCAATTGAGCTGAAATTCAACACAATATGTAATAATCAGATGACAATGCAATATTATTATGACATGAGGACATGACAGCTGATCTGATGATGTAGCCTGATAGGTAGTCATAGGATCATCTTAATTATATAACATACCTAAATTCACAGTATTTGGGTTCATTTGATTACATGTGCCACGCAGTTTGCAATTATAATAAAAAGTACTTAAGCTTGTCTCAAAAAGCTTTTTTTGTCAGAAACTTATTTCATATTCAATCAAACACTACATTTCGGAAATTTAAGGAAAAGTAATATTCCAAGAGTGACAGGTATAAATTAAATAAAGGAACAGGGTCTGATTTGAATACGTACCTAATAATAAATTTCCTTCTCGGTCTGTTATGGAGTTTTGATCACATACCTAGGCAAGTCAAAAAATTAGTTACATAATCTTTGGCTTTTCATGAAGGAGATCTAGTCTAGACTCTAGCTAGATTAGATCTCGAACGCTAGGCTATAGGTAGTCTAGCATTAGTAATAAAGCGACGTAATAATATGTGTCGTTCTTAGATAAACACCACTTACCTAGTTGTTAATTAGGTTGCAGCAATAGGCTGTAGCTATGAAGACGCCATTAAAAATTGTACTTATTAGCAAGCCGAAAAGAGGGTTTGCCTACAAACATCACATACCTAGTATGTCGGCATGGTACAAGAAAACTAGGTAAGCATGTTCTTCCCGAAGTCAGAAATGTTACCATTGATTAAAAACTTCTACTCCAATGATCAATTATGAAATAATTTACCGGCTAGTGAAATTATTTGTTTTTGCGTTTTATTTATTTTATGCCACACCTGGCCATAAAGTGGCCTTTTTCGCACGCGACGCGTACGGAAAAAGCCGCTTTCTGGCCAAGTGTAGACATAAAATTATGTACTCAACACGGGAGGTAATAAAGAAAACCCTCGATTGAATATTTACGTCCCTCGCTTGCAGCTCGGGCCGCAAATTTCTGCGATCTCGGCCTTTCTTTGTGTTACCACCCTAGTTGTGTAATGTACTGTAGTTGGATGAAAAGAAAACATATCTAGCATGTGACGTCAGAATGTCTTAGGTCATAATTATCAGTCTCGGAAAGAACGTATCTGGTTTTCTAATATTAGATCTATAAAATGTTTTCCTCCACGGTTAAATAATAGGCAAGTCGGTGGAAATCGAGTTCTGTTGATACCTCCCCGGTACTGACTTGGTTTATCTTTACATCTCAAAACTTTTTTGTTGTAGGAGAACTGCGTTGCGAGACTTGCATCTTTTTACATGTAATGTTTTTGATGAGATCTCATTTCTTTTTGTAAGTGGTTTTCCTTTAATTATTACATTCCAATACATTCTTTTCAACTTAAACCGCAAAATTAATGCAAAATTAATCCCATGTATTTGTATAGGATTACAAACTTATGTGTGCAGTTGTGACTGAAATTACAACATATTTAGGTTTTTAAGGACTTTATAGGCTAAAAACTAACTATGTTTAAAATTTGGAGCTTGTAGGTCTGCTAGAAGTACCTTAGAATTATGATGATCAGTGAGTCAGTGAATGAATCAGTGAGTCAGTGACAAAACTAAGGAACTTTGACATGCAATAGTTCTTAAACTACACGTTCAAATTGAATGATATTGAGAATATACATAGGTCTTATTGAGCCCTATATATCTCTGAAATTTCAGGGGTCTAGCTTTAGCCAGTACAAAATTACGGGAGGCTGAAAATCGCCTGAATGGCTTCGAGAAAAGGATGGTACAGCCGTGCCATTGTTTTGTTTGTTTTGCTCGACTTGGCGGGGGCACTGCCGTGCCCCCAGATTTAAAGATAACTGTTATTGCAAATACATGTAAACACATATTTCGGTAACATTAATTAAATGTTTAAATAGTGTATTTCAGTATTTTGCAAATATAAAATCAACCATTTTAGGTCTTTACCGCTATGGTTTCCGAACGTGACTTGACTTTCGCATTGTCAATGACATATGTCACTAATGTCACTTTGATGTTTTAATATTTTCTTGTCATACTGGGACGATTAGTAAGGTTATATTATTAATAATATTTCCTCACAAGTGTGATGAAAAACATTGTGTGTGCCACGGGCGGTAAAGGAATTACAAACTCGTGTTATTAAAGCCCTCGGTTTCACCTCGGGCTTATAACAAACACTCGTTTGTTATTCCTTACTTACCGCCCTACATACACAATGTACTATTTTAGTACTAAATTTAATCCCATCCCACTAATATTATAAATGCGAAAGTTTGTGAAGATGTTTGGATGTTTGGATATTTGGATGTTTGGATGTTTGTTACCTTATAACGGGGTAACAAGTGGATGGATCAGGCTGAAATTTGGCATGCAAGTAGACCAAGTCCTGGATTGAAACATAGGATACATTATATCCCGGTAAAGAGTTCCTTTGGGACAATAACGGGAACAACGCAGGCGAAGCCGCGGGAAAATGCTAGTAGGTACTAAGTGAACATGTAAATTAATAGTACATTACTGCAGAGGCCGGGAAGTGAAGGGTTGCCGGTCGAGTACATTTAGCTGGCCGAGCGAAGCGAGGCCAGATAGTTACGAGGCCGGCAACCCCATTTCCCGCCGAGGTATGTATAGTGTTTTTCTCAAATATGCATTGAAATAAATAAACTTACTAATATCCTTACCCTAAATATTATTTTATAACAGAAACTTTCTATCAGAAAGTGACGTTAGTGACATTATATCCATAGATAATCAAATATCAAGTCACGTTCGGAAACCATATACAAAAGCTGTTTCAGTTTACATTTTTACCGCGAATATTTAGATGAAATATTTTAAACTAGCATTTTCCCGCGGCTTCGCTCGCGTTGTTCCCGTTACTGTCCCAAAGGAACTCTTTACCGGGATATAATGTATCCTATGTTTCAATCCAGGACTTGGTCTACTTGCATGCCAAATTTCAGCTTGATCCATCCAGTTGCTATCCCGTTATTAGGTAACAAACATCCAAACATCCAAATATCCAAACATCTTCACAAACTTTCGCATTTATAATATTAGTAGGATGTGTATTCTTGTGGTTTAGTTTGCAATTTACAACAATTGGAAATTGTTTATAATGTGTTATTTGTTATGTTCATGTCAATTTTACATAAATAAAACTGCAAAATATAGCAAAAATCGTTTTTTGTTTTTTTAATTTTTAATGGCTGAATGCCGTGATGTTGTTGGCCCAAATATATGTGGAATGGATATTAAAAAAAATACATTGCTGGCCTAGGCCGGCAATGTAAGTATGAAATTCCATTCCGTGCCAAGTGTCAAGCCGCACCGGAAACGAGGTACTTTGCGGCCTATTTTTAGGCACGTAATGTCAACATTTCATGCCATGTTTGAGAAAATAAGGATTATTATTATTATTAATCATTATTACAGATCTTTCTGTTCAGTTACTTCGAAGATAATAGAAGAAAATAACTTTTCAGATCCGCAGGCTCATCTTTGCGATTATTATTACCCATAGCTTGAATTTCTTAGTGAATTAGAGGCAGTTAAAAAAAATATTTGCATAAAGTTATATAACTGTTTTGATACACGTCGTCAAACATACTTACATATTTACATACATACATACCGGTCAAACACATAACCGTCCTTTGGGCTTCGCCGCTATCGGGTAACATACATACTTACATACATACATACATAAATACATGCATACATACATACACACACCATACATACATACATACATACATACACACACACACACACACACACATACATACATACCAGTCAAACACATAACCGTCCTTTGGGCTTCGCCGCAGTCGGGTAACATACATACTTACATACATACATACAGATCAAACACAGAACCCTCCTTTGGGCTTCGCCGCAGTCGAGTAGCATACATACTTACGTACATACATACATACATGCATATATACATACATACATACATACATACATTCAAACATATATACTTACATACATACATACATGCATACATACTTACATAACCCTCCTTTGGGCTTCACCGCAGTCGGGTAACATACTTACTTACGTATATATATACATACATACAAACATACGGGTCAAACACATAACCCTCCTTTGGGCTTCATAGGTTACGCACACAGGCGCTGCCGGGTGTCAGCGCAGCCCAGAGCTTGCCTAATGCATTAGGCAAGGAATAATAGTACATTACACAACTAGGGTGGTAATACAAAGAAAGGCCGAGATCGCAGAAGTTTGCGGTCCGAGCTGCAAGCGAGGGCTTTCTTTATTACCTCCCGTGTTGTGTAAATCATTTTATGTCTATACTTCGCCAGAAAGCGGCTTTTTCCGTACGTGCAGCTCAGGTTTAGGTCTAAAATCCAAGTTCACAAAAATTACAGATATGTAAGTTTAGCATGGTGGCGACGATATGTAGAAAGTACATACGTTGTTACAAACGTTGCAAGATTTGCACAGTCCGATTTTTCCTAAGTAGAAAACAAGTATCTTCCCTAAAGATGTACCTTTTTTTATATAATATTTATTTAATAAATAAATAAAGGCACCCTCGATAAATACTTCATTCACGAGAAAACAATAATTCTCGGGAAAATAAGTTCCTGTCAAAAAATTGTTTTTTATTACCGACTGTATTCTTTTTTGTATAATCGCAAACTGCACGTCAAATGAAATCAAATAAGTCCAAACTACCCAAATTGGTCTGTATGTTTATTAATGTAAAGTTAATAAATGCGTGTAATGTAACAGATGTCATTAAACTTATAAAATATTAATTTATTACCGAATTTTTCAATAACACCACCATATAAAAATTGTAATCAATCATAAGCGTCATAGAAATACAAACTACCGATTTTGATATTTGGTCGGAGTGAACCATCTGGTACGACTTGCTTATATAACTTACGGAAGTACAATTTTGTATAACGAATTATGCATGTTTTCTTACCCTATTCTCTCTCTAGATTGATGTTGTGCTTACTGTTATTTTTTATTTATTTTATAAACGATTTTACAACAATTACTGACATGTTTTATGCCCAGAAAGGCGCGGAGAAAACACGACACAGGTCTGACGTTGGCAGAAGCCTTATCAATACTGGCGGGGTGACGGGCGTCGCGGTAGGTCCACTAGGGTCGGGCGGAATGCAGATTATTGCAGATTATCTTCGATTTCTAACATAATAGTATACGTTATCAACCCAAACATGAGAGGAAGCCCTGCATGACTGTGAAATCATGATTGTCAGGTATTAATTTTGTCAGAAAAGGTAACTGGTAATGAACAAAATGAAAAAACTACTTTATTTTATAGTGTTTTCACGCTACTTTTCTATCGAGCGAAGTGTTCGCTATCGTGTTCTAGGTGAGAGGAAGCCCTAGATACAGTTCTGAATATTATTATATATGTTTTACAGTGACCTACGAGTCAAATAAGTGCTCTAAAAATGATTTGGAAACTAGGCTTCCGCGCCCGATTCTCGTACTACCTCGCCTTAATAGGCGTGGGAAGGCCGAGTAAGTGCAGTGATATATGCCCGAGTGCACGCTGGATGCGGGTGAAGAAGCGGTCATGGTAGCACCCTTTGCGAGAGACCTATGAGTGGAACTGAACATTTTCCACCTATAGAGTACGATAGAGCTTGAAAGCATTGGATAGTCAGGAGTGTAACAAACCGTTGCCGAAGTCATGAAAAAAGTGTGCTGATATTGCAGTGTCATTTTTATTTATTCTTACTACTTAAATTATGTGTTTAATATTTCAATTCTAAGCCATCCTTGATTACAAGCTTAGGTTATGAAAATATCACAGCGATGTCGTCTGAAATTTGAATACAAGCCCAGGTTAATCTTAATTTAGGTAAGTCTCAGAATAGCAAATCTAAAATGAATATCACAATTATATCTTTAACTCAGAGATTGTTAACTATCTTGCACTAATCATTTCGAATAGCACATACCACCCGACTGCGAATCGATTATGTGCCCCTGTCTGTTATATACTTACGTGCCCAATCGGTTATATACCCCTTTTCGGCCGGCTCCTATACAATCGAGCAATAAACTTTGGAACATTCTGCGTACGCGCAAGTCCTTTTTAGGGTGCCATACCTCAAAAGGAAAAAACGGAACCCTTATAAGATCACTTTGTTGTCCGTCTGTCCGTCCGTCCGTCCACTCCGTCTGTCCGTCCGTCTGTCTGTCTGTCCGTCTGTCAAGACCCTTTACCTCAGGAACGGGTGGAGGTATCTAGTTGAAATTTAAACCATAATTATATTCAGGTTTACGGTCCCTTGAAGCTGTGAAAAAAAATACCTCACAGCTACAACCAAATTGTAAATAAATATTTTTTAGTTATATTCCTTTACTTGTGATATTTTGGTTTTCGCTGAATTTTCATGATTCAATAGCAATGGGAAGGACGTTTTTAAGGCTTAACTAGCAGGTTAGTCTTATTCGGTGAGACTAGTTGCTGTGAGAAAGGGAAGAACTTTTTAGGGTTGTGTAGTCAAAATACCTTTAGGATTTCGCCCTGTCTGTCTGTAGTTTGGTTAAGATTTAAGAAAGCTAAAGGCATCGGTATACATTATTAACTGTTAAAAAATAATTATTTAAGTACTTTAACTTAATATATTACTCTTGATCCCTCAGAGAAACCTTTTTATAGGTTTTGTGGAACACTGTTTTTAAATATAAGTTATGTAACTTACACTTACTTACTTATATATAAATAGCAATTTTTATTTAATAAATATCAAATATTATTATTATTATGTAAACAACACCGATATAACGGTAAAATGAAAAATATTAGCATGGCTACCATCCGTAAATGTAAAGTGATAATGTTTTTTTTTCCTCATCTATCTCATCGTGCGGGGTGTCGTGGGATAACATTTAAGGGGCTAGTTTTCGTTAGAGTTGTGTCGAGTGTCCTCACCCCCACCAGCTAAAGCGTTGTTGATGGATATGTGAAAAAAACGAACGACGAATCCGTTCTGCGAGAACTGAATATAAACACTGGGCTCTCCACCACATATGTAAAACGAATACTCGAATTCTTCGGTAATATCACCAGGAAGGAAGGGCATAACCTTGAACAACTTATGGTCACTGGCAAGGTTGATGGCAGACGTCCGAGAGGTCTTAGTTCGCTGAGGTGGTCTGACCAGATCCGCTCATCACTTGGCACCAAGTTGCATAACGCCCTCCACGATGCTAAAGATAGGACTAAGTGGCGCACTACTGTCAGACGTTTAATTACACTGCAAAGGAGGAATCACGATTCACGACCCTCAGTAATGAGGAAATCGACGCGAGGAGGAGGATGTGAAAAAAAAATCGCTAGGTAGACTTTCACACAAATTCAATTGAAAATTACTCGGATAAAGTTGTTAGCTGTACAAAACAGGTACCGTATATGATCTAAGCGGAAAAATAAAATCTTTCTTAAACTAATAACAGTGTTTACGTTCCAACAGCGAATCGAGCGCTTGGATCCTGTGTGCGGGGGAAGTACATTAAATTTTGTGCAATAGTTCGGAACCCTTCGTTGTACCTAAGTACGTGCACTTGACCGATTTTAGCTGGAGTATCAAAATGTAAACGATACTTAAATTGTCACACCTTATGATATCCTTGACTTAAGAGCTTGAATTATTTGCACATAGAAACCACGACTCAGGCGTTACTATAATTTCTAATTAATGGTGTTATTAAAAATTAAAAAAAATCAACTTGATATCATTTACACATAAGAAAAACTGCCTTGGTAGTAAGAAGGAGAAAAAAGTGTATTTCAACTATTCGACTAAAGTCGCCAAGTTAATTTTGAATGATACCTGCACAAAACTTTGATAGCCGCTATGTTATAACAATGAAAATGTCCAGGGCAGCGTTCAAGTAATTAATTCGATGCAATTTTTAACCCCCGACGTAAAAAGAGGGACCGACCGCCATGTGTACGTGTCCGTCTGTCTGTCTGTAGCTCTTAAACGGGTGAACCGATTGGGTTTTTTTTAAATATTTGTGTAGAATATTTATGTATGTTTTATTGTATGTATACATTCATATATAAGATTTATTTTGCACTATGTAATTGGACAAACAAGACACCTTCTTGTTGAGCATTGTTGTCCTAGTATGAATTCTGGTGTTATTTGCAGGAATAGGTGTCGTCACGCGTACGTATAGGATATGAGTTACTGCGTTTAACCGAAAGAAAAAATACATTCTCGTTTCGGGTGCGTTAATTTTGAACGAGTACCTATGTCACTTAATATAACCAAAAATAAACTAGCACTTGTAAGATATAAATAACGGCTGATTGTGCGAGACAGAAGAAAAGGTGATGATAATGAACAGAAATGTACACAAAAAACGCAGAATAGTTATTTCAGACATTATTACGATCTCTGCTCTGCAAAACTCCCGCGCTCGAAGCGTATGTCAACAGATTGAGTGCTGACTGCATTGTCGATAACAATAAATACCTATATATGAGTTCATTGAAATGCATTCTGGCCGAGCCCTGCGCGTGCGCCCTAAATCGCTACACGTTTACGTCATTTACGTAGAATAATTTATAACCACTCTATAAATAAAGCCCTTGAGTGGCTACTTCGTAATTATTTCCAAAGATTCTTGTTTTGCGTTAGTATATCGTGATCCTCTTTTATAATTGTTGAAATAACTGTGTTATTATTTGTTGCTATTTAAATATGAAATGATTTGCAGTTGCAAAAGTCGAGAAACCATTACAATGCAACCATGAAATTAGTTAATAATAACTTACACGATGTATTTATGAAATAGGTACATTTTAATAGATCAGAGCCAATTATTCATACGACACAGTTTTGGTTAGACAAGTTTTCTAGCCGATCGGAAGAATAACCTACTGCTCAGTTTAAAATTTCAAGTTAAAATCCCGACCACACGGCGCCGACTACTGCGTAATGACGTGCGAGGAATACACAAGGTGCTTTAAGAACTTGCCCAAAAAGATGAGCGCTCACAGCGCGGAGGGGGACTATTAAACACTTCACTTCGACCTTACGTCAGGTGACTAGGGAGCTTTAAAGCCCACGAGCGTAAGATTAAAAAACATGAGCAGATAAACAAACTCAACAGCATTTGTAGTAGATGTAGATGCTCAGTGCCCGTGTTACGTATTTTATGATTTGAATGACCACATCATAAAACATTCATATTGGTTGCCTATGTCAGAACCATGTTCTTTTAAAATGCAATTTTCATAAAACAGTTACACCTACTACTTATACAGAATTTTTGTCTAACTTTAATTATTTTTTTCTTATAAGAAATTATTGTTAAAGAGGTTTGGATTCATAGACAAAAATTATTGTCATACCAATTCAAATGGCATTTTTAGCACGCGTTAACTTATTACTAGTCGCACACGATTAAATAGACCTAACCACACATTAATCATGTTATAATTTACCAATTAATTCCGCACCGGCTACAGCTACAAAAGTTAAAAACATTGTCGTATCACGAGAGCACGCCGGTAAGACAATAAAGGTAGGTAGTACATATGTTGTCAATAGAATACTCGTAGTTATGTTTCGTCCACAATGCATTGGACATCTCTAAAATCTGAATTGATATTGTATATTTCATAATTCAAAGTCATGACTATTTTTGTTTGCAGTGTGCTTTTGATACAATAAGAAAAAATACGATGTTAATGCGAGTGTAAGCTTGAGTACCTATTTTCCACTCAAGATGACGAATCCGCGAAGTAATTACTGTATACAAAATGAGTATGTAAATGATTTGTACCATTACCAAATCTAAGCTGTTGCCGTGCCTCCTTCAGACTAAGACTAAACTATACATTCTTGGTTCGACCGAAAAGCATTCTATTATAAGTTCGTATGAAATCACGTTGCAGTTATGTGGATAGATGCCCCAGAATTGGGCCCGAGGATACGCCACTTTCCTTAGTCACTGACCCGATTGTATTGAGTATTAACTTACACTGTATAATAGATAGTTAAAAGCTACTGATCACAAACAGGTTTCCAGTTACAGCTTTCCAACACGGTTATTAGAAAATGATCTGTGATTCATGGTTTTTAAAGTTTAAATGTATTTATTATGAACAATTACAAAAAGGTGATTCTCCCGTAAAGAGATCTAAAAGCGTTTCACAGTTAAATCTTCGAATAAAATGCAACCTGGCCTGCACAGGATATTCGTTCGGTTGTGTATGTTACGTGGCTCAGTTAAATCCCAAAAGCCGCCAGAAGGCGAAGTCGTGAACATTGTCTTGTTTAGCGCACAGTGCTAAGTATATCACGTACTAGGCTCGTCTACGCGGTGGGCTGTGGAATTTTAAATACGAAAAGGTGTTTCTGAAAATGTTTATGCGTGGAAAAAATGGAGATTTTCCCTGAAACGAGAGCATTCTGTTTTATTGTCGATTTATGTTAAAGCACATGCAGTGACTGTGGAAACGTGATCACATTGTAACCGTTTGGCTCAGAGTACCTATTGTCTCGGTAGCTACAAAATTTAATGATCTAAATCACACCTAGTGCTTATAAAACATCTGTTTACTCTTCTTGTATTAAAATGATTTTACTGACTTATACATACATACTTATATATGTATATCTTAGTATGTAATGTATTATCATCATTTAACTCCCGGCGTTTTTTGCATCTATATGTCTGTTTTTGTTATGTATGTTTTTCATGTCTATATGTAGGTATGTAGGTACTTGCAAAGTTTTAGGTACTAGTTTTTTTAAACGAACAATGGACAATAGGTATTTATGCTGTTCGCATTACGCTATAAAATGTAATATTAGTGACTTATTACTTAAGCGAAGTTAGGGCCGATACAGACGGACTGCAACCCAACTGCAACTCCCTACGATTTGTATGGGAACTGCATCACAACTGCACGCCGACGGCGCGTCGGGTTGCAGTCCGTCTGTACCGGCCCTTACCTATAAAGTACCGACTCTTCGTGCATTAAAATGCCATCGATGTGGAGGACGTAGGTTTATGTGTGGTGATGGCATTGCAAATTATGTTTGGACGCTGAAAGAGTTCCTTTGGATAGTTAACTTCCATTGCCCCAGATTATTCTATTAAATTACGAAGAAGTATTATTTGTGCTGTTCTCCAGAAATATGTCTGTGACTCATTCATCTGTCTCCATACATTTAATATGAAAAAGGGCCAGATGTATGAGGTGACCGCAGATATATTTCTGAAGAATAGCCCTGCTGTGGTTTTCGCATTTTGCCATAAATAACATATATACATTTTTTAATAAAACCTTTTTTTACCCCTGCAAACTTAGCGTAGCCGGACTATAAAAGCAATGATAAGAAAGTGAGATAATTATCTGGCTTTGTATTCCTTAATCTGTGGTATACCGTCAAAATGTTATTCGTAGCGCCATCTAGAGTTATGACTGTGAGTTGTTACGCCCAGAGTAGGAGTTGGAATTGGAATGAACTATTTTCTCTAACAGTTGACACGCGGAACATCGAAATTTAGATGCACAGTATTGCCGCTAGATAGCACTATATTGTTGAATCTATCTTATTCTTATTTGGTCAGGAACAAAATAATTATGTTTGGAAATTACTTCTGTATCCCATTATTTACGATCATTAATTTTTAATTTAGCCTGGAATACCCCAATTTTTTTTACTTGTCTTGATGACACGACGATTAGGGTCAATATTAAAAAGCATACCTACAGTTAATGTTCCTATTCTAACAACGGTTACAGCTATTGCGCATAATTGTACTTATACAAATCATTAAAACACATTTTGACACGCATATTTTAATTTGTATTAAAACAATGTCTAAGTTGGTCATTATCAAAAAATGTACCTTGTTGAGGGCTTAATTTAACAAAGTGTTAATGTTGTTCCTTTGTGTGACGAAAGTTAAACATATAAATTGGGTGTTCTGGTAATATTAATTAATTATTGACCTTTTCTGTTTTGTTCACAGAGACTTGCGGTGTTGACGACTTTCGTTGCGACAGTGGAAAATGCATACCTAAGGAAAAACAATGTGACCAAATTGTCGACTGCCCATCGAGCGACGACGAAGTCGGTTGTGGTAAGTTGGTTAATAAGCACGTCAGCCTATATGTAGCGCAGCCTATACAATATTACGTTTATTCGATTGGTATCGTGCAGACTGCAAACCCGGTGAATTCAAGTGCAGATACAGCAACGACTGCATCGAAGAAAGAAAACGCTGCGACGGTCTAAGACACTGCAATGATGGATCTGACGAAACAGATTGTCCTGAAGGTAAAAAAACGTCCACCATAAATATTCTTCAACCCGTGTGGTATTTTTAACAGTTTCCTAATAAATGTATGTTTGCACATGCTTAACGATGGATTCAAACGGTAAGTGTCCCGTATATTTGCCTGGTCTGGTCACCACGTATGTCAGGACAGCGGCAAGTTTCGTTGCCGTGACGGGACCTGCATTTCTATTCTTCTGCGCTGCGATGGCTACAGAGACTGCGCTGGTGATGCCAGCGACGAGGCGGGTTGCCGTAAGTACTCTAGTTCATTCATGTCCTTTAAAAGTGATGCAATATAAATAAACTCAAATTTATATTTATTTATAAAGCATGCACATCGGACCAATGGCAGTGTGATTACGGTAACTGTATCAAGCGAAGTCAACGCTGTGACGGTCGTGTCGACTGCCCTACCGACCGATCCGACGAAAGAAACTGTCTCGGTAACCATTAATCCATATCCATATTCGTTGGCCGAACTAAATCCACGCTTAGGTATTTTTTATTTGTCAATATGCCAACTGGCATAGGTATATAAATACCGCTTAATTGTGCTTTTTTCCATATCATCATACTTCTCATATCACATTTCTAGCATACCAAACGGGAATTTGGTTCGGCTCGAACTTAAATAGATGTTAATTGTATAGGAGCACCTGGTATGCTCACTACTGCTTATTATTATAACTGTTATTGCAATCATTGTGCTACTCAAATGCAAGTTGCGCTTACTTTATATTATTATAATCGAACGAATCATGCTTATTCATAGAGCACTGTACATTCATTACTCACGGAGTCCACACGTTTTGTCGATAATTTTTAGGGTTCCGTACCAAAATGGTAAGAAAGGAACCCTTATGGTGCGACTCTGTCTGTCTGTCTGTCCGTCTGTCACAGGAAGATATCTCAGGATCTACTGATGCTATCGACTTGAAATTTGGAATAGTGTTAAAAATTGCTTACTCGAGCCTATAGGATAGAAAAAAAATATTTTACCTTTTTTACTTTTTTTTAAAGGGGTCCGAAATGGGATGTGGAAAAACAAAAGTAGAGCTATTATATCGAGTGGAATATCAAATGAAAGGGCTTAATTTGTAGATTCCAAAGCCATTTTTATTTTCTTTCTTAATTTTGTACTTTTCGATTTATGACCAAAAACGTTAAAAAAAATACCATCACCCCCTATTATCTTCGAAGTTAGGTACTGAACAGAAAAATCTGTAATAATTACCAATTATTAATATCATCCTAAATATTACAAGAAAAATAAAACGGATTTCCTAAATTGCATCGTTTTTTAGAAATTTTCAAAAATCGTACACATACTTATTTGCTCCTACCAAGGACAACAAGGGTAACAATTAGT
The DNA here is from genome assembly GCA_947034925.1 of Eudemis profundana. Classification (NCBI taxonomy): domain Eukaryota; kingdom Metazoa; phylum Arthropoda; class Insecta; order Lepidoptera; family Tortricidae; genus Eudemis; species Eudemis profundana. The sequence continues at coordinate 29,811,131 of OX344794.1, forward strand.
TCGTAAACAGCTAATAATAAATAAATTCTAACATTTAAATACTGTGTCACGCTTGCAAAGTTGAATAATTGTAAATAATATAATTCTTATACCTAGATTCTCCATACAAAAAGCTGTTCCCCGATATTTACAACGCCATCTATGTATAAACTTGGTAGGTATAACAATGATCTTATTTACAATTATTCAACTTTGCAAGCGTGAAGCAGTATTTAACTGTTAGAATTTATTTATTATTAGCTGATTACGAACTAATTGTTATTGTAGGTACTAGGTTTCTTTGTTCAAATATAACATCGTTAAATGTTTAGTTTTTTAGCGCCATCTAGTTTTTGCCTGGATATCCTCTTGCGGTCGGGGCACGAAGCTAACCGCCATACAGTTTTTCTTGAACTATTCACGTATCTACTTACGAATTTGTACGGAAGCCTCGGTGCGCGAGTCCGACTCGCACTTGACCGGTTTTTAATTATTGTAAGAGCATGTCATTAAGAAAACAAACTACCTAGCCACCCACATAAACAAGAATCAACGCCAGTTTGTTGAATTTATCTATTTCATGGTACAGCGTACATTATTACTTTGATTTGTATACTTTGTCTTAGGCATACTTTTGTTGATATATTATATATGTTAGTGAAAAATAAAGATGTTATCAAATATCACATATTTACATTAATAATGTAATATATAGGTATCACGAGTTGTAATTAGATACAATGAGAAAGTAATGAAAGGTTTAACTTATTTACGTCTAACTAGATACTTAGGTACAAATACAACAAAAAGTAATATTTATACCGCTTGTTTACAAGTACCTAATTTCCAAAGATACTGAATTGTAAATTTTCAATCTTAACTGATAAAGGTGTAATAAATGAGCTCTATAATGTGCGTGCTCTATCGCGATTTTTATACAATCTGTTTTATGTGGGTGTGCTTTCTCTCCTTTTCATTGTTTTATTTATTGCATGTTTTTTTTTAAATAATAGCTTTGCCGCCGCCGACATCCACCTCGTACTTTATGTGCAAAGACGGAACATATATTCTGCAAAGTCTAAGATGCAACAGGCAGTACGATTGTCCCCAGGGAGATTATACCGACGAGGTGAACTGTCGTAAGTTCATTCAATCAAGTGGTTCCTCTTCTGATTTCCTTCTCTTTCTTCTTTTCTTTCCTGAAATATTTAGCCACGCCTTCTTTCTGAAAGTGCTCTACTCTACCGTATTACTGTACCGCTTAATTTTTTTATCTCTCCCGTTTTAATGTCTATGATTATAGCAAATTCGCGTTGGCATATGTCTGTATTTAATTAGATTCGGGTTACTTTCCTATTCGTTTTACAAGGGCATTATTATCATCATCATTATATATATAAGACATTATTTCTTTTACCCGTCAGCATGTGGTGATGGCGACTTCAAATGTGACAATGGCTACTGCATACCGGCATCTAAGCATTGTGATAGAACGCATGACTGTCAAGACGGTTCAGATGAACGCGAATGCGACTATGGTTTGACTTTTCTAAATTAATGATTTTTGCAAATATAATTTGTACCCATTCGTTTTTATGTAGGTGATTGAAAAATAATCAAATTTTAAAATAAATAAAAATGGAGAAATCACTTCGGCAAGTTTTTTCGATAACAAGTTTACCAAGACTTTCTATTTAAATTTTGCTTTCAGGGCCCCCTAAAGCGTATTTATAAGATTTCATTAAATTATGTATGATTGCAAAAGTATAATGTAGACCTGATTGATACACGAAACGAACACTTGCCGTATGAGTTCCCACTTGCACCAGTCCCTAGTCTGAAAAGCTTTGCCTACTAATGAAATAATAATCTATGACCTTTAACAGATATACTTAAAATATTTTGCAAACCAGGAATTTATGTTAATTGAACATGTTATTTCTGCAACACTTATCATAACAATGGTGGAAACTTAACTTTACTTACCTACTTATAGATTTCGTAGGTAGTTATTATCTCAGACCAATCTTGTACAAGTAGGTGCGACTATAGCTACATACTTATGTTCACATGTTCCATTAATATCAAAATTACACTTCAATATTGAAGCAATTAATTTTATTTACAAGTCATAAATATTGTAACAAACTAATTCTGTATAAAATGGTTTTACATGTTTATGACAAGTAAAGGGTTGTGGTTTAAGCGATATATTATGACAGGCACAATATGCATGGCTTATCAATATAAATGCTCGAGCGGCCAGTGCGTGCGCGCCGACGCTCAGTGCAACGGGACGGCGGAGTGCGTGGACGGGTCCGACGAGCAGAACTGTCCTTGCAAAAGGGACGAGTTCCAGTGCCGAGACGGCTCCTGTCTTAACATCGCGCTACGATGTGATGGTCAAAGAAATTGTCCCGGTGGTGAGGACGAATCAAACTGCGGTAAGTACTAGGGCTAGTTTCGGATACAGAACGTTGAAATCAAAATATGAAGGTACAAATATTACCTCAACAGCAAGCTAGATATTATGAGCATGTGCATGAGTTGCACCTTTATATTTTAAGTCACTGCACGGCATGTTAGTCATAAAACATTTAAATTGACTACTAATCAAGTGTAAGTTTTGTTAACGCGACAACTATGTATGAGGCATCTCGGTATTTATTTGGATTTTGTCTGGCTTTTGTGAGCGTCGTCTTTTATGTATTGTGAAATAATGTAAGTCTCCCTATATATGATTCATCAGGCGTTACAAACATATTAATTTGGAAGTACACTATAAAAAAAAACTGTGCATTTTTTTCTTACTTTGAACGCTTGATCACGTTAGCCCTGAAGCCCCAATACAATATGTAACACGTATTTGATGATTCAATCCCTCAATGATTTGTCATTTTAGTCCTCTTCACGGCAAGATCAGTTAAATGTTTAACCTACCTTTATAATTATGTTGCATAGGAATGTAAATGCTTGACGTTACAAGATACTGGCTTTGCAGGTCCACAGCAGTGCGGTCCGGATGAGTTCACCTGCGCGGCGGAGTCCTCCACTCGGTGCGCCGTGCGCTGCGACTCGGCCAGCGAATGCGACAATGGAGAGGATGAACTCGACTGCCCCGATGGTACTTAATTCTTTCGTCCACTGATTATGCATTAAAACAGTACTACCGAAGCCGTTTAATTTCTCGCTCTCAGCGCCATTGCACCAGTGGCCAAGGATTAAACTCTAAACCAACATAGGCAATTTATACGACTACATAAAAAACGAAGAAATACTCGTTTTGATTGCATAGCCAGGTGACTAGAATAAGGTTTTATACACCCCGCGGCTCCAATGCCTGACATACTACATGAATTGTCGCTAAGATTTTTCGACAACCTGAGTGAATAAATGAGAGAGGTTGTGTCTATGAGGTTTGCCTTTGATGAATGCAAGTATTGGCACCTTCATTCGTAGAGCTTGCCACAGCATGACTCTGTCTAACACTGTCTTAACTTACATGATGAAACGAATGAACGAGCGTCTGGTAGACTTTAGATTGTGCCATAGTGTTTGTCTGACCACAGGAAAGACAAACTATGTTCATTTTACTACTATGCTTATTTTGCGAATTGTGTGTTTTTGTTTAATATGTGTATAGATCTGCCGCCTGGCGAAATATAATAATTTGTATTATCTATTATATAATGTACATTTTATAAATTGCCGTGCTAAACATGATATACAGTGTGTTACCGGTATGCGGGCTTTTATTAAAACTGATAATAATATGCTTCATTAGCAATCGTTTGCAAGTATTAGCAAATCATAATTATGCGAATTAACTGCACAATTCAATTTCCTAAATCTCCACTTTAAATGTAGTAGGTGTACTACGTAATTATCGTTATTCATATCGCTGATGCACTTGGTAAAAGGCATGTCGTGGTACGGGGGTGAAAAGTTGAGAAAAACAATCCCACAATTAATGCCGTCCTTATCATTACGTTTATGTATGGAGTTTTTTACACAGCTTAAAGAGTTTTTTCTAAAATTTGACATGACAATTACAAAAGTATTGACATTGGCTTGTCAAATTACAAAACAAACATTTGTTTGCAAAACTGATATTTTTTGCGTTAAAGTGGCTAAAGACACATGAGAATTATCTGACATGATTTGTGCGACACGTGGAAATGTTCCTCAAGCCTTGAGACTTTATCGAGAGTGGTTTCAAAATCAACGGCATCCACATAATCTTCGTTTGATAACAATGGCTGTCCAGCGAGGTCCAGAGAATGCATGGTCCTATCTGGTTCGTCTGAAAGGGCTATTAAACGGAATTGTGCACGTACAACTTGAAGAAAGGATTCTCGATTACTTCAAACAGGTCCAAATGTCTAGTACTCGTATTGCTTTTTAAGTTTTATTTAATTAGTTATAAAGTGTTGTTTTTCCGTAGTTTTCTTAAGTGTAGCAATTCTGGTATCTCTAACTGTTGAAATAGGTAGATGCAGGCATTTATCTTGATGTCTTCGTTATAAACAAAGAATGAAGGGCTGGCATTTACGTCTAATTGTCAATGTAGTACTTTGCTGTACATTGCTTGCAATTAAAATTTTGTTAGAAAATTTATGAAATCGGAATTTTAGTCGATGAATTAAATGAAGATCATGGTTAGGTTAAGAAACAACGTTACTTTACACTACTTTAAAAAAAGCCTGCTTGCTGGTAACGCACTGTATACATATCATATAATATCGAGTCTACCTGCTTAACGGTATTAGCAACGAACACAGGGAGTAATTATCACGTGTAATCCTTTACTTGTGGCCACTACGTAGCTTACTGTTAGTTAAAAAAAAACACGTTTCCAATAATACATTCCACAATTTTCATTTGTGTAATGAAAATATAATATTTAGTATGGACTAATGTTCATGAATGAATCAACTTTTATTTGCTTTATGCAAAGATTGCCCTTTCTCCTTATTTGTTCACCTTTTGGAACAAGATCTTACATCTAGAGAAAAATTAGGTAAAATTAAAAATAAAACTCGTTTTTAACAAATAAATAGCGTGACCCAGCGGACGAACCCTTATTTTCATACAAAAGTGGGGTGTGGGACAGCTATGTCCGCTGGGTCACTGCTTATAAAAAAGTTATAATAAACAAATTATAATACAAAATATTTGCATTACGTAGCTTTAGTGTCTGTCTTTGAAATGAGCATACACTTTATTCAAAAAATATCCGAATAAAGATTTCCTTTCAATTTTAGTCGGAGAATGTGAAATTTTGTTGACAAAGAAAAGTTGATTCACCCATTTGTGTAACGGGAGTGTTTTCACGGCCCACTCAGCGATAAGCGTATCATTTTATTGCGAGTCGGGGTATGCATAAGGTGCCGCGGTGAGGTACAACAAAACTCTACCAGTTACTGGTGCCCTCGCCCGCACCCTCGCTTACCACGGCTTTCAATTAAGTTGTATAGCGAGGTATAAAATATTTAAACGTCCGTGTTTTGTTAAAGAGTGCGAACACTACTGCGACGGCCAATGTCTGGACCCGAGGCTGATCTGTAACGGCCAGGAAGACTGCTCTGACGGCAGCGACGAGCTCAATTGTAACAACTGCGATGGCCCTGACGACTTCAGGTGAGATAGATTCCAATCTAGCGAGGGTCTGGCCAGCCAAATGTGGCAGTAAAACACTGCGATAAAAACTATAATCAGAAAAATGTATCGAAGATAGAAATTCCTCCGTCTTTTTAGTAAAATTTTCCGTTTTATGTTATTATCACTATAGATTGGGCTTGATAACAAAGGTGGAATAATCTAAGACCACAAATTAAATAATCTAGAATTGATTTGCTTTGCTTTGCTCCCGACATCTTTGGCTCGTCATACTTTTTTAGTCTTCATTAAAGCCACATAATTATGTCGTCAAAGCGTCAATTAATACGAGGGAGCGGATGGTGCACTCTGCAATGAAAGGTTACCTACGAGTATCAGACCTCCGAATCAGACTTTTATCAGATATATCAAGATCCAAAAATTCGAAAGTTAGAAATATTTTTCAAAACTGTTAATGTTTGAGTCTTGTTATAAAGCTAACCTCGTCTATAAACGTTCTACAAGTGATCAGTTCAAAATTCTGCTTTTCTAACGGAAAAGCCTTCAAAACCTGTTGAAATATTCGGGAATTTATGTTATAGAAAACAAGTATTTTGGTTAACGATAGATCCAATCGAAAAATCCCAATATGTACTGGTGTTATATGTATTTGATAAGTTTAGCGTCATATGTACTTATTTGTGATATTTGGTACTAGGTATTATAGGTTTAAGATATTTTTGTAAGGCAGAACAGCTAGATGTACATTTTTAGATAAGTGATTATTAGCGGATGCGATCTGGCCTTTGCGAATATCTTCTTACGTTTAAGTTGTCCATGCGAAAGTTCAATATACTTATTTATTGAGATTTAATGTAAAATTGGCGTTTTTAATAATTTTTGTCGTAGGTACCCAATGAAAACCAATTGTTGTAAAACATTGGCAGCTATGATTTTTTAAATATCGATAGCGTAGAACCATGATCTCCTAACTAGCATTACATTACATTGTAATTAGGACTTCAGGATACTACGCCGTCAATATGTAGTGTTCTTCTTGTTTTTTTTTTTAATAATTATGGTAATTTAGAGAAGTATTTGACACTTGTTTAACATCGGTCGTATATGAATGGATCGAAATAATTGTTTCCTACATGTTTTATTAATTGATGAATTTTATTAGTTGGATTACAAAATTTTTTTTAATGTGTTTAGATGTAGAAATGGGGAATGTTTGAAAAAAAGTCTACACTGCAATGGGCTGCTGGACTGTGCAGATCTAAGTGACGAAGACGGCTGCAACAAAACTATGATACCTTCACGTAAGTCAAGGCTACCTTTTTTAGTTAGTCTATAAGAGAACCTCACTGCTGGGGAAAAGCGTCCCGATTATACTTCCACAGCTCCCTCTTGGCAGCCGCCTTTAACTAGTCGTCTAGGGAGGAGTCTAAATTCTAAATCGTCCCGTCAACGGACTTCGTAATTTTTGACACTTTTCTGAAGTCTGGCAATAGTGACTGTACCAATAAGTTGGTGTACCATCTGGTGGGGGCTGAACTAGGCTGCGTCTTTCAGTTTGTGGTCTCCATTTGAGAACCTTTACGCCCCATCAGCCAAAGTTCTTCGAGCTATGTGTCCAGCCCATTGCCACTTTAACCTGCAAACTCTGGCATCTATCTTTTACGGATTTCCTTATTTCTGATTCGATCACGAAAATTGTCATAGCATTGCTCTCTCCATAGTACGTAAAAGCTGTGCCTGTTTATATATAATGCTTATAGTGAATTACCACGCTTCTATTCCGTATGTCATGTATGTATGTCACGTAGGTCAAAGACTTTGGTCTTGAGATACTGCGCCATTTCAGATGACGTGAAGATCATTTTTAGGTTTCCGCTGCCCATGCACCCAAGTTGGTTTAGGTGTTTGACCTTTTATACGAAGTTGACCCTAGCTAACTGGATCATATGTCCCAGGTAATACGTTTTCGGTGACAACTTCGAGGACGGTACTCGCAAACAGTGACTGGAGTGGGTCTTACTTGGATGTTTAACATAACTTTTGTCTTATCCATGTTCATTTATAATTAATTTTGTACTCCAAGTAGCAGACTTACGTTTGCTCCAGTTTTCCTCTATGGAATTCGTTTGTACCCATAATATGAGCCATACAATTACTCCATGTTCCCATATTTGGAATTATTTTTTATAATGCACTGTTAATAAGTTACTTAAGTGGCTTGAATACGTTAGTCTTAGCTGTTTAACTAACATCTCTCTTTTTTGACTAAGTTGTAAGTTACTGCTGAAATCGCGGCACATGTCCTTTAGCCATCAGGTGACGCAAGTGCAAAAAGCTGATCAATTTTATGCATAAAATGATAAAAGCTTTTTATTCTATAGGTTAATTAAATAAATTCAGCCTGAAAGCTTACATTCACCGGGAGATGATTATAATTAAATTGGTCAATTATTTACAGAACAATGCACCGACGAACAGTTCCTATGTTCTGATGGCGCTTGCATCAGCAGTATATTTTGGTGCGACGGCAATGCCGACTGCACTGATGGTTCTGATGAGGAAAATTGTCGTAAGTACCCTTTCTATTTTATTGATACTGACAACAAAGGAGGTTAAGCATTCTATAAGTAATAATAACATTATTATTCTCACGATAAGAAAGTTTAAACTAGCAGGAGCAAATTTGAAACACAATAGAGACGCACAGAGCACTGCCACGCTTATTAATCATTTAGCACTATTGTATGGAATACGCACATTAATCGCTCTAAATTACACCACTAAAGTCGCACTTAAGAATGCACACGTTGAGTAGATTGATTTTTTTAATGTTGTTATTCTCAATCAAATTCGGATAATGCATTCGATCAAACTGTTCCATGTTAAAATGTGTTATGTCATCAGGATTTTACACAATGTGCTTCCTCTCACCAAGGTACGTTTGACATCGTGTTTATGACTGTAAAGACCGCGTGAGTTGCGACTATCATACAAATCGGTATTTATTGGAAATCGGGTAAATTAATAGGTACCCAATTTAGCAAGATATGTAGGTACACGTACGAACAGTGAATTACTTTATTCACGTAGGTAATCTTTAACGGTATGACAAAAATACTTCGCTTTACATTGCGTCTAATATGTCAACTCCAGCAAAATGTGGAACTGATTTATTCAAGTACACTCTATTTTATATATATATCATAAATACTGATTGTGACTAAATCGGCCAAGATTCATCATATTATATTTTCTGAGAATTAGGCATAGAGTCTGACTACTGAACTATAAATATATATGAAATAGACCAATTACATAAACCTGACTTAAGTATACGAGTATGTAATAATTACATACTTTTTTAATGTACTTATCTTTATTTAAATTATACAAACCTCCCCGCATTTCATCCCCTGAGGGACTTAAAATAAATATTTTGTAAGGCCAATATTATTTACTTATGCCTTCCGCGATTTAACCATTAAAGTTGTCTGCTAATTGTTTTATCAATCACAAAACTGGCACTGGCATGTGTGTTAATGGAATAGATTAGTGTTACCTCATAGTAACTGAATATCGTTTTCAACTTTCAGTAACCAGGCTCTAGCATAACATTTAACATAGTGGTTCTTTCGAATTGTAATAAATGTCGATGTGGTGTGTCGGTGTTGTGTTGGTGTGGGTGGTACGTAACCGCGGTGGTGCGCAGACTGGTCAGCGGCGCGGCCCTCGCGCTCCCCCGCGCCCGCGCCCGTTGCGTCGTGCCACGAATCCCAATTCACATGTTACAATGGGCGCTGCATACCTCACTTGCGGCGATGTGACAATGTCTATGACTGTTCGGACTTCTCCGATGAACAAAACTGTTACAATTCCGGTATTATGACCTTATAATGGAATGCTGAATGCGTGTTGAAAGATCCAGATTGTTTCGGTACTCCCATAATTTTATTTACACCTACCTAGTTTAGCTATCGATCATTAGTAAGCAAATCTTTAAATATACATACGAGTAGATGAACTCATAATGGTTTATTTGTAGTAAATAAAGTTCCAAAGCTATTATTTAATCACATTACAAAGCAGGCCGTAATTTGTCTTTCTTTATTCTAAGGCTTATGATACTACACTTTGTCGCGCGATAGATAAATGATAAAGTATCCGTCACTCTCATACACATATTGTCAGAACGTGGAGGATGCTTTATGATTTATTGAGATTCAAAGTGTAGCATCACACGCTTAGGAAGCTTTTAATTTCAGTTTAATTTTATTTGGTAATAGCTTCGCATGATTTTTATCGAAATGAAATTATATAATTCGCATGTTGTTATTATCAGTATTTAAAGACGCAGTGAATGATGACATTCCATATTTACCTACTCACTCACTGCTTCAGTAGGTACTGAAACTGCCTGAAAAACATTCGATTAAGAATCGACATTAACAACATCAAATTTGTTTGAAATGTGATTATTTCATAGCTCTATTTTATCTGTGCGAAACTAATAGGGTTATTTACGTGGCAAGACATTATGGACATAAAATACACATTTATGCATTGTTATTCTTCAGCTATTAACAGAACAACATTGACATAATTTTATGTATTACGGTGTTTCAAATCGAACATAGAAAATCTACAACAGTGCGGAGGTCATTTTGCAATGACCTCCACACTGTCGTAGATTTTCTGAGTACCTACTCACAAAAACAACATGCAAAATCTCAAAACAGTCGGACAGAAATGAGAAGAATTGGCCTTTGGGTCAATGGGTCATCGCTGTCTATTTTCAGCATCATTCGAAACTAAGCCGCCGACGCGCGTTTCGTAGCGCTGTCACTTTTGGCACCCTAAATGTAAGTAGAGATAGCGCTACGAAATGCGCGTCGGCGGCGCGTTTAAAAGTCGCCGTATGCGTTATTTAATATATATATTTTATTATTTTACATGATTTATTTTCGTGAGAAAAATGGCTAATATGTACTTTTATGCAAATAAGTAGGTAAAACGAAATAATTTCTTAAGTTTTGATGACACAGTAATACATGAATGAAACGGCCTTAGAAGGATTTTATATCAATATTTATATAATATCCGACGTTTCAATACTTTTGTACGTTCCGTGGGTTATTAAGTATATGTCGCCGCCAACTAGCTTAATTAGCTGTTTGGTTAGCTGCCTAGCCTTTTTATTAAACGGCGCCATTTAGTTAAGTGCCTTGATGAACATCGTGCCGTCTAGCCCTTCTGTCAAACGGCTAGGCAAACTACTTTCGTTCGACGACATTAAATAACCCGCCTAGCCGAGTCCGTCAAATGTTAGTTGTATAAATCTATTCTGTCCTAGAACCTGCTCTCACATGAGGGGACGGAAGGCAGAGCCCCCCACAAGGGGGCTCGGGGGGGCGAACCCCCTCTGATGGAAAAAGTTAACAAAACAAACTCCTTTTTTAGGTTAGGTTTGTTAGTCAGCTTGTGTCCTTCAGAGTAGAAATAGAAACCCCGCGCAGCGGGGCTTCGTCGACCTGCTGGCAGGTCATAGTTGCTAGAAACATTGGTCAGCCATTTCATTAACTTCATAGTTGCCCTACTAAATGAACGGCCTAAGCATTGGCCAGCCATATCGTTAATTGATACATGGACGCATTGGCTAAATTTCATCCAAGCAGCTAGCTAAATGGCGCCGTTTAGTGAAAATGTTAGGCAGTTACCCAAATGGCTAATTAAACCAATTGGCTGCGACATATATACGATAAAAACAGTAAAATACAAACAAAAAAACTTGACATTATGTGCTTTAATGTGAACGCCGGCTTGCCACCAATAAAAACGTGTATCGTCATCTCAGTACTTTACTTTATAGGTAAAAAAAATAGACAGGTGTCCCACTACTTGGCAAAGGCCTCCCCTTTTCTCCGTCATTCGTCCCTAATCAGGACATCCTCCCGCCACTCCTTGCGAAATGTGTCTAGGTTTTCCTGCCATCTTTTTCCTATAACGAACCATAAATTACAAAAAATGTTTCTTTTTTAGCTTTTTGAGATTTTTCATGCTATTTTGCGCATTAGCGCGCTAGCTGTAAAGTAAAACACATTTCAACCAAAATTTATGTCGTTAACATAAATCTTTATGATATTATGGAGAACCATGCTATTCAGATCACCTTGAAAACATCCAAAGTCACAATGATACCACACACACATATGGCTATTTTCGAAGTAACCGTTTAAATTTATCCACCCATAATTCGTGTAGTAAACCATACATAACGTATGACAATGACGTATAATATATGACAGCCAATGGTTATTATCCTACTGTATATAATGACCAAAATAAATGCATTGGATTCCAAAAAGGTTTCCCTTTGTGAAATCCACTGATGGGTCATTCCACAACAGAGAGTAACGTAAGTTGATGGTGTCAGATGGATTCAGGTGTCAATATATCTAGAGATCAAAGTTATACTTATCTAGATTAAAATTAATACTTAAATTTACGCAGTGAATAAATAAACACGCGATGTAATGGTAACTTCCGTTACATTTTCATGGATTTGTCCTGATAATTATGTTTTTTTTTCAAGTTGTACGGTATTGTATGTAAGATAATAATTATATCCACTTCTTATGCATCAACTAGGAGTGTCTAAAAGATGTGGTTTAGGGAATTTAAAGTATTGACACTATTTCAGACTCTGTAGTTTTGTGTTTACTGAGAATGCTTTCTACTGGTAGAGAAAGCACTAAACAAATGGATTTTTTTTTTGTAATTACACCGACCACAATGTTTCTGATAATATTGATGAAGTCATTAATTTATATGAAGAAGTTAAGGGAAGTCAAAGGGACATAAAGCGACTGAAACTGGGAATAGTACCTACATTAAATGAATGTTTCTAAACCTACACACACTACACCTCCGATTCTTCTTCTGTGTGACATAATATCGAATAGTCGTTGTCTATATTAATATAAATTCTTACTATCTATATCAACTATGAATCTGAAAACACGATCAAATTAAAATACGTAATACTTAACCCGGGTAACTCCTATTATAAAAACGCATAACAGTTTAGGAATACGATGATTGAGCATACCGCTTAAATAGCATAATAGTAAAAACGCATACGAGTTAATTGGCATACCGATTGATTTGGCATACCTGAAATTAGCGTAATATTGTTAGATATACCGAACGCATAATTTTATGCGTTCGGTATAAAAGTGAGCTTCAGTATAAAAGTTTTTGAAAAATAATTTCAAGTTTATACCCGTTGTTCACAGAATCCCAACCTTTTGGGTTTTTTTGCTACTAGGTAGTAAATGCTGACTGAACCGAATTGCTACCAGAAAAGAAGGTTAGGTTAGAATTGCGATCTTTAGAGAAGCGAACTGCTTCCAGAAAAGTAGGTTACGTTAGGTTTGAACTGCGACCCCAACGAAAACGAGCTGCTACCAGAAAAGAAGGTTAGGTAACGTTTGAACTGCGACCCCAACGAAAATGAGCTGCTACCAGAAAAGAAGGTTAGGAAGGTTAGTTTGAATTACGACCTTTACAGAAACGAATTGCTTCCAGAAACGAAGGTTAGGTTAGAATTGCGACCTTTAGAGAAGCGAACTACTTCCAGAAAAGTAAGTTAGGTTAGGTTTGAACTACGACCCCAACGAAAACGATCTTCTACGAGAAATGTAGGTTAGGTTAGAACTGCAAACCTAACAGAAAAGAAAATTCCAACGTCCGAATAGGCGTATTAAAATTATACTTTTTAATATTTATGAAAAATAATGTTATACGTAGTCAATGTTATGCGTATGAATGGTACGCGAATTATAATATGCGTTTTAAAATATACATTTTAATATTATGCGAATATACAACTATGCTCAATAACGGTATGCGTTCTCAAAATAGGAAGTTTTACTGTATGCGTTTTAATATAGACCCACTTAACCCATTTACCCCAGAATCTTTTTCTTATACTCGTAATGTAGTTTGATATGCATGGTTTAAAAATAGAATTTACCATTAGATAAATGTTATTTATAATGTATCGTAATTTTTATTTTGACCACCTCATAAAATATATTTATTATATCATAAGCACTCGTCTGTTTTAGGATGCAAAGAGTACCAAAAACAGTGCCGTTCGGGTCAATGCATCTCGGAGAATCAGTTTTGTGACGGGATCCGGGACTGTCCGGACAACTCGGACGAGGACAACTGCGGCACCCCCGGGCCCGGGTTCGACGATTGGACCACGACCACCTGGAGGCCACCGCCACCTGTGTACACCACCACCCGCCGCCCCGCGCCGGAGTACACCCCGCGACCAGTTTACCCGCGTACCGAGTATCCCCCCCCTTACCCGCAGCGACCGGATTCGGATAATTCCAGAGGTATGTGGTTTTCTATGCACAAATACGTCATTTCCTTCAACACCTATCTATAATTTAACATCGTGAAACGTATAATTTTAAGAAAGCGATGTTTATGATCATACACCGGATCCGCGGGGCCAAAAATGTACCAGTGCTAGTTATTAATTAAAAATCGACTAAGTTTATCGACATCGATGAAAAGCAATTTTTAACCATCTTTATCATAACTAAACTAATGGCTAAGTTTGAATACGTTTAACTATGTGCAAACCTCTTTCATTTATACTCATAGAACTGAGTCGTATATCAAAAATTCATCAATACTCTAAATTGTTTAAATTTGCTCAAATTAGTACAGTTGACCTAGAAAGGTTTAGGTTTGTAGGTTTTATTTAGTTGGCTAAAATGGATATTGTCGTCCAGACGACGAAGATTAAAGTCTGAAAATGTGGAAACAATGTCGATTGTATATTATGAAAATTATATTAAATATTGAAGAAGTTTATTTTTGTGTATGTAGTTTTCTTCTTCATTCAAATTCTTGAAATTACACAACGGTTGTACGTCATTTTTATCGATATCAACTAATAAAATTAGTTTAATGTGTCCTCGCACTATTAAACGTCAGTACAGATTTGCCCCCGCGAAACCGGTGTCTGCTTATGATCGATTAAAAACACTTTTGACCATAAATACCTTAAGAATACTTTTTGTTATTTTTATCGGTTGCAATAGTAAAAATAAAAAGTTAAAGTTACATTGGATAAAACTTTGGTACGAGTGTGTAACCGTAGACCTTAAATTTATGAAAATTAATAAAGTGTATCATAACGCATTGAAGTTCATACTTAGAAAAAGCAAGCTTTTCTACCCTTTAAAATATCCCTAATAATCTCTAAAAAGGTTCTAAAAATATATAAAAAGAAATATGTTTAACCATTACGGTAAAATTAAATACTAACTACTAAGTTACTACTACTCCATAACCAAAAATAGATATAAAAGTCGAATGCCTAGTTGCGCAAGGGTTTATTAATGTTACCTCACTTGTAATATAGGTAAATAAACAAGTAAGAACCTAGGCCTGCCCTCCTAACGTAAAAAGGAATAACTAGGTTCAAGCTACTTTCGAGAAAAAAGGCGGTTTAATATGTTGTTTTGACCGTATCTCCATTTATTAGGCATGCTATCGACTTGAAACTTTGACCAAAAAGTAGATAATATTATTTAGCTTATTTCTACATAGTAAATGAGGTCATGCACTTATGCCAAGGATGGTCCAAAAACAAATGGTATAATTAATAGCTAACTAACTGCAATAAGTATTCTACTTATTGCGTTTATCGTAAGTAAAGCAAGATATTGTATGTGTAGCAAATATAGTACGTGAGCTACACTGTACGAATCTTGAGTATCTACAGTAACTACTTTACTTATTGTAGTTATAACTAATAATGAGCGGAAAGAAATATGAACCCTACCAATTATAAACGTAATAACCATACTTATTATAGGTATTATAAGTAAATCATAACAAAATTCTTTATGAATTCTACCTACTTATTAAAAATGCAGTATCAGTTACTTATTACGGCTATTTAGACAACAACGCAATAGATAGGTAATAACAGTCAAAGGAGAAAATATAGAACTCATTTTGCTGTTTATGAATATGTATTATAACTCAGCTTGACCCAAAACTCGAGTTATTACACTTTACGTTAGGAACGCAGAGGTAATATAATGAGATATTAGCAATTATGTAAGTCGTGGAAAGATGATATTAGATTAGTAGATAAAGGAGAGAAAACTAAAACGGTCACCTTTTAAAGAAGTTTTATTTGGGAAAAGAGATTATTATACTATACATTACACTTACCTACTCGGAACATGTATTCAATGAAAAAAAAAGTTTACATTGCCGAGCACCATAAGGTGCAAATAATTATAAAGCTAAACTTAATATTTTATAGATATTTTGTTGGAGAGAACTTCAAATAATTATATTCTCATATTTACAAAAAAAGCACTGCGCTATAATTTAAAAAGAAATTAGGCTTATTCATTGAATGGTGTGCCTTAATTTAGGTGCTTGCAACAGAGACCAATGGCGTTGTGAGAACGGTCCGTGCATAGACGCAAATCAACGATGTGACGGTCACCGCGACTGTCCGTGGGACGACAGTGACGAACTAGACTGTCCACCCAATAGTAAGGAACTGCAACAAGCCTCCCGCGGGTTTGCACTGCGGCCCTAATATTTGAACTGCATGAATTTTGACACTTAATAACTTCGTTTGTGAAAGCAAAGCTTAAACTACCTTTAATTTATAATCTAAAAAGCGTTTAATATCATGGACATGACGAATGAACCTTAATATTTGAATTTACATGCCTTAACTACTTAATTTAACGTAAAGGAAAAAGTATTTTATATTCTGATCACTAATATACCTACTAAACTAATTACTTGGCTTAAATTTGACCTATTTTTTAAATAATTAGTGCTTATTAAAATTTTACAAATCAATAGTCGCTACAAACTGACCTACTCATACAATGCGTATTTTAAACCCTATATTTCTCTGTGGTGTGTTTTAGGTAACAGGTCACTAATTATAGTTCACAGTCTGATGTCTTTGATGCCGGCGATACTTAATCTACAAATATTACTCGCTACCCTCCTCAGACCCAAAAACAAGGGCAATCAACTTGTCGGTTATATACTTAAAGTGTAATAACTCTTTCTTCTTTATTTCAGGCCCAGTTACTTTAGATCTGAAAACGTATCCCACTGCCCAAGTAATACGCCACGGTAAGATTAATTTTCTAATAATGTTTTACATAAAAAAAAACACTAATTGTAAATGTATTAATTATTTTTGTATTTCATTTGGTTTGCGTGTTTGAAAGTAAATATATTATTGGTATTTGTTTATCGTACATTAAGGCCAGGACAACAGGTGAGACACGTGTAGTGATAAACTTCTAAGTCGAGGAGTAAGTACAGTCGAATCAGGTTTTTAAGAATCCTCCCGTCCGTATCGTGAATTATAAAAAATAAATATATTTGGGTACTTACTTTAAGATTATTTTAACGTGAATTGAGCGAAACCGTTTTATATTCAATCTAAGGAATCTGTAAGATAGTAATTAATAAATTCAATATTGTGATACAGCTATAAAATTAGAAAAATAGAAGTTCAGAATATTTTCTGCCACATCAAATATGGGCTTTATTATACAACTTGTTGCCTGTGCTAGGAGCAAATAATTAAAATTTAGGTTGTACTCCTCAAACTGAGCAACATTTGTTCAGCGATTTTTAAAAATAACTTACTTTTTGATTTTTAGTATAAGTTAAAGTTTTTTTGAAGCCGCAATGTATTGCGAATACTTATGTTTGTAGCGTGATAAACTACGTTAATCAGAATGAGACAGATATTAACGTACATTAAAAATACTATCTAATTTGTATGAATTAATAATTTTTAAGTTTTTGAACTAAAATGTTATGGTTTGAGGAGTAGAATCTACGTTATAATTATTTGCTTCTATTACAGGCCATACCCAGTATGTTCTGGAAACTGACAATATAACGCGGGTTAAGTATTATTAGATTAGAATCATAAAACGGTTTTTAAATATACCTAGTCATCACATTGTGATGTATCCTGCTTCAGTAACATTCAAAATGTGTTGTTTGGGTAATATTACATATATTTAAGTATTAGCTATGTTTGTAAAATTTGTGCAGTCTGGGCAGTTATTCGATTCGTGCTAATCACATTTATATAATAGCCAACCATGTCTTACAAGGAAAGGTACCCAACTGTCCGACTCCGATTTTATTCATTTTGATATATGTTATAGAGTAGTCTAAAATAGCAGACACGTATTTTTTTTAGCTGCCCAAATTCAACCTGTTAGAAAAGTGACTAAACCCTCCCACTTCTACAGAAAAAAAAATCAAGCAAGTTGCTAGTTAATTACTGGTTTGATATTATGTTTGAGAACATGAAAAAATAATAAGCGCTTATTTCGTTATATCGGCTGAAACTCATATTTTCCTAAAAAAAACCCTTCAAAGTTTGAGCCCTTTGAGGGTGTTTTTTTTTTAAGGAAAATATGAGTTTGAGGTGAAGTGACAAAGCAAGTGTCGTCTATTCTTTTTAGGGTTCCGTACCAAAATGGTAAAAAAGGAACCCTTATGGTGCGACTCTGTCTGTCTGTCTGTCTGTCCGTCTGTCACAGCAAGATATCTCAGGATCTACTGATGCTATTCGACTTGAAATTTGGAATAGTGTTAAAAACTGCTAATTCGAGCCTATGAGACAGCAAAAAAATCTTATACCTTTTTTACTTTTTTTTTAAAGGGGACCGAAATGGGATGTCGTAAATCAAAAGTTGAGCTAATATATCGAGTGGGATATCAAATGAAAGGGCTTAATATGTAAATTCCAAAACCGTTTTTCTTTTTTTTCTTAGACATGTAGTTTTTGATTGAAGACAAAAAACGTTAAAAAAAATACCATTCCCCCCCCTATTATCTCCGAAGATACTGAACAGAAAAATCTGTAATAATTACCGATTATTAATATTATCCTAAATATTACAGGAAAAATAAAACGGTTTTCCTAACCTTTATAATTAAGCTAAGCCTTTATATTCGATTAGTGAGTATATGGACCTGTGATTATTCTATGTTATTGTTATTCTCATTACTGTTTTGTAGCATAAGGCGACGATCCCTTATACATTGACATTTTATCAGTTAGGTTTATGTTTATTCTTTTTTCTTTTGACATGTACCTATATAATGATTATTTCATATTAAAATTGGGCACATAATCCTATATTAAAGTATAGGTGACATGTGATATTTTACGTTAGGATGTAAGATGACGAACCGCTATCGGTGATAATTAATTACTTTGATGATATGTTTTATGTTTTTATTTTCTATGAAATTGTTATTATTATTAATGTTTTGACGATCATAATATGAAATCGTGTAAATTGACATATGTAATTTATAATGTATTTTATATTGTGAAATAAAGAAATCTAATCTAATCTAATCTAATCTAACTTGCAGCGTTTTTTAGAAAACCGCAAAAATCGTAAGACAACCTTATTTGCTCCTACTAAACTAACCGCGGCATATGTCGATGTATGGGGACAACAGTTTTACAAGAGCAAAGTTAAGTTTGTCCCACCATACAGTTTTTCTTGAAATATTCACGTATCTACTGACGAGTTTGTACGGAACCCTCGGTGCGCGAGTCCGACTCGCACTTGACCGGTTTTATTTCATGTTATCCAACATATACTGATACCAGTAATTAACTAGCAACTTGCTTAAATTTTTTTTCTGTAGAAGTTGGAGGGTTTAGTCACTTTTCAGTATTTTGGAGGTCAGTTTGTCGCAATAGGTTGAGATTGGACAGCTAAAAAAAAATACGTGTCTATTATTTTAGACTACTCTCTAACATATATCAATATAAATCAGATCGGAGCCGGACAGTTGGGTACCTTTCCTTGTTAGTCACCGTTCCTCATGGGTAATCACACTGTTGGTTTTTTTTTGTTGGTCTGTGTCCCGTTTGGTCAATATACTGGCCACTTGGGTAATCACACTGTTGGAACGGGAGGCGGGTCTATTATAATAGGTACACAGGTTCTTATCTAGAGAAATAGCACGACTCGAATCATACGCCTAATAACCTACGAAATTCAGTGGGACATAATTTGGTACGTTTATTTCTTAATTATCAATTAATTTCTAACG
Organism: Eudemis profundana; assembly: GCA_947034925.1. Lineage (NCBI taxonomy): Eukaryota > Metazoa > Arthropoda > Insecta > Lepidoptera > Tortricidae > Eudemis > Eudemis profundana. The sequence continues at coordinate 29,830,907 of OX344794.1, forward strand.
AATCTAACGAAGTATTAATTACATTCTTTTAACATGCCTTAATACTTGACGTTCGGAACTTCAGCGGTTATTCTATGTAATGTAACTTTACTAAGCTATAACTGTCACTACCTACAGCCCCTAATATATTGAAGTAAGATTACGTATGATTTCTCGTGTAAATCAAAAGGTGCGCGGCTGCGGGCGCCTAACTGAATAACTGTAATAATTTTGTGTGTTATTTTATTTCATGGTGGTGGAACAGCCAAATATCAAACTGGTGAGTCGGTGTGCCTAATAACTATGGGTACTAAAGCGTGCATAATGGGCATTAACTTACTTCAGGCATATATTTAAAGGATATATTGTTTCGAAATTGTATAACTCATAAATTGATTAGAAGGACTGCTACAGGACGTGATTCATGCGAAGTGCGATTTTTTATTTTTTTTTATAAAAAACAAAATTTAAGTATAATTCAAGTAAAAGGAAGGATTAACCCTTTTGCATATATTATATTTTTTGCTCTTACTATCGCCGTGTCTTTTATGCACATAACTTCGCTCGTCCCCTAGACCTTCTTTGCAACACTTAACGTACATTATACTGACATTAATTCGGTTAAAATCCATCGCTAAGGTTAATAGTAATTGTTCTTATTTTTTCATTTATTTTGAATACAATTTATAAATATTGTGCTAGAAAAAGTGTAAGTGCGACTGATTTGCCGTAAAAACATGCTAGCGCCGAACAAACGTTGCAATTAATTATTATGTATTATGTTTAGATATGTCACGGTTAGAAAAATATATAACTAAATTATATAAGAACAATTACACAATAGCTTCATTATCATCGGGAAATAACATTAACTTACATTAAATTAAACCTTACATCTGTTTGATTTTAGAACATTAAGATTATTAATAAAAAGGGTGATGCATGTCACGTTTATTTATAACCAAGACCAACCAACTGAATTATTAAGATGTTTCTGAATTGTGAAGAAATGTAATGAAAGTAAGTTTGTTTTGTAAATTCTAGGTAAGGTAAGAATTTTAAATACTTACAGAGTATGAAGGAATCTTACATAGGTATTTGATTTTTCTTCTTTGTTCTGCAAATCAGTAACGTCGAAACGAAACGTATATTTTCTACTTATATTCTTTGAATAGAGATGTATATTGATCAGACAGATAACTGGGCCACTTATCTCATGGTGTCGGTCCCAACTATCAATCTCTGATCATTGCATTATTATGTTTTTTTTTTTTTAAATAAATATACATTTTTATTCAGTTTGCAGGTTGGTGCAAATATTTTATTAATAGAGTAACTGGGTGGTTTGTGAGAATAACAGTGAGTTATATTTTTCGAGTTTCATAACAAACTAATAAATTATTTGGTCGAATTCTACAATGAAAGTTGTGTTCGACAGTTAAGTAGACCATTCAACTGAATGCCTTGTTTCTTATTCCTTTTTGGGTTAAATTTCAGTGAGCATGGTAAGTATTAATTACGTTGTAAAACAAAAAGTAGGTACAGAAATAAAAAAAATTCTAAAATAACTCAGGGAGTCCCCATAAAAGAAACTTGTTTGTGTTGGTCAGTCACAGGACTGTATATTTTGAACCGTAATACGTAATACATAGAGACTTGAAATTTTCACAGAATGTGTTTTTCTATTTTTGCTAAAATATCAATTAATTGAAAGATAATCAAATCAAGAATTACCTCCCGTGTTGCGTACATTATTTTATGTCTACACTTGGCCAGAAAGTGGCTTTTTCCGTACGCGCAACGTGCGGAAAAAGCCACTTTATGGCCAGGTGTGGCATAAAGATTATAATAGCTGGTATAAGAATAATTATACTTGCTTGAGGTACCTGACGTCTTTTGTCTTTAGAAATCAGTATACGCAACAGCATTAAAAGTAGCTGGCTACTTTTAATGCTGTTGCGTAGAGCAATACAAGTCTTGGAACTTTGGGTCTTCTTAGCTTCGTTTTTGTAAAGTATGATCTGATAATTGTAAGTTTTTAGCTGTAAATTATTATTATCGTTCGAGACCTAAATCCGTTAAAATTATCATATCATCTCTATTGAACTTAACATTGCAACTTTCCATCTTCTATGGTATTGGTTTGATACTTTAATAGTATTTTATACAATCGTAACATAATGAAGGCTCTTAAAGTCGAGTACCGTGTTTAGGCCACGAGGTTTGCCGAGTGGCCTATGTAAGGTACGAGAACTTTAAGAGCTAATTATGTAACTATTGTATACAATACTTTTTCTATGAGTCAACTAAAACAACATACCACACTTACCAGTCTTTATTTGTATTGTAAGTCAAATAAACTATCACAATCACCGTACTTCCACTAAAACTATTCATTCAAAGTTTTATTTAAAGGTCGAAAACAATTGAGCGGCAGCATTGGTTGTAAAGCGGTTGGTGATTGGCTCATTACAGGACTAATTGCACCAATCGCGTGGCAGGAGCGTGTTTAAGTAGAGGCAAATTTGACAGGTGTTACGTTCTGAAACGCATTTAATCATCGAATTTGCATTAAAAGGAGGTTTTTACACAAGGATACACTTTTTTAAATTTGAAAGTTCTATTTTCAAAATTATTATAGTTGTCTAAAGCATATTATAATAAATATTATAGTTGAGTAGAGAGTGTCATAGACTAAATAACATTGAAAAGTTAGCATTTATAGTTTAGTCTATGGGATGCTAATGGAAAGATTAAAGTCGACGAGTAGAAAAAATATATTGTACAAAAAAAATCGTATATTGACACATCTGCCAAACATAAACATTTGCTAAGACTTCTTATGCGTCGTTCTCAGGTAAAAGTAAAGGTACACTTTACCAAGTAGTTTGTCTACCTATATTTTGACGACACGTTTAGCTTATTGCTAGTGGGAGTGACACGGCCTACGAAGCTAGAGGTCCCGGGTTCAAATCCTGGTAAAGACAAATATTTGTGTGATGAGCACAAGTATTTGTTCCTGAGTCATGGATGTTTTCTATCTATTTAAATATTTATTTATCTATGTATGTATGTATTGTATATCGTCATATAGTATACCCATAGTACGAGCATTGCTTAGTTTGGGACTAGATCGATTTGTGTAAGACTGTCCCGAAATATTTATATTTATAATGTAGACTATAATTATATTGTGTACTTAAGTTTTTTCCAAAAATCAACTGTTGAGTGTGTAAACTAACAAAACGAAAAAGGCTAGTTACGGACTGAGTTCCATAAACTTTGGCGTACAAGTCGATATACAGGGTGTATTCGTTTAGTGTAGCCAGGCGATTATTACGTAAATCTAACAGATATCTGAAAACGTTAAACTGATATCGAAAGTACGTTACCCAATGAGTACACGGTGCATGGACCCGAGTAACCCAAAAGCTTTAACTATAGATTCTAACAACTATTAGGAGTAAAAAAAGTTATAATATGATGTATAGTCGAAAAACGGTTGCTTTCCGAGATATTAATTATTTTCTAAATGAAAACTCCCAAGTGTGTAACAAGCCCTTATAAAATGTGACTAAGATACTTTTACTAATTTTTTAAAATCTTTTAACTAAACAGCAATTAACCCAGTATTTGATGGTACACGTAAGCGACTACGATTCCCCAAAATTGACCTTTTGTTTCCATTTTGGCTTTTTTTCTTTTTGATATATTTTCTCAAGTAAGGACATGTTTATAAGGAGGGGCTGAATTTACTGATTTATTTTGTTCTTTAAGACTATTAATGTAAAATGACAAAATTCGACTTAGGTTGATTTAACGTTATTTACTTGTAATACCATGGGAATACGTGGTTAAATTTTTTCGAGTTATTTGGGCCCACCGTGTACCTATATATAAGTGTGGCGTATAAGCCCCAGTTAAAATGTGGGATACGTTTGCCTGACTATAAGGAAACAAAAAAGAGACTTAACTTATCTCCCCTACACCAACGAAATTGCAGGCATCCTCTATTTGTCAATAAGATCCCAGCAACACACTTCTGCTCATCTACTATGAAAACGTAACTAACCTAACACGTAACGTACGAAAATAAGGACGACTTTTAAGTGGTAAAGTGATATTGTCTGAAAATGTCACACATAATGTTCTTCGTTGTTTCTTTACATAAATAACCTTTTTCTTATGGGTCTCGAAACATTAAACAAGATAGGAATGTTACCTTCATTACGTCATGCCAAAAAATCATCATGTTAATATTTTTATGAAAATTTTGTATTTTGGCATGTAATGCTCGGTTATGCTTGACACGTTGGGTTTACAGGGTTGGATCGGGTGTATCGAGCAGATTTGACTAGATATCTGTGCAGGTGGTGATGTGGTGTTCCAATGCCGCGACGAGGGGCCCCTGCGCGAGCCGGTCAGGTGGATCCGCGACGGCGGCCGGCCACTCAAGACAGGCTCCACCGATATAAACGGAAGACTCGAAATGAGTAAAGTGACCGTAAGTAAGACAGGCAATAGGGATGATGACTGGGTTAAAAATATGTAATTCTATTTAGTCCGTCAGTTAGATTATGGAAAAATATGGGACACGTATTTTTTGGTTTATCGAAATATTAAAAATCGACAAAGTTATAGATCATCAAACTTCTGCAGTGGGGGCTTGTGACGTCACTCTTGAGTACAATTTGTACTCAAGAGTGACGTCACTCGAAACTTCTAAGCACTCTATCCTCGTCAGTTTTTGTTTGTCAAACAAAACAAAAAATACGTGTACAATATTTTTTCATAATGTAACAGACGGACTAAACAGTTTTTTTAGTCTTCTAGCCTATTCCAACCAAAATCGCTGTAAAACCAATACAGATTCTAGTTAATTTCGAATTAACCAATTCAATCCCAGATAGCAAGCTGTATAACAGCTTACAGGTATTATACCACTAATTTAGCCATTAAAAAGCTTAAAGCTTGTGTGCTACTTGGTCAGTATTAATTAATTACAATTCTGACAGTGTTACATTTAATTTGAAATACCACAATAACAAATGTTTATCTTTCATTTGTAGGTCTCGGACAGCGGAGTTTATATCTGCCAAGCCTACAATTATGTAGGTTCTCCTGGGTCAGAAACAAGGGTGACGTTGGTAATAGAAAATCCATGTAAGGACTTTTCAAGAACACTTTCCCCAATTACGCCTTTACTAAAATAATAAAAAGGTTTTCTTATAAAAATGTGTCACTCCGCGGGTAAAGATACCTTACGGACGTGGTCGCTTGCGTCGTATCCGACTCCGTTACTATAGGATATCAAGATATAAGGGCACAAGCGACAACGTCCACAAGGTACCTTTAGCCGCGGAACGTCACATAATAGCTGTTTAAACTTATTATGTTTATTATGTTTGTTTTCAGCAACAACTGCTGCTCCATCTTTCATAAGTTGCCAGCCCTACGAAGCTACTTGCGCCAATGGTCAATGTATTCCGAAGTCAGCAGTGTGTGACGGCAGATATGATTGTAACGACCAATCGGATGAAGACTCTTGCCGTATGTATTACCTATGACAGTGATGTCTACTTACAGCCCTTGACGTGTATAAGACATGGTTAAACTTTTGACTTCTATAGACTTATTTTAAAAACCAATTAAGGTAAAATATATAAATAGAATACTTTAAAGTTAAGATATGTGTAAAATCTTATAAAGAAAGCCCTCGATCCCATATTTACGCCCCTCGCTTGCAGCTCGGGCCGCAAACATCCGCGATCGCGGCCTTTCTTTGTTTTTCCACCCTAGTTGTGTAATGTACTAATAATAACTTGTCGATAAACACTGCCTTTAAATTATAACGACAATAAATGTTAAAATATTTTTTTACGTAAGCTATTTATGTTTTGCGTTATTATTTTTCCAGACCAAAACGGTTTATGTGAGCCCAACCAATTCCAATGCGATAATCGTAAATGCATCCTCAAGTCGTGGGTCTGCGACTCGGAAGAGGACTGCGGCGACGGTTCCGACGAGCGCAGCTGCGGCGTGGCCAAGCCGGGAGAGGCTTGCACACCTGCTGAATTCACTTGCGGAAACAACCAGTGCATACCGAGAAGCTTCCATTGTGACGCCCGTCATGATTGTCTCGATGGTGGTTCCGATGAAATAGGATGCGGTTCGTACTTTTAGTCGTTATTATTACAGTCAAAGTTTGACGTGCCAACCACTCACGATATAGGTACATAAAGAAAATTGCGGGTTGTTGTGTTATTTGCGGCATTACGTTACGTAATGCGGTAAAACGTATTTGCCACGTGCAGTTACAGTAAATTCCCAGCAACACTGTCAAGTACTAAGTCAAAACTTTTTTTTATTTTCATAGCTCCCGTCCACGTTGTAAAACCGCCTCAGCCGCCCCATGTGAGGCTCAATCCGGGGGAGTCGCTGAGACTCGAATGCGAAGCCACTGGTGTGCCAGTGCCCTTCATAAGTTGGCGACTGAACTGGGGGCACGTACCGGAAAAATGCTCATCAACCAGTGAAAATGGTATCGGCGTTCTGAACTGTCCTGACATGCAGGTACTGGATGTTATTACTATTCTACATTATTCACTACACGACACAATGTCCACGCATGTTAAAACAAGTATATTTTCAATCGGAAATTACTAGCCTGGGCCTGAGACTATGATTCATGTTGTTAGTATACTTGAAATTGATAATTCGTTTACTGTTCTAGCCGGAAGATAGCGGTGCCTATTCTTGCGAAGGTGTAAACAACAAGGGCACTGCTTTTGGAGTGCCGGACTCCATAGTCATCGTCAACCGGACTTCGGTTTGCCCCAGAGGATCGTTCAACAGGTAAATGAAAAATGTGTATTAATCGCACCAAAACAAAATATTACCTTATGTTTAAAATATACCAAATTTTCTTTTTAAATGTAGCGATATCAGAAAAGGTGCCAAGCTTTGCACTATATTGTCGAAGGTCAGTCGGTCAAACCGATTTATAACTACTTGAGCTTTTTACCTGAGCAGTATTTTAAAATACCCAAGAGATTTCATGACATTCTAAAGTATTTTAAACCGCTACATTTCTGTTCGCATCGTCAAAGATGTTGTCACTGAGTTGCCCACAAGCTACATTCAAGGCTAAAAAACCGTGAGAAAACTAATTTGTCTGTTGCGTTTACACGGTGAAATTTAATCATGATCCCATCATAATATATTAAGGTAATACAAGTATAGTGTTTGCACCAACCCTGAAATCAATTCTAAATTACACAGGTACGTTTTATCTAATTGAAAACTGGAACTTCGTAATCACTTTTACAAAATTATCTTAAATAACATACATCTGATGTCTAATTATAGTGAAGCGCGTTCACCGAGTGAATGCATTAAGTGCTTCTGCTTCGGGGAGTCCACACAGTGCAAGAGCGCCGACCTGTTCATTTACAACATGCCCACGCCGCTCGGCGAGGGTGGCACACGCTTGGTCGGCGTCCAACAGGACTACAACGGCGGGATCCGACTCAGCTCCAATCCAATAACCGACCAATATTACTACCAGCCTTTACGAAATGGGGCTACGGTAAGATATCTCCCTATGCCTTCTCCCTGTACTTACTCCTTCGAAGCTCCTTTGTCTAGACAATCAACCTGAACCCCAAATGTAGTCATTATTACTGATCTTACGGGATAGAAACATCACATTCTTCACCATCATCAGTCAACTAACTTATCTGTGAGAAAATCGATTTTAATTTAGCGTATAATAACACTCTGCAACTGAAGTAACTGAACGTTTTTACTGCTCATACTTGTAGCAATAAAATATAATGTAGGTAGGTAACGTATTTAAAATTAAACTGAACTGTATTGACATACATTATTATTTGAAATCGTTATCTTTTAATTTTATCTCGTACAGGTTACCAAGCTAGAGGTCTATGGCTATCCTACATCGACGGACTCTTACCCGTACTTGACACTGCCTGAGTCCTACAACGGAAATCAACTAACGTCTTATGGAGGACATATCAGATATAGACTTTCGCCTCAATCTCCGAGACCCAACTCAGGATATGACAGTAATATGCCTGACGTCATTATCAAGGTACAGTACATGGAAATTAATCAATTATTAGCTTGATTAGTAGTTAATAACTGTGATTATGATATAGCCAAGCACAGAAACAATTACTCCAACCTGTACATACTAGGTTGGAGTAATTGTTTCTGTGCTTGCTAGGTACATTTGTTTTCTTTGCATACTGCAATAACGAAACCTAACTGAAAGTAAATACAATACTGCAGGGCAAACACGAAACTCTAATTTACAACCGCCGGAACACCGATCTGAGGGATAACAACATTGAAGTTCGTTTAACACAAGGCGAGTGGAAGAAGGCTTCGCCCGACGGCCCCGCCGTTCCAGCCACGAGAGAAGATGTTATGATGGCGTAAGTAGTCATTCAATTTAAACTTGATTGTCAGTGAAATGAAAACTAATATGTATTAATTCCACCTATTTGAATTTTAGACTAGACCACGTAGAGCTAGTTTTGCTGCGGGCGAGTGTAAATGGAGCAGGAGTCAACATCACCAACTTCGCTATGGAATCGGCTCAAAGCATTAATATAGGTCTAGGCGCTGCGAATCTTGTTGAGGAATGTTCTTGCCCTCCTGGTTATGAAGGACTCTCCTGTCAGGTAAAAAAAAATCTTTTCAGATGTCAAGGCTCCTTTTTATCCTATGATATTTTAGAACTTAAACAACTTTAGTCGCAAGAACCTACAAGTAAATTTTATTTTAATATGCAAAAGTTATTCACATAACATCTATCTGTGTTTATATTTTTATGTTCAACGATATTTCAAACTGTTTGTAATAATCGAGCAAGATTTTTAGAATATTTTTTACGTCATAGGTAAACGCTTAACCAAGAGTTTAAGTACCTATCGATTATTTCGTTCGGTTTTCTTAAGTGTAACTTCTCCATTAGAAATGCTCATCGGGCTACGTACGCGAGAGTTCGGGTGCATGGCTGGGCAACTGCGTCCGCGAGGCCCCGCGGCAGTGCCCGGCCGGCATGTACGGCGACCCCACTCGAGGCGCCGGCTGCCAGCCCTGCCCGTGTCCTCTAACCAACCCCGAAAACCAGTTCGCCCGTACTTGCTCCCTTGGACCGAGAGGAAACATCATCTGCGACTGCGCACCAGGGTATGCACCTATTCACCTATTTCAATTCAATTCATTTATTTGTAGTAAAAACTAGGTGTAGACCATCCACATCCACCGATGACCACGATCCTCAGTCACGTGGGAGCGACCACAGAGAGAATTTTGCAGTATATTAGGGGTTTACCCTTGACTTGCCGAGAAACGTTTCATCGTCATACCATTTCATCGAAATATCATTTCATCGAAAGTTAATTTTCTCTGCAACCATATTTTTCTAGAAATTAATATAAAACAAACCTAACCTAACCTACAGGATGACTCTTTAAAAAATCTTGAAAGTTAACGGTTTCGGAGAAAAAAGTTGTCGACGAAATGAAACATTCGATGAAACGTTTGTCGGCGAAACAAGGGGACACACCCTTTTATTGCCATATGATGTGTGCCTGATTTAACAATTTGCAAGTAAGTGACGAGACTGGCAAAAGTTATCATGTGGTATTTAAAATATGAGAGAAGTTAGTTATATTCAAAATAAAAAAAAACCTAACCTATTCTTACTTGGTGTTTGCGTGTTTACAGCTATGAAGGAGAACAGTGCCAATATTGCTCGCAAGGCTACGTCGGCAACCCGTTAGTCGCCGGTGACTCCTGCCAACGCCAAGTCACGTCCAACTGTGATCCTACCGGCACTCTTCGCTCTCGCCTACCGGACGAGTGTGAATGCAAACAAAATGTGCAAGGCAAATACTGTGATCAGTGTAAAGACGGCTCGTTCCATCTATCAGAAGACAACAGGTACATTGCGTGTCTTTTTTGCCTTATACATTATATTCAGTGAAACTCTTAGCGATATCATATCTGTATAATTTTTTTGCAGACATGGCTGCGCGCAATGCTTCTGTTCAGGAGTTTCGGAACGTTGCACTAGTAGCAACCTGCGTCGTAAGACGACCACGGTCACTTACAACACTCCGCAAATCGTCGACGAAGTAAGCGTGTACCAGAGCACGCCTCTCGGCGATGGCGGCGCGGTACGCTACGACGCGCCCGTCGAGGCGTCCGCGCGTCCGCAGCTCGAGCGCGGCGAGCTTGTGCTCGACGCCATTGATAGGTCGCGCAACAACATTTACTACTGGAGCCTACCGCCAAGGTAATTACCACCTTACACAATGTTGAGTGAAATGATAACACAATGGCCGAAATTTAGTAGGTTTAGTAATTAACACTTGGTTGATCAAAGTATAGCACATTAAATTTACTCGCGATGCAATGTGTTTTTTTTATTGTAGAAGTCGTATTTTGTCCTAAAATGCATATAATGTCTTTTTGTTCGTTGTCCAGCCAGTTTCGTTTGCGCCTTAGCAAGCATCCAGCACAAAATGCCCTTATGAACTGGTAGTAAAAGCTTAGCATCAAATTTTCTTCTTAAATTTTCAGCTTTGCTCTCGACAAAGTGACGGCTTACGGTGGTTACCTACGCTACGTGCTCCGCAATGTTCCCGTCTCAGGTGCTAGCAACAACGCTCCCGATGTTCAACTTATAAGCGTAAGAGATTAACTTTAATTATCAAGATATCTTGGTTATCGATGCTGGTTCCAAAACCATTTGCAGGCATTTTCTCACCTCACCCATATATCTAATTTATATTTTTATTTCCAGCACAACCGACTAACATTCCACTATTTCGGCAACTTTAATCCATCCAATGACGGCGCCTTGAATGCATCAGTTCAATTTCTTGAAAAGGGATGGCAACGGTGAGAATATTGAAATAGACATACTATTCTAAAATTCCTTAGATAATGATAGAATTGTATGTTTAAATACTTGTTTATTTCAGAGCTGACGGCAGGGGAACGACTCGCCAGCATTTCTTGCTAGCCTTAGCCGATGTGAAGGCCATTTTGGTGAAGGCGACGTACACGACCAACTACCAGATCGCTAGCCTGGTGAGCTCCAGCGTCGACACGGCGGAGGAAGGCGGCAGCGGGCCCCTCGCCGCGCATGTGGAGCAGTGCGTGTGTCCGCAGGGACACCTGGGCACCTCGTGCGAGGACTGCGCTCCCGGTTACACGAGGTACCTACATAATACTGTTATTTTTGAAGCGGGCTCAGACCCAAATAGTAGCATTCATAAATATTCTACGAATACACTACTTGATATCGATATCGATAGTACTTGAAAATTGAAGCATTATATACAGGGCGATTTTGGGGTCATGTAGCAGGAGTGAACGGGGTACTGGGGAGGGTCACACTGAGCAACTCACTATGGGGACAACCACGAATTCGCGAAAAAAAATCTTCTAATTATGAGTTAATTGATTCTTAACTATCAATTAAGTATCTATTAACTCATAATTAAGAGATTTTTTTCGCGATTTCGTGGTTGTCCCCATAGTGAAAGTTGCTCAGTGTGACCCTCCCCAGTACCCCGTTCACTCCTGCTACATGACCCCAAAATCGCCCTGTAGAAATACGAAATTCAAGGCTTCGCAAGTTAAATTGCACAATTTCATCTCGAATATGTTGCTTTTGAAACGTACTTTACAAACTTTTATTTAGCACCATTTCGTGGACATGCGTCTTTGCTCGATCCTGATTAAATCAATTTCTGTCATGCTTGGTTTCCGAAACATAATCATAATCATATATGTTTTAGGAGTGAAACGGGACTGTATTTGAAACGTTGTAAACCATGCGAGTGTAATGGACATTCTAATATGTGCGAAGCAGAAACTGGCGAATGTTTAGTAAGTGGCGATAATACTCGTAATATTTTGAATAATTCATATTTTATTATAATAATTGTTTTCACCATAGCTAGGAACCTATATCAAATTAATCCTTTTTGATATTTCAGGGCTGCCAGGATAATACAGCTGGGCCCAGTTGCGAAGAATGTAAACCTGGATATAGGCGAGACGTTTACAATAATTGCGTACCGCAAGTATCAAACCGCTGGCCGCCACAAGAGATTGACAACTGCAAGTACGTTAAGAAACCATATTATTAACTTATTATATTGACTAGTATTGCAATGGTTCATTTTTAGGGTTCCGTAGCCAAATTGGCAAAAACGGAACCCTTATAGTTTCGTCATGTCCGTCCGTCCGTCTGTCCGTCTGTCCGTATGTCACAGGCATTTTACTCAAAAACTACATGATGGATATTGATGAAATTTGGAATATAGGTGTCTTGTATGAGCCGCTACTTAGTTTGGTAGTTAAATAATTAAAATAAATATTTTTAGGGGGGGCACTCCATACATGTTACAGAAGCTAAAAAATTTTTTTTTCAGAAAATATCAACGCGTGGTACATAGTTCGACAGTTCTTTCAAAAACATTTTAAGGTTCTTAAGTAATAATTTTGATTAAGTGAATACCTTTGGAAATAATCGCTCCGAAAGTTGTGAAAATTGTGTCCCCCCCCCTCTATCTTCTAAACCGTATGTCCGAAAAATATGAAAAAAATCACGAAGGTAACGCTTAATTAATACTTTCCACGAAAATTATTTTCAACAAGATGGAATTAACGGTTTTTGAGTTATTGCCGATAAACTGCGCTTCTCAACAAAAGGACGTAATTGCTATGAAGATACGCTCTTTTGTTGTTGTACTTTTTTACATCGTATTTTTTACCTTATAGTTACGGCTATGGAACCCTACACTGAGCATGGTCTGACATGCTCTTGGCCAGTTATTTAACATAAATGCATTTTTTTTAGTTGCGATGACCGTGGCACAGTTGACGATGGTGCGCGTTGCGACGAAAGGGGCAATTGCAACTGCAAACAGTTAGTAACGGGCGAGTCATGCGACCGCTGCAGGCAAGGCTCGTTCGGACTTAGCCAGGACAACCCTAACGGCTGTATAGAATGCTACTGCTCTGGAGTTACAAACGAGTGCTATGAGGTTGGGAAAATAAATATTTTAACTGTATATCTGTTCTGTCTTGCGTGTTTTAATCGTGGAGTATTTCGTCCATGTAAGCATGGGTTTACGCCATTATTTAATGTAACAAAATTTTTCACACCGCCTTATTCCAATAATTGGATAATTGGCAACACGCTACTGGATGGTGTTTCACCTTTGCAAGCATAATGAGTACTTTAACAAATTGGTACCGTGCTATATATTTGTGTATTAAGAGCGTTTATTCCTCGACTATCGCTATTTTTTGAAAATTTGCGAACTTAATTTGCGAATTTGAATGAAAATGCATTTTATTCAAACTTCACAAAATAATGAAGACAAATTACAAAAATGGGATGTTGCCAGTTGGCCAGCAATAAACCATCTCAAGTTACGTAATATAGGTACCGAATAAAATTAATATTTGGAAATAAATGGCTTCTATTCTTAGTATTGTATAAATGATTCACGGCGCTTTAATCGCTTAACTTTATAATTCAAAAGGTGTTAATATCTATTTCTTCATTTTCAGGCCAATAATTTGTTCTGGGATCAGGTCCCAGCACCTATAATTGGTGATTTAAATTATAACAACTACACCATAATGGATTTGAACGCGAGAAAGGTTATCAACGACCACTTCGTTCCTTTTCTAGAAGAAAGTGAACTGATGTACACATTTAGCTTTTCACCGGACGAGGAACTGTTTTGGTCTCTGCCTCTTCTAACTCTGCCAGGTAGCTATTTTCTATATTATATATACTTGAAATAATATTTTGTTATAACACAATTCAAATCTGATGGAATTTTATCTGGAGAAATAGGTTGGCAGTATTCTTTGAGAACTCGTCGGTGAAAGACTTAGGACGATATACGATTTTAAGCTAACATGGTCATTCACATAATAACTACTCATTCAAACAAACATACATGGTAAATATCCCGTTGTTAATGGTAGTTATTATGACTTACGACGAGTTCCATAGTGCAAGTTTTGCGTTGAGTGTCTATAACGCAAAACTTATAACTTGTATGAAATGAAGACCCTGACAAGTTAACAAGTATGTCTTATCAGGAAACATGTTGCTGTCGTACGGAGGAAATTTGACCTTCAAACAAAAATTTGAGGTTGAGAACACTCTCCCTGTCTACAATAATCCTGGCACCGACGTGATCCTTGTGGGCGACGAAGAGTCCGTGTACTGGACTAACCCACAGTCGTTCCGTTCTGAAGAATATCTAGTAAGTACTGTACTGTTGCGGAAACTGGTAACACATTGACCTGGGCAGTAGCGGGTAGTAATAGGGATAACGACTGGGTTAAATAGTACACTGTGCACCGAGGGTAGTAAGAAGGGATTTACTAACGAGAGTCTTTTAATGACTCGAGTTTGTAATCCCCTTACTGCCCCTGGTACACACAATGTTTTTCATCACATTTGCAAGGAAAATAAAATAAGACTAAAATAAAATTATTTATTGTCAACTTTTTCATATAGTCTTCCACAGATAATGCTAAGAACTGCGTTTAGTTTTCAAACTTGACGGGCAGTACCGCCAGATTGTACCGATTTTCAAAATAAAATTTTAAACTAAATTATTTTAATTGCATCAAAATAATTGCAAAAAATACTGAAATAATAGTTAAATATACCATATAATTTTTGTATACACTAAAATTGGTTTTGTAGCCGAGTTTTGAGGATGTGAAATAAGCCTTGGCTGATTTGAAACCTCCTTAGTCGGAAATGACGTACGGGTAGGTTCTATATTTTAAAACTAAACTCATAACTCCCTCGGTAGTTATAGATTTTCATACAGTTTTTCTTCCCGTGGGAGTTATAGATTTTTATAACCCACGGGAGGTAAAACGGCTCGAGCTGGTCTATAAGCCCGCGTGTTATAACACCCTTTACGTTACTAAATAAATCATTTTTTTTTTTTTACGAGCAAGTGTGATGAAAAATATATTATTCTATCTATTTAGTCCATCAGTTAGATTATGGAAAAATATGGGACATGTATTTTTTGGTTTATCTAATTATTAAAAATCGCCAAAGGTGTATGTACTAGTAGTAGATCATTAAACTTCCGGAGTGGGGGCTTGTGACATCACTCCCAGGTGAAAATCGTACCAACGAGTGACGTCACTTGTAACAGTTGTAATTTCTAAGCACTGTATCCTCGTCATTTTTTGTTTGTCAAACAAAATAAAAAATACGTGTACAATATTTTTTACATCACACCTGGCCATAAAGTGGAAATTACCGAACGCTACGCGTGCGGAAAATCCCACTTCCTGGCCTGGGGGACACGTAAAATATTGTACTTACTTACTACGGGAGGTAATAAAGAAAGCCTCAGATCGCATATTTATCGCCTGCATACCTGCGATATATAAATACCTGCGATTTGAGACAATCTTTGTTTTACCTCCCTAGGTAAATAATGTAACTGATGGACTAAACAGTGTTTTTTGTCGTCTGGCCTATTGTTACGCCACTTTGCCAATGTTCGTAATTTAGCCGTATAATATTACCACGTTATTATTTGATTTGAACATAGTAACACTAACATAAAGATAATGCGCGGCTAAATTAGACCCGTAGGAATCGACATTAAAATCTCAAAGCATGATGTAATTCTGATTTATTAGTATGTTGTATGGACCTGTTGGGTATGTTCTATGGACCATGAAGTACGACATTGGCTCATTATACGCTTAAAACTAACCCAACAATGTATTAAACATCATGACTAGAATTATTTTCGTATAAATTGGTGCATGGTACAATAAAAACCATGGCGTGCATGGTTTTCCAAAAAAAACAAACTTAAACGTCACTGCTCAATTGCTTATTTTTTGTTTTTGTCACTTTTAAATCGCTGATGGCTCGAAACATGGTAGGTTTTTATTTCGAATAGTTTTGTAATCATAATTTGATTCTCGGTGTTAAGTAGTTGTATGATTTCGGCTATTGGAAAATGCCCTATCCTAGTAAACGGCGATAAAGAATGCACATCGATCTTTGGAAAGAGGCAATCGGCTAATTTCGACTTCGTATAGCGATATCCGTGTCGCACACACCATGACATTTGTCTTGTCAGTCCAGTCGTGGTTCAAATGCGAGAAAGTGCAGTCGCATATCCAAGTCAATATATATATATAGAGTTGCTAAAACTTTTACAAAATTAAATTTGTACTACGGCATCTATAGGAAAAAAAGGTAAGCCGTTACTTAGGCCAGTCACGCGAAATTATCTACAATGTTTATATACCGTTACCGCAATATTAACACTTTTTGTCGATCTTTAAACCCATATTTGAATATGCTAGTAGTATAACATCAGTTGCTACTGCTCAGTCAACCCCTTTTGGGAATATGGGCGTGAATATAATTTTTTTTGCGTTAGGGTGTATATTATTTTTCCCCAACAAGCAATAATTAAATACTTATAATTACCTACATCGTGTTTTACAGCTCTATATATTCCACGTGAAATCAAACCAAAACAACAATAAAGTACTTAGTTCTAAATTCAAAATCTGATGAACAATTAATCTCATAATTGATGTACATGGAAATTAGCATTCGTTTGTATTCGGAAATGCGATGATTGCCGATGTGCATTCTTTATGGCCGTTTACTGTACTTAACACCAAGAATCAAATTATGATTACAAAACTATTCGAAATAAAAACCTACCATGTTTCGAGCCATACGAACCGAAATTGCTGCAGGCGAATTAGTCTTTTTGTGACTGGATTGAATATTATTTGAAAGAGCGCCTGATTTTTTTTCTTCCTTACAGTTTACTCAAGTACCATTACTCGAAAGAAACTGGTTTGTTCTCAACACTCGAACACCAGCCAGCCGGGTTGTTTTTATGGGAGTATTGAGGAACCTGAGGCAAGTCCTCGTGCGAGCAACCCCTGTAGACTTGAAACGTGAGAAATTGTCGTCCACCTCTATTGCTACTGTTGCCATGGACAAGGCGGGAGAGGAACGCAAGCCAATTGCTGCTAAGGGCCTCGAGGTAAATACTCCACCATTACGAGCAGCACCCTTTATATTTTGTTATTCGTAAATTGTCTATATGATTTATTACTTTAAATTTAACAGCTATGAGTGAGCAGTGTATTTGATAAATAACTCGGCAATTGATTAAGTAAATAGGTAAACGGCCTAGTCGACCAAATCTCCACGAGTCTAATTAGGTATGTTCTCTTAACATCGAGGAAGCAGACTAATCTAATCTATCTTCTTTTATCCATTACCAAACAGGATTATAATTTAAGATTTACGTAAAATTATAACTAGGTATATAACATCTGTACTAGTAGCGTGTTGAAGTAAGATTCGAGTCACAATAACTCCATTTTCCGTTTCTAGGTTTGCAGATGCCCAGAAGGATACACCGGTAGGAGCTGTGAGTCGTGCTTGGCGGGTTACTACCGCCAGCGGGGCCGCTGTCTACAATGCAACTGCAACGGGCACAACTGCCACGTCGGCAGCTTCGACCAGGTCGTCTGTGACTGCCCCGACCGCTACTCTGGACCAGACTGCTCAGTTATTGGTACGTATTCATTAGATAACAATTATCATCATCACTGCGTTATTTAATACGATGTAAGGAGTGTGATGAGCTGATGAGAAGTTTTAATGACAAAGAACACAGCTAAATAAATTGTGGTCGTAATATCACTTGGTTGCAGACCAAAAATGGACTCTTTTATATTTTGTACTTGCCCATGCCAGCATAAATTAAATGCCCTTTTTTATTTTTTTCCGTAGTCGAGTAAAAAGTATCCTATATTTTAACCGCGGTCATTATCGACCTGTGTTTCATGAAAATCAGTAGTTGGGTGATGCGCGAATAAAGAAACAAACCAACAAAAAAGTTAAAAACGATTTATTTGTGTTTCATAACTAATTTTTGACAGTCCTTAGTTACTTCTTTAGAAAAATATTTAATGTACAGACATAATCTTGTAGATATCCACACTCCAGGTTCAATCAAGTTGATTGTATAAGACTCATGCTGGCGATGATATGATTATTGATTACCTACACTTGTAACCTGTGATATTGTTGATTGAATAACATTGATGTAATATAATAAGTATAATAGTCGATCTATTAACACTTTAAGCCCTTTTAAGTAGTCATAACGCATGAATGTAAAATCTGATTTATATATTATGATATTAATCTTAGCCACAGTTAGCAATTAGAAACAAAGTATAATACCTATTTATTTATGTGTGTTAATACATGTTTTAAGTGTATTTTTTTAAAACTATCAATAGGCGTAGTTATGGAACTCCACCCCACGATCGACAAAAACTACACAGGTTTGAAGCCTGAGTACCGGAGAGTGTCAGTTCGGTGTCAATACATAGCACCAGAGCCATTGACAATTCAGTTTTATTACAAAGGGGGAAAAATATATGCCCCGAAACCGTACAACACTTCAGAGTTGCAGTCCGACGGCTGGCATGGAAAACACGCCATGAAGCTTATCTGGGACACCAGAAATCGTGGCGAAATATTGGAATGTCACACGATTACTTCAAGAGGATCCACTCTTGGGTTGTTGTCTACCAGCCTTCCGCAACAAGGTAGCTCTTCCACTCGGAGAGCTTCTATATCAATGTCTGTCTGATACGAATCATGCTTCAAGTCAAAAGTATTTACTGTTCATTCCCCTTTGTTGATGATGTTATTCCCGAATGAGAGTACAATTATGTTAATTCTACTTTATTTGTCTGACTAACCAGCGCGCTCAGTATATTGTAAGTCTAACCCCTAATGTTGTTCATTTTCTGTTTAGTTGCTTAGAACTAAGAACCCGCACATAACTAGTAGTACATAATCTATCATCATTATGTGTTGTGATAATTGTATATATAATACTTATATAGGATATTGCTGTTCTCATTTGATGTTATATAAAATCTTTTACCTACTCAATGTTAAACCCAAATTGCATTCATTAATGTTCAACAGTAGATGTCTACAAGTTGAATTGATAATGATGATCTAACACTCTGTATAATGCCAGTTTTTTAGTTAAAGCTTACTATACTATAACCTCGTTACGATCCAAGGCCTAAAATGGTATTCCTTAGAATAAAAGTATTTTTTAATTTAATTAAACTGTATAAAATAGCTTAGGTTTATTTGCCCATTCAATATACTCGTACTTATATTTTAAAATTTCCAACGCGTTTCTATACATGTGAATTCAATTACCTATTAGTGTTGTGGATGTTACGAGGATTAAGAGTATGGTATATAGTTACCCGGTGATGAGGATAATTTTACTACATGTAATTTGATTTTATTGATAAGTACCAGTCATAATCCCGTTTCGGACTAACAAGGTGGTTAACAACGTTTAAATGTTAAGTAGTTAAACGGTCAAAAGCTATTAGATGAATACACTATATTCAGAGGATTTTTTACTATATCAGAAAATCACTGATCGTTACGTTATGAAAATAAAGTCTGTGCTTAAAAAGAAAATGAAGAGACTAAGTTTTTTGATATTTCATTTTAGATGGAGACAATATGGTGACAACCGGTCGGCCGCCGGCTCCGCAGTCCAGCGTGACTGTAACGATTTCGAGCCCCACGATAAAGATCCAAAGCGTCGGTGGATACGTGAACTTTACGTGCGAAGCCACGAGCCGATATAGGCAAGGCCCTCTTCCCGTCACTTGGGTTAAGAAGAACGGATACTTGCCTCAAGGACGATACGTGATTGATCAGGACTCGGGCACGCTCACCATCACGCAAGTCCAAGTCTCCGATAGCGGCACATACATCTGCCAGACGAGTGACGGCATCGGGACAGGACAAGCTCAGGCCACCCTTACAGTCGGATGTAAGTTCGTTTTCCATTTAAATTTTTATTAAGAGGTAAAATTTACTAATATAACCTAACATAATAATTTTTACACGCATCTTTTTGGAATAGCTGTGCCAAACTGGATATTTTACGCTAAAGGTAATTATTAGTTGACTGACACAATTAAATTTCGGAATCTATTAATCGCTCAGTGTTACTTTTGTAATAAGGGTGTAGTGATGGAATCAGGAAGAGGCCAGAGCTAGTGTTTTAAAGTGCAACTGTTTATTTTACAGATTTTCAAATTAATTACTTGTCTGTCAAAACAATTAAAAAAAACATTCTTTTTTGTCATATGACACTATGATTTATACTTATGACAACGTTTTTGCAAAATAGTATTATATATGTAGTTTAAAGTAGTAATTTTATTTTTACTATGATGTATAGTTATTTGTACCTACGTATTCTTGCAGCAAACCCAATGACACGTCCTACTGTGTCAATACAACCATCTGTACAAGAATACTATGAAGGCGATAGGATCCAGCTCGAATGCATTACTTCTGGAAACCCCACACCTACCATTGACTGGCGAAGAGGAAACGGACAGCCCTTACCCATGACAGTACAACATTACGAGTCTTATTTGATAATTGAAAACGCAAAGGAAGAAGATTCCGGTGATTACAGGTAAAACAAGATGAGTCTAATAACCGTTAGCGAGGTTTAAAGAAGCATTCTCAACAATAACTTTTTGCGACAGGTGTCTCGCTAGCAACAACGTCGGCACTGTGGATCGTATTGCTAGCGTTACAGTGCGACCGCGACCGGCCTGGCCACCTCGTGAGAAGCTTACTATTTCACCCGCTGCACCCAACGTCGTCGAAGGTCAGAACACGAACGTTGTCTGCACGGGCACGGCGAATATACCACCCGGTTCTATTAGATGGGTCAGGTAATACATTTGCAAATACCCTATTAGTTATAAAAAAATAAATGTCAGTGCAAAAACTGTAAATATTTACTTCATTATTTCAGACAAGACGGAGCTGAATTCGCTTCTAATATACAATCACAAAATGGCGTTCTATACATTGATGTAGCTCGTCTGGAAAACCAGGGAGTGTACACATGCCAGACTTCATCAGGTGAAGCAGACTCGATGCCTGTTCTCGTGACCGTTATCCCTCTTGGCACACCGTCGCCCCAAGAAACGTCTAGAATCGAAGTTAACATAAAAGACCTAAAGATACCAACGGGAGAAAGTGGAACTGTAGACTGCAATCCCCAAGGATACCCACTGCCGCGAATCCAGTGGACCAAGGTAATGTTTGCAATGCGTAGGTACTCCAGTTTTACATTCATTAATTATAATAACCCCTATCCACAGAAGTATAATATAATATATATTTCTGTTGATAGGGGTTCCTAAAATCTTCCTTTATGAATCCAATAATGTATATTGTTCTTCTTCCACTATGGATTTAGTAATTACAATACATCGGAATATTAATAATATTTAAACTTTCGTATAAAGCATGAAGGCGAGTTCGGTCCTGGAACCAGTCAAAGAGGAAATACATTGGTTATATCTAATGCCCAAGATGACGACCGAGGATACTATATGTGCAGCGGAACAGTGGATGGAACTCCGATTGAGACGACTTACGTTAACGTTGATATAGAGAGTAAGGAAAACATTGTTATTTTTATCTTAAATCTGGCTTGTTAACGTTGTAAATTACCTATTTATTATTACTACAGGCTACATTACAATTTCTGTTATTAAGATTAACCGTTATTTTGTAATTCCTATCAGTATCAGGCATAATATGAAACCTTAAAAAAATCTTCTTTGGCGTTGTAGGTAAAAAGAAAGCATTTTTTTTTGTTTTCAGCCCGCATTCGTCCCAGAGTACAAATTTGGCCGCAAAAAGATGTTCGCGCTCGTCTTGGAGATCAGTTTGAGCTCCGTTGCCAAGTATTAGAAGGAGTGCCTGCTCCTGTAATACTGTGGTCCAGGAGTAGAGGACGCGAACTGTCACCCGACGCTCAAGTTGGCCCTGCAGAAGTCCTCAAGTACGTTTTGTTACTTAAATAGTTATTGAGAACGTACAGGTCGATTCACAAGAGCTGGCACGAATGGGTTGAATGAGTGAATGATAATGTCTATGTGTATATCACAAAATGATTAAATACAAGTTGATTCAATAAGCGACAAAAGTGTTTTTAGACAATCTTGTCTCCTAACTTCGTAATGCAGTCTGCATTGTCCATTTAATGAACAAAAAAATCGCTGCCTATACAGGGTGGGAGGGTCTATACCGACAAACTTTAACTATAGATTCTAACAACTATTAGGAGTAAAAAAAGTTATGTGATGTATAGTCGAAAAACGCTTACTTTCCGAGATATTCATTATTTTGTAAATGAAAACTCCCAAGTGTGTAACAAGCCCTAATAAATGTGACTAAGATACCTTTACAATTTTTTTAAAATCCTTTAACTAAACAGGAATTAACCTTCGCAGTATTTGATGGTAAGCGACTACGAGGCCAAAAAATTGACCTTTCGTTTCCATTTTAGCTTTTTTTTTCTTTTTGTTAACTTTTCAGCCAGTAAGGACATGTTTATAACGAGGGGCTTAATTTACTGATTTATTTTGTTCCGTAAGACTATTAATGTAAACTGACAAAATTCGACCCATGTTGATATAACATTATTTACTCGTCACACCACCAGGAATTCATGGCTAAAGTATGTCGGTATAGTCCCTCCCACCCTGTATAAGCGCAACCTTGTTTGCACAGTTCGCAAATTGCGGCGTTAGTGTGAAAACAGGGTATAAATGAAATAAAAACTCCATGTTAGTAAAATATTTGTAACGAACCGTCAAACTTACCTTTCTGCCGCACTGCAGTTGCGTGCGTATAATAATGTATTTTTTTTTCTTGAATTTTTGTACTTGCTTACTAAAATATTTGGAGCCCCCGTATAAGAACGTCAGTCAACAGTGACAAGTGACATTACTTTAGGTCAATCCATTCGTGCCAGCTTATGTGATTTGACTATTCTGGACGACTTCAATTTTACGCATTTTTCTACAGGTTCTCGAAAATTGACGTCAACGACGAAGGAGAATATATCTGTAACGCAGCAAACAAAGCCGGCAATGATACGGCCACCGCCGTCCTCAAAGTGTGGTCTCCACCAGAGATTACAATCACACCAGATCGCTTGGTATCAGTCACATATGGAGATTCCGTGGAAGTTAAATGCAGAGCCAGTGGCTATCCAGAACCTATGGTATCCATCAAACGTAAGTGGATGTGTTTAGTACCTATTAGCAAATAATAAATAGCTTTAATATTGAGTCAAAGAAAATACGTTTTTGGTTAAACATTCCATGCTAGATTTAAAAATAAATCATTTTTGAATTAAATATAGGTACATAAACCGTTATGCAAGTAATAATTTGATATAGACATTTATTAAATACAAAACACATGGTTAAAATCATACTTAACTAAGATGTAATAATAAGAGTAAAAGTACCTAATACTAATTTTGTATAACTATCTACGTAATTATGTATAATTATGTATCGCTATGGTAGGGAGGGCGCTCCTCGCGCAAGTAGCATTCCGTGCCATATTGCTAATAGCAAGTCTGCGTGAGAAAGTTGTTTGTGCGATTTGTCGCCCATTGCATTCCTTATGTGTTTTAATTAGTATTTAATCATTAAACGGTTAATTGAATCCGTATAGTGAGGGAGAGATCGGGTGCCCGCGTGGTCGTGCCGCCGACTCCTAGCGTGGCATCGCTGCGTATCACGTCGGCGAGCGAAAACGATGAAGGCGACTACTTATGCTCCGCCTCGTTCCTCGACCAGGCTGTCGACGACCAGTTCACTATCCAAGTCGAGCGTGGAGATATGAACTTCCCTCCCGGTATGTAACTTTCTGATTAATGTTTAGTGGTGCCCAGTGGCGTGGCGTAAAAGATATCCTTGGGCAAGCCGATGCAGATTTAGTGTACATTTTCCTTAAGAGCTGTAGAATAAGGTGCTCAAATGCCTGATATTGAATCGAGGGAGAGAAGAGAGAGGAATCGAGTTCTTTGGACGCCACGCTACTGGTGGTGCCTACACTTGATTAAATGCAAAGATTTTTCTCTACTTTCTATCAGGCGAGGCCAAGCGCAAATCCATTAATCATAAAATTAGCCTTGCAACTAAATACGCTAACTTTTATTACGCATTTAGCGCAAATTTAAGATCATTGTTGATACTCGTAGGTATACGGAGTGATCTAATTAAAAACTTCAAAACAGATTTTTCGAAGGAAATATATTTCTGTAACAGCTTAAAATATGTTTTTTTTTTTTTATTTAGATGAAGGCAGTGGAATGGATTTCGACCCGTATAACCCTGACCAACAACAACCCAGAGCGAGTGCCCTGATTGTCGCTGAAGGCCAAAACAGCATATTGCGGTAATTTTTGGTTTTGTTGTTATATTTAATCAATTAATATTTTTATAACTTGAGCACGATTCGAATCCGATTTTTTTAACGTGTGTCCAGGCAAACACAGACGTAAGCGAGCGTTACAGATTTTTGCGGGTTAACTGTTAGAGTCATAAAATACTTCAATCAGATCAGTAGCTCCATTTTTATACGCCACAGGCAGATTTTCTATAGAACCAATGTTGCTAACCGCTTAAATAAGTATACTTTACAATTAAATAATATCTAACTAATATTTTAGCTGCAATTACTCCGGAACCTACGACCACGAACTCACGTGGAGCCGACTCGACCAGCGTCCTTTGCAAAGAAATGCTCAACAAATCGGCAACGACCTAATAATACGAAACGTAAGTCTTTATTTCACATAAATGTTCGCATTGTAGGTATTGTATGTAATTGTAGGTATTATAGTGTCACTATGTAAGTGTATCTCCTTACCATTATGGTCTCGATATCTTGCAACATAATTAACACCAATGTAGGTAGGTACCTACAGTCACAAAGAGTACAGTACAAATATCGTCAGTACTTTTAAAAAAACACGTATCTGATACTGACTCCAGGTAAAAACGCACTAAGGGTTCCTATATGAAGTGCATAATATGTAACTTTGACGTTTTTCCTTACAAAGTTTTTAGATACGAGTTTTTTTCAAAGTAGTGACGATATGCATTTCCACTTTGACACTCGGCAATTCTCGACAGTCATCGGGAGAGATCGGAAATGCAAACGACACGAGATACATTGCTGCATATTCATAATATCATAGTGTACACTTAACAGTCTAAAACAGTAATGTAATCACCTGCCACAATTACGGTTTTTTTACAGTAGACTTATGAATAACACAGAATTGGCTTGATTTAATTGTTACATCGCATTACTTAAGACACACATATTTAAGTCGTACTACTTTAAAAGCGTTATTTACAATAGGTTTTATTATTAACAGTGTTCGGGTCTGGGGTGCAAGTTGGGGTATATGATTTCAAACGCTATAAAGAAAAAACCGGCCAAGTGCGAGTCGGACTCGCGCACCGAGGGTTCCGTACAAACTCATAAGTAGATACATGAATAGTTCAAGAAAAACTATATGGCGATTAGTTTAGCAGGAGCAAATAAGTATGTGTTAAGATTTTTGCAAATTTCTCAAAAACAGTGCAAGTTAGGAAAACCGTTATATTTTTCCTGTAATATATAGAATGACATTAATAATTGGTAATTATTACAGATTTTTCTGTTCAGTAACTTCGAAGATAATAGGGGGGGAACGGTATTTTTTTTAACGTTTTTCGCCATAAATCAAAAACTACTCATTTAAAAAAAAATACAAAAATACTGTTTTAATCTACAAATTAAGCCCTTTAATTTGATACCTCACTCAATATAATAGCCCTACTTTCAATTTGCAAAGTCTCATTACGGACCCCTTTAAAAAAAAAGTAAAAAAGTTACAAGATTTTTTTTACATCCTATAAGCTCGGGTTAGCGGTTCTTAACACTATTCCAAATTTCAAGTCGATAGCATCAGTAGATCCTGAGATATCTTGCTGTGACAGACGGACAGACAGACAGACAGACAGACAGACAGACAGACAGACAGACAGACAGACAGACAGAGTCGCACCATAAGGGTTCCTTTTTTACCATTTTGGTACGGAACCCTAAAAAGGATGTTCCTCAGGATTCGGGGAATGAATTATTTACTATAGATGCATATTACAAAAAAAATGTATCTACAATAACATCCATTCCCAAAATCCCGAGGAACATCCATGTTTCTGTATAACGTTTGAAGTCTTGTACCCCAATTAGCACCCAAGATCCGATCTCTGATTATTAATTATAATTTATTTTAAAACGCCTAAAATAAAATTACACCGCTATGGCTGCACACTTGCGCCGCTTGAGGCCCTCGGCCGAGTCCGCAGCAGCACCGGCTCTCAGTTATTATTAATTAGGTAGGTATATTAAATACATTAAAAACAAATATATGAGTAATTCTAGGATTTTATATACTCTATGTGAAAACACGAACCTTTACGATTGAAACCGAGATATCCCGAGTGTCAAAGTGGAAATAATCGTATTGTCAGAACATACCTACTTACTACCCTTTGATACAAACAAGTACAATACGACCTTTTCTCTGTTGCTTTTTACGCCAAGGGAAGAATTCCATAGAATTGCGGCCTCTTAATATTAACTGTAATCAATCATTTTAATTGTAATTTCTCACTAATGTGGCACTCCGACATGACGCTTGCACTAATTCAAGATTTATGTACCTACTTTAATTAAAAGTAAGGTATCCCTAATTGATAACAGAACAAATTTCCGTATATCAACTTACTTGTTCAACGGTGAAGATGTTTCCGTAATTCTAGACGGTTCCAACCTGGCTTACCTAATTTAAGACAGTCGGGCTTGTTATTATTCTTAAAGTAAGCTGAACCTGCTACTTAAGTATATTTTTTATGCCTCACCATAGTGTCCACTTGTCCATCACGTTCTGTTGGTTCGGGTTTCAATATTTCACATAAAGCGTAATAATCATGTTTTGACTGCGTTCAATTTGGGAACAGGCGACGAAACAGGACTCTGCCGATTACGAGTGTAACGTGGTGGACAGACGAACCGGGTATGCGCAGCATATGGCATACGTCAGCCTGGTAGTGCAGACGCCTCCGCGTATAACCCTTCGCCCCATGACTCAAACTGTTTCCCCCGGGGAGTCGCCTACTGTCGAGTGCATTGTCGAAGGTGACGACATCCTTGAAGTCTCGTGGGACCCTGTCGAGAAGCCCTTCTCCAGGTACGGAATTTAACTTTCTATAATAGGTATAACTTTGTTCTATATCTCCAGCTATTTAAATCGCAGAAAAATACTTATTTATTTTCGTGGGTACAAACCAAACCAAAATTGTAAACGTTTTATAGAAAACGTGAAAATGAATATCGTAGGTAGAATATAAAAACTAATTTATTTATTCGTATATATATGATATAACAATTGTGTTCTGTACAGGCGTGTGGAGGTCAGCGGATCCACGCTTATATTCCGTCGTATTGAAGTAGAGGATGCAGGAAATTACACATGCTCCGCGAGGAACCGAGCGGCCCCCGCGTCTGCAGTTGCTCAAGTACTCGTTAGCGGTATGTCACTGTTACAAAGCTCTCACTCACTATACGTACATTATATTTCTTAGTGTAAATACAGCATAGACAAATCGGTCTTCTACAGTTACGTACGAAAGCACCTGAGCACTTTAATGTAAAATTTTAGCAACACGAAGCTATGCCTACTTTCATACATAGCTTATAACACTAAAGTTTACACAGGCTCGCACTTCAATAGTCAATGCCATATACCTATTTAAACTTGGTGAAATCTGCAAGACCTTCTCGAACTCGTGTACATTTTGGACTTTGTATTTGACTGTTTTTCGTTTTTAGTTGCGACCTATATCAAGATAGTTTAATTTCGTTTCATCGCAGCAATGGATGTTTATATATGCACCAAAAGGTCCTTTCAGAATTCGCCGAGAACACCGCCACAAAGTTATCTTTCATTTAGTTGCCTTGCAACTAGGCGCAATATTACCGACACTAACTCATTAGATCATCAAATCTGATAATCACAATGTTCACGATGAATGATGTCCATTTCACTATGCTCGAGCTCAAGTTCACCTGATTGCATGGCACCATGACGTTCATAGAGCCCAACCGCGTGGCATCGGAGTCGCACGATAACGAACAGGTGGCGCGAGTGGGCCAGGCGGTCCACTTCCGCTGCGACGTGGCGCAGCCGGCGGCGCGCGCGCAGCGCCTGCACGTCAACTGGACCAAGAACAACAAGCCCCTGCCGCGCTCCGTGCGCGTACTCAACGACGGCTCCCTCTTTATTAAACTAGCTAAGAAATCCGACAGTGGTTACTACGTCTGCACCATCAGGGATGAACACGGAAGATACACTAGCAATTACATCAACCTCCATATAGAGGGTCAGTCTTAATACGATTAGCAAAGTCATGTTTTTGGAACTACCTTTTCAGTAGTATCGAGCTTAATATGTAATGATACAATTTAAAAGTTTTTCTTTATTAATACTAAAAGAGTTTATGCTTTAAAACGCCATGCTGAGTAGTTTTTAATGGTCTAGGCATG
This sequence comes from Eudemis profundana, assembly GCA_947034925.1. Lineage (NCBI taxonomy): Eukaryota > Metazoa > Arthropoda > Insecta > Lepidoptera > Tortricidae > Eudemis > Eudemis profundana. The sequence goes on from OX344794.1 coordinate 29,859,540, forward strand.
ATGAATATTTTTCAATTTAGATTCTTTCTTCTCTTTTTCTTTTATTTATATTTAAGTAATAGGCTTTTTATTGTTACCCACTTGCGCAAACTTCATTAAACTCATCTAATATAGCGTTTTGTGCGTTTTGTTTTTACAAATTAGAAAGTGACTGGAAGATTTCTAATAGAACACTAGCGCTAATGCATGTTTGCGCAACTGGGTAATATGACTATAAATGAACATAATATTATATTTTATGTGATAATGGAATATATTTTGCTCCTTACTCACGAAGGTATTGTTGAGTGCTTGGAAACGCAGTTCCGTTGTTATGACGGCACTGGTTGCATAAACGATATACTCCTTTGTGACGGGCACAGCGATTGTGAGGATAATAGCGACGAATACAGCTGTATACTGAACAGGCAGCCGTCCAATACTCTTTCGGATTACCCGACGTATACTGGTACGAGTCATACAAATGCAGGTGTATTCGGGTTGTTTGTGGGATGTGTGTCCAGTCTGCAATGTGGGAACTACTGAAGTTTTACAATGTTATTTTGTATAGTGACTAAAATGTGAGAGTGATATTGTGTATGTTTATTGTAACATTGTTGGTACCTGTTTTTTATTTATTTGTTTTGTATAAAGGAGTGAAACGTATACAATTATATTGTATTTATACTGTTAAATGTATTCTTACGGATTTTGCGTATAAGTACTCTAAATTATCCATATCTTTCTTAGTTTCTTCTGTATGCACAATCTTTCAACCTTTACGAAAAAACTTGCATGTCCTTTTTAAATTAATCGTGCTTTACTATATTGCATGTTTTCATCACTTTTCACTATGTCTCTTATTTACAACCCTAACTAATGCTTGAGTACTCTTCACCTCGATTTCCTTAATTGTGCTTTTACGTTGTGCATATGTCGCAGCCAACTGATTTAATCAGCCATTTTGTTAAATGCCTAGCATTTTCACTAAATTATGACCCGCCAGCAGGTCGACGAGCTTCTATTTCTGCTCTGAGGAACACAAGCTAACAGACAAACCTAACCTAAAATTTAAATGAAAAGGCTAGGCAGTTAACTAAATGGCTTATTAAGCTAGTTGGCGGCGACACACATAATACGTAGCTGGATTAGAGTAAGTTACATGAGTGAATGAGACTTTTGGTTTTTTTTTCATAGTAGTTCTCGATATTACACTTGAATGACATAAGCCGTTTTCGATCGTTCAGATGACACATCACAAGTTTATTAATTTCATTCGACATAACGTAAACCTAAATTTATATCGATTACGATCAGACAAACCATCATGCTTCAAATAATGCTGGTAACTTCCACGAGAGTTGAGGTGAATGATTACACATACAGCTACACGAAGTATATTGTAAAAAAAAGTGAATTAATGAAATGAATGAGTGAGTAAATAAACACAAGGCTATAGTTTAAAGAAATTTTTTGGTCTAATTTGCAATTTACTGCAGAACTTGCTATCGGTACGAAAAAAGAACAGTAATTTCAAAATTCCGCTGTCATTACATGACACGTTGTTGTGTGCGTGACCTCAACTCTGTTGGAAGGAACTTTCTATTCGCTGGGTGCGAAGTATAAGGTGGGGGAACCACGAAACGATCGCAGCGCGCGTCATGGCCAAAATAGGAACTTTCGGCAGACCAACTGTCACATTTTACTAGCGAAATTTACGTTTTTAGTTGGCAAAGTGCCTTGCAGCAAAAGACACAAAACACAAAAAAAAAGTCCGCCGTATTTGTAACCGCTAGTTGGCGCTGTCATCGCGCACCCAGCGAATACTAGCCAGCATTGGTTGATAGACTCAAAGTTCAAATTCGATAATTATGCACGATTTTAATAAATACCAAACGTTTTTGAGATTTATTTCTTTTAAAACATTATTTGGTATTACTAAATATAATACACGCTAAAATACCTACAGGTCGATTCACAAGAGCTGGCGCGGATTTAGTATGAAATAAGCACTGGCTGCATACAAAATCCGCGCCAGGTCTTGTAAATCGATCTGTACACACAATTCGATTACGTACATAAACATTAAATGATGAACATGATTCCGTCTTGCAGATGTTTATTAACTGTACATATGTACATACACAAATATAGCAAGCTTTTTCGTGCATGTCTGCTTCTTCTGTACAAACATAGGTACGCATTCCTTGATGTCATAGTTTCTAAGGGTTATATTTAACGCTAGTTCGAAAAGGTACAGTCGACAAGACTATCCCTACATTTTGTCACCTTACTTATTCGGTGCTATATTTTATATGTACACTATCGAAATGTATACATAGTTTGTCGGACTGGCTGGCTTTTGCATTTTATCTCATAATCTAATTTACATATCGGTGGCGTATAATTCAAAACGTTATAATGATGGAACATATTACAGGGGTACAAATTTCAAACAAATTTCAACTTGTATTTTTTTCATCATAGTAACTTATTTATATGGAATCGGATGTCCGGAATATTTTTTTATAAGTTATTATTATAAAGTAATTATTATATTGCTATATTGGCATATTTTAGGACCTCGCGTGGAGGAGCAGGCATTAGTGGCGATCAACCAGCCGTACCGCGAGTACCAAGTCGGCGAGAATGTCGAAGTCGTGTGCAGGGCCCTGACGAGGAACGTTGACGTGAGGTGGGAGCGGTACGGCACCCAGCAGCACGTCGACCAACGGGTACGCGAATTCATTCTCTCATATAACTTATCACTGTTTAAGGTGAGAGTGAATAGGCTATTAATGTTAAAGGGCGCAGAGCGTTATTGACCCAGCTAGCTATATTTTCGGCTTACCAGTAAGGACAACTGAGTACCTACAATCGCTGGTCATTTAATAAAAAAAAAACATTTATAACTTAATTGGTTTGCCTTTAAGGATTAATTCTAATTTCTATGTATGTACCCTGGGACTGTTTGAAACTATCTGTTAACGCTTCAGCCCTGATTGCTCACGTTATTGTTCAAACTCTGCAAGGTTTGCTCGTAACTCGTTTGTTTTGTAGCTAGTACCATAAACCGGTTATGGTAACGAAAATACGTACTACGGAAATCTTGCTCAATTCTAACAAAAACACGACATAGCTAATGACCTAAGAAGAGCCTTTATTAATTTCTTAATATCTAAATTTTCCTTGCAATATAGGGCAGTCATTGAAGCGAAAAATACGGTCTTACCTCCGAATTTTTTTACTGTGAACCGATTTGCATGAAATTTTGGAATTAGGCTCATCTTACCCTTAACTTCAAAAGTGAAAATGATCTGAACTCCGCCTATTATTTTTAAGGGGTGTAAACAACCCCTTAATGGAAAAATTGACATTGAGCCATTTTATCGCTAGAAAACATGTCTAATAGTAAGTGGTGAAATTGTAAAGTATTTTCTAACATAATTACCTCATATTAAAATAATTTTCAACCCCTTGAAATGGCAAACAACCCCTAAATTGAAAAAATCACAAAAAAATACGTTGGTATGACATAAAAAGATGTAAGTATAGAGTAAGTGATATTTTATATTCTCTATAATAATTATCAAATTTTTAACCCCCTTTCAACCCTTGAAAACTACCCCTTGATAAAAAATTGTTAAATTTTTTTTTTGATAAAATGAAAAGGATTTAAATATTATTCCACACTCTCGAAAATGATTATCATATTCTTAAGCTTTTCTACCCTTAACACATTGGGCGCCATGGGGGTCACGTGTGACCCCCATTACAAATACAGATGACCGACTATTGTATTTTTTAGATTTTAAAACCTAGTCGTAGAAAAAGTATTGTATGCAACGTTGTATAATTAAATCAAAAAACGCGCATTGCGTCTCTATTTGCGATACTCGCCGCTGTCGCGGCTCGTATCGCAACTCACGCAATTCGCATTTTTTGAGCCTTCTTATACAACTGTTGCATAATAGTATTTTCGTTGGCCCCTTCACTCAAATGTGTTATATATACATATAAGAACGTTGGTATGTATTCATGCCTACGTTTCCAAAATATATGAGCCATATTATGTATATATATACACATTACAATAGTTGTGGGTCTCTATTATACTGCGTACTTTCACATTGCTCCAAATATTCACACTTCGAAATTTTCAGTTACTAAGTAGAAAAAAATATGATAAGTTTTTGGACCATAATAACTCCTTCAATTTTCATGCTATCACAATTTATAAAAAACCATTGTAAAGGTAATTAAGAGAGCTACAACATCCTTCATTGCAATATATAGTAAAAAACCTTTTTCTAAAACGGTGAAGGGTTAAAGGGCTTAAGAGAGGCTGTGATTGCGCTGCCACGCGCTCTTTAAACAATCATATCTCCGTCAATTTTTGTTTGACAGAGAAAACAAAAAAACTAAATTGTTTGTCAAAAAAATACCTAAAATTTTAATGCGTACACTTTTATACGTATCTGTCGTAATTTTTGAGATATTATGAAAAATAAGTGGGTGTTTTAAAAATTTGAAATTATGTTTTTTTTTTAATCGTGACTTTTTTGAAAAATATGTGTCCTGAAGCAGCCAAACTGATACTATCTATCAAACTCTTCATAATGAAGTTAATTCTAAGCGGAATACGATTAATTTTAATTTTGGTGGAAATGGCACTTATGAAACCCATTGATTTAAAAGAAAAAACATTAGATGCTCCCCTTATTTGCAATGCAGCTCACTTATTTTACGTGCAAAAGACTTTTAATAGTGCTCATTTTAAAGCTTATTTCAAGCACTACAGAACCCTTTTGTATTAAAATGCATAAAATGCATCTGCTCGCCGCTAGATGGCATTGACCACATCGATTAAATTTCAGACAAAATAAAAAACGGCTTTGATCTTTAATATCTAGCTTAATATTGCACTTAGAATACTTTATAAAAAACCAAATTGTTCATTGTTTTACCTGCTACAATTTTGTTCCGTATAAAATTTTCGATAAAACGTATATTTTTGGAGATATTTGCAAAAAACCGATGAAAAACGTGACAAAAATGCGAATTTTCAATTGCCAATAACTTGAAATGTATTGGATTTTTTGAAAAACTTTATAGAAGAGTTTTTGCTTAAAATTAGGCCTTCTATCGATTTCCGAGACGATTTTGAAAAAAAAATAATTCACCCCCGAGAAGGGGTGGCAACCACCCCCAGGGTGGTTGCGGAGTTCAAATCATTTTCACTTTTGAAGTTAAGGGTAAGATGAACCTAATTCCAAAATTGTATGCAATTCGGTTCACAGTAAAAAAATTCGGAGCCATAATGCTTCAATGACTGCACTAATAGGGTTATAAAATTGTAGGTCAAGTAGGTACAGTAAAACAATTTCCGTAACAGGTGTTCGGCGAAGGCTCGTCACTGGTTCTCAACAGCGTCGCGGAACCTGACGTCGGAGTATACAGGTGCACCGGAACAGACCCATACGGACGTTCGTCGTACGATGACTTCACTCTACAAATCCAGCCAGGTACCTACTTAAAAAAATATTGGTACTAATAAGTAAAGCCAGAGATCTGATTATGAACACATGAAAATAAAGCGGTATAATTTAACGTCTTGTAATTTATAGCAGCAGTGGATCCATCCTATCCATACAATCAAGAGGATACTAAGTTTACTGCTGGACTCGGTCAGCCAGTGTATATTCCTTGCCCTCGTCTTGAACAACCTGCGACAGTCGAGTGGAGACGGGAATATTCTTCGCTCGCTCCTAACATCAGGCCCAATGAGGTATCTACCTGTACATAGTTCATATTGTCTTTGTTATATAGAGTTCTTCCCAAAGGAAAGCATCAAAGTTGAAAATACAATATTGTCACACAGAGATACATTTAAAGAGACACCACCCTAAAGCAATTTTATAGGTGAAAAAGTTAGACGGTAATACTCCAATTGATCCGAAACAATTGCAGCGGCGTGCTTTAAAAAAAAAGTAAAAAGAACTTTTTGAGATTTTCTAACTGAGAATCGTTTGTACTTTACGAACCTAATACACGAAAAATTGTGTCCCAACATTTCCATTCCAGATCGTTACGGTTTTGTATGAATGCCAAACCAATAAAGGATGTGGTATATTGAGCATGTATTTAATTGCAGCCCAACCTGTACATAAATCCAGTGAGCGAAGCGGACGCTGGAACGTACATCTGCCGCGTGAGTAACGGCCGCACGACCACGGAGGCGCGAGTCACGCTGTTGGTCACGGGCGTAGTCCCGCAGTTCAACCGCTACAGCTGGCTGGCCCTGCCCGCACTCAGTGACGCCTACACTCAGTTCGACATTGAGATCTCCTTCAAACCGGCTGGTAAAAACTCCTATTCCTAGAATCTTGCTGAAACAGTTTAAGTCACTTTTTGTACCTATGCACTATGTTTGAAAGAAGAACTCGTTACCTTTTGGGTCATTCCACGGTAAGAGGTAACGTGAGTCACAATTTACATGAAGTTTTAAATCATCACGACGCAAATTAAAGTGTTAATATATCTCTAAAGAACTGTTACTTATCATCCCTAGATATATTAACACTAAAATTTGTATCTTTAATAAAAAAAAACACGCAATGTAATCGTGACTCACGTTACATTAACGCGGAAAAAGCCGCTTTCTGCAGGCTTATGATTTATGATGCTACGCTTTGTCACGCGATATATAAATGATAAAACATCCGTCACTCTCACACACTATTTGTCAGAACGTCACGGATGCTTTAACATTTATATATCGCGCGACAAAGCGTAGCATCATAAGCCTACTGGTCAAGTCTGGACATAAAATGATGTACACAACACGGGAGGTAATAAAGAAAGCCCTCGATCGCATATTTACGGCCCTCGCTTGCAGCTCGGGCCGCAAACATCAACGATCTCGGCCTTTCTTTGTTTTACCACCCTAGCTGTGTAAAGTACTATTTTATCTCTAAGTGCTATTTCGCAGATTCCGACGGTTTAATTCTGTATGATAATGGTAGCAGTGGACATTTCATTGCTCTGAGGTTGATCAATAGCCAGCCAGAGATAGTTCTCGATGCCGGCTCTGGACCAATCACGGTAATGGGAGACCGTCCTCTGCAACTGAACACGTGGCACACAGTCCGTCTTAGCAGAATGAACACTAAAGGTAGGATATGAATATTTTTACTTAGTAAATTCAGGACGAATCACGTTTTCTGGGTACAATGAACGACTTACAAAATACTTACGTGACGTATTACGTCCATTATTTTCTTATTTATTTAGATTAATCAGAAAATTAAAAACTTGCGTTTAGTGACACTTTTTTTTACAAGTTAAGTAGTATTTTGCTACTTGGTTTCCTTTAGAACTTTAGAACTTTCTTCGTTGCGGTACTGTATAAGACTTTTTTCAAGGTAACAATTTTAATTGCCCTTGTTACGCTCAACAATCTATTTTTAAACCACGTGTTTTTTGTTTATTTTAGAATCAATACGAGAACACGTGCCTAATAACAAGTTACCTTGCACAGCAATCCACCTTATTATTTTAAAGTATCCTATATACTTGACACCGTTTTTGACTTTTTCATAATTGTTTGGATAAATCGCCCAATGTTAGTAAAAATATATAGAAATTTGATAATATTTGTGTAATTAACTTATCTAAATGGTACTTTCGTGACTAACTGACTATTGGTGGTTTATTCTATTATTGCCTATCTTTTAGTGACAATGAACGTTGATGATGCCGGACCATTTACCGCGGAGATTCCGACACAGCTTGCTGTAATGGAACTAGACCAGCCACTGCACATCGGAGGGGTTCCGGACACCGGCATGCTGCCAGCAGCTCTAGCGGGTACTCAAGGGTAAGGAGATTTTATGTAACTTTTTTTATTAATCGTTTGCTAAGTGACTATTCTTGAGAGCCTTGAATTGCCAATTCAACCAACATACACAGCCTTATTGCTATAGGATTACAGTGGTGTCAGATATTTTTACTCACGACGGACAGAACGGAACGTCGGCGGTATATGCGTTTGGTTTTAGAGATTGTTCGTGTGTGTGTGTTACTATTTTCTTGAAAAACCATTGAAAGGTAACTTGACCGAGAGTGCTCTTAGCTAGATTTCACCAAAATCGGTTTAGGCCTTTATGAGATATAGTACCTATAGAGGTTTATTTGAGTCGGAGGTATTTTAAATGTTTAATTTAATATAGATTACTGCATGCACCGTTTCGTCATGTAATTTTGCCAGTGGGATGGCGTGACGTTTGGAAACAATCCGTACTAAAAAAATAGTCCCTTCTTTAATAAAAGGGTGAATATTTATTTTTAATATTTTCTCTCAGTTTCACCGGCTGCGTCGGAATGCTCGTTTTGGGTAAACAAGAAAAGGACATAATGAAGGACAGTTACAAAAACAGAGTCACCGAGTGTGATTCCTGCACCCCGAACCTTTGTCTACACGGCGGGGTTTGCCAGGTGAGAACAACATGTTCATTTTATTTTAACTAATATTAATAAATACACTAGTGTTCCTAAGATGTTGGCGAGTATAATCTTGTTGAAGTAATGTGTTCGAGGGAAGGGGCGTATGGTTAGCTAAAGAACCATAATAGCGGTTCGTATCAGAGATTATCCGTTTAGCGGGTATAATGGGCAGACGGGCGGTCTTATGAAACGGAAGCTGAACACGAGAAACTTGAGTTGCAATATAATTCAACTTGTTGTTGACGGTGAGCCGATAATTAGGGGCGCGAGTAGTTGTTGTAATGTTACCTACAATTTACAGGAGGCGCGTAATGAGCGCGGTTACGTGTGCCTTTGCCCGGCCGGCTACGCTGGGCAGAACTGCGACCACGCCGGTGAGGGCTGCCGCCCGCACATCTGCGGGCCCGGCAAGTGCACAGAGACCGGGGATTCCTACAAGTGTTCCTGCCCGATCACGCACACCGGCCAGAAGTAATCTACTATCTATTATACCCGCACCCGCTAAATGCTGCATAGTATCTTTTAGAAGCCTTATAAATATTTGTACTTTTTAATACACTGGCTCAAAAAGTGGCACTTTTCGTAACAGTATATCGTGTGAAAAGTTGTATTGTTCGCATTAGTGCTTTTTACTTTCCCCTAGCTTTCGTACACTATAATAGTACATTACACAACTAGGGTGGTTAATACAAAGAAAGGCCGAGATCGCAGAAGTTTGCGGCCCGAGCTGTAAGCGAGGGACGTAAATATGCGATCGAGGGCTTTCTTTATTACCTCCCGTGTTGTGTACATATTTTTATGTCTACATTTGGCCAGAAAGCGGCTTTTTCCGTACGCGCAGCGTGCGGAAAAAGCCACTTTATGGCCAAGTGTGGCATAAAATACATTTATTTGCAAAAAAATCAATCATAAAGTAATAAAGAATAAAAAACTGTACTCACCAAAAAAATTGATTATTTGCAAGTAAATGTACTCTTTAGTGTAGGTACGGAGCCTAGGTGAAAAGTTCAAAAGCACTAGTGCGAAAAAAACATCTTTCCGCACGATATACTAACCTACCGTTACGAAAAGTGCCGCTTTTTGAGCAAGCAACAACTATAGGGTGGTAAAACAAACACTCTTTATTACTTCCCGTGTTGTGTACATCATTTTATGTCTACACTTGGCCAGAAAGAGGTTTTTTCCGTACGCGTTGCGTGCGGAAAAAGCCACTTTATGGCCAGGTGTGGCATAAACAGCATTTGGGTTGAACTCGACAGCGTTACCAACCGTGGTTTGTGCAGCATTAAGAATTACAATGAAGTGAGACGGTTATTTAATTTTAATCGAATAAGAACCCTATGTTGACTACCGCAACATTGGTTGTTGTTATTTTCATCATGATCTGACTTAGACTTGTACCGCACAAGTTATATAGTAAACAGTATACATATAAAAGTAACAAGATTTCTGATGCTCTTGTTCAAAATGGGTGGCCCCAAGGAAACAAACTCATCAAGCTCAATCAATTAGGTAAAGTCAATTCAATCATGGGCGCCTCAATATGACTGAGAATCTTTTGTTTTAGCTGTCAACGTGAACAGTCCATCGAATACCCCGCATTCACCGGAAGCGCTTACTTAGCGATCCCAGCACCGCAGTCCATACGCACGTTGTTCATGTCGTTGAAGATCAAAGCGATGAGCCCAGTGACCGACGGCATCATCATGTACTGCGCCGAGTCTGAGCAGGGCCATGGAGGCTTCACGTCGCTCACCGTACGCAACCAGCGACTGGAATTCCGCTACCAAACGGGAGACGGTGGGTCCAATATTCTTATATAAGAAGCGCGGTCATAGATTAGTAATAAAGAGTCTCAGTTTAGAGGAGATAACATTTTACTACAATATATACTCTCGGCCTATCAGCCCAACTGTTAATTTTAGTATGACGGGGACAATCTTATACACATCCTAATAATTGTGACCGTATTCTCACAGCGTCCCAACCCGTCATCCTTACGAGTCACCGCGAACTACGGCCGAGCGAGTGGACAGAGGTGACCATATCCCGTACCGGTACTATGGTGCGCCTTCGCATCAACCAGAACACCGACTCAGTCGCCTACCTCGAGCCTCGCACTAAACAAGCTGGGGTAAGCAAGCATAATCATTTTTTCCAGGTTTATCATAGGAAACTTATCTTTCCATTTAGGAAAATTGTTCCGTGGTGCACAGCACTGCCTCAATTAGGTATTATACTCCATGTCAATAACAAATGATCAGACTAAGTGTACCAACGTTATACAAACCGCTTTACTTACTTCTCATAAACATTCAATTTTACATCCTTTTGTTTAAGTTCGTACTCTGCTTCCAGGACCTTCATTTGAAGACGGCCATGTATGTTGGAGGTGTCGACGACTCTAATATTATCCTGAACAACAACACCGGAGTAGTGGGCGGATTCAGCGGCTGCATCAAAGATGTACGTAACCTCTATTATACTTTGTGCATAATAAATCCCTTTCAAACCCTTGTTTGTGTTGTATTGTATTGAATCCCTAAGAAAAAACATTTTCATGATTCAGCATTCCAGTCTGTGATGTTAATGTTATTTTTTTTCTTCTTTCAGGTGTTGGTGCAGGACAGCGCAGTGAACATCGTGAACGCCTCAATAATCTCAGCTAACGTTCAGGAATGCAGCAACTACGACCGAGGGGACATCCCTGATGTAATGTCACCATATTTTTAGTGAAATAACCTTTCTTCATTGAGCCTATCTTATCTGTTTCACCCAAATAAAACGTGCACCGACACGTTATAAAAGTAGTGGCAATAAATTAAATCACCTCGCCACATTCAACGTCGCTCCTTTAGATGTGTGGTTTAACCTTTGGTCCAGTTAGCAATAGTAGCTAAGCTTGTGAAGTGTTTATAAAGGCCATAAAATGCTCTTATATCCATAAAAAAGCCGGTCAAGTGCGAGTCGGCCTCACCCTCCGAGGGTTCCGTACAAACTTGTAGTATGTAAATAGTTCAAACTGTATTGAGACAAACTTATCTTTGCTGCTGGAAAACTGTTGTCCCTACATTACTATAGGACCTACATTGATATAGGTTGCGGTGTCCGGTTAGTTTAGTAACTGACACAATAAGTTTGTGTTACGATTTTTGTGAATTTCTATAAAACGATTCAGGTTAGGAAAACCATTATATTCAGGACGATATTAATAATCGGTAATTATTACACATTTTTCTGTTCATTAAATTAGTGTTGCATATTCAAAATCGATAGCAGCAGATATCTGACTGTGACCGATGGACAGACCGACAGAGTCGCACCATAAAGGTTCCTTTTTTTACCATTTTGGTACGGAACCCTAAAATTGTGAAATTTATTTTAGTTCTAATCAGTTCAATCAGTTTTAGATCTACTTAAAAAATCGTGTGGTCCCTATATAAGCTTATAAAGGTTTTACAACCGCCAACTGTGAGAATTTCCAGTCAGTTAGGACTTCTTGTTTCATAGGTATACAGGGTGGGAGGGACTATACCGACATACTTTAGCCATGAATTCCTGGTGGTGTGACGAGTAAATAATGTTATATCAACATGGGTCGAATATTGTCATTTTACATTAATAGTCTTATGGAACAAAATAAATCAGTAAATTAAGCCCCTCGTTATAAACACGTCCTTACTGGCTGAAACGTTATCAAAAAGAAAAAAAAAGCTAAAATGGAAACGAAAGGGCAATTTTTGGCCTCGTAGTCGCTTACCATCAAATACTGCGAAGGTTAATTCCTGTTTAGTTAAAGGAGTTTTAAAAAATAGTAAAGGTATCTTAGTCACTTTTATTAGGGCTTGTTACACACTTGGGATTTTTCATTTACAAAATAATGAATATCTCGGAAAGTAAGCGTTTTTCGACTATACATCACATAACATTTTTTACTCCTAATAGTTGTTAGAATCTATAGTTAAAGTTTGTCGGTATAGTCCCTCCCACGCTGTAGATAGATCAATAATTATTGATACAATTATTAAAATAAATTTAAGAAGTCAAACCGACAATTTGTCGTCATTTCATAATTATATCTAAATTCGTCAAAATGTTTCACCAATACCTATTATTTGAATGAATTTGCATCGTTGCGTCATATGATAGTCGAAAAAAATAAAAATATCTTTGTAATACCAAATCGCTGTCGGTTTGGCAGGAGGATCCGAGCGTGTGCCCGCGCTGCCGCAACGGGGGTCGCTGCGCGACGCCCGACGCGACGTCGTGCACGTGCCCAGCCGGCTACTCGGGCACGTACTGCCAAAACCGCGAGCCGCAGTCGCCGTGCAGCAACAACCCCTGTAAGCAGGGCACTTGCCGCCCGAACCGCCAGTCCTGGCTCAACTACACCTGCGACTGCCCACTCGGATTCAGTGGCATTAATTGTCACATTCGTAAGTATTTTATACCAGTAAATGATAAACAATTGTGCCTTGTAAAATAAAAGGTTGCCATTATTATTGCCATTATCAGCCCGAGGACTAGTGTAATGCCACGTGTTTGTAAGCACTGGTACTGATAGGGCCTAATTGGGTTTGTTACGTGCAGGATAGGTATAAGTGGAATTTGAAGGGATTTTCATTAAGGCTTAATTATGAAAAATTAATAAAATACATGTCGAGCGCATACTGTTAGACCCCAATAGTACTGAACAAGATGTTAACGGTAAAAACATAACAATAATCTTTTTAACTCGTAGATAAACTAGCCTAAATCATTGAGCCAATCATAAAAGGCCTTATAAGGGTAAGTATGATGTTAAAAACATCATTGTAACTTTTTATTTGGAATTTTTATCAGGTCTCGAACTTCGCCAGAGCGTTGGGTTTGACGGAAACGGTTATGTTGAGTTGGCTGCTGACAACTTGCGCTACGATGAAGATCCAGTGGAGTTTGGTGTTGCCATAATCACCACCAGCCCCAACGGCATTCTGATGTACCAGAGGGAAACCAACGCCCGCGATCACGGAGACTATTTCCTTTTACGATGTAAGATTATCTTGGTTTTTCAATTATGTACCTACTGTAGATTGTAGTACTTAAATAGTCCATCCAAAATAGAGTTTAGCATTCAATACAAACTTCAACTCTATACTATTACTCGTTCCTGAGAAAATAATGATTTTTATTTTCTATAGTGAGTCGAACAACAAAATGATCATTATAAGAGTTCCAGTTCTACTAGTATTAAGTAACAGACCAACAAGGGTGATCAGTGATCACCAAAAATTGAGTTACCACGTTCAATGTCCCCATACAAAACTATCGGACAATGTCAAAAGTCCCAACTGTGCAATCAGTATGGGGAAGTGACCCCATAGTGGAAGCACGGACTCCTGAAAAAATCCGTTGCTGGCTGGTTTTTGAAACACGTACATTTTTTGAACGTATTAAAAGCACAGACAATACCTTTTTATGTCCTTACAGTGGAGAACGCACGCGCGGTATTAGAAATGGATTTAGGAGCCGGACCTATCACACTAGTTGAAGAAGGGGTAGACATTAGCAACGGAGAACGACAAGTGGTAAGTCATCAAGCTATTTTATTGGCTTCGTTGATACAAACATAGACAGTTACGCACACTAACGACAGCTATATTTCTGAACGATTATCGATATGTTCATAAAAAAATATTCGTTTCGTGACACATATTTAACAAACGTTCTTGTCGGTCCACAGATCATTGTTAGAATGTATAAGGATAAACGAATCGAATTGTCCGTCGAAGGCAGATCTAAGACCCTCACGTACGAAGGACTTACGAGCGTCATGAATGCTGACTCCAACATATACATAGGTGAGATTTTGAAGAATGGGTGTTTCATCTATACTTTTTAATAAGTATATATTATCTTAATACACATGCTGTTGTTTCACGATAGGTAAATTACTAATATCTAATAGGTAACTGGTCACTTTGTTTTTCTTTTTTTTTCTCTACTGCCACATTACAATGAATTTAATAAAAACTCTTAAAGCATGGTTATTAATTACCTAAGGACTTCAATCATTCTGTAATATTATAAATTACCTAGTGCGAACATTTTTTTGTACAATCGACGGCACAAATATGATTACACTTTTCGATCTTATTCTAATGAAATAAGGCCGAAAAGTGTAAACTTATGTGTGCCGCCGACTGTACATTGAAGAATTACAAAAATTGATTATTCATTAAGTTTAAACGTCATATTTTGGATGTTCATATGTGTGGAGCTTAGTCCCTTCAAAACGGCTAAACTGTTTCCAACCATTGGTAGTACAGAAATCTCTCTCTTTTATTTTGCGTCCACTCTAGTTACCCTAAGGTTGTCTGGAAGAGATCGCTTATTAGCGATAAGACCGCCTGTTGTTTCCATTAATGCTGTTTTAGATTTAAGCTTTTGTAATCTTTTGTTTTGGTGCACAATAAAGAATATTGTATTGTATCGTACAGAGATGAACTACTTTTTATCCGACCACAGTAAAGCAAAAAGAGGGTACTCACTTTTTTTAACGTCGCTATTTAGCATAAAGTTGCGGGCAACTTCTGGTTTAATGTCTTCGGAATGGGCCAATTATGGATTATTTAGTGAGTACCTAATTCAGGAGCAGCATTTAAATCAGTCGTCTATTTTCAGGCGGCATGCCCGACTCGCTGAACGTGTGGCAGTACCCGGGCATGACGGGCTGCTTCGAGTCCATCCAGCTCAACAAGAACCACCAGCAGAGCGTCGACCTCAGCGTCGCCGCCGTCGCCGGCCGGAATACGCAGCGATGCAAAGAGTGAGTCATACAAAGTATACTGATTGATACGTTTACCATATTAAGTAAATTACAAAGAACCGCACTCTCTCGGACTTGTTAAACTAATGCTGTAATAACGCTGCATAAAAACAAATAAAATCAACACGTTTGCTTAAATTTGCATTTGTTTGTGTATTTATAACATCCAAAATAATTGATTAGATTTTCCAATTTGTGTATTTATTATAACTCTGGCCACTTTGTAAAATACGATATCTTGATATTTATGTAGACCGTGGTAGAAATATTCCTAGTCCAGTAAATGAATTATATTTTCCCAAGTGGCCAGTTCTTGAAGTTTTACATGCATCGGTGTATATCTCAATCTCATTGGTTCTGCCTCTAAGAATCCTCGTAGATTCTATCTAACCCTTTCAGCGCCAAAGACGCCTAAAGTAGTTTTGATCTGTCATGTTTACTGCGCGACCGACGACTAACTTAATACATCTTAGAGCGTTTTCACACCTACTCATAACGATATCGATGTAACGTCGACGATACCACCTGTGTTTTTTGTCCTACGGCGATGGATAAAAAGGGTCTGGAGATGTTGTCGTCAACATATCACTAAGATGTGAAAACGGCCTTTGTTTGTATCAACCTACATGCTTGCAAGTAAAGTATATTGTATATTCTCTTTCGTGTGACAAAGTGTCAGTAAAGAATGAGCAACACACAGTTTGTGTACTTAAGGCATTCAATAGGTTAAATGCGAGTATTATGAGGATCGAATACATTCTAATTTTTCCAATTTACTAATTTCCATGCTGCTTGGATAACAGTTCCATATTTCCTGACGTTTACCCGTACTTCGAAGAGGTCGATGTGTTCGAGTCCCCCCCGCCTCGATATTTTTTCAATGCAAATTCGGGACTTAGTCCTAACCTTGTCCTCCATTTAACTGTTATCCTTTCCTTCCTATACAACTCCTTAGCGAGACTTAATCTACAGAATGCTTAGATGATCCAACGACTGAAGAAGGTGGGTGTTAATTTTTACAAGCTTTTATTTAAGTTGCAACGTTCGTATTGAGAATGTCGAAAATTACGATTTTTGCGGCGTAAACGGCCACATCTTTTTTTAGGTTAGCTTTGAAGTTTGCACAGCTTCAAAGCACCGTAGACCCGTTTTATTTTCAACTCGATACCTTGAGGCGTTTCCGAGATAAAGGGTCTTGACAGACGGACAGACGGACAACAAAGTGATCCTATCTTTTTCCTTTTGAGGTACGGGACCCTAATAACGAAGCATAGTACCTACAAAACAATGTTTCTGGATCATGAGAAGTAGTTCATAAAGTGCTTATTAAGTTATAACAAATTTATTTTTTTACAGAGTTAAGCGTAACTAGGCGACATGGCTGGTTGGTGTTTACACCGTTTTGCTGTCAATTTTACGAACCTATCACTGATAATGAATGATAATAGACTATTATTATATAATTTTGTTAGGCTTACTTAATATATACATACATATGTATATATAAATCCAAGCAACCAATTGTCAATTGAAAATCTCTTAATATTTTTAATATTGTTTACATAAGCTCTGCTATAAACATAACTATGTTATAAGTTGTTTCTTTAACATAAACCACGTTTGGTCTCAAGTGTAATTTTGTAATTATCTGTTAGTCGATGTCAATGCAAAATCTGAACTTTGTTACATAGTTTATAATACATGTCTAGAAATAAGGAAATCAAACTTTTCAGGACAATACATCTAGCTTAGTCAACTAGATAAAAGAAATGTTAATAATTATTCAAATTGTATGTGAACTATTAATACTTATTGCTTAATGTGTACGATGATAAAATTTGTCTTGTATTCATTATGGGTGCTCGTGAAGCACGTCGTCTTTGGTGCCATAACATTTAAATAAATCTTATATTGATACGTAGATAGGCAAATATTCAATATTATTAAAGTTAATGTCTTAGCTTAGCTGTCTATATTAATAGCTATCTAAGGTTGATGATGAAGTTCGTGGAACATGTTACAAAGTGAATCCAGGGAAAAGTTACTTCCAACCCCATTACTTTATCAATTAAACTTTTTAGTCAATTCAATTATCGTTTTAAAAACCAAGCTTATGTTTGTCCAAAGACAGTGATTTACGACGAAAAGGAAAGATTGTGCCAAAAGTGAAAGTTTTCATTATTATTTGCCACTGCCAATTTAAGTTGCATTTTAAATTTCATAGGTATAGATAAAGTAAATATATTTTCCTTTACTATTAGAACAACGAATATACTATGTGTAGGCTGTTACGTATTTTGTTTGTTTGGGTGAATAAATACAACTTAATGTAATTAATTGTGATGGCATTTAACTTAATTTTATTTCACCAGTGATGGTTGCACTGTTAAATAAGCTTAGTATCACGAGGTAGATAATAATGTAAAAGAAAAATAAAATTATGTGAATCGATGAATCGTTGTATTAAGCATAACTTACATTAAAACCACATAATACAATAAGATAACTCTATCAGCACATACACATATTTAAATAACAATATTATTATTATTTGTAATAAATGAACCAAACTCTGATGATAATGGACTTCTCTTATTGATGTTAAGATAACAATTGCAACTAACAAATAAATAATTAAATATATTTGTGAAAGTTTTATTTACACAAGCGATTTTACCCTTTTATCGTTCTAGTATACCTACTTATATATTTAGTTCAGAAATCCTTATTCGTATTCAGTAGCAGCGTCTGTCAAGGTTATTTAAGACACCTACGCTTTAAGCGTACGTTACTTGTAAGGAGATCTGACTTTCTTCAACAGATGTTCTCTGATTCCCTTTAAACTGCAAGCGTCTAACCAGTTGACGCATTTCTTTTCTATGTCATAATATATACTGTTCGGTACAACGGTAACAAACGGATCCAAGCTGTCAGTTTGTATAACAAGATAATCATTTCGTCCCTTCTTTTCCACGTATGGTTGCCACAACAACTCGGACTTGGGACCAGCCCTTGACAAGGATTTTGCCAGCTCTTGCTCGTCGAGCTGGGCGCTGGCCAACTCCTGCCCGCGCAGTGGTGGTGCCCTGATGCGCGCCACTTCTGGTTGTTGTCCGCGTGCTGAGTGGCTCCTGGGCCTGGTCTGCTTTAACGCCTTTAAGTCTTGATTAATAGATTCCAATAACATTTTTTTCACATGGTCAGACCTACGTTTGTCTTGGAAAAGCGTTTCAGATTTAGTAATAGTGTCTATTAAATATTTCAGAAAAGTGGGTTCTTCAGGGTTGTTTTTTAATTCTTTGTCCCGAGGTAGAATTTTAAGAGCCGAAATAAGATGTATCAGGAAAATAGTCTTAAAAAGAAACACCTGAAATTAGTGAAATAACTCATGTATTTTACCTGGAAAGTATTACGAAGTTAACTGAACTTTTACAGGTTATTTGAGGGTACACTAGGAAGAATATCCTATGTTTTCGACCTCAAGAACCATGTGCTAACGGCAGGATTGTCATTTAAATGTCTCTTTTTGCCGAGTTTTGCTTTTATCCCGAAAACGCTTGGAAACATTGGTACTTGTTAGTTCCATTTGCTGACTTTTGGTACAGTCGCCATCAGATATCTGAGCTGTCAGTGTACTCATAAATATCTGAACACGGCTCTATTTTCATAGCATTAGAGCCGTGTTCAGATGTTTATGAGTACACTGACAGCTCAGATAATCTGATGGCGACTGTACCAATATCGTTATTAAATTGCGTCACAACCAAAGCGATACCAAAAACTTTGTTTTATTTTTATAATCAGGTGGATTTTTTAGGGTTCCGTACCAAAATGGTAAAAAAGGAACCCTTATGGTGCGACTCTGTCTGTCTGTCTGTCTGTCTGTCTGTCTGTCTGTCTGTCTGTCTGTCTGTCTGTCTGTCTGTCTGTCTGTCCGTCTGTCACAGCAAGATATCTCAGGATCTACTGATGCTATTGACTTGAGATTTGGAATAGTGTTAAGAACTGCTAACCCGAGCTTATAGGATGTAAAAAAAATCTTGTAACTTTTTTACTTTTTTTTTAAAGGGGTCCGTAATGAGACTTTGCAAATCGAAAGTAGGGCTATTATATCGAGTGAGATATCAAATGAAAGGGCTTAATTTGTAGATTAAAACAGTATTTTTGTATTTTTTTTTAAATAAGTAGTTTTTGATTTATGGCGAAAAACGTTAAAAAAAATACCGTTCCCCCCCTATTATCTTCGAAGTTACTGAACAGAAAAATCTGTAATAATTACCAATTATTAATGTCATCCTATATATTACAGGAAAAATATAACGGTTTTCCTAACTTGCACTGTTTTTGAGAAATTTGCAAAAATCTTAACACATACTTATTTGCTCCTACTAAACTAATCGCCATATAGTTTTTCTTGAACTATTCATGTATCTACTTATGAGTTTGTACGGAACCCTCGGTGCGCGAGTCCGACTCGCACTTGGCCGGTTTTTTTTAACTGAATTTAAAATCAGAAATCTGAGATCAATTAAAAATATTTTTACTGCACGATTTCCACCGCCACCATGGAAAATCTATAACTTCCTTATTTGACAGACAAAATCGGTCAAAATCTAAAAGGCCTATGACGGTGGCATCACCTATCTACGTAAATGTATACAAAAATATGAATTCCATAAAACTCCGCGGTTCTTATACAAACTGCATAGTGTCTCAGATAAATTAAATTCAGCTGTTCTGTACCCAGGAAAGTAACATGTTTGGCTCGTTCTTTCTTAAGACTACTTCTCACATGAGTGTAAAAGACAAAGCTAAGGTCACAGATACGTCTTAATACGATTCATATCTATGTAATTCCTTGATCTTAGCAAAAAAATTACAGCTAGACATTCTGTCTTATTCTAACCTCCTAAGGCATAAGGTCCTATCTGTAGTACTTAAATTAGTAAGTTCGTTATCCAGACCCAGCTCTATTAAATGTTGTGTATAGCTTGGCAATTTCGTTGGTGACAGTCCCTTGGTCCGCGCGGTGGGCGGGGAACGATGGCGTACTGAGCACCCCTACACACGATGCGAATTACGTACGGATATATTATCTGCCGATATCCCTAAAGGCCAAAGCAGTCCTTCGATCCTTTCTAGCTGCAAATGCAGTTTGAAGGCAGATTTTTGCGGCCCGAGCTGCAAGCGAGGGACGTAAATATGCAATCGAGGGCTTTCTTTATTACCTCCCGCGTAGTGTACATCCTTTTATGTCTACACTTGGCCAGAAAGCGCAAAAGTCGGCAAAAAGTGACATTTAAATGACAATCCTGATGTTAGCACAGAGTCCTCGAGGTCGAAAACTTAAGGTAGTCTTCCTAATTTACCCCCAAATAACCTGTAAAAGTTCTATTAACATTGGAGTACTTTCCAGCTCCCGATTGCCCTCGACATATCG
The DNA here is from genome assembly GCA_947034925.1 of Eudemis profundana. Taxonomy (NCBI): domain Eukaryota; kingdom Metazoa; phylum Arthropoda; class Insecta; order Lepidoptera; family Tortricidae; genus Eudemis; species Eudemis profundana. The sequence goes on from OX344794.1 coordinate 29,880,272, forward strand.
TCAGCACTTTTAAAAAAACACGTATCTGATACTGACTCCAGGTAAAAACGCACTAAGTGTATATGAAGTGCATATGTAACTTTGACGTTTTTCCTTACAACGTTTTTAGATACAAGTTTTTTTCAAAGTAGTGACGATATATGTCTACTGGATTACCTAACCGTTTTGTATCTTAGAGTGTCGATCGCCTACTTTTAATAAAATTTTGTGGCTGACATAATTATTCAAATGTCATTTATAACAAAATTGCTTGATAGGTACTAGAAAAGAAGATTTAGCGTAACTATTGTAAAAAGAAAAAAACCGGGTAAGTGCGAGTCGGACTCGCGCACCAAGGGTTCCGTACAAACTCATCAGTAGATACGTGGATAATTCAAGATAAACTGTATGGTGGGACAAACTTAACTTTGTTCTCGAAAAACTGTTGTCCGTATACATCGACATAAATATGTAGTTTAGTACATACGATGGTTAGTTTAGTAGGAGCAAATAAATTTGTCTTACAATTTTTGCAAATTTCTAAAAAACGCTGCATGGTAGGAAAATCGTTTTATTTTTCCTGTAATATTTAGGATGATATTAATAATCGGTAATTATTACAGATTTTTCTATTCAGTTACTTCGGAGATAATAGGGGGGACTTGTATTTTTTTAACGGGTTTTGTATTAAATCAAAAACTACATGTCTAAGAAAAAAAATAAAAATAGTTTTGGAATCTACACATTAAGCCCTTTCATTTGATTTACCACTCCGGCCATTCTCTCGAAGTATGTCTGCGGTCACCTAATTACCGCGACGCTGTTTTCATACTAAATGTATGGAGGCGCGGTAATTAGACGCAGTCATACTTCCTGAGAATGGCCGACTCAATATAATACCTCTACTTTTGATTTTCGACATCCCATTTCGGGCCCTTTAAAAAAAACTAAAAAAAATATCAGATTTTTTCCGATCCAATAAGCTTGGGTTAGCGATTTTTAACACTATTCCAAATTTCAAGTCGATAGCATCAGTAAATCCTGAGATATCTTGCTGTACAGACGGACGGACAGATGGACGGACAGACGGACAGACAGACAGAGTCGCACCATAAGGGTTCCTTTTTTACCATTTTGGTACGGAACCCTAAAATACATAACAAAGAGGGCTGAACCGATTTTTATAGTGTAAGGTAAATCAAAATACATTTCGAAGAACTAACTCGTTAAAACATTATTTTTATATATTTTTAACGCGTATTTTAATTTTTCTTCTTCTTCCTAATCCTACTACACTAATCCTTGACTTTTTGGGGCATTTTCAGTATTTTCAACTAGAGGTCAAATCGTCACTGAGAAAAAGTAATTATAATACTCGTAGTTTCCACAGGCAGGCGGATAACAACGTGATGAGTACCTACTATGAGGACTGTTCAAAATAAGTTACTTACTTTTATAGACATAGTCAGTTGACACTTCATAAGGATTATATTGTTTAGATTTTTTTTTGGAGTGTTGCCTTGAACACAGAATTTATTCACAGTAGGTGTAGAAATATATTCCTACTATCGAATCGGTAATGATAACAAGCATGAAATTGACACAGCAGTCGTAAAAACATGAATGGGAAACTTTTCTGATTTCTTAATTATATTTACGCATGATTAAGTTGCGCAAGTAAGATAAATCCCACCAAAACATAAATGTAAAAATAAAAGAGCCAAGTTCAATACAAAAATTATGCTTGGCTGTGGGCTTCGCCGCAAAAAGAATGGAGATCTGAATGAGTGCCAAGTCCTATGCAAAATCCAAATATGTATTTATAGGAACAAAATAACTTATGAACAAGTATTAAACTCTATTTCTTTACTTTATTGGATACCTATAACAATTGCTGTTATTTAAAAATGTGAGATCTTAAAGTAGGTCAGATTTCACTTGGCCAGTTTTCATTACATCAGTCATTTTATAAAGTTATATTTTAATTCTGATAAAACCTGGCCAAGTCAAATCTAACCTACTTTAAGATCTCATATTTTTAAATAACAGCAATTGTTATAGGTGCCGCGTGTCTAGATGAATGTATGTAATTTTTTCAAGAAATAAACAACATACTTCTAAAATCATCTGTCAAACTTATTAAGAATTCATATAATTTTTTTATTATTTGTTAAACCAGTTAACCCGCTCGTTGACTTGCTCCGGCTTAGGTAGGGGAGACCGAGGGGTTTTGAAACAAAGGTGAGTTGAAACAAGGTCAATTTTGCGGAGTTTGTAACCGTTATCGAGCTGGCAATAACTCTGTTTAGGTGTATGCTATGGTATAGACTAACATTATCCGAAAACTGTACTTACCTACATTTCTGACAATATTACATACAGACGGGTCGAATACATAACCTCCTTTTTTTGAGTCGGTTAATAAAAAAAACACGTGACTAACTCGTCGGTACATGAATGGCGCTCTCTGATTGGTGCAAATGGCCAGTCACTGTCGTCTCGCGCACTCGCACCAAATTTTCAAGTGGCTATTTTCTCGATAACAGAATATGATGTATTATTTTTACATGCTAAGTTATAATAAATGATGTTGTCAATAAAAGCTTGAATTATATTTTTTTGAGGACCTTGTGTTGAAGACGTAAAACGTAAAATGGTGATGAAATGTAAAATCCGTGGCTGAGTTAGTAAATTAGGTGGCAATATATAAACAAGAAGGCAAGTTCAGATAATTGTTGATCTTTGCTTGACGCTTTCTAAAGAATATTTAGTTGGCGTTGTAAAAAAGACGAATTAATTTATTAGAGGCTATCTTATTTTCCCGTTGCTTAGGTATAAAATGAGAAGTTTGAGCACGTGGCCAATAAATAAATCTGTGGCTTGACTTATAATTTCCCAATTAAAAATATATATTTTGCTATATTGTGGGGGGTGTGTGGTTGTAGGTCCTTAAAAATATTGTAGGTGTGTTGAATCTTAGTTTTGATTCACAGATTCGATTCAGAAATATTAAGCTTTACAAAGCTAATTTTCAAAGTTTCAAGCCATTACTACTTAGATAAATAATTATGTGAAAACTTCACGGTCACTAGTAGATTGTATAAAACTTATTATATAACATTAATACAAAAACGATTACTGCTAAGTAATCTTAAAAATCGGCCAAGTGCGAGTCAGATTCGCACACGAAGGGTTCCGTACAACCGTCGATCAAAAAGACGCCAAAAACACGTTTATGGTACGGAGACCCCTTATTATTTTTAAATTTATTTTATTTTTATTATTTGTTGTTATAGCAGCAATAGAAATGCACATTCCGTGAACATATCAAGCATCTACCTATTACCGTTATTAAAATCAAACAAAAAGACGCTACAAAAACGCGTTACTTATTTAAGGACCCCCTTTTTTTAACTTTATTTTGTTTTTATTATTATTTGTTGTTGTAGCGACAAAAAACGCCCAAAAACATGTGCCTTGTATAAAGACCCCCTTTAATACTTGATTTAATTTTCTTTTCATCACACTTGCTCGTAAAGGGTGAAAAAACTGTATGAAAATCTATGACTTCCGAGGGAGTTATGAGTTTAGTTTTAAAATATAGAACCTACATTTCAGACGAAGGAGGTTTCAAATCAGCCAAGGCTTATTTCTCATCTTCAAAACTTGGCGAGAAATTTTATACAGCGTGGGAGGGACTATACCGACAAACTTTAACTATAGATTCTAACAACTATTAGGAGTAAAAAATGTTATGTGATGTATAGTCGAAAAACGCTTACTTTCCGAGATATCCATTAATTTGTAAATGAAACATCCCAAGTGTGTAACAAGCCCTAATAAATGTGACTAAGATACCTTTTCTATTTTTTTAAAATCCTTTAACTAAACAGGAATTAACCTTCGCAGTATTTGATGGTAAGCGACAACGAGGCCAAAAAATTGACCTTTCGTTTCCATTTTAGCTTTTTTTTTCTTTTTGATAACTTTTCCTCCAGTAAGGACATGTTTATAACGAGGGGCTTAATTTACTGATTTATTTTGTTCCATAAGACTATTAATGTAAAATGACAATATTCGACCCATGTTGATATAACATTATTTACTCGTCACACCTCCAGGAATTCATGGCTGGAGTATGTCGGTATAGTCCCTCCCACCCTGTATAATTAAATTTTATTAATATTTTTTTTTTGAAAATCGTTACAATCTGGCGGTATTGCCGGTCAAGTTAGAAAACTAAACGCAGTTCTTAGCATTATCTGTGGAAGACTATATTGAAAAAGTTGACGGTAGATAATTTGATTTTAGCTTTTTTTTCTCGCAAATGTGACGAAAAACATTGTGTGTATCACGGGCAGTAAGGGGATTACAAACTCGAGTCATTAAAAGCCCTCCGCCTACAGCGTCAGGCTTCTAATAGATTCTCGTTAGTAATCCCCCTTCTTTGTACCGTCGGTGCACAATGTAATGTTTTATTATTAGATGTGTTAACGACAGTTAAAATACACATTCTCTGAAAAAATTTCAAGTCTCTATCTATTACGGTTCAAAAGCTAGAGCCCTGTGAGTAATTCGATTTCCACCGACTTACCTATTATTTACCCGCGGAGGATTCTTTATTTGGGAATTATAAAATGTGTTTCTCTACGGTAAAATAATAGGCATTTCGGTGGAAATCGAGTTCTGTGGATACGATTGTGTTGTAGAATAACTGCGTTGCGAGACTTGCATCTCTTTACATGTATTTCTTTCAAAGATCAAATAGTTATAGAGCAACACGGGACGATCATAGCTCGTTTTATCTGAAAACCTCTTGTTCTTCTTTATGCAAAAAACAACGGATCTGTTGCTCGGTTGCGCGTGAAAGAAAGCTGAACTAAATCAATCAACAAACACAGATACGCATTTTTAGAATGGGTAAACCCTGGACTCACAGTTATTTATCGGCCTGGTATAATCATCTTTACGACTAGACTGTTTCAAATAAGATTGGTTTTCCACGGCGTGCGCTCTGATAAAAATAAAATAAGTGCTTCTTAGATAGTTGGGAAATTTACAATTTACTTTGTAAACTTTTCTTTTAAATTGATATCGTATTTGTTTATTGCGTAAGTAGGTTAATTTAGAAAACTTAATGACATGATTTTTATTCATTGGGGATCCTTGTTCAGAGCCAGGAAGCGCGCAGCACTCGGGATTTCGCCTCAGCGCTCGCCGGACGCGCTCCTCACGCCCTTTACCCGATACACAGTTTTTACGGCCGGCGCGCAACGGTTTTGAAATCGAATTGAATGTTTGTGAAGTGTACTCTCGAAGCATCGTAAGATATTGCCAATAAAAAGGTAGGTGATAAAATGTGAGCACCTTATTTTTTTAACTCATTCAGTGCGGATTTGCATTTTTAGTTCCTTCAATAAACAATGTTTTTATTTTCCGCACTGATTAACCACAAATAAGATCAAAATTATTTTTAAATATATCTTACAATCGGCGACCTAAATCATTTCATTTGCTCAGCATTAAATAATTAATCATTAGAATATTGAATTAGCATTATTATAGATTGCATGAATATTACTGCGACAGTCAAATTCAACCGGATAAATTGCGCAATGCGATTGTCGAAATATGTTTTACTTGTTTAGCGAGTGCAAAGCTTTGTTGCAATAAAATATGTAATTACTCGTAAGAGTTTCGGAGGAGTTAGTTACATGTAAAGGGTTTGTGTTTTCGACGGGCATTTCGAAAAATGACCCTTATACAAAAACTTTCCTAGCTCTCTCAACGAGTTCATACTAATTTTGAATGTCTTATATTTTCACGGCAGCGTCACTAAGGAGAATTAAAAAATTGTTTACCATTATATTCGTAATTTACTTTTAGAGCTAACTAAAAAAAAGCCAATTTAATTTAGGTACGTATTGAAACATTTGCTATATCGTATGTTTCACTACGTAACCTAAAATAGGTTGTTTTTTCAAATGGCAATGACTACTGGCTATATTTACCAGAGGGTCAACCTTGAAAGTGTAAAGTAAAAATAAATAAATTGTCAACTCAAAATTCAATTTTTTTTACTAAGAACCAAAGATTTAATTAACATAGTAATTATCATTGCACAAGGTAATAGACCAATATATAAATGAAGTCAGTAATTGAAATACTTTTTGCAGATTTTTTTTTCATACACCATATTCTTTTCGCGCTCTTCAAATATCGGTTGTACATTATCGGCGATACCGATAAATCGGCCGATATATCGGTATCGTTACATGTGTCCGTCAAGATAGCGTACACCGTAAAGATATTCAGAATCTGATGCAGCCAATAAATAGTACCCAAATAGTACCGACGAAATACCTAGGTGAAAAAAATAGTACCCTTAAACTTTTCGAAATATAAGGCCTGTTCACGGTGTACGCTACCGGCGTCAAGCTGGCGTACACCGTTTGTATCTCTGGAACGGCTTTGTTTTTGGAAACGCTTTATATCTCAAAAAATAGTACCCAAATAGTACCCTAGGGCCCTAAAATTTTATTTCTCTAGCTATCGTAGAAGCCGAGATATAGTGAGCTCTTTCTATAAGGAATTCCCGGGTACGCCAGCTTGACGGTGTGAAATTTTGTACACCGTTAAGTTATGGAATATCTCGGCTTCTACGATAGCTAGAGAAATAAAATTTTAGGGCCCTAGGGTACTATTTGGGTACTATTTTTTGAGATATAAAGCGTTTCCAAAAACATAGCCGTTCCAGAGATACAAACGGTGTACGCCAGCTTGACGCCGGTAGCGTACACCGTGAACAGGCCTTATATTTCGAAAAGTTTAAGGGTACTATTTTTTTCACCTAGGTATTTCGTCGGTACTATTTGGGTACTATTTATTGGCTGCATCAGATTCTGAATATCTTTACGGTGTACGCTATCTTGACGGACACTCGTTACATCCCTACAATTTTCTTAAGAGGCTCTAGAAGTTTTAAACGCGTTGAGTTCAGTAGGCTTATGATGCTACGCTTTGTCGCGCAATAAATAAATGATAAAGCATCCGTCACGTTCTGACAAATAGTGTGTCCTAATTTTTTTTCCATTACGTCACCATTTTGTACTTATGTTTGTACTTGTATTTGTATGAAAGTAGCGTGGTGGAAAAATAGTTTTCCATAAGGTTCTAAAGTATTCACGTTCTGAGCCAGAAAAACCTCAACGATCCATATTTTGAGAAAGTAAGTAGCTACCCCGAAAACGCCCTTAAACCAAATATTAACGCCTCAACCGCTTAAAGCTCACACGCAACTTTTATATGCTTCAATCAGTAGGCAGAGGCAGAAATCATCAATACTTTTGTCATAAATAGTCTTCCTTCAATAGATTTCAAATATTCTAAAGCCTCTTAAGAATTAGTACTTTGTCTGCGGTGTAAATTATAAGTAGGCAATCAGTCTTCATAAATGTTTTCAGATACTTGGTTGTATTTCAACAAACTCTCAAATATTGGGCCAAAAAACGGAATATTTACCACGATAATGATCTTTTTAGTCCATTTAAATTTTCAAGTCCAAAAACATTAAATTCTCGATATAAACCACCTGTTAGGTACTTACAAAATAAAACAATCTACTAACTGAAGAGTACAAAGTATCGAATTATCGTCATTATTCTTTTAACATTGCAACCTATGCATTTTCAAACCTCTTTAAAAATTGTAATGTCTCCTGACAATTTTTCAACTCATACTCGACCCGTTTTGGACAGATTTCAGATTTCATTTATTTCACCATAAAGTAACATGATCATTAAAAATGGTATGTCATTCATGGTATGTCAAGAGTACAATGTGGTTAAGTTAGGACATAAGTTTTAATAATATCCTGAAATCATTTCAGTTCTATTCAGCTCAATCAGTTTTAGTTCTATTTCTTTAAAAATGTTTGGTGCCTATAAAAAGTTTCAACACCCAATTAACCCCCTTTGGGGATGAATTCCGAAAAGCGGTAAAATTACTTAAATAAATAAAAATAAAAAAAATAAATACTGTGGGGACAATCTTAAATAGAACGTCCTAGTCACAAACTAAACAATGCTTGTATTATGGGGTGCTAGACGACAATATACATAAAGAGATAAATATATAAGGTCCTAATTTATTAGTTGCAGATATTTTTACAGCTGATAGTACTCGGTCTCTGGAGTACATTAAAGCATGAAACATTATATGAATAAACTTTCAATCCAATGTAACCCCTTTCGGGGATAAATTTCAAAAAACGACAAAATAACTTTTCTTGACTTTTATTGAAAGTCTATGTACGAAGTCTCAGATCTCCTACCTTCAATAATCGTGCGATCCCCTCCCCATCCATAGAAACTTTCAACCCCCATTTAACCTCTTTGGGGATGAATGTCAAACAATCCCTTCTTAGCCCCTACTTATGTTACACAACCACTCTACTGTGAAAATTTCAAGTTCCTAGCTTTAGTAGTTTCGGCTGTGCTTTGATGAGAGAAACCAAGCGTGTAACGTTTTTCACTTGGCGTTTGACGCCAAAAGTGTAATTTAGTGATGGAAGATATCAATTTTCCATTTCATTTGGTGGCATCTCAACAATTAATTCTACCATTATTATCAAATTTTAAATCTGATGTTAACGGCCTGTAAAGTAGGTTGCCGCGACTTCTTTTTAGCACGCGAGGTACATACACTGTTTCCTTCTACCTTAATATATTTCTGTTGCCCCACTCCTGGGCATAGGCCTTCTCCCTCGTCCCGGTTCTGAGTAAACTCTGGTTGTTGAAGCTCATATAAATCCATTGTCCACAAATGGGCTTGTGACAAAAACCGCAATCTTTGATTACCTCTTACACGGCCCATCGTCTCAAGTAACGAGAAATCAATAGTACCAATGCGCTATTCCCAAGCATATGTTTTTCTTTTATTAAGACAGTAACGTCTGCGAATGAAAAATAATGTTTGTATTAAAAAACACACATTTTTGCTATTTTGTTGCCCTGTAGGTAGTAGTCACCGAAAACAATAGATGAAATTGGATCATCTTGTACTACCTATATTGCTGGAGACTGTACAGCATTTCCAAGCAATATACCAGGTTAAGTAAGTATCCGATAAGAGCCAAAGGCATACTGCGATTGTGTTACTAATGACGATCTAGCACCCTCCTACGTGTTACGGAACGTAACAACGTGTAATATCGTATGAACTGAATACCTAAAATAATAAGACTAAAAACTATAACAAAGCTAAACAAGAAATTATAAATTTAGACTGAGCCTCCTGATACATTTATTTTTTGGATTTTCGTAATCTAGCAAATACGAATTTTCGAGTGACAGCGACTCAATCGAGAAATGAGAATGGACGCATTGTACGTATTTTCTAATTTATCAGTATATATTTTTTTTCAAGGTGCATTATAATTCAAGTAAATGCAGGTATGGCTATGGGACCGAACAGGTAAAATATTATGACCTCTTCGTATTGTATAGCTGCCCTCAAACCGCTGCAACAAAGGCCAATCCTGTTATTACGTTTCTCTCTTTATGAAAGATATAGTCGCGGATTTTTGTACTACTTCAAAGAATGTAAGCAGGTTTGTAATGTTAAACAGGATCCTTGCTGAAGGCTCGCGGCGGAAAGGCGGAAGTGGGCGAACGTTGGCTACAATCATGCTCTTCTAAACTCATCGAAATCGGGGTAGCCGAAAATAACCAACTTTTACATTGTATTTACTGTAATATCTTAAATCTAAAATAAATTTATACGCGTGTTTTAATTTCGCACTACGTACTATACAGTTTATTTTTAATTTATTATTTATAGTTTAGCTTTATTAAACCAGTAAGTCACTGATGACTTACTGGTTTTCTTCCGGATAAAATGCAACGTTTTTGTACACCATTCGTAAAAACACAACATAGGGGATCACATCAACAGTGAACATCTCTGTAAATATTAAGTTTTACCTATATTTCAGAAAACCAAGATCTGATCTTAGAGAAATACAGAGAACTCTTCAAATATTGTAGGCACACATATAGCGATTTGGGATTTGTCCATAGTCACTCGTGCATTTCTTATCAAAATAGGTTCATTGAAAGTCGGTTATTTTAATTTTTAGGGTTCCGTACCTCAAAAGGAAAAAACGGAACCCTTATAGTATCACTCGTGTGTCTGTCTGTCACAGCCAATTTGCTCCGAAAGTAGGTACTGGACCGATTGCGTTGAAATTTGGTACATATATTAAGGTTAATGACCTAAACACACGGGCGAGTCACGGAAATATTTGAAATTTAATCTTGGGAGCCACTTTTGGGGGGTCAAATATAAAAATAAAAAAAAGTTAGCAAACTATATTGTGTGACATATTAAATGAAAGGGCTCACTATGAGAATCTCAAATATATTTTTTTATAATTTTTATAATAATAGTTTTGAAGTTATTTAAGAAAATAGGCAAAAATCGACCTTTTTTTTAATGCTGTCATATTTTCCTATCGTCACAGTTATATTTTTTAATCTTAGAAAAAGTAAACACTTTAACTGCTTTAACGAACTAGCGACCTACGACCTACTAGGTAATCCGTTTTGCAAATTATAGTAGGTAAGTAATGTACTATTTCTGTTGTCATCAGCAAATACCCTAGAATATTTACTTATACATTTTATTTTAATTACTCCCCATACAAGAAATGTGTTTTTGTGGCGCTTCTGTGCTTGATTTTAATAATGGTAATAGGTAGAAGCTTGCTATATTCACAGAATGTGTATTTCTGTTGCCGCTATAACAACAAATAATAAAACTGAAATAAAGTTAAAAACAAAAAGGGGTCCGTAGAATAAATGTGTTTTTGGCGTCTTTTTGCTAGACGGTGGTATGGAATCCTTCGTGTGCGAATACGACTCGTACTTAGCCGGTTTTTTAATTACATGTCACGCTGTTCTTGTAAATAAATATAGAAAAAAAGTTATTTAAACCGTCAACCCCTTCAAGAATGGCAGTATAACATTCAAACTTTTAATTGGTCGTTTTGTAACTAAAGTTCAATCTTGTTCGTTACTTTTTGCTAAAAAATCGACTTCGTGATTTCTACCTTGGTTTGATAACTGTTTACTCTGGATGCCATTTTATAATAAGGACAGAACTACATTTTTATAAACCGATTTTTCTAAATCCATCTTGATTACCTGTACCTATCAGTCAACAGTGCAACTGGGGTTAATTAACATATACAAATTACCCACGGGCTTTATCGGGTATCTGGTGACCAGAGAGCTGACACCTTCTTAGCCCAAAGAATCGGGCAATGTCGCCAGCCTTCTGGGCACCCTGCCGCCCGGCACAGACATGGAGGAGTTGTTTTATATTTAGGGTTTACTTTAATTTTAGATGTTTTTCTACTCCTGTACTTTTATCTGTCTAAGTACTTGGTCACGAACACTAATATAAGAACATACATAATATGAGTTCAGAGAAGTCTATACTCTATTCCCCATAAGAGCACTAATGTCGTTATAGTCGCAAAAGGATACTGCTAGCAGCCACATACTTCTAAATCTAGGTAAAACTTAAGTCAAGGATTAAGCGCTCAATTCTAACTTTAGAAGAAAAATGCACAACTACCAACTTAACAAAACAATTAAATTCCTACAGTTTTTAAGAAAAACAAAACTTTCCGAACTAAATTCATTGATGTCAGCATAAAAAAAGTATTTTTAATATCGTCACTGCGTGTCACTAGCAAGTTTACGTCAAATTTAAAAAAGTTTACCATAGACACATATGTCATATTTGCCTTGTTTGCGTGCTATGTTGAATTTTGTATTTTATATTTTAAAACCTAGTCGTAGGAAAAGTATTGTATGCAACGTTGTATAATTAAGTCAAAAAACGCTCATGGCGTCTCTATTTGCGATACTCGCCGCCGCGGCGGCTCGTATCGTAACTCGCGCCATTCGCATTTTTTGAGCTTAGTTATACAACTATGGCATAAAATACTATTTTAAATAAATTTACAGATAAAATGAACCACTTTTCCGACATTACATGAATTAATACCTAAAATTGCGTGGAATGTTGCAAATTATTTCTATTCACCCCCGTTTACAATATTATATGATAATATAGGCACAAGTCGCGCTTAGAGTAACTGAGAGAATTTTTTGAACTGCTCCAAATACTTTTGAAAAAAAATGCTTGCACAGCTTGCTTCCAAGTTAGGAGTTTGCGAGGCCGAAGACCGAGCTCCTCTGCAAGCGCACTATATCCGCAGTAAGTCCAACGGAGGCCGGAGGTGGTTATCTCACGCAAACCGTATACTCGTATGCGTCTCATTTTCGGGAACCCGAAGAAAGAGCTTCAGGCTGCAAAGCCGAAGGCAACCGAGAATCTTGTTTAAGTATTTATCGTAATCAGGTTTTAAATTAAAACTATATTTTCATTTGTAGCGCATTTCTTTTTAGTAACGGTTACGGAACCCTACACTGAGCATGGTCGGACATGCTCTTGGCCAGTTATTTACCTATAACCCTACCCTATAAAGTATTAGGATGACGTCTTTCCCTCTTATTAGTTATAAGCCGGCGTTCACATTAGAGAAAAGGAAGGTAAAACGGACTACTTAAGGAAAATTCAATCGTGAATAAAATCCAGCGGCTTTATTATTATATTTTCAACATTAAATATATGAGCATTTATTTATTTTCACTTAAATAAAACCACAAATTATGAAGATATTGGACTATTTCTAAAACCTTCAATTTGGTCCATTGTGCCCGCATGTGAAGTTAGAACGGACCACGTATGAAGACGCAATTATTTAAGAAGAAAATTAGGGATGTAACGATACCGATATATCAGCCGATATATCGGTATCGCCGATATTTGAAGAACGCGAAAAGAATTTGCTGTATGAAAAAAATCTGCAAAAAGTAATTTCAACTACTGAATTATTTTATGTATTGGTCTATTACCTTGTGCAATGACAATTACTACGTTAATTAAATCTTTGGTTCTTTTTAAAAAATAAATTTGAATTTTGAGTTGACAATGTATATTTTTCTAATATTTTTACTTTACACTTTCAAGGTTTACTCTCTGTTAAATATAGCCAAGTTTTAGGTATAATAAGGACTTACAAATATCTGAAGTTCATACTTCATTATTTAGCTGAGATATCGGTATCGGTATTGGTATCGCCGATATTTACTACAATATATCGGTATCGGTATCGTATCGTTACATCCCTAAAGAAAATTAATAATTCATGCACTTAATCTGTAGTAAAAAGTTCAAAATAAACCTACCTTTTTGTGCGTCGGTGTTGAGCACGACTATAGTTTGTCTATAAAGAACAAGCTGGGCACTGTTACAATCTAGTATTTTCTTCTTCACTGTAGGATGTCTTTACATTGCTTTTCTTTTTAAGTAGTAACTTTTTTAATTAATTTCCATTTACCTTTACTTGTTACCCTTTTATTTTGGTGGTCCGTTTTGCCCGTTCCATTTTGCCTTCTTGGTAAGCAAGTTTAGTATAAAAGTAAACTTTGCATATTGCAGTATTAAAATATAGTCCAGTAAAGAGTAATTAAAGCAAACCAACTAGGAATAAAAATCAGTAACATAAAAAGAGGAAAGTTTCATCAAAAAATACCTTTTTTTACATGGAAATGCTCAAAATTATACTTATTATATTATTTTTTGTTATCAAGTATGATCGCTTCGAGGTCACTGACCGCAAATGCGCGAGAGGCGATTTACGTATATTTGCAATACATAGGACTAATAGGTTCAAAGATATAAGCGAGGTCTGTTTTATTCAAAGGGTCCGTTTTGCCTTCCTTTCCCCTACGAGTAAAACACGTTAGGCCAAGATTGAATGGAAATTGGAATACATTGAGTCACTATGGCTTCCAATCCCGGGATTTTTTGTATGGCCAATCCCGGGATCCCGGTATAGGCACAAAAAATCCCGGGATTGGAAGCCCTAATGGTCACTCCTGTCTGTGCATACGAGTCTTATCTCTATAATTATCTAATCAGTATAACAAAAAGTGCATATCTGTAATTTTCACAGTAAAATAAATAATTTACAACATAAGAACATTCATAGTAAGAAAGATTTCTGCGATTCTCTTTGTGTAATATTTTCCATGCCGTGAAAACGGCCTAGCGTACTTAACTTGAATGAACCAATTAGCGTGTCGCATTCGTCGCATTCGTCGAATTCAGTCTACAACTCCTACGAGGGATTAAATTCATGTCAAGACATTTCTAGAGCTTCCAGAATAAAATAAATCCCATCAAAAACATTACATGTAAAAAGATGCAAGTCTCGCAACGCAGTTCTCCTACAACAAAAAAGTTTTGAGATGTAAAGTTAAACCAAGTTAGTACCGGGGGGGGGTATCAACAGAACTCGATTTCCACCGACTTGCCTATTATTAGATCTATAAAATGTGTTCGTCCACGGTTAAATAATAGGCAAGTCGGTGAAAATCGAGTTCTGTTGATACCCCCCCCCCCGGTACTGACTTGGTTTAAATTTACATCTCAAAACTTTTTTGTTGTAGGAGAACTGCGTTGCGAGACTTGCATCTTCTTACATGTAATGTTTTTGATGGGATCTCATTTCTTTTTGTAAGTGGTCTTCCTTTAATTATTACATTCCAATCCATTCTTTTAATTTGAACCGCAACTTTGTAATCCCATGTATTTGTATAAAATTACAAACTTATGTGTGCAGTTGTGACTGAAATTACAACATATTTAGGTTTTTAAGGACTTTATAGGCTAAAAACTAACTATGTTTAAAATTTGGAGCTTGTAGGTCTGCTAGAAGTACCTTAGAATTATGATGATCAGTGAGTCAGTGAATGAATCAGTGAATGAGTCAGTGACAAAACTAAGGAACTTTGACATGCAATAGTTCTTAAACTACACGTTCAAATTGAATGATATTGAGAATATACATAGGTCTTATTGAGCCCTATATATCCCTGAAATTTCAGGGATCAAGCTTTGGCCAGTACAAAATTACGGGAGGCTGAAAATCGCCTGAATGGCTTCGAGAAAAGGATGGTACGGTCGTGCCTTTGTTTTGCTCGACTTGGCGGGGGCACTGCCGTGCCCCCAGGTAATCGCCATATGCACTCGAACTTTCTTTGAAACGTAAGGTACATACTTCTTTAATATCCAGCTCCGGAACTAGGTATGATACATTCGTTCACGGTTAGATTTTAAACATAAATTACCCGAATCGAAAATCAATATACATAAAAAATAAAGTCGGGTTAGTTACACCATATTTTATTACTCGAGAACGGGTGGACCGATTTTTATGAGCTTCGATTTTTTGATTTGTCTCTGCCCCTAATACTAATAAAACATCTAATAACTGGCCAAGACCATGTCGGACCATGCTCAGTGTAGGGTTCCATAGCCGTAACTATATAAGGTAAAAAATACGATGTAAGAAAAGTAATCCGATCTTGTTGAAAATAATTTTTGTTGAAAGTATTAATTAAGCGTTATGATTGCAATTTTTTTCATATTTTTCAGACACACGGTTTAGAAGATAGAGGGGGGTGTGACACAACTTTCACAACTTTCGGAGCGATTATTTCCAAAGATATTCACTTAATCTAAAACATTACTTAGGAACCTTAAAATGTTTTTAAAAGATCTGTCGAACTATGTACCACACGTTGATAATTCATGAAAACATTTTTTTTTTAGTTTCTCCTAAAAATATTTATTTTAGTTGCTTAACTACTAAACTAAGTAGCGGCTTATACAAGACACCTATATTCTAAATTTCATCAATATCTGTCGTGTAGTTTTTGTGTAAAATGCCTGTGACTTACGGATATACGGACGGACAGACGGACGGACGGGCAGTCGGACGGACATGACGAAACTATAAGGGTTCCGTTTTTGCCATTTTGGCTACGGAACCCTAAAAATTAAAAATTACGTGGAACAGCTAGATTTACATAAATGTATGATGTTACAATTGTTAGAACGAGAGTGCAAAGAGTAGAAAAAAGGAAATAGGTACACTATTCAGTAACTTGAAGAGTTCCTTGATTTTTCAAAGATCCTATCAACATGGAACCACCTGTGAGCATCTACCTATGCAACATCGCCGCCGCAGTCGCCATCAGATACATCGATACACTTCAGGGTGCTTAAAAATATCTGAACATGCACTAACATCTTGACAATAGAGTCGTGTTCAGATATTAGTGACCGCCTTGTTTGCTCCGATATAACTGATGGCGACTGTACCTACGCCAAACCTTGTGCATATATATATGCGAAAATTTCAGTCCCACATATTCATAGCCTTTTGCAAAGCGACATTTGCTGTATTCAGAGCGCTGTTGTGCTTATTGGGTCATACTTATTTAATTATTTATTTTATCTGTGACAAAGTCGTATGTCATCCGCAACGAACCTATTCAACAACAAGTTACTATAAAAAAATACCCAAATCACTATAGCACGGTTAGCATGAGATGGCAGCAACATGTCTAGTGCGCCACGTGATATGTAACAGGCAATGAGTATACGCGTAATTATGCTGCGTAACAGTCAGTGTCAGGATGGCGGGTGTACATCAACAAATGGAGCTGTGGTATACCTCAGGAGTTAGTGCTAGCAATGTGCCAAACGTGCGTCAAAATTGGAGCGATGTGCTCTTTAAACTTTAGAGGTATATTTATAGTACATTACATAACTAGGGTGGTAATACAAGGAAAGGCCCGAGCTCCAAGCGAGGGACGTAAATATGCGATCGAGAGCTTTCTTTATTACCTCCCGTGTTGTGTACATCATTTTATGTCTACACTTGGCCAGAAAGCGGCTTTATCCGTACGCGTAGCGTGCGGAAAAAGTCACTTTATTTCCAGGTGTGGCATAAAGAAATGAATGACGCCCGCTATCCTGACGTCAGGTTGGCAGGTGCATTTCCAGTTCTAGCTAATGGCTGCCTACTCAAGGGTGAGAGTACTGCCTAAGGTTAGTGCTCGCAATATATGCAATTTAACCTTTTCACGTGCGTGTAAAATTTAAAGCTGTTGTTACAACATATACATAGGATCAATCGCCGCACCACACTCGATTCTGGAGTGGTTGAACCGCCTGCTTACTTAGCCACTTGCTTGTTTTTAAACGTTTTACGTTCTTCAAACATCCGACGGGTGATCATTCTCGCGAGTTTGATCTTATTTTAGCAAGTGCTCGTCGTCTTACAAGATACATGACGTTCCCATGTTTATTTTCAAGCGATTTCTTTTACTAGTATAAACGTTTAGATACGATAGAGGAATGTCTGTTCAACATCTACTCAACACGAAATTTTCTGTATAGACGAATTAGAGAAATGCTTAGAAAAAAAAATATGAAAATGAAATTTTAGGAGGCAATTACGTGACTAATTTGGTATAGTTTTTGATTAAGGGATAATAAAAGATTATGAAAATATCCCTTCGCAAACGAAGTGAAAGTTGAAACTCAGGTAAAGAGTGTTTCAAGCAACCAATTTATATTCTGAGTATTAAAAGGTAGTCGATTGATTGTTAGCCGGGCAGCCGGATAGACGAAATACGGTACGATCAAATTTTTGTCACGTCAATCAAAACTTTGGTGCTAAATCACCATAATTTCAAACTCTAACTTATCTCTTTGACGACACGTTTGACATAGTGGGAGTGACACGCCAATAAAGCTAGAGGTGCCGGGTTCAATTTCTGGCAAGGGCAAATATTTGTGTGATGAGCACGAGTATTTGTTCCTGAGTCATAGATGTTTTCTATCTGTTTAAGTATGTACTTATCTATATAAGCATGTATATCGTCATCTATAACCGTTAGTACAAGCATTGCTTAGTTTGGGCCTAGGTCGATTTATGTAAGATTGCCCCCAATATTTATTTGTATGTCTTTCCCGACAAACAATAGTGACCAGACAATAGTGTCCCGGCCCTTTGGCAGGCGTGCGCGGAGCCGAAGCCAACGCGTAGAGGCCCTTTCGACCATTTAATGAAAGGCAACGTGTACACCCAGCGGATGCTGTCCCTGCCCGTGTCACGGGACGCACGCAGAGACAGCCCCCGCCAGATGCAAGGACTATTGTTGATTGATGGAATCTAACTTTACTGGGTTATGGTGGTGGAAATATGGACTAGATACTGGGCTATGGATTGAGACCTGACGGCGCCTGTCAGGAAAAGTGTCTCATGGCTTTCGCGGCACTGACAGACCGTGACTTGCCCTCCGCTGATGGGCCCCTGTTAAATAGCGACATTATGAGCAATGGCCCAGGGGCAACACCGCTGCCGAGGGCTGCAGGGTGTCGAGAGGTGTACTGCGCTTTCTCCGAGGTTACTCGCGGCGTTATACCCTTTAACACTTCCACGCCTGGAGCATATAGCTCTCGCGACTCCACTCTGGACGGCCGGTTAAGGCAAGCCAGAGGCGGAGGTCCTTTCACTCAATCCCATGACCCTCCCTAAGGACCCCCAGGAGCACTCGGGTACGTGGGGTCGCTACTCCCCAACAGCTCGCCATAAGCATGTATATCGTCATCCCCTTAGTACAAGCATTGCTTAGTTTGGGCCCAGGTCGATTTATGTAAGATTGCCCCCAATATTTATTTATTGTTATTTCTAAATGCAATATACAATATATTTTCTAAGTAATAACGTGACAAGACAGACATGTTCTTCGCATGTACCCTTCAGTTTTAGCTAGTATAGGAAAATCCTATTGCTTTTAGGTAGCAATTCTGTTTAGTACCTACTTATGTAAACATCTACCTACAGGTATGAAATGAATAAGTAATAGGTAAGGTAAACGTCCGAGTGCTCGACACTGTAGTAAGGTTACGGCGCCTATTACCGGGGGTATCAAAATCGGCGACCATTACCGCGGCATTTAAAAATATGCGTTTTATAAGCAAGCCGTTCGTTTTACAATAAAACATATTTTTACAAAAATGAAGCTTATTTAGTTGACTAACGGATCTGTTTATGCAAGTGTATGTGATTGTAACAACAAGCTCGCAATTCGTTAGTTCCCGCGACGGCGGCGTAGAAAGAGGTTGTGTCGTACTAACGAGTCACGCCACAAATAAGTGTACCCGAACCTTATTTATTATTTTACGTAATAGCTACCACTATTGAACGAATGCTATGACTTTTTTATGGTTGTTTATAGTTTAGTGCACAGCGGAGATAGACGCCATTTTTGGTTGGGGAAACTAATACCTTGGTATACCACAGTAAAAGGTAAGATGGTAATTTGATTCTTTTTGCTTTATCTTTTCTATATGTTGGCGGTTACATGCTCTCTTACAGTCTCTTCTAAATTTTGATCTATTGACGCTATTAAAGAACTATTTCCGTGATATGGAATATATTGAAGAAACCCTTAATTTTTAACCAAAACTTTAGTGGGCGTTTTCGAAAAAAACGAGTCCAAAAATTTGTTGGATTTTTTTTCACTACGTCACGTTCATACAAGTTTGTATGAACGTGACGTAGTGGAAAAAAAAATCCATACAAATTTTCGGACACGTTTTTTTGGAAATCGCCCTAGTACTGAATCTGCAGTTTCTATGGAAACCCTGATTTTGTCATGTCGTTTAAATATTGTAATAATTAACTATATTTACATACCAGCTTTTTGATTTTGGTTTTATAGCAAGCTTATAAAAACTATGTTTGATTTGTATTGAAATTGCAACTGTACACAAAAGTTCTTATGGGTCGGAATTAGATTTTACGAAAATCCAAATGAAGTCTATTACCGATGGTACGATCACATGACAATAATAATAATAATAGAATGTATGGGAATCTTTTAGCGACCCATTCAATATTTGTTTGGGTCGGTGATAGATAGGTATAACAGAAGGACCGATTACCGAGTGACATTTCAATCTTCTCTTAAAATAAATCATAACATAACATTTTGTCTTGATTTCCAAAAACCTTGATGTACTTACTTACAAGTAGGTATAATAATAATGTACGGAACCAAAATCATAAATATTATTTAACCTTCGGTATTGAGTGCTGAATTGTGAATCAGTTTACTATTACCGATGGTAAAAAATGCTGCTTTTTGTACCCTCGGTATTAGAAGCTAAATTCGCGGTAGTAGAATTACATCCTAACATCGCCCTTATATAATAAGTTCCATGTATTTGAGAGTTATTTTAATATAACAGTTGGGATTTAAATATTTTAAAGTATTTCTGAAGCGAAAAAATAATGCAAAATAAATTAAATTTATATAATTTAAGCCTGATGTACTCATCAACCTCAGCAATTTAGTAAAGAAAATATTATTCTTAGGTAACTGGACCCACGAGGCCAAAAACAATACTATAAATATTACCTATGTTCATTATTTCTAATAATTCAATAATCAAAAAGCTAAGCTTAATGCAATTACCGAACAGAACGAAAATATTTCTAAAAAATTGCAGACCCTCCATATACAGTACTTACGGTAGTGAATGCACAAAATTGCCCTCCGGCCGCGATGGCAACTGAGTTTGCTGGTAGTTGCTGAAAAGTATTGAATATTCTTGTTAGACAACCAGTTGCCAAAGACGAATGCCTATTCTTGCTACACAACTATAGTTGCCAACTAGGAATTTTTCAAGTATAGTTACTTAATAGGAATCATCATTCTTGTTTCATAACTAGGAATCATAATGTTGTCAAAAAAATACTTATGTCATTACTGCGGAAGGTTTTTTACTACCATGGAATAAATATATGACAGTGAAAGTTTCGCTATAACTACAT
Organism: Eudemis profundana; assembly: GCA_947034925.1. Taxonomy (NCBI): domain Eukaryota; kingdom Metazoa; phylum Arthropoda; class Insecta; order Lepidoptera; family Tortricidae; genus Eudemis; species Eudemis profundana. Next base: position 29,901,087 of record OX344794.1, read on the forward strand.
ACACACAGTACCTACCCCCCTTCAGCCGCCTACGAAACCGGGGCTTCGAAACTGGCTTCGATAGAGGCTTTTATTGTACTTGTACGTAACTAGTTTCGATCAAATAATTGTCATGTTTACGCCGGCCGCCGACGTAACCGTAGTTGGAAAGTATTTACAAACTTAGCAGTTATCCCGAGATATAAACGCAGCTTAGATTTTGAGGTTCCATGGAGTTTCCGTATGTCTTTTTAAAATTCTTAGAAATCATATTCCGACCTTTATCCCAATTACATATTAAAGACTAAACGGCGAATACAATCACCTAGCCCACAAAAGGTTAGATATGTGTTTAATCCTTTAGCAACTTTGGTTGAGTAACAAGATTATTTTTCTTTTTCGGCAACTGGTTGCAAAACTACAAGGGGAAAGATAACAGTTATGTAACAAGAACAGTCATTCGTCTTTGGCAACTGGTTGTCTAACAAGAATATTCAATACTTTTCAGCAACTGGTTACCAAACTCAGTTGCCATCGCGGCCGGAGGGCAAAATTGATGTCTGAAAGTTATGCATAAAATAATATCTGGCATACAATTTATTATTGTGTTGAGTTATGCGTTACTCCTACAAGTTTAATGTCGAAAATAAAATCATCTCCAGAAATATTTTGCTATAAAAAAATATTCTGAAAATTACATAACCACCTACCAGTCTCAGAAACCGTGAAGGATGTATGACAAAAATCACGTTACCCGAGGTCTCAGAAACCGCTGGCCACGGCTATACAACTACCAGATCCAATCAAACACCCATCCTCACCTCTTGAGTACTTTACGAGGCTCGAATGGATACAAAGAAAAGGTACATGGGCTCAGACGATGGTATGATACGTACACGTTCATATATTATAGTTTTTACATTTGAAGAGGTCTCAGAGACGGCTCGTAGGTGGTTAAGGGTTAAGTCATTAGCAATAGAGGTGCCAGCAGGGTGTCGACTATCTGGCATTATCGAGTCAAGCACTATGACGTTTACCTTAGGTAAATTAGTTTCTGGGTAACAGCTATAATTACTTATATCGATGAAATTTTGTATTTACAAAGATAATACTGTTATTAACTATACTCACCACTTGTTTCTTTCTCATGTAAGGGAATAATTGTAATTCTTATGAGAAATAAAGATCTTTAAACCGATAATATTTATCTTTTCATGTTTATCTCCACCGAAAAAACGAAAAATTGTTCGTCGTTGAGAACACACACACACACACTAACACAACAAAACAATTTCAAAATCGCATGAAAGTATGTTTTTACATCTACAGTACGCTGTGAGAATGAGAACATAAAGTTGCGCACACAGTGATAAGAATACACTCCTGAATATGTATTTCGACAGTGTTGGGTTATACCTAGTTTGATCTACTCGTTCGTTAGATCCTCGCTGCCCGTCTAAGATTACAGCAGTCTATGACTTAAATCCTAACAAATAAAGAACTCTCAATAAGAGTTCTCCCGGTCGAATAACCCAGATTGGTCCATCGTTGTAACACAACGTGATCACGGTAAAAGTTAGCAGAAAATCGCCGTAACAAAACTGAGAAATTTAATTAAGCCATCAAAATAAACTCTGCTGTTAGTCAATTTGTTTCGAAACCTTCAAGCAAAGTTGTAAAGAACATTGCCCTTTGTGCACGAATAGGGCTTCTGGTTGCTCATTGTCCCTGTTCATGGAACCGCTTGCCGCTGCCTCACGAGGCGTATTCAAGTCTTGATCGACCAGAAGTAGGTATCTGTAAATTAATTAATGGACTCGAGTCCCCAAACTCAATATAGGGCGTTTTGGTAAACATTCATTGAAATGATAAGGCGGACAAATAATTATTGTAACTGTTATATTAAAGTTCAAATTTTCTTCAAGCAAAGATTCATCAAAATCGACTAACTGGTATAACTGTGAAAGCTGAATTCTCATAGAAATCTTCACCCCCAAAATCACCCTCTCGGGGGGTTAGTTTGAAAAGTAGCTAGTAGCTTATTTTCGTCCTCAAAGTACCAACTTTCTTCCAAAGTTTCTTTAAAATCGGTTCAGGAGTTTAATCGTGAAAGCCGGACCAACAGGCAGTTACCTTCGCATGTACGCGGCTAAGATTTGTCAATTTAATGCCTTTAAGGTAACCTACTCATCTACCTACTAGAGACAGACTATCTATCAGTCGTTATTATAGATAGACTATAGACAAGCTATACTCGTACAAAGGTAAAGTAAAGTAAAAAAGTATTTATTAACTCCACTAGAGTATGTGCGGAAAGAGAATAGGCGTGGCGGAAAACGGAACTAAACCTACCCAGTATGGCAAATATTTTTTTCTTCGGTAGAAAAGCATTACAGCGCCCCCCAATTTTAATCCTATTCTCTTTCTGCACAGACTCTAACAAAGGTACATTACCTCATCTATCTCAAATAATGAGTTTTATAACCATTACTTGAGAAATGCTTGATTCTCCATACAAATTCCCCCTTTTCACCCCCTTAAGAAATAATTACCGGGATAAACACTGCCCTATGTTCTTGCCAGAATCTCAAATTATCTTAACACCAATTTTCATAATTTTAAATAGGTTCAGTTTTCAGTTTTAGCGTAAAAAGTATGAGACAAACAGACAGACAGACAAACAAACGAACAGATAGACATAGTCACTTTCGCATTTATAATACTAGTTCGGATTTAAAATAAAATTACTAAGGCTTTTCTCATACTTCATTAGACTTTTATGATAACGCACTTAATGGAGGCAAGTTATCGTAACGACTTATATTTCTGTAACTATTATGACTTATATACTTATGTTATGTTATGATCAGGTAAAATAACATCTTTCATGAGAACGTAAATTAACCTAAGTCGCACTAAAACAACTTATTTATGACTCGCAGTTACGTGCAGGAAAGTTATCTTATCACCCAGTTTTATGAAATAGCTATCATATAAATATACTAATAACAAAATATTACTAAGAAGTAGTAAATTTAGACGAACCAAGTCGCTTAACAACATCACTAGTATTCCAGAGTGATGCCTCAGGCGCAAGCGCTATCGAGTGGTGGCCTTCGGGAAAGTGACACACTTCCTCAGGCTCGATTTATCCCCCGACGCAAAAAGAGGGGTGTTATAAGTTTGACCGCTATATGGTTCTGTCTGTCTGTCTGTCTGCTTGCGTGTCTGAACTGATGTGGATGCTGTTTTTTTATTTGAAAGCAGGTTTTCTAGCGATAGTTCTTAGGTCTTTCATCAAAATCGGTTCAGCCGTTGATGAGATAGTTTTTATTTGGTATATTATAGCATGAGAAAATTACCGCCAATTAAGGCAATCAGTCCAAGTATTTGGTGTAGTTTTGAAAATTAAAACAGGGCTTCCATCGGCTGTCATGTTAAAGACACTATATCCCCGGGCCTGGGGGGTAGCTAACGCTGCCGTCCTCAGACTAAAAGGCCGCTAATTCGTATGATCTTCCATACTTCGGCACGGTATACGGTAGTTTTTCTCCGAACAAAAGGTACATCGGGAGCGCGCATGTGTGCGCGCCATGTACAGACGCACCACAGGCAAGAATTTGCGACTGCGCACGACTGCCACAGTATGGCGTTCACTCACACAGACGCGCGTCGTGCGTCTGTGTAAATACGTGTCGCGCGCTCCTAAACGGCCGAAGTCGTACTACTTGGTTGTCTTTATACTTTGGTAGCGGCCTTTTAGTTTGAGGGCGGCAGAACGTCAGGATTGTCATTTGGATGTCACTTTTTGCAGACTTTTGCTATTATCTCGATAGCGCGTGCAAAAGTTGATTATGTTTGCTTAAACTCAAATTTACTACATTAGATTTGCTAAACCTATACGGTAAGGTTCTATTCATTTTTACTGCATGGATGATAGTTACAGAGAATTAGTGTTTTGAATATGATGAAAGTTTCTTTTGGCACTTTCAAGCTTTTCACAAGCTTATCCAGAGCTGATTCTCGACACAGTTGTTTCTTGGATAGTCGTGTTAGAGTGTGTTTAAACATTGAGAACCATCAAGAAATCGTAATAATATAGTTTCGACTGTAATGATTAACATAGCCCACACGTATCATAGTGTACACTTGGGATTACTATTGTTTGGGTAAAAATCTTTTCTCGAAGTATCACACCGCAAATTATTTTTCTGTAAAAAAAAATTTTCAAAATGACTTTTCGCAATTTTGCAGTTAGCATTTTTTTCCTAAATTTATTATTTGACAAATAATTACTTGCCATGTTTCATTTTACCAAGTGTCATCTATATATATAAAAGGCAAAGTCCTGACTGACTCATCAACGCACAGCCGAAACTACTGAAGTGAAGAACTTGAAACTTTCACAGTAGACTGGTCATATGACGTAGGTAATAGGGGTTCAAAATTTGTATGGAGAGACTACGATTTTTTAAGTAAGATGTTTGAAACTTCGTGTTTAGATTTTTCATTAGAATAAAAGAAAAGTGATTTCACCGTTTTTCGAAATTCATCCTCTGAGGGGTTAAAATGGGGGTTGAATGTTTGTATGGAGAGTCTGCGATTTTTAAAGTAAGAGGTTTGAAACTTCATGCTTAGATTTTTCATTAGAATGAAAGAAAAGTGGTTTTTCGAAATTAATCCTCTGAGGAGTTAAATAGGGGTTGAAAGTTTGTATGGAGAGTCAACGATGTTTAAAGTAAGAGGTTTGAAACTTCATGCTTAGATTCTTCATTAGAATAAAAGAAAAGTGTTTTCACCGAATTTCGAAATTCATCCTCTTAAGGGTTAAAATGAGAGTTGAAAGTTGGTACCGAGACTCTACGATCTTTTTAAGTAAAAGGTTTGAAACTTCATGTGTAGATTCTTAATTTAAATCGATGAAAAGTAATTTCATCGTTTTTTGAAATTCATTCTCTAAGGGGTTTAAATGGGGGTTGAAATTTGGTATCGGGACTCTACGATCTTTTTAACTAAGAGGTTTAAAACTTCATGATTAGATACTTTATTTAAATCAATGAAAAGTAGTTTCACCGTTTTTTGAAAAATTATCATCTAAGGGGTTTAAATGGGGGTTGAAAGTTTGTATAGAGAGTACGATTTTTAAAGTAACAGGTATGAAACTTCATGTGTAGATTCTTAATTTAAATCGATGAAAAGTAATTTCATCGTTTTTTGAAATTCATTCTCTAAGGGGTTTAAATGGGGGTTGAAATTTGGTATCGGGTTTAAAGGTTTTAAGTTTGTATCGAGAATTATTCTTGCAGTTAGAGGGTTACATAAAAATCCTGTTTACTATAAAACCAAGAAAATATATCCACACTTTCTTAAAAAGTCGCCCTCTAAGAGATTAAAACTTTGTAGAGGTTTAGGTACCTATAATTTTTGAAATGGGAGATCTGAGACTTATCACGTTTCTCCAATAAAAGAAAGGAGAATTCAACGTTTTTCGAAAGTCATCCCCAGGGGGACTAAAAGGGGTTGCTTCTTAGGGGGTACTGCTTCGCCCACGGCCAGTTTTACGTGGTTTTGGTAAAGTAGAAAGCGGTACTACCCCTAGCTTAGTCTGCGGTAAAATATGTGCACCTTTAACCACCCACATGGGTATTCGAATTTCACGCGGACGAAGTCGCGGGCAAAAGCTAATTTAGTGATAATTTGACTAAATGAATAAAATGCGAAATGTAAATTTGCTAAGGGTTCGTTTGGGAGATGGAAAGGAACTACTGCGATAAGTTTTTTTGAAAGTGAAATTTGGCGAAAATATTTTTCCCTGCCCACACCGTGGGTACTATTGTTATATATTGTCTGGGGTCGAACCAGGTCGCCTTGTCCCGGTCCACCTCGATGGGCTTCTTGGGTAAATAGTAAATAATGTTCAATGAATAAGGGAGGATGACCCATTGCCCTTACGAATCCAAGACAGAATTTCGGATAATTTTGCTGATTATCCTCACTCGCCCAATGGCCATGCCTATTGCCTACTGATGTGCAAGTTGCGGAAACTTTTTAAAAACATTTTTTCATATAACTTAAAAACAGACATAAGACTTTATAAATGTTCGGCATGGCCCATGCCGAAATTTGGTACTCGCAGGTTTTTTTTGTACTTGAACGGGTGCTAGCTCTAAGAGCTGTCACAACTATCGGACTTCGTGGTGGTAGGCTGCCTCAGCAAAACCTCAGCACCACAACCACACTCGCAGGATAATGCACCCCCACACTCTGTTTCGGAAAGTCCACATCGTTGGCCACTAAAATAGACCGAATTTAATACCTCTGGATTTTTTCTTATGGGAGCCACAAAATATGATATAATTGCGTCATTAAGTGATACAAAGAAAGGATCGTTGACAGTTTCCGTAAGATTTGTGTCTCGTTTTCGCTCAAAGTTGTGATACCAAACTTGCATACGACGGGAGGGACCGTCAAAAACTCAAAACAACACGGACAGTGAATGTGAATGAATTAATAATTTCATATTTGATTCGAATGTCAGTGTTACTCTGATAACTTCAAAGAAATTAACCCCACAACTAGAAAACTTGTTTTTACTCTTATTATCGTACTTAATTACCTTCATAACCTTAATATTCTTTTGAGGATAGAAGTTCATGATTTAATTTATTAAACAGGCGGGGAAATGGTCCGCCTAAAGCAAAGGGGGCGCAAAATAAGGACTTAGAAATTTTTTGACCAAAAGTGAAAATTATATAGGAATCATGAAACACTTAGAAAAATTTCATTTGAGACGCTAAAATAAGCCTGTTTTGTAGAAAAAACTTTTTCTCTAAAATCAAAAATGGCCGAGATATTGGACCTCAAAGTTGGTACGATTTTAGGACGATGAATGTTGTTGTCATTATAACACCTATTTTTTATGATGTTATCCTTGAGAATACGCTAAAATAAGCATGTTTTGTAGAGACAACTTTTTCTCCAAAATCAAAAATGGCCGAGATAATTGACTTCAAAGTTGGCAAATTTCTAGCACTTGTAAAATTTTCGACAAATGACTTTAAATCGGAGCGCATAACACATCCGCATTCCACAGTTTTCTGGTAGCAGCTCGTTTTTAATGTCAATAGTGACTTTCCATCTCCGGCGCTGCGGGAACAGCAGCCCTTCCGCCCTTGCATGACGGCGCACGGTCACTTCGCTCGGCTCCGCAGCTTCGGCTTGTTGGTCGCCTTCGGCGACCAGCCTCAGCCGCTCGCCTCACTCGTTCCCGCGCTTCGTCATGGCGGGCGAGGGCTGCTCTCCCTCCACGCCTCCGGCTTTATAAAAACACTCTAGGGCGCGCTGTGTCGGCACGCGTCCTAACCAGCGAGAGCCCTAAATTCGGACTTTCGCAGGCTAATATCATATACATAATATTCCATCATTGAAAATTTTACATTGGTATAATCCTCCAGGATAATCCGTCATTTATCTTGGTAATTATCAAGTTTAGAGAAAAGTTGCCCATACAAAACATGCTTATTTTAGCGTCTTCTATACGATAGCATCATAAAAAATAGGTGTCATAATGATACCACCCCCATCGTTATTTTTTTAAAGTCCAAAAAAATCTGTCCATTTAGGAGCCAATATCTCGGTAATTATCAAGTTTAGAGAAAAGTTGCCCATACAAAACATGCTTATTTTAGCGTCCTCTATACGATGGCATCATAAAAAATAGGTGTCATAATGACACCAACCCCATCAAAATTTTTCTAAGTCCTGCGCCCCCTTTGCTTTAGTCCAACCGGGGAAATGTCAAATAGAGGGATTTTATTTAATTTAACATCCTTAAGACAAACATTCATCAATGTGCTGTCAATTTGGCTACTGGACTGCATACATTAAAAAAAAATTAAATTGAATTAAGATTTAGTGTGTTTTTAAAAAGTTGCATAGGTAGTAATTGCAGTTCAGATTAAGGAGTAGAAGCCCCATCGTTAGTATCATTTCACTTTAAAAGATCATACGCTGTTCCGAACCATTTACAATTTAATTGCCACAATAGGCGCCATAATCAATTGCCATAATCCAATACCTGGTCTGTACGTGTACAATACACAAAGCATATTTCGTATATTTATAGGTACGGATAACATGCATTTTAATTAGTCGTTTTTCAGGTTATTAATGAAGTAATAATATTACTTCGTTCGTTATAAAGGATATAAATAACGCCGCGAGTACTGTTGGTGAAAGCGCAGCACATCTCTTGAGACCCTCGGTTGCACCTAGACGACGACTAGACGAAAAATATATGAGGTTTTTCAAGAGGACGAGGCAAACGTCCTAGTGTTTGGCACGATAATTACTATAAGTTGACATCCTGCTGTCGCTTCTGTTGCTAATGACTGAATATCCAAGATAACAACTACTGGATCAGTGTCGTCAGGCACTCGGACGTCTACCTTACTCTGTGGCGAGCTCTTAGATTTGAAGAAAAATAAAAATTTGCTCTTAAATTGCTAAACTTCATAAGTCAATAATGTGATTAATTTCGAACTATTTGCTCAATTGGCATCAGTGAGCAATATTGGCTGGACATTGATAATAACACAATGATTGCTCGTTTAAGAGTTTAGTTCAATGAATTTCCGCAATTTGGTCAATAGTCTCATATTTCTGATCAGAAATTAAGTATAGTGAACAAAATAAAATAGGTGTAATTTTTTACTTGGTGGTTAAACAAAAGAAATGTGCTTTTGTCTGTTTACATTAAAAGAATTTAATTAATATGGCGTTGTTCCAGTAGTCCCGGGCATTTTGCATCGCAGTCTGCGAGGCAAGTCTCAAGCAGTGATCATAAACAGGCTTGACGCTGTCGTCGTCCAGAGACAATCATGACCGGCTGCGCTTCTACCAGAAGTGTGTGCAGAAGTACGATGATTTCGACTACCGACCAGGTAATCTTTGATTTTACGAATAATATCCATCAATCCATTCATCCATTCCATCCATCCATGCCGTCCAAGTTTTATTTATTTAATTTAATGAACAGTATTTTCCTCATTTAATTTACTCTTTTTAGGGTTCCTTACCTTAAAGGTAAAAATTGAACCGCTATAGGATCACTTTACTGTCTGTCTGTCTGTCAATACTCTTTATCTCGGAAACCCGTGCAGGTATTGAGTTGAAAAGAAAACCATATACTCAAGTCTACAGTTCCTTGAGGCTGTGAAAAAATCTAACTTCTAAGTTAATGTAAAAAAGATATGGTCGTTTATGCCGCAAAAACGTATATTTCGATACTCTCAAGGGAATCAAAATTTATGGGGTACTTTCCGTTGACCTAGAACTATGAAATTTGGCAAGTACTACCGAACCGTACCGTCTTATATTACAAAGCATAGGGAAAAATCTGAAATCTATACATTTGTAATTAAATAATAAAAATATAGTCTTTATTTAAAGTACGGAACCTCCGGTAGGCGAGTCCGACTCGCACTTGTCCGGTTTTATTTATTAAAAGCAATTAAGATGTATTTAAAAAAACTTACTCGTGACATCAGTACTAGACTAAAATACCAGATTTAAGCAATGATTTAAGAAAAAAACATGAGTTAAGAAAATATGCATTAAAAGATAAACGCAGTTGCGCATGGCTTTGTCGGTCACTTCACGGACTTGATCTGATCGTGATGGTGCATTGTGCCTATTCAAGAGTCACGTTAGTCACGTGGAGATACAATTTAATGATTTAGATGAGATGCAAGTCAATTGAACCGGGAATCAAGCTGTTGCCGCTGGTCAGGGAACCAGTACTCGTACAATGCGGGACGAACTATCTGAATGCTATAGGCCTCTAATCAACGAGAAATTTTCTTATTGTTTACAGATTTTGTAGTATTAGTTAAGTGTTCGCGTCATACCAGTACACATCACAAAGTTAAAAGATTTAAAAGTCAATTTTGTTGCTTATTTAAGCACGTAAACTACTTTACTACTTCTAGACCTAATGATAAAAACGTAGTGATATGTATAGTATTCAAGCTATTAACTGTCATTGTATTCTCCACAGCAAAAACCTTCACATCAACCTTACTTTTGAAATGTGTATGACCCGTCTACGTTATGAATTATTTTCTTTCCTGTTCTTTCTTGTATAGACGATATTGATAAATAATTGTTAACTAGATTTTAATGTACATAAATATTATATTTTTAAATATATTAGAGGTAAAGAAAATCAAACACAAATAAAACACTGGCATGAATATACTCTACTAACTTTACGAAGGCTTTACTTTTTTCTTCGGTTTGCCACAAGAATCTAGCGAATCGCATATCACAAGAGCTTTTTTTGACTTATAAGTATAGAAAAAGTCTCTGTATTGCGGTACACGCACGGAAGTTGTGCCCGGTAGTCCACAGTTAGTCAGGGTTAACTCGATTTCTGTTTTATTAATCTCCTTTAGGGCGCAAAATTCGGCCAGATATTCTTGCCATTCATCAAAGTTCATCTCAGATTTACTGCAAAACCAATGTGAAATTATTAATCAGTCCCCTTAATAAACCGTAATGGAAACATAACGGTACTCAGTTTCAGCTACAAAAGAAAGATTAATTTACTTGAACTTGCACCATGTGACTCCTGTATCGGTCATCGTAATGTGGCGGTCGTCTATGATCTTGCTTTGGCGCATCCAATAGTCGGAACAGTAGAGCGTGATGGTATCTCTAGGGCACTCGCTTTGCATCATAGCGAAGGACGCGAACTGACCCTCAAGAGTTGCGATTTCATCATCCTCCATTACACGTTTTGCCTAAATTCTAGGGAAACATCATATGTAAATAACTAAATATTTTTACTAAAAAGAACCCGACCTCGGTGTACTTTAAGTGCATAAAATCCGCTATTTTGTTTATTTTAACGAACTTCATTAGACACTCGCGCCATCAAGACGAATCTAATGATGTATCATTTATAAAAACCGGTTGTGCCGTTGAGTAGTTACGAGCGGACATAGGAACGGACATACATACATACAGGTCAAACACATAACCCTCCTGTGGGCTTCGCCGCAGTTGGGTAATAATAATGTCTGTATATGTAGATTCATATTAATAAGAGCTGTGTTTATTTTATTCATTTAAAAATATAGATATTATTTATAAACACCTCATAAATTATCTTTTTGTTCATTAAACTACCTTAACATTAACATATCAAAATATATTTATTTAGGCTTTTTGAGACTTTATACCACACCTGGCCATAAAGTGACTTTTTCCGCAAAGCCGCTTTCTGGCCAAGTGTAGACATAAAATTATACTGTACACAACACAGGAGGTAATAAAGAAAGCCCTCGATCGCATATTTACGTCCCTCGCTTGCAGCTCGGGCCGCAAACTTCTGCGATCTCGGCCTTTCTTTGTATTACCACCCTGGTTATATACTATTTCGTGTTGTTTTGTGAAGACAAAATGTGTGTAGTAAATGTCTGTATCAAGCCATACAATGAAACGCATTCCAACCATTATGAATGCCGTGTAAGCAAATGATGACCTTATTTTGTTTGTATGGAAAAGCGACCAACTCGAAGTCTCAAAAATAAATACTTCTTTGGCTTTTTGAGAGTTCTCATGTCATTTCGCGCAGACAAAATAAATTAACCTATAAAATAAAACACATTTCAAACATAATTGATGGCGTGGAAACAAATGATGACCCTCCTTTTTTTTGTGTCGAAAACCGACTGAAATTACAGGTTCAACTTTAACTCTTATTCTGTCAACTAATTTTTCGTGCACTGTTTATTGATTTTCTTGATATAGCAGAGAGCGTTTAGCGTTAATGGAACGTATTATCAGTCTAAGAATAAAGGAATTGTGTTTACGAAACGACTTTATATTTTCCGTTTAGTTAAGTGACATGGCTATCAACACCAATGTTGCTAAGCTACAACACTTTCCCTCAGTTAACTAAGCCAAGCTCTCCTCTGAGATGCGTGAATGTTATCCTTGGAAGTGGTTTTGTGAGAATATCCGCGATTTGTTCAGAGGAACTCACTCTTCTAACTTCTAGTACATTATCTGCAACTTGCTCACGCACAAAGAAGTGCCTCAAACGAATATGTTTCGTTCTCTTATGAAACTCGGGGTTGTGAGCTAATTTCACTGCAGCTTCGTTGTCAACGCTTAGATTTGGTACTGAGCTGAGCGTGGTCAGTTCTTTGAATAGCCTTGTAAGCCACACCATTTCTCTCGCAGCTTCGCTTGCGGCGACCAGCTCTGCTTCTGTTGTTGAAATAGAAACGGAAGCCTGTTGTTGGCTTAGCCACGAAATCGCTCCTCCTGCGTAGCGACACAATACTCCGGTTGTGGAGCGTCCTGTGCTGAGATCTCCTCCGTGATCAGCATCACTAAAAGCATCTAAGTATTCCTTTCTTGCATTGGAATTATATTTTATACCATACGATATTGTGCCTTTTAGGTATCGCATAATCCTTTTGACTTTAAGCCAATCTGCTTTGGTAGGTGCTTCGAGCTTTCGTGACACTATACCTACAGCATAAGCAATATCAGGGCGAGTCGCAACCATTAGATAGGCCAATGCTCCAACTGCTTCTCGATATGGAAAGTGAGCACCGTCATCAGCTTTCCCTGTTTCAACAGTTTCTTTTTCTATAGGGGTTGAAATTGGGTTACAGTTCATCATTCCAAATCTTTCTAATACTTTCTTAGTATATGCTTCTTGTTTCAGTATGATTGAACCATCACATTGCGAAATCTCCATACCCAGATAGAATGAAGCTGATTTCGTAGTTATCTTTATTCTTTGTTTAAGATCATTAAGAAAATCTTCTGCCATCTTTTGATCAGTTGCAGCTATGAGACCGTCATCGACATAAAGTGATAATAAGAGTTTCTTGTCTCCTTGTCTCTTTATGTACAGACATGTATCTGCACAACTTTGTTTAAATCCTAGTTCTATTAGAATTTCATGAAAACAGTGATTCCAACATCGTGGTGCTTGTTTCAAAGCGCCTACCCGCCATAAGGTACCTTTACCTGCGGAACGTCACATTTATTGTTGTGCGCTCACCGATTTAGAAAATTGTAATTTAAAGTATGTCTCATATAAGTGAATTTATATTCTTATGAGAAATAAAGATCTTTGAACCTAAACCGTAAAGACTCCGATTAAGGCGACAAACTCTCTCCGTGCCATCTTCAAAGCCTTCGGGTTGTTTCATATATATCTCTTCTGTTATTTTTCCGTATAAGAATGCTGTCGTTACATCAAACTGTACAAGGTAAAGATTTTCTGATGCAGCAACGCTTAAAAGGGAACGAATAGTAGCCATTCTTGCTAATGGGCTAAACGTCTCTTGATAATCGATGCCTTCTTGCTGTCGAAATCCCTTCGCCACTAAGCGTGCCTTGTAGCGTTCGATCGTGCCATCACTATTCCTCTTCAGCTTGAATACCCACTTGCAAGGTATGCATTTCTTATTGGCTGGTAAATTTTGAAGCGTCCAAGTATCATGCTCCTTTAAAGATGATAGTTCTGCCTTCATTGCAGACAACCACTTTTCTTTATTGTTACTGTTAACAGCCTGTTTAAAAGTTACGGGTTCTTCGCATAATACATGGTTTAATGATGTTACATAATCGTTGAATTTTTCTGGTCTTTTGAGTGAAGATCGATCACGCAGATCATACCTCTGTTCTTGACTTGGGTCGATACTGTCATGAAACTCGTCATCTCTGGTATTATCATCTTCATCACAATCTTCTCTCTCTAATTCAAGCGATTCTCTTGGTTCTTGCAACGGATCATAGACATTATCCGTTTCCACTTGAGCTTCTCTCTCTGGCTCAATAGGTTCTATGTCGTCATTTGTAAGTTCCACTGGCTCTGTTGAATGTATATCATCTTCAATTGTACGTTCCACTATGATTTCATCTCTAGAAGTATTGCAATCCTGTGACACTTTCAGTTGAAATTCATTTATCGCGTTTTCATTACCTGTCTCAGTCTTTGCATCTTCTGATGATAGAGGTGACTCATCGAAAATGACGTCTCTCGACCGAACAAGACGATTTTTCTTGCCGTCAGTAATCCAAACTCTGTAGCCGTCTTCATCATATCCGATAAGATATCCTTTAATGGCTTTCTTGTCCATTTTTTTTCGTTTTTGTTTTGGAATGTGTACAAAACATCTGCTTCCTATTATTCTGAGATGTTTGATGTTCGGCTTTTTTCCAAACCAGACTTCGAAAGGGCTCTTGCATTCTACTCTTGATGCACCTGTTCGATTTAGTATATAGGCCGATGTGTTTATCATTTCAGCCCATAGTTCTTGTGGAAGTGGCTCATGCGCGTACATAAGTGATCTTCCAGTCTCGACAAGAGTTCGGTTTTCGCGCTCACTACACCCATTTTGCTGTGGGGTATAAGGCATAACCAACCTTTGCGTGATACCATGTTTATCTAAAATACGTTTGACACTTGTGTTGTCGAACTCTCCTCCGTTATCACTCAGAATAGTTTTAATTGTATGGCCTTGAGTTTTGACTGACTGAATCATAATTTCAAGTTTGTCTTTAACTTCACTCTTATTGCGCATGAAATAAACCATTCGATAGCTAGAGTAGTCGTCTTTAAAAAGTACATAATATTGGAACTTGGTACAGCTTTGTTTAAATGGTCCGCAGACGTCAGTGTGGATTAATTCTCCGGGTTCGGTTGCTCTCGTTCTCGTACTGAACTTTAATCTGTGAGCTTTCCCATAAACGCAGCCTTCACACGTATCTTTATCCAAAGGTAGATCGATATCTAACTCTCTCTTGATAACTGCCTTGACATGCCTCTTATTCTGATGTCCGAGTCTTTCATGGTACAGTTGTAAAGTGGCTGTAGACAGGCATACTTCGATTGGTTGAGCTGGTTGTACATTCTGAACATCTAACTTGTACAGACCGCCTCCGCGACACCGCCTTCCAATTAAGCAAATATTGCCGTTGATGCTCATCTCACACATGTCTGTCCTGGACGTGAACAGTATATTTGAATTGCTATCGTGTGCCGCTAGTACTGAAAATAAGTTTTTCTTGATCTCTGGAACGTACCAGACATCTTGTAGAGTAATCGTATTCGTGTTCGACTTAATGATGATAGATCCTTTTCCTTTAGCACATATGGTGTTTCCATCGGCTGTGGTTACTTGGTGGGTCACATCAAAAGGTTTGAATGTCATGAATAGATCATTTCTGTTTGTGATATGGCTGGTCGCTCCATTATCAATGAACCAGTTTTCTTTGTCACATTCAATCGCAAATGTTTGTGTATTAAGTGACATCAATAACATGTTTGCTCCTTGATTTGTAGGATGAGAGAATTTTGAAGTGGTATTCTTGGGTGGTTTTCCGTCTTGGATCCATTTTGCACAATCCCTTACACGGTGTCCTACCTCATGACAATAATTGCACTTCATTTTCTTATCCTTCAACTTCTTATGCTTGTTAGAGGTGCTTGCTGATAAAACTTCCTGATCAGGTAACTTTTTATTTGACAAAGCTCTCTCATAAGCACATAGATGAGTAGTCAGGTTCTCTACAGTCCTCTCAGTTTTCGACATTAAAAGCCAACTGCTGCGGAATGCAAAATATTCTTCACTGAGAGTATCTAAGATTTTACAAACAAGTAGCAATTCCGGTAACTCATTAGACTTATCTTTAACAATTTCGATATTTAAATCATTCCAGATATTCTTCAGTTTCGACATGTGACTTGCTACGTCGTCTGATGGATCTCGTTTAGCTCCAAAGAATTTCATGCATAAATCATAGGACTTATCTTCACAACTGCCGTCGAACAGCCGGTGTAGTTCCTGCCACACTTCTCGAGGTGTGTTGAATCTCATCACTTTCTTTAAGGTTTCGTCGTTTATATTGGTAGTAAGGATCAACAGAGCGCTGCTTTCTGCCTTCATGAATTTCGCTAAGGCCGAGTCATATGCAGAAATTTGTGCGTCACCTGCGCCTTCTGGCAACACGGGCTTGGTATATTTTCCATCTATTACCTCCATTGCACGATCTGTGCCACGTAATAAAATAGAAACTTTGTACCTCCATGTCTCCCAATTATTTTTTCCTTCTAGCAGACCGATGTTCACTTTTGCAGAAATAGATTCCATTTTAATAGCTAACAGTCCATAACCTGATATAGCAGAGAGCGTTTAGCGTTAATGGAACGTATTATCAGTCTAAGAATAAAGGAATTGTGTTTACGAAACGACTTTATATTTTCCGTTTAGTTAAGTGTCATGGCTATCAACACCAATGTTGCTAAGCTACAACATTTCTATCGCATTAGTAGGTAGTCATACTCACATCACTTATTACCTACATACGTGTAGTGATAGATCTAACCTTTCCCTTCAAAAATTGCTGTCCTTAAAGGTAAAATAAAGGTACCAAAAATAAAGTGGGTACACAAATACCGTAGGTATAACAGAGTCGGTCACGGATCGAGTGGGTCTTCATAATGTAGGTCGGTACTACCTTCTCTCATGCTTCATCACGTAAATATTAGCCTTGACCTAACGAAGGTACATCTCAAGTAACGTTCACAAGCATTATAGTATGAGTGTAATACCTCACTGGCAATCAGTACAGATCTGAATCTTGTTTATTACACTACTATACTTAGGTTCATACTACTCAGGTAGGGTGTACTGTTACGTAATACAAACTATTAACTTATTCATTGAGGTTTGAAACTACACCACAAATAACTTGCAGCCCGCGGCAACTAAGTGTAGCGCAGCGGTGACTTTGATTGCGCAGTAGCAAAATATAAGGTATTGTATGTAGTGATGTTAGCAGTGCGCAGATGTTCACATTTGTGGTCACTGTCAGACTTAGTTGCCGTGAGCCCATACTTAACGACACGATATAAAATTGGCTCGGCGATTGGAGCCGACGGCGACACCATTTTCGCTCTTTTTACGTGGACATAAAGCTTATTCTGATAGGCTCAGGTCAATAAAAGTAAATTTCTCTAGAAGTAGATATTTTTTATTTAAGACCGTGAATTAAGGTGAATGAAGGAAGTAAGAAGGGGATTACTAACGAGAGTCAATTAGAAGCCCGACACCGATTTTAACATCAGAAAAGGTACTAAACAATATAATGAAACATGTTTTTTTATAAACAACATAGATTTCATCGCCTGTCGTTCCTTTATCATAAACGGATATTAACTTAATTTTTCACGTAAAATATTAAAGCCTTCTTTTCGCCATTTTTCAATTTATAAATTTAAATCTTCGTTTCAGCATTTTACAATTACCTACATAGAGGCGATAGTAAAACCAAACTAAAGCTTGAGGTAATTTAGGCAGAATTAGCCAAGTGCGAAATTCGCGGGTAGATTATAAAACCGGCCAAGGGCGAGTTGGATACGCACTTAGTAATAGGGTTCCGTTAGCACCCTTTGGGTACAGAACCCTAATAAAAATATAAAACATAACGGAAATTTATCTGCTAGCAATAAATACCGAGTAAGAGAGAAAAAAATAACGTTATCTCAGTTACAGAGGTCTGTACCTATAAAATTCAAAGAAGGCCCAATTATAGAGGTCATTATGATGATAAAATCGGAAGAATTAATCCCAGATATAGGTCTGTTTTGTCCACCTAACAGAGATTAAGTGCTAAAGTGTCGGGACCTCAGCATGAGTCCCAGCTATGGAGGTTTCTCACTTATCCAGGTCCTACGCGTACAGAAAAAGCCACTTTCTGGCCAAGTGTAGACATAAAATGATGTACACAACACGGGAGGTAATAAAGAAAGCCCTCGATCGCATATTTACGTCCCTCGCTTGCAGCTCGGGCCGCAAACATCTGCGATCTCGGCCTTTCTTTGTTTTACCACCCTAGTTGCGTAATGTACTATTTCTGCGCCCTGTGCGAGCTTCATTAACTGCGCCCTTGTTTTTTACCTAGGGTCTTGCCTGATCTGGCCATTCTTGCGCCCCCCAGAGTCTACGCCCTGTGCCTGGGCACCGGTGGCACCGCCCTATTTACGGCACTGCCGGTACTGCCTTACTAAAATTTCCTGGTACTACACGACCTAGTCCCACTACTCCCACTTAACCAAGTTGTACTACTCTGTACATTTATTTTTGGAAAGCAAAATAGCTTCGTTATTTGGGTGTATTTTCTCTGGCGTAATTTCTCTGGCCACCAATATTTAAAAGATTCCTCCTCACTAGAGTGGCATTCGTACCAACGAACTTGTTAGAACTTGTCTGATTCTACATTGTAACCAAAAGTCTAAATCTAATAAGGCAGAATCTTCTCAGTATTCGCCAATATGTCATGACAGCGAAATTACGTTTTTGAAAATACACCCATTTATACTGTTTCTGTAAAATATTTATGGTGTTGTTTATGGTATATAAATTCAGGTCTAATTGGTTATTTGCTCTATTTTAATGGTCATTTAATTCTAGACTCAACGCCGCCGGTTGTCTTTTCTACCAAATAGTGCCTCTTTGAAACCAACAGAATAACTCGAGCTAGCCATACATGTCAGTTACCGATATTGTTTTCGTAAATATCGCTTCAACCAAGTATCCAAGTGATATTTTCCAATTACAAAGCTAAATTTAGTTTAGGATTAGTATTATAAATATCGTGCTTACCAGGTAGATTAATCATTAGTTAAAATTTACATAAAAGATTAATGCAACACTGTACCTTCGAAAGATTGTTGGCTGTGTTGTGTCTACAAATAAGTTGCTTTGATTTCGTAAATATTGGTAAGATATAATTTCCTTCAACGCGCAGAAGATATATTTCAAGTCAATTTTAATAATGATAGCCGTAGGTGCATAGATTTGTAAATATTGAGTAATAAATACAAAAAAATCGTTGCTAATTTCATACGTCACCTGTCACAAATATTCAATGCACTGGTCGTTTTCAAAATAACATGTCCGTAGTTAGGGCTTTATTAAACCAAGTGTTAACTTTTTCCTTTGTGTAACGAAAGTTACCCATATAATAAATTGTGTGGTAACTTTAGTTACGCAAAGGAAAAGATTAACATTTTATTTAAGGCCTAAATTCGGACATCTTTTTTTGAAAACGACCAATCAGATACTACCAGGTTCCTTGAACTTAGTAGGTAGATACGATCTGCGACAAAAGCAGTTGAACACATTAGTATATTAGATGCAAAGTTAAGGTGACGCAGAAGATGAATTCTGCTGATCCCAACCTATGCCAAAAGCCCACAGCGAAACCTTAAAGGCAAACATTATCCGGGGGTTCATGACCTAGCGTGTCAGCGAAAGCAACTGTAGGTCCTACCACGCACGGCACAGGCCCGGGGAGTCACTGAAGCCACCGTATTACGAACTACTTTTTTATTATAGGCACATTATTGATCTAAGAAAAACTTAAATTTCAAATTTAAGAAACCCCAGACTAAAATGCCGTACGTACAATAAATAGTATATTACACAACTAGGGTGGTAAAACAAAGAAAGGCCGAGATAGCAAATGTTTACGGCCCGAGCCGCAGGCGAGGGACGTTAATATGCGATCGAGGGCTTTCTTTATTACCTCCCGTGTTGTTTACTTCATTTTATGTCTACACTTGGCCAGAAACCGGCTTTTTCCGAACGCGTAGCGTGCGGAAAAAGCAACTTTATGGCCAGGTGTGGCATAAACAAAATAAAAATCTCCGGTCTTGTCATTTCAAATTAGAATATTTCGTGAACGGCTGAACCGATTTCGATGAAATATGTGTAAGGATCATTTAGGAAATATAAAAACCACATCCAATCGGTTCACTCGCTTAAGAGCGTGCGGTGCCACAGACAAACAGACACACACACATAGTGGTCAAACTTAT
This sequence comes from Eudemis profundana, assembly GCA_947034925.1. NCBI lineage: Eukaryota > Metazoa > Arthropoda > Insecta > Lepidoptera > Tortricidae > Eudemis > Eudemis profundana. The sequence continues at coordinate 29,920,978 of OX344794.1, forward strand.
AACACCCGTTTTTTTTTGGCTTTAACAGGTTCACTGCGGCAAATCATGAAGAAGTTTTAAAGCTGGTGCGGTTGTGATGAAATCGGCCCAAATCTAAACAATAATAAAATCTAACGTCGGCCGCCTTAAAGCAAACGCGAAAATACATCACATACTTGCTTGCTTATCTTACTTAACACGGCCGGCAATGCCGGCAAATTCATTATAGGTAATGCAACTCGGGTACCCGAAAACCCGGGTAACTGACTTTATTTAGAGTCTGGTAATACCCGGGTTTCATATTTGACCGGGTATTTTATTCCCGTAATGTTATAAGTCGAGATTGAGGCTGTTTTACCCCAAGCCGCAGTAAAGTAAATGTGTAAGCATTCTGTTTTGAACTATAAAATTAAAGATAAAATTTATCGAACTATGATGGAAATATTTTTCAACTCTAAATTATGAATAGTTCATTGTTTACCGTCGATTCTCCCAGAGACTTCCCGCTTAACGTACCTAATCAACTGGCGTCGAGAAACGACTTGAGACCGGCGGGATATCGACTCTTAATTAGCTGACATCAAAGGTGTAGATGGGTATGTCTAAATTCTACTTTCGATATCTGTTCGATGATACCTAGAACCTTTAAAAAAACACAAAACCAACAGAAAAACAGAGCACCACAAAAACAATTTAAATTTTTTGTATGGGTTCCCCTTACATTTTTAAGTTTATTTCATCTTTATGAACGAGTAATCTCATTGTGTGAAAATTTCTAGTCTCTATAAATTTTGTCGTATCTATCACGGTTCAAAAGATGTGATAGACTGACAGATAGAGGAACAGATGGACAGTGGAGGCTTAATAATAGGGTCCTGTTGGCACTCGTGGGGTGCGGAACCCTAAAATCATAGGAATAGACTATTTTTTCAGAGACTCATAAAGGCGCTTTTTGTGTTCGCAACGACGGGAGTAAGTACTAGTGAAGAAATCAAACTTCTAAGTCAAGGCAATCAAAAAATACGGCCGTGTATGCTCCGTTTACGCCGCATATTTTGAAAGGTCGTAGGGAAACCGAAACCTCCAGGTTACATACTTCCCATGCAATGCAATATCATGTAGCAGAAGCTAATAAAACGGTACGGAACCCTTCGTGCGCGAATCTGACTGACACTTGGCCCATTTTTTATTTTATTATTAACGGATCGTAGAAAAATTACAAGTAATTTATAAGTGCCGCCGGATCGTGCTCGAATATTTAGCAAAAAGTTAGATTAATATTTTCTGAAATACTGTTGTCTATAAATTCTATTTTGCTTTCATTTTAAAGGGAGATGATAACATTTGAAAATATTTCACCTGAAAATTGTTACTATTTTGGTATAGATGTGAAATTATACGTAGAGGCGGTGATATCACAAAACATCGGCACAACTCTTAGCCAAGCACGCCTCGCGGCGAGCTCTACGCGTACAGATTAATCCATGTCACGTCACATTACATGCATGTACTTAACTAAAAGCGTTGAGACTGGGGTATGCACGTGAAAATCCCGTAAATCTGTTACCGGATTAATCTGATTGCATCCAACTCACTTGGTTTGTCTATTATTTTGAAACGCTCCTATACGTTGTTATAGCAACGGATAAATATTAAGCAGTTTAACCAGCAAACAAACGTTCTGGTTACCATCAAGTTGAAGCAAATTGATTGAATTTATTAATAGCAAAACTAAATTGCCATCCACTACATAATCATTTCTAAAGTATTCACTGAGTTTTCGAAGTTGATTGTCTGACAAATAAACACGGTAATGGGGGACGAAGAACAAGCGACTCTTGACGGCCAGTTTCATGACTTTTCTAAACTGTTGGATACCAAACGAAGTGGTTTAACAATAACCCTGTATCGTTCCGATTACTGGATGCGGCAGGCCAAACTCCTCGATGACAGGAAGCTCACTATGACGGAGACTGGTGTTGAGTGGAATAAATTCAAGTAATTGCTACACGTGAATGTAGTTTTTAACATTTATAAATTATAAGTAGGTAGTAATATCTGTACCTACTTCAGTTTAAAAAAATACTGAAGCAAGCTGCCCAAACAGCTTGCCTCAGTATTTTAGCTTAGGACCTTGCGGAAATATTTATATTTTATTTATGTTATGTATGTACCTATCAGTGGCGTGGCATCCAAAGAATTCGATTCCTACCGGCTTAAGGAAAATGTACGCCAAATCTGCACCGGCTTGCCTAAGGATATCTCTTACGCCACGCCACTGGTACCTATGTATGTTTAAGGCTACATCTAAATGGCAAAATGAATTTCAACCGTTTTAGTAGGCACAGGGGTAGCTGGAACCCCAAGGATATTTATGGGATACTATTTGTCCGACTACCCATAAAAGAGGCATTTTCTAGTAAGTAGAAAAACTAATTAATTATCGGCCATTATGTTAACTTTTATTCATATTTTCTTTTTAGCAAGACGGAATTGAATTATGATGAGTGGTTAGAATATCTGAGTAACCTTTGTAGTTTGAAAGGTTGGGATGAAGAAGCCACCCAAGAAACGTTAACAAATTGTGGATTGCCCGGACAAGGAACTGTCGTAGTCCCACAGTACAGAGAATTTTTCCGCACTTATACACCAAAAGAAAAACTGCCCTTTTAACTACAATACCTACTTCAAAGATGTTATCTCTCTCGGCAGATTAAGGCTAAGCCAATGCTTTAGTTCAGGCTGTCCTATTTTCTAATGGTATTTACATATTGAAAAATTACGATTCCATCCATTACTTAAGGGCATGTAAATATACGTCGATGCAACGTCGCACAAGATTTTACCGGCACTGTTTGCGATGTTTCACTGTCAGTTCGTACGCTGCCTAAGTGCAAGATGACAGAGAGTATAGATGCCGATTTATTGATTTCTTTAATAGAAAAACATCCAGTGGGAGTCAAAAGTCTTGGGAAGTCTGGGATAAAACAATACAGCACAGCGCCGTGTGTATCTGCGCTGCGACGCGGCAACGCGTTTTTTCCGGCGCCGCGGCGGCATTGACTGTGCGGCGCCGTGGTGATGTATCCACGCCCTTAGAGAGCATGAAACATAACATTATCTTGTACTAATAGTTCCCATAATATAAGTACAATTATTTATGATTTGATTTTTTTTTGTGTTTGTCCCATTTGGTCAGTCAGTACCGACCTAAAAAGCGACCAGTACTGTGAAGTTATTGTTTGCATTACAATTTACAAAGATGATTGCATGAATCACAAATTGGAATTAAAATCACAAATTGAATACGGCTCGTATAGAAATCAAACCGTGACGTCACGTGTTGCACCGCTATTATAGGGGGGCATATATCTCCATACAGTGCTCCATACAATATAATATTGTATAGAGATATGCCCTTAAATAAATTTCATACTGTTGTAAAAAAACTCCATACAAAACTAAGGTAGCATCAATCATTTTAATCTTATTTTTGTACGCAGGTACACATTACTTATTTATATATTTATTATTCATTAAAAACTGAATTTCGGCTTTTATACATCTTATTTCATTAGGATAAGTTAGAACACTTACAGATAATGAGACTATACAAATACTTTTCTTTGCGTTATCGTTTAGAGCGCTTTTACATATCGATACCTTTAGACTCAAAGGGCGTAAGCTCCATTAGAACCTACGGCGTTTACGTCCTTTGAGTCTAGTATCGATATAGGCGTTTCAGTCGCGCTGCTGAAGCGCGGCTGGGTATTCGTGTCATGCTCCTCAGCAGAACTAACCACCTTGGCTTTGATGAATTTAAACATATAAGAAAATATCTATATAATTCTAGTACCAATAATAAAAATTGTATGTCAATAGTTTCGCCGTAAATTTGATTGCAAGGTGGTCCTGCTCGGAAGCATCCCCCAGCAGAACCACTATGATATTTCGATAACTACTCATAATATACGCATACGTATGGTATCAAAAAATTCTATGGAAATTCTATACTAACTTAGCACCCTCAGTTTCTAATTAGATTTTGAATATAACTGGCCCCTATGTCGGACAATGCTCTGTATAGGGTCCCATAGCCGTAACTATAAGGAAATGTGCTACAGATAAAAATAAAGCTAAAAATTAATACCTCACTACGAAAAAGAATATGACAAGACTTCTGCTTGCGTGAGATGTTTCATGACTTTTGCCTATTGCTCCAGAACACACGTTCTTGCAAAGGAGCTCGGTCTTTGGCCTTGCAGCCTGAAGTTCGTTCTTCGGGCTTCCGAAAATGAGACTAAAATACTTATTTTAGTTGTTTAACTATCAAACTTAGTAGCGGCTTAGACAAGACACCTATATTCCAAACTTCATCAATATCCATCATGTAGTTTTTGAGAAAAATGCCTGTCACATACGGATAGATGGACGGACGGACATGACGAAACTATAAGGGTTCCATTTTTCCATTTTGGCTACGGAACCCTAATAAGAAGTTACGACACCATCTTTTGCTGGGGAGCATAACACGGATATTCATACATTAATACGTATCTAAGTACGTAGCGCGACTAAAAACCGATATTTTTTTAACATCCCAAAGAAAAATAAAAGTTGATTTCGACATGATTAATTAACACTGACAAAATAAATGTATAGCAACTATTAGAATAAGAAAATGATAACAGCACGAAAATTCCTCACGAGCACCTTGTATAGTATGGGGTGAGCTAACGCAGGGACATGGACTGTATAGATCAATTACCCAATATTTCTTTTCCCCAATATTTTTATTTCCAGTCGCGTTTTTCCCCATTCTACTTTTTTTCTACACATTATTATAACCAGTAGTTAATTTCCTCACACGATTTAATTTCTGCCCGTTTAATTCTCTATACGCGTCTTTGCCCATGCATACATTTAACCACTCCGGATCATTCACATACATATGATTTACCCGCAGAAAAAATCCCGATCGCTTAATTTAGTCACACGTTTAATTTATGCTCATTATTTTGATGATCTCTGTTCCGATGCATAAACGCAAATACTAAGAGGTAAAAATTGGGATTATTTAGACTCTAAATCTACGAAATAGAATGATAATAAAAACTTAATGATCCCAATTTTTACCTCTTAGTATTTGCGTTTATGCATCGGAACAGAGATCATCAAAATAATGAGCATAAATTAAACGTGTGACTAAATTAAGCGATCGGGATTTTTTCTGCGGGTAAATAATATGTATGTGAATGATCCGGAGTGGTTAAATGTATGCATGGGCAAAGACGCGTATAGAGAATTAAACGGGCAGAAATTAAATCGTGTGAGGAAATTAACTACTGGTTATAATAATGTGTAGAAAAAAAGTAGAATGGGGAAAAACGCGACTGGAAATAAAAATATTGGGGAAAAGAAATATTGGGTAATTGATCTATACAGTCGGGACATGAAACTTAAAAGAACTCTTGTGTTTGCGTCAAAAGTAACGTCATCCATTGTCCTGTGGTAAACAACTTTTGTGTTTTTCCGTTATAAGCAGATCACGTCTTAGTAGTAGTTTAATTAAAAAATATCTATTATAATGATAATTAGTTAAAATTAATAACAGATTTATTAATTACATATTACTAAAAATGTGATGTGTAATGTGTAAGTGGAATGAAACATTTCAGCTGTTATAAACTAAACTTCTTAGTGGAACTCTTTGGTTTCTGAGTAATTTTGATTATTTCATTTCACTGACAATATTTTGTTTGTGTCAAAATAAAATGAAAATTTACGGTATTAAGTGACTTTACTTAATTGGCGACGAAATGCATGCCGAACAATTTGCACAATTCCTCAGCGTTCAACAAACGCAACAGGTACAAATACAAATATTAAAACTTCTCACCGTGGCACGCGCGCACACCGCGATATCCGCGGCAGTGAGTTCCATCCACAACAACGGCTGGGCAACGTGACGAGCGCCACCACATCACAGGAACGACCTCGTGATAAAACAGCTACACAAAGCCTTCAACATGGATAAGTACAATCCTAACCATTTTAGAATGAGGGACTACATAGACCTCTTCGAAGCGAAGTGCACAATCCTCGGTGTGGAGAGAGATGAGGATATGAAGAAAGATTACGCCTGACGTGTTCAGTGAACTGAAAACCGCACTTATTCCCAACCTCGAAATAAGCACGTACGCAGACATAAATAAATCATGATATGATAACGTCAGACAAAACTTGATTTTATTCCTCCTCTTATGTTTTTACCCTGGGCAGATTTTGTTCAGTCAATGCTTCGGAATGCCACTTAACCGAAATTAAAGTATGGAAATTCCATACTAATTTTGATTTCGGTTAAATTCCATTCCCTAGCATTGACTGAACAAAATCTCAAAGAATGCATACGTATGTGGATATAAGAAGTGTGTGTGTGTGTTTGTGTGTGGCGAAATCTTTACTACCAAAAACCACTGGAAGTGTGTTGTTTTGTTTCCAGTAATTCACACAAGATGGGCCTCTTTAGCCTATACACCGTGCCCCCGAATAACCCGAAAAACTTAACTATAGATTCTAACAACTATTACGAGTAAAAAAAGTTACATGATGTACCTATAGTCGAAAAACGGTTACTTTCCGAGATATTCATTATTTTTTAAATGAAAACTCCCAAGTGTACCGCACTAGTAGTAGTGTGACCACAAGTCTCATGTTTTGGGACCTTACTAATGGTCAACCAAACAGTGTGGCCACGAGGAAAGTTAATTACTAATTGTCACACTGGTGTGACAAAATGGTGTGACTACGAGTCTGGAGTGAAACAAGCTTCATGTTCTATGTAGCTGTCACCTCTCTGTCGCGTTATTACCAGATAATTGAAACCGGCCCGACAGAAGGTACCTCGCGCAATTCAATAGCGTACTAGAAACGGATACCCTGGCCGTTATCAATTGATCCCAGAGATAGTTTGTACATACCTATTTATAATACTATAAGTATCTACAACATGTCTTCAAAAGTTTCATACAAGTCGTCTGTAACGTTTTGAAGACGATATTTTTTATCTTGCATGGCGTGCATATCAAATCCTATCCCTGAAACAAAAAAAATCGGCTCCTCGAACAATCTAACAGAGTGGAGCTCGATCACCCAGAAAGGATATTGTTATCAATAAGAATAATCTACTAGTGGCTCTGTGAGCTGTAAAAAAGATCTTCGTTTTGTAAATTTTTGTTTTCGGATTTTTTTAATTTTTTACTGGCGGTAAAAAATTATAAATTTCCGAAAACGAAAATTTGCGAACATTTACAAATTGTATATAATTATCGAACCTACTCACGAAATTTCACGAGAATCGGTCCTGTCGGTGAAAACAGACATCCACCAGACATACGAAAGCATTTTTGCCTAAGCTAAAGCTCGCTTTTCGTTCGTTCGCTTCGCTCACTCGGTCAATAAATTAAAAAAATTGTGAAACAAAGGACGCAAAAAACTCTTGTGTCTCATAAATGGCTAAACCCAATATTGATCAAATCTAGCTAAGACCACTCGCGGTCAAGCCACCTTTTCAACAACTTTCTTTTTGTTGGTTCAATTCCCGGTTCTGGTAAGCTTTTCACAAAATCTGTGGATGCAGTTATTCATCCTAGGAAAATTAAAATGATGTTTCCTGTATACTACACAAAATTTGTTTTCTACGATACTAGGTAAGTGGGTAATAGGAACTAGAAACGATGTCGTACAGAACTAGAATTTTCTGTAAGTGTGTAAAAATACAATAAAATCAAGTCGGATTTACAATATTCTGCAATATGAAATTACTTCGATTTTTTTCTCCGTGTATTTATTTACATTATATTTTTATAAAGATAAACCTTTTATTTCTCCCTTTTTAGTTATTAATTAATTACTTTTAAATTTAACATTTTAGTAATATCGCGTGGAGTGCGTCTCCGCTAAGTCTGCAAGGGTCGAAAAAAGGTTTTATTAAAAAAATAGATTTGGTAACATCACAAGCCAGAGGATTCATTAGTTTCGATACTTGGCAAGTTTCTTTCCTTGGATAATTTCTATGTAATAATGACGTATATGTATACACGCATTGCTAGTTTGGTACGGACTAGATCGTTTGTGCAACACTGTCCTGAATATTTATTTCAGCATTATATACTTATTAAACGGAAGGATATGTGCCAACTATCAAAATTAATTCATCCTCTTACTTGTTATGTTGCCCTTTTAGGGTTCCGTACCAAAATGGTAAACAAGGAACCCTTATGGTGCGACTGTGTCTGTCTGTCCGTCTGTCCGGCTGTCACAGCCAGATATCTCAGAAACTACTGCTGTTATCAATTTGAAATTTGGAATAGTATTAAATAAAAGTAGCTAACCCGAGCCTATTAGATGTAAAAAAAAATCTTGTAACTTTTTTACTTTTTTTTAAGGGATCCGTAATGGGACTTTAAAAATTGAAAGTAAGGATATTATATCGAATGGGGTATCAAATGAAAGGGCTTGACTTGTAGATTAAAACACCCTTTTTGTTTTTTTTTCTTAAATAAGCAGTTATTGAATTATGATCTTCGAAGTTACTGACCAGAAAAATTTGTAATAATTACCAGTTATTAATGTCGTCCTAAACATTACAGGAAAAATATAGCGGTTTTCCTAACTTGCACCGTTTTTGAGAAATTTGCAAGAATCGTAACACATACTTATATACTCCTACTAAACTAATCGCCATACCGTCACGGTCACTTGACCGGTTTTTTTAAATAATACCTTTTTTCGTCCTCTGCAAACTTGTCATTCCCACCACATAGCTCCATCATCAGAACCTCTTCACCACGTCCAATGCATTGGTCTCGTTAAAACGCGTCATACGAGCCCAAACTCAATGGGTTTACGATAGACTCCATCATCACATCAAATCCAAGATACCTACTAAAGTATTGTATTTTTATGTGAACTATATTAATATATCTACATAAATATATATGTAAATAAAAATGAATCTCTCAATGTGCTACTAAGCGCAAAACACGAGAACAGCTGGACCAGTATAGCTATTTTTTAAATATGGGTTAATAGGGATGACGACTGGGTTAAAAATATAACATTCTATTTAGTCCGTCAGTTGGATTATGGAAAAATATGGGACACGTATTTTTTAGTTTATCAAATTATTAAAAAATGACAAAGGTATATATAGATCATCAAACTTGTGACGTCACTCCTAGGTGAAAATTGTACCAAAGAGTGAAGTCACTCGAAACTTCTAAGCGCTGTATTCTCGTCATTTTTTGTTTGTCAAACAAAAGAGAAAATACGTTTACTTGTGTATTTTTTAATAATCTAATTGACGGACTAAGTAGTTTTTTTAGTCGTCTAGCCTATTGGAATGATGGCCGTGCGTGTGGCCCAGTGGGTGCACGGGTCGTGAGGGATTCACGCGGATGTAGTCGCGGGGCCAGTTGTGGTGTATTACTTTTTTCTGTCAATTATGGTTACCTACTGTGCAATGTTCTTTCAGAGATGGTGTATTGCAACGCGACGTTCGACACGTATTTGTGCTGGCCGCCCACGCCGGCGGGCGAAGAGGCCAACCAGCACTGCCCGCCGGCTCGCCTAAGTGACACTACACGTAACGTATTATTTCTATACTACTACACTCTAAGAAAAAAACAGTCAAGTGCGAGTCAGACTCGCGCACCGAGGACCGCAGACCTTCAGTACAAACTCATAAGGAGATACATGAATAGGTAGTTCAAGAAAAACTGTATGGCGATTAGTTTAGTAAGAGCAAATAAGTACCTATGTGTTACGATTTTTGCAAATTTCTCAAAAACGGTGCAAGTTAGGAAAACCGTTATATTTTTCCTGTAATATTTAGGACGACATTAATAATTGGTAATTATTACAGATTTTGCTGTTCAGTGACTTCGAAGAGAATAGGGGGGAATGGTATTTTTTTAACGTTTATCGTCGTAAATCAAAACCTACTTATTTAAGAAAAAAAAACGGTGTTGCAATATACAAATCAAGTCTTTATTTGATAAGTTTATTTGAAACCCTACTCGATGTAATAGCCCTACTTTCAATTTTCAAAGTCCCATTACGAACCCCTTTAAAAAAAGTAAAAAACATACAAATATACAAACATACATACATATATACATACGGTGCTAAAATCATAACCCTCCTTTTTGCTTCGCCGTAGTCGGGTAAAAAGTTACAAGATTTTATTTATTGTGATTGTTTCAAATTTCAAATCGATAGCAGCAGTAGTTTCTGAGATATCTGGCTGTGACAGATGGACAGACGAGCAGACAGACGGACAGACAGACACAGTCGCACCATAAGGGTTCCTTGTTTACTATTTTGGTACGGAACCCTAAAAATGGGTTGCTCCTAACAAGATCGTGATAGTTATAACCAAGCATCTTGATTCCATACGATCCTAAAAAGACGTTAGAGGCACCAACTAAGATGATATTAATAATAATAATAAGTAAGTGTGGCGGCCGTGGCTTTTTAAACGCCAAGGACCTCCATAACCGCGAGGTGTGCAGCCTCAGGGAGTACTTCCTAAACAACGAGTGTGGGATACATCGCGATGTAGTAGCAGTAGACAGAAGCCTTACTCCTCTTTCCTTGGCAAACGAGAACTGGCGTAGACCTAAGGTGCTTAGCACCGACGACCGCAAGGACATATGGAAGAGTAAGGAGCTACACGGGCGGTTCTACAAGGCCCTCACGGGGCCCGATGTAGACCTGCTCGCGTCGGTGAACTGGCTACGCTTCGGTGATCTCTTCGGGGAAACTGAAGGTTTTGTCTGTGCAATTGCGGACGAAGTTATGATGACGAACAACTACCGGAGATATATCCTGAAGGACGGTACGGTCGACATCTGTCGGGCATGCCGCCGTCCCGGAGAGCCTATCAGGCATATTATATCCGGTTGTTCCCATCTGGCTAACGGCGAGTACTTGCACAGACATAATCAAGGAGCCAGGATCATTCACCAGCAACTTGCTGTTCGATATGGTCTTGTGGGGTCTGAGGTGCCGTACTATAAGTACGCACCAATGCCGGTTCTCGAAAATGGTCGTGCCACGCTCTATTGGGATCGATCTATCATCACGGACAGGACTATTGTAGCCAATAAGCCTGATATCGTGCTGATAGACCGATCTAAGCGCCGTGCAGTGCTCGTCGTCATTACCATCCCCCATGACGAGAACCTCGTGAAGGCCGAGAAGGACAAGCTCAGCAAGTACCTTGACTTGGCTCACGAGGTTACCGCCATGTGGGATGTTGATTCGACGATCATTGTTCCGATAGTCGTTTCGGCGAACGGACTTATAGCGAAGAGTCTCGATCACCATCTCAAGAGACTCTCGCTAGATGGCTGGATCAAGGGTCAGATACAGAAAGCGGTTCTTCTGGACACGGCGCGCATTGTCAGGAGGTTCCTCTCTCTGCGGCCCTAACCACCGGTAGCCTGGGCCCCGCCCCGCTACCGACGGCACCCTAGGTTAGGTTTTTTATAATGTGTTTATATTTTGTAATTTCATTTTGTATTTTACTTTTTATATATATATATATTGTAAAAAGCCCAATCTAAGAAAACAAAAGATATACCGAAATAATAATAACTTGCACAGACATAATCAAGTAGCCAGGATCATTCACCAGCAACTTGCTGTTCGATATGGTCTTGTGGGCGCTGAGGTGCCGTACTATAAGTACGCACCAATGCCAGTTCTCGAAAATGACCGTGCCACGCTCTATTGGGATCGATCTATCATCACGGACAGGACTATTGTAGCCAATAAGCCTGCTATCGTGTTAATAGATCGATCCAAGCGCCGTGCAGTGCTCATCGACATCACCATCCCCCATGAAGGCCCTCAACCTCGTGAAGCCCGAGAAGGACAAGCTCAGCAAGTACCTAGACTTGGCTCACGAGGTTACCGCCATGTGGGATGTTGATTCGACGATCATCGTTCCGATAGTCGTTTCAGCGAACGGGCTTATAGCGAAGAGTCTCGATCACCATCTCAAGAGACTCTCGCTAGATGGTTGGATCAAGGGTCAGATACAGAAGGCGGTACTTCTGGACACGGCGCGTATAGTCAGGAGGTTCCTCTCTCTGCGGCCCTAACCATCGGTAGCTTGGGCCCCGCCCCGCTGCCGGCGGCACCCTAGGTTAGGTTTTTTAAAATGTGTTTATATTTTGTAATTTCATTTTGTATTTTTACTTTTTATATATATATGTATATTGTAAAAAACCTAAGCTGAGAAAATAAAGATATACTGAAATAATAATAATAATAAAAGCATTTATTTACTCCACCACAGTTTCAGAATATACAATACGTGTTAACAAAGTACAGTTTCAGTTAGATAGATACGAGACTTGTGCGGTGGAGACTGGTGCCTGAACTAGGGGAAACCTGTATGCCAGGTCACCAGGTCTCCAACCATATTGATTGTATATCATAGTTCAATTAACAAGTTTTGATTTTATTCATCAAACATAGATGTATAAGGTAACTAATTAACCTAACCTAAAATTAAGGAAAATAGTGATAGAAACAAGAAAAAAATTTGTTAAAATTATCAAGATTCTAGATTATTGTTTTAATCACTATTCACTAATGAACTTTTTGTTTTAATTAATCAGCTTTCGTTGACATGTTTATCTTGTTTGTTTTATTTAACAAAGAGAAAATCTCTTTTAGCTGGGGCAGATTTTTTAGAGTGTAGTAATGCGCGCGACCAATGTAGATGGGCCATTTTTTTTTAAAGTTGTACACTTACTTTTTATTTTAGATATCGCTCATCCGTTCCGTTGCCGTCATACAAGTGTGTATGGAAAAGTAAGGAGGAATGGGGAAAATTTTGGCCCCAATTTTTTTTCCCATTCCCTTACCTTTACACTTTTTTTCTAACAGAGACGATGGTACGCGTGATTCTGTGTACAAATGATGTAAAATTTCTCATAACTAAAAAAAACTTAGTGTACAACTTTTAAAAAAATGGCCCAAATACAATCAAATGCAGCATTTACCCGTGGCTTCACCTGCGTTATTCCCGTTACCATCCCAAAGGAACTCTTTACCAGAATATAAAGTATCCTATGTTTCAATCCAGGAAGTAGTCTACTTACCTACATGCAAATGTCATCTCAATCCATTCAGTTGTTACCGCTTTGTGTAGAAACAAACATTCAAACTTAGTAGGATAGGATTCGTATGGGTTTTTTTTTATTTTTTTTTAGGAACTGACAAACTCGCAACCCATACACGGGCGTAGCGATTGTCAGACCGGGTGGTTGGCCGTGGCGTTCCCTGGGGTCGAACCAGGTCGCTAGCCGGACCACCCTGAGTTTAGTCGGACTGGGGATTCGTATGGCATTTTCACAGTCGTTTAAATGCAAACTACACTCGAGAGCAAATATTCCCGGTCACTAACATAAAATGTAGGGATTCGTTTCACCATTGTAATTGTAAAGAAGTGCGGGTCGGATTCGCGCACGAATTGTTTTGTACCAACGACGAGTAAAAGACGCTAAATAAACAAGACGTTTCGTATTGAAATAAAAACGAATCACTCACGTTATACAAAAGACGAGACATCCACTCGACTTGTTTCGGGAGCATTCGACATTCCCGAAGAATTTACGGAATGCCGAATGCTTCCGAAACATACCGAGTGATTACTATTTCTATTGCAACTATTACTACAAATAATAAAAGTAAAATAAAGTGCCTTATGGCATTAAGTTCGCCTTTTGTACGATAAGTTTTCTTTTGTGCAATAAAGTTTAAATAAATAAATAAAAATAAAAGTAAAAAAACACCATACTTCTTTTTACTTAGAAAACCACCGTGAGACTCAAACTTATTGAAATAAAAATGGATAACTCACGTTATACAAAAGACGAGACATCTGTGAAAATTCCAAGTCGCTATCTATTACGTTTCAAAAGATAGAGCCCTGTGACAGACCAGAAACACGTTTCATGGGGACCCCCTTTTCTTTTTACTTGGTTTTTATCATTTGTTTTTCTAGCGGCAATATAAATACACATTCTGTGCAAATTTCAAGTCTCTATCTATTACGCTTCAAAATATATAGCCCTATGACAGACGGCGGAGGCTTAGTAATAGGGTTCCGTACGCACCCTTTGTGTACGGAACCCAAAAAAGGGATATTAGCAAATATTACTTGCGTATAGGTGGAAGTAGGTAACTGTCTGTCCGGCTTTCACCGATTTTAATGAAACTTAGTATGAAGAAATATTGTACCTACTTATTGTAGTTTAGGTACGGAAATAGGCTTCTTATCAATTTTCTTAAATCCATCCCCTAAGGGGGTGATACAGAGTAGGCGGACAATAGTAGAGTGGAGAAATAACCGGCTTATTGCTTTTCTACAACCGCTGATCTCAATATTCTTATCACAAATCGAACTCCACGCGGGCGAAGCCCCTGGATATTATTGAAAATCTAATACCTTTTACGCTTTGTTGTGACTCGTTATCGATGATAATAAAGAGCTGCTTCAATTCATAATTTGAATGCATAAATATGGTATTTGTATTTTGAACTGTAAACAGGTTTCGCGTTTCGGCGGTGTGGAATGGACGGGCTCTGGCTCGGCCGAGAGGCCAACGAGTCGAGCGCGGTCGGGTGGACCAACTACACCCCTTGCTTCCCGCTTGAGGTTCAGAAGGTCCTCAAAAAGGTCTACGATAATGGACATGACGCGCAGGTCAATATAGTAGCTACTAATCAATTATCTTAATTAAATAATGGACGTAGCCTCGTTAACAGATATATGAAGCACCTCTCCTCTAGTAAGCCGGTCGCTTTGTACTTACGAGCAGCACGCACACATACACATCAACTGGCGTAATAGCCTACTACTAACATACGCTCATATTAAATCAACCAACATTTAGCGACCAGCTTACTAGAGGTGCTTCTGTCATTTGTTACCGAGGCTAGGTCCAGCTATTTATTTAAGGTCCTTGGTACTAATGGCATAAGAAAACAAGGTATGTTATTCCCGAGACGGCACTACGCTACGTCGCTAACATTGCCCATCAGAATTTCAATAACTTACGACAATACTAGTACCTATGTACGTAATGAATTATGAAATAAATTCTTACCAAACGTATGTTATTATAATGTGTTTACATGTTGTTAAGTTATGTAGGTGAAAATAAAACTACTTATCAAATGTTACTAGGCCAACAATTACTTGTTTTTTAGAAGTAAATAATTAAGAAATTTATTTTGCGCGGATAATTTATTATCACATATCACTATCCCAAAAACATTATCAACTGTCTCGAACATACCTTGTTTTATTGTACCATGATGTCATAATTTCCAAACGTTTGATCCGACGTATGAAAGACATTACATTGAAAGATTTTATTTTACAGATTAAAGTAGAAATAGCACAAAGCACAAGAAACATGGAAATCGCTGGCTTTAGTATATCGCTCGTCGCCTTGCTGGTGTCCCTTTTTATATTCTCACATTACAGGTTAGTATAACTTGAGTATAACTTCACATGACGAAAAATCTTCTTCAAACAGGAAATAACAATATTAGTAGTTAATGTATTTAAAGGGAATACGGAAAGGATATGTCTAGTCACCTTTTATTGAAAATAAGATTTTAATCTCAAAATGCTCGCAATGAACTATATAACTTACCACTTTATTACTGGCGAATATCTGAAATTAAGTTATATTTTTTTCACTTTTAAAGATATGGTTACCGTAGGGCGATTCCGTTAATCGCGGGTGCAACATTTTGACTCATTCAAGGCCTCCTCCTAATAAAGCGCAAAACATTTATTATAAAAATATTGTTTTAAGGATTACATTTTAACCTCTTTTCAACAGATTTGTGTATAAGAATTTAAAATAAAATGTTTAAATAGCCACAAGAGAGGGTTAAAGTGCTATCGCGGGTGCAACCAAATCGGCCCACCTCTGCGGATCACAGTATAAAAACAGAAATATCTTTTAATTGTCAAATATTTAAAATGTTTTGCCTATTTATATTGAAAGACAATAAACAATCAACTATAGAAACATAAAAAAAGTATTAAAAACTGAAACTATCAATAAATTATTCACTGTTAAATCGATCGCGGGTGCAACATCGTATGATTCGCAGTTGGTCTTAAATCTTAGAATGCTAAGATTTTCAAGCGCTTTAACATCCTGAATATGAAGTTAAGTCCATAACAATTAATTAAAAACCTCACCCTACACGATGGTATCAAAAAAAGTAATAAATTTTGGGACTTGAAAATTGATGTCAAGGTTCGTCTCTAGCGGAATCGCCCCGTAGTAATTGTTCCCGATGACTAACTTTCAAACCGCTGTAGCTAAAAAAGTTACTTAGGTGACTATAGACATGTTCTTTCCCTGTACCCTTAATTTGAACATTTTTATTTAAACATGTACATTGTACAGCTAGGCGAAACTTAAGTTATGTTGAAATACCGCCTGACCTGTCAGTATGTGACAAGTCGTTTAACACTAATCACGGGTTTTGTGACGACCACTAACAGCTAGTAGTACATTTTAAAATGAAAATATCTATTTAGACCATTGCCACTCCACTACTGTTGCGGTACTTTGACGAATGCAGTGGTATTTATCCAAATATTAGCTTTCCTCAAAATCCACACACGGTTTCAAAAATATATCATTCCTCAAACACCTCATACTAAAGTATAAACGATAATTTGAGCCATTATTTCTGTATCTATCTCGTTCGGGAACGAGCGCTAAAAATACATAAAGCCCGTCCGACGCGTGTATGACGTGTATCAAAAAATGCAATGTGTAAAGGGTCTGTCAGTTGCAGTCCTTATCTACAGATTACTCATCAACAGATTTATGTCCATCGAGACTAATATTATGCATTAATAAATCTGTTAGAATAATGTCGTGTTAGTTACCTATTTTCGAAACTCAGATATTCCAAAACAAACAAACTTTTCCGAATAAAATCCGATGGCAAAATATTCACTATAATCTACATCACGCCGCTTACTGCACAGGTCGCTACGCAACAACCGCACCAGGATCCATAAGAGCCTTTTCAGTGCCATGGTGCTGCAAGTAATAATCCGGCTGACCGTCTACATCGACCAGGAAATCGTGCGCAACTGGTTCGGCGACCGCGCCGACGGCGAGAACGCCACGTTCAGTGGTATCAGTAACATGGTAAGTGTTACAGCGAACGTGATACTCACTATATTGTAATACGCAATTTATGGAAATTGTAAATCGCCCTTTAATAAATTATGACTAATTGCACTGTGGATTTAGTGATCCGGAAAAAGTGATATATGCATCTAAAACCACCTGAAACTCGGATGTTAACTTAGTACTTTTTGTGGAGAAATTAGTACTTATATTTAGATTTAGCATTGGAACTAGGTTCTGCGGGCCGTAAATGACCTTTTTGACCTTTTTTGTCCAATAGACTCGGGTTAGCGATTTATGGCACTATTCCAAATTTCAAGTGGATAGCATCAGTAGATCCTGAGATATCTTGTTGTGACGGATGGACAGACAGACAGACAGAGTCCTATAAGGGTTCCTTTTTTACCATTTTGGTACGGAACCCTAAAAAGGGCTCCGAGGCCATAAATTTCGGGCTAAAAGGCTCGACTCCTTTGGATCACTAGGCACCGCAACAGTACGACGTGCAGGATCGATAACCATTGCGACAAACAATCGAATAGATACTCGGGTGTCCTCATAATGTACATTGATAATTAATGACATTTTTATTAGTAATTCTAAAAGTTCGGTTTCTCACCATAAGTTTTCATACATACATCATTCTTTAATAATTATTTATCGATCTTAACTGAAGTTTTTGTAATGCTCGTAAAATTAACCGTTATGTTATGACTATAGCCTGGAAACTTCGTTGGTGACACACGCCTGTGTGCTTTTTGTACCGCCAACATGAACGGCGACCGACAGAGGCAGCCTCCGTCGGTCGCCGTTCATGTTGGCGGTAACTTGTGTAAGTAGTTACGGCTGCACATAGCAAAAAGCACACAGGTGAGTGTCACCAAAGAAATTGCCAAGCTATTTAGTAACGAAATTATCACGGAAAGGTTATCAGATTCATCACCCGAGATTAAAAATAAGCTTTGATACATTTCCACGCACTAGATACGTTTGAGAGATAAGTTTGAGAACCTACTTCAAAAGATAAAGTAGGAAGTACCTCGGTGATGTCATCACGTCATCAGGCAGGTCGCGTCGAGGCTCATAACATAATTAACTTGCCTACAGTACAGTACCTAAAGTATTATCTAATAGTACATTACTGCAGAGACCGGGAAGTAAGGGGTTGCCGGCCGGGTATATATAGATGGCCCCGCGATAGCGTTACGAGGCTGGCAACCCCTTTTCAGGCCGAGGTAAGTGCTTTTCTCAAATATGCAATGAAATAACTAAAAGCAAATTAGACAAAAAATTGAATTATAGAATGAAATAAATCAATTTCCTTTCCCAAAACTGTTTCAGTAGGTACACATCTTTACCGCGAATATTTAGATGAAATATTTTAAAAGTGTATTCGTGTAGTTAAAATTGCAATTTAAATATAATATGAACATGATTGCAATGGAATAAATGATTAAATGATTAAAATTATTGGAAATTGTATGTGTTAGTTGTTACGTTCGTGTCGATTTCATAAAAATAAAACTTACGAACTTACTTACTGTCGTGGATAGTACTCGTATCGTCAGAAAGAAGCACCACAGTATGGTCAACAAACACAAATATGTTGTATGCTACACACACAACCTTCTGTTCCAATGAAATAAAAAATATAAGGCAAGCATAACGTACGTCGGTAAATTGTCGGATAAAATTTACAAAATCTTGAGATTTAACGACATCAATGTGGCGTTTAAAACAAATAATACCTACTTTGCACTTAAAACTTCGTAAGTATTGGGAAAGATAAAATTGAGAATGGGAAGAAGTCTGGAGTTTATAGGCTAACTTGTGATGATTGCAATAAAGTATATGTGGGGCAAACGGGGCGTAGTTTTACCTCGAGGTATAAGGAGCATGTTGCGTTCTATAGGCATAACCATCCAGAAAAGTCCAATTTCGCAAAAAAAGTATTTTTTTAGTATTTTATATGTTTGCGAAAAAGTGTTGCTTTGAGTGTTTTAGAACAGTTAGAAATAATTAGGTACGACAGTAACGGTGCGATCATTAACGAACAGTTGAATGTTGCGTCATCACCTTTGTTACGTGTATTTTTGCATCTCAGTCACACTTGCACAGTGGGAGGTGTGGTTTGCCTGTAAATATGACCGGCCAAGATGGCGCCTCATTCCATCAACGGACGCCGGACTGTCAACCCCCTCATCTCCAGCTTCTCCTGAGGATGCCTCGTAGAGAGGCGAAACACGTGTCGAGTTTTTTAGTTTTGGTGGTGGGTTGTTATATTATTTTGCGTGTTTTTTTTATTATTTTGCATGTGAATGAAGGAAAAAATACGCAAGTAATTATAATGGGCTAGAACTAATTGACTAACACGTTATCATATCGCGGATTAGCAAATCAATATTTTTGTTTTAACTATAAATAAAACTGCAAAATATAGCAAACATCGTTTAAAGTTTTTGTAATGCCTGAACGCCGGAATGCTGTGTCACAAATAAATATGGAATGGAAATCAAAAAAGGCCTGCAATGTTGTATGAAATTTCATTAAAGTCCTCTCGTCTAGCCGCACCCGCACCGGAAACGAGGTACTTTGCGGCCTTTAATAAGGCACGTAATGTCAATATTTCATTGCATGTTTGAGAAAAGTATTTTAATTTTACGTACACGGGACTGCTCAAACACGTGTCTTTACTATTGAAAAAGTTTCGAGTACCCTTTGCGAATCAGTGAGATCTTGCTGAGTTCATTTTGTTCGTTTCCATCTACAAGAACTTGGATAAGTTCCGAGGCTAGCCCAAGTGGGAGAGGACACTCGAGGGCTACACAGTACCAATAATATCAAAAATATCTACTGCGCCACTACGTGCTCGATTGGACTGCCTAGTCGCAATAGATGCCGATTCTTCACATCCGTGCCAAAATTCAAAATATGTATCTACGTATTTGCTTTGGCGAGTGTGAAATGAAATTTTGTTCTGCAGCGAAGATTTCAAATTACGATTAGTGAATGGCTGTCTCTGCAAATTTCGTACGCGAGTTGATATAGGTAATACTTTGTATAACTTATGTTATGACAGTGGTATTTTTCTAGCCCTATCTGTGTGAATTCTCGTACATTCTCCTGGAATACGCCATCACCGTGATGTTCATGTGGATGTTTATCGAGGGCCTGTACTTGCACAACGTCGTCACAGCGAATGCTTTGCGAGAGGGCATCTCTCACTTAGTATACTACGCCACGGGATGGGGCTTACCTGTGATTATCACAGCTCTATGGGCTACCATGTCTGCTCTGCACTACAGCCAGCAAACAGTTAACACGTGAGTAAATTACAATTATTCGAAAGGATCACTGCTCCAACACAGGACGATCTCCATTCCGTAGCCTCCTAAAGGAATATTAGGTACGTAGTTGCGTAGATTGAGCATTCCATGAAAATATTTCGTAAGGGACTCCACCGTATAAAATACTTCCGAGAAATAAATTGAGGAAGCTAATTATAAGCATTGTAATATCATAACTCGGGCTTAAGATTGGTATTGTTTCTTAGCAGCTAATACGTTTTATTATATACGCCATAGCGTTTCGTAAGGGACAAAAAGTTGATGTTTTCATGGAATGCTCCAGATTTAGATCGCAATACTGCGAACGTGAAACGTGAAACATTGCACAGCAAAAATGTTCAAGAGATATTTTCAATAAATAAGGCTACTTAAAGACAGACCAAATCAGTTTCTTTTCATGAAGTGTCAAAACGCTAAGAAATTATGCCGTTTAGCATGAAATACTGGCTTGTGACGTCATGCTCAACATGGTGTTTTTTTTTTGTTTTTATCATTTCAAAATCGTTGCTGGCACAAAAATGAGTGTAGTTAATTTTATCCGAGCAGTTTTGGAATCATAATTTGATGGTTAACTAGCGTTAATTTATTTATAGATTGTTGTTACTAAATAAGACAAGATTATTTAAACGAATGGTACCTACACGACAGACTGTGTTATCGCTAAAGAAGCGATCTCTTCCAGAAAACAATTGGGCATATTTGTTTACAACCGCCGCCATTATAGAATAGTCAACAGTGAGGACATTGCAACAATATTTTGTTAATATAGAAAATTCAACTATTGTTGTCGACATACGAGTACCTAAACTAGGAATTATTGTGGTACGCTTACGTAATCTCGTATCCAAGTAGTTGCATGGATTTTGATTGATGAATGCGTGTAGAAGGATTACTATTGACCCAGATAATAACAAAAGTAGGGCTTTTGTACACAGTGGGATTACAATGTTTATGTTTTGCGGAGTAAAAGTCGGTACCTACTGAAACTGAATACCTACGATAATAGTTCTGATATCTTTAGCCCACGCTGAAAACTACTCAAGTCCGTACTTACCGCAGAACGTTTTCTGCTGTTGTTAAATAAAAATGCCGTTTTTTTTGTTGCAGTTGTTGGTATGGATATAACTTCTCACAACTTTATTGGATTCTCCAAGGCCCGAGACTAGCGGTTATAATGGTACGCAGATTTGTTTTTGAATATTATATATATAATTAAAAAAGCGGAACATAATTTTAAATTAACATTTTTGGCACTAAATAACACTCGGGCCGTATTTAAACAACTACTCGAAAATATATTTCAAAATAAACTTGTTTTTATTCTTGAAATTTTGTGACACTGATGTGGTCCAACGTTAGGAAAAGATTTTTCTCCCAGTTTCGACTTTTCCATCTTGAATATATGACGGAGACAGCAATAATTCCATACTTAAATAACCATAGATACAACTTACAAGTCACTTTTCTGCAAAGTTTTACAACCTTCACAGTAGGTAGGTACTCATTCGACTCAATTACGATGTTAGAATAACATGATTAAATGAAACCTAATAAGTCAAATAAATAATGCATTCACAGAAACGGAACAACGCAATGACCGGGTTGCTTTTATTACAGGTTAACCTATGGTTTACGACATGCATTCGTAGGGTAGGCTATATTCTACGTAAAATTTAACAGCTATTATAGTATTAAATACCTAAGGAAAGTACGAGTACAGTGGTCCAACGGAGTGATTTAACGACAAACTCCCCAGCACCCTACTATCTGTTTTGTTATTTATTTATAAATGTAAATCATCTCTCCTCTCTCCTTTATGTTTCGCCGTAGTCGGGTAATAATTTACCGAAACAGTACTTCTATATACCTCAATAGATTTTGCAGTACAGTCCATTATCGACTTTGTTATTTTTCACTACTTATATGAAAAAATGGAAAAAAATTAAAACACCTACAAGGGTGAATTCGAACTTAAAAATATATAAGCATCACAACAAGTTTCTAAAATGAATGAAGTCGCGTTTTTTCCACTTACATTCCACTACCTGTAATAAAGTCAAGGGCTAGACGACAAAAAAAAACTGTTTAGTCCGTCAGATTATAAAAAAATATTGTACACGTATTTTTTCTTTTGTGTGACAAACAAAAAATTACGAAGATACAGTGCGTAGAAGTTGCGAGTGACGTCACTCCTAGGTACAATTTTCACCTAGGAGTGACGTCACAAGCCTCCACTCCAGAAGTTTGATGATCTATAACTTTGTCGATTTTTAATATTTTGATAAACCAAAAAATACATGTCCCATATTTTTCCATAATCTAACTGACGGACTAAATAGGATTATAATGTTTTAACCCAGTCGTCATCCCCATTATCTATACATATAATAAAATCGTAAAAATTTCACGTTTGTTTGCGAATAACGCAAAAAATACAGGATCGATTTCCATAAAATTTTGCTACACCGGTAGATTACGACCCGGGGTATCACATATGATACTCCGATTTATTTCACCTACGCGAACGAAGATGCGGAAGGATCCACTAGTTATCAATAATTTAGTCATAATCTCGATTAAAAACATTTCAAATTTTATAAGGTATCGTACATTGATTCTTATTAAACATTTATATTTATTCTAAAACGCTATTGCAATATTTAATGAGCTAATGACTCGTTCCCAGTTTATTACCTTAAAGAGGGGAATAGATACATAACCGTGTCACGGGGTGTAGAAATATAGGATACCCAGATTCCCGTAGCGCGTCGCGACGGGAGCTCCTGCGGGTGACACTTCCGCTCGGCGGCAGTTTCAGGGCGTTACGTTACGGCCAAGAAATAAAGGCCTCCACGTACCGCACGCATACTTTCATTGTCATCCTTAATAATTAATAAATCGTCTCCAAACTACTTTGCATTGGCCCAATGAGAAGCCTCTTGATTTTCATGCCATTATTATATTAAGTATATTGCTCTGTTTTTAACTCTATTATTCTATTTACTCATCAATTATTTATGTATACACACTTACATATCATTATTTATTATTGTTTATGTGTACATATCAGAACTAAATCGAATTGGTAGCCCAGCCCCAAGGTACCTAAAGGTTAAAGATTTTGTGTATTCGCTTTAAACCATACATGCGATATAATTTGGGATGAATCCACTGTGACCATCCAGTTATGGGATCGAAAGGTAGATCGTATATACTGAACTTTTGCGCACTGCACAAGGCCCAAGGATCCCATTGTACAAAATAATGATACGGATAAACGTGACTGACTCGTGTTAGCGTTGTTAAGTTATTCTTCGTTTTGCTGCTGCTAGCGTAATAGGGACCACGCCGCAGACTGAGTTTCTTGAAAGGGTATATACTTTTAGTAATCTTCTTTTTTTGTTTATAAATAGTCTGATTCGCTTTTAGGTGTATTTAGGCTTAAATATTTTTACTTACTTAATATTGTAACTTGTAGATATGTCTAATTTGTCCTTAACTTAGTCCCGAATGTTGTCAATAATGTTGAATATAAAATAGTACATCACACAACTAGGGTGGTAATACACAGTTTCTTTATTACCTCCCATGTTGTGAATATTATTTTATGTCTACATTTGACCAGAAAGCGGAAACAGCCACTTTATGGCCAGGTGTGGCATAAAAATACATATCCACCGGCTGCTCTGGGCCTTAATTATCCAAATGATTTTCAACAAAAAATTTATATGTTGTCAATTGTGATTTGAGAGTATACCTGCTTGCTAACGTAATAATTTACTATTATATACCTATATTCAATGTAATATTTCTTTCAGATAAATATGGTATTTCTACTGAATATAATGAAGGCACTGATCACCAAATTAAGGACTAGCGAAAGTACGGAGTTAGAAAAAATCAGGTAGAAATTCGTCTGTATGTCTGTTGTTTGTTGTTGTATGTTTTATCGTATATACTTTACTTACTTATATTATAAAGCTATGATAGAGTACACTTTTAAGATAGATCTTAAAAAAAGCCAAGTACCCGTAGTTATCACATAATATAAGTAAGCTTAAGTAAAATACTTTTTCTAATTGTTAACCACCCATCATTCATTGTTATAGATATGTCGCAGCCAACTGGTTTAATTAGCCATTTAGTTAACTGCCCAGCCTTTTCACTAAACTGTGACCCGCCAGCAGGTCGACGAAACCCCACTGCGCGTGGCTTCTATTTCTGCTCTGAGGGACACAAGCTGACTAACAAACCTAACCTAAAATAAGGAGTGTGTTTAGTGAAGAGGCAGCTAACCAAATAGCTAATTAAGCTAGTTGGCGGCGACAGATACACTAGTTTATGCCCGTGACTTCGTCTGCGGTGTAAGTTAATATTAGGCAATTAGTCTTCATAAATAATTTCTGATAGGTACTTTGTTCATTAACTTGGTTGAATTAAACAAAACCCTCCAATATTGGGCCCCAAAACTGTTACTTACACAAAAAACAATCTCTACTAATTGAAGAGTACCTATAAAAGTTCGAATTATCGACATTTCCTACTAATATATGCTACGTATTAAATTTCAAACCTCTTACTTTAAAAATTGAAAGGATTTTTACAAAAACAACATAAGTTATTAAACTGGTTGACTTCTACTGTCATTAAAAATGTTGCTATGTAAGTATAGTCCAGCCTATAGTCAGTTAGGTATGTTGTTTTTGTAAAAATACCTTCAATTGTACGGTCCTTAAAAAAACCACCCCTACGAAACCCGCTTTGGATATACATTTTAAATTTTGTGAAATCATTTCTGTTAAACAGGGTGTTTCATTGAATGTAATACAAAACTAAGCAATTCCGCCTCAGTTAACGACCGAGAACAAAATGCACAAATTGATTTATCAAAATACGTCATAATTAACTTTTCCTAGTTTGCTAACAGAATTAAGAAATAACAATCTCGTAGTGTGGGCACCCATCAGGACGTCACGCTTACGTGACCTGTTTGTTTGTTATGACCAAAAACTTCAATAATGTGTCAGATTGCGTGCATTTTATTCATAAATTATCGGCCTAGATAAGCAAACAGGTAAGTTTTCACTACAAAATTAGATTCAAACTTTTTTCTCTTAACTCTAAGTAGGGTAACCACGATGAGACTAAATAAATATGAATAATTAAAACAATGATATTAATTAATTAAGATGATTTTAACAACACGAGACCTAGCACAGGGTTTTAGCACCAGGGAGAGGAATTTAAAAAATATGAGTTGTATTACGTTCAATGAAACACCTTGTATACAGTTCAATGAGTTTTAGTACTTACTCCTACTTTAAAAATCGTTTGGTCCCTAAACAAAGTCACAACCCCTATGTTACCTCTTTTAAGGAAGGATTTCAAAAAACGGTAAAATTACTTTTCTCATGTTTTATTGAAGTTTCTATATACAAAGACGCAGATCTCCTACTTGAAATAAAAATCGGTTTAGTAGAAGTAGTTGAAAAAGCTGCCGCAAGATTTGACCCAAACAAACAAACTTGACACAAACACGGTAAGCTAAATAAAACCGTTTAAAAACGTATGGCCCTCATATAAACTTTTAACCCAATTTAACTCCCTTTGGGAATGAATTTCAAAAAACGGTGATTTTTTTTCTCCTCTTATATTGAAGAGTCTATGTTCGAAGTCTCGGCTATCCGATAGTCCGGCTATCAAAAATCGTTTGGTCCCTATACAAAGTTACAACCCCCATTTAATCCCCTATGCGGATGAATTTCAAAAAATCCCTTCTTATCCCGTACTTACGCTATACAACCACCCTACTGCGAAAATGTCAAGTTCCAGGCTTCAGTAGTTTCGGCCGTGCGTTGATGAGTCAGACAGTCAGTCTCAGTCAGGACTTCTTCTTTTATATACATATTTAGATTTCAAAATTTGTCCTTGAATAAGTTTCTGTCAAAAAAATATTTTTGAGACAAGCTTTTATTTCCGGCTGTACTTTTCTTGTAAAATCGCACACTGCACGTCAAAACTAATTGAAATGAACCCAAACACGGCGAATTAGATGATCCTATGATACCTTCTGTAAGCTTATGATGCTATGCTTTGTCACGCGATAAATAAATGATAAAGCATCCATCACTCTCACACTCTTTTTGTCAGAACGTGACAAATGCTTTATCATTTATTTATCGCGTGACAAAGCATCGCATCATAAGCTTACTGGCTCCATCATTAGACCAGCTTCATGTCATAATAATATTTTATTGTCACCTGATTTACATATAGGTACTTGCAAAATTTCAACTCAATCGGAAACCGAGAAGTTGGTCAAATATAACTTGCAAGATTTGATTACAGGACAGAGAGAAAGACACTTTAAGACACACACCCAGACAAACAGACCCACAAACAGACACTGGCACAGGTGAAACTAAATAAAAGCTTGTAAAAAGTAAAACAATGTCAGTTCTTGTTCGAGACTAAGACATAAAGCCTATTCAGATTAGAGCGGTATCCACTACCGCCGTGGAAGCGGTAATTTAAGCGCTCTATTAATTCCTTCGCTTGCGTGTTAAGATGGAATCAAACGGTTCACTCGAATGAATAGTCAACGTTTCATATTTCTTTCACAATTTGTTTCACTTCGTGTTCAGACGTGATACTTTAAGTGAAAGATGCAGAATGATACAAATAATTAAGCGCCATTTCCATGAGTAGCCTAATTTATTTTCACATAAAAGCTGATGTGTATCAGATACGTAATTAATTTCCTACGCCATCTTCAACATTCACGGGAAGAACATACAATGTATTATTGTACCATGCACTTAGTTACGTAATTGAACTGATTTTTATTTACCGTTCGCTTATTCTGTTCCTTCAAATTGTTGTGAAAATCGGTAAGGACATAGAGTTCATCCTTCTGTGTAAAAAAAAACATAATCTCCGGATATGTCCTACTGTATGAAAACTTCAATTGAGTTACGAAAATTCGATATATTTTTTGTAACTAAGTAGATGTTTTCATGCAAAATATTTGAGACACAACGGGAAATTGTATTGTTCTGGCACGGAAGGATGAACACTACATAATATATTTACAAATTTTCACTAAAGTTTGAAAAAATAAGCTAATTAGCAACAAAATAAAAATCGGCCTGTATGTTTGTTCAGAAAAGCCGTTCGGGCCGCCATGGTCCTACTGCCGTTGTTGGGCATCACCAACCTCAGCAATATGATGGAAGGCCCACTGCAAAGCGGCGTGTGGGTTTTCGCGATCTGGAGTTACACCACGCACTTCCTAAGGTCCTTCCAGGGCTTCTTCATAGCGCTGATCTACTGCTTTATGAATGGAGAGGTACGTACGTAAATATCATAATTGTAATACAATATATATATTTTTTGGTGGGTTTGGTTCTGAGCATTGTTATTATTTTCTTTTTTTTATAAGACTATGTCTGTAAGTTTTCTTGCCGCGCTTTTTCCATTAGTATTATAAAGCCACAAGGATTGACCACACCGAAGCTTGACGCTGCATTTTCTTTTATATTCGGTCGTGTAAAGCCACGGTGCATTTTGAGGAGCGGGCTCATTTATTCCGAAGTGCTAGTGTATAAAGCAAATCTGTAACTGCCATTATATATGGCTCAGTTAATGCCATGTAGTATAACACATTAACCCCTATGTTAAAATTTGCTTTGTATAATTATTGCTAATTTTCTAACAAAACAAATAATTAAAGTCCTAAAGTGTGGTTACACTCCATTAAATACCTAAGTGTCATACCTTAGTACCTTATTTTCTTTGACAACTGATACTTACTAATCAAAACACGTTTTCTTCATAAATATTGCGGCATGTGTGTGACGGATAACCAAAGAGGAAAGTGTTCATTTGAAAATCTTTAAGCCTCTTTGTTTATTATTATGGTAGGATAACCATGTTAAGCCAACAAAAATGGGATAAATTAATAATTAAAAAAAAAATACTTCTGATTATTTTAAAAGTATGAGACTTAATTGAGGGGCTAAGTTTAGGGGATATGTATGTAAAACATTCATTTTGTATTACCAATTCGAAGTCACCCCGTATGCTTAAAAATGACACTAACCTAAACACATTAAAATATGAAAAATAGATGCGACCTTGTTGACCGTAGCAACTTTACCTGACAACAATTAACATTACCTATGAAGATATTTTATAAATGGGTATAATATATTCACTTTTGAACACTGAACAAATCATCTCTACTATGTTTTACATAGTATATCAAAATCTCACTCACCTGCAAACAATACTATGAAGAAAATTTCACGAAGACTCCAAAAACACGTGTAACTTCTTACCAGACACAAACGACCATATTTATGTGTTGCCGGTGTCAAATTAAAAAATAATGCTTCTTATAGTTTTTAAAATGTACCTACCGTTTTTATCAAAAAGTTTGAATTAGTTATTTATATTTAGTAATACCATACTTTGTGACTTAACATACACTATGGTAAAGTCGCTTACATTATGTAATGTTGCCACGTTTGATGGTTTATTTATTTATGTAAGTAAGTTTATGCTTGCCCCTGCGGTTAGTTATTTATTTCGCGCCAATTCCGCTACCCAAAGGTTGTCTGGAAGAGATCGCTTTATAGCGATAAGACGAAATTTAGATTTTTTTATCTGTTGTGCAATAATAGTACATTACACAACTAGGGTGGTAATACAAAGAAAGGCCGAGATCGCAGAAGTTTGCGGCCCGAGCTGCAAGCGAGGGACGTAAATATGCGATCGAGGGCTTTCTTTAGTACCTCCCGTGTTCCGTACATCATTTTATGTCTACACTTGGCCAGAAAGCGGCTTTTTCCGTACGCGCAGCGTGCGGAAAATGCCACTTTATGGCCAGGTGTGGCATAAAGTATATTTTGTACCTATGTCATATTGTGTACTCCAAGAAAATCTAAATTTGTTTATAGTAACAATAACACCCAGTTGAATATTTTTGCCATTGTAAACATTGACCTTCGCACGCCTTTTGTCCACCGTCCCTCGCGCCCTGCCTCCATTATGTTTGAAATAAGGCGGGCTCCCCAAGACACTCGAGGGTCCTAACGAGTACCCGCAGGTACCTCTGAGGGCCATCGTCGAAAACTCGGTGTCGCCATCACTAATCTATTCAAGAATGCGTGCATAGCACTCTTTTGTAAACTTAAGTTTAATGTAGTGTTTCCACCCTTTTCACATTTTCCTAACACATTACATCCTTTTAGCGACTAGTGTGAACCACAAGACCAGTATGAAATATACCTACCTATTTCCATATTATTGACAAAAATTATAATAATTTGTCCGTACATCTTCTCAGACCCGTAGTTTTTATAATTGACAACAAAATTGAAAAAAAACCTCTGTTTATAATTTCGAACTGAGCTTAGTCAAACACGGCAAAAACCGACGCAAGGATACTAGCAGTCCATTAAAAAAACACATTCAATTCGGTCCATGTCAATGAGTGCTACAATGTCACAGACAAACTCACGGGCAGAATGAGTACCTAGAAGAGGTCTGTAACTCTCTTTTAGGCGGGCTACCAGCACTACGAAATCAAATTGTTGGCAAATAATGCTGTGCAGTCAACTCGCGCGACAGTGCTCGTAGGGTAGATTATTAAGAAATAAACTTTATATTTTTTACTAAAAGGTTCGATAACTTTACAGAGTGGAACGTGGTAATACCTCCATTTAAAAGTCACATTTTCATAGAAATTTTACTTTTAAACGGAAGTGTCATGTTCCGGTCTGCAAAGTTATCGTAATCGCACTCTAGTGTCGAACGGAATAGTGATTCCAAACCGCTCATCCCCAAAATACCGCATTCCTAAAATACCAGATCCCATCAAAAACATTACATGTAAAAAGATGCAAGTCTCGCAACGCAGTTCTCCTACAACAAAAAAGTTTTGAGATGTAAAGTTAAACCAAGTCAGTACCGGGGGGT
Source organism: Eudemis profundana (assembly GCA_947034925.1). Classification (NCBI taxonomy): domain Eukaryota; kingdom Metazoa; phylum Arthropoda; class Insecta; order Lepidoptera; family Tortricidae; genus Eudemis; species Eudemis profundana. The sequence continues at coordinate 29,951,540 of OX344794.1, forward strand.
ATCAACAGAACTCGATTTCCACCGACTTGCCTATTATTAGATCTATAAAATGTGTTCCTCCACGGTTAAATAAGCGGTGAGAAAGGGATGGTACGGCCGTGCCTTTGTTTTGCTTGACTTAGCGGGGGCACTGCCGTGCCCCCAGATTCTTGATTTATCAGATTCCTGTCTTACCACATTCCCGTTATACTAGATATTAAAATCGTAGGCTACTCAGGGATCTAAATTGGTTTGGGAATCTGATATATCGAGAATCTGGTATTTTTAAAATCTGGTAATCTGGGAATGCTGTATTTTGGGAATGAGCGTTTCAAACGACACCACCGGTGCCGGTGGGGTCGTGTCGTTCTGGTGGTGTCGAGTAGAACGAACGAGTTTATGTCTTACCTGAACTGTCACTGGACAGTTACCTATCTCCAATAACAATTGGTCCGCCGACAAAATAAGCAACCTAACGTTTACTTATACAATATACAATTAACGTCCACGCATGTACGTGACACGTGTTAATTTAGCGCCAGCGGGAGCGACACATTTACAGTGTTATTTAAAAATAGACCAAAACAAATGTCGCGTAATTGATGACGATGACAGTTATTTTATAGTATACTCAGATATAAGGAGTCTACTTTTGCACGTTTAAGTACTTAATGGGTTGTGTTACCTTATCCTAATGATTTTATTTATTTGATATTCTGATTTTAATTGAGTCCGAGCTAGGTCGCTAGCTTATCTTGCCAGATTGCTCGCGGGGCAACTTTTTGTTTTTTAGGGTTCCGTACCCAAAGGGTGCCAACTGAACCCTATTCCTAAGCCTCCGCTGTCTATCCGTCTGTCTCAGGGCTCTAGCTTTTATACCGTAATATGTAGAGACTTGAAATTTTCACAGAATGTATTGCTATTGCCGCTAGAAAAACAAATGATATAAAAACCAAATAAAAGAAAAAGAAAAGGGGTCCCCATGCAAGAATCGTGTTTGTATCTATTAGCCACAGGACTGTATCTTTTGATTCGTTATAGATAGGGACTTAAAACTTTCATGAAATGTATACTTTTATTGTCACAAAAAGATCAATTAATAAAAAGAAAATTAAATCAAGAATTAAATAGAGTCCCCATACGAGAGTCGTATTTTTATGGTGTTTATTGCTCGATTTTAATAATGGTAATAGGTGCCTAGTATACTTGATATTTTGACATAACGTGTACCAGTACTCGCACGTCGAATGACGACCATCTCGATCAGCTTAGAAAAGCCATACTTTATCTATACAAGGTGTTTCATTGAACGTAACTCATGTTTTTTAAACTCCTCTCCGTGGTGCTAAAATCCTGTGCTAGGTCTCGTGTTGTTAAAGTCATTTTAATTAATTTATATCACTGTTTTAATTATTCATATTTTTTTGGTCTCATCGTGGTTAGTTACTTAGAGTTAAGAGAAAAAAGTATGAATCTTATTTTGTAGTGAAAACTTACCTGTTTGCTTATTTAGGTCGATAATTTATGAATTTGAATAATATTGAATATTATTGAAGTTATTGGTCATAACAAATAGACAGGTCACGTAAGCGTGACGTCATGAGGGGTGTCCACACTACGAGATTGTAATTTCTTAATTCTGTTAGCAAACTAGGAAAAGTTAATTATGACGTATTTTAATAAATCAATTTGTGCATTTTGTTCTCGGTTCCCGGCTCAGTTCGTTAACTGAGCAATTCCGGCTCAGTTAACGAACTGAGCCGGAATTGCTTAATTTGTATTACATTCAATGAAACACCCTGTATACCAAATTTCATAATATATTGTGCCCTCGTTGCAGGTGAGGCAAGTTCTCAAGAAGCACTACCACAATTACATGGCCATGCGGGACCACAACCGTCGGCACCGTGACTCTGTCTTCAAGTTCCTGTCTAGCAGCGGCGAACAAAAACCAACCAGGCCTAAGTGAGTTTCATCCTTCGTCTTAGCAGTCGCTATTACTCAAAATTTGTTTATTTTTTTACTGTTAGGTTTTATTTTATATTTAATAAGTTAAGCACTAAATATGAGTGCTTTAATATTACATTGTGTATGTAAACTCGTGTTATTAAAGCCCTCGGCTTCACCTCGGGCTTATAACAAACACTCGTTTATAATTCCTTACTTACCGCCCGTGGCACACAAAAGGTTGTTCATCACACGTCTAAATAAAATAACTTTACTAATCGACCCAGTATAACAAGAAAATATTAAAGCAGAAAGTGACAATAAGAGTAAAAAAGAACCAGCGTTTCAAATTATAAAAAAAACATTACGCCCTATGTCGTAATAGGTCATTTACGGCCCGCAGAACCTACGTGTAATGACAACATTTTCGAGCAAGTGTGATGAAGAATATTTATTTACACTCGATTCTTTATTTTTTGAGTTATTAAACTTATTATGAACTAACTAACGGCAATGGCCTGCCAAAACGACACAAAATGAGTCATTACCTCCATTACAAGAACTGGCACTTTGCTTGGTTCTGAGCAGTCTCGCGACAACTATTACGCCCAATTTTGATGGGGCGAGAACTCGTATGCGATTTTCATTTTACTGCGACGACTAATCGATCAACTCTTTGTACCTGGCTAGTAATCGATGTAATCAAACTCGCATACGAGTTCTCACCCTGTCTAAATGGGGCCTTATTAATTGGCACGAAGCTCACGCAGGTCGATCGGTCGGCAGATCGTCTCGATACGTCTCGATACTATTTTCTATAGAAGTTACAATACTTACTTCTTACATCTGTGGTAATTTCACCATCCTTACCTACTTACTACCAGTGGTGCCGGCAGTCATAGAACTCGATTCCTATTGGCTTACCTGAAATTATACATTGAGCACCTTATTCTACTACTTTGACTAAATTGTAAGCCAACTGTACTCCAGCTTGTTCAAAGGCATCTTTGACACCTCGCCACTGCTAGCTTATTCTTATTACCTACCTACTTTAACTCGTTCATCAATTTTACATAGTGGTGCTGGATTAACTTACCTAAGTTAGATAGTGTGGGATTAAAATTACCATCTACAGAAATATCTTGTAGGTACATGGCTAGAATTAATTCTTTAAAGTAAGGTAATAAGATAAATGCTATTTCGCGGTTCGTGAGATTTTAAATCTCCAGACATACAGTTTTCTACGTAGGTTAGGTACTAGTACAAACAGCAACACAGTTAACTATACACTTCAAAAATGGGAAATACTGCAAGAAAGAGAATCACACTTGAAGGCGTCGTGTTATGCATGTGTGCGTGTGTTTATGAGTATAAATTGGCTATTATTCAAAAGAGTTTTGAAACAATAATTTTTCTTTTATGGCTGATCCAACGTCATTATTGACATTAATGCCATATTATTGAATTCGTGGAAAATAATGAATGAATAATAAATATAAATTACATTATATTGATGCATCATATCAAAAATATGAAGCACCAATAAAATCATTAGCAATATAATTAGTTTATTTCATCCCAACGTTCGTCTGAAAGCTAAATCATAATTTTGACAAATTCACCTGTCTTGTTGAAATAAAACCTTTATTTACAGTATGGAAAAAAAATCTTTGCCCAAACAACTACAATGACAAAGTTCAAAGGCACATTACACATACGCAAACGTTATTTGATTTGAAGTTGACATAATACAAATATATATATCTCTTTCAATCGTTATCATTTTCTCTCTGCTCTGTCTTTAATGGGCAGTTAAGTGTGTTGCTGTTTGTACATACCTGCTTTATTAATATGCGAGTGATTTTATTATTAAATTTTAATTGTTCTTCAGGAACAAAAAGAGCGACGAAATGGAATTCATGGACTTCATACAACCACAGGCCGAAACTAACATTGACCAAGCCATAGAGAAAGAGAAAGCGGACACTACTATGTAAGAAAAAAATCCAAGACTACTGAGCCTAATAAAATACCTAGGGATGTAACGATACCGATACCGATATATCGGTATCGCCGATATTATACAACCGATATTCGAAGAGCGCGAAAAGAATTTGCTGTATGAAAAAAAAATCTGCAAAAAGTAATTTCAATTTCTGATTTAATTTATGTATTGGAATATTACCTTGTGCAATGATAACTACTATGTTAATTAAATCGTTGGTTCTTAATAAAAAAAATTGAATTTGAGTTGACAATTTATTTATTTTTACTTTACACTGTCAAGGATGACTCTCTGGTAAATATAGCCAGTAGTCATTGCCATTAGTTATAATAAGGCCATACAAATATCTGTAGTTCATACTTCATTATTTAGCTAAGATATCGGTATCGGTATCGCCGATATTAACTAATATATATCGGTATCGGTATCGTATCGGCAAAACTGTGTATCGTTACATCCCTAAAAATACCCGTTTCTTTTCAATTAAAAAATAATTGTGTATCAATTGTGTGTTCATGGCAGAATCTGCCATGAAACCCAATGTGCTCTACCAGGCAGATCAAATCAGTTAATTTTGATGATAGTAAGAAGTATATGAATCATTTTCAAAAAAATTGTACACAATTAAGAGATTTAATTAAAACAAAATTTAATTTATTCCTTTGTGTTACGAAAGTTACCCATATAGTTTGTATGCCTGACTTTCGTAACACAGAGGAAGCGATCGTGATTTTGTTTTTATTAGGCCCTTAACTATGTACAATTTTTTTGAAAATGACTCATATTTGAAGGGATGTTTACAAAAACAACATAGTTAAATAAGCTCGTTGACACTATTTTTTTCTACTCTTGTACTTTTATCTGTCTTTTACTTGGCCACGAACACTAATATAAGAACATACATAAAATGAGTTCAGAGAAGTCTATACCTACTTTATTCCCCATAAAAGCACCTGTGTCTTTACCTATATAGTCGCAGTTATGTTGTTTTTGTAAATACCCCTTCATTTGTAACAATAATGCGTACCTACGTAGTCGTCTATCTATAGCACTGAATTGATATCAGCTTTATGATGTTATGATACAATATAGAGATCCTTAAAACTATAATAGTAACATTAAGGCACACTATTCCATGAAAGCCTACTTACTTGCTTAACATGTTTTGGTTGTTTAATTGCAGTGAGACCATATGATCCGAACAGAAAAGGTCTGCGGTTACCATTACTGTTGAAGCAGAGATCAATTAATTCAAGATGACAATACTAAGCATGCACTAGTGTAGGTACAGACACATTTAAAAGAAGGTATTTTAAGTAGGTTAATAAATGTTAGCTGTGACGTAACAATAAGTTACTATGGCTGTCTCAAGGTAACAAGGTGTACCTATAGGACTAAAGAAAATAACAAGACTTGCTATAAGCATCTATTGAAAGCACGTGTTTGCTTTAAAATCTTATCTAAATAAAATGTATTTGAGGTTTCTATTACAGCTGTACATGTATGTGATTATTTTTACGTGCTATATATTAGTGGCGTGGCGTAAAATATATCCTTGGGCAAGCCGGTACAGATTTGACGTAGGTACATTTTCCTTTAGAGCTGTTGAATATGGTTCTCAAATGCCTATTAGGCAAGCCGGTAGGAATCGAGTTCTTTGGGCGCCACGCCACTGCTATATACACTGTATATTATACAGGCCGTCCCAAGACTGGGACATCAAGGGAAAAAGGGAAAAAGTTAGAAATTCTGCATTTAAAGATTTTCTAAGAATTACTTGCTTCGTCTGGGAATCGAACTGACTCAAATGTGAAAAAATATCACCCCGTATTTTTATGATGACAATCGAAAGAGTGGACAAAAAAATAATTTCTCTTAAGTTACATAGTATCTCAAACGAAAGCAATACCGTAAAATATTTGATTTCAATGTAAGGTAAATTATTTCCCATACAAAATAAATTAATTTAACAAAAAATCTTGGAATGCAATATTACTTACTTTTAAAAATAAAATGAAGTCTCCTTTCAGCAAAATATCCTATCTCCAATATTTGAGGTAGGTACTTTCCCTTCATGTCGCATAGTTTTGGGACACCCGGTATACAGGCTGTCCCTAAAATCAACGTACATTACATACGAATAGGGCTAATAGACCAACTCATAAGACATCAGTAGGCTTATGATGCTACCCTTTGTCACGCGATAAATAAATGATAAAGCATCCGTCACTCTCACACACTATTTGTCATGACGAATGCTTCATTTATTTATCGCGTGACAAAGCGTAGCATCATACGCCTCCAGTAGACTTACGATGCTACGTTTTGTCGCGCGATAAATAAAAGATAAAGCATTTATCACGTTCTGACAAATAGCGTGTGAGAGTGACGGATGCTTTATCATTTATTTATCGCGTGACAAAGCGTAGCATCATAAGCTTACAGCTTAAGTATATTTGGACGTGCTCAATCCACGAGACCGATTTATATGGAATTGCATACAAAACTGTGTTGTGGATTGTGGATTGGATCCTTTTTGCTAAACTACGTCCATTTGACCTTGGTAAAAATCTTTTAGTTTTCGAGATGTTAACGTTTTTGCAAAACTCGTGCGAAGTGATATCCTGACTCGGGATTTTGAGTGCCATGACTATGATATTAAGTATTTTTCAAATCTGTTCTTTGCTATGGGTTGCCAAATAACTATGCTATTGCACGTAATTCCTATTTTTGTTGATTTCTTCACGGTGTGACCACAGTAGAATAAGAAAAAATAAATTTCAGATTTTTCCAAATTTCACCTCTGATTTCGAAAGGGTGGTGAAAAAAAAGTAAGTACATTACCCGGTACATGACATAAAAAAATTGCGCTTTTTGTATTATTTACTAAATACTGTACCTATTTAATCATTTTTGAGATAACGATATTTTCTTACAAAAATAACGTGTACTGTTCCATCTCATATTTTTCAAAAATCCAAACTGTGTAACGCATACCTTCTACTTACGTTTTTTAAGTGCTAACAATGCTCCCAAACCAATGCCGACTTCATCTAAAATTTTCATACGATCCGGTTGGAATAAGTTTGCACTGGCGTGCACTTACAAATTAGGTGCAAACTTTACGTAACCATCTGTTAAAGTTAGTTCGTTAGCACTAAAAATATCTCTTAATCAATAAATAAAAGATGAGGGCTCAGGGCTTTCTATTTGGAGTGAAATCTTCAAACATTGAGGTAAATTTTTGATTGACTGGTTGAGCGCCAAGTCAATGGAATAGGTAGTAACTACAGAAAACGTTATTTTTGCAACAAAATATTATTATCTCAAAAACAATTTCTTAGAAACTATTTTTTTACGTTATGTGCCAGGTTATATCTGTACATTTTTTTTCACCACCCTCCTTCGAAATCAGAGGTGAAATTTGGAAAACATTGAAAAATATTTTTTGTTATTCTACTGTGGCCACAGACGAATTTAACAAAAATAGGAGTTGCGTTCAATTGCGTACCTAATTTTTTGGCAACCCATAGCAATAAACAGATTTGAAAAATACTTGATATTTTAGTCATGACACTCAAAACGCCGAGTTAGGGTAGCAAATAGAGTAAAAACGTCAATATCTCGAAAACTGAGAGATTTTTACTAAGGTTAAATTTACTTAATCTGGTGTCTAATGAGCTGGTCTATCCGCCCTTCTCGTATGTACATTGGTTTTATGGGCATCCTGTATACAGGCATCGGACTGTTTTCTTAGCACGTTAAGACGTTAGTGCGCTATGTAGTCGACATTAAGATTAAAATTCAACTCATTCTTACACTCATTCATTTATTTAATGCCATAATGCCTGTATATACATCGTGATTAAAGTTCTTAAGCGATATGTGGTTAAAATTATAAATAAAATAAATTTGAAAGAATACTAGAATACGTTATGCTAACGTCAATTGATAGAGATACATCAGATAGGACGAAGGGTCGTTTTCGAGACACATGTGGATATTTAAGTAATCAATAAACAACCTGTTTTACTCCAGCAAATATGGAAAAGTTACAGTTATTTACTCATTCTATAACTGTAAAATGATAATGTATATGCCATGCCATATCAGGACTGTCATTCAATTCTCATTCCTGTAGCTTCATGTTCTATAGATATCGCAATTGATCAATTGATCGAATACCTATCGTTTGTCTTGGCTCTCATATCAACAAAGTTCGGACCGGTTCATAATTATCTATATATCATCCGTGCAACACGATAAATAAATGATGAAGTATCCGTCACTCTCACACACTATTGGACAGAACGTGACGGATGCTTTATCATTTATTTATCGCACGACAAAGCGTAGCATCATGCGCATACCTATACAATTATTTTTTTTAATTGAGTAAATTAATGAACATGAGTAAGTGTCGGATTTTAACGTTTATGTCGACTCCATAGCTCGCTAACGTCTTACCGTGTTGAAAACTCCGATGTCTAATATATATTTATAATTCGTCTCTTAGTCACTGGGACTCCCAATACTAGTATTACTAAAATACCATTATTGGCAGCTCTAGTAGTCACCATTATGACGAGGACCATATTTTTAATATTATTATTATGTTTGACGTATGTATAGAATAATTTCCTAACCCACCGTTTTTGTATTATTTTATTACAATATATCGTCGTTATATATACCTTACCCAGTTTGAAGTGAGCTCTTCTAAAGGAGACTACAATACCATTGAGTGGTTAACCACAAATTATGACAATGAGCTTGTAGTAAAAGAAGATAATAAACGCCTAGGAAGGTTAATATACTTTTTCTACTTTATTTTTTTGGACAATAGACTACAAAATACACTAACAGAATAATGGCGATCATAACATTTGTTGCATTTCATTTCCATTTCAAACCTACCCGACAAGAAATAAGGTTGAAAATTCTATATACATACAGTGTACTTCTATACTTACACGTTTTATAAAACAAAACAAATTGTTTGTAGGTAAAGGGAAAAAAACCATTATACATAAATGTCCATAAATAATTGTAGTTAAGTACTTACAACTATTTTAGGAGTTTTCTAACTCCTCTAGAGTTTTATATTGATGTACTAGTATTAGTAGGTAATATTACATACCTACTTAAAAAATATTATATATATTATTATGATATATTTTTTCGCATACTATTCTTTATTCCATACATTTAGTATGAAAACAGCGTCGCGGTAATTAGGTGACGTGACCGCAGACATACTTCGTGAGAATGGCCGATATGATTAATTACGCTACGCAGTACAGTTCTGGAGGAATTCACTACTGCAGAGTCTACTGATTGCCTTTCTTTATCCTACGACACGACAAAGTTGTTTAAAATTCATATTGATTTTAAACACTCAGTAGTAATATGAGTGCTTAATATCTTGCATTTCCTTAATTGAAAAATTACATTTCCGAGCATCAAAAATCGCATTATCATAATAATAAGCATCGAAATACAGAGTAGGTACTGTTTCGCCCGTTTGCTCGGCACGTGTGATCAAGGCATTAGTGCTGAATCGGCTATAAGTTGACTTTCAGACATTAACGGTTATCTATCACGAAATAAATAATCTGTATTGTTCACCAAACTGTGCAGCTGCAACAATGCCGACTTGCATAGTAAATTTGTGCAAGATCTTCTCGGAGGGGAAACAAAATGGGATTTATTTTCATTTGTTAGTTAATGTAATTAAAATGTTGCTATACTAAAATGTCATCGTCTATGTTATGTTATGCAATAAAAGTTGTGGACAGAAATTGAATTACTAATAGTATAGTAAGTATAGTAATATTTTATTTCACTGCATTTCTAATGATATTTTCCTTTTTTTATCAGATTTTGTATCAGAGCTGTAGATATTATTTTGTAGCATTCCTCGTAATGAAGAAAGTACGTCGTGTTGCTTGGATTGCTGCTGCGCGTCCTTCTTACAGTTCCTATGGCCATCTTCTGGGATCCATCGTTAAGGGTGTGCAATGATCAATCGAACAATAAATGGTATAACATTCAACGTGTAGAACAATTAATCACATAATCACAATGTGTAGAATTGATCATTGGATAGAATAAACGTTTGGGTTTATAACAATTAATGTATTCACTTTTATAATAACCACGATTTAGATAATGATTAATTATCTTTATCTATATCTATATTATCTATACAGGGTGGGAGGGACTATACCGACATACTTTAGCCATGAATTCCTGGTGGTGTGACGAGTAAAAAATGTTATATCAACATGGGTCGAATATTGTCATTTTACATGAATAGTCTTATGGAACAAAATAAATCAGTAAATTAAGCCCCTCGTTATAAACATGTCCTTACTGGCTGAAAAGTTATCAAAAAGAAAAAAAAAAGCTAAAATGGAAACGAAAGGTAAATTTTTTGGCCTCGTAGTCGCTTACCATCAAATACTGCGAAGGTTAATTCCTGTTTAGTTAAAGAATTTTAAAAAACCGGTCAAGTGCGAGTCGGACTCGCGCACCGAGGGTTCCGTACAAACTCATAAGTAGATACGCGAATAGTTCAAGAAAAACTGTATGTCGATTTGTTTAGAAGAAGCAAATAAGTATATGTTATGATTTTTGCAAATTTCTAAAAAACATTGCAAGTTAAAACAGTTATATTTTTCCTGTAATATTTATAACCTGACGTGTAATGATTCTATTTAATAGCAAGGACCATTAAATCAAGAGGACTGTCATTCTCCATACAAAAAGCTGTTCCCCGAATTTAAAACGCCATCTATGTATAAGCTTGGTAAAATAATTATTTACAATTTTTCAACTTTGCAAACGTGACATAGTATTTAAATGTTAGAATTTATTTATTATTAGCTGTTTACGAACTAATTGTTGTTCAATTATAACATCGTTAAATCCCCTAGCGTGAAACAGGCCATCGCTTAGTTTTGCTACTCACCGCTAGATGGATTAATGGATGCATTAAGTTTATGTAAATTTCTAAAAAAGTATTAAAGTTAGGAAGACCGTTCTATTTTTCCTGTAATGTTCAGGTTGATATTGATAATTAGTAATTATGACACATTTTTCTGATCAGTAACTTCGGAGATAATAGGGGGGGAATGGTACATAAAAATGTATAAATCAAAAACTACTTAATTAAGAAAAAAAATAAAAATGATGTTTTAATCTACAAATTAAGCCCTTTCATTTAATACCCCGCCCAATATAATAGCCCTACTTTCAATTTTCAAAGTCCCATTACGGAGCCTTTTAAAAAAAAAGTAAAAAAGGTACAAGATATTTTTTATGTCCAATAAGCTCGGGTTAGCTACTTTTAACAGTATTCCAAATTTCAAATCGATAGCATCAGTAGTTCCTGAGATATCTGGCTGTGACAGACGGACAGACAGACAGACAGACAGACAGACAGACAGACAGACAGACAGACAGAGTCGCACCATAAGGGTTCCTTTTTTACCATTTTGGTACGGAACCCTAAAAAATAGTAAAGGTATCTTAGTCACATTTATTAGGGCTTGTTACACACTTGGGATTTTTCATTTACAAAATAATGAATATCTCGGAAAGTAAGCGTTTTTCGACTATACATCACATGACATTTTTTACTCCTAATAGTTGTTAGAATCTATAGTTAAAGTTTGTCGGTATAGTCCCTCCCACGCTGTATATATAAAAGAAGATGTCCTGACTGACTCATCAACGCACAGCCGAAACTACTGAAGTGAAGAACTTGAAACTTTCACAGTAGACTGGTCATATAACGTAGGTGAGAGATAAGAACGGATTTTTCGAAATTCATCCCCTAAGGGGTTCAAATAGGGGTTCAAAATTTGTATGGAGAGACTACGATTTTTTAAGTAAGATGTTTGAAACTTCGTGTTTAGATTTTTCATTAGAATAAAAGAAAAGTGATTTCACCGTTTTTTGAAATTCATCCCCTGAGGGCTTAAAATGGGGGTTGAAAGTTTGTATGGAGAGTCTGCGATTTTTAAAGTAAGAGGTTTGAAACTTCATATTGAGACTGTTCATTAGAATAAAAAAGTGATTTCACCGTTTTTCGAAATTAATCCTCTGAGGAGTTAAAATAGAGGTTGAAAGTTTCTATGGAGAGTCAACGATGTTTAAAGTAAGATATTTGAAACTTCATGCTTAGATTCTTCATTAGAATAAAAGAAAAGTGTTTTCACCGCTTTTCGAAATTCATCCCCCAAGGGGTTTAAATGGGGGTTGAAAGTTGGTATCGGGACTCTACGATCTTGTTAAGTAAGAGGTTTGAAACTTCATGTTTAGACTGTTCATTGGAATAAAAAAAGTGATTACACCGTTATTCGAAATTCATCCTCTTAGGGGTTAAAATGAGAGTTGAAAGTTGGTACCGAGACTCTACGATCTTTTTAAGTAAGAGGTTTGAAACTTCATGCGTAGATTCTTAATTTAAATCGATGAAAAGTAATTTCATCGTTTTTTGAAATTCATTCTCTAAGGGGTTTAAATGGGGGTTGAAAGTTGGTATCGGGACTCTACGATCTTTTTAACTAAGAGGTTTAAAACTTCATGATTAGATACTTTATTTAAATCAATGAAAAGTAGTTTCACTGTTTTTTGAAATTCATCATCTAAGGGGTTTAAATGGGGGTTGAAAGTTTGTATAGAGAGTACGATTTTTAAAGTAACAGGTATGAAACTTCATGTTTAAATTCTTCATTATTTTAAGAGAAGGGTGTTTTCACCGTCTTTTGCAGTTCATCCCCGAAAAGCTTAAATAGGGTTTCAGAGTTTGTATCGGGAATATATGATTTTTGTATTAGGAGATCTAAGACATCATAGATAGACTTTTTATAATGAACCAAGAAAAGCTATATTACCGTATTCCGAAATTCATCTCAAACAGGATTTATAGGAATAAAATAGAGGTTGTGTTGGATCTAGAAACTTTACATGTACAGAGGTTTTTGTTCCCCTTCAGGGGTTTAAACGGGTTGAATATTTGCATGGGAAGGTTTGAAACTTTACGTATAGACAGTTTATTAAATTTTAAGAACAGTGATTCCACAGTTTTTCGAAATTCATTCCCTAAGGGACTAAAGTCGGGGTTGAAATTGTAGGTACACTTGGGACATGATTTTCAAAGTAGGAGATCTGCGACTTGATATGTACACTCTTCATTATATGTTAAGAAAAGTAACTTTGCTGGTTTTCGAAATTCATACCCAATTAAATGCAGTTATATAGGGGTTGAAAATTTGAATTTGGACAGAGTCATTAACTACTAAACCTAGAAACTTGAAATATGCTGATTATAAACATTACTACGTAAAAATAATAAAAAGTTTTTAAATTTCGTAGTTTAAAGGTTTTAAGTTTGTATAGAGAATTATCCTTGCAGTTGGAGGGTTACATGAAAATCCTGTTTACTATAAAACCAAGAAAATATATCCACACATTCTTAAAAAGTCGTCCTCTAAGAGATTAAAACTTTGTAGAGGTTTAGGTACCTATAATTTTTGAAATGGGTGATCTGAGACTTATCACGTTTCTCTAATAAAAGAAACGAGAATTCAACGTTTTTCGAAAGTCATCCCCAGGGGGACTAAAAGGGGTTGCTTCTTAGGGGGTACTGCTTCGCCCACGGCCAGTTTTACGTGGTTTTGGTAAAGTAGAAAGCGGTACTACCCCTAGCTTAGTCTGCGGTAAAATATGTCCACCTTTAACCACCCACATGGGTATTCGAATTTCACGCGGACGAAGTCACGGGCAAAAGCTAGTCATATTATATCTGTTAAAATAATGAAAATTTGGTATAGGTAGTTTCACGAGAGTTGAGGTGACGCACACAGCTACATGAAGTACTCATTGCAAATAAAGTGAATGAATGAAATTAATGAGTGAGTAAATAAACACAAGGCTATAGTTTAAAGAAACTTTTTGGTATACCTATCTTGCAATTTACTGTCGAACTTGCTATCAGTACGAAAAAAGAACAGTAATTTCAAAACCTCGCTGCCATTACAGGCTGTATAGCTTGGTTACCCAATTTTTTTGTTTCCCATTATTTTTAATTCCAATCGCTTTTTTCCCCATTTACTTTATTCCCCATCCTATGTATTACCAATCGCATATTTCCCCAACTACCTTCTTCTCTGCTTGGTCTTTTCGCTGAAAAACATTTTGGCCGGGCGGCTTTTTCCCCGATCCAAATTATTCACAAATACATATTTTATCAAATAAATGAGCTCTTCGCAAAGGATAATTTATTTCGAAGCGAGATTATCAATTTGAAATGATTGATCAAAATTAAAAATGAAACAAAATGAAATTTGAAACCTATTCTGTAGGGAACGTAGAGTTGCACAAAGAAACAGATATGTGACATAACAAAATATGTGATTGGTAATACATAGGATAGGGAATAAAGTAAATGGAGAAAAAAGCGATTGGAACTAAAAATAATGGGAAACAAAAAATTTGGGTAACCAAGCTATACAGCCCATTATAAGTGTCCTTTTCAAGGTAACGGTACAGTCAAGCGTAAAATATGCATTTATCTTAAGAGCGATAAATATAATCACGTATATAAATTAATTATGAATGAGTTACCCTTTGAATTACGAAAAACTGTTTCTTTGTGAAACTCTACGTTCCCTGCAGAATAGGTTTCAAATTTAATTTTGATTTTTTTTTCATTTCATTTTTCATTCTGATCAATCATTTCAAATTGATAACCTCGTTTCGAAAAAAATAATCTTTTGCGAAGATCTAATTTATTTGATAAAATATGTATTTGTGAATAATTTGGATCGAGGAAAAAGCCGCCCGGCCAAAATGTTTTTCAGCGATAAGACCAAGCAGAGAAGGTAGTTGGGGAAATATGCGATCGGTAATACATAGGATGGGGAATAAAGTAAATGGGGAAAAAAGCGATTGGAATTAAAAATAATGGGAAACAAAAAAATTGGGTAACCACTATACAGCCGCCATTTTTGAAGTTTTTTGGACTCCTGCTCTAACTATGCATTTTTTGACACTAACGTCTATGGTACAAATTAACAACATTAAATTATAATTCTATCATTCTTCTCATTCTATTCATTTTTACTGTAAGTGTGATAGTTACCGAGAATTAACGTTTTGAAATTGATGAAACTCCAAAAAGCAGGGGTGCTCTTTCAAGCTTTGTGTTCGGCCTGCCCGTTTAGATTCAGAGCCGATTCTCAGCTCAGTTGTTACTTGGATAGTCTTGAGTGCTTTGACATTGAGAACTATCAAGGAACCTCGCGGGGGTGGTAGGGGGAGAGGTAACAAGTTCGGTTTCGACACTTTTTTTAAGCTATTTTACTCCAAAAATATGCACGCCACCGAAAATCGTATTAAGGACATTGGCGGACCATTTAGACATAGCAAATTTATTTCTGCTACTAACTCTCTATACTTTCATACAAAAAAATGGAAAAAAATAAATAAAACCTTAACTCTCGGTAACTATCACACTTAATTTGTGCCATAGACGTTAGTGTCAAAAAATGCATATAGTCTAAGATCCCAGTATAGAACGACCTTCACCGAGCTGGTTAATGGATGAAAAGTATTGTATATTGAATTAAATATGTTAATAAATATATTGCAAGTGGGTTGCCTAAAAAAATTCAGTCCAGAATATGATTAATTAAAAATTAAAAAAAAAATTTTTTTTTAATTTTTCTCCGTTTTGTTTAATAGACAAATGACATACCAATCAAAAGTATGAAGCCTATAGAATATGCAAACGTTAGGTTGCCTATATTTTTCCCGTCATAACTTTTGGGTTGCCAGGCATAAACAGGTACATCATATTAGTAATTTGCACTGGTCTGGTTAATGAATAAACTTTATGCCAAAATAAAGATTATTTTATTACGAACACGGTGATATAGGGTTGCCTGCGAAAAATCAGTCCCGAATTCCGGTTGCCGAGCTTTAAAAAGTCAAAGCCCTTCAATCCCGGTTGCGTTAAGTTTGCACCTGGTTGGTATGTGATGCGAAGGAAACCAGGTGCAAACTTAGCTCAACTGGTTAATACGAAAAATTTAGAATGAAGTCGGCACGGGTACATCGATATTAGTGATTTGCACTGGTCTGGTTAATG
This sequence comes from Eudemis profundana, assembly GCA_947034925.1. Taxonomy (NCBI): domain Eukaryota; kingdom Metazoa; phylum Arthropoda; class Insecta; order Lepidoptera; family Tortricidae; genus Eudemis; species Eudemis profundana. Next base: position 29,967,631 of record OX344794.1, read on the forward strand.
AATAAACTTTATGCCAAAATAAAGACTATTCTATTACGAACACGGTGGTATAGAGTTGCCTGCGAAAAATCAGTCCTGAAGTGCAGTTGTCGAGTTTTAAAAAGTCAAAGCCGTTCAATCCCGGTTGCGTTAAGCTTGCACCTGGTTGGTATGTGATGCCCAGGAAACCAGGTGCAAACTTAGCTCAACCGGTTAATATGAAAAATTTAGGATGAAGTCGGCACGGGTACATCGATCAGTGCAAATCACTAATATCGATGTACCCGTGCCGACTTCATCCTAAATTTTTCATATTGACCGGTTGAGCTAAGTTTGCACCTGGTTTCCTGGGCATCACATACCAACCAGGTGCAAACTTAACGCAACCGGGATTGAACGGCTTTGACTTTTTAAAACTCGACAACCGCACTTCAGGACTGATTTTTCGCAGGCAACTCTATACCACCGTGTTCGTCATAAAATAGTCTTTATTTTGGCATAAAGTTTATTCATTAACCAGACCAGTGCAAATCACTAATATCGATGTACCCGTGCCGACTTCATTCTAAATTTTTCGTATTAACCGGTTGAGCTAAGTTTGCACCTGGTTTCCTTGGCATCACATACCAACCAGGTGCAAACTTAACGCAACCGGGATTGAACGGCTTTGACTTTTTAAAACTCGACAACCGCACTTCAGGACTGATTTTTCGCAGGCAACTCTATACCATCGTGTTCGTAATAAAATAGTCTTTATTTTGGCATAAAGTTTATTCATTAACCAGACCAGTGCAAATCAATAATATCGATGTACCCGTGCCGACTTCATTCTAAATTTTTCGTATTAACCGGTTGAGCTAAGTTTGCACCTGGTTTCCTTGGCATCACCTACCAACCAGGTGCAAACTTAACGCAACCGGGATTGAACGGCTTTGACTTTTTAAAACTCGACAACCGCACTTCAGGACTGATTTTTCGCAGGCAACTCTATACCACCGTGTTCGTAATAAAATAGTCTTTATTTTGGCATAAAGTTTATTCATTAACCAGACCAGTGCAAATCAATAATATCGATGTACCCGTGCCGACTTCATTCTAAATTTTTCGTATTAACCGGTTGAGCTAAGTTTGCACCTGGTTTCTTTGGCATCACATACCAACCAGGTGCAAACTTAACGCAACCGGGATTGAAGGGCTTTGACTTTTTAAAACTCGGCAACCGGAATTCAGGACTGATTTTTCGCAGGCAACCCTATATCACCGTGTTCGTAATAAAATAATCTTTATTTGGGCATAAAGTTTATTCATTAACCAGACCAGTGCAAATTACTAATATGATGTACCTGTTTATGCCTGGCAACCCAAAAGTTATGACGGGAAAAATATAGGCAACCTAACGCTTGCATATTCTATAGGCTTCATACTTTTGATTGGTATGTCATTTGTCTATTAAACAAAACGGTGAAAAATTAAAAAAAATTTTTTTTTTCAATTTTTAATTAATCATATTCTGGACTGAATTTTTTTAGGCAACCCACTTGCAATATATTTATTAACATATTTAATTCAATATACAATACTTTTCATCCATTAACCAGCTCGGTGAAGGTCGTTCTATACTGGGATCCTCTACTAATAACATATAATTGCCAGCTTCTAGCCTACTAATGTCTGTAGCCTACAATATTCAATATATATTTTACTATGGATTCTTCTTCCTCTAACTAATAGAAATATTCGGTTTACTTCATAGTTTGGACTTACACGAATGGATTTATCTAGATTTTCGTTTAATTTCTTAACTGCGCAGATTGCATTCATTGCTAGCACTTCTGATGCTTATCCCTGCATGAACCAGCTCCAGGGCTTTTCTCATATCGTCTTCACTGTGTGCCTCTTTTTCGAGTCGTTGCCTTGACACGCCTCATCTAAAATATTAATAAAATTTTGTAATATATTTTGAATGTCGTAAAAAAAACAATCAGCATACATTTAGCCATGGCGTTTTGGTTAAATTTTTGACACCCCACTCCCGACACCGTTTGATTAACCTTGGTTTAATTTAAATTATTAGCACAGTAGATGCAAAATACCAACACCAAAAGAAGCATGATAAATGTATTCATGTAACTCATACTTAACTAAAAAGCGTGAAGTGAAAAAGTACTTACGTATTTTTTTACAGTTTTTACAGCAATTTTCGAGACTTGTTTCTCACTCATCCGTCATTGACGCGTGCTCTGCCCGCTGCCGACTGGGGAGCGGGGCGGGCCGGCGCTAAAGCATCTATTGCGCTCGGTTACACCAAGTGTCATCAACGTCGCGCTCGCTAAATATTCGTAAAGGCTTATTGTGTACTAGTGGCTAACTGATGAACGGCTGACCTTACTCTTTAACCGTTCTCTGAATTTGATTATGCTTCATACCTACATGTGGAAGCACATTGCGAGCACTAACCTTAGGCAGAACTTTCACCCTTGAGTAGGCAGCCATTAGCTAGAACTGGAAATGCACTCGCCAACCTGACCTCAGAATGGCGGGCACCATTTATTTCTTAAATACTATCGCTGGAGTTTAAAGAGCACATTGCTCCAATTAGCTCCATTTGTTCATGTAAACCCGCCATCCTGACACTCACATATCATTTGATTATTCTAAGAAAATAGTAACAATAAATTATTTTAAAGTGCTTGTTTTATTAAATTATAATTTACTAAATGTGTTTAAGTATATCATTTGAATAGTAAGTATATCATTTTAGTGTTATATTATATCCAGAGCTCGGAATAGGTAGTGCCTATTTACCTAAACTTCGCGGGAGGACGTAACTAAGAGTACCACAAAAAATAATTAATTATTTTTATTGAACCCGGGATTTCCCTGGTGTTATAATAATACATTATTCATATAAATTCACGCTCAGGATTAGATTATTAATGAAATACAATTGTCTAATGCAGAAATTTTGTATGAAGTCGATTTTTGACTTCTCAATATATCTTGTATTTCATTAATAATTTAATTTTAATAAGTGTGAATTTATGTACATGATGTATTCTTATTAATCCCAGGAAATCCCACGTTCAATAAAAATAAATAATTATTTTTGGTGGTTGTAACCACTCTTAGTTACGTCCTCCCGCGAAGTTGAGGTAAATAGGCACTACCTATTCCGAGCTCTGATTATATCGGTTAAAAATATAATACGTACCTAAATGTTGTTCTACAGAGTGAGACGCAACCCATCGTCGGACCAGCTCCATCGTAACATTGTTACTATTAAAAAAAATTGCCTTAGGCCTTGAGAAAAACTATAGCGTCCAAAGAGTAATATAATATATACGGTAAAGAGGACCATCTTGCGTGAATTACTGGAAAGAAGGCGACACAGGCGCTCCCAGTGGTTTTAGTAAGTAAACATTTCGCCACACGCACACGCACACACACACTATTTATACCCACATACGTATCCATTCTTTGAGATTTTGTTCAGTTTTTTTACAGTCTTTCTCAACAGAAACGATAGTATAGTTTTCTAGAGTTTCATGTTCCAAGAAATTAGAAGCACATTCCATGTCTCCGAGCCACGCGCAGTCACGCTTCAAAAACCTGACTGGATAAGAGGAAATTTAAACTACCAGATAATGATAATGATTCTAGTGATATTATTACTTAAGCCTTACTGAAATATTACATTTTACTAACAGCTTGGGCTGCGCATTCTCGCAACCCTTTGCTGTGGATTGAAGATTCTAGCCAGCCCCTAATTGGTCAGGCTATCGTGTTGACTAATAGGGAATATGCATGATATTTTTTAATTACTTTAATAAAAGTTCATTCATATAAGAAACAGGAGGAAAAAAATATTTTTCGAATAATTAACTGTTAAAATAACTAAGATATAAGACAACAAAGATTTATATCTATCTCTTTCTAGCAAAAAAGAATGTAGTATGGAGATAGTATGGCGGCCGTGTAGTATGACGTCACAGTCCATATCGGATCTCTCCGTCTAATCACCGTCTGATTAGTGCTTTAAAATGTTTATATCTGCCGTATTTCTGGGTCGATTTTAATTTTTTTTTCACTCTACGTCATCTTTTTTACGGTATTTTCATATTTTGTTAAGAAATGTATTAAAGAAAATTCATGCATATTCCCTATTGCATATTCGCTTAGCTGTATCACCTACTGGTTAAATTTATGGTGCTTTTTAAATGTTTAAATTTAACTATAAGTAGTATGATGTCCTATCACCCGAACGCAGAGCTAAAGCTCATTTCCTTAGGTGTTAGTAGTTTAACGTTATGTTATGAAATGCGGACGGCGCCATTTTATAGTTTTAGTAATATATAAGGTTCCGTATGACACCTTTCAGGTACGGAACTCTAAAAATTATATGCGAGTAGGCCTGTTTCTAGCAGTGGGAGGTATATATTGATGTTGGTGAAAATACAACTAAGACCATCATTCAAATTTAGGTATTTTACGAACTTATTGTGCTAGTTTAGGTAAATTCGTTTGCTTGTAATAAGGAGGAGTGCATGTGTTCTTGTTCGATAAGTATAGGCATAGGATATTAATTATTAATTAACAATTTAAATAAATGCCTAAGTAAGTGTTTTAAATTGTACATTTTAAATAGTTAGCAGGTAATTAAATGATTATGTCAATGAGATGTCTAAGACTCCTATTGTTTTCAGAAATAAGTAAAACAATTAAAATAAATTAATAAAAAAAAACAAAGTAATTTTGGAACACTGTATTCTTATTTATAAACTTAGTTCTCCTATTTTTATATCAGTTCTAACCTATTTTTCTGAGTTTCATTCTCTTGTGGCTTGTGGGTATGGGTATAAATATAGTGATCATGTTTATACCTAGTAGTTAAATTACTACATACCAACCTAAATCACACTATCATGAAATCACACTATTACAAATTAAAAGATGCAACTTTCATCTACAAAGAGTACCTACACAACAATATTGAACATCTTAGAATATGCAGAAAAAGATATCTCGTTTTAAATTATATAGGTAGGTATATTAGATTTACATTTCTACGCTTCGCGCATTAAAAGCATGGAATTGATTGAATTTGATGGATAAGGTGTTCAACGATAAGCATGTTCAGTAGTGAATTAAAGTATAATTTGCTCTCTGTACGTAGAAGGAAAGAGGTCCAAAAACACTTTAATATGTAAGCTCGCAGGCCAACAAAATACTGTCTGTATTATGAAGTTATCAGATTTTAATGTAGAAGCTCCAAATTCTGCAAACTATACCTTGGTTCAACGTATTTCTGTACAGGATATTGAATAATAAGGTAATTTCAATGCATAACACATGTTTTGTTTTAATCTCATCTTAATAAAAAAATATTATAGGTACAGATATTTACTACTATAAAGTTAAATCTATAAAGGGTAACTCTTGCTCTTGGGGTTCTCTTTTGTTTTTGTTAATGATGAAATACCTATGCAGCTAACAATAATTATTATAAAAAAGTACTGCCTAGTCAGCTACAAAGATGAAGAAGCTTATCCCCGTAGCATATCGTCACTACTTTGAAAAAAAAAGCTCCTATCCAAAAACGTTGAGAAAAACGTCAAAGTTACATACGAACGTCATATACCTACCTACACTGACTGCGTTTTTACCTGGAGTCAGTGTCATACGCGTTTTTAAGTAACGGCGATACGTATCTCTGTAGCTGGCTATATACATGTCCAAATAGGAAGTATTGCTGCAATGTTCTACCACTAGAGTGCAGTACTAGCGCAAACCGTAAACAGTTTTTTGACAAGTCGTAAAAGCGGGATTATAATTGCAAAATATGTAATAATTTGATTTTCAAATAGATAAGAAATTATTTTAATATGAAATGCACCAGCGCTGCGTATTTGGATGTAAGAATTAAGGGAATTCCGAAAGACAAAATGTACGAAAACTATGGGAAGCGGCAACACATTGGCAACACATCGTGAAGATTGTATATAAAAAAACACTCAAAAATATGTTCAGCACATTGAATTGAATAGCTTTCGACTTGCTCAAATCACTTAATTATATTTTTTAACTTACTTTTCCACCAAATCCTTTATTCCCTTTAAACTTGCACCACGTTCTCGAAACAGCTTTTCTAGATCATCCACTTTTAAATGCCCATAGGATAGGATGCCATAATATCACAGTACAGAATTTTTTGAATATATTTTTCAAATATATACTTTAACCTATTATTATAACAAAACGGGCCTTAATCTCATAAAATCATGATTTATATGTTTATCCACGTTTTAGACGCGTCGTAATGTCCATGGTCGTGAAGGGAACGGTTATTTAAGAGAATACCTCATGGCATTAAGTTACCCTTTTGTACGATAAGCTTCCTTTTAGGTATCTATACAATAAATAAATAACAGTTATTAAAATCCCATTTTGTTATAATAATGAGTGGAAATCGTGAAAGTATGAATCAACCATACAAAATTGTGCGAACAACTGATAAATGTGGCAGTCTATCAATGTCAATTATAGTTAACACATAACTGAATAATAAAATATACTTAAAAGAAAAATGGTTTCCATGGATTGACGCATATTCATGATCTAAATATCGATACCTTTAGACTCAAAGGGCGTTAGCGCCATTCGATCCTACGGCGTTTACGTCCTTTGAGTCTAAAGGTATCGATATGTCTTATAAGTTCAGTAATAACTGCTTAAATTGAAACTTATGACACTTTCAACCAGTGAAGTGTACCTGTATTGGACAATAATTTATGTTTTTAAAAGTGGCAATTTCTGCATAATTAATTTCCACTGTTACCTATAGTATAAAACTGTACAAAATAACAAAGATGCTAGACGGTATGCGAATATAATGACTATATCAATGCATGTTTGGGCCGCTAGTTTCCTTTCTGATACTATTTTATCTATGGTTAACCAAGGACCTTCAAATAAATTGCCGGACAGAGCATCACTAACAAAGAACTGAAGCATGTCTAATCGGCCGGCTACCTATCTGTGTGTGCTGCTCGCAATAGGAAAAAACTAGTTAATGTGTGCGTGCGGCTCGTAAGTACAAGCAGCCGGCGCATTCGAAATGGCTTCAGTTCTCTGTCGGCGAGCCTCCGTCCGGCTATTTATTTTCAGGTCCTTGTGGTTAACATTAAGGTAGAGTAATCATTCTATCAAGCCAGACACGCGCTAACTTTAATATACAATATTTTAAAAGGAGGAATGTAACAGTTACGTATGTGTCTATAATTTAATTTATGTGTGTCATGTCTTGTTATCTTATAATAGTATTATGTTTTAATTTGCCAGCGATTTCGCCCATATAGATTCAAGAGGATTCGTTTTTGGTTAAACGAAGCTATCACTATCATTCATTATTAGCGACCGGATTTGAAGTAGCGATCTCAATATTAATATGGATATGACTAGTGCAATTTTTCAAATACATGCCATGTTGGTTATATGTATAAGGTCTTAATTTTTACTGTGCATTGTGCAGAAGAAATATTAAAGAAGAAGAACTTAAATAAATAAACTATTTCAAAAATTAACAAACGATGTTTTTATTTATTATCACGATAATTTTTGCCCAATATTTACAAAAACTTCTAAAAAGGTTTTTACTTTTTTGTTCCGATAAGTTACATTATTTTTGTGGGTAGAAGAAATAATAAATTATACCAGTCATATCCATATTAATATTGAGATCGCTACTTCAAATCCGGTTATTCATTATACATAAATGTCACGAATCGCTCCTCTTACATAGGTATGTGTTGTAGATACTTTAGTAAACTATTTGTCAAAACGGTTAGATGTAGAAGTATAAAGATACAATGAAGCAACCATTGACTTTTTCACTCACGAAGTTGCGCCCAAATAAAGTTTCTTATAAAAATATACATAGACAAAAGCTTAATACTATATACATAAATATAAAAAGTATAGCATAAAAATCTTGTTTAGAAAAGTTTTATTATTATTATAAAAATACAATACACTTATAATTAGTTTAAATATTTTGTTACTGAATTTGTCGAGGATCCTGGAACATGGGCAGGAATGTAAAGATGAAACTTAATTAAAGAAAAACTAACTGTAATCAATAGAGTCAGAACTAAATCGAACCAAAGCCGTCCTTCTTTCTGAGACAACAGTTTAACCATTGCACTAGCTAGACTATCGAATTAGGTACTACAAACTACACACAGAAAGTAGTCTCACTTTTACCAAGTTTTTAAAGGGTTTCATCTCAATTTCATTTTATTTTTGATCTGCCGTGACATGCCTAAACGCTGTACCTATCCGGGTTATCCTTATCAGACATAATATTGAATTTCCAAAATACACTTCGTTTCGTATAACATGTTTCGTAGAACTATCATATTTTTTTACAGCATAACAATAACAGAACCGTAGCGTCGAATCGTAGCAAAAAAAAATAGGTTACGTTTAGTGTCCGACCGAAACTAGTTTTCACGGCCGAAACCGAATTCCGGCTTTGATCTCAGTTTCAGCTGAAACCAGAACCGAAACTTCCATATAAGTTTTCTCGTTTTTTTGCCGAAACTAGGCCGAAACCGAAATTTCGGTCGGACTCTAGTTACGTTAGAACTGCACCCTCTACCGAAACGAACCTGTGCAAAATACATGCCCTAATATATTTTTGCCAAACGCCATCACCTAAAACAAAACTGAATACGAAGCGAAAAGACATTAGATAACCATGTAATCCTTACAGCGATACAGCATTTCAGCGTAACATGGCAATGTTAGTTTGTGACTGATTTCCCTAACAAAATACCTACTAGCAAGGACCATTAAAACAAGAGGACTGTCATTCTAAAAATACAAAAAGCTGTTCCCCGAATTTACATCGCCATCTATGTATAAGCTTGGTAAAAGAATTGTATTATTTACAATTATTCAACTTTGCAAACGTGACACAGTATTTAAATGTTAGAATTTATTTATTATTAGCTGTTTACGAACTAATTGTTACTATACTATGTTTCTTTGTTCAATTATAACATCGTTAAATGTTTAGTTTTTTAGCGCCATCTAGTTTTTGCCCAGAAATCCCCTAGCGGTCGGGTTACAATCCAAAGTATGGACTGGAGAATGACAGTCCTCTTGTTTTAATGGTCCTTGCTACTAGTAGTATTATATAAGGTCCTAATTTATTAGTTGCAGATATTTTAACACATTATACTTTACATTAAAATAATTAACTTTAAATAGAAATTAAGAAATCTTTTCATATAACTTTTTTTATTTTATTTACCGAACAAAAAGATTAATTATAATTTCGTCTAAAAAAAATCGCCATGTGCATTATCACATGTCACAATAACACTATCTGTCATGTCAACAATTGTTTGTCGTAAATGTCGTAACGGTTCGGCGGGAAAACTGCAAATGTCATTAGGATGGGATTTATCGACGTGAAGTGGCCAGTTACAGCTACTAGAATCTGTTCAATGAGTTTTCATTTCGTAATCACATTAACAGGGTGTTATTACGTAGCAAATTTGTTTTTCCTTTTTCTCCAAAAAAACATCGTAAACGCTATAATGTTTCATGCTTTAATATACTCCAGAGACCGAGTACTATCAGCTGTAAAAATATCTGCAACTAATAAATTAGGACCTTATATATCACAATACGTACCTAGTTGAAATCTATTTAGTGTTGTTGTACAGTAAACGGCGATAAAGAATGCACATCGATCTTTGGAAAGAGGCAATCCCCTTATTTCGACTTCGTATAGCGATATCTGTGTCGCACACACCATGACGTTTGTTTCGTCAGTCGTGTTTCAAATGCGAGAGAGTGCAGTCGCATATTCAAGTCAATATATATATAGAGTTGCTAAAACTTTAACAAAATTAAATTTGTACTATGACATCTATAGGAACCGTTAAACCGTGTTGTGGGCGATGGCCTAGCAACTTGTCACCGCAATATTACACTTTTTGTCGATCTTTAAACCCACATTTAAATATGCTAGTAGTATAACATCAGTTGCTAATGCTCAGTCAACCCCTTTTAGGAATATGGGCGTGAATAGGTATATGTATATATGTATGTATATTATTTTTCCCCAACAAGCAACAATTAAATATAATTACATCGTGTTTTACAGCTCTATATATTCCACGTGAAAACAAAACAACAATAAAGTACTTAGTTCTAAATTCAAATTCTGATGAACGATTAATCTAATAATTGATGTACATGGAAATTAGCATTCGTTTGTATTCGGAAATGCGATGATTGCCGATGTGCATTCTTTATGGCCGTTTACTGTAAAAAATATGTTCAGAGTACAGACACTTCTTTCCTTCAATTTCATAACAGCAATATTATTATATAAAATATATCTGTAGATATAATATCATAATATATAATTAGCAGAATGCTTGCGCTATACCTGATAACTATTGCACTCAATTAGGTAAATATAGTACATTATCTTCCTAATCTGGAAGCAATTGAAGTGGGAAGTTTGTGAATTAATTAATTTATCTTATCATCGAAAATTCAGCTAAATCTGTTGCCCTAGTTATTTTTCGGTTACCTTCTTCGGAGCCGGGCCTTTTCCTTTACTGTAGAAAATATCCAGGAACAAACCTGAAAAGAACGTGCGTTACAAATTTTAAGAAAAAAATCGGGCCTTAGGCAAGTGAATGTATACTATTTGACGGTTTTCAAACTATTATTTTTATATTTCTTAAGCACACTGACCCTCATAAAGGTATATTGAGGAAACCAACGAAAGTAAATAATTCCAGATTATTACTTAATTACACTCGACATACCAGTAAATACAATAATGGCGCCGATCCACTGCCGTCCGAGTAGGACGTTGCCGAATATAACCACTGAAGCCAGAACCGTGAAGAATTTCCTGGTCGTGGTCACTACCGAGCACGGCAGCGGCCCGAATTCTGATACCTGTAACGTGACGAAACGCTGCTGTTTGACTGGATATCTTTTTAAGGTAATCAGTTAAAGTCAACGACCTTTCCTTCAGGTTTCCCTCGTGTTGTTAATGTGTTTTACTCACGGAAATATATCAATATAGAAGAAAAGAGTGTATGTGTCGCCGCCAATTGGTATAGTTAGCCAATTGGTTAACTGCCTAGCATTTTCACTAAATTATGACCCGCCAGCAGGTCGACGAAGCCCCGCTGTGCGGGGCTTCTGTTTCTGCTCTGAGGGACACAAGCTGAATAACAAACCTAACCTAAAATAAGGAGTGTGTTTAATGAAAAGGCTAGGCAGCTAACCAAATGGCTAACTAATCCAGTTGGCTGCGACATATGTACCTCGTGTGCTTAAAAGGGCCAGTTTCTTTGCTTTGCTCGCCGTCAACTTCAGTCGCCGTCAATATTATTATCAGATTTGAGAAATCTTGTTCAAAAGCCACGAAATGAAATGGAAAATTTATTTTTCCATCACTAAATTACAATACCCTATAGTTAATCTACTACCCTAAGGTTGTCTGGAAGAGATCGCTTTAGCGATAAGACTGCCTGTTGTTTACCATTTATGCTGTTTTAGATTTAAGCTTTTATAATCATTTGTTTTGGTGCACAATATTGTACATTACCTAAACTCTTGACGTCAAACGTCAGCCGCAAAATCTTACATGCTTGGTTCACATACAAATCGTCGAACTGTTTCCTTCTATCATAATATATTTTTGTCGTTTTACTTATTTTTCAACAACAGTTACTTCCATAATTCTGAACAACTAATCAAAAATCCTGTCCTCTTATTTTACGTCACTCCAGTCAACCACATAAACAAATATAGGTACAAATATAAGATGTCACAATTCACTCACCATAAAGAAAATAAACAATTGACCTAAGGCACCCATTAAAGCTAAGCCAGTGAGATGCACTAACACCTCTGGATATTTTGATACGAATGCGACGAACCGAAATATTTCACCAGACAATAAAACACCCACTGATATAATTATCGATGACCTGCAAAGACAGAAACGTAGAAACTATCACTTTTGCAAGTTAGCATATTAAAAAACAAAGATAATTTTGACTAATGAGCAGAGTTCGGATTTTCTATGTCTTTACGGCGCCATGACTTCAAAAATCGAATAAATTGCTTTATTACTTTAATCTATAGAGACATATTCACATTATTGCGAGTAACGATGCCAAGAATCCGATCTCTGCTAGTGAGACAGGCAAACAAGAGATGGAATAAATATATGGGGCAGCAATAAAGCACTTTATATGGTTATTTTATAAATATTTCATTGTAAATTGACAGACCGGTAGGTACGTGAAGTGAAATAAATAGCATCCTTACATGACTGTATTAGGGATGGCATAAATCCAGACATATAAGTACTAAACTATTGTAAATTACAATATTTAACATCTCATTGTGTAATTTAAATCAAATAATAAATATTAATACCATCCATTTGTGTTGACCATCATCGAGTATGCTGATGGTGAGGATTCACTTTTTATCCGTTCCTGAAAAACCACATAAAATACACAATAATGTACAATTTTGATGCATTTCTTATGTTTTTAAATATCTACATTCTACACAGTTTAATTAATATTAGTAATAAGTTCTAGAGTCCATAGAGAATATTCTCAATATTTTTCGCATTTGCAAAACTGGTATTTCAATTTGCTAGAATTGCATGCATTGCCAAATGTGAGTGACATAACCAAGGACCTTTAAATAAATAGCTTTTTTATTAATCCATGATTGTGAGATATAAAGGGCTTTTTGGTTGTCATATTGACAGGTGAAAAGCTATTTAATTTACCTATGGAACCCATTGGCATTTTAACCACCACCTTTCACCCATCAATGTTATGTAAGATAGAATTGTCCTAATATGGAAAAACGCTGTTTTATCTATGGATTCCATTCCATAGTGTGAGGGGATCTTTTGGAGTGTCGGGACAGAAAAACAATAAAACTTGTCTAATTTATTGAGAACTGACAAAGTGGGATTTATGTCTGAGGATATCACATATTTACAATTGTTTGCACTCAGTGACCCAAAGTGGATCTCCTCCTCTGGCCTCTGACACAAGAGATTATCTTCTCCCGACAGCACATGCAAATATGTGAATAGATCCAAGATGCAGTAACAAATAAATGGGTGCATCATAAAAATACCAAGGACAAACCGATACCCTTTTGCCTCATAGCTAAGCTGCCAACCTAAGAGTAAAACCCAGCTACTGCGATACAACTCCATAGCTGTAAGCCTGGTTTTAGTCAAAGGACAGCAGTACAACCGCTCAGAACTAGACTATCCACATATATAGATAGATAAGATGTAAAGTATACCTGTACAGCTCCAGTTAAGCCGTCCATGGTCAGTGAAAGGCACAGCATCAGTTCACCGATGCCGAGGCCCTGGCTTTCATGGCTAACCTTTTTGCTCTGATCCTTGAACATGAATAGGACCACTCCCAAGACTATAAGGAACACAAATAGATACTTTTTGAGAGGATATGCTTTGCGACCAATTAAGACTCCTAGTATCATTACAGGAATGGGCTTTGCTGCTTTCCCAACAACCTGAAAATATTTTGTTTAAAACATTATATAGCTTTTAATGCCACCACTACCATGCAAAAACGAATTTATATTTTATTTATTCGAAAATATTCACCTGTGTTGGGTAGTTAATCCATTGCAATGCCATATTAGAGCACACCATACCCAGTAGATAAGTTAATGCAGATGAAAAGTAGTAAATTTTTCTAGTAGTGTCCTTTTCATGTTTCCAAGAAAGCTAAAATAGAACCAAAATTTAATTAACTGCCCGTAAAATTACAATTGAATTTTAACTTTCTTCCAATATTTGTTTATATTCAATAAGTCATATTACCATTAAAATTTGGGCAAAAATATAGTTCACCACGCACTGGACCAAAACTAGTGACAAAGTACAGGTAAACTGTTCGTTGTCTCCATATGACCCACGAGTAATCTTCTCTTGGAGCATTCCGAATATAAAGTAGCAAATAAATATGCCGCCAGCAAATAAGATAAATCTAAATTCACTCCTGGGTTTAGCCATTATTGTTTACGTTTATACTACGGGATTTCGTCTCGGAATTCTCACAATTTCTGTCAGAAGGTTTACAATTTAAATATCATATAGTATCCTTCGGTAGTAAACTTGAAAACAAATTAGGGAATGGGACACGTAATGAAAATTGAAAGCTAGACAGTAAAAGTTTTTGAAACGCCGCACCAAATACGAAAACTACACGTACTACACAGCGATATGTCGCGTCGCGTTTGAGTATGACGTGACGTGACGTTTTGTTAATGTCACTTTTATTTGACACTGACAGTAACAGCCTTTGGTCCGAATCAAACAGCTACCACTACGGTGGGTAGAGTCTAGAAATAATAATATTAACTCGAGTTGGAGTATTCCATTAAAATAGAATAATAGTAATCATGACAGAAAATTATTTTTGTTAATACCTAATAATATATCTATGTCAATTACAGTGACATCTGTTGCTATTTTGTGAAAGTTGTAGAGCGTCCAGTGGGATAAGGTAATTTAGGACAGCGAGGTAAGAAATCTTTACTAGATGGTGCTACGGGTACTAATACTAAGTCGTTCAAACTAGGCTAAGTAACTGTCCAGAGTAATAATAGAACATTATTAGTATATTACACAACTAGGGTGGTAATTCAAAGAAAGGCCGAGATCGCAGAAGTTTGCGGTCCGAGCTGCAAGCGAGGGACGTAAATATGCGATCAAGGGCTTTCTTTATTACCTCCCGTGTCGTGTACCTACGTCATTATATCAAAAACGAGTCGACATCAGTAGCCTGTTCCACGAGGATACAAATTACAAATTTATAGGTGTAACTAACTAAATTAATAATATCGGGTAAAGCCAAACGAAAGTATAAACACAGACAAAAAGTCAAATTTCGGCCATTTAGGAGCGCGCGATGCGTAGGTATTCAAGTTCGAGGCGCAGACAATGCGATCCGTACTGGAGTATTCTTACGCATTCTTAAAACTTTGCTTGTAGTGTGTTAGTTTACGGCGCGCATACATAATTACCTATGTAGCTTTTGTAGAAAGAACAATTACTACTATATTATACTGTACTGTGACAAATCAATCGTTTTCTTGTAGTATTTCCGGTACCGTAAAACTCCTCAACCCTTCCTGTGCATTCGACACTAAACTCAAAATACACCAATGCTTAATACGACCTAATATCTAAAAGACCTATTCTCAAAACGAATGAAACTCGATGTAGGTACACTTTTCTAGATTCGACTCAATTTCAAATGGAATGATCACCTCAAAACAACTGCTTCACAAAACGAACCAGTCCCAAAATACCTAAAATTTTAGTATCAAAACACTCGATTCTCATAATGACTGTTTCTTACAATGTCCTATTTTCCAAATACACTAAATTAATCATTAGGCATAACTTTAGCTGGGTGTCGCCTCCGGGAAATAAGACAAGCGAAAGAATGAAGAATAGATACATCTTTCGGCCGAAACTTAAATTAAAACATAGTGACATAGTCTGGCCGTGGGCACCTAACGAGTTCCGTTCCATA
Source organism: Eudemis profundana (assembly GCA_947034925.1). NCBI lineage: Eukaryota > Metazoa > Arthropoda > Insecta > Lepidoptera > Tortricidae > Eudemis > Eudemis profundana. The sequence goes on from OX344794.1 coordinate 29,983,260, forward strand.
TCCGACGTGCAGCTAGGGTCGCGGACGCGGAGGCAGGCCCCGCTGCAGAGACTCACATAAAAAAATGAAGCTAAGCTATCAACACAGTCATTTAAAAAAGTTTAGGTGTAGGTATGTGTATTGCTTTGCTTGTCTCTTACTATCATACCTTAATTGGTGCGAGAATCACGAGACTTGGCCTATTTATTAGATGGAATGGTTTTTTCATGATATATATTTCTTAAGCTATGATCTTGATATCATAATTGAGAATTTAGTGTATTTTGGGAGAAGGGTGTATTGAGAATCAGTTAATACGAGAATCTTGTATCTTGATACTATCACGTCTATAACATTTAAGGTACCTATTTTGGGACTGGTTCGTTTCGGGAATCAGTTTTTATGAAATTCATTCCATTTAAATATGAGTCGTATCGAGAATAGTACATTACACAACTAGGGTGGTAATACAAAGAAAGGCCGAGATCGCAGAAGTTTGCGGGCCGAGCTGCAAGCGAGGGACGTAAATATGCGATCGAGGGCTTTCTTTATTACCTCCCGTGTTGGGTACATCATTTTATGTCTACACTTGGCCAGAAAGCGGCTTTTTGCGTACGCGCAGCGTGCGGAAAAATCCACTTTATGGCCAGGTGTGGCATAAAAGTGTTTTTCGAGTTTCATTCTTTTTGACAAATTGACAATGATAAGACTGACAAACCAAACAAGACGCCATCTGTTATAACAGTTATAAAACTTCATAAAATATTATATCCCCAGTTCGTTTTACGATTCTTATCGTTTTTATGCACACTTATCATATCATAGATGTTGTTAGATTCGGCCTTCTTTCTGTCGAGTTCTTCTTTCCTTATTCTGTACGATGACTTTGCAGAGCAGAACATAGCAACACCTTCGTTTAAAAGTCACATTTTCATAGAAATTTGATGTTTAAACGGAGGTGTTGCCATGTTCTGCTCTGCAAAGTTATCGTAGTCGCACTCGCACTCTATATTTGTGACTATTATACGGATAGAGGTACAACATTAACGCCGTTTTTTCTTGCACGTTTTGCATTTTATTCGTATATATTAATTTCACAGGCCCTATTTAACTCATTAGCTATGCTATAACTATAAACTAAGTAACCATTTAACGGAGAGTTAGATATGCCTAATGCATAGGTACGCGTATGTTTTAATTTACGTAATTTTTGAATAAGTTAATAACATTTTTCAATTAACACGTTTCTATTACCAAATTAGTACCAAAGTTAGCATTAAATATTAATTATTTCACTGCGATAAGCTATCTACAACTTTTAACGTGGAACGGAACGAAGCCAAGCCACTCTACCTGCTTGTCATTATCACTAAATTCGCCTCTATTTCACGCGTAGCACAGTTCATTTTAAGTATCAGAATAGGCAGTCTTATGGCCTTCGAATACATAAAAAATGTTAGAGCAATGATGCAGATATGCACGTAAAAGGTTATTTTCATGTTGTTATTGTTACTACACAACGTTTGACGGAAGGTTTCCTTTTAAGTTTGACTTGAAATAAGGTAGGTACCGTCACTTACTTAAGTTTCAAATATAAAATATACTTTAACCTCTGTTAAAAGTGTTAATAACTTAAAGTTTCAGAAACACTAATTAGTGTTAGTAATGTTTTGGTATTATTATACTTTGTGAGTGTACAAGTTTAACTTAAGAGGAATTAAGTAAAGTTTAAATATTTTGTGAATGTTCTTTCGTTTTGTTGACGCAAACGGTCATATGTAAATCGGGAGTTGTCAAATTCTTTGCTAATAAACAATTATTGTTAGTATTAAGTACTTCTATTGAACATTTAAATACAATGCTCAATGTGTTCTTCGATATTACTTTAACGCTATCGATTAAACCTTAATTAAAACTATGTTTATGGCTCTATCTTCGAAAAACTCATTTTCACCCTAACGAGGCACATTCATTTATATCCTAAATACTTAATTATGGTCTAATGACGTAATGAGAACAGTATCTAAGACTTAACACACAGCACACAGCTGGGTGCGAGCATTTGTTGCGGTGACTCACGCTGCTAAGGCCATAGCCATAGCTAACAATCGAAGGAACTCACTTGGTTAACATTATTGCGATCTCTTACTGCCGCTACCCTTGGTAAGAGAGAATAATGGCAATGCCGGTTTCAGATCTTGGTGGCTAAGAAGGTACCTGGTGGCATGGCTTCAAAATATTCAGAGAGCAAGCCGGATTACATTTGACTTACTTTTTCTTAAAGAGCAGTTAGGATAAAGTGCTGGGGTACGATAATATAGGCTAGCCAGGCGAATCCGGTTCTATGGACGCCACGCCCTCTGGTATACTACCATTATACGATCAATTAACCAATTCTGGGCCAGCATGTAAGTTTACTCCATAAATACCTACAAGCATTGAAACAGTTAAAAATTGTGTTCTCTACAGTTAACGGCACGTTATAAAACACTTGACCTTGAACGCTCGGCATTTTCGCAGTAAAGAAGAAAAATAACATGCCTTAATAGTTGTTCGCAGATCTGGGGTTTTCATTATTATTTTCATTATTGTTTGCGTTTAAAATTTTACGTCTTGTCCTGGCCAGGAAATGAGAACTCTCTTCTCGTAGTGGGCGGTAAATGACACTTACGGCCTGGGGTGGGCAAAAATATTTACATACCTATTGTTAATAAAGTTGATTTAAACTTAAATGGGTATTTGTAGCTCAGACGAACCTAAACGAAGCAGTTTAATTTACGTACAACGCTCACTGATTTACCAGTATTATTTGTTCTTCTATTTTTTTTATCTACACACAAAGTTATAAATCATAAACCTTCTATAATGCGTTCAAAAACCGCAAATTACGACCAGCATAAAGACAAACTGTTTTGTTTGAACTAATTTCTTATCTGTGACAATTTTATTATTACTTCATAATAACATCGAATTCGTTGTTATTATGACATTTAAATATCGAATATTTCTGAAAAACAAAGCAATTAGATTCAATTCTAATATTTCTATTGTCAGTCGATACGACGTTTTATTCGAAATGAAATGTCAATTGCAAACAATGTTAACTTAACAAATCTCGTACGTTACTTGATATCGAACGATATATTAGTAGAGACCCACTCTAGTATGTCCCTGAATAATAAACACTTGCCTAACATGCGTGAAAAATTTGTTGTCATTTACCGCCATTTGACATTATTAATTTGCGGTTTTTGAGCACATCATAGAGAGCTTATAATATACATATGTGTATCTATAAATAAAGCAGTGTATGCAACTGTACATAATTAAGCCTTAAAACACTCGTGTGATCTTATTATAATTGCAAACTTCAATAAAACGGAAGAGTTAGTGAGCTAAGTTAGAAAAGTAAGTAACGAATTTTATCAGCCGCACCTCGGACATGATAATGATAGCTAAGTAGGTACATAGTTCTTATCTTCCCGCCCGCCGCTTCGTACTCGCCTATCAGTGAGAAGCGTCAACCAAAACCTACCAAGGAACTCAGCATGTGGCCTCGTATCGTATATACTATAGACAACCAAAGGGTCCAGGAATGGATATCGATAGTCAAAGTCTTTATCTTGAATGTTACAAATCCGATAGACAGATTTGCTAACGGAGTGAGATTATGTGATATTGCTATATTACACCGTATAAATCTGTTTAAAAACACGTGATGCCACGTCTTATCATCAAGACAACGACGATTAATTTTTTTGTTAAGAAAATGCATTTTCTGCAAGAAATGGAAAAAGTGTCTATCGAATGACGCTGTCGGATGTTCAGCGATAACTTTATCTCTATGTATTTTTACTTCACTATTATTTTCTTATTTAAGTATTCTATTTCATACTATAAAACTGGTTTTCTAACTAAAATTTGCCATTTTGATCGTCAGAGGCGGTAAGTCGCGTCCAGGGATTCAAAGTCTACCATCACGAATGATTCCGGAACGGAATTGCGGAATCTTACGATAATACAACAATCACTATTAGGCATATTAAGACTCCGAGGAGACTTAAAACCCGCAAGCAAACGTTCAAATCTTGCCTGCCTGACGGACGGTACGCGCGTAATCTTATACATACGAAACATTTGAGTACAATACAGGCATTGGCCTTGTCAGGCAGCAATTCCATAGCATCGTCATTTATTACTGAGTCGCTTCTTTTTGACTATATCATTATACTGAAAGATAGGGAGAAGATAAGTAACGACGGAGACAACGAATTCATAATACGATCCAGCCATCCGGTCGACTGACTGCGTAGACGTGTTTACTCGAGTTTTGCGCTCGTTTTTAAAAGCGCTTGATTTTCCAAGTAATAATACACTTACATATAAAAGTTTACATCAAGCAACAAATAGCAAATAACGGGATTGCGTTACTTTCTTGCATTATTTAGACGAGTAGGCTGATAAGAACCGGGGACAATAAGAAAAAATGTTAAGTGCGGATCGGAGCACAACCCAATTTTTATAGATTATATAGGTAACATGTGTGTGAGATAAGTATAGTAGGCCATAGTAATGTACCTACACTGTGACAATTTCAAATGTCTGTTTATTACGTGTCAAATGTTACAGCCACAGGGCACACCGGCAGACACAGACAGTGGATCTTTGGTATTAGGGTTCCATCGGCACTTTCTGGGTTCAATTAAATATTCAATTCGTTATAAAATGATTTTAATGAGCTAATATTTAATTCATAATACATTTTCAATCTAAATTAGGTACAATCTAGATTACGTATATATTCTTATTAGAAGGTACCTAGTATTTGACAATATTGTTAACGTTAGAGGCCCGTGGAAATAGACACGTTAAAATGCTAAAATCGCATTGCATGATGTAGTTCGGAATTTTCGGTATGTTATATCGTGATAGTCTACGGGTCCTTCATAGCAATGGTATTGATTGGCATTGTAAATTAATTATACCAAAACTGACCTTTTTTTCGCGAACTGCGTTTTTTATGTAATCGGCAACTGAAATAACGTTAAATTAGTAAAGACAAGGTCGCTTTCGATAAAACCAGCTATTTGGATAAACTGCCCTTACCGGTTTGATTAAACTGGAAACTGGTGGAAACCCTGTAAATTTTGCAAACACCAAATGAATGTCGTTTTCTCAGTAGATATTTTACCATGGCATCTCTCGTGGTTAAATAGTACATTACTGCAGAGGCCGGGAAGTAAGGAATTGCCGGTCGAGTACATATAGCTGGCCGAGCGAAGCGAGGCCAGATAGTTACGAGGCCGGCAACCCCATTTCCCGCCGAGGTATGTATAGTGCTTTTCTCAAACATGCAATGAAATAAATAAACTTACTATAATAACCTTACTTAATATTTTATAACACAAACAAACTGGCTGTCAGAAAGTGACATTAGTGACATTATATCCATAGACAATGCAAGTTCGGCCAAGCTGTTTCAGTTCACATTTTTACCGCGAATATTTAGATGAAATATTTTAAATGTGTATTCTTGTGGTTTAGTTTGCAATTTATAATAATTGGAAATTGTTTATAATGTGTTATTTGTTATGTTCATGTCAATTTTAAATAAATAAAACTGCAAAATATAGCAAAAATCGTTTTTTGTTTTTTTAATGGCTGAATGCCGTGATGCTGGGGCCCAAATAAATGTGGAATGGAAATTAAAAAAAAATACATTGCCGGCCTAGGCCGGCAATGTATGCAATTCCATTCCGTGCCAAGTGTCAAACCGCTTAGGAAACGAGGTACTTTGTGGCCTATTTTTAGGCACGTAATGTCAACATTTCATGCCATGTTTGAGAAAAATAATGAAAAGTGTACAATTCTTGCGGATTTAACCTTTTTTTCCATTTTTTTGTATGAAGTGTGGCAGAAATAAATTCTCCATGTTTTAATGGTTCGCCAATGTCCTTCTACGATTTTCGCTGGCGTGTATACTTAGTTTTGGAGTGCCGAGAATCAACTCTGTATCTAAACGGGCAGGGTGAACACAAAGCTTGAAAGAGCCCCCCTGCTTTTTGGAGTTTCATCAAATTCAAAACATTAATTATCTGTTACTATCACACCTACGGTGAAAATGCCCCAACCCAATTTAGAGCATATTTAATTAAGTTAATTTGTGTCAAAGATGATACTGTCAAAAATGCATATTTAGAGCCGGAATCTAAAAAGGTTATAAAATGGCGTAGTTTTCGCGTATTGCTCAGCTAGCATAATATTTTAGAAGTTGCAAATTGGGATTCACGCTATCCTAACTACAACTAGTCCAAACAACATATCAAAAAATCTGAACTAAGTAGGTAGGTTAGGTACATCATGCTTTGCGCTTTAATGTTAATTTCCACGGGCCTTTTGAATTAAAATTTAAAGGACTCCTAACTCCTAACCAACCTAGAATTTCCTAACCTAACCAACCAAGTTTCAGCTCCGTAAATCTATCGATCACTGAGTAGAACGCCTGCAGCAGACACACGGACTATTAGGGATAGATAATGATATATTATGAGTGTTCCGTTTTGTCAAATTTTGTAGGTAAGTACATAACACCCAAGTAACTGTAGGTACTAAGTTTACCTAACGATGAATGTATAACAGTATATAGTATATAGTATATAGTACTCGTATTTAATGCCAATTTTTGTTACATTTATATTATTATATTTTATAATCGTTAGTTAGTATTCTCTCTTCAAAACCATTGAGCGCGTAACTTGGTAGGTTTGGGAATTAATTATTTATTGGATCAGTCATTACACATTTAAAAACACCATAACGTCATGTACCTACCCATTGGTTTGATGTCAATGAAACTGACTTGTTCGACTTAATGATGCCTTTATCGCTGGGTAAAGATAAGTTTAGAACAGCGGTGCCACACAATCAGAGGTCTGCTGCAGACAGTCACCTATTATTATGACCTCATCGTCAGTCTAATACTTTCATAGTATCACTTCGCTGTTCGCTGGTATATTTATTTTTATCAATTTATTTTGTATATAGATAATTCAGGATAAAAGAAATATTCGTTTATTTCATGTTATTATTATCTGCTGTTAACATGTAACAGTTATAATTTTATGAATATTCTAGCTGTCCCGGCGGACTCTGTTCCGCCTCAGAATTTTAAATTTTTTAGATGTTTTAATAGTTATTTTGTTATTCGGGTCAGAGACAAACTCAAAAAACCAAAGATCATAAAAATCGGTCCACCCGTTCTCGAGTTATAAATGGTGTAACTAACACGACTTTGTTTTGTGTATATAATAATAGATATATTTTATTGATTTCAGATAATGCAGTAGAAGAAGATGTCTGACGGTGGTAAAAAACGTACTAGTAGTTTTCGGAAGTTATTCCCCAGCCTTTTTTTTTCAAATAAGACTAAAGAAAAGAAACATTCCCAAATGGGATTTAAAAAAATTAGTCTTGATAGTTCCTCCAATAGTAATCAATATGAAAGTCCTCGAATAGTAAAAGATAACGTACCATGTACTAATAATGATATCGGGAGAATATACGAAAATCTAGCAATTGGGCAATACCGAAACGATAATCATTCTTCGTGCAACACTGCCTCGAGCGACCATTCATCCAGTAGCACTCTGGTGTCGGAAAGCATTAAGACACAACCGAGCCCCAACGAGAAAACATCTGATTTATTAAAAGAACATGAAAGGGCTAGGCCTCAAGTACCACCGAAACCCTATAATGAAGATAAGACCCAATTCCCAGACGTATATTACCATTCTGTAGAAAAATTAACAGAAACTATTACGCCATTAGACGAAATTCAGGTGTACAGGGCGGTCCAATCTTACGCCAAACCTGCTTCGGTGGGCGCTGAAATTAAAAGAGTTAGCACAAAATTCTTAATATCTCCCAAGAAAGAAGCTGAAGTTCGAACTATACAACCAAAAAGAGCTAGAAGTTTTTCTTTTGATAATAATAACAAATTGATCTCCACGTTAGGTGAAGACCAATGCAAAAGTACAAAAAAGCACGAAGACAACATAACAAAATCTTATAATTACTCCGCCCCGACTTCTCCAATCCCTACATATCACAAAATTCCCAATATGCCGAAAACAGTTTCGCCATATGGACATGTCAAAAAATCGATGAATGAAGCTGAAGAAAGAAGAAACTCTCTCAACCGCACGGGCTTACAAAAACCAGTGCATTCAATACCCAAGTTAGCGCTTGAAGTCAAAGAAACAGATAATACACAAAAAAAACATATAGGCATTGTACCCACCGACCATAAAGTAAAAGCACGACAAAAGCTTGAAGCTTTTTACTGGCAAAAGTTAAAAGAATTGAAACAAAAGGAAGATGACTTTTTACTTGAGCAATCCTTGAATTCTACATTACAGAGGTCAACGCTTAAATATACCTCGCCATATTCAAGTAGTAATTTTAGTTTATCTCATGCGTATAAAAGTAATAGCTTACCTCGTGACAGTGAACGTAGAGGAACCTGTATGAACGAAAGCCTGAATTCAACTACTCCATTTTCAAGAGGAGTAGCAGAGAGACGAACCGATACATTTTTACGCCATAAGAGGCTTCACAATGATGTTGATATTGTGTATAGACATCCTGAGAAATATAATAAGATACAAACCACATATAATAAGAAAGCAGGCCCTGGAGAGTCACCACAATCACAAAGATATCCGCGAGGGTCTCTGAAGCAAGACTCTCGCTCGTTCAGTCTGCAACCCAAGCGAGTCAGCTTTGAAGAACAGGTTTATGATACTTATCCAAAATGTATTCGGGAGGACGAAACTGGCTTTCGAAACGAAATTCTAAGCATCGACGGTAGATCAAAAGGAATGTTGACGAGCCCGCCGCGCCCTCCTGTTCGGACGACGAGTGTTGGCACCAACAATATTGTAAATAATCGCAAAATAAATCATCCAACCAGTGCGCAATATTCGTTATATTCAGAATCAGAAAGTGGGTCAGAAGCCAGTGAAATACAAAGGATCTTACTAGGCGATACACAGAAAGGTAAGACTTTTTTCACAAATCGTTTTCCTATTACATTTCTTTATGTACATGCTGGCTTTACATTATTTAGCAATTACAGTCATTTGAAATCATGTTATATAATCCTCAGATCTACTACATTACGTAACACTATTATTGCCATGTTTCCTAAATCATACCTACGCATAGTCAATAGAAAATTTTGACGCTTTGTCAATCTGCTACTGAAAATGTTCAAAAATTTACTGAATTTCACCTATTTAGCAGTATCAGCGATTTGCAAAAACCAAAAATAAGGAGGCGATTTAACTTCTAAATAAAATGTCGTCATATTTATATTACTATTTTTCTTAATAACTTCATATTATCTGAACGTTTTGATACCTACCTACTTCATAAAAAGTAACTGGGCCAATATTCAGCGTTTTTACGGCGTTTTATTTTCGTCATTCTTGTCTCAGTAAATATTGTTCAAATAAACGATGCCTAGAGTTAACTTTTTATGAACCCGAAAAACAATCCCGCATTTAAGTCTAGTTTTATCTAAATTGTCATGATTTGTCCTTTCGTTATAGTAAATAATCGTCGGACAATAATGATTGTCAAACCGTGCGGTCCAAACGCTCGGAGAATCTCCCAACTGATTTGATCTAGGAAAGTTCTTTTAGCGTTTACGTTTGTGTGATGCGTCTGCAACCCCAATCAACCAGTAATATTATAAAATGGTTCGAAACGATCTGCAATGGCCCTTTTATTTTCTAACTTGGCTGACACATTCCTGTGTGTTTTGATACAGTAACTAAGCCCTTTAGCTTACGTAGTATAATATTTAGGATTCTTGTAATATTCAAGGTCTTTGTGAGCGACGTAACTTACATTACCTTGGTCTGATTTCGGCATCTTCAACATGATTAAGTTTAATATCAAGACGTTAAGTGAAATGATATAGTATTTTATGCAACAGTTGTATAAGAAGGTTCAAAAAATGCGAATTGCGTGAGTTGCGATACGAGCCGCGAATGCGGTGAGTATAGCAAATAGAGACGCAATGAGCGTTTTTTGACTTAATTATACAACGTTGGTTGCATACAATACTTTTTCTACGACTAGGTTAAAATATAAAATACATGGACGTCACGCGTGTCTCGTCCGGTCTCTCCGAGTGTGTACAGCCGGCATGACAGTTGTGTCTATGGTAAACTTTTTTTTGATATGGCTGGTGACACGATGTGACGATAATTAAAATACTTTTTTTTTATGTTGGCATCAATTAATTTAATTCGGAAAGTTTTGTTTTTCTTATGAATCGTAGGAATTTAATTGTTTGTTAAGTTGGTAGTTGTGATTTTTTATCGTGAAGTTAGAATTGAGCGCTTAATCCTTGACCTAAGTTTAACCTAGATTTAGAAGTCTGTGGATGCTAGCAATAACGTAAAGTGACTATAACGACACTAGTGGTGTTATGGGGAATAGAATATAGACTTCTCTGAACTCATATTACGTATGTTCTTATATTAGTGTTCGTGACCAAGTAAAAGACAGATAACAGTACAGGAGTAGAAAAAAACTATTATTTTGGTAACCGACTTCAAAATGAAAGAGGACCCCGTTCATTGGGATCAAGATTTTTTTAGAGACGAGACCAGATTTAAGACTTGCTTCCCGGTTTCCAATTGAGTTGAAATTTTGCAAGAATATGTAAATTGGATGACAAGGCCGGAGAGCCGGATGGCAGACATAGGATCATTAAATCTGATTAGTTTGACGTGTAGTTTGCGATTATATAAAAAGCACAGTCGACAATAAAGGCTTGTCTCAAAAATATATTTTTTGACAAAAACTTATTTTTCATTTTTTGATACAGAACTGATTTTCTTTCAGCTGTTCTTAGCCATGCCTATTAAATGAATATTCAGAAAATTCGAAGATATTGGGAGTTTAAAATTGTTAGTTAAGTACATCTGTGTGTCTAGGCGTTCACAATTTATCGTTGAAAGCATTTTCTCTTCATAATTATTCTCGGCTGAAAACTACTGTCAGAATAGCGAATCTTACATTTTTATAACTAGAGACCGGATTTGAAGTAGCGATCTCAATATTAATATGGATATGACTGGTATAATTTATTATTTTTTCTACACACAAAAATAATGTAACTTATCGGAACAAAATAGTAAGCCTTTTCGAAAGCTTTTGTAAATATTGGGCAAAAATTATGGTGATAATAAATAAAAACACCGTTATTTAATTTTTGAAACAGTTTATTTTTTTAAGTTAGGTATTTCTTCTTCACAATGCACAGTAAAAATTAAGACCTTATATAACCAACATGACATGTATTTAACAAATTGCACTGATCATATCCATATTAATATTGAGATCGCTACTTCAAATCCGGTCTCTATTTATAACCCAATCGCGATATAATTAAATTCGGGTACATCAAAATCATCCGATTTTTACTGCCTTAGGGCTCATCCATCATCAGAAATCATGTGATCAAATTTGGCCTATTTTTATATTTAGCTTAAATTTAAAAAATCTAAAAATACGTAATAAGGATATACCTAATGATTTTTCATTCATAAATAACGAGAAGGCAAGTAGGTAATCCTTATGAGTGGTGCGAAAATAAATCGTGAACGCTCCCCAACTTTTCAGAGACCCGTCCGATGTGATATGCCTTAATACTTTAATGAGTAGGTAGATATCGCCAAAATTCAGTTGCTTATACTCGCGGGACATAAATTGTTGGAAAAAGGTTTCATGTAATTTCCCGAGCCATGGGTGGGTATATTTTTTTTCCTTACTGCCAAGACGATACAAAAAGTAGGTAAGTATACATTCGAAGCCAGACGCTGCTTGTTTGGGTTGTATTATTTCTGTATCCTCATCAAAGATCATTGATAATTATTTCATGCTAGATATTTCATTCAAACAAAAACATTTTACAACTAGTTCTAAGTTAATGTTAAATAAATCTATGTAAGTAGTAATACAACGTAAAGTAGCGTTTTAAATATTGATCTGTTCAATTTTAGTATAATATCGATAAACAAAACAAGGATTATAGGAAAATTAAAATATTTTTTATAATGTGACGATTGAGTAAAAAGAAATTTCTCTCAAAGTAATCAAAAGGAGTAATTCCCAATAACATGGCCTAGAGTTTACTGGTTCCTTGTCTATATTTTATCTTGTAAGGTATTTACTGGCCTATATTTGAGACTTTTTACTTATTGTTATCTGAAATCCTCTTATCTTAAATACACGTGGAGAATATTTAACAAAATACACCGAAAGCTTCTGGCTTCAATGAGAAATCAAGAATCTTGCGTAGTGTGCGCAAACCAACTGGCAACCACCATATCCACGTAGATAGGTAGGTATAGGTATGTATTGTACATGCATACGCACGCGTAGGACTCCTAAAATGGGATACGTAGGTACATAAGATTCCGCATTTGACGCGTTATATAATAAAACTACTTTTATTAACCAGATGTGCATAAGGAGGTCCTTTTTCCAAAAAAATTGTCTATTGTGAACCCACGTCTGCTTGGAAGTCAAAAATGCTCGGGGGCAGGTTTTCTACGTTTCTAGCTAACATTTTGTCGAAATAGCGACTGAGGCTGGATTGCGCAGGGTTGGCACGAAGCGTATGATGATTGATGATTGACCGCCCCCTGGCATAAGAGGACGCAATTTATGTTAATAATTGTGTTACCTACGCACTTACTTACTGTACAAAAAGTTTCATTTTTACGTACTTACTTACTGTACAAAATGTTTTAGAGACACTTTAGCAGGTTTAGAATTAAAATATTTTATAAATTAGGCTGAATGCGACTTAGTTTTTGTAGTTTTTGCGTTTTTATATAAACCATTATTATGAAATCTTCAGAGGAAAACTGAATACCTGTGTGTTACGACATTGCGACCCGGGCTTTATCTTAGTTGACTGTAGACTAAAGCTAACGATAGTTCACCTATTATTTACGAAAAAAATAAGAAGTTAACAAAAATTTGGACGTGGGGTAATTTTATTTGTGTACCTTTTTTAAAACCTTAGATATTGACAAAGGAGTAAAGTTAGATTAAATACGTTTTCTTCAAGACTCATAGGATAAGGGTACTCGATAGCCTTAAAATAGACAAATTTGTGGGAATCGGGTTACATGGATGCCACATCACTGCGGTATTAAGATATCTGTTTATTATATCCTATAGGATAAATTTATTCTAATATAATTAATTAATGATTCTGCTGACCAAAATGTGAACACTTCGCAAACTTTTTACTCAATAATAGTGGTAGTATTTATGATACCTTAGTTACTAAGGAACGGTTAACGGCGTTAGATCAGCATAGAAGTGTCAACCCTAGTGTCGGGCGGCGTCGGCTTCGCGGTATATCCGTCGCGCAAGGTCGACGTCCGCATCGATCGCGGACTACCCTCGCGCCTGTGCGGCACCGCATCTACCGCGCAACAGGCCATACCTAACCTTCTCTGTCTATAGTAAAAATACAAGCCGGCTTTAGTATTAAAGTGGGCGTCCGACGGCGCAGACGGCGCCGGGGCCGTCGCCACGTGTAGCAAGTGCACACCAAACAACGCCACGCGTTCCCGCCGGCTCTCCAAACACCTCTAACTGTGATAACAAACACCAAGTAACTTTGAGTAGGTTGGCTCACGCGTATGGTAGAATAAGCGTCCAGGGTGTGTAGTTGCGGCGTAAGTTGTTTTGTTTGCGGTCGATGGCCAAGGGAGTGGTCAATGGCACTAGGCCCCGCGTCGCGGTGGGGGTTGGGTGGGTGGCCACGTGATTATGTATGTATCGAGACGACCGTCCTCTTCCCTGGATAGCGGTGCATCGGTTCGCTTCTGCGCGCCGCATTCAAGCCTTAAAGCTATATTCTGGGAGATGGAGGGGATACGGGCTCTATGAAACGAGAGGCGGAAACTCGACCGTATTACTGCTGACATACCATTGAAAATTACATACGTATCTGTCTATCACCTAATTCATTATTCATTTACTGCATCAGCATATCAAGAGCAGATAGCATATAGTATTATTGTAATCAAATCGTAACTTTTACTACGTCGCAACTACGTGCACTTGCTATCATATATTTACGTAAGAATGGAGATATGTAGGTAATAAGAGTGTTGAGAACGACATAGGTATTTTTTTATAGCGGCCATTAACTCTGGTAAATTTACGCCATTAGCAGGTGCATTATCGCCAAAGTTTGCTTTGATTTCAATTGTCATTTTATCTATTATAATAATACCTACGCCTGTTACCTACTACCAGCAATTACCAAACGTCTATTATTTATATGTTCCCTTCAAACGAAAACCACTTCATCTTAAATGTGTTCACGTAACAAACTTTCTGATTTTTGTTCGTCCGTCAGATTCAATTTCCTGGCTTAAGAAAGATAATTGCGAAATCTGAATAAGTAATGCTGCTCTTAATTTTTCCCATTCAGTGCTTTTTCTAAAGAAGTCTTTTATAAAACCGCCAGTCATTTGAAGTTACGTATACATTTAAAATACTTTATAATTGTTGGACTGAACCACAACATAGGAGTTATTTTCAACCCCTTTTTTAAAGATTAACCACAGGTTTAACTTCTCTCTCACTAAGATTACTAAAGTGTATTTCACCTCATGTATTATGTTCTTTGAGCATATATCTATTTCACCTATAAACACCCTGAGAATTACAAACTCTTCATCTTCACCGGCAAAACCTTAGCCATTCATGTCTCGTGCAACAGAATTGAATTTCAGTCCACTTTCAGAGATCGATATTCCCCTTGTATTTATAAATTAGGCCTTTTCAAGTAATATCAAATACTATACTACTTACGGTACCTACATATCAAACGACTAAATGATAAAATAATAAAAAAATATTAAAATTAAGTTACTGAATATTGACTAATATTTTTACATAACTTACAGCATTGACTCAAATTATGTTAACATTAAACCTTCAATCGTTTGTAACACGGTTTGAAATGCCATCTCTACATCCTTGCTACGGAATTCTAAAAGAAGCTGTTGGGCTATACTTCAGAAATGTGTCTGCGACTCATTCCTCTGTCTCCATACATTTAGTATGAAAAAGGGCCAGCTGAATGAGGTGACCGCAGACGTATTTGGGTGTATTTTCTCTGGCGTAATTTCTCTGGTCATCAATATTTAAAACACTCCTCATTAGCTGGCATTCGTTGGTTACTTGTTAGAACTTGACTGATTCTACATTGTAACCAAAAGTCCAATTCTAATAAGGCAGAATCTTCTCAGTATTCGCCAATATGTCATGACAGCGAAATTACGTTTTTGAAAATACACCCATTTCTGAAGAATAGCCCTGTTAGTATTCAATCCAATTTGAAACTGCGTTAACAAAATATGAACTGCCATTGCTTTTCGCTTGTTGCATCTTTAACTATTATACGCTTATTGTATGTTCAGCTCACGTCGATATTGTACTTATTTAAATGTTTGTTAATATATTTTTACGACCAAGTTTTGATCAAATCGACAACTTTGTTTACGGAAATTTCCCGCCTACGCTACGTCTAATTATCCCAAATCAATCAGTATTTCTCAAAATAATATTGTTAAAATGTTATTTACTGAAGCTGTACCCGCCAGCGCGCGGATTACTTTCAAATAATACGATTAGGCACCTCTCTACGATATAAAAAAACTCATTGAGGGTTAACGTTGGAAATGGTACACGAGATATTGTTTAGAGTACGTTTAGCTCCAGACACTGCAATGATTGTTTGCAGTCACACTATGTAATAGTGGAAGTGGAGTGTGATGACAAAGGGACACGGAAATTAACCGCTTAGGGCTCAGGGAACGCCTCTTTGCCGTGCTCGGTACTGTTCAGCATTTGCTCTTAAAGGATATTACGTCCTAACTTCTCAGTCGCGATGAGCTCTTGAGTAAATACCTATGAGATACGTACCTCCTACCTCCTTGAACGTAAGATCACAGTATAATAGCACAGTTTTTTTTTGTAAAAGGTACATCGCGCACTTCAATGTGTGCACGCCGTGTACTCGTACGAACGCACTACAAACAAAGTTTTAAGAATACGTAATATGAATGCTCCAGTTTGGATCGCACTCACACAGACGTGCTGTCGCGCGCTCCAAAAGGGCCGAAGTTTTTCTACTTGTTCGTCTTTATACTTTGATAATATACCTAGTTTTGCTTGCTGTTTGGAGTGCAGATTACATAATTGTTTAATATATACATGAATACACTGAAGTGCAGTCAGCTATACTAATGGCATGTGAAACTTAATGTAAATACTTTAGTTGGCATTATTTCATATGTATAGGTACTCGACGTTTTCGCGTAGCAATGTTGTCCATTAGGTACCTCACAAAATACATAGACGCCAATCTCAAAGCAATCGCTTCGCACTCCGGTGTTAATGTCAAGAGCGCATCTTGTAGGCACTCAATAATAGATACATTGATGATACGCAAATATGAAATCTGGGAAACGTAACTCTAGGACCTAGAGTCTAGGTAAGGATACAGTGAAAGACAAAGTAAACGTTCCACCCTAGAAGTTTCTCGGTAAAAGCGTTTCTGAATTATTAATCTTACCGTAACATCACTCTTACCAGTGCCACTATAACTAGGTTTAGGTACAAAGTTACGTCGCAACGACATCGCTTACGGCAATTTACATTTTCTTACTTAGGAATATTTGAAAATGTATAAGAAACAGATATAGCGTCGTAGGTATAATGAATACCTAGTTAAATAAAGTACATACAATAGCTAGGATCGAAAGCAAAATAGATTGCAGTAACTTTTAGCCGTCCCTCTCTAACAGATGCGTATAATTATCATCTATGAGTTCATAAATTATTTCCAGGAGTGATATCTATGGCCTACTAGACTAAAACGTTCGAGTAGCGTAAGATCATATACGTATCGTACATGTATATCTTATATGTAGGGTGTATATATACATAGCTTTTTTATACAGCACAGTTTTAGATTCAATTGTATATAGATTTATTTATAAATGAATTTAGCTTATACATTAATAGGTACCTTTATAAGTAATTGTACCCCACACCGGTAAGGCATTTCTACATTTATGAGACTTTTTAAGTGGAAGAAAACCCTGGACGTCTTAAATTAGCAATTTATTTATCACCAGCTGAGCCAACCTAGCACTAATAAACAACAGTTTCCAATATTTTCAGTAGTGTTGAAGCAACACCAGCAATACATAACATCATAACCGGAATTGATTTAAATAGTGAAATATAGGTTAAAATGACATCCGATGTGCCCCTTTCCTCTACATAAAGGCTCCCTCCTCACTAAACAAGTACAATGAATCAAGGTTCCTGCAGAGTGAACGTAAATTATAATAAAATTTCGTCCCATTTTCAAAGTACGTTTGAAGAATAGTAAAAGCTAATAAACAAGCCAGTCTGTCAAATGTACTTGGTAAAGCGCCTTGGATTGTAATTGAAAATGTTAAGCCGGTGGAAGAGCAAAGACAAGTCTGAGAAGAGCAAGTCCTCCAGCTCTAGTGGGAAGAAGAAACGGAAAGGAAGAGACAATGGTGAGTAAAACGGCTAAGTGGCAAACATAACAAAAACGAAGCGCAGAGTGCTTTTTTGGTGACTAGAATCACTAAGCCCAATCCAACCAATATTCCACAAATTTCATCCATACCTTTAAGTGTAACCCTCTAATAGGCTGTTTGATATCAGGTCAAATCAGCTTCTTTTTTTTTTATTAAGTGTCCACACGCTAAAAAGGTTGCAGTTTAGTATGAAATACTGACTTGTGACGTAATGCTCAACATGGTGCTTTATTATTAGTTTTTGTCATTTAATTATTAATTTTATCCGAGCAGTTTTGGAAACGTAATTTGATGGTTAGCTGTAGGTAGGTAATTAATTTCTTTTTATTGTTGTCAAATACCCTATTTCATAATGCATGCATCCATTTCATGAGACCGGAACAGTTGAGTGATGCCAAACGATTTTTTGATAGAATTAATGTCATACAGACGTGCTCAGACATGACACAACAAATCAATTTTATAGTGTAAAATCGTTTCCGGTAAATGGACCTATTTTTCTGGTTCTATGTGTAACATGCGCCATTTTGTTCAACGTAATAAAGAGCGAAAACATCGCCAGCAATATGACTACCATATCTGTATTATGTCTTTGGCAAGAGTCAAATCCGCTGTACAGGGGACGCCAAATTGTGTGGCGAGCTCCAAAGCCTTTTGATTTAATTTGTGGCTAAGAATCTCTCTTTGTCGTGCGACATTGATGCTAAAGGTAATATTGCTATTCCGTAACAATGGGCTAGACGACAAAATAAAACTGTTTAGTCCGTCAGTTAGATTATTAATAGTATTTTATGCAACAGTTGTATAAGTGGGTTCAAAAAATGCGAATTGCGTGAGTTGCGATACGAGCCGCGAATGCGGCGAGTATCGCAAATAGAGACGCAATGAGCGTTTTTTGACTTAATTATACAACGTTGCATACAATACTTTTTCTACGACTATATTTTAAATTATAAAATACAAATTAATCATAACCTGGAAACAAGGCAAATATGACGTTTGACTTACAGTATGTGTCTATGGTAAACTTTTTTTTTTAATTTAAAATATACTTAAATTAAAAATACTTTTTTTATGTTGGCACCAATGAATTTATTTCGGAAGGTTTTGTTTTTCTTAAAAACCGTAGGAATTCAATTGTTTGTTAAGTTGGTAGTTGTGCATTTTTACCGTAAAGTTAAAATTGAGCGCTTAATCCTTGACCTAAGTTTAACCTAGATTTAGAAGTCTGTGGCTTCTAGCAATAACGTAAAGTGACTATAACGACACTAGTGCTGTTATGGAGAATAGAGTATAGACTTCTCTGAACTCATATTATGTATGTTCTTATATTAGTGTTCGTGACCAAGTAAAAGACAGATAACAGTACAGGAGTAGAAAAAAAATATTTTACACGTATTTTTTCTTTTGTTTGATAAACAAAAAATGACGAGGATACAGTGCTTAGAAGTTTCGAGTGACGTCACTCCTAGGTACAATTTTCACCTAGGAGTGACGTCACAAGCCCCCACTCCAGAAGTTTGATGATCTATAACTTTGTCGATTTTTAATATTTTGATAAACCAAAAAATACGTGTCCCATATTTTTCCATAATCTAACTGACGGACTAAATAGAATTATATAGTTTTAACCCAGTCGTCATCCCTATTCCTACTAAAATTACCACTTCTGGCGTTGACTCTGCATATCATATTCACCATACTGAATTTCAAATTAGTGAGTACATTTTCAAAAGTAGGTACCTTTTACCGGCAAATCTATGCAGAATTGAAGCGTTATGACAAACGACTACCTACACATTTTTTGTTTAGGTAAGTAGGTATATACGAAATAATGTTACATTACTGCAGAGGCCGGGAACTAAGGGGTTGCCGGCCGTGTACAAATAGATGGCCGAGCGACAGCGAGCCCACATAGTTACGAGGCTGGTAACCCCTTTACACGCTGAGGTATGTATAGTGCTTTTCTCAAATATGCAATGAAATAAATTAAAAACACTCCAAAAAAAACAAAATTTATTTTTCAGAGATACTAAAAGCAAAGTAGACAAAAAAATTATAGAATTAAAAAAAATCAGTTTCCTTCCCAAAAACTGTTTCAGTGCACATTTTTACCGCGAATATTTAAATGTGTATTCGTGTAGTTAAATTTGCAATTTAAAATTATTG
Source organism: Eudemis profundana (assembly GCA_947034925.1). Lineage (NCBI taxonomy): Eukaryota > Metazoa > Arthropoda > Insecta > Lepidoptera > Tortricidae > Eudemis > Eudemis profundana. The sequence goes on from OX344794.1 coordinate 30,003,098, forward strand.
CAAATTGCTTATAATGTGTTATTTGTTATGTTCATGGCGAATTTATAATATAAATAAAACTGTAAAATATATAGCAAACATCATTTATTGTTTTTTTTTAATGGCTGTCCGCCGTCACAAATATAAGTGGAATGAAAATTTAAAAAAAATATCTTGAAGGCGTACTGTAGGCAAGGCACGTTGTCAATATTTCATTGCATGTTTGAGAAAATGAGTTTCCATTTTTAGGGTGTGGTACTTGAAAAGGAAAAAACAGGACCCTAATTTTTAACTTTAAATGGTCTTGATTACAGTTACGTAAATTCGTAAACTTATATTCACGTCATTCTAGGAACATTATATTTCCTCTCAATTTATACTTGATAATTTTTATTTACGACGTCAAGTTATATAGGAGAGTAAGATTTTCCTTCCATAAATTTCAATGTTGTAAAGATTCAACGAGCGAACGAAGTTGCCACAATAATTGGATTAGTATGGAGCGCTCCGGCAAGGCCAGGTAATGAAGCAGAGCTTTCTCTGTTTATACTTCAGTGCAGTGCAACTACCTTGTTTTGAAGTGTATTTTTAGAGTAGTGCCCTAAAAAAGTATTACTCTTATTATAAACTTATTTAATGAATTAACCTTATAATTTATACACGGTGGGAATGAGTAACCCGACAAACTTTTAATGTAGATTCTCACGACTATTGGGAGTAAAAAAAGTTATAAAATGTACAGGTACAGGTCGATTCACAAGAGCGGATTGAATGAGTGAATGATAATGTCTATGTGTGCATCACAAAATGATTCAATACTGGTTGATTCAATAAGCGACAAATGTGTTATTAGACAATCTTGTTGCATAACTTCGTAATGCAGTCTGCATTGTGCATTTTATGAACAAAAAAATCCTTACCGAAACCGCGGAAACAGCAGCAAACCTCTAAATTTCGTAAGGGTTTCGCATATTTTCGCAGATTGCGGCGCCAGTGTGAAAACAGTGTATAAATTAAATAAAAACTCCATGATAGTAAAATATTTGTAGCGAACCGTCCAATTTGCCTTTCTGCCATATCATTGAATTGGAGTTGCGTGCAGATTATACTTGTTTACAAAATATTTGGAGCCACCCGTATAAGAACGTCACTCAACACTCAACAGTGGCAAGTGACATTACTTTCGTTCAATCCATTCGTGCCAGCTCTTGTGAATCGACGAATTTTTTAATACGAAAGATCCCAATAAGCTATGGCGATTTCCGTGTTGCTCGTTTTCGAAAATTGTTGTAAGTTTCGAAACTAAAACTTTCATTTTCATTTTACGTGAGTTGATGTAAGTTTCCAAAACAATACTTTCACTTAAAATGCATGCATTTTTATTTTATTATACTGTGTGCAAAGTCATTGTTATAAAAATCAGCGCAGATTATGAGCTGAATAATGACCACGCTCCTTATTCAACGAACCGCGTACCCAATGTGTATCTATCTATCTGTAGGCTGCTGTAACACCGACCCCGAGTGTAATATAACTTCAATTCGGACTACTTTTTACCTACGGTCGGCTTTCCCGATTATATCTAAATTTTACAAAAATCTTTATGGGATGCCACTACCTTAATTGTGGCAATTTTATAATTCATATTATCATCATATTATACCGCTTACCAGTGTAGGTATTTATTATCAAAAATAACACAATTTACATTTGAGCATCACAGATAGTTAATAATCTTTTTAGGGTTCCATACCTCAAACGGAAAAAACGGAACCCTTATAGGATCACTCGTGTGTCTGTCTGTCTGTCTGTCACAGCCAATTTGCTCCGAATGTACTGGTCCGATTGAGTTGAAATTTGGTACAGTCGAGTTCATAATTATCTGAACAAAGAACGGATCAAAAACGGGTCTTGTTCAGATGTTTTTGGTCCAATCTTTGCTCAGATAATGATGAACTCGACTGTACATATATTAAGGTTAATAACCCAAACACGGACATGTCACAAAAGTATATGAATTTTAATCATGGGGGCCACTTTTGGGGGGTAAACTAGAAAATTAAAAAAAAAGTTAGCGAACTATATCGTGTGACATATTAAATGAAAGGGCTCACTGTGAGAATCTCAATTATATTTTTTGTATCACAATAGTTTTGAAGTTATTTAAGAAAATAGGCAAAAATTGGCCATCGAAACTGTTAAACGTAGAATTATGAAAAAAATATAGAAAACCTATAAGAAGTCTGTGCAATAAAGTATCATTGTGTTGTATTGTTTTGAACGTACGGAACCCTCTCCAGAGTCTAAATCGCACTTGACCGGTTTTTTTTTCTTTTTGTTAAATATAATTTTATTTCTTATATAAAGATGTACTAAATACCAATAATACTGACTGTATACCTAGAATATTAAGCACCTAGGGCGGTAAAACATGAAAAATATAAATAAAATAATTTATTTCTAAAAACATATCCAGTTCGCATTGAGGCTTTACACGTATCACCGTCCGTGGCGTGTCTACCTACATATATAATTACTTCCCCTGTCCCGGAAGTAGGGTTGCCAGATGGTCAGGAATTGGCGGGATTCTCCCGATTTTTTGTGTGTCCTCCCGACTCCCGACAAAGAAGACAATCTCCCGACAAATGGACTTCATTTTAAAACTTAGTCCGATCCACTCAAGGTGGTCCGGCCAGCGAAAATGTCTGCTCTTTCAGGCTAAAAACGAAAAAAAAGCATTGCAAAAAAGGGCATTTCCCGACCCATCTCAAAATCCGGACATATTGTTTCTTGCTCCCGATAATAGGGTAATTCAATCTGGCAACCCTACCCGGAAGTGACATTTTCTGGCCGAGTAACGGACGATTGCAGCTGCTTACGGCCCAGAGTGACGTAAAAGTTTTAGTAAGGTTGTACCTATCGAAAACATTATGAAAATACGCAATAGATATATAAATATGCATGTACCTACTTATGTAATTCTCATTATTTATTTTTATGGCGTATGATAATTATTAAATATGGGTAAGCAACCCTTAAGTCGTTCTCTTCCCAATCAATATTTCTTCTCGTTATAGTAATAATTACACAGGTTATAATAATAATAACATGCCTATGCCTCCCAACAACTTTATATGTATATATATATATACCGGGTGTCCCAAAGACACATGAAGGAAAAGTACCTGCAAATATTATTGTAGATAGAATGTTTTGCTGAAAGGGATCTTTAAAGTAAGTCATACTGCATTCAAAGATTTTCTAAAAAATACTTGCTTCATCGGAGAATCGAACCGACTCAAATGTGAAAAAAAACCGGTCAAGTGCGAGTCTAACTCGCGCACCGAGGGTTCCGTACAAACTCGTAAGTAGATAGGTACGTGAATAGTTCAAGAAAAACTGTATGGCGGTTAGCTTAGTAGGAGGAAATAAGTATGTGTACGATTTTTGAAAATTTCTAAAAAACGATGCAATTTAGGAAAACCGTTTTATTTTTCCTGTAATATTTAGGATGATATTAATAATTGGTAATTATTACAGATTTTTCTGTTCAGTAACTTCCAAGATAATAGGGGGGGGGGGAATGGTATTTTTTGAACGTTTTTGGTCATAAATCGAAAAGTACAAAATTAAGAAAAAAATAAAAATGGCTTTGGAATCTACAAATTAAGTCCTTTTATTTGATATCCCACTCGATATAATAGCTCTACTTTTGTTTTTCCACATCCCATTTCGGACCCCTTTAAATAAACGGTGCAAGTTAGGAAAACCGTTATATTTTTCCTGTAATATTTAGGATGACATTAATAATTGTTAATTATTACAGATTTTTCTGTTCAGTAACTTCGAAGATAATAGGGAGGGAATGGTATTTTTTTTGACGTTTTTCATCATTAATCAAAAACTACTTAATTAAGAAAAAAATTAAAAATGGCATTTTAATTTACAAATCAAGCCCTTTCATTCGATACTCGATATAATAGCTCTACTTTCAATTTTCAAAGTCCCATAACGGACCCCTTTTAAAAAAAAGTAAAAAGTTACAAGATTTTTTTTACATACAATAAGCTCGGGTTAGCAGCTCTTAACACTAGTCCAAATTTCAAGTCGATAGCATCAGTAGATCCTGAGATATCTTGCTGTGACAGACGGACAGACAGACAGACAGACAGAGTCGCACCAAAGGGTTCCTTTTTTACCATTTTGGTACGGAACCCTAAAAATAACACCCCGTATTTTTATGATTACAATCGAAAAATTTTACAAAAACAAATAATTCCTCTTAAGTAACATAGTATCGCAAAAGAAAGTAATAGCGTAAAATATTTGATTTAAATGTTAAGAAAATGATGTTCATACAAAACAAGTAGAGAGGTAATTAAAAAAATATATTTGAATACACTATTACTTAGTTTTAATAAAATAAAGTCTCCTTTAAGCAAAATATTCTATCTCCACTACTTAAGATATTTTCCCTTCGTGTCGTATCGTATAGTTTTGGCACACCCTGTACCGGTAGGTATATGTATATAGCCCTTCGGTACGTGTGTTTGTCACCTAACTCCTAAACGGCTGGACCGATTTGGATGAAATTTTGTGTGCATATTTGAATGGGTCCCTGGATGAATGATGTTGATGGTTTGAAAATACAATAGGACCCGGTAGACGGCGTCGTGGTCGTGTTTTTAAGGAATGCAATGGTATTAGGACTTTTATTGAATATAATTCAAGACTTATAGAATGCCCATGGTCTTCTCTTTAGCACTTATCCAAATAAAATCAATTGTCCAAAAAGCAATCAATATATTGATAACAAACACGTCCAAAAACTATTGGTACTATACATACAAGTGAAATATAGTACATTACGCAACTAGGGTGGTAATACAAAGAAAGGCCGAGATCGCAGATGTTTGTGGCCCGAGCTGCAAGCGAGGGACGTAAATATGCGATCGAGGGCTTTCTTTATTACCTCCCGTGTTGTGTACATCATTTTATGTCTACACTTGGCCAGAAAGCGACTTTTTCCGTACGCGCAGCGTGCGGAAAAAGCCACTTTATGGCCAGGTGTGGCATAAAAATATAAAAAAGTATCTTTAAAACTTGGGTCTGAATTAGTACCTATAAAAACTGGTAGGATCAGGGTTCACAGTCAATATGAGAGTTATTTTGCTTTGGGCCTTAGGAGGCTATGTGACATTAAGTACTAAAAGATAGTTTTATAATTCGCAAGTGCTGTAATAATATAATGTCAAATAACAGCTGTAAAACGTGACCGAGACTACTATAAATTAGAAAGTCGTTATAACGTAATCGTGTGACATTTATACCGTCACCTTTTATCCGACTAGATTGTATGACTAATAAAATATTAAGCGAAAAATCTCGAAGCCTTTTTAATCAGCCATTGGTTGTAATAGAGCTTTTAAAACGAGATCCAGACAGCTCACTAAAAATTGAAGCACTTTTATGAGACTAGTTTCAACTATGCCAATTCAATCGGTACGCCAATTGTATACCACTTAAGCAGTATGTTTAATAAAAGTTTTTACTTATGCCCAATAATAAGCACCCATGTTTTACTTATGATTTAAAGACTTTTTTAATACACTTGCTCAAAAAGTGGTACTTTTCGTAGCTGTAAATCGTGCGCAAAGTTTCACTAGTGCTTTTTACTTTTTAGCTAATTTGTGAACACTAAATAACTCATTAATTTGCAAATAAGTAAACTACAAAGTAATAATAAATATATTTCTTGCTTTTTCATGTTTAAATTGAATTAAAATCTGTATGTTTCTTCCTAAAATACGAGTACTTTCTTTTGATTTGGCTGAATGGCGACAACCGGTGCCATGTTTTCGTTTCATTGTATTTTTTCGCAAATGTATTAAAAAACGTCGTTTGATACACGTGCGGAAGTGTCATTTCCACTCGTCCCGAGTGTTGTCCCTCGCCTAACGGCTCGGGGCCCATACACCTCGGGACTCGTGAGAAATGACATACTTTCCGCACTTATATCATACTATTCTTACTTAATATTAAAAAAAGAAATGTTGAGAATAATATTCGGTACCCATATAAATAACCAGCTGTTGTCCGACATTACCTGCGTATAATAAGAAACGTTCCTTATAATATATCCCTTACTTGAGAAATGATCGATTCTACATAGAACCCCCTCCCCACTCCTAATCCTAAACTACCAAATTTCATTTAAATCGGCTCAGCGGTTTAAGGCAGAAAAGGCAACTGACTGACAGACTGAGCTACTAACCCATTTATTATATTAGTTTGGATAAGTAAGATATTGAGAGGCCTCAATTTGTTTCAGAAGATGATTGGCACGGAGACGGATCACGGATGGATGGTGAGTGTCTGTAATGCCACGGATGTCGCGAAGTCATGTACATGTCCCGTGAACGGGAAAGTATACATATTAGTACTTAAAATATATTAATAGATAAATTACTACTACTATTAATAGATAATTCCACTGCGAATAATTAGCCTCACAATTATTTGGTATATCATGTACAATTATTTCTGGAGACTACAACAAACTAAAAAAAATGCATACAGTATGTTGCGTATGTTTTAAATCTAACACGACGATTGACGGAGAGACAGAAGGAAAGATTTATATAAGTACCTAAAATATATTAGTTATACCTTATTAAATATCCTATACATCGATACATATACATATATTCGATATGTAATTGTGTTAACCATCGAAAGAAAATTATAAATTAAATTGAAAACTACATACTAAATAAGGATAGAAACTTCGATGCGATTAATATCAAGTACTAAATTCAAAATAAATAACAACTATCTCCAAACACGACATATAAATTATCGGTCCATAAAAATTAAAAATACGAGTGGAAATGAACTGTTATATTAAAAAAATCATCGTTAGAGCTGGGCTCTTGTCAGTGGAACAATTTCTATGGATTTTTATGTTCAGTTTTCTTTTTGACTTCCTCATATATGGCACGTCGTTTATTGTTTCTTTCACTTGATTCATAAGTCCTTCTAGACCTGCATCTCTTCTTTTTTCCTTCAATCTATCTTCTATGCTGTAATAGTCGTCCTCCCTCTTCAATTTTCAAGCATTTTTAACAGTGCCTTTTTATATTTTACGCCATCAGTCTGTCCCGTTGTGTCAAGGGACAAAAAAAAAGTAAAATCAATATTGAATACAAGTAAAAAAAACATAAATTTACAGTAGAACCACAATCTACCAACTAAGAATCGCCTTCCTAAGGCCGTTAAATATGTACCCGATTAGATCAAATTAAAATAATAAAAAGATGTAGGTAGAGTTCTGGCTTGATTACGACGATGAATACTGATACCTAATCAATTTCCACGATATTTTCATCACACACGACACAATTATGAAGCCTCTCACAGTTTATTACTTTACGTCTTCGTCTATTGCGTTTTAATTAAGTCAATTAAAACAGGAAATGGGAACTGTACCAGCCTGGAAGAGAGGAAATTATTAACGGGCACAGTCCAGCGGACGCGACGGTTAGTTAGTTTGCTTTGTGACTAGTTCATACTGTGCGCCGCCGTTGTCTTTTTAAGGAGGTACAAAACGTTTCACGCCTGGAGTTTAACCAAAACTTAACCAAAGTAACTTTTGCAATGGGGTCAAAAGTTTTATTTGAGAAACATATAGTCGAGTCATCGGCAATAATAAATGGCGTTACGGTTTATGCATAAATATCATGACTTACTTGACTTAAGGTCCTGAGTCCCCTAGGTGGGGCAGAGGGCGTCCACAGTGCGTCTCCATCGCGTCCTATCTCGGGCTGCGTGCTTCACCTCGGGCCACGATAGCCCGGCTGTCTTCATCTCGGATGCCACTGAACGCCGCCAGGATTTCTTCGGTCGACCACGTTTCCTTTTGCCTTGCGGTGTCCATTCTAGGGCTTGCCTAGGTATGTGGCTGGGATCTCTTCTAAGGGGTGGCCGATCCAGGTCCATTTGCGGCGTGTGATCTGGTGACCGATCGGGGTTTCGTGACAGATTTCTAAGAGGTGTTCGTTAGAAATTTTCTCAGGCCAGTAAATTCCGAGAATCTGTCGTAGGCATCTGTTGACGAAAACTTGGATCCGCTGCGTGATTTCCTTTGTCACCCTCCACGTCTCGCATCCATAAAGCAGCACGGTTTTCACGTTCGATCGGAAGATTTTGAGTTTTACTCCTCTCGTCAGTTTCCGAGACTGCCATATGCAGCGAAGCTGTGCGAAAGTAGCCCTTCCTTTGGCTATCCTCAAAGCGGTGTCCTCTTCAGTCCCTCCAGATTCTGACATTACGCTGCCCAGGTAGGTAAATGTCTGCGCCTAGTTGCAGCGGTAGCGAGTTCTTTCCTTCCGTACTCATTTCTTGGGTCTTCCGCGAGTTGATCTTCAGGCCATCAGTTGCAGCCTCTCGCTGTAAGTCGTCCAGTTTGGCTTGCATGTCGGAATGTTTGTGGCTAAGCAGGCAGATGTCATCAGCGTAGTCTAGGTCATCCAGTTGATCGGTCAACCCCCACTCTATACCTCGACGCTTGCCATCGTTGATACGATGCATAATTCCATCCAGGACGATAAGAAACAGCAAGGGTGAAACAAGACAGCCTTGTCTGACTCCTGCGAGAACTTTGATATCTTCGGAGATCAGGCCATCATGTGCGACTTTACAGTTGTAGTTTTTGTAGATGGCTTTCAGCAGGTCTCTAATCTTAGGTGGGACACCAATTTCGTCTAGACGAGACCAGATGCTGGACCAACGTACCGTATCGATAGCTTTTTCGTACCGCATAAATATCATACCACCCTAAATATCATATTTGTAATATTTGCCGGTGACTGTAGCGAACAATTTAGTATTGTTCCATAAAAAAACCTGAACTCAACGTAATGTACCTACGCAACACTTAAATATTATTAAAAACCCAAATAAATATTTTTCCGATGAAGTCTAATGAAGTAATAAAATGCTAAATTCAGGTAGTCAATTTAATCACGAATGAATGATAGGATAATAGTCTGAATTGAGCCACAGTACTATGTACTTGTAATCCATGAATGTATAACAATGATTACGGATAAACTCTTTAGGTGAGGAATTTAACTAAACAATTTTAAATAAAAACGTACCTACGTAACATAGTTTATACGTTTTTATAAATGTACTGATAGAAAATAGATAGGTACTGAAAGAAATGAATGAGTTTTGTTTAGGAACATAGTTGGTTGATGGGACTATAGTTGGGGTATTTAGCTAGTGTTCCTAAATGTATTTAGTCCAAATCCTCGACCTTGAGGGTCCGCGGGAGGCACCGTGCTTGTGCAACTTCAGCATACATATTAAATTTTTTAGGGTTCCATAACCAGAGGGTGTGAACGCAACCCTATTATTGCATTAGCAAGCCATCCTGTTCGTCGACTTTTCAGGTAATTCCAGTCGCCCGGTTCTACAAACAAATGAAGAGAGAGTTGACAATCCATTTTAACATTAAATTTGGTTGAAAATTGATTCTTTTTATACCTTGATGCATTTTGTCTGCACGGAACTATGTACATGAGAAGTTCCAAAAAAACACAAAACAATTGCCATGAACAGAAAAATAAAGTACCTAATAGTGACTTTAGCAGATTATTATTTGGTTGCCGATTGTTTTATTTTTTCCAATTTTAGTGAAGATTAGTAAGTATATGGAGTTCATACTTCTGTGTTAGAAAAATATATAGTTCCTTGATGTCTCCTATAAACATGTATGAACATTTTAATTGAGTTGCTAAAATTCCATACCTATTTTGGGTAATCTAGGGGCACGGCAGTGCCCCCGCTAAGTCGAGCAAAATAAAGGCACGGCCGTACCATCCTTTTCTCGAAGTCATTCAGGCCATTTTCAGCCTCCCGTAATTTTGTACTGGCTAAAGCTAGAACCCTGAAATTTCAGGAGTATATAGGGCACAATAAGACATATATATTCTCAATATCATTCAATTTGAACGTGTAGTTTAAGAACTATTGCATGTCAAAGTTCCTTAGTTTTGTCACTGACTGACTGATTCACTGATCATAATAATTCTAAGGTTCTAGCAGACCTACAAGCTCCAAATTTTAAACATAGTTAGTTTTTAGCCTATCAAGTCCTTAAAAACCTAAATATGTTGTAATTTCAGTCACAACTGCACACATAAGTTTGTAATCCTATACAAATACAGGCGATTACAAAGTTTGTTTTGCAGTTCAAATTGAAAAGATTGGATTGGAATGTAATAATTAAAGGAAGACCACTTACAAAAAGAAATGAGATCCCATCAAAAACATTACATATAAAAAGATGCAAGTCTCGCAACGCAGTTCTACGACAAAAAAGTTTTGAGATATAAAGTTAAACCAAGTCAGTACCGGGGGGGTATCAACAGAACTCGATTTCACATTTTATAGATCTAATAATAGGCAAGTCGGTGGAAATCGAGTTCTGTTGATACCCCCCCGGTACTGACTTGGTTTAACTTTACATCTCAAAACTTTTTTGTTGTATAGCTTGACAACTTCGTTGGTGACACTCACATGTGAGCTTTTTGTTATGTGCAGCCGTAACTACTTACACAAGTTACCGCCAACATGAACGGGGGTCTCCAGAGGCTGCCTCCATCGGTCGCCGTTAGTGTTGGCGGTAACTTGTGTAATTAGTTACGGCTGCACATAACAAAAAGCATGCAGGTGAGTGTCACCAACGAAGTTGCCAAGCTATAGGAGAACTGCGTTGCGAGACTTGTATCTTTTTACATGTAATGTTTTTGATGGGATTGTATTTTACTTGCACAGAAGCTTAAACACTACTTAGGTATGTTCTCCAATTTTCAATAAAATCTGAAAAAATAGCCTAATCCACAACAAATTAAAAATTGGCCCACTTAGTCACATTTGTTAAGGCTTGGAAAGTTAGTAAGCGCTTTTCAACTATAGGTACGTCATATCAATTTTTTACTCCCAATAGTCGTTGGAATCTATAGTAAAAGGTTTTTTTTAGGGTTCCGCACCTCATTAGCAAAAAATAAAGTCCTTATAGGATAATTTTGTTGTCCGTCTGTCCATCTGTATGTCTGTCGAGACCCTTTATCTCGGGAATACCTCCTCTAGTTGAAAAAATATATATTTTTTTAAACTCAGGTCTACAGTCCTTGAAGCTGGGAAAAATCAAACTTCTATATTAACGTAAAAACGATATGGCCGTTTATGCCGCAAAAAACGTATGTTTCTTCCAAATTTCATAGTTCTAGGTCAACGGAAAGTACCTTTGAATTTTGGTTTCCTTGAGAGTGGAACTATGTAACACACGTTGATATTTGCTGAAAATATTTTTTTTTAGCTTCTGTAACATGTATGGTGGGCCTCTCCTAAAAATATTTATTTTAGTTGTTTAACTACCAAACCAAGTAGCGGCTCATACAAGACACCGATATTCCAAATTACATCAATATCCATCATGTACTTTTTGAGTAAAATGCCTGTGACATACGGACAGACGGACGGACGGACATGACGAAACTATAACGGTTCCGTTTTTGCCATTATGGCTACGGTACCCTAAAAATATCCTAGCATAAATTGGACAAGGAAAAAGAGGACTTGGAGAAAATCGTAACGCGTGAATTTTTTAAAAGCTAACAAACCACAGAAATGGATGCAATAGCAGTAGAATTAACTAAGTCCAAATAGCAATCATTCCATGAGATAATCGGTGACGCCTCTTAGCCGCAATTCCAACTCTTGAACTTTCAATATTAAACACTGAAGTTTGCGCAGGGTTCGCCGAATCACCCGTTGACGTTTCAGTCAAATTAATAACACACGAATAGAAATCTACCGTTTCGCTTTCCCAGTTAGTTTCAGCAGTTTGAGAATGAGACGGCTAGCGTTCGTAACTATAAATAAAGTTTACAGCACCGATTAGAGTTGTTCTTCAATACACTCCCGACACCTGTTCGCGCCCGGTCGCGTCCCGGTGTTTACCCCTACGTTCCGCAGCGTGACGAGTGCGTAAACAATAACTTTCGTGTATTTTAAACTAACTAATATATAATCTGAGTTCACAAATCATTACAGAGTTCAATAATTTAGGCTAACAATGATATTTGGCAATATAATTCATTAAATTGATTACCTGAATCCGAATTGGGAAGAATCCCAAAATTCGTAGGGCGTGCGTTTCGTGTAGTGCTATATGTGGAAATGTGCGTGTTCTCTTGATAGTCCTTGTTGGACTAGACATGTTCGCTGCGTGTGCTGTGGAGTAGCGTGTATATGCCGTAGTTGTATACAAGTACCGCGGGTGGGCAGCGGGTCCGGCGCGGCCGGGCCATACGCCGGTGCTGGCTCCTGCCCTGTACACTCTTCGGCTCGCCCATCACGCCTCTCATCCTCAACCTTACCGAATTGTGAAATACACGGTACGCGTAGGGCGCATAAGCAATATGTCGATTAAATTGATAATAAGAGTTAGTGAATTATTTATTCACTTTATACGTTAAATAAAAATCTCTGCGAATGCCTATTTAATAAAACGCTTTTTACAGCCCAGGTAATTCATTTATAATGTGGGGGCACGCCATGTCGAGCAAAACAAAGGCACAGCCGTACCATCCTTTTCTCGAAGCCATTCAGGCCATTTTCAACTTCCTGTAATTTTATGCTGGCTAAAGCTAGAAACCTGAATTTTACGGATATAATAAGGTCCTAATTTATTAGTTGCAGATATTTTAACACGTCATACTTTACATTAAAATAATTAACTTTAAATAGAAATTAAGAAATCTTTTCATATAACTTTTTTGATTTCATTTACCTAACAAAAAAATTAATTATAATTTCGTCTAAAAAAAATCACCATGTGCATTAATCACATGTCACAGTAATACTATCTGTCATGTCAACAGTCGTTTGTCGTAAATGTCGTAACGGTTCGGCGGGAAAAATGCAAATGTCATTAGGATGGGATTTATCGACGTGAAGTGGTGAAATACAATTAAGTGGTACGTAAAAGAGCTACTAGAATCTGTTCAATGAGTTTTCATTTAGTAATCACATTAACAGGGTGTTATTACGTAGCAAATTTGTTTTTCCTTTTTCTCCAAAAAAGCATCGTAAAAGCTATAATGTTTCATGCTTTAATATACTCCAGAGACCGAGTAAAAATATCGAGCTGTAAAAATATCTGCAACTAATAAATTAGGACCTTATATAGGGCACAATAAGACTGAAGAAAGTATATTCTCAATAACATTCAATTCGAACTTGTAGCGTAAGAACTATTGCACGTCAAAGTTCTTTAGTTTTGTCACTGACTGACTGACTGACTCAGTGACTCATCATCATAATTCTAAGGTACTTCTAGCAGACCCTTAAGCTCCAAGTTTTAAACATAGTTACGTTTTAGCCTATCAAGTCCTACAAAACCTAAAAATGAGGAACATTTAATACTTCTCTTTCTTTACGTTTCATCAACCATATTCAAAAATCTTCTAATTGTTTCACAGCATTTATATTCCATTCTGAATATATATATATATATATAAAATAAAAATATATATATATAATAATATATAAATCGTGAGTAAAATCACGATTTGCGATTATACTATAAGTATGCGAAATAAGATTAATTAATTAGGTACGTTTAAAAAAGAATTAGTCGCACTTAATGTCGAAGAGTCTTAGAAGCAATAATGTTGTAATTTGGTCAATTTAACTCGAATACATATAGTGCACACAAACACCAACTCAATTAATGGCAATTACGAATCGTGCGGAGTTTCAACAACACTTCACATGACTAGACTTGGGCTTGCGGGCTTGTTAGAAGCCCAAACCGTTTGAAACGCTTATCGATTTATGCTATTTTTTCCATAATTCAAAGACGAGTCTCGACAATAATATTTTTCCGCCATTCCGCCATTACCACCTTGTTCAGCACTTTTGTGGTCTAAAAGTATACAGTTGACAATGGGGGCACCCTTTAATTTTATAATAGGGATTAAAAAAATATTCCTGTTTGTTTTGCAATTTTTATAGAACTCTTAAGGAAAGTTTGGAAAAACCTATTAAGTTTTTGATCAGGCCGGCGTTACTGGAAGTGTTATTGGGACCTTCTCCAGTGCCAAGGATTCTCATAAATGTTAAGACATTATTCAATACTTAAAAAAACAATACTTTTATTGTGTCGGAAGGATAGGAGAAGGACACATGATATGAAGACAGGACAAGAAGATATTTAGCGTACAACTATGTTAAAACGTCGTAATTTTGTAAAATAACTGACTTAATGGCCAATTCTAGTACACTGGTTTCAATTCCGGAATTTCCGATATTAAGTACATGAATTCCGGAACTGCAGTATCGGAAAAATTGTCCGGAATTCCTGAATTTCAGAATTCCGGAATGCAAGCCCTAGTTGACATGTATTATTAAAAGTAACCTTTGTACAAGTAGTACTCTGAATAAAAAACATACACTTAAAATTATGATTCCTAATAATCCTAATGGAATTATAGCGCCTAATATAAATATCCCGAATTTAATGCCTTTAATTATCTTAATAATACATAATACCTACATAGTTTATCACAATTCATAAATTCAATGATATGTTCGAATGACAAAACGGTTTACATGTAACTGCATGAATAAATAATTATCAGTAGGTACTTTAGTTGCAAATCTGTGCCCTGCCCAGCGGGCTCGGCACGTTATCAATGCACCAACCAACGGGTGTGATGTGAAAAACTAAGTAAGTAGGAATTTTTGTGCTTTTATTTATTCAGAACGTAAGAAGTATGGTGAGACCTTTGTAGGCATGTAGGATTGTAGGTACTAAGCTTTAAGCTAAAACATTGATATGTACCCACGTCGTTAACGATTGTATTTGCCACCAGAAAGACGCTCATTTTGTGGTTTTTGGTAAAAGCCTCTAGGTCTAGACCAAATCATGTTGAGTTTATGAAATCGTTACGTGAACTTTACACTTTTATGACACAATAATAACAGAAATGGCGTACGCACATGAATTCATCGGCATGTTTCAAATGGAAAATTTTCAAACGTCGGCCGGACACCCTGACAGCCGTGTTGATCCTAAATACGGTTGCCAGATGGTCGGGAATGGCGGGGTTCTCCCGATTTTTTGTATGTCCTCCCGACTCCCGACAAAGAAGAAAATCTCCCGACAAACGACTTCATTTTAAAACTCAGTCCGATCTACTTAAGGTGGTCCGGTCAGCGAAAATTTCTGCTCTTTCAGGCTAAAAAAAAGGTCGCGCTTCGAGCGCGCGGGGCATCTCCCGACCAAAGTCTCAAAATCCCGACATATTGTTTCCTGCTCCCGATAATAGGGTAATTCAATCTGGCAACCCTAATCCTAAACGATTGTATACGTGTTCCGGCGATATCTTTATGATGGGAAATTTGGCTTCTATTGCTTATTTTATACATAAAATAACCCAGAAGACGCTTCATTACAAATGTAGAGTTGCATACACTGCTTTATTTACACGCATATATTACAAGCTCACTGTGATGCGTTCAAAAACCGCAAATTAAAAATGTCAAATGCTGGTAAATGAAAACTTTTTTCACGCATGTCGCGCAGCCGTAGTTTTTTTTAAATTCAGAGACAAACTTCAGTCGGCCTCAACTATTATATCGTTCGATATTAAGTAACGTTCCAGATTTGTCAAAATTGTTTGCAATTGACCTTTCAGTTCGAATATTATTAAAATTGAGGTCAAATTAAACTGCTTTGTTTTTCAGAGATGTTCGAAATTTGAATGTCATAACAACATCGAGTTATTATGAAGCAATAATATCATTTTTAAATTTATTCTAACAATAGTATTTTATGCAACAGTTGTATAAGAAGGTTCAAAAAATGCGAATTGCGTGAGTTGCGATACGAGCCGCGAATGCGGCGAGTATCGCAAATAGAGACGCAATGAGCGTTTTTTGACTTAATTATACAACGTTGCATACAATACTTTTTCTACGACTAGGTTAAAATATAAAATACATGGACGTCACGCGTGTCTCGTCCGGTCTCTCCGAGTGTGTACAGCCGGCATGACAGTTGTGTCTATGGTAAACTTTTTTTTGATATGGCTGGTGACACGATGTGACGATAATTAAAATACTTTTTTTTATGTTGGCATCAATTAATTTAATTCGGAAAGTTTTGTTTTTCTTATGAATCGTAGGAATTTAATTGTTTGTTAAGTTGGTAGTTGTGAATTTTTATCGTGAAGTTAGAATTGAGCGCTTAATCCTTGACCTAAGTTTAACCTAGATTTAGAAGTCTGTGGATGCTAGCAATAACGTAAAGTGACTATAACGACACTAGTGCTGTTATGGGGAATAGAGTATAGACTTCTCTGAACTCATATTATGTATGTTCTTATATTAGTGTTCGTGACCAAGTAAAAGACAGATAACAGTACAGGAGTAGAAAAAACAGTTTATCTTTATAAATACCGGTGTAATTTGTGGTTTTCGAACACATTATAGAGGGTTCTTGATATGTGTATAGATAAAATAGCTTTAAATTTATACATTTGAATCTTAAATAACATGTGCATTGGCGTAAATTCAAAAATGGAGTAGTTTCGAAAATTAAGAAATTCTTGTAATCCATGCAACAAATATTAACTGTAACAGGCTAATACTATACTTTACACACCAATCTTGCTTCTACTAATTGTACACCTCATAAAACTTGCATGGTTTAGTAGGAATTCTTCTTTTTTTCAAAATTACCCCACTCATAATATTGCTTTGAATATCATCATCCTTAGACGTATAACATTAGACGCCCAGGTAGCACGTAAGCTATATAAGAGCGTACCTACTAAGGGCTTATATAACCCTTATAATGCTTAAGTTATTGCTTTAATGGTTTTATAAGGTGTTATACAGTTTGAGTACTACCGGGGCGGTACCTGCAGTGTTGGTGGAGAGTTTGTAGAGCGTGTGTTTGTGTCAGGCGGGCTGTCGGACGGCGAGGCCAGCCGCGGGCCTGCGCGCACGCGGTCCTCGCGCCGTGACGACCCGCGCCGACACACCCTCGCCGGCAACCATCTCTACGTGCATCCACATCACCCCACGCAGCACAACTCCCACGAAATGGACGTACGTATAACTATCTTAATGAAGCGTAAGAGCTCCTACACACTATGCTGTCGGCTTTTTGCCGCACGGGTATGCTGCCGGCACTATTAGGTCATACTGGTGGCGTACCGACGGCATATTTGTGCGGCAAGCCCGGGGGCGCATATACCGCTGGGCATGCCGCCAGGCTTGTTGGTGGCATGGCCGCCGGCTAGACCGCCACCATAGTATGCTGGAGCCTTAACGTAATATATAGCAGAGTATGTGTAAATAGATGGCACTGACGAATTTATTTCTTTATTAAATTTTGGCCTGGGGACCTGTCATAGTCCCATACCTACCTGGCGCGATAAATGAATAATTAAGCATTCGATACTCTCGCACATAATACAAAGTTCCCAGGATGCAACGGGTGCTTTTATCATTTATTTATCGCGTGATGTACTCGAACCTCATAAGCCTGTTGGATACTTACCTACCATAAAAACCTGCGTACCTACAGTACGATTATTTCCACTTTGTCACTTGGCGATTTTCGACATGTATCGGGTGAGATCGGAAGTGCAAATGACACGAGATACGTTGCTGCATATTCATAATATCATAGTCTGCGCTTAACAGTCTAAAACAGTAATATAGATCACCTGCCTCAATGTCGTTTTTTACAGTAGACCTATGAATAATATATTGCTTGATTTAATGATTACATCACATTTCTTAAACCACAAATATTAAATGAATACAAGGGAATTTACTTCTTTAAAAGCGTTATTTACAATAAGGTTTTATTATTAACAGTGTTCGGATCTAGGGTGCAATTTGGGGTATATGACATAAAACGCTATACAGAATAACCACAAAATTAAAATTTTTAAAACAACCGGCTTTCAATAAACTAATCTCGATAAGAAATGTCGAGACTCTATCTAAAATAACCAAATCGCAGTATATGTGCCTATAATATTTGAAAATTTCCCTCAATAACTCTACTCGTAAGGGATCATTCAACAATTACGTGATCACCGGAGGGGGGGGGGGGTCGGGTGCTTGTATATACATTGGATTATTTGGGGGAGGGGGGGGGGAGCATCCATGATTACGTCATCATTTTATAACTTGTTAGCTAAAGAAATTTTCTATAAAATTAAAAATGTGTAGAACTAGCTAGAAATACTTTTAATTAGAAAAGTAATCAAATTACTTTAGTCATCCATCAGAGAACATTATTGTAAAGCCAATTTAAATTTGAATTTTTCATCCTTAGATGGCTCCTTTCTGTATGACTGGATTAGCTTTATTTCTGTGATTCTTTCACATTTTTTTTTCGATTCGCTTCGTCTCCCCACTCTAACACGAGTACATAACTATAACTCTATTTACCATGTGTGATGTGCCACCAAAGTTTAATTATTAAAATAAAAATATTATATGGTACTTAATTGTTACACCTTTAAAAAGTTTAATTATGTTGATTTTTTTTGTATTTGAGTATAGTACGTAAAAATATAAAATAATTTCAGCAAAAAATATGGTTTAATTTCTTCTGTGTCCTATATTCTCCGCTAGGCAATAGTGCCGAATATTCGGCATTTTTTGCCGACTAGTCGCCGACTAATCGGCCGACTACAAATGATGCCGAATAGTCGGTGTTCCCGACTAGTCGGCCCATCTCTAGTTCTTACCTTTTGCATTTTGCCAAATGACACACCCTCTTTCCAAATGTAGGTAAAATTTAAGACCCATAGAAACATGACATACGTGTCAGTGCTAATAAACAGCAAACATTTTAAGCACGGACGAAGATTACGTAATCAAGGCGAGGGGGGGGGGGTTAAAACAAAAGATTACGCTGTGATCACATAGGGGGGGGGGGGGGGTTAAAAAACGGCCAAAAATGATCACGTAATTGTTGAACGATCCCTAAGATCCCATCATCAGATCGTTTTTGGTTCCAATGGGAAAACATCCGTCCAAACAAAAAAGAATTTTCAGCCATCTTCATTCGAAGATCGCGTAACAAACGTGTAAATTGAATACCGTTTTTCTTTACGGATGTCGGTTAACACTGGATGTTACGTCAAATGAAGCTATTCGATAAGTAATGCATGAGACCCTATAAAAAAATACCCTAATCACCATATGTGTGTCTATAATATTTGAAGAGTTCCCTCGATTTCTCCAAGATTCCATCATCAGATCCTGATTTGGTTGCAAAAGGACTACCTCGAAGATATACACTTTTAAATAAAAAATAATTTCCCAAATCGGTCTGGCCGTCTTCATGTAATCGGGGAACAAACCTACATAAAATTGTCTCTTTGTTTTGAAGTCAGTTAACACTAGAAATTCATTTCTAATAAGAAATGAAAAATACCAAAATCGGTATATGTGTGCCTATAATATTTGAAGAGTTCCCTCGATTTCTCCAAGATCCCATTATCAGATCCTGATTTGGTCCCACCTCTGAAATATACACTTACAAACAAGGACCTTCAAATAAATATTTAGCCGGACCGAGCATCACTAACAAAGAACTGGCATGTCTAATCGGCCGGCTACCTATCTGTGTATGCTGCTCGCAATAGGAAAAAACTAGTTGATGTGTGCGTGCGGCTCGTATGTACAAGCAGTCGGCGCATTAGAAATGGCTTCAGTTCTCTGCTGGCGAGCCTCCGTCCGGCTATTTATTTTAAGGTCCTTGCTTACAAACAATAAAAGAATTTGCAAAATCGGTTCAGCCGTCTTCGAGTAATCGGTGAACAAACTCACAAAAAAAAACATTCAGACGAATAGAGAACCGTCCTTTTGAAAGCCGGTTAAAAATGAATGTTCCTCAACATCTATAGGGAACGTGCACGAACTACACGACAGGCACTAAACGACAAAAGAGACACGGCCGGACAATAAAGGAAACTATCGCCCCTATCAAATCAAGCTGTCAATGTCAATGATAATATGTAAGTGTCAATGTCGAATATAGTAAGTAGTAGCTACACTGACGTTAATCGTCCTTCAGCGCGATAAAAATTAACGTTATTAATGGCGTTTTCGTCAATGTGGCCCCAGCATGAATTGAGGGGTATATGATTTAGATTGGCGGCACCAGTTGGCAGCACCTTCGTCGTGCACGTTCCCTATTGTTCTACAATAATATCCATTCACAAAATCCCGAGGAACATCCATGTTTCTGTATAACCTTTAAAGTCATATACCCCAAATTGTACCCTAAATCCGATATCTGATGATTAATTAGGTATATTAAATAGATTTGAATATTTTATGTGAGTAAATTCTAGGATTTTATATAGTCTATGTGAAAACACGAACCTTTACGATTAAAACAGAATCATCCCGAGTGTCAAAATGGAAATAATCGTACTGTGGTACAGTTTTGACATACGTGGGTTTTCAGTACGTACATACAAGGCGTCAACACATTTTATCGCGAGATTTTCTTTTTTTGGTATTGTTTTGGTTATGACACAATTATGACGATATTGGTACCAAAAGTCGGCAATCTCCTTTGATTTCGTGTACTTTACTTTGTTACTTTCATATCTATTGTTTAATTAATACATATTGTTCTTCAATATTTTAATTAGGTCCGTCACTAATCAAAATAGAAATACGTAGTGACTTAAATACTAAGAACCGACCTGTCCCTTACCTGCAGTTATTGAGATATATCATATGAATTGCAACCACATGGCGTATATAGACAGGTAGGTATGCTGAAGTCATACAAATTGTTCACTATATGTAATGTATGTTAGTGTAAGAGTCTTTCTTATACCGCTAGTACAACATCGATTGCCACGCGCATTTCCATTCATTAAAGTGCGAAGGGGTCATCTATAAAGTACGTCACACTAATTTTGCGATTATTTGACCCCTCCCCCGTCCTTGTCACAGTTGGTCACATTTGTGAGACCCCCCACTAGTGTGACATCACATTATGCAATGGAAAGTAATTTTTTGGTCAGCCGTTATTAAAATTGATCCGCAAAAAAATTAGCAGTTAAATCATTTGGGCAGCATACAAAGATTTGGCTGGCAATAAATAATAATCGGGCGGCAACTCTTGTTCAGCAAATAATTTAAAAATGGTTAACATTTTAACCAATATTAATCTGCTTTATTTATCATTTGTCTGCCTAATAAACAGTCGAGCTACAAAATAATTACTTGGCCGGCAAGATTTTACAATTGGTTAGCAGAGAAAACATGCGTGGATTGCGTTTAGTTTGAAAAATCAGCAGTACTGTGGGCAGAGCGAAACAGACCACGTGACGCGAGCAGCCAATCGTGGGCGTGTTTGTTTTGTCATTCGGTGATTGTCAGCTGTCAGTGTCAAGTAGTAGTGTTTATCAATTATCAGTGATTTTTACCGTATTGCTATTTTTGATGATACTACTTACTATAAAATGTAAAAAGCCTGCGAAAGTCCGAATCTAGGGCTCTCGCTGGTTAGGACGCGTGCCGACACTGCGCGCCCTAGAGTGTTTGGAGAGTAGCCCTCGCCCGCCATGACGAAGCGCGGGAACTAGTGAGGCGAGCGGCTGAGGCTGGTCGCCGAAGGCGACCAACAAGCCGAAGCTGCGGAGCCGAGCGAAGTGACCGTGCGTCGTCATGCAAGGGCGGAAGGGCTGCTGTTCCCGCAGCGCCGGAGATACGGAAAGTCAACTTTTTCAACTTTGAAGTCGAATATCTCGGTTATTTTTGATTTCAGAGAAATGTTATTTCCATAAAGCATGCTTATTTTAGCGAATTCTATACGAATAATAAATATTTGTTATAATGACACCAACAATCCATCAAAATTTTGTCTTAAAATCCGAAAGTCTTAAAAATTTGTCAACTCTGAAGTCGAATATCTCGGCCATTTTTTATTTTAGAAATAGAAGTTTTTCTAATAAAATATGTTTATTTTATTGTAAACTCGAGAATTTTATTTAGATGTGCCCTTTTGCGTTATTGCGGCAGAATAGTAAAGTTGCGCCCATTTTGTGCATGCCAATTAGGTTTTATTGCACCTTTCATTTTGATGAACAAAATGAAATATTTTGCTTACCAACTGATTGCTTACCAAAATTTGATTAACCGTAGATCGCTTAATGCAGCTCAAATATTTAATTTGCTGACCAAAATAATTTAGAGCAGTTCAGTATATCATTAATTGCAGCCTGATATATAAATGTTTGCTAACCATAAGTTGCTTACCAACTAGCTATTTTGGCTGACCAAATACATATTTCTGCTGACCAAAATATGAATATTTTGCTGATCGAGTAAATGATACCCTTATGCAATTTTACATGTAGAGATTATTAAATTAAAACAGCAGTTCCGAAATTAGTTTATTTCCATTTATTTTTTTTAATATACTCAACTTTAAAGCAAACATTTTAAAAAATAACACAAACAATGAATTATTTATTATAATTTTGCCAAACCATAATACAGATTCAGTGGGATACATTTTTAAATTTCGTTAATAGTTCAAATTTGGCATTTTAACACTTGGATGTAAATATTAGGTTTTGAAATGTGACGTCATGAAACTTAGGACCCCTACCACGCCTTGTCACACAATGTTCCCTCCCCCTTAACGTGTGACGTACCTTATGGATGACCACGAAAGTTGCAGGCTCGCCCGGCAGTAGACATCACCAAAGTTTAAGGGCTTTAATAGTTTATTTTTTGCCCCATATAGGCATTTATCAAATCTCTTTCCTCCTAGTAGATTTTATACGATAAAAACTAGTAGTGACATGATTGTATCCACGCCGTCAACTATTACATTGTCCACAGAAAAGACGTAGAAAGAAAGAAGAATTATTATTATTTAGGTCATAAAATGTGAATGGTCTAGGCAAATTAATAGATACTATATCCGCAAGTCTAATAGGAGTAGGTACCTATTAGATTTCAAGGAGTTCAGAAATACACAGATTCAACGAGTGAAAGTAATGGGGCCATTCTATTTTCGACCTTTGTACGTATATTTGTTCCAGTCACAGTACAATTGCGTTACCGCTAGATTTCACGTAAATTATCGATATTACATACCTATATGCATTTAAGTTGTGACCGGTTATTAGGTAGTTAACATCGCCAGCAAAAATATATGTTAACATGAACAATGCAAACGTTTCGATAGCGAGTTCAAATCGACCCGTTTGCAATACTTATTATGAAATGCTATGTGAATAAGCATCATATCATTTATTCATTTTTACCTATTTTAGAAATACAAAAGACTTTCGTGTTTAGCAGTGGTCAACTACTGGGCAGGACTCGTATTACGCGCCAGAATATGCAACAGTCAACAAAAGCCGCGATAACAGGCAGAATCGAATTGTTGACCCGATGGCGCAGAAGGTACACCGTATTATTAACGACAATGCTACATAACATGGCTTCGGTGGTGTTGGACTAACCTAAAATAATGACTAACAATAATTGTTTTTTACAATATACGCAAGGTACTACAACCCTAATTAATAGAGTTATAGGTAATTACAAACCTACAGTTTTAGCTTGTTTGATCGGTTTAGTACTTTTTTTTTAAACGTGATTTTATTTATCAATACAATTAATTAGGTACGATGCGAGGCGGGGTGTTTTAGTTATTTTTACCTTTTTGTCGAGGTTTAGTTTTGCCTTATACGTAGTTTAATTATTTTATTTTAGTTTAGGATAAATTTTAAGTTATTTTACGTTTTCTATGATCTTGTTATTCTTTGTATTGCCGATTAATAAATGAACCCATTTAATATACAATTAATTATTCATTACAAAAAAATGTATGAAGAAAGATAGCTGTTAATTAAATTACATGGTTTTTTTTTAATAAAAAAAATAGATATCTTGTACTATAAATACATTTTCAAATAATAACATTTTTATATGGCAGTGAAAATATAAAAACGTCATAAAATGAACATTCCTGCCTAGGAAATAATTTAATTAACCGTACAAAGAACCGTTTTTTTATGGTAATAAATTATGAAGCCTCGTAGGATCTATTCAAGAGCCCTTTTAATATTTATTTTGTCAATTACTTGGCATAAAAAAAAGAAGTTAATAGCTGACTAACTGAATGAGATTTTAAATCTGGTCAAATCCTCGGTACATCAATTATTCCCGATGGAGGGCTTGTTAAGCTTTCCGGTCAAGTCTAAAAATATGTATACGATTTTAACTTTTATTCCATAGACAGAAATAAGTTCTGAAACGGAATAAAAAAATTATGCAATAACTAAATAAAACAACAATAAATTATCCTAAACTAAAATAATTATACTAAACCTAGAACTACCTATTAAATTATATCTAAAAAGGGCCCCCATGGCATGGTGCCAAAGATGCTGCCGATGCTGGCAGCATTTCCTCGCTGCGTGGCAATACTAATGCGCTGGGCGAGGAAGCTGCCAGCCCTTTAATCGCCAGAGGTGTCGACGAGCCGTTTGAAAGCTCCTTAAATAGGTACTTATGAGCCGAGCGCTTGGACCCCACGGGCCCAGGGTCTTGATGCCGAATGGCATGAAGTGGTATTGCGAGCCGAGACCCTGGTATTTAAGTTCTGAAATGTATTAATATGGGTAGCCTTATTGATATTCATTTTGGTAAGTATAGCGGTGAACAAAATGTGGCAGAGTTCTGCGCACTACGATACCTTTTCATTTTGCATCAGTGCAATCAAGGTCACCGCTAGACTTTTGTACCGCAAGCTGTACTCAGCGAAATCAGACATGGTTACGTCATAATAATGTTACCACTGATTAAGAACTTCAATATTTTAAGAAAATTTGTCATTAATTATCAATTACGAAGTTAAAATTATTTGTTTTTAGGTTTAATTAATTATTTGTATTAGTTAATTTGGGTGAAAAGAATAGTATTTGATGTTACTAGCCCAACATTCCATTTTTTTACAAGTAAATAATTAGAGAAATTAACACATTTTGCTCCGATAATTTATTTAAACAAAATGGCAACATATATAAATCTTGTGACGTCAGAGGTCATCATTGCCAGTTTCGGGAGAGCACACTGGCTTTCTTGTACCTTGATCTGTATAATATGTATTCAGCCGCCGCTGCCCCGAGGCTACCCGCCGCCCAACAGCGCCATGCTGTTCGACGACGACCCCGGCATCATGTCGGAGGTGGAGACGGCGTCCACGGGGTTCCGCCGCGGTGGCAAGCAGCGCTCCTCGCTGCCTGTCGTGAGGACCCCCAGTAAAACCTTGGAGCGCCCGCTAGGTAAGATAATATAATTGAAAGAATTAATGCATGGTTGATTTCTAATGCCGCGGACTTTGCAGGATAAAAATAATTAATATAGTTCTATTATTTATTTCTTTTTAGTTATGCTATGAAAACTTACCTTTTACCAAATTTTATGACTATACTATGTAGTAGCCTGTCGGTTTTTCTGGAATCAACATTTTCGTACGTAATTTAACAACTAACAAAGATGCGCTGTTCTGTATGGACACCATCAATGTCAATAAAAAATACATCATCACTGGGGAAACGCAGAAATATGGGCAAAAACGACCGATAAAATTCGAATCTAAAATGAAACGAATAGTAGAATGGTACGAAAAACATAAAAACATGAACCATCAACAATTACAAAACCTTCACAATCTGCGGCACAGGGACTCCATATCGGCAAAACCTTATAGAGTCATGTTTAAACTAGCACCAGCTTTATGTTGCGATAACTTTTTTAGATAGGTCACTTACCTAGGGAGGTAAAACAAAGAATATCTCAGATCGCAGGTATTTGACGCCCGAGCCGAAGGCAAGGGCGATAATTATACGATCTGAGGCTTTCTTTATTACCTCCCGTGGCAAGTACAAAATTTTACGTCTCCCCCAGGCCAGGAAGTGGGTAATTGCCATTTTATGGCCAGGTGTGACGTAAATATTTGAGACTACCTGCTAAAAGTTTCAGAACTTAAAATAATCTATCCGGTGACACGTCGTTGTTTGATTAGAATAAGAACAATGGCAATCGGACTTTTTCCGTGACTTGCGCGTGCTTGTGCTATGAAACCTTGGTTCTTGCCAAATTTCATGAACATGATGTCAACGAGAAGTGCCCAATAGATTATTCAAGTATCAATAAATGTCTCAGTTTCCACCAGACTTTAGTATTTGGTTTAAATTTTAACTCGATAGCTTAACCCGTCCCTGAGAAAAGTAGTTTTTATTGCTACCTCTATAGCCAGACTTACAGACAGACAGACAGACGAGTTGTGGAAAACTAGCCTGCATGATGGATGGCATAAGAAATTATGGAATACGATAGATATTGATCCCGCACACATACATATTATGTCTTAGCTTTTAGCTAAAATCACTACTACATAAGGATCATTGAGAGTGTTCTTACTGCTCATAAAACCACATGACCATGAAAATGTAAAGAATTATTATGTGGAATATCTGCCTATTTTGTGTGCAATCGTGGAGCCGGCGGTTGCAATATATGCTAAGTGCTAAGTCAAGCTCGATTTAATTGGAAAAAACCGACTTTAATAGTCCAAGAACAAAGGCATACGCTACGCGTGCGGAAATAACCGCTTTCTGGCCAAGTGTAGACATAAAATGATGTACGAGTACACAACACGGGAGGTAAAAAAGAAAGCCCTCGATCGCGTATTTACGTCCCTCGCTTGCAGCTTGGGCCACAAACATCTGCGGTATCGGCCTTTCTTTGTTTTACCACCTTAGTTGTGTAATATACTATTAGTAAACGGTTGTTTGCTTTTATGTTCATCGGATAATTGAAAGGAGCTCTCTGTCCCCCCATCCATGTGTTTTCGTATGACATATACACACAATGATTAGGACAATGTTTTATATAAACATGATAGAATCAATGAATTGAATCGTATTCGAGTTTATTGGACGATTTAAAATGTATAAGTTAGTGATTGTTATGTACTTACATTGATTGATTGATTATTCTTTTAGGCTTGGTGTTCCTACAATATAGGAATGAGACTAAGCGCGCGCTACTGCCTAATGAGATCACGTCCATCGACACCGTGAAGGCGCTCTTCGTGAGGAGTTTTCCCAAACAACTCACCATGCAATACATGGACAGCCCCATGGTGAAAATTTACATCCATGACTCATCAAAGGATATGTTCTATGAGCTCGAAGATGTCAGGTAAGCAGGAACTAAGTAGAATGCAATAATCTCTACGACTCGACAAATTAAGGGGAAATGCGGGCAAGTTTTACTCACACCACTTTTATACGAGTAGATCAATCGTCGAGTGACGCCGTGTATTGTGTGTATATTATAAATGTAATTTCTGTTTAACTAATGGACGAGCACCTTCAGACGTCCTTTCTCAGATTTCATCTCAACATACTTACTTCATTAAAGTAATATTGTTTTACCATACTTTTGTAACAAGCCTTTTGTAATTAAACACTCATGCTATCCCATCTTTTATACTAAATAGACAAAGGGCTAGTGCGTCACGCGTATCTGGGGGCACGGCAGTGCCCCCGCCAGGTGGAGAAAAACAAAGGCACGGCAGTACTATCCTTTTCTCGAAGACATTCAGGCCATTTTCAGCCTCCTGTAATTTTGTGCTGGCTAAAGCTAGAACCCTGATTTTTTATTAATAACATTCAATTTGAACGTGTCGTTTAGGAACTATTGCACGTCAAAGTTTCTTAGTTTTGTCACTGACTGACTCACTGACTGATGATCATCATAATTCTAAGGTACTTCTAGCAGACCCACAAGCTCCATATTTTAAACATAGATAGTTTTTAGCCTATCAACCTACAAAACCTAAAAATAATGCAATTTCACATAAGTTTGTAATCCTATAAAAATACATGCGATTACAAAGTTAGTTTTGCAGTTCAAATTGGAAAAATAATTTATTGGAATGTAATAAATAAAGAAAGACCACTTACAAAAAGAAATGAGATCCCATCAAAAAAGATGCAAGTCACGCAACGCAGTTCTTTTACAACAAAAAAGATTTGAGATATAATGTTAAACTAAGTCAGTACCGGGGGGGGGGGGGGGGGTGTCCACAGAACTTGATTCCCACCGACTTGCCTATTATTTATCCGTGGAGGAACATTTAATTTTTCTTAAATAAAGAATCCTCCCTCTAGGCTTTTTTGTTGTAAAAGAACTGCGTTGAGAGACTTGCATCTTTTTACATGTAATGTTTTTGATGTGATTTACTATTTCTAGCATTTTCTGCTCCTTAAAAGTTATAGACCCTTATAGCAATTAAAAAAAATTGTTTTGACCCAATTTTGAGTTTATTACCCAAAAAAAAAATTTAATGAAATTATTGAAACGAAGTATTAACGGTAAACCGTTTTTATTCTATTTTATAAGTTATATAGGTGTTCGTTGAAATAATTTAGTTGGCCCATCGTAGCCTTTTAATTCCTAACTTCCTAATAACTGAAATGTAGGGCAAATATTTGTTTACTATACGATTAATTCTTTCCATACAGTAAATTACACTTTGTCCACGACACAGGAAAATTAGTGATTTCAAATACCTATCTTACGAAAATATGAATTATGAAACATTCAGAAGCAACAATTATGCGAAACAAAACATACAACAAAAAGGAAAACTTCGGATTCTTGGTCGCATTGCGTTTGTTTTTATGTTGGGCACTGAATGAGTTGGGCAATTTCAAGGTTGTCAGGTTTCTTCTTTGTTGGTTCAAATTATTTGTTAGGAAATAGTTACAATGTAAATATTTCATCCCACCAAAAACAATCTGTAAAAAACTAGCCAAGTCTCGATGGAGCTGCTTGTTTATCTCTAAAAAGTAATGAAATCTAGACAAAGTCGTGCCAAGTCTAAGGTTCCTTACTGCGATTTCTTTATTATTATAGTTAATGTTGTGTGACTTGTCAATTTTGTTTACACGTAATGTTATATCTGTTGTAACTACCTATGTTTGTTAAGCGAGATAATAACCCATAGTGGTATTGGTAATTGGACGCTAGTGTCTCAGTTTAGGCTGTTGTTGATAGTGCCCAGTAACGTATAATTTAATTACGTAAACGCAAATTGACTTGTACCCACTATAACGTATAAAGAATGTTCAACGGCCAAGTCACACAACATTAACTATAATAATAAAGAAATTGCAGTAAGGAACCTTAGACTTGGCACGACTTTGTCTAGATTTCATTACTTTTTAGAGATAAACAAGCAGCTCCATCGAGACTCGGCTAGTTTTTTACAGAATGTTTTTGGTGGGATTTCACTTCTTTTTATAGAAACATGGGCATATTGATTTATTTTATTAGATTTTCTTATTTGACACAGTTTTTTTCTTTTTATTTTTGGTTGGGCTATTGTGTTTTCTAATCAGGGTCAGCAGGTACTCCAGATCTTCGATTATCCTAGTTTTTATAGTTTTCCCTTTATGTGGTCATAAAACCCTAACTCTATACCAAATTTCAGCTCTCTTAGTTTATGGGAAGTACTAGTTCCATTCTGATGATCTTGAGTGAGTGAGTGAGTGTCATAAATGCGAAACTTTCCTTACGCTTAACTTCGGAACTAAATGACCTACAGACTTGAAATTTTGGATTTTAAGTATGTGATTATAGCTTACTGGATGACGAAAATTTCTGCGTTCTGGTCTTATCCAGAGGTTCTCAAATAGGGGCCTGAAAATGCGGCGAAATGGTTCCAGTAAAGGATGGTATGGCAGTGTTTGCTTCGCGCTCGACTTGGCGGGGGCACTGCCGTCCCCCCGATTAATTAATGGGTCAATGCATGATCTCACTGCTTTTATTATAATATGTCAACACACATTGAACCAGTTAAGAGAGTATATTCAAACCACCTGCCACATTTCCCTACGGATGATTTCACAACATGTTATGAGTACCTAACTGAGATTGACTTTTAAACGTGCTCATGGTGTTTAAATAAGCGTCATTTCAAAGGATACTTTTTTGCTTGCCAGTTGTATAGGAGTAAGTACACTTGAAACTTTTAGTAGTTCACATCCAGTAAACGCTTTTTTAAACGAAGGCTAATTGGATTTCTTGTTGTAGGTAGTTTATTGTGTTTTTAAATCGTTCTTTATAAGTTATTTTACTTATGATAAGTAAATGCTGATAACATTTACTAAAAGAGAATGGTAATTTCACCATTGATTATTAATTTTATAGTCGAATGAATTTTGAACTTTTGACAAGTTTCGTGTGATCGACCACGTCTACGAATTTTTGGGAACATCTATGTTTTTGGTATGAATAAAAAAAAATCGGACAAAGGCGAGTCGGACTCGCCCACCGAGGGTTCCGTACAGTAGGTACATATATTAAAGTACCCTATACATTTCGATTCCCTTAGTATATACTATGTTTTTTATGCATAGGTACGTGTGCTAACTCGGGGCACGATGTAGCGATATTGACCCCTATCGATATATTGGATAATGGATTTTAGGTAATATACATGTGCGCATTAAAATCTTCTACTACTATAAAGAGGTTAAATATTACGTCAATTATGCTGCCCAAAACAAAAGCACGTGAATATCGTATTAACTCATGGATTAGTGAATATCCTACGCGAAGAAAAGTTTATTGGCTCGAAATGATTTTTTTTTTAGTGTGACATGGTTGGAGCGGGATCTAAAATCTGCAAAATCGTGTGACGTAATTTGTGGATGAGCCCTGAGAGTATCGGAATATATGTACATTTTTTGCGGCATAAACAGCCATATATTTTATTACGTAAACTTAGAAGTTTGATTTTTTCACAGCTTCAATGGACCGTAGACCTGAGTATATGGTTTTAATTTCAACTCGATACATCCACGCGTTCCCGAGATAAAGTGATCTTATAAGGGTTCCGTTTTTTCCTATTGAGCTACGAAACCCTAAAAACGACCAAGTGCAAATAGATTCGCCCACGACGGGTTCTGTACCATCGTCGAGAAAAAAAAATACATTTCTTGTATGGGCCTCCCCATACAAGAAATGTATTTTTTTAATTTAATTTTCCTTTCTCTTTATTTTTAATTTAATTTTGGTTTTATTATAAGTTGTTATAGTAGCAATAGAATCATCATTCAGTGAAAAAAATCAAGTCTACCTTTTACGGTTCATAAGATACAGCCCTGTAAAAGTAGTACAGATGGTGACAGCGGAGGGGTAATTGGGTCCCGTTGGCACTACGGAACCCATAAATCAGCGAACAGATTTTGAGACACGTACAATTTGCGATCATCGACAATATAGAAATGAATTGCGAACAAAATTAACTCAAACAATATACCGGGTGTTGTCTGAACCGGAGCAAATAATTAAAACGTAGATTCTACTCACCAAACAATAAAACTTTTGTTGGACGCCTTTTAAAAATTATTTAATCGTAAGATCATCTTTTTCATACATATTACCTAAATAGTATTTTCAATGTACGTTTTATAACATCAGTCTAATTGACGTCGCTTGTTAGTGTTACTCTACAAACATAAAAAACATCTCAATACATTTCTCTTTCTTCTTAAAATAAACTTTTTCTACTCCTGTACTGTTATCTGTCTTTTACTTGGTCACGAACACTAATATAAGAACATATATAATATGAGTTCAGAGAAGTCTATACTCTATTCCCCATAACAGCACTAGTGTCGTTATAGCCACTTTACGTTATTGCTAACAACCACAGACTTCTAAATCTAGGTTAAACTGAGGTCAAGGATTAAGCGCTCAATTTTAACTTTACGGTAAAAATGCACAACTACCAACTTAACAAACAATTAAAATCCTACGGCTTTTAAGAAAAACAAAACTTTCTGAAATAAATTCATTGATGCCAACATAAAAACAAAAGTATTTTTAATATATTCACTGCGTGTCAACTTCATTTAAAAAATAAAAAGTTTACCATAGACACATACTGACAGTCATACGTCATATTTGCCTTCTTTGCAGGTTATGCCTTGTTTGTATTTTATAATTTTAAAACCTGTCGTAGAAAAAGTATTGTATGCAACGTTGTATAATTAAGTCAAAAAACGCTCATTGCGTCTCTATTTGCGATACTCGCCGCATTCGCGGCTCGTATCGCAACTCACGCAATTCGCATTTTTTGAACCTTCTTATACAACTGTTGCATAAAATACTATTAAAGTGTACTAAAAATTAAAACATAAGTTATTTTTAAATGTCGCTGACCAAATGTTGTTCAGTTTGAGGAGTACATTTCTCTTTATACATTTCTCTTTCTTCTTAAAATAAACTTTAAAGTGTACTAAAAATTAAAACATAAGTTATTTTTAAATGTCGCTGAACAAATGTTGTTCAGTTTGAGGAGTACAATCTTCGTTTTAACTATTTGCTCCTAGTACAGGCAACACATTATAAGCTTGAATAGGCTTTATACGAACATTCAGTGGTAGGATGGCATTGTGCCACCATTTTTTTGTTTCATCTTATTAAATACTCCAATATAAGCATTTTTGCCGATGGCTGAACAACCGATACGAAGAATTGGCTTTCAAAGTTATGAAATATATTTATGTTTTCTTTTGGCTCGTAGGTCTTGATTTATATATGTAACCCTGTGATTAAGTCAGATCAGAAACAATATTTCAGATAGTCGCAACATGCACGAATAGTTTTCAATGTTATTTACTAGTATAAGCAGAATGCAATTTCAATACCTACGCGAATTTATTTACCCTCTGTAGCCTGCGGAATGGCCGCGACGAGCAAGTTATATCGAAGCGAATCCTTTCAGTATCGTTGCACAGCTCTGTTGAAATGAAACCCTCCAGGGAAAATGATGATGGAAATACTTTATCGAAGGTGCGTCGAAGACTGATTGCAACTTATGTAGTTAGACTAAAAATAACAAATCGTGTTCATCGAAGCAACAAAGCGTTCATTGTAATCGGTAGGTTTTAGAGTTCCGTAACAAAATGGTAAAAAAGGAACCCTTATGGTGCGATTCTGTCTGTCTGTCCATCTGTCCGTCTGTCACAGCCAGACAGAATATATTTCAGGAATTACTGCTGCTATCGATATGAAATTTGGAATAGTTTTAAAAGTCGCTAACCCGACCCTATTTGACATAAAAAAATATTGTACCTTTTTTACTTTTTAAGGGGGCCGTAATGGGAGGTCGAACATTTAAAGTTGTGATATTGTATCAAGTGGGGTATCAAATGAAAGAGCTTAATTTGTAGATTCTAAAACCATTTTTTTTTTGTTAATTATGTACCTTTTGATTTATGGCTAAAAACGTTAAAAAAATATCATTCTCCCCTATTATCTTCGAAGTTACTGACCAGAAAAATCTGTAATAATTACCAATTATTAATATCGTTTTCCTAACTTGCACCGTTTTTTAGAAATTTGAAAAAATACGTAACACATATATGTACTTATTTGCTCCTGCTAAGCTAACCGCCATACAGTTTTTCTTGAACTATTCACGGATCTACTTAACCTCCTAAGGCCCAACCCAAAATAACGCTCATAGTGACTGTGAACCATGGTCCTACTAGTAGTACTATTGTTTCATACTAATTCAGACCCAGCTTTTAAAACACTTTTTTAATTTTATTTTACTTGTATGTATAGTTTTGGGGCGTATTTGTTATCAATGTATTGATAGCTTATTAGGCAATTGATTTTATTTGAATAAGTGCTACAGGGAAGACCATGGGCTTTCTGTAAGTCTTGAATTATATTCAATAAAAGTCCTAATGGTACGCTATGGACCATGGTACGCTATGACTACCCAACTGTTGAAGGAGCTGGGTCGGAATAACAATGTTAATTAGTCCTACAGGTAGGACCTTGGGCCTTAGGAGGTTAAGAGTCTGTACGGAATCCTCGGTGCGCGAGTCCAACTCGCACTTGACCGGTTTTTTTAAATTCAAATTCAAATTCAAATTCAAATTCAAATCGTTTATTTCTTAGAATATGGTACATTTGGTTGGAATAAAATGATATAGTGCGACATATTCAGCCAATATTGGCGTAGAAATATTAAAATCATAGGCGTATTATTAATAAACATGTCAAATGGTACTAAACTAAAATTAAATTAAATATATATTACAAATAAACATGTCAATCAATATTAAAAATTACCTTACATAATAACATTAACCATTATAAATCATACACATTTCAAATCCACTTGCCTTAGTTATAGTTATCATAATTTAAAAAGTCAGATACAGAATAAAAACATTTATTTAATAGCAGATCAAACATCCTTCTTTCGAATTCACGTGTCTGTAACTCTTTGAACTGCTTTGGTACTTTATTATATAACTTTATAGCCATACAATATGCATTTGAAGCAAACATTTTCAATTTTGGTCTCGGCTGATACAGTTTGAGCGGATTCCTACTAGGCCTATTGGTTTTATTAATTACGGTGTCATGTAGGTAATGGAAAGAGATGGGGGTATTTCTTAACAAATTTATAATGAACACAATGATATATATGAGTGCTACGAGCGCGCAAATACAGCAACGCCATTGCTTGATTTAACCAATCTTGATAGTTTAGACTTCTAAAATTATAACTTGTAGCTTCGTGAAACGGGGCCCAGGTGTTGCCTGTACATACTCGGAGCAAATAATTAAAATTTAAAACGTAGATTGTACTCCTCAAACTGAACAACATTTGTTTAGCGACATTTAGAAATAACTTATGTTTCAATTTTAAGTACACTTTAAAGTTTATTTGAAACCGCAATGCATTGCGATTTTTTTATGCTTGTAGCGTGACAAGCGACGTCAATTAGACTGATGTAAAAGTACATTGAAAATACTGTTTACTTTGTATGAAAAAGGTAAAATCTAAAGATTACATAATGTTTAAAAGAGTTGTTGAACGAAAGTTTTATTGTTTGATGAGTAGAATCTACGTTTTAATTATTTTCTCCTGTTACAGGCAACGCCCTATATCAAGTAACGTGCGACATTTGTCAAAATTGTTTGCAATCAGTGTTGCCAACTCAGTGGATTTTCCACTAGATCTGGTGGTTTTGCCTTCTCATTTGGTTGGTAAAATTGTACTCTTTTTGAAAATGAGTGAATTTAGTGGTTTTCTGAGAGCCGTCTAGTGGAAAACGATTTCTTTTTTTCATACAAATTAAGAGAATCTAGTGGTTTTTAGAATCGTTATTGGTCGATTTGTTAAAACTTGAGTTGGCAACACTGTGCAATTTATATTTCATTTCGAATAAAACGTCATTTCGTTTCGACTGATATTAGAATTGAGGTCAAATCAAATGGCCTTATTATTCAGAGACGTCCGAAACTGGAATGTCATAATAACATCGAATTCGATATTCGATGTAACATTTTCACAGATAAGAAATTTGTTTTAACAAAACAGTGTACCTATACGCTAGTCGTAATTTGTGGATATTGAATGCATTACAGAGGAACTCTCTGTAATGCATTCAGTATTAATATGTATGTTTGTTTACGCAGAGCCCACCTGCGCGACATCCGCGACCGCTCGGTGCTGCGGTTGTTCGAGGCCACGGACATGGGCGGCGGAGTGTTCCCGGGCGCCGTGGGCGTGGGCTCGCTCGCCATGCCGCCCGGCGCCGCCACCTGCTCCGGCCCTCCGAGTTGGGAGCAGGTACCCTATACTTTTACCTTATACATTATTTTTAGTGTCCGACCGTAACTAGTTTTCACGGCCGAAACCGAAGCCGAATTTCGGCTTTGATCTCAGTATCGGCCGAAACCAGAACCGAAACCGAAACTTCCATATAAGGGCATGTTTTCACGGGAAGAAAAAAATTACAATCATAATCAGTAGTCTTCATTTTTAAATAACATATTAATAATTTAGTCTCCGATATTTAGAGTAATCATTAATTATGACATGTTATAACATCTTATAACAAATAAATTATCTGCGCTTTTTGAAATGAAGACTGTCCGATCGCAGCGCGAAACCCCTTAAATTGAGTTTCAGCAAAAAAATGGGTTTCGGCTTAGTTTCAGTTTCGGCTGCCATCTGGCCGAAACTACGGCCGAAGCCGAAACCGAAATTTCAGTCGGACTCTAATTATATAGAATTGATTCGCAATATGTTCATGTGTATTTAATCCCACCAAAAACATAAATGTAAAAAAGGAGAGCCAAGTTCAATACAAAAATTATGCTTGGCTGTGGGCTTCGCCGCAAAAAGAATGGAGATCTAAATGTGTACCAAGTCCTATGCAAAATCCAAATATGTATTTATAGGAACAAAATAACATTATGGTACAAACAGCAACACAGTTAACAATACACTTCAAAAATGGGAAATACTGCAAGAAAGAGAATCACACTTGAAGGCGTCGTGTTATGCATGTGTGCGTGTGTTTATGAGTATAAATTGGCTATTATTCAAAAGAGTTTTGAAACAATAATTTTTCTTTTATGGCTGATCCAATGTCATTATTGACATTAATGCCATATTATTGAATGCGTGGAAAAAAATGGATGAATAATAAATATAAATTACATTATATTGGTGCATCATATCAAAAATATGAAGCACCAATAAAAGCATTAGCAATATACCTAATTAGTTTATTTCATCCCAACGTTCGTCTGAAAGCTAAATCATAATTTTGACAAATTCACCTGTCTTGTTGAAATAAAACCTTTATTTACAGTATGGAAAAAAAACTTTGCCCAAACAACTACAATGACAAAGCTCAAAGGCACATTACACATA
This sequence comes from Eudemis profundana, assembly GCA_947034925.1. Lineage (NCBI taxonomy): Eukaryota > Metazoa > Arthropoda > Insecta > Lepidoptera > Tortricidae > Eudemis > Eudemis profundana. The sequence goes on from OX344794.1 coordinate 30,040,005, forward strand.
CGCAAACGTTATTTGATTTGAAGTTGACATAATACAAATATATATATCTCTTTCAATCGTTATCATTTTCTCTCTGCTCTGTCTTTAATGGGCAGTTAAGTGTGTTGCTGTTTGTACCTATAACAATTGCTGTTATTTAAAAATGGGAGATCTTAAAGTAGGTAGATTGACTTGGCCAGTTTTCATTACATCAGTCATTTTATAAAGTTATTCAACATGTATATATATTTTTTAATTCTGATAAAAACTGGCCACGTCAAACTCAACCTACTTTAAGATCTCACATTTTTAAATAACAGCAATTGTTATAGGTATCCAATAAAGCAAAGAAATAGAGTTTAATACTTGTTCATAATGTTATTTTGTACTCGTAATGTATTTTCATAGAGAAATATTTTGTGAAACATAATTATAAATGAAATGAAAATGAAAAACTGAAATATGGGTAGAGTTTTTTGAACTTAAATTGTACACAGATAAAGTCGATTATTAGGTGTACACACTTACCATATACTTCATGGAAATGTTTTAACTGAAGTGAATTTAGCATCATAACTAAATATTGCACTTGCGACACAACAGGTCTCAATGACACGCAATCTGCCTACAATGACGTAAGTCACTTATGATGCTCCAAATGAGAGTTTAGCTTTGCCTAGCAACGAAATACCTCTCCGGCCAGATACCACAGCAATCAATTAGCAGCAGTTTCTGACAATAATTAGGTAAAGTCCACCGGAGATCGAAACTGTTTGAGGCGGAATTTGTGTAGATGCAAGTGTTTTCTAAGAATATAAGAAACTGGACCCTTCTATCTTGGTTACTTTATTTTTATTGAACTTACATAATTGCAAATTTTGGCGCATCGTCGGTTAGATAACATAATAAATTATAGAGCAGGCCTGTTTTTGAACTGAACGGATATCCGTCCCGGATATCAAGCTACTGTGCTTACCAGATTTTCTGAGAATTCGTTATAATGACCTATCCTATCCTATCAGTAGCGTGGCGTCAAATATGTTCTTAGTAAAGCCGGAGCAGATTTGGTTTACTGTTTCTTCGGAAGTAGTAGATACACCGGTCATAATGCCTTAAAATAGGCAAGCCGGTGGAAATGGACGCCACACCACTGCCTCCTATGTCCAGTAAATTTAATTTCTATTGGGCATCTTTAGAAATATTTAAGCACAAAAAATATTTTTTGTCATTCTACTACTTCTATAGGAGTGTTAATATTATAAATATTATACACTAGAGGGTAGGTACTACCTAATATGAAGTTCTTAAATTATGACAAAGTAGCATTTACGCGCGGCTTCTCCCGCTTAATTTCCGTTCATATGCCAAGGGAACTCTTTATCGGGATATAATGTATCCTATGTTTGAATCCTGTAGGCTTATGATACTACGTTTTGTCATGCGATAAATAAGTGATAAAGCATCCGTCACTCTCACACACTATTTGTTAGAACGCGACGGATGCTTTATCATTTATTTATAGCGCGATAAATCGTAGCATCATAAGCCTACTGGACTTAATCTACTTGCATACCACATTTCATCTCAATCCATCCGGTTGGTACCCCGTTCAGTCCACCGTCGTTACTAGGTATAAATTTATATAAAAGCAAATCTTCAACCCGGCGACGACTGCCAGCGACATGTGTTGACGACTACAGCGGCGGCGTCTGTCGCTGGTAGCTTCTCGTAGGTATATAAATTAAGGTTTCGCGCAGAAAAAATGTATAAATAAGCTATAATCTATAATATTTAACACATTTCAACCAAATTAGATGTCGTCAAAGTTAGGGCGTGCAGAACCGAGAAATTTTAGTATGGCAGTACCGGCAGTTCCCGGTTCTCTCATACTCAAAGTAAAGTTGATTGTTAACCCTCCTAGCTTGTATGGAATCGAGTTACTTACGACCATCTACAACTGTGAAGTAAAGTATTGAACTTTAATCGATCAATCTGATCGTCCTACCTTGGAGCAAATTATTGGAATAGCCACTCCAATCGAAGCCGAAATCGCGGTTTATACAGAACAGATGTTAATTATTGTTTAGCCAGCAATTGGCAGCCAATATACAGTTAATATATTTATACCACACCTGGCCATAAAGTGGCTGTTTCCGCACGCTGCGCGTACTGAAAAAGCCGCTTTCTGGCCAAGTGTAGACATAAAATTATGTACACAACACGGGAGGTAATAAAGAAAGCGTTTTGTTTTACCACCCTAGTTGTGTAATGTACTATTACGTATTGTCGCAGCTTGTTGTGTATTTTAATACTTTTTTATGGCTGTTCACAACATTGCGAAGTATTAACTATAGAGTGCCTATGGGGTGCTATGCCGTGAAAAAGGACAAAAAGTATTTTTGACCTCGCGTTGTAAATATACCTAAAGGCGTTACATTAGTATTATAACAGGCAGAGCTATAGCCTTTTTTTCTTAACCTGAAATAAACCTACTTGCCACCTGCGATATTACGGAATGATATTATTATGTCAACTATTCTTTTATGTAAGCAATTTGCGTCAGTATGATAACGCAACATGGGTACTTATGTAACTTAATAATAATGACTGGTGCACATGACATATTTCGTATACATATATTTTATCATTTATGTTCATTTTTATCTTGTTGTCACAACTTATTGTCAAATGTAATTTTGTCATAATCTAATAACCATAAATTGTTGTCCCTAGGATCAGAGCTACTTCAGCGAGCCGGAAATAGACTCGGAGTACCATCACCAGCACGTTCATAAAACAAAGGTAGGTGACACATTCATTCTTCAGCTGCATTAATGAGTTCGTTCATATTTCGCCAGCAGGTTCGAAATGTATTACACTATAGCACTAAAACTTACATTATGAGCGAACCAAGATTGACTAGTTAAAAATGCGAGTTTAACTCGCTCAGGTGGTCTCGTTTTATTTTAGCACGATGTATACAGGGTGGGAGGGACTATACCGACATACTTTAGCCATGAATTCCTGGTGGTGTGACGAGTAAATAATGTTATGTCAACATGGGTCGAATATTGACATTTTACATTAATAGTCTTATGGAACAAAATAAATCAGTAAATTCAGCCCCTCGTTATAAACATGTCCTTACTGGAGGAAAAGTTATCAAAAAGAAAAAAAAAAGCTAAAATGGAAACGAAAGGTAAATTTTTTGGCCTCGTAGTCGCTTACCAACAAATACTGCGAAGGTTAATTGCTGTTTAGTTAAAGGATTAAAAAAAATTGTAAAACTATCTTAGTCACATTTATTAGGGCTTGTTACACACTTGGGAGGTTTCATTTAAAAAATAATGAATATCTCTGAAAGTAAGCGTTTTTCGACTATACATCACATAACTTTTTTTACTCCTAATAGTTGTTAGAATCCATAGTTAAAGTTTGTCGGTATAGTCCCTCCCACCCTGTATAATGTTAGTGACGATTCGTTAATTTTACAGATCCTCATCTATATCTACATATATGTATTTGTATAATCAGGGCGCTAAATCTCTCCATTATTTCATTTTTTTAGAATCGGTGTGAGAAAACGAATATTATTCTTGCATTAAAGATTTTTTTTTATTAGGAAAGATCTAAGTGTTACCATCAATAAATAGTTACATGACCGTTATATGAATAATTCAATGTAGCAGTGTAGCTCCATGTCGTCCGCAGCGATGATTTTGGCAGCCCCCCGCGCTTGAATGTGGGATGCCCAAGTGCTAAGTGAAAACTATATTTATACTTTGAAATTTATTGTAAAATAGTAGGTAGGTAACATGGTAAGTAAAGTCTTAATCTATTATTAGGCGCAATATACATAAGTAAACTGTCTTATTTTCTAGGCGCTTATTACTAAAATAAATTAAATAAAACGACTTGCAAATGGCAAGTTTCGATTGATTGAAGTAACTGTCAATTGTTTAAATCCAAAAGAATGTGAAAGGTATTTACTTTATTTTCATTACAGATTTAGTTTTCCTAGGTACTTTTAGAAATTTCTTATCTTTCAGGTGGTAATAGTAAGGAACATTTTCGTTGATTTTATTGTTCGCGCGGACTTACCCGCGATACTGACGGTTGTGCGAAACACGTCATCTTACCTTTGATCTATCAAGGGACTTACATTCATTAAAAATGTATATATTCCTCTCTGAAAAATTCAAAGGCTACGTTTGTACCTATATTAAAAAGAGGAATATCAACGAAGTATTCAAAGGCAAGCAAGGCGCGGTGTAAATTCTAACGTTTGTATAACATTTAATTATTAAATGGCATTAGGTAATTGATTTTTGTTACTTCATTATAATTATGAACTTTGAGCTAGCATTCAAAAGGCTCTGCATATAGGTAGACCTTTGTAATAATGCGCGCCGCTGTGGAGTTTCTTGGGCGTCGACCTCCACGAAAGCACGAGCGCCTTCTTGAACGGCTCAGAGGCGCAGCCGCTACACACCTGCATCACTGCTTTCACCTCCGCCTCTGCGGGCTCTCGCTCGTCCACCTGGAATATGAATTGTATCCCCTTTTACCACTTTGCTTAAATGCTTTGTACTAAAGGCAGAGCTACAAGTAGCAATCGTTCAGTTTTTAGACAGTTCCAACTTCGGGCAACTATCGCCGATACCCCGTCAAACCAGTCGCGATTCCACGACCGGGCGGGATGTGTCATCATTTTCGCAACTTTGGAAAAGTTCCTTTTACCGTTGGAGCCAAGAGTTACTTAAACTGAACGCCAGTATTGAAGGAACTAGATGACAATTTAAATATACACAAATGTTCCTACGATTCGACCAGAATTGTCAAAATACATGTCTATGAATACAAGAAATTCAATTATCAAAATGCGTAGCTTAAAGTATAGAGGAAAGTAATGTCGATGAAATATCATCCAAATCTAAACTTAGTTCTCGGCAAAATGTTTGTCTGTTAAACTAATTCGCCTAATTCTGGCATTCACTGACCTAACACACACATTTGTTTGATATGAACAGACCCTGTCTTAATAGGTTGGGCATAAGTTTTCTTCGTATCAGATGTACCTACAGTGATATAATGCTATCATCGATTTGGATAGCATTATCTGACAACAGTAACGTTTTTCACAATATTTAGTGTAACTGTCATGTAATTACCGTCTCCTTTTGTAAATTTTGAACTGGAAGGTTCCCGACGACGCCAGCAAGTCCGTTCAATAACGACTGCTGGAACATGGCGTCGTCGTCATCAGCAATGTTCGGACTTAGTAGCGCCTCGTCCACGATAGACCCGTCCGATAATGCGACCAGCCCACGTTTGTCTTTTTTCCCTGGAATATAAGTTGCAACTATAGGTGAAAAAACTAAACGATATTTTTTTTAATTCAGAACATCAACGAATAATTTCAACATATTTGCGCGACTGAACAACATAATATTATTAATTACCTGAAGCGGGTTGGTCCAATTCCTTCTCTGGATTGTCTCTTTTGTCACGTTTCTTCGAATCTCGTTTGTACAAACTATGTGAGGACGTATCATCAATATATTGTACATTTGCCGGGTTAAGTAGTGAGCCAGATAACATTACTGTTGATGATTTCGATGGACTCAACGGGTGTCTGACTGAAAATCTCTGACCGTGACCAACGGAAGATGATACGGGTAGATCGACTAAAGAAATTTGAGGAATGGGATTGTTGATGGATGGTTGAGATGACGGGATTTGATGAACACTGTTGAGGAGCTGTTCGGAGACAATTCTGTTGCTCAATTGTCCATTGGCATATGCTTGCTGAAGCTGGAGACCGTTAGGCAACTGTACAGGGATCATCTGTTGCTGCTGCGCGCCGGCCAAGTTCAGGCTGGGAGCACGTTGAAGTTGTCCGCCGATGAGGAAGTTCCCGTTGCCTAGCGGGGTCGCTTCTGGTGGGGGCGGCTCAGTGTCTGCTTCCGTTGCCGCGTCGATGGGAGTGCCGTCGTGCTTAAAGTGGTGAGCATGGTGATGCTTATGGTCTTTGTGGGCTTTCCCCGCAGTCAAAGCCACGTGATACAGTTGAAGCATCGTCACCTCCCCCATCAGTCCAGATTGTTCTATAATTGTTATATTAAAATAAATCTACGTTCACTAGATACCACAAAATACATAAAACAATATAGGTAATATATGTAAACCAGTAAGACGATTTGTACTAGTTATCAATCAATATGTATAATGTCAAGGGTACTTACTTATAGTGGGCTCCAGGCCATCTTTGCTGTATAATAGACTCTGTTCTTGACCTGTGACAGCCACACCTCCGCCTTTGATTACGTGACCTACCAACTGGAAATCAAATGTGTCTTATAAATATGTAGGTTATTTTGTATCTATGCCCCATAAGCCAACTGTTTTTTGTTGTCTCAGCAAACACGTTCGGTAGAGTTCTTTGTAAATCTGATGTTAAGAATTGGTACTCGGTTTAGTTTTTGATAGTCAAAAAATGCGTTGAAAGTACTTATAGATTCGATTAATCAATATCACTTGAATTTGATTTAAAAATAGCGACATAAGTGTTGCACACTTACGTTCTAAAATTTCATTCTTTACCTTATCCATACAATAGTAAGTACATTACTTACCTAGGGAGGTAAAACAAAGAATGTCTCAGATCGTAGGTATTTGCCGCCCGAGACGAAGGCAAGGGCGATAAATATGCGATCTGAGGCTTTCTTTATTAGCTCCCGTGGTAAGTAAAACATTTTACATCTTCCCCAGGCCAGGAAGTTGGATTTTCCGCATGCCTAGCGTGCGATAATTGCCACTTTATGGCCAGGTGTGACGTAAACGTATTTATTCAATGTATTTTTGATTCAGTTGACTCTGATAGCAGCACGTGGTGGAAAAACGGTTCGCAAATTTTGAAACGGACAAGTGGCTTACGAAGTTTGCGAGTTAAATAAAAACTTGTAAAACTGCCAGTCTCTCCGTAGATTTTTAATATTTTTGCGCAATTACGGTCCGACCTTATGTAAATAATAAATAACAAAACGAATCCTTCTACGATATTCAGATGATTCAAGTCCATCCATAAGAAGAGGTTTTCCATACAAACCTAAAGACCTTCATTGTTTGCTTCTCGGCATCAATTATGTTTGAAACGTGTTTTATTTATTTTATAGATTGATACATTTTGTTTGCGCGAAATGACAAGAGAACTCTCAAAAAGGCAAAGAATCATTTTATCAAAAAAACGTTTAGTTTCAAATAATGCTGATGGATAGCTCTGATCTTAAAGGCCCAATTGCACATTAATTCTGTTTTTTTGAGATCTATAAAATAAAGCTTATTTTAAACAGAATTAAACAAATAATGACCCACTTTATGTTTGTACCAAAAAACCGACCGATTTGAATCACCTTAAACATGTTTTACTCGGATCACATGGTAAATTATAGCGAATATTACCCTTTTGACCGTCACTGAGTCATGTAAAAAAAAATCTCTTCATTCCTTTTTTGAACCGCCTTGTCTATATCTCATAACAAACTAAAGGAGGGAACGCATGCATATACTATATGTACAGCCTGAATGTATAAGACATACCCTGTTGTGGAACCCTCTTCCCACTCGTTCTGCGTTCACCCAAATCTGCCATTCGCCGGTTTTACCGTTCCAAGATTGACACGAATGATACCAACTGCAAATAGAATATGATTAAATAAGAACATTTAGATAGTCTTTATTTCGTACTGAAATTATACTTCATTGAAGTATCATGAACCAACAGCGAATTAAACTACTCAATTGAATAACTACTCCAAGATATTTAGGCGTGCGTGACAACTGTAGGTGTAGGTGTAGGTATTATTGCAGCTCTTTGTGAGTTTTATCGATTTACGATTCAAAAATATTTTAATGTATAGCTTAAGAATAAATATACCCTATCTGATAGCAAATTTGGGTGACTAAATTGTTATGCTTAGCCAGCGAATTCTATGTTTTCTTTTGTGGTGATATTCAAGAAATGTCTAACATAACGAGCTGTATAAAGATCCCCGTTGCATTTCAATCTAAGTTTCGGTCTTGAAAATGTCTATAATGGTCCAAGTACAAGTACCTTGAGTATATGTCTAATGCTTACTGGTACACACTTGCAAAACCACATTACCTTGAAAGTTGTGACAAATTTAGACCTTTACGAAATTTCACAAAACCAACCTAACGAGGCTAAAAAGAAAATATCAAGATGATTCGCCATTGCGTAACTTTTAAGTAACGTGAAAGGCCAGCACTAAATATAACCCCGAAATTGCAGTAACCCACATTAAGAAAATCGGTTTTTAAAAGTAGCAATTATTTTATTTCAATTTACTATTTGTGATATACATCTCCGACCCTTATGAATTAGACAGAGTAGGGCTACGCTAAATAATAGAGATTCCTAATCTAAAACATGGGTTCATTTTGACTCTTCCTTTGTCCCACATTAAAGTATGCAGAATGTGATTGCTTTAACTACAGTACTGATAATAAATCGTTCAACTTTGTATGTGTGGCGTGTAATTGTTGTATTACATTGCCTAGATTACCACACATGTATATGTGTTACCCCAATGTCGAGTCAAATAGCGTAAAGTGTTTGCAAATTAATGATAATCTTACTAAGTCATCGTAAAACACATACCGTTGGTGCAATAATTACAAATTATACTCACGTGTTTAATTTTAGAGGATAATTGAGCCTGAAGAACGTCTGTCCGTGGACGGCCATACTGAAGTAGCTGGCTTCGGCGTTATTTGATATCCAGAATGATATCTCTTTAGGGCTGTCTCCAACTAGGCAAATCAACAACGAAGCCATATTTTACTTATAATAATTTTCTGTCCGGATCACAGTACTTACTTGGTAAAAAACTCGTAACGCTTGGAATCTCTTTTTAAACGCCTGGACGTGACAACTGAATGCTCAAGTAATATTTACAAACTGCAAAATGTTCAAAAACTTGAAATATTATTTGAAAATTTTCTAGTATGCTCCATAAATTGCTTCCAGATTGGTATTTATACGATTTGCAGTTATAATTGAGAAAAACTTAGTGAACACGAATTCAAGAATATTAAGCTGGCTTTCTGCCCGGTCATATTGCACAATAGAACGTGGGATGGTGAGGTTTCGCAAACGTGCGTGTCCCGTAAGTGCAGGTAATCGTACCAAGAGGCGTCTCTCTCCGCGGACAGCAGCCGGTGATAAACAGGTTTCACAAAACTACATCATTTAATTACAGAAATAAATTTAACTTTCTTTGTATGTAACTATAATAAAATACTTTATTATTTTAGATCTTAAAGAATTTCTGCTTTTCCTGTTTTTGCCACCCAAATCAATTCCTCGAGATTTTCGAGAGCGGCAATTCTCGGAGGACAAAAATTTAGTGAATGCGATTTTTTTGTATTAAGTTCACCCGTAAGTAACTAAATTACATTTTAAGAGAGTTTCCCCGTCTTACCTGAATAAGAGAACAAGGGATGATCCTCGGAATGATTGTGGAATTTTGACCACAAGCAGAGAGTGAACTCTTTAAGGTCCGGCAAATCTTTTTCATACTCCAGGTACTGGTAGAAAAGTTCTTGGTTCATGGACACTTTGTAGACGCTGCAAGCATCGGAGTCCCCCGGAAGGCCTGAGCTGTATGCCCCAGACAGTTTGCTGCTCGAATAAGAATTGTAGCTTGCCGGCCTTCGGTTCACTATTTTTAAATGCGGACTGTAAAAAGTAGGTAAACATTAACATAGTTTCAACACTCAGTCAGGAACGGAATTCGACCTAAACAAGCCAAATGTAACACGTGCACAGATTTACACTTTGCATGTTATATTTAGTTAAACCAAAAATAACCCGTATGCTACATTTAGAAGTATAAAGGACATTGTCAAAGCTACTATAGAGCCCCGAACCAGATCAAAAGTTATTGTGTCAACACCAAACCTACTGTATCTTAAAGAACAATAAATTGCCAACCTTAATCACTAAATTTCATTAAAATAGTTTTTGGAGATCCGTAGGAAATTGAGATTGATTTCCAGATATCGAGGTTAGTTTTTGGGAAGCAAAGTGTTTAATCATTTATCTTTAAGTCCTGACGTTGATGAGACTTCACTTAGTCGAATGACATATAATTTTGGATACCTGTTTTAGGTTTTACGTGACTACTGTTTAGTTTTGTAAAAATCAAAAAGGTAGTGAAAGATAATAACCTGGATTCCAATGACCTTTCCGGTGATTTCACGTAAGAAGTGTAGGTGAGGGAGGATTCCGGCACGATGGGCTGCCAGCCCTCCTCCCTGGCACACGCGACCCCCGCCAGGACACAGAACAACAGAAGCCGCATGATCTGCGAAAAGATAAGCTATTTTACGTCAGGAACTGCTTAAATGGCCTAACATGACTAGGCAAGGTACTTACAAAACTTTTTGACTTTTTATTAGCAATATACAATAAATATTTTGGGAAAATCTCATCTATGTGGCCAACAAAATTAATTAATGAAGGTTTTGTTCTGCCATATCATAAGTAGTATATCAAAGCATAAAAAACGTAAATAGAATGGTGTCGTACTTTCTGGCGGAGACATGGTATCGTGCCGAATTCAAAAACCAATCAAAAAAATGTACGTAAAATGTACTAAATTGTAGGTTAATTAAAAAAAATTTACTACACATCAGTGGCGTGGCGTAAAAGTTATCCTTGGGCAAGCCGGTGCAGATTTGGCATACATTTTCCTTAAGAGCTGTAGAATAAGGTGCTCAAATGCCTGATATTAGGCAAGCCGGTAGGAATCGATTTTAACCCCTTTATCGAATCTATTTTAACCCCTTTAGGAGATGAGTTTCGAAAAACTGTAAACTGCATATCGAAGTACAAATTTAGTACATTTTTTAAATTCATAACATTTATCAATATATTCATGGTAAATTGGCAAACAATACACCCGCCGGCCCGATGGGCGTACCTCCACATTGCAATAAAGTCACGTGTACGGATTTTATTTAATAGCGTACAATTTCGTACATTTTCTGTACATATTTCCTGATTCATAAGAAAGTTGAGAACTCGACGGCAACATAGTGAAATAAGTAGATAGCGCCCGCCAGAAAGTATCCTTCCTAGCCGGGGGCAGATTAATCGTTGTTTTTTCGTAAGTATGTGTAGTAAATTTTTTTTAAATTAACTTTACATTGTACGTACATTTTTTGATGCTATTTTGAATTCGGTACGATACCATGTCTCCACCAGAAAGTATGACACTGTTTCCGCCAGAAAGTACGACACAATAGAATGTTCCCCGGGACCATGGAAAACTCAAAGTGTGCAGAGACCACCGATTTACTCGGCAATCGGTGGTCTCTGCACACTTTGATCTTCACACGTTGTGTGCTTATAATAGAGAAGTAGTGATATATTTCGAGGTGTGGAAGGAAAGTGGTAAGACGCGTGCAACATGAATGCTAGACTTCCTCGTTCAACTCTCGCGTGTCTTGTTTGACTACCTTCTCTATTCATTCATTATTGTTTTATGTGATTTTTATCAAAATAATAACTGCTGCAATTATTTTTCACTATCAAAACATTTAGGTAGGTACGCAAGCCGTCATCCATAGGTTTGCAGTTATTTAGGTAAGCAGTTTTGGTAAATTTAGATTTGATAACCATCCTTCTTTTATAGTTAATAACGTGACTTAAAATTAACTTATAGATATTCGATAAGAACTGCATGAGACACTATAAAAGACAGTGAACTTGAACACGGGTTTCTCAAGTGTAGGTATACTTAGTGTAAATCGACGAAAATTTAAAAAAACTAGATGTATTTGTTTTTCTGCAAACCGTACTCTGCCATAAAAAAAGAAAGTTGATACCGACAGTGCCGGATTAACCCATAGGCAATGAGGGCTACCGCGACTGAATTTCGCCGCTAGCTAGAGGCGCTAGTGTAGCGTGTGGTCCCTGAAATGTCAAATGTTAGTGTTTGTGGTGGGCTACCCGGGTTTATTTGTTATTAAAATAATGTTATAAATATTTTGCAATATCTGATATTAATTATGGCAAATACGAGTTACGCGTCAACGAATGCCAGTGCTTTGAGACAGTTTCATCGTTTGAAAACTTAAGTATGTCCTCTTTTTTCCGAACAAAACGCAATACCTGCCGCGAGGTAGGTACAGCAGGATGTCGACGCCGTAGTCAAGTGGTTGCACGATAATGGCATTGTGTTAAACGCAAATAAAACCAAACTATTAATACATATATAGATACAAGAAATCAAAGTACATAGAAAAATTAAATGGCACTCACCTGTGTACAGACCGGGAATCGAACCCGGTACTTCTGGATTTCCGGCCCAGCGACTCAACCACTTGTCCACCGTAGCACCCAGTAAACGCCCTCAATTTTGCTATCTACTTTGACTTCCGTATCATTCTGTTTTAATAGGTTAGCTAATATTAACGCCATCTCTCGCTCGATCGTCGTGCCTGTAAAGGTTCGCATTGGGGTGAGATACCTGTGTAATACATGTTCTCATAGATGGCGTTTAGGTTAAATCCTATTAAAACAGAATGATACGGAAATCAAAGAAGATGGCAAAATTGAGGGCGTTTATTGGGTGCTACGGTGGACGAGTTTTTGAGTCGCTGGGCCGGAAATCCATAGGTACCGGGTTCGATTCCCAGTCTGTACACAGGTGAGTGCCATTTAATTTTTCTCAAGACAGGCTCATCGTAGAGCGCTTACCATATTTACTCAACTGCAGCTATTAGGACGGAGAAAAATAAAAGTAAATTTAAAAAAAGCCCTGTCTAAATACTACCTCGACAGTATTTAATTTATTTAATTCTATTACTGTCGAGGTATTTACCTACCTAGATGTCCTGTTATGTAATGAAAATTTGTAATATTGTACCTACAGATAGACTCACGGATCCCACAGTCAACGTGTTACACCACCTATTGAAAACCTCAGACACCCCTACTGATTTATATTATTCTGAATTATTCTACAGTATTTGTTTTTAAATCCGAGTATTATTGCCAAAGATATTAGTGTGTTTCTTTTTTTTTTAATTCTAGTTGATTAGTAACTCTACATTTGTTGATTACGTGTGAATGACGTAGTTAATCCCACTGAGACACAAACACTTTGACAACACTTGACAACTCCGTCTGTGAATAACTCAGTCGTAAATGTTGCACTCGTAAGTGTTAGTGAATAATATAATATAATTATAATGAAATTGATTCTACTCTTGATTCTGAATAAACAGTTTTCAGGTTTTCAGTTAGTCGTGTAACACCTTGTATAAAAAAAAAAAAAAACAAAAAATAAAAAAAATACTCAATATTTTTATGGTACGATTTTAAGGTATTACTTAAATACGTTTGAAATATAAAATTCATCTTCACACCCATAATAACAAACTGACAGCTATAATTCAGGACCCTACTCGACAGTGGCGCCAACTGGTGAGCACAAAAACGATAGCGCTCATTGTAAATTATTATTATTATTATGTAAATTATTGTTGCCTACATATCAACATGCACATGAAATAAGAATGAAATTGTAGAGATTTTAATGAGCTTCATTAATTTTCTGGCATTAGTTGCTGAAAATTACATGCTAATAAATATCAAAATCCTATTGTACCCCGCGCCTCCATCAGGTGTCAGGCGGTTAAATAAAATAATGTTACTTCTTCTGATTTGTTTTATTTCGTCTGCTCAGTACTAGGTTGAACTTAAGACTAAACAAATTATTTTTCATCACACTTGCTCGAAAATGGTGTCAAACACATATTTCTGTAACATTAATTAAATGTTTAAATAGTGTATTTCAGTATTTTGCAAATATAAAATCAACCATTTTAAGTCTTTACCGCTATGGTTTCCGAACGTGACTTGTCGTCTCGATATATGTCACTAATGTCACTGTCAGTTTTACAATTTTATTTAGGTTAAGTAAGGTTATTTTAATCAGATTTCCTCACAAGTGCGATGAAAAACATTGTTTGTGCCACGGGCGGTAAGGGAATTACAAACTTGTGTTATTAAAGCCCTCGGCTTCGCCTCGGCCTTGTAACAAACACTCGTTTGTAATTCCTTACTTACCGCCCTTGATACACAATGTACTATTTCATCACACTTGCTCGAAAATGGTGTACTACACGTAGGTTTTGCGGGCCGTAAATGAGCTATTACGCCCTAGGGCGTAATGGTTTTCTTTTTAATTTGAAACGCTGGTTCTGTTTTACTCTTATTTGTCATGTTCAAAGGAAACCCCAACTTACTTTTTAACTTTTATCACTGAAATATTTATTTAAAGATAACTGTTATTGCAAATACATGTAAAAACATATTTTGGTAACATTAATTAAATGTTTAAATAGTGTACAGATGTAGTGAATAATCCTTTCCTATCGGCAAAACTCGGAACAACGATAACACCCGAATGTTGCCGATGTGTCTATGAATTACTGTATTATTAAATTACGTGTAGGTATCAAATAAATCGCATACTTTATTTATCAATGTCAAATGTCAAACTGTCCGTTTGACGAATATTACACTGAGATGTTAAAACCACCACGATTCTATCATATAAAGAATTCGTTAGGTAAACAAAAATATAACTAGTTACCGAGGTCGTTTTATTTCAATAAAACGCACTGATAAAAACCAAATTCCGGTTGGGATGATCTAATGATTCTATAAGGATTGGAACCCCAAAAGTCTAACTATAAGTCAAAACTACAGTAGGATTTTGCAGACCTTTTTTATAACAATTAATTTTTTTAATTAATTAAAAATACTATGACATAACAAAAAAGACACCTCAACATAAAACAAAACAAACCAGCAGAGAAATTAATATATATAAATATGATTTTCTGATTGGATGAACGACTTCGATTATGACAGCGGGATAAGAGGAGGAGGAGCGGGGTGGAATGTGAGATGCGAAACAATACTTCCAACTTCCATATCACAGTCAGAATCAGAACTATTTTCTGGTGTATCATTGTCAGAGTTTTCATGAACGGTGATTAGTCTATCAAAATATAAGTGGCCTGCATTAATACACGAGTCCATGAAGTTTATCACAAAATCTAACATAAATATCAACAAAATATTTCTGTGGTATTAACTACTCTATATAGATACTTCCTCTTGCAATGCGACCGTTCCCTACGTTGTCTCGATGGGTACTGAGTGCGAGTGAAGTAGTAAGACAAAAACGAACATTTCCGGGAAAATACGAAAGGAAAGGATTATTCACTACATCTGTATTTCAGTATTTCTGTCTGCTGTCACTGTTCTTGTCATACTGGGACGATTAGTAAGGTTATATTATTAAGATTTCCTCACAAGTGTGATGAAAAACATTGTGTGTGCCACGGGCGGTAAAGGAATTACCGCCCTAGATACACAATGTACTAATAAATTACATAGAGCGAGACAGACTGTATTCCTTTAAATTCTAACTATGGAATATTCTCCTGAAGTCGCCCGTCCGTCTCGGAGATAGTGGAGGCTGTTTATTGGATGATTACTTATACGGAATAAATTAAATGCGGTTCTGAAGTCTACTTGCCCGATAATTCTTTTCGGTTGGATTTTGCCAAGTCACCGGAATTTTACGATGGTGTATTAGATATTTAAAATGTTTGGGAATCTTTTTAAAATGAATGAAAAATAAAGTGTAGGTACGTCTGTATGTACATATACATGTCGGAACTTATGTTTTTTTGTAAATTATTTTTTGATAAGAACCTCTTTCCCTTCTCTTTAAATGCAAAAAAAAATACAATTTCAAATCCCAATAGGATTTTAGATATTTGAAACTCAGAGCTGTATAATTATGTTTTTACGTACCCTACTTCTACCTTCGAGAACAAATATAAATAGTTTGTCTTCACTCAATATTGCATTTTTATCACTTAATGCATGTCTGTTATGTGCAGCATGTCAAATGCAAAATTAATTTACTTATTTGATTGGTTTTAAAGAAGGCCAAGCGGTAATGTATTTTGGTTCTTTGTGTTTATTAAAACGTTTGTACGGTTTTAATACATTTGTATCAAAAGCATAACCAACATCCTAACCCTTTTTTACCTAACAAATCTAAGGCAGAAAAGGAAGGCCCTGATTGTTTTCACGCTTCTAGATTAAGATGCGGACAAATTTTAATGATTGATGTGGGATGAAATTGTCAGTTGGGACCTAAATTTTAATCCATGTATCAAAGTAGGTAAGTCTCGCCCTTCATACTTATTCTCAAATCGGTTTCTGTTCATAATTTTACTTGCGCTTGTATCAATTCTATTTATTTATGCGCCATCCTCTAGGTACTTGGACATCATTACCTACTTTGCATAATTAACCGATTAAAAATTCCTATAAATGTGGAACAAGTGAAATTGCCTTTTAGGCTGTCGCATAATCCAGCGAGAATGCATCGCTCATGCTCGCGATGAATGTTAAAACAACTTTCGACTGCGGTGTGCGAGTACCTACCTATATGTTAATAATTTATACAACTAGTGAACTAACTTCGCTGAGGTAAAGTCCTCGTTTATCGTGTCGACTAGAGAACTTGTGCACTCGGTAAATATCGTAGTTCCGATTCTACGCGTCTAAGAATGGCTGTAAGTAGAGATGTGCCATTCCCGGGAATATTCCCCGTTTGTATGGGGAATATTCCCACCGCGGTAATATTCCCCATGCAAGTGGGGAATATTCCCGGGAACGGCTCATCTCTAGCTGTAAGCTCGACTCTATATTATTGACGTAGGTACATTGGTCCTAATTCTAAAACAACACCTGAGAAAAGCGAAACTTTTGTTCTTAGATTCAGTAACTTTAAATTGATGATTAAAAAGCAATTAAATTCATGTTATACATAAGGTCAGGTGGGGTAAAACGAACATAGTTTATTTTGCCCGGGGTAAGACGGAACGTATGAAAATTCCGTACTAAGTGTTCGTCTTGCCCCGATGTCCATCTTACGTACGTAAAGTCAGTTGTGGAACTGACCTTACGCAAGTACCTATATAAATAAAATCGTAGAAAGACTGTATCTGTACATTAAAGATGATTCCAAAGAAGTAACTGTAAAAGATATGTAATGTAAATAAGTAATAAAACGTAAGAAATTGTTATAGGTATTTTTGTTTGTTTGTCTGTCTGTTTGTGCGCACATCAGGTAAAAACTACCGAAATGATCTCCATAAAATTTGGTGTATGGGTAGATTGTAGTGATCCATAGGATACTTTTTACCCGGCTAAACCGGAGCAAAACACAGTCATTTAACTTAACTAAACGAAGTTGCGACGGATCCACTATTAGTTAAAAATACGATGATATGTAATAGTTGTTCCCCATTAACCCTTAGATTTAAGCTTTTAATCGATCGCTAAATAACGAGTGTTACATTGAGTTTAACAAGTTTATTAAAAATTCCAAATAAACAAATGTTTCCAAATTGGAATTACTACATTCATACCTAATATGAAATCAAAGAGGAAAACGATAAAACAGTTTGTTCCGATACTTGGAAAATTTAACTATCTATTAAATAAACGTATAACGCTCATTTGAGAAGCAAATCCTCGGTTGATAAACATGTTGCCTGTGCCATAACTAAGTAAGTGGAGTTATTAGATTCACTTCAGTATACTTTCTTATCTTACGTAACCAAAATTACCCTGCATTGACTTTCAGCCCGATCTAACGATAGCTGCACAAGCATTATTATTGAATTATAAGAGCACGCTCTAAAGAGTCTAAAGCAACTTGCGCGGGTTCCGTAGTACGAAACTAAGTAAGTTATACAGAGTGAATTTTAAATCGTGAATCGTAATAATTTTTTTGTAGTCTATACATAGTTAACAATAACTTACAATGCTTTTAAACCTAAATTAAGTACGTTTTTATTTTTTCCACTTTTAAATTGATTTATCCTAATTTTTAAAATCTCGTGGTCACCCTACATTCATGTTTCGTACTTGTCATGAAAATTTCAACATTAGATATCCAACCTCCTAATATTGAAATTGGCTGGATAGAATGTTGGCACGTATTGTCAATAATGTCAACATCGTCGACATTGTCAACATAAGTACCTATTTAAATCGTATTTACTCATAAAATAATTCAGTTTTATTACGATTAATGGTATAAGCGCCTCCACCGTTTTGTTTATAATTAATTAAGCGGGTCTTTAATTGTAATTAACACTAGTGCTCTGTATTAGTCTTAAGTAGCTTTACCGGTAAACGTGGTTACGATTCACGATTTAAAATTCACCCTGTATATATGGCCGACAACACTGACTCGTTAGCTCCAGCGTAAGAGTTGATGTAACAAGGAATGATGTATTGTGTGGCCACTACCGCTCTGACCGGTTCATTCCTGTAACCGAAGCTCGAAGTAGAATGCGTCAGTGTGTCAAAGAGTTATGTTTTATCACGACCTCCATTTGCATCGTTCATTCGCTGCATTAAGTTTTAATGTAGGCAGTTCGTACCAATATTACCTATATATATACAATACACCTATATACAAAGCAAAATCACACAATTAAGGGCATATGAACAGCGTTAAAATGGGAAAAAAATACAACGAAAACGTATTTAATAATAAAGACAGAAAATTTTATAGAAAGGTGATTCCGTTGTTTTTCAATTAACTAATAAACGTAAAAAATCTTAACACCTGAAAATTCTTACAATAATTCCTATAATAACAAAATACTAGTACTTACCTACTATCTATAATAATTAAGGCATTTTTACTATCTATAATAATTAAGTAATTACTAAGTATCTAATAAAAAAGACCCGTCTTTTTTGTGGAGATCGGTTAATAACGGACATCAAATGAAACCATTCGATAAGAATGCACGAGTCACTATGAAAAATACCTAAATCGCTATAATGTGTGTCTATAATATTTGAAGAGTTCCCTCAATTTTTCCAAGATCCCATCATCAGATCTTGATTTGGTTGCAGTTAGACCAATTCAGTGTCCGTCAAGATAGCGTACACCGTAAAGATATTCAGAATCTGATGCAGCCAATAAATAGTACCCAAATAGTACCGACGAAATACCTAGGTGAAAAAAATAGTACCCTTAAACTTTTCGAAATATAAGGCCTGTTCACGGTGTACGCTACCGGCGTCAAGCTGGCGTACACCGTTTGTATCTCTGGAACGGCTTTGTTTTTGGAAACGCTTTATATCTCAAAAAATAGTACCCAAATAGTACCCTAGGGCCCTAAAATTTTATTTCTCTAGCTATCGTAGAAGCCGAGATACAGTGAGCTCTTTCTATAAGGAATTCCCGGGTACGCCAGCTTGACGGTGTGAAATTTTGTACACCGTTAAGTTATGGAATTTCTCGGCTTCTACGATAGCTAGAGAAATAAAATTTTAGGGCCCTAGGGTACTATTTGGGTACTATTTTTTGAGATATAAATTGTTTCCAAAAACAAAGCCGCTCCAAAGATACAAACGGTGTACGCCAGCTTGACGCCCGGTAGCGTCCACCGTGAACAGGCCTTATATTTCGAAAAGTTTAAGGGTACTATTTTTTTCACCTAGGTATTTCGTCGGTACTATTTGGGTACTATTTATTGGCTGCATCAGATTCTGAATATCTTTACGGTGTACGCTATCTTGACGGACACCCAATTCAGAATATACCTACCCATTCATACAAAAAAGGAATTTCCAAATCGGTCCAGCAGTCTTCAAGTAATTGCGTAACAAATATATTTTAAGTTGTAATGCTTTTGTTTGTGGAACTCAGTTAATAACGGACTTTATTTTATATGAAACTAGAATATGTACCACATACAAACGAAGTAATATTAATAATATTTGGTCATAAGTGTCTTTGAAATGGAATTCAGTGGACTATTTTTCGAGTTCAATTCGTCTTATCGTTAGTTTGATCATTCGAGTCTAAATAACACAAAAACAAGGGATATTGAACCACCCAGGCGATGACGCGAAGCCTATATGTATTTAGACACTTGGGGATATTTTTTAACTCAGTAATATTATTCTTTCTACATTATTATAAACTTTAGCACGAGTAAAATGCGAAACTTCATCTATCTATATCGTTAATTAGGTAATTACATATCTCATGTAACTGCGAAGAAAGAAAGTATCCGGAGTAGTAGGAACGGGGTCGATGCAGATAATCGAATAAGTAACAAAAGCTATGAATATGAGAGTGCACTATACTGACGCTAAAAGTGTCACTTGCACGCATAGCCCGCGTATAGTCGCGAGCAGCGCAGGAGAGCTACTCGTAATTCCAGTGAAATGATTCCGGCTGTCCGCGGCGCTTATGTAACGCTTCCGGCCCGGTTTACGCGCTTCCTACTAGCGCCACCGCTACCGGCGCCGGCGCCGGCTCGGCTACTCGCGCGCCAGCGCTTCTCTTCTTCGAGTTCCAATTACGAATACTTATCTTACACTCTTTCCTATGTGGAGCTCCGATGCCTGTTACAGTACCGTCATGCGTGTGATACCGTCTAGCTCCGCAAATAACTTACGTAACTGACAATTATCAGGTTTTGCAATAATGTTCATCTAATCATTTCTTATATAATTGGAATTAAATAATCCCCAGCCCGCGTGCAATTGGGTCAGCGTGAGAAATGCAAGCAGCCCATTCCCTCTCATCAATGACAGTAGACCTAGTGCGTGAGCAATGGGATGTGATCTGATGATAATAATCATATAAAAAAATATTTAAAGTTATTAAGTTCACTAACACTTTCTGAGCTTTGCGGACTTTGTCTTTTAAACGAAAAATGTGAGTAAAAAGGGGCTGAAATACGTACTACGATTTACAAATATGTATACATAGTTTGTATTTAACCAGAGTAATAATAACAACGCAATGACCGACAATCGCGTAGCTAAACACGAGGAAAAAATATCGCAAAGCACCATATTAATAACATAACTTGTGTCTATGCATACTCAAAATTTTGACTTTAAAGTTTTAGGCGAATTAATCGTACAAATCAAATAAAGCACTCACGGCGTCGTCCCAAAAATGAATATCCAAAGGTGCGCGTGTTCACTACCACGAGTTATTCACATACTGGTCAAAAGAGTCTTACTGGAGACTACATCGCGCCCCTCCCTACAAGCTTTCTTCCAAACCCAATTGACTTCATTCAAAGCGACATTCGCGATCTCGTGACACAACACTCGCGAGCGACAATAGCCCCCACCCCTTACATATTCAACATCAACTTACATTAGACAATCCGCCTTTCAATCAGATGTGAACGAGGCTTTTGTATCGTATTCGCTTAAATTAACGACTCAAAACCTATTAAAATATATTTGTGACATTATCTGGTAAGAACATAACAGCGATGCGTAGGTTATACTTAGGTTAATGCGGGCTAATTTTCCGCAATTCGACGACAAATATGCGCCTATTTTGCGTGATGGGTTGATGTTACTTACTACTCTTGCCAATTCAACTCTACCAGAAAGCCTAGTACCTTGATGTGGCCGACGATTTCTAGAAGGGACCCCGGTGTTCCGAGGTCATGTGCCCGGTACTTGGCCTCCCCCGGACATTCGAGAATCACGTGGGCGACTGTCTCCTTCACCATGCAGGCTCTGTACAGAGGGCAGCAATGTGTAAAACCTATACAAAATATCAGAGCAAATCTTATAGTTATTTTAGGAAGGGTACTTACATTGAAACCATTTGCTGTATGATTCGTGAATGTAGTAACATTCGTGAACACGCTTATTGCGATTTTAACTTTTGGAACCACAGTAACAATCGTAATCGTGTCGTACGAGTATAAAGATAAGAATTCTTACATTTTATGTAAGTATCGATCAGTCGGATAGGTGTTCAATGTATGGGGGTGGGGAGGGCGGGGGGGTGCAACTGCAATTTGCCTACACGCCTTGCAATCAGTCGGCTTGCACGACAAAGCGTATATATATGAACCAATATGCATTACTTTAATACCAGATGTTAGAAATTGCAATAGATGTGTTTATGTTGTGGTTATTTTATTACCCTTACTATGATATTATATGGATATAAAAATAATTATACGATTTTCTTACTCTATCTATGCTATAAATAAACTTTTAATACATATTAGCTAAGGCGGAAAAACATTAATAAATAATAATTTTTGAAATATAAAAATGATTATTTACTTAATTAATTAATCAATCAGTTCGTTGGCTCTGAAAATAATTTAACGCGTAAAGATTATATGCAGAGAGTTTATTTTTACAGTTTTTAATGTTATCTTTCTCTTGAAAGTGAAGTGCTATATTTAAACATAGTGTAGCAATGAAATGCGGCATGTGATCACGGCTTGTCACGGCCGTGCATATCCACTATGAAATTTATGAAGGTCGTCGGTCAGCAGCGGTCTCTGAAGACAACGTCGAAGCTATCCGGCGACTAATTGAAGAAAGGAACCACACAGCTTCGAATTGAATA
This sequence comes from Eudemis profundana, assembly GCA_947034925.1. Classification (NCBI taxonomy): domain Eukaryota; kingdom Metazoa; phylum Arthropoda; class Insecta; order Lepidoptera; family Tortricidae; genus Eudemis; species Eudemis profundana. The sequence continues at coordinate 30,062,546 of OX344794.1, forward strand.
AAGTGTATCAGTCAAATACAGAAGATTTGTAGTGGAAGCTTGATTGTGTATTAATTCTTACAAATTCATATTAGAATAGCAAAAGTTAAATTACTGCAAAAATGTCAGATAACAGTTCAATTACGTTAAGTTGATAAACACATGCGCAATTTTTACTAACAAGACATAGGTAAATGACATGCAAAAGGTCAATAAAGTCACTTGGTTACATTGTCATTTCAACTACTACTTAAAAACGATGACTCGGTTCAGTCGAACGTTGGGGATTGGGAGTTGAGATATTTTGGAAAGCTGTTTATTGTTTTACTTACTCTTATTCCACATCTGCCATATTTTTTTTTCAACATACCTACTTCAACCGCCCCTAGAATTAGACTCCATGTACTGTCTTACTAGATCAAAATAGAGCTATGAAGTGCCATATGAATTTATCTAGGTGTTGTTTCATAGCCATTGGTGACTCGTTTGCCCCAGTTTATTAATGAAAGTCATGAGTTATGAACATGTTACTTAACTGTCGCCCAGCCTCTGGTGCACGTACGATTGTGCTGGCACCAAACATATAGGTCCAAAATTTGTTGTAATTTTGCGCGCGGGCATACACACAGCCGCATAGTGTAAGAATTGTCAAGTTCTGACATTTAATTCAATGACCAATTTTATTGTGTAAAGGGCACATGTCTGTATGTATAAGCTGTATAAATATTTCCTTTTCGAAATCGTTCATTCAATTAATATGAGATTATAAAGTTTTTCTAGGCATTTGTAGGAGGTACAAACTAGTTTGTACTGTTAACGAAACGTACGTACGTAACTTTGAAATAATAAGTCATAATAGGGGAATTAAAATATAGACCGCTTATATTTTGTATTATTTTATTTCATACAAGCGCTATTCAAAAGTGTTTCTACATTTTATTAATTTATTTGCTTACTATTTATTGGTATAGATAGAGTATTAGAAAAAATACAAAATTATACATTTTTCTGGGTAAGATCGTTTAGAAAGTACTCTGACAGATCGTGTGAGAAATAATAAACAAGCGATACTTATTCTAATGACGGGACATGTGAAATGTTGTGAAGCCCATTTGTTTGCGTACCGGCGCAATAAAACACCTAAGTTTCCATTTAATAGATCGATCGTGAGACATTATTAGAATTCTGTAGGCATCCATATGGTTTTACTTAATAGGCCTTAGACACAGTGCCGGATTAAGCCAGCGCGGGGCCTGTAGCATTTCTTCAAAGCGGCGCTTGGTTGGTCTCAGATACCTCCCCCCAGAGAGCCCCCCCCCCCCCCCCCCCAATGCGAGGGGCCCGTAGCATTTGCTACTCTTGCTATATGGCTAAATACGGCACTGCTTGGACATTTTAAAATATTTTGAATGGAGACTGTAAAGCGCCGGTATCCTCAGAACAATATTTACCGAATTAGTAGGAAAACAGAAAATTTGAATAATTTTTAGACAACTTAAATCGACATTGGCATACTTATAAAAAATCAAAACACTAAATGCGGCCAGCATAGAGACTATAATTCGAGAAGAGTTGGTACAGCATGCCTTTTTTCCTTGACTTGGCGGACCTTGATAAAATCAACGGACTAACTGAATTACATGATAGTGGGACGATGGGAGGGAGGCGGAGGAGCTTATATTGGGTTTTATTCCGTATAGTAGAATACTCCAGCAAAAGACGCGGCAATTTAGAGTAATGTTTACACAGCATTTCTTAATGAAATATAAATAATAGACATGTCAACTGAATGTTATTGACTTTAACGGCAGTGACGAAAAACATCAAGGTTCGAGAATCATAGAGAAAATAGCCTAACTCGATAAGGCCTTATAGATAAAAAAAAAGGTTAATAAAGTTATATAAAAAATAATTGGCTGAATAAAAAATAGTTAACTAAATTATTATGAAGTTTGTGGAACAATAATAAACTATATCCGCTAAGGCGGATCTCACACTGCAGCGAAAATCGCGGCGACACGCGACTCAGCGATTTTCAACTCTGTATGTAGAATCATCGATTTGTATAGAAAAATCGCGGAGTGGCGCACACTGGCGCGTAAATCGCAAGCGACTCGCAACTACTATGCGCAGCTACACGGAAAAAATCGCGGCGACGGGCGATTTCAGTGTGTTCTTCGCCTAAGGTATTAATATAGAGACACCGTTCCAGTAATGGGCACTTGCACTCTCCGCGGTACTCCACTTCGCCGCGATGATAATTATTATAGACTGCGAATAGCGTCTGCTCATTTCACGGATCGCGAACGCGAGCTGTATGATGCAATATCACATTTGTTACTTCATGCCTAATAATAAGCAGAGCATAGACGAACGTTATTTTTTTCTGAATTGGTTAATTGTGTTTTATTTTATTTGGGCCAGTTAATTTAACTGCTGTAGTGACATCGCATGACATATTTTTAACTGCTGTTGTCTTACCTTTCTATCGTTAGTTTCACGCGACAAGAAGTTAAAATCGTTGATCCCCTTTTTTATATTTATTTCAAAAACGGTTTCTTGTTTAACTTAAACTTTGCGCTTTATCACAAAGCGAGGTTAAGTAGTTAATATCCATACGTATATTGTAAATACTGTATTGTGTTAAATTCTATGTAGCGGAGACGGGGGATGGTTGACCAAATTTCAGCTTTAACCTTTATATTTATTTTTATCTCTTTAGTGCATATTGTTGTAAAAAGCAATCCAACTGATAAATATATTACTATGCTTTAGAAAGAAATGGCAAAAACCTCGCATTAATCATAATATCGATACCTTTAGACTCAAAGGGCGTAAACGCCATTAGAACCTGCGGCGTTTACGCCCTTTGAGTCTAAAGATATCGATATAGTCTTCAAATCAGAATTTGCTCTCTTAGTCAGCGTCTTACTAGATCGTTGGTTTACTTTAAGGCGCATAAGATCTTCTTTTTCTGGTATGAGTATAATGCTATTTCGTTTTCGGACACTTCTTTTATTTTCCAAACGTAGTCCAGCTTTGAGAAAGAGTCTAATATCTTTGATCAGCCAGCCTCATTATAATTTAGTCTACCAGCCCCGAATCGCCTTGTAATTTTGAACTTGCCTATAAACAGCGAAATATTAAAAATAATTATATAGCAATGAAAAAGTAAGAATGAAACGTTCATTATAAATGGTTTGAAAACTAAGAAGAATTAATAAATAGCCGTTATTACAAATAATAATACGACAGAAATAATCAATACCGTGTGTCGTTTTTAGGGTTCCGTACCAAAATGGTAAAAAAGGAACCCTTATGGTGCGACTCTGTCTGTCTGTCTGTCCGTCTGTTACAGCAAGATATCTCAGGATCTACTGATGCTACCAACTTGAAATTTGGAATAGTGTTAAAAACCGCTAATCCGAGCCTATGGGACAGACAAAAAATCTTATACCTGTTTTACTTTTTTTTAAAGGGGACCGAAATGGGATGTTGAAAATCAAAAGTTGAGCTAATATATCGAGTGGGATATCAAATGAAAGGGCTTAACATGTAGATTTCAAAACCGTTTTTATTTATTTTTTTGACTTAAGATAAAAAACGTTGAAAAAAATACCATTCCCCCCCTATTATCTCCGATGTTACTGAACAGAATAATCTGTAATAATTACCGATTATGAATATTATCCTAAATATTACAGGAAAAATAAAACGGTTTTCCTAACTTGCAGCGTTTTTTAGAAATTCGCAAAAATCGTAAGACAACCTTATTTGCTCCTACTAAACTAACCGCGGCATATGTTGATGTATGGGGACAACAGTTTTACAAGAGCAAAGTTAAGTTTGTGCCACCCTACAGTTTTTCTCGAATTATTCACGTATCTACTAACGAGTTTGTACGGAACCCTCGGTATGCGAGTCAGACTCGCACTTGACCGGTTTTTTTCAATATCGTGATCCTTCTCTCAAATGATGCGCGTACGCGACACCGCATTCCGGGTGATCAAGCGGGGGGAGATAACAGGTTGTCGCACCTAATTTGTTAACGCAAGGCTTTCGCGTAACTCGAGTATTTGGCAGTTTGTCAATCTGCTCCTAAGTATAGTCAACCATCCCCCGTCTCCCCTTTTCTTATTTAATTCAAGTTATACCTCACTCAGTAGGTATAGGTAGAACACGGTCCGGATGCCCGCTGACTACCGGTTTCAGTTATTACGTGTTTCGTGGCCTACTAAACCATACTCGTAAAAGGTACAAATTCAGAACAAAAGTCTCTCAGTAATTTTACGATTTATTCCAATTTGTCCACTGGATATCTTTCACACGATTGATACTCGTATTGGGAACGTGTCTTCTGAGGACATTAGTACTAATTAATACTTATTCTGTGAAACAGTGAATATTCGCTACTAAGTACTATATTCACTACACCGTAAGTTAATATTGCTAACCTTGTTCTTGTACTACTTATTTGACACCTAACTTGATATGTTAGCGATATTGTCGCTGAATAACGTTACGTCACATGCACGCGTCAAATAGAGGCCTTGGCCATTATTTTAAAAGGCTTGACCGCCGTCCGCCTTTGAATGTTTTCACATAAAGAAACAAAAATATATTGCTTTCACTTCTGCTCGCGCCATGAAGAGGAATAATTATTTATATCACTCGTACTAGTCGTACTTCCAAGTTTTAAGAGGTATACCGTGCTTCATGATAATGATATCGTGGCACATATTTGTAGTGGCGTTTGCGTTTATGGTAGGCAGCTGAGATAGAAATAGAGGGAGTTAGGGCGGAAAGGCCGTCTAAGCTGAAATGCTGCACCCTTCCACTGGTGTTCTTCCTGCTCACCGTAACACCATTTCTAAATATTGGATACCTTATTCCTCCTCTTCTTATTTAAAAAAAGTTCTAAGGTACTGTTCTATCTATCATCTATCCTGTTTAAATATTTGTTTCCAGGTATCTTAAATGGATAAGAATAAATTATATAATAAGGAGCAGAAAACCCTCTTATAATTGATCCAGTAATAGGGTCTCCCTACATCTATCTACGCGGGATCGGATTAAACTGGTTGGAAAAAGCTTTATGTCCATCCAATAAGATCTCTGAGGATCTCTGTAATTTTTTGGTGTACAATAAAGAGTATTGTATTGTAAGAGCGAAAAAGACGTTCGGCTCGGCGCACGAAGCCGATCGGCGCCGACGGCGCTTATGTGTGGCTTTCCATGGCTAAAGGGACCTTATAGCAGGTATTGAGTTAAGCACAGATCCTAAATCTGCGTTAAATAAGCTATCTAATACAAAAAAAACCATGACCCTAAGTCCCATACTTTTTTTTAAAAAAAACATCAAACCCGCACATGCTAAAATTGCACTTTTGAGAAATCGTCAAAAGAAGTTTGAAACTAATTTTAAGTATGTTCCCGTTGGAAGTTATGGAGATGATGATTGATTATGTATCTCAAGGTGTTTTTCTTTGGAAATCAGTAATGGTTTTTTTAATGTGACTTCCAGGTCGTGAAAAATCAGCCTTTGATTAGAGCAAGTCGCTTATGAGAAAAAAAATAAAAATTCGGCCTGTTTTTTAATATATTGTAATCTAAACCGTTGTATATAGTTAGAGATATTTGGCTGTACATTTTGGGATAGAAATAAAATCACATTGTCAACGAAATATTTTTATTTTAATTAAAATGTCATTTTTATTATATTTTTCATCATTCCTATAATATTTACAATTTTCGTATAATGAATTCTAAATTATATTTAATCAGTCTACACAAGTATCTCAAAAGTGTCATTATTATTCTACAAGTCGTATTTTTTGATTTATAAACGATTGAAGTTACGTAAAAATCACAAATTTATTCCCATACATTTGAGAAAAGGGACCTTATGACCAGCCATAAGCAAAAATTATTGATAATTACAGTATGGCACGATATTTACATTATTTATTGACTAATCTTGTATTAAAACAGAAAACTGAAGAAAAAAGGTTATTAGACATTTACTTCAAATCTTGATCAATAAAGAGTAATTCTCAAATAATGTTGCGTTGAATTTAAGTGTTTAGTCATAAGGTCCCTTTTCCCAAATGTATGGGATATTATGGCCTTATGACCAATGACAGGCAAAACTTGTTCATAATTACAGTATGGCACGATATTAACGTTATTTATTTACTAAACTTGTATTAAAACAGAATACCGAAGAAAAAAGTTTTTAGAAATTTACTTCAAATCTTGATGAATTAAGAGTTATTCTCATAATTATAACGTTAATGGTGAATAATTCACTCCATGGTGTTATGATGATGTGTTTTGTATAGACTACTTTTCTATAAAACCAAAAATTACCGAGTTTTATAAAAGAAAATCATAATGGTAGGATAGGATTCGCCAAAAAAAACTTTTTTGTTTTTGTCGATCTTGTAAAAAAAATTAAAAAGATTCTTATTCTTAAGTGGTCAAAAATTATAGAGACCGTCAAAAAATGTCTTTTTTCGTAAGTTTTTTCAAAAAAAAATTAAAAAAAACTTTTTCTAAAATGGTCAAAAATGATAGGCATTCGCCAAAACGTGTTTTTTTTTTATAAAAGACAAGGTTTTTCTAAAATGCTCAAAAAGTTTTGCGATTCGCCTAAAACACGTTTTCATGTTTTAAAAAAAATGTTTTTTTTTCTAAAAAGGTTTAAAGAGAAACGTGACAAAATGGTAAAAAATTGTAGACACCGCCAAAAAAATGTCTTTTTTCTTAAGTTTTTTAAAGAAAAAAAATTAAAAAACTTTTTCTTAAATGGTCAAAAATGACAGGCATTCGCCAGTTTTTTTTTATTTTTTTCAAATTTTTGAAAAAACAAGGTTTTTCTAAAAATGGTCAAGAAGTTTTACGATTCGCCAATAACACTTTTTTTATCGGTTTTAAAATTTTTTTCTAAAAAAATAAAAAAAAACGACACAAAACAAATGTATTTTTTATTTTCATTTTTTTTTTTTCAATTCCGAATCTGTTGCCCCCAATCCGTTTCCTTCCAAATTTGCTTGTTTGCAGTGTTGGCAAAAATGTAATCCCAATTAACAATTAACGATTACGTAATTGTTAATCGTTAATTGAGATTAATAATTGATTTAGCTACGCATCATAAGTAGGCAAGACATCTTTTCGAAAAATAGGAACAGCAGAGCTCACATCCACTTCTATGTGTCTCAAGGTGGATTTAGACCAAACGAGCGAATGCATTAGATGATGATCAGGGTCTGATGATGGAGCCGAAAGGTATCTGTGGGAACTACGTAAAAAAAACGACGCAACCCCATCGTGTTTGGGCTCAGTTGTTTCATCTTGACAAGTACTCTGAACCGAAATGATATCCAGGGTCTGATGATGGAGCCGGAATGTGGCCATGGGAACTTCGTAATAAAATGTCGGAACCCCATCGTGTGTGGGCTCATTTGTTTCGTCTTGACGAGTACTTTGAACCGAAATGATATCCAGGGTCTGATGGTGGAGCCGGAAGGTGGCAATGGGAACTCCGTAATAAAACGTCGGAACCCCATCGTGTTTGGGCTCATTTGTTTTGTCTTGACAAGTACTCTGAACTAAAATGATATCCAGGGTCTGATGATGGAGCCGGAAGGTGGCCATGGGAACTCCGTAATAAAACGTCGGAACCCCATCGTGTTTGGGCTCATTTGTTGTGTCTTGACAAGTACTCTGAACCGAAATGATATCCAGGGTCTGATGATGGAGCCGGAAGGTGGCCATGGGAACTCCGTAATAAAACGTCGGAACCCCATCAAGATTCTAGATTATGATTTTAATCACTAATGAACTTGCTATTTTAGTTAATCAGCTTTCGTTCATAACTAATATCTGGTTTGTTTCATTTAATTTAACGCCAACTTAGAGAAAATCTCTCTTAGTTGGTTCAGATTTTTTAGAATGAAGGATGGGACGGCCGTGCCTTTGTTTTTGCTCGACTTGGCGGGTGTACTGCCGTGCCCCCGCATTAGAGATGCATCTTGATGGCGCCCAAAAATGTTCCTTTACATAGGTAATCCAAACGCATTCGTTAAATCTACGTAGTTTGACTAAAAGTCTCGTTAAAGGCCGTAGATAAGTTACGAGTACAGCGTAACTTCTAATAGCTTCTTCGTAGTTGTCTTAATTATCATCGTAACTAACATCCATGCCGGAAACATATTGAAATCAATTAATTATGTAATCGGCCCTCATAGTTATCTAAGCCACATTATTAGCAAAATTACATAACTGATGGGCCTTCTTCCTCAGAAAGTCGAGTAGTTCGATTCGATGTCTTCATACGCACGCAACGAATAACAGCAACAAAATAGTTTTGACACTTTTCCAATGACCGAGTTACTTTTTCTCATCTGCCTGATCGTTATCATGCTGAAACAATATTTCTTTATTCCTTGCAATGTTTTCTTATCACGTATTTCATTCTAAAATATTAATAACTAATTACTTAGCGAAGAAGTATTCTCCATTCCAAGTGGTGGAATGCAAAGATTATTCCGTCTTATTTGCCCTTTTTAGGAACAGATTATGTTATATTTACCCGGAATAATCCGTACCCTTGGTAAAATAAAGCCGTATGTGACTTTACGTTTTAAGTGCTTTTATTACGCGATTGTTACACAAATGCTGTAAACTATACGAAACAAAAAGATTTAAACGCTTCCCCTAAAAAGTCGTCATTTTGTAGATGCGGCTTTATTTTACCAAGGGTACGATTTGTGTAACATTCGCGTTATTCGCGTAACAAGCACTTAAAACGTAAATTCACATACGGCTATATTTTACCAAGGGTACGAATCTCTTCCTCTCGTCAAAATGCAGTAAATAACATTCCGTAAACTTCTTATTTCCTTGCAGATAAGTATTTTTTTGTGTTCGCGCAGAAACGAATTGTATAACCTAAAATTACCCTATAATATGTATTTTTTATAAAGTAATTGTTTATAAAAAATACATTCCACGACGAATGACATTAAATCGAATTAATCTAGATGCAAATTGCGTTATCACTCATTGTTGATTACCAAGACGTCCTTAAAAAGTTTAACATAACGGTGGCGCCCTAAATAACCCGAGCAAGACTAAATTACAGTAAATTCTCGCATTTACGCTACAAAATAACAGATCCCCGTGTCTATGGTCCTAGGTTTAGAAGGCTGCGTTACTAGATTTAGTACGGTTTAACGTTGCCACAGACGCCAATCAGACTGAAGAGTAAATTGCGAAAATACTACCCACTTAGCTTCTCTCGCAAATGCTAATTATTTCCTACTTTGTATCTCATGAAGTACTTCTTGGATAGCGAATCTTGATAGTATTAACATCCAAACTCATATATTATTATATGTACGTAATTGGCTAGGTAAAGTTTTTCAAAGATGTGTAGTTTTTTTTTCGGTAGGCCTTCTTTAAGGTCCAGAAAATATCGCTACTGCATTTTATTCCCTGTAATTTTTCCAAAATATTGTTTTTAATTTTGACACTTGAAAAAAAAACCAGTCAAGTGCGAGTCGGACTCGCGCACCGAGGGTTCCGTACAAACTCGTAAGTAGCTACGTGAATAGTTCAAGAAAAACTGTATGGCGGTTAGTTTAGTAGGAGCAAATAAGTATACTTTACGATTTTTGCATTGGTAATTATTACAGATATTTCTGTTCAGCAATTTCGAAGATAATAGGGCAATGGTATTTTTTTAACGTTTTTCGTCCTAAATCAAAAAGTACATGATCAAGAAAAAAATAAAAATGGTTTTGGAATCTACAAACTAAGTCCTTTCATTTGATACCCCATTTGATAAATAGCACAACTTAAAAATTACCACCTCCTTTAAAAAAAAAGTACAAAAGGTATAAGATTTTTTTATGTTCAGTAGGCTCGGGTTAGTGTATTTTAAAACTATTCAAAATATCAAATCGATAGCAGCAGTAGTTCCTGAGATATCTGACTGTGACAGACGGACAGACAGACAAACAGACAGAGTCGCACCGTAAGGGTTCTTTTTTTACCAATTTGGTACGGAACCCTAAAATAGGGACGCCGAAAATGTCGCATGTGTACATCTGTATCTGTCTGTATTAACAAAACAGGTACTGTATGAGGTCTGTGGTGTGTCGACTGACAAGTGTCATTTGCACATATCCAAAACAGTTAATGATTCTGTTTAGGTATTTGTGTGTTCGGTGTTATTAGATCTGTGTGCTCGCCTTTGGATTGAAAAAAATAGTAGAAAAAATTGCGAGAATTCTAGAGCTTCACGCTTAATGTCAAAATAAATAATGAGTTCGTGCGCGGCTATGATCCTTGAATATTTTCAGACGAGCGATAAGCACAACATTGCTGAAATTAGAGGTGTTAAAGCATTGATGTACGTACTGGTCATTTGTATAAAGTTTGCGATAACTATATAGTTAAATACCTATCAAACTTCTCTTATAAGGAGGACCGGCAAAAATGTATGGAGGCTGGTCCAAGAACCAATAGCGACGTGACACATATCATTAGAATGGTATTTCAATATACTACAATAGTTACTATTAGAGCTCACTTCAAATCACTGTGTGAATAAAAAAGTTATGGCGATATAAAATAAAACCGGTCAAGTGCGAGTCGGACTCGCGCACCGAGGGTTCCGTATAAACTAATAAGTAGAACAGCAACCCTGCCTTAAACCCGCTTTAGCCCTATTCCATCAGGAAAATCTTAACAGCGCGATGCAGCGTATGCTACAGCGACATCTATTGATACTAAATAGCGCGTAAATTTTACTTGTAATTTAAATTTAAACGTTACTTTTTGTTATTGGCTGATTGAAATAATGGTTTGTCAACTAAGTTAGTTCTCATGTATCATTTTTAGCCACAAGCTACCTTATTTTAGATTTGTGTCCCTAGATGGCGCTAGTGGTATTTCATTTTTATGGTATTTACTAGTGTAACATTTCCTAACATACTCCTATTATAGAGTTTTTAATAATTATTGTTACTTTATGTTTTTTTCCCGATTCCTGATGAGTGATCATTGTATTTAATAGACATTTTTTTATATAATCTGAAATAAATCATCGCTTAGTTTTGCTACTCTCCGCTAGATGGCTCTCGTAGGGAGGGTAGAACTAATATGTTAAGATTTTTGTAAATTTTTAAAAAGTATTCAAGTAGGAAGAGAAAATAAAACGGTCTTCCCAATAATAATAATAATCCTAATAAGTAGATACATGAATAGTTCAAGAAAAACTGTATGGCGATTAGTTTAGTAGGAGCAAATAAGTATGTGTTATGATTTTTGCAAATTTCTCAAAAACGGTGCAAGTGAGGAAAACCGTTATATTTTTCCTGTAATATTTAGGACGACATTAATAATTAGTAATTATGACACATTTTTCTGATCAGTAACTTCGGAGATAATAGGGGGGAATGGTATTTTTTTAAACTTTTTTCGCCATAAATCAAAAACTATTTATTTAAGAAAAAAAATAAAAATAGTATTTTAATCTACAAATTAAGTTCTTTCATTTGATACCCCACTCGATATATAAGCCCTACTTTCAATTTTCAAAATCCCATTACGGAGCCCTTTAAAAAAAAAGTAAAAAAGGTACAAGATTTTTTTTATGTCCAATAAGCTAGGGTTAGCTACTTTTAACACTATTCCAAATTTCAAACCGATAGCAGCAGTAGTTCCTGAGATATCTGGCTGTGACAGACGGACAGACAGACAGACAGACAGACAGACAGAGTCGCACCATAAGGGTTCCTTTTTTACCATTTTGGTACGGAACCCTAAAACTAATTTTCATAGACGATTTTAAGCAATAAAAATGAATTATTTCGTATTCCATATTTATTTACATTTAGTTTTGTCACAATTGACAACTGACGGCCGACACAGACCTCGTATAGCCAATTGTTTTGTTTTTATTACTAACTTAGGCTTTAATTTTGTCAGCCTGGCGTCCCTCTTTTTCAAGTGTCAAATCGAGTATGTAAAAGAATATTTTGGAAAAATTACAGGGAATAAAAATGCGATAGAGGTATTTTCTAGATCATTACGTCGGGAACTATCGAAAAAATATATAAATTACACACCTTTGAAAAACTGTACTTACCCAATTGACCTTTATATACTTACCCTAGTGGTGTGCAACGAAACCGACTTTTCTCCTGGGTTAAAGTGGTTATTTGGTAATATCCAATACCTCATGTTAATAGGTGGTTGACCGTGAACCGTTTCGCCTAAGCCATATCTTCACAACTAGATCAATTTAGAACGGTATACAAATATATATAGAATATAGATATAATACGAGAGCATTTGAATAGGCCAAGTTTCTTCACATCAATTTTATTTGGGTCTGTTTGTTACTTTTTAGAACAGAAATAAAATATGCATTGATTATTAATCAAATATACTATTTATTTGATTTACACACCAATTAAATATTCTTCGTAATAAAAATTATATGCAGTGAACAAAGTATTTAAGGTAACCTAACAAAAAAAAAATTGATTTCAAAAAAATCCACACAAATCTTTGGTTTTATTTGGATACGCACCACCGAACAATTTAACTGGTGTTTTTATCCAATCAATGAGCAAAAGGGATCTGTCTTTTAATTCTTTCGTGGAACATTTTTTGTAACTTTGTAAAATAAATTCGATGCCAATGTTTCTCCGCTCAAGTGGAGATAAAATTTTGCTTCTGCCTATGCTTTCATCTTCTTGCACATATAGTTCGATGTTCTTACAGACTCTCACCCCAAGTGATGGAGGGATGTCTTCCATTTTTGATTTTGTGTTCCATTTAGATCGGTGTCTATTAATATCTGGAATTGTATCATCTCCACCCAAGAAAGTGTTTTTAATTTGGTGTTCATCAAAACCGATAATGAATTGTTCATTTAAAGCGTTTCCTAGCTTAACATGTTTGTTGAAATTGTTTTGGGCATTCATTTTTGTATCTTCACTGTGTTCTTTAACTCCTACCGAAAGATTATTGCTCGTTTTCGTTTCTGTATCATGCGAGGGCAAGAAGCCATGTTTAAATTTCAAAAGAGGAACGTTGTGATATTTTTTTTTAGATTGATTTGATACTTCTTTAGCAAGAGCTCGGCCATTAATTATGGTGTCAAAATTATTAACAAGTACTTGTTTGTTAAAACCAAATTTAGTGAAAGGAGGAAGCGTTTTATTAACGCTATCTGCAGGTTTGGCATGATATTCTATATCTGTTATTAATCTTGATGTGTAATCATTATCGAAAAACTTAACGTTATGCCACTTGTTAGTATTTGAAAGACTTTTTGTATATACTCGATTGGTTTCAGTATTTTTTGTTTTATCATTTTGTTTGTTGACAAAGTACTCTTTTGATTTCAAAAATGGAAGTATACCCATGAAATTATTGCCTCTGTGCCTCTCAGCTATATTCAATGTGGCATCGAGCTGGCGTTTTTTGAACGAGCTTGGTATAATACTATATTTTTCCTCTGATTCAAATAATGCTGTATTCTCTGCGCTTCTATGCGGTTTACCTGTCAGTTGTTTTTTGGCTTCTCCTCTGTTCGTTACTTCCACAAGGTTCGGGTCAGGGTATTTTGAAGGATTCATATTGTTACTTGTGTCAGAATCGAGTATTTCTACATTTATTTGTTGTCCGTTAACATCTCTTATTTTAATGTTATGGCGTTTTTCTCTATGTATTATCTTTTTATAATTTTTGGGTGGACGTATTTTGTCATATATTAATTCAGACGGATATGGGTATGAGTCACTCAATTTAACTAAAGGGAATTTCGTCAATACTTTTTTTTGTTTTTTGTGTGTGTTAAAATTAATACTTTTCAGATAATTTAGAACATTACTAACAAATTTTGAATGTGTCCATTGACCGTAAACCTTATTGTTATGCTCGAGCGGTGGAGGCTGCTCAACATCAGATATTTTAATATCATAATTTTGGTCCTCAGCCAAATTCTGTAGTTTTTCCGAGTTTTTAGTAAAATAATCAACTGTCGACGCAGTACGAGGCGGCGGTGTTTCATATTCGAGCACTATTGGTAAATCTTGTGTACCGCTTCCAGTCAACTCTTTTTTAAATTCGTGTCGTACTTTAAATATAGCATCTTTGTATATTGGATTTAAATATTTATTATTATCTTTATCACTACTTTGGTGATATGCATCCATAGGAAAATCATGAGTAGGCTTATTTTTAGTGGTACTAACGAGCGTATGATATCCAGTAAATACATTGATATTTTCTTGAGGCTGTTGAACAGTCAGATCTTCGTGGTCTTTATCTACGTTTGTTGGCATTACATTCTTTAGTTCATAAGTAGGTAAATCTTCTAAAACAATGTACTTATTATCTGGTTTGTGGTTTTCTGTGATTCGATTCTTTTGTTTTCTTTTTCTATTCCATAACTGCTTTCTTATGGTAGTGTTGCGTTCTATAGTTGAATATAATATCATAGACGCGCCATATATTTCTCCTGATAGTCCAGTTGGCGAACCTGAAGGCGATGTTTTCTTTTTATATTTTTAAAATTCAATTTGCCACTATATATATATATACATATACATTTATATATATATATATATATATATATATATATATATATATATATATATATATATATATATATATATATATATGCATTATAGTATCCTTATTCTTACCTTTATCAGATGTTCCATATCCAAAGATTAATCGTCCTTCTCCCGGAAATTCAAAACCTTGGATCTGAAAATTAAATTATTCTTCAGAAAAATTTCTCAATACTAAAAAGTAAATAGTTCCTAGTACCTAGTCGTTTATATATTGTAAAGACAACTTAATTACTCCCACGATAATACTAAATCGATCGCCTTATGGACCATTTCTATCGTTTTTTTTGTTATATTAAACATTATTAAAAACTTGGGTTAAAACTTATGGCTCATACCTTTTTTGTCCTAACACTAGTTAATTTTTGCCCATAACAATGCAATGTATATACTAGTATTTGCATGTGTTGAGTGGATACAACCAGAAGTGCGTCTTAATGGCTGCTAAATAAATAGGCAGTGCTCTGACCTTGTTTTGTTACACTTGTATTTTTTTATAAATATTTCATACAATAATCATAGTAGGCATGTTCGTGACTAATGATGATCTCAGTGGAATTAGTAGGGTGCAGTTCTGTTATTCTCATAGTTATGTTTGTTGCGGTATCATAGTAAGAAAAAAGTTTTATTTTCCCCCTTTTAACTTGTGTACCTATCCTATGTAAATCAGAGGTTATAATAAAACTCATGGACAAATTTACAGGTAAAGCAGTACATTTGAAGGGTACACGGAAAGAACACGTCTAGTTACCCAAGTAACTTTTTGGATGTATTTTCAAAAACGTAATTTCGCTGTCATGACATATCGGCGAATACTGAGAAGATTCTGCCTTATTAGAATTGGCACTTTTGGTTACAATGTAGAATCAGTCAAGTTCTAACAAGTAACCAACGAATGCCAGTCTAGTGAGGAGGAATCTTTTAAATATTGGCGGCCAGAGAAAATACACCCTTTTGAGTTATAGCGGTTTGAAAGTTAGTCATCGGGAACAATTACTATGGTAACCATCTCTTTAAACGTGAAAAACTATATATATTCATTTAAGATATTCACCTGGAATCAAGTGGTAAGTTATAGTTCATTGCGAGGTCTACTTTTTTGAGATTAAAATCTCATTTTCAAAAAAAGTGACTAGACATGTTCTTTCCGTGTACCCTCCATTTGTACTTTTTATTTTCATTGCTTATACGCAATAATTAAGGTACTTAGACGTCCGAGTGTTTTGACGCTATCCTGGTAGAGGTGACAGCAAGTATCGACTATTTAGCATAAGCGTGTGAAACACTGGAACGTTTACCTTACTAGTGCAGGGATATTGTGGAATGTTATGTGTAGTGTGCTTTTTGGCTTTCCTCTAAATTCGCCCTCGAATGAACTTATTTATATAGCTGACTCACGTTTTGTTGATAATTTGGACAACACGGAATTCTAAAACTTCAAGTTACAACATATCTGTGGATTTCTATAGCATAGAAATGCCACCCAAACTTAATAAAACAGAAATGGGCTTGCCTTTCGTGAAGCTTCGCACAGTACGAGTTGGGCGTCGAGGTATAATGCCCATGCTCCATAGTCCGCCTGATAGGACAAGCAAACATCCCGCCATACGCCCGCAGTAAATTCCACAGCAACACTCGACACTACCCTGCCGTGGTCTAGTGATATTCTCATCTGTTGACCTCCCGAATCCAGCCATAATCGCATAATACGCTTATCGTCGTTACCTGCAAGTTAAACTCGTACTGCAATGCTTGCAATGAAGTCAACAAGTCGAGAAAACAGTTTTATTAGACCGTGAAGTTGCTTATTAATCCATACATTATTTACACAACCTCATTTAACCTTATCGCGTGTATGAAGCGTGAACAACCGTGACTTAATTGCTGTGATATGAAATTTTCACACAAAAAAATACAGTATTTCAGACTCTGAGTCCATGTGGTCATCTGGTCGTCGAGCAACGAATGCAGCAATCTACTGTATTCCTGTGACAAAGACCAGTATACAACAATTAAAAATCCAAATTTACTGTCCCGCCTCTTTTTCTGAAATTGCGGTAATGACAAATAAAATTAAATGGGCATCGGTAGGTACAAAGTGTAATGAAGGCTCAGTTCACCTAGTTGTCATTTTATTAAAGACTATGAATCCTGACCCCTTGATCATTTGGTAACATTGAACTTCTCGGAACAAGTCCAGAGAAAGGGGGTCAAAATAATGTTAGTGACGCAATTTTGTTTGCTTAACACATCACGTCAGTGGCTTAAGTCTTGGTTTACTTTCTTGTTTTTTTTTTTTATCGTAGGACTACACCATGTACTTTTAACCTTGTGCCGATTTAAAAAAAACTTAAGTCTGCAACAGGTTTCTTAAGACATTGCTTAAGGATTCAAGTTTGCAAAGCGTCGTTACACATACGCACTCACCGACATAGGTGAAAATACTCTGGTCGCTCTCGACGCTGGTCACGCGCACCCACACACACAGCGTGAACTCTCGCAGGGGCGGACTATCCACGTCATATTGTATGAACTGTAATCATACAATTTTTATTTACTCGTATCTATCAAATAATTCAAAATAAATATCATATGAATGTGATGTAATGTTGACGTTTATTGCATCGTAATAACTCTAGTTACGTAGTTAATTTGCGATCGTTTGCACATAATTGAACAATTCATATAAAATGCTGGGAGAGATACGAGATTAAGAAAGATGGCCGAATAATTCAGGTTGCAAATTTCAAATACGATGTATGTATGTAGATTCCGAATACAAAATGAAAATATCGTGATGTAACTTGGAGTCTCCAATGACAGGTGTATCCAGCTGTCTAAGTGAAGATTTATAATTTTATTGAACTTTATCAATTAATAATTTTAATTCTTACGCCTCCTTCGTATAATTTTTCGCTAGACATACAATAAGAACGACGAACGATAATAAATCTGGCGCGGCGGCGGCAAATCACACATCCAGGTAAGTTTTGGTTTCGTGCAGACGACATGCCAGGCTGTGAATATGTAGACAAGTGTCACATTTAGACTGGCTGTCGGCCTGCGACTGCGCGTCCATATTGTGATGCCTCCTGAGTCCAAGTGGACCGTCTGGGCCACCACGGTCTCGCATGCAAAAAGAGTGCTGGCCGCCTATCCTGCCACGCCTGCCTCAACGCTGTCATCCGCCGGGTCCTTGTCAACGTCAACGTGCCGGCCACATTGAAGCCCCCCGGCCTTGCACGTGACGATGGCAAGCGACCTGACTGCATGACCCTCCTGCCGTGGCGACTGGGATGACCACTAATATTGGACGCAACATTCGTGGACACCCTTGCGTCGTCACATCTCGCCACAACCTCGCTGAGAGCAGGCGGAGCGGCTGCAGCGGCTGCGGCAGCAAAGCGCCGAAAATACATGTGTCTCACAGATCAGCGTGTGCGGCCTTTGCAGTCGAGACTCTCGGACCGTGGAGTCCAAATGCCCACCAAATTATAAAGACGCTGAGCCAAAAGCTCGTCCAGACCCTGGGGACCACAGAGCTGGCTCGTTCCTCTCTCAACGGATCAGCATAGCGATCCAGAGGAGGAACGCAGCCAGCGTTATGGGGACCCTGCCGCAGGCCGTTAGGCCAAAACTTTATAGTTTATTTTTATTTTATTTTTTATTACTCAATGTACCCCCACTTCCATTGTAACGATTGAATAAAAGTTAAGTATATTCATTACTCTGACTTCTAGATCAATTACCAGAAACGTGCATATAAATAAATTTATTGGTATGATACCAATTACCAATGAATAAACAAGAAATATGGTACTAGAAAATATAACTGAAACCTATAATAAAACTAGGATTAAAAAATTAAGCTGCGTCAGTGGCTGCGTAAGCCAGTCGGGTACCCGGGACGGAAACGGTAACTTTTTGATTTTTCGCCCGGGGAGTGCATTCGGCATGCACCCCCAGACATATGAAATGCGGTCCGCTGTGTCACCCGCAGTGTTTGACACCCGGGGCGGTCCACCCCTCGGCAAAGTGCTCATGACGCAGGTAGCGTTCCCGCGCGGCGCGGGATTGCTATGGCCAGCCTTTACGCAAAAGAGCTGCCTGCGCAAGGGCCGACATTTGCCGCCCTTAGTCACCTGCTGTACTGCGCCCTGTGTAGCCCAAGCGCAACGGACTCAATGACTCTACACCGAATGCCACAAATTAGTATTAGGTGCCGCGACCACTGTATTAGATTACCTCTTGCATCGCTCCAGGGGTCCATCGCCGCATACATTACCAGAAATAATATACCTTCTAGGTTACCTAAATGCATACAAGTCCTATGTTCATTGTTCATGGCTCTTTCGGGGTTTACTGAGGCAAATGTGGGCTTTAAAGGGACGGCACTCGTGCGGAAGAGCTCATTAATTTAGACGGAAATATCTTATTGATGGCAAACCGCTACGGTGACATAAGACGGAGTATGCAGGTATACCAGCGAGTACAGGCTGTTGGAATTAATAACAGATAAGCTCTGAACCTAATTCGGCTCGTAATGAAACCGGGGAAGATGCTGATGAAAGAAGTATCAACTATTAATACGAGTATAACACACTACCACAAGCTCGCTTTGTAGGTTCAAATCGAGAAGCTTGTGACAAATTAACTACATAAGGTAGCATGTACAGTCAGCATCAAAAAGTCCATAACTTGCAAAGCGCCATACTTATATATGTCACCGTAAGATTGTAAACTACTGTTAGTTTATAATCTAACGCGCGAAATTATAAACTAATCTAATCTAACCCATCCGTCAGATTATAATCTCGCGTGTTAGATTATAAACTAACGGAATTCACAATTATACTGGTGTCATATATATTGCAACACATCTGTTGCGAAGTTAAGCAAAACAAAGGCACGGCCGTACCATCCTTTGCTCGATATTATTCACTATAGGCAAGGCACAAATAATTATGTGTGATGATATATCTGGCGATTTGAATATTACACTATTTGATGCTGACCGTACATAGTTAGGCCAACTTACTGTTCATGGAGTGTTTTCTCAATAATATTTGAAATGAGTATAAAATATACGGAACGGAAATAAAATTTACCTGAGCATATCCTTTGGAGTTTAGAACAATCTTGTAAACTGGCCTGTTGATGGCAATGCTAGAAGCCAATATACTCAAGATCGCTAACAATTGCCGCAACCAGGGCCAAGACATCGTTAATTTACATAACCTTAAATGTAAACAAATACATATTGAGATTTAACATTATTTCATTTAGGATACGTACATTCTACCCAAAACAATCAACCAAACATTAAATATTAGTATTCTCAATTATAGTTTCATTTTTCATATTAATTATTCATCAGTACAGTTGAAACCAACTGAAAAATAGTAGCTCATGCAAATGGTACATAATAAGTGGCTGAGCACTGTTAAACTCTTAAATGGGTTCCGAAGCAAGAAAATAACAGCAGCCTTACGCCAATAATTTTTCTTAACTATTTCTATAGGTAACAGTTGAATAAACGATATCATATTATTATAACATTATAAGAGTAAAAATTTCGAAGGTCTTAATATTAGCTTTGAATAATGTATATTTGAAACTCGTAACTTTATTAAATTTAATGTTGTAATGCTGCTTTCATGGTCATCGACTTCGTCAACCGTTTCCGAGTAATGGCGTAACAAACATACAAAAAACCGGACAAGTGCAGTGCTAGTGGGAGTCGCTCACCGAGGGTTCCGTACAAATACTTTAAAAAAGACTAAATGTTTTATGATTTAAATACAAATGTATAGTTTTTAGATTTTATTCCTATAAGTACTTGTAGTATAAGACGGTATTACTTGCCAAATTTCATAGTTCTAGGTCAACGGAAAGTGCCCTATGAATTTTGGTTTCCTTGAGAGTGTCGAAATGTACGTTTTTGCGGCATAAACGGCCACAACTTTTTTAATGTCAACTTAGAAGTTTAATTTTTTCACAGCTTCAAGGAACCGTAGACCTGAATATTATGGTTTAAATTTCAACTCGATACCTCCACACGTTTCTCAGATAAAGGGTCTTGACAGACGGACAGACAGATAGACGGACGGACACACGAACAACAAAGTGAGCTTACAAGGGTTCCGTTTTTTCCTTTTGAGGTACATATTTACATAACCCATTTTGCATTTTGCATTGCTTTTGCATTTTGGATAAAGTTCATTAATTCGTCATTCCACACCAATCAGTTAGCATTTGCATATTATGTTCCTAAATTATTTACAAAACTATAGCAGTATAATTGTAATCTGCATCTTCCGACATTTCAAATATGATTCGATTTCCCTAATTTAACGAGGTACTTACATGAACAGGGTGTAAACTTTGAGTAGCCGTTTTCGTAGACCTTTACGTACCTAGTCTAAGTGAACTTTCCCGCACGGCAGGGAACAAAACGATTGATGTGCTTACTGTGGAATAACAAAACTACAACTGAGGATTCTCCATCATTGTCACAATAATTGTTATTACTTTGAGTGTTTGTAAACCGCGAAACACAATCTGCTCTTTTACATTGTTGCATCGTTTGTACTTGCCTACATAAACATTGTAAAAATGAGCACCTCGATCTCTCCGGCAAGCTGAATTCAATTACCACGATGGTCGTGTAGGTAAAGATACTCGTAGCTATAGCAGGGAACAACCAATAACAGCTCGTCGTTGACACAGTAGTACTATGTTTGACAAAGCTTGGAGTCAAGAATCCACATTACGCTAGAGGCATCGTATTGCGATTCGATCGTGTTTATTTTGTGTGTTGTTCACCTTCTCAAACATCAGGAAATTATATAAGGGGTATGATGTTATTTATGTAGGTATTATCTGCGTCGTACTTGAGGGTGATGTCCTCCTATACGCTTTACCGCAACTATATTCGCGAAGGTGTTGCTGTGCCGTAATCGGATAAAAAGTATGCTATAACACCCTCAAATTTTCAGATGTTCCTGTCACAAAAATAGATTAACTTTTCCTAGGTACGACGATGGCTAAAAACAAACCCACATGAATGTGCTGATATGTGTACGTACTTCTTAAATATCACATACGCACTTAGGAACTAACCACTAACGAGGAAAAACGTGAATTATATTCAAGATGTAATATGTTTATTTCCAGGTGAAGGCTCCAGCGTACTACATGGGGACAGCCGCGGCCAGCACGCTGCCGCGCGGCGGGTCGCTGCTGCGCGCCTACTCGCCCGCGGCTCCGCCCGTGCCCGCCGACCGCGCCACCACCACCACCGGCGCCGGTATCTAATCCAGACAACTTACTTTACCCCCAAAGACTACGCATCGTTACTTAAGATATCAATCGCGCGATGAAAGGACTTACTGATTTTCATAGGGAAATATTTAATCGAGCTTCTAAAATTCTAAATGAGCATTTAAAAAAATTTATGCCTTTTATATTTGTAAAAAATCTTTAAATAAATTATTGTGTCTATATTACTTGAGCTATAAATAAATCATAAATGAACTGCAAATATGGTCACATGATAATTATGTTGGGTATACAAAAATAATATTTGATACTCTTTTTTAATGATTGAGCCTTTTTTAATACTTGGTAGTTTTTATATGAAGTATGCATTTTAATATTGATCTCCTAATAAATACACTTCGTTCTTTATTATAACTAAACTTAAAAGAAAACTATTTGATGAACAAATTATTAATAAATTGATATTATTTAAAATAATTAATATTATTGGTATATATTTTTAATGGAATTCATAGAACGATATTTTCAAAGAAATTTACAGGATAATAGATTGCCGTGTTACTCTGCTAGGGGCGTAGGTGATGTAAAAAGTCAATTCAACTCAGAACCTGACCTCTCGCAAAACAGAAGAACACAAAAGAGAAAAAGAAAAACAGAGACACAAGAGACAGAGGGGGAGGGGGCGGAGCCCCCCACTAGGGGGCCCCGGGGGGCGGAGCCCCCCGCATAGGAAAAGCAAAGAAATTAAATTAACCCCCTTTTTCTTTTAGGCTAGATTGGTTAGGTAGCTTGCGTTCCTCAGACTAGAAATAGAAGGGCTTCGTCGATTTGCTGGCGGATTATATTTATAACTGCTTCGAAAAAAAACGAAAGTAAAAGTTCTTTTTATCACTTCATTAGGTCCCTCAAAGTGTAATTTTTAGATTTCAAACATTTGCATTTGCGTAGCTCTAAACAGAATAAAATATCGCTCGATTTGATTTATTCTACATCTCACAGAAAAAAGCTCAATCATTAAAAAAGTTGCTTATTTATATTTATTTGCTTACCGTTTCTGAAAAATTAAAATGCTCATTTAAATAAAAAAGAAGATCGTTTAAATACATGCTAATTTCATATACTCAAATTACGCTGCAAAACCGGTTGAGAATAGGTATTTATTTAACTATAACATCGGTTTTTGCAATAAATGAAACGTGTTTTTATAATAAGGTCTGGTACATCACAGTTGTAAGAACTGTTAGTCGGGGTAGCTATTGCTTTATACACTTCTATGATTAGGCCAATTGAAGCACAAAAATTTCAAGTTAGGTACAGACAAGTGTGTGTGTAGGTCCAACGCCCGCGAAGCCCTTACGCTCGTACACGATGGGCAGCGGGTCCGAGCGCAGTTTTCCCTTGGCCCACGGCCCGCGGGGAGGGGAACAGCTCTACACCATCCCGGGTAACTTGTGCCAGCCCTATTCATAACTTAAGTTCGCTTTCGTAACTGTATATGCTTGCCGCTTACTGTGTGTATGAAGTCGAGCACTTTACCAAATAATTTTTATTATCGTTCGATCTCAGGTTCACATACTGCATTCTTATTTAGAGACTATCATTTTAATAAATATTATTCAAAACGATGCCAAGCGTAATTGAAACCTTTGTATGGAAATCTCGGCGGTCTGTACTGTTTTCAGTGCGCGTGGCTAAATAATATAAGACCTCGACTTTTAAACTCTGCTCGTGAAAGAAATAGTCTATATATAATTTAGCTTAATTCTGTTATTACCTTATTATCAAGTATTCGCTTTATGGGTTTAAGTAGGTAACAATGTTTATCTGAGCTTTGCTATAATTACAACTAAAATTTTGAAACGGTGTAAGTACTGACTGATTAATTATTGTCTATGTTAAAAATATTTTTCCGAAGCTTTTGCTGCATAACTTGTGTACATTAAATCAATGTATGTATTTTCCTGTTAAAATATCGGTCTTCTATTTATAGGTTACACTTAGTATAATCATTATTTGGTTTTATTTAAAATTACAACAAAATATTATTCAACAATGCATTCTGTGAAATAAATGTATATAAATATCGGTTAGTTTTATATGTGCAGTCAGACATAGAGAAAAGCCTATCCATATTATGATTTGTACCTATAGCAGGATGCATATCATCTCTCTCTTCTAGACCGACTGTATTTTGTGATTAAACAATACATTTTTTGTTCCATATTATTTCACAGCAGCATGATAGTACGAAATGTTTTCTTTACTTGAAGTGCTCCAAATTGGTTGCGTATGAGTATATCCTCGTGGCGCCCACATTTAACATTAACGCCAACACTTAAAAAATAAATTACAAGTTAAACGTTCCGTGTATGCAATCCCTCTTTTGCTCAATGCCCAGTTTGGGCGAGTAAATAGAATGGCTATTATATTGCACATTGAGCGTTTAGGCCAAGTTGATTTTTTTTTTCTTGGGTGACTCGAGGATTATACGAGTAATAAAACCCACGTATCCAACCGGAATTTAGCATACCTACTCAAATACTAAATGCTAATCAATGGGTTATTATCAATTCTTCTTATATTTATGTCGTATCCACGACATTAATATATATTAATGTTGATCCTTCGTCATCATAATTTCAACCTTGCCCACTACTGGACATAGATATAGTATATCTCAAAGACTTACACAACAAACGGTCGCACGCTTTTGGCCTCCATAGACCAGGCCATCTAGTGGAAGACTCGCTGCGTCTTACGAATCGTGGTCTCCATTCGATAACCTTTACGCCATTGCCACTTTAACTTACTAACTCTGACAGCTATGCCGTTTACCTTAGTTTTCCTTAATTTTCGTTTTTATAATTTTGACGGCCGTAAACAAGAATCGCGATACTGTATTTTATACATTTTATTCGTATGAATAAGCCCGGGCATTTCAAAGTGACGTAATTCCGTCAGTTGGGTTGTGGTTGGCGACTGAGGTGCTTCAGTAATTGCCGGCCGAACGTTGCCAACGACGGGTTGCGCACTCGTGTCACGATCCACGCCCGGCATTCCACACCACATAACTACTGTCCTTGTTATTATGTAACTTTTTGTATTTTATTAATATGCATGTTTTATTATAATTGTGTATCCGAAATTGTATTAAGATATTAATTAGACATCATTGTGGTACGGTCACACGGTAACATCGCATTATTTCCATGCCATGTCCTCCTCTACATTCGCAGAGTAGTAATAAATCGCTGATCTAGAGACTACAGACGTGAAAGAACGGCAGTTAATGACCTAACGTGAAAAGAAACAATGAAAGGCCCGCTGGCGCACCTTAAGTATTTTAACTGTGGCAGGGTATGACAAAATTTCGTCTACGCAGAATATTAGAGATAAGTTCCTGAAAATATACCTGAAATATTTACATTACTCGTTTGTGCTATTGCTGCATTGTAATTTTTTTGCATATCGGCAAATTCACTGCCCATAACCACACACACATAACCACAATTAGGCCAAGATACATGATGTCCAATCATTGTATACAATTCTCAGTTTGGTATATAGCAATCAACGAGTTATGCGACCTCAATTTTTAGGCTAAGTAATATTACGCGTATTTTAGGAAGCTTAAAATTGTACAATTACATAGGGTTAAATAGAAATCTGTATGTATAGATACAATACAATACATAAATATACTTCATTGCACGCCATAAAAACACATTATAAAATATAATAGAACGTGTGGTAAAGTTGTTTTCTCGACAGGGCACGGCAACGAGGGGTACATGTCATCCCCCGAGCGCAGCTCAGCGCGGGCGCCCTACGAGGACCCTTACTACACGCAGTTCCTCGGCCCCGCGGCCGGCCGGCCCAACATCACCCCTGTCATTGATGAAGAGTCCAGGTACGGTACGCTGCCTGTTCAATAATCTTTGTACCAAGCTCTGGTCCTGTTACTTAACACTTTCGCTACCGAACATTCTGTAGCATTACGCTCGTAGTCGACATGGAGAAACTCGTATGTGGCTCGTAGTTGAGACGAGCCTAGCGCCCGCGGTTCCCGATATTGACAGTGTTAAATGTGTTTACGATGTGTAAAAAGTTATTTACTATTTCAAATTGAACGCATGTGTCTAGTGACGCCGTGGTGATCGAGGACGCGTACCAGATGTACGGCGTGAACGCCATCGGCGCCACCCCGCGGCCCGTGCCGCGCGCGCCCTACGACGCCAGGTAACTACCTCCGGGTACCGAGGTAACCACCTGCAACCTGAGGATCGCCTCATTCCCATTTCTAATATACATATCCCTCTATTTACACTCTCCGCTAATGAGCCAATTTCAATGACGTATTCCTGAAATCGTAATACCGCCAACTGTTAGTTCAGTTGCGAGAGGTCTTTTTGACAGGAAGTACCAAAATCTTGTATTATTGGTAAATTTTAACATCTGCTATCAAAAAGGCTTCTCACCACAGTGCTGCTAACAAGTGATTATGATTTCCAAAAACTCCTTATTGAACTAGCAATATTTATTCAGCATGTGTTCTGAATATCAATTGTACACAGTAATGTCGAGGACTTTGTCATACAAGAATGATTTTTATTGTATTCAAAAAATATTCAGAACACAATTCATAAAACGTGCTATGCGATATTGTGGCCACAATACCTAGCTTAAAAAAT
Organism: Eudemis profundana; assembly: GCA_947034925.1. NCBI lineage: Eukaryota > Metazoa > Arthropoda > Insecta > Lepidoptera > Tortricidae > Eudemis > Eudemis profundana. The sequence goes on from OX344794.1 coordinate 30,089,154, forward strand.
CGATTCTCTATTAATTAAGCATGGCGACTTAATAAGCTGCAGCGAATTATACATTATATCACATAACATTGTTATAAGATCGCTATGCTTATACCGTGACTTTCCAGGCTTAATCCTCAAGTGGAAGACATACAGCGCCTGCGAGTCGAAAAAATGGAGCGACAGCTGGCAAATTTGACCGGACTTGTTCAGAAAGCTCTGCAGGTGCCGGGCGCGGCGGGGCCCGGCGCGCCCGCGCCCGCCGCGCCCGCCGCCGCTCCACGCCAGCAGTTCCCGCCCTATCAGACCCGCCCCAACAACCAAGGTAAACTATGACCCCATGTTAACAAACGACCCGCTTAAACGTTTGTATGTTTATTGTAACCACTATACAAACACGTAAAACAATTTTGGCTATGAGATATGTTTACATTACGACCGATCCGTGTATAGAAAACTGATAAATATTAAACAATGTGGTTGCCGCTCATTGGTTAATGTGGCTTGCGTTTTCCTGCACTCAGATGCCGCGCGATTTCCCGGCAACGACCGACCTCCCAAATTAGGGAGAGACAAATTTCGTAAGTGTACAGCCGCGGCCCCTATCAACAATTGTTAATGCTGATGTATTGCTAATGTCTTTCTTCAATATCTCCATTTTATTTCTGATTGTTCAACTTCATTTTCAATAGTCATTCATTAGTCAATTTTTCGTGTAAATGAGTTGCTCGAATTCCTAAAAAATTAGCAGTTATTTATATGTAAATATAACTGTGATCGTAATCGTGAGCATGCGTTTTAGATATAACACGGAACCAGTGATCTGCCTACCTTCTATTGTAACATAAATTAACTACTCTCATCCGAAACGACGCAATAAAGAAACCGCAAAATTGTGGTGGTCGTGCGTTTCCTAGCGAGCAAGTAAGTGGAAGAAGTATCGTGATGAGCTTCCGTGCGAGGCAGTCGTTGAACCGGGAAGTGACACTTTCACGGCAACCTCGAAACATCTGAAACATATTTTCGTAGTAACTTAAATATACAATGACATTAGCAATTCATTTCGCAGTTTCCATTCATAATCACGCCGAACGCTTGCTTGCTCGATCGTGTGATTTTCTTATTTTCAGCTTACTTTCGATAAACAATTGTATTAGGTTTATGCCTAATTCACCATTCCTATCAACAACCTCCACTTGCACTAATTTAAATATATCCCTTCATTTTCGCCTAATACAATCGTTTCGTAAATAACAATGTTAATTATGTCTTCGTGCGAGTCTTGTGGTTAAAGTATGAAGAGCTTAATTAGGCTGCGCATAGAAGCCGCTGTCGCTAGGTCGGATACCTCTTGTATTAGTCGATATTGTTGAATGATATGGTAGCTTACCACGGACTGCTCGACAGGTTTGCGTATGTTCAGTGTATAAACCTGCCGTAGTACAGTAACTGAGATTTACCGTTCAGTTCCTCATTTACCTATGTGTTATATAGAAACATGCAAATAAATGTCAGTTACGGTATTCCGTATTTTTTTTGTGTTTTGTATTCGAGAAAACATCAATGAGTATTCTTCAGCTACGTACGAATAGGTACGCACGTTCCACATCAAAACGAATCAATTCCTTTTTACGACTTATGAATGAAATTATGACGGCTCCTAAAGTTTAATAAATCAAAATTAAAAGCTTTAAAAAAAAACGCTTTGAAATTTAATGGTATTTTAAAACATGCAAATACGGTCTATTACCTGTTTTCATGCTTTTTTTTTATTATTACACTTGAATATTTTACATTTACTTCGTGTAATTTAATTATATTTGATGCAACTTTTATTACACCTCAATGTAAAGTGTACTTTAAATATTTCTCTTTTAGGAGATCCATATCATATTGGCACATATAATTTAATTAGTTTATGTATCACACTTCACGCATATGTATGTATATGCAGGCTAAAAGTCATCACAAGCGCCGATTGATTATTTGTATATAACGTAAAAGTATATCGTAATGTTCCAGACTAGAGGGCTTATCAGAGATCGCAAACTTAAACTAGTTTTCTTGTCACCCTCATCAAGGTTAAACTGAGCAGATCCTCATTTGTGATTTCAGAAAAATCAGTGTCATTTGAGAAATCGGTATCCTTTAGCGATGACCCACCAGATATGAACTCACCCATCCAACATTCGCCCCAACATTCAGGTATGCATATGAATCGTAATATAATCATTTGTTACCCAAGTTATATATCAACATATTAGATTTGGGTTTTATGTAGTATTGGATTATTTATATATAATGATTATATGTAAATAACATAAGAATCTCAGTACCTATCTTTGGTGGTGGTTCTTGAATTCCGCTAGAACCTATTTTTACATACAGCAAACATAGAACTATATGTTCATTTCTTTGTATCGGATACAAAAACCGGATAGCAATAATAAAAGAGAAGCACCTATTGAGACTGTAGACCAGAGAGACCAGGCGACGAGATACAGCTATGTATCTCGTCGCCTGGCGACCGAGCACTCGGCCATTGCCCGATAGGCGCGGGACTCTACATCCTTCTTAACCACACTTAATATTACTCGTATCTTGAAGTATACTTTGAAACAGAATACGTACTCATTTTTCTCTGTTATACGTACAACAGAGAAATTTGAGTAGTAAATAGAATAGATAACAGACAAATTTACTATTCCGCAATAGTAAAATACCAAAACTATAAATTTCATTGAACATTCATCTTTAACGTCCCTTTATAACAATTAAAAAACAATTTTTTGTCATTGTCATTGTGTATTTCTTTTAGTAGTCATATTCATTATCATGAAGTTTTTATTTAAGTACGTAATGATCCTGACTGATAAGAACGATATGTTCACCTTATGTAACGTTGGTCACATTTATTTCTGTTGAGGACCGATCTCCTTTGCTGTAATTCTGTCTCTCTTGTCATTCATAGATAAGATCATAACCATGTTCATAATTCTTGTATTTGATTTCTTTCCGCTTACTTCTTTGCCATAACAAGCTGATACAAAGCCAACAAAACCGGCAATCAAGTCGTCGACATTGCCAAGGACCTCGTCACAAGGTAATTTTATATGTTTTAATTAGGAGGCATAACATGGGGGTTTCCGATATTCCCTTTATATATACAGAACTTGAAGTATTTGTTGGTTTGCAAATCATTTTGATGGCAGCAGACATAATGATGAGTTAATGGATCATTAAAATTATTAAGTTGCAATTTTCTAATGGGAAAATATTAGAAGAATAACATGTCCTGGACCATTATGTCCATTACGCAATTCTTGCAAGTTGATTCATACATTTATTCTGTAGTCTCTATAAATTAGAGTAAATTATTCATAGCGTAGATACAAATAAGATTCGGGTATATACTGAACTTTGATATATTGTGAAATGAAAACATTGCAGAGCGCGATCGCCTTAAGCCGGCGCCGCCGCCGAAACCCGCCGGGCTCGTCGGGCAGCAACTGACTCTGGTGTCGCAGAAGATATACACCATCAACGTCACGGCAGACTTCTTCAACGACATGCGCGTTCTGCAAAAACAAAGCCGTGACTTACGAATCGAGGTCCGTCAAACAGTTCATAACTACATATCTTTATTAAAGCGAAAATTTATTAAATCTGCTCGATACTGCTATTACAAGATTTTATATGGCCTTAGCGAATTCACAATTCCGATAATTTTTTTATGGTACCTACATACATACATTATCATCTTTACTTGTTCACATTACAGACACGAAATTTACGGCGCTCGACACTGTCTCACGCTATTCAAATGAGGCAACTTATGGCCGACACAATCGTGAAGATCGGAGCCCTCGCTGCGAGCTTTTATGAACGCGATCCAGAATCGGTATCGTACCAACCTTAATAATGCAATCGGCTTATTATTTCGCCCTTTTATATTAATTTCCTATTGTCCGAAATAGGCATGATCGGAGTCATTCATGGTTCCAAATGCTGTAACTTTATATATTTTTGCTGTTTAATTTTGTTATGATAAATGGTCTTAATATATTGACCTGATGCTGATACTGCATTAATTTACATTTAGCAACTCACTCGAGAGGAGGAGATATACCGGCAAGACATGTTACTTCTTGAAAACGATTTATACGAGCTAGAATCTACAGTTGAACGTCTACGCGGCCAAGCTGCTAACAGGTAACACAAGTAGTATACCGTAGCAACTTAATAACCAAAAGTCCATCATACTTGTAAGCATTAACATTGTATGTGTTGTCACAATCAAGATAATACCCGTATACACGGTATATTATAACAATGAGCAAATAACGACAGCATGGTGTGTCGCCGTTCCAGGGAGACCCGCGTCAACATGGCCGACATAGAGCGCATCGCGATGGTGCTCTCCAAAAGCAGCAAAACTGTCGCCGACTGGAAACTGAAGTTTCCGATCCTACAGGATACCATGAAAGTTAAACTGGCTTCAGAAATGGAAAAGGCAAGTCTGTTTTGTATACCGTAGGGCGGGCCGTAGAGACTGTATTATGCACTAAATGTAAACACCTTTTTAACCGATTTCAAAAAAGGACGAGGTTCTCAGTTTGTCGGCATATCGATGTTTTCCGATTACTCGCCAACTGCTGAAATGGTTAGAAAAAAAATTTTTTGTTTGAAAAGGCCAGGTGCTTCCACTGTTAACAGGTAAGAATCTAATAATGGGATCTTTATCGAGCTTTTCAAATATTACAGACACACCGATCGAAATGTGCTTATTTTTAGGGTTCCGTACCAAAATAGTAAAAAAGGGACCCTTATTCCGAAAGCATTATTTTGTTCCTTAATTGTGTAGTTTTTGATTTAAGACGAGAAACGATCAAGTTAACTTTGTTGCTCAATACAGTTTATCATGAAAAATTCATAAATCTACCTACAAGTTTGTACGGAACCCTCGGTGCGCGAGTCCGACTCGCACTTGACCGTTTTTTTAAGTAATTCAAAAAAAGATGTTTTAAGTGGGTTATTTTAAATGTTGTAAATTATTGTGAATCGTAACCTACGCACATATACAAGGTGAAATCTTTTACGTGATACAAGATAATTAAACTTCAATCTATCCATGATTTTGAACAACTTTTACTATGGGGTCAACTTTGTAAATGCAAAAGAAAAAAATACTATTTCATAGAAAAGGTCATGAATAGGGAGACCAAAATGTACGAGAGAGTTGTATTTTTTTTTGCATTTACAAAGTTGACCTCATAGTAAAAGTTGTTCAAAATCATGGATAGATTGAGGTTTAATTGTCTTGTATCACGTAAAATATTTCACCTTGTATATTGGACAAACAAATAGTTTGAAATAGTCATGAAATACGAATAGTTCACTGTGATCTGTATACATATAAGGAATGCAACTAATTATAAATGCCGTATTTATTTCAGGTTGTGCGCAAGGAGAAAATGCTGGAGGAGGAGCCGGAACGACTCGAATTAGCTTTGCGTCGTTGTAAAAAGCTTACCGGGACGTTAGTTACCTTGAAGAGGTATGTACCCACCAGTGGCGTGACGTAAAAGATATCATTGGGCAAGCCGATGCAGATTTAGCGTACATTTTCCTTGAGAGGTGTAGAGTAAAGTGCTCAAATGGCTGATATTAGGCAAGCCGGTAGAAATCGAGTTCTTTCAACGCCACGCCACTGGTACAACTACTGTACAGACAAAAATCTCCGATGAGACAATTATTCCGAATTTTCCATACAACAGCTTCTGAATTTCCTGGACTGAGCACAGATTTTTCTCTCCTTACTGATTCTAAATTATGTGTAACACAATTTTGAAAAAAGAAGACGGTTGCACCCTTTCTCCGTAAAACGTAGTGTTGTAATGCTAAATTTGTACTTGGATTGAAAATTTGCAAATTCAGTGTTTCATTCAGTCAATTACCAAAGTCATAACAAAAAAGGAATAGCTAAAAAAAAGTTTTACAAATTATGAATACCTATACACTCACGGACAATGAATTCGGGTAATTTTCTACATACTACATTTTAAGTAGTTGTTTGTGATATGCAATGTAATATTGTCACAGTTATTGTAATGTTTTTAAAAGAGAGACTGGTGAGTTTCTTCCGGCGTTTCTTCTCACCAAAATGTCATCTGCCGAAGCGCCAAAAGAATCAGACATGTGAAAGAGCCCTTGAGGCCTACTTGCAGAAATAAATTATTTCATTTCATTTCATTACTGTTCATAGAAAATGACCCGAATTCATTGTCAGTGAGTGAATTATTTTTCACCAGCAGCTACATTCGATATCAATTTGTGGCTGTTATAGACTTCCAAATGTATCTATAGTACAAGTGTCATATAGATATTTGTTCCTCACAAATAGCGAAATTGATTTGCGTCAGAAACAAATCGACTCCATATGCCTATTGTAGCATTCAGCCTAAACGGCGCCATTTAACTGCCTGGATGAAATTTAGCAAATGCGTCAATGTATCAATTAACGATATGGCTGGCCAACGCTTAGGCCGTTCATTTAGTAGGGCAACCATGAAGTTAATGAAATGGCTACGGTTTTCTTTCTTAAAAACTATGACCAGCCAGCAGGTCGACGAAGCCTCGCTGCGCGGGCCTTCTATTTCTGCTCTGAGAGACACAAGCTGACTAACAAACCTAACCTAAAAAAAGGAGTTTGTTTTGTTCACTTTTTCCATGCCCCCCGAGCCTCCCTTGTAGGTGGCTCCGCCCCCCGTCCCTCCATGTGAGATCAGGTTCTAGGACAGAATAGATTTATACAACTAAAATTGCCGGACTCGGCTAGGCGGGTTATTTAATGTTGTCGAACGAAAGTCGTTTGCCTAGCCGTTTGACAGAAGGGCTAGACGGCCCGATGTTCATCCAGGCACTTAATGAAAAGGCCAGGTAGCTAACCAAATGACTAATTAAGCTAGTTGGTGGCGACATATACAATATCAGTTGGCACCCTGACCCGTCGCTCTCCTCAGATTGGCCTGCGTGCAAGAGCAGCGACTGCCCATCGCCGACGGGCGCGTGTCGCCCGGCTCCTCGCAGAGCTCCAGCTTCACCGCCGGGCCCTCCTCCGAGGACTTCGCCTCCGACACCACCTGTCACATTATACAGCCTTCGAATAAGGTAACTTCTATCACAACTTAAATTCAGCACATATCGTAAACTTTGCAAGTATTGGCAAAAACAAGTTTCACTTTAGCATTTTCCCAAGAATAATTATTTATGAAAGTATGAAACTTATTTCTTGCCACAGCATCCAAATCATAATAAGTACACCATATATACCCTACTCAACATAAATACAATCTTATTTACAGGCTGATTAAGCAGGATCCCTTGTTTTAGGAATATTAATATTTTCAGATGCTATGTTTAATAAAAGTACGCTTAACAATTGCAGGTTTGCCAAAGGTTAAAATTTGCATTTTTTTCCAACACTTGAACCTATGTTGAGTGTTTTTCTTTAATTTGCTCCCCATTTCACCTTCATAAGCTTTTTGGGTCGTACCTAGATTCCCTGTGATAAGATAACCGGCACCTTAATTCGTCCCCATCTCCTCGCATGCCCCATTTGCCTGCTTCTTAGCAGCGCGCTGAACGCTGAGCGGCTGACAGCTTGCCCTTTCTTGGTTTAGTGAAGGGTCATCAAATATTGTTTTATTTTAATAGGGCCCTGGTTACGTACGCTATTAACATCCTTCAAATCAGTCTCGACTAAGTGGGGTATTAAAGCGTATCATGATGTTTTCTAAATTAATTAAGTAGTAGTCTGTGAGTCAAATGCCTGTTTTCATTTCATTTCCGAAACCATGTTAAAGTAAAACGGTATCAATGTCCACACTTTCCCAACACATTATAATTAGGCTCCTGGGCCTAATTATGTAACTAAGCTTAGCGATGCGCGGTCCACTAAGCTTGTACCACAATGCTTTAGCAAAAGATATTAGGTACCGACATTGTCTTATTTAAATGCAAAATTTATTATGTATGTTATAACAAAACAGGCAACAGGGATTATTTTTAATAGTAATTAAAATGCCCTTCAGTATCCTTAATTATTATAATCTATTAAGGGCATTTGACCTAAATGAGAATATTATATTATAGCTTGGCAACTTCGTTGGTGACACTCACATATGTGCTTTTTGTTATGTGCAGCCGTAACTACTTACACAAGTTACCGCTAACATGAACGGCGACCGACGGAGGCTGCCTCCGTCGGTCGCCATTCATGTTGGCGGTTATAGTCCAAACAAACTCTTAAGACCAAATGCTGCCAAACGAACGCAAGCCAAAAACTACGTTATGCTCTGATTATAAGGTAGTTTTTGGCTTGCGTTCGTTTGGCAGCATTTGGTCTTAAGAGTTTGTACGGACTATACAAAAAGCACACATGTGAGTGTCACCAACGAAGTTGTCAAGCTATAGTACCTACTGTCATTGTACTGGTATAAATTATGTCAGCAATTAACTGCTCTCTTCGCTTTGCGCTTCGGTAAACCACCTGTGCACATTGAAACACATCACGTATGAATTAGGCCCTTATCGGTCTCCGTTTGTGATTGAACTAATATATCCATATACCTATATAAATAGTACAGAGGTGTCGCGAAACCGGAACTGAAGCCTCTTTACATAACTCTGAATTCCCCACATATATCGATGGCCTAGTTCAAACTCGTACTAATTACATATTTTTTGCCAATGAAATTGCAACTTTATGATTTGTGTACTAATTAGCTAATTATGAAACTTTTTCCTCGTAATTAGTACGAGTGTGACCTAGGGTATCGATATTTTCAGCTGTAGGTACCTATCTTTTTCTAGTTTACGAGCTATGATCGGTTAGTATAATGTGACTTTTGGTTTTAAAATACTTTAAAAGAAACAAAATATACTGCAGAGCTTTTAAGTTAACATTTTATTAAAGAAGCTTTGAACTGCAAAATGACTAATTAGCTGGCCAGCTCGGAATAAACAACCATGTCCATCCACATCCCATGCAACCACAATGAATAATTATTGAGAATTTGCTATAAATCCGATAACTGATCATAACTCGCAAAATTGAGATCCAAAATGCAAGTGTGTACGCCTTTTTACTCATTTTCCTTGTTATTTCCTGTAGAACGATCCAAAATAGGTTTCAATTTCAGGTTTTATCGGTGCCTAATGCTTTAAACTCAGGCTGTATTCCTACTCACTTATACCTCATACTGAAATGCATGTATAGTTGTATAAAATAGATGTTAAACACTGCTCAAAAGGGAACGCTTATTTTAACTAAGCGACCATAGAGCAGTAAGCTTTTCTGGACTTTTATTTACCTTTATTATTATGTATAACTAACATTTGTTGTTCTGCTGACCTGTGGACAGTTACGCATGGTGAAATGATTTGGTTTGTACATATCTTTTCTCCTGTGTATTCTGGGTACTATGATGACAATTGGCTTCAAAATTCAAACGTGTTAATACGAAAATTATAGCGTTCAAGCGGAATTACACTAAATTATAAGTGATATGAAATTGGCATAGCTAAATTATAAAAAACCACCCCAATAAAATGTATTTTACGTCACGCTCTGTCACAGAAATGTTGTTCCCAAAGATTAACTCTAAGATATATCTAATATAGACTGCTTAGGCAAAAGACCAATGCTCGTATCATTTCTATTTCAACAATCGCCTAATCTTTTAAACATGCTTTTTCCGTACGCGTACTGTGCGGTAAAAGACACTTTATGGCCACTGTGCCATAAAATAATGATATCCCTGTTGGTTTTTGCCATCTGAATTTTATTAAAACATTTATTCAAAATATTTCGATTTATGGAAACTAATTTAAAAACCTCCACACAATAAATAGGTACTTAAAATAAAAAAAGCTTCCTAAACTGTTATTCCTGATACCTAGTCAAGATATTTCGTATCAGCTTTATAAAAACATTTCGCCTATTTCAATCAAACTATTAATGCTAAATGATCATTTTGCTGAATTGTAAACATGTTGATGCGATACCCTAACTTGACGTTGTTTCATTTTTATTTCCGTACCGCTATTACTTAGATCCTTCTCTCTAACAATTCTGGACATGGTGAATATTTTAACTTTTTTTGTTAATTTAATGACAGAGCGTGATGAAAATGGAAAGACAGAATACAAAAACAAATAGTGAGAAGAGAATTGATTTTGCACTTATCCTGCAACCAATGCACATTCCGTAAACGTTGCATTCTTTGATATTCTTGCTTCAGGAAAATAATGCCAATTTTAATACAATTTCAATCATTTGGTATCGAGAACAAGTAGTTGGACCTGCCATTCAATATCACTGCCGCATCCAAATCAGTTTGCTATCCCATTTATTTAAAGCGTCGATTTTTTGGTAAAAGTTTTAAGATAATGTAGTAGTTTTTAATTTGTTGTAAGTAATAATACATTTAAATGGGCATTAGTGACCAAGTAGTCGTGTATGAAAAGGTAGGTTTTACTTATTGGGTTACTAATTCAGTCATAAAATAGACATGGAAATTTAATAATTTTACAATAGTACTCGTAAATACGTATCTCGAAACTTTTACTATTCAATTCGTGTACTGGGTACTGTGGCATGCCGACGGCGTAGTTCCTGGATCATTAAAATAGTAAAATATTTTAAAATAAACGAGTTTTTTTAAACCACGACCAACATGGCAAGTATTTAGTTCGTTGATCTTATTTGAAATGCTCTTTTGGTCCACTCCAAACTATTTACACCTTGTAACTCCACAATATATAAATATATTTACAGTGCGGACCGTATCCCACCAATCGAACAGAAATTTAATTGCCCCTGAATAAATTTATAGATACTTTCGATTAAGTGTATCATATTAAGTGATTTGCAGCGATTAATACTTTACAGTTTTTCAGATTAAAACGGAACAACATATGTTAAAATTATTATCGGCCTAGGGTTTGATTATTCTAATTTAGGTCAATGTTAAGCCAGCGATGAATCGTTTTAATTTAATCTGTGTATAGTATACAACTGTAAATGTAATATAAGAACAAACAGTGTACAGCGTACTGCGACAGAACCAGCACATTTCTGTATGGTTGCTACGAGTCCAGGACTCAAAATTAGAACGACGTCTTGCTGGCTTAGCGTCGAACGAAATTAAGAGAATCATTATCCCGGTGTTTAGCAGATTTATATGGGTAGCACTTCACAAAAATAACCGGTAAATGTACCTGTCTATACTCTTCAGAATCGACATATTTATTACCGCGTAGGCATTGAGTACACCTACACACCTACATAGTTTATTAAATATTGCAAATAATGACATCGACAAATATTATTATTCCTGAATTATATTAAATGCTTCATGTGACACTAACGAAAAAAGTCAAAAGGGAAACCAATGTCACCAACTTACTTATATTGACAAGGTTAATAATTAAATACTTGAGTGTTATCGTAAGGTTTACTATAACGTATTTTCTGATCTAATCAGTTGTACTGTGTACAATAATATCGATAAAAAACCTCAATGTCATATTGTTAAAATCTCGGTGAATGACGCCAAATACCTCCTCGTATTACCGGTACCTAACTGTGAAACGCTTTACATATTTCAGAGACGTAATGTGGTACCTAATAACGGGGATATTCAATAGTTTACTGTTATTGATACCAGTATTTTTATAATTCATACATTATAGTAAATAATTCAACCCATAAATTAGGTATATAGGATTTTTTTTTAAAACATGGGTTGGCATGCAGTTTGCGACTACAAAAAATCCATCAGGCAGCTGCCCAGAGTCGTGCATATGTGATATATTTGCTAATATTTACGAAGTTATCTAGGTGTTCAGAGATAAAATTACATAATTAGTAAATGTATGAGTACCCTGCGTTGTAATAAATATCCTAACACCCGTATTAAAAACACACCTTGGCTCTTTTGCAACGAATATTATTGCCAATCCACTAACTAGAATCTCCAGTAGTGCCCTTAATCTAAATATTATTATCAGAGATGGAAAATGGTGGTGAGGAAAATTAGTGCCTTATTATTATTACATATAATTAACTGGTCTTATGCTATAATTAACATGCAGAACTCACCCGGTTCTATGTTCTACCTAATGTATGTATTTACTATGTTACGCTATATATATATAAATTTATCAAGTTATTTTAACACTGGATTTCGTGGTTTTTTTTTCTGTGATGGTACTCTTCAGTTCGCGTGGAAAGACAGCCGATACTTCAGAGAAGCGATAGTTATTAACGAGTAATGAATCTCTTCGTAATAATTATATCCATACTATTATTAATTTACTACATTTATCTTTTATTATTTCTTTTTAATTCCACGTTATTGTTTTTAAATCTTTCATATAACTTGGTTATGTAACGTAACACTCATTTTGCTATTGTTATGTAGGCATGTTGGTGCACTCTGATAGCACAGCGCTTTAGCAACCTACCCTAAAATCGCTTCAAGATGGCCATACCAGTTCTCACTGACTTAATAATTCGCATCTTTTTACAGTTCAGACAGTATTAAATGAAGCGGTATGCATGGAAACTTTATATTATGCTTTACGTTTGTAAAACAGAAATGTTCAGTTTAAATATTTACAATGTCCCTTTGAAAACGAAACTGTCGCATGAATACATTTGGCAAAGCTTTTTAAACCTTCGTCAGTATAATATAAAATTATATCGTTTTCAAGGAAACATACTTTTCTCCTAATCGATAGGTACTGGGAGAATTTTTGCAACGTTCTTTTTACATTTGCAAAATTTAAGTTATGATTATTTCAATGTGCACGCAATAACTGGTCCATACAAATAGCATAGGTACTAGCCTAAAGGTCATAAATATTATAAGGATGTTCGAATTAAAAATACAAAAAAAAACTAAATACTGATTAGAATCATAATTTTAAAATTGCATATCTGAAAAGTTTGCAAAAAGTCTGTCGTTCCCTGTAAGCTGGCCATTAGCAATCACGAAACTCATTTCATTCATGTATCGGAATTAACATCACGGTCAGTTTCTAAGTACTATTCCAGTTTAGTATAATATTTATCAATTTTTCGCCGTATGGCAATAATCCATAATGTGACATAATGTATTGTAACTCTCTTTCGTCACTGTACAATGTCAAGTTAGCTATAAGAATGTTCTGAAAGTATCTACAAAGATACCAAACCTCTATAAAAAAGTTAAGCGTTGTTTACATTTGGCTTTCTGTATCAAGAATAACATAAAGTAATTGCGTTATGTGTGTTACGGTTGAAGTATAACATAGAACTCCTATTTTATGCGGCTGCTTTAAATGATATCTAATCTAATGTCTAGAAAACGAAGCCGAATCTGGAAAGTCAAACGCAAGCGTTACAGTGTAGACGCACTCTATCTGCTAGGATGCACGCGGTTGTTTCTATGGCCACTACTAATGACCAAAGAGAGGAATGGCATTACGTTTAATTATGTGTACTATTCAGTACACTGAGAGGCTGAATGAAAAGCGTACCTTCACCTCACGGCAATCAGCAAATTAAAGGAAGACGCTGGACTGCCTTACTCAAAGCGCCCATTGGTCTTAATATTGGATTCTGTATGGTAATTCAAAACTTTGCTGTAATATAATCTGACCCGTGGACCAGTAATAGGAGTTCGAACTCGGGGGTCAAAATATATTTTTCGGAGTAGCTACACGTGTTGCTTCCACTTTGACAGACCACAGCATGACTTCCGATTACGAACTGTGATTACTAGGTTACGGGTCAAATTATATTAGGGACGAGATAGTTCTGAATTACCCTACTGGAGTGTAATTATTGCAGAAATTCTTATGTAAATGACGCCTCTATGTCTCTACTTCACTACCAATAAATGAACAAAATATGCAAAAAATGTAAAATCAGAGGTACACGTGACCCCTCTATTTTTTTTTTGAAATGAGTCTGGTTGTTCTCCACTGCTGCATTTTGCATGACGGTTTTTTTTTTATATTATGCCTTTAATTAATTCTATAAAGTTGATAATTTATCAAGTTGTTACTAAGGCTTCTTATGCCGATTTAAAAATATAACTGTAAACTATTCAATCACATCTCTAATTCTCTGAATTGATAAGTTATTTCGATAATATCTAACTATAAAACCCGAAGTTTACTTATAAAAAGAATAATATCGTCGAGTGACAACCAAAACTCAGTAACTGCAGTAAAAAAATCGCAGAGATGGTTAATCCAAATTTCTTTGGTACTCGTAATTAATGAGTTTTGGTTGTCACCGTCAGCGTCACCATTATAAAAATAAAAGTCAATAAGTAAACTTTTTTGAAATACTTTCCAATAGAATATCCTGTATTTAGCAATGCACAGAATATCTTTAAGTCGGCTTTCAAAACTATAATTATTAATTTATATATAAACATTAACAATGGCATTTCCGTGTTGTTTCTTCGTTATTGTTGGTTTTTATTGGATTAACTGAAATTGAAGAGACATCATACAAGTGCCGTCGTTGTAATGGACTTTAGTTTTTCACTAATAGAATAACTCGCATGCCGTTGGTTAGCCGCTTCCAGACAGTTAGTGCACCCGCTGTTTGTTTGTTGCAGCGTGCTCCCGATACCAGGGACTGCAGCTCGCAACCTAGTTCTTCGGGATTAGAATGAAAGCTTTTCGACCACTTTATTTTCAGTAATTTACTAATTCCCTTTGCTAACTTTAGTTTAAGCCATGTAATCAGTCAATTCCACTGTTTGTTTTGCAACCCTAATTGACCTTTTCCTCCCTTTATCTCAACTAGAAAGATATAATCACTTTTAGACAATCCTTTAAACGATTTCCAATTGGCTATTATGTTGAATGCTAACTCAAAAAGTGATATTCTGTACAATCACAGGATACAGGAGCACAGGTAATTTTTACTCACTTTTATCTGCTTTATACATTTACATTGTTACAGTACTGTAAAGCCTTATCACATAAACTTCGCATTTACCCACTTACTATAATATCATTTTGAAATGTATTTTAGAGCAACTAGTTAAAGCAATCCATTTCAGCTTAGCCTTAGATTAGTTCTGTTTCAGTAGCAATGTCATTAGACATTAGCTTTGTTGAGTATTTAGAAAAGAGTACTTAAAACACACCAGTTTTTTGACTAATGGCAAAATCATCACAATTGTTAAGAGTGTAAATTTTTTTTAACATTGAAATATCACTTTTTATGCATCTTATAATTCACAAAATTTAACGTATGTATATTAATTTTATATCTTTCATGTCACATTTATTTTATACCTATTGAAACTTATTAATAAATCGTCTTTGCCTACCAGCCCTCTCCGATGCTAACCACCACGTTTTGGTTCTTATTACCTCGTTATGGCCTTTGGACTATTCAACTTTTTATTTTTATTGCTGAATAATAATTATTGCATACTAAACTAAGCCAAATGGAGATGAGAAAAATGTTTACCTACTAGTTTTAAAGTTACAGAAGGTATATAATTTCTGTTTTCAAGTTTTCATAATGAAAAATGCATTGACTTTTCTTTAGAACTGATATAAAAATGTGCAGAAAAAAAAGGAAATACTAATTCGATCTTTGATTTTACCGGCTATATCTTCGCCACTTAAGGCCGAGTCACACCGGCTGCGTGTGCGTGGCGTGCACGCAGCAGCTCCTTGACTTTGTGCGTAACGCGTACAAAATGGCGGCTCAAAGTCAAGGAGCTGCAACGCGTACGCCACGCGCACGCATCCGGTGTGACCCGGCCTTTAATCAGCAGTTCGCGGAGAAGTTGGTGCTTTTTCACCTTCTTCATCTTTAGCGGTGAAAATAATCTTACCCATTTTCTTCGCTTCATATAAGTCGGGTAGAAAGTATCCTACGACCACCTTAGTATCTCCGATTCAAAAATTATTTAAATGTATCCAGTATTTGCGGTCCGGAAAATTCATTAATTTCTCAATATACATATAGAAATGTAATGTTACGTGATTAGTACCAATATCAATGCATTTTACTGAACATAACATACAAAATACGTATCAGTTTTTTTTCATTTCTTAGGTAATGCACTAATACGATAAGGTACTGTGCCTATATTATGTATATAATAAATACATATAGTGTGTTAATATTATTCAGCAACAAAAAGAGTATTTTTTTGTATTTATTCTACCCGGGTATGATTGTATAAAATATTATTTAATTTTACCTTATAAGTGTACTTACGTAAATTTATTTTATAATTTCTTATTGTGAATGTTTGATGGAATCGATGTTTAAAATATTGTTCTAAAAGTGCGGTTGCAGTAGTAATATTCCGGGCTCACAGTTAGATTTATTAAATAATATAACGTTATTTGCAACCTCGCTTTTATAATGTCTGTTGGAGATTGCGGGACACAGCTAGAAGTGCGTGGAATGGTGCACAGGGCGCCGGTGGCGGGCGAGGCGCTGCGCCCCGGGGAGCAGCGGACCTGCGGCCAGAGAACGCCCTCGACGCGCTACTAGACGAGCTGCAGACGTTCGCCAAGCCCGCCGAGCGCGGCAGCAGGGGCGCCGCGGGCGGCAGCGGCGACGGCCCGCTGCGCCGCCTGCACTCGTACCCCAGCGGCAGCGACACGGACGCGTCGCCGCCGGTGCGCGCGCGCGGCCAGCACCCGCCCAAGCCGCCGGTGCCGGAACGGCACCCCGAGTTGCTGGCGCTGGCCGCGCGCCGTGCGCCGCCGCCTCCCCCGCCGCGCACTACTTCGCGCTCGCCTCTCGCTTCGCCTACCTCTCCTTCGTCGCCGCCGAATGCCGACTCCTCACCTCCTGATTCTAACCTTAACGACGAAAAATCCGCTATTCGACAATCTCTCCTAGAACAACGGCACCAGGAATTACTGAAAAAACAAAAAGCGTTGCAAGAACAGTACGCGCGACTACAGATGATACAACGCAGCGGGCCGACGCTCCCGCCAACGGCGCAGCCTGATTTAAAGAAAACAGGTAGCGAATCGAATCTACTTACTAAAATGAATCTGAACTTAGCCACAACGAACATTTCTGGCAGCATGACGCACCTGGCGAGCGACAGCGAGCACCAGAAGGCCGCGGAGGCCGCGCCCGCGCCGCCGGTCTCCGAGGGGCCGCCCGCCGCCGTCGCACCGGAGACTGTAGCCACAACTAATAAAGTTTACGAGACTGACATTCTGTGACCTTGCAGCCGTTGTTTTATATCTGTATAATTAGCTTAAATTACTATTTTAGGATAGTGCTTCCGGAATATACTTAGGATACTGACCTACATTCGTTTAGTATAATTTATGTTATATGAAGAATACTATAAAATATAAGCTTTAATGGCGAACGATGAATATTGTAACTTATTATAAGTTATCAAAGACTTCTTTACTTATCTTATCAAAGTACTGTTTCTGTTACATTTAATCAAATCTTTTATTAGTGCGTCTTGAAGGTTTTCCACACATGTCAACAAGCCTGTATACCTGCTTGTGTGGTTGCGCCTTTTAAAAATTTAAAACGTAAGTACCTAACCGGTACAAAATTCAAAAGGCGATAAGAATACGTATCTATATAAAATATAGTGTACCTAGTAAATCATCTGAAACAAATTAATTATTTGTGTACACACAAATAGTTTTTAATGCGAGTCAGCATAAGAAATTGACACATTTTTCCAAGTTGTCACATAAATTTGGGTAAATTAATGAATTAAGAGCTTTCATACACTACGTCTGTGCAGACTCTAAGAAAAAAAAAATCTAGTAGTTTCTACAAGGGTCTATAATATATTAATGTTTTTTTAGGGTTCCGTACCTCAAAAAGGAAACAAAACCCTTATATGATCACTCGTGTGTCTGTCTGTCTGTCACAGCCAATTTGCTCCAAAAGTACTGGTCCGATTGAATTGAAATTTGGTACATAATATTAAGGTTAATGACCCAAACACGGACATATCATGAAAAATTTTAATCATGGGGCTACTTTTGGGGCGTCAACTAGAAAATAAAAAAAAACGAAAGTAAGCGAACTATATTGTTTGACATATTAAACTAAAGGGCTCACTGTGAAAATTTCAAATATATTTTTTTTATAATTTTTATATCAATAGTTTTGAAGTTATTTAAGAAAATAGGCAAAAATTTACCATTCCTCTCCCTTATCTCCGAAACTATTGGTCGTAGAATTTTGAAAAAATATGGAAAATAGTCCTAAATTTATAGATTACAGGAAAACCTATAAGAAGTCTGTGCAATAAAGTATAATTGAAGGGATGTTTACAAAAACAACATAACTGCCTAGACTGGTTGACACTTATAGGGGAACATTTTTAGTGACAGTAGGTGTCAACCAGCTTAATTAGTTATGTTGTTTTTGTAAACATCCCTTCAATTGTTTTGAACGTACGGAACCCTCTCCAGGCGAGTCTAACTCGCACTTGTCCGGTTTTTTCAATTTTTTTAGCCATTTGGCTATTACTTTATTAACGTGCAAACATTAAAACGTGTCTTTACAAATGCCTACATGCCGTTTTTAACTACTAGTTTTTTTTTAAAGAAGAAGGTAGTTTTTGTGACTGTTACATAATGAAAGGCATTCTAACTATGTGTACCTAAGTATGTTCATAATAACATCACACGAGTATTTGAATACCTAATTAGGCACAGTTACATACAGTGCTTTATCTACACACATATTATAAGCTCTGTATGGTGTGTTCAAAAACCCCCAAAATTCAATACTGGCTGAAGGGGCTGGTATATTTTATTTTTATTTTACACTGACATTAAGTTGTTTTTTGATTGAATATAAACGTTGCCGTGTCGTAGCACGTTGCGATATCGTAAGGTGTTTCTGAGTAAGAACCCTAAATGAAAACTTTATTCACATATTTCATGCGATCGTGGATTATATAACTCAGAAGCTAACTAGAATCGGCCTCAACTGTCATATCGTTCAATATCAAGTAACGTGCGACATTTGTCAAAACTATTTGCAATTGACATTTCATTTCGAATAAAACGTCATTTTGACTGATAAGTGATATTAGTAAGGTCAAATCATATTGCTTTGTTTTTCAGAGATGTTCGTGTTTTGAATAATATCGAATTCGATGTTATTATTCAGCAATAATAACATTTTCACACATAAAAAATTAGTTTATTACAAAATAGCTGCTTTATGCTGGTCGTTATTTGCGGTTTGTGAACGCATTATAGATGTAGGTTTGTGATATGTGTGTAGATAAAATATTAATGATATTCATTAGATTAGAAGTAGTAAAACAATAATAATTACGTTATTAATAGTCTCTAAGCAAATTGGCGCTACCGGTAGGTATATAAGATTCATGTTTGAACTACCTGCCCCAATTAAAATCACAGATGTTTCAGCTCCGCTAAATTTTCTTGGACTCAGTTCGGACGTAGTGCTCAAACGCTCTAGATATTGTGTTCAGCCGCATAGTGAAAATATAATGAATAGATAATTTTGTTTAAAGAAACGTTGACAATTGTGCCATTATTTTATATAATATGAATTTATAATAAGCACATTTTTTCTCTAATCATAGCCTTGCTTGACAGGTAACAGTGCTTATTTTTCTAAGTATATTTTTTTCGCTCGTTTATCGTTGTGATTTTTATGTAAATATATTAGTGCAAATTTAGATCATTTAGAGGTAGGTACCTACTTATTAGTTTAAAAAATGAAGGGCGCTTTAATCTAAAGTTATTGTACCGCCTTTACTACAAGCTAGTAGGTTCTTCCTCCATAAACCAATTTTTTAATGTGGAAAACTGAAAACTATATTTGGAAGATATTGTTGAAAATTAAATCATCCTAATTGTGTACTGTGTGCGCTCTTTTTTATATTTATCACTGGAATATTTGTGCAAATTATACATTATGTAAACAATTTTGTTGGTTTGCATATTTCCTATAATATTTACAAATCTTTCTCTCATTTACTTAAAAATTAGCTGGACCGAATCGCTACTAAGGATAATTTTGCCTATAAACATATTATATCGTTTTGTAATTGGCTTTATTTTATTATTTTTGCAATAAAGTGTTTGCATATACATATATGTATAGCAACAAAAGGCGGTGGATTATTACTTTATGACATGAATTTGATCAAAAGCCTTCGACTGAGTTTCTATCGACCAACGATCGATGCGAATACGGGAAATCCTATACTTACTTAAATTGGTTGTTCGGCCATAACACCACCAAACGCTTAGAATGCTAAAAATACTTTAGACAGATCGATATTTAACTTTGGATGAAATTACTGGCAATGCAACCTTTAAAGGCCTGTGCCAGATTCCACACAAGTCTATATCCTTATTCGAAACAATAATAACAAAGTATAAATACTTATCAGAATGTAAAAAGGGTATTAGGACCGAAATCAAAAGCAAGCCAGATATGAACAATCGATATAAGTAATGTAACAAGCAAGGACCTTAAAATAAATAGCCGGACAGAGCATCGCTAACAAATAACTGAAGCATCAATAGTCCGCCGTCTAGCTTAACGCTGGTTGGTCAGGTCAATGTGTGCGCGCTGCGGGTAGTAGGAAAAAACTAGTTGATGTGTGCGTGCGGGCTCGTAAGTACAAGCAGCCGGCCGACTAAAAATGCTTCAGTTCTCTGTTGGCGACGCTCCGTCCGGCTATTTATTTTAAGGTCCTTGGTAACAAGTATCCGACTGGCGAATTGCTTTGGTAATAATGGGATTGAATTTTCTCTCATGACATTTTTTTTCGAGAGTTCTAAGATTCTCGAAAAAATAAATTGTGAAAGAAAATTCAAAATAATCATGGACGAATAAGGACTATCAAACGCCATACTTAGCGCCATGTTCCTCCGTTGGTTGGATACTATGAAACATTGAATACTAACACTAGATGGCGATTTATCTAATACCAAACATTAAAATGTATATCATTTAATTTTCAACCAGATCGTGTTACTACAATTGCTTAAAGTTTATCACGATTTGACGACCGCTTTAGCTTAGTTGGTAGTGACCCTGCCTACGAAGCAGGAGGTCCTGGGTTCGAATCCCGGTAAGGGCATTTATTTGTGTGATGAGCACGAATATTTGTTCCTGAGTCATGGATGTTTTCTATGTATTTAAGTATTTGTATCTATTAAATATATCGTCGTCTAGTATCCATAACACAAGCCTTATTGAGCTTACTATGGGGCTAGTTCGATTTGTGTAAGATTGTCCCCTAATATTTATATTTATATTTTATATATTTTATCACGACAGTAAGGTAGATGTCCGTCTACTTGAAACTGTCCCAGTAGTTGCATCCAGCGGGGTGCCAACTATTGGGCATAAGCGTGTCAAATACGAGTCTATTTTTAAACTATAAAGTACTAAGGACTGAATATGTCACCCTCATTGGTTCATTCAAATTAAGGCGGCTTTCACGGCGTGGAAAATCGTAAACACAAAAAATTGCAGTCACATTTCTTATTATTATTTTACAAATATGTAATTTGTTTTGCAAATATTTAAGACTTCTTAGATTTTCGTGACATGTAATATAACAAACACACAATTAATAAATCGTTTCAATGGATTTAAGATGTTATAAAACTTTTGTAGATTGCGCAGGCTACTTATACTATACCTACACAAAACCTAAAATCTTCACATTAGGTATGTGTTTTAATGTGAACGAAGGCTTATGTGATGAATATGAAAGGAGAACGTCGTCCCAGTACTTTATACTTAGCTAAAAAATAGACTATAGGACATTTACCTTAATATTTTGCCAAATTATTACCAATATTGATCGTTGAAAATCGGTGGACGGTTTTTAAAATGGCCATTAGGAGTATTTTTCGTCAACATTCTAATTTAACTAAGAGCTTACCCACAGTTGCCCCTATTTCTCTTATTTAAATTCTTTGTGTAATATAATATTGCAGGACGTTTTTGTCTTGTTATACCGCCACCGCTGTAGCCTAAGAATACCTACTTGGTATTTATATCCTAGATCGATTGAGACGACTAAATCAAGATGGCATTTTGTGTGTGTGGGACTAAACATTATCTAATCGGTCCTGCACATGTTACCTACTCTTACACGTGGTTAATTTGCTCTCAGTAGTTAGTATGCTAATAAACTTCTCTATTCGGCTAAAATTATCCCTTGTTTGTATGTATCTACCTATACCTAAGTAAGTATACCTAAGTACCTACATATATAGATACCGATTCGTAATATAGGTCTTAATTTTTGATTGCCTACATCGATTGAATTCGACTGTTAAAAGATATTTCCTATTACGTATGTGCCAATCTCCGTTTTTATACGCTTTCGAAGCAACAACCTGGATTTTTCCAAGTTTGAAAGCAATACTTAACATACCTATTATAAACACCAAACTTTTATTATGAACTAGTATATCGTGCCTCCTAGGATAAAATATCATTGAATACTAATTTCTGTACATCGTTTATGCAAGATGGAAAACAGACTCAATAAAATCAAAGTCAAAAGAGCAGTTAAAAATTCAAACAAAAGTATGTAACATCCCAAGAAAATGTTCTAAGTTGTGATTATTTTCTCTGTCACCGATATAATCGTGTTATCGATCTTTAGTGTTCCGTGCCAAAATTGGCAATATACGCAATTTATAGATATAGGAGATTGCTGGAGAGCGTGACACAAATGCCGAGCTCTACATATACCCTAAAGTTCTAAATCCCTATCACATGGAGTTTGCATTGAAGGCAATTCTAACGCAGAGTTCTCTTTTCGATTTGTTTTGCTGCGGAACACTAACTGTCAATACCCCAACTTCTGAAACTTGGACAATAGGACATTGAGAAATAGTGGATTTTTTTAAGAATGATCTTGCTCCTTAGTTTTATACTCATATCACTGTAGCATGTGACGTAACTAATTAATATTTTTGATGGCTGTAGAGGAACTTATACTAACATCTTTTATTATAAAGGACTGTGATAGGGTAGTTAACAATCAAGTTTTATTCCTTTGTTATTGATTTGCTGTAATACGGCTCTGTACAAATTTATTTACTATTGGTATGTACCTACTAGACATTTACTTAAAACGTACATACAATAAATTGTACCGGAGCAGTTCTAAAGGCGTATTATTGAAGAAATTGTACCGTCGCGCCACGCGATATAAACCAAACTCAAAATTGGTTCACAGTCACTAATCGCATTAACCCGTCATTAATATTGATATAGTTTGTATATCACATTTTCCATTACAGGATAGTATAAATGATGTCAAATTCATTATGAAAGAATTATACGTGATATAGTTATAAAATAAAAGTATGAATTCAAATTTCCTTATTTTTAGACTCGAAATATATCTGTATTAGTAAAATATAGAGTTTAGATCAGGACTTGCTGGCCAGTGGCGCGCGTATCCCTAGAGAGTTGTCAATGCACTGTACGACGGGGAATATTCCAGCGTTTCAACTACCGTTATTAAGATCAATAACTTATAGACTACATTAAAAAAGGATTGTGGACCTGCGTCCATTTATAATTAGAACAGATACTGCTCCAGATACAGCTTTTGATGATCTAGATGGTACATTACATTTTAACACCGTTTTTTAAGATTACAAGTAGTGAAAATAACAACGACCGTTGAAACGCCGAATATTCATTGAAGATCGAACAATACATCTACTTTTTCATTAGAAACATCGATTAAAAGTCGTAAATCTACTTTCTGATTCACATTATTGGAAAATTGAGCCTAAAAAATGCTACCTACACATGTAAATTGGGGGAAGCTCGACGCAAAAAAGGTTGGGAAACCCTGATCTAGATGTTTAGAAATAAAGATAACAGTAAGGAACTAGAAATAAAAATGCTTTTCTTAATTGTGTTGCTACTTACAAATAAAATAATGAATGTTATATATTCTACATCTGCACAAAATGTTTGAGCACACACAACTTATTTTACACTTGCACGCGTATATGACTTAATTGACACCGACGACACGTCTAATCGGGATCAGCTCATTAGAGCCCCTTTATATTATAAGTTCGACGCCACTTCTGGCGCTGAGCAAAGTTGCTGCATGACTAATATTTTCTTTTAAGTATACCTGGCGGATGTCTTAAAAAACTAATTATTTCGTAGGATTTTAAAATATTCCATCAGGTAAATTAAACACTGCATTTGGCAGTCATGATCATGGCTTGCACTTATAAATGTCTACCTACCTTTGGTGTTAACAATAGGTTTGCACGAAAACTAGGTCTCGTCTAAATATAATGTGTAAAGGAATTGTACCTACTTATAAATGTGTAAAACTGTTTTCCTTATTTGTCTAAAACCGATGAAGCATTATTGTTAATCGGATACACAAAACCAATGTTTTAAATTGATTTTTGCTTAAAATACTTATTACCCATAAAGAAAGCGACCAAAGTCTCGTCAAATATAATTTTCCCTCAGCGACCAAAAAACGTATCAAAATCACGCATCGGGTATCAGAGAATCCGATATAAATATTCCTACTTTTTATGTAACTCCTATAAAATTCGAGTTAACTCAAATAAATAATCCTCCCTCCACGGGTTAATAATAGGCTAGTTGGTGGGAATCGAGTTCCGTGGACATTACATCTCAAAACTTTTTGTAAAAGAACTGCGTTGCGAGACTTGCATCTTCTTACATGTAATGTTTTTGATGGGATAATTTTTACTGCAGCCATTATTTTACCCGAAAGTGCTAAGAAAATCCATTAAAAATGTTAACAAACCGTGTTTTAGTAGTTCCAACCTGTCACACGTTACCAAAACTCGGGCATCAACCCTTGCATTACCTACTCGCTAGGCTTAGGATTTTATGTAGAATTTTTCGCATCACTCGGAGTCAAAGCCCTGCCCGTATATGTATACGTCACTTTGCTCCCTTGTAGCTCAATGTACAATTGTGGGTGCAATAAAAATCGCTGGGTGCAATAAGTCCACGCTTATTTTGATTATCCGTGGCCCAATTTTCTGATTTTGTCATAAGCAATTTTTAATTCATGATTAGGTGCATAGAAACTTTGCTGTTGTGCCATACAATTTCACGATAGACAAGACATGCGTCTCAGACGGGACGACCCTTAAACTCAGGCGCGGGGTATTTTCTTATCATAAATACCTTCGGATCTA
The DNA here is from genome assembly GCA_947034925.1 of Eudemis profundana. Lineage (NCBI taxonomy): Eukaryota > Metazoa > Arthropoda > Insecta > Lepidoptera > Tortricidae > Eudemis > Eudemis profundana. The sequence continues at coordinate 30,114,408 of OX344794.1, forward strand.
TACATTATTGTCCTTACACAAAAAAAAAACATCCCTAAAAACACGGGACTTTGGCAACTCTAACTGAACATAGAAAAAGAGAAGTTGTGCCAAATCGCTATCGTTATATTTCTGTGTTGAATTTGTAAGCTTTATGTACTTAAACTACTTAAGTCTTTGTAAGTTATTGTGATGAAATTATTATAAAATGATGATTTTATCAGACGTACGAACTTTGCTTGTAATAATTTCGTAGCTTAAAGCTTCTTAAGTATTAAGTTTTGTTTGTAATAATTAGTTAATTTTATTGTGTACCTACCCTTCTTTTTACAATGTATGTTTCGTTAAGATATGTGTGTTAAGTAAATAGAAGCATAGCACGTTTTTTTATTGTGGTATAAAATAAATATACATGTCAAGTTAAGTACTTACTGTTTCATTTTTAACACACTCTTACATAGTTAATATAATCTTCCAACTGGTCTGGAACATGGCAGTCTAAATCGATCAAGCTCACTTTGTAGCTTTATTATTTAACACGTTCACGGACACAGCACCGTTTTGAAAAATGCGTAATATCGCACTAATAAAGCTCATACAAAATATTTAACGGACGAACTGCCACAACGTGTTAGCTGACTGAAGTTGACACCATAGCGTCAGATCTAGATGTATTTCTGAATAATTTGAGAATGACAGATCATTTGGACATTGCAGATGAGGTCAACATTGTAGGTTTCGCTAACTTCCTCCCTTTCCTTTCCTCCCTAACTTCCTCCCCTGGGTGAACGCAACCGTTCTGGGGTGCCAGACGTTGAAATTTGTGTCTAAGAGTACACGTAAAGAATGGAGGAATAGAGTATTTACAGATAACAATTATAATTAAAGCATTTTTCATATGTTTAGTACCTGAGACCTACAACTTTGACCTCGTCTGGGGGCTGAAAGCAACGTCCTAATGTTCTGTCATTTTGTATAGGGTATATTTTGGGGAGTGTACAGCAACATTTGTAAGAATCAGCCTTGAGGCTATCAGATAAATTTGGAGCCTAATTTTGCAACTTCACTACCTTCTGGCAGGTACCTATTTAAACGCAACGCCCTACAGTTCTGGCAATATTACCTCGAGATTATCAACATAATAAACTATAGATTAAACCCAAAACTACCCTTGAGGCGATCAGATATTGTTCCAGAATTTTTTACAAGTTTACGGTCCTCCCCTAGGCAAACGCAACCACTCCGGGGTGCCAAACGTTGAGATTTGTGTCTGGAAGTAGACCGAAATAATTGAGAAACAGAGCATTTCATAAGGAAATGTGAGTGCCTCCCATACTATATTGCTTTCTATATGCTAGCGTTTTAAAATATCTTAAAAATAATACCGTTTCATAAAAACAAATACTGTAGGTATGAGTGTCGATGATTACTTGTATGTATGACTAACAATACAGTATGACTTATAACTTTATGGGAAACAAGGGGATCCTTATAGACGTATAGAGCTACAAATTAACTCTAGGTATTATATTGCTATTATACTATAGTTATACAAAGGAAGTGTTTATTAACGTTAACGTTGCAAATTATTTACGGATATATGTATAAAATAAATTGAAACTGTTGATGCAGATTTATACATGGGTTAGTCATTTATTAAAATAAAATATGTTTATTAAAAATTATGCTTTATTTAAATAGAGCAGTGTTCTATAATTAAATTATGATTTATTATTATGTATTTCCTTTTTATTTTTAACCTTTGGTTGAGAGAGCCTAGTAGTTGTAGTATGCACTTAACTCAAGCATCTGCGGTGTACACCTGAAAGTTTAATTGTTAATATTAGTTATTATCTTCATAAGAACTTCAATACCGTACAGATACTCGTATTCTTACAACATTACAATTAAAAGTGGCCTGTATATTTTGGTAAAATCCCAGAAATTACCTATTTGAAGGTCTTTAAAACAAAACATCTGGTCTTTATACTTATATGCTCAATATTTGTAGGGTTTCATAAGCTCTCTGTGACATTCATGATAAAATTCTGATCAATGCATAATAACTATTAACATTCCAAGTAAATACCGAGTAGAAATCGAAGAGAATATTAACAAACCTTTCGTTTTAATTTAATTTTATTGATATCCATGTAAGTCTGCAGTGCGAGGAAGATGAACCGGTACTGCAACTTATTCTGCACCATGCCGCCACGCTGCGCGCGTACTAGCTTCACCGTGTTGTACACATCTATTGTGCAACTCAAACCTATAAATAGAATAATAAACAATCTTCAGGAGAGACAGTAGCAGTCGCAGTTACTTCTATAATCCTCTCGGTTTATCTATACATATAATATTTAAAATCGTAGAAATTTCATGCTTGGTCGCGCATCAGGCAAAAACTAACGTTACAATTTCTATGAAATTTGGTATATTATGACCTTGATTACGTAACACACGAGTAATAGTACATTACACAACTAGGGTGGTAATACAAAGAAAGGCCGATGCAATCGAGGGCTTTCTTTATTACCTCCCGTGTTGTGTACATCATTTTATGTCTACACTTGGCCAGAAAGCGGCTTTTTCCGTACGCGCAGCGTGCGGAAAAAGCCACTTTATGGCCAGGTGGGGTATAATAGTACATTACTACGGAGGCCGGGAAGTGAGGTCTTGCCGGCCGAGTACATATAGATAGACGAGGCTGGCAACCCCATTTCATGCCGAGGTATGTATAGTGCTTTTCTCAAATATGCAATGAAATAAATTAAAAACACTCCAAAAAATCAAACCTTATTTTCTGGAGACACTAAAAATAAAGTAGACAAAAAATAGAACTACAGAATGAAAAATTTTCTATTTCCTTTCCAAAAACTGTTTCAGTATACATTTTTACAGCGAATAAATTGTTTATAATGTGCTATTTGTTATGTTCATGACGATTTTATATAAATAAAACTGCAAAATATAGCAAACATCGTTTATTGTTTTTTTAATAGCTGAACGCCGTGATGCCTTGTCACAAAAAAATGTGGAATGGAAATTAAAAAAAACACATTGCGGGCCGGCAATATGGTATGAAATTCCATTATATGCCAAGTGTCAAGCCGCACCGGAACCTAGGTACTTTATGGCCTATTATTAGGCACGTAATGTCAACATTTCATTGCATGTTTGAGAAATATTTTAGTACATTACACAACTAGGGTGGTAATACAAAGAAAGGCCGAGATCGCAAATGTTTGCGGCCCGAGCTGCAAGCGAGGGACGAAAATATGCGATCGAGGGCTTTCTTTGTTACCTCCCGTTTTGTGTATATCATTGTATGTCTACACTTGGACAGTAAGCGGCTTTTTCCGTACGCGTAGCGTGCCGTTAAATCCACTTTTTCTACTCCTGTACTGTTATCTGTCTTTTACTTGGTCACGAACACTAATATAAGAACATATATAATATGAGTTCAGAGAAGTCTATACTCTATTCCCCATAACAGCACTAGTGTCGTTATAGCCACTTTACGTTATTGCTAACAACCACAGACTTCTAAATCTAGGTTAAACTGAGGTCAAGGATTAAGCGCTCAATTTTAACTTTACGGTAAAAATGCACAACTACCAACTTAACAAACAATTAAAATCCTACGGCTTTTAAGAAAAACAAAACTTTCTGAACTAAATTCATTGATGCCAACATAAAAACAAAAGTATTTTTAATATATTCACTGCGTGTCAACTTCATTTAAAAAATAAAAAGTTTACCATAGACACATACTGATTACTGACAGTCATACGTCATATTTGCCTTCTTTGCAGGTTATGCCTTGTTTGTATTTTATAATTTTAAAACCTGTCGTAGAAAAAGTATTGTATGCAACGTTGTATAATTAAGTCAAAAAACGCTCATTGCGTCTCTATTTGCGATACTCGCCGCTTTCGCGGCTCGTATCGCAACTCACGCAATTCGCATTTTTTGAACCTTCTTATACAACTGTTGCATAAAATACTATTATGGCCAGGTGTGGCATAAAGTACATTACACACCTCCTATTCAGAAAAAAGTATTTTGATCCCTCATAAGAGGGATCAAAGTGATACTTTTCTGTTCAAGGACTACCTACAGGGTATTTTTAGTTTGAACCTGCTTAGAATATGCCATTGCCATACCATACATCATAGACTCTACATATTGACTCTACATATCAACTCTACATATCGACTCTACATTATAGACTCTACATATCGATTCTACATATCGACTCTACATATCAACTCTACATATCGACTCTACATATCGACTCTCCATATCGACTCTACATTATCGACTCTACATTATTGACTCTACATATCTACTCTAAATATCAACTCTACATATCGACTCTACATATCGACTCTCCATATCGACTCTACATTATCGACTCTACATTATTGACTCTACATATCGACTCTACATATCGATTCTACATATCGACTCTACATATCCACTCTACATATCGACTCTCCATATCGACTCTACATTATCGACTCTACATTATTGCTCTACATATCGACTCTACATATCAACTCTACATATCGACTCTACATATCGACTCTCCATATCGACTCTACATTGACTCTACATATCGACTCTACATAAAGTCGATAATAAGGAATGGCCCAGACCACAGGTGTTTGGGGTCCGAGCCGCAGGCGAGGGCCATAAATATAATATGGAAGTGGTAAATTCGTCCCGTCCGTAAAAAGTAATAAACGTTTTATAAAATAATAAGGAACTGTAAATTTAACAATTTCACATTTCATTTTATTAAAAATGTGTGATGCTCTTTGACTAACTATATATTTCGTTTTCGTTATTTTGGTAGGTAGCGTTTGTATTTAAATTTTCCTCATAGTCGGTGTGAAAAGCAGTATGTGTCACAAGGTAGCAAAATTATTTTCACCACGGGCGTTAACACTTGAATCCCTCACTACGCTCCGGATTCTACTTTAGAATCCCTCGCTACGCTCGGGATTCAATTGTAGAATCCGTCGCTTCGTTCAGGATTCAATGTACGCCCTCGCCGTAAATATATCATTTTGCTCCCTTGTGACACAATCTACTATTACACAACTAGGGTGGTAAAATAAAGAAAGGCCGAGATCGCAGATGTTTGCAGCCCGGGCTGCAAGCGAGAGACGTATATATGCGTTCGGGGGCTTTCTTTATTACCTCCCGTGTTGTGGACATAATTTTATGTCTACACTTGGCTAGAAAGCTGTTTTTTTCATACGCCCAGCCTGCGGAAAAAGGCACTTTATGGCCAGGTGTGACATAAAATACTTTTTGCCCGACTAGTGTAGGTATTCAATAATTTTGCGGCTGATTTCGTTGTACGGGTTCATTGTGTATGGAAGTTAACCCAATTAGGGGTTGACTGGCAAATAACTGTGCAATAAAGTTTAAATGAAATGAAACCGGTAAGATAAGAATAGGGTTAATTCAATAAAATGTTCAGGTTCAGATAATGGTACTCACCAGATGACTTGATTTTATCAATGAGTATGTCGAGGACTATGAAGGTGCCGGAACGGCCCACCCCCGCCGAGCAATGCACGCAGAGGACGTTCTGAAAGCAGTAAGTTATCTGTTATATTTAACCGACCAACAATTTCAGTTTTTTACGATCATTAATTATTAAAACAACGTCAACTAAACCCTACAAAGACGTTATTAAAGGTTTTAACCATGGTTTTGACCGTCTATGATATTGTAGTACTTATTCACCTGTGTCGGTGGGTTGGCTTCGTTTGTGACCTGCACCATCCGCCGGTTGACGTCTCCAATGAACGCCAGCACACCGTCCGGTTCCTCGGGTGTCCCGTGGTCGGGCCATGTCTTAAACCAACAATCATAATAGAGTTTACACAAACATCAGTTTAATACGAACATTATAAATAGGTAAGTTCGTGGGTGGGCATTTTTATTTTAAAATACCGTACATTTTAAAATAAAAATAGGCGAAACTTAAGCTATGTTCAAATACCGTCTAACCTGTCAGTCCGTAACGAAATGTATGGAGTTTGACACTAATCGTCAGTTCTCTAACGACCTGTTAACTGTCAGTTAAGAACGCACTTTAAATAAAAAAGCCCGGGTGACAAATTTTCGCTACTTTTTATGGCTCGAAAAGACGGCTTGTGATTGTTATCGGGGATGGCTCTTCAATAAATCCATCTGTAGGTATTAAATTTCATTGAAATCATTAAAGTCGTTTCGATAAACCGATTAGTACACATCATAAAGGGAATGTTAAAAAAATATCAGCTTAGATCATTTTTCAAAAGGGTCCTCCATTTTTAGGGTTCCGTAAAAAAAGGAACCCTTTTGGTGCGACTCTGTCTGTCTGTCCGTCTGTCACAGGGAAAATATAAGGGTTTTCCTAACTTGCACCGTTTTTTAGAAATTTGCAACAATCGTAATACAAATTGATTTGCTCTTACTAAACTAACCGCCATACAGTCTTTATTGAACTATTCACGTATCTCGCACTTGACCGGGATTTTTTTAATATGCATTCGACTGCAAAGTTATGTAAGTAGTCATACTAGACAGAATATCAAAAAAATCTGATTGTGAAATAAACCAACTGAAATTACTTTTAAAATTAACAATACTAATTAGGGATTAGTACTTGATGAGATATTATACTATCTGTACCAGGTACCTACATTGCAAAACTAACTTTACACGCTAAGATTCTATCCTCTTTTGTTTTACAATTATATGCACAACTTCTGAAGCCAACATAAGCATGGACTTGGCCAATTTTTAAATGCAAGATATAAAGTGGTGCAAGTTTTAAGTTCTTATTCCGCGGTTTTTGAATGTTTGCTTTTTTGTGCAGTCACAATGACGGAGTTGAATAAAACATACTGAAATAAGAACGTTTACTTCACATTTCAAATACCTAACTGAAAATATTTTCCTGCCAAACAAATATAGCCACGAAATTATTTTGATTACAGTACCCTAGCAGGTTTTATACTGGAGCTTACACAATGTTAATGCTTAATGCTTAGACAATGTTATAAACGATGTCACTATTATAGAGTAATCAATATTAATACTAATATAAAGTATTCTTACCGTAAATTGATATTGATAGACAATTTTACAGATATCTTTATCGTCGGACACATCAAACTCTCTAAGGACGTAGTTTTCATAGCATGTTTCTGAGATGGATTTGACAAGCAGGTTCCCATGGCGTTCCTGAAGGCCAGACAATGGCCAGTAACGTTCACACTTTTTCTGTAAAGGTTTTTATTTTTAGAACTGAAGATTGCGGTATTTTATATATGATTTAATTAATCGTTTGAGTGGGAAATTTTGACATTCAGTTGTAACCACAGTTAAATTAACATGATTCTTATTTCTCCACAATTCCAGTAGTTCTTCAGTGCATACGCAAACAAAACACGCTAGTTTATAATGACAGAAGAATCATCTCACCTTTCCTCGTTCAATTTCATTAGTGATCATAGCTATAACCCGGATATCTTCTTGCCAGACCATTCGCCAGAAATCACCTTTTGTATTTGAAAGGCAGCCTTGAGTGGCGATATACAACTTGTCTTTAACTGAAAAAAAGTGATGGTTAGTATAAAAGTTAACACTGAAAGACCTACTCATGTAGTTTGTGAGTAAAAGTAATAATTGTCTGCTTAATATACCTGCGTCTTGATATAGATTTCCATTTATTTTGTCCAATTTCATACACCGCTTAACCTCCATGAGCGCATCATCCGACAGAGACTTAGAAACCAATGGTGTCTTGGAAAATTCATCTGCGACAATTAAAGCTGTAAAAAAGATTTGCTATCAAACAAAGCAAGTATATTGATTGGATTTGGTTTACCCTTTAATCGCCGACAAACGTTTCATCGACATATCATTTCAACGAAAGCACTTTTCTCCGAAACCGTTGTTTTTGGAGTGATATAAAACAAACCTAGCCAACCTAATGAACCCATTAACGGAATGACTTTTTCAAAAATCTTGAATAATTTCAGAGTATGTAGTGATTACTTTCACAAAAAAATTGTCGACAAAATGAGAATACAATGACATGAAACGTTCGTCGACCTGGCTGTGAGCTCCTGAGCAGCTCCAGCCATATACGATGTGCCGCAATGGCCCGCTGATGCAGGCCCCGCTGCAGAGGATCATTTAAAAAAACACTCGTTGGACATAACAAAGATAGTCATAATGGTCACAATGTGCGTATGGGTCTTGCTTATTGTTGCCACAAATCATTGTTGCCGTTAATCAAAAAACGCTCAGACGCCTAAAAAACGTTCAGACGCTTTACTAATGTTATTAACCAGCGGTAAGTTATAGCCCCTGGACATTATGATTTCTGGGAGATTTTAACATTATAATAGTGCCCGTTATGGCATCTGGACACTACAAATAATGAAATACTTTAATACCCGAACTATTTAACCAGTGTTTTTGTGGCACCTGGATACCGAGAAACCTTGGACATTTTGTCCATCATCCCCCGGAGGAACATCTAATCTAATTAAATTAAAACAATGCTAGTAGAACATTGATGGCACTCAGTCTACGTCTGCCACCGTACCGCCCCGAACTCAATCCTATTGAATTTTGTTGGGGAATCATAAAATAAAGAATAACGGCCAGTAATTATAATTAGGTAGTAGGTAAGTTCAGATTTAATGACGTTACTTATTTTTCGATATTATAAGCTATCGTTCACTAAATTTTAGTGACTAAAATTACATTATCTCAATCGTTCATTTTGCAATTAGTACTCTATGTAGCTGTGTGTGTAATCATTCACCTCAACTCTCGGGCCGATAGCTGTAGGTACTGTTTGCGAAGGGAATGTAGCATATATTTACATTGCATGCTGTCCAAGCTCTCGCTGGAGGACTGCACCGAGGAGGCACCGGCGGCGCGCACGTAGCTCGCGTTGATGTAGTCCGCCGCAACCTCGTCGCTCGACCGCAGCACCACCCGCGTCTGGTCATCTGAATATCATATAACGTGTGTAACATTTTAATCCAAAACAAAAGTACTTATTATCATCAATCTCATGTCACACTATAATAACTTATTTAAAAAATATATTGTATACTATTAACATACATAGAGTCTTTAGTTACGAGTATTCAAACGTAGTTTGTTTGATGCAATTACATTAAAATTCAACGTGCATACTATTGCATTATACCTACGTAGCAGTCATAGGAATAGTTAGATTATATACTTACACGGAAGTATGTTTCTGTATCGGTTTTTAATAGCATTCTCTGGCTTGTTACCCTCGATTGTTGTAAACACATGTCTCTCTTCGAGCATCCTAATGGACTGAAATTCTCCATCAAATCCATTCTTACTGTCAACTGTATGTGAATCTTCGATGTCCTGAAACAATGGAAGCTTGTACTTAAATTTGACATATACTTAGTACGGGGTGATTCGGGAGACGGGAGCAGAGGCGACCGTACGGATTGAGTAAATTATAAGCTCGGCTGCCCCATATCTAAACCTAGTAAGTGCTGATCCAACATTAAAAAGGGCGTAAAAACATAAACATAAAAATGTTTTAAGCTGTTTTTTTTAATTTGTCTGGAGCACTTACTAGGTTGCTGCTGCAGCTGCTCTCTCGTACCAGCCATTAGGGAAATTACGATGTAGGTACGACGTTATCTTTTTTAGGGTTCCGTACCAAAATAGTAAACAAGGAACCTTTATGGTGCGCCTCTGTCTGTCTGTCCGTCTGTCACAGCCTCATCTCTCAGAAACTACTGCTGCTATCGATTTGAAATTTGGAATATTATTAAAAGTAGCTAAACCGAGCCTAAAATACAAAACAAAATTTTGGATGTAATAAAAAACTTTAATTTATTTTTAAAGGAATCAGTAATGTGACTTTAAAAAATTGAAATTAGGGCTATTACATCGAGTGGGATATCAAATAAAAGGGCTTATTAAAACGCCGTTTTTGTTTATTTAAGTAGATTTTGATTTATGAAAAGAAACGTTAAAAAAATACTATTCCCCCTATTATTTTCGAAGTTTCTGAACAGAAAAATCTGTAATGAATACCAATTATTAATGTTATCCTAAATATTACAGGAAAAATATAACGGTTTTCCTAATTTGCACCGTTTTTGAGAAATTTACAGAAATCGTAACACATACTTATTTGCTCCTACTAAACTAATCTCCATACAGTTTTTCTTGAACAATTCATGTATCTACTTATGATTTTGTACGGAACCCTCGGTTTGCGATTCCGACTCGCACTTGACCGGTTTTTTTTGTATTGCTAACAAAACGTTTAAAATTATTTACGATATTCATGGTGTGTGTGTGTATAAAATGTATCAACCATAATCAATTATGAAATAAATTATTACTGGCCCGCGAAATTATTTGTTTTTACATGTTATTTGTTTGGTGAAAACTTGAAAAGTATTTAACTATCTAATCGTCACTACTTTGAAAAATACTCGTATCTAAAAACGTCGTAGAGAAAAACGTCAAAAGTTACGTATGAACTTCATATATACTTACTGCATTTTTACTTGAAGTCAGTATCACGATTTTTTTTTTTAAAGTACTCTCGTAATGTTACTTGCTCAACATTCCTTTTCTTTAGAAGCAAGTAAGTGAAGAAACGCATTTTACATGGATAATTTATATGAATGGCCAGAGACCGCACAAAACCGGGAAAATTAGAAGGGGCGGGGGGGGGGGCTTTTAATAATAATAATAATTTATTTTCACAAAATGGCAATATATGAGGCTTGTGACGTCAGCATGTCGGAGGTCAAGAGAGGTCAATAATGTCAGTCTCGGGAAGAACCTGGTTTTCTTGTAGCATGTATATATGTACCTGCATCTGAGACACCTTCCTCTGGATGTGGTGCGCGCGCAGCCTCGTGCCGGAGACGGGCTGCAGCAGGCGCAGCTCGTCGCCCGCGCTGGTCACCATGGGGTAGGCGCGCAGGTGCTCGATCAGCCCCGCCAGCTCCGAGAACTGCTCGCCGCTGCCCACGTCGTACTTCTTGTGCTGCTCGCATACGAGTAAGTACGTATCCAATCAATTTTACTGTAGAGGATGCCCGCCACCTCGTTCGTGGAGGTTGGCATAGTCGGATAAAAAGTATCTTATGAGACTAGTTGAGAGTATAGTTCAGCATGCCTGTCATAAAAATATCAATAGCAGTAATACTTCTAAACATCCTCGGGATGTTCATACAAACTTCAGTTCTCTATACCACACTCTAAAAAATCTGAGCCAACTAAGAGAGATTTTCTCTTTGTTGGCGTTAACTTAAATAAAACAAACAAGATATTAAACATATCAACGGAAGCTGATTAATTAAAACAGCAAGTTCATTAGTGATTAAAACAACAATCTAAAATCTTGACAATTTCAACAAATATATTCCTTATTTCTATCATTATTTTCTTCTTTATATGAGTCGATCATGTTTAATTAGTTACCTTATACATCAATGTTTGTTGAATCAAATAAGAACATGGTTAATTGAACTATGATAAACAATCAATATCATCTTAGTTGGTGCATCTAACGTCTTGTTAGGCTCGTATGGAATCAAGATGCTTGATTATAACTATCATAATCTTGTTAGGAGCAATCAATTTTTTTTTACAGTGCATAGGTAATTCTAAACTCCTTTCTTCGTACTAAATGCGTTACATAAAGAAACGGCCGACAAGTTCCTGCTGTGCTTTGTTTGCCCATTGCTATTAAGATTTTATCATGCTACTGGCTTAATAACCATAGTTCTAACATATTACTGTATCCTTGAGTAAACAGAGCGCACTATATCTATGTGTCCAAGGACGATGATATCGTGACAATAGTCACGTAGATACTAACTTGTAGGTCCTTTTTTTACACATTATTTCCTTATAATGACACATGTTGTGAATTCGTTTGTGAACCATACATTTAAATTCATATCACGCGACAAACGACTTGTTTGCTTTTTTGTCGCAAAAAATACAGCGTAGGTAATAATTGATATCATGTATGTCATAGTACATATTGCATCTATCTACGCGTAATAGTTGTGGCGGATCATCATGCCGTGTTGCGTGACATATGCGTAAAAAAGTTTTCATTTGCCGCCATTTGACATTTTTAATTTGCGGTTTGTGAACACATCATAGAATAGAATAAAAAGAATATATTTATTGCTGTCATGTGGTGAGAGAGCTTATAATATGTGTGTAGAGAAAGCATTGTATGCAACTGCACATAATTAAGCCTTAAAACACTTGTGTGACCTTATTATGAAAACCGGACATTTAGATTTAACGTAATATAATATAATTTAGAGTCTAACCCAGCGGTCGGCAACGTACGGCCCGTGAGCCGCTCATTTGCAGCCCTATATTCCGGCCTGTATTGCGATAGCTATATTCCGAATTGTATAAAATCACAAATTATTAACAATGTGCGGCCCGCGTCAATTTCCTTAGCTACTATGTGGCCCTTGGCTGCTAAACGGTTGCCGACCACTGGTCTAGCCAACCATATGTGCCAATGAAAATGGCGGCATATTCAAAATAAATGTTCAACTGGCCGACTGGCAAGGGAGGACCCTAGTCACAACTGAACAGAGGAAATATACCCATATCTTTCTAAACAAAGAGTAAACAAACTTCTAAAATTTGCCCACAAAGTGGCCGCTTTCTGGCCAAGTGTAGACATAAAATTATGTACACAACACGCGTGTTGTGTCGGGAGGTAATAAAGAAAGCCCTCGATCGCATAATTATGTCCCTCGCTTGCAGCTCGGGCCGCAAACATCTGCGATCTCGGCCTTTCTTTGTTTTACCACCGTAGTTTTATTAGATGTAGATACATTGCTGCTTATGAACAAAACATTTGGGTTACCAGAATTAATTATGCTGCACGTCGCTATAAACTCCGTTTTTTTAATGTGGAAATTTGGTAAACAAAGTTGACATCTGTCAATTGGAGATTTTTTTATCAGATATATTGTGTGGCAAGTTGGCAACATTGTGTAATTAATTTCATTTGATAGTGAATACTTGATTTTTATGTAGATAAACAATTTACATAAATAACAAATCAAAAAGAAACAAATTTCTTTTATTACACGACTGCCGAAAATCAAATTCATTTTTTTTAGCTATTATTGTAATCATTGGTATAAAATGCTGCACAATAAAATATCCAAAGAGGCAGAGGTTTCGATGCAATGGTCAGGTTTTTAAACGTCGTTGTCGTTATGATCAGTGTTTCAAGACAGTTGCGAATAAAAAAAGAATGCTTATCATTTAGGACTTCTGTTTTTGTATTTATTTTATGATTTATCAAAGTAAAAAGTACGCGTGTGCAATAAGCTACGTTCCGCGCGTCAGAATAACGAAATTAGAGCCACTATATGAGCAACTGTATTGAAATTAGTTCATTACATAACTAGGGTGGTAATACAAAGAAAGGCCGACAACGCAGACGTTTGCGGCCCGAGCTGCAAGCGAGGGACGTAAATATGCGATTGAGGGCTTTTTTATTACCTCCCGTGTTGTGTACATCATTTTATGTCTACACTTGGCCAGGAAGCGGCTTTTTCCGTACGCGCAGCATGCGGAAAAAGCCACTTTATGGCCAAGTGTGGCATAAAAACAATTTTAATATCGTCACGTCATGATTTAATAAAATAAGTACAGTACTGCTTATGATTTTTTTTTAAAAAGGCGGCCATATTGTTTTCGTTTCGTTGTATTTTTCGATTATTATAACTGATGCCCTCAAGTTGTGACTGAAAGAATAAATTGTGATATTTTCAGCAAGGGTTTGTTTAATTTTACATTTGTAAATCCCCATGTCTTTTATACCTACGCTAACGTCGACCCCGTACGTGTACATCACTTTATGTCTACACTTGGCCACGAAGCGGCTTTTTCCGTACGCGCAGCGTACGGAAAAAGTCGCTTTATGGCCAGGTGTGGCATAATAGTACATTACACAACTAGGGTGAAGAAAGCCCTCGATCGCATATTTACGTCCCTCGCTTGCAGCTCGGGCCGCAAACTTCTGCGATCTCGGCCTTTCTTTGTATTACCTCCCGTGTTGTGTACATCATTTTATGTCTACACTTGGCCAGAAATCGGCTTTTTCTATACGCGCAGCGTGCGGAAAAAGCCACTTTATGGCCAGGTGTGGCATAAATATTTTAAAGTGTATACTTTTTTTATTGGTGCAAAAAAAGTTCGAACAAAAATTGTTCAAAATTTGATTCTCTACAAGTTTAGCCCTCTTCATTTATGCCGTAAAGTTGAAAATAAACGAGATGATGAAAATATTTTGAATTTCTCGCTCTTTCAAATTTAATTTCCAAAATATCGATCATAGAAGAAAAATTGTAAGGACTAAACTTGTAGAGAATCAAATTTCCTACAGTTTTTGTCCTCACGGTTTGGCCGAGTTATTCAAGAAAAACCGTTTTTTTGGAAAAAAGCATTTTTCAAATATACGCAGGAGCCTGATTCAGTCTACTTTTTGAATTTACACTCCCAGTGACCCCCCCGAGGGACCTACGAAAAAAAATCCAAGAACTAATTATTCACGGGTCAAAATCTACAGGGTGACTGGAAATTCGCCGTATTCCTTGATAGGGGTTTTTCTACAGCTCATTTGCAATGATTTAGGCCCAGTCAACTAGGGGTCAAAACTCCTTGGTTTTCGAGATATTAACATGGACTAATAACATGGACGTCAATTAGATACTTATGTAATTAATCCGAAGTACAGGAATTTATCTAAGTTGTAATTCATTTTTGTCCAAATATAACTTATGTGTATTTAATTAGTTGCTACCTATCTACTATCTAGAACAGTAATTCATAAACGGAACTTAACTCGCATCTAAAAATACACTAGGTACAATTATTTACCTGTCCGATCACTATCACAAATTGAACAGTGAAATTTCTTGTCTAAGTATTCAACATGTACGCATTAACACAACACTGAAACTGCGAATAGTCAAACACAATAAATATATTAACTAGATTTAGACTTAGCGCATGCCCTGTGCAGGGTATTCAGGATTTTGAAATCTAGAAATAACTATATACGACTTTATTTCCTAGAGCACAAGTCCGAGTTGAGATGTTTTTGGTCACATAGCCTGATGTTTTCTAAAGCAGCCTCTTCCGAGCCCTGCCATCCTAGTCCCGGTGATCGAGTTCGGTACGTGCAACCAGCGGTTAAACGACAAATCGATGGTGCGAGTGAAACCGAGAAATGCATGCGAATGAATGCATCGCACCTGGACTTCACATTGCATGACGTCCGTCACCCTTTTTACATGGGTTTTTTTTTATAATCACTTCGTAAGTCGTAACATAAATTCACAAACAACAATAACCAACTATTAGTTTCGGTTGGTATTGAGGTATACAGTTTTAAATAAGTATGCTTATAACAAACCACTGTTTCTGGTATTTATTTATCCCACCAAAAACATAAATGTAAAAAAGGAGAGCCAAGTTCAATACAAAAATTATGCTAGGCTCCACAGCATAATCCAAATATGTATTTATAGGTTTTTGTCCCTTTGGATTTTGCATAGGACTTGGCACTCATTTAGATCTCCATTCTTTCTGCGGCGAAGCCCACAGCCTAGCATAATTTTTGTATTGAACTTCGCTCTCCTTTTTTACATTTATGTTTTTGGTGGGATATCATTACTTTTTGAAAAGAAAACTAGGCAGGTACTGAGATATAATGTTTTTTCTTGCGTTTCCGCTGCATGGTTTTCTTTCTTATGCTATTCTCTACATTCTCTTGAATGTTAGAGATAGTGTAAAATTATGTGGTGCCGCGCGCGTAAAATTTTTGTATGGGGACACCACTTATTTTTTGACTTATTTTTATATTTCTGTTACATATCAATATATTGGGATAGTTTCAAATATCTGCTTGTAACGGTTCCAACGATACAATTAAAAAAAAAAATTTTGTATGGGGACCCCCCCCTCCCTATTATTGAACTTTTTTTTTTTATGATTTTTTCCTACGCTTACACACAATTACCGAGCTAGATTCCAAATGTCATCCTTCTAGGTCATCTGGAAGTAGGTTAGGTTTAGGTACTATTAAAAAAAAATTGTTTGGGGACCCCCCCTATTTTTTAACTTTTTTTATCTTTAGATTTTTTCGTACGCTTACACACAATTACCGAGCTGGATTCCAAATTTCATCCTTCTAGGTCATCTGGAAGTAGGTTAGGTTTAGGTAGGTAGGTACTATATGTGAGTCAATCAGTCAAGTCAGTGCTAAAATTTACGACTTTTTGACCTTCATATCTTTATAACCGTTTGAGCTAGCTTCATGAAATTTGGGCTTCTAGATATCCTTATGGATATAAAATCAAACACACGTAGTTTTATGTGTTTACGTTAAAGAGATTTTGAGTTATGGAAGGGTCAAAGTGGCACCAAGTGGTTCGTGTATGATTACACTCGGCGCTGACTAGCCAGTTTTGCTTGAACTTGGCTTGACACGCTGCCGCGTGTCTAGATATTTTTACATTCAGTTTCAAGTATGTAAGCGGGAGTGGGTTTTTTCGAACAGGAAGTTACCTAAATCAGAGTCTGACAGACTGGGCTGGTTTGTCGCTGACTCATTTCAGATTATGATGATTCTTGGAAAACTCCGAAGCTTAGCATATCTTATACAAGTATCATCTTATATCACTAGTCTTATGTTTCAAATAGCAAATTACATTCGGTAACTATATATTCGATCTCTATTAGGTACATATTTGAAACTATGCTAAGTAGTGGTAAATACGTAAATAGTTAATACAAGGGCGGATAAAGACTGAAGATATGTTTCCGTATTTATACTTAGTTAAGGTTTAAATCAACCTGCGTGTCGATATGATTTGGAGCAGCGAGCACAAGGCTTTGTAAACGATTTTGACCTTTCCTGCGGCAGTTTCTGGCCTTCGGGTGTGAAACGAGACGACCGAATGCTAAATGTTCGACAACAAGTTTCGACGAGCTGTCGTTATGTTATCAAAATTCTTATAGGTACCTATTGATTAATCATTTTAATACATATCTAGATAGTGCAGGGCAAATCTCTCGTAATTTTAACCATGTCCATAAGTATACGTAGGAAAAATAAACTGAATTATTTTATTTAAAACGAGTGGTACCATTTTTCCTCGTTTCTCTTACTTCGTTACTCAAACTGTTTTATATCATGTAGGTATTGTATTGGTACATGTTGAAGGTCCTTGAAGATATCCGTGAAAATTTTGTGAAATTTTAGAATTTCATTACTCATATTTTTGGATAAAATAGAAACCAATTCGCATGGACAAAAGGTTCTAGTATTTCTGGTAAATATTTTGCCCAATACCAAAACTTTCAGTTTGGTTCTAACTAAACTAATAGTGTTTAATGCTAATAAACATTACTTTGCTAAAACATATTAAACACAATGTTTTTCTAACTAAGTATACTTAGGCCGCTAATTTTGTTACCTATTTAAACCGGTATCTAGAAAAATAAATCAGGTTAAGCAGTTATTTAAAGGGCCGTTCTCAAAATTTTTGCGCCGCTGCATCAATTTTGCACTTTTAAAAAAATTGCGTTTCTTTTTTTATTTTCATAGGATCGTTAGAAATATATTCAAATAATCAATTATCACGTGGAGGGAAGTGGTAAATTTCAATATCTTAGAAAATACAGGAGTTTTAAATTTTAGGTCGACAGGTGAACGACATTTTTTTCCAAGTTATAGACAATCGGTACAGGTTTGCGACAAATATGTCCCAACTTAACGGAAATTGTTCGCAGGTTAACGACTACGGTTGCAGGTAAGTGACATTTTAAATAAATAATATTTTGATATGGTATCTGTCATACATCAGCAATGGCGAGTATATCTCGCACCTTCGGTTTGCCGACAATATCGTGGTCATGGCAGTGACGCTGGAGGATCTTGGTACGATGCTCGAAGATCTCAACAGAGTATCCCAACAGATGGGTCTTAAGATGAACATGGACAAGACGAAGATGATGTCGAATGCCCATGTAGCGCCCACCACCGTATTGGTTGGTAACTCGGTCTTCGAAGTTGTCGATGAATACGTCTGTCTAGGACAAACAGTCCTGCTATGCAGGTCCAGCTTCGAGAAAGAGATCAATCAACGGATCCAACTCGGATGGGCAGCGTTTGGAAAACTGCAGTGTCTTCTCGTCCAAGATACCTCAGTGCTTGAAGTCGAAAGTGTTCAATCAGTTGCGTATTACCGGTGATGATCTACGGAGCCGAGACGTGTCTCTAACTATGGGCCTCTTAAGGAAGCTCAGAGTAACTCAGTGAGCTATGTAAAGCTCGGGATCTGTCTGCGACTATAGTACCTAACCTCTTCAAGTTTGGTCTCATTTGGTTGGTATTAACGATTTGTTAAACCTGTAGGCTTATGATGCTACGCTTTGTCGCACGAAAAATAAATGATAAAGTATTTGTCACGTTCTGACAAATAGTGTGTGATAGTGACGGATGCTTTATCATTTATTTATCACATGACAAAGCGTAGCATCATAAGCTTACTGGTGAAAAGGGTCTAATGATGGAGTTAGGATGTAGAGAGTGGAATTATTCAACCGTTACTAGCCATCCCCTCGAATTCAGGCTTATTTGGCTGATTAATACCAGCAGTAGGTCAGATGATGGAATCAGGATATGAAAAGTGGAATTACTCAGCCATCACAAATAATGTCTTCGAGTTTGAGCTGTTTGTTTGGCACTGACGAGCTCAATATGTTTTACTTGCTAGGAGGGTTTGATGATTGTGTCAGGAGGCGGGCAGAAGAAATTTTAGTATTAGAGGGATTCTACAAGAAATGTATTTTGTTTATTGCTACGCAACTCTTTGTCCACGAGTCTGACTCCTACTTGGCCGGTTATTAGTTTTAGTGTTTTAATAGACTAAAAAACCATTAGTGACTCATACATTTTTGGTTTACAATATAAGTTTTTAATTAATTGTCGTTCGCCTGCCGTATGTGTCTTTCACTTGTTTTTTTTTTTAAACAAGTGAACGACATGCAGGTAATGGACAAAATGACAGTTATATCATCAAAACAAATAAAGCATTTGCACATCTTTAGGTGGTATAATAGTATTTTATGCAACAGTTGTAATAAGTGGGTTCAAAAAATGCGAATTGCGTGAGTTGCGATACGAGCCGCCAACGCGGCGAGTATCGCAAATAGAGACGCAATGAGCGTTTTTTGACTTACTTAGACAACGTTGCATACAATATTTTTTCTACGACTAGGTTTTAAAATATAAAATACAAAATTAAAAGCATAACCTGCAAATAAGGCAAATATGACGTATGACTGACAGTATGTGTCTTTTGTTTTGGTGCACAATAAAGAATATTGTATTGTATTGTATGTGTCTATGGTAAACTTTTTTTTAATTACTGACTGACGTGACGTGACTATATTAAAATACTTTTTTATGTTGGCATCAATGAATTTACTTCGGAAAGTTTTGTTTTTCTTAAAAACCGTAGGAATTTAATTGTTTGTTAAGTTGGTAGTTGTGCATTTTTACCGCAAAGTTAAAATTGAGCGCTTAATCCTTGTCCTTGTCGGACCGGGTGGTTGGCCGTGGCGTTCCCTGGGGTCGAACCAGGTCGCTAGCCAGACCACCCTGAGTTGGTCGGACTGGGTGGGAGCCGGGAGTGCCTGGGATCGAACAAGCAATAACGTAAAGTGACTATAACGACACTAGTGCTGTTATGGGGAATAGATTATAGACTTCTATGAACTCATATTATGTATGTTCTTATATTAGTGTTCGTGACCAAGTAAAAGACAGATAAGAGTACAGGAGTAGAAAAATTAAAATTAATGCAATAGTACACACATCTACCAAAATATGGAAGACAGAGTATAAACTACTTACCCACTACAAACTCCCGCTCGCATAAGTGCATTGATCGTAATTTTTCACTGCAGCACACTGACGACGTGTAACTAGGAACAGTGTTAGGTGGCAACTGAAGGTCTCGATTTATGCGGGGTAAGGCGGGCGAGACGAAATAGTGGTCACACAATTGTAACGTTTGTGTCATGACAGGTGAACGACAAAAAATGCCGTGGATTAACTTTAATTTCGAATAGATTTGTAAAATAAGTATAGTATTATTATTCGATATAGTAGTATTAATACTTTATCATATACGTAAGTGAAATAGAGTGAGTACTCAAACTAAGCTAAATCGCTAATGTATGTGTTTTTATTAC
This sequence comes from Eudemis profundana, assembly GCA_947034925.1. Taxonomy (NCBI): domain Eukaryota; kingdom Metazoa; phylum Arthropoda; class Insecta; order Lepidoptera; family Tortricidae; genus Eudemis; species Eudemis profundana. Next base: position 30,134,748 of record OX344794.1, read on the forward strand.
AACGAAACATGAGTAGGTACCTTGCGTTGGGACACTGCAATGCAAGTGACCGACAAAAGCTAGTTTAAATCGTTTTTTGGCTATTAATATACTTTGGTTGTGTTTTAAAGCATGCTCTATGTAAAAAGTGTCTTTCGATATGTATTGATATTTAATTTTTTTAAATGATGCGTTGTAAACAAAAAGTTGTAAGACAAACTTGTAAACAGGTGGCGGTGCAGATATTTTGAGAACGAGCCTAAAAATCTCACAGAATCATTGATGGAATAGTTTTGCGCAGTTAACAAAGAGCATTAGCATGTGTAACCTGTAAACATCAACAGGCTTGCGAATCAACCTACGCGCTGCCACCAGCCAGCTCGGCTACACTGATGTCGACCACGCGGAGCACTCGATCGCCGCCACATTACATTTAGAAACAACTTTAGATTCTTCTGCTCGCGCGGAAGCCTACCAACCAAAACAATACAAATCGCGACGATGTTACCGGACTAGCGAGAAAACCACTGAAGTCGTTGTACGTTTCGATCGTTTTGTATTTACGCTTGAAAGTGGTAACCATTATCCACTGCCGACGCTTTTTAAATTGACGAACAGGAATCTTTATAATCATTCCTTCATGGTAATAGTACAAAATCTTAATTTTTCAGATCAGTCCACTTATAATTTTTTTACTAATATAGAATAATTACGCCATCCATAAACATAACAAGAAAAAATATCGGGAGGGGTAGGATCTCTCAGGCTATCCTGGCAGGGCCTTGTCTCACGATATGGGTATCGTGAACGGCTATGAAACCATTCTGTACGAAACCCCGCCCATGAACTTGTGGTGTATTATTAAATTTAATCTATGATTTCACTTACAGTTCTGACACGCATCGTATCAAATGATATGGATACAAGGTGCAGAAATGTTGTTCTATTATCGATACTGAATGTATTACGACTGACGAAGATAGAATTACAAATGCTAGGATATAATATACTTAGGTGAAGTAAAGTAAAACGCCTAGGTACCTATCTACGCCATGTGGTAGAAAAACTAAGTTATACAAAAAATGAAGTTACTAAGTTAAGAAAATACAATATTTTAGAGCAATCGATGCCTAACTTTTCTAAACTGCCATGAATCTACATAACAGTAAGTATTATCTGGTCTATGTCCATGAATGTTGTTCTAAACCAATTTTCACAAATGTACTGGCTATCTCACAGATACCTACTTAACTACCTCATCGACAACACGTATGTGAGATTGGGCCCCATTAAAGTAATTTTCGTTCAGTTGGATCGCAAACAACGCATAAAACATAAATGTTTTCAAATTGCCATCATTCTCCTTGTCTCGTTTTTCGTAGGCACGCCTGCTAAGAAGCGTTGAACAAAACTATACATAATATTTGCCAATAGTATTACCAAAGTATTGTAGGTATAGCTATTGGCACCAGAGTTGGGATCACGTACTCAACCACATGTCATGTAATGACAGCGGGATTTTGAAATTTGAATTATTTTTTCGTACCAATTCAACAGCAAACGCAAGTTTGACTGAAAGTTTCTACAAGGTATTCAGATTCAATTATTTTCTTTTATATAATACTTAACTTTAGCTACCTACACTGTCCACCTGTGTGGCTGCTAAGATGTAGATATTCAATGATCCCGAAGTAAAAAATGAACTCAGTTTAATCTGACCACGAACGCGGTTCTTTATACCTAACACCACTTTGGGTGTGGGAGGGTCTCTCAATCTTATATTATGAGAAGATAACTTAGTAGCAAGCAAAAAGTTCATGTCATCAGACTTTACAACGGTATGCTCTTTGTTATTAATTATAACATTGACTTTTTTGTTCATTAGCAGCAATTGTATAAATATAAAGCCGAACATAAGAAATAGCTGATCCCAAATAAGTTCTAATCTTCCTTCGGTACCACTGAGAACAAAGTGCCATTATAACACCACGCTAGGTCATTCAGAATTATGAATGAATGAAACAACAACAGAAAACATAAAATAAATCACATCTTCCACGATAAGAGGCGGAAAAAAGGGGTTAATAGTACATTACACAACTAGGGTGGTAATACAAAGAAAGGCCGAGATCGCAGAAGTTTGTGGCCCGAGCTGCAAGCGAGGGACGTAAATATGCGATCGAGGTCTTTCTTTATTACCTCCCGTGTTGTGTACATCATTTTATGTCGACACTTGGCCAGAAAGCGTAGCGCGTAGCGTGCGGTAAAACCCACTTTATGGCCAGGTGTGGCATAAACGAATTAATAGATTTTGTTTTGATAATATGAAAACTTATGCAAACGAGTGAAATTTTCTCGGTCATAGAGCAGCAAAGAGAAACAGGCTTATTATCACAATTATCTCAACGCAAGTAGCGAATATATCTCATTGAATAACGGGAAAATATTTCCTCAAAGATTTGATTAAGTACCTATACCTGCAATTTGAATCCATTGGCAATTCTGAATCATGGGGTTTTCGGGATCCAATTATCTGTTTTGCAATATACCGTTACAAAACTTGTTTGCGATCTACTACGTGTCGAGTGTAAAGGAATGGAAATGCCAGGCGGCGGGAATCCCAACCGTCAGGGTAGTCGCGTTCGCTTTAAATCGCCTTCTGTATTCTTTGTATTGCATCAAGTTATAAAAGGACGGTTATATGGTATTTTTTATCCGATTACAATAGCCTCTATTGTGTAATCGGTAATAAGTAATATGACTTTATTTATTTTATCATTTATTTGTAATCTTTAATAATGAAATAAATCGAAATCGAATTGTCTGTACTTATCCACCGTTTACAACTTAACAAATCGGTTATCCGTCATCTTTCACTAAGAAAACCCTTCATTATTCAGCACGTAAGTAATTTATTACTGTGTTTACTCAAGAATACAGTTAGGTACTTGATGATCATTATGACTCACGTACTTTGATGTACACCTGTTTTCTGTCAGGACTCTGAACCGTAAAATCCGTAGAATCGTACACGTCTATTGTAGGTATGCCTAATTCGTGCTATTGGAAAAGAAATGTTGAATATAGAATAGAATATGTAAGTAGATAAGTAGACGCACCTGTCTGCGAATCATGACGTGCGAGACGCGGCCGCGCACGCGCACGGACAGCACGAACTCGCCGGGGTGCGCCTGCGATTCCCGGACTAAGTACGAGCCGTTCTTGCCTTTTTCCATTATCAGCTGTTCCGCCTCTTTTGCAGACATGACGCCATGAAACCATCTAGAATCATATTATTTTAAATTGTAGATATACATATTACCTATATTTATATAGGCAACATAAGAAACTAAAGTAGTATAAAACAAAACTACATTAAATACTAATCCAGAATAGGTACTACTGGTACTAGATAGTACCTAAGCGCCGATACAGACAGACTGCATGCAAGCCGCGATTTGTATGGGAACTGCATCCCAGCTGCATGCTGACTGCACGCCGACTGCACAGTTTCTATACAAGTTGCAGCTGGAATGAAATCCGTCTTTATCGGCTCTAATATTTGGCCTTGTCCTTTAATCACATGAGCCCCCCGCTACATATAGTGATTCAGTCAGAGGCACGCAAAACCCTACACAGACAGAAAACAATGGGTCTGTGGAGCTATTGCGCGCCTAAAACGAAACACACAAACATGGAAACAAACGATTTCCTGGATCGAATAACGGCCATGGGCGGCAATAAGATGCTGTCAAGGCACATATTCCGAAGGAACTTCAAGGTTCAAATACCAACAAGGGCCGAATGGGCGGAAGGTCGTACACCACTAACCGAAGATAGCAACGACAATATATGGTACACAGACAAATCCAAAACGGGCTCCGGTACGGGAGCAGGCATTCATGCAATAGACTATCATTTCAGTATTAAAATGGGTGGATATGCAACTGTCTTCCAAGCGGAGACATATACGATAATCGCCTGTGCCCAGGAGAATATAGATAGGCATACCTACCAAGGGCATAAACATCTATATACTCAGAGACAGTCAAGCGGCACTTAAAGCGCTTACGGCGCCAAAAGTGGACTCTAGACTGGTATACAATGGCGTCCAAGCCCTGAATAAGCTTGGAAGGCACAACAAGGTGAAACTAACGTGGATCCCAGGGCATGAAGGCTTCATCGGTAACGAAAAAGCAGATGAGCTAGCCAGAAAGGGCTCAGAGAGTACACTCATTGGGCCGGAACCATGTGTGGGTCTCTCCCAGGGGACCATAACAACAGCCATCAAGGACCTCTTTATGGCTAATTTATGTGCGACGGTAATTCTGACTTTAAGAATGTATCACATAATTTTGATAAAATCCGAAAATAGTACCTACATTCTTCATGTTTTGATCAAATATTGTGTAATTTTTAAAAAGATGGATTCATAATATAGGGATTGGTGATGACGGCGGTTGAAATGCTCTGAAATCCACCCTGGAACAGGCCATGGCGTAGATGCGGTAAGGGGTAATAACACAAAAGATCTCATTGGGTCAAAATGTATCCGTAAGGACCCCTATTACCAAGATAAGATAATCACATGAGCCTCGATAGGTAGAGCGGCGGTCCAGACAAAAATCACAAAAGATTACATCGGAGGAGAAAAGGTGTGAGGAAATATCGAGTAGGTACAGTATGAAATCCTCAATTAGGTCAGTCTAAAATCTCACCAAGCAGGAGGATCAAAAAGTGTCAATCATAAAATACCTAGACTATCTATGATAATGTGAGTATATAATGTAAGTACCTACATTCAATGCTTAAATTTTCAATTTTCCGCCATTTTTGTAAGAACCCACGAATCACTTGTTAATTGAAATGTGCGAACCAAACATATGTAAGTTTGATTAGCGGATGCATACCTATTGTCTCGCAGAAACTTTTTTGGTCGAATCATCATTTGGTAATAATCGAATCATCATTTGGCAGAATTCATCATTTCGCATAATGCATTTTTTTAAACTTTTCGGGATTGTTATAAAACAAACCTAACCTTAAAAAGCCCTGAAAATTCTACAGTTTCAGAAAAAAACGCAGTATGCCAAATGACGAATTCTGCCAAATGATGATTCGACCAAAAAAGATTCTGCCAGATGAGGGTAACCCATACCTCAATACTTATAGTGACTAAAGGAATATCAAACTGACCAGCATTTCCTCAAGTATATTTATGATTAATAATGTTTACAGCGTTTTTCATTCCTACCAGTCCATATTTCTAAGCTCTGTCAGTTCAGTACAGTCAGCAGCAATAGCAGCTGGGCAAACGAGACATTCAAGAGCCTGGGCAGTGGCCACGCTCTTATACCCATAAGCATAAAGTTGTCCTCAAATAAGTATGAAAGCTTCCCCCGCTTAACGGTTCCTATCTTTATTTTTGATCCCCTGAATGACAGAAGTAGAACTATGTCTACGCTGCATATGTGTTTACTTACCTATACTTTACTGTTTAATATAATATGTATTATGTGTGGTCGTTATTTAAGTATAAGTCAGAACACGTGAGCGTATCTATTCTGTAGAATAAATTGTATACGCCGATGACTACATAAATATATCATTAATTTGTAGTTAATAGTATGGAATAAAAAATATATTGAGCACATCCGACTGGCGTGACACGGTCTCGCGCAAACCGGCTACGCGACTAGTCCGCGGCGACGCGGTGGCGGAAGATTCCAACACTCTGCACTTTAATTCTGAGTGATAACGAAATATATCTGAAATAGCTATGATTTTTCAATAAGTTCTAAATTTCACCCGTACAGCAAATAAGTTACGTTCGTTAATTGATGGCACTCGTGAAATGAGTGTTTCCTTCTGCTACAAGCGCCTATTATAATTGCGGTTCCATAACATACTCGTATAATAGTCGTAGTAATAGTCAAACAGGCTAAAGATTTATTGCATAGGTACTGTCGCAACTATCTATCATATCTATATTTTTTACATATATTAAAATCGTAGAAAGACTGTGTTTGTACATTAAAGATTTTTCCAAAATAAGTAGCTAATTGGAGAGTGTTAAAAATATATACACATGTGGTTTCCTTAAAACGAACGTCAATACAAAAAAGCTGATTTAGTAAAAATCAGTTACTTTTCGAGATATTTACGTTTTTGCAAAACTCGCGCTAAGTCACAGCCCTGTCTCGGTGTTTTGAGTGTCATTAATGAAAATTTTAATATTTTACGAATCTTTTGCAGAGTTTTTTGGTATGGGTTACTATTGAACTAAATTCCTATTTTTTGTAATCTCTTTATGTGGCGGCCACACAAATAACAAAAAATAATATTCAGATTTTTCCCGATTTGTCCTCGGGAAGTGTTAAAAATAAGTAATAAATCGTAAATAAATAGTTTTAGACATTTTTGTACGTTTGTCGGTTGTCCGTTTGTTTGTGTGTCTGTTTGTTTATGCGCGTATCACGCAAAAACTCCCGCACCGATTTTATGCGTACACGGCGCGCACACATTCAAGCGCGCAATGAACCTTTTGTAGAACGAAAAATTACTGCTATTATACCTACTGTGCTACCGCGAATGAATTTTGCCGCTAGATGCGCTAGTGTAGCGTGAGGCCTCCGAAATGTCAAATGTCACTGTGGGGGCCTACACGGGTTTATTTGTTATAAGAATAATGTTATCAATATTTTGCAATATCTGAGATTATTTATGGCAAGTATGAGTTACGGGTCAACTTTAATGTCAGTGCTTTGAAACAGTCTCATCATCTCATGCGACATGCTCAGTATTTTTATGGTACATACGGGCTAAAAGCATTAAATACGATTAAAACGTAAACTTCGATTTCACACCCGTAATAACAAACTGACAGCTATACTTCAGGACCCTGCTCAACAGTGGCGCCAACTGGTGAGCACCAAAACGGTAGCCCTCAATCAGTAGTAAGGCCTCCATACAACCTGATTGTCATCGGCTCACCTAACTTGGTTAAATTTGACTACTTACCTACTTTAACATGTGAGAATCCTATGAAACGCCGAGATTACTAAATGCTCCTATTGTGTATATCAGCGGTCGGCAACCTGCGGCTCTCGGCACCTCGCATGCGGCCCGTGAACCGCTCACTTGCGGCCCGCAAGCCTCCCTGGCTATTTTCTATGTAAAGGTCGATATATTTAGAATTGTATAAAATCACCAGTTATTAACATAGTGCGGCCCGCGTTAATTTCGTTAGCTGCTATGTGGCCCTTGGCTGCTAAAAGGTTGCCAACCGCTGGTGTATATCAACAAACATTATGAGCGTTACTATTAATTATAATTATGAGGCGACTTTCGTGTTTTGAAAACTAATGGGACTACCTAATAAATGTAAGTAACTTCCGTCGAAGACAATGCGCCATAGAACTACAAATTAGAAACATCGCACAAAATCGGTATTGATTTACGCATTTGCGTCCTAACAATACAGCAATAAAATTCAAATTAATAGGTAGCTTAGGAAGGTAGACGCTCCTACGCAGGCAGGAACTCCTATACAGATTTTTTTTTAAATACGATTGAACTCTTATTCGCTTTGACACCCAATTGAATTTAATTAAGTAGTTACCTATTGTTAGAATTTTATTTAGGTTACTACGAAAATTTCCGAAAATATAATGGTTTTTTATAAGTATTTATTTCGCATAAATCTACTTCTAAGTTCTCAAGAATAAGGTTCACTTTCGAGATTCAATCAAAACGCATACATACTCTTTTAATAAGGTATTCCTGGGTTTGATTATCTATATTATTGCTATTCAGAGTTATTTGGATGACTGGTGATCACGAGCGGCCAGACGACATGACTCTACCTAGCAACAAACGTAGCTAGAGATGAAATAGTTGTCGGCGTTTGTACTAAAACAATTTGCTATCAATATCAATAACCAACCTCCGGCAGTGGAGGTGGGAGACGCCGTGACCGTGACTGCAGCGGCCTCGGTCTCAATGCCCGAGATGTTTTCGGCACTACCCACCTCAGCCCTATTAGGAAGTGACCACTGTAGGCTTTTGTTTTTTGCTATTTTTTTAGATTACTATAGGTACGTCCGTTTAAATTGAATTTAAATTGTGAGAGTGTACAAATAATGTGACACATCGAAAAAGATTGCTTATATGTCAGTAGACGTAATTAACAATACAGTTCACGGCCTAAAACTATGTACCTATTTTGATTATATCATCATTATTAGTGCTTTCTTTTTCTTTGTAATTATTTGATGTTACGTACTCTGCTAATATTTTTTAAAGTTGGGATACAGACAAATACTTAACCTTAATTAGTGCTCGCCACGTAACCGACTTGCGCACAAGCCGCACGTCTATGAAAGGCTCAAGAAGTCCGTTTTTACGCGCATTAAGTATGTTACGTAGCATGGTATTACTCATATAAATTTATATTCATTAAAGTTTTATCGAAATCAATCGAAATGATTTACATAACTTCCAACACAGGTATTATTACACAGTACAGAATTATATATATACATATATGCCTCACGACAAATACATGACTAAACGCAATAAACAGTGAATACCGTCAAACCCTCCAACTTTGCCCACCGCCCAATCTTTGCCCATGGGCTATTTCCTTCCTGGAAGGAAATAGTATATTTTCATCCTGGGCAAAGATTGGACGGTGGGCAAAGTTGGAGGGTTTGATGGTACCTATTTTGTGAACATTTTTGGAATATTGTTTTGAAACAACAAAATTTACTATTATTGAGTTTTTACGGATTGTAAGTAACACCTAGCAGATGGGTGCCGTTCAATTGTCATAGAAACATTTTGCATAATTTCATTTGACTACGTTCGAACAACATAATGCACCTTTAGCATACAAACAAAATGAATATTTTGTTTTACATAATTTTCAAGTAACATAATACTCACTTACCATAACAACATTTGGTATAACGTTAAAAAACCGAATGACATTTGATATAAAGTGTAAGAAGTATAATGATCATATGGTCTAATAAGCGCTTGCGCGGGGCTTCGTCGAATTGCTTACAGGCCTCTTGATAGCAAAAGTAGTTTTATTTTATACTACAACAAACTGCAAAGCAACTTGTCTTGGTTGTTGTTAGTTTTTTTTTCTTTTAGCGCGCTTTAAGCGCTTCAATGTTATAAAAAATGAATATTATGCTTTTTAAATATTATACTTACAAGGTGATTATTATAGTATTTGGTAATTATAAAAATTTACATTATAAGTATTGTCTAGTATGTTTAATGAAATGATGCAATTTGTTTCTATTCATTTTATTTTTATACTAATTAATTACTTAGTTGAAAATATGCAATCCGTGTTATGCAAAATTAAACTTAGCAAATTGTTTGTATGCAAATCATTACACACCCTTGGGTGTGTAATACCGAAGTTGGCCGAAACCAAAACCGAAATTTCGGTCGGACTCTAGGGGGTCATCCATAAAGTACGTCACACGTTAAGGGGGAGGGAGGAGGTCAACGAAGTGTGACATTGTGTGACAAGAGGTGGGAGGGGTCCTAAGATTCGTGACGTCACACTTCAAAATCGAATAACTTTGAAAACGAACAAAATTTGATCATAAGGCTTGAAATGTTTTGATAGCGAGTTCACACTCACTCTACTTACTAGTGTCACGCGCGTTGAAGTGGATTATATTACAAAATAATTAAAATTTAAATAAAACTAATTTCGGGTCTGCTGTTTCAATTTAATAATTTCTAGATGTAAAATTGCAAAATATGTGACGTCATGCTAGGGAGGGAGGGGTCTCACAGATGTGACCAACTGTGACAAGGACGGGGGAGGGGTCAGAAAATCACGAAATTAGTGTGACGTACTTTATGGATGACCCCTAGCTGCTCGTAATTTGAATTCCTGAACATATCATAAAGAGCTTATAACATTATGTGTAGATAAAGCAGTGTATATAACTGTACATAATTAGGTATTATGTAACCAGTCACATAAACTCCTATCATCTTTTAACTTTATAACTAAGTGACGCATTCCTACGGCTGTTAAATCAATGGAAAACCATATAGGTATTATAGCTTGGAAAGTCTACTAACTTGGAACTTATTTTGTGTTTTAAAGTACTTAAATACTTAAAATTACCTACATTGCAGCTAAATGCAACTTTTAAAAAGTCGTGTATTTAATTTTTTCAATTAAGACTATGTGATAATTATTTGATTACTCATTATTTATAGTTTTTCCCGATAGGTTTATCATCGGTAAGACGCGGGAATCTCCTAGTAGAACGAACAATATTTAAAACCAGAAATTAAAATGCCCCACGAAATAGTATATTTTTCCGGTAATAAGGTTATACCTACGTCCCCGACTAGGTATTTGCCGCATATGCATGAATAAATAAAGAAGTAGGTACAAAAAGCTTTATTTTATTATTAAGCGATCATTTAAAAACGACTTCAGCATGTTCTACCAATTCCTTATACTAGTTCGAATATCACTTACTACTAAATATTATGCAATATGCGTATTATGTAAATGAAGTCAATTCTGTCTCTACTTATATAGTAGTTTAAGCCAAGTTACGCTAAGTATCCGTTAAATGAAAATTCAGTACAGAATAAAATAGATACAATCGCAAAGCAGTTGAGTTCATTTTGCAGCTGCAGCCAGAAATCCTTTAGTTGTTTAATATTAGCTAAAAATAGTCAGTATTTTTTTTAGGATCTGTAGAATGTTGAATGATTTTTTTTCATAAGGTAGTAAACTTCCTAAGTTCATGTCGCATAACGTATGAACATAGGGTTCCCTTACTGACCCATTGAAATTTTACTCCCATTAGGAAAACGGTATTTATTCTGTCCGACAAGTAACTTCAGCATTAAAGTACCTATTTTTTTTCTGGAGAACCAAAAGACCTCACACCTAGTAGACTAATATAGAGTAATTGAGACTTACTTTTTGAGCATGAAAGCCTTGCTGAGCTCCTTGAGCACTGTGGAGACGATGGCACCGGCCGCCGGCACGGCCAGCACCGACGCGTCCATGCACGCCGCCAGCGCCGCCGGCGCCAGCACCCCTAGCCTGCTCAATCTGGGTGGATCCTTTGACATTACTCTAGATTGATATCTACTAGCTTGTATAGTGATCGCAAGATTATCGCGCGCGACCGTAACCGCCAAGCGATCCGCTTCGCACGCTGAGTGGAACTCAAATGCGTTCAGCGCGCACGCATAGCTCGCGGAGCGGAGCGCATTAATGAGATTGTTGATGTGACATTGAGTTGTTTTCATGTTCATGTCCAGTTCAAGCTACCCTTACGCCGCTGAGTCCCTGGCTATATTATGATTATGCCCTAAATAAAAATATGTACTATCTTGCACATACTAATTTGGAAATCCAATAATAAGGTGACTAAAATCCTTCACGTGATTTGGTTAGGTCAATATTCATGTTACTTAACACTCCATTCGCTAGGGCTGAACATAGGTACAGGCATGGTACAGGTAAAAAACTTAACTAAAAACACCTGTTGCATGTAGTAGTAACCTATCCGTATAGACAGTTTGATGTTCCGTTTTAGAAAAAGGATATAAGTTCCATATAAATTCCGTACAATAGGTACTTACTACATGCAACAGGTGATTTAGTTAAGATTTTTACCTATACAGCCATAAAAAATCGCATTCATTCGCACGCATAGGTACCTAAAATACCACATCCGTGAATGCAGATACCAAGCGTCAACTCTACATTGAGTATTTATTCCAATTTACAATCTACTCCAAAAAATAGGATTCCATTTCACTAGTATGATTCATTCTAATTCTGACCGTTCCTTGAATTAAATAAGTAGGTAGGCAGATATAGATCATTAATATAACACAAGAGAACGATTTGATTACATGGATATTTATACATAAGTAATAGAATCTCCTGAAAAATGTAATTTGTGGTTTAACCTCTTAATATTGTAAAATTCAACAAAAAAGCAAACAAAGTACGGTTGTATATACATATAATTAGTCTACGTATTCATTCTTTGAGTTACAACAAATTAGGTAGGTAGCTTCGTGTTTTTGCAGATCATAGAAATAACTGTCTATTGGAATCGGAGTCTCTTCTGGGTTTTTTTTTTGCCAATATGATACCGCCATACTCTACAATTTTACCAAAGAACAACATGACTGCTGAAGAATTATCAATGGACATAGTTATGCCTACCCGGCGTCTATTATAATTTTATGTATAACATTATCCTGAGACTAAATTAAGTACGCCTCATACGTATATGGATTATTTTATTATTATAGGTAAATGTATATAAAATAACGAAATCCCTTAAACAATACGGGTCATTATACTTGATTTTGCTTTTGAACTCGTGCAACCGTGACGCCATTGGTGGTGTGATGGGAATAAGTAATGGGCTCATCATACGCCAAGAAAGGACGCACGCCGCATAAGGCTGGGCAGAGTCATCTTCCCAAAGGAAGGTCACTAAACATGCCAACAAGAGTCACGAAATCACTGAATTGGTATTATGAACTGTAAGTACTCTTAATGCAAGCATTTCCTATTTATATTCCTTTTACACGACTAGACTAGCCATGTTACCTAAACATATTGAGAATCGCTTGAATTTATTGATTTCAAAAAACGGTAAGGTTTCATCTTCTTAGATTTTTTTTATAAGTATGCACCCCGATTATTCGAAGACGCCTGCGCCGATATGGAAACTTCTTTTTTTTACGGTTAAACCCACCAAACAAAGTCAGGATCTGATGGAGGGGAAGGGAGAAATTGAGGAAACTCTTCAAATATTACTGACACTGATTTTAGTATTTTTTAAAGTAAGCAACTCTTGAATTTGTCGGTTCAATGGAAGTTACTAACCTCTGATCGGAAATCATTCGAATGTACAAATCTTAACACCTATACAATAATGGATTAGGTGTACTTCGGACTTAAGCTAAGTATTTTCTTCTAGATCTTTTTTTTGTTGCGAAATATGCAAAATGCCACTCCCTCCAGACATTTGCCCCAATTGTCGGCGGGTATATCTGGACGGCAAGTTTTCTCTATCGCGTGCTTCGCTCTCCTCCTGCCGTCTCGTCAACCAATAGTAATATGTTATTGGATCACGAGGTCCCCAGTGTCTTGATGGTTTGAAGGAAGCTTTGATCTTCTGTAAACATAATAAATTAAAATTTTATTGAAATATAGAACTAAGCAGCTGCAAAGAAGATGTTTTAGAGTGGTCTCTGGTAGGTACCTATACATTGAACACGCACTTACAAGCTTAGTAAGTTGTCGTAACTAAACTTTCCAGGGATCAAAACACATCCCGTATGATATGACCTTTGGATGATTCATATAAACCTTTGGAGGTCTTTTGTCCTATATATCACGCAATAGGCAAGGACTTATCCTCATAAATACGGAACTTACTTCAGGAAAAGTATGTGCATTTCGTGATAAGAATTACCTAACAATTTTTACAAATATCAAGGAAGTTTAAACATATTAGGTAGTAGGTAGGTTACTTACTAATGAATTCATTTTAACAACTTACCCCTATTAAATCGTATTGAACTTGTTTCGCGGTAGATGTCACAGCAAATCCGATAAAAATTGCGGCAGCTACTAAAGCAGTAACTACAATAGTGATGGCTTGCCAGGGAGATTCCATCCAATGTGTATCGTCGAGAAACAACGCCGTCAACCACCAGACGGTTAGCGACAAGGCGATTGCGGGTGAAGCAAACCAACCCAAGGCCCACACTTTCTTGAGTTCTCGCTCTGTCAAAAACGCCACGTCTTTAGCCAAAGGCTTCCAACCTGCATTTCACAAAAAAAAAAGTTCAGCTCAAAGCGTACCTACTCATTATATATGTACCTACCTACTATGCATTAACTTAAAATATCGTCATTACTTTGAATAAAATACGTATATGTAGATCTGACACTGACTCCAGGTAAAAACGCAATAAGTGTATATGACGTTCGTATGTAACTTTTGATGTTTTTCTCTACGACGTTATTAGACACGAGTTTTTTTTTCAAAGTGGTGAACATATGTAACCTACCGTAAATAAATATAAAGGCACCAATCTCCAAAACTGTTGCAACACAGGTAAGGAAAGGCATAGCATTGTCCTCCAAGATTAATAATGCTGGTAGCCCTCCTATCAGCACCCCCAGGGCCGCCGCTGCACCGAAGAATGAACTCGTGAACGACATTAACCGCCACCCCTGTCCGCCCGCTCGACGGAAGCGATCATACAATGGATACAGGAACACTAGCTAAAAATAAACAGTGAAAACGGTTATGACTTTTAGTTACAGGTCGAAACGGAAATACCTATATCTTTACAAAGCAGACTAACTAACCTATTGTCATTACATGTACCACAAAATAGGTTTATAGTAAAGTACTTAGTGCATTTCGCAGTGAAGATTGATTTTCAAATCAAATTCAAATGTCTACAATCTAGTCTGTGGAATCGACAGAGTGGATGTTCACGCATCATTCATTGCAAGACTTTTACAGCACGAGAGCACATACATGGCCTATGTGCTCTCATAGTGGTCCAGTGAACATGCAGGGTTCGACAATATTACTATATAGATACCTATACCTACTTACAATTTACATATAAGTAATACCTTTTCCACTAGATACCACACTTACTCGTAGTATGTTATCTAGACGCTATATTATACTTATCTGTATGTATGTAATGTACTATGTGATTGTTTAAGTCCTATATTACCATGGAAATTATTCCTGAGAAAAGTAACAAGGCGTATACAAGGGTGGGCCAAATCGTGTTTAACTCCTGAGCCTCTGCGACTCTGTACATTTGAACCAGCACGGCCAGCGCGGACACGTCGCGCGCCTCGCCGCCAGCCACGCTAAACCAGAACACCACGCCCAGGCAGCAACCTACCATATTTGTTCCAATAATCAACCCTGTCGTTCTGAAAAAACAAATATGGTATATAATTTTTCAGTACCTACATGTCAAAATCGCCAAATTCCTCGAAATTTAGTGCCTATGTAAGCTAAAAATTTATACCTTTTTTAAACAAATAAGTTTCTGCTAAAACTGTTTTCTGAAACTAGCTTTTATTACAGACTGTACTTTTTTGTATAATCGCAAACTGAACGTCAAAACTAAAAATGTGCTTAAACACGGTTAATTTATCTTGAGTAATTTAGATGATCGTATGGCTACCATCCGGTTTCATCATCAGATCAGCTCCATGTTATAATAATATTGCATTATCATCTGATTTACATATTCTTGCAAAAGTTCAACTCAATCCGAAATCGGGAAGTGAGTCAAATTTAACTTGCAAGATTTGATTACAGACACAGACGGGCACCGGGACAGGTGAAAGTAAATAAAAGCTAGTAAAAGATGCACATTCTATTTAAATGTTTCATGCGAAAAACCTATGTACCTACCTAGCTTCAATTTTAATTAAGTCTTCCTACAGTTTTCTAAACTGTCTTACAAAAGGAACTAAGGAGCTTCAATAGATAATTATCTTACCGCTGGACATTAGTGTTTGAATATATCGTGGCTCCGGACGATATAAGGAAGCCCCCTGCTATTTGCGACGACAAAAGAGATTGAGTCACCGCACTGTGCCATATTTTAGACTCCAAATAATGACGCCAGTCATGTTGGCTATGTATAGTTGTTAAATTACTTTTACTGCCAATGCAACTTGCAACCACAATCATAAGTAACCATATCAGTGGTCCCAAAACATATAAAATCCGTTTCATCAATTTTACGGGATTGTAAAATCTGAAATAGGTATAAAATTATTTTATTTTCGCTGTTAGAAAAAATCGGATGTACCTATGTTCGGTAATTCATTCACTTACATAAAAGGAAAAATAATCCATAGCACTATTGTTAGCATGGATAAGGCTAAGTAATATTCAGGCTGGTCACCCATAGGAGCCAAAAAAGTGGAACTGAAATAGGAACACGGAAGTATTGTAAACTGCATAATGAACAATACAAATAGTGAAATCATGTCACAACCACCCTTACTTCATGCATGTACTCGTTATTTCATTAGAATCATCTTCGCCTCCTCCCTGTTAATCAGAAAAAGACGCTTTATATTTTCGCTGCAATGTACGTACCAATTTAAGTTTGTATTGACAAATTGCACTTACTAATGTTACGTTAAGCTCCGGGCATGCCCAGAACGGGATAACATTATTTACTGTGAAGAGAAGACAAACCAGAGCCGTCAAGGCAACATATATAACAGAGTATATACTCATTATGTACGAAATAAGTAATCTCATGTAGCCAACACCTGAAACAACGTGTTTTTATAGTTTGGCAACTTCGTTGGTGACACTCACCTGTGTGCTTTTTGTTCGGTGCAGCCGTAACTACTTACACAAGTTACCGCCAACGCGATCGGGGGCCTCCGGAGGCTGCCTCCGTCGGTCGCCGTTCGTGTTGGCGGTAACTTGCGCAAGTAGTTACGGCTGCACAGACCAAAAAGCACACAGGTGAGTGTCACCAACGAAGTTGCCAAGCTATAAGTAACCCACGTGGAAAATACTTGACAGATTTGGTAATGGTAACAGCAATTATATCGACAGTGGAAATTTCAAATGTCGTAAGGGACAAGGGTCTACTTTTCAGGAGAGTCAAAAAACAAAATTCAATTTAAAAAAACCGGTCAAGTGCGATTCGGACACGCGCACCGACGGTTCCGTACAAACTTGTCAGTAGAAATATGTAAGTAAATAATTCAAGATAAACTGTATGGTGGGACAAAATTAACTTTGCTCTTGAAAAACTGTTGTCTCGATACATCGACATAATGTAGTAGGAGCAAATAAGTTTATCTTACAATTTTTGCGAATTTCTAAAAAACGCTGCGAGTTAGGAAAACCGTTTTATTTTTCCTGTAATATTTAGGATGATATTAATAATCGGAGATAGGTAATAGGGGGGAATGGTATTTTTTTAACGTTTTTTGTCTTGAATCAAAAAGGGAGGAAAAAAATAAAAACGGTTTTGGAATCTACACATTAAGCCCTTTCATTTGATATCCAACTCGATGTAATAGCTCTACTTTTGATTTTCGACATCCCATTTCGGTCCCCTTTAAAAAAAAGTAAAAAAGGTGTAAGATTTTTTTCAGTCTTTTAATACTATCTGTTTTTTAATACTATTCCAAATTTCAAGTTGATAGCATCAGTAGATCCTGAGATATCTTGCTGTGACAAACGGACAGACAGACAGACAGAGTCGCACCATAAGGGTTCCTTATTTACCATTTTGGTACGGAACCCTAAAAAGGTACCAGGTACCTAGTTATATGAAAATTATGTGGCGGTAACAACACTTCTAGTCAACACGAAGAAATGTAGTTATACCCATACCTATAGTCATCTGTTAAAGTTGTTTTTATTACAATGAGTGATAATCGTGGAAACCGAAGACAATATAATCATTAAAACCCTAAAAATTAGTATGTATAATTGGTAACGTATTTATGTTAGGTTTTTATGTGTATTCAAAACTTGCCCTATTTTCACTGTGTAAGAAAATTAATTAAGTTTGTTAGTTTGTCTATCTTCTTTGGTATTAGTTATACTTTCCCAATTGCTCAAAGGTTAGCTGGAAGAGATCCCTTACAGGGATAATTTCGCCTTTGCACATAACCCTGGATTTTTGTACTGTATCTGTATGATTTTGTGTGCAATAAAGTGTTTACATACATACATGCATAATATGGACTTATGTCCAAATGTGCGAATAAAAGCAGCGAGCTTCAAACGCTGCATAGCAATTAGTATGCGAGTTGCACGAGGACGTGTTTATTCTTTATGTAAAAACCTTAGTATCTAAATGGTAAAAGTGACATTTTACCTTTAAAAAAAGGCACAGCTCTCCAAACACCGACTGCATCTTGTTGGCTAAGTTGTCCTATCGCCAGCTGCATCAGAGTGGCGGGTAGAGCAACGGTGGTCATGGCAATGCTCAACACCAATAAATACGGTACACCGCCGTACCGGAACGCTTCCCGGGGTACTCTCCAAGTGCTGTTAAGGCTGATTGCCACTGCTAAAGTGCACAAATGCGCTCGGACGGTCGGCCAGCTTAGCCCGCTCTGCAAAAATACTGCATTCATCTATGGACCAATATTTAGTGTTTTTACAGCGTTTTATTGTCGTCGATGAGATAAATTTTCTTAATGACTTTTAGGAAAATTTTATAAACAATTTTGTTTTTGGAAATATCATATGATCCGTTGATATATTTTACCTATGTGCAAAAATGTTAAAAAATGAAATTAGATTTTTTGAGATGCGTCCTTTTGAAATAGGATGAGAAACAAAACGTTAACAGCAAAATATAAGGGTTCCTAATTTTTTGTCCTCGAAGCACTAAAAACATCTAATCTCTGAACATCTGATAAACGAACTCCAAAATATTCTTATTGTTAAAAAATGCACGATAATTTTCCAATTGTTTTACACATTGTGGTACAAATTAATAAACATTTAAAGAACTACATATAATTTATTTTTACAGTACCTTGGAACTGCAGAATTCCATCTTTAAACCAAAAATTTTGCATAACACTCACTACAAGGCACAATATGATCACCTGCTTACATGTTGTGAGGCAGGTTTAATTTAAAGTGCACTAACAAGTTGCTCGAAATCGGATTATTGGGCAAACTTTTAGATAAACAAGAGATAAACAGATAATATTAGTACGTTTCTAAAATGTATTGATCTTTGAATGTGTCATATGGGCGTCAAGTGCCGCGCGATATTTGCCGACGAGATATCGGCCCAGATTACAAGTGCAGTGATACTTGTGAATGAGGAAATATCGATGATTCGCTCTAAATAAATCGAAACAATAAGTTAATAAATTATTTGAATTTATAATAAATTATATATTCCAAAGGGCACGTAAGAAATTTAACCCAATGTTTATTTTTTATACGTTATCTTATTTACATAGAGGTAATCATAGCGGAAGATTCGGACACAAACAGTGGTGTGGCGTCCACAGAACTCGGCCGGCTTAGTTATTTTAAAACATTTGGGCGCCGTATTGCTGCTATTGATGAAACAATGATCCAAATCTCCTCTGGCTTATCATCGGATACTTATGTTAGATGCTACGCCACTGTTGCGGACAAGTACTTACTATGAATAGAAATAAAACTTCATTACCGATTTTCATCATAAGCTTCAATTTACTGTAGATAAAATATCTTTACAGTTCATTTACATTCCACAATTTAATTACAGTTTAAGAATCTAGGGTGCATTGCAATAACATAAGACTGTTATTTTATATTATCTTCGTACAACTCTCGTCTGCGTCAACTTGTTTGGTAGTCCGTGTAAAATGCTTAAATACGACTATTTCATATTATTATTAGTTTATCTACATTGGATTAGACAAAATAAATTTCATAGGTAATAGTGCAATGAGTACAACTACAAGAAATTCCATTAAACTCTTCTGCAATCCCTTGACAGAAATAAGTCATCAGTACACTAATACTACATTACGCAATTACTATAAACAAAATATTTAACACTGTAATATAATATTGAACTAGTTATAGCTACCCGCGTTAATTCAGTCAAAGACTCGTTATAAAAACACTTCTATGCACTTTTGATCCTCACCTGAAATTCATTCCAGTCAAGTAGGTCTTACAGCGCTTGTGCGCTTCAACGACTCGTACAAGATTTCCGCTGACAATAGGCTAGTTTCTTTAATCATTTCGGTTTATTTTTAGCTTTCAAGGAATATTTTACAAGGTGATAGAAGTATATTAGTTAGTTAATAAAATCGTAGTAAGGATAAAAACTAAGTCAAAACAAATAAAAACTCGACTTGGCAGACAAACTAAATTATAAAACTAAAACGATATTTTATGAAGTTTATTTTTACTGTGAGAAAATACCCTATCATCATCCCTTATACTATATTCATTTATAATCATCACATCTACTTACAACATATAATAAGCTGATTAGGCCACTGAAAGTTGGTAACAATCGGCCTATGAATAAAAAGTAGCAACGAAACCCTTACGAATCATGTAAGTGCACAAGTGCTTTCATAGTTTCATACATGTTATTATGTTATATATGTGTTTATATAATACCTCTCAACAGACTTGCCTACTTTTATTATATTATAAGAATAAACAACATAATTATTTCATATGATATAAAGTAAAAGTAACATTAAATATAATTAAGATCGTATTTTACAACTCCAATATTCAATAGTATCTAATAATTTATACACATTTATTAATAACTTGATAGCGCAGTTCAGTACTCACATTTAACTAACTTGGATGTACACCAGAGGTAAGTAAAGAAATGCTCTTTGTGTAAAGGAATGAATACACAATAGGTGTTCACATATAACGAATAGTGAATAAGAACTACATAGCGCAAGTAGCAAGTATTGCTTAGCGATGTTACTCGCACCTATTTTATTTAAGAGTACCTTATATGTATTCTGCTAGTTACCGCCATCATTATTTTATATCTTTTGTAAAATAGATGTATTCATTTTAATAAAAAACCGGTTACTTGTATAAGTCGGTAAGAAAAATAAAATTTGAAGCGTTGAACTTGCCATGCTACCGGCGAGATGTAAAAAAGTAAATCTTATTAGACTACAGCCGTGGCGCGTGTTAATAATTTCAAAATCGGATTATAGTAATAATGATAAATTGGTCGTGAAAAAATGTGCAATGATGTTAGCTGAATACGCTCAAACCACTGAGAAGATCTTGGTTAGTCACATTGAAAGTTCAATTCCATGTGGCTATGTACATAACTGCTTTTTTAGGTGAAGAAAGTGCTTCAAGGTTTTTATTAAGATTAATGGGTTTGTGTTTGACTTTGGTCTTAGGTGTATCGGACATGCACCGACACGTAGTATTTTACAAGTTTTTCAGGTGTTATTAAGAATTTAGCCGGTAGGCAGGAGTAAACTTGTAGAGTGGTACAGCTTAAAAATGTTCGTAACTGAAGTTGCCTCGTGAGTGTTGCTTAGAACGTATACATGTTCTGAGGAGAGGATGAACGAACAAAGTACTAGAAGGCGTGTGCGTGGCGGCAGACCCCGCAGCCCAGCGCGAACTCCTCGCCCGTGGGCGGGTGCTGCACGTGCAGCGGACACTCCTCCGCCGAGCCCGGCAGCTGCTCGCCCTTTGGACCTGAACGCAGACGAGTGACAAACTATAATAAGCATACAAATCTCGCACAATCTTGATTTCCAGGACTTTATTCACTATAAATTCTAATTTCCTTTAAATGTCCCACATTTCTTTAAAGGGACATTTTAAAGGTTAAAAGCAGACTGTTTCAGTCTTGAATGTATCATCGGAAGGATCGTCAGTAAAATATGGCACGGATACAATACTCACAGAGAATTTATAAAACTGTCTGACAGAAAGTCGTTTCGTACCTGCCGGGCACTGGGGTAACTGATGCTTCGGTATGTTGGTGACTCGTTGAAAATCATCATGGCAGGCGTTGCAGAAATGCGATGTTCCGAAACAGAAAAATACAGCCACCTGTGTGGAAAAATCATTATTACTAAGTATAACGTTTCGTTTTATAATAATTTCAGCAGCGTGAATTTCCGACTTTTTCATGCCTAGATTTCACATTTCATCTCCCTATCTGCAACGATTCGGACTGTACATACGGCGCATCAAAAAAAACTATGAATGCTTCCTAGAATTTCGAAAAACCTTACAGTGTTAAGATAACATATATATTGGAATCTTTATTACTTGCTTTCAGCTGTAAAATATCCTGATTGACGCCCAACTCAACATCCTGCATGATATACACACTGATGATATACAACCTGCCCGTCATTAGCGTTCAGATATTGACATTTGGATTAAGAACTATATTGCAGATGTAAGCGGCGCCATAATACGATCATTCTGATATACACACATGTGTACGTGTCCCCATAAGAATACAATTATTGTGGCACAAACACACGTGGAAGATCCCCTATAAGTAGAGTTGTGCCGTTCGAAAACGTTCCCACATTTGTATAGCAAACGTTCTCGAGACCATTCTCGCTCTATACAAAACTGTAGGCTTATGATGCTACGTTTTTTGAAATAAGGAATATTGTTATTACTAACATAGCTCTAAGACAATTGTAACTAACCAAATCTTATATGGGTCTAAAGGACCTGAAATAAATGTTTTCAATTCAATAAGTGATAAAGCATCCGTCACTCTCACACAGTATTTGTTAAAACGTGACGGATGCTTTATCATTTATTTATCGCGTGACAAAGCGTAGCATCATAAGCCTACTGAAGACGTTTCCGAGAATGGCTTTATGCCACACGGTGTATGAAAATGAGTACCGAGCAGCAGTAGCGGCACTTGTACTCGAGGAAGTCGGCGCCGTGCTTGGGGCAGGTGCGCGCGCCGGCCACGTCGCTGCACGCGCCGCACACCAGCTCCGCCGGCTCCCACCAGCCGCTAGTCTCCGCCTCGCACCGCGCCAGGCCCCCGAAGTACGCCTACGGCACAAATAACACTCGTTCATTGCTTTCAATGACCCTACGGAGTAAGCAACACATTTTGCCACTATTTAAGTCAGTGCTACTGGAACTTGGTGTTGTCTTAGATACATTGACGATTCTGACACATAAGTTAACACATTTAAAGTTCACAGATAAGAAAAATATGCCTTATTAAATAAAAAAATAGTACATTGTGCACCGAGGGTAGTAAGAAGGGAATTACTAACGAGAGTCTATTAGGAGCCCGACGCCGTAGGCGGTGGGCTTTTAATGACTCGAGTTGGTAATCCCCTTACTGCCCGTGATACACACAATGTTTTTCATCACATTTGCGAGGAAAAAAAAAACATAAAAATCAAATAAACTAAACGCATCCGCTATGAGACAAAACTACAACTGTCAACTTTTTCAATATAGTCTTCCACAGATAATGCTAAGAACTGCGTTTATTTTATAAACTTGACAGGCAATACCGCCAGATTGTACCGATTTTCATAATAATATTTTATAGTAAATTAATTTAATTGCATTCAAATAATTGCAAAAATTACTGAAATAAAGTAAAATATACCACATAAGTTTTATATACAGTAAAATTGGTTTTGTAGCCAAGTTTTGAAGATGTGAAATAAGCCTTGGCTGATTTGAAACCTCCTTAGTCTGAAATGACGTACGGGTAGGTCCTATATTTTAAAACTAAACTCATAACTCCCTCGGGAGTTATAGATTTTCATACAGTTTTTCCTCCCGTGGGAGTTATAGATTTTTTCACACCTCCTATTCAGAAAAAAGTATTTTGCTCCCTCATAAGAGGGATCAAAGTAGCACTTTTCTGTTCAAGGACAACAGGGTATTTTTAGTTTGAGCCCACTTAGAATGTGCCATACCATAGACTTAAATTACACACCGAGGGCGGTATAATAAGGAATGGCCCAGATCACAGGTGTTTGCGGTCCGAGCCGCAGGCGAGGGCCATAAATATAATATGGAAGTGGTATTTTCGTCTCGCCCGTAAAAAATAATAATTGTTTTATAAAATAATAATAGACTATACATTTGACAATTTAACATTTAATTTTTAATAATAATGTGTGATGCTCTTTGAGTAACTATATATTTCGTTATTTTGGTAGGAGCGTTTGTATTTGAATTTTCCTCATAGTCGGTGTGAAAAGCAGTATGTGTCACTCGGTAGCAAAATTATTTTCACCTCGGGCGTTAACACTTGAATCCATCACTACGCTCCGGATTATACTTTAGAATCCCTCGCTACGCTCGGGATTCTATTGTATAATCCTTCGCTTCGTTCAGGATTCAATATACGCCCTCGCCGTAAATACATCATTTTGCTCCCTTGTGACACAATCTACTATTATAACCCACGGGAGGTAAATCGGCTCGAGTTGGTCTATAAGCCCGCGTGTTATGACACCCTTTACGAGCAAGTGTGATGAAAATAAAAAAATGCCCTCCTCCGTCCGTTTTCATGTGTATGCTTTTCCGTGTAATAGTGATAACGAAAGAAAGCACCCTCTAGTAACATGTTAATAGGCTTGTGTCCTAAATTTTGTTTCTGATGTAAATGGATTCTACTGGAACAAATATATATCTACAACTACTACACTTGGATTACTATAACAGCCGCAAATTGCAATCAAAAGTATCCGACCGCACCGAGCGTTGAAAATGCCCCATACAAAACGGGCGCACCCTGTGAGGTCATCTCTTGTCCTCGCTGTACTAAGTCTGAATGAAAAAAAATAGCATTTTGCCATTTTGAGCACGTAAAAGTGCGTTTAAGCACATAGTTGTCATTTGTCATACATTTATTTTTTCAGTATTATTTAAGCATTCC
Organism: Eudemis profundana; assembly: GCA_947034925.1. Taxonomy (NCBI): domain Eukaryota; kingdom Metazoa; phylum Arthropoda; class Insecta; order Lepidoptera; family Tortricidae; genus Eudemis; species Eudemis profundana. The sequence continues at coordinate 30,159,213 of OX344794.1, forward strand.
GAAATTGACTTTAATTTTTCTTTAAGACGTTAAAAAAAATATCGATTTTTTTTTAAACTTTGTGGTCTCATAACTTTATATTTTGTATATATTTTGTTTATTTCTTCTGTGTTATGATAATTTAGTATTTTCCAATCCATGTGACTATATTATGTTGTAAAAGTCAACATTAGTCAACATCCCCATTTCTGCAGGATTATTTACCTTGCCACACTTATGGCAGACGTAATACGCGTATCGTTCCATGGCGTAGGAGGCGGGGTCGGGCGGGGCGCGCGCGCGGCCCGTGCCCGCGCCGCCCCCCGCGCCCCCCGCGCCGCCGGCGCCCGGAGTCGCCAGGCCCTCGTACTCGAGCCGCATCAGTGCCTTGCGTCTCACTTCGTCCCGTAGCCTCCTGATGGGCGCCAGCAATTCTTCTAGTGTCCAGTGACACATGTCCTCCTAGAATAGGTACATTGTACATCAAATAAATAAAGATACGTTATACTATTTACCGCGGATCACGTTTTGAACCAAAACGGAAACTTATTTTAAATTTGAATTTGACCACAACTTCGTGTGCAAGGAGAAAAAGTCCTTATAGCTATTATACTCGTATATCAGTGTATTGGGTTAAAAAGTAACATATACGCATCGTTAAATGCGGGGTCGCATAAATATGCAAAGAAAACAAATACTTATTAGACTTTAGCATATTATAGACACACTGAGTGTGTTGTCAAATTCAACCAATCTCGTTAGATATGGATACTTGGCTAAAAATTACTTACTTTGCATATAGGACACATGGAGAATGAGAAGGTGATCCTGGGCCCGATCCATTTATTAGCCAAGACTTTCTTACAGCAGTGCAAGTGAAACACGTGGCCGCATTTCAACTGTCGACAAAAAAATTATGAAATAAAATAAAAAGATTAACAACTTATAGTATAATGCAAAATCAATACCGAATGAAACTTTCAAAATCACAGAAGTGGAAATTACAGTGAATTTTTTGGGGAGATCATAGACAACACTTTATTGAAGTGAACGTTGATAGTAACATTCATCCCTTAATTAAACTCCCTACGAGATGAAATTGAAAAAGTCCTGCAGCTAAATGCCATAACGAGAACTAAATACTCAGCACACAATGCAGTAAAACACGCGACACTGTGATCTGGCCTTCGAGGCAACTTGGTGAAAATTGGCTATTAATTTTTTTTTGCCGCTACAGCCCCTGCATTTCAACCAAAAAAAAATATGAAGATGCAAATGGGTGTTTTTTTTCCACGACGAAACTGAAAGTAGTGTCAAAATATAAATGTATGCCACACCTGGCCAAATGTGGCTTTTATACCGCACGCTACGCGTACGGAAAAGGCCGCTTTCTGGCCAAGTGTAGACATAAAATGATGTAAACAACACGGGAGGTAATAAAGAAAGCCCTCAATCGCATATTTACGTCCCTCGCTTGCAGCTCGGGCCGCAACCTTCTGCGATCTCGGCCTTTCTTTCTATTACCACCCTAGTTGTGTAATGTACTAATTCCGTCATACAACGTAAAGTTTTTTTAAAAACTTTGAGATACCTGTATGGCCGGAGCTGCCTGCAGCGGGTCGGTGAAGCAGATCATGCACATGTCATCGGCGTCCTGGCGCAGCGGCGCGGCGGCCTGCTCGCCGCCCGCGCCGCACCCGAACAGGCACGGCAGGCACGAGCGCTCGCCGCGCACGCCGCCGCACGCGTGCCCGCACGCCAGCACGCGGCTGCACGCCTCGCGACCGTGCTCCTGTGGACATTACAGCTTACAAATGTAACGTCGAGAACATGCACAGATGTGTTGCTAAATGTTTGCCTTTTGGGCGGTCAATCCTTTTAACACATCAGTCATCGCTCCGCTATAGACGTAGAAGGGTATCAGTAGCGTGGTGTCTAATGAACTCGATTCCTACTGGCTTGCCTAATATCTGGCATTTGAGCACTTTATTCTACAGATTTTAAGGAAAATGTACGCCAAATATGCACCGGCTTGCCCAAGGATATCTTTTACGCCACGCCACTGAAGGGTATGATCACCTGCCACCACTTGTGCGACTTAAAACATGGTGACCAAAGATAGATCTTATGCCTTGATCACACGTACCGAGTAAACGGGCGAGACAGTGCTCGGCCCAGTACGTTTCTTCCCGTACTCGGCCGAGCACACCGTTCACACGAACCGAGTACTCGGCCGAGGGCACTGTCTCGCCCGTTTGCTCGGTACGTGTGATCAAGGCATAAGTTCGAGTTTCTGCCTCTGCCTACTATTACCAGGCTATTGTCTGTCTTGATCTACCCGCTAGCGACTTCGTTTGGAGGCGAAATAAGTTACATGTTTCTTTTTTGATCCAGTTTAGTCGGGTAAAAAGTATCCTATGAGTTAACTGGGGTCACAATCTACCTGTACATTAAATTTCTATGAAATCGTTCCGGCAGTAATTGCGTGATGCGTACACAAACAGACAAAAATTAAGCTACGTTCGTAGATCAATGTTTAATGTACAAGCACAGTCTTTCTACGATTTTATTACATGTTTACATACTCGTTGATAGATCGACGGTACCTGGCACTGGTGATCGGCGCAGACGTTCCCGATGGCGAGCAGGCCGGAGTTGCCGCGCGCGCCGCAGAAGCGGCAGGTGCCGGCGAGGCCGGGCGGGCCGGCCGCCGGCGAGGCCGCGCCCTCGCACGGGCCCTCCATGCCGCGGAACTCCGCCAACGCCTTCAGCGTGCGCCGGTCCACGAGCAGCAGCAGCCAGAACAACTTCGCGCGCCCGCAACCCTCGTGGATGTCGATCCGGATTGCGCTCTCTTCCTCTTTACAAATCTTGAGAACAAATATGAATATAAATTATTTTTGTGAAACATAAAAATTACTAAAGCAATCGAAATAGTTTTGTCTCCCAAATACGCCTATATAAATTTCTGTCAAAACATAGTTTTTTGAGATAAGCTTTTATTGCCGTCTGTACTTTTTTTATATAATATTGCATTGTCATCTGATTTACATGTTCTTGCAAAATTTCAGCTCAATCAGAAATCGGGAAGAGGGTCAAAATTGAACTTGCAAAATTTGATTACAGACACATAAACACACAGACAGACACCGGGACAGGTAAAACTAAACAAAAGCTTGTAAAAAAGAAAATAGCACTTTTTGATACAAGTGCGGAAAGTATATAATTTCGTATGAGCCCCGCTTACTCGCCCAGCGGGTCGGGCCAAGACTCAAGACGAGTGGAAATAACATTTTCACACATGTAAAAACGCCGTTTTTTGATACATTTAGGAAAAGAAGTGTATGAAACATAAACAAACCTGTCTGTGGTGCGTGCGCGCCGCGCGGTTGAGGTGCAGGAAGCGGTCGCACTCGGCGCACAGCGGGCCGCACACGCGGCACTCGATGACGGCGGCGGTGGTGCCGTCGTCGTGGTTCGCGCAGGACGGCCGCGTCTCGGCCGCCGCGTCGCGCCCGCGGGACTCGCGCCCGTCACCGTTGCTGATAATACTCGTCAGATTAATAAACAGTTGGATCAGATTAATGCATTGTCTTTAACATCAGCACATGTTATACGTACACCTAAAGTAAATCGAATCTGCCTTTTGCTCTAGGTATATCTTATTAATGTGTACCCACTTATTTGTAAAAACGGCACGTGTCAAAATCCACCAATCACATAAGATTATGAAATCTATTGTTCAAATCAAAAAGACCAGACCCCACCGTGCCAAAATATAAAGACGAACAAGTAGTCCAACTACGGTCGTTTAGGAGCGCGCCACACGCATTCACACAGACGCGCGATAACACGTCTGTGTGAGTGCGATCCATACTGGAGCTTTGCTTGTAGTGCGTTTGTACACGGCGCGCACACATTCAAGCGCGCGATGTACCTTTTGCAGGAAGAAAAATTACTGCTGCAGTATAATGTATGACCGAACTGCCAGTTGATGGATTCATGATTTCTGAACACCCTCATTGAAAAATGCTAAATGTGACTTACAGATCAAGGTGCGACTGATCGCAGACGCAGAGCGCCGCGAGCGCCATCCAGAGCGTGGGCGCGAGCATGCAGCGCGCCGGGCGGCGCTCCGGCTCCGCCACGTGCGCCACCGCGCCCGCCGCCGCCGCCAGCGCCGCGCGCGTCTCCGCGCCCCACGCCGTCGATAGCTTGTCCTGACAACCACTCACACGTTACTAAGCGTAATGAAGCCGGGAATATTTATACATTACTATTATTCCCGAGGCCTAGTATTCACCGGAGCTGTGCGAGGTAGCGGAGCGGTGCGCGAGAAAAATAATCACCAATGTCGGAGCGCGCTGCCTCGCATAGCTCTGGTGGATATTCAGTCATTGTAACGTTATATGTATTGAAGCAACTACGATAGACACTTTTATTTTGATATTGAACAAGAATTTAAAAAAAACCTCTGAAACGTATCGTGTATAAATAAATGGGATTGATTCCAATCACGTCGGATAGTAAGCAATGATAAAGTCTAAGATAGAAAGAGTGTACCCGAAAAATGTCTATGCAGCACTCTGATCTGGCATTAAATCCAATAAACATTCCGAGTACTGTTATTCTGCAGTTCGCGGAATGTTTAGTTGTAGTCGTAGTTGTCTCAGGCGACAAGCAATGTAATATGGCTGGCACGAAACTAGACCGAACATGTTCATGAAGATCGAAATGACGGTTCGTATAGAAAAGACGTTCGGTGTAAATTTATTAATTTACATATACAGCATAATAAGTATACTATTCCTATACGTATACTCACACGACACCACCAACGACACCTAAATTAGGTTCGTAGTTTAAGTCTACTTTCGTGCCATGTAGTATATATAGGTAGTAACCTCAGCCATGTCGGTGAGCAGCTTGGCCACGAGGTGCGCGTGTTTCTTGGGCGTGTCACCGCGCATGAACCAGGGCACATCGGGCGCGGGCGCCACGCTCGAGCCGAGCGCCGCTGCGCCCGCGGCGCCCGCCGCGCCCTTCACCTTCACCTGCAGTGTGATCGCCTTGCCCAGGTAGCACACCAGGTGCTCCACCAGCGTCACCCTGGGAACAACGTTTATATCAAACTATCCAAACAACCAGTGGGATGTTATGTTACTAAACAACAAAGATCGTATTATAAAGAAAAAAAAAGCGAGCGTCTCTATCATTCTATAATGCATTAATAACGTCTATCAATTGAGACGCTAACCTTATATGAAATACGAAGCACATACAGGCTATTATAATGCCTCTAAAGCTCTCACATATCAATGAAACAATGAATACCTTGTTGTTAAATCGTTGCCGTAGTTGACGGCCGCTAACATTTTTTGAGGCGGTATCTCTATAATAATCCTTCGTAGTAATGATATTACCTGAAACAGACATGTTTTAAGTCATTACGATCGTTATAGAACCTTTCATGACATAGAACAAATTAATGAATATACTTACTTGTCGCTGGACTCGTTCGCTGCCGGTATGTAGAAGGGACAACAAGTCCGAGAGCAACTCCGTGCGTTGAGCGAGATGAGCACGCCCGACCGCACTCCCACTCAGAGCCAAGAGCTACAGTGAAATAACACGAATCATGAAAAATAATAAATAAGGCGTTTCTTCAGTTCATCTTATTAAAATGGATCGATTTTAGTGAAGAGAACAACAAGGACTTATCCTGTCACAGTACCGTGTTCAAGGCCAAGTACCGAAGTTCGGCTTAATCTTCTAGGGCAATAAAAATAAGGTACAAAACGCCCTTAAAATAAGCAAGCCGATGGGAATCGGTTGTATGTACGCAACGACACTGCAATACAGACATAGCCATACCAGTGAGAGCATCTCGAAGCAGTAGTTGTCCTGGTGGTGGTGCGGTTGGGGCGCGTCCCCCGCGCGGCTGGCGGGTGGCGCGCCGCTCTCCGCCTCGGCGCACAGCAGTGCCGTCTCCCAGTCGTCACGCGCGCGCGCCGCCTCGCACCCGATCGCGCACACGATGTGGGACATCACCTGTTTAGAGACAATTGGAAATGACAAATTCATCTTACATTTTTAGGGTCTTGATTCTTTGCATGCATGACCGCGAGCATGAGTCCATGTCGTCGTTAAAACAAAATTGTTATACAGGCAAAACAATACCTGAAGACATGCTTAACAATAAGGGACGCTGTTACTAGCTTACCAGGAAATAGAGAAAAATGTATTATCCACTAGCTCTTAAATGATAATGACGAATGATAGATTTTAAGATAATGATCAAAGATTAAATCTGGTGGTGGGTCAGGTCAGGTGGTCGGTCGGTACAGGTCGCTCTAGTAGGCGAGCACCTCTTCAGTCGCTGGAGCCTCCATCGCTCTGCCCAGCCAACTCCATAGCTCGTTCTATTTTAGACTAGAAATATCGTGCGTTATCCGTCACGAGATTTCAAGGAAAATCATCTTGGGCTGTGAACGTAATACAATAATGCCGTTTGTCCCAGGGAAGCAAAAAAACGTGGGCGAAAATGCCCGTCAAAATACAAATCTAAAATTAAACGACAGAAGCACAGCTAGCTGAACTAGCTGCGAGTTCGCTTGGCGCAAGACACAGCATGGCCTGTTACTGTCACACTATATTAAATGGAAAGGGATAGGTAGTAGTTGTCGCACGACAAAGAGTCGTGCGTCACAGTTGTGCTAGTGGTACAGTTTTTATGTATTACCTGCCGCTGCAGCGATGTGAGCTTGTGGCCCGCGAAGAGAATGCCGACCACGTGCTCGCGCAGGTCACTGTCGTCTGCGAGCGCTTCCTCCGCCGCCGGCGCCTCGCCGCCCGCCTCACTGTTGCTTTGCTCCCACTCCAGTAGTTTGCCGAACACCTGCATACACAGGACCAGTAAGATCACCACGTTCAAGGCCGCACGCAGCGATAATTGTTCTTACAGTACAGGCATGCTTAAGCGGGCAAAACACGGTCACGGTATGTATGAGTATAGCAGGAGCGTGGCGTCCAAAGAACTCGATTCCTACCGGCTTGCCTAATATCAGGCATTTGAGCTCCTTATTCTACAGCTCTTAAGGAAAATGTACGCCAAATCTGCATCGGCTTGCCCAAGGATATCTTTGACGCCACGCCATTGGAGTTTCATCGTAAGAACTACTAGGTCTGTCTCATTATGGATCAAATCCCGATCAAGCTAACATGATACAAAAGTACATGGCTGATTTTTATGTTAGGTTTACGCGGGCTAGTTTTCTGCAACTCTGATACACGCCTATTTTGCGCGTTTTGTGTTAAAAAAAGGTATGAGCAGTAAACCTGAGAGGTGAGGAGCCTAAAGACGCGCAGCGTGTCAGCCTCAGCGAGCGCGTGCAGCACGGCGGCGGGCGAGGCGGGCGGCGCGGCCGCGGGCGCGGGCGCGCTCAGCACGCGCAGCTGCCGCACGCGCACCGCCGCCTCCGGCCCGCGCAGCTCGCAGCGCACGCGCACCCCGCCGCTCGACATTCCTGACGACCATAAATAACACGTCAACGCAATCTTGCTCTACAGGAATGCCAGAATTAGGTGAACTAGTTTAAAAGATAACAATGCTGCCATGAATACGAAACATTTAGATGAAGGCGCCTGAACATTTCACGCTGAACGAAAATCTAGTTCGTGTCAAAAATTTGATTAAGTCAATTTTAACTTGAATTTAATGGTTAGCTTGAACTTAGGCGATTTTTAGTATCCATTCATTTGGAAATTAATGAAGACAACCAAGATAATTGTTCAGTTTTTGTTAACTGTCATATAGGCCGAGTGGAAACAATAGGCTACTTGATGAAATCAGCTTCTTTTGAGAAGTGTCAAAACGCTCAGAAACGTTGCAGTTGAGTATGAAATATAATACTTTTAGTATATCTTATTTTGAAATCGTTGGTGACACGAAAATTAATGAAATTGATTTTATTCGAGCAGTTTTGGAAACGTAAATTTGATAGTTAGTGTTAATTTATTTATTTTGATTGTTGTCAAATGCCCTAACTATAGTGTAAATAGTGAACAACGAAATATGATAAGTATGAAAGCGTAACTGACGCTCAAAATCGTCCCCACGGAATACACACTAATGGAGCGGAGCCAGCACTTAGTGCAAAAGAATAAATCTATAGCATCAAATTAATTTATCACGTCAGTAAATCTAAGAATCTGTGATTGGTTACAAAACCAATCACAGATTCTTGTCTTTTAAACGATATGCAACTTATTCGAAATTGCAGTCTTCAACTTAAGACTAATATTTGTCATAAATGACTTTAGACTCGCACATAGTAAACAGTAAGTTGGTTATCAATAGTACTTGATACATAAGACGTATTGATTTTAAAAAGAGAGCGTTATGGGGTAAATTTTAACATCAGTATTGTTAGATGTTATCGTTCCATACATTATATTTCGATGATAGTGAAACAATAATCTACGTCTTTGTTTATACGACTGTGGTGTAGTCCCAGCTCATACATACAGCTGAAGATTGGAATGCATTACAATGTATAACAATGAAATCATTAATTTCATATTAGAGGCAGCACTCCTTATATGTAGCGTAGCCTTGACATTAATGTATGTCTTCAGCTGTATGTATCAGCTGGGACTACACCACACGACTTTTCAGAATTAAACGGAAAGGTTATGACAGTTTTATTGTACTTTACTTAATTTGTCGAACGCATGAAGCATCCACTTACTTGGTAAAGTGTAACAAAGCCACGCAGCAGCCTTGGGGTCCACCTCCACATCTTGCATGTGGAACAGTTCACTTGATCCACCGCTATACAGGAATGATACTAACAATGTTTTGTTCTGTAAAAAAAACAAGTTTTACTATTTAACGTTTTTAAAAATATTGTAGCTTTTAAATAGGCTACTTGATGACAGTTCAAATCAGCGTCTTTTTATGAAGTGTCAAAACGCTCCGAAAGTATGCAGTTTAGTATGAAATACTATCTTGTGAGGTCATGCTCAACATGGTGCCTTATTTTTGGTTTTCGTCATTGTAAAATCGTTGATGGCACGAAAATAAGTTTGAATGATTTTATCCGGGCTGTTTTGGAAACGTAATTTGCTGGTTAGAGTTAATAAATTTATTTTGATTGTTGTCAAATACCCTATTGAACTTGCATGACAATGTAATCCTAATGGTTAGCATATAGTTGCAGGAATGTCACCACAACAATTTTTTTATATGCCTTTGTCCCTTTTGTTCATTGTAACTAACACTCGGGGAGTCAGAAAAAGTGGCCGCTCTGGTGGAGCAAAGTACAAAGGTACAACTACTGCCTTTAAATAAGGTTGAAGTATGTTTTAAGAACTTTTTTGGAAATGTTGAAGTGGTCGGAAGACACTACAGTAAAGAAATACTTCTATCTATCTTCTCCTGCTAGCTCATGAAACAAAGCTGTGCTTGCGCCATATTCATTTCTCCTGCATGCAGTTTCTTATCCACAGTCTCATGGGTGCTATCGTTTCCCTGACTATTTCATCCTTTACTTTGTATAAAACCTCGCTTAATACAATGTAATTACTGAATTAATGACTTGATCGTTAATCTCAGGGTAACTAAAGAGTTTAACTAATGCGAACGTGTAAAAGCTTGCTTAAAATTAAGTCGATTAAAATTGAGTTAAAATTTAGTTTACAGCTTGACAACTTAACCGATTCATTGCGGATGGCACGACAGGCGTGTCATGAAAGTTGGTGTGTGGCGTCATTCATTAGGGTTAATACGTGTGAACCAGCCTTTAGAGATTTATGTTTAGTCACCACAGTGTCCCTGGTGTTGTCGATGTGCACGCAGACGAGGTGCGGGCGGTCGGGCGGCGCGGGCGCGGGCGCGGGCAGCGCCACCTGCACCCACTTGGCCTTGTTGCGGTCCTCGTCGCCCGACTCCCAGAAGGTCTCGGTGCTGCCGTCCGTGAGCGCGCCCGCCATGCCCTGCCGCGAGGACACGCTCACGTCGCACCAACCCGTCACGTCACCGCAACTCCATACAAAGTTATCCTGTAAATATTTATGTTTTAAAACTTCAAAGTTGAAGATGGCGAACGGAACCTTACCCGTTCCGTTCGCCCGTCTGCTAAGTATCAAAGTGAAATCCTACCCACTTTAGGCAAGTAATAAATGATATTATGGTTCAAATTATTTTTACCGACCGTAAACCTAGTTCCTGGCCAAGGGAAGACATAAGATTGTGGACACACCATGGGCGGTAATTGGTAAAGCCCCAGATCGCATATTAACACCTGCGATCTGGGACATTCCTTATTATACCGCCCTTAGCCGCCTGTAATAATGTTATAAGTGTGTATGTAACGTATTGTTAGTCGAATTTCGTTAAATGAACACAATAATTGAGGCGTTATGTAATGTGAACTTGTTTTCGAAAGTCGAAAATGACGCATACCTTCTGAAGATAGCTATGGAAGCTCTCGTGTAAAGCGCCGAGGACGCCTTCTTCGTAAACGCCATCTTCGGAGTGCGACAGAATCTTGCTAATCACACTGAAAACTTGCGATCTGGGTCCGAGCAGCGTGAAGAGATCACAAGCAAAATATTTAACCGAAATGTGCATATACATAGTTTACAGGCGGTGTAGAAACAGATTGATACAATTAAAGCTTCTCTTATTTATAAAAGTATGCTAAAAATAAAACCAGCATCTCTGTTCATATTACGCAGAGCGACTCTTTGTCACGCGACAAATATTATCTATCTGTTTCCATGAAGTACATTTTAGGATTCCGATTGTACCACTCGACAAATGAAGCCGCAATCAGTTGTGAAAGCCATGAGTGTCACCTGTGCAGGAAGGCCCGGTCGTGCGGCGAGTAGTGCAGTGCCCAGCAGCGCACGGCCTGCAGCGACGCGGCGCTGGCGGGCGGCAGCGCGGGCGCGAGCGCGCTCACCGAGCCCAGGAACGCGTGCAGGGCGGCCCGCGCGCCGCGCGCCGCGCGCCCGCCCGGGCACATCGCGCACGCTGACGCCGTGGCCGCAGCCCCGCGCCCGGTCTCCGCACCCGCGTTCTGATGCAACATACAAACGTAGGTTACGACGCATAAATATACGGGCTGAGTGGACGCTCGAGCGGGGCGTGCAGCGGGACGGGGCGTGCGGCGGTCATGTTAAGCGTAAACAATAGTACATTGTGCACCGAGGGTAGTAAGAAGGGGATTACTAACGAGAGTCTATTAGAAGCCCGACGCCGTAGGCGGAGGGCTTTTAATGACTCGAGTTTGTAATCTTCTTACTGCCCGTGATACACACAATGTTTTTCATCACATTTGCGAGGAAAAAAAAATAAAACATAAAAATGAAATAAACTAAACGCACCCGCTAAGAGACAACTTCAACTGTCAACTTTTTCAATATAGTCTTCCACAGATAATGCTAAGAACTGCGTTTAGTTTTTAAACTTGACAGGCAATGTCGCCAGATTGTACCGATTTACAAAATAAAATTTTAAACTAAATTAATTTAATTGCATTAAAATAATCGCAAAAACTACGGAAATAATAGTAAAATATACCATATAAGTTTTATTTTACACTAAAATTGGTTTTGCAGCCAAGTTTTGAAGATGTGAAATAGCCTTGGCTGATTCGAAACCTCCTTAGTCTGAAATGACGTACGACTTTTAAAACTAAACTCATAACTCCCGAGGGAGTTATAGATTTTCATACAGTTTTTCCTCCCGTGGGAGTTATAGATATTTGTAACCCACGGGGGGTAAATCGGCTCGAGTTGGTCTATAAGCGCGCGTGTTATAACACCCTTTACGAGCAAGTGTGATGAAAATGTATGTAAGCGTCTTGAGTGTACACTGCACAAAACCCATAGACGCTGGCCGCCACGCTACCCGCCCCGCCGGACAACCAGCGTCTTGTCCGGCGGGGCGGGTAGCGTGGCGCGTCCCACTCAGGCCGTACACGAAGCCTTGTGGGCGCCGGCAGAATGATTACCAGCTAGCTGCATCCGGATTTACACCAGGCTATTCATTAATATTTCAACAGAGACAAAAATATACACAATAGAAACGAACGTATATCAACATGTGTTTACCTCTTTATTATCTTCTAACGCTAGTGGTGGAGGCACTATTCGAGCATATTTATCTAACGCAGTGCAAAACCACCACATGACGTCGTGTACACAGGTAGGTTGTGTCGCCGACCTCAGCAACCAATTCAACGCCTGTAATAATGTTATAATTCATAAAATTACCTATTGAACAATTATAAAAATACACTAATAGCTCGTTAAGCTTTACCTCGAAAGCGTATTGTCTAACTGTATTTATTCTAACAGCTGCGTCCATCTTCTGTCTATATGAATGCAGATTGCGGTTTGCAAGTACAAATGATAGCACCGGGCTACGCATTAGTGCTTCCGGGTCCAGTCGGGGTGGCTCGAAAGCAGATACGCCACAGCCTTCACCGACCCAATCGCCACATCCGACCAATTTCTGAAGAGCCGCGCTGGGCTGCGCGAGGAGGGATGAACCCGCACCTGAAGCAAAGTAATAACTTGTGAAATACTGATAGTATTTAGTTTTACGACATCGAACAGAACACACACGATACTTGGCCTGTAGCCAGCAGCTAGTTACTTACCGGAGAGAGTATCCTGATGGCTAGTACGCTCGTGGCGGGCCAACGGAGCAACGTTCGCGAGATCGCGCCCACTCGCTTGTCCCATTGACACCGAGCGATGCACGCGCGGCCACTGCCCTGTCGCCAGCCCGTCACCGCCATATGGACCATTCTGAAATAATAAACGATTATTTGTTTATTTCATGTACTAGTTATTACGGGCAGGTACTAAAGGCGTTTTGATAAGATAGGATAACTAACCAGCGGAGCGATGGGCGGCGGCGGCGGCCGTCCCAGGGAATGATATTTAGCCGTGTCTATAGTGGCATTGGCCTTGGGCGCCGCACCCAGCGCCGGCAGGCATTGGAACGGCGGCGCCGGCTGCCACATGCTGCTGGGCGGCGTCGGGGGACTGCGCCCCGCAGACTCGTGCCAAGGAGACGCTGAGAGAGATTCTAAAAAATATATGAAGGTTTTTTTAACGACGACACTAAGCTTATTGGACATATTTCTTTAAAGGATATACATAATAAAAAAAATTACATTTCACGTTAAGATATTTAAGAATTCGTGCGTACCAGAGTTGGTCAACGGTGCTAAATCTAGCAGAAACACGGCGTTGTCTTTCATTATTTGGTGATCGACTTCGGGTGCGCCCTCGTTGCGCTCGTAGTTCAATTCTGCTATCGATTTGGTTTTCGGTTGCTTCACCGAAGAAACTGCCTTTAACGCTTTATCCCGACACTTTTCACAGTAAATATACCATAGTTGGTAAGCTGTAACAGTTAACGAATTTGTTAGTTTCATATGAAGTGTCTTAAACATATATTTTTTTTAGGATACTTTTTATCTGACTTCGATTGGATAAAAAAGGTGATGATTTTTTCATTTCACCACGATAATGGTAGGGCAGCTGCGTACATGGCTTTTGAGACAGATTGGCGAGCGACAATAGGGAACGTGCACGACGAAGGTGCTGCAAACTGGTGCCGCCAATCTAAATCATATACCCTCTCATGCTGGGGCCACATTGACGAAAACGCCGTTAGTAACGTTAATTTATCGCGTTGAAGGACGATTAACGTCAGTGTAGCTACGACTTACTATATTTGACATTGAGACTTACATATTATCATTGACATTGACAGCTTGATTTGACAGGGGTGATAGTTTCCTTTATTGTCCGCCCGTGTCTCTTTTGTCGTTTAGTGCTGCCACCTATATATAGTTCGTGCACGTTCCCTATAGGGTAGTAGTGTTACGATGATAAAAGTTGCCTAGTTAGAGTTAGTAGAAAACACACTAAATAAATAAAGAGGTAGATGAGTCAGACCTTGAGCGAGCTGTCCGCAGAGCGCGGGCGGCGCGTCGGCGGGCGCGGGCGGGTCGGCGCGGCGGTACACGCCGGCGCGGTCGAAGCCGCGCGTGCTGGCCGCGCGGCAGCCCGGGTGCGCGTGCCGCATGTGCGCCGCCAGCGGCGGCGGCACGCTCCCGCCGCCGCACAGCTCGCATTTCACTGCCGACATTCACAATACGTTATTTCATGACAGATCAAGTCAACTTCTTTTTAGTCGCTGGCTCAATATTACAGGGCCCTATGTTTCACTTACAACGAATTGAAATTTGAACATTGTCATAGTGACGTCAGGTCTAATTTTAACTATCTAGACATAGGCCTGCTGCCATAAAAATTTGATCGTTAGCGTTAAATTTATCCTATTTCATATGTCTATACATATTCTACCAGTCTTCTTTTTCAGAGTCAGCAGTGTGTCAGCTAACGAGGCAATAGCGAGAAATTTAGTTGTAGGTGCCCAGCCACTATCCAAACAGAATTGAGATCATCCATTGTCATCCATTTGCCTAGTTTCAAATTAAGTTGGACAACAGAATTGACAGAGTGAAATACTACCGGTAGTACTCATACCTGAATAAGGAGTTTTGTATATAGGCGACGACTTCCAATCCCTTTTCTTACGAATCGCATTGAAAGATTTGGTCATCATTTCGTTTTCATTTTTTTCTGCCGTTTCCTTCTGAAGTCTGTAACACAAAAAATGCGATCAATAACTCGACAGTATTTTTTCACAAATAAATAACAAACTTCTGACATTGAGAAAGGATGAATTATTAGATAAAATGGAATATATTTTTTTCTCTATCTTTATCACTCGCTCTTCTCATTCTCTATCAATTCCACAACATTCCATATCTCTATCAATCGAATTCCAATTTAGACCTTTCTCGATAAGGGGTGTTTATCAAAAGAAATCCGAATCCGAGGTAGCTAGTATCTCAGAATATGGATTTGAGGTTTTTATGGTTCAAAATCATTAATTAGTACTGGGAACCTTATACGTGAAAAATGTGTCCCAAATTTAGTATTCCATTCCGTCATCTTTTTGTATAGGTAAATTCACGAGAGTTGAGGTGAATGATTACACACACAGCTACATGAAGTACTCATTGCAAAAAAAAGTGAATGAATGAAATGAATGAGTGAGTAATAAACACAAGGCTATAGTTTAAACAAACTTTTTGGTCTATCTTGCAATTCACTGTTGAACCTGCTATCGGTACGAAAAGAGAACAGTAATTTCAAAATCCCGCTGTCAGTACATGACAGTGTTGTTGTGTGCGTGGCCTCAACTTTCGTGATACTACCTATTCCTATGTTAGTATAAAAGTGGCTTAGTGAAAAAATATTTTTCTATACAAAAGGTTTGTATGGGAAGTGGACCCAAAACGAACAGAGCTGACAGTTATGTCATTAAAAAGGTCTTTACGTGTTCTTCATTTCATTATATGGGCACCAAGTTCAATTCCATTGCAGAACTGAGATATTCATATTTTAGTATCTATGAGAAACGCCTACGCCTACGCTAGCTGACGCGGATGCACGGAGCGGGCGCTCGCGGCGGGCAAAAATATGGCACTCGCGCCCGGTTCACTTAGCGCTGCTCATACAATTTTGAATTTTAATATCTCAGTTTTGCAATGGAATTGAACTTGGTGCCCATATAATGAAATCAAGTACATGTCAAGACCTCTTTAATGACATAACTCTCAGCTCTGTTGGTTTTGGGTCCATTTTGACGCATGGTCCTTTTACCCACATTTTTTCACGTAAAAGGCTCGAAATGCCAGGAAAACCAAGTCCATATTCTGAGAAAGTAGCTACCTCGGGATTTAATTTGAAAAACGCCCGACTTACTTATCAGTTGCAGCGGAGAGTTCATCCGCGTCGTACAGAGCGTCCCACAGCGCGACCAACGCCCGCAGCGCTGGGGGCAGCACGTTCACTACTGACGGGGTGGTGCTGGTGTCTGTAACAAGAGCGAATTATTCATTCTCACCAGATAGAAAATAACCTCGCAACATAATCAGCAATGAAAACTGTATTTTTAAATTTTCGGTAAAGAAGATGTTTTAGAACATAATGAATGTGTATAATCTTTGTCTAAATAGGCTATAATGACATATGTTTACTAACTTGTATCTCCTGTTTGCGCTTGCGGGTCCTCTTCCCGTATCGTGACATCGATATCGCTCCGCCGAGCGCGGCTAGCAGTCGCCTCTATGCCAGACCGCGTCAACGTCTCCAGAGTTGCCGGGTTCATTCTTAAATACTGACCTGTAATTTGTTCGTTTTGTAAAATACATATTTTTAACTCATTCCGACTTTCAGCATCATATAGTCAGTAATATCCAACGTGCCATAGATACCGCAACATATATTTATTACAGTAATATTATGTGTGACGATTTCTCTTTGAATGTTACAGACTGTTTGATGCTATACATTTTGTTTGTTGTCTAAGACCAACTGTTCTAGTTGTTTGACGTTTGCTTGGCAGAGGGGAACGTCAGGCTAAGGTTAGTTTTTCCGAAGTCCGCGTTGCTTTTAGATAAGTACATATTTGCGATCAATGTCCAAGTAGGTACTACCAAGGACCATTTTATTTGTGTTTTGTAGCTTTTGCTGCAAGGCACTTTGCCAACTAAAAACGTAAATTTCGCTAGTAAAAAGTGACAGCTGGTCTGCCGAAAGTTTCGTTTTTGGCCATGACGCGCGCTGCGATCGTTTCGTGGTTCCCCCACCTTATACTTCGCACCCAGCGAATTCTCCATACTTTGGATCGTACCCCGACCGCAAGGGGATATCCAGGCAAAAACTAGATGGCGCTAAAAAACTAAACATTTAACAATGTTATAATTGAACAAAGAAACATAATACAGTAACAATTAATACGTAAACAGCTAATAATAAATAAATTCTAACATGTAAATACTGTGTCACGCTTGCAGAGTAGAGTTGAATACATAGATGGCGTTGTAAATATCGGGGAACAGTTTTTTGTATGGAGAATGACAGTCCTCTTGTTTTAATGGTCCTTGGTACTACGATTGTTCTCGGAACCCACCGGCGTTAGATACTTCTACGGAATGCCGCTGGGGCCGCGACACGGTGAGGTCGTGCGGCGCGCGGGTGACGACGCGCGCGCCTTGCTTCGGCAGCTGCGGGTGGAACTTGAGGAACGCCGCGCAGGCGATCGCGTCGTGGACTATGCCTGTTGTATACATTGTGATAGTTAAACACTAATTATGCAATTTAGTACTTACGTACCGCTAATGTGGGTAATTAGCATAAACCTCAAGTGGCGAAATAGGTGCTAATTTTCCAGTATCTACATAAGGCAACGTTTACTTCACGTGTATTCAATGTAAGTGAGCCGATTTGATCTAGCAGAAACGCAGCCTATTTAAAACCTACTTTCTTTTTTAATATAATGTACATATCCAAAATTAAATAAAAGCTGTAGATATAAAACGACGAACGTTGTCGATCGAGAACGGCCCAACCCTGAAAGAGCTCCACCGGGCGAGTTGTATAAGCGCTGCTCCGCTTAACTTTACTTTGGCATACGACAGCATTCCAACATGTTTAAGATGCGTCGCGTTTACGTTCACTTCAGGAAAAGAAATCATACCTTCATGCCATAACAGAGCGGCGAATATCGCCCGAAGACACTCCGCTTGCGCGGGGCTCAGCGCGTGCTTGCGCGGCGGCGGCGGCGCCGGCGCGGCGCGCGCCGGCAACGGCGGTGGAGAGGAGCTGCGTTTGTATGTTCGCGTTCGATTCGCCATACGTTCTCTTGCCAGACTTCTGGGACTCATGTGCTCTTCCTGCCATCAATTGTTGATTTGATGTTGAAAATCTCACAGGCGTAGTTAGTAGTTCAGTGGCGTGACGTCAGATATATTCTTAGTAAAACCGGAGCAGATTCGGATTACTTTTTCTGCAGCAGTAGTACATACTCCGGTCATATGCTTTAAAATAGGCAAGCCAGTAGGAATCAGGTTTTATGGACGCCACGCCACTGGTAGTTATAGTCATTTTATGTTCAAACTTGATGCGGATTCCTAAATAACTGATCTTATTTCATTTAATCCATTCAAATCCAAATCCAAAGATTCCATTAAATCCGAATTCTTTAAACCTACCCCTAACCTACCTATCTGTAGTATACGCTGTACTTTAGTTTTAAAAAGTTCGGATTTAATGGATTCTTTAAAAGACGTATTTGCCCCCATAGACGCAATTACCCCAGTTGACCTTATACATACATATGTGCTTAATTTATTAAGTTTTAGAAAAAACTGTCTAATTCCAAGTCTTAATAGATTTATTTACTTACTACCATACTCATGTTCCATACATAGAATACAGTCCGTATCAAAAGTAGCTGAACACTTTAGCCATCGCCACTATATAAATGTTTAGCTATTTTTGAGGCTGATCCTACGTAGAAGGTCCGCCAAATTACCAGGGTTTTAATTTTTATGCTACACCTGCCCATAAAGTGGCTTTTTCTGCACGCTGCGTGTACGGAAAAAGCCGCTTTCTGGCCAAGTGTAGACATAAAATGATGTACACAACACGGGAGGTAATAAAGAAAGCCCTCGATCGCATATTTACGTCCTTCGCTTGCAGCTCGGGCCGCAAACATCTGCGATCTCGGCTTTTCTTTATATTACCACCCTAGTTGTGTAATGTACTATTTTTCTACAGGAAAACTACTAACTTTCTCTCTGGCTGAATAAGCGTACCGTCTTAGCGTTTCCGATGTAGAGGTGCACCGTGGCGACGGTGTCGCCGACGCTCTCGGGCGAGGTCTGCGTGCCCGTTTGCGCCAAACGACTGCCGCTGTGGATGTCCGAATCCGTGCCTATCTCCGTCTGAAACATTACTTCAAATAACTCAATCATGCTCTCACTTTAGGACCTTTATGACCGTTCAACCCACGCGAGACAGTACCAAGGGTAGGTTACAAACTAGTATGAGATTACAGTCGCGGCCACATTAACTATGGGCTAATCCCTGGCACCCCAGCCTCGGTAATAGGTAGTCTAAATAACAAAACTGTCCCGGTAAAAAAAGGTTGAAGGACCACGCCACTCCAATCAATGTGGTTAAAATAAATGTTTTAATACTTATTGTAATTTTATTCTCAATAAATTTACTATTAAATAGGATTGTTTCACAGATTATGCAACATTCATTGAAAGTACAAACCTTGATATATAACAACAAATGAAGAAGTCTATTTAGGTGCATTCGGACAGGCAGCGTGAATCACTGTAGACCTATTTACGGCGCCATTGCTGACTCACATAGGCCGCCACATGGTGGCAATCTTTGCCGAACTCCTAATAGACCACAAATATTGTTGCTACCTAGCTATTATTTCCTAAATATTACTTGCATACACAACGAATATTTTTTCTTGCATTTGTTGATGTTAGCAGTGACAGTTTGTTAAATTGTGAGCCACCAGTGCAATTATTTACAGATTTTCTTAAACTTGATTGCGACCTTGGGCCAAATACAACGATCGGCACTATTTTCCGGCAGCGTACTAACTATTTATAACTATAATACATATAAAGCAAAATTCTGAAATATAAAACAGCATTGAACATTTTAAACTAACCTCCTGAATGGGATTGACGTCCCGAATATTATCGCTGGAACGTTGTTTCACGGGCGACCACCACTCGTCGCTGTTACCATTGCTGCGACGCTGAATTCTTCTAAAAAACATTTTATAACTTTGACATTGTATAAAACATGAATACATAAACGGTATATAATAAAGGGATCTTTTCACCAATATATAGGTCAAGCTCAGACGTATTTAGTGGGAAAAGTTAAATGGTTGATACTGTCACTATGATAAACACGTATATTAAAGTTGCGGCGACCACGCTACACAATCAGGATAGTTAAACACCGGGTGCGTGACGAAACAGAGACGATTTAACGTAAGAGTTCATTTAGTTCTAAATTATATTGTTTCATGTCGATGATATACCTCGGTGTTGGGATGGCGGCGGATTCATTTCGAAAGATTCTTCCCCGCTTGCTCGGCTCTAGTCCAAACACGAAAGGACTTGTACTGCTTTCACTCTGTACACATTAAAATTGAATAATAATCATTATACCCTTATCAACAAATTACATAAATACTTATATATTTCATATTATAAAAGCAAGGCTCTTAGTTTTAGATCAATTGCTGTCTGTGAAGGAATTTTAAATGAGTTTAACTTACATCGTTGGCCATATCGCATTGCACCGCGAACGGAAACCGCCTCTCGTCAATGCTGTTGATATCTGCAAATAGTATAAAAAAAACTACATTATTTATTTACTTAATTGCAAACCAATACATAATTCATGATACTGAGGCTTTCTGGTAGGGCGCAGAAATGTATTTGATACATGATAACACTGCCAGACCAAATGGTTTAGCATGCACCTCTCGACTCACTATCCTACAGGAACCGTTCATTAGACCGTTCAAACTTAAAATTAGCCCTTGCCATTCCCCAGCCCGTATTTTATTTGTATGCAAAGAATAGTATCGATTACAGATTGTAAGAATTACCGTTCAGTCCGATGTCAATTTCATCCTCATGCGTCCACGACTGCATGTCGCCATGCGCATCACCGTAGCCGGTCCATACGCCCGTGTATTCAGACTGAAAATCCAAAATACGTTTTCACACCTATTCAGAAAATAGTATTTTGCTCCCTCATAAGAGAGATCAAAGTGATACTTTTCTGTTCAAGGACAACAGGGTATTTTAAGTTTGAACCTACTTAGAATATGCCATACCATAGACAGCTTTATTAGTATATTATATATATAGATTACACACAGAGGGCGGTATAATAAGGAATATCCCAGATCACAGGTTTTTGCGGTCCGAGCCGCAGGCGAGGGCCATAAATATAATATGGAAGTGGTAAATTCGTCCCGTCCGTAAAAAATAATAAACGTTTTATAAAATAATAGGAGACTACTTATAAATTTAACAATTTAACATTTCATTTTATTAAAAATGTGTGATGCTCTTTGATTAACTATATATTTCGTTATTTTGGTACGTAGCGTTTGTTTTTGAATTTTCCTCATAGTCTGTGTGAAAAGCAGTATGTGTCACAAGGTACCAAAATTATTTTCACCACGGACGTTAACACTTGAATCCCTCACCACGCTCCGGATTCTACTCTAGAATCCTTCGCTTCGTTCAGGATTCAATGTACGCCCTCGCCGTAAATATATCATTTTGCTCCCTTGTGACACAATCTACTATTGTAAATGTGCCGCTTACATTGTGATATTATCAAACCGCGTTGAGAAAGGGATTCGAGTGTACCGTTAGCACAAGTGTACTTAATAAATGATTAAATATAATCATAAACCAATCTTTGATATCTTCATAAGTGCAGACCCTTATAGATAATAGAATTAGTAGCTAAATATGATTTGCATATTTAAACTCTATTCTCGGTAAATATTGTCATTTGTTTAATAAAAAATAGTATTATCATATTTAACAAATCTGTCACCAGTCACATTATTTCGCTTTATCAAATTGCCGTAGCTTTTCAAAAATACGTTTGTATACAATATGAATCGCGGTAAAGTATTAAACGGTCGATGCCGAGAAATTGTCTACAATGTACTAACATATTTTAATAAAGAAAACGATAAGACGAAGGTTCTTTTGAAAACTTTGATGGCCATCTTAAGCGTAAATGCAATCGTCTCTGAGGTAAGTATTCCAAGAGATACATCGCAGGAAATAATTGGATAACTGAACAATAATACCAAAGTTTTGAATCGTGTGGTGGCCGCGACGGGCGTTGGAAAAAACACAGTAACGTTGATCTGAAGAACTATCTCTTAATGCTATCGGAAATCAATAAAAACACGCTGTATAATTTGATATTTTTTCCATGCTTTAGAACTTCATTGTACCAAAATAAGAATTTAATTTATCTGCATACTCTACCACTGACAATGTCATATCATGCATTAGTTCAAAAATGACATATGAGCTCAATCCCTTTCTAAACGCGGTTTGATAATACGTGTCCGTGATTCGGAGCGAAAGAGGCAAATTCAGTTTCAAGTTTAAATATATGTAGTTATACAGAAATATCTAACGGTGAAAAGTCCATTGGGCTCCATAGCGGATTGTCACTGGTGGTTTACTTTAAGTGGTTCATACGCCATAGGAAATAAACTTCCACTAATTATTTTAGCATATTATGTATGCACTTACACGCTCGTGAATGTGCCTAGTTACGCGTGTTCACATCAGACAGTGATCAGATAAGCTCGTGCTTATAGGAGCTTAACCGCAAGTACGCTATGCAAAATGCGAGGCAAGCGTTTATGAGTACCCAAAATTGGACTTATACATATACAGAATGAAGTGAATAATTTAAAAAAAAACCTTTGAATTAAGCGGTTTTATTTTAAACCATTACTTGTTTTGTGGCGACACTTCTGTCATCTGTCAATTCTGACATGTTCTAAATCGCGCTATCGAAGTTTTCTAAGTCGGTTGCATACGTATAAACACAACTTCCGACCAACTCTCATTGGACTTCGGTCCCCAGGCACAACACCTCTCTATTGTCTTCTCTTACCACAGTTTCATTGGCCTCCTCCGAACTCCATTATCAGACCCACGTTGCCAAGTTGTTGTAGTAGCATAATGTTGCAGTATCACGGGAACTTTTTGTGTGCTAAGTTTCATAAGAACTAGTTTAGTAGAAGTTGAAAGAGTTGTCGGGAGATTGCACCAACAAACAAAGATCAATAGTACATTACACAACTAGCGTGGTAATACAAAGAACGGCCGAGATCCCAGAAGTTTGCGGCCCGAGCTGCAAGCGAGGTACGTAAATATGCGATCGAGGGCTTTCTTTATTACCTCCCGTGTTGTGTACATTATTTTATGTCTACACTTGGCCAGAAAGCGGCTTTTTCCGTACGCGCAGCGTGCGGAAAAAGCCACTTTATGGCCAGGTGTGGCATAAAAATATTTTTTTGTTAGTGCAATCTTTCGGCACCTCTATACGGCTAAATATATCCATTCCTATACCGTTAAGAACAGCTATTATGCAGATGTTAAAGTAAAGCTAGAGTACCTGCGGCGGCGAGGAGGCGTCGACGGGCAGCAGCAGCGCGCGGTCGAGGTGCCGGTGGTGCTGCAGGCACCACGCCACGCCGGCGCCGCCGTCCGCGTACGCGCGCACCGACTCCGCGCCCAGCCGCACCCACGTGCCGTCCTTGTTCACCACCTACGCCGCAATCTCCACTTAATCGGGACGGAACAAATCAGATATCGCTTGATTGGACGGGAATTGTGTTATCGCTTCATTTAGGAATGTGATAGACTGACAGAATTCTGGCGTACAATTCTAAAATCTCTTATTAACGGAAGAAGGTCGAAAACACAGGTACATCCAAACATTATGTCACCCCACTCCAGTCTCCAACGTCGCGTTGTTTGCACGTAAGGCAAATAAATTCTAAATGCACTCATTTTGTTTGTCTAAACATATTGTAAGTTGGCTTATAAAGAATACAACGCAAACATACAACACGACTAATACATAGATTGCAGGTATGACACAAGTTGTAGGCGAAGACAAAAATTAACAGATCAAGCGAAGCATCAGATTTCGTTATCACCGCCCCAATCAGGGAATGAAATTAAGGAACATAAGGAGCATTACTTAATGAAACAGGCAGTACCGCAATTGGTGGCTGCAGCACTCTGTCTCACATGCTACAATCACGCGGGTGGGACATCTGACTAGCTTTATATTACTTCGTCGTCAAATCCTGTCAATGCGTAAGAGTAGTGTACTAATAGTGACCTCTTCGACGCAGGCGACGGTGGTCCCAGGCGGTACACGGCCTAACTCCTCGGCCTGCAGGCTGGGACTGGCGCGCACACGTAGCCCGGCGCTGAACCGCGCCGCGAACCGCCGCAACCGCGCTGGTGGCGATTGCACCACTTCCCCACCTATACCGCGCTCGCTGGGGCCCTCCGACGTACTCTCTACAACTTCTATCGTCAGCTCCTGCCAATGCGACAACATTAAGGTCCATATCATTTCAAATTCTGGGATATAAATAATGCTGTCTTAATCATACGAGTCGCTTCCAGTGGATATAATATTAGGACTGATAATAAGAAGTTAGTATGATACAAAACTGAGGGACTGGTGCAGTAACGTTACCTGTGGGGCGGGCAATTCGTCCAGGGTGCAGCGCAACTGGTAAGCACCGGGAGCTCGCGGCGTCCAGGCGGCCGCGTACGAGCCGTCCGGCTGCGCGCGCACCGGCAGCCGCTCGGCCGGCACTCGCGCGCCGCCCGCTTCCCCCCAAGAGTTCCAGCTCTCGCTACCCTCACCGCCTTCGCCCCACGCCCCGCTGGCTACTCGTAACTCCTCAAAAGAGTAATTCTGGTAGGCCTGGATGACAGACGTCAAAACATTAAATTGTATATCAAACGCACATTACTTTATCGAAGGTTGCCAAAAAAGTACTCTATGCCGTCATATTGATATTTTATTAACTGCACTTGTGGACACGTCTGTGCAAAAGGCGTTTCAGTAAAAATACCTATTACTTATTTTACATCACCCCAGGCCTTAATTGGCAATGACCACCCACTTCGCGGAGAAATTACCGTTTCCTGGCCAGAGGATGGCCAGAAGAAGACGTAAAATGATGTACATACAACGGACGGTAATAAAAGAAGCCCCAGTGCCCATAATCATCTGCGCTCTGGATCATTCTTTATTTTATCGCCCTAAGGGTCTAATGTAAGTTTTCAGTTTGCAAAGCAAGAATTACCTTCATCATCGTAATGGCGTGGAAACACATGGTGTCGCGCACGGTGGGCTGGTACGGCACGTCGGGCACGCCATTCCGCCCTTCGCCGCCCGACGGGACCGCACGGCTTTGACGACCGCCCAAATCTTCTAGACGTTGCACGACAACCTGATTGTGATTAGACAACACATTGCACATAAATTACAATACATTCAAGCATTTCATGATAGTGACAATCATAGGTTATCAAAAATACTTTACAAGTGATGTAAGAAGGAAACTAGCGTCTTAATTTCCGTCTTATACGTGCTTTGATCCTGCAGCAGCAACTTCATTTCTATTACTAGCAACAGGAATTTGCTTTTATTAACTGTTCACTAAATCATAACAACCACAAGTGACTTGAGCGATTTAACAAACAACTTCACAGATTCTGGATTGAACCTACATTCGACATTTGAAACTCAATTGAATAATAAGTCTTTAACTTTAACTGGATGACTGGGAGATGATAAATAAATTTAACCAAACGTATACCTATTAATAAAAACCGGAAAACTGCGAGTCAGGCTCGCCCACCGAGGGTTCCGTACAAATTCGTAGGTACATATGTTAAAGTGCCAAATTTTGATTCCCTCAGTAAAGACTATATTATTTATGATTGAATTACAAATTCTAAGTTTTCAGATTTTTCCTTTTACTTGTAGTATAAGACGGTATTGCTTGCCAAATTTCATAGTTCTTGGTCAACGGAAAGTACCCTATTAATATTGATTTCCTTGGGAAAGTCGAAATATACGTTTTTTGCGACATAAATGGCCGTTTTTTTTTTACGTTAACTTAGAAGGTTGATTTTTTGACAGCTTCAAGTGAGACCTGAGTGTATGGTTTATTTTCAACTTGATACCTCCACGCGTTTCCGAGATAATGGGTCTTGATCAACAGATGGACAGACAGACGAAGATCCTTTTGAGGTAGGTACGGAACCCGAAAAAAAATTAAACAGTTTCTGAATACTTTGTTTTACTTTATAATTTTAAAAGGCTATACGTATATTACGTAATAGGAAACAAGAGGAGAGGTACTCGCGAACATCGTGATAGATTAATTAAGAATCTGTAATGAGCATGTTAAATTGATTTGCACCGAAACAAGGTAATAAATGTGTGATCTCTAATTGTGAATAATTACCATCAGTCTGTGCAAAATCATTTAGCAATAAAGTAGGTATTTTCCGCAACTATGAAATTTTTATTTCGGAACTTAAGGTTGATAACTATCAGATATTATTTAGTAACCCTAAAACGAATATAACATGAAACAATTACATGAGGATGCTGTATTGTCATAAACCGGTAAAACATTTTTCATCACACTTGCTCGAAAATGGTGTCATTACACGTAGGTTCTGCGGGCCGTAAATGACCTATTACGCCCTAGGGCGTAATGGTTTTTTTATTAAATTTGAAACGCTGGTTCTGTTTTACTCTTATTTGTCATCTTCAAAACGAAAACTTACTTTTTTAACTTGTTTCACTGAAATATCTATTTAAAGAGAACTGTTATTGCAAATACATGTAAACACATATTTCTGTAACATTAAATAAATGTTTAAATAGTGTATTTCAGTATTTTGTAAATATAAAATCAACCGTCTTAGGTCTTTACCGCTATGGTTTCCGAACGTGACTTGACATTCGCATTGTCTATGGATATAATTATGTCACTAATGTCACTGTCAGCTGTCTGTTTTACAATTTCATTTAGGTTAAGTAAGGTTATTTTAATTAATATTTCCTCACAAGTGTGATGAAAAACATTGTGTGTGCCACGGGCGGTAAAGGAATTACAAACTCGTGTTATTAAAGCCCTCGGTTTCACCTCGGGCTTATAACAAACGCTCGTTTGTAATTCCTTACTTACCGCCCTAGATACACAATGTACTAATACACACCTCGACTTTTAACGCTGGTGACGCCACACTTTCTCCATACTGATCTCGTACAAGTATGGGTAGAGTGATTCGGGCAGCCGGGCGCACTGGGGTCGCCGGCGCCCTGAGCTCACACTTGGCAGGCTCCACCCGTGGAGTAGGCGCCAACCAGCGAGCCAGACGCCCGCCAGCCGTGCTCTCGGCTCCCGCCACGAAGTCCGACAGGAATTGACGTTCAGTAGAAATGCATCTGATAACAAAAAAAACCGGTCAAGTGCGAGTCGGACTCGCGCACCGAGGGTTCCGTATAAACTAATAAGTAGACCAACCTTACGACTAACAGCAACCCTGCCTTAAACCCGCTTTAGCTCTATTCAACCTGGAAAAATCTTAACAGCGCGATGCAGCGTATGCTACAGCGACATCTATTGATACTAAATAGCGCGTAAATTTTACTTGTAATTTAAATTTAAGGGTGGATTTCACAGCGTTTCAAATGCCGTCATCACCAATCCCGAAATTTCGACGATTCACTTTAAGAATGTATCCCATTCTTTTGATAAAATCAGAAAATAGTACCTACTATTTTCACGTTTTGATCAAAAATTATGTAATTTTTAAAAAGATGTCATCATAATATCGGGATTGGTGATGACGGCGGTTGAAACGCTCTGAAATCCACCCTTAAACGTTACTTTTTGTTATTGGCTGATTGAAATAATTATTTGTCAACTAAGTTAGTTCTCATGTATCATTTTTAGCCACAAGCTACCTTATTTTAGATTTGTGTCCCTAGATGGCGCTAGTGGTATTTCATTTTTATACTTTTTATATTTAATTTGTAATACAAAAAGTAACGTTTAAGGGTGG
Source organism: Eudemis profundana (assembly GCA_947034925.1). NCBI lineage: Eukaryota > Metazoa > Arthropoda > Insecta > Lepidoptera > Tortricidae > Eudemis > Eudemis profundana. The sequence continues at coordinate 30,186,857 of OX344794.1, forward strand.
ATTTCAGAGCGTTTCAAATGCCGTCATCACCAATCCCGAAATTTCGACGATTCACTTTAAGAATGTATCCCATTCTTTTGATAAAATCAGAAAATAGTACCTACTATTTTCACGTTTTGATCAAAAATTATGTAATTTTTAAAAAGATGTCATCATAATATCGGGATTGGTGATGACGGCGGTTGAAACGCTCTGAAATCCACCCTTAAACGTTACTTTTTGTTATTGGCTGATTGAAATAATTATTTGTCAACTAAGTTAGTTCTCATGTATCATTTTTAGCCACAAGCTACCTTATTTTAGATTTGTGTCCCTAGATGGCGCTAGTGGTATTTCATTTTTATACTCCTATTATAGAGTTTTTAATAATTATTGTTACTTTATGTTTTTTTCCCGATGCCTGATGAGTGATCATTGTATTTAATAGACATTTTTTATATAATCTGAAATAAATCATCGCTTAGTTTTGCTACTCTCCGCTAGATGGCTCTCGTAGGGAGGGTAGAACTAATATGTTAAGATTTTTGTAAATTTTTAAAAAGTATTCAAGTTAGGAAGAGAAAATATAACGGTCTTCCTAATAATAATAATAATCCTAATAAGTAGATACATGAATAGTTCAAGAAAAACTGTATGGCGATTAGTTTAGTAGGAGCAAATAAGTATGTGTTATGATTTTTGCAAATTTCTCAAAAACGGTGCAAGTGAGGAAAACCGTTATATTTTTCCTGTAATATTTAGGACGACATTAATAATTGGTAATTATGACACATTTTTCTGATCAGTAACTTCGGAGATAATAGGGGGGGAATGGTATTTTCTTAAACTTTTTTCGCCATAAATCAAAAACTATTTATTTAAAAAAAAAAAAAAAAATGGCATTTTAATCTACAAATTAAGCTCTTTCATTTGATACCCCACTCGATATATAAGCCCTACTTTCAATTTTGAAAATCCCATTACGGAGCCCTTTAAAAAAAAAGTAAAAAAGGTACAAGATTTTTTTTATGTCCAATAAGCTCGGGTTAGCGACTTTTAACACTATTCCAAATTTCAAACCGATAGCAGCAGTAGTTCCTGAGATATCTGGCTGTGACAGACGGACAGACAGACAGACAGACAGACAGACAGACAGACAGACAGACAGACAGACAGAGTCGCACCATAAGGGTTCCTTTTTTACCATTTTGGTACGGAACCCTAAAAAAAACCTGTCTTACGATAACGGAAATTAAATACACCAGTTCTATAAGGACTTCGGGCCATCTGAGCGTCACTACTCGACCCGCAGTTTGTTACATAAACAAGCAAAACGCTCTCTATATGCATAATTTTGCGTATGACTTTGGAGAAAAAGGTTATCGCAAACATATCGACAGGAACTAAATAAGCTTGCGAAGTTAAACGCTTTTGAACTTAATTGCTATTCCATTGCTTTCTATCACAGTTCCTCAGAATTGAGATTGAATCGAGTTTAAGGTAGAATAGATAGCCGCAGTGAGACAGTGACCCCGTCTTCTGTTAAGTGCTAATTACGCACTAGGCAGCAGGAGCAAAGTTTTAAAGTGCATCAGGGCTGCCAGTGTGAACGCAACACACGTCGACCTCTACTTTGTGTATCATAATGTGTTGTAAACATATCGATTATCTCGGTGTCGATAAGTCAATCAATAATCAGGCACAAATCTTTGTACACGCTTTATTTTACTCGCTTCGTTAATATTATCCTATTCGAGTAAATTCTTGATGGTAGCTGTTATTTAGTATCGGTAGGTATTTGAACGTTATAATATACGTAATTGGATGTTATAAGTGTGGGTAATATTTATAGAAGGTTCCAGCGCCTCTTTTCTTGGCTTCACTGTGATGCATCGCATTATGACATTGTAGAAAATGCCAACGTTCTTCCTAAAGAATCTGGTTTATACAACATACCGATGTAACCCGAGAATTTGACGTCTAAAAGGCATCAGATTCGCGATCTGAAACTACCTAAGCTGCCTATAGGGTATATATAGTCAAGCTTACATTTACCTTCGTAGAAGTGAGCGAAATGTTAGTAAAAGTATCTACGTACCTAAGCGGCGTCAACTATGACGTTATAAAACATTATAATCCAATAATAGCTACAAATATACAAAATACTGCATCTTAAAAACAGAAGCACTATCCTCTACCGACATACGTAGAAGAGAAGCCCGCCCTTCAATTTTTTTTCTTAAACTCTAACTCTTATTTGAGTGATTTGTTTCAAAGCTGTTATAAAGATGGTGAACACCTGTGCAAACAAAGAACACACCTACAGTTACTGTTCATACTGAGGACGGTGTATACTTAAATTGTTACAACCATACACTGTACCTATATGTGGATGTGTACTTGCATATGTTGATAGTAATTGTAATATATCCTTGGTTATGGCCTCAGATACTTGTATGCACAGATATAAACACTCATCTCTTACTATTTTTCAATAATGATATTGATCCTATGAATGATGAATTCTACCTCTACTTTCGTAAAACATCCCAAGTTAAGCTTACCTACTTATATGGTTACCTACTTTGTTTGTCATTCTTAAAGTCAGTCAACCAAGAGCGTCCAGAGGTCAGCAGAGGAATAATGGTATTACACGAACTACTGGGCATTATTTTGTTCAATTAACACTTGTATGTGATCACGTCGACTCGGCATAGTGATATCGTTTAACATGAATTAGTGTGAATGATTAGTAATAGGTAGAACACATCATCGATGTCGATAAATGCGTGGTGTCGTTAGCAATTGGCATCACTAGAGCGGACAGACCGCCAGCCGTACGGCGGTGTGGATCTCAGTGTGTGCATGACGGTCGTTCAGCGCGGTCGGTCGCGCTCGCCGCGGCACCATGTCGCCACTGTACGCGTTACTGGTGCTCGTGGCGTTTGAGTCACTCGTGTGTGCAGACACTTCGCTCGGACTGTGTAACCGGTACAAAACTTTCTGCGAGTGTGTCCCCGCTGCTCACCCGTCATGGACCATTGTCAATTGCACAGTGCCTCGTGATCAGGTAATCCCTGTCCATTCCATTTTGATTTGTAAACAAGTGAAAGCCGATCATAAAATACATTTTGGAATGAATATGTTACTCCTTGATAATCTACCTTATGAGTAAATAAATAACTATTCTTAAAATGGATACAGATTTAAAAAGAGTCCAAGCTTTTCTAGTTGCTAACAGGGGTTTCCGTGACATGCGGGAAGTTTTATTTATGAATATGAATTGTTTTCTTATATCTCTGATGGTATGTCTAACAATTTCTTAATACACATAGGAACCGGTTGGTGACTTGTCTTTAAGGAAAACTGTTTTTAAAGCAGGGAGACTGAGAAGCTTTGTACCTATTATAACTAGGACTTCGTGGAAAATTGTACCTACGTAGGTATTAAGTTAGTTTATGACGAAAAACATCTTATTAATGAATATTTTGCGCAAATAAGTAATACACACATGGATACTAGTGAAGGCCACAAATCTAAACAAAAAATAGTTGTAAACAATGGAGACTACCTGCTCCGACATGAGAGCAACCGTTTAGAATTTTAGATCAACGTAGTGGCAGCGTGTGAACTGACAAAATAATACGTAGATGAGCGATAATCACGAAATTAATAGAATAAAGAGTAGACTCACTTGACAAATGTTCATGGTGTTTTATGCATTCAGTATCGTTTTTATCATGTATGGCCTATGTCATGTCATATGTAGATAAATAAGAATTAGTATCTACAGAACATACAACGCGTCAGATTTAGCATCGCAAATGTGCTATTTACGGTGAGCTAGTGTGACTGCTGTCTCTTTCGATAATTCGGAGACTTCGTCAGAGACACTGAGCGCTATTGAGTCTAATCTGTCGTTACAATATCAATACATTGGACTAAATTATCAACATCACTTATTTATTGCTCACATTAGCTAATGACGGCAATAAGCAAATCATGAGATATCTCATTGAATAAAGAGATAAAGAAGTACATATTCCGTTCTAAATGCCACTGCACTTGGCACGTTTAACAGGAATAGATATAGGGCACCGATAGCGGTATCAGTCATCGTGTTAAGCCATCAACGACAATACGCAGTCTTAATGGCGCTTTCGGCTGGTATTTGTTCTATGCTGACTCATTAAATAAAACCCTGCGATAGTCATGATCACCGTGAACTGCTGGACTACGAAAATATTTCATTGCTTGTGTAGATTTAAATTTCAACGCGATATACAGAAATACCTTCGCGTGACCTATTTAGCCAGCCCAGACTACTAGAATACCAGATAATAAATGGCGAAGAAGCGTTGTTGCGATCGCGACTATACGTCATTTGTCAATAATCACAATTAGATATGTGTTGTCTGTGTTAAATTAGTTCATACGCTGTCTCTTACTCGTTATCTGTATTTAATTTACATACCTATAGGTAGCAAAGATGCTAAGTATAAAAAACAACTACATACCTCTACCTAATTCCCGTATTAAACTAGCTGTGTTACCGAATTAGCCGGCGAAAAATTATTTTCTTTGAGAATCACCAATTAATATCCACGGACAAAAAATACTTTACATCTTCTTAAAGAAAATCACAATGTGTAAAAAATTTATATGAAGTGTCTACAAACATACAATCACAGAAACAAAGAAAAGAAAAAACAAAGAAAGGCCGAGATCGCAGATGTTTGCGGCCCGAGCTGCAAGCGAGGGACGTAAATATGCGATCGAGGGCTTTCTTTATTACCTCCCGTGTTGTGTACATCATTTTATGTCTACACTTGGCCAGAAAGCGGCTTTTTCCGTACGCATAGCGTGCGGTAAAAGCCACTTTATGGGCAGGTGTGGCATAAATTATATATCGCATCCCGTGTTACCTTTGGTAAATAAGTATATTTGCGTGGACCTGTCTGTACATGAATGAGTAAAGAATCCTCCTTGCAGAGTTTGCTGTCTGGTCTGTCTGTCTGCCTTTTCGCTTTAAATCTGGCATGCAGTTTTCACTTACCTATTTAGGTACGTAAAAGTTCAGATTAATTTTAAGTTTGCCACAGATGAGTAGTTTATCTTAAGTGGTCCTTATCCTTATTTATAGGTTCATCTCTCTTTTTTTGCGGCGCATGTTGTTCAACGACATGAAAATCATTGCAGACTTTGTATACAGGCTTTAGAGGTCGCTATACCGCTCTAAAGCTTTGCCACATGTTTAATATTGTTTGAAACTCGCTTCTATCTGAACACGATTGTGTCCATTCAGTGATAGATCCCCGAGCACAAAGCCGGAAGTTAATTACTAACGTTATTATTGGTCTGCTCGAGTTATTGTGTACGGGATAGGCCATGGAGCATACGGCCAACGTGCGTGACCTATTGAACGCTAATTCGGTTACGTTGGGACCTCCATTTTTTATATTTATATTCATGGGTCCTTCTTCTTTACGTCCTCCTCTCTACAATTATTATATATGTATAGATTTCCATCTACATTGCAATACATATTTACGATTTTAACGTTAGATAAGTATAGTGTCTTCTGAATATTTTTACGGAATTAGTACCTATTAAAAAAAACAGTCATCACATTTGTTAAGTACTGACCAAATGTCACCAAAAATAACGTCCATCAAGATAGCGTACACCGTAAAGATATTCAGAATCTGATGCAGCCAATAAATAGTACCCAAATAGTACCGACGAAATACCTAGGTGAAAAAAATAGTACCCTTAAACTTTTCGAAATATAAGGTCTGTTCACGGTGTACGCTACCGGGCGTCAAGCTGGCGTACACCGTTTGTATCTCTGGAATGGCTTTGTTTTTGGAAACGATTTATATCTCAAAAAATAGTACCCAAATAGTACCCTAGGGCCCTAAAATTTTATTTCTCTAGCTATCGTAGAAGCCGAGATATTCCATAACTTAACGGTGTACAAAATTTCACACCGTCAAGCTGGCGTACCCGGGAATTCCTTATAGAAAGAGCTCACTATATCTCGGCTTCTACGATAGCTAGAGAAATAAAATTTTAGGGCCCTAGGGTACTATTTGGGTACTATTTTTTGAGATATAAAGCGTTTCCAAAAACAAAGCCGTTCCAGAGATACAAACGGTGTACGCCAGCTTGACGCCGGTAGCGTACACCGTGAACAGGCCTTATATTTCGAAAAGTTTAAGGGTACTATTTTTTTCACCTAGGTATTTCGTCGGTACTATTTGGGTACTATTTATTGGCTGCATCAGATTCTGAATATCTTTACGGTGTACGCTATCTTGACGGACACCAAAAATAAGACGTAACCGATGCAAGTAAAGACGCACCTGTCTCAATGAAAACAAAATACCTATCTGAGTGGGTGGGACGGAGTGAGGTTACTTGTTTGTTTACCACGAGACGTTCAAGGAACGACACAACCGAATCGTGCCGTAATAAAATAAATCTGCGTCTTTGTGTATGCTATAGTATCAATATTAAGGGAAACAAAATTAAACATGTCTCAAGTCGGTAATGAAGCAATAACACAGATTTAATTCTTAGAATCGGCATTAATACGCTTTAATTCATAGGAATGAGATACGTTGTACGTAATACGTTGAAATAGGAATACAGTTTATTGATGAATAAAATCATTCTCAGCGCGTTTCGAGAAACAACAACATGTAGGATCCGAGCTGCGCGAGATCAACGAACACACCATAAAAAAACGTAATGAGAGATCGCTTCCTGCGACGAGCGCACCCTCTACCACGATACTCCTAAATTTCTATCTTATTTCGACTTTTTAGAATTTTTTATTTATTAAGTATCATGTATCTACAACATTATACAACGCTATAAATATGGACACGATAGTAAGGATTTATTATAGTATTTTATGCAACAGTTGTATAAGTGGGTTCAAAAAATGCGAATTGCGTGAGTTGCGATACGAGCCGCGAATGCGGCGAGTATCGCAAATAGAGACGCAATGAGCGTTTTTTGACTTAATTATACAACGTTGCATACAATACTTTTTCTACGACGAGGTTTTAAATTATAAAATACAAAATTAATCATAACCTGGAAACAAGGCAAATATGACGTTTGACTGACAGTATGGTGTCTATGGTAAACTTTTTTTTTTAATTTAAAATATACTTAAATTAAAAATACTTTTTTTATGTTGGCATCAATGAACTTAGTTCGGAAAGTTTTGTTTTTCTTAAAAACCGTAGGAATTTAATTGTTTGTTAAGTTGGTAGTTGTGCATTTTTACCGTAAAGTTGAAATTGAGCGCTTAATCCTTGACCTAAGTTTAATCTAGATTTAGAAGTCTGTGGCTGCTGGCAATAACATAAAGTGACTAAAACGACACTAGTGCTGTTATGGGGAATAGAGTATAGACTTCTCTGAACTCATATTATGTATGTTCTTATATTAGTGTTCGTGACCAAGTAAAAGACAGATAACAGTACAGGAGTAGAAAAAAACTATTACGTAATTATTAACTTATTATATCTTGTTACATTAACTCCCTTTTCACGCTCTCGCTACTCGAGTAGCCATCGTGATAATTCGTTGTTGTCTATTAGTATCTGGGTAGAGAGGGATGAGCCGACCGCCTCAACGTTAAGTTTTCAATCGACCGTTTTATACATTAATATATTATCGGAATAGGTATTCAAAGGTTTAGGTTTTATAATTTACACGAAATATTTTTTCGTGGTAGTTCATTAAAACAGTTCCGCGATGAAGATACAGTCTGACAGCCTAAGCTACTGCAGGTAGCGTAAAATTTTGAACACATCGTACTTTTAGATGCACTATGAAAGGGTTTTTCGACATTCAACACCCTAAAAGGCAGAGACAATTTTGCATGGAACAGTCGTTAATTCGAGAGGACGAAGTTGCGGGGCAGGACTAAGGAAATAAAGAGTTAAGTTTTTCTCATTACCTAAGTATTATTCTATGGTATTACATATTATCGTCTTACGTAAAGTGCAACCGCAATATTCAAGTCCAAAGCACTAATTAGTCTGCCTGTGGTGAGGTATAATTGAGGTCATTTCATTATATGTATATTATACACATAGCTGATAGCGATAGATATAGGTAGGTCCTTCTAGCCTTTTTAATTCCATGCCTCAAAAAGAAAAATAAACGGAACTCGCATATTTCATATTTCAAATGCATATATGTACCTAGAATCCGACTTACTACAGAACATCAGAACCGACTTTGTAGTAAGTAATTAAAGTACCTAAGTTTCGGACAAAAAATATACCCTACTATGTATGAACTTTTTTTGTCGTAAACTTAAGTAAGTACTTTCATTACTAAAAAGTCGGTTCTTATGCTATTACCATAACTTAGTTTGACATCGAAGAGTTTCATATATACAAGGTGAAATTTTAGTGGTTGTTTTCCGTTTAAAGGCATGTTCAGTATCGTAAAAGTGGAAAAAAAAAATATCGCGAAAAAAAAAATATTTTCTATGGAGCAGGTCGTTCAAATTAGCCGACCCTCCCCTCCATACAAAAGACATTTTTTTTTACGTCAGAATTTTTTTTTCTTCTTTTTCCTAATCAGAACACGATACTGAACATGCCCATGAAAACAACTACTAAAATTTCACCGTGTAGATCAAGAAATCAAAGTACATAGAAAAAAAAATTAAAAGTTTATTTTTATTTATTTAAAAGTTTATGCGTTGAGGTGGGATACATGTGTAATACGTGTTCTCATAGATGGCGTTTAGGTTAAAAACTTATTAAACTAGAATGATACGAAAGTCAAAGTAGATGGTAAAACTGAGGGCACTTGCTGTGTGCTCCGGTGGACAAGTGGTTAAGGCGCTGGGCCGGAAATCCAGAGGTACCGGGTTCGATTCCCGGTCTGGACCACAGGTAAGTACCATTTAATTTTTCTATGCACTTTGATTTCTTGTATCTATATATGTAACTTAAAATGTGGTGTAATTTACCCGCATTATAAACAAATAAAGAAACATCATGTTTCTTTCATTATGTAGTATCGAAGAGTTTGTTAAGCAAATGACAAGAGTAAATTATACAGTTACTTTTATTATTTATTCAGGGTCTACATAGTTTCCTATTACAGTTATCTTCTATAGGTAGTATAACAGCAATTATCTCGATCACATCAGACGAGTCGGCCATTACTGCAAGCATAATGGAAGTAGCACACCGGCTCTTGATAGTTACTCGTATAGGAATATGTTGTTGGAATCATCTTGCCTCGTATTATGCCAGTCTTTGTGACAACGTAATACAGCCTACAATGAAGTGTTCTGTAGATGTCACGTGTTTAACGCTCACCAGCCGTCGTCGCCAGACCTCGTTCTTGCTTCTCATTATACAAACTTATAGACGATACCTACATAAATTATGCCAATGACAACCGCTGTGACATAAAATCATCATTTATTTTATTGTGAAATAGGCTTACATTAGACACCAAATACACTGTTAAACATATTATTCCTTTTTTTAAGTTTTATATAGATGTACCAATTTTGCCAATTACATTTTACTCGAAGAGTTTTTAACAAAATGTCCACTAGTTCGTCACTAGACAATGTAATGAGATGAGTAACTACTCTAATTTTACGACAAGTGGAAACTTTGTTTATTTTTGTTCCAAGTTCAAAGATAAACATTTCTTTTTTTAAAAGCCCAGAGTTACGTAATCTGCATAGAAATCAAGTATGGTTAGCTCAAAGAAATGTCTACGTGCGAGAACATCAGCCTGACCTAGCCACAACTTTCATTGGCTTTTAAGGTCAAGGTGCGCATATCAAATATCCTTTTCTTATACATCACGTAAACTCATATATGTATATGCAATCTTACTATGAAAAATCTCTATTAAAGAGTATTGCAAATTTTTGCACCGCTTAAGCAAAATTAAATTTGTCGCATTTACTTTCAGCTATGGTTTACCGCGTATTTTAAACAAAGTATGGGTAGTTACATAATATTTTGCATTTAGCACAGTCTCGAACGCACCCATCCATTGTTTCAATTGACTTATGCCCTATCACAGCCGATCGAAAATCACCGAGTATTGTGCTGTACATCCGCCTGGTCCACCTAGTTTTTAAAACTATGTACAAAATAGATCATGAGCCATTGTTTGTTGGCAGCGTCGACGTTTCCGTATTATTCGCAATCATTCCAGTTATACTAATACTGTCTTAAATATGTCTCTTTAGTTAATACTGAACTGGCAGTGGATGTGAAGTGCTAATTATTTGGAGTTTGAGTTTAACATCGATACGAACTGTCGAAGTAAAACACGCCTCACGATATTTGTTATGTGCTGTAACACGAATCTTGGTAGACCTATTTTTTTATTTTTCATCACACTTGCTCGTAAAGGGTGTTATAACACGCAGGCGTATAGAGCAGCTAGAGCCGATTTACCGCCCATGGGTTATAAAATTCTATAACTCCCACGGGAGGTAAATCTGTATGAAATCTATAACTCCCGCGGGAGTTATGAGTTTAGTTTTAATCGTCTCATACGTCATTTCAGACTAAGGAGGTTTCAAATCAGCCAAGTCTTATTATTTATCTTCAAAAGTTGGCTACAAAACCAATTTTACTGTATATAAAACTTTACGGACCAATTTTACGGCATATTTATTATAATTTCACAGAGATTGCAAATATTTTAGTAAATTTCATTTAGAAAATCGGTACAATCTGGCAGTATGGTCAGTTAAAATTGAAAAGTAAACGCTGTTCTGGCTGCACTGGCTAATATTAGGCAAGCCGATGGGATTCGAGTTCTATAGACGCCACGCCACTGCTACACTTAGCCCAGCATAGTCTTGATTATACAACCAAACATAATTCTATCTATTTACCACGTCCAATTTTGCAGTCATATCAAAAATCAGCAATAAACGTCGACCATATGTTGCGGCATCATACGTTTTCGATACCGTAAAAGGTTAACTCAACTCGTCTGACCTATATTTGCAAAACGTAAGTGCTCAAACCAGATTCTGAGTCAGTACTCACTCAAGCCGTACCAAAAAGTTGGTATTACGAAGTTAGGCGGCATTCTGTGAATGAAGCAGTTGCATCATACCCACTATGTTGTTCTGTACTGGCTTGTAATTAGAAAGTACGTAAGTACAATCTCACAGCAGTTTTCTGAATAGTTCCGATGAGTTAACAAACACTCACGAATTACCTATATGCGAGTGTAATATAATATTCATATTTAGTTCTGTAACATAGGGTCGTAACGTGGATAACAAAAGGCACTTTAAAAAACTAAACAATAATTCAAAATGGCTTTTGTTATCAGTTATCGCGGACATGAACCGAATGACTTGATAACATTACGGCGAAATACAAGACGCTACCAATTATCAGTGGCAGAGTGTCCCTGCTGGGCATTGATAACAATTTATTTTACTTTAGTCGCCTATTTAGTCTGTGTTATTTCTGAACATGTTCCCGATTTAGAAATTAAATGTAATGAAGAAAAAAATAAGTAAAAGTAAAATTGACCATAGTTATGCAGGAAGCGACCAGAGGCAAGTTTCGTATACTTGGATTATATACTTTCTGCTTAACTGCGTAAAGTATATAATTCAAATAACTTTGGTCAATTTGAGGAAAGTTTTCAAATTAAGTTGAATTGTGTGAGTCTGTGAGCTGGCATCTTCCCATCTGTATGTATACACATGCCAGTAATTCAATCACTTGCCCGTATCCGTTAGCCCTTATTTCTACGGCCAGCACTGTATGCTAATAAATTGTTAACTAAACCAATATGAAGACGACTAGAACAAGTAGGTCAATGTAATACTTTTATACTGTAATACTTTATTTCTATATACTTTATTTATATATAAATATCTAAGTATAGAGACAAACGACATAAATAATCAACTGTGTATAGAAGTTGGATATCAAGTATCACAATGGATACCGCCAAAGTAAATGGACATAATGGACCTTAACTTAATATTACATTTTTATCATCAATATCAGAATACAAAAGATCTTTTGTTCGGCAGACAGACTTAGCTAGCACCCTTTACATTTACAGGTTCATGCTAAACATAAACACGGGCCCGGTTACAATAGACGTGTGTGTAAGCTTTATAATAAGGTTAGTCATACCATAACGTGATTGTGACGTGGTGTTTAACCAAACAACGGGTGGTGACTTACTATTACGAGTAGACAGCTCTTATAGCAGAAGAAGAAATAAATTAGATCTTGTTCATAGACTTATTACTATTTGGCGGAAATATTCAAAATCCTCTGAACTCCTGACTTGAAAATAGCGTCAGTCGGGATGTAGACGAGAGGAGGATATAATCATTGTGTCATGTCGTTGATAAATTGATTATATGACGTTACTAGTTTTCGGACGTTTATTATCTATTTACTTCACACGTTTAGAGACGAGAAAATAATCAACCCATTCATTGCCGAAGACGCGAATTCGCGTCATCGCTTATAAGGCGGCGGCACCGCGGGGAGTGTAGAGATTTGGAGCGTCGGCAATGAATGGGTTAAAATTAAAATGAACATGTTTTGATTTTTCATTATTTTGACTTGCAGACGATAGACATTTTGGAAGGAGATCTGCCTGAATCGACGACGGACTTCATAGTGACAGGGGCAGACTCTGTCCTGTTTGGCGCCAACTCCTTAGCCAAGCTTCAAGATGCGAGGCATATTTACCTGTCTGGTAACAAAGTCGTACTCATGAGGAAGTTCGCAGCAATCAATCTCAATGTCATCAGCGTGTACCTCGAAATTGAGAAGACCGACATCTTGCGCATCGAGGAGAGCACCTTCAGTAACATCAAAGGTAATTAAATGAACATATTTATTAAAAGGTTATGCAAAGCGAAATTAATCTATACCTACATCTGCTAACGCGAGTTATATTCTGGCATGCCAAGCGAAGATATTTTCAAGTTTTCATACACCTGCTATTTATTAAAAAAAGTATCGGTCCAATATTGTATTTTGGTCCGACTAGGCTATTTAGTATGCCCCTTGCACACCTGAGATTTGGGGGTGTGATATGGTATCTAAAAGGTTCCAATTGAAAGGTTAGCCGCTACGTTGACTGTGCAGCTGTTTATCGAACAAGCGTGACTGGTTTGCACTATTAGTTTCGATGTTTCCTGTCTCGATTTCATAATTAATATACTCGTACCTACCTACGTTTATGATTATATATTTATAGTAGAAGCTGCTTAATAAAAAAAGATTAGATGCAACTAAGCAATGTGTACGCGCAATTAATATTGGTACCTAACATTTTTCCATGCTTTATTTGTGGCACTTTCAGGCAATAGGTACCACCATACCCCTTATCAATAAGGACGACCTAATTATGTTTTTTAATTTCATTGTCGTATATGTATACCACCGTCATTTATTCCACATATTTAGCAACACCTGTTTAGTTTGTAAATAGTAGGGACACTAGACTCTTACAAAAATTAGCCCATAAAATAATGTTTCACTAATGGATCTCTGAATTGAGAAATGGTCAACGTACACCCACAATAACTTTGAAATACCTCGAACGACACCTCACACAGGTATACGAGTAGGATAGACAAGAAAAAATACATTTCCACTTTAATCAAGACGATCGAGAGGTATCATAAAGGTTTAATTTATTTTTTTTATCACTTTGTCAGCAGTATTTGTCTCTGGCGGGCAGACAGACGGACAGATATGGCGAAACTATAAGTGCCTTATCACACTTGCGATTTGCGGGCGAGTTAGAAGCGAAGTTCCATACAAATGTCGACTAGTTTTGTATGGAAACTCGCCCGCAAATCGCAAGTGTGATAAGGCCCTAAGATAAATTACGGAACCCTAAGAAAACCGACAAACATCCATTCACTCCAACAATTCGCCCGACCGATCTACAACAATAATTAAGGTCGGTCGGTTCTCCATACAAACACAAGGAAGGTCATCATTTGCTTCAACGACATCAATCGAGGTTGAAATGTGTTTCATTTTACAGCTTAATACGTTTGGTCTTTGCGGAATGAGATGAGAACATCATGAGAAGTCTCAAAAAACGAACCTGTCATCTGCCGGTTAAGGTTGGCGCCATCTTTTGTCATCATTTGAAAACTAAAATGTACATTTTCCTAAAAATGTATTTTTTTACCTTTGTGCGAGTTCTCATGTCATTTTGCGCGGATAAAATGTATCAAGCTAGAAAATTAAATACAATTCAAACATAATTGATGCTGTGGAAGCAAACAATCACCCTCTTTATGTTTGTATGGAAAACTGACCGATTGAATCACTTTAATATTAGATCGAAAATAGATGGAGGGTCTTAGTTAATCAGGTCATTATTAAACTTGATATAAACATATTATATATCTTGGTCGCGCTTATCATTGTGGACAGTGCAGTCTCTCTTGCGCTTACATAATTATCAGGAGACGAATGCTTCACCAATGACAATAAAACTGACCATCATAGCCCTGCAGGTAGCGGCACTATGGAAAAACACAATGAAAACAATGATACAGTTATAGACATAATGATAAAATAATTATTGCAGTACCTAACCAGTGTCGACGATTTACACATCGACATGTGCCTTATGGGCAGATGCTTATTTGTGACGCACTTCACATCCCCACAAACAAACAAAAAGAAGCCTGTGACTATCGAGTTGAGACAATAAGAATAGTATCAGTACTTTAGTATACGCCAAAATTAACGTGTACCTACATAAAGTTACAAAATCATGATATGGTCAAGTACATTGGTAAATTAAATGCGACCTACTGCAGCCAAGGCCAGAGTCCAGTAGCAGATGAGTTTAAGCCCCCCTAATCGACAAATTGTGCGATAAAAACTTAAAATTGACAATGCCATAAATAAGGTACCTACCTACCATCAACATAAAAATGTAACTACTGCAACATCAATATGCAACATCACCATCAGATATTATGTGCCCTTAAAGCAGCAACAGGCACATTTATGTTCCTTGCCTCAGAAAAAGATGATTTCTCTATTTACGCCAATTAGTAATTATAGGACTTGCATTTAGGTACACACTGGACATGAAAGCATTCTATGAAGTAAGTACATAAGTACTTATTAAACAAATAGTATCGTACTCGTATAGATGCATAATACGAGTATGTAATGAAAAAATCGAAATAGGGAACTAAAGTGACCCGCATTATTTGGCTTATGTCCCGACGTCTGTTAGTGCACTGTGTCGTAATAATTTCCACATTTCATGAAGTTGTAGTTGTACCGCAATGATCAGAATTTACTTTAATTCCAAATCGGGGACATGTTTCGAGCGGCTAGGTAGCCCGCAGCCGCGTCCGTCCGCGGATTGCTGTCTAAAAATATACGTTTCCCCGACTCGGCATTCGTGTTTTACAGGATAATGACTCATAGGGCGAACAGAACCAAATACAACAGTGAGAACGTATCAGAGACAATGGAAACAATACATTGACATCTCGCGTCAATCGACGGTTCTATAATTCACGGATATAATTTAACTCGATTTTTCACTGTCCTTATATAGTACAGTAAAGAGGGCAGGTACAGTCTGTATAAAAGTATTTATGTATTGTGTACATTTATTTTCATATCTTGATTGTTCTTGTTGATGACTATTTATATTATACATTTACTAATTTTATTGGACTTTTGTATAGTTAATAGCTACTATGTGCCAAAATTAATTCGGGCAAATGTAAAACGCTATGAAATGCAAGCGAATTAGATATTTACCTTAACTAGGTCATAACATAACCAACCATAATATAGTGGGTACTCCAATACACTAAGGCCACGTTCCTCAATTACTTAAATTAACAGAGGGATAATAATAAATGACGAAGGATACTAATGAAAATGTTATTTGAAATACTTCAAATTATACTGTCCTTAATGTGTTCGACATTCTAATTGCAGGGCCTCTATCGGTAACTATCAGAGACTGCGACTATGTCACTGTGGAGGGAGCGGCATTTTCCTGGCTGCTGACCATGAGTATTTCTAACGTTCGGCAACTACAACTCAACTCCGGGGCATTCACACTTGATCGCAAAGCGGCCAACGTTGGCGAACATGGGCCAGGAATGACGGTTAGTATGTTTAATAAACGTAATCAGTATGCGCTAAAACTGCGAATGTTATGACATAGCCATACTGCAAAGCGAGTTTAGCAAGTTGGTACTGTATAGTATAAATTATATCCTGTGAACCGGCCCATTTGTGTATATATACATACACATTACCTACGATATCTATACAAGGTCTCCAGCGGCACCCTTCCGATATCAAAGTCGATTTTTTTTATGTTCCGAGTCCACTTAAATACACAGCAAATTCCATAGTGCTTAAAGTTATCTACTAATAACGCTTAATTTATTGGTTTTTTTCATTTAAAACAATATTTTGTTTTTCAGATCGAGTTAAAAAACTTGACAATACCAGAGTTTCCTGAGCAGTCTTTTGGATCTTCTGCTGCCGGAATCACTATGGAAGAAGTTGAGGTTCGCGCGTTGAGAAGTGGATCGTTTTCGGCAAACACTTACAATACGGTGTTGGCAGTGAACTGCTCATTTTACCTGATAGAAAGCGATGCCTTTGCACACAAGTCGCTTATTAACAACCTCCACTTTTACGGATGCAAAATACATCAATTTGCTACAAGAGCTCTACAATCAGGTGTCGCCAGTCTGATTATTTCTCATACAAGGTAAGGCTTTGTCGGATCATATACATTGAATATAGGAGTTAGACGAATACAAGCGCTAACGGCCTTGTTGGGACTTTTTCTTACAACATTGTCGTAGGAATCTCGCAAACCGCACTGGCACAAAAGACAGTTTATTAATTACTTATCCGAAACCATTTACTATTTGTAATTGGAGAAAAGTGTGCAAAATGTATTGTCAAGTGTGATGGCCGCGGTTAATTATTGCGTCGCGGAAAAGCGATGTCAAGGAACATATCATCAAATTGCCCCAATAAAGTGATTGGCGACTGTAAGCTCGTTGACAGTTTTTTCAAAAATATAATTTAAAGATTCCCTTTAATTACAGTAAATAATAAAAATGTTAGTCAAAAGGCTCTCTTCTTTCATAACAGATAACAGATACTAACCTAGGATAACTTGACGTTTCATTTATTACGCCAATAAATGATATTGAACATTATTATTAGGCCAATCGTTTAGGCTTTTATACTTAGTCATTAACACAAACAATGAACAAATTTTCCTAATTAGAATATCAATTTGACTTTGTTTACCATGCATTCTTTTTACAAATTGTGTTAAAATTTCCAGATTTGAAAATATCGACACTGGAGCTATAAACGCCACAATAGCAGCAGTTGTAATCCAGGACAGCAAATTCAACAAGTTCATGGAAAAGGGATTCGATATTTCTTCGTGGAATAAAATTCAAATGGAACGCAACAGCTTCGACGAACTATCTACTCATGCAATAGAAGCTACAAGCTCTTCTGTACAAGAACTAGTGTTTGCTGAAAATGAAATAGAGACGGCTAATTCCGAGAGTTTGAGATTTATCGGTCAAGCTTACACAAATTCTGCCCAAAATGTAGTATATAAGAACAACTACTTTGGTCAACCTTGTCACTGTAATATAACTCCATGGCTCGAAAAAGTTCTGGGTGTGAGTTCAGGAGAAGCGTTTACAGCACAAAGTTATTGTACCGTTGATGAATTTTTCGCTCGTTGTTTTAACGAACCTGAACAAAATATGTTATTCAAGAAATTCCTGGATAGCGTTTGTAACGAAGACGCTAACATTAAATGTGAGCCTTACAAGAGTAAAACAGAGGGAATCGCTGTTGAAATAAAAAATCCCAGGTTTCCTCACAAAGGTAAAGAGCAAAGTAGCTTAAGTGATAGAGATAAAAAAGTGATCGGTATAGTCATTGTTACCGCTCTCGGTTGCGCAATAATTGCAATGTTTATAAGCTTTATAAGGTGGATGAGAAGAAAAGGCTATTGTGTAACAGTTAAAAACTTTTTGATATCTTCTAACTCATCGTGTGGAGTTTTTTGCGATAGACTTTGCGCATGCGGTATGAACAGTGGGCTTGATAATGCGGGATCTATTTCTCAACTATCAGTAAACGAATATTCCGAGCGCCACCGTCTCAATGAGCCTCGCTCACAAGACTTAATCCAAGAGACTACTCTCCCCGATATGTACACGGAACAAGTGGTACCTGTAGAAGACAAGACTACACAAACTTTACCCGAAGAACTGACGAAGGAACTTTTAGAGAATCTGAAAGAGAAACTAGAGGATCCTGAAAATTATGTAGAAGCTCGTGAAATGATAGAACATTTATACGAACTAATCAAAGTTGAAGAGAGCTGCAACACTAACTCACCGACCCGAATACCAGTTGACGAAAATATATACGAGTTGCCATTTCAAAATACTACGCCAAGAATTGGCAAAAACAAGAAACAAATGATCAGTGTTGGTACAAGAACACCATCGCTAGATAAATTATCACCACTTTCGCCGTATAATAGACAGACGGCCCTAGCTCACGAATACTTTGAGCCTAAAGACTTTGCGGTGCATTTATATGCCGAAATAGCCAATTGCGATAAGGAGAAAAAAACTTTATTGGGTGTCATGCCTGATGTTGTCGGCGAGCAAGCTGTACCTCGGGGGCCGTATCTTCGGGCTGTTCGTGATAAAATGCATTCATCAACTTCCGCTTCGTCCCCGAAAAAAGCTTTAAGCAACGCAGCAGTCAGCCCCCAACACACGTCCACCATAAAATCCAATAAATCGACAGCCTCTAACTCATCTGGTAAGATGGTAAATAGGCCACTGCCAGAAAAACCGACCACTTCGGACCCTGGAGAAGGCACGTCGTTCAAGCTGGGGTGATAGTTTGATGACGGGCGGCAACTGCAGCAGAACATAGATGCGGGCCGAGCAGAGCACCATCTAGTTCAACGCCAGCGGCAGTCCCAATTTGCTCCCGAACACATGGACTTCTACTGGAGTCTCGACCCCTGCGTGACGAGTTGAGCGCGGTATATTAATACTAAAAGTACGTGCGCACTAAAGCTTATATGCGTTTCTTTGCTGTGATATTAATTTTGTTTAATTGTAATTATTTCAAGAGGCCATGCAAAAAAGTCGTGCCAGACATGGTCATATGTGTATTTGTAATTGTATATAATTATACTAAGATTATACAATTATTAGATAGAGGTATCAAGAAATAAGAGCTTATATTCATTGTTTACGTTGTAAGACAAAGGTTTTAGACAACTATGCATTTTGTCGAGGTACTACTCTCCAATAACAAGGCAATTAGTGAATAAAATAAAAAAATGGGTTATAATTAATGCCCAGGATCTGTTAACAGCTTTAAAATAAAAGTCTGTAAAGTTGTAGAAATATAATTGACATATATACGAGTATAGATGTATGCATTTTAACCAATCTTACTTCAGACAACTAGACTGCTCTAAAATAAGTGATAACAATGCTTGTAAATTTTATATTAATGATATGCCAATTTATCACTAATAAGAATAAACAAATATGCTTTCCATTTAAAACTGTTGACATTTCGGCGCACATACACTGTTGCCATGATTTGGAAACAAATACATGTAATTGAATGATTATTTATTTATATTCTTGTCGATAATGCTATTGAGTTGACACATACAAATACAGTTTTTCACACTTGCGCTAAATAGCTAACCTGTCGCAACATATCCAAGTTGCCTTTAAGTTAAAGCAAAATGGTACATAATGAAATTTGCGCCTTTTCAAAAAAGGAAATAAACGTCAAATTGACGTAGTCAATTTTGAAGCCATAGGGCATAGGTGATTTTGATACAAATAGACACTAATTAATTAAACATATTGATTCATCGTGATCAGGTTAAAGTTTAATATGACATTAATAAGGTTAATACGAGGTTTATTAAGAATGACCTTAGAATGCCTGCCTGCCAACTACTTATTTCGTCCCAAAGGTTAGTGACTCACTCTGACCCTATTACGTAAAGAAAAACCTTAGGTATAAGTTTTTATGCCACACCTGGCCATAACGTGACTTTTTCCGCACGCTACGCGTTCGGAAAAAGTCGTTTTCTGGCCAAGTGTAGACATAAAATGATGTACACAACACGGGAGGTAATAAAGAAAGCCCTCGATCGCATATTTACGTCCCTCGCCTGCGGCTTGGGCCGCAAACATCTGCGATCTCGGCCATCGTTTATGTTACCACCCTAGTCGTGTAATAGGTATACTATTTTGCATTTCCATGATTGTAACTTAAATAAATATAGCCAATAATGAACAGTGCAAAAGGTTTCATTCTTGAAAAGTCAGGTAACATTATAAATAGAGGAAGTACATAATTATAGCGTATAGTTTACATTACAACAGTATATTCTGTTATCTCAAAGGATTAGTCATATTATAAAATTACGATAAGTATACTCATAGAACATTTTATGTTAATGACATAAAAATAGCATTACAAATGAATTGATGCATATTATGTACATATTAAATATTTACTAAACATTCGACGCCAAACACACCTACTTCCAATTATTATTATAATAATCGTTAGAAGTAAAGAACTGTGAAGAATTATTGTGAAAAATACGGAGCCTAATTATGAATGTTACTATGAAATAAATGTTAAACTTGAACTTGAATTATTATTTTAAAGTAATCACTTTTATATTCTCTTCCCATTTTAGATCTCATTTGCATGCTTCACACTTGTATTCTAATATAACTTCTTTACTAAATTTAATTTTTAGATATGTCTTAAAATAAATTCAATTGGCAGTTAAAAAGCTATCCGTAGGGACCACAGCATAACATAGTATTAAGTACATAGTTATTACTGTATATTTAGAGCAATGGGCTTCCAATGTATTCGATGGAAGAAGCTATCTACCTAAATACCTATATACTTCTTCAATACAAAACTATCTGGCATTTTAGTGGGAGTGGACAACGCTGGAATGTGGATGAAGTAAACTATATAAATAAAGAGATGACTTAAATACCCTCCAATATATTTGCTACACATTTGCCACTTTGATACTATACAAGCAAGTTTGATGCTGGACGATTTACGAATATTGATTAAACGTTCACGATGTTGATCATTGTTAGAACAAAATGAACGTAACATGGTCTCGTTACGATATTATTATATGTATGGATCAGTGTATGGATAGATAAATAACAAGCCAGGATGCCTTCTACATACATAAAAGCATTGAGTGTTCATTTCATATTCAAAGAAAAAATCTTAGCTAAACGAAATAAAGCTTCTTGAAATATTGCTTCAAGAAACACCTGATGAAAGGTGACCTCCCATTGTCACGTAAAAGGAGGTTCACGTGTTAATTTTCTTTATACTGGACTTGTGTTTATTTCCAATTCTCGACTCAAAAGACGTAATAAGTTAGACTCTTCTACTATAAAAGAATGTGTAGCAACCACACCAAACAGGGATCAGTGGAAAAAGAAGAAAAAGAAGAAAAGAGGCATTTTTATTACTATTTACAGGCTGTAAATAGTAATAAAAATGCCGCCGTTCCGGAGAATCAATCTGGCATATAATTTCCGGTGGTTCTCATCATACTAAGACAACAAAACAAGTAGTCACTTGCAAATTGCTCTTTCATACGGTCTCATGGAAATCGAGATGACACACCGCCGACAGTCCACAATTCTTATTCTATCTAATCTATCATGAACAGGAACAGAACTATTGTAGCCAATAAACCTGATATCGTGCTGGTAGATCGCTCATAGAGCCCGGCAGTGCTCACCGATATCACCATCCCTCATGACGAGCACCTCGTAAAGGCTGAGATGAACAAACTCAGCAAGGGTCTTGGATCACGAGGTGACCGCCATATGAGGTGTTGATTCGACAAGCATTATTATTATCCTAATAATTATTTCGGCAAACGGTCTTAGAGCGAAGAGTCTCGACCAACACCTCAAGAGACACGCTAGATGGCTGGGTCAAGGGTCAGCTACAGAAGGCGGTACTCCTGGTCACGGCGCGCGTCGTCAGGAGGTTGTTCAGTCTGCGGCCCTACTCACCGGTAGCTTAAGCCCCGCCCCGCTGCCGGCGGTACTCTAGGTTAGGTTTTTTTGTAATATACAGTTTGTATATTGTAAATTTAAAACATAAGATAATAAAAATAAAATTTGTCGATATCAAATCATCAATCAGTCAAAGAAGAGTTCCGGACAGCAGTCGCCGACATCCGAGGAGGATATGGCACACGTGAAGAAGAAGTCGACATCAGTAATTATTGTTCAAGTTGACAATATAACAGTTCCGTTTATCTAAAACCAAAAATTTTGTCTGATACACAAAACATAACATTAGCGGCATCTGAAGTGAGCAATGGGCAGTTTTATCCTCATTTGTACGGCAAGTATTGCCGAATACAGTAGAACCCGCTTAATACGCCATTTTACGCCGGTCCCTGCGACTTGAGGCCTGTTTTCATACATTTTGTTCACGGTTAATACGACTCGCGTCCCGCTTAATACGCCAATGCCGTACTTAATATTACACAATGGGACGCGATTCTGGCGATACCTCCGCCGGCTCCGTATGTGCATATAAGTTTGTAGCTATCTACACTTAGATTTCATTCGCTCATTATCACCGCTCCGCTGTTTTGCTTTGTTTTAATTTGCAAATCACATGTGATTTATTAATTTCTTATCGTCATTCGTGTTGGCGTTAGTTCAGTGATGTCAAAAATTAAAAAAACGCATTATCGCTGCAAGATGTAGTGACGTTGGCGCCCTTGCCCCGACTGACCTTACCCTAATGTTGATTTATTTGTAATCTTTGTTGTGTCTTCCGTACTAAATAAACAAATAACACGAAATAATACTAGTGTATGTTTTTCACGTTTAATACGATTCCCGTTTAAGACGCTTTTTTTGCTAGGCCCCGTCAGAATCGTCTTAAGCGGGTTCTACTGTATATAACTGGTACGGTAGAAACAAATGTGGCCTATGTACAAAGCTTTCAGTTGTTGATACACTCACGGACAATGAATTCGGGTCATTTTCTATGAACAATTATATAGAAAATTACCCGAATTCATTGTCCGTGAGTGTATTTATTCCGGGGAGTAATCATTGATTGCTTCGCTATTTTATATGCTTTTTCAAACTTAACCTGTCTCCAGCTTCATAAATTCCAAGGCGTAACAGCCCATTCCATTGTTTATTGATAACTCGGAGACGTAAAGGGGACAAACGTGCGCTATCGACTGTAATGTCGGAATGCAAACGCCGCGTCGATTCCAGCGATAATGACTTCAGCTCTGACGGTCTTTTCAAACATTGTTCTATTCTCTAGTTCTATAAATAGAAATGCATGGCTTTGAGTACTGTTTTCTTTATTTCCAACATTAAGTCAAATTTATGTAGTAATGCTTATTATTGGACATTATCTTTACAGTTTGCCCCGCAACTTATAAGCTAACAGCCGCGCAGAGATAAGGGAGCCTAGTTTTCTTAAGTTAGTTACAAACAACACTACTTATGAAAACATGAATTACCACCTACCGCTAATCTTTTGTCAAACTGAGATTTGCCACCCGCTTTTCAAATTACTGATTTGCCAATAAATTACCAACAGATTATGTTAAAAAACAGTTCAGACCAAATCATTTCACTAAATTCTCTTTACAATCTCAACACGGTATACAATTGTCTGGTAATTTGCTAAAAGGTAGGTATAACAAAAATGCAATCTAAGTACGCACAGAAAACGTCTATTTTACTTGAAATGGGAAATTAAATGGCAATTATGTGGTATTATTATAGCTACAACAATTGCATATAAGTTGCGGTATTTATGATGTCAGAGCATATCGCGATACTAACTCGGTGAAGGCTGAATACGTTTACATAGTTTAAAAACATAGAATCAGATATAGCAACTGATTTTTGGTCCGATAATTGAGTGGCCAACCGCACGGCGGTGAGTAAAGTCAAAAATACGACGTCCGGTGTACTCGTAGAAGCGGAGTTGAACTATCCGAACACTCTGTGTCGATTGAGAATAAACTATGACGTTCGACGGATACAAAATTAAATATTTACATACTATTTTAAGATATGTATATTTTCTATTTACTTAATCTTAACATCCACTACGAATCGATACAGAACTAAGATATGTTTAGATAAAGTCGTTTTGAACTTTAAATTTAATCACACGAGTCGAATATGCATCTAAGCTAGAACAATTTACGGTTGATGTAGTCGTTCCTTCGTGGAGGAAGATGGTGACTAAACAAAATTGCACTCCAAGCAGTTCGATTCTCCGAAAAGGTTAATTTAGAGCATACCTACCTGAACCTATATGATACACTAACTAAAGGAAACAGAGAGTAGTATCTAGCTAACTATCACATACCTACTTAGTTTATAATCCCTCTATTTAACTAGAATATAATCATTTTTCATCTTGGCCGTTCATGGAATCCTGATATTTTACACCTCTCATCGTTTATAGCTAATCTAAGTAAAGTTATTACTATAATCAAATTGGAGAAAGAATCTACCGGGTAATTCCATGGCAGAGGTAACATCAGTTACCAATTTTTCGCATTTTTTTATATATAACGCAAATTTAAGTGTCAATATATCTAGGGATTTAGGTAATACCTACTTATCGTCGGGGATAGTGCAATACTGCGTAAGTAGCATATGTAGATAAGGTTCAGTTTCAAGCAAATTTGTTAGAAATTGAAACCTTATCTACATGTGCTACTTACGCCAAAGTATAAAGACAACCAAGTAGTTCGTCTTCGCCGTTTAGGAGCGCGCGATACCTACGGTTGCCTAAGGCACAGGGCTGCCGCTCGTCGGTTCTGTAAAATACCTACTTACCACGACGTAACTTTTATTAGGTTGACCTCGAACGAACAATCGCTCGGCGGCATCCTTTGTGCGTGCCACGTGACGGCGGCATGTGTCTCACGCGACAAATTACAAAGAACTCCAATAGACCAGGAGCTCAATGCAAATTCAATGCTATTATTTATAATACAATTTTAGTAAGTAAGTATGTGACTATATGAAATAATAGTAAATATCTCTCGACATTTTGAATGACAGAAAAACGTCGTTTATGCTTGGTGGTAAAAAATGAAACTTCATTTAACTGTTAGTAAAATTAATGGATACACTTAAAACACTATTCCTCAAACATCCGAACACACTGCACTAGGTATACACGACTTCGATACTTCACTTTGTGCGTTCGACCGCTCGCAGCGTTTGCTCAGCCCTGAATCGCGCAGCCGGCAATGCTTGCCTGTGGTGCGTCCGTACACGGCACGCACACATGCGCGCTCCCGATGTACCTTTTGTCGGAACATAAACTACCGATACCGTGCTTACGCGGTATTGCACTATCCCCGACGTTATCTAGAGTAAAATTAACACTTAAATTTGCATCATAAATAAATGAACACGCGATGAAATGGTAACTTTCGTTAAAATTTTAATGGAATTACCCGACAGTAATTGGTTTGCCCTGCAATACGATACAGCTCTAGAATTGCAAGTGAGTTATTAGGGTTTTGTTCTTTCAGTAATTATTGCGGATGATGGCACGGGGTAAGGTGTCGACCGACATACAACACATACAACATCCGGCGATTTATCGGGTGATATTTGATTATGCTTGCATTTACTCATGATAGAGTTCCACGAAGGTAAGAGCTCTTAACCGTCCTCCCGTTAACAATTCGGTGTTTCTGGATTTCATATAAACAAATCCCTTAAAAATTAAGTAGAAATAATGTTTATTACTCTGAATTTTGGATCCCTGAGGCATAATGATCGCTGGGCGACCTAGCGTGTCTCGGCGGCAGACGATTTTTTGGTTTTACGTTATCTCAATAGTACATTGTGTATCTAGGGCGGTAAGGAAGGAATTACAAACGAGGGTTTGTTAGAAGTTAAGAAACAACACTCGTTTGTAATTCCTTTACCGCCCGTGGCACACAAAATGTGGCATTCCATCAGAAAAGGGTCCTAATGGCGTTGACGTAAGGTCCCTTTTCTGATGGACAGCCCTTTTCAAATGTACTATTCATATCGCTCACTACTTAGGAATAAAGGAATCACTTGAAATTTTTGGTACTTTCTGGATAGCAGTGATAATGATAACCTACACTACGACATTGACCTTTCTTACTGTTATCGTGACAATAAATATAAAAGGAAACAAAGAAGCTGTGTACAGTGTGGGTTCAAAAAAAAAGGTTACGAATCGTTAATAATAGAAACATTCATTATTCATTCAGATTTGGGACCCGTACAATAGGACAACTAGAACAGTTTCATTTTGCCCTAACCGACAATTCCTTCCCCGCACCTCTCTTTAATAATTTATCGCCGAAGTATACATCTCCCTAGCCCCTCGCACTTACGTACTCCCTAGAAAGAGCGGTATGATTTACGTCGACTACTGTACTAGTATTAACCTTGCTAGAGGGCTAATTTTGAACCACCATACGACCTATACGAGGTGAAAGAGGGCAAGTTGAATATAAATAAAACAAAGTTGTGGAAACCTAGTCACAACTGTAACAGCTAAAGTCATTAAAAAGTGTTCAAAAGCTACACACACAGCCTGACGCCTGTCCAGAAAAGGCTTTAGCCAACAGCACGATATAACGATAGTTATATAACCTGTAGGCTCCGGTAGGGCTACCAACGCACGGTCACAGCTAGAACTTAATTCAACTAATGTAAAAATACTTATTTTAAGATATCCCATGCAATATTTCCAGAATCTGACAGCTCTTATATAATAAGTGTTTTTTAGACATCAGTAACTTTTAATAAGCACCGCAGTAATGTCTGTCAGATAAAAGCACTGATGATCTGAAACTTCCAACTTCAAACCATTCATTCCTAGAGCTGTTCGTGAGCGCGTTGTTCTTGAGGATTTTTGTCTTGTCACTTATTGAAGAAGGCACTTTTTAGGGTTCCGTACCTAAATGGTAAAAAAGGAAGGAACCCTTATGGTGCGAGTCTGTCTGTCTGTCCGTCTGTCACAGCAAGATATCTCAGGATCTAGTGATGCTATCGACTTGAAATTTGGAATAGTGTTAAGAGCTGCTAACCCGAGCTTATTGTATGTAAAAAAAAATCCTTTAACTTTTTTTTAAAAGGGGTCCGTAATGGGACTTTGAAAATTGAAAGGAGAGCTATTATATCGAGTGGGATATCAAATGAAAGGGCTTGATTTGTAGATTAAAATGCCATTTTTAATTTTTTTCTTAATTAAGTAGTTTTTGATTAATGACGAAAAACGAAAAAAAAAATACCATTCCCCCCCTATTATCTTCGAAGTTACTAAACAGAAAAATCTGTAATAATTACCAACTATTAATGTCATCCTAAATATTACAGGAAAAATATAACGGTTTTCCTAACTTGCACAGTTTTTTTTTTTAAAGGGGTCCGAAATGGGATGTGGAAAAACAAAAGTAGAGCTATTATATCGAGTGGGATATCAAATGAAAGGGCTTCATTTGTAGATTCCAAAGCCATTTTTATTTTTTTTCTTAATTTTGTACTTTTTGATTTATGACCAAAAACGTTCAAAAAAATACCATTATCTTGGAAGTTACTGAACAGAAAAATCTGTAATAATTACCAATTATTAGTATCATCCTAAATATTACAGGAAAAATAAAACGGTTTTCCCAAATTGCATCGTATTTTAGAAATTTTCAAAAATCGTACACATACTTATTTGCTCGTACTAAGCTAACCGCCATACAGTTTTTCTTGAACTATTCACGTACCTATCTACTTACGAGTTTGTACGGAACCCTCGGTGCGCGAGTCCGAGTCGCACTTCACCGGTTTTTTTTAAGATAGCATGAATGGCGATAGTAGGTATAAATATCACAGCCACACATTATACATTTCTACATAAATTTCACGGTAACGAGCAGTAGCTTTATCTGGACAGGTGCCTCGCTAACGCCAACCCATACCTATCGCCAGCCTAAAACCTCTTTATCTCAATGGGAATGCAAAACATAAACATACGAGTTACGCATTATCTCGTATTGGAATTAGTAGTCCGATTTGGGAAACTGGGATCTGATCTGGGCGAATCGAGGACTTGAGGGATTTTTATATGTATCGGCACGAATTTCCTCAGTTCCATTATGTTTACAAAACGGCATTTGTATGTTTTATGTTATATCATACTCGATATAGGTATATTACTGTTGATTTCTGCATAATTCCCTTATAAGATTAGCTAATGTCACAAACCTTTGCTCGACGTACGGCGTACCGTGAGTCGTGTCGTGTTAGTATAGAATAAGTCGGCGCGTTTGAAGGTCGCGCGAACCGAGCGAGACGCGAGTCGCGGGCCGCGCCAGTCGCATGCGCGGGAACCGAAACCACTCGACGTATGCGTTGTTATTCTTACTCGTTTTATGTAATCCCGGTTTACTACACATTACCGACAAAACAATAGAATACGTGAAAATCCAGTAGTGCTTCGACGCCGACGTGAAGATATATCTTTCGGAACAGCAGTGAACGGGTGTGACTACGCAAAACTTTTATTGACATTTGAAATTAATGTTCTAGGTGTAATATTGAGCTAACCACGGAATCCATTGTGAGGTAAGTAACATAAAATTTCATTTAGAAACTAGCTGAAACTAAGTTCAAAACCATGATTTCAAAAACTATTATCTAGACGAAAAAGGGTTGACTATCACCACAGGGTATACCTACTACCATTACTGTACAGGGTCTTCAAAAATCGTAGAAACATATTGTTGCATTAACTTTTAATTAAGTTGTCAATGTCAATCTATAACATGTATTTATAATTTATATTGTGTAAATAAAATACATAATTTTATTCGAACACTCGTGGATCTGGTCGCAACTTCGTTCGCGAAGTTATAATACCTATCTCTTTTTTACTTCGGCTTAGTTGCATTAAAATCCTATTCTATCTGTGTACCAAATTTCGTGAAAATCGGTCCAGTAGCTTTTTTGTGATACGCGCATAAACAAACAAACATTCCAAAAACTGTTTATTTACGTTTTATTATTTATGTTTAACATTACCCAGTAACTATTTTAGAAAATCTTTAATGTAGAATTACCGGCCACAATATAAATGACGAAACAAGGGACGCATAAATATCTGCCACGACCTTATTGCTATAGGAATAGAGTGGTGTCAGATATTTTTGCATGCCCCGATTCGTCAAATGTTATTGCCGGTGACTTTACAAACACTACGAAACTCTACGATTATATGTATAGGATAGATAGATACTAAAATAAATATTATGAAGCAACTTTAACAAAGTAAAGTATCTTTGGTTCTTTATAAGAGGCATAAACAAAGAGTTCGTTGCATCTACTCTTAAGAACACTTAATCAGCATTCAGCATAGTTAAAATATAAACAAAAACCGGCCAAGTGCGAGTCGGACTCGCGCACCGAGGGTTCCGTACAAACTCATAAGTAGATACATGAATAATTCAAGAAAAACTATATGGCGATTAGTTTAGTAGGAGCAAATAAGTATGTGTTAAGATTTTTGCAAATTTCTCCAAAACGGTTCAAGTTAGGAAAACTGTTATATTTTTCGTGTAATATATAGGACGACATTAATAATTGGTAATTATTACAGATTTTTTTGTTCAGTAACTTCGAAGATAATAGGGGGGGAATGGTATTTTTTTTAACGTTTTTCGCCATAAATCAAAAACTGCTTATTTTAAAAAAAATACAAAAATTTTGTTTTAATCTATAAATAAAGCCCTTTCATTTGATACCCCACTCGATATAATAGCCCTACTTTCAATTTTCAAAGTCTCATTACGGACCCTTTTAAAAAAAAAGTAAAAAGTTACAAGATTTTTTTTACATCCCATAAGCTCAGGTTGGCGGTTCTTAACACTATTCCAAATTTCAAGTCGATAGCATCATTAGATCCTGAGATATCTTGCTGTGACAGACGGACAGACAGACAGACAGACAGACAGACAGACAGACAGACAGAGTCGCACCATAAGGGTTCCTTTTTTACCATTTTGGTACGGAACCCTAAAAACGAAACAACAATAATCCAACATTTTTAGAACAGTTACTTATTACGGAGGTAGGTACAGTCAAGTGCAAAAACATACATCGAATAATTCATTTCAAAGGGAACGTGCACGAACTATAGGTGGCAGCACTAAACGACAAAAGAGACACGGGCGGACAATAAAGGTAACTATCGCCCCTGTCAAATCAAGCTGTCAATGATAATATGTAAGTGTCAATGTCAAATATAGTAAATCGTAGCTACCCTGACGTTAATCGTCCTTCAACGCGATAAATTAACGTTATTAACGGAGTTTTCGTCAATGTGGCTCCAGCATGAGAGGGTATATGATTTAGATTGGCGGCACCAGTTGGCAGCACCTTCGTCGTGCACGTTCCCTATTACCATTGCAGAAGGTGTATTCGGACACATTTTTGAGCACTTGTATGCACCCATATTTTTACACTAGACATCTAGTCACTAAACTTAGTATTTCGCTATGGGTATTAAAAAAATCAGGTCGCAGGTTCTAATTACACAAAAATTGGCCGGGATCGAACTACAGACCCTGTGACGTCTGTGGGCACCGGCCAACAAAGCTAACCAAGTCGCTGTATTATTTAAAGATAGTTGTCATATATTGCAATAACGCGAAATGAGATTAAACGGCAAGTTTCACCACAACAAGAACAACAAAGCAAAGAAAATAAAGGAGTGAGTTATCGTATTAAACGTTTGAATCGGGAAGCAGACAGTTATGAGTTAATTCAATAACACGCCCCGGCTGCACGTCATACGGTCAAGCAGCAACGTGCTGCTAATGTAAAAGATAACGGAGATTCATCTTTATCACACAGATACTTCTGAGAAACAAGTTTGTATTAACTCATCAATTTGGATTCTATTTATGCCGATTTGTAAATTAAACACTCCTGCCCTATCATCTACACCGTACTGAAGTAATCAGTGGGTGACAAAGGTAAAATGCACGTCTTTTAAAGAATTATCATGATTCAATTAGCCCAATAGGAGGTTAATAACGATATGACCTAATCTAGCATCGTCGTAAGGAAAAATGGTGGGTGTACCTACTTGGTGAAAGCAATATTTATTAGAAATGGCTTGGTCATTTACTGGATATAGACTTCAAGCTCTCATTGTAGATAATCTCAATTTTCAGTATCTTGATTATAACGCAAGTTATACCAATAATATATGCTTATATTATACTCACTGAGTAAGCTAATACGATATGCAGATGTGTGAACAACAACAACCTATGAGGATCTTCTGCATCCACAACATGTAACTACGTTGATTATATTAAACCAAAGCAAAACGGTAATTCCAGCAAGTACATTGTGAAATAATGTGAAAAAACATGAAAGCACAATTTACTCAAGTTAATCTGTAGTCAGTAGGTAAGGGTTAATCCGAGGCAACGACTACTAATGCTATGAACAACAAGAAACATGTCAATAGCAACTGGCAGGACAGAGCTTAAAATTAGGTCATTACATAATTTTGTGAAATTTGTGGCTAATTTGCGGCAGCAGTAGTTGCTTGATGTAAGCCTATAGATAATGCCATTAACACCGAATGCTCGCTCACCGTATTCTTATCTGATCAGCCATAGACGATAACAATAGGACCGCGTAATTTCCGAGCAACATGACCAAAGGACTAAATGGGTCACATGAGCCCGACCTGGAACTAAATATCTTATTACAGAGTTCAACGTTTAACCTCATAATTAAAGACATTACTTCCATCTGACCCACCATATTACACATATTTTGTGCAGTATAGAATCGTTCCCAACCCTCAATAGGGTTTTCGAAGAGATGGTTAAATTTTTACAGTTATTTATTTTTGATGTTTACTTTACTCCAAACTATTTTTAGGGTTCCGTACCAAAATGGTAAAAAAGGAACCCTTATGGTCCGACTCTTGTCTGTCTGTGCGTCTGTCACAGCAAGATATCTCAGGATCGGCAGTGTGTAGATTCCAAATTTTTTTTTTCTTACACATGTAGTTTTTGATTTAAGCCAAAAAACGTTAAAAAAATACCATTCCCGCCTATTATCTCCGAAGTTAACTGAACAGAAAAATCTGTAATAATTACCGATTATTAATATCATTCTATATATTACAGGAATAAAAAACGGTTTTCCTGACTTGCAGCGAATTTTAGAAATTCGCAAAAATGGTAAGACAAACGCATTTGCTTCTACTGAACTAACCGCGACATATGTCGATGTATGGGGACAACAGTTTTTCAAGAGCAAAGTTAAGTTTGTCCCACCATACAGTTTGTCTTGAATTATTCACGTATCTACTGACGAGTTTGTACGGAACCCTCGGTGCGCGAATCCGACTCGCACTTGGCCGTTTTTTTTTTTACTACATCACATAGTAAAGGACCAAATTAAACCGTCGTTAATATAGATTATACGTACACTTAACATTAAACCTGGAAAATTATTCGGCACTATTATTTAATGCCATAGAAAAATAATATTGAATCATTTATGATGGCAATTATGTAAAGTCTGCTCTAAGAAAGTGAAATAAGCAAAAATTCCCTTTTATCAGAATAGTTTTATAATGCTGAGAATATTATTGCTGTATCCCGTCTACGGAAAGGAAAAAAATCTCTTATTTATTTACTTGGAACCGGTCTAAATGGTCGCCTACATCTTGTTTACTTTGAAATAAAAACGCAGGTATGTTTACAGTGTACAACTCTTACGACATAGCTCGATTTAACATTCTAACTTTGAAATTTCTATTCATTCCTTTTTATGAGTACGTTTTTATAACATTAAAATATTTTTATATGTATATCTATATGCAAATATGATTTTATTTCGAGCTATAAATTAATACTTAAATACAAAAATCAAACAATTTCCGGAGGTTTCAATCGTAATTTAAGTAAATATACAATCTTGACCTCCATTCATTAAAATAAATATTGTGTCATCATGTCGTCAACTAATAAGACAGCGTCGGCATATTACGCAAAAAATAAGCAACTGAATTCTTCTATAAATTACTTATTCCAAGTTGTCTTTAAATGTTATCCAAGACAAGCGATTATTTACGCGATTTCTTTCTAGAAATATGTCATTCTCAGATACCACACCGATGCTTGTCAATAACGACCTATCAACATGATATAATTTCAAAAAAATATTGTATTTTTCAGCTTTTATAATTAAAACTACGCTAGCCCTATGCTCGTAAAATACAATTACGAGTATTTAAATGACGGAAAAGCTAAATTTTTTAAAAGGTTTCTACAATGACCGACCTGGTACTTTATGCGAACAATAAATCATTTCATGGCAGCACGCGGAAGCCCCTGCGCGCTTTCAAAGGCTGAAGCATGGTTGGAACAATGATTTCATTTCTTTATTTCTTTCTATAATATTTTCAACCCGACTGAGATTGGCGGCGTATCGAGTTGCTTTGTGTTTGCTATTGTTAGTTCCAGCAATTTCTAACTTTACTCATATAAGTGCGAGTACAAAATCGCACGAAAGATTTTTGTAACAAGCCCCAACAAGTCGTAATTTTTTTTTTATATAATTAGCACCCATAAAGGCTGTGCCAGGATAAGCTAAGTGATTCTGCCCCCATCGATTTTTGTCTTGTAATTATTATAGATGGTGTGGCTTTATAATCGGAATAAATTGGCAAAATTTCAGCCAAAACTTAACATTTTTTTTAATAAAAAAAAACGAAAAGTTAACTGTAGTCCATATTTTTTTTCTAGATAGATAGATCATTTATTTCACGACAAAAAAACAGTATAAACCCTCTCTGCGACCGATTTTAGCGTGCGTCACAAACATTGTATATATACTTAAGATGATTATTTTACATAAATTACATTTTCATGTTATCATACTAAAAAATAATAAAAACTGCTAAATGCACTTTCTTTTAATTTACTTCTAGGTTAGAGACCGCTCCAGTTTTTTCACCAATGGTACATCCACTAACGAGCGATAACATGTATTTTTTCCAAAATTGTCACTAAGGGAGAACATGGAGAAATCTTTACATAAAATATACTTTACATACATTTCCTTCATCTATAAAGATTACAAGACAAACATCGATGGGGGCAGAATTACTTAGCTTATCCTACCACGGCCTTTCAGGATCTCAATATGACAAAGCATCTTTGATTTTATGGAAGATCAACAGCAAACTATCAAAAGGTGCTTTATCACTACTGATACTGATTGCTAAATTTATTCTCCAACTAACCCCTTCGGCCCGATACGTAATTCAGACTAGCGCATAAGTACGTGGTGCGTATCTGATAACGACGCTGCGATAACCGAGCTGTAGGTGACTCAGTCCGACTTCAATTGCTCATGAAATCATTTCTATACGAACACCTCGTGAATAATAATTACTGTACTCTTATTCAAAAGTGTTAAATTCAACTAATATCACAAGAAAAAAGTGAAAGTTTTCAATAAGATTTTAACCTACCATTGTTCAGGTCCGAATATCAATAATGTGTACATTCGAGTAAACGATCATTCTGTGAATATAACGCATTTCACGTGACGTCATTAGATCGGTAATCGTTTGTTTGTTTGATTGTTGTGGCCTAAGACTTCTGACCTTTTAAACGCATTTCAATTAATTACTCTTGCGCGAAGATTCAACGTTACCTTTGCAAGTTTAGTTTATTTACTTAGTATCTTTACTGTAGACATTAGTATAAAATTAATCGTAATTTAATTTCAATCTTTTGCAAAACGAATGGGCACGTTTTTTTAGTTATTATAGGAGCGTGGTCTACATTACTAATAAAAATAAAATTAAAGGAACATTGTATTTCTATAGCTTAACTAGTGCGCTAATGCAAACTGTGAAATAATAAGAGGGGTAATATATGGTTTTCAGGGGTCGAGTGAAAACTGAGATGGTGACGTGAAGCACCGAGCATGCGCTGGCTGACGTTGTGGCAGATCCTGGCGGTGCTGGCGGCACGGGGCCTGGCGCAGGTTGCCACGCCTACTGTTTGCGAAGATGAATCTTGCAGATGCGATGCATTCACCAGAGTTATATGCAACTGTACCAGAAATTACGATGTAAGTTACCACTTTCATAATTGTTCATATCTGCTTCGCGATCATATATTAGATACTTGTATGGAATGATATTAAGCTATTTTATTGAATATCAGGAGGTGACGTTGCGACCGGATGGAGCATACAGAGTCCCATCTACTACGACTGGGATCATTATCGACGGCTGTGCTCGCGTTTATTTCCTAACGGACATGGCCCGAAATCTCATCCAACTGCGCAACATTGAACTTCGAAATGTACATCATGTGTACATCAACGACAGAGCCTTGGCGTGGTCGCCGTTTCCGAGTGAAAGTGAATTAAACCCGGGAATCCGGATTTTTATACATAACAGTACCATTAATGAAATATCTTCTCATGCCATACAAGGACGAGTGAATGATATAATAATCAGTGAGAGTAAAATAAATAAGATCAAGCCGTATGCATTTTCTAGTCTGTCTGGAGTTAAAAGTATTCAATTAATCGATAACGTTTATGAAAATATTGAAACACAAGCTTTCAAAAAATTTACCACAACTAACTTTCTAATTCGTGGAGGCACTATTGGAACTTTACCGAGCAGATTTATGTCGGATGTTGAAGTGATCAATCTCTTTAGAATGGATGGAGTAAACATAAGATATTTATATAGTATGACATTTATTGTGAGTTCACCAAAGAGAGTCCTAATAGAAAATAATAATATTGACACTTTAGAAGGCGATAGCTTTCATATAAACACCAGGGGGCCCATTACCTTTAGAAATAATACCATAAAAACCCTTCGAAAGGGTGCACTCCTTGGGTTTACAGCTGATATGGACGTCATTTCAGTGATGGGTCTTCAGGAATTGCTTATAGATAACAATACGTTTACGGATTTGACGCCAACATCGCTAACTTATAATCGAACAACGCTAACGTTACGTATAGATGGCCTCAACTTAAATACAACATGCAGTTGTGAACTGGAAGAAGAATGGGCTGTAATAGTGCGAGAACAAGGCGGCACGCTGTCCTGTTGGTATTCCTTGGAGGGGCATATTGTGTCAATCCCCTCATACCTTGACAGTCGGTGTGGAGCGTTTAAGCAGAACTACTGGATATTTATTGTCGTAGGAGTCATCTTAATTGTACTTATAGCGGCAATAATCACATTTTGCATAGTGAAAAATGAAAATGAGAAGAAGAAGAAAATACAAATAGTGATGCCCGACGGCAAAACCTATCGAGAAACTGAGTTTCACATAGTAGTGGAACGAGCCGAACTTCTGACCACAGATTTGTGAACCGGAGCATGTATTGAGGTCAATTGATCTTTGTCACTAGGTCCTCTAGTGATTAATGATAAGTGGACATTCAACAAACAATTTGCATAGATATTTAATTGTGAGGACATATTATTGTTTACTTAGCATGTTATTGCTCTACCTCAAAGTGTAAGGTAATTTTTTGTGCCAATTTAGTATAAATACCTACATAAGTATTATATTTAGAGTATGAATAAAATTATTTTTGTTACATTTTTTTTTGTAAACAATATACAACCAACGTATTAATATCGGTGTTATTATTGTTGCTGCATCATAATTAGCAATGCTTGGTCAAAAATGCATTTTGTTATTCTTTGTTCATTTTATCGAAACTAAAGCTTGATTTCCAGCAAAGCGTAAATAATACGCAAATATTTTGTATCATCTGCTGTCTCTTAACTGCATATCCTGCGAAAAATTGCGTTGCGAACTGGCTAGGCACTGGTGTCGGCACTGTTTACTCGTAAATATCGTAGCGAAATAGTACCATGTACAAAGGTAACCCCTCTTCCATACACAGCTTCCAGCAACAGCAGTTTGTACAGCAGGAATCATAAATCTTTCTTTGTTGTGTGAGTATTTTCCGAATAGTTTGCTATCCAATTCCCACCAGCATACTATAAATTTGAAACATAATCCTGCTACGCTTTACAAAAAACTACCTACCTACTACTCACTTCTGCCTGGCTAAATAACGAACTACACCCATAAAATAGTGTCCAACATTAAAAAGCATAATTCCGATTCGATGCGTTGTAGTAACAAAATCTCGTCGGCCGCCAACCCTGAGAACCTTATTCACCGAGCAAGTGCGAAGCGCGAGCGAAGTGTCTTCGTTTCAGCTCGGGCAATTTTGTGACAAGGTTCGATAATTATACGTATAGATTTTTTCTGTCGATTCGGTTAATAAAAGGCAGAGCTATGGTGGTTGACAAGACTCGCGAGGTTTACAGCTCAAGGAGCCACTAGTTATAGTATACTTATCTCTAACAATTCTAACAGTTTTATTCATATGATGTTACTTACCGCTTCTGTCGAAACCCGCAGACCGTCGCACCTTCGTCCATCCTAATGATGACCTTGCGTCAATCAGAGTACCCTATTTGTTTTATATGTCGATACAGAAACTATTTATAATTATTAATGGAGCACGGTCAAGTCTAAAGATATGGATACATAAATCTTATATCCCAATTTTACAAAATGTATGCTTATATTTGTATACAACCATCCGTCGGCTAAATACCTATAGAATACGTTAAAAGGCGCTTGTTTTAAGAATATGTAACATATTCTGCTAAAGTAATGTTTTGTCGTCAATATTCAATTATTATGAAAAGCTATAGGTACGAAACTTATTAAAAACACTCTGCATAGCGGGCTATCGCCTGCGATAGTCTATAGGATGATGTCAAGCAACCATTGTATTGTTATAGCTAAAAAGTTAACAATATTGCTTCTTTTATTTTTACTATTATTGAGATTGCTCTCGAATTCAAAAGTGACCGAGTACTGTCAGTGATTCATGAAGCCTACAATAGAATGAGTGTATCTAGACTTGAACAATGATCATGTCCGAATTATATTGAACAGAAAATACGGACCCCCGGCAGCGAATTCATCATTTCGTGTACTACCATATGTGTCAACGTGTCATGACTTGGTATAACTTTTGACAAATTGAATTATCTCATACCGCACCAGATCGCAACATACGTATTATTTCATACATGAGTATAAAACACCATATCACATAGCAATGACGTCGATCCTTCTAAAATCCTTCTGAAATTGTTAAACGTCTTACCTTAACAGCGGCTGTCCATCGAGTACGTGGTGTATAGTGGGGGGCGAAGAGAGTTCCAACCCGCGTGACAAGAGCAGGGCTTCGCTTCCGTCTTGGGATGCCTCGGACTCCGCTCCCGTGGGACTCGCGCCCATCATAGCCAACACTTGGACCTCCACTATTGTTGCTGAGAAACAATTAACTTAGTTGAATAATAATTCAACATTAAGTGCAATCGCGGCGTGGATTCCAGATGAAAACAATCGATGGAGCTCTTTATCGACATCTATTTAACATGTTTTAAAACGATATACATCATCATTACATACATATTTATATTTAAATGGATGTAATTGCTATGACAAACTGGAGAAGTGGAAGGAAAAAGCGGAGGCCTTTGCCGAGCAGTGGGAAACAAAACCAATTAATGAGAAAAGATAAAGAAACGTAAAGACAAACATACATATCTACATAGAATGCCGTATTAAAACCAAAATAGCATTCATCGTCTAGAAGTTACAAGAGAAAATTCTTCTGCTCGTTTCGGACTCTGCATTCGCATCATGAAATATTGCAACAATCAACTTTAAAACAATAAGACTGCAGTTAATTTATTCTAGTCACTTGCAAAGTATCAGATTATAATGCTCATGGTGACTAATAAGACGGGGTTGGGAAACAATTATATCCAGATATCGTCATTGAGATTGCCAAGTTAGTAGGTAGTTGTAGTGGTTGTTAGATAATAAAATACCGCGTGCCCTAGCATATACATAAAGCGTTTTATTTACAAACAAAATGTTTGCACATGTGGGATTTGTCACTCACAACGTCGATATAACTGGTTCAAAATAGATTTTGGCTTTTATTATTTCATCCCACAGTATTCGGCGTGTGATTCTGCCAAACAATTAAATAAAAAAATTCTAAAGTGGCACCATTTTCGTTGCAGTGACAGTGAAATCTGTGCAAAAGTGTCTGTGCGAACAATGTTTTGGGGGCTACCATCACTCTAGCGCAGAGATTCTTAAACGTTGATAGGCAAATACCATTTTCAGAATTTTAACGTTACTACGGATCCCTTTTTGAGACAAATGTAGGAAAATAAAATAACGTATTCAAAGAATCAATTGGGTTAGTAATTGTATGCCACACCCGGCCGCTTTCTAGCCAAATGTAGACATAAAATGATGTATACAACACGGGAGGTAATAAAGAAAGCCCTCGATCGCATATTTGTATTACCACCCTAGCTGTGTAATGTACTATTACTGCGTAGCAGTGGTCCACTAGCAATCACGACCCTGCTATAAGAACTCCACCTCTAGCGAGTGAATCCACATCTGGTGACCTGATAACCTTTTACGAAGTACTGTTGTAGTAATCAACGCCTAGCCCAACGCCCCGTACAGAGAGACAATAGTACATTGTGCACCGAGGGTAGTAAGAAGGGGATTACTAACGAGAGTCTATTAGAAGCCCGACGCCGTAGGCGGAGGGCTTTTAATGACTCGAGTTTGTAATCTTCTTAACTGCGTTTAGTTTTTAAACTTGACAGGCAATGTCGCCAGATTGTACCGATTTTCAAAATAAAATTTTAAACTAAATTAATTTAATTGCATTATAATAATCGCAAAAACTACGGAAATAATAGTAAAATATACCATATAAGTTTTATTTACACTAAAATTGGTTTTGTAGCCAAGTTTTGAAGATGTGAAATAGCCTTGGCTGATTCGAAACCTCCTTAGTCTGAAATGACGTACGACTTTTAAAACTAAACTCATAACTCCCGAGGGAGTTATAGATTTTCATACAGTTTTTCCTCCCGTGGGAGTTATAGATATTTGTAACCCACGGGGGGTAAATCGGCTCGAGTTGGTCTATAAGCGCGCGTGTTATAACACCCTTTACGAGCAAGTGTGATGAAAAACATAATAGAGTAGGTAATTCAATGTGTAACCTCGATCCACCCAAGCTTGATCTACCAAATCTGGGATCGGGACCGAAAGTGTACTGCTAAAGAAACAGGAAAATGCGGAGTGGAGTACTTACAGAAGGTCAGTGGAGGTATATCTAGGTCTGGAGCAAGGAGTCGCGAAGCGCACGCCGCGCCTGCATAAATGAGTTCCATCTCCAGGGCGACCAGCCCTTGCCTCTGCGTCGTGAACGGCGCGTCTTCGTAACCGACGCACAGGCAACGAAAACCGAAGCGATTGTCCTCACTGTAAATAACATCAGGATACTTTACACTATGCGAAAGGCTTCGATATTTCAATTTCAATGTAAGAATAATGCGCCGGAACCAACTTCAAGAAAAACAATATAGGAACGAGCAGGACAATCAGTGATTAAAAATAAGGAATATACCTATTGTAGAAAATACTACTGGTTGATATAATAAAAAAACTGACTTACTTGTTTGTCTTGTTGTATTCGGTCAAATAATCCGATGCTGTCTCCAACGAGAATATCACTTCGTTTCCTGGTACTAATAAGGCTTTTTGTGGCCATTCAGAGACTCTGCAACAAAAAGAAGTACACTACATTATTTGTCAGTATGGTGAAATCCCAAAAATATATAAATACAATTTTATTTCAAAAACAGACACAGTTTATTCACGACAGTGCTTACATAGGACAGTCCTAGTAGTCACTGTCACTATTTTAATGAGGTTCTTAATGTCTTTTTAGGGTTCCGTACCCAAAAGGTGCCAACGGGACTCTATTACTAAGCCTCCGCTGTTCGTCTGACCTTCTGTCCGTCCGTCTGTCACAGAGCTTTATCTTTGGAGACGTAATAGATAGACTTGATTTTTTCAGAATTTGAGTGAAATTTTCTCAGAAGTGAAAAACTATAACAACCAAATAGAATAAAAAATTAAAGGGGGAATGAGAATAGTATTTTTCATCACACTTGCTCGAAAATGGTGTCATTACACGTAGGTTTTGCGGGCCGTAAATGACCTATTACGCCCTAGGGCGTAATGGTTTTCTTTTTAAATTTGAAACGCTGGTTCTGTTTTACTCTTATTTGTCATTTTCAAAGGAAACGCCAACTTACTTTTTTAACTTTTATTACTGAAATATTTATTCAAAGAGAACTGTTATTGCAAATACATGTAAACACATATTTCTGTAACATTAATTAAATGTTTAAATATAGTATTTCAGTATTTTGCAAATATAAAATAAACCATTTTTAGTCTTTACCGCTATGGTTTCCGAACATAACTTGACGATCGCATTGTCTATGGAATATGTCACTAATGTCACTGTCAGTTTTACAATTTTATTTAGGTTAAGTAAGGTTATTTTAATCAGATTTCCTCACAAGTGTGATGAAAAACATTGTGTGTGCCACGGGCGGTAAAGGAATTACAAACTCGTGTTATTAAAGCCCTCGGCTTCGCCTCGGCCTTGTAACAAACACTCGTTTGTAATTCTTTACTTACCGCCCTTGATACACAATGTACTATTATACAATCGTAACATAATGAAGGCTCTTAAAGTCGAGTACCGTGTTTAGGCCACGAGGCTTGCCGAGTGGCCTATATAAGGTACGAGAACTTTAAGAGCTAATTATGTAACTATTGTATACAATACTTTTTCTATGAGTCAACTAAAACAACATCAAGCAAACAAACCATCACAATCACCGTACTTCCACTAAAACTATTCATTCAAAGTTTTATTTAAAGGCCGAAAACAATTGAGCGGCAGCACTGGTTGTAAAGCGGTTTGTGATTGGCTCATTACAGGACTAATTGCACCAATCGCGTGGCAGGAGCGTGTTTAAGTAGAGGCAAATTTGACAGGTGTTACGTTCTGAAACGCATTTAATCATCGAATTTGCATTAAAAGGAGGTTTTTACACAAGGATACACTTTTTTAAATTTGAAAGTTCTATTTTCAAAATTATTATAGTTGTCTAAAGCATATTATAATAAATATTATAGTTGAGTAGAGAGTGTCATAGACTAAATAACATTGGAAAGTTAGCATTTATAGTTTAGTCTATGGGATCCTAATGGAAAGATTAAAGTCGACGAGTACAAAATATATTTTT
Organism: Eudemis profundana; assembly: GCA_947034925.1. Taxonomy (NCBI): domain Eukaryota; kingdom Metazoa; phylum Arthropoda; class Insecta; order Lepidoptera; family Tortricidae; genus Eudemis; species Eudemis profundana. Next base: position 30,229,342 of record OX344794.1, read on the forward strand.
TTTTAGCGTGTTTTGCTCGACGGTGTTACGGAACCCTTCGTGGGCAAATCCGAGCACTTGACAAGGCACCGAGCAATGTTAGTAAACCAGCTTACATGTTTGCCAGCTTGGGCGTGACGCTGACGTACGTGCAGTTGTAGTGCATGCAGGGCGCGTCGCCGTCGCCGTCGTCGCCCAGGTCCTCCACCTCGCCCGACTCTGACGTCAGCTGCACCAGCCGCTACCAAACCACAACTTATTGTTATCATCTAGCAGGGGTTATCAAAGTAGGGGCGCGCCCCCCTTTGTGGGCGCGACCACATTGTAAGGGAGGCGCGGGCCCTCGGGAAATTTGAACACGATTACCTAATAGTTCTCATTAAACCACGTACAATACATCCACGCAAGGGGGGCGTGGAACTTCATTTTAGGCAGCGGGGGGCGTGCTTAAAGAAAGTTTGGGAACCCCTGATCTAGTTGGACTTGCTTTTTGAACTGCCAGAGTCATGACGAAAGCGTCTCCGCGATGGCAGGAGTTCCCAACATCAAATTCAGAGTCTAAAGTCGACTACAACTCAAAAAATAAACTAATTATAATGAACATAAATGTAATATTTGTGATTGATGGAATGAATGAACGACCCGCTACCTTATATACCTTACGGAACGGCGGATCGACGGTGCGAACGTCTTGGGAGCAGTGGCACCGATTTTTAGGTGCCCCCGCAACGGCGTATATAGTTAGCGTGTCTTCAGGCTGCGCCGTCACACTACGTGGGTCCATCTCAAGCACCACCCAAGACACGTTTTGGGGAAACAGCACCCTACAAAATACATCGATATTAAAAAAATATATTCAATCACATTATAAAGCATTAGAATCATATCTCTCTGACAGGAATACCTCATATTAGTGACAGTAGCCTGTTTATAAGGGTGTTCACTTTCTAACCACGTATAATAATGTGTGGTGGTGGTAGTGGGTCCCTCCTCTGATGTCGGTACCAAGAGGTTCATAGCCGCCACATGAGGTAACAGTTTGTGAATCATTTCTAACAACTGAATCACGCTCTGGAAACAATAAAGTAGAATGTTGTCATCTTTACCAATAATTAATTAATTACTTACGACTTAAACACGCAACGAATATGAAACGTCTCTTTTTAACCCTTACGTGCATAAAGGATACTACTAAAATGATACAAGTAGAAATCAAATTAACGTCAATTTCAGACTTTGTCAAACTCTTCATGAAATCAATGTCAATTTTGACATGAATTTTATTTTCACTTGAGACATTTCAGAAATAAAATGCAGGTATCGTATGCATCTAAGGGTTAACTTGTGCAGTGGGACGAAGACGTACCCATTGTGCCAGCTTTTGTGATCTAATGAAAATGACCCACCTTGGAATCGTCCAATCCTTCCAAATTGGCTAGAGTATAGGGAATAAGTGTATTGATGGCCGGGGAATGTTGCAGTACAGACGCGTTTCGCCGCAAATCTTCCGCCGTAAGCTCGTTCCGCAGGGTGCTGAACAACTCCGAGCCGCGGTCCATCACGACCGACGCCACGCGGAGAGTGATCGCTCGCAGGGCTGATATCAAAGTGTCGGCGCTTTCTGAACTGTTCGTTATGGACTTTGAAGTACTGAAATAAAATATTCCAACTGTCAACTTCAACTCACGATAGGGTGCCTCACATCGATCAAAATGAGTTAATCAACACTAACCATCAAATTAAGTTTCCTAAACAGCTCGGATAAATTCTATTGTACTCATTTTCGTGCCACTAACGATTTTAAAATGACAGAAACTAACACACTGACGTCACAAGTCAGTATTTCATACTAAACTGCATACTTTCTGAGCGTTTTGACACTTCATAAGAAGCTGATTTGATCTGTCACCAAATAGTTTATTCGCATTGTGAAAAAAATAAGCGATACAATAATTACCTGTAATAAATAAGGCAAGGTATCTGTCCTCTAGCTAAAGTGGTCCCGTTGAAGCTCAAGGAACAGGAGGCGAACCGGAACGTTGTACCATCGGGCCCCTTCACCGAGGGTAAACCGCAGTCTCCGTTAGCTGTTCGGCCGCCGTGATTACATAGCCTGACGGCGTACCGTAAGTCCTCCTGTAAAAGTGCTACTTGTAAAGTAGTGAATTGAGATTACGTGAGTGAACCAAGACAAAAACTGTTTCAATGTAACATCAGTTTTGCCCTGATCCACGTAAATTCATAAATTTAAATCCGAATCCGAGTATGACTTTATTTATTAATTACTAGAAACTACCTGCAACTTCGTTCGCGAATAGTTTGGCCATGGATATTGTAGTTTGCAAAGTTCTTTTTTTACGTCACTCCAGGCCTTAAGTGCCAATCCGTCCGCTGCTTGGGGAGAAAATTCCACTTCCTGGCCACGGAAAGACGTAAAATACTGTACACACCACGGGGTAATAAAGAAGGCCCCAGATTGCACATTTGTTAACAGCTGCAGTCTAGGTCATTCTTTATTTTACTAGCCCTAGGTGTGTTGAACGCATCGGGAAGCGCAGCGTCGGACGTCCACCAACAAGATGGACAGATGATCTGGTTAAGGCTGCTGGCTCACGGTGGATGCAGGTTTCTTCCAACCGAACTAATTGGAAATCTATGGGGAGGCCTATGTCCAGCAGTGGACGTCCTATGGCTGAAATGATGATGATGATGATGATGAGGTGTGTTGCACTATTATTACTAACCTTTAACGGCACGGCTCGATCGAACTTGAGCTGAACCATGTCGTGCTGGCAGTCGGAGGCGGAGAAGGCTCCGTGCGCCACTTCAACGCTCACCCAGCAGTGGGCCGGATTCGAGTCCTCGCCCGTTGCCCTCAACTATTACAAAGAAGACTAATAAACGTAGGCCAAATATTGGTGCTCGACTAACAGTAACAGTACATAATTAAACTAATCAATAATTTTACTTTAAACGTTTTTTTAGACAACAAGAAAGATTTATATGAGAAAAGTCTCGAACCTAAATGTAAATAATAACGCCTAAAATTATTTTAGTAATTATTCTTAGTATTTAAGTATAATTGTTGTTATATTTAATATTTTTTAAAAGAGAAACTGGTGAGTTTCTTATGGCGCTTCTTCTCACCAGAAGGTCACTACCCGAAGCGAAAAAATAAATGAATAGAATCAGGCTTGTAAAAGAGCCCTTGATGGACTATGGATGTTTGTTACCTAATAACGGGATAGCAACTGGATGGATCAAGCTGAAATTTGGAATGTAAGTAGACCATTTCCTGGATTGAAACATAGGATACTTTATATCCCGGTAAAGAGTTCCTTTGGGACAATAACGAGAACAACGCGGGCAAAGCCGCGGGAAAATGCTATTAAATGATAAAGCATCCGTCACGTTCTGACAATATGTGTGTGAGAGTGACGGATGCTTTATAATTTATTTATCACGCGACAAAGCGTAGCATCATAAGCCTACTGGACTTACCCGGACATCGTGCAAGAGCTCTATGGAGTACTCATAGTTGCCGACGCCGCCGAACACGCCGACGCCGACCAACATGACGCCGGGCCGGTCGACGGTGAAGCAGATGGCGTCCGGGCTGCCGTTGCCGGTGTTCCACGCCCGCGACTGGTTCACGCGCATGAAGCGAGACGGCGTCGTCAGGTGCTTCACGGCGTTTGTATCTAGGTCGTCCTTTGGGACAAAAAACAACACAGCTGCTACATGACATATTCATACACCCAGTAATGGATCCAAAACTTTATCAGTTTTTTGTGTTTACTCTTATAAAATGTATCCTGTGCGGGGTTAATGCTACAAAAATCGTGAATCCTTACCTAATACAACTGCAAAACTGTATACTTTCTCTAAGAAATATATTTACATACTAAGAATTAGGCTCACTCTCGACAGGCGTGGAAAGCTTCATTTGACATACAAAGTGAGGAGTAGAATTCGACAGTCAATCTGATTTTAGGACACCACTCACCCTGATATTCGTCGCACTGTGAGACAACTCCGCAATGATCCTGGCGGCGAGTTTGCAGCAGAAGTCAGAGAGTCGTTCATATTGCTTTATTTCGCCGTGATCGTGCGGCTGCCCGCACTGACGAGTCATCATCTGCTGCTTGATGGGTATCGTGACGATGTCGAGGAGTCTCGGCACCACGTCCAGCAAGTGCCACTCAGTGTGGTTGGTCTTGGCGTCCGTGGCGTCTGCTTGCTGCTAAACAAATAAAAGACAACTATAGAAATGAATGTCCAGGAATTCGTTGTCATCTCTCACACAACCTAACAAAACCAAACGATTAACTCACTATGAATACGGTTCGTTCAGCGGTTTCAGCGAGAATCAGCCTTGAATAATGATAAAAAACCGGTCAAGAGCGAGTCGGACTCGCGCACCGAGGGTTCCGCACAAACTAGTCAGTAAATATGTGAATAATTCAAGAAAAACTGTATGGTGGGAGAAACTTAGATTTGCTCTTGAAAAACCGGTGTCCACAAACATCGACATATGCCGCGGTTAGTTTAGTAGGAGTAAGAAGAGAGAGAGAGAGTAAGTTTGTCTTACGATTTTTGCGAATTTCTAAAAAACTCTGCAAGTTAGGAAAACCGTTATATTTTTCCTGTAATAATATTAATAATCGGTAATTATTACAGATTAAACTGTTCAGTAACTTCGGATATAATAGAGGGGAATTTTTTTTTTCTTAAATCAAAAACTGCATGTTTAAGAAAAAAAAATATAAACTGTTTTGGAATCTACAAATTTTATTTGATATCCCACTCGATATAATAGCTTTACCTTTTTCGACATCCCATTTCGGTCCCATTTAAAGAAAAGTAAAAATGGTATAAGATTTTTTTCTGTCCAATAGGCTCGGGTTAGCGGATTTTAACACTATTTCAAATTTCATCGATAGCATCAGTAGTAGATCCTGAGATATCTTGCTGTGACAGACGGACAGACAGAGTCGCACCATAAGGGTTCCTTTTTTACCATTTTGGTACGGAACCCTAAAAATACTAACTAGCAATTCTGTTTTGAAGTGCGCGAGCGATGAATTTATGCGTTTCTAGGATACAACTTAAGCAAAACTAACCACATACTTACTTTAATTGAATTACTATTATTGGCTCTAGGTGGAACCGGAGGCGGTTTTTGCGCATGAGATGATCGTGGGACCGTCGCCGACTTAGATGGAACTTCTTTTACAACCTGTGTACCGAAACAGCCCAATAATATCTTAGCTTTGTTTATTTCGTAAAAGCAGAAAGCGCATTAACTTTAATTACTTCGTATTTATTATCGTACATCAGGTAGTATCAATTAGCCGGTCAACAAGCAGTTATTATTGAAAAAAAATGTTTTCGTAAATGAGATGTCGATTAAAACATTCACTATCTCGGGCGTATGTGTGGCCGACAACGCACATGTGCGTCCCGGGAAGCAAACGTCGTATCGTAAAGAAGCACCTTGTTCTCAGGACGTCTGGGCTCGTTCAGGCTGACGCAGCTTTGCGTGACGGGCACGATGTATTGCAGCACGTCGCGCAGGCTCCGCGACGCACACATCGCCGCGCAAGCCGAAGTCAGTTCTCGGATCTGGGCCGAGGGAACTACTCCTTCCTACAAGAATACGTGCATACTGTTCCAAAAATATTCACGTCTCAAGAGTAATATACATATTTCTATTAATATTAGGTTATTACCTTCACATGGAATAAAAGTGCGCAAAGATGATTCCACTTCAAACTAGGCGTTGGGAAGAACGCGTGAAAGCACGCGGTGATCGTCTCATGGGCCTCTTGTAGTATAGAATTGGTCATTTCTAAGGCGAATTGCACAAAGCATATTCTATGCGTTTTGTTCTTGCCAGGTTTTCTCGGCAGCATAGCACATGTCGGAGTCTGATCGGCCAATATAGCTTGTATTAAATTTCTCACGTCAGCGATCGCATCAAAATAGGACATGTACTCGTGAGAATTTCTCTTCCTGTTGTTTTGTGGATATATTTCGTTTACATAAGACTTAACTAGCCTTAAACAAGCTCGAATTATATATACCAGTCTTTTTTGATGTTTCATAACTGTTAATTTTTGATAATTGATAGGTATTTGACCATTTGTTTCCAGAACAATTTCCTTAAAAGTATTCCAGCTCCATTGTAAAAGAGTTATAAGCGAACGAAAGCATGAGACTGTGACTTTCCTTGATATGTTTTTGGATAGTATTATTACGGGGTCCCCGGAATCTATGTGTCGGACGGGCTGGGAGTGGTCGAGGCTCACGGTGTTGTAGAGGAGGCAAGGGATCTGGCCGGCGTTCACGTCAGTGCCGTTATTTGATTTCTTTGAGGTTTTGAAATGGAATCCGATTTCGTCATTGATGACCATGGCTTGGCCGGACGAGCCGCAGTCGGAGGACGGGCCGTTGATGCATGCCCACGCGACGTACCACCTATTAGCCTGTGGAACCGTATAATTCATTACATGGGTCACTTGCAGAAAAAAATTACCTTTCACGTAAAAAGTGGTCCCAACTTTTATATACTATAGGGGAAAATAGTAACGAAACTGAAAAAAAAAACTCAGTTTCGTTACGATTTTCCCCTATATTTAGTTTGGACGTAACGAAACTGAAATTCAAAATTTGTACGGAAATGTTGGGATATTTAGGTCAACTTTTTTTATTTCATAAATGAAAAGTGCTCTGAGTAAAATGGTATAAGACACACCATGATCTGACAAAAAAATTAAAAGGTACATTTTTTCTGCAATTGACCCACATAGGACACATAGCATAGAAGATTAAATAAGTGACCGAATTAGTTTTAAGCTGGTTGCCTCTTGCTCTCGCAATATTATAGTGGAAGAAATAAATAACGTACCACAAGGGGCACTGGCGCATCGAAGAGCACCGGGAAGCGGTCCCGCGGCGCGCACTCGTACACAACCTCCTCGCTCTCGGCCACGAGCTCGCCGTCGCCCTCCTGGTCGCCGCCGTCGGCGCCGATGTCGAACAACTTTATCCTCGCCGTGTAGTCGCCGCGCCCGCCGAACAAACCAAAACCACCTAGCAACATATTTATACATTTTCATCACAATTGCTCGTAAAGGGTGTTATAACATTTTTCTACTCCTGTACTTTTATCTGTCTTTTACTTGGTCACGAACGCTAATATAAGAACATACATAATATGAGTTCAGAAAAGTCTATACTCTATTCCCCATAACAGCACTAGTGCCGTTATAGTCACATTACGATACTGCTAGCAGCCACAGACTTCTAAATCTAGGTTAAACTTAGGTCAAGGATTAAGCGCTCAATTCTAACTTTACGATAAAAATGCACAACTACCAACTTAACAAACAATTAAATTCCTACGATTTTTAAGAAAAACAAAACTTTCCGAATTAAATTCATTGACCAACATAAAAAAAAGTATTTAAATTATCGTCACTTCGTCTCATTAACCAGTGTACTTCATATTAAAAAAAAAGTTTACCATAGACACAACTGTCAGTCAATATGTCATATTTGCCTTGTTTGGGAGCTGTTTAATTAGGTATGTACTTCATATTTTAAAGCCTAGTCGTAGAAAAAGTATTGTATGCAACGTTGTATAATTAAGTCAAAAAACGCTCATTGCGTCTCTATTTGCGATACTCGCCGCATTCGCGGCTCGTATCGCAACTCACGCAATTCGCATTTTTAGAACCTCCTTATACATCTGTTGCATAAAATACTATTATATACACATTAATTTAGTTTAAAATTGTATTTTGAAAATCTGTACAACCTGGCAGTATTGCCTGTCAAGTTTGAAAAATAAACGCAGTTCTTAGCATTATCTGTGGAAAACTGTATTGAAAAAGTTGACAATAAATAATTTGATTTTTGTCTTATATCTTTTTTCCTCGCAAATGTGATGAAAAACATTGTGTGTATCACGGGCAGTAAGGGCATTACAAACACGAGTCATTAAAAGCTCCTAATAGACTCTCGTTAGTAATCCCCTTATTACTACCCTGGGTGCACAATGTACTATTGTACGCCAGGGTAGAGAAAATGGGTCAAGTCGGCTTGGGGCCTAATTGTTTTTCGATGTGTTAATGATATGCATATTAGTTGAAATACTTACCTAATAATACATCGGTATCGCACATGAACCGTATCGCTTCGACAGAGTGACCCGAGTAGCCCCAGCCTCCGCCGTGGCTTTCGAACCGGTTCACAGTTTGGAAGTCATCCTTCGCGGGCGCAACGGGTGAAGACTCACTATCTCTCTTACATTCTATTACACAAGGCCTAAAAAATACAATTATAATAAAATAAAATATACACCAGATTTAAAATCGTGAAATTAGTTTTGACAACCATTCAAAAACTATTTTATAACACCTGTAAGTAATATATATTTTATGCAGTAAAGCTACATTGCGTTGACTTTGCTACTTATTATACTCACTTCGCGTCATGTGAATATGTCAAGGAATCCAAACATCCCAATAGATGCAAAGCCGCGTGTATCCTCGTGACAGAGCACGCCAGCGCAGAAGGGATCGCCAGCTCTTGGTTCAGCACCGACATGTTCGACAGCGCCACATTGTCCACCGGTTTATCCTCATTATTGCAAATTACTTCAAAATTCTCTAGATTCTTGAAGTCTTCTAATCTTTTCATGCTACCATGGTTGGGATATTCTATTTCCACGTCATTAGGGTACAACTCAGAGTCGCTATTACAACACCTTTGCAGTTTATGAGAGTCGAATGCTAATATGTTGTAGCACTTCATGACCCTCATTTGTGGTTGGTAGCACCAGAGGACATCGTACAGGGGATCTAGGCAGGCTAGGGTGTTAACAAAGTCCACCTGTTCCGAGCCAGTCCATGCGTTACAAGAACCGTCAGTCTTGTTTATGGTTATACATTTAAATGTGTGCTCGGGTCTATTCGGTAGGATAACTGAAAATAACAAAAACAATGTTAAAATGTCACTTGAAGATATCCATTATCCGGACGTGGTCTTGCTAGCAAATAACTGAAGCACCTATAGTGGGCAGGGTCGCTTGACGCTGATTGGTCAGGTCAATGTGTGCGTGCTGCTCCTAGTAGGAAAAAACTTGATGTGTGTGCGTGCCACTTGTAAGTACAAAGCGGCGGGCCCACTAGAAGTGCTTCAGTTATATGTTAGCGACGTCTAGTAGCTACGTCCGGCTGTTTATTTTAAGGTCCTTGATTATCACTGTTGAATATAGAAATGTGGTGTACAAACAGCAACACAGTTAAACTATACACTTCAAAAATGGGAAATACTGCAAGAAAGAGAATCACACTTGAAGGCGTCGTGTTATGCATGTGTGCGTGTGTTTATGAGTATAAATTGGCTATTATTCAAAAGAGTTTTGAAACAATAATTTTTCTTTTATGGCTGATCCAACGTCAATATTGACATTAATGCCATATTATTGAATTCGTGGAAAATAATGAATGAATAATAAATATAAATTACATTATATTGGTGCATCATATCAAAAATATGAAGCACCAATAAAAGCATTAGCAATATAATTAGTTTATTTCATTCCAACGTTCGTCTGAAAGCTAAATCATAATTTGGACAAATTCACCTGTCTTGTTGAAATGAAACCTTTATTTACAGTATGGAAAAAAAAACTTTGCCCAAACAACTACAATGACAAAGCTCAAAGGCACATTACACATACGCAAACGTTATTTGATTTGAAGTTGACATAATACAAATATATATATCTCTTTCAATCGTTATCATTTTCTCTCTGCTCTGTCTTTAATGGGCAGTTAAGTGTGTTGCTGTTTGTATCTACCCACATTAAAACAAATAAAGTAACGTAAGGTATCAATTACTAAATACAGTTCAGTACCTCCAGTTAAGGGATAAGTCAAATAAAAACGAGCTACAATAGGGCACAAGTCTCATAATAAGACCTCTTTGCATTTGGCTCACATCTGACCTACCCTTTCTTACTGGAGGCACTGGGTTGATGTATTAAAAGTATTCTCACCTATAGTGTTATTGTTGGCTGTTATAGTAGAGCTGAAGAGCGTGTCCGTCTTGATAAGAGCTTGCGAGACTTGGACGAAGGTCTGGTCACCAGAAGCGCAGACCCATACGGCTTTACAAGAATGTCTCGGCCCCAAGCGAGGCACGCGGCCCGGGGTCGCGTACCAAACCGGACACCGATCCGTGCGCGCCGGCTCGTCTATACGCGGACGACCCAGTGCGCCTTTCTGTTAATAGTTACATGCAAAATCACTGTTATTTTAATCGTCATAAATCATAATTGAGCACGATTACGATCAAAACCAGTGTTTAATTACTCGTATAAGTCTGTAGAAGTAAGTTAACTTGCGATGATCACGTAATTATTCAACTGACATTGACTCAGTAAGCAAAGGCCAATACATTCACCTAGTATTGCGCTGAATTGGGTGAACTATAACGTCACAACTAACCGAAAGAGTAATTGTCGTGTGCTACCTAAAATAATTGGATTTGTGCAGTATGTGTATAAATTAATATACCAATTGGTTTGAACACATCAAGAGTAACTAGTTCCATGACACTAGTTATTCTTAATGTGTGGTGACTGACGCACAGCGTAAGAAACATACAGTCGGTTGACGGAGACAACAGAGGATGTGTAGGGACCGCCGTGCTTAGCAATTCACCGTGCTTAGTAAATCGCCGTTTAGCAAATTTGGGGCACATGTTTAGAGCATGCATTATAGGGCCTTCTACATCTTGATAGATGATTTAAGCACCGACGTAAAAAAAAATTGAACAACTGTGTGTTTTGAAACTGTGACTGAGGCGCACGTGATAACTGCCGAAATTGTACAGCACGCGGTCTCTATAACGAGAATGGCGATGTGGTTACTGGCGCCGTAGGTGGCGGCGGCGCGTGGCACGCGCACGATACGGTCGTGCTGACACGTCGCCCGTACCCAGTTTCCCGTATCGATTATTGAACTGTGACTGCTGTGTACCTGATAGCTGCCGAATGTGTATAGCTCGCCGTCCCTAGTGAGCACGGCGGTGTGGTTGCTGCCGGCGGCGACGGCAGCGCCGCGCGGCACACGCACGCGCACTATGCGGTGGTGCGCCGACACATCGCCCGCGCCCAGCTGACCGTATTGATTCGACCCGAACGTTAGCACTTCACCTATTTATTGAAATACATAAATGAACCTAAGTCTGTAATTAGACCAAAATCCACCCTTTTACTGGTCTGCCGTCCGATATCTAAAACTAGACTAACCCCTATACAACTACATAGAGGTTAGTCTAGTTTTAGTCATAGGATGGCAATGGTCTGAGTCTAGAGTCTGGCTAATGAAAGATGAGACTAGTAAATTGCGGCAAAATTAAAAAAAAACAACGGGTTGCAACACTGTTTATAGGGTGACAAAAACGGTAATGATATTTGGGCCAATTTATGTTTTGTTGTCACTTTTTTAATTCTTCCGATTTTAGTGAAAGTTGGTAAGAACATAGTGTTTATTAAAGTGTTAGTGTTTATTTATGATATATATATTCACTCCCCACATTAGCCACGGAAAGAAAAGCAAAAACAATTCAGTGTTTTCAGAAACTGTTACTTTCTTATGATGCATATTGAGTATCAAAATCACCACACCATACTATCCTCAGAAATCTAATGACGTTTCACTTTTGTATAATGTCGCCATTTAGAAAGTTTTGAATAAATCTCAGTCTCATCTTTCATTAGCCAGACTCTATCTTATTCTCACCAATAAAAATAAAAAACAAACTCAACAGTCAGTCATTTTTAACGTAATCATTAAAAAGATGATGCTTATTCAGTTTTAGATTCATTAAAATAGGATCTCCTCAAAGGCTTAACATGAAAGACTCAAATTTAAATTGCTGCACAAGATAGATGTTTGTAAGGAAAACAGCCTTTTTGGGCACAAGTTCTCACCATGCTCGGTGAGTAGCACGGAGTGGTGCAGCCCGCAGGCGACGGCGATGACGCGGTGCCCGCCCGGCACCGACACGCGCGCCGGCGGCAGGCAGCTCACCTTCAGGCTCGCGTCCCTCTCCTCCGACGCCGTCGTGTGCCCTTCGTAATGCCCGTAGCGCCCGTTGTCTTTGTCTGCAAGTAACCACACGAGACATACCATAAACGACGAAACTTGACAAGCGTCCGAGGCGCCACGCTCTGAGTGTAGCGATTGAAATAATGGAGAACGCCAGCAAAGCATTTGGCACGGCATTAAACACGCCGCATTTTATTTTAAACTAGAGGACGCCCGCAACTTTGTTCACGAAGGTGAAACAAGATAAATGTCGCTTTTTACTCCGGCTAGGAAATCGGGTTTGCGTGATGCGCGTACAAACCGACAAACAGACAAAAATGTCAAAAAGTATTTATTTACATTATATACTTGTTATTACTTTTCCAGAGTGTCCCCACGATTTTATTATATGTATATAGAAGAGCTTCTGCGGCGGGACCTTCATTTGCGACCCGTTTCTGCACATCCGATATGGCCGGTGCTCCTCACGAACATTCAGCTGGAGATGACGCCACATAAATTGCAATCGATGTCGCCTTCATCGCACCCACACCAATCATTTCAAAAGTAAGGATAGGCCCATTCGAACAGTTCGGAACTATTTTCCCCGTAACAAAAAATGCAGCTATAAAGACCAGCTGCGCAGTGCACGCGCCGCGTGGCGCACTGCCGGCTGGTACTGATTTGGCGGTACTTTTACCGCCAAAGCGTTGAAACCGTCTGAACGCTCGCTTAGCCCTGTCCTTTGTACACATCAATGAGCCACACTTTCTACAAACACATAAGTGCACATACGTCCATGTTCGTCGGGTACTAACCGCTCTTCGTGTCGGAGCGGGTGGAGGCGTCCTCCTCGTCGTCGCACGGCAGCCGCTCGCCGCACACGCCCTTGAACGCGTCCGCGCAGCGCCGGCACACTCCGCATGAACTACAGCCGCTGTCACCTTCGCCGCACCCACATTTTCTACACATAATAGTACATTATACAACTAGGGTGGTAAAACAAAGAAAAGCCGAGATCGCAGATGTTTGCGGCCCGAGCTGCAAGCGAGGGACGTAAATATGCGATCGAGGGCTTTCTTTATTACCTCCCGTGTTGTGTACATCATTTTATGTCTACACTTGGCCAGAAAGCGGCTTTTTCCGTACGCGTAGCGTGCGGTAAAAGCCACTTTATGGCCAGGTGTGGCATAAAGTTGATTTATTCACCTTATATGATTCCAAACTAATTATTTTATTGATTATTAGAGAAATAAATTGATGCAGCCTCTCAACCACTCGTCTTGCTTGCTTCTTTGCGTTGAACTCTGTTGCTAAAGAAATAAGTGCTTTGACTGCAAACAATTGTTACCGAAAGAAAGCGAGTTGTTATGTATTTTTATTATTTTCTAGAAAAGATTCATTCAGTCATTCTTATTTAAGAAGAGCATTCTTCTTAAATAAGAATGACCAAACTGGTCGTCTACTTACTCGCCAGGAACTCTGTTAGGAAGTCGCGCACAATGACAGGCGCTGGAAAACCCCGTGCATTCCCGGCATAGCGGACAAACCCGGCAGTAATCTGTCGTCCAGGTGTGCGTTGCGCACAAAGGCGGCTCCTTGCCGCTCTGACGGCGCGTCGTGAACGCTTCTGAAAGTACGTTAATTATAAACAACAGTACCCAAAACGTATTAAGTAACACAATACTTTTACTAAATTTACTCACTTTCCTTAGTAAATCCAAATTCCCTGCCGCATTGGCCTTTGTTGTTGATACCAAACGTGTAAACTTGACCAAAATTAGTCAACACTACGGCATGCGCTTTTCCTAGGGCGACCTACAAAATTAACTCGTCATTATAACCGTGCACTGCCAATCCGACATACGAATTACGACGACATATTAATTCCGAGATTGTCATGGTCTACCTGTATGACCCGTTCGTGTCTCAATCCAGTGACGAGTCCTGTGGAATCACACTGTTGCGTGTCTTTGCCAAACATTAGCAACAGTCCTTGTCGTGTGACTAATGCCGTCGATCCGTAGTTACAAGCCGCATATACTATGAAGTGACCATCAGCCTGTCAAGGTAAAACGTTAGGATATGAGGCGTGATCAAATATTTTAATAGTTATTATTCTTACAATAAAATATGATCATACCTTGAATATTTTCTTAGGTCTCGTGGGTTTAGGTGTTCGCCGGTGTTTGCTAGCGTCGCCGTCTTCGCCGCGTCGGGCCACGCCGGTGAAAAGTGCCGTGCCGTTATCCAAAACTAGAATCGCGTGCACGCCTTCGTGACCCACGGCAACCTAATCATTATAATTATTACTTTAGCCAAGCTTATTATTCGTCGATTACATTAAAATAAATCTCATTGTTATGTCGCCCACATACGTAAGATATTATTATACAAACCTGAATGATTTTACATTTCTTAACATTGGGAGCATCGTTTCTTGAGAACAGAGTCTCTTTCATCAATGTCCAGCGTCCTACATGCGGAGATGCGGCTTTGTATCCTAAGCTGGTGCTTTTCCCAGTATAATATACCTGAAATAGATCGTGTCATAAATTCATAATCATAACGTCATGTATGTAACTTCAAACAGTTTAATTGTGAATTAATGATTTCAATAATGACGTAAAAGATACTGTTTGTTTCAGAGTTGAGTTTCATATCATAACTCCAAAGAGTACATCTGATTGTCTCTCAACTTAGCCCAGCGTGACAGGACTGGCTTCCCACAAGGCGGCTTGACCCAACATAGCAGCAATCATTGACGTCGTTAATTTCAAAAAGGTAACTTTAATTGTATATTATATTTTTACAAAATGTTGACTATTTAATATACAAGTCTATTACAGGATTGCTCACAGCTACCATCGCATAAAATACGATTTTTTAAAGAAAAATATTAACAACTGCAAAGCAACACTTCGGTGATCTCATTGAGACTGGCAGATTGCATTCCATTAGATCAGTGGTTCTTAACCGGTGGTCCGAGGACCACTGGTGGTCCCTGACAACACACAAAGTGGTCCGCGAAGCCATCCGAAAAAAATATTATATTACCTCTAAACCTATTTACTTTCTATTGCCTCCAAACAGTTGGTGGTCCGCGGCAAGATACAGATTTTGTCAAATGGTCCTTCATCACTAAAAGGTTAAGAACCACTGCATTAGATTAACGTAGACATAGTATTGAATTTTACACACTTACCTTTCCAGAACTAGTAGTCAACAACCCAAAATCCTGTCCGCTGCATATTCCTGACAGGGGATCGTCATCGTCGTCATCCAATTGCATTGCGACCGGTGCATCTAACTCTAGCGGCCTTCTTGACAGGCCATCTTCGAAAGGAGCTCTCCCCAGTGACAGAGTTCGTCTCCTCAGTAGATGGACATTCAGTTCCTTGCGAGAGTTCAGAACAACGGGTGCTGCACCTTCTGCACGATCCGTCGGTGTATTAACGTCATACAATCTAATTGTCAAACTATCCTGAAGATAAACAATGTCTAGTAAGCTAAAAATCAACTTACAATCACGTCAGTATCCATTCAAATTTTAAAACTTACAAAATTTGTTAGTATAATCAATCCTAGTTGATTGCCGTCAGTAAACACAGCCGATTTAGGTTCAACGGGAGCAGGTTGACCAGGCTCCAATCTTATCACATTTTTAACTTCAAATGTATCTTTATCAATTTCAAAAACTTCAGTCTTTTTCCTTCCAATTCTTACATAAAGCTTATTCTGAAAAAAACATATTACAAATCATATTCGTTCCGTGTAAAATGATTCTACGATACCAAATAAAAGAATTTCAGAATACTCACTTTACAGTAACCTAACCAGCCATGTCTATCACTAGCGAAGAAATCAGGTTTGTACAAATAAACATGTTGTCTAATTGAACTACCGTAACCTGAGCCGATCTTAAGGAGGCCTTTGGAAGTAAAGACGTAAAGGAAGCAACCGTCGGAAACGAGAGCACGAACTACTAGCTCTCCAGTGCCCGCCGTCAACTGAGGAGGGATGTCTACAGGGAAACTGGTTACAAGAGACTGGTGAGGGACGCCATAGTTCAGCCACATGTTACGGGACGGAGGACCTAAGATTATTGAATGAACACTGCGCTGAAGTGTTGTTAAATTTGCAGGCACCTGAAATTACAAGTTATAACCTGTAGTTTGTAATACCTACGTAGAAAATTTAAGTAGGTATACGTGTATCGTAACTATTCTCACCTGAATGTACTGTTCAGAAAGTAGAGGTGAAGACATTATAAGGGAGGCCACTGCATTCAATATTAGCTCTGCCTCGCCTCTAGCCACCGACAAAGCTATGAGACACGAACTGCTTAGTGCTGTTAGAGCTGTGGGGGTGTCGGCACGACCCAGTGGGCCTGTGCCACTGGCAACTTCCACAAGCATACCATGCAAATTAGAAATTATCTGTAATGAAACAATGCCCCATAAGTATTAGGTAATTTTAAGAACATAAACCATATTCCCATATTTCGAGATTGATGATACCTCTGTAGGTTCTTGAGCCAGTTCTTCGGGCGCATGGCCTTGCAGGACATCCAGTAAGGCCCGCAAAGCATGCTCACAGAAATGCGAATCAGTAAACCGGGCCTGAGATATTAACGAAAACACTGTGCGCAAGCCAATGCCGGTGATCTGTAACCATATCGCAAATATGTATATCATATAATCAAGCAGCAAAAACTTAAATATTGCAGACATTAACAGTTCTTTATTTTTGTGTTATCATCAGATCTAAATGAAAAAAATGTAAAATGTATTATCCACTTCTGATAAAAATTTACTTGCAAGATTCAAACACCAATGTGGGTTGAATAAAAGCTTCTAAAAAAACATATCGATACCTTTAGACTTTAGGCGTAAGCTCCATTAGAACCTACGGCGTTTACGTCCATTGAGTCTAAAGGTATCGATGTACCATATTTTCAAATAAATGTATGAAAATAAAACAGCGTTGTCCAAAAAAAGTGCATAATTCAATGGAATTTGAATATTGTTTAAATACTGTCTAAGTTTCCGTTACGTCACTGTAATGTATTCATTTGACACGTGCTTTCAGTTTCGTCACGGCCACTGTTCACTATTTTTGAAAAACGCTCAAATAAAACTAGTTTCAATATCTTGCCAACATCCTGTAACTAGCCACTTTACATAAAGTTAATAATTTTTTCTCATCTGTCGAGTTACTGACAATTATCATACTTCATAAGATTACCTTTGGTAACTTGGCCAATGGGAGTTGGGCTGAAAGTTCGTCATTGTCACTGTCATCAGAGAACTCTGACACCAATCCATGAAGACTCTTCCAGCGAGTGAGCACTGATCTACGGACAGTTGCATATACAGCAAACTGTGAGGGATTTCCCAGGAGTGCTGGTGCAAAGCAGACAGCAAGCGCATTACCAGCTTTCAGTCTTCGTAGCTTTTCTTTTTTTCCAAATTTCTTCTGGCCTTTTTTCTCAGATTTCCTACAAAAATGCATATACTGTAAAACTTACATACTAACATTAATCAAAACAACTAACACCAATGCAGCATTTCTTACATTAAAATGTACAAATATGACTGAAAAAAGGTTAACTTTAAAGGGGTAACTTGTTCACTTAATACACTGACAATTTCTATCTACTATGCCTCTTATAATTTGAGGATTGCGCCCTTGAGGTTTGTGCAACAAACAACATATATATATACTAAAACTCAAAGTAGTAGTAAAATTATTACTAGAAAAGTTGACAGAAATTGCGCTAGCCCGTAATTATTATTTTATCCAACTCCAAAAGGTATGGACTTTAATTATATACCATATACCCTAACTTCTATAAAGAATTCAATCACTAATCAATAGCACTACACTACACATTCAAATGCTGTGCAAAGTTAAAGACCCTCTACATAATCTCATTGTCTACAACAGTTCTATGATATCATTTGTACACTGTGCTATAAGTCACATCTGATATCACAAGCTGAAATGGAGATACTTCACACTCGTTCAGTCAGTAAAGTTATATGCTCCTTATAGCTTTATAAATCCTCACATAATTCATTCATTATAAATTCTAAATGAGTTTTGAACTTTTTTAATGTATGAAATAAAGTTGTCATTTCATAAACGCCAATGGGACATGCAATGCTAAAGCACTGCCATGTCATGACAAAACACTGTATCTGGTATAGGAAAGCCATACACAGTTACAGTGTTTTGCCATGGCATGGCAGAGCACCCGGCACCAATTTGAAAGCGCTGTATTACACCAGCATGGAGTCTGCGGTCAATAATATCATGAGGCCCAGACCCTGATCTACGACTTTTCAGAGCCAGGGCAGAAATTTCATGTGGCACCCTCTCTTTTGAGGTAATAGAAGCAACTTTTTTTTGGACACAACATGTGCTAATTTTATGCAAGTTTAGCTGAGTAACTATAACTACCACAGTTTTATATGTAGTACTTACCTAGTGCCACTCCAGCATAATGTCCGGAAATATTTTTTATAATTTTCAGGTATCATACATGTTAGCTCTGGCACTTGGATTCTAGTGGCCATCCTGAATTGTATTTTCTACTTCAACCACTTCATGTCTCTGCTACAAAGTTGATGAGAGGAACTGTAAATACATTAAGACCTTTAAAAAACAAATAGGCACAAACAAAATGTTCATAATAATCTCTGCTTAAATCATGATGTAGCTGCATATCAAGCATAACGATCGTTCACAAAGCTCTCACACTTATCACTTCAAGTATTATACAAAGTTAACATTTCTTATCTCATTTGGGTTTGCAATGCATCACTATTTAGGAATATATACCGTAAAACGATACTTTTAAATTGAGAAATAGGCTAGATAAAACCATTATTAAATTCTATTAAATAGCACTAATACTTAATTTATGTAAACACAGAACAATGTAAAGCACCGATTAGATAAATAAATCGCCGCAGCAAGGTCACACACAATGAATTAAACCTCAAACCATTTTCAATATTATAGAAAAGATAGCAGTCGCAAATGCATAACTAAGAGTATAAAGCGTTATAATCGATGGGAAATTCGCCCAAGGAAACATATTTTAAATATAATATAGTACTATATTGATATTTTTACTACGGCACTTTAACCTACGTGTGTTACTAATGTGTAATATTTAAAATAAAGAAACTAAAAAATCCGTACAGTCATAAACTACACATTTTTGGCATAATATAATTATTGGTACCTGATAATGCCTTTGCCGCATTATTTTTGTTTTATTATATTAGCTAAGTATTTGAAACTCCGTGATCTTAGTAAAGTTTGTAATAATGTCAAAAAATCAATAAACACACGGAACTAGTGCTACCATTTATTTTAAAAACCGGTAAAACTGGCAACCTTACAATTATTTCCTGCTTAAATCTGATACAGGTGAGCCAATGTGATCAGCTGACTGGATCAATGGTACACCATTGAATTGCAGTTGTCAAGAATATAAAGCGCCCCCGAGACGGTCAAACGGTTTGACTCAAACCATTTTGATCGTTTACAAAGGTGGTTTGAACGGTTTGTCAAACATATACGGATTTGAAGCCCGTTTGATGAATTTTCATATTTTTCTTGTGTTTGACGCGCCGTTTGACCGTGTTCCGACGTGTTTGAACAAACTTGGCTTAGTTTTGTGGTGGATTTCGTAGTGTGACACAAGTGACGGAAGTCTAATCACGGCGGCGTACCGAACCAAACTGCGCAGAGCCGTTTGACAACCGTTTAAACCGACATCAAAATGTTTCATCAAACACGTAAGGTATGAATCAAACCATTTGACCGTCTCAGGGGCTCTTAAAAGATGGACGATGGACTGTTCTCATTAGGGCCTATGCACACGGCATCTTTTAAACGCGCCGTCGACGCGGGTTTGGGAGCGCGTTTAAAAGACGCCGTGTGTTGAGGACAAAGTCAGCTGTGCCAAAGTTGTACTTTTCGCAAATGTAAAATTGCTGAATTAAAAAAATAGTACATTACTGCAGAAGCCGGGAAGTAAGGAGATGCCAGGCTGAGTACATATAGCTGGCCGAGCGAAGCGAGGCCAGATAGTTACGAGGCTGGCAACCCCATTTCCCGCCGAGGTATGTATAGTGCTTTTCTCAAATATGCAATGAAATAAATAAACTTACTATAATAACCTTACTTAATATTTTATAACACGAACTTTGTGTCAGAAAGTGACATTAGTGACATATTATATCCATAGACAATGCAAAAGCTGTTTCAATTCACATTTTTACCGCGAATATTTAGATGAAATATTTTAAATGTGTATTCGTGTAGTTAAAATTGCAATTTAAAATTGTTTATAATGTATTATTTGTTATGTTCATGTCAATTTGAAATAAATAAAACTGCAAAATATAGCAAACATCGTTTTTTGTTTTTTTAATGGCTGAATGCCGCGGTGCTGTGGCTCAAATAAATGTGGAATGGATTTAAAAAAAAAATACATTGCCGGCCTAGGCCGGCCTAGGCCGGCAATCTAAGTATGAAATTCCATTATGTGCCAAGTGTCAAGCCGCACCGGAAACGAGGTATTTGCGGCCTATTTTTACCCGACTGCGGCGAAGCCCAAAGTTCGTTCCTGTGTCCGCACGTAACTACTCAACGGCACAACCGATTTTGATAAATGATACATCATTGGATTCGTCTTGATGGCGCGAGTGTCACTGGGTATGAAGTTCGTTAAAATAAACGAAATGG
This sequence comes from Eudemis profundana, assembly GCA_947034925.1. Lineage (NCBI taxonomy): Eukaryota > Metazoa > Arthropoda > Insecta > Lepidoptera > Tortricidae > Eudemis > Eudemis profundana. Next base: position 30,250,194 of record OX344794.1, read on the forward strand.
CGGGATTTTATGCACTTTTAAAGTGCACCGCGGTTGGGTTTTTTTTAGTAAAAATATTTTTAGGCACGTAATGTCAACATTTCATGCCATGTTTGAGAAAAAAACTATATTTTTGAATAGACGCCCGATTTCAGGCTTATTATGCTTATGCTTATTAATTATCTCCATGTCTATGTGTGCGAGCTATCTAGACACGCAGCAGCGTGTCAAGCCAAGTTCAAAGCAAAACTGGCTAGCCAGCGCCAAGTGTAATATTACACGAACCACTTGGTGCCACTTTTCACCCTTCTATAACTCAAAACCTCTTTAACGTAAACACATAAAACTACGTGTGTTTAATTATATCCATAAGGACATCTAGAACTCCAAATTTCATGAAGCTAGCTCAAACGGTTATAAAGATATGAAGGTCAAAAAGTCGTAAATTTTAGCACTGACTGACTGACTGATTCATAGTACCTAAACCTAGCCTACATCCAGATGACCTAGAAGGAAGAAATTTGGAATCCAGCTCGATAATTGTGTGTAAGCGTACTAAAAAATCTAAAATTAAAAAAAAAGTTAAAGAATAGGGGGGTCCCCATACAAAATTTTGTTTTTGACGTGATAACGTCTTATAATTCGATGGAGCCGGCTGCACGCACGAAAAAGTGTGACGTCATTTGCCGTTACCTTGCGGGGCCGTTACCTTATCAACTCGAAAAAACAGTAAGCGCCGCAGGATTTCATACATCTTACGCGTTTTTGCGCAAACTAACTTTATCAACTCGAAAAAACCGTAAGCGCCGCAGGATTTCATACATCTTACGCGTTTTTGCGCAAACTAACTTTATCAACTCGAAAAAACAGTAAGCGCCGCAGGATTTCATACATCTTACGCGTTTTTGCGCAAAATAGGTACTTTATATTATTCCAGCACTAATGTCGTTAAGGCGATAGTTTCTTACCAATTGTTAATAAATTAGGCCTTATTCCCTAAGATACGGCTGTCAAGATCTCTATTGTATGACAAGAAGTCAACGTTATCACGTTCGACTATCGTCAGTAAACCGACTTTACAGACCACCGATTTTTTTTTAATTGTATCGTTGAGTACCTAAACCTAACCTACTTCCAGATGACCTAGAAGGATGAAATTTGGAATGCAGCTCGGTAATTGTATGTAAGCGTAGGAAAAAATGTAAAAATAAAAAAAAGTTAAAAAATAGGGGGGTCCCCATACATTTTTTTAATTGTATCGTTGGAACCGTTACAAACATTAAAGCTCAATACCTGCCTAGTTTTCTTTACAAAAAGTAATGATATCCCACCAAAAACATCAATGTAAAAACGGAGAGCCAAGTTCAATACAAAAATTATGCTAGGCTGTGGGCTTCGCCGCAAAAAGAATGGAGATCTAAATGAGTGCCAAGTCCTATGCAAAATCCAAATATGTATTTATAGGAACAAAATAACATTATAACCAAGTATTAAACTCTATTTCTTTGCTTTATTGGATACCTATAACAATTGCTGTTTTTTAAAAATGTGAGATCTTAAAGTAAGTTAGATTTGACTTGGCCAGTTTTTATCAGAATTTAAAAAAATATATATATTTGATGAATAACTTTACAAAATGACTGATGTAATGAAAACTGGCCAAGTCAAATCCGACCTACTTTAAGATCTCACATTTTTAAAAAACAGCAATTGTTATAGGTATCCAATAAAGCAAAGAAATAGAGTTTAATACTTGTTCATAATTTCCATACGCGAAGTGTCATAATTTTTTTTAAGTAATGCCTCAAAGAACTACAAAATTTTGAACTAAATCCAAAAACTTTTGATTTCTAATTCTTTTATTGGTAACATTTTCAAAGGTTTTGGCATATTTTTTGAATTTTTCGTAATCAACCATTTATTGGCTATTAGATGATGGCTCTTTTTTATTCCTAATTTAAATAGTTTTTTCACAATTAGCAGTTTTAGATCACAGGCGGGTTTAAAAAAAAATAAGTTAAAAGTCAAATAACTTGATAACCATTGAGTTTTGACCCCCAGTTGATTGGACTTAAATCAGTGGCGTAACTACAGGATGGCAGGGCTGGCAAAATGCCACGGGCCCCCGACCCAAGAGGGCCCCGGCGTAAGTATAACATTAAAATAATAAAGCTTAATGATAGGGCCCCCATTAAAGGAATTTGCCACGGGCCCCAGATGATATAGTTACGCCACTGACTTAAATCATTGCAAATAGGCTCTAGAGTAACCCCTTTCAAGGAATAGGTCGAATTTCCAATCACCCTGTATACGCGGAAAAACTGGACGTCTGGCAACGCTAGCTCTGAGGGACACAAGCTGATATCAAACCTAACCTAAAAACTGGCCAAGAGCACGTCGGACCATGTTCAGTGTAGGGTTCCATAGCCGTAATATAAGGTAAAACATTTTTAGTAAAAAAAAAACCCGACCGCGGTGCACTTTAAAAGTGCATAAAATCTGCCATTTTATTTATTTTCACGAACTTCATACCCAGTGACACTCGCGCCATCAATGCAAATCTAATGATGTATCATTTATCACAGTCGGTTGTACCGTTGAGTAGTTACGAGCGGACATAGGAACGGACATACATACATACAGGTCAAACACATAACCCTACTTTGGGCTTCGCCGCAGTCGGGTAAAGGCAAATACTAACTCAAAAACGGTTAATCCGATCTTGTTGAAAATAATTTTCGTTGAAAGTATTAATTAAGCGTTATCTTTGATTTTTCTTAAATATTTTTCAGACTCAAATTTTCACAACTTTCGGAGCGATTATTTCCAAAGACATTCACTTAATCAAAAACATTACTCAAAAACCTCAAATATTTTTGAAAGAGCTGTCAAACTATGGGGTCTGGTTAATGTCCGGCCCCGTATTGTACAGCCCGATAATTGGCGACCCCAAAAATGGTCGCGGATTATCGGGCCGGGCTTTATCACCCTGTGCAAAACGTGGCTTCCAATTATCGCCCTGAACCAAACTTGTTCAGCCCAATAAAGCACGGCCAAATAATGCCCAGCCCGATAATGCGCAACCAAATAATTGGTGTACATCGCTTCTGATTCAGGGACTCCAATTATCACCCTGTACCGATAATGCCCAGCCCGATATTCCCCAGCCCGATAATGTACAGCCCGATAATTGGTGTCCACTTTTCCAAGAGGTCGACGAAGCCTCGCTGCGCGAGGCTTCTATTTCTGCTCTGAAGGACACAAGCTGACTAACAAACCTAACCTAAAAAAAGGAGGCTTCCAATTATTGGGCCGGGCATTATCGGGTCGAACTTTATCACCTTGTACAGATAATGCTCGGCCCGATAATTCGAAGCCATTGGGCTCGAATCGCTGGTCACCAATTATTGGTCTGTACATTATCACCCTGTGCCAAACGTGGCTTCGAAATAACGGGCTGAGCATTATCTGTACAGGGCGAGAAAGCTCGACCCAATAAAGCCCGGCCCGTGGCCGCGGATTATCGGGGCTGTGCATTATCGGGCCGGACTTTATTTTGGCTGTGCATTATCGTCTCCCGAACTATGTACCACTCCTTGACATTTCGTGAAAAAAATTTTTTAGCTTCTGTAACATGTATGGAGTGCCCCCCCCCCCCTGAAAATATCTATTTTAGTTGTTTAACTACCAAACTAAGTAGCGGCTTATACAAGACACCTTCCAAATTTCATCAATATCCAAGTAATTTTTGAGTAAAATGCCTGTGACATACGGACAGACGGACAGACGGACAGACGGACGGACGGACATGATGAAACTATAAGGGTTCCGTTTTTGCCATTTTGGCTACGGAACCCTAAAAATGGAGTTTGTTTTGTTCACTTTTTTCATGCGGGGGGCTACGCCCTCCGAGCCCCCTTGTGAGATCTGGGCCCTGTTTCACGAAGCTACTACAAGTCACAATTTTACAAGTCTAAACTTGCAACATTGGCCAAATCAACCAATGGCGTTGCTGTGTTTGACCAATGTTGAGTGTAGACTTGTAGCTTCGTGAAACAAGGCCCAGGTTCTACCTAGGACATAATAGATTTATACATATAAATTAAGCTAAGATTATACATGTAACCAATGGATCTAAAATATTTCCTACTTAATTACCGGTTATGGAAGAGCGCGACATCCTAACACAGGTTTACTTACCTAAAAGGAAGTCCCGATCACTGCAGGCATTGTACTTGTTTAAAAGGGAAATAAACAATTTTTCATTTTTTTTCATTTTCATACAACTAAAATTTGACGGACTCGGCTAGGCGGGTTATTTAATGTTGTCGAACGAAAGTAGTTTGCCTAGCCGCTTGATAGAAGGGCTAGACGGCCCGATGTTCATCCAGGCACTTAATTAAATGGCGCTGTTTAATGAAAAGGCTAGGCAACTAACCAAATAGCTAATTAAGCTAGTTGGCGGCGACAGATACATTTAACAAATATGTACGATTTATCCAACTCAATTGTGTCGTGTAGGAGCCTCACGAAGCTCGGCCCGTGCCAAACCTCTTTATACCGGTATTTTGCGAAAAATTATCGGTAGAACATCCCTATCACCGCGCCATTGTGGTGGTGGTTGGTGTTCATTCAGTTTGTCATTATGCCCTGCTTGTGTGTATTTTATTAATTTTAAGGGTATTAATGAATATTTTTACTACAAATGTTTTAGTGGAAAATAACAACAGTGACAATAATGTGTGCCGATCCTTTTTTACCAGATTATTAGACATCTTTGAGTCATCACGGTTAGTTGAAATTAATGGCTGAGGTTATTTGTTGTGACATAGGTAGTTATAACGTATACCTTTTATAATTTGTCATCAGCGACCATTCATTTAACAGAAATTATTACAAGTCAGATGTATCACAGGCAGCAGTCGGTAGTATTTCCAATTCCTTTGTATTAATTGCAAATGGTTCTGCCATAAACATCGTTTCTTGCTTACACAAAATAGCTATAAAGTACATTGTCGTTTTTTGGCGTTGATCGTTTATCACAAAGAAACTTGAAATCTTCCCTACTATATAATGTGTCTGGATTACTGTAATAAGTGTGATTATTTCAATATTTTAATTCCGTCCCCTAATTGCTGTTATAATGCGAACTACTCTTAAATTCATGTAATAAATACATATTTCTTTCAGTCTTGCTATGTCACAAAAGTTAGATGTTTACATTCAAAATAATTTGAAGTTGTTTTCTATGTAGTAATATCCGTAATATTTTTTTGTATATAATGAATTAATAGCAAACATAGTGTGTAACTTTATGTTAATATTTTTCAAATTATTTCCTGCGATAAATCCCCTTGTTATGATTAAAATGCATAAGATATATTGATAGTATATCATTCTTAAAATTTTTGGCACTAATATAACCAAAACTTGATGGGTTAGACTCAGACTTTATGTGTAAAGAAATTTAATTTATAAATCCTACCTACACCTAAAACATGTATATGGATGGGGGGTTTAATGTTTTGTTTTCAGTCCTGCTTTTTATCCTAAGACACTCTTTATTCTTATACTGAATACTAGAATTAGGCAAACCTTGACAGCTTGATACACACAAAATGTTGCCACACTTCTGCCATCCTAGTCTAAAAAGCGACTTTTTACTATGAACTTCTATAGCAAAAAGTCACCTTTTAGACTAGAACAGCCGAGTTCAACCAGTGTTGTTTTTCTTATATTATAAAATAAAATACCTATTGGTACAAGGATTTTGGTTTTCAAAATACATAGTACAAAGTATCTAGTTATGGATATTACATTTTTCATATTTTTTGTTTAATATTTTTTATTAGTTTACCTAATTCTTGTACTCGAGCTTTTTTATTTAAAATGTTCTCTTAACTACTAGCTAACAGGTTGTCACAAAACTAACAACTTGTGTCAAACTTCATATATTTCGTTACCATCTAACAGGTTAAACCAGTGGTTCCTAACCTTTATTGCCTCATCACCCACAGGCCCGTTCTAGATTTGTATCGTTACCCCTCCAAAAAATAGGTGCTACAAGGAAGTATATGAAAGTACTCAAAGAAAAACGACTTAAGATGAGTATTACCCCTCAGAAAACGAAATTTTACCCCTAGAGGCATAATAACCCCCAGGTTCGGAACAGATGGGTTAGACGGTATTTAACCATAGCTTAAATTTCAAATAAAAATGCCCATTCACTATAGTATCCTAATAATGTTTTCACTACTTTGTATGGGCAGGTGTACTATAAAGTTTAGTTTTCAGCAGACAAATGATTAATAAAAAAAATTAGTTCAATATTTTAATTTTCATAATTGATTTTTGAAAAAAATTAGTTCAATATTTTAATTTTCATAATTGACTTGTTCAGTTACAATTTTCTTAATGTATGAGGGCCTCCTACAGAAATTTCCATTTCGTCCTCTGGGACTAAATATTGTGGTTTAGTTTGTCCCTGCTAGATTCTATTTATATTTATTTAAACTTTATTGCTCAAAAGAAAAATTACCATATATAAAGCGAACTTAATTCCTTAGGGCATTCTCTTTTATACATCTAACTCGTGGTGTTCCAGGTCTGCAGGATCTGACTGATATTACTGTTCCTTTCCATTTTGCTCTACTGACATGCATCATCCAAACTTATAGCTTTTAAACTGGCTCAATTTTATACAGTAAATATATGGTTAAAATTTAAATAAGATATCACACAGATATTTAAATGGTGCTTAATTCAACTTTTTTGACAAATTATTATTAATCTTTTAATTATTGATAACATTACTGAGTGACAATATTTTTTTCATGGTATTCTTGGGTCATGCTCATAAGGTTGTTTCCAAAAAAAATCAAAAATTTAGCATGCTGTTCAACTTATTTCATGAAATAATTGCCACAAAGAAACCGAGTTACTGATATAAAGATGCAATTAAAATTGCCTTTATTGAAAAAAGGTTTGTGGTATTTGTTACCTCCAAGAGATTACATATTCTATTTTTGATCTATTAAAGTTCCTTGACACTATCTCTTTTGTTTTTTTTTGTAAGCTAGATTACTGATCATCTACATGCAATACTTAGATGACTGTACTGTTATTATTATTCGATATAGATGAGACAAAATAGAAATGGCAGGATAGCTCAGATCTTTCTGGATTGTTGGGAGGCCTTTGTTTAGTAATTGGACTCTGAATAGCAGTGGCATGGTATCTATAGAGTCCAATTTCTATCAGCTTATCTCTGAACCATGTTATATTGCTACACTTGAAGAAAATTGCTACACTTGAAGAAAATTTTGCCAATAATAGTACTTCAGTTGGCCAAAAGACTGTCACGTCACATACTGTAATTAAAAAGATTATTATTATTACTGACTGATTTTATTACTATGTAGCCCGCGGCTTCGCTTGCGAATGTCCCGTTATTATCGCAAGGAAACTCTTTTCCGAGATATGAAGTATCCTATGTTTAAATCCAGAACTTGGTCTATTGGAATGCCAAACTTCAGCTCAATCCATTCAGTTGTTACTGCATTATTTAGTAACAAACACCCAAACATTTTCACAAACTTTCACATTTATTATTAGTAGGATATATTAAAGAAAATAGTAAACAATAATTGTGTATATTTCGATTAGGCTCTGTCAACGCAGTCAGTGAGCGGCAGCAATGGAGGCCGGCGCGCGCGCGCTCGACGTGCTGCCGCTGTTGCACGAGCGCGTGGCCGCGCTCACCGGCGGCCGCGACCGCCGCGGGGGGCCCATCATATGGTTCCCGGCTAATTCGCGCCGCGACCGCATCGCGCCTGACGACTATAGACGACTTTTGCATTACTTAATCACCATACCTAGGTATGTTCATTTAATCTTATGTGGACAAAGTACATGTAATGAATGCTTTTGATATCAATTTTGCTAGTCGCAAGTTCATATTTCGTATTTTATATCTATTCAATTTAGGCAAAGCGTGAAACGTTAATAGGTTTTAATTAGTCTGCTGACCATACATGCATAACCCTTATCTTGTTTCACTTATATGTAACTAATATCTTTGTATCACATGTACATATTCTAAAGACAACAAATTATAACATTACATTTTATCTTATATAAATGTATACTCCGAAATATGAAAGGGCTAGAGTATAATAAATATTTTGAATAAATAACTCGTGTTTCGGGTTGTATTAAAGTCTTTTTAACTAAATGTAAACTTCATAATACTTAGTGCTTTTTGCCTTATAAATATCAGGTGCATGATTATTTCAAGGCAGTGACGATATCTTGCCTTAATACCCATATAAGCTTTTTCATTCATTCAATCGACTTAATTGTTTAAATGCTCACAGATGTATTCTCAGCCCCAATATAGCGAGTAGTTACTTTCAATAACAAGCTGCTGCCTAATTGGTCATATCCTTTTCTACAGGCATTGAACAATAGCTCGTTGCATTATGAGACTACTTTGCCGTGTAATTCGATACTTCATTGTTAAGGCTTTTCCTGTAGAAAACATTCATTGCAGCAATTTGTTCTTTAATAACTGACTTCTCTTTGCACAAGGATCTGTGAAAACGAATTAGTAAAAAAAATAGGAATAGTTAAAATAAACTCTCTGTACTGAAAGAATTAAAAAGTTAAATTGTGTACTTTATAACATTTTGTACTTTTTCGTTCTAGTGATGCCGTGCGGTCACATGGGTTTACAATCCTAATTGATATGAGAGGTTCAGCATGGGCTGCAATCAAGCCTATTCTAAAAGTTCTACAAGAGCACTTCTCATCATCCGTCCATCAAGCACTTGTAGTTAAACCTGATAATTTTTGGCAAAAACAACGTACAACCATAGGAGCTCACAAGTATAAGTTTGAGGTAAGTTATGTTTAGTGTGCTTTAATTCAACCTTTTATGTAGTGGTGTTTCAAGGATTAAAAAAATATAACTAATTATTTTCTTTTGTTTTCAGGCTGCTGTTATTAGCTTAGAAGCACTTCCTAAAGTCGTAGATAGCTCACAATTGACACCTGATTTAGATGGTACTCTTCAATATGACCACGCGCAGTGGATAGATCTGAGATTAGTAAGTTTTATCAGGAATCTTTCTTGCGAGATCACAATTTATTCAATTTCGATTTCTCTAAACTACTCTATTTTTAGGCTTTAGAAGAACTGATGTGGCAGGCTGGCGAGCTCCTGGACCGACTCGATGATTTGCAAGAGGATGTTGCGAGAGCAGATTTTGCGGATGACGTCACGGGTGCTCGCCGGGCCATAGACGCACATGCAGACATTAATAAACGTTTAGCCAAGGTTCCGGTGGATGAACTCGAAGCACAAGGTAACCAAAGGACAACGCAGACTAAATTAGGAATACTTGCAAACGCAGGCGTCGAAGTGAAGGTGCAGATTTAATGGTACTAGACTAGCTAAATTAGTTCGCCATAGTACTTTATAAACGCCTTATACTATTTCTGCCTTACCAATTAACGTTTTAACCGCTATTTCATTATTAAAGGTGTCGATGGCATCACAATAGACAACCGCAAATTGTTTTTCCGTTTTTTATTAGATTTCGATTAAGAATTCTGAGTAGGCACGGCTTGAGGATGCCAAAAACAACTCTCTTCGGCCTTAATTTCTATGCCAGTATTGTTTAATATAATATTTTCCAGATGTCTAAACAAACTTTTGACGGTCCACGTAATGGATTGTCCTGAAACGGTTGATCGACTTTAAAACGAGTTCATTAACTAGGCGAATAATTGTGGTTGCTTGTATAACTTCGGTTTCAGTTCGCTTACCAACGTCATCGTATTTCATAACTTCAGTAAGACTCGTATATCAGTGCAGTGTCGCGTGATGGCACCGGCAGCATGTGTTTTGACTGCTTGTGGTTTTTTGACGATGCCGGTAGGAATGTTAAAATCTCTTGAGCCACAGAAAAGTGGATATGCCGCTCTAAAGACATTCTTTTCTTGACGCACTTTGCGTATTTTTAACTTCAATTATTGTCAACAGTGTCGGTCAAGATGCGTTACGTAATCGTCTTCGTCCGATTAATGGTGAAATGTGATTCCATTGTTTCACGAAGCCTTTGTTTGTTTAAAAGGTGAACGAGTTCTCCAGCGCCTGGAAGCCGCCGAGGCGGCGTGTTCGGAGGCCAGCGGCAGTGGCGGCGAGGTGGCCTTCCACTGCGGCTCTCCCGGGGCGGTGCGCGCGCAGCTGACCGCCGTGCGCTCCGCCCACGCGCACGCGCACAAACTGTGGCAGCACAAGAAAATGCAGCTCGACCAGTGCTTCCAATTGAGATTATTCGAACAAGATTGCGAAAAGATGCTCGAATGGATCGTCAATCATAGAACCGCGTTTCTCGCTACTTATGTCGAGATCGGTCGATCTTGCGCGGCCGCGAAGCGTCACCAAGAGGAACACGCTAGGTATTTAACCAGAATTCGCGTGCTATTTACATAAAATGTGATAGTGAAATCTAATAACTTTCACAGATAGTGTTAGAAGAAGTGATTGTTATGGATTTCATTGTAATTTGTTTAGATTCGCCGCGGCTTGCACGGGCGGCGGGCGGCCGAGCGTGGCGCGCGTGACGACGGCCGCGCGCCGGCTCGCCGACAAGCGGCACTACGCCGAGGCACAGATCACGGGCCTGGCTCATCGCTTGGAGCGGGCTTACAAACAACTTTCAGCTGGTAACTTTTGCAGACTTTATACAAGGTGTCTCGTGAGGAATCCCAAAGATTTTAACCACGCATTTCTTGACCTCAGAAATGCGTGGTTAAAATCTTTTGGATTCCCCACGAGCACCTTGTACTGTCATTTAAGTAACCATACTTTTCTAGTCTTTAAAGGGCTGTATTTGACGGTAATAAACAGTAGGTTGACTTCATCAAAAAATGTCGTCTAACTATAGAAAAACGTAATATATAGTATTTGGGTGATTATAGAGTGAACCTGATCGCCTTACGATATTTAGCCTATTGGGAGTCACACCACTTACGAAGCTAGAGGTCCCGGGTTCAAATCCTGGTAAGGACAAATATTTGTGTGATGAGCACGAGTACTCGTTCCCAAGTCTTGGATGTGTTCTATCTATTTAAGAGTTTATTTATCTGTCTATGTATGTATATCGCCGTCTTTTATCCACAAGCTTTGCTTAGTTTGGGGCTAAATCTATTTGTGTAAGATTGTCTCGCAATATTTATTTATAAATGAAAGAGTAATTTTCTCTGTGAAAGTATGGAACTCAATAGCGAATTTTGTTTTATTTTATTAATCACGCAGATAATTGGGGCACCCCAAAAAAGGTCTAGTTTTTATATTTTTATTCGATAAAGAAGGCTAATTTAAGAAACCACTTTCGTTGTTTTTGCAAATAACCAAGTAAATTTATTTTAATTTTTAAAGACATTTTCATTATTACGTCACTACATAATCGGTTGGTTTGAGACATGCTTTAAAACTTTTCTACAACCCTTTTTCTCGAAATGGTTTTTGAATCATCATACATTACAAAATAACGGGATAACCCTATTGACTATGGTCGGTGGGGACAAGCTGGACTAATGATTTCCCTCTCAAGGTGGTCCGGACCAAGCGACCTGGTTCGATCCCAGGGAACGCCACGGTTCCCACCTGGTCTGATTTTTGCAACAGTTAGTAAGACTTGTAAGTTTGTTGAAAGTTACGAGAGCTCGCTGACCACGGGTGGTGCAGGCCTGGCCATCAGCCCTCTTTCTGTCGATGATAGAAGCCCATTTCTAAATTTGCAATTGTATTTTGACGTTTGGAGATCCTTTACACCTCCATAACATGTTTTGATAACTGAGACCAAACATCTCCACACACTTACATCTCCATTAATTTTAGTATATGTCTGATTATTTTCTATTTTTGACGGCTAAAGACTCTTTACATCTCTAAAAATGTAGTTTTATGTTTATTGAAATGTATATTAGTTAAGTATTTGTTTGATGCATTGTATTAATGAAATTGCATGTGATATTTAATGTTTTTGAAAAGAAAAACTGCTGAATTTCTTTCGGCGCTTCTCACCAGAATGCTATTCGCAGAAGCGCCATAAGAATCAGACATGTGAAAGACCCCTTGAAGCCTACTTGCAGAAATAAATTATTTAATTTAATTTATGCCACACCTGGCCATAAAATGGCTGCGCGTACGGAAAACGCCGCTTTGTGGCCAAGTGTAGACATAAAATGATGTACACAACACGGGAGGTAATAAAGAAAGCCCTTGATCGCATATTTACGTCCCTCGCTTGCAGCTCGGGCCGCAAACATCTGCGATCTCGGCCTTTCTTTATATGTGACGTCCTACGTGAAAAGGTACCTTATGAGGGTTTCTAGTAACGGAGATATGAACGGTTTTGTGAAATCGTTCAAAATCATCATTTTTTTCTTTTATGCAAAATTGTAAAATATAGGAATAGACGTGTATTTGTAGCTTGGTTTCACTGCTGTACGTTAATTTTTTCTATATAAAAATTGGGTTCAAAGTTTAGTAGAAAAGGTACCTTATGGCGGATCACATACAAAAATGATAAAGCTGTTGATAAAATTCATTAATAAAATTTACTAGCAACTTCTGCTTATTTCTTTTTTATACCACGACGGTGGCAAACAAGCATGCGGCCTGCATAATGGTAAGAAAAATTTTTCGAAATGATCCTAGAAAGCTGAAAATTTGGAAGAAAAGGGCCACTGGGTGCCACAGATTCGGAATTGAAATAGTACATTGTGTATCAAGGGCGGTAAGTAAGGAATTACAAACGAGTGTTTTTTACAAGGCCGAGGCGAAGCCGAGGGCTTTAATAACACGAGTTTGTAATTCCTTTACCGCCCGTGGCACACACAATGTTTTTCATCACACTTGTGAGGAAATCTGATTAAAATAACCTTACTTAACCTAAATAAAATTGTAAAACTGACAGTGACATTAGTGTCATATAACAAGACGACAAGTCACGTTCGGAAACCATAGCGGTAAAGACTTTATATGGTTGATTTTATATTTGCAAAATACTGAAAAAAATTATTTAAACATTTAATTAATGTTACAGAAATATGTGTTTACATGTATTTGCAATAACAGATCTATTTAAATAAATATTTCAGTCATAAAAGTTAAAAAAGTAAGTTGGCGTTTTCTTTGAACATGACAAATAAGAGTAAAACAGAACCAGCGTTTCAAATTTAAAAAGAAAACCATTACGCCCTAGGGCGTAATAGGTCATTTACGGCCCGCAAAACCTACGTGTAATGACACCATTTTCGAGCAAGTGTGATGAAAAAAAAATTAAAATAAAAATAAATACATTTGTATGTCGTTTTTTTAAATTTTTAATTATTAAACATTTTTTTAAAACAGATAAAAAAGTGTTTTTGACGAATCGTATAACTTTTTGACCATTTTTAGAAAGACCTTGTTTTTTTTTAAAAAATTGACAAAAAATAAAAAAAAACACAAGTGAATGCCCATAATTTTTGACCATTTTAGAAAAAGTTTTTTAATTTTTTTTTCAAAAAAACTTACAAAAATAGACTTTTTTGCGGTTTCTATAATTTTTGACCACTTAAGAAAAAGAATCTTTTTAATTTAAAACACGCTAAAATCCACGACGAACACTTCTCACAACTATTCGAACGAAAAGGTAAGCAAATACTGCTCATGCCGGCCGGCTGAGACTCCGAGCGGCCAGCAAGACCGAGATACGTAAAGTGTTGGTGAGAGTAGGACAGATGCGTGGTGGTACTGGCGGTGTATGTTTGTGTTTTTTAATCAGTGTTTTGATAACTGTGTCTTTCCTGATCAATTTAAAGTGGCAAAAATCCTTCCAGTACACAAAAAGGGGTCTAAATCTGACCCAAAAAACTATAGGCCGATTTCTCTCCTACCGACTCTTTCTAAAATACTAGAAAAGGCGATGAAGAATAGACTGACCAGGCATTTGTACGCGAACAACATCATATGTGAGAGGCAATATGGGTATCAAAGAAGTAAGGGTACTGGTGAGGCGGTTGATAGACTTGTTCATGATGTAGTTGATAAACTGAATGACAAGAAAAAAGTAGCCGGGGTTTTCCTAGATCTAAGCTCTGCCTTTGATACCGTTAATCATAAAATACTGCTAGGTAAGCTAGAACACTACGGCATCAGGGGAAAAGTACTGGCTCTTTTCCACTCATACCTGACGAACAGGAAGCAGTTTGTCGAGATCAAATGGATTCATGATAAGCATGAAAAGGTTCATAGGTCTAGGGTATCCAGCTTACAGAGAGGTGTCCCCCAGGGGTCTATACTGGGCCCGATTTTCTTTATTATATTTACAAATGACCTCATCAAATATATGTATAGTAAGTTATCTAACACCGAATTAGTGGTTTTTGCTGACGACACAAATGCTGTTATATCTGCGGACAGCATAGAGGAATTAAATGGTAGAGTAAACTATGCTCTGGAAACATTCTCAGGTTGGTTTAGAACAAACAATCTTAAACTGAACTGCAGTAAAACCAACGTCCTACTTTTTAGAACTACAGCAAGGAACAACGCTTCGCTCCAGCTGTCACTTGAAGGTGCCTCAATAAAACAAGTCGAAACAGCAAAATTTCTAGGAGTGCACGTTGATTCCAGTTTAAATTGGAAACCAGAATTAACAGCCGTGGTGAACTCGATTAGTTCAGCATGCTATGCCCTTAGGAGTATTCGCGATGAGCTGCAACTGCCTCAACTAAAGATGGTCTACTACGCGTTAGTAGAATCAAAATTACGCTATAGTGTCAAACTCTGGGGTAATAGCTACCAATACAACGTGCAGGCTGCGTTTGTTGCACAAAAAAGGGCTATAAGAATTATAGCAAAAATACCACAGCGTACATCTTGCAGAGCCTATTTTATGGATTACAAGATCCTTACGGTTCCTAGTTTGTACATCCTGGTAGTTCTTACAGACCTTGTCAAGCACTTGCACAACATAGAGACACCAGAGCAGAGGGAAAAAAGACTAACCACAAGACGAAAGGATTTACCGCAACAAATTGACACGAGACTGCAGGTTGTCAAACACTCCTGTACCTACCAAAGCGTTATACTATTCAATAAGCTACCAGTTGAATTGAAGGCACTCACGAATAGTTCAATATTTAAGCGTAAATTAAAAGCGTTTTTGCTGGAAAAGTGCTATTATACTGTACAAGACTTTTTGCGCTCAAATTTAGTTAATTAATTATTTAGTTAATTTAGTTGTAATTGAATTATATAATAATATTATTATCTAATGATGTCTTTTTTACCTTGATTTTAAATTATTATTTTGATATTTTATTATTGTATAATTATAAACGCAAAATTAATTTTAATAATATCTTTCTATTGACATTGCTTAGTATGTACGTTTGATATTGTTAGTGATCTAAGTGGTATTGTATTATGTTTCAAACACAACGCATGTTGTTATGAATAAATGACTATGACTATGACTATGACTATGTAGCCAAAATAATACCACGGCACGGCGGTATGAAGGACAAAAACTGAGCAAGTTACGACAAGTATTTCTAACATTTTTAAATTACACCGCCATAAAGTACCTTTTGTACTAAACTTTAGAAGCATATTATTCAGCCTTTAATTCGCCTATAACAAAAATAAAGATAGGCAAAGACGTGTCGTAACATATAATTTACTAAATGGAAATACATAATAAAAAAAACACAATTTTTTTTTACACAACATTGAATATCTCCGTAACTAGAAACCCTCATAAGGTACCTTTTCACGTAAGAAGTCACATTTGAGAATTACTCTTAATTGGTCAAGATTTGAAGTAAATTTCTAATAACCTTTTTTCTTCAGTTTTCTGTCTTAATACAAGATTTGTCAATAAATAATGTAAATATCGTGCCATACTGTAATTATCAATAATTTTTGCTTATGGCCCGCCATAAGGTACCTTTTCTCAAATGTATGGGAATAATTTGTGATTTTTACGTAACTTCAATCGTTTATAAATCAAAAAATACGACTTGTAGAATAATAATGACACTTTTGAGATACTTGTGTAGACTGATTAAATATAATTTAGAACTCATTATACGAAAATTGTGAATAATATAGGAATGTTGAAAAATATAATAAAAATGACATTTTAATAAAAATAAAAATATTTCGTTAACAATGTGATTTTATTTCTATCCCAAAATGTACAGTCAAATATCTCTAACTATATACAATGGTTCAGATTACAATATAATAAAGAACAGGCCGAAAAATTTAATTTTTTTAATTTCGTTCTCATAAGCGACTTGCTCTAATCAAAGGCTGATTTTTCACGACCTGGAAGTCGCATTAAAAAAACCATTACTGATTTCCAAAGAAAAACACCTTGAGATACATAATCAATCATCATCTCCATAACTTCCAACGGGAACATACTTAAAATTAGTTTCAAACTTCTTTTGACGATTTCTCAAAAGTGCAATTTTAGCATGTGCGGGTTTGATGTTTTTTAAAAAAAAAAGTATGGGACTTAGGGTCATGGTTTTTTTTGTATTAGATAGCTTATTTAACACAGATTTAGGATCTGTGCTTAACTCAATACCAACCATAAGGTACCTTTTCCCGTGGAACGACACATATTACCACCCTAGTTATGTAATGTATTATTATTTTATTAATTTCAACCAAATATAATAGCTAATATGTGACAACGGTCGTCCAGGTCTGGAAGAGCGGTCGGCGGTGCTGTCGCTGTCGGTGGTGTTCCACCACAAGGCGGAGGCGTACGCGTCGGCGGTGGGCGGGTGGGGCGCGCAGTGCGCGGTGGCGCTGCAGCTGGCCACCGGCCAGGCGGGCGGCGCGCCCTGCTCCGACCCGCGCGCGCTCGAGCAACACGCGCAACGACACCGACAGCTTTACGAGCACATGTGCCAGGCGTACACTGAGGTAAACACCACAGTGCTTTACTCGTCTATTCAGTGTCGCATATTTCCTACTAGTGGACCCGCTCGCGACTTCGTTCGCCGAGGTGAAATAAGTTAAATTTCTCTTTTTTGCTTAGTTTAGTCCGGTAAAAACAAGGACCATTAAAACAAGAGGACTGTCATTCTCCATACAAAAAGCTGTTCCCCGAATTAACAACGCCATCTATGTATAAGCTTGGTAAAAGAATTATATTATTTACAATTATTCAACTTTGCAACCGTGACACAGTATTTAAATGTTAGAATTTATTTATAATTAGCTGTTTACGAACTAATTGTTACTATACTATGTTTCTTTGTTCAATTATAACATCGTTAAATGTTCAGTTTTTAGCGCCATCTAGTTTTTGCTCGGAAATCCCTTAGCGGTCGGGTTACAATCCAAAGTATGGAGAATGACAGTCCTCTTGTTTTAATGGTCCTTGGGTAAAAATAAACTGAGTGTTAACTGATGTCATAAACTACTCCTATACCAAATTTCATGGAAATCGGTCTGGTAGTTTTAGCGTAATGCGCGCACAAACATAGTCTTGCTATGATTTTATTATATGTCTCGGCCCACAAGCAGCAAGAGAATTGTCTCCTAAAAACATTACTCTCGTTTCCATTATAAACAGTACCAGTTGTTAACAATGGCAAAGCGTGTAAGTGCACCTTAAACAATTGTAAGATTACCGACAGCTCTACGAGCACATGTGCCAGGCATACACCGAGGTAAACACCACAGATACACATTCACACTGCTTTACTCGTCTATTCAGTGTCATAGTTGGCGTCGCTAGGCTTTGCGCCTGCAAAAAAGTATTGCAAGCCATTAATAGTAGCTAGTATCACAAGTATTCACGGCGAGGACGTACGTTGAATCCTGAACGAAGCGCCGACATTCAAATTTAGTCCTACTATGCCCTTGCGTCTATTGCATGTTTTTATTTGAAAGCATTTTTATACGCAGTGCATTATTTACTGTGTCGTATAAACAACCCAATAATCGGCATCCACAGACTAAACGTTAGCACCTACTTGACCCTGCTATTGCAATAACATAAATATTTAGCGAGTGACAGACGATTTGTGTATTAACGGACAACTAAGGGTAAAATAGAGCTTATTATCCAGAAAATAATGTATGCTTATCTTTGCAGGTCCATTCAACGAGCAAGAAACTGCTGTACCAGTTAGATCACCTAGTTCAAGTGTGCCATCAAACAGACCCCGCTGATATGGTATGTTGTTGCTATGTCAGTTGTTTTATGATATACGTAGTAAATGATTACCGTTAATTATAATAGGGAATATGCATGATATTTTTTATTTACTTTAATAAAAGCTCATTCATACAAGAAACAGTAGGAAAAAAATATTTTTCAAATAACTATAAAAATAATCAAGATATAAGACAACAAAGATTTATCTCTATCTCTTTCTAACAAAACAGAATATAGTATGGAGATTGTATGGCGGCCGTGTACTATGACGTCATAGTCCATATCGGATCTCTCTGTCTAATCGCTGTCTGATTAGTGCTTTAAAATGTTTATATCTTCCGTATTTCTCGTTCAATTTTAATTTTATTTTGACTTTATGTCATATTTTTTACGGTATTTTCATATTTTGTTAAGCAATGTGTTAAAAAAAATTCATGCATATTCCCTATTATTTCATATATTCAATATAGAGCGACGGTACCGTAAGCACGGCAGGAAGTAGCGGAGGCGACCCGGCCGCCGACTATAGTTCTGGCGCCAACCACGTCCTGGCAGTCATACACCAGATCCTAGGCCACCACAGAGCTCTCGAAGCGAGATACCACCAAGCGAGGCTCAAATTACATCAGAGATTAGCATTACTGCTATACAAAGAGGACTGCAGACAAGTACTTGACTGGTTGGCGAATCACGGCGAAGTGTTTCTACAAAAGAACACTGGCATAGGAAGGAATCTCCATAAGGCTAGAGTATACCAGAAATCTCATGAACATTTTGAAAACGTTGCACAGGTAAGTTGATTTATTGAAAAATGAGAATTTATTACAAGTTGGTTTGAATCAGGTTATATTTATGCCAGGTTTAGTTTCCGTAATTCGGTTTATTAATCCGGTGCCATATATGTTAGTTCGAACCGGACTAATACCGCCGAACTACTGAAACTACACTGAAACTTGCCTTACACCACCGTACTGGCTAGACGTAAATTTGAATGTCTGAATATTTTTTTCATCACACTTGCTCGAAAATGGTGTTATTACACGTAGGTTTTGCGGGCCGTAAATGACCTATTACGCCCTAGGGCGTAGTGGTTTTCTTTTTAAATTTGAAACGCTGGTTCTGTTTTACTCTTATTTGTCATGTTCAAAAGAAACGCCAACTTACTTTTTTAACTTTTATTACTGAAATATTTATTTAAAGAGAACTGTTATAGCAAATACATGTAAACACATATTTCTGTAACATTAATTAAATGTTCAAATAGTGTATTTCAGTATTTTGGAAATATAAAATCAACCATTTTAAGTTTTTACCGTTATGGTTTCCGAACGTGACTTGTCATTCGCATTGTCTATGGATATATGTGACTAACGTCACTGTCAGTTTTACAACGTTTTATTTAGGTTAAGTAAGGTTATTTTAATCAGATTTCTTCACAAGTGTGATGAAAAACATTGTGTGTGCCACGGGCGGTAAAGGAATTACAAACTCGTGTTATTAAAGCCCTCGGCTTCGCTTCGGCCTTGTAACAAACACTCCTTTGTAATTCCTTACTTACCGCCCTTGATACACAATGTACTAATGAAAATATAAGTATAAGTAATATTTTGATCCATTGCTAATTGGGGTCTTTAAACTTATAAAATAAACATAGAGGGATTTTCGTGGTTGCTTTCTACTTCTGTGTGTCGGTCGTATTTTCCGTCGTTTAATTTTGAACGTTGACTTTGTGTATGTCAGAATACGTACACGAACGCGGACAAGCTGCTCGCTGCGGCGGAGGAGCTGGCGCGGTCTGGCGAGTGTGACCCCGAAGAGGTGCTGGGCGTGGCGCGGGAGCTTGAAGCACACGTGGCGGCGTTCGCGGCGCGCGTCGACCGCCGCCGGCGCCGGCTCGACCTCGCCGTCTTGCTCTATACACACGAAAAAGAGGTACCTGCACTTTCAATATATTTATGCCACACCTGGCCATAAAGTGACTTTTTCCGCTCGCTGCGCGTACGGAAAAAGCCGCTTTCTGGCCAAGTGTAGACATAAAATGATGTACACAACACGCGAGGTAATAAAGAAAGATCTCGATCGCATATTTACGTCCCTCGCTTGCAGCTCGGGCCGCAAACTTCTGCGATCTCGGCCTTTCGTTGTATTACCACCCTAGTTGCGTAATGTACTACTATTCCTACTAGTGGACCCGCACGCGACTTCCTTCGCCGGGGTAATTAGTACATTACACAACTAGGGTGGTAAAACAAAGGCCGAGACCGCAGATGTTTGCGGCCCGAGCTGCAAGCGAGGGACGTAAATATGCGATCGAGGGTTTTCTTCATTACCACCCGTGTTGTGTACATAATTTTATGTCTACACTTGGCCAGAAAGCGGCTTTTTCCGTACGCGTAGCGTAACGGCCCATACAAACGGACGCACGCTTGTATAGGCCGTTTTCAACGCTCGGTGCGGTCGGCTACTTTTGATTGCGATTTGTGGCTGTTATAGTAAGTGTAGTAGTTATAGGTCCTAAATAGTAGAATCGATCTACATCAGAAATAAAATTTAGTACACAAGCCTTATTACTAATGAATGTGATAATGTAGCTCGTCCAATGGTTGGAAACTGTCCGCGGGGGCGGCGGCATGTGCGCGGCGGACGACAGCCCCGAGGCGGCGCGGCGCGCGCTCGAGCAGTGCGCGCAGCACCGCGCCGCCAGCCTCGACGCCTGCGCCGCCACCATCGCACAGGGCGAGGCCCTCTTGCAAGACCTCAGGTAACGCTTACTTCTTATTATTACCTATTAGAAAATGCCCGCAACTTCGTCAGTGGATGTGAATATGAAATAAAACGTAACAATCCTTGTGTACCAAGTCGGATACAAAGTAACCATTTTTGGTTGTACAGTTAACTCAGTGACAGATTGATAGAAATCTGTGCAGCAGCATACAAAAATGCATACAACTACTTTCCTATGAATAGGCATCCACGTCCTCGTTTTTGCAAACTTCTAGTTTTAACTTGGCAGTTTTCCGTTTAGTACTTTAGAATATCATGCAGAAAAAGTGTTGAGCATTAGTGGAGATTGCTTAGATATCTAATTTATGCATTATTCGCTATAAATTGATTTCACTGTCAACAATCTGTTGCTAAACCTGGCACCTTTTCCGATATCAGTACATATGTTTTCATACAACAAAACGCAAGATTATAGGGAACGTGGAGGAACTAAATCGATAAAAGAGATACTACGCGGAGAGTAAAGGAAATTTATCAGGTCTGAAAAAATGTCATACTGTAAGTTGTGGCTACACTAACTTTAATCGTTTCATCGCGATAATAACGGCGCATCCCGTTAATGTGGCCCCAGCATGATAGAGTACAAGATTGGGACTGGCGGCTCCAGTACCTTCCTTGAGCACGTTCCCTATAGTAGTAGTAGCATCGAGCTGATCAGATGATGGCGCCGGTGTGTGGCCATAAGGTCAACTAAATGATAAAAGTGCAGTTGGCAATAAAAGTCTGTGTCAAAAATATTTTTATATGATGTCAACGATAGAAGTACATACAAAATTTCCTCCCGTGGGACAAATATAAGCGATTTATTCATTCACCAAATTAGTGCCCCAAGTTATGGAAAATAAATTCACTTCCGGATACCAGCACCAAATTTTAGTATGTTGTTAGTCATGTACTCTGGACCCCAAAACTGCCGAGAGAGTCTCTGAAAGGTCAAGGTCACCGAATATGACGTCATCCAACTAGCCGCTCCCGCGTTCTTAAGAATGTTTAATTGTGACAAAACTACACATCTTACATCCACATAAGAAATATCGAATGAAAATACTCGGCGCACTAAATCAATTTTATGTGTAGTAGGGGTGGTTAAAAAAATGTTTTATTTTCTCAAGGTTCCCTTTATTCCAGCGGTCGGCAACCTTTTAGTAGCCAAGGGCCACATAGTAGCTAACGAAATTGACGTGGGCCGCACTTTGTTAATAATTTGTGATTTTATACAATTCTAAATATAGCGACCTTTACATACAAAATAGCCAGGGAAGCTCGCGGGCCGCAGGTGCTGACCGCTGATTTATTCGATTCGACTTTAAATGTCCCTCTGCGAAATTTTAACAAAATTGAACAATATTCAGAGGTCGCCCAAATACGCAAAAAAAATTATGGATTTAATTTGGGCAAGTATTAGCTTACAATGGTCAATTTTCAATTACATTCTAGCCTGTTATTTTATGTCACATTCATTAATCTTATTCTCCAGCACACATAGAGTTAATTATTACTTTTTACTCAAAATCTCTTCAACTTTGCCCCCTGACCCCTAAATATTGTTAGATTTCGCTAAAATTTTGCAAAAAGGATGAAGTTATAAGTCTTATCAAATGAAGTGCCTTGAAATATTTCTTTTTTGGACCACCCTAATGTGTAGTAGGCAAGGCCATACAGTTAATTTGTGAATTTTGCATTTGCATAATATATTGAGAGTTTTAAGGTAAAAGGTAAATTAAGGTAAAATTAAATAGACACCTTACCCAATTACAGCGACGTGAAGGTTATTTTTTAATACTCTCTGACGAAGTATTCGAAAAGGTAAGGATTTAATTATGGAAAGTAAATTTTTGGTCAGCCGTTATTAAAATTGATCCGCAAAAAAAAATAAGCAGTTAAATCATTTGGGCAGCATACAAAGATTTGGCTCGCAATAAATAAAATCGGGCGGCAACTCTTGTTCAGCAAACAGTTTAAAAACGGTTAACATTTTAACCAATATTAATCTGCTTTTTTTATCATTTGGCTGCCTAATAAACAGTCGAGCTGCAAAATAATTACTTGGGTAGCAAGATTTTACAATTGGTCAGCAGAGAGTTTAATTGAGATATACAGGGTGTCACTGTGATATATACTGGGTATCACTGTGATATATACAGGGTGTCACTGTGTTATATACAGGGTGTCACTGTGATAGATACAGGATGTCACTGTGATATATACAGGGTGTCACTGTGCTATATACAGGGTGTCACTGTAATGTATACAGGGTGTCACTGTGATAGATACAGGATGTCACTGTGATATATACAGGGTGTCACTGTGTTATATGTATACAGGGTGTCACTGTAATGTATACAGGATGTTACTGTGATATATACAGAATGTCATTGTGATATATACAGGGTGCCATTGTGTTATATACAGGGTGTCACTGTGATAGATACAGGATGTCACTGTCAGCAGAGAAAACATGTCTGTAAGCAGTTTAATTGAAATATACAGGGTGTCACTGTGATATATACAGGGTGTCACTATGTTATATACAGGGTGTCACTGTGATAGATACAGGATGTCACTGTGATATATACAGGGTGTCACTGTGTTATATACAGGGTGTCACTGTAATGTATACAGGGTGTCACTCTAAAAACGAAACAGCTCCCAAAAATAGGTAGGTTAGGGTTATTTTTTTTTTGATGACCCTAAAACGAAACGGCTCCCAAAAATAGGTAGGTTAGGGTTATTTTTTTGATGACCCTAAAAACGAAACGGCTCCCAAAAATAGGTAGGTTAGGGTTATTTTCTTTTTGATGACCCTAAAAACGAAACGGCTCTCAAAAATAGGTAGGTTAGGGCTATTTTTTTTGCTGACCGTAAAAACGAAACGATACACGTTGTGAATAAATAATATAACTTCTAAACATTATGAGATGTATAAAAAATCGAAATACCAATTTTATATGAGCCCATCACAGTGACACCCTGTATACATTACAGTGACAACCTGTATATAACACAGTGACACTATGTATATATCACAGTGACACCCTGTATATATCACAGTGACATCCTGTCCTGTATCTATCACAGTGACACCCTGTATATATCACAGTATCACTCTGTATCTATCACAGTGACACCCTGTATATATCACAGTATCACCTGTATCTATCACAGTGACACCCTGTATATATCACAGTTACATCTTGTATCTATCACAGTTACACCCTGTATATAACACAGTGACACCCTGTATATATCACAGTGACACCCTGTATATATCACAGTGACACCCTGTATATATCACAGTGACACCTGCTACTTGACAGCTGACAATTACCGAATGACAAAATGCGCACACGATTGGCGGCAGAATAGTTGCGCCCAGTTAGGTTTTATTGCCCCCTTTTTTTTGATGAACAAAATGAAATATTTTGCTTACCTACTGATTGCTTACCAAAATTTGATTTACCGTAGATCGCTTAATGCAGCTCAAATATTTAATTTGCTGACCAAAATAATTTAGAGCAGATCAGTATATCATTAATTGCAGCCTGATTTATAAATGTTTGCTTACCATAAGTTGCTTGCCAACTGGCTATTTTGGCTGACCAAATACATATTTCTGCTGACCAAAATATGAATATTTTGCTGATCGATTAAATGATACCCTTTAATTATAAGTACTTTGCTCGCATTGCCAAACAAAAGCAATTTCCATGTAAGCCTGGGCGGAGATGGTAATGGGAGACTTGCTTCCATTTTTTTAACAAGCTTTTATTTAACTTGCAATGTATGTATGTAACTATGTTTGTTCGGGTGGAATCTTGCAACTTATGAGATGAAATTTTGCAAGAATATGTAAATCGGATGACAATGCAATATTATTATGACATGGAGCTGATCTGATTATGGAGCCGGATGGTAAGCCATAGGAACATCTAAATTACATTTGGTTAGTTGTGACTCCAGTTTGCGATTATACAAAAAATACAGTCGGCAATAAAAGCTTGTCTCAAAAAGAAACATTTTTTGACAGAATCTTTACATTTAAGTTTTTCATCAGTGGATTCATATTTATTGAACATAATATGTCGCATGTAAGCTACTTGAACGAAGGGGAAAGGAAACTGGTGGTTTTCATTCGAAAAAGTATTGGATATCGAACAGTTTTTAGAAACTTGTGATAACAGCAATTTTAATTTGTAAAGTAACGGCGTTTAAGTTGATTCGAATCGGTCGCTTTTCCATACAAACATAAAGAGGGCCATCGCTTGCTTCTACGGCGTCAATTACGTTTGAAATGTGTTTTATTTTATACTTTGACTCATTTTATTTGCGCGAAATGACATGCGTGACCGACTCGCATCACCTTAAGACAAAGATAAAGAAGGTCATCCAAAATCCTTGGCCAACATCCTATCGTATATTTTAGATATTAAATATATACTATCGTCCTCTGGATACAGTTTTGTTACCTTTCGGATATGGATATACCTTCGTTTACCATAATGGTCCCGGGCCATAATCATAATTTGCCATAGTATAAGGTGTCATAATTAGCGATGAAATTGATATGAAAAATACATGTATCTTTCAAACGCCCCTGTATTTTTCAATAAAATACAGTATCTTTCCTTGCGGATCTTCGGTTGAATCTTTCGCACGTTTAAGTTTTTTACGTGTAAAATACAATGTATTTTTTCGCATTATTATATTATGAAAAGTGACTCGGAATGTATTGGCTCTCATACAAACAGGTGACTTTTCATTCCGCTCAGACTATACCTCGATATCAATTAACTAAAGAGGTTATACATTATAAATTATGACGAAATACTTATTGGAATAAATACTCTATGGTCTATGTGACATAAATGTGAAGTCAATTTTGCGTCAAAGGCATGACAAACGCTAAATATGTAAAATTACTGTGTAAAATACACAGTATAAAACAAAAAATAGAAACCGACTTCAAAAATAACAGGTTAAAACTATAAATATCTGTATATGTATATATGAATCGTTGATTATCCATTTCTTTGGGGTAATTAACATATTATTTTCTAGTTTTTAGTTTACCGTAAGGTCGGGGTACTTTCGCCCTGGGGGGTAACTTTAACCAATAGGGATTAACTCAATTCAGGTTTAATTACGGCACATTGCCATGTGGGTGGTTTTAGCTGACCGTTCATGTTTTTATGTTTATTATCACACGTTATAGATCTGAGATATGTAAGTTGTAAGATGGGCAAAGTTACCCAATATTTGGCCAAAGTACCCCGACCTTACGGTAAGTTTTTGGAAGTCGGTTTTTATTTTTTGTTTTAAAAATTTACTTTATTTTTAAATTTTTAGTGGCGCTGTAAAAATATTGTTTTAACCAAATAGACTTAAGTCTATTTAGTTAAAAGAAAAATTTTCCAAATCGGTCTAGCCGTTTTCAAGTAATCGGGGAACAAACCTACATAAAAATTGCTCTTTGTTTTGAAGTCGGTTAAGACTGGAAACTTATTTCTAATAAGAAATGGACGAGAAACTAAGAAAAATACCAAAATCTCTATATGTGTGCCTATGATATTTGAAGAGTTCCCTCGATTTCTCCAAGATCCCATCATCAGATCCTGATTTGGTTGCAATGGGACCACCTCGGAGGTATATAAATATAAAACAAAAAAAGAATTTTCCAAATAGTCGTTAGTCAGTTTGCGTCCCGCAGAGCGGAAATACAAGCCCTGCGAAGAAGAATAGGGGCTTCGTCGATATGCTTACATTTCTCTACATTTAAAAAAAACGACAGGACAGGTACGGCTGGGATAGGTTCGGTTTAAAAAGCCGGGTTCCCACCGCGAGCGGAGCGGACCCAATAATGACCCCGTTTAACTTTCATCGCTGGTGGCATTCGCAACAGTAAACCGCATACAAGCACTTCGCCGCAAATGATTTTAGGGCTCCTGAAAATGTGGAAAAGGTCTGTGTATTTCGGCTGTTTGTCGTCAACTATCTGTCCGTCCATTGTTTAGTGGGTCTTCATATAAAGGTCTTTTTATACACATAGCCAATCGTTTTCTGTATAGTTGGCCTGCGTGTGAAACTGTTAAAAAACAATAACTTGGTTTAACAGCTACAATTATCAAAAAAGTTCAATATGTGCCAATGTCGAGCCCACCTTTGCGTAGAGTAGACATTGAAAGGTTGTATCGTACGCTAGTATATACTATAAATGTAGGTAACATTGTAACTGAGGTCGTTAGTTGTAGATTTTTAACTTTTCAGGCTTCATATATTGTACATTGCAAAACCCATGCGAAATACAAAAAATATCTAGCCCATTCAAAGGTATATTTTTAATGAACCACAGAGTTATTGTTTGCAGCCAACGTCACCCGCTCTCGTGCACCTTTTGTTTCGCGGTGGCACTAGTGGCAATGGGAAAATTACTATTTTTCCCGAACTCATTCTATTCTCACTACGCCACTTTCACAACCGCACTCCGCAACTCGGAAACTGTTTAAGATGCCCATACAGGTTTATCGTCAATTACCTTTCGCAAAAAGCTTAGTGATTTGTGCGTAATAAACATTGATTCCATGACATAATTTGAAAGTAAAATGTGCTACTTTGCATCACGTTTAATGTGCAAAATTGACTCACGTTTAAGGTGGAACGTAAGTATTTGTGACTTGTCAAGTTATCCTTCGGCAAAGTGGAACCCATTTTCTTGTTTTTCTTTAAGATGTAACACCCTCAAACACAAAGTAAAGCCGCCCGCTTAAAATAAGCTAGTCTGTGTAAGAATCGGGTTCTATGGACGACACTCCTGATAAGTTCTGCCGTCTAACAGTAATGTAATACTATAGAGTTTCAGTTTTGGTGATTAAGACAGCTAGTGCATTTACAGACACATGAGTTATTTCATCCTCATCGGGTTAGCAATGCTGTTTGCATTTTTTCTTTAGAGGTTTTATGTGTGCGCACTCTTCACTTTTCATCAGGTGGGCTGAATGCTTGTTTGTCACTCGATGTGTAAATAAAAGATCTATTCCCACAAAATATAGATGCAAGCAACGTATTGTTATAACTACGATGTGAAGTGAGATGCAACAGAGTTAGTGCCGCTGGGCTATTGCCGCGCGTCCCACTTTCTCGGAGTTACTGTAGACGGGATAGTGCACGCGGACACTACGATTTTCCGCAGAAAACTATCACAATAGACCACTTCTCCGCAACGCTGCCCGCATTGTGTTAACATCTCGTGTAGGAAAGCGGGGACTGATAAGTTGTCTTACATTCGCGTGTTCTATTTAGTTCTGTTGTGAGCTTTTACTCTACATAGAATCTGCAGTGATATGACTTACATAAGAGATCGTTCTGTTTGAAAAGGGCCTTACAAATGGGTTACTTGGCGACATATTTCAGATACTTTCAATTTGAACGGTCGGGTATATATGTTTTAGTTAGTCTACTTACGTTATTGTCGTCATAATATACTAGCGTTGAACATTCCAGAAAAAATCAAATGTTTTGTTCAGGGTTTAATTTAAATTTTCGTTTCTTTCTGTTTTATCTGTTTTTTTTTTCGGAAGAATAAAATTATGTAATGATAATTTTATTAATGCTTCATATTCACACGGCAATCTGTCAGCCAAGTTCATTACACTAATATTTCTGGCCTCTTTCAACCCCTGTAGTGCAAGATCCATTTAATTTACATAGTTGTCATTTTTGAATGTTCTAGTTAGACCATCTTATAATTACTAAATCCCATTTTTTTTAAAACTGACCGACTAACTTGTTTGGGTACTACCAGGTGGTTAATGAAGATGGTATGATGGTGGTAGGTTATAGGATGTGAAAATAAAAAACAAAAATAATATTTGTCGTTAAAATAGTAACAGAAATATTTGTTGTCTTTTTCTGAAAAAAAAACGAGCTATTTGAGAAAAAGTCGGTTATTTTCCGGGTTTTTTAAACGCTAAATATGACCGATTACGGTTCTTTTAATAATAGTATTTTGCGAGCAGGAAAAGAAATGCGTTGTCTAAGAGTGTAATACTGCTAACTCCTTTAAGATTTCTTTTCTAAAATAAACTTGATATAAATTTCAAATTAAGATTGAATATTGTTTGTAAATTTTAAAGGAGTTAGTAGCTTTACACTCTTAGACGACGATTGATCATAATGATTTTTTTGAGTTATTTCATATATTTGTGATTAATTTATATCTGATATAGTTAACAGAACGACGGTTAAAGACCTAGGTTTATACCTCTTAATATTATTATCTATACTACCAAACTGAAATATACAGTTTACGTTCAATAATTTCAAAGGTACACGGTTCCGCATCTTGGTTTTGTTATAACTACCTCGAGCAACTCATGCGGCTCCATCTTTCCTTAAATATTGCAGTTTCATCTAAGTCGCGGTTCTTATAAAAACGATTCCTTAAAAGGTCGGAGAACCCGTCGGGTTTCCGCCGAGCATTCGCTGTCGCAGTCTCTTGCTCAACGCGAGAAAAACTTGCCTTTGCGCTGACCGGACTGCAGACCGAGTTGCAATGCTAACTCAGCGACCTCATAAAGGCTTTATTTCAATTTGAGACTTTTACACTTAGCTGTTGTGCACCATACAATCTTACCTTTTCAAATCTTTTAACTCACAGGTTATTGAAAATGATCACAATAATGAGGCTGATCTGTTAACAATCATAGGCTACTGTCGCCACTAATTAAATTAAACTCATACTCGTATTTGTTATGCTCATAGGACATTTGAAACGCAGCATGAATATCTGACATCTGGTTTAACTTTTATTATTTAGTTATATTTTTTAGGCTCATTCGCATCTATCTATTCTTCATCGTAGTCCCTTTATATCTTATGCATTGATGAACGATCTATAAACGTCCTGCAATTAACCCGTTTGTAACTTGTTCTCCTTAACAGGAAAGGCAGCGTTGACGCGTTACCTCCTGCAGGATCTATGGAATATTTTTGAACATTCGTCATCAGATATATCGTAAACGGCACGGCGTCTACGCTTTTCTGCCAGGAACAGTAAGAATTCCTGACATTGCAACGTGCCATTTACATTTGAACTTCTATTTCCTTTAACCGAAAATTTGCTATATCCTGGTAATCTGTTAATTATTTATTTTCACCCTCCATAATTATAGGATGATATTTCATTACTTTTTCAAAGTAATATTTCATACATTTCGATTATTAATAACTACTAATATAAACAACTAGTTTCCCTTAATGAGTAAGATAGTGTTTCGGTCGACTAGGTCCGTGGATCGCGTGCCTGCCTCCCGAGGCTCCCTCAGTCCGCGCTCGGCAAACACCGCGGAGTGACGCACATTCCGCTGCCGCGATTCAGTCTCCCTCGTTCCACTAATACGTTTCGCGCCAAACCTAATTCAATTAACTTTATACTTAATTGTTAATGTTATAGGTAATATTTGTATGATTAAGTTTACAATACAATCATATTTTATTGCACACCAAAAGAAAAATGACAATGCAAACGTATATAAAAAACAGTGGTAAACAATAGGCGGTCTTATCGCTAAAGAGCGATTTCTTCCAGACAACCTTTGGGTAGCGGAGTCGATGAAAAGTTAACAAAAAATAATTGAGTAGGTGGTTGTGAGGAGGTGGTGGTGTGTGGTTTACTTAAGTAATACGTACACATAAGATGACATTTTACGCTTGGCGCGATATATTAGGGTTATGACAGTCAATAAAAAAGTTAAATCTAGTACATGAAAACTATAAATAATAGCATATGATGTAATTGTATATTACGGCCATGATATGATCGGATTTATTATTTTTACGGCAAGGTGTTCCGTTGCGTCAGTGGCTACCTTTAAAATTAATTACGTTTAAAATTATCAATCACATCGCACATATATTGATGGGATGTTTACAAAAACAACATAACTGACTAGACTGGGTGATACTTATAGAGAAACATTTCTAACGACAGTAAGTGTCAACCAGCTTATTTAGTCATGTTGTTTTTGTAAACATCCCTTCAATTCATGTTCTACCAATGCTTAACATACATTTTCACAATTTCATTTTTTATTAATCTATTGAACCGCAGGTGGTAACTAGCAATTCACCATCTACAGTCTGAAGCATATAATATTATAAAAATAGTGTTATTACTGTTATTAGTGTCCTTATAGATATAATGACGTTAATACAAATTTAATTCTGAAAAATCAAATGTACGGTACTTAATAAAACAATAATGTCGAAATACTCTTGACAGTTCTAGTGAGTTACGTTTAATGAAGTGTACAAACTAGCTAGTATGTATTTTTCATGGTTAATGATATATCTTCTTATGTTTATATATATACAAAACAAAGTCGGATTAGTTACACCATTTGTAACTCGAGAACGGGTGGACCGATTTTTATGATCTTTAATTTCTTGAGTTTGTCTCTGCCCCGAATAACAGAATAACTATTAAAACATCAAAAAAATCCGAGGCGGAACGAAGTTTACCGGGACAGCTAGTAGTTAAATAATTTTATTTTAAAAATTCCTGCTTCAATCTGTGTGAATTTACGGAAATTGTATACAGAGATTAGTGTGAATACTTTTGTTTGATACTGGTGCTCTTTTTTATCCAAAAAGGTAACCAGAATTGCGTCCAACTGTCCAGTTGCGATGTGACGTCAACACGGTCTTCCAGGTATCATGCCTTACCCAAAAAAAAATCATTTGTACAGTACAGAAGCTCATATCTATTACACATAATTATGTACTGTAATTGGGGTACTGTCGTAAATGCTATGCTATTACCCGCTCTCCGAGCCATATTCTATCTCTGTCCAAATAATATGTACTTCGATTGTTTAGACATATATACATCCAAATACACGGTGTACGATGTACGTTATTTTCAGCACCGATTTGGGAAGACTTTGCGGTGACTTCGGTCGTCCTACTTTAATGCCTGAAATATTGTTGTATTATGGTCGCAAGATACCTAATGATGACTCTGGAATTATTTTTCTCTATTGGTAGTAAGTCGGAAGGGTTGCAGTCAATATTATAGGTTTGTATTGTGACTAACTATAATACGTAAATAACACAATTGTACATTGTGCACCGAGGGTAGTAAGAAGGGGATTACTAACGGGAGTCTATTAGGTGTTATTTTAATGACTCCAGTTTGTAATCCCCTTACTGCCCGTGGTACACACATTGTTTTTCATCACATTTGCGAGGAAAAAGAATATAAGACAAAAATTAAATTATTTATTGTCAACTTTTTCAATATAGTCTTCCATAGATAATGCTAAGAACTGCGTTTAGTTTTCAAACTTGACAGGCAATACCGCCAGATTGTACCGATTTTCAAAATAAAATTTTAAACTAAATTAATTTAATTGCATTAAAATAATTGCAAAACATACAGAAATAATGGTAAAATATATCATATAAGTTTTATATACACTAAAATTGGTTTGGTAGCAAAGTTTTGAAGATGTGAAATAAGCCTTGGCTGATTTGAAACCTCCTTAGGCTGAAATGACGTACGGGTAGGTTCTATATTTTAAAACTAAACTCATAACTCCCTCGGGAGTTATAGATTTTCATACAGTTTTTCCTCCCGTGGGAGTTATAGATTTTTGTAACCCACGGGAGGTAAATCGGTTCGAGCTGGTCTATAGAGCCCGCGTGTTATAGCACCGTTTACGAGTAAGTGTGATGAAATAGTACATTACAAAACTAGGGTGGTAAAACAAAGAAAGGCCGAGGTCGGTAACCGGGTGGGAATCGGGACCTTATAGACGCCTCGCTGCTGCTACATTACTTAATATAGGTATTGGTTTCAAAATAAAGGATCACTAGATTGAGTTCGTGAATTGAGGTCGGGAAGTCGCCAACAATGGACGATGGGTACGGCGCACGATTTAAATTGTCTCACAATCGCCACTTCCGTCGTGTCTCTGCGACTGAGGACGCGATCAGACCCGGGTTCCGTTCTCGCCCCCACTCGGGTTGGCACAAATTGCCCTCGCATTCATAAGTATCCTCTTGACAACTGCTCTCGATTGATATGCACTTGAGACTGTTTGTTCCCATGCACCGTTATATTTTATAAGTTGTAATAGTCTGCCACCTCCGCTAGAGTACCTAATATAGAGACTACAGATCATGTAGTATGTTTGGAATTACCTCAAATAAAACTATCGAATCCTACATCTCCCACTGACCGGTGGTGCGATGATTGATGAAGTCATATGTGGTATATAAGTCAAGCTTGTTTTGACTATAAATTCTTCGCATAGCAATCTTGAATTCTTTATAAAGAAGCTGTATATAAATAGAGAACTGAATCACTCTTACTTTCTAAATATTTAATGTTTTTAAGCCTATTATGTAAAACATTCAACTAAATTGGTTCACATAGAAGAATGAATCTAACTAAACTGGTAACACTCAAATTGATATGGGTATTCGAGTTGTACTCACAGTGTAATATACATATTTAGTAAGCTGGAAATCTCGCTACTTCAGGCCGACTGCTCCCTCAACGGTATCCATTTCAACCACCGCCAACGCCATCGCGTAATACATACTATACATACTAAATGAAGAACCTGCATTATTTAATTGATGATTACTAATGCGGAACTATTGTCTCGCGGGTAATTATCGTCTTTACCGGTTCTTAGCGAGGAGAAAGCAAGCTTGATGTCTATTGTCATCGGTGGGGAAAACGGGAATGTTATATTGTAGGTTTTTCACTATAGACCTGTACTATGTATAAACTATTCACATATTTTATTCGAAACAGGTACTATTTCTAAATCTAAATTAGTAATAAGCATTACTATCTGTCAGTGCTTGATACTTGCAATGCGATAGTTGACCGAGTGAGCGAAGCGAACGAAGTGTATCTGCTTCAGCTTAGGCAAAAATGCTTTCGTATGTCCGGCGGATGTCTGTTCTCTCCTACAGGTAGCAATTTTCAACCGATTCTCGTGAAATTTTGTGAGCGGGTTCGACTATTATATGGAATTTTTTCGTCCATTCAGTTTTTAAAAATATTCGTTTTTGGATTTTTTTCACTCGCGGGGTCTACAGCTCACAGAGCCACTACACATTTAAATTATTGATCTTTAAATTACCATCGACAGCACAGATCGATTACAGTTAAATTAGATAATGTTTTGTGACAGCTAAATTGGAAAAACGAGATACCTCATTACAGTCAGGTAAATGATTAAGCTTTCATTATAGAAGAAGGCAAGTCACGTAAATGATGGCGTCGTTGTTTCGTAGAAAGCGGAAGGTTCATCTGAGCTCGCGCGGCGCTTCCATGCGTTGTACGTGAGCGGTGAGCGTCGTGCCTAATGTCACCGAATACCGTTTTACTCGAACACTCACGACACTAATAAAACTACCTTATCCCAAGAGCATAAAGTTCTGGCAACTTAATTTGAGGGAAAATTTAACCGTACCTGTTCGTGACCGTACCTTATGAGATACGATCTGGTTAAAGTTATGAGCAGGTATTTCTAATCTGTACATAGTCAACCACTAGTCGTTTGATTTGCAAAATATACTGAACAGTCATTGAAGGCATTGAGGCAACGTCAAATCGAGACAAAACCGGGTAATAAAAACTATTTACTGTCTTAATCTGTAATTTTTCGTTGCTGGCAAATTGCCTACGTAATTGTTTTACACAAATCGCACCTCAAGTTGCTTGCTGGTGTTAATTTCAAGCGAGTGGTGTATCTTTCAGTTTTAGTATATAGTCGGACTACGCTAAGTTTGCACAGGTCGAAAGGTTTTATTTAAAAAAAATCATATGTCAACATGTGGAAACTACAGCAAGAGGATTTTTTAATCTTGGTACTTGGCAATAATTCTTCCCTTTATTATCAAATGTGTCTACATGGCTACTGAAATAAATATCTGCGTCAGTATTGCACACATCGATTTAGTTCCAACCAAACTAAGTGATTTGTTCCAGGTTCTTGGATAATTTCTATGTACTTAAGTATTATATTTAAATATGTACATGTATACAAACACTACTTAGTTTGGTTGGGACTAGATGGATTTGTGCAAGACTGTCCTGAATATTTATTTCAGTAGGCATGTAGACACATTATATACTTATTAAATCGGCAGATGTTTGCCTAGTATCAAGACTAATTAATCCTCTTTTCTTCTTCACTACATAGTATAAAACAAAGTCGCTTTCTCTGTCCCTATGTCCCTATGTATGCTTAAATCTTTAAAACTACGCAACGGATTTTGATGCGGTTTTTTTTAATAGAAAGAGTGATTGAAGAGGAAGGTTTATATGTATAACATGCATAATATAATAGAGAAACACCGTGCGAAGCCGGGGCGGGTCACTAGTTTTTAATAAAACCTTCTTTCGACCTCTGCAAACTTAGCGTAGTACGACTCTATAAAAGCTGTAGTTTTTGTTTGGTCATTTTTCTGTTGAATCATCATGAGATACGCAAGACCTTTTATGTTCTGACGAAGTTGCGGATAGTATAACTGATTATATGATTTAATTTTATTCCAATTTGGAGTATCTTTAATTGTAATGAATTTGGCTCCGTACCATGTTTTCATTAATATCTGATACCCTTGAGCAGTATTGACGCAATGAACAATGCATTTGGAATGCAAAACTAACTATATACATACCGAATGTGTTTATTAAAAAAGTCTGACATGGTAGTCCGACCCGAATACAATGGACGCGCGTACGGGGACTAGATAGCGAATGTAATAATGATAATATTTATAATTGTGCCAAACATTTAACAATCACTCTTTGTATTTGTACTGCGTATCTTTGATGTACAGCGTTTTTTGATATTTTAGAGGGTTCCCTCACCTTGGTAAGATTTGTCACGTCTTAGAGAATTTTTTCGAGAAATTTAATTACTGCACGGTTTTACTACTGGGCGATTCCGCTAGAGACGAACCTGGGTAAGGCCGTAAAAAAGGGATGATTTCGTGACTTGTAAGCGTCCGGCATTGTTTTTACGAAAAGTAATTACAAAATTTTACTTTTTTAATTTTCTGTGCAAAATACAAAACTTTTTCTACTAGTTCTAGTCCACTAACAAATGTAAATCTCTGTGTTTGTATTCCAATTTTTTTTTTCTTCTATGCAATTGCATCGATTTCCATACAAATAAAAATGTCCCAAAAATGTTCCTGAAAGATTGTAATTATCGTTTTTTAGTTTTGTGATATTATACTGATATGTTGGAGTTTTTTTTATAACTGTCATATATTAATGCAACGTTTTTCGAGCTTTAACATTAGCATTGCCCATTTAAAATAATAATTTACGCGTAACATAAGACAAGTCAACATATTGAAGCTTTTAAGTTACTTAATTTAAGTAACCGTTCTGTCTTGCTATTTCAGCAGTTGATTTGCGGAATTTGATTTCATTATAACGGCAACACTATTTATTCTTTAGTCTTGGTATACCTCTCACTGGTCGGCCATTTTGTGGGTAGTTCAGTGCGTCGATTCAACTTGTGCCGAGGATTTTTTATGGAATTTAAAAGTTACGAGTGAATTTCATGGTAAATTTGTTCTGTTTTGTATTACGTAATACATTATTAATATAATCTTCATATTAGTTTATAGCTAGGTGTCGTGTTCGAGTTAATATGTTTGTTATTGTTCTATATAATGCAAATGAAAGTGAATAGAGGCTAACTTTTATGTTACTTTTAAGTTACTTATGTTACCATTTTAATTTATTTTTAAGTTACGTAACATAAAAGTAAAGTAAAGCTTTGTTCACGCTTTCTTTTCAGTTACAAGTTCTTGCAGTCGGGTTTTTAGTTTAAAATATTTGGTTTGTTTTAATTTTTATACCCAACTGCGCAACACAATCACAAAGAAGAGTAACGTGTTTTTTATTTTATTTTACATAATTACAATGATTATAACAAGTAATCCGGGGAAAAATTATGATTTAATTTTATTTGTGAAGACAGCTTTTGTGTGGCTATCAGCCTTTAATTACTTATTCATCTTTGTTCAAAAATGTACCAAAGTATATAAGGTCCTAATTTATTAGTTGCAGATATTTTAACACATTATACTTTACATTAAAATAATTAACTTTAAATAGAAATTCAGAAATCTTTTCATATAACTTTTCTGATTTCATTTACCTAACAATAAAATTTATTATAATTTCGTCTAAATAAATCATCATGTGCATTATCACATGTCACAATAACACTATCTGTCATATCAACAATTTGTTGTCGTAAATGTCGTAACGGTTCGGCGGGAAAACTGCAAATGTCTTTTAATTTATCTACGTGAAGTGGCCAGTTACAGTTAAGTGGTACGTAAAAGAGCTACTAGAATCTTTTCAATGAGTTTTCATTTAGTAATCACATTAACAGGGTGTTATTACGTAGCAAATTTGTTTTTCCTTTTTCTCCAAAAAAACATCGTAAAAGCTATAATGTTTCATGCTTTAATATACTCCAGAGACCGAGTACTATCAGCTGTAAAAATATCTGCAGCTAATAAATTAGGACCTTATATACCTATTTGATCTCTTAAATAAACACTTAGTACAAAAAGTGTTTGTATTGTAGACATTGTGAATATCCCTTTAGAATACTTTTATGTAACTTTTAAGTTACTCAGTAACATATATTTTTAGTTACTTTTATGTTACATAAGCCCAATTTTTCAGCCTTACCCACCTTGACATCAATTTTCAAGTCCCAAAATTTATTACTTTTTTTGATACCATCGTGTAGGGTGAGGTCTTAAATGAATCGTTATGGACTTAACTTCATATTCAGGATGTTAAAGCGCTCGAAAACCTTAGCATTCTAAGATTTAGGACCAACTGCGAATCATACAATGTTGCACCCGCGATCGTTTTAACAGTGAATAATTTATTGATAGTTTCAGTTTTTAATACTTTTTTTATGTTTCTATAGTTGATTGTTTATTGTGTTTCAATATAAATAGGCAAAACATTTTAAATATTGGACAATTAAAAGATATTTCTGTTTTTATACTGTGATACGGAGAGGTGGGCCGATTTGGTTGCACCAGCGATAGCACTTTAACCCTCTCTTGTGGCTATTTAAACATTTATTTTAAATTCTTATACACAAATCTGTAGAAAAGAGGTTAAAAAGTAATCCTTAAAACAATATTTTTATAATAAATGTTTTTCGTTTTATTAGGAGGAGGCCTTGAATGAGTCAAAATGTTGCACCCGCGATAATGGAATCGCCCTACTGTTATTTTCAGATTTTTATTTATATTCAAGTTCACGAAACAGTCAGTATCGAGATGTAGTCAATAGTGAATACCGGCTGGTGAGTTTCAATCCCCCTGGCTGCCCACGTCCATAAAATCGGTCATAAAATTGCCGTCGATGGATGCGCTTTAACTGCCCATAAAACTACCACTGAGCCCTAATTGTTGGACAGCTAGCCTATCGCCTTAAAGGGCTTCTGTTAGCGTCATAAGCAGACTTTTTATGAGTTTGATGATAGTAAACTTGACTGTTTATTTCGGACGCTCCCACTCGCTTCCCGCGACTGCAGTTTTACTGCATAATTGTGTATTCTTTACTGCTTCATTTATGACCACTTAGTATCTATAGCAATGGGCTAGACGACAAAAAAAAACTGTTTAGTCCGTCAGTTAGATTATTAAAAAATATTGTAGGTACACGTATTTTTTCTTTTGTTTGACAAACCAAAAATTACGAGGATAGAGTGCTTAGAAGTTTCGAGTGACACCTAGGTACAATTTTCACCTAGGAGTGACGTCACAAGCCCACTTTGTCGATTTTTAATATTTTGATAAACCAAAAAATACGTGTCCTATATTTTTCCATAATCTAACTGACGGATTAAATAGAATTATATAGTTTTAACCCAGTCGTCATCCCCATTTTTAACCGACTTCTCGATCGATTCGGATTTTTTATTTATTTGAAAGGTTCACCAGTTGGTCTCATTGCAATCAGGTGCAATCTGATGATGGGATCTTATAGAAATCCAGGGAACTCTTATCAGGGAATATTATAGGCACACATACAGCGATTTGGGTATTTTTACTAACCCATGCATTTGTAATCTAATAAATAGGTTAATTTGAAGTACGTCATTGAAAAAAATATGCACTCGTGATTATTAAAAAATTGGGTCCGCCTCACTGATATATTGACATGTATTTTCATGGATTGCACCAATGATAAGTTATTATATGCGAGAGTGGATGGTTGAATATATTCTGTTCCGAGTGGGCGCTGACGCGCAAGGAATGCGCCTCGCTCCGGCGACAGTAGAAACCGACGCGTATTACGGAATGTTCGCATTTCCATCGGCGCTTCATGAACACGTTACATTAATTAGCTGATCACGATGCGCTTTATCATGTACAAGAGCTGCTATTCTGATAGCTAGCTGAGAAAGTGCTTGTTAATGAGTATGCATACCCTAAAGTCTGTAGGAATTCTATATTGCTTAGATCGGTATAATATAAATAATTAATTAGTCTATAAATTCACATATCTGCATCATAACGCATTTACACTTCCGCCACCGCACGCTTACTCAGTCAGAAATGTCTCGGACGACTTAGACGATTTTTCCACTATCTATCTAAAAATATTTTGTATTATGTTATACATTAGTCTTAAGTCTTGACGATTGTCCCACAGTAAATGATGATGTAAGGCAAGATATTGACAGACCAGTGTAGTATAAAATAATAAGCAGAGGAAATTGGCGTAAGAGATTTGCTATCCAACCGTAACATAACAGTGCGCGCCGGCGCAATTGTGGGTCACTATCGTGTGACGTTAGAATCTTGTTGCGTTTTATTACTTATTTTATGTATTGAATTAGGTTTGGCTAATGAAACCGAGGTGACTAAAGATTGATAGTAATTAAATGTTACAATTGCCGGTGAAATGAACATTTTTGTGTAAAATGCTCAAATATCACCGGCGGTCCCATAAGCACAAGTCTCCTGTACAGTGTTTGCGATGGAGGTAAGTTGGTACTTGACAGTGTTATATTAAAATCTAATACATAGGTAGAGTGCGACTACGGTAAGTTTGCAGAGGTCAAAAAAAGGTTTTATTTAATAAAATGCATATGGCAACAACACAAGAAATATAATTCATTAGTCTTGGTACTTGGCAAATATATTTCCGTTTAATAAGTATAGAATATGTCTAGTTACATACCTACTGAAATAAATATTCAGGACAGTCTTGCACAAACTGATCTAGTTCCAACCAAACTAAGCAATGCTTGTATACATGTACATATTTAAATATAATACTTAAATACATAGAATTTATCCAAGACGCTAGAACAAATCGCTTCATTTGGTTGAAACTAGATCGATCTGTGCAAGACTAACCCAGATATTTATTTCAGTAGGTATATAGACACATTTTGTAAAAAAGGGAAGAATTACTGCCAAGGTCCACGATTAAATAATCCTCTTGCTGTAGTTTCAGCATGTTGCCGTATATACAAGGTGCTCGCGAGGAAACCGCACAATTTTGCCAGCGTATTCCTGATCACGTTTAGAAAAGAAAATGTATA
This sequence comes from Eudemis profundana, assembly GCA_947034925.1. Taxonomy (NCBI): domain Eukaryota; kingdom Metazoa; phylum Arthropoda; class Insecta; order Lepidoptera; family Tortricidae; genus Eudemis; species Eudemis profundana. The sequence continues at coordinate 30,290,833 of OX344794.1, forward strand.
AATTAAGGTGAACACAGATTAGATTTCGAGTTTTTAATTATTTATATTTGTAACATCTCCAGTGTTAATCAACTTTATAATTGCGATGTTGCGAAACCGACATACTACGGAAATTGTTGTTTAATGTGTAATGTCGAGTGTCCAATTTTTCATTTTGACATTTGACGCTAATCAATAAAGTTCCACATTAATGGATAGGAAAATATCACTCATTTAATACAATCATGCCTGCTCATCCTAAGGCATTGTGTTACTGGTGAACCAATAATAATAAAAATCATCTTTCGATTTGTGTTCATATAATGTTATTTAATCATTACGACCTCAGCTATATGCTGGTAAATTTATGCGGGTTCCTCGCGAACACTCTGTATATTTTTTAATAAAACATTTTTTCGACCGCTACAAACTTAGCGTAGTCCGACTGTATGTTATTTGGCGGTATGCTAAAAAGTGCAAAAAGGGTCACTAGGATTGTTACATCTACATACACTTTTGCTATGTACTGTACAGGTCGATTCACAAGACCTGGCACGAACGGGTTGAATGAGTGAATGATAATGTTTATGTGTGCATCACAAAATGATTAACTACAGGTTGATTCAATAAGCTATAATCGTGATTTAGGCCATCTCGTGTCATAATTTGTTAACCCAGTCTGCATTGTACATTTTATGAATAAATAAAATTCCTACCTACACAATCGCAACCTTGTTTGCACACCGACGCCGTGAAACGCGGAAATTGAAGCCTTTTTAGTCAGGTGGTAAACTCTTTAATAGCGCCTACATTCTAACGCCCGAGAGTAATGTAACAAAAACGAAAGAGCGAAGGACTCTAAGGTCGCTAATGTGAAGGCTGCATGCACCCTACTTCTGATCATATCGGATCGGTCTAAAGTAGAATCTTACTTGTGCTATAAAAACTGTTGTTATTTCTGCTAGCATATTAAAATGTGAGATTACGGAGTTTATTTCTAGCACGAATCTTAAAGTAAACCAGCGAGCTTGCGAGTTAGGAATACCGACAATAGCTCCTTGCTAGTAACTCGACGTGCGAGTTGTCACTAAGGTTTCATTAATACATTGCATTTAATTATATTAACGTCCTCGTCAGATCTTCTGGCGACTCGGATGCAGCCAGCACCACCGCTGTGGAGACGACTCTCGAGCGGCTGAGAGGCACGCGGGGCGCGCTCGAGGAGCTCTGGTCCGACCGCGAGCGGCGGCTTGAGCTTACACTGCAGCTCAGGCACTTTGAACGGGACGCCCTAGAGGTTTGTACCTTTATACACATACTGGGTCCCCACTAAATACTACTGTACCGTATGGCATGTCCGCCGTGGAAGCACAAATATTTGAAAATAACCATACCACTGTTTTTATATTAGGCGGTACAACGGCAATGGGACGGCAATAACTCCCGATGATATGATGATAGCAAACTTCCTGCTCCTTAACGTCAAGTGAAAATGCAAATGAGTTGCGCAATTAAATAATCTATAGCTGTTTGCGTGAGTGCGTGGCGGAGCGGGGACCGCAATGTGACTCTTTTCACACGCGTTTTCGTTGTTTTTCTCTTATAATTTGTTCTAAGTTCCTTATGTGGTAAAGAAAATTTCATCGCTCTCGAGGTAATAGTTATACAAATTTAGAGACCGTTCTTAACTTCTTAAAGAGGGTTTACATTTTTGAAGTGGGGTAAATCTACAATTCTGCAACCTTTGCTGACTTGTGTTGGTACTTCGCAAGTGTGCTTAACCCGAAAGTCCTTAGTCAGTTACCATCACCGGTGCAATGAAAAAAATTATCACGATATCGTGCGCAATATCGTTTGTACCGTTCAGTTGCTTTGGCGTAAAACAAGGGAGGAACGTTTCTTGGTTGAAACTTGAATGTCAAAATCTTACATTGTTTATGAACTAGCTATAGCTTGGTAACTTCGTTGGTGACACTCACCTGTGTGTTTTTTGTTATGTGCAGCCGTAACTACTTACACAAGTTACTGCCACCACGAACGGGGGCCTCCGGGGGCTGCCTCCGTCGGTCGCCGTTCGTGGTGGCGGTAACTTGTATAAGTAGTTACGGCTGCACATAACAAAAAGCACACAGGTGAGTGTCACGAACGAAGTTGCCAAGCTATAGCTAGGACGCGGTTTCGAGACTGCAATTTGGGGATAGCGCAATTCAAAAACGTCATATTCATGACCCACCTCTAAATATGTAATAAATGATTTAATAGAATTGAGGCTTTTGAGCAAACACATCTTTAACAAAAACCATAATTCTGTAAGAGAATAATCATATTTAAATAAAGAAAGCAGCATTTATGCTGTTGGTGAAATATCTAACGTTCGCGCTTCCAGGTATCTTCCCGGCTCGAATTGTGGGGCGACGAATTACAACGCACGGAGCCACCGCGGGATCCACAGCAGGCCGAGCAAGCGCTGGCCGCTCACAACGAGAGTGTCGCGAGGATGCAACACGCCACTTATCAGGTAGTAGCTTTGATTAACTTTAGCTCCTATTTAGGGCTGGTTCAGTAGTTCGGTCGATATTAGTTCAGGTTGAACTAATTATTAGGCCTGGGCTAATACACCGAACTACCGATTTAGCCCTATGAATAAGGACTGTCTTCTACTGTCCACTTTAAAATAAACTCACTGTATCCAAATTTCATCAGCATATTAAATGCAACTAATGTAAAGCTAAGCAGACGTGTATTGATTACATCCTTGAGCTGTGTAACTTTTATGGATTATGTGGACCAATTTGGTTGTGGCATTTTATTCCTCAATCATGTATTTCCTACTCTTGGTCGATGTTTACGTTCGCTTAATTACAGCAAATCCTGTAATTTTTGCCAAACTATCTTGCCTTTCCATAATTCTAAACCGTTTCCTGCCTATTACCTAGTTATTCAATTTCACTTATGCAATGACTTGGATCAAGATAGTTAATTAAATTATTTTATTAATACAGTGGGTGTATGGTTGTATCTGTGGTTCACTTTTTACCATATAAAATAGGCGATTAAATAAATGCGTGAATTTATCCGTTTAAATTGTTATATTGCAATATAAAATACAGTTTCGGTCAATTGATTATGGCAATATTATCGATGCATCTAACTGCAATTGCCTAACCGCCTGTCATGCGTGGCTAATTTTACCTCATATCTGCCCAATGCTATTGTTCTTTCGGGAGCATATGTCCATCACTGACGTCTTTCGGGCGATGTCAAAAAATAGTACTTTACACTACTAGGGTGGTAATACAAAGAAATGCCGAGATCGCAGATGTTTGCGGCCCGAGCTGCAAGCGAGTGACGTAAATATGCGATCGAGCGCTTTCTTTATTTTTATTGCCTCCCGTGTTGTGTACATCATTTTATGTCTACACTTGACCAGAAAGCGGCTTTTTCCGTACGCGTAGCGTGCGGTAAAAGCCACTTTATGGCCAGGTGTGGCATAAAATATATATCGTCACTACTTTAAAACAAACTCGTATCTGATACTAACTTCAGGTAAAAACGCAGTAAGTGTACACCAAGTGGTTCGTGTAACATTACACTCGCCGCTGGCTAGCCAGTTTTGCTTGAATTTGGCTTGACACGCTGCCGCGTGTCTAGATATGAAGTTTGTATGTAATTTTGACGTTTTCCTCTAAGACGTTTTTAGATACGAGTTTTTTTCAAAGTAGTGACGATATATGGGGAACAATCTTACACAAATCGAGCCAGTTCAAAACTGAGCCATGCGTGTTCTATGGCGTGTACTAGACGATACAATACAATATTACGTTAATTTCAACTTGGCATGAACAGGTCCCATTTGGGCAGGAGTAGAGATGTGCCATTCTCGGAAACGTTCTCCGTTTAGTATGGAGAGAGAACGTTCTCGAGAACATTTCCCATACAAAACTGAGAACGTTTCCGAGAATTCTCGAGAATGGCACTACTCTAGGCAGAAGGTGGCCACTCTATCAATTGATGATTTAGGATAAAACCCTCTTACTCGTACTTTATTTTATTTTCATCACACTTGCTCGTAAAGGGTGTTATAACACGCGGGCTTATAGACCAGCTCGAGCCGATTTACCTCCCGTGGGTTATAAAAATCTATAACTCCCACGGGAGGAAAAACTGTATGAAAATCTATAACTCCCGTGGGAGTTATGAGTTTAGTTTTAAAATATAGAACCAACCCGTACGTCACTTCAGACTAAGGAGGTTTCAAATCAGCCAAGGTTTATTTCACATCTTCAAAACTTGGCGACAAAACCAATTTTAGAGTATATAAAACTTATATGGTATATTTTACTATTATTTCAGTAATTTTTGCAATTATTTTAATGCAATTAAATTAATTTAGTTTAAAATTTTATTTTGAAAATCGGTACAATCTGGCGGCATTGCCTGTCAAGTTTAAAAACTAAACGCAGTTCTTAGCATTATCTGTGGAAGACTATATTGAAAAATGTTGACAGCTGAAGTTGTCTCTTAGCGGGTGCGTTTAGTTTATTTGATTTTTATGTTTTATTTTTTTCCCTCGCAAATGTGATGAAAAACATTGTGTGTACCACGGGCAGTAAGGGGATTACAAACTCGAGTCATTAAAAGCCCTCCGCCTACGGCGTCGGGCTCTTAATAGACTCTCGTTAGTAATCCCCTTCTTACTACCCTCGGTGCACAATGTACTATTATTGACTTGTTTTGGATCAGGTGGTGCAGCAAGGGCAGGAGCTGGCGGCAGGCATCGCGGAGGCGGCGGACGTGATGGCGGCGGGCGGCGGCGAGGGCGCGGAGCCGGCGCCGCTCGACGCGCAGGCACGGGTGCAGCTGCTGCTCGAGTTCCTGCACGACCGCCAGCTCGACCTCGAGGAGCTCGCCGAGGAGCGCCGCGCGCGCTTCGAGCAGTGCGTCCAGCTAGGTCGGTACTCGCAACACTTACACACAGGACGGAATACGTCCCAAGCGCTCGTGCCCAAAATACCGCATTCCCGAAATACCAGATTTTTCAAAATACCACATTCTCGATTAATCAGATTCCTGTCTTACCACATTCCCGTTACACTAGATTATAAAATCGTAAGTTACTCAAGGATTTAAATGACTTTGTTGGATGTATTATTTTGGGAATCTGGTATACGGAGCATCTGATGCATCGAGAATCTGGTATTTTAGGAATGCGATATTTTAGGAATGAGCGGTCCCAAGTAACGGAAAACCTGTGTAGGTAAACTACTGTCTGAGCGTTATAAAGGGCCGTGTAAGTTTTTATATATCTTGCGTTCGGCTTGGGATATGTTTGGTCAACATCATTTGGTAGTAGCAGTAATCAGTGAAATCAGTCATGATAACTCTGAACCACTGCGTATGATTTATATTTATAGTAGTTCTAATTTTGCGTTTTAACAAACAATGCGATAGATCATTAGGCTGTGGAGTTGTTTCTATTTTGTTATTGCTATTTTCTGTAACAGAATAGTCTAATGTACAATAATCCATGGACACCATAAATGTATCTAGAATATTACATAACTTCTCTTATAAATAGAAACTAAACAAGGAAAACACTATATAATTCGTATTTTATTTCATGTGTATCATTTCATTTTAACGGCATCATTGCATAATAGCGGTAGTCATTGTTCGTGTATTTGTGTGTATTACTTGTTTGTTATCACAACATTTGATGGCACAGGTCAGTTTCAAAAGGATGCGACTCAGGTGGTGAGTTGGATTCGTAACGGAGAAGCGATGTTGGCCGCCTCGTTCTCGATACCCGGGACGTTGGCCGAGGCGGAGCAGCTCAAACGGGAACACGACCAGTTCCAAGTGGCCGTGGAGAAGACGCACGCCAGCGCCGTGCAAGTTAAATACAGGGCCGACGCCTTACGCGCGGCCAACCATTATGATCCACATACTATCAGGTACTTGTGATCAGTTTTCCTATTCATTTAATAAGAATTTGATCAAGAGCACACAGATTTTGGTCGGCACTACTAGAACTCGAGGTTAATATAGGTAATAGTCAGAAAAAAAAACATTCTTTGACAGTATTCACAGATAATTTTTCCAAATTAATTTAACAGACAAAATGTATATAAAGCTCTTTGGTTAGTTATAAACGGGTTGCCCTCATAAAGTAGTTGATTTCGATTAATATGTTTAAAATGAATACATAATAATAAGTATCCTATTTTGCAGAGAAATATCCGAAGAAGTGACGGAACGATGGCAGCGTCTTGTCACGTGTGCGGAGGAAAGGCACAAACTTGTCACGGCGTCGCTCAATTTTTACAAAACCGCTGAACAAGTCTGTTCGGTATTAGACTCGCTGGAACGAGAATACCGTAGAGACGAGGACTGGTGTGGTTCCGCCGCTGCTCCTTCCACCGATGAACTCACTCAGTCGCAGGCTGTCGACAAAGCTGCTCAGGTTAGTAATCTAATCACCTCCAGAAACTGAATACTGGTACTTTGGCTACTTAGAGCCATCGAAAAGCTATTACTTGCTTTTTACAAGCTATTTATTAACTTAGTATAGAGGGAAATAAAGAGCTTGTTTCAAAAAAAAAAATGTTTTGACAAACATATCTCATCCAAATTATGCAGATGATGGAACATGCCACTGAATATATTCTGGCACTCTTATGACTAAACTTGCCTAACTGCTATGCAGTTGGGTGTAAGTTAGCCGGGCATATGTTGTCAGATATGTGATGAAGAGTGATTACACGAAAGATCCCGCTGGGTCGAAGCGTATCCGAAAGAGCCTCTGTTAGACAGGGATGTTCATTTTTAGTACATTTCAATAGGGGATTTTCGATAATTGGCACTTTATGGCCAGGTGTGACGTAAAATATTTTATGCCACACCTGGCCATAAAGTAGCTTTTACTGCACGCTACTCGTACGAAAAAAGCCGCTTTCTGGCCAAGTGTAGACATAAAATGATGTACACAACACGGGAGGTAATAAAGAAAGCCCTCGATCGGATATTTACGTCCCTCGCTTGCAGCTCGGGCCGCAAGCATCTGCGATCTCTGCCTTTCTTTGTTTTACCACCCTAGTTGAATGGACTATTGTCAAACGATTTTAAAATTTCATGCTGTAGGTGGCGGCTCTAATAGTGAAGCACGGCGAGCAGAAAGAGGCGTTCCTCAAAGCGTGTACGCTCGCGCGCCGCACCGCCGAGACGTTCCTGAAGTACGCCGCGCGCTCCGCGCAGGTGCACGGCCAGACCGCCGCCGCGAGCAAGGCGCATCACGAACAGACGAGAGCCATCCTCGACACGTTGCTGTCTCAGGAGAACAAGGTATGCCCGTGGCAGACAGGATCATGAATATGTACGCCACTCAGGGAACAAAATGCCAGATCGCTTTAGCTTTTATCAGTCAAACTAATATTATAATATTAATGCGAAAGCAACTCTGTGTCAGCATTGCCAGACGTCCCGATTTTGGCGGGACGTCACGATTTTCGTCCCGATTAAGTGTCCCACGCGAGACAGGCTCAGACCCGCTTTTCGGGGATAGCTCGACCGTGCGTGCAGCGTGCTGAGGAGGTGCGGGCGAGTGGCACGAAAAAAAAGAAACAAGAAAAGAGCGAAAGAGAAAAGGACCCTTATCTCTTTCGCTCTTTTCTTGTTCCCATTTGTTTAGAAATGTCTATTTCGCGATAACTTCTGATTATATACGTTTTTTTACTGTGTCCCGCTTTCAACGGAAGAATCCCGCTTTTTTTCACTCAAAAAGTTTAAAAATCCCGACTAGGCTAAAAAATCTGGCAACGCTGCTCTGTGTGACGTTTAAACCACTGAACCTATTTAGATGAAGTTTGGTATTGAGATAGTTTGAGACTCTGGGAAGGACAGGATGGTTTTCAACCCTGAAAATCATCTCTTAAGGGGATGAAAAGTGGGTTGGAAATTTGTATGGGGAATCGATCATTTCAAGTATATACAAAACTCTAATTTTATCCAAACCAAGTCAAGGGCAATTAACGGTGATGTATTTACGTTCGTTTGAAAGTGTTGTGCGTATAGTGATAGCTTTATAATATAATTGACTAGGTAATTGAAAGCGAATTTGCCGTGCCAGTAATGCACACTTACATAAATTGGCTATTCGACAACTTTTTTCAGTGATATGTTATAGAGAAACACCTCTCAATAATAGAAAAAAACCACATAAGTATTATAAAAACTCACCGAGATACTACAATGTTAAAATCACATTTTTAGACTCCCAAATACGAGCCGAAACGCTTCCTACTGAAGCCCATTATTATAACGTGACGTCACGAAGACATAACGTTGTTTGGGGAAATCAAGAACTTTGTTCTGCAGCTATGTTAAAACTTGCGTTTATCGTAATGGTTTTATAACAAAAGTTACCATAAATGGTGTGCGTTATTTAACGGTATTAATAATTTTGTACTTTTAAAATGGACTTTCCCACCCAACTTTGCAGGCTCTTAACAAAAGTTACACGTTAAGTATCAAACTCAAAGCTTTAACACATTTTCCTTGTTTTGCTTATTTTAACAGGATCTTATATAATTTTTACAAATTTACAGTCAAGTACCCAATTTCTATGTATAGATAAATACTGAGAAAATATTAAACATCGATAGTAAGCCCGTGTACACCTGCCTTGCTGTGAATGGCGCATTTGTTTATTTGTTTACAAAAGCAACATTATTTCAAGTATGAAAATATTTATAGCTGAATGTAACCGTTGCACAAGGTTGTCGCTGGCAGTCTGCGCTTGCTATTGTCATTGTCAGTGTCATCGGCGAGTCGACGTAGAAACAATACAGCTTTTGTTCAGCGCCGGTGATGGTATCAGGGCGTCCGTTACAGTGTTCGCACATCTACCATGAGTCGCGATATCGTCCCAACGAGGTTCGCGCACGCCCGGGAGCTTGGTGTGATGTGATGCTCAAGAGTTATTTAATGTTGTTAATTCAGCCGGTACTAAAGAGTGATTAATTTTGTATTATTGTGCTTTCTGTGTTTTTATAATGTGTGCGATACTGTTTTAGTTGTTTGGGAGCGTTACAATAGAATGTAACAGAGCTTAGAATAATATACTAAGCTATTTGTTCACTGATATACTACTAGTGGAGCCAAAATATGTATAATTGAGTACTATCCTTAACACTTGAAAATTATTAATAAATATTGAGAAAAAAGAATACGAGTGTGACTACACTGGAGTAATTTCACGTTTGTGTGATGTTATGGGTTGTGTGCAAGTGCCCGAGTGAGAATGGGAGGATGTATGTGTAATACAAGTCAGAGTTCTTTTCTCGCGCCGCTTCATATCATTTAAATGCATTGACGTATACAAAGGACAGGGCTAAGCGAGTGCGCAGACGGTTCCAATGCTTTGGCGGTAAAAGTACCGCCAAATCAGTACTGGTCTTTATAGCTGCATGTTTTTACAGGGAAAATAGTTCCGAACTGTTCGGATGGCCCTATCCTTACTTTTGAAATCATTGTTTAAATGTGATAATTACGCAGGTATTAGAGCACTGGACGGTGCGCAAGAAGAGGCTCGAGCAGTGCCAGCAGTTCGCGCTGTTCGAGCGTTCCGCGCGCGCTGCGGTGGAATGGATCCGCGAGACGCAGGAGCGGTGCGGCGCCGCGGCGGCCGCGGCGGCGGCCGGCGTGGCGCGCGAGTCGCGCGAGCGCGTGCGGCTGCTCGCGCAGCTCGCCGACGGGCTCGTGGAGAAGGGGCACCCGCACGCGGTGCAGATCAAGGAGTGGGTGGCTGCCGTTGATGCCAGGTACCTACCAACTGCTTAGTTCAGATGTCGACACTGCTGAGTATTCCTATAGTGAGGGTTGTAGGCAAAGAGAACTATTAACCGGTTTCGGTCAATACAAAGATGGACCACCTGGACCACCTATTGTCGCTGGCTTTGCTTCTCTTACTAGCTTTCGAGTATTGGCATTTGCCCCTTTGCAATTAGACGTAAAATAAACAACTAATATACACACTTTTGACTCCTGATTGTATTTTGTTTCGCACCATTAATCTGTCAATTATTTGATACAGATATGCGGAATTTAGCGGAAGTATGGAGGGCGGTGAAAGTGAAGCGGAGAGCGATTCCGGCGTGGCGGCATCGTTGGCGTCGTCGCAGTCGGCGGACAGCGAGTCGCGCGGTGCTCCACAGGCCGCCACCGCCGGCGATGACAAGAGGCGCAGCGCCCGTCGGAAAGAGTAATAGTACATTACACAACTAGGGTGGTAAAACAAAGTAAGGCCGAGACTGCAGATGTTTGCGGCCCGAGCTGCAGGCGAGGGACGTAAATATGCGATCGAGGGCTTTCTTTATTACCTCCCATGTTGTGTACATAATTTTATGTCTACACTTGGCCAAAAAGCGGCTTTTTCGGTACGGGTAGAGTGCGGTAAAAGCCATTTTATGGCCAGGTGGGGCATAAATAAATATTACTTATGGGCAATGTCTAGAGAAAATTATATTAATGTTTAGTTTGAACATTACCTTTTACTGAAGCTTATTATACTTAGAATATTTATGAAATAAATGTCCTTGGATACGGGCACTATGGTCATAATTCATAAACATTTATTGGGAGTATAATACTTACTGTGTCGATCGTGGCGCAAATATTAAGATACTGAAATTCAACTGAAAGACGCCAATAATGAGTAAATGTAATCTGTTCAATAACTAATTAAACGAAACCTTATTGTTCAATTGACTTAGTACTCTAATGGTATCTTTTTAACGACTTAAAAGTGGATTAAGTAATACTATTAATTGTTCCGGCAGATTTATCATGGCAGAGCTGCTACAGACTGAACGCGCTTACGTCAAAGATCTAGAAACTTGCATAACTTGTTATCTGCGTGAGATGCGAACAGATCCAACATCTGTGCCACAGGCTTTGCAAGGAAAGGTAAATTATGGAAGTTCTGTTTAAACTTGAGTCAAAAATAGTCTTTTAACTGCAGGCCTATAATCATGTATTATAATCTAGTATATCGTATAATTAAAGCGTGATCATAAGATCAGGCGTCTGTCTGTAAGTGCGAGATCATCGTACTTATCGTCGTGCCATGGTCGTGCCGGTCACGCACGACAATAAGTGCGACCACAACACTCATGAAAAGAAGCATTATCAATGAGAACATACTAGTAAGATTTATTTTTACCCGACTGCGGCGAAGCCCAAAGGACGGTTATGTTTTTGATCTATATGTATGTATGTAGGTATGTATGTATGTTCGTTCCTATGTCCGCTCGTAACTACTCAACGATTCAACCGATTTTCGGTCGGGTTTTTTTTAGTAAGTAATTTTATTTTATTACTTTGCAGGAGGAAATAATATTCAGTAATATTGAAGAGATCCATCGTTTCCACGAGCGAGTGTTTCTACGCGAGTTGGACAAATACGAAACGATGCCCGAGGACGTGGGGCACTGCTTCGTGACGTGGGCGCGGGAGTTCGACATGTACGTGTCGTACTGCCGCAACAAGCCCGACAGCAACGCCGCCGTCGTCCAGCACGCCGGGGACTACTTCGAGAGGTACCGCTACATGCCTGCAGTTATCTAATAGTACATTACACAACTAGGGTGGTAATACAAAGAAAGGCCGAGATCGCAGAATTTTGCGGCCTGAGCTGCAAGCGAGGGACGTAAATATGCGATCGAGGGCTTTCTTTATTACCTCCCGTGTTGTGTACATCATTTTATGTGTACACTTTATGGCCAGGTGTGGCATAATAGCACATTGTGCACCGAGGATAGTAAGGATTACTAACGAGCAGTGGCGTGGCGTTGAAGAAATCCTTGGGCAAGCCGCGCAGCTTTGGTTTCAGTTTTCTTTAGGAGCACTAGAATTAAGTGCTGATCTGGCTAATATTAGGTAAGCCGATGGGAATCGAGTTCTATGGACGCTACGCCACTGCTAACGAGAGTCTATTAGGAGCTTTTAATGACTCGAGTTCGTATTTATTTCATCACATTTGCGAGGAAAATAAAATAAGACATAAATCAAATTATTTACTGTCAACTTTTTCAATATAGTCTTCCACAGATAATGCTAAGAACCGCGTTTAGTTTTCAAACTTGACAGGTTTTCAAAATAAAATTTAAATTACCCAAAGTAATTGCATTAATATAATTGCAAAAATTACTGAAATAATAGTAAAATATACCATATAAGTTTTATATACACTAACATTGGTTTTGTAGCCAAGTTTTGAAGCTGGGAAATAAGCCTCGGCTGATTTGAAACCTTAGTCTGAAATGACGCACGCTGCGCGTACGGAAAAAGCCGCTTTCTGGCCAAATGTAGACATAAAATGATGTACACAACACGGGAGGTAATAAAGAAAGCCCTCGATCGCATATTTACGCCCCTCGCTTGCAGCTCGGGCCGCAAACTTCTGCGATCTCGGCCTTTCTTTGTATTACCACCCTAGTTATGTAATGTACTATTAAAACTAAACTCATAACTCCCTCGGCAGTTATAGATTTTCATACACTTTTTCCTCCTGTGGGAGTTATATATTTGTATAACCCACGGGAGATAAATCGGCTCGAGCCCGCGTGTTATAACACCCTTTTCGAGCAAGTGTGATGAAAACATTTGAAATCACAATGAGAACAATCAGAACTTTTTACATACTATATTAAAAAAAAAATACTTTATTAGACGACCGATCATATCCGCTTCTTTTTGTGAAGTGTCAATGCGCTCATATAGTATGCAGTTTCCAAGGAAAACTGACTCGTGTCACTGCTCCATATGGTCAAATTGGTGCCGTATTTCTAGTTTTTGTTATTTAAAACTCTTTGGTGGCACGAAAATGAGTGTAGCTGATGTGTAGCTGGATCCGTTACGAGCAGTTGGAAACATAGTTTTATTTTGATTATTGGAAAATACCCTATTACATATTACTCAACATAACCTATTATACCGTTGATATCAGGGTGCAACGCAAGAAGAAATTAGAACATCCTTTAGCTGCGTACCTAATCAAACCGGTGCAAAGGATTACAAAGTATCAACTCCTCCTAAAGGACCTGCAGGCTTGTTGCGCGGAAGGACAAGGAGAAATTAAGGTAAACAATTATTTTAATTATTTTGTATAGAAAGGTCCTCATCGCGTCTGTCGGTCGCAATTCGGACCTTACTGATCTGGTTTTTATGTTGTTTTCAGTTCATGTACTAATACTTTTGGTCTTGAGGGTAGCTATTTTTTATCTATTGAGTTTCTTCAATATAAAGACATACCATTTTAACAACTTTATAATACCTACTAGAGATACCTCTTACAGGTTCAGCACTAAGGTTTCCGCAATGTTCTGTTGGGGATATGAAACATTGTGATGTCTATTTTAATCAAGTAGGATTCACATGAACCGCTTTTGCATCGTCATAGACTACATTGTAGTACAAAAACAGTAGGTACATAAAACTTATATAATAACCTGTCAAATATATACCATTTTAAATATCAAATCGTCGCTATACTTACTCAACCACGTATCTACTCGAATAGTTTGATAGAAAACGCACCTGTGTTACGAGTAGAAAAGTGCGATTTTCCTATGAAACTATTGGAGTAGATACGTGGTTGAGTAAGTATAGCGGCGAAATGTTATATTATGCATTAGCCTAGTCTAGTTAACTTTCTACAAAGTACTTCGAAGGTTTCTATATTCGTCTAATGAAAAATGGTTTATACGACTAAATGGTTTAAGATCCCGAGATAAAGGCTCAGCCTAGTTCGGGATCTGGTGGTAATTATGTACTGTTATGTGCCTGTGTGCTTATGAAATATATATTTTTTATTTATTTATGACGCTTGTTTATTTGCAATTACTGATCATAGATTAAATAGCTTAATACAGTTAGCCAACTCCATACATGCGTCCGAAATGACATACACATAGGCGCGCTTTACACGGTATAGATGAGTTATCCAGAGCTTGAAATTGAATTTGTAGTGGTTGTACTGTTCGCATGAAAAGGAGAATAATTTAAGTATTTCTCTTAATTTAAATAATATTTAGAATTTGACACTGACGTTATTTTGGTGTTAACTTCTTCAATGTATAACAAACCTCTTTATGCTGATAGTACGGGAAAATGCAATATTCAAATGATGATAATAATTTCAAATTATGAACATAATTATACAACTAAAAGCTGCCACTATTGAGTACAGTCAAGGGCACCAATATGTATAGGTAAAGTTTCAAAAATATGTATTGTATTATGGCGTGAGGTTTGTGTATACATATTTTGGAACCTTTTGTGGATATTTATTTTTGCCCTTGACTATACTCCGTTTTATTATTTTTTATGGAATGAAAACTATTCTTCACCCATGATAATGAGTAATTTTACTTTAAGTTGTTGTTATATATTAGGCCTTCTAAAATATTACCTGCCTAGATGTTTTATTTTGAACAAATGCAACAAAATGTGATGGGTAGGCAATACTGCACAATAATATTGTCGGTGGTTGGGTATAGAGATTGGCAAAGACCAGAGAGCTGAATGCCATGCTGACCGCCGACGCCCATTAGATTGGGCATGGCACCAGAAGAAGAAGGGTAGGGTAGGCCGTCGTATACTAAATCAGTTATCAAAAATTATAGAGTGGCCACCGTAAAGCTGCAAGGAAGCTTAGAGGCAGAAAGTACGTCCGCCCACGCCCTAGTCGAGTTACTACTCCTTCGTATAACACTTCGCTTCAACCCCTTCTTCTCTTATACAAAGCAACAAAGCTGTTTTTGTATTGCCCATTTGAATGAAAAAAAAAAGTGTATTGATTAATAAATAAATACATAGTCGTAGCGTACGATTGATTTCATATACATACTTAAGTGTATATGTATCAGTATCAACACATCATGTAATACTACGGTTTTTCTTATCGTTATCAGCACAAGCGCTTACCTATTTCATTCCGCGATAAGATAAAGATTCCTTCAGTTAACATCTGATTTGACAGCTCCCTACAATGTTCTTAACGAAATAATAAGTTATACAAATATTGTGTCGTTGTGAGCTGTGTGATAAACATAAGGTACATTACATGCATACATGTAAAAAAAGTGTAATTGTTCAAGTTTTATTTCATTTACAAGCTTACGACCTATATCTAATTGTCGCATTACAACGTCAAAAAATGGGCACTACTAATACGTTCTTACAAAAAAACAAAAGTATCTTGAATTGTAGAAGTTCATTTCTTATCCAACAAACAATCCCATCTGGAATAAAACATTCTTGAATCATAATAAAGTGTTAATTTTATTTATTTCGTATATTTGCTCACGTAATAATTCTTATTTCGTTTCTTATTCGTTTGAGTAAAAGCTGTCCGATAATGACATAAAGACCTAAGCTTTTCAAAAGTGACAAAACGTAACAGTTTTCATCGTTTCATAAATCGCTATAGCAATATATGACTTAAAAAAACAAAATATAGTTTCATTTCAAAGTATTGAAGCCCTTGACAAATGGTTAATGTTCATTGTTTGGAATTTTCTGTCAATACTGGTGTTTACACTGTTCTGTCGCCACTAATGAGCTCTTGCATATCATAATGTCATAAACCCATTATGCGCTATCAGTCTAAGGTATTTATTTTTGTCTACTTATATTCCATACAGTGGCGTAGCGTGGGTTATTGCCGCCCGGGGCCGACCGAAAAATCGCCGCCCTCAGCGCCTACTCTATTAGGTAGTGAAGAAAATTGCTAAAAAGTCAGAGTATATAATTTAATTAAAATTTTACTTTGCGTGCTTTTTTTAAAGCAAAGTCGTGTATAAAATTGTCAATGTCAATTTGTATCTCACGTTCGATGGCCAATATATCTAAATTTCTTAGCCTCAACGCGGACATAGTTAACCGCAGGTAATTTTTTATTAATATTAGTTTCGAAAAACTTCTTTCGCAACTGGGTCAAAATAGTAACGAAACTGATAATTTTTTTTTATCAGTTTCGTTACTATTTCTCCTATATTTAGTTTGGGCGTAACGAAACTGAGATTCAAAATTTGTACGGAAATTTGGGACATTTTGGACAGCTTTTTTTATTTCAGAAATGAAAAGTGCTCATGATTCTGAGTAAAATGGTATAATACACACCATGATCAGAGAAAAAAAGTAAAAGGTACATTTTCTCTGCAATTGACCCGACTAGCATTGCTGATGACAGTTGTTAAAAATAGTCTAAGCATTACAATAATATTAGGTAAGCCATCTTGAAGTTTAGACTCTATTATGTATTTTACAAAGCCAATGAGCCGGACTTCATGAGTTTTTTCTGACACGCTGGGTCTGTTGCAGCTATAAAACCCCGTAGACGCATGCGCTCAATTTTAAATTCTTCTGTATTTATATCTAGAGGAACTTGATCTAGGTCATAGGTTCCCAAACTTTTTTAACTTGCCGCCTTTCTTGACTTAGGCATGATAAGAATGTTTCAGCGCCCCCCACGACAATTTTTTTACGACGGGGAGGTGGAAATAGGGACTGACGCAGCTTGGAGAAAGGCGGTCATTTAGGGACAGTACTATCTATAATAGATATAGATTCTATAATATCTATTGCCGAGCCCAAGTTTGTTTCTATTGTCCCACCTCTGGACTTTCTATGGGTTTATATCCGGAGATCGAGACTTCCGTTATATTGAGCTCTTCAGCTACCTGAGATATACAGTCCATAATCTGTAAGAGTAGGTAATTATTCTGCTGTGTTCCCTTAACTTGAGATTGTTCATTAAAGAAAGTTGTTAGACAAAAAAATACGCGTTCACAATTACTTCGAAGATGCAACCGGAGGTTGAGTAAAAAAACCGTAAAAACATTTGTTTGTCCCTAATTGGTTGGCACGTTGAGGGGCGGGTCTGGTCAAGATGAGCTTGCGAGCGATTTTGTTGAAAAACTGGGCACCCGTATCGTTGGGCGATAGTACATCGGTAACGATATTCCTGTCGATGCGTGGTTGTTTTGAGAACGCAAATTAAATCAGGTGAGCAATAAGGAAAAATACTGTACCTAGTTGATATAGGTACCTATTGTAGTTTTCAGTTTTTATTTTCAAAAGCGATAGCGCCGCCCTGGATAGCATCAACGCCTCCCAATTTCTTCCAAGGCCCCTACCGCCCCCTTTGAATTCCCAGCGCCCACTGGGGGGTGGTAGGGACCACTTTGGGAACCTATGATCTAGGTTAATTTCGTTGACGCCCAATAAATAATACAACAGGCCTTAAAAAGTCATATTTTTGGGCCAGATTTGCAGTTGTTGGAATCTTTCTCGAATTTCAACGGTTGTTTAGTCTATATTTTTTTTAGACAAGCATTTTATAATTCAGTAAATCAGTAGATTTATCAAAAATCAGGTAAAGCTACTGCTTTATCAGTAGATCTGGCAACAGTGCTGACATGGCGTCACTAGGGCGCCAATGGCGCCTTTTTTCTTACCAAGTCAAATTAAATTAAGTTCAAATTTTGATACAAATAACATGTAAATAACTGGGAATCGTACTTGTTTGGGATTTAAAATTTGAGAGCAGAAATTTTCGCGGGGGCGACTTGGAAAAGGGTTTCCTAATTTTACCTAGGCATAGAAAAAATGCTGAGTTTTTGCCGCCCCCTTCCATGTGCCGCCCGGGGCCATGGCCCCCCCGGCCCCCCCCTTGCTACGCCACTGATTCCATAGCTGCACGTTGAATCTGTGGCAGATTAAATAACTGGTCCGTTGGAAGTCATTAACTGCGTAGAGCAATTTGTGTAACATTTTTCCTCCTGACTCACGCATACGCGGTAAACGCGTTTGCTGTACAGTTAGTTGCTCAGGACTCGGGATGAGTAATGGTTTATTCCGTCCGAACTATATCCCTATTAATAATTTTCTCATAATTATAATGTAATGGTGCTCAAAAGTGTAGAAGATATATATATAATGATGTTAAAACACATAGTTCGCGGTGTGCGCATCGGACCCTTGCCGCTGAGCAATAAGGACAATGTATGTAGTTTTTATCAAAAATTTATGCAACTAGGTTGCATGCCCTCTGATATGCAAGTATTAACACAAAAGTGACAACTGAAGATATAGCTTTGGTGTAAGAATTTACTTATTAGTACTAACACTAACATTATAATTAAAATGACCAATCAAGTCTCCTGGAACGGGGTTGTTTATGTGGATGTGTATCACTTTTCCTTATTTATTTGGAAATTGTAATATACTTGTTTTCCTCAGTTCTGGCGTAACTCCATAGATAGCACATTTATACCATTTAAATACGCATATATCATATTTATTTATTTAGATAGATATGTTTACAAAGCCGTTCTATCCATTACAACTACATAATTTGTTAATACGTGGACTACGTATATACAAGAAGTACGCATATATTTGATTATTAGAACAATATATTTTCCTGTTCGCTTTTGCATGGATTAATAATGTTATAGTTATGACTGTACAAAGGAGTTACTGCTGAATGCTCATTTTCGGTATCCTTGGTGGCTACAAATATTTTTTTCTACTCCTGTACTGTTATCTGTCTTTTACTTGGTCACGAACACTAATATAAGAACATACATAATATTAGTTCAGAGAAGTCTATACTCTATTCCCCATAACAGCACTAGTGTCGTTATAGTCACTTTACGTTATTGCTAGCAGCCACAGACTTCTAAATCTAGGTCAAGGATTAAGCGCCCAATTTTAACTTTACGGTAAAAATGCACAACTACCAACTTAACAAACAATTAAATTCCTACGGTTTTTAAGAAAAACAAAACTTTCCGAACTAAATTCATTGATGCCAACATAAAAACAGTATTTTTAATTTAAGTATATTTTAAATAAAAAAAAAAGTTTACCATAGACACATACTGTCAGTCAAACGTCATATTTGCCTTGTTTCCAGGTTATGATTAATTTTGTATTTTATAGTTTAAAACCTCGTCGTAGAAAAAGTATTGTATGCAACGTTGTATAACTAAGTCAAAAAACGCTCATTGCGTGTCTATTTGCGATACTCGCCGCATTCGCGGCTCGTATCGCAACTCACGCAATTCGCATTTTTTGAACCCACTTATACAACTGTTGCATAAAATACTATTTTCACGCCTCCTATTCAGAAAAAAGTATTTTGATCCCTCATAAGAGGGATCAAAGTGATACTTTTCTGTTCAAGGACTACCTACAGGGTATTTTTAGTTTGAACCTGCTTAGAATATGCCATTGCCATACCATACATTATAGACTCTACATATTGACTCTACATATCAACTCTACATATCGACTCTACATTATTGACTCTACATATCGATTCTACATATCGACTCTACATATCAACTCTACATATCGACTCTACATATCGATTCTCCATATCGACTCTACATTATCGACTCTACATTATTGACTCTACATATCGACTCTAAATATCAACTCTACATATCGACTCTACATATCGACTCTCCATATCGACTCTACATTATCGACTCTACATTATTGACTCTACATATCGACTCTACATATCGATTCTACATATCGACTCCACATATCCACTCTACATATCGACTCGACATATCGACTCTCCGTATCAACTCTACATTATCGACTCTACATTATTGCTCTACATATCGACTCTACATATCAACTCTACATATCGACTCTACATATCGACTCTCCATATCGACTCTACATTATCGACTCTACATTGACTCTACATATCGACTCTACATAAAGTCGATAATAAGGAATGGCCCAGACCACAGGTGTTTGGGGTCCGAGCCGCAGGCGAGGGCCATAAATATAATATGGAAGTGGTAAATTCGTCCGGTCCGTAAAAAGTAATAAACGTTTTATAAAATAATAAGGAACTGTAAATTTAACAATTTCACATTTCATTTTATTAAAAATGTGTGATGCTCTTTGACTAACTATATATTTCGTTTTCGTTATTTTGGTAGGTAGCGTTTGTATTTAAATTTTCCTCATAGTCGGTGTGAAAAGCAGTATGTGTCACAAGGTAGCAAAATTATTTTCACACCTCCTATTCAGAAAAAAGTATTTTGATCCCTCATAAGAGGGATCAAAGTGATACTTTTCTGTTCAAGGACTACCTACAGGGTATATTTAGTTTGAACCTGCTTAGAATATGCCATTGCCATACCATACATTATAGACTCTACATATTGACTCTACATATCAACTCTACATATCGACTCTACATTATTGACTCTACATATCGATTCTACATATCGACTCTACATATCAACTCTACATATCGACTCTACATATCGACTCTACATATCGACTCTCCATATCGACTCTACATTATCGACTCTACATTATTGACTCTACATATCGACTCTAAATATCAACTCTACATATCGACTCTACATATCGACTCTCCATATGGACTCTACATTATCGACTCTACATTATTGACTCTACATATCGACTCTACATATCGATTCTACATATCGACTCTACATATCCACTCTACATATCGACTCGACATATCGACTCTCCATATCGACTCTACATTATCGACTCTACATTATTGCTCTACATATCGACTCTACATATCAACTCTACATATCGACTCTACATATCGACTCTCCATATCGACTCTACATTGATTCTACATATCGACTCTACATATCGACTCTACATAAAGTCGATAATAATGAATGGCCCAGACCACAGGTGTTTGGGGTCCGAGCCGCAGGCGAGGGCCATAAATATAATATGGAAGTGGTAAATTCGTCCCGTCCGTAAAAAGTAATAAACGTTTTATAAAATAATAAGGAACTGTAAATTTAACAATTTCACATTTCATTTTATTAAAAATGTGTGATGCTCTTTGACTAACTATATATTTCGTTTTCGTTATTTTGGTAGGTAGCGTTTGTATTTAAATTTTCCTCATAGTCGGTGTGAAAAGCAGTATGTGTCACAAGGTAGCAAAATTATTTTCACCACGGGCGTTAACACTTGAATCCCTCACTACGCTCCGGATTCTACTTTAGAATCCCTCGCTACGCTCGGGATTCAATTGTAGAATCCGTCGCTTCGTTCAGGATTCAATGTACGCCCTCGCCGTAAATATATCATTTTGCTCCCTTGTGACACAATCTACTATTATTATCAAACCGCGTTTAGAAAGGGATTGAGCTCATATGTCATTTTTGAACTAATGCATGATATGACATTGTCAGTGGTAGAGTATGCAGATAAATAAACGCTTAAGATGGCCATCAAAGTTATCAAAAGAACCTTCGTCTTATCGTTTTCTTTATTAAAATATGTTAGTACATTGTAGACAATTTCTCGGCATCGACCGTTTAATACTTTACCGCGATTCATATTGTATACAAACGTATTTTTGAAAAGCTACGGCAATTTGATAAAGCGAAATAATGTGACTGGTGACAGATTTGTCAAATATGATAATACTATTTTTTATTAAACAAATGACAATATTTACCGAGAATAGAGTTTAAATATGCAAATCATATTTAGCTATTAATTCTATTATCTATAAGGGTCTGCACTTATGAAGATATCAAAGATTGGTTTATGATTATATTTAATCATTTATTAAGTACACTTGTGCTAACGGTACACTCGAATCCCTTTCTCAACGCGGTTTGATAATACACCACGGGCGTTAACACTTGAATCCCTCACTACGCTCCGGATTCTACTTTAGAATCCCTCGCTACGCTCGGGATTCAATTGTAGAATCCTTCGCTTCGTTCAGGATTCAATGTACGCCCTCGCCGTAAATACATCATTTTGCTCCCTTGTGACACAATCTACTATTAGCAAGTGAACGAAACGCTCATTTTTACGGAATCAATTATTACCATAGTTATTGATATAATACCAGTACGTCTAGCATAACTGGCCGCGACTTCGTTTCTCGCGCGACAGAGCATCACCTGTCACTGTCACACGATATTGAGTGGAAAGAGATAGGTAGTATTTCTCGCGCGACAAAGAGTCGCGTGTCACAGTTGTGCTAGAGGTACTGGTATGAATTCGATCGCCTTACATAACGATTTTAATTATTTAGCTGGTCTAAGTGGACTAAGTGAGTACTACGAGGGGGTTTTTAAATCGGTCGCTGCGTGAGGTTTGACATAAGTAAGCAAAAAGTGGGAAAACTTTCAATGTCAAATTTATAACACGATCTATACTCTCGCGCTTTGAACACATAATTAAAATTGCATGCTACATGCCCTGCGCTGAAAGCTTAGTAATGATATGAGTATTTTTAATAAGTGTAAAATTTATTTGGCAACTGACTAGCTAAGGCCCGTTTTTAAGTTTGAAGCTTGTTAGAATATTTAGCTTAGGCGTTTTTTAAAGGTTGAAGAGTACGAGTATATCTATTTTTTAATTACTGAAAAGTTTTAATTAGTGTACTTACTCGGAGCCAATGTCGGCATCGATTATGCACGCAGTGACGTAAACGATGTGCACACACATGTGTCCGACCGAATCGCACCATAAGGGTTCCCTTTTTACTATTTTGGTACGGAACCCTAAACAAACTGTTGTCCTTGAACAGAAAAGTACCACTTGATCCCTGTTATGAGGGAGGAAAAGAGTTTTTTCTGAATGGTGGGAAACATTGATTTTATTGCACCTAAAATTAATCTTCCTGTAAGGATCTGCACCCTCTGGAATATGCCATCTGGCGGGTTTTTGTAGAGAAAGTGTTGTACGCAAAATCTATATGAATAGCTATAGTCAAGATTGGTGGAATTAGACATGATGGTAGTGCATGCCGTCATCAGTGATATGGTTTATCATTAGGGCTTGTGTTCATGCCAACCCACAGTGTTCCACGTAGAACATCGTAGCTGGACAAAATGGGTCCGAATGATGATGATGAGTCAGGAGGCAATTTTTTGAGAACTGGAGTTTGTGCAATAACTAAACTTTCAGCTGTTTTGTCCAAAACCGCTTGAAATTTAATTTCTGCGCGTGTCTCATCCACAAAAATATCCTTTGAGTCACAATAACAATCATATTTAGCTTTTCTAAGAGAATTAAGTGTAGGATATACCTTGTGCTCTACTGACAGGCTCCGCTCTTGACCTTGTTTGTAAGAGCCAGAAGTTAATTTTGTATTTACGTAGTACTCCAACGCCTCTTCTTTTATTAAACATCTGTGTCCTGAACTTTCAGCCGATAGCAGGTTATTCATCTTCTTACATTTCTCTGGATTCTTACTGGCTTCCCTTATGACAGTTGCTAAATTCCTGAGTCCCGATGCACGTGCTGATATCTCTGCAGCAGAAATCAATTCATTTGTGTTCCACGAATTAACAAAGTCTTCAAGACGCCGCCGCCTTTTGGTTTTGTCACTTAAGTTATCAAATTCCTTTAGAGGTCGCCCGCGACCTGACGAAGATTTGAAGTTGAAGGCTGGGATTGAGATAGAGACACAGTAAACTGTAAATCCCCAGACATCCACTCAGAAAACCTACGCAGAAAGTATTCACGAACCCTTCCAGATTCATTCCATTTTGTTCCCAGTGTCGATGATAATCTGCTTATAACCTTCTTGATTTCCTTCAGGGATACCTCAGTAACACCCAACAGATCCAATTTTACTGTCACAAACTTCAACAGCATGCTATTTTAGTTTTCTTTTGCATGTATAAGCCACTCTTCAAACAACTCCATTTTTGAAACGCAGTATGTGTACTCTGAAAAAAAAGAAAAAAAATAGTTTTGCAAAATTTTGCAAAAAAAAACGATTATTTACTTTAATTCAGAGTTACAGCTATAACATATTTAAAATTCAGACCCGGGACCTGTCGGGTAATGTTATTTCTAGTCTAAAGAACTTTGAAAATGAGCAAAAAACTTACAATTTTTAAGTTTGCGGTAAATTTTAAAAATATCTAGAAAACTTATATAAACAATTACAATAAAATAATAAAATACTGACCTTTAACTTTTAAATTCATTACTTCAATATCAAATATCAATGGTAATATAACAGGGATCACGTATCGCAACTAAAGCAGAAGGGTAGTTCTCTGCGATTTTATACCGCGATTTTTTTGTCATTACCATCGCCACTATTATTGGCGGTTTTATAAAAGCAATCAGGATCATTATGATAAAAATAGCAGAGGCACGCGACTTCTACAAGATAACCAAAAACGACTCCATAGTTTATACGGAGCTCATCTATAATGTGGCGATGGTAATGATCCGATTGGTGCGACTTTTTAGTCGCAGAGAACTACCCAGAAACGCAAATAATTTCAAACGTTTTTTTTTTCTTATCAACTGATAAACTCGCAACCCATACCCGGGCGTAGCGATTGTCGGACCGGGTGGTCGGCCTTGGCGTTCCCTGGGGTCGCACCAGGTCGCTAGCCGGACCACCTTGAGTTGGGTTGGACTGGGTGGGTGCCGGGGTGCCTGGGGTCGAACCAGGTCACCTTGTCCGGTCCACCTCGATATGATCGGGCTAGGTGGGGGCTGAACGCCTGGAGGCGAACCAGGTCGTTTGGCCAGGGCCACCTTGACTTTGCGCTGATTGCTCAGAGTGAGCAGCGGACCAGCGGGAAGGATGACTCGGGTCATCCTGTCCTTATGTAAACAATTTCAAACATACTTACCCTCTTCCTTATATACTGACCTAAATTACTCATAATCAGTTAATTATCCTGCAAAATTATTTGTATAATCTTAGTGGCCAAGGGGTTGTTTATCAAGTTTAGAAAGTCATTCCGATAAATACGGTAATGATTATTGTCCAGCTACGATGTTTTACGTGGAACACTGTGCAACCTTCTAATCTAACTTATTTAACCAACTAGGTAAATAAGGACTCTAGAACTATTACTGCATGTTTAATTATTATTAAAGAGCGTCCAGGATATTTTTGCCACCAGGACGCGACGTTCGTTGGAGTGCGAAAAGTTTCTGTGGCTTTTTAGAGCACTATTTTCTTCGCGAAAAGTACTCCCATCACTCCAGCGAATCAAGCGAGATCTGGTGAACTGATACTTTTCCTCTTATTGTAAGATGCTAAGCGATTTAAATGACGGAGCTACTGACGTGAAGCAATGGGATGCTCTTATTACGCGACATCTTCAATGCGGGATGCATAAATAATTAAATATTGTAAATACATTTAGGTCAAAACTTATTCAAGAATCAAATCAAATGAGTACCTATGTGAAAACGTCTACTAACCAGTTTGGTATTTTCTGAATTGTTCTTGATGTAGACGAACGCGACTGGGAACTTGAGTATTTATGAGTAGTTATTGTAAGATTATTACCATTAAATATGTACCATTTTCAATTTTAGTGGGTAAAATATTAGGCTAAATAACTTTTTTTTGCAGGACGGTTTGGAGGTCATGTTGTCCGTACCTAAAAAGGCCAATGACGCGATGCACCTTTCGTTGTTGGAAGGGTGCGATGTGCCGATGGATAGCCTCGGCGAAGTCGTGCTTCAGGATTCCTTTCACGTGTGGGATCTACGCCAAATCATCAAAAAATGTCGTGAGAGAAGGGTTTTCCTCTTTGATCTGCACTTGCTACTAGCTAAGGAGGTTAAGGATTCCCATGGAAAAGCTAAATATATTTACAAAACCAAATTTATGGTAAGTCAAAGAATAGCAGCAACATGAAATACTAGGCATTGAGAGAATGTTTACTACTGTAACACTATATTATTTTAGACTTCTGAACTGGGAGTGACCGAACACATCGAAGGCGACGAATGCAAGTTTTCTGTGTGGACCGGGCGGGAGCCCATGGCCAGCGATTTTCGTATTGTTTTAAAAGCAACCTCATTAGAAGTTAAGCAGACGTGGGTGCGCCGACTCAGGGAGGTTATACAGGTAACATCTAAAAGGAAAATCTTAATTTAGTGTTTATTTGACAAACATTCATAATCATAAGGTGTAAAATACCATTACAACAATTAAACGTGGTTTGATACTGTAAAATCATAAGAACACACAAATTGCATCATTGATGAAACGTGCGATCTTATGACTATAAAAAAAATCCAAAACACTCTTTACATTTTCTAACTAGCGGCCAACCCATGCCGATAGATGTAAGTCTATTATCATCAGGAAAGGACCGACTATTGCACATGTTTTCTACTAATAGATTTTTCTAATGGTTCAACGAGTAAATATGAAGTTATCAAGGAGACTTTATCAAACTTATTTAAAGCATTTGTTTGAAGTAACATCTCAAGTACATGTATTTCATTTCTCTGGATTGATAAACTAATATATGTAGATAAGGGAAATCCCAATACGGTCCTTAATGGTAACACAATGTATGCAATGTGTGCAATAATAACACCAATAGTTATACGAGTAAGGTCCGATTTTTACCGCTCTCCAGCTATGGCAGGCACCTATACTCAATAGATGTAGGTTCTACACCTAAAAATCATTGCCACAGCATTTGTGTGTCGCGCCATCTTGCTGCTAAAAAAGGTTTTTCGAGTAAAAGTACTTTATTCTACAATTTAGGCAAAGTAAAATGCACTATGAATGTTAAGATTTACCACCGGTTCCAGTGTGAAACCTCTGCCCCGAGAAGAACCCGCTAAGAAACTCGGCGAGGTATATTTTTTTTCAAAACAGTCTTACAATATTAACTAACTTAATTACTACACACAGGTTTTTTTTCGCACAGTAGCCACTTTAGGTTGAAAATTCATGATTACTCATGCAGGACGTTGTCATTTTCAAATATCCCTGTCGTCTTTTATTTTATAGTATGCCCGAGCAATTCGTTTTTCTTTTACAACAGGTCTAAATTTAGAGTCTGCTGCTCTTAGAGTGAGCTCTGTAATTGTTTTTGCAATTTTATTATAGAATTTAAAACATTTCCCAGGAAAATGAGTTTCTTGTTTTTGCCATTCTGTAAAATGATTCTTTAAGCTTTCCAGTGTTTCTGGTAACTTTTGGCTTATCAACATTCGTTGAGAAACTGTGTAGATTCTTTCTAAGAAACATTATTGTTTCAAATACATTTAGCGAATTACACGTAATGAAGGTACTTTGCCATAATGGCGGTGCCACTTCACTTGTAACTATCGTTATATTTCGTCTTGCAATGTAAATTTCAAAGACATAGATGTTTAGTCCCTCCAAATAAAGCGACATCTGATAATCTAAACATCCTTGTTGTTTGTTTTTGTCTAGTACATCTGAATTAAATATGTATTATGTATATTATTATTGAGTAACGTATGTTTGTCGCAGGAAACATACTTTAGTGGTGTTCTGCAGCAGCCGCCTCGTAGTCCGGCGCGCGTGCGCCCCACGAGTTCGCAGCGATCCAGCAGGTTAGTCTAGTTATTTAATTTGGGATTTATGTACTCGTATTTAGTCATTTGTTAATATGCAATGTACTTTTGTGTGTAAACAGGTATTAATCAAAACAACAAAAAAAAAACCCGAAGTCAAAGGGTGATTTGAAAACGGCTCTAATAATCTTGATGAAGTTTGGTATACAGATAGTTTTTCTTACTAAATTGATGCAAGTGGAACTCGGTCGTCCAGTAACTGGTGGTTTTATTTAGGCAAGTGTGATTGATAACTTTCGTCTTTTCAGAGACCTGGAAGACACTTTACTAGACGAGACCTTAGACCGCAACTCTTTGGCATCATTTGGCAGTGGCAATACGACGGATTCAGACAAGGTAGGACATTGATAATCCTTTTCAATTTTCTTATTTGTAACCTTGGAATTCTATTAGTTCACTGTATTCGATGAATTAGAAATGATGAAGTCATAAATCTCTGGAAGTGTTCGCTTGTTCGGGACTGCTACTATAAACCTTTAAAAGAGTAACTATTGTATGTTGATATACAGGGTGATTCGGGAGACGTGTACAGAATTAAGATCGAAATCAACACTATTATGAAAATCTAGTTGGTCATTATTTAAAATCCAAAGGCGAGTTTCATAATAAGATCACGCGAGTGTTTATCAGGCTCATTATGTATCAGTTGCATTAACTGCTTTTGTGTGCATAAATCTAAAGCTTTCATGATTTTGTCTTTACCCCTGATTGAACTACTTTAAATCACTTTATCCACTTTTTTATGTAATTTACGATTTATTTCAATATTCAAATATCTATCTCCAACGACTACGGAATGACTAAAAGGTGACTAAACCACAGTTTAAAAATTATACTGTTGCGCAAGGCATTTGTTTGCGATTATTGATAAGATAAGACAATCCTGAGTTTTCGACGGCATAAATGTTTTTTCACATACCTCGTGTGTTCATAAGTTTTGCGACGATTTTTTGAAAGGCCCAAAATAATAAATTTTGAACTGGCGGCTTGATAGAAACTTTTTAAATCATAAATTAAACTTGTCAATTAGAAAAAAATTGATTCGGGTGTTATTTTTCGGTGAACCGGATATTGACATATGATCTAAAGTTAATAATTTAGGTATGATTTAAAGGGCCCACAGTCTAAGAAAAGTCTACTACTTAAACGATCGTTTAAGAAAATTAAGGCGCGCATGATGTCAAAAGTTGCTATAGAGACACGATCCCAAAAAGA
Source organism: Eudemis profundana (assembly GCA_947034925.1). Lineage (NCBI taxonomy): Eukaryota > Metazoa > Arthropoda > Insecta > Lepidoptera > Tortricidae > Eudemis > Eudemis profundana. The sequence goes on from OX344794.1 coordinate 30,319,468, forward strand.
TTTTGTTTACCAACGAAAAAATCTTCACCGTCGAAGAAAAGTTTAATCAACTAAAGCGATTCTTGGCTCTATTGACGAATGGTCCACACGATTGAAGGCCTGTGTTCAGCACATTGGCGACCATTTTGAATAATTTATATTTTATTTTTACTGTAATATAATGATTTTTCTTCTGTCTAAATTTTGTTTAAATACGTTTTTCTACTCCTGTACTTTTATCTGTCTTTTACTTGGTCACGAACCCTAATATAAGAACATACATAATATGAGTTCAGAAAAGTCTATACTCTATTCCCCATAACAGCACTAGTGTCGTTATAGTCACATTACGATACTGCTAGCAGCCACAGACTTCTAAATCTAGGTTAAACTTAGGTCAAGGATTAAGCGCTCAATTCTAACTTTACGATACAAATGCACAACTACCAACTTAACGAACAATTAAATTCCTACGATTTTTAAGAAAAACAAAGCTTTCCGAATTAAATTGATAGATGCCAACATAAAAAAAGTATTTTTCATCACACTTGCTCGTAAAGGGTGTTATAACACGCGCGCTTATAGACCAACTCGAGCCGATTTACCCCCCGTGGGTTACAAATATCTATAACTCCCACGGGAGGAAAAACTGTATGAAAATCTATAACTCCCTCGGGAGTTATGAGTTTAGTTTTAAAAGTTGTACGTCATTTCAGACTAAGGAGGTTTCGAATCAGCCAAGGCTATTTCACATCTTCAAAACTTGGCTACAAAACCAATTTTAGTGTAAATAAAACTTATATGGTATATTTTACTATTATTTCCGTAGTTTTTGCGATTATTTTAATGCAATTAAATTAATTTAGTTTAAAATTTTATTTTGAAAATCGGTACAATCTGGTGACATTGCCTGTCAAGTTTAAAAACTAAACGCAGTTCTTAGCATTATCTGTGGAAGACTATATTGAAAAAGTTGACAGTTGAACTTGTCTCTTAGCGGGTGCGTTTAGTTTATTTCATTTTTATGTTTTATTTTTTTTTCCTCGCAAATGTGATGAAAAACATTGTGTGTATCACGGGCAGTAAGAAGATTACAAACTCGAGTCATTAAAAGCCCTCCGCCTACGGCGTCGGGCTTCTAATAGACTCTCGTTAGTAATCCCCTTCTTACTACCCTCGGTGCACAATGTACTATAAATTATCGTCACTTCGTCTCATTAACCAGTATACTTCATATTAAAAAAAAGTTTACCATAGACACAACTGTCAGTCAATATGTCATATTTGCCTTGTTTGGGAGCTGTTTAATTAGGTATGTATTTCAAATATTAAAGCCTAGTCGTAGAAAAAGTATTGTATGCAACGTTGTATAATTAAGTCAGAAAACGCTCATTGCGTCTCTATTCAACTCACGCAATTCGCATTTTTTAATGCAGAAATGAATGAAACTGTTGCATAAAATACTATAAAGTGTGTTCGAGAAAAACATGATTTTATTCGTCTCAAAACTCATGAACATACGAGGTAGAGCTGTTAAGAGACCTTAAGCGTTTGAAACGCTTATCGACGTAGGCTATTTTCTCAATGTTTCATTCAAACTCAGAATGATATAGAAGTCAAAGTAGATGCCAAAGTTGAGGGCACTTGCTGGCTGGGTGCTCCGGTGGCCGAGTGGTTGAGTCGCTGGGCCGGAAATCCAGAGGTAACGGGTTCGATTCCCGGTCTGGACACAGGTGAATGCTATTTTTTTCATACAGACTTAGTACAGCGAGGACAAGAGATGACGTAGCAGGGTGCGTCCGTTTTGTATGGGCCGTTTTCAACGCTCGGTGCGGTCGGCTACTTTTGATTGCAATTTGTGGCTGTTATAGTAATCCAAGTGTAGTAATTATAGGTATATATTTGTTCCTCATAAATAGTAGAATCCATTTACATGAGAAATAAAATTTAGGACACAAGTTTATTGCAGACACACTAGCTGCTAAAGGATGCCATCGCATGTTTTCAACTGCTAAAGGAGCGACAAGGTTCAAGCAATAAGGTTCTTTGTATTTAGCTATGCCACAGTTGGAGTTGCATGCGCTCTCCCACTTTATGAACTTTATCCACTCGATGGACGAACTACACCATCGGTAGCGCGAGTTAGTCATGGATGGGACAAATTACTTTGCCCACCCCAAAAGTGTAGGTTGCCTTCCAGGTTGCACAGGTATACTATGGCTGCCGTGATATCAGATGCCGTGGCAACTCAGGATCTAACGGAGAACTAGTCAGGGCAGATATTTTCGATGTTCCTTACTTCTAGTTTAGCATTACTTTAAATATCCACATGTATAATGTTGAAAGCTGTTGTGAACTTGTGACATTACAATTAGTGAAACAGACAGAATATATATATATAAACAAATTCAAACCATAAGAGTTTTGTTTAAAAAGTCGCAGACAGATAATTATTTGTTTATTTTGTTGCTGTTACTGTGATAGCAAAAATCGGTCCAAATCATACTAATCAGTTTACACCTTAAATAAACAAAACATTATAAATATTGCTTGTAAACGAAAGATTGTAATGTCAAAATGTTACAATATAATTAAAGTAATAACATTTGTTAATACAACATTGATTCTGAAGTAGGTAATTGCTTTAATTGCTCGATTACTTACGCCGTTTTGATAGTCTGCCACAACCAAAAGAGTTGCTTCATGAGACTGCTCTTCGAAACCCACCATTATGACCCCGGTACAATAGGATACTTTTTACTCGACTACCGGGAAAAAAAAAAAAAACGTTTAAAATTATTTCACCTCCGCGAACGACGTAGCGGGCGGGCCCTCTATTTGCTAATAAAAATAAAATAAAAAGTTCATAAACATGGATACTTATTTTTTTCGAAACTAATGCTAATGATAATGATAACGCTCACATGTTTCTTATGGGTGAAACTACACACTCTACAACATAATCAGATAATCACTATACTGCCTGTAACGGTGATCATGAACTATATATGTACTTCATGATCACTGATCATGAAGTAGAAGTCAGTATAGTGCGAATAAATAAGTTAAAAAGGTTAAAGATTGACTTCCAATGTGTAAAAGTTGTGAAAAATTAATGATGAATGAGATCTAAATAGAACACGTACATTGCGAACAAGCTTTCAACGTCCCTGTTGAGGCAATATGAAACTTATATACAAGACCGCAAGCTTGTTATAGCACAAATGAGTTTACGTAGTGCACTAACAGAGTTTTCTGCATGCATACGAGTAACGAGCTCACAGGGCTCGCGCGCGTTAATTAAGGTCTCACTCCGTCGTGTATAATCCAGTCGGTGACCACCTCACCATAATTATCTTTCAGGATTAGTTAGCAAGGGGAAGCCCCTTTGAAAGACCCGTATTGAAATCACCCGACATTGGAAATGTAATATCTATTACATGAAGCTAATACATATGGTCACTCGGTTAGTGTACATTTGGGTTGTGATTGTGATGTATACTGAGGCCCGTATTAGAAGCATTCTACGGAAACGTTACGTCACCCCACACAACTAGTGATGTGCCGCCAGGAAATTTCACGTTCTCGGGAATTCTTACCGCCGTAAATTACCGGTACTTTTCCGTAATTCTCGAGAATATTACGCGTGACATATTTTTATGAAGACTTAAAGTTGCATTTTTAAGACATTAGATTATTTTTGTATTTAGTTTTCGTCGCTGATGTAGTTTGTAACGTGGTAATTTCTTATCAATGTCATTTGAAGAGGTACGTTTTACGAGTATCAGGTAAAATAACCCAAGATAAGCGAGCTTTCCATGTCTCACAGTTTCCTGCAGGTGTACAGGTAAACAGCAAGCACATGTTATTGAATTAGCTAATCCTATGCCGTGTTTTATTAGCCGAGGCTTTCTAATTGTTACTCGCCTTTTGTATGGTACGGGGTTGAAGTGGGGAGAGCAGTAACTAATAGTCATAGTTTTATCCCATCAAAAACATTCTGTAAAAAACTAGCCAAGTCTCGATGGAGCTACTTGTTTATCTCTAAAAAGTAATGAAATCTAGACAAAGTCGTGCCAAAGTCAGTACCGGGGGGTATCAACAGAACTCGATTTCCACCGACTTGCCTATTATTTAACCATGGAGGAACACATTTTATAGATCTAATAATAGGTACTGACTTTGGCACGACTTTGTCTAGATTTCATTACTTTTTAGAGATAAAGAAGCAGCTCCATCGAGACTTGGCTAGTTTTTTACAGAATGTTTTTGATGGGATCTCATTTCTTTTTGTAAGTGATCTTCCTTTATTTATTACATTCCAATCAATTCTTTTTCTAATTTGAACTTAACTAACTTTGTAATCGCATGTATTTGTATAGGATTACCAACTTATGTGTGCAGTTGTGACTGAAATTGCAATATTTGGAGGTTTTTTAGGACTTGATAGGCTAAAAACTATGTTTTAAAATTTCAACTCTCTAAGTTTATGGGAAGTACTAGTTCTATTCTGATGATCATGAGTGAGTGAGTGAGTGAGTCAGTATCTGTCATAAATGCGAAACTTTGCTTTCGCTTAACTTCGGAACTAAATTACCTACAGACTTGCAATTTTGGATTTTAAGTATGTGATTATAGCTTACTGGATGACGAAAATTTCTGCGTTCTGGTCTTATCCAGAGGTTCTCAAATAGGGGCCTGAAAATGCGGCGAAATGGTTCCAGTAAAGGATGGTACGGCAGTGTTTGCTTCGCGCTCGACTTGGCGGGGGCACTGCCGTGCCCCCAGATCTGAGACTGCTCAACTGTGAACTGCATAATGTGTTGTAAATACGAGTAGTTTTAATCAAAACGATGAAGCCCAATACCAAAATTTTGCAATATTTTAGCGAATCGACCGAAAATGAACGAACCAAATATACTTGTTTATATTGTGATACTCGGTTTGCTATTAGATCTATAAAATGTGTTCCGCCACGGTTAAATAATAGGCAAGTCGGTAGAAATCGAGTTCTGTTGATAAAACAATATTATGGGAGGCTGAAAATGGCCTGAATGGCTTCGAGAAAAGGAGGGTACGGCCATGCCTTTGTTTTGCTCGACTTGGCGGGGGCACTGCCGTGCCCCCATATTTTTATCCATGTCCTTACTGTGTTGTGAATTAAAATAGAAACTATTAAACTGATATACCAAGTTAATTACATATTGTTTATCACTAAATCATATCGATGTATCTTATATTTCAATGAATCAGATTACTTTTAAATATATCATTTCGATATACTTAATATTGTGGTTTACTTAAATAACTAAATCATAAGTTGTTTACATCAAAAAAGTAAAAAATATTCCAACAAAAATTTACCTGACAACTTTCTCGGTAATTTCCACCGGTAATTTACGGTAAATTTACGGGAAAGTTGGAAAAGTACGCGACGCTTTCATTTTTTCTTTATGAAAACTGTAGTGTAGTTTATTATGGTCATTTAAAAGAACCTTGTATAAAAAAAAGTAAAAAATACATAAAACTTTAACTACTTTCTCGATAATTACCGTTACGGAGAATATTACCGAGAACTTTACCCGAACTTTCTCGCTGTTCTCGTAATTTACGGTAACGGCACATCACTACACACAACCTTTTTAATACTTTTGACAAGTAACATTAGGAAGCTGAATATCGGTATGGTATAGTAATCTTATACTTGTATTGGTTTTATGATTGATAGTGTTTCTTGGCACCTAGTAAGTTTTATTAGGGTAGCTACTAGCTACCATACCGTCGTCGATTACTAACGAACAAACCACTTTGTCCACTTGGATGGACGGTTAGTAATTTTTTTCTTAACCAATAACCTGGTTGGTTAGTTATTTCTTATTTCTTAACTGACTACCTGGTTGGTTAGTTGGTATTTATATTTTGTTAATTTTTTCTTAACCGGCTGTCTGGTTGGTTAGTTGAAGGTTGGAATTTTAAACTTAATAGTAATCACAATCTTAAGAAAGCCCCTACAAAAAGACAATACATGTATTTTCGTAGGGGCTTTGTCTTCTCTTGTCTGCTTACTCATACCGTATACCGCCGTATCCAAAAAAACTTATTAATTGGAGAAAGTTAAGTCTCTTCTTTCCTAGATTACTACTATGTTTAAAATTCCAACCTTCAAGAAAATTCGTCGTACGATGACGTTCTCCGAAGACTGACGTTCTAAGTGTAAAGCTGTCCGTTTAGAAAAAACTAACCGAACAACCAGTTTGCTAGTTAGAAAATAAAAATTTCAACTAACTAACCCGGTAGTCGGTTAAGAAAAAAAAATACCAACCAACCAGGTAGTCAGTTAAGAAATAAAAAAAATATCAAACCAACCTGGTTGTTGGTTAAGAAAAAAAAAATTGACTAACCGTCCAACTAGGTGGACAAAGTGGATGGTTGGTTAGTAATAGACGGATCGTAAGATGCTGTTTTGATTAATACAGCAAACTTGAGTCGCTGTTTGAAAATTTCGACTCAAGCGAACGTGAATCACAAACTTGCGTATTTATAAACGATACTCTGCTCCTGAGGGCTCAGGGCGACTTAGTCCGCAATCCTATTTCGTCACCTTTTAAACTTATCCTCGTTGTCATAATGGTCCAATGTTCGGATTTGTCAACATAACTATATCGTCACTTTTCTATCTTGTCCACATTCTTATATGGTCCACAGTGCTAACTCGTCGCCATTCCTATATCGACCATGTTGCTAACTCGTCTACATTCCTATTACGACCACACACTCTAAAAAATCTGAGCCAACTAAGAGAGATTTTCTCTTTGTTGGCGTTAACTTCAATAAAACAAACAAGATATTAAACATATCAACGAAAGCTGATTAATTAAAACAGCAAGTTCATTCGTGATTAAAAAAACAATCTAGAATCTTGATAATTTTAGCAAATATATTCCTTGTTTCTATCATTATTTTCTTCTTTGTATGATTCGATCATGTTTAATTAGTTACCTTATACATCAATGTTTGTTGAATCAAATCTGAACATGGTTAATAGAACTATGATAAACAATCGATATCATCTTAGTTGGTGCATCTAACGTCTTGTTAGGCTCGTATGGAATCAAGATTCTTGATTATAACTATCACAATCTTGTTAGGAGCAACCAATTTTTTTTTAGAGTGCAGTGCCAACTCGTACACATTTCCATTTCGACCGCAGTGTCAACTCGTCAACATTTGATATAAAAAAGAAAGCTTTAATAAGCGAACTAATCGTAATACGCACTCGTGGTCACCCAGATTGTTTTATAAATTAGGCTCGGGTATTTTTGGCTATTTAAACGCTTAAATTAAACATCCGTAGGACACGTCTGATACATGTGGACGAGTTGGGACTGAGGGTCAAATATCACTATGGTGATATAGGAATGTGGGTGAATTCGGATGTTGACTAATGTTGAATTTTACAACATAATATAGTCACATGGATTGGAAAATACTAAATTATCATAACACAAAAGAAATAAACCAAAAATGTATAAAAAATATAAAGTTATGAGACCACAAAGTTTAAAAAAAACGATATTTTTTTTATCGTCTTAAAGAAAAATTAAAGTCAATTTCTGAATGCTTAAATAACACTGAAAAAATAAATGTATGACAACCATGTGCTTAAACGCACTTTTTCGTGCTCAAAATGCCAAGATGCTATTTTTTTCATACAACTTAGTACAGCGATAGAAGTGATGACGTCATAGGGAGGACCCGTTTTGTATAGAGCGTTTTCAATGCTCGATCTGCTACTTTTGACTACAATTTGTGGCTGTTATACTTATACAAATGTATTAGGTGTCATATAGATATTTGTTCCTCACAAATAGTAGAATCGATTTACGACAGAAAAAAAATCGAGTCAACAGGCGAATTAGAACTGTGGGCCATATAAGAATGTGGATGAATTAGCTCTGTGGACCATATATGAATGAATTGGGAAGGTGACGATTTAGGAATTGAATATTACTACGGAAAATGACGAAGAAGAATCCTTTACTTAGGATGATATTTCAACAGAAATATCATCCTACTTAAAGGATTCTTCTAAAAATCTCAGAGAATCTTCTAGGAATCTCATCAAAATCTCTAGAATCATCATAGATACCCAGTAAGGTTCTTGTAACATAATATCAACTCCTAGATTCTTACATTGCCTTTATGAAGCCTACTTTAGCATCTAGAACTTCATAAACACTACAATGTGGTCGCCTATAGTAACATCTAGAATTCATAAAAATGACCATACCACAGAAGATTTTGGATTCATAAAACCATGACAGAACTTTACGGAAGCCTCGAGAAACCTTACAAGGCCTTTTAGTTCCCTACTGTACATTTAGGATATTCATAAACATGACGAGAGATACCACGGAGAAATACCATTTAATAATATTATTTAATTTGTAGGCTTCTAAAGACTTTATAAACGAAACTTAGAAAATTCTAGAAATCTCTTAGATCTCTTTAAAACCTTGTAGATCAATATTAAGTTTAGGGACATCATAGAAACTTTTGGAAATATGGTTAAACCTTCTATGAAAATCATAAACATGTAGAAACTTTAAGGTAACTTCTAGATGTTTCTACACATCTTCTAGGAATCTGAAAACTTTAAAATACCGTGTAAACACTACTAGAGTGCCGTAGGATATTAAGTCCTCCACAAATTTCTAAAACGTGACGATAAATTATTTAGACACTTCGTAAAAATATAGTAGGCATTGAAACGAACTGATTTTTTCACCAAACTATAAAAGATATATAATAAAGTCTTATACATATATTTTTTCATATAAAAAATAAATTTAAAATCTGACTTCGAAAGCTTACAGAAAAACTCAATATTATTCCTTTAATGAAACAAACATGTTTTATTAGGTACGATCAACTCAAATCAGATATAAACGCTAAGTATGTAGAAAATATTCGGTAGACGCATTATCTAACAATCCAAGTTATATTATATTATTCCGATGATGACAAAATGTATTTTATGCCCACACCTGGCCATAAAGTGGCTTTTTCCGCACGCTGCGCGTTCGGAAAAAGTCGCTTTCTGGCCAAGTGTAGACATACAATGATGTACACAACACGGGAGGTAATAAAGAAAGTCCTCGATCGCATATTTACGTCCCTCGCCTGCGGCTCGGGCCGCAAACATCTGCGATCTCGGCCTTTCTTTATATTACCAGCCTAGTTGTGTAATATACTATTTCTTAATATTTTATCCCTTGCACTTATTAATTTATTCAATTGTTAATTATCTTGACCCTCAGTAGTTTCTACCCACGAAAATAGGTAGAAACGGGTAAATACCGGGGGGATTGGGTAAATATCTGGTATTTACCGGGTAAATAACTACACACGAGCGCCCATCTCTACGTATTTGGGAAAGTCTATAAGAGTGTTTTTGACATTGTAGTATCTCGGTGAGTTTTTATTATATATAAGTCGTTTTTTCACTAATATTTCTATTATTGAAAGGTGTTTCTATAACACATCACGAACAAAGTGGTCAAATAGGCAATTGTTATACAAAATACATAAACAATACAACGTATGCCTACAATAAAAACACTCGAGGAGTTCCGTTCAATCCTCAGGGACCGTCTAGTCAGTTTTCGGCGAAATGTAGCATGATTTTTTTATACATGTACGACTGGATTCTACTCCACAATTCGTCTCAAAGCATTATCGATTATTTTAACCGGTTCTTAGTGAACCCTGTAAGCCTGATTTACCCTATCTTCCGAGGCTACGAAATTATACGTTGTTTGTTAATCGTTTTTTCTGCTATTGCCTTGGGTATAATTTCTAACTATAAACACAAAAATCAAGTTGAGTAAAGTCAAATTTAGTTGTATTTTAGTCGAGCTTAAGCTGTGTTGAGGTGATTCAAGTCGGCCGGTTATCCATGCATACATAAGGACGGTCATCGTTTGCTTCTACGGCATTAATTATGTTTGAATTGTGTTTTATTTTTACCTTCATACATTTTGTCTGCGCGAGATGACATGAAAACTCGCAAATAGCAATAAAAATATACATTTTTAGCAAAAAACGTTTGGTTTCAAGTGGTAATAATAGATGACGCTGACCTTAAACTGCAGATTGTACGTTAACTCGAGGTTTGTGTCTTGTTATTTCGCGCAAACAAAATGTATTAAGCTATGTATAAAGTACTTAACAGAAAACTACAATTTATGGTAATGTTGATATTAGGCAAAGACTGAAATTATAGGAATGTTAACGTTATGAATAGAATACCTCCTGGGACTGCACACAAACTCAAATAGAAGACATTTTGAAAGGCTGACAAAATGGGAATGCTGACATTGTGTAAACGGAGACATTTTGAGAGTTGTACATTTTATGAAAACAGATATTTTAGGTCTGAGCCTCACTGTATAATATGTAACTACATTATATTTTTTTAGATAATTTAGTAAATACAAACAACCCCAAAAAAAAAAACACGTTTCTCGTATGGCGCCCCCTTTTAATTTTCGATTATATTTCGTTTTAGGGTTCCGTACCAAAATGGTAAAAAAGGAACCCTTATGGTGCGACTCTGTCTGTCTGTCCGTCTGTCACAGCAAGATATCTCAGGATCTACTGATGCTATCGACTTGAAATTTGAAATAGTGTTAAAAACCGCTAATTCGAGCCTATTGGATAGAAAAAAAATCCTATACCTTTTTTACTTTGTTTTTAAAGGGGACCGAAATGGGATGTCGAAAATCAAAAGTTGAGCTAATATATCGAGTGGGATATCAAATGAAAGGGCTTAATATTTCAAAACCGTTTTTATTTTTTTTCTTAGACGTGTAGTTTTTGATTTAAGACCAAAAATGTTTAAAAAAATACCATTCCCCCCCTATTATCTCCGAAGTTACTGAACAGAAAAATCTGTAATAATTACCTATTATTAATATTATCCTTAATATTACAGGAAAAATAAAACGGTTTTCCTAACCTGCAGCGTTTTTTAGAAATTCGCAAAAATCGTAAGACAACCTTATTTGCTCTTACTAAACTAACCGCGGCATATGTCGATGTATGGGGACAACAGTTTTACAAGAGCAAAGTTAAGTTTGTCCCATCATACAATTTTTCTTGAATTATTCACGTATCTACTGACGATTTTGTACGGAACCCTCGGTGCGTGAGTCCGACTCGCACTTGACCGGTTTTTTTATTATCATGTTGCTATAGCTGCAATTCGCATTCTGTGAAACTTTCAAGTCCACCTATTAAAAGATATAGCCTTAAAAGATGCCCCTGATGGATGGGCGGACAGACGGGCAGACGGACAGCAGAGGCTTAGTAATAAGATCCCTTTGGTATCCCTTGGGTACGGAACCTTAAAAAAACCAGACAAGTGCGAGTTAGACTCGCGCGGAGAGGTTCCGTACGTTCAAAACAATACCACACAATAACACTTTATCGCACAGACGTTTAATAGGTTTTCTTGTAATCTATAGGTAAAGGACTATTCTCCGTATTTTTTTCAAAATTTTTGGCCCTGGGGTTCCGTTTTTTCCTTTTGAGGTACGGTACCCTAAAAACTCCCGATGATAATATTGCTTATTGGTTCCCATCCCATGACATCATCTAGCGTGACATATTTTAAGGACCATCTTTTAAAGCTCAGTTTGATTACCCAAGATAGGTTTTGGGAAAAAATTCCATTCCATGCAAAAAATGGATGGCACCATTATTCCCTCCCTAAGGGTGGAATTGAATGGACTGCAGTTCAAACCTATTTATATACGAGTATATATATATATGTGCTAAACGGCTAACTGTACACATCGATTTGTGTCTTTTTTGACGTACCCCGACCACTATCTGCATGACCGCTCACAACCCGGCGGTTAATAGCCGCCCCTTTCAATTTTGCCACCGTACAGGTTGAGTACACACAGGTGCTTTAAAGCTAGTGAACACAATCTGGGTATTGATACATTTTTTATGCCACACCTGGCCATAAAGTGACTTTTTCCGCACGCTACGCGTACGGAAAAAGCCGCTTTCTGGCCAAGTGTAGACATAAAATGATGTACACAACACGGGAGGTAATAAAGAAAGCCCTCGATCGCATATTTACGTCCCTCGCTTGCAGCTCGGGCCGCAAACTCCTGCGATCTCAGCTTTTCTTTGTATTACCACCCTAGTTGTGTAATGCACTATAATAAGATTTTGTTGTACATTTTTTGACCGCAATGTACATAAACTGAATGTGGTTTCTGACTTTTCTGGGCTTCTAATACTCCTAGAATATAATGTAAATCTTTATTTGCTTGTTTTATAATAAAAAGGCAAATGAGTCTTACTTTATTCCTTCGCCGCCTGTCCCTTCCGTACTTTGAAAACTTGTACCCTCGAACTCGGCGGAGTTATTTAAGTTATGCGTAGTTAAAAATAAGTCAACCGTATTTTATGTCAACTTCATTTTTGGTTTTAACTAATTGAGTAACCATGAAATGAGCTACCAAATTAAACGAAAAAATACTTCATCGTTGAATTCTGGAATTCCGAGTTTGGTTAATTATATTTTTAACAGCTAAGTTAAATGTAAAAAAAAATTATCTGCATTGAACAGGAAATGATTTACCTACTTATACATATTTGGTACACACGCTGAAGCATGAGAAAGTTTGCTAGTATACCTATATGATCCGGCGTAATGATTTACTCACTTTTCTGTATAACCAAAATATCGGCGTTGAAGTTAGCTAACCTATCTACATAAATAGTGCTACAAGCAACTGCACCAGTGGCAGCTATGTCGAAGAAATACTTCAGTTACTGACTGTTCCTTTCTTCCAGCTAGACATTGCATAAAATAAGACGGCGAATACAATAGTTGGTTGTAAGGTTGGTTTTAAGTAAGCTAGGTAAATTAAAATAAAGTTTTATACTATGTATAATATGGTATGAGCTCTGTTGCTCGACCCCATGCCCTGGAAAGTTCTTAACGGTTAGCGGCTGCTAACCGCAATCGAGGTGTTACCGATGTTTAAGCAACTGCGGCGTTAGCGAGTTCCTACGACAGGATTGCCCGCGTCCTTCACACCACCGAGTCTTCATAGCGCGCGTGAAACAAATTCGGGAAGTGTAGCTCGATACGGAGGCTGCGTAGTGAGCGGGCTTGCGATGTTGAGCTAGCGAGGCGGGAGCGGGTGGCGCGCAACGCCAGTGGTGAAAGCGCCGCGCGCCGCACCGGACGGAGGCGGCGTCGCATCCGCTTTTAGTCCGCGCGCCCGCGGCCGGCCGTCCGTGCCGCCGCGCGCCGCGCATAGCGCACGTGTGCCGCGATGGGAACCACCCCGCCACCGGTCGGGCTAGCTCACTCTAAACAACACAAGAGTCGACGAAAGATATCTTTGCCATGGTTTCGGCAAAGCTCTGTCAGCGTCCCCCATGCGGCTTTATCGCGACAGCATACCATCGACACTCCGGGATCTTTTCATGCGCGCCTACTCAAAGGCAACCGCCATCGACAGGTGAATGCAACGCGGCGAAATCGTGCACAGATGCCGCCTGCAGTCGTACACCTGCGTCTGCGACTGCATTTACATACTTACGCTGCAATTGATATAAAACAAAATGTTTTATAGAAAAGATCCACATACGTTGACGTTTTCTCGATAGAGAGCGATGGCTATTTAGTAATTTAATCTTTTGGTAGCGGTTGCACGAATAATTATATCGTCTTATAAACATTGCAATTAACTAAAACAATGTCTGTATTTTTTTTATTGTAACACCACGAGTCTACATTGGCATGATACGCATTTCGTGATAAATGTAAACATGGTTTAAATTAACTTTGCCGGGTGTCAGGGTTTTGCGCTGTTTTTGTACCTTTTTACATTGTTTATGTATGACAAGCACTGTAACATATCATCCTATCATTGTGCACTTCATCTGCTTTGTTAAATAAATATGTCTACGAAAAATTGTGTCTTTATTATTTTACTTCCAATTCAGTCGTATTATGTAGGGTTTTACTCAGATTTGGTCATCAAATTTCAGAATTAGCAGCGTATTACTAGCATTTTTTCAAGAATTGGCACAATTATTCGTAATTTAAGCTACGCTCCATGCATAAGTTCATCTGTACCTCTGACGGTTTGATTAGTCAGTTTTTTCAAGTAAGTCAAAATCAATTATATTTAGGTAGTTCAACATCGCCCTGCAGGGTAACTGTTTCCGTTTCCAATAAATAAAGCATTAGTCTCATTCGGCAGTAAGTACGAGACAGACGGGTGCTTGTTTAGTGGCCATACAGCCGATGCCTAAGTAAACAAGAGGAAAGTGAATTCATTACGAATTAAAAAAAACGTTTCGGGACTTAACACCAATACAATAATGTTTAGTATTCCTGTAAACACTTGCATGTATTTAGTTAAGTCTTTGGTTGATTGATTTACTTTGATCACTCTATAAATATCAGTATCACTTATACGAGTAAGATTGATAGAAACCTTAGACTAATTTATTTGATCACTTATTAAAATCGTTTGAAATAGTACGTTTTTGGAGAGGCCGTAAAATAAGCTATAGATGGAGAGTGAGTTAGAATAGATTAGATGGAGAGTACGGGCCGACTCGCAGAGGAGACCCTCGAAGAATACGAGTCCATCTTATTGCACTTTCGGCCGAGACTTAACATAGTACTTTTCACGCCTACTGCAAGGAAATAATACTATAATATTAAACATTTCATAATTCAAACGTCAGTTTTGTATTTTTCCAAGTTTTAGTAATCGATGGAAATATGGAGTAGCGGACCTCTTTATTATTTTATTCACACAAATACTTAAAAACACTGTTACATTAGGAGCATTCCACCAGAATGTCCCGTACAAGACGCCATTTTTTGTGAGCGTGAGAATGACTGACCGAAGTGGCAGATCAATGTTAGAGTACCATCAGCATTTACTACCTATTTGCTACTATTTACTACCTATGTTTACATATTTGCTACCTAAGTTTTAAAAAAGATATTTATTTAATAAAGTGGGCTGTCATTCTGACATCAGGATGACTGCCCACATTTACTGTCGCGGTTGGATCCTCTAATTTGCAACTTTCTATGTACTATGATTTACTACCTATTTGCTACCTACACATATATTTTTTCTAGATTTTTAAGGCAAAAATGTATAAGCAAAAAATTGTGGGAGCATCAAAATGACTGACCAAAATGGCAGATCAATGTTATAGTACCATCAGCATTTACTACCTATTTGCTACTACTATTTACTAGGTACCTATTTTTACATATTTGCTACCTAAGTTTTAAAAGAGATATTTATTTAATAAAGTTCTGACTGCCCACATTTACTGTAGCGGTTGGACCCTCTAATTTGCAATTTTCTATTTACTATGATTTACTACCTATTTGCTACCTACACATATATTTTTTCTGTATTTTTTAAGCAAAAAATAAAAAAAAATTAAGCAAAAAAATGTGGGAGCATCAGAATAAGTGACCAAAATGACAGATCAATGTTAAAGTAATCAGCATTTACTACTTATTTGCTACCTAAGTTTAAAAAAGATATTTGTTTATTAAAGTAAATAGAAAATTGCAAATTAGCGAGTCCAACCGCTACAGTAAATGTGGGCAGTCAGAACTTTATTAAATATATATCTCTTTTAAAACTTAGGTAGCAAATATGTAAAGATAGGTAGGTACCTAGTAAATAGTAGTAGCAAATAGGTAGTAAATGCTGATGGTACTTTAACATTGATCTGCCATTTTGGTCAGTCATTCTGATGCTCCCACAATTTTTTGCTTATAATTTTTGTATTTTTTGCCTTAAAAATCTAGAAAAAATATATGTGTAGGTAGCAAATAGGTAGTAAATCATAGTACATAGAAAGTTGCAAATTGGGGGATCCAACCGCGACAGTAAATGTGGGCAGTCATCCTGACGTCAGAATTACTGCCCACTTTATTAAATAAATATCTTTTTTAAAACTTAGGAAGCAAATATGTAAACATAGGTAGTAAATAGTAGCAAATAGGTAGTAAATGCTGATGGTACTCTAAACATTGATCTGCCATTTTGGTCAGTCATTCTGACGCTCACAATTTTTTTCATACTTCTAACAAAGTTAGGAAGTAAATTTTTGGCATATTTTATAACTTGGTTTCTAAATTGATAATGTAGGTAATTTAGGACTTTCTATATATTTTTAAGGTAGCTGCTATAGTCGTCTCGTGCGGGACAAAGTAGACGATTTTGTGGAAAGCTCCATTACAAAATAATACAATATTTAAAAAACTAATAAACAATTTCGCCATTTTCCTTATGATATTTGACATTCAAAAATATTCGAACACAATAATTAAACGCAGATACCAATGCAAGTGACACTTGTTTTTTTTTTTTATTTGCCAATTACTTGTGGGACCGTGGCTGTATGAAATATTGTCGAAGTCCCGTGACGTGCTGCGCCACAGCGTTCGATCAGATTGGTCTGTTATAATGTCGCCGAGGCATATGGTGTGCTCTCATTGGTTAAATTGCTGTTGTAAACTGACCAACAATATTATTTCTGTAGTGTCTGAGATAACATTGTTGGCTCGCTCGTCTCATTCGGTGTCCAAGTCTCACCGTCGTGCGGTTTAAATTCCTATCATCTATTGCAAGCTTTCCGAGAAGTGGCGTGAAAAGTATATAAATATATATTATTGTTACCATTCCATTTATTGCATAAATAATTCTCTCTCGCCAATACATATATAATCGTTATAAAGAGGGCGATAAATGACGTCGGCGATAAACTTTACCATTCTGATGTCTAGGACTTGGAGTGTTTTAATTAAAAGGCGATATAAAACGTGAAGTAGTTGCTCACCTTTGCTGAATTCCTTTAAAGCATTAAGAAACCCTATTTCATCGATACGTTTTGACATTACCACGAAATCAGCGCATGGAAATTACATAAACATTCCAGATGGAAATATCTTTCCAAGGCAAATTCTGTATATATCTCATACAATCTGGAAAACGAGTGGATTCTTTAAACACGAATGAATTGTACATTTGGTTAGTTTACAGTATTTGAACCAAACTTAAACTATCAAATATACTCTTTTGTATATAGTTGCCACCATCTTATCACAGTTGTCACATTTAGATACAAAACCCAGCAGTAGCGTGGCGTAAAAGATTACCCTTGGGCAAGCCGGTGCAGATTTGGCGTACATTTTCCTTAAGAGCTGTAGAAAAAGATGCTCAAATGCCTGATATTAGGCAAGCCGGTAGGAATCGAGTTCTTTGGACGTAGGGCGTGCAATACCGGGAAATTTTAGTAGGCGAGCACTGGGAATTCCCGGTACTGACATACTAAAATTTCCCGGTGCTGCACGCCCTATTTGGACGCCACGCTACTGTAACCCAGATATGAGACCAAGAAAATTATTTAAAAATGCACATAAATATAATAAACATCCAAAGCTATTTATAAAATACTGTTTCATAGCTAACGCTGCATGCTATGTCGTATTTGTAACTGCAGCCTGGTTGCAGGAAAATTGTAGAATTCGATAAATGACGCTCTTGCCTGATGAACATATATCAATGCGCCAATCGCATACTTAAAGGCGTAAGCAGCGATATCGATATCGTCGTAAATCCCAAGTTATTTACACGGTATATTTGCAAGTAAGTACGTAATAATAACACAGTGTCGTAACTGTATTTACAGTCTCCCAGTGATATTCAATATGAAAAACGTTGAAATAAACGGCCTAGAGAGAGAGATAACCTACCTTCGCGATATTGATCCAGTAAAAAAATTACATCTACCTACATACATATCTATATGTATGACAGGTGCAAATGTCTGCAAAACAAAACGTTTGTTAACGTAATTTAAACAAAGAGGAGGCCAAAGATACGCATGTATAGCTTGCGATAGTTATATACAGGGTGGGAGGGACTATACCGACATACTTTAGCCATGAATTCCTGGTGGTGTGACGAGTAAAAAAAGTTATGTGATGTATAGTCGAAAAACGCTTACTTTCAGAGATATTCATTATTGTTTAAATGAAAACTCCCAAGTGTGTAACAAGCCCTAATAAATGTGACTAAGATAGTTTTACTAATTTTTTTAAATCCTTTAACTAAATAGCAATTAACCTTCGCAGTATTTGATGGTAAGCGACTACCAAAAAATTGACCTTTCGTTTCCATTTTAGCTTTTTTTTTTCTTTTTGATAACTTTTCCTCCAGTAAGGACATGTTTATAACGAGGGGCTGAATTTACTGATTTATTTTGTTCCATAAGACTATTAATGTAAAATGACAATATTCGACTCATGTTGATATAACATTATTTACTCGTCACACCACCAGGAATTCATGGCTAAAGTGTGTCGGTATAGTCCCTCCCATCCTGTATATGTTAAAAGCAAAATTATACACAGATATATAAAACTTGCGTAAACAGCAAGTAGTATTGTAGACAGTCAGCATGATATAAAGTTTAACTTTGAGCTGGAACTGATGGACCTTATTTGCGACGCTGCGAAGTCTCGGAAAAAAAGCCCTATTTGCATATATTTAACTCCGATTTGTGTGTTCACATTAAATGCTCGCATGGTATTACCACAGATTCGAAATAGTACTATTCAGTTCCGTGTAAGTAAAAATGAAGTCTAAATTTTACTTTAGCCACTACTGTAACTCTGTTTTTGGAAATAAGTGCAACTATCGTCTTAATTCTCGAGGGAAGTGAGCACTGCGTATACTAAGTGCTCGATACTCAGACCATTGTGCTCCAGCGACTTCCCTCTAATTATTGACTTAATGCTAACGCGATATGCACAAGAACACCGTATTGCTGTATGCGGCGGCAGCTACTATGGTGTGGTCATGTCTGTCGCAATTCCCGGGGCGGAGAGAGCGAAAGTTTTTCCACTTACCTACGAGTAGAGCTACTGCAAATCAAGCTTGGGTAAAATAATAAACCCATCAAAAACATTACATGTAAAAATATGCAAGTCACGCAACGCAGTCCTTTTACAACAAAAACGTTTTGAGATGTAATGTCAGTACCGAGGGGGTGTCCACAGAACTCGATTCCCACCGACTTGCCTATTATTTACCTACCCGTGGAGGGAGAATTATTTATTTGAGAAGTATTAAATTTTCCTTGAAAGTAGCGCACTTTCAATATTCGATATATCCTACTGATTTATCACACACACACACACACTTCTCATACTCTTTCTTCTTCTTTTCTTTCTTTCTTTTTACTCATCGAGTTGGCTTATTTTAGTCTCTAGTCAAACTACTATGGTTAAATAATTAATCGCAATCATGAAAACTAAAGAGAATTCGTAACGCTTCTCGACTCGAGGACCAATTTTATCCCATTATTTTGTAATGTATGATGATTCAAAAGCTATTTCGAGAAAAATGGTTGTAGAATTACCTATTCCCTGCTATCAGATAATTTTTAATAATTAGTATTATATTATTATTTGTAATTTATCATTTAACCTTATTTGACCTCTAATAGAGTGAAGTCACGGTCGTGATTGGTAATTAAAGGAAGACCACTTACAAAAAGAAATGAGATCCCATCAAAAACATAACATGTAAAAAGATGCAAGTCTCGCAACGCAGTTATCCTACAACAAAAAAGTTTCGAGATGTAAAGTTAAACCAAGTTCAAGTATTAGATCTATAAAATGTGTTCCTCCACGGTTAAATAATAGGCAAGTCGGTGGAAATCGAGTTCTGTTGATACCCCCCCGGTACTGACTTGGTTTAACTTTACATCTCAAAACTTTTTTGCTGTAGGAGAACTGCGTTGCGAGACTTGCATATTTTTATGTAATGTTTTTGATGGGATCTCATTTCTTTTTGTAAGTGGTCTTCCTTTAATTATTACATTCCAATCGATTCTGTTCAATTTGAACTGCAAAACTAACTTTGTAATCGCATGTATTTGTGTAGGATTACAAACTTACGTGTGCAGTTGTGACTGAAATTACTACATATTTACGTTTTTAAGGACTTGATAGGCTAAAAACGAACTATGTTTAAAATTTGGAGCTTGTAGGTCTGCTAGAAGTACCGTAGAATTATGATGATCATCAGTCAGTGAGTCAGTGACAAAACTAAGGAACTTTGACATGCAATAGTTCTTAAACTACACGTTCAAATTGAATGATATTGAGAATATATATGTCTTATTGTGCCCTATATATCCCTGAACTTTCAGGGTTCTAGCTTTAGCCAGTACAAAATTACGGGAGGCCAAAAATGGCCTGAATGGCTTCGAGAAAAGGATGTTACGGCCGTGCCTTTGTTTTGCTCGACTTGGCGGGGGCACTGCCGTGCCCCCAGATCTAATCTGTGAGATCTAGGCTAGTCTATGCTATGGTTGAAATTGTCAATGTCAACGTTACTTTATTTAACAAAAAACTAAGTGTTGCCAGGCAAAAAACACAATCAATGACATTTTACAGACATATCCAAAAGTTTTAAAGCATGTCTCACACGAACCGATTATGTACTGACGTCATAATGAAAATGTCTTTAAAAATAAATTAATTTACTTGGTTAATTGCAAAAATAACGAAATAAGTTTCTTAAATTAGCCTTCTTTATCGAATACAAATATAAAAACTACCCCTTATTTTTTTTTGGGATACCCCAATAGTCCCAATACTAAACTTGTTGTTTACTTTATAAATCGAAACGTCCGAGAAATTATAGTTACTGATATGTGAGACACACTCGAGAGTGTGTGTCGAAAACTATTAATCCCATAATTAGTAAGAAAGCTAATTTATTCCCACCGACCATGCACGGCGGTATTAAGTTATACATATGTGTAAAAAATGTCTCTTGCGTATGTGTGTATGTACGATATCAGATACGCAAATGCAAATGGGGAAGGCGCGCCTCAAACGATCGATCACATTTTATTAAAATATTGCTTGATAGTCCCAAGTTGGTATGAAAGTTTATCCTTGTATTGTTCACATGGAATCTGTGGCATACCACGCATTCCTTAAGGATTTTCAAAATATAGGTTTTAGGTTTAGTTGATGATATCACTACCTATGGTATACCTTAATTAGTAGTGAAATGTGTTGCGCTACTTGCGCTAATTTTATTGAAGCGTTATGTGCTGCTGCTGGACATCTGTTAGTAACGTTATCAATAGATATACGATACGAGTACTTTTGGCCGCAAATCTTATCTCCTATATTGACATATCTGTTTATCTGTAAATGTATTGCTTTCATGCATCGATTGCTTTTGAGCTACTATAGATTGTCAATTAAAGAGATACAAAACCAACATTATAAGTTTCTGTTAAAAAATGTATTTTTGAGACTAGCTTTAATTGCCGATTCTACTTTTTTGTACAATCGTAAACTGCACGTCAAAACCAATCAAATGAGCCCAAACACAGTGGATTTATCTTATGTAATTTAGATGATCCTATGGCTACCATCCGGCTCCACCATCAGATCAGCTCCATGTCATAATAATTAGGGATGTTACGGAGCTTCGCCTCCGGCTACGGTAAACCGGAACTTCCGTTTGGCTTTACACCTCCGGCTCCGGCTCCGCTATTTTGTATTTCATACCTCCGGCTTCGACTCCGACTCCGGTAAATTTTAACCGAAGTTGAGAGAAATGACTTGTCGCCGGGAATTACTTACCTATCTCTCATGAACGTTCACTCTTTGTTTGTCTTATAAATTAGTTAGTTCCGTCCTTTACTTCCGTAGTGGTGTTACTCGTGTTGCGCCATATTTAATACGTGATTTTGAATAAGTTTAAAAATGAAGCTATTTACCAGTGTAATATGGAACTACTATACTAATATAGACGTTGGCAAAGTGTGAATTGTGTGAGACAGTTTATTCTAGGAAGGGTGAACAACAACTTCTTCAAAAGGCCACGTAGTCGCATCGAATCGACCTACACACTACACAGTATTACACTATGTAGCATTTCACTTACGTTTTGGTATTATTTTATTACTTTCTTTTAACACATCTGCATTTTAGTAGAAAAGCTTCTCTCTACTTCGACTCCGCCTCCAGTACTAACTCCGGATCCGGCTCCGGCTCCGGTTCCTAGTTCGCCTCCGACTCCGGATCCGGCTCCAATAAAACAAAATTTTATAACTGGCTCCGGAAAATAAAATTAAAAACTCCGGCTCCGGATCTGGCTCCGTTAAACTCACCTCCGTAACATCTCTAATAATAACATTGCATTGTCGTCTGATTTACATATTCTTGCAAAATTTCAGCTCAATTGGTTGAAGATATCTACTTCAAAATGGAGTTGCAAGAGTCCACCCGAACAAACAGTTGCATGCATACTTATATACATTGCAAGTTAAATAAAAGCTTGTAGAAAATATGCACTAAGTTTCCATTGATAATAATGATTTAACAATCCTCATTTTATCTCGAATATTAAATTTGATTGCTCGATTATACCTTCGAAGTTTTTGAATGTATTTAATTTGTTATTCGCGCTTCTTTGCAAAGGCACTCTTTAAAATGTATTGCCAAGTTAAGACTTAATTTCACCATGCTCTGTTAGTTATTAATGGTGATTATTACTGCTGTCAAAATCAAGCGTTTTACAGGTGTAATCAGCTTTTAAGTAACCGTTAAATAGTAACAGTTTGTAGTGAAATTAAATTTCACTAATAAACTCCATTTCAATGCAGGCAAGTTCGAAATGTTGACATTCAGTTCCAGTATACTATTGGAGGTGCTACAATAGCTCGTTCCGAGCAGTTGCGCGATCTGGGTGTCCTCTTTGATCCGGGACTCACGGTCCATGATCACATCCAAGGGGTGACCAAAGCCGCATCTGGGAGGCTCGGCTTCGTCTTGCGTAATTCTGCACCTCTGACCGCACTCGCCACGCGCGTACTGTATGCGGCGCTACTACGCAGTATACTTATACTCGAGACGAACGCAGTAGTTTGGAGTCCATATGAGAGTAAATAGTCTCTCATGGTGGAACAAATCCATAAGATTTTCTTACGGGCACTCTACAAGAGGTTATACTGGTACTATCCGTTTATGTACCCCACCTTATTTCTACAGGGGCAATTAGGCTACGACTCTTTGCAATTGCGTAGATTACTTTCTCGGGCTAAATTTACTATCGATAAATTCAGAAATAAGATCGACTGTGTAGGTCTTGTTGAAGCTTTCGTGCGTATTTTTGCTACATGTGCATACGTTCGCGCGCGGAGACACCCGCTACTGGCGGTGCTGGCGCACTATGGACCGAATCGAGGAAAAAGAGGACATTCGTACTTTTTTTCGAAAAACGTATTTTAAAAAATACTATTGGATGGAAAATGTTACGGAGAATAATAAATGTGGTTTTTTCAAAATATTGCATATTTAAGGCAGAAAAAAATGTTTTTTTGTTTGTAGGTATGTCACCCAAAAATAGGTATCTTCTTTCAAAGAAACTATGAGAGACTGCGGTTTCTAGCCTTCAGAATTTTATTATCCTACCTTTACGGAGTACGAAATAATAAACATTATTTTGAAAAAAAAAAACACATTTATTATTCTCCGTAACCTTTTCCATCGAATAGTATTTTTTAAAATACGTTTTTTCGAATAAAAGTACGAATGTCCTCTTTTTCCTCGATTCGGTCCATGGTGCGGCGGCGCGTTCGCGCACACGCCGATCACTCGCGCGCTCGCGTTTCTCAACTCCGTGCTCGAGCACAACCTCAGTGTAATCTGTTCACAAGTTTGATTGGACGACTGATGATTGAGTGCAAGAAAGTAGCGGAACGTGAGATGCCTGCAAGTACGATTCAATGAGTGTAGTAGTTTTAGATTATCTAGATATATTTAAGTTTGTACCGCTTCGTCCTAGTTTCGGCAAAATAACGGATTTCGGCATAGTTTCGGTTTCGGTTGTCATTTTGACGAAACTATGGCCGAAACCGAAACTAAATTTGAGGGGTTTCGTGCTGCGATCGGATAGTCTTTATTTCAAAAAGCACCGATAATTTATTTGAAATAAGAAGTTATAATCTGTTAAATTAATGATTACTCTAAATATCAGAGACTAAATGATTAATATGTTATTTAAAAATGAAGACTGACTGATTATGATTGTAATTATATGGAAGTTTCGGTTTCGGTTCTAGCTTCGGCAGAAACTGAGATCGGTTTCGGCCGTGAAAACTAGTTTCGGTCGGACACTAAAAAGTTTACCACATTTTTGCTACCACTAGGCAAACAAGCGTATGGGCTGCCTGGTAGTCACCGTAGTCTATGGATGCTTGTAACCATAGTATTATTGTTTGTAAGTTCGGCCATAACCATCATAAAACATGTTTTCATTTTGTGTAGGCGGGCCCAGAAATGACGTGGGTCGTAGCGGAGCACGTGGCGGGCGGCGCAGGAGAACTATCAGTAACAAAAGGACAGCAAGTAGAAGTAGTGGAAGGCTGGCAAGCCCGTGCTGACTGGTGGGTGGTGCGCGTGCCTGGCGAACCGCCGCAGGAAGGCGCAGTTCCGGGACACGTGCTCAAGCCTCAGCCCCAAAATCTTCCCCAACAAAAGACGTCACCATCCAGGCGCCCACTTAGCCAACCCTGTGAAGAGGTATTAGGTAAGTCGATTACTGTTTCTTTATTATTTTGACCACATCATATAACAACATTGCCAGTATTGCGTTGTAGTGGTTCTTTAAACGGTTAAGGTCATCCATTTGTTTTTAGTAATATTGCCTTAAATTGGTTTTAAAACTTATAATTAATACAAATATCCATAATTCTTACATTATTTTTCACAGTCTTTTTGACAGTGTGAAAAATAATGTAAGAATTTTATCTGTCTTTTACTTCGTCACGAACACTAATATAAGAACATACATAATATGAGCTCAGAGAAGTCTATACTCTATTCCCCATAACAGCACTTGTGTCGTTAAAGTCGTAAAACGATACTGCTAGCTGCCACAGACTTCTAAATCTAAGTTAAACTTAGATCAAGGATTAAGCGATCAATACTAACTTTATAATAAAAATGCACAACTACCAAATTAACAAACAAATAAATTCACGCGGTTTTTATGAAAAACAAAACTTTCCGAACTAAATTCTTTGATGCCAACATAAATAAAAGTATTTTTAATATCGTCACTGCGTGTCACTAGCGGTATACGTGAAATTACGAGGGGCGTTCAATAAATTCTCGGTATATAAATGAAAACAAACAAATACGATAGGTTTGATATTTTTTATTTTTCAATATACTCACCCCCTATGTTGATACACTTAAAAAATGGAACTATTATTTTTTTCATATCTCATAAAAATATTTTTTATCTTTGGTGTCAAAATGCTCCTCCACTGCTGCTTTCAACGCTTCATCGTCAGAAAATCGACTTCCACGCAGATCCTTTTTAAGATTGGGTAACAAAAAGAAGTCGCTGGGGGCTTATTCCGGACTAATATGGTGGATGAGTAATAGTTTCAAAACCAGATTCTAGAATGGCCGCCTTGGCAATATGAGCAGTATGCACAGGGGCGTTGTCATGCAGAAGCAGAACACCCTTGGTTAATTTTCCTCCCTCTTTTCTTTGATTGCATCCCTTAAGTGACGTAGAATGTTAGCGTAGTACTGTCCTGTTATATTTACACCTTTTTCTTTATAATCTATCAGTAATATTCCTTCACAACCCCAAAATATTGCGGCCAAGACCTTGCCAGCTGAAGGAATGACCTTGAACTTCTTGGGATGAGCTGAACCCTTAATGTGCCACTGCATGGACTCCTGTTTACTTTCTGGGTCATAATGATGAACCCAGATTTCATCTCCAGTAACTATCTTTTGCAGCATCTCATCAATTTTCACCGCACAGCTCAATGAAATCAGAACAACAACACGCATATCTTTTTTTGAAGCTGTGTCAGCATTCGCTCATAGTGTTCATGTTTGTTCGGCAATTGTAGAAAAACTAAAGAACATATCGATTCGATATTTACTTTTTTACCCGACTGCGGCGAAGCCCAAAGGAGGGTAATGTGTTTGACCTGTATGTATGTATGTATGTATGTATGTATGTATGTATGTATGTATGTATGTATGTATGTATGTATGTATGTATGTATGTATGTATGTATGTATGTATGTATGTATGTATGTATGTATGTATGTATGTATGTCCGTTCCTGTGTCCGCTCGTAACTACTCAACGGCACAACCGATTTTGATAAATGATACATCATTGGATTCGTCTTGTTGGCGCGAGTGTCACTGGGTATGAAGTTCGTTAAAATAAACAAAATGGCGGATTTTATGCACTTTTAAAGTGCACCGCGGTCGGGTTTTTTTTAGTAAAAATATTTAGTTATTTTGAAGTCTATAAATGACTCTTAGTGGGTGGTAACAAAAAAAATACTGAAAGAGGTTGCAAGATATTAATACCGAGAATTTATTGAACGCCCCTCGTAAAAACAAAGTTTACCATAGACACATACTTATTATATTGTCAGTCATATGTCATATTTGCCTTGTTTGCGCGCCATCTTTAATTTTGTATTTTATATTTTAAAACCTAGTCGTAGAAAAAGTATTATAGTAGGCGTATGATGATGACAGGCTTTGTCGCGTAATAAATAAATGATTAAACTCCCGTCACGTTCTAACAAGTACATAAAGGCGAAAGTGACGGATGCTTTATCATTTATTTATCGCTCGACAAAGCCTAGCCTAATCACAAGCCTACTGAATATTTAGTCAGATCTTAAAAATACTTCTTGACTGAACTATGTAAGTTATCGATATTAATAATATAAAGAGGTGGAGGTGGCATTGCAACAAAGGTTTGTCGAAATTAATAAAAAACGATACAGCGGGTGTTACTAGAGGTGTGCGCCGATGGCTAAATCGTCGGCGGCGGACGCCGGTCAAAAATTGACCGGCGGCGGCGGCGTAATCGGCGTGATCGGCGTGGTAAACAAAATAAGTAATTATACATATATTACAGTACATTTTTACACATATAGTGAAACGGTCGGGCTATATGAACATCATTCGGTCGTTCGTTTCAAATAGTAAGAAAAATTATAACTGGTCTTTTTTTTAAAAGCAGTAGTTCCATAAAATGGCCAAGTCATACTTATTGACCAAAATATAGGGCTTAATGAGTTAGCGCCTTAAGCTTGTCTTTATGAGATCTGGTAACTTTTTCACTGTGAACATGGAAGTAGCAGTATTTTACTACCCATTTTATATTCAATGTTTTTGGTGGAATTGCAATTTTTTTAAAGTTAAGATAATAGTCTCTCATTGCTGAGGGTCCTGAAATTCCCGTGACTTCCGCTTCTTTCTGACGGTGTCTCAGCGTCTGTGCCTGTTCTTGGCATCGTGTAGTGCATCTGCCGCCTCTAGGTTGTTTGCCATAAATCTTGCCAGTAACGATAAGTTGTTCAAGATTGTGGCCTTCTTTCCTGGCTATGTGACCGAAAAACTCTAGTATTCTGCTTAGACAGATGGTTGATGGTTGATCTTGATGTTCATTTTGCATAATATAGATGCATTTGTGCGAAAAGCTGTCCAAGAAAATTGAAGCATTTTCCTCCAGCACCACATCTGGAAACATCAATGCGATCACGATCAGTCTTTGTCAAAGTCCAAGTCTCAGCTCCGTAGCTAAATATGGAGAAGACTAAGAACTAAATTAGTTTTAGTTTAGCGTGAGATGTTGCAATTCTTTCATATATCTTGCAGCACGGACATTGCACTTTTGGCCATTCCGATGCGCCTCCTAATTTCCACTTCACAAGACCTGGTATTGCTGATGTTCGCGGCCAAGCCAAAGCACAAGAGCACCGTGAGCTGTAGCTTTCTGCTACTATCCTCTACCTTAATCTTAGTTTTGCTTTAAATGATCTTGAGGCACATTTCCAGACTGCTGCGCTTCATTCTACCTAGGATTAAAATTTAAAATTGATTGTGGTGTCACCAATAGTTACTCCTCTCTCCCAGTTTTCGCAGACTCTCCTGATTACGTACTCTCCATAGGTATTGAATAGTATGGGTGACAGAATGCATCCTTGTCTGACGCCCATTCTGAAACTGAAAGAGTCCGAATTTGTGTAGAACACTGCTTTAAGCAGCCTGCTATTTTTCATGCGTACGATGTGACCATACACCACAACTGATGTTTCATTATGAGAGCCTCAACACCAGGCATCTTGACGCAACGTAAAACTTTCTTACTTGGTGCTTGATCTTGACACTTAATGAGCAGAATAGATAACGGAGATCGAAGGGGTCTTCTGCTTTGTAGTAGCACCATGTTTTTGTAGTATATTAACCCACGTTAACCCAGTTAGGTTAAGATAAACTCATAATCTCAAGTTAACTCTGCCAAATCCGCCGTCTAAGTTTTCCACAGGCTGCAGCTGATTTGGCTTTGTGGGAAACTATCTTGGATGTCAAAGTCACGTTGAAAGTGACTTCCTAGATACCTAAATTGCGGTTCTTCTTCCAGGCCTTATAATGGAGGGCTCCAAACTATTCCTGAGCCATAAAAAGCTGAAATCTGTTCTGTGGCTTCACTGGAAGTATTGCCAATAGCTTATATCTTTCGATGTAGATGACTTACAAATATTATGAGCTATTATGATATCTCACTGTAAAAGGGGTGTTATTTATGCTTTTATTGTGCTCTAATGTACAAGCAAAGATAGTTTTTCCTCCAATAATGGAGAAGATAGATAAATTGGATCATGGTCATCATAGTATTAGTTCACGCCGATTTCACGCCGGTGCAATGATCGGCGGCGGCGGCGTGGTAAAAATGGCCGGCGGCGTACGCCGCGCCGGTCAGCGCACACCTCTAGGTGTTACTGCACTGCAACCATTCGTTTTTAATCACTGTTCAGCCTGCGGCATTGCCTTTATGTTTCGGCCAAACTGAACGAGTATATTATAGCTTCTGCCATAGCCTAGTACAGCTAGGTTCAGATAGCTGTACTATAGTCGGGCAGATTTTAGATTTGTCTTTTGACACATAGTAAAGACCATACTATGTAAATTGGTATTGTGTCTCGAAATTATAAATAAAATATTAAATTGCTCTTGAGTTCAAAAAGTAAATACAAACACCACTCTTGTTTAGATCCAATTAAATGGTTTTTTTAGGGTTCCGTAGACAAAATGGCAAAAACGGAACCCTTATAGTTTCGTCATGTCCGTCTGACCGTCTGTCCGTATGTCACAGGTATTTTACTCAAAAACTAAAAGATGGATATTGATTAAAATTGGAATATAGGTGTCTTGTATAAGCCGCTACTTAGTTTGGCAGTTAAATAACTATAATAAATATTTTTTAGGCACTCTATACATGTTACAGAAGCTAAAAAATTTTTTTTTCAGAAAATGTCAACGTTTTGACAGCTCTTTCAAAAACATTTTAAGGTTCTTAAGTAACGTTTTTGATTAAGTGAATACCTTTGGAAATAATCGCTCCGAAAGTTGTGAAAATTGTGTCGCCCCCCCCCCCCCCCCTCTATCTTCTAAACCGTGTGTCCGAAAAATATAAAAAAAATTACAAAGATAACGCTTAATTAATACTTTCAACGAAAATTATTTTCAACAAGATCGGATTAACCGTTTTTGAGTTATTGCCGATAAACTGCGCTTCTCAACAAATGACGTAATTGCTATGAAGATACGCTCTTTTGTTGTTGTACTTTTTACATCGTATTTTTTACCTTTATAGTTACGGCTAGATATGGAACCCTACACTGAGCATGGTCCGACGTGCTCTTGGCCAGTTATTTTTTCTCGTAGACAAAGTGTAATATTGAAAACTCGGTAAGGAAACGTTTACGTTCTACTACTTTTTAAATTGTAGTGTTGTGTGACTACTATCGTTCGGATGTTATTTGAGTAAATCGGTATAAATGAATACTACGTCGCATAAGAAAACCTTATTATCTCATAAGTTGTCAATACATCTATGAGAATATTATGTATGTACAAAAGAATATCATGAATTTTAAGAAGAACTGTGACATACATAATATTAATACTAGGAATAAACATAAGCTCGCAGTGCCCACCACTCGGCTCCATAAAATAAAAACATAATTCATGGGTAATTGTGTAAGGTTTTATAATAAGCTGCCAAGGAATATAACCGAATTATCTATTAACAAATTCAAGAATTGTGTAAAGCGTAAACTCATGGCTAAGGCTTATTACAGCACACAAGACTACATGAATGATGAAAGACCGTGGGATTAACTGCGACTGAAATAGATATATTTTAAAACAATGTTTGGTTGTGTCTTTTTCTGTTTTTGTACTTGCCAATTGTTTTGACACTTAGAGACCATTTATCTCTAAGAGATTTTTTTTTTAGTTACATCATGTGAGTCACAGATTTTTTTACATTTCTGTAAGATATTTAGTAAATAAGTATTCTCAATTTGTATTTTGACGTTTGGAGATCCTTTACACCTCCAAAACATAATATTTTGACAACGGAGACTCTTTACATCTCCATTAATTTTAGTATCAATTTATTTTCTATTTTTTATTTGTCTTGTTTGGACGCATAGAGAGACCCTTTACATCTCTATAAATGTAGTTTTTAAGTTAATGTAATGTATGAAAAGAGAAACTGGTGAGTTTCTTCCGGCGCTTCTTCTCACCAGAAGGTCATTACCCGAAGCGCCAAAGAAAAGGAAAAAAGAAGATAAAAGAATGTAAGAAAGACATGTAAAAGAGCCCTTGAGGGCCTACTTACAGAAATAAATTATTTTATTTTATTTATTTATTTTATTTTATAAGCATTTATAAAGCATTGAAAAATACTGTTTTAAATTACGAGTTTATTAAGTGTACAGGAGTCATTGAATTATGTGATTCTGAAAATGCAGTATTTTATCTTTGAATGATGTTGAGGTTGAACTCAGAGCATAGAATACTTATATGTATTCTTACATCTGTGCGTTGGAAATATACAAATTTGTCTGTATCTACTATACAGATTTTTGATCTACCTAATTACAAACATATAACGGATTTGACATCTGTTTTAAACAGATTTTTTTCGATTTATACAATTTCTGATCCATCCATTCATTGGTCATATCTTCCATCCGTAACCGAAATCATGGAATCTAAAGATTTATTGTAACATTTTTCCATAACAATTTTATTAGTAGCAAAATATGTATAAGTTGATTGAGGACAGGATTATTTAATTTCAAACCAAAATTTAAAAGGACATACAATAGATTCCTTCTATGGTGGCTACCATCAATCGTAATCGCTTCTTGTGTCAATCGATTTAATTTAGCCTCATCTCTAAATACGCCATTGACGATGTGTCAACAGACCAATCTAAAATCTGCTCGACTGTAGGTTCTTGATTTCTTCTTTATCATTTTGTGAACGTGTATTGTTCACGCACGTTTGACTACCGATAGATTTCGTTACGGGACGATTTTATCTTAGTTTACGACGAAGTGATTCGTTCGTGTTCGTGAAATAACTCCGAGTGGTAGGGGTCACTCGGCGCTTTTTCATTATTAGATACACCGGACAAACGTACATAATTACAGTATTAAATGATAACTTTATTGCTCTTTGCATAAGTTGATATGTTCACAGCAACATCTAATTATGTCACCCATATTAGTTTACAACCACCGTCTGTGGTACAGACGACCAAAGAGGAAAATATACCCTGTTATAAAAATGGAATACATGCATTGCGGGACCGATTCAGGAAAATTCAATATTCTCTTGTTTTCTGTGTGTGTTGGGGTTGTGTTGATAAACGTTTCTCGTGTTCTGTGGATGCAGATGCGATACAAATACATGGATGTCATATTTCATGACAAAGTGAAAATAGAAAAAACATTGTCAATAAATCACAATGCCGTAGTATAAAACCTCTTAATATGGTATGTATTTTATTATCATTAAATAGAAATTAAAAATCGAATTGTCCTCATTCATCAGTTTCATAAAATAAAATGAAATATATTTGCTTGAGACGTGGTTAACAATTCGATTTCCTCATTGCTGAGGGTCGTGATTCCTCCTTTGCAGAGCAATTACGCGTCCAGCAGTAGAGCGCCACTTAGTTCTGTCTTTGGCATCATGGAGGGCGCGATGCAGCTTGGTGTCAAGAGACGAGCGGTTCGATTCGTACCTACTTATTTTAAACGAAAACAGTTTAATAAATTATACACCATTTTATAACTCCCAGTGTGGGAGTAACCTATACGTTTCAAATAGTTTCAATAAAAAAGTAAATTGTACGTCAGCACTTACGTTACTCTAACGCAATTTTTCACTCCCAAACTATTTTTCCATGCATGTTGCCTACTACCATTATACGAATTGTTTAAATCACTTTCATGTAACTATGTTACGGTATATTGCTATATTCCTGGAGGTATACCTATGCTACAGCTTCAAACATCTTACTGCGCCGTGTACACATACTGGTCAAGAGCATGTGTTTCGTAGGGTCGAAGTCCTAGCGTGCAAAGTCGTCTTTAAAGTTAGTTTTTACGCGGTATAGTTATAGTGTGAAGTCCTAAAATAAGCTTGTCCTCGACGGCTATATCGATTAAAAATTTTACACAAGTATACGAAAATGTTTGCTATTTTGAAAGTAATTTTAGTTTGTGTATTACTATTGTATTTTTTCTTTTTCTTTTTAATAATGGAAAATTTCTCCACTTTTCATCAGGTGAAAGCAAGGTCAAACGCAATCCCATTAATCATTAAAAAAAACGGACTAAGTGCGAGTCGGATTCGCACATGAAGGGTTCTGTACCACAGTTGAACAAAAACGTCAATGTTTCCTGTATGACCCCCCCCCCCCCTCCCATTTTTGCCGTGTGGAATAATATTATCCAAAACTTTCCATTCAAGTGCAAGAGAGGCGGTCGATGATGTGTTTTGCGGAAAGCGAAGTTGCGTAAATTTTGTGATAGGTCCTCAGATTGAAATTAAATACATATACTTAGATTAGCGAAAAGCAATAAGTCTGTGTTGTACATGTATTTTGAAAATTTTCACTGCCATGTTTCCTTAAAGTTCTTATATAAGCTATACTAATATACGTGTAAAAGTTTTACCTATGCCATTTCTAAAGAAGAAGCTCACAAACGTACCTACGTGGAGTGCTTTCACAAGGCACAAGGTTGATTTTAATATTGCCGTGTGACAGACGTAGCAAGCATTACATTAGGTGTCACGTCGCTGGCGACGCGGCGTGGCTAGGTCAGCGTCGCGTCAATTACGTGTCCCGCTCTGTTCCGTTTATAATCGGCTGTTAAGACTAGTTCATATTAATACAATATATTTTCTGTATAACATAAAGTAGCAGTGATGGTAAACGTTCCATCTTTTTGACAGAGGATGCCATTTTTAGGGTTTTGACACTAAATAGGTTTTTGTTATTACTTATTAGTTTGTGGCAGTTTTTAGGGTTCCGTACCAAAATGGTAAAAAAGGAACCCTTATGGTGCGACTCTGTCTGTCTGTCTGTCTGTCTGTCTGTCTGTCTGTCTGTCTGTCTGTCTGTCTGTCCGTCTGTCACAGCAAGATATCTCAGGATCTACTGATGCTATCGACTTGAAATTTGGAATAGTGTTAAGAACCGCTAACCCGAGCTTATGGGATGTAAAAAAAGTCTTGTAACTTTTTTACTTTTTTTTTAAAGGGGTCCGTAATGAGACTTTGAAAATTGAAATTAGGGCTATTATATCGAGTGGGGTATCAAATGAAAGGGCTTAATTTGTAGATTAAAACACTATTTTTGTATTTTTTTTTAAATAAGTAGTGTTTGATTTATGGCGAAATACGTTAAAAAAAATACCATTCCCCCCCTATTATCTTCGAAGTTACTGAACAGAAAAATCTGTAATAATTACCAACTATTAATGTCGTCCTATATATTACAGGAAAAATAAAACGGTTTTCCTAACTTGCACCGTTTTTGAGAAATTTGCAAAAATCTTATCACATACTTATTTGCTCCTACTAAACTAATCGCCATATAGTTTTTCTTGCATTATTCATGTATCTACTTATGAGTTTGTACGGAACCCTCGGTGCGCGAGTCCGACTCGCACTTGGCCGGTTTTTTTTTATTAGAAGAGAAAAATTGTAAAATTATATGTCTCGGGCAGGATTCGCACCTGCGCTCCTACGGCTATCCGGGCCAACACAGGTGCGCTACCAACTACGCCACCGAAACGTTGCCCAAGTCATCCAATTTTTCAATCAGTCTCCTCCTTTGTGACGTCATCCTGGGTGACGTAAAAAAATCAGATAAATACCTATTTTTCTCAAGAATACATTTATATCGAGTCATAAGGTCTATGATACTAAGATACGTTGTAAGAAAATTAAACTTTAAATTTAACGCGGTTAAAATATATTATACTACACATATTTTGATACGTTTAAATCCTGTAACATGTGACAAAAAACAACCAGAACAAGAAGCAAAAATCGGATAGCTAAATATTTTTACTAAAAAAAACCCGACCGCGGTGCACTTTATAAGTGGATAAATTCCGCCACTTTGTTTATTTTAACGAACTTCATACCCAGTGACACTCGCGCCATCAAGACGAATCTAATGATGTATCATTTATCAAAATCGGTTGTGCCGTTGAGTAGTTACGAGCAGACATAGGAACGGACATACACACATACATACATACATACAAGTCAAACACATAACCCTCCTTTGGGCTTCGCCGCTGTCGGGTAAAAACATATATGTATGTTTGATGAAAAGTGCATGTAGTGGCATGATGGAAAGTAGAGACAAGCTATACTTATGTTGAATGAGGTAAATAAGGTGAGTGTGGGCTCATCCAAAAGGTGCCTATTCACTCTTGCTTAAAAATATACAGCGTACTAGTTTACCTAATCTATAATTAGGAACTGAGGTTAGAAGTAACGTCTTACAGCAAAAGTAATGGAAACATACCGAAAACCATGCGTTTAATTTAACATGTCAACATATTTTTCGTTTTTAATAACCCGGCTATTCATAGTAAGCGCCTAGTATATTTACAGATTTGTTAAATATTACATAACACAATGCTGATATTATGTATTTGAAACGAAATCGTCGTCTAGGAGCGTGCGATACGTATTCAAGGTCTAGGCGCAGGGCTGCCGTCCGTCGGTTTTTTCGCGTCTGAAAACTGTACACACACACAGTATACACGTTCGCGGGAGCGAGCGAACGTGGCGACGGTCCGACCTCGATTAAAGCATTGCTACGCATTCCTAAATGTTTTCTTGTAGTACTTTCGTACACGGCGCGCACACTTCACTCCGACATGGTCGGGCTCATCTAAGTTTCTTGTCGGAGTCTTGTTAGCTGGGTAGCGAACCGGCAACTAAAACTTCCAGTGGCTCTATCATACTCTACATAAGATCTGGTTGAACCGTTTCAACCACTTCCGCTGGTCCGTTGTTCACTTTGAGCAATCTGCGAAAAGTCACGGTGGCAGCGGCTAGCGAACCTGCTTTGTAAGCCCCTACCTACCTTCCTACCAGTAGGACTTGTAGGTCAAGTCAGGCTCTAAAAACAACAACCTTTTTCGGAAGAAAAATAACTGCATGCTTATACTGTGACTTAGTCTTTTTTTTTCAATTTTGTCGTAAAATAGTGCAATACGGAACTACAATAAAAAAACTAGATGCACTCTTATGTTCATCATCGTATTTGGATACAACCTTGGAGAAGAAATTTATTGCGTTGTTGTGTACGCATCCAAAGTCGGGAAGAATTTACACGCTAGGCCTCTGTTACGGTGACAATGGGCGTGCTCTTGGAGTGACCGAGCGCGCTCGCCGCGTGCGGTTAGTCGGGCGGGCGGACGACACGCGCGCGCCCGCCCGCGGCCCGCTCCCGCTTCCGTGCCCGCGCTGCTGGCCTCTCGCTCGCGGTCCGACGCCGCACGCTGCACGTTGCACGCACCCCCCGTGCCGTGCAACAGTCTGCAACGCAGGCACGCCTCCCGGACCGCCCGGAAGCTGGTGAGCCCCCGCGGATACGTTCATTGCGAGTTAACTTCCGGTGCGGACGCATGTAATCGGATTGCCCGCTCGCCGGTTCAACATATCTCCCGGGCAACTAATTATAAAGACTGAAATTATTTCGTGGGTATTCTTGACTCATTATAAGGACAAATTTATTAGGACTAGTTCGTAATTAAAAAATATGGCCGCATGCACGGATTCTGGTCATGGTAGTGATACTGACGGTGGTGATTTCTCCACTCCTTCCTCTAGTAATGGCAATCATTCGAAGACAATATCACTTCGGAATGCCTACCATAAGATGTCCAGATATTTGTCTCATTCCAGCGGAAATGGAAATTCTGGTAAGTCTAATTGTGATTAATTCTTAATAATACATTTCCAGTTTAATTTTTATTCTTAAGGGGAAGTTACCCTAAGGAGTTCTAAAATTAAAAATGGAACCAGTAAACTATTATCTATGTAGCTTACATAGTTAGTTACATTTAGTTGATATCCGTAGATTTTTGTTCAACATATTTAAAGACAATGACGGTTATATCTTATACATGCATATATTCTAATCACACATTTAATATTTATATACCTTTGGCATGGAGCTCGCAGAACTCCATTGACTATGTCAAGAAATTTGAATATCTTAACTTGTCCACTTCTAGAAGAAAAAAATCCAAATGATTGGGGCCGGCTTGCCCACGGATATATGTATAAGGTGCTAACAAATTAGGTTCCGATATTTTAAGAGAAGATACTTTACGTTATAATAATTAATATTAACTAGAAATTAAGAAAACTTTTCATATAATTTATTGGTTTTCATTTACCGAACAAAATAAAAAAAAAATCTAACCGAACTTAATCATACTATAAATTTAACTGACAAGAACCTTTTCTGTCAAGTGGACGTTGTTTTCTGTGTAGTTGCCAGTTCATTCATATTGAAAAATTAGTAACCATAAGATAATCAAAGAGGTCTTAATCACTGATTATTGTTTACCTCATTAACAGGGTGCTTTTCGGAGAAAATTAGGGAAGTAAGATTGCTATAAGCAATCTTCCTTCCCTAATTTTCTCCAAAAAACATACATAATTTGTTTATTGTTTTATACATAAATACGAGCCCCGATGCATAAAAGTTCGTCTAGCACGAAGCAACTATCACACTTTTTTAAATACTCATTACCTGTTTAGATCTGACAACTGAGTGATAGGACCACTGATAGCTATCTTTAATGTACTTTAAAAAATTATTGTCCAAATCATATTGTGCTTTCGTACAGCAAGAAGTTCTGCACACTTGGGCTCAAAGCAACATTGTGCTGTGTTGTTTTCCTTAGTACGGCCCTTCTCACACCTTTCGACCTCGTGACAAAAAATTATTTGAATTAGAAAATTTAATAATTTTTACTCATCATAAAATTCGTATTTCCTGTCTTTTAAAATTGTTAGGGTAAAATATTTTTATTTTAAATAAAAATATTAGAGCACCTGTATTAAACAGTATACATTTTTTATCTCAAACATTTTTTTCCTATAAAATTGTAGAGCCTAAGAAAATGCTCTTACTGGACGAGAACTTTTGCATCGGGGCTCGTAAACTCGGAAAGCTTAGTACTATCAGCCCTAAAAATATCGGTAACTAATTTGTTAGCACCTTATATTTGACGCTACTCCGCTGATATACACTATATTTTATGTAACTCACAAAAAAAAAACAAATTATCTGCAATTTTTCTTTAACCCGCTTTAATAATATCTATATGAATATTGTTTTTTTTAGGGAAAGCTAGACCTTTTGATTAGGAGTTTATTGTTTAACGAGGAAGAAGATAAGTATTTAATTTACACGCTTCTTTCTATTTAATTAAGTAGCAGAGGCTTTTACTTTACCCTCTCCGGGTGACCTTGCTGAAGTCGGTTCTTTATTAATTACTAGCATTTTCCCGCGACTTCGCCCGCGATGTTCCCGTTATTGTCCCAAAGGAACTCTTTACCGGGATATAAAGTATCCTATGTTTCAATCGAGGACTTGGTCTACTTACATGCTAAATTTCAGCTTGGTCCATCCAGTTGTCACTCCGTTATTAGGTAACAAACATCCAAACATCTTCACAAACTTTCACATTTATAATATTAGTGGGGTGGGATGGGATAGTGAGATTTAACACAAGCGACATTTGCTTTGCAATGTTTACCTAAATCATTGGAGAGTTTGGGAGTGGACATACGCTGTCCGTCCGTCTGTCACCAGGCTGTATCTCAAGAGCCGTAATATGAAATTTTCACAGATTATGTATTTCTGTTGCCGCTATAACAACAAATACTAAAAACAAAATAATAATAATAATTAAGGGGGGCTCCCGTACAAAAAACGTGATAATTTGCTCGTTTACCTTGAAAACCTCGTATCTCGTCATGAACCGATAGTTGAAATTTTCACAGATGATGTATTTCTGTTGCCGCTATAACAACAAATACTAAAAACAGAATAAAATACATGTTTAATAATATTTTTTCAATTTATTGTATTTACATCTAGCGCCTTTCGAAGATTTACGAGCAAAAGCCTCCTTTCAAGGATTAATAGCAATTTTGTTATAAATAATGGTGCGGAACCCTTCGTGCGCGAGTCCGACTCGCACTTGGCCGGTTTTTTCTATATACCTCATTTCATCAAAATCGTTCGAGCTGTTTACAAGAATGAAAAATAGAAACAAATATATTTAAATATTAAAGTTCAACGAAGATGCCACTAAACCATTGCTAAATAAAAAATAACCCTCACATCTTAAAAAAAAGATACGTAATTGTAGTGAGGCATATATTCCCTTTTACCTATAAATATAAATCAAAACCAGAGCTAAAAATAAGCAACCAATAAATCAAATTTACAACACAGGATTGTAGTCAAAAAATTCCTATAAATTGCAGAAATATATCATGCTCGGTAATTGGAAATAGTTACAATAATTCTTAATGTTCTTACGAATAATTTGATAAGTCAACTGCTCTTTGTATTTCTTTAAAACATTAAACATCAATCTCAATAAACTCATCCTGTACCTGACCTAAAAACACCAACAATCAATTCGTTATGAGTATTAAGAAAACGGGATCGTGTGGTAGTTCTATTTAAAAATCACGAGTAACACAAAACAGATATACCTACGTATGAGTTACTCCTGCCCTGTTCATACATATAAGTATACGTAAATACAGACCCTCACTCGCAAAACGGTGTACTATATTCGCCATTATTTTTTAAAAATAACACGTTTAAAACAAACATTATTTTTCAAATTTATCCTTTGTTTGGTTCGTGTATTTCACGTGTATCGGAATCAATTACGCCGCTATATTTTATCATTCCCATATTCACTATTTGATTTGCGTGTAGTTTATTCTCTTGTTGTAACTGTCCAATGTACCGTGCGTGCGCGACTACTTCCATATTTGAAATTGAATGGGGGCTCGCACGGGTCTTGCACAATAATGTCGACCAGTGGACTTGCTGACCGCGCGGGAGCACTGTTGTGTTGCTGCTGTTACCGCACTCGTTTCGGCTGTTTTGGTGTATAGTGATTAATGTTCATATTTGGGCATCTTAAATGACTAAAAACAAAGGTAAGATGTGTTGCGTGCCTCCTGAGATTAACTTTAACACACGGTATAAAATAATCAATCTCTGTATGAAGAGGCCAGGTAGTCACGTTTTTCTTCGACGACAATTATTATGAGCTTTATTTATATTGATATTTATTGTATTGACATAACCAGATTTGACACCGTAGAAATATGTTTCAATACATGTTTTGGACGTGTGGCAACATTTGTGGTGTCGATATTATTGGTGGTATGAAAAAACTGTAAAAATATTAATTAATATTTTAACCACTCAATCGCGTGCTATTTTCCGTTCAACTCTATTGCTATGCATGATTGTTTTGACAGGTAACTGAAGTTACTTAAAACAAGTGAGCATAAGATTATTTCATATATTCATTATTAGATCATTTCGGTTCCGTGGCATGTAACAATTAGAAGTTGATAGGCTATAATTATTTAGTTAAAAATATAAAAAAATATATTTTTTGACGTTCAGTTACCCTATTGAGACTTCTTTTAGAGAACCTTAAAAGTGCACCGTCCGTATTCTTCTAAATTATGATAGAATAAGCCGTTCTGAAGCAGAGATGGGAAAAAATTTATTTGAATGACCAAATTATTCGCGAATGACGAATAAAATTATCAAATGATTCTTATTCGAATAATTTATCGCGAATGATTTATTCGTCAAATAATTTGCCATCAAAAATTATTTATCGGAATACCTTATTAACTTTACTCGAAAAAATAATAACTAAACATAACTGAAAGATTGTTGTTTGTACTAACGGAGCGGACTAAGATTTTTGCCTTACACGATACACTTCTATCTTTTGTTTACTGGTTTGACTAAGACAAATGTTTTATGTAATAGCCCCTCTACACGATGGGCCATCTCGCTGGGCCACTACGATGGGCCAGTGTGTAGAGGCCGTAGTGGCGTCGGATGGCTTATGGTGCATGGGCTGGCCGTGGGATGGCCGCGGTGTCGGTTTTTCGTCCACACATCAAAGGCACACAAAAAGCCATAATTGATCGTTGCCATCGTGTAGGTAGTTGCGACATAGCTAGCGCCTGGGCCAGCGATGGGAAATCGGATG
This sequence comes from Eudemis profundana, assembly GCA_947034925.1. NCBI lineage: Eukaryota > Metazoa > Arthropoda > Insecta > Lepidoptera > Tortricidae > Eudemis > Eudemis profundana. The sequence goes on from OX344794.1 coordinate 30,360,304, forward strand.
GGCCATCGTGTAGAGGAAGCATAAAACTGCAAATCTTAGCGGTTTGGATTAAAGTTGTAACATTCGCTCAGAAGTAAACAAACAACTGATAAGAAAATGTGGTTTTCTCCCTTTCATATTTCTTCTCTCTAGGCCGGGCTAGAAAATTACTATAATTATAAGTTTTTGTGTGACTAATCCGTTTTTAGGGTTCCGTATCCAAAGGGTGCCAACGGACGGAACCCTATTACTAAGCCTCCGCTGTCTGTCCGTCCGTTACAGGGCTTTAACTTTTGAACCCTAGCATAATATTTAGGTAGAGACTTGAAATTATCACAGAAGTGTATTGCCGCTATAACAACAAATAATAAAATGTAAAAGAATGGGGACCCCCATACAAGAAACGTGTGTGTCGGTCAGCCACAGGACTGTATCTTTTGATTCATTATAGATAGGGATAGAGGGTGTTTAAGGCGTTTTTGCTGGATTTTAATAATGTTAATAGGTAGATGCTTGATATATTCACAGAATATGTATTTGGAGTCTTTTTGATAATGGTAATGAGTAGACGCTTGATATGTTGGCAGAACGTGTATTTCTATTTACAGCTACAACAGCAAATAATAAAAACAAAATAAAGTTAAAAATACAAAGGGGCCCTCATACAATAAACGTGTTTCTTGGCGACGTTTTGGTCGACGGTAGTATAAAGTTATAGTATAAGTTATATTTGATGTTCCCGTTCCCGAGAAGGAACTCTTCGTGTGCGAATCCTACTCGCACTTGGCCGATTTTATTTAAGTTAATCCTTTGTTTATTATACTACATGAACTTATCCATTAACCCTTAACAATCTTTAATGTATTAGAACAAATGCAGTAAAAACAAGTGATTTTAAAATATTATTCGTGTTGTTTATTGGAAGGGAATAAACAGATAACCTTAAATCCCATCAAAAACATTAAATGTGAAAAGATGCAAGTCCCGCAACGCAGTTCTTCTACAACAAAAAAGTTTTGAGATGTAATGTTAAACCAAGTCAGTACTGGGGGGGGGGGGGGGGTCCACAGAACTCGATTTCTACCGACTTGCCTATTATTTACCAGTGGAAGATTCTTTATTTTTGGGATCTCATTTATTTTTGTAAGTGGTCTTCCTTTATTTATTACATTCTGATCCATTCTATTTCCAATTTGAACTACAAAACTAACTTTGTAATCGCGTTTATTTGTATAGGATTACAAACCTACTTATGCAGTTTGTATTGATATTGCAATATTTTTAGGTTTTGCATGACATGATAGGCTAGCAGCTAATTATGTTTTTAAAATTTGGAGCTTGTGGGTGCTAGAAGTACCTTAAAATTATGATGATCATTAGTCAGTCAGTCAGTGACAAAACTAAGGAACTTGACGTGCAATAGTTCTTAAACTCCTCCTCCTCCTCGCGTCGATTTCCTCATTGCTGAGGGTCGTGATTCCTCCTTTGCAGAGCAATTACGCGCGTGTAGTTCTTAAACTACACGTTCTAATTAAATGTTATTGAGAATAATGTATTTAAGTCTTATTATGACCTATATATCGCTGAAAATTCAGGATTCTAGCTTTAGCCAGCACAAAATTAGATGGTACGGCCGTGCCTTTGTTTTGCTCAACTGGGCGGGAGCACTGCAGTGCCCCCCCCCCCCCCCTCCAAATATTATTCGGATAAAAATGTCATTCGTATGATGCCCATCTCTGTTCTGAAGTCAAACTTTGTTTGTATGTGCGCAATAACTACTGGATCGATTTGCATGACATTTTGTGTACACATTGATTATGACCCCGGTTAACATACAGAATACATATTATCCGATTGTTCATTTTTTCCTCCCGTCCCCCTATGTTAGATCAGGTTCTAGGACAATAAGATTTATACAGCTAAAATTTGACGGACTCGGCTAGGCGGGTCATTTAATGTTGTCGAACGAAAGTAGTTTGCCTAGCCGTTTGATAAAAGGTGTATACGGTCCCATGTTCATCCAGGCACTTAATTAAATGGCGCCGTTTAATGAAACGGCTAGGCAGTTAACCAAATGGCTAATTAAGCTAGTTGGCGGCGACATATACATATAGTAAAATCGTAGAAATGTCATGTTTCTTCGCGTATCGCGCACAAACTACTACTGGTCAGCTTTCTCTTACGTTATGACCCTGGTCAACACAATGGGTAGGTACGTTTTAAGCAACTTTTCAACAAAAAAAGTCGTAAACGGAGTCGTGGGTACCGCGCATATCGCAAACTAAACTTAACCATCCATTTTTAGAGTTCCGTAGCCAAAATGGCAAAAACGGAACCCTTATAGTTTCATTATGTCCGTCCGTCCGTCCGTCCGTCCGTATGTCACAGGCATTTACTCAAAAACTACATAACGTATATTGATGAAATTTGGAATGTAGGTATGTTGTATAAGCCGCTACTTAGTTTTGTAGTTAAATATCAAAAATAGGGGGAGGGGGGGGGACTCCATACATATAATAGAACACGTTTTTTTTTCATCAAACATCTACATATGTTACATGGTTCGACAGGCCTTTTAAAATCACTTTAAGGTTCTTAACTAATATTTTTGATTATGTGAATACTTTCGGAATTAATCGCTCCGAAAGTTGCAAAAATTGTGCCTCCCCCTCTATCTTTTAAACCGTATGTCCAAAAAATATGAAAAAAATCAGGAAGGTAAAGTTCAATTAATACTTTCAACGAAATTATTTTCAACAACATCGGATTAACCGTATTTGAGTTATTGCTGATAAACTGCGCTTCTCAACAATAGGACGTAATTGCTATAAAGATACGCTCTTTTGTTGTTGTACTTTTTTTACATCGTATTTTTTATTTACCTAATAGTTACGGCTATGGAACCCTACACTGAGCATGGTCCGACATGCTCTTGGTCAGTTATTCTAAATTTTGTTAATAGTTTTGCCGATCACACATTTGCAATACCAAAATGATGCTAATTAGAATTGGAAGAAAAATAAAGAAGATTTTTTGCCTAAACACAATTCTGCGTTATGTAAAATGTATGAACTTTACATTTATATTTCGGTAAAAGGATTTAATTGGTTGTTGAACCTTGGAAAAATGTCGCTAAAGTTTACACTTTGTGCCGAATTTGTCAACCATACTAGGTGACAACAGATTTAAAAATATTGTTTTATCCTTATTTCTTTTGCTAAAATAAATAATTGACGTACCTATACTTTTTTATTATCACGAAATAACTAAAATGTTATTTACTACATTGTCAAATGTGAACTCTACCAATAAAATTAATTAAATCCACAGAAAATTTACGACATGGCATCCCCCACTCTTTAGGCTATACATTTAATTTAATTTTATGAATGCCTTCCTCCGTTCCAAGTTGCATAGTGTGTCACGATGATATGTCAAGATAATTAGAAAGGTACAATTGGCTCGCTAAGCATGTCTCGTTTCAATATGAATGAACATCTAGTGTAGTTAATTAACTCGTGAACTGAATAGATGTAACGAATGAAATGGGCCTGCATGTTATATTGTAACGTTTTAAATGCTAATGTTATGATTTATGCCACTGTGATTTGATACTTACTGCCATTTCAAAAATGTCAATTACGTGATACCAATGAAAACTCAAAAACGAATTATAACTGTCGCGGTTAGCGTAGCGCATCTTGCTAATTTTTAACGACCCATAAAACTTTGCGCAGCTTTGTTCTGTACGGTAACACTGAACCATAGTACAGTAAAACAAGCTATGTTCTTCCTGTGACAGCTGACGACGTCGTGGGAACTGCATGACGTTATAAACTATTTTTATGCCATACCTGGCCAAAAAGTGTTTTTAATATTTTTATTTTTTAATATTTGACGTATACTTGCTAGTGACACGCAGTGACTATATTAAAAATACTTTTTTCTCAAACATGGCATGAAATGTTGACATTACGTGCCTAAAAATAGGCCGCAAAGTACCTCGTTTCCGATGCGGCTTGACTCTTGGCACGTAATGGAATTTCATACTTACATTGCCGGCCTTGTATTTTTTTTTAATTTCCATTCCATATTTATTTGGGCCACAGCATCACGGCATTCAGCCATTAAAAAAACAATAAACGATTTTTGCTATATTTTGCAGTTTTATTTATTTAAAATTGACATGAACATAACAAATAACACATAATTAACAATTTCCAATTATTATAAATTGCAAACTAAACCACAAGAATACACATTTAAAATATTTCATCTATTCGCGGTAATAATGTAAACTGAAACATCTTTTGGTTATATATGGTTTCCGAACGTGACATTTGCATTGTCTATGGATATGTATGTATGTATGTATGTAAACACTTTATTGCACATAAAATCATACAGAAACAGTAAAAAGAACAATATGATATAATATGTCAATGTCACTAACGTCACTTTCTGATAGGAAGTTAGTGATTAAAATAATATTTAGGGTAAGTAAGGATATTAGAAAGTTTATTTATTTCATTGCATATTTGAGAAAAGCACTATACATACCTCCGCGGGAAATGGGGTTGCCGGCCTGGTAACTATCTGGCCTCGCTTCGCTCGGCCAGCTATATGTACTCGGCCGGCAACCCTAACTTCTCGGCCTCTGCAGTAATGTACTATTTTCATGTTGGCATCAATGAATTTAGTTCGGAAAGTTTTGTTTTTCTTAAAAACCGTAGGAATTTAATTGTTTGTTAAGTTGGTAGTTGTGTATTTTTATCGCAAAGTTAGAATTGAGCGCTTAACCTAGATTTAGAAGTCTGTGGCTGCTAGCAGTATCGTTTTGCGACTATAATGACACTAGTGCTGTTATGGGGAATAGAGTATAGACTTCTCTGAACTCATATTATGTATGTTCTTATATTAGTGTCCGTGACTAAGTAAAAGACAGATAAAAGTACAGGAGTAGAAAAAACATATAATATTATGAGATAAAAAATAGTGATTATGAGATTGAGGTGTTTGATACCAGAGCTTTTTCAGATCTGGATGTATTGAAAATAAGGTATTGTGAAATTTGGTTCTAACGAACTGGTAGGAAAAGAGAGATCTCTCTCCAGCCAGGCAGGTGTTGTGCCGGAGGACCGAAGTCCGATGAGAGTTGGTCGGAAGTTGTGTTTATGCAACCGACTTAGAAAACTTCGATAGTGCGATGTAGAACATTTCAGAATTGACAGATGACAGGAGGTCGCTACAAATTTATGCAGCTGATCATAATTAGGCCTTAAAACACTCATGGGATCTTAGGCTGGATTTATACCTGTAAGTTTTACTTAATAAACTACACTCGTATTTTAAAAGCTATTTATCACTTATTAGTTTTTGTTAGCTAAGTAGTATATTGTTTAGAGCAAATTTCGAAAGCTGAATTAGAAGCGCTTTCTGACGTTCCATTGGGCTTAAATTTGCTATTCTTGCGTATCTTCGGTAACAATGCAATAATATGGTACCTTGGAGTTGATCTGGTGATGGCGCCGGAAGGTGGTCAAGGGATCATTTAAATGACATGAGATAAACCCACGGTGTTTGGGTTCATTTGATTAGTTTTGATAATGCAGTTTGTGGCTATATAAAAAGGTACAGTCGGCAAAATAAAAGCCTATATTTTGTAGGAACTTATTTCTTTGTAGTAAGAAGGATCAAAGTTAAAAGCTTAATTTGACTGGATTAGTAGAAATTAGACGCTTGGTTAACTTTACACAATGCAGTGAAAACCTGCCATCACGGTCGCCGCTGACGGCGCTGCGTCGCGATTAGGAGACACGCAGGTTTATTTTAGCCAAGTATTATTTTAATCCAGGCCAAAGTGTGTCATTTATTTGTATATCACTGACAGTGTATTATGATTATACCGTTTGAAAAACAGATGTTATGAAATTTTCAGCTATCTTGCTTTTTTAGTAATGATCATAACTAGTTGAGTTTAATTTTTGTCTATATGATAGTAAAGGTAATAACGACATAGTATTACATATTAACCTCCACTTTATTCTCATTTTATTGTATATCCTTGATTTCATGCTTGCCTTCCTTTTACATTTAACAGCTGATTAGTATACCAAAAAAATACCCCCAAACAGACCTACATTGTAATTGTAGGTCTATGTATTTGCGATTTAGGTCCGTGTGTATATCTTATTTCAGCAGTCGATATGTATGTATGTGGCCAACGAGCCCAGACAAGCTTTTGGCAATCATGTATGACGATTTGTTTGTCTTTTTACATAAGTACTGGCTGTTTACATGATGCACATTTTAGGTATGTATATTTCTTAACGCAGAGGTTCTGAAACTTTTTTTGGTCACGGACCCCCTACATTAATTCAAAAGCCTTACGGACCCTTTCCGCATACAATTAGAGAAAAAGAAAATCAAGGGCACATGAAAGTTTGTGTTATATGCATAGCCACGGACCCCCGGCTCTCGTATCACGGACCCCTAAGGGGTCCATGGACCACAGTTTAAGAAACCCTGTCTTAACGCATTTTAATTTTCCAACCCTTTAGATCATTTTAGCTGGTCCTATTCTTAGGAAAATCCTGTAAGGTTGTTATTGACGCAGCCTTATATTTTATGTCAAACATTACGTTAAAAAAAATGTTTTTAAAGTACCTAGATACTTAATAAATAAATTGTGTTTGTAAAATTTGATCTTGTAACACATAATAACTATGTTATATTTAAAAACTATTAATAATGCGCATGCCATCGTAAAGGCTGCTAAGCAAAAGAAGACTTCCTTTTTCGTAAATATGGAGAGGGTACTGTATGTGGGAGAGCAAGTAGGGTCACGGATCTATTCAATTCGCTTGAAGCGTGACGCAAACGATCTGGAATTCAACCTTAACATTGCTGCAGATAAACGTAGTGGACGCTCTGATTTAAATATAACTTTGCTTATGAGTAGATCGGCCGGTGACGATGGCACGTGCGGAGTTCGATCTGCCGACCGCCATCGCCATCTAGTAGAAGAGATCACCTAATGACGACCATCCCTCATCGTTTTAGGGTTCCGTACCAAAATGGTAAAAAAGGAACCCTTAAGGTGCGACTCGGTCTGTCTGTCTGTCGCAGCCAGATATCTCAGGAACTACTGCTGCTATCGAATAGTGTTAAAAATCGCTAACCCGGTCCTATAGGACATTCAAAAATTCTTGTACCTTCTTTACTTTTTTTAAAGGGGGCTGAAATGGGATATTAAAAATTAAAAGTATATTATATCAAACATAGACTTTACTAAAGGAATCAAAATTTATAGGATACTTTAATATATGTACCTAAATTTCTACGGAACCTTCGGTGGGCAAGTCCAACTCGCACTTGTCCGGTTTTTTTCTTAAACATGTAGTTTTTGATTTAGAACAAAAAAACGTAAACATAATACCATTCCCCTATTATCTCCGAAGTTACTGAACTGAAAAATGTGTAATAAATACCGAGTATTAATATCATCCTGAATATTACGTGAAAAATATAACGGTTTTCCTAACTTACATAGTTTTTTAGAAATTCACCAAAATCGTAATACAAACTTATTTTTCATCACACTTGCTCGTAAAGGGTGTTATAACACGCGCGCTTCTAGACCAGCTCGAGCAGATTTACCTCCCGTGGGTTATAAAAATCTATAACTCCCACGGGAGAAAAAAACTGTATGAAAATCTATAACTCCCGAGGGAGTTATGAGTTTAGTTTTAAAATATAAAAACCTACCCGTACGTAATTTCAGACTAAGGAAGTTTCAAATCAGCCAAGGCTTATTTGACATCTTCAAAACTTGGCTACAAAACTAATTTTATTGTATATAAAACTTATATGGTATACTTTACTATTATTTCAGAACTTTTTGCAATTATTTTAATGCAATTAAATTCATTTAGTTTAAAATTTTTATTTGAAAATCGGTACAATCTGGTGGTATTGCCTGTCAAGTTTGATAACTAAACGCAGTTCTTTAGCATTATCTGTAGAAGACTATATTGAAAAGTTGACAGTAAATAATTTGATTTTTGTCTTATTTTTTTTTCCTCGCAAATGTGATGAAAAACATTGTGTATACCACGGGCAGTAAGGGGATTACAAACTCGAGTCATTAAAAGCCTCCTAATAGACTCTCGTTAGTAATTCCCTTCTTACTACCCTCGGTGCACAATGTACTATTGTCAGTTGCTAAACTAACTGCGACCATATATCTATATATGGGGACAACAGTTTTCCAACAGCAAAGTTAAGTCTCTCAATGCAGTTTATCCTTAACTATTTACATTTTATTTTATAAGGCCATGTAACAAAATGTAAATGAATACTTAAAAAGATATGAAATGTGTGCTAAATACTACAAGTCTGTACGGAACCCTCGGTGGGCGAGTCCGACTCGCACTAGTCCGGTTTTTTTCTTAATGACACAAATTTTGTATGCATTATCAGGTAAATGCAGCCACAATATTTGTTTACATTTTGTTTTGTTACGATTGACAGCTGAGAGCCGACACAGACCTCGAATAAAAATGCAGTAGCGATATTTTCTGGACCTTAAGACGAGGCCCATCGAAAAAACAGATATATTATTATAAACTACACAAGTACACATCTTTGAAAACCTTAACCTACCCAATTGGCGGAATTGTATATCATCGCTAAAGGTTGTTCCCGGTACAAATAACTTGATGTTTGGCTGGTGAATGTTTATCAACTTTTGTACGAAAATGCAACCATCTTAAAGGCGTATAGTATATTTTAGGGATGTAACGATACACAGTTTTGCCGATACGATACCGATACCGATATCTTAGCTAAATAATAAAGTATGAATTTCAGATATTTTTATGTCCTTATTATAACTAATGGCAATGACTACTGGTTATATTTACCAGAGAGTCAACCTTGAAAGTGTAAAGTAAAAATAATAAATTGTCAACTCAAAATTCTTTTTTTTTATTAAGATCCAAAGATTTAATTAACAAAGTAATTATCATTGCACAAGGTAATAGAATAGACCAATAGGTACATAAATTAAGTCAGAAATTGAAATTACTTTTTGCAGATTTTTTTTCATACAGCAAATTCTTCAAATATCTGTTGTATAATATCGGCGATACCGATATATCGGCCGATATATCGGTATCGGTATCGGTATCGTTCATCCCTAGTATATTTAAATGAAGATGGATTTCAAACGTTTCTAACCATTTACTAGTGTTATTTAACGATATTAAAAATAACTACGACTATACGACTTAGGCACTTGTATACTTTTGCCTCATCTTACTGAACTAAAATGAAACCCAGAGTTTCACTGACTAGATAAACATTAAAATGCTCGTTATGCAGATTGTTAGACCTCTGCGACGGTGACCTGAGCGTACCGTTTCGCATTTCACGACACAGTTAGAGACAAAACCCGACAAAGATATTGGTACAATTTTGTACGAATAAGTCTGACAGACGGTTAATGACTATCACTTTGCATTGGCATGTGTGGGCATGTGAAATGACAATTGGGCCGATCGCCAACCGGTCTTGCACACTCGATTCAATCAGATGTCGGTCATAATACGCATGTTTACTCGTATATACGTGGGATTGCTCTTACCCGATCAAATGCGGTTTGATAATGTTCTTAGTCAAATAGCTACAGAATATTTTGTTTCTGTTTACAAGCTTACTGTAACTTTTGGTTACTACCATACCTACTCGACCAACGTCACTTTTGTGCGATGAATGATAGTGAATCTCGATAATGTTATCCCGCTAATCGCTCTAGTTTTGCTCTTTAGTTTGTTTCGATTTAAGTCATGCACTTAATGACCTAATTTTGTAGAAATCGAATTTATGAAAGGTTTTTGTTTATTGTTAAAATTAGGGATGTAATGATACCGATACCGATATTTGAAGAGCACGAAAATAATTTGCTGTAAAAAAAAAAATCTGCAAAAAGTAATTTCAATTACCTACTGACTTAATTTATGTATTGGTCTATTACCTTGTGCAATGATAATTACTATGTTAATAATATCTTTGGTACCTACTTTTTTTTTTTCTAATTTTGAGTTGAAAATTAATTTATTTTTACTTTACACTTTCAAGGTTGACTCTCTGTTAAATATAGCCAAGTTTTAGGTATAATAATAAGGACATACAAATACTTCATTATTTAGCTAAGATATCGGTATCGCCGATTATTTACTACAATAATCGGTATTGGTATCGGCAAAATTATGTATCGTTACATACCGAGTTGAAATTATAGTTTGCTGCAGCACGGGTATTCTCGTTATTGTTTCTAAACACTGGGAGGGACATCTGGTTATAAGAATATGTATTACCTAATCGCGGTTAAGCTCATTAAGATTTCCTCATGGAGCTATTTAGGAGTTATGTTTTTGATGGGATGATCCGAGACTATGAAACTCTAGAAGACTACTTCTAGGTTTTCCAAGTATCAACATTTTCGTAGTATCTTTTGATCACATTGTCCTAGAACTATTTTATTCCGTTAATCTCCCATACAGGTTAGGTATAGTCACGTCTAAAATATATATATATATATATATACTTTTGGAACTTATGTCTGTTGTATAAGATTCATAATTATATAAATTTTTTTAGACTCCACCGTATATATAAAATAAAGGTATATAATGTAAACTCGATACCCCAATCCGTTTCAGAACGAAAAGCGGTTTGAATGTGCGACAACTAGAGAGACAGACGAACGTACTGCAAAATGATCCTGTAGGGGATGATAACCCTTAAAATAATAATATTTTCCGTATGAGGTAGGGGGGTACCCTAACAACATGATATTTTTAGATTTTATGAGAAATGTGTTTAATTTAGTTGTTAACTAAGTTCAACGGGGCGGGCATCAATCAATACACCGGTCTCGCCTGAGGCCGCCGCCCGATAACCGAGCCCGATCTTACGGAACACTGATTTTGGTAAATACTTCACCTCAGCGCTGCCACGATCATCGACAATAATAAAATCATACAAAGTTGCAATAATACTGTATCTCTACAGACTCACAGAATCTTATTAATAGTTAGTAAATATTGACCATCTCACCTATCGGTTTAGAAAGGTAATGGTTAATGAAGTTCAGTAAGGATAATTATGATAACTAAACGCGTATATTAATTCGTGTGTTATAATATAATTATGTTATAGGCATATTCCTACATATCCTGGATTCATTTACGACTATTTGCTAATGCATCTATATCTATGGCTACTTTAACGATGATTCACATAGTAAAATAACAAGCAAATCGCTGTTGTTGCTTTTGGAGGATTTAAATACGTACCTTCGAAAGCGGTCATTTACTCATGATTTTAATTAATTGTATAATGATAATGTAATGAACAATTATTAAATATAGGTACGGGTAACCACCTGCGGCTTCCACAATAGAAAATAAGCATGTTTTTTTTTTGTTTTAAGTAAACAAATAAATAGCAGCACATTCATATAAGAATCAGTAATGATTTTTTTTCGAATAAGTATAAAAATTACAAAGCCAAATAGACTATAATATAACATAGAGTTATATGGCCGTCATGTACTATGATGTCACAGTCCATATCGGATCTCTCCATCTAATCGCTGTCTAATTAGAGTGCGACTATGATAACTCTGCAGTGGAGTACATGGCAACACCTCCATTTAAAAGTCACATTTTCATAGAAATTTGAATTTTAAATGGAGATGTTGCCATGAACCCTCTTCAGAATTATCGTAGTCGCACTGTAGTAGTTAAAATGCTTCATTAGAATATCACTCTATGCCGTCTTTTTTATGGTATTTTGATATTTTGTTAAGAAATGTGACACAAAAAATTAAAGTATATTCCTTATTGTACCGGTAAGCCTATTACTCGTATTATTAATTTGTGCAGTCTGTGGAGAGTGAGTCGTCAAAACATACGTTTTCTATGGTTTGGATTTGTAATGCAAACCATTATTTCACACATTTTTTATTTGACACCACCACATGTCTGTGACAGGCGAGCGAGCCTCACGGAGACGCAAATTATTCAATTACGACTGTCATTCTTTATTATGTTCGGTCTTCACATTAATCCAAGCATTTACGCAGTCACTTTTCCATATTTTTGTTTTTCTTTATACGTAATGAATAACGTGCATACTAACATATTTGGTAATTGGTCGAAGGTGATTAAAATGTGAAATATGTACAACTTCGACTTATGTTTCGAAAGTTTTTCTCCTCTTAAGACACAAGCATTTAGAGTATTATTGAATGAATTAGATGTAAAAGTAAGTCGGTGGGCAACACTATCGCGAATGGAGCAGGTTTAGTGGTGCACCCGCGCCACACGTAGCCAGTTCCCGCTTTCCTCTACCTCCGGATGTTCCCTGGCTCGTGCTGCTTCAGGGCGCTGCTATTTTTGTCAAGTAACGATCACTTAACAACAACAGACGAGGAAGGTGTATTTTCTCAGGACAAACGAAGGTTTTATTTATGTTGCCCACTGGTAAAATTACGCGGCGCATTGCTGAGGTTGACATTCCAATACAATACAACAACAGTTACCGGATATAGTTACGTGACAACTGTTACCCAAGTTCAGGTTTACGTGTATTAGTGAACCAACATAGATAGTTATTTTTTTATAACTACATATATGTGGGCATAATCTTAAAAGTTAATTAGGCTTTATCTTCTTTTAATTTAATTAATCTTAAGGCACTTATATTGTTTTGTTAAGTTTGTAAATATTTCTGAGAATTGTAAATTAAGAAATTGTTATCTTTTTTGCTCAGTGCGACAAATATCAGGTCCGCAATGTTCTCCTTGCTTGCTTGTGTGTTGGTGTCATCGGCGTTTCAGAGATTGGATGTGTTTTTGCCATCGACTGGAATACCATTTGTTCTCTACAGCTAGCTCAGGATGTGTTTTTTGAAAACATTACACAGAAGAGGCGACTTACTCCTGCTAATAAGGCATGTAGTGATTGAGAAGTGACGTGATCCACTCAACATGTGTAAAATAAAATACCTATGCACCAGGCGTCCAGGAATTCCCATCTCATTGAAGGTCTTCCATAATTGTGACCATCTAATGAAATAATACGCATCTTTGGAAATCAACGAAGCATATATACATGATTTTTAAAGTAAGAAATTCGGGAAATTAAAAAGTGGTCTGAATCCTTATTATCCGAACAATCTCTACTACACATACCACTCCTTAGAGCAACTCATGTCACACGTGTTGTAGAGTATTTCGGTCTGATGTGCCATAACTATAAGGGCTCATGCTAGGAATCTTTAACAGCTGGAACTGTGTGCGTCGAGACCGACGAGGAGGACTAGAACCCCAAATACCCCAATCAAAACCCCAGTGTACTATGCGGTGTATGTAATAGGCTTGTATTTACAGTTTCCATTTAGGCATTCAGAGGATGCTAGGTGTGTAATTAATGCACATCAGTCATGTATGGAATGCGTGTAGGATTTACCACTGTGCCGCAAGTCTTGTGTATAATTATACCAAACATAGCCTTTCAGAATTATTCAGGTGTATAATTATTACATATATTACAAAGTGCATCTAAGCTATATGTACGTTCTTCTGGATACGTAGTATCTCCGCAGCTTTACTGCTTGTATACGTTCTGCGATGCAAGTTTTAAAGATAAACAGTTTCCTAACTAAATCTATTTTTTTACGATTGTTACGGTTCTCAATTTTTTCGGAATCTTTCTTTTTATAAAGCTTCTCGTTTTTGTGAATTTGATTAAAAATATATATACCTGGATTAGGGTTCTTCTTATTTTGTCGATTTTTTTATTTCTTCCGGGGCACCCCTTCATTTTATTTTAGGGCATGAAAAAACATGACTGATTTTTTTTTAGATTTTTTCTTTAAGTTTTAGAGGTCGCTACAGTAGAAATTATTTTTCTAGAGCGAATTCACTTAGCTCTGTACCTGACAAACAATACTCATTATCTGCATTGTTAACTGTGGCCACAACTTCCATTTCGAAATGTAAGGCATTATAGTGCACATAACTTTTACACTAAATTAGTCTTTAAGTCAAACAAAATAAGGTTTACTCTTAAACAAAGAGAACACAGATGTTGGTCACTTCGTAAGTAAAAGAGCAGTGAAGTACGTATCGATGCTTAGAAAGACGAACGATGTATTCTCTTTGTTTAAGTGTAAACCTTAATACGTTTGACTTAAAGACTAATTTAGTGTAAAAGTTATTTACACTTATAATGCCTTACATTTCGAAGTGTAGTGGTGGCCACAGTTAACAACGCAGACAATGAGTATTGTTCGTCAGGTCCACAGCTAAGTGAATTCGCTCTAGAAAAAGAATTTCTACTGTACCAGCAGTTTTTTTTATTCAACTGCTGGTAGCGACCTCTAAAACTTGAAGAAAAAATCTAAAAAAAAAACACTCATGTTTTTTTCATGGCTTAAAATAAAATGAAGGGGTGCCCCGCAAGAAATACAAAAATCGACAAAATAAGAAGCACCCTAACCTGGATGTTATATATATATGGATATTATAAAAAGTGCCCGCAACGTCGGAGGAGAGGGTAAAAACATTTGTAACCTTTTTTGATCCACTCGATCACTTAGTACGATGAACAAACAGATCACGCGCTCCAGAAACCCCATGATCTGTTCTGTTATTTATAAAAATTATAAATACATGACACAATTGTGTAGAAATAGTATATACGGTGTTTCTAAATTAGATACCAATACTTTTAGAGCTGGTAGTACTCGTCTTTAGACGTAGACTTAAGTTTAAAACTAATTTAAAGTTTATGTTAGTTTTTGGAGAAAATTAGGAAAACAAGTGTGCCACGTAATAACATCCTGTTAATGAGATAATCAGAATTCAGTCATTAAGACGTCCTTCGATTATCGTATGAAACCTCTTAATCGATGTCATAAATGACAAAAACTTGACAGAAAGTGATAACCACCTTGTCAGTAAAATGTACAGGATGATTATGTTTGGGCAGAATTTAAATTTGATCATTTTGTTCGGAAAAGGAAAACAAACATTTCATTATTTTGATGTAAGTTAACGTCCCTTAAAGTATTGGCATCTAATTTGTAAGCACCTTATATAACTTATACCGCTGTAGAACAGCTGTTCAGCTACAGCATTATTTGATATTAGCTTGTTATAGTTAGTACCACAAAAACTACTGTGAATAACTGCTCAGACAATAAACAGAAAACCCTCAAATGTCATATTGAAAGATATACTTGGCTTCGTACTTTCACCCCCCCTAAGTCCCGCCTCCCCCTGTGGTGCGTGTTCGGCGGTAGACGCATACACTACACAAATGGTGATTAGTCCTTGTTCACTTTATTTGCATGTTTTTGAGAGAAGCCTTATACATGCCTGGGCCGGAATTACTATTCTGGCCTCTTGTTTTGACGGGCATTGCCTCAGACTCGCCCCCAAACACATAATCGCCCGGGACGGCTTTATTACTGGTAGGAGGGCGCTATGCCCGTGCCTCTACATACAAAACGTAAATTGGGTAAATTGGCAATATGTTAGATTAATATGAAACTTAGCAAAAACTATAAAATAATTAAAAAAATATTTCGGCTATAATTTTTTACAAGCATGAATTTAAGTAACATAATCTAGATATAGACATACATTATTAAACGTCATCTTAAGAAGACGCGAGAAGCTTCCAATATTTCCAAGTATGTTTGGAAATGGTTATTAATTTTACTAGCCGTCCCAAATGTTTTTTTTTTTGTTCACAGAGGCAACCAATTCAGACCCAGGTGGCAGTGTAAACGCCGCTAGCCCCGGAAAGCAGAGAAGAGGTTTTAGTGGGTGAGATTATCGATCCTTTTATAATATGTTTTACTCAGTTCCTATTCAGTACAAAGCGTTTTCTTCTCTCGTAGGAGGGATTATAATGCTACTTTCTTGTTACATTAGTATATTTTTTCGTTTTCGATCATTATATTGAGCTTTGAGATTATGCGTGCATAAAAGCATGTGTCACACGGTGGAAAAAGAATTGATATATTCGGCGTTAGGTTAGGCTCGCTTCGCTCTGGAGTCTGTGTACGCCCTCAGCGTATACAGTCCAGTACAAATTATTTTTGTAACAATATTTCATTATCTCAAAAACTATTACAGTATTTAGTAGTAATATGGTGTCTCATGAGCTGGTCTATCAGCCCTTTTCGTATATACGTTGGTTTTAGGGACACCCTGTATATATATCATTTCGATCCTTTGTGACACAATCTACTATGTATTATAGAGGTAGTAGGGATGATGCCTGAGTTAAGAGAATATCATTCTATTTAGTCCGTTAGTTAGATTATCGAAAATTATTAGAACTTATTTTTTTTAATAAAAATAAACAAAGATGAAGCCCATAACTATTCCAGACTAGGGGCTTGTGACGTTTCTCCTAGGTGAAAATTGTACCATGGCGTGAAGACACGTAAAACTTCAAAGCACTATATCGTCATAATTTTTGTTTGTCAAAAACAAACATAACAACAACAACTAACATACAAAAGATATACGTGAAAAATATTTTTGAATAATGTAACTGACGGACTAATCAATTTTTTTAACATGCCTATATTCTCGTTCTAGCGAAGACGTTGAGTTTAGTCTTGATAACACACACATGATATTGCCCTGCGACTTCATTGGCGTTGAGTTTCCATCTTTTGCTTACAAGTTTTCATCCCTCTTTTGCATTTTTAGGAGTTTTGTTTCATGAATATTAGTTATTATTTTCGTTTATTTCTTTATGAGAACTTATTTCAAATAGATGCATAATTTTCTATTTCCTTTTATTATATTAGATATGTAATGGACACAAATGTTACTACTCCTTAAGAACCATTCCAAATGGTTTCAACTTTATGCATTTTTCATTGTAAATATAAATGTATATTTGGTAACACTCGGGAAAGTGCGGTTGAAACGCTCCTGAGCCTTACACACTTATGTTTGAATATCATCTAACCCTAATCGCCATATATGTCGTTTGATACTATCGTCAGTTTTGTGACGATCACTAACTACTAGTCAATGGTAATTTTTAAATGAAAATTCACGTGTATGTGTTTTAAGTACCTACTTCTTTATTCACTCATCCCGTCAAAACAGAATTTCACCTCTTTGCCACAGCGCTAACAGGTTACCCGGAGAATAGAGATATTAAAATTCTGGTTGGGAACATATCGTAGCCGATAATTATCTTTTCACACCTCCTATTCAGAAAAAAGTATTTTGATCCCTCATAAGAGGGATCAAAGTGATACTTTTCTGTTCAAGGACTACCTACAGGGTATTTTTAGTTTGAACCTGCTTAGAATATGCCATTGCCATACCATACATTATAGACTCTACATATTGACTCTACATATCAACTCTACATATCGACTCTACATATCGATTCTACATATCGACTCTACATATCAACTCTACATATCGACTCTACATATCGACTCTCCATATCGACTCTACATTATCGACTCTACATTATTGACTCTACATATCGACTCTAAATATCAACTCTACATATCGACTCTACATATCGACTCTCCATATCGACTCTACATTATCGACTCTACATTATTGACTCTACATATCGACTCTACATATCCACTCTACATATCGACTCGACATATCGACTCTCCATATCGACTCTACATTATCGACTCTACATTATTGCTCTACATATCGACTCTACATATCAACTCTACATATCGACTCTACATATCGACTCTCCATATCGACTCTACATTGACTCTACATATCGACTCTACATAAAGTCGATAATAAGGAATGGCCCAGACCACAGGTGTTTGGGGTCCGAGCCGCAGGCGAGCGCCATAAATATAATATGGAAGTGGTAAATTCGTCCCGTCCGTAAAAAGTAATAAACGTTTTATAAAATAATAAGGAACTGTAAATTTAACAATTTCACATTTCATTTTATTAAAAATGTGTGATGCTCTTTGACTAACTATATATTTCGTTTTCGTTATTTTGGTAGGTAGCGTTTGTATTTAAATTTTCCTCATAGTCGGTGTGAAAAGCAGTATGTGTCACAAGGTAGCAAAATTATTTTCACCACGGGCGTTAACACTTGAATCCCTCACTACGCTCCGGATTCTACTTTAGAATCCCTCGCTACGCTCGGGATTCGATTGTAGAATCCGTCGCTTCGTTCAGGATTCAATGTACGCCCTCGCCGTAAATATATCATTTTGCTCCCTTGTGACACAATCTACTATTTTGACACCTCCTATTCAGAAAAAAAGTATTTTGCTCCCTCATAAGAGGGACCAAAGTGGTACTTTTCTGTTCTAGGACAATAGGTATTTTTAGTTTGAACCCACTTAGAATATGCCATACCATAGACAGCTTTATTACTATATTACATATGGAGGGCGGTATCGTAGCGGTGGCGGCGGCGGTGGCGTAGGGAGTCTACTCTCGACCACGAACGCTGAAAGGGGTTACGAAACGTCGGGACTTAAAATGTAGTAATATACGCGATTTAATGCGTTTAAGTTGTTTTATTACTATGAGTGATAATCGCGGAAACCGAAGACAATATTAACTAATATACATATTTCATTAACACTTGAATCCCTCACTACGCTCGGGATTCTATTGTACAATGCTTCGCTTCGTTCAGGATTCAACATACGCCCTCGCCGTAAATACATCATTTTGATCCCTTGTGACACAATCTACTATTTATGTATTGTACTACATAGTTGTTTCTCATTTTCTATTAGTCATCTTTTATCTTTGGCATTCGTTATCTAATTCCTTCTAAGCGATAACATGATCAGTCGCTTAGTGGCGTGGAGGTGTTTGCGCAGCTCTGTCATGCTCAACAAGGAATGGATAATAAACGAACTTGTTGCCCAAATTGCTGCCGAAACATTTTCAGGTGCATATAATGTTGTACAGTTACGTAAACGATATAACAAAGTGTCAAAATTGTTGGTTTGGTTTCCTGTGCATTTCCGTCCAGCTAATGTCACTTTTCCTGAATAGAAGTCAATTATATCGGTTTCGCTTGAATAACGTAAGTTATATTGTTGATGTGTTAACATCGATGAATGTAATCTAATTTCTGTGAATTCATAATTATTGTTTTCTACATCAAGTCAAATTTATTTACTGAAGCGTTTTTGAAATGTTTGATAATTGGTTTTTTGCTGTAATTAAAACCTGCATTTTGCGGTAACATAATATGTGTGTAACCATGATCCAGACCGGTTAGGTTTCCCAGTCGTGGGAGTTACGGAGGTCAGGAGGATTTGGACCTACCGATCTGGGATCATGTCAAAGCGCTCCACAAAAGAAACGGGAAAAAACGCTGAGGCGACGTCGGCTGTAAAATGATTCATATTTACATTTATTGTGCGAACTTAGACTCATAGTAGGTTTATTTGATTACCTAACATATATTTATTCTTTATTCATATTTAAATGTTAACCTCTAAATTAAATATCGAAGACAGGTCCACTATACGATAATTTGTCGTGCGACCTAAATCAACAATAATGGTGAAGATTGAATCGTTTCCCATCTATGTTTCCCCCGCTCTGTGCGCCGCTTCCCTTCACTTCCGCCGGTCTATTCATTTTAATCGAACCCTGGCTCATACAACACATTGTAATATAACTGCGAACCGTTAATAGGGTACCGTTATCAAACATTTCCTCTATTCATTTATCTGGCCAATTTCTGCTTTATTATTTTAAGTAAAGTTTAAATTATGTTTAACTATTGTTAAATGTGCAGTTTAAACTCTATTTACGAATGTATGTACTTATATATGTGAAGCTATGTAATTATGGTACAATTCAGCCGAATTCTACAACGAGTGTAAATATACCTCTATCATTGTATCCTCGTAGTTTATCAGTACGTCACTATATCTTTATCTTATCGTCTACAATCTTGCCGTGGCATAAGATTATTAAAATAAATCTAATAGTTAGCTATTAAATACAGTACAGTTAATTAGTTCATTAACTAACTGGCGTAACTTTAAAACTGTGGTTTTTCCTCATTATTTCAATTAGACGGGGTTGAACAATAGCTTTAAAAGACTACATGTCCGCCGTTAACAGGTAAAACATTTATTTATTAATGGTGCAATTTTGCTAGGTTGACAATAGAATTTGGACAGTGTTTAATGAATGTCCGCAATAGTCGGTTTGTTGACGGTTCGTTGGCCGTGTTCCGCCAGTATTTAGATTTACCCTTCCTGCCGCGATCGTTCCGACAGAGTACAAAGTTATCATGCAATCTACGGTTGATATCGTCGATTCTTGTCGATCGTTCCCCGCTTGATTATTGGCTCCTTTGGACATCCTCCGATAAAGTTGTTTGTACTGCACGTTATAGGAATGTGATTTTGTCGTTGTATAGTGTTGTGTTGTGAGTTGATGTTTAAATCCTCAAGTGGTTGACTGGCTCCCACGAATGAATTTAGTGTTTTGTTCATAGAAGTAATGAATTCGTTTGCGTTATGTGGAGTCAAGTTGTACATACCAAGTAAGTTTCAAGATAATGAATATTTTACAGCACGTTAAACAAATCGTGTTAAACGTCCCGAATAACACTGACTATGAGAATCCCCAATTCTTGTCAAAGTGATTCCGCGTTCCACGTTTTTGTTTCTCGTATTATTTTTTATTTTGCAAAAAATATCCTCAATTTCGAAAGTTTGTGAAGATGTTTGGATGTTTGTTACTAAATAACGCAGAAATGTTACTGAGTTAGTTAGTAACAAATATCCAAACATTTTCATATGAATGGATTGAGATAAAATTCGGCATACAACTACTTGTATCTACATCAACGAGAGTTCCGGAATGAGAGATGGGATACTGTATATTCCGATGGGGAGTTCTCTTTCAATAATAACGCAGGCGATGCCGCGGGCAAATTTTTGTCGTATATGTTTGTATTAGTACATTACATAACTAGGGTGGTAATACAAAGAAAGGCCGAGATCGCAGAAGTTTGCGGCCCGAGCTGCGAGCGAGGGACGTAAATATGCGATCGAGGGCTTTCTTTATTACCTCCCGTGTTGTGTACATCATTTTATGTCTAAATTCATCATTTTATGGAAAAAGCCACTTTATGGCGAGGTGTGGCATAAAAACAGTTATAATCGCGTTAAACCTGTAAAACTATTTAAATATGTGTTCAAACCACGATAGTTTGAAATATAGTAATTGTAAGATAAAATAAAAAAAAAGTTGTATTCTCGTGTCCGCTGACTACACCATGTCACGTTCATGTTCATAATAGATATTTATGTAAAATAGATTCGTACTCGGCCTTGGTACATTCATCAGTGAATACACTATCCCATATCATATATATCATCATTCATCAATAAATATATTATCAAAACGTATAGAAGCTGGCGGTCAGAAGGCAAAATTGGAAGCTACTCCACGGACATGAGTGACACTCTTAAGTAAATGATGATACTATTATGTTCAGGCAATACTACATTTGAATGTGATTATAAGTTTCTCAATGTAGTGTGTATCAACGCGAGCGCGCGGTTAGGAGTATTCAATTACATACGAGTGTAACTGTAGTCCACTATGGCTCGTGGTCGGCTCGGCGTCCGGCGCGGCTCCGTCTTATTGACGTCTTACTAACTAATATCGCCACACATGTGCTTGATTACTAACCCTCTCAAACATCTGAATACAACCGAACCTTGTGAAAGACTCGAGGATGAATACGTGTACTGGATTGTATACGTATTTTTCAATATGTATTATGATTAGCTTGTCCACTGATATAACAAACACATTGGGCTAGCTTAGCTATTTTTTTAATAGTCCTTGAAGTTTGAGGATGGTTCTTATGAAGAGAAAAATTGGAAAAAAACGATATTTTTCTTTTATATTGACGTCAATTATTATGCGAGCCAGTAGTTGAAACTTGGGCTAAAAGTGTGTATGAAAAGGTCAAAAATTCACGCGGACGAATTCGCAGGGCAGCATCTAGTATTTATTTAATTTTAGAGCCCTTACACACAGCGATTTTGTGCATAGTTTAAGCTTGAGAATAGCGATTCCGATTTTCTATAGCTCAGTTTACAACGCATTTTAGGTGTGTGTAGACTCTTCGTTATTGATACAACAATTGTCTAAACTGTAGCCATTAATTTGGTGTGTTGAAGAAGGCGATGGCTGGGAAGGTTACACAAGCAGTCGCAAGGCAAGACCGACAAGACGTCGAGCGGGGCGCAGTCCCCGGCCGACAAGCCGGCGCCACTGAAGAAGATTCCCTCCGATAAAAAACTCAAGGTTTGATATACATATTTCTTACAAATGCTTGTAACACTGTAAAACATATCGTATTAAGATTTCAACGAAATAGGATAACCGGACCGGTATTACTATGGTTGAATAATATTTCTTAATAATAAGATAAGACAGAAAAGCCGCAGGATTTTCTTCATACAAAGTACGTGTTATCAGTAGTCTATAGGTTATAGGACGAGGGTCTGTGTGTATAGAGATCCCCAGGGAACATTTCATGACCAAATTTCACGCAAGCGATATTAGTATGTATAATTTGGGTAATTTTTGTTAATATTAGCTACCGTACACGAGCGACAATGGTCGGCCGGACGACGGCGAGGGCGCACACAACGTGTCGAGCGCGCTGGACGAGGCCGAGGATGACGCCGCCGACGTCGAGTTGCCGCCGCCCATGAAACCCATACAGGTGAACTAATTTTGCTCGCAATTCCACCCGTGTTTAAGAAAATATACTAACTTTTTACCTAATATACTCGTCTTGCTATCGTCAAATATACCTATACACTAATAGTACCTACATTCGCTCGGACACTTCCACGGGAACTTACAAGTTTGATATGGACATATTATTAAAATAAAAGAACGAGATTAGTATTTTATTCTGATGTAAAATAAAACAACAAATCTATAAAACTCATTTCGATGTCAAGTAAAAACACTAGGCGACGAGGGCTGAATATTAAATTGCCTTAGCCGTTATGGACGACGAATAAAATTAAAACAAAAAATCAGCCGTTCCAATTTCCAGCGGTCACGGTCGCTAAAACGAAGATAACAGAGAAGGAGTGTCGATTTTAAAATTAGATATGTGTTAACAAATGTTTGAAGGAAATATTTGCGTTCTTAGACATTTATGAATAACTAGCCCGTTGTATGCTGTGTCCTGTTATGATTTATAATGAATAAGGCCATTAGATTTACTCGGCTGTAAATGTTAATTGGACGTGAGACGCGTCGTCATTCGACATCGCTAATTTGTAATTAACACTGGATTTACATCGTAGTATTTATTATATGTTGTTATATTTGTTTAACGTTTGCTGTCATGAACGTGGCGCATAATCCAAATACAGTTAAGTAATAACTAATAAGCTAACGTAAGCTAATAACGCTTTTTATCCCCGGCTACACAATAACGTTGCTGCAACTTTTACTGAAATGTCCGCATGTTTAAACAGGACCCTCAGGCGGTGCTGCAGCAGTCGCCCACTCCCACAGTCTCCACAGACGCACCCACCCGCGTAAGTCAAGTTCCTTCTCCGTTGTAATCGAATACATGTTCTTCATTTCCAATCCTAACAACGTAACTAACTCCTAAGGGTTCGTGCAGGTTTTTAAGAGGTGTCATATTGCTAATATTTTCAGAATTCGTTGACCTTGGAAGCTTTGGAAACTAACGGTGGTCCGGCAGACATTGCAGAAATTGAACAAATAGTCAAGGAAAAAATGGTTAGGCTTCTTGATAAGTCTGACGCATGTTGGTTTTTGTTTGGTATTTACTATTTGGTTTAACTGTTTATTATATTTTTTTTTTAATATACTTACTGTATGATCTGCATTTGTTTCACATGTTAAGTATATTATGTATTAATATATATACAGCGTGACCATAGTCTTTGGACATATCGTAAAATCCCAAATAGAGTTAATCCTCAAGGATGCTCTAATAAGCTTTTTTTAATGCGAAGCTGAAATAAATATCTCAATTTTCTAACAAAATTACTACTAATCAAAAAAAAAGTACCATGCTGTATCATACATACGTAATGTCGACACTGATTGGAGTGATATCTTTGATGATAGTATGGGCGGGCATATGGCATATCCTATTTTCTCTGTATCTCTCTCTATAAGTCCACACAAGGTTGGCATTCAAGTAGCCCTCTTCTTAAATTAAAATCATGTTTAGGTAATACTCAGCAGAATAATGGTTTTCCATTTTGAACAATCATGGACAAATTATTTTTTCGGAAAAATCAAAGGACACGTCATGTCAATGTCACAACATTTAAGTGTCATTATTAATAGAAAAGAGTTATTTCGTGCAATAAAAAGGTTGCAAAAGAGAATAAATCGTTAATTTCTCCGTAAGTTGTGTACTAATTGTTATGATACTTTGTACATATATTAGTTAGAAAAACCTATAATCTACATGTACCTTTATGTTGGTCCAAAGGCTAGAAACACGCTGTATATATACATTCTGCTTAGAGTTGCGTTAATTGAATTATAATGGCCCATAGACGCTTAGAAACAGTGTGCGTGATTTATTTTGAAGGTGTCTTTGGTGTTTGGTAGATAGTAAAAAAGCGTTGTTATTTTATGTATTTTTTATTCAAACCACTAATTCTGATTATCAAAACTTAGCTGCCATTGCATGTGCTTCAATCAATAACTGCCTTATCAAAAAGGTACAATAGTTGTTTACTATTTATAAGCCAGGGCCAAAATATTAGATTGCTGCAAGCGGGACTTACAAGGAAGGGTACCCAACTGTCCGACTCCGATTTGATTCATTTTGATATATGTTATAGAGTAGTCTAAAATAGCAGACACGTATTTTTTTTAGCTGCCCAAGTTCAACTTTTTAGGAGATATTGTCCTTCAAAGTACTGAAAAGTGACTAAACCCTCCAACATCTACAGAAAAAAAAATCAAGCCAGTTTCTTTCTAGTTAATTACTGGTTTTCATTATATGTTGGAGAACATGAAAAAAGAATAGACACGTGTTTTGTCATTTCACCTCAAACTCATATTTTCTTAAAAAAAAAGCACCCTTCAAAGTTACCTTGGGCAGCTAAAAAAAATACGTGTCTGCTATTTGAGACTACTCTATAACCTTTATCAAAATGAATCAAATCGGAGTCGGAGTTGAGTACCCTTCCTCGTTAGTCTCCATGTGACCAGGGACACAAAATATATCATAATAGTTTGATTGTCTCGAGTTAGCGAGAACATTGTGATTGTGACATTGGTCTTCGGAACCTTCCGGCTAAAAGGACACATTATAGAACACAGCTTAACCAACAGTCCAATATAGATGAAATGGTCCCAACCCAATCACGATATAAAATAATCCACACGCATATATTCTCGTTTTTTAGGGTTCCGTACCAAAATGGTAAAAAAGGAACCCTTATGGTGCGACTCTGTCTGTCTGTCTGTCTGTCTGTCTGTCTGTCTGTCTGTCTGTCTGTCTGTCTGTCTGTCCGTCTGTCACAGTAAGATATCTCAGGATCTACTGATGCTATCGACTCGAAATTTGGAATAGTGTTAAAAACCGCTAACTCGAGCCTATGGAACAGAAAAAAAATCCTATACCTTTTTTACGTTTTTTTTAAAGGGAACCGAAATGGAATGTCCAAAATCAAAAGTTGAGCTAATATATCGAGTGGGATATCAAATGAAAGGGCTTAATATGAAGATTTCAATACCGTTTTTATTTTTTTTATTAGACGTGTAGTTTTTGATTTAAGACCAAAAACGTTTAAAAAAATACCATTCCCCCCCTATTATCTCCGAAGTTACTGAACAGAAAAATCTGTAATAATTACCGATTACTAATATTATCCTAAATATTACAGGAAAAATAAAACGGTTTTCCTAACTTGCAGCGTTTTTTAGAAATTCACAAAAATCGTAAGACAACCTTATTTGCTCCTACTAAACTAACCGCGGCATATGTCGATGTATGGGGACAACAGTTTTACAAGAGCAAAGTTAAGTTTGTCCCACCATACAATTTTTCTTGAATTATTCAGATATCTACTGACGATTTTGTACGGAACCCTCGGTGCGCGAGTCCGACTCGCACTTGACCGGTTTTTTTTCATTATTCACTACGGCCTTAGAGACAAAAGAGTAACAAGTCCGTAATATTATAGTGAGTACCTATAAGAAACCATTGGAAGTAAAGAATACTGCGCGATCCTAAGGCGAAGAACAAACCGACGATCTTAGAGTTTTATTTATGTTTGCCTGTAGTGTGTACATAATTTTACATGTTCCTTTGCCAGGATATGGGAAATTTGCACGCGTAGACTGTATAAATATGATTTATTGCCCCAGCTAGCATAACCAAATCATCCATCTTACTTTGTTTATCATGTTTAGATGTTACACGTGTCTTCATTATAATGGTCGGTAAAATCATTGTTTTTTTTTTTCAATTTTTGAGCATGATTTGCTTGCACATGATACATTTTAATGGTTTAAAATGTCTTACAAAATTGTTGGAATGGTTTGTAATTTTCTTTATATATTAGTGTTTCACTTCTAGCTAGTCGCCGCAGCTTTATGAACGTGTGGAACAAAGAATTTTAGCGATCTAGTGATGCCTAACAGAAAAAATGATACCATAAGTAAAAGTAGCAGTACAAAAGTACATGTCTACCCTAATTAGAAGTTTCCTACCCCAAGTATAGTAAGCTAAGCATATACAGGGTGTCCCTAAAACCAACGTCAATACGAAAAAGCCTGATAGACCAGATTAAGTAAATTTGACCTCAGTAAAAATCTCTTAGTTTTCGAGATAGGTATTGACGTTTTTAACTGTAACTCGTGCTAAGTGATACCCTGACTCGGTGATTTGAGTGTCATGACTAAAATATCAAGTATTTTCCAAATCTGTTTTTTGATATGGGTTGCTAAATAACTATGCTATTGAATGTAATTCAGATTTTTCCAAATTTCACCCCTGATTTCGAACGAGTGTGCTGAAAAAAAAAAGTACTAACTTAACCTGGCACATGACGTCAAAAAACAGATTTTTATTGAGGTCAAATTTACTTAATCTGGCGTGTTATGAGCTGGTCTATCAGGCCTTTTCGTATATACGTTGGTTTTAGGGAGAGCCTGTATATCGCAATGGATTCCGTTTTTTACCATATGGTCAAGTTGACATTTCCATGGTGTTACAACACGGCCGGTGGAACGCTATTTTTTGTTTTAAACACTATCACGTTGCTAACTAGTTGCTTGCACAAATGCACACCCAATTGGTTTTGAACGCAATGTGTCGACACGACGGCCCGAGGTCTTATAAAGCCTCTTGCGCTTATATGTAATGAACCATGTTCACGCTTCTGGTCACATATACTTAAGAAATCCAAAATATAGGTATTTATCTTTTCATGTAATAGTTTAGAATTGAACCGATATATCGAACAATTCGATTCATGGAACTGAATAATACTTATAATTCTAATTAATTTTTGCCTTGTCGGGCACAAGTAAAAAATTATAAAATTATGTTTAAATTCTCTTGTTGACAGAAAAACATTGAGTAAATCTCGAGCCTGCCAGAGCTACTATTTTAAGAATTTGAATTCTTCCTAAACAAAAAAACATATTATGTAAATAGTTTAATATTTTATTAAGCTTGGGAAGATTTGACTTTAATTCGACAATATTTTTCTGGATTAGCTTACAAAACTAGTAGTTTCTGGTAAAAAGTAAATATTTAAGAGACAAGCTTTTTAATGCCGACTGTACCTTCTTCTGTTCGCAAACTGCATTTGGGTGGGTTTATCTTGATGATCCTATCTATGGCTACCTGCCCTCTCCGTCATCAGATCAGATTGATGATACCGTAATGTTGCATTGTCACCCAAACTAAACGTGTATGTAACATTTTAGCTCAATAAATTGAGGATATCAAATTCAGTTGCAAGATTTGGCCTGTAGAAACATACATACAACATTACAATTTAGTAAAATCTTGTAAAATGTAATAAAAAGAAGCATTTCACGCCATCTAAAACAGCTTCTAGTTTTTAACCTCCAAGCAAACTTATAACCCTAGCGAATTATTCAGGTAATAAATAGTAGATTGGGATGCTTGCATTGTAAGCTGACTGTAACATATTTTGCTTAGTCTTAAGTTCGGTGTCTACAATAGTTTTTTTAGGATTAGCAAAACGATGGTCTTCATCAGTGGATACCTGTTCACTAATACGTTTTAGTGAGTGCTGTATATATTGTTTGTTTGTGAATAGGAGCAGCACGGTGGCGCAGCGTGCAGCGGGAGTAGTGGGGTGCGCGCCGAGGAGGGCGAGGCGGAGGACGAGGAGCCGAGCACGCCCGGCCCCGACAACAGCATCGCCGTGCTCAAGAAGCGCGAGTACGTGCTGCGCGAGCTCGTCGACACCGAGGAGATCTACGTCAACGACTTGCGCCTCATCTGCGAGGGCTACATCCGGCACATGCAGGTCTCACCACAACACATGCCTCGCTGCTGTAAACTCGACACTTTGCCTCGCCCACATTTGCGGTTTAACCTACATAATGACAGATCTGTTTTGTGTTTCGATATTGATTGAAGACTTTATAAGTATTTACAAAATAACTTGTAACGACAAGGTCATACTGAAGAACGCACGCTGATGTACGTGTGAATTTGTAGTTGTCGTCATCTTTCAGCCATCGCAATACATGTTCTATTTTACACTCACACTTTTGTACATTAGTCATGTTTTGTTTTATGTACAGGACGCAAATGCGGACCCACCTCTTCCTGAGGGCTTAAGAGACCGCCGACTTCGGATGATATTTGGCAATATTGAGGCTATTTACGACTGGCATAGAGAGTAAGTAACGTTGTTATCTATGTCACTAGATAGATAACATAGGGCTGTTTTAAAACGTGCATATAATTTTTGGCAAAGTTTTAAAACCGGTCCTTAACTAAAGAAAATTATATAAAAGCAGGGTTTGTAATCGGTTAATCGGTGTTTTGGAAATATCTCCATCCTTTGCAATTTTTTTGTAGTCCGTATCCCGTATCTGTTGGTCTATGAAATAAACAATGTAAAAAACAAAAAGATAAACAAACAACGAGTAACCAAAATTACTAACTGAGTTATTAATATAGATGACGGTCGACGGTTACAAACCGTGCATAAATGAGTTACATGGACAAAACCATGAAGTTGTGATGGTTTAATTTAACCTGTATGGTTGAAGTTTAACATGTGGCCCATGAAATTGCTATTGTTAATTATTGTTTTTTGTTTTTGTTATATCAGTTTAAGATGTGTTATGTTTAAGATAAACATTGCAAGTTAAAAAAGTCTTTAGAAATATTTTATTTTAAGAGATATTCAGATCTCTGCTCTCACGGCCCGCTGTATGCACTTTGCTTTTGCGAATTTTACGTTAATATTTTGCAAGCTCTGCGATCGTTAGTACTTAGTACGTTTCTTTGTATAAAATGAAATTTTGTTATATTTTCGTGTTTAATTTTCTATATTTTATGTTTATTTACCGTTGGTATTATTTTGCGGATGTATTTATTATTAAGGTGTAGTTAGCGCGCTAGCAACTCGGCGTTTGAGCGGCACGTATAAGATCGTTGTATGGTTTGTACAGCAAGTTCGTGCGCGACCTCCGCGACTGCCTCGACGAGCCCGAGCTGCTGGGCCCGCTGTTCCGGCGGTTCCTCGAGAAGCGCATGTTCCTTTACGAGACCTACTGCCGCAACAAGCCCGTCTCGGAATACATCGTCTCCGAACATGACCAATACTTTCAAGAGCTACGGCAAAAGCTCGGGCACAAACTGCAGGTGAATACCTTTTGAATTTGTTTTATCTTAGTTTTGTATACCTGCTGCTTGACTTTGTAATACATCAATAAGATATATCGATACCTTTAGACTCAAAGGGCGTTTACGCCCTTTGAGTCTAGAGGTATCGATATATCGTCACTACGTACATTAGTAAAACACACATCTGACACTGACCTCGGTAGGGCTATGATGGTTGCTCTTATCGCATGAAATGGACCATCAATGGCTTCCAGCAAATATCCGCAATAAGAGTGTATGAAGTTGGGGCAATTCGAGTCTTACATAAACGAAACTCCACTCCATATTAAACGACAAGACGAGTAGCGATAGTTTTTAACAACATCGAATTTGGTCGAAATATGTTTTATAGCTTGATGCCACTTGTTTGTGCAAAACATTATTAACCCCCTTTTTGGTTTGGAGGGTTCTCCATACTACCAAAACCGTATACTGGACTACTCCAACAAAATCATATAAACGGCGGTATCAGCGTAATTCGTCCCATTCGTTTTTCGTTCAATTCGTATTTCGTCTCGTTCTATATTCGTCCCACATTCTTTATGTATAAAGAATGAAAAATAGTCTTAATAAAGAATGTGTGACGAATATAGAATGAGACCAAATACGAATTGAACGAAAAACGAATGGGACGAATTACGCTGATACCTAAACGGCATACGTAGTGACCATATCGGTTATATAATTTGGAGTACATACCCGAAACAGACAAAAGTATCCGTAGCTGTATGTGCACATTCGCCAATGAACGCATTGTCAGATACCAGCGAGTATTTTTACGACTTCAAGATCATACAAATATATTTCTGGGTAGGCTTTTGGACAACACCGTATTCAGTTTAGCCTTTGGCATCCATATCGGCATTTTCGCATTTTTGCTAATGCGAAAAAGTAGCAAAAATGCCGAAGTGCCATTTTTAAATATGCACATAAATGGATGTTTTATGATATGTTGCCAACGTGCATTTAAAATAGTTACTGCATAATCACAATCATTTATGACAATGTTTTGTAAGACTTTCAAACAGCGACTCTCATTTCGGACGTTTGTGCCTTCTAGAGGCATCATAGGTTATTTTTATAGTGCCTAACAGATTTATAAAGTTAAATAATGTGTTGAAGTTGAACCACATGTTGAAATAAAAACGGATCACTCACGTTATACAAAAGACGAGACATCCACTCGACATGTTTCGGGAGCATTCGGCATTCCCTTAATCATGAGTAGTGTTTGCGAACGCTGCCCGGCGAATACTCGCCGCTCAGTATTCGCCGAGCAGCGTTCGTGAATACCGAATGCGGAATGCTCCCGAAACATGTCGAGTGGATATCTCGTCTTTTGTATAATGTGAGCGGTCCGTTTTTATTCCAATAAATAGAGAGTTGTTGAAATCTAACGGAGAAGCATTTGCCTAGGCACACTCTTATAGGCTAAACATGTGTTATGTATAGGTACATGCACAAGTGACGCTTAGAGCCTCCACGCATTGGGCCACTATTGGCGGCCACAGCTCGGCCGCTGCTGGCCGGTACGAACTGCGGACGAGGTTTTTCATACATTTTGTATGGCCCGGCGCACACCGGGCATTCGAGTGGCCGCGTTCGGGCCACAAGCTGCGGGAGTGGCGCGCGCTCGCTACTTGTGGCGTTTAGTGGCCCAATGTGCGGCTACTGTTATTGTGCTCAAAAAGGAACAGAGAAATTTGACGTGTGAACTGTTTCAGCTCGGAGACCTATTGATCAAGCCGATCCAGCGCATCCAGAAGTACCATCTGCTAGTGAAGAAGATCCTGGCGTACTCGGAGGCTGCGGGCGCGCCGCCCGCCGCGCTCAAGTCGCTGCGCGACGCCGTGCTCTGCACCTCGATCATCCCCAAAAACGCCAACGATATGATGGACGTCGGCCGCTTGCAGGGCTTTACGGTAATTACCCAAACACGCTACTTTAGTGCTGTGCGCAAAACGTGTTTCAGCATCTCATATGCAACGACTGTATTATACCTAAATTTGACATTTATTTCGCTCATGTTCACAAGCCTCTGCTACCACAGTTATTTTGTTTACTACGGTCTAGGTGATTTTGTATGTGTATATGATAGTCGCACTGCGAAGGTATGCTCTTATTAAAAAAAGAAGCACTGCAACGCTCGGCCATACATGAACTTTAAATAAAAAAATGCTTTCACCACTACTTAAGAAATAATAACTTCGAACAGCTCTTTTATGCGAAAATAACAGCAATTGGCAAATGTTTCCGGAATTATTGTAATTTGCAATGCTAAACTGTAGGGTCACTCTCGACCGTCAAATCAGTCCCTGATCCTGATATAAATTAATCCGAGAACGCCAAATCCACTAGTAAAAGTCACACAAGTAGCTCATTAGGATTTTTTTACGGCGAATTTGAGGAATTGCCTTTCTGAAGAAGATATCGGATTCATAGGCGTAAATAATAGTAAAGAGTAATAGTAATAAAGACAATTCCACATGATATAAATAGGGTACAACGATTTGCACTCTAATTACCAAACTTTGGCCTAGGTTTAATAAGATTAACACCATTGTTGTTCCGACATAAAGTAGGACCTTACAATCATTTTTGTTTCATCCTTGATTGTAATCAAATACAGAAGGGACGTTTGTAATCGCTGAATTGGGATATTATTTACGGTCTACAATATTTACGTCACATCTGGCCATAAAGTGGCAATAACCGTCCGCTAAGCGTGCGGAAAATCCCATTTCATGGCCTGGGGAGACGTAAAACTTTTGTACTAACCGCGGGCGGTAATATAGAAAGCTTCAAATCGCATATTTATCGACATTCTTTGTTTTACCGTCCTCGGTAAGTAATGTACTATTTCGTGATCCAACCACTTCTCTCATATAAGAGTCAATCAATACAACCAACAAAATAAAAAGCGGCCAGCGTCTCAAACTAGGGAGATGTTTTAGAGATAAGATTGAGCTGGTGGTTAAGTTGAGAGTGATGTGGTGGTTGCAGGGCAACATCACGGCGCAGGGCAAGCTGCTGCTGCAGGAGGAGCTCGTGGTGTCGGAGGGCGGCGGTGACAAGGGCAAGGAGTTGCACGTGTTCCTGTTCGAGCAGTGCGTCATCTTCACAGAGCCCGTCGGCAAGAAGACGCAGTTCACCAGCCCCACCTACAACTACAAGGCGCACGTGCAGGTCACTTTCTATACTTATTTATTTACTAGAGGATGCCCGCTACTTCATTCGCGGAGGTGAAACAAGAAATGTCTCTCTTTTGCTTTGTCGGTTAAAAAGCTATGCGGCTATGTGTTAGCCAGGGTCATAATCTACATGTACACCGAGTTTCGTGGTTTATACGTGTTGCGCGCACAAACAAACGGACAAGAAGAGAAACACACGCCGCTTTCTGGCCAAGTGTAGACATAAAATTATGTACACAACACGGGAGGTAATAAAGAAAGCCCTCGTCGCATGTTTACGTCTGCGATCGTAACATCTGCGATCTTGGCCTTTCTTTGTATTATAATAATAAATTATTTATTTCGGAATCAGCATGTTAGTAAACTTAGGCTAGGTTGTAAGTAATAAATTATTTCACAAATTAAACATACACAGACAAATAACAGACCTGAGGAGAACAGGGAGATTTACCAGGTGTATTGGGCTACACCCTAAATTTGCCCAATCCAGTGTTTTAACATTGGACAGTCAAATCTGCCTGCTAACGCACTTAGGGTGCTATTTGAACTTTGCCTTACCCGGTCTAACAGAGAAGCAATTTTTTTACCACCCTAATACCACCGTATTATGACCCTAGTTGTGTAATGTACTATTATGCCGCACCTGGCTAGAAAACGGCTTTTTCCGTACGCGCAGCGTAGGTGTATGTGTAGACATAAAATTATGTACACAACACGGGACGTAATAAAGAAAGCCCTCGATCGCATATTTACGTCCGTCGCTTGCAGCTCGGGCAGCAAACGTCTGCGATCTCGGCCTTTCTTTGTATTACCACCCTAGTTGTGCAATGTACAATTGCTGGCAGGTGAATAAAATGGAACTGGAGGAATCCGAAGGGAACAACGCGTTCGTTATCCTCTCCGTGGATCCGAACAAGCCGCGACAGTCGTTCATTTGCCGCGCGGCGGAGGCGCGCCGGCAGCAGTGGATGTCGACGCTGTCGCGCATCCTGCACTCGCAGCGCGAGTTCGGCGAGGCGCTCGAGAACCCGGGCGCGTACCTGCGCACGCGCGACCTGCACCGCGACGACGCCCGCGACCCCGCCGCGTAAGTACCCGCCTCGCGACCGGCCGCCCCATGCCTACTCTCTTTGGCATAGCTCTCGGTGCACTTCGCATACTAACTTTGAATGATATTCACCGTAAATAACAAAGTATATGTGTGTAATAGAAACTTGAAAACAATGCGTGGGAGAGCGAGATATCAACTGCATTGTGCCAAATGGGTCATGCTAGCCTTGGCCGGTGTCGGTCGTTGATCGCGCCTTTACGAATTGTTTCGGGGACTTGTGTAACACTCGTCTAAATGCAGGTTTTGTCGATTTTTTATTCTATGTGGCGGCAGCTACTAACATATGCATGCAATAATACGGATTAATACAAACTATTAAGATATTCACAATTTCTCCATTCATGTTTACATTTCTTAAAAACAGTAATATTGTTGAAAATATTCGTGGCTGTACCCTGCTAGCGCGCACATTTAATGTATCTACATGTGAATAATTAATTTACTTGCTACATGTTGATTTTATTGAAGAACAAAATTGCTCATCTAGAGGGTAGTTCTGATATGTTATGCCCCGATTCTTATGTGGACAGATCAGTTTCTCCATTAGTAGTAATGTTCTATTCGTTCTCTGGTGCCCTAATTAGGATCGATTCACACGTACCACAACCAAACCACAATGACAACCACGTGATTGGGTGTGGCGAACTGTGCTAAGGATTGTGGTAACGTGTAGAATCTTAGTGTCTAGTGGATTTTACTGCATATTAGGTTCTTGACGCTTGAACTGTGTTACGTCCAAGCCAAATGTAATTTTATATTAATTTAAAAATGGTTGGCGGCAATAGAAGCAGAAAAAGATTCTATGTGGTGATATTTGACAGAATACACTGTACAGTAAACGGCGATAAAGAATGCACATCGATCTTTGGAAAGAGGCAATCGGCTAATTTCGACTTCGTATAGCGATATCTGTGTCGCACACACCATGACGTTTGTTTTGTCAGTCGTGGTTCAAATGCGAGAGAGTGCAGTCGCATATCCAAGTCAATATATATATAGAGTTGCTAAAACTTTTACAAAATTAAATTTGTACTATGGCATAACACCACATTAGAATAACACCAACCTTTTCTTCCCGGGGGTGTCGCATGAGCCGACTAGACATGAGGGTTAAACCGTGTTGTGGGCGAAGGCCTAGCAATTTGTCACCGCAATATTACACTTTTTGTCGATCTTTAAACCCACATTTAAATATGCTAGCATCAGTTGCTAATGCTCAGTCAACCCCATGTATGTATATTATTTTTCCCCAACAAGCAATAATTAAATATAATTACATCGTGTTTCACAGCTCTATATATTCCACGTGAAATCAAAACAAAACAACAATAAAGTACTTAGTTCTAAATTCAAATTCTGATGAACGATTAATCTAATAATTGATGTACATGGAAATTAGTATTCGTTTGTATTCGGAAAAGCGATGATTGCCGATGTGCATTCTTTATGGCCGTTTACTGTATTTATTTTGATAGGAGCTACAGAGAAACTGTTTTAGGCGAAAGAAAGAGTTGGTCAAATTGAACATGTAACACAATGGCAAAACAATCTATCACTACTAAAGTATTTTGCGAAGAGATCGGGTAATTTTATTATTTATCTATTATTAGCCCTTCGTGTCGCACTGCTGGGCAAAAGATAGCGGTAGAGTAATTTATATTTTAACTCTAATTTCTCAGAGATAAAAAAAAAGACTTTATTTATTTGTCAAATTCTACAAAACCGTACCATTAACCTGTTAATGAGCGCCTACTTTTGTACAGGGCGCAATCTTTTTAAAGACAAAATCCCTCTTTCTTGCCAGGACAGACAAGAATTAAAATTATGTACATTCCACTAGTGGTAATAAAGAACGCCCGGGATCGTAATTTTACGGGCTTTACCTACGGTTCCGGTGTCAAACCCCTACAATTTAGAACATTCTTTATTTGACCGCCTTTGGAATTCCTTTAAAATAAATAATTTATTACTCGCTATTATGTATTTCTTAAAGAAAACCCTAAGGGTGCTCAGGACAGTTTTCCGGCAGCTCCTATGGTTTAGCTTTTCCCCCGCACTGTCCCAATTAAGAGAAAAAAATCGATATCTTACTTGTTTTGTCTGCCCTAGTATTTTTACGAATAGATGCATACAATGTTCGTGTGTTTGACATTTATTAAATCGCCTCAGCTTTGGCATAAAATCCTCCAGACATTAATATTTGTGAACAAAAGTGCCATCGATTTTCTTTCGAGTATGAACCTACTTACAATTCATTAGTGTAATATTAATAAATATAATAATTGTCCACATTAGGTTAATAACTACATTGGAATTGACAATTAGATGTGTATTGTTTATAATTTTAAGGTACATATAGGATCTCAGCTCTGTCTTTTATTTTTGTACAATCTCTTCCAATACAAATTATCACTATTATAAATATATGTATTAAATATACTATTTTTTTTCTGGATAATGGTGAAAAGTCGATCAAAGGTGGATTGGCACGGACTGAAGAATTAAAGAAATTTTTAAATGAATTACCGAGAGCAGGTGGTGGTTGATCGTAGTGGTATACCGTCACCACGACATTTTTTTCAGTACTCTTAGATGATTACTGATAAAACTACTAATACATCGAATTGTTATTTTATAAACAGACCTCTGAATCTAGGGGGCAAAAAAGTAAATGACAGCTAGGGATCGCCTATATCAATAAACTCAATTCTCTCAATTCAATTCAATCAAAAAACCGCCTGCTCTCGGCAACTGGTCTATATTGACTGAAAACAAAAATGATTACTTGAAGTCTCGCAATTTTGTTCCACGTATGTCTGACTACTGAAATGCGTTTATTTGCAAATATAATTTTGGCTTGTTATTTTCGTGTCGTGATTATAAATGTTTAATTGTATTTTGGAAATACTGCCATTGAGGAACAACAAACACCATGGCTTTACTGCCAACTTTGTAATGTGAAATTGTCGTAAGCTTTAGGAGCTCTTATAAAGATAATCTCGGCGTCAATTGGCGCGTTTCGGAATTGAATTTAAAAATAAGTAATAATACAGACAGCTTTAGTTATTTATTAATATATGGCGGCGCGAACTAAATGCCGGCATTCAAATATGTCGAAAATTAAGTGTAAAATTAGGTTAGTAGCAATTGGATGATATTGGATTCTTAGAAGAGTGTACTCCCATAGAGACATTTTTATACAATTTTAATAAAAGGCAAACTGAAGTTAAAACTCGTGGAAACAATGTTCATTTAGAAAACTGTCACGCAACAAGTTTAGATCCAATTCATGAAACACAACATGCATTGCGTTTATTTTGCTTGGGCGCCATTCAAAGCGTTAATTAATACCGAGATTGGTGCCAATGTCTCTTTTTAAAACATGATAGATTCAAACACGGACCTTTGCGTTATCCCAGGTAACTGAATGCGTTAGCTTGGGAAATAATAAAAAAGACGCAAGAAATACTTACAATAAATAATACGACGGAATTTTGGACAGTTAAAAAGTAAATATAGTCGTGAAGATATCTAAGTTGTGAAGGTATTGCGTGTATTTAATGCAATAATAAATTATATTCAAATAACCAATACAGTATAACGAAGTTTCAGCTTAAACTTACTTGTTTTTAGGGTAAGTAGGAAATGAAGAAGACTGGAAATAAGAGCGGTGGACGTATGAAAAGATACATATATAATGGAATGGGACTAAGTATAGTGCATGCTAGAATAAAGTTTTACTTCATTCATCACCTACTTTACTCCCATAGCGCGTCGTAGATCTAGAAGTAGTTAATTATTACAGTTGGATAACAAAACTGACAATCAATTTAAGTCTGACATTGCAGTGGCAAAACTGAACGTTGTCTGAACTTACGATGTTTTGGTGTAATTGTATATTTCCTTCATTGCTTGTAGTGTCTAATATCTTGTTCACGAATTAAGCTAAAGAGTTAGCGAAACGCATTGAGATGAATGCGTTTTGACAACGCATTCGCAAACGTGTGATTCATAATAGGTAGGTTTTATCGAGAATGTGATTGGGGTTAACCAGTGAGGTGCAGTAATTAATTTTTACACGAGGCTGCAGGTAGAGCTTTGAGATTTCGCAACTCGCCTCTTATTTACGGCGAACACTTCTTTATTCTGCATATAAACATATCCTCGAAACGTAGAATAACTAATTAATGGATTAGTAAAGTATTTTAAAATGAGAATTGACTTTAATGTCAATGATTATGTAATTGGTTTCATTGAAGACGTTGATATCAAAAGTAAAATTTGCCTTTTTTTTGTTCAAACAATACTGTATTTTTTTAATGAATAAGGTAAGTTTAACAAATAATGTATATTCGTCGAAGCGTTCTAGCTAATAAAGTTAGTTTTTTTGGGCCCCATGTTGTTAAAGGCTCATGACTCATTACGTTCCATTAATTTACAAATTTATTTCTAGATAATGCTAAGTAAAAAACTTGGATTATTTATTACATTTTTGCTGGATGAAGTCTATTTTTGTCCGGTTTAGGGGCCAAATTAGTTTGCGTTATCTCCTACAATAGATAGGTTTCATACAAATAATCTAAATTACTATTGCTGAGCGGCTAGTGCTTAGATAAGGTATACCTAATGTATATTATTATATCGTACAAGTACTTAATCGAATCATGAAACGCTAATGGACCTCTGCTTTTGATGTTAATGGTTAATAAATAAGAAAAATTGTAACCACCGAACTTGTATGCTTAACAAAATGTAGACGCATTTTAAGTAACAGTGTGATATTTATTTGGCACGTAAACGACATCGTGCTATGTGTGCTATGCAATCGCTTTCGATTAGTTAAATCTTTGATTGTTTGAATTAGTTGAAGTAAAATAATGCTTTGTATTGGCGAGTCGCTGTTAAGGCTATAATGGAGGCGTGCAGCCGCTTGCGCAGCGCGGGCCGCGGTCTCGGGTGCGCTGCGGCTGCACGCTCGCGGTCAACAATCGTAATGCGCAACATTCGCTTTACCATCTACCTAATATTTAAGGTAAACAATTGTCAGTAGCTTAGTTTAAACACATTCTCCTAGAAAATTCTCTACTGAAATTAACGTGAATTTGTGCTAACGGTTTACATCTATTTTCTTTAGTTATCGATTGATGAAATGTATAGTTTAGTTGTTTATAGACGAGCATTATGACCAAAGTGTATGGGTTTTCATAATAACGTCATGTGACACTTGGCTAATAATATAGTTTTGTAACAGTCGTATGTATATATTCGCCTATTACATCCCAATGTATGTATATACCACTAACAACAGTCTTTGTATTACCTACTGAAATTTAAATGTTACTCGAGTAACCAATAAATGTGAATAAAAACTGCTTGTGGTTTACTGCTTTTAGTCCCGCATGCTTCTTCGTTTTGTTTTTATTTTTAGTTTTGTATTTTTAGTTTGGGGGTCAGCTTACTGCTAATCGCTTCAATGCGTACTTATCCATTTCCGTATTTTACTATTACTCTGCCAATGACGACGAATAAATAGTAATTGTTATCTAATTGACAAAAAAATTTATAACATTTTAAATGCAGATTCATTAAGACACATTTGGCGAAGTAATCAGACATGATTTACGTACTTACTATACTGGACATGAATTACATAAGTAAATAATTAATAAGTTTCAGCCCTTTGTTAATCACGATTTCTTGATAATAGTGGTACATGTCAAGCTGGCGAACCCGATTGATTTGTTTTTTCTTTTGGTTTAATCGTACCTATTCCCGTCCTGATAGTGCGAGTGAAAGTCGGTGCGGCCTGCGTAAAACGGAGAGCGTGCCGCCTTCGATGGGGTCGCGGTTTGAGGTGCGGGGGCGCACCCAGCGCGCGCACGCGAAAGCGAACACGATCAATCTGCCGCCCAGCGTCGGCCGCGGCGACGCGCGCGCCTCAGCCGCCGCGGCCGCCGCCGCCTCGTCGCCCGCCAGCCCCACCTCGCCGACGCAGCCGAACGTGAGTATATAAGCGATTATCTACATCCAGACTATAATAAGGTGGCCCTGGCCAAACGACCTAGTTCGACTCCAGGCGTGCAAGCCCCCACCTAGTCCGACCCCTCGGGGTGGTCCGGCTAGCGACCTGGTTCGACCCCAGGGAACGCGGTGATAATGGGACAAACAGTACTGTCGACCTTGTGTACCTTGACAATAATACGTACTCGTATAAAACACTCGATAACAAATGAGGGGCTGTACCCTTAACCGGCTTTATAAACAGGCATCGGAAATTCGGATGCTTTTATACCTAAAGTTGGCAAAACTCCGGAAAAATCTGAGCAAATATGGAATCAGCTTCTTTAAAATTTGATTTTTATGATGTAAGTTCCCAGATTCCGCGATTATACAAAACGTCATGGTAATGTAGTATCTCGCGAATATGTTTAGCTTATAATGCTTATTTTTAACCGACTTCAAAAAACGAGTACATGAAAAGTAACTGCAAATAGTTCATTTAAATACTTGAATAGGTAGTATGTGTTTATGTTAGCATACTAACTTAATTAAGAAAACCAGGGAAATTTAATAATAAAATTAAATTGTTACCGCCTCCATACAACTCAACATCGACGCTGGCAACAAAGTTTAGGTATAAGCATCCGAATTTCCGATTCCTGGTTATAATAAACGTTGAATATTGTAATTAACGTTTCATTAATTATATGGCACTTAATATCTGGGCGCGGCATGCATCTTAACCCTACGTTTTGTTTATAACTAATATGAGTAAGCTAAGGTCATGAGTGAGCTGAGCACGATAAAATGTGTTGATATCGATAAATATCCAAATTCTAGAATTTGTGCATTTAAAAAAATATTTGAATATCATAAGTAAATGTCAATTTTATCAACATAAATTTGCTCCATACTTTGAATGAACTACGTATCTTTTAAATAGTATGCATAGACAGTTTTTATAGCAGGCATCAACAAAAACTGCACTGGTCAACTGTGGCAACATTTGTGTATGTTGAACGGTCAATCTATTCTGACTAAATCTGGAGTTAAATATATACCGGCAGTCGACACGATGATCAGTATAATGACCAGTAAATATGATGATTCCTTAAAAATAGTGCATTAACTTGTGCACAGCGCCATCTCTCTCGCTGGTTTGTCACTGCTATAATAGGAGTGGGGCCAGGGGACACTGCGTTCGCGCATGTCTTAGAGTGGTGCTAAGGCGCTAAGCCTTTCAAACAAAATGGTACAGAGGGCGCTAGTATCTCCGATACGAATGCATTCAAAACTTACGTGCGGTGACGTCATAAGCTAATTGGAGAAATTGGATAACTCGCTGTCCCGGAATGACAGATGTGCGGTTTCAAATCCGGCATTAGCTGTAGTCGATCGTATTTGATTTTTCAATGCATTTGCTCAATGTATCTATAATAATAATAAAATTGTGGTGTTTCCACATTAAGCTATGAGGATTGAAAATATTTCCAGTAAATATGATGATTCCTTAAAAATAGTGCATTAAAGTAGAACTGTTCTAGTTGTTCGATGGTTTGCATAGCAAAAGGGAACTTCAGGGTAAGACTACTGAATCCCAACGAATTTTGCACTGCTCTAAGGGTACGCGTTATTACGAGATCGAAGACAGCAGCATTTTTTAAGATCGTTGGTCATACCGCTAATTTCCAAGTGTGGGTCTTTAGGAACGAGCGCTACTTTGGGGCAAAACCTTGAATACTTTTTTTATGTAAATTGTGAAATCTGTCATGCCCGCGTGGGTTTTGTACAATAAGGCTGCGTTTCCACCAGAGCTGTACGAGGTAGCGGAGCGGTGTGCGAGGAAAAAATCCACCAATCAAAGTGCGTAGCCTAGCTTAGCGCGGCCCGGTATTGGTGGGTTTTTTCCTCGCACACCGCTCCATTACCTCGCACAGCTCTGGTGGAAACCCAGCTTAACATGATACTGGTCATCTTCAGATCAGTTAATAACAAACTTTGTAAGGTTTGTTATTATTAACTTTGAGGTAACCCGCGATAGACGTGTAAGTGTATGTATGGCAATTTATTTCCAAAACTCTTTAAAAACTTATTTATATAGAATGAACATACCTCATCCTTTTGCTCTCATTTAGTGTTTAGCTTTCGGCTTATACCCATAATGTGAATTGATTTGCCTGTTTCTTTAATTAAGGACATATTATTTATTATGTATAACCAAATTCTAAAATTTTAATAAGTCGCAACTTTATAGGATGCTGTGCCCATCAGTTTGTAGTTTCTTCCTCTGTCTACTTATTGAGGGACTGAAAAAGTATTCTTGAAATCTTTATTAGCTCTTAAGTGGTTTAGCTAAATGTTTAGTCTAATAAAAACAAAACAGGGTAAACGAATGGTCCATGATTAAGAATTACAGTTAATTAATCTTATCAGCTACCTCTTGACGGATACTGCCCAATACGTTTTATGTCTAATTAGCATGTTATCTCAACTTCGCGCTTCGTCAATTATCCAAAAGTACAACTTGCTTTTATAATACGTTGTATATCGCTCCAAATTGTTTATAACTCAAGACTTCCTATACATACAATGTCTAAATAGGTTTCCATGTCTACACATGACTTGACGTGCCTTTGAAGAAGCTGCTCCGTGTGTAGTTTAAGTTACCCCGCTGGAGATAGCTCTGAAGACATAGGCTTTATCAATGCTCCCCAATAGACTGATCAGAGTAGTGAGCAAACCTATGTTTAAAAAAATGTAGGCTAAGGATTCGAACAATAAATCAAATTACAACAACAGAAATCGATTTGACGATGGTACATGAATGGACATGAACAGATGAACATGATCTTAATACGTAGCAGAAAGACAGTTGCAGATGCCTGATTAACATCAGCTTCAATGTCTTCGTAAACCACACTTAAGAAATCTGAAACCTAAATTTATGTATAGAGTGCTACAAATCATTTAATACTGGAAAAGCCCTTGAATACGCTTGTTGCGTTTATGTATATGAAAAATGACTAAGAACCCCATGTGTATGCATCTCATTAATTTGCTGCATATTAAAATGCTGGACGTACGAGGAAATTCAAATATTTTGTATGGGGACTGTTAACGCGTTAAATCGGCAACAGGCTTCGTCACACTTACCAATAAAAGTAATCCGCAACAGGCTTCGTCATTTGTCACTAAGCTTACGTTAAAAAACGATCGCCTCGAAGAATCGTAGCTGGCTCAAAAGTGCCCATTACGCTGGCAGCGTTGCCACGCTGTATTGGCAAAGAATTTTACCTTTAATGGACAGAATGCGTCAAGAGAAGCTGGTTTATGCTCTGCGACCATAAGGATAGCTTTACTCTTCATTTTTATTATATATTTTCTTTTGCACTTTTCTCCTTTATGCATGTTTTCTTTTTAACGCTTTTATGTATTTTTTTCTGTTATAGGTATGATATACCAGGGAATGCATTTTATATATAGACTGTGATAGCGGGCCCATTGATCAACGCGAAAGACTGCATAATAAGTGATTTAAAATACATACCCGCCAAAGACTATTATAAGTTAAATTATCAATTGTAAATAATAGCGTAGAAATCATGAATGTATATATATATACAGTGAATAAGAATCGACGCTTAAATCGGTGTTGGAGAACATGGTGAGCATGCATGTGTCGCTTGTGATGTAGATGGTTTCTTACGGATGTGCCGATCGGATAAATAGAATGACCGTGTGCGTCGTAACAGGGCCTGTCAAAGCGGGCGTGGGGCGGCCTGAAGCTGCGACGCGGTGGCAGCGCGGCCACAGGCGCAGGCGCCGAGCCCGGGGCCGAGGGTGTCGTCACCGAGTTACGCGCGCCCGAGCTCGCGGAGCCCGCCGCCGACGTGACCGTGCCGCCCGGCGCCTCCGCCACGCTTGCGTGTCGCGCCTTGGCCACTCGCGCACAGGCCTCTTGGCGCAAGACTGCACCGGAGACGCGCGCGCTGCGACACGGCGGACGATTTGCCATCACGTTCGCACCTGACGGACTGGCGACTTTGACTATTCACGCGTGCCGCGCCTCCGATGCCGGCGTATACTGCTGTCTGATTAGCAACGAGCTGGGTGGAGTTCAGAGCTCAGCGAGGCTGACCGTGGGGTCCGGTGGGGCGCCAGGCGTGCCCGCAGTGCGCGCACATCCCGGCGGCGGGCTAGTGGTCCAGTGGGACGAGTCGGCACCGGCACACCTCGAATATTGTCGCGTGGGAGAAGGAGAATGGCGGCGTGCGACCGAAACGCCTGCGGCGGTGCATACGCTGGCCCTAGAAGAGCTCCCGGCAGGACAGTACAGTTTCCGTCTGGTCTGCGCGAGAAGCGGC
Organism: Eudemis profundana; assembly: GCA_947034925.1. Lineage (NCBI taxonomy): Eukaryota > Metazoa > Arthropoda > Insecta > Lepidoptera > Tortricidae > Eudemis > Eudemis profundana. The sequence goes on from OX344794.1 coordinate 30,404,960, forward strand.
GCGGCGGGCGAAGTGTCAGCACCGGCGGCCTGCGGGGGCGGTTGCACCTGGCAGCGCGAGCAATTTGCGCGTCGGTTCGCAGTCGAAGAAGAGATCGGCCGCGGCCGCACGGCGCGTGTACTGGCCGCCAGAGACACCGGGACGGGACAACGCGTTGCCTTGAAACAGGTATTATTTACTAAATGTTGTAGACTAAAATTTAACCCCCTGACGTTATCGTAATAGTCAAAAACTTTGCTGTAATCGGGTGAAAAGTATCTGTGAATTTCCAGCTGTAAGTACATAGTGAAGTTAATAAATCTTTATGCCACACTTGGCTATAAAGTGGCTTATCTGTGCGTACGGAAAAAGCCGCTTTCTGGCCAAGTGTAAACATAAAATGATGTACACAACACGGGAGGTAATAAAGAAAGACCTCGATCGCATATTTACGTCCCTCGCTTGCAGCTCGGGCTGTAAACATCTGCGATCACGGCTTTTCTTTGTATTACCACCCTAGTTGTGTAATGTACTATAATATCAAAGCATAGAGCAAACAAGCCTTCCACAAACGGATATAATCCTAAATTCACGGCGGATAATGTGGATACAAGATGATGTCGTAATTCCATATCTCATATCGATACCCTAGTTCTCACTCGTACTAATTACAATTATTTTGCCAATGAAATTTCTACTTTATGGATTTGTGCACTAATTTACTAATTACAGCCATTTTATTCAAAAAGTTAGTACGACTGTGCTCTAGGGTATCGATATTATAGTCTGCGGATGACAAGATCATACTAAGTGTCGCTCTTGAAAAAAACTGCTACGGATGAATTAGGAGTGTAAAACGTAGATGGCGGTTTTTTGCAAGGTGGTGGTTGGGCGCGGGTGCGACGCGCGGCGCGAGTACCGGCTGCTGTCGCGCGGCGCGCACGGCGCGGTGGTGCGCGCGCTGGCGCTGTTCGCCGAGGTGCCGGCGCCGGGCGCGCACACGCTCGTGCTCGAGCTGGTCGGCGGCGGCGCGCTGCTGGACTGGGCCGCCGGCGCGCCGCACCTCTACACGCAGCGCCTCGTCGCCAACCACACGCGCCAGCTGCTCTCCGCGCTCGACTGGCTGCACACCAACAACGTCGCGCATCTCGATATCAGGGTTAGTGCACAAACGACACACTATCTATACCGTTATAGTAGGTCTGGGCCATTCCTTATTATACCGCCCTCTGTGTGTAATATACGAATAAAGCTGTCTATGGTATGGCATATTCTAAGTGGGTTCTAACTAAAAATACCCTGTTGTCCTTGAACAGAAAAGTGCTACTTTGATCCCTCTTATGAGGGAGCGAAATACTTTTTTCTGAATAGGAGGTGTGAAAAAATATTTAAGTGATGTAATATTTAATGCCAACAGCCGGAGAACATTCTGGTAGAAGTGTCGGGGTCGCACGCACAGTTGAAGCTGGTGGACCTGGGATCGGCGGTGGAGCTGGGCGAGGGCGGCGCGGCGCCGAGCGCGGCGCGCGAGGTGCTGCCGCCCGCGCCCGCGCAGCTCGAGTTCGCGCCGCCGGAGTGCGTGCTGGGCCGCCCGCCCGCGCCCGCCTGGGACGCCTGGGCCGCTGGGGTCTTTCTATACGTTTTCCTGACGGGAGTAAGTCTCTTACATGATTACTGTTATACGTATCGTCGGTCGGCTTGCAGAAGCCGCTATGTGTTTTTTTATTTATTTTAGATTTTGAGCACCTTATATAGTCCAGCCAGCATAAAAAATAAACGAACAAACACGTAATGCATTGCAACTTCTGCAGGCCCAGCGACGATATTGCTCCAGCTGATACAACTTTATTACTGATGAAGCTGGGAACTTAAAATTGTGTTGATGATGCATCATAAATTTTACCCATATATTCGTAAATTCATAAGTCACGTTAATTTGTTTGGCGTTATAAAATATAAAAAAAAAACTACTTTAGAACATAGATACTGTATAGGTGCTAGTAAAAATTGTTACGTTATGTTAGAGCAATTTCGTGGAGCGGGGAACTGTCCATTTGACTGGCCTAATGCAATGCACGAGTATTGGGTCGTCATACGTGTCATTATAAAACGTGTGCTGATGGGTATCTGGTTTATTCCAGTTATCACCTTTCCTGGACGAGTCGATAGAGGAGACGACCGCAAACATAATCAAGTGCGACTACTGCTTCCCGCCGGAGCACTGGGCCGGCGTGGCGGACGGCGCGCAGCAGCTCATCCGCGGGCTGCTGGAGGCCGCGCCCGCGCGCCGCCTGCTGCCCCGGGCCGCGCTCAACGACCCCTGGTTTGACGAGGTATACAAGCAATACATTCCAACAAATTAATGTATGCCAAATAGATGGAGCCAATACTTGCCTCTTTATCATGAATACATATAATAACATTGTAGAAATTTCATGTTTGTTAGTGCATCACGCGAAAAGTATCGCCTGTGTTGGCCCGGATAGCCGTAAGAGATTCAGGTTCGAATCCTGCCCGAGACATATAATTTTTCGCTTCTAATAAAATATTTTGAATTCGTTGGCAGTCGTTAATGCTACAATAAAAAATCATATAGGATACTTCATATCCCACTTATTTCACTTCCGCTAACGAAGTTGCGGGCGGGTCCATTAGTCACATATATGGCCCCGACTGATTCCTCGGTATGAATTAGCGTATCTGTAATCTGTATTATAATTGTAGTATAAAAATAAATTTTGCTATTCTCATGGTTCACAAAGTACTGCTTTTATAACGTATCAATAGCAAACTGTGTGTTATGGCCTTTGATCTGATCCAGGATCGAATTAAAATGAGTCTTGCTTATTAATACTTTATTAGTAAAAGATACACGGTATGCACGGACGCCATTGTCGCCAAGGAAGAAGGGAGAGTGACAGTGTTGCCAGTGTATGTAATACTGTGTAGTGATGAGTTTGTATAACCGTGCAGGCCCCGGCGAGCGCTCTGTCCGCGGCGCAGCTGAAGACGTTCCTGGACCGGCGGCGGCCCGCGGGGCTCGGCAACGCACTGCACGCGCTGCGCTCGCCCAACGACACCTGACACACCGAGTGCGACCTCACCCTCGGTACAGACTAGACTGCAAGGTTTCTTTGCTACACTTCACTGAAACTACACTATATTTTTGTAGATGATCTGCGCCAAAATCACTCTAGACTTAATTTGTACGGTCTCGCAAGTGCGCAAGTGTTGTTTTATTTTCACTACTATTTTGGATTTTTTTTAATAGTTTGAGATAAATTAAAAATCTCTTGTGACCCTCGAAGAAGCCTTTAATGTTAATATACGAGTACCCAAAATCTTAAGTTAATCGTGAAGTTCACTGTAGGCTTCCGAACGATGTCTCTGTAGGTATACATGTATTATAATTGTAACTTGTGAATTTCGAAAAATTACGTGAATGGAATAGAAAAAGTCAAACATTTAGATGTTATGACGAGTACAGGCTGTTACCAAATCCGTGGCCGCGATGCAAGCGTGCCGCGTGCTCTTGAGTTCGAAGTTAAACTGTAATCATTCTGTAGTCAATGTGCCCACCTGTCGTGTTTGCTATTTTTAGTTACTTGATTAATTTGCAACGAGTTTTCTTTGATTATCGCGGTTCACGCTAATGAGTAAACGTATCATAATTCTTGCGTTTTTTACTTTACGATAAAATTACATATTTTAATTGGTTTCTTGCGAGTGTGAGTGAGATTCCTCATGTCGTTCTTATTATGACAGTATGTAATGTTTAATTTATAACTTTCGGAACTGTTTAGTTTGCGTGGTTTTTGTAAGTGGCCGATTGTAAGGAAGTGACTGTGATTTATGCTTAATATAAATGATGCTTATTTCTAACGTATGTACTTTTAAATATTATCCATTGTATATAGAAATTAAGATTTAGCCCTAAAATAAAATAAAATGTCCTTTTTATGTGACCAAATGCAATTTTATTATGTATGTATAAAGTGTATTATTAAACTGGTGTGCTTGTCATGTTAAAATGAAAAAGTAATTGGATATTAGTGAAAACTGGTGAATGCCACTGAACACCGAAGTTTGGAGCCCGAATAGGTACTTTTGCTCGGGATTTGCCGCACTAGCCATGTTAATCAACATACATTTTGTCATTTTATTTTTGTATCTATATGCACTATATCTATACGGTCATTGTGAATAATGATAGTTTGACAGTTATTATAAAAGTATATATTTCGTATTTAATCGTACTGTATACATATTTTTTATAATTTCTTTTTTACAAATATGTGAAGTAATCAACTTGTAACTTCGTTCTTGTTTATGTAATATAATTCAATATGTTTGCTAGATAGGACCAGTTACAGTTAGCAGATATATACTTCACGCATAGCTTATACATCACCTCGGGCGGTATGGTATTACGCCCACTAAACGGGCAGAAACCCGGATTGCTGGTCAGGGCAAGACATAAACTGTGTACGCACTGAGGGCCGTTATAATGTAATAACTATGATTTGAAGTATTCTTTTACCGTTTGACGTGTATCATGTTGCTTGGTCGTCAGGGCCGGATTTGGGGGTGGGCAAGCGGAGCTACTGCCCCGGGCCTCCACAACACTTTCCTAATAAGTAGGGGCCTCTACTAGTCCGTTAGGGGCCTCCGCTCCTTTGTTGCCCCAGGGCCCTCACACCTCCAAATCCGGCCCTGTTGGTCGATATCCGTAGCTGAATCCCATTATCAAGAGCGCTCATACAAATGTCATTTATTTTTATCTTTTCCCATTGGAACTATGAAGTATTATCACACAAATATGCTCGTAATCGGTTTAGTACACTCCTCGATCCAGTAAATATAAGTATAATACAAGTGTTCAGCGTAGTATCTACAGTTCTACGACTGAGCACGTCGCCTTAACAGATGCTTAGTGTTGGCTAGTTATATTTCAACCAAAGTATTCCTTGGCCGTCGCCGAACGTTCCTGCATGTCAACTCTCGGGTGCGATCGAAATGCATCTGTGGTAAATTTGTATGGAATAAGCTTCACACGGAATCACGAATTCAGTATTTCAGCAAATACATTTCAATCCAGCCCGGGAATGGGCTCCTGGAACGAAATTATATTTTATGTTCTTTTGGTGGTTATTGTACCCCTCCTAAAAACATTCTCAACAGTTGATAGCGCGGGGACAAGTAGAAACTTCTCCTTGCACAATATTGCTGAAACTCTGAAAGTATTTATTATATATCTGAAAGCGGTTAATAACGTCTTAGTAGCCTTGGATGCGTATAAGTTGTGACATCTGACTCTATGATAGTTGCAAGACGATTTAATTATACAACTAAACCCCGCAGCGCGCCTTGTTTAAAATCTGAATTCCTAAAATAACTGCAGGTCTATTTTTTACTAAGTTCATCGATAGTTTCGTCGTAGAGTAATGACTTAAGGGCCTATGCACACGGCGTCTTAAACGCGCCATCGAAGCGCGTTTCGTAACGCTGTTGCTCTTATACCCTAAAGATAAATAGAGACAGCGCTAAACGACGCCGTGTGCATAGGCTCTAAAGGATTGATTTATCCTTTAATCGTTACTGGGGAATACTAGTACTAAAGCAAGCCACTTATGTTTATATCATTTTCATGTTCAATCTGAACTCGTTTTTGCAACGTACTATTGTATGAAATTTGTCCCTATTATATCATTTCATAAAGCTCATAATATAATATTGTGAAATTGAAGAATTGTTTTATTGGATGCTACGGCCGACTCCTCCTAAATGTTGAGTACTTTAGCAAAAGGGCATTTTTTTCTATGGTTTTCATAGAGAAATAAGCCCTTTTGAAAAGACAGACCTCAAATAACAATGCCTGCGTATTTTTTGTGGGTAACTTTACATATTAGTATGTGATATTATTGTATCGCAAAAATAAAACACGCTTTAAGAAGTCAGTAGTAAAAAAACATTAATTTATCGTTCAAAAACAATTTATTTAAACTTTCTGGACAAGACATACACACAATTAGAAACTATGTACATACACTCAAATTACAAATTCTGAATACAGATAAAGTTTCAAAATGTCGGCAGTAAAATGCAGTCCATTACACTTAGATCTATTTTATATCTATAACAATGGAATTAAATAGGTAGTGACTATTTACTATTTAATTTCATTTATTTCTCAATTACGAGGTAAATAATTTAATCCCACTTTCATAAATAAAGTTCATGCCTAAAATAAAATAAAAAATGTTATAAAAACTATATTTTCCTTGTTGCCACTTCGTGATGCCCTCACTATAATACTGATAAATTAAAAAATACTTCGCTGTAATAAAATCGTCCACTGGTAAGTTCTAATGCACCCCTAGCAAACGAGTAGGTTGTATTCAAATACTGTTTGTGACAGACTACAAATTATCAAATAATACCGAAATCCGCATACCTCTAGTAAAATGTCTCAAGCATCAACGTTACTGCGTAGTAACGTAGATATAACACACCGATGATAATAAACATGCATGAATATAATTGTAGTTTTCTCAAATGCAGATATTTCTCAAGTAAAATACACTAAAAATATATTTTGTTTAGACTTATTTCAAACAATAACTCGTGCATTTAATATATTATCATCTAGTCTAAGCGTTGCAGCGAGCAGTGCAATATAAAAAAAATATATACAGGCTGGAAGTAATCGATGAAGAAAAACTGCATTAAATATTATAGATGGCAATTATTATCTCAAGCTTAATACATTATTTTTTAGGTATTTATATACCTAGGTTACCTATGCTTTTTTTCACTTGATTGCAAAGGTATAGGTAGATAAATGTGATAATTTCATATATTAACGTCGAACCCTACCGAACGATATGGTCGATACATAGAGCAGAATCTCCAATGAACATTGTATCTACGAATAATAGTTATTCTAGTAAATGTTGCTAGGTCTCTTGAATATTTCATGCAATTTTCCTTAATTTCATATCTAGTACCTAATACTTTCCATCCTGTATTTATGCGAAATAGTAAAAACGATTTTTTCCTTGTATGGTCGAGGTCATAAATATGTTTACACTTTTCGACCTTATTCCAAGGAAATAAGGTCGAAAAGTGTTAACATATTTATGACCTCGACTGTACCTCTAGGAATATGCAAGCTAAATGCCGTCCATCACTTGGCGCTGCGATTAAGCAAAGAGTGAGTGAGACATCGCCCCATTTAATTTAGAGTGCGCAAACGGCGCGGTTCGTATATTTAGAACTTGATTCCGTCCTGCACCTTGCCCATGAGTGCAGCGGAGTTGCGCAGCTCGCCCGCCTCGGCGTCGGTGAGCGGCTGCCGGATGACGTCACACACGCCGCCGCTGCCCAGCACGCAGGGCAGGGACAGGAACACCTCGTCTTCTACGCCGTGCTCGCCCTGGACACATCGAACAACTCTGTTATCCTAATGCACTTTCACTAATTGAGTACTTGACTGTAACTGAAATTTGTAAAAATTATATAAGATCCTGTTAAAATAAGCATAATAATGAAATATGTTCAAGTTTTGAGTTTGATACCTAACGTGTAACTATTTTTATGAGCCTCCAAAGTTGGGTGGGAAAGTCCATTGTAAAAGTATAAAATTATTAAAAACTATTACTCGTAATACCATTAAATAACTCATCAAATGTATAGTAACTTTTGTTATGAAACGGTTACGATAAACGCAAGTTTTAACATAGTTGCAGAACAAAGTTATTGATTTCCCCAAACAACGTATGAGTAGTGACGCCACTGTATAACGGGCTTCAGTAGGGAGCGTTTCGGCACGTATTTGGGAAAGTCTAAAAATGTGATTTTAACATTGTAGTATCTCGGTGAGTTTTTATGATATTGAAGTGGTTTTTTTACTAAAATTTCTATTATTGTGTTTCTATAACATATCACAGAAAAAAGTTGTCAAGTAACCAATTGTAAGGTATAAGTATATACTTAAGTAGTTAGCGCGCGAGCTATCTCGCCGTCCTTACAAAGAAAGGCCGAGATCGCAGAAGTTTGCGGCCCGAGCTGCAAGCGAGGGATGTAAATATGCGATCGAGGGCTTTCTTTATTACCTCCCGTGTTGTGTACATTATTTTATGTCTACACTTGGCCAGAAAGCGGCTTTTTCCTTACGCGCAGCGTGCGACTTTATGACCAGGTGTGGCATAATAGTGCCCTCACAATAAAGCCCTCAATCGCATATTTACGTCCCTCGCTTGCAGCTCGGGCCGCAAACTTCTGCGATCTCGGCCTTTCTTTGTATTACCACCCTAGTTGTGTAATGTACTATTATGCCACACCTGGCCATAAAGTGGCTTTTTCCGCACGCTGCGCGTACGGAAAAAGCCGCTTTCTGGCCAAGTGTAGACATAAAATGATGTAGGTACACAACACGGGAGGTAATAAAGAAAGCCCTCGATCGCATATTTACGTCCGTCGCTTGCAGCTCGGGCCGCAAACTTCTGCGGTCTCGGCCTTTCTTTGTGTTACCACCCTAGTTGTTTAATGTACTAAAATACACATGTTAGTAGGTACAATAGTTCATACCTATGACTTTCCTGTGACCGACAAATTGTTCGTTTGTGAGCCTTTAATAAAGTTTTGATTAAAGCTAAAATTACTGTTAGATATTATGTAGGGAAATGTTGTAGGTATTGGTACAAAATAGCATTACTAGATTAACGATTGGTACATACTGACAATGAGACATCACAACACGCCAACAGGGTAGTTCTCTGCGACTAAACAGTCGCACCAATCGCATCATTACCATCGCCACATTATAGATGAGCTCCGTATAAACTATGGAGTCGTTTTTGGTTATCTTGTAGAAGTCGCGTGCCTCTGCTATTTTTATCATAATGATCCTGATTGCTTTTATAAAACCGCCAATAATAGTGGCGATGGTAATGAAAAAAAAATCGCGGTATAAAATCGCAGAGAACTACCCAACAATGTTTGCGCGGTTGTTTTAGTACAATCGCGCATCGCGTGCTATAAACTTGCGCGGAATGAGATTGCGATCATCAATGTCATGGTTTTATTGCTCTCTTCACTAAAATACTTTGCTACGCTTCATATATAAATAGAAATTAAAGGTTATTGTACTTCTATTTTCAAATAAACACTCAGTGCCAATTAAATACGTATAAACATGCATTCAATTAAATATTTATTGATGACTAAAATTAAAATATGCCACATCATACTAGTGAGTACCTACCTAATAATTAAGTAATACTAGTATCTTCCCTGTATGGTAAATTTCCTACACGTAATCGTGGGAGGAAAACAAACTAACCTTGATGTAGGTAGAGACAGCGTGGACACTCATCGCGTTGGTGAGGATGGCGCGCGCCAGCTGCGCGAGCGACAGGCCGATGGCCCACGACGTGTAGCCCTTCAGCTTGATCACCTCGTAGGCGCTCTTCACCACCGCTGCATGCGTGTCCTTCCAGTTCTCGGGATCCGACTCTGTGCCGATCTTCGGGTTCAGGTCGCTGAGCCGCACGCCGGCGATGTTCACGCCGGACCATACCGGTACTGCGAACAGTAAAAGCGGTTGACATCTCATCACTCGGGGCTCGCAGGCTACTAAACAGAACTCCGTTGCCCTGAGACTAGCAAACTGCTATGAAGTGTTGTTCAGTTATGAGCAAAAAGCGATAGATTTAGTTACTTAATCATGTTTGTTTATGATTCTAGACGTTTAAATGAGTCGACACGTAGGATTTTTTACTCTATCGCTCGAAACCTTTCACAATTTCCAAACATTGTTTCTAGCAAGGACCATTAAAACAAGAGAACTGTCATTCTCCATACAAAAAGCTGTTCCCCGAATTTACAACGCCATCTATGTATAAGCTCGGTAAAAAAATTATATTATTATAATTATTCAACTTTGTAAACGTGACACAGTATTTAAATGTTAGAATTTATTTATTATTAGCTGTTTACTAACTAATTGTTACTATACTATGTTTCTTTGTTCAATTATAACATCGTTAAATGTTTAGTTTTTTAGCGCCATCTAGTTTTTGCCCGGAAATCCCCTAGGGGTCGGGTTACAATCCTAAGTATGGAGGATGACAGTTCCCTTGTTTTAATGGTCCTTGGTTTCTAGGTATACGATCGTAATGGTCGCGTTTTAGCTTAAGAACGGCAGGCAACATTCAATAGGTTAGATTTCCTCACCGCTAGAGTCGCCGTGTTCGCCAATGATGTACCCGTGGCACGAGGTGGTCGCGACGCCGAGCTTCTCGGAGAGCAGATAGCGGAAGCGCGCGGAGTCGAGGTTGGTGCCGGAGCCGATGACGCGGTGCTTGGGCAGTCCGCTCAGCTTCCACGTCACGTACGTTAGGATGTCCACGGGGTTGCTCGCGATCAGGAAGATCGCGTCCGGGCTGTGCTTCACTAGCTGCATCGTAATTAACCGAATTATTCAATGCTGTTAGTTCCGAGACTGTTCCAAGTGGATACAGAAAACGTGACATCGTGTATATTCTTATTTTAAATCCAATATTTTCGAAAGTAGTACCTACATTGATATTTTAATGTAGGTAGGTACAAGTTCTTGAACCCCAATTAAAGTCTCGACTAAACGCTGAATGATTAGCGATGCACATCAAAACCGTCGACCTAGAGGCAAGAAATTTCAGAAAGGGATTCTTTATGCCTCTACATCTACATAACGTAAGTGATCATGGAGCAGGGAATTTTGAAAATAATCAATGAATGTTTCGGTTGTTTTCAAAAACAGTCAGAAAAGAAAATCAATCCGGCACAAGGCCAGAAATATAGTACCAACCGGCGGAATAATGTGTTTGAGGACGTCGGTGTTGCGCTGCACCAAGTCCAGCCGCGTCTCGCCCTCGCGCTGCCGCACGCCCGCCGTCACGATGCAGATCTTAGACCCCGCCGATATCGAATAATCTAAACCGTAACAATAAATATGTCCATGTCAGTCACTTAACATACCAAAAGAGCACCAATCACGTAATCAATCAGTTTATCTAGCTCTGTCGAGATTCATACAGGTTTTCATATTTGGAGAAAACGATTCGATTTTAAAAGTACCTAACTTATAAAGATAATTTTCCCGTAAGTATCTGAAATTAACAAAGCGCTCAAAACTCCACAAAACGACTCTATTTCTAGAGCTGTTACGCGCGTCTATCGTGTCGTGTCCGATGTTTGACCGCATTGTCCTCTCCCAGTTTATTGCAGGTGACTGTACGTCCGTACTTCAAGTGACATGTGATTCGCCCACTTCAATAAAATAAAGTGACTCACTAAAGTATTATCACAATTTCACAAATCACTTTTGCGGATCAGCCAATTGGTTAATTTAATCTGAATAAAACCAACCCAAATCGGATTAAGTCGGGAACATGCAGTTGGTACATGACAAGTTGAGCGCGTGACCTCACCTTTACTGGCCTGTATCTTGGCGTTCCTCATGAAGGCGGAGCCGTGTTGCAGGTCCATCATCTCTCCTTTCAGCTTGTCTTCCATCACGTCAACCAGCGCCACATTGTTAGTCACACCCTGTAAACACCTCATGTTTAAGCTATGTTTGCGCTAATCCTAAATGAATATATCGTCACTTATTATGTAGTTTTTGGTAACCATAAAAAGTTGGAGCAATTTCAAAAAGATATTAACGAAAATTTAATACAATCGAAATTATATCAGTAGGCAACATCCGTCACTCTCACACACATATTGTCAGAACGTGACGAATGCTTTATCATTTATTTATCGCGTGACAAAGCGTAGCATCATAAGTCTGCAGGTTGAGGAAAATATCATAAATAAAATAATCAAAGTTGTTGCGTTTCCTAGAATGGTCCTGGTAGGGCCAGGGCGCGCCGGGCGCGTCAATTGTGCGATAGCTCTGTTTGTATCGTGTCGTCAAGCGGTTATAAAAATAATCGTTTAATTTTGGATTTCGGTCTAGCTGTCCAACTATACTTTTCTATTTTGGTTTGATAATAGGTTTTAAAATGTGGAGTTCCAGAAAAAAAAATATATAGGTACATATGGAGGTGCTACTTGGTTTTTATGGCTTTATTTGCATTTACAAAGCTGATCCCATAATAAAAGTTGTTCAAAATCATGGATAGATCGAGGTTTTATCTTGTATCACGTAAAAGATTTCCCTTGTATACATGTACAAGTTTTAATTAAAAATTGTCGCTGCAACATAAGCAAGTTGGAATAATGAAATAATTCTTGGTTATACTGCGAAATAAGTCTCCTATTTCCCGCTATATACAAGAAACAATAGATGCAATTTAAAATATGCACTCCGATAATGGCTAACTAACAATGTAAATACAGAATGGATAACTATGCTTCGGGGATTTCCATTGTTCGCACAGTCACCGGCGCTGCGACCGCGTCCATTGCGTCAATCTCGCGGCTCACTGAACACCGCGCGCGCTGAAACTCACCATGCACCTAAGCAACTATTTCAGCAAAGGTCAGTTAGTTTATTGGGATGGTGTTTGTAATTAATATAATTTATGTTTGTATTATAACTAGGGATGTAACGATACATAGTTTTGCCGATACGATACCGATACCGATATATTGTAGCAAATATCGGCGATACCGATACCGATATCTTAGCTAAGTAATGAAGTATGAACTTCAGATATTTGTATGTCCTTATTATACCTAAAACTTGGCTATATTTAACAGAGAGTCAACCTTGAAAGTGTAAAGTAAAAATATTAGAAAAATATAGATTGTCAACTCAAAATTCAAATTTATTTTTTTAATAATAACCAAAGATTTAATTAACATAGTAATTGTCATTGCACAAGGCAATAGAGCAATACATAAAATAAGTCAGTAATTGAAATTACTTTCTGCAGATTGTTTTTCATACAGAAAATTCTTTTCGCGTTCTTCAAATATCAGTTGTATATTATCGGCGATACCGATATATCGGCCGATAAATTGGTATCGGTATCGTTACATCCCTAATTATAACATCTAATATGCGGATTATGAAGGACACCTTAACAACATCTAAAACACCAGTTTTTTTTACTAAAACATTAATTGAAATTGAATAAAAAGTGAAGTAAAATGTTGTTAGGTAGGTAGGTATTATTCATATTTAGTTGATAGGACCTATGAATTGGACATATAACACGAGTTTTGTAAAGCTACATTTGGTACCTCGATGTCGTTGGGGTTCTGGGTCTTCATTACGAAAGTGTTAAAGGCAGGTAGTAGTAGCACCTGCTACCTGCCTAGGTACCTAAGCATGCGGGTCGGGGCGTACCTGCGTGAGCATGGAGAAGACGGCGGCCATGCCGACCTGGCCGACGCCCACCACCGTCACCTTGTTGCCGGTGTCGTCGCTCTTGCTCTGGACCGGCGTGAACAGCTTGTCGATCGTCGCCATCTTACCTGCACAACAAAACCGAGCATTCAGCACGACCGATTTAATGCAGCTTCTTAATTAACCAAGTATTATGAGCGTGTATTTACGTTATTAAACCTAATGGCATACGCTCTTATGTTACATACCTATACTTGATGATTTTTCGCAGATCACGATTAAATATCTACCTATGTTAATTAATAGTGAAATATTTTGTTGGTTGCTTGATCATTTATAAACATTAATAGTGATAGAGGTATTGACAATAATTTAGTAAAGACGAAAAGGTTAAAAGAAACAAATATTTTGTAAGAAAGAACACTGACCAATTAAACCAAAATTAAATTGAGAATGTCTATTTAAATTAGGTGTATACACGTTAATTTAGAATAAATAACGAAGAAAACACATAAGATAATTAGGAAAGGAAATGCAATAAAATATTGTTATAATACTTACATCGGCCTGTGCCATTGCTGCAATGATTGTTGTGTGACATTTTATATAATCGGAGTTAAAATAAGCGATTACTTTTAATTGCAATACTACTACAGAGAGAGAACACTAATCCGCTCGCACACGTTACGATGTATGTATGCGGGAGTTGAACCACCGGTCGCGTCTACTCAGGTTGACTGAGCGTCTGAGAGTGGACAAATTGCAGATACAGACTGAACTGTTGTCCCGAGTAACTGTGCTCGGGCTTTTACATAGACGTGGGTGGGGTCTCAGTCTGCGCGGTTTCGAGGAAAATAGGGATGATGCGCGAAAATGTATTATGGTGTAATTAGGTATTAACTATTTGTCAAGTTCAAAAAACAAGTAAGTAAGTATAACTAACAATTACCGGCACATTGCAACTTTAAAAAAATACTTGGAACTTACGAGTTATCTTAATAACTTAGCGCATGTAATACAACTATTACTTACCTGTTTCATTGAGTTTCGTCAAGAATGTATACATTACCTGTTGTATGGAATAAGACCATACCGAAGCTGGAATTTGATTTAATTGTATTTACAAATGTACAAAATTTAAACATGTTTTCTGTTCTGTTGATCGTTCTCAAAGGTTCTTAGAAAGTGACAATAATCAATAAACAGACACGGTTAATATAATACTTAATTCAATATTTTCCTGTTTTTCATTAGGTAGTACATCATCAGGAAAGTACATGACTGGTTATTTATAAATAAAATAAAAATAAAAATCATTTATTTTCAGACAATTATAAGTATGATGTCAAGTCGTCTTGAAATGACAAATAAATAAAAATACTAGGTAGGGGAGACCGAGGGGTTTTGAAACAGAGGTGAGTTGAAACAAGGTCAATTTTGCGGAATCTGTAACCGTTATCGAGCTGGCAATAACGCTGTTTAGCCGTGCCCTAGCACCTACGGGCCCTCCAGCATGCGTCCTTGCCACAAGGCGCGTGGTTGTGGAGTTCTAGTACCCATGTCGAAAAAAACACCAAAAGTAAGTTTTAATCGTTTTTAGGGTTCCGTAGCCAAAATGGCAAAAACGGAACCCTTATAGTTTCGTCATGTCTGTCCGTCTGTCTGTCTGTCCGTCTGTCTGTCTGTCCGTATGTCACAGGCATTTTACTCAGAAACTACATGATGGATATTGATGAAATTTGGAATATAGGTGTGTTTTATGAGCCGCTACTTAGTTTGGTATATAAATAATTAAAATAAATATTTTTAGGGGAGCACTCCATACATGTTAAAGACAGTAAAAAAAATGTTTTTCAGCAAATATCAACGTGTGGTACATAGTTCGACAGCTCTTTAAAAAACACTATAAGGTTCCTAAGTAATGTTTTTGATTAAGTGAATGTATTTGGAAATAATCGCTCCGAAAGTTGTGTAAATTGTGTCCCCCCCCCTCTATTTTCTAAACCGTGCGTCCGAAAAATATGAAAAAAATCACGAAGGTAACGCTTAATTAATACTTTCAACGAAAATTATTTTCAACAAGATCGAATGTACCGTTTTTGAGTTATTGCCGATAAATTGCGCTTCTCAACAAAAGGACGTAATTGCTATGAAGATACGCTCTTTTGTTGTTGTACTTTTTTTACAGCGTATTTTTTACCTTATAGTTACGGCTATGGAACTTTTACGGCTATGGAAATTTTTATTTTTTATTTATTTAGTATTTTGGCTTGTGTTATGTATGTTTCGAAAGCTCATTAACTATGGATTGAATGAATAATCATGTTGCAAGTCATTGCTCGTTGATTTACATTTCGGTTGTTATTTTATAACAAATGTGAGGATTTTTGCTACTGAGGGGATTTGAAACAGACTGTTTCAACTCTCCTCGGTTCAATTTTGTATGGCTTATTTGCTAATACGGTAAAGTTATTTATTTTTTTATTTTATTTATGTGTTATAAAAGCCGAAGAAATGAGCCATCGATTAGTCTTAATCTCGTACGATTCTAGCCAATAGATTTTTGTGTACGACCCAAAATGTCAAAATTGTTTCAACACCCCTCGGTCTACTCTACCTAAAATTGAATCCTCCACTTCTAACAGAATTTAAACATTTTAAGCGTATACCTAATACAATTTTCTCTATGACTTAGTCCATTTAGACAGGGCGAGAACTCGTATGGGTCAATTGCAGAATATGCGTAATGAGCATTCGGACAAATAAAATTGTGCTAAAACAATGGAATCCATAATAAACTGCTCTAATGCCGTAAAACGGACAAGCCGGTGGGAATCGAGTTATATAGACGCCAATATTCAAATTCATGATTAAATTTAATAGTGCAATGTTAGCCTCTAATAGTCGTAACGTAACATCCAAGGCGCCATATACTTATATCGCAACACAATCATCTTTACTATACGCGCGAAGATGTGTGACGATAATTATGTAGGTATATGGCGTTTTGGGTGTTAGGTTAGACTAGACTATTTGACGCTGACTGTAGTACGTAAGAGTTTTACTTATTCAATTGAATAATTACTCAAACTTTTGCTAATTTGCTATTGTTTTTTCTAATATTCTTGAGTAAGTAATTAGTTTAATTACCTCACTAGAGCGATTAACTCAAGTAGGTACATCTTATAAAATCCACAAAATAATATGTTTATGCCACACCTGGCCGTAAAGTAGCTTTTTCCGCACGCTGCGCGTACGGAAAAAGCCGCTTTCTGGCCAAGTGTAGACATAAAATGATGTACACAACACGGGAGGAAATAAATAAAGCCCTCGATCGCATATTTACGTCCCTCGCTTGCAGCTCGGGCCGTAAACCTCTGCGATCTCGGCCTTTCTTTGTATTGCCACCCTAGTTGTGTAATGTACTATTTCATGCTTGGATCAAGAACCACATAAGGTCTACACACCAATAATGTAGCGCTAAAAAGCTCTATTGAAAAGTGTAAGATCTTATGAAGATCTTTCTGAGCTCATCGTCTAATATACCGACACCTTTAGACTCAAAGGGCGTAACAGCCATTAGAACCTACGGCGTTTACGCCCTTTGAGTCTAAAGGTATCGACGTCGCCTTCTATAATTTAGGCTTAACTATGTATGTAAGTATACTTATGAATAACAACTCCCGACTGTACAATGCCAGAATATCAAAGGGGCTTTGTTTGAGTGTGTGACAGTATAATAAAGCCAGTTACAGTGTACTTGCACACTCTTACAGCATAACTCATCAGGAAATATAGCAATTACTTAAACTCGCGTAAACAAGCACGCTTACTTCCTTAAATAAACCGTGCTGAAGGGTGGATTTCACAGCGTTTCAAACGCCGTCATCACTAATCCCGAAATTTCGATGAATCACTTTAAGAATGTATCCCATTATTTTGATAAAATCCGAAAATAATACCTACTATTTTCATGTTTTGATCAAAAATTACGTAATTTTTAAAAATATGTCATCATAATATCGGGATTGGTGATGACGGCGGTTGAAACGCTCTGAAATCCACCCTGAAACTTTACAGTTTCCCAACTAACTTTTATCGTAAGGTCTTTTTTAGGTTAGGATACCGGCAATTCATTATATTTTTTCCGGCTGTAACATGTTACAAATCAAAGGAGGAAACCGTATAAATGAAGTAAAGTTTAACTTACCGGTAAATTTGGAGTTGGTCGTGGAATAAGTCACGTAGCGCACAGTGTAGATGCGTCTGGGAGCCTCGTCCGTGCCGGCCGGCTCGCGCCTCGAAACTCAAGGTGACCTTCAACATTCGTTTTGGAAGCCACGCCATCGCGCATGCCCGAATTAAAACCTCAGGATTTTCAAAAATACACCGTATCACCAAGACAAGCAGTTCACGTTAGTATACTCGTCGTATCTGATACAGGACTCATTCAATTTACTAACGGCTCAACTACGAGCCTATCATACCTACATTGAGTACTATTGCGGCTAGATTTAGATCTACATATTACCTCTATAACCAGGATTTAGTAGGTAAGTACTTATAGCATAATGGGAATCATAGGTTGATGATTGTTTTAAGTTTTATGAGCCACAAAGACAGAAAGATATTCATGTAAGTAAGTAATATTCATTGATGCATTTCAAAGTTACACTATCTGATTTGATAAAGTGGATAATCCTTGATAAGATAAACACTGCAAATGATGAATGCAATAGAGTTATATCCGTTGTCGTTCGGGCGAGGCAGATAGGAAGGACGGAGCCTTAGATACTTAAACTTTTTGGGTTCCATTCCATACCGCAAAAGGAAAAAAATCGAATCCCTATAGGATCACTCCTGTGTCGGTCTGACCATCTGTCATAGCCAATTTGCTCCGAAACTACTGGAACGATTTAGATGAAATTTGGTACACATTAGGAAATAAATATGTACCTAAGTATGTCGGTGACCCAAAGATGGAGTGTAACATTAATAATAGTACATTACACAACTAGGGTGGTAATACAAAGAAAGGCCGAGATCGCAGAAGTTTGTGGCCCGAGCTGCAAGCGAGGGGCGTAAATATGCGATCGAGGGCTTTCTTTATTACCTCCCGTGTTGTGTACATCATTTTATGTCTACACTTGGCCAGAAAGCTACTTATCCGTACGCGCAGCGTGCGGAAAAAGCCTCTTTATGGCCAGGTGTGGCATAAATGATTTTTTTCTACTCCTGTACTGTTATCTGTCTTTTACTTGGTCACGAACACTAATATAAGAACATACATAATATGAGTTCAGAGAAGTCTATTCTCTATTCCCCATAACAGCACTAGTGTCGTTATAGTCACTTTACGTTATTGCTAGCAGCCACAGACTTCTAAATCTAGGTTAAACTTAGGTCAAGGATTAAGCGCTCAATTTTAACTTTGCGGTAAAAATGCACAACTACCAACTTAACAAACAATTAAATTCCTACGGTTTTTTTGAAAAACAAAACTTTCCGAACTAAATTCATTGATACCAACATAAAAAAAAGTATTTTTAATATAGTCACGTCACGTCAGCCAGTAATTAAAAAAAAAGTTTACCATAGACACATACTGTCAGTCATACGTCATATTTGCCTTATTTGCAGGTTATGCTTTTAATTTTGTATTTTATATTTTAAAACCCAGTCGTAGAAAAAGTATTGTATGCAACGTTCTATAATTAAGTCAAAAAACGCTCACTGCTTCTCTATTCGCGATACTCGCCGCATTCGCGGTTCGTATCGCAACTCACGCAATTAGCATTTTTTGAACCCACTTATACAACTGTTGCATAATAGTACATTACATAACTAGGGTGGTAATACAAAGAAAGGCCGAGATCGCAGAGGTTTGCGGCCCGAGCTGCAAGCGAGGGACGTAAATATGCGATCGAGGGCTTTCTTTATTATCTCCCGTGTTATGTACATCATTTTATGTCTCCACTTGGCCAGAAAGCGGCTTTTTCCGTACGCGCAGCGTGCGAAAAAAGTCACTTTATGGCCAGGTGTGGCATAAAATACTATTAATCATAGGGACCACTTTTGTGGGCTAAATTGGAAAATAAAAAATCTTTTGCAAATTACATTGTGTCACAGAATAACAAATAATATTTTTTTTTTAGATAAATAGTACGGAACCCTTTCCACGGAAATTTAACTCGCACTTGTCCGGTCTTTTTAATTCTTAAACACTCCTGCGATGGACCTCAGACCTCAATAGAGCTTGATGGTAAGCGACTACGAGGCCGAAGATGGAGGTCGCTGGTTTTGAGACATTCACAGACGCTGGGACTGCTTGGAGTTAATTTTCCTTGTAACTAACAAAAAAAAATCGCTAAATTAGGTAGCTAATTAAGCCGATGCCGAAGTTAGTGTCGATAACTGTGATGGACGATTTGGCAATAATTTTCAGAATATACATACTTCACATGTTTAGGAGATATAACTGTCTCCACGTTGCCGCGCGATATCGTGCGTAAATTTCGCACTTTTCGATATAAACTTTTATAATTTTGTTGTACCTAGGTACTTCGAAAAGTTCTTTCTTAAGTACCTATAAAGCTTGTGTTCTATAGAGGTATAAAGATCACGCGTGTGTTTAAAATTTCATCACGTTGTGTGCAGTGGTTTAAGTTGTTCCTACATTGTCTGTCATTGTTGGACACGGATTTTTTTTCATGTACTTATAGGAGATATACTATACAATACAAATCTGGGGGCACGGCAGTGCCCCCGCCAAGTCGAGCAAAACAAAGGCACGGCTGTGTACCATCCTTTTCTCGAAGCCATTCAGGCCATTTTCAACCTCCTGTAATTTTGTGCTGGCTAAATATACTTTATGATAATTTTATTTTTTATATTTAACCAGAACCAGAACATTTATCATTTCTTTATAATAACTAGGTATCAAATCTTGCGAGAACTCAAATATTTTCTTTTATATAACTAGATACAAATACCACGGTTCGGTATTGGAAAAAGTGTCCTTTGCGAGGAGAAAATATAAACATTTTTTATTATAGAATTTCCTGCCAGCTCAGTAACAATAAGGTATTTCCTTGGAGGTAACAACTCAATATTATATAAATAATTGACGGAGTAGTACCTACGTTACTGATGAAATATGACTTCATCAAAAATTTACACAAGGTAATTTGTTGTAATAAATACTCTTTTATCGGTTACGTTGGATTAATTAACCTACAGGAATGCTTCTAAAAATATTTCATGTAAACATTATTTGATAAAACCGTGAACGAAAAATGCGAGACAGTTGATATTAGGGCAAGTTTTATTGATTGATGCTAGCGTGCTCTACCTAAACATAACATTTTACTTCTAGGTACGACTCCACTTATCTTCTTATAGGAAAAACCGGACAAGTGCGAGTTAGACTCGCGTGGAGAGGGTTCCGTACGTTCAAAACAATATAAAACAATTCGGCTTTTTAAATCGTTTTTTTTCTGTCGTAAATCGATTCTACTATTTGTGAGGAACAAATATCTATATGACACCTAATACATTTGTATACGTATAACAGCCACAAATTGTAATTAAAAGTAGCAGATCGCACTGAGCATTGAAAACGCTCTATACAAAACGGGAGGAACCTATGACGTCATCGGTTCCATCACTGTACTAAGTTGTATGAAAAAAATAGCATTTTGTCATTTTGAGCACGAAAAAGTGCGTTTAAGCACATAGTTGTCATACATTAATTTTTTCAGTGTTTTTTAAGCATTCCGAAATTGACTTTAATTTTTCTTTAAGACGATAAAAAAAATATCGTTTTTTTTAAACTTTGTGGTCTCATAACCAGGCATCGGATATTCCTGCGCCTATTTACCTAAACTTCGGCGTCGGCGTAGGTATTTGAATGGTATGGAGCCGGACTCAATTTATTTTTTTACTTTTGTTAGTAAATTTACCGGGATTTTGGAAATTATTTACAAATATCGCAAACTTGTCCTTAGAGTTAAATGTATTTAGTAAACCGAATAAATTACTGAATTCATTGATACTGCTACTTCATGTGGCAAGCGCATACATCAACTTGAGTGCTTACAAAACTAACCTAAAAAAAGCAAAACCTAAACATTTTTGCGATATATTACATTCTCGTAACGTTTTATGCAATCCCGGAACTTATATTATTTAAAAATATATTTTTAAGAAGCCGACTCCACACTTGCCTAGTTTTTCCGGGCATTCGCCAACTTTAGGTAAATAGGCGCAGGATTATCCGATGCCTGCTCATAACTTTATATTTTTTATACATTTTTGGTTTATTTCTTTTGTGTTATGATAATTTAGTATTTTCCAATCCATGTGACTATATTATGTTGTAAAGTTCAACATTAGTCAACATCCGAATTATACTTTATTGCACAGACTTCTTATAGGTTTTCCTGTAATTTATAGGTGTAGTACTATCCATATTTTTTTTTTAAATTCTCCGTCCAATAGTTTCGGAGATAAGGGGGGAAATGATCAGTTATTGCCTATTTTCTTAACCCGGCGGGAGTGTGGTGCCGTAAAGTAATTTTCTAGTTGACCCCCTAAAAGTGGCCCTCATGATTAAAATTTATATATTTTCGTGACATGTCCGTGTTTGGGTCATTAACTTTAATATATGTACCAAATTTCAACTCAATCGGGCTAGTACTTTCGGAGCAAATTGGCTGTGACAGACAGACAGACACACGAGTGATCCTATAAGGCAGTGGTTCCTAACCTTTATTATCATATCACGCACATTCTCATCGAGATTTGTATTATTACCCCTCCAAAAAAATTGGTATTATAAGCTTATACGAAACTGCTCAAAGTAAAGCGGCTAACATTCATGCGTAGGTACCTATTACCCCTGAGAAAACTTCGTTTTACCCCTGGAGGGGTAATTACCTCCAGGTTCGGAACCACTGCTATAAGAGTTCCGTTTTTTCCTTTTGAGGTACGGAACCCTAAAAAATATAAACGGTACATTGCACCTTATCGTTAACCGGGGTGTTAGATATATACCGTCGCAGGGGACGACCGTCCCCTCACGTAGCCATCAATGAATTCTACGCAGCGAGGAACCGGTTTGGAGGTGAGTCAGCGTCGGCGCGAGCATGACGCCACCTGGCGCCAACACCACGTGCGCCGGCTGTGGCGAAACAAGAAACAGTGATGCAATTCGTGCAATAACAGGAGGTCACTGACCTTGAGATTGGGAGATCCAGTCGGCGGGTATACCAGTACCATAGGCCTGAGCCCTAAAAAAATTCACATAGTCTGTCAGTTAGATAATCAAAAAATATTGGACAAGTATTTGTTTTTGTTTCGTCAATTAAATAAAAAAATTTAAAGACCTCTGTTAAAGTTCCGCGTGACGTTACGCCGCCGCGTAGGTACAACTTTTACTCCGTAAGAAGTGACGTGACGGCCCACTCCCGAAATTTGAGGCACTAGACATTTTTGTAATTTTGTGCTTTTTTTTAAATATAAAAATACGTAGTATACAACATTTTTTGATACTCCAACTGGCGGAATAATATAACACTATTTATTACATTTCACCGACTATTCCCGTTATTATCCCAAGGGAACTCACTACCAGGATATAACGTTCCTACGTTTCAATCCAGGTCTTGATCTACTCGTATATACCAACGTTCATCTCAATCTATTCAGTTGTTACCGTGTTATTTAGCAACAAACATTCAAACCTCTAAACATCCAAATTTCTTCACAAACTTTCACATCTATCTATATATATAAGTACATAAAACAAAGTCGCGTTAGTTAAACATTTTATAACTCACGACCGGGTGGACCGATTTTTTATGATCTTTGATTTGTTGGGTTTGTTTCCGCCCCGAATAGCAGAATAACTAGGTAATAAAACATTTAAAACATCTAAAAAAAAAAATTCTGGGGCGGAACGTAGTTCGCCGGGACAGCTAGTTTATAATATTTGTAGGATAGGAGTTTCTTTACACTGGAAATATCACTATTCCTCGGGTCGTTCAAGAAGCCACTCTATCCTGAAATGTATCAGCGCTCGTATAGTTATTTAATAAAGATGCATTTCGACTAAGTACACTCGAAAGATAGTCTCCAGACGCATTAGGTATATCCCACAATTTTTAAAGTTATATACACAAAAGATCTGTCTATAATCTTGAACAAATGATGAATAAACATCGTCGTTTTCTTTTGAAGTACCTACTCTGTATTGTTCGTGACGGAGCCATACAATATAATATGGTGTAACAGAGGTCGAAAGGTCAAAACTCAAGGTACAGAGGCATTAGGCTGTGTATCTGTATGAAGAGTGTTCTTGGTTGTTTCAAGGTGACCTTGGTGTGCTCTGGAGGACACAGCCACATCGCGCCGACAAAGCGCATGCTCCGCGGAAGAGCCGCGGTCGGCGAACCACATGAACCATTTCCCGTTCCTTGAACTTTTCTGGTTATACCTTGATGCATGACTGGGAACTGTTACAGTAACTACCTATTCAATGGGTATTTGGAATTAATAATCCTATCAAAAACATTATATGTAAAAAGATGCAAGTCTCGCAACGCAGTTCTCCTGCAGCAAAAAAGTTTTGAGATGTAATGCTAAACCAAGTCAGTACCAGGGGGCCGTCAACAGAACTCGATTTCCACCGAGTTTCATTATATGTTGGAGAACATGAAAAAAGAATAGACACGTGTTTTGTCATTTCACCTCAAACTCATATTTTACTAAAAGATACAGCCTCAAACTTTGAAGGGTGTTTTTTTCATGTTTTCCAACATGAAACCAGTAATTGACTAGAAACTTGCTTGAATTTTTTTTCTGTAGAGTTTAGTCACTTTTCAATACTTTGAAGGACAATATCTCCTACAAGTTGAACTTGGGCAGCTAAAAAAATACGTGTCTGCTATTTTAGACTACTCTATAACCAGACATACCTAGAAGTTTTTGTGGCACGAATAAAATTGTCATAGGGACTTCCCAACGATATTAATTTATCGATAAATGTAGGTATTTTATTCTGACAGTTATGACTATGAGATAACTTATAATATGAATACGCAATGTGCATATCTATTACACAGTATAAAGTACTATTATGCTGCACAATGTCATACAATTTACCAAAATTGGCCTTTGTTGCAAGGCACTTTCTGTTTCAGTTTACTTTGTATGGAAATCGATTTAATAGTATTAATAGTATTTTATGCAACAGTTGTATAAGTGGGTTCAAAAAATGCGAATTGCGTGAGTTGCGATACGAGCCGCGAACGCGGCGAGTATCGCAAATAGAGACGCAATGAGCGTTTTTTGAGTTAATTATACAACGTTGCATACAATACTTTTTCTACGACTAGTTTTTAAATTATAAAATACAAAATTAATCATGACCTGGAAACAAGGCAAATATGACGTTTGACTGACAGTATGTGTCTATGGTAAACTTTTTTTTTAATTTAAAATATACTTAAATTCAAAATACTTTTTTTATGTTGGCATGAATGAATTTAGTTCGGAAAGTTTTGTTTTTCTTAAAAACCGTAGGAATTTAATTGATTGTTAAGTTGGTAGTTGTGCATTTTTACCGTAAAGTTAAAATTTAGCGCTTAATCCTTGACCTAAGTTTAACCTAGATTTAGAAGTCTGTGGCTGCTAGCAATAACGTAAAGTGACTATAGAGTATAGACTTCTCTGAACTCATATTATGTATGTTCTTATATTAGTGTTCGTGACCAAGTAAAAGACAGATAACAGTACAGGAGTAGAAAAAAGAAGTTTATGTGTAAGAAACACGTTTATAGTATATTCACAACTAGGGTGGTAATACAAAGAAAGGCCGAGATCGCAGAAGTTTGCGGCCCGAGCTGCAAGCGAGGGACGTAAAGATGCGATCGAGGGCTTTCTTTGTTACCTGCCGTGTTGTGTACATAATTTTATGTCTACACTTGGCCAGAAAGCGTACGGAAAAAGCCACTTTATGGCCAGGTGTGGTGTGGCATAAATGATAAAAAAAAGTTGTTAAAATTTATGTTTATTTGAATTTTAAAATTCCGAAAAAGTATACTTAAATTTAATGTCATTACATTATTATTAAACCTCTATGGGTAGTAGTGATCAGCATTTTAGTTAATTTCTATATTATTCGGTGTACTTAATATCTACTAAGAAATGTCACTTCAAAATAAGTATTTGAAACAGTTATCGATACATTTATATCGGAAGGAATAGTTAATTGACGTTTCTGTTCTGCCACCAAAACTTCTATGTCTGTCTATAACATACCTATATCAAAATTAATCAAATCGGAGTCGGACAGTCGGGTACCTTTCCTTGTAAGATAGGTACTAGGTATACCCAACACTATATTCATGTAAGGCACTTTCCCGAAAGTTATAAATAGATCTACATACTATTTAGAAATATAATGCTTATTGGTTTGCTTATATTTGTCCTTGAAAATACAAAAATCGGTAGCATAGACGTCATCGAATAGGCAATATATTACAACCTTCGCGGTCGGACTCGCACCGAGGCTTCCGTACAAACTCGTCAGTAGATACGCGAATAATTCAAGATAAACTGTATGGTGGGACAAACTTAACTGTGTTCTTGAAAAACTGTTGTCCCCGTACATCGACATATCGATACCTTTAGACTCAAAGGGCGTAAACGCCATTAGAACCTGCGGCGTTTACGCCCTTTGAGTGTAAAGGTATCGATATGTCGCGGTTAGTTCAGTAGGTAGGAGCCAATAAGTTTATCTTACGATTTTTGCGAATTTCTAAAAAACGCTGTAAGTTAGGAAAACCGTTTTATTTTTCCTGCTAATATATAGAATGATAATAATAATCGATATGAAATTTTGGTACGGAACCCTAAAAACAGCTATAATAAAACCTCAATAAAATGGATATTTAAAAAGATATTTGACGGGGCCGACGATTGTCATTGTTTATCATTATATTGTCCGTGGTCCGTCTCCTGTCAGTCTACAGCGGCTGTTGAAAGTTCTTGAGATTGATGAAATTGTATTGACATTCGTGTGCTCTATAAATAAGTCGCAAGTTACGAGCTCAGAGGTCTAGCACTCGTAGAAATGAGCACGTGGAGGATGGCGGGCTTAAAGTAAAATATTTGTATTGTAACTTATCCCTAATATGTTTACCTAATTTGCTTCTTAGCCAAAGCGTGCCAACGGAATCCCATTACTTAACCTCCGCTGTCCGTCTGTCACAGGTCTGTATCTTTTGAACCGTAGGTAATAGGTAGAGACTTGAAATTTTCACAGAATATGTACAAAATGACAAAATAAAATTATAATAAATATGGTTGTAGGTGCTTGTTTGTGGCCGGTTTTGGAAACATGCGACAACATAGCAATAGGCGCTTAGACACAAAATTTTGAAAACATTACTTACCTATAACATACAGATACATGTAAGCCTAGTAAGTTAGAGTTTCTATCGTTTTTGCAGCTATGTGAACTACTCCAGTATAGCTGCGAAAACTTTGCGAAAATCTCTGAAGTCCAACTTGAAGGAGGCAGCGGCAAAGCGCGATGAGTCCACAATCAAAATATTTTTTTGGGAGGATGGTAATATGTTGGGTAAGTTCAAAGTCTAGTGTAGTACCTGTGTAGTTACTACAAGGCAAAATAACGTGTTTATATACCTAGTTAGTTACTATTACTAGGCAGATTGGGGTAGGCCGACAAGTAGAGAGAAGGGATGGGGTTTGTCCGAAGTAGGTAATCTTGTTTTATATATATATGAATTACTTAGATAAAAAATGTGTTAATATGCGCATTACTGCGAGTGTTTCAAACGCCGTAACTTCGGTGGGATCGATATTGCCAAAACTCCATCAGAATGAAACGGCAGTCGTACGATTAGGGCTATACGTTCGGGGCTCTCTACAAAATAACTGAAAATTCTGTCTAATCTTGCAAAATTACGCTGATAGGTATATGATTGATTATAACAAAACATTAACACGTTCCCTGCCCGGGTGACCCGAATCCACGGGGCCATGACGCTTTTTTTCAGGAGTCCGTACTTCCACTATGGGTTCACAACTTCAAATGGCTACACAATGGGGCCACGACGTTAGGTATCACAAGTCCGTGTCTCCACACAAGTTTTCGTTGATAAATCCGTGTCCCCAAAGTGGAAGCAACTTGGACGTGTGACGTTGTCATATCGTTTAGTAAGGGGACAGGGAACGTGTTAACCATACCTGCCACGGTAATGTTTATGGCCAATATGAAGCACTGGTCCCTCTGGCACTTAGGTAGGTACTATTAGTTATTCTGTGGTTTCGGTGCAATCGATAATTAAAGTTACGGGCGACACTGAGATTTACCCTGACAAATTGTATATTTTTTATTTCAGGTGAAGGAGAAAAACCGAAAGCTTCGGCAAAAGTTAAAACTTAACGCTCCAGGACTAACTGGCACAGCCTGCAATGCGACGCGCCTTCACAGGTTACCTTAAGTATATATCAGCATTTTTTTATTCAGAATAGTGCCATTCCATGAAGAAGATTGATGCTGATCATGAACCGCACGAGATGTGAAGTTGTGCCAGTTACGTGATGCATAAAAATGCAATTTACTCGTATATGACTTAAATTAACCGAGTTTAAGAGATTCTTTATGAGTAATAAATGTATTACTGGAATATTTTGTTTCGTATCTACTATTTAGGCCCGTGGAAATCGACGCGTTAAAATGCTAAAATCGCAAAACATGATGTAGTTCTTATTCCGTGGTATATTGTATGGACCAGTTAGAGTAGTGTGAATCCCAATTTGCAACTGCTAAAAAGTTGTGCTCGCTGAGCAACCCGCGGAAAACTACGCAACTTTTGAATTTTTACTCTGATGCATTTTTGATAGTACGTCTTCGTCTTTAGCACAAATTAACTAACATTAAATTAGGTTCTATGCAATTTGTAAGTGTGATAGTTACCGAGAATTAAGGTTTTGAATTTGATGGTATTCCAAAAAGCGGGGGTACTCTTTCAAGCTTCGTCACCTTGCCCGTTTAGATTCCGTCCGGGCCGTCACGTTGTTGCCTGCCCCAGTTAAGTTTGCCAGGTGGTCGGGAATAGGCTAGATGACTAAAAAAAACTGTTTAGTCCGTCTGTTACATTATGAAAAAATATTGTAGGTACACGTATTTTTTGTTTTGTTTGACAAACAAAAACTGACGAGGATAGAGTGCTTAGAAGTTTCGAGTGACGTCACTCTTGAGTACAAATTGTACTCGAGAGTGACGTCACAAGCCCCCACTCCAGAAGTTTGATGATCTATAACTTTGTCGACTTTTAATATTTTGATAAACCAAAAAATACGTGTCCCATATTTTTCCATAATCTAACTGACGGACTAAATAGAATTACATATTTTTAACCCAGTCATCATCCCTATTGGCGGGATTCTCCCGATAGAACACTCAGTTCTCCCGACCAGTCACAAAATCCCGACATATTGTTTCCTGCTCCCGATAATAGGGTAATCCAATCTGGCAACCCTAGCACCCTTCTTTCCCACCGTCCACCTCCCGAGACCACTTAGGTGAACCGTTGAAAATTTTTTTTTACTACCGTTCACCCCCGAATATATCGTATTCTTTATATTGGTGACCGTCCACCTCTGAAATTTATTTAATTAATTTTTGGGTGGATTTTCGTCCGCGACATTTGTATGCCTAACTAAATGTATGGCATACAAATTTGTATGGTGTACACTTTAAAAGTGCATAAAACCGCCATTTTGTTTATTTTAACGAACTTCCCAGTGACACTCGCGCCATCAAGACGAATCTAATGATGTATCATTTATCAAAATCGGTTGTGCCGTTGAGTAGTTACGAGCGGACATAGGAACGGACATACATACATACATGCATAAATACATACAGGTCAAACACATAACCCTCCTTTGGGCTTCACCGCAGTCGGGTAAAAATCAACCCTTTTCCATGTTTATGTATATACATTTAAATAAGAACCACCGGAATAGTAGTTGTCAATGCCATATTGAAATTATGTGTATAGACAAACTTGAAATCTGAAGAGTTCTGATAATAGGTATTGATAATAAGGTGTACGGTGGAAATAAAATTTTTCCCATCGTACACCCAAGGTGGTCAAAGGTGAACGGTAGTAAAAAATATTTTCAACGGTTCACCCAGGTGGTCTCGGGAGGTGGACGGTGGGAAAGAAGGGCCCTAGCAGTAGCAGTCGGCGTCGTCTACGACGTCCTCAGGGTACCATTCCTAAGTCAGTCAGGACATGTAGTGGTCGTCGCACAAGTCTGCGCGTAGTCGACGGGTGATAGTCTGGTCAGGGTCAGGTAAAGGGGGGATTTGGTAATATTGTGGCCGGGGTGCGGGTGTCGGGACATAGTCCGCCGCCTCCCGCACGAGAGGATTGGAATGGGAAGTCACTTTTTTTGTGCTTGAACATGTGCTAGCTCTAGGAGCTGTCACAACTATCGGACTTCGTGGCGGTAGGCTGCCTCGGCACCACACATTTGAGAAGGCTTTGTGCAGTCAGTAGTACCATCCAATGCGGTAGATGGCGTTACAAAACCTCCCAAACCAAAACGTATAGTATTTTTATATGACACTGCACTGTCGTACAAAGGTCTAATCAGTAAATTTATGAGTTTTCGCTTCAATAAAAACATTGAAATATCTCTAAATATTTTAGTTCGTTAATAAAATTAAAATGCCAATTAGCCAATAACATTTTATTCAGAATGAGGACCAATCACATCTTTACTTAAAACTATAATATATTTCAGATTCAATCAGTGTATTACAACATTTTAATTGAAGTTTAGGTATAACTTGAGTCGCGTTTAAAAATTGTCAAGCCCAATGCAATCGTGTACATCATCACATTATATCGGAATTTCAAACAAAATGTGCGCGTTTTCATTGATCTCGATTGATTATATCAGTTAAGAAATCACCTATCGAAGTATCGAATGTCTCCAGCATTTGTGAATTTATTTCCGTCCTCAATCTCAGTCTTTGTCTAATAGTTAAGTATCTACCTAGACGTAATTCTTCATGATATAGTTCTCAACCAAATACAAAATCATTCATGCATTTGCGGTTCAGGGTAAAATAAAAATGAAATGAATAGGCTAGCTTCTTGAGGTTAAATGAAAGTGTCGTTTCCAAATATTATATAAATAATATATTTATTCTCAAAAAAGATAACTTATACTTCCGTTCCTTCAAATATCTTAAAATAACAGAAAACTATAAGAAGAGGTACTCATCACTTTTATAGGGCACCATATTTTTCTTAGACACGAGAGTTTTGAGAATAAATCAAATTGAAATCAAGCCGATCTGAACTGTCAAGAAACTAGCCTATTCTCAGGGCGACTTACACCACAAGACCCTGGTCTAGAACTTTGCAGTTCGAAATTCGTAACCAAATTTACACTAACAGCACGTAGATTTGCATCAATATTTTTATGGAGTATAACCTCCTTCAGACATCGAGGTTTAAATCGACTAACGTTTTATTCAGGATTTAACACCCTATGCGTTATTAAAATGTCAAAATAACATGGCCTTTAGACATTTTCACGTCGGAGTTAACCTAACCGGTATAAATCGTGGGCCGAATGCAACCTATGTCTCGCCAGCATTTGAGGAGTGTCTCTTCATACGGGCTTATTTCACTATGAAAACCATAAAAAATTGAGCCCTTTTGAAAAAACACTCCTCATTTACAATATGTCCAGTCCCAATACTAGTTTTAGCACCAAGCTTTCAGTAGCAGCAGAAACTTTCGTTAGTCAAAAATCAATAAAAAATACATTTTTTTCTGTTTAATTTTACAATATCATTTATGCACTTCACCCGTACTTGTAACTTATCTACGAGTATTTATTAACGATTGTTTATATTATTCTCTTGGTGTAAGAATTTGACACATAAAATATCATACGATACTGCTTAAACTAAAAACGTAAAATATAGTTCATGATGAAGATTAAAAATATAAGATAAATAATAATAAGAAATAACTAATGGGTATAAAAATAGTAATAATAATGAGCATAGATATTACAGCGCAGGGCCCAATATCATCAATCAACTTCACTAAGTGAAGAAAAAACGAGCAAGTATATAATCGCTTCACCAGATGTCGGCTCTTTTGCATTTGCGCCAAATGGAAACTAAAACATAATAAGTGATTAACATTTTAACAAAGACTTTGGCTTTAGAAATAGATTTCTCATATTCATAACCATGTTGGGCCATATTGGTGTTCCAAGTGTCCATGCGTTACTTTAAAATCATTTGACGCGTGACAAAGTAAAATAACATCTTCTTGTATATGTGTCACCGCCAACTAGCTTAATTAGCCATTTGGTTAACTGCCTAGCCTTTTCATTAAACGGCGCCATTCAGTTAAGTGCCTAGATGAACATCGGGCTGTCTAGCCCTTCTATCAAACGGCTAGGCAAACTAATTTCGTTCGACAACATTAAATAACCCGCCTAGCCGAGTCCGTCAAATTTTAGTTGTATAAATCTATTCTGTTCTAGAACCTGATCACGCATGGGGGGATGGAAAAAGCGAATAAAACAAACTCCTTTTTTTAGGTTAGGTTTGTTAGTCAGCTGGTGTCCCACAGATAAGAAATAGAAGCTTCGTCGACCTGCTGGCGGGTCATAGCGGTTTAGAAAAAAACTCTAATCTCCTCATAGTTGCCCTACTAAACGAACGGCCTAAGCATTGGCCAGCCATATCGTTAATTGATACATTGACGCATTGGCTAAATTTTATCCAGGCAACAACTAAATGGCACCGTTTAGTGAAAAGGCTAGGCAGTTAACCAAATGGCTAATTGAACCAGTTGCCTGCGACATGTGCACTCTGAGTAAGGCGAGTGAGCTAGGGCTCGTCGGCGCCGTCGGCGTCGTCGGCACCGTCGGCGTCGTCGGCGTCGACGGCGGGCGGTCGCGCGGCGCGGCGGCAGCGCGGCACCAGCGCGTTGTACTCCGCCTGAGTAAGGCGAGTGAGCTAGGGCTCGTCGGCGCCGTCGGCGTCGTCGGCGTCGTCGGCGTCGACGGCGGGCGCGGGCGCGGCGCGGCGGCAGCGTGGCACCAGCGCGTTGTACTCCGCCATGCCCAGGATGAGCACCGCGAACCCGACCAGGTGCTGCCAGTGGAACACCTGCCAGCTCACCGCCAGCGACACCATCCAGATCACCAGCGTCCTGCGACCCACACAACTAGGGTTTGCAGTACCGGGAATTTTTTGTATGAGAGAACCGGGAATTCCCGGTACTGCCATACTAAAAATTCCCGGTACTGCAAACCCTACACACAACGTTACTTATACCTAGGGTTGCCAGATTCAGGCATTTCATTTCCGGGACAAATGCACCCCCCCCCCCCCCTCCCCGCCATCGCAAAATCACAAAACACAAAATCACAGAAGGTATTCGAAATCCGGGACATCTAAAATGTAATTCTGGCAACCCTACTTATACCAGAGTATAACTGTCGCAGCCAACTGGTTTAGTTAGCCATTTGGTTAACTGCCTAGCATTTTCACTAAACTATGACCCGACAGCAGCTCGACCAAGACCTTCTGGGCTTCTATTTCTGCTCTGAGGGACACAAGCTGACTAACAAACCTAAAATTTAAAAGGAGTGTGTTTAATGAAAAGGCTAGGCAGCTAACCAAATGGCTAACTAAACCAGTTGGCGGCGACATAACAACAGTAATTTTTCTTCCTACAAGTACGTCGCGCGGCTTGCATGTGTGCGCGCCGTAGACGAACGCATTATACTCGTAAGCAAAGTTTTAAGAATGCGTAAGAATGCTGCAGTACGGATCGCACCGTATGCGCCTCGACCTTGAATATGTATCGCGCGCTCCTAATCGGCCGAAGATAAACTACTTGTCTGTCTTTATAAAAATAAATAAAATAATTTATTTCTGCAAGTAGGCCCTCAAGGGCTCTTTTACATGTTTTATATTATTTTCTCTTCTTTTCTTTTCTTTTGGTGCTTCGGGTAATGACCTTCTGGTGAGAAGAAGCGCCGGAAGAAACTCACCAATTTCACTTTTCATCATTTTAAAAGTGTTAAAATAATTTCATTAACACATTACATTAACTTAAATATTATACTTTGTTTATACTTCCCAAAACTAGTTTCATAATTAATATTTCAATGTCAAAATGAGTTTAGAACTTTTATTGAACGAACAGGGTTCGATTTCAATGAAATAAAGAGTGCGAGGATAAGGACTGACAATTTGTCAAGTCAACACAGTTGAACTGTTACAAATTGGGTATTTGTGTCATAGCCAATTATTAGGCGAATTAGTAAGGACTTTATTCTAAATCGTCCACAGTATGTATCTCACGATATTGAGGAAGTACCCTAATGTGTCGGACGAGCGTGTCATAGGTCATAAGAAATTAAATACTGAAAGTTTCATAATTAAGGCCCCATTTAGACGGCGCGAGAACTCGCATACGAGTTTCATTTCATTGCGGCGTTTAATCGACCGAATGAACTCATTGTACCTAGGAAGGGGGCCAAAGAGAGATACTTCAAAACATGCTTGCTTAACAATTAGTTACGAATAGTGCGCCGTATATGTGAAATAAATGCGTTTTCGCCAGTATACACACCTTACAGAATCCAGCACCATTCGTGTAGTGGCAGACATTTCCTTTGTCACACTGATGCCGGCAAAGTTGAAGAAAGCAATAGAAACTATCGTTCCCAGGATAGCCACGAGCAATATCGGATTGTTCCCTGAAATATACAATTAGGATGAGAAACGTGAATTGAATCGCTCAGTTCTCTATACAAACGAGAAGATTAAGAATCGACCTTATTTTAGGGGTGACATAAATAGACACATTCATGTATAAATAGCGGCAAGAATCGATTGGTGATTTGGAGATTATACCGTCACAAGCTTGAAGTGCTAGATGGGCCCCTATAGAAGTAAGTATGTATATAATAAAAGTAATGTTTTGTATATGTGGCACAATGCCATTAACTGATTCGGGAGTCACGTGGTTTTTTGTTTACCTTTTTAGGGTTCCGTACCCAAAGGGTGCCAACAGAACCTTATTATTAAGCCTCCGCTGACTGACTCTCACAGGGCTGTATCTTTAGAACTGTAATAGCTAGAGACTTCAAATTTTCACCAAATATGTATTTCTGTTCCGCAATAAGAAAAGCAAAATAAAATTTAAAATAAAGGGGGTATTCCTATAAGAAATGTGTTTTTGGAGTTTTTTGCTCGACGGTGGTACGGAACCCTTCGTGTGCGAATCCGACTCGCTCTGGTCATATATTGTTTTGTACCTGATGCCCGGGCTACACGAGGCTAGTTTTTCAAGCTAGTAAACTGGTTTACAAGCCAGGGCAGTTTTTAATAGGATGGAGTCCTATTTTTAGGCTAGTAGCGCCCCCCCACCACTGATTTTACTATCCTAGCTTGAAAAACTAGCCTCGTGTAGCCCGGGCATAAAAGAACAGAGTATTCGTACCTATTTGCACTAGTCCGTCGATGGCGTCCTCGACGGTGCCGCGCGCGTTGTGGCCGAAGTGCGGCGGCGCCGGCG
This sequence comes from Eudemis profundana, assembly GCA_947034925.1. Classification (NCBI taxonomy): domain Eukaryota; kingdom Metazoa; phylum Arthropoda; class Insecta; order Lepidoptera; family Tortricidae; genus Eudemis; species Eudemis profundana. Next base: position 30,439,949 of record OX344794.1, read on the forward strand.
TCCAGTAGAACACCACCAGCAGCCCCGACAGCACCGAGAACCCGAACACGCCCTCCCACCCCACGGCCTGCAGCGGCGGGATGTTCAGACCTGACACACAAGTTAGGTTCATTCAAATAGTACATTACACAACTAGGGTGGTAAAACAAAAAAGGCTGAGATCGCAGATGTTGGCGGCCCGAGCTGCAAGAGAGGGACGTAAATATGCGATCGAGGGCGTTATTTGTTACCTCCCGTGTTGTGTACATCATTTTATTTCTACACTTCGCCAGAAAGCGGCTTTTACCGTACGCGTAGCGTGCGGAAAAAGACACTTTATGGCCAGGTGTGGCATAAATAATATAATATGTTATTGTTTATTAACATTGGAATTTAAGATAAAGTAACTAACTGATTTTATCTGTCAGTAGCTAAGTGTGCGCATGAGGAGGGCCCGTTGAGATTACGAATTTATGTATAGATAGTTCCAGCAGAATTGAGGTCACGCACACAACATGTTATGTAATGACAGCGGGATTTTGAAATGACTGTTTTTTTTTCGTACCGATAGCAAGTTCAACAGCGAATTGCAAGATAGACCAAAACGTTTCTTTAAACTATAACCTTGTGTTTATTTACTCACTCATTCATTGCATTCATTCACTTTTTTCGCAATGAGTACTTCATGTAGCTTTGTGTGTAATCATTCACCTCAACTCTCCTGGAACTACCTATACTCGTAAGAACGATTCGAGACCTTCAGCAGGCCTATATCCTGAACTAAGTGCTCCACATGTAATTACCTCTGACGTATTTTTCTTCATAGACCATCTGGCAGGCGGAGATGACCTGCGCGACGATGATGAGCAGGTCGCCCGTGATGAGGCTGTTCGGACCCTTGGTCTCGCCCGGCGACCGGTAGATGGCATCGGTGGACCCCACAATTACCAGCCCCAAGATCACGCCACCTGTCATGTAATATTCGTCTTTAGTAATGACTAGAACTTACTTACAATTAGGTCAGCTATACCCATATCAAAAAAATCTTAAATAAGGACGATTTGTACGCGAGCATACGAAATACATCGTCGTATGTGGCACTGGCACCGATAACACTTCCTGAAGATGTTTACTGCAGCAATGCAGATATGTGTATGTGTTTAAGGTGATTCGAGTCGGCCGGTTTTCCATATAAACATACCTCGTAGGTTCATAAGTTTTGAGATGAACAAAATCACGTTTTTCTCGAACACGCTTTAACGTATTTAAACGAAATGTAGACAGAAGAAAAATCATTATATTACAGTACAAATAAAATATAAATTATTCAAAATGGTCGCCATTGTGCTGAACACAGGCACACAGGCCTTCAATCGTGTGGGCCATTCGACAATAGAGGCACGAATCGCTTTAGTTGATTAAACTTTTTTTCGACGGTGAAGATTTTTTCGTTGGTAAACAAAATCTTTTTGGGATCGTGTCTCCATAGCAACTGTCGACATCAAGCGAGCCTTAATTTTCTTAAACGATCGTTTTAAGTAGTAGACTTTTCTTCGACTGTAGGCCCTTTAAATCATACCTCAATATATGTATTACCATTAGATCATATTTCAATATCCGGTTCACCGAAAAAAAAAACACCCGAAATATTTTTTTTTCTAATTGACAACGTTTAAATTTAAAATTTAAAAAGTTTTTATCAAGCTGCCAGATCAAATTTTATTATTTTGGGCCTTTCAAAAAATCGTCTCAAAACTTATGAACACACGAAGTAAAGAGGGTCACTATTTATAAGTTTTATTTTATGGCTTGATATGTTTTACCTGCACAAAATATATAATTTTAGCTAGGGATGTAACGATACCGATACCGATATATCGGTATCGCCGATTATATACAACTGATATCTGAAGAGCGCGATAAGAATTTGTTGTATGAAAATATCTGTAAAAAGTAATTTCAATTACATAATTAATTTATATATTGGTCTATTACCTTGTGCAATAATAATTACTATGTTAATTATATATTTGGTTCATAATAAAAAAAAAATTGTGTTGACAATTTATTTATTTTTACTTTACACCTTCAAGGTTGACTCTCTGTTAAATATAGCCAAGTTTTAGGTATAATAAGGACATACAAATAATAAATCTGAAGTTCATACTTCATTAGTTAGATAAGATATCGGTATCGGTATCGCCCATAATTTACTATAAATATCGGTATCGGTATCGTATCGGCAAAATTATGTATCGTAACATCCCTAATTTTAGCAAAAAACGTTTAGTTTTAAACGATGATGGCGCTGAGCTTAACATCCCAATTGTATGTTAATGGTTAATTCTGTGTTTTTGAGACTTCTCATCTCATTTCGCGTAGGGCTCCCGCTACACGTGTTACACGCCGAAACGGATACCCGTGTTCTTAAGACCGGCGGTACTAAGAACCCGGATTACACAAACCCGCCGGGTACCGGAAACGTTTCTCAAAAACGTTTCCGGTACCCGTACCCGTTCTACGTGTCCACGGGTACACGTGTATTTAAAACCGGCCCGAACGGGTACGAACGAACCGAAACAGTCGGAGTCAAGGCACACAATATCTACTATTTAATGCTGACTTCAGATGAACTCTTTTGGCGTACGAATGTTTAATAATAGTTTGTAACCGTGTTGGAAAATCATATTTAGCCAACTACTTAAAATATGTTTTTTATATAAATCGAAGTAGGCATCGTTATTCTACATTGTCTGCTGTATTTTATTCTAAATCTGCTCGTACTTAGTTTAGAAACTTTATTCTGATGAGTTAGGTTTTGATTTAATAAAATTAAAACCTATTGCGTCTTATCTAAGTCAATTAATTAAAAACAACATTTTATTTATAATGGCATATCAGATATGTGACGAATATGGTTTGCAGATATACTAAAATATCAATTAAAAATAACAGTTTAGAATATAATTATGAATTACTTCGCAAAAACAACAAACATCTGCCAATGGCGCAAAAAAGATAAACATAAGCGCCATTATCATGTGATTATTCATAACTGAATTTCACCCGAGAACCACAAAAGTCCATGTTACCTTAGTTAACTTGCGATAAGATTGCTTATTTCTTTAAGATAAATCCTAAAGTTGGTAATCATTCAAGTTTACTTGAGTGACTTTCACAATAGGGTTAAGGTAATAAACTTGAACGCCGAACGCCTTTTTAACTACTACCAATTATAAGCTTTATGTCGTAGCAATAAGGTTAAAACTTATGCACCAAAAATTGCAACAAATGCCCCGGCAAAATCTTAAAAGATTAGATAAGTAAATGTTCTCTATTGATTTGGAGCCGCATCGCACTAACAAGTAGTTTACTATGAAAAAAGGCAGAGCAAAAACAATTAGAATGAACAAGAAATGGGTAAGATTTTGGAAATAAGGTACCTAGTCTAGTTGTTTTTTAGTACCTATGATTCCAGTTCCAGAGTAATACAGTTTCGTTGCAAGTTATTTTAAAATCGTTTTTTTTTGTTTTGTTGTGTTTGGTTTTGTTGTTATATACTGTTAATGCGATAGATTGTTATTACATGTTAAAAAAATAGAAGAAATTGGGTGTGAAATTTTGCCACAAGAGTCGATGACAAAGCTTATTGCTCATTGTTCAATTATCGCACAAACAACGAGATTTCTTGTAATATTAATCAGGACTACTATATAGACGACAGGAGCGATTGGGAGACATTTATTAACAATTCACCATAAGTCAACAAACCCGACGACCACCGAGTAAGTACAATTATTTAACTATTTTATTTATGTAAAAAAATATATGAACGTAACTCTATTTTGAATAAATAAATAAACCAGCCAGTGCGAGTCGGATTCACGCACGAAGGGTTTCCGAACCATTTCTGTATCTGTTGTTATAGATGCTACAGAAATACATAATCTGTGAAAATTTTAACTGTCTAGCTATCACGGTTCACGAGATACAGCCTAGGGACAGACAGATAGACAGACAGTGGACTCTTAGTAATAGGGTCTCGTTTTTACCCTAAAAAGTGCTAGTATTTGAACTTCGAAGTCTTATATAAAAATGTCTACTCGTATTCTATGCAAAAACTACCTGCTCTTAAAAGGCCGAACCCAATAGACTGTTTATTGACTTTCGGCTTTACATATTATACACCACGGAATAAGATATGCTCGAAACTTATACGTATTGTGTCTATTAATTTGTAGCTCGAACCACGATTTGTACCTTCGCTACTCGTTAAGGACGGGTCCGGAGACACGGGTAAATAAGATCCGTTTCTTCGGGTACCCGTGTACCCGTGGAAACGGATCTTAATTACACGTTTCCTAATTACCCGTGCGGAACGGGCCAGAAAACCGTGTCCGTGTTACTCAGAAACGGGTAATAGAAACGTTTACACGAAACCCGGACACGAGCGCGAGCCCTAATTTCGCGCAGACAAAATACATAAAGCTATAAAATAAAACACATTTTAAACATAATTAATGCCAGAGAATCAAACAATGACCCTCTTTGTGTCATGTATGGAAAGCCGACCGATTCGAATCACCTTAACAGACAAATTGTTTAATGGCTATAAGTATACTGTCCTTGTAAATGTAAAAGGAAAGCTGCTTTTAAGAAACAGACAATATGCATATACAAATTACGTATTACTTTAGTAGAGCTAAGCATTATTTATTCACGCGGACAAAAAAGTTAATTCGACATACATGTATTAAAAACATTTTCCAACGTCAGTTACTGGAACAAACTATGTATTGTCTAAATAGTTACGTGTTACATTTTGTGTCGGGTCGTAAATCGATCTGCTGTTGAGAACAATCGAGACCAGTGATTCATTTCTTTATCATGTGAACATATGTCTGCACCAGATATTATTAGGAGCTGTAACTTGTTACTAAAATAGAATTGTGCCGATATAGTCAGGCAAAACCTACGCTAAAATCTTGTAAGGTTTCCTTTAAGACTGAAGGTCGTAAAGCGTTTTAACGTGATGCGAAAGGAAATAATTTTATACTAAAAATAAAACCGCTCAAGAAACCTAAAACTAATAGCTTAGAAATGGTTTCCCATCAAAAAATGTTGTAAATGCTTACTCTCGAGTTCATGAATTTATACGAAATCTCATGACCGTAAACTAATTGGAATCATGACTCATTTATAATAAACTGTAGTTGTATGGATGCGGAAAAACAATTATATTATTATAAGTTTGAAAGTCATAAAAATGTTGTAGTTTTTGTAACCATCCTAAATTATAACATAAGTTATTTTCAGAGTCCTTACATTTCAACGAAACATCAATTAGTAGATATTATGGACAAACAAAAGTATAATTATTACTTAGTGACTCATTGTGTAATTCTTAGGTTAACTGAAATTTCAGGTGATTTTCATGACTCATACATACATAATAAGCATTAATGAAACAGATTTAACCTATAAGCAGTGTTGACCATTTTTATGTCAAATAATGTCAACCTGCACTAGTGTTCAATCCAACAAATGATTATGGTGTACCTAGCGCATAATATCAACCTAATACTATAGCTTGGCAACTTCGTTGGTGACACTCACATGTGTGCTTTTTGTTATGTGCAGCCGTAACTACTTACACAAGTTACCGCCAACACGAACGGGGGCCTCCGGGAGATACCTCCGTCGGTCGCCGTTCGAGTTGGCGGTAACAAGCACACATGGGAGTGTCACCAACGAAGGTGCCAAGCTATAAATTTCTATGAAAAATCATTGAAATCTAGTAGGCAAGTAGTGATAATAAACTATGTAGGTACTTGTTTCTTGTTTTGATGGTATTTTGCGTTTCAATCCCACAAAATTACATAATGTAAATTTCAAGAATTCAACCCAATTACAAGGCTTACAATACCTTTGTTATGACAACTGGGTGGTAGCAGCTGCTTTCTCAGTCCTTGTTTTGAGTTGTGTGGGTTGTTCATGCTTCTCTAAACATGGCCGTCGTCTTATACCTACATATATGTATGCTTCAGAATGCGATGTTTAGTCTAAGAATATTGCCGTGACCATAGGCGTCAGCATCTCAGGTTTCTATAAATTACTAATGTAGCATAATAAATCTATTTAACGTTAATTTTACAACTCATGTTTATAGTACACATACAGACATACATACCTATACCAATCCACTCTCGCCTGATAATTTGTCTGTCAAGGAAGATGGTGGAGAATGCTGCCACAAATATTATGATGGACCCTCGAAACATTTGAAAGCTGCTTGCATATGTAAGAGTCAAGCCAATATACATGATCGAAGTTCCAACCTGAAAGTAATAATTTGAAAATCTAAAGAAATGAAATTGTTCAGATCATCCATATAAACAAAATGTTAATATGTACACTATACCAAATGGTCAATATTGATGCCCATGTTTAACATAGTAGGTACATTACAAATTACATTTGATCATTATTAATTGATTGAATTAAGAAAAAAAATAATTATTTATTTAGAATGTTTAAGGATAGTCTTGAGTGATGTTTCATCAACCCATTTTGAAATGTGAAATATCATCATCCTATTAAAAAACACATTGAGAGACTATTTTGAGAATACTATTCAGAAATTATGACTAAGTACCTATATAATATAATGAAGATATATTATGATAGCAATTAACACATGTGTGAATTACATATTTTAAACCTTGTGATTGAGCTTTGACTTCATAGAAAGGTGATGTAACCTCTATGTACATAATATATTACTATTATTCCAATTGATATTGTAGATATCAGCAAATCAATAATAGTTTAATCCCCATGTCAAGCTTATTTGGTACTTAGCCTATTGCCAATAAATATGCTTTTTATTGAGAACTTTATGTACCCTAAGGTTGTATGCATGATATTACTAATTAGTGATTAAGACTGCAGGTTGCGTACCATTTATTGCACTGATGTTTTTATGCTCTTTTTTTAGGTGCCTGGACATATTTAAATTATTCTTTCACAATCACATATTGCTATGCCAGCACTATAACTCCCATCTCAATATGAATAAAACTACATAAAAGAAAAAAACTTTCATAGATGAAAAAACTAATCTGTGTAGACATACCATGTTTGATGAAATCCAACTTTAAAACTAATTAAGACAAATGATGACACTCACTAGATCAAACATAGCCGCTGGCATCAGTATCATGGGGTTAAAATCCTGGTTGCCTTGGGTCAGCTGGTGGCCTCCGCTGTTCCGAGTCTTAAAATAAACTAGTTTAAATGCAAGCAAACAGAGCATTTCACCTAGGAACATAGCAGCAGCCTGAAAACAAGATAAACATTAATTAATTTGATCAAACTTACAAGTAACTGATTGAACAAATCTTACAATAAAATAGGTATGCAGAAGTGGTGAGGCGTCCATAAAACTAGTTTCCCTCCGGATTGTCTATTTTAAGGCTTCTGAGCTCTCCTTTCCATTACATTTGGGGAAAAAGCAAACCAATTTTGATTTAAATTATTTATATTTGTTGCGACTCCATTTGTATGCAAGATATCCATTTCTTTTTTCAAAATTAGTCAATTGTTTCTTAAATAGTAAGTAGGATATTGTAATATGATACTACCTGCAGAAAAGGATGCTCAAAGACTCGTACTACACCATCTGACCCCTTGGACTCCACGCGGTCAGCCCACTTAGTGCTTAAAGTGTTGATGGAGCCAGTGACTACCATCATCAACGCTAGGAATTTCTGATACCCTGTCCACGCCATGCTGCAAACACATACTAAAATATTAATGGGGGTAATAGAAATAAGTTTTTCATTACAATATTTATCACAAACAACCCGTATATAAATAATGAGATAATTCAATGATAACTTGATTTTATTTTATTCGCTAAAAGTTATTCACATATTCGCTAAAAGTTATCTCAAGATTCTATAAAAAAAAATTATTCGCATATAAAATAAAAAACAAAGGATGTAAGTACTGAGATTGCTTATGGCATCTGTTTTGTTTGTGACTTCGCAGAAGTTCATATTACGTTTACGTGTTCAACATAAGTTCTGATGAATGTTTATATACTTACATTGAAGTTCATAAACACTATGTCTTAGCTCAAGTTAACCAGTACTTTGTTTACAAAAAAATATACTATTTTCCTGAGCGAAATCTTTTTTGAGGCAAATAGGATGCGGGTTTACTGGCACAACGGGAAGGAGGAAAGGGAAGTATGACATGCATGCATCACAAACGAAATGCTATGCTATGACATTATGACAATGACAAACAAATGACAACTGACAGACTTGTAATGTTACCAGTATTGTACCTGAATATGATTTGATCCGTCAGAGTAAAGGTACTGACTCATTTGCTTATTAGTAGAGTAGCACGAAAGCATGCCACTAATAAATAAAGGGCCCGTTTCACGAAGCTACAAGTTACAAATTACAAGCGGAAGTCTCTTTCTATCAAAAGGTATTGAAAAGAGACTTCCGCTTGTAATTTGTAACTTGTAGCATCGTGAAACGGGCCCCTGGTGGCATGTGTGCCTAGTCATTGCTACTGATACTGATGAACATGCTTAATATAAGCATGTTCAAAAATCAACCGTAGTTTGATTTTTAACCATACTACCTGAGGCGCGGGTGGAAGGGGGCGTGCTTTAAGCTCGTCTGAACATGTTTACTTATTAGCATGCTGGTGTCATCCATTCGATCTCAGTGTGCGGGGATTCTTTGGCGGGAATTTGAAACGAAAGAGCGGAGAATTTTGAATTTTACCCAAAGTTTTTCAATTTCGTATATGGTTAAGTACATTTATATACATTGATATTTATATACCATCTGTAATAAAATATTGTGATTAGGGAATTTGAACCTTATAAATATAAACTCACGGGCAAAAGTGTTGCTGTGATCCACTTTGCCCAATCAGTCAGTTTACAAAATTAACCACGTTAAAAAAATAACCGTTGCTTGCTTCGTTCTCAAAGAAATGCCCTGTAAACGGAAGATATTTTTATAGGCCATAGAAGCATCGACAATTAAGACTCGAGAAAATACTATAACAAGATAACAGACAATGTACTTACCATTAAACATCGATCTTTTTTCACAAAAATCACGTTTCGTCTCGTCACCGACGACGCGCGCAACAATCGCTCCCTACGACGCATGCCCCTGATTGAGCGAACATCCTATAGGCGCGTGGTGCGACAAGGGCGAATAAGTCGGGAAAGAGAGACCGAATTCACTTTGCCTGGGGTGTTCGCTTTACCCGACCTTCCCCTACCTTATACTCGTACATGTCAATTAGGAAATTAAACATACCACTACAGACATTTATAAAAACTTTATTCGTTCTAAATACTATACTATATTAATATTACGAGATTAAATTGGTTCAGATCGCTTCATATGATGATGCACTCATGTGGGACGCCCCGCATCGGCATAGTGGGGCATGCTGGAACAAAACGATAATTAGTTCTTTCTTATATCTATTTATACTCTACATCAGGGATTCAGTTTCTTGGCTTTTTTATATGTATGTCTTATTTCGTTTTATTAGTTTAAATAATGCTATCTCTTGCTCGATCGTCATAGCTGTAAAGTTTATGCATCGAGGTGAGATACACGTGTAATAGGTACGCGTTCTCAGAGATGGCGTTTAGGTTAAACACCTATTAAACCAGAATGACACAGAAGTCAAAGTAGACGGCAAAATTAAAGTCTGGATGGCTCCGGTGGTCGAAGGGTAAAGACGCTAGGCCGGAAATCCAGAGGTACCGGGTTCAATTCCTGGTCTGGACCAATGGGTAAGCGCTATTTAATTTTCCTATGTACTTTGATTTCTTGTATCATGTTTCTTTCATATAAGTTTAAATAAGTTGAGCTAAGCGTTTAAGAATCTACCTTATTTTGCTATTTTGGCTGACTCGTAGGTATACTTACTATTTAGTAATAGACGTGGAATCACAGTTTTCTGGGCTAGACAGGAGGTCGGTAAATTTTTGTATGATTATAGACTAATATTTATTTGTAACAGCTTTGACTCTAGCCCATGTAACCCATGTTGCGCTTGTATGCAGTCAATATCCTGGCGCCCTCTGGTAAGCAAAAGGGGCCGCTCGTGGCGTGTCTTGCTTTAGTACCGTGCGGGGCGTCGGCCTTAAGACGAGCGCAGGGTCTTTGGCCTCCTAAGACCCTGCACCATAGGTACCTAAAGCCGGCACTGATTTGTAAAAAATGTGTAAACCTTTTTCGCAAAGTTGTCCATAGTAGCCCGTCCCGTCGCACTTGCAGACGAAGCCGGCGCCTAGCGACGTCTGTGTGCACGTGCCGCGCCGACACGGTGCGCGCTGGCACACATTGGAACTCCGCTCTGATCAACACAAAACGTACACACCAATAACTTCCAAACAAACAAAATATTTACTGGCAATGGAATAAATAAGCAAACAAGTCACAATCATCTAAAAAACTCGAAACTAGAAAGTTCAAAACTTTTAAATTTAAGTGTTTTATTGAAAGCGAAAATGGTCTCCGCAATATATGCATTTTCCTCCAATTTCCGCAGTATCTCAAGGCGAAGGTTTTTAACTAATGTGTGTTGGCAGTGATGATTTACGGCACTGAAACTTGATTAAAGTCTTATAAGAATGCTCCAAGTCGCTCCAAGAGATCGGGAGGGTTATATAGAGAGGGAGCGCAGAGCATTAGCGGTGAGAGCCAACATGATAGCTCGCAGGTTCAGTCGATGTATGGTGCAAGTTAAAGTGACACTCTTTAATTAAAGCGTACTGTACATCACTGTACACCTGTAGTCTATGGAGCAACCACACCAAGCGATCGCTAAATGCACTGCGCGTCCAGTATAATGACGCGTTCAGGGTACTGTTGCGGTTGAGGCGACACTGCAGTGCGTCCGGCATGTTCGCGGACGCGCAAGTAGACGATTTCCACGCGACGCTGCGTAAGCGATGCACCGCGAAGCTCAGCAGGGTTCGCGCCAGCCGCCACAGTCTCCTGGCGGTATTAGCTGATAGGTGGGACAGTGGCCTATTGAGGCACTGGACCTCTGTACATTTAAGTTGTCGTAAAATATGGATCACGTCGTCCGATACACTCTAAAAAATCTGAGCCAACTAAGAGAGATTTTCTCTTTGTTGGCGTTAACTTAACTAAAACAAACAAAATATTAAACATATCAACGAAAGCTGATTAATTAAAACAGCAAATTCATTAGTGATTAAAACAACAATCTAGAATCTTGATAATTTTAACAAATATATTCCTTGTTTCTATCATTATTTGCTTCTTTGTATGATTCGATCATGTTTAATTAGTTACCTTATAAATCAATGTTTGTTGAATCAAATCAGAACATGGTTAATTGAACTATGATAAACAATCAATATCATCTTAGTTGGTGCATCTAACGTCTTGTTAGGCTCGTATGGAATCAAGATGCTTGATTATAACTATCACAATCTTGTTAGGAGCAACCAATTTTTTTTTAGAGTGTATATGAATTTTATTTTTTATTTTATATGTTCGGAGTTTCTCTGCGAGATCGAATCAGGAATGAAAAGATGCGTAGGACAACCAGAACCAGGGTAACCGACATACCTCATAGCATTGCATATTGTTAGGTACTTACTGACAATTTTTCATTACAACTTGGGACGACAGTGACTTTACATAAAAAAGTAAGAGATTGGTTTCAAATTCTACTTTACATTCGATTATTGCCAATTGATGCACTAAATTCAGCATCCCGTTGGAGATGCGGGTTCCAATTTCTGATTTCAATGAAACATAGAAATAGATTTTGTTAGCAAATAGTAGACCTATAAGGTGAAAACTATTTTGAATTTGTATCTACGAGTACTAATATGAAGTAAGCGCAAAATTATGAGGAAAAAATTGTAAATATACACGATAGAAAGTTCACGGCATAATCTTGGCTTAATGTGTCATCATCTCATCTCACAACTTGCTAACTCTCCGCGTGCGCTTCGCAAAGTCTAAATTGCTAAGTAACTCATAATAATGATCTGCACTCATGTGTATGTATAGGTACTTATACTACTTGGTACTTTATTTGGCAGAAAAATTACCTTTGATAGCATTTGCGCAAGCTATCTTCGTCCTGAAGATGTACTCCGTCTTGCAGTCGTAGCGACACAGGCATTTCCCGCCACTTATCTTACACCCGTAGTGCTTCTGGCTCTGCTCACAAGCCAGCGCGTTTACTAAAACAGTCAATCCAATATGTAGGTACCTATAATAAATATCTTTAGCAACTAATAGTTCGAACTACTACTTATCCGTACTATGTACCTATGTATATCCAAATAATTTAATTTAGGAACAATATCTGTTTTAAATAAAACAGAGCATAATGTGACATAATTTTACATATGCGATGGAATATACGCGACATTATACGTTGGACATAGTTTAATTAATATATACCTATGAATCGTTGAAACCAAAGAGAATAAGCCATATTTTTATTGGTTTGCAGTGTCATTTATCTATTTTTCGAAAATACTTTTAAGGCAATTGTGCACTTAAAACACATTCACTCTTTCGTTCATTCACTACCATTCTTGTATACAATTAGTACTCAATGTAGCTGTAATTATTCACCTCAACTCTGACGTGACCTACTCGTACCTACCTGTAGTACTTTTGTCATACTAGGTACTAGAAAGTAAGTACCTAACACTCTACAGCTCGCACTGCTTGCCGAACAGGAGAAATAAATAAAGTTACAAGAATTAAGAATTACCCATTCGAAGTCGATTGTAGTACGACTCAAGAAAACGTAGCTTAATTGAGAGAGTATTGATTTAATAAAACAATTTTTCTACTCCTGTACTGTTATCTGTGTTTTACTTGGTCACGAACACTAATATAAGAACATACATAATATGAGTTCAGAGAAGTCTATACTCTATTCCCCATAACAGCACTGGTGTCGTTATAGTCACTTTACGTTATTGCTAGAAGCCACAGACTTCTAAATCTAGGTTAAACTTAGGTCAAGGATTAAGCGCTCAATTTTAACTTAACGGTAAAAATGCACAGCTACCAACTTAACAAACAGTTAAATTCCTACGGTTTTTAAGAAAAACAAAACTTTCCGAACTAAATTCATTGATGCCAACATAAAAAAAGTATTATTAATTTAAGTATATTTTAAATTAAAAAAAAAAGTTTACCATAGACACATACTGTCAGTCAAACGTCATATTTGCCTTGTTTCCAGGTTATGATTAATTTTGTATTTTATAATTTAAAACCTCGTCGTAGAAAAAGTATTGTATGCAACGTTGTATAATTAAGTCAAAAAACGCTCATTGCGTCTCTATTTGCGATACTCGCCGCATTCGCGGCTCGTATCGCAACTCACGCAATTCGCATTTTTTGAACCCCCTTATACAACTGTTGCATAAAATACTATAAGTATTCAGTGTACGGTGAGGTCACTCATCTAATGTTCTAATCTGATTTACAATGTGAATTAGGTACCTATGTGGTAGGATCGAAGACTGGATTGAACCTAATGCGCCGTGGCTTAAAACGAGCGTCGTTTGTTACGTCGCACACCATTGTTTTGAGTAATACTCGTAGTAGAACCACGTAAAAGTAACATACGATTTACAGTACCTATATTGGACGTTGTCCCACGCTTTTACTAGGCTCAGCAATGATTATTTCAAAATAATATGCAAATTCATTCGTAATAATACCTTTATGGGATAACAGTGTTTCACTTAGTAGGTATCCTTTTAATTATCTCATAATTACCACAGTTATAACTTTGTGGAAAGCAGCTAAAAGGTGTAGTACCTTTTTTTAGATTCCCTAGCAAAGTTTAAATGGGAGTTCTAAGAAAATTAAAAAAAAGAACTCTATGCGGCCATTAAGACCGACGTTGAATATTAATAATGCGGTTGTTTGCGTGTACACTATTTTAGCGGAAAATAAATTGTGTGCTGTGAAACTTAACCGACAATGCTTTTTTTTATCTTGAGCCCAAAGTTTATTTATTTATGGCAGCACAGCTGCTTGCGTTAATATTTTCCTACGTTTCTAGTTAAAGTATGCCATTATAACCAGCGATATAGCGTGGAATAATCTGGATTTGGACAAAGACAAAGTGGTTTTAAGAGCCTACGATCTCACCGAAAAACTGTTTTTAGTACTTAACTACTTAAAACTGTACTACGTAAAATTTTATCGATAAGGTAATGAGCAGAGTTCTGTTCGTAATTAATAAAGCTCCTTTATATGCTTTAATCCGCTCTATATTGGAATAGTTGGAAATGTATTATGTCTTATCAAGTTATCGTTTTAACATTTGGAGCAGCTCGAACAAGATCACTTTGTTTGTGCGGCGAGGTTAGAATGATGACCCGGTGCTGTGAGATCAGTCCTGTTTACTAGATAAATATATCCTCGTCATTCATTACGAACTCGAAATGTTTTAGCTTTATTGTTGTTATACATAGAAGCAACACATATGACCTAGTAATTTACCCCGAACAAGTGACCTTGTGCCTTCCCAAAAAAATACGCAAGTTTTATAACAGTCTTATTAATCTATACCTACAGCCCTCATAGCGCTTAAACTAAAGGTATAATGGTTACTTCATCTTAAACCCTCAACCGATTCAGTTTACCTTTGAAGTATGGTAAAAGAGTAGTTAATGCTACTACCATTGCACAAAATTTCAAGAAGATCGGATGAACGATTTTCAAGCTATCGTAGAACAAAATTAAATGTACATACAAAAAATACGCCGATTTGTCACCCGTGCCGACTTATGAACCACGTTTATATTTCGCTCGCTCGGTAAATAGTAAGTTTGAATTCTTGAAAAAGGGAACTTTCACTTAGCTTTATTTGATACTTACATCGATCTAACTCTTTAACGATACGATAAAATGATCAAATGAATTAAAGTTTTAGTACATAGGTGTCTAATGTCTTTCTAAGCAGAATAGCAAGGTTCGCACGCGTTCTCCAGACCTATCCCCGGTGGTACTGGCCGATTGGGCAATATTATATACCTAGTGGGGACTATTTTAGTCCTTAATATTCCCCCGATCAAATCTGTGGTGGCTTTCTATTTCCTTCTTCCGAATTTAAGTAGAAGAGCAGTTGAGCCTAACGGATCTTTAAATTCAAACAAAACAGACTTATCATTTTAATCATTGCCAGATTACTCTGGGCCTGGCAGGTACCTGTTGAACTTTTCAGATTCTTGACTAAATTTCTCGGGTAAATGTACCAATGGGTCGATTTCAGGCGTTTTTCTGGCGTTTTTTTTTATTTCATTAGTGTCACTCGACTTTTACCGCGGGGGACTGTCGAGTGACGACAACTTTTGATGAAATCATGTGTAGCCTCGATACCGTCTATCGTTTATAATAAAAGTTATCACCACCGACCGCTTGCTATATTTGCTGGAACACGAATGAAAAAAACCGCCGCTGTCGAAACGCTTTGAAATCGACCCAAATAAGGATAAATGTCCACTAGTGCTATGCGTATCGAAACAATCTACGAGGAAAAAATCAACCATCAAAGTAAAACCTATCCTCGCCCAGCGCAGCCAAGCACCGCCACGTACAGTAAACGGCCATAAAGAATGCACATCGATCTTTGGAAAGAGACAATCGGCTAATTTCGACTTCGTATCGTATAGCGATATCTGTGTCGCACACACCATGACGTTTGTTTTGTCTTGTCAGTCGTGGTTCAAATGCGAGAGAGTGCAGTCGCATATCCAAGTCAATATATATATAGAGTTGCTAAAACTTTTACAAAATTAAATCTGTACTATGGCATCTATAAGAAAAGAAAGTAAGCCGTTACTTTGCCAGTCACGCGAAATTATCTACAATATTTATAAATATGTATTTTGTAACTGAAGCCGACCAATTTAAAAAACATGAGGATGTTAATGTAAGTAATTATTTTAAGAAGGTTTAACGGAGAGTTGCAGATGCCACTGGAATTTCAAGAAGAACTTTGAACAATTTATTAAACGAAGTCTGCACTGGCACTGATACACATTCTAGTGGAACAAAGTTCAGCTCTCCGAAAAATGGGTGACCAAAAAAACAATTTCGTTTAGATATGGACGATTTTGATTATGATGTTGTTCGAAGAACGGTGTACGATTTTCTTCTGCGTTGCAAAGAACTGCCGACAGTAAAATCATTAAAAGCTAAATTATCTGTTTTACAGCTCTATATATTCCACGTGAAATCAAAACAAAACAACAATAAAGTACTTAGTTCTAAATTCAAATTCTGTTGAACGATTAATCTAATAATTGATGTACATGGAAATTAGCATTCGTTTGTATTCGGAAATGCGATGATTGCCGATGTGCATTCTTTATGGCCGTTTACTGTAGTGGTGGATATTCAGCCTAACACTACGTAGTACCCAGGGGCGTATTTACCCTAGGGCCATCCGGGCCATGGCCCGGGGCGCTAATCGGCCAGGGGCGCCATAGCCGCCCCGGCCCGATTGCCTTTTGTTCTGGTTTTGGCGCCATTCAACTGACTTTTACTTCTCATCTTTTTTAATTTATCGAAAATACGGTCGTAAGTTAATGTTCGTCAATACCTACGGAGCGCGTCTGTTATTAAGAACATACGGCGTGTTAAGTACAATAAGTACATGCTCTGAATAAGGGCGTTACAAAACAACGAATAATCCAGTAACCTTGTTACCTGATAGGCTGAAAGTACGGGGTACTTTGCGCCGTTTGCGCTAATCCAGTGGTTCTGATTTATTGCAGACTTGTTTATGATGTTGGATGAATAATCTAAATTTGTGACCTCGAGCGCCAAACGCAACTTTGTCAAAAATCGAAAAAACCGCGAAAATTTCGGTTTTCAGATTTTGGCGATTATAACCCTAAAGGACTAGTTTTTGATAGTACCTTTTCAGGACGTTTTTAAAGTACACAAAATTTTCTACAATATGAAATAATAAAATTATCTCTGTAGCGTACACCTAATAGTTTCCAAGATAAGGCTATTCAAAATTCATAATTTTTTCGCTTTGAAAGTCTTTATTTCGAAAACTATGGGTCTACAGAGAAAATTCTAGCCTCATGGGCATTATAGCAAATTTAGTCTACTTTAAAAACGTCCTGAGAAGGTACTACCTAAAACTAGACCTTCCCAAATTTTTAGGGTTTTTCGATTTTTGACAAAGTTAGGTTCCGCTCTCAAGGCAAAGTATAAAGACGAACAAGTAGTCCAATTTCAACCGTTTAGGAGCGCGCGACACGTATTCCCAAATACGCGCGATAGCCCGTCTGTGTGAGTGCAACCATACTGGAGCATTCTTATTTCTTTGCTTGTAGTGCGTTCGTACACGGCGCGGATCGCGCGCTTGAATGTTCAAGCGCGCGATCCGTCGCGATTGTCCCAAGCTCTGATGTATACCTAAACTTACTGGATTATAAGTAATCAAATCATCATTAATGACTGTGTAAACAAATTATCACACCACAAAAAAAAGTCAACTAGAAGTTATTAAAAATGTTGTATTTTTTATTTCAATAATTTTTTCCTTGACTTCTGGGGCGGCGAAACATAATTGGCCCGGGGCGCCAAATTTCAAAATACGCCCCTGGTAGTACCTAATACGTTCATGTAAGATTCTGCAACCAGTTTACATAAGTTAATAAACGGTCCTAAAATATAAAAAGCATAGATGGTTGTATAAAATGTATCAGATCGCACTGCTTCATATTAACTATCTATACGCAGTCTTTATGATGAACTTCAAAAGTAATTAGCACTTTCAGTTTATTCTTAGGTTGTCATCCTATTTAATAACAATGACTGAAAAACCAACGTTACTTTTAAATACACAAACAAAGAACAGACTTCAAGCACTGCGGTATTAGCAAATGCGAGTATTAATAATACCTATTCTGTATTTTGTTTTAATTCATCTTCAGAGCTTAGTTCTGATAAAAGTATAAAAAACTTGAATGATATGACGAATAGTGGAATTCCTTCTTTTCGAGAACAATCAAATATGTTTTTGTTTTAATAAAAATACAATAAGAATAAATAGATAAGAAAGACGAATACCATTTCCATTTGACATAAAACAAATTAAAACCGAAAATCCATTGCCACGCTGTATTTTAAATAGTAAAACGCAATGAATATATGCAGTCTTAGTGATTAGACTGTGTTTACGAGATTTTGGTCCAAATGGTACTTACGGCACAGGCAGGCCAGGAGGGTTCCAAAAAGAGCTGCGACGCTTAGGCGCATGTTCGCTGGACTATACGGGGCGCGACTGCCGCTGCCGGCCGATATGGCACTTCCTCCCGGTGTGAACGGCCCGGTATCATGCCATATCTGGAGGCCCGAGTAAACTACGACCTCTCGATGCGAGTGCGAGTCCCCTTTTTTTTTGCTTTATCCTGACATCCCTATAACCCTGTGATCATTTCTAGTGTTCGAAATGAACGGCTCCTACTGTATTGGTAATTTTATTGTGTTTATTATTTTTAGGGTTCCGTACCAAAATGGTAAAAAAGGAACCCTTATGGTGCGACTCTGTCTGTCTGTCTGTCTGTCTGTCCGTCTGTCACAGCAAGATATCTCAGGATCTACTGATGCTATCGACTTGAAATTTGGAATAGTGTTAAAAACCGCTAACCCAAGCCTATGGGACAGAAAAAAAATCTTATACCTTTTTTACTTTTTTTTTAAAGGGGACCGAAATGGGATATCATAAATCAAAAGTTGAGCTAATATATCGAGTGGGATATCAAATGAAAGGGCTTAATATGTAGATTCCAAAACAGTTTTTATTTTTTTTCTTAGTCATGTAATTTTTAATTAAAGACTAAAACCGTTAAAAAAAATACCGTTCCCCCCCTATTATCTCCGAAGATACTGAACTGAAAAATCTGCAATAATTACCGATTATTAATAGTATCCTAAATATTACAGGAAAAATAAAACGGTTTTCCTAACTTGCAGCATTTTTTAGAAATTCGCAAAAATCGTAAGACAACCTTATTTGCTCCTACTAAACTAACCGCGGCATATGTCGATGTATGGGGACAACAGTTTCACAAGAGCAAAGTTAAGTTTGTCCCACCATACTGTTTTTCTTGAATTATTCACATATCTACTGACGAGTGCGTACGGAACCCTCGGTGCGCGAGTCCGACTCGCACTTGACCGGTTTTTTTTTTGTGTATAATATCTATTCAATAGATACGTAATTACTTATAATTATCAGGATTATTATTATTTACCGTATATCTTTATTTACTTAAGTTAGGTTTTTTACAATATATATATATATATATATATATATATAAAAAGTAAAATACAAAATGAAATTACAAAACATAAACACATTATAAAAAACCTAACCTAGGGTGCCGCCGGCAGCGGGGCGGGGCCCAAGCTACCGGTGGTTAGGGTCGCAGAGAGAGAGGAACCTCCTGACGATGCGCGCCGTGTCCAGAAGTACCGCCTTCTGTATCTGACCCTTGATCCAGCCATCTAGCCAGAGCGAGTTATTATTATGTATGTCTTTCCCGTACACGAGACAATAGTGTCCCGGCCCTTTGGGAGGCGTGCGCGGAGCCGAAGCTAACGCGTAGAGGCCCTTTCGACAATTTAATGAAAGGCAACGTGTACACCCAGCGCATGCTGTCCCTGCCCGTGTCACGGGACGCACGCAGAGACAGCCCCCGCCAGATGCAAGGACTATTGTTGATTGATGGAATCTAAATTTACTGGGTTATGGTGGTGGAATTATGGAATAGATACTGGGCTATGGATTGAGACATGACGGCGCCTGTCAGGAAAAGTGTCTCATGGCTTTCGCGGCACTGACAGCCCGTGACTTGCCCTCCGCTGATGGGCCCCTGTTAAATAGCGACATTATGAGCAATGGCCCAGGGGCAACACCGCTGCCGAGGGCTGCAGGGTGTCGAGACATGTGCTGCGCTTTCTCCGAGGGTACTCGCGGCGTTATGCCCTTTAACACTTCCACGCCTGGAGTATATTTACGGAGCATTATTATTATTATTTTGTAAGTATCTACCACAATAAAACAATTATGAAAGCCACAACTAAGAGTTAAAATCAGATATTCCTACTACTGAACGTTGAAAACAGCCCATGCAAAACAGTCATAGGCTGCACCGCTCATAATAATCAGCACCACTACCTACATTGAATGTGAACTCAGCACATGCGGAAATTGATAACTTAAATATAGAAACAAGAACACTTAGAGAAAGTTTACAAAAGCAAGAAAAACAAATTGAAATTTTAAAAAAACTTAGTTTTGAGCACCCCAGTACTCCGGGATCT
Source organism: Eudemis profundana (assembly GCA_947034925.1). Taxonomy (NCBI): domain Eukaryota; kingdom Metazoa; phylum Arthropoda; class Insecta; order Lepidoptera; family Tortricidae; genus Eudemis; species Eudemis profundana. Next base: position 30,460,357 of record OX344794.1, read on the forward strand.
AACAAAAAAGTAAAAAAAGTATGTACGACTACAGAAACAACCTCGGGAATTAATAAAATAACGCAGTCATACCCCCGCGATACCATAATCCAAACAAGACACCAGAAGCGGAATGAACCTGTTCCCTTAAAAAATAATACTGAGAAGACCGGAAAAAGTGACATCGCAGCTTGTCCAGAGAAGATCTCTAAAAAATCCAAAAAATCTGTAAACAGCTCTAAAAAGTCACCTACTGAAATAACACAAAAAAATCATTACAAAAATCCCCCTTATGGAAGCTCAACAACACAACTCCAAAAGGACTGTAATGCGAATATACATTTGAAAGTCCACAGTAAAACTAAAAAGGGCCAAGAATCGCGTACTCAAAAATCGCCTGAAACTTGCCCACTTAATAACAACCTACACATTGCCAGCCCCTCGACATTGTGCAAGACATCATCCGAGCCAACCTCGCTAGCCGACGAAATGCCTCAGGGCAAAACACAACAGCGGGTAAGTCAACCACCCTCGGGTCTTGCGCCAACACCGCACACGAATGGACAGTCACAGAATCAACAAAAAACAAGTCCATCATCGTTGGGCCATCACCCAATTTTAAGCACTAATGTTGAGCCACAGGAGCAAGGACAACAGCGAGAGAGTCAACCATCGTCGGACCTGGAGCGATCTAAGTGCACTAAGGGACAGCCACAGGACCAGCAAGAGGCAAGTCCATCATCGTCGGGCCGTCAGCCAACTTCAAGCACCACTGTAGCCCCGCAACAACAAGGACAACAACGGTCGGGTCAACCATCGTCGGGCCTGGAGCAAACTCCATGCACGAACGGAGAGCCGCAAAAAATGCTGACGGACCCGAAGGTCAACAAGATGGATTCTCTGGTTATAGATATAAGTAAAAATAATAAAAGAAATATGCTAATATTATGTGATCAATATGGAAAATCTTTAGCCGAATTCATAAAGAATAAGTGTTCTAGAATCACGTCCATATTGTCGATATGTAAACCCAACGCGCAATTAAAAGATATTATAATGAATATTACAAGTCTAACAAATCACATGAGGGATGACGATGATGTTGTAATAATTGTCTCAAATGTGAAAAACTACAAAATATCTTACATGATGCAGGCAATCAATCATTGTAATTCTAAACGATTAAAACTGCAGGTGACAACATTGCCGTATGGCAATAACAAGGGTACCAATTGTAAAATATCTGAAATTAACAATAAACTTCGAGGTATTGTTCTAAGGTCACAGGGCACATCATTGATTGAAATAAACAAGTATAAAAAACAGTATTTCACTTTCAAAAATAAGATATGTGACAGTTTTGCCTTATTTTTGTACTCTACCATTATAAGTAATTCGACTCATGAGTTTACACACAAATATAGTAACCTCATATACCTCACAAATGCTTGTTCAACCGCAACATCAGGTAAAAATGAATGTGACAAATCAGAACGTCCTTTTTTATGCAGTACTCCAATGAAACAAATACTAAAATAGATAATTTTAAATTAAAAATCCTTCATCAAAATTGTCGAAGTATTAGGAACAAGCTTTTAATAGTTCATAGATTAGTTGATCAGTATTGTCCTGACATAATTGTAATTTCTGAGTCATGGCTAAGTGAAAGTGATGTAAACTGCATAGTTATTCAGGGATATATACATGCTAATTATTTTGTTCGAAAAAAACGTATACATGGGGGTGTATCGATTTTTGCGAACAAAAAACTTAAATACTCAACTTGTAAGAATATAGATATATTAGCTTTAGAATATCATTGCGAAATATGCGCTATTGAGATAGAATTAAAACCCAAAAATGTAATCGTAATTGGATTATATAGAACTGGTATGGGCGACTATTGCAAATTGTTAGAGACATTAGATAAACTATTTAATATTCTGTGTGTTGAATATAAAAAGTGCTCAGTAATGATCCTTGGTGACTGGAATGTTGATTTTAGCGTAGAATCAACGAACAAACGAGCTCTACTTGATTTAATGGCACCATATAACTTACGAAATATTATAGACTTCCCAACAAGAATTGATGGCGAATCAAAAACATCGATCGATTGTCTTGTCACAAATATCCATAATGATATACTGAGTGTACAGTCACTGCCAATGGGTTTGTCTGACCATGATGCCCAACTTGCAGAGCTTCAAGTACAAGAATGCTGTCAGCCAAAATATGTATATGTTGAATGTCGTCAACAGAACGTAGAAAATGTCTCAAATTTCTGTAAGGCTATGATGTCATATGATTGGCATAAAATAATTGTGCCGTATGATTCCACTAGTTTCGATAAATTTATTCAAAAAATATTGCACAACATGAATATTCACATGCCTACTAAAATAATTAAGAAAAAATATGTCAATCGGATTCCATGGATGTCAGAAATAACGTCCAAGTTGCTACGAGAAATCGATGATTTACACCTATTCCAAAAACAATATCCACAAATTGACTTCAGAGACAACGTAACGAAAAAGAAGAAGGAAATACAAGAATCACTATCAAATATGAAAAGAACACATATTGAAGAACGTATCATACATGCAAAGAACCCTAAAAAGGAAATGTGGAGAATAGTTAAAGAAGAGACAAGTAGTAATATACAAGAGTATAACTGGAATCTTAAGGATCCATCTACTAAAAATACCATTGATTGCAGTGATATGCCAGACTACATCAACAACTTCCTTCTAAAAATAGGGGAAGACCTAGCCCTAAATAACGGCCCTGATATTACAGAAGCCATAACACAACTAAACAATAATTGCTCGGAAATAAAAACTGTATGCCAATTTTCCAAGATTAGCCCGCAATACCTTTTAAAACTTGCAAGAAATAAGATATCTAGATCTCTAACCAAAGATATATATGACATCTCAGGGAAGTTTGTGTTTGATATACTAGATGAATTGTTAGACCATTTGACATATCTTATTAACAACGTTCTCAATTCCAGCATGTATCCACAATCTCTAAAGAAAACACGCCTGTGTCCTATATATAAAGGAAAAGGTGATAAAACAGACGTAGGAAATTACAGACCGATTACTATTGTCCCTACAATATCGAAACTAATTGAGTCTGTAATGTCAAGCGATTTGTTAAAACATGTGGAACAGAATAATGCTTTGTCGAATGCACAGTATGCCTATCGAGCAGGACGTTCTACCACAGCAGCAACTCACAAATTTATGGATAGTGTAATATCGTGCTTGGAAAATGGATGTAAAGTTGTAGGCATCTTTTTAGATCTCTCTAAGGCATTTGATACTGTGAATCATTCATTACTATTGGCCAAGTTAAACACATATGGTATAAGGGATCAGAGTGCCGAACTACTAAAATCGTTTTTATCAGAAAGGGAACAAACCGTTGAAATAAAAGTAGACGGTAAGCACTACAGGTCACAGCCACAGGTGATTAAAGTCGGCGTACCACAAGGTTCATCTTTAGGAAATACATTATTTTCTATATTCCTAAATGACATAGCAAAACTAGACATAGATGGTGAAATAATTTTATATGCAGATGATACAACGTTAATCGTAAGCGGCGAATCTGATGACAATTTAATAAATAAAATTAATGACATTTTACTTAAATTAGAAAAATGGTTTAAAATCAATGGACTAAAATTAAATGCTGAAAAAACTTCAGTAATGAAATTCAGTGCATGGAATAGGGATTGTAATACAATGCAAATAATGCTACCGAATGGCACATTAATTCAAAGCGTACCACACGTTAAGCTGCTGGGATTTGAATTAGACCCTATGTTCTCGTGGAAAGTCCATATAGATGTGATGTGCAAAAAGATAGCAAAAGGAGTTTTTGTCCTAAAGCAACTGAGACCACTAATATCTAGTGATAATTTAAAGGATGCCTACTACTCATACATTCATTCAATTCTCTCATATGGCATCATTCTATGGGGTAATTCAACGGATTTTGAGCGTGTCTTGAAAATGCAAAAACGTGCTATTCGAATCCTGGCTAACGCCAATTACCGTGATAGTTGTAGGGAACACTTTAAAAATCTGCAAATATTAACATCAGTGTCGACATATATATTGGAAATTGTATTATATGTCAAAAACAACCAAAATGAATTTAAACGTGTAGGTGAAGATAGGACGCGACCAACACGATACCCTGAAAATCTAATTACCAGTAGGTGTAGGCTTAATATGGCAAGAAAGTGCCCGAAAATTATGGGCCAAAAGCTGTTCAATAAACTGCCGAAAGCAATTAAAGCTCAAACTAATGTCAACACATTCCGGCACCAAGTGAAAACTCTGCTTCTTAATAGAACTGTCTATAGTATAAAGGAATACTTGAGTTACGATTATAATCTTAACAATTAGATTGATTTATAATTATGAATGTAAATAAATAATGCAATTTAATAAGTGTGAAATTTGTAAAAATGTGACGATCTCAATATGTGTACATACTTTGTTAACTTCAAAATGTGTAAAAGTATTGAGAAATAAACGAATCTGAATCTGAATCTGAATCTGATAAAACACGTAAGTATGCAAAGGAAAGTAAATTTTTGGTCAGCCGTTATTAAAATTGATCCGCAAAAAAAAATAAGCAGTTAAATCATTTGGGCAGCATACAAAGATTTGGCTGGCAATAAATCAAATCGGGCAGCAACTCTTGTTCAGCAAACAGTTTAAAAACGGTTAACATTTTAACCAATATTAATCTGCTTTTTTTATCATTTGGCTGCCTAATAAACAGTCGAGCTGCAAAATAATTACTTGGGTAGCAAGATTTTACAATTGGTCAGCAGAGAGTTTAATTGAGATATACAGGGTGTCACTGTGATATATACTGGGTGTCACTGTGATATATACAGGGTGTCACTGTGTTATATACAGGGTGTCACTGTGATAGATACAGGATGTCACTGTGATATATACAGGGTGTCACTGTGTTGTATACAGGGTGTCACTGTAATGTATACAGGGTGTCACTGTGATAGATACAGGATGTCACTGTGATATATACAGGGTGTCACTGTGTTATATGTATACAGGGTGTCACTGTAATGTATACAGGATGTTACTGTGATATATACAGAATGTCATTGTGATATATACAGGGTGCCATTGTGTTATATACAGGGTGTCACTGTGATAGATACAGGATGTCACTGTCAGCAGAGAAAACATGTCTGTAAGCAGTTTAATTGAAATATACAGGGTGTCACTGTGATATATACTGGGTGTCACTGTGATATATACAGGGTGTCACTATGTTATATACAGGGTGTCACTGTGATAGATACAGGATGTCACTGTGATATATACAGGGTGTCACTGTGTTATATACAGGGTGTCACTGTAATGTATACAGGGTGTCACTCTAAAAACGAAACAGCTCCCAAAAATAGGTAGGTTAGGGTTATTTTTTTTTGATGACCCTAAAACGAAACGGCTCCCAAAAATAGGTAGGTTAGGGTTATTTTTTTTGATGACCCTAAAAACGAAACGGCTCCCAAAAATAGGTAGGTTAGGGTTATTTTCTTTTTGATGACCCTAAAAACAAAACGGCTCTCAAAAATAGGTAGGTTAGGGTTATTTTTTTTGCTGACCCTAAAAACGAAAAGTACACGTTGTGAATAAATAATATAACTTCTAAACATTATGGGATGTATAAAAAATCGAAATACCAATTTTATATGAGCCCATCACAGTGACACCCTGTATACATTACAGTGACACCCTGTATATAACACAATGACACTATGTATATATCACAGTGACACCCTGTATATATCACAGTGACATCCTGTCCTGTATCTATCACAGTGACACCCTGTATATATCACAGTATCACTCTGTATCTATCACAGTGACACCCTGTATATATCACAGTTACATCCTGTATCTATCACAGTTACACCCTGTATATAACACAGTGACACCCTGTATATATCACAGTGACACCCTGTATATATCACAGTGACACCTGCTACTTGACAGCTGACAATTACCGAATGACAAAATGCGCACACGATTGGCGGCAGAATAGTTGCGCCCAGTTAGATTTTATTGCCCCCTTTTTTTTGATGAATTAAATGAAATATTTTGCTTACCTACTGATTGCTTACCAAAATTTGATTTACCGTAGATCGCTTAATGCAGCTCAAATATTTAATTTGCTGACCAAAATAATTTAGAGCAGATCAGTATATCATTAATTGCAGCCTGATTTATAAATGTTTGCTTACCATAAGTTGCTTACCAACTAGCTATTTTGGCTGACCAAATACATATTTCTGCTGACCAAAATATGAATATTTTGCTGATCGATTAAATGATACCCGTATGCAAAGGCCGTGCCAGGATAAGCTAAGGTACTTAAGTGATTCTGCCCTGGACGACAGTTAACTTTTCGTTTTTTTTAATCGTTTTTTTTTATTAAAAAAAAAGATTTAAGTTTCGGGCTAAAATTTTGCCAATTTATTCCGATTATAAAGCCGCACCATCTATAAAAATTACGAGACAAAAATCGATGGGGGCAGAATCACTTAGCTTAAGGTGACGCATCGCTAAACAATGAATCCGTTTTCGGAGCATTTGCGCCCCGCAACCCGCTCACCCCCCTATATTTTTACGCGGTATACCGTATATCACACACAATCAGTCGCAAAAATGACATTTCAAGTTACATTATAATCGATGCTAATAACGCTCACTTATAACCTGTGTCTATAAAAACTGTCATTCTAAAAAGAACTCAATTCCATAACCCTATATGTCAAATTTGAAAACGCACATTGAAAACTTTACATTAATATTACCTATCGAAAAGTGCCTACATTGTTTATGTCAAAAGTGAACAGAAAATAAATGGAGTCGCTTCCTATATTTTTAAATTTTTTATTTGTTAAATCGATACACAAAACTTAGTAATGATAATGTATTCTACAGATCTACTCAAATCAATAAAACACTACCTTGTTTTCTGTACTGTTTGTATGGGAAAAAGTAAAGTGAAATTGATAAATATATGTACCGTAAAAACGAGTAATTCTAAATATTATTTGTGTTATTTATTTGAATGGAATAATCAAAAAACTAAATAATTTTCGTGGATTTTCCGAATACAATCCTACTAATATTATAAATGTGAAAATTTGTGAAGATGTTTGGATGTCTGTTACTAAATACGGGGTAACAACTGAATGGATTGATCTGAAATTTGGCATGTAAGTAGATCAAGTACTGGATTGAAACATAGGATCTATGCCGGTAATTAGTTCCCTTGGCACTATAACGGGAACAACGCGGGTAAATGCTAGTAAAGAATAAATAATTAATCATTTGAAAAGTGGTCGAATGATTCATTCGCGGATATGCTATTCACGAATAAATAATTCAGCAATAAAAATATCGTGTTATTGTTTAGTCGAATAATTATAAGTCCTGATAATTATCCGAATAATCTTTTGTACTCGGATAATTATTAGGACAAAAGATTATTCCAATAATGCTAATCTTTGGTTAAGAACTGGTAATGTATAGATAGGTACTACTGCAAATTATAGCACAAACAAAAATTAATTCGAGCATGGTGTTTTTACGGGCAATATATTGAACAATTTTTACATTTTAAATTTACAATATATTTACATTTCTACATATTTGTCGGGAATTCGTAGAAGCACTCTCAAGTACTTCGGGGCGCGGGTTGCGGGAGGAAAGACCGGGAGGCAGAGATTGGGCGAGCCCTTGTCGTGCGCGGACGCACATGCGTGTTGACGAGTGATTGATTTGATAATTGGACTAATTACCTAGTGTTAGAGATTTATTAAGGACAATCGACCTGTAATATTGTCTAACCTAATTAAATCGTGTATTGGACTAATTTGACTGTTTTTATCATCTCGGGGAACCCACTGGCGATTTACCCATCAAAATGCCCACAGATGACGAAATATCGGACTTGCAGAATGAAATTGCGACATACGAGTATTTATATTTCAATCTACGTCCATGTCAAAAAACCTCTGTCATGCGTTTGGAAACAGTATAAAATGACCACCATTAGCCATATATGTACCTAAGGTCAGTGCGTTGTCTGTGCCAGTGTTAAAAAATGTTTAAAAAGTTATTAAAACATCTTTATCGATACTCTTTATGACAATCTAGTTGGCCTTTGAGTGTTTATAATAACATGTGTAGATAGTAGATGTATGCAACTTTACATAATTAAGCCTTAAATACTCGTGTGATCTTATAATGGTTATGTTGCTATCGTGTTTTAAGACCTCTCGCTATGTATCAGTAGTATACCCTTCTTACATATTTACATTTTGTAAGCGGATAGTTCTCATATTGTTTTACGAATCCATCACAGACGTGGTTAAACTGTTGAGGTTTTATGAGGCAAACATTGATTTAATATACTAGAGAGTGATATGTATTATACATTACCTACTAAGTATTGGCTACTCACTAATGCATTCAAGAAAAACCGACTTATGAGACATCCTGTATATTTACACTATTATAGTTTTCCTTATTTTAATTTAATACAATGGGTATATTACAAATGTTTCTATTTACGTACACCAAAATAATATTTAATTGTACAATTGAAAGTCTCGACGACGCCGCTGTTCCAATGTCAACATTCGTTGTCATTTTCCCGCAGCGTAAACTAGACTTATTTGTGGTATAAATATGACGATTACTTACTTTCTCTTAGTCATATAGTTACATTTTTCAAGTAATAGTGCTTTCCTTTTCCTTTTGGAAAAACCAACACGCTTTTTTCCCATTATTAAATAAGATTTCTCACAGGTTTTGTTTACGGCGCGGCCAGTCAACTGTCACAGACCTGTCGTTGGCAACGGCCGTCGGCGGACTGAGGGGAGACTGATTTCATACAAATACGCGCTTGTGCTAGCTTATATGAAAAGGTCGTATACGTAGAAACGGTTTTTTTCGTTTCAATTACAAACTACAATTAATTTTCAAGAATCTGGTCTCAGATATTAAAGTATAGGTTAAAACTATGTTACTCAGAGAATTTAAGGGCTTAAATAGGTCTGGTTTGCCAGTACAGTGCAAATTCCGCTTTTGAAAGAGGTATCTTTGACATACAAAAGTCTGTTACAAAAGTTAGCAAATCGTGTTTCTGCGTCTCAAAAAATGGAGTAGATGATCCCAATAATCAGGTTATCAAATGTTACTTTCATATGTTTTATGATTCCTGAGAAAAATCGAAATCCCTGCCACCAAAATTTCCGATTCGTCATCTTAATCCTGGCACGGCCTTTGAATTACTTATAATAAGTTTAGGTACTCATAAACAATTTACGATTATACCTGCAATTTTATAGGGACTAGTGGAACCCGCTCGCGACTTCTTTCACGAAGGTGAAAAGAGTTCAATATCTCTTTTTTGTTTCGGCTTAAGTGGGAAAAAAGTATTTTTCATCACACTTGCTCGAAAATGGTCTCATTACACGTAGGTTCTCCGGGCCGTAAATGACCTATTACGCCCTAGGGTGTAATGGTTTTCTTTTTAAATTTGAAACGCTGGTTCTGTTTTACTCTTATTTGTCATGTTCAAAGGAAACACCAACTTACTTTTTTAACTTTTATTACTGAAATATTTATTTAAAGAGAACTGTTATTGCAAATACATGTAAACACATATTTCTGTAACATTAATTAAATGTTTAAATAGTGTATTTCAGTATTTTGCAAATATAAAATCAACCATTTTTAGTCTTTACCGCTATGGTTTCCGAACGTGACTTGACATTCGCATTGTCTATGGATATGTCACTAATGTCACTGTCAGTTTTACAATTTTATTTAAGTAAGGTTATTTTAATCAGATTTCCTCACAAGTGTGATGAAAAACATCGTGTGTGCCACGGGCGGTAAAGGAATTAAAAACTCGTATTATGAAAGCCCTCGGCTTCGCCTCGGCCTTGTAACAACCACTCGTTTTTAATTCCTTACTTACCGCCCTTGATACACAATGTACTATTTCATCACACTTGCTCGAAAATGGTCTCATTACACGTAGGTCCTGCGGGCCGTAAATGACCTATTACGCCCTAGGGCGTATGGCTTTCTTTTTAAATTTGAAACGCTGGTTCTATTTTACTCAAACAAAAAAAATTGATTGACAAAAATATTATTTCAATTCATTATTCTATAAGTTGTCATTGTATAATAGTACGATTTCGTATTTCGATACGAATAAATTTATTAAGCGCTTCGTCCTGACCCGCAGACGTACCCACCTCCCGGGTAGGTACTTACGCGACTGTGCTAAACTATTAGCATATAATATTGTAGACCCCGTCATGACTAACATGGCGTGTGATAGTGATAAGGAGGATTCTGCGTTAAGCGGCGCGAGTTCTGTGCCAGAGCCAGCGGGTGATTTAAACTAACCTCTTCGACAACGCGTGCACCCACGGGCTCTGAGTCCATCGACGACTGTAACACTAGTATAAGTTATAATGATACGATAAATGTAGTTCACCAAAATATACAGGGTTTCACAAGTAAGGAACTTGAAATCAGTCTGTTTGTAGACTGTAAAGATATACATATCCTGTGTATAACTGAACACTGGCTTAAAGGTCACGAATTTATGTTTAATTTTAACAATCATACTATAGCGAGTTCTTTCTCTAGAAAGTCATATATTCGCGGTGGTTCTTTAATTATGGTGAGGCGTAACTTGAAATGTAAAGAACGCAAGGATATCGTCAACATGTCCATTGAGCGCCAAATAGAACTTTCTTGTATTGAATTGGACCAATTTATAATCATATGTGTGTACAGACCCCCATCGGCGGACTATAGTTTATTCGAGTCAGTTATGGATGAAGTGCTCAGTAACATTTTTAGAAGTAAAAAGTGTGTCATTGTGTGTGGTGACTTTAATGTCAATTTGCTTGAAAATTCCTCAATGACTGTGAGTTTACTGAACACTTTTAAATCTTTTAACCTGGTGAACCTGTTTTGTGAGCCTACTCGAATTACAGCTACCAGCGCCACGTGTATAGATAACATATTTAGTAACATGGATGCGATTAAGAAATCTATTATTAACAACTTGAGCTCTGACCACTGTGGACAACAAGCCTCCTTCAGTGGGAAAACGGTTGCGACTCCACAAGACGCTCTGTGCAGACCTATATCGGAAAAACGCTTAGATTTATTTAATCAAAATATATCGCTCCTTGAAAATCATAACGTCATTAAACGAAAAACACGATTTTTGGGTACGGGGCTTGAAAGTTTCCGAAATATTAAAACGTCTAAAACTACTTTATTTGTAATAAAAGTATCATTTATTATACTGTGTTTTGTTAAATACGTGACTATGCTTTTTACCAATAAGAGTAGATTCTGTCTTTTATGTTTTATTTATCTGATAATTGAATTTAAAGAAAATAATAATGTCACTTTTCCATTAATTTTTGCTTAATGTCACTTTTCAAGCCTGTGATTTCCTAAACTTTAATTTAATTTTAGTTCACTATATCTGGTTATTTGGAAGAAAATCCATGTTTTTGTATAAAAACTCTTAAAGAAAACTTGTTAAATGACATTTATTAACTCAAATGACTATCAGTCTCAAAAATAGTTAATAATTTTATTCATTACACACCGTGACATTAAACAAGAAGTCACAAAATAATCAAACACCAGTAATGTTGGAAGCAGCTTCTAGCAGTTATAACGGCTTTAAACATAAAACAGCATTTTTCAATTGACAAAACGAGTGAATTTATAGTAATTTGAGCTGGCAAAATTGACACTACATCGAAAATTACGATTAATAATGCTAAAAATAATTTTACTTATTAAAACCACAATGTCATTTAACGTACTAAAAATACAGTACATCTTTATTATTAGCCTGCATCAAGACTCGAAATTCAAAATAAAACGGTCATTATTGATATACTGTCATTATAACAGTCTTAACACAATGTATAACATTAAAAATTGCAAGAGGACAAGTGTCATTAAAGCGAAAATTACACTATTGCTTTAAATTGAGTCTTGATATTGATACTACATTAAAAGTTCGAACTGACGTATTACGAATAAATACTGTATTCCATTGAAAAATGTTAGTACTTTCCATTTAATATCACAGAATACCGTCATTAAGCAGAAAATGACAACCTTCTTCACAAAATCCACTGAATTTCACTGTATTTCTAATGATAGTGACACTGTTCCAAAAAGGCGTGCGTCAATTTCCACTATTCGCCGTAATGACACTAGCGCCCCCTGCCGTTTTAAATAGAGCTAGAGCAATAGGTGTCTTTGTATGGCGTTCCTTACAATCACGTGAGTTAGATGGCGTTGTTAACTCAAAAACGTAATTTTTTGGATAGTGACGTTATGATTTTCAAGGAGCGATATGGAAACAACTATGTTATCTTTCATTTACTCACGATGATGCTGACTGTATGTGTTCCGCGCTGTTTAACTGCATAAAGAAAGAATTCGACGCCTGTTTCAGTATGAAGAAAATTCAAGGCAAGGTTAAACCTAAATTCAGTGACTGGGCTACACCAGATATTCACGAGAAGAGACGTCAGCTCTACGACCTTTATGATTTGAGGACAGTTGATAAAAGACCGGAATTTCTTGAGTATGTAAATAATTTTTCCAAGTCTTTTAAGCAAATGTGTGCCAGCGCTAAAGCTGATTACTTGTCGAAAAAGATCAAGAATTCTAATGATAAGATTAAAACTGTGTGGAAGATAATCAGCGATGAAACTGGGAAAACCCGGGTCAAAGATCATCAATACAGTCTACGAATTAATGATGCTTTGGTGAATTCAGATGTCGAAGTGGCGGATCATTTTGTGCGATTTTTCTCCAACATTCCTCTAGAGATAACCAAGTCTCTAAATTCGTCACCAGATGTCGCTGAAGCATTATTAAAAATGAACGTAGCAGAATGCAAGGAAGGCTTCGAATTTACTCACGCTACTCCTAATAGGATAATGAAAGCATTCAAATCTCTGAATATGAAAAAGACTGAAGATCTTTGGGGCCTTTCTGTCAAAGTGTTGCATTCAATTATAGAGCCCGTGGCACCGTATTTAGCTGATATTTTTAACAAATGTGTTGATGCTGAAGTATTTCCTGATTTGATGAAGCATAGCAAAGTCATTCCCTTGTTTAAATCAGGAACGAAATCAGACCCCACAAATTTCAGACCGATTTCAATACTACCAGCATTAAGCAAAGTGTTTGAAAAACTTATTCTCAATCAGCTTATGTCCCATTTCAATCGGAACAAGCTACTTCACGGCAATCAATTTGGTTTCACCAAAGGTCGCTCCACTACGGATGCCGGTGCGGTACTAATTAAACATATTTATGATGCTTGGGAAAAGACTCAAGATGCTATTGGAGTTTTTTGCGACCTATCGAAGGCATTTGATTGCGTTAGTCATGAGAATTTAAGAAGAAAGCTTAGTCACTATGGAATAAAGAACGGAGCCCTTAGCCTTGTCTCATCTTATCTTTCGGGCAGAACGCAGCGAGTCGTCATTAACGGGACTGAATCGGCCGGCTCAACAGTTTCTGTTGGAGTACCTCAAGGTTCAATTCTGGGCCCATTCCTGTTTCTGGTATACATTAATGATTTACCTAATCTTGTGCAAGGTCAACATGATATAGTGTTATTTGCAGACGATACTTCTCTTCTCTTCAAGGTGGACAGAAAACAGGATAACTACGATGTCATTAGCGATGCTCTGTCCACTATTGTGGATTGGTTTACTGCAAATAACCTGCTCCTCAATGCCAAGAAAACTAAGTGTATCAGATTCACATTACCCAACGTGAAACAGAACAACAGTGCTAAAGTAAAACTAAAGGGCGAGGAACTAGAATTTGAAGACAGAACAGTATTTCTAGGTGTCACTTTAGACTCAAAACTGCAATGGAACGCTCATATAAGCACTCTTGCGGGTAAACTTAGCTCCGCTGCCTATGCAGTAAGGCGAATAAGACAGTTAACCAACGTCGAGACGGCCAGGCTTGTGTACTACAGCTATTTCCATAGTGTTATGTCCTATGGTATTCTATTGTGGGGAAGAGCGGCAGACATAAAAACCATCTTTGTGTTGCAAAAAAGAGCCGTACGATCTATTTATGAAATAGGAGCTCGTGTGTCACTGAGAGAAAAATTCAAGGAGATAAATATTCTTACCGTAGCATCTCAATACATCCTCGAGAACATTATGTATGTAAGAAAAAATCTCCATGAATTCAAGCTCAATAGTGACGTTCACAACTTCAACACAAGAAGTAAAAATAAACTGGTTGTGCAAGCCCATCGTCTCCGTAAAGTTAGTACGTCGTTCGTGGGGAACTGTATACGCTTTTATAATAAAATACCCTCCGGTGTAGTGGATTTACCGCCCAGCAAATTTAAATCGCATGTTAAGCGGCACTTGCTGAGCAAGGCGTATTACACCGTCAGTGACTTTCTAGATGACAAGAACGCCTTTAAGTGAGTAAGTAGTTAAATTTTGTAGCAAATATTCATTTTCACACTGCTAAATCTTAATAGCCCCATCCTCCATGTAACATGAGAGCACATTTTGTCGTTTCTCACCGGACAAATTATTTTAGTTTCAATGTCCGGCAGCTTGAGCATGTCATGCTCGCTTAAGGGGCTTTGCTTACGGCGGCGTCGTTGATCGGGTCGCAACCTTCCCTAAAATATGGTTGAGGGAGGCGATGGCTGAGATACGCGTCATGCTCGTGAACGGGTGCCGTTTGTGGGGTCCGATCTGTTCACGCTTGCATGGGCTATGTTGAATGTGTTAGATAATTATATACTAGTGTTTAATAGAACTGACGTGAGAGACTACATCTTGTTCTCAATTGAAGTTAACGTTTTATCTTATAGCTTGAATGCATAGAGTCCGTTTTTGTAAATAATTCACATTAAACCTTAGAGACCATATACATCTCTGAGGAATGTAGATTATATTATATTAAAAAATCTGTTTTGTACTTGCAAATGTCTTGACGCTTAGAGACGACATATATCTCTAAGAAAAATTGTTTTAATTTTAGTTTTTAAGTTTTGTGAGTCACAGATTTTTTTTTTTTTTACATTTCTGTACGTTCGTTTTGTGTAAACCATGTAAATTTAATGATAGTTCTATAGTCTATTTCTCGTTTCCCATTTTGTATTTTGACGTTTGGAGATCCTTTACACCTCCAAAACATGTTTTGACAACGGAGGCCCCTTACATCTCCATTAATTTTAGTATATGCCTTTTTATTTTCTATTTTTCTTAGTAATTTATCTTGTTTTGACGCCTAGAGACCCTTTACATCTCTTAAATTGTAGTTTTATGTTTATTGAAATGTATTTAGTTAAGTAGTTGTTTGTGATATGCAATGTAATATTGTCACAATTATTGTAATGTGTTTAAAAGAGAAACTGGTGAGTTTCTTCCGGCGCTTCTTCTCACCAGAATGTCATCTGCCGAAGCGCCAAAAGAATCAGACATGTGAAAGAGCCCTTGAGGCCTACTTGCAGAAATAAATTATTTCATTTCATTTCAATTATTTCATTTCATTTCATTTCACTCTTATTTGTCATGTTAAAAGGAAACGCCAACTTACTTATTTAACTTTTATCACTGAAATATTTGTTATTGCAAATACATGTAAACACATATTTCGGTAACATTAATTAAATGTTTAAATAGTGTATTTAAGAATTTTTGCTAATATAAAATCAACTAAAATGGCCGTGGCCTTTAATAACACGAGTTTGTAATTCCTTTACCGCCCGTGGCACACACAATGTTTTTCATCACACTTGTGACGAAATCTTAATAAAATAACCTTACTTTTCGACCCAGTATGACAAGAAAATATTAAAACAGACAGTGACATTTGTGACATAATGTCCATAGACAATGCGAATGTCAAGTCACGTTCGGAAACCATAGCGGTAACGGCCATTTAAGTTGATTTTATATTTGCGAAATAAAGAAATACATTATTTAAACATTTAATTAATGTTACCGAAATATGTGTTTATATGTATTTGCAATTACAGTTATCTTTAAATAAATATTTCAGTGATAAAAGTTAAAAAAGTAAGTTGGCGTTTCCTTTGAACATGACAAATAAGAGTAAAACAGAACCATCGTTTCAAATTTAAAAAGAAAACCATTACGCCCTAGGGCGTAATAGGCCATTTACGGCCCGCAAAACCCACGTGTAATGACACCATTTTCGAGCAAGTGTGATGAAAAATATTGTGTGTGCAACGGGCGGTAAAGGAATTACAAACTCGTGTTATTAAAGCCCTCGGCTTCACCTCCGGCTTATAACAAACACTCGTTTGTAATTCCTTACTTACCGCCCTAGGTACTAATCTATAGATATAAAAGAAGATGTCCTGACTGACTGACAGGCTCATCTCATCAATGCACAGCCGAAACTACTGAAGCTAGGAATAGGAACTTGAAATTTTCACAGTAGCGTGGTTACATAACGTAAGTAAGGGATAAGAAGGGATTTTTCGAAATGCATCCTCAAAGGGGGTTAAATAGGGGTTGAAACTTCGTATAGGCACCAAACGATTTTTAAAGTTGGAGATCCGAGACTTCGCATATAGACCCTTCAATAAGAGTACAGGAAAGTAATTTCACGGTTTTTTGTAATTCATCCCCGAAAGGGGTTAAATGGGGGTTGAAACTTGGTAAAGGGACCAAACGATTTTTGAAGTTGGAGATCTGAGACATCGTAAATAGACCTTTCAATATGAGTAGAGAAAAGAGATATTTTACCCTTTTTCGAAATTCATCCATAAAAAGGGGTCAAACGGGGGTTGAAATTTTGTATAGGGGCCAAACGATTTTTGTAGTAGATCTTGAACTTCGTACATAGACTCATCCATAAGAGTAAAGAAAAGTGAAGGCTGTTTTTTGGAATTCATCTCCACAGGGGTTTAAATGGGGGTTAAAACTTTGTAAAGGGATCAAACGATTTCAAAGTAGGGTATCTAAACCTGATTGAACTGAATAGAACTCAAATGATTTCATCGTTCATTAAAATTTATCTCGAAAACGGGTTGAAAGTTTGTTTAGGGACCGTACAATTTTTAAACTAAAATGTTTGTAACCCCATGCGTAGCATATATCAATTAGTAGGTAGTTAGGTTTTGATTAATTACAACCAAGTTTATGAACCAATACCAGAAACTATTTGTGAAGACTAATTGCCTTATTATAATTTACACCGCAGACGAAGTCGCGGGCGTAAGATAGTATTATATATATGTGGCATAACTTTAGGATTGCTTAGTCATAAGACTTATTGTAGACGCACTCTAGCTAAATACCCATCCATGCAATCAAAGTTGTCAGTTTTGTAAATGACTAAAAGATTATATGTACCTACTTACATTTACAGGCTCAGTGTAGGCATTTTACGTAGGTACCTATTCCGTAAATAATAAATTGCGCAAAATAAGGTGGTAGATAGGTGTCTACTGACCGGGTGCCTGATGCACCGAACAGCATAACATAACTTTGCTTTTATTCTTTTTTTAGTTAAGGAGCTCAAGAGGGGATTTCGGGATTTACTCCAGCGCGTCAGATTAACATACAGGGGGTACCTTGTACCCGGTTAAGTAACATGCTAAAAAGTGTATATTCCACTAATCTGACGATTCGTGAGTGACGAAAAGAAGTGGGACGGTTACAAAGTTGTAAAAAAAAAACGTCATCTGGACATTCTCGAGCGTAGCAAATTTTTTTTTATTTTGAAGGAAATAATTCAAGGATAACGGAAAATATATAATCTGATGATTTCCACAAGCCGAAGTAACGGGAACCCGTGCCGACTTTATCCTAACTTTCTCATACTAACCGGTTGAGCTAAGTTTGCACCTGGTTTCCTTTGCATCACATACAAATTAGGTGCAAACTTAAAGCAACCAAGATTCACGGATTGAGTTTCTGCTTTGTCGGTTTTTGTTTAATTGAGTCAAATTTCGAAAAAAATAGTGGTCAAACAGAATCAGAGTGTGCAAATACATGTGAATTTCAAGCTTTTTATTTCCAGTAACTTCCCAAATATGAAGAAATAAAATTGCTGAATTTTGTAGCTGCAATGCGATATTTTACATAATCTATCAACAAAACATATTTTCTAGCTCTTAGTTAATCACCACCTTTAGTACAAAATAATAAAATGCGTATTAATTGTATAAAAAAGGTCACAATAGTTGCGGCATACAATCCCGGTTGCGTCAAATTTGCACCTGCTTGGTATGTGGTGCGCAGGGAACGAGGTGCAAACTTATCTCAAGCGGTTAGGAATATCTATGGGCCTTGAAGGGGAACTACCTTAAATTCTTTAGTTAGCTCATTCTACTGAAAGAAAACATTCCTTTATTTTTAAAAAGAAACAAAACTGCATTAAAAGATTTTCTAAAATTCGCTTGTCTCGCCCGGGAATCGAACAAGCAACATTTTTAATCGTCAGATTAGGCGAATCCCTCCAGATAATTGTCAGATTAGCAGACAGCATGTCTAGGACATCAAGATGAACCATATATATCTTAATCTGACGCGCTCGAGAATGTCTGATGATCGATTTTTTTTTGCATATTCAAATAATGGCCGAGAGCTTGCGTCACGTCCAAATCGTCAGATTATTGAATGAGAGCTTCTTTTAGGTTCACTTAACATCCCCTTAGAAAATCTGACGCGCTCGATTAAATTTTTTTTTCTCATTTTCAACCCTTACGTACGACCACACCCACCATGCAAACCGTCAGATTACCATACGTACATTATTAAAAATACGTGGGACATGGATGCTATCAATGTCTGACGCGCTCGAGTATGTCCACGCAACAATTTTTTTTTACATTTTTGAAAATCTATAGACGCTCACCCCACCGATGAAAAGGAATACATTATATAACATTTTTTTCTTTTTATCATCTAAGCTTCGCAACCCAATAGGTCTATATGACGCTCGAGTAAATCCACGTTTAGCATCGTGGGCTCCCCTACTATTTGAAGGTTCTAAACAAGGACCTTAAAAATAAATGGACGTAGCGTCGCGAACAGATAAGTGAAGCACTCATGATGAGCCGGCAATGAGCCGGCGCTTTGTACGCACGCACGCACACATCAACCAGCATAATGGGCCGGTCGGCTGCCATTGGGCCGTCAACGCACACATGCTCACTTCGGCGGCCATTGCTTGGCTTCACCCGCGTCTTAGACCGCGCGGTATCCTTCTATTTTATACATCCATGGTTCTAAAAAAGCATTAAATAAATTCAGAAATATCCCTGCAACTATTACGAGTGAGTTAAATTAACCA
The DNA here is from genome assembly GCA_947034925.1 of Eudemis profundana. Classification (NCBI taxonomy): domain Eukaryota; kingdom Metazoa; phylum Arthropoda; class Insecta; order Lepidoptera; family Tortricidae; genus Eudemis; species Eudemis profundana. The sequence goes on from OX344794.1 coordinate 30,479,799, forward strand.
TTTTTACTGAACATATAGGCACGGTATACGGTAGTTTTTGTTCCGACAAAAGGTACATCGGGAGCGCGCATGTGTGCGCGCCGTGTACGGACGCACCACAGGCAAGCATTGCCGGCTGCGCGATTCAGGGCTGAGCCATCGCTGCGAGCGGTCGAACGCACAAAATATTTGCGCACAAAGTGAAGTATCGAAGTCGTGTATACGACCTAGTGCAGTGTGTTCGGATGTTTGAGGAATAGTGTTTTAAGTGTATCCATTAATTTTACTAACAGTTAAATGAAGTTTCATTATAAACGACGTTTTTCTAAGTAATTCCAAAATAAAAACTTTTAGGTAGGTACTAATAATTCGGACTATACAAACCTTTTACAAATTATGTACCTATACTTTATCTACTTACTAGTATTTACTTTCAAAATGTTGAGACGCAACTATATTTACTATTATTTCATATAGTCACATACCTACTTACTTACTAAAATTGTATTATAAATAATAGCATTGAATTTGCACTGAGCTCCTGGTCTATTGGAGTTCTTTGTAAGTTGCCGCGTGAGACACATGCCGCCATCACATGGCACGCACAAAGGATGCCGCCGCCCGCCGCCATTTGCCTGTCGTGTACTAATTAAATAGTAGTTTATTCAATTGATACATAATAGTATTTTATGCAACAGTTGTATAAGAAGGTTCAAAAAATGCGAATTGCGTGAGTTGCGATACGAGCCGCGAATGCGGCGAGTATCGCAAATAGAGACGCAATGAGCGTTTTTTGACTTAATTATACAACGTTGCATACAATACTTTTTCTACGACTAGGTTAAAATATAAAATACATGGACGTCACGCGTGTCTCGTCCGGTCTCTCCGAGTGTGTACAGCCGGCATGACAGTTGTGTCTATGGTAAACTTTTTTTTGATATGGCTGGTGACACGATGTGACGATAATTAAAATACTTTTTTTTTATGTTGGCATCAATTAATTTAATTCGGAAAGTTTTGTTTTTCTTATGAATCGTAGGAATTTAATTGTTTGTTAAGTTGGTAGTTGTGAATTTTTATCGTGAAGTTAGAATTGAGCGCTTAATCCTTGACCTAAGTTTAACCTTTTTTTTTTTTTTTTGACCCCGGGAAATGCATAATACTGCATACCACTACGTAACATAAGGCCATCGGGGGTGACAGCCAGATGTTACGTATTGGTTATGTGGGGCTCTCCGCTCCTGAAGGGATTGGCCTACCCACTAAAACCCAGGGATGCTACCAACCTGTGCCTTCACGGTGATGCCGTGGGATCGCTATCAAGCCACCACGACATCACCAGCACCTCCGCCCTAGGGCGGACCCTCTCCGTAAAAGGCACACTGTAGCATGGCCAGTGTGCCTTCCCCACCTGCTTCCCTCCGGCCAACCGGGCCGTCCCCCAGGGAAGCCAGGAACCAACACCAGACACACAGGGTCCGCATGTGTATCCGGTGTCAGTCCCTCCCTCACCTCCACGGGAGGACAAACGCCCCTGCCCCGCAGCCGTCTACGGGAGGACAAACGCCCCTACCCCGCAGACACTCCCGCCTGTCCTTACGGACCGTGGTGGGCCAGTCCTCCGCCTCCCGCCCCCAGCACATGAGGTAGCGGCAGCCTGCAAGGCTGAGCGCTCGGGACGCAGAGGACTAGTCCACCGCCACCACGCAGCGGCACAGGTCACCCGTCTGGTGCCTGCCCGCAGTGCCCCCCAAAAGGAGACGTCGGAGGGATGCTGCCCGTGCCCGACGCTCCGCCCTCGCGTGCCGCACCTGGAGAGTCCTCTAACAGAGGAAACCCGGTGCGGGACCCCCCAACCCCCCCTGACAGGCTCATTCGCAGCATCGGCAAGTGATCAATTAGGGGCCCCTAAGAAATCACTTGCCGTTGCTCCCGGGGTGCACCGGCCAAGACGCTTCCCTTTCCTGCGGATCAACCGGATCAAGAGGAATGAGAAGAATCCAGACACTCTGGGAGGTTTCCTGTCTAGCACCCCGACCTAAGTTTTACCTAGATTTAGAAGTCTGTGGATGCTAGCAATAACGTAAAGTGACTATAACGACACTAGTGCTGTTATGGGGAATAGAGTATAGACTTCTCTGAACTCATATTATGTATGTTCTTATATTAGTGTTCGTGACCAAGTAAAAGACAGATAACAGTACAGGAGTAGAAAAAATGCCTTAAAACACGAGAGTGGTTTTATGAAACGAGCCGAAATCTCGTTACGTTACTTACATAATACACTTATCTACCGTATCAGTACTAATTTATGTAAACTATTATGCTTAATAATATTTACATCAGATGTGTGCGATCAGACAGTTTATTATTGAAGTAAGTAACTTTTACTAGGTTGATCTCGAACGATTGTTCGTTCGAGGTCAACCTAATAAAAGTTACGTCGTAGTAAGTAGGTATTTTACAGAACCGACGAGCGGCAGCCCTGTGCCTTAGGCAACCTTAGGTGTCGCGCGCTCCTAAACGGTGAAGATGAACTACTTGGTTGTCTTTATACTTTGATATAGGTAGGTATAGGGCGTCGCAAAACTATGCGACATTAAGAGAAAGTACCTATATCTCAAATGTGATAGATAGGATATTTCGCTAAAAGGAGACGTTATTTTGATTTTAAAAATAATTGAAACTGCATTCAAATATTTTTTAAACATCACCTGCCTTAACCAGGCATCGAACCCACCAAATATAAAAAAAATCAATTTTTATTTTTACTATACCGATCGATAAGTTTTAATTATTTTTTCCTAAATAACACAACATCTTAATCAAAAGGAAGTCCATGAATTTAACATTTAAATTTTAATTATTACCTACGTATTGCATGGTATGACATTTTTTCATAAATGCAGTTCCAATTCTTTTTAAAAATAAAATAAAGTCTTCTTTCAGTAAAATATCCTATCTACAATATTTGAGCTACTTTCCCTTCATGTCGCATAGTTGGGACACCCTGTATAACGCCTGTATGTGGATGGATCTTCAGGTTATACGAAGGATCGGACGACCGAATTCAAATGAAATAAGGAACATGGATTAGAAAGCAGTTTTACATTTTTTATGCAGTCGATAAATTTATCGATGTCGTCGTAGATAACATTTCTATTTATATATTTTTCTACTCCTGTACTGTTATCTGTCTTTTACTTGGTCACGAACACTAATATAAGAACATACATAATATGAGTTCAGAGAAGTCTATACTCTATTCCCCATAACAGCACTAGTGTCGTTATAGTCACTTTACGTTATTGCTAGAAGCCACAGACTTCTAAATCTAGGTTAAACTTAGGTCAAGGATTAAGCGCTCAATTTTAACTTTACGGTAAAAATGCACAACTACCAACTTAACAAACAATTAAATTCCTACGGTTTTTGAGAAAAACAAAACTTTCCGAACTAAATTCATTGATGCCAACATAAAAAAAGTATTTTTAATTTAAGTATATTTTAAATTAAAAAAAAGTTTACCATAGACACATACTGTCAGTCAAACGTCATATTTGCCTTGTTTCCAGGTTATGATTAATTTTGTATTTTATAATTTAAAACCTCGTCGTAGAAAAAGTATTGTATGCAACGTTGTATAATTAAGTCAAAAAACGCTCATTGCGTCTCTATTTGCGATACTCGCCGCATTCGCGGCTCGTATCGCAACTCACGCAATTCGCATTTTTTGAACCCACTTATGCAACTGTTGCATAATAGTATTTTATGCAACAGTTGTATAAGAAGGTTCAAAAAATGCGAATTGCGTGAGTTGCGATACGAGCCGCGAATGCGGCGAGTATCGCAAATAGAGACGCAATGAGCGTTTTTTGACTTAATTATACAACGTTGCATACAATACTTTTTCTACGACTAGGTTAAAATATAAAATACATGGACGTCACGCGTGTCTCGTCCGGTCTCTCCGAGTGTGTACAGCCGGCATGACAGTTGTGTCTATGGTAAACTTTTTTTTGATATGGCTGGTGACACGATGTGACGATAATTAAAATACTTTTTTTTTATGTTGGCATCAATTAATTTAATTCGGAAAGTTTTGTTTTTCTTATGAATCGTAGGAATTTAATTGTTTGTTAAGTTGGTAGTTGTGAATTTTTATCGTGAAGTTAGAATTGAGCGCTTAATCCTTGACCTAAGTTTAACCTAGATTTAGAAGTCTGTGGATGCTAGCAATAACGTAAAGTGACTATAACGACACTAGTGCTGTTATGGGGAATAGAGTATAGACTTCTCTGAACTCATATTATGTATGTTCTTATATTAGTGTTCGTGACCAAGTAAAAGACAGATAACAGTACAGGAGTAGAAAAAATACTATTATTTTAACGTTATCAATGTCTTTAAAGTGCGTATAGGTGATCTGTATAAATTTTATCGCACCCAATGCGGATTTGTGATTCTGAGATTGCCGTTTTTAATGTGACTGACTACAAGACGATTCATGTTCATCTAACCTATTTCGAATAATAAAAATCAATGTTTAAAAATGTAACACTGATAATTTGCTCCAGTCCTGATCCTAATGTTATTTCCACGCAGTCGTCCGAAGCCTATCAATTACATTAAGATTTTCAAAAGAAATACAAGTAATTCCCGAGTCGTCATTAGATTGCATGGCACAATCCCTTACATACAGAATTCTACTTTTAAATTAACTAGAAAATAAAACACATTTTAATTAGACTCGCGGCCGTCCCTAACGTCCCTAACAACCGGCGCGGCGGCTAAGCGAGGGAAGCCGGCGGCCCTTCAAAATAACATTAATTTAACTCACTACAACACGTTTTGGAATTAATTCCTGGGCCTGGTATTTAATATGTGTATCCGACAACGGCAAATCGTACAACCTTATGTTAATTGCGCAGCCGAACTTGGTTTATGAAATCTGGTCGATACATTTTGTTGTGCGCAGTCAGACTGGTTACATTAAAGGTAGTCAGGGATAATTCATTAAGACAAACTTGTTATTAGATGTTTATTATCCTTATTATCACAATGGCATCACTATTTATTTTAACTCAACGTTATATTTAGTCAAAGGAAAGTTATGGTAGGTACAATAATAACGGAATAAAAATAATTGACAAGACACAATATTTCGCACAGAAGTGATTAGTAGCTATCCTTGTATCATTTGTGCACATCCTTAAACTAAATTGGGCCATTCTAATTAGAGATATGAAAGATTAAGGCCAATTATGGAAATTACCTATACCTATCTCAAGTTTGCGTTCGATCCATGTCTGTTGATCATAAATAAGTACTGAATAAGATATGTATTTCCGCTTACTATGTGCTCTTTATATGTATATAACGATGTTTGCTTCCAATTATTAGCTAAAGAAAGATCAAAGAAAGCAAAGAACACTTTTTACTTCACAATCTCAGGAACAATGCTTTTCTACTGCTTATTGAAAGATTGAATGAGCGTAGAAATAAAAACATATATAATTACAGCATCTGCGACGTGGTGTAAACGCTTAAAAACGGGGCATTCTCGCCTTCTTGCAGCCAGTTGTCCGGCGAGTAGTGGTTGTCCTTCTTCTCGACGACGTGGAAGGTGTAGGCGTGGCGGCTCGCCGCGCTGCGGTTCGGCGCGCTTTTGTGCACCACGTTGCCGTGGATTAATATGCATGTTCCTGCCGGCATTAACGTATGTTATGATTTGAACAAACTGCTATTTACTTACATTTTCGTTGCGTGGATTCTTCGGATATAATATTTTACGGGAAATATGTACATAATGAGAGGACTGCAGTTTTTTCTCGAAATTAGCCATAAATATAAAAGCCTTTTTTCATCGAATTCAGTGTAATAAATTTGGACGAAGTAACAACATTGATAATAGGTAGGTATTTGATATTGGCGAATACAATATTTTCATCACACTTGCTCGCAAAGGGTGTTATAATATAACACGCGGGCTTATAGCTGGCCGATTTACCTCCCGTGGGTTATAAAAATCTATAACTATAACTCCCACTGGAGGAAAAACTGTATGACTCCCGGGGGAGTTATGAGTTTAGTTTTAAAATATAGAACCTACCCGTACGTTAATTCAGACTAAGGAGGTTTCAAATCAGCTAAGGCTTATTTCCCTTCTTCAAAACTTGGCTAAAAAACCAATTTTAGTGTATATAGGTAAACGTGGTATATTTTACTATTATTTCAGTAAGTTGTCATTAATTAAGTTGTTAATTTAGTTTAAAATTTAATTTAAAAAATCGGTACAATCTGCCGGTATTGCCTGTCAAGTTTGAAAACTAAACGTAGTTTTTAGCATTATCTGTGGGAGACTATTGAAAAAGTTGACAGTAAATAATTTGATTTGTCTTATTTTTTTCCTCGCAAATGTGATGAAAAACATTGGGTGTATCACGGGCAGTAAAAGGGGTTACAAACTAGAGTCATTAAAAAAGACCTCCGCCTACGGCGTCAGGCTCCTGACAGACTCTCGTTAGTAATCCCCTTCTTACTACCCTCGGTGCACAATGTACTATAACTCGGAGACCTCCACTGCTGAATATAGACGGTAAAGTCAACTGATTTTAGTATTGCTGTAAAAAAGCGAAAGTAAGTACCTAGCCAATAAAAAAATTATTCAATGGAAATACAACAAAAAAGGCCAGTCTTTCTGATAAAAACTATTTTTGGCGTACTTCAATGAGTTGACCAATAAATATAAACCTAGCTTGCTGTGATGCATTTATTCAATGTTAAAAAATAGAGTTCAGGGGCCTGTTTCATAAACGTGACAATGACAGGCGACAGGTGACAGGTGACAATTTGTCAATTTGACAATATTTTGTTTCATAAACATTACCTATGACAAATAAGTCATGGTGGAAAAATTACTAAAATGTCAACTTGTCGCGACATTTTGACATATTTCTGTTTCATAAAAATTTTCTCTTGACAGGCGACAGGTGACAATTTGTCGTGAAAATCTTGACATATTTGTTTTATGAAACACTACATTGTAATTATAATTGGACATAATTGTAGACTTGTCATCGATTTTTGACAGGCGACCTCACCCAATGTCAGCGGTTGCGCCTAACTTACTAGTCATTTGAAACATGGTGCTATCATCAACAGATAGAAGTTCTTAGTAGCAGTGATGATGAATATTAATTTAACTTACACTTAGGACAAGAATAAAATGTTTTTTTTTTTATGTGGTTGACCTTCCTTTTCCTCCAGGTTACGCATGTTGTATCACGCAAATAATTTAATTTGTTTGTTGAATATCCCTTTCTACTACTCTTCGATTTCCTTCCATTTGTTTACTTGTCGTTCAAATCATATATGAGGCCTAAGATAGTTTTGCTGTCCATTTCCCACGTTGCCAATGCCAAGCCATCTAAGGAGAGTGAATATAGGTATAATTACTTGCATGTGCAACCAATCTACTTACATGCCAAATTTAATTTCAATACATTAATTTTTTACCGCGCTTGGCAATAAACGTCTAAACATCTTCACAAATTTTTACATTTATAATAATTAGTACCAATATAACAAATGTTTTTATTGTCACCGTCATACGACGATATCATTTTCACAAAATCTATGCAGTGACAAATTTGTCACAAGAAACGATAATTATGTCGATTACCATGACAAAAAAGTCAGTGATAATTTTCCTAGAAACCGACAATTTGTAACTGACAATGGTAGACTTTTATGAAACGTAATTTACAATGACAATTTTGTCACCTATTTACCTGTCGCAATTGGACATATTTGTCACGTTTATGAAACAGAATTTCTTGTGACAATACGACTTTTTTGTCAAAAACTGACAATTTGTCGGATTGTCACGTATATGAAACAGGCCCCAGAGCAAAGTCGTAATTTAATATTTTATGGGTTTTTTCCTTGCACGCGTGTTGAAAAAAGTCTCGGCACTATTAGAGCTTTCGCCTAACGGCTCGGGCTATGCAATTCCGCCTCAACTGTACTCACCAACTTAGCACACTTACATTTAAATTCAATTAATTTTTAAAGTCATTAAAACCTAATTTGTTTATGTAGGAGTGATTGACCTCCTTTCGGTTACGTTTATTATCTGTGGCTTTTTGGCGGTAACTTAGTACCCGACTTGTATCGTCGATTATGATGCTTCTGGTTTTTGTAAAGTGCAGTTCATGGAATAAATAATTATATAAACGTATTTGGCTTAGGAGTCGATGGTATTTGGATTTGGAGTTTGTTTTACGAAAAGTCAACTCTTGTGTCATCTTATAGGTATTATTTTAAACATCATCAAATCATATTGTATTACTACACCGTATCATATATACAATGACCGTACTATGAACGTATCAGGCACGGTATGACAAATGCTGGTCGGTGACGGAACGTGCTAGTGGGCATATAGTCTCATACTTTTCAATACAAAGAATACACGTTCGTAGTACGGTGATGGTATGATACGGTGTAGTGGGCCTTTAATATAGACTAATCGTGGTTTGTAGGCTAATAAAGTAAATACTTACTATATTTATATATATGTATATAATATGTGGCATTGCCCAATTTATAGGTAGGGTACTTTAATGAATCCGCATCCGACATAACAACTGTTCGTTCAGCTTACCTTTACTGACCGGGACGGGAGTGAAACTGGACTCCGGGTACACGGGCGCGGGCTTATCGTATTCTATTTTTTCTCTGTCTTCAGGACTACGGCGCATTCGTCTATGTATGCCCGACTTGTGGGAGCCTCGAGCCATCCAGAGACAACCATTTTGAATAGTGGCGTCTTCGAGGGCAATCCAAAATCCTATCGGAGGTATTGGTTCTGTGTGTAGAAATGTAATGTCTTGATGAGGTACCACTGAAATTAAGAGGAGGTGTGATTATTATTACAAGACGTTATCAATTAAGATACATTTTTATTTGTACACACAGTACCTGTATTTCAATTTATTCGTAATATTACTGTAAGGATAATGGGGCTTGATAACATTTTTGCAAAGAAATTGATTCGAAAAATAATTAATAACTTGGTACAAATTGAATCAAAATACGAGTAAACAAAAGTTTTGGTTGTTTTTGCAACGATTGTTAGCAATTAAAAAGTACATAGTATCTTCGTTATTTTTGATTTCCTGTTGTGAACTAAGATAAAAAGTATAGAGTTTATATACACATATAAATATTGATGGGTCAAAACAATCCTGCATCAACTAGAGTCTCTGTTTTACCCAATGGATGACCGGTAGATAATGACTTAGGCCGGCTTTACACCTGTAAGTTTTACTTACGTAAGTAAGGACGCAGCTATACGTTAGACTGAGATAGTCTGTCAGCTATCTCAGTCTAACGTATAGCTGCGTCCTTACTTACGTAAGTAAAACTTACAGGTGTAAAGCCGGCCTTAAGGCATTGAGCCCGCCGACTGTACTTTTTTATTATATTGTGCAATAAAGTTTATTTAAATAAATAAATTGACTTGTGTAACATGAGCCTACTTTCAACCTCTAACTGACAATGAGTAAAACATGATTTTCATTACTTTTCCGCAAACTTCTGGCAGTATCCCAATTATAGCGACTCAGATGTTCTGCTCTAATTGTTCGCAGAGTTTCTGTTATCCAAGCCAAAAGTAAAGTCCTGAAACCTGATCTTACGGGCAATTTTCCATCTCCATTACTTAATATCTATATTTTCATTGTTTCCATCACATATAACATTTAATCCCATAACACAAGGAACGTTTCAGCTCCCCATCAGCAACGAAATAAGGAACCGAAATGTTACTTCTTATCACGCTATCGCTGACACTGGTGATTATACTATTGCGTGAAATAGGCATCATAGGCCACGGATATATACGGCGATAGGTTGGCAGTAAATCCTACTAATATTATAAATGCGAAAGTTTGTGAAGATGTTTGGATATTTGGATGTTTGGATGTTTTTTACCTAATAACGGGGTAGGTAACAACTAGATGGATCATGCTGAAATTTGGCATGCAAGTAGACCAAGTCCTGGATTGAAACATAGGTTACTTTATATCCCGGTAAAGAGTTCCTTTGGGACAATAACGGGAACAACGCGGGCGGAGCCGCGGGAAAATGCTAGTAGGTAATAAAATAAATAAAAAAATAAATAAGGATAAATCTTCGTAACTACATGTAAGTGCCGAAGATAATGTATTTATAGTATATAATTGGAAGCTAGGTCAAAAAACATAATTTCGATGCATAACTAAGAAAGTTAACCCTTTACGTAATGTATTATGTTATGACGTAATCGGAAACTAGCTACGTAAATATATCGTAGGAGCGCGAGAGGAATGTGCTCTGACTGCGCTTAAGTCGTGAGGTTATGAGATGTAGAAATCACCTTTATCTCTGTACGCTTAACTTTACGACTATAAACAACTAGACATTCTTCGGACTTGCTACATGCGTACTCGTACAACTGAATTGAGAGTCGGGGCACGTGAATGTAGCGAGGAAACTGCAACCGTGACTAGATTCATTGTACATACTATCATCATAGAGTGTTAGAATCCCCGTAATCGCTATGATAGGGAAACTAGATCGACAGAAATATAGTTGAACATTTAGTTCGGTATGGTACGAGCGTTAAATTACTATGCTGTGTTACATTACAGTACCATTAATTGGACTTTGACACTGGGCAATTCTCGATTTTCATCGGGAGATATCGGAAGAGCAAATGACACGAGACACATGGAATTCATGGCTAAAATATGTCGGTTTAGTGCCTCCCACCTAGAGATGTGCCATTCTCGGAAACGTTCTCCGTTTTGTATGGAGCGAGAACGTCCTCGAGAACATTTCCCATACAAAACTGAGAACGTTGCCGAGAATTCCCGAGAATGGCACATCTCTACCCACCCTGTATACCTATTATACGGGGCGACGTTCACAATGTTTTCAAACTAAATATATAATAATATCTGCACTCATTAAGGGCTGCAGTGGAAATATTATATAACTTCTGTGTCTGGATTGCGCACAAATCCGTCGATAGGTACTCGTTCCATACGTGGGTGGTGAGTAGGTACGTGGGTGCAACTGGGAATTCAACAATAGCTACTATTTTTGGAAATCGAATACATCCACGATGATTAATATGCACTAAGACCATTACCTATATACAAATTCCTTAATATCTGTTAACTGGTACAGGTGCATTCACTAGAGCTGGCGCGGGTTTTGTATGCAGCCAGTGCTTATTTCATATCCAGGTATTTCTCCAGAAATATGTCTGCGGTCACCTCATTCATCTGGCCCTTTTTCATACTAAATGTATGGAGACAGATGAATGAGTCGCAGACATATTTCTGGAGAAATGCCCATCCGCGCCAGCTCTTATGAATCGACCTGTACGTTTTTTAAGCAATTAATTCATTTTGTTACTAGTAGTACGTAGGTACCTATGTCTACTACAACTGGCTTCTATCAAAATCAATGTATACAAGTTAGCTACCATTCTAATTCTGTGGAGGGATTACAATTATGTAAAATGCTTAACGGTTTTGGTTGGCGGTTGGAGCTATGAGGCACATTGACGCAGTATAATAAGCAGCAGTAATTTTTCTTCCTACAAATGGTACATCGCTCGCATGTATGTGTGCGCGCCGTGAACGAACGCACTACAAGCAAAGTTTTAAGAATGCGTAAGAATGCTCCAGTAGGTACGGATCGAACTTTCTGTGCTTCAACCTTGAATGTGTATCGCGCTCTCCTAAACAGTCGAAGTTTGACTACATACTTGTACTTTGAAATTGATAAAATTTTAAGGTAAACACGAAAAAGTCAGGGGTACCTTCGCTGCCGACTCCGGGGTTCTTGTAGATGTACATGCTCTGCACGACAGCGGGGTCGGCAAGCCCGACGGCTCTGCACACGGACTTGACGCGGTCGCTGTACGTGTAGCACCTGAAGATAGGATGCAACAGGTGCAGAGCGTGCCCGACCTGTAACCAAACCATCCTAGTTGGTAATTTCATCGCACAAATCTCGTTTCGTTTCTCGTTCTATCTATTTTTTTTATGAGCCTACTCTGTCCCACAGTTGGGCAAAGGCCTCCCCCCGTCTTCTTCCATTGCTCTCGCTATATAAATATTTCTATAAATATTTCGCTATACAAATATTTCGCTCGGTATATAAATTTAATTATAAATTATAAAAAAACCGGTCAAGTGCGAGTCGGACTCGCGCACCGAGGGTTCCGTACAAACTCGTCAGTAGATACGTGAATAATGCAAGATAAACTGTATGGTGGGACAAACTTAACTTTGCTCTTGAAAAACAGTTGTCCCTATACAAAGTATAGTATACATCGACATATGTCGCGGTTAGTTCAGTAAGAACAAATAAGTTTGTCTTACGATTTTTGCGAATTTCTAGAAAACGTTGCAAGTTAGGGAAGCCGTTATATTTTTCTTGTATTATATAGAATAATATTAAGAATCGGTAATCATAACAGATTTTTCTGTTCAGTAACTTCGGAGATAATAGTGCGTCAATGCTATTTTTTTAACGTTTTTGTCTTAAATCAAAAACTACATGTCTAAGAAAAAAAATAAAAACCGTTCTGGAATCTTCACACAAAGCCCTTTCATTTGATGTGCCACTCGGTGTAATAACTCTACTTTTAATTTTCGACATCCCATTTCGGTCCCCTAAAAAAGTTAAAAAAGTATAAAAAAAATATTCTGTCCAATAGGCTCAGGTTAGCGGTTTTTAACACAATTCTAAATTTCAAGTCGTTAGCATCAGTAGATCCTGAGATATCTTGCTGTGACAGACGGACAGACAGACAGACAGAGTCGCACCATAAGGGTTCTTTTTTTACCATTTTGGTACGGAACCCTAAAACCAGCCAGTGCGAGTTGGATTCGCACACGAAAGGTACCATCTTCGAGCAAAATACACCAAATTTTGTTTTTAATAACAAAATACGACTTAAACAATACTTGACACTAACATTTCTTTATAAGTAACTAGTACTTTTTTCAGGCCTGATAAGTTTTCTTCCGGCCATTCTCACGAAGTATGTCTGCGGTCGCCTAATTACCGCGACGCTGTTTTCATACTAAATGTATGGAGACGCGGTAATTAGACGCAGTCATACTTCGTGAGAATGGCCGCTTTACTGTCCGCATAGTGTCTCTTTTGTGGATTTAGTGCTGCGCCTTCCTAATGTGACTTTCACGTTCACGGGCGAAGTTGTGAGTTTTAGTTTTTCATAAACCTGCGTCAAAGTTCTTTGAAGTGAACACAACACAGTTTAGATACAGTGTTATGTCATGACATGGCAGATTTAAAGGTGGTGTTACACCGGCAGGGGGAGACGAGACGAGACGAGGATTGAATTGAAATTTGTATCAAGTTGCGCGATGCGCGAGCGGCGATGCGCGAGGAGAGGATTGAAAACTTCATACAAATTTCAATTCAATCCTCGTCTCGTAGTCTCGTGTCGTCTTGCCCTGCCGGTGGAAAACCACCTTAAGAGTCCCGTTTGAATATGGAGAATATAAATTAATGTTTATACAGTAATAAGTATCAATTCCTTTAGGTTATCACTTACCTTGTTTAGTGAAATGGCAGGGTCTACTTGAAGCTTTCCATCAGCACTTATGGCATCTTTTTCATAAAAATAATGGATTTTATCGTTACTCTCCAAGAAGTACTTATCTTTTAATTGCTGTAAACATAAAGGGTTATTAGTAGATTGTGTCACAAGGGAGCAAAATGATGTATTTACGGTGAGGGCGTATATAGAATCTTACCCGAAGCGAAGGATTCTAGAGTAGAAACCGGAGCGTAGTGAGGGATTCAAGTGTTAACGCCCGTGGTGAAAATAATTTGCTACCTTGTGACACATAGGTACTGCTTTTCACACCGACTATAAGGAAAATTCAAATACAAACGCTACCTACCAAAATAACGAAATACATATATAGTTAATCAAAGAGCATCACACATTATTAAAAATGAAATGTTAAATTTATAGTCTGTTATTATTTTATAAAACGATTATTATTTTTTACGGACGGGACGAAATAGTAGATTGTGTCACAAGGGAGCAAAATTATGTATTTACGGCGAGGGCGTATATTGAATCCCGAACGAAGCGAAGGATTGTACAATAGAATTCTAAAGATTCTATAACATTTTTTTCACTTCTCATGCTCTTAAAATGTTAATTTAGTCTTTCTATATCGGGACTAAAGTTCCTTATTAATCTCTAAGGATAAAAGTAATTTTTTTTAATTGACTTTGAAAACCCCCTAAACAGCCAATCGGGGTGTTTGTGGTTGGAATATTGTCGCCATTTTTAGTAATTGTGTAATACAATTTTTGGGTGTGAAAATAACCTAAAAAGACAACTGTGCAAAAATATTCAAAAAATAACGATTTAATATAGTAATAATGATTAATTATTACGAATATAAATCAATTTAACTAGATTAGGGGTAACTTAATTTTATTTTGCATGATCCAATTAGTTTTAAAATAGGTAGTTTTCACGTTTGAACCTGTTGGCTAAAAATGCCAGCATTTAAAGCCTGAGTGACTTCACTAAGTAAAAAAACCGCGGAAAAAAATTCTTTGCTTTTTGAATGTTCATTAATCGTATTGAGCACAATATTTCAACAATTAATGTGTATAGTGCAACTTTATACCGAAAGTACGGAACAATAAATATTGTAATTTTGGGGATCCTATTGGATCGCATAAATTTAAAAGGCATAATGCATCATTTGGCATAATTCATCATTCGGCATAATGCATTTTTTTCTTAAACTGTGAAATTTTCAGGACTCTTTAAGGCCTCATCCTGTTAAATAGGTCAGGTTAGGTTAGGTTTGCGTTATAATAATCCTGAAAAAATTACGTGTTCAGAAAAAAAAAACACTATGCCAAATGATGAATTATGCGAAATGATGCATTATGCCTTTTAAATTTATGCGATCCAATAGTAAACCGTAATTTTGTGTAATAGAACGTCGTTTTTTCCTCGCATTCAAAGTGAAAAGTAGAGTGTTTAACGCGGGACTAAACAATCATAATGACACTCGATCTATAGTCACCCTCGCTACGCTCGGGTGGCTAAACACCTCGTGTCATTATGGCTTGTTTTAGTCCCTAGTTGAACAATCTACTATTACTCCTAATGATCTCAGGAATGCGTGGTTAAAATCTTTTGGATTCCTCACGAGCACCTTGTATACAAGTGAAGATGTTTTATTTATTTATCGTATGGCGGTTACACACTGGTTACATTTTCACTTGAGGACATGTGAAGATATGAAATAAATGTAATATACGGGATCGAGTTAAATAAATGCATTTTATAATAAAATAAGATACCTGTGACTCGGGCTCGGTGGTGGAGAAGATGGTGGGCGGGTCGTCGGGCATCTGGCGCGTGAGCTCGAGGCCCGCGGCGCGCAGCTCGTCGCACTCCGCCTCGCGCAGGAACCCCTCCAGCACCGCGTACCCGTCGCGCTCCAGCTGCACCAAACATACACTTTGAACACACTCTAGCTCAGGGGTTGCCAAAGTGTGCGCCGCGGCGCTCTGGTGCGTCGTAGAAAGTAAAGAGGGGCGCCGTGACGCCCTGGTGCGCCGTAGAAAGTAAAGAGGGGCGCCGTGACTCGATCCTCTATCATTATCTAAAATCACAAATATTCGCGGGTACCTATAAAGCAACAATACCTATTTTGAGCGAACAAGGGTAGGGCGCCGTGACGAAGAAATACACGTGTAAGTGCGCCACGTGCTGAAAAAGATTGGGAGCCCCTGCTCTAGCTAATAGCCCTGCCATGCTGCTCCGTTTTTATTTATTTATTTAAACTTTATTGCACAATACAAGGAAGTACAAATGGCGATCTTAATGTCGTAAGGCATTCTCTAACAGTACCGTCAGGGTAAACTAGAGATAGCATACGAGCGATTATGTCGTTTTTCGGCGCGAGGCAAAGGACCAAAAGTACACGACCTAGTGCGGAGCGTCCCGATTAATTGCGCGAGTGTGGCCAGCGACGGCAAAATCACGGCAGAGCGAGGAGTAGAGCGATGCGTAGCGCGAGGAATAAACTGTGGCAGAGCCATAAAGATTAGCTGACAAAGCAGTTTAGACAGGCGAGTGGAGCGAGCCCCAATTGTATATGTTACCGGCCAAACCCGATTTTAGGCCAAACCGAGACCGTGTCAGGTTAAACTAGTTTGGTCTAGGATAAACTAGATTAGGGTTCTCCAAACTTTTTTCCCAGAGGGCCATACAGCACCTTTGAAAATGTCGCGCGGCCACACGACATGGTCGACCCTGGAGTTACGAATATTTTTTCTCGGCCACCGGCGTCCTTGGAGGGGTGTTCTGTATGATCGATCCAATCGGGAACGATTAAGCGGTCAAATCATTTTGGCCGAACTAGTTGAGCCTAAAGTATTTAACTACCTACTACGTGCATACGACTTCTACGTGCTTAGCTATTAGGGACATAACATATGTCATAACTTCATAAGGCATGTGCTCTGCTCATTAACTGATATAGTCGGTTGTGTCATCCGGTAGAACGGGCGTTGGCTATCTAAGAATAGATTTTTAAACTGTGCTCTAGGTATCCTATGGAGCAGTGTGAACCATGTCCACATTTGTATCATTTTGATGCATCCTAGACACGTTCGCGTAACGTAATCATCATTGGCCGTGTAATGCAACAGGTAGGTACGATACTTCAAAATGTTGTGAGCTGGAAAAATAATACCAATATGTTACCCTTAGCGAAGGTCAGTATCTATCGCTACTGGAGTTTCTTCTACACTCACCGGTGCTTTGAGGAGTTGCAGTAGAGGAATTTGTAGCAACCCTCGTCGTTGCCTTTAGCAATCCTATACGAACACTTACTTACACTGTGTGTGTAGAACATAAGGAGCTTATAAATAAAATAATCCCACTGGATTTAGTATCCTTTGATATTCAAGCGTATGCGTATTTCTATAAGAAAGCTCATGCTTATAATATTTTTAACTCTTGTTTGTGTTGCGCGAAATTTCATCACAAAGGGTAAGCGATGTGCGACACATTTTCGCTATGGAATTCTAACTCTGGCATGTTTTGTGGGAGGCACTTCACCAGAGGCCGCGTTTTAAATTTATTAGCTTATACAAATAGGCTTTTTATTGTAGGTATAACGTTACCTGAATACATTTTATGAATGAAACTTCAAAACCTAATTATGTATAGACACTGTAGTTTAAAGTCTAAAATTGTATAAAAAACTAGAGACGAGCAATTGTTTAAAATGAGATCAAATATTTTTTCTCTTTAGCTTACGCCGCCGTTCTTAGCATCGGTAATTATCCACGTGGAGTGGACTACGAATAGTGAACAGGAATGCCATTCTCAGGTCGTTCGAGAATTTATATAGAAGGACAACGTCATTTGTATAGAATCTCTAATAGGTACATATCTATAGAGATGTTATCTAAGGGAGTACTTTGAAACAGGCCCGAGCCGAGGCCAATAAAATTTGCAGCCCGACCGAGGGTGCCTCACGCTTTAAATTGAGTTGGCAGCCTGATTGCCGCGCCGTACTGTCCCTAACCTTGGTCATTATTATTAATTATAATTGAAAATATTAATACAGTGAAACATGGATAAGTGAGAAACTTCCATAGCTGGAACTGATGCTGGGGTCCCAACACCTTAGCACTGGCTTACCTCTGTTAGTGGGACACAACCGATCTCTATATCTGGGATTACCTAGTTTATAGCAGATAAATTTAGTTTTGTTTAGTAATTTTAGTCTATTGTTTTGTATTATCTAGGGCTTATCTAATTAACTGTACTAACACTAGACTTATTAAGCCATTATATTATGTACTTATTAACAACCCTATGGATTTGAAGCCACAAATAAATATTTTTGGATTTGAATGTATAGTCCGGATGTTTAAGTAATTGATAAATGCTGAAACGAAGGTTTAAATTAAATTGAAATTATTGAAAAATGCAGGAAAAAAGGCTTAAATCTCTATCACTGCGTGAAAAATTAAGTTAATAGGTACCTATCCGTTTATGAAAGTCGAAAGACACGCGATGAAACCTGTGTCGTTTATAAAAAACATGTTTGATTATTTTTAATACCTATTGAATGTTAAAAAACTCAAGTACGGTCACAGACTTTAATAGCTAAGCCAATTAGGGTTCAGTCTAATTTTGTCGTGTAATGTAATACACAATCTATGACACGACTCGACTATTGTAAGGTGAACCCTAAATGGCTCAACAATTAAAGTCCGTGAGTGTACATATACATAGATAATGTTTATTTGAATTGTTATCTATCGCACCTCTATAAGTAAAATAACCTCTATTCTTACCCTCTGTTAATGGAACCCTCTGCAAATGAGACAGAGGTCCCAGTTATCCAGGATTCACCTATCTGTATTTACTATATTTTATCCCTATAGCCGTCATGTACAGTCAGCATCAAATAATCTGTAACATCCACAGCGTCATATATATGATCACACAATTTGTGCCTATATAATACCTAAGTACTTAATAAAGATGTGTTGTAATATATACATATGGCGCTCTGGATAGCACGCTTCTGGATTTGATGCTGACGTGCACGTTACTTAAGGAACGTTAATATCGTCAAGCATTTAAATAAAGCTCCATAAATTATGAGGAGGTGGGAATGGGATAACTACGGTCAGCTGCAGAGAAAAAGGAGCCCCAAGTCATGCATTCGTAGTTTGTTAAGGGGGTTTAGGTACTTTTCTCTGCAGTTGACTGTAAATGTAAACCAAGTGTAATTTTTCTTCAAGATCAGAAAGAGGTGCCAAAATGCCTTAGAATAGGAAATGCGATGGTATTTCGGCTGTATGGACGGCAGAGTATTGCTGGGTGCGGTGTAAACACAGCAACGCGGCAGCGCACACGCACGTAGCGCGTCGCGCGTCGCCCGCCGCCCCCACGTGGCGCAACTATTTCGGCAGGCAATAGTTATTTTGGGAGCTTATTTCAATTTCAATGTTACGCGATGCGGAGGGCTTTGCACACACTCAGCATATCTATTTTTGAATATTTATTAACTCATTTCTCATTGCACAAGTGGTGAGACATTTTTGACATTTGTATTTACCTACAGCGATGCTTTGGTTGTTGGATATAGTAAATAAATACAGAAATCCATTTTGATTCCGAGGATCTAAATAGCATATATAAGCAAATTTCGCTTGGGCAATTATAAAGCGCATAGGTATTATTAACAATCGAAGGGTTTCGCAATTTCTTTCTATTTAAGTTAGTACATATAATCTTTTTTTAGACTTATTTATTGCGACGCGTTATATAATATCAATAACATTGTGTACGAAGCAAATCGTCCGGTAACAGTAGTAACCAAGCCATAAACATAAAATAAATTTATAGCCAACTTCGCCGAGCAGTGTTTACAAATTGTGTATGTAATATTGGAATAAACTTTTGTGGGATTTTATTTCGTATGCACTTTACCTTAATTAATGTTCCTCGTACAAGTTGTTTTACATTCACATAAATATCCAGCATAAAAATAAATAGAGCAAAACCATCCAGCAGCAATAAAACGTACCTAGGTATATGACTGACTTAACAAATTTGATTAGCTATGTAGGAGACGTAGCAATCTGACTTTATAGTAAAAACCTAATACCACATGCACAGACGAATTCCAAAAAGCATAGTGATATATGCAGGCTGCATATATCATTATGCTTAATGCAGCATACCTATATATAACATGGTGTTATTTAGCTTTTGTTCCGCTGATATCGAACGATAGACATAGACTTATCAATTCGTTTTTGAATAAGTGTATCTAATGTACCTATGTTTCGTAGTGCAATATTGAATGGTACTTGTTTTCGGAGTTAAAAGACGAACAGGAAAAAACGACAAACCTTGATTAGTGCTAGACATTTAAAAGGTGAACCAGTGCCTTTGTGTATTTGCATTTACAAGTCTATACCAAATCTACTTCACAGTCAGAATACTCTGCAAGTTTCGTAATACGTCTGTATTTATAATTTGCTTTAATTTGTTAGTACCTATTCAACAATTGCCTTCTTGACTTCCTTTCCTATACAATACGGCATTCATTAACTTACATAACTACTGAATAATATAATAACTTACCCAGTTCCAATCTATATACGGCATCTTTAATAAAAAAACATTATTTTTTAGGGTTCCGTACCTCAAAAGGAAAAACGGAACCCTTATAAGATCACTTTTTTGTCCGTCTGTCTGTTTGTCTGTCCGTCCGTAGTATCGTAGACCATATCCTGAGTACTTTCCGTTGACCTAGAACCATGAAATTTGGCAAGTAATACCGTCTTATATTACATATATAGGAGCAAAATCTAAAAACGATTAATTTGTAATTATATAATAAATAGCACTCGGTGGGCGAGTCCGACTCGCGCTTGTCCAGTTTTTAGTTTATAGTCTGTTGATTCTAAGAACGAGGTGTACAGTTTTCTTCTAATCTAAGCCATGTTCCCTACTTCCTAATATGTTTCCCTTTGTCGCATTAAAGAGCAACACTAAATAAGCATCAAGGTGAGAAAGAAATGTATTTTATAATATTCCGGTCCTTGTGATTGTGACAAAACAAAACGGTGCGTCACGTACGGAGCAGACCTTTTCCGAAGGAATAAATTGCACTGAAGCCAAGTTCTATATCTAAACGGGAGATTACATTCACTTCAAAGAAGGCTATTACAGCCGGAGACGCCTTATGAAGTTTTCTACCAAAAACTCCGTCTGAGCCCGATTTCTTACAAGTCTGACGTAAATCGGTAGGTACTGTGTTTGAAAAGATTATTGCAATTGTATTTAGAATAAGTAAAAAAAAACACCAGAAATCAATTTCAAAGAAATCATAAAATGACTGTTATTTATTTATTTATAAGTAATGCACAAATATATTATAATATTTTTTATTTATATTTGTACGATCCACTTAAAGGAAACAAAGCGATTGTTTGTAAATCTCAAAAACACCAAGATGACGTTATTGTAAAAAGTCGTTACAACCACCTTTATAGTTCAATTGATTATCAACTCTATCTCCATGAACCATAGTTATTACATTACATTACAACTGCATTAATAGAATAATGGCGTTACAGCTGCCTTCGCTTTGTTTGGATTATTATACATACATGTCAATTGAAAATATGCGGTGTTACTTCTAATTGCGAAATGGGTCGTTTTCAAAAAAAGGATTAATCTTGTTCCTCTGTGTAACGAAAGTTATCCATACAAATTGTATTGTAATTTTCGTTACACAGAGGAACAAGATTAACTTTTTGTTAAATAAATCCCTTAACAACGGACAATCTCTTTTAGAAAATGACCCAATTATGTCAAAAATGTATAGCGATTGATGTAGGTAATGTGACTATTTCTAACGAGATGAAGATCTGCCGGGCGGTAGCGTCTGGTAAGACGGACCTATATAGGTAATATATAATTTACAAGAAATACTAGGTTGATTAGAGTGCAGCAAACATCGCTGTGACTTGTGGCTGTGAGTCAAGCCACGGTGCGTCACGGGCCAATCTGGAACATTCCGACATTTGCTGTGATTCAGAGAAAGCCGCCCTGTATTTACACTTTATCTAATGCCGTCTATAAAAAACACTATGGATATAAACTTTTCAAAAATGTTGTGCTACCTACATTATTATAATGAATTCATAGGTAAAAGCAATACATCCAATCTCGCCTTAGAATCCCGCTTATGTCTTGTACAATAAGGTACTCGTAAGTCGGACTTCATTGACTTGTCTTATTGTACCTTGAAATCAAATGTTATTCGGCTTAATAACTTTACGCCGCATAATATTATGCAAAAAAATTATCTGCGAAATTACTATTCGTTTAGAAGACCATTAGACCATGGTCATTAACATTATGCCAACATAAGATTCGGTATTATAAAAATCTACGAAATTAAGGGTGCCAAAGCATACTATGCGCAAGGTGCTTCTGCCAAACGTTATTCTGCCAAGTATCATTATGCAAAACAAATATATGTCAAAAAAGTTCCTGCAAGACAATAGTGAACCTTCCAGAAAATATCTGTGTGTTGACTATTCAAGACCACACGTTCAGATATTGCCTAGGTATATATTTTTTAGCAGCGTAGCTTTCCTGTTAGAATGGCGGAACGTTCAATAACTTGCTGAAGGGTCATGAAGATTCACTGCGTGCTTAAAAGGTGTTATTTCCTTTAAAGTGCACTTCATTGCTTATTGAACTTCTTAGATATCAATAACGTGTTGTACCTCGGGAAGCAATAACACGTTCGTAGATAACTTACCTACCATCTTACTTATTAAAGATAAATAGCTTAGATTTTTCTCGTTACACAGTTACTTTCACGTTTAAGAATACCTAAGTAAACACATTGTTTTCATAATTGACAATTAGGTTGCATAAGTTAATGGAGTATCTAAGTGTCTAACACATTTTTGAGCATCGCGGTACTATAGGTATAGTCTCTGGCCCTTACGTTCTGAGAAAAGGAATAGTAAGTACTTAAGTAGTTAAGAGGAAACAGGAGGGCAGTTTTTCCATACAAACGTAGTCCCCTGTTTCCTCCCTGGATAATGCCAGTAGAGCAATAATTTTTTGTCCAAAAATCTATGGCTACTATTGATATATTCCTATGTTTTCCTTATTACGATAAATTGATTCTCAAAAGAGATTTTAACCTTCAAAAATCTAAAAAAAATGCCAGTTTTTCCGCTGTGTTCACACATCCAGAAAACAAATTTGACTAGATTATAAAAAAAAGGAAAACATATGAACACGGCCAAAGCTTTTCTTTAATGTTTAATGAAAAAATTAGTTAAATAGGTTAAGTTTTGGGGAAGAAATCAGGGGACTAGGAAACGTTGTTTTCATGAATTTTTAAAAGGTATTTTCGGTCCAAGCTGCAGTTGTCTCTATCGCGCTCTGCGCGGGAGAGGCGGGCAGTGCGGGACAGGGACACATTTTACAAATACCTAATTTTCAACTCTCTCCACCTTACTGTTTCCTCTTAAGTATAGTGGTACATTGATTGGAGAGTTAAGTGATTTCAATGATCCATTACCAAAAGTAGTTATCGTGGAAAGTAAATAACCTATATTTTAAAGATAACACTAGCTTATTCCCAGTATTCCCGCATAGCCACTGACGTGTAAGAAAAGTTAAAAAACGCTGTCTTATTTGGCACCGTCATCGTCAGCTGCAGAGATATTGAATTCCCCTGTCATACATTTCTAGTGTGGCAAAGGGGTTACTTATCTCTGCAGCTGACCGTACCTGAAAACTCCTGCCACCACCAGGGTAAAGTTTCCTGCAAATTAAAGAATTTGCATAACTTTGTGTTAGCCAATTTGTATGTAGATTTAAGTAAGTCACATAAGGGCTCGGAAATAAGTATACAAGATTTTATTTGTTTTACTGGACCTGTAGTATACTGTACTAGTTAATTCCATAAATTTACGCTATCGCTTATTGGATAAAAGGCGAACTTAATGCCACAAGGCAGTGTAGTAATTTTAGTAAGTATCTGATTGTAGTAATTAAACTCATTACACCGCATATACAGTGAAACCTGGATAACTGGGGTCTCAAGGGACCCGCAAATTTGTTTCACTTAAAGAGGTATTCTACTTACCCAGTGTCTCAGATATCCAGATACAAATAAATATCTGTCTCATTTACAGAGGGTTCCATTAATAGAGGGTAAGAATAGAGGTTATTTCAGTTATAGAGGTGCGATTACTAAATAAGATAAATCATCCGCGAATAAAAAATCATTTCACGACTTTTCAAAATGACCGATGGTTTATTCGAATCCAAGAAAAATATTAAGGGTACAACACGAATAATGACTTGTTTTTACTGTACTTATATTGGTTCTAACACATAATGTGTTCCTAAAGGCTCAGGCTTCCTAAAGGCAGTTTAAATAATAAAAGTATGTTTTATTTTTATGTAAGTAAGGCAAAAATCTTTGTTCGTTCCGTTAGTACAAAAACAGTCTTTCAGTTCTATTCAGTTATTATTGTTTCGAGAAAAGTCAATATGGTATTCCAATAAATAATTATAAAGCGAATAAATTATGCCACGAATAATTTATTTGAATACGAATAATCATCCGCCAATTTTATTCGTCATTCGCGAATAATTTGGTTATTCTTATTCGTTATTCGTCTTTCGAATAAATTTTACCCATCTCTGTAATACAATATAGCTACCTAGCAGATTGTTCGAGTAAACACTGAGATAACTGTTTCCACAAATTATTGTAATTAGGTACCTACATAGTTTATCGGCTGCTCGAATGAACTCTCAGTTTAAGTGTTATCGGGCTTCTGGTTGAGGAACTTACCGCCTTGCAAGTTGTACTTGATAGAGCGGCGCAAGATACCTAGATATGCTAAATGGATATTTTCATTTCAGTTGATTCGTAAAGCCTTGATTTAGGTAATTGTAATTATTAAACATTATCATAATTATAGTTTAAAAAGATATAGAATGCGTCATATCATTATTGTCGGATATTGGTTTACGGCGGACCGAGTTGAATTGATGTTGCTTTGTTCGGGGCAAGGCTCAGTTGTGAGGCTCAGAAAGACGCACGCCTGCTGGCCTAAGGCTGTTTAAATACAAGCAGAATATGAATTAATTGGCGTCCCCCAAGGAGCTCTGCGATTATTTCGCGTCTATAGCGGATGACGCGGACGGAATGGATGTCTATAATGATGTCTATACAATGTCCTCCTTAATGACCAATATTAGAACAAGTAGCGCCTACTACAGAATAAGTATCTACAGTATATAAATACATAATTTATGAGAGGGTAATAGCGACTACACTATAAACTAGGGATGTAACGATACATAATTTTGCCGATACGATACCGATACCGATATTTGTAGTAAATTATCGGCGATGCTGATACCGATATCTTAGAAGTATGAACTTCAGATTTATTATTTGTATGTCCTTATTATTACCTAAAACTTGGTTATATTTAACAGAGTGTCAACCTTGAAGGTGTAAAGTAAAAATAAATAAATTGTCAACACAATTTCTTTTTTTATTATGAACCAAATAAATAATTAACATCGTAATTATTATTGCACAAGGTAATGACCAATATTATAAATTAAGTCAGTAATTGAAATTACTTTTTACAGTTTTTTTTTCATACGATAAATTCTTTACGCGCTCTTCAAATATCGGTTGTATATAATCGGCGATACCGATATATCGGCGATACCGATATATAGGTATCGGTATCGTTACATCCCTACTATAAACTACTTACAATTTACAATGTGACGTTTAGTTTATTGCTTATAATTAATTGACTCTGAAGGACGAACTAGGTACCTGCGGCCAGGCCAGGTATACTGCGTGTTTAGTTAAGTTAATAGATACATCAAATAGGAAGCCAGACGTTGAATATAGTTTAGTAAAATTATCGATTTCAGAAAAACGTATTTTCTAAATAGATGGAAATGTAAAGGATATTTAACTATACCTATACATTATTATGTATTGCCAGTTTTGAAATAACTTTATTTTGAGCGAAAAAAGGAATATTGGTTAAAACACGTGCTTAGAGTATATACTGCAGCATCAGTGCTTTTTAAATGCTTTAAAAATAGAATTAGATTGCTTTACTGAATGTGTATGGATTTTAGGCACATAAACAAAAAAAATACATAATGCGCGATATAAAGCAAAATATAGTAGATACCTGATTAAATATTGTGTCGTGCATGACTCCGCTGCATGTACTAATAAACTATACGCCCAACAACTTTCCGTGTCAACAAACAACGCACAACTGGCTCGAAATGAGTTTGAGTTGTTTGTCTTGGAATGGACCCTGGACACCGCAGCGCAGACCGTCGAACGATTGCCGCGCGACTAGTGAGAATATCGTAGACATGAGAGTTTAACTTGATAATGATTAAACAATGCTTCTATCGAGCGAGCGATGTACGTTGAACTAATTGGAAACGTTGGGTGGAGTGACGGCGGCCGGCGGCTTGCGCACGCTGCGCCCGCGCCGGGTGACGCACCGCAGGCGGGAGAGTTGCCGTGCCATCTGTGCAACATTGACGTTTTTAAAAATGTATCATATGTCTTTGCACCATTACTTTAACACTTCTGTGATTTTATTTCACGGGGCCTTAAGTGCCACGCGGATTAACGCCTTAGTTAAGTAGCTATTTTAAAATGGGTATTTCTTCTTCACTTGAAATAACCGTGAAAAGATCACCCTTAGTACCTATACTGTCCTGATTAGTAATAATGAAGTTCAAAACTAGCCTAATTGCAGATGGCGCTTTTGAGTGTTCCTTTTTATTTATTTTTTATCTAAGTAACATAAAAGGAAAGTAATATAAAATCTAGATATGTTCAAATTAAATAAACCGCGCTTAGCAATTCGGGACATAACGTACCCTTGGTAAAATAAAGCCGTATGTGACTTTACGTCCAAAGTGCTTTTATTACGCGAATGTTACACAAATGCTGTAAATTATACGAAACAAAAAGATTCCCCTGAAAAGTCGTCATTTTGCAGATGCGGCTTTATTTTACCAAGAGTACGATAACATAACTGTCAGAGCAAGCGTAACAGCCATTGAAATCATTGGTAACAGCGTACCTACTCATATAGTACGCGGGTCATAGGGCGCTCTGTCACGTGTCCCGATTGTGTGGGCGTTGGCCATGTGTAAGTTTGTAAACTGTGATTTAACAGTGATGACGTCTGAAGTGAGAAGTAGGCAGTTTTAACTTCAATATCAATTAGATTGTTAACCATTGTAAACCTATGGTTAGGCCATAGGGGCTCTGTGCTGTGAGCTGTAGACCTCGCGAGTCTGTCAACCGCCATAGGGGCTCTGTGAGCTGTAGACCTCGCGAGTCTGTCAACCGCCATGGATCAGCCATTTTGTAAATTTTCCAAAAACTGAATCGAAAAAAAAATCTACATAATTATCGAACCTGCTCACATAATCGGTTGAGAAACCTATCGAGGAGAACAGTTGACAGACAGACGAACGTAAGCATTTTCGCCCAAGCTGAAACAGAGATGCTTCGCTCGCGCTTCGCGCTCGCACGGTCAGTAAATTCTAAACAATATTTAAAATTGATCCCCTGATCCATTGAATACAACGCGTAAAGCAGAGGTTTTGGATTCGAAACGCTGCACGCAGTGGTGTGCCATATAATAACCCGGTGTCCGCTCAGCGTCAGTTCGGTGCATATGACCCAAGTTGATATATTCATCCATGAATCATTTATAACCTTCTGCTATTTCTGGTTGTTTTTGAAACCTTTTCTCCAACTGACGAAATTGAGCAATAGCTTTAGGCTGTGACAGCCCTAGCTTTTCATGTATGTCAGGATGTAGTGGTAGACGAACTACATAAGATCCGTTTGGTTGTCACTCTGTTGTAGATTTGTAAAAATCTAAACAATACTGATCTTCAGTGCTCAACGTACTATTGTCTGATATGTCCTCGATAGTCCAAAATCTTTGAAGATCAAGGTTATCGGTCATGATAACATTGCAATGATATGACTCTGTCGCGTTTGCAGAGCCGAATAAAATCCAGCCTAGCTGGCTTTGTTGGGCAATGGACAAAGAATTATGTTCTTTTATTATTCCGCTCATTATGATATTAGAGTATATATTATGTCGGCCCCAAGCAAGAGATCTACTGGGCGGCTGACATAAAACTCCGGGTCTGCTAATTGAATATTCTCTATGAAAGGCCATAACGGTTTTACAAAGGATTTGTTTGGCAGATTGTTTATAAGTTGTTTCATAATAAATACGTCTGTATCAAACTTATATTAATTGTAGATTGATGATATTGTTACGGACGTTACTCCTTTACAGTTGCTTTCCTTCGCCCCCACTCCAAATATAACACCTTTGAATCGCTTGCGCTGTAGCGTAGCCCCAACATTTGGGCTGCGTTTTCGCTTATAAGAGAAGTTTGAGAAGCTTGGTCTATTAAGGCACGTAATTTTTGAAAAGAACCATCTGCTGATTGCACTTGGACCAATGCTGTTGCTAACAGAACTTCGCCTCGCCGGCTTCCTCTTGTAATACATTGTTTTTGTGGTGTGTTTGCGGCACCTTTGTGTCAGAAGATAGCGACGGCTTTGATACTTTGCCGAACACATCGTGTAACAAAGTATTATGATCCTCTTTGCATACGCGGCATTTCTTAAAAGAGTGGCACTCCTTTCCGTAATGGTTATAAAGACAATTTTTGCATAATGATAATTTTGTAATTGTTTGCTGTTTCATGTTAGGTTGTAATTCTAGAAATGTGTTGCAATGAAATATTCCATGATCGTTTTTGCAAACGGGGCAACCTTGTAAACAATTCTTACTCGTGTTTGATGTTATATACGAAATGATTTAAAGAATTGTTTTGCCGACTTGTAAATGCTTTGTAATAGTTAATGTGATTTTTTCACATTATTATTGCTGGTTTCCTGATTTTGATAAGTTTTCACGGAGTCGGGTTTGCGCTTTGACGATTCCAAAGAAGTAAACTTACTTTCGAGGAAATCTGGTAGTTCCTTCAGCGATGATAAATTTCTCGGGCTATTGAGGGATTCGACATAGTCGTTATGTGTGTCTGAGTCCAGTTTGTTGCTGATAATGTAAACGATTATCGGATCCCAGGAGTCTATTTGGACTCCGAGCGATTTAATGGCGTTAAGACACTCATTCGTAACGTCATGCATTTTCTTGATATGTACCTGCTGCTGTCTGTTGTTGTAAAGTTGGCAGATTCATTAGAATACCAAGATGTGAATTAAATATTAATTTAGTGTTGTTGAAACGATGATTTAAAATTTCCCAACTGACGTCGTAGTTTTCTGAACTAATATCCAGATGCTGTATTATCTTTTCAGCTTCCCCTTTAAGCTTGATTTTTAAAACTTGCATTTTCTGTGCTTTTGACAATGATCTATTGTTATGAATGGCCTCCACAAACAAGTCCTTGAAGGACAGCCAAGAATGATAATTTCCACTGAAGGTTGGAATGTCCATCTGAGGAGTTGCCTTTTCGCGGTGACACTCGGACCACATTTTGTTGTTGATGAGTTTTTAGGGTTCCGTACCAAAATGGTAAAAAAGGAACCCTTATGGTGCGACTCTGTCTGTCTGTCTGTCTGTCTGTCTGTCTGTCTGTCTGTCTGTCTGTCCGTCTGTCACAGCCAGATATCTCAGGAACTACTGCTGCTATCGGTTTGAAATTTGGAATAGTGTTAAAAGTAGCTAACCCGAGCTTATTGGACATAAAAAAAATCTTGTACCTTTTTTACTTTTTTTTTAAAGGGCTCCGTAATGGGATTTTCAAAATTGAAAGTAGGGCTTATATATCGAGTGGGGTATCAAATGAAAGAGCTTAATTTGTAGATTAAAATACCATTTTTATTTTTTTTCTTAAATAAATAGTTTTTGATTTATGGCGAAAAAAGTTTAAGAAAATACCATTCCCCCCCTATTATCTCCGAAGTTACTGATCAGAAAAATGTGTCATAATTACCAATTATTAATGTCGTCCTAAATATTACAGGAAAAATATAACGGTTTTCCTCACTTGCACCGTTTTTGAGAAATTTGCAAAAATCATAACACATACTTATGCTCCTACTAAACTAATCGCCATACAGTTTTTCTTGAACTATTCATGTATCTACTTATTATGATTATTATTATTATTAGGAAGACCGTTATATTTTCTCTTCCTAACTTGAATACTTTTTAAAAATTTACAAAAATCTTAACATATTAGTTCTACCCTCCCTACGAGAGCCATCTAGCGGAGAGTAGCAAAACTAAGCGATGATTTATTTCAGATTATATAAAAAAATGTCTATTAAATACAATGATCACTCATCAGGAATCGGGAAAAAAACATAAAGTAACAATAATTATTAAAAACTCTATAATAGGAGTATGTTAGGAAATTTGACACTAGTAAATAAAAATGAAATACCACTAGCGCCATCTAGGGACACAAATCTAAAATAAGGTAGCTTGTGGCTAAAAATGATACATGAGAACTAACTTAGTTGACAAACAATTATTTCAATCAGCCAATAACAAAAAGTAACGTTTAAATTTAAATTACAAGTAAAATTTACGCGCTATTTAGTATCAATAGATGTCGCTGTAGCATACGCTGCATCGCGCTGTTAAGATTTTTCCTGGTTGAATAGAGCTAAAGCGGGTTTAAGGCAGAGTTGCTGTTAGTCGACTTAGTCGTAAGGTTGGTCTACTTATTAGTTTATACGGAACCCTCGGTGCGCGAGTCCGACTCGCACTTGACCGGTTTTTTTGATGTCGTGATACTTTTGTCCATATTTGCTAAATGCTTGTTCGTACTCCTCGTTTGCTTCAAAGAGCTCACTGTCAATCTCCCAATGAAGATTATCTATGACGGACCACCGTGATTGTACTGATTTTAAAATATCCTCGAACTCCCACTTTTCCGAGACAGTTTCAAGGTTAATGATATTGATAGTTCTCTCGAATACTCTGAAATTGCTATTCTGTTTCCTCAACATTTCTTCTAATTTGCTGCTTGTTCCTCGGTTCAGAGGACCTGTGTATGATGTAGACTGCTGAGGTATCAGAGCGGTTAGTCCACCACTAACTGATAGTTTAGTCGGGCCTATATTTTGCTGCTGCTGATCTCTTTCTGTTTGTGTCAGAGACATTGTAGGGGTATGAGAAATCTCATCCATATTTGATGCAGTAGGTGTAGGCAAGTGTTTTATGAATTTATGATATATGCTCACGTATTTTGATAAAAATTTGATGTTTTCTTGTAATAATCGGTAGCAAAATACTCGTGCGACTTATCGTCGAACTCGCACAACTTGATATGATTGCACTGAAACTCTTGCCAATAAGATTCTAGAGTACTCAAGTGCTTCTTGATATATGTCGGTGTCTTTCAATCGGCACCTTTCTCTGCATCCTTTTTGAAGTTGGTAAGGAGTTGCTCCATACCTTCCATGATTTGATATTGATTTGATAAAAGATCTTCCATGTTGATAGCCTAGATGTAAACAGTGACAGTAGATAGAAGTCTCGCCGAAGATGCAGGACCACTTACTTGCCCGCGACTACGTGTAACACGATGTCCTTGTAATTCACTCGCGCGCGATGTAAGTCCCACCTACGGAGCTTCGAAGGACCAAAAAGGAAATATTTTCCAAAAAAAATTGACTCTAAGAAAATCCTGAGACAACAATATAAGTACGATTTACTAACAGTGCGACCTACTAGCTATATAATGAAGAAAAGCACTTATGTAACTGGAATAAAAATCTTTAACCATTTGCCAGAATGCATTAAATTGATGGATAATATTAATTTCAAAAGGAAACTGAAAGAATGGCTTATCCGTAAATGTTTTTATAATCTTAATGAGTTTTTTATGTAACATAGAATTCTAGTTAAGTATTAAATAATTGTAACCCTATTGTACGTCCGTAATGGGCAGGCTGTTGGGACCTACCATGTACCTATTTATAAGAACTTTTGTGCACAGCTCTGACAATAAACGCCTATCTTAAATTCAAACATTGAAATTGGTGTGGTTGTAACATTTGAAGGGTACACGGAAATATGTCTAGTCACGTCACCTATACTTAGGTGACTTGACTAGACTTTTTGAGTTAGAGCGGTTTGAAAGTTAGTCATATCGTGGACAATTACTATGGTATCCATTTCTTTAAAAGTCAAAAATATACAGGGTGTCCAGTAATTAATAGTCAAGCTTCTAACCACTAAAATGGCACCTTAGGTTGGTTAAAAAAATCGACTTTAAGGTTTAGTAAAAGTCCCTTGGTTTTCGAGATTTTCACACTTTTTTTAATTTTCAGTTTTTGGTCTCTTGTTTCACTGTAATGATCGTCTAGCTAGGTCACAAATGACAATATTTTTAGGTTCTGTTTTTTGAAAAATGTTCCCTAATAGTGCTGGTTACCGACTAGTATAAAAAATATTTCGTAGTCATGGTGTATTTTCAGTAATTTTGACAATTGCCCAGTATTAACGCAGAAATACATTTTACACAAAAATATTTCACAACTTTGATCGCCTCTGGTAAAAAAAAAAGAATGAAAATAAGAGCGGCCAACTTCCTGAAAAATTGCTTACTTCATGCTGATTCTAAAATGGTATAATAAATGCTATTTATTTTTTCCTAAAAATTAATATGCTGTTTGTATTCATTAAGGGCGACATTTGCCAAAGTACGGTTCCATTTTAACGCGCTCGTGGCTTAATTGGTTAGAGATAACATTTTATCCGAGATGACGCAATTGCTTGCGCAATTGATTGACGATAAGTTTGTCGTCGGTATAATGGCGTTGGACTTAAGAGGAAACAGGAGGGCAGTTTTTCCATACAAACGTAGTCCCCTGTTTCCTCCCTGGATAATGCCAGTAGAGCAATATTTTTTTGTCCAAAAATCTATGGCTACTATTGATATGTTCATATGTTTCTTTTTTACGATAAATTGATTCTCAAAAGAGATATTAACCTTCAAAAACCTAAAAAAAAATGCCAGATTTTTCGCTGTGTTCACACATCCAGAAACCAAATTTGACTAGATTATTAAAAAAAGGAAAACATAGGAACACGGCCAAAGCCTTTCTTTAATGTTTAATGAAAAAATTAGTTAAATAGGTTAAGTTTTGGGGAAGAAATCAGGGGACTACGAAACATTGTTTTCATGAAATTTTAAAAGGTATTTTCGGTCCAAGCTGCAGTTGTCTCTATCGCGCTCTGCGCGGGAGAGGCGGGCAGTGCGGGACAGCGACACATTTTACAAATACCTAATTATCAATTCTCTCCACCTTACTGTTTCCTCTTAATCTTTGTTAAAAAAAATCGCCTACCTGTTACCGTTCCTAATGGCCTAATGATCAGTACCAGCGGTAAGTTTAACAAATGACAGAGATAAGCATTTCGTATTATAAAATCAAAAAGGGATTATTGAAAAACATGTATCTTATGAAATATAATACCTACTTGTGACAATGTGAATATTATCACATTACCGCAAGTACCAAAAGTATACACACACATACACGCACGCACGCACGCACGCACGCAAGCACGCACGCACGCACGCACGCACGCACGCACGCACGCACGCACGCACGCACGCACGCACACACACACACACACACACACACACACACACACACACACACACACACACACACACACACACACACGCACACACACACACATGGACGTAATGTACATAGCCTTAATCTCGCGCGGTTACGTCATTGTACCTACGTAATAGGCTAGATTCCTAACTGATCAAATCAGGTTCTTTTTATGAAGCGTCGAAACGCTCAGATAGTGTGCGAAATCATAGAAAATATGAACCAATGACATCACTCACATGTTGTTATGGTTAAATTTAATTGTCTCCTTATTTTAATTTGTGGTAATTTTATAGTACATTACTTACCTAGGGAGGTAAAACCAAGAATGTCTCAGATCGCAGGTATTTGACGCCCAAGTCGAAAGCAAGGGCGATAGATATGCGATCTGAGGCTTTCTTTTCTACCTTTCGTAGTAAGTACAAAATTTTACGTCTCCCCCAGGCCAGGAAGTGGGATTTTCACTTAATTCCCTCCATTTCACGTACATAATTGCAAGCATAATTGCAAAATCATTAAAGGCAAGAAAATAACTGAATCTGAACTGAATTTATTTTGGCAAAATGGAGGCTAAATTTGATAATTGGCGCTGAGTAAATTATTTTTACTACAGGAAACTACCCTATTCGACATTTGTATTCGTGATATGCATCTCGATGGAAACGAGAATTGAGATGAGACGCGATTGAATATTATTGAGTGGTAAAAGGTGCAATGTACCAAACGAGGATCCCTCGTTAGGCGGAAACAATGAGCTGTGTTTATTTTTTTTATCTACTTTCGGCTGTTTACAGATTAGGGGGGCAATTAGCGTGATTGCCAATAACGAGCTACCGCTGCCCGTCTGATAGACAAACGTGACAAACGTTCTATAAACCTAGTTCAAAACCAAAGGTAAAAGAACAATGAAATACACCCCATAGTATGATGTAGACAAAAAAATGTGCGTTATTAGAAATGTGCATTGTATTTGGGTGGTTCTACAAAATGTGGTTAACTTGGTGTTAGTAACAATTTTCACATATTTATATTGATTTTATCCAATATTTGAAACTGCTAGGTGGTATTATAAAGACCATTTAATTTGGTCACTCATTATGATATAAATCACAATATTCTTTATTTCTAAAAATTGCCTTTTCTTACTCCAAATATCAGACCCTAGCCATGTAATCATCACACAAATAAATGCCCTTACCGGGATTCGAACCCAGGACCTTTAGCTTCGTAGGCAGGGTCACTACCAACTAAGCTAAAGCGGTCACATAAATATATAATTAAATACATAGGCAATTTAATTTATAATAACAATTTTTCATCAGATTATTTCAAGGCAAAAAGTGTAAGCGATAAAAAATATCAGCCATTTACGAAATTCAAAAATTCACGGCATCCAAGCACTGCTACTTAAGTCGTTTTCATAACTTACTCAATAAGAAAGCATAGGAAGTTAGCTGTAAACACGAGCCAAGCCGCGGCAGACATTTTGTTGTTACTGCGTAGAGTTAGGTCTGCCTTGTTATTTTGATCACAAATTGATTTTGATTAGGGATGTAACGATACCGATACCGATATATTGGCCGATATATCGGAATCGCCGATATATCGGAATCGCCGATATATCGGTATCGATCGCCGGTTATATACAACCGATATTTGAAGAGCGCGAAAAGAATTTTCTGTATGAAAAAAATCTGCAAAAAGTAATTTCAATTACTGACTTCATTTATGTATTGGTCTATTACCTTGTGCATTGTGCAATGATAATTACTAAAAATAGTAAAAATGTGATTTGACATAATAACCGTGATTGGCGGCAGTCCTTATCACGGCACATCAGTCCCTAGAAAACTGATTTAAAAAAATCATAAATATCTCTCAAAATATCAAGTAAAGTGACTGCCCCCTTTAGATACAACAATGTAGATGTTACACCCACAGTAGGTATATAATAAAAACTTTACTGATTAATATCTAAAATACCCCTTTCAAAATTTGGCTAAAAGTTAACCAAATTTTAGAGAGCCACCCATTTAAAGATTTTAAAACAGTGGAATACTTTTTTGTTACGGATTCTATTGTCTAAATACAAAAGAAGTTTTAATAAAGGCTGAAAAACCAGCGGTCCAGTGGTACGAGAATAAAACAGTAAAGGGAGTAAGTATGTACGTAATTGACGGTGCTCTACTCATTGAAAATAAAGGAAATACCCGTCACTAAAATAGTCATGTAAATGACCTGAGTATACCAATTTGTAACGCGTAAGCCTGTTTATCTTGTCTTGCGGCCGCAAGATTAATGAACTTTGCCTAATATGTATTGTGTTATCTGTAGATGTGCAAAGGCTAGTCGCTGGTCGCGGCCTGTGGAATCTTTAATGTGGAGAGCAGTAAGGGGATGCTGCGGGAGCCGGGGTTGGAGCGGGCGCGCGTCGGGCGCGGGCGCGGGCGGCGCCCGCCCGGCCCGGCCGGGCTGCGGCCGCCCGCCTTCACTCCGCGGGTGCCGCGCGCGCGTCTCGACGCTCGCTGGCGTTTTGTTACCCACGCTGCCCGTTGTGCTCGTGCGAAAAACTTCTTCAACTACATAAAATGAAGAAAATGAAACATAAATATTCTCTGTGGATGATTTAATGTAGAAGTCGTGGGCGCTTAATAAAGATCTAACGCTCGCTATTCATAAATTCAGGAACAGCGGAACTGTTGATCTTTTAGCAGTAAAAACCAACATTGCAAACAAAAATGTCGCTCGTTGTAAAACTAAACCGTTTCAAGGTACTCAAATGTAAAACTGAGAAATATGCGAGGTTGCAGTTCAGAGGTAAGTTCTAATGGTAAGATTAAAAAGTATATATTTCAAAAAAGTTGACGAAAGTCCTTACTTTAGTTTCGTTTATATTTTATTATGTACCACTTTTATAATGATTTACATATTTTTCAGCTATGTTTCAGATATATCACTAGATAAATAAAAGGTTTAAGTTTAAAACTAAGAAATTATGTTTATTCATAAGTAAACATGACGGCAACCTCTTTTGTTTTGTCCTGAAACGTGCCACATATGTATGTATACTTATGTAACATTTTAAAGTAACATAACATACCCACCCAACTCTTCTTCCGCAAACTCTGCGAATGTTATTTTGGACGGAGCATGCCAGTGCATTTTAAGTAGGTACCTACGCGATTGTTCTATGGCAATGGTGATTTTTTAAACGACTTCCAAAAGAAGGACGGTTCTCAATTCGTCTGTATGTTTTTTTTTTTTTTTATTTTTTTTTTTTTTTTTTGTGTGTTTGTTCACCGATTACTTGAAGACGGCTGGACCGATATGGAAAATTCCTTTTTTGTTTGAAAGGGTAGACTTTCGAGGTGGTCCCATTGCAACCAAGTCAGGATCTGATGATGGAATCTTGGAGAAATCGAGGGAACTCTTCAAATATTATAGGCACACATATAGCGATTTCGGTATTTTTCGTAATTTCTCGTCCATCTCTTATTAGCAACAAGTTTTTAGTGTTAACCGACTTCAAAACAAAGAGTTAATTTGTATCTAGGTTTCTTCCCCGATTACTTAAAGACGGCTGAACCTATTTGGAAAATTCTTTTTTTGTTTAAAAGGGTATACCTCCGAGGTGGACCCATTGCAACCAAATCAGGATCTGATGATGGGATCTTGGAGAAATCGAGGGAACTCTTCAAATATCATAAGCACACATATGCGATTTTGGTATTTTTCTTACGTTCTCGTGCATTTCTTATTAGAAATAGTTCCCAGTCTTAACGGACTTCAAAACAAAGAGCAATTTTTATGTAGGCTTGTTCCTCGGTTACTTGAAAACGTCTAGACCGATTTGGATTTTTTCTCTTTTAACTAAATAGACTTAAGTCTATTTGGTTAAAATAATATTTTTCCAGCGCCACTAAAAATTTAAAAATAAAGTAAATTTTTAAAACAAAAAATAAAAACCGACTTCCAAAAACTTAAACTAAAAACCAAAAAATAATATGTTAATTACCCCAAAGAAATGGATAATCAACGATTAATATATACATATACAGATATTTATACTTTTTAATTTATCAAAGAGGTGATGTCTGTGTTTCAATTTAATATTTAACTGAATTGGTTAATCCGACAGCAAACTCTGTATTAGTTTCATAGTGGCTTCGTTTGTTCTCTGACTAATGGGCCCTGTTTGAGCATGAAAAGAATCCGCGATGAAACTTATTATTAATAAAAATGCAATATCTAATGTAAGTAAAGTTTACGTTACTAAAGTACCTACTTTGTAATGTAATAAGTACACCACATAACCCAGCGCGTCCATAGTTGGCAGTACGATCTTATTTTAAACGTTTATCTGCAATTGCCATTGCAATTGCTTAAAATTTTGTACGTATAGTACGGAAGCTTAAAACCACGTTTATAATGTTTTGTATGTCAGCATGTTCTTGAAGTACATTTAAACGACTAAGCAGGTCATCAACCTTTTTAATTACCTACTTATGGTTAAACTGCCAATCAAGTAGGTATATTAATTACTAGTAAAACACATTTCCAACCAATGACCTATGCAACAATAAATTAGGAATTGTATTTTTTGAGCAATTCATGAATTTTAGCACATTTTCAATCATATTATTGAACTTAAATAAAATAAAAT
Organism: Eudemis profundana; assembly: GCA_947034925.1. Lineage (NCBI taxonomy): Eukaryota > Metazoa > Arthropoda > Insecta > Lepidoptera > Tortricidae > Eudemis > Eudemis profundana. Next base: position 30,517,815 of record OX344794.1, read on the forward strand.
AATTTTAGAGTTGATGATATTGGTATGGGCTTAATTATCACTAAAAGACTGCCCTTTTGACAAATTCCATTCAAAGAGCGAGCGCGAAGTGCGAGCCAAACGTTTCCGTTTCACAGGTTTTACAGGTCGCATTTCTCAACCGATTCTAATGAAATTTTGTGCGCTGGTCCGCTAATTAAGTATATAGATTTTTTTATCGATTCGGTTTTTGGACATTTTTTGAAAATGGCGGAGCCGGGGGGGTTGGTCGACACGCGAGGTCTACAGCTCGCTCAGCCACTAATATACCTAATTATAGTCAGGTTGGTTTTGTACTGAGCTATAATAATATCCGTTTTGAATTAATAAGGAGGTGGCAGCCCAGTCCTAAAGTTATTATCTTCGAAATTATTAACCGTTTATCAATTCGTTTGTCGTTAGATGATTGCTGCCTGAAACTTAATCTGAAATGTGTCTAATTAGAAGATTAACACGTTCACTGTCCCCGTACAAAACTATTGGACAATGCCACATCACAAGTCCCAACTGTGCAAGCAGTATGGGGTAGTGACCCTATAGTGGAAGAATGGACTCCAGAAAAACCCTTCGTGACCCACATTGAGGGCACCGGAACAGGGAACGTGTTAATAAAAAATAATCACTTAAATACGTGTATTTAACAGTAGAGACTTTTCCAGTAAAGTATAGTACTAACAATTTTATTATTCATTGCGGTATTTTATTTACTGCCCACCTCGTACTTGAAATAATAACACAGAGCATTTAAAGTATGGGCGTGGGGAGCGCTGGCGTGTTTTTCGATGGTTGTGTAGCAACAAGTAAAGGAACGTACAGGTCGGTCGCGTCTACTTGTTGCGGCGTGACGTCAATGCGCTGCCGATGGCGCGGCGGTGGCTTTGGGCTTAAAATCACTAAATTTCATTTTACCTCATTATCAATATTCCCAGATCTCAAAACTTCATGGCCTCAAAATACCTAAATTGCAGAATGCCTAAATTTTTTTCACAATCAACCGAAACCTTAATATCGCCGATGTTCAAATTACCTTAGGCTCATAATACCTAAACTTCAAAACAGCATTATGGCAAAACAACATATGCTTAAAACAACCAAACCTCAAAATACCTAAATTTATACTATCAAATAAACACTCGTAAAAAAAATTAGGTATTTTTGGAAAAATGCCTAAATTTAGGTATTTTGAGGTTTAGTTGTTTTGATATTTTGTCATTTCTGCCATTCGGTAATTGAAGGATTGTGCATTTCAATCTTCAGGCATTTAGAGAATATGCCGTTTTAAGTCAAAGTCATAATGAATTTCGTTCATTTTAAGAATGTTACAATTTGACATTTAGGTTTTATGAGCTCATGGTAATTTGAAAATAGGGTGTATTGGCAAATAAGGTATTATGAGATTTAGTGATTTTAAGCCCAAAGCCGGCGGTGGCCGCTCGGCCGCCCTTTGTTTTTGTTTGTACCCACACGTACTGTTCTTTCAGCAGTGGCGGTACTTTCTCGAAAACTATTTGTACGGCCTAGTCAAAAAGTGAGTGAGGGTAAGAGCACACACGGCGTCTTTTAACGTGCCGTCGACGCGCGTTTCATAGTGTGTCTCTATTTATTTTTAGGGTGTAATTAAAAGCGACAGCGCTACGAAACGGCGCGTTTAAAAGACGCTGTGTACATAGGCCCTAATAAACGTTGTGTTTCATGACGCTGGCCGGAAATACAATCCTAAATTTCTAACAACTTGTTGCGACGAAATATATTATAGAAGTGAAAATTTAATGACTTCATAACACAGTATTTACTCAACGGGTATAAGTCTTATCGATAGCCCGTTGCTGCTGTTTCCAAGCTATTTTGGAGAGAAGATTGTTTCAAGTCAAGAACTTGTCAAGAAAGTTGTCAAGAACTAGAAATTATAAAATACCTTTCATCCATTGCTTTATTTTACAAGTTTTTATATAATTTCACCTATCCCGGTGTCTGTGTGTTAAATCTTACAAGTTAAATTTGACCCCCTTCCTGGTTTCCGATTGAGCTGAAATTTTGCAAGAATATTTAAATCAAATGCAATATTATTATAACGTGGAGCAATCGTTATGGTCTAACTGTCAACCCAACCAAAACACAAGCCATCATCGTTGGTAGCACAAAATTGGTCTCAAGAGTCGACTTTGTTACCCTTCCTCGTATCTCCTTCAATGGCGTCTTGATTCCTTTCTCTCACCAGGTAAAAAACTTGGGTGTTATCTTAGATCGCACTCTTTCTTGGGGGCCCCAAGTGAATGAAGTGAGCAGGAAGATGTTTGCCGCTGTCGGCTCTCTTAGAAGACTTCGCAATTTTCTTCCCATCGCTACTAAGATTGCGCTTGCCCAATCTTTACTTCTTCCCATTCTTGACTATGCTGACATTTCCTACATTGATCTTTCTGAGGAGCAACTTAATAAGCTTGAGCGCATTCAAAATATCTGCATTAGATTCATATTTGGGTTACGCAAGTATGATCATGTCTCTAGTTTTCGATCCCAACTCAAGTGGCTCCCTATCCGTTTTCGACGTAACTCTCACATTCTTTCTCTACTTTATAGCATACTTTTCAACCCCGCAACTCCCCGCTATCTTAAAGAGCGTTTCAGTTACCTGTCGTCGGTAAGATGCGCTAAAAATTTGCTCTTAAATGTTCCTTCCTCTCAATCTAAATTCTATACGAAATCCTTTACCTTCCAGGCCATACGTTTATGGAACTCCTTACCTTTCGAGTTAAGATGTGCTGAATCTCTTCCTATTTTTAAAACCAAAATTAAAGAGCATTACCTATCCGTCCCGTAATATTTTTAAATTGTGTACTTTTTGGAAACTGTTTCTTTGTAAAGCCTGCTGACTGTTTTGCGGTTAATTTTTTCCCCTATTTATTTATTTTTATTTATGTATGTATATGTAGGTTTATATATCTATTTATTTATGTATGTTTATGCCCCTGCGGTTATTTATTTTTGGTACCAAATTAGCCCTCGCTCTTGTTACCCTTCGCACCACCTCACCTACTGTTTTTTGGTTTATTTTTGTGTCAATTCCGCTACCCAAAGGTTGTCTGGAAGAGATCGCTCTTAAGCGATAAGACCGCCTGTTGTCTACCTTTTTAAATTGGTCTAATTATGTAAGTACCTCTTGTAATGTGTTTTTCTGGTGTGCAATAAAGTATACTTGTATTGTGGAGTTCATCTGATGAAGGAGCCAGATGTTAAACATAGGATCATCTAAATTACATAAGATAAATGACCGTGGTTGGGCTCTTTCGATTAGCTTTGACGTGCAGATTGCGACATAAAACCTTGTGTCAAAAAACCATTTTTTGACAGAAGCTTATTGACCTAATATATACAGGGTGGGAGGGGCTATACCGACATACTTTAGCTATGAATTCCTGGTGGTGTGATGAGTAAAAAAAGTTATGTGATGTATAGTCGAATAACGCTTACTTTCAGAGATATTCATTATTTTTTAAATGAAAACTCCCAAGTGTGTAACAAGCCCTAATAAATGTGACTAAAATAGTTTTACTAATTTTTTTAAATCCTTTAACTAAACAGCAATTAACCTTCGCAGTATATGATGGTAAGCGACTACGAGGCCAAAAAATTTACCTTTCGTTTCCATTTTAGCTTTTTCTTTCTTTTTGATAACTTTTCCTCCAGTAAGGACATGTTTATAACGAGGGGCTGAATTTACTGATTTATTTTGTTCCATAAGACTATTAATGTAAAATGACAATATTCGACCCATGTTGATATAACATTATTTACTCGTCACACCACCAGGAATTCATGGCTAAAGTATGTCGGTATAGTCCCTCCCACCCTGTATATTTGTATTATGTCAACTTCAAATCAAATAATGTTTGCGTATGTGTAATGTGCCTTTGAGCTTTGTCATTGTAGTTGTTTGGGCAAAGGTTTTTTTCCATACTGTAAATAAAGGTTTTATTTCAACAAGACAGGTGAATTTGTCAAAATTATGATTTAGCTTTCAGACGAACGTAGGGATGAAATAAACTAATTATATTGCTAATGCTTTTATTGGTGCTTCATATTTTTGATTTAATGCACCAATATAATGTAATTTATATTTATTATTCATTCATTATTTTCCACGAATTCAATAATATGGCATTAATGTCAATAATGACGTTGGATCAGCCATAAAAGAAAAATTATTGTTTCAAAACTCTTTTGAATAATAGCCAATTTATACTCATAAACACACGCACACATGCATAACACGACGCCTTCAAGTGTGATTGATTCTCTTTCTTGCAGTATTTCCCATTTTTGAAGTGTATAGTTAACTGTGTTGCTGTTTGTACCTCCATAACGGTTGCACAGTTATAAAAGCGCGGGAAGTGGATGACAATAAGTAATTTATTACAGACGGATATTGAAGAACAAAGCAAGGTAGATAATACCGTAATAGCGATCAAGATATTGAAATTCTAACTACATGAAGGAATAAAGGATGTAAGTAAATAGGAACAATTATCACTGTTATTTTTTGCGTGTTTAGTAGTAAGCTAAATTATTATGAGTACATCGATATGTTCATGCTAAATAAGGCAAAAACGTTCTGCTAGCTATGTTTTGTTCAATAATTGACCAATGATTGACTTCAGTAGCCACCGGGGAAGGTAGGGTAGGATCCTAAAAGGTCAAAGTCTAAAGAAAATACTGCCGAAGGGGAAGATCACAATATACCCAATAATTATTTCTTTACCAAAAATATCAGTAATTTCTGAAAACACTTGTCCGATTTTCACTTGTCTGAAAACGGTTTACCGAATTCTTATAATCCATACACTTTGTTCACCATACTTTTGAAATGTTTTGACGACCCCTTTAGCTTAGTTGGTTGTGACCCTGCCTACGAAGCAAGAGGTCCTGGGTTCGAATCCCGGTAAGGGCATTTATTTGTGTGGTGAGCACGAATATTTGTTCCTGAGTCATGGATGTTTTCTATGTATTTAAGTATTTGTATCTATTAAAATATATCGTCGTCTAGTATCCATAACACAAGCCTTATTGAGTTTACTATGGGGCTAGTTCGATTTGTGTAAGATTGTCCCCTAATATTAAAAAAAAAAAATTAAAATGTCGCTAGTTTGTTTTCCCATATGATCGATTTTCCGAAACTCAATACCTAACCAGAAGAACGATTGCCAACTTTATTATTTGACAACCGATTTGTTAACCACCTTTTCTTAATTCCGATGCTACGTAAAATACAAATGTCATTTATGCCACACCTGGCCATAAAGTGGCTTTTTCCGTACGCGCAGCGCTTTCTGGCCAAGTGTAGACATAAAATGATGTACACAACACGGGAGGTAATAAAGAAAGCCCTCGATCGTATACTTACGTCCCTCGCTTGCAGCTCGGGCCACAAACTTCTGCGATCTCGGCCTTTCTTTTTACTACCACCCTAGTTATGAAAGTACTATTTCCCTAATATCGTTTTACCGTCACGATAAAAAAAACATACAGATAAATGCTAAAAATCCTCTAGAAGACTAGAAGTGCACTTTCAAATCGGGATGCGGAAATAACCTTTTGCTAAAAAGTGGGTTAGGTTAGGTTAGAACTTTAATCCCTCACAAATCTCATAATAACGAACTGTTGCTAAAAAAAGTGGGTTAGTTACTCATTTGCTTGACATTTTCCGTTCAACTCTATGCTATTTTAACATAAGGGTATTGACTGGTAGCTATAGCTACCAAAAGCAAGTGAGTGGTTAAGTTAGATTTAGAAACCTTACAAAATTAACAATTGATAGAAAAGGGGCTTAGATTAGTTCTTAGCCACGGAAAGGCCAAAAGGGCCGCGAAGGCGAAGCCCCCCCCCATGAAAAATCTAACTACACAAAAGCTTTTTTAGGGTTCCGTACCAAAATGGTAAAAATGGAACCTCTATGGTGCGACTCTGTCTGTCTGTCTGTCCGTCTGTCACAGCCAGATATCTCAGGAACTTGCTGCTATCGATTTGAAATTTGGAATTGTGCTAAATTTAAAAGTAGGTAGTTAAGCCGAGCTTATTGGATATAAAAAAAAAACTTGTACCTACCTTTTTTACTTTTTTTAAAGGGCTCCGTAATGGGTCTTTGTTAATTGAAAGTAGGGCTATTATATTGAGTGGGGTATCAAATGAAAGACCTTGGTTTGTAGATTAAAACACCGTTTTTATTTTTAATTATGGAAATCGTTAAAAAAATACCATTCCCCCCCTATTATCTTCGAAGTTATGAAAATGGCCCTTTCGATGCGACCTCTTGGGCCTGTAAATTAGCTTTGAACTAATTGAACTTATTATGTGTAATTTACTGTCACTGGGTTGGCAAGAGTAGTGCCATCAACCCGTCATGCAATATAGGCGCATGTTTGTCGTCGCGTTGCGGAAAATAAGACCGCGTTATCCTATAACCTATAACCTTTACTGTCATAAACCTTAGGTACCAATTGACTATTCTATTTTGGAGCAGGTTATATTTACAGGTGTATTTTCAAATACGTAATTTCGCTGTCATGACATATTGGCGAATACTGAGAAGATTCTGCCTTATTAGAATTGGCACTTTTGGTTACAATGTAGAATCAGTCAAGTTCTAACAAGTAGGTAACCAACGAATGTCAGTCTAGTGAGGAGGAATCTTTTAAATATTGGTAGCCAGAGAAATTACGTCAGAGAACGTTTGGCGGACGAGAACTGATATGTTATCGTTATTGGAATAGATTTTGGTAAAAAGGCGGTAGTGCATTTAGTACCGGCACATTAGAGTCTTACTTTGAAAGACCATCTAATTTAAAATATTTCTGTATGTGATTATATTCAACTACTTCAAAAGAATGAGTACCTATCATATATAAACATAATTAAATAATATATACCTACGCCACTTTTGGTTGACGAATAAGTATAAAATTATTCATTAACTCATAAAATCAGTTTTTATGTTAAGTTTAGGATGCTATGTTCGAAAATAAATGACCGTTTCATTATCAAATAGATTAGTTAAATTAATGCTAAATAAAGGGGAGGTATAGAGATAGGTAGGTATGTAGTTTGCTAATAGTTAGGGCAGCTTTGCGCGGTATCATGAGTGAGCTAAATGTGTTTTTCGTGTACCTGGCAATTCACAGAGTTGGATGAAGTATAAATTACCTACTGTACGATAGGGGCTCCCATATCGCATTATGGCGTACAAGTGTGTACACAGTTCTTTTTAAAATATAATATTATAAATAAAATACTTGCTCAAATTTTTTTTTGACAGAAACTTATATTTATACATACGGTCAGTAAGATACGGCCTAGCACCGACCTTCCGTTATCTTTTTCCTAATTAAACGAAATTTGTATATAAAAAATAAATAAAAAAAAATAAGCCCTGGTCAACAACTTTTTTCATGCCTGGAATGCCATAAATCAGGTTTAAAATCTAGCCTGAAAATCGCGACAGCCCTAAATTTGCCAATTTTTGCATAGGAAACCCTATGTCATCGTGGTTGAATAGGTACCAGTGGCGTGGCGTTCATAGAACTCGATTCCCATTGGGTTGCCTAATATTAGCCAGTTCAGCACTTAATTCTAGTGCTCTTAAAGAAAATTGAAGCCAAGGATGCCCCAAGGATTTCTTCAACGCCACGCCACTGATAGGTACTACCTATACTTCGTTATTTGAGCACTAACCTCTTCTCTCTCTTACATATTACATACAAAATTCGTTTCATCAAGAGGAAGGTGAAGGAAGGGCTTATCCACTAATTAGTCTTAATTATACGTTCATCAATAACGAAAATATATACATACAAGAAATCAAAATAGAAAAATTAAATGGCGCTCACCTATGGTCCAGCCAGACCAGGACTCGAACCCGGTACCTCTGGATTTCCGGTCCAGCGTCTTTACAACGCTGAAAGACGACATAAATATGTTGTGTAATTTACCCGCATTAAAAAACTAATAACGCAAATTCATGTTTCTCTCATATAGAGTAATAATTATTACTCAACGTTTAAACACGTATTTAAAAAAGCGTATTGTAAGTAGAAAATTTGGCCTGTTTTAATGTTTTTGGTGACATCGACGATTTTTTGCTAGCACAAAAAATAAAGGCATTAATTGCTGTTATTCTATATGAAAACGACTCGTTTGTGCAGCTCGAAAGGTACTTGCTTTGTCCTAAAGTTAGCACTTAGCGCCACTACTGAATTCCGCAAACACATTCAGTTCCCCTGTTCTGCGACCAACAGTCCAATTCATAATTTGCTTTGCTTTAATTTCCGTTCCACATTTATTTGTGCCACGGCATCACGGCGTTCAGCCTTAAAAAAACAATAAACGATGTTTTATTTTGCAATTTTATTTTTATAAAATCGACATCAACATAACAAATAACATATTATAAACGATTTCCAATAACAAGAATACACATTTAAAATATTTCATCTAAATATTCCCGGTAAAAATGTATACTGAAACAGTTTTTGGAAAAAATTGAAAATGTTTCATTGTGTAATTTTCTTTTTTGTATACTTTACTTTTAGTTTATTTTATTGCATTTGTTTTGTGTGTTTAATTTTTGTTTTTAATTTATTTTATTGCATATTTGAGAAAAGCACTATACATACCTGGGCGTGAAATGAGTTGCCAGCCTCATAACTATCGTAATTTACTCGGCCGGCAGCCCCTCACTTCTCGGTCTCTGTAGTAATGTACCTATCGCGCGCTTGCTCTTACCTTAAACCCGATGATGCTGTATTGTAAATGTTTGTTCACCGTTAACATGTATTATAATAATGATCCAGAATTTTTTATCTAGGTATAATACTAGTGTTACACCAAACGATATCCTCTCCTCAGTATTTTGGGTATCAAAGTCGGGCGGTAGACTTTGGTATCCAAAATACTGAGGGTAGGTATTTATGTAGGAACATGCTTCATCTTCGACTTCATCGTCACATAACTTTAATAGAGATCAAGGTAAATTGTTTATCTATTACGCATAGGTAAAAAAATAAACGGCGATACGCCGGCGCCACGCCGTAATCGCCATTCTCAATCTCGGCAGTGGGTTAGGTGGGGCAGGATGGCAAAGGGTTATATTATAAGTTATAATAATAGGCTACTAGACTCATATCAAATTTAGTGCAATAAATTATTATTTTCATCACATTTGCTCGAAAATGGTGTCATTACACGTAGGTTTTGCGGGCCGTAAATGACCTATTACGCCCTAGGGCGTAATGGTTTTCTTTTTAAATTTGAAACGCTGGTTCTGTTTTACTCTTATTTGTCATGTTCAAAGGAAACACCAACTTACTTTTTTAACTTTTATTACTGAAATATTTATTTAAAAAGAAATGTTATTGCAAATACATGTAAAGACATATTACTGTAACATTAATTAAATGTTTAAATAGTGTATTTCAGTATTTTGCAAATATAAAGTCAACCATTTTAAGTCTTTACCGCTATGATTTCCGAACGTGACTTGACATTCGCATAGTCTATGGATATGTCACTAATGTCACTGTCAGTTTTACAATTTTATTTAGGTTAAAGTAAGGTTATTTTAATCAGATTTCCTCACAAATGTGATGAAAAACATTGTGTGTTCCACGGGCGGTAAAGGAATTACAAACTCGTGTTATTAAAGCCCTCGGCTTCGCCTCGGCCTTGTAACAAACACTCGTTTGTAATTCCTTACTTACCGCCCTTGATACACAATGTACTATTTGTTTAAGAAATCAATATTTTTCGACTACGGTTTATTAAAAGTGTTTGATGGCTACATATTTTTAATTGAAAATTTGTCTTATTTTTTTATTTTGAACTCTGAAAACGGTATCGGCCATGATCTGTTGTCATAGGATCGTAATCTAACTTCATGTCGAATCTTATACGAGTGAAACTCGCCATGTAGCTTTGCTTTGCTGTGACATTGGCATAAGTGACTTGGGGCCCGTTTCACGAAGCTACAAGTTACAAATTACAAGCGGAAGTCTCTTTCTATCAAAAGGTATTGAAAAGAGACTTCCGCTTGTAATTTGTAACTTGTAGCTTCGTGAAACGGACCCTTGGTGGTTTTTTGAGGTTGTGATCGTAATCGTTTCGTTTTGATTGATTGATTACTATTAGCATTCCCCATAAACGCTAGATAAATGTCAAATGTTGGTTTTCGGTTTGAATGACGTCACACCTCAGATAATCCAAAGATTAACATAGCTAGCATCATTTTTGCCCGGTTACGAAAGTTTAAATTTTAAATTATAATTTTGCGGTTTTCTAGGTCTTAAAAAATAGGGTAATTTTTTTCCCTTAATCAGATAATAATTAATACCTAATATAAGACAAACTTTCAAAAGGGGTCAAGTAGCCTATTGCATATATTGCAACCATAGTTGTAGGTACAAATATTAATAATCGATTGCAGAGTCATAATTATATATATTAGGGTAGTTCTAAGCTAATAATACTATATGGCGAAATACGAAGAAGTCCCTATATCTTTGAATAGTACATTACCAGAGCTCGGAATAGACCGTGGCTATTTACCTAAACTTCGCGTGAAGACGTAACTAAGAGTGGCTACAACCACCAAAAATAATCAATTATTTTTATTGAACCCGGGATTTCCCTGGTTTAATAATAATACATTATCCATATAAATTCACGCTCTGGGTTAGATTATTAATGAAATAATCTTGTATTTCATTAATAATTTAACTCCTAGTGTGAATTTATGTACAGTATGTATTCTTATTAATCCCAGGAAATTCCGCGTTCAATAAAAAGAAATAATTATTTTTAGTGGTTGGAGCCACTCTTAGTTACGTCCTCCCGCGAAGTTTAGGGAAATAGGCACGGTCTATTCCGAGCTCTGTACATTACACAACTAGGGTGGTAATACAAAGAAAGGCCGAGATTGCTGAAGTTTGCGGCCCGAGCTGCAAGCGAGGGACGTAAATATGCGATCGAGGGCTTTCTTTATTACCTCCCGTGTTGTGTACATAATTTTATGTCTACACTTGGCCAGAAAGCGGCTTTTTCCGTATGCGCAGCGTGCGGAAAAAGCCACTTTATAGCCAGGTGTGGCATAAATTCTTTTTTCTACTCCTGTACTTTAATCTGTCTTTTACTTGGTCACGAACACTAATATAAGAACATACATAATATGAGTTCAGAGAAGTCTATACTCTATTCCCCATAACAGCACTAGTGTCGTTATAGTCACATTACGATACTGCTAGCAGCCGCAGACTTCTAAATCTAGGTTAAACTTAGGTCAAGGATTAAGCGCTTAATTCTAACTTTACGATAAAAATGCACAACTACCAACTTAACAAACAATTAAATTTCTACGATTTTTAAGAAAAACAATACTTTCCAAATTAAATTCATTGATGCCAACATAAAAAAAAAAGTATTTTTATTATCGTCACTTCGTGTCACTGACTGACTGCCTTCTAATGAAAAAAAAGTTTACCATAGACACAAGTGTCAGTCAATATTTACCTTGTTTGAGAGCTGTTTAATTAGGTATGTATTTTTATATTTTAAAACCTAGTCGTAGAAAAATTATTGTATGCAACGTTGTATAATTAAGTAAAATAACTGGCCAAGAGCATGTCGGACCATGCTCAGTGTAGGGTTCCATAGCCGTAACTATAAGGTAAAAAATACGATGTAAAAAAAGTACAACAACAAAAGAGCGTATCTTCATAGCAATTACGTCCTTTTGTTGAGAAGCGCAGTTTATCGGCAATAACTCAAAAACGGTTAATTCGATCTTGTTGAAAATTATTTTCGTTGAAAGTATTAATTAAGCGTTACCTTCGTAATTTTTTTCATATTTTTCGGACGCACGGTTTAGAAAATAGAGGGGGGGGGGGGACACAATTTACACAACTTTCGGAGCGATTATTTCCAAATACATTCACTTAATCAAAAACATTACTTAGGAACCTTATAGTGTTTTTTAAAGAGCTGGCGAACTATGTACCACACGTTAATATTTGCTGAAAAAAAAATTTTTTACTGTCTTTAACATGTACGGAGTGCCCCCCCTAAAAATATTTATTTTAATGATTTATATATTAAACTAAGTAGCGGCTCATACAAGACACCTATATTCCAAATTTCATCAATATCCATCATGTAGTTTCTGAGTAAAATGCCTGTGACATACGGACAGACAGACAGACGGACGGACATGACGAAACTATAAGGGTTCCGTTTTTGCCATTTCGGCTACGGAACCCTAAAAACGCTCATTCAACTCACGCAATTCGCATTTTTTGAGCCTACTTATACAACTGTTGCATAAAATACTATTATGGTTCAATTTAAAAATAGGTATTCTTATAAGATATGTTACCTATTGTTTCCGCTATTCCTGCGGGAAAATATAGACGGATGGATAAGTGAAAAACCAGGAGACGGCTGAGACTGACACGCGTCCTTCTCCGCAGGGAGAGAACACGGCGCGTTCAAAGAAAGTATCTGAAACAATAATAGCTACCTCTATGTATATAAGAATGTTATTTATTGTTTCGAATATACTTTCCCTTGACTGACATCTCCGCATGACAATAATAGCGTTCCTGAATAATATTGTTTGCGAAAATATATTTCGCAACCAGAACGTGACAAAAGCGTTAAGGATGATTATGAAGGACCCAAATTTAATTGGGTTATTGAATATGTTCTTGATGCTTCAGATTTATGGTACTCACAATATCCATTTAGAGCGATAATATTAAGAATAAATCGGATCGTGGCCGTAGCTGTTTTTGTGTGTGTATCATTTAAATTAAATGCCTATTAAGTCTGGGTCATTCTTCATTACCGACCGTAGTGTTAGTATACTTAAACTAGTAGTCACCTAGCTATAAACTTTATGTGTTGAAAGTTCGTTAACTCATAGTTATTTAACATAAGGATTTGGGACTATTTGTCCCTTATTACTTGTCGTTATTGGTTACATAGCCTTATCTTCCTTTGTATAATAAGGAAAAATTCAATAAAATAGTTTTTTACTTTCCCATCTAATTAATGATTAATAATAATGTGTATGTGTGTAGTTCGAGATGTATAGAAATGATGTAGGTCGGGCAACATACTGCGTATTTCATTACAATAAGTGGAAAGGCGTCAACTTGAATGGAAGATTGACTTGACACAAGTCCAGTTATTGGATAGGTATACAATGGTACGGCATATTATGATTGGTTCCATTCATTCTATGGCAAGTATTTAAGCTAAGTGATATCGTAAAATGGGGTGAGTAGGGATTAGAGATAGGCCGAATACGAATATTCGGCCGAACATTCGGTTCAGGTCTTACCGAACCGAATATTCGGTTGCGCCGTATCGCTAGAAACAGGTCCGCGCTCAGCGCTCCGCACGGAATCCTTTCGTCGAAAAACGTATATAATCAGAAGTTTTTAAATATTTATCATTTTATTTGAGTTTTAAATTACGTTTACGTGACAATAGATAGCAAAAATAGCCATAGAAAATGCTGAAATATGCCACCATTGCCACCCGCCCGCACTTCCTTAGCACGCTGCACGCACGGTCGAGTTATCCGGGTTATCTCCGAAAAGCGGTACTGAGCCTGTCCGCGCGGGACACTTAATTTTTTATTTATAATTTGACCTATATTTATCTCTTTTTGGAAGTTGGTTAGATTGCTGAAATATGATGTCATTATCCGACGAATTACGAAACAACTTACGCTAGTTATTTACTTTATGCCACACCTGGCCATAAAATGATGTACACAACACGGGAGGTAATAAAGAAAGCCCTCGATCGCATATTTACGTCCCTCGCTTGCAGCTCGGGCCGCAAACTTCTGCTATCTCGGCCTTTCTTTGTATTACCATCCTAGTTATGTAATGTACTTTGTTTATTCGGTAAATATTCGGCAATGTAACCGAACTATTCGGCCGAATACGAACATTGGAAATCTTGCCGAATATGCCGAATACCGAATATTTACCGAATATTCGGCCCATCTCTAGTAGGGATTGCGAGGGCAGTTGGGGAGACTAGGGATGACAGAGGGGTGAGGTCGTTTTTAAAGGCTACTGCTACCTAAATAATATATTCTTATTACAAATGGAGCTATAGTGATATTCATAATCCAAAAGTGTCGGTCCAACAATTTGCCCAACTCACCTTAGTATGAAATCCCATCTCACCCCAACTACGAGGGACTACGGGGTGAGGAGGGATTTTGTGTTTATCGTTAAAGTTATGAAATGGAACTACCCAAAATCATAAAAAAAAACTAAAATACAAACAACCGGAACATTTATTATATTTATATACAATTCAGTTTGCATATGTAAACATAAAATGTTATCGAGGTTTGAATGTCAATTTTGTCCCTACTCACCCCGTTTTACGGTACTGTGCCTATTGTGTTTTTATGATTAAAACCTATCTAATTCGAACTTTTACGTAAGGGATAGGTACCTAGATGAGTTACTGATTTGACGACAGATCTTGACTACCAAAGACGAAGAAAAAACGATCTAGATAAAAATGTATTTTATATGGCAACAGTTCTTAAATTCATATTATGAAGCATTGAAATTATATTGAGCCTTGAACTTACTACCTTTAATTCTTTTCATAATTCTAAACTAATTTTGCCTAAATTAAGATACTATTCAAGTTTTCTGCAAGAAATTATGAAACCAGGATCTAATGTTTCATTATAGCGAACTGCCCGAACAAGTTAATTATTTGCAAATAAAACACTTGCTCAAGTTTGCGTTAAAAAAACATCGTAAATATTTGGAGTAACGAGAAAAGTTTTATAGAAAGATATTAACCGACTCAGGTACAGGACTAATTGAAGAACTTTCATAAAAAGTATTTTGCGTGCACAAGTATAGACAATTTGAAGCAAGAGGTAAGAATAATAACGGAATTAATGTATAAGTAGGTAGGTAGGTACCATTTCCTATGATGAACTGGTGCAAGCAGGATGCAAACAGCCCAGGACAGAGACAAATGGGCTTCTTTGAAGGAGGCCCTCACCGGGGGGTTCTTGCAGACTAATACTGTTTTTACATTTTCAAATTTGTGTTTATGTTAATATGTAGCAAGAAATAAAAGGCTTTTTATTTTTATTACTATACTATGGTAACCACTTTTTAAAAGTGAAAAAAATATACGAGTGTATATTTATGTAAGTTATTTGCCTGTAATCAAGTGTTATAGTTAATTGCGAGCTTTACATTTAGAGATTAAAATCTCTATTTTAAAAAAAGGTGACTAGACAAATGATTATTCCGCGTACCCTTCATGTGTTCTAGTTAACTAAACCGTCAGGATACTTAAAAGATATTAGCGATAAGTCTGCAAAAAGGCTTCTAAAGTTAATTCAGATTTCAAAGGAATTCATTATACCGGTACGAAGCCTCATTAGCACGCGGGACGGTACATATGGATAAAGTAGGTAGGTACCTATTTCACATGGGCAATATTGGTTTGATATTGGTAAGTTTATATTCGTGGAAAGCGCGGGTGCAGGTACTCTGAACCTAACTAGGTAAGTCTTTCTTAAAGCGACTTGCATTTTGATTGAAATTAGTCTACGTAATTTATATCGATCCTTACAGGTAAGGATTACGTGTAAGACTGCCTGTTGAAATAAAAATATGAAACGATATTTAGGAAGTGATTCGTGCTATAAAGGTTCTAGTTATTAATAAAACATGCAGTAAATTATAAAATGTAAACAAACAAAGCCTAAAGATAGTACGAAATATAACGAATTCATTTCATGCTGATGATATTGACATATTTAACTAATGAGCGAATTACGAGTCTCTCTTACGAAGTCATGAAATTTATGGTACCTAAGGTATAATCTTAAAATATACGGAAACAATAAAAACAAAAGAACTACTTTTTGCTATCGTAAATAGAACATAAGGTGATTCGAGTCCATACAATCATAAGGACGGTCATTGTTTGCTTCCCCGACATCGAAATATGTTTAAAATAAGTCGGTCACACGCCATCTATCAGCATTATTTGAAACAAAACGGTTTTTTTTTTGCTAAAATTACTTATATCTTTTTTACTTTTTGAGAGTTCTCAGAAGGAAAAGTGTACACCCAGCGGATGCTATCTTTGTCCATGTCATGGGGTGAATGCAGAGACAGCCCCGCTAGATGCAAGGAGTATTGGGCATTGATGGGATCGAAATCTACTGGGCTATGGTGGTGGAAATATGGACAGAAAACTGGACTATTGATTGAGACATAACGGCGTCTATTAGGAAAAAAGTGTCTCATGGCTGCGATGACACTGATAGATGAGTGATTTGTGACTTCATTGGTGACTTGTTAAATAGCGACATTATAAAGGGGCAACATCGTTTCGGATTATATAGGGGCAACATCGTTGCGGAGGGCTGGAGGCTGTCGAGAGGTGTGCTGCGCTTACTCCGGGGGTACCTACTCGAGGCGTTATGCCCTTTAACACTTCCACGCCTGGGGCATATAGGTCTAACGCTCCTTTCTGGACGGCCAATGAAGGCAAGCCAGAGCCGAGAGTCCTACGGATCCCCTTGGGTTTACACACCGGCATACAGGCATACCGGAGATGAGGGCCCTGACCGACTCTCTGGGGATCCCGGGTCCGTGAGGTCGTCATTCCCCAACTTGATATTGAACTAATTATTACTTTAGATTTGTTTTAGTTTATAGTATATGAGTATGGCCGCCAAAAATTGTACATTTGGAAAAAAAACAATGTCCCTCTCACTTAAATATGTATAACTTTTACGTCATTTTATTTTATAATAACTTGTAAAGGTATGTCTGATTAGCAGAATTTCGTATTTATATATACAATGTAATTTCAGTTAGTTAACGTTTCCTGTTAAAAACGCGATTTTTTTTTGGAAGGGTTATATTTTGCGTTCAAACAAAAATTCTGTGTCCCATTACGACATCTCGCAGGTCGAAGTTAGAATAAATATATTTTTGATTCGTACCCGTTATAAGTTCGGAATAGCTAACGTTGTTCACTAAATTTGCTACTTTTCTGTTGAATTATTTTAATAAAATACCGCAATAAAGTGTATCAAAAATAATTTCAAACATGTGTCTCACTTTTCATTCCTGAATGTTACCTCACGTATGTTACTATATTACAATGGAAATAATAAGAATCCAGGGCCGCAAAAACCTTTATTGAGTCATGGCTACACCACACTACAGGTTCTTTAACCTACGGAAAAAAATCCGCGATTTTTTGTATGACAAATGATAAAGGAACAAGTGGCCGGTGTTTTGTCTCGACATGTTTCACGTTTTGTACAGTGAATATTCAAGGTAGGAACACAACTTTATTACATAATTATAAATTGTAGACGTAGGTAGACTATTCATTTAATAAATAAAGTTATTAGGTGCTTTCTAACTTCAAAACTCACCGAATATATAATTTTTAAGTTTATGTCCACAGCATTTTCGATTCACGAATGCTACGTAACATTCGTGATCTGTTGTTAAGCTGAGTGTGCACTATTGAAACGTATTGATTTACTACTAATTGGTATTGACTAAAAATATTTGATGTTTCCGTGACAAATAGGTATGGTTGTTGTTTGATTGATTACCTGCCTACAATTTCAAAGAATGTATGCAAAGATTTAATTACGTTAATAATTCTTAAATACTTTGCATACCTACTTTTAAATTACAAAAAAGTTGAGTACCTCATGTTAGAAGTATTAAACTTTACGTTAAATGACATTTTTGCTTTTTTTTATTATTTTAAAGATAGGTTTTGTTCAAACTTGTTTTTTATCCCAAATCATACCAATGAAAATAATAAAAAAATCCCTTATGGGTTCTAGGCTTTACGAATTTCACGTGTGTTACATTCATTATCGTATGTACCTAACCGTGCGTTACCAGTTCACGACTGTTACTGTAGAATTTTTGGCGGCCATACCCATATTTAATTTTAATTTAGTTCCTTTGTATTTTTATTATTTTGAAATATATGCTGTTGTTGTCCCAATATCATATTACTTAATATAACATATTATAACTCGTTATTTGAAATACATTATTTGTACTTTTTGAAACAGAATATGTTCGGTCACACTCTAATCGTATTATATGCAAGCCTTTTGGGAGCTTTTAGTGATGCATAAGAGCGAGCACATATTTTTTCGATAGGTAGGTAAAAAACATATTTTTTCTTTTCATAGTGACTCGGCTTTCTGCGCTGCTAATCAATTTATCTTTCACCGAGTTAAGTCTGAAAGTAACGAATATTTCCCTGAGGAGCGTACTAAAAATGAGTTTATTTTTTGCATTATGTAGTTTGTAGTTACTTTCGCCCACCGGCAATAGACTCTCTAAAGTACAACAAATGATACATACTTAAAATGAATGAAAAAGTTGTAATATTTTAGGTTGATTGCATATGTGCATTTTTGGATCTTTGTAATCACATCATCTCGAAACGGCTGAACAGAGGATATGTCATATTTTTTGTCCTCTTCCACGTGGTATTTTGTTTTGAACCCGGTCCGTTCTAAGAATACTACAGTCCACCTTACTGCGTCCTTTGTCAGAGCACACCCCATTGCCACAAGTAGGTGAGCAATCCAGGAGGGGAATCATATATCGATACCTTTAGACTCAAAGGGCGTAAACGCCGTAGGTTCTAATGGCGTTTACGCCCTTTGAGTCTAAAGGTATCGATATGTACATAACTGTAATACTTATACAGTGTGTTACCGGTATGCGGGCTTTTATTAAAACTGATAATAATATGCTTCATTAGCAATCGTTTGCAAGTATTAGCAAATCCTAATTATGCGAATTAACTGCACAATTCAATTTCCTAAATCCGCACTTTAAATGTAGTAGGTGTACTACGTAATTATCGCTATTCATATCGCTGATGCACTTGGTACAAGGCATGTCGTGGTACGGAGGTGAAAAGTTGAGAAAAACAATCCCACAATTAATGCCGTCCTTGTCATTACGTTTATGTATGGAGTTTTTTACACAGCTTAAAGAGTTTTTTCTAAAATTTGACATGACAATTACAAAAGTATTGACATTGGCTTGTCAAATTACAAAACAAACATTTATTTGCAAAACTGATATTTTTTGCGTTAAAATGGCTAAAGTAAAGACACATGTGAATTATCTGACATGATTTGTGCGACACGTGGAAATGTTCCTCAAGCCTTGAGACTTTATCGAGAGTGGTTTCGAAATCAGCGGCATCCACATAATCTTCGTTTGATAACAATGGCCGTCCAGCGAGGTTCAGAGAATGCATGGTCCTATCTGGTTAGTCTGAAAGGCCTATAAACGGAATTGTGCACGTACAACTTGAAGAAAGGCTTCTCGATCACTTCAAACAGGTCCAAATGTCTAGTACTCGTATTGCTTTTTAAGTTTTATTTTATTAGTGTTGTTTTTCCGTAGTTTTCTTAAGTGTAGCAATCCTGGTATCTCTAATTGTTGAAATAGGTAGATGCAGGCATTTATCTTGATGTCTTCGTTATAAACATAGAATGAAGGGCTGGCATTTACATCTAATTGTCAATTTAGTACTTTGCTGTACATTGCTTGCAATTGAAATTTTGTTAGAAAATTTATGAAATCGGAATTTTAGTCGATAAATTAAATGAAGGTCATGGTTAGGTTAAGAAACAACGTTACTGTACCCTACTTTAAAAAAAGCCTGCTTGCTGGTAACGCACTGTAGGTAAGGTATACGATAAACATAATAGCGCTCGCTCGGGGCATCGAATTTTTTTAATTGCTTTTATTTTATTGTGTGCTGGTAATGCTGGTATACACTAGGGAAATTGGGATGTAGAACGTTGGTCAACCAAATATGCGTAAATATTTCAGTTCAGACTGGATTTATAAATCCTCGAAAAAGGCATATTTACAACCTATAGGCAGACGAACTGAGAGCAGGCGACTGCATGGACTCTGACATTTTGAGATTTGTACTAGACTTTTATACATAGGTTGTCAAAATTATGAATACGAACGTCTTTGTAGTTTCAGCTTAGGCAAAAATGCTTTCGTATGTCCGGTGGATGTCTGTTCTCGATTAGGTACAGGTCGCATTTCTCAACCGATTTTTCTTCGATGTTGCGAGTTTTGGTTCGATAATTATATAGATTACCTATTTTGCGGCTGAGTTTTTGGAATTTTTCGAAATGGCGAAGCCATGAAGTTGAGGTGAGACAGACTCGCGAGGTCTACAGCTACAGCTACTAGAGCAAATAGTTAAATCGTTCAAGTTTTCAAATTTTTCAACCTCCCTTAAACGTAAAGTGAGGATTTTTTTCTAGTATATCTCATAGTGTTATTTAGAAATGTGGTTTAAAAATATTGCTAGTACCTATGTTAACACATCATTTTTCGATTAAGGGTAGGGGTCAGTTTGCAAACTATTAACTTTTAAAGTGTCTTTTTTTAATTTTTTAATGCGTAAAAACCATATACTCAGGTCTATGCTGGTACCTTAAAGCTGAAAAAAAAACAACCTTCTAAGTTAACCTTAAGATTATACCGCAAATAACGTAAATTTCGACACTCAATAGGACACCAAAATTCAAAGGGTACTTTCCGTTGACCTAGAACTGTGAAATTTGGCAAGTAATACCCTCTTATACTACAAGTATAGGGAAAAATCTGAAAACTATACATTTGTAATTAAATCATTAAAAAAAATAGACTTTACTACAAATTTGTTCGGAACCCTCAGTGAGCGAGTCCGACTCGCACTTGTCCGGTTTTTATCTTTAGGGGTCACACATTTTTAACGCATGAGTATCTACGGGCAGGTTTCAAGATCTCTACATGTCCTTATCCCGAGGGGAGGGGAGTAGTTAAAAAAACTATTCTTACATAATTTTTGTAAGTCAAAATGTGCGATTTTTAATGTCGAGCTATGCGAGCGAATTTTCCATAGTTTTGTGCAATTTCTAAAAGTAAATAGAATCTTATGTGAGAAAGACAGCTTACATGGGGGAAGGAGAGGAGGGTAAAAAAATGCCAAAATCGTCATTAATGAATGGCTCACAATAAGCGTGGACCTTCGTAAACTATGAGTCATAATTTACTAATAGAAATATTATGAGTACCTACTACGACTCGCTACAGGCCGACTGGACTTCTAATTAAATGCGAGCTTTAAGGATAAGTACTCAAAATATTTTAAAATTGGTTAAGAGCAAAGTAATAATGGTCCTATATCTCCACGGAGATTATTAATACCTTGAGCGCCAATACCAATTGGGAAAATATCTCATACCTCTTTGTTACAAAGAAATGGTACAATCAAACACACTGTTAACTGTATATTTGTAAACGAATGTCAACTTTATTGCGACGTGGTAAAGTCTATGGGTGGTCAGTTTCGTGCCCTTTCGGTGTCATTAGAGTAATGAAATCTTTCTTATTTCAGGTACCACCAAACACTCCTCTGTGTTGGTGGAAAATGAAGAAATCATATTTGTGAATGAGGTAAGTTGTTCATACCACACGACACGTTAAGTGCCGGTTACTATTATTACCTATTTGTCAGGGGCAGGTATGAGTGATGGAAGGTAATGCCGGGCGATTAGCTCACCGACGTCCCTCGGGAAGCTCTGGCCGCGGCCTACTTAGGTACTACTGTGGAGGTCAGGGTCTTCCACAATTCGTTTCTTACGTAGTTTCCCGGCGAGTAAATGTTATAAGTACCTAAGTTACACTCACAGATTATACAGTGTTATTCGAGGACGACGAGACATAAAATGATGTACACAACACGGTAGGTAATAAAGAAAGCCCTCGATCGCATATTTAGGTCCCTCGCTTTTAGCTCGGGCCGCAAACATCTGCGATCTCGGCCTTTCTTTGTTTTACCACCCTAGTTGTGTAATGTACTATTATTTTACCATTTACACAAGTGATAAACGCTAAAAATTTAGAGCTAAGCCACACGTAGCGCATAGGTTAAGTCACGGTTAAGTAAAAAAAAAAACTACACTTTTGTTTCTATAGTTGTTAAATATACCTATAATCAATCATAATACCTAATTATTAATATTCTTTTAACTAGGGATGTAACGATACCGATACCGATATATCGGCCGATATATCGGTATCTCCGATATTATACAACCGATATTTGAAGAGCGCGAAAAGAATTTGCTGTATGAAAAAAAATCTGCAAAAAGTAATTTCAATTTCTGACTTAATTTATGTGTTGGTCTATTACCTTGTGCAATGATAATTACTATGTTAATTAAATCTTTGGTTCTTAATAAAAAAAAAAAATTGAGTTAACAATTTATTTATTTTAACTTTACACTTTCAAGGTTGACTCTCTGGTAACTATAGCCAGTAGTCATTGCCATTATTAACTACTATATCGTACCGAATTCAAAATAGCATCAAAAAATGTACGAAAAATTTACTAAATTGTACGTTAATTAAAAAAAATGTACTACACATACTTACGAGAAAACAACGAGTAATCTGCCCCCGCTAGGAAGGATACCTTCTGGCGGGCGCTAATCTATTTTACTATGTTGCCGTCGAGTTTTCGATTTTCTTATGAATCAGTAAAAATGTACTAACACAGTTTCTTTAATTAGCGTACAATTTCGTAGGTTATTTTTACATAAAGCCCGAAGTTTTTAAACCTATACAATTTCCGTGTGCTATGTAGGTACAATAAAAACCGGCCAAGCGCGAGTCAGATTCGCACACGAAGGGTTCCGTACCACGTCTAGTAAAAAAACCCGAAAAAAAAACATTTTTTGTATAGGGTCCTCTTTTTAGGGTTCCGTACCTCAAATGTAAAAAACGGAACCCTTATAAGATCACTTTGATTTTTTATTGTAGTATTAACGACTGTCAACGAATTCTAAATATTTTATTAAAAGAGAGAAATTGAAAAATTTTATGTCTCGGCCAGGATCTTGTCACTTTGTTGTCCGTCTGTCCGTCTGTCAAGACACCTTATCTCTGGAACGCGTGGAGGTATCGAGTTGCAATTTAAACCATATACTCCGGTCTACAATCCCTTGAAGCTTGTAAAAAAATCAAACGTCTACGTTAACGTGAAAAAAAGATACCAAAATTCAAATAAATTATGCAAGTAATACTGTCTTATACAGGGTGTCCCTAAAACCAACTTTTATACGATCAGGGCTGATAGACCAGCTCATAAGAACCTAGATTAAGCAAATATGACCTCAGTAAAAATCTCTTAGTTTTCGAGATATTGACGTTTTTGTAAAACTCGTGCTAAGTGATACCCTGACTCGGTGCTTTGAGTGTCATTGCTAAAATATCAAGTATTTTACAAATCTGTTTTTTGATATGTGTGGCCAAATAACTATGCTATTGAACATATTTTCTATTTTTGCTAATTTATTCATGCTGTGGACACAGTACAATAACAAAAAAAAATTATTCGATTTTTTTCAAATTTCACCTCTGACTTCACTAGCGTGGTGAAAAAAAAATGTACCAACATAACCAGGCACTCAACGTAAAAAAATTGCGCATTTATTGTAGTTTCTAAAATGGTATAAAATTTACTAAATACTGTAATAATTTTTGAAATAATGATATTTTGTTACAAAATTAACTGTCTGCCGCCTTCATCTCATACGATCCGGTTGAACTAAGTTTGCACCTGGCGTGCTTGACATCACATACAAATTAGGTGCAAACTTCACGTAATCGTCAATATCTCGAAAACTAAGAAATTTTTATGAGGTCAATTTTACTCAGTCTCGTTTTTTATGAGCTGGTTTATCAGCCCTGTTCGCTATTTTGTAAAAGTCGCGAATTTTGATAGCCTGGATCAGTCTTTCGAAAGTCATGACTTCAAATTTCAGTATTTTCTTAATCTGCTTTTTGTTTTAAACATTACTTAATAATTATGCTATCATACCTTATCAAAATAAATTAGATTTTACGTGATTCAAAATATGACCTCGGATTTGAATCGCGTAATACTTAAAACAAATTTACCATGCTAAAAAAAAAAAATAATGTAGTTTAAAATAGTAAGATTTTACACACTAGACACCGTAGCTTTTAAGATAATAGCATTTTAATTCAAAAGGAGGTTATACTACAATATTCCATTGGTTAAATTTCGTACCAGAATTTGAATTTCGAACAGAAAAGGTATGATAGCATAATTATTAAGTAATGTTTAACAAAAAGTAGATTAAGAAAATACTGAAATTTGAAGTCATGACATTCGAAAGACTGATCCAGGCTATCAAAATTCGCGACTTTTACAAAATGGCGAACAGGGCTGATAAACCAGCTCATAAAAAACGAGACTGAGTAAAATCAACCTCATAAAAATTTCTTAGTTTTCGAGATATTGACGATTACGTGAAGTTTGCACCTAATTTGTATGTGATGTCAAGCACGCCAGGTGCAAACTTAGTTCAACCGGATCGTATGAGATGAAGGCGGCAGACAGTTAATTTTGTAACAAAATATCATTATTTCAAAAATTATTACAGTGTTTAGTAAATTTTATACCATTTTAGAAACTACAATAAATGCGCAATTTTTTTACGTTGAGTGCCTGGTTATGTTGGTACATTTTTTTTTCACCACGCTAGTTCGAAGTCAGAGGTGAAATTTGAAAAAAATCGAATAATTTTTTTTTGTTATTGTACTGTGTCCACAGCATGAATAAATTAGCAAAAATAGAAAATACGTTCAATAGCATAGTTATTTGGCCACACATAGCAAAAAACAGATTTGTAAAATACTTGATATTTTAGCAATGACACTCAAAACACCGAGTCAGGGTATCACTTAGCACGAGTTTTACAAAAACGTCAATATCTCGAAAACTAAGAGATTTTTACTGAGGTCA
The DNA here is from genome assembly GCA_947034925.1 of Eudemis profundana. Taxonomy (NCBI): domain Eukaryota; kingdom Metazoa; phylum Arthropoda; class Insecta; order Lepidoptera; family Tortricidae; genus Eudemis; species Eudemis profundana. The sequence continues at coordinate 30,542,796 of OX344794.1, forward strand.
AATTTGCTTAATCTAGGTTCTTATGAGCTGGTCTATCAGCCCTGATCGTATAAAAGTTGGTTTTAGGGACACCCTGTATACTACAAGTATAGGGAAAAATCTGAAAACTATAAATTTTTAATTAAATCATATAAAATAGACTTTACTAAGTGAATCAAAATTTATAGGGTACATTAATATACAAACCTATTAATATTTGTACGGAACCCTCGGTGGACGAGTCCAACTCGCACTTGACCGGTTTTTTTTAATTTTATTATTTGTTAATACCAGGTGTTGCCTGTACTAGGAGCAAATAATTAAAACGTACACACTACACTAATAGAAATACATCTTCTGTGAAAATTTCAAGTCTCTACCTCTTCGGTTCAAGAGATACAGCTCTATGGCAGCCGTACAGAAACACGTTTGCCTAATGTACGGGGACCCCCTTTTATTTTTAATATTATAGCGGCAATAGAAATACACATTCTGTAAAAAGTCTCTACTTATTACGGTTCAAAAGATACAGCCCTGTAACAGACGAACGGACGGACATACAGCGGAGTCTTAGTAATCCGTTGGCACATTTTGGGTACGGAACCCTAAAATCAGGAAAATTTAAACATACACTAAAATTTTGGTGGGTAACGTTATATTGATCTAATGTGAACGCCGGCTGTAATCAGTAAGAAGTGAGATAATCGTTCGCGCGCAGTTAACAAAAATTGACTATTTAAAACGTTAGCAAGTTCAGTAGCCGCTATTTTGACATCTTACCTACACTTATATAGAAGAATGGTATCTGAAACACTAAAAATGTTAGTCCGAATTTCGTTTCGACAAATATAGTTTTAATTTTTTTTTATTTGCCCGAAAATTCATTTCGAATTCTTGCGATTGGGCATTAGTACAGGTCGATTCATAAGAGCTGGCACGAATGGATTGAACGAGTGAATGATAATGTTTATGTATGCATCACAACATGATTAAATACAGGTTGATTGCATTTAATGAACAGCAAAAAAATCTCTACCTGCACGCTCGCAACTTTGTTTGCAGACTGACGTCGTGAAGCGCGGAACTTGCATCGAAACATCTAAATTACGTATAAGTTTTGTTACTTAGGGCTGTTTTAAAAATAATAACTTTCAATTGGTCGAGTTCCTGACGAAAATAAAGTACCTAGTATCTAGATACTTTTAATTTTTAGGGTTCCGTAGCCAAAATGGCAAAAACGGAACCCTTATAGTTTCGTCATGTCCGTCCGTCTGTCTGTCTGTCTGTCCGTATGTCACAGGTATTTTACTCAAAAACTACATGATGGATATTGATGAAATTGGGAATATAGGTGTCTTTTATGAGCCGCTACTTAGTTTGGTATATAAATAATTAAAATAAATATTTTTAGGGGGGGGCACTCCATACATGTTAAAGACAGTAATTTTTTTTTTTAGCAAATATCAACGTGTGGTACATAGTTCGACAGCTCTTTAAAAAACACTATAAGGTTCTTAAGTAATGTTTTTGATTAAGTGAATGTATTTGGAAATAATCGCTCCGAAAGTTGTGTAAATTGTGTCCCCCCCCCTCTATTTTCTAAACCGTGCGTCCGAAAAATATGAAAAAAATCACGTAGGTAACGCTTAATGAATACTTTCAACGAAAATTATTTTCAACAAGATCGAATTAACCTTTTTTGAGTTATTGCCAATAAACTGCGCTTCTCAACAAAAGGACGTAATTGCTATGAAGATACGCCCTTTTGTTGTTGTACTTTTTTACATCGTATTTTTTACGGCTATGGAACCCTACACTGAGCATGGTCCGACATGCTCTTGGCCAGTTATTTTTTATTTTATAAAGCTTTACCTAGTTCTAAATTTATGTATATATATAGTTTCTTTTTTTGTCTAGTGTATAATAATTATAGACAAAAGTGTAAAGGATCTACACTTAAAACAATCTGAGATGTAAAAAAAATGATCTTATTATTTCATGCCCGTAGAACCTTACGAATAGCAATTATCTTTCTCTGTTGATCAAAGTTTGTAGGTAGAATAACTTAAAACCATCATCTCCATAACTTTGAACTAACTGGAAGAAGATTATTTACATCCACAAACTTTGAAACCAAATATGTATCTCCAAACTGTAAATTTCTACAATGAAACTTTACGTGTATAAATAACTGAATATCTGTAGGGGTTTAGTACCTTTTAGTAGCCTTTAAGTGTCAAAAGAAATTGCATGGGAAAAAACATAATCACTTCATCTAAGTTTACGAGAGACGTATATACGTCTCGCGTAAGTACATACTGATCGTGACATGATAATAAACTGTAGGCAAGGCAAGACATATGTTACACATAGGTTAGACTTAGACATAGGTTTAATAAGTAAAGACGTAATTCCGAAAATTAAAAATAGACACGCCAATACGATTCTAGACATGTTGATGTGGTGATTCCACTTATTGAACACCTCAAAAATTTTGCAAGGCTTAGTAAATTCCTAATTTTTTTAATTACTCCACATTTCAATTTGCCCCAAAGCAACTTAAGTGGAGTAGATTTATATTTCTAATAACCTCGTTTCATTAGTTTTAAAACGAATGAAGTGGTAAAATTTTCGACTTTTAATTAGCAATTAAAAATTGGCGTTTCTATCCTCGTAACAAAAACGTCAGTGATCATGATCTCAGGTGTGTTCACTGACAAATAGGATTCGCCCTGTGTCGTGATTCGTTCGCGAACAATAAGAGTTCCCAGAATATTTACGAGTTGCCTCACCCCTGACAGCCGGTCTCGTGTTTTTGCTGCACTATTTCATGGATAGCTTACCAAAACGTATAAACATAAATTTGCTATCCCTGTAAGAACGTAGTGTAGAAGTTAGAAAATGGTTGATGTTACAAACTTAGTTTTTGTTCTAAGTTAAATGCACGTATGCAGAGAAAATGACAAATCTGTTGCCAAAGGAAAATGGAAAAATATTATGTAATTTTCTGTGGAGACTTCTAAATGCTTGATTTGTTATTGTTAAGAGTAATTAGACACATTAGATTACACATTAAAAACAACTTTTTATGCCAGAAAAACGAGTGAAACGCTCATCTTAGTTATGAATTATGAATTATGATTCAACATTCGTCTTAACTTATAACTTTTTCCTTGTAGAGGACTGTTGTAATCATAACACATAATTTACTAACTAAATCCTTTTTTTCATGTATCGATGAAGTTTAAGAAGGATTTATAAACGTTAACCATTGCCCATACGATTTAACCGGCGAGTTATTTCTGTTAGGTTCTTGTTAACGATAATATGTTTGTGTTTAATTTTTATATAGGTGTAAATCCTCAAAAAAACTGAGTAAAGTCTCGTAGGTTGTACTTAGGTGAAATCGGTTGCTCAAAGTTAAAAAACGAGTAGGAATCTTTATGGAACTTTTGAGCCAGGTACGGTGCGGGGCAGGGTGTTTTAAGGCAGAGGCCACTCGGCTGACGAATTTTAGTATATTTACAGTAAGGTCCACTTCATTTATTATATTTTCCTTTTTTCTGACAAGGTTTTGTTTAGTCTTAGTTAGTTTAGATCCTGTTTTTGTGTATTTAATAAATCGATTCTCAAAATGTTCACAGTTACATGAATAGTCGTCTTTCGTCTTTCTTAAGAAAACACATACCTATACTTATATCGATACCCTAAATTACACGGTCGTACCAACTTTTTGAAGAAAACAGTTGTCATATCTGAAGGGTACACGGAAAGAACATGTCTAGTCACCTTTTTTTGAAAATGAGGTTTTAATCTTAAAATGTAGAAGCTCGCAATGATCTGATGATAACTTACCACTTGATTCCAGGTATTTCAGGTCTTGTCAGAATCTTAAAATAATATAGATTTTTACACAACAAATGTGAAAATGTTATTATCGGTGTTCAGCAAGGTGTTTATGTCGAGTTGTGATTGTGCGCAGCGGTTCGAGTGGGGCGTGACGCGCGCGGTGGGCGCGGGCGAGGTGCTCACGCTGCAGCTGATGGCCCGCGGGCGCTGGGGCGCGGCGCGCCTGCTCGGCGTGTACCGGCTGGGCCTGCAGATCCTCGTCGCCGACGGACAGCTCTCCATCACCGACACTCTTGTCGACGAGCGCAACAAACCTGTGCCGGTAACCAACACTTCATTTATAAAACTTAAGGAGCTGATGCCACGCGGGCCCTGGGGCGCAGTGCGCCTGCTCGGCGTGTACCGGCTCGGCCTGCAGATCCTCGTCGCCGACGGACAGCTCTCCATCACCGAAACGCTCGTCGACGAGCGCAACAAACCTGTGCCGGTAACCAACACTTCAATTATAAAACTTAAGGTGGTTCGCTGTCATTTTTCCATATAAACACAAAGAGGGTTACATATATATAGATACAGGAAATCAAAGTACACAGAAAAATTAAATGGCACTCGCCTGTGTACAGACCGAGAATCGAACCCGGTACCTCTGGATTTCCGGCCCAGTGACTCAACCATTCGTCCACTTCCTGTATCTATATGTGTAACATAAAAATGTGGTGTAAAATTTCCCGCATTATATACTATGTGTCGTTTGATTTCCTGTATCTATATATGTAACATAAAAATGTGGTGTAAAATTTCCCGCATTAAAAACCAATGAAGAGACAAAAAATGTTTCTTTCATATAAAGTACAAAGAGGGTTATTTATGGCTTGCTTCTACGGCATCTTTTTCGTTTAAAATGTGTTTCACTTCATAGCTTCATATATTTTACTTACTTACGTGAAATGATTAAGAACTCTCAAAAAGGTAATAAAATAGATATTAGCAAAAAGCTTTTAGTTTCAAATTATGCTTTTTGAGTCGCGCAAATTAAATGTATCAGTGTATCAATGTATAATTTATGCCCCAAAAGCAAGCGATGGCCCTCTTTATGCTTGTATGAAAAGCGACAGACTCGAATAACCTTAAGTCTTAGCTTCACTGCGTTTTTCTATTTGTTTGAACTTGAGTTCCCGTGACAATACAACGTTAAGTTAAGATGATAATTTCAACTTGGTCTGATGATAGAGCCAAATAAGACTGTTTAACGACTTATAACAAATTAATGTAATAAAAATAAAATACTTTTTTCGGACAGAAAATCCTGTAAATGCTATCTGGTATTCCTACCACAAAAAAACTCCTGCCTCGGTGACAGCACTGCCACCTGAATTACAGAACCCAAGTCTATGAGGCCTTAATCATGAAAGACACTCACGACCCCGCTGGCCCCACTTAGTCACCTTTTACGTTAATAGGGGCGACCATACAGTCTTAAACTTACAACGCGTGTCTGAAGTGTTACCCTACAGTAGGGGAGACCATTATTTGTCAATTTTATTAGAGTATACTTTTGAGACATAGCGGTTCTCCGTTAGGTTGTCAATTCGGATGTTAACTAATGTTGAATTTTCAACATAATATAGTCAGTTGGATTGGAAAATACTAAATTATCATAACACAAAAGAAATAAACAAAAAATGTATAAAAAATATAAAGTTATGAGAGCACAAAGTTTAAACAAAAAACGTTTTTTTTTTAATCGTCTTAAAGAAAAATTAAAGTCTATTTCGGAATGCTTAATATGTATGACAACTATGTGCTTAAACGCACTTTTTCGTGCTCAAAATGGCAAAGTGCTATTTTTCCATACAGACTTGGTACAGCGATGGAACGGATGACGTCATAAGTTCCTTCCGTTTTGTATAGAGCGTTTTTCTACTCCTGTACTGTTATCTGTCTTTTACTTGGTCACGAACACTAATATAAGAACATATATAATATGAGTTCAGAGAAGTCTATAATCTATTCCCCATAACAGCACTAGTGTCGTTATAGCCACTTTACGTTATTGCTAGCAACCACAGACTTCTAAATCTAGGTTAAACTGAGGTCAAGGATTAAGCGCTCAATTTTAACTTTACGGTAAAAATGCACAACTACCAACTTAACAAACAATTAAAATCCTACGGCTTTTAAGAAAAACAAAACTTTCTGAACTAAATTCATTGATGCCAACATAAAAACAAAAGTATTTTTAATATATTCACTGCGTGTCAACTTCATTTAAAAAATAAAAAGTTTACCATAGACACATACTGACAGTCATACGTCATATTTGCCTTCTTTGCAGGTTATGCCTTGTTTGTATTTTATAATTTTAAAACCTGTCGTAGAAAAAGTATTGTATGCAACGTTGTATAATTAAGTCAAAAAACGCTCATTGCGTCTCTATTTGCGATACTCGCCGCATTCGCGGCTCGTATCGCAACTCACGCAATTCGCATTTTTTGAACCTTCTTATACAACTGTTGCATAAAATACTATTTCAATGCTCAGTGCGATCTGCTACTTTTGATTACAATTTGTGGCTGTTGTACCTACTTATACAAATGTATTAGGTGTCATATAGATATTTGTTCCTCACAAATAGTAGAATCGATTTACGACAGAAAAAAAATCGAGTCAACAGGCGAATTACAACGACGCACAGCGTTTTCGTCGAAAAATATTTGTAAAGTGGTATGTACTTGGCTACTAGAATTAGCATGCATTAACTAAGTAAATTAGAACTTTACAAATTATATAGGTACAAGAAAATACAAAATTAGTAAGTACGTACAACGTATACATTGATATGCACTCATAAAAAACAAAGAAGAAAAGTAGGTAGCAACCTTAATTAACATTACAAGCAGCACACACAATATAAGTAATAAAAGTAACTACGAACAATATACGAACAACTAAACAACTGTGATTATATGTAATTTAATTATTTTAGTAGGCAGTTACGATTCAGGTCACTCGGGTTGCGAGGAACCGCTACGCTGTAAAAGTAACAGAGAAATTAAAATTAAAAAGATACCATTTTCCTTTTTATTATTAACCTACCTGCCTTCACTCAAAATGTATAAAATGAGCTATAATCTAAAGAAGCACTAACTCTGGAATATTCAAGTCAAGTGTACACCTTACAGAAGAACAAATACATTAGGTACATGGATAACACGGATTCAATTTTCTCTTTGGCAGAATGTATCATTTTAAATTTAAATTTAAATGGGCATCAGGACGCCGTTTTAATAATTGAGTCGCCTGGCGAAGGAGGTGGGTAGGTAGCTAACTTGTACATGCGCATAGCTTAGGAACGTGTAGGACTGTTCAAGGTATTAAATTCTACCTTGACTTGTGTTTTGCGTGAAAACTGTCCGTGCGTGCCGCGCGGTAATTAAGAAAGAATTGGATTACCACTTTCAGCGCTTCTCTTCAATTCGTTCATTCTCTTCAACACACAGATTTAGGACACATACGGAACCCCAAAAACGAGGTTAAGTGCGACGCTTTTCTATCTTAATGAACACATATTATAAATATATATGTAATCGTTGTTAAAATGAAATGCCTGTACCTACATTGAATATATTTTCGTGAAAATTACCGAAATATCCCTGAATAGCAATATATTTATGCCACACCTGGCCATAAAGTGGCTTTGTCCTCACGCTGCGCGTACGGAAAAAGCCGCTTTCTATCCAAGTGTAGACATGAAATTACGTACACAACACGGGAGGTAATAAAGAAAGCCCTCGATCGCATATTTACGTCTCTCGCTTGCAGCTCGGGCCGCAAACATCTGCGATCTCGGCCTTTTTTATATTACCACCCTAGTTGTGTAATGTACTTTTTTATGACACACCGTACGCGTAGCGTGCAGTAAAAGGCACTTTCTGGCGTGTAGACATAAAATTATGTACACGACACGGGAGGTAATAAAGAAAGCCTTCGATCGCTTGCAGCTCGGGCCGCAAACATCTGCGATCTCGGCCGTTCTCTGTTTTACCACCCTAGTTGTGTAATGTACTATTTCAATGTTTTTACCAACATATGACAGGGTACTTGTAGCTGTATTAACGCATTACGTCAAAATATCAGCATATCAGACAAAGTTATTCGGAGCTTCTAGTTAACAATAGTACATTACACAACTAGGGAGGTAATACAAAGAAAAGCCGAGATCGTAGAATTTTGTGGCCCGAGCTGCAAGCGAGGGACGTAAATATGCGATCGAGGGCTTTCTTTATTACCTCCCGTGTTGTGTACATCATTTTATGTCTACACTTGGCTAGAAAGCGGCTTTTTCGGTACGCGCAGCGTGCGGAAAAAGCCACTTTATGGCCAGGTGTGGCATAAAAACATTAAGATGATTCGAGTCGGTTGGTTTTCCATACAAACAAAACGACGCGCATCATTTGCTTCCACGGTATCAATTACATTTTATTTGCGCGAGTCACATGAAAACTCTCCAAAAGCCAAATTATATATAATCAAGTAATTGTAAGGTTTGCATTGCATTGGAGATTTTACAATGAAAGAAAGTTCGCTTTGAGTAAATTCTAATATCTTCAGTAAGTAATAATTGGATCTCTTGCCTGCCACAATATGATAAAATAACGAACAAACTATAAGTCTATCAGTGAATACGTCGGTGTGTACCTAATACATAGTTTTTTTTTTGAAAACTGACAAAATCGCAACCCTTATGGGCATAGCGATTGTCGGACCGGGTGGTCGGCCGTGGCGTTCCCTGGGGTCGAACCAGGTCGCTAGCCGGACCACCCCGTGGGGTCGGACTGGGTGGGTACCGGGGGCGCCTGGGGTCGAACCAGGTCACCTGGTCCCGGTCCACCTCGATAGGGTCGGACTAGGTGGGGGCCTGAACGCCTGGAGTCGAACCAGGTCCTTTGGCCAGGGCCACCTTGACTTTTCGCTGATTGCTCAGAGTGAGCAGCGGACCAGCGGGAAGGATGAAGAGGATCATCCTGTCCTTACGTGAACGTGTGTATCGAACTAATGGGAGTTTTAGTTGCCGGTTCGCTAAAACCTAGCCCAGCTAAGAAGACTCCGTCAAGAAACTTAGCTGAGCCCGAGCAAGGTCGGAGTGATATTACTTAGTATGATATGATAATGGCTGGAGACGGTGGTGAGTAAATTAGCTCGAGCTCAGTCTAGCGGTATAATGTATCGGGTGGGAGATGCAGCGGAGCGGTTGGTCAGACATTTACTTTATTATCGTCCTCCAGAAGGGTTATTCTTCAGAAATGTGTCTGCGGTCACCTTATTCCTCTGGCCCATTTTCATACTAAATGTATGGAGACAGAGGAATAAGTCGCAGTCATATTTCTGAAGAATAACCCAGAACCATTCAGCTTACTGCCGGCCAACTGGATTCGCTACGGTACTACACGTTATTGTTGCGCGAATCGGTCGCCACAGGAATCTCACTATTTATTTCTATTATTTTATTTAACTTTGCAATGTACTTTTTATAAGCTTTTATTTAGTATAGCTGGTCCCTGTCTGTCAGTCTGCAATAAAATCTTGCAATTTAAATTCCTCCGGTTTCCGATTGAGTAGTGCATGCTTACCTATATTACGTATATCAGATGACAATGCAATATTATTACGTAAAGGAGCTGATCTGATGATTCTTATATTAGTTTTGACATGAATTTTGCTATACTACAAAGAAATTAATAGTCGTCAATAAAAGCGCGTCTCACAAAAACCTTTTTGATTTAAATTAACTACTTATTTTAGTTTTTTTTTCAGGCGGAGTAGTGTTGATATTAACAAGAATCTAAATCGGAAATTCAGACTCTATCTTTAGTTTCACAAAAAAGTATCTTTGTCGATAGCCCCAGAATGAGAGAATATACAGGGTGACTTCTTTTACGTGATACAAGATAATTAAACCTCAATCTATCCATGATTTTGAACAACTTTTACTATGGGGTCAACTTTGTAAATTGCAAAAAAAAATACTACTCTCTCATACATTTTGGTCTACCTATTGATGACCTTTTCTATGAAACAGTTGATTTTTTTTTGCATTTACAATGTTGACCCCATAGTAAAAGTTGTTCAAAATCATGGATAGATTGAGGTTTAATTATCTTGTATCACGTAAAAGAAGTCACCCTGTATTTTCATTGGTAACTATTAAAATTAATAGAAATGTGTTATTATTATTTTATTATTGGTTTTAAGGACTTTTCTATTATATTTCTGTAAAAACATGGACTTTCTGCGAAAATCATGAAACATTATAAGTTTTCGACCACTGAATTTTGTTCACGCAAAACTTGTTTATGAGACAACACCTAATCAGACTAACTTAAAAGGGAAATCCTAAATATACCTATACTTACATAATATCATCAAAATAGAGTCTTTAAAGAATCGTTCGTTTAAGTTAATAAGGAAATTGTCCCGCAACGCAACGGTAACCATCAAATAAGTCGACACTCGGGTAAAAGGAAAGTTACAATAAACATATAGCCGCCTGAATTACCCGGCAGCTTTGCAAAGGCAAATGTTTCCCGGAGAGCGTCCACCCCGCCCTCCGCAGGGTAAATTACAACTTCGTCGACAATCCACTTCCTAATAAAATGTGACATTTGAACTATTTATAGCAATTCGTAATCGGGGGTCAAAATATATCGGTCCGCTTGTCGTTTCGACTTTGACGGACCCCAATTACAAACCATTATTACCTACTAGCTGACGGGTCAAATTATTTTAGATAGACGGTGAACTTGTGAAGAGCGCAGCGCTAGAGATGTGCCCTGCCCAGTGCCTAGTGCCTACTCACTGTTTACAAGGAGCGCTCCGATCTCGTTCAATCGTTTAAAGTTAAAGTAACTACTAAGTTCGCACTTTTAGCGCCCAAAGGTGGTATGCTTTTGCAATTTGGTTGTGCTTTACTAGTTTCATTTTGCTCCGATTGTTACTACTTAGGTAGGTACCTAGGTACTAAACTGAAAAACAATTCGACAGCTCTTTTCTCGTTGACTCCATTTAGCTCTGATTATTACTACTGAACCAGAGGACCGAAGATCGATTAGGATATTTATTAGGTACTAGTTCTATTTGGTCCGTGTAGGGTATTATCCTTTTGGTACTTAATTCCTGACCGACTCAAGCCTACACATCGCGCGCCGCCTGAACCAAGAAAGCAACGATTTTGAAAATTATGACTTGGGGCCTCGGGCGGAACTGAAACCGCTGCAAATCTTCAATTTAAATGAGGAGTCAAGATGTCGTTAGCTGACACATCTGCAAGCTTACTTTATTTAAAACCATACCGAGTGCAAATTTAAGGTAACCGGGTTTGCAGATTAAGTATGTATTAGTAGATATTGTATCTGCGTAACTACCTAAACCTAACTCTGAAATTGTAAATAGGTAGGTAATATTAGGACGGGAACCTGGTGCACAAGTTCGACTGGCACTTTACTTGGTTATTTACTAGGTAAGTACTAAGAAAGATTTTTAACGATAAAAATCTACTTGCATTTGTGATGTAATCGCCTAGGGCGCTACTAGTGTGATTACTTTTCACAGACCTCAAACGGACGTTGTTTTAGACTTTATTTGGTTTCATAACAAATCTTTAGAGTTTTTGTCACAAGCATGGCAAAAAAAATGTTTAAAACGCCGTTATAATTTGGTTATATATTTCTTGTGATGGCTAATAAATATAATACCTCTATTAATAAAAATGTATAATAGAAAACGTTTTGTCCAATTACGGAAAAATCACCCAAAACAGCGGTCGTTTTATTGTGGACATTTCGTAGTCCGTATTGTGTCCTCAGCGTAAACATTGGTCGTGCGCGAAACCAAATAATAATAAACTTGATGATGTTTATCTTATCCGGTGGCGGGCCGCGGTCTCCACGCACATGGCATAATATGTTATTCCAGTGGGGACCAATTGTTTATTAATATCATGCACCAGTCCTCAAATAGATTCCGCAATTACTTACCTACTAAACACGATTTGTTTTCAGCCTTGAAAACATCACCACAAATTACTTTAACTGAATCTTTAAGGTTAACGTACTTATCTTGAATATATATCCAATAAGCCTTGTAATTAATTGCCCCATAATAATGGCTACAACAAGGCTTAATTACTTAAAGGATTAGACAAGGCTTTGAGACAAGATAACGGGAAAATATTTATAAAGAGTGTCCTTTATTATTAGGGTTAGGATTCTCGTGGCAATTTGGACATAAGAGTGCAATGCAGTCGCTACCTACTTTTTATGATTGAATGAATAATGATTGAATGATTAATATTTCTTGGTATTTGCTGTATACTCATTTTGCAATATAAGTTAGGTATCTACAAACCTATCCTTTGACCCGTAATTCCACAAACCTACTCAATAAAATGTTTATATCTATCTATAAACCTATGTAAGCATTTTTATATTTTGTTAACACTAAGTGCTATTAAAAATACTTCAGTAAATACTTACCAACAGTCATCTACTACGAAATTGAATTTATACAAATGGGATAAATTAAGCAGTTGTCTAAATTTGACAATTTAGACATGACTTTTATCGTGTGAATATCCCATATTATAAAACTATTAGTCAAAAACTTTTTGGTCAGGAACATATGATTAAAGATTTATATCGATACTCTGAGGGGATTACAAAATCAAGATAAAACATACATGTAATCCATTTAAATATCATATAATTTTATTTAGGTAAGTACGTAGGTTCCTACTTTAGAACATTGAAAATAATTTATTCATTCAATCATAAAAACTAACTATGTAACAACGACTCCACAGCACTTTATTTCCAAAATGCCACGAGGAGTCCCAACCCTATTTATTATGCATAATTTAAAAATCCTATTATGAAAATGCATAACAGTCTAGGCATACGTTGATTGAGCATACCGCTTAAATGACATAATAATAAAAATGCGTACGAGTTAATTAGCATATCGATTGATTTGGCATATCTGAAAATCGCATAAGATTGTTACGTATACCGAACGCATAAAGTTATGCCAATGGGATAAATGAGCGTTCTTGAAAAATAATTCCATGTTTATACCCGTTATTCACAGAATCCCAACCTTTCGGGTTTTTCTTATTACTAGGTAGTAAATGCTGGCTAAACTGAACTCCTACCAGAAAAGTTGGTTAAGACAGGTTAGAAGTACGACCCTTTCAGAATCCAAACGCTTCCAAAAAAGTAGGTTAGGTTAGAACTACGACCCCGATAGAAACGAACTGCTACTGGAAATGTAGGTAAGGTTAGGTTTGAACTGCAACCCCAAATAAAAACGAACTGCTAAAAGAAATCTAGGTAAGGCTAGGTTTCGAACTGCAACCCCAACAAAAAAGGAAATTCCGACGTCCGATTACGCGTTTTGAAATGCACCTTTTAATATTTATAAAAAAATAATGATATACTTCGTCATTGTTATGTGTATTAATGGTATGCGAATTAAATTATACGTTTTAAAATATACATGTTAAAATTATGCATAACAATGGTACTTATGCGTTGTCAAAATAGGAAGATTTGCTGTATGCGTTTTAATATAGACCCATTTATTAAACGTTCTACTTGAGATTTATACACTGTGAATAAGTTCAGGTCGATTTTTAATTTAATAACGGTTACTAAATAAACGAAAGCGGGGAGCTGCCAGTCTATGGCAGCTCCCCACAACTCGAGGCGGCGAGGGCCTGAACATTGAGAAAACTAAGGTTCTGGTAAATTACTTCCCACGTCCCATTATAAAATATAATTTATTGTTGATCTCGGAAGAGAGGACGCTTTCCTAGTTGACGGATTTGTCAGCGTATATTAATTTCGGTGTAATTTTAATTATTAATTTCGATATGTCGAACCCCTCAATTCATCATCATAGCTTAACGCCAGTGTCCGGTGTAGGTATTAGGTACTCGTGGTAGTCGTGGTATCTGGAAAATGTACTGTGTGCGGGAAACGATTGATCGCCGTTCACCGCGATCGAGCCGAACACAAAGGCAATCTGAAATTGTAAATTAGTATTATTATATTGAAACTCCATTTACTCCATGAATGATATTTTATTGCTTGTAAGGATTATAAAAAAATACATTTTATAAATTGATTCGTTATAAAATTTGAGCTTAAATTCTAGTTTTCAATAGATACGCGTAGACCTGTTCAGTTTTGTACAACAAAACAATAATAAGTCTTTACTAGGCAGATACGGGCGCGCTGTGGATACACGTATAGTTAATCCCGGAATAAGGGCCGTGATTGTATCTCCGAACATTTCCCGAGTCGCAGGTAGCGCGTTCGGCCGCTCGAGCCGTTCTGAATTTTAATGATGATAACCTTCGAGCGAGCATGCCTCCTGGCTTGGCGCCTGGGGCCCACTGACCCACTTGTGCTAGTACATCGGCAGTTTGATACAACTGCCGATGTTGCTCATATTGTTTATAATCCCCTGTTTATTATAAAAATACGAGCTACGTGTCAACTTAAGGAGACATTAAAACAAAATAAATCCCCAGCGCACAATGTCACTAATTACTAACATGTTGTTTCGAATGAAATTGTAATTTTATGATTCATACAGTCAGCCGCAAAAGTACCGGAAAAATTAGAACGAGGGGGCAATACTGTACAGCTACTCTCGAGACTGACTTTACCATTTAGGTACAACATCGTTATTCTCGTACCTAATTAGAACGAGAGTGCTGTAGGCTAGGCTAGGGTATCGAAAATTAAGTTTCACAATTTACTTTAACGACAATAGATAAATGGACTGGGTTATAATTGTCCCTTTATATCTAGTCTAGATACTTACATTCATATAGCGTTAAAGTTAAGTCCATACCCTTATAATTGTATTATTTGTATAATTCCGGATAATGCAAGGATCAAATATGTAACGTATTATTTAGGTACTTATATCTATCAATTATCAATGTATCCATATTATCCATATTACTAATTTGATTACTTAATAGAAACTTCGGCCGTTTACAGTCACTTACAATAATTACAAACAAACAAATATACATTTTCTCTATTTCTCATTCATTCGTCATTAAAGAAAAGAATTAAAGAAAATCAAATAAGGGTTCTTTTACAAGAAAAATGTTTCGAGATGTAATGTTAAACCAAGTCAGTACCGGGGGGTGTCTACAGAAGTCGAATTCCACCGACTTGCCTATTATTTAACCGTGGAGGATTCTTTATTTGAGAGCAATAAAAGTACACACCCAGTAAAGTTAATCACGTGCCAATAAGAGTCCAACAAGAACATTAGGCATATCAAGCTTTATACTTTGCGATGCTTACAGGAAATCTGCGAACACTTAACTAACTTTAGCGAAAGAGATTAAAAGTAGAAAGATTTTAAAAGTAAATAATAATTATTAAAATTTGTACTACGAATAGATGATATCCGTAATTTCTTCCGTGAAGGGGAAAAAGTTATAATTTTCCTTTTTTTTCTCCGGAGTCGGATGATAAGATGTATAGGTAGTTAGGTATCCTCTAATAACGATCTTGAGTTGTTCAGCTATCCTTGTACCAAACCCTACTCCTTTTTAAATCAGTTCTAAGCTTTTTGGCGTAACATGGGTACAAAGGCACCTACACTCGTACATATATCCAAAGAATCCAAAAGTAACGGTTTTAAAACACTTGCTTAAAAAGTGGTATTTTCATATACCTGTAAATCGTGCTGAAAGTTGCATTTTTTGCATATAAATCAACTATAAAGTAGGTAATAAAGAAATATACTCATTGCTTTTTGATGTTTAAATTAAATTAAGTAATCGCATGACTGTACGTACGTCTCTTCCCAAAACTGTTTCTTTTGATTTGGCTGAATGATTACAACTCTTGCACATGTTTTTGTTTCATCGACATTTTTTCGCAAGTTCCGAGTGTTGTCTTAAACACCTCAGGACTTGTAAGAAATGGCCTAGGTACATTCCGCTACTATTTTATCATCTATTGTACATTTAGATACCTAATTTAAGGAAGAGCGGTGTTTCTTAGCACAGGTATCTCGCATACTTAAAAAGAAACACCAACCTATGTAAATAGGCTACTTGATGACAGTTCAAATCAGCTTCTTTTTATGAAGTGTCAAAACGCTCCGAAAGTATGCAGTTTAGTATGAAATACTATCTTGTGACGTGCTTGTGACGTCATGCTCAACATGGTGCCTTATTTTTAGTTTTCGTCATTGTAAAATCGTTGATGGCACGAAAATAAGTTTGAATGATTTTATCCGGGCTGTTTTGGAAGCGTAATTTGCTGGTTAGAGTTAATGAATTTATTTTGATTGTTGTCAAATACCCTATTAGCACCTTTAAGAAAACGAATAAATAATTTATCATTTTCATTTTTTTCATCTATAGATCTCCCAGTAATCTCAACTATCTGAACCGAACCGACTTAAAAAATTAATACGCTATATAAATATCTTAAATGTAAAAATATTTTATAATCATATACTTACCTACATAACAGGCAAGTTATCTGGAACAATGTAAATCCACGCAATAAGTAAGTAAGTTTTAACTTTGACACATTATGAACTACATACAGGTGTTTGTGGATATGGACGTGTTCTACACGGCACCCGCAGAGCCTACAGCGGGGCCCAGCGACGACGCCGTCAGCCGCACCAGCCGCACCAGCGACGTCGGCTCCGCGCGCGCCTCCGCGCACGACTCGCTCGCCGGCTCGGCGCACAGCTCGGCCAACTCCGACCAAGACGAAGACAACGCCCTGGGAGACGTACAGAAACATATAGACATACTAGAGCGATCGCTGCAAAATAAGGAGACCATCCTCGATATGGAGTCTGGTGATGCATCGCGCACCCGCAGGCTGAAAACTGTCGGCAAACGTATTCTCCGGTACGTATGATATTAATAAGGAAGCTAACGCAACTTTAATTACGAAAATAGTAATAACTATCTGTAGTGTTCAGCACTGGGAATATTATAAAATAAAATACAATTAGTATCCAGCTACACAGAGCGGTTGATTGATAACGACTGTCTGGCCTTACGGGTAGTTTGGCACTGACTGACGTTTCCCGTCAACCGACCGTATACATTTATTTATATATATATTTAACCAATCTGTAACTACACATATTCCGTAGACACTACATCTCTTCCTTTTTTTCAAGTGTTTATTTTACAGGCAGGTATTTATAATCAGGTTTATTATCACATTAATAAATTTTGTTTTATTGTGTTATCAACTGTACATATTGATGAACCAATACCGATTCGAGCTAATTTACTACGATAATTTATGTCGAGCTAATGGGAGTTTTAGTTGTCGGTTCGCTACCCCTAGCCCAGCTAAGAAGACTCCGACAAGAAACTTAGCTGAGCCCGACCATGGTCGGAGTGAATTTAATCCAGGATATTCTGGTCCTGGGGAACATCGCGGTCCTTATGTGATGGTGTCACGAGGTCGAGGTCGGGGTCGAGGTCGCCCTCACCGGCGGGGTCTTGTATCCTGTAGACTTCATATTGTTACAACACGTGGTAATCTGGCTCTGATCCATGCGTATTGTAAGTTTTATATTTAGTAAATGTTCACGTATTAACATTTTTGTACCATCTGATACTTTGTATTTCCAATTTACATCCATGTATTTCAGGCGAAATAAAGTTTCTGAAATTAAATTGCAGTTGAATTGTTTTTATAAAATGTTAATATTCTTCCGGATTACTCTCAATATTATTCTCGTGCTTTCCTTCCTTCCTTTCCTTTAATTTTACTTTTCCAATTTGTGTGTCTTCATCTGGGTCATTTGGTCCATATTCATTACCTAATCTAGGTGATTTTACCTGTAATTTGCCCCGGTGGGACAATCTATTTTGGACCGACAATTAACTCCTTGGAAAAAAGTTTCCTAATAAATTAATCACAATTACAACCATTATTCATTGAAAATCTTCCATTCTGACCCAAAAGATTATAGTGCTATAACGATATTATAAGTGCGCCATTTGAATTGACGGCTTGTAACGGCCATAAAATAAAAACATCATTGATGAGTAATTGTGTAAGGTTTTATAATAAACTGCCAAGAACCGCAACTGAATTGTCTATTAACAAATTCAAGAATTTTGTAAAGCGTAAACTCATTTCCAAAGCTTATTATAGCACACAAGAAGACTACATGAATGATGAAACACCGTGGGATTAATTACAACTGGAAACAACTATATTTTAAAATAATGTATAATTAGTTGTTTTTCTGTTATTGTACTTGCCAATTTTTTTTGACACTTAGAGATATATACATACATAATATCTCATATCTCATATACATCTCTAAGAAAAACGGTATTAATTTTATTTTAATGTGATAGCACAAATGTGTCTGATTTAATCTTAATACAAAAGAGATGTATAAGGATTTTAAGTAACATACGTAATTGCGAATCGTGCAGACCTCATTTTGTTAAATTAAAAATCCTAACACTAACAAACATCCTTGTATATTCTCGAGACGTGTAAATTCGTGCGGAAGCACCCTAGTCTATACACTCACTCTAAAGATATTATCTATAAAGGTACTCATAGTTTACGACCAGTTTGTTTCTACAAACTGGTACAAGCTGCAGTCGCCAAACACAAAATGAACTCTAACGGACCGAAATGAATTCCATGTCGATAAAAATATAAGTATAATAATATACCGAGTACGATTTCAGCCGAAGATAAGTACACAACTTTTGTTGAAAAGCTGAAAAAAGTATCTATTGTCACAAGTTTTTTTTTTTTTTTTTTTTGTGTAAAGGTATATTTAAATAAGTAGATTAAGTTAATCTTAGTATATGCTACACCCTACCAGCAGGGTCCATGTTGAAGTTTATAAGTACTTGTAACATCTTGTAATACCATGTTGTGCATAAAATAAATGAAATGAAATTATTTTCTTTTAATTTATATCATGTGAGTCGCAGAATGTTTACATTTCTGTAAGATATTTTAGTAAACAGTCCCATTTTATATTTCGACGTTTGGAGGTCCTTTACACCTCCAAAACATAGTATTTTGACAACAGAGACTCTTTACATCTCCATTAATATTACTATCAATATAATTTCTATTATTTTAATTGCCTTGTTTTGAGGCCAAGAGGCCTTTTACATCTCTAAAAATGTAGTTTTAAGTTTATTGTAACGTATTCATGAAATCGGATATAATAATGTCATACTTGTTGTTATATTTAAACATTTTAAAAAGTGGCGAGTTTCTAACGGCGCTTCTTCTGACCAGAAGGTCACTACCCGAAGCAAGCGCCAAAAGAAAGAATAGAATCAGACTTCTTCTAGAATCAGATTCTTTTTTCCAAGATTAGGTTTGGTGAACCATTTGCATGACCCTTAAATAAGAGTAGGTAAGTTTTACCTTGTTGCATGTTCTTTTCTTAAGAATAGGTATGATGTACCTTTTTGTATGCATTTAGGTAAGTTGTACCTTATAGCATGCATGCTCTTTTTTTCAAGATTAGGTTTGGTGAACCATTTGCATGACCCTTAAATATGAGTAGGTAAGTTGTACCTCGTTGCATGTTCTTTTGTTAAGAATAGGTATGATGTACCTTTTTGCATGCATTCCTCATTTTTTTTTTTTTAGTAGGTTTGGTGTACCATTTTGCTCGAGCCTTTAGAGAGAGTAGGTTAGGTGTATTGTCTGACCGCCGACTCAAGAGTAAAGGGTTATCTATTATAGAAAGAGTGTAAGTGATTTCTTACGTATACAAAAGCTAACGTAATAGTTAGTACTAAGGTACAATATCAAATGACAGCGCAAAAATTGCAAATGCAATAAAAACATTGGAGGGTAGGGTTGCAACAATCAGGAATTTTCACTAGTACCAGTTCCAGTACCAGTTTAGTGTTTTATGGTTGTGTTTTAATATTTTACTCACTTATTACAGTTTTGACAACCCTATGCAGGTGTGAAGATAGCTTTTGTATTTAGAACATAAAAAGCATTTTGAACTTTACTAGAAAGTGTTTAGGTCGAAATTCACTACTTCGTATTACGACTTGTCACCTTTCGAAGTAATAATGCTATTGTAATAAGTTTTATGGCTTTTTACTCCAACGGCGCCGGACAGACTACACCTTGTTACATATCTCAGACTTAGACATGATATACCTTTCATTCACCCTTTTGTATGTGTAAACATACGCAGCAACCATTTCTATGAAACTGGTAGTTAGTATTTTTTATGCATATCCCCCTTTTACTGCTACAGTAAGCTCGCAACATGTAACTGTGCGTGAGTGAGTAGAAATAAACAAAGAAAATATACGTATTATTAATAATTTTCATCGTGAGTTTATTTAGACATAATTTGAAGTTCTAAATGAACTAGATAGTTAATAAAGTTCTAAGGTAATAGGAAATGTACTTGTTAAGTGTGACACTCTTTTACACGTAATAACAAACAATATTCATATTTTTAAGAAATCAACAATGAATACTCTTTTCCTTATGCTATATAAATAATGTCGGCGGTACCTAGGTTTTTATCCGTAGGTACATTAAACCGATTACATATTAATATAATAACATCGTCATTACAACCGTTATACCGGATGGGCAACGCGCATGCGACACTTCCAGTAAATGAAAGCATCCATAGATTACGTGCGCTAACCATCAGGAGGGTTTTATGCATATTTGCCACCGACGCGTACATAAAAGTACAATGTATTAATTAGCGTATCAACAGCGACACCCCCAGCTGGCCATTGGTACATAATTTCCTGTTATAGCATGACCTTAGCTCTTTATAACTTTTTAATACACTTGCTCAAAAAGTGGTACTTTTCGTAGCTGTAAATCGTGCGCAAAGTTGTATTTTGCGCACTAGTGCTTTTTACTTTCCAGCTAATTTTTTGAACACTAAATAACACATTTATTTGCAAAAAGTAAAGTACAAAGTAATAATAAATATATATCTTGCTTTTTCATGTTTAAATTTAATTAAATTCTGTATGTTTATTTCCAAATTAATTTCTTTTGATTAGGCTGAATGGTGACAGCTGGTGCCATGATTTTGTTTCACCGACATTTTTTCGCAAATGTATTAAAAAACGTCGTTTGATACACGTGCGGAAGCGTCATTTCCACTCGTCCCAAGTATTTACCCTCGCCTAGCGGCTCGGGCCAATACACCTCGGAACTCGTGAAAAATTACATACTTTCCGCACTTGTATCAAAAAGTACTAAACCAGTTTCGTAGATGGAAGGAGGTACAATAGTTATAATCGGGGCGAAACATTCTCATTGAGTTGATTTGTTCTGTAAACATTCCTGCCCAGATACTATTTAACCATAATTTTTAGTCAGAATTTATCTGTATGTCGCCAGACAGGATTAAGTGAAAATGAGTCGAAGAGATTTGTGGAGTCACGCTCCATTTTAGGGTTCCGTAGCCAAAATGGCAAAACAAAACCCTTATAGTTTTTTTTTTTCAACTCGGCTCTTACTCACAGGCATTTGTCATTGTTGTGCAAAATGTAGCAATGTTTATGCAAATCATTTCTGTTTTTCTCACTGTTGTTGACTGCACTCGATAATGACCGTCATACTAAGGCTTTTGAAATGTAGGTAAATATTCATGCTTAATTAACGAAAGTTACAACAGTACAATGTTACTCGGTCTATATAGGTGAACCCTTTGACCTTGAACTTATCATTTGTTTACGTTTTAAGTAGCTACTTCAAACATTACCTACTTTTTCGTTTTTGATGCAATTATAAACGTCATGATTTGTGGTTAGGTTTTGAGAAATACCGTATCAACCATTGAATATCGTCAACAACAGTAGACTACATACACAACAATAACATTTATTTCTGTGGTTAGCTTTAGTATCCATGGATAAAAATTGTACTTTTATTTGTGCAACCAATCAGTAACCCATAGGCCTTACCTTTTGTAACATGAAATTGTCATTTATTTACTCTCAAAATCTAAAATTCGAATTAATTCATGCATTAGAAAACAACTATAATAGTGTCAATTTATAATAGATGAACATTCGCCTGCGGCTTCGCCGGCGTTATTTCGTTGTTATCCTAAGGGAACTCCTTACAGGGATATAAAGTATCCTGGGTTTCACTCCAGGACTTGGTCTACTTGCATGCCGAATTTAAGCTCGAATTCATGCATTTGACACAGCGATATTTACTAACAACCTCCAAACACCTAAACATCTAAGAAACATTTCCACAAACTTTACGTCTTCACTGTGAAAGTATAACGGCAAAATCGTCGGCATAGTCGCGTATCCCTAGGAATAGGGTGATTTGATCTAATAAAAATAAATTATTCTAAAGTCGGGTACTGCTCCCCAAAGTTGCTAGCAAATAAATCTATAATATTTATTTCCGTGTCTTTAAATATCTTTAAATGTCGAAATCAATCATAATCTTCATTTGTTTAAAATAAAGAAATACGAGTACACACGCACGGACGACGAATTCGGGTCATTGAAATACCGCCATATTTCCTAAAATACTTCAAGAAAAGGTTGTGAGATTATTGAAGCCTGTTTTGATCCTTAATTAATGTTAGATATTATCTGCCATAATAACACTGAAAATAGTAGCAATTTCCGGTTTAGATCGATACAAACCTATTAAAAATAATGACGTTAACGGAGTGAAATATCGCAAAAGTCACCACTCTTGGATAATAATATTTTTATGATGGGTAAGCGGATATTGCTAATACAGCTAAGGTATTAAAGAGTAGTATGTTATGTAAATGAAACAAGTGTCAAATATTGAAAAAACACCTATTTCTATTATTTAAATTACGGTGACCCAAATTCTTTGACCGCGAGTGTATTTTAGCACTTGTTGTGACACTATAAAACTAGTTGCATTATCTATCATTTACTCTTTTGTTCTTTTTTTTCCAACGATTGCTTGTGATTTCACTACAAACATTTTATCTAAAGTAGCACATAGGTACCTACGCGTCGAGGTTTGTCGAGCAGTTTCCTTACTAAATACGAATGCATAAATCTTCTATGTAGGTACTTATCTTGAACGAATCATTAAAATGTTCGTTGTTGGAGTACGATGGTCTCCTTTACTATTATTAACCTATTGGTCACTGATTTGTTTGCCATAATTTTGTGCACGCAATTTACTCACAAATCCCATCCTCGTCGCCAATGTAGTGTTCAGCACTGGGAATATTATAAAATAAAATACAATTAGTATCCAGCTACACAGAGCGGTTGATTGATAACGACTGTCTGGCCTTACGGGTAGTTTGGCACTGACTGACGTTTCCCGTCAACCGACCGTATACATTTATTTATATATATATTTAACCAATCTGTAACTACACATATTCCGTAGACACTACACTATCGAATGAAGTATAGTTTGATAGACGTAGTTTTACTTTTTGAAACATAAGTAGGTATAGTTTATTAGACGTAGTTTTACTTCTTGGTCGAAAAAAAAGCCATTATGACTAAGCTGATTTAGTCAAATTGTGTATCGCGCTTCTTTAGAAAAGCTCATTACTAACTACGCTTCATATGATAGTTAGAATCCAAAAAACTCAAACAACCCCAAGTTACAATTTTCTCAACTATAATACATATAAGGGTCGTGCCCAACAATTTCGGATACAAATAATACTTAGCATAGAAATTTAAGCTTTTCAGACTTAAGACATCATATTTTCTAAAGTAGGTATAAAACAATGTAATACGCGTTAAAATTACGAGTAAATTATAAGGATTTTGTTGGGTATTTGAATAACTAATCACATTCTTAAATAGTTTCTTGTCTACCGCCGAATAAACAGATATACTTTGCCGTTTGTCTTTCAATACGTAACTGGCGACGAATTAGTGAAATTAAGTGGTTTTAACGTAAAATACGCGAGTTTCTATTGTAATACGCGTTGTATATACATCATGCCGTACGGTAGAATAGAAAGTTTCGATTTATGTTCGCGAAAATGGACTATGTACGTAAATCGCGTAAAGCAGTTCATGGCGTTGAACGAGATCAAGGCAGAGTTGCACGTAGCTACGTTAATAACTGTAGTGGGTGAGCCGACGTACGATCTCATGTGTGACCTTTGTGCGCCCAATACTCCTGAAAGTAAATCGTTCAACGAACTCGTGACCATCGTTAGTAACCACCTCGAACCCAGGCGTTCGGATATCGCGGAACGTCACGTCTACCGACAGCGGCGGCAGCGACCTGGCGAAGAGCTCAGCTCTTATTTACAGCATTTGAAGCATCTCGCGAGCACCTGCAATTTCGGAGACAGGCTCGAGGAGAATCTACGAGACCAATTCGTGTCGGGACTCGCGAGTGACGAGATGCGCAGTCGTCTGTTCGCCGAGCAGAAGTTAACGTATAAGCGGGCGGTGGAGCTGGCGCTGGCTCTCGAGGCGGCGGACCGGCACGCCGAGGCCAGCAGCGCGGCGGCCGGCGCGGCGAGCGCGAGCGCGAGCGGCGCGGAGCTCGTCGGCGCGGCCCAGGTGCATCGGATCGGCGCGGGCGCGCCGAGCGCGGCGGCGGCGCAGGCGGCCGCGCCGCGCAGCTCGAGCGGGCGCCCGTGCTGGCGGTGCGGGAAGCAGCACGCGGCTGATAGATGTAGATACAAGCATTTCAATTGTGACGAGTGCGGGGCGAGAGGCCATCTCAAGGTCATGTGTAAAAGTGGTAGCGGATCGTCGAAGGTACGCAGGAGAAATCATTTTTTTATGGACACGGACTCTGAAAGCGAGGTCAGTGATTTATTTAATATGTACGTTGACGGGTCTAGTGACAAGCCGTACGTCGTTAAGCTCGTTGTGCAAGATGTACCGATCGAGTTCGAAGTCGACACCGGTAGCAAAATTTCGGCTATAAATGAAGACTTCTACAAAAAGTATTTTAAGAGTTATGACATTCTTGAGTGTAATTTAAAATTACGATCGTATACTGGCGATAGCATTAAGCCTCTCGGCGTTATCAATGTATCGGCGCGCTACGATGCCGAGCGCGCGGCGGCGGCGGCGCCGGCCGGGCCGCACGAGGCGCGCGAACTGCCACTGTATGTGATCCCCGGCGGCGGCCCGCCGCTGCTCGGCCGTGCGTGGTTGCGCGCGTTGCAGTTAAAAGATATTCATATTAAGCTCCATCATTTAAAATCATCGGATACAGCCGATACTGCCGAGAGTATTGTAAAAAACTTAGAAAAAGATTTTTCTGACGTGTTCGCGCCAGGCTTAGGAACTTGTTCGGAAAAATTTGTGTTAAAACTTAAGGACCACGAGCCGATCTTTCATAAAGCACGTAGTTTACCTTTAGCCTTACGCGAACCCGTCGAGAAAGAATTGGAACGTCTTGTGAATGAGGGGACACTCAGGAAAGTTGAGCACTCGGAGTATGGCACCCCCATTGTACCGGTCATTAAAAAGTGCGGGAACATACGAATATGCGGGGACTACAAAATTACTATTAATCCTATTTTAAAACGCGAACCATATCCATTACCTCGAATTGAGGAACTTTACGCTACTCTGAGTGGAGGTCAATTTTTTTCAAAAATAGACTTGGCCCATGCTTATGAGCAGGTACTTCTAGAAGAGAGTTCCAGGGCATGCACCACAATCAGTACGCACGTAGGTAATTTTGAGTACATTCGTACCCCTTACGGATTGAGTTGCATACCAGAAAAATTTCAAAAACTAATTGAGGAAGTGGTCAGAGGCATTCCTAACACAGTTGCGTTCTTCGACGATATTTGTGTTTCGGGAATGGCGACGGACGATCACATTAGGAACTTGCGTGAAGTTTTCCGTAGATTGCAAGCAGTTGGGCTTAGAATCAAATTAGCCAAGTGTGAATTTTTTAAGCCAAGAGTGTGCTATTTGGGGCACATTATAGATAAAAACGGCCTTCACCCAGATGAGAGGAAGGTGAAAGCATTATTGGATGCCCCTCATCCACAAGACGTGCAGCAACTCAGGGCCTTCTTAGGGCTTGTAAACTATTATGGCAGGTTTGTTCCTAAATTAGCTACAGTTTTACAACCTTTACACGTATTATTAAAAAAAAATATATCGTGGAATTGGAGTTCAGAATGTAATAAGGCATTTTTAGCAATTAAAAAAATATTGACTGGAGATAATGTTTTAGCGCACTATAACCCGAACTTGCCGCTGGTCCTCAGTGTGGACAGCAGCGCGTACGGCGTGGGCGGGATCTTGGCACACAGGTACCCTGACGGTTCGGAGAGGCCCATTTGTTGTGTATCGCGTACGTTATCCGAAGCTGAAAAATCTTATAGTCAACTAGATAAAGAGGCGTTAGCAATTTTCTACGGCGTCACGAAAAACCACCAATATTTGTTTGGTCGGAAGTTTATTATTCGCACCGATCACAAACCACTCTCGCACATATTCGGTGAGAAAATTGGCATTCCCCAGACGGCAGCTAGCCGCCTGCAGCGGTACGCGGCGCGTCTCGCGGCTTACGATTTTACCGTGGAGTGGGTAGCATCGGCGGCCAACGCGCCCGCCGACTGCCTGTCGCGCCTGCCGCTCCGCGCGTCGCCCGCAGTCTCGAGTAGTGCACGCGAGGATTGTAGTTATTTAAATTATTTAGAAAATGAATTTCCAATAAGTTATAGGCAGATCGCGGAGACAACCAAAGTAGACCCTATATTGCGTAAGGTTTATGATTACGTTCTAAACGGCTGGCCTACCAGTTCTCAGGTGACACAAGAATTGGCATATTTTCATAGAAAAGATAGTTTATTAGTCGAACGGGGTTGTGTTGTCTACAATTATCGAGTCGTAGTACCATCAAAATATCGCGAATATATATTGCGCGAGCTGCACGAGGGACACTTGGGTGTCGTAAAAATGAAAAGCATCGCGCGCAATTACGTTTACTGGCCGGGGCTGGACGCCGAACTCGAGGCGCTGTGCCGCGCGTGCGAGGCGTGCCGCCAGCAGCGCGCCGCGCCGCCGCACGCGCCGCTCACCGCCTGGGAGTTCCCACTACGACCATGGGTACGTCTCCACGCAGATTTTGCTGAATATAATGCTAAGCATTATTTAATAATAGTAGACGCACACAGTAAATGGATCGAGTCATTTCAGTTAAATAGCACATCGGCCAGGTTTGTCATGGCAAAATTCAGGGAAGTATTTGCGAGATTCGGATTGCCCTTACAGGTCGTGACCGATAACGGGCCTCCGTTTTCATCTCGCGAATTAGAAGCGTATTTTAACAGAAATGGTATAATTCACAACTTGACTAGTCCGTATAGGCCGAAAGGTAACGGGGCCGCAGAAAATGCTGTCAAGATTGTTAAGCATTGTATTAAAAAGGCCTGTTACGAAGGCGCGGATGTCGAACGGGCAATAAGTAAGATGCTCTTTCAGTATCGGAACTGTCAGCATGCTACTACCGGCGTGGAACCGGCAGTGAGTCTGTTAGGGCGACGGCTCCGGAGCAGGCTGGACGCGCTGCTGCCGGGGCTGGACGCGGCACCGGACGTGGCGGCGCGCGTGCACGCGCGGCAGGCCCAGCAGGAGCACCGCGCGGGCGGCCAGCCGCGCCACGCCAGTCCGGGGGACCGCGTTCTGGTACGAAATTATTCCAAAAACAAGGATAAGTGGATCGAGGGAGTTATAAAGGAGAGAGTTGGACCGGCGTCGTTTAACGTTACCCGTTACCGGTACGACTAGGCGTCATAGCGACCAAATATTGACACCGAAGGGTACCTGTGCAAAAAGATACTCCGTATCCGTGGAGAGAGAGGGTGAGACGCCGTCTGTGAATGGTGATGTGGTGGAGGATCCGGGGCCAGCCATTGCGAATAATAATAACTCTAATGTTGGTAATGATAAGTGCAACCAAGAGCCTGCTGTAGATGCGGAAGGATTCGAGTTGGCGTCGTCGTCTCCTACACCACTGCCGTATAGCTTGCGCTTGCGCTCTCGCCCCATATAATTATATACGGTACGTTATAATTTAAATGTAAGAAAAACTCGCTACATATGTACATTCTATAATTTGCTAGATATATGATATAAAGCGTTCTGGTGTATTATAATAAGTGTTAATTAAGTAAGGAGGTGTTGGGTATTTGAATAACTAATCACATTCTTAAATAGTTTCTTGTCTACCGCCGAATAAACAGATATACTTTGCCGTTTGTCTTTCAATACGTAACTGATTTAAAATAGTAATAGGTAAGAGCAAGTTTCAATATTTTCTTTAAATTAAGTCAGTCTGTAGTGGCTGTGTTGTCCACATCAAAATTGACGCCGGGATGTTTGTAAAATAAACAAGTACTTTTTCCAAACATATTTTAGATAGATTTATTTATTTAGTGGTAACGTAGCTTGAGAAAAACAATTTAATATGCTTTTAACACAGTAATTTAACTAGGACATATCATAGCCACGGTTTAAGGATGCCTGTACAACCTGTCGGTGTTTTCAGGAAATCGGTTTGTACACAATAGAGCAAGGAAAGCCATGTTTTTTTTTAACAACACGAACACTAATGTAATTTGTCACTATCCGCGAGTGCGAGGCTAGTCTTCCTTACCACATGCTAATAAAAATTACCAGACCAATATGTAACGAATAAAAATGATTTGACGTATAGGCGGGGGTTCTCGATGGGCTCCGAGAAGGTGGTGACCATAGCTGAGCGAGAGCGCAAGAGGCCCACGACGTTCAAGAGTGTGCGCAGCCTGATCCGGCTGGGAGGACGCTCGCGCGCCCGCGACAGCAGCGGTGACGAGGAGCGCGGCCTGCTGGAGCTGCCCGGGCCTTCCGCCGAGCCCGACCGCCCGCCTAGCCAGACCTCCGTGTCATCAGACGAACTGCTCGTCGATACGCGCTCACCCACTGACACACCGAAACTTAAAAAAATGTACGTAGTATCCAACATAAATATACATACCTATCAAAAATTTCTCCACTGCAACAATACAAGTACTACAACTGTTTAAATTTCGGGAATAAAGAACGGAAATGGCGCTGAATACAGTGACGGAACCTGTCTCTGTATCACTTCTGTTAACGAAGTGTCTCAGTTTTAAACTCTCGAGTAACGATAACTGTCAAAACTATGATAATCTTCTTCGATGGGCCATTATTCGAGAACGTGGAGAGATGTTGGTAAAGAAAATCCTCTTCATCTCCGAGGTGACATCAGAGTATATGAGACTGGTTTGAAGCCACTATTTTTCCTGAATGCAGACGCACCGCCCTCGACACCGCGGGCCCTTCGGCGCTGAAAGCGGCTGACTTCCAGGTGTGCGTGACAGTGATCGAGGCGCGGCAGCTGGCTGGACTCAACATGGACCCGGTCGTCTGCGTGCAAGTGGGGGAGAGCCGCAAGTACACTAGTGTCAAGGAGAGCACCAACTGCCCCTACTACAACGAAGTGAGTATACTACGACTAACCAATACCTATGGTCGTAGGTAATCTTAGTCTACCTATACACAAATTAATATCTTTTTTGGTTTACCGTAATTTGACAAAAAACATTTAACAAATAACGGTTCACAAACTATTTATTTCACAACCATACCATTTCTCAAAATCCTCATTTCATAAATGATTACTTGACAAAATGTACATTCAGCAAATGTAGTACTTTGCAAATATATTGATGTTAAATTGTCATATTATAAACGTTCAATTCCTAAATAAATCTTTTTTTAAACTGGTTATTTTGCAAAACTCCTATTGATCAATTATTATTTGAAGAACTTATTTCATACGAATACACGGTGTACAATGCTTCACAGTCGTTATTTCTACGCAATCTTGTTTCTTCCTAGTAGCGATTCTGCACAATATGAATTCCACACAACTGAATTTAATCACATGCGAATAGGAAGAAACAATACCTATTTGTAAAACGTAATTTTGCGAATCGAAAAATGTGTCAGTAGTTAATTTGCCATAGGTACGTTTTTTTTATTAAAGTAATAACATGAACACCCGTTTGGCTTTATACACATAGTTACATGAAAAGTATAAAGATACAATCAGAAAGTATAAAATAGATTAATTAGCCTTGTAGCTATCATCACGCGATCTTTAACCTAGACTCAGCCATTTCCTCACACCAAACCTGATCTAAACTTATATCAACTTTGACATTTTAACTTATATCACTCAGAGTCAGACTGGATAATATGCTGAACCAAACATAGCATAACGCACATCAGTCATTTCGTAAACGAAACTGCGTGCCGCTGCCAAGCCCTTTTGTGAAGCCGAATACATAATTGAAAACAGCTCGCACGCAATAACAAGCCGAGGTTCGCTCTGAATTCACTCACAATTCCGCGTGTAATTTATGATACTCGCCTAACATAATACCTAATCCTAAGCAAATATTTGTTCCGGTGAATTTATAATACCTAAGCGCGGTAGCAAAGACGCTTCTATTGTAGGTGTACAATACATTCATCTATCTACGTTATACACCGTGTTTTTTTGATTTCCGTTAAATTCGACAGGTTGCTTCGTACGTCAACAGAAGCTACCTGTTATATCGCTTTTTGTTAAATTCTATATTTTTTTTACTTTTCATACAAAATAAATTAATATTGAGTGAACTATTTTAAAAAACAATTCTGAGTTAGTCAAAAATTAACGTCAACTATGACAGTGTGGGGATTATGACAGCTCATTTAATACTGGTTGGTGATTAAATTAAGATTATGAATATTTTAAAAACGGTAAGTATGAGTTACAACATTAGTTTCTAGAGAAATTAACTTAATTAGATAGTGCCCTCGAAGTTAACGGAAATCAATAAAAACACGGTATATAACTTACCTAATAATACGTTAAAAAAAAACTGGCTGGACCATCTGTTTCTTTGAATTTAGTTCATAGAAACTGTAGTAAAATATATTTGTATGTCGATGCACTTACTGCATTGGTTGATTTTGAAAATCGCACAGCCCATCCAAATATGTAGGTACTGAACCAGAAATTGGTACAAAATCAACGCGCGATATCAACCCGTAAATCCAATTAAACGGATGTCGGTATCTTGCAGCCACTTTTTATGAGGTTTTTGGACTTTCGTGCATTGCCATGAAACTACATGCACAATGTTTAACTAAATGCAAGTACAGATTCCACGTTACGACAGAGTGCTAAAATTATCTAGATCATCTCTTTTGACGTTGATTATTGACATAAAAAGGCCTTTATGCCACACCTGGCTATAAAATGGCTATAAAAGCCGCTTTCTGGCCAAGTGTAGACATAAAATTATGTACACAACAAGGGAGGTAATAAAGAAAGCCCTCGATCGCATTTTTACGTCCCTCGCTTGCAGCTCGGGCCGCAAACTTGTGCGATCTCGGCCTTTCTTTATATTACCACCCTAGTTGTGTAATGTACTAATAGTAGACGTTTAACAGACTCATTGATTTAGGCTCTTTTCTTTATGCTTCAAGCAAGGCGAATCTTGATATTTTTTCATAGTTAACACCTTCTTCCGGACTATATTGTGGCACAATTTTCTAAGATTTCTGAACTAAGCAATAAAATATAATATAATGGTCCCTTTTAGAATTGCTTGAGTTAAGAAAAAGAAACGATACCTAAAGTTTAGCGAGACGAGTCCAGTGATAATTTTTTTTTTCAGTATTTCGTCTTCGATTTCCACATGCCTCCGATAATGTTGTTCGACAAGATCATCACTCTGTCGGTAAGTTTCATTAATTAAGCAGGTCTACATAAGTTTCATTCATGTAGCAACGCGAAATATACATGCGCCCTAGTACATTATGATTCATATGCAAATCCCATTTAGTAACCAATCTCATACAAGCGGTTGTTGCCATGAATTAACTACTCGATTCCGCGACACGCGACGTAGGCGGAGCATCAACTATACACGGCGGTGACGCTGGCTGCACGACGAAATCTTGTTCTGCAAAAACACCCTAAACACATATTTACATTAAGCAAAGTGGTCTAAAGTCGTGACTTTACGGCCTAATATAAAATAACAGCCAACTTTAGCTAATATAAGCTACCTACCTACGCGTAAAATTTTCGTAGGTACTACTTATACCTGCCCTATATATGAATAATTAGATATTCGAACGCACAACATCCGTTTGACTCGTAATATGATTATCGATGGGATACCAAAGGTCCTTAAATAATCTTGTGACAATGTCGGGGCTACCGCTGACTCACCTGCCTTGTACCTGCCCTAAGCGGTAATGTTTCACAAGGGTTGCCTCCGGGGATACCAACATGCATCGATAACTTATTCATTGTATATTATGCTACTCGTTGCTTTATCCAGATGTGTACATTCCATTTGGAGCACAGGGTTGAATATGTAAAGTATACGATTATTTGACAGATTCAGATTGCGTTGACTTCCCTCCAAGATATGTAAAATGCATGGAGAATAATAAGACAGGCTTTGGAGCGTGTGCCGTCTCTGCGCTCTGCGCTGTGAGTTGGCGGGTATTTCATTATAAAATTACAAACATCAATCCTCCTCGTACCGGAGCTGGGCATTTCTCCAGAAATATGTCTGCGACTCATTCATCTGCCTCCATACATTTAGTGTGAAAAAGTGCCAGATGAATGAGGTGACCGCAGACATATTTGTGGAGAAATGCCCGGCTGTGGTTCCAAGAAAAAAACCTTAAAGCTCGATGAATGTGGGTGAATTAATTTTCTTGTGCACAAAATTTTACCTTCTCCGACTAAAATTAAAAGGAAATCTTTATTCGGATAGTTTTTGAATAAAATGTATGCTCATTTAAAAGACAGATAATAAAGCTACCTACGTAATGCAAATATTTTTTATTATACTTTGTTTATTATAACTTGTTTATAAGCAGGGGACATAGCTGTCCCTCACTTTTATATGATAATAAGGGTTCGTCCTCTGGGTCACCCTATTTATTTATCAAAAACTAGTTTTATTTTTACCTTAATCTATCTCTAGATGAGATCTTGTTCCATTTAAATCATGTTAAAGCATGCGAAAGGTGAACAAATAAGGAGAAAGGGCAATCTTTGCATAAAACAAAAAAAGTTGATTCACCCGTGGGTATTATACTTATAGAGCACGATAGATTCGTGTGAGCGAACCAGCACATCGTAACAACCTTAACTTGGCCAACGCCCATAGGATCGGGTGAAATTTCCGCCTATCTATACAGTAAAAGCGTTGTTTGTTACGCTTGCTTTGAACGTAACGAAACCAAAGTTCAAACTTTGGTTCTATTTGGCATATCTTTATTTGTTTAAACGTATTGTTTGTCCGAATCTTTAATTAAAATAATGTACCTCTAGCTTAAATGAAAAATAACATTTCGGAAAAACTTTTATGTAAGTCACTAGGAATAGGTTAGGTTAAGTTCCCTTTATAATTATTCTGAAAAGTCAATGGTATCCTTAAACTAACTATTCGAAAATATATTACATACTTGAAAGCACGCACCCGAAAACCAACGCGTATAGGTTCTATCGTAAACTTTGATGAGGATCTAACTAAATGATATTAGGTACCAAACCAAGATTACAATCTACGTTTTAATTATTTGCTCCTAGTACAGGCAACACCTGGTATAAATATAAACCATAGAAAAATAGCCGGTCAAGTGCGAGTCGGATTCGCGCTCCGAGGATTCCGTACAAACCTGTAGTATATAAATAGTTCAAGATAAACTGTATTGAGGGACAAACTTAACTTTACCACTGGAAAACTGTTGTCCCCATACATCGACATTGGTCACAGAAAGTTTAGAAACTGCAAATAAGTTTGTGTTAAATGTTTTGTAAATTTCTAATAAACGAATGCAAATTAGGAGAACCATTATATTTTCCTGTAATATTCAGGATTATATTAATAAAAATCTGTAATTATTACAAATTTTTCTGTTTATAGTAACTTCGAAGATAATGGGAGAATAGTATTTTTTGAAAGTGTTTCGTCTGAAATCGAAAACTACGAGATTAATAAAAACCGGACAAGTGCGAGTTGGACTCGCCCATCGAGGGTACCGTACGAGTACTTTATATAGACTATTTATAAGTCAAAGCTATTTATATACTTAAGCCAAATTTTATAGTTCTAGGTCAACGGAAAGTACATACACTATTAATTTTGGTTTCCTTGAGAGTGTCGAAATATAAGTTTTTTGCGGCATAAACGGCCATATCTTTTTTTTGTACGACTTTTTTTATATCCATTAGGCTCGGGAAGCGATTTTTAACACTATTCCAAAATTCAAATCGATAGCAACAGTAGTTCCTGAGATATCCGGCTGTGACAGACGGACAGACAGACGGACAGAGTCGCACCATAAGGGTTCCTTTTTTACCATTTTGGTACGGAACCCTAAAAAGGCAAGAACAAGCGGCCCCACCACATGAAGCATTGTAGTAAATAATTTCGAAACTTTCCTCATATTGGTGCCTTGAAGTGATACGTGGCAGACGAACAGACAGACAGAGTCGCACCATAAGGGTTCCTTTTTACCATTTTGGTACGGAACACTAATAAACCCTTTTGGATAGAAACTCCTCAATTGGAGCCATAGATGATCGTAATATTTCGTTCGGCTTTACGGACATCTGTCTGTTCTCCTCTACCTTCTGTCTGAGCATGTTCGATAATTACATAGATTTTTTTGGCGACAGAGTTTTTGGAAAATTTTCAAAATGGTGTAGCCATGGTTGTTGCCAATGCCATACTCGCGGGGTCTACAGCTCACACAGCCATGAGTCTTAGTAATTAAGGAGCTCATTAATAGCGATTACCGCTGGTGCGTGTTAATTTTAAGTAGATTTATCGTAAAGCGTGGATTCCACTCACGATAATATATTCACTTTGCACAAGAAAGCGTGTAATACAAACGAAAATGCAGTACCTAATTATAACTGTAGCCCGTAATGATCTGAAACCAGTAACTGCAGAGCAGATATGGTTGAAAAGCCAGTACCTAATTTTTATTTATTTTGGTACTATGAGAAGGGTGTATCTGAGCCGTTCCATAATCAATACCAATGTTAATATATTATCTAAATATATAAAAGAAGAAGTCCTGACTGACTGACTGACTTACTGATCAACGCACAGCCGAAACTACTGAAGTTAGGAACTTGAAATTTTCACAGTAGGGTGGTTATATAACGTAAGTAAGGGATAAGAAGGGATTTTTTGAAATTCATCCCCAAAGGGGGTTAAATGGGGGTTGAAAGTTTATATGGGGACCATACGATTTTTAAAGTAGGAGATCTGAGACTTCGAACATAGACTCTTTAATACAATTTAAAAAAAGTAATTTCACCGTTTTTGGAAATTCATCCCCAAAGAGGGTTAAATGGGGGTTGAAAGTTTATATGAAGACCACACGATTTTTAAAGTAGGAGATCTGAGACTTCGCATATAGACCCATCAAGATGAGTACAGGAAAGTAATTTCACGGTTTTTTGAAATTCATCCCCAAAAGGGGTTAAATGGGGGTTGAAACTTTGTATAGGCACCAAACGGTTTTTGACGTTAGAGATCTGAGAGTTTGCACATAGATCCTTCAATATGACATGAGAAAAGTAATTCCACCCTTTTTTGAGATTCATCCCTAAAAGGGGTTAAACGGGGGTTGAAATGTTGTATAGGGACCAAATTATTTTGAAGTTACAGATCTGAGAATTCGTATATAGACTCCTCAATAAAGGTCGAAGAAAGTAATTTTACCGTTTTTCAAAATTCATCCCCAATGGGGAACATCCTAAATGGGGGTTGAAACGATTTTTGAAGTTGCAGCTCTGAGACATCGTACATAGTCTCCTCAATATGAGTACAGAAAAATAATTTCACGGTTTTTCGAAATTCATCCCTATAAGGGCTTAAACGGGGGTTGAAAGTTTAAATGGGGACCAAACGATTTTTAAAGACGGAGATCTGAGACTTTGCACATAGACCCATCAATATGAGTACAGGAATGTAATTTCACGGTTTTTCTAAATTCATCCCCAAAAGGGGTTAAATGGGGGTTTGAAACTTTGTATAGGCACCAAACGATTTTTAAAGTTAGAGATCTGAGAGTTCGCACATAGATCCTTCAATATGAGATAAGAAAAGTAATTTAACCCTTTTTCGAAATTCATCCCTAAAAGGGGTAAAACGGGGGTTGAAATATTGTTTAGGGACCAAATTATTTTTAAGTTACAGATCTGAGACTTCGTATATAGACTCCTCGATAAAGGTCTAAGAAAGTAGTTTTACCTTTTTTCAAAATTCATCCCCAACAGGGGTTAAATGGGGGTTAAAACGATTTTTGAAGTTGGAGCTCTGAGACATTGTACATAGGCTCCACAATATGAGTGTAGGAAAGTAATTTATAAATTTGAACTTTGAAGTTAGAGCTCTGAGAAATCGTACATAAACTCCTCAATAAGAATAAAGAAAAGTAGTTTTACCATTTTTCGAAATTCATTCCTAAAAAGGGGTCAAACGGGGGTTGAAACTTTGTATGGGGACCAAACGATTTTTGTAGTAAATCTTGAACTTCGTTCATAGACTCATCCATAAGAGTAAAGAAAAGTGATTGCTGTTTTTTGGAATTCATCCCCAAAGGGGTTAAAATGGGGGTTGAAACTTTGTGTAGGGTACAAACGATTTTTGAAGTTGGAGCTCTAAGACATCGTATATAAACTCCTCAATAAGAGTAGAAAAAGTGATTTTTCGTTTTTCTAAATTCATCCCTAAGAAGGGGTCAAACGGGGGTCAAAACTTTGTATGGAGACCAAACGGTATTTATAGTAGATCTTAAACTTCTTACATAAACTCATCCATGAGAGTAAAGAAAAGTGATTGCTGTTTTTTTGAAATTCATCCCCAAAGGGGTTTAAATGAGGGTCGAAACTTTGTATACGGACCAAAAGATTTTTGAAGTTGGCGATCTGGGACATCGTACATAGACTCCTTAATAAGAAAAAAGAAATGTGGTTTTACCGTTTTTTCATCCCTAAAAAGGGATCAAAAGGGGGTTGAAACTTTGTAAAGGGACCAAACGATTTTTGTAGTAGATCTTGAACTCATCTAAAAAAGAAAAGAAAAGTGATTGCAGTTTTTTGAAATTTATCCCCAAAGGGGTTTAAATGGGGGTTGAAACTCTGTATAGGGTCCAAAGGATTTTTGAAGTAGGAAATCTGACACTTCGTACATAGATCCTTCAATAAGGGTACAGAAAAATTGTTAAACCATTTTTTGAAATTCATCTCCAAGGGTTATAAATGGGGACCAAAACTTTATAAAGGGACCAAATGATTTTTAAAGTAGGGTATCTAAAACTGATTAAACTGAATAGAACTCAAATGATTTCACGGTTCATTAAAATTTATCTCGAAGACGGGTTGAGTAAGTAGGGGTTGAAAGTTTTTTTAGGGACCCGTACAATTTTTAAAGTAAAAGGTTTTTAACTCCATGCATAGCATATAGCAATTAGTAGATTGTTTTTTTGTGTAAGTAACAAGCGGTTTATTAAGTGCATTTAATTTTTTGGTAATAATCCTTAAATGGACTTAAGAATTGATTTTCACGGTAAATGTGCATTGTGCAGTTTTGGGCCCAATATTTGAGGGTTTTGTTTAGTTACAACAAAGTTTATGAACAAATATCAGAAACTATTAATTGCCTATTAAGATTAATTGCCTAATTATAATTTACACCGCAGACGAAGTCGCGGGCATCAGCTAGTAGTTAGTATAAGTCATCACTTTAGTAAGCGGAAAGGTATCCTTGAATGTTTGGTTCCGTCAAACCGCTATGACGTGAAGTGGTAACAAGCATAATCCGACATACCTACATCGTTCGAGAAATGACATAGAAGTATTCAATCACAAAACTTAAGTAAGGAAATTCTACTTCTCGCTACACATTGAAATAGACTTTGGTATGGAAAGCGATTTTGATAAAATACAAGCATAAACTAGGTACTTTTTCCGCAATGCAGTCCTCGTGGGTCATAAATGTTAACCCTGTTTTCGCTTCACCGTAGTCCAGTAAACAGTATCTAATCTAATGCTAACCTTGGATGCCCAGGCCTGCAGCTCCGTTCGAAACATGGTCTAAATCTAAATTGTCGGCTTCTATCCAAATTTCTATAACTCCCACAGTCCGATAAATATAAATCTACAAAATTAATTTAGGTACTTGTTTATGGCTCTCAATTCGATAAACAATTTTAATAAGTCGTATTTTCTCAACAAAGCCCTAACCGTGAAAGCTTCTCGATTATATAGTAAAAATAAAATCAGCCTTTGTTTGCTTTTCCGCGCAACATGCATTGTTATTTTATAGGAGTAGTTATTTTGCTTGCGTTTATAGCGCATCGATTTTCACTTATTTCCGCGAACAGTGTTGGTTACAAGTACGAGTACCTACCGCTCTGAGGTGCCATGCTGTCGTGTTGCATGCAACAGCGCGTGCCGGGTTGCTCGCCAACGTTCAGATCTGAGATGCTGATCACATGATCGCCCTAGCCTCCTACGTCATATGCGACGTCCCGAAGAACCAACTTTTAAAATTTGTAACGCGCCCTAATTTACTCGTGCTTGAGAGTGGAATTCCTGCTGCCCACCGCAGTGTACGCATTTTCTGCCGTGAGGAGTTTTTGTTGGTGTATTATTTTCCATGTCCATGTATTTTAGGCTTGTCTAAATGTTATTTTAGACTTTGCCTATTGCACTTCCTGAGATTTTTACAAGATCCCAGTTAATATTTATCAAATTAACTTCTTACACCATTCTACATTTGGCTCAATGTGACGTGTGCGACTCTTTGTCGGGCTACAAGCTACAAACACTTATCCCTTTCCATTCAATACAAAGCAAAAGTGACAAGTCATGCTCAGGCGCGGGACAAGCAAAGTCACGGCCAGTTGTGCTAGCCCGGCTAAATTCGAGAAGTAAATGCTTATTTATTTTCTTGTTTTTACGCACGTTTCACACTTTTAAACACTGTTAGTTGCGTTAATAAAATCACTATTTTGTCTATAGTCCCGTCCCGTAGTGTGCACACACTCGGGCACAACATGTCGCCGCATACTCATGCCAGTTCACGTCAATTAACTCTTTACACGTCACTACGAGTACACATTTCCACATCGTTATTGATTGACATGTCGTGCCGATAGTCGTCACATGTGTCGATTTTAGGGTTCCGTACCAAAATGGTAAAAATGAACCCTTATGGTGCGACTCTGTCTGTCTGTCCGTCTGTCACAGCCAGATATCTCAGGAACTACTGCTGCTATCGATTTGAAATGTGGAATAGTGTTAAAAGTAGCTAACCCGAGCTTATTGGACATAAAAATAATCTTGTACCTTTTTTACTTTTTTTTAAGGGCTCCGTAATGGGGCTTTGAAAATTGAAAGTAGGGCTATTATATTGAGTGGGGTATCAACTGAAATGGCTTGATGCATTAAAACGTTTTTATTTATTTTTCTTAAATAAATAGGTAGTTTTTTGATTTATGGTGAAAAACCCAAAAAAAAAATACCATTCCCCTTTCCCCCTATTATCTTCGAAGTTACTGAACAAAAAAATCTGTAATAATTACCAATTATTAATATCATCCAAAATATTACAGGAAAAATATAACGGTTTTCCTAACTTGCACCGTTTTTTAGAAATTTGCAAAAATCGTAACACATACTTATTTGCTCCTACTAAACTAATCGCCATACAGTTTTTCTTGAACTATGTATCTACTTATGAGTTTGTACGGAACCCTCGGTGCGCGAGTCCGACTCGCACTTGACCGGTTTTTTTAAAATATGCAACTTGTTAAATTGGGCAATCGAATGACCTTAAATAAATACTACGTAAGTAGTAAAAATATTTTATAATGCCTTTCCACATCGTTACTACTATTTACCTATAAAAAAATATTACATAAATTCTAGAAGAAAAAAATACATTAAGTAGTAAATAGTGAATATACGTCTTCCTGTGCATAAAATAAAATTAATACATACTATTTTATTTATTTTATGCATTGTGGCCTATTTGTAGTGTAACTTAATATTATGAGATTTGAAATGAGGTGCTGCGTTTTCTTACAGCTCTTATAAGGCCCAGGGCCCAAAGAAATCAGTAGACAAAGAATCAAAGCGATCACTAATATCACTATCCACCTGACATTTGCGCCGCGCGATATTATGTTAA
Source organism: Eudemis profundana (assembly GCA_947034925.1). Classification (NCBI taxonomy): domain Eukaryota; kingdom Metazoa; phylum Arthropoda; class Insecta; order Lepidoptera; family Tortricidae; genus Eudemis; species Eudemis profundana. Next base: position 30,582,948 of record OX344794.1, read on the forward strand.
ATTGCAGGTGTATAATAAAAAATGGCAAGGCGGAAATAGCCGACGCCTCAGTGGACATGCTTGTTGATGCCGGCAGGTGCTGCAGTCGCGCAACATCCTGCGCGCCAACAAGCTACTAGGCAGCTTCAAGCTCGACGTGGCCACCGTCTGGAGCCAGCCCGGTACGTCTCTGCCTTCTAACCTAACCTGCGCGCATTCCTTTACCGACTTCTTCATGCTTGGCTGTAATTTGGCTGACTTTGGCAAAACAAATTTCTCAGACTAAACGTGCCACCTATTGACGTGTATATAATGACGTCGATACCTAATATTCACCATCTTGTTTTAAATAAGTAATCTATAAAGTACATTTCGAATGATAACTCTGTACCCCGTATTTGAATATCAAAGAGAATTACATTAAGTAGACGAACTTCTGTTGATTTATTTTAGATTTACATATTTGTATTGACACGACACGATATTACGAGTACTGTCTTTTGTGTAATTCTCCATCCATCCTAATCCTAAAAAAACAACGTTGATTGAGATGGAGAGGCAGATTGCGCCGATATAGTCTATTTTAATGTATTAGTTTAATGCGAAGGTATGGTGTGGGATATGCTTACACTGTCTTATGATTAATAACAGCACAACAACGTACCTTTCCCATTTTTTAATTACTTATTAGACTTTTTATATTTCTTTTAGCCAATGTACGTCATATATAACGAAGTACATTTACAGTAAACTTCACAAATGACAGTGCATGCTCCTTTCTCCGGCTGCTCATTTTTGACGCACCTACTATGAATTTCTTCACGCTTTTTCAGAATGACCCGGCAGCGGAATGAGTGTCGCGCCTTTCTACCGTCGTTTGTTTTGTAGGTGGTGAGGTATACCTGTTGTAGGTAGAACTGCTTGTGATGTGACTCAATGCTTTTTGGTAAATAGTATTTATTTTAATGCGTTTAACTGATACTTTAATAATTTACTAATTGTACCTATTGCCAATTTACCTAGGTATGTATATAACTATTGTTTTAAGTTCAATTTTCATCCACGTTACTAGAATTATTATTTAGAGATAGGAAGTACTATTTAACCTTGGACTTGCGGATATCAGCTTCAAGGCACCAATATGAGGAAAGCTTCGAAATTATTTACTACAATGCTTCATGGGGTGGGGCCGCTTGTCCTTGCCTTTTTAGGGTTCCGTACCAAAATGGTAAAAAAGGAACTCTTATGGTGCGACTCTGTCTGTCTGTCCGTCTGTCATAGCCAGATATTTCAGGATTTCTCAGGAACTACTGCTGCTATCGATTTGAAATTTGGAATAGATTTAAAAGTCACTAACCCGAGCCTACTGGACGTAAAAAAATCTTATACCTTTTTTACTTTTTTTTAAAGGGGGTCGAAATGGGAGGTCAAAAGTGGGGTATCAAATGAAATTGCTTGATTTGTAAATTTCGAATGTATTTCTAGTTTTTTCTTAATCATAGACTTTTTGAATTAGGACGAAAAACGTTAAAAAATATACCATTCCCCCTTATTATCTTCGAAGTTACTGAACAGAAAAATCTGTAATAATTACCAATTAAGTATTAATATTATCTTAAATATTACAGGAAAAATATTACGGTTTTCCTAACTTGCACCGTTTTTTACAAATTTGCAATAATCATAACACATACTTATTTGCTCCTACTAAACTAATCGCCATACAGTTTTTCTTGAACTATTCACTTACAAGTTTGTACGGAACCCTCGGTGCGCGAGTCCGACTCGCACATGATCGGTTTTTTCCATAGGGGGCAATGAACTCCCGTATCATTATCATAAATTTAAGAGCTTGGCTCTTGTCCGTGGAGTAATTTCCAGCCTAATCAACATTCTGCCTTTTCTTTCACTTCTCTATACGATGAAACATTTTTTTTTATTTACACCATGTATGTTCTTCTAGGCCTTCCCCTTTTTCTCTTACCTTCAATTTTTCCTTCCAATATTACTTTGAACCAGTTGTCGTGGCGTATTGAACTCCCGTGTTTATGTTAATTAAAAACCGGACAACTGCGAGTTGGACTCGCCCACTGAGAGTTCCGTACAAACTTTTAGGTACGGTAGACTGGGGTTACTCTGATTCACGGGGTAACATTGATCATCGATTTTTCAACTATAAGAAGTTGGTTTTTGAATGCATTCAGAACAATTTATTATTAAGGTAAGCCTACCTCAATAAAAATACTTAATAAACGTGTTCAAAATCAAAGGTATTTGGGTTTAAAAACCCCAGTCCACGGTACCAGTGGCGTGGCGTAAAAGATATCCTTCGGCAAGCCGGTGCAGATTTGGTGTACATTTCCTTTAAGAGTTGTAGAATAAGGTGCTCAAATGCCTGACATTAGGCAAGCTGGTAGGAGGGCATTTCTCCAGAAATATGTCTGCGACTCATTCATCTATCTGCATACATTTAGTATGAAAAAGGGCCAGATGAATGAGGTGACCGCAGACATATCAGCCCAGGAATCCAGTTCTTTGAACGCCAGGGTACTGGTAGGTACACATCTTGATTTTTTCTGAGCTTCCAGGGACCATATACATGAGTGAGTATGGTTTTAATTTCCACTCTATACCCTCCACGTTCCCGAGAAAAAGTGTCTTGACAGATGAACAGACAAAAAGACAGATGGACAACAAAGTGATCTTATAAGGGTTCCGTTTTTTCCTTTTGGGGTACAGAACCCTAAAAACGTGTTTTGTCACATAGATAAAACGGTGTTTATTCATTTTGGAAGAAAACAATTTTGGTTTGGTTTGGTTGAATAAAGGACCATGCGTCAAAATGTTTCAAGAACCTAGGTCCAGAGCTAGGTCTAACTCGGACATTAAATAGGTCTTTAACCCAACATAGGTTTACCTATATAATTTTGAGTACCTAACAGTGGCGTGGCGTCCATAGAACCCGATTCCCACCGGCTTGCCTATTTTAAAGCATTTGACCGGAGTATTTACAACTCCTGAAAAAAATCCAAATCTGCTCCGGCTTTACTATGAATATATTTCACGCCACGCTACTGGTGCTAATGCGGTCTACGTAGCCAGCTTAGTTCTAGGCCGAGAGCGCCCAGGGAATGGTTACTAGTGTGTGGGTAGGGTTGCCAGATGGTCGGGAATTGGCGGGATTCTCCCGATTTTTTGTATGTCTTCCCGACTCCCGACAAAGAAGAAAATCTCCCGACAAACGACTTCATTTTAAAACTTAGTCCGATCCACTCAAGGTTGTCCTGCCAGCGAAAATTTCTGCTCTTTCAGGCTAAAAAAAAAGCTCGTGCGTAGAGCGCGCGGGGCATCTCCCGACCAAAGTCTCAAAATCCCGACATAATGTTCCTGCTCCCGATAATAGGGTAATTCAATCTGGCAACCCTATGTGTGGGCCGGAACCTAGAGGTACTTAGCAACATTGCGTCAAAGGCCTTAATTTTGCGAATCCCAAGGACCGGCCGTTGCTCCGGTTAACAGCGTTACAGCGCGCCGTACCTACTTAAAAGGATTCTAGCTTCCATTTTCTTTATAGCTTGTTTCCTATTTGCAGACGCTGTTCAACTTTTGATTTACTCCGTGTATATTATTGATATTTCGTGTTTGGCATACATTTCAAAATTTACGTTATTGTGGTTTTTATTAAAGTTAATTAATTATTGGGCAAAATTCTTCTTAGTGCCTAAAATGAAGATAAAAATTTATAGACATTTTCAGACAAAATTGCAGATGTCTCGTAATATTTTAGTGCAGTTTTACGTTAATTCTCAACCAGGCGTTATTATTAATTATTTCGATATTTTGGGCTTTTTATAGCAAAAAAGTGTCATTTCTTACTCGAATCACTACTGCGACTGCGTTACCAGTCCCCGAGTCGTCTATAGTGAGATTCGATAGAACTGAACAAAAACAATAACAAATATGTTGACTGACAATTTGGATCTATTGTCTATGGATTTACTGTGAAATAGTGATGGGAAAGGTATAACATTAATTAATCAATCCATTTGACATTCATGAAATTATTATTAACTACAAGTAAGTGAGAGGAACTTAAAGTATATCGTACTATTATTAATCAGATACTTTTATCATTATTAAATATTTTGTAACAATGAAAAGCTAGGGCGGGGAACTATGTTTTACGACCCTAGTTGCGTAATGTACTATTCTTTTTATTTTTACCACACCGAATTTAGGGTTTGGAACTAAGACGCGACGCAATTTTCCATCGCTGATTATTTGGAAATATGGTAGAAGTATCGCAGGGGTCTTCCGAAACCAGCAAAATTTTGAAAGTGGTCTACGAGAAACGAAAGCTTGGGAACCTCTGTTTCAGATAAACCATATGGGACACCCTAGTTCTGTTCACACTCGTATTAATTACGAGAAAAAAGTTTCGTTTTAGTAAAATGAGGGTATTTAGAAATCAAAAATCCACCAGCTGGCAGCAGGGTGGCGAAAGGTCTATTTGGCAGTAGATGTCAAAATCAGGTGGTGTGATTGGTGGATATTGACGCCTACTGTCAAAAAGACCTTTCGCCACCCTGCTGCCACCTGGTGGGTTTATGAGTTCTAAACACCCTCATTAGCACGTTAGTTTACACACATACTTACATTACACGTACATTGCGATTACGCACTGCCATTGTCACTGGTGATACTGTCACTGTCAGACGTATCATTGTCAGTAACTGTGATGATGAAAGTTGCCTCATCATCGATCGCGGAGTCTGAAATCCCGTCTAAGGTTTTCATTTTCGCCTCGAAAACACGCGCGGCTAGAAGATGTTGACACCCGCCTCGCCAGTCTTTTCACAACCGTGGACGTCACGGCTTGTCCGAAATGTCAAGATGATGGTCAAGAGTTGATGTGATGGATGAGTATGATTTCACCAGGCCATTGCTGCCCTTTGTGCGAAACCTATGCAGCAGTTCCTCTTTATTGTCGTCGTGTTTCGACTTCCGGCGCCCCTATCACCTTGGCGCCTGTGTGCGCTGCACACTTCGCACACAGGGGCGGCGCAGCCCTGTACCAGGCTCACATAATTTGTCACTTCTTTTGGCGGTTGTAATCAGACGAGTGAAAACGCAAGGATCTTGTTTTAGCCTTTTTCGTAGTTGGGTTTTCCTATATACATTTATTGGATATGGCATTCATTGCCAAAATCTATAATTCAAAAATAATCTTTCCGAAATACTAATCGATATCAAAATGTCATTGTTAATAAAAAGTAATACATTTTTAAAGAACGGACATTCCCATCACTACGAATCCAAAGACATTATAGATTTTTACATTTTAGATGAGTAAAAAAATTTGAGTAACATTTGACATATAGAAAAATGGTATTGACTAAGTTTGTTTTTACTGAAATATGAATAATTAATGGATATTTTAATTAAAAATGAATGAAAATACAAGGATTATGTATATAAATTGTTGATAAGGCTATGTTCGTTCTTAAAAAGTGCGTGATTACGAAGTAATGAAGGTAAATCCGTTTGTTTACTTGTTTGTCCTTTTCTATTGAATCTCACTATACTGCGCTACCGATTTTTTTTTTTTTATACCGGGTGTTGCCTGTAACAGGAGCAAATAATTAAAACGTAGATTCTACTCATCAAACAATAAAACATTTGCTCAATAACTTTTAAAAATTATGTAATCTTGAGATTTTCGTTTTTTCATACAAATTAAATAGTATTTTAAATGTACGTTAACATAAGTCCAATTGACGTCGGTTGTCACGCTACCAACATAATTAACATCGCAATACATTGCGGCTTCAAATAAACTTTAAAGTGTACTAAAAACCAAAACTTACGTTATTTTTAAATGTCACTGAACAAAGTGTCAGAGTACAACCTTAGTTTTAATCATTTATTCCTAGTACAGGCAACACGTTGTATATTTATAGCCCACATATTTCGACATAAGTTATTATTCAGGGTGAGCGTATACTATTCTGAATTACAAAATAATATGTTTTTTGCATATTATACTAACGGGTAAGAAATTATGCGTTAAAATGTAAAAGTCACTTTTTATTAGGCATCAAAAAGAATTTTGGCATACAATGAGTGTAAGTACTTGAAGAATTAGAAAATATAATAGGGTACTTTCCTGACAGATCAAATCAGTTACTTTTTATGAATTGTCAAAACGCTCGGATAGTATGAAGTTTCTATGAGAAAAAGCATAATGACGTCATTGTGCTCAAACATCAAATCATCTCCTCATTTATAGCTTTTGGTCTTTTAAAAATCGTTTAAAACGTTAAATAGGTGAATTTTAGTTGATTTTTGCAAATTTTCGAAAGCAGATTTCAAGGCTAGCGTGAAGTAATTTATATTGACTACAGGCAAGTACCCTATTCAAGGACTATTGAGCGTAAGTTTAGTTCCCCTGATTAAAGGAGTACCTACTTACATAACAATTCCAGCTAGGTACATTTTATTTAATTTTAGGCGAAGTAAACAAAAATTTTCAAGTCCCAAAATTTATTACTTTTTTTGATACCATCGTGTAGGGTGAGGTCTTAAATTAATTGTTATGGACTTAACTTCATATTCAGGATGGTAAAGCGCTTGAAAACCTTAGCATTCTAAGATTTAGGACCAACTGCGAATCATACGATGTTGCACCCGCGATCGTTTTAACAGTGAATAATTTATTGATAGTTTCAGTTTTTAATACTTTTTTTATGTTTCTATAGTTGATTGTTTATTGTCTTTCAATATAAATAGGCAAAACATTTTAAATATTTGACAATTAAAAGATATTTCTGTTTTTATACTATGATCCGGAGGGAGAGGTGGGCCGATTTGGTTGCATCTGCGATAGCACTTTAACCCTCTCTTGTGGCTATTTAAACATTTATTTTAAATACTTATACACAAATCTGTAGAAAAGAGTTTAAAAAGTAATCCTTAAAACAATATTTTTATAATAAATGTTTTTCGTTTTATTAGGAAGAGGCCTTGAATGAGTCAAAATGTTGCACCCGCGATAATGGAATCGCCCCTCGCTTACTTATACTTACAATATATTTTTAAAATACCTTTGGATTTTAGGAAATAAAATTCTCTTCCTACAAACTTATTGGCAGAAAGAAGTCCTTTGTCACAGTGTCATTATTTTCTTTAAAAGGCAAAAGTCTTTTTGAAGATTGAATAGCTTGATACCAACTTCGATAACTAGATTCAGAAATTCTGCCGGCAAAAGGATACTGTCATTTCTTTGAGGTTTTTGTTGGTCCCTCGGACAGCCGTCTATAGCAAAACCTGTGCATTTCGTATTTTCGCGAAGATCCATCATTACTTAGGAAATTGTTTTACACTTTAATCATGATCCATATGACAGTTCTTTCTCCATACTTTTGTAATGGCGTCGCTGTCCTTTTTAAACGGTTTGTAGACATTATTCGGAAGTATAGCACGTACATTTACATATAAAATCAAATTTCAGTAATTATAATATGAAACAAATAAGTTTTGTTTATCATTTTCGGAATCAGGTGTACAAATACAAGTGGAAAGAGTGAACTGTCATAGGGATCATGATTCGGCGCGAGGAGTTTAATTAGTAGGTACATAAGACTTCATAATTTGCTCCCGTAAGGTTCCCGGCAGGAACTAATATTTATGTGATGAGATTTTCTACGTATAAGTAATTAATTATTATTAAGGTACACAAAAAGGATCGTGACAAAAAAAATAATCTGTAGGCTTATGATGCTACGCTTTGTCACGCGATAAATAAATGATAAAGCAATCCGTCACGTTCTGAAAATATGTGTGTGAGAGTGTCGGATGCTTTATCATTTATTTATCGCGTGACAAATCGTAGCATCGTAAGCCTACTGGATAACCGAGTTGTCCTTCGTCGATAGTCTAGAGGTGTGCGCCCATCGTAAGATCATAGGCGGCGTAGTGAAAAATAAGGAATATGAGGATTCTTACAAACCGAGTATTAGCACAGAATAAGCAGGTAAGTATTAGTACTACGAACAGAAGCTTCTCTCTCTCTTACACAACTGTCGTTCGGGTCCGATGACCGGACGGAGCTCACCGCATCCGACCGTCTCTATCGTATAACGCGAACTAACGCGTGCCCTTTCTGGTCGCTGGCTAATATCACCTACGGGTGGCTTCAAGGCCACGCGGCACGATCGCGGAGTGAGTCACGTTACTCCTGGTTTTAGTGACCTTCGTTACGTTACGATTCTTCCTAATCGATTTCATTTTCTCCTAACCTAGTGATTCGTTGTTTAATCAGTTTGAATTAGGAATCAATTACTGGTAGCTGGTGCTGGTACTTAGCGGATCCATCGCAAAGGTGGCGGCAGTAGAACTGGTGCAGTTGTCCTGATGTGAATTTTGAAGTACCAGTTTTGGCCAAAGATTCAATGTACCTACAACCCAAAGTTCAGATTGGACGATAAGTTTATGCCAAGATGATCCGATATCGGCACGGATACATAACGGAAAGTCGGAGTCAGGTCAAAATGACCCCGTTTTGTGGAGAACAAACATGCCTGTATCTTGGTGGCGTTGAACTTGATTATGTTGATTTCACCCCAATCGGATACTGCCATGAGAGGCAAATTCAAACGATCCACCATCGCCTCTCGATAAACTGGATTTCATCTCGTTTGTCTCTTGCACTGGACAGGTATCTATCTACAACGGTGCTGTCATCAGCATACCCAAAGGTACCGGGCATTAACATGTCATTGATGTGCAGCAAGAATAGACGAAAATGATCTCTGAGGAACACCGGCAGCGGCCCTTTGACCGGAGGTGTAGCCATCGAGAACTACACGAATCGATCGGTCCCTCACGAAATCTGCGATCCACTTGCAAAGGCCAATCGGTATGCCATATTCGGGAAGCTTGCCTATTTAGTTGGGTTTCACATTTTTACCATAATTTACCATCAATAATCGGTAATTAATCGACAGTTTAAGTAGGTAGGTTTAAGTTTACTTGATTTCGAGAGTATTTGTTAAATGTTCCTAAGAAATGTACTTCCTAGTTTTAATAAACATGTCATTGTTTTATTTATCTAAATGATTTGTAGTAATCAAGGATGATTTTTCAGTAATTTGTACGCTGAGTGTTGTATTTTTTTTTATTTAATCACCGTCTTGCAATGTAGTGTTTAGTTTTTTAGAGTTTTTTATGCGAGTTTTGTTAATTTATATGAAATGAGCTGTACGGTTTCAGGTATTTGTCATGAAATGAAATGATTGATATCTAAGGTTTGGGATAATATCAAAATAATCAAGAAAAAAAAATACACAAATCTTCTAGATGAAATTCGTTAATTTGGAAAAAAAGCTAGTTTGCCAATGTCTCAGAAACGTCAGAAACAAATAATTATCAGTCAGCGAGCGTCAAGTAGTCTGATAGCCGATGCTGATAAATAGCATCCAAAGCGCCATATATATCGTAAGTAACACGTCTTTGTGCCGAAAGTAATAAAGATGTGTTACGATATACAGGGTGGCCCATTTCGATCGGTCAGTATGGGAAAGTTTGAAACTATAAGACGAACGAAGAATCTTGTCTTGGGAACCATGTCATCAATTTTAGGGACAAATAAAACTACATACATAGATTTAAAAAAAAACGTGTACTTTTACCGGGAATTGAACCCGGTCGTTTTGAAAAATAAGACTCTATCTAGAATCTTGATAATTTTAACAAATATATTCCTTATTTCTATCATTATTTCCTTCTTTGTATAATTCGATCATGTTTAATTAGTTACCTTATACATCAATGTTTGTTGAATCAAATCAGAACATGGTTAATTGAACTATGATAAACAATCAATATCATCTTAGTTGCTGCATCTAACGTCTTGTTAGGCTCGTATGGAATCAACATGCTTGATTATAACTATCACAATCTTGTTAGGAGTAACCAATTTTTTTTATAGTGTGCGTTGTACTATGTAAGCTCTGAAAAGGAATGTATTGAATAACGAATCATTTTGTATATAACTTTAAAGCATCGCATCGCAAAACTGCCCAAAGCGAATTGAATTTTAGGTCTGTAATATAAAATGGCCAGGTAGCTAGGTAGGTACTAATATTAACTGATTGAGATTACGGCTTATACAAATTTTCAATAGATGCCTATACTTGACATTCGGTTTCTCTAATTATAGGTACTTCATGCAAGCGGCGTATTTGCAATGCGAGTGCTTTATCTACTTTGTGCTCAGTCCCGTAATGTCCCAGGTACACAATTGTACAATGTTAACTTTGTCTGAAAACTGAGAAGAACAAAAACTTTGTTTTAGTAATAACTTAATATGCTAACCTATATACCTACATTCTTTATTCGTCGCAAACCTCGGTATTTGAGATGGTACATATGAAATGGTACAACATGGACCCTGTCAGGGCATTGCAATGTCTTAAATATAGCTGGTTTCTGGCCCTAAATGTGAAGGATCGTGGAAATACTTCTAGCTTGATAGAACTGTCACAACTGGCGAATCCTAGGTTACTTTACGATTAGGCCGAATTATTTGCTAGGATCCGAGTCTATCAAATACGATATATTAGTAGATGACGAACTAACTAGAATCCTACGTATTTTTGCTTATAATTATAGACTACAATTGCTTTTACTTTACATTTGTATTGAATATAGACTAACCAATACCTACTTAATGAGTTTAGTTATTAAATACATTTCCAGCATAAGAATTTTCATTGACATGGTATGTACTATTTTTAAATAAATTTCAAAGAAATGAAAGCGTAGGAGATTTTTCACCTTGTTTTGTATTTTATTCCGAACATAACGACTTCAATTGCTCACTCTTAAAGGAGTTAATTTCCGTTGAAAAATGAAAAGATAGGTTTGTTTTGTTGTTCGCAGACCGGCAGTTCTATCACAAGTGGGCGCTGTTGACGGACCCCGACGACATCGCCGCAGGCGCCAAGGGCTACCTCAAGTGCGATATCAGCGTCATCGGCAAAGGAGATACCATTAAAATACCACCCAAAAGCGAAAAGGATGAAGATGATATTGAAGCGTAAGTACTTATCTTCTTGTAATTCTAGTATTTACTTGATCTAATATATAACATTAAAGCTTATTTTAGAAAAAAACTTGAAATTGTGAAGTGTGGAGAATTCCGTAGGTAGGTACTTACTTAATTTATTTTTTATAAACCTTTCTCAAAAGCACGTGACAGTACACGACTAGAACGTAACAACAATGTCTATTTCTAAAACCCGGCTTATATCCTTGGCAAGCTTGTTTTATTCGTAAGTATCGAGCGGTGTGGATTTTACTTATTTTATGATACTTATCGTAATGAATAGTGAGCGAGGTCTGTTTTAATTTTGTTACTGTCATAGGTATTACAAACCAGTTTCACCAAAAACAATGGTACATAAAAATTTGTCACGGTACCGGCAATCCAGATAATACATGTATTGTAGTACTTATTCAGAGTACTCAAATGGAATAAATAGAGAGAGATCGTATCAACGGATATGAGGAAAATGTGTGTCGTAGCCGAGTCCGTCAAATGTTAGTTGTATAAATCTATTGTGTCCTAGAACCTGATCTCACAAGGGGGGCTCGGGCGGCGAAGCATGGAAAAAGTGAACAAAACAAACTCCTTTTTAGGGTTCCGTACCAAAATGGTAAAAAAGTCTGTCTGTCTGTCTGTCTGTCCGTCTGTCACAGCAAGATATCTTAGGATCTACTGATGCTATCAACTTGAAATTTGGAATAGTGTTAAAAATCGCTAAAATCATATTACTTTTTTACTTCTTTTAAACGGGGCCGAAATGGGATGTCGAAAACCAAAAGTAGAGCTATTATATCGAGTGGGATATCAAATAAAAGGGCTTAAAGGGTAGATTCCAAAACCGTTTTTATTTTTTTCTTAGACATGTAGTTTTTGGTTTAAGACAAAAACGTTAAGAAAAATACCATTGCCCCTATTATCTCCGAAGTTACTGAACAGAAAAATCTGTAATAATTACCGATTATTAGTATCATCCTAAATATTACAGGAAAAATAAAACGGCTTTCCTAACTTGCAGCGTTTTTTAGAAATTCTCAAAAATTGTAAGACAAACTTATTTGCTACTAAACTAACCGCGACATAAGTATATCGATGTATGGGGATAACAGTTTTTCAAGAGCAAAGTTATGTTTGTCGCACCATACTTGAATTATCCACGCATCAACTGACGAGTTTGTACGGAACCCTCGGTGCACGAGTCCGACTAGCACTTGACCGGTTTTATAAATTTTGATTCCTTTAGTAAAGTCTATTTATTATGATTTAATTAAAAATGTATAGATTTCAGATTTTTCCCTATACTTGTAGTATAAGACGGTATTACTTGCCTTTCATAGTTCTAGGTCAACGGAAAGTACTCTTTGAATTTTGGTTTCCTTGCGAGTGTCGAAATTTACGTTTTTTACGGCATAAACGGCCATATCTCTTTTTTTACGGTAACCAAGAAATTTGATTTTTTCACAGCTTTAAGGGACCGTAAATCTGAGTACCTATATGGTTTTAAATTCCCCTCATCTCGGTACCTCCACGTGTTCCCGAGATAAAGGGTCTTGACAGACGGACAACAAAGTGATCATAAGGGTTCCGTTTTTCCTTTTGAGGTACGGAACCCTATAAACTAACTAATTAATTCCTACCTATGAATTTTACGCTTCGAAGCGTACTTTGCAGCAGAACTTAGTACAGTTATAACCATAAATAGTAGATTATGTATCCCATCAAAAACATAAATGTAAAAAAGGAGAGCCAAGTTCAATACAAAAATTATGCTAGGCTGTGGGTTTCGCCGCAAAAAGAATGGAGATCTAAATGAGTGCCAAGTCCTATGCAAAATCCAAATATGTATTTATAGGAACAAAATAACATTATGAACAAGTATTAAACTCTATTTCTTATCTATAACAATTGCTGTTTTTTGAAAATGTGAGATCTTAAAGTAGATCGGATTTGACGACCTTCTAATTAAACACACGTAGTTTTATGTGTTTACGTTAAAGAGGTTTTGAGTTATAGAAGGGTGAAAAGTGGCAAGTGGTTCGTGTTATATTAGGTGCCTACACTTGGCGCTGGCTAGCCAGTTTTGCTTTGAACTTGGCTTGACACGCTGCCGCGTGTCTAGATCTACGTTAATCGTACGTAATTTCATGATATTAAGCAATTAATAATTTTCATTATGGTTGTTCTGAGGCAGAGTATAGTATACAAATATTTTACTATGTAGTTCTATAGTAAACGATTCAGATGATTTGGTATGTAGCTAATTTTGGTTAAAATGTTCGTGGTAGTTAAATGTTAATGTAATGAATATGGATGCCCATGCAAACTTTAGGTTAAATTCCTTCATACTTACTGTTTGAATAATAATGGAAATTTGTTCACGCTCTATTAAATTCATTCTTTTATTTTAGGACTCGCGAATGCTACATATAAGTAAGTCTCAGAGAGTCGGGATAGCATTGGCAAACAAATGCCTGTTTACTTGACTATATACTCTTTCGCAAGTATCACTAAAATCAGTTGGTCATAATTTGTCCCAGAGAGATTTTCGGTTACATGAACAAACATAAACTTACACACACTACACTTGGTTGGTTGGTTGGCTTACTACACTTGGTTTGATGAAACCCTAACTACGGATATCATTTTTTGAAATCGACCCTAAACGGCGTTTATCAAACCGTACCATTAATAAAAATAATGTTTGATTTAAATAATCTACAGAAACTTACTCTTGCCCGACGGAGTGCCCATAGAACGCCAACGAGCGAAATTTATCGTGAAGATTTACAAGGCCGACGGGCTGCCGAAAATGAACTACTCCATCCTCGCCAATGTCAAGCGAGCCTTCACCGGAGAGACGCAAGACCTGGTCGACCCCTACGTGCAAGTGTGCTTCGCGGGGATGACGGTGAGTCTACTGAATCTACCTACAAACGTGCGAATGTTTCATGTAAGTTTCACAAAACTGCAGCGGCTAGCAATGTTTTAGTGATGTGATGTGACGTATAGGTAAATAGTTTATTTATACGTAAATATATTATTGTTCGTATAAATTAAAGATTTAATATCTTTTAAGCTAAAAAATAAATACAAACTTACATTTTTTCTAGTACACAATGTGTAATATTTCGATTTCTACGCAGCACACAAAATCATCCCGGCTACTGGGATCAACAATAGTTACCTGCGCTATGTTTCTTCAATAGGGCTGCACGTCAGTAAAAAAGAACTGCTACACGCCAGTGTGGAACGAGCAGATCGTATTCACGGAGATGTTCCCGCCCTTGTGCCAGCGCATCAAAATTCAACTGCGAGACAACGACCCAGTGCATCCAAATATTATCGGGACGCATTTTATTGATCTCAAATCAATATCTAACGACGGAGAGAAAGGTTAGCTATTTTTAAATTATTTAATTTCGATTGTTTTTACTAATTTGCTTACCATTAACCAGAAATGCACGTAGCTTATTGGTAACAACTACCTACTCGCTTTACTACTCATATATAAATTAACCATTAGGATTCTTACCGACTTTCGGACCTGCTTATATTCATCTCTACGGGTCCACTCGCGACTACAGCCTCCTGGACCAGCACGCCAGCCTCAACATGGGCATGGGTGAGGGGGTGTCCTACAGAGCGAGGTAAGAATTTTCACTTAGTTGGCAGACGCTTGTGCTTAAAGCCATAATACATCGGTACTAAGTATCTATTCTCATATTTTACATTACTCTGATTAATTGTTTCATAAACTGAAATCATGGAATTGTGGATTACTCGTGGTTCATTTGCACACTCTTAAATATGCTACTTAACAAGGTGCATTTCAATACGAATTGCTATTAATTAATACTGTGATGATTCGAGTTTTTAGGTATTCTATTAATATTGTATCTATTAATCTTGTACTTTTGTACGTCTACGTAATAATTATCGTTTTTCTAAAATACCGAATTTATAAAACCAACTCAAAGAAATAGGTGCCTTATGAGTAAATTATAATCATTAAATGGGTTCAAATGTTTTTTTTTTTTTCAGAATTCTCGTCTCAATTCGGACTGAAATAACAGACAGTATTGAATGTCCCCCCGCTTCTGACGTCGAAGTGGAGATCATGCCTCCAATAAACGAGCCTACGTTCGGCAAAAACGAAGAGTTTTTCCTGTTTGCTAGCGTTTTCGATGCAAACATGATTGACAAACGTTTAACTGACAAACCTATCCAGTTTGAATTAAGTATTGGTAATTCTGGCAATTCACTCGACGGTCACAACGAATCAGTCAGGCGTCCACAGGACTTAGAGTCGGATGAAATGGGTAGGTTTACTTTGGTTTATTATTTCCCAACCCTGTGATCGATACGGAACATAGTTTAAAAAAATAAAGCTTGTAAAAATATCTACTGAATATTTCGTTATTATCGTAAAAAAAAACTCTAAAAAGTTAAATATAATATGTACCTACCATATATGGGCCTTTGTAGTATGTTTTCAACATAAGTTGCTGTCCTGTTTTAGTACCTATCGCATGCAATAGGTCCTCCGGCAACAACTTACATTTAAAACATAAAAAGCCAATAGATAGGTAGTAGGTGCATAAATTATGTTTGCGCTTTTTTGTCCATTGTTTTTATGTATGTTTTATTTCATGTTTTTTATTAAATGTTATTTTTGTACTAAATGCCGTTTGTACAATATTATTACGTAATAATCATACGAAAATAAAAATAATTCCATTTTGTGCCGAAAATGCCTTACATTATTTTGGAAAAGAGCTGATAAGTACTCTTCAAACTGCTTGATCTATTTTTACCAAACATAGCTAAAAACCACGGCAAGGAAACTTGCTTTCACGAAAAAAAAACCGCATCGAAATCGGTCCATCCATTCGAAAGCTACGATGCCACAGACAGACAGACATTGGTGTAAAATTTATAACACTCCTCTTTTTGCATGGGGGGGTAATAAAATTAATTAGACATATACGTTTACGCGCGTTCGTTTTCCGCAAATGAACGACAGTTAGGCATATAAAACGTTACAAAGTCTGTACATAAATATAATAAGTTGACAATAACTCTTTTTTTTATTTTGCAGATGAAATTACTGCTGATACAGGATATTGGCAAAGCACAACTGCAGCGACAAAGGCCTCTGCTTCGAGTGACAAAAATTACTTCTACCTTCCATACTGGGATCACAAGCAATGTATGCACATACGCAGCATATGGCCCGATCATCGCCGTCGCATGTATAACTCCAATATGATATCGAATATTATTGAAAAATTTGTAAGTATTATTTCGCACTTTCACGCAAAATAGGCGCATATTTTGCTTCGAGTTGCGCAAAATTATCCCGCGTTAGGCTGCGTTTCTACCAGGGATGTGCGAGGGATGTGTTTGTCATGAACCACTAGAAACAGCTCAGCGGAGCGAGCATAGGTAAATTAAGTGTTTCTATTGGTTCATGACAAACACATCCCTCGCACAACCCTGGTGGAAACGCAGCCTTAACCTATAGGTAACCTATTTCGCACTTACACACTTCGTTAATTAATCCGCCGGCCACCGGGTTCTGCGATACGAAAATAAAATTGATAGTTCACTTATGGCCTAAGCCGAAAAATTAAATGAAAGAGGATTGCAGGAGGAAGGCCTCATAGATGCTCAGGCCGCCATCGAGAACGACAGCAGTACGGACAACAAAGGCGTGATGGCGCTGAAGGCGACGCTCGAGACCGCTAGTGCGGCGTGCGCGCAGTACGTACGCCACATGAGCAACGGCGCGCCCATCGGGAACACCAAACTGGACCGTGAGAGGCAGAAAATGTGCCTCTTTGAAATAGTACGTGTTGAGTTCAATAAACGGGGTTGTTTGCGGTTGCGGTAATATTTTTTACGACAATAGCATGGAATCAATTTGGTAATGGCATTTTCTAATTCCACTTGATGGCCAAGGGAAGACGTAAAATTTTGTACATACCTACCACCAGCGACGATTAAGAAATTTAGGGGGGCCTAAATCGCATATTTATGTCCACCTCCTATCTAGGCTTTTCTACATACCACCTTTTGTAAAATTCGTTTTGGATATAGCAAGATCTTATCTTCGAGAAAACCTGTTAAGTATACTTGAACCATTTCAATTTTATAGTTTCGTCATCTTTTTGAAAAAGCGAGCTCGACTTGGCGAGTGCACTGCCGTGCCTCCAGATTCGATTTATTTAATAACCTTGGATGCTTAGTTTTTATATTTTGTTCATCTGTAACTTCTAATTTTAGGATCAGATGAGTACCATGACGAAAAGTCTTAGAGCGTTGATTACCAAACATTCGATCAAAGACCGGTTGCGCACCGCCTACACTTACCTGAACAAGCTGAAACGTTTATGCGAAGACGTAAGTTACACTTTTGAAATGAGATTTATAATATGATAATAATAGCTGTACCTACTTCTTGATTGTGATCATATTATACGTAGGCTTATAGAAATACACTTTAGCTTAAAATAATAAGTTTTTTCGTACCTATTAATAAATTGACTTACTTACACATTACTTAGGTAGTACTTACATACAAAATTCTCCAAAAAACTGTTAAATTAAATGTATTTGGTATGTGCTTTGACTCATCCTAGATCGTATACTTATATCTATTCTATTAACTACTTTTGATTTAACAGCCTCAACAAGCAATGCCAGATGTATTCATATGGATGATCAGCAATGGGAAACGTTTAGCCTATCAAAGAATCGCAACGCGAGATATCATTTACTCTGATTACGAGAACGAGTGCGGTAAACACTGTGGTAAAATGCAAACGTTTTTTATGAAGGTAATTGATTTCAGTATAAGACCCAGTATATTGGTATCTTTCAGTAGGTAGTAAGATGAGGCGTAAATAACTTACTGAGATAAAGATAAGAAATTAATTTATGAGAAAATGTTACAGTGGCCCGGCAAGAAAGCTTCGTCCCCGAGCGGTTGGACTATACCAGCAAAAATCAGTGTCTATCTTTGGCTTGGTATCCTTCTTGATAAAAAACATTACATCGACGGACTTCCACAAGGGTACGAACTCAGTTCAGAAATACGAAACGCCGACAAACTGCGGTCAAATGCTCCTTCAGTAATATTCTACGCCGAAAAGCACGTAAGATTTTAATGAGTATATTTTAGACATCTCTTGTTAAAACTCATTCAAATATATAAGGTCCTAATTTATTAGTTGCAGATATTTTAACACATTATACTTTACACTAAAATAATTAACTTTAAATAGAAATTAAGAAATCTTTTCATATAACTTTTTTGATTTCATTTACCTAACAAAAAAATTAATTATAATTTCGTCTAAAAAAAATCACCATGTGCATTATCACATGTCACAATAACACTATCTGTCATGTCAACAATTGTTTGTCGTAAATGTCGTAACGGTTCGGCGGGAAAACTGCAAATGTCATTAGGATGGGATTTATCGACGTGAAGTGGCCAGTTACAGTTAAGTGGTACGTAAAAGAGCTACTAGAATCTGTTCAATGAGTTTTCATTTAGTAATCACATTAACAGGGTGTTATTACGTAGCAAATTTGTTTTTCCTTTTTCTCCAAAAAAACATCGTAAAAGCTATAATGTTTCATGCTTTAATATACTCCAGAGACCGAGTACTATCAGCTGTAAAAATATCTGCAACTAATAAATTAGGACCTTATATATAATTAAATAAATAATTAAATCATTATATTCCAGACATTCCAAATGCGGGCATATGTTTATCAAGCTAGGTCTCTGATAGGCTCAGATTCTTCAGGGTTGTCGGATCCTTTTGCAAAAGTAATAATAGGTGAAAGCACTGCAACCACTCAGGTTATCGACGAGACACTGAGTCCTACGTGGGACGAGTTACTTCTTTTTGAAGATATCTTGCTCTATAGCACTTTAGAGCAAATTAAAGCTGATCCACCGACTATTGTCATTGAAATATTTGACCAAGACAAAGTGGGAAAATCTGAATTCATTGGACGAACTTTGGCAAAACCACACGTTAAAGCTTTTGAAGATCCTTATGAAAGACCACAGTTCCCACCTTCGTTAGAATGGCATGAAATTACTCGCGGGGACGATAGGGCGGGAGAGCTCTTGGCTACTTTTGAATTGCTGGAAGTCCCGGCCAAGTTGGATTCCTCAGTACTCCCAGACCTGCCAACACCTAGGGAAGCTACTGGAAAAGCTCCTCTAGAAGCCAATAAGGGCCCAATCCTTCCAGTACCAAGAGGTATTCGACCTACACTTTCTAAATATCGCATTGAAGTACTATTTTGGGGATTACGTGATTTGAAGAGGGTACACTTACTCACGGTAGATAAACCGCGAGTCGACATCGAATGCGCTGGTAATATTTTGTACTCTTCTGTAATACAAAATGCAAAAAGAAATCCCAATTTTACTAATCCGGTTAAGTTTGTTGACGTGGAACTACCAGACCAAGATCTGTACAGACCGCCTTTGACGATTCGCGTGGTCGACTGCCGAAGTTTTGGCAGGATTACTCTCGTGGGCACACATACTATTAATTCTATCCACAAGTATATCTATACCCCTATGAGTAAGAGAGAAAGAGAAATCGAAGAGAGAAAGAAATCTCTGATTCAATTACAAAATGTAGATTTGCGAGCCAATTGCATAGTCCAAGATGACGTGTTCTCTATAGAAAATGAAAAAGAAAATTGTCCTTTACTCACGCGTGAAGGAAGATCTACAGTATCCTACGGTTCTGGTGTGAGACAATCAACGCGTAAGAGAGACACAAAGAACGAGCCTATGAAAAAAAGGAAAGCTAGTACCGATTCAGTATTAGATGATGATGAAGGAAGCAAAGACTGGTGGACAAAATATTTTGCATCAGTTGAATCTATGATTGAAGAAGAGAAAGAAGCAAAAAAAGAACGGCAGGGCTATCTGCAGACGCCTCAAGTAGTATTCGTCGACGAGACTCGGTCGCCGCGCGAAGAGGTGCACTCGCCGCGCTTCGAGCGCGAGCGCAACAAGCGCCGCCGACCCGTCTCCCCGCGCGCCAAGCTCAGTCCTACCATTCTGAAGAAAAATGAAATACCTAACTCCGCCTTGTCAAAGGTAAATTTCGACAACTGTCAAATCTTAGATAGGTACAAAATAAACTTACTTATACTGTTGTCGTCGTTTTTTATATAATTTCAGATATATCCGCATGAACTTGAAGCTGTTCCAGAATTCGATGAGTTCAAAGAATGGTTGCATTCATTCGAACTTTACAGAGGAAAAAAAACGGGTGACGACACTGAAGATGAAAACAGAGTAGTTGGCGTCTTTAAGGTACATCGTAAATCAAAATTTGTATTTGTTGTAACTTAGGTACAATACAAATAAGACCCGGATGAGAAGCGAGTTCTGCCTATTTTAAGCGATTTGAGCCCTCGACTTTGTAAAACCCATGATGTCCACAAAAATAACCACAATAATGTCATTTTAGGGTGCAATCAAAGTTTACAAATGGCCTCTACCAAAAGGGATAGACGATCACACTGTAATGGGCTTCGATCCAAATTACGGATTCTTTCAAGGCGTACCGAGCAATGATCCTATACACGTGCTAGTAAGAGTCTACATTGTAAAAGCTACAGACCTTCATCCGATGGATTTAAATGGGAAGGCCGATCCATATATCGTTTTACATTTAGGATCAAAAAGAATAAGCGACAAAGAAAATTATGTATCGAAGCAATTGAACCCAGTTTTCGGGAAATGTTTCGAGATCGAAGCGACTTTTCCTCAGGACTCCATGCTAACAATCCAAGTTCTAGATTGGGACTTGCTCGGATCAGACGACCTGATAGGAGAGACTAAGATCGACCTGGAAAATCGATTTTACAGTCGTCATCGAGCTATTTGTGGATTGCCAATGAAATACGAGGAGTAAGTATCGAATGCCCTATCACTTCTTCGAGTCATTAAAAAAACAATAAATCTCACTAAAAGCATCAATTCATCAGGCAGGGTTACAACCGCTGGCGCGATGCTATGAAGCCTTCTCAGATATTGGCAAAGCTGTGCAAGGACGGGAAGCTAGAGCCGCCTGTGTACGAGTACGGTCGGGTGAAGGTGGGGCGTACGGTGTTCAACATGCCGATGCACGACGCCGAGCTGTTCTCGAATCCCGACACGGTGGAGGAACAGATGGCGCTGCTGGTGCTGCGGCGCTGGCACGAGGTGCCGCGCGTCGGCGCGCGACTTGTGTTCGAGCATGTCGAGACCAGACCTCTCTACAACCCGAATAAACCAGGTATTTTCCAATAAGGTACTTTGGGGTAATCTCGAACGTAAGGTAATTTTGAAAATTAGGAATTTCTACTAAATCATGCAAGATTTTTAAGGTTTACAATTAGTAGCAGCACTATATTGGCGTGTCTACTAGTGGCATAGTGTTAGCATGTTACAGCAAAGATATGTTGCTTGGATTATGATAAATTTTTAAATTTCGGCATTTCTTAAATGATAACACTATTTTAACGTTAGGTACTTCTGCGCTTAAAAAAATCCGGTTTAGTAGGTAGGGGAGACCGGGTATGGTTGTCTCACGGCTTGGTTGTCACAGCAGCCATTAAATAATACGAAACGAAGGAATAAGTGCATCAATTGGTGAAGTAGGGAAGGAGGTGAAGCTCTTGCGATCTTTTAACACCGAGCGATGCAATTATTCCTTCGTTTCGTATTATTTAATGGCTGCTGTGACAACCAACCCGTGAGACAACCATACCCGGTCTCCCCTACCTACCTATTTAGTAGGCAGTGGCGTGGCGTAAAAGATATCCTTGGGCAAGCCGATTCAGATTTGGTATACATTTTCCTTAAGAGCTGTAGAATAAGGTGTTCAAATACTTGATACATATTAGGCAAGCCGGTAGGAATCGAGTTCTTTGGACGCCACGCTATTGCTAGCAGGTAACTACTTTTAGGAAAATTTTAAAACAAGCAAGCAAACATACGGGGTCAAGATAAATAAAACCGTTTTAAAATGTTCTTATAATTAATCTAATACAGGCATAGAGCAAGGACGATTAGAGATGTGGGTGGACATGTTTCCAATGGACATGCCACTGCCGGGACCGCCGATGGATATATCCGCTCGCAAGCCGAAGTCATACGAAATGCGAGTCATTATATGGAACACTGATGACGTGGTATTGGAGGATGACGCTTTCTTCACTGGTGAAAAAATGTCGGATATTTACGTAAAAGGGTAAGAATAAGAAAATAACAGCGAATTGCAAATTTTCCTTAAATCTTAAGCTCTTTTATGTTGACATAATACTTATATTACAAGACGAAGTCATAATTAGGTAAGAGAGATTGATATAAACCTGGTAAATACCGTAATTTATCCTGGACGAGATTTTTTCATAAGACGTTGAATTTATTGTTTCAGATGGGTAAAAGGCCCCGACGACTGTCAGGCCACAGACATTCACTACCGATCCTTAACCGGTGAAGGAAACTTCAACTGGCGCTTCATATATCCCTTTGATTACTTGGAGGCAGAAGAACGCATCGTTATCTCTCGAAAGGAGTCAGTTTTCTCCTGGGATGAAACTGAATGCAAAATTCCAGCAAGACTAGAATTACAAGTGTGGGACGCAGATCACTTTTCAGCAGACGACTTTTTGGGTAAAGCTATTAGTCATTTTCAAAAAAATTTAACACAATTAAGGGATTTAATTAAAACAAAACTTAATTTATTCCTCTGTTTTACGAAAGTTAGCCATACAGTTTGTATGCCTAACTTTCGTAACACAAAGGAGCGATCGTGATTTTGTTTTTATTAGGCCCTTAACTATGTACAATTTTTTTGAAAATGACTCATTAAAGATTATCTCGTATAATATGTCGAAAATAAAATTAACTAATAATAGGTACTTTAAAAAATTGCGGGTGCAAGTGCACATAATTAAATACTACCTATTCACAGTCGCGTTAAACATGTAAAGACTATTGAAATTTAAGTAACATTTAAAACTTTAATACTTACTATAAAATTGACATCTCAATATATAAACAGCTTTTTTGTTCACAGGAGCTATAACGTTGGACCTTAATCGATTTCCTCGCGGAGCAAAGTCGTCTAAACTTTGTACACTTGATATGCTAAGTAACGATGGTACAGTACCTATGGTAAATATCTTCAAACAAAAGCGAGTGAAAGGTTGGTGGCCCTTCTACATAAAACGTGACACAGAAGAAATGGAACTAACTGGAAAAGTTGAGGCAGAAATTCATCTCCTGACTAGGGAGGAGGCCGACAAAGTTCCAGCTGGTCTTGGGCGCAATGAGCCAGATCCCCTGGATAAACCGAAGTAAGAATCTTTCATGTTTTCACTAATATGACTTCACTATTATAATTTCGACTTAATGATGTAAGTTACTCAAATAAACCTAAATCCTTCTCTGGTTCGAAGTATCATATATTTTGAATTTTCTGTCTTTTTCCGCTGCCAATACGGTTGGCCTGACTGTCGTAACAATTCTGTTTCCTTAGCCAAAGTTTATAAATACTGAACCCAAACTTGATAATAGGAAAAGCAGTTTGTCATTAATAATAATTTAACCTTATCTTTTCAGCCGCCCTGACGCTTCATTCATGTGGTTTTTAAATCCACTAAAATCAATAAGATACATTGTGTGGCACAACTACAAGTGGACCATATTGAAGGCAACTGTAATCCTGTTGGTGGCCATAATGTTCCTGCTCTTAATCTACGCAGTACCTGGCTATTCCGTAAAGAAATTGCTCGGTGCCTAAACACTTTTATGCTGCACAGGAATCACTCAATTTTGAATTCAAAATATATCTAGATATATATTTATTTATATTAGCTCGTGAGGAGTTGGAGAACTTATGGGTAGAGAAGTAGCCAGCGATTTCTTTATCCACTGGGCAGATGACAGCTGTTCCAGCCGGTTGCGAACTTTAGGTACTTAACTTATATTATAGGTAACATATTTTTAGTAATTTTTTGTCTTAAAATCATTATTGTTCATGCATATTACATATATATACCAATTATAATCAATACACATTTCAATTATGTAAATTTCATTAGAATTATTATATTTATTATACATAGGCAGTACCTACCAAAATCGGAGTTTCATTTCATGACAACCCTGGAAATTGATTCCATACCATACATAATCACTGGCTATAGAGGTACATACACTGGCTAAAGATCTTGTTGCAGGATTTAAGGCGCCGCGAAGATGAACATAAGTTTTTTCAAACGTTAACTAGGCACGTAACTAATTAAATTTCGTAATTGATCTCTTACTCACAGCTGAACATTAGCAAAGTGTAAAGACGGACAAGTAGTCCAACTTCGACCGTTTAGGAACGCGCGACACGTGCGATCCATAAGTACTAGAGCATTCTTAAATCTTTGCTTGTAGTGCGTTCGTTCACGGCGCGCACACATACAAGGGCGCGATTTACCCTTTGTAGGAAGAAAAAATACTGTTATTATCCTGTGACATTAGGTACTGAAAAGAGGCTTAATCTTCCGATCACCGAGGTTTTATCGTCATCTTTCGGAAGCTTCACTTTAATTCCACATTCTTCCCAGAGCGCGTGACCAAGGTAGCCAGAGACGCTCGAGAGCAGCGGCAGTATCTCCAAAACGGCAGTGGTTATGAACACCACGTACGTAGTGTTAGCTACGTAGCTGTCTGTATTCTCTTATTGAAAAGATTATACGAATGCAGAGAAAGAACACTTTACAGGACCAAATCACGTGACTATTTCTACTCCAGTGGATACCTCTAGCACAACTGTGAAGCGCGACAAACCTATATCTTTCTATTCAATATAGTAGAGCCTGTGCGGAAAGAGAATAGGCGTGGCGAAAAATGGAACTAACCTAACCAGTATGGCATTTTTTTTTGCAAATACTGTAGAAAAGCATTACAGCGCCCCCCCATCTAAATCCTATTCTCTTTCCGTACAGACTAGCAAAGTGACATCATGTGCAGTCGCGCGACAAAGTCGCAGCCTGTTGTGCTAGCTCGACAGGAAGGTGTAAGATGTAATTTTTCCGAAAGCGTTGGTGGATGTCTTCAAGCTTTTGGACTATATACGATATCGAGAACATCTCTCACCTTCGAAGAGGAGTATATATAATTTTGTTATCGTATATTATGAAAATTTCGTAACACAAAGGGCGGTTGAAACGCTCCGAGGCCGTGCACTTAAATGGAATTACCATTATCACATGGCCCGCTTATGGATGATAGTGGTAAGGATAATCGTGTATGTGTATCGAAGTGTCCGTCGTAATGTGCTAAATAGGCGATAGTGTAGCATTTGTGTAAAAAGAGGCAAAGAAGACGAGGGATTTACAAAAACTATTTCGGACTACGTAAATAAAATTGAGGTTTTAATATACTTGGTATATTGCCACTTTACTGAATAAATTTAAAGTATTAATCACCAATAATATTAAAGCTTACCTCTACGCTCCATATCAGCGCACTTCACTCCGTCTATAACTGCTAAATTCGGTTCATAACGAGGGATTTACAAAAACTATTTCGGACTACGTAAATAAGATTGAGGTTTTAATATACTTGGTATATTGCCACTTTACTGAATAAATTTAAAGTATTAATCACCAATAATATTAAAGCTTACCTCTACGCTCCATATCAGCGCACTTCACTCCGTCTATAACTGCTAAATTCGGTTCATATCGGTGACTACGCCAGCGCTACTGTATCTACTGTGGAGAAATCTCGAACATTTTGATTTTCGAGCGCTATTAAGTGTCAGAATAGACTCGTCCTGCAACTCCTGGGCTCACCTAAAATGGAAGCCGCGTTAGGATGGTTGAGGCCTTAGGCGCTACGCGGGAGTTCACCGTTTCACGTTGACGGTGCTGCGCCGTGATAATGTGGCCAGGCCCTTTGGGTTTCGTTCGGCTCGGTTAATAAGTGTGCGTGTGGATTGAGTGAGCACCCTTCTGAAATAAAAAAAAACATCCTGTTCATTTAGTAAAAGTTCTAAAACAATTGTAAAACTAAATCTCTGTATTTGTAAAAAGATAAATCAAAAGATATAACCTTTAACGTGTGCTCACTCAGTTCTCACAAACTACCAACGAAATCAGGGAATGTATTCATTTAACATATAATATTTATATACGATTTTTTAGTAAAACCTGTGCTAACTTACCTTTATAATTTGTAGATCACCTAGTAACGTATTTAAGATTTTACAAATAATTTCTTATGCTCACTCAATCCGCACACTTTCGAAAACCCGATTTCTGATGAAAAAACTGAAGATTTAAACTGCTATATATGTGTATATTTTAGTAAAACTAATCTGGGAATTTGTAAAATACAAAACGAACCACTAACGTGGCAGGTTTTTGGATAATAAATTTTTGTTAATGCTCACTCAGTCCACACGTTACAAGTAAGTTAAAAATGTAAATATCTCAATATTTGTAGTATTACATAAACTATAAATTACTTCAACTTTTAGTAAAATTTTTTACTAAATATCCACCATCTAATATTTTATATTCGTTGTCTGTTTTTAAAGATATTCAATTGCAATTTTTCTTATGTAAGTAGATTGATTAGATTGACCACACTTCATTATATTATGGTCATATCCAAAATACAGTTCATTTAAAAAATATATGAGATCAAAAAGGTTACTACCCCTGGTACGTCACTTTGACATTGAAAGATATTTTATTTTTATTTTTTGATCTCGGATTAAATCTTTTACAGTAAATGAAAGGTAATAATTACGGATCAGGTAACTCTTCATTGTAATAAGTATGTACTAACCTAATCAAAACAATTGTTTACTTTAAAATTTAATTCATGGATATGACCATAATATAATAAAGTGTGGTCAACCTAATCGATCTACTTACATTAGAAAAATTGCAATTGAATATCTTTAAAAACAGACAACGAATATAAAATATTAGATGGTGGATATTTAGTAAAATTTTTTACTAAAAGTTGAAGTAATTTATAGTTTATGTAATACTACAAATATTGAGATATTTACATTTTTAACTTACTTGTAACGTGTGGACTGAGTGAGCATTAACAAACATTTATTATCCAAAAACCTGCCACGTTAGTGGTTCGTTTTGTATTTTACAAATTCCCAGATTAGTTTTACTAAAATATACACATATATAGCAGTTTAAATCTTTAGTTTTTTCATCAGAAATCGGGTTTTCGAAAGTGTGCGGATTGAGTGAGCATAAGAAATTATTTGAAAAATACGAAAAATCTTAAATACGTTACTAGGTGATCTACAAATTATAAAGGTAACTTAGCATAGGTTTTACTAAAAATTCGTATCTAAATATTATATGTTAAATGAATACATTCCCTGATTTCGTTGGTAGTTTGTGAGAACTGAGTGAGCACACGTTAAAGGTTATATCAGGTATTATCCCTTCTTATACCCTACTAAATTTCTGTTGGGATCACTTGGATTCAACTCCCTGCAAGTAAGGCGTAACTACAACCTTCTAGTTACGGCTTGTAGTATTTTACGCGGTGACTCGGACTGCCCGGATTTGGTTGCGCAGATAGTGAGGCTCGCTATACCTTTCTTGCCCAAGCAGGAACTTAGGCCGCGTCATCGTAATCTGCTTGCAGTTCCGGTAACACGAACTGTAGCACACAGAAATTCCCCTGCTATTCGGGTTTTAAAACTTCTGAACTCGCTTCTGTCATGGGCTCCTGAAAGTGACGTGTTTGCAGATCGATGGGCAAATGTATGTAGTATATGTCTGAAGTACTGTGAAGCGATGGATGGAAGTCAGATTACCTAGAATAATTATTTTGTAACTTTTGTATTTGTAATTTATGTACTGTTAATTTTTTGTACTTTAGTCTTTAATTCTAAATTATGCAGTGATTTGGTTTATACTGTCATGCTGTATATATTTTGTTGGAATAAAATAAATAAATAAATAAATAAATATCTTTTGATTTATCTTTTTACAAATACAGAGATTTAGTTTTACAATTGTTTTAGAACTTTTACTAAATGAACAGGATGTTTTTTTTTATTTCAGAAGGGTGCTCACTCAATCCACACGCACACGGTTAATAAGAGCCGCTTTGGAACGTGCTTCTCGGGAGCTCGGCCTTCAAATATACCAAGCGCTCCATACCAGAGCAAATCCGTGAAGTCAATTAAATTTATTGACATAGAACCGCATTCGAATTGCTATCTTGGACATGCCCAGAAAATACTTAAGGGTACCACTTTGTAACATTTCAACATATATCAATAAAATTTCGGGTAAAATTACCATTTGTTTTATTAACTCTATAATAATATTTACACGTTTTTAAAACATATTGATATAATAATAATAATCGAAACATTTAACATTTATTAGGTTTTCACCAAGTTCTGTAGACTTTTATTTATTGCTTTATTTACTTCTCCTACAAAAGGACTAGGCTGTAAGGCCATATTATACAAGCATGCAAATGACGGAGAACCACGTGCCTCATAGGCTGGAAGAAATCTTATTTGAACATTTAAATTTGAGCCCCCATATTAGGTTAGCCTACAATCAACCTGGTGTTTAAGCAAGCTTGCAAAAGATCATCAGCTGTAACTAACTAAAGATTGATGCTCAAGACTTAAGAAGCCGAGCTGGGGGCGGGGACTGCGAGTTAAGTTACTGTACTGGATATAGCTGGTTATGCAGCACGTTCATTAAAATTGGACACAAATTATTAGGGATACGAGACGATATTAAACAATATAAAATGATCATTATATTTTTTCTAATTAGTTGTATATAATTGGATATGAATATTCACATGCATTTGATTAACATTAAGGACACATTTCTTTTATTACATAAATGATGATTCTAAAACAAATCATAGGTACAAACATATTTTAATTACTTAAATATTTATGTTTAGCGACTGGCTATCACATGAAGTTTATACAATATTTCAGAAATGTAAAACACTGCCCCACTACAAGAACACAGACCAGCGTTGTCATACAAATGAAAACACCAATTTTCTCTGTGAATCTACATCTTTGTTTTTTATAAATATTCAATACCTTCCTGCTACTACTAAACGGCATTTCTTTCGAATATCGGTCCATCGAATAAGTAGAAACAAGACATGCGGTTTGGTCTGAATAAAATCTAAATTGACATATACACATATATAACAAAATTATGTACACTTTTAACTAATTTTAGAGAAACTTATTTCCATCTGTAAGTAGTGTCAGTAATCCAAACACTGTTCGTCTTTTTAGTCTTCGATTGCACTGAAAATGGTAGCGAAATGAGTTATGAACTCGAGCAACGTTACGTCATTCAATAATAACTAGTACATTAGCATTACTTACCTAGGGCGGTAAAACAAAGAATGTCTCAGATCGCAGATATTTGACGCCCGAGCCGAAGGCAAGATCGATAAATATGCGATCTGAGGCTTTCTTCATTACCGCCCCTGGTAAGTACAAAATTTTACGTCTCCCCCAGGCCAGGAAGTGGGATTTTCCGCACGCGTAGTGGGCGGTTGTTGCCACTTTATGGCAAGGTTTGACGTAGATATATTAACACGGTCAACTTAAAAATAAGTTATACAAGATACAAAACTATCAAGTCAAATGATGTCACTCTGTGCCTTTTTACAAGAATCCGTAAGGAACAAATAAGTAGGTATTCGGCGAAGTCCGACTTTTTATTCCATGATATACAATGTAGTCTTAACTCTTCATAAATATATTTCATTAGTCAGTAAATCTTCAATGCGACATACTTAATCTCATTCAAGTATCACTATAAAAATCTTGTTGGTATATTTGTATGAAAAAGATGGTCTGTCTGTACTGTACCCTAAAAAATATAGAGAAATATTCAAAGACAGAAGCTGGGCCAATTGGATAGCATGATTACACTGGGAATTACAGGCAAATTAACCGTCAATGGGGTCTTAACCTTTTGAACGTCATAACAACTGTATAACAGCTAGTAACGCCACGCTGGCACCACCCGATGCGAAATGAATGTAATTTTCAAGCAAAGTGTACGAGCAAAATCGAAAGTTAAAAATCAATGGTATACCTCAAAGTATAGGTTCAGCAGGTCCCGTTACATTTCGCTTGGAAGTTTAAATTATGAGACCATATTGCATCGAGACGAAGATGACGATCTAAAAACATCCTTATTTGCTATGATAATTACAACGTAAAGTCCAATAAAAAGTGGAAGAACAGATTAATACATGGTTGAACGGTGACTGCGACTTTAAAAAAATAACAAGCGTAATTAGCTTTCTCAGATTGTCTGCGCAAATCTATTTTTCACGCGACTGCTCAGTAATGTGGCAGTAGATAGTCGGTATTGGAAGCGCATAGGTACAGTGAGTTTTTAGACTGCGAATGACACAAGCCAACAATAATATTGTTCAATTGTTTACAATAGCTATTGGACCTATGAGAGTGTACCGCATGCACAGACACAAACACACACACACACCCACACACACACACACACACACACACACACTCACACACACACACACACACACACACGCACACACACACACACAGTCCTCTCTCCCCCTTCTCCCTTCCTCGCAGTCGGCGTGAAAAGCACTATGTTAAGTCTCGACCGAAAATGCAACAGATGGACTCGTATTCTTCGATCTCGGCCATCTATTGTTTACTCTCCGACTTTTACAACAATGTACTAAAGATCATAAAGATATAAATGCGCTATAAGACTCAATCTAAGATAGAAATATCAAAATTTACCGATACAAGACAGCTAAGGACATTTACAACCGTGCAATCCATGGCCCATGACCTTAAAACAATAATAGTATACAGGCCGATTTTTGGGTCATGGAGCAGGAGTGGACGGTGTACTGGGGAGAGTCACACTGAGCAACTTTCACTATGGAGACAACCACGAAATCACGAAAAAAATGTCCTAATTATGAGTTAATTAATACTTAACTAATAGTTAGTTAATACTTAACTAATAGTTAGTTGATACTTAACTAATAGTTAGTTGATACTTAACTAAAAGTTAGTTGATACTTAACTAAAAGTAAATGATACGTAACTAGTAGTTACTTGATAAGTTCTTAACTAATAGTTAGTTGATACTTAACTAATAGTTAGTTGATGCTTAACTAATAGTTAGTTGATGCTTAACTAATAGTTAGTTGATACTTAACTAATAGTTAAGTATCAATTAATTCATAATTAGGAGTTTTTTTTCCGCGGTTTCCTGGTTGTCCCCATAGTGAAAGTTGCTCAGTGTGACCCTCCCCAGTACCCCGTTCACTCCTGCTCCGTGACCCAAAAATCGGCCTGTATAGTACACAAAACTACTTTACAGGGTGATTCGGGAGACGCGAGGAAGACAAACCCAAGGGATTCAGTAATCGGTAATGGATGGTTCACCATCGTATTTAAGTGAAACACCGACACCTTTTTCCTTTTTGTTAAGTAGAAAACTTAATTCTCTACAATCATAGTCACCCAACTAATTAATAAAGATAATATCATCTTTAACTGTTATGACAGCACTTTAGTTATGAAAAAAGTAAATTGTCATTTTAGCAATGTCTCCCGAATCACTGTATAATGGTACAAATAAAAACCACGCTTATTTTAATTTTAAACGATCATATATCATCGTTGATTCCTATGTCATTTTCAGTAACCGCAGGTAGGAAGGTGTGCAAACAGTGCTAACAGTAACGGGTCTTTAGCTTGCGGTAGCGGTGCTAATGAATAAGTTTAAGATGTCACCTAAATTAAAATATTGAACATACATGATATGATGTTAACACAACACTTTAATGAAGCCGCTATGATATTACCCTAATACTCAAAACTGGTTGTTGTGACAACCAACTTCCAATTCTGTCAGAAACGTTGATGATGAACAACATTATGATGTTGTTCACCATCATCAACGTTTCTGAAAGAATTGGAAGTTTATGATGTGGCTGTTGCTAAATACACAATAAATAATAACAAAATAACGCTGACAAGCGAAGACTATATGGCAGAGTGGCACTAAAAGTGTTACTGAGTTCTTCATAAACTCAATTTATCTGCAGACACTACGCACTTGAATTGAAAAATCATCTTTACGTGACGGACCTTTGTGCATTTTTCAACTACAATGAACACCCAAATTGGACGCCAAACAAATTTCACAGATAAAAATGTTGCCTAGTCAAGCCATAAGTTCTGTTATGAAGGTAACCATCTATGTTAACATTTATTGAGGCATGGGGATGACAACATCGAATAATAGAGTCCGACCGAAATTTCCATTTCGGCCTAGTTTCGGCAAAAAAACGGGTTTCGGTATAGTTTCGGTTTCGGCTGCCATCCAGCCGAAACTACGGCCGTAACCGAAACTGAATTTGATTGGTTTCGAACTGCGGCCGGACAGTCTTTTCATCAAAAAGCACAGATAAACTATTTGAAGTAAGTTATTACGTGTTATATTGATTACTCTAAATATTAGTCTAAATTATTAATATGTTATTTAAAAATGAAGACTGATTATGATTGCTATTTTTTTATCTTCCCCATAAAACATGACCTTAAATGGAAGTTTCGTTTTCAGTTCTAGTTTCGACCGAAACTGAGATCAAAACCGAAATTCGGTTTCGGATTCGGCCGTGAAAACTAGTTTCGGTCGGACACTCACTATCGAATAATCATCAGGCATTTTTTATTCATAATTAGTCCCTCTGTTGAATATATAAAATTAAATGAAATAAGGCCTACTTCAAAGGTATTTTTGGACAGTTAACGTTGTAGCAGAACTTATGACTAGACTAGGTAATAATAATAGGCACATATCGATGAAATTTTATCGCCGTAACTTTTGCTATAGCCATACGTTGAACTACACATTCTGAAAACCAGTCTTATTGCTCTTTTTCCAAATAATATCGATAAAAACAGCACTGCTTAAATTGTGGCAACATTTGAACATTTTAGCGCACATATATGATTATTCATAATTCTTTTCTCCGCCATTTCGTTTCCGGTGAATCTTGGTGAAAAGCGTACTTAGTACTTGTGTATCGCGTGGGAAGTTCACTAAGCCAATATAAATTAGTATAAATTTATTCACGTTTAGTATGAAGAGTCATGGAATAAAAATACTTAAACATTCGATTACAAGACTAAATCATGTCTCACCACTTTCAACATTTAAGAAGCGGTCATATATAACAAGGAAGAATAACTATTAAAATCGGTTATAATCTATAAAAAACTTTTTCGATTAGTGTTTCTGTACCTACGTTAAAACAAAAGCACACGGCCCTTCACAAGGACAGTATTATATAATTGTTAGGTTTTATATTAAAAGTTATGGGTGAATCTCTGAAAACTCCAGTTGAAATTAATTACAGCTGTCCGGCCCACAATTTTCAAAAACGAATGCTGCATCATAATTAAAAATATATCAGAATGTAAGCTGTAACCAAATGTAATCAAATAAATTCTGAACCCGCAAAAACACAGCCCCTAGGCTGTCCCAAGCCCAGAATTTTGATAGGTAAGTATCAGATGATATTAACGATGTGTTGACATTATGATGCAAAACGATTTCACTGTATAATTCACTATAATTTGAAGAAACATTTGGCAGGGTCCTTATTGTCACTGCAGAAGGTGTATTCGAACATATTTCTGAGCTTTTGTATGAGCTAATATTTACATAACCCAAATATTTGAAATTATCAGATTCTAAAAATCCAGATAGAGTGAAGGTAAAAACCTTCACTCTATATAACGTTATTTGCCAAAGTATTATATGTAAATTTCAACTGTACACCTCGACCTGTTTCTGAGAAAAAGGACTTTTTATGTACCACAGTGAGACAGACAGGCTGACTTACAACAAAATGATCGTCTAAGGGTTTCGCTTATGAGGCAGGGCACCCTTAAAATTATAACATTTCGATATGATAACGTCTAATTAGACATAAAGCTAATAAAGCTGACTAGAAAGTTAAAATATCCAATTGTACAAAATAAACATATCAGTAAGAATACATTAATTTATATATAATTATTATCAGCTGACCGACGTCTACTGTTGGACATAGGCCTTCCCCAAAAAACATGATCATTGGGAGGGTGGACCTGATACATACAAAAGTACATTTAATTCCCTAAGTATAAAAATTACTTCAAATCATAAATCGTCTTTCAAGACAGTTATTTTTATGGACATAAAACCTTGTTAGCGTCTGTGCGGAAAGAGAATAGGATTTAGATTTGGGGGCGCTGTAATACTTTTCTACCGTAGAAAAAAATATTTACCGTATTTGCCATACTGGTTAGGTTAGTTCCGTTTTTCGCCACGCCTATTCTCTTTCCGCACAGACTTTAGACAGCATTATATACATTTTGTTAGTGACGATAAAATCTGACATTCATTAAAAAATACCAATCGGTCAGGGAAGGTTATTCTTTTGATGATGAGGGTTTGGTAGACGTATTTCATTCATCCAAAATGCGACCGTCGGTAAGCATGCCTGATACATATATATATACCTTTGAAAAACGTAAATAAAAAAATGTCAGGACAGAGATTGATCACTTTCACTCCACGCTTAACAATCTACTATTTCGAATCTAAAAACTCCAACTGTGATTTATTGCTGTCTGACCCCCGGGTTTGTCGAATATCAGCATATTAAGTTAAATACTGCTTACATGACTGTTCAAAAACTAACCAACCGGGCAGCTATCACAAATAAGCGCGATAATAAAACGGTGTAAGTATTGTTCATCGCACTAAAAAAAGTCGACCTCGCACAACAGATACTAACGCTGCCAATATCTTTACCTACCTTTTGGTTATCCTATATTTTACCGGTTTTATGATGTTCGAGATCAGTCGCTTCGCTTGAAGTGCGACAAATATTTATGACCCATCTTTCATGCACTGAACTGAATGAAAAAGGAAAGGGTATTATTTGTTCGTGCAGTGGCGCAGCAAGACCTACATTTGATGTGGGCCCCGAAACGTTTCGCGAGGCCCTCTGATGGCGCTCGACGCGTGAAGACCGCGACCGGTGGCCTACGTGGTTTATGCCTAACGCCGTCTCTATGTGAAGGGTCCACGGAAATAACATGTCTAGTCACTTTTTTTTGAAAATAAGATTTTTATCTCAAAATGTAGGCCTCGCAATAAACTATAACTTACCACTTGAATACATCAATATCTTAAAATAATATATATATATATATATATATATATATATATATATATTTCACTTTTAAAGAGATGGTTGCCATAGTAGTTGTTCCCGACGACTAACTTTCAAACCGCTATAACTCAAAAAGTCACTTAGGTGACTAGACATGTTCTTTCAGTGTACCCTTCATGTTCGAGAGTCGCGTGGCGCAGTTGGTCTAGGGATAGTTGTGGTTGAGGTAAGGCTAACGACAGTCGTATCTCTCTTCCTGTGAGAGAAAGTGTGTTAATGGTATATAGTAAATTCAAAATTACACTTTATGTATACCCCTGGTTCGAATACTATTGCAATAATACCCAATACGATGTCGCGACTATGTGACACAAATTTGCGCCCTATAATGTGGCGCCTTACGTTTTGTTTAGAACAATATACCCAAACCCTTTTCATTTGAAACAAATTGAACTTATTAAAGCGTATTCAATAATGGAGTACCAACAACATGAGTTCACTAATATTTAGAGATCGGCATAATGCTTCCAGCCCCTTGTAACATAATGATGCGTTGATTATTTATGGACCACGGAGGATACTTGAGGTACTTGTCCTACTGTGTTAGACGTATTGAAACGACATAAAAATATTTACACGCTCGCACACGCGCTTGAATTTTCAATTCCGATTTACAATTAACAATGTATTCGACTTAACTGATTGTGACATGCCCGGGTGGGAAATGATTATACAAGGATCTTAGTAACTAGACCAGACGATGTACACTACCGCTCACAAGTATTTACGCACTCTCAAATTGTTCCATTCAACGGGATACCATACGTTGGCACCCTTTGGGTACGGAATTCTGAAAAGTAAAACCTGACTACGAGAAAGACTATAACAATATCCTTACGTATGATTTCACCAGGCTCACATAAATTGCCATTTCTTTTGGTGGTTGTAATCAGATGAGTGAAATGAAACGCAAGGATCTTGTTTTAATCTTTTTTGCAGTTTGATTTTCGTTTTCAACTTTATTATATTATACTGTATCATTGTCTGCTAAATAAAAAGTACAAAGTGCAAGCAAAACTGTTAAGTGGCTCCGGCTTGACAGTATAATTCTTAAAGCCGTATTTGTATACTATTGTATGGAAAAATCAACTATACTCCGAATTTTCTAATACAAGATCAATGTGGGTTGCCACTACAAAAACATGATTTTTAATGGTATTTATCTAATTAAGAAAAAACTCCACTGATATAATTAGTTTTAAACTTAAGATTTAAATAAACAAGTCCGTTACTTATTTACATAAATATAAGGTGTCCGAATTAATATACATAGGTACCTACCCAGGTGATTTATGGTACAAAAACTGTTATTGTATTGGTAACACATCAGATATTAGTAACATTTGGTACGGTTTATTAAAATAAAATTTCACTAGTTTCATATGCATTCAGAGAAATTTTAACCCTTCCTCTCCTTTTAGTCGGCTAAAATTTTTGATTTAAGAATAACATTTCTGTAATAAACGAGATTATTATTTCAGATTCTATATAATCTTGTAATCATTTAAATGAAAAACTAAGCCGACCGGTTTTGAAGACCTAATTTTATGTTTGCATTGTCAACCTGATTACCTGGTTATAGCAATAAATACTTTAAGAAGTTTTTTTACTAAACTTTGTCTCACTATTCCTAGTTAAGTTTTTTTTATTAAAAATGTTAGCCACGATTAGAAATATATTAATAATAATTTAATTATTGATATTAAATAGTTGGCTACGTATGAAATGTTCACTTGACAATGACATAAGTAATTTTGACACATTTAACAGTAATTTAATTATTGATATTAAATAGTTGGCTACGTCTGAAATGTTCACTTGACAATGACATAAGTAATTTTGACACATTTAACAGTAACAGATATGTCGTAGTTTCTTTGGTCTTGAATTAAAATTCGGAGTTTAGTGCCTTAATACTTTTGAGCGGTAGTGTATGAAAGAAGACAGCTTAAGGCTAAAGATCGTGACGGCAATATTATTATAGATACATTAAAAATAAAATCGTTACAATAATCCCACCTAACGTCAGGATAGTCATACACAAAGGCACAATTCGTCATCGCCTTATAATATATATATACTAACGGGGCTCCATTTCAGGCAAGTAAAATTTTATATGTAGTTGGACTACGCTAAGTACGCAGAGGTCGAAAAAGGGTTTTATTAAAAAATTTATATATGGCAACATGGGGACACTACAGCAAGAGGAAATTTTAATCTTGGTACTTGGCAATAATTCTTCCCTTTATTACAAAATGTGTCAACATACCTACTGAAATAAATATCTAGGTCAGTCTTGCACACATCGATCTAGTTCCAACCAGACTAAGTGATTAATTCCAGGTTCTTGGACAATTTCTATGTATTTAAGTATTATATTTAAATATGTACATGTATACAAGCGTTGCTTAGTTTGGTTGCGACTAGATCGTTTGGTTAAGACTGTCCTGAATATTTATTTCAGAAGGTATGTAGACACATTATCTACTTATGAAACGGAAAGATATTTGCCTAGTATCAAGACTAATAAATCCTCTTTCTTGTGATGTTGCCATGTTTTTTTTAAAAAAAACCTTTTTTTGACCTCTGTAAAGTCAGTGTAGTTGCACTCTGTCTATTAAATGACACCTGTGTGGTACAGTAACACCTTACAAGCGAGACTTAATTCGCTTTGCAGATATTGTACGGTACGTGAAACGGGGCCCAGGTTAGGCAAGCATTACTATAAATGCTAGTTTATTAGGTCTCCTTATAATTTTGCTCATTCAGCAGGTACTTAGTTAGTCTGATATTAAATTTAATCTGTCATTTGCATCTAGCAATAATCGGCCATTCCACATTAAGTCTAAATACAGAGCTGAAGTGCCTTTGACGCGTTCCCAGTCCCGTAAGCCCAGTGGTGCTTAAATCAGGAATGTCTGATTGTACATTGAACTCACAATCATCTGATACGTTCTAACGGCTCTATTAATAAATGCGTCAAATATCTGATAATTAAATTAGGGACCGGTAGGTACACATTCATAAGATAACATATGAAGAGTAAGCAAATAGCATTCGTCTTGCGCGCCAACTCGCTGTCAGTCGGGCGACCCCACTGACATATCAAAGATGTCAAACATATCCAACACGCTTTAACTCTGCAACTGGGACCGCCAACAAGTTTAACCTGCGACTGTTGCAAACAGATCATACAAATATAGGCATGGAATAGTCAATGTAGATCAAATATGCAATACTGGTACCTGCTCGACAACATTTGGGAGTTGTCAGCACATAACAGCGTAATGGGTAACATAAAAGTCAGATAATGTGCGAACATTATCCCTGGGGATATTATAACTATTACCCCAATAAAAAATTGACGTATTAATCACAGACCTATTAAATAAACTAACATATAGGCTCCGTAGTTGTTAACTGATGTACATTTTGTAGTCGTGCTTAAACTAAAAAAGAAATAACAGTAAATCTAACCACCATGTGATTCAAACGCTTACCTGTATTTAATCAACAAATTTTCTATAGATAGTAAAATAAATGATTGGTGTCGCATCATACTATGAACGCGCATGTGAAGAGCGTCTTTTCAAAAAGGTTTTATTTACCATATCTATACAATACTTCTTTTTTTAAAGAACAAACATTTTCTAAGTCGACTAAAATGGATATAAACCCTTTTGTGAAGACCTCTCCAACTATTAAAACAGTGACTTAAATAGCAAGTTCTATAATAATTCAGTTCTTTTTGGTACCTCACAACACAATTTTTGGAAATTAGAAAGCAAATTAACAGTACCGTCTTATCTATAAGGACTCTACATTACAGGACCCTATGCTTCGAATCATACCGCCCTTCTCATTCTCTTTTTATATCATATTTAGATGCGATGGTATACATAAATTCAAGCTGGAACAAATGGATAGAACGAGTGAAATACCTTGGTGGGTATAAAGAATAAGAGTTATCTAATATCAACCTGTTGATTATAGTAGTTTATGCAACTGACATAATGAGAGGCCACATTTTAAGGCTTAATTTATGTACATTTGCATACATTTTTTTTTATCTACACATATATTATAAATCCTCAATAATGTGTCCGGGAACCGTGAAGAAT
Organism: Eudemis profundana; assembly: GCA_947034925.1. Classification (NCBI taxonomy): domain Eukaryota; kingdom Metazoa; phylum Arthropoda; class Insecta; order Lepidoptera; family Tortricidae; genus Eudemis; species Eudemis profundana. The sequence goes on from OX344794.1 coordinate 30,622,534, forward strand.
GCCCGCCATTGCCGACTAGATTTCAAACCATGACCAACTAGATTTTCATAATAGCATCGATTTCAATATTATTATGATTTTTCATACGTTATAATAACACTGGCACAGATAAAACACTGATATTTATTACTGGTTGCAATAACGGCGGTCGTTATATACAGTGTTTTATAATATGGGTGTAGATATAGTACATTACACAACTAGGGTGGTAAAACAAAGAAAGGCCAAGATCGCAGCCGTAAATATGCGATCGAGGGCTTTCTTTATTACCTCCCGTGTTGTGTACGTTATTTTATGTCCACACTTGGCCAGAAAGCCACTTTATGGCCAGGTGTGGCATAAAAGTATTATAATATTATGTCGTACTCGTAAGCGAAACGACACTCTATTCTAGGCCATGAAACAATCGAAGATATTAAATAGTTCTTGAATGGGGACCATAAACCGGAAGCCGGTATTATGTCTTTAGGAATTAACGTCTATTAGTTGGCATGATGATAATGATATTCATTGATACTAGCACTAATTTAAGAGTAATTCGTCCGCGAAGATGAAAGATGGAAAAAATAGGGGAAATAACCCGTCTATTAGCGAATTTATATATATACAGTTGTAGGTAGTTTTACACTTTAAGTATGTTGTTTAAAACACCAGTATTAACCAACATACTAAAGTACAAATGAGCGGGGGTGAAGGTAACGGGTAGTTCCCTTTTATTAGTTTTTCGTTAATCGCTAATCCCATAGCAAAATATGTGCTTATACATAAGTAATATACATAAAAATTCTACAAAAAAGATTCTGTACACTTTGTCGCTAGGATCTGTATAAAAGATTTAGAGGGAAGGACAATAATAAAAACTTTCTTTAAGAATGGCAACATTTTCATGCCCGATAGCAGGAAATGCCAGCTTAGAGTGTCCGCGGTGTATGCTCCCGCTCATGCACTAACGGAGCCCGCATCGAAATCACCGTCGACAACTTTAAACGTCAACGTCGATGATATTTAAGTTTTAAAAGATAATTTAGGAATTCTGGATTAGGGATTTCACGTGTCATGCTTAAAACTTTTTTTTAATGTCCATCTTTCCTCCATATCTCATGAAATCCTAGCGAAAAAGTATTGATTTCGCTCAATCCATTCACGGCAGTTCTTATCTTTTACGACGGTACAATTCGAGCTTACAAGTGTACCCTCAACACAGGTACGCTTCTAGCGTGGTTTCCCCTCCGCATGTAAACCTAAGGTCGGAAACCCTTAAGACGGTCCTGTAAATTAGCCACTGTTTATTTTACTATCTTTAATTTCAAAATATCAGGTTTCTAGCGAAGAGCACAAGTCATAACAAAATTACCTGTAACGTTTGAACTACGCACTATAAAAGGCTGCGTTGAACGATTCGCCGTTCTTCGACAACTTATTGCATTTGTTTGTTTCTTGTAAGGTCGGGAGCTCACAGGCGCAGTGTTTTACACGATATCCGGCGGGTTTATCACAAGGCGAGTTATATTGAACACTTAATACGTAACCTGTATGGCTCACACTGTATCAATATCGCCGACATTGATCCGGTCCTCGGACGCGGTCACAGAGAAGCCCAGGATGCGAACATCAACTTTAAGCATCTTATTTTTCTTAGTCTTTTTTCCTTTTCCCTGAAAACAAATTTTATACATTTAGTAAAAAATCATTTAATCAGATTGCGTTTAAAAAGCGGATAGCGAAAAAAAAGATAAGCATAAGAAATCACCTTTACTTCCTGATAATCCGATCCCGACGTAGTGCGCGGATTGACGGCAACAGCGGGAGAGCACAGGTCGTCGGAGGGCGTCACCATTCCAACGCGAAGCAATTTAGACCTGTTAATATTTTCCTTATATTATAAACATCCAAGGACATCTAATCTCTTTCTCGTGGTCATTGTTTATTCCTTCTGACTATGGGTCAGTTTACTGAAGGAGTATACAATTTTTTTTATGCCACACCTGCTCATAAGTGGGTTTTACCGCACGCTACGCGTACGGAAAGCCGCTTTCTGGCCACTTAGACATAAAATGATGTACACAACACGGGAGGTAATAACTAATAAAGAAAGCCCTCGATCGCGTATTTACGTCCCTCGCTTGCAGCTCGGACCGCAAACATCTGCGATCTCGGCCTTTATTTGTTTTACCACCCTAGTTGTGTAATGTACTATTCTATTGCTTATTTCCAGTAGTTCAATTCGCCGTGGGTATCTCTAACGGAGCTGTCAATTTAGATCTCCATTTCAAAGGCCAGGTCTATATTATACTATTTATACTACATCTACAGGTTGATTCACAGCTAAACACTATCGAAACGTAATTAGTTTGACGTTCTTTGTTAGGTATCAGCGTAATTAGTCCCATTCGTTTTCCGTTCAATTCGTATTTCGTCTCATTCTATATTCGTCACACATTCTTTATTCGTCTTGTTCGCTATATATCTCTATCTTCCTAAGTCTAATTCTGTAACTTGTCTCATTCTTAATAAATCTTAATCGTATTTCGTCATCGTGACGTTCGTGGATCCGTGGCGTTGCAGTCGGTAGTTAATCCGGTAGCCCATTAGTTCCGAACGACAGTTTTGTTACAGAGAAAGTTGTATATATCGCAGCCAACTGGTTTAATCAGCCATTTGGTTAAATGCGTAGCATTTTCACTAAATTATGACCCGCCAGCAGGTCGACGAAGCCCTGCTACGCGGGGATTCTATTTCTGCATTTAAATTTAAAGGCTAGGCAGTTAACTAAATGGCTAAGTAAGTTAGTTGGCGGCGACATACATATACATAGTACTATTACTTATTCTGTGCTTATACAAACCTCTTCTCAAGGAATTGACGAGCGAAGTCGCTGGATTCTTTTGTTTCGCCTAGGTAGCACTTTACATAATCTTTTACTTCATAAGGCGATTCAATATCCTTGAGGAAACCAACGAACGTAGGCACTGAAAATTACAGCACAATTATAACTGAAAGTTGCTAACAACAAAGTTTACTACCACACTCAAGCGATTCTGTTAGTTTTATTTCTTATAATTTAGTACATTACAGTTGATTAGAGTGATCACTTAATGAATCTAGATCTCTTATAATTATGTATTTTCATTGTAATTTTGAAATAATAAATGTTACTAAAAACGGCCGCGTACCATCGATCTTGGCGCTCCAAGACACGAGTACGGTGTTACACCACGCATCAAATTCTGCACCGGGAGACGCATCTTTTTTGGGTGGTATAATAAGAGTATTCTTTTTCTTATTTTTAACGATTTGTTCCGTAGCCCGCTGAGATTCCTGAACTTTTTCTGCAGGCTTTGAAGGTTGACTTGTCGCTGGCGAGTCCCAGAAACCACCTGAGGAAACCAAATTTACATATATAGATACAATGTGGTGTAATTTACCCGCATTAAAAAAACTAATAAAGAAACATCATGTTTCTTTTATTTTGTAATGGGCTAAATGAACACATCAGACGATCGTCAACCGCCTGAATCCGAACGTATGTTTTAAAGGGCTTTACTTTTTAAAATGTCCTCTTAGCTAGCAGTTAACAGGTCGAAACAAAACTGACGATTAGTGTCAAGCTCCATATATTTTGTCACTAAATGACAGGTTAGATCAGGGATCTCCAAACTACGGCCCACGGTCCGGCCCGCGAGAGCTCGCTTTCCAGTAAATACGAGTACACGCCCTCTGTCCCCCAGGACGACAGCGGCCAAGAAAAAAAGATTACTTAAGTCCGTGGTCGACCATGTCGTGTGGCCCGCGTGAGATTTTCAAAGGTGCAGGTGTGTTAGACGATATTTAAACATAGCTTAAGGTTCGCCTAACAGTACATTTTAAAATACAAAATGCCCATATGATGGATCTACGGTATCAGTGTAATTCGTCCCATTCGTTTTTCGTTCAATTCGTATTTCGTCTCATTCTATATTCGTCACACATTCTTTATGTATAAAGAATAGTCTTAATAAAGAATGTGTGACGAATATAGAATGAGACGAGAAACGAATTGAACGAAAAACGAATGGGACGAATTACGCTGATACCGGATCTACAGTTAATATCGGGACATACCATAACCAGCGTCTGGAAACTCGTCGAATCCTATTCAAAGTGATGTAACAAACCTGGTTTTCTTGTACCACGGTTAAGAACGGTTTACCTCCATTGTGCGCGCTGGTGCCCCACGGCAGGTGGTTGGGCGGCGCCGGCGCGGGCGTGTCCTCCAGCACCTGCGCCGCGGCCGCCGCCGCCTGCGCCGCCGCCTCCGCCGCCGCCGCCGCTGCCGATTGCTTGCGAGCTTCCGCCTTTAGATCAGACAACTTATTTACTCAGGTGAACATGTCTTTCCCTAACACTTCATCCATGCCTATAGGGAACGTACACGAACTATGGGTGTCAGCGCTAAACGACAAGAGACACGGGCGGAAAATAAAGGAAACTATAACCCCTGTCAAATCAAGCTGGCAATGATAATAGCTAAGTGCCAATGTCAAATATCGTCGTAGCTACACTGACGTTAATCGTCCTTCATCGCGATAAAATAACGGCGTTATGCGCATTCGGCGCATGATAGGATACATGATTTAGTTTGGCGGCACCAGTTGGCAGCACCGTCGTCGTGCTCGTTCCCTATAATAACGGGGTGATAACTAAAACGGATAATAACTGGACCGGTCACTTAAGATTTTACTCGGTTAATGGTCATCAATTCTGCATCATTTATTACAAATAGTCTAGTCGTAAAATATCAACATCATAGTTTTCAGTTTATACATATTTTTGCTAGGCCATAAATGGCTGCCGTACGTACAGGACCTAAAGTACAGAAAATGACTACGTTTCTCGTCGATCTAAGTGCAGGGTAGATTCGAGAGGTTTAATAGATTCTTTCAACTTACCTGGATTTCGGCCAAAGACAGACCCGGTTCAACCGTGTTAGGTTTCTTCTTGGCCCAACCTAAGCTGGCTTGCATTTCCTGGAGTGAAATGGTTTAGATAAAATAAAATTGTAGTCTTGCATTTAGTTAGAATATGGACGAGATAATTACGTAGTGTCCAGGATAAAAGTATCCTGGTACAATGACAATTTCCGGGTCATAAAATAAGGAAAATAAAAATAGGGTCCATGCTGCTCAGTAAAAGTTATGTCGAATTTTCTGACTTACATAATAAACTCATTTCATTACTTTCCAATTTAATAAATTGGATATGCATATCGTCATTACTTTAAAATACGGAACCCTAAAAAACACGTATCTGATACTGAATTCAGGTAAAAACGCAGTAAGTGTATATGAAGTTGTTTGTAACTTTTGACGTTTTTCTTTACGACGTTTTATATACGAGTTTTTTTTTCAAAGTAGTGTCGATATACAATTCAAAACTATTTTAAATCAATGTCATTAACTTATTCCGTTCAAATAATATTCCTCCAGTAACTTCATAAATAGTAAATAAATATAAGTACAGTAAACGGCCATAAAGAATGCACATCGGCAATCATCGCATTTCCGAATACAAACGAGTGCTAATTTCCATGTACATCAATTATTAGATTAATCGTTCATCAGAATTTGAATTTAGAACTAAGTACTTTATTGTTGTTTTGTTTTGATTTCACGTGGAATATATAGACCTGTAAAACACGATGTAATTATATTTAATTATTGCTTGTTGGGGAAAAATAATATACATGCATATGTATATACATATATTCACGCCCATATTCCTAAAAGGGGTTAACTGAGCATTAGCAACTGATGTTATACTACTAGCATATTTAAATGTGGGTTTAAAGATCGACAGAAAGTGTAATATTACGGTGACAAGTTGCTGGGCCATCGCCCACAACACGGTTTAACCCTGTACCCTTCGTCGACTCATGCGACACCCCCGGGAAGAAAAGGTTGGTGTTATTCTAATCCGACACCACACGGGAAAAAAATTGTTGACAATTTCGCGTGACTGGCAAAGTAATGGCTTACCTTTTTTTCCTATAGATGCCATAGTACAAATTAAATTTTGTAAAAGTTTTAGCAATTATATATATATATATTGACTTGGATATGCGATTGCACTCTCTCGCATTTGAAGCACGACTGACAAAACAAACGTCATGGTGTGTGCGACACAGATATCGCTATACGAAGTCGAAATTAGCCGATTGCCTCTTTCCAAAGATCGATGTGCATTCTTTATGGCCGTTTACTGTAAACTGTTAAAAAACTCACAATGCAAAAGTTGTTTTCCACTAAAAAAGGCATAAAGACGTCGAGCGGTTGCCTGTAAGCAGCTCTATTGATTTGTCAGCGTGCCCCATTACCCATAGGTCAGCCGTGCGTGTACCGACCTGATCGCGGGCGAGCGCGGCGGCTTGCTGCTGCGCAATAACTTGCATCATCTGCTGCTGCTCCTTAATCTGCTCGAGCTTTTTCTCTCGCTCCAGGCGCTGAATCTCGGCCAGGCTCAGGCCGTCTTTGCTCGTCGCCTGCTGGGCCAGAGACGCCGCTACCGACCACGGCGCTTTCTTTATTACCGCCTCGCTTGCTTCTCGCTGCTGTTGCTTCTGTTCCTGCTAATAATGTATTGTGTTATTGAAACTATCTAATTTACAAAACACATCTTGGTTCAAAGCATCATTAACACCTTTAGAATTGTTTTGGTAATATTCCGTGATCAGGCAATAAATCTGCTTATTATAAAATTATTTATAACTGAGCAAACGTATAAATAAATATAACTAGTTTATAAATACTTAGCACATTTCGTCTTTGTTTCGAATCCTAAGCGTAATCTATAAAACGCATATACCTGCGTTTTATAGATTACTGCTTAAGACTGGAACAGTGATCAAGTGAAAAATACCTGTTGTTTCTTAAGCGCTTCTGCCTGCTTTTTTCTCTTTTCTTCTTCAGCGACCAGCTTGTCGTCTTCTTTTCTGGAACAAGGAGTTATGGACATATGTAAATTAAACATGTTATTAAGAATATTCAATTGAGCGTATTTATTTCAGACTGGAAGATGCAGACTACTATGTCAGGGAATTTGCAAACAGCATAACCAATTCGGTTCCTATAACCGTTTTTGGATATCCAACTATCCCTGAATCAAAAATGGTCCATACCCGTTCAGCCCTTTAAACATAATGCGAGTAAAAACATATATTCACACATATAATATATATATGTATATATTTCTTTTAATAAAGTTTCCGTATAGCAAAGTATCCTATCTACAATATTGAAGGCACTTGTCGTGCATGTCGCACAGTCTAGGGACGCGCTGTATATACCTACGTCAGCCTAAACATTATTTTGTAGAAGAAGGCAGATTAAGCCCATTAGACTACAATTACCTCTTTTTCTCGGCCTCTTCTACGGGTTTGACTTCTTCCACCTTCTTTTTGTCTTTGGTACTCTTTTCTGGTCCCTTAACAATGGTGAAACCTTCTTTGATCCATTCCTGCCATAAGAAGCATTATTGTAATTATGCTCTACGTTCACCTTCCATTAATAATTAAAATAATAGTAATAACTGACTTCAAACATAAAATCACTACGACACTAGCAAATCACGAAATACTATAAAAATACTGTAATTGATGTTCATGTGCCCATATTATTTGTCATTTGAGGAGTATTTAAGATAGAGTTTTACCTTTTTCTCTTTTTCTAGCTCTTTCTTATTTACTTTTTCATCTTTTTTGCTCTTCGATGGCGACGAATCTTCAGACTTTCTCTGTAATAGTTATCATAATATTCGTTTATATATTTAAATTAATAAGAATGAGAACACACGGGCTGTATGAAAGTCTTATTCAGGTACAATATTATTGTATACCCGAGTTCTTTTTTTTTTTTTAATTTAATGTTTATGACCTGAATGAGACTTTCATATGGCCCGTGTTCTCATTAGTTTAGAGATATATAAAAAAGAACATGCTGACAACTCCATACGGGGTAATTCCGCGGTAAGAGGTAACGTGAGTCACAATTTTCATTAAGATTTCAATCATCAAGATGCAAATTAAAGTATTAATGTATCTCTAAAGAAGTGTTACTTATCATCCCTAGATATATTAACACTAAAATTGGTGTCTTTAATGAAAATAACACGCAATGAAATCGTGACTCATGCTACATTTTCACGGATTGACCCTACGGCTGTTTCCAATTAAAATTGTTTTAGAATAATCGACGATTGTGTGACCAAGGACTAAATTAGGCCTGACACTAGAGTTTCTTAGTTAACGTTCACTGCGTTAGTCAATTTTATCGTATGCTGCAGTGAACGTGTTAACAAGTCAAACTTTTTAATTTGATTGAGAAGAAAGAACACAAAGGACATTGCCGAAGTGACTATGGAGGACTAATTTCAAATACAGTTTTATAAAAATCATACATTTTTCATGGTCGCGGCAGAAATTGTAAGGGAAAATTACTTTTTAATCGATCTCACATTTTCCATTTTAAATTCATTAATTAAAAAATCTTTTTGGTAAAAAAATTAAACTAAGTTTCTGGTATTGTTTTGGTTGTGACACAATTATGATATTGGAACCAAAAGTCGGCAATCTCCTTTACACCAAAACATCAAAGATTCATAATTCCTAATCTGAATATTTTCACGAAGTAGCATTCTCACCTCCGGTTTATTTGAATCGTCTTCTTTAACGGTTTCAGTCCCTTCATCCTTCTTTTCTTCTTTGCTCTTTTTATTTTTTGTTTTGCTTTCTTTAGTTTTGACAGATTTTTCAATTTCAGCCTTATTTTGTTTCGCCTGTTTGGGATCTTGTTGTTTTGTCTGCGCGCTCTCGGTTGGTTTTATAGACTCCGTTGAATTTTCCCGTTTGTTTGTCTTATCAGATTTACTCTACAAAAACTCTTTGTTAATATATTTCATATGTAATAAGAGTTCATAAACCACTGTAAGTTACGGATTACATCGAGTAAATTTTTCGATTTTACACTCCCACGTTTCGAGTCCTTTGCAGCACCCGTAGTCACGGGGTAGACTGAGAAAAACATATTTTTTTCCCTGTCATAATTATAGTGATCGTCTAATCTTCAAAAATGTGGTAATTTATTTTTAGTGACAATGATTTGTCCCCTTTATGCATCCACCAAGACATAGCAAGGTTAAAAGTTTTCGATGCTAATGGTTATTTCGTAGTCAAGACAGTATTAGCGTACAGCAGTAAGCGCTGGCGTGGAGTCAAATACCTTGGATGACATGAAGCAGATATCGTTGAATTTTTCTACAAATGTAGTAGACAAATTAATCGAGTGCTCCAATGTCTTAAAACAGGCAAGTGGGCAGTAAGAATCGCGTTCCACGGATGCCAGTGCCGCTCAGACAGGACATAAAAAATACACGTAACGTGGCAGATTTGTGTCGCGATATAGTAATAGAGGGGACAAAACACGGTCGGAAAAAAGAAGTAGGTCCCGAGTAACATAGGTGTACTAACGAAATTATAAATATACGATAGTGAAAAGTAAATAGGGATCTCAATGCACTCCGAGTAAAGCACTAATAAGAATGTTGTGCCTGTTTGAAAAAATCTAGAATTATACTTGATTGAACTTTATGAAACTCTTCATAAAACTGTACTTACACCTAAACTTGGGCTTTTTACCTGAATTATATCCTTGGTTTCCGGTTTCTTTTCTGGGATCTCTGTTTTAGCCATTAATGTATCCTTCTGCATTAGTTTGTGTAGCTCTTCTAGGTTTGGCGTTGCACTAATAGTAGATGGATCTTCTTCTGGCCTAACTGTCGCTGGAGCCGTAGTGTTACTTTGATCACTCATGAATGGCATATTAGGTACTGATCCTACACTTTGAGTTGCTCTTAACTGAGCTAAAATTTGATCTTCTGTTTTCATTTCTTTAACAATTTCCTCCGGGAGCATCGAATTAGATGTAACTGCTGAAGGCTGAAAAATAATCAAAAAAATTAAGCGTTAAAACGCCTATCATTTAACTAGAAAAATATTCATACATGATTCAGTACCTACCACGTCTTTAAGATGTTATTAGTTAGATAGATGAACATTGTTAGTATAATAACTTTGTAATTCTAACAGGCTGATATGTACAGTAAACGGCAATAAAGAATGCACATCGATCTTTGGAAAGAGGCAATCGGCTAATTTCGACTTCGTATAGCGATATCTGTGTCGCACACACCATGACGTTTGTTTTGTCAGTCGTGGTTCAAATGCGAGAGAGTGCAGTCGCATATCCAAGTCAATATAAATATATAGAGTTGCTAAAATTTTTACAAAATTAAATTTGTACTATGGCATCTATAGGAAAAAAGGTAAGCTGTTACTTTGCCAGTCACGCGAAATTATCTACAATGTTTATAAATATTTTGTAACTGAAGCCGACCAATTTAAAAAACATGAGCATATTAATGTAAGTAATTATTTTAAGTAGGTTCAACAGAGAGTTGCAGATGCCACTGGAATTTCAAGAACTTTGAACAATTTTTTAAACGAAGTCGGCACTGGCACTGACACACATTCTAGTGGAACAAAGTTCAGCTCTCCGAAAAATTTCGTTTAGATATGGGCGTGAATATATGTATATATATATGTATGTATATTATTTTTCCCCAACAAGCAATAATTAAATATAATTACATCGTGTTTTACAGCTCTATATATTCCAAGTGAAATCAAAACAAAACAACAATAAAGTACTTAGTTGTAAATTCAAATTCTGATGAACGATTAATCTAATAATTGATGTACATGGAAATTAGCATTCGTTTGTATTCGGAAATGCGATGATTGCCGATGTGCATTCTTTATGGCCGTTTACTGTATGTACGTACGTATGATAAACATACATTACATATCTAGTGAATAATGTTTTGGCATCGGGTAAACTCGAATAATACGACCGAGCCCGAATTGTCAATCAATTACCGTATTAGATGATTGACATGTTTATATGCATTTAATATATCACACTTTATTACTCAGTCTCAAATGTCAAAATGATAACTGGAGTTAGTTAAAAATTGAGAAATAATACATCTATCAATGAGAGGAGAACCGATCGACTCATGACACCTTTATCTGGAATTCAAATTGATCGTACTAAATGATAGCTATTTATTACTAATCAAACCATTTTTTTTATTTGTAATATAGTTAAATGTTTAATATCTCAAATAAATTGCATAATTCAAGTAGGTATAGCTTATAAAGAAAACCTAGATCGATAACAGTATACATACTTAGAATTCGAATTTTCGTCGTTTTTATACTTTATATAGGTTCGTAAATAACTTCATTGTAAACATCGTGTCACCATGTGATCTATTAAATTATTACTAGACTGTATACATTGTAAATCAACTGAAAGAATAGTACAATCAAGGCCAATGATAAGTAGACCCCGCAAAACAGTTTCAGTACAGGTCATTAGACGCACATCCGCTTTTTAGCTATATCTTTAACCTTGAACATATTCTTAAAAATCAATGAAATACATAATATTAAACTAAACCAAAATATTCTCATCGGAATATAACTGAGTGTGGCCAGGTCTCCTGCCTGATTTATTCACAGCTATTTTAACGACACTAGTGCTGTTATGGGGAATAAAGTATAGACTTCTCTGAACTCATATTATGTATGTTCTTATATTAGTGTTCGTGACCAAGTAAAAGACAGATAAAAGTACAAGAGTAGAAAAAGTATTTTATGCCACACCTGGCCATAAAGTGGCTTTTTCCGCACGCTGCGTGTACGGAAAAAGCCGCTTTCTGGCCAAGTGTAGACATAGAATGATGTACACAACACGGGAGATAATAAAGAAAGCCCTCGATCGCATATTTACGTCCCTCGCTTGCAGCTCGGGCCGCAAACTTCTGCGATTTCGGCTTTTCTTTGTATTACCACCCTAGTTGTGTAATATACTATTACTAACCCAACCCACCCCAACTACTAGCCCAACCTCACAATTTCACATCGTTCTGCCAGAATATCAAAATAAGGCATTTTGCGATAATTATAGAAATATTACTTGAAAACATTAAATGGTACTTGAAAAATGAATGATAATACCAAGGACCATTAAAACAAGAGGACTGTCATTCTCCATACAAAGAGCTGTTCCCCGATATTACAACGCCATCCATGACACCAACACATGATTGGTATAAGAATTATATTATTTACAATTATTCAACTTTGCAAGCGTGACACAGTATTTAAATGTTAGAATTTATTTATTATTAGCTGTTTACGAACTAATTGTAACTGTACTATGTTTCTTTGTTAAATTATAACATCGTTAAATGTTTAGTTTTTTAGCGCCATCTAGTTTTTGCCTGGATATCCCCTCGCGGTTGGGGTACAATCTAAAGTATGGAGAATGACAGTCCCCTTGTTTTAATGGTCCTTGATAATACGTGCGTTCAAGAGAAATATCCTTAGAAAAAATTCACTAAAGATTTTTTTTCCAATCTCCTGATTTTCAGGCTCGATTTCTTCTGACATGAGCAGATTGGACCTGGCAACACAGCGATAGCTTTAAGTCCCAGCAAATAGACTAGAATTATTATCTATTTGTATGATAATCAAAAAATTATTTATTATGGGCAAGGCCGCGGATTTTGACCAATTTGGTTGTTTCAAATTTCCGAAGCTGATTAAAAAAAACTGATACAGGGTGACCACTATTTACAACAATCAAAATTCCCTGACTTTTCCCGGTTTTCCAGCCGTTTTTTCTAGTTTTTCCCTGACTATAATCTTAACCCTTAAAGGCATGATTTTTTTTATCGTTACTAAAAAAATATATGTGGATATCTAATGGCGTAATAAATACTAGAAAAATATAAAAAAAAAATTAGTAAACTTGTAATCTTTATGATATGTGCTACAACATTATACTAAAAAATAATTACTTATTTTGTTAAAAACTGTTATAAACACACTCAACGAAAACCTTAAATATTTAACTTTTTCAAAATTGCCGCCATTTTGCTCATAAAATCTAATAACTTTTTTTTAATACAATTTTGCCAAAAATATTTATCGATGTATTCGGAATCTAACACGTAAATGTCACATTTATTAAAAAAATAAATGTGATTTTGGATAGCTGCATATTGCTGCACTGGCCATCAAATATACGATGCAGATATACATCATTATGCATTTAAGGGTTAAATGTAATAAGGATGAAATATACAGGGTGTATGGTCCATCGTTTGCCAAATTAAAATGGCGGATAGATGGGGTTATTTTCTATCCCTCTACGCTCTCTAAAAAAAATTTTGGCCCACGTGTATTTTTTTTTCTTTCTTGTTGTTTTTAAAGAATTTACAGGGCCGACGCGTTTAAATTTGAATTAAAAAAAAAAGTAAGTGCAAAAGAGATGAAATGTTTATTGCATCGTGATGTGTAACGTTTCACGGTTGTATCAGAGTTAAAATTACTGATATGTTACTGCTAGTTTTCTTTTTACTGACCTTCAAATGTTTTACAACATGTAAAAATTTCGTCAAAGATGAATTTTGATTTGCAATAAAAAAAACTAAATGAGACCCACGTTCTTAAATTGTTTTAAAAAATTCTGTGCTCTATCCTCTTTCTAATGATGTACAATAATCCCAAAGAACCTTTCATGAACTTTATTTTTTCCCGATTTTTTGTAACTGACGCAACAGGCAAATTAACGATGCCCAAACATTGACGCTGTATCTTCGCGGGTTTTCATTTTTCGGCGACCAGGCTTGCAGGTTGTGAAGATGTAAATTCCCTGACCTTCAATAAATTTCCCTGACAATTCCCTGACTTTTCCATGACTAGTGAAATTCCCTGACATTTCCCGGTTTTCCCGGTTTTCCAGAAAGTGGCCACCCTGTGATAACACCTAGAGTATTAAAAACAATTTTATTGCATAAATCAATGAATTGGTGCAGGGTCGCAAGTGAAATAATTAATTTAAACCTTTTATATAATTTAATAAAAATAATAAACCGTCAAAAACGAAAGTTGACATTTTTTTTCGACTTTCGACGAGTACTTAAATCCCTCATATTTTCATGATATTTAACTGATCATGATCATGTTTTTGTTGTAAACAAATTTTATGATATAACGATTGTCCTACCGATTGCGGAAACATGATAATCTAATAATTTTGTTTTTTTATCTTCCCTTCTCTTCATTGACCTGAATTCCACGTTTATGTTATGTTATGAATACTTTGGTGACGCGTTATAGAGTTGGTTTTAAAGCCAATTTTGTTATAAATGTCTTTTTACACACTAGGAACTCATATTTTTGTAGAGTTTCGTCACAAATGGCAGTCAAAGTTGACTCAGTCATCATTTTGCATAATAACGTCAAAAGTGCATGTGTGATTTGAACAGTTTTTTTTTTTTTTTTTTTTTAGCCTATCGTAGTGTCCCACTGCTGGGCAAAGGCCTCCTCCCTTGATTTCCAATCGTCCCGGCTCCGAGCAAATTCTGGCCAGCCGTTAAGAAATGCGTCCAGGTCGTCCCGCCATCTTCGCCGCGGCCTACCACGTCATCGCCACCCGTCTTGTGGCACCCACTCCGTGGCTAGTTTCGCCCACCTCTGTGGATGCATGCGGCAGACGTGGCCGGCCCAGTTCCACTTCAATCCGGCGGTTTTGGCACCAACATCAGCAATGCAGGTTTGCGTGCGCAGCGTGGTGTTCCGAACCCGGTCAGTTCGTTTGAACGGTAAGTAGTGTTTATTTTGAAACGGTTTTTTTTTATACGATAGGGTATTTATTGTTTTTCAGGAAAATTATTATATTAAAAATGTCGTTATTTCCCCCTGAAAATAATTGTTTTTCCAAAAATACGTTACACTTTAGTTACGTTTACGTTAAATTTTTACAAAATGTTACGAATTTTTTATATAACATAACGAAAACAAGTGCTAAAGGGAAGTGCACAAAGAACAACACTGACATAAATATGTTTAATTAGACTTCTATTGACAAAACGCAGCTAGTATGTGAGGTGGGTATTTCTAAGATGAATAAATTTGAAATAGTAGGTACGTACAGTAGAAACAAGGACTGGCACAAGAGAATTTAGGTGTGTTCTGTGCTCATCTCCGCTCTTTATTTCACTTGTCACAAAAACTTAAAAAAATTTGGGTTATTTTGTGAAGGTATTCAAAAACTTTAAATAGATACGAAGTCATAAACATGCTTACAATCATTCATACATATAATTATTCCTCAAAATATTTTTTTGCAACGTCAATATTGTTGAAATTTACCCACATTTTAATAATACTTCCTAATTTTATCGATCAGAATGTGCCGTGATATACTTTATTTTATATTCTTAGCCACTAAAAACTTAATTATATTTTATAACATGTATTTTTTTTAGCTACATTATCTGATGAGAATATTTACCAGTATGATCGAAGCTTTACAACTTATGTAACGTTTTATGATAACGTCACGTATATTTTTTTATATTACTTGTATGTAACATTGGTCAAAATCCGCGGCCTTGCCCTTATATGTGTATATAACATATATGATCGAACTGCAAATTGGTGACCGGAATTGGAGACAGCTGTTATGCGGATTTAAATTGCGATAAAGTCTTGTCGTATACAAAGTATTCTCGTTAGATTTTTTATTATCTTGTCGTCTGATTTACTATTAATGAAACAAAGTCAGTGTTATTTATTTCTTTGTTGAGCAGGATCATCAACTCAAGTTCTAAAGTAATTCTGGATTGAAATAGTCTTGTAGCATCTGATTATATCTTCAATCCGTATTATCCGTTTTCGATAACTTTCAAGCCTGAAAACCATATTGGTTATTTAACTATTGCCACTTTGTGAATAATGAATGATTATAATGCAACTTAAAAATGTTGTACAGCGTGACCTTAGCCTTTGGACATACCCTAAAAACCCCCGTAGAGTTACTTCTCAGGAATGCTCTAATATTATTTAAACGCATATTTTTAAATTAGAGGCTATGAGAAATATTATAATTTTGTAACAAAATTTAAGAATTAACTCATTATCAATAAAGTAACATACTGTATCACACGTACGTAATGACGACACTCATTGGAATGGTACTAGTGACACGACTAAATGATGTGCGGGTTAGTAGGGCATCCCCTATTTTCTCTGTATGTATCTCTCTCTCTCTCTCTCTGGGTAAATCCTTAACGCAAGTTTGCATTTGGCTGGCACTTTCCGTAAATTAAAATCATATTTAAGTAATCCTCAACAGAATAATGGTTTCCATTTTGAATACTATAAACAAATTATTTTTTCGGCAATATTCGTCAAAGGACACAATGTCAATGTAACACCAAATAAATGTCTGTGTAATAAATGTGTATAATGATTTTAAAAGAAAGTCATACAATAGCAAATAGTTATCATGCGATTCAACGAGGATGCATTAGCAGAAGGACTTTCAATTACCATGTGCCTACGCAAGTTCTGCGCTAATTGTTATGATACTTTGTATATTAGTTAGAAATATCCTTATCAATCTGTAACTTTCATGTTTGTCCAGAGGCTAGGGACACCCTGTGTAGTCGAAAGAAATTCTTAATAACAATTACTGTCACCTCTATAACGGTTAAGTTAAGACTGTATTAGCGGGGTAGTTGTAGAAATATAATCAAGTATTACATCGTAAATGGCAAATACTACTTCTACCATAATTACCCATATATGTATAGAGCATGAAGCTAATGAAACAAAGTTGCAACTTTTTACATCCGATTTAAGGTACGTGTGTTTCTTGGAATCGTTATTTCACCAGTTGTCACCACTCTTTTTGACACAGACGTTAAAATCTGCAAACGGAAAACTGAAAATATTTAATATTTTCTCGCTAAAGTGGTGCCAACCGGTAACATTGTAATTTCTTGAAAACCTTCGATTAAAATTAATTCTACGAGCACAATTTTTCTTTCCAGCACTTGATGTTGTGAGCTAATTTTATTGGGGAGTTAGCAATCCTTATTGCTCCGTGTATTGTTGTAACGAGTGATGTCAGAGTAGCAGTAGCGTGGCGTCCAAAGAAGTCGATGCCTACCGGCTTGTCTAATATCAGGCATTTGAGCTTCTTATTCTACAAATCTGCACCGGCTTGCCCAAGCAGCGGCTTAGCGGGCACAACTTTTTAGAAGTTGCAAATTGGGATTCACACTACCCTAACTGGTCCATACAACATACCAAAAAATCAGAACTACATACATCATGCTTTGCGATTTCAGCTTTTTAACGCGTCGATTTCCACGGGCCTATGACTACTAGTGTTAAATTTTTCATATTCTTGGCAACATTTTTGTAAGCTAGTGCATCTAATTCTAGCGTTAAATGAAAGTTCGGTATTCTTAAATATCTTGAAGCATGTTATGAATTTCCATACCGGTAACATTATGCGCTTTTTTTTTCATGAAAATGAGTTATCATAAATGTATTTTTACATTTTTAGTTTAGTATGATCGTTTGTTCGACTCGTGTAAGAATATGTCCTAAAGGCCCTGCGGACTGTTCACGTGACCAGTGGCACGCTCATTCACTGCCGAGCGCGTCAATAAAGTACTTTTATGCCACACCTGGCCATAAAGTGGCTTTTTCCGCACGCTGCGCGTACGGATAAAGCCGCTTTCTGGCCAAGTATAGACATAAAATGATGTACACAACACGGGAGGTAATAAAGAAAGCCCTCGATCGCATATTTACGTCCCTCGCTTGCAGCTCGGACCGCTAACTTCTGCGATCTCGGCCTTTCTTTGTATTGCCACCCTAGTTGTGTAATGTACTGTTTCACGCCACTGCTCAGAAAGGTAGCAATAGGTGGTCGGTTTTGGGACCGTAAAACGACGATTCTTGGACAGTGAATGAAACGAGCCAACAATGTAATCAAACTCGACAGAAGTAACATTTTTGGTCAGTTTACAGCAGCAATTTGACCAATGAGAGCACGCCATATGCCTCGGCGACATTATAATAGACCAATCAGATTGCGAGCTGTATCGCAGAATGTCTCGCGTACTTGGCAAAATAAAAAAAAACAAGTGTCGCTTTAGATGGCATCTGCGTTTAATTATTGTGTTCAAATATTATTGAACGTCAAATATTATTAGGAAAATGGCGCAATCATTTATTCGTTTTTTATATTGTAATATTTTGTAAAGGTTTTAAGTTGTTGTATGGATAAAATAATAAATAAGTAGGTGCATGCTATTGAAGAATATTCCACGGTATATTGCCATCGAGTTCTAAGACTTGGAAACATACGGAGTTGACATTCGAATGATTGAATTTTTGACATGATATTATTATTATTTCCTCGCAGCAGGCTACTATCTTAAACCTCCGCAGGAAGTGCAATAGATAGATTCTTCGAGGGCTCGAACTCACTCCTCCATCTATCGCTAACTGTCCGGCTGCTACAGGGTCGATTTCAGGCGTTTTTCCAGCGTTTTTTGTAACTTCATTAGTGTCACTGGAGTTTTACCAAGAAGGACTATCGAGTGACGACAACTTTTGATTTAATAATGTGTAGCCTCGATACCGTCTATCGTTTATAGTAAAAGTTAACTGTGATCACCACCGCTTAATGCTATATTTGCTGGAACACGAATGAAAATAACCGCCGCGGTCGATACGCTCTGAAATCGACCCTACAACAATGTACTAATGCGGCGTTAAAATTGACCATACACGGGTAAGCACTATAGCTGTACGACCAGCAGGGTCGTGACTTTTGCAGTAAATAAATGATTGAATACTCTCTCACTTGCCGATAAGGTGCGTTTTAAGTGTTTGACACGCTGATGCCCGACAGTTGACATCCTGCTTTTACGTGTATCACCTCTATTGCTAATGGATTATCATTCAAGATGGCAACTACTTGGACAGTGTCAAGCACTCGGACGCTTGAAGTGCTGTGAGTCAGGAATGACTGGTTTTTTCATGACATGACTTCATTCCAAAACCAGTCATCCCCGATCGTATGCAACGAATGTTGTAACATGCTGACCAGTTAAAGGTCAACAAATCAACAACTACTGAATAACGTTTACGGTGTTTTTGTTCGGAAACGCTTGTCTGTTGGTCTCATTTTTATCCAACTATGGCGAAGCAAAAAGATTATGATTTTAGAACCAAAACGTTGAAATGAAAAGTGTATGTGTATTATTCTTAAATTGCCTTTTTAGTTTTTTAATACCTATTATTTTCAATGATTGCGCTATAATCTTACCTGCTGGTCCCAGAAAAACATCGGGAGATTAACTCGCATGTCGTTACGGGCATTAATTGTTTGCTGCATCCACATGAGATCAGGAGATGTAGAAGTCTGGCTCCACAAAGAATCCACCTGGAAGAAAAGTTCAATCTCAATTTGTTAATTAACAAAGCGGGCCCATAAGTTGATGCTCGTGCAAAATATAGTATAATCAGAATCACCAAACTACAAAGCATTTTCCGTTAATTTTAAAATAATAGACCTGCTCTTGCATCTTTACTATCAGAGACATGTACAAATGTAATGTGTAAACCACAGACGTCGGGAAAAACTCAGGAAATTGCGACTATTTTCAAATCGTTCCATAAATTTTCTTTTTATTTAACAAAATGTAGTTTTTTTTAATTTAATATTACACATTATAATTTGCAAATTTTTACTTGTAAGTCGTTATAAATTACAAAGCTTGTTAGCAATGATAATAAATAATTACATACTGTTTGCTGAGTCAGGTGCAGGCTGAAAAACAGCGCTGTGCAGCTAAGCTGCATTATGTCGCAGTGATTTTTGTATTTATGCCTGCCTGCTGTACATTTTGTGATTTTGTGAAAATAAATGTTTTTTTTATTTTATTTATTTAGATTAATGCATTTATAACTAATCAATCAATTAAATTATTCCGAACCCATTTTGACAAATATCATTGATTAAAAAAGATTGTATTTAATAACGTATTCAGATCAAAAAGAACGTACATTTATTAATGACAACACAAAAGAAAAACAGGTCAACCATTTACAGGTACTACAATACCGTTCAGGTGTAGTCGTGATTTCAGAGAGTTTTACCAATGCCGAATGATTATTCACTATTGACTGTACTTTTAGGTAATTAAAAAAGGTAAACAAAAAAAAACCACGTAACTCGGGTCGTTCAGCCAGTGATATTGTGACACAGATGCAAAAAGTTACTTACATTGGCTGAACGACCCGAGTCACGTTGTCTTTTCGTTTATATTTTTTTAAATACATAATATGTACAGTCTGTACTTATATTATAAGTACAGACTATACATATCGATAGCAAAAAGCGGAAATGTAGTAACCGCCAAAGGACACCCTTGGCGGGTTACTAATTTCCGCATTTTGCTATCGATATGTACACAATAACAATACCAACTTCAATAACGTGCGATATTTGAAGCCTGTTAAAAGGAAATAAGTGACTATGAAGAAATAATGAATACAAATAAGTAATTCAAACCAAGCGTCATGAGTCGTGACAGTAAGCTTTCCAAGAATACTTTCACCAATTTTCTACTAAGAAAGTACTTTACGCAACGTAATTTACCATTTGCTGTTGACCAAAGGGTGGATTCCTAACAAGGCCAACAGTGCCAAATTGAAGGTTATCCATCGAGTTATCTCCCACATTCACGTTTGACATTACCTAAAATCAAGTCAATTACAACAGTTATGTGTTTATATTATGCCATAAAAATATACTAGATTATGTTTTAAAATTGACCGTTCAGTACAAGATATCGGCTGATAAAAACCTTCCCTAAGCCATACTCTTCCCCCTTTTTCTTAAAACAAATTTTAATAAAATTAGAGTAAGAGACACAATGCACTGATAACCGTCCTATCCTGGCAGGGGTAGGCAAACAAACGGACAGTGTCTCATACGAATACATGGCCAGTAAGTATCACGTAAATACAAAGTTTTTTTTGGTATTTCCGTTTGAGTTTTGTTTACAGTATTATGTTATGGTTTAAAAAAGTAAACACCCACATCTTGGCGGTTTATTTGTGCACTTTAACAAAGAAGATCTTGATTGTGAAAAGTCATTAAAATAATCTTTATTTGCCAGAATATGGAGACCCAGAGCTTATTTTTCTGTTTTTGAAATTGGAAACATTTTTAATTTGATTAAACAGTTCTAAATTTAATTTTTAATCTGTTATATTACAAACGTCATTGTTCTCAGTGTTCAAGTCATCCCCTTATTTTTAGTTTTTGGTGATTTAGACATTGTCGAAAGTGCTCAATATAATGATGTTAAGTTTATTATGCAAATTTTCGAAAAAATAATTTATTTAATCGTTAGTTGAAATAAGGAGGACGGGACAAAATGGTCCCAAGAACCAATAGCGGCGTGACATATATCATTAGAAAGGTATTTCAAAATACTACAATATTTACTATGGGAGCTCATTTCAAATCACTGTGTGAAAAAAGTTATGGCAATATAAAAAAACTTATATTCATAGACGATTTTAACCAATAAAAATGAATTATTTCGTATTCCATGACGTTACAGTCCACCTGTCAGGCCTCCCCGGCCCCTCAGGCTCCCCTGGCACCTCAGGCTCCCCCGGCCCCTCCGGCCCCTCCGGCCCCCCTTGCTGGCCTCCAGCTCAAGTCCCGTCAACGATGCGGGGGGTGCCTTCGGTGTCCTGCTAGGGGCAGCCTGGGGGGCCGGTGGGGCCGGAGGGTCGGGGGAGCCTGAGCGGCCG
Organism: Eudemis profundana; assembly: GCA_947034925.1. NCBI lineage: Eukaryota > Metazoa > Arthropoda > Insecta > Lepidoptera > Tortricidae > Eudemis > Eudemis profundana. The sequence continues at coordinate 30,644,336 of OX344794.1, forward strand.
GGGAGACCTGATAGGTGGACTGTAACGTCATGGAATACGAAATATTTCATTTTTATTGGTTAAAATCGTCTATGAAAATAAGTTTTTTTATATTGCCATAACTTTTTTCACACAGTGATTTGAAATGAGCTTCCATAGTAAATATTGTAGTATATTGAAACACCTTTCTAATGATATATGTCACGTCGCTATTGGTTCTTGGACCAGCCTCCATACATTTTTGCCGGTCCTCCTTTGTTTTGAATATCGCCAAGTACCCAATTGGCTAAGTAAAGTTTTTCAAGGATGTCTAATTTTTTTTTTCGATAGTTCCCGACGTAATGAACTAGAAAATACCGCTATCGCATATTTATGCCCTGTAATTTTTGTATAATATTTTTTTCAATGCCCGATATGACAGCTTTGAATTAAGGACGCCAAAATGAAGAGAGTGGACGTCCGTCTTAAGAAAATAGGTATCTGTTGAGGTGTGGTGTGTCAACTGACAAGTTGCGACAACCAAATAAATCAATAATTCTGTTAAGGTATTTGTGTTTGGTGTAGAGATGTGCCATTCCCGCGAATATTCCCCGTTTGTATGGTGAATATTCCCGCCGCGGGAATATTCCCCAGAGAGGTGGGGAATATTTCCGGGAACGGCACATCTCTAGTTTGGTGTCATTAGATCTTTGTGCTGGCCTTTGGATTGAAGAAAAAAGTAGAGAGAAATGCAAGAATTGTAGAGCTTCACCCTTGATGCCAAAATAAATGCTTACATAAAAATGAGTTCGTGCGCGAATACGAGAATTTGTGAGATGGTTGTGATCCTTGAATATTTTCAGATGATTGATAAACACAATATTGCTAAAACTAGGTGTTAAAGCGTTGATATACGTACTCATCATTAGCATAAAGTTTTCGATAACTGTATACTTAAATACCTATCAAACTTCTCTTATATTGATGTTCACAATATTTGTTTACAATTTGTTTTGTTGCAATTGACAGCTGACAGCCGACACAGACCTCGCATAAACAATTGTTTGATTCTTATTACAGATGTAGTGAATAATCCTTTCCTATCGGCAAAACTCGGAACAACGATAACACCCGAATGTTGCCGATGTGTCTATGAATTACTGTATTATTAAATTACGTGTAGGTATCAAATAAATCGCATACTTTATTTATCAATGTCAAATGTCAAACTGCCCGTTTGACGTATATTACACTGAGATGTTAAAACCACCACGATTCTATCATATAAAGAATTCATTAGGTAAACAAAAATATAACTAGTTACCGAGGACGTTTTATTTCAATAAAACGCACTGATAAGAACCAAATTCCGGTTGGGATGATCTAATGATTCTATAAGGATTGGAACCCCAAAAGTCTAACTATAAGTCAAAACTACAGTAGGATTTTGCAGACCTTTTTTATAACAATTAATTTTTTTAATTAATTAAAAATACTATGACATAACAAAAAAGACACCTCAACATAAAACAAAACAAACCAGCAGAGAAATTAATATGAATAAATATGATTTTCTGATATTATGAACGACTTCGATTATGACAGCGGGATAAGAGGAGGAGGAGCGGGGTGGAATGTGTGATGCGAAACAATACTTCCAACTTCCATATCACAGTCAGAATCAGAACTATTTTCTGGTGTATCATCGTCAGAGTTTTCATAAACGGTGATTAGTCTATCAAAATATAGGTGGCCTGCATTAATACACGAGTCCATGAAGTTTATTACAAAATCTAACATAAATATCAACAAAATATTTCTGTGGTATTAACTACTCTATATAGATACTTCCTCTTGCAATGCGACCGTTCCCTACGTTGTCTCGATGGGTACTGAGTGCGAGTGAAGTAGTAAGACAAAAACGAACATTTCCGGGAAAATACGAAAGGAAAGGATTATTCACTACATCTGTACGAACTTGGGGATTAATTTTGTCAGCCTGGCGTCCCTTTTTAATCGCGAATTTAATACAATATTTTGGAAAAATTACAGGGAATAAAAATGCAGTAGCGATATTTTCTGAACTTTAACGACGAGGTCTATCGAAAAAATATATAAACTAGACATCTTTGAAATACTTGACCTACCCAATTTAGTTTCTTATTTATTATTGATAATAATTCTTTGAAATAAATATTTTAGCATTGACGTGACTACTAATTAGAATGACAAAATCAATAATGGGTCATTCTACTTTTTCATGACCATTAATCAATTGCCAGAATAAAGTATGATACATATTGAATTCGTATATAAAAATTGTACTCTCAAATTGTACCCGAACCAAATAATAGGAATTTGTTGACCAAAATTCATATATTGATATTGATTGATGTAAAAAGATGTTACCATCTGCAGTGGTAAACGCCTTATTTTCATACAAATAATCTTACTTTCATACAAAATCAAGTTACCGTGATTGAGAATATTCAAAGTAATAATTTATTAAACAAAGCTATCGGAATGCACAGCCTAATTAAGCCTTTTTCTAAATCACAAAATAGAAAATGGAAGTAATGACCAAGTATTCTAAAATATACGTTCTACGAAAACGTGCCAAAAACGTATTTAGACGAAAAAGTAGAATGGCCCTAATATGTATACTAGTATTATTACACCAATACAGCACCTGCAACATTTCGGAAGTGACAGCAAACCGATTGCAATTCAGTATTTATAAAAGTAATCCGTAAAGTACATCCGATATTTTACGCAGAGTATGTTGTTGAAAAAAGTGACACAGAACAAGGATATTCGCGTCATTTTTGAGTGCCTGAAAAACTAAATCGGAGATGATTTGGATTGAACCTTAACTGCGACGCGACGACTATACTTGTTTTATTACTTAAGTATCTGGCTTTGCTGATAACAAACACCTTCCGTGATTACTGTGTACCAAATGTTGGTTAGAGTGGAAAACAAATAATTATGATTTGTAAAATTTCCGTTAAAATGAAACAAAGTATTTTCATTGTTAAATTGATAAAAATCTGCACAAACAAATGCAGAAAAGTGTTAATGTTTCCTTTAACGACAAAATGAATGATACACAACTGGTCATGCAGTTAATGAAAACAGTCCCAGAACATACAGATTCATATGGCAAGGCATAATAATATTAATATACTTACAGAAATAAATGAGTTTGAGTTTGAGTTTTGAGTTTTAATAATAAAATACGACCTAGCCAGCCCACATTATTCAATTTAAAAACGAAAACGAATCTTAGTTCATTATTTTCTTTTAATTTGTAGCATAAAAATGATAGATTTGAATCCTGTTCAATACTTACATCCAATCCTAGACTCGACTGCGAGTTAATGACAGAGTCGTGGGATCCCTGGTTGCGCATGCCAAAACCACTGCTCATTGAAAAAGAAGCCATGTCCTAGAAAATTATAAAATCATGGATCTAATGTACAATCAACGGTTCATGTATTTCAATAGGAGGCAGGAAGGAGGAGGTTTGAATGCCTTAAACTATTTTGAGCAACTCAATGATTAGAATTACAGTGGCTCCAAACAATTTCAAGTATTTCTTTGAGGTGCAGATAATAGTTTTGCATGTCTGCCTTACATAACTCGAAAACCAATTATTCAATTTTATGTGTATGAAAGATCCAAGCAAGTAGGGTTGCATCAACTACGTTTAATGATCAGATTTTAAAATAGTACTGAGAGCTATCTCGTAGAAAAATGTAAAATTTTCTATTTTATCCGATCATAATACCACAGTATAATAGCAGTAATTTTTCTTCCTAGAAAGGGTTCAAAAAGATCCGGCCTTTGGAAATACTAATACAAACAGAGGTCATCATAATACGCAAATAAAAAATAAACAAAATAACAAAAATAAAACTTACCATTTGGGCAAAAGGTACCACACTGCCAAAAGAACCTAAAGGCCGCATATGAGTGTCGCACGCGCGCCTAACCATCAAACTAGGAGTAAAGAACCCAGCTCTATACCAGTTGTACATGTCTTTTGATGAAAATGGACCTTGTATATTTTTCTGCAAAGAAAGAAAAGTGTTATATAATAAGTTATAGCATGAAACAGTAAAACTGTTCATGCGAAGAAAAAATATTTCTTAAACCACGACGTAAATACTTTAAGTTTTACCTTAGGATCTTCGTAATACCAATGATCAGCTAAACTCTGGGAATTAGGAGTATTCTGTGGAGGTGACTGTCGCATCATACTCATATTTCCACCATATAAAGAATTGAATGGCCCCTGAGATCCTGAATGTTGTAAGCCGTGAAGAGGAAACATATTACTTTGACCATGGTTTGGCATTTGAATATCATTTGATGGCGGCATCTGGAAATCAATAGAGGTCTTAACTACCGATCATATGGACTACTAAATATCAAACAAAATACTGCTGAGTAAACACTCTTACCGGGGTGTTATTGGGATTTTGTCCAAGTCCAAATAGTGAACTATTGTTATTGGGCATTCCTTGAATACCCGATGAATTTGGAAATCCTGCTATTCCTGTAGAACCTGGATGTATACCACTTCCGCTCATTGCAGAGTTGTTCATACCAGGATTAAGGAGTAAAGGCGGCGGTGACATTTGTTGTAGAGGTATTCCCATAGAATTATTCGCCGGGCCTTGTTCTAACAACCTGGGCCCTTGTAGTCTCATTGCCGAGTTAAGTGCACTGTTGGATATTCCTATATTATGCATTGAAGATGTCTGATTAACAGTGTTTTGCATACCAGGCTGCATCCCTAATGACTGCAAGTTAAGACCTTGCATGCCTGGTGCTTGCATGCCAGACATTTGGAGGCCGTGTGACTGCATACCGGCTGCCTGGATTCCTTGCGCCTGAATCCCAGGGGACGGTATTCCTGTATTTTTCGCTCCAGATGTTTGCAATCCAAGTGTTTGTAGGGCCGAATTCTGTATTCCAGGTGATTGCATCCCCGCATTTTTTTGTGCAGACTGCAAACCTAATGTTTGTAATCCTGAATTTTGCATGCCTGGAGACGGCATTCCGGCTGGCTGCGCCCCAGGTGATGACAGCCCATGGGCCTGCAATCCCGGATGTAATACAGACGTTAGGAGTCCATGCGGATGCAGTCCTGGAGACTGCAAGCCTGGTGCTTTGTTTCCGGATGTTTGCATTCCTAATGTATGCATCGTGTTAGAATGCATTCCCTGCATTCCCGCGATAGATAGATTTGGTTTATGCAGACTACCTTGATTTGAAGAATTAGGACTTGAGACTCTGTTTTGCATTCCAGGATTCGAGACCTGTGTTCCCGAGTTGCCAATAGAAACATTTCCTGAAGACATGCTCGAATTTAATGGTAAGCCAATAGCGGAAGGCAACTTTGAAAGGAGATCTTTGTCATCTAAAGTAATTTCGAAAATATCTTCAACGAGAGTTTCCTCTGGTGATTTTCCGGGAAGTTTTGAAGGCTCCCTAAAAATAAGTTAATGTTTTATTAATAATTGGCTCGAGACTTCTGTTTAAACCTGCGGCACTGCAATATTGTTTTATATTTTTTGTACATACTATGTACATATTATGAGTAAAATTTATAGGACATCATATAACACACTAGCAAGTGAAATGAAAAACTTACTTTTCTGCAGTTTGACCAGTTACGTCCTGCATTCCGGGTAGAATTCCTGTTTTTCGAATTTGATGATTCGAATTATCCGCTACTGATGCTACTATGTTTTGATGCTTCTGCCGCAAACTGTTATTGGGCTTGATAGTGACCGACTGAAAGTTCCCTCTCTCATCACTGGCTTCGTCCATGTTTATGTCAGACCTCATGAGAGCATCAAAAGTTTTGTTTTCTGAGAAGTTGGGCCTGTAGGCATTATTTTTGTTGTACGTGCTTTCGGCCTGGCCACTGTCAGACGAATCGGGCGAAGCCACTTGGTTTTCTTGAACGTCATGGGCTACATTACTTTCCTCTTTACTAGTACTGCTTTGCTTTGAACTTGAACTCGTATTGCCACTCTCTTCTGCCCCTGTAATGCTTACTTGCTGGAAATAAAAATTAATTTCTGAGTAATATAGCCGAATTTAAGGAGTAAAACTGAAGAGAGCGACCGTACCTTTTTGAATTTTATTTCGCTGGCGTCGAATTTTTTCGGTGACAGTTTTTTAGCTTTTGCTGATGCCCACCATTCCTCAGAGCCGTCTTCTACAGATTTTAATCTAGCGAAACTGCCGTGAGTATGGGATCTTGTTAAAGCTAAAACATACAAGATATATAACAAAATAAAAGAGTACTGTCACCACACGGGAATGTTGCGCCACTTGCCACTGTTTTTAATTTAGCCGTGTAATGCAAATTGGGCGTACTTCGGGCACACGACTGCTAAGGAATTATGATTACACGGCTAAATTGAGAACAGTGACAAGTGGCGTAACATTCCCGTGTGGTGAATATACATAATATAACATATAAATACCAGTGGCGTGGCGTAAAAGATATCCTTGGGCAAGCCGGTGTAGATTTCGTGTACATTTTCCTTAAGAGATGTAGAATAAGGAGCTCAAATGCTTGATATTAGGCAAGTCGGTAGGAATCGAGTTCTTTGGACGCCACGCTACTGATAAATACAGACCATCCACTTGAGATACTTGGCAGTAACGAGGGGCAAAGTGACAATCTACTCTCAATCTAATCTCCTGGCCCACGAACATACCGCAGACTGTACTGTCAGAGTATAGTGGTAGGTATATTTATCTACTCGGTTTATACGATAAAATCATATCAACACTATGTTTATGTATTAAATATGTTTCCAAAATAGTAACTGTGGAGTATCGAATATAAGTAACAAAACGCACATAAATAAGTTTTGAAATTTTCGTCTATTTGTACGCGCAAATTTGATACATAGGTCAATTACGACCCTCGTTAAAATATAGGGCGAAAAAAAAACATTTATGCCATACCTGGCCATAAAGTAGCCGCACGCTACGCGTACGGAAAAAACTTCTGCGATCTGGGTCTTTCTTTGTTTTACCACCCTAGTTGTGTAATGTACTATTATCTTAATCATCTGTGCGAACGAAGTTGCGGGCATCCCCTAAAATTAAATATTTACAATGCCGGGCGGATTGAGTACTCACAATACGAAGCCTCCTGATTCCTTGGCAAATTGGTGTCGTCGTTACTGTAACCATGAAAAGCGCCTGACGCGTCGAACGTGCCCGCACAAGCCTCTGCGTTGTCCATTGCCCTTAAAAAAAAAGAACACTTGTATCCAGCAATCCGTAGAACTCACTTAGAGCGACTAGTCTCTTTACTCAATAGTATAATAGGGATGACGACTGGGTTAAAACTATAATTATAATTCTATTTAGTCCGTCAGTTAGATTATGGAAAAATATGGGTCACGTATTTTTTGGTTAATCAAAATATTAAAAATCGAAGTTATAGATCATCAAACTTTTGGAGTGGGGGCTTGTGACCTCACTCCTATTTTTTCAAATGGCTGTATCAACTACGGCGGTATGAACAACAATGGCCCTTCCAATTCAAAAGTTAGACATTCTTTTTGCAGATACGAAACTTTTATAATAGCACCGTAATTTTTTTATGCTCATTTGAGCCATGACAATTTTAACTTCATACATAACGTAATGAATACAAAATTTGTTTCATTAACAAAAACGATGATGGAAAGTTGTCGCTAGGCGATACCTTGTACTACTTCGTAGTCGCTTACCATTCCGGTAATATTTCTTCGTTTTGGGCATCTCCTCCCCACGTCCGCCGGTTATGGTTCCACATCGGTGGCTTGTCCTGATTGGGCCTATCGCCCCAATCTCGCTCTGTAATGCAAATACAAAAGTGATATCTAGGGATAGGACTTTTCGTGGTAGTTTGGACTTAAGAGTGCAGAGGAGTCGTTGTTACCTAGTTAGCTTTTATGATTGAATGAATAAATTATTTTTAATGTTCAAAGTACTTACCTACCTAAATAAAATTATATGATATTTAGATAGATTATATGTATGTTTTATCTTGTTTATGTAATCCCCACAGAGTATCGATATAATAGTTTAATCATATGTACAACAACTTTTTTCCCAACAAAAAGTTCTTAAATAGTTTTATAATATGGCATATTGAAATGACAACATGTCTAAATTGACAAATTTAGACAAGTACTCAATCTATACCATTTGTATGAATTCAATTTCATATTGCAGTGTTTTTCAAAGTGTGTGTCGTGTCCCTCTGGAAGGTCGCAGAGCCTCTAGAAGGAAGTCGCGAGGGTCGAGAAACCTCTCAGGCAAAAAGGAAAAAAAATACAAAAAAGTTTAAAAATGTAACGGAATAAAATTCAGGTTAAACTTCGTGGAGGATAAGGGGTCGAAATATATAATAAGTTTGTGGAATTACGGAACAAAGGATAAGTTAAGATACTTAACTTATATTGATATTGCAAAATTAGTATGGAAGAATACCAAAAAATTAACAATTTTATCATCATTCTTTCAATCATAAAAAGTAGGTAGCGACTCCACTGCACTCATTGTTCAAACTACCACGAAAATGCTATGCTTAGTGATAACTCCAAAATAAATACTAAATGATCCCACATCAGTCTTTATAACATAAATATGTTATATAATATATATATATGCGGGCTAGTTTTTCGCAAATTGGCGTCGGATACTAATGGGTTGAAGGCACTAACTCTTACCAAACCAGCTCTATAAAACAAACATCACATTGTATACGACACTGCCCTTTTTACATACGATCGAGTTAACCAACATTTTTCTTCAATGTTTTGATATTATTTTCGAATATTGATGCACAAACCTACACTTAGTTCGGGATATGACACTATTCAAAAAGCAATACAATTGACAGAAACACATCTCTTTTGAAGCGAGTTAAAAATCAACTGCCTCTTTAATAGGGTACTTGCCTCTAATCAATATAAATTACTTCACGCTAGCCTTTAAATCTGCTTTCGAATATTTTGCAAAAATCAACTAAACTTAACTATTTAGCGTTTTAAACGATTTTTAAAAGGCCAAAAACTATAAAGATGATGATTTGATGTTTCAGTAAAATGACGTCATTTTACGTTTTTTCCGTCGGGCGTTTTGAAACTTCATAAAAAGTAACTGATTTGATCTATCAGGAAAATACCCTATTCCTGAAGTTCAAGAAATAGATTTCTCGAAACGAAATTATATGCCAACACCCTAATTAACATTTGGGGTGAAGACTCACCCCACTTGTCTTGTTGGCCAGGGCGCGGCCTCCCCGGCTCTGCCAAACGCCACTCCTCGCCTTCCTCCCGAGTCTGTGAGGACCTCCAGTTCGTATTGTTACTCTGTCGCTTGCTATAAAACAAAACAATTAAACAATGAAAATATGTACACTATTTTAATAATAATCTTTTTATAAAGAAATGAATTAGAATGGCGCTCATCGCAGTAGCCGCGAAAGTGTGTATTCAATAGAAGCTTGCAGTGCTCAATTCCAGCCTATAACGTCTCGAACTGACGCGTAAATAGTGACATTAATGACAAGTGCCTAGTCCTAGCGCGCCAGCGATTAATTTCCTTATAACGTAGCCGACCTATACATTATGGCTCCTGGCACCGTAAATGTAACAATATTACTCTATTTTATTTTAATTGCATTATGCCTCGATGGGATGAGGGATTGCCTGATTTCCCGGCGCCACCCATCACAAAGCGTATTGAACTATTCCATATAATTTCTAATTGTATCCATGTTATGATAGACAGAACATATTATAAATTCCGCAACGTAATAAAAATTAAACGGTAGCTTGTTATACAAGTTATCGGAGTTACCTTCGGAAATTCTTATTAGGAGGCCACTCGGATTGTTCGTTTACAGTCCTGTTTGTAGAAGGCCCGCCGTTGCTGTTGCTCCAAGAGCGAGGCAGTGGTGGAGCATCTTCGTCGGCAACTGCACCATATCCTGGTATTCTTTGATGAAATGCATTGCCTCTGTAAAACACAATTCAATGGTCAAGTAATATAATAATTCATCTTCACGCTACTAAATTATACAAACAAACAGATCGTACTAATAAGGGTAAGGACCGGCAGAGTAACGACTTCATACATAGGTTTTGTTTTATAGCAATGGTATTACAGATTGGACAATATCAGCATAAAGATTTGACTTGGAATTGATGTCCACTCTTCATGTGAGCTAAGTTCACCAGTACTTAATATGAATACAAAACCCTGACTAAAAAAGCTCTAAAAAGTAAAAAATAATATGTACCTGCCTATTGGCCCTGAATGTTTTTTAATATAATATGTATTATTTTGTTTTCAGTTGGGGGACTTTCTGTTTTGGTATTGCTTGTAATAGGCACCTAGGTAGATTTTTTAGGTTGGGAGTTTTTTAAATTTAAGTTATATTTCATGCTGTTTGAATGTTAATTTTATTCTAAATGACGTATGTATAATATTATTTCATAAATGTCTCCGACCTTTTTTTTTAATCAGAATCTCATAAACGGCTTGAACCGATTTCGATGAAACCTAGCTAATAACATTCTCGATTATATCACCTTTCAAACAAAAATACTAAATCAAAATCGGTTCACCCATTTGGGAGCTACAATGCCACAGACAGACATACAGATATACACGTCAAACTTCCTCGATTTCTGTCAGGGGTTAAAAATTAAAATGTCGAAATGAACTGAAATACTAAATGATAAAAAATTATAATAAACATTTAGAAGACTTGCCTTCCCAGTGACGGCTGACGGACAAACGGCATTCGGGGCCTACCACGGTTGTCAGTGACAGTTAGACCTCTACCCAGTCCTCTTCCAAACTTATCCGGTGTCAACGCTCCTATCGGTGGTCCACTGCGTAGATTTTCACGCTTAAAAATATTAGCACTTTTAAAATAATATGTAGTTATTTGTAATATAGTTTCAAATAAAGGCCTGTGATGGTTGCTCTTGTCCCCCTAGATAAAGCATACGTGTCTTTTGTTTAGAACAGTGCTGGGCAAACTATCTTTAAGGGGGGCAGACAATGGCCAGAATTATAGCAAAATGTAGGCTAGTCTAGTTAGCTGCTATAGATAGGCAATAAGGCGAGTAAAGTTGGGCGAGTAACAGTTCATTGCGGGCTGACCAGGCGTGATCAATCGACCTTTCCAGATCCGCAACGTACCTAGTTGGTCACTAAGTTCTGTAACAAGGTTTTTTGCAAATAAAATAAAATAACGTTCTTTTTTATATTATTACTGTATATCAATTTACAGCTTAGGTTTTCCCAATTAAGAAAACATACAATGTAGCTGAATTTAGTCCCTCTACTTTCTCCACCAACTCTTAACCTTCGAGATAGATCACCGCTTGAAACACACACAAGATATGATGAAAATCTCTTGTTACAAGTGATTTAAAGCCAGTGTTTAAGCTAGTTAAGATAGGAAATGTTAGTTTTGTGAAACCTCTATTTTAGAGCGTCTCTTACAACAGTAGTTAGTATTTCTTATCCGTCCTTACACTAAATATTTTGATCAAGGAGTTAAGGTCGTTTTTCACTTTAGCATAAAATACAGTAATTTCGATAGCGGGCAATGGAACTGAGTACGTAAAACACGAATACTGGCGATTGTGTCACCAAGACCTATATAGATAGGGTGGATTTCACAGCGTTTCAAACGCCGTCATCACCAATCCCGAAATTTCAACGATTCACTTTAAGAATGTATCCCATTATTTTGATAAAATCCGAAAATAGTACCTACTACTTTCATGATTTGATCAAAAATTGTGTAATTTTTAAAAAGATGTCATCATAATATCGAGATTGGTGATGACGGCGGTTGAAACGCTCTGAAATCCACCCAATTGCACCCTAAAGTAAAGATGAAAATCTATTTAGAATCTTACATAATCATAAAGTGTACAAAGGAACTATATTTAAAATCAGGGACTGATTATCCAGACACTTGTGCGTGTTTTTAAAGGTGGGTTATCTCAAAGTTTAGGAGTGGTAAAAACAAATGCGGTACTAAATTTAAGAAAAAAATACATTTTCCTGATTGGCAAAAACTAAGCTTTCAATTATTGTGTTAAAAAACAAAAAAATACTGTAATTTTATTTTATTTGCAAGAAACCTTGTAACAGAACTTAGTGACCAACTGTGCTACTACTACGGTAATGCTACGCCCAACTTTACTCGCTTAGTTGCCGGCGGTAGGACCAATGCCTTAAATACGCATTTATTTCTATATACTACTTATTTTGAAGGACCATCGGCGAGCCGGATTATCGCCTCCCGCGGGCCATAGCCCGCCCCTAGTCTAGAATGTAAGAGCAAGAGACAGGTGCTTTATCAATAACAGTAACAACCATGATGCAGGTGCTGGTGGAGTTAAAGGAACATAATTTTGTTTCTGGATGTACATTCCTTAAACTCCTTTTTGCCCCATCTGACCTTATTTCACAAATATCGGTATTTTACCATTTCCTCTTCAAACGTATTGTGTAGTGCAAATGGTGGTTTGCCTCTTGGTTGATAAAGTTGATCTATAGATTTTAACTCTGAAGGCGCTTCAACATTCCTGTCATAAAGTGCAAGCATTTCTTCTCTGCCATACCTAGAACATAAAATAAAAACAATATGTAAAATCATTTCTACATTACTTTCAACTGCTGTATTGTATAAGTCATATCTAAGTATTATAGCAATTATCTAGTTTTCAACTGTACATTTTGATAATTTGTTTCTTTACATTCCCGCATTTTGCTTTCCCTATGCAGTAATCCATCCCAAAAGCCAAAACAAAAAAACCGGTCAAGTGCGAGTCGGACTCGCGCAGCGAGGGTTCCGTACAAACTCGTAAATAGCTCGAGAAAAATTGTATGGCGGTTAGTTTAGTAGGAGCAAATAAGTACGTGTTACGGACTCTTGCCAATTTCTAAAAAACAGTGCATGTTAGGAAAACTGTTATATTTCTCCTGTAATATTTAAGGTGATATTAATAATGGGTAATTATTACGGATTTTTCTGTTCAGTAACTTCGAAGATAATATGGAGGAATGGTATTTTTTTGAACTTTTTCGTCCTAAATCAAAAAGTACATGATTAAGAAAAAAAATAAAGGTTTCAGAATCTACAAATTAAGCCCTTTTGATACCTCACTTGATACAATAGCACAACTTAAAATTTTCGACCTACCATTTCGGCCCGCTTTAAAAAAAGTAAAAAAGGTATAAGATGTTTTTTATATCTAGCAAGCTCGGGTTAGAGACTTTTAAAACTATTTCAAATTTCAAACCAATAGCAGCAGTAGTTCCTGAGATATCTGACTGTGACAGATGGACTGACAGACACAGTCTCACCATAAGGGTTCCTTTTATACCATTTTGGTATGGAACAATAAAAAGAAAAATCTAGTTATCCTAGTGGGCAAAGCTTTATAAATGCTCCACTTTCTTAGCCTAGTGACCGTACAACACTACAAATTAGGGCTAGTGTATTTAGTAACATGATACAAGGGGTTAAATAGCAAGGTTATATACAGTGGTATGCATGATATCTGACCAGCCAGGTAAGCAAGAATATCCATACCTTTAGACTCAAAGGGCGTAAACGTCGTAGGTTCTTATGGCGTTTACACCCTTTGAGTTTAAAGGTATCGATATATTCTATTGGGGCAGTTGATTTTATGTAAAGAAATGGTATAAATAAATAAGCATGCCAATTATTTATATTTATGCCCTTAACTGCATCTTTCACATTGTTGACTTTACTGTTGGGCCATAAAAAAATCCTTATGTAAGCTACACAAATGTAAAAATAAAAAATGGATACATTCAACATATCCCATGCAGGCCCAGAGAATTTTCTGTATTTTTAAAATTGAAACTGTCTTTAATTTTACAAATTCAAAACTTATTGTGACCTATATGATCTAAAATGTCATGAAGCAAACAAGGCTAATGCATACTCACCGAAGTTTAGCAAGATGTATCTTTTGCGTATTGGATGCTGCACTGAGTAGGTTCCCTGGCACTGGCGAGGTGGGCCTGGCCGCCGCGGCGCCGATAGCCCCGGGAGTGGCGGCATTACCCGAGGCTAACGGCGTGTTCTGATTGTTGGAACCCTGACTGCTGGCATTGCGTTCACGTGACAAATTGCGCAGCCACTCCGGTCCGAACTTGATAGGATTATTACGGTCGCCCATTGCTTTGGACGGTCACTTTATTCAATATACGAAAAACTGAAACAGCTGAAATATAATAACATTTTTAATAAAATTGAAGGGAAAGTTAAAAATGTGATTCATTGTACTGAAACAGTTTTGTCTGGCTTCATAGTTGTCAAACAAATACTTTAATGGCCTGTTTTCTTCTGCAAATTAGACAAAACCAGATTGAGTTACCATTTGTAAAGGGTGTGTGTAAGTAATAAATTATTTTAATGGAAATTAGCAACCCGGACCAAACACTCAAGTTATACTTGTTAATATTTAAGGAATAATCAGTTTTATAAAGTAAACTTTTCCCATACAGTCATAAATCAAAATGTTCAATCTGCACCTTGCTTTTGTTTTTTTAGGCTCGATTGATAATAGGTAATTCACTAAAAAAATATCCTGCGATATTTCTTCTTGGAGATTAAGATATATAAAAATTACTCCTCGCTTTGCCATAAATATTCGCTCAGCTTCTAAAAAGATAGTTACTCTAATACTAGAATATCATTAACTACATTCTCATACCAAGTTTCAGGCCAATCAAAATTAAAGGACCACAACATTCTATAACCACTCACATGCTTTGTGCAGCTATAGCTGCATGTCAGCACCCTTATGTCAAGTTAGCATAGAGTCAAACGCAAAATATCAAGCATGTGAGTGGATAACAGACTTGCATTTACAGTAACATATAACCTAAAAATGATAATTCAGAGTGCACTTAGTGGCATAATTGTATGCTTCATTTCACATAAATGGAAACAAGCAGTTTTCCTGTGCATGAGCTGGAAATATAATTTACGTCACACATAAAGTGGCAATAACCGCTCGCTGCGCGTGCGGAAAATCCGACTTCCTGGCCTGGGGGGACATAAAATTTTGTACTTACCGTGGGAGGTAATATAGAAAGCCTCAGATTGCATATTATTTATCTTGTCTTCGGTTAGGGCGTCAAATACCTGCGACCTGAGGCATTCTTTGTTTTCCGTCCCTAGGTAAGTAATGTACTAAAAATGTCTATTTATGACAAATAATATGAATTTATAGAGTTTTGATTTGACTAAAAGCTATATTCAGGAAAACTTCAATTTATTTAATTTAATAGCACCAATATTTTAGATAGATTGTTAATCTGAAACAACCATCTAAGGATACATTGTTCTATATTTAGTTTCCATACTAAGTATCCCAGTTATAGATGTATTACCAAGAGCAAAAGGAGATTGAAAGTAGTAATGTATTGTCAGCATAAAAAGTATTGTTATTTTTATTTCCTGTACAATTACATATTCAGGAGAGTTGCCCTGCATGCTGTGTCATTGCCACTGTGATATTTCATGAATGTTCTTTATTATTATGGTAATTATTGAAATTAATATTTTCAGTCACAGCATCTTCTTTAGTGAAACTTCATAATTGTGTAAAATATATAATATCTTCCACATTACATTCTTAAACAGAACCAGAATAAATAACTTTAGCCTTTTATTTCACACATACAATACAACGAAGCTGTATGGAGAATTATTTATCCCAACATTGAATTGATGAATTAAAGCCTTGTTGAAGAATCAAATAAAAAAATCAACAAGTAAATTTAAGGGACTATCTTTAAGAATATTACCATCAAAACATGTTGATAAATGCCATATATCAAAGTAATCTGATATGTACACAAACCTTGGTAATAGCACTCACACACATACTAACAGTACAACAACATGTTTTTAAAAAGTGATATCTATCACCAATTGTTGTATTATATCACAATCACAAACACCAAGCAATTAATTCAAAGAATGTAAGCACAAGCACAGCACTAAAATAACATCACTTCGCTGATGCTGAAATATAAAGTTGTACTAAGATATGCAGTCATCCTGATTAACACTGTTATTTATAGTAGAGGATAGAGTAGTTTCAGCGGAACTTGTTATTTTAATAAATACACAAATTAGAATAGTTTAAGGTAAATACTACAATACTAAGTGTTTTTATTTTGAACTCATAATTTAGCTGGCAGCTCTACGATTAAAACGAACCTAAATACGTCCAAAACAAAGAATAGCCAGTGTAGAATATTCAGATATTTAAGTTAAAATAATGATTATACACCACCAAC
This sequence comes from Eudemis profundana, assembly GCA_947034925.1. NCBI lineage: Eukaryota > Metazoa > Arthropoda > Insecta > Lepidoptera > Tortricidae > Eudemis > Eudemis profundana. The sequence continues at coordinate 30,660,701 of OX344794.1, forward strand.
TATAAAACCGAATAACGTAAACTACAGATTTTAAAAGAATAAGTAGTGTACATTTTTGAATATACATAATTTGTAGCTCACAATAGGCAAAAATCATCATACGTAGGCACCTCGTGTATGTTCAGTTCACCAGATTGAAACACATACCTACCTAATCCAAGAGTCAAGGTAGTAGGAGACACAAAGTAAAAACTGAATACGTATAAGTAAAACACTGAAGCGAGTTCGCGATATGTAAATGAAATATATCTGATCAGATCGAAATAAGAACGATACGAAATTAGATCATAATTACCTAAGAGCTCGAGTGATAATCAGACACACGCACAGCAACAGAGCAATATGGCCGCCCAAAATGAAGTGAAGAAAGAAGACCACATGCAGAGTACGAGATGGCGACAATCAGTGTTGCCAACTCCGAATTTCATTCAATGCTAAAATTTTGCTGAAATTCTGCTAAAATTATGCTAAAACTTGATAAATTCTGCTAAAAAATATGCTAAATAAAAAGAAGCATTATTCTTTCAAATTTAATGTATTTTGATTATTTATTTATCGTATGGCATCATTACAAGTCACTGGATAATCATATTCTAGAAAGATTGTGATTATTACAGCTTTACAATAATCCTTTTTGTGGCCCATACTAAACTTTCAGCAAAAAAATTGCTAAAGATACCTAAGTAAATTAACAATGTATTAATCGACATTTTTTTTTTTATATTGCAATCAAAGTAACTTTTTTACTACAGCATACAAACATCATCATCATCAACTGTTCAAAGGTTAACTGAAAGAGATCCCTTAAAGAGATAAGTTTACCTTAGTACATATACCTTTATTTTGCAACCCTGTTCTGTACTTTGTTTTATTTTATACAATAAAGTGTTTACATAAATACTTACAATTATAATGTCAACAGAGATATAGTGTACTATAAAATTTCTAAATGTAAAAAATTATACCAAAAATTATGCTAAATGTAAAAAATTATGCCAAAAATTATGCTAAATGCTAAATGTAAAAAAATTCTGCTAAACCAGTCCAAATTATGCTAAATTTAGCACTGATTCTGCTAAATTGGCAACACTGGCGACAATGAATGAACAAATGAAGTATGAACAGTGCTACCAACCGTCTTTCCACTTATTTTTTATTACATTACATTCTATGATGACATTGTAATGTTATCTGTTGCGTTTGCTAACTTGTTTTTCTTAGGTTGGCTAAAAAAATAATAACGATGGAAGGCTGCGGTCCCACCGAGACGATAGTTGCGCAATATCTCGCAATAACCATTTTGTAGTCCATGCCTTGTAGTTATAGTAGTTAATAATGACATATGCGCAATGATTAAGCCATGGACGTATATCTAAACTGTACTGAGTTCTAACTAATATCAATCAATCAAAAATGGTTTTGTATGCGTACGTTCATGGATTAAGCTAAAGATCAAGCAAGTTTACATTTTATTTTACAATGTCGCGTAATAATAATTACATTGTACAATCAAATGTCTATGGAGTATATTGCGCAATATATTAAGAGACATAGAAAGATGTCAATAAGTAAGCATTTAATTTACAATTTACAATGTTGCTATGTTACCTAGTGGACTAGACTGGCTTGTATCACAATAAAACTAAACAAACCGTAATAAAAACTACCTACAAAAGAAATTGCCGAAGTCCGAAGTATTGTCTAAGAAAGCTTAGCTTTATGGCCATGCAAATGATGTCCGACGCACACAGCGTCGACCCCGCCGGCGGGGTCGACCTCCTCGCGACAAAAGCACACAAGGGCCGCGTCCCGACTTGCCCCAGGACCCGAATGTCCTGGTTTAACTTCACTCCGACCTCGCTCGGGCTCAGCTAAGTTTCTTACCGGAGTCTTCTTAACTGGGCTAGGTTTTAGCAAACCGGCACCTAAAACTCCCATTACTTCGATACACAAGTTCACATAAGGACAGGATTTCCCGAGTCACCCTTCCCGCTGGTCCGCTGCTCACTCTGAGCAATCAGCGCAAAGTCAAGATGGCCCTGGCCAAACGATCTGGTTCGACTCCAGGCGTTCAGGCCCCCACCTAGCCCGATTCTATCGAGGTGGACCGGGACAAGGTGACCTGGTTCGATCCCAGGCACCCCCAGCACCCACCCAGTCCGACCAAACTCATGGTGGTCCGGCTAGCGATCTGGTTCGACCCCAGGAAACGCCATGGCCGACCACCCGGTCCGACAATCGCTACGGCCGTGTATGGGTTGCGAGTTTGTCAGTTTCTAAAAAAAAAAGGCCATGCAGATGTACCTAGTATTGGTAAACTGGTCTTTTTAGCGGACCGATTATGTTTGCAATCAGCAAATTTGATCTTTACAGGTCACTTTTTTACTTTAGACATTTATAATGTAGTAGTAATTAGTTGGTCTGTTGTTAGTACACTTTTTAAAATGTAATGGAGAGACAGTTACTGGTATTGCGTTTAATGGCTCTTCTACACGACGGCCCATCGTGATGGTCCACTATAAAGGCCTTTGATGTGCCGCCGGAAAACTGACACCGACGCCATCTCACGACCATCGCACGCGCCATTAGCCATCCGTCACCACTATGCCCTCCACACGCTGGCCCATCATAGTGGACCATCACGATGGGCCATCGTGTAGAGAAGCCATAATATCGACTACTAACTATAAAAATACAAGTAGATAATGAAATAGGTACTCACATTTCACATTAGTAGTTGTAGTAGACAATGTAAACACTCATCCGGTGGATAGTGGTCGTAAATGCATATCCCACATCCAGTGCACCAATTTTACAGTTACAGAAATAATTTAAGTGGCGGAGAAATAAATTATTTCATATAAGTGTGGCTAATATGAGGGCTGCAATATTAGGGTTGTCGCAAAGAATAAAGACAACCAAGTAGTACGACTTCGGCCGTTTAGGAGCGCGCGACACGTATTTACACAGACGCACGATCGCGCATACGCACAACATTGATAAGTTTAGTAGAGCACCATGGCAACGCGAGGTTGCTTGTTTGTCAACTAGTAAACAAACTTCAAATGATGTCAAATCAGATTTTTGTATTTTTTATGTTTTAAAGGAAGTAAATAATGATAATGTGGTTCTAAATACTATAGATGTGAAAGGTAACACCATCTCTTTGTACGTTTGACCTGTTAAGGTGGGTTTAGATCAAACGAATTCTAACACATTCTTCATTCTAACAAATTCTTTGTGTACACACAAAGAATTTGATAGCCTCCTGACACCTGGCGTCCTTTACAAAGTGCTAAATAAACTGTACTCTAAAGTCCGAATATTTTTTAACTCCGTATATCGATAATGGACGATGACCTACAGGTAGCCTCAATTCCCGAGTGTTTGTTTTTTCCCGCTAAAAAGATATTGGACACGTGATTGCTCACAGCCAATGAAATTTAAGTAATGGCGATAGTTTGTCCTCGAAGTTCGATAGAGATATCCTACCTAGTGGCCGCCATTCTTGCGACCCGTGCTCAGGAGTATACAGCTATGGCGGCACGTGGTCGACGCAGTAAGTAAAACTTATATTTTTTTTGTTAAATTCGCTCGTTTTAACGTAGGTTTTTTATAGAACTGCAAATTAGTAAACATTCTTTCAAAATCACATACTTTTGTGTAGATATGAAGAACAGGGAACCTATTACGAACTCTTAAATCCAGGCTGCTTATGAATTGCCTGGCTTTAATCGTATTACGAACGCTTAAATCCAGCATGGTTTTACGCTCGCTGGCTATGACGTCACTTGAGACGGTCAGCTTTAAGTGGCTGGAAATAACCGTATTACGAGGTGCCAGTTGACATTTCGTTGTCTATGGTTTTAGTGAGTTGACTGGAAAATAAACGTCAATTTAGCAATTCAAAAAAAGCTCCTCTAGGGTAACTTTATCTGACTGGATTTGGTTGTTTTACGTAGTGATAGTGATTTGATTATATATTTTTTGGCTGTTTTAAGAAATTTGAGACAAGTGTAATTGATCCGCAATTAAGGTAAGCGAATTTTTCCTTGTTAAAATGTGTTGCTTGCTACTTAAAGCACCCAACGTTTAATTTTTATTTTGTAGATGGCCGATGAATATGAATTGTTCGAATTCTTCGAGTTAGACAATGCCATAGCTGCTGAAGCTAAGGAACGTCGGAGATTGTTGCGGATCCAAAGCGATCCCTTTGGTATAGAAGATGTCCAATTTATACAAAGATATCGACTGTCCAAGGAGCTGGCGAGAGATCTCTGCGACGAGCTTCGTCCGCACATGACTCAACCTACCAAGGCGACGGATTTAACGGTTGAAACTAAGGTAAGTAGATAACTTGCAGAGAGTGTGGTGATTGAATGGAGTGCCATCCATATAAAAAAACAGTTTAATGCGTAATAGCTATTCAGAATTGTTGTTTTCCATGTAAAGTGGATTATATTATTTTTGAGCCTCTTTCAACCTTTTCCAATCATTAAAATCTATTTGACCAACACATGAAATTTTGCATATCAAGTGAGACTCTAAATTTTGTTACTTAGTTCAAAATGTCAATGAGTCTTATTAACCTCTAAAAACCATTATTTGTGTAACTCAGTCCCTTAAGAGTCCTTAAAAGCTTTCAACACTTACAATCAAACTTCAAGCTGAAATTGCATTTATTGCTCTTGTACTTCAATCAGTTAGCAGAAATTTTCAATACTTTTGTTATAGTCTGCATTTAAAATGTTTAAAATGTTCTAATTTCCTTTTTTTGTTACATTGGTATTGTGTCCCACTGCTGGACAAAGGACTCCCACTCGTCTTTCTTCTCTGTCCCTAGCTATCTTCGGTCTAAGGTTTGACTTGGCCCATTTATTACTTGTGTGTGTGTGTGTTAACTTATTTCTCATGTGTTATATCAGCTGTTGGTACCATCGACACATACCTAGTAAATATATATTTTTTCTTGCTCATCAATTTATGAAAGAATTATTTTGTTACAGATTCTAACAGCTTTATCATTTTATGCTACTGGATCATATCAACGACCAACTGGTGATATAGCTGCACACTCAATTGCTCAGCCAACTGTGTCTACTGTAATCGAGGAAGTTACAGCTTGCCTGAATTTGCCACACATACAGGCAAAATACATAAGATTCCCACAAAATGCGCAGGAACGTGGAATAATAGTACGCAAGTTAGTATTAAAAGCTTAACCGTATACATAACTGACTTTTCAGTAGTAAGTAGTAGTACAGCGGGAGAAAAAATGATCTTTGTATGATACTGGTTTTGAACATGGCCTTATTTTACAAGCTTTTGTTTTAACTGGCAATGTAATGTATATATATGTAAGTAGGTTTGTTTGGGTGTAATCTTGCAACTCAATTTTGAAGCCACCAACTTCAAAAATAACAGGTTAAACATTATAAATATCTGTATATAGGTATATGAATCGTTGATTATCCATTTCTTTGGGGTAATTAACATATTATTTTCTGCTTTTTAGTTTAAGTCTTTGGAAGTCAGGTTTAATTTTTTGTTATAAAAATTTTAAATTTTTAGTGGTGCTGGAAAAATATTGTTTTAACCAAATAGACTTATGTCTGCCAAATAGGTCTCGCCGTCTTCAAGTAACCGGGGAATAAACCTACATAAAAAATGCTCTTTGTTTTGAGGTCGGTTAAGACTGGAAACTTATTTCTAATAAGAAATGCACGCACAAATCGCTATATGTGAAGACACCTTAATTTTGTAACCCTGTACTTTGTCTTATTTTGTGCAATAAAGTGTTTACATACATACATACATATGTGTGCCTATGATATTTGAAGAGTTCCCTCGATTTCTCCAAGATCCCATCATCAGATCCTGATTTGGTTGCAATAGGACCACCTCGGAGGTATACCCTTTAAAACCATAAAAGAATTTTCCAAATCGGTTCAGCCGTCTTCGAGTAATCGGTGAACAAACACACAAAAAAAACATACAGACGAATTGAGAACCGTCCTTCTTTTGGAAGTCTGTTTATTATAAATATATTGTATATTTCCAGATTTTACGCTGAGTTTGGTATACCTGGGGTACTGGGCGCAATTGACTGCACTCATGTGGCTATTGTGCGACCTACGGAGCACGAAGAGCGATATTTTTGTCGGAAGCAATACCATTCCCTCAATGTTCAAATAGTAAGTCATGATTTTACATACAAGAAATCAAAGTACATAGAAGAAATAAACGGCACTCACCTATGGTCCAGACCAGTGACCGTGAGTGGTGCTGGTGGTGTGAGTGGTATGGTGGGATACATGTGTAAAACGTGTTCTTATAAATAAATAAATATTAGGGGACAATCTTACACAAATCGAACGAATCGAATCATAGATGGCGTTTAGGTTGAAACCCTATTAAATCAGAATGATACAAAAGTCAAAGTAGATAGCAAAATTGAGCGCACTTGCTGGGTGCTCCGGTGGACGAGTGGTTGTGAAGCTGGACCGGAAATCCAGAGGTACCGGGTTCGATTCCCGGTCTGGACCATAGGTGAGTGCCATATTATTTTTCTATGTACTCTGATTTCTTGTATCTATATATATGTAACTTAAAATGTGGTGTAATTTACCCGCATTAGGGGTTATAGATATAGTACGTCACACCCATGAGGGGTGGGAGGGGGGGTCTAGCCAAATGTGACAGCCTATACTAACAAGGTCAAATATGTTAGGTAAAAAACAGTGTGATAAGGGGGGGGGGGGGGGCTTAAAAGTCTATGATTCGGTTGTCGATGCCTAGCTGTTATGCCCAAGCCATATTTTAAACAATATGATTATAATTTTCGTTCTCTTGAAGACGCTTGAAAGTCTTGTACAAATTGTGGTTATTTATATACGTCACAAGGAAACTCGCCTATCGACCCCCTCTTCCCCATAAATGTTCTTACGCTTACGTAATAAATGAATGGTGCCTGTTAAATTTTTGAAGCGATTAAGAAATCCCGTTGTAAGAGCCAATTTTTAAAGTTTGAATGATCACGAGTTGCTTAAGATTAAGGATATATGTGCTGTTCCCGGGAATATTTCCCTTAGAACTTGGGAATATTACTTACGTTCATATGTAGGCAATTCGTTAGAAATCTGATAGTATGGACGACATGCCACGGCTAGGTACTTAGATGTTGTTACTAGTGAGCGAGTCTTTAATAGGGAATATGCATGATATTTTTTATTTACTTTAATAAAAGCTCATTCGTATGAGAAACAGTAGGAAAAAAATATTTTTCAAATAACTATAAAAACAACCAAGATATAAGAGAAGAAAGATTTATCTCTATCTCTTTCTAGCAAAACAGATTATAGTATGGAGATTGAATGCCAGCCGTGCACTATGACGTCATAGTCCATATCGGATCTCTCTGTCTAATCGCTCTGATTAGAGCTTTAAAATGTTTATATCTTCCGTATTTCTCGGTCGATTTTAATTTTATTTTAACTGTATGTCATCTTTTTTACGGTATTTTCAGATTTTGTTAAGAAATGTGTTAAAAAAAAATCATGCATATTCCCTATTGGAGTCGGGAACCAAGTTGCGATGCGGGCACAGCGGCTTTATTAGAGGAAAATAGTTCCTTCTTTTACCCGAAATATTTTGAAACCTGAAAATATTTTCAGATATGCGATGCAGACAAATATATAATGAGTGTTGATGCGAGTTTTGGAGGAGCTACGCATGACTCGTTTATATGGGGCGATCATCCACTCAATACCCACCTGAAGAACATCAGTCAGCAGGAGACCATTTGGTTTCTTGGTATGTTATAATGATTTGGATACTGATAACATTTGGCCTGTTTATAAGTAGCATTAATGAAATTTAACATAATTAGGTAGCATTCACGATATAGTTTGTGAAGTAACTAAATAGTGATATAACTATGAATATATAATTATGTTACCGCAAATCTGTTTAATTCAGGCATTCTATACAATACCTAGGTAATGTGTAGAATACCTGGCGCGTCTTGGCAATGTATAAAATACGAGGGCTGTTCCGAAAGTTTCTAGCTACTCCGTCTCTATTCAGGCGATGTTATTTTTAATAGTACCAATAGACAATTTTTAGGTGGACTACCCGATATTTTTAATTTCTTGTATAAACAATTCCGATCGTGTTTTTTTCCAGTCACTTTTAATTTGCCAAACGAACTATTTACTGTGGTTATATTTTAACTACTTTTAGCAACATTTCTCAGTCGCGATAGTTCCTTCGTTGTGAATTTTCATGGTAGATTTTTTTTAAATAATACATTTCTAATGTCTTATTTTACTAATATGCAACCTTTCCATACATGTTATTCAAATCAGTCCGCCTCGCCTGTCGGCTCGTTTTATAAACCCACACTCGTATACAGTATGTAAACAAACGAAAAACATATATTTAAACCCGTGAAAGTTTAGGTGAGAAACAAGGTTTATGGTAGGTAAATTGTTGGGATATACACTTTTTAAAATTTGGTTAAAGATAATGATGGATCTGGCCAAGTGTAGATATAACGGGAGGTAATAAAGCCCTCGATCGCATATTTACGTCCCTCGCTTGCAGCTCGGGCCGCAAACTTCTGCGATCTCGGCCTTTCTTTGTATTACCACCCTAGTTATGTAATGTACTATTTTGTCATGACATTAACATAACATTCCATAGGATGATACGAGAAGTGTTAACCGACTTAGTAAAAAGTACCTATAACTTGTCCATTTTAATAAAATTATAAATCTAAGGATAATCGATAAACACTTACAAAAAATGCGAAATCTTGGCCATCAACGGGTTTAATGCTATGGTTCTCGTAGGTTTACATACTGTATTTTCATTAAGTAACAGTAACATAAACTACTATTAAACACCTATAAGCAGGTTATACTGTTTTATTTCCTTGCAAATGTTTATGAAATAAGTAGCCAAGGTATGGATCCTGACATCTGTATATGCTGTAAAAAAAGCTGGTCAAGTGCGAGTCGGGCTCGCGCACCGAGGGCTGGAACGTCAGCCTAAAACTGGCACTATAAGGAACCTTTGTTTTCTTCTGTCTATTCCTATACGGAACAGACTAAGTAGGTAGTTTTTAATGAAACAATTTTTCAATAAACTACTTTTTATTATTAAATCATCACAACCAAAATCACTACATAGTATAAAACAAAGTTATGAGGCTTTTTGAGGGAAAGACTAAAAATGTGATTTGAACATCGTTTTATCTCTTCAATAATATTGAAGTAGTTTCTTCTCAAATATTTCTATTATTTAGAGGTTTTTCTATAATATAACATAGAAAAAGTTGTAAAATAGCCTATTATTCAGAAAATCCGTTTATTTTTTATGAAAACTCGGCCAGGACGCTATCTGCCAGGTCTAATTGTGTTTTAAAACCATTCAGGGACCCGCTCAAATATACACACAAAATTTAATCCAAATCGGTCCAGCCGTTTAGGAGGATTTACGTAACAAACAGCGGATTGATACATATCATAATATATAAAAAAAAGATGAATGAAATGAAACATCTAGCCTATTCGGTTTCTCATTTTGTCTTAACTTCGTTCAATTTTCAGAAAATGTCTGAGAAACTAGCGCTAGTTAATTTTTTACTGTAAAAGCTACAAATAACTACTTGATTTTATTTAGAAAATTATGTTTACTTATATAAAAAACAATTTTTTACGTATATTTCCATTCACAGGCGACTCGGGTTACCCTCAACGGAAGACAATGATGACGCCTATCACCAATGCCGAGCCGAGAACACCCGAGGCACACTACACCAACCTGCAATGCCGTGCAAGAACTATAGCGGAAGGAGCCATCGGTAGATTAAAAACTCGCTTTCGCTGTCTGCTGGTGCATAGGGTCCTACATTATGATCCTCACAAGGCCGGCTCTATTGTAAACGCATGTGTAATATTACACAACATTTGCAATAGAGCTAACCTGCCTTTTATGCCAGCGGACGATGACCTTGAGGAGGATCTCATCGAAGACGCTCGTCTTCAACCCGATGTGCCGCCTCACTTCGAGCGTGTCCCGCAGCACGGCGTGGCCGAGGCCGCGGACGACGAGGACGCACCGGGCGTCGCCTTGCGGCTGGGCGTCGAAGCGAGGCAGCGATTAGTCACGCGTCTCTGGCACCATCGTCTCTGGCACCATCGGCATCACCACCGAGCCTGAAAATATATACCTGACGATATAAATTTTTCGCGATGTTTTTTTTCACACCTTAGTCATTAATTTAACGTTAAATATTCGGCTCGGTACCGAATCGTAATGTAATGTAGATAATCCGGGTCCATCTTCGGATTAACTGTATGATAAGGTGCATTGGGGTAATTTCGAACATGAGATAATTCCGAAAATTAAGAATTTTTCGTAATCGACGCAATATAAATTTGCTGTAACGCGCTAACAATGTATTAGACACGCCAATAGTGCTCCGACTAATTGTTTACCTCAAAAAAAAATCCTAATTTTCAGAATTACCCCACGTTCGAAATACCTGATTATGCATTGTCATTGTCACCAAAGGTATGAAAGTATGCCAGGGCTTTAGTTTGGCGAGTGTGTAACGACCTATGTAAAAATCAGTCTTTTGATTATCATGTGAATGGGGACCCTCATTTTGCAACTTGACGTCCGTCTGGCAGGGCTTAACGTCATACGGTTTAGGCAACATCACTTTCAGTTTAAAAATACAAAAAAAAGCTGAATTAAACCAAAACTGCCCTTCTCCTGCCCCACCACTGGATCGCTCATTCCCAAAATACCGCATTCCTAAAATACCAGATTCTCGATATATCGGATTCTCCGTATACCAGATTCGCGAAGTAATACATCTAACAAAATCATTTAGATCCTTAATATGGTATGATAGGAATCTGATAAATCGAGAATCCGGTATTTTGAAATATCTGGTATTTTGGGAATGCGGTATTTTGGGCATGAGCGCCCTGGATAAATGCAAAAGCTCCGAAGTGCCAGTTTGTGGCTGGAAGTGAACGTAAATAATAAAGAGATAGAGAGAGAAGATTTTCATTAATCATTAAAAAAACAGACTTTTCTACCGTACCTACTTAGACTAGTTAGGCCGCTATCTTCCAATGTTCGATGTTTTAATTTTTAATCGCATCTGTCGACAAAAAACAACCTTATGGTTGTTTAATGAGTGTTATAGAATTAATCTTCTAAAGTGCAAAATAAGGATGGCAGTTTCTTTGTATCAACTTACTAAAAGATTCGAACAACGTTATTATAGTAAATGAGGGTAGGGGTACTCTGATGTACTTTTTTGTTAGTCTATGAAATCACTGTTTTCGAGTATATGTAATACAGTCCTTACAGTCTGATTACATGTACAATAGACAAAAAATCAAAACTTACTTGTAAGGAGTCCTTTTATTAGAATACAAAAATATCAGAAAGATAATACGAATGCAAACTGAGGTGCATAGACAACCGATAAGCAATTGGCAAGTTTCGGGTACTCTCGTAAAATGCTATTGCGTTACTATTGACGCTATTTAACAAGCTTCATATATGTATATGTACAGGATGTTACATTGAATGTATATAAAACAAAATCGGGTTAGTTGCACCATTTATAACTCGAGAACGGGTGGACCGATTTTTGATTTTTTTAGGTTTGTCCGTGTCCCTAATAACAGAAGAACTATTAAAACATCTAAAAAAACTAAAATATCTGAGGCGGAACGAAGTTCGCCGGAACAGCTAGTAGGTTATAAAATTAGGGTGGCTAGACAATACAAAAAAAACGACATTCCATTTCGGGCCTGAAAAAATAGTACATTACATAACTAGGGTGGTAATACAAAGAAAGGCTGAGATCGCAGAAGTTTGCGGCGCGTACGGAAAAAGCCGCTTTCTGGCCAAGTGTAGACATAAAATGATGTACATAACATACGGGAGGTAATAAAGAAAGCCCTCGATCGCATATTTACGTCCCTCGCTTGCAGCTCGGGCCGCAAACTTCTGCGATCTCGGCCTTTCTTTGTATTACCACCCTAGTTGTGTATTATGCCCAGTAGATTTGGGTTAGCTATATTCAAATTTAACATTATTCCAAATTGATAGAGCAGCAATAGCTCCTGAGATATCTGGCTACGACAGACAGAGGCACACCATAAGGGTCCCTTTTTTACCATTTTGGTACGAAACCCTAACATTTATCATAATTTGGGTACCTAGGTACATTTTTCACACAATGTGTATCCATATTGCCGCTATAACAACAAAGAATAAAAATAAAAGAGTCCTCATACAAGAAACGTGTTTTTTCGTGTGCCGACTTCATTCTAACTTTCTCATACTAACCGGTTGAGCTAAGTTTGCACCTCGTTTCCTTAGCATCATATACCAACCAGGCGCAAATTTAACTTAAATTTATAATTAATCATATTCTGGACTGAAATTTTTTAGACAACCCACTTGCAATATATTTATTAACATATTTAATTTAATATCAAATAATTTTTGTCCATTAACCAGTTCGGTGAAGGTCGTTCTATACTGGGATCCTCTACTATATGTGTTACAAGGTAACAATAGAATCCTTCACTACATTCAGGATTCAATGTGGCATACTCGCCTTAAATATATTATAATTTTACTCCCTAGTAACACAATCTACTATTATGCACTAAAAAGCAATTTTACAAGAATTAAAAACAGTATAATTATTACCTCCTGTCAATTCTCTCCATGGTATCAGAGATCCTAATGAGGCTGTCGCGGATAGAAGCAAGGATCTCCCTTAGTTCCCATTGCCCCTCCAGCCTCTCCTGATTGTTGTCCAACAACAACCGCCGAGCGCTACGGGCATCAAGCCGATCAGCATCTGCCATGCGACGCCTGGTACGCCTGCGGCGCACTGGTCCCTGTGCAGGTGGCGGCGGTGTTGGTGGTCGTGGTGGTGGTGGTGGTGGTGTTGGTGGTGGTGGTGGTGGTGTTGGTGGTGGTGGTGTTGCGGCTAAGATCCTATAAGGCTCGGACCTAGCAGGAGACAGAGGTGCATCCTCCGGAACAATAATATACTCCATTTCCACATCCTCTTCAGGTGGGTCTGCTTCCTGTTGCTGGAAAATTTTAACAGTATTATACACCGTGGGCCCGTACAACCCGACCAACTTTAACCACGTATTTGTGATGGTATTACAAGTAAATAACGTTATATCAATATAGGTCGAATTTTGTCATTTTACATTAATAGTCTTATGGAACAAAACAAATCAATAAATTCAGTCCCTCGTTATAAACATGTCCTTACTGGAGAAAAAGTTATTAAAAAGGAAAAAAAAGCTAAACTGGGAACGAAACGTCAATATTTTGGCTTTGTAATCGCTTACCATCTAATACTGCGAAGGTTAATTGCTGTTTAGTTAAAGGATTTTAAAAAATCAGTAAAAGTATCTTAGTCACATTTATTAGGGCTTGTTACACACTTGGGAGCTTTTATTTTAAAAATTATGAATATCTCGGAAAGTAAGCGTTAATCGACTATACATCACATAACTTTTTTTACTTCTAATAGTTGTTAGAATCTATGGTTAAAGTTGGTCAGGTTATACGGGCCCACGGTGTATAAATATATATATATATATATATATATATATATATATATATATATATATATATAATATATATAGTCAGTTTTGTCAAATATTTTGTGTATCTTAATTTGTGCTGGATTACCCACCATTTCAGGGAAAGGATCCACGCGTACACCTGGTATACCACTACCAAATCCAGCCCCTAAAAGGTTGAGAAATCTATTCTCTATATCCTGCAGCACAGGAGCATTGGACGGGCCACCACCCGTACCGCTCATAGCTGCACGCATTGAAGAGACCTTCTTCTTCAGCTTTGCCTTGTAGTCAACCCAATACTAAAATAAGTTAAAATAGTACATTACACAACTAGGGTGGTAATACAAAGAAAGGCCGAGATCGCAGAAGTTTGCAGCCCGAGCTGCAAGCGAGGGATGTAAATATGCGATCGAGGGCTTTCTTTATTACCTCCCGTGTTGTGTACATCATTTTATGTCTACACTTGGCCAGATAGCGGCTTTAAAAAAAGTCACTTTATGGCCAGGTGTGGCATAAAAGTTATATTTAAAATATCTACTTAACATGTTGGCGGCTATGAGCATCACCATTGGGATCCAACAAGTTTGGCAGCCAATGTCTTAATATACTCTTTGCATTCTCATAATTTTAAAAAGTTTTTTAGAAATTGCTTGCCTGAGATACAAGTCTTCCAAGTCCCGCCGTACATAATATAAATTACACCCTGTAAAGGTGGGTAGCTGTGTCTGACAAAAAATAGATAGTAAGATCTTATAATATAATACATATTATAGATCCATGTGACATATTTAACACGTTTATGACCAACAACCCACCTAGTAGGCGCTCATAGCCTATGCTCAGATGCCAGCCGATTTTGCATTGCACATTATTGGCCTCACAAACCCACCTTGCAAGGTCTGTCGGTTTCTGGGGTGTTGTTTAATTTTTTGTCTGATTGTGATAGTGTTAAATGTCTCTATGTTCCTTAGACTGTGCTGTGTATAAGAGTCAATAACAATACTTACATTAGACCACTCTTTCCACGATTTGGTGGCACCTTCTCCCATACTATTTAGGACTTCTGCCACCTCTTGCCACAGCCTTCGGGAGTGGTCACGTGCATGGGCCGACTTGTTATGGCCCAAAGCTATGTCCCGATGAGCATTCAAATGCTCCCAGAGCACGTCGAGTTGGCCGAGGGTAACGCGGCGCTTAGGGTCTTTACCTCTGCGGAAATATTGGACATTGGTTTAAGTTTCCAGTTGTTAGTTATTCTAGGCGATAATGTAAAAAGGAGATTATAATGCTGTTTTCTAACAGAACGTTAAATTGGTACAATTAAATTTGTATAAATTTACACTTACGCCATTATCCGCAACACTACTATTAACACAAATGAATTGTTGGTTATTAAACGAAGGAACGTAAAAGTATAACTCTGGCTGCTAACGATTCTCGCTGCACTTGCACTAACGAACGAAAGTAACGAACATTCAAATCGAATTATAATAACCGCGCCTTAGTGACACTTTCTGTCAAAACAAACTTCATTAATCATAGACAAGCGTTTGCTAAAGAACGTTCGAAACATGTGTTCATTTTCTTTTTCTGAAATAAATTATATCAAGAAATAAAAATCATTTAAATAGTACTTTCTAATCATCAAATGTATATTCAGTTTATTCATATCTTTGAATAGGCACACAATAATTTTGATGGATTAGATTTGAAATAAAAAACCGGTATTGAATCGATAAAAATCCTTGATATAGTTTTCGAACGCTACTTCAAACCACTAACCGGCCAGCAAAAAGAGGATCCAGTCAGTTTCTGCATGGATTTAGGTACCTAGTAATACGATTAAATCCAGTCACCTAATCCGGCCAGAGTTGCCCGGAAACTGAATTGCCTGGCAATTGGCTGGATTTTATAAAGTTCGTAATAGGTTCCCAGTAAAGTAAATAAACCGTCGTAAAAATATTAAACCTATACAAAGACCTGTCGTTCGTAGTGTATGTGTTTTTTTCATGAAAAACATTATAAAACTAAGTGTTGATTGCGTATTTTTTTACTTTTTATGATTATATTAAAAATATGATTATGTTTAGTACTTAATGTGTAACATTACATTAAATTTCATTAAAATTTTAAATAATTTGTTTAATTTATTCACGTAACCTACCTACTATGCTTGAATGACCTAAAGTCCTTTATAAAAGACAAAAAATACCTAAACAGAAATATGTTCAATGTCTTTATCAAACAATATTAAAAAACATTTGTTTTAGTGAAAACTTGAGAAACACCTTAGTTTACGTTTTTTTCAACAGCCAAGGTCTCGGACTTTACAACAGAAACAGTTTAATGCTTTGTAAAGTACATTCGGCTATAGTGGCAAGGAATTTCAGTTAAATGCTCGGTGTCAGGAGGATAGAGTGGGGTTAGAATGTGTTAGAATTCGTTTGGTCTAAACCCACCTTTAGATCTCCTTTTTGAGCAAATTACGGACCAATTCGGCATATTCACGGAGATCTATTCAGGTGAGTTACTATAGATTTAGTCTGACGACCAGGGGTCGGACAAAAAGTGCCGATGACGTAAAAATGACGTACCTAATCTTGCACACAGTATGATGTTTGTGTTTAAACTTCCGTGTGACATATCTTGATTACAGCAAGAGGGCTAGAGCAGTACCTCCAAAAACGGAAAATTGCCACAATATTCGAGTAAAGATGACATTTTACAGCGTTTAAATTTTAGCTAAATATAATCGTGAAGATACAATAGCTAAACAATAACGAAGTCAATTTATTGTTCATCTGATTGACAATGTGTCAGTCAAAAACGTACCTACTTACTCATTTCAAGTGGCAATATCGTTTAATAAAGATGTTGATAAATGATAAGTGATAATTGTGTATGAAAATCAAAAATACTATTTGAAATCATCCTATAAGTGTTTTGACGTCATCCGCACTTTTTGCCCGACCCCTGCTGACGACTAATCCAATTGCAAGTAGTTTTATAGAACAAATATGATCACTAGATATTTTATGAATAAACGCCGCGCCAATGCGCCGCCGCCGCCGTGAGTTCATGCAGCGCGCCGCCGCAACTAATTGACAACCTTTCATTTTTTGAGCCTTTAATTTTATTGGTTCTCTGTATTTGGTTTGAAAAGACAAATACGCTGATAGTTTATTTGTTTCACCAGGATTTGTAATTAATTTATAATTAATATATTAATACTTACTTATTCTAAAAGGGCGTGTCTACAGTTCTACGGTAGAATAAACCATTACTTTAGTCTTATCGCGATCGAAAAAAAGTAAGCGATCTGACAGTATGCATTGACAATGTCAAATTCAAAATTATGACAGCTTATTTTTTCTGTGGCAAAAGGCACTGGCATTTCATCTATTGTGCCGTAGAACAGTTAAAATGAGAACATATATTTTATTCATTTGTATTTTTTATATTAAGCGATATAAAAAAAATATAAAAATAGTCTAGTGTTCAGGAGACAAAATGCTTTCGAATAGAATATACATTTTAAAGTGTTCTTAATATGAAATGTTGTCAATTGCGGCTTACTTTCTCGCTCGCACCCGTAGTCCACCCGTGTTTGCTCGCTCAGCCGCGTTGAGTACCTACCTATTTAGTCGTGAACGTATATTCGTTTATATCGACGACTATTGAAATTTACAACGGAAATAAAAGGTATTCACATAACAAATTTGGAAAAAAGTCACGACACACACACACACAATTTTATGAAATTTCAAATTAACAATAGGCTACTTGATGACAGTTCAAATCAGCTTCTTTTTATGAAGTGTCAAAACGCTCCGAAAGTATGAAGTTTAGTATGAATGAAATACTATCTTATGACGTCATGCTCAACATGGTGCCTTATTTTTAGTTTTCATCATTGTAAAATCGTTGATGGCACAAAAATAAGTTTGAGTGATTTTATCCGGGTTGTTTTGGAAGCGTAATTTGCTGGTTAGAGTTAATGAATTTATTTTGATTGTTGTCAAATACCCTATTCAGTGCTAAGGTGCCGGGACCTCAGCATGAGTTCCAGCTATGGAGGTTTCTCACTTACCTATCCAGGTCCCAGTTATCCAGGTTTCACTGTAATACTCAGATTCCTCAGTTCCATAGATTGTTAGTTACAAAACACTTATTAAAACCACAATTACGATTGTTTATATCCTCCGTTCGTTTATTAGAATAAAATACAGCTTACTTTGGTATAAAAATATGGTTTTCCTCATTTTTTCTTACAAAACGGGCTTCAATAAAAATATTAAGGCCACTCCGCCGCGACGCCGCCGCCGCCATGAAAATTTCCAGTCCACGCCGCCGTCGTGAAATTAGCCGTCGGCGCTCATGTCTAATGATCACTGGCACAAATTGCTTGGCAGAGGGAAAATACTAAGTAAGGCCACTCTCTACGAAGTCCGCGTTGCTCAAGTTTCACATTATTCACTGTTTATATGCTTTTATACATCTAGCTTTGTAGCACCTACCTAGTCATAATAAAAGTGATAAAAGATCTTTAAGATAAATGAGTAATTTTCAAAAAAAATGTACATAGTTAAGGGCCTAATAAAAACAAAATCACGATCGCTTCCTACGTTACGAAAGTTAGGCATACAAACTATGTATATTGGTAACTTTCGCAACACAGAGGAATAGTTAAATTAACTTTTGTTTTAATTAAATCCCTTAATTGTGTACAATTTTTTTGAAAATAACTCTAATAGACCCGTGGAAATTATCAAAGATACGCATTAAAATGCTAAAATCGCAAAGTATATAATGTACTTCTGATTTTTCTGTATGTCGTATGAACTAGTTAGGTTAGGGTAGGTGTGAATCTAAATTTGCAACTTCGAAAAAGTTGTGCTCGCTAAACACCATCACCACGCGAGAAATTGCAGAATTTTGGAACTTTTTGGAATTTTTGCTCTAACTGTGCATTTTTTGACAATAATGTTTTAGCATAAATTAACTAAATAAAATGAGGTATAAATTAGCATTCATTTATTTTACTCTAGGTATGATAGTAACAGAGAATTAAGGTCTTGACTTTGATGTAACACAAAAATCGGTTGTCTGTAAAGTCGGTTTACTGACGATAGTCGAACGTGATAACGTTGACCTTGACCCTGGCTTTGACTTTGACTTTGACTTTGACTTTGACTTTGACTTCGACTTCGACTTCGACTTCGACTTTTTTCCCAATAAGCTGCTACAATGACATTGACACGCTAAAATGATGGCTAAGTGGCCAGTGTAAATATCTGCCGTTCCACGAATATAATGTCAAAGATTTGTTTTAATAATTTTTAAACTACGATTAAAGCAGGCGTAAAACGGAACTGCCAAAGCAGCATCCACTATTTAAATTTAAAGATTTTTGCCAAACTCAGCAGTGTCTCTTGTCATTCAATAGAGATTTTGACAGCCGTATCTTAGGGAATAAGGGCTAATTTATTAACAATTTGTAAGAAACTGTCGTCTTAACGACTTAAGTGCTGGAATAATTTAAAGTACCTATTTGACAGGTAACGGTCCTGCAAGGTAACGGCCCCGCAAGGTAACGGCAAATGACGTCACACTTTTTCGTGCGTGCAGCCGGCTCCATCGAATTATAAGACGTTATCACGTCAAAATGCAGGGGTGATCTTTAAAGGTTTGCATTTACCTTGCCTGTTTTGATCCAGAACTGATTCTCGACACAGTGGTCTCTTAGATAGTCTTGAATGCTTCAATATTGAGAAATATCAAAATCTTATGCGCTCGGTGAGGGAGAGCTAAGAAATTCGATTTCATCGGTTTTATGGTTCCGTACCTCAAAAGAAAAAAACGGAACCCTTATAAGATCACTTTGTTGACCGTCTGTCTGTCTGTCTGCCCGTCTGTCAATACCCTTTATCTCGGGAACGCGTGGAGGTATCGAGTTGAAATTAAAACCATATACGTCTGTCGCGATTTATCGCGATATCAGTACTAATTTCTTTATTCATCGATGCCACAATCGATCGTAAGATATTAAGGTAAATGTCAGTAACATTTATTAATTACTATAATAAATCATAATGTGGATTTATGTTCGAGTTACATTACTTATGGTTTTCTTAACCGTAAGTATTTGCATTACAGTTGTTAATTTAGAAATGAGACGAGAATAATCGTGATAATATCGATTGCGAGCATTTAGCTCGCGATCAACTAATCATCGTATGAACCTCACGAAATAGTTTAAATTTGGGCTGGCAAGAACGTAGCGGGTCGAGGGGATTTCATTACTCGACAATCAGTGCGAAGAATCAGAGGTGTACTAGTGACACAGACCACTAAACCTAAAGACGTCGCATAGTCAGGCGACCCCCGCTGCTACACATACGGTAAATTTACTAAAAGATTGAGACACGCCCCCGTTACTAACATCAGTCTGTTCTCGGACGTTGCGTAAGTAACATGATTAAAAATTCATTTTTGTTGCGTGAAATTGTGTGGCAAAAACACTAAAACATCTGGCGTGCAAAAGGATGGAATTTCATTATACAGGTAAGCAGATTTCAATAAAATTACTAATTAAATATGCGTATTATCAAATAAAGTTCTCTAGACTGCCGTAGTCACTCGTTGATGTCTTTTAACAAAGTCTCTTTCTATCACGCTATGCGAATAATCGCACCTTCCTTGTCTACCATTAAGTGACATTACTAAGTGCGAACTAGTGATGTCCATAGTATGTGTTGGTTTACTTTCGATAACTGATAACATGAAATATGCAATACATCGCAAGTAATTTAAAAATATCGAAATATTATCCATCATATGTACATATATGGGCAAAGTATTTGCGCGCAGCCGCGTCTAATTATTATTTATATATTTAAAGTGGTAAGTTGTCTTTTAAGACTGCAGTGTTACATTCTAAATCATTCAAAGCTTGTCAACTAAAATGTGTTTGATTTCTTTAAGGTTTACGAAGTGTCCTAACATAAAGGAAATGTGGATTGATGCTACAAAACAGAGTATCGTATGTTCTCGCCATTTTAAATCAGAATATTTTAGATAGACAAAATCTGGGAACAGGCGACTTTTAAGTCCTAATGCCATTCCTACGCTTCACTTACCAACTGTGATGAGTATATTGATTCTTCGTTATCAGCTGAGTTGTGTAAAGGCAATGTTTACCGTTATAGTATTTCGTTGACACTCAGACTTACAAGAACAATTGTTGCCTCAAGTGCTCGCCTAGTCTGGCCTCAAGTACTCACATAACAAACAATAAATTAGCTAATTTATTGCCGTGACTACGATGCCCAAACTTATTATACAGCAGCACAAATGCAATGCAAGCAATAGTTTGAAAACAGTGAAGTCTAATAGAGTGGGTATGTAAGTCGGGGGGGGGGGGGGGGGAATGTTTGAATGAATGATAATTTTATTGTATTTACTTAGTCGTATTTTGATAAACAACACTTTGAAAGTCGGGGTTGTTTTATTAATTTAGCTAATACTCTAATCATCGATCATCGTCACATCACTAGCGGCCGCCAGACATTTTGTTTACACCACGTTTACACGCCCAATTGACCTTCAATCGGCAAATCACAGTGCGGTAAGCGCTCGTCGCGTCTCCCGCGCCCCTTTAGTTTTGGCAGAATCGGTTTCAATGAAACAATCCTACGAAGCGACGTCTTTAGGTTTAGTGGTCTGTGACTAGTGATTATCAGATCAGATTATAGTATTGTGTTGTGTAGTAGCAGATAAACCCTGGTGAGTTTATGCTATTAATGTAAGATTATTAGATTCTCTATATTTAGGACTTCAAGAAGAAGTCTGATAAAGGACATAACATAAAGGTTTACGTATTTGTCAGTATGTATCAGTTAACCAGCTTATCAAGTGATTAGTATAAAGAAAGAGCCTAGATATCAGTTCAGAGGTAACAGATCAGTCCAGTGAGGTAAGGGGTGACTAGAAGGGGAGGTTTGGAGGTCACTCGGGGGGTGTTTACACCCCCCATTCCAGCGCTATAAATATGAGGATGCTAAGTTGCATCCAAAATCAGTTACCAGGCACTATAATGGTGTAATCTGTACACACTAATAGAGTGCTAGCGATTATTCAGAATCATACATATTTAGATACGTCTGCGCACATAGTGCAGATACTTATATTCATTATCAGTTAGACACACATCATCAAACAGCATCGGTTGTATGATCAGACCCGTGTAATTATGCACGTATATATAGTACTCATTAGAGGTGTGCGCCGATGGCTAAATCGTCGGCGGCGGCCGCCGGTCAAGAATTGACCGGCGGCGGCGGCGTAATCGGCGTGATCGGCGTGGTAAACACAATAAGTAATTATGCATATTACAGTACATTTCTACACATATAGTGAAACGGTCGGGCTATATGAGCATCATTCGGTCGTTTCAAATAGTAAGAAAAATTACCACGGGTCTTTGTTTTAAAAGCAGTAGTTCCATAAAATGGTCAAGTCATACATACTTATTGACCGAGATATAGGGTTTAATAAGTTAGCGCCTTAAGCTTGTCTTTATGAGATCTGGTAACTTTTTCACTGTAAAAATGAAAGTAGCAGTATTTTGGCTAGCTATTTTATATTCTATGTGTTTGGTGGAATTGCAATTTTTTGTAAGGTCAAGATAATAGTCCCATTATATTCCTCGTCTTCCTTCTCGCTTCGTGTTCCTCATTGCTGAGGGTCCTGAAATTCCCGTGACTTCCGCTTCTTTCTGACGGTGTCTCAGCGTCTGTGTCTGTTCTTGGCATCGTGTAGTGCATCTGCGGCCTATAGGTTGTTTGCCATGAATCTTGCCAATAACAATAAGTTGTTCAAGATTATGGCCTTTTTTCCTGGCTATGTGACCGAAAAACTCTAGTAGTCTGCGTAGATAGATGGTTGATGGTCTGATCTTGATGTTCAATTTGCGTAATATAGATGCATGTGTGCGAAAAGCTGTCCAAGAATTACAAGAAAATTGAAGCATTTTCCTCCAGCACCACATCTCGAAAGCATCAATGCGATCACGGTCAGCCTTTGTCAGAGTCCAAGTCTCAACTCCGTAGCTGAATATGGAGAAGACTAGGGACTAAATTAGTTTTAGTTTAGCGTGAGATGTTGCAATTCTTTCATATATCTTGCAGCAGGGACATTGCACTTTTGGCCATTCCTATGCGCCTCCTAATTTCCACTTCACAAGACCTGGTATTGCTGATGTTCGCGCCCAAACCCAAACACGCTGATGTGACCATACACCGCAGTCCGCAGTTGATGTTTCATTATGAGAGCCTGAATGCCAGGTATTTTGACGCAAAGTAAAACTTTCTTGTTTGGTTCTTGATCTTGACACTTAATGAGCAGAATAGATAACGGAGATCGAAGAAGTCTTCTGTTTTGTAGTAGCACCATGTTTCTGTAGTATATAGAAGAGTTAGGTTTAGGTTAAGATCAACTCATAATCTCAAGTTAACTCTGCCAAATACGCCGTCTAAGTTTTCCACAGGCTGCAACTGATTTGGTTTTGTGGGAAACTATCTTGGATGTCAAAGTCACGTCCAAAGTGACTTCCTAGATACCTAAAATGCGGTACTTCTTCCAGACCTTATAATGGAGGGCTCCAAACTATTCCTGTGCTATAAAAAGCTGAAATCTGTTCTGTAGCTTCACTGGAAGTATTACCAATAGCTTATACCTTTCAATGTAGATGACTTACGATATTATGAGCTATTATGGTATCTCACTGTATAAGTAACACCCCTTTTATGCTTTTATTGTGTTCTAAAGGAAGTTTTTCCTCCAATAACGGAGAAGATAGATAAATTGGGTCATGGCCATCATAGTATTAGTTCACGCCGATTTCACGCCGGTGGAATGATCGGCGGCGGCGGCGTGGTAAAAATGGCCGGCGGCGTACGCCGCGCCGGTCAGCGCACACCTCTAGTACTCAAATATTCGCTACCAATAATAGTAAATGGTTTAGCGACAACGTCTATATGCCTCCATATGTCTATGGTCCCTTGAAGCTGTGAAAAAATCAAGCTTCTAACTTTACTTTCCGTTCTTAACGGTACTTTCCTTTGACCTAGAACTATGAAATTTGGCAAGTAATGCCGTCTTTCCTACAAGTATAGGGAAAATCTGAAAACTATACATTTTTGATTAAATCATTAAAAAAATAGACTTTACTACGGGAATCGAAATTAAAAGGGTACTTTAAAATATGTACCTAGAAAATTTGTACGGAACCCTTGGTGGGCGAAACCGACTCGCACTTGTCCGGCAGTCTGGTGAGTTTTGTTTTTTTTTAGTCCTCGACTTTATCGAGTACCATGGAGCGCCTATTGAATTTTAGTTTCAACTAACTAGCCTATAACCCGCGCAAAATCAAGATAAATCTTACAATACCCCACATGTTTGAATCGGTTCAGTAGTTTTCGAGTTATGAGGGAACAGACGAATGGTGAAAAAGTGCGGAAACCGAATGGTGCTAAAATTATAAACATCCTTTGTTTCGCGTAGTCGGGTAATAAATTAAGATGAATATAGGTACCTACCATATTCAAGAAAAGTGGACAATTTTTGTAGATTTTTTGCATTTACCTATGGCAGAAATACATTTTGTTTTCTCTGAATAGATCGCCAATGTCCTAATGCAGCACTGTTATCGCTGGACAGTGCTCCATTAGGACATTGGCGATCTATTGGCAAAAAAAACTGGACAAGCAAGTGCGAGTCAGACTCGCCCGCTCGGTTCCGTAAAAATACTTTAAATGAAGACTGATTTTTTATGAATTATTAACAAATGTATCAGTATTCAGATTTCTTGATGGTTCGCAATGTCAAAGCATCAAGACTATCTAAGAAAGAACTGTGGCGAGAATAAGCTCTGGATCTAAACGGGCAAGGTGAATACAAAATTGTAAACCTTATTATGAATCAGTAAATATCAGAAACTCGAAAAATCGACGGCAACATAGTCAAATACCTAGATAGCGCCAGCCAGAAAAAATCTTTCCTAGCGGTGACAGATTGATCGTTGTTTTCTCGTAAGTATGTGTAAGTAGTTCAATTTTTTTAAATTAACGTTCAATTTAGTACATTTTTTTGCTATTTTGAATTCGGTACGATACCATGTCTCCGCCAGAAAGTATGACACGATTTCTCGGGACAGGTATAAGCCTGGAGCCTCGTATTGGAGCGTTTTCCAAAAAAAATACCAGGGTAGCTACTTTCTCAAAATATGGACTTTTGAGGTTTTTCTGGCTCAGAATCGTTAGTACAGTCAAGGGCGCCAATATGTATACACCACAAAGTTTCAAAAATAAGTATACAGCTCTTATTATTATGGCAGTAAGGTATATGTATACATATTTTGGAACTTTGTTTGGATATTTATCTTTGCCCTTGACTGTACATTCGAACCTTATACGTAAAAAAAGGTGTCCCAAAATTTGTATGGGATTTTTGTCTTTCCACTACGTCACGTTCATACAAACACTATGCAAAATGCTGACGTACCTAATGGAAAAAAAAAATTGGGACACTTTTTTTTACGTATAAGGTGACAATATTTCAAATTTTCTACTTCTTCATTTTATGAGCTGGATAGAAAATAGGTGGAATTTTAAGCTACCCGTATTTTTTCTTTTTCGTTTTAACTCAATTTTTCAATTAAAAATAGCAGTTTGAAAAGTAGCTCATTCTAAAAGGGCGTATGTAGAAAATGACGTCACTTTCCCAACTAGAATCCAGAGCGACAATTACGATTTAAAAAAACTAGAATCCAGAGCGACAATTACGATTAAAAAAATAACTGTCAGGCGTTACAGGGCTATTTCAGAAAAAAATATTTGAGCCAAATATCGCTGTCCCATGACTTTAGAGTAATTTTTTTCTATTAAATATTGTTCTAAAGTATAATGTTTGTTTGTAAAAATGGTAAAGTAACTCATTTACTGTATAATTATGATGAATAATCCCTTTAAAACCTACTAAAAGTATTTTATTTATCAGAAAAACCGAAGAAAAGGTGCCGATTTTTGGGTGTCCCACGTACACTTTGGTAACTTTGAGGCGAATTTTAAGTATATCTGACTCCTTCTAGGCCTGAACATGGCTATTGTGTGAATCGATCATATTATCGTTTACCAATTTTGAAGCACATTTATTAACAGCTAGAGTAAAAAAATCATAAAATCACAATTTGTTTGCTGTCCTCCAAAACCAACGTGGTGGACATGTCCACTAACGAACGGCGTTTTTACCAAATAGACTACAAAAAATTACCAAAGCAGTTGTGTTTCTATATAACTGGTGACCTTTTGAGCCTAATATAACCGTTACTTAGGTGTAAAATGTAAGTTTCGCTTCAAAAATGTGATGAGTTGGACGTGCGTTACGGTGTACCAAAAATTTCTGTCCACTACGAACGGGATATACTGAAGGTAAGACGCCACTTTGAGATTAACCGTTTATTAATTTAGACATATTCATAAGTGCGGTAACATGTAAAGAAGTTAGAAGTAGTAAATTGCAAGTAATCAAAGCACTATTTCAATGTATTTAACTACCGGCATACTTACGTCACGTCCACTACGCTACGTAATGTACTAGTGGAACAAAAAACGTGCCGTATGGACAGAAAAGTCATGGTTTACATGCCGCTGATTTTAAATACATAGATTGCCGTCAAGGACCTAAAAATAAATAGCCGGACGGAGTCTCGCCAAAAGAGAACTGAAGCCATTTTTAATAAGCCGGCTGCTTTTACATACGAGCCGCACGCACACATCAACTAGTTTTTTTCCTATTGCGAGCAGTATGCACACATTGGTAACCAGCTTATTAGACATGCTTCAAGTTCTTTGCTAGCGAGACTCCGTCCGGTTATTTATTTTAAGGTCCTTGATTGCCGTTAAAAACGTATAATTTGAATTAGTCGGGCTAAAAATATAGTAAGTGTAGGTAGTAAAAATGAACGAAGGTATTTTAAAAAAAGACTTACACGGGTAGTTCTCTGATTTCGTTCAAATTGTTGATATTCTCTCGAGTTTTCTTATTTCCTTGAATTGGATCTAATAAAGGGTTTTTTATGGTTTAGCGCTCGTTTATGGATATGTTATGGAGAAAGGCACCTTTCATAGTTTATTACTTTTCAAGATATAAGCCTGAAGGTAATGACATACGCGCTGGTAATGAAATTCGCCAAGATGGTAATGACTTACTAACGGAAGGAAATGAAATCAGTTTTGACTCTGTTAATTAACTGTCTGATCTAATTTAAACTAAACTATCTATCATCTGAACAAGCTAAGGAACATAAATCAGTCTATATAGTTTCCATATCACATAATTTTAAGAGGGTTTAGCAATTTAGTATACTATAGTTGTGACATATTTTGTCACCACTATAATATGGAAAAAACGTGAAAACTAGTAAAGGGATAAATAGTTCAGTCATTATAGATTTTGACCCGTGAATAATCAGTTATTAGTTATTTTCCAAAAAAACGGTTTTTCTTGAATAACTCGGCCATTTTTGATTTTACAGTAAAACCGTTAGGACAAAAATTGTAGTAAATTTAATTCTCTACAAGTTTGGTCCTCACAATTTTCCTTCTAGGATCGATATATTGGAAATTAAATTTGAAAAAGCGACAAATTCAAAATATTTTCATCATCTCGTTTATTTTCAACTTTACGGCATAAATGAAGAGGGCTAAAGTTGTAGAGAGTCAAATTTTGAATAATTTTGGTTCCTACCTTTTTTCCCCCGAAATCGATATTTTGGAAATTAAACCTGATTCAAAATATTTTCATCATCTCGTTTATTTTCAACTTTACGACATAAATGAAGAGGACTAAAGTTGTAGAGAGTCAAATTTTGAATAATTTTGGTTCCTACCTTTTTTCCCCCGAAATCGATATTTTGGAAATTAAACCTGATTCAAAATATTTTCATCATCTCGTTTATTTTCAACTTTACGACATAAATGAAGAGGACTAAACTTGTAGAGAATCAAATTCTGAACAATTTTGGTTGGACGCATGTAAACCTTTCATGTGGTTCCATTACGTGACGAATGGTTCCATTACGGCACGGTGTCCTACTGTGGCTGAGATTGATTTTTAAGAATTTATATGAATTATTAAGTATTATTGATACTATTTGGATCTCATTTGATAGAATAATATGTGCCAATTGTGATAAATATAACTTTTGATAGTTTTTTCAGTATGTCGTAAGTTAAGATGATTGTTAAGCTATGATGAGAACCAAAACGTAACGTAATGGACATATTTTATTAAATAACTTTATTGTGACGCTTAGTGCAGCAAATGTTATTCATTTATAGAAAAGTATTATTGTGTTAAAATTCATTTAATAAAGACTGATTTGCAAACAACACTCTGAACTTTACTTAAAACAAACCTAAAGTTCGTCGCGTAATGGAACGTCAAAGCGGTAGTACTTAGGTTCAAAGTATGATATTTACCATATTAAGCAATTTATATTGAAAACAGTATGATTTTCAAAGAATGTAGAAGAAGGAGAATTTATTAAAAGCATTTCTAAGGAATATTTTTTTTTTTTTACGGGGTGGAAGTCCACTACGGCACGGACAAAAAATACGAAAAGGCCCTACAGCGTTGTCAACATAGGAAGTTCGGGAAGACAACGATGCTTTTGCTCCTCTTATTTGGGCTGGATTATATTTATCACTTGCCGATGTGTACTCCATCATCATAATTTCAACACGCGGCAGATTCGTGCTATCAGCCTGAGAAAAATCTTCTGATGTCTTCATTATATGAAAAAAATCGGTGTCCGGTAAAAGAATGCCAAGTTAATAATGTTTGAATGCGTTATCGGAGTCCAGTGGGAAAGTGCCAAGTCTTTTAAGGTCTTCGAAAACGTGCAAATGAACCAACGGTAAGAAAATTAAACTTCTAAAGCCGCTAAGCAGTTGTAACAATTTTCAAAACAAATAAACGTCAGACGGCAAACGTATGTCAGAAAATGACAACCGGATACCATACACTTTTTAATCGTTTCAGCACTAAGGTCTCTCTCGATAATGCAGGGAAAATGACGTCACACTTCCGGTTCACACTAATTGACGATTTTTTCCAAAATGAATGGGAAAAAAAATCCAAAAATATTTTTTTTGAGCATAAAATACAGTTTTACCCAAATGGTTTTCGAATTAAGATCTTTTGAAAATATGAAATGTTGTCAATTCTGAGCCAAAAAACCACACAAGTCCATATTTTGAGAAAGTAGCTACCCCGGTATTTTTTTTGGAAAACGCTCATTGACGATATGTAGCATAATTTACTGGCGTGGGAAATGAAGGAGATTAATCTATAATTACTGCACTTTTTTGATGATCCTTTTTTATGAAGTGGAATGAATATTATAGAGTGTGACCAATCGCTCGGCCAGACTTACACTATCATACATAGGTACAGTAAAAACGAATAGAACCAAATGTATAGCAAATTTAATGTAGTTAATTCTTGCCAAAATGTTATTGTAAAAAAAACGTATAAGTTGTTTATAGGGCACAAGTCGTTGAAAATTGGGATTCACACTGGGTCTATACAGCATACCAAAAAATCAGAACTAGATCATGCCTAACGATTTTTTGTCTCTTTCTACGGGGCTAAAATAGGATTAAATAAAACTACTCCTCGTTCCTTAAATCTCCTATATTATAATACTGTAACAAAACAACCATTATAATCTAAAATTGATAATCATACAAAAGAACTTAGGAATGGTTTCCTTTACACATATCTACGTCTATATTTATGTATATATTGTAATGTAATTTAATTAGGTATGTCGGTATGTATCATAGTGGACATCAATGTAAATTTTCCAATGTGTTGTGTTAAATGTTACGAAATAAGACTAACAATTGTCGAAATAATAGTACCATCTACTTTTTTACAAGCTTTCATTTAATTGAAACGTTTGTTGAGTTGAGCAAATTAAACGACGTTTAAATCAATATAACAAGAGAGATGTCGTTACGGGTAATTGAGTAGATAGAAGTAGGAGAACATATCTATGTCATATACAGGATTAATTTTGCTTCTCAAGGGGTAGTTCCAGTAATCAGACCAAATTAATGAATAATAACTACTATTAACGACGGGATATTTACCATGTATGTTTGTTTTTGTGAGTTCCCGATATTTCGCCACTGTTGCAAGCGCCATCATCACGGAGTAACTGATGTGCTGCGAGTTTTTAGTTGTAGTCTACCCACACACCATAGCGATCTACCCTCTTTACTCTGTGATGATGGCGCTTGCAACAGTGCCGAAATATCAGGAACTCACAAAAACAAACATACATGGTAAATATCCCGTCGTTAATAGTAGTTATTATGTGAATGACCATGTTAGCTTAAAATCAAATTAATGAATGATCACCGTCGTACATCTTTTCGCTGTAAGTTTCCGAATGTCATCGAACAACTCAGCTACATTACTTTTAATCGATGATTTTAAACTGACAAAAAATTAAAAACAAGGAACCATTTGACCATGTTGAGAATACGTACTTTTAAAAGTTATGTGTAAGCATATGTACATGATCAACTTCCAAGTACCTAACTACATAGTATTTGAGGTTCTTGTTTAACTAATTACATATATTAACAGTCAACACAATTATAATGTCGTAAGTAGTGGTACCTATAAAAAAAAACATTCAAAAGCACGCCAACTTATTATTTAGCCAATTGTAACATACATTTATAGGAAAGTACAGTCGAACAACAAAGTGGATAGAGTTTTATCCCAAATACAAAAAAGGATAAATATGATATTGATCTTCGACTTTTGACGCACAGTAACAGAATATTTCTCATTGGCCGACTGTACATACATATAAAATACAATCACATTAATTTTCACCATAATACATAATTGTACAGATATGTCTAATTAAGACACACCTACACATGTTTCAAATTAAAAGTTTCTTAGACTACGTCTTTGCTGATGCTTAGGTTGAGACTTATCTTTTTATAAGTAAAATGACCATTTGCACATAGCATAGCACAGTATTAATGGCTATGACATATCGTGTAAAGGAACAGGCATACATTTTATAACAAAATCTCGCTTCTTTCAAAAATACCTACCTTCGTTTTGAACTTTGGATTCGTACTTCCTAAGCTTTCCTTTTCCTTTACTTCCTAAACACACCATCACAAAGATGTGATGGAACTTTCAAGTGTGTATAATAAAATAATAAATAAAACAGATACTACTGGTACAAGGAACATTTCGTTGATATCAAATTAACAACATTACATCAAATCTAAAAATAAATATAAGTATAAACTACGACGTGCCTACGACTTTCATCTTTTTAAAAAGCAAACGATACTTAAGTATGAATCTGAAGATTCATATTACCTGAGATAACTGCGTGTTGCTCTGAAGTGTAAATACATCTTCAATTTCAAAGTTAATGAGTTTTACACGTTATTCAAACATCATCTTAGGTATTCGCTTCGTAAGCCATTAATTAAATGCTTTAGTTCAATCGCCTTATAAAAGTATTTTACAAATCTCTACTCTACAAAGCACTTGTGGTACCTAATGGAAATGCCATCACACTATCACGAAATATGTCTAATTTTCTACTGAATTCAATAATTCAAATTTTAAAATTTATATCGTTTCGTTAGGCCAACACATACTTACAATAGTTTGCACGCTTTCAGTCATCTCGAGACATAATTCAGTTTATCACTTGCAGTCTGATATTTTTATCTAGATCAAAAAATATATTTTTGCTTATTTTAATAATTTCAAGCAAGTTATAACTCATTCCTTATTAGCGGATTATCATTAACCTAAATGTATCACATTTCAATAATGCACTAGAAAATTCTCACACGTTCATATAAAATTATCTACAGTTTGTTTTATACCTACATGGCTACAGAGATTCGGGCCTAAGAAATAATAATTTATGACAGTGGTGGCGAACCTTTCTAGACTCCCGTGAAATTTATTTAAAAAAATGTTCGTGCTAAGTCCTGTAATTAATTAATTACATTTTCAACACACTTGCTCGTAATTCATGATTTCGGGCACGAATTCGGGTCATTTACCCTCGCTTGCAGCTCGGGCCGCAAACATCTGCGATCTCGGCCTTTCTTTGTTTTACCATCCTAGTTGTGTAATGTTATATAACCTACTTAAGGTACTATTTTGTCCAAAAAAAGGATATAATTTATGTAGGTAGATAATGAAATTGTTCAGTCAAAATATGATAAAAAAGATTAAGTATCTAATAAGTTACAATATATTTAACCTGTTAAGTAATTCAACAACAGATCGCCGCGCGGAAAAGTTAATCTTGCGCCATTTTGTACTAATACCTACTTGTTTGTTTATCATAACGCTGGTTTGTGATTGTTGCAAAAAAATACGACTACAAGTGAATACTTGAGAACAATTAAATTTGACGGCACCTGATATACTCGTAATTAGTGAGGCATAAAATGCTAGTGATTGTTTGTTACCGTCGAAATAAAAAAAAAATGCGTAAGTGGGCTATTTTTTATTTTCAGCCTTCTGTGTAAGAAAAACACATTTTCCCGATACATATGTCCTACAAACTTTGTATGAAATCTTCCACTGAGTTACAAAAAAATATGGGATTTTCGTAACTCATTCGAAGTTTGCATATACAAAGTTTGTAGGACATATTGGGAAAATATTATTTTTCTTACACAGAAGGCTAAACACTATGTAATTACCAATTTTCACTTAAATCGGAAGAAATAAAAAAAATTACAACAAAATAAAAAATGGCCCAAGTATGTCTATGGAAACTTAATTCAATAGAAACACAACAAAAGCCCCAGCCGTTCTTAAAAAAAACATATTTTTGGCGTACTTCAATTAGTTTTCCAATAAATATAAGCCGAGTTCGCTATGATGCATCTATATCCAGATTTTTTACAGTCATTGTTCTAATAATTTCGTGTTCTTTATTTTTTTCCTCGCAAGTGTGTTGAAAAAGTCGTATGACATTCGTGCGCATCGGTAATTACAGTTTCGGATATTACATTACAGCCCTTGCCTTTCGGCTCAGGCTGTGCAACACAGCCTCGACTGTATTACCAACTTGTATTATAATGTACTAGTACCTACACGTTATACCAAAACATAAAATTATTAAATCGCACGCATAAATCAAATTATCGGTGGCACGCGTACCATTGCTTCGATTGGAAAACGTCTACCAATGCAATGGTATAATGCCAATGTTCCAAATTGTGTTAGACTGTAGGCAACCGTAACAACACAGGACGGACACTCAAATGCACTAAATGACCATAACTATTTATATAGTCAATAAGGGTTTAGAGTCAGACATGTCATACCAGGTAGTATATAATTGATGGAAGAAAATCTACATCCTTTTATAAGTCACAGGAAGGAATAAGATAGGCCCCATTTAGACGAAGCGAGAATTCGTATGCCGAGTTTCATTCATTCTAGGGTTGGGACTCCTCGTGGCATTTTGGAAACAAAGGGCAGTGGAGTCGTTGTTACCTAGTTAGTTTTTATGATTGAATGAATAAATTATTTTCAATGTTCTAAAGTAGGTACCTACTTACTTACCTAAATAAAATTATATGATATTTAGATGGATTATATGTATGTTTTATCTTGTTTTTGTAATCCCCTCAGAGTATCGATATAAATATTTAATCGTACGCAATATTTGTTCCTACCCAAAAAGTTTTTGACTAATAGTTTTATAATATGGCATATTGACACGATACAAGTCATGTCCAAATTGTCAAATTTAGACAACTGCTTAATTTATCGCATTTGTATGAATGAATTCAATTTCGTAGTAGATGACTGTTGGTAAGTACGGGTTGGGTCCTGAACGCCTTACTTGCATTTAGCCTTAGAGAGCAGAGCACCTTAGTTGTATTTTTGTCCGGGGAGTAAAATGTCTTGGTCTGTAAAACGCCCTCACTGTTATAAGACATAGTAAACTGAATTACTTGACTGCAAAACGGCTTAACGTGACAATGTTTTAATAGGTATATGGTCTGAATAATCTTTACGTCCAATATTGTAGAATATCTTTATAGTATAAAGACTATGTAGTTAAATCGTAATCTTTTGATTACGTAGTCCTTATCACAACCAAGACTTTATACAATTGAGACATTCTGCCTACTTGTGCATTTCACGACCTAGGCGTTTTGCTCCCTAAGTCTTCTCGAAACTTGGACCATTTTGTAATCATGGGATTAGATAAACAAGTCATTTTGCATACTTGGCCAGTGTACAACTGAGACGTTTGGAATACCAAGGCTAAATGCAAGTAAGGCGATCAGGACCCAACCCGTAAGTACTTTACTTACTGAAGTATTTTTAATAGCACTTAGTGTTAACAAAATATAAAAATGCCAAGAAATATTAATCATTCAATCATTATTCATTCAATCAAAAAAAAGTAGGTAGCGACTGCATTGCACTCTGTGTCCAAATTGCCACGAGAATCCTAACCCTACATTACATTGCGGGCTAGGTACGATGAGTTCAATCGATCGATTAAACGCCGCAATGAAATGAAACTCGCATACGAGTTCTTGCTCCGTAAAAGGGGCTTTACAGCATGCATACCAGTTAAGAGGTCGCAGCACCCAGTGGCACCCACGCCGTCAGCCGTCTTTCGACCCCGCTCGGTTACGTTAAGTTTGCACCTGGTCCCTATGACATCGCATAGACGAATCAAGTACAGGCTTAAGCGGGTTATAAAACCGTGGTTTGGTTCTTATTTTATAATGGTATGTCAGATTACTATAATATTCGTACATTGCAGTTATAATACAATGGGATAAGCCATTTTTCTTGGATTTACGACATTTAATTTTTATCATGATTTAAAGAAACATTAACTAATTCTAGACATAGATATACCTCATCCTATTATTTCATTATATTAATTAACGGACCAGCGATTGTAAATGACAAAATTCATTTAAATCTAACATGTTTTGAAATGTCCTAATACACTAGGGCGCGATGACAACGAGATAAAAATATATGTATGTTATATTTTATACAGGTAAGTGGAGTGCCCGTTTTCATTGTTGTTATCCGTGCACCGTGTTATTGCATAAATCCTGATTAATCGTAAGCACTTACTAATAAAACCTAGGTACGAGTAAATTTAAGGAGTTTATCAAGTAAGTACTTCAAGAAATGAAGAGTATTATTGCAAAGAAACCTTAGGGGAATTCTCTGATATCCAATAATTTGCAACATGCTATTGATATTATATAATAGGATTTACACCATAGATGGGATATGTTTATTTATAGATACTTAATGGGTGCTGTCAAACCTTCCATAACTGTGTGCCAAAGTTTATTTCTATCCTGCTGTATTTCGAAAAGTCTTCAAGGAGTTAATTTTACGGTCGGCTCATTCTTTGACGGATTTTCTCAGTGCAGCATACCTATTTTATAATTAGGTTGCAATATAATTAAAAGATTTCTTTGCGTGACCTTATGACCGTATTTATTTAAACAAGTTTCACCCAAAAATAGAACCAATTTTACGTGCGTTACGTTGAATTCTTAATAAATGAAATTTAACATTGTACAAAACTATAGTTAAGAATTGAAAGCAAAAACCATAATTTGAAAATCCTTAACACACAAATACACATTATTATCATGTCTTACTCACTCTGTGTAGGAGAAAGCGAGCGAGCGTCAATATACGTATATAATATTAATCTTCACCATTAATTATAGCTAAAATACTAACATAGGAACCTGTTAAAAATCCAAGGATTCCAAAAGAGACCAAGAAAAGATTTTTCCATAGGACCCACTTACAAAAACCAAGTCCATTCGGCCTGTCCCAGAAAGTAACGGTTTCGATAACTGCCGGGAATATGAGACCAAGAAAAGACAAGCATACTGCACCTACAAGTGATATAAACGGCCCCAAATTGGGAATGGCAATGGCAATACCAAGAGTCATTAATATAATTGCTATTCTTATACTGTACTCGGCGAGGTTCTTCCTGGCACCAAACAGATGACGAACGTTTTTCCAGATGATTTCCATGGGCACGTAGAACTGCAGGCTGTATGTGAAGAAAATAGCCACTGCAATCATCAACTTCACACACTGGCCCAACCTGAAAAGAGCAGAGATAAAGAGGGTAAGTTCCAACAGGTGTATGCACTTGCGAGTAAAGGTATGGCAGGCGGCTTGTCAATAGCAATCTAATAGCTTATTCTTATTCAAATAACTATAGATCCTTAACTGGCTATAATACGAGTAGGCATGTGATACCTTTTGCTTGAAAATAAGTAATAAGACGGCAAATTTCTGCAGATATTCAAATGGTCGAGCTCAAATAGGTCTTCATAGCAGGGCTCGAAACCGGTATTTTGCAAAAACCCAGAAATAGCCCAATATTTTGAATTATTTTATGCTTTTATGTAGAGCTGAATAATGTATTTAAGTCATGATTTCATATTATTAGATTGTCCGCTTAAAAAACGAAATAATAAACCAAAGAACGGAATGAATACCGGTATTTTTGTATGGAGCAAATACCGGTTTCCGAGCCCTGCTTCATAATTTACTGTCCTTGACATCTTGTCAATAGTCATGTGTTGAGTTTAGAGAGTTCTTAGCAGTTTTTAAATTCATCAGCTATTTAATTGACCATGTAAAAAAAATGTCGATCAGTGACCTTTACTGGCGATGGCATTAATTACTAATTAAAGTGATTCAAATTCGGTTCTCCAGACAAATGATAAATCCGCTAACAGCACAATTCGCTCTATATCGATAAAAAATATTTTTTTTTTACGTAATACGTGGCAAACGAGCAGTTTTAATCTGTACTTATCATTTTATAGCTTGATACATTTTATCTGCTACCTCCAAGATGCAACCAAGACCCCATGATCAAATAAGGATCTGATGGTGGAGTCTTGGAGAAATCGTGGGAAGTTTTCAAATATTATAGGCACACATATAGCGATTTAGGTATATTTTTCATAATGATTCGTGCATTTCTTATCGAATAGGTTCGATTCAAGTCGATTATTTAAAATTTTGTAATTCTGATATGCTATTTATGCAATTGATAACACAATAGAGACGAGTTAAAACTATTAGTATTAACTTACACTTCATCTTGAGGAAGGTTCAGCGTGATGCTTCCGCTAGTTGCATCACCGTACTTCAGATATCCAAAGAATCCAGTGGTAGCATACAGAGATACAACAAAGAACATGCCGGTGTTTAGGACGCCGGGGCAGCCGATAAAGTGAGTAGGAGTTTTCATGTTGTTCTCCAGTGGCATCACGACACCAATGCCTTCTAGGGCGAAAATAGCGGTACCAAAGAATTTGGGTAGTTTCTCCCACCCTGCGAAATTCGTGCGTTCACTCACTGCTGGAACATCTTGGAATAGATAATAAAATGTGATACCCATTCCGGCACCGACCAGTAAGTTCGC
Source organism: Eudemis profundana (assembly GCA_947034925.1). Taxonomy (NCBI): domain Eukaryota; kingdom Metazoa; phylum Arthropoda; class Insecta; order Lepidoptera; family Tortricidae; genus Eudemis; species Eudemis profundana. Next base: position 30,697,952 of record OX344794.1, read on the forward strand.
AATCATGGAAAACGGAGCCAAATATTTCAGATTTCTTATCAGGTTAATAAGGATTAGAAAAGGGAGACAAGCGAGCATGTAATATCGTAGGTCCATGTCGTGGGGAAGCCAAGTCGATTGCTCTGCGTAAAAATCAACTACTTGTTTTACATTCTTCGCTACAAATACTATGTAGACGCAGCAGCATCCTAATAAGTCCACAACAAGGAACCAGTTGACCATGGCTCTGAAACAAAGTGTATCCAAATATAAGTGAGGATAAAAAATATATAAATTTCCAATAGTATATTATTTTATTTGTTACGTAACTTACTTCGCTAGCCTCGAAAACTTATGCGCCGCGGGAGGTCCAGCTAAAAATGCAGCTTCAGCAGTCTCGGCGAAACCCAGCGATGGCTTCTGCATCCTGTGGCACAGCTCGTGCGCAGTCTTTACGAGGACGTGCACGCAGTACGTGCAGATACCTCCAATGAGAAATGTAGAGAATAGGCCGAAATACAGGCCTGCGTTCATAAACGCCATGGGCATGGCTAAAATTCCACTTCCAAGCGAACCTTTCAGCAAATGAATAAGTGTATCCAAATCCCTGAAAAAAAAAACACCAGTAATTAGATACGAGTTTTAATGGTATATAAAAGTTAAAGTATGTCAAAAGGAAAATTAAGCATACAAGAACAAGCACAAACTTACGACGTGGGATGTGCCAGTTTTCGGTGTTCAAACGGGTTGTAGTCTTCATCGGCTTCAATGTCCCGTCCCGGTATTTCCATAAGAGGTAGGGTGGACCCCGCTTGTTGTTCCACCGGGATTTCATTAGGGTCAACTTTATACCTGCGAAACGTTTCACAATACTGTTAAGGTAACATTCGTAACCAACGACATGCTTAATTAACATTAAATGCAAGTTTATGAGGTTAGAAGTGAGTATAAGAGTGTAGTTTTGATCGTTACTGACGAACACAAGTAATCGTAGAAATGTGATGGTAGCTAGAACAAGTAAAGCGCCACACTTCAAGCTGGTATATGTGATCGGTCGTGATGTGGGGCGGGTGTATCGCGGCCGCGGGTTTACAAGTATCGGTACTTTTGTTACTGGCTATTGTGGCTATTACTCAGAATTTACAAAAATAGGTAAAAAATAATTAGCTGCGTTATTGTGTAAGTGTCGTTGTGTACAGTGTGATACATTCATTATGGTCTCTAAAACAGTGTATAAATTACTCTTCATGTGCGTTTCACTCTGTTAAGACTCGGCATTTACAAATGTGTGGCCCCAACATTAAATTCAATACAGCTTTACATTGTAAATTACACCATTATAATACCGGAATATAACGTGAATGTAATTGAAAATACTTAACGGTAACTAGAAAAGATGGAGATCCGATGGTCTGCAGTCGTCAACTGTCTTAATTTGTAAATAGTTAGCTTTGTTGTTTATGAAAAGCTTCGTAGGCTTCATTGCGTAAGTGCATGATGAAAATAGGACAGGTATAAAGCTAAATCAAATTTGTACAAATCGCCTGTTGGAGCGAATCCCGAGCCTGAATAGAGATGGCGCACGGAGGTCCGCCACCGGCGGCGACGCGCGGCCGCTCGCGCTTGCGCAGCCGCGCCGGAGGCGGGCGCTCCCAGTCATTACATATCAAAATTTTACCATTACCAAACAAAACAAATTAGATAAACAAAATCGAAACCATAAAATGGAATGATGTACCGGTGTAAGAGTCCATTGCGAGATGGTCAAGGTCGGTGACCGACTTTAACCTCGTGAAGCAGCACACGTCTTCCCGGAACGTCTCCGAACGGCGTCGAGCATTATTAGCTCGTTTTAAGGAGCAAGTACTTAACAATCAACATACAATATAAAATACCATTTTAACGACAAAACATCTTTGAAACAATTAAAGATGAAGAGTAAGCCCGCGCCTTGCATGCCTCTCTGCTCCGCAGAGCCAGAGCGTTCTGTTATTGAAAGCTCTAATACTACCGAGTTACGATCTTTAACCTCGACTTTATTATATCAAATATAAATTTTCTTTGCAATGTCCTGTTGAACAAAAATGTAAATATTATTAAGTTTTCAACTCAATTCCATTGTTACTTTCTTTCGAGAAATAATGAGGTTAAGCTATGAAGCATGCCATTTGCTTAATCACTTCCTATATAAATACAAGCATTCAATCACAAACTGCAATGAAACTTAGTAAACAAGTATCTAGTGATGGAAAAGCGAGGTGACTATATTTAATTTTATAATCACACAGAGTGATGTCGGACGCCCATCTTCAACATAATAATTATAAGTGAATGTATTTTTAAAATAGGGCATTGAGAAAATTTAAAGTTCATTAAGAGATGATTTTTAGTAACGCGAAAATTAGAAGAACTATGTCACTTACTTGACCATAACAACATCTGATAAGTCAGTTCTGACTCCTTTTTTCTTGGGATCATATTCGGCTATCATCGGCCGCATTTGGGGTTTCTGAAACAAGCAAACCAGTAAATGTGGTCAATTTCCATCACAATAAGGAATAATAATTGGACCCCAGCCTGGAGACGTCATATAGTGACGTCCGGGTTGGCAGCCGGCGTGGGGGCTCGCTTCGACCGCTGTTTGCGCTACGCGACCATGTCGTGGCTATTTCGGTCTTTTATAAATAGCCCACGCTCGTGAACGCATGAGGTAAACTTGCAAATATCCTACGTCAGCAGAACTACCGAAAACAGATGGAGATTTTTTACAGTTGTGACTAAAACTTCTTTGCTGTCCCTTGCCGCCATACGACCGTGCTTTCCCCTTGCCTAAAAATACCTCCGCGCAAAAATAATACCTATATGCACGCAACTGGTTCCCCTTATTTTATAACCCCTCTACTTACTTAAACCAGTATGTATTGTTTGCTATTCTCAAACGCATTCGAATGTTCTGGTTGTACAATTACCGAAAGATGATGCAAGAAATTAGTTTTTCATCAAGTTTAGATACATTTACTTACTACGACTTTGACATGCTCTAAAACCATTTAAGTGGTGATATGCAAACACTGGTTCAGAATGGCTACCAAATCGGAGTGTTTCATCAAATAGCAATGCCTCAACCAATTCCGCTGATGAGTTGTAATTGGGAGCTCGTTGCGGGTGCTATTAAATCGTAAAACTGTCTTGTTACGTTTCATGACGAAGCACGAACTGGCACTAAGTACTTGAACAATGAAGGCGATATATTTAACTCACCACGAATCATTCACCATTAGATGATCGAACCAGTTCTAATTTTAGATATCATTATTTTAAAAGGAAGTATATCGCGGGCCATATAACCGAGATACATTGAATAAGTATAGTAGAGATGAGATAGATACCCTTAGATGTATGTACATATACTAAATAAAGTTTAGTAGCTACGTTAATCAAAGTAACCGTGTATTTTTCATGTTTTTGCCCCACCTTCAATTCCGTCGCGTTTCTCAATAGGAATAATTGAAGCTTACTTACTTAGGTACTAGCTCCCTGGATTATCAGGACTTACCGTTTCTCAAATTGGTCTAAGGAAGGGGTTTCCTAACTTTTTTCCCAGAGGGCACACTACAGCACCTCTGAAAATGTCACGCGGGCCACATGACATGGTCGACTTGGAGTGGTCAGATTATACGTAACTACGTATAATCTGACCACATCATCTGTAGGTACTTTACTGTGCGACTTCTGTGAGGAGGCTTCTGTACGTAGTAGGTACTATTCTTATTTTGTGCCGCGGGCCGGATTAGTTTGGAGACCCCTGGTCTAAGGTTAATGTAGTGATTGCATGCCTTGCATGGTTTTGTTGCAGTAGCAACCACTTAATAATAGTACATTACACAACTAGGGTAATAATACAAAGAAAGCCTGAGATAGCATATGTTTGCGGCCCGAGCTGCAAGGGAGGGACGTAAATATGCGATCGAGGGCTTTTTTTATTACCTGCCGTGTTATGTAGGTATATCATTTTATGTCTACACTTGCCCAGAAAGCGACTTTTTCCGTACGCGCAGCAAACGCATGGCCAGGTGTGGCATAAACATAATTATGTAGGTACCTATGTACTTCCATCTCCAAAATTAACCTACACGTGATTGAGACCCCATTAAAATAATCTATTAAATATTTTTTCATATTTTGCGTGTGAACAGACAGAGCAAAGAGCCCGGGAACTTTCATTATGATATTTAAAATGACATCATTTAATGCTCAATGTTTCTTACTATAACGAATTAAACTCGCTCATGGATGAATAAACTAAATTAGAGATAATATCTACATATACAGACAGACAGAATTAGAGGTAGTCCAAAAGATGCCTCCAACATATGTAGGTAAAGGTAACAATTAGGAGTAAGTAGTTAGCCTAATAATGGAAGGCACACCCACCATCGTGTGACCAAGTCAATATTTGTTGCAAATAGGTAACGCTAATGGCCACACATCGATAGCACGACGCATTGACAGCATTACAATACCCTCTGTTCAGCAACAAGCCCAACTCATCTCACAAGCGCTAATAAGAATATAGTCAAGAAGTATGACGACAACACGTTAGGCGGGCAGTCAATGTGCGCAGTTCGTCTAAATCAATTGTGAAGGTCACTGTAGCTGAAGAACTACTGTGCAAATTATTACCCGATGAGAGACACGCCTCCCGTCATCTTGACATAACAAAAATAAACTGGGTACACAACACGTAGTCACGACAAGTTACTTACTCGCGTGACTATGATGCATGTTAATACGAGTAATACATTAAATATCTTCCAAGTTAATGGAGTGCAGAACCAAACTTGCAATTGTGCCCCCATATCTAATTAGGATGGACTTACTAAATAATGGGTATCATTTAATCGATCAGCAAAATGTTCTTATTTTGGTGAACAGAAATATGTATTTGGTCAGCCAAAATAGCTAGTTAGTAAGCTACTTATGGTTAGCAAACATTTATAAATCTGTCTGCAATTAATGATTATACTTATAAAATATTTTGGTCAGCAAATTAAATATTTGAGCTGCATTGTGCGACCCATGGTTAATCAAATTTTGGTAAGCAATCAGTAGGTAAGCAAAATATTTCATTTAGTCCATAAAAAAGGGGGCAATAAAACCTACCAGGTCGTTCATAAAATGGGCGCAACTATTACAAAGTTCATTAAAATATAGTCTCTTTTTTCTACTTCTGTACTTTTATCTGTCTTTCACTTGGTCACGAACACTAATATAAGAAACTAATACATAATATGAGTTCAGAGGAGTCTATACTCTATTCCCCATAACAGCAGCTATTGTCGTTATAGTCGCAAAACGATACTGCTGCTAGCAGCCACAGACTTCTAAATCTAGGTTAAACTTAGGTCATAAGCGCTCAATTCTAACTTTACGATAAAAATGCACAACTACCAACTTAACAAACAATTAAATACCTTTTTAAGAAAAACAAAACTCCGAACTAAATTCATTGATGCCAACATAAAAAAAAAGTATTTTTAATATCGTCACTGCGTGTCACTAGCGAGTATACGTGAAATTAAAAAAAGTTTACCATCGACACATACTGTCAGTCATATGTCATATTTGCCTTGTTTAATTTAATTTTGTATTTTATATTTTAAAACCTAGTCGTAGAAAAAGCATTGTATGCAACGTTGTATAATTTAGTCAAAAATACGCTCATGGCGTCTCTGTTTGCGATACTCACACCATTTGCATTTTTTGAGCCTACTTATACAACTGTTGCATAAAATACTATTTTGTAAAATATTATTTTATCATTACTCTTATAATCCATTTTACGTGTGTGTAATGATTGATATAACAACTTTAGATGTAGGTATATAACAACATTTGACATAATTTCTAAGAATATAATCACTCAAGGGGCATAATAAACGTTTTCATCACACTTGCTCGAAAATGGTGTCATTGCAGGTAGGTTCTGCGGGCCGTAAATGACCTATTACGCCCTAGGGCGTAATGGTGTTTTTTTTTTATTTGAAACGCTATGATGACCGTACCTAAGTAGAGTCTGTGTGGAAAGAGAATGGGATTTAGATTTGAAGGCGATGTAATGCTTTGCTTCGGTTTTTTTTCCTTAAAGATTGTAAACGGGGGATATGAAATAGCTATTAATTCCTGCGAGCGAAATCGCATCTAGTCTACTGTAAACTAAAAAAAGTGGGTTTTGTTAGTATTTTTTTTTAATATTTCTGTAGCCACACACCTCGAAATAAAGAAAATGGACACCTTTTCGGGTGTTTTCCTGTTTATATTGCAGAAATTTGTAAATTCCCAGGCTCTTGTAATGTGTTTTTCTGGTGTGCAATAAAGTATACTTGTATTGTATTGTATTGTATTGTGTACGTGACATCGGAATCCAAGTTCGGAACCCTGGCGGAGCTGGTCCATCACCACTCGGTGCTCGGCGACGGGCTGATCACCCAGCTGCTGTACCCGGCGCCGAAGCGGAACAAGCCCACGGTGTTCCCCCTCGCGCCGCCCGACCAGTGGGAGATCGACCGCACCGACATCGTCATGAAGCACAAGCTTGGTACGTCACTCGCGGCTGCTGTGCCAGGCGCCGAAGCGGAACAAGCCCACGGTGTTAGCACAAGCCGAAAGGTTAGTTCCGTTTTTCGCCACGCCTATTCTCTTTCCGCACAGACTGTACACTACAATGCTTTATTGGCACCGTCCAAGGGCCGCGTCCGCGAAAACCTCGAACGAACACGACTAATCTGTTTTTTTTTATCTGATGAAATAAACATTTGCGAGTACGGAACCCTGGCGCATGAAATGTACTATATTGGCAATTTACCAGTTTTTTTATAAGTTATTTTATGTTTTGCTGGCACAACTTCAGTGATATTTTTTGCAAGTTATCTTAGTGGTGTAAAATGATGAGTTAATAGAGAAATTTCTATTTTTAATCGCCCGTATATTACAGTGAGATTCGCGCTTGTTGGCACTTGGCTTCCTTAAGTAGTAGGCTGTGCTCTGCTACCTATGCTGTTAGAAAAAATAGTATAGTATAGCTCTTTCCATAGTTTGATGTCTTATGGTGTCTTGCTGTGGAGAAGAGTCGCTAACGTAGACAGCATATTTGTTCTGCAAAAACGAGCAATGCTAGCAATAGTTTAAAACCATACACATCTCTAAGAGACTTATTTAAAGAAGGCAACACAATAACACTATTATCAGTGTTTATATACATATATTATGAAGTGACAAAATGTGATTTATATTCTTTCAATACTAGAAATAAGGGTAAGCTGGCCGTGTCACGGATACGCCTTGCAATAAAATTCCTAGTTCAATAACTGATCTTCCTTATCATAAATTTAAGAAAATAGCTGTAGTAATTTAGCACCCGATTAATAACTGTTATAAGCACTCGTTTGGGGACCCGTAGTAGGACTCTATCAGCTCTGGTTTGCCTTCATTGGCCACCCAGAGAGGAGCGTTAGAGCTACATATATGCTTCAGGCGAGGAAGTGTTTAAGGGCATAACGCCGCGAGTACCCTCGGAGAATGCGCAGCACACTACACCCTGCAGCCCCCCGCACTGATGTTGTCCCTAGGTCCCTAGGCATTTATATGCACTTACAAATATAGTACCTACAATAAAATACCTACCTATATATGACTCTGTGAGTTGTTGACTTTAAATTTTTACCAAGATTATATACGCTGATAAAACAATGATTAAAATATATAGATGAAAATGCCATCTCTTCTCAATAAAAAACAAGATTTATTAAAGTTAATAAACTTCATTCACAAGTCGGTTAAAAATAAATTATTTTTCATAAACAGCCCACGGAAACTGCTGACGATGAATTATAGAAGCCACGACGTAGACGTGGTCAATTTGTCACAAATTTGAGTTAAGTTGTACATATATATAAGTATATTTTGCAATTGTTCATGATACTAATTAACACATGAAAGATTTAAATATCTCTAGATTTTTGACTGTGGTGATGTCAAACATTTTTGCACGCCATTGCGTGCATTTCAAACTACAAGATGGCAGACGTCATTTCACGTCACGTCACAAATCTCACGAAATAGAAACTGTCCAAATAGGAAACTGACCTACTCGGAATCTGACGAAATAGGAAACTGACGTATTCGAAATCTGACCTACTAGGAAACTGACCACCTCGGAATCTGACAAAAATGCTATTGACCTAGGTATTAGGAATCTGTCCAAAACGGAATCACACATATGTGGCACCTGACGAAATCGGAATCTGACCTCTACGGAATCTGCCGAAAACGGAATCTGTCCTACATGTCATCTGACGAAATCGGAATCTGAGGTACACTGCCGAAAGCAGCTAGGTTGTCTGCCTTGTCTTGTCTGTAATGTCCACGCGTTCATAACGAAAAATAATATAGGTACCTAGAAGACAGGTACTTGCTATAAGCGAGCAATAACTACATCCTCGATTAGTGAACCAGGAAGATCCTATCTTACAATTTTACCACGCGAAATTGATCCAGCCGGATCAGAATGATTTAGCACTTGTGAGTTGTGAGGTGAGTGTGTTTCGGAGTGACACGAGTGCTGACGCGAACAAAATTGCGCGAATAGAAGTCGTAAAGATTATAAACTAGCGTTAAATGGAATAGATTCCTATCAATGTAAAAATACTTGACAAGAAGATAAAATATATATGGACTACCTACGAGCTTTTCTGTGAGAAAGCCTCCCCCCCTGGTAAACGGATAATTCGGTGACGGGCATTTCTCCAGAAATATGTCTGCGGTCACCTCATTCATCTGGCCCTTTTTCATACTAAATGTATGGAGACAGATGAATGAGTCGCAGACATATTTTTGGAGAAATGCCCTGACGGCTGCTAGAGTCCACAGTATGCGAGTGGCGCAGAAACTTAATTTCCAACCACATTCATGGTGGCGTTTTTGGGGTCGATGTCTTGTACTGAATATCACTTTGCCGACGATGATACATAGGATACGCAAATATCTGAGATAGGTAGTCGGTTAATTTTGTAACTGAGAACCAATTTACCCAAATTTCGTTTTACAACCTAGTATATGTACGTAATGTTTATAATCCGTGAGACAACAATACAATACACTAGATTTTACGACATCGGGCGCGACCGTGTAGGATAACAGAATGTTGTTTATCCTTGTATATGGTCGGCTGTCCCTGAATAAACCATAGGGCGATACTGATAACGGAGCGGTTATTCCGTTTTACATGAACATGACTAACATGACAAAGCTGAAGAAAAATTTAGTAAATTAAATACATATAACATCAAATTCGATGTTATATTCGATGAAGCAATAATAACGGTTTTCACAGATAAGAAATGTGTTCTAACAAATCAGTTCATCTTTATGCTGGTCGTAATTTGTGGTTTTTAACCGCATTATAGAGTGCTTATGATGTTAGATAAAAACATGTTTGTGCAAGAACATGCAAAAAAAGAGTGTTGGAGAGAATGTCAATTATTTTTAAATGGGTAGAGATCGAAGAAAAGATTTTGGAAAAGGTTCAAGATTCCATGAAAGTCGTTGATGTTTTACGTGTTATGTTGATTATGTTTGTACACAAGTTCCAGATGCTATTTACAAGCGGCGTGGTCGGCTTGCCAACAGACTGCCATGGGCGTATCTCCACCACCGCACGTGACGTTGCCAATATTATAAATATCCTCACGAATTTATCGTGTGTGGTTTTTAAGGGTTGAACCTCGGCGATTAGTTATAGTTCTACTTCTATACAGTTATTTGGATGCCATTAGCTTTGAACCTAAACAGTTATATGCAGGTCAGTTTTACATTGTTGGAAGAGGCGACGTTCACTATTGAGCATCTATCTATTGTGTATTAAAATAAAAAACGATGGCAGTGAGATCATCTACTAAAATGGTTTCTTAATTTTATAGTATATTAATATTTATTGCCACTAGATTAATACCCATTCATCATTATAATAAAATAACAATCCTCCAATACTTAGACAGCGGGAAAGACGTTTTAACCAGGCCAGCTCAACCATGTACTTAAACAAAAAAATTTAATTGAGTCATTTCCTTTAAAAAAAAACCGGTCAAGTGCGAGTCGGACTCGCGCACCGAGGGTTCCGTATAAACTAATAAGTAGACCAACCTTACAACTAACAGCATCCCTGCCTTAAACCCGCTTTAGCCCTATTCAACCAGGAAAAATCTTAACAGCGCGATGCAGCGTATGCTACAGCGACATCTATTGATACTGAATAGCGCGTAAATTTTACTTGTAATTTAAATTTAAACGTTACTTTTTGTTATTGGCTGATTGAAATAATTGTTTGTCAACTAAGTTAGTTCTCATGTATCATTATTAGCCACAAGCTACCTTATTTTAGATTTGTGTCCCTAGATGGCGCTAGTGGTATTTCATTTTTATGGTATTTACTAGTGTAAAATTTCCTAACATAGTCCTATTATAGAGTTTTTAATAATTATTGTTACTTTATGTTTTTTTCCCGATTCCTGATGAGTGATCATTGTATTTAATAGACATTTTTTATATAATCTGAAATAAATCATCGCTTAGTTTTGCTACTCTCCGCTAGATGGCTCTCGTAGGGAGGGTAGAACTAATATGTTAAGATTTTTGTAAATTTTTAAAAAGTATTTAAGTTAGGAAGAGAAAATATAACGGTCTTCCTAATAATAATAATAATCCTAATAAGTAGATACATGAATAGTTCAAGAAAAACTGTATGGCGATTAGTTTAGTAGGAGCAAATAAGTATGTGTTATGATTTTTGCAAATTTCTCGAAAACGGTGCAAGTGAGGAAAACCGTTATATTTTTCCTGTAATATTTAGGACGACATTAATAATTGGTAATTATGACACATTTTTCTGATCAGTAACTTCGGAGATAATAGGGGGGGGAATGGTATTTTTTTAAACTTTTTTCGCCATAAATCAAAAACTATTTATTTAAGAAAAAAAATAAAAATAGTATTTTAATCTACAAATTAAGTTCTTTCATTTGATACCCCACTCGATATATAAGCCCTACTTTCAATTTCCAAAATCCCATTACGAAGCCCTTTAAAAAAAAAGTAAAAAAGGTACAAGATTTTTTTTATGTCCAATAAGCTCGGGTTAGCTACTTTTAACACTATTCCAAATTTCAAACCGATAGCAGCAGTAGTTCCTGAGATATCTGGCTGTGACAGACGGACAGACAGACAGACAGACAGACAGACAGACAGACAGAGTCGCACCATAAGGGTTCCTTTTTTACCATTTTGGTACGGAACCCTAAAAACGAAATAGCGATAGAATCAAACACTAACTGGGAAACTAAATTGGGAGATACGAGCAGCGAAGCGTTTGTATAGATTAAAGTCTGTATACGCAGACGAGTTTGACCTTAAGTGGCATAGAATCATTAAGTGGACGTAGAGTGAAGAGGGATACGGTGAGTAGATCGAACTGTTTGTGGGTCGTGAATGAAGATTGAGCCCGAGGGCACAATGGCGCGTCACGGTAACTGAATAACGCGACCTTGTTTTGCCGGAAGTTAATACTTACTACAGCTGCGACAGATTTTTCAAATTAATTCCGATGTGTCTATCTACCGTGAGAGAGGAAACTTAGGCACAGTAGACTTCGGAAGTACTTCTGTATTTAAGCGTCTTGTTGCTTTTTGTCGGGGATACAAAATAGTCGTAGTATTGTTACGCCCACGCATTGCCTTCAGATGCCTAATATAAATTTACCACTCACATTATTTCCGTAAATCGATCTGCCAATCAGACCGGTAGCTGTGCGCGTGTCGTGTCTTGTGACAACTATGTGTAGTGTGTGTGACACTTTTAACCGTTCGTATGCCCATAGGTATGCAAAATTTTGCTGACTTTGATGTTTTGAACATAAAATTCAATTTTTAGGGTTCCGTACCAAAATGGTAAAAAAGGCACCCTTATGGTGCGACTCTGTCTGTCTGTCCATCTGTCACAGCAAGATATCTCAGGATCTACTGATGCTATCGACTTGATATTTGGAATAGTGTTAAAAACCGCTAACTCGAGCCTATTGGACAGAAAAAATCTTATACCTTTATTTACTTCTTTTTTAAAGGACCGGAATGGGATGTAGAATCAAAAGTAGAGCTATTATATCGAGTGGGGCAGGGGCATCAAATGAAAGGGCTTGATTAGTAGATTAAAACACTGTTTTTGTTTTTTTTCTTAAATAAGTAGTTTTTGATATATGACGAAAAACGTTAAAAAAATACCATTCCCCCTATTATCTTCGAAGTTACTGAACAGAAAAATCTGTAATAATTATCAATTATTAATGTCATCCTTTATATTACAGGAAAAATATAACGGTTTTCCTAACTTGCACCGTATTTGAGAAATTTGCAAAAGTCGTAACACATACTTATTTGCTCCTACTAAATTAATCGCCATACAGTTTTTCTTGAACTATTCATGTATCTACTTATGAGTTTGTACGAAACCCTCAGTGCGTGAGTCCGACTCGCACTTGACCGGTTTTTTAACTGGGACGGATACGAAACAAGACAAACGAAGAGTTAAATGACCTGCTTTAAACTAAATCCGTCCAGGATATGTTACGGAATAATAATCGCTGCCAAGCTACACTACAACAGATTATCTGTAGGGTATATTCGAAGCTAAAGGTTCCAATTTGGTTCCCTTGTCTGGATGTTTCAGTCACACGTAACTCTTCTCACACTTCTCTATTAGTATCAATCCAACAGACGCTTCCTCCCTGTAACCCGGGCAAGGCAAGGCCAATCCAATCAGTGCTAATATCAGACCACTCTCATCATCTCGTACTAAACGAGCGGGAAAATGCTTGCTTATGCGCACCTATGTAGAACTGATTCGGTTGGACGCAAACCATTAATTATTCTGTTCATCATGCAATTAATTTGCGACTAAGTAGATATTTTAATCTGCTCTGCTTTGTGACGTCCATAGCAATCTGACCTGTCGTAAAGCTTGTTAAGAACTGGCTGACATGACCAAGCTACTATTATTCGTTTGATCACGTAACAGATAGATACCTACTGTAGTTGGACATGAAAACTCTTAAAATTTAATGGCATCAAGTGAGAATATCCATATTGCCAAAATTTTTCCTTACATGAATACATGAATGAAATTTAAGAAATGTTTATTAGCCATTTTCATAATTTCAGTGCAAATGCACATGTAGTATTTACCGGTAACCGTATGTTAGGTAGGTATACCTATCAGCGAAACCTTACAAGGCGTATTAGCCGTGCATTCAAATGTAGGTGAGCGGGAGGAATAGTCGTTTTTCCCCGTGACGTCATCGTCTGCACGCCACCCCACCCTGGCGCCGGCCCGGAATTCCTATACCCCTCGTTATGAAATATATAACTGAAACAATAATTAACATGGCGGCTATAATATAATGGGGTAGTAAAGAGATTTCAACACTAGGTATTGTCATTGAAATATTTTTCGATTTTGTAAAGATATTAAATAATTTCTTACCTATGTAATATTTAAATGCATTATATATACACTTATTATAACTAAAACTAACAGTACTAACTTAAAACCACTAACATATATCAGAGTATAGTAAGTTGGTCTTCCAGTATAATTTAGCGTCTATTTACAGAGCTTGCCAAGGGGGGGTATTACCGTTACGTAATTTGTAGGTAGGTACGTCTAATGTCTGAAACAGAATAGCGACGAACAAGAAAGCGAATGAACGAAGAGAAGTGAAAGGCTTAACGACGTCTTTCTAGTCTGCATGCTTCAGATCTTGCCTGCAGCACTGCAATGCCACTGCTAGTTTGGCTACTACCTAGCTCGTTTGTCATGACGTTTTATATTGTATACTGGCCTCCTTGACCTCGTTCGTGAAATATTCCACTGTTTTCACTTGCTAAGCATATACACTTGTAAACTGATTATTTTTTGCTCCAGATACAGATTTCGATCTTTTAATTACCAGTTTTACGGTGAATTAGTAGTATTAGTAAAAAATATAGTGATAGAAATGTTGATAGGTAAATTAGCATGTATAGATTCGTGGCTCTGTGAGCCGTAGATCTCAAGTATCTGTAAACACTACGGCTCCACTATTTAAAAAAAAAAACAAAAACTGAATCGATAAACAAATCTGTAGGTATATCTGTCGAAACTGTTCACGAAATTTCACGAGAATCGGTTGAGAAATGCGACCTATAAATGAGAAATGCCGGACTGATAGACTGACATACGAAAAAAATGCCCTAGGAGAAACGGAAACACTTCGCTCGCACTTCTTGCTCTCTCGGTCAATAACATTTTGCATGGCGAAATCATTGTGGGATTTGTTAGATGAGGTTCCCAAACGCTTGTTTTCCGTGCAGCAAATTTTCTTTTCGTGGTTATTCCTAGTCGCAAAATTTCCCATTTCTCTAAATTCCCGGTCTTACTATTTCTTGGTAGCAAGTTTTTTGATCGCATTTGTTCACAAACGCATTTTTTCACATTCGGTTTATTACTTAATAGCATATATTTTGCTCGCACTATTTCCCTAACGCAATTATTAACATGCTCGCATTTGTGCACAAATGCGTTTTTTCTCATTCGTTTTGTTACTTAGTAGTATATTTTTTTGCTCGCTATAATTCCCGAGCACAAATATTAATTACTCTGGGTAAAAATTATTTAGTCATTTTGGCTCTGAAACCCTAAGGAGCCACAGGTTCCACTGAGGCGGAGACGAGCGGAGCGGAGAGGAGACAAGTAGAAATCGACCTATCACTTTAGTTGAATTGAAATCCACATCTCGTCTCCACTTCACTTCAATGGAAACAGCGAAAAACTGGTCCCCTGACTGCGACAAAGTTACGTCAATGATATTCTTTATTAAATATGACAGAGTTCAGAGACAGGTGTATAATTCATATATTTAACTATTTGTCAATGAATTCACTTAACAAATAAATAAATAAAAATAAAAAAGCCTTTTATTTCTAGTCCAGTTGCATTACATGTCACTTACACTACCTATATTAGTTATCTTAATATTATTTATATTATTAATTGTCATCACAGTGTCACTTTTAAATATTTTTAAATCTAATATTAGTTAATTTATTCTGATAATCAGCAGGATAACATAATATATACTATATACATTACATGTTATGGACAAGAACCCCTCGTCAGGTGAAGGCCTCCTCCAAGGACTCCCACTTTTTCCTGTCTTTTGCCGTTGTAGCCCAGCTTGGGCCAGCTACTCTTTTAATATCGTCATATTAATTCACTTAAAAAATATATAAAATTATTGAATGATTATCAGTGATCGGAATAGGTAGAGTATATTTACCTAAACTTCGAAGAACATAGTCGAAAAGTGGAGTCTCACTTATGACCAATCTTGCTAAAAATTTATATTATTGGTATTCTTTCGCACGGTTCTCGAACATTCTCAGTAGGGATGTAACGATACCGATACCGATACCGATATATCGGCCGATATATCGGTATCGCCGATATTATACAACCGATATTTGAAGAATTTGCTGTATGAAAAAAAATCTGCAAAAAGTAATTTCAATTTCTGACTTAATTTATGTATTGGTCTATTCTATTACCTTGTGCAATGATAATTACTATGTTAATTAAATCTTTGGTTCTTAATAAAAAAAAAGAATTTTGAGTTGACAATTTATTATTTTTACTTTACACTTTCAAGGTTGACTCTCTGGTAAATATAACCAGTAGTCATTGCCATTAGTTATAATAAGGACATAAAAACATCTGAAATTCATACTTCATTATTTAGCTAAGATATCGGTATCGGTATCGGTATCGCCGATATTAACTACTATATATCGGTATCGTATCGGCAAAACTGTGTATCGTTACATCCCTAATTCTCAGTATAGATGTCTCTTTCTAATAGTGCTGCCTCTTTCACTCCTTCGAGAAATTTCGCCATAACTATAAAGGCCCTTAAGGGGTCCTGAAAACGCCTGAAAACGGGTTTTCAGGTTATTGCGCCATATTATAGAGGGTGTCCTGAAACGGACTGAAAACATGTTTCAGGCGCCTGAAAACAACGGCAACTTAGGTGAATTTTCGATTTTCTACTATGTGAAAGAGCCACCTCTGAAACGACCTGAAATCACCTTTCAGCCTGCTGAAAATGCTTCTAAAGTATGGAAAATCACCTTTGAAGTTTTGACCTATACCACCGGCGCAATTATAGTGTGTGTACGTGTGTTCCTGGGTAACAAAAAACGGGACAACTGCGAGTCGGACTTTTTTATGTTTTTTCTATGTCCAATAGGCTCGGGTTAGCGATTTTTAATACTATTCCAAATTTCAAATCGATAGCAGCAGTAGTTAATGAGATATCTGGCTGTGAAAGACGGACAGACGGACAGACAGACAGGGCAGACAGAGTTTCACCATAAGGGTTCCTTTTTTACCATTTTATTACGGAACCCTAAAAACGCAATGTTAATTAGGCCGTACCTATAATTTATAATATTTAGTATGTATTTTTTCTTTTGTCAATCAGACAAAAAATGACCTAAATAAAGCGAGTTAAATTTCGGGAGTGGGGGTTCGTGACGCTGCCACATGGTAAAAATCGAGCGACGTCTTGACGTCATGCGGATCTTTAACAAGACTTAAAACTAGACATTAAGGTTAATAAAAGGATAGAAAATAAACTATAAATAACGGTTGTTCAATGGTTGATTATCGGATATCAGTTGACATACCGTAGTAGGTAGCTGAGTGAGAAAAGTTTTACATTATTTTTCTTTGAAAACCAGCATTTATATGAATTATCAAACGACCAAACGAATTCTAACACATTCTAACCCCACTCTACCAAATTCTTTGTGAACACACAAAGAATTTGGTAGACTGGGGTTAGAATGTGTTAGAATTCGTTTGGTCTAAATCCACCTTTATAGGTATATGATGGCATTTGAAAGCAGTCAGTCCATAAAAATCGGCACGTGCTTAGCCAACACGGGTTAGAATTACAGAGGTGCAGCAGTGGAGGCGACTTCTTGAATACGAAACATGAGGAGACAATCATACAATTTTGATTTTTCGGTAGGGACCTAGGTAGTCTTTCACTTTTAAAGAAGGTATTTGGCTTGCTTTGCGAATACTAGTAAATGATTTAGTTATCGCAAGGAAAGAAACAGGGGAACTTTGAAACCACATTTTGATAATTCTATCGGATTTCTTGGCAACAAATGGTCAGACTCTATTGCCAATATAAAAATATTTATTAACTTGTTGTAACAGGTAGACCGCTAGATGGATAGCGGCTAAAGTATGTGTTCTCCGTACCGTACAGCTCGGAACGTGTTTCGGGGCCAGGAGCATTGGTCGTGCTTGCGCGCCGCGCGCGGAGCACGCAGCTGGCACGTGCTCGCCGCATGCGTCCGCGCGGCAAGGCGGGGCGCGGGAGGGGGCATGGCTTACAGCGGTCATGGGTAGGTACGCACTAAGCTTCGGTTCAATTAGCTGACTTTTACGACGCCAAAACTTGAAAAATGGACTGTTGAATACTCCAAAATCCACGTCCTAGGTTAGTTCCGATCCGATTCTCTTAGAAAACTGCCTTAGAAGTTTATGCCACCCCAACCTTAAGCCACATTTAATTCCCGCTACGCGAAGGGAAAACCCCTTCCTGGCCAGAGGAAGAAACAAAAACCGCCAGCGGTAGTAAAAATTGCCCCAGATCAAGTATTACAGTTCGAGCCACAAAATGCGATCTGGGTCATTCCGTACACGCCTAGGCAAGTAATATACTATAGTAATTGAAGTACGGTTCCTGTCCATGCATTAAACGGGAGCCTCTTGGTACGAGGGGGGCTGCTCAGCTCCCGCCAGTTGGACTTAACGCATCGTCGCACTGTCTCGGACGCTGGACCAACACCAGGCAGTACTTACATCGTTAAAAACCGATCTTTCGGTTGCTCAGTGTCTTGCATACATATAGACCACGCATGACGGTAAGAGTTGAAGGCTCATTTATTATACATAATATACCTATACAAACTGTCAAGTATACTTAAACGAAAGAAAAAAATCTTACGATCAACCGTATATCTATCCTACTTTTTAGTCGATATCACTCGGCAACTTAAATGATTATTTTATGATGAGCTTTGTGAGAGTTCTGAGTGATTAAATACATCTCCTTTAGTGAAGTGGTTTATCTTCAAGAGCATGAAAGAGCTATTAGGCTAGTACAAGAATCTAGATACTAGTAGTGACGTAGAATGAATACGTCAATCATTGAACGAGGAGACTACGTACGCAGACTGAAATGTGTTTTTAGGGTTCCGTACCAAAATGGTAAAAAAGGAACCCTTATGGTGCGACTCTGTCTGTCTGTCTGTCTGTCTGTCTGTCTGTCCGTCTGTCACAGCATGATATCTCAGGATCTACTGATGCTATCAACTTGAAATTTGGAATAGTGTTAAAAACCGCCAATTCGAGCCTATGGAATAGAAAAAAACTCCTATACCTTTTTTACTTTTTTTTTAAAGGGGACCGAAATGGGATGTCGAAAATCAAAAGTTGAGCTAATATATCGAGTGGGATATCAAATGAAAGGGCTTAATATGAAGATTTCAAAACCGTTTTTATTTTTTTTCTTAGACATGCAGTTTTTGATTTAAGATAAAAAACGTCAAAAAAAATACCATTCCCCCCCTATTATCTCCAAAGTTACTGAACAGAAAAATCTGTAATAATTACCGATTATTAATATTATCCTAAATATTACAGAAAAAATAAAACGGTTTTCCTAACTTGCAGCGTTTCTTAGAAATTCGCAAAAATCGTAAGACAAACTTATTTGCTGCTACTAAACTAACCGCGGCATATGTCGATGTATGGGGACAACAGTTTTACAAGAGCAAAGTTAAGTTTGTCCCACCATACAGTTTTTCTTGAATTATTCACGTATCTACTATCGAGTTTGTACGGAACCCTCGGTGCGCGAGTCCGACTCGCACTTAACCGGTTTTTTTTTATATTATTAATTGTTTGTTAAACCTTCAATTTAGTCCAAACATTTTTGGTGTCATTTCTATCATCTCTTCAAATCAACATTTACATATGAAATTAGATATCAACCCACTGCATCAGCACTGGAAGTAGATAAAATTTAAGGGTATGATATAATATAACCGAAACCAACACAACTATAACAGACAAATCTTACTTTGAAATACTTAAGTAACGTAATTATCAGGAACAGAAAACGCCAATTAGAACCTAAATATGTGTATGACCTTACTGGCAACTACCATATATTTTCCTTGTGTATATAAATAATTATTAAGTTCGCACTAGTCGTATAAAATATTCCTCACCCATATATATGTATATAACCACCATTTTCTGTCATCAGCCTCGATTCAATGTAGACTAGGTATACTTAACAGGTATCACCCGGAAGATTGCGAAACATCGCTACGTACCTCTAACGCTGTAATGGTCAGAGAACAAACTAACGCAATACTATAATTAGGTCTTGTAGCTTGTAATATATAACTCAAATCAATTAGGAACAAATTATAGGAATATCACTGATTTCTGACATAACTCAATATCTATACGATTCTCTGATATTTTCCTCGTCAGTGTCCAATACGTGTTTAATCAAAACTAATAATATAGATTCTAGCAAATTAAGTTCTTATCAAATGCGCTCCTTTCAAGACCGTTTGGTTGAACACTATACAGTGCAAGCATTTAGAATCTAAGCGGGAAATCTGGTCGACCTGCATACAAGGAAGTGGTGTGTTTCATGTATGTATGTCAGATGCGAAACTTAATTTACTTTAGATATTATTTTCGTCCAGAATGCGCGATATAGTAGACTGCCAAGTTTTAAATTAAATCTAGCATAGAAAACATCGTCGCCATTTTCCGTAACTACCCATACTCAATGTTTAATTACAAGAATAAATTCTACTGTATTTGTTAGTATTACATCTGCCCCTTAGCTCAAGTGAAGGTATTCTTAGCCCGCTGAATGCACTCACTACAATGCGGTGTTTATAGTAAATCGAACGCAGCGAACGTATGTTGACACATATGCGGTTTGTAACCGCTTATAACCAGTACACGGAGTGCTGTAACACAGAACACAGCCTTATTAATTAATGTGTAACTCTACCGGGCTTGAACAAATATTGACCCTCATAAGCTAAAAATAGCTTAATTTTTTCAGGGGAAAACCTGTGAATACATCAAGCGTTAGATTGATCATCAATGTCACTGTACATAATGTAACTTGAAAATAAAACGCAATATTCTGTACATGTTTGATAACATTTTATCTCAGATAGGAATAACGGAGACAAATTCTTGTAGGTTACGTGCGTATGGTATAGAATAGACTATAGACGGGCAAATACAATTACCATTACCACTTAAAACCCGAAGTTTACCTACTTTTAAGGGTTCTGTACCTCATAAGAAAAAACGGAACCCTTATAGGGTCACTCGTGTGTCTGTCTGTCTGTCTGTCTGTCTGTCTGTCACAGCCGATTTGCTCTGAAAGTACTGGTGCGATCGAGTTGAAATTTGGTACATATATTAAGGTTAATGACCCAAACGCGAGTATGTCACGAAAATATATGAATTTTAATCATGGAGGCCACTTTTGGGGGGTCAGCTAGGAAATTTAAAAAAAAGTTAGCGAACTATCATCGACCGTAGGCTGAATTTAGCGTAAGGGACATTGTTTTGCCTGTCCCTTACCGTAATTCAGCCTACGGTCGACGATATATTTTTTATTGTTTTTATTTCACAATAGCTTTGAAATTATTTATGAAAATAGGCAAAAATTAACCCCCCCCCCTTATCTCCGAAACTGTTGGACGTAGAATTTTGAAAAATATGAAATAAAGTCCTACACCTATAGATTACAGGAAAACCTATAAGAAGTCTGTGCAATAAAGTATAATTAATATAAGATAGAGTCTAACTCGCACTTGTCCGGTTTTTTTACCCATGTTATTAATGTCGACTAACATTTCAATTGGCGATGAATAGGTAATTATGTATATGAAGATATGATGTCCTTGATCGTCACTCAACACATATTGCTATAAGATGAACTTGGAACCCACAAATTGATTCTGGATACAGTCGCATGGCCGGCAGAATGTTCTTACATATGTTATCAATTACTTGCAATCTAGACAATAACGCTCTATGAATTGAGTCATCCATGATCAGACATATTTCCGCAATTGTATCAATCGATAAGTTCTATTAATCATCCAGCTTTATCATGAAATACGTGTAAAAACCAGTTACGATCGGTTAAAAAAAATATTGAATTACTTAATCGAATTGGTACCTAATTAAAATAACGTTATTTCACTATAGTTTCCGAAAGCGCCTCATGCGCATTCTTTAAACAGAAGATATAGCGTCCCCTCACTTATTTTATCGACAAGAATGTTTCAACAACAATTTTTCTGCGCTCCGGCCGGCAAGCGTCACCTTGCCGATTTCAAGATGCCGCTTTCTGGCTCCGTCGAACAGAAAAATAGTATACAAACCTTGGCCAGTAAATAAGAAAGCCTCAGATCACATGTTTGTCGTCCTCGGCTTCGCCTCGGCCGACAATTCCATGAGATCTGAAGCATTTCTTACTCTACTGGCCTCGGTATGTAATGTACTATTATTTACGTAGGTACAAGTCAGAAAGCCATTTGAACATTTAAGTTTTAAAGTACATTGTACATGAATTACAATGTATTCATTTTGTAAAAGTATTTTAGGGTTATTCTTCAGAAATATGTCAGCGGTCACCTTATTCCTATGGCCCTTTTTCATACTAAAATGTATTGACACAGAGGAATAAGTCGCAGACATATTTCCGAAGAATAACCCTTTTCCATGAATGAATAGGTAGGTACCAGTGGCGTGGCGTCCATAGAACCCGATTCCCAACGGCTTGCCTATTTTTAAAGGCATATGACCGGAGTATCTACTACTCCTGAAGAAATGTAGTCCAAATCTGCTCCGGCTTTACCAAGAATATATTTGACGTCACGCTACTGATAGGTACTTAGATAGATACTGCGAACACAGCAAGCGAACACAATATCGCAGCCATCGTGGGCTGGGCTGGGCCGCTGGGAGCGGCGGCGGGCTGCGGTAGCCGGAATAGCATTTTATCATGAAACACGACCGCCAAACCTAGGTTTACACTAGGCATAAACAATAGGCGTCCATATATTATTTAGGCTATGATACTTTAAATAAAAAATAATTAACTTTTATTCTTCACTGATCATTTTCTCGTCCGTCTCGATAATGTGATAAGCATACCCCGGGGATTTCGGTCGAGGGAATGTTTGACATTAGCCAAAGAGTATTCACTTAAAAACAGAAAGTGCTTTTCAATGTTCTACCTATTGAATAATAATTATTTGAATAAAGTTTTGAATAATTAATACTTTTGTATACCTATATTTAACAGACTTCTAAAAAGGAGAAGTTTCCACAGGTTTTTTTTTGGTTGGCCTGTGTCCCGTTTGGTCAATATTGGCCACTTTGGTAAATCTGGAGTTTCCACAGTATATTTTTATTTTATTTATAAATAAACTAATCAATCACTATCAAGTCAACCTCTCCAGTAAATATGTAACTTATTTATAAGTAAATACCTACTTTGCAGATGTCGAACTTCAAGATATGTTTGACATTCATTGTTATACCAACGATTGAGTAGTACCTAGGAACTTGGTGTATATAAAAATGCGTATTTCAAATATTAGCACGACAATATAAACATATATCCCATGAAAAAAGCTTGTTACGAGTTCGTGTAGTTGTGAATAGATTTTTTTCCAGAAATAGAGATTCGACTGAGTTTTTTACACCGAATGTAACACGACACGACATGTTGCGTCGAATAAACATAGGTACTGGTAATGTATATGATTTATCTTCTTGAGAAAACCGTGTCAAGCACTATATTTACTGTAGGTAATTAATCAACTTTATTTTTATCTTTTATAAGGCCAGGTAGTCAAGCTAAATTACTACTTAATTTTAGTTAAGTAAGTATGTAGGTAGTTTTATTTTATTTAAATACTTTAGATTAAATAATTATTCGCCTTTTCTTCACGAGGTTATATTAAATTGTATCATAGCATACAATGTGGAGAGAGGTAGTTAATCTGTAGGTATAATATGATGATTTTTCAGACTAACCTATCTGTTTATCTCTTCTCTTTCTCAAATCATTCGCGCACCGAAAACCCCCGGGATGGTGATAAGCTCGCCTGTATAGGTAATTTAATTCGATGTTCTTTTTATGCATATTTTATGATCAATAATAATAGGAGTGAAAAATTAAAAAAATATTGAACAAATGCATAATTCAATGCGACGTATACAATTTTTCGTCGTCTCAAAATAAATAATGATGTACGTATTGTGCATTTTAAAATAAACGCTAAAAGGCTAAAAATCGAATATGACTTTGAACTTTCGTAACCATTTGTGTTGGCTCGACTCCCGCGCCCGTACGGTACCTCTGTGGGCGGCCGTCAACATAGCGCTAAAATCACAATCCCCTTATTGCTTTGCAGTAGCTCTTCTTCATCATCACCATATATATACGTCCCACTGCTGGGCCTGTGCCCAACAGAACAACAGCCCATTCATTGTCATCTATGAGAGTAGGCCTGTGCCTACTTTCATAGATGACAATGAATGGGCTGTTCTTCTTAAAAACATTAAAGTGTGTGTGTGGTAATAATTGGCATGCATGCTTTGATATTAAGTTTGATCTATAGCAGCTGTGGTGTGGCGTCCTTAGAATCCAATTCCTACCGCTATGTATAATATTAGGGATTTAGTACCCTTGTTCTACTTACTGCCTTTAAAGAAAAGTAAAACAATAATACTTAAAAGCAAGGACCATTAAAACATGAGAACGTCATTCTCCATACAAAAAGCTGCTCCCCGATATTTACAACGCCATCTATGTATACCTAAGCTTGGTATAAGAATTATATTATTTACAATTATTCAACTTTGCAAGCGTGACACAGTATTTAAACGTTAGAATTTATTTATTATTAGCTGTTTTGGAACTAATTGTTATTGTACCTACTATGTTTCTTTGTTCAATTATAACATCGTTAAATGTTTAGTTTTTTAGCGCCATCTAGTTTTTGCCTGAATATCCCCTTGCGGTGGGAGTACGATCCTAAGTATGGAGAATGACAGTCCTCTTGTTTTACGTAAATGGTCCTTGCTTAAAAGATATGTTAGACGCCATGCCACTGGTGCATAGGTAGAACAAATTATAACGGCCAGGCACACAAATAAACCAACGCCAAGGACGTGGCTCCTTATCTTATCAGCAACTTATACGGTGCGTGCGCGGTTTAATCGATGGTAAAGCCATGTCAGTAAGGATTTTTTGACCAAGCATTTGTCGTATTATTTTACGCGTACGTACGATGTACAGTAGGGGAGACCGGGTATGGTTGTGTCACGGGTTGGTTGTCATAGCGGCCATAAAATATAACTATACGAAGGAATACGTGCATCGATTGGAAAAAGTCGGAAGGAGGTACTTTAACACCGATCGATGTTATTATTCCTTCGTTTAGTATACTTTTTCAACACACTTGCTCGTAAAGCGGCTATAATTTCTTTTTCATCACACTTGCTCGTAAAGGGTGTTATAACACGCGGGCTTATAGACCAGCTCGAGCTGTTTTACCTCCCGTGGGTTATAAAAATCTATAACTCCCACGGGAAGAAAAACTGTATGAAAATCTATAACTCCCGAGGAAGTTATGAGTTTAGTTTTAAAATATAGAACCTACCCGTACGTCATTTCAGACTAAGGAGGTTTCTTATCAGCCAAGTCTTATTTCACATCTTCAGAACTTGGCTACAAAACTAATTTTAGTGTATACAAAAATTATATGGTATGTTTAACTATTATTTCAGTATTTTTTGCAATTATTTTGATGCAATTAAAATAATTAAGTTAAAAAATTTATTTTGAAAATCGGTACAATCTGGCGGTACTGCCTGTCAAGTTTGAAAAATAAACGCAGTTCTTAGCATTATCTGTGGAAGACTATATGAAAAAGTTGACAGTAAATAATTTTATTTTTGTCTTATTTTATTTTCCTCGCAAATGTGATGAAAAACATTGTGTGTACCACGGGCAGTAAGGGGATTACAAACTCGAGCCATTAAAAGCCCTCCGCCTACGGCGTCGTCTCCTAATAGACTCTCGTTAGTAAATCCCTTCTTACTACCCTCGGTGCACAATGTACTATTATGCCACACCTGGCCATAAAGTGACTTTTACGGGAGGTAATAAAGAAAGCCCTCGATCGCATATTTACGTCCCTCGTTGCAGCTCGGGCCGCAAACTTCTGCGATCTCGGCCTTTCTTTGTATTACCACCCTAGTTGTGTAATGTACCATTTTTTACTATGTCCCGCTTTCGAACAAAGAATCGCGCCATTTTACTCAAAAAGTTTCAAAATCCCGACTTGACAAAAAAAATCTGGCAACGCTGACTGAATCATTCAATAGTTTAGTAATAACTCGAGCTACATAAAACAATTAGGTAACTACCTACAAGACATAATCGTCAATTCAATTTCACTGTTTGCTTATATAATATCATCGTCATTATCAATTTAACAATAGATGATAGACAATTAATTATAACAATCACGCTAGCACGAAATTATCTCACAAAAAATTGGTAATTCGTAAATAAGCACCGATATAGGAGTCATATAGTACATTGTGTATTCAGGGAAGTAAGAAGCGTCTAATAGAAGTTCGGGAGTCTATTAGGTGTTAATAACACGCAGGCGTATAGAGCATCTAGAGCCGATTTACCTCCCGTGGGTTACAAATATCTATAACCTCCGCGGGAGGTAAATCTGTATGAAATCTATAACTCTCGAGGGAGATATGAGCATATGAGTTTAGTTTTAAAATAATAATACCCACTCGACCGTCATTTCAGGCTAAGGAGGTTTCAAATCAGCCAAAGCTTATTTCCTATCTTCAAAACTTGGCTACAAACGTGATTTGACTGTACATAAAACTTATACTATACGGTATATTTTACTATAATTTCAGACAGTATTGCAATTATTTTAGCAAATTTCATTTAGAAAATCTGTTCAATCTTGCAGTATGGCCAGTCAAGATTGAAAACTAAACGCTGTTCTTAGCATTATCTCTGGAAGACTACATTGAAAAGGGTTACAGTTGAGGTTGTCTTTTAGCGGGTGCGTTTCGTTTATTTGATTTTTATGTTACTCTTTTTTCCTCGCAAATGTGATGAAAAACATTTTATGTATCACGGGCAGTAAGCGGGTTAGAAAATCGAGTCATTAAAAGCCCTCCACCTTCGGTGTCGGGCTTCTAAATAGACTCTCGTTAGTAATCCCCTTCTTATTTCCCTTAATACTCTATGTACTATTGGCTGTACGAATCAAAATTAGCTACAGATTTCCCAATGATATAAAATCAATAAATTAACATAATTCTTACATCTTTTCTTTCGACAAATTTAAACATTAACACGTTCACTGCGTTAGGAGATGAACCATCTCTTGCGTGTCTTTCACTCGGTGCGGTGCCCGATTTCGTATTTTTCACCTCTGTGCGAGAGGCAATAGCGACTACATTTCTGCGTGTATGGCAGAGATAAATAAGAAAAGGAAAAAGCCACTTTATGGCCAGGTGTGGCATAAAAGTATATTAAACAACTAGGGTGGTAATACAAAGAAAGGCCGAGATCGCAGAAGTTTGCGGCCCGAGCTGAAAGCGAGGGACGTAAATGTGCGATCGAGGGCTTTCTTTATTATCTCCCGTAAAAGTCACTTTATGGCCAGGTGTGGCATAAAAGAAATTATAGCCAGTTTACGAGCAAATGTGTTGAAAAAGTATACTAAACGAAGGAGTAATAACATCGATCGGTGTTAAAGTACCTCCTTAACTAACCTAAAATAAAATGATTACCTAACTAATTAGGTAATCATTTTATTTTAACAGGCAGATATAGTATATTACACAACTAGGGTGGTAATACAAAGAAAGGCCGAGATCGCAAAAGTTTACGTCCCTCGCTTGCAGCTCGGGCGACAAACATCTGCGATCTCGGCCTTTCTATAGTTTACCGCCCTAGTTGTGTAATGTACTATATCTGCCTGTGAAAATAAAATGATTACCTAATTAGTTTTAGCTATCTGAAATATAAGTTCTAATGTTTGTGGGAGGGTATACTCTGTGCGGATTTCATTAATATTTCAAGTACCTACGTTGTAACAATAGTGATGTGAAACTGTGAAAGCTGGGGCCGGTAACATGTGAGCCCCCACCCACGACGCGCGCGCTCTTGAGTTATTCGCTCTACGTCTCTACATAGGTTTTTAAGTACTCCTACTAAGAGAAATGTGTATACTTAAAACACCATATTTTATTATTTCTATTCGATAAGAGCCAGGTGTTTTAAATCAATTTTTCATATTAAGTATTTTGGTATCGGTTTCATTTTCGTAATCGTAATAGCGTTGAAAGATTATACGAAAGTTTGTTACTTATTTATTTACCTATGTAACAAACCTATAAATAATATCTAGGTGCAAAAAAAATGTTTAGTTTTCCCATTTACGCAAGCGAAAGGTGCGTTGATGTCTTTTACACTTATTCGTCTGAAGATAACACTTGTAAATTGTTTATGTTTTAATCCATAGTTAGGTAATTATTTTTCCCTAGAATTCATGCATGACTTTTATTATTTAATACTAGCATTTTCCCGCGGCTTCGCCCGCGTTGTTCCCGTTATTGTCCCAAAGGAACTCTTTACCGAGATATAATGTATCCTATGTTTCAATCCAGGACTTGGTCTACTTGCATGCCAAATTTCAGCTTGATCCATCCAGTTTTTACCCCGTTATAAGGTAACAAACATCCAAACATCCAAATATCCAAACATCTTCACAAACTTTCGCATTTATAATATTAGTGGGATATGTATCATAGTAGTAGTTTTAATATATCATACTAATTTTCATCACACTTGCTCGAAAATGGTGTCATTACACGTAGGTTATGCGGGCCGTAAATTACCTATTACGCAGGGCGTAATGGTTTTTTTTTTTTAATTTGAAACGTTGGTTCTGTTTTACTCTTATTTGCCATGTTCAAAGGAAACGCCAACTTACTTTTTTAACAGTTCTCTTTAAATATTTATTTAAAGAGAACTGTTATTGCAAATACATGTGAAATTGTGAACACATATTTCGGTAACATTAATTAATAGTATTTTATGCAACAGTTGTATAAGAAGGTTCAAAAAATGCGAATTGCGTGAGTTGCGATACGAGCCGCGAATGCGGCGAGTATCGCAAATAGAGACGCAACGAGCGTTTTTTGACGTAATTATACAACGTTGCATACAATACTTTTTCTACGACTAGGTTAAAATATAAAATACATGGACGTCACGCGTGTCTCGTCCGGTCTCTCCGAGTGTGTACAGCCGGCATGACAGTTGTGTCTGTGGTAAACTTTTTTTTTGATATGGCTGGTGACACGATGTGACGATAATTAAAATACTTTTTTTATGTTGGCATCAATTAATTTAATTCGGAAAGTTTTGTTTTTCTTATGAATCGTAGGAATTTAATTGTTCGTTAAGTTGGTAGTTGTGAATTTTTATCGTGAAGTTAGAATTGAGCGCTTAATCCTTGACCTAAGTTTAACCTAGATTTAGAAGTCTGTGGATGCTAGCAATAACGTAAAGTGACTATAACGACACTAGTGCTGTTATGGGGAATAGAGTATAGACTTCTCTGAACTCATATTATGTATGTTCTTATATTAGTGTTCGTGACCAAGTAAAAGACAGATAACAGTACAGGAGTAGAAAAATGTTTAAATAGTGTATTTCAGTATTTTGCAAATATAAAATCAACTAAAATAGCCATTTTAGGTCTTTATAGCTAAGGTTTCCGAACGTGACTTGACATTCGCATTGTCTATGGACGTATGTCACTATCTGTTTTAATATTTTCTTGTCATACTGGGTCTATTAGTAAGGTTATTTTATAATGATTTCCTCACAAGTGTGATGAAAAAACATTGTGTTTTGTGTGTGCCACGGGCGGTAAAGGAATTACAAACTCGTGTTATTAAAGCCCTCAGCTTCATCACGGGCTTATAACAAACACTCGTTTGTAATTCCTTACTTACCGCCCTTGATACACAATGTACTAATACATCCGGAGATACTCACTCAAGACTCAAGTAATAACTAGCCGAGTAGAGTCAAGGTTCTCTTTTCCGTTCAGTAGTAAACCACAATTTACGGGGTTTTCTAGAACTAGCAGATATAAGTGCAAGTACAATTCCGGGAAACTCTTAAGCCATCGTTATTGTTATAATTCCGGGAATGTGATCGGGCTCCCAGGTAGCTTGAATACAAAAGTCACATTTCTAAAAAAGGTTCGCATTCGATTATTGGACCATTCTTGTTGAATTTCATTTAGACCCAGTTTAATTTTTGCTCACCGTGAGCAGTAGAATTATGATGCGATAAGTTGTTGCATAAGCCATGGAGTGACTAAAATGATCATCGTTGGAGCGATAGCGGTTGTTTATGGGTGCGGTTGACAGGCTTCAGCGGGGCAATCGGCACTAACGTAAAGTTAACGTTCAATGTCAATACAAAATTTAAGTCTGGGGAGCTGGGGGAACGCCATAAGAATGGTAGGTCGTCCCACGGAGGGGCGGGACGGGTCGCGGGGAGGGGAGGGCGCGGCGCCCGCGCCGACCCGAGCGCTGTGGAAATTTCCGTTGGCCAAGCGCAGCTCGGGCTCGAATAAAACCGCGTGTACATTGCTAAACCGGTTTGTTAACGCGAGACTTAACAATTCCAAGAAAGGATTACTTTCTGATTCTGTTTTTGGCAAAGAAATAAAAAATAGTAGTCTCCACTCCTCATTTTAAGAAGAGCGGCAGCGGCACGACATTGAAACAGCTAAAGCTGCATATAGGTAGCAAAGATGTGCTCTTTTTAGTTGCCTGTATTGTCGACTGAAGTAAAATCTCTGGTTGTAAAGAGACCTAGCTCCTGATTGCAATCACCTGCGGTTTTCAACTGTCATCTATATTCGAAATATTGTATTAGGTATTGTTACCATTTAATCCTTTTTTTTCATTACCTACTTACGTTATTTTATACCATAATGTTACATGTTTTCTTTTTCAGTGTTTAGCGACCATTGTACACACGGCTTAGGCCGGCTATGTCGGTGAGTAAGCGAGCGATTCGCGGCCGCGACCGCCTCATCTACTCTCACGCGCCGGCGCACGAGGACGCGCGCATTTTTTGGCACACTATATTTGAAATAAGAAGTCTTCCTTTTGGAATTGCTTACTGTATGTACCTACATGACTATCTTCCTAAACCTTAATTAACACTTCATTTTTGGTACACTTTTCGACATACCTGACCGTATTAAAATACTTGTTGTAGAATGATGGATCTGCTGTTAGGAAAGCGAGTTTACTTTCGTGAAACGAAATGAATGATATTGTAGGTAGATAAATATTATGACAAATGGTATGAAAAAGTAGTTACATCTCTTTTCATTACATCTTTAAAATGTTTTTCCGATATACGAGACTGAAAACATGGAACTCATGGCATATATCAAAAAACACGTAATAGGCTACAAACATCATCATTACAGACGATTCATGGTGCAATGTTAGAGAGACATCACTTTTGGTGGCTAAATAAACCGATGCGAGAGCGACATCGACATGCCCTACCACAGGCCTGACAAGAAAAATTTGCAACAGATGGTGCTGAGTCGCTTTAACTTTTTGTTTAATAGGGAGTATTGTTGGCAAGGATGGTATAGAAAGGCTGTAACGCCTCTCTTTTTGTGTCTCTTTTAGCGTTGTCCGACAATCCAAATTATAAAACAATTCCTGAAATATTACTCATCTCAGATAAAATCTTTCAAATAATAGGACTAAGTAAAGGACGCTTGACTTCCTCGTTAAAAAAGTTTTATAGTTTCTTTCGGTTGGACCAAATTAACGCTATTAATAATGCTTACCTACTAATAGAGCGCGATAGAGTGCATAAGTATTGGTGCAAAAGAGTTAAAATGGTGATTTGTTCAGTGTTGAGCGGGTATGTTGTTTATGAATTATGATTAGAAGTTCCTCAGACGCAATCGTATGCCAATAATGTTACCTGAACAATAACATATTCGTGCGACGTATCTCATGAACAATGCGCCACCCGACGCCGCGGACAGAATGGACACGTGAAGTGTAAGTGTAGTCACCGATACATCGCATCACGCGGTCAGTATAATTATAATTAACCACGCTCAATCACAACTGCACTATTATTTACTTGATCTTTCATGGATTTACATATTTTTATTTATAGCACAATGCGAGTACATGTGAATACTTGTTTATATCTGTTTCGGGGAACGAATATTTAAATAGGAACACTCCTACGTATTTTTGAAATTCCGCCGATTAAATGAATAAAATAGTAGGAAGTAGATACTTAAAAAAAATTTGCTAACGCCTTTGGTTTCAGTCCCGATCCGCTACACTCCGATGTTCAAATATCGACTCACTTGAAACCCATCAGGAAATCATTTATATACAATAATAATTTTAATTTCTGTTCTACGGATCTCAAATAGACATAAGTAAGTACTTAATTCCAATTGAGTGTGAAATTTTTGTGCTTCTGATTAACGCGGTGACAAAGCCTTTTAGCCGTTCTAGATTTTTCGACTGCAGGCTACAATTAAGGGCTTTT
The DNA here is from genome assembly GCA_947034925.1 of Eudemis profundana. Lineage (NCBI taxonomy): Eukaryota > Metazoa > Arthropoda > Insecta > Lepidoptera > Tortricidae > Eudemis > Eudemis profundana. Next base: position 30,729,897 of record OX344794.1, read on the forward strand.
AGAAATAAATCGATTATGAGAGGGTTGAAATGTGCCGATTTACAATTGTCTTATTAATGGAAATTTATACAGTAGTACATACATAATTTCCATTATAAGACTACGTATTTACTTATTAACGTATAATTTTATAAAAACCAACTACAAACATTGAATCTACGACACTAGCAAATTCACGAGATACCAGAGGTCTCTCGACTCCTCATGAGTTGGGTCCCATCATCAAAAATGAATGGAGAACAATCTGGAAAATCCTCTTAATTGAAAAAAAAAATTAAATCACTTCATAAACGACGGATTTATCAGGTTACAAATGGAAATAAGTGCTGCTAATCAAATTTCTTGGAACATTTACGTAAACTAGCTGCCAGCTAATCTAGTCAAGACGAGTCGAGTTGCTTGATTTTCCATACAAAAGATAACGGGTAAGAATCGATTTTAAGGATCAAATTTGGTCGGAATGTTATTATAAAATCAAAATAATTTATTTCTGCAAGTTGGCCCTCAAGGGCTCTTTTATATGTCGGATTCTATTCTTTTCTTTTGGCGCTATAACTTGCTACAATTTTCCTGCGCAAGACAATAGTGTCAATAATCCAAAAAAAATACATTTTGAGTGATAAAAGCTTTCGTTTCGAATGAAGCTAATAGATAGCGCTGACCATAAACGGCGGATTGCATGTTTTTTTTACTATTTGGGGTTTTTCATGCTACAAAAGTTGGTGCTCTACCCTCCATAGTTGGTGCACTTTCATAGTCACGCTATATTTTAACTCTCAACACAACTAATCTACTCATATTATACTCGTAAATGTGAAAGTTTGTGAAAATGTTTGGAAGTTTGTTACTAAATAACAAGGACCATTAAAACAAGAGGACTGTCATTCTCCATACTTTGGATTGTAACCCTACCGCTAGGGGATTTCCGGGCAAAAACTAGATGGCGCTAAAAACTAAACATTTAAAGATGTTATAATTGAACAAAGAAACTGATGCTATCGACTTGATATTTGGAATAGTGTTAAGAACCGCTAACTCGAGCCTATTGAATAGAAAAAAAATCTTAAACCTTTTTTACTTTTTTTTTAAAGGGGACCGAAATGGGAAGTCGAAAATCTAAAGTAGAGCTATTATATCGAGTGGGATATCAAATGAAAGGGCTTAATTTGTATATTAAAACACTGGTTTTTTTTTCTTAAATAAGAGGTTTTTGATTTATGACGAAAAACGTTAAAAAAATACATTTCCCCCCTATTATCTTCGAAGATACTGAACAGAATAATCTGTAATAATTACCAATTATTAATGTCATCCTAAATATTACAGGAAAAATATAACGGTTTTCCTAACTTGCACCGTTTTTGAGAAAATTGCAAAAATCGTAACACAAACTTATTTGCTCCTTCTGAATTAATCGCCATACAGTTTTTCTTGAACTATTCATGTATCTACTTACGAGTTTGTACGGAACCCTCGGTGCGCGACTTCGACTCTGACTTGACCGGTTTTATTTTTTATTAAAACACTTTAATAAACTAGTGGCCTCATTAAATAATGCAGAAAATTATTGATCTCATTTTCTTATAGTTTTCACGTAATGAAGTAAAAAATTCCAAGCCCATTCATTCTTGCGATTGCGATACTTTTCTGAACGTAAGTAGGTAGTTCGCCTTAAAAACGACTCATACACGTAAACTTCCGTGAAAACTGTGGTATCTCATAGCATAATAATGTTATATGTTTCTCCGTACACAATCTTATGTTTTCTAGATAACTAATAGGAACTCTTTATTGTTAACAATAAATAGTTTTAAGTCCGAAAATAATAGTTTAATCATACAGCTCATGTTGCTAACATTATAATATGCATTACCAGAAATACTAGTATTTGTTACTATCTTTGGAACATGTTCTTGAAGTGAAATTGCCTCTAGTACCTAAATCTTAATCCCATTTTTTTCAACATTGCTAACCATTTTTTATCAACAACGCTTTTTTAAATTTAGACATTTAGTCTTAAGAAATTACGCCGCGGCATGATATAATTTATTATTAGGTAGCGAGTATGTAACTAGCACATGATGTGATTGATCACCAAAATGTCCATAATTAAACATGTGATCGTTTATGTAAACATACTCGTACCGGTATAAATTGCAATACTTATTATAATGGTTTTGAGTTACAAATTATGTTCTGTTTTAAAAATGAGACTGCAGGATGTTATAGTTAAACCCTGCTTTAGTATAGTAAGAATTATTTAAGGTGTCCGAATGTTTGTTCATTCTCTTTGCGAACATTCGGACGCCTTAGATAATTCTTACTATAAGGTTAAATATCTTCTATCCGGGTTAAACTCGGTCTTGGAAATTGTTTAGCCTAGTTATTAATATGGATAGTTTAGTTTTATTTTCAGTACATATTTTTTTCTTGGGTTTATATTTATTTTTGCATTCACCATGTTTTGCTTTTTAAGTATATTATATGTAATCCGTGGGAAGTGTTAGAGACGGTATCTTTTATCATAAGTAGGTAGTTTTGAGAATTTCATAGCCGAAGCATGGTGTCCTGCCGTTTGACCAAAAGTCATTTGGCAAAATTACACTTGACAAACAACGTTTTGCAAAAAAATGTTTCACCAATTGATCATTTTACTACTAGTCATTTTACAAATGACTCATTTGACCAAATGATCAACAGTTAAATTTACATTTTATAAATAATTATTTGACAAAATGAACATTTAGCAACTGAGTTATCAGACAAAACTACTCTTGGTCTAAAAACGTTTGGTACAATGTATTATTTGACAAGTGTTTCGTTTATTAATAAATCTAATAATAGATATGGTATAGGTCAAATTAATACACAGTATTTGGAAAAAAAGAGTAGGTTGTTAGGTTAGGTTAGGTTAGGGTTTGAACTGCGTCCCCCAACAAAAACGAACTGCTAGCAGAAAAATTAGGTTGTTAGGTTAGGTTAGGGTTTGAACGCGTCCCCCAAAAAAACGAACTGATGCATTTAGAATAATCATGGAAATAACCTAGGTCGTCGGTTGAGTTAGGTTTGTATTATGACCACCAATAGCGGAGCGAGTGAAGCGAAAGGAGCGTCATAATGCATGATTGCTTGCCTTCTATATAATCTTGTAACTTGTGGCGATAAGAGGGTAGCGGAATAAATTACCCAACAGACTAAATCACAATGTTTGAAAAAAGAAGTACTTTTTATGAAATAACATTTTGTTAAATGACATTTGGACAAATGCTTAATTTGCGAAACATATTATTTGGTGAAATGAAAAAAGGTCAATTGACATTTTATTATTTAACACATTTACCAAGTGTAGTGTTTGCTAATTAATCATTTACTAAGTGAGTTTTTGTTAGATGATACTTTTGTCAAATGTCTCGTTTGCCAAATGATCATTTGGTGAAACGTTGTTTGTCAAATGACCATTTGTCAATAATTTTTTGGTTAAACATTAGTGAACCCCGAAGCATGCGCGTGCGCGTGCTTAGTTATATTAGTAGTAATCCCATAAATGTTGTAATGTAACGGATAAATAAGAAATTGTATTTTCATCATCATCATTAGCCTAAATATGTCTCATTGCTGGGTTCAGGCCTACTCTCAATAAATGGGAGTGTTCGGTTCAGGAGGTCAAAATTGTATTTCGTCATGGTATGCAAGAAGTCTTAGTTTTATAAAGACTTGCTGAGCAAAACGTTTAATTCGTAAAATGCACAAGTAGGCAGAACGACTTAATTGCAAAAGGTCTTAATTGTATAACGACTATCTTAGCAAAGGGTCTTAATCGTCAAAATGTCTAATACCTACGGATAATTAATAATGTTTTCAATCTATCCTGAATAGATGGATTTAAAAAAGATGCACTCGTTAACTATGTAATTTGTAAATGATCTATCGTTGGAAACATAAAGTAAGGTTAAGGATTTTGGAATACTGGTGAGGTAATAAAAAAATTGTGTATTGGCGTTATGCAACCTAGACGGTTTACCACATTGGTCATTATGATTATCTGGCCCATTTGCCTATTAATTTACAAGCAAGTCCTTTCGTCTGCTATGGCATATTGCAATGAGGACGTTATACACATAGAGACATATCTCTACCTGGACAATATACAACTAAGGCGTTTCGCTTACTATGGCTAAATACAACTTGGACCTCCTGAACCGAACCCGTGTGGATTAGGGCCTTCACATCCATCTTTGAATTTCCTCGCGGATTTAGATATGCAGGTTTTCTCACGGTGTTTTTCCTTCGCTGAAAAGCTATATTTAATCATATTTCATACGTAATGTATTTTAGGTTGTAAATTAATAGTGGTAAGGATTTTGAAAATAAGACTTAGCGTTGTCAGGTTAACATTTGCTGCATAAGAACTTTAAGTTTAAAGAAAAGTTTGTTTAACTTTGTCAACCATACTTAAATACATCTCTATGACTGAGTTGAGTGAAATTCACCATTCCCTATCATATTTATTACACCGATACGCATGTCAGTTTTATATTTTTTTACGATAAGTTGTATAAGTAATTCTCTATAATAAATTAGTTAAGAGTACAATAATACCTATAAAATGACGTAATTGAGATTAATGCATATTGAACACGTCACACGCGTCTTAATTATTAAACAATCTCGTCTAACAATCGCTCAGCAATCAACATGACCTGAAAACCGAACTTTTCACAGACTAGGTAAGTTCCCGGAACCCTCATTATACACATGAATATGTAGAGCAGCATAGGTATAAACCCACTTACAACACATAAACTACAATAATATGAATGTTATAACGTAATCAAAATTGTTCAATTCTGCCGCCATAACGCAAAAGGGCACAACTAAAATTTTTTTTTGACACTGAGTTATATACATATTCGGAATCAGCGAAATTTACTGATTCCGAATATATAGTAAATATTTTAGTGTCGAAAAAATGTTAGATGTGCCCTTTTGCGTTATGGCGGCACAATACGTCAGCATTGTTGGTATTCGGTTTGAGTGTATTTTCCGCAGCGATTGTAGTTTCAAACAATATTCAAGGAAAATCACGCGCTGTGAAACTTTAATTATACGAGTAATGTTAAGTCGTATAGTTAAGTACGTTGGTACACGTCGCTCCGTTTCAGATACTGAACTAGATCATGTAAAATTTAGTGTAAAAACGCAAATTCGCTTTTTCATTTTTTCCTCGCAATAAAAAGTGTATAACTTTTACAGAGATCATGACTCGTTTTCTCGTCACAAGAAAGATTTTTCAATTTCGAGGTAGGCTAATAGTTTACCTAAATCACTTGGTCGCGAGACAGATACAAATCAGTTTTCTTCCAATATTGAAAACTCAACCAAGTTAAAAAACTGTACGGGTAATTATTTATTTTTTAGTTATCGCAAAGCTGTTAGAATCGGTAGGCTTGAATTAATTTAATATTTATACATATAGGACTTAATTCGCAATTATAAAATAACATTTAAAAAGTCCTTACCTTGAATACCGCCGGAGCTAACGGTATAGCAGCTTGGTTGTGGAGATGTTTTTTCGACATTTTCGGTCCTTTTCAGTCGTCTTCTATTTGAAAATGATATCGAAATCTTCACGGTGTGCTCCTAAGTTCCGATGTATGAAGAATATTAAATTACTGCAAGCGAGCTGTTTTCAACAGTTCGCGCGTGTCAAATCTGAGATTTCAGTTTTGTCAAAGTGCGAATATAATAAATTACCGTTATGTTTAATCGTACAAACTGTGCTCGAGATTTCAAATTGAATATTCGAGACTTTCACTTTAAAAAAAAGAAAAAGTTGTCTGAAAATTAAAAAGTTAAAGAATAACCGCTAGGGCAACGTCGTGCCAGCGTTACGAGCAGATCGTCAATGAACTGAACGGTGGGGCGCGCCGTCCGTCTGAGCGCGCCAAGTGGAATGAGTCTGAGTCGAAACGAACGACACGGCGATGGCGGCGCGGCGCAGCGCAGAGCCCAAGCCCCAGGCGCGCTCGGCGGCGCCTGGCGCCCAGCGGCTTCCAGCCCCACAGCCCAGCCAACCGCGCACAACACGCGCCATACGTGGCTATAGCCTTGTATTCAATTTTAGGTATACATATCTGTATTCAGCACCGACCGAACTTCAAATGCACGTATCGAGTTAAGGTATCGTGTCGCCAAGTCGACAAACGCTCGATAATGCAATGTAGGTACACCGGCTACACGCAATGCACTCAACGAAATGGGGTGGCACATAAAACACTCCTGAGGGACTTTAAACCCGTTCTGCTTTCGTAAACGGTTAGATGAAATGTAGGTACACAGTTCTATCTTCAAGCGTGGGCTTTTTACCCTTTGATAGTTATTGGATACTAACTTCGGTATTTTCCTTTGATATCTACATATAGGTACGAGTGAAATAAAAATTGATGAATAGAGTTATTTCTCGTTTCCCATTTTGTATTTTGACATTTGGAGATCCTTTACACCTCTAAAACATGTTTTGACATCGGAGGCCCCTTACATCTCCATTAATTGTAGTATATGCCTTTTTATTGTCTATTTTAGTAATTTATCTTGTTTTGACGCCTAGAGACCCTTTACATCTCTAAAATTGTAGTTTTATGTTTATTGAAATGTATTTAGTTAAGTAGTTGTTTGTGATATGCAATGTAATATTGTCACAGTTATTGTAATGTTTTTAAAAGAGAAACTGTTGAGTTTCTTCCGGCGCTTCTTCTCACCAGAATGTCATCTGCCGAAGCGCCAAAAGAATCAGACATGTGAAAGAGCCCTTGAGGCCTTGCAGAAATAAATTATTTCATTTCATTTCAGCTGTGCGTTATTAAGCCAACAGCCATGATCATTGATCACTTGATGTCGCAATTAATCTGTACTCTAAATGGGTTCTTATTTTAACGCTACCTACATAAAAAACATTAATCATAGCGTTGCATGCCCACGCAAAATTTTGCATTAACTGCTATTAAGAGTATTAAGTAATTTTCAGCGTCACAATATGCTCTCATTGAGAACTAGGAAATTAACTTATCTGTGGTGATTTGCCAAAACTTTCATAGGGTTCTTTAATCTCCAACAACGTTCTAGATACCGAGGTTTACCTGTTTAGGGGCCATTCATTTATTTTAGACGATTTTTGCCAGTCTTTGACCCCCTCCCCCCTTATGTAAGAAAAAATAAGAATCGGCTGACCCCCTCCCTATTTAATATTTATTACGTAAGAATCTAAAGAAAAATGATTTTACGTTTGGGCTGTTTTCATTTTTATTTTTTTTCAAAGAATCATTTTTGTAGGGACTTATATTTGCAGATACTAATAGTTTTTAATTTTTAAATAAAATTTTTATACTCAACCGAGCACGCGCCTACGCTCTCGCGCGGATTTGCGCGCTTTTTCAAAAGTTAAGATTATTTTGCGCATTTTTATGATCTTACGTAAGAACGATCAAAACTCCCTCCCTCCCCCTGTAAGAAAAAATAAGACATGGTTGACCCTCCTCCCCCCCTAAATCGTCTTACGTAATAAATGAACGGCCCTTATGAAGCACATCAGGACAGAGACAAACTCAGTTATTGTGTACTCCAGGTCCGGCGTTATGTACACTGGGCTGGGCTACCGGAAACACTACTAATAAGGACCGCTTTAGCTTAGTTGGTAGTGACCCTGCCTACGAAGCAAGAGGTCCTGGGTTCGAATCCCGGTAAGGGCATTGATTTGTGCGATGAGCACGAATATTTGTTCCTGAGTCATGGATGTTTTCTATGTATTTAAGTATTTGTATCTATTAAATATATCGTCGTCTAGTCTGCCGCCCTAGTCTAAAAGGCGACTTTTCTCTATGAACTTCCATAGTAAAAGGTCGCCTTTTACACTAGGACGGCAGTAGTATCCATAACACAAGCCTTATTGAGCTTACTATGGGGCTAGTTCGATTTGTGTAAGATTGTCCCCTAATATTTATTTTATTTATTTACTACGTATAATACACATGCTTATCTGTGCTTATGATGTTATTGACAGTAATGTGGTATGCTTACATCTGGTTATTTAATACCTGCTGCATGTCGCGAAATGCTGTTGATATCGGCTTTCGGAAGTTAAAAGAGCGCCGTCCCAACCTTGGAAAATATATAAAACTGCCTTTTGCCTGCGGTTTCGTCGGCGTAGAATTAAAGTTATATACGGTGCAGCTAGTAAATTAGGGTGGATCAAAAAAAAATGTTTGGTTTCCCCATACAAAGAACTGGCGTGATGTCACGTTTAAGTAGGCTTTAGTATGAAGCGTTTTTTGGGAAAGTCTAAAAACGAGATTTTTTACATTCTTGTAGATCGGTAAGTTATTTATTATATTCAAGTAAATTTGCTCTAATATTTCTACTATTGAGAGGTATTTCAATCATGCCACAAAAAAAGTTGCTAATTGTGACACCGTAATTAATTTTTGAAAATTTACCGAGCAGCAATGCAATGTGCCGCATCCATGCATGTCAAGACATAACAAGATACGAGCTTTATAGGGTTTCGTACCCAAAGGGTGCCAACGGAACCCTATTACTAAGCCTCCGCTGTCCGTCTGTCCGTCGGTCACAGGGCTCTATCGTTTGATTGAACCGTAATAGGTAGAAACTTGGAATTTTCACAAACCTAATGTGTATTTCTATTACCGCTATAATAATAAATTATAAAAACAAAATAAAGTTAAAAATAAAAGGGGGTTTCTCTACAAGAAACGTGTTTATGGCGTCTTTTTCTTGACTGTGGTACGGAACCCTTCGTGTGCGAATCCAATTCGCACGTGGCCGGTTTTTATTTAAAGTAACTATCAACAAGTGTGTATATCAACTTGAATATCTTGCGTTACATTGCGGTCTGAATTATTTTATACCTATGGTTAATAATTTCTCTTTTACTAGGTATACTTACTTATCTAAGTAAATAGTCCAACAAAAAACTTTTGCAATTCAATTAATTGTTTTGAGAAATGCGCGGACAAACTTCAATAATTTGATAAGATGTGTCTTTTGTTTACATATATAACTCCCAAATTGTTATTGGCTTTGTTATATTAAGTTTATTTCTAACAATGTATACTCTAGTCTTTTGAAAATTAATTGTAGTTACAAATTCAATACTTCAGCGTAGAAATCAGCAAATTAAGTCACTGGTAATTTTTGAATTGACCCCAGCCCCACGAGGCAGGCCTAGCCTAGTGTGGCGGTCACAGGTCACAGTACATCATTTTAAGTCTACACTTGGCTAGAAAAGAAAGTGGCTTTTTCCGCACGCAGCGCAGCCACTTTATGGCCAGGTGTGCCATAATTTTTTTTTTATGTACACTTTTGGCAAATAAACAATTTTTATTTTATAAATATACAATCCTACACACACTTACGAAATTTGACACACGTATTAAAAATCGGGTATAGACTAATATACAATATATGAAAACTGTGAAATTCTGACAATATTACATACATACGGATCGAATTTTTAATCTACTTTTTTATCCTCATACGTTTCATAAAGCGAGTAAAAACATTTTGAGATTCAGTTCTAATGATATAAAATTAAAACTCCCATCGTTACTAGACGAAATAGCCACGGGCAAGTGGTATTTTTTCTGTTAGGCAGGCCAAGGTTATCAGTTAACCGCAAAAAGTCCTAACAAATAGGTTTATAGGAACCGTTATTTTTTGTTTTTAAAAGGAAGAATAAAACGTACGGTGTAGTCCTAATCACTGTACCTACTTTAGTTAATAGCGTCTGAGTGGACGGCTATTGTGTGCACGGGCATCGACTCCGGCCTTCGCCACATTTTGATCTAGGCTCCGCAAGAACTTCATTATACTTACCTGACGAGGAAACAAGCGAGAAACTGCGCTGTCTCACGTAATAGTACATTACACAACTAGGGTGGTAATACAAAGAAAGGCCGAGATCGCAGAAGTTTGCGGGCCGAGCTGCAAGCGAGGAACGTAAACATGCGATTGAGGGCTTTCTTAATTACCTCCCGTTTTGTGCACACATCATTTTATGTCTACACTTGGCCAGAAAGCGGCTTTTTCCGTACGCACAGCGTGCGGAAAAAGCCACTTTATGGCCAGGTGTGGCATAATATTTTTGTATATGGGACCGAGAAATATGTGTGATCCAGCCTTAGAGCTTAGGAAATTTTAAATGTTTCCAGTTAAAGCTATGATAAAAGTAATCATAATATCAGCCAACTGTTTGAAGTGTATCACAGTTTGGAATGTTTTTAACACGTTCGCTGCAGAAATTAGCTTAACTTATCAATTAACCATACAAGTAGGTACGGGGTCACAACAACCCCGGGCGCTGGTCCTATTTTTAGAACAGTCAGTAAGACTTGAAAGTTTGTCAGGAGCAAAAAAAATAAACCCCGAACGCAGTAAAGGTGTTAAAGGTGGGAGACAGCGCACTTTTTCGCCTGTTTACTCGTCAGGTGTATAAAGTTCTTGTGTTTACACATGCACAAAGAAACGTCGAAAAACCATCAAGATTCATCTTGGATCTTAGAGAAAATAGCCTAAAACGATGAGCGTTTTCAACGTCAGAATCCATAGGAACGCTGTAGATTCTTAGATTAGTTTATTTTTCATTTATATGTATACAATGTGTGGCCTGTAAGCTAATAATTAAAACGAAGATTGTACTCCTCAAACTGAACAACATTTGTTCAGCCACATTTAAAATTAACTTATGTTTTAATTTTTAGTACACTTTAAAGTTTATTTGAAGCCGCAATGTATTGCGATGTTTTTTATGTTTGTAGCGTGACAAGCGACGTCAATTAGACTGATGTTGAAAATACTATTTAATTTGTATGAAAAAGATAAAATCTTAAGATTTAATAATTTTTAAAAGTTGTTGAACAAAAGTTTTATTGTTTGATGAGTAGAATCTACGTTTTAATTATTAGCCCCGGTTACAGGCCACACATTGTATAAATAAACTAATTACTTTCAAAAAGTAAATCATATTAGTTATCGCCTATGTAATTTTCTCCTAATTTGATTTCTCTGAATCCGAAAATGGCCGTTGCCTGTTCGAAATCTCAGGCGGAAGTGAGATAAATAGTATTAAAGAAGAAGTCCAAAAATGGTCCAAAAATAAAGAATGAACTCAAACAAAGCAATAAGATTTTAATATGCACATCGCCTGTGCTACATAATCGCGATGGAAACTTCCATCACTCAAATAGGCGACATTAAATCCTTCTCCTGTATAACGTCAATAAAAGCAACCCGAAACATTAACATGCAAACATTGACGCCAAGTTTCATACATAACGAAGCCGTAGAATCGTATCAAGCCGCGTAACACCTTATGCAAAAACTAAGTACGTATCTACCTTAGGCTTTACAGAAAATGACTTTACGTTCATTATTGATATTTTGAATTTTTAGCATAATTGGCAATACGATTCAAGAAAAATACCCACTCGATGGAGAGCCGCTTTAGCTTAAATCAGGCGTACGTCACGATATTTTCCGCGATAATTATTATTATTTCTTGCCTAATGCATTAGGCAAGTCAGACAAGTCAGTGGTTGTCGCGCATTACAAATACGAGTGACCAAAATGGATGTTAATCGTCATGCGAAAAAAGATATTTTACTGTACTGCGGAAGGTTGCCGCACTACGGACTTAAATTCGGATCACTAATTTTTCTGGCTTCTTATTTATTTCGTATGAAAAGAAAAAGCGTCTTTTTTACAATGCAGAAAGCCCTGGGTTGCAAAACCTTAATAATAATAATACCTGTATTTTTATCATGGAACTCAATCTGTATTAAGAATTTTATTATTGTCGACAACCCTAGCGGTGGGCGTGGCGACCAAAAAGAGCGCGCTTTATGAGTTAGAGCGAGACGGTAGGATTCAGCGCATTTTTGTAACCCGAACGTAGGTTTTGTTAGACAGTGCGAGTTCTGTACGCAGTACTAATACTTATTCTGTGCTTAAATTAAAAGTCACTAAAGTGATAGCGGCTGGCAAGCTTGCGCGTGCAGGCAATAATATAAGCTCATTTAGATTATAATTCATGTGAGACTTAAAAATAAGATTTGGCATAACATTTCATTTCCAACCTTAAAAATTTTGAATAAAAATTATCTGCATAGGCATGCGTCAAATAGCTTAATAAAGATGGAACAACGATGATCGTGATTTGACTTGGCGGAAGCACCGCCATGCCTATTGGTCGTTGCTGAAACAAAAGGCATACAGGTCATTAATCATCAGAATTACGAGGGCTTTGCAATAAAACGGACGAATACGACTGACCCTTAAATAATAAGTGATTGTAGCTGGTTATATTTTTGATGCCATAACGCAAAATAGACGCATATCGGACGTCGAGTTTATGAAAGCTAGCCAGCGTCCAGCGTATAAGTAATTAAGTACCTATTTTTGATGCCATTCATTAACACAGCCCGATTCTCCATAGCTGTCGTGAGAAGTAGAAAAGTTTTTACCTGATAATACTTATTTTACTACATATTTATGATATATAACGTATGCATCGTTTTTCCCAAAATGCACCTGCTAGTTTCCTCATAAAAGAAGCAACCCGGGCAGCATTTCGAATATCATCTTAGAGTTATGCCTATATTTTATTACGAATAAACACGGATCGGCAAAAAGGTGCATCTTGTGGGTAGAAACTTGTTTACTACGTAGGTCAGCTAAGATGAATCGATTGTATATAGTTTGTAGCATGGTATGTTTTTTCTGAGAGTGGACTTGCCCATGCCCACGCAACGTCACCAATTTTTATGGAAAGTAAAACCGTTTGTATGTAATCTACCTCGTAAAAATCGAAGCAGATAAACTTTTGAGCTATATGGCATTATTACAGTTCATCGTATTAGTTATATTTTTAACCCATTTTAAAATCTAACTGAAAAGGCGCTTTTCAATATTAAGGTGCAGTTCCAAGCAAAGCGACACTGACGCCACTAACGCCGCGTTATGTAGTGGCGTCAGTGTCGCTTTGCTCGGAACTGCACCTTTAGACACTACCTTTTATAGGATGCCGTGAGATGTAAATTGATATATCACACGATTTTTGAGGAACTTGCGAAACAATGAACAAACGAATAAACACGTCGCTCTTCGCATGTGCTAATGCAATCGATAGGTATGTTACTGACTTTGTGATCATTGTTATTACTAGAGCAATACTACCAGGCTTAAAACGTCAGGATGATGACGAGGACGTTAAAAGCCAAGTGCGAGTTGGACTCACGCACAAATGGTTGCGTACCATAATTTTACAAAATTATTGACTCTCCGCCCCAGGCCCCATACCTCAAATTTGTAAGCCTAGTGAAAAGGGGTACCAGTCATACATATAAATCATATAACATGCAAAGGAGCTTAAATGTCACAATAGAGTTGTTCCTTTTGAACCTAGAATACATGTGTTTCACTGGACCCACAGAAATTACATTGCCAATACCGCCAAGCGCCGCGCCGCCCACACTAATGTGCTCCTCGTATCTGAACGTTAATATTTACGTTCGAATAGGGCATTAGAGCTAGACAACTGAAATTTAGTTCGTTTCGTAATTCAGAAAAGCGCTCTAGTGTTATCCAGACCCAATAATGAGGCTCCAAAAATACAACAAAAAACTTCGATAAAAGGTAGTTAGAGCCCTCTTTTCTTTAACTCGTCTTCGTACCTACTGTTGTTAAGACTAGTACTCACTTACCTACGCTTAGAGGCCCTGGTCATTGTTATGATGACTCGACTGATTAGTACCTGATTCATTACAGTATAAACAAAGCTACTGAAAAAGCTGCAAACCCTAAAAATATTTTCGCGCTAAGATAACGCTGCGCTCTGCGCTGATGTTTGTTCGCATAGCCTTAGACTGTATTATCAGGTTATTAATTATGTAACCTTTTGTTAATGTAGCATCAGGATAATTTCATCTCGGGTCTTTAACTTATTTCAGTAATGCAATAATAGCTTTACATACTAAAGTCCTAGAGAGTCCATAATTTATACACAGATCACATGTGCATAAATGTGTACACGTAGAAAAGTTCGTAGTGAACTCATGATTTCATGGTAAAGTTTCGCCATTGCGAAACTTTACCATGAAATCACGAGTTGATGCATTCATCATCATCAAACGTGCAATGTGTCTAATTGAATGAGTCTGTTCGGAGTTCAAACCGCATATGCATGTTTCCAAGCGAGTATCCTACCTAGCTCGAAGACGACTACCAATTAGTATGTAAGTTCCTCCAGAATACTCCACATCATAACCTTTGAATAATCCAAATCCTGCTCATCGCAGTAATGTTAAGTGCATTTCGTCACTGCCAGCGTGATTTTCCTATGTCACGGTGTTTTATCGGGCCTTATCACTGTTTCAATATTATTTCGAGCCTATAGATAGAACTTCCCATCATGAGTGGGTGTGTCATCATTCTAAAGTGACTAATTAAGCATACTTACATGCGAACCACTCAAAGCAGTCATAAATAAGCTGTTTTGTTCATTTTTTAACCCATCAGATTCTTGTACCTAAGCTAATTAAAAAACCTAGCATAATTAAGAGAACTCCCATGAGAAATAGGTGGCCACAACAAATGTTAAATACACCCTTATTGAAACGGTCAAGTTTTGCTAACTTGATATATTTAACCAACCAAAATGTTCGCTTTTCGAAGAACTACCTAATAAAACAATTTACTTACAATTAGAGTAATTGATTCAGTTTAAACTTGAATCAATCAACGCCTCGGTTTTTGCTAAAGCAATGGATTTGAAATGGTCGCCGATCATTTGGGAATTTTCCATCTCAACTCAACGCCAATACTAATTGCCTGAACTTGAACCGAGGGATTGTTCATAGGTCGAGAGAAATGAATTATTTTTAAAAATGACGCGCCAGGAATGTTGCCAATATAGCAAAACAATAAAATCTAAGTAGGCATACCTATGTTTTCTAGTTTTATGTCAGCGTCGTTTTACCTTTGGTGTGCGTCATTTGAAAAGTGCCAAGAAAACTGCGCATTTGTTTTGTTATTGCAAATTTTTAAAAATTTTAAGTAGGTGTGGTCTTGTGACGTAGTGCCATAATATATTTAGCATGTCGTTGAATTGCCACAGCTCAAATTTTATGATGTGCTTTATAAATCATAAATAAGATAGTGCGATTGTTTAATAATTTAGAAGTAAGAAAAGTATTTACGAAATAATCTATGTAGGTACTCATAATATAATAAAAATCGTAGCAAAATACTGTTTTTTACGTTGAACATAGTTTCAAATAATTAATAAAGCGAGCGCGAATCGTTTCCGTTTCAGCTTGAACAAAATGCTTTCGTATATATATGTATGTCTGTCTGTCCGGTTTTCCGGCTGTCCTCCTCTACAGGTCGCATTTAACAACTCGTTGTTTAGTAATTTTGTGAGCAGATTCGATAATTAGATACAAAAAAAATCACGATTCAGTTTTTGGAAAATTTTCAAATGGCAGATCCATTGAGGTTTTCATTATAGTTTGATCAAGACCACAATACCTTTTTTTTATTCTTTAACTGACCTGCGAATTGACCTCAGTACCGCCTGATGGTAAGCAACTACGAGTACGAGGCCGAAGATATAGCTCACCGGTTCTGTAAATGGGTCATACAGATTTCGAAAAAACGTCTTTTCTGTGGACAAAACAATGATAAAACAGGACTTAATCGCGTAAAAACATGCCCCGTCCCGCACATGCGCATGCAGTCCCGTTTTGTTATAATAATGGGTGAAAATCGTGAAAGTTTAAATCAATAAAACAATGATTGTTAACGACCCGGATACACATCACTATGTTTTTATCAGATATTCCTAGAAGTAGAAGAGTAGGGTTATTTGCCTACAGCTAAAAAATTATGCTTTTAAAGCCCCTAATTTTGTGATGTCCACAGGAAAGACGCGAACACTTAACTCATACTACAAATCTGTAGGACCCAAATACCTAATAAGTAGGTACATACAACTTTTCAACGGAGTTCCGAGTTTGTATTGATATTTTGTCATTCTTCTAAGAAATATTCATCACTAAAATTACATTTTCAGTACAAAAACATTACATCATCACTTGGAACAATTCCTCGCACTCTTATACTTTTAACGAATATAAACTTTATTGCAACGTGTTATAGTCTATGGGTGGTCAGTTAATAGTGGATTCGTTTGTACCGTCAAATAATTAATATCGATATAGTACATTACACAACTAGGGTGGTAATACAAAGAAAGGCCGAGATCGCAGAAGTTTGCAGCCCGAGCTGCAAGCGAGGGATGTAAATATGCGATCGAGGGCTTTCTTTATTACCTCCCGTGTTGGGTACATCATTTTATGTCTACACTTGGCCAGAAAGCGGCTTTTTTATCGTTACATTTTACGCCTATGAAGCGAGATACTGAACATAGTTCGGCTGTATAAAGTTAAAAAAAAACCGGTCAAGTGCGAGTCGGACTCGCGCACCGAGGGTTCCGTACAAACTCGTCAGTAGATACGTGAATAATTCAAGAAAATCTGTATGGTGGGACAAACTTAACTTTGCTCTTGTGAAACTGTTGTCCCCATACATCGACATATGCCGCGGTTAGTTTAGTAGGAGCAAATAACGTTGTCTTACGATTTTTGCGAATTTCTAAAAAACGCTGCAAGTTAGGAAAACCGTTTTATTTTTCGTGTAATATTTAGGATAATATTAATAATCGGTAATTATTGCAGATTTTTCTGTTCAGTATCTTCGGAGATAATAGGGGGGGAACGGTATTTTTTTTAACGGTTTTTGTCTTCAATCAAAAACTACATGTCTAAGAAAAAAAATAAAAACTGTTTTGAAATCTACATATTAAGCCCTTTCATTTGATATCCCACTCGATATATTAGCTCAACTTTTGATTTATGACATCCCATTTCGGTCCCCTTTAAAAAAAAAGTAAAATAGGTATAAAATTTTTTTTCTGTCCCATAGGCTCGGATTAGCGGTTTTTAACACTATTCCAAATGCCAAGTCGATAGCATCAGTAGAACCTGAGATATCTTGCTGTGACAGACGGACAGACAGACAGACAGACAGACAGACAGACAGACAGACAGACAGAGTCGCACCATAAGGGTTCCTTTTTTACCATTTTGGTACGGAACCCTAAAAAAACCGGTCAAGTGCGAGTCGGACCGGCACACCGATGGTTCCGCACAGAATCATAAGTAGATACGTGAATAGTTCAAGAAAAACGGTATGGCGGTTAGCTTAGTAGGAGCAAATAAGTAATATTACTATTTTTACCCGACTGCGGCGAAGCCCAAAGGAGGGTTATGTGTTTGACCTGTATGTATGTATGTCCGTTCCTGTGTCCGCTCGTAACTACTCAACGGCACATCCGATTTTGATAAATGATACATCATTAGATTCGTCTTGATGGTGCGAGTGTCACTGGGTATCAAGTTCGTTAATATAAACAAAATGGCGGATTTTATGCAGTTTCAAAGTGCACCGCGGTCGGGTTTTTTTTAGTAAAAATGTGGTATTTGTAAATTTCTAAAAATCGGTGTGATTTAGGAAAACTGTTATATTTTTCCTGTAATATTTAGGATGATATTCTTAATTGGTAATAATTACAGATTTTTCTGTTCAGTAACTTCGAAGATAATAGGCGGGAATGGTATTTTTTTGAACGTATTTGGTCATAAATCAAAAAATACATGATTAACAAAAAAATAAAAATAAATAATAAATAAATATTAGGGGACAATTTTACACAAATCGAACTAGCCCCATAGTAAGCTCAATAAGGCTTGTGTTATGGATACTAGACGACGATATATAAAAATGGCTTTAGAATCGACAAATTAAGCCCTTTCATTTGATACCCCACTTGATACAATAGCACAACTTGAAATTTTTGACATGCCATTACGGCCCCCTTTTAAAAAAAATGTAAAAAAGGTACAAGATTTTTTTAATGTCAATTAGGATTGGGTTAGCGACTTTTAAAACCATTCTAAATTTCATATCGACAACGGCAAATACAAAACGTTGGCAATAAAAAGCTCGTCTCAAAAATATGTTTTTTTTTACAAAAGCTCATTTACAAATCTAAAGGAAGCTTAGGTACCAAAGAATACAACGGAAAGTAACCGAGTGCGCATTCGAGATATCAGCTGCATTCACATTTCTAGGGGATTTACCTGCGTCAATTTCTTCAGAGCTACCTAATCCCCATTGTATAGGAGCATGTTCGTTCTCGTACGAGTAGTAGGTAGTAGTACGCTTTAGCAAATTATATGTAAGGTGGATTCTATTTCTAGGAGCGTTTCATTGAGGCCAAACGGATTTCCTAGTGAAAGGTCAATTGTTTACCGAGTGGAGGACATGCGGGGGTGGAGAGACACCCTGGATGCTGACATTGAATGAGCAGGCGGATCAATGAGACCGGCGCCCCAGTGTCTGCCTCCCGGCTGACGTCACGGAGAGAAAGTAGCGACGGGACCCCGGGCTCTGAACGCCTTTGATTGCTCTAATGGTTATTATAAACACGTAGAATTTACGTTAAATACTTACTATTCCAAATTTGAAAAAGAAGTTACGGTGATTCGAGTCGGTCGGTTTTCCATACAAACATTAAGAGCGTCATAGTTTGCATTCATTGCATCAATTATGTTTGAGTTGTGTCTTATTTTATAGCTTGATACATTTTGTCTGCGCGAAATGACATGAAAACTCGCAAGGATGAAAAATATACCTACATTTTTAGCAAAAAGTGTTTGGTTTAGGTTAAGAGCCTATTAAACAGATATGATACATACAGAAGTCAAAGTACATTGCAAAGTTGAAGGAATTCACCGAATGGTCCGCTGGTCGGGTGGTGGAGATACTGGAAATGCAGAGGTACT
This sequence comes from Eudemis profundana, assembly GCA_947034925.1. Classification (NCBI taxonomy): domain Eukaryota; kingdom Metazoa; phylum Arthropoda; class Insecta; order Lepidoptera; family Tortricidae; genus Eudemis; species Eudemis profundana. The sequence goes on from OX344794.1 coordinate 30,748,871, forward strand.
TGGTACGACTCCCAGTGTTGACCATGGTGAGCGAAAAACATCTGAGGCGGTACGAACCTAGTCCATACATATATATATATGTATATAAAATAAATTCTTGATAGTTACACCATTTATAATATAACTCGAGAACGGGTGACCTATTTTTATGATCTTCGATTTTTTGGGTTTGTTTGCCCCGAATAAAAGAATAACATCTAAAACATCAAAAAAATTGAGGCGGAACGAAGTTTCCGGGACAGCTAGTTTTAAATAAATGGATTTTTTAGTTCTAAAAACAATTTTACAGTGTATTAGCTAATTTTCTTTATGAAACGCATAAATATTCCCGATGACATTGTTATTTTTGATTTTTAGGGTTCCGTACCCAAAGGGTGCCAAAGGAACCCTATTACTAAGCCTACGCTGTCTGCCCGTCTGTCTGAAAGGACGGAGAATTTTGAGTTTTATCTAAACTTTTTCAATTTCGTACATGGTTATATTTAGGTAGTATATGATTTGATTATGTTTTTGAGTTCTTTACATATAGAAATGATACTGCAATACCGTAGAGAACCACTGTTTTGATTTCTATTTTGTTGCGAAACGGCTATTTTGGCCGAAAGCCGATGCTTACTAGCAAGTGTGTCAAATTGTTTGCTTTGAGCAATGATCATCCTATTTATCGTATGGCGTAGCAATGTCACTGGATGTAATTAGTATTAGTAGGGTCTAAAATGGTGCTCGTTTCAGGTAGGCCACTGCATTGTCGGTAAGATTTATGAGGTCTTCTATATGGCTTGTGTATTTTGTAAGGGGCCACTCCAGAACCACATGCTCAATGGTCTGATCTGGATGTCCGCAGTCACACGTAGGAGACATACCTACTCCACCCCCATTTAGGTATGCCAGTCATGGCGCAGTTTCCAATCCCTGTTCTCAGGCGGTTGAGGGCGGTCCAGGGCTGGCGAGTATGTTTAGGCGAGGCGAGGTTTTGTGGGATCGAATGAGAAGAACGGGTTAGTGGTGTCCTTGCGGGATTCTCATTCCTGGAGCCATTTCTCCTCCAGGTTCCAAGAGATATCCTGAATTTGGTTGGTTGAGCTAAGTTTGCACCTCGTTTCCTTAGCATCACATACCAACCAGGTGCAAATTTAACTTAAATTATTAATTATCATATTCTGGACTGAATTTTTGCAATATATTTATTAACATATTTAATTTAATATAAAATACTTTTCATCCATTAACCAGTTCGGTGAAGATCGTTCTATACTCGGATCTTAGACTAATAGGGCTAAGCGAGCGCGCAGACGGTTCCAACGCTTTGGTGGTAAAAATAGTTTACATAATTACTACTGAAATATTTAAACATAGACGAAATTGAAAAAGTTTGTTTGAAATGCCCGCCAAAGAATTCATGACAATGCTAAAAAGCAAAGCAAGCCTGCTCATGGTGCGTACACACCAAGCCAACGAACGCCAACGAAGGTTCGTCGGCGTTGGCTACCGCACGTTAGGCGGATCTCACACTGCAGCGCGAATCGCGGCGACACGCGATTCAGCGATTTTCAACTTTGTATGTAGAATCATCGATTTGTATCGGCGCGTAAATCGCGGCGACTCGCAACTACTATGCACAGCTACACGGAAAAAATCGCGGCGACGGGCGATTTCGGTGTGTTCTTCGCCTTAGTTGGGTGCGTTCAATGCGTTCTTTGGATGTACCTTCAATAATCAACGAATGTGAGGCATCAGTCGAATAAAATCAATCAACAAAAACATGTCGTCGCTACCTCACTCTTTGTTTTTCTACATTAGTTATGTTTTGAGTACAAAATTAAACCGTCCACATACGGCCAACGAAGGCCAACGCAAACCCATTCGTTGGTCTGGTGTGTACGCAGTTGACCGAGAACCAACGAACGTGCGATAGCCAACCAACGCCGACCAACGTTCGTTGGCCTTCGTTGGCTTGGTGTGTATGCACCACAGACAAGCTTGAACCTCACCCCCATCCACCCGCGCCTCAGGTAGGATAGGATGCTTACAAATCAAACAGGGTTGATTTTTGCTCGAATTAAGTATGTACATTAATAGCAATGACTAGACACACATGCCAATTATCATATTTACTCATTAGTGGCATGCTTTCGTGCTAATAATAAGCAAATGTGTACCTTAATGTACACAGGTAGCAAAAACTAATCCCATTTTTGATTGTTACATCAAAAACTACCTAAAATAAAATAGCTGTATTCATTCTGTAATAAAATAAATATTATCTTTAGTTCAGTTTCATATGTAAGCTATTAAAACAAACATTCACCCAGTTTTATGGCTAAATCTTTTATTCACTGGCTACCCTAAAATTTTATAATCTGGTTAAATTAGAATTTACCAAATATAATAGGAACATCCGCTTTGTTATGTCTTATCTAATTTGGTCGGGTATGTTCCATAATCAATTAGTCGCCGATCTGTCAAAATGGACCAATCACAAGCCGGTGGCAAGCTTAAAAAAAACAAATGCGGGAAAGTGACTATGGACTGTGACCTTACTGTGACTATGTACCTATCTCACATCCACGCGTGGGATTCTCTATGGGGGCATCTCTCTCTTTCAATTCTTTGCTTTTCATTCCAAACTCCAAAGCCGGACGACATACGCATTTGCATGCTTGCGAATTCAGTTTCACATATATGTATATATATGCCAATGCATTGCATATGTATGGGACCGGGGTGAAATTTTGGTATACATATTAATATTATGCATAGTGATCAACGTAGGCTATGTATGTATTGTGTGAGGAATCGGGGTAAAAAAGAAAGATGATTTGATGGTAATATGATATGACGTCATATATATATTTTGAATTCTGTACTAATTTCGTAATATATAATAAGGAAATTATTAAATATTTGAACCTACAAGGCAAGCACTAAAAAAGTGCATATCCATTTTATTGACACCGGATATGACGTTAACCACGAACCTACAAAATTAATCCTGTCTACTTGAACTTGAGGTTTGAATTCGAACTCTTGAGATACAAACAAACAAACCAAAACCAAATTACAAGTTGAACGAACAATACATTCGAGATAGTGAGTATAAGGCAAAATAATTGCGGAGCACGCTTCGCAATGACTATAGGCGATAGATGATAAATCGAACTATGAGAACTACAAAATGAACAGGTAGCATCTACTTAAACACAGATTCTATCGTTAGTCTGTGGTTTGCATCCAAAACAAAATGCACTTTTTTACCTGTGCTGTGCTATCAGTACAGCTTAGCTTAGCTTTGCTTGGATTAAATGGCTGCGAGGGTGGACAATCATAAATACTATCTGAAAGTAATCATTTAACAACGCTCATCCTAAAAACATTATTATATGTGTTTCGATTGTGTCATAATGACATCATTTTATCGTTATTGCTAGGAGCAGGTGAGGTGAAATACGCTTGTCAATAATCAAACAAAAGTAAAGATGAATGAATGAGTTATTACCGGGATTTTGATATTCTGCAACAATGAGCGGATGAATAATCTTTTGGTAAATATTCATTAATCAGATGGAAGCTGTACATCATTCCATTAGTGTTCACAGCATAGGGGTCCATCTGACTTCAAGTTGTATTAGCTCAACGTTAGAATTTATTGCAGTTGGTTATTGGACCTTTGAAATGTAATCCTAAAGCTATACCGGTTTTTAAGGTCAATTTATCAACACAAGGTTTTAGCTTCTTACACATAACCTATCATTTCATACCAAAATAATGTTATTACCCTAGTCTACTTTATGTCCTTAATTTATAAATATGTGCCTAGATAATCACTCAATTATACATGTTATTTCAATTTGTTTCCTGCAAAATTGTATTTTAGTTAGAAATTGTTCTGTACACCTAAAATGGCTCTTTAGTATTGTGATTTTTCACCAGTGTAAAATAAAGATCAGATAAAAGTACTGTTACAATAACCAATAGTAAGTAACCAATCGCGTATTATTGCTCAAAAGTTTGGTTCATGAAGTATTATCACATTATCAGAAAAGTAACTTTTGTCGAATAACTATCAACAGAATTATTGTCATGTTTGTGCCATACATAATAATTTATGTACTGCAATAGTAAGAGCTAATGTAAAACAATCAACAAATAAATTAAACAGAGATGTAACAATGCAAATGTGCGAGTTATATGCAATTTGAAGCTGCTACGTCATTTCATTGTATTGTCATTTATGAATGCCAGGTACTTAATTGTTTCCGACAATTAGTATTGGTTTGAAATCTCAAGTTTTGTATGACTAACTAATCCTACCTGCCATCATTTCACTGCATAATTAGCCTGTGGACTCATTTATACATAATTACTATAGGGATATCAATGTTACCCCTAGTGTCCAAAATACTGCATTCCCAAAATACCTCATTTTTCATAACAGCAGATTCTCAATTTATCGGATTCCCCATATACAGAATTTCAAATTAGTACATTCAATGAAATCATTTAGCAACCTATGATTTTATAATCTAGTGTAACAGGAATGTAGTAAGATAAAACTCTCATAAATCAGTTATGTGGTATTTTGAGAAATCTGGTATTCTAGGAATACAGTATTTTCCACATGAGGAAATGTTTCATACAAATGACATAGGGAATGGTACTAATATTTAATAGAAATTTTGCGTTTACTTCTATTTACACCTTATATTAACCAAGAACAGCCCTTATTCTGATGATATCAGTTAGTAAAAATTGACAAAGCCTGGGATGATACAAGCATTCCCATGAAAAACTAATTCATTTGGATCTTAAAAAGTATGAATGAGTTAATTATGTCATTATTAGGGACCTGACAACATCATGCAAATGACATAAGAAACAGGAGTAACTGAGTAATGGAGTAGACATCAGTGTTACATTTTTAATAATACCTACTTAACACATTCACAGTCCAGTGCCCCATACATGGGTCATGATGAACTATCTCTACAAGTCCGTGCCCCGCACTTGGGTCACTATAGCCGACCAGATATGCACTCAAGTCTTTATAATTTTATTTGACATTGCTTATAATATAAACAATTCTGATTCATCTATTAATATTTTAATTAGATTGACAACAGCATTCTGTAATAATAGGAATGCATTATTGATAGTTTCTTAGTGACCCATATGTGGAGCATGGACTTGTGATGAAAGTAATTTGCTTGGACGTATGAGGAAACCAAAACTTTTTGTATGGGGACTGTGAACATGTTATTTTAAGTATAATCATGCTAATATAAGTATTTATTTCTCTCTTCAATTGTATTGTAGTCAGTGGCATAAAAAAATAGTGTAATAAAATAAATCCACTTTAGTAGCAATAAAAGTGTATACCCACTTTTTATAGATAAAATATATATTTAAACATTTTATCTACGACGACATCAACAAATTAATCGACTGCATAAAAAATGTAACTCTGATCTATACTTCATTACTCGCTTACTCCTGTTTGTTATATCATTTGCATCCTGTTGTCCGGTCTCTATTAATTATATTACAGTATAATTACTTAACATTGAAAAAATAGTAAACAGGATTATTGAAATCTATTATAAAACGGAATGGTTCTTTGTTGGTTGTTATATTATGTTATGCTGTAACTCCATGGGACCTGTCCTTATGTAATTTATAAGATTAGGACACTTGGTACCAAGTCTTAGGTAGGATTCACTTTTTTTAATTTTTTTTTACCAAATGCAAATTACAACGTATTTATTCAGTTGCATTGGTGCTGTGCCATGACAAAACAGTCTCGCGTCAGCTCTTATATCTTATCATCAGATCCTAGCCGGGGTCCAATGTGACTAACTAGAATATTTTTGAACAAAGTTAGACTCTTTAAAACAAAAAATGAATTTTCCAAATCTGTCTAGCTGTATCGGGGAACATACAAAAAAATATTCTGTGAATTGGGTACTTGCCTGTAGTCAATGTAAATTATTTCACGTAAGTCTTTAAATCTGCTTACGAAAATTTGCAAATACTTACTAAACTTCACCTATTTAGCGTATTCAACGAATTTTAAAAGAACGAAATCTAATAATGAGGCGATTAACCAGTGAGTAAAATGACGTCATACTAGTTTTTTCATAGAAATTTCATATTATCTGAGCGTTTTGACACTTCATAAAAAGTAGTGATTTGATCTGCCAGGAAAGTACCCTATTGAGAAGCTCTCTTTTTTTTTTGAAGTCGGTTAAAAATAATAAAACGGCGCCTGCCTAGACTTAGACCAGAACAATAGGGAATATGCATTAATTTTTTTTAACACATTTCTTAACAAAATTTGAAAATACCGTAAAAAAGATGACATAAAGTCAAAATAAAATTAAAATCGACCGAGAAATACGGAAGATATAAACATTTTAAAGCACTAATCAGACAGCGATTAGACAGAAAGATCCGATATGGACTATGACGTCATAGTACACGGCCGCCATACAATCTCCATACTATATTCTGTTTTGCTAGAAAGAGATAGAGATAAATCTTTGTTGTCTTATATCTTGGTTATTTTTAGAGTTATTCGAAAAATATTTTTTCCTGCGGTTTCTCATATGAATGAACTTTTATTAAAGTAAATAAAAAAATATCATGCATATTCCCTATTGCAAACTATCAAATGCCCTTGCCAGGTTCATTTCCATTAGGGATGTTATTTGCTAAGTATATCATTTTCAAAAAAATGTTGGAAAAAATAAAAACGTTATCAACACACTTGCTCATAAAGTGGCTTTTATTTTATTGTTCTTACGCGCGGATCGCAGCTTATTACACACAAGTGCTTACTACTTTACATTATCGCACTAGTGTTGTAATTACCGACCGGTTTTTGTGATACTCGCTTTCTTGAACATCTTTGTATATGCACAATTTTACAATAAATGGTTTCTGATTTCTGACGTGCCCGCCGTGGGGCTCGGCCGGCGGATATTAGCCCACTCGTATCATAATGTACTTTATCTTGCAGCTAGTCCTCCGGGCCTTTTTATAGGTTTTTTCTACTCCTGTAGTTTTATCTGTCTTTTACTTGGTCATGAACACTAATATAAGAACATACATAATATGAGTTCAAAGAAGTCTATACTCTTTTCCCCATAGAAGCACTTATACATTCACACAAATAATTTCCTGCGGTTTTTAAGAAAAACAAAACTTTCCGAACTACATTTTTTGATGCCAACATAAAAAAAAATATTTTTAATATCGTCACTGCGTGTCACTAGCGAGTATACGTCAAATTAAAAACAAAGTTTACAACTGTTGCATAAAATACTATAATAATTGTACCTGTTCATTTATAGGCTACAATAATTTTATATATTTGATTTCATACAGCTAGCAAGAGATCTTAGTTATTAGTTGAAACTCATGAACACTAATGAATATTAATGATTTCTAATGTACTCATCGTTTGTGAAAAAGATTAAAAAAATTATTAAGTTCAAATTATCCATTACGCATTTTATCATTTACATGCATTGCTCTTATCATCTGTGACGTTTGTAAAAATCAACTTATTCCTCTGTTTTAATTCACTCATCATCTCCATTACATTTATCATTTTGTTGTTTGCATTATTTGATATAATTAAAATAACAACATTGTCTTCAGTTACAAATTTTTTGCAGATTATAAATTAATAATGCGGAGTTCAATATGAAGGAGATGGTAGGAGGATGCTGTGTGTGCTCGGACGAGCGAGGTTGGCCGGACAACCCGCTGGTCTACTGCGACGGGAACGGATGCACAGTTGCAGTTCATCAAGGTACATATTATTCTGTTAATGTTAGTGGACAATCTCTTACTTATCAAACTAGATTCAACAACAGAAGCTGTTGCCTTAATATGCATAATATTGCACTATGAATATTAGGTACTTCATTTAATGATTTTAATACTTGACTACAAAGGATGCTGGTATATAAAAGGGCTTCCTCCATAATGTCTACATTACTTTTTTCTTCCCTAGCGTGTTACGGTATAGTGACAGTGCCGACTGGTCCATGGTACTGTAGAAAATGCGAGAGTCCAGAAACCAAAGGAAAAGTGGTAAATAGCAAATAATATTACATTAGTAAAGTATTAACTTACGGTATGAGGTAACGAAATTCCAATGTTATTTTCAGCGATGTGAGCTGTGTCCCTCCAAGTCTGGTGCTCTCAAACGAACTGATACTGGAGGCTGGGCGCACGTCGTCTGTGCACTTTATATACCCGAGGTTCGATTCGGCAATGTTACCTCTATGGAACCTATTGTCTTGAGACTGATTCCGCCCGAGAGATACAATAAGGTAGTTATATTACAGTATATTAACTTGAAAAGCCTTCATCCTTCTGTGCTGTTGTAACTATTACTGTATGCATTATGGAATGACTTTATGAAGGAAAAATATGTAAAATTTCAGAATTGCTACATTTGCCAAGAGTCGGGAAAAACTCATAGAGCATCTGCTGGCGCGTGCATGCAGTGTAACAAATCTGGTAAGTAAAATATTCTGTAGTGTAAATATTGCCTTTATAACCCCAATAGTCACTATTTTTTTTATAATACTGGGTCCTGTATCCCAGGCTCACACGGCAAATAGTCACTCAACGGCAAAGCCTATTCAAATAGTGTCATTAGTACTTGCATAAGCTAAGCGTCTTACTACGTTATTTTACTACACAATTTTATAATGAATTGTTTTGTAGGGTGCAAACAACAGTTCCACGTGACTTGTGCTCAGAGCCTGGGTCTGCTTTGCGAGGAGGCCGGCAACTATTTGGACAACGTCAAATATTGTGGTTACTGCCAACACCATTACAGTAAACTGGTAAGTATTTAATAAACTAGTCTCAAACTTATCTGAACAATGGGGGCGTTAGACGAAATAATCCAAAGTACATTCTGAACAACCCTATAATTGTTCCGTGTACTGCTAGAATTTGTAATTTTATGCTATAAGCTATCTTCTTATATAACCCATAAAATAATATAATTACGTTCTTAGAATAAATTGCACATTCACTTGTAGACATACACTGTAAATCACATAACTCGCCACCACATTCACAATTATAGTTTCCTAATTATGATGTCACAATCATCGCAAGAGTACATGTCTGTACTAATACAACGGGAAATCAGATTATAAACGAAAAACTAGAACGCCTAACCAAACTCAACTAACTAATACCTACGCTCTTCATATCAATTTTAAGCAATAATTTATCCTGTTTACGATGGTTGGACACGTCCCATATTGTACCTACAGTTAGTGTCGTGTTAACAGTAGAATGTAGCGTATTACCTGGTGTTGAGGTACGATCAGATTGTTAAAGCTGCGCGCACAAGTTAGGCATCAGTTTTCATTAGGGATAAGTTCGAACCGAAATGGTTGACTGTGCAGAAAAAGGGCGGGAACGTGAAGACCATCCCTCCATACAAGCCAGTGTCGCATGACAGCCAGTCCAGTGATTCCAGCTGTGAAAAGGAGGGTGAAGCGTCGCCCATGGCTAGTGGAAGCGGGACCCCTACACACGCTGCTAAAGCCAAAGGGGTATGTGTATATATGCATACATTTATAGGCATTGCATTGATAGGTCTGGGAGAAAATAAAATTACCCGCTTAATTCGTTACCCAACAACACATTTTTTTAAATGCTATTCAGTGATCAAAAGCACATTGAATTAAATATATTAACGGCATTATAATAGAGACTACATTTTGTATTACCGTCTGATTGAACCCAATATCCGTTTAATTATTTCGTATCGTCATTACTGACGCAATTGATACTGACTTCGGTAACCGTTTATGAAGTTCATATGTACTTACAACGTTTTGTTGTTGAATCAGTATTAGATACGAGTTTTTAAAGTAACGACGATATGTGTATTCCAGTTATTATAGTAGTTTACGTAACTGATACATAATGAGGGGCCTGAAAACACAAGTGTGGTTTTTATAATAAATAAGATCACAGGACTGATTTAAGGCTTAATTATGTACAGTTGCATACATTATTTTATCTACACACATATTATAAGAGCTCTAAAATGGGTTCAGAAGCCAGGTAAGTGACAGCGGCCTTACGGCACTAATTTTTAGGGTTCCGTACCTCAAAAGGAAAAACGGAACCCTTATAGGATCACTTTGTTGTCCCGTCTGTCCGGCCATCTGTCTGTCAAGACCCTTTATCTCGGGAACGCGTGGAGGTATCGAGTTGAAATTAAAACCATATACTCAGGTCTACAGTCCCTTGAAGCTGTGAAAAAAACAAATTTCTAAGTTAAAAAAAGATATTGCCGTTTACGCCACAAAAATATATATTTCGACACTCGAGGGACTTAAAATGTATAGGGTACTTTCCATTGAACTCCTAGAACTATTACATTTTTGCAAATAATAGCGTCTTATACTACAAGTATAGGGAAAAATCTGAAAACTATTCATTTGTAATTAAATTATAAAAAATAAAGTCTCTACTAAGGGAATCTAAATTTATAGGGTACTTTAATATTAATATGTACGTACAAATTTGTACGGAACCATCGATGGGCGAGTCCGACTCGCACTTGTCCGGTTTTGTAGTAGTGTAGCAGTTGTATAATATCATAAGGATATCATATATGATAACGTTATAATTATACGTATTATAACAATCAAATTTCGAAGGTATTCCATATTGGTATTGAAAGATATTCCTCGTTTTTTTTTAAGCCGTACAGCTACCGTGAGTTGCTATCGAACACCCACACAACTTTTCTAAAGTCGCTAGCGAATAAACGAGCTTCGAATAGTTTTCGATTAAACGTGTACCATGAAGTCATGTGCGTGGCGTAAAATAGATCCTTAGGTAAGCCGGTGCAGATTTGTCGTACATTTTCCTTAAGAGCTGTAGAGTAAGGTGCCCAAATGTTAGGCAAGTCGGTAGAAATCGAGTTCTTTGGACGCCACGCTACTACTGAACTCGCTAACGTTCGCTAACTCGATTGTTTATGTAGTTTTCGTTACGTAACGGAGTGACGCCTAACATCACACCAAAAGCAGCTGTCTCATTCTAAAGCTACTGAAAGGAATGAGTAAGGATGATGCTGGACAAAAAGCTAAGTATCCAAATCATCCAATTCAAAATATAGAAATAACCCTACTAATTTAATGCATCGTAGTAACAGTGTCACTAAGTAAAGCGAAAGTGTTTCTTGAAGTTGTTTGATTTTTATTGATGATTGTTACTTAGACCACAGTCTAAGGATAATACAGTAGGCCGACGGAGCGGTTTTGATAGAGCAGTGGTTTTCAACCTTTTTCATGACACGACCCTCCTGGTATGAAAAAATATTTCGCGACCCCCCGACCCTTCGCTTTTTGATCATGTATGACATACATGAAATCTATCTTTTTAAACTATATCGTTTTTCAACTAAAGTAGTCCTCTCGACCTCTTGCGACTCCCCTAAAAAAGCCTCGCGACCCCCCAGGGGGTCGCGACCCACACGTTGAAAAACACTGTGATAGAGCAATCGTTCGGGGGCTGCGGGGTGAGACGCGGGTGTGTCGGTACCGAACTGCATACAACGCCGCACTTACCTAACTGCTGTTGCGCTTTTGTTAAATGAAGACTATTGTTAAGTTGTACTTAAGTGTGTCTGTACGATCATGACTTTTATATAAAACTGACTATTGGAACTATATATTAATATTGGATGTTTATACATAGATTTATGGTTTCCTTATCTTATTAAGTCGACAAAATTTATTTTAGATTTATGTAACCGAAATTTACTGGATATTTAATTGTTTACCCGTCTATAGAAAAGCGACAGGGTCTATCTCCATAAGGGATCTAGGATTTTATCTTCATATAATAGTAAAAATACTATCTGATGTGTTAAAACTTGATTCGCGTAAAAGTAATAGCAGCGTGTCTTATTTATTTAGATGAGTAGGGTGACATGTCAATGTCACTAATAACCTACCCTACGATTAATGTGAAGGCTTATGTTCATTTATTTAGTAGAAAATCGATTGTGACAGAGAAATTTCTTTCGTCGAGCTATCATGTTTATAAAATCCCATTCAAAAAAGTCGTTATTTTCATTCCATAATAGGGTACTTGCCTGTAGTCAATATAAATTACTTCACGCTAGCCTTGAAATCTGCTTTCGAAAATTTGCAAAAATCAACTAAAATTCACCTATTTAACGTTTTAAACGATTTTTAAAAGACCAAAAGCTATAAATGAGGAGATGATTTGATGTTTGAGCACAATGACGTCATTATGCTTTTTCTCATAGAAACTTCATACTATCCGAGCGTTTTGACAATTCATAAAAAGTAACTGATTTGATCTGTCAGGAAAGTACCCTATTGACAACCTTTCATTTTTAAGAGCCTTTAATTTTATTGGTTCTCTGTATTTGGTTTGAAAAGACGAATACGCTGATAGTTTATTTGTTTCACGAGGGTTTGTATTTAATTTATAATTAATATATTAATTTCTACTTATTCTAAAAGGGCGTAACTACAGTTCTACGGCAGAATAGACCATTACTTTAGTTTTATCGCGATCGAAGAACATTGATAGTATACATTGACAATGTCAAATTCAAAATTATGACAGCTTATTTTTTCTGTGGCAAAAGGCACTGGCATTTCATCTATTGTGCCGTAGAACTGGTAAAATGAGAATATATTTTTTTTTCTGTTGTATTTTTTATATTAAGCAATATATAAAAAATATAAAAATAGTGTACTGCTCAGGAGGCAAAATGCTTTCGAATCGTATATACATTTTGAAGTGTTCTTAAAATGAAATGTTGTCAATTCCGTTTTCATGTTTATCAGTAAATTATGAGTTTAGATATAACAGAAACACTATAGGTAATAATATTAATAAGTATACTTGTACATATTTAATCTATTTCTTTCTTTTTGATGCTGTGACAAATTGCGACAATCCTGGCTCGACAGCGCAGTTCTTGTCATAGGCGGCTGTGCCTGTCAAATGTAAGAGCGTTGGACAACTCTTATTTCCAACTGTGCTTACACAATTATCCTTGTTGGTCGAAAATAAAACATTCTACACTATTATTATATTGTTCATATAGTGAGTGGAGCGATTATCTCAGAACAAGTCGTTGTTGTAAATTTCAGTTTTTTTTATAAACATTCGAATGCAAATTAAGTTTCAGTTACTGATAGAGTGATTATATGGAAAGCTATGTACTTTGCTAAACATTTTGCACTAGTATAATCTTCTTACTTTGATTGGGCGATACAGTTTTTCTGATAAAACGTTTTGTTTCAAGTGGTTAGATAAATGAGGAATGTGGTTTAGAGTGCCTCTTCTTTCAATGTTTTAACAGAAATCGCAACCTTAAGTAAGCCCGCAAATACCACCACCACAACGAAGGGTCGCTAATTTTCGACGCTGAAATTATTAATGAGGATACATATTCAAGATTATAACATAATTAATCCACGCTCAATATAGAGCGTCTACGCTAGTCGGCAGAGGAAAAAACGTTTTTATTAAAAAATAATATGGCCTCATGGTGAAACCACTGCAAGAGGGTTAATTTATCTTGATAATAGGGATGACGACTGGGTTAAACCTATATAGTATTATTTATTCCGTCAGTTAGATTATGGAAAAATATGGGACACGTATTTTTTGGTTTATCAAGATATTAAAAATCGACAAAGTTATAGATCATCAAACTTCTGGAGTGGGGGCTTGTGACGTCACTCCTAGGTGAAAATTGTACTAAGGAGTGACGTCACTCGAAACTTCTAAGCACTCTATTCTCGTCATTTTTTGTTTGTCAAACAAAAGAAAAAATACGTGTACAATATTTTTTAATTATCTAACTGACGGACTAAACAGTTTTTTTTGTCGTCTAGCCCATTGGCAATAATTCTTCCGTTCATTATAATATAATGTGTCTACATACCTACTGAAATAAGTATCCGGGTCAGCCTTCCACAAATCGATCTACTTCCAACCAAATGAGCGATTTGTTCCAGGATCTTTTATAATTTCTATGTATTGAAGTACATATTATATATGTACAAGCATTGCTTAGTTTGTTTGGGACTAGATCGTTTGTGCGAGACTGACTTGAATATTAATTGTAGTAGGTAGGTAGACACCAGAGGCGGGGCGTAAAATATATCTTTGGGCAAGCCGATACAGATTTAGTGTACATTGTCCTTAAGAACTCTAGAATAAGGTGCTCAAATGCCTGATATTAAGCAAGCCGGTAGGAATCGAGTTCTTTAGACGCCACGCTACTGGTAGACACATTATATACTTATTAAACGGATAAATATTTGCCAAGTATCGATATTAATTAAATCCTCTTGCTTGTGACGTTGCCATATGTATTTTGTTATATAAAATGCTTATTTTGACCTTTTTTTTACTGACTAACTCGCGACCCTTATTGGGCATAGCGATAGTTTGACCGGGTGGTCGGCCGTGGCGTTCCCTGGGGTCGAACCAGGTCGCTAGCCGGCTCACCCTGAGTGGATCGGACTGGGTGGGAGCCGGGGGCACCTGGGGTCGAACCAGGTCGCTTGTCCCGGTCCACCTCGATAGGGTCGGACATTTTGACCTCTGAAAACTTATTCGTGTATGTAATAAATGAAAAAATGTATAAAATAATAATTCTTATCAGTTTTTAAGTGAGACATTTCACTACAGTCAATATGGTATTTTTCGACGGCATCTATCGAGTTTGTGATTCATGGTACCGATATTCTAATAGCAATAGCTACAAAATGTTACTTGCTAGCGTTAAGATCGCGATAGGTAATTTACCGTAGTACTCTTTTTTTATGCTTGTACATGTACACTGATACTAGCAATCGTTGGTTCTATAAGTGACCGCTAGAGACACTGTATAGTTCTCCATACAGATCGTTTACGCTAGCGCTAGCGAGTACGGTCACTGTAAACTCATGGTAAGACTGCTGTAATGCTGCTTATTGTCTACGGTTTTTGAGCGCGTTTAAGAGAATTTATGATGTGTGTAGATAAACTATATAGTAGGTAACCTACGGCTTGGTTGTTATCAGCCTATCGGGTTACGTTAGTTGACACGGGATGTATATAAGCACTTGGTTTGTTTTGCTAAGGCAAGCTTTTCGATGTAATCTTCTTTCTTCAGAACACATTGGTTTTCACCGTACAGTCTACAACACCTATTTGCTTTGGTCGTTGGTAAAAAAAAACTAATTTCTTCCAAATCTAAATTTGCATAGCGTTGTGTTTATTGCGATGATAATGATATTATTAGCGTTAAATTTATAGTAAATAAATAGTTATAACTGCTAATAAATAGTTACAATATTTTTAATTTTTCAGATTTTCTTGTAACATGCGTTACAATAATGCCATTATTTAAACTTTTAGCCTGGTCGTAAATCTGGTGGAGGGGTATCAGGAAAAAACACACCAAACGCGTCGAAGACTCCAACAAACACACCTCAGCCTATGGGTGAGTACGTTTTTGATCTGCATATGCATCGTTAATCACATATTAATTTTTTAATATTTCAATTAGGGGAAACGTAAGACAGTTACCACTTTTATCCGCTCAGATGGCGCTGAAACTCGCTTGCATGGGTTTTTTTATTGATTTCTGGTAAACCCAAGCGAATATTGATGATCTGTAACAATTATGAGCTTAAATAAGTAGGTAAATAATGATGAGCTTAATCGTTCTTTTGGATAATTACAAGCATTTATTTTAAATAAAAACGCAACGTCAGACATTGGTGTCAGTGTCTGTCAATAATAATAATTATTAATTATTATAACAGTGTGACAGGTAATGTTTGTTTACATAATTAATTTGGCGCCATATTAATCTATTTGATAGACATTTTGACTAAGTTACTGCAGTTTCGATAGACGCTGAAATGTGAAGGTTTGATTTCAAACTAGATTGATCCAATATACTTATTATTATATTTCTGTATTCGGTTATTTTACACATGTTCGGTACTTCTTTTTTTGTATGTCGATCTCCCTTAAATATCAATAGTTAGCTTAGTTGTACATGTAACTTACATGTAAATAGTATACTTGCCTAAGTTATTAGCCAAGCCAAGAAATAAGAAATGTAGCTAATTTATCTGGGCTCGAGTGTGCGTGTGACTGTTTCCATTATTTTTAATATAGCTACTATTAAGTGAAATGATAGTAGGCTCCGGTGACTGCTTAACATCAGGCAGGCTTATCTCTCAAGTAGTGTATACATACAAAAAGTAGATCACGAAAATATATAATTAACCGTTTTCTTTAAAAATAATAACAACAAATATCTATACTATTGTTATGAATTATGACCTAGGTACACAATCGATATCCAAATAGAAATAATTTAAGTTTTATTTTTCAAAACGACCGGGTTCGATTCCTGGTTAAAATACAAGTTTTTTTTTCAAATCTATGTAGGTATGCAGTTTTTCTTATCCCTAAAATCGATGACATGGTTCCTAAGAACAAATCTTCGTATCTCTTATAGTTTCAGACTTTCCCATACTGACCGATCGGGCCATCCTGTCTAATATTAACCATGTATTACGATACATTATTATAAAAAAAGTATATCAATCTATTAAGAAGAGTAGGTAAGGTACATAAGTTGAGAACTCCGTTTATTTCTTCTATCCGTCTTTTCTGCTTAGCGTATTAGTTGCCCTCGTGCCCAAAATACCAGACTTTTCAAAATACAAAATTTTCGATTTATCAGATTCCCCGTATACCAGTTTTCCAAAATAATACATTCTACATAATCACTTAGTTTCTTGAGAAACCTACGATTTTATAATCTAGTGTATCGGAAATGTGGTAAGACAAGAATCTGATAAATCGAAAATCTGGTATTTTGGGTATTAGCGATTAGTTGCACAAAAATGTAAAATGTTCATGAGATATTAGTTAGGTACGCGTATTGCGATCAAAGATTACAAGTACCAATCATACCTATTACCGAATTGACACAGAAACTAGTCGTTATTAACCGACTTCAAAAGGTCCCGACCCGTATATATGTAATATTGTCATAATTGTACAGTTTTTATTTTTATTAGTTATTTCAGTGTATGTATATATTAAACTAATGAATGTATTGTGTTTTTGCACTACAACCACTATTGTAGATCAGGATCCAGAACCGACAGAAACGATATCGATGAACCGAAACCAAAAAGATAAAAGTGTGTTTCTTTCCATATTTATGTGTCGTGTCGTAGCATGAACAATTATATGTGAATATTGTATGTCGATGTTATTTAGACGCGCTAAAACGGTACCATGAACTGATTGCATGACCAAAAGTTAATGATATGGCAGTGTTGGTAGTAATTACTTTCATAATTCAATTACTAATACTTGACTTGTATTTGTTATTGTAATTATAATTAGTATAAATTGAATTTATTGTGTTAATTCAATTACAAGTTATTGGAGTTACTGAGTAATTGGCGATTACATTACTTTCGAATACTTAGGTACATTTTAAGATTTTGACTAATCGACTCGCCCAGTTTTCCTTAGAAACGAAAAGGTTAATAATCCATCTTAATAACATCAACTTTGGTTGAAATTTTTGATTTTTTTATAGAATCATGGCTACTAAGAATTCTAAATATTTTTATTAGAAGAGAAAAAATCTATGCCTTGGGCATAGGGATTGCAATCCAGTCCAATTCTCAATCCGGCCGGACCCGGATTGGCGTTAGTACTATTCATTCATCTCATAAGTACAGGTCGAGTCACAACAGCTGGCACGAATGGATTGAACGAACGTAATGTCACTTGTCACTGTTAAGTGTCGTTCTTATACGGGAGGCTCCAAATATTTTGTAAACAAGTACATAACACTTCTTCATAATTCAAGGAAAAAATACATATAATCTGCACATTGTTAACACTAAGCGGGCAAAAAATATGGTAGAAAGGTAAATTTGACGGTTCGCTACAAATATTTTACGATCATGGAGTTTTTATTTAATTTATACCCTGTTTTCACACTGACGCCGCAATTTACGAAAACTTATACAAAATGTAGATGTTTCACTGCAATATCTGCTGTTCACGGCGTCAGTGAGCAAACAAGGTTGCGATTGTGTAGGTAGGGTTTTTTGTTCATAAAATGCACAATGCGGACTGGATTACGAAGTTACGACACGAGATTGTCTAAAAAGACAATCGTCGCTTATTAAATCAACCTGTATTTAATAAATTTGGGATGCACTGCACACAATAGACATTATCATGCACTCATGCAGTCCATTCGTGACCAGCTCTTGTGAATCGACCTGTGTCGTATCGTATATTACAAAACGCGCAATTTAGAAAGTCACACTTGCACACGACAAATCTATTTTAAGAATGTTAAGACATGTATATTATCTCAAAAGAAAAGTAATCGAATAAGTTAAATTAACAATTAATTACAAATTGCGATTAATAACTTAATTACTGTTCAATATAAGTAATTTGTAATTGAATCTCCAATTAAATTTTGTAATTGAATTTATTAATTAGTAATTTCATTTTGTTCAACACTGATAATGGAAACTTAAAACATTTCGAATAGTATTAAGTAATTACATTAAAATCAATCGAAATACAAAGTACAGGTACTTTAAAGTACCTTCTCAGCAAATGTCACATTAGGACACCTATTTTATGACCTATAAGTATTCGCCTTATATTTATAGCTTTGAGAATGTGAATGTTTTCATAATTTCAGGGTACCGCAACCACAATACGTTGTTTAAATTATTTGCATGCGTTTCAAAGTCTCGATGACCTGAAATTAAAGCACTTATTTATTCTCATTTACACTTCTATTCGGAGGCTTTTATTTAATTTGAAAGAACCGAATCTTTTTTATATTATGTATGTCGAATTTAAAATTTACCGAAACTTACGCACGAGACCAACATAATATGTATATAGAAGTACATACTTACATCCTAAAAAAATAACATTCCCCGCAGCTCGACGCAAACAACGTTGCAAACGCCGAGGGCGACCTCCTCGCGATAACAGCACACTGGTGCGGCGTCCTTATGACTTGCCCCGGGTTCTGTATATCCCGCTTAATAATCACTCCGACTTCAGTGGGGCCTAGAGGTCTTCTTAGTTGGGCTGGGGTTAGCGAACCGACGACTAAAACTCACACTAGTTTCAACCAGTCTCGGTGGTCCGGTCGCTCATTTTGAGTGGTCAGCAAAAAATCGTTAATAGCCGCGGCTGGCAAACCCAGGATTGTATGCAACTTGGTTAGGACTGTTATACAAAAGCTCGTCGATTTCATGGCTCATGCCAAACTAAAAAAGAAAACAGTTTCTTGGGCACATTTCGTCATAACCGATTTAATTTATCATGTTGAGTTAGCACAAAAATAATAAAAGGATTCTGCATCACCTCACTTGCTAACTCTATGCAATGGCTTCCTGCATACCGTAACTCGTTATTATGTTATTCTCATGCGTATCTATAAGTATCTAATACGTACGTATCTATGTTTATTTACTTTTTGTTCGATTGTACATTGTTGTTTATATGTGTGTTAAGTAGGTAAACTTCATAACACTTTTTTTTGCATTTTGCCTTACTTACCCGTTTCAGACTTAAAAACCCACCCAGAGGTTGTATGGAAGTTTCTCCCGCTTGTAATCTTTTATTTATATCTTATTGTTCTGTATTTCTTTCTGTTTAACGTGTGCGATAAAGAGTTTTGTAGATATTGTTTTGTCCTGGTTTAATGTGTGTGTGATCGCATCGCAGGAGTCCCATCATGGAATGTAGATATGTTTTGGGGCTCCACTGTGTTTTAAATCTGCTACATGTTTATTACTTGAATCTTAAAATTGTGCTGACATTGTAAGTAATTCACGTTATGAGTTATTAGAAAACGGTTTCCGTAATAATTTTCGATATTTATAAATGGTGTTTTGGGGTTCCGTACTAGAAAAGTTAATTACGAACTCTTATTTATGGTGCGTCTATGTCTGTCTGTCCATCTGTCACGGCTAGATATCTCGGGAACTGCTGCTGGGGCATTCCACCAGAATGTCAAGTTTGTCGGGGACGTGACGGCTATGTATAGCTATGGTACCTTGCTTAAAAACCTATAGAAAAGCTTAGAATACACACACCAGCTTAAGGTTTTCTTAACTTGCATCGTTGTTTAGAAACTCACAAAAATGGTAACACATACTTATTTTAACTGCAAATAAGGCTGTGTTTCGATTTTTGTAAGTCTCTAAAAAACGATGCAACTAAGCTAACCGCGACCTATGTCGATGTATGGGCCCTCAATACAGTTTATCTGGAACTATGTATTTTAATATACCTCGGTGCGCGGGTCTGACTCGCACTCGACCAGTTTTTTGGGTTGGTGTACATTATTAATGAGAAAATCGATACACAATAAAAAAATCTATTACAGTGAACAAAAAACTGGCGAAAACCGAAGACTTGATTGGTCACTACCAACCTATTTAACAAAATATTACGTTTATTTTCACGCTTAGTTTTTTGAGGTATGAAAAAAATCACAGGGTTTGCAAAATATTCCACGTATTTCAAAATGTGTAATTTTAATGTGACAAGGTCACTGCTCAATATTTGATGATAATTTAGCTTTGTCGAACCTTACTAATGTTTTTAATTTGACTTAAGCACCTCGAAAGCGTTAGGACGGTATATGCGCCGTCCTGCCGTGTGCTGGGAGCTTAAAGCCGAAGGTCTCTATAGTTATCGTGCGTGTAACTCGAGATGTTTGCGCTGCATTTCCCGGTACTCTGTACACTTCATTTTGAAACTGATATGTGCCGGGAGTAGCTTTGTTTTCACTCTTCAAGTCGGTTTACTGTTCATCACTGCTATATTTACCAGGACTAGAATTATTTAATCGTAAATTTAGACAACGATAAAATGTTTGTATAACATATCAGGCATTGTAAATGTAGCCTTTTGCTATTGTAATTTCATGCGGCTTCATAAGCAGCAGCAGGTGGTTTTGTTTACTTGGCCGCCTTGCGAATTTGTGAACATTAAATAGCCAGCCATTGTAGTTCTTAATTTGCTATTGAACCTTTTTTGTTACTTTAGTGATACGTAAAAGCTCATTGTTGATTGTGTGTAGACAAGAAGAAACCCTCGCCATCGCGTCGTGGATCGTCGGCTGGCGAGGGCGGGTCGGGCAGCAAGACCACCACGCCGGCGCCGTCGCCGCAGCACCCACCGCCTGACGCGTCCCTTCAGCCCCAAAAACGTAACTAAATCTATATATACTTATACTAGTAGAATCTTAGAAGTTTGTTGTAAAAGAAAGTAGCTGGGTAGAGTAAAAAATAAGTAATTAGAACATAGTTTAGTTTTGTAATTTGGTTTATCGCATCTCGCAACAACTACCATATAATGGTACTGTCCCATATCAATCCAAGATTATCTACATGTTTAGGGTTGGGACTCCTCGTGGCATTTTGGAAACAAAGGGCAGTGGAGTCGTTGTTACCTAGTTAGTTTTTATGATTGAATGAATAAATTATTTTCAATGTTCTAAAGTAGGTACCTACTTACTTACCTAAATAAAATTATATGATATTTAGATGGATTATATGTATGTTTTATCTTGTTTTTGTAATCCCCTCAGAGTATCGATATAAATATTTAATCGTACGCAATATTTGTTCCTACCCAAAAAGTTTTTGACTAATAGTTTTATAATATGGCATATTGACACGATACAAGTCATGTCCAAATTGTCAAATTTAGACAACTGCTTAATTTATCGCATTTGTATGAATGAATTCAATTTCGTAGTAGATGACTGTTGGTAAGTACGGGTTGGGTCCTGAACGCCTTACTTGCATTTAGCCTTAGAGAGCAGAGCACCTTAGTTGTATTTTTGTCCGGGGAGTAAAATGTCTTGGTCTGTAAAACGCCCTCACTGTTATAAGACATAGTAAACTGAATTACTTGACTGCAAAACGGCTTAACGTGACAATGTTTTAATAGGTATATGGTCTGAATAATCTTAACGTCCAATATTGTAGAATATCTTTATAGTATAAAGACTATGTAGTTAAATCGTAATCTTTTGATTACGTAGTCCTTATCACAACCAAGACTTTATACAATTGAGACATTCTGCCTACTTGTGCATTTCACGACCTAGGCGTTTTGCTCCCTAAGTCTTCTCGAAACTTGGACCATTTTGTAATCATGGGATTAGATAAACAAGTCATTTTGCATACTTGGCCAGTGTACAACTGAGACGTTTGGAATACCAAGGCTAAATGCAAGTAAGGCGATCAGGACCCAACCCGTAAGTACTTTACTTACTGAAGTATTTTTAATAGCACTTAGTGTTAACAAAATATAAAAATGCCAAGAAATATTAATCATTCAATCATTATTCATTCAATCAAAAAAAAGTAGGTAGCGACTGCATTGCACTCTGTGTCCAAATTGCCACGAGAATCCTAACCCTATACATGTTGATGAAAATGACTTCAGTCAAAATATAGGAAACTTTTATCTGACTACCACGAAGCCAATGAAGAAGCTATAATTTAATTCTGCGCATGTAAGGGGCTTCCACAAGAACTTATCATTAAAAAACCAAGAAACGGTGGTCCGGTTATCGAGCTCCATCATTTTCTAACCTATATTTCATAGAAGCGACAATCTCACAGAGAGCCGCGGGATTGATGCCGTTTGTATGTGTGTGTGTTAGTAAACTGTTATTTCACGATTAAACAAATACGTATACCGACATTGTTCTATCAGATTGTTTGTGTATCAGCACCAGGGGGGTCGACTCCCGGCAGCACTCCGAAGGCGAGTGCGCCGGCATCATCTCCTAACTCAAAGTCCATGGAGGCAGTCGGAGTGATCAGCTCTGTCGCTTCTGCAACCTCGGTCGCCTTGCCGGCCATCACAGCAACTCCTACTAGGTAACAAACTAAGGATTTCACCTTTATTTTAAAAATCCGTACTTAGCTAAAAAAGTCGCGCGAGTTAAGAATCTATGTCAATGTCTTAAATTTTGGTTGAAGTAATAATATATAATATGAGAAGTAGTAAAAGTAGATATACTTTTAGTAATTCAAAAACAAGATCAGTTTCTATTCATGCTGATAGATGGGGCTGACCATAAACGACAGCTCCCATGTTTTTATCTGTTTTTGGGATTTCAAATGCTGTTTAGCGTAGACAAAATGTTTCAGACTATGAAATGAAACACATTTCAATCCGATTTGATGTCGTTAAAATGGATTATTAACACTCGCCGTTTGTATTGAGAACAGAGCGACTCAAATCACCTTAAAGAGCATTTCTGGGAACTTTGCTTAAGTGTCAACATGTCACAATCGATGTAAGATAATGAATGAAGCGTGCTTTAGATTTTAAAATGACGTAATAAAAGGGATTGAATGAAATCCATATATATTGCTTTACTTTATATGGGGCAGCTTAATGAACCATTCCACCGAATTTCTTAACACATTAATTGACAAAACAAAAACAGATATGTATACTAATTATCAAGCCTATTTACATAATTGTGAATATATTTAATCAGCTTCAATGTATTATATTACTCGGTATCTGGTTTACGTTAACAGCTCGTCGGCGAGCACGCCTGTGGTACAAGCTGCCAAGCCCGTCTACCAGGAGTCCGTGATAACTAACACGGAAACTGCGGACACGAAGCAGACGAAGAAACGCAAGGCCGTGACCGCGGCCAACACTCCCACTCCCCTCGACTACGCAGCTACGCCGCCGCCTTCAACGGTAACTGCCTGATGTGACCGTTTTCCATTCCATTCCCGATCCCAGGTGCTTCGGCGCCCACCTACAGTACACGCAGTAGTACGGCTACAGTATAGAGTTCTTCAAGTGGGGAGTGAATAGTTTCTTAAAGGGTTGGCAACGCGCACGTAATGCGCCTGGTGTTGCAAGCGTCCATAGGCTGCGGTGACTGCTTACCATCAGGCAGGCCGTACGCTTGTTTGCCACCCTAGTTGTATAAAAAAACCTAGTCCGACCCTCTCAAGTTGGACCGGGACTAGCGACCTGGTGCGATCACAGGCGCCCCCGGCCCCCACCTAGAGTTGTGCCGTTCTCGAGAATTCTCGGTAACGTTCTCAGTTTTGTATGGGAAATGTTCTCGAGAACGTTCTCTCGCCATACTAAACGGAGAACGTTTCCGAGAATGGCACATCTCTTCCCCCACCTAGTCCGACCCTCTCAAGGTGGTCCGGCCAAGCGACCTGGTTCGACCCCAGGGAACGCCACGGCCCCCACCTGGTCCGATTTTTGCAAGTCAGTAAGACTTGCAAGTTTTTCAGGCTTCAAAAAAAAGACCGTTTTCCAAAAAAGTTACTGGGGAATGAGTTTACCCAAATAAACAGTTTAAGCCATTTTTGTCGGGTTGTGTAGAAACTTTATGTTTGTGCAAGAGCCACGCAAAAACTACCAGACCAGGACCAGGCCCCTCTTTCCCAGTGGTCACTTTGGGCAAGTGCCCAGGGCCCCGCGAGCGATAGGGGCCCCATTATCCTAATATGCCCAGGGCCTCCAATAGGTTAAAGACGGCCCTGACCAGGACTGAGATACGAGCAGATTATGACCCCGGTTAACACATAGAATACATTTTACGTCATCTGCCATATGGGGGCGATGAGGTTTACATAAATATTAAGTCTATAAATAAATTACATATATTAGGGCATTTCTCCAGAAATATGTCTGCGACTCATTCATCTGTCTCCATACATTTAGTATGAAAAAGGGCAGGATGAATGAGGTGACCGCAGACATATTTCTGGAGAAATGCCCATTATACCTCAATCTAAAACGTATTTACTATTTGTATGAACAGGTATCAGACATAAACTCACAAAGTGGCAGTAGTATGTGGGAAGGCCAACTGTCTAACGACGTACAAATGGATAACACTGAGAAAATGATCAAAAAGGTATGATTTGCTGATAATGGAGGTTAGGGCGCTATTTTCAAGATTAATGTAACAAATATTACTAACTCTAGATTTCAACCAGCGCCTAATGCAAAATTGTACAAGAAGAAAGGTGCTGAAATTCATAAATAGATCTTAAAAAAGGACTTAATTAAAAACTAGTAATAAGTAATAACCGATCTGTTTATTTACGGATACTTAAATGGTGATTTATTAAACGGCAGAACTCGTTTTTTTTCTAACCATAGGTCGGAAATTTAGCACATTTCTGTGCTAAGTCGGTATCGCTGAGTAGCTTGACATTTGACATACAAACTATTACCAGTGTAAGGTTAGTTCTTCACTTCTGGTCAACGTTTAGCTAATGAATGTTGGCAGTGATCCGATGCTACATTTTATTATAGTTCGGTCTGCGACTCGCCTATTGTACATTGTGTATTAAGGGAAGTAAGAAGGGAATTACTAACGAGAGTCTATTAGAATCCCGGCACCGAAGGTCTCGAGTTTGTAACCCGCTTACTGCCCGTGATACACACAATGTTTTTCATCACATTTGCGAGGGAAAAGAAATAAAACAAAAAAATTAAAGAAACTAAACGCACCCGCTAAAAGACAACTTCAACTGTCAACTTTTTCAATGTAGTCTTCCACAGATAATGCTAAGAACAACGTTTAGTTTTCAATGTTGACTGGCCATACTGTCAGATTTTATCGATTTTCAGAATGAAATTTATTAAAATAATTGCAATACTCTCTGAAATTATAGTAAAATATACCGTATAAGCTTTATATACAGTTAAAACGGGTTTGTAGCCAAGTTTTGAAGGTAGGAAATAAGCCTTGGCTGATTTGAAACCTCCTTAGTCTGAAATGACGTACGAGTGGGTTCTATATTTTAAAACTAAACTCATAACTCCCTCGGGAGTTATAGATTTTCATACAGATACCTCCCGTGGGAGTTATAGACTTTTGTAACCCACGGGGGGTGCATCGGCTCTAGCTGCTCTATACGCCTGCGTGTTATAGCATGCTTTACGAGTAAGTGTGATGGAAAAAGGTGAATGTTTTTGCAAGGCGAAGACGGAAGGAGCGGAGAGTGTGAGCGTGTCACACTTCTCTAGTGTGAGCGCGGCGCCGCCGCCGCCGCCACCGCCGCCCGCGCACAGCCCCGCCTCGCAGCCCAGCCCCAGGTGAGACAGAATAGGCTAGACAACTAAAACAAACGGTTTAGTCCGTCAGTTAGATTATTAATAGTACATTACACTGGGGGTAAAATAAAGAAAGGCCGAGATCGCATATGTTTGCGGCCCGAGCTGCAAGCGAGGCTTTCCTTATTACCTCCCGTGTTGTGTACATCATTTTATGTCTACACTTGGCCAGAAAGCGGCTTTTTTCGTACGCGTAGAGTGCGGTAAAAGCCACTTTACGGCCAGGTGTGGCATAAAAAATATTGTTCACGTATTTTTTCTTTTGTTTGACAAACAAAAAATTACGAGGATACAGTGCTTAGAAGTTTCGAGTGACGTCACTTTTTGGTACAATTTTCACCTAGGAGTGACGTCACAAGCCCCCACTCCGGAAGTTAGATGATCTATACCTTTGTCGATTTTTAATAATTTGATAAACCGAAAAATACGTCACCATATTTTCCCATAATCTAACTGACGGACTAATTAGAATGATATATTTTTAACCCAGTTGTCATCCCTATTTCGAAATGCTGTGAAAATCCTGTTTCGAAAAGTCAAGGGGCTACATCGCAAATACTCTTGTCGCTACCCCTTAACTTTAAGTTAGCATATGAGCCCTTTGATGTCGCATACAAACCAGATACAATCTTAACCATGTTATAAAATCATAGTTTGATTCCTATTTTGAAACGACAAGCCAGATATCTGTGGAATTTTGCATATAGGGAACGTGAACGTGGAAGCACTTTTTCGACAAAAGGGACATGCGGAAAATACTGGTTATAAAGGTCAATGTCAAGTATAGTAAATTCGTGGCCACACTAACGTTAATCGTCCATCATCGCGATATTAACGGCATTTCTATAGGGCCGCGTCCCGACTTGCCCTAGGACCGGAATGTCCTGAATTAACTTCACTCCGACCTTGCTCGGGCTCAACTAAGTTTCTAGCCGGAGTCTTCTTAGCCTGGGCTAGGTTTAGCGAACCGGCAACTAAAACTCCCATTAGTTCGATTCACACATCCCACATAAGGACAGGTTGATCCGCTTCAACCTTCCCGCCTGGTACGCTGGCAATCAAAGTAACTTCTAGCGTACTGGTCCGATCCCAGGCGCACTCGTCCCACCCAAGCCCCGTCCCGTCCAAGCACTTTGCCCACTCGTCCTTCGGGGTCTTTTCTATGGACTTTTTGAGCTTCGGTTAAATTATGAGGTATCCACCGAGTAAAAATCTTCCTAAGCGCTAAATGTTCACGAAGGATTTTGTGGACTTGACTCATACCGATGCCTAAGCTTGTGCGAATCTGCTGATAGGTCACTCTGTTGTCAGTCTCTATCATACGCCGCACAACACTGATGTTATCTTCAGTTGTCGCCGTAGAAGGCCGTCCCTCACGCAGATCATCGGTGAGATTAGTGCGACCACGTTTAAATTCATTAAACCAGTTGTAAACAGTGGCACGAGATGGGGCTTCATCGTGAAAGGCCAATCGAAGTCTATCATAACTTTCTTGTTGACTTAAATGACATCGAAAGTCGTAAAAATCATTGCACGGAAATTTTCTCGCGTTAAATTCATCCTGACGTAACAGATAATTTTCAATTTGCCGCCAAATCGCGAAACAAATGACAGATGAATGGAATACATACACAATAATATTAACAAAGAGTTCCATTTTCAAATTTAAAACTTATTTTTTCATTATATATTTTAAAAGTGGCCAGTTCTAAAAACTTTCAGTGTCGCCCTCGTAATTATACCACCGAAGTCAATACCACAGTAAATCCGTACCTTTCCCTTATTTTCCTTTTTTTACAAATATTTATTGTTTTATTGTTACGACCCGTTGAGTAACTAACTTATTTTCAAGTCATTAACGATTTAAAAATAAATAAAATCAAATAAGGGGACAATTTTACCATAAGAACCAGCGACGTAATTTTCTATGAAACTGCATACTATTTGAGCGTTTTGACACTTCTTAAAAACAAGCTGGTTTGATGTACTAGCAACCAAAATTAAAACAGATACGTTTAGTTACACGTTATCCCATTGTACGTGCAAAGTTTCACATTAATCTAGCATGACGTTTTAAAATAAAACCGAAGTCAGTCGTTAAAAAAAAATGTTCGTAGTTAAGGGATTAATTTAACAAAACGCTAATCTTGTTCCCTTGTGTAACGAAAGTTACCACACAATTTATATGGTTAACTTTCGTTGCACGAAGGAACAAGATTAGCATTTTGTTAAATTAAGCCCTAACTACGGACATATTTGTTGTATCCACCATGTAATTGGACCTTGCGCAAACTCGTATTTATGTATTTAATCCTCCCATGTGGTTTACAAATCGTTGGGTCGATGTTACATGTCTCTTGTATGTCACATTTTCAGAGTAGTTAAAATTAAATTTTGCGTCACTATGACAATGTTCAGATTTCGATTAGTTAAAAGTGAATAAAAAGGACCCTGTAATATAGAGCCAGTGAAATTAGCACTCTTAGCCTTGTCATCCCATAATACCACAACAAATAGTCCCACGATTTGTGAATAGGTACTTTACAAGTTTTTGATGTTAATCTCTAAACTAAAGTAACATAATAAATATTAGAATTTCGGGTGGTTATTTTTTATATTGTGGATCTATGTCGCAGTGTTATAGTCAAATCCTTGATATTATTAATCATTAATGATATGTATGTAATTATATACCCAATGAACATCACAGTTATAAACGATCTAGCGACCGAGATGTATTTGTTAGAATGAGAGGAGTATTAATAGATTTACTTAAGCGTCGTATAAGTCTAGGTGCGTTACTAGCTTTAAATTCTAGACCTATTATCTAACGCTCCATAGAACGGCTAACTATGCGAAATCCCTCTCTATCTGTCAGACCGGCTTACTCTGTGATGTCCATGAGAATAATTAGGAAGTAAAGTCTTTTATATTTAATGTACCTATAACCTATATGAGATTTTCCATTATTTTCCGTATTTCTGTTAATGCAACATTTGCAGACATTTACCCAGCCCCATGCCTGGCCCAAGTGGCGTGAACACGGCGGCGACCAACATAAGGTCCCCGTCTCAACCACAGGTTAGTTCAAAATATGTTACGAAATTTAGTATATTATCAAATTATGACTTATATATGTATATCCTTAAATAATTAGAAACTGACGTTGAGTAAAATTACAGACTACTAGCTTAGTTTAGTGGCTCTTGAGGCCCAAAGTGCTTAGAAAATGTGAAATAAGTCTGGTCAACCGTATTTGGCTGTAGAAAAAGGCGGCAATTTTTTAATATCTTCGACTGAAAACCCTCTCTTTTGACACTAGGGGCATTTCACGTCAAGCGGGCAGCGAAAATTATGTCAGATTACGGATTTTGTTCATATTTGGATTAAATGTACTTCTATATGAGCTGAGTAGACGTACATTAATAATTTTTGTTTATTAAGTCTAGTTATTATTTTACTAGCTTTCAAATAATTGACGAAATTTGATGAACGATATTTTTGGACCCTATTAATGCTGTTTTTTAAAATGACAAAAAATAAAGTAAGTAGTGGACTTTAGAGAACAATTAAATGTTTTTCTTGGCAGATACTACAAATTTGAAAATATTTTTTTTCTTATAAAAAAAACCGGAAGTAAACATTTCAAACCAGATTTTACTCAACTTCGGTATTTTTAGGATTTTTTATTTTTATCTTAAAATGTAGCTAGTAATCCATTAAGAGTGCTTGTAAAGTTTTAGAATGGAATCCGCATTAATTTTGAAGTTATACGGACTGTAGTGCGAAGGTGACGCACTGAGCGCCGTACTGGCAACCTATTAGGTCAGCCGTTTTTGGAGTGAACAGTTTGAAAAATGCTTAATGTCGCATAAAGTAAATATAAGCTGTCTTAATACATAAAATAAAATTAAGTTTAAGTCTGTCTTCAATACATACATTATATATTATTACGTTTTTAATTACGTTTTTTTTATAAATATAATATCCCATCATTAAAATTACATGTAAAAAGATGTAAGTCTCGCAACGCAGTTCTCCTACAACAAATAAATATTTTTACAAAAAAAAACCCGACCACGGTGAACTTTAAAAGTGCATAAAATCCGCCATTTTGTTTATTTTAAGGATCTTCATACCCAGTGACACTTGCGCCATCAAGACGAATCTAATGATGTATCATTTATCAAAATCGGTTGTGCCGTTGAGTAGTTACGAGCGGACATAGGAACGGACATACATACATACATAGAGGTCAAACACATAACCCTCCTTTGGGCTTCGCCTCAGACGAGTAAAAAGTTTTGAGATGTAATGTTAAACCAAGTCAGTACCGGGGCCCGGTATCAACAGAACTCTGTTACCGATATCAACAGAGTAATGTGAATCAAAGGGCCGAGACTCGTTTTTTGCCGAGCGCAACCTTGAGTAACGTCGCGTACCGGTAGCGGTACAAAACTCAGTTGGTTGCCACGCGCTCGCATGAATTGACGCTGCACGTCGGTCGCACCTACCTATTTGGGCATCGATCGACAGCCCTATGCCTAATACTGATTTTACACCGTACGGGGTCGACGACCACACTTCGGGAGTTAAGATTCCAGAATGTTATTTTCTATAGTATTGCGGGAGAGTGTCGTATCTGTTCGAATAACTATTAGATAATCTGTGATATTATATTTATAAAAAACGTAATTAAAATCGTAATAATATTTAATGCATGTTTTGAAAAGAGACTTAAAATTAGTTTCATTTTATGTATTAAGACAGCTTATATTTACTTTATGCGTCATTAAGCATTTTTCAAACTGTTCACTCGAAAAACGGCTGACCTAATAGGTTGCCAGTACGGCGCTCAGTGCGTCACCTTCGCACTACAGTCCGTATAACTTCAAAATTAATGCGGATTCCATTCTAAAACTTTACAAGCACTCTTAATGGACTACTAGCTACATTTTAAGATAAAAATAAAAAATCCTAAAAATACCGAAGTTGAGTAAAATCTGATTTGAAATGTTTACTTCCGGTTTTTTTTATAAGAAAAAAAATATTTTCAAATTTGTAGTATCTGCCAAGAAAAACATTTAATTGTTCTCTAAAGTCCTCTACTTACTTTATTTTTTGTCATTTTAAAAACAGCATTAATAGGGTCCAAAAAAATCGTTCATTAAATTTCGTAAATTATTTGAAAGCTTATAAAATAATAACTAGACTTAATAAAAACAAAATATTAATGTACGTCTACTCAGCTCATATTGAAGTACATTTAATCCAAATATGAACAAAATCCGTAATCTGACATAATTTTCGCTGCCCGCTTGACGTGAAATGCCCCACTAGTCACAATGGCCTTTGGAGTGAATATCATGAATCTGTCACTCTAAATGCCGAACGGATTAAATATACCTGTCTCTTTTTATAACGCTTCGACGCTTGTGAAAAAAGAGATAGAAAACACCAGTCACGTTTCAAATTACAAATCAATTGAAATATACATTTAATTTGATATGCATTGCTATTGAAGTAGGATTTGCAGAATTAATTTCGCTGTACATTGCTACTGCCAAGTATGGCTGGTCAGACTATCGATATTTAAGGAATTTAAATCTCTTTCTATTATTGTTTATTCATTAATTCGATTGTAGAATAATATACAATATTAATAGGTCAATTCTCAAGAGCTGACACGAACGGATTGAACGAGTGTATGAAAGTCACTCTTAACTTAACACTCACGACCAGACAACAAATTGAAAACTACCCCAGAAACCGACAGAGCCCGTTAGGCTGTTTTCTGAGGCCAATAATTCAGTACGAAAAAAACGGCCGGCATCTGAGCAAAAGTTACTAGCGCCCGCTGGGCGAGTTATTGGTTGTGAAAGTATTAAGTGATAATTATTTCATACTAAAGTGAT
The DNA here is from genome assembly GCA_947034925.1 of Eudemis profundana. Lineage (NCBI taxonomy): Eukaryota > Metazoa > Arthropoda > Insecta > Lepidoptera > Tortricidae > Eudemis > Eudemis profundana. The sequence continues at coordinate 30,781,045 of OX344794.1, forward strand.
TCTTTAGGGCAGCGTTTGCCAACCTTTTTAAAGGACGAAGCCCTTAGTGCCGCCTTGCCGTTCTATTTGCGGACACCCTAGACTAGTAAACGAACACTTTGATGCTATCACTCGGTTGTCCGCGAATTAGCGCTCCTTGATAAATACTTAACCAAACCATGTTTTGTGAATTTGTGATTGTTTTTTTTCTGTCCGTTTTGAGGTCAACCGACGATATAAACTACAAAATGAAAGTTTTCGCTCAGTTTTCATACTAAGTTTTTTTGTATGACTTTACAGAAATCGTGAACCTCTTATACGGACGGCACTCATACAGTGACCGTGAACCGTGACCGCGACTACCGCGAGTGAGATGTGAACTCACATTAGTTTCATTCAATACATTCACGTCCGCTCTTGTGAAGTTAACCACTTATAAGTAAACTAATTTAGGCGACTGAAATTAAAAATCCATGGTCAAATTTTGTAGAACATTCGATACAAGCAACGTGGAGAATTAACTGTTTTTTTTTAGTTCCACTTACTGCGCTTACTTTACCACTAGTTGCCTAAAACAAAACCTATAAAAAAATTACAATGACATGAATCATTAAAACAGCCCGTTAGCGTGAGAATAGTTTTCGCATTGGGGTCATTTTAAAAAGAAATGTTCGTAGTTAAGGGATTAATTTAACAAAATGTTCATCTCGTTCCTTTATTAACGAAAGTTACCATACAATTTATATGGTTTACTTTCGTTACATAAAGGGACAAGATTAACATTTAGTTAAATTAAACCCTAACTACGGATATCTTTATTTGAAAACTGTCCATATAATGTTTTATATAGAGGAAAGTCTTCATTTAATAGATTTACATAATGAATAAAACCAGCACCACCTGTACAACTTTAAAAAATGCATTTAAAAAAAATCTATTTCAAGAGACTGTTAAAATACAAATGCACAGTTAATTCTCCTACCAGTGTGCTCACCGAAATTGTCCGACATGTCAGTGTATGATGAACGAACAATAGTAGACACAGTGGCGGGGCGTCCACAGAACTCCATCCCCGCCGGCCGACATTGCTCCAGCTTGCCCACGGATAAGTTTGACGCCTCGCCACTGGTAGATAGATAAACGAGTTGAATGCGGTTGTGCTCGAGGTCGCCCCAGCGACCGCCGCCCCAACTGCATTCAACTCGTGAATGCATGTGCTCGCTAAGTGCTACTTTTTAAGTTGAAGTTACTTTTTGTGTTTATGACTTGGTTTTAAAATCATTTTCCATAGATAGGTATAATTTTATATGAGTTGTAAAAAAATATGTATTTCGCGTGAATATTAATTTGTAAGTATAAGTAGATTAGATTTCCGCTCGCACTAGATCTCGTCTCCTAACATCAATAATATTTTTTTGTTAAATATATTAATAAAATTCATTGTTGAACACTTCCACTTGTTAAAAATAGAAAGCAGTATAATCATATTATATTAATTATATTATACAGAAACAATCAATAATGATGTTGATTACAACATTTATTTGCGGTAATTGTCATTGCATTTATATTGCCAGTCATTTCAACATGTCATTCCTTATTCAAGCTTTGCTTCTGTTTGTGTGGCTTTGCAACATCCTGACATGCTTTTATACATCCCGAAAATATCACCGGGAGGAATAGCATGTGTCTAATAATTATGCTTCGAATGTATTTATAAAAATGTCGTATACCATATACTACCGGGCGGCATTTATGACGTTTTTTGTCTGGTTAGGGAATATCATTTCATATTATTAGCCTGCTGTGGGTTGCTGGGTATATATATGTACGATAAGATGCGCAAATGATACATATGAAGTATATCTACTTAAGTTACCGATACCGTTGCATCGCCTGCATTAATATAGATACAATTTAACATCTCATTTACCATTATGTTTGGTTTAATCCAACGGTGGAGTCTTGGTCACCTATTGATGTTTCGGAATTATTTCACCCAGATATTTAAAAAACTAAGTTTTCGCAAGTTCGTATAATACAGAAGTCTCACTAATCCAGCACTATCAATAAAAACTAGGGGATGCCGTATTACGGGATATTACTGGGTTGTATAGAAAAAATACACTTATATCGTAGCGCGAGCGTGGAGTAGGAGTAGGTAGGACTCAGGGAGGCGCGGGTTTTCAAGTCTACCCACTACGGTTCAAAAGATACAGCCTTGTGACAGACAGATAGACAGACCGACTCCGGAGTCTTAGTAATAGGGATCTGTTGGCACCCTTTGGGTACGGAACCCTTATAGAATCACTTTGTTGTCCGTCTGTCTGTCCGCCCGTCCATCTGTCTAAACCCTTTTTCTCAGGAACCCGTAGTGGTCAAATACTCAGCTCTGCAATCCCATGGAACAGAGAAAAAAAAACTTCTAGTCAACGCAATCAAGATACGGCCATTTATGTTCCGTTTACGCCGTATATTTTAACGCTCACAGGGGAATCAAACCCTCCAGGGTACTTCCTGTTGACCTAGAATCATGAAATTTGAAGCAACGTCATGTGTAGCATAAGGAAGAAATCCGAAAACCGTAAATTTGTACTTGACTCGATTCACGTGATGAATGAACTATTTGCATACCTACCTACAATTTTGTACGGAACCTTCAAAGCGCTAGTCCGCACTTAATAGTTTTCTTTTTTCTTTGTACTGGTTTGAATTGTTTAGTTATAGCAATTATGTCAGTTACTACATAATCGATGTTTTGTTTACTTATTACTCTGACATTTTCGAATAAATTACTCTGATGTTTAAAAGTCTAAGGCGCAGTTTTCCTGAAACCGTTAAATTTTCGGGATTGTTATAAAATAAAACCTAATACCTACCTATGAGTTCTGAATTCTTTGTTAAAGAAGTAAATTTTCTGAATTAAGAAAATTTGGCTTTATAAACATTTGGGAATATCTATAGGTTATCCAATATTTCACGGTAGTGCAAAATAAAAAGTACAGAGTAAAAAAATACTGCCATACTATCGTTTAATCAAATTGTTTTTTTTTTTGTGGTGGTCTCACTGGCGCTCGCGTGCCTCTTTGCCGTTCAAAATTCGTGCCAAAAAATTTAATGATTACAAGATAATTTATTAGATCATCATGAAAAATCTTAAGTCTCTTGTTTTGTGAATACCTACCGTCTTTGTATGGCTAACTATCGCGTGGGTGTGTAGGGCGTGAAAAGCGAGCGTGACGGGCCGGCGTCGCTGCTCGTGTCGGTGCCTTTGCCGTCCACCAGCCACGGACTCAATCTCTCCGCTCATGCACAGGTTAATCACGGGAGACCTACCACAACCATTATTTTATTATGACGAAATTCCAATTATTATTAAAAACACCGAAATTTTAAAAAAACCTGTTTTCTGACAGATCAAACAGAATTTTTTATATAAAATACCTACATAAATAATACTTATTCTACATGCAAGTCACAGGATGATTACAGAGTAGTAACCAAATTATTTTTGTAGTGTTTAGCAGATTTTGATCAAGGTGATTCGTGTCGCTGTGGTTAATATTCCACTTTAACTACGTCAAATTTGGTTGAAATGTGTTTTATTTGACAACTTGATACATTTTGTCTGCTTATACTTAGGTACCTTGACGAAACAGATAATTAAGATAGGGGCGACACTAACCTGAATATCTCGTTTCATTGTTTACTGTAATACGATTGAATTGAAGTTGTTATTCTAGCGTGTGCTTCTCCTGTCCAATCAAATGTGCTGATAACTGTGGCTAACAAGTTGGGCTTAGGGATCGAGTCCAATATTCAGTTGTTCGTTACATTAAAATAACGGTTGTGTGGTCCCGAGTACACAGATCTTTTATAATAACATTTGTCATTCCAGTTAATCATGTTTAAAGACATGTAATGCTTAAATACAACAGTTATGGTATTGTAAGAGATCTGTTAAATGCTTAACTTTATATACATACATGTATCTAGGTATATTAACAGCCTTGCCATAATGCGTTACTAAAGCACTGATTATGCATGTTCTCTTCATCGAGAGAATGTCTAAAGATACCTAGCTTGCTCGGCTCATGAATACTTTACATTATACGTATAATCATTACGGTACAGTTCTGGTCAATAAGGTGCTGGCTTCAACAACTAAATTAAGTCATTTGATATATTCGCTTCCAACCTTTGTTTTTTCTTAATTTTGCGTTTTACAAATTTTATATACTATTAGGTGTTCAAAAATAGATCAAGGGAGATAATATTATTATCTTCATTTGTGATTTATGGCACAAATAAAGCAGAAATATCTATTTAATTTGTGACCAATCCAAGCCAATGTTTCGGGTTGGCCTAACGTATAAGTACCATAATGAAAATAACAAATTTAACTTTGTGCCGAAACAGTTAGAAAACAGGCTATAAGTAAAAAGTCCATCGCCTAAGTTCAAGATCTCATTTGTTTTTGTAAGTGGTCTTCCTTTATTACGTTTCGATCCATTCTATTTCCCATTTGAACTACAAAAGTAACTTTGTAATCGCATGTATTTGTATAGGATTACAAACTTACCCATGTAGTTCGTATTGAAATTGCAATATTTTTAGGTTTTGCATGACTCGATAGGCTAAAAACTGATTATGTTTAAAATTTTGAGCTTTTGGGTCTGCTGGAAGTACCTTAGAATTACGATGATCATCAGCAGTGAATGAGTCAGTGACAAAACTAAACTAAGGAACTTTGACGTGCAATAGTTCTTAACTACAAGTTTAAATTGAATGTTATTGAGAATATATCTAAGTCATATATCTAAGTCCTATATATCCCTGAAAATTCAGGGTCCTAGCTTTACCCAGCACAAAATTACAGGACGTTGAAAATAGCCTGAATAGCTTCGAGAAAAGCATGGTACGGCCGTTGTTTTGCTTGACTTGGCAGGGGCACTGCCGTGCCCCCAGATAAAGTAGAATTAGGTTGTAGCGATAAAATAAATTAGTGCACGTCATTAGATTTGATAGATCACACTACAAATTAGTTCGTGGAGTAGTATTTATAGTGATTATAAAAGAAATGTGTCAACTTTTTCTTCAAAGCCAACACCTTTTGAACAGCTCTTTACAGTATCCTCAATTCCTGAAGCCATCTATCTATAGAGGGCATGAACATTTTTACTCTTAAATAAATATTCATAACTGAAAAAAAAAATGCTTTATAGAGATTTCCGTTTTTTTTTACTTTAAATTATGTAAATTGTGTAGCTCTTGACATAAAGCTATTTTGGTTATATTATTTCTATCATGCTTCTTTGTTTTAATGCAAGAATGAAAATACTCTTGCTTTGTTGACATAATTCCTAGCAACATAACATGTTCTCATACTGCCATATTAGGACTATACATTCTCTAATGTTAACCAGCGTTATGTTCCACACAATGTACAAAACATATGCAATACTAAAATTGCAAAGTACAAAGTCAAAAAGTTGTCGATACTCGTAGTATAGTATATACGTAATTCTTCAAATCAAGCACTTTAGCGTAAGTGATGTGAAGAGTCTTCACATCACTTATGCTACAGTGCTTCATTTGAAGAATTAATATAAGGATGTACTGTACTGACATTAGATTTCAATGAGTAACTGAATAATAAAAAGACCCCATGCGGTCGTAAATGAGTGACTTAAGTAGAACATGTAATCTACAAGATATGAAATAAAGCTATCTAAATGATCACTGTAGATAGCTTAACTTTAGTACTAGCCTATTTGACTAAATAATTTTTTGTTATATTATGCACTAAACCTATCCTAATTTTAAAATATATTTGAAAAAGGTTTCAGTACCACCGGAGTTGTCTGGACCCTCCCCTCATATTTTCCATCAACCACAAAAACAGGCAAGTATTTTGTTTTTACAAAATAGGTTAACAATAACTGTACTACCAATAACTGAGTATAGTTTATTTATTCTATCTATCCTATATTAACAATTATTTTTAAATCACCACGGGAAGCAGGTTTATTAACTCAGCATTTACTTGTCAAAAAGTACCTAATAATTATGGAGTTAAAACGGTTTCATTTCTGAGACTCATTAATATTATATCTAATAACAATAAAGATACTACCACCACCATAACCCAGTAGAGTTAGATTCCATCAATCAACAATAGTCCTTGCATCTGGCGGGGGCTGTCTCTGCGTGCGTCCCATGACACGGGCAGGGACAGCATCCGCTGGGTGTACACGTTACCTTTCATTAAATTGTCGAAAGGGCCTCTACGCGTTGGCTTCGGCTCCGCGCACGCCTCCCAAAGGGCCGGGACACCATTGTCCCGTGTACGGGAAAAAGATACTATAATAACTAAAAATATCTTAACCTAAATATATACCTAAAAACTAATTAAACTATATACAAAAAAGAAGATTACAAAAAGAATACCCCTTCGATTATGGTGTATATCTCGCAGTTACGTAATTAACAAGAATGGATAAAATATTCCTTTATAATGGGTCGTTTTCAAAAAAGATGTCAAAGTTAGTCTTGTTCCTTCGTGTAAGGCAAGTTAACCATATAAATTGTATAACTTTCGTTACACAAAGGAACAAGATTAACATTGTGTTAAATTAAGTCCTAATTAACGATATCTTTTTTGAAGACGACCCTAATAGAAGATTATCGTCAAATATAACCAGAGTATCCATCCCATCCTTATTCAAGTAAATCAACATAAGAAAGTTTTTTTTACATACAAATACATACTTATATTTTTTTAAGGTTAGAAATTGTAGCTTTTACAAGCTTTTATTTACTTTCACCTGTCCCGGCGTCTGACTATGTCTGTAATCAAATCTTGCAAGTTCAATTTGATCCATTTCCTGATGTCCGATCGAGCTGAAATTTTGGAAGAACATGTAAATCAGATGACAATGCAATACTAGTATGAGTTATGACATGGAGCTGATCTGATGATCGAGCCGGATGGTAGCCTTACCTAAATTACATAAGATAAATCCACTTGTTTGGGGTCATTTTAGTTTTGACGTGCAGTTTACAACTGTACTAAAAGCTTGTCTCAAAAAAATATTTTTTGACAAAGCTTTTGTCACTTACCCGTAATCCATTTCTTTTCTTATTCTTGATTAATATTTAGTAGAGAAAGTTTTCATTTTCCTTAAGATTAACGAAATCTAAGACGGCAATATATTTGCCGCTGTCGTGTCCCGTGAAGCAGTTCGACCATACATAATCTATGGGGACACAGCGATGATGATTGAAAACTACATATTTCACCACCAACATAGTCTCCGAAAGCTTAATATTATAGTAAGAAATCGGACGAACCAATTTTATTATCTAGGTTTTTTTTTAGTTCTATTACATCAATTAAGAAATATTGCAAATTTTGTCGAAGAAGAACCTTATTATGAATGGAAAGAGCAAGTTTTACGAGCTGTAGGTTTATTTATGGATTTGTACGTTTATATTTTCTGTCATTACGAAATAAATTTGCTAAAGAGACCGGGTATATTCAGAGAATTATAAAATTATGACCGCAAATATATTGCCGATAACCACTAAAGGGTTAATTTTGGTTTAAGACATCTGTCGAACATGTCCTCAGTTTTTACAACGAGTTCAGATTTAGACATAGAATATATGGTAGGTACAAAAGATGTTACACAAAATACCTAACTCCGTATTATATTCGACCGCTCTAAGCATATGAAAATTTCGTTTTGAATATTTTATGTATTGTAAACGAATATATAATTTAATGGAACGCGTATGTATGTGCGTGTTATTTTTACCTTAATTTGAAGTGTACTTAACTGTTAATTATCCTGCTATTTAAAGTGAACGCGTTATCTGTGTAAAACAACACGGTTAAATGTTTGCGGATATTCCTTGAATAAAACCCCCTGGCGCCCTTAAATTTGGCATTTAGTACCTGGACCCCCAACCCCTCGGCTACCTGCTCGCGCCGGCAACATGTGACCGCCAACCGCGCCATTCAGTCGCGTAGCGATGCCGCTTTGGGCCACATCTGCTATCATTCCCTTCGCGGTGGGATATGACACTCGCCTCACGCGCCGTGGCGTTTACTGTCACATTGTAGTTGTTCTAACCTTGTTCGTTATCACTGAAAAATCTATTAATTTGTGTACGTCCTTTCTGAACTGACGATGAGCCCGGTGCTGCTTTATAATAGAAACGTCTAATTGTTAATAATGGTAAGCGGTTCATATTTAAACTTAACAGATAGTAAACTAATAGCGGCGTATTTAGGCATGATTTGCTCGGTCAACAGCATGAACATTGCTATTTAAGTAGGTGCGTAAAATGGTTCAATCAATTACATTCAGTCGGGAATTAAGGCCGAAAATATAGTTAAAGCGACGGCGTAGAATTTTAGAATAATAAGGAAATTATTGAAGTATATTTATTTAATAGGCCGACTCCCGGTTATAGCGATAACGTATTTGTATATTCAATGTGCAGTCGGTATACATGAATTGGTCGTTCTCGTACATTATTGTTTCATGATTATATGTTTGGGACTGTTCTCCGTATTTATTCATCAAGTGGATTAAGTGTTAAATACATATTAATGTAATGAAACGTTTTCAGGCCGCCATGGAGCCTAGCATGCCGAGTCACTCGCCGCACGGTGTCCCGACCCGCAGCACTTGGGGTGGGCTGAACGTCGCCTACGAGATGCAACAAGACCCCAACAAACCTGGGTCAGTCCATCTCACTTGGTTTTTCCTGCTAGCTTCGTGCTTTTTGCGAATGTTTTTACTGATAAACACATATATGTAATGGTTGAACAAAACATATGAGGTTTGTCAAGAAGCTATTTTATTTTTATTTATACGGCTTTATAGTTTTGTTCGAAAAATTCGTCCCAAAGTCACTATAGTGACAATTAGTGTAAGTACCTGGCCGTTCTGATGTAGTGTAGTGGCACTTTGTAATATAATTTAATATGTACTTCATTATCCTGAATGTTTTCCTTCTTAAAAACCCTTGTACACATAATAATGCTTCGCTATCGGCTGTCAAGTTATAAGCATTTCATGTAGATTTTAATAATTGTGCTTCAAATTAAAAGTTAACAAATTACCACGATGACCCTGATAAGATTGACTAACAATCATAAAATCGTTGCCAGTGTAAAAAAAATAGTTCCAGTGTAATTCCGGAACATGGACGAACCTTATAATAGTCATAACATAAACATAATATTATGTTTTTGATCAGCCTTTATGTCTAAAACTTCATAAGAAATGATTAGTGTCTTGCCTACTTACAATCTGCGTTGGGCGAATTGGAATTACATATTTAAATGCAAATTGGGGTATCCCAAAAAATAAGGTCTTGTTTTTATATTTTTATTCGTTAAAGAAGGCTAAATTAACCAAGTCAAGGACTTAAAATGTAGTAATATACGCGATTTAATCCGTTTAAGGAGCATTCCACGGAAAATGGTAACTTTTAGTGCATGAAAAAATGTAGTCCAATAAATATTTCATTGATGCAGAAATATTCTTAAAGACCCTAAAGTTATCTTTTTTGAATATTATTTTGGAATAAACAAGCTAACAGAACATTTTCACATTTAAAACCAAGACCCGTTATTGTTTATAACAGACTACCTATTTGTAGTCATATTGAACCGACGTTTTTTAAGCGATTTAATTATTTACAACAATTTCCTACATATCAGCTGCCCAAATAGTTGATAATATTCAGAAATTCGACCCCTGGGAAGCTGTAAAACCTTTACCAGGAATATCAAAATTTCATAACATATTTGTCAATGGCAGTGAAATAAAATGCAAAACACACGCTTTGGGAGATGACAATGTTAAGTTTTTCAGTTTAAAGTAGGTATAACTTTGTAATTAAAAATTACATTTCGTACAAGTCCCGTACAAACATTTTTTGTCCCGTACAAACGGTTGAATTTAATTTTTTTCTCGTTATTAAATAAATATTTCATCACATATTTTTCGTTTTATTTAACATGTATGCATGTGTCTAATAACAGTATATTTTTGTTTATCGATTAAATATTCCTGTTTCGCTAAAACATAGACAAGATTGGACCGAATGGAAACACGGTAGACTAGGCATGTCCCGTACAAAAGCTACTATTTTTTGGATTTATTTATAAGTGTGTGTTACTATTTAGAAAAATAAAAAACGGTGTAGTATACATCCCTTAGTCCTTTATTAATATTTGTTGCAAGTTGTGTAGGATAACACTCGGTTTGCTAAATACTTTTTATTTTATCTTCAAAAATGAGTACGATTTGTCCCGTACGAACCGTGGAGTGCTCCTTAAGTTGTTTTATTACTATGAGTGATAATCGCGGACACCGAAGACATTAAGTCAATTTATTTTAATTTTCAAACAAATTTTCTTTATGACGTCACGTTTGTTTGAGACATGCTTTAAAACTTTTGGATATGCCTGTAAAATGTAATTGTGTTTTTTGCCTGGCAAAATTTCGTATTTTGTCTAATAAAATAACGTTGACATTGACAATTTCAACCATAACATAGACTTGCCTAAAAGTGATGGCTCCAAAGCGGACTTATAGCATAATCAGTCCATTTTTTAAAGATCTTACATGTCATGTCAAAAAAGACAAAATTCGATGCACATTACCACATTCCGGACATCGATTAGGTATATGTAGTACTATGGTAGATCACAGATTTTATACAACTTACCAATCACGACCGTGACTTCAGTCTATTAGAGATCAAATAAATGATAAATTACAAATAATTATATAATACTATTTTTTTAAAATTATCTGATACAGGGAATAATTCTACAACCCGTTTTCTTGAAATGGTTTTTGAATCATCATACATTACAAAATAATGGGATAACCCAATTTACAATTGTTTTTTGAAAGAAACACTTATGAAACACTCCTCTATAAGTAAATGCGATTTTATATTTTAAATGTCTCTTACCCATTTTTCAAAGCAATATAATATACCTCTAATAGTTGCTACTTATTTTTGTGTATGTGAGGATAGGCATTATTTTTATCACATCTTTAGGTGTTTGTGTTACAGTTACAATTAAACAACCTACAACAACAACTCCTAACCTACTTTGATACGCCACAGGTTGCCTATTTGTTTTATATGTAGGTATAATTATTGCGAAAATTAAGGAATGCCATAATTAGACTAAATAGCAAAGGACATGCCTTGTTTTGTACAGGGTAAGCTGCGTGCCCGGGTCTAGTAAAGATTCAGGTCTCTCCGTCGCCGGCATGGGAGCCATGCCGCCCGTCACCATTCGAAACAAGAAACGGGCAGCGATGGCCTCGTCAGTAGTCACAATGGCCAATAACCCCCCAACATCTACTATACGTAAGTACGCACTATACCTACTTCAGTGTTCAGTAATGTGATTACTACATGACATACACCGTGTACTTTGTCAGTGGCTAGATATTATTTAATTACCTACTTTTCATGTTAATGGCACAATCATTCTGAATCCGATCCTAGAGGCGTTGTACCTAATTAGTTTCTCAATTCATAAATCATAAAGATATAAATTTTTATGCCACACCTGGCCATAAAGTGGCTTTTCGTGCGGAAAAAGTCGCTTTCTGGCCAAGTGTAGACATAAAATGATGTACACAACACGGGAGGTAATAAAGAAAGCCCTCGATCGCATATTTACGTCCCTCGCTTGCAGCTCGGGCCGCAAACTTCTGCGATCTCGGCCTTTCTTTGTATTACCACCCTAGTTGTGTAATGTACTATTAAACAACAAAAACTACAGTATACGAGTATAGAAATTGTTTTCCTTTTTTCCAATGAAGTAAGGATTTCCTAGTGGCAAGGGGTACAAGTCGCATATAACTTGAGTGCAAAAGAGCTTAAGTCTTACAACAGAGTTCGTTTTGTACCTAGGTTCCGGGCCAAAATGGTTAAAAAGGAACCCTTATGGTGCGACTCACTGTCTGTCTGTCCGTCTGTCATAGCCAGATATCTCAGGAACTACTGCTGCTATCGATTTGAAATTTGGAATAGTGCTTAAAACCGCTAACCCGAGCCTATTGGACCAAAAAAAATCTTGTACGTTTTTTAATTTTTTTAAAGGGGGCTGAAATGGGATGTTGAAAATTAAAAATAGGGCTATCATATCAAGTGGGGTATAGGACCCAGAGGTACAGTCGAGTTCATTTACATCTATCCCGATTGTCAGGAGCATAAAAGCGTGTTTGCTCAGGTACGGTTGTAACTTGTTTGTGGTGTTGTTTTTGGGTATCGTTGGCATTTATAAGTTTTTTGGGATGTCTGATAGTGAAGCCGATCGTCCTTGTACAACATAATTAAGTATATTCGGTCTGATCAACTCTTCTGATGCGGGTATTTGCAATGGTTGCATAGTTGTGTCCGTTTTGTGTACTTTGGCCGGTCCTTGTTGGCTGGACGATGCTGCATTGTCGTCTTTTTCTGGAGAGTGTGAGAGGGCTCTCTTCTTGTTCTCAATCTTCTTTTTCACTATCAGTTTATTGTAGCGGATAAATGCAATATTCCCTTTTTTCTTTTCTTCAATGACTTGCTCTTTTAAGATTCTTCGCTCTTCTAAGACTTCTTTTGGAAAATCTTCTGTTACATAAATTTCCAAGTTATTTTGTTTCAACTGTTTTCTATTTTTCAAAATCATGTTCCTTTTCGCTTGAGAGGTTAAATTTATTAGTATTGGGCTATTATTAGATTTCCCTAATTTTCGGCTGAATTGTATCTCTTCACTTTGGAGGGTGATACCCATGTTTTTGTTAACAACATCAAGGACTTTATCCTCTTTTTCCCAGTGTTCAGATATTATTCCATGGAATATGATGTTGCGCTTTCTTTCTTTATTTTCCATGTATGTTATTTTATTTTCAAGTTGCTTAATTTTTTCGTTACTCTCTTCTTGTTTTTTCTGCATTTCTGTTAATTCCACATTTAAAGAATCTATGAGCCGTTGATAAATATTTTCGGTTTGTTGATCCATTTCGTACCTCACCCTCAGGAAGATTTTCTCCAATGCCGATTCTGATAGATCCATAGTTTTTCTGTGGTTTTCGAACGCACCCCGTATCTGGCAAATAACTCTGAATCCGCGTCAGTGCACTTTTTTTTCCAATGGCAACACTATTGTAGTTGTCAATATTAAATGCAAATACGTGGGTAGCTATAATTTTGACTCAGCTCTCAATGTCAATAGCACAGTATTTTACGCAATTTTTGTTGGAATAACTAAGTTTCGCACGTAGAAAACGTTTTCACCAAATTCACAGGTAGTGAGTGTTCTTCACGTTGTCAGCACTTTTATACGAAGATTCACCGATTTTAGTACTAATTTGTATTTATTTTTGCGAGCAAGATTTCACCGTGACAAGTCTGCAGGTACCGAAACAGAATATTTCTCTTACATGTGTAGATGTAAATGAACTCGACTGTATAGAACAGGCCACTGATATACTTAGCCCCTCTGTATATTGAGCAGAGTTATTGAAAATAACAGTTACACCTGCCGGTTTCTCCAATCCCCAAATTCTAGGAGTCCCTGCGCGACTTGTAACAATAAGATAAGCAAGGGGTTAAAACAGTCTTGGCTTCCTTTCCCTTCATATAGGAACATGTTTCTTTTAGACACACTCGTGTCAAGAACTCATAGTAAATCGTCAATCAAGTATACACGCATAAACTTTTGCCATTTTTTCATACTGTTAGTATATTCCATAATGTGTACGATAAAATTTTCCTCCTCGTTATATTTCCTTGAATACTCCATTTCGGTGTCCCCTTGTTTCGCCGACAAACGTTTCATCGAATGTTTCATTTCATCGAATTTTCATTTCGTCGACAACTTTTTTCTCCGAAACCGTTAACTTTTCAGGATTTTTTAAAGAGTCATCCTGTAGGTTAGGTTAGGTTTGTTTTATATTAATTTCTAGAAAAATATGGTTTCAGAGAAAGTTAACTTTCGATGAAATGATATGTCGATGAAATGTTTGTCGACAAATCAATGGTAAACCACTCCATTTCTGTTATGTGTTTAACTCGTGGAACTGATTTAATTAGTCTAAAGCTGCCTTATTAACGAATACTTACAGAATCGGCAGCTCAAAGCTTAGCCAGCGTCCGGCGTCAGCCTCAGCCTACGCCGCCGCCTATCTATCAGGAAACGATAAAAGACTCCCCTCCGAGCTCCCCGAGTAAGTCACTACCACCCTGATGACTCATCTATCAGTCAAATGACACCGCAGGCAGATCCGTAACTACCTAGTTGGTCACTGAGTTCTGTTACAAGGTTTTTTGCAAATAAAATACTTAGTGACCAACTAAGTAGGGCGGTGCTAGTGATGCACAGGGGCAGCGCTCAACCCCTGGAGGGGGTAAATATTACCACAATAATGGAAAATAAGGGCGCAGTTATGCAAGTTATAAGAGCTAGCACCAGGCTCATAAGATTCTAAGCACAAATTCAGATTTACCATAGTGGCCAATATTGACCAAACGGGACACAGACCAACCAAGAAAAAAAACACTGCCCATGTCATCCCATTGTTTGCGGACTAGAATGCCTAAGGCGAATAGACAACGACGCCGATGATTGCATATTTTTACCACAGCAAATAGTGTTTACCTTATTCCTAAGTTTCTTAGTTTACTCTTCCTAAGCTGTTTGCACGTTTGGCAGGCGCTTTTTATCGACCTGGGACGTAATGGACAAGATATATTAACTTACAAGAAATGATACTACCTACAAACTATATGCATGCTCAAAAAATACTGATTTATTACATTACATTTATCAATATTTCATTTCTTTTAAGGTTCAGAAAGGCCGCTGAAACCTAAGTTGGAATCAAAGTAAGTATTATCTCTTTAAATCCACTCTTCACAAGAATCCCATCAGAAACCGATCCCTAGCCAAAGCGCGATGCCATAAAAAAAAAAACCGATCCCTACATGTACACGCCCGTAATTTCAGTTTGTATTAGTGTTAGCCACAGAAATATATCGAGGTAGAAGAAAAAGTGTATGTACCTCGCGAGCTAAAAAGAAGTGGCGGCGACCTACTTTGCACGCCGTTAACTTCAGTTGCGGTCAATATTATTATCAGGTCAGACTTGAAAATCTGATAATAATGGTATAATTAATTGTTCAAATACCACCAAATGAAATGGAAAATTTATGTTTTCCATCACAAAATTACACTCTTGGCGTTAAACTCCAAGCGAAAAACGTTTCACTTGGTTCCCGTGCAAATCGACGAAGTATTTCCTTCTAAATAAATATATCAAATATCTGTGGTGTTAGCAATCGTTGGTGAACCTAAAATAAATAAACAAAACAAGAAACCTAGCAAACTTCGAAGTAGCGACGTTATTGTTTTAGAGTAGGTACAGACTTGAAAATATACCCTAAATTGCGAAACATCAGTTAGACGGGATCGTGCACAATAGGAAACCCTATACGACGGTCATTTGCACTGGTGAGAGGGAAAAGCAACGTATTTTTCTGCCTCATTGGAGAGTTGATGGCAGTATTCTTCGAACGTTACTCCTATACAGTGTTCACTGCCAGTTTCTCAACTTAATCCATGAACCCACGTAAAAGTAAAAAAAAGTAATAACTCTTTGTCTGGTGCTGTATACTTTTTGTGTTAGTCCGATAGATTGTTACCAAGGACCATTAAAACATGAGGACTGTCATTCTCCATACAAAAAGCCGTTCCCCGATATTTACAACGCCATCTATGTATAAGCTTGGTATTAGAATTATATTATTTACAATTATTCAAGTTTGCAAGAGTGACACAGTATTTAAATGTTAAAATTTATTTATTATTAGCTGTTTACGAACTAATTGTTACTGTACTATGTTTCTTTGTTCAATTATAACATCATTAAATGTTTAGTTTTTTAGTGCCATCTAGTTTTTGCCTGGATATCCCCTTGCGCTCGGGTTACGATCCAAAGTATGGAGAATGACAGTCCTCTTGTTTTAATGGTCCTTGATTGTTATTATTAAATTCGTGGCTGTGTATTGGACCTCGGTTGGGAAAAGCTACAAAACTTGTAATACCGTCAGCGTTTGCGAGTTGAGTAGCCTTGGCTACACACTTGATTTTCTTTCTTAATTTTCGTCCTAAACCAAACAGAGTTGGGGACATTATTTTTTTCATATAAATCTCTAAAAGAAGCACCTTTGTGACGAACTTAGTATTTCAATCATCAATGTCGGGAGTTAACGTTATTAACTGATTTTGTATTTGGCTGGTTGACAAACACTTTAACGTTTTGATGCCCGAAATCTAACCTCAAAATCTAGAAATCAATCTCAATTTCCTATGGATCCCCGAATACAATTTTAATGAGATTTAGTGATTAGTAATAGCAATTTATTGTTCTTTAAGATAGAGTCGGTTTGGTGTTGACGCAATAACTTTTGATTTGGTACGGGGCTCTATAGTCACTTGGGCAATATCCTTTTACCTCAGCATCATTCTCTGTAATTGGTTTTGTATTACTATTCAAATTCTTGCTTAGATTATAAGGATGATGGTTCTGAATTCATAAGATAATGCGAGGTTGTTTCGAACTTGCCAGGATGGGCGGTGGATACTCGGCTCCGCACATGCTGGGCAACGAGTTGAACCCGGAGAGCGGCGCGGCGGCGCGCCTGCAGGAGCAGCTGAGCGCCGAGCTCGCGGCGCACGCGGCCAGCGGCGCCGGCCTCGACCCGCTCGTGCCGCCGCCGCTCATCAACAAGGCCGCCCCGGTATTCACCACCACAATCCTCATTATCAACCGAAACTCCATCCTATAGTCCAGGGGTCTCTAACCTTTTGGGCCGGATCATAGGCCCTCCCGCTTTCTTCCCGCGGGCCGGATTGGAACGGCTCGCGGGCCGGATCCGGCCCGCGGGCCGTAGTTTGGAGACCCCTACTATAGTCTGTAGGTACTCTAAGGTATTTAAAAAAATCATCCAATTCGATCAGCCACTCTAACTAATATTTATATGTGTGACATGTGGTCGTGGCTTATTGTTTACTTTTTTAAATACCTAAAATTACAGACTATAGTCACAGAATATATATAAGCTAAAGCAGTAAGGAAGCTACAAACAAAACGATCGAAACGCACGCACACATAGACGCGCGCTTTTACAAAGCAGCAAAGGGAATCTCGCGGTGCCGTCAGTCGCTAGTGCGCATGGAGGCGAGTGGCCGCGCTTTGCGTTTGTTACGTGCGCGCGCCCAGACAGCCCGCGATCTTTTCATTTTAAACCACCCTAACGCTCTAATGGAGCGTAGGTATTTATTTCAAAAAGTAAGCGTAGCTTCCATACTGCTCTATTTATATTCTGTGCTATAGTCTGACTTCATTACTACTCTACCTTCGATTCGGCTTGATTGACATGACATTATACGCTTGAAGCGTATCACTCGATGCTTGTCACTCGATGCTTCCCATAAACTAAATGCTACTTAACTCGTTAACAGTCCCATACAAATTGATTCAAAATGTTCCTCGTAAGTCTAGCAAATTACTTCAATCACTATACGTCCTGCTCGACATGTATATAAAAACTAGTGTGGTGACCCATATGTGGGGCACGGAATTGCGGAGCTAGTTCACCGTGACCCATATATGGGGCATTTTACTGTGCAGGTGTTAACCGGGTTACAAAATCGTGGGTTAGTTTGGTTTGTTCTCATTTTAAATTAATCAAACTCCCATTTTTTATGGAGATCGAACCGAGCGTATTAAACGCTCTTAAGACACATAACGTAGCACCCGAAACGCCACCATCATGCGAACTTGAACCTTAACTTTGAAAATAAGTTAACCCTTAGGTGCATACTCTATCATAATTCATAAATGATACTACTAAAATGACATAAGTAGATATCAACTTAACGTCAATTTCAGACTTTGTCAGAGTGTGTGTTTGTTTCACGAAATCTCAAATTGACATGAATTTGTTTTTTTTGAGACATTTCAGAAGTAAAATGCACGGTATTATATATATACATCTAAGGGTTAAAATCTCATGTTTTATTTTGATGTCATGTTCATAGCGTGTCGGTTGTTAGTAGTGTAATTTGAGTAGTTCTTGTTCCAGGGCGCTAGCGGAGGGCGGGGCGGCTCGTCGGGCGCGCAGAGCCTCGACCAGCTGCTCGAGCGGCAGTGGGAGCAGGGCTCGCAGTTCCTTATGGAACAGGCGCAGCATTTCGACAGTAACTACTTAAATTTTCCCTGTTTGCTAGCAAATGAGACGCCATGTCATAACTCTGTCAAAACCGAAATAGAACTTTAAGGTGGTGCATAGAGGTTAGGGTGCCCCAGGAAAGCAAATCTCCACACAAACTTTGAAGCCATGTCGGCACGGATTGCCATCATCACAGAGAGCTGAAATTTTATACACAATAATATTTCAGTAATTCCAACATTTTTAGGGCATTACAAAAGAAAAAAATCTTGCCCATACAACATTTTTTTTATTATTATTTTGTAATGCCTACGCTTCAGTTATTTTTTAACTATTCAAATATACTGGTATATAAAATTTCTGCTCTCTGTGATGATTGGAACGCGTGCCGATTTGACTTCGAAGTTTGTATGGAGGTTTGTTTTCTGGGACACTCTAGTATAGGTATATCGCGCCGCGCTCTGTTACACCTTTAGGTGATGTTGGCGTGGTAGATACGACATCACACGACACCTTTAGATGTGTTCTTGGTGTCCAAAGGATTAATAATTTGGAGTAGCTATCTTATTGCGCTGTCAGTAGTGTTTAGCCAAATTGATACATAGAAGATTTCAGATCACACCAACCAATTTGATTTACAATCTATTCATATTAATAAATAATAAATAAATATTAGGGGACAATCTTACACAAATCGAACTAGCCCCATAGTAAGCTCAATAAGGCTTGTGTTATGGATACTAGACGACGATATATTTAATACATACAAATACTTAAATACATAGAAAACTTCCATAACTCCGGAACAAATATTCGTGCTCATCACACAAATAAATGCCCTTACTGGGATTTGAACCCAGGACCTCTTGCTTTGTAGGCAGGGTCACTACCAACTAAGCTAAAGCGGTATCATACTTGATCTTGTATCATATGAATCATGTATTTATGCCACTTTAGGTACAGAATACTAATTTACACACTCATTTCTTTTTGGCACATATTTATCGTGTGTATCTCGAATATATCAGATACATGTATTGCTGAACTCTGTGATGGATGATAAATCGCTACGTAAATCGTTGTCGTATACAGATTGTATCACATAAGTTTGCTTCAATGATGCTAACTTGCGAATTGACATGCACTAAGTATATGTCGATTCATAAGAGATTTTAATATGAAATAAGCTCTCCATACATACAAAATCCGCGCCAGCTCTTATGAATCGACCAACACGTTTGCATGTGTGAAGTTAGTCTCAAGCCTTCGTAGCTAAATTCACAGCCTTAATGAGTCGCTCTGACCGATCAGTATGTAACCGTGTGTGCGTGCAGTAGCGTCGCTGCTGTCGTGCCTGCACCAGCTGCGCACGGAGAACGTGCGCCTGGAGGAGCACGTGGGCAGCCTGCTGCAGCGGCGCGACCATCTGCTCGCCGTCAACGCGCGCCTCGCCATCCCGCTAACCGCCGGTCAGTATCAGTAACGACGATTCATTGATTAAAACTTTATTCATGCCCAAAACATACAAAACACAAAATTATTACAAAAAACTTAGAAACTATTACAAATTAACTTATCAAGTAACCATGTGTCGTGGCAGAGCATAGCCGCTGGCTCAGCATAAATGAAATGGCAGGCCACTTCGCTGGTATTCTGCCAGGACCCACAAAACAAAAAACAGAAAAACAAAGAAGAAAAATTGTGTAATAAATAGTAATATGAACAAGAGATGTGTAAGAGTGCGTGTATGTATATGTGGTTCAGTGTGTATAAAAATATATGTATAGTTGTTGATGAATGAATTTTTCAAATTGGACACATGCGCAAGCTGTAGTAAGAACAAGATAAAAAAGATGAAATTTGAATTGAATGTAAAATGGGGTTCATAAACTTTAAAAAAGATGAAATTTGAATTGAATGTAAAATGGCTTTATATTTGGCTGAGCACGAGACAGAAAGGGAGTTTAGGATTTCAATTTTTGTTCATTTAATAAATGTAAGCGATATTGTATTCTGAAAGTTGACTTATGATTAAGTTAGCGAATGGGTGGTGTATCGTATTCCAGCATTTTGTTGCTCGATACCTGAAACTCCCTTATCGATGCCAGGTCAACGCCCCCACATTCTCGACCCCTTCCTGAGGAGCTTAGGCCATTTACCGATGAGCAGTAACGCCCGCGGATGCATGCACCTCTGCAGAGACTCATACGGAACATAGCTATGTCGTTGTTGCTGCTAAGACTTCCGAAATCTTTTTATCTCCTGATGCACGTCTAAAAGTTACAAGGATTAATAGTGCGAACGCTTCCAGTGTAACTTCGTAAGGTTACTTTACCTATACTTATTAACGATTAGAGTGTGGTGTATATGTCGCCGCCAACTAGCTTAATTAGCTATTTGGTTAGCTGCCTAGCCTTTTCATTAAACACACTACTTATTTTAGGTTAGGTCTGTTAGTCATCTTGTGTCCTTCAGAGCAGAAATAGAAGCCCCGCGCAGCGGGGCTTCGTCGACCTTCTGGCGGGTCATAGTTTAGTGAAAAGGTTAGGCAGTTAACCAAATGGCTTATTAAACCAGTTGGCTGCGACATATACACAGACAAATCAATGACGTATTTCTAAAATCAAAGAAATTTATGAATATTTTTTTATATATCCTCTTAAAGCTGCGGTTCCACTGGAGCTGTGAGAGGTAGCTAAGCGTTCAGCAAGAAAAAATCCACCAATCAATGTGTTTAGTTTCGCGCTGTGCAGGTCGGTATGTAATGTACTATTTTGCGTTTGTCGAAGTGCAGTGCCGACGGGGCCGCCGGAGCCGAGCCGCTGCACGCGTGAGAACGGCACGGGCGCGCGCGCACCGCCCGCGCCCGTGCGCCCCGCCGAGACCATTACCTCCGACCGCTCCCACCAGGTACCAATTAACACTTATTTCATCGTATAATAAAACAATATTCTTCCCGACTGCCTACGTCAAAAAATGTTGCTCTAGATTAAGAGCTTCAATAACAAATGTATTATAGAATAGAATATAGAATAGAATACATTTATTTCGTCATCACAGGTAACAAAAAGGTGACTGTAATACATTATATGTACAATGACCATGATGTACCAATTTGGCATAAGAACATGTTTGCTTACAATTAAAACAATAATCATTTACTTACAGATATACATTAATTAGCCTAAATTGTGTAAAAGAAATTATACATACATGACAAAAACTCTTCTGCTTTCCTAGGTCTCAAATTTGACCTGGGTGCTGACTTTTTCATTTCAAATAAGTTAGGATTACTTTTAACAAACCACAGCATTCAAATATATATAATTACGGGAAAGTCAACAACTTCAGCAATTTAGAATGTGGTTGACAACTATCTAATGGTTTCAGCCCCAGAATAGACCGAAAACAACGTTTCTGCGCTCTAAACACCATGTCTCGACATGGGGAGTTTCCCCAGAACACGATTCCGTATCGCAGTGTTGAGGTGACGAAACCATGGTATGCCGTTAGCACTGTTGTACTATGACTGACCTTGGCCAGTTTATGGAGAGCGTACGCAAAACTATGTTTTTTTTACATACAGACATAGAGTATGATTGCCATGACATGTCACTATCACTATCGATGTGTAGGCCTAGAAATTTCGTTACATCCGTTTTTGCTGTGTCTCTACCATTATAATTAACATTAATGTTGGGACTGTTTTTTGCTGACTAAAATGCATTGCATATGTTTTATCTATGTTTATTTTTAGATTATTGAACTCTAGCCATTTAATAATATTCTTAACGCAATAATTTACTTCGTTCTTGTAATCCTAGATATGTCGAGTTCTATAAATATGGTGCTATCATCAGCAAATAATATCATAGGGTGTGGGGTGTCATTTATGTAGAGAAGAAATAACAGAGGTCCGGGACATTTCCTTGCGGTGCACCGTATTCAATCTTTCTATACTCTGTACTTTTAGGTATTTAAAAAAAGGTAAACAAAAAACCACGTGACACGGGTCGTTCAGCCAATGGTATTGTGCCACAGATACAAAACGTTACTTTGGTTGGCTGAACGACCCGAGTCACGAGGTTCGTTCCGACACATATAGGTAGTTTCACGAGAGTAGAGGTGAATGATTACACACACATGAAGTACTCATTGCAAAAAAGTGAATGAATGAGTGAGTAAATAAACACAAGGCTATCTTGTAATTCATTGTTGAACCTGCTATCGGTACGAAAAAAGAACAGTAATTTCAAAATCCCGCTATCTTTACATGACAGTGTTGTTGTGTGCGTGGCCTCAACTCTCGTGAAACTACTTATATTTAATTTCTTTTTTGGCTTTAACACATATCTGAATCATTATCAATTATAAAAAAAAATAGTGTGTTATTCGATATTATTTTTTTATTTAATTGAAAAGAAAGCTTTCTAAAGTTACTAATTAAACATTGCTAATTTTTGAAAACAAGAAAATGAAAAGCACTTCTTCAGTCGTCCGTCGGCGTTCACAGATTACGTTTAGGCTGGTTTTAGTGTCGCGCTGACCGTCGGCGCAGATTGCTCCGCTCGATACTAAAACGCTCACTGTAGGCAGAGGCGCGGGCAGCAGCCATGCGGACGGCTGCGGGGCTATCCGCGCGGGCGGTCGTCCGCACGGACCCGTCAGTTTCACTCTAAAGCGCTCCCTAAAGTTAAGGCTTATGTCGGTGAGGAGCAATCCGCGCCGACGGTCAGCGCGACACTAAAACCAGCCTTAATTATTGAATGTAATACTAGAGTGTTGATCGTGTTACGCTCAAGTTGCAAAGTGGTTGTTCCAGCTGATGATGCGTGAAGTTCAGCAAAAGCCCAGCTGAAAGCAACCTGGGGCCGGCGGCAGCGGCGGCGAGAGCAGCGCGAGCGGCAGCGGCGCCGCACCGGCGCGCGACCCCGACGCGCTGCGCACCGTGCAGACGTACATCATGCTCGAGCAGCGGCGTCGGGCCGACTTCTCCATCGACGCCATTCTCAAGTTCGACCACTAGGCGCCGGCGCCGACGCGACCGCGAGGACAGTGCGCGCCGCACCACAGTTAGCGGATCACTTATTAGTTGCAGGTTACCTGTTTGGACGTCACTCCCGGGCACGGATTAGTCGTCACGCGATTATGTTTCGATCGAACCTCTGAGAGTTGATTAGCATGAACACATCCGTTTTATATATTTTTTATACTGACGATTTACTATTTTCCCGCTCGGGGGGCATCAAATATCACCGTTGTAGTAGTGCGAAACGTGAATGAACACTAAATGTTTGGACAATCGTGTAGCTCCCAGAAAGCATGCATAACGTTCCGTGACTTAAGAGTCGCTCAAGCTAGTCGATACTGCGACGCCGACGGCTGTCAACCACTTGTACGTGCTAATTCGGACTTCAATTGCGGACGAGAAAGTCGAGGACGAGCGCCCTTGTGTTGTTTAAATAATTCCAACTAAATAAATGAAAAAGGTCATTGCGTGATATGTACATAATTACATTATTACAATGTATGCTGATGATGCGCGGGACACTTAGTAGTATACATTTATGTCCATAGCGTAATACACGTCTAATACCTCATAACTTATTGGAATGGACATTTCTGTAAATACTAAGTACAGCTACTGAGTAGTTCACCTATGACACAGTTCAGAATGCAGTGTACTTGTTCTATAATGTCGCTATTAAAATATAACAAGCATTGCTTCTTAAATACGCTTTTGAACGTTTTAGTGTGTTTCGACAATATAAATAATAATTTAAACAGCTCTTATATTGTTAAACGGTAAATGTTTGATGTTACAAGTGACAGTATACTCATTGTTTAGTGTTGTGTTAAATGTTCTGTAACATATTACATAATACAATCTAAGTCAGTGTTTATTCAACACCATTGCTTCCTTCGTTAGTAGGGATCACAGTTCTATAAACTATAATTTATGGCCGTTAAACAAGTTCCTTCAAAAGCAAAACTATTTCGCGAGAGTGCCCCTGTCGCTCTTAAATACCGGACTACCGAAGTGTATAGGGCCTTAAAGAGTCTTAAGCCTGCGGTATTTACCGCTGAAATAAACGTAGTTTTATCGCATACACGCATTATCTTTTATCGAACATGTACTCGACACGGTTATTGTTAGTTTTTACAGTAGGCCTCACGATACTTCCTACACGATAGTCCACGGCCGTCTCACATCGCCGGACTTCAACTATGTGTCTGTCACAATAATTATAATAGGTACTTAATAAATAATATTCCAAATGATTGTTTACTTCGGTATCTAGACGTTCATGACACGTGTTCCTTTATACATTTATTATAATTTAATTCTAAGCATCATGATTTTTTTAGCAGAAATAGACACTAAGCCTCGATTTTTCAATCTGCAGTATATCTAAAGATAAAAAATTTGGCCCTAAGTTTACTATTATGTACATTTACTATTATTCGGCCTGACTCGGCAGCGGCGTGGCGTCAAACATATCCTAGGGTAAGCCGGAGCGAAATCGGCTTAACTTTTCTTCAAGACTACTGGTGAGATAAATCCACAAATTGTTAAATAGGCAAGCCGGTGGAAATTGAATCCTGTGGACGCCGCGCCACTGCAGTTTTTCGGGTCTATTTTGGGGTTAACGCAGTTATATTGTTAGGTAAATACTTGGATGTGGTTCTAATGTTGAAAATAAAAATAATGATAATATATGTTTTAGGAAGACTTGTTTTGTGTTTACGGGGAGTTGTTGAAACATATTTAACAGAAAGTTGTTTCGTACTGTTAAACTCGAATGTACAAATTTTACACCATAGCGTACAAGTCGATTCACAAGAGCTGGCACGAATGGAATGAACGAAAGTAATGTCACTTGCCATTGTTGAGTGACGTTCTTATACGGGAGGCTCCAAATATTTTGTAAAGAACATAACACTTCTTTATTATTGAAGAAAAAAATACGTATGTATAATTTGTACATTATTACGACTAAGTAGGTAAAATATATGCCAGAAAGGTAAATTTGACGGTTGGCTACAAATAGTTTACTATTATGGAGTGTTTATGTAATTTATATACCCTGTTTTCACACTGATGCCGCAATCTACGAAATCATGGCGAATATATGCGAAACTCATACGAAATTTAGATATTTCACTGCAATCCGGGTATCCCAAAAAGAATAAGGTTTAGTTTTTATATTTTTATTCGATAAAGAAGTAAAGAAGGCTTATTTAAGAAACTAATTTCGTGGGTTTTGAAATTAACCAAGTAAATTATATTATTTTAATTTTTAAAGAATTTTTCATTATGACGACACTAGGTAATCTGTTTATTTGAGACATGCTTTGAAACTTTTGGATATGTCTGTAAAATGTCATTGATTGTGTTTTTTGCCTGGCAACACTTCGTTTTTTGTCAAATAAAATAAAGTTTACATTGACAATTTCAACCATACCATGGACTAGCCTAAAAGTGATGGCTCCAAAACGGACTTATAGCATAATCAATCCATTTTTTTAAAGATATTACATGCCATGTCAAAAAAGACAAAATTCGATGCACATTACTACATTCTGGACATGGATTATATGTAGTACTATGGTAGATCACTGATTATCTAATCGGTTGTATCTAGATACAACTTACCAATCACGACCGTGATGTATGTGATATTAGAGATCAAATAAGGTCAAATGATAAATTACAAATAACTATATAATACAATTTTTTTAAATTATCTGATAACAGGGAATAATTCTACAACCCTTTTTCTCGAAATGGTTTTAGAATCATCATACATTACAAAATAATGGGATAACCCAATTTCCGCGTTTCACGGCGCAAGTGTGCAAATAAGGTTGCGATTGTGTAGGTAGGGATTTTTTTTGTTCATAAAATATGCACAATGCAGACTGAGTTACGAAGTTATGAGACGAGATTTTCTAAAAACACGGTTATCGCTTATTGAATCAACCTTTAGTTAATCATTTCTTTACGCACACATAAACATTATCATTCAATCCATTCGTGCCAGCTCTTGTGAATCGACCTTGTACATTAGAGTGGTTTGTTTGTAACAACTCTCCTTTAAATGTTTGTAACTAATCTTTATAGAAAATCTCGTTACTAAATGTTAAATCAAGGACATGGCAATATTAAAAGTTTCGAGCCGGCATCAACTTGTGGGCATAAGTCATAGTAACGCGCCCTTCCGCCCCTCTACAAAAATGCACGGTTTATTGCTACTTTGCCATCAGCCGCAATACTAAATAGCTAGTATTTGCTTAGCTAAGCAAACGAAGCATTCATAATTATCTAAGCACTACTTTATTTTTACTGACACACAAGCATGTACTGATCTATTAGGACCTTGCATATGAAATTGGCGTTTTACATGGCAAAAAACGATATTTTTTTTATGAAACTATGTTTTTATTTAATCTAAGCATGTACCATGGCTATCTTTGCACTTTTGCCATCTCGAAGGTAGTTTATTGAGACGTGTACAAAAAAAATGTGTGAGCGAGAATCAATAAACTCTTTGAAGGCCGTTTGGACAGCCTCGTAGGAATTGAATATTTTTCCTTGCATAAATTTGTCCAAATTCCGAAAAAAATGGTACTCAGTTGGAGCAAGGTCCGGGGAGAATTGTGGGTGTCGAAGACATTCCAGTCGCAGCTCCCTTAGTTTTGCGGCCGTCAGGCATAATGGCTACTAGCTTTACCATCATCGTTTGCAATTGTTGACAATACACATCAGCCGTGATTGTTTGTCCAGATCTTAGGAAGCTGTAATGGATGAGACCGGCACTAGTCGACCAGACACTTACCACCACCAGGCATGTACTGTAGGTCAAAATTTCCAGAACGGAAACGTTGGAACCAATAACGTACTGTATTTTCTTTTGCAGTAGCTTCCCCATACGCATTGTTAATCGTACAAGCCGTTTCTGCAGCCTGGTGCCAAGGTGGAACTCGTATTCGTAAATATAGCGATATTTTAAGTTCTCCATATTGTGAACAGAACGATGTCAAAGAAAAACAAATGACGCTATAACAAATAAATTTCGAAATTCGAACACAGAAATACATGGTCTTAAATAGGGTACTTGCCTGTAGTCAATATAAATTACTTCACGCTAGCCTTGAAATCTGCTTACGAAAATTTGCAAAAATCAACTAAAATTCACCTATTTAACGTTTTAAACGATTTTTAAAAGACCAAAAGCTATAAATGAGGAGATGATTTGATGTTTGAGCACAATGACGTCATTATGCTTTTTCTCATAGAAACTTCATACTATCCGAGCGTCTTGACAATTCATAAAAAGTAACTGATTTGATCTGTCAGGAAAGTACCCTATTGTGACCGTCAAGATGATGATTAGGTATTTCGTTGGTACTATTTGTTGGCAGCATCAGATTCTGGGTATATTTACGGTGTACGCCATCTTAATGGTCACCTTAAATTTGAAATAAATTTGAATTTGGAATTCCTAGCCGTACGCCAGATATTTTGAACCAAAGTTACCAGTTCGCCAAACGCCAAATTCATATGTAAGGAACTAATATATGAATACATCGCTTGCTTAGCTATTATTGCTGCTGACTGTGCAAGTGTCAATAGCGACACTATCGTGAGCTTGGTGCTCATTTCAAAGTAGTTAATTAAAAACCCACCTATTTTCAAGGGGCGACTGTCATCGAACCAAGCAAATTGCTAATTACATATTTTATCTGTGACGGCATACTTTAACATTAATCTCATATATGACGAAGACTTTTCGAAGTGTGAATATTCATGACTTAATTTTATCCTATGTTCATAATCAGATAACGTTTATTAAAGTTTTGTAAAACCTCCTTTAAACCTGTCAAAGATTTGATGATTAGTATGATTGCTAAGTGTTTATACAGGGTGAAATCCAAATCATTAACTGAATTTATTTTTTGAACACCACTGGCAATTATTGTAATTAACCAATCATTCACTTTATAATAATTATGACAAGGGTTTGTCTTTTTTATGTTATACCAATTGTGCTATGTCAAAGCGCGACAAATTTCTAGACGGGCCATGAGTCGCAATAACGTAGAAAATCACAAAAAAACGGTTACTTAGCAAAATATCTAAGGTCGAATGACATAAGCTCCATACAAATATGTCTTAAATGTCGAAAATGTAAATGAATAATATTCGTTGTCTATGACGTTCGAAATACATATAACACGATTGGTCGAAAGATTAATATCGAACTACAAAATGAATATGATTATTAATCTGTCATGTTTTTTAAACCATGAAGGAACAAACAAGTAGATGACCCATCTGATAGTAAATCATCAGTCAAACAATCAATCAGTTCCGGACTAAGATGAAATGTCTCTTGTGACAGATATTTTACAAGTCATATTAATATAATATACAGGATGGAAAAAGTCTATGGGCCCTGGAGGGGAACTACCTTAAATCCTTTAGTTAGCTCATTTTACTGAAAGGAAACATTCCTTTATTTTTAAAAGAAACAAAACCTGTACAGGTTTTGATTAACCGCTTAAACGATTCTGAGGAGACAAAGCGTCTGAATTTTGTAGTTATATAAATTCTGGCTTTATGTATTTTGAACCTTATACCATTCAGCACTATAGATTATAAACGAAATAAATTTAGACCGTATATATTTTAATCTTATGATAAAAGATGTTATGGATTCCGTACGTGCTGCAAATTGACTTTATGTATTTTGATCGTATGCAAAACGATCGTATAACATGTGTTTTTAAATATTTTGCTACGTAACCAAAAAGAACATGGCAAAAGTATGTCTATTCAGTACCAACATTTCACCCTGTACATTTCTGCCTTTGCAAAACATTCAATGTTATATTATGTATTTTTAACCGACTTCAATAAAGATCGAGTTTGTTAAATACTATTTCTTGTTTATATGAGATACGCGATGCCCTTGAAAATGATTGTAAACTCTTTTTAAAGACGATTTGGCACGCTCCTAAAATACCCTTGGTATACCTATATATAGTCACGAAAATTTGAAGTCTGTTATAAATACATAAATCTTTAATTTTGTAGTTATTAAAACATAATTTTGTATAAGCGCAAAAAAATTAAATATCTGGATATATAAGCCTAAGAAAATAAATGTCTATGAAGTCGAGTATAAGGGTGCAGGCGGGTGTCATTTACTCATCATAAGGGCAGCCCCTTTCATTACGACTTTTAAAAGTTTCTTAATTAACTTTAACCTTTCTGGTGCCTAATCCCGTACTTATACGTATGACATGCCGGAGAGACAGCTCTGACATACTAATAGTAAAGCCGGTTTAGGCACCGACACGTGTCAATGCATCAGGCGGGTACAAGTGTATGAGCCTCCGATGTACAAAAGGTATAAAAAACGAATTATGTCATCTGATTGCCTATTTTTGGTAAATTTTCTTAGATTTGACGGAATAAGTTCTGACGAGCAAGCTTTTGCCGAATCTGTTTTCATTTATTGGTATGTAACCTGCTAGAAGAATGTAATTAAGTTATTCTTAATCATTTTCCCAGTGGCATTGTGTTAAATACAAGTATGACCTTCTTAATAATGATCTCAGCCTGTGTCAGAGCAAGACTAGTGTAAGTCTAATTTCTTTCCATTGTGACTGATTTGTTATTATTAATTACTAATTTAATTAATGGTTATATCCTTTAAATAAACGGTTGTCCTAATCTAACATTAGTATATTATAATTTAATGCATTTTTCATTCAAATTTTAAGAACAGCCAATTACCAAACATGCTAATATTGAAATAAATGAATTCGTTTAGAGAAAATCCTTTGTTTTTTTCCTGTGTTTATAATGAAGATCTCTACATTTGTTAAATAAATTTGACTTCTTTATTTTACTTCATTTATTTAAATAATATGTTTTGTTTTAATAGCTCGGTAGGATGGCTATAAAAGAAAGTTAAAATTGTGTTTACCTATTTAGCTGAAATATTTACATACATCTAACCTGGCAAACTACACCGATTTTCAAAATTATTTTTCTATACAAAAGGGAGGTGAGTGTCAGGATGGCGGGTGTACATCAACAAATGGAGCTGTGGTATACCTTAGGAGTTAGTGCTAGCAATGTGCCAAATGTGCGCCAAAATTGTACCAATATGCTCTTCAAACTCCAGAGATATTTAAGAAATAAATGAGTCCGCCATACTGACGTCATGTTGGCGGGTGCATTTCCAGTTCCAGCTAATGGCTGCCTACTCAAGGGTGAAAGTAGTACCTAAGGTTAGTGCTCGCAATGTGCTTCCACATGGGTGAAGCACAATCAAATTCAGAGAGCGGTTAAAGAGTAATATGGAATTGAATAAGTATATATATAGACGTCTGCTTATTTGAACTGGGTCATACACGTTCAGGAAAACGGGCGTCTTTTCTCTGGACAATACATAAGTTAACGACTTGGGTACATTTTACTTATCCTTTTATCATACAGGTTTTAAGAAAAAAACGGTTTGTATAAGTCTGAGGATCCAGTAATAAAGTTAGGCTTTACAGCCTAACAATTTTATAATGTCCACAGGAAAGACGTACCTATAATCTTAACTCATACTAAAAATAGTGCCGGTTTTAGCACTAAGCCCCGGGTCACCTTACTGCCATAGGGCAGCGATTTAAAATATTACAGTTTAAGAAACAAAATACTTAATTATTATATCTTCCTATAATTATGACAAAGAATAAATTATGGTTAAAACAAAGATAGTGCTTTGCTAATCCGCGATATGGTCTAATGCTAGCCTGTTATGATGATGGAATCAACCAACCATCAACGGACGCCGGACTGTCAACATCTCCAGCTTCTCCTGAGGATGCCTCGTAGAGAGGCGAAACATGTGTCGAGTTTTATATTTTTGATGGTGGGTTGTTATATTTATTTGCATGTTTTTTTTATTTTGCATTAAGAGTATGGGGAGTATGGGAAAATCGCAGGTAGGCATTCACCTACCTGCGATTTTCCCATACAAACGCTCTCGACTGTTTCCTCTCTGATTTTTGAACATAGAGCAATGAATTTTTCAAATAAGATCAATATCTATGCCGCTATGTTTTGATTTTTTGGATATTTTTATTTTAAAGAAACTTACAGCGCCTTGAAAATCGCAAAAACGGCTTAATTGAATTGGCTGCCAAAAAAGGCGCAGTATACAAATATGACAACAAATATCAAAAAAATCAAAACAAAGCGGCGTAGATTAATTCTTCTTCTTGCAGTTCTCAAAATTTTATAATGATTGGTTGCGTTTTGGAGGAGGAAACAGTCGAGAGCGAAACCTCGATTTTTTTTTAGTCTTTTGCGTGGTTTAGTCCGAGCTGCAATTGTCCTTATCGCACGAACTCCCGCTCCCGCCCACAGCAGCGCGACAGAAACATTGCGTCAAAATTTCGAGATTTGAAAAGTTACTCAGCTAGGCATTGCTCGTAAGTATAATTATTAACAGGCTAGCATTAAATTGACTAACACGTTATCATATCGCGGATTAGCAAAGCAATATTTTTGTTTTAATTAACATGGATTTCCGCAAATAACGCCTGATTCAATCAATTAATAAATTATGGGTAAAAAGGACATCAGCTGCTTAGACTATTTTCATATTCTTTGCGTTCTTTTTAGAACAACTAGGCCCACCATATTAAAACAAACTAGGTTTTAATATGGTAGAGTTAGGCCTAGTTGTACCTACTTACATTTTTTGTGCTTGTATTGTATTAAGTATGTTAGCTCAGAGCTGTCAGAACAGTCTGACTTCTTAGCTGTATGAAGAGAAAGCAGAAAAACCTTAGAACTACGATTTACTAAAGCTTTAGTTTCGAATGATAATAATACCTAGTCGGCGCTGACCATAAACGGCCGATTAGTTTTTCTAGACCTTTTGGGGCTTCTCATGTAATTTCCTCATGATAAAATGTATCAGGCTATGAAATGAAGCACATTTTAACCTAATTTGATGTTGTTAAAGTCGTTTCTTAACCTCCTTCCTTTCGTTTGTGCGAAGAACTGAGCGACACGGGCTACCTTAAGAACAGTATTTTAAAAAAAATGGCTGACCACTTGATACCATTACACGAATTAAAGTTGGCGCATCGTGGTCAGCTGTTTAGGTCAGGAAGAATCAGTGGACGTATCGTAATTATAATGATGATGATGAATGACAACTTTAGTGTTCACTAACTAATATATACATTGTATTGCACGCTGCGTCTAGTACAGGTACCTACCTTACTTACCTACTAAAATTCCTTGTATAACTATTATGAGCAAGTGGTGCGACCGGGTAAATTTTCAGGGTTTCTATCGCAGAGTTTGTTGTTATTACCGTTCAAGCAGATAACTTAATTTGCCATGTGGAGACTGGAGATGAGTTTTCAAAGGAACGGAAACGGAGGCGGTATGGAGGCAGAGTCTGCTTGTATCAATAGTTCGTGCCTATCAATAAATTGCATATATAGGTAACAGTATGTAATGACATTTTAGTGAGCCGCTAAAATGCTCTAGATTCTTCCGCCAATGAGTTTTTTTTTAATTAAAACGATGGTTAGGTACGTGTTTACTATAACTTAATCATAATCGTATAGCTGAACCCTAATTACTGTTGATATCATTATCAATGTAATTGAATGCTATAAAGGTAAATTATCTTAGGCAATCATTCTTGCCCCACTTGGTTGTAGCCTAGTGCATTCCTTCAGTAGTAGCTGTTAATTAGGTTATCTTTATAATAATACCTACAAAATGTGCGGCATAGCATGTGGGGTCACTACTGCAGTACTTGGAGCAGCTCTACTTCTTACATCTACCATCGTAGGCTATGGATTTATGGACGGTATTTTAGAAAACGGGATCGCAAATGTGAGTAATAAAATGAAACTACACGTTTTTATAAAGTATAATTAATTAGTTAAAAATCCTATTTGTGAATAACGATTGAATGTGCAAATTGTGCATGCCACTTTACTTGCCGTCAGAACTCGGTGATATTCATGTACATGTATATGTCCTTTCTGTGCAATTTTTATAGTACATTATGATACGAGTGGGCTATGTTGGTCATTATACAGTCGAGGCTGTGTTGCACAGCCCAAGCCTTAAGGCGAGGGCTGTAACTAATAATAGCTGAGAGTGTACAATGCCCACGTATGTCATACGTTTTTCAACACACTTGCGAGGACAATAACTGAAAAACAAATGAAAAAATGTTTGGTCCGATCCGTACCTACTTTGAACAGGGAATAAATGCACCATAGCGAGCTCGGCTTACATATTTTATTGGCAAACTCATTGAAGTAAGTAGGTACATAAGCCAATAATATGTTTTCTAAAAACCGCTGGGATTTTTGTTGTGTTTCTATTGAATGTAATTTTCATAGGCTTACTTGTAAAGGAAGGTCGGGTAAAGCCAACACCCCAGGCAAAATGAATTCGGCCTCCCTCTCCTGACTTATTCGTTCTTGTCGCACCACGCGCCCATACGATGTTCGGGATCCTTCGGTCAATGAGCGGCAGGTGTCGTAGGGACCGGTTGTTGAGCGCGTCTTCGGTGACGACTGACGAGTCGAAACGTAATTTTCGGATAAAAAAGATCGATGTTTAGAATTAAGTACTTACCTACTTATATTGTCTGTTATCTTGTCACAGTATTTTCCTCGAATCTTTATTTTAAAAAGGGCTCCTGTAGGCGTATGATGCTACGCTTTTTCGCGCAATAAATAAATGATAAAGCATCCGTCACGTTCTGACAAATAATGTCTGGGAGTGACGGATGCTCTATGATTTATTTATCGCGTGACAAAGCGTAGCGTCATAAGCCTACTGGGCAAGATACGTTATGGATATGGCTATCAGAGCGTGCTTAGTTTCACTTTGCCCGGTACTCTGGGCAAAGCGAATAAAATATCTTTTTTGACCTTTTGTTCAAAATTTCAAAAATTGTTTAACATTAGAAGCTACTTAATGTTGTTTTTTTTTTAAGATTATTGATTAAAGATTGATTCTAGATTTTTTTTAGTTTTTTCCTTGTAAAACTTTTCTGTTATGTCCGCTCAAATCAAAGGTGTTCACTATGCCCGGATTTCCCCTACGCATTTTTCTTTTGATTTCAACGGTAACAAACTATCATTCACTAGCATTTTATGCCTCACTAATTATATCAGGCGGCATCAAATTCAATTGTTCTTAGTCACGTAGTCGTCATTCTTAGCAACAATCACAAACCAACATTATGGTATACAAACAAATATTAGGAAGTACAAAATGTACCTATTCAGAAAAAAGTATTTTGCTCCCTCATAAAGAGGGATCAAAGTGGTACTTTTCTGTTCAAGGACAACAGGGTATTTTTAGTTTGAACCCACTTAGAATATGCCATACCATAGACAGCTTTATTAGTAGGTATATTACGCACATAGGGCGGTGTAATAAGGAATGGCCCAGATCACAGGTGTTTGCGGTGCGAGCCGCAGGCGAGGGCCATAAATATAATATGGAAGTGGTATTTTCGTCCCGCCCGTAAAAAATAATAATCGTTTTATAAAATAATTTAACAATTTAACATTTCATTTTTAATAGTAATGTGTGTGATGAGGCTCTTTGATAAACTATATACATATTTCGCTATTATGTTAGTTAGCGTTTGTATTTGAATTTTCCTCATAGTCGGTGTGAAAAGCAATATGTGTCACAAGGTAGCAAAATTATTTTCACCATCGGCGTTAACACTTAAACTTGAATCCCTCACTACGCTCCGGATTATACTTTAGAATCCTTCGCTTCGTTCAGCATTCAATATACGCCCTCGCCGTAAATACATCATTTTGCTCCCTTGTGACATGACACAATCTACTATTTCACGCGGCGATCTGTGGGTGAATTAATTTATACGCGCGCAGGTAGAAGTAGAGGCAACGATGGATCTCCAAACAGCCAGAAATATTAGCAATAAGTATAATAGACATAGTAATTATGTATTTCTATAGAGAATTTTAAATAATTAATGATTAAATATATTGTAATATATTAGATATTTTATCATTTCTGACACTTTATTTACCTATCTACAAAAATTATAACCTGCTTTGGACAAAAACTTCATTTGGATTAAAAAAAGTGTTTTGTACAAAACACTAGTGCGGTAACGTAAATCAAGACGCACTAGTGTGTAATAAATCGTATTCCGGGCGTAAGAATAAAGAAATAATAGCCACTTTACGAGTAAGTGTTTTGAAATAGTACATTACACAACTAGGGTGTGTGTAGACCACAGTTGACCAGAAAGCGGCTTTTTCCGTACGCGTAGCTTGCCGTTAAAGCCACTTTATGGCCAGGTGTGGCATAAAAGAATTAAAACAGTGGTTGTTATACCTCGATGATATTTTATGTGCACTTAATTCGAGAATGTTTCAGGAGGTGGCTTTGCATGAAGATACGATACAATTGGAAAGATTTACAGATGTGCCTTTTCCCTTACACATCACTTTTAGGATCTTCAACATTACAAACGGAGAGGATGTGCTTAACGGAGCCATTCCAGTTGTAAATGAAGTGGGCCCTTACACTTACAAGTAAGTAATATCCACACAATGTGCACTGTGTGTGCCTACCATGAGTTGAGTGTACGATCGGCGCTAGCGAGTTTAACCTATCGAGAGTCAGTGCACCTCTCTCGCACGCGCTAATAGTACGAAAGAGATAGACTGTCATCGAGCGCTCGATACTCGCTAGCGCCGATCAAAAAGTCAACTCATGGTACCTGGCACACTGTAGAGCCACGAACTAATGAAAACGCGACCTCAGAGTATACCTACACCAAATAATTTTGACACTAGTAGCAAAGTATCAAGACAAACAAGTAGTCCAACTTCGACTGTTTAGGAGCGCGCGCGATCGCGCGTCTGTGTGAGTGCGATCCATACTGGAGTAATCTTACGTAGTGCAAAATGTTTGCTTGTAGTGCGTTCGTACACGTCGCGCACACATAATCGTCGGAAGAAAAATTGCAGAGCGATATTGTGAACCATTTTCGCTCCAGCTTACCTACCCATGGATAAACTTGACACCACACCACAGTCGCGTGCCACGCACTAGTGACAGTATAGTGACTAGTGGAAAGCCTAGAGCAAAATCAGCCATAATTAACGAGGAGGACGGTACTGTTAATTAGGACAATAGGTACTTCACAAAAGCAAAACTAACAATTTAATTGGCAACAAATGTGTAATTAATACGATTGTGCTCAGGGTATCGATACTTAAGTATGTCACTTTTATGCTCACTTGTTGAATAGTTTCGCTTAGTAAAAAGTTATCCTATCAAAAACATTACATGTAAAAAGTTGCAAGTCTCGCATCGCAGTTCTTCTACAACAACCGTGGAGGAACACATTTTAATATAGTTCTCAAATAAAGAATCCTCCACGGGTGAATAATAGGCAAGTCGGTGAAAATCGAGTTCTGTGGACACCCCCCCTTACTGACTTACTTTAACATTACATCTCAAAACTTTTTTGTTATAGAAGAACTGCGTTGCGTTGCGAGACTACATCGTTTTAAGTAATGTTTTTAATGGGATCTCATTTCTTTTTGTAAGTGGTTATTTATTACATTCCAATCAATTCCATTTCCCATTTGAACTACAAAAATAATCGCATGTAATTACAAACTTAGTTTATGCAGTTCTTATTGAAATTGCGTGAATTGATAGGCTAAAAACTAATTATGTTTAAAATTTGGAGCTCGTGGGTCTGCTAGAAATAGGTACCTTAGAATTATGATGATCAATCGGCAGTGAGTGAGTCAGTGACAAAACTAAGGAACTTTGACGTGCAATAGTTCTTAAACTACAAGTTCAAATTGAATGTTATTGAGAATATACCTAAGTCATATTATGTCCTATATAATATATCCCTGAAAATTCAGGGTTCTAACTTTAGCCAGCACAACATTAAAGGCCTGAATGGCTTTTAGAAAAGGATGGTACTTACAGCCGTGCCTTTGTTTTGCTCGAATTGGCTACCTAATGCTAAAAAAAATCGACTCTCTCATCTACCTATATGGGGTACCTACTTACCAGTGGCTTGGCGTTGATGAAATCCTTGGGCAAGCCGGCTTTGGCTTCAATTTTCTTTGAGAGCATTTGAATTAAGTGCTGATCTGCCTAATATTAGGCAAGCCGATGGAAATCGAGTTCTATGGACGCGACGCCACTGCTACTTACTAAATATTCAACGGCGAGATGCCTACACTGAAAGTGTAAGTCGCTACATTTAATTTAATTATTGCTCACTGCAATACATGAATATACCATTTTTATAGTAAGGAAGGAAGCGTCATCTGATTAACATAATCTTTACGAGCATCAGATTGTACGTAAATAGTTTTTTTGTTGCTGTTTTATTTATTCGTATTTTTTATTCAGACATAATTAATACGTACAGATGTGGGCACCGTTACAATACCTACTTATAATTCAGTGCAATGTCCCCACTGAACCCTGGCAATTTGTTGCGTTTTTTTGTACGTAGGTACCAAGACCACACCGACCAGATTGTAAGAATGGCTTGACCTACTTCATATAATATATTTGTCACCGGTAAAAATCGACTGGATTTAAATATACTTAACCTAAATGCTGAATTAACTGCATTTGCCACAAATAATATTACTATATTTTCGGTACTCTGAGTAACTCTTAAACTATAAATAACAAAATTGGCAGAAAATTGCACAGTAAAAAAAAGTACCTACATACTTTTTGAGAAATGCTCACGTAACATACCAAATTCACGCAATCTCAACATTAAATACGCGGAAAAATAAAACGTAAATAAGTAGGGTTATTTTTGTTGTTTGTATGTAGGTATATGGACTCGTACGACTATATAAGAGGCACCATAAGGATATGATATGATATGACAGTAAGTACCTACCTAATCTGAATAAAGTTCCATATTTTATTTCTTTATCTATACCCATATCATAAATCCTTTATAATGCGTTCGGAAACCGTATATCGTCGACCGTAGGCTGAATTAGCGTAAGGGACATTGTTTTGCCTGTCCCTTACCGTAATTCAGCCTACGGTCGACGATATAATAAATTAATGATGATCATGATTACTAGTTGTAATAATGATCATCATTATTACAACTAGTAATGTAACATCAGTGTGTTATCTGTGCCAGCGTCATTTATTATAATGTATGA
Source organism: Eudemis profundana (assembly GCA_947034925.1). Lineage (NCBI taxonomy): Eukaryota > Metazoa > Arthropoda > Insecta > Lepidoptera > Tortricidae > Eudemis > Eudemis profundana. The sequence continues at coordinate 30,819,571 of OX344794.1, forward strand.
AACTTCATAATAACTTCGATATCGATACTAATATGAAAATCTAATTAGCCATGATCCATGATTTGAAATCTAGTCGGATAATATGGCGGTGCAATGACGGTTATTCATATGATTACCGAACACACAATAGAGGATTTATAATATGTGTGTAAATAATAGTATTTTATGCAATGGTTGTAAAAGTAGGGTCAAAAAATGCGAATGGCGTGGGTTGCGATACGAGCCGCCGCGGCGGCGAGTATCGCAAATAGAGACGCCATGGGCATTTTTTGACTACTACTTAATAATACTTTTTCTACGACTAGATTTTAAAATATAAAATACAAAATTAAACATTGCGCGCAAATATGATATATGACTGACAATATAATAAGTATGTGTCTATGGTAAACTTTGTTTTTAATTTGACGTATACTCGCTAGTGACACACAGTGATGATATTAAAACTATATTTTTAGGGTTCCGTACCAAAATGGTAAAAAAGGAACCCTTATGGTGCGACTCTGTCTGTCTGTCCGTCTGTCTGTCACAGCAAGATATCTCAGGATCTACTGATGCTATCGACTTGAAATTTGGAATAGTGTTAAGAACCCCTAACCCGAGCTTATTGTATGTAAAAAAAATCTTGTAACTTTTTTTAAAGGGGTCCGTAATGGGACTTTGAAAATTGAAAGTAAGGCTATTCTATCGAGTGGGGTATCAAATGAAAGGGCTTGATTTGTAAAATTAAACACTGCTTTTGTTTTTTTTAAATAAGTAGTTTTTGATTTATGGAGAAAAACGTTAAAAAAAATTGTATCTCCCCCCTATTATCTTCGAAGTTACTGAACAGAAAAATCTGTAATAATTACCAATTATTAATGTCGTCCTAAATATTACAGGAAAAATATAACGGTTTTCCTAACTTGCACCGTTTTTGAGAAATTTGAAAAAACCCTACTTAACTAATCGCCATATAGTTTGTACGGAACCCTCGGTGCGCAAGTCCGACTCGCACTTGACCGTTTTTTTTATGTTGGCAACAAAGAATCTAGTTCGTAAAGTTTTGTTTTTCTTAAACACCGCAGGAATTTATATGTCTGTTAAGTTGATTTGTGTATTTTTATTGTAAAGTTAGTATTGAAAGCGTAATCCTTGCTTGACCTAAGTTTAACCTAGATTTAGAAGTCTGTGGCTGCTAGCAGTATTTTTAGCGACTTTAAAAACACCAGTGCATGCATGTTATTTCTTATTTACTTTAATAAAAGCTCATTCATATAAGAAACAGTAGGGAAAAAATATTTGTCGAATAGCTATAAAAATAATCAAGATATAAGACAACAAAGATTTATCTCTATCTCTTTCTAACAAAACAGAATATAGTATGGAGATTGTATGGCGGCCGTGTACTATGACGTCATAGTCCATACCGGATCTCTCTGTCTAATCGCTGTCTGATTAGTGCTTTAAAATGTTTATATCTTCCGTGTTTCTCGTTCGATTTTAATTTTATTTTGACTTTATGTCATCTTTTTTACGGTATTTTCATATTTTGCTAATCGATGTGTTAAAAAAAATTCATGCATATTCCCTATTGAGTATAGACTTCTCTGAACTCATATTACTTATGTATGTTCTTATATTAGTGTTCGTGACCAAGTAAAAGACAGATAAAAGTACAGGAGTACCTATAAAAAACAAAAACTACTATTATCTCCTCTCGCCATGAGGGGATATTTCTAACACCTTATCCGCCTTGACGCTTCACTTGGGAAAGATCGCGCACTTGCACCTTTTATAAGCTCCTTTTGCCATATATTTGGGTAGCATGACGCTGACATACCTAACTGGGCTGGACTTTCGATACAAAGATACTTGGTTATTAGTTTCGAAATTTTAACTAGGTTCATATTAAGTGTTTCATGTATCCTTAAGGTGTAACAATATCAAAAAATTGACTACTAGTATAATTTCAGGTTATATCAAGCGAGGAACATCACTAACTCGGATGAAGAGACGCTAGAGTACCAGCGCTTAGAACGCTTCGAGTTCGACGCCGAGGCCTCGTACCCGCGGACTGAGGACGACATCCTCACGATCGTCAACGTACCCTACAACGTAAGGATGTATTCCAATCTGATGGTTGGCTAAGCTTTCATGAAGCGATTTTGAATTTAGACCGGAGATACAAATTTTAAACTGTTACCAATCGACATTGCACAGCGAACGAATCTTATTGAATACCTACAATCTTAAACATACATATGTGTATTTTCCAAGACTGCATATGCTACTACCCGGCAGTGGCGTGGCGTAAACGATATCCTTGGGCAAGCCGGTGCAGATTTGGCGTACATTTTCCTTAAGAGCTGTAGAGTATGGTGCTCAAATGCCTGATATTAGGCAAGCCGGTAGGAATCGAGTTCTTTAGACGCCACGCTACTGCTACCCGGTTGAGTTAACTTTGTATGGCGGTTATTAACAATGCAAAAATATATTTTTATATTATATATGTCGCAGCCAACTGGTTTAATTTGCCATTTGGTTAACTGCCTAGCCTTTTCACTAAACGGCGGTATTTAGTTAACTGGCTGGATGAAATTTAGCCCATGCTTCAATGTATCAATTAACGAAATGGCTGGCCAATGCTTAGGCTGTTCGTTTAGTGGGGCAACTATGAGGAGATTAGGGTTTTCTTTCTAAACAAATATGACCCGCCAGCAGGTCGACGAAGCCCCGCTGCGCCGGGTTTCTATTTTTGCTCTGAGGGACACAAGCTGACTAACAAACCTAACCTAAAAAAAAAAAAATTGTGTTGTTCACATTCCCATGCGGGGGGTTTCACCCCCTGACGAGCCCCCCTTGCGGGGGGCACCACTCCCCCGACCCCCAATGGAGGATCAGGTTCTAGTACACAATAGATTTATACAACTAAAATTTGACGGACTCGGCTAGGCGGGTTATTTAATGTTGTCGAACGAAAGTAGTTTGCCTAGCTGTTTGATAGAAGGGCTAGACGGCCCGATGTTCATCCAGGCACTTAACTAAATGGCGCCGTTTAATGAAATGGTTAGGCAGCTAACCAAAATAGCTAATTAAGCTAGTTGGCGGCAACATATATATTTTATCTCATTCACGCAAAATAGGCGTATATATCAGTCGTCGAGTTGCAGAAAAATAGCCTGCGGTAACCTATAACGTATATACTATATATAATTTTAACGCTAACGAACGGTTTTGGAACTTTTCTAGTGATAGTGCTGTAGTAACACCTTACTTCCTGCGGAATTTTATTATTCTAGATCTACCTACTACGGAAAGTATCTTTATTTGCGCTATGAATACGAGTACTTGCCTGTTACCAAATTTCATGACTCTATGTCTACGAGTAGTGCAGTCACGGGAAAAGATAAATATCCACACAAAGTTTCAAAATATGTATACCTTACTGCCATGATAATAAGACCTGTATACCTACATATTTTTGAAACTTTGTGGTGTATACATATTGGTGGCCTTGACTGTACTCATACCGTATAGGGTTTTCTAATAGCAAGATGTGAGGGCGCCATTACGGCAAACTTAACTTTTAAGATTTTTTCTGATGCTTGTGCCTTTATAGTACTTACTTACATTACTTACCCAAGGAGGTAAAACAAAGAATGTCTCAGATCGCAGGTATTTGACGCCCGAGCCGAGGGCAAGGGCGATAAATATGCGATCTGAGGCTTTCTTTATTACTTCCCGTGATAAGTACAAAATTTTACGTCTCCCCCTGGCCAGGATGTGGAATTTTCCACACCCATAACGTGCGGTAACTGTCACTTTATGGCCAGGTGTGACGTAAAATACGTTGCTTCTTAGCACATTTGATGTTTCTAGATTAACGAGTAGCGAGATAAGTATTTCAGGTATCGAAAATATTGCATTGAGTCACAAAGTTCATTTTTTCACTACTTTAGGTAATTCCCCATAGACGAGACGAGAGTTCGGTTAAGATTTAAATTTTTAACCCATGAAAGTTAACGCGATTACTAGATATGGGGAAAATACTCGTGCCACATTGGATCCCAACCATCCGAGAATTCATACGAGTAAATAAGGTTAGGTAAACACAGAAAATTAAAGCATGCCCATATTGCCCATTGTGTAACGTTTTTGTGAATGACATACAATACATACAAATAGTACGCGACCACATTCTGTTTACCTGGCGTTATTAAAATTTATGTTAAACCTGATATTAATCCATACCTAATTATGCGATAGAGATACCTATTTTATCAGTTAGCGCGTTATCGGTTAAATGATTGATCGACCGATAAAAGGCAGAATAGTCTCTGGTTTGTTTTTACACTAGACTTTGCCCCGTAACTCCGTCCGTAGGCAGTGCCGGATTAAGGCTACTTGATGCCCTAACTAAGCAATCCACGCCTGTGGGGTCCCCTTCCTATACAAATATGTGTTTGGTGTTGTTTCTGGTGCCCTCCCTAGACATGATGCCCTAAGCAATTGCTTGATCTGCTTATGGGTTAATCCGTGGGGGAGCAAATAGGTAACCTTGATATTTTAATGCTTGCATTATCCTGGGAATGACAGCGCGCGACTGATCGTCCACACTTTAGGTGTCCACTGACCAAATCGACGATTACACGAGAAGTTTTCAAACCAGGACACTTTCCTTAAATGCCGCAACGCCGGGACACAACGCTTCTAAACGGGACATGTCCCAGTATACATCAACTCAAAATTTGTAGCGTAACAGTGGTTATCGTGACTGAACAAATAAGAGTACATATCTGATATCATAAGTACCAGTATGTGCTTAACAGAAAGAGGCGTACGTTTGCCATTGGGCCTAATTGCTGTAGAATAGAGGCGTATCAGATACTTTTGCAAGCCCCGTTTCATCACATATTGCCAGTGACTGTAGCTGCTTTTTGTAGGTATAAAGTAGGATTTTAAAATCCCATTAAATCGCTTTAAATATGTTTCCATCATTCTCCCAACAATCGCTCGCTAATATTTTTGGTTTGGTAGCTAACTAGGTAATGTGTTTACAAATATACATTAGGTATCCTGAAGTAGGTAACTTTTTGTTTTACCACCCTAGTTTTGTAATGTACTATAAATGCCATGTAAAGGAAATATAAAATAATTGGCACATTGATATTATGGATATTTAGATAGTAGATATACTTACAGCGATAATTTTGTTATTTACCGATAGTTAAGCACAATATCAGACAAACCTAAGTGTCTTCTTACAATGGCGGTCAATGCCATTGTACACAGATAAATACAAAGCCTTTGTGTTATCTATGAACGGTGGCATGAAGCGTAGGGTTGACACATCTTAGACTAAATTGCGAAGTGTACGTTTTGTTATGCGTCCTTGAGCTTACTGGCATAAGGTAACAGCTGTAGGATAAAATTGAGAGAGGTACTATATGTACCAGTGGCGTGGCGTAAAAGATATCCTTGGGCAAGGCAGTGCAGAGTTGGCGTACATTTTCCTTAAGCGCTGTAGAAAAGGTGGTCAAATGCCTGATATTAGGCAAGCCGGTCGGAATCGAGTTCTTTGGACGCCACGCCACTGATATGTACCCAGGTGTTCCGCCCTTTCTTCTTCATACTTACTTACTGCTTCATTCTTCACTTATTGCAACTTTTGTGGCCGATTCAGCAAGTATCAAACGGTTAAATATTGAATAAATGTATTTATCAGGCTATTCTACAAGTCGCAGAAGCGGACTTTCCAGAGTTGATGGGCGCGTTTAGTTTGGGCCTAAACGGTGTGTTCGGGGAGCTGAACACGCCCATCGTGTCGGTGCGCATGCGGTCCTTCTTCCTGGACGGGATGCCTCTCTGCCAGAACCCGGGGCTACTGGGCGGCGTCGTCTGCAGCGCTATCCGCAATACCGCTGCGACCACTCAAAACCTGGAAGTGCAACCCGACGGTTCTCTGCTTTTCTCGGCTATCGGCTACGTAAGTTGTCTTAGGCCTGGAACCCACTAATCGTGATAATGCATCGTCAGTGAAACGAACAGGAATATGAACAGTGTGAGTGTGGGCCACGCATAACAAATGGATATTACTTACTACGATCTGTACAAACTACTAGGCATCTTTTAGATAAGCGTGCTCCATCGTCTCATCAGGTGAAACCAAGGTCAAACACAAACCCATTTACGATATCTGGATACGATATCGTACGACGAACTTCACGCCAGAACCAATATATCTAAGCTCAAAAGCGCATCGTATAAATATGTCCGTCCGGTGTATGTAATTATATACCTACCCCCTACCCAAGGGCAGATCCACCGTTGTGGGCACGATGGGCATGTCCACAACCCTAATCAGGTTGTTCACGAGCGAGTTCGTACTCGGACTCGCACTTAGCTGATTTTCGGGTAGCTCTGAGTGTGACCACATGCAACCTTTTTTGAGGGCTGGATCTGCGCCTGCCCCTACCTACTAATCCGAGCGATAAATATGGCAATGCACGTTGACTTGATAATTTCCAAGGCGATAAGCGGCAGATATAACAGTAACAAGTAATAATGTTGTCCCCAGAGAGATGGCCTGCCTTCACCCACCTACAAAGTGTACCGAGGGATTGACGATGCGAGAGATACCGGACGAATCATTACTTACGACCAGAGCTACCGATTACGTAAATGGCCAGAAGGAGACGAGGGCTCTATCGAAGAACACTCGCCCAACGTATGCAATATGATCAACGGGACCGATTCGGGGTTGTATCCGCCTTTTGTGCGAAAAGACGAGTCCATCTTCGCCTTCAAGTCTGATATTTGTCGGCAAGTAACAGTGATGTATATACATGTAATTAGGGGGTTACCTTTGTTTTATCAAAATATGTTTGACAAATTATCACGTCCCAACATTTTTTCGCCGAATTTCATTAGCTAAATTAACTTTTCACAAATAGTTGTTACGTAAACCTAATGTATGGCACGTGAATGTTTATGCAATGTTTCGCTTACCAACTAGTACTCTGACCAAATTTCATATAGCCAATTTTTTTAGTTGGCATAACATATTTTACGCAATAAAAAATAAGGAAAATGATTTAATATCGTCAATATTAAATTTAATTTTCTGGTACCATTGACGTACCTATATAAAGGACAAGGATAACTAGCGCGCAGACGACGCGTTAAAAAAATATTAGACAATTGGTCCTAAAACAGATTTTTAGGACCAATTGTCTAATATTTTTTTGCCTTAATAAAGCATTTTATAAAAGACAAAATGCCGAAATGTCATTTTCCGTACTAATATTAAGCTGAATAAAAAATTGACCAAAGGAAAATTTGCGTATTGTAATTCGCCTGTTGACTCGATTTTTTTTCTGTCCTAAATCGATTCTACTATTTGTGAGGAACAAATATCTATATGACACCTAATACATTTGTATAAGTAGGTATAACAGCCACAAATTGTAATCAAAAGTAGCAGATCGCACTGAGCATTGAAAACGCTCTATACAAAACGGGTCCTCCTATGACGTCATCGCTTCGATCGCTGTACTAAGTTGTATGAAAAAAATAGCATTTTGCCATTTTGAGCACGAAAAAGTGCGTTTAAGCACATAGTTGTCATACATTTATTTTTTCAGTGTTATATAAGCATTCCGAAATTGACTTGAATTTTTCTTTAAGACGATAAAAAAAATATCGTTTTTTTTTAAACTTTGTGGTCTTAACTTTATATTTTTTATACATTTTTTGTTTTTTCTTTTGTGTTATGATAATTTAGTATTTTACAATCCATGTGACAATATTATGTTGTAAAATTCAACATTAGTCAACATCCGAATTATGCCAAAGATTACATTGTCAAAAAAAAAACAGTTGCTAAAATTTGTTTGGGTAATTAAATTTGACCAAAACAATTTTGGCATAACGGCAGGATCCCATAATTAGGTAATATAAGTACCTATAGATGATTTCGTTATCAATTTTGAAACGCTGTCTCAAAGCAAGCAATCGGCAGGTCCGTGGAGCTCCGCCACCAGATGGAGCACGAGTATCGTGGGGTAACGGTGCAGCGGTTTGCGGCTAATGAGTGGTTCCTTGACAACCACCAGAGCTGCTTCTGCCTGAACCTGACGCAGGGCATCACCGGCGCTGACGGTTGCCTGCTGTCTGGGGCCCAAGAACTTTATTCCTGCGTAGGTGAGTTTATTTGATGAATGACAATGAAAGACATTAGTACTCTATCGGGCGCTGGTCTTTCGAGGCCAAGAATATACCGCTTTAAAGATTATATAGTACAGGCAGTGAACGGAGATAAGACATGGAAGGAGCATGCGAGAACATTACCTTTCAAATTATCGGGACAATTTGCGCACAGACACAAATACGCACACATTTAAATTTGACTTTATGTATACAGAGCTTTTATTCGAAAATAGTAAACGAAATAATAGTCATCTCTTTCACACTGTTCTAAATAATAAGGTGTAAGAGAAACGCATATTTAGGCAATATCTACGAATCACTAAGTTCACTAACATTTTGGCCAATAAAATGTTGGACTGCAGCAGAGATATTAGCCAATCTTAGTTGATCAGGGATCCTATTTTAAAACTCTACGTTCATGCATTCGTCTATCTTTCTCTCTATTATTCTTATATGCAAGAGCGATAGAGACAAACGAAAGAACACGGTGATTGACAATAGCGCCTCAGATGACATGGATAGGTTTATGCAATACATTAAAGTGCCAGTCAAATAATGAATCAAATAGATTAAAATGTGGTTATGAAATAATAATTTTAAAAACAATTTTACATATTTACAACACTTGTTTCTTATTGGATACCATTAATTTTTGTATACTACGACTAAAACTGTACAATTGAGAATATTCCCTGGGATACACTATATCGATTATACTTATAACCACATTTTATTTTACTTACAATGAAGTTAAGTTATTTAAATTTAGTGGGTTTAGCTGCTTCGTCATGTTTATTTGGTCTTGTTTGGGTTGGTGTTGGGTATTGGGGTGGGTTGGCGGCGATTTTTCACTTGAAAATACCATCTGAAATTATTCAGGCCAATTAAAATAATGTGTAAGTTTATTGTGACGTATTAATGAAATCGAATGTAATAATGTCATACCTGTTGTTATATTTAAACATTAAAAAAAAGAGAAACTGGTGAGTTTCTTGCGGCGCTTCTTCTCACCAGAAGGTCACTACCCGAAGCGCCAAAAGAAATAATACATAGAATCAGACTTGTAAAAGAGCCCTTGAGGGCCTACTTGCAGAGATAAACTATTTTATTTTATTTTGTACAGGTAATACATCTCAAAAACCGCCATTTATTCCAAAAAAATTCTAGGTACTTACTGTACAAATTGGTATGGCGGTTTTATTAAGCTGTGTAAACCCCTTTTTTGATAAATATAAGTCTTCATCTTTGAAATGGATGGAACATATCAAAGTTTTTTTACTAGGCATCCAATCATTCTCCTGTCTCTCAAATTGGACAGCTTTTTTCCATAGATCTCTCCTAACAGGATCTTTTGGAAAGCTAAATAAAAGAAAACATACTATCATAATTATTAATTATAAGTTCAAAATCCAAATCAGTAGTTAGGAATTTGTAACAATATACATATTAAATATGAAAATCCAATTACGCAATACATTAATGTTCTTCATTTGGCATAACATCATCCCCATAGAGAAAATGACATAATATTATTTTTGCATATTAATGTTAAATTAGCCATTTACTTACATGTGACAACTGACTCCACTATCCTTCGAAATATCGGAATGGCTTTTGCACCACTTCACTGCACAGGCAGGCATGTTTAATCATGTTATAAACGTTAAAACATTGTATGAAAATAAAAAATTTGCCATCCGTCACTCACTGTCATCACGATCGCACTGAAGTCGACGCCGGTATAGATTTTAAGCACCGCCCACCGCGGTGTACTTTGCGAGGTGCCATTATTGAGGGGACAGAATGCTTCCATGTCTTATCTCCGTTCACTGAGTACAGGCTTAACGGAGCTGGCATAGTCAGTCTGACAAAAAGCTCCCTAAAAATAAAGATTTAAAAAAAGAATATATACCGTCAAGTGGCAACCAAAAGTCACTAAAATACACAAAACAAATCACAGAGATAATCAACCTTATTACTAGTTATTACTCTGTCAACACTGTTAATTTACTTTTGAATTTTTTTGGTAATTAATGTGTTTTAAGTTGTCACCCGACGATACGTAAATGATTTCATGTCAACCCAGGCCGTAAGTAGAATTGCCCATCCGTTGTGCGAAGAGTTTCCCATTTCCCGGCCAGTGGCCGTGTACACACCACGGGCGATAATAATTACCTACCTATGGCCCTAGGTCGCCCTAGGTTTGAATATACTGCTGCCAGGCTGTAGGGGCACTTTTCTGCCCGCTACGCGAAGAGATGTAACAAAATAGTACCTACATTACTATATACAGAGATCGGGAAGTGAGGGGTTGCCGGCCGAGTATATGTAGATAGTTACGAGGCTGGCAACCCCATTTCACGCCGAGGTATGTATAGCGCTTTTCTCAAATATGCAATGAAATAAATTAGAAACACTCCAAAAAATCAAACTTTATTTTCTAGAGACACGAAAAGTAAAGTAGGTATAGGTAGACAAAAAATAAAATTACAGAATCAATTTTTTTTATTTCCTTTCCAAATACTGTTTCAGTATTTATTTTTACCGCGAATATTTAGATGACATATTTTAAATGTGTATTCTTGTAGTGAAGTTTGTAATTTTTTCTACTCCTGTACTGTTATCTGTCTTTTACTTGGTCACGAACACTAATATAAGAACATACATAATATGAGTTCAGTGAAGTCTATACTCTATTCCCCATAACAGCACTAGTGTCGTTATAGTCACTTTACGTTATTGCTAGCAGCCACAGACTTCTAAATATAGGTTAAACTTAGGTCAGGGATTAAGCGCTCAATTTTAACTTTACGGTAAAAATGCACAACTACCAACTTAACAAACAATTAAATTCCTACGGTTTTTAAGAAAAACAAAACTTTCCGAACTAAATTCATTGATGCCAACATAAAAAAAGTATTTTTAATATAAGTATATTTAAAAAAAAAAAAGTTTACCATAGACACATACTGTCAGTCAAACGTCATATTTGCCTTGTTTCCAGGTTATGATTAATTTTGTATTTTAATAATTTAAAACTTAGTCGTAAAAAAAGTATTGTATGCAACGTTGTATAATTAAGTCAAAAAACGCTCATTGCGTCTCTATTTGCGATACTCGCCGCGTTCGTTGCATAAAATACTATAAGATTATTGGAAATTGTTTATAATGAGTTATTTGTTACGTTCATGTCGATTTTATATCAATAAAACTGCAAAATATAGCAAACATCGTTTATTGTTTTTTAATGGCTGATCGCCGTGATGCCGTGTCCCAAATAAATGTGGAATGGAAATTAAAAAATACATTGCCGGCCTAGGCCGACAATGTTGTATGAAATTCCATTCTATGCCAAGTGTCAAGCCGCACCGGAAACGAGTTACCTACGTACTTTGCGGCCTAATATAAGGCACGTAATGTCCACATTTCATTGCATGTTTGAGAAAACGAATTTACCTACGACTTATTTTAAAATTCGTACCTATACGTACCTACATCGGTAATAAGCAACATGGTTTTACTTCCTGCTGTCGGTGTTATGCTAATCGTTTACATACTGCAGTACTTTGCATGCGATTCTTAAAGATTAGTTTACTGATATACATTTTCACTAAAATTATTAATATGTAGTACCTACCTATCACAAATAAATAAAGAAAAGGTTATAGGTAAACGCTTTAAAATAATAGGGACCTACGTCGAGTTGCGAAAAACTAGCCCACGTAAACCAATATCGTAAAAGATTGATATTTTTAATGGCATATGTTAATGCTTTGCTCTTCGTGATGCTATTTATGATTACCGCTAACTGGAATCGGTGTACCCGAGCATAATATTAGGCACCTGAGGCCAGTGGCTCACCTCTCGACCCGCGGCCCGCGGCGGAAGCCGACCGGCAATGTTTACTCTACGCCGGCCAGGGGACCCCAACCTAGCCTTATACACTAATCGTTCTTTTAATTTCATTTTCGTACATCTTTGACGCATCTAAAGTGAAGATTATTCGTTAGGATATTTTATAGTATCAGGTACACGGGGCACTACATATACCTAGGTTTACGCGGGATTGTTTTCCGCAACTCGACGACAAACATGCGCCTATTTTGCCTTTTGTATACCTATTAAGTATAATATTATGTTACTGATTTAATAATAGTATTAACCAAAATTCATTAATAGGTATCATTTATATGTAGGTTCTTACTTTTTTTGGTTAAAATCAGCTGTGGGCCTTCAACTATGAGTTTGGGATCCACTGTGGATTTGGGATCAGCTAGGGCTCTGGAATGTCGTTTAGATTTATGGTATGGGTACGTGAAAGCCAGTCCAAAAATGACTATTGTATTTTTTTTCAAAATTCTAAGCTCCAAATCCTATCTATTCATATAATTAATTTTAAAAACTTAAGCCTACCTGGTCAAAACATGTTTCTAACCTCGGTTGAGTACCGCTGCGCCTTCGATGACGCGTCCCTGTCAAGGTGAACTGCCGTGACCAGCCATGCCCCGTCCTTTTCTCGTCCTGACAACGCTATAGGAGTCAAGACAACAGACCGCTATTATTGAAAAAAAGTACATCGGGGTCAAAATGTTCGACCGGCTAATCCGAAGAGCGATTAAAATTACGGTTAGGTACTAAGAGAGGCTTTGACGCGTACCGAGTGCGACTCGCAGCGGGAGGCTGTAAAGATAAAAAAGAGCGCTCGCGCGTTTTGTGCGCAAACGCATCGTGATGTTCGGAACCGCGTGGTGGACGTGCGCGCTGCTCGCGCTGGCCGGCGCCGGCGCTCGCGTGTACGAGCGATGCGAACTGGCGCGCGATCTGCTCGGGCTCGGCGTACGCGCTGAGCACGTCGCCACCTGGGTGTGCATCGCTTTCCACGAGTCGCGCTTCGATACCGCCGCTCGCAACCCCTACAGCGGCGACCATGGCCTGCTGCAGATCAGCGAGCTCTACTGGTGCGGCGGCGGCAAGGCTTGCGGGCTGTCTTGCGACGCGCTGCGCGACGAAGACATCGCCGACGACGTCGAGTGCGCGCTGCGCGTGCACGAGGAGCACACCCGACTGCAAGGAGACGGCTTCCTGGCGTGGGTTGTTTACCCTCAACACTGCAAACACAACACGAAGAAATACCTCGCAGACTGTAACGAGACTTTAAAAGATGCGACCACGATTAAACCGTTGGAAAAGTCACGCGCCTTAAACGCTCTATCTAAAAGAAACTTAACATTGGAATTGAACCCGAGAATCGATGAATTACGACCGCCGTACGTCTCTATGACTTCGAGTTCTGGACATCGTAGGAATGAACTAGAGTTTCAAGACAAAACCTACCGAAGTAAATGGCAAGTTACATACTTTAAGAATATAGACGATCTTTCACTACCAGTCTTTGGACCGAAGATAGAAAAATTTACGGAATCACCGACTACTACGACCACCATCGCTACCTCCCATCTACAGCCATTCAAAAATTTAAAACGGATAGAAACTAATCAATTTAGAAACACATTTATGACTGATAAGCCGACGGCTATGACAACGTATGAATCGAATACAAGGAAAACGTTTATTTCTTCATCCACCAGCTCTTACACTCGGCCGTCATCAAGTACGACACACGTGAACTCGCGTGCTACCACTACCCAAAGACCTACAGTTTCAACGACTAAGTCAATTCAGAGTTTATTTTATAGAAACCCTAAGTCTTTCGACTTTTCGTACACAGCGGTCACGTCTTCCCCACCGGACAAAGAAAAATCTAAAAAAAATCGATTCCGCTGTCTTGGATGTCAAGCTCCATCGACAGATAAACACATTTCTAGTTCAAAATTAACTGCAACACAAAGACTACCAATAAGTTTAGAATTTAACAAAAGTACAAGAACATATGCAACCGACACAAAGATATCTGCAAGCACCGCGAGAACTACAGCGATGAATAGATCTCCTACGACTACTACCGAGCGAAGTAAAAGGACCACTCTCAGTGAAAACACCTATTTGTTTTTGACTACAACTCCCAATTCAAGTTGGGGTAGAATCACATCGCCGAGCACCACTACATCTCGAAGCAGGATCTCAACACTAAATAGTTATACAACTCGAAGCAATCTGACACATGCAAGTATCATTACCACTACTCAGAAAATGGTCATAACTCCGAGTAAAAAGGCAACCGAGCCTACAACTTTCAAAATAACCAGCAGCACGCCCAGGTATTGGAGAACCTTGACTTCTGGAACTACTCGTACCATTGAAGACAGCAGCGAAAAAGGGCAATCTTCGCAAAGAAACGCTATATTTGATTTGTACTTGAATACAAAACGGCCCAAGATAACAACGTATAAGTTTGCTCCTCGAGGCGACAGTATGTACAGAAGACGCATATTCGCCGACGGCACGACGTCCTCGCCGTGGACGACCACGCGTCAGTCAAGCGACGAGAGGGATAAATTGACGGTAGGTCGAACATATTCCAGGACGCAAGCTTGACGAGAACTTAAACATCTAGTGAGATTAGAAAGAATGAGTACCTAAGAATATTTTTTGTTATATATAACTAAGCCAAAAATGAATTACTGCCTAGATTATTAAATTAATTATACCCCAAAAGAACTTGCTTGTTCGTTTGTTTCATGTACCTACCAATAATGAGTAATCAAGTAATTTAAAAAGAATCGTCAGCATGGGAAAATATACGCCCCTGAAAGAATGTACATTGTACAACTTAATTAACGATACCATGATGACATTGATGACGTGTGCACGCCTATAGGTATTTACAAATTCATATTTAGTACATTAGTCTATACAGACTGCTTTCCCACATAATTAACCATCTTGTTGGCGTTTTGAAGGTATTCTGTATCTTCAGTCAATCCCGTACCTATCTCCTGTAAATTGACATAGGTATATATGACCCAAATAGGACGTACTTATGGAAAGTAATCAATAACTACTTGCACTGGTTTGGCAACATGGAATTTAACAAACGTGACGATGACCTATCGATGGCCTATCTAACTTATTACATACCTAGGTACTTCTATCAACTCTTTGTTTAAATAAAATAGGTACAAATATACATGTGTTGATTTGATCGAGAGCGTTTTTTTATCAAGTCACAACTAAACTAATAAATATATTATACTTTAGTACCTAGTTATAGTATTTGGCTCATCCTAATGACGACTTTTCTGATGCAAACGTCAATCGATAGGTATATATTTTTTTTTTCTTAAATAAGTAGTTTTTGATTTATGACGAAAAACTTTACAAAAAATACCATTCCCCCTATTATCTCCGAAGTTACTGATCAGAAAAATGTGTCATAATTACCAATTATCAATATCTACCTGAATATTACAGGAAAAGTATAACGGTCTTCCTAACTCTAATATTTTTTTAGAAATTTAAAACATATAAACTACTAGCGCTATCTAGCGGAGAGTAGCAAAACTAAGCGATGGCGTGTTTCAGATTACAGAATAAATATATATTAAATACAATCATTACTCATCAGGTATAGGGAAAAAACCATAAAGTAGGTAACAATCATTATTAATAAAATAACTCTAAAATAGTACTATGTTAGGAAATCTGACACTAGTACTAGCGTCATCTAGGGAAAATAAAATAAGGTCTTGCAAGGCCAGGTAAGAAAATGTAAACGAATAATTATAAAGATATGAAATGCGTGCTAAATACATACTACAAGTTTGTACGGAACCCTCGGTGAGCGAGTCCGACTCGCACTTGACCAGCTTTTTTTTACTTTTTAAAGTTTTTTTTAGTCGAGGTTTTTTTACAATCCTGTGAGACACCCAGGGCCATTGGCTCAGTCACGATGAAGTAACGAGTGTTAACGTGTTTCGTGCCTACAATAGTACATTACACAACTAGGGTGGTAATACAAAGAAAGGCCGAGATCGCAGATGTTTGCGGCCCGAGCTGCAAGCGAGGGACGTAAATATGCGATCGAGGGCTTTCTTTATTACCTCCCGTGTTGTGTACATCATTTTATGTCTACACTTAGCCAGTAAGCGGCTTTTTCCGTACGCGCAGCGTGCGGAAAAAGCCAATTTATGGCCAGGTGTGGCATAAAAGTTTATTAAATAAAAATAAATAAAATAAAATGTGTATTTATTTAGGTATAAACCCATTGGTATAAATTATATCACAATTACAACAATTAATTAAACAAATATCAAAATTACAACAAATTAAATTAAATTAAATCAATTACAATAAAAATTAATTAAAGCACATTACATTTACATTTACAATTACACTTAATTACATTAATAAATTAATAAATAATTTAAATAATTAAAGCCAATAATTATTACCTATATATACATGATATCCTACTTTTTGATGACATTGTATGTTGTTATTTGTGCTTATTTTTATGAACATCGATGAACTGTGGTATGATCTAGCGATTTGAGTTAGTTTTAATATGATTATCAGTTGTTACAATTCAATATTTTTTAAAGGTTTTTATTTACATTTGGACAAAATGCCATACCTTCAAACTCCACAAAACGAAATATTAACCTGCTTCCAAAAACGCTCGTAAAGAAGTGAAATGTTCGGTACCTGGGTCTGACCCTATCGATGGTGACTCAGGTACTGAAGATTCCACTGCCGAGACAGAGGACGGTGATAGCGACTGCCCTCGCATTTATTGCAATGACATTCTTTCCCGTTCGAAGCCCCGTGAAACCTGTAGGCTTATGATGCTACGCTTTGTCACGCGATAAATAAGTGATAAAGCATCCGTCACTCTCACACACTATTTGCCAGAACGTGACGGATGCTTTATCATTTATTTATCACGTGACAAAGCGTAGCATCATAAGCCTACTGGTTGCGATGCGACGTATAAGTTGTTCTCTTTGGGTTCAGGCTTCGTGTGCCGATATCCTAAAAATGACTAAGTTATTTATTTGTAAATTTTGTTCTTCATATTTTAGTATGTCGATACCTTAAGTATGTCATTTTGTCATGTCATATGGACAAAATGGTTTTTCTGAATAGTTAGCATTTTTCTCATACACTTTAATATAGTTTCTGTTTACGTAAAATACTTATAGACAATGAACCTGAGATAGTGTTATATATATGAGGCCCATAGAATTGAAGGGTACACGGAAAGAACATGTTTAGTCATCTAAGTAACATTTCGAGTTATACCGGTTTGAAAGTTAGTCATCGTGAGCAATTACTATGGTAACCATTTCTTTAAAAGTGAAAATAATATATATATATATATATATATATATATATATATATATATATATATATATATATATATATATATATATATTAGGGATGTAACGATACACAATTTTGCCGATACGATACCGATACCGATATTTGTAGTAAATTATCGGCGATACTGATACCGATACCGATATCCTTAGCTAACTAATGAAGTATGAACTTTAGATTTATTATTTGTATGTCCTTATTATACCTAAAACTTGGCTATATTTAACAAAGAGTCAACCTTGAAGGTGTAAAGTAAAAATAAATAAATTGTCAACACAGAATTTTTTTTTATTATGAACCAAATATATAATTAACATAGTAATTATTATTGCGCAAGGTAATAGACCAATATATAAATTAAGTCAATAATTGAAATTACTTTTTGCAGATCTTTTTTCATAGATCAAATTCTTTTCACGCTCTTGAAATAGTTGAAATATCGGTTGTATATTATCGGCGATACCGATATATCGGCGATACCGATATATCGGTATCGGTATCGTTACATCCCTAATATATATTTCTTTATATATATATATATATATTTTTTTTTTAATTTAAAATATCCACCTGTAATCAAGTGGTATAGATCATTGCGAGCTCTATATTATGGGAATAAACTCGCATTTTGAAAAAAGGTGACCAGACATGTTCTTTCCGTGTGCCTTTTATACGGTAATAAAGAAATAATAATTCTAAATCATAACACAAACACTTAAAATTTGTAAGCCAATGGGAATCGGGTTCTATGGACACCACGCCACTGATACTTATAACTGCTTATTAAGGCAAGCAGTTATAGTTTTATATATACCTACTCTACTTTTAGGGTCCCGTACACAAAGGATAATAACGGTGCCCTTTTACAGGTAGGTATACACTGTCCGTTTATACATATTCTGTCTTGTATTTAAATAGATCTAAATCATTATGCATAACAGGACTGCCGCTAAAAATGTAGGTATAGTCCGACTCTTCCCAGGTGAATTTTTCGCTTCGAGACCTAATCTTTCAAACAAAGGCCATTGTATCTATTATGGCAGCTTTGCCATAATAGATACAATGGCCTTTGTTTGGCGCAACTAGCTTGTAGCGCCTGGCGCTAGGCCATTGTATCTATTATGGCAAAGCTGCCATAATAGATACAATGGCCTTTGTTTGAAAGATTAGGGCTCGAAGCGAAAAATTCACCTGGGAAGAGTCGGGCTATACCTACGTTTAAATTTTAAAGTTCTTTCAACTATATAGGTTACGTCGTATTTTTTACAAGCTTTTATTTATCTTGCAATGAATGTATGTATTTATAAGCTTTTATTTAACTTGCAACTTGCAATGTATGTATGTACGTATGTAGGTAATTGTGTTTGTTTGGGTAGAATCTTGCAACTCAATTTTGAAGCAGATATCTTCAACCGATTACTATATTACTATAGTGCCCCGAGTTACGGGAAAAAAGTTCACATCCGGATACCAGCACCAAATTTTAGTATGTTGTTAGGTATGGTCTCTGGACCCCAAAACTGCCGGGAGACAGTCTCTGAAAGGTCAAGGTCACCGAATATGACGTCATTCATCTAGCCCCTCCCGCGTTCTTAAGAATGTTTAATTGTGACAAAACTACACATCTCACATCCACATAAGAGGTATCAAATGAAAAGTAATTAGATGTACTATAAATGACTTTTACATTTCATTTTAATAAATGTTATACTTTAGGAATTATTCACACAATAATTTCAATGTCAGAAAAAAATATACGGAAATTTAGATTTTACAGCAAAACTAAAAACAATAAGTTATGCAAATGTACTACAAAAACAGAAGCAATTTATTAAGCTTTATAACACAGTTTAAATCTTGGAAATATGTCAATAAATATAGAAACTATAGCCCAAAAACCTTGAGCGCGCGAAATACTCCCATAGTGCCCCGAGTTAAGGAAAAAAAATGTACTTCCGGATACCAGCACCAAATTTTAGTATAATATTAGGCATGTACTCTGGACTCCAAAACTGCCGGGAGACAGTCTCTGAAAGGTCAAGGTCACCGAATATGACTTCATTCATCTAGCCGCTCCCGTATCTTAAGAATGTTTAATTGTGACATAACTACACATCTCACATCCACATAAGAGATATCAAATGAAAGGTAATTAGATGTACTATAAATGACTTTTACATGTAATTTTAATAAATGTTATACTTTAGGAATTATTCACACAATATTTTCAATATCAAAAGAAAAATACGGAAATTTAGGTTTTACAGCAAAACTAAAAACAATAAGTTATGCAAATGTACTACAAAAACAGAAGCAATTTATTAAGCTTCATAACATAGTTTAAATTTTGAAAATCTGTCAATAAATATAGAAGCTATAGCTCAAAAACCTTGAGCGCGCGAAAGACTCCCATAGTATCCCGAGTTAGGAAAAAAAAAATTCTTCTGGATACCAGCACCAAATCTTAGTATGATATCAGGCATGTACTCTGGACTCCAAAAATGCCGGGGGACAGTCTCTGAAAGGTCAAGGTCGCCGAGTATGTCGTCATTCATCTAGCCGCTCCCGTATCTTAAGAATGTTTAATTGTGACAAAACTACACATCTCATATCCACATAAGAGATATCAAATTTACAGCTTTAATAAGAAAATAATATACTTGACGCCACGCCACTGCCGAGTTCACTCACTGCTGGCTGCGAACTACACTTATGACTGACAATGAACTTGAAATTTATGTGAATCGATATGTGATTCATAGGGTATATTTTAGGGTTTATTGGTCGTTTAAACTTGAAATTAGTGACCACTGTAACTCAGGCTATTATTGAGGGTCATTTAAAATGGTCATAAGTAAGACATATAGTACAAAAGTCCAGTTTCATTAGACCTAAGCCATCTCTGAACAATGTCTAAGCGCCTGCTCCGACCGGGAGTATTTCGTGCGCTCAAGGTTTTTGAGCTATAGATTCTATATTTATAGACAGATTTTCAAGATTAAAACTACGTTATGAAGCTTAGTAAATTGTTTATATTTTTGTAGTACATTTGCATAACTTAATGTTTTTAGTTTTAATTTAAAACCTAAATTTTCGTATTTGTCTTTTGATATTGAAATTATTGTGTGAATAATTCCTAAAGTATAACATTTATTAAAATCAAATGTAAAAGTCATTTATAGTACATCTAACTACCTTTCATTTGATATCTCTTGTGTGTATGTGAGATGTGTAGTTTTGACACAATTAAACATTTACAATTACACATTTGCATAACTTAATGTTTTTAGTTTTAATGTAAAACCTAAATTTCCGTATTTCACTTTTGATATTGAAATTATTGTGTGAATAATTCCTAAAGTATAATATTTTTTTAAATAAAATGTATAAGTCATTTATTGTACATCTAATTACCTTTCATTTGATATCTCTTATGTGGATGTGAGATGTGTAGTTTTGTCACAATTAAACATTCTTAAGATACGGGAGCGGCTAGATGAATGACGACATACTCGGTGACCTTGACCTTTCAGAGACTGTCTCCCGGCATTTTTGGAGTCCAGAGTACATGCCTGATATCATACTAAGATTTGGTGCTGGTATCCAGAAGAAATTTTTTTTTCCTAACTCGGGACACTATGGGAGTCTTTCGCGCGCTCAAGGTTTTTGAGCTATAGCTTCTTTATTTATTCACAGATTTTCAAAATTTAAACTATGTTATGAAGCTTAATAAATTGCTTCTGTTTTTGTAGTACATTTGCATAACTTATTGTTTTTAGTTTTGCTGTAAAACCTAAATTTCCGTATTTTTCTTTTGATATTGAAAATATTGTGTGAATAATTCCTAAAGTATAACATTTATTAAAATTACATGTAAAAGTCATTTATAGTACATCTAATTACCTTTCATTTGATATCTCTTATGTGGATGTGAGATGTGTAGTTTTGTCACAATTAAACATTCTTAAGATACGGGAGCGGCTAGATGAATGACGACATACTCGGTGACCTTGACCTTTCAGAGACTGTCTCCCGGCAGTTTTGGAGTCCAGAGTACATGCCTAATATTATACTAAAATTTGGTGTTGGTATCCGGAAGTACATTTTTTTTTCCTTAACTCGGGGCACTATGGGAGTATTTCGCGCGCTCAAGGTTTTTGGGCTATAGTTTCTATATTTATTGACATATTTCCAAGATTTAAACTGTGTTATAAAGCTTAATAAATTGCTTCTGTTTTTGTAGTACATTTGCATAACTTATTGTTTTTAGTTTTGCTGTAAAACCTAAATTTCCGTATATTTTTTTCTGACATTGAAATTATTGTGTGAATAATTCCTAAAGTATAACATTTATTAAAATGAAATGTAAAAGTCATTTATAGTACATCTAATTACCTTTCATTTGATACCTCTTATGTGGATGTGAGATGTGTAGTTTTGTCACAATTAAACATTCTTAAGAACGCGGGAGGGGCTAGATGAATGACGTCATATTCGGTGACCTTGACCTTTCAGAGACTGTCTCCCGGCAGTTTTGGGGTCCAGAGACGATGCCTAACAACATACTAAAATTTGGTGCTGGTATCCGAATGTGAACTTTTCCCATAGAAGCATGTCCGTAACTCGGCGCACTACTATGACATGGAACTGATCTGATGATGAAGCCGGATGGTAGCCAATAGATCATCTAAATTAAATAAGATAAATTCACCGCATTTGGGTTAGATTATTAGTTTGAGATTAGTTTGATTAGTTTGAGACGTGCAGTTTGCGATTATACAAAAAGAGTACAGTCAATTTGCGATTATAAAAAAAGCTTCTTTACAGAAGCTTATACTTATACAGATAAGTTTACAAGTATCTAACCTAACAAATCTTCAATAAAATTAACTTAAACATATGTACGACATTATATGAAAGAAAGATGGTGTTTCTTTATTTATTTTTAATGCGGGTAAATTACACCACATTTTAAGTTACATATATACCTAGATACAAGAAATCAAAGTACCTAGAAAAATAAACACACTTAAACATATGTAGTCACAAAATCGTAATTGTTACCTACCTATCTACTTACTATATGTTAAACACTTAAACTTAAAGTTGTATCTAACACAGGTTCCGCATCTGCTGCTGATATGTACCTACATTTGATGAGTAGGGGAGAGTGGGGGAATTGCGGATACTTAAGCAAACATCTGAATAAAAATCATACCATTAAAATTAAGCAGTCATTTTTGTCATATACCTACTTAACGTTTGGTTACTACCTTACAAAATTACCATAATCTTTTGTTTTTAAATAATTTACAAATATTGAACATTAAAGAAAAACAAAAGGCTTTCTGTCCGGAATTACCCGGTGCATGTGGGGTAAATGCGGACACTACTTGGAGTATTGCGGTTATATTGGGTACTATCCTACATATTTAATTCAACTACTCAGTACCAATTATCCACACATCAGTAGAAGTTATAACAGTATGAGTTATGATAACTCCTACTACTCTACTCAGTTGGAGTTATTCACATAACAGTGTATACATGTCACTAAATATAGATGAGAATTATAAGAAAACACGTGAAAAAAGTCTTTGGTACTTATTTTAAAATGCAGGCGCTACTTTTCTTCTTGAAGACTATACACGCACTTCAGACGCATGCAGGCCGTACGCTTGTTTGCCACCCTAGTTGTATAAAAAAAAAATAAAAAAAAAAAATGTGATCAAAAGATCGGGATAGTGAGGCATGAAGGCATCTAGAAAAGGCTGTGTCTGGTATTACCCCGCGTCCGTATTTACCCCACTCTCCCCTAAATACATTTATAAGACAAATGAGTACTTTAAATTCTTGTTTTGGTTACTAACTTATTTGATTATTTGCTATCTCCCACATAAACATATCTTAACTAATATTAATTTGGTCTACAACTTTATGCATATTGCTTAATAACATTAAATAAATTAAACTTTGGTCCGTTTAAACATATATGCTGCCCTCATAACAGGCGGTATCTCGGTATTTGAGATTCCGCCTATCGACTTATGAGGGCAGTATAAATTATTCTAACGATTCTGAGCTAGAAGAACTCAAATTTTAATACCTATTCTGAGAAAGAAGCTTACTCGGGTTTTTCTTTTAAAAACGCTAATTTATGTTGATGTGCAAGGGTTTAAACCAGTGGTGGGCAAAATACGGCCCGCGGGCCATCTCCGGCCCGCGGAAGGGTTTAATCCGGCTCGCCGGCGGTCCTTCGAATTAAAGTAGTACTTATATGGCCCCTGATAAAACAAAATGTTTGCTATAGTTCTGGCCCTCCTCTGAAATTTCTTATATTTTCTGGCCCGCCATGAAAAAACTTTGCCCACCACTGGTTTAAACAGTGTTTGGTCGCATCATGTATCCATTGACTTGGACTATCATTGGCTCACGCCAGTTGACAATAACATGCATGAAGGCGAGTCTAGTTCTGACGTCGTCAGAAGTAATGTCCACGTTACTTCTGGTTGTTACTGACTCCACTAACATAACGAGTGTTGCTTCTTAATCAGACAGATAATGTTTTATAGCAATCATAAATACAATTCTAATGTTCCTGTTATGCTGCATACTAACATGCTCTCTTGAAATGTCAGACTTAAAACGCGCTCATTTCATACCAAATACAGCTGGTTTGTATAATGATCCTACACATACTCACAACTACATATACTCACAAGACTAAATTATTAATCGGGTAAGGTCAGAGCGCACGTGACCTGCACAGGGCGCTCAACAGGCGCCTGAGGGTTCAACAGGCGACGCAATATATTTAAATAAATAAAAATATAACATATTTTAATTACTGAGGTATAAGAACTTATAAAATACATTGATTTGATAATATCACATTAAAAAGCATTGATAGTGTTTAAAAAACAACTTTAAACTATAGATATCCAGAAAAAGAACGGGCTGTTAAACCTACACCTACAATAACGAACGTGATTGATTGTGACCTTTCGGTTCACTGTGGCAATAATTTCCAAAAGTTAATGTTAGCGATTAATATTCACGCGTATGAGACATCTTCGTGGAAAGCAAGTTAATCAAGCTGAGGTGTTGCTCAGCCGGTTCCGATAGGGTTGTCGATAGCGACAATAACAAACGCAAACGCGATTTGCCTCCACAATAATTACGGAAATTAATTTAATTGCGCGAGTTCTAACGTCAACTCCTGGATTGTCACATGCCATTTAGTTAAGGTATAATTTAAGTGACGTAAGTACGTACTTACAGTTTCGGCCAACCCTATAATCAATCAAGATTGTCTACTCTCAAACCATTAGTAGGTAATAAATATGATCTAACGCAGTATATTGTACTATATATAGATATGATATTATTTGTTTTTGACAGGATATTAAATATCCACGATTAACATTATGAATGCCTAATGAGGTAATTTGAACTATAGTATTTATCTTTTAAGGAAGCATGAACCCTTACGGTATGTTTTATGTATGAAACCTGCGGCATTACTTTTTTTATTATCGACCAAACCCGAAAGATACCGAGTGGCACTCTCGAAACAATATGACAACAGAATAGTAAAACATGACTTCCACATAAATAATATCTAAATAAACGGACTTCAAATATCGAATCAGTACGACAACACACGATGCACGAGTTACCTACCTACTGTAAAAATTGCTATATCTATATAAGGTGCTAACAAATAAGCTGCCGATATTTTTAGAGCTGATAGTACTAAGCTTTCTGAGTTTATTTATGTATTAAACAATTACCATATTATGTATGTTTTTGGAGAAAATTAAGGAAGTAAGTTAGCTACGTAAAGCACCCTGTTAATGAGGTAAACAATAATCAGTGATTAAGACCTCTTTCATTATCTTACCTATGGTTACTAATTTTTCAATATGAATGAACTGGCCACTTAACAGAAAACGACGTCCACTTGACAGAAAATGTTCTTGATCTTGTCAATTAAATTAACAGTATGATTAAGTTTGGGTAGAATTTTAATTTATTTATTTTGTTCGGGAAATGAAAAACAAGAATATCATAAAAAGTTTTCTTAATTTCTAGTTGATGTTGATTATTGTAACGTAAAGTATCTTCTCTTAATATATCGGTAGCTAATTTGTTAGCACCTTATATATAAAACAAAGTCGGGTTAGTTGCACCATTTATAACTCAAGAACGAGTGGACCGATTTTTACGAACGTTGATTACTTGGGTTTGTCTCCGCCCCGAATAGCAGAATATCAATTAAAACATCTAAAAAATTTAAAATTCGACAGCTAGTGTTTAGACATAATAGGTATGCTTATAATTATCTGAGAAGTTCCCCCAAAGTCACAGCAGCGATCGCATTATCAGAACTGGATTTTCAAATACCGAACCGTTTTATTAAAACAAAAACATACAGACGAATTGAGAACCGTCCTTCTTTTGAAAGTCGAAGAAATCGGTTAAAAAAGTACCAGACACCACTATTCTAAGGTGGCTTGCCGATAAATATTCAATAGAAATTAATTGGGCCGTTTAGTTTAAAGAACAACCTTCTTGGAAGTTGGGGAAAAAATATATAAAATTAATTAAAAGAAGAATTTTCTATGTCGAGTTCTGTGGTAACAAACTCGAAAAAAAACGTATTTAGAACTTACTTTTGTGGAAGTCGGTTAATAGGTAATTAATTAAACATCTAAGTGACTATATTAACGATACCTACCTCTGTTATCTATAGAATTTAAAAAAGACATTGATATTATTTGTGTAGCTAACCTTAAACTAGTTTTGATTAGGTAAGTATGCCCTTATTGTATGCAGGCGGTAAAATGCGATGTAGGTCTAGGTGTAGTTACCCACCTACTTAACTACCTAATCGATTAACTAATCGACAGATTTACTTTTACAAATTGCGCTTCTTTGCATTGCACCTATATCTATTTATTATTATAAAATCTTCTTTTTAAAAAATATCATATACCTAATTGTAAGAATTAAATGCATGTACCTACATTTAAATATTGAAAAAATGTTTAAAATAGCCTTTTGGGAATTCCCTGAATAGAATAGTATATTATGATACAAGTGTACGAAATTGGTCATTAATTAAATACAGTTGAGGCAGTACCAAGGCAGACTTATTGTGCCTAAGGTGAAACCGTCAGGCGAGGGCTGTAACTGAAAGTAATAGAGCCCAGACTGTAATAACCAAAGCACGCGCGTTTTTCAACACACTTGCGAGGAAAAAAATATTTATAAAATACTTAAGTAAATGTGAAATAAACATTAAATGTACATTTTTGGTCCGCATCGTACCTACTTTTAATAAGGAATGAAAATGTATCACAGCGAGATTTATTGGCCAACTCATTAAACTAAACCAAAATATTATATTCTGAGAACGACTGGACTTTTTTGTTGTATTTGTATTGAATAAAAATTTCGTAAGTAGACTCCTCTTATTAAAGTATTTTTTCTTTGATTTCAATGGCAACAAAATATCAATAGCATTTTAAGCCTCACTATAAAATGGTGCAAGGTTTATTTTTTCGCACGCCGATCTGTGGTTGAATAAATTATGCTCATGCAGGTGCAGCGGCGCAAACCACCAAACAACTAGAGATATTCACAATATAATACTTAATCAGATATAATCAAGTAGCCACGGTCATTCACCAGCAACTTGCTCTTCGATATGGTCTTGTGGGGTCTGAGGTGCCTACGTACTATAAGTACCTACGCGCCAATGCCATGTTTCGAAAAATGGTCGCGCCACGCTCTAATGGGAATTGGGATCGATCGAACTATCATCACGGACGGGACTATTGTAACTAATAAGCCTGATAATTATCGTATTAGTAGATCGATCCAAGCGCCGGGCTGAGCTCGTCGACATCACGAGAACCTTGTGAAGGCTGAGAAGGACAAACTCAGCAAGAACCTTTACTTACTTGGCTCACGAGGTTACGGCCATACGGGATGTTGTTTCAACGATCATTGTTCCGATAGTCGTTTCGGCTTATAGCGAGGAGCCTCAATCACCATCCCAAGAGAGGCGTCCGTAAAAAGCGTGGCATTGCCAGAGGCTTCTCCCGGCCGGGGCACTCCAATAAACAAAGGTTGATTAACAGGTGAAACTAAATAAAAGCGTATACCTAAATAAGATCTTGACTTTCTTCTTTGATTTCAGGAAAAATAGATTGTGTTTATGTTCAAGGGATATGAAGACGGTCACCTTTGATTGTATGCCAAGTTGCCAACCCCGCAGCAGGATACGCCTGTTTTCGGCTATAGATCCTGTCTTTTATCAATATAATTGTTTGTAAGGTGTTTATTTGTGCAGATCAGCCAGAATTTGCAATAAAGGGGTTTGTAAAATCCCTTTAGTCCCATCTCGTAGTCAGATTTAGTGCCTTGGGCAAGCAGCTTTGGCTCCAATTTTCTTTAAGAACACTAGAATTAAGTGCTGAACTGCCTAATATTAGGCAAGCCGATGGGAATCCAGTTCTATGGACGCCAACGCCACGCTACTGCTAGCTAGGTTCCAAATAGGAAATGTGGCTTTATACGCAATGGGAACGAGTTTCCCACCTCATAACTGGTAGCTAGTTTCCAAAGGAAACAAATAATCCCAAATCGAAGCTGGCTACAAAGCGGGAATTCTTTAATGCCATCTCATAATTAGATTCCATAAACATAGACGTGGATTGATAGGTTCGAGTATTTCTGCATAAGCTCCACGCTATTAGAAATTGTCTCAAGGATACAAAACTGGTGTTGTTTGCTGGTGACACCAACGCTATTATAACGGCTGAAAACATCCAGCAAATAAATGAAAGAGTAAGTAACGCCCTGTGCCTTAGGCAACCGTAGGTATCGCGCGCTCCTAAACGGCGAAGACGAACTACTTGGCGGGCGTTTCTCCAGAAATATGTCTGCGACTCATTCATCTGTCTCCATACATTTAGTATGAAAAAGGGCCAGATGAATGAGGTGACCGCAGACATATTTCTGGAGAAATGCCCTGGCGGCAATGCTCGCCTGTGGTGCGTCCGTACACGGCGCGCACACATGCGCGCTCCCGATGTACCTTTTGTCGGAACACAAACTACCGTATACCGTGCTTGACATTTCCTTATAAGTTATAAGCAGAGATCGGACAAATTTGCGTCATCGCTCGTATAGGTAGGTACTGATTATTTTCTTTAATAAATGTCATTGTAACAAACCTGTGTATTTTTTGACTATCAAAATTAAATCACAGGTAAGAAATTAATTATTTGATTATATTTTGGAGTCATGTCCACATTTTTTAGGAGCGATGACGCAAATTTGTCCGATCTCTGGTTATAAGTAGGTACCTATACGTGTAGGCAGATGTCCTTCGGCAGAACTTTGGTTAACTTTGAACAACTCTAGTTCTTAGAAAAACGGCCACTTGTATTTTTTTCCAATTCCATTAAACAAATTTGTCAAGCGGTCACGGTAAACTTGGTGTGATAAAAAAACAAAGATGTTATCCTTTATATGTAGGTATCCCTAAGAGTACCTACCTACGGATTATATAGAGTCGTATAAACAATAGTACATTGTGTATCAAGGGCGGTAAGTAAGGCATTACAAACGAGTGTTTGTTACAAGGCCGAGGCGAAGCCGAGGGCTTTAATAACACGAGTTTGTAATTCCTTTACCGCCCGTGGCACACACAATGTTTTTCATCACACTTGTGAGGAAATCTGATTAAAATAACCTTACTTAACCTAAATAAAATTGTAATACTGACAGTGACATTAGTGACATATATCAAGACGACAAGTCACGTTCGAAAACCATAGCGGTAAAGACTTAAAATGGTTGATTTATATTTGCAAAATACTGAAATACACTATTTAAACATTTAATTAATGTTACAGAAATATTTGTTTACATGTATTTGCAATAACAGTTCTCTTTAAATAAATATTTCATTAATAAAAGTTAAAAAAGTACGTTGGCGTTTCCTTTGAACATGACAAATAAGAGTAAAACAGAACCAGCGTTTCAAATTTAAAAAGAAAACCATTACGCCCTAGGGCGTAATAGGTCATTTACGGCCCGCAAAACCTACGTGTAATGACACCATTTTCGAGCAAGTGTGATGAAAAACATTTTTTATATTTACGAAGTTTGTTGCAAACTATAACATACACTCTAGCTTGGATATTAGGATAACGATTGTGACCGGCTATCGGTTCAACTGTTATATAACAGTTGAATAATTAATAGATAATATGAATATTCATATTATAGGTACCTATTTCGCGTCCTTAATAATTTAATTTCAATCCGAAATTCCGAAAAAAATGGGCTAAAACACGGATAATCTTACCATTACCATCCTTGTAATCATGCCGTCGTCAGACGAGTTTAACCACCCTGGCAATTTAATAGACAACCATCTCCATCACGGTCACTCTAATCGGCACTAGCAGACGCGCGAGGACCGGCATCTTAAGGCGGCATACGCGGTTGCTGCCAGGCTGCTAATGGTTCGGAACTCATGTAGATCGATCTTCACGGGTGCTACCTTCACATAATCAGCGACTGCGTAAAGCGACAATGGATCTAACCCTCCCTCCTTAATTGTGCGCTTGGAGCGTCGCTCACTGGCCTTCAACCAACATCATCAACGAGCGCGTATAGCGACGCTGGATCTAACCCTCACTTCTTAAATGAGCGCTATTCCTCAACACGCCAGTACCTACATGCTATTGCTAAATTGTATTTATTAAATCAAAAAAGGTACATTCGTTACATTCGAATAGGTACCTACACAGAAAATTACAGCCAGAATCATTATTATGTCACATCACATGATAATGTCTCAATTTCGATTTTCACTGATCGCCTATATTATATTAAATTAAGTTTAAACGTAAAATAAGGGTGACTTTGTAGTTGTTTTTGATAAACAGTTGGGTGTTATAGGTTATAGATGAAAAATGGAACAGAAAAGTTGTCACATTACGGAAAAAAATTGACACTCACTTAACTGACAGCAGTTATTATGCACGATACCGGATGAAACATTTAAATACCTTACTTATGTTATTTTGTTCAATAAAAATCTTTAAAATAAAAGGGTAGGCAGATATGTCTGCATAAAGTCAGGTTTCTTAATCTGTGGTCAATGGAGTCCGTAATACAAGAGATTCCTATGTGCCGTGTACGACGCAAACTTTTAAGTGCCCAAATTTTTTATTTCTTTGATATACATAGCTCGAACTAACCATCGCAAAACAAAATTACAATCAGAAATGGAACAGAGATGCAATAGAGACGTATTGCGTAGGTACAATATTCATAAATATTTTTGATATTTTATTGCCATTTTTTTGTTTTGCGATGATTTGTCCGAGCTCTAGGATATGTTCGAAAGGGTCAGTGAAAAAATTAAGAAACTCTAGTCTAAAGTAAAAATCTCATATTTTTTCTCGTTCCGATGTACATCAGGTGAGTTAGTGCACTACTCGTCATTTTCCCTGATCCGCCATTTTCGTTAATTCGTCAGTTTCCCTAATTCCTCAATGCCACCAAAATCTTTAATTCGTCAATTTCTAATTCGCCATTTTATTCATTAAGTCACTTTCACTAACTGGTCAAGTACAGTCGCAGTCGATATTTAGATAATTTTTTAACCTGATATTTTTAAGCGAATGATATTATCGAGTCTTTGGGGCCAATATCAATGAATGAAATATTTTTAACATATTTTTAACATTAGTGTTAGAACATAATAGTCTGAATAATGTACTAAAAAAAACAGGAGGAAAACGTAAGGGCGCGGCCCCATGTCGACGGCACGGCGCCGTCACCGTGCGACGGTACGGTGTCGTGCCGTCGGACGGTGCCGTGGACGGTGTGACGGCGCCGTGAACGGTGTGACGGCGCCGTCCAAATAATAAATGATACCGACAATGACACATGGCGAGTCGAAGAAAATGACCAATAAGGGAAATTGACGAATTAAAGATTTTGATGGCATTGACGAATTAGGGAAACTGACGAATTAACGAAAATGGCGAATCAGGGAAAATGACGAGTAGTGCACTAACTCGTACGCCGAGTTAATGAAAAAGGAACAGGTTAATCGACCGGTCCCTTACCGGCCACTCGCCTGGGCTAGCTACGGAGCGGACCCTAACGTATACCCTGTTTTATTAAATTTTTCGGAATGGGTATCATCCCCCTTAACCCAGACTCAAATAAGCTGCTTATTTATAACGTTTATGCCACACCTGGTCATAAAATGACTTTTTCCGCATGCTGCGCGTAGGGAAAAAGCCGCTTTCGGGCCAAGTGTAGACATAAAATGATGTACACAACACGGGAGGTAACAAAGAAAGCCCTCGATCGCATATTTACGTCCCTCGCTTGCAGCTCGGGCCGCAAACATCTGCGATCTCGGGCTTTCTTTCTATTACCACCCTAGTTGTGTAATGTACTATAAAGTGCTTGGCTTGGCACCCATTTGGAAACATGTTACTTATTTAACACAAAATTTCGATACGTTCCAGGATCGTTCTTGGTGCTGACCTATCCTCACTTCTTGTACGCGCATCCAGCATATCTCAACGGAGTAATTGGCATGACGCCCGACGAGGACACACACAGGAATTGGATGGACTTAGAACCCGTAAGTTCATGTGAAAGAAATAAAAGGTTGTGCCGTAAAATGTACGGGCGAGAAAGACTGGCTGAGGCTTAAGCCTGGATGAGCCAGGGCATTCATTTTAGATTGATCAGTAACCTACTACAATAATACGATGATTATGCTAGCGCATTTTAATTTGCAGATTCAAACAAAAAATATACCGTAAAGTCGGGGTACTTTTGGAGGGAGGGGGAAGGAGGGGGGCGACTTGGCAATAGGGATAAAGTCGATTCAGGTTTTTATTGTTGCAATTAAATTGCGGCACAGTTTTTCAAGAGCCAAGTTAAGTTTGTCCCACCATACAGTTATCTTGAATTATCCACGTATCTACTGACGAGTTTGTACGGAACCCTCGGTACACGAGTCCAACTCGCACTTGCCCGATTTTTAGGGTTCCATACCAAAATGGTAAAACAAGGAAGGAACCCTTATGGTGCGACTCTGTCTCTCTGTCCTCAAAAAATCTTGTAACTGTTTAACCTTTTTTTTAAAGGGGTCCGTAATGGGACTTTGAAAATTGAAAGTAGGGCTATTATATCGAGTGGGAGGGATATCAAATGAAACGGCTTGATTTGTAGATTAAAAAGCAGTTTTAATTTCTTTTTTCTTAAATAAGTAGTTTTTGATTTATGACGAAAACGTTAAAAAAAATACCATTCTCCCCCTATTATCTTCGAAGTTACTGAGCAGAAAAATCTGTAATAATTACCAATTATTAATGTCATCCTAAATATTATAGGAAAAATATAACGGTTTTCCTAACTTGCACCGTTTTTGAGAAAATTTGCAAAAATCGTAACACATACTTATTTGCTCCTACTAAACTAATCGCCTTACAGTTTTTCTTGAACTATTTATAGGTATGAGTTTGTACGGAACCCTCGGTGCGCGAGTCCGACTCGCCATTATAAGCTTGCAATGTATGTAGTAACTATGTTTGTTCGGGTGGAATCTTGCAGCTCGGTTTTGAAGCAGATATCTTCAACCGATTGAGCTGAAATTTTGCAAGAATATCTAAATGACAAATGCAATATTATTTCAACATATATGAAGCAGATCTAATGATAAAACCGGATGGTAGCCAAAAGATTATCTAAATTACATAAGATAAATTCACCGTGTTTGAGTTCATTTGATTAGTTGTGACGTGCAGTTTGCGATTAATCGATTATACAAAAAAGTACAGTCAGCAATAAAAGCTTCTCTCAAAAAAACGTTATAGATAAATAAAGATTTAACTAAATAACGATGTTATTATTTCTTTGTATGTTACAGAACACCGGCTATGTTATAAGAGGAGCGGCGAGAGGTCAATTTAACATGTTCTTGCGGCCTGTATCGCAAATAGGTGCAACAAGCAATTTGCCGAATATCTTAACACCAATTTTCTGGGTCGAAGAGGCAGGTATCTAATAATTTCGGTGCCGTGTTTAGAACTATCCTTTTATTTCAGTACCTACTTACCTAACTTTTTGAAGTTCGTTGTTCTCAATTACAAAATCGTCAATAAGTTCTTACCAAATGCAATGAAACCTTATTAAACATTCCTTTACCTTCTGTGGAATGTACCGAGATAGTACCATCAACCGTACTGAGGCAAAAATTGTTTGCACTTACAGATTTAACAAAAAAAAACGAGGAATGTTGAGGTTAGATAGTTGTTTTATTAAAGTATACTGGTGAGAATGGACTGCAAGATCATGTAGCAAAAACCACAGCTAACGTGACACCTCTGCTGTTTCAGGGCATCGAAATGCCAGAAGAATATCTTGACGAGCTGAAAGATAAGTTGCTGTCTACATTGCGACTCGTGGACATACTAGTCCCAGTCCTCGTCGCTGTCAGCTGCGCTGTTCTCGTGCTGGGCGTCGGACTGACCGTGCGAGCACAACTCAACAAATCCGTACTAAAAAACTCTAAATAACTATTGTACATAAATATAACCTGGATATACAGGAAAAGACAAAGATGTACCCAAAAATCCTATAGTCTGAGCGTCAGATGAATAAATAATTAAGTAAATATGAAAGAAGTCTTATTTTTCGTTTCAGGGAATAGGTACCTAAACGCATAAGGGCAGCTAAAGGGCTTAAACGAAATACCTAAGGGGAAACGTTAGAGAAAGTTACCAATTTTAGCTGCTCAGGTGGCGTTGTACGTCGTTTGCGTAAACCCAACCAAATAATTATTTACTATTGCTAGTTATGTATTGGCGGAACCAGTAAAAAAAGGTGAGCTTAAATCGCAACCAATTTCAGCTCAACAGTCTTCTTGTGGACAATGAATCGCATTTCTTTAAAACAATCGCAATTTTCCACATTCTCGCACACACGCGTACCTGTTGACAGTCATTAGTGTCAGTGACTGTCAATAATTATTATTATGACAGTTTGACAGGTCATGTTTGTTTACATATTATTTTGGCGCCATTTTCATCTATTTGATAAAGATTTTGACGTAGTTTCAGGAGATGTTGAAATATGAAGTTTTAGTTTCATACTACATATATTGTTAGGTATCCAATATATTGTTATATTTCTGATTTTTTGATTATCTGCACATGATTGTTACCTTTTTCTTTGTAATTTGACCTCACTCATATGAATAGTTGTGCATGTAACTAGTATACTTACTGACCTAAGTTACTATACTTTTATAGTATGCTTACGTATTAGCCAAGCCAAGAAAAAAAAACATATTTTATATCGTATCGTCTTATTAAAACGTTTTATTATGTTAATATAGTTCTAGGTACTTGTCTACTCTTGTCATACATTTAGGATCTGTTATTTATGCGCTGTAAAAAAAGTTTAATTCACGGCTTCGATACAATGTTATTCATAGACCTTTCAACGGATTATCAGTTTATGACCGTAATGATAAGGCGGTAAATGCTTTAAAACAAAAAAAAATAATGCGTTTTGCTTTTACTGCACGCACACAACACGAGTACGAGACCCGGTCCGGCCTACCTGGGTCCTATTAAGTCAGTAAAAGCAAAATGCATTACTATTTTGTTTTAAAGCATTTACCGCCTTATCATTACGGTTATAGAAACCGATAATCCGTTGAAAGTTCATCAAGGCAGTTACTTTTCTGAAACTATATTTCGTTATGCTAATTTGTGATTAACCTCTCAATGGTATTGTATTCTTTAACAGCATTAGCTCACTTGAACGGATAAAATCTTTACTCAAATGTATTATTGTACTGAACATTGTTTCACGATGCATAAACTTTAACCGACTGTCTTGCCGTGTAAACAAATTTATAAATTAAACAATAGCTAAGGTCAATAATAACTCTGACATTTCAACATTGAGCTTTATTCAAGACTTAAAACTTTTTTTGTTTTAAACACAAATCCAGTTTACCGACAATTACTTTAAAAACAATAAGTCTTCGTATTACATTACACCGGAAAATAAGATCACATAGTTCCGAGGCTGACAATGGGGTTATTAGTCTTTCCGTATCTGGACTAGAAAAAGAACTATATCATAATACATGACATTGGCGTATTACAACTACATAAAATATAGTACATATTATATTAACTAACAACACAAAGGACAAATCAACCAGACCTCGTCATCAGCCTTCTCGGACACTACAGAACATACTGCTTATGAAAAATTAAAGGAACACATAATAATTTTATTATAGCGATATATTTAATGCATGCACTTAATGATTACTCACAGAAATATTTCGTTTCCTAACATAAATTTTGAGTTATTCCTTTATCTTACCACTTGTTAGAGAAATGCGATAATGTAGCAAGAATTATTATTAAATACAGAAAATGTGAATAGATCAATGCGACACCTCAACTTAAACCCACTTTCTCCCATCGAAGTTAATAAATATTTTCTTAAGTTACATATAATCAGCTCTAAAACTTATGAATGGGTAAGCAGATAAAGATGAGATCTCATATTAATTAATTCACATTTTGAGTGAACCCTGTCTAAGGGAAATGTGCCAACTTCATTAATATCATCCTTATATATTATATCCAAAAACAGCTAGATACTGCAGGGCCCGCCATCTAAGTGTCAGTCCCAGCAGTATGTACACTTACATA
Source organism: Eudemis profundana (assembly GCA_947034925.1). Classification (NCBI taxonomy): domain Eukaryota; kingdom Metazoa; phylum Arthropoda; class Insecta; order Lepidoptera; family Tortricidae; genus Eudemis; species Eudemis profundana. Next base: position 30,855,837 of record OX344794.1, read on the forward strand.
AATTAACTAAATTATGCTTTTCAAAAAAATGTACAATATTTACACCTGCCAAGAAGTACGAATAATAAAAAAAAAATACAGATATTCATTAAATATCAAACAATATCATTTGACACCACCAATTATAAATTCTCAATTCAGAATAAACATATTTTCATTTCATACTCTACTGACATACAGTAAGAATCATTCATAAAGATTTAACTAATAGATTGTAAAAAGATGTACAGTATTTACAGAAATAAATTCAATGAAATTTATCATGTAAGGATTCTGGTCAAATGTCACGAAAATTGACATTTCATAAAGAACTAAACCATTACCTATATACAACATATTTACAACATTGATAAACGCTAATTACCCTATACTTACTCGGTCTTATGACGTTTGTCGTCGTTATTATTATTACGCTTCCGACCTTTCGCATGTGCTAACATAGTAACTAATTTCTTATGGCTGTCGCCAACGATCCAGCCGTGCTGCTGCTGTTGCTGTTGCTGCGCTTCTTCCTCGCGGGCGTGCTCTTCTCGTTCGCGTTCTTCCCGTTCACGTTCCTCCCGTTCACGCTCCTCGCGTTCGCGCCCCTCGCGCTCGCGCTCTTGGCGTGCTTGCTCCGCGCGCAAGAGCTCCTGCCGTGCTAGCTCCTCACGCGCGAGCTCTTGGCGCGCTTGCTCCTCGCGCGCCTGTTCCTGGCGCGCTTGTTCCTCGCGGGCGAGTGCTTCGCGTGCCTGTTCGGTGACGCCGCTTTCAGAGGACCAATAATACACGGTGCGAGCCCGGCCCAAAGCGCCCGAAGTACCTGGCTCAGCTGGCACGAGGAACGCTGGGTCCGCAGGGTCGACTGCCGCGCCTCCCGTCGACGTGAAAGGACTAGTGGACGTTAACAGCATACTACTCGCCCCCGATGACGTGGATGGAGTAGGTGGCGGTTCGTCCACAAATTCACATGCGCCGCCACTTGTACCTGCACTAGCACTAGGCTCACTTATTTCTGACACAAATGATGCGAGTGTACCACCTGTACTTCTATTGTCCACGATACCACTGCTGCTGGCATCACTTGTGTAGGTCGTTGTGTTGCGATTACTACTAGTAACCCTGCTTTCATTTTCCTGTTTCTTAAATGAAATATGGCGATTGTTAGTTCGCCGCCCAACCGTATGTTGCCCATCTTTCTTTTTGCCTTTTTTCTTACGAGTAGACCCAGAAGCCATGGATTGTGCGCTGTTTGGTCGAGGTGGTCCGCCATCGGGCTCAGACTCGGAACTCCAGGTTTCAGCTAGTATATTTTGTTTTCCTACAGTACATTTTCTACGAGCCCTTTGCCTCGCCACGCCAGTTTCGTCGGACATGTGAAGTTGATCTCCTATTACATTATAATCGCCGCAGATTGCAGTGTCATCACCTATTTTGCTTACCGGTGACCCACGAGATTTTGATTCGCATTTTTTCATTCCATTGCCATTTTTAGAAATCCCTGCGTGATACTCTACAAAATCATCCTGAACTGTAGATTTTTTTTCATTCTTTTTCGATAATAAATGTTGTTTTGACGCTGTATAATCTGATTTCTTTGGTGAAACTGGTTTTAACTCCGGCGGCGATAACGAAGGACGAAGACTGGGTTTTGTACTTTTATGATCGCCGATGAATGATTTTAGGCAAAGTTTAGACGTGGATGGGCCGTAATCAATAATTGGAGGAGGAACGTGATCGTCGTCGTCATCGTCGTCTTCATCGTCGTCGTCGTCGTCGTCGTCGTCGTCGTCATCCTCATCAATATCAGACGAAAGACTTTTATACTTAGACAAGGTTTCTTTGTCGGTACTTAAATTATATTTTTTCTTCATATGGTATTGTTCATACTTAGATGCCAATTCGTCAGAACAACTAGGCGACGAAATGCGATTTTCGTATTTTGAAGAACAAGTGTCGTCTTTAAGTGACAACGATTCGTCGTTCAACATGGAAGAACTCGGTTCGTCTTCGAGTAAGCTGTCAAACAGCTGGTCAAGATTAGCTTTCGGTTTCTCTGGCTCTTTATTCTTTGTTATTTTCTTTTCACTCCGCACAGCATTATTTTTGAAAATTTTTCCCATTACTGCATTTTTCTCTATTGCATCTCTTTTCTTCAATTGGGTTGACAGCTTTTTACTGTCAGTGGAAATTTTGGTATTACTAACATCACAAGACATTAAACTGTTTTCAGTTTCATCATCGCTGCACACATAATCATCAGACATGTACACAAAATCATCACCGTCAGAGGCGCTAGCACTAGAGTTATCAGCCTCCTCAACAACTGGGTTAGCTTTGGACGTACTCGGGATGTCCTTGTTACTAATGCTTTTAAACCTCTCCATTAACGTTGATGGCCTAAATTCGAAAAGTTCTACATCTTCGTTATCCATGAATTCATAAACATCGACATTTTTGTGAGATGCGGAATTGTCGTTGAGGGGATGATCACTATCATACTTGCTACTTGATTCAGAGATCTTATTTTCTCTCCGCTTCTTAGAACTATTTTTCTTTTTCTTTTTATGACTATTTTCTAATGGAGAAACAATTGCCGAAATGTTAATGTCAGATGTAGGAATCGATACTTTTATGCCATCAAAGCCCTTTAGTGCTCCTTTTGTAAGAACAGTATTGGGGTGGTTTTTCTTAGAATTCTTCTTTCCCTTTTTCTTCTCCGATTTCTTTCGTCCTTTGCGACTGTAAAGATATTAAAATACATTAACATAATGGTATCACAACACTTTGAATTTTTATTGAAATGTTTATGCTTCGGGCGTTACTTGAACCCTTATATCTTCTAGATAAAATAACTCCCCCATGTCTCTCCCGGGCGGTAGGGTGCCCAGAAGGCTAGCCACATATTTAATATTGTCATCAAATCTATCAAATTTTAAGTTAATTTGAATTTCGGTAGAAGGTAAAGTTACATTCCTAGTGCAAGGTATGTACGTACAAAATAGTTCTTAATTTCAAGGTTAAGAGTATATGTTAAGATGATTCGAGTCACCCGGTTTAATGGAATTTTGTCTATTAAAAAAGGAATTAACCTTCAAATTGATCTACCAAATTTAGAGGACAGGACAATTTTGATATGTATCGTATCGTATATGATGTACACGTATGAGAAGCCCCAAAAAATCGGAAAAGACGTGCTTTTGGCAGTTTATGGTAAGCGCGCCATCATTTGAATACAAAGCTTTAATTACTAAAAATATCAATTTTCAGGATTCCATACCCAATGGGTGACAACGGAACCCTATTACTAAGCCTCCACTGTCTGTCCGTACAACACAGGGCTCTATCTTTTGAACCGTAATAGGTAGAGACTCGAAATTTTCACAAAATGTATATTTCTGTTGCCACTATAACAACAAAATAAAATGAAAGAGTTCCGTGGGCAGCTTTGAGTACGGAACCCTAAAAAGGGGGTCCCCGATACAATAAACGTGTTTTTTTGGAATTTTTTGCATGATTTTAGTAATGGTAATAAATTATGTAGATGCTTGATATGTTCTCAGAACGTGTATTTCTATTGCCGCTATACAACAAATAATAAAAACAAAATAAGATTAAAATAAAAGGGAGTCCCCATACAAGAAACGTGTTTATTTGGCGCTTTTTACTCGTCGGTGGTACGGAGCCCTTCGTGTGCGAATCCGACTCGCAGTTGGCCGGTTTTTTTTTCTTTTTGAGACTTCTCGTGTTATTTTGCGCGGACAAAATATATCAAGCAAAATTGATGTCATTAACATAGCAAACCGAGCTACTCGATACAGCGCTCGATACAAGTTACCGCCAACACGAACGGGGGCCTCCGGAGGCTGCCTCCGTCGGTCGTCGTTCATGTTGGCGGTAACTTGTGTAAGTAGTTACGGCTGCACATAACAAAAAGCACACATGTGAGTGTCACCAACGAAGTTGCCAAGCTATAGTTTATTATATTTACCTGATACTGGGTTCAATTACGAGTTGAGGCTGTTTTGCTGCTGCTGCTTGAGATCGGCACTTTCTTTTGATCTTATCAAATTTATCTTCGAACATGTCTATTTCTTCAATGTCTGGGTACATTTTCTCTTTGAATTCAGGATATTTCTTATTTTTTATTGAGTTTAATTCTACTGTTTCCTCAAAATTATTCAAATGTTCATAATGTGATTCTGTTACAGGAGGACTAGAGAATTGGTCGCTAAAATCTTCTTGGTGATCTGTGTCTACCTCATTTACAGCGTGCTGGAAAACGATGCCAGAATTCTTCAGATTACTTGCGTTAGCGGCCTCCTTTAAACCAGAAATTAGATCGTTTTCTAAATTTCTCACTTCTTCACTCTCTAATATAGTTTTAGCCGTTAGAGAATCAACATCGCCGTCATTTTTATTATCGGATTTAACATCAACATCAGTTTTACCTAAAAGGTCTAGCCCTACGTTGCTAGGCTGTGAAGAACATAAATGATCAGAATCTTTAACTAAAGATGATATATCCTGAACTGGATCTTGTTTCTTATGAGACTCTTTTAAAAGTTCACAACAATCCAAGAATAGTTCCTCATCACAGCTCAATCCTCTATGTGAAAGCTGTTGCTCCCTAACTATTTTGTTTACATCGGCTAAAATTTCTTCTAATGAAAGTGGAGCTATTTTTGGGGTGGATTTAGAATTTTTCTTGCGTTTTAACATTTTATCTGTAATAATTTTTAGGCGATCTAGATGTTCTTTGTATGCTATTAAATAATTTGGCTCTTCCAGAACGGGAATAGTTTTGATTTTCATTTCTACTTCTGACATTTTTGATACATGTAGGAGTGTCATTTGATGCCTTAGAAAATTGTCAGAGCGACGGAATTCCTTCTTGCAGATGTGACAATAGCTCGGTGTAGTAACAGTAGTAGAAATCTTTTTCTTTCGACCTCGTTTTACACTTTTCTTTGAAAGTGGTGACCGTTGCCTTGGTCCTCTTACATTACTTTCCATTTCGGCTGATTTTCTGTTTTCATTCTGTGTAATTTTTTTAGAAGTCCGGTCTTTTGAACCAAAATACATGTCATCAGACTCATTTGCAATATGAAATGTTTCTGAAATCTTTTTGGTCGCTAATAAATTCGATTTTCGAGGTTTCCTTTCTGAAAAGAACCCAAAACTTTCCATAAATTGTTCCGACCGCAGTTGTTGTTCTTTTTCATCCTGAGCTATACCAGCATCGCTGTTACTAAGACCAAGCGTCCGTCTATTCTTCCTATCATAAGATGAGCCCTGATTATTACCTGAATTGGTATTACTACAAACTTCATTCTCTACATCTTTTTTATGAATAGAAGTGACTTCATCCAAGTCACCTGTTTTTCTTTCTTTTTCTTCCACATATTTTTTTAAAGGTACATCACTTTTAGATGAGTCATCCGAGTCACTTAAGTCGTGTTTAGAATAAGTGTCCAACGTATGTTTAGTCGGTTCCTGAGATTTTTTTATATCATCCTCTTCACCTATCAATAAGTTTTCCTCTACTTTAGATTGTGCCATATTATTTGGAGGTCTAAAGTCTGAACTTGTTTTTAGCTGGCGGAGCGGCTCCGCGTGTTCAATCATGTCGTCCATATCAATATCGTATGGATCATAAACCACAGACTTAATAACAGCTGACTTTGATCGCGTACGTCTACCGGCAACCGGCATATTGTAGCATGTTTTCATGCGCAAATCATTCTCATTCAATTTAGACCCTGTATGTTTGTCACCGACTGGGGCTGTTTTGGTGATGTTGTTAGGTTGGTCACACATATTTTTTTCACTTTCTCTAGTACTGTCGAACACATCATTTGGAACATTTATACTATGTTTTTTCATCAAAATGTCTTTCTCTGATTGTGTATTCTCATCTCGAAGAGACTTCACGCAAGCATTCACGTCGGAGCCACACTCAGTGTTATTAAGTTTACTTTTTTTAGGCTGAAAACTTTGAGACAGTTCGACATGTGGTAGATCGCCGCTTTTACGTTTTTCGGAATATATTGCTGAACTGTTATCATTAGATTGAATACATTGAGTATCTGTTGATGATAAGCGAGTGGAATTTGATGTAGAAGGAGCATGGTTTTCAGAATTGTCGGAAGACGATTGTTGTTCTTCTTGAGGCGCTATAGTACTGTCTTTGGCCTGATCTTGCACACTATCAGCAGACTCTTCGCAACTGACTTGAGGGGTCAAAGATTTCTTCTTTTTACATTTTCTTTTTAAGTGAGGCGATTTTTTGCGTTTGACTGACTTATTTGTTTCTTTAATAATATTTTCCATAGCCGCAGGCTCTGTGGTTACATCACTTTTCACAATTCCTCTGGCTGGAGTTTTACTTATATCATCCACTTTATCATCTGTAACACCATCAGGATTTTTTATATTATTTTCTTCATCAAGTAATAATTTCGAAAAAATGAGTTGTTTCTTAGTCAATGGAGTTCTATTTTCTTGTAATGGCTCTGTATGCAACGATTCTTCTCCGGCAACGGAGTTGTTACGTGAACCTCGTCGCTTGCTTCGTCGTAAAGGCTTTATATTACTAGTATCTTCAAGACTAGAGAAAGACGTTAAAGGAACAGAAGCGATCGGAGGGGTAGCATGCTCTGCATTGTTTGTTTCCTTTGAGTGCGAAGAGTCATTGGAAATATTTTCAGGTTTATCTATTAAACGGATTTCTTCTAAATTCGTTGATTCGCATACTGAAGGATTTTGATCAGAAATAATGTTTTTTCCGATACTACTGGGTATGGTTGTTTCCTTATTTTTTTGTTCTAGGTTAGAGGATAATGATGATATTTCACAATTGACACTATCTGTACGCTCAATGGCAGTTTTCTTTTTCTTCTTGCTTTTTTGTTTTAAAGGTGGTGCTTCAGTGCATTGTTCTTTTAAAGTTTCTGATATAACATTGCCATCATTAAGTTTAGAACGTTTCCGGGATGTGTTAATGGATTGTTTGTTATCATCTTTAAGGACAGGCTTATAAAAGTCATTTTCTTTTACATTATCAACTCTCTGATCTTCAATATGATGGTAGTTTTCAACTGTCACGTTATTTGTGTCACATTCATTCAGAACAACCTTTGGTACTACGTCACCTATATTAGATCGCTCATTACTTTCACCTTTTTTACGCCGAAGTTTCCGATTATTCTTTTTTATTATATCATCAACAGTTGCAGTTATAGGACGTTTTTCATTTTTAGATAATTTTGATGATGATAATTCACCCATATCTGTAAGATTTATTTGTTTATCTTTTTTCAGTGCAACTGTCATAGTGTTAATTGTCCGCAATGATGATGCTCGAGCCGTATTTATGTTCTCCACGTTTTTCTTACTCTTTTTGTCTCTCCTTCTAATGGCAGTATCAGGTTCTTTGTTAGATTTATTTATATCGTCATTTGAATCTGTTTTAAGAAGATTTTGTCGTTTTTGTTTGCAAATGACTGCTAATGACAAGTCATCATCGGAGTCCTCTTGATCTTCTAAAGCGATTGCTCGACAGTGATCTGTTAAAGTTGGACGTTCGGTTTGTTTGTCCATCATTATTTTAGAATTGGGCGTAGAGCATTGAATTGGTAAATCATATGATTCAGAAACGTCTAGATCACTTTGCACAATCGAGTCCGTCAATGTCGCAGAATTATTTTTAGCTGTTTCGCTACTTTCCGAAGATACGTCAAGTGTCATTGATATATATTTAGTATCAGATAGGTCACTATTTAATGAACTACATTTCTTGCTAATAACTTCAGGTGGCTCCTTGTTAATTTCATTGTTTACTATTGACGACGTAACTAAAGTTGCCTTGACAAATGACTTTACATTTTGCAAGTCATCGATTTTTATGTTTTCATCTTTAGATGCTGTTGAAAGTCGTCTGGAGGAGCAGTTATTTGTTTCGTCTAAATTCGATTCTTGTATATTCGGTGAAGTTAATGAAGGAAATTTGCATTCCGCAACAACAGTTTTATTACTATGCTGTGTACTGCTAACTTCAGCTTGTTGAATAGCAAGGGAAATATCCGTATTCAATGAGACATTGACATGTACAGATTTCTCAACTTCATTGTTTTGCTCATTATTATTTAATTTATTTGATAACACGGGCGCCAAAGAATATTTTACCAGTTGACTGTCAATTGACTTTTGTCTTGCAGATGGAGCTTTGATGCGAACTGCTCGTAGGCTAGCTGTCTGGTCGTTATTGCTTTTGTTTCGTTTTAGTGGCATATGCATAGATACAGGTGGCACTTCTATAATTGGTTCATTTTGTGTTTCATTGGGAGACACTGTTTCGTCTTCAGTCAAATCAATGACTTTATCTGCCGATAGATTATGGCACGTCAGCCTATTTGAGGCCATAGTGCTAAAAGAATCTTCAGAAGTTACATCTGACTTTATCTGCACTTCTGTCTTAAGTTCATCCTTAGGGTGTCGATTTGTTTGTGTAGTATGCGATTCATCTGTGTTAGAAGCGCTGTCATCGGGGTTAATTGGCCGATTAAGAGACAGTGTTGTAGGATGGACTAAAGGATGCATTGTTGAAGTGTTTTCAAAATCGACACGTGTACTATTATTAGACATATGTAAGATCTTACTTTCTTCTTGAGCAATAAAAAGCGGTGTTATTATTTTTGTTTCCGGCTCTCGCGTGATTTCCACACTGGGTATTTTGTTTTCTGTTGGCGCTGATGAAGTTGTTAATTTACCAGTAGAATCCGACTGATTAGATGGGTCGCATTTCAAGCCAGAATCGGACATTGGTGTTGACACGTACTGAGGCAAAATATTTAGTAATTTGTTTCTATGGTCTACAGGCATGTTACCTAAAACGTCAACGAGTTCCTTAGGCAAAAGTGCAATTTTTCTTGCCGTTTCGGGGTCTTGGTCTACATTTAACAATAAATTGGAATTTACTTTTTCTTTCGGAGTATTCAGTTCTTTTTCATTTTGTGGGCTACCTTGACTGCTAGTCGTCGGAATAACACTACAGTCATCATTTTTTTGAATCGTAGAATTAGAGGGAACTGAAGGCACAATGTGAGAATAGTTGGCCTGCATACCAATAGTAGTTCCCGCTAATGTATAAACCGGTGTAGTATTTGCTATTGTAGACCCGGGTATACTCAACAGCGTGTTTGTCAAGGTTGTCGAATTCGAAGATTCAATTTTAGTAACCGAAATACATGCAGTAGCTAGTGTATAAACTGGAGTAGTACTTTCGAATTTATTTAAATGCGCCGTTATTCCACAGTTCGTTATAGCATACATACTTCCAGCATTTGAGTTGGGAGCGCTGAATGGTAGAGCTCCATAAGCAAACGGTTTATCCCCTGGGGTCATAGCAGATATATCTTGGGTCAAATTCGGACCTGCCTCAGAGTGCACAGAAACAAGAGGGCACGTTGGTGGTGGTGTTATGTTAACAATTGGACTTGTATTAGACGATAAGCCGACGCCGGAAGCGTTGTCAAGTGATGATGCCGCTCTTATTTTATACTGTGGTATTTTTAACGTGGGGTCATATATAGGTTTTTGGGCCTGTATGGAAGTTTTTTCACAAATTCGTGGGTGCGTATGAGAAGCATTTTCTTCATTTTTGTTATATGCATCATGTTCCAGTTTAGGAAGAGATACAGAAACTTGACCCGGTGCCGATACCTCTTTTAAAGTATCTTCAGTTCTCTGCTGGCAGGACAAGTCAGCGGGTACATTTACGATATTTTCTTCTGGTGCGTTTTCTGGGATCACAGTCCCAACATTCCCGGATTTTGATGGTGGCATACTAGCTTCTTTACTATTTATAACTTTTGCAGATATATTTAAGTCTTCTGTTGATATAGCCAGACTTAAACTGGTCGCTTTTGGGTCTAATTTATTGAGTTCAGGAGAAGTCATATGACCGATTTCGCCTTCCACTATAGATTTCACCAGTTTATCTAACTTCTTCACTTCTTTCCTTCGTAGTGAACCTCTGTCTGGAACATCTGAGTTTTCACCGCATATATCCGTGGATGTTTTCTTAACAGTCAGATCTGTTGGAACATCAATACTAACAGAGCTTTTAAGGGACAAATCTGTGACGGTATCTTCTTCAGTATCATTGATTTCAATAGACTTTATGTGTGAAGTCTTTATACTCAAATCAACAATTTCGTCATTCAAATTCAAGTCTTGGCCCTTGTTGGATAAATCTAAAGTTTCGTAAGTGTCATATGAACTTCCCAATAAATAAGGATTTTGAGAGTTTAATAAATCTTGTGCGGTGTTGACATTCGTTACTTTTCCTGATAAATCGAGTGGGATCGATACAATAGACTCCACGTGAGTACTCGCGTGTGCGGGTTGGTTATTTACGGGTACATGATTAAAATCTGGGCTTGAGAAATTGTCTACATTCACTTTGCGACTGTATTCACAATCAGAATGGTAATCGGCCTGCTGTTGGAGAGTTGAACGGTTTCCGTAATATGCATTACTCTGTTCCATCACAATTTGCTCCTTTTCATTTGCCGGTGGTTGTTGGGTAGTAATATTTGATTCAATAAGTTCAGGAACTTTTTCAGGCATTGTTTGTTTTTCATCTGAGGATTGCCTAAGTAAGATAGTACATGAATTATTTTCGGGCAATTGTTGGATAGACGGTTGCTTTTTATTTGGTCTCGCGTGTTGCATATCTTTAGAAATGTCTGTGGCTTTGGTTCGCCGTTTACTTTTATTGCATTCGGCAATTTGCTGTTTAACCTCTTTCTGAGATAGCGTATGGTCTGTTACAGAAGTGGCTTTTGGTGATATAGGCCTAGGAACAGTGTCCAATTTTGGAGAAACAGATCCAGGAGCAACTTTTGATACATTAGCTTGAGATGTAAGGGCGGGTTGCAAAGGTACTTTGACTGTTTTGTCTTCAATTACCAAAGATCTTCGACGTCCTGACTCACGTTTAGTTTCAGTTTTTTGTTGTTTCTGATCAGGTGCAATTAATTCGCAAGGAGTCGGTGATATTTTCTGAGTTTTAACTTCCGTGTGTGTGTTTATTTTAACCCGATTAGGCAAATGGCGGGTTTTTATTTCGAGCGGAACAGTCTTATCTTGATTAGTATCGTGTACTATTTCAGATTTTTCGGTGATTTCAACATTGTTTGCTAAGGTTACCGAAGTTGTCAACGTTACCGCGTCAGGTTTTACATACAACGGTTCGTCGTCACCGCATTGCACTGATACATGGCCCGCAGGTATAGCAGACTCTGCAGACGGCTCAACTAACTTGTTTTTCAACATTGCAATGCAAGCATTCAATCCTTTTCGGGGCTTATTCAATTTACTCTTCAGTAAAGCATCTAGTGATCCCTTAGTGTTGTGGTGTAAAGGGGGTTTGTCGAGGGTGAGAACCGCCGCTTCATTTTCAAACAAAAGCTGTTGCCCTGACTGCATGTGTTGATTAGCGTTATTACATTCTTGTTGGACTAGAAAGAGGTGGTGAAATTGCACAGACTTATCGTGCTTCTCCGAATCAGCCGTCAGGCGAGCTATTGAATGTTTGAGAGGAACGTTCTGAGCTGGGGCGCAGCGGTTGTTTGAATTGGCATTTTGACCACTACCGCCCGGTCGCTGACCATCGCGGTTGTTTGAGCTGCGTTGACCTTGCCCGGCATGTTCTTTTGCTTTGAAGTCTTCAGCATTTATATCAAGTTTTTTTGGCGAATTTTCAATCGACAGGTTTTCAGTAATGCCTGTTTCTGAATTGCCACCGGACATAGTCGTATCTTTAATGTTATCATTTTTGATGACTTTTTTTACCTGGCGATTGGGTCTTTTTGCTCTAGTGAGCATTGTAGCTTTTCTTTTATCAGATTCTGAGCGCCGTGGAGTTTTGCTTGCCACACGTCGGCCTTCCGGTTTCAAAGGTTTGTTATCGTCGTCGCTCATCACCGACGTTCCATCATTAACAGGAGACCCAAGGCGAATTTCACTACTTTCCTTGTTGTTTCGTTTTTTTCGTTTAGTGCGGTCTTCAGAGGAACGTCTTTTCATTAGAATTTTGGGCCTTTGTTTGATGCGAGGCCGCAGAGACGGATTAGTAGGGTTTACGAGTACCCGGTGACGTTTAGCTGGCAAATCGGCGATCATTTTTCGAATCGTTTCAGCTGAAACAGAAAATTATAGCATTTAAGTCAAAATAATAAAACTAAGAAAGGCTGCCAGCGTCATGGGGTCGATGCCACAGGCGGACCTTTTAGAAGGGGATTTAATTCTTTAGTTTTATTTTGTTTACTTTAGTTTTAACCTTAATTGCTTGTTTAGTTAATACTGCTCTATTTTACTTATTTCTCCATCGAATAAATACTATAATGCGATCATTAAAAAAAAAGAAAAGTGTAAATGCACAATACGTATCTTAAGATATATGTGATAGACCCAACACCAAATTTTTCGCACAACGAAGAAAAAGACATGCCATGACGTAATCTTTAATACAGATTATACTTGGATATATCGGTTTTATAGTGATTATCTGATTAGGGCGCCAATGATGCAAGACTTGGTCTTGGACCTATAAACCAGGAGGACATCATTTCATAGGACTAACTCCGAAAAGCCAAGAGTACATGTCAATCTATACATATAATACAATTGTTGAAGGATATCAAAGTGTCAAGGAGTGCCGAGAGTAAAATAAAAGATCGCAGGTGGTTTGGCGATGTTGTCTTGGTTAAAACTGAATCGTACACTAAAATTTGGTAGAAAGTTAAGAGAAAAAGTTACGCTTAAGATTTTTTCATAAAAGTAAATGGGAAGTATTAAAAATAAGTACATAATAAAACATAAATAAAATTTCTGTCTGTTTGCGCATCACGTAAAAACTACTGGGCCGATTTTCATGAAATTTGATATACTGGAAGATTATAGTTAACACAAAGGATACTTTTCATCCACCTAAGCCGAAGCAAAAAGGAGACATTCAACTTATTTCACCTCCGCCAACGAGGTGGCGAGCGGGCCCACTAGCATTTTGAATATATAACAACAAAACAAAACTCACCATCTCCAACTTCTGTTCTGATGGGACGAGGTCTCATCAGGGCTTTTGGTCTTGTCTGTCTGCTGCGAATATCTTTTCGTATTTTTTTGCGTATCGTATTATCCGGCAGGCGAGGTCGACGTCTTCGCACTCCGAATGGCCGATATCGGCACTTCCTACGTACGGCTGGGGTATCTCCCGCGCAATCCAACATATGTTGATGTAGATCGTCAAGCGTAATGGATTTTCTACATTTGGTACATTCTCGGAATCCCCTAGGGGGGCGCGTTCGATTACACATCTGACTAGGGGGTACGTATAGATGTTTCACTATGTCTGCATTCAAGAGCTGTTCCCCGACAATCTCATAGTGCTGCACTTGGGCATTGGGATGCTGGGTGGAGACGTGCGCGGAGACAGCGCGCGAGTCGCAGCTCTGAGCCCCGCAGGCGCAGCACACGTAGCAGCGCGGCCGCACCCACTCGCCGCTGAGCACTGCCGGCTGCGGCTCGTAAGCAGACGTGGATGGCATGAGCCCCAAACATGAAGGGAAATCGCCACTGACACTGGTTTCTGCTGGTTTTCTTGTCATTTTCAAGACTTGCTTTGAAGGAGTGGGCAGCTCCCTGCTCTCTAGTATATCTTTCAACTCGTTACTTATGATCGTTTGCTTTTCAGTCTTTTTCTCGAGCGGCGGGCAGCCAAATTTTTCTTCAAATTTACGCCTCATACGCAGTTGGGTCCAGATATCTAGACTGGAGACCAATGATATAATACAGTTATTCGTGTGCGAATCGCGCTTTATTTGGTCGGGGTTGATAGGATGTTTTTCAGTTTCTAAATTGTCCCATTTCCACTTATGTTTCGGTGCAATAGCCCGAGGCATGTATCTATCAAATAAATTACGTGAATACTGCTCACTTGCGAGGAGTATTGGAAACCCTTCAGCAGTATTTATCACGACACTATTTTTGGACTTTCTTGTTTTGATGGTGCTGTCTGGATCCGGATTGAAGTTGAAGGATCCATCCAAAAATTTGCTCAGATTTTCCTGGACGTTGCTTGCCACTTTAGAATAAAAACTAGTGTCAAAACACTTTTCGAATTTTTGTGTGGTTTCGTCTAAGTTCTTCCAGTCTTTTTTGGTCGACTCTCCCGCTCTAGGAGAGCGGTGCACGACGCCCAGTCGTGATAGAATCTGGTCGGCGTCAGTGTTATGAAACGAGAAGTTGGGAGGTATTCGCTTGTTCCACTGTATGTCATCCAGCACAATTACAGCGTTCTTTTCTATTACTGTATTGCTGCCTAAATTTTTGCTGGATGGTAAAATTAAATTCGTTGTAATGTTATCTTCAATGTCAGCGCCGTCGCTCACTTGTGACGGTTTCAATTCACAAGAAATCACGATTCCATTAAAGCCGTGTCCATCTTGGAAAACTTTACTCTCATTTCCAAAATCATCTTTATGGGTATCTCTTAGAGAACCCGTCGTGACTTTCTGTCGAAGCCTACTGCGGTAAGGCAGCTTATTTTCGCATGACTTGATTTTGTGTTCAGCGAGTTCACATGAAGAAGAAAATCTTGTATGGCAGTTTAGGCAAGCAAAGTATTGTTGGGGGTGAGTTGCCGCCATGTGGCGAATAATTTCGTTGGTTTCGGCTTCGTAGTGGCTACAGAACATGCAGGCAATAAAGCTGTCTTGCTTCGAACTAGCGCCATGTATCCGACGCACATGTTTGGATAGGGTTTGTTTAGAAGCAAAATGTTTGTCACAATAAGGACACAGATAGGTAGAATCAGACTTGGTTGAGAGATCATCAGTTTTATTTGGTGGCGTTTTGGACGCGGCGCCCGTTCGCTTAACCTTATCTTGGCCAGCTTTTCCGTCAGACTTTCGAACGAGCTTGGTAGATTGCGGACTGGGAATGTTTGACTTCCTCGGCCTCAGCCTTCCATTTAACCCAGACGAAAGATCATCTGCCCCCGAGTTCATCGTGTTCTCTTCTTCCGTCCTAAACAAAAAATAGACATTATATTACATACAAATGTAATGATATTTATGGAGTAAATCATGCACCGTCGTTGACAGTTCTGAATAGTATAATACATTTAGGGCGGTATAATTAGGAATAACCCAGATCGCAGGTGTTTGTGCTATAAATATGCGATCTGGGGCTTTTCTAATTACCGACCGTGATGAGCCCACAATTTTACGTCTTCCCTTGGTCAGGAAGTGGTCATTTCTTCCGTGTAGCGGGTGAAAAATGCCACTTACGGCCTAGGGTGCCTTAAAATAATTTTGTACCCGAGAGTGAAACTTTGACACCTGATTGTCGCGGCAATCCATGTTTGTTTAGCCAATAGGACTGCACTTTGGGGTTTCATAAAATATAGAATGTAATAGAATCTAAAAACATCTTTGCCTATGAATACGGCTTGTTGGAAATCGGCCGAGCAGTTCTCTGTTCACAGAAAGGTAGTCTCTCACAGAAGTCTCTAGTCAGTTATGTTGAAGTGATAGACTAGAGTCACTTCATTTTTATTACAAGCATGTATTTAGTTTCACCTGTGTGTATTCAAATCTTGCGAGTCAAATTTGAACCACTGCCCAGTTTCCGACTGAGCTCCGAGAACATGAAGTTGATACTGATGAGAGGAGCCGAATTGTAGCCATGAGATCATCTAAATTACACAAGGTAAATTCATCGTGTTTGGGCTCATTTGATTCGTTTTGACATGCAGTTTGCGATTATACAAAAAAAGTACCGTCGGCAATAAAAGCTTGTCTCAAAAAACATTTTTTAACAGTCACCCTTAGTCATGAGTACTCGCGAACGTTGCCCGTCGAATACTGTAACGACGTGCAACGTCAACGTCGTTCGCGACTACTCATGATTAAGGGAATGCCGAATGCTCCCGAAACATGTCGAGTGGAAATCTCGTCTGTTTACAAAGTGAGTGATCCGTTTTTAATTCAAAACAATAATGGATCACATAAGTTTAGATTACGGAGTGTACTTACGTTTTTAGCAAAAATGGATGAATCGGCGAAAAGTCATTGAAACAATCGTCTGACGCAAACGGGTCTGGCTCAATAATATGCGGGTTCAGCTCTACATCATGCTTAGCCTGCTCCGATGTCAATAAACCATCTGGTGGGAATCTAAACAAAAACAACACAAGTTAATGTATGAAATTGCACCGGCTAAACGTGACGTTAATTACTAATGCAAAACAACGTACTACAAAATTTGTTGTTGTTAATTTAATTAAAAAAAAGAATAAATTCGCTGTTGGCAACGTAAGTCAAATGTATGCGCTTTGCCTACGAAATAAAGTTCAATTATGTTACGTTACATTTACGTACATTCAGCAACAGAGGAAAGGTGTCACCCTGCCATACATTTTTATACGATAGAGTGCCCACCTGTTGCATTGTTTTATTGTACTCACGATTCGAACTCGGGAAAACGCTATCAGTAGTATAAGAATATCACTCTCAATCAATCTATATGACATCAAGGTGCATCGCGGGGCCTACCGAACTAACGCATCCAGCGACATGGGTGTGCTGTGCTTTTCAAATTCGCATAGCATGATTCGCATAATAGTTGTATTCTACGTCTACGATTGTATTATATTATATGTATAGATTACTTAACTTTTACCGACAATTTAGATATCACACGCACCACATATATGTACATATGTATAATAAAATCGTAGAAAGACAGTGTTTGTAAAATGATATTTTTCCAATCACATTGGCGTGTTAAAAATTAGGACTAAAACGTATATAAACAGTTTTTGGGATATTTGGCTGTTAGTCTATATGTATGTTGGTTTATGCGCGCATCACGCAAAAACTACCAAACCAATTTCCATGAAATTCAGAGTACAATAGCAACAAGTGTTATTATAACCTCAGCTCACAGAGTTTGTTAATAATAGTTCTCCTTTCAATCTTGTCCTTCATCTCAACTGTATACTACTAACGCAGTCGATTCTGTCCGGCTATCTCTGTACTTTAGCTACAGTGTGCTTTCTCTGCTTGAATTTGGATAAATTATATTATAAATATAATCTAGTGATATTATGCTTTATTTATACAAATAATATTATAAACATCAAACATACCCATAAATGAACAAACTACAATTGCTTTAACGAAAGCAGATTAGTCAAATATTGCATATTTGGATACAAATAGGGTTGCCATACGTCAGGATGTGTTTGGTTCGGATGATTACGACAGAAACCTAAGATATAAAAAAAAGAAATATACGTTTTTACTAGGTTCCTATATAATTATTACAATTTTTACATAAACATACTTTTCTATATTAGAAGCAGCACCTCTTTGTATTTTAAGCGAAAATAACCGTCACATTTGTACACAGCACCATAATAGGCCTCTTCACAGACAACATATCCTCTAGACTTCGGTTATTCACATTCGTAATATCAAAGTCTTCAACGGCTTACAGTTGACAAAAAATCAACAATAATATTGTCATTAGGGATAATTATTTGTTTCATACTTGCGCAATGAAAATCAAAAATGAGGTTTTTTGCCACAGTTTTCTGCATAACAAGCAGTTACATAGGAAAAGCACTCACCATGGTCGACACTGATAACTGAATCAAGTACCTCTGTATTCTCAGCATCTCAACCGCTCGACCAGCGGACCATTTGGTGAATTCCTTCCACTTTGCAATATACCTTGACTTTTGTAGGTACCAAGTGAACGAAACATGTTTCAATATTTGTTTTTAATAAGGGAAGATAAACAAATTTCCATATTGCTCAAAAATGTTATTGAAAAAGGCCCTACAGATAATATAAGATTGTTAAGTAAAAGATATACATTTTTTTCAAAAGTTGTTTCAAATAAAAGAAACCAAAATAATCGATATTTCTTTTAAACTATCAATAACTGTCCCTTTACTATTTCTATTTATGTTATTTGATGGATCAAAAGTTGCGGAATTTTCTCCATACAAAATATGTGTCATTAGATTAATAGCCTAGACTAGAGGATATGGTGTCTATGGCTCTCTACTTTCTTTAATTAACGGGAATCGCTCTTTCAAGACCTCCGTAAAAATACAAAATCGTGGCACTCAACATCATTATAGGCAAAAAACTTAATTAAACCTTTGCTGCATGTGGTAGTCTACGGAATTTAAGGAAACTACGTCCGTCTCCTTTTTCTAAAATAGAACGTCAGACTGTCTATACGGAAAGGTTTACTACATACAAGAAGGGCATTACTTAAGCGTTTTACCTATATGGTGATTCGCGACGAAACTAAACCAAAGCCAAATCTCTGTTATAGGAAATGTCCGGAGTTTTGTCTGGGTATTATTTTAAATGTTTAAACAAAGGATAAGTAGAAGAAGTGCATGTCGAAGCTAGATGAAAAAAATATAATTATTCTTTGAAATATATATTTTATTAACAGTCGGCAAACGTTACGTTCATAAGAATTTGAGATCATAAGGAATCTAAAGCCAACTCTTCCCTAGTTTTGTCCCTCTCGATTTACTTTTTATTCTAATTAGTTTGTTGTTGAGCTTCTTGGCTTAAATATCCATTTGTAACCGAATACAGATGCAGTAAATAATGTTTTGCCACCGTATTTTGTCGGAAAAGTTCATAGTCTTCAACGTATTTACATATTTATTTTGTTTTTTTTTTTTTTAACTTTAATTTTCACTTCGGGTCCCGTCGTATTTCAAATGGACCCGATGGGGCCCAATGGCAAAACATTATTCACTACATCTGTATAAACGAAGCCACTGTTAACTGACCACCCATAGACTTTATAGAAACACGTTGCAATAAAGTTGACATTCATTCACAAATGTACAGTTAACAGCGTGTTCGATTGTACTCAGGTATGCCCAATTTCAATCCTAACGAGAATGTGAAGTCGTCACTTTTAGGTCGCGGACTGTATACCAGCGTGCAGCGGGGCGGCGAGCGGTATCCATACAAGCGGGGACGCGCTTACTATTAACGAATATGACGACGATTAAACTGAAATACACTTACATATCGATGGTAAAAAGCGGAAATGTAGTAACCGCCAAATGCAACCTTTGGCGGTTACTACATTTCCGCTTTTTGCCATCGATATATAAATTACGAGTAAGATGCCAATGGGAGTAAAAAATTACATCCCACCAACACATTTCCGTGTAAAGTAACACCATCGCCATGACGATCTCCTCTCTTATGGAGAGCCAATCTCTTGACTCTACACGCCCTAACCTAACACTCTCTATATATCGTATACCGTTCTGCGTGAATCGTAGTTTTAAGTACTCAACAAACCCTACACCTTAATCAAAATGTGTGGCCGTTTCGTGACATAGAGACTCCTATGGGCTTATGAACAGAAACAAACTAATTCACACGGCCTATTCTCTCCAGGCCACTGTCCTGTTTTGAAGACTGACTTGACTGGTCAGAAAATATTATTCTTATCGGGGCGCATACGAATGAAATAAAAGTAATCAGAGCACCTACACAAACAAAACACATTTCTATGTTTGCTCCCGCTTTAATACCGAAATAGGCGATGTCTCGCCACTGCATTTCAATTACATATGTATAGGTAAACTCCAACTAGTTCAAATTCAAAATGGTGTTCTCTCTGAGGCTGAATATTTTAAATTTAAATATCCAAAAAAAGTCTGCGTCTCACGAATAAACAAAATGTCCAGTAAAATGTTTTAAATCGAATTCCTTGCTTACTTTTTGCAATCATAAATATTTTTAGTTCTTTCTGGCCTACGCAAATTAAAGATAATCTAATAATAATCTTCGATTTCGGGAACATACAGTACGTTAATATTTTTCTTAATAAGCTAACAATTTAAGGTTTACACAATCTCCATTAAATCACTTAAATGATATTAGACTATAGTCTAAATCACAGAGGATCCCTATTACAGCTTCAACTTTTAAAATATATACGTGTTCCTTAATATTATTTCCGTTGTAATAAAAATAAGAACAGTGTTTGTGTAAGAACAAGATTCTGAAACCTGTAATGCAAAATAGTATTTTTCTATTTCCGACTTGATATTTTAATATGATATTTATTTTGACTGACATCTTCCAGCCTTGTAGATGTGCCTTTACTATTCTGTTGTCCGAGTTACTGTTTCCATATTCCGAGCTTCCTTGTCAGGAAGTGACGAATGTGAGTGACGAATAAAATAAATAAAAAAACAGGGCAGGATAGTATTCGGTTTATGGAACTAGGTGACTAAGTCCAGATAATTTAGTGGGGCTACACGTCAGATAGCCATTCACGAGTTGCACTCGGTGATTGTCTATAGCTGCGCCCGGGATTAATCGATAGATGTGATCTAGGCACAGCAGGGACGCAACAGGGGGAGGCTTGACCCACCACCTCTACCTCTTTCCCCAGCCGCGCCCGCCGCCCACACCGCGCCCGGCGACGACCCGCAACCGCTCTCGCTGCTTCGCGGGACCGACCTCGCTGAACCAATTTCTCATTACCCCTTCCGGAACAAAGTTTTTTTTTACTTCGTAAAGCTATAGTTTCCATAAGTTTGAATAAAGAGTAGTTAGTCTGAAATGATCTATTTTTGTGTTGCCGCATGGTCACAGATTTGAATGAAAAAAATTGAGGGTGTACTATGAAGCAATTAATAACAAAAACCGTCGTTGTTAATTTTTTTAATACTTTGTTTTCCGTCGGAACCCATCGGAAGTTTGAAATGGGTTCATTTTCCTACTCCCACAAACTATGATGAAACTTTGCTTGGAAGTTATACATAAAAATGATGTTTATTTAATATTATAGTTAATTCAACACAGTATCCATTATAGATTATAATATAACATTTACTCAAAACACTTCAACTTAAATTACCTCATCACTAAAATGTCGTAAAAATTTGCTCATTTTCATGATTTTCGGATTGAGTGAAAGTCAGGATGACTTTTGTATTGGACCTAGGGATATATTTTATTGTTTAGCCTCAAGAACACCTCAATTTAAACAACTGATATCGATTTCAGATACTAACATTTATTTTATTTACTAGAAAACACGCATTGAAATTTTGAGAAAATCGCGACAAGCTAACTTTGAATCCCAAAAAATCCATGTGGAAGTGAATATAAAAATTTGAAACTACTATCAAAGTATAGGTACGATTTTTTGAATATCGTAAAATTTTCAAATCTTAGATACTTGATAAAAGTATCCTAAACCCATAAATTTCTTAATGGAAAACATCGATTATATAAAAAATATATAATATCTTGTTTAAATTCTCACTGCTACGTTTCGTTTTTTGCCGCCCAACTGCCACTACTTCAAAAGATTGTGCTATGGAATATCTACGAGCTTTTAAAGAGTCGAAAGAAAGAGTTTCGAAATGATGGTACGACCTTGTATTTTTAATTGTGAGTAAATTCTCAAATCTCTCTTAAGCTTGATTCTGCTACTTCAACATGTGCTATTGACACGAAAAAGAAAGTTATGCCAGGTATCCGTTCCTTACAAAAATCGAACATTGCTTGAGGGGTCAATATGTGACTCCCCGCTGTTCTTTGAAAACTAGCTTTTCGAATTGTTCTTTTGATGGTACCTACACCATCGCACGGGCTTTTCCCATGTGCAGTTGCAAAGAAGTTTCAGTCTACTTGCAGCCAAAAATCTTAATGATGGTAACACAAATTTGCCATATTCTTTTTATTTTTATATTGCGATGCGGCTGTGACTAAAGTAATGAATGATCTAGTCAGTTTTACTCAAAAATCAGAGCACTTCTATTTTATGACAAAACATAAGAAATCTCATTAATGATTAAAAAATAGTATTTTATACAATCGTAACATAATGAAGGCTCTTAAAGTCGAGTACCGTGTTTAGGCCACGAGGCTTGCCGAGTGGCCTATATAAGGTACGAGAACTTTAAGAGCTAATTATGTAACTATTGTATACAATACTTTTTCTATGAGTCAACTAAAACAAGCAAACAAATAAACTATCACAATCACCGTACTTCCACTAAAACTATTCATTCAAAGTTTTATTTAAAGGCCGAAAACAATTGAGCGGCAGCATTGGTTATTGGTTGTAAAGCGGTTTGTGATTGGCTCATTACAGGACTAATTGCACCAATCGCGTGGCAGGAGCGTGTTTAAGTAGAGGCAAATTTGACAGGTGTTACGTTCTGAAACGCATTTAATCATCGAATTTGCATTAAAAGTAGGTTTTTACACAAGGATAAACTTTTTTAAATTTGAAAGTTCTATTTAAAAATTATTATAGTTGTCTAAAGCATATTATAATAAATATTATAGTTGAGTAGAGAGTGTCATAGACTAAATAACATTGAAAAGTTAGCATTTATAGTTTAGTCTATGGGATCCTAATGGAAAGATTAAAGTCGACGAGTAGAAAAACATTATTTACTGGCAGCCAAGCATAACAACTTAATCTCACTAGCAGTGTTGTGCAAGTTTTAAGATTTTCAAATAATCATACCTCCTTACCTAGGAAAAATAACACTATAAAGTTTAGTTGCCACGTAAACTTCAAATATTTATATTCACTTTCACACGGATTTTTCAAGGGCCAAAGTGGACAAGTTTCAACTTTTATGAAATTTCAAAATGTCTTTTTTATATCTAAAGTACATTCTCAGAACTTCAAATCGACATCAGCAGAGCTCGGAATAGACCGTGCCTATTTACCTAAACTTCGCGGGAGGACGTAACTAAGAGTGGCTACAATCACCAAAAATAATTATTTATTTTTATTGAACGCGGGTTTTCCTGGGATTAATAAGAATACATTCTGTACATAAATTCACACTCGGGGTTAAATTATTAATGAAATACAAGATATATTGAGAACTCAAAAATCGACTTCATTCAAGATTTCAGCATTAGACAATTGTATTTCATTAATAATCTAACCCTGAGCGTGAATTTATATGGATAATGTATTATTATTAAACCAGGGAAATCCTGGGTTCAATAAAAATAATTGATTATTTTTGGTGGTTGTAACCACTCTTAGTTACGTCCTCCCGCGAAGTTTAGGTAAATAGGCACGGTCTATTCCGAGCTCTGGACATCAGTTATTTAAATTATCATGTTCTAGAGGCCAGAAAAAGAACTTAGTCTTAGGTCTAATAGGAAAGTCAGAATTCTAGTCTGAAAATCACGAAAATTAGCTTATTTTTACGTATCTTCAGTACCGCAGTACCCAGTTCCGAAGCGTATTGATTATATATTATTGGTGATTATGTAAACTATGGTTAGTAAGCTACAATAAAAAATAATCATCATTTTTAGCAAAAACTTTTTCATCACACTTGCTCGAAAATGGTGTCATTACACGTAGGTTTTGCGGGCGGTAAATGAGCTATTACGCCCTAGGGCTTAATGGTTTTCTTTTTAAATTTGAAACGCTGGTTCTGTTTTACTCTTATTTGTCATGTTCACAGGAAACGCCAACTTACTTTTTTAACTTTTATCACTGAAATATTTATTTAAAGAGAACTGTTATTGCAAATACATACATGTAAACCCATATTTCTGTAACATTAATTAACAAAACAATTTTATTTAGGTTAAGTAAGGTTATTTTAATCAGATTTCCTCACAAGTGTGATGAAAAACATTGTATGTGCCACGGACGGTAAAGGAATTACAAACTCGTGTTATTAAAGCCCTCGGCTTCGCCTCGGCCTTGTAACAAACACTCGTTTGTAATTCCTTACTTACCGCCCTTGATACACAATGCACTATTAAGCAGTGTTTGAACCTAGTTTATGGTAGTAAGAAAATGGCACCATTTCATTTCAACTTCCAACCGGTGCCGATCGAAAACAAAGTATTAAAAAAAAAATCAGTCAGCACACACCTTCAGCCGTTTTCATATGGAATGGACTCTTGTATCATCTGTGGTACAAATGTTTTAGTTAGATACGCCTTGTATAATCAAAATTACGTTGTTTACATTCGTAATAAAAATAACTGTTAATAATTCTTAATTTTACTGTGGCACAAAATATAAGACAAGTTAATAGGAAACCGAAACTTTGTCTCCCGCTCATTTTCTGTACTGGACGTAAAATATTTGTTCGTAATAATAGTGCATTTACTTTCTGTATTCGTTTTTTCTTTGTTGTGTTTTTTCAATACCGTTTGTGTCCGCAGCCCCTTTTTATAACAGTTTCCTTTAAGGGGTGGGGGGAGGGGGGAACAACCTCTTTTAACTGCCTTATGTCTAAATTGAGCCTGCGATTTTGAACTCTGTCATATTTCATAGAGAATATCATTGTCGTTACTTTTTCGCAGTCAGGGGACCTTGATCTATTCAATTAGGCTGCAGCTCCAATGTGGCAAAGACGAGCAGAGCGGAGAAGAAGCGTGTAGCGATCGACCAATCACATTAGTTTTCGCTTTTTCCATTGAAGCGAAGTGGAGACGAGATGTGGATTTCAACTAATGCGATTGTTCGAGTCCTACTTGTCTCCTCTCCGCTCCGCTCGTCTCATTCATTCAGTGTCATTTCCACTCGTCTTGAGTATTTACCCTCGCCTGGCAGCTCGGGCCAATACACCTCAGGACTCGTGAAAAATGACATACTTTCCGCACTTATATCAAAAAGTACTATGTGAACAAATGCGATCAAAAAACTCGCTACCAAGAAATAGTAAGACAGGGAAAATAAAGAAAAAGGGAAATTTTGCGACTAGGAATGACCACGAAAAGAAAATTTGCTGCAAGGAAAACAAGCGTTTGGGAACCTCATCTAAGAAATCATAAAATTTGTTGTGTAAAAATCGGAAAATTATCTCGAAAGTTTACGAAAATAACTTTAAACATTTGCAAATTATGTAATAAATTTTAGATCCGTTTATAAACGTAATTTGATTGGTAAATCAGATTATTTAAATTATAATTGTAATACAGGATATGGAATCGATACTCAAAATACATGCATGACTGAGGAAATAAAGTATATAATATTTTCATACCAAATGAACTTATATTTCGTATTCTCATATTTAAGGTAAAATCAAGATCTATAAACTAGAAAACCCCCGACTCAAAAAAACTCTATATCACATAAACAGATTTTGATGAAATCTAGCTCAAGAACAGTTTCGGTCAAATAACCATTCAAACAATAAAATCCGTATAGCAAGCGGTCCGATAGTTTTCCAAGAAAATGGTAACAGACATACATACACACTAACAACCTCTATACTTCTCTCGCATATTATACCGCCTCTATTCCGTTCCGTCTGTCGTGTGTAAAAATCATAAAATCGTAACAGCCAAAGAAGTTTCAATCAAGTTCGCATAGCCTAAACTAAATAATCGCAAAGTAATAGCAAAAGCATAATCATAAAATAAAGTAAGTTCCAACTGTAGAGATCAGCTCAGAAGTTTATGATTTATGAACATCCAATATTGGTTTCACCATACAGTTGAAACAAAAATAGCTAGGTACATACTTAAACGCGTGGCGCAACAAGTGAACTCGCAAGACGCTTACCGTCTAGCAATACTGCTGAAACACTCGGACAACATACTGGTCGTACTCCGTTTGGAAGACACTTTCCGTACAAAAGCTTTTTCCATATCACATAGAGGGTCTATGTAACACATTATCACTAACTTTCAGGAAAAAAACACTTAATGGCATTGAAGACCGGATTTATTTCCCATGTTAGGTGTGGAGTGGACACACAATTTATTCGCAATTCCCTTTATCGCGACTGTTATGCAACAGGTACGAGCTGCCGTACTGACGAAACGTCAATAACGCATTCGCGATGGCAGGTAAATATCCGGGCCTCAATTGCCATGGCGACGGAAGGGAGGTAGACTAATAGCACACGCATACTAGCATTGCAATCGCACTTACATATGCAGTTGTGGGGCGGCGCAGAGCGCCCGCCCCCGGGCGTACGCAGGCCCACACGTGGCGCCTTTGCTCGCTGTAGCTAGGCACGCAAACGACCACTACAAACGACTTCACAGTTGTCGGCTGCTACCACTGCCAGCTTGAGGCAACCCGCTGCTCTTATCATTTGGTGATACCTGAAAAGGCAGTTCCAATGTAAAGCATTGTCGGTAACTCATAAATAATCAACTACCTACTGCTACAGTGTCGTCGGGACAGATTTATCTTCCTTTAACAATTTTTGAGGAGTGAGATCAGTTGCAATTTGAGTTCAGTTTTTCTTTTATTTTGAGGTCAACGTGTCTTTCCATATGCTTTACCGCCAATAGAATAGTACAAAAATGTAAATCGAGACGATTGATTTATTTTTTAGTACTTATAGAGAAGGCACCACTCATCACTTCTACGGTCCGTTTAATGAGATTAGAGGTAAAAACTAACAAATACGTAGTGCAGATGTCACCAGGGTTCGAAGTACCTTTTGTTGCCATTTGTAAATGGAAAAAAAAAACCAATGACATCAAAAACGTAAAAAATACGTCTGAATAAAATACTTTCGTCTTCACAGATATCATTTTAATTAATTATTTTTTTATTATTTTCGACGTCATAATACTCATAATTCAATGGTCAATGTTTTTCACCGACAAAAAAGGGTTCTGTACCGTGACTACAAACGCTGTTGCACCTGGGATCCATGAAGCAGGATCATTGTGATGCAGGTGCAGACTTAGCTCAACCGAGCATTCAAATCGCATTTTTTATGTTCCTAACATTATCACAATTTGGCGAATTTACTTCCAAGAAATAATATTAGGTAATCTGTACTTGTGATAATTGTGATATTAGGGCGATTCCATTATCGCGGGTGCAACATTTTGACTCATTCAAGGCCTCCTCCTAATAAAACGAAAAACATTTATTACAAAAATATTGTTTTAAGGATTACTCTTTTCTACAGATTTGTGTATAAGAATTTATAATAAAATGTTTAAATACCCACAAGAGAGGGTTAAAGTGCTATCGCGGGCGCAACCAAATCGGCCCACCTCTCCGGATCACAGTATAAAAATAGAAATATCTTTTAATTGTCAAATATTTAAAATGTTTTGCCTATTTATATTGAAAGACAATAAACAATCAACTATAGAAACATAAAATAACTGGCCAAGAGCATGTCGGACCATGCTCAGTGTAGGGTTCCATAGCCGTAAGGTAAAAAATACGATGTAAAAAAGTACAACAACAAAAGAGCGTATCTTCATAGCAATTACGTCCTTTTGTTGAAAAGCGCAGTTTATCGGCAATAACTCAAAAACGGTTAATCCGATATTATTGAAAATAATTTTCATTGAAAGCATTAAGTAAGCATTACCTTCGTGATTTTTTTTATATTTTTCGGAAACACGGTTTAGAAGATAGAGGGGGGGGGACACAATTTACACAACTTTCGGAGCGATTATTTCCAAATATATTCACTTAATCAAAAACATTATTTTGAAACCTTATAGTAGTTTTTAAAGAGCTGTCGAACTATGTATCACACGTTGATATTTGCTGAAAAAAATTTTTTTTAGCTTCTTTAACATGTATGGAGTGCCCCCCCTAAAAATATTTTTTTTAGTTCTATAACTACCAAACTAAGTAGCGGCTCATACAAGACACCTATATTCCAAATTTCATCAATATCCATCATGTAGTTTTTGAGTAAAATGCCTGTGACATACGGACAGACGGACAGACGGACGGACGGACATGACGAAACTATAAGGGTTCCGTTTTTGCCATTTTGGCTACGGAACCCTAAAAAGTATTAAAAACTGAAACTATCAATAAATTATTCACTGTTAAAACGGTCGCGGGTGCAACATCGTATGATTCGCAGTTGGTCCTAAATCTTAGAATGCTAAGGTTTTCAAGCGCTTTAACATCCTGAATATGGAGTTAAGTCCATAACAATTAATTTAAGACCTCACCCTACACGATGGTATCAAAAAAAGTAATAAATTTTGGGACTTGAAAATTGATGTCAAGGTTCGTCTCTAGCGGAATCGCCCATTACCTTCTTATCAAATTTCATGTTTCATGACTAGGTCGACGAGTATTAACATTTAATATAAGTGATCTAACAATAAAATGAGTTTTAATTTGTATGACAAAATATTTAATCTACCTAAGGGTCTAGTTACGTAAATAGATCGTTCTAAAAAAACCGGTCCAGTGCGAGTCACTCGCGCACCGAGGGTTCCGTACAAACTCGTCAGTAGATACGTGAATAATTCAAGAAAAACTGTAGGGTGGGACAAACTTAACTTTGCTCTTGTAAAACTGTTGTCCCCATACATCGATATATGCCGCGGTTAGTTTAGTAGGAGCAAATAAGGTTTTCTTACGATTTTTGCAATTTCTGAAAACGCTGCAAGTTATAAAAACCGTTTTTTTTTCAGTAATATTTAGTATAATATTAATAATCGGTAATTATTACAGATTTTTCTGCTCAGTAACTTCGGAGATAATAGGGGGAATGGTATTTTTTTAACGTTTTTGTAGGGATGTTACGATTAGGGATGGGCCGTTCCCGGGAATATTCCACAGGCGGGAATATTCCCGGGAATATTTCCCGTGAGGGGAATATAAGGGAATTAAAAATTTGTATGAACAAAACATTTATTTTATGTCGTTCCCTACGTCGCCATGTGTTTATGGGCATTTTTATTTTAAAATCTACGGTTAGGCGAAATTTAAGCTATGTTCAAATTCCGTCCAACCTGTCAGTCCGTGACGAAATGTATGGAGTTTGACACTAATCGTCAGTTCTGTGACGACCTGCTAACTGTCAGTTAAGAACGCACTTTAAATAAAAAACGCCGTATATTGCTACTAGAATTTGTTTTCTAATTAAACAAGTATACCAAATTTTCTATTATTAACGTACATTCCCTTTGTGCCCAGGAATATTCCCATTGTTACCGGGAATATTCCCAATGTTCCCGGAAATATTCCCAATGTTCCCGGGAATATTCCCACCGGCCGGGGGAATATTTCCCAAGTATATAGGAAAGGAGATTGCCGACTTTTGGTACCAATATCGTCATTAAATTGTGTCACAACCAAAACGATACCATTGAAAACTTAGTTTTATTTTTTTAACCAGCTGGATTTTTTTATTACTGAATTTAAAATGGGAAATCTGCGATCAATTAAAAAAGAATTTTGTTGTACGGTTTCCGCCGTCACCATGAAAAATGTATGATTGCCTTAAAACTGTATTTGACAGACAAAAATTCCATAAAACTCTTTTCTTATACGAACTGCATTGTAACTCAAATAAATTAAATCCAGCTGTCCTGTACCCAGGAAAGTAACATGTTTGTCTCGTTCTTTCTTAAGACTACTTTTAACATGAGTGTAAAAGACAAAGCTAACGTCATAGATACGTCTTAATACAATCCATTATCTATCTAGTTTTCTTGATCTTAGCAAGAAAGTTGACAGCTTGACATTCTGTCTTATTCCAAGTTTAAATATAGGGTACTTTATAAGACACGACTTTTCACAATTTTGTGTCGAAGGACGTAAATCATTTTAAATTCTTTATTTGGTACAAATAACTCGTGATATTTAGCTGATACTTCACCATATGAGACATTGAGCGTAAATGTAATTTTACAATAAACTTATCTCACAATGTATCAAAATAGTTTCAAAGAACTTTTTTTTATAATAACATTTTAACAATCTGAATAGGCACAATAAAAAACCTAAAACAGGTATCCGAAATGACATGTCATACGACCAAGTTAAGTGAAGTCTCGTCAACGTCAGGAATTAAAGTTTTTAGGTGATTTTGTATTCGGCCGGTTGACAAATACTTAGACGATTTGCTACCCAAAACCTAACCTCGAAATCTGGAAATCAATCTCAATTTCCTACGGTTCCCCGAATACAATTTTAATGGGATTTAGTGATTAGGAAAGGCAGTTTCTTGTTCTTTAAGATACAGTCGGTTTTGTGTTGACACAATTACTTTTGATTTGGTACGAGGCCCCATAGACGCGTCGGCAATGTCCTTTACTTTGTTCTCAGCAATATTCATATATCAAAAGTATGATAGAAATAAAGGAAGTTTTATAGAAATAGCTTTCCAATCATCATAATAGTTACGTCACTTAATGAGCGCTACTCGATTATTTCACCAGGTTTTATCAGAAGAATTCGAAGCTTAAAATAATAAATAGTTTGAGGGGTTGATTATCATTTTGTACGATAAATTTAACTGGCAAATGTGATATTCAGTCCAACCATCTAAAGCCACATCTGGTATACAAATTCGCCTGTTGACTCGATTTTTTTCTGTCGTAAATCGAGTCTGCTATTTGTGAGGAACAAATATCTATGATACCTAATACATTAAACTAATCTTACGAAAATAAACCTAAATTAAATATAACAGCCACAAATTGTAATCAAAAGTAGCAGATCGCACTGAGCATTGAAAATGCTGTATACAAAACGGTAGGAACTTATGACGTCATCCGTTCCGTCGCTGTACTACGAGGGTGGGTTGATAAGTACCTGTTTTGAGGTATTTAGAGTAAAGATAGAAAAACCTTGTTAATACAATTTGTAGCTCGGCTATTTACTAGCTCAATACACTAAGTATTATTGTTGTGGCATTATTTTTTTTCTTACAAATTACAAAATTGTAAAGTAGTCGCATGACAGGCTTCTGGGTATCTTTACTAGGGTACAACTTTTTTTCTTTTTCTATTTTTTTAACTTGGTGAATACAAATAACTTGCTAGAAATCCAGTGTAAACAATGGTGATAGATCAATAAATACTCGCTATCCTGTTTTTTCCTGAACCCACTTGCAAGTTGAGATCGTGATTCCATTTTTGGTGCTCATTTGGAGCCACACGCTGTTGCTTATCCCATTCTTGTGAATAATGTGTTTAAGTTTCTTAAAATCACCAACACGTAAGTCAAGGACTTTAGCTATCACCTAAATCTTCATCATTGATCACTAGACATGTGGTTTCCAATTTTTTATATGTTTTATTAGTCGGTGTCAATTTTAAGCCAGTACTGTCAAGAATCGGCTCTTATTTAAAAAAAAATCTATATTCTAATAAAAAACACTGTGAGATATAACAGTTAGAGTCTCCAAAAATAGGCATAATATTATTTTTTTCATTACCTATTAAATAAAAAAATATGTGTGGATCTTGCGGCGAACTGTTTTAATTTTTTCATAGTTACGTCCACGTCGTCGTCGGAATCGTGCAGTTTGTGATCCATAATTCAAAGAATAAAGATGCGACTGTATTGAAATTTGGCCTAAATACTTCTAAATAATGTGTCATACAATAGCCGGAAACATGAGCATGTCAAGATTCTAGAAGTACTTAAAGACAGGTACTTATCAACCCACCCTCGTAAGTCTGTATGAAAAAAATAGCATTTTGCCATTTTGATCACGAAAAAGTGCGTTTAAGCACATAGTTGTCATACATTTATTTTTTTCAGTGTTATTTAGGCATTCCGAAATTGACTTCAATTTTTCTTTAAGACGCTAAAAAAAATATCGTTTTTTTTTAAACTGTGGTCTTATAACTTTATATTTTTTATACATTTTTTGTTTTTTCTTTTGTGTTATGATAATTTAGTATTTTCCAATCCATATGAGAATATTATGTTGTAAAATTCAACATAAGTCAACATCCCTATCATATATTACCTACCTACATACCAGACACCATACATCTAAGGTGGTTAAATAAAGCAATGCTTGTGGCCCTAACCGTCGATGGTGGTGTGTTCATTATTATTAATATAAGCCCATTATGACCCACTGCTGAGCAAAGGCCTCCCCCCGCTCCTTCCAACTTTCCCGATTTTGTGCGATCTCTGGCCATTCCTTTAAAAAGGAATCTAACTCGTCTCGCCATCGCCTGCGAGGTCTACCGCGTTTCCGTTTGGAGTTGTCGGGCATCCACTCCGTGGTGATTCTGGCCCAAATCTCCACATCTGGACTTTTGAGCTTCTGTCAATGACCAAGTTTGAGTACTGTAGGCAAGAACTAGAAGTATGCACATGTGCTCATAATATCGTTATGTAGGCTAAAAATATCCGCATCAGCATCAGTAGATATCAAAAATTTTTATCTGCAATATTCCTGGCCTAGATCCGGTATTTTGCAAATATTCACATCTGTATCCACAAACGTAGTCACAATAAAACATGCTTGGTTATGCGGGTGTAGACCTGCGGGTGCTACTGCGGATTTTTTAAGTTTCCCTGACGTAAATATTCATCTGTTCACCAACGCACTGGAGAACGTCTTCAAAACGCTGGATTGGAATGGACGGGGCATCAATATGGCAATTTAAAACATTTGGTTCGCTGACGACATAGTCATTATGACTGGATCACTGCAGGACTTGACGGAGATGTTCCAGAGCATAAGTGTTTCTTCTGGACGGGTGAGTTTGGGAAATAACTTAGATAAGACCATAAGATATGTTCAATTAATCAGTGGGTCCAATGCCAATCATCGTGCTTATGCACGATAATGTCAGCATCGAGGTTGTTCGGAAGTACACTTCTAGTATGTAAGCCCGATCATCCAATTAGGTAGGAACACTTTGATAAGGAAGCTGACAGAAGAATACAGTTGGGCTGGGTAGTATATGAGAAGCTTCGCCACATCTCCGAATCGCCACTTCCCCAATATCTCAAGTCAAAAGTCCATATCAGTGCGTCCTTCCAGTCTTCAATTATGGAGCAGAGACATTAACAAAAGGCGAAGAAGTTTCAAGTCGCTCAGCGAGCTACGGAGAGGGGTATCCTCGGAGTTTCTCTAAAGGACAAAATCCGGAACTAGGACATCAGACGGACATCCAAAGTCACCAACATAGCGTTGAGGATAAGCTAGCTAAATTGACAGTGGACGGGCCATATTTGTCGCAGAGTCGATGACCGATGGTGCAGATGAGTTCTGGAGTGAACACCGCGAAGGAGTTGGCCTGTGGGTTGACCCACCACCACCACCAGGTGGACTGGCGACCCGAAGATAATAGCAGGAAGCGGTTGGACGAGATGAACATCCGGGTACGTTGGCTCAAACTGGGGAAGGCCCATGTCCAGCAGCAGCAGATGACAAGAGGCTAATGATGATAATGATGATGAGTTATTCATCATTGCAACCAACGTTCGTTTAGAATTAGTAGAATTTTAATGGAAGATGGATATTATTTCTAAACATGCTGGGAAAAGTAATAAATAGGGTTTCTTTCAAGAAGTATAATATCACCAACAAAGTCGCCTTTGGATCGTTTCATAAAGCCACACTGGTATTTTAAGGCCTCTCATTATGTATTAGTTGCATAAATTGTGCCAATAAATTATGGTGTGTTGGGCAACGGTTTTTTTTTTGTGAATTTTTCAGATCCCACATTTATGCACAGTTACGATTTAATATTGTCTTCGGTTTCCGCGATTATCACTCATAGTAATAAAACAACTTAAACGGATTAAATCGCGTATATTATTACATTTTAAGTCCCGACGTTTCGTAACCCTTTTCAGCGTTCGTGGTCGCGGGTAGTTACGATTTAGCTCAGTGGTGGCCAAACCTTTTTCATACGGGACCAGATATTGAACAAATTTCAGAGAACGGCCAGAGTTGTAGCAAGAAATAATATTGTTTTAAAATATCTATACTGCTGGACCGTCAAAAAATATTATCGCGGGCCATATACTACTTACTACTTATGTCGGACCGTCGTCGGGCCGGAGATGGCCCGTGGGCCGTACTTTGCCCACCACTGATCTAGCTCATACAGCTTACAGTAATGTACATTAGTATATGTCTGTACCTTTGGCATTTCAATATCAATTTAAACCCTTTAAATAAATTTATGCCACACCTGGCCATAAAGTGGCTTTTTCCGCACGCTGCGCGTACGGAAAAAGCCGCTTTCTGGCCAAGTGTAGACATAAAATGATGTAAACAACACGGGAGGTAATAAAGAAAGCCCTAGATCGCAGATTTACGTTCCTCGCTTGCAGCTCGGGCCGCAAACTTCTGCGATCTCGGCCTTTCTTTGTATTACCACCCTAGTTGTGTAATATACTATATTAAAATTAAAAAACCGTCCAAATCGTAACGAAAGTCGACAAATTTTTTCGACCACGAGTAAACCCCTGTTATTTTTATGATATTTAACTCTTCATGATTGATCATGTTCTTGTTTGAAACAAAATTTTATGATATAACTATGGTTGGGTCCTACTGATTGCGGAATTATGATTATCATTATCAAATAATTTTATTTTTTTATCTTCCCTTCTTTTCATTGCGGTAAGTATTTTGAAACGGGTTTTTTTTATACGATAGGGTAATGTTTTTAGGCAGGTGAAATATATTTATTACCATACTATATTCAAAATGTCGTTATTTCACCATGAAAATAACAGTATTTTCAAACTTTCGTTACGTTTACGTTACATTTTCATTACATGTTTACAAAATGTAATGTAAACGTAACGAAAGTATTTTATATTTTTATAGTACATTACACAACTAGGGTGGTAATACAAAGAAAGGCCGAGATCGCTCGGCCTTTCTTTGTATAGGCTCGAGCTGCAAGCGAGGGATGTAAATATGCGATCGAGGACTTTCTTTATTACCTCCCATGTCGTGTACATCATTTTATGTCTACACTTACACACCAGGTGTGGCATAAATTATATATTATAACATGGATTTTTTTAGCTACATTATCTAATTAAAACATTTGCCAGTATGATCAAAGCTTTACGACAACATATTGTTTCTATTAAAAAAAACTAGAAATTTACAGTACACTGCAGTGCCGTAGCGTCGTAGCATTATTCTTATTCCTCGTAAAGATAAACTTGGTACGGCAAAGTTACTCCGACTTGATCTCGGAAAAGTTTGACGCCACGCCACTGGTACACCGTAACGCAACTGGTTTAGACGGGATTACCTATTAAATGCAACTAACCAACTACTGAGAAATGTACATTATGCGATATGCGTAAACCGACCAGTAAAGAACAGATAAGAAAAGTAAGTTTAACGGATTACTAAATATAAAATATATATATATATCTTTCTATGTTGACTACCTGCGTAAACCCTTAACCCTCAAACATGCTGGCATAGGCTGTTTGTTAATATTTTTCGTGGAAATTATTATTTATTATTTAAATAAAATAACGAGTAACTAATTCGTCATTCGACAATGTAAACCAATAAGTTATTCGGGAATAAAAACATGTGTCATACTTTCTGGCGGTGACATGGATATCGTACGGAATTCAAAATAGCATAAAAAATGTACTAAATTGTACGCTAATTAGAAAAATGTACTATACATACGAGAAAACAACGATCAATCTGTCACCGCTAGGAAGGATTCTTTCTGGCGGGCGCTATCTATTTCACTATGTTGCCGTCGAGTTTTCAACTTTCTGATGAATCAGTAAATATGTACGAGAAATGTACGAAATTGTACGCTAATTTAAAAAAAAACGACTACTTACGAGAAAACAACGACTATTATGATACGAGTGGGATATGTTGGTCATTACATTCGAGGCTGTGTTGCACAGCCCGAGGAGTCGTTAGGCGATGCCATGCCCCGCTTTTTAGTTTGCCTAAAAATACTAGCAAATTAAAATACCAAGGAGTACAGATATACATAAAAATGCTTTAAGACCTGAACGTAGTGTACGTTGTACATATTTACTAATTGATCAGAAAGTCGAAAACTCGACTGCTACAAAGTGGAATAGATAGCGCCCGCCAGAAAGTATCCTTCCTAGCGGTGACAGATTAATCGTAGTTTTCTCGTAAGTATGTGTAGTCCAATTTTTATTAGAATTAGGTACGATACCATGTCACCGCCAGAAAGTAAGACACAAAATCATGTCTAGTTTTGTATTTTTGGTGGTGGTTTGTTTTATTTATTTGCATGGTATTTTTTTGCATGTGAATATTTAAAAAAATACGCAAGTAATTATAACGGGCTAGCACTTTGACGAACACGTTAGGGTCATTCCATATGAAAACACCAAATGAGGTGCGCTGCATGATTCCAGATTTTGGTGAAAAAAATCATAGATGATAACATAGGTACGCTTTACATAAAACTATAGTTGTTTTATTTTGAAATTGCTTAACTGCCGGTTAACATCTACCTGAAGTTTTAAAATGAGCGATTTTCGAGATCTATTCAAACTGATGTAACTTTTTTTCTGTTGCTGAAACTGAAATTGTATGTTTATATTTTTACTGCTAAATAAGTGTACTTGCAAAAATATATCAGCAATAGCTGTTATTTTATTTCCTCATTGAACAGGAAGCGTCTAAAAACTCATCTGATTTTGCTATTTTGAGTGATGTTCAGGTGGCTTTTTTTGGATTACTAACTGGGTCTAGGCAAAAGATGAGACAAAATAGTCAATAAATCAAGAACCTAAGCAATTTATTCGAACGTGTTGATGGAATTCAAGAAAAACCACGTGAACATAATGATTTTTTCAGAATTGGCCATTTTCGACCTGCAAAAAAACCGTGTTTGGCAAAACATAAAAATCTGAAAGTTTACAGGAACGTGTGACCTACTTTGTATTCGTTGAGATTTGTGACTGGAAGTAGACCGAAATAATGGAGAAACATCATTTTCATGAGAAAATCAGATGAACATTTCGCCCGTGCCAGCTAAACCATTAGCAAAGCGATATTTTTGTTTTAAGTAAGTAGGTATATTAGAAAGAAAAATGCTATTATAAGTTACACAAGTTCAGCAGTGAAAACAGTAAATTTTTACATTTTGAATTATTTAATAGTCTGAAAAGTTTTGGCTTGTAACTGATAACGAAAAATGAAAAAAAAATGTGCTTTTTTAACCCCGCAGCGCTCACAAACATAGTTACAAAGGCGGCCGAAAAGATTTTAGTTATAAAACTGGTCATGAGAAAAGAGAAAATTTCCTTACCTGGTTACAAAACACAGTTACATAGGCCGCCAAAAGGTGATGAGATTATGATCACATTGATCACAAAGCACTTTTACAAGAAAAAAATAAGGAGTTGTATGTGAGCCAGGATGGACCTTCAGTTAAGAGGTTGAAACAAGAAGTTGTGAAAAGTGCCAAACATAATTTTAGGAAACCATGAATTTAAAACAAACTAGGATAAATCAAAACACTAGTGAAATATTAATCAATCATCATTATCATGAGCAATTTACAATCCAATACAATCCTCTTTATTCCACACCATAAAATGTAATTCAATCTGTATTTATAAGGAAAATTAACAACAATAAAAACAATTAGGAAGAAAACAATCAAAGTAACAGTATCACAGAAAGTAACAACCTGAATAGCATTGAATTAAGCATACACAGTTTATAAAGTACTTATTCAACTTGTCTGACTATTTGGCGATCCCAACCATTAGTTTCAGTTCATTATGTTACGTTTTCCAGTAACTCAAAAATATGCTTTATTTAATTTTTATTAGCATTAATCACTGCCAATGAATTCTAAACATTTTATTAGAAGAAAAAAGAAAATGACTTGGACAGTTTCGGTAGTGTGGTGTTAGTTCAGTCATTATAGATTTTGACCCGTGAATAATCAGTTCTTGGATTTTTTTTTCGTAGGCCCCTCGGGGGGGTCACTGGGAGTGTAAGTTCATAAAGTAGACTGAATCACGCTCCTGCGTATATTCGAAAAACGGTTTTTCTTGAATAACTCGGCCGTTTTTGATTTTACAGTAAAACCATGAGGACAAAAATTGTAGGAAATTTGATTCTCTACAAGTTTGGTCCTCACAATTTTTCTTCTAGGATCGATATTTTGGAAATTACATTTGAAAAAAAAGCGACAAATTCAAAATATTTTCATCATCTCGTTTATTTTCAACTTTACGGCATAAATGAAGAGGACTAAACTTGTAGAGAATCAAATATTGAATTTGTCGCTTTTTTCAAATTTAATTTGCAAAATATCGATCCTAGAAGAAAAATTGTGAGAACCAAACTTGTAGAAAATCAAATTTCCTACAATTTTTGTCCTCACGGTTTTACTCTAAAATCAAAAATGGCCGAGTTATTCAAGAATAACCGTTTTTCGAATATACGCAGGAGCCTGATTCAGTCTACTTTTTGAATTTACACTTCCAGTGACCCCCCCGAGGGACCTTCGAAAAAAAAATCCAAGAACTGATTATTCACGGGTAGGGTCGGTTTTTTGGATATAATGACTGGACTATGTGTTTGTCCCGGATAGCCGAGGAGATGCAGGTTCGAATCCTGCCCAATGTCCGAGACATATAATTTTTCTCTTCTAATAAAATATTTAGAGGACTGTTTTATTTAGGTTTTATTGAAATAAAAAGTATCTTACTGCATTAAGCTCCACATTTCATTGAACTATACAGTTGAGTTGCAGAAGAGCAGCAACAGCACTAGTTGGATTATGATAGCTACTTTAATCTTTGCACGACTAAAAATCGTTCAATCCTAATAAGAGATTAATCTGTCAATAAGTTCAATCTCGGACTTAGTATTGTCAGGACTGACTCACTCCGCGATTCCGTTGTTCGGCTATTATAATTAAATATCGCCACCCTTGGAGGAAATAAAGAGCACGCGTTATGCGATAGAAAGTCTGTCGGATGCGGGTAAGCTCCGCCCGGTCGTCTGACGCGAACAACCGTTTTTTTTGTACGTAGTGCTAATACTTATTCTGTGCTGTCTGACTGACAACCTTTCGTGTTTAATATGCAGTGGAACTTCGATAACACGAATCATTAAACCTTCGTAAGTCAAAGTTGCGTGTCGTCGTACTCGTAGTCGCGTCACCCCCCGCCAGCTGACGTGACGCGACCTAGGACGCCCTCGGCGATGATGAGCCGGTTATATATTTAATCTTAAAGTTTGACTCGCAAAGCCAGAGAGAAACAACTGGATACATTTAGCGGGGCCCTTTGCCCTAAAGGTGACTAAAAATATATAAATAGATTATTTTTATTATAATTGCGAAGTGTGAGAAATAAAGGCTTATTTTATTATGTATTAAGTCAAAGTTGTTGATAATTCCCTAAAAACAATCAGTACATTTTTTGTCTCTATAACTCGAAATACTTGTATATAATATATACACATATTTTTTATTTCTCATAGACACCATTCTTTTGTTTTATCACCACTGTATGTCAAAGAAATAATTAATATATGAAATAATGAACTTCAAACTAATCAATTCAGTTAAAAAATTCAAGAGTTACTATAAAATAAAACCTAAATCGCTATAGGTATCAATATAATATTTGAAGAATTCCCTATATTTCTCCAAGATTCCATTGACAGATGGTGACCTATTGACAATCGGAATACCTGGGAGTTTGTATCCTTTCAAACCAAAACCGAATTTCCAAAATTAGTTTAGCAGTCATTAAGTTAATTAGGGAACATACAAAAAAAAAGATTCTGATGGAATTGAGAACCTCTCTTCTTTTTGTAAGTCGATTAAAAATAAGGCAGGTAGGTTATTAATTTCTAGTCCATACTAAATATTACCCTCTTCTATAACTTAAAATCAAGAAAATCGACGACAACAACATACATGGTGCAAAGTGCTAAGTTGTCATCCTGCAATTAGAATCGTTATACGTTGTTGTCGTCTTAAATACTGAAGCCTAAATTTGCAGAAGTCAAAAAAGGTTTAATTTAAAAAATGCATTTGGCAACATTGGCAAACATCACAAGAAAGAGGATTAATTAGTCTTCTTACTTGGCAAATATCTTTCCATTTAATAAGTATATAATGTGTTTACATTCCTACTGAAATAAATATTCAAGACAGTCTAGCACAAATCGATTTAGTCCCAACCAAACTAAGCAATGCTTGTATGCATCAGTGGCGTGGCGTCCAAAGAACTCGATTCCTACCGGCTTGCCTAATTTCAGGCATTTGACCTTATTCTACAGCTCTTAAGGAAAATGTACGCCTAATCTGCACCGGCTTGTCCAAGGATATCTTTCACGCCACGCCACTGGTATGCACATACATATTTAAATATAATACTTAAATACATAGAAATTATCTAAGACCCTGGAACAAATCACTTAGTTTGGTTGGAACTAGATTGATGTGTGCAAGACTGACCAAGATATTAATTTCAGTAGGTATGTAGACAGATTTTGTAATAAAGGAAAGAATTATTACTTGGCAATAATTACAAGATTAAATAATCCTCTTGCTGTAGTTTCTCAATGTTGCCATATATATAATTTTTAATAAAACCTTTTTCTGTCTTAGACTTAGAACTTAGCATAGTCTGACTATAACTCTCTATAAGTTGAATACTTGTAAAAAGATGCAAGTCTCGCAACTAAGTTCTTCTACAACAAAAAAGTTTTGAGATGTAATGTTAAACTAAGTCAGTACCAGGGGAAGGTACAGAACACGATTTCTACCGACTTGCCTATGACTGTGGTAAAATGTGTTCTGGTGACAGACAGACAGACAGAGGAGGCTTAGAATTAGGGTTTCGTTCCACCTTTTGAGCACAGAATTCTAAAAATCAGCACAACAAGAGTTTCAGAATTCTGTGATTTAGAATAATGTCTGTGAAACTTTGGTGTCCCCATGACAAATAATATATGAGTCATTTTCAAAAAAATTGTACACAATTAAGGGATTCAATAAAAACTAGGGATGTAATATATCGGCCGATATATCGGTATCGCCGATAATATACAACTGATATTTCAACTATTTCAAGAGCGTACAAAGAATTTGTTGTATGAAAAAAAATCTGCAAAAAGTAATTTCAATTACTCACTTAATTTATATATTGGTCTATTACCTTGTGCAATAATAATTACTATGTTAATT
This sequence comes from Eudemis profundana, assembly GCA_947034925.1. Taxonomy (NCBI): domain Eukaryota; kingdom Metazoa; phylum Arthropoda; class Insecta; order Lepidoptera; family Tortricidae; genus Eudemis; species Eudemis profundana. Next base: position 30,896,819 of record OX344794.1, read on the forward strand.
ATATATTTGGTTCATAATAAAAAAAAAATCTGTGTTGACAATTTAATTATTTTTACTTTACACCTTCAAGGTTGACTCTGTTAAATATAGCCAAGTTTTAACTATAATAAGGACATACAAATAATAAATCTGAAGTTCATACTTCATTAGTTAGCTAAGGATATCGGTATCGGTATCGCCAATAATTTACTACAAATATCGGTATCGTATTGGCAAAATTGTGTATCGTTACATCCCTAATTAAAACAAAACTTAATTTATTCCTTTGTGTTATGAAAGTTACCCATATAGTTTGTATGCCTAACTTTCGTAACACAGAGGAAGCGATCGTGATTTTGTTTTTATTAGGCCCTTAACTATGTACAATTTTTTTTAAAATGACTCATATTTATGATTCTACAAAAGGTAAGCCTGGCAATAAAAATGATGGCTATGATGAGTAGAGTGGAGATGCTGCAGACTTTAAATCTATTAATCCATTGCTGAAATGTGAATATGTTTCATCTTGAACCTACGGAACTAACTTGCAAAAGAATTTAAACACTGTATTTTATTACTTACATTGCTATTTTTAAGTAAACACCTATTATTGTATAAGAACATGCAATATAAATGATTGAGAATAAAAACCCTAATTATATTTTTTTTCACATGATTGACAGCAGGTGTAATCAAAAGCAAATACAAATAAAGCAGTGTTCATTATTGTGCATCAATGTTTTCTACTATAATTAATGCTTTGGTCATCATTTTACTACCCGTAGCCCACTGCTTTGTTATGACGATTAAGAAATATTTGATAATGTGAAAATTTTCATTAACCGTACGAACTACATTTCTCACAATAGAATTATCAATATTTTCATAAAGTGCGAACCCTATAACAATTAATAACAAACGTTTCACACTAAAAATCATCGATTTCATCAACAACCACGATTTCGGTTTTGGTTTAGGCAGTCTATAGCTACTTTTTATTGTGTAGTTGGTACCATGCACGTAGCAGTAAAATATGGAGGATGCATATCCGAAACCAACAAAAACTTGAGCTTGGTCAAATTAATCACACAAATTCCGTAAGAAAAAGTGTTTTTAACTAAAAATAATCCGTTTGCAATCATCTACATTAAGAATAACTCGAGTTAAATGATAAACGCTCTCCATTCGTGGACGGTCGTACGCCCTAAGCGATGTGTTGATGTAGGGTGAAGTTCTACTTACCATTTCTGAGACAGACATATTTCACTAAAAAAACAGTAATTATGAAGAAAACTCAAAATGAAACAGAAAACTTGTGACAATAATGTACGATTTAGTTAAGTTTCACAAATTTTCCCACAAAACAATAACACTACGCGCAATCACTATCGCACCATCACACTGAAGTTGTTGACAAGCATATCATGGCAGCCAACCTAAGGAAGAAAATAAATCAATTCCGAAGAACGTGAAGTGCGGGAGGGTTTTTTTTAGTCACGAAAAATGCATGTAATTTTTTGTTTTTAATCGTGTTGGTTAAGACGTGTTAAAACATACTCTACGATACCATACTTTTTTTATTACAGAATTTCTGTAGGTATTCAAATTAATTTTACCGCGACCAATGTACATATTACAATATTACATAGCCACAGCCACTTTGCAATTTTAAATAATACAGTTTTCTGACACGAGCTACATTATTGTTAGACTTCCTTGTTCAAATGCGAAAGAATGTAAAGATTGGGGAAAGCTTATCGACTTCAGTACCATTTATGTCTCTATAGCGTAGATGTGAAATGAAATTTGTTAATGTATTGTTTAGTTAGACGCTAGACAATATATAACCAACTATTATTTTACCTAAACAGACCTCGACTCTAGGTGAGTAACGTGAAATTAATAATATAATATATCACTTTATACACATTTGTATATCGTCCGTATGGGCTGTTTCCTTTGCCTTTATAAAAAAAGTTTGTGACCTACATAAATGACATCTGTCATTGTCAGATTGACAATTACACACTTTTACATATAGAACATACATAAATCATATTGAGTTCGGTTTGTTCATAGTGCAGAATGAACAATTGGATATAAAATATTTATAAGTCCTTGTAATGATTTCAATAGCTTTAATATGTGTCCGGGGTAGAAGGTTACTGCTAAGTTATGATTCATGCCCTATAAGCTATTTATAATGAAATCTGTAAATTTACTCAAAAGATTCTTCATCATGGCTTTAATTTTAAGTGCAGTTTTTCTCTTTTTCTTCTGGAACAATATGGGAATTCAAAGGTAATAAAAATCCATCAATTAATTTAACTTAGTACCACACACTGTATTATGAACCATTGGCTCAAGCAATGCATTTTATTTACAGTATAAATTAACTTAATGCAAATGCAGGAATTGGTATTGCGATTTTATTTACTCACTCATAGTTTTTATTATAATCATTCCATATCGGAATTCGCATAAAAAGAAAAATTGGTTTTTTGATATTCTTATTATTTCAAGAGTTTGAAAGTACATATTATATATAAAAAGTCGCACGGGAGATATTGTCTGATCATCCAATGTTGCCCTACCCGCAGTTAGTTGTGATTACTTTGACCACTATGGACTATACCAGGTTTGTGCATCTCCCAAAACCAAGAGACAATGTTAGGCAACATTGTCTCTTGGTTTTTTTATCTTTATACATACAATTTAATCAGTTCACCAAGAATATTTAGTAATGTCAATTCACCTAGAATTTCCATTTACCTAGTCATGACATTTGATAAGAAGCAAGAAATATAGACAAAAATCAAAAGTTGTCATTTTGTTTTAATTTTATGATGTCAATAGTTGGCTGCGAATGCACCTCATTAGCATGCAAAACCAGACACCGGATTGGAGGGAACTAAATGCTACAAAAATGTTATGTTAGATAATACAAAAATGTTTGTACAGTCGAGTTCAGCATTATCTGAGCAAAGAACGGATCAAAAATATCTGATCTAGTTCTTACGCTCCTGACAATAGGGTCTTGTTCAGATGTTTTTGGTCCAATCTTTGCTCAGATAATGATGAACTCGACTGTATTTTGTTGTAGTGGTATGGAACCTTAGCTTAGTGGGTCTGACTGGGGCTTACCCTTTTTAGGGTTCCGTACCAAAAATGGTAAAAAAGGAACTCTTATAGTGCAACTCTGTCTGTCTGTCCGTCTGTCACAGCAAGATATCGTCGGCCGTAGGCTGAATTAGCGTAAGGGGCATTGTTTTGCCTGTCCCTTACCGTAATTCAGCCTATGGTCGACAATATCTCAGGATCTACTGATGCTATTGACTTGAAATTTGGAATAGTGTTAAAAATCGCTAACTCAAGCCTATTGGATATAAAAAAAATCTTATACCTTTTTTACTTTTTTTTAAAGAGGTCCGAAATGGGATGTGGAAAAACAAAAGTAGAGCTATTATATCGAGTGGGATATCAAATGAAGGGGCTTAATTTGCAGATTCCAAAACCATTTTTTTTTTTTTTGTTAATTTTGTACTTTTTGATTTATGACCAAAAACATTCAAAAAAATACCATTCCCCCTATTCTCGTCGAAGTTACTGAACAAAAAAATCTGTAATAATTACCAATTATTAATATCATCCTAAATATTACAGGAAAAATAAAACGGTTTTCCTAAATTGCATAGTTTTTTAGAAATTTTCAAAAATCGTAACACATACTTATTTGCTCCTACTAAGCTAACCGCCATACAGTTTTTCTTGAACTATTCACTTATCTACTTACGAGTATGTACGGAACCCTCGGTGCGCGAGTCTGACTCGCACTTGACCGGTTTTTTTATAATGCAGACATTCTTCTTCGTAAACACAGTACTTTTACTGGCATTTTCACTTTTCATTGAAACTTTTATTTCAGAATCAAGTAATTTTGGCTTTTTCTTACTCAGAATCATAAGCACTATTGATTCTAATAAAATACAATTTGTATGTGTCAATTTTATGATGAACCATACAACTGTATGATAATAAGTTTGTGTCAAAAAATGTTTTTATGAGACAAGCTTTTATTGCCAACTGTATTTTTTTTTGTATAATCACAAACTGCATGTCAAAACTTATCTAATGAGCCCAAACCCGGTGAATTTATCTTGTGTAATTTAGATGATCATATGGCTACCATCCGGCTCCACCATCACATCGCGACATAATAATATTGCATAGTCATCTGATTTACATATCCTTGCAAAATTTGAGCTCAATCGGAAACCGGGAAATGCGTCAAATTTAACTTGCAAGATTTGGTTACAGAAACACAGAGGGACAAGTGAAAGTAAATAAAAGCTTGTAAAATGTCCTAAAACTTTTTTGGTGACTCCTATTTTTAGTGTAGAAATAGAAATGAATAGTGCCCATAAATTCTGAGTAAGAAATACCCAAAATTAACTCATTCAGACAAATAACGTAAGACGTACACCAAAAAGCTTTTTATGGACAGGCATATTCGGAGTTTGCCCTAAAATATATTCAAAATACTAAACCTGTTTTGTTGACTCACAGATCACTTGGGCCTAGTGTTGCCAGGTCTAGTTTACCAAAAATCGGGATTTTGGTGTTCAAATTGGGACAGCATATATGTATAAATTGAAGAGCAGGAAGTTTTAAAAACGATAAAGAAACATGGGATTGCGGATGTCTTTGACATGAATTCCTCTGACCTTTTGCTTGACACTATTGTTAATACACCCTATATAACAGATATAAGGGCCGTCTGAAAATCGGGAAATTTGGCGTCCCGATTGCCGCTCAAATGGACATCTGTCTGGCATCTCTACTTAGGCCTGATCTTGATGTTAAAAATTAATAATCTCGAGGTTTTTTAAAAAAAAATAAACGAAACATTGCTACTTTTTATCATACTTCGAAAAAAGAGGTTCTCAGTTTGTCGGATCTTTTTAGGGTTCCGTAGCCAAAATGGCTAAAAAGGAACCCTTATAGTTTCGTCATGTCCGTCCGTCCGTCCGTCCGTCCGTCCGTCCGTATGTCACAGGCATTTTACTCAAAAACTACAAGACCTATACTGATGAAATTTGGAATATAGATGTCTTGTAGATGCCGCAACTAAGTTTGGTAGTTAAATAATAAAAATAAAAAAATCTAGGGGGGGCACTCCATACATGTAACAGAAGCTAAAAAAAATTTTTTTCACAAAATGTCAATGTGTGGTACATAGTTCGACAGCTCTTTTAAAAACATTTTAAGGTTCTTAAGTAATGTTTTTGATTAAGTGAATACCTTTGGAAATAATCGCTCCGAAAGTGGTGAAAATTGTGTCCCCCCCCCCTCTATCTTCTAAACCGTGTGTCCGAAAAATATAAAAAAAATTACAAAGATAACGCTCAATTAATACTTTCAACGAAAATTATTTTCAACAAGATCGGACTAACCGTTTTTGAGTTATTGCCGATAAATTACGCTTCTCAACAAAAGGACGTAATTGCTATGAAGATACGCTCTTTTGTTTTTGTACTTTTTTTACGTCGTATTTTTTACCTTATAGTTACGGCTATGGAACCCTACACTGAGCATGGTCCGACATGCTCTTGGCCAGTTATTTATGTATTCTCTGTGATTACCTGAAACCGGCTGAAGCGACTTGGAAAATCTGGAAATGGTCCCATTGTCATCTCTTGAAGTATTATAGGCATACGTATATACGTACTTTTATAGTAACTGTTGCATTTTTTATTCAATAGATTAGTTTTAAAATTACATTTTGTATTAATAATTAGTATTCGAAGTATTCATTAACGTTCTAATGCGTAATATCTGATATTCGCATTTAGTTTTGGGGAAAAATAGGAAATTTTGAGTATTCGAAATGCCAACCCCACTCATTTGAAAAACCTTGTAATTTTTATTTCTAGAGATAATTTTGTACTTTTTTGTGTATTTTAGATTTTTAAGGTTCCGTACCTGAAAAGGAAAAAGCAACTCGTAAGGGACCTGAAAAGGAAAAAAAACGAACAAGAGCGAGTCGGACTCACCCACCGAGAGTACTGTACAAACACTTAAGTTTTCAGATTTTTCCCTATACTTGTAGTATAAGAGTATAAGACGGTATTACTTGCCGAATTTCATAGTTCTAGGTCAACGGAAAGTACTCTATAAATTTTGGTTTCCTTGAGAGAGTCGGAATGTACGATTTTTGCGGCATAAATGGCCATTTCTTTTTTTACGTTAACTGAGAAGTTTGATTTTTTTACAGCTTCAAGGGACCATAGACCTGAGTATATTATGGTTTTTCAACTCGATACCTCCACGCGTTCCCGAGATAAAGGGTCTTAATAGACAGACAGACAGACGGACAACAAAGTGATCTTATAAGGGTTCCGTTTTTAGGGTTCCGTAGCCAAAATGGCAAAAACGGAACCCTTATAGTTTCGTCATGTCCGTCCGTCCGTCCGTATGCCACAGGCATTTTACTCAAAAACTACATAACGTATATTGATGAAATTTGGAATGTAGGTGTGTTGTATAAGCCGCTACTTAGTTTTGTAGTTAAATATCAAAAATAAATATTTCTAAGGGGGGTACTCCATACATAAGTATAACAGAAGACGATTTTTTGTGGTACATGGTTCGACAGGTCTTTTAAAATCGCTTTAAGGTTCTTAAGTAATATTTTTGATTATGTGAATACTTTCGGAAATAATCGCTCCGAAAGTTGCAAAAATTGTGTCCTCTATCTTTTAAACCGTATGTCCAAAAAATATGAAAAAATCAGAAAGGTAAAGTTCAATTAATACTTTCAACGAAAATTATTTTTAATAAGATCGGATTAATCGTTTTTGAGTTATTGCTGATAAACTGCGCTTCTCAACAATAGGATGTAATTGCTATAAAGATACACTCTTTTGTTGTTGTACTTTTTTTACATAGTATTTTTTTTTACCTTATAGTTACGGCTATGGAACCCTACACTGAGCATGGTCCGACATGCTCTTGGCCAGTTTTTTTCCTTTTGATGTACGGAACCCTAAAAAGGGGTAAACAGCCTATGGCAGCCAAAACCCCTGGTGTACTTTCGGTTAATATGTGTTATTTGATTTGAGTGATTACGTTCTGTAGAAATAATTATGAAGCTCAATCCAATGGGCCCAGCCATGGGTGGCGAAATATAATAATAATAATAGCTGCGCAACGGAATCGTGGAGTGAGTCAGTCCTGCTATAGTCCTTAGTCTTTCCAATATAAGAACTCATGCAACTGCAATCAGTCTCGTAATTGTCGTAAGGGACATTGATTTGCCTGTGCCAATTAAACTTACGATGGACGATATCCTTGGGTGAATTTACCTGCCGCCCCGTGACCTTGGATTACTGTTCACACAGTGTTTTTTATAGAAAACTAGTAAGAAAGAATCCATTATCATTTTCACGTAAGGCATGAAAACTGGTTGCCTTCAAACGTTAGGATGCTTTACCTTGGCAAACATGCATGCATTGTTTGCGGCTATAGACATACCGTCTTAAACGTCGTCGAGTGGTTATATTAAAGGTTCTTTTGCTAATGATAATCCCATTATCAGCCTATAAGGGCATTTTTATTTTAAAATCTACGGTTAGGCGAAACTTAAGCTATGTTCAAATACCGTCTAACCTGTCAGTCCATGACGAAATGTATGGAGTTTGACACTAATCGTCAGTTCTGTGACGACCTGCTAACTGTCAGTTAAGAACGCACTTTAAATAAAAAAGCCCATATACATCCCAGTGCTGGACACAGGCTTACTCTCATAGACGAGAGTGGGCTGTAGTCCCCACGCTAGCCCAATGCGGATTGGGGACTTCACATACACCTTTGAATTTTTTCGCGGATGTAAGCAGGTTTCCTCACGATGTTTTTCCTTCACCGAAAGCTAATGATGGTAAATATCTAATATGTAATATTCCGTACATAAGTCCCGAAAAATCATTGGTACTAGGCAGGAATCGAATCCACGACCTCTGGCTGAAAGATGATAATATTTAATAACATTTATTAACCGATTCGTTGCAGATGGCACGACAGGCGTGTCATGAAGGTTGGTGTGTGGCGTCATTCCGCACTGAAAGGTTTAATCTAATATTTTTTGGATTGATAACTTAAAATGATGCTATGCAATGAGCAAAATCACGAATTATCTACTAAAAGTTTTCCTCGATTTCTCCAAGATCCCATCATCAAATCCTGAAATAGCAATAGGTATAATTGGACCATCGGGGAAGACCTTGAGAATTTTCCAAATCGGTCTAGCCGTCGTCGAGTAAATAAAAAAGATTTTGATGAACTTAGAACCTCATTCTCTTTTGAAGTTGGTTAAATGTATAATGTGTGCCGACGGTACGCCACTAATTTCGTTATCTAGATTCGGTAATAACCTATTAAATACTAGTCCTTAATTTGTCATAAAACCTGTAGTTCCTCAGTATGGCCGACCGACTTATATTTCGTATTGAAGTAGTACCTAGGTTAACTTTACTTATAATACCTTGTAGTTTATTGTAAAACAGAGTGAGACAACAGATACATAAACATGAGAAGAAACGTGAAATCAGAATATTATGGATTATAATTTTATTCGCCGTTATACTTACATTCGTCAGTAACTTCGGAATTCTAAGGTATCACGGTTAATGATTGTTATTAATTCTCAGAATGTTCAACTACTTAATTATGTCATTATAATATTCGTGCTTACCTTACATGTTAATGTGCACTACGTTTGTAAATGAGATATTTCTAAATTGGTTGCAGACGACGGACTTGAGTGATTATTGTCATATTTACTTAATTAGAAGCTATCAACCGAGACTATGACAAAAGTATTGATAATATCAACCAACAGATTGAAGTATATGATAGTCGTATATGAGTTTTTACGTCAGACCTGGCCATAAAGTGGCAATAACCGTCCGCTACGCGTGGGGAAAATCCCACCTCATGGCCTGGGGGAGACGTAAAATTTTTTCCTTACCAAGAAATCCTCAGATCGCATATTTATCGCCCTTGCCTTCGGCTCGGGCGTCAAATACCTGCGATCTAAGACATTCTTTGTTGTACCTCCCTAGGTTAGTAATGTATTATAACCTTTTCAAAGCCAACGACGGATATATCCGTTATAGGAATGATATCAGAAATATCCATATTTTGCTTTATAGATACAATCAATATTAGAACACCTTTCCCCGAGTAAAACACAATATGGTGATGTTCCGGTTATCAAACGTTTATCAAAATTTTTAAGGCGCATATCTATTTAATAAATACAAAATCAACATTTCTTTACACCTTTGAATGGAGTTTAATTGCAGCACATTTAGATAGAAAAAGTTCATTTATTTATTAACAGGACGCTTCACTGGCTGCTGTCTTTAACATAAGGAAAATAACTCATTCCTACTTCATCGACTTATAAATCGGTCCGCTTAGTTTTTAGCGTTGGGGTTGTTAATTAACACATAGATTGTTTGTTGAGCCCGACATGGACAATGAAGTATTATTGCGAATTTTTGAAAGTCCTGAATCTGATGATTTTGATCTCGAGTAAGGCGCAGACGTAAATATAGAAAATGTAAATGCTACTTTTATTGTGTTTTCATGGTCAGATATTTTATTTCAGCAAGCACTTATTTGTTTATGATCAGAAGTTGTAAAATAAACTACCTATTTGATTTTCCTGCGCGTAGACGTAAAGGAATACAAAAGCAAATAACGCGCTTTCGGGATGAGTTTTGGGAATTTGAAGTGATGTTTGACACAACGTTCATTAAGAGGAAACAGTAAGGTCGAGAGAATTGAAAATTAGGTATTTGTAAAATGTGTCGCTGTCCCGCACTGCCCGCCTCTCCCCCGCAGAGCGCGATAGAGACACCTGCAGCTTGGATCGAAAATACCTTTTATAATTTCATGAAAACAACGTTTCGTAGTCCCCTGATTTCTTCCCCAAAACTTAACCTATTGAACTAATTTTTCATTAAACATTAAAGAAAGGCTTTGGCCGTGTTCCTGTGTTTTCCTTTTTAATAATCTAGTCATATTTGTTTTCTGGATGTGTGAACACAGCGGGAAATCTGGCATTTTTTTAGGTTTTTGAAGGTTAATATCTCTTTTGAGAATCAATTTATCGTAAAAAGGAAAACATAGGAACATAGCAATAGTAGCCATAGATTTTTGGCCAAAAAATTATTGCTCTACTGGCATTATCCAGGGAGGAAACAGGGGACTACGTTTGTATGGAAAAACTGCCCTCCTGTTTCCTCTTAATGACTAATGGGCCCGCTCGCGACTTCGTTCGCGGAGGTGAAATAAGTTGAATGTCTCTTTTTTGCTTAAGGAAGAACGTTTCAGAGAATTTTCATACAAATTTCAGCCACCCATGTCACCGGCCGTGATCTCTTTCTGTATTTGAAACATTATTAGTTCGATAGTGCTTTTCCTTCTGATCCCGCCAATAAGCCATGCTCAGTGTAGGGTTCCATAGCCGTAACTATAAGGTAAAAATACGATGTAAAAAAAGTACAACAACAAAAGAGCGTATCTTCATAGCAATTACGTCCTTTTGTTGAGAAGCGTAGTTTATCGGCAATAACTCAAAAACGGTTAATTCGATCTTGTTGAAAATAATTTTTAATTTTCGTTGAAAGTATTAATTAAGCGTTCGTAATTTTTCATATTTTTCGGACACACCGTTTAGAAGATAGACCCCCTCTATCTTCTAAACTGTGACACAATTTACACAACTTTCGGAGCGATTAAGAGTAATTTAGTTTCGTCGATCTCCTGTAGTTTCGCCTCCAGTGCAGTTATGTTGTTTTTGTAAACATCTCTTCAATTAGTCGAATCACAAATGGGATATGCGTTGTCATATTAGAGTATTACATTACAGCAAATGTAACAACTGGGCTGGTTGTCGGTTAAGAAAAAAAAATACTAACTGACCAACCAGGTGGACAAAGCGGTTGGTCGGTTATATACTAATAGACGACGGACGTACAACGCCACCTGAACTGAACAGCTAAAATTGATAACTTTCTCTTACGTTTTCCCTTGAGCGGATAAAAAGTATCCTATGTGTTCGGGGTCATAATCTACCCGAACAAACAGATAAACAGACAAAAATTGCAAAAACTATTTACTTACATTTTATTACTTAGTAACGTCCCAGCGAACTTCGTTCCGTTTCCGCCCCAGATTTTTTATTTGTTTAGATCAGTTTAGATGTTTTAATAGTTACTCTGCTATTCGGGATGGAGACAAGCCCAAAAAAATCAAATATTATAAAAATCGGTCCCGTTGTTGAGTTATAAATGGTGTAACTAACCCGACTTTGTTTTATCTATATAGATTTTTAACACACACCAGTTACTTTTTTGACAAAATCTTTAATGTACTAACTCATTCTATCGATGCATACCTATATGTGTGTCTGTTTGTGTTGTGTGCATATATTTACAATTTATAAACCTGTTATTTTTGAAAGTTGGTGCCAAGCAAAGCCAAAGGCTACTTATAAACCGCGATGAAACTGTTCTCATTGGCTGGTACCGACTTAAAAATGACTGATTATAATTGTAAATAAATGTATAATATGAATAATTTCGTTGATTACCTATCCATTTCTTTGGGGTGACTAAAATATTATTTTCTGCTTTTTCGTTTATGTTGTTGGAAGTCGGTTTTTGTTGTAAAAAATTACTTTATTTTTAAATTATTAGTGGCGCTTAAGTTGTTTGGTTTCAGTAAGCCTAAATAAAAATTGCTCTTTGTTTTGAAGTCGGTTAAAACTGTAAACTTATGAAATTCTAATAAGAAATACACGAAAAACTATAAAAATGAAAAATACCAAAATCGCTATAAGTGTGACTATAATATTTGAAGAGTTCCCTCGATTTCTCCAAGATCACAGTCCTGATTTGGTTGCAATGGGACACCTTTCAAACGAAACAAATAATCACCTCTTTTCGAGTAATCGGTGAAAAAAGTTACAAAAACATACAGACGAAAACAGACAGTCTTTCAGCTATGTTTAGCTATTATTTTTCTACAAAACTTGATAAGGTATTTTTATAAATAATTATTCGTGGCAATTCACTCGACGAATAAATTAGGTATTCGCGAATAAGAACAATCATACGATAATTTTATTCGTCATTCACGAATAATTTGGTTAATATTATTCGTCATTCGAATAAATTTTACCCATCTCTGGCCGGAGGCTTTCTGGGACGTAGCAACATTGGTCACACAAAAAAAAACAAGAATGTTGCTAGTTTAGACTTGTAAAATTATAAAACGTGAAACGGCCCACTCGTAGAGACTGCGAACTTCGTCATTCAAGGACTATCACGTTAATTTGAGTTTGAAAATTAAGCAGTAAAGAAAATGATCAAGTTCTTCCTTCGGGCACTCTGTTATTATTGTTCAAATCGTATGAATCGTTCCGATAGACCTAGAGTACCTAACTAATGTAAAGTTATTTTTTTGCAGCTTACAAAGTTTTGCTCCGGTACCTATAGCAGTGAAGAACAAAGTATGTTATGTTAACTTTGACGATGAAAGAAATCACATTGTTGCAAACAAGACAGACACCAAAATAATTTATTTCGTGACCCCAACTTACCCGCGGCCAGAGCAAGTCCCCGAGCTGACCCGCCTCGCACACACACTCATGCACGTACCTCGCATCCACTGGATCGTGGCCGATGACCAGCCCTTGTGCTCTGACCAGGTTTACAATATTCTTAAGTAAGTTTAATATAGACAGATGACGAGCGTTCATCGAGATAATTGAATGATTGTGATTAATTTCTCTTCATTACCTTGCAGGCGATCAGGACTTCCATACACGCACATATCCAGTCCGAAGCCATATACTTACAAAGTCGCCAACTTTCCTCGAGGAGTTGCGAATCGCCGTGTTGCTCTTGCCTGGCTTCTGGCTAACGTAAATGAAGGAGTTCTTTATTTCGGCGACGACGACAACACAGTAGACCTCCAACTCTTCGATGAAATCAGGAATACTAAGAGAATATCCATGTTTCCAGTGGGTCTTATTGGGGGTTACGGCGTGTCTTCACCGATTGTTAAAAACGGAAAGGTAATAAATTAACCTACTTCATTACACCTACACACACATTTATATGCAGTGACCGAAATAAATGCCATACATGAGATGAATAAATTATACTGAGCCACTGTAAAATCGACAGTATGACTGTTGATTCTGGATGATATGGGCTACTTTCCTCCAATTTATTTTATTATGTAAGCCTATTATTTGAATTCAGTAATTAAAAAAGGTATATGTCTAGATATTTAAACTTAATAAAGGAAACTTCAAAATAATCAGTAACCAAGCATCATTATCATTATCAAATTTAAATTCGTGATTCGACTTATGATATAAAATCAATCATACTTAACCCTTAATTTCACAAATTTGAAAAAAAAATACAACTCAAGCCTCAGAGAACAGTAAAAAAAACTGACTAAATAAAAAATACAAAAAGACTATCAAAGAATATGTCTAGCCGGCTAGACATTTCCACCTTCAGGGTTCAGAATCACCTTACATTTTGCTACCGTTTTCGAATCAAGAATTAATGGGGGTTCCCATACAAGAAACTTGTTTTTATTTTGTTGTTTTTTTTTGCTCGATTTTAATGTGAGCGTCAGAATGACTGACCAAAATGGCAGATCAATGTTAGAGTAACATCAGCATTTACTACCTATTTGCTACTATTTACTACCTATGTTTACATATTTGTTACCTAAGTTTTAAAAAAGGTGTAATCATGGTAATAAATACATAGATATAACTTCTAATAATATAAATAAAATAAAGTTATAAAGGGGTCTCCATACAATAAACGTGTTTTGGCGTCTTTTTGCCCGAAGGTGGTACGGAACCCTTCGTGTGCGAATCCGACTCACATTTGGCCGGTTTTTAGGGTTCCGTAGTTTCAATATGGCAAAGTCATGGGGGTTGAGAGACTCGTGAGGTCTACAGCCTACAGAGCCAGTAATCAATAATTTCAACAAGGATATTATATTTGAACTTTGATCTCTAATTCCAAAACTATCGGAGATACTTCACTGTCCCCGTGGCAAGTGTATTTTCGATGACACGTTCCAGATATCAGCTACTAGTTCTATAGGAAACGCAACAGTGACGTGGCGTCCATAGTCCGGGTTCCCACTGGTATGACTATTTCAAGGAGTTTTCGTATCTCATTCTACTGTTCTAGAAGTCAATTGACTCCAGCGCACCCTTGGATATGTCCGACGCCACTGCAATGCAACGAAAATATTACTTTCACAAAATTATTATTACGCAACTGAATTAGAAATTGGAATATAGGAAAGGTTAATATATATGTATATCTGTAATATTAATAATATTTTTTACACTCATTTGCTAATCTGAAACCCGTATCAATTATACATATATGTATCGACCTTTATCCTGGCCACATATCTAAACAACCTAAATGAATAGTGCGACGGACGGCAACTTATAAAATGATTAATGTTTATGAATAATTTTTAGGATGAAGTAAATCAGTCTTCCTTTTTGCTTCCTTTTTTATTTGAATTTTTCCGGAATTTTCAACGCTAATCGAGCCTCGAAGTCTCTGATTAACCCGATGGTTGACTGGTAGAGAATGCCTTAAGGCATTAAGTCCGCCGATTGTACTTTTTTTTTATTGTGCAATAAAGTTTAAATAAATAAATAAATCGAGAACTGTTTGACATTAAGGTGGTTGCGTTCCCATACAAAAGTTGGTGCACCTTCACGGGCTAACGGCAGGGTATATTAAGAAACTAATTTGACAAATATCAATTAATTTACGTTTTATTTTGGGCAAATGCATAAAAAATGGTATATTTTCACGCTAAATACCATATTTCACCGATGAAAAACTTGGATATTCTATCACTGTGTGCGAATCACCTACAGGTGGGTAACACAACTCACGCAAACACAGGCAAATGGTGTATGGGCGTGTGTGTGACTTATCTATTGATATTTCAAAACGGATCTTAATTTACGCACCTTTTCAGTGCGCATCCGTAGCCGAGTGGTCTAAAGCCTTCACTTATGGATACGTTTGGTTGTGGGTTCTAATCCCGAAATAATTTTATTTTTTCTTTTTTTTTCGTTTTTATCAAATATTATCAAACCGCGTTTAGAAAGGGATTGAGCTCATATGTCATTTTTGAACTAATGCATGATATGACATTGTCAGTGGTAGAGTATGCAGATAAATTAAATTGTTATTTTGGTACAATGAAGTTCTAAAGCATGGAAAAAATATCAAATTATACAGCGTGTTTTTATTGATTTCCGATAGCATTAAGAGATAGTTCTTCAGATCAAATCTTCAGATTTCTTAAACACCGTTTTTAAAGTATTTTAAGTATGATTTTATAATTTATGTACAATTGGTAAGTGTTGTCATTGATGTAAAGTCAAAACTGTCACAATTGCAATTTTACATTTACGCTAAAGGAGGTGAAAGTGAGAGGTCACACTTGTGATCAACACGATTCTGATTTAGTTAGTATGAAAAAGTAAAAACAAGTCTCATTTCTATTATCTATAAGGGTCTGCACTTATGAAGATATCAAAGATTGGTTTATGATTATATTTAATCATTTATTAAGTACACTTGTGCTAACGGTACACTCGAATCCCTTTCTCAACGCGGTTTGATAATAGGTACTACACGCTGTAATTAATTTTGTAATTTAGCCTGTTTATGCCAAATTACTAAATATTTTGACTAAATTTATATTCTGAAATATATATGTACCTACTAAATATTGTTTTGTTTTACTTTTTAAATCAGGATACTTAAATAAAGAGAAATAATAATAATACGGAGGTAAATTTTACAAAAACAATCTAAGCAATCCTTATTAGGGTAAAAAATTACCAGGATTTGAACCCGGGACCTCTAGCTTAGTAGGCGGTGTCACTCCCGCTAAGCCAAAAGTGTCGTCGATCGTTAGGCATTCATAGATGTCTGACAAACGGTGACAGATGGCAACGTCGCATGTCACGGTGGCAACGCAACGTTGCAACTCTGGGCAATTTTTTGATTCGCGCAAACTAAAATACGAGAGTCTAGTAGTCAGGGACGTTCAAATACTTTTCGAGAAAATTTATATTGTACCATCACCTTATAACTTTACCCATCTTATTGTTTCCTAATAAATACAAGTGATGTGAAAACACAAATCTACTATACGAGTACAAAATTAATATTTGACATTCCATATTTAGGATTCCACAAAATGAAGAAGGTTTCAGAACATTACGCTGTCACCAATAATGCTGTCATTCGTTTTGTTTCTAAATTTTCCAATTGGTGAAGGGAAGATGCATTTATCGTAGAGAGGATGCCAGAATTGATTTGTTCTTTAAAAAATATGATTTTGGTACCTGAAATCGTGACGCGAATCGTAGAAAAAAATTCTCAAGGAGCTCGGAATAACAACAAGGCTGTCCACTATCTGCTCCCAGCGGATACTAAACTACTTCGGACATGTTGCTCGCAGGAACCCAGACAACTTGGAGAAGCTGATGGTAGTTGGGCAGGTAGACTTAAAAAGACCACGCGGTCGATCACCTACCCGTTGGTCAGACCTAATCAAGAAGCTCACTGGCCTGCCAATACCTAAAGCCATGAAGACCGCCGAGGACAGAGACGCTTGGAAAAGCTTGGTGCAGCAAATTTCAAACTAGACACGACCTTCAGCAATGAAGACGACGACTAAATCTAGAAAATCAAGAGTTCTCTCAATAACACATTGAGTGAGTCTGAGTCTGCCTGTTCAATGTTTATACAACTTATAATATGTTATTGGTCCGTAAACTTACGGCCCTAAGAATCTGTAAAATATGGAGATCGGCTTCGCCAAATTTGAGAATAAATATATTATGAATAAAACTATTTTACTCAGTTATACGTCTTATTCCATTCAATATATTCCCATACAAAAAAGAGCTGTACATTTATCGTGAAATAAACGGTTGCGTTTGTTCCACAAATTTATTATATTACCCAGTGGGTAATAAAAATTGAGTAATACCCATGTGGGTATGAAACTAGGTGGTAATTACAAAGTTATTTTTTGACCTATCAAAAAAAATGTGGGGTAGACAAGGGGGAAAATCGGCGTTCGTTTGTTCGATGGTAACTCGAGAATATTGTTGCTCGAGTACCTACACTTTTCTTTATTTTACCTTCGAATTTTCATGACTATTACCCGAGTTTCTGCTTATACGGGTTTACACAATAGCCGGAGCGCCGGAGCACAATAGGCGAACTTACAAGTTAGAATCTCTGTCAATAGATGTCACTTTTATCAATGATTTTGCTTTAGTGTGCGTGTATATTTACCTGTCAAAGTACTACTCGAGTTTCATACACATTCCTGCGCTTGGTAAGCACGTACATAAATTATTATGAATTAGAAATCATCGAAAGAGACTCAAAATATTGGGCCAATTGATTCTCATGCTGGTAAAATAAGCAGATATCATAATTATAGTCTTGAACATTTGGTCACGTGACCAAGACAGCGCCATCTCTGAGCAATTCTGCCCCGGGTCACCGTGCGATACGCCCTTAATGAGAAACGCATTTTTCAGGTCGTGGGATTCTTTGACTCTTGGCCGGCCTCCAGGAGGTTTCCGGTGGACATGGCCGGATTTGCTGTTAACATCGAATTTTTAAAGCCGTCCGCAACCATGCCATATATTGCTGGACATGAAGAAGATTTGTTCCTGATTAGCTTAGGTGTAAAATTAGAAGACATTGAACCATTAGCTGACAATTGCTCCAAAGTGCTTGTTTGGCACACGAAAACTCAAAAGTACCCCAAGCCTACTTTGAAGATAAATATTAATCAGTTCGATAAGGAACTCTCACCAAAGTACCAAAGTTTTGTTAACTTGCTCAAGGAAATTTCTAGACAAGGTATGGCTGTATTAGATTCTAAAACTGGAACTAAGACGTTAATAATACGTAACAGCAAAACTTACGACACGTTAATTGGCCTTAATTAATAATATATAAATAAGGTAAGACGCCTCGTTGATAGTGTATTACCGTATGTGGCAATGTTTATTAATTGTAAATTTCATTATTTTAATATATTTAGCCTAGAATAGTCCAATGCTGAGCAAAGGCCTCCCTACTATTTATTGTATGTGCTAAAATTACTGAATCCAATATGTGTGCATGTTCGTTCCTACATTTTAAATTCCATTGTTACGGATATCAGTTATCACCCATTGTCATAGAATAAGTAATAGTAATAGTACTCCATTGTTCACATAGGAGTAACCAGAAATGCAGCAAATGTTTTCCAATAGATGTGCACTATTGTATTCTGTGAAGAACTTTAGCACGCGTACGCAAAAACAAATTAATGAACAGTTTAAACATGGTAGGTATAACAAGAAAACTAGGTTATGTCCTTCCCGAGACTGACAATTATGACCTCACACAAGCTTGATATGTTGCCATATTGTGCAAATAAACTGGAATGTTGACCTAGTAACTTAAATAGTATTTATTCTTTTCATCCAAATCACAGAATAAGTATTAATAGGTACTACGTATAGAACCCTCTCTCCCTAACAAAACGGTCCTTCGCGTCCGACGACCGGACGGAGCTGACTCGCATCCAACCGTCTCTCTATCGTATAACGCGTGCTCTTTATTACCACCCATGAGTGGTGATATTTAATAATAATAGCCGCGCAACGGAATCGCCGAGTGAGTCAGTCTTGCCCAAATTAACAAATAACACGTAAAAACAAATAATTTCACGGGCCGGTAATAGGGTATTTGACATCAATCAAAATAAATTCATTAACTCTAACCAGCAAATTACGCTTCCAAAACAGCCCGAATAAAATTATTCAAACTTATTTTAGTGTCATCAACGACTTTACAATGACGAAAACTAAAAATAAGGCACCATGTTGAGCATGACGTCACAAGATAGTATTTCATACTAAGCTGCATACTTTCGGAGCGTTTTGACACTTCATAAAAAGAAGCTGATTTGAACTGTCATCAAGTAGCCTATTTATGTCATAATTGATTAAAGGTGGTACATTTTCTTAGATTACCTATGGAAGTTCATTATCATGACGCAACCATGTCTGAGATCGGGAAGTATTTTCATTTGATATTAAGTATTTTCAGGGTCTTTAGATGGTTAAGGTGAATAAACCCGAGGAATGACATTCATGCCTATATTGTTCCTATAGGTACCTCCGTTTTAATTTAATTCTTGTTTAGTTTTTGCAGTCAATAAAATCAATGGTTTCGACCCTTAGGATTAATGGACCGTAGATATGCAGAAACCGACAAATGCTGAAGAATGTAAGCGCAGAACTGAACTTTCTGCTTAACTGCGTAAATTATACATTCCAAGTATACGACACTTAGTCTCTTTCAGCATAACTATGGTCAATTACGTGTGTATTTATTCCATAGACATTGAAGTTGACACATTGTGTGCAGTATGCGCTATTTAAGGAATTGATTCACGAAACCGTCTGTGTACGTCGAATTTGGGGAGGCACATTGCACTAATAGGAGTAATAGGTAATGATAGAAAAATCGTAAGTTGGTATCTACCAGTAGCGCGGCGTCCAAAGAACTCGATTCCTACCGGCTTGCCTAATATCAGGCATTTGAGCACCTTATTCTACAGCTCTTAAGGAAAATGTACGCCAAATCTGCATCGGCTTGCCCAAGGATACCTTTTACCTACGCCACGCCACTGGTATCTACCTACTACTCTATGTACGAAGAATCTTTAATGTATATACAAATGTTGTGTTTACGAAGAGAAATGTTTAATTTTCTTTACTCAAGCCCCGTTGATCTATTTGAATCTCATATTTTATGTAAAAAAGTACTTACCTACTTACCGTAAGGTCGGGGTACTTTGGCCAAATATAGGGTAACTTTGCCCACCTTACAACTTACATATCTCAGATCTATAACGTCTGATAATAAACATAAAAACATGAACGGTCAGCTAAAACCAACCACATGGCAATGTGCTGTAATTTAAATGCAATAATAAAACCTGAATTGAGTTAATCCCTATTGGTCAAAGTTACCCCCCAGGGCGAAAGTACCCCGACCTTACGGTAGGTATGCAGTTGGTTATACTGTTAATATAAGTAGGTACGAGTACCTATCAGTTTAATTATGTGCGAGTTTTCCACTGTCTTGCTTCTATAGTGCGTTGCCGCGCACACATACAAATCGCGCGATGTCGCTATTACGAGTACGACCTTATCACATTTGCGATTTGCGGGCGAGCTGCGAGCGAGTTTCCATGCTAAACCAGTCGCGGCAAACTCGCAGCGAGCGACATTTGTATGAAACTTCGCTTCCTCGCCCGCAGCTCGCTCGCAAATCGCAACTGTGATAGGGCTCCTATACTGTGGCTCAAGTATGATACTTATTATTTGAATATGTATATGTGATCTTATTCTTTTATGTCCTCAGTTCACAATCGTTGTCCTATGTCTAATGTAATGAAATACAAGAAACAATAATATTATGTTAACAGATATATTTATACAGACCGCAGAAATTTTAAGATGGCTATAATATTTCGAGTTCCCTCGATTGCTCCAAGATTTTATCATCCGATTTTGACCTGGATGCATGAGGATGATACACTTTCCAGTAGGTCCCAACCTACTGGAAAGTGTATCTTTTTATACAATTTTTTTTTTCAAATCGTTCCAGCCGTCTTTAAGTAATCGAGAAACCGTTTTTAAGTATAAATAAAGATTCCAACGAACTGAGAACCTTACTCTTCTTTTGAAGACAGTTAAAACAACTCTGTTTACTAAATTCATAATGAAGAGTCAAAATGATATTTATAAATCCTTGTCTCATTAAATTATATGTGTCATATTTTCTTTTATCTACACCCATATCATACATCTTCTATTATGCGTTCGGAAACCGAATTATATACCACCATTATTGCAACTAGTAATATAACATCAGTGTGTTATCTGTGCGAGTGTTATTATAATGTATGAAAAATAATAATAACATCGAAAATATGCTATTATGAAAATCTAGTAGGTCATGATTATGATTTGATATCTAGACGGCCGTGGCGATGCAATAGCGAACATTCTTCCCGGTTCCCGAACACATCAATGAAGATTTATAGTAGGGTGTCCCTTATTTTGTGAAAATCCAAACTGAGTAAAGCATACCCTCTAAATGTGTTTGTTACCTATGTGCTAATATGCCCTAAACAAAAAACCAGCTCATTCTGTGAACGGGAACCCGTGCCGAATTCATTCTAACTTTCTCATACAAACCGGTTGAGCTAAGTTTGCACCTCGTTTCCTTCGCATTACATACCAACCAGGTGCAAACTGAACGCAACCGGGATTGAAGGGCGCAACTATTGTGACCCTTTTTATACGATTAATACGCATTTTATTATTTTGTGCAAAAGGTGGTGATTAACTAAGAGCTAGAGAATATATTTTGTTAATACATTATGTAAAATACCGCATTACAGTTACAAAATTCAACAATTTTATTTCTTCATATTTGTGAAGTTACTGGAAGTAAAAAAAGCTGGAAATTCACATGTAGTTGTACACTCTGATTCTGTTTGACCACTATCTTGTAGAAATTCGCCTCAATTAAACAAAAACCGTCAAAGCAGAAGCTCAATCCGTGAATCTATTATATTTCGGTTGCTTTAAGTTTGCACCTAATTTGTATGTGATACCAAGGAAACCAGGTTCACAGAATGAGCTGATTTTTATTTTAGGCACATTTTAGCACATAACAAACACAATTAGAGGGTATGCGTTATTCAGTTTGGAATTTGGCAAAATTAGGGGCGCCCTAGTGTGTAGATATAGATAAAGTACCTAATGTACAGGTCGATTCACAAGAGCTGGCACGGATTTAGTATGAAATAAGCAGTGGCTGCATACAAAATCTGTGCCAGCTCTTGTGAATCGACCTGTATGCAACTGTGCATAATACTGCTGTGATGTGTATAATTAGGCTTAAGAGGAAACAGGAGGGCAGTTTTTCCATACAAACGTAGTCCCCTGTTTCCTCCCTGGATAATGCCAGTAGAGCAATAATTTTTTGTCCAAAAATATATGGCTACTATTGATATGTTCCTATGTTTTCCTTTTTACGATAAATTGATTCTCAAAAGAGATATTAACCTTCAAAAACCTAAAAAAATGCCAGATTTTCCGCTGTGTTCACACATCCAGAAAACAAATTTGACTAGATTATTAAAAAAAGGAAAACATAGGAACACGGCCAAAGCCTTTCTTTAATGTTTAATGAAAAAATTAGTTAAATAGGTTAAGTTTTGGGGAAGAAATCAGAGGACTACGAAACGTAGTTTTCATGAAATTTTAAAATGTATTTTCGGTCCAAGCTGCAGTTGTCTCTATCGCGCTCTGCGGGGGAGAGACGGGCAGTGCGGGACAGTGACACATTTTACAAATACCTAATTTTCAATTCTCTCCACCTTACTGTTTCCTCTTAATTATTAAGCCTTAAAACACTCGTGTGCTGTTGTCATGGAACCCGCACTCCGGCTAGTTTCTTAAAACCACACTCGTGTTTTAAGGGCTCTCATTATGTATCAGTTGCATTATCTACTATTTATTTGCAAGGATTTTTTTTGTCTACAACATCGTTATTATGTTATTTTAAAAATTAAGGCTTGCAACTTCACCGCTAACATGTTGCGATCGGTGGGCACTTGTGTAACGCGCCATGTAATCAGTCGGTTGAAAGTATACTTACAGTCGCATCAACTGAATGTTTTATAGGCTGTCGTAATGAATTAATGTGTGTACTTACGAGAATATGTATCTTCGTAAGGCCCTTGTCCTAAATTTAGGACATTTTGCTATAGTAATTTTCAACGTTATTGAGATGAGAATAGAATTCTAATTTCAAACATTCTTCCCTGCCCCTCACCCCCTCTCTATAGTGGCAGTATGCTAACATTCTGTTTTCGCGACTGCAATCGTATTAAATTTTATATTGAGTGTATATATCGATTAACTGGATGTCCTTGTTAAGTTTTATTCAAAGTAAACAGCCTACAACGTATTTATCATTGCCATACCATTTCGTTAAATGAGTAAGTTACACCTGGATGCACTGCTTCTGCGGCAGCGCTTGTTCGAGTGTTGTATCTAACTAATAATGTATTTATTTATATTATGTATGGTCGCCGAATGAAAAGTTTAGTCACTATGAAACTTTAACTCGTTGACATAAAGATGAACTTTTTTATTCCTCGACTGTACAATATTTTAAGCTTTTAAGGAATATAAGCAATAATGTTGATGTCCAAATACTGACATCAAATGATGAAAATACAGTTTTATGGTCTAGGAAAATAAGAATTTGTGATCTTAGATAGGCCTTAACAAATTAATAATCACTAAGTAGGTGTGGTTTTGAGAAAATAAGATTTTATTAATAAGAAGGTACTTCTGTTTCTTTGTAGGCAGCTTGTTACTTTATCAGATATTTGAAGAATACGGATCACGAAAAGTAATTTTTATTCTTATAAAATGTGATAGGTACATCAGGAAACTGATGAAACTAGTAGCCGAAATTCTCATTATTGGTTGTATACTAAGTACATACTTAAACATGCTTATTTTCAGTGCCGCCTTTACCTATGGTGTAGGGTGTGCAGTGCAGGCACACGGGCGCAGGGTCTCACGGGGCTCCGAGCGCCGCGAGCGACACCTCTTTGGCACAGTATACAGGGTGTAATCGTTAAGTATAGCCAGGTGATTATTACGGAAATATAACAGATATCAGAAAACTTTAAACTGATATCGAAAGTACGTTACCCAATGAGTAAAACCACATTAATAACTTTTCTTAAGTAATAGTAGTAATATTAAAAATATTAAGTTTAAACGCTCCCATACATTTCGTACGACGTTCCTTGAGGCTGTAATTTCCCTACCGTATTTGGGATATTGCTGGTTTTATTAAAATAAAGTTACTGATGTGAATTTACTCATTGGGTAACGTACTTTAGATATCAGTTTAACGTTTTCTGATATCTGTTACATTTACGAAATAATCGCCTGGCTACACTTAACGAATACACCCTGTATACAGTAATTTTTTAGGGTTCCGTACCAAAATGGTAAAAAAGGAACCCTTATGGTGCGACTCTGTCTGTCTGTCCATCTGTCTGTCCGTTTGTCACAGCAAGATATCTCTGGATCTACTGATGCTATCGACTTCAAATTTGGAATAGTGTTAAAAATCGCTAACCCGAGCCTATTAAACAGAAAAAAAAATCTTATACCTAATTTGCTGTTTTTTAAAGTGGACCGAAATGGGATGTCAAAAATCAAAAGTAGAGCTATTATATCGAGTGGGACATCAAATAAAAGGGCTGAATGTGTAGATTCCAAAACCGTCTTTATCTTTTTCCTTAGACATGTAGTTTTTGATTAAAGACAAAAAACGTTAAAAAATACCATTACATACTGAACAGAGAAATCTGTAATAATTACCGATTATTAATATCATCCTATATATAACAGGAAAAATAAAACGGTTTTCCTAACTTGCAGCGTTTTTTAGAAAGAGCAAAGTTAAGTTTGTCCCACCATACAGTTTATCTTGAATTATTCATTTATGTTATGTTATTTACATTAGTGGGATTTATCGCGCGACAAAGCGTAGCATCATAAGCCTACAGGACGTAAGGATTGCACCCGGACACTACATGTACATAGGCTAGAACCGCCTCTGCTTATTTTAATCATAAACATCAAAGTAATTGGTAAATACTTATGCAATTATTTTCTGCAGCTCTCACTAATAATAAGACATATTTTGTTACACATTCTGTATCATATACGCTTATTACACTCTAATTTAATCACTGGGTATGTAAAATTGATATTAGTTTAAAGGGTTTAAAGTAAGCAAGTTTTAAAGTATTTCATGTTTGTATTAAATACTTTTCAACTTGCTGTTAAGTGCATGTTGTGTGGGTACCAGTAGCGTGGCGTCCAAAGAACTCGATTCCTACCGCTTGCCTAATATCAGGCATTTGAGCACCTTATTCTACAGCTCTTAAGGAAAACGTACGCCAAATCTGCATCGGCTTGCCAAAGGATATCTCTTACGCCACGCTTCTGGTGAGTACCTACCTCATGGTAGAGTCTAGGTACTAATTAATAATTAATTCACTAAGACTTATCACGTAGTGATTATGGGCTCGGCGGATTTATCAAGATCGAAAGTATGCAAATAAGTTAAAAATTGATGGCACGCCTGATGAGTTTGTATTTGTACCTATTTTAGGTATTTAATTCAATTATTATTTGCAGTTAAATTTATTTTATTTAATAATTATTTATTTATGTGTGTAGTTACCATTATGAATTATATTTTAATGTTGTATTTATTGGCCAATTCGATTCTCATGAATTTGCATTAGTGATCGATCACATCATACGTGGTAGGTATCTTATTAAATACACGAATGGGCTAGGCCAAAAATTTACCATAATAATCGTGAATGACTGTTACTAGTCATTGTCAAAACTCGTGTCCTGTGTGTGACACAAAGGCGTTTTTAATATTTAGCGCCTGTACCTACGAGTACCAATAAACTTCGTCACTGTACCGAAAGGAGCGTGCGTATCTCGTGGCTTGCGCCGTCTGCCCTGGGCCATGACCCACTCGGTCCTAACCTCCTGAGGCCCAAAGCAAAAATACAGCTCATAGTGACTGTGAACCGTGGTCCTACCAGTAGTACTACTGTTTTATACTACCTAATTCAGACTCAAATACTTAAGACACTTTTTAAATTTTATTTTACTGTATGTACTATAGTACCAATAGTTTTTGGGCGTATTTGTAATCAGTGTATTGATAGCTTTTTGGGCAATTGATTTTATTTTTATAAGTGCTACAGAGAAGACCATGGGCTTTCTATAAGTGGTACGCTATGACTACCCAACAGTTGAAGGAGCTGGGTCTGAATAACAAAGACAATTAATACCTACTATAAGTAAGACCTTGGGCCGCAGGAGGCTAGGAAAATACACCCCTGCAATCTAACATGACATTAACTGTTTTAATCGGGTTTTAAACTCATTTATTGCAGTAAAAATGGCCCATATAGTAATCAATAAGCATAGTCTGTAAAAACTCTTAAGACCATATGCTGTCAAACGAACTCAAGCCAAAAACGACCTTATTATCGGAGCATAACATAGTTTTTGGTTTTGGCTTGCGTTCTTTTGACAGCTTTTGGTCTTAAGAGTTTGTACGGACTATGCTTATTGATTACTATATGGGCCACAGCAAAGATGTTTTATTATTATTTACCTATAGGTATTACAAGCCGATCGGACCAAGTGGCCGAAGGGGTGCTTTCCCACGTTGTATAATATAGGGCTTCATAGGTTTCGCACACAGGCGCAAGTGTAGACATAAAATGATGAACACAACACGGGATGTAATAAAGAAAGCCCTCGATCGCATATTTACGTCCCTCGCTTGCAGCTCGGGCCGCAAACATCTGCGATCTCGGCCTTTCTTTGTATTACCACCCTAGTTGTGTAATGTACTATTTTGAATTAGAGGCAAAACTATCTTAACAACAATTGACACATCATCATCAAGCCAAACAATTTTCCTAGTAATTACATTAAATAAATCATCTCTAAATAAGGATGTTATTATACGACATCACTGTTGGAGACTTGAAGGACATGAGTGATATGTGTGTAATACTGGTCTTCTTTGTTTTTAGTAAAGTGACCGCATTATTTGCTACTAATTATTTGCTTTAGAACTTTGTGATTAAGTACTGTTAACGCATTGAATCTCCTAAAGTGATGTCAAAACCGATCACGTGTGCGATTTTACACTCGGTAGGTACACATGTTAAATATGGAATCTCTCTTAATCTCTATTTAAGTCGGTTATCGAAATCATCACTCCCATTTAGAGAAAGTCATGGCATATATAAATAATTATTGTAGGTATACATAGAATTAAATCGTCATCGACATCATATAAAAGTAAAGTCGGAATCTCTGCTGTCATGTAGCTCATAACAATAATTAATATACCTACCCAAGTGTATGGGAATAATTACGTTCAAATTTGTTATTTATGAAATTACATTACATTTACTACATTAATGATATCATTTAAATTTAGCACATAATATAGTCAGCGTCAAAAGTAGGTACATAACTACCTACTTGTAATAACCAAATGCAATGTTCTCTTTACATTTTTAAGATATTCGGGCTGTTGCAGTCACAGATATACAGCGTGTAAGTCTAATACGGGCGAACAATTAAACCAGATATAGCGTTTAGTAGTGTTATCATTAATTAATATGATTTTTTAAATTACACTTAATAGTGACCTCGTAATTAATTTTTGAAAATTTACCGAGCAGCAATGTACCGCATACTTGCTTGTTATGACATTGCGAGATACGAGCTTTTTTAAAGTAACTGCCAACTAGCGTGTTTGTCAACTTGAATGTGTTGCGTTACATTGCGGCCCGAATTATTTTGTATGGTAAATATTTTCATTGTGGTAGTAGTAGCAATAGTTATCTAAATATGCTCCTTAGGTCCTATGCTGACCACCGTTTCAATATTCGCCCGTATTAGATTTACAGGCTGTATGTATAGGTACTTGCCTACTAATGCGATATGTACTTACTTAAGTACATATCGCATTAGTCGTCACAAGGTTACCTTGCTTGTGTGTTTTCATTCCGATAGATCTCCGAACAGTAGAATGCGCGCGGAGGATGGCAGTACGAATGCTGAAGCATTTAAGTATAATGTTGAAAATCCGCTTTGTATCGCTTCCATCATAACTGATGTTAATGTTGGGATCTAGTCAAGGGTTAACACGCTCGCTCACGCATTTCATTATCATTATACTTCATCTACATATCCCTGTATATGTCTGTGGTTGTAGGACCCATCGTTGCGTTAAGGACCGTCCAAAAGTACCTACCCAAAATCAGGCCAACCGATATGGACGCAAAAATGATCTAATCTGCACACAATACATTTTGGATTATGAAATTTGATTTCTAAAACAAAGAGCTGATATTTCGTTCGTTTTGTGGATTGGATCGTTTTTGCGTAACTATACCTACGTTGAAGACCTGGGGAGGTACCTCTATTTAACGGATAGTTGAGTCCCCAATCGGTCGTCTCAATTATTACTACATCGGGATGGTACCATACATTACTACGACAAAGTACTAAAATACGTGTATTTATTAGTTATTTACCTACTTTTGATGTTGACTATAGGTACAATCAACACGTGACATATGAAATGTTATACTAAAATATGTGAAATATATTTTTTTCTATACGATGAAGTTTTTCTTACATTCCTTTTCACTTTATTCCTAGATGCCCTTTTAGGAATAAGAACATTAAGAACCGAGCACTTTTATTCTTCCGTAACTCAAAGGAAAAAAATAGTAAACTGTTATGAAATATCAATTTCATAATAGTTTCTATTACTGTACTTCTCTGTACTGGACCTCTTTGAAGAATGGGTTGAGAATGAGATATCTAAATGAAATTTATACACTAATACTAAGGTCTATGGGTGTGCTTTGCCTTGCTCCTGCCGTCCTGACTCCCCATAATGGTCTTTCAGCATAAAATAAAACTTAAAATAAAAAATTTCAAGTAGCGTCAATTAAAGAGAATGTAAATAATAAAAAGTAATAAATAATATGTACATACCTATCTATTGGCCCTTTATGTTTTTAAGATAAGTCGTAATATTTTTAGGGTTCCGTACCAAAATGGTAAAAAAGGAACCCGTATGCTGCGGCTCTTGTCTTTCCGTCTGTCACAGGAACTACTGCTGCTATCGACTTGAAATTTGGAATAATTTTAAAAGTCGCTGTTCCGAGTCTACTAGACATAAAAAAAATCTTATACCTTTTTTACTATTTTTAAAGGTGCTATTATATCAAGTGGGTGAAGTGGGGTATCAAATGAAAGGGCTTAATTTGCAGATTCCAAAACCATTTTTATTTTTATTCTTAATTATATACTTCTTCATTTAGACCGAAAAACGTTCAAATAATATGTAAGCGGTTACATTTTGCCTGTGAGATCGAACTTCTGATAACCTGATTGAGTCTAGTAATGTTTTATGTGGTAATTCCTTCTTAATGAGTACTTTCTGATTATGACTTTTAGTTTTGTAATTAGGTAATACCACTCGCTGCGCGGGAAGGAAATACCAATTCCTGACCAAGGGAAGACGTAAAATTGTGGACCCACCACGGGTCGTTATTAGTAAATCATCAGATCGCATATTTATGCACAAACACCTGCGATCTGGGACATTTTGTTTTTGCCCGCGATTATGTCCACGGAGACTCGTTAATCGCCTTAAATAAAATGTATCGAGCTATAAAATAAAACAGAATATAAACCCAATTGATGCCGTGGCAGCAGACAATGACCCTCTTTATGTTTGTATGGAAAACCAGCCAACTCGAATCACCTACTTAAACGATGTTTACTATTAAACTTTCTAGGCGTAGATGGAAAGATGTAGTGCCAAAAGACATGACATGACTGAGTGTATAATTATAATACTTAGATGGGAAGCGCCAGAGAGGAAGAGACAATCTGCTTGCTTTTTCTCAAACGTATTTTTTTGTTGACAGTACCTACCTAGGTACGTACCGTCCATCGTCGTATAAGACTGTATTTACCTAGACACAAGTACATTTAGTCGTTTTATTACTTTCATACTCGCAAGACGCTCACTTCAGTTAAGATTAGGTAATAGAGACGATGGAAATGTTCATTAAGAAAAATCTATGCTCGATGAAATACATTATTTTTGGTGCGGTGCTGTTATTATTTGTCTTCGGGCACGTGGGATTTCAAAGGTGAATTAATTGTTTTTACGTCAACACTGGCCGTAAATGTTGGTCTTTCCCTGTCCTCTGATCGGAACTCCGATTAGTAGGATGACCGGGAATATTTTTTCCCATGCCTCCGATTGAATGGTTTTTGTTTTTATCACTTAGTTTATTCCGCCAAAAGTACAGTAAAGGCCATATGCTGTATATACACATTTCCAAGGCGTCAAAAATATCTGTACACTGTGTAGTTTTCATATTCACATATTTTTGACCGATTGTCCGCGTTGATATTCATATTCATGTGAATAAAAAACATAAATAAAACTTACTTAATTCTTTACCTAGGTAGGTACTCTTTCTAAATAATGATCCTATGCTAATTTCACCAGTGCTAAGCATCATTTGTCAATTTATTAAAAGAAGACACAAAACACCCTAGGAGTCACATGAGCGTTTTTGTTTCATTATAATTCAGTTAAAAATTAAAGTTAATTATTTAGTTTCATTTTTACTAAAATAATTGAATATAGCGATGAACAGATTAATACATCAAAAATAATAATTTGATTTAATTTATTTTACACTAGACTGTACAATGATTATAAGCTGCTCAATCGGAGGCATGGGAAAAAATATTTCCGCTCCTCCTACCAATCAAGTTGTGCGAAAAGAGAATCTAAGTCCCCTTGCCAAGGAAGACGTAAAATTATGAACAGACCACGGTTTATAATAAATTGATATATATTATATTACATAATTATATAGAGCTAACCAACAGGTTAACGAACCGGGCTGATCCGATATTTGTGAGCTAGGGATTTAAATTCCTCATTTCCCACATTTTCAATCCTTTCGAAAGACGCTGCCATGAGTGGGATGCGGAAAAAGAGGGAAACCGTTTGGAACTATAGTTTCTCGACTGACAGTTAGAACATTAGCAGACGAGATATAGGGGTAATATTTTTCCACCTTTTTTCAGTTTACTACGAAGCTTTTCATATAAATGTGAGCGAAAAATTAAGTCAAGACCGGTGATGAATACAATATGCTATGTTAATTATTATGATAGAAGAATTCACATGAATAGAAAAACTGTTTCGAAAATGATATATTTCGTAACCCCCACTTACCCACGGCCGGAACAAGTCCCCGAGCTGACCCGCCTCGCACACACACTCATGCACGTGCCTCGCATCCACTGGATCGTGGCCGATGACCAGCCCTTGTGCTCTGACCAGGTTGCCAATATTCTTAGGTAAGTTAAATTTTATAGGTATAGACTAGACAAATGAGCATTCGATTTAAATTTATCCCTGAAACTTATTCTCTTGGTCGATTCCATTTAGCTGTGTACCTACTTGGAAACGCAACCTAGTTTTAAGGGTCCAAAACGGAACCCTTATAGTTTCATCACGTCCGTCTGTACCTATGTCACAGGCATTTTACTCAAAAACTACAAGATACTTATTCATTGGAGTAGATACTAGGTTATTTTTCAGGGGAGGCCTGGCCTATTAAGATGACACTATACGTAGATCTTTGAATCGATAACCCAATGCAACGTTCTGATGTGGGTACGGTACGGTACCATATCACATCTGTATCATTTTTTGAGATAGGTAGGTACTGCCGAAAAACTGCGTTTTTCAACAAAAGCACGCAAGTGCATGAAGATACGCTCTTTTATTGGTGCACTGTTTTCATATCGAATTTTTACATTTTACGGCTGTAGTGTTTAAATTTAATACACACTTATGTACTTAGGTAAATTTGTAGCAACGCCTACATAACTCTACACTGAGCATGATCCGACATGCACTTGACAGTTTTATTTTTATATTTGTAGGTGTTAGTCCCACTCAAAGACCACCATATTATACTTGGTTCCACTGTCCGTATAGGTACAATAAAAGGCAAAAGCAGGTGCAACCAATATACTTAGCAAGATAATTGGTTTGTTCGAGAAGTAGGTACAAAGCTAAGTAAGTAGACTTGGCGAGCAAAGTAAATTTCAACAATTTCTCTTTATTGCCTTACAGACGGTCAGGACTTCCATACACGCTCATATCCAGCCCCAAGCCATATACTTTCAAATGCGCCCGTCAGCCGAAAGGCGTAGCCAACCGAGAGGCGGCTCTAGCGTGGGTTATGAATAACAGATTTGAAGGAGTTCTTTATTTCGGCGACGACGACAACACGGTAGACCTCCAGCTCTTCGACGAGATCAGGAATACTAAGAGAATATCTATGTTTCCCGTGGGTCTAGTTTCTGGATACGGAGTGTCTTCGCCGATTGTTAAAGAAGGAAAGGTACAAGTACACACGTACCTGCCGTACTCAAACTAAAAGGCCGCTGTATGAATTAGGGGCCTTTTAGTTTGAGGACGGCATCTATACATATGTAAGTACCTATAATTATAAAATCGTAGCCTAACTGTGTTCGTACAGTCGGCCTCAAAAATATCTGGACACTTTAGTACTACACCACGATACAAATATGTTCATCAACTTTTGAGGCCGACCGTACATTCAACATTTTTTTTTATGAAAGTAACAATAAAAGTAAGACGTTTATAAGACGTGAATAAATCATTTTTGGAATTTTTGTCTGTTTGCGTGTATCACGCAAAAACTATCTGATCGGTTTCTATGGTGTATACATTACAGGTAGACTAATGACCCTGGTCACAGAATAAGAATATTACTGCGTACAGAAAAGCGTCTGTCCCTAACAAAACTGCAGTTGATGCCGTTCGCGTCGGATGACCGGACGCAGCAGACCCGCATCCGATCGTCTCTCTCTGTCGCATAACGCGTGCTCTTATTTCCACCCTAGAGTGTCGAGATATAATAGTAATTATCACCAAACGGAATCGCGGAGTGAGTCAGTCCTGCCCCGGTTAAAGGGCATTTCTCCAGAAACATGTCTGCGGTCACCTCATTCATCTGGCCCTTTTTCATACTAAATGTATGGAGACAAATGAATTAGTCGTGGACATATTTCTGGAGAAATGCCCTAAAACAGATGTAACCCGACTACGGCCAAGCAATAAAAAAGTGACACTTGACTTATTTCACCTACGTGAACGAAGTTACGGGTGCCCTTGTATGTGCCTATCTAATACATATGGTAATACATACCCTCATTTTACCACAGGTCATCGCGTTTTTTGACTCCTGGTCGGCCCAACGAACATTTCCCGTGGACATGGCTGGATTTGCTATTAATACTAAATTACTAAGTTGGTCGGCAAACATGCCTTACCAAGCTGGAGGCGAAGAAAATGGTTTCCTGGTAAACTTAGGAGTAAAATTAGAGGATATAGAACCATTAGCAGAGAACTGCTCCAAAGTGCTAGTTTGGCATACAAAAACACAAAAATACCACACGCCTAAGTTAAAGATAAAGATTGATCAACTTGACACAAGTTTGGCACAAAACTACCAAAATATTGTTAAATTGCTCAATGAAGTCTATAAATTAGGAATCGCTGAACCATCGGATACAAATCCTGAGACTAGATTAACAATTCGTAACAGCTCAACTTATGGAGCGATGCTAAGCTTTAATTAATCGAAAACAAATTATGTATTTATTTAATTATGATATATGATATGTTCAACTTCAATATGACCATGAGCTCGAAAAATCCGGCATATAAAATGATGGCAGCTGTTTCAACTTAATAATTTGCAACGAAATAAATCAATTAAAAATAGTATTTATTTTTATTCGACCTAGTGAATTTTTACCAGATATGCCATTTTCAGCCCACGTAGGTAATTTATTTAACCTACCCGCGTAGGTACTATCAGAATTCCTTGCCCCTCATACACATGAAGGATGATGGAAGGGGTAATGGAATAATCCACGTGA
Source organism: Eudemis profundana (assembly GCA_947034925.1). Lineage (NCBI taxonomy): Eukaryota > Metazoa > Arthropoda > Insecta > Lepidoptera > Tortricidae > Eudemis > Eudemis profundana. The sequence continues at coordinate 30,930,726 of OX344794.1, forward strand.
ATTGAAATGAAAATCACACATATTCTTACTTGTGTAATAATAAAATAACGTAACGTAGGTACTCGTACATAAATTATGATTTGAGTATGTGTCTTCCATTGCTTTCTCCTTGGATTAGGTAGACAATCTGTCCAATTTGGCTTTGTAGTCACTTAGTTCCACTTCGTCCCAGTGCAGCGTTACGCTATCGAAGAATCTATAATTTAATTAATACAAAATTAAAATAACCGACGTCAAACAAATATGTTCCATTAAGAATATGCATATAGAATATATACATAATGTCACAAGACTATGCGACATGAAGGCAAAGTACCTCAAATATTATAGATATGATATTTTGCTGAAAGAAGATTTTATTTCAAGAATTCCCTCGATTTCTCCAAGACCTCATCATCTGGGGCCCGTTTCACGAAGCTACAAGTTACAAATTACAAGCGGAAGTCTCTTTTCAATACCTTTTCATAGAAAGAGACTTCCGCTTGTAATTTGTAACTTGTAGCTTCGTGAAACGGGCCCCTGATCTTGACATGGTGACAATGGGACTAACTGGGAGGTGTACTCTTTCTAACAAAAAAATATTTTTCCAAATGAATCCAGCCGTGTTTGAGTAATCGGGGAACATATCGTCGACCGTATGCTGAATTAGCGTAAGGGACATTGTTTTGCCTGTCCCTTACCGTAATTCAGCCTACGGTCGACGATATACCCATAAAAAATTAACATTCCGACGAACTGAGAACTTCCCCCTTTTTGAATTTAGTTAAAAATACCCATATCGCCATGGGTATGCCTATAATATTATTTCGTTTGTATCGAGAACAGAACCGAGTGGCTCGAAACATCATAAGAAGCCGTAACGAATCCAGCCTCCCAGTATTTGTTAAAAATACCTGAACTGTAGGTAAGCCAGTACAGATTTCTCATGTTCAGAGAGTCCTTTGTCTAATACGCTTAACGTGTCCAGCATTTGTTCGATGTTGAAAAACCCACAGACATTGGTGTCGACGTCTGGTTGGTTTAAAGTAAACCAGGTTGCCAGTCTGGCCAGTTCTACTCCTTGTTCCTGCAATAAACACCAAATTTCGTTCTCAGACAAAGGGTACCTACTTTTCTAGTTGTCAATAAGGTGAAGCAATAAGCTGCCATGAAGATACAATTAATAAATTGTCCTTATTGGCAAGCGGTAAAGTGGTTCTTTGCCTGAATAGATCATAAATTAGACAATGTCATTAAATGTAGGTATACCTATGCGTATTAAAATTCCCCGATCGTTATAAGCTTACGTTTTATACAGTAAGTAAGTAGGTACCCATATCATTCGCTAACCAGGTGCAGATATAGGTATACAAAATGATCCATCCATTACTCGAATCGAATGCCTTGGATGCTCCTATTAGGACCCTGTTTTTAGGGTTCCGTACCAAAATGGTAAAAAAGGAACCCTTATGGTGCGACTCTGTCTGTCTGTCTGTCTGTCTGTCCGTCTGTCACAGCAAGATATCTCAGGATCTACTGATGCTATCGACTTGAAACTTGGAATAGTGTTAAAAGTCGCTGACTCGAGCCTATTGAATAGAAAAAAAATCTTATACCTTTTTTACTTTTTTTTTAAAGGGGTCCGAAATGGGATGTGGAAAAACAAAAGTAGAGCTATTATATCGAATGGGATATCAAATGAAAGGGCTTAATTTGTAGATTCCAAAACAATTTTTGGTTTTATTCTTAATTTTGTACTTTTTAATTTATGACCAAAAACGTTTAAAAAAAATACCATTCCCCCCCTATTATCTTCGAAGTTACTGAACAGAAAAATCTGTAATTATTACCAATTATTAATATCATCCTAAATATTACATGAAAAATAAAACAGTTTTCCTAAATTGCATCGTTTTTTAGAAATTTTCAAAAATCGTACACATACTTATTTGCTCCTACTAAGCTAACGGCCATACAGTTTTTGTTGAACTATTCACGTATCTACTTACGAGTTTGTACGGAACCCTCGGTGAGCGAGTCCGACTCGCACTTGACCGGTTTTTTTTCTAATTGTATATACAGGATGATTCTGGAGACGTGAGCAGGATCAACCCTACGGGTTCAGTAAATTAAGCTACTGCTCCGTACCAGTACTAGTTAGATTAACGTAATTTTTTTTGGTGTTGAAGACAAAAAGTTTTACGTCATTTACCTACGACTTTTATGGTCAATCTAGAATCAGAATACTTTCGTTAAGTAAGTACCAATCGTTTTTGCTTTACCTGTGAATGTTTTAAAACGTTGACATTGCTAAAATCACAACGACAATTTACTTTCTTCGTAGTCAAAGTGCTGTCATAATAGTTAAAAAGGTTTATTACTTACCATTTTACTTTTAGAGGGACCATGATTGTAAACAATTAAGTTTTGTACTTAACAAAAAGTAAAAAGAAAGGAAAAAATACGTGGGTGTTTCACTTAAATACGACGGTGAACCATCCATTAACGTTTACTGAATCCGTAGGGTAGATCCTGCTCACGTGTCCTGAATCACCCTGTATATACGCCAATGAAAATTTTATCATTATCATACTTTCAACTTTAACAGAACACACACATTGAATCAAAAACGTCACGCTGTCAAGGTTCTACGTTACGCTTAAGATTTTCATTGACCGACAACTGAACAATACACCTCCACCGCTCGCATCACAATAATGGTATTGTTGGGCGTATATCAAATCAACGACAGCGTAGTATTTACATTAGGGGCTCTAGGGACTAGCTTCTAGTACCCAGGGCGGCAAATTCCCAGGAGCGGCACAATTAGGGTTGCCAGATTGAATTACCCTATTATCGGGAGCAGGAATCAATATGTCGGGATTTTGAGACTTTGGTCGGGAGATGGGATTTTTTTTTAGCCTGAAAGAGCAGACATTTTTGTGACCGGACCGTCTTGAGTGGATCGGACTAAGTTTTAAAATGAAGTCGTTTGTCGGGAGATTTTCTTCTTTGTCGGGAGTCGGGAGGACATACAAAAAATCGGGAGAATCCCGCCAATTCCCGACCATCTGGCAACCCTAGGCACAATCGAAGGATTGAGCAAATTTTTGTCATCCATTTTGTATAAGATATGGGTAATGGGGCGGCATTTTTTTCAGCGCCCAGGGCCTGATTAATGACAAAAAGAAGATGGAGAAATATCCATACTTTACAATAATCCGATGCTTGTTTGCAGATAGCTTTGATATCGTCGCTGGCCGGATGCCAGGGCTGTGGTCCGCCATTGGTCAGCAAACCCATGCCAGTAGCTGCCGCGTTTATTACGCCCAGACCTTTACTCTGAGAAATTAAAATGATGGGTCTCATGAAAAAATCAAATTATACTGGTCAGCAGTGATTTTGCGGCCCATGGTATGAATAAACTTTTAAAACACTTAATTTTGTTATGACAATAACGGAATTCCAAACAGTTTTTCATAATTGGCTCCAGTTTTTGAAAAATATCGCAATTTTCATATACCTACTTAGAACCATTCATAAGATTCACCATGAGTTAGGTAGAATAAATACTAAATCCACACCAGCTGCACTATACTACAAAACTTAAAGAAAAATTACATTTAGATAGAGCTCAATTTCTGTAAATAATGAGCCAATCTGATACCCCCATATTGAATTCTGTAATTATGTATTTTTGAGTACATATATGTATTCGACCGCAAAAATATTGCTAACCTGTTTTATCAAATCAATTATCATAGTACGTTTATAGGTATATTTAGTTCATACGCACCTTAAAATATTTCGTATAGTTCTGCAATCGGTTATCAAACAGCGTAGATTTAGAGTAAGAGAGAATTGTAGATATTTTGATATCAGACTCTTCAATTATCTCCTTCATCAATTGTAAATCGTAATCAGCTATCCCTATATATCTGGCCTTGCCATCTTTTACGGCTCTATCCAAGGCCGGTAACGTTTCTTTTAGAATTATTGATGTATCTGGTGCAAAAGTAACGTCGTGCACCTGTAAAAAGACAATCATTATTATAAAATTAATAATCGGTTGCAAACATTGACGACAAGTCTGCATGAATTGCCTTAGAATATCGAAATAACTGTGTGTGCCGTGTACAATTGAACACACTTTTAACTGTACATTTTCATCACACTTGCTCGAAAATGGTGTCATTACACGTAGGTTCTGCGGGCCGTAAATGGCCTATTACGCCCTAGGGCGTAATGGTTTTCTTTTTAAATTTGAAACGCTGGTTCTGTTTTACTCTTATTTGTCATGTTCAAAGGAGATGCCAACTTACTTTTTTAACTTTTATCACTGAAAATTTTATTTAAAGAGAACTGTGTTTTACTCTTTATGCCACACCTGGCCATAAAGTGGCTTTTACCGCACGCTACGCGTACGGAAAAAGCCACTTTCTGGCCAAGTGTAGACATAAAATTATGTACACAACACGGGAGGTAATAAAGAAAGCCTGGTTGTGTAATATACTACATATATTTGTCATGTTCAAAGGAAACGCCAACTTACTTTTTTAAACTTACTAAAAGTCTGAAAAATCGTGTGACGTGCTTTGTGGATGACCCCTAAGTACAACATTTTACGTCTCCCTCTTGCTCCCTCTGGCCAGGAAGTGGGATTTTTGTAGAAATTTAAAAATTGTTAATAGGTACAAGCTGTTATGGCCCATCTACGTACTTGAATCAGGTCTACGTACTGCAAACCGAGCAGTTGCAAGGTGTTGTCCACGGCTACTTCTGTTTTTTCTGTGGAAAAATCAAACATCTTCTGGATCTCTTTCTCGTAACGTCCAACTTTACTGCCGATGTAGTATGTGTCTCTTGGAATTCCTTTGAGAGCCTGAAATATAAAAATCAGACTAAGAAATCCAACAAAGGGCCATACTGGTCTGAGGTGGCTGGTGCTCGAGGACATACCTATGGTAAACGTAGAAACGTAGAACGTAAATGTTATTTTTAGGGTTCCGTACCAAAATGGTAAAAAAGGAACCCTTATGGTGCGACTCTGTCTGTCTGTCTGTCTGTCCGTCTGTCACAGCAAGATATCTCAGGATCTACTGATGCTATCGACTTGAAATTTGGAATAGTGTTAAAAACCGCTAATTCGAGCCTATGGGACAGCAAAAAAATCTTATACCTTTTTTACTTTTTTTTTAAAGGGGACCAAAATGGGATGTCGTAAATCAAAAGTTGAGCTAATATATCGAGTGGGATATCAAATGAAAGGGCTTAATATGTAAATTCCAAAACCGTTTTTCTTTTTTTTCTTAGACATGTAGTTTCTGATTGAAGACAAAAAACGTTAAAAAAAATACCATTCCCCCCCTATTATCTCCGAAGATACTGAACAGAAAAATCTGTAATAATTACTGATTATTAATATTATCCTAAATATTACAGGAAAAATAAAACGGTTTTCCTAACTTGCAGCGTTTTTTAGAAATTCGCAAAAATCGTAAGACAACCTTATTTGCTCCTACTAAACTAACCGCGGCATATGTCGATGTATGGGGACAACAGTTTTACAAGAGCAAAGTTAAGTTTGTCCCACCATACAGTTTTTCTTGAAATATTCACGTATCTACTGACGAGTTTGTACGGAACCCTCGGTGCGCGAGTCCGACTCGCACTTGACCGGTTTTTTTTAGAGCTAATCCCATTATCGTAATCGTCACGCAACGGATTAGTACAAATACAGTGTGTAATGTAAGTCTAATACGGGCGAATCTCTTAGCGGTGGTTAGTATAGGACAAAGTGAAGGTAATTAGATAACATTTACTTAAAGTTGCAACAATAATTTTGTCCATACAAAATAATTCAGCCCGCAATGTAATGCAAACACACTCACGTTAAACGCTCGTTGACAGTTACGTTGACATTTCGGTACCGCCGTACCGCAACCATGTTTACAGTACATTGCTGCTGAGAAAATTTAAAAAAATTAATTATGGGGTCGTAATGAACTGCAACTTAAAACAACCTTTTACTTCATGATTACACTAATGAATACTATGTCCAATTTAATTTATCGCCCGTATTAGACTTACATGCTGTATAAAGGCAATGTAATAATAACCCAATACCCTTAGCCAACACCAGTTTTTAGGGTTCCGTACCAAAATGGTAAAAAAGGAACCCTTATGGTGCGACTCTGTCTGTCTGTCTGTCTGTCTGTCTGTCTGTCCGTCTGTCACAGCAAGATATCTCAGGATCTACTGATGCTATCGACTTGAAATTTGGAATAGTGTTAAGAACCGCTAACCCAAGCTTATGGGATGTAAAAAAAGTCTTGTAACTTTTTTACTTTTTTTTTAAAGGGGTCCGTAATGAGACTTTGAAAATTGAAATTAGGGCTATTATATCGAGTGGGGTATCAAATGAAAGGGCTTGATTTGTAGATTAAAACACTATTTTTGTATTTTTTTTTAAATAAGTAGTGTTTGATTTATGGCGAAAGACGTTAAAAAAAATACCATTCCCCCCCTATTATCTTCGAAGTTACTGAACAGAAAAATCTGTAATAATTACCAACTATTAACGTCGTCCTATATATTACACGAAAAATAAAACGGTTTTCCTAACTTGCACCGTTTTTGAGAAATTTGCAAAAATCTCATCACATACTTATTTGCTCCTACTAAACTAATCGCCATATAGTTTTTCTTGAATTATTCATGTATCTACTTATAAGTTTGTACGGAACCCTCGGTGCGCGAGTCCGACTCGCACTTGGCCGGTTTTTTTTTTAAATATCTGACTTCTAGCTTACCTACTTATCTATTCAATAACAATAACAACGAGTAACTGAAAATATACCCAAATCGCTAAAGGTGTGCCTATATAAGATTTGAAGAGTTCCCTCGATTTCTCCAAGATCCTATTGTTAGATACTGATTTAGTGTAGTTTTTAAATTTTAATGATATATGACATTCTGTACTTTTTGACTATTCCTGTTTTAACTTATTCTTTGTGCCCAATTTATTTTGACTTTTAATGTGTATTTTGACCTTGTTAATTGATTTTTTATTTTGTTTTAGTATTATTATTTTTAGGGTTCCGTACCAAAATGGTAAAAAAGGAACCCTTATGGTGCGACTCTGTCTGTCTGTCTGTCTGTCTGTCTGTCTGTCCGTCTGTCACAGCAAGATATCTCAGGATCTACTGATGCTATTGACTTGAAATTTGGAATAGTGTTAAGAACCGCTAACCCGAGCTTATAGGATGTAAAAAAAATCTTGTAACTTTTTTACTTTTTTTTTAAAGGGGTCCGTAATGAGACTTTGCAAATTGAAAGTAGGGCTATTATATCGAGTGAGGTATCAAATGAAAGGGCTTAATTTGTAGATTAAAACAGTATTTTTGTATTTTTTTTTAAATAAGTAGTTTTTGATTTATGGCGAAAAACGTTAAAAAACATACCGTTCCCCCCCTATTATCTTCGAAGTTACTGAACAGAAAAATCTGTAATAATTACCAATTATTAATGTCATCCTATATATTACAGGAAAAATATAACGGTTTTCCTAACTTGCACTGTTTTTGAGAAATTTGAAAAAATCTTAACACATACTTATTTGCTCCTACTAAACTAATCGCCATATAGTTTTTCTTGAACTATTCATGTATCTACTTATGAGTTTGTACGGAACCCTCGGTGCGCGAGTCCGACTCGCACTTGGCCGGTTTTTTTTATTTTTATTTTCATTGTATAATTTGATTTTGTAATTGTTTATTCCATTTAACTATCCCTGTTTTGACATATTCTTTGTGCTTAATTTATTTTGACATTTAATGTGTATCTCTACCTTGCTAATTGATGTTTTATTTTGTTTTTATTATTTATTTTTATTTTTTCATTGTATAATTTGATTTATTCCATTTAATTGACGATCTCGCTTTAAATTCTTGTAACTTGACATGCAATGCAACTTATAATGTAATTTTAAAACGAGAAATAAATAATCTAATCTAATCTAAAGTGCCAATGCCAATAAGACCAGCTGGGGGAACTGTCCTTTCAAATAAAAAAAAAAGTTTCCAAATCGGTACAGCCGCCTTCCCCGTATATCGTAACTGTGCCTTCAGCCTCAAAAGTAGCTAAATTGTATCGTGGCGTAGTGTTGGACAAAAGTTTCGAGGCTAACTATGACGTTTAGCCTAAGTAATTAATTTATCTACATACAATTTAGCCTTTACCCACCATATTTGTCAGCCAACCGATAAGGACGTAGTTATCTGTTCGACTGAGAAATCAACATGATATTTCTTTTCGACGGATAACTGCGTCCCTATCGGTTGGCTGACACGACTGAATTGTCTGGACCTAACTTTAGTCTTTGTTCATCTGGAATTCTGGACAGTCCGGAACCCAACTAAACGTCTGAGTACTCGTTACCTTAAAAAAATACAAATTCAATATTAGTGTCGCCAGATGGGCCTAATGGTAACACTAATATTGAATTTGTATTTTTTTAAAGTGGGTAGGTTTGCACAACAGTAATTTTGACAGAGGAAATTTATGATTTTCTCAGTCTACCCGCGACCACGAACGCTGAAAAGGGTTACGAAACGTCGGGACTTAAAATGTAGTAATATACGCGATTTAATCCGTTTAAGTTGTTTTATTACTATGAGTGATAATCGCGGAAACCGAAGACAATATTATGCTCGTTACCTTGCCAATAATTTTCTCCGAGCTTCCCTGTCCATACCATGGACCGGTTTCCAAGTAGTTTACACCAGAACTCAAAGTTTTCTTTATCAGTTGCAAACCCTTTTCCTCGTCGAATGATCTGGAAATGAGTTAACTAAGTTAAAGGTTTATCATTATCTTTTGTGGCCAATCAATGCCAATCTAGAAAAATCATTTAATTCACCATCCACCGCAATGGCGGTCGAATCATAATATTTTAATGAGTTTATGACGAGGTCATTAGACTATCGATATAGAACTTGGTAGGTATAGCAAAGCATGACGTAGTTTTGACTATTGGTATGTTGTATGGGCCAGTTAGGGTAGCGTAAATCCAAATTGTGCTCCATCAAAAAACTTTCTTATCACATCAACAAAAAACGCCTAAGTATGGCTGTTTGCGCGAAAAAAATTATTTAAACGTGACAAGTCATTCTGTTTTAACTTTTTTTTTTATACAACTAGGGTGGCATACGAGCGTGCGGCCTGCCTGATTGTAAGGAGTCACCGCAGCCTATGGACGCTTGCAACACCAGGAGCATTACGTGCGCGTTGCCGACCCTTTAAGAACCTATTCACTCCCCTCTTGAAGAACTTCATACCCGTAGTACGTAGCCTTCCGGGAAAACCGCGGCAGGGAGCTCATTCCACATTCGGATTGTGCGTGGTAGGAAATTTCTTTGGAACCGCACGGTGCGCTACCATTTTGGTTCCAACGTGTGTGAATGAATGCCCTGCCGATGGCGAGCGGTGCGGTGGTAGAACGTGGCCGTGGGCATCATGTCGAACAATTCCCCTAATACCTAGGTAAGTTGAAACAAGGAGGTGAGGCGAGTTGAAATAGTTCTTAATTTTGAAGAACTAGAGTTGTATATTGGAAAAAAAATTATGTAATTTAAAGAATTTCATTAAAAAATCTAAATCCAAAAATAAACATTGATCACTTGTAAGTATGTATTTTCTACTTATGTTAAGGTTAAAACTGAAGGCAGCCCGTTTTTGGCGCAATGTAACTTCTTCTACCGTGAATTTATATAAATTTTTGCCACACCTGGCCATAAAGTGACTTTTTCCGCTGCGTGTACGGAAAAAGCCGCTTTCTGGCCATGTGTAGACATAAAATGATGTACACAACACGGGAGGTAATAAAGAAAGCCCTCGATCGCATATTTACGTCCCTCGCTTGCAAACTTCTGCGATCTCGGCCTTTCTTTGTATTAATACCACCCTAGTTATGTAATGTACCATTCCATGCCTCTGTCTCTTTTCCTTAGTACCTGCTCAGTACGTATGCTAAAATAAATAAATCAAAAAAAAATAAAAAAAAAATTACTTTATCGTATTAGCAAATCAGCCATACGACATTGAACCAAGGAGGAGAGTTGAAACAATCTGTTTCAAATCCCCTCTGTCGCAAAAATCCTCCCTTGTGTTATAAAATTACAACCGAATAGTAAAACAACAAGCAATGCAATGCCTTTAACCATCACTAATAATTAAATCCTTAGTTAATGAGCTTTCGAAACATACATAACACGAGCCAAAATACTAACACGTTACTAAATTATAGGTAGCTAAAAAACGATTAAAACTTACAGGTCGATTCACAAGAGCTGGCACGAATGGATTGAATGAGTGAATGATAATGTTTATGTGTGCGTGACACAATTATTAAATACAGGTTGATTCAATAAGCGCTAATCGTGTTTTTAGAAAATCTCGTCTCATAACTTCGTAACTCAGTCTGCATTGTGCATTACCTATATGAACATAAAAAATCCCTACCTACACAATCGCAACCTTGTTTGCACACTGACGTACTAAAGCGCGGGAATTGCAGTGAAATACCTAAATTTTGTATGATTTTCGCATATAAGTACTCGCCATTGCGGCGTCACTCCATGATAGTATACTATTTGCAGAGAACCGTCAAATTTACCTTTCTGCCATATCTTTTACCTGCTTAGTCTTAATATTGAAAATAAGCATATAATCTGTAGATTTTACGTATTTTTATTCTTGAATAATGAAAAAGTTTTATGTACTTGTTTACAAAATATTTGGAGCCTCCTGTATAAGAACGTCACTCAACAATGACAAGTGACATTTCTTTCGTTCATTCCATTCGTGCCAGCTCTTGTGAATCGACCTGTACTTTTCGTGTTTTTTTCGACATGAGTGCTAGAACTCCACACGCCCCTTGTGGCAAGGACGCATGCTGGTGGGCCCGCGCGCGGGTGCTTGAACACGGCTAAACAGAGTTATTGCCAGCTCGATAACGGTTACAGATTCCGCAAAATTGACCTTGTTTCAACTCACCTTTGTTTCGAAACCCCTCGGTCTCCCCTATGATAGTTACAGAGAATTAAGGTTTTAAATTTGATGGAATTCCAAAAAGTAGGGGTGCTCGTTTAAGCTTTGTGTTCACCTCACCTTACCCGTTTAGATCTAGATCTCATTTTGCCAACAAGAAATCTCACGCACGTAGATGAGGAAGAGGTGAGAAATTCATTTTTTTAGAATTATATTACACTAAAACTATGTAGGTAGGTAGGTATACTATGCTAGCGACAATCGTATCAGGACATTGGCGATTAATTATGTGATGGCAAATTTATTCCTGCCACTAACACTTTACATTATTAAAAAAACGCTAGAAATCCACAAGAATGGTACACTTTTCTTGAATATACCTCTTTAGTTTTAACTAAAAGAGACGCAATAGAAAAATATTCGTTGATTATACTCGTAAAACGATACATGAATTTCATCCTTCATCAACTTCAAAAACCTTAACTCTCTGTAACTATCATTATCAGACCTACAGTAAAAATTAAAAGAACCTAATTTATAACAAATTTAAAGAAGTTAATTTATGGTATGTTACCGTAAAATAATGCATAGTTAGAGCCAAAGCTTCCAAAATTGCCTAGTTTTTCGTGATGTGCCTAATTCTTATTCTGTGGAGGTGCTCAAGGAGCACAACTTTTTCGAAGTTTGTAACTTTGCAATTTTTTGCTTGCTTTTGCTTCTAGGGGGGTATATGCGTCTTTTAACGATTCCATTAAATTCCAACTCTTTAAAACTATCCCTACCCTCCCTACCTGCCTGTAGTATACGCTGTACTTTACAGTCAGGTAGGTTAGGGGTAGTTTTAAATAGGTCGGATTCAATGGAATCTTTTAAAGACGTAAATAAGTACTTATCTACCCCCATAAAAATATGATTGACTCAAAAATTATACCGTCCTCTTTAGGACACTGGCCATATTTTCTGACTCGTTAACTGGTTGCAATAATGGTGGTCTTTATATACGGTTTTCGAACGCATAATAAAGAATATAATGATTTGGGTGTAGATAAAATAGACAGTGACCACACGCGAAGTGTCTACAACAGATTTTGTAAAACTGAACAGCTGCAAAATAACATATTAATTATTAATACGTATAAATAATCTTAAGGTATATGTATGTGTACATGTATGAATTGAGGAGTTTCTTAAGCCCTTTTAAAAAGACACTCCTCAATTATAAGCTGATAAAAAAACACACCGCACACTCGCAGCTGACATTGAAGTCCAGTCACCACTAACGAACCACTAACCATTATCGGCAATTTAGATACGGGAGTAAATAAATACCATCCATCGTTATAAACTTACCCGTAAATGTTGCTAAAAGATGCCCCTCCCATACTAACGTGTGAAACATTCATATCTGTGTTACCTAGAGTATTGTACTTCATTTTAAAATATTTTACTGGTAAATTTAAAGTGAACGAGGACGAGTCTGCTTGCTAGTCCACCTTTAGACTGAACGTGAACTGAATGCAGCTGTATATATGTAGAATGTCTTTATGACGCGCCTAACAACTCCGCCGGCGGGGCAGAGGTAACCGTGATAAGCATAATAACCATCGATCAACGTGAACTATCAATATTGTATCATTTACCGATATACACATACAAATTTTAATTTATATACAGGTACAGTTATTACAGACTGTCAGTAAATAAATTAAATAAATATGTAGAAGATCGTTTTTACGCGCCTTTTGTGGGTTACGTGCCTTTAGTCATTAGCAGGGTCTCTCAACTCTAGAACAAATATTGGCAACTTGTACTTTTGTATGTGTGCGTCGTGCGAAATTTGACTATTGCTAAATATGAAAATAAAACTTGTACAATATTTTACTTTAGCAACACTAGTCTGTATTAGTGTTACCATATTTGATCTTTTTATCCAATTTATGTAATTATAACTTCTTTAGGGTTTTGAAGTTTTAGTTACATTAACATTTTAGAGAACGATCATATTAGGATGTAGACATTGTGAGAGCTAAACGTCAAACTCCTAAAGGAAAAAATAACCTTCGCCTTTTAAGATTCATGTAATCATTCAAATCTTTTGTTGTTTAGGACATGTTTAATCTGATTTTTCCAATCTAAGCCTGGCAACACTGCAAATTGAAGATGGCAACACTGCAAATTGAAGATGGCGTCACGTCAAAACAAAGTCTAATAATATCTTGTGTCTAAAATATTTTCGTGTGATAAACGTTTAAAAATGTAATTGTGTGACAAAATCGGCTATGTTTAATACTCAAGATAATGGTGTCGTCGAAAATATCTACCCTACACTTTGACCTGGCTGTGGTACAGGACCACGTGACATATTTGAATAGACAGAACATTCATGACTCAAGAACAAATTCTTGTGTTCTGTACAAAAATATTTGCCCTCAGGCATCTATTCCACCGTGGAAAACGAGAATAACGACTGTGCAAGTGTGACGAGCGATTATACTTGGTTTATGTGTTGTGTTCAAGGTTGTGTTGTGATCGCTATGTTAGCATCCATTTTCCCGAGAAGGCGAGTGGAAAATCATTACAAAGACAACTAAATATTTTACAAAATGAATAAATATGTTCAAGATACTTTATCGTTGTTTTTTATAAACTGAATTTCCCAGCACACACCAGAGTTCAAAATACTAAACTTCATCATATCAATCAACTCCACCTTTCATCAAAAGTATACAAAGTGAAATGAGACGAGTATGGAAATTTATGGAGGATGAGAAACTATGTTTATTTTCATTTAATACTGAATATCGGTCGATATTTGGTATCAAATAAAAATAAACAATAGTTTCTTATATAAAATAAATTTCAATGTGGCATTTAAAAATCCCGCCATATTTTGACAAGCTGTGGCATTTAAAAATCCCGCCATCAATTAGTTCAGTGTGGTACAACAATGTCGCTAGTAGTATAAACGCAAGAACCGGAAGCTACTATTTTTTTATATGGAGTTTGCGTTCTTCTCTTGAGTATTATGTTCCTTGGTCATTAGCCACCCAATCAGGTGTTGCCATGTTCCGCTCTGCAAAGTTATCGTAATCGCGCTCTACCTACTTTCCTAATCCTCTCTTACGGGAAGCTGTGAACTACGTTCCAGCCCCCGTACCTCAGCCACAAGACTTCCAAATCCCCGCCCCGATCCCTCATCCCGATAACGACCCTCTCCCCGACAGGGTGAATGACTTGTACGACATGACCCAGACTGCCGTCCTAGTGTAAAAGGCGACTTTTTGCTATGGAAGTTCATAGTTAAAAGTCGCCTTTTAGACTAGGACGGCAGCAGAGTATTACTGACAACGCCGCACTACGTACTGCCCTGCGCAGGCTAGTGAGGCGACCTCGCCACATCCTGACTGACCCTGACGACGCCATCACGCCCACCATCAATAGATGGTACCCCGATGACGTCATCAGTGAAAACGACACTGACACTGAAGTAGTACATGACGCCGACTACTACTTAAACAGACAACAAGACGACAACCCGAACGGCGCCGGGTCCACTCCACGTGCACACCGTCGTCTCCGCCGGCGGGGACGGCCACCGAGGTAGTCCCACACTAAATCCTCTCGACATCACATAAAAACTTAGCTTAGAACCACTACCTACAAGACGAACTACTGTATCACATGTTCGCTAGGTACACTCCCCACTTCGGTTCGAGTGTCCTTGCACGCCGATGAATAACTCCCGTGGTGCCGAGGTTTTGCCGAGGCATGCCTACCGCCACGAAGACCGATAGTTGCAACAGCTCAAAGAGCTAGTTTTTAGTTTTTTTTGAGCATTTTTTAATGCACAAAAAAAAACACATTTGCTTATTAGTATCACGAAAGCATGTCACTAAAGGTACAGACACATTTGCTTAAAAATAAGCATGCTTAAAATCAGCTCGCTCTGTAGTTCTTCAGATTTGCCAGTAATAAGCATGCTACTTTTGAGCAAGATTCTAAATACGCATGCTCAAACCAAACGATTGGACACACTTGCTTATAAGCACGGGTTTTCGGCCAAGATGGACTGATTTTCTGTGGTATATTACACCACTAGTTCTATACGAAAATAACTCAAAAACATAATGAAATATCCCCTATATATCAATCAAGAAACTTAAACTATTTAGATAAAATTCAAAATTCTTCGCCCTTTCATTTAAAATTCCCGCCAAAGAATCAATGACTTGCTAATAAGCAAGCCTGGGCAGACGAACTTGAAGCAAGCCCCCTTCCACCCGCGCCTCAGGTAGCATGCTTACAAAATAAATCAAACAGCGGTTGATTTTTAAGCATGCTCGAATTAAGCTTGCTTATTAGTGGCAATGACTAGACACACATGCCACTAATAAGGCATGTGTGTCTAGTCATACCCGGGCGATTCTCCGAGCGTTTTGACCGCGCGGTTTGACAATCATTGTTCTCCGACGATTATTTACTATAACGAAAGGACAAATCGTGACAATTTTGATAAAACCAGACTTAAACTAGGGATTGTTTTTCGGTTTCATAAAAAGTTAACTCTAGGCATCGTTTATTTGAACAATATATACTGAGACAAGAATGACGAAAATAAAACGCCGTTAAAACGCTGAATATTGGCCCACCCCCTATTTGATTATGTTTTTGAGTTATTTTCGTATCGAACTGGCGCTGTAATACCACAGAAAACCGGGCCATCTTGGCCGAAAACCTGTGCTTATTAGCAAGTGTGTCCAATCGTTTGCTTTGAGCATGCTTATTTGGAAGCATGCTCAAAAGTAGCATGTTTATTACTGGCAAATCTGGACAGCTACAGAGCATGCTGATTTTAAGCATGCTTATTTATAAGCAAATGTGTCAATACCTTTATTTGTTCCATTCGGATGGACTGTTTTTTTTACTGTTCCCCCATATAAAAAATCCTTCCTTTTATATCTAGTCCATGGTTTCATCTATATCTATACTTTGCTTAAATCATAAAACAGCCCATTTCAATTTTATTTTATTTATTTTTTTGGGAACTATATGGCCTGGTTACTGTTGTCATTATAAACATATTGTTTTCTTAATTCTAATAAGTTTGATATTTTATTTACAAATAGTAATAATAAGTTATTTTTATATACTAATTAAAAATATGTTTCAATTTATTTTTAATATTAGACAAGCATTTAATTTTAAATTGGCAACTTCACTCCTCACGCTATTCCATCGCTATTCGATGTTTTTTTTTATTTTATTTATAGTTCTGACTGACTGACTGAAGTCTTAGCTTAAGCTAAGCTTAGTCTTGTCTTTTCGGTGTACAGTGCAGGCACTAGGCAAAGAAATTTATAATTTCGAATGTAATTTCATTTTCAACAAGTAAATTAATGACTTATTTATTAAGTAAATGAAATATCTTACCATGTAATGGGTACTGTGACATAGGCGCAGAGGATTTATTTATTGGTATGTATTTATTTTTAATTACTTATTGACACAAAGTTAATGAAAGAAAAAACATTATCACTATAAGTAAAAACTGAATAAAACCTGTTATTAATTGGCAAGTGGCGATACCCGTTTAGGATCATTTTTAGCTTAATGCAGAGAATCAGTTTAAATTCTTCTTCCTGTGTGTGAAACAATAAATCTGGTAGTGTTACGAAAGCTTTAAGACAAATAGATAATAGCCAAGTTACAATCTATCAAATTTGTGTTTAACATTTTATTAAAAATATCTATCATTGAATTAATTTCTGTATTATGTCTGTCAACCATACCATAACATCACAAAAAATGTATTATTATGTGATTTTGAAATTCGTTATAATGTGAATTCTGGTATGGAAACATGAGTTGACAAATTTCCTAAATATTCTTGCTTAGAATAATAGTTGAAATCTTGAGGAATTAAAATCTTGTTATACCCTACAATACTGGGTACTGCATAAGGATAACAGCAGATAACAGTATTGTATATAATTCTTTTGACCATCTTTATATTACATCCTATTTGTAAAACAAGGTTGAATTAAGATATAAGCTAGTGGCTCAACATTGAGTTGGTGGCTGACAGTTGCACATTTGAAAATAATGTTACTCTGTATTTATTATACCAGTTTTTAGTGAGGATTATCTTTTTACCACTGAGGCAATAGTGTACCTACATGACATATAGGTAATTTTTAGCAAAAAAACAGATGTGTTGATAGATAACTTTGCTAGGCCAATTTCTGAGACAATATAATATTATATCATCAATTCATCATCATTATCAGTCTCATCAACTAAAGCAATACCTGGTGGGCTAACAGTTGTTAGCCTGCATTGACTGTAAAAAAACATTACAACATGATAAATATGGGTGCATAGAAATGCTCAAAAATATGTTCAATGACACCTGCAGTGGCAATAAGAACTTAGTACCATAATTATGAAACAATTTATTCGATATGTTTTTATGCTTGACTGTACTTACATTTATTCCAAAGCATTGTTTACTCACCCAGCACTAATCTGACAGCACTTTGTCAGTTGTCATAATCAATATTTTCTTATTTAGTCATTATTTTTAAATAGAAGGATGAACATACATATGTATGTATAAACACTGAAATTAAGGTAAATTTTATTGATGAAAAGTGTTATATACAGAAATCATGTTAAAAACGTACACTCTTACAGAGATTACTGAATCTATTTAAAAATAGGAGTATACATAGTTATTAGTATGGTAAAATTTTGTAAATTAAATGTCACTGGTAAGTGATACAGACAGTAATAATTAAATACTTTCATACAGTAGGGTCTCATTAATCAGGTATTATGCAACAGGTATTAATCAGGTATTATGGAAAATATTCAGTGCCGCTCATTCCCAAAATACCAGATTTATAAAATACCAGATTCTCAATATATCAGATTCTCTGCATACCTCTGCATACCTGATTCCCAAAATAATACATCCAACAAAAACGTATAGATCCTTGAGTAACCCATAATTTTATAATCTAGTGTAACGGGAATGTGGTAAGATGGGAATCTGATATATATATCGGTATTTTGGGCACGAACATTCAGTGCCAACCTCCCAAATTTTCATACAAAATTAACCTGATAGTTGGGTTCTTGGCACTGAATGTGTTAAGAATTTAAACTGGTCTCATATATGAGTCAGCTCAGATACACAGTTTTACATTAAGGCACTTCATAGGAGTTAGGAGACCAGCAATGTGGAAGCTTCCCATTTTTATATAGCAGCACACAGGGACACTTCTGGCATACTTCTGTAATATTTAGGTGGACATCTATTAATTCACACCTTAATTCACGGCTGGGCCAAAGACAATCTAACTTATTCCTTATTTTACCGCAGTAGTTATGGAGAATTATATATATATATATATATCGGTATATGACTGCCATTGCTTGCTAGATTTTGGGGGTTGGGTTGCCATTGAAAATATTTTACTTAAGGTTAAACCATGCAATGTGATACAAGTAGAATTGAACTTGAATCTAGTTGGGCTGAAATGTTAATATTAGGTGTAACTCCAAATCAATGTAATATTTGCATTAATATTCTACTAACGGGTTTTCATAGCTTTTCCTATGTAGCATGAATATTGTAGTAGGATTTTGGTGAAATTTTAAACAGTACGGTTTTTTACAGTACAAGTTACATAGTTCTTAATATATTTAAATGTTAACTCTTATATGACACAAGTACAAATCTGTTTAATAAATTTCAGACTTTGCCAAACTTGTCACGAAATCTCAAATTGACACGGATATGATTTTTAATTGAGACATTTCAGAAATAAAATGCATGATATGGTATGCATATAACAGTTAAATTATCATTACAATTTTAACTATGATACTGTTTTGTAGTTAGTATGTTTTGTATATTTTTGTACATATATCGATAAGGTATATATATTAGAAAATATTTACTAAAGCATCATCACTTACATTTAGAAAAGTATGCGCCAAACGCCGCCCTGTTTACAGCCTCTACTATACCTATGTACGTGTTTCTTTCTATTGCATACAGTGTACATGCGTTGTGTTGTGATTTTGCCAATCAAATTAGTTAAGTAAGTTGAAGAGAGGAAATGTAATATTAGGATCAATGGATTATATCTATGACCTCTAGATCTGCAGTTCAAAAAATTTAACCTTAATTACGAGACTTGGCTCCAAGTTCCAGTTGCAATAGGTGTAAAGATTAAAGACGCATTTGATATGGTTCTTGTACGTCGTGCACGTAACTGGACCAAGTAAAGGCGTTTCGTTAGGTTACTTGCGCGATTGCTCGTGCTGCACAGTTGCACACTGTGCCGCACACTTTATACTGCTGAAGTGCCACAATATGCATGAGCTTGATACTTGCACCGTGTACAGGCACTGCACTTAGGAAAGATGAAATGATGTATTTTTATTGGTGAACAGATCTTTACGTATAACTAACCATTTCTCATACAGTGTTTTCCTTTGACAGTTTAATTATGAGGGTCCGGGTACCGCGCTGCCGACTGTTCTCCACCAGGGTCCTGGGCATTCTATTGCTAGTGGCAGCCCTAGGAGCTTACTGCTACTACTACAGTGCATCTCCACATACCTACAGAAAACCAGGTAGGTGTACTATATATCTTAAACATTGAAACTAGCAATTCTTGTACAGTGTGGGCAAATAAGACGTATCCCCTTCGGCTGTGTACAAAATAAGTAAGAGCGCCGCCACGTCGCGCCGCCGCCGCCGGTTAAAACTTCGCACCGCCGCCGCCGACGCGGCGTCACCGGCGCGCCGATCCCCGCCTCCCGCGGGTTTTGAAACTAGCGTAGCCTGTTTATTTCAATCATTTGCACCAGCGCGCCGTGGCAAACCCGTCATAAAAACCCGTGATCATAGTGAAATAAACGTATATAAAAAAAGAATAACTAAACACTTTGGCCCCATCGGCGGCCAAAATCTAATAATGAGTACCGAGCACATCAAGTCTACATGTAAGCTTAGCATGAAGACATGGCATTACTCACCAAGATTTTGAGAGCCTTATAGAAAGTGAGTGTTGTGTGTGACCACACGGGAATGTTAAGCCACTTGCCACTGTTCTTATTTAGCCGTGTACCTAATCATAATTCGGGGTTCCCTCTATGTGGCATAACATTTATTGTCCGAAACTGTTTTAGCATAACAGATGTGGCATAATCGGTTTTCGCCGAATGGTAATGTGGCAGAAACCTTATTAAGCATAATTAGTTACATCCCGAATATGTAGTTGTCTGAAATTAAGTTCGCATACTATTATTATGACCGATTATTTTTACGCATAATTTTATTCGGCATATTATCGATTGTCCGAGATTGATAGGTTAGGTTTAGGAGAGGTAAGTTATTATAATAATCAAGTGATATAATTCCATTGGACATCTTGTTCATTCAGTATAACGATGAACTAATAACATTTAACATCTACCAACTCTAACCTAACTTAGTAGGTTAGGCTAGAACTTTGATCCCTCACAAATCTCATAATAAATAACTGTTGCTAAAAACGTTAGGTTAGATTTAGAACTGTGTCCTTACAAAATAAACAATTGATAGAAAAGGGGCTTAGATTAGGTTAAAACATTTAAGCAACTAGAGTTTTGCACGAGTTCATAGCTATGGAAAGGCCAAAAAAGGGGTGACGGGGGGCGAAGTAATCCACAAGGGGGGCTCGGGGGGCGAAGCCCCCCGCAAGAAAAAAAAGACTAGACAGAAAAAGTAGGTTAGGTTAGGTTTGAACTGCGTCCCCCAACAAAAACGAACTGCTGGCAGAAAAAGTAGGTTAGGTTAAGTTAGGTATAGGTTAGGTTTGAACTGCATCCCCTAACAAAAACGAACTGCTGGCAGAAAAAGTAGGTTAGGTTAAGTTAGTTTTGCACGAGTTCATAGCTATGGAAAGGCCAAAAAAGGGGGGACGGGGGGCGAAGCTCCTCACAAGGGGGGGCTCGGGGGGCGAAGCCCCCGCAAGAAAAAAAGATTAGACAGAAAAAGTAGGTTAGGTTAGGTTTGAACTGCGTCCCCCAACAAAAACGAACTGCTGGCAGAAAAAGTATGTTAGGTTAAATTAGGTATAGGTTAGGTTTGAACTGCATCACCAAACAAAAACGAACTGCTGGAAGAAAAAGTAGGTTAGGTTAGGTTTGAACTGCATCACCAAACAAAAACGAACTGCTGGAAGAAAAAGTAGGTTAGGTTACAAAACCATATATTGTCGTCGACAATACAGTTAAAAGTTATATTATGACAAAACATCTTTCTGCCACGATAGCATTCGGTGTTATAATTTTATAATCATTTAATTTATGTGTAAATATGATTCGGAACATGAAAAGTAGGACCAAATAATATTCGGACTAACGTAATTCTGCGTAATAAAATTATGTGAATATAGATTCTGCGATAACAGTTTATGCACAAAGCCTAATATGACTATATACATTATGCCACAAAGAATTATTACTTACAAAATTATGCCACAACAGGGTGAACCCATAATTCGTTATCAGTCGTGTGCCCAAAGTACGCCCGATTTGCATTACCTGGCTAAATTAAGAACAGTGGCAAGTGCCGTAACAATGCCGTGTGGTGACGATTTTAGTCCCTTACCATAGGAATATATTATAATATTGGAAAAATAAAAAAAGCTTTGCCCTATTTATATCCGCACTTGCACGATCATTTTTGAGCAAACCAGCCAGGAGTACTCCAAACAAATGTGTATTTTTTGTTATTAGGCAAATAATTACTGCAAAACGTTGTCGATTGAATCCATTAAGGATAAAAGCATCTTGTTTGCCCAAGATAATTACAAAACTTGTAAAGATGCATTAAATCTTTAGATTTTTACGTAATTATATTGTATAAACGCTCAGTGTAAACGGCATTTATCATTTGTTTAAGGGCATGTTATTGTCTCCTAGCGTGGCGACGGTGCGACTAAGGACTAGTAATTGTTAACTTAGTTACAGTACAGTAGTTATTGTAAAAAAAACTGTTTTCTGTTAATTATTTACTAAACAGTTGATTATGCATGGAAAGTGTTTCTATCAAAAAGTGTAGCTTTTTTCTTCCTTGGGGAAACTCAAGATCACACCGCCGACGCCGCCGCCGCTACAGAAATATATCGACGTAGAAGGAAAAAGTGTATGTACCTCGCGTGCTGAAAAGAAGTGGCGGCGACCTACTTTGCACACCGTTAACTTCATTTGCCGTTAATATTATTATTTTTGAAAATCTTATAATTATTATTATTTATTTAGTCGTATGGCATTATTATATACAGCAATCAAAGTATGGCTTTGAGATTGTTAAGCCAATCGGCTGCGTCAGGTGTTAAATCATCCAGATCTTCGGCTCGTCCGGGGTAGCAGTGAAGGGGGCAGCGCTGTATAATGTGTTCAGTGGTCTGCTCTTCCTCGCCGCACTCGCAGAGTGGTGAGTCCTTCCATCCCCACTTGTGTTGGAAGAAGTTGCAGCGCCCGTGTCCTAAGTTCTAAGCCTGTTTAGGCGGCACCAAGACTTGCGGGGGAGGTCGAATCTTATAATAACGGTAAATAACATAAATTTATCATTTCATTTGGTGGTATTTGAACCAAAAAAAAACATGTTTTCTATGACCAAACTACCCTTTTAAGGTCCAACGCCAAGCAAAAAACGTTACACGTTCCCATACAAATCGACGAACTGTTTTTCTTCTCTCTCGATATATTTCTGTGGCCGCGGCCGACCGATTTTGGTCGGCGCGCCGTCGCCAACCAATTACCTATTGATCGAGGAAATTTTCTTCCTTATAGGAAACCCCTTGCGATCGCAAAACACTAAATAGGTTAGGTTTGTTAGGTAGCTTCAAATGACCGAAGGGCAAACCATCTAGAAATAGGCGCCCACGCTGCGGCTGCGTCCCTTATTTAGCCTTATCCTTCTTTACTATCATAGTATTTTCAATCAGCATGTATCTTTACAATTCTTTTGTGTACCTACTTGACACAACATTTCCACCGCCACAGCCCGCATGGAATCAGGACGATTGGAAGTCTATGGGGGAGACCTTTGCCCAGCAGTGGGACACTTAACCGGCTATATATAAAAAAAAAACAAAATTTGTGTTATGGTTAACACAAAAGTATCACAAACGCATCAAATATGTAACACAAAAGTAGATTTTCACAAAAGTTTCAGGCTGTAAACCGGCAAATAAGTTAACGTAGATGATTTACATTTTTATTTACATTTTAAATAGCCCTCTACTGTAGAATAAAAAATATTACAATATCTACTCTGTTTGAAGTCTAGAGTCGCAGCCTCGAGTTATTGTGTTACTGACAATCGATCTTATGAAACGGTTGCAGTGGGTTTGTAAAGTTGTGTATCTGCGTGCACATTCAGATATTGATTCATATTGGATTTTAGAATGTACCGCGGATAGGTTTTGAAATGAAGTATCTTAAAAAAATCAAATCAAATGACTCGAGAACGCGTAAACTAGTTAAGAGTAGGTATTTAGCCGTATGAAAACCATATGTATCTTAAAAAAATCAAATCAAATGACTCGAGAACGCGTAAACTAGTTAAGAGTAGGTATTTAGCCGTATGAAAACCATATGTAATTAAAGTAATTAACACAGGTGCACAACGCCCATAGACGTCGAATACGTTGGCTTAACAACGCTTAATTGAGTTTATCGTAGACGAAAGTGTTAAATACCTACGCAGGCAGGGGTTTTATTGCAAAATTTCAAATAGTTATTTTTCTATGTTCATACAGTACAGGACTTGCAGAGATGCAGATGTCGTCTATAGATAAGACGGGGGGGTCTATTTATTACTAGAGGTTGTACTTACTTATAACATTATAGGTGTTGGTCTCGTTTCATCTAAGCAGTTAATCAGCAGAAATGGATTGACACTGTTAAAGAACAATAGAATAAATCCCAATAGTACATATGCACATAAATATCGTCTTGATTTATATCCCGGCGCGGAGTTGGTGAAATGGGTGGACGCATTAATTGGCTACTCTGGTATTCCATCCATGTCGAATTGTCGATACGTACACGTAGGTACACATAAATGAGTTTGGTCACAACACCTACATGCAGCCGACGAGATGATATAGGATATAGGTATTTGTTGTAATCACTTAGATTACAATGTCAGAGTTCTTGGAAACGTTTCGCACCCAGTTAGATAGTCGTATCATGAATACTTTGCATTATAGATAACTCTCTTATACTCTGCTTCTGTCGAACCCACTTTAAAACTATCTACTGAGATAACGCTGTCACCAGATGATACTTAAACGAGAAGAAATAATTTTACGAATATCGTTCAGAATATATTTATTACCATCGCGTTTTATAGGCACGAATATTATAATGAATATGAAAAACAATGAAGTTAGGTATCTCACAATTTAGTAACTAATCAATTCCATAATTATATAGAAAATTTCACGAATGTTTCAGGTTGTAAGTGGCATTTATTATCTTCTAAACGGGATTACCTATGAAACCAAGCGCCTATTTAAGAGGCAGAAAATATATCCTTCCACTTCCTACAAAGGGATACGTAGTATTGTGTAGCCAACTAGTTTAATCAGCCATTTGGTTAACTGCCTAGCATTTTCGCTAAATTATGACCCGCCAACAGGTTGACGAAGCCCTCCTGCGCGGGGCTTCTATTTCTGCTCTGAGGAACACAAGCTGACTAACAAAAACAGTTAATCGTTATACGTTCGTGCGTAAAACAGTTGCGATCTGGCGGTTCTTCATAATTCCGTCCTACGTTTGTAACGTATTATATTTTGACTTTTGACGACCGCTTTAGCTTAGTTGGTAGTGACCCTGCCTACGAACGAAGCAGGAGGTCCTGGGTTCTAATCCCGGTAAGGGCATTTATTTGTGTGATGAGCACGAATATTTGTTCCTGCTGAGTCATGGATGTTTTCTATGTATTTAAGTATTTGTATCTATTAAATATATCGTCGTCTAGAATCCATAACACAAGCCTTATTGAGCTTACTATGGGGCTAGTTCGATTTGTGTAAGATTGTCCCCTAATATTTATTATTATTATTATTTATATTATATACTGATAATCTCTATACCTAGGATTAAAATTAAGAAATCGGTTTGTGCTCTTGCTTGGCGTGTAGAGGAGTGTGCGATGTAGTAGTCCTTGACATTGAGGCCTTCATAATGTCGCGCTCGTATTTACTATTTAGGTTAGTAACCGGGTTTACTGATATGATTGCAACGCTGGGGCTCACAAGGAAAGGTACCCAACTGTCTGGCTCCGATCTGATTTATTTTGATTTATTTTAGAGAGTTGTCTAAAATAATAGACACGTATTTTTTTTAGCTGCCCAATCTCAACCTATTGGGACAAACTGACCTCCAAAGTACTGAAAAGTGATAACCTTCCTACTTATACAGAAAAAACATCAAGCAAGTTGCGAGTTAATTACTATATAATACGATGGTGTATTGTATTATATGTATTAAAAGGGTTGCGGGCAATAAAGCACACATATCGTTATTACTTTTAAAAAAATACGTATCTGATACTGACTCCGGGTAAAAACGCAGTAAGTGAATATGAAGTTCGTATGTTGGTAACTATGACGTTTTTAGATACGAGATTTTTTTAAAGTAGTGACGATATGTCTCTCTGTAATTAGTAAATTGCAAAATGCTATTTGGCGCCATCGCCAAGGTGATACAAACGAAAAGGTTTCACTTTGAATGTCAGTATTCTATGTTTATTATGACCTAGACTGGCCATTGGCCATACAATATTGCCACCTATATCATAGTGTGCTGATCAGATTGATAACTCCAAAATTGAGGATACTTCTCGTTACTATAACTGTATCGATTTGCAGTAAAATATCTGCGTGACGACGACTTGTTTTATGTTTGGCGAATTTAGGTAACCATTCGATTATATTAAGAATGAGAATTTGGGGTTGTGCTGATGAAACATCGTATAGGTATTTTACGCACGCAGTGTAGACGATACACCACATCCAGGAAATATCAATCGAGTCGCCCACTGACGGCATTCACTTAACTCAGCGCATGTGCTCAAACCGCAATTCTGCTTTTGGGTCCTTAGTTTGAGTTTCGTAACTAAATGTGTACGAGTATTCATAGTTCCTGATCGTAGTCGGTTTTTACTTGTACTAAATGAGATCGTGCATTTTATCACCTAGGCTAGACACATATGTATACTGTTTGTGGAATCAGTCCCATACTACACAGATAATATTTAACTACTAGTAATTGGCAATCAAGGAAACTTGTTAACTTATTCGTCGCGCTAACAGGAACGCATGATAAGATGATCGATTGCAAATCATTGTCAGCCATAAATCCGGCTTACTTATTGCTGTAACTTATGGCTGTAAACAAGATGAAACGCATATCGATACCTTTAGACTCAAAGAGCGTAAACGCTATTAGAACCTGCGGCGTTTACGCCCTTTGAGTCTAAAGGTATCGATATATTGCGGGCTAGCCTTTCGACTGTGCTGACAAGAGTATTTTACTTATTGCTAATCCGTCCATTTTTAGGGTTCCGTAGCCAAAATGGCTAAAAAGGAACCCTTATAGTTTCGTCATGTCCGTCCGTCCGTCCGTCCGTATGTCACAGGCATTTTACTCAAAAACTACAAGACGTATACTGATGAAATTTGGAATATAGATGTCTTGTAGATGCCGCTCCTAAGTTTGCTAGTTAAATAATAAAAATAAAAAAATCTAGGGGGGGCACTCCATACATGTAACAGACGCTAAAAAAAATTTTTTTCAGCAAACGTCAACGTGATGTACATAATTCGATAGTTCTTTTAAAAACATTAGAAGGTTTTGATGTACTTTTTTTTGATTAAGTGAATACTTTCGGAAATAATCGCCCCTAAAGTTGCATAAATTGTGCCCCCCCCCCCCCCCCCCTTTAACTTTAAAACCGTAAATCCAAAAAATATGAAAAAAATCAGGAAGGTAACGCTTAATAAATACATTCAACGAAAATTATTTTGAATAGTGACGAATAAACCGTTTTGAAGTTATTGCCGTAAAACTTCTCGACCAAAAGGTATTAAGTGCCATCGAATTACGCGGCATTTAAGACCTTTTGCCAGTTGTTTATTTTTAGCTTTATTTTTATCTGTAGCACATTTCCTTATAGATACGGCTATGGAACCCTACACTGAGCATGGTCCGACATGCTCTTGACCAGTTATTTCATAAATAAGTAGCCAGTTTTAACCGGCATTTGAAAGGACCGTTCTCAATTCGAATTTATGTTTGTTACGCGATTACTCGAAGACGGCTGGAACGATTTTGATTAACTAGAAATTAGATAAATTGTAATTGATTGAATAATTCAAACCCCATGAGTGTTTTTGTTTATAAAACAAAAATGTCTTTTCGTCGCAACTACCGCTGCCTTGTCCATGAACGCATCTTTAACGCTTCTGTTTGCTAGTCTTCTATCATTATCGATAAAATAATATTACATTAATGCCTAAAAATATTTCTCTAAACAAGTCAGCGGCGGTAATGTCGGTCGAAAATTCGAAATCTTTCACTAATACCATTTGCTCACAAAAATTTATAAACGGGTACTTGTCACTTGTCTCTCATCAGATAAGTCCCCCAACGTTAAACACTAATGAGAAGTACTAAGGTCCTGTAAAACGAGGATTATTATACATCTTGGACATAGTGCGAAAGCGACCGGTCATTCTCTTTCGCGGGACAAGCGAAGACGCGGCTGGTATCGTCATGCTAAAATTGACATTTCAAGCCGATGCCGAGAAGTCAGAAGCTTTAATTAGTCTACTATCAAGCATGTATCAAAAGGACATTTTCGACGATAATTACGTTTTTTTTTGCTAGACTATTTGTGTATCCCACTGCTGGGCACAGGCCTTATCATGAACGAGATTAACTAGTTTCCGTGTCGCTGTGTTATGCCTATCATTAAATTCATTGTAATATCGCAGTGACTGAAAGTATCATCATGTCAATAAAGTTAATTGAGTGTAAAACTGTGTATCCGGAATTTCCAATGCTCGCGTGTTGTTATTGTATATGATAGGAATACCGACTATAGGTTATAGGTTAACGCGGGCTTATTTTCCGCAACTCGACGACAAACATGCGCATATTTTGCGTGATGGGTTGATGGCACTACTCTTGCCAACCCAACTTTACCAGAAAGCCTAACAGACCCTTGACGTTGCCGACGACTTCTGGGAGTGTTCCGAGGTGGTGTGCCCGGTACTTGGCCATCCCCGGGCATTCGAGAATGACGTGGGTGGCTGTCTCCTCCACCTCCATGCAGGCTTTGCACAGAGAGAGGGCTGTCAGTAACACCTAGAGTAAACAAGTGTTTGTTTAATAGGGCATGTCCAATGATAGCTCCAGTTTGAAGACGGAGCTGTAGCCTTTTTAGCTGGCGTAGCTTCCGCAACAATCCGGGGTTGATTGGCGGGAAGGCCTCTCTGGTTTGCGTGCAGGTATCCAGGGTAGACCAGCAATGTTGCTGTTCTACCTTCGTATTATTCCGCAGTGTGCTGCGCAGCCACGCGAACGGTAGAGGTACTATGGCTTCCGGTCCCTCGACCACCATTTCCGAGCCTCCTCTCGCTAGTTCGTCGGCCGCGTCGTTGCCACGCGAGTTGCTGTGTCCTTTGATCCACAGTAGGGTTATGTCATTGTGGTTACATCTGACAGGGCTCGATGACATTCGTATATGAGGCCAAAGGCTGCAGTGTAGCACTGCAGAGCTTGTAGGACAGATCGGCTGTCAGAGAGTATGTGGATGGGGAAGTCCGTTACCTTCTTTGAGACGATTGCATGTGCCCATCAGTGGCGTGGCGTCCAAAAAACTCGATTCCTACCGGCTTGCCTAATATCAGGCATTTGACCACCTTATTCTACAGCTCTTAAGGAAAATGTACGCCAAATCTGCACCGGCTTGCCCAAGGATGCCGAGTTACGCCACGCCATTGGTGCCCCTGCCCATACATTCTGCCTGGAAGACTGTGTTGTGGGCTCCTAATGGCGTCGAGATGTGTATGTGGAGGTCCTCTGAAAATACTCTCTGACCTTGTCTTGGATCCATCAGTGAAGATTCTCAGCTCCATAGGGTTGAGACCTTTACCGGGATCCACGTACAGTTATATTTTGTACTTTTTGTCGAAGACGTATTGCTTGGGTATCCTTTCAGTCGCCGCTTCAATGAGTGCCTCCTTACTTACCGCCTCGTAGAGGATTTCGGTATGCGGTACCCTCGCTGGTCTCCAGAGGTTTAGTTTCTTTAAACGTACCACCGTGGTTGCGGCCTCCTGTTTTACGAAGAGTTGCAGCGGCGGTAGGCCTAGTATTGCTTTCAGGCCTGCTGTGGGTGTCGTCCTCATGCATCCCGTGGCCGCCATACAGGCCAACCTCGAGTCGTTGTAGTTTAGTCTCGACGGTGGAGAGTTTGGTACGTGGCCACCATACTACCGCGCCGTAGCTTATCATTGGTCGAATGACTGCCTGGTAAAGCCATAGAGTGATTTTGGGGTTGAGGCCCCAAGTTTTACCTACCATTCTACGACATTGCCAGAATGCGACTGTAGCTTTGTCTAATTTGTTATTTAGATGATTGCTCCAATTTAACTTGCTGTCTAGTATTACCCCTGATACCTAAGAGGAAACAGGAGGACAGTTTTCCCATACAAACATGGTCCCTTGTTTCCTCCCTGGATAATGCCAGTAGAGCAATAATTTTTTGTCCAAAAATCTATGGCTACTATTGATATGTTCCTATGTTTTCCTTTTTTCCGATAAATTGATTCTCAAAAGAGATATTAACCTTCAAAAACCCAAAAAAAAATGCCAGATTTTCCGCTGAGTTCACACATCCAGAAAACAAATTTGACTAGATTATTAAAAAAAAGGAAAACATAGGAACACGGCCAAAGCCTTTTTTTAATGTTTAATGAAAAAAATAGTTAAATAGGTTAAGTTTTGGGGTAGAAATCAGGGGACTACGAAACGTTGTTTTCAAAATATAAAATACCTTTTAAAATCTCAAAAGGTATTTTCGGTCCAAGCTGCAGTTGTCTCTGTCGCGCTCTGCGCGGGAGAGGCGGGCAGTGCGGGACAGCGACACATTTTACAAATACCTAATTTTCAATTCTCTCCACCTTACTGTTTCCTCTTAACTTCAGTGGATAATTGGAGCTCTGTATTAAACAATTTTGGGAGAAGGTAGGGTAAGTGCTCCAGTGAATGAACAAATCCAGTGAACGAACAAAATGCATGTTTTTGTCGTAAAATAAGATTTCTGTACCTTTTTACCACGCGTGATATATTTTTTTTTCGGCGAGCAACATTATTTGACAAGTTCTGGTAGCACTTACTTCAACTCATACGCATCAGTGTCAAAATAGCGGCGATGTAAAGTGGGCATGCGGTTGCTGTTCGTTTTTTATATGGAGGTGTAATAAGGGTTAAGGTAAGCTACGTTGTGTTTAATGTGCTACTGCGTGTGTCCCGTGCGTCTGCCTTGTACAGTGCGTGTTTTTTAAAGCCGTAAGGTCATGTTTGTGCTATTAATGTATAGTTTAATGTGATTTATTTTCAAATATTGGCTTTTAATCCAGTGTTCTATAACTAGAAATCAAAATGGCTTAAATCCAATAAACGAACGGGGGGGTTCATTCACTGGAATCGCGTGATTTATTGTTTGTTCAATATCTGAAGTTTCCTTGTTAGTTATAAGATTTGGTTTTCTATGACTTTGGTAGAAATGTGCTTTCCGACAAAAGGCCAGTGTTCGAACAAAACTTTAAATATTCAATTTTTAACAGTTTATTAAATTTTTAACAGTTTATTCACTGGTCTGAGTTTTCCAGTGAATGAACTACCGCAATGACAGTTAGTCCATTAATTAGTTTCCAAAACCAGTGAATGAACTACAACATTCATTGTATTTTTCTTGTTTTAAACATGGAAACTTCAAAAAAATCATACAAAATATTCCAATATGACCAAGAATCTCTCGACAAAGCCCTAAAAGCCCTTATACCAAAGTAAAGAATTATTTTTATGTTAGTTCATTCATTGGTTTCATTTGTTCATTTACTAGAATTGTGTGTTCATTCACTGGTGATTTTCCATTTTATCCTCTACAGTTTGCTATAATTTAAAACTGTGCAGCACTACTACAAAATAAAATTGATTTTAGAAAACTAGAATAGTTGTTTACTCTATAGGAACAGTAATATTTGAATTTAATTATTGCTATCAGCCAAAAATATTTTTTTAAAGTTGAAAATTTCCTTAAGTGTTCATTCACTGGAGCACTTACCCTAGCTGCCCAGATTGCGTTTGTTGGCGAACATTACCAGTTCAGTCTTTTTAGGATTGACAGTAAGTTCATTGTTGTTGCGCCAGCGTTCCACGATCACCAGTGCAGAGCGGGTGACGTCGCGTAACATACCGACTATTGATATAACCTATCGTGAATCGTGATATCTTACTGTAAACGCGATTTGCATTAGTCAAGGCCACGGTATTTTTCTTGCCATTCATGTTTTTTTAATGCACTTTAATGCGCAGACGTGTTTTTACTTATCGTTCGTAAATAATACTAGTAACAACTAAGTATATAATACCTAGGTATTTATCTTGTATTAGGCAGATAGAAAGGTAACGACTTTACCTACTACTTTACCACTAATTCTCGAGACCGTTAATTCTAATACTTCGATGTTGGTTGTTCTTTCTCATTTGCTCAAGTCAAGGGTTACCTGGAGGTGACCCCTGACAGGGATAAGTTCGCCTTTGTACATAACCATTGATTTTTGAATTGTTTTATATAATTTTGTGTGCAATAAAGTGTTTACATACATACTTACTTGTACTTACTCATACCGAGCCAGTGCCTATCAAATTTCAGTTAAATGTCAGTATGTGGTCAGTATCATTCAATTAAGTAGTTATTTTGATTTGAACGAAAAATGAGGGAGTCTCGAAAATCTCTTAACATAGAAAGAGGCACATATGCGCATTTTTTGTTTTGTGTTCTTTCTGTTTTCTCGTGGAGATTCTGAATTTGACACGCTTAGTACTTTAAAATAACATATAACTGTGAATGCCATTAGCGATAATAAAAACCAAATGTAAGGAATACATCGACAGTGGAAATTTCAGATGACGTACACTAAATATACCCTTGAAATCAGTTTTTTTTCTATCGATCTGTTCTATTGAAATTGATAACTAGTGTTCGGAATTAGGTGAGCTAAAAAAACCTATTCTTCGCGAGAGGACATAATATATGTAGACTGGTTACAACGGGGTAAAAATAGTACATTGTGTATCTAGGGCGGTAAGTAAGGAATTACAAACGAGTGTTTGTTATAAGCCCGAGGTGAAACCGAGGGCTTTAATAACACGAGTTTGTAATTCCTTTACCGCCCGTGGCACACACAATGTTTTTCATCACACTTGTGAGGAAATCTTAATAATATACAGTGCGTTACCAGCAAGCAGGCTTTTTTTAAAGTAGGGTAAAGTAACGTTCTTTCTTAACCTAACCATGACCTTCATTTAATTCATCGACTAAAATTCCGATTTCATAAATTTTCTAACAAAATTTTAATTGCAAGCAATGTACAGCAAAGTACTAAATTGACAATTAGATGTAAATGCCAGCCCGTTATTCTTTGTTTATAACGAAGACATCAAGATAAATGCCTGCATCTACCTATTTCAACAATTAGAGATACCAGGATTGCTACACTTAAGAAAACTACGGAAAAACAACACTAATAAAACTTAAAAAGCAATAAGTACGAGTACTAGACATTTGGACCTGTTTGAAGTGATCGAGAATCCTTTCTTCAAGTTGTACGTGCACAATTCCGTTTATAGCCCTTTCAGACTAACCAGATAGGACCATGCATTCTCTGGACCTCGCTGGACAGCCATTGTTATCAAACGAAGATTATGTGGATGCCGCTGATTTCGAAACCACTCTCGATAAAGTCTCAAGGCTTGAGGAACATTTCCACGTGTCGCACAAATCATGTCAGATAATTCACATGTGTCTTTAGCCATTTTAACGCAAAAAATATCAGTTTTGCAAATAAATGTTTGTTTTGTAATTTGACAAGCCAATGTCAATACTTTTGTGATTGTCATGTCAAATTTTAGAAAAAACTCTTTAAGCTGTGTAAAAAACTCCATACATAAACGTAATGATAAGGACGGCATTAATTGTGGGATTGTTTTTCTCAACTTTTCGCCTCCGTACCACGACATGCCTTGTACCAAGTGCATCAGCGATATGAATAACGATAATTACGTAGTACACTTACTACATTTAAAGTGCGGATTTAGGAAATTGAATTGTACAGTTAATTCGCATAATTAGGATTTGCTAATACTTGCAAACGATTGCTAATGAAGCATATTATTATCAGTTTTAATAAAAGCCCGCATACCGGTAACACACTGTATATAACCTTACTAATCGCCCCAGTATGACAAGAAAATATTAAAACAGACAGTGACGTTCGTTAGTGACATTATGTCCATAGGCAATGCGAATGTCAAGTCACGTTCGGAAACAATAGCGGTAACGGCCATTTTAGTTGATCTTATATTTGCAAAATAAAGAAATACATTATTTAAACATTTAATGAATGTTACCGAAATTGTATTTATATGTACAGGGTGATTACGGGGTCGTGGAGCAAGAAAGAAGCATTTAACTTACTTTCTCCTAAGGATCACGATAGGTTAGGACTAACAGTACACCAGCGACTTATTTTAGTCAGCAAAAAAAACTGCGATAATTCGAGATCATGGTCACCCTACTATTTCCCAAGACATTATTACTCATAAATTATTAAGTATTCTATCAGAGAGTTTGTTTTCTAAAAAGGTGTAATATTAAAAGTAGGATGACCACGCATTTTGAGTCAATAATAATTTTTAAATAAAAATACGTAAATAACGAATCATCTTTGTTTCAATTAAAATAAATACAGGTAGCATCGCAATCATTTACTGAGTCAGAAAAAAATGGTTGGGATCACGACCCCGAAATCAGCCTGTATATTTGCAATAACAGTGATAAAAGTTAAAAAAAGTAAGTTGGCGTTTCCTTTGAACATGACAAATAAGAGTAAAACAGAACCAGCGTTTCAAATTTAAAAAGAAAACCATTACGCCCTAGGGCGTAATAGGTCATTTACGGACCGCAGAACCTACGTGTAATGACACCATTATCGAGCAAGTGTGATGAAATGAATTGAATACCCGGTACGGTATTCAAGAAAAGATTATTTTTTACCCGGTTGTAACCACTCTATATTATGTCCTCTCGCGAAGAATAGGTATTTTAGCTCACCTAATTCCGAACACTGTGTTGATAACCCTTCGAATAAAAAAGTTAGGAGATGATTAAAAGGGTATTATAGCAGGATAGCGATAGAAAAATTGCCCCCAAAGCCTGGAGTTTCTAGCCAAACGATGCCTTATAAAGTAATAATACCATGCACAACTTTTGAACCCCTTCGCAGCCCCTGGGGGCTCACGGCACCCAATTAAGTCTAAAATTGTTTTATTTTATTTCTCCTAAATTACGCAAGTGACGAATTTAAAATTTTGTACGAGACCCCTGGTTTAGGAAACTAAACCAGGGGTCTCTAAACTTTTTTAGCAAAGGGCCACACTGTACCTTGGAAAATCTCGCGTCGGCCACACGACATGGTTGACCACGAAGTTAAGTAATCTTGGACCGGGTCGGATTGGACAGGCTCGCGGGCCGGATCTGGCCCGCGGGCCATGGTTTGGAGACTCCTGTCCTAAACTACTGAGTTTATAAAATTCCAATAGTTCGGTGAAGATGAAGTTATTGGAAAAGTACCTATAAATTTGAGAATCATCCTAATCGGTTAAGAATTTATCAAGGTATTTTATTTTTTTAAATGGGATTTTGTTTTTTGGCTCTCCTGAAAAGTAGTTTGTCCCTTACGACATTTGAAATTTCGACTGTCGATATACAGGGTGGGAGGGACTATACCGACAAACTTTAACTATAGATTCTAACAACTATTAGGAGTAAAAAAAGTTATGTGATGTATAGTCGAAAAACGGTTACTTTCAGAGATATTCATTATTTTTTAAATGAAACCTCCCAAGTGTGTAACAAGCCCTAATAAATGTGACTAAGATAGTTTTACAATTTTTTTTAAATCCTTTAACTAAACAGCAATTAACCTTCGCAGTATTTGATGGTAGCGACTACGAGGCCAAAAAATTGACCTTTCGTTTCCACTTTAGCTTTTTTTTCTTTTTGATAACTTTTCCTCCAGTAAGGACATGTTTATAACGAGGGGCTGAATTTACTGATTTATTTTGTTCCATAAGACTATTAATGTAAAATGTCAATATTCGACCCATGTTGATATAACATTATTTACTCGTCACACCACCAGGACTTCATGGCTAAAGTATGTCGGTATAGTCCCTCCCACCCTGTATAACATATTCATATTTCATAGCGGAAATTCTTCCGCAGCGGGGCTAGCTTTCCTCTTACCTTGGGCAAACAACGCATGTTGCTTATGAAAATGTGCATGAATTACTGTCAAAACATATAGTCTTGCATGACTATATGTAGATAGTGCAAATTCGCCCTTATTATTTGCAATATAATTGGAATTATGCCAATCGGACTGAAATCATTGGCATATCAATGGCAACAAATCGTCGCGAAAATTCAGTGGCAATTCTCGATGTTTCATTAAGGAGAAGATAATTCCTAAATATTAAGGGTAAATTTATTTAAAACGTTTTGACTCGTCAGTCAGCTGCAGTTCGCAATGTTTTTCCCATGACCTTAAATTGATCAAACAAAAGTCAACGTAACAACAATGAAAAACTGTTTCAGTTACGAGTACATCCGTATACGACCGAGTAGCAAAGAAGAGACAGTATTAAAGATTCGGAGATCAACATTAAGTTTTATATCTCTTCGGTTTTCTCACTAAGTATCTGTTATTCGCAACACGACCGAAATGCCTTCGAAGTACATTATGATGTATTGTTCATTAACTGAGACGCAATTAGCATGGCAGAGAACTTATGGACTTTGTGACGATACGAGTAGAGTACGCACTCTTTCGGTGCAATGGGCATGATATCTTTGTTATTTCTCGGTATCCGGTTCGATACGCCGATATTAGAAGAGATTGGTATTAGGTGTGTTTCCCTGTTGAATCTCTTAGCAAGTTCTATGATAGTTGAGTTATTACGATATTTCTTTTCATGTAATGGGAGACAATTGTATGAGGAAAAACCGCTGCCATTGTGTAGGTTTTCCCTTCGTTGCGCTACGTTTAACGTGAATGATTGTACAACTCTAAGACTACGTTGACTGAGTGAAAATGCTAAACCAGAAATCACTTTAGAAGTAGTTATGCGATTGCTTATATTATAATAAACCACTGATCTATTGATCTATACTTTCGCGTTTAAGTCACTTACAGACCACATACAGCCTAAACTACTGCAGATAGCGGGATGAAATTTTAAACACATATTCTTTAACATAGCATGCATGTGCATGCATTTTTCTAATGCAATCCTAAAGAGTTTAAGCGGAGATGAAACTTTGTATGAAATAGTCGGAAATCATCTAGTATAACCATAGTATAACATAAAAAGATTCAGTTATTTAATATCAACCACAGACAAGGTTAATGTTATGTTTTTATAAAAAAACGACCAGGATGTTCGATGCAACACGTCATTGCAAGTTTGTATAGAGCGGAGCGTGCTGACGAACATTTAATTTGCGCGAACTGACATAAGAACTCTTAAAAAGTAAATAAAATATATAATTTTAACAAAAACCGTTTAGTTTTAAATGATGCTAATAAATGGCGCCGACCTTATAGGCACAAATGCACGTTATTTCTGTTTTTTTTTTGAGATTTCTCATGTCATTTCGCGCAGATAAAATGTATCAAGCTATAAAACAAACACATTTTAATCATAGTTGATGCCGTGGAAGAAACGATGACCACGCTCTTTAAGTTTCTATGGAAAACCGACCGGCTCAAATTACCTTTTTTTTGTGATTATTTTGTAAATTTATGTTTGATAAACGAAGCGTTAATTGAATGAATTGTCGTCGTTATTGTAAATTTACAGCCTGAGAAATATGATTTAGTTAACTTTACACCGCAAACCGCAATGTACCTACATTATTACATATGTAGATAGGTACGTTGGTCACTCATGTTGGTGAGCAATCTATTCAAATACATGAATTTGCCACGATCGTGATAAATATAGTCGGGTGAACTGCATTTAACAATTCAAAGACGTATTTTGGATTCATAGATAGGTCTTTAAAAATCTATTTCAGTAGTTTTCTCAGGTAAGAATTTCTAAATTTATATAGGCATAGGTACATATATAGCGATATGGG
Source organism: Eudemis profundana (assembly GCA_947034925.1). Taxonomy (NCBI): domain Eukaryota; kingdom Metazoa; phylum Arthropoda; class Insecta; order Lepidoptera; family Tortricidae; genus Eudemis; species Eudemis profundana. The sequence continues at coordinate 30,968,326 of OX344794.1, forward strand.
TGGGATTCATGACATCACAACATTAATTAAAAGGTCTACCTAGACGAAAAGCGTAGACATCTATATTTACATAAAGCCTCGAAATTTTGTGTAGGTACGCAGTTAAGCAGAAAGTATATAATCCAAGTATACGAAACTTGCCTCTGGTCACTCTCTGCATAACTAATGGTCAATTGAACCCGTGAGATAGTTTTTCTAACCAAATCACATCAAACCGACTAAAAGGATTTTAGGGCATTTCTCCAGAAATATGTCTGCGACTCATTCATCTGTCTCCATACATTTAGTATGAAAAAGAGCCAGATGAATAAGGTGACCGCAGACATATTTCTGGAGAAATGCCCTTTAGCCATTTTTGGTGGAAGGATAATAGGGTACTTGCCTGTAGTCAATATAAATTACTTCACGCTAGCCTTGAAATCTGCTTTCGAAAATTTGCAAAAATCAACTAAAATTCACCTATTTAACGTTTTAAACGATTTTTAAAAGACCAAAAGCTATAAATGAGGAGATGATTTGATGTTTGAGCACAATGACGTCATTATGCTTTTTCTCATAGAAACTTCATACTATCCGAGCGTTTTGACAATTTATAAAAAGTAACTGATTTGATCTGTCAGGAAAGTACCCTATCGGACATCGAAAGTTAAATCAATGGTAAAAGCAACCTACTGCCTACAATTACTACAAAACATTTGCATTCTAATTTGCATATTACTGCATCAGGTAGTATTTAGGCAGTATGTAGACTCCTTGGACGACCCATGAGAAAACATAGCCACATATAGCGATTGTTTCGCAGTACTTTCTTGTTTTTTTGTAAGATTTCACATAGCGGTATTCTTTTATTCGTAACACAAAGTGATATATTTTTGACCGGCATTGTATTCTAGGATTATATCCCTCCGACTTTTCCGAGTAAGTTGTGGACGGCAATAACGTATGGCGTGCTAAATATTGTATATTGTCAAGTAAAGAAAGTGGAACAGAACACCGGTATGGAGAATTGATTAAATCAAGGCTAAGGTAATTAGTAACATCACAATGCAGTGGCTTGTCACGAATGGCACTGCTCGACTCGCTCATGCTTCAAATTAGGTAGGATTAAAAGCCTGCTCGACTTACCAAATTGATTGCAGTTCCTATGACTATTCTGTTATCATAAATTAGAGCACTCGCCCGCAAGTTAATTAGCGGAGGTGAAATAAGTTAAATTTGTCTTTTTCTTCGCCGTAGTCGGGTAACAAGTATGATATCCTTATGTTAACCGGAGTTTGTAGTATAAATTATATGTCATATTCCAGTGCTGGTTATGTGACTTGGTTATATTATATACGGCGAACAAAGGAAGCTTTCACCAAAATCGAGCAGTTTCAGAGACAGCAATTATAAATGAATTAGGTATAATGGGCAATATGCATGAATTTTCTCTAATACATCTCTTTACAAAATATGAAAATACCGTAAAAAAAATGACGTAGGGTGAAAATAAAATTAAAATCGACCCAGAAGTACGGCAGATATAAACATTTTAAAGCACTAATCAGTACGTCTAGCATAACTGGCCGCGACTTCGTTTCTCGCGCGACAGAGCATCACCTGTCACTGTCACACTATATTGATCGGAAAGAGATCGGTAGCATTTGTCGCGCGAGAAAGAGTCGCGTGTCACAGTTGTGCTAGAGGTACAGATGGTGATAAGACGGAGAGATCCGATATGGACTGTGACGTCATAGTACACGGCCGCCATACTATCTCCATACTATATTCTGTTTTGCTAGAAAGAGATAGAGATAAATCTTTGCTGTCTTATATCTTGGTTATTTTAACAGTTATTCGAAAAATATTTTTTTCTCCCCTTTCTTATATGAATGAACTTTTATTAAAGTAAATAAAAAATATCATGCATATTCCCTATTATGTACTGCCTGCCAACTGGTTGTCTGAAAAATCGGTATTTTTGTTAACCGTTAGTTACTTACAAAATGGGTATACTTAATCAGATATAATTGAGTTCGTCAAACATAAGAAGTAAGTAATAGGTAACAATGTCTCATGCCGATTGTGTCTGTCAACTCGTAACTTTGTTATTCGCTTCATGAACCGTGACCTTAATTATGTGCCAATGCATTACTGATAAGAATTATCAAACTTTTTCCTTTACCTACCCTCAGTGGCTTTCAAGTAAAAATAATTTATGTCATTAGGGTTCCGTACCAACATGGTAAACAAGTAACCCTTATGGTGGGACTCTTGACTGTTTGTCACAGCCAGATATTTAAGGAACTATTCCTGCTATCGATTTGAAATTTAGAATAGTGATAAAAATCGCTAACCCGCGTTTATTCGATATGAAAAAAATCTTGTACCTTTTTACCTTCTTTTTAAATTACCAATTATTAATATCGTCCGGAATATTGCAGGAAAAATATAACGGTTTTCCTAACTTGCATAGTTTATTAGAAATTTACAAAAATTGCAATACTACAATCTTATTTTGTCGGTTACTAAACTAACCGCGGCCTACGTCGATGTATAATAATAATAATAATAATCGCGCATCGTCAGGAGGTTCCTCTCTCTGCGGCCCTAACCACCGGTAGCCTGGGCCCCGCCCCGCTGCCGGCGGCACCCTAGGTTAGGTTTTTTATAATGTGTTTATATTTTGTAATTTCATTTTGTATTTTACTTTTTATATATATATTGTAAAAAGCCTAATCTAAGAAAATAAAAATATACCTGAAATAATAATAATAACGCAGGGCAGCTTGTGGCGAGCTGTTGGGGAGTAGCGACCCCACGTACCCGAATGCTCCGGGGGGTCCTTAGGGAGGGTCATGGGATTTAGTGAAAGGACCTCCGCCTCTGGCTTGCCTTAACCGGCCGTCCAGAGTGGAGTCGCGAGAGCTATATGCTCCAGGCGTGGAAGTGATAAAAGGCATAACGCCGCGAGTACCCTCGGAGAAAGCGCAGCACACCTCTCGACACCCTGCAGCCCTCGGCAGCGGTGTTGCCCCTGGGCCATTGCTCATAATGTCGCTATTTAACAGGGGCCCATCAGCGGAGGGCAAGTCACGGTCTGTCAGTGCCGCGAAAGCCATGAGACACTTTTCCTGACAGGCGCCGTCATGTCTCAATCCATAGCCCAGTAGCTAGTCCATAATTCCACCACCATAACCCAGTAAAGTTAGATTCCATCAATCAACAATAGTCCTTGCATCTGGCGGGGGCTGTCTCTGCGTGCGTCTCGTGACACGGGCAGGGACAGAATCCGCTGGGTGTACACGTTGCCTTTCATTAAATTGTCGAAAGGGCCTCTACGCGTTGGCTTCGGCTCCGCGCACGCCTCCCAAAGGGCCGGGACACTATTGTCTCGTGTACGGGAAAGAAAAAAAAAAAAATAATAATAATAATAATTTATTTCGGAAACAAGTCCATAGATGAGATGTATGAGGTTATCAGTTTTCCAACAGCAAAGTTTGTCTCTCGACGCAATTTATGTTGAACTACTTACTTTTTATTTATTTTTTATTTTATTAGACCAGGCAACGAAGTGTTTGTAAACTTATAATTACAGGGATATAAAATGTGTGCATACGTACTACAATTTTGTATGGTCTCTCGGTGGGCCTCGGTAGGCGAGTCCGCCTCGCACTTGACCGGCTTTTTTTTATTCTTACGCGACTGCTGTATATATTAGGTTAGGTGTATTTAGTCAATTAATATATGTAATCTTATTTTTTTAACATGTAGCGCGGTTACTTCCTCTTAAACAAGTTACGCTCATGAGGATGTGCCAATTCAATATGTCATTGTTTATTTTCTTCATGGAAATATATTTTGTGTTTTCTTTGTTGCAGAAACCCACTTTGTTCCCAGTGATAACAACCAGATTAAGCTACAGTCACTGCCTGACCGTGAGACATCCATACACTACGAAAAGGTAACCAAAACCTAAGGGTAACCGAGGTCTATACTATATCGTCTATTAAATACAAATTTATAGCCTTTTAATATACCCGCCATATGCTGTGTAGGTCAATTCCCAACTTGCCCGTCAATATGATCGAGAAAAGAATGGTACGGCCGTGCCTTTGTTTTGTTCGACTTGGCGGGGGCACTGCCGTGAAAATAGGAGTTTACGCTGCTATAGTTTGTCAAAGTCGAAGAGATGAGTGTACCGACATATTTTGAGCTCCAATAATGGTAGTGTCCGACCGAAGCCGAAACTTCATATAAGGTCATTACCCCCGTCGTGGCGAACATAAAAATCTGGGTGAGGTCGCAAATAATCGCACAACGCTGAATATGTCGGGATGTTGTTAGGATACATATAAGTAGTGTACACTCGATTTTGCAGTTTCGAAAAAGTTGTGCTAAATGTGTGGTGGTCGAAAAACACCGAAATTTTCGGTCTTTTTTCAGATCGTGGTCTGTACCTTCTAAAAACCGGATTTTTGGATAAAATTGTCTATGACACCATTAAAGAAGATAAAATTCCCTACAATATGAGTGTAACATCAACTCTGCATGTGTAGAAAATGTTGAGATATAACACTTCAAAAAATTTCAAATTTTCCTAAAAAGTTCGAAATTGCACTTTCAGCTACCTCTCAAGCTGAATAGCAGCTGAAATACTGATCTTACAATGACAATCAGATTTATGAAATTATAGAACAATTATTGAGCTTTATTTTAAGTATAATTTGAACCCTGTACTAGCGATAATTCTCTTGTTATCGGAAAAAAACCAAATCATTAGAGAACTCAGATTTCTCAGGAAAGAGTGCTCCTAAAGCAAATTGTTAGTATATTGCGCAGTTATTCATAGGAAGTTTTAAAAATGACTTTATATTTCTAAACATCATTCAATTAAAAAGTCCTGAGGGACCATGATGATCGCGTCCATCGCACATTATGTAAATGATAAAAGCATCGTCACTTTTACATACGTACGTAAATTCGAGAGTGTTGAATACTTTATTATTTATTTATACTGTGGTATGTGCAACCATCATATGCCCGCTAAATTAGTCTTAGATACACATCGTAATATTTTAGTCATAAAATGTGAAACTCAACGTAAAGTGATGGCGAGTCCTCGGCTGACTCCAGTGATAGAATTGCAGGACGCAATGTAAATTAGTATTTATCGCAATAAATTGCTGACATTTTACGGAATCCGGCAAAAAGTTATCTTCGATTCGATGACATACCTAAAACATTAGATTCAACGTTTGTCAACGAAACGACACGCAACCGGTAGGTATGTGTAGTTTTACGTGGTTATAAGTTTACACCTACTAGTTTTCCGCATCTAATAATGCTCCTATTTTGTGTAAGTACTTATAATATTAGGCTTGCCTTTACGCAATTGGCTAAATGGTCGTATTCTTCTGGATTACACTTAGAAAAGAGTCGTCAAAATCATGTTCATGGCTAAGTAACTAATCAAGCAGGGGCTTATTGCATAACAAAGTACGAGATAATATTATAAGTAAGCTTGTATGGATTTTTACTAAAAACATTAGCTTGTCTTCTACTATGTACTCGTAATTAGCCTCAGGTCTCCCTCTAACAAACTCTGCACAGAACAAGGTTAAGCCTAGCTGTCCGGCATGAGCTTTTTCTTCTCCACAGCCTTTCAGTAATTGTAACAAATATGCTACAATCCATCCTGATGTTTTAATTTCAATAGTAAAGATGACCTCTATCAAGCAGTTGCGATAGAGAGACTGAATCGTGATGGGTAGGATGTAGCCAACAGTTGTGTGAAATACGTAAATTATATGCTAGATAAGTTAACAATATGCGTAACGTAGGCAAGATGACCAACCTAATGTTACGAAATACGTGTACGATCTTCTAACAGTGCCAAAGTCCATCACCCTGGTTTAACCCCAATGGAAGACGTTGCTGCCCGATATTCCTACATAACCTACCCATAAAAATACAAATTTGGGTGTACAAGGAGCCCTACATAAGATTCTTATGAGTGGGGTAATAGTTAAGAAACGGGAAGCCGAGTCAAAATTTTCCTCGGCTCAAAAAGGGCAGAAGTGTTATGGGTTATTCTTCAGAAATATGTCTGCGACTTATTCTTCTGTCTCCATACATTTAGTATGAAAAAGGGCCAGAGGAATAAGGTGACCGCAGACATATTACTGAAGAATAACCCTTATCTCAAACACAGTAGGAGCATTCCACGGAAACGTTACGTCAGGGACACTACCTTTTTAATACTTTTTACAAGTAAAATTAAAATCTGAATATCGGTATGGTAATATCAAAACTTGGCTTTAAGATTGGTAGTGTTTCTTAGTAACTAAAAAAAATATTAGGGTTTGCTACCACAGCATTACGTAAGCAACAAAAAAAAATATGTTTTCATGGAATGTTCCAGTAGGAACTACATACTCACTTCTAAGTTGTAACTTATTGCAATAAATAAGAATTTACATGGTGTCCGGTGTCCTGTTCACGTTGATTTTCACATTTTTTGACCAAGATCATACAATGTGTATTTAAGACTAATTTAGCGGGCATACGATGGTTGCTCATATCACAGTATAAATAAATAATAAAGTATTCAACGCTCTCGAATTTACGCACGTATGTAAATGTGACGATGCTTTTGTCATTTACATAATGTGCGATGTACGCGATCATCATGGTCCCTCAGGACTTTTTAAATGAATGATGTTTAGAAATATAAAGTCATTTTTAAAACTTCCTATGAATAACTGCGCAATATACTAACAATTTGCTTTAGGAGCACTCTTTCCTGAGAAATCTGAGTTCTCTAATGATTTGGTTTTTTTCCGATAACAAGAGAATTATCGCTAGTACAGGGTTCAAATTATACTTAAAATAAAGCTCAATAATTGCTCTATAATTTCATAAATCTGATTGGCATTGTAAGATCAGTATTACAGCTGTTATTCAGCTTGAGAGGTAGCTGAAAGTGCAATTTCGAACTTTTTAGGAAAATTTGCAATTTTTTGAAGTGCTATATCTCAACATTTTCTAAGCATCCAGAGTTGATGTTACACTCATATTGTAGGGAATTTTATCTTCTTTAATAGTGTCATAGACAATTTTATCCAAAAATCCGATTTTTAGAAGGTACAGACCAAAATCTGAAAAATGACCGAAAATTTTGGTGTTTTTCGACCACCACACATTTAGCACAACTTTTCCAAAACTGCAAAATCGAGTGTACACTACTTATATGTATCCTAACAACATCCCAACATATTCAGCGTTGTGCGATTTTTTGCGACCTCGAATGTTCGAAATGACTGGGTCACATGTTTTCGTGGGACAAAGCAAATCATAACAGTCAGTTTTCATTTTTAAAGAACATACTAATCATTCAGTCTTTGATATTTGAAATAATAAGTTATATTATGGTGCTCCCACATCGGCTGTTATAAATGTTATATACCTTTATAAAACGCGATAACATTCACTTCACTAACACCTCATAAAACTCATAGTAAATATTTTATAACGTTATATAACATTTATAACAGCCAATGTGGGAGCACTATTAATCATATGCTGACCAGTTCTTATTTCAAATAAATTATTTGTGCTTTTTGAAATAAAGACTGTCCGATCGCAGCGCGAAACCTCTCGAATTAAGTTTCGGGTACGGCCGTATTTTCGGCTCGATGGCAGCCAAAACCGAAAGTTCGGTCGGACGATAGTTCACGGCTCAAAGTACATTACCGACGAGATTGACGGCCAAGTTGTCAATTATGCTACTGGAAATGGCAGTTACATAAACTCATACCAATGACGATATCTTGAATGCCTTACTGAATGCTCTACAGGTGGTGTCGGAGCAATGTCCAGTCCTGCGAGACAGCGCTGCCGACATAGACACCGTCTCTATATACCCTTCATTCGAATTCCAGGTATGTCCTGAGCAATCAATTGAGATCCTATCGAGCGAACCACTGCCATTCCGCTTTGTAGACGCGTGAATGCATTTCATTCTACATATGTAATGAAATAGCCCAATGGAATTTCCTTCAATAATTCCTCTTTTACTATGCCTTATTCTAAAATATTTGATTGGTCAGCTTTAAGCGGAATTTCACTTAGTGGTAATACAGCTAATTAAGCAACTTAAGTATTCAATTTTGGTTTAATTGAGCCTTAGCCGTTACAATATTGGCAACAATCGTAAATCACAATGATTTGGTGGCATATTCGTTTGTTTGATTTAAAACTAGTAGACCGTTGTAGTAGTATGCTGAAATAAGTCAAATGTCGCATTTTTGCTTCGGCTTAGAAAGTATCCTATGTGTTAACTAGGGTCATAATCTACCTGTATACCAAATCTCATAAAACTCGGTTTGGTTCTTACATGATGAGCGAACAAACTGATTAACCGACCAACGGACAAAATTTTCCAAAACTATTTGAGTTACTTTTTTTGGAAAACAGTCTTTCTTCGATTTTATTATACGTAAGATGGGCCAATGTTTTGCGAATATTGTACAAGGCATATATATTTTGTCAAAGGCAATATGTAAGTCACTTCAAGAGCGAAATAATATGAAATACTCATTATACTCGTATAACTCATCCTCATTACCTAAAGTTCCCTCCCTCCATAAACTGTTAACCATGAGATGCGTATTCCGTATCGTTTGTATTAAGATAAAAATATATGCTACTATTGTTTTAAGCATCGTTTGACAGCGAATGTATGAATCCCATTTGTGAGACTTAAGTGGCGAAGCCTTAGCAGTATTCTATGTAACCGAGTTTCAATGTGGCCTTACAAAGTCATTGGTCTACTACTACTAATGATAATTGTTGTCGTTGATATCTAATCTGCTTTACTTTGTTTTCTAGCCCCTTGGTCTATCTCCATGGTCCTGGTCATTTTTTGACGTCGCATCTCATTCCTTAGTTATCAAATGAGATAGTGCACTTAAGTCAGGTTCTTTGTATGATAAAATGTCTTGAGTGTGGGTGGTATCAGTAGATGGAGCATTTAGAGATGTGCCGTTCTAGGAAACGTTCTCCGTTTTCTATGGAGATAGAACGTTCTCGAGAACATTTCCCTACAAAACTGAGAACGTGTCCGAGAATTCTCGAGAACGGCACAACTCTAGGAGCATTACATGAAAACATCAACTTTTTGTCGCTTACGTAACGCTACGATAGTTACCCTAATAAAACTTGTTAGCTGCTCAGAATCACTACCAATCTTAAAGTCAAGTTATGCTTATGATATTACCATACCGATCCGATTCCTAATTTTACTTGTCAAAAGTATTACAAAGTTAGTGTCGCTTACGTAACGTTTCCGTGAAATGCTCCAGAACCGCTGTGCATTTATTCGTAATCGTATTATTATACTCTGCTGCAGCTGCGTTTGTTTATGAGCACCCAATTGCACCGTGTCGCAACAGGTGTACGTGTATGAAAGACTTAATTTACTAATTTATTTATAGCCGAGCTGGATGAGGACAAAAGAGTTTTGGGATAAAACATTTGAAGATCGCTACGAAAAGACGCGGAATGATAGTCGGCGGCCAAAGTTAAAAGTAGGTATAATATTATTAATGTCTCATTACTTTTATGAACCATCCCTATTCCCCATATTACATTAATTTTATGAATGATGCAATTTTTGAACGGCGAGAAAGAAAGGCCGTAGCAGGATAAGGGAGGAAAAAATGCCCTTGAATGATTAAGAGCTGTTTATTTTTTCTATAGTTGTTTGCATTTAGTGGTATAACTGTGCAAAGTTTGGTTGAAAAATTCCCAGTGGTTCAGCCGAAAAAAAATAAAAACAAAATTTATGAAATTTGACGTATCTCTAAAACTATAAATCTTTATCATAATATCTTTAATTCGTTTTGATTAATTAAATAGTATGTATGCTTTAAAAGAAAATTGAGTCTGTATCTTTACAATTTCTGTAAAAAACATGTAAGTCAAAATTAAAAAAAAAAACGTTTTTTTGATTCCTGAAGGAGTGACCACTCTAAGTGACATTTCTAAAGAAGCCTTATTTAACGGTCTGTCAGTCATATAAGTTTGACGGATAAAATCGAAAAGCAACAGTGTCAAAATTAAAAAACTATGTTGGTCGGATTCTGTTACATTTTATTCCTATACTATTCTAATACTGCCAAAGAACTTAAACATAAATATTCTTTGTAAAGAACTAAAAATAAAATAAATTTATGGCATTTACTCGAAAATGTATCAACTTAAAAATGTATTTTACTTCTTATTTTAATCACTATCGCTATCTTCATTAACGGTAAAATATTTGGTAAAACGATAAGTAAGGCTTAATTAGAAATGATGATGATTACCTATTTGATAAAAAAGTTTTATAAGTTAAAAGGCGACAATTAATACAAATATATTTTTAAGCCAAAATTAATGGAAATGTCAAAAATTTATTTATTTTTAATTCTTTACAAAGAAGATTTATTTTTAAGTTTTTTGGCTGTATTAGAATAGTATAAGAATAAAATAAAAACCGACTTCCAAAAACTTAAACTAAAAACCAAAAAATAATATGTTAATTACCCCAAAGAAATGGATAATCAACGATTCATATATACATATACAGATATTTATAGTTTTTAACCTGTTATTTTTGAAGTTGGTGCCTGCCATGCAAAGCTGAGTTGAGCTCCTTAGCTGGCACCGACTTCAATCGTCGGTTTTTATTTTTTGTTTTAAAAATTTACTTTATTTTTAAATTATTAGTTTACTTTATTTTTAAATTTTAACTAAATAGACTTAAAAAGAAAAAAAATCCAAATCGGTTTAGACGTTTTCAAGTAACCGAGGAACACACCTACATAAAAATTGCTCTTTGTTTTAAAGTCAGTTAAGACTGGAAACTTATTTCTAATAAGAAATGCACGAAAAAGTAAGAAAAATACCAAAATCGCTATATGTGTGCCTATGATATTTGAAGAGTTCCCTCGATTTCTCCAAGATCCCATCATCAGATCCTGACTTGGTTGCAATGGGACCACCTCGGAAGTCTGCCCTTTTAAACAAAAAAGGAATTTTCCAAATCGGTTAAAAATATAACAAAATCCGACCAACATAGTTTTTTAATTTTGACACTGTTGCTTTTCGATTTTAACCGTCAAACTTATATGACTGACAGATTGTTAAATAAAGCTTCTTTAGAAATGTCACTTAAAGTGGTCACTCCTTCAGGAATCAAAAAAACTTTTTTTTTTAAATTTGTCTTACGTGTTTTTTACAGAAATTGTAAAGATACAGACTCAATTTTCTTTTAAAGCATACATACTATTTAATTAACCAAAACGAATTAAAGATATTATGATAAAGATTTATAGTTTTAGAGATACGTCAAATTTCATAAATTTCGTTTTTATTTTTTTCCGGCTGAACCACTGGGAATTTTTCAACCAAACTTTGCACAATTATACAACTAAATGCAAGCAACTATAGAAAAAATAAACAGCTCTTAATCATTCAAGGGCATTTTTTCCTCCCTTATCCTGCTACGGCCTTACTGTCTCGGTCTTTTTACCAAACTATCCGATCGATAATACGTTGGACTTTGCACCGACTTAATTTGTCTCTCTCGGATCTATGTACTTGCTAGAACATGACGAATCCTTTTGTTTTTTTATGAATGAGGGATAGTTCACCCTTACTTTAAAAACATCTTGTAATGTATGTCGGCGGAAACATAGACCTGAGAAGGGAATTATGTCGGTGATAGAGATTAACGTGCTAGCAAAGTAGCCATGTTATGTAATAATTGTTTGATTGTATTTTCCAGGTTATTGTTGTACCACACTCTCACAATGATCCAGGATGGTTGAAGACATTTGAACAGTATTTCGAGTGGAAGACCAAAAACATAATTAACAACATAGTGCAGAAACTCAATCAGTACCCGAACATGACTTTCATTTGGTCAGAGATTACTTTCTTGAACGCGTGGTGGGAGAGATCGCATCCTGTCAAACAAAAAGTGAGGCACTCTTAATTTTTCGGCTTTATATACCTTACTTAGCCCATCTTTAGGTGTAAATATTTTGCGTTACTTAAACTGAATTTGTTAAAAGGAACAAGATAAGAGTACGGAACTGTGGGTCTAGTGAAAAGGTGTGCAAGACACATTTATACCAGGTACAAAAGGTCACAACTTTATTGTATGACTTAAGCTCTTTTGCACCGAGGTTATATGTGACTTGTACCCATTTTCACTAGACCCACAGGTATAATGTATACGGCTGTCTCAAAACTGTATTCCTTTATACAGCTTCTTTGCTTTTATGTAAAGAATTTTGGGCAAGGGGTAGTCGACAGTTAACGGGACACCTTAGAAACTTTTAACAAAGCATTTTCAATTCAAGTTAAGAAACTTTTTGATAATTTCTGCTAACACATTGGAGTATATGTTTATTTTATTTGTTGAAGCAAATGATAATAATCTTTGCTCTTACATTATTTATTTATAAATTATTAAAAATATGTAAAAAGCATTATATTACACCTTAAGTAGTATACCCTTCGTGATACCTAACATGATGAGCTCTTTAAACATGTGAGGTATCCTAACGATTGTTGTTTGTTATCGTGACAGGCTCTGAAGAAGTTGATTAAGGAGGGCCGGCTGGAGATCACCACCGGCGGCTGGGTGATGCCCGACGAGGCCTGCACGCACTTGTACGCACTGGTCGACCAGTTCATTGAAGGTACGCCACTTCATAATAGGCTTGTGACCTAAATTTTGTTTCTGATGTAAATAGATTCTACTATTTATGAGGAACAAATATATACCTATAACTACTACACTTGGATTACTATAACAGCCACAAATTGCAATAAAAAGTAGTCGACCGCACCGAGCGTTGAAAACGGCCCATACAAAACGGACGCACCCTGTGACGTCATCTCTTGTCCTCTCTGTACTAAGTCTGTATGAAAAAAATAGCATTTTGCCATTTTGTTTTACATTTATTTTTTCAGTGTTATTTAAGCATTCCGAAATTGACTTTCATTTTTCTTTAAGACGATAAAAAATATCGATTTTTTTATAAACTTTGTGGTCTCAGAACGTTATATTTTTTATACATTTTTTGTTTATTTCTTCTGTCTGTGTTTAATTTAGTATTTTCCAATCCATGTGACTATATTATGTTGTAAAATTCAACATTAGTCAACATTCCCATTTAATATTTACCCAATGTTACTAATAAAAAATGTATATTAGTGGTGACCTAGATTTTGTGTTTATAACGACAGGCATTAAATATTTACAGGTCATCAGTGGGTCAAAAACAATCTTGGCATAACTCCTAAAACTGGATGGTCCATTGACCCCTTTGGCCACGGCCCCACCGTGCCCTACCTTTTGGATCAGAGCGGGCTACAAGGCACCATCATCCAGAGGATCCATTACGCCTGGAAACAGTGGTTGGCAGAGAGACAGATAGAAGAATTCTACTGGATATCGGGCTGGTCTCGTAAAAAACCTTCACTCGTAGTTCACAACCAACCTTTCGATATTTATTCTATCAAAAGTACGTGTGGGCCGCATCCGTCCGTTTGTCTGAGCTTTGATTTTAGAAAAATCCCGGGGGAATATACCGAATATACAGCTAAACAGGAAGAAATCACGGACCAAAACCTTCACAGCAAAGCTAAAACCTTGTTCGAAGAATACGACCGCATTGGGTCCCTCACCCCGCACAACGTGGTGCTAGTGCCTCTCGGAGACGACTTCAGATACGAATTTGCTGTAGAATTCGACGCGCAATATACGAATTACATGAAAATGTTCAATTATATCAATAGTCATAAAGAAATGTTCGACGGCGATGTTCAATTTGGTACGCCTTTGGACTATTTCAATGCTGTTAAAAAACGACATAAGACTATACCGACATTGAAAGGCGATTTTTTTGTCTACTCTGATATATTTAGCGAAGGCAAACCAGCCTACTGGTCGGGTTACTACACCACTAGACCATACGTAAAGATTCTAGATAGACAATTAGAACATCAACTGAGATCTTCGGAAATCCTGTTCACACTCGTTTCAAATTATATAAAGCAATCGAAGGATACCAGATTAGTGTCTTCAGAGAAAAGATTAGAGAAATCGTACGAAGAAATCATCAATGCGAGGCGGAATTTAGGACTCTTTCAACACCACGACGCCATAACGGGGACTTCTAAGGCTAGTGTAATGTACAACTACGGTACGAAGATGTTTACGAGTTTATATCACTGCATTCGCTTACAAGAAGCTGCTTTGACGGCTATTATGATTCCGGATGAGACGATGCACTCCCAGAGTGTCCTTCAAAGTGAGATCGAGTGGGAGACATACGGGAAGCCCGTGAAGAAACTTGAAGTTTCTCTTATAGATAAAAAGAAAGTAATCATATTTAATCCACTTGCAGAAACGAGAACTGAGGTTATAACTATCAGATCGAACACGACTAATATTAGAATTTACGATTCCCGTCTAAAGGAGTACGTTTTATATCAGATCTCACCCAACATAGAAGTCGGTGCTGACGGCCGGCACTCGATCAGTGAAACGTCATTCGACGTGCTGTTTGTAGCCACGCTGCCCGCACTCACCGCCGTCACCTACAATCTAGAAGAACACACGAATACGTCTAACCATTGCACTATCTTTTGTAATAATTGCAATAACAACCAGAAGGCGGGCTCTGACAAAACTGAAAACTTTGTAATGAAACGAATGATGCAGGGTGACATACAACTAGAAAATTCCGTTATGAAACTGCTAATCGCCAGAAATACAGGATTCTTGCGTCAAATTTATAGAAAAGATTTGAACAGGAAACACGTGGTAGAAATTCAGTTCGGCGCTTATCAGAGTGCACAGAGACATTCCGGAGCATACCTTTTCATGCCAGATAATGACAACCCAGAAAAAGATGTTCTAGGTCAATATACGACCGGGAACGGTCAACAGGACGACAACATCTACATCGTGTCTGGCCCGGTGTCTACTGAAATAACCACCATGTACTTACCATTTTTAATTCACACGATCAGGATTTATAACGTGGACGACCCCGCGCTCTCGCACGGGCTTTATGTCGAAAACGTAGTCGACTTCGAGAATCCGCCCAAGAACAGAGAAACCGAATTGTTTATGAGAATTCAGACTAATATACAAAACGGCGACCCACCAGAGTTTTATACCGATCAAAATGGATTCCAATATCAGAAACGAGTCAAGGTTGATAAGCTGGGTATCGAAGCCCACTACTATCCGATAACTACCATGGCGTGGCTGCAGGACGATGAGACGAGGCTGACTCTGGTGACCAATCACGCCCAGGGCGCGTCGGCCTTCGAGCCTGGCCGCTTGGAAGTGATGCTCGACAAAAGAACTCTTTACGACGACTACAGAGGGCTGGGTGAGGGCGTCGTCGATAATAAAGTAACACTGTTCCAGAATTGGCTTCTACTTGAACCTATGTCTGGATCTCAGAGAACGGCAAGAGAAACTAGAGAAAAAGAGCTCCGTCATTTAAACGAGCGTCATTTCAGCCCTGATCGGACCACCGATACTCAAGAATCAACGTACCAGTTACCGTCACAAATGGCCGACTACTTGAGCAGGACGCTGAACTATCCAGTAAATACGTTCTTGTTGGACACTAGTGAAGTGGGAGATGTTGAAGTGAAGACTCACCAGACGTTTGTAGATGGTTTCCCGGCCGGGGTGCACCTGGTCACGCTCCGAACCATCACGGACGACATCTTGGAACAGTTCCCCAGTTCCTCTTGCTTTATGGTGCTACAGAGGCCCGGATACAGCTGCTCAGTCGGAATGCAAGATGGCAAAAAATCGACTAGATTCACATCGAAAACTTCATTCACAGGTCTTCGTATCGACAATATTACTTCTGTAAGCTTAACTGGTCTAAAAACTTACAAATCCCTTATGGGACTCAAAGATGTAGAGATAGAACCTATGGAGGTAAAAACTTACAAAATCCGGTTTTGAAGACTGCTAGGTAAATGAAAATATTATGATGATATTTTGTATTAATGTGGAACAGCTCTGATCTGTCTGAAAGCCTTTCTAATATTTTAGCATTAGAAACTACTAATAGTCAATCCGATAACAGGAAACTACCTGTTCCTACATGTACTTGGCAGAGAAAGAGTAAATCTTGAAGGATTTATTATTTTTGTTCATGTTAGTTTCGGGTACCAAAATTTTTAAATTTTCTATTGTCTATATGGTAGGTTGCACGAAAAATTCAGCAGACTCAAGCTTTGTCGATCAAGAAATAAATGATAAAGCATCCGTCACTCTCACACTCACGTACTTGTTAGAACGTGACGGAGGTTTTATCATTTATTTATCGATCGACAAAACTTAGCATCGTAAGCCTGCAAGACTCAAAATAGGCCCTTTGGTGCCGTTTGGTAACCAACTTTTGTAACTGGCTACAAAACGGGAATCTGAAATTCCATGTTTGTAACCGGTTACGTAATGGGCCTGCGTACTGCCGATTGGTAACCGACTGGTAAGAAGCTGGTTACTGCTGGTTGGTGCTGGTACGAATCGGTAATAGAAGTCCCGTTTTGTAACCAGTTACAACACGGCATTTTTTTCCCCATTTCGAACCTGGTTACCAACCGCGGTTACGAATCGGTAATAGAAAAGTCCCATTTTGAAGCCAGTTACCGAATGGGATTTTTTCCCGTTTTGAAGCTGGTTACTACAGAAATATACCGAGATAGAAGGAAGAAGTTCCTCGATTTGTATGACAGCCATGCGTGTCAGATTTTTGCGTTTGACAGTTTGATCGGCCCGAGTGTAGCTGAGAGCATAGAGTAGTCTTGGCTGAGAGATAATTTGCGCAAAGCGCAAAAGTCATGGCACGCGATGTATAAGCATTTGTTGGGTCTACTTTAATACGTGGTTTGTGCTGGTTACAAACTTTTAGTTACCAAACGGTACCAAAGGAAATAGGCCACAGGATTTTGACTGCTAAGTTTTATGACTTGTAATGTATGTTGTATCATAATAGTAATCGTATATAGAAATAATTATTTACCATAATTATGTAAGACGGTAATGGTTACTCGCTGCAAGTGCGTAATCAAACGTGTACAATTTCAGAATTTAACGTTATTTATTATATTCAGTTATCGTGTCAGTAAAATTTAGAAGAATCTACCTCAGGACCAAATGATATACCTGCTCGAAAAAATGCAACTATAAAATAATAAATAGGTTTCAAATGTTTATTTATAGGTAACTGTGATGTTTTTTGTTTTGATTAATTTTGTCGCTGTCCGTGTTTGTGTCCTTCGAAACGTATACAGAACTCGCTGCAGGACAGTGAACGCAATATTGTTTTCGTTTTAACATTTTCACCGTCAAAATCCTACTTCACGTTGTGTCCGTCAAGATAGCGTACACCGTAAAGATATTCAGAATCTGATGTAGCCAATAGGTAAATAGTACCTCCTAGGTGAAAAAATAGTACCCTTAAACTTTCTGAAATATAAGGCCTGTTCAGGTTCACGTTGTACGCTACATGGCGTCAAGCTGGCGTACACAGTTTGTATCTCTGGAATGGCTTTGTTTTTGGAAACGCTTTATATCTCAAAAAATAGCACAAATAGTACCCTAGTGCCCTACAATTTTATTTCTCTAGCTATCGTAGAAGCCGAGATATAGTGAGCTCTTTCTATAAGAAATTCCCGGGTACGCCAGCTTGACGGTGTGAAATTTTGTACACCGTTACGTTATGGAATATCTCGGCTTCTACGATAGCTACTATTTGGGTACTATTTTTTGAGATATAAAGCGTTTCCAAAAACAAAGTCGTTCCAGTAACGGTGTACGCCAGCTTGACGCCCGGTAGCGTCCACCGTGAACAGGACTTATATTTCGAAAAGTTTAAGGGTACTATTTTTCACCTAGGCATTTCGTCGGTACTATTTGGGTACTATTTATTGGCTGCATCAGATTTTGAATATCTTTACGGTGTACGCTATCTTGACGGACACCTTCACGTTCACTACCCGTGTATTCTTACAGTTCTCAACGGTTTAAACATTTCATTTTCTACTACTTATATTTAATTGCGCTCCGTTACATTCTGGTGAAATTCTCAGAGACAAGTGTGCGATCGTGCGTGGAAATCGCGCGGAATGTAGTTTTTTTCGCAGAATTATAAATATAGTGTAGCCTAAAAATTAGCGTTTCCCACAACTCTGCGACCTCTCGTGTTAACTATGCGATAATTCAACTAATACTATTCGCCAATGTTCGTGGAAAAGGAACTTATTGACTGCTATTCTAGCTGAACATCGGTACTTATTTTTTATTCCACTGAGCCTTGTTTTCAAAATAGTGCCATATGAGCCGTAACTACCCAATACGAATGGTTGCTGTCCCTTTCCTCCTATCTCCATCATCATGTCCCTGCCCTTATCCCACTTTACGTGGGGTCGGCACAACATATTTCCTCCTATCTCCAAAGTTTACAAAGCTATAAGTTTTGAATAAAGTGTGCTATTAGAAATTAATGCGATGATTACAGGAAAAATAAGATAGACATTACCACTAACTAGGTTTTTGTTACTATTCGTGAATGAGAGCTCAGTTCATTAACATTTAAAATATTCAAGATTATTTAGAAATGTCATTTTAAATTAGATTTTTAAAATAACCGTTGTATACCAGTTGACATCACTTTAACAGGACATTCCATTATCTAATACACTACTATTTTTTATTCTTAAAGATGCGTTCGGTATGTAGTATTAGTATACTTGTCTCTCTATTTCCACTTGACTGTTTGATCCATGACCTTATATTATCTTTGATTACGATAACACTCTTGTCACAAGTTAAATACTCAAAACATGAATCTTACGTTGTCAATGCTTTAATCATAGAAGATATTGAAATAGAAGTAGAATCATGTTTATCAGTTTTGCTTATACCAAATGGTAAAAACGTTTACCTTACAATATAGTTCATAGGTAGCTAGCTCGAAATATGATAATTATTAGGTATATCAGATTACATGGAATCTAACCTTTGATGTATTTAGGAAACTTACTATAATATAAAGCTCTCACTGTAGTATAATTTTTGCTGTGATAGCGCCCATAATACATAATTATGACAAATAAGATGTGTCTCTCACGCGGGAGACGAGGCAGCGACGCGATGTGCAATAGAAAATATAATGTTAGTTGTGATTTTTGGTCTCTACACGAAGCGTCGTTGTTACTCTAGATTTTAAGGGCTGGCAGTGAGTTGTGACGATTAAGGGATTAGTAATAATGGCCCAGGAGAATGTGAGCGTGCAATTGTTTAGCTCCATTACCAGATATACAAAGCCATAGCTATATATATTATAATTAGCCCCTTACAATAATCATGTGATTGACGACTGCGAAAAGTCACGGGTTGGCTAGTGTAATTAGAATAAATCTTTTGTTTTCCTTTTATTTCTTTGACAGTGGTTATAGACGTATAACAATAAGTACATCACTGACATAGATGATAGGCATTTTCAGTGTAATATTTCTTAACGAAATTATTGTTATTATTTTTGGGTTATTCCCACCTGTTACCACCAACTTGTTACCACAAGTAACAGCTGGGATTTTTTTCCCAATTGTGATACCAGTGCTAGCTACTGGGAATAAAATTCCCAGCTGCTATACCTTACCCAGTTTGAAGTGAGCTCTTCTACTTGAGACTACAATACCATTGAGTGGTTAACCACAAATTATGATAATGATAGTAAAAGAAGATAATAAACGCCTTGGAAGGTTAATATAATTTTTCTACTTTATTTTTTTGGACAATAGACTACAAAATACACTAACAGAATATTGGCGATCATAATATTTGTTGCATTTCATTTCCATTTCCAACCTACTCGACAAGAAATAAGGTTGAAAATTCTGTTAGCGTTATATTAATTTACAGTTATTAATGATAATTATTTTGGAATAAAAACACTTTTAAACATCATTTTATACTGGCAACATCAATTGCCACCTTATTGGTTCACCAATCAGAGAACGCTTCCGGGCGCGCGTAAAATGGCGGTAACTGGAAGAACCTTCAAAATAAAAGATACAGCTCGAGGCATTCTGTTGCGGGACGTCGAGCAGACAACTTATCGTGAAACTTGTAATAGTTGTAATACAGTGTGGTGATTGTTAAATAGTGATATAAAATATTTAAGGCGCGGTAGGACCTGGCTCGTATTTCACATACAAACTAGGGTCGGGCGGAATGCAGATTATTGCAGATTATCTTCGATTTCTAACATAAAAGTATACGTTATCAACCCAAACATGAGAGGATGCCCTGCATGACTGTGAAATCATGATTGTCAGGTATTAATTTTGTCAGAAAAGGTAACTGGTGATGAACAAAATGAAAAAAAATGAAAAAAATACTTTATTTTATAGTGTTTTCGCGCTACTTTTCTATCGAGCGAAGTGTTCGCTATCGTGTTCTAAGTGAGAGGAAGCCCTAGATACAGTTCTGAATATTATTATATATGTTTTACAGTGACCTAAGAGTCAAATAAGTGCTCTAAAAATGATTTGGAAACTAGGCTTCCGTGCCCGATTCTGGTCTCACCTCGCCTTAAGGTAAGATGTGCTCATTTCAATAATTAGTTCCAATCTTTGTAGAGTATATATTTATTTCTTTAAAATAAATACTTTGAATTGGCTTGGTGTTTGTCTTTTCAATTCGATATACAAACAGTGTACTTCTAACCTTTTTTTTGTAAGTATTTGGTTGGCGCGCCATGGCGGTTCGAGAACAAAAGTAGATAATAGCATTGTATAGATACAATGCTATTGTAAGTACAGGTAAGTGGATGAGCTCGCTTCAAACTGGGTAAGGTATACCACTCAAGTGAATTGGTGGTAATTACTGTGACTTCTTGGTCCCAGTTACCACTGGTTACAAATGGGAAAAATATTTTATTTTTGTATGCATTTAGTTATTATGCATGAATTTAAGTTAAGTATTGTTTTATAATATAACAAAGGAAGGAATGTCTACAAAAACAACAACAACAGTTGATACTTATAGAAAAACATTCTTAATGACGGTGGGTGTTGGCCATTTTAGTCATTTATGTTGTTTTTGTAAACATCCCTTCAAATGTATACCGTAAAACGGGGTGACTTTAGGAAAAAATGGGGCTACTTTGATAGATTTAATATGGTTATAACATGGTCTTTATATTTCATTAGCTGGTTGCAATTTGATAATCAGCTGCAAAATCAACTAAAGTGTTTGTATATTGAGTTATAGCAAAGGAAAAATCGATTATATAAAAGAAATACTGCTTTTGCAAAGTCGCCCCTGTATTTTAAAGTAACCCCGGTTTACCAGTACCTACATATGTTTTTTTATGATAAAACACATATGAGAATAAATAACGTTCCCTCTTCTATAATCCGATGTAATAGTAACAACCTAGATTCATACAAGCTCTTAACTTTTGACCACCGGAGGTACAACTCTGCCGTCCTCAGACTAAAAGGCCGCTAAGTTGTATGAACTTCCATACTAATTAGCGGCCTTTTAGTTTGAGGACGGCAGAACTTTTGAATCGACAATGACCCAAAATGAACCCGGAGCTTTCCCGACAAGTGGGCATCTCTATAAAAAGTAACTGTAATAAAATTTGAAGTCCAAAAAGAAATCTCTTGTCCGGTGATGTGTGTGGTTTTTTTTAACTATGTTGAAGGTGATTCATATAAAGTTAAGACTTGATTATTGTATAGACTACCTAGTCTAAAAGTTGACTACCGGGCCTCATTTATAGTCCACTAATCGGCATCTAGACTAGACTATAAATGAGGCCGGATTACCGACTAGTCCCTACATCTCTTATTAAAACGCTTTATTTTACCCGACTGCGGCGAAGCCCAAAAGGAGGGATATGTGTTTGACCTCAATGTATGTATGTATGTCCGTTCCTATGTCCGCTCATAACTACTCAACGACACACCCGATTTTGATAAATGATACATCATTAGATTCATCTTAATAACGCGAGTGTCACTGGGTACCTACCAGTAGCGTGGCGTCCAAAGAACTGGATTCCTACCGGCTTTGTCTAGTATTAGGCATTTGAGCACCTTATTCTACAGCTCTTAAGGAAAATGTACACCAAATCTGCACCGGCTTGCCCAAGAATATCTCGTATATCACGCCACTGGTACCTACATAAAATAAAAAACAAAATGTCGGATTTATGCACTTTAATGCGCGGTATTTTTTTGCACCGCAGTCGGGGTTTTTTGAGTAAAGCCATACCCGGTGATTAAGGTGATAGATTTTATTGTATATGTGGCGATAAACAAGACCATCATAGACTCGCCGGTTCACAATAACATTGTTAGAGTCTGTGCGGAGAGTAGGCGTGGCGAAAATGGGAATTAGCCTAACCAGCAGGCAATTTTTTTCTACGGTATAAAAGCATTACAGCGCCCCCAAATCTAATCCTATTCTCTTTCCGCACAGACTCTACTACATAATTTTTTTAACCGTTATCCTGCCTAGATGTTTTTGGGTCACGAAAATATGTTACCGTCTTCCACTAGAGGTCTTTAACACACGTTTATACATAATTTAAAACTGTATATAAAATTTTGGTTTAATTTTATATCGTATACCTTAAAAACTGCTGACATTTGATGCTACATTGCGGGTTAAATTAGGGGTACTAAGTGAGAATTTTAATTAGCCGAAATAACTTGAACTTAAGTACCTACCTACTTATACTTTTTTTTTTCAATAAAAGCAATGCTATTGTCACCTAATTGTGTTTTCATTTGTAAAATACGTGCGGAGAAGATCGCTTTACCACAGAATATAAATAGAGCAGTATGGAAGCTACGCTTACTTTTTGAAATAAATACCTACGCGCCATTAGAGCGTTAGGGTTGTTTAAAATGAAAAGATCGCGGGCCGTCTGGGCGCGCGCACGTAACAAAAACAAAGCGCGACCGCTCGCCTCCATGCAGCACTCGCGACTGACCATGCCGGCGCCCTACAGTCGAGCCAGGTCAGGAAAAAAAAAAAAAATCTTAGGGCACAGAATATAAATAGAGCAGTATGGAAGCTACGCTTACTTTTTGAAATAAATACCTACGCTCCATTAGAGCGTTAGGGTTGTTTAAAATGAAAAGATCGCGGGCTGTATGGGCGCGCGCACGTAACAAAAACAAAGCACGACCGCTCGCCTCCATGCAGCACTCGCGACTGACGGCACCGCGAGATTCCCTTAGGGGCCTTGTAAAAGCGCGCGTCTATGTGTGCGTGCGTTTCGGTCGTTTTGTTTGTAGCTTCCTTACTGCTTTAGCTTATATATCGATACCTTTAGACTCAAAGGGCGTAAACGCCGCAGGTTTTAATGGCGTTTACGCCCTTTGAGTCTAAAGGTATCGATATATTCTGTGCTTAGGGGCCTTGTAAAAGCGCGCGTCTATGTGTGCGTGCGTTTCGATCGTTCTGTTTGTAGCTTCCTTACTGCTTTAGCTTATATATATTCTGTGGCTTTACTCTGTACCATTCCCCCGCGAGCAAGACGACGCAACCCTCGGTTTATCCGACGACCCCGACACGTGCTGACTGACCCGGATGACGTGATCACCTCAACCATCAATCGATGGAACGAGGCGACCACGCCACCCGACTTCGACGAAAGGACTTTACTGGACGACACGACCCTCATACAGAGGTGCTCGCGGAGGCGCGGACGCCCCCCCTGACAGTGACTACACATTCGAAATTAGGATTACACTATATACATACATACTTACACCATATAATATTACCTAGGTTAAATTACACCTACACTGTACACAAATAGTTATAAGTTGTTGAATTATATAAATTTGCTCTATCCGCACGCGTGGGAGCTTCTCTCCCCCGTGCAACGATGTATTAGCTGTTGGAGGGCCCATTCAGGAGCCCTACAGCCCAACAAGGTTATAAAAAAAAAAAAAAAAAAAAAAAAAAAAAAAATCTGTACCATTACGACTAGCCGGTACCTGTAGGTATATGCGCTATGCGTTGGCTACGGCTCCGCGCACGCCTCCCATAGGTCCAGGACACCATTGTCCCGTGAACGGGAAATACATACAAATAATTATCACTAAACACACCGGAATGTTCACCGCACCAGCGTTTTATTTTCGATAAGACGCTAGAATTAGAAGTCAATTAAACCCATATTCTCTTAGAATGAGGTCAATCATTCTTATGCCAGCCAGCTCGGCTTGGAGAATACCATTGTAAATAGTTTGCCACAATGTCACAGAATATAAATAGAGCAGTATGGAAACTACGGTTACTTTTTCAAATAAATACCTATGCTCCATTAGAGCGTTAGGGTTGTTTAAAATGAAAAGATCGCGGGCCATCTGGGCGCGCGCACGTAACTAACGCAAAGCGCGGCCACTCGTCACAACGCGGCACTCGCGACTGACGGCACCGCGAGATTCGCTTAGGGGCCGTGTAAAAGCGCGCGTCTATGTGTGCGTCCGTTTCGATCGTTTTGTTTGTAGTTTCTTACTGCTTTAGCTTATATATATTCTGTGACAATGTCGTCAAACGTTCGTATGAAAACAAAGCGCGGCCTTCGACTTGAGGGCTATTAATTAAAATTAGGGTATCAGTTAATCCCTAAATGGAGGAAGAAAATAAATTGTAGTTTTTTTAATAGTATGGTTTATTCAAGCCTTTATTAACCCTGTGTTTTTTAGTAAATGTATTCCGTATATATTTTTGTGTGATGTTGTTTTGGTTGTATTACGTACTTTATTAAATTATTAGTATCTAACAATAATCATATAGACACAACATAGGGACTAATATCTATGTACAACTTTTGTTCCAAATCAAAATTTAGTAGTTGAAATAAAATCGTGAAATTTACAAGAACATCTTTTATTTATAATATTACACTTATGTTTAGTAAACAGATGCCAAATATTTAATAACTATCTTTTCAATTTCGCCTTACAGGTAATGAAATCATCAAATATAAATCATCTGCAGATATATCAATCATTGTCCTTACCTTTTCCCGCTTAATAGTTACCCATTAACAAGATTCCGAGCCTTGTAATATGTGAAATTACTAAAGCAATAAATAGTTTTACTTGTTAACGTTAAAAGTAGATTTTCTTGTGTAAATAAGTACTTCTAAACAAGCGTTTTGCTAAGTTAGCTCCGTTTCAGATTTCGCAAGTCGATTTAGTACTTTTATTTGTTAAGACTGTCTATGGCATGTGACACTAAAACGTACCTACTGTAAAGTGGAGCATTGCAATAAACACAGTTGGAAAAAAAAAAATTAGATCTTTATTATTTTCTGTAGCTCCTACTTAAAAAGCTAGTATTAAAAATTAAAATATTAACAATTTGTTACGTGGTCTAGGAAATGGGATATACCTAGTTGATCCATAACAAACTATGTCCGTCAAGATAGCGTACACCGTAAAGATATGCAGAATCTGATGCAGCCAATAAATAGTACCCAAATAGTACCGACGAAATACCTAGGTGAAAAAAATAGTACCCTTAAACTTTTCGAAATATAAGGCCTGTTCACGGTGTACGCTACCGGGCGTCAAGCTGGCGTACACCGTTTGTATCTCTGGAACGGCTTTGTTTTTGGAAAGGCTTTATATCTCAAAAAAATAGTACCCAAATAGTACCCTAGGGCCCTAAAATTTCTTTTCTCTAGCTAGCGTAGAAGCCATATCGATGGTCTAGTTCACATTCGTACTAATAACGAGAAAAAAGGTTTCATAATGAGCACGTTAGTACACAAATCTTAAAGTTGCAATTTAATTAACCAAAAAAAATTAATTCGTATGAGTGTGAACTAGACCGTCGATATTATGGTTTGGGTTTAAAGCTATATTACTGCAATATCAAACAGAGGGTTTTGCCTAAAAGTTGACTATATATCATCTTCCCAAGAGTTCGCAGTATGCTCCGTCTGTCGTCTTATGTACGTAAATCCGTGAAAGAAAAAACGATCCTTAAAAAAGTAGGCAACACATATTGAAATTTATAAACTCTTCACTTCGAGTAAAAGCCCATCACGTTTAAAAAACATCGTATACAGTCAACAATAACATCTCATCTGCGAGCCCCCGGTGACTATCTCAGGAATTGCAAAATTAGTGTACAACAGGTAGCAAAAAGGTTAGACCCGTATATAATAGAACATTACATACCGAAGCCAGTAAAGTAAGAAATGTGTTTGTCGTCCTCTGCTTCGCCTCGGGCGGCAATTACATGTGATCTCAGGCTTTCTTATTTACTAAGGTTTGTATACTATTTTTCTGTTCGACGGAGCCAGAAAGCGGCATCTTCGTTGAGCGCAGCGGCCGGCAAGGTGACGCTTTCCGGCCGGAGAGCAGAAAATAAATTTATGACATAATCAGTGCTAGTGGGCGTTGGTAAAGAGGATTGCAGACTTTTGGTACCAACATCCTCATAATTGTGTCACAACCAAGACGATACCAAAAACTTAGTTTTATTTTTTTAGCCATATGGTTTTTTTATTACTGAATTTAAAATGGGAAATTTGAGACCAATTAAAATAGTACATTACACAACTAGGGTGGTAATACAAAAAAAGCCCGAGATCGCAGGTGTTTGCGGCCCGAGCTGCAAGCGAGGGACGTAAATATGCGATCGAGGGCTTTCTTTTTTACCTCCCGTGTTGTGTACATCATTTTATGTCTACACTTGGCCAGAAAGCGGCTTTTTCCGTACGCGCAGCGTGCAGAAAAAGCCACTTTATGGCCAGGTGTGGCATAAAAGTATTTTTCCCAAATATGCAATGAAATATTGACATTACGTGCCTTATAGTAGGCCGCAAAGTACCTCGTTCTTCGTGTACTGATTTTGTATTTGGCAGGTAGATGAATTCTTTAACACTTTGATATCCAAAAATTAACCTCGAAATCTGGAAATCAATCTCAATTTCCTATGGATCCCCAAATATAATTTAATGAAATTTAGTGATTAGGAATGATTTATCGTTATTTAAGATACAGTCGGTTTGGTGTTGACACAATAACTTTTAATTTGGCACGGGGCTCTATAGTCGCTTCGGCAATGAACTT
This sequence comes from Eudemis profundana, assembly GCA_947034925.1. Taxonomy (NCBI): domain Eukaryota; kingdom Metazoa; phylum Arthropoda; class Insecta; order Lepidoptera; family Tortricidae; genus Eudemis; species Eudemis profundana. The sequence continues at coordinate 30,995,527 of OX344794.1, forward strand.
TCTGGCACGTCCTGTGGCATAGGTGTAATCGTTACTGGATATAAAAATCATATTCTTAATACCACAAAACACCCATAAGTAAATTGGATTCGAATCATCATAACTTGCAGACGAAAGATCCTCATTGAAAGTTATCATTTAAGTATCACATTTGTATTTTGCCAAGCTCTGGAAATGCCGATTTTGTTTTGGGTTTGTTTCTCTGCTTTACCACTACTGCTACTAGCCGATCTAGCTCTGGAAATGATCAGCTGACATACCCACAAATAAACAAACAATAATATTATGATGAGGTTTTACTAAATGACCGTTTCCCACTCATAAATGTATCTTTTTACTGTGCTAGTTTTTACACAAGGAATCTTGTCCATTGGGTTTTGGGCTAATTTAAAAGTTAACAATATGGTTATATATGTCGTCATCATCAGCGTCCTGTCATTTCTTTTTTATTCTACTCGCAATCCACTCGAGCCCTAAATGTAACCTGAAATAGAAATGAGAACAAGACATTAATATAAGGATACAATAATGAAGATATCTCAGTTTGTCACTAATTCATTAGTCAACAGCTAACTAAGCTATTTTCCGAGGATCTCGGAAAATAATAATAGTATTTTTTTCATGTCTTCCCCTTAACTCAAGCTAGTTATTAGTAGATTGTGTCACAAGGGAGCAAAATGATGTATTTACGGCGAGGGCGTATATTGGATCCTGAACGAAGCGAAGGATTATACAATAGAATCCCGAGCGTAGCGAGGGATTCTAAAGTATAATCCGGAGCGTAGTGAGGGATTAAGTGTTAACGCCCGAGGTGAAAATAATTTTGCTACCGAGTGACACATACTGCTTTTCACACCGACTATGAGGAAAATTCAAATACAAACGCTACCTACCAAAATAACGAAATATATAGTTACTCAAAGAGCATCACACATTATTATTAAAAATTAAATATTAATTTGTCAAATGTATAGTCTATTATTATTTTATAAAACAATTATTGTTTTTTACGGACGAGACGAAAATACCACTTCCATATTATATTTATGGCCCTCGCCTGCGGCTAGGACCGCAAACACCTGTGATCTGGGCCATTCCTTATTATACCGCCCTCGGTGTGTAATTTAAGTCTATGGTATGGCATATTCTAAGTGGGTTCAAACTAAAAATACCCTGTTGTCCTTGAACAGAAAAGTGCTACTTTGATCCCTCTTATGAGGGAGCAAAATACTTTTTTCTGAATAGGAGGTGTGAAAAATAATTTTATATGTATCAGTAGAAGTATTTACCCCTCTCCAGTGAGTGCACAGCACGCCTGTATGTGCCACGGGTGTTGTTTGATAGACGTCAGGTCCAATTGTTCGGATATTTCAGCTGCGCTCATGGAGCCCTTAACGTCCTATGGATAAAACATAACTTTAATATTATATTCCATAACATGCAACCGTTCTCTGTAAGATGCCACAGAGGCGCAGAACGACAAAGGCATCATCAATTTTTCGCTTTAATCACGTAGCGATAGCGATGGCCGTCGCGGTAGCATAGTCAGTAAGCGATATCCAGGAAAACATTGTTAACTGTACTAAATTGACTTCGGTCTTGAGCTGTAAACAGGTATCCTTTAGGGTGTAAGTTACATTATGATATGAATGTAACAAAATTATTCCCATACAGATAGACAACAGCTATGAAATTTAAGAAATTTTAGGCTATGTGAGTGAAGAAGTACAGAAACGTTTGGTTTTTTTTTTGAAAGCTGACAAATTTGCAAGTCTTACTGACTGTTGCAAAAATCGGACCAGGTGGGGGCCGTGGCGTTCCCTGGGATCGAACCACGTCGCTTGGCCCGGACCACCGTTTGGGTTCTATAAGGTACAGACATATGTCCATCTCGATTTCTAACATAAGTATAGTTCTAGTGTCATGACGATTAGAAGCATGTCAGTACCCATAAAATGCGAACAATCCATCAAAATTTAAGAAGACAAATTTGCTCTCTTAGTTATTATAGTATACATTTACTTAACGTTATAATAACGCATGTAGTTGGTGAGTGACATCATCCTTAAACATATTGACACATCTGCTAAAAGCTGAAAGGCGTAGGTACGTACTTTGGTTTACTTTATTTTGTATTTCAAGGTCGCGCCGTCTGCCTTATCTCTAACAAATTACTTTGCTGAGTTGTTTTGTTATTATTTAAAGAATATATATCGATACCTTTAAACTCAAAGGGCGTAAACGCCGCAGGTTCTAATGGCGTTTACGCCCTTTGAGTCTAAAGGAATCGATATGTGGCTTTAAGGAATACTTCGAAGGGCGAAAAGTTGGGTATTCGCACGGAAATTTGAAAGTAACGAAATTGAAGTTGTTTTTTCCCGAAAACAACGCATTGATGATGATGATGATGATTTATTTATGTGATGAATACAAATATTTGTTCCAGAGTCGAGTAATTATATTATATCCTATCTATTTTAATATATATGTATCTATCTACCTCATACACCCTACATCATATCATCGTACCTCGAAGTACCCATCAGTGGCGTGGCGTAAATGATATCCTTGGGCAAGCCGGTGCAGACTTGGCGTACATTTTCCTTAGAGCTGTAGAATAAGGTGCTCAATTGCCTGATATTAGGCAAGCCGGTAGGAATCGAGTTCTATGGACGCCACGCTACTGGTACCCATAGTACAAACCCAGATATGGCGCTGTTCACTTTCCAAAGGAAAATAAAGGATCTTCGAGTTAAGAATTTTCTTGAAATCACCACCATGATTTAGAAAATTACACGTTATAGAAAATTAAGTTTATAATTATTATATTTAAAACTATTAACAAATAGCTCGATATGCGACTAAAACCTACAGGCATTTCGACAAAAATGTGTCGGCGAATGTGACTCGGGTGAAACGCTCCAATAATGACCCAAAAGTAAAGATTAAGTAGGTAACTTTTTTTTAACCCTAACTTTTCTTACTGGTTCTTGGGTAGGAATATAACCAGGTGGAGGCTGACGTTTTTGGGATCGAACCAGGACGCTGACACCGACCACCAAGAAGTTTCGCTGATAGCTCAAAGTGAGCAACGGACCGGCGGGAGAGGTTGAAACGGTTTAAGTAGCTACCTGTTTATGTGGGGCTGCCACACTAGATCAGTAATGGTCGAAGCGGCACATAAAAGACCCAAAACCCAAGCAATAATAATAATAATAAATACCTGTTTATTTGCGAAGACGAGCAAACACGCGCGACTCAGCTCCTCGTGCGTCAGCATGCGGTGCAGCTCCTCGCGACTAATGCCCAGCCGCTGCCGATCCGTCGAGTCGATCACCATTATCACGAACTGCAGACACATACACTTCACTTCATTCAATTGTTGGAAACAACATCACTCAGCGACTTAATGTGTTCCATTGACTCAACACTTTCACGACGAGACAAATAATTGAACTGCCGTTAGAAACCGACAGAGCCCGCTAAGTGGGTTTGTGACGGACTACTAATAATGCGGTACGAAAATAAACGACCGGCATCTGAGCAAAACCGCCCGCTAGGCGGGTTGTTGGTCGTGAAAGTGTTAACTGCGATGGCAATCCCAGTGGCGTAGATAGAATGAATGACAACCTGGGGGTTATCTCAAAAATGATTACTTGTATTACTGTATTTAGTAAATGTTGTACCATTTTAGAAACTACAATAAAGGCGCTATTTTTTTACGTCATCTGCCAAGTTAATTAATGTTCGTACTTTTTTTTCACCACCCTCGTTCCAAATTAAATTTGGAAAAATCTGAAAAATATTTTTTATTATTCTACTGAGGCCACAGCGTGAAGAAATTAACAAAAATGGGAATAACGTTCAATAGCGTAGTTATTTGGCAACCCATAGCAAACACAGATTTGAATAATACTTAATATATTAGTCCAGACACTCAAAACACCGGATCAGTGTATCACTTAGCACGAGTTTTGCAAAAACGTCAATATCTCGAAAACTAAGATATTTTTACTATGGTCATAGCCGTGTTTGTATGGGGGATTGGCCCCAGACGCCAAATTGATTGTCTTTTTGCTGATTTATTTTCTCAAGCATAAAATGCTATTTGTAAAGTGCAATAAAGTGCAACAGGTTTTCAAGAAAAAATAAAATGAAAATCGGTTTTTATTTAAATCCTAAATGCATTTGCAAATAGTAAAATTTTTACTTTTTTTATTTTTCTTTTTTTTTTTTTTCTTTGCGAGGGGGGGGGGAGTGCCTACGGTGATTGCATGCATGAAATTTTCCTTTTTCGACACAGGGTGCGGTGACAAAAAATTGTGTCAAAACAAAAACAGATGTTGTGTACCATACAATAACAGTCGCAACTTTCGCAAACTTTTATCATAATGAGGTTAAAAAAATTAGCAGCAGTTCTTTGGAGGCAATTGTTCAATATGTATTTTCTAAATTTTGTATTTCTAGAAGTTGTAAACTGAACAAAGTCAAAACCCTCTTTTCATTTTGTCAGGCAAAAAGTATCTTAGACCAATCATTATTTATTTAAAACTTCTGCTATTTCTAAGCTTACAATAGTTTAAAAATTCAATAATTCGCACATGCGAACATACAAATGTGTTCTAAAAAGATTACGCATTTAGGTTATGTATTTCACTGATTTTTGCTACTTGCAAAGCATTGCCCATCAGAGAGATGCTGTCGCACATACAATTTATATCCGCTGGCAGCAATTACATTGGTGGGGTAAAATCATATTTGCACGTTATTTCATTAGACAGATATAGTCAGCTACAGAGATAAGTAGCCCACATACTATACAAAGATTTATCGCGAATGAGCTAAAGGATTTAGATATCAATTTGTCACACCAAAAATATGTTCTGACTGGTCGGAACGCTAAAAGCAATATTATTTATTTCGATCCGTCACATGTACAGTCAGCTGCAAAGATAAGTAGCCCCCCTGTCATATATTCGTAGTATACATTTATTCGTAGTGTACATTTAATTCTACTAAAACACTTCTTAATTTTGTGGCTATTGGTCACAATGCAAATCTGCTCCTATTCGCCACCCCGTCAAAACAGTTCTCGGCACACGTTATTTATCGAAATTAGGGTGATTCGAGTCGATCGGTTTTCCATACAAACATAAAGAGGGTCATAGTTTGCTTCCACAGCATCAATTACGTTTAAAATGTGTTTTATTTTACAGCTTAATACATTTTGCATGAGAAGTCTAAAAAACTAGAGTTAACGTACAATTGGGCCTTTAAGGTCAACGCCATCTATTCACATAATTTTAAACTAAACGTTTCTTGCTTGAAATGTTATGTTCTTTTGGCTTTTTGGAAGTTCTCATGTCATTTCGCGCAAGTAAAATGTATTAAGCTATAAAAAACACATTTCAAACATAACTGACGCAGTGGAAGCAACAATGACCCTCTTAATAGATGGATAGAATCCGCCCGACTCAAATCACCATGTAATAAAAATTATTCTTTATTTCAGACTATGTCCATATTACAGTTACATATTTCAACAATTACAATTGACACAAACTCGTAAAATTATAAAAACTGAACTAAGATTAAAACACTAAAAACATTACATCATCATAAATTAATTCAAAAATTATTGGAAATAAGAAATAAAACTATTTAATTCAAATTCAGTTAAATACATTATAGTACATCATATTATGTCTATAGTTGGCCAGAAAGCAGCTTTTTCCGTACGCGCAGCGTGCAGATAAAGCCACTTTATGGCCAGGTGTGGCATAAAAAATATTATTTCTGTACTCCATATGAATGGAGTTCCAGTAGCGCCACAGGGGACTATAGACGTGTTTACTTACTGCTCTCAAGAGGCTGTTTGGACTGCCATGCACCCGGCGCATTCGGGAGGGAGGGAAGGTAACACTTCATCTTAATGACTTGTTTGTTACACATAATCCCAAAACGTAACAAGCATGAACATTATCATAATATTGATAAAACACATATTCAAATTGCACAGCAACAATACATTGCAAATTCACATTCAGCTATAGTAAACAAAAGTAATTTATAGTATAATGAGGGACTATTTTACAGTTGTTTACAGTATTTGAATTCACAACATTAACAGAATTATGCATAAATTCAAATAGCCAAGGCAAGGAAAGAATAAATAACTATGATTATAATGTAGAATCATTAATTCTAACATACTTTTTACATATGCATTGGCTGAAGTAGGTAGGTAACAAAATTCCCCTTTGCTAATTTTCTCTTTGCCTCTAGATTATGCTGTTGTTTGAGCTGATATTAAATACAACTCAACACTTTGCGGTCACGATTTGAGATCATAGCCACACATACATACAGGTTAGCTGGAAAACATCACTTACAGTTCGCTTTGGTACATATCAGTGGCGTGGCGTAAAAGATATCCTTGGGCAAGCCGGTGCAGATTTGGCGTACATTTATTTTAAGAGCTGTAGAATAAGGTGCTCCAATGCCTGATATTAGGCAAGCCGGTAGGAATTGAGTTTTTTGGACACCACACTACTGGTACATATCAAATGATTTATACTCTTTCTACTTGATTAATGGGCAAGAAGGTGTTTATATACATACACAATCCAAACAACATTAATTGCCTTTCAAAATATTTTTCTTTTAAATAAGTCCTTTCAGCAGCGCGCGATTTAAGATTGGCCACCAGCGGCTAGTGCCCAAGCTTTTATTTTATCATCCATATTGTTTTGAATATAGGTAATGGTGTTCAGCACTGAATGAAAATCTAGCCCTGTATTGTATACAAGTTAAAGGGTAAACACATAAGAAATGTGAAAAATCGCTAAAGTGATCATGAAGCAGTTTTAATGTTTTAGTCCATTAATATATTCTTGCTGAGCCATAAGATGCGCTTGTTTCATGGTAGTTACATAAATTACAAAAAAATACAACAGAATCCATCAAACCAATATACAAGGAAACAATTCCATAACTGTATATTACGGTGGTGTCCTCGCTAATGTCTTATCTTTATGTAGAAACAGCTCAAGAATATTTCATATTGTTATATATGGACTATGTGGGTAGTGAGAATGTAAGTGAAAGTGAGGTAGATGAGAAACCAGTCTGTCATCGCGATTCCTGCCCACCGCATGTACTCACGTGAGTTATAACAGTGGCGACGACGAAAATACGGTTTAAGTGCGCAAAAATTAGTAATTTAGTGTGTGAAAGTGTGTAATTTGAGTGGAAAATACATAGACATAAACATTGCAGTGTAAAATGGGTATAAAGTTTGGAGAGTTTGATGTGGCACATGGCTGTTGGAAAAACTACATAGATAGGTTTACTTTCTGTCTGCAGGCAAGTGAGATTGTGGATGATAGTAAGAAAAAGGCTAATTTGTTAGCTGTGTGTGGTCCTGACTTGTATGATTTGGTGATAGCATTAACCGCTCCAACCGGAATAAGTGAGGTTAGTTTTACAACTATAGTATCAAAATTAAATGATCATTTCCACCCGAAACCAAATGAAATTGTACAATCATATAAATTTCATACCAGGTATCAAGAGGAGGGGGAAAAGATCAGAGATTATATTGCTCAGCTGAGGAAACTGAGCCAGCACGCAACTTCCACTTATCTGTAGAAATATTTTTTGAAATAATTGCCGACCAAGAACATGATGTCACAAGCTGGATGCATTCATGAAAGATTATAGATATGATGACCCTGCACAGAATAGCGGTAAGAAAGGAAAGGTCTTTGTTCTTCACATAACTCAAAAACACTAGTCTTTCTCTTAACAGTTTCTATAGCTCATCTATTATTATTTATTAATCTATTTCTTTGTTTAAATCATAATATTAATTTCCTGCACTGTGTCTCTAAGTTACAATACTGGCTTAATTAAAACAGTGTATGTAATGCATATATTATGTATTCATTAGTGTTATATTGGTTATATAGGTTAATGCGGGTTATATAGGGTAATTTTCCGCAACTCGACGACAAACATGCGTCTATTTTGCGTGAAATTATATAGGTTAAAAACGTAATGTAATCAGGGCCGCACCGCCCGTGTGCGAAGTGTGCAGCGCACACAGGTGCCAAGGCAATAGGGGCGCCGGAAGTCGAAACACGACGACAATAAAAAGGTTCTTCATAGGTTTCGCACACAGGCGCTGCCGGGGGTCGGCGCAGCCCTGAATGTAATAATGGATCCCAAAACATAATGTTACTAATATTCACCAATATCAGCAGTGCATGTGTTGCAATGCATTCTTTAAGAAATACTGGCTTTGGCTGGGAAATTCTTTGACAGTGCATGACACAAATGGATTATGTCTAGTATTTATCTAAAATGCACATCTTAATCTCTATTGCTACTGTAAAATGTATTTACCTCACTATTGGTGTAGTATGTGTTCCATGCAGAGCGCAGACTCTGTTGTCCTCCAAGGTCCCACATGACGAATCTCAAGTTTTTCCAAACCACCTCCTCCACATTTGAGCCAATGGTAGGCCGCGTGTGAACTGCCTCCCCCAGCAGCAACTGGTAGAGGATGGTTGTCTTCCCAGCGTTGTCCAACCCAACCAGCACCAGCTTGTGTTCTGCAAGCATGTTTGTTGACAATCTAGGAAACTGCATTGGCTGACTAGACGGATTGACCAATATGGAATTTTACATTACGTATTGTTAGTTAGTTACGTTACATCACGTGACGCAAATTTCAAGACTAATATTGTTTCGTTAAGCGAAACTTTATACAAAAGATTACAAGCATGACTTCATTTTCGACAAGAAATATTTACCTTCGTTCCCGAAGAGACTCCATATTTTTGAAATCAGTAGGCCCATCGCACACTGAATGCAGTGGAACTAGAGTGGGTCACATATAATTAACAAAAATGCTACATGGAAGGTAGACCACTTGCTTCACATCTGAACCTCATATGTGCACTGAGGCTTTGTGGTAATGCTCCGTTATTTAATTAACCAAAAGACTGTTTTACACATGTCACAAAAACTTGTAGTAAAACTATGTTGATAATCTAAACTATCGGTTAGTAGGAAAAATATGTTACATTACGCGTCAAGTACATTTGACTTCGACATTTTGGACTAAAAACAAGGTGAACGTAGGGGGAAGGGCAGGCAGGGTACAAGAGAGGTGGGGGGCTATTAAGTAGTCGAATAAAACTGACACGTTTATGGAATGTTGATTAAGAAAGCCAGATATTTATAATTATTGACTATATGTTATGCATTATTTGTACATTTAATCTAAATTTTTGACATAAATCATATTATATCATATTTAAAGTACTCTAAATATTGTAATACATTTTATTAAATTATTTTGTCTATTACATAAATTATTTTATCTTTCCACTAGAATAGGAACCCACATTGATGTTGCCAGGAAAAAAACGAATGTAACTTTGACACTGCGTTCAAAAATCATAATCATTTTGTCAAACGCAAATGCGGCAAACGTCACTCCATTTTTTAGAGGCGCGCTCATAGATGTATGATATACCTAGATACACAATCAGCCGGAAAAAATGGCCCCACAAAAGTGCTAGCCGATCGGCTTGGCTAGCTCATTTTGACTTAGTCTGGTTTCAACCATAGACGGCGACAGTTGTCAACAATGACGAAATGTTGCGTAAAAAAATGCGTTAATAGCAGCAAAAAAACAAGAAAGAAAGATGGGATATTACTTCTTTAATTAAGGGCCAATTAATATTGAGCAGAATTACAAGAGATCTCATCGTGATTTCATAGTTTTTTAATATTAATTTTGTTAGTACAAATGTATGGATGACACAGAACAAAAATCTAAAGAGTCAGCATTCGATTATTTTCTTTTTTTTATAGAATTATTAATTTTTAGAACTAATTTTTAGATTGTTTCAATTTAAAGGTGGGTTTAGACCAAACGAATTCTAACACATTTGGTAGAGTGGGGTTAGAATGTGTTAGAATTCGTTTGGTCTAAACCCACCTTAAGATTCCCACAAAATCCGTAGCGACGAGCACAATGGGCCGCTATTATAGCATAAGATAGGCGTGATGAACACGCGCGTTTCGGGCGCGGCTAGACGAGAAGTCTTTAATTTTTAAAGAGAAACATGCATTCAAAGATTTTTTGAAATTCTGTTCGCCTTTGTATGTAATTGATGGTAAAATAAAATTAATGATAGATTTTACGATCTTTTTTACTTATAAGATCAAATGTTTATTAGAGAGATTTTATCCTGAACAATAGTCCTATCAGTTAGTGGAATAAAATAGTGAGTGCTTATTTTTTTATTTTTAGGTGGTTCGATTCCCAGGTGAGACATGGGAATTTTAGGAAATCTTTTAATGCAGTTTTTTTCCTTTTTAGAAATACAGGAATGTTTATGTTTATATGGATTCAATATGTTTGAGTCTCAATTTGTGAAAACCCAGATGTTTTTTGCAAAATAATTGAGTAGCTAACTTTACTATGTGAGCCAAATTAAGGATAGAAACGGGCGCTGAAATTTTGTAAGAAAATATAATTTTGGTCTTTCTGTATAACAAAAAAAATATTAAAATCTTTTAACAAAAAGCGACTCCATTTATTTGCTGCTCACTTTTGACGTAAACACCGTAGTCACTTTTTGATAGGTGCCAATAAACTAAAGTTTTCAAATGTTCGTTTGCAAATTTGACACATAGGTGTCATGGAACTAAGTTATCTTTTGAATGACAGTTTCATATAGATACAACTTATAAATTAACGTTATTAGCGTATATTTGAGTGTAACTACAAATGTCATTTTGCGCCAGATTCATAGACATTTTTCTTTGAGACTGTGTGTCTATGTTATTATACGTCAATGGGCGCGCTCAAAAGAGCGATTCGATCTCGGTCAATCGGTCAAAGGAACTAGTTCGGTCTTTTAGTTCCTTTAGTTCAGCAGCAAATCTCGAGATCTGAAGAAAAGAAAGGAGCTCGCTATCGCTTGGCCGTGAATGGATTAATATTGACTCATTCGATCATTCGCTCCCAACCGATTTGTACCGACGTATCGACTACTGAACTAAAGGACCGAAGACCAATTAAGAGCGCTTAAGCTTAAGAGGAACTACCTAGTTCTTATCAGTCCTTTTTCCGCACGCTCCATTATTTGTTTTTTCTGTTCTGTGTTGGCACCCCATAAGCTGCTTTTTGCGGCCTTGGTGTGCATTCATGTCATGAAATTACCTTGGTAAATTTCATGACATGAATGCTCACCAAAAAAGGGCGTCCTACGGTTCCACCTGTGTAGATCACTGCACTGCCACTGCGTGTTGCTGATTGCTGACATTATTTTCCAATAGACATTAACAACTGTTATTGTTAGAAATGTATTCGTAAAGTTAACAGTTCTAGGGGCGCAAAATTATTGATGTTTATATTGCTAAGACGTGTTCCTTTGCTTGTACCGGCTAAATTAGTTTTAAAAACTGATCTTGCGTTTGGAAGAATTTTCTCGATTGAGAATTCAGGGTCAACGTCGCAATGAACCAGTGCTTCATAATTAATGCGACAGGTGAAACTTTGTCTGTGTAAAATCATCAATGCCACAGCTGAAGACGAGGGTTTTACAGTTACGACGTCCCAAATTGCCCTGTAATTTAGAAGAGCTACATCGCAAGGGAATACCACTCTTATCAAAGAGATGAAAGCATGCAAGCAATACTCGGTCTCGTTTTTTTCGACTATAAAAAGTTCTAAGTCGTAATTGAAAGTATTGCACAAAAAATTCGCCCTAAAACTGGGTAACTGTAAGGCTTTAGATCGGGGTACTGCGTCATATTTGTCGTGAGTTTGGGTTAAAGATTCAAGCAGGATATAGTGTCTTTGGCACGAGGCACCACTGTCGGCGAGCCCTTCATCGATTCCCCGACCGTCGTCAGCAAGCACCCTTCTATCCAACATCAACACTAATTGTCCCTCTTGGAATGCAGTCACTCCTTGGGCATGATCAGTTATAACAGTCAATCGCTGGTTGTAATCTTGTATGTAACTTAGCGTCGTCATTGGGTACACATTGGATTCAATACGTCTACTTATGTTTACAGTACGTCGTGTGTACTGAAAGCCGTTGTTATCAGTGTAAAACTCTGGAGGATCACCGTTATTAATATCAGTTTGTATTGCCATGAATAATTCTACGTCTCTGTTTTTAGGAGAAACGTCTAAATCAACTTTACTTTCGATGCAAATAGCGTTTGATAAGGGACTGTTAGGCAAATTAAATATTTTGACGGTATGTTGCAACAGACGTCCATAAACTGAAGTGAATTCTGTCGTTAGTGTTCCGGTCACAATGATAAATATCTTTGTTTTCAGACCTGTTCTATAAGGCATTAATATATCCCGGACTGGTTTTGTCATGTTGGTGTTAAATGAGAATATTCCTGAATTTATAAAAGAACTTGCAAATGCGCCGTAATCAACCGCAAGCGTATTTTCTATATCTGTATCTTTTTCAACAACTCCTTTCAAGAAACCAGAAGCTTCGTCAAATACCAGCCGGTGTTTATAACTTTCTAACTGAATATTCCCTTTTTGTATTGGTTGAATATTAAAGGGAAAGTTTAATTTGCTTTTTGCATATTCTTCTACAATGCAGTTTACACAATATACAGTGGCAATGTTGTTCGTGGTAGAACAGGTTTCTTTTATTTTATACAATGCGATCGTTAGTGGAGGAATTAGAACAGCGAAAGTTATTTTAAAAAAACGTTTTGATATAACTAGGACGTTTTTAGAGTTGTATTTCCACACGGGATTGACCTGAAGAGTAACCTCTATTTTATTGTGGTCTGTAATTCTGATGTTCGGACTTTTTGTGAACAGTTCAACAATTTCAAATCTTTCTTGACTTAAAGAATTAAATACCAACACATCATCTCCTGGGCTGACCGTTCTGAATGTTGATATAAACTCGCCCTGCCTGTAGACGTACTTTTTCACGTAAGGTTTTTTTCTGGATCTGTTTGTAAGCCAACTAATAATGATTTCTTGTAAATTCCAGCAATCTTTCGTCGTTAGTAAAATTTTCTCATGAACGTAGCGGCGAGCAATGGCCGACAGGGCACCGCTTGCCACATGGCGATCTAATAATTCGGCTACGGTTTCTCTACTTTTGGTTAAGAGTCCAAGGATGTCTGAAACGTCAATATCTGGACTACCGGCTGTCGAACGTGTTACAGCGAACGAAAATAAAATTTCAGTGGTTCTTAAAGTTGATTGAAGACGTCTTAGTAAAATTTTAAGCTGAGGTCTGGATGTGAAAAATCCCGTTAAATACGCAGGGCTACCATTTTTCGCATCTGCGAAATTTGAAAAATCGCCTTTCAAGCTTTGGTAACTGAAATTTCGTTGAAACATTGAATTAAAATAATCTAACGGTGTTCCGAATTCAATAGTGGCTTTATATATGTCACGGTTAACGTTAATAAACTCAGCTATTTTTTGGTAATTATTATACTGATAATCGAACTCTACTTGTGTTGCGAAGTGATGATGTCCTCCGATCGGAGCAATTATAACGTTGTGCGGTGTTAAAGTGCCCGTTTTAGAATATTGTTCAAGTAGTAATTCGGATTTCTCTTTAACGTTGTATTCGTGTACATCCATTAGTTTAGACGGCGTATAGAAATTAAATTCTGCGGCACACAATCGTCGGTTCGGTCCACAAGCTTCAAACCCATCAGAATTGAACTGTAAGTAATGGGCAATAACGGAATTGCTTGGATAACGATCTTTGCCTATTCGTTTTAGGAGTTTGTTGAGTTCAGAAGACGGAAACCCTTCGCTAATCCAATTCTGAACCCAGACAATGTCGCTTATTTGGTACTCTGCAAAGTACTCCTCCCAAGAGTAGTGAACGTTGGTGAAAACTAATTTTGTTATGCCGGACAAAGATAGCAGATAGGCCATCGTAGGACTGTGGGTGACAGTGTTGGTGAGCCAGGCCACTTCGGGCGAATAGCCCAGGTGGTCCGCGAGCCACTGATGCCCTGCAAACAACATTACCTATAGATGTTATGTTAACGAAGTTTTCAAATGAATTACTACTTAATTCTATAGTTATTTTATACAAGTGCGGTAGCCTAATACCCCCGTCGTGGCGAACATAAAAATCTGGGTGAGGTCGCAAATAATCGCACAACGCTGAATATGTTGGGACGTTGTTAGGATACATATAAGTAGTGTACACACGATTTTGCAGTTTCGAAAAAGTTGTGCTAAAAAATTGATGCTCGAAAAACACCGAAATTTTCGGTCATTTTTCAGATTTTGGTCTGTACCTTCTAAAAGCCGGGTTTTTGGATAAAATTGTCTATGACACTATTAAAGAAGATAAAATTCCCTACAATATGAGTGTAACATCAACTCTGCATGTTTAGAAAATGTTGAGATATAGCACTTCAAAAAATTACAAATTTTCATAAAAAGTTCGAAATTGCACTTTTAGCTACTTCTCAAGCTGAATAGCAGGTGAAAAACTGATCTTACAATGACAATTAGATTTATGAAGTCATAGAGCAATTATTGAGCTTTATTTTAAGTATAATTTGAACCCTGTATTAGCAATAATTCTCTTGTTATCAGAAAAAAAACCAAATCATTAGAGAACTCAGATTTCTCAGGAAAGAGTGCTCCTAAAGCAAATTGTTGGTATATTGCGCAGTTATTCATAGGAAGTTTTAAAAATGACTTTATATTTCTAAACAGCATTTATTTAGAAAGTCCTGAGGGACTATGATGATCGCGTACATCGCACATTATGTAAATGACAAAAGCATCGTCACATTTACATACGTGCGTAAATTCGAGTGTTGAATACTTTATTATTTATTTATACTGTGATATGTACAACCATCATATGCCCGCTAAATTAGTCTTAAATACACATTGTATGATCTTGGTCATAAAATGTGAAAATCAACGTGAACAGGACACCATGTAAATTCGTATTTATTGCAATAAGTTACAACTTAGAAGAGTTAGAAGTGAGTATGTATGAAGTTCCTACTGGAACATTCCATGAAAACATGTTTTTTTGTCGCTTACGAAATGCTTTCGTAGCAAACCCTAATATTTTTTTAGTTACTAAGAAACACTACCAATCTTAAAGCCAAGTTTTGATATTACCATACCGATATTCAGATTTTAATTTTACTTGTAAAAAGTATTAAAAAGGTAGTGTCCCTGACGTAACGTTTCCGTGGAATGCTCCTACTGTGTTTGAGATAACACCTCTGCCCTTTTTCAGCCGAGGAAAACTGTGACTCGGCTTCCCGTTTCTTAACTATTACCCCACTCATAAGGATCTCACGTGGGGCTCCTTGACAAGGAGTCCTTGTCCACCCAAATTTGTATTTTTCCCTATCTCCTACGACTTATTATGCACCCAGTGGTAGGTTATGTAGGAATATCGGGTAGGGCAGCAACGGCAGCAACGTCTTCCATTGGGGTTAAACCAGAGTGATGGACTTTAGCACTGTTAGAAGATCGTACACGTATTCCGTAACATTAGGTTGTTCATCTTGCCTACATTTCGCATATTGTTAGCTTATCTAGCATATAATTTACATATTTCACACAACTGTTAGCTACATCCTACCCATCACGATTCAGTCTCTCTATCGCAACTGCTTGATGGAGGTCATCTTTACTATTGAAATTAAAACATCAGGATGGATTGTAGCATAGTATTTGTTATAATTACGAAAGGCTGTGGAGAAGAAAAAGCTCATGCCGGACAGCTAGGATTAACCTTGTTCTCTGCAGAGTTTGTTAGGGGAAAACCTGAGGCTAATTACGAGTACATAGTAGAAGACAAGCTAATATTATTAGTAAAAATCCATACAAACTTACTTATAATATTATACTTACTTTGTTATGCAATAAGCCCCTGCTTGACTACTTAGCCATAAAC
The DNA here is from genome assembly GCA_947034925.1 of Eudemis profundana. Lineage (NCBI taxonomy): Eukaryota > Metazoa > Arthropoda > Insecta > Lepidoptera > Tortricidae > Eudemis > Eudemis profundana. The sequence continues at coordinate 31,011,501 of OX344794.1, forward strand.
ATGATTTTGACGACACTTTTCTAGGTGTAATTCAGAAGAATACGACCATTTAGCCAATTGCATAAAGGCAAGCCTAATATTATAAGTACTTACACAAAATAGGAGCATTATTAGACGCGGAAAACTAGTAGGTGTAAACGTATAACCACGTATAACTACATACCTACCGGTTGCGTGACGTTTCGTTGACAAACGTTGAATCTAATGTTTTATGTCATCGAAGATAACTTTTTGCTGGATTCCGTAAAATGTCAGTAATTCAAGGGTAACTACATAGCCACTCTTTAGTGTAAGTTATTGCGATAGATACTAATTTACATTGCGTCCTGCAATTCTATCACTGGAGTCAGCCGAAGACTCGCCATCACTTTACGTTGGTTTTCACATTTTATGACCAAGATCATACAATGTGTATTTAAGACTAATTTAGCGGGCATATGATGGTTGTACATATCACAGTATAAATAAATAATAAAGTATTCAACACTCTCGAATTTACGCACGTATGTAAATGTGACGATGCTTTTGTCATTTACATAATGTGCGATGTATGCGATCATCATGGTCCCTCAGGACTTTTTAAACGAATGATGTTTAGAAATATTAAGTAATTTTTAAAACTTCCTATGAATAACTGCGCAATACACTAACAATTTGCTTTAGGAGCACTCTTCCTGAGAAATCTGAGTTCTCTAATGATTTGTTTTTTTCTGATAACAAGAGAATTATCGCTAGTATAGGGTTCAAATTATACTTAAAATAAAGCTCAATAATTTTTCTATAACTTTATAAGTCTAATTGTCATTGTAAGATCAGTATTTCACCTGCTGTTCAGCTTGAGAAGTAGCTGAAAGTGCAATTTCGAACTTTTTATGAAAATTTGCAATTTTTTGAAGTGCTATATCTCAACATTTTCTAAACATGCAGAGTTGATGTTACACTCATATTGTAGGGAATTTTATCTTCTTTATTAGTGTCATAGACAATTTTACCCAAAAATCCGAGTTTTAGAAGCTACAGACCAAAATCTGAAAAATGACCGAAAATTTCGGTGTTTTTCGAGCATCAATTTTTTAGCACAACTTTTTCGAAACTGCAAAATCGTGTGTACACTACTTATATGTATCCTAACAACGTCCCAACATATTCAGCGTTGTGCGATTTTTTGCGACCTCGAATGTTCGAAATGACTGGGTCATAAGTCGTCTGCCATATCATAATTGGCAAAATTTCAAATGAGATAAATTAAGACACTTGTAAAATACCTGGTTATTAAGGACATTTAGGGATAAAGTTAAGGAGTGACAGTGACACCCACGAGCAAATATTTAGGTAAGTATACTGTTTACGAAATTTGCCTAGAAAGTAAAGAAAATACTTCATTATTACTATTTAATATTAGGCACTTAATTTGACGTACCTTCTATAAGAATATGCACGAGTCCAAATATATGGGTTGTTGCCTCGTCACATTCTACCCAACCTCCAGTAGTTATTTCAAGTCTTTTTTCTTTTAGTAATTTACGAAAACCCTGTAAATGAAAAGTAAACACTAGAATATTTTAGATACTCGTAGGAGAGAACTATTCGGCTGCTGAGCCCCTAAATCTTACCTTTGGCAGGACTGACTCACTCCGCGCTTCGGTTGCGCGGCTATTATTGCCACCCATGGGTGGTAAAAGCCAGAGACCGGATTTTGCACGCGTTAGCGCGATAGAGAGAGACGGTCGGATGCGGGTGAGCTCCGTCCGGTCGTCGGACCCGAACGACATTTTTGTTATAGAGAGAACTGTACGGAACTAACCTAACCAGTATGGCAAATACGACAAATACGGTAGAAAAGCATTACAGCGCCACCAAATCTAAATCCTATTCTCTTTCCGCACAGACTCTACCTACTTAGCCCGTACGCGACCACAGAACAGAAATTTTGTAACCAAATGTAAATAGTGCTGGTGCGTTGCGTGATTTATTCATTTAGGCACGAATCGGTTACAGTGGATACCTGTTGAATATCTTACCACACGGCTTTTCTGCGTTGTTGTTTTCCACCATTGACTTAAATGAGATATTTCGTTCCATGTGAATGTCGAATTTGTATAGAAGCTCATCTTTTTCACGATGTTAGAAAGTATATTGTGGGCCAAGTTGTTATTGTGTTCAAACTTGTTCCACATAGTATCTACATGCGTGCGAGGTATCAGTATGACCTTAAAACCGAAGAAAAAAGAGTCAAGTTCAGTTTCTTTTGAATTTCAGCAGTTCAGAACGAATAAGCGAAAGGTAGCATTTTTGACTACGAACCTTCAAAGGCGGCCATCTCGGATTTCTCATTAAATATTCGTAGCGGTTGTTGAAGACGCTGTTCCAAAAATGTTTTTTTGTCATCCAGGAGGGCTGCGGAGGCAATATCAAACGTTGTAATCATTCAAGACTATATTTAAAATTTCACCATTGCGAATTTGGGTGGATGGTATTTTATTGTATAGGTAGTTAAAACATTTTATTTTTTTACGCCTCCCCCCTCCTTGTTGTCGCCCAGGGCCCTGCACCACCCTCGCTATATACGCCACTGAATGACAGACTTTTTAGGGTAAGCCTCCGCTGTCCGTCTGTCACAAGGCTGTATCTTTTGAACTGTAATAGGTAGACATGAAATTTCATAGAGGGTAATTGGTACTGCCGCTATAACACCAAATAAAAATAAAAGTTTAGTTTACCTACAAGGACAGATTTTCAACTTGAGGCTGGGAATTCTAAGTCCGGATTAGAATTGCACCATCACTAATTTGAACGCACAATTGACAATTTGAATGGAGTCTTCTAAAGGAACAAAATATTAGTAAGATAAATAAGTAACTTTGAGCTAAAAACTCAAAATATTGCACTTAAGTTATCGCCACACTGCTACGATCCACAAATTCACTACCTATAAATAAACTTGACTGGTTGTAAATAAACTATAATTTTATTACATAATAATAAAAACGAAGAACCATTTAAAAAAACCGGTCAAGTGCGAGTCGGACTCGCGCACCGAGGGTTCCGTACAAACTCATAAGTAGATACGCGAATAGTACAAGAAAAACTGTATGTCGATTTGTTTAGTAGAAGCAAATAAGTATATGTTATGATTTTTGCAAATTTCTAAAAAACAGTGCAAGTTAGGAAAAGAGTTATATTTTCCCTCTAATATTGAGAACCTGACGTGTAATGATTCTATTTAATAGCAAGGACCATTAAATCAAGAGGACTGTCATTCTCCATACAAAAAGCTGTTCCCCGAATTTACAACGCCATCTATGTATAAGCTTGGTAAAATAATTATAATATTATTTACAATTATTTAACTTTGCAAACGTGACACAGTATTTAAATGTATTTATTATTAGCTGTTTACGAACTAATTGTTACTATTTTATGTTTCTTTGTTCAATTATAACATCGTTAAATGTTTAGTGTTTTAGCGCCATCTAGTTTTGCCCGGAAATCCCCTAGCGTGAAACATGCCATCGCTTAGTTTTGCTACTCGCCGCTAGGGATTTCAAGTTTTGTAAATTTCTAAAAAGGTATTAAAGTTAGCAAGACCGTTCTATTTTTCCTGTAATATTCAGGTTGATATTTATAATTAGTAATTATGACACATTTTTCTGATCATAAAAATGTATAAATCAAAAACTACTTATTTAAGAAAAAAAATAAAAATGGTGTTTTAATCTACAAATTAAGCCCTTTCATTTGATACCCCACTCAATATAGCCCTACTTTCAATTTTCAAAGTCCCATTACGGAGCCTTTTAAAAAAAAAGTAAAAAAGGTACAAGATATTTTTTATGTCCAATAGGCTCGGGTTAGCTACTTTTAACACTATTCCAAATTTCAAATCGATAGCATCAGTAGTTCCTGAGATATCTGGCTGTGACAGACGGACAGACAGACAGACAGACAGAGTCGCACCATAAGGGTTCCTTTTTTACCATTTTGGTACGGAACCCTAAAAAATACAGCTATACTTAAAGAGGTGCAGATTCAGAATTGACTGTTGTTTTTTGAACTTGAAAAAAATGGATGTTTCTAGGACCACTGGCAGTGGCGCCATCTACAACGAGCTTCTAAGATATTAACCTATAATTACCTCTATATTAAATTCTGAAAATCGCTTTTGCGTGTCGATATTTGTTCGCGATGTTTTTATGACCGCACATATTTGAGATCCTTCAATGGTCATGTTGTAACTATCGTAGCCAGGTGAATTTGCAGTTGTTTCTTCCATGGAACAGTAAATTTTTTGACTGTTCATATCTGGTCGTATCGGTTCAAAGTTTTCATTATTTTCAACGTTACTATTCGCAGCTGCTGAGTCTTTCGCTTTGAAGAGTCCTTTTACAAGCAAACTGTCTTTCGGTTTTGTTTCATGCTGGTTCTCGGGAATAGGAATAATTATCCTCTTTTTAGCATTTGGCTTTAACTCTATACTTTGTAGATCATCATCGTCTACGGGCGGAAAAATAGAGAAAGGTATTCGATGAACGCTTTGTACATTCTTCCATGTGGAGCGATTGCCATTATTCATGTCTTGTTCGAAAAAAAACAAGTCGAACTTGTGTTCATCGACCTTAGAGGTGTTTAAAACTAGATTCCGGACTGATCTAAAGTCAGTGGATTGTGTTGCAGATTGATGCATTTTGATTCGAGGTTTAATTTTTCCCCGTGCAATGTCCATGGAAGAGGCTACTAGAGACACCAAGGGTCGCGATGTGCGGTGAAGCAGAGTCCTCACGGGCGCGCTTCTCGAACCCTGCTGGTGGTGCAAATTCAGAGGATTTATATCCGAATCATCCCTTGACGCCAGTATTCCACTCATATCGTCAAAAGGTCTTTGCACCATTTTAGACTGATTACGAACGATTTTTCGAAGAGCTGTTAAAAAATAATTTATGTGAGATATTTTTTTATGATATAGGTAGGTACTCTAAAACAGGAAGGTTCATTCATTCAACTAATTTTTTGTAGACGCAAATCGTTCCTTTTAGGAATCCGTACCTAATGGTAGGTAACTGGACCCTATTGTACTCCGAATTGGAATCCGTTGTTTGTGTTGTTTGTCCGTCCGTCACGTTCGTAATAAATAAGGTTCATAATTTTATTAGTTGAAAAAGTTAGGTATAGTTTGGTCGAATGCATTATGGAGGGTTTATTAGGTATAATTATGTGTGAAGATAATATTACACAACTAGGGTGGTAAAATAAAGGAAAGCCGAGATCGCAGATGTTTGCGGCCCGAGCTGCAAGCGAGGGACGTAAATATGCGATCGAGGGCTTTCTTTATTACCTCCCGTGTTGCGTACATCATTTTATGTCGACACTTGGCCAGAAAGCGGCTTTTTCTGTACGCGTAGTGTGCGGTAAAAGTCACTTTATGGCCAGGTGCAGCATACAATCATAAACGAGGTCACAGCTAGATTATACCAACTAAACGTGTCAGTCTCAGTCAACACATGCTTTACATAATAATTATAGTATAGGACTTATACATACAATGTATAAAAATGTCGATCTCATTTTGAGACATAAAAGGCCTCGCACTTGCCTCGTAGACAATACTTGTATTGACTACAAATACTTACTTTTTTCGTAGCATCTAATTGTGCCAGTCAGTACGAATAACAATAAAGTGCCAAGAATACGGAAATAACTAACTTTCCATTTGTATAGTGCCATCGCGCTCTCACGGCAAGACTAGAACGAATGTGCCTCAACAATCCGGACAATGTTTGGGAAGAAAACGATAAACAAGGATTGTATTTCCCGATATGCAACTGAAACTGTGATTTTTAAAACAAACGGACACTGAGGCGGCCAAGTTGTTTTTAAAATCGGTTGAACAGAGAGATGTTGATTTTAACTATTTCAACGGTTTGCGGCGAATCTCATCCGATAGTTTCAGTAGGCTTATGATGCTACGCTTTGTCACGCGATAAATATATGATAAAGCATCGGTCACTCTCACACACTATTTGTCAGAACGTGACCAATGCTTTATCATTTATTTATCGCGTGACAAAGCGTAGCATCATAAGCCTACAGGTTAACTGATTTTAGGTTTCGTAATTCCGTTAATATGTACACACAGCATCGTTGAAAATAGGGGTTCGGTTCAGGAGGTCGAAGATGTATTTTGCCATGGTATCCAAATAGTCTTAGTTTTATAAAGTTTAGGTGCGTCGCAAAACGTCTAGGTCGAACGACTTAATTGTATAAAGTCTTATTGACATAAGGACTAGGTATGTTAGCAAAAGGTCTTGATCGTCAAATTTCTTAGTTATATACTGCGAGATAACGAGTTAGTACTAGAAAACTGAGAAAGCACGCAATTGGTCAGCGAAAAGAGTCACAAAATAAGCATCGGATAGGTTTACATGGTGGCCAAAGTTCAGTCAATAACCACTCACTTGCTTTCGGTAGCTAGAGCTGCCAACTTTGCGCACCTACGATTTGATTTTGGTAGCCGGAGCTACCAGGCGACGTTGGTACAATATTTTATTTTTAATCTGTAAAGCGTGCTTTAGACGACGTTCAAACTCTGTTCAAATCATAGAGAAATAACATGGCAACACAGAAAAAAAAGGGCAGCCAACATAGTAGACTGAAAATATTTTTAAACAGTGTTACTTTACAAGGTGTTGTCAAAGTGAAGTTCAAGTCAGATTTTGTGAAAGTGCGGAGTGTTTAGAAAATGCCGTAAGTACTCAAATTACTATTTTATTATTAAAGTTATATATCAAACGATTCAGTGTTTATCCATCTAGCAGATTGTAACAATATTTTAGTGCCAAACTCATAATTATGAATCACATCTTCACTTGAAAGTAATTTAACAGATTTTTTTCCAGTAACTTGTGAATTAAATGGCTCATATTTTAAAGACTTTCGAATAATTCTTTTCTAACTTATAGTAATTAAATAGCTTGAGTATTAAGTTTTTTACTTAAACCATAAAATCAATCAATACAAGACTTATTACACAGGATTAGCGAAAGAAACAAGTGACAGTAAATTGTAAGTACGGGTGTGGTAGCGCTAGCCACCAGCGAAACAATTCATTCATACATATCGCTTCAAGGTTGTAAGACTTGTAAGGCATGCGGCACACCAGACGCGCTGTGAGCGCGTTTGAGATATTTGTTTTTTTGTACTTACTGATATTTGAACAATGTTATCTATCATTAATTTTGGTGTTTCGGTTATTTTCATAGATATTTTATTGTATGTGTGTATCCATTCCGAATGTTCAATGAGTGTATTTTGGAAAGATAAGAGGAGAAACTTTTTTGTTTTTAGTTAACTGGTGGCTTTGTATTTGATAAATACATATTTGGTAGATAGAAAATACTTTTGATTGAAATACTTTTACTTTTTAACACTTCATAAAATACATTTTATAAATAATAAGAAACTATACAATAACGTAAGTTGAATGAAATTGCATCTTGGGCTACTTAGTTGATAACTTTTAATATTACAAAAATACACACTAAAATCTAACTAACGTCTTCAAATATGGTTATATACTCGTTTACTACCAATTCTGTCTGAATAAAATAGCAAAACTTAATGGAATGCGTCTTCATCTACGATTTGTATACTTCTTAATTTAAAAAATATTTTGGCTGAGGGACTGTTCCCTCCACAGTTCCATACATCTGTATGTATGATGTGTTTTTATTTGTGCATTAATTTTACGCTTATGCAGGATATTTTACATTGTTTGAGCAGACCAGCAAAATCAAAAAACAAAGAAACCGGACGCAGTCGTGGACGCGGTCGTGGACGAGGGCAAGGACGAGGGCGAGGAAGAGGAAAAGTTGAACCAAGGGAACTCCTTTCCTCAAGAGAAACAAGCTCCACCTGAACATCCCCCATCTCCTGTTCCGGGTCCTAGTTCCAGGTTACTTATTCAATTCAACTGGTGATCGTATGTTATTGTTTGTAAAAAATCCTTTTCATTTTTGTTTTTTTTTTCAGTAGACCATATGACGAGGAAAAACAAATTATGTTGAAGCGATACTCCAGGACAATCATTTCGTCGGCCAATGAGCGTCGAAGAATAGTCGATGCGTATGGTGTAAGCAGTCTCGCTCGAAATATATTTGCAAGCTATGTAAAGTATCACTTTGCTTAGATGTATGTTTCGAGGAGTACCATACGAAATATTAGTACTTTCGGCATCGGCGGGGCTATTTTGTATGTAAAGGTCGCTATTATTCAAAAGTAAACATGCAATCGAGGGCTTTCTTTATTACCTCCCGTGTTGTGTACATCATTACAGCGGCTTTAAAAGCCACTTTATGGCCAGGTGTGGCATAAAATCCTTATCCTTACTTCCAACAATAGATTATTTGACAAATTAGATAGTTAACGAGTTCATATTTTTAAATCCATCTATTGTGGATATATTGCATACACTATCCGTATAACCTAGTCGTTTTAAACCTGACGTTTTACAGATTTGGGCATTTTGTAACTAAGACATTTTGACAATCAAAACCTTTTGCTAAGATAGCCCTTATACATTTAAAACCTTATGCAAATAAGTCATTCTGCCTACTTGTACATTTCACGACCTAGGCATTTTGCTAAGTAAGTCTTTATAAAAGTAAAACTTTGCATACCATGGCAAAATAAAACGTTGACCTCTTGAACTGAACCCATTAATTATTTTTAAAGTAAGTTTTATTTTATAGATTTCGCAGATTCATATAATTTGTACGTGCGAAATGACATAAAAAATCTCTAAAAACCATAATTAACATGCAATTGGCCCCTCAAGGTCAGCGCCATTTATCAGCACCATTTTAACTAAGTTTTTTTGTTGAAATTATATGTATCAGCTTCAGATATTTCAGCTTAGAAAATAAAACCCATCAAAAACTTTACACGTAAAAAGATGCAACTCTCGCAACTCAGTTCTCCTACAACAGAAAAGTTTTGAGATGTAATGTTAAACCAAGTCAGTCCGTGTCCACTGAACTCAATTTCCACAGACTTGCCTATTATTTACCCGAGGAGGATTCTTGGAAAATGAGTTGCTCTCTCAGTTTAAGTAAATAGGCAAGTCGGTGAAAATTGAGTTCTGTGGACACCCCCCCCAGTACTGACTTGGCTTAACATTACAGCTCAAAACTTTTTTGTTGTAGAAGAACTGCGTTGCGAGACTCGCATCTTTTTACATGTAATGTTTTTGATGGGATCTTATTTCTGTTTGTAAGTGGTCTATCTTTATTTATTTCATTTCAATCCATTCTATTTCCGATTTGAACTACAAAACTATCTTTGTAATCACATGTATTTGTATAGGATTACAAACTTACGTGTGCAGTTGTAACTGAAATTGCAATATTTTTAGGTTTTATAGGACTTGATTGGCTAAAACCTCACTATGTTTAAAATTTGGAGCTTGTAAGTCTGCTAGAAGTTCCTTAGAATTACGATGATCATTAGTCAGTCAGTCAGTAAGTCAGTGACAAAACTAAGGAACTTTGACGTGCAATAGTTCTTAAACTACACGTTCAAATGGAATGTTTTTGAGGATATACTTAAGTCTTATTGTGCCCTATATATACCTGAAAATTCGGGGTTCTAGCTTTAGCCAGCACGAAATTACAGGAGGTTGAAAATGGCTTGAATGGCTTCCAGAAAAGGATTATATACGGCCGTGCCTTTGTTTTGCTCGACTTGGCGGGGGCACTGCCGTGCCCCCACATGTATTAAACCATAAAATAAAATACCATACATTTGAAATATAATTAATGCCGTAGAAATAAAATAAACAATCACCCTCTTTTGGTTTGTATGGAAAATAGACCGATCACCTCAACCTTGGTTCAACGAACTTATCTTTTTTTATGTTATACGCTACTTAATGTTTTAACCAACTTTTGTTTAGTTTCACCTGCCTCGGTGTCTGTCTGCCTTTGTGTAATCAAATCTTGCAAGTTAAATTTGACCACTTCCCGGTTTTCATTAAACTGAAGCAAACTTTCCAAGGACATGTAAATCAGACAATGCGATATGACACGAAGCTGATCTGCTGATGAAATAATATGACAGCCATAGATAGAATAATCCACATTACGCAAAATAAATCCGCCATGCTCGGGCTCATTTGATTCGTTTTGACGCGCAGTGCGCAGTATGCGATTGTAAAAAAAAGTATAGAGTCTGCAACGAAGGCATGTTAAGTTATTTCATTGTAAGGTATATTTATGCCACACCTGGCCAAAACGTAGCTCTTACCGCACACTACGCGTACGGAAAAAGCCACTTTCTAGCCAATAAAATTATGTACACAACACGGGAGGTAATAAAGAAAGCCCTCGATCGCATCGCATATTTACAAAACTTTTGCAATCTCGGAGTTTCTTTGTATTACCACCCTAGTTGTGTAATAGTACATTACACAACTAGGGTGGTAATACAAAGATAGGCTGAGATCGCAGAAGTTTGCGGCCCGAGCTGCAAGCGAGGGGCGTAAATATGCGATCGAGGGCTTTCTTTATTACCTCCCGTGTTGTGTACATCATTTTATGTCTCCACTTGGCCAGAAAGCGGCTTTTTTCGTGCGCGCAGCGTGCAGATAATACAATACCTAGAGTGGAGGTCAAGGGATGCATGAGGGGCGAAGAACAGCAATAACTAGACAGGTTTAAATATCACTCTCACCTCACGCCCATCAATTTAAACCCTAGTTCTCAATAGATATGAGCGCTGACGGCAAATTTCGCGGCAGCGGCGTGGCTTTGGATCTTAATATTTTTATTTTAGCCTGATTTGTAAGAGGAAATGCAGAAAACCACATTTTTATACCAAGATAACCTGTATTTTATTCTAATAAACGAACGGAGGACATAAACCACCGTAATTGTTTTTTTTCAATTTCGCACCTCAAATTGTGTATGTGTGTCGTGGAAGATTGTTTATAGTTGTTATGTATATTTTTCACTTGCGTTATAAACATCAATTGAAGTCGATAAAAACGACGACGCCGCCTAAATACTCGACGCGACTGAGTGAACAAATGCGGGCGGGCTACGGGTGCGAGCGAGAAAACAATCCGCAATTTGTTACGGTGGCGCGACGGCGCTGCGCTAAGATCTAGTTCTCAATTAATCTGATACTAACATTCCATGGAACTTTGAAGAAACGCACGTCAAATGAAGGGCAATTACCTAAAATGTGTAACGTGGTTGAAGTTGCCCTTCAAGTTACATTTAATTTTTTCAACCTGCTTAGAATAGATAGATACACTAGGAAGATTTTATTTGACCTTATTGCACAATCAATATATGCCTGTCTAAAAATTACATAATACAAAAAAAATTGCGTAGTCGGTCAAAAATTATGCACTTATTACGCAGTATACAATTATTTTACAAACAACGTATGTACATATATGTATTTATTGTTGGATTCATACTTTTTTCTCAAGTCAAAATCACGAACATATCTTTAAATGTTCCTCTCGGACTGGGTTGACGTTGAAAAAAATTCGTCATAACAAATGTTTTTATTAAATCATTTATAACACGTTTTTACATTCACGTCAGCATTCACACTGCGTTGTATGTTATTTTTTTACCATTTAGAAACAATTCAAAACAGACCACGTTCAATCGTATCTTATAATTACCTAGTAGCCAGCACCATACACAACAATCAAAAAGCACCAATCTCACAATATAGTAATTGAATTACCTTTTAGTTCTACATTTACTTAAAAATAAATTTAATAATGTCTAGCAAGTACAAACAGAAAAGTAAATTTAATCAAAAGTAGACAAAACTTTTGCTTTTACAAAGTTTTATTCACCAAACAATTATTTATAGAAGTTATTACTGAAAATAACGTATGCTCAATTTTTAAAGTACTGCATAGGTAAATTCTGTGTTGCGCGCACTGTGCCGCGACCTTAACGGCTGGGCTGCCGATGTAGCAGCCATCTTTGTTTTGTTTTGTTTGTCAGTACGAGCGCGAACCAGTCACGTGTTGCGAAAAATGTATACCGGCGTGTTTATTTATCATAAAATCTGTGTAATTATGTGTATTTAAGGTTTCTAATTGTGTAATGTTGTGTTGTGGTTACAAACTGTGATTTATAATGTGTTAATTTAAGGTGATGACGTGATTTTAAGTTATTTCTATCATGTTTTTGATCGGCCCAACGAAAGTTCGCGAGGTACGTACATTGTGTTTGTTGTTGTTTTGACTTTATAACCGCAATTAACATGCTAGTTGCCAAATAAGTACAATCTGAATTTAAGATTATTAGTTGTTTGTTCTAACTAGGACAATATTTTAGTTATTACGCTTCTAAATTATCCATAAATAAATACTAAACCTGGCGAACGGTTTCGTTCCGTATTTCCGTTTTTCTTGCGTGTCTATTTTAAATGAAGTGATGTTTACCATAGAATTTTATACGAACACGTGTACAGTATTTGGTATCAAAAGAAAGGTAATTTAATCTACTTTTTAATGTATTTAAAAACAAACAGGGTTATCGCTTTAGATTTTTTATCAAAAATACAATTCTCCTCGAAGTCGTCAACTTTATCAATGCGTCAACTTTACGCATTTTTTATAATTATTTTTACTATAATAACTCATATAATGAGTAACAAAATTAAATTCTTTGTTTCTTTGGCTTTTTAGTGTAAAAAAATCTTACCAAATGGTTCAGTAGAAGCCAAATTATGAATTTTTGAATTAAACTCGACATCGCGCCGGCATTTGTCATAAAAGGCGAAACAATTTAGGCTGCCATTTTTAAAATCCCAAAGCAAGTGAGTGGATAACTGTCTCTCGTACGGTGCGGAAGCGTTATTAGAAAGAAAGAAGAAGAAGCATACTGGATTGTTATTTTCTGCAAAATACATTTGCATAGCGTTTTAGCGAAATACTATTAAATAAATCAATTAAAAACGAATCAATAATAGATGAATCTCTATAAAAAAACTGGTCAAGTAGGTACCCCTTTGTTTACCTTTTCATTGTAATAGATTGATATGGACCATACATATAATAATGACAAATATTAATTTTATCGCTTTACCTATTTGTCAAATGAACGCATTAACAAAAATACAATTAATTCGAACGGACGGCATGTTAGCCCACTTTGTATTGCCTTCGAGGTTGCTAACCGGTACAGGATGGATTCCCTTGGTACAGTTGTATATTGGGTCAATCTGAGGGTAGAGAGGGGGCACACAAAGTGTCTCTCTGCCTTGCTATAGACAAAAAATCCTACTGCCTTCAATTTGCCTATCACCTCGTGTTTGGTATCATTTTCGTATAAATCAATGAAGGGGAATTCAATTTCAATATCATTTATATGAAGTTACATACAAAAAAACTCAAATATTGACAAAAATATGAAAATTATGCTTCACATTTTTGAACACGAAGTTGTATATTGAAAACAGAATGAGGGTTTTTGAAAGTAAAAAAAATACTGTTAGACGGGAAATTTTATCAGCTTTCATATAATATATATTTCATACAACCTAGAAAAAAATCGAACGTGCTACGCGACAGTCACGAAGTTATTTTTTCAATCCGTCAGTCACACAGAAGGTCACAAATTATATAGCGTCACTACTTCAAAAAAACCTCGTATCTAATACTGACTTCAGGTAAAAACGCTTTAAGGGTATATGAAGTTTGTATGGAGTTTTGACGTTTTTCTCTAAGACGTTTTTAGATAAGAGTTTTTTTCAAAGTAGTGACGATATGTAGTGAGTGCATCATATTTCAGCAATGCATAAGTGAGCATAAAAAAAGAAAAATAAAAATAATGGTTCTTTTTTTCCGAAAAAACTGAGCTTATATGATAAGTTGGTTTTTCATATAAAATATATGGATTACCAACTTAACTTTGCTATTGACCTACGCTGACGCTACTGCTGATAAATCGTGAAAATCTATTTGCTTTAGATCAAAACTCAAAAAATGTTTGTAACTATACATAATTGGGTTATGGGTATAAAAAACATGTTTTTTCACTATTAAGTATTGAATTCCGTAATTTTGAGTATTTGAATCAAACCCAATACCTGAAGAAAATCGTAACTTTTTATTTGATTCACTACTCGAGGTGGCATTTCCCACTACAATTGCATGGTCCAATGCTCTTTAAAGTTTTTTTTTGACAGTTACGCCTGCTACTGCAACGCGTCTTGCACTTGCACCTAACGAGTTCAGCAGATAGTCCACTTTGGTGTACAGTTTTTGTTATGGGAATCCATCTCCCATCCCCAATCTGCAGGACCTGCCAAATTTTGAACGGGCACCATTGTTTGGCCCCATGGTGTACACCCTGGTAAATGGCCCTTAACAGATGCTGCCGAAAACTGTTGCTTCTGTTGGAGTAATATTTTCGAGCTGTCGATCATTCATTGAAAAAAGTTCCTTTCGACACTCATTCAATGATGTACGTACAGTCAAGGGCAACGGTAAGTATTCACACAAAGATCCAAAATATGTATATATAAAACTTTCTGCCATAATCATAAGACCTGTATACATCCATTGTAATTAAAATCTTTAATTCAATCAAGTTTTATTTTCCAAAACGACCGGGTTCGATTCCCGGTTAAAGTACAAGTTTTTGTTTCAAATTTATGTATGCAGTTTTTCTTGTCCCTAAAATCGATGACATGGTTCCTAAGAACAGATCTTCGTATGTCTTATAGTTTCAGACTTTCCCATACTGAAGGATCGAAATGGTCATTTGTAATGGATTAGTCCATTAGTATCGTACCTATGTATATTAAATGTATAGGGCGAGGGAATCCTTAAGCGACATGCGTCAAATGAAGACACGAAGTTAGCTCCTTCCGGGCGGCGATGCCAACATGACGAAGAGAATCGGGCGGGTGGGACCCGCAGCTATTGATCCAACTCACCCCAAGCCCCCCGCGCCGCCCGTGCCGGCAACAACATTGGTCTGCTTCTCACAGTGTTTTTTAGTTAATACTATAGTTATGTGATTTGGTTTACGACACTGACCAACATATTAGCATCATGGTGAGTCGATACGAAATTATAATTCGTTATGTCCAAACTAACAGTTTTTCATTGAAGTTCATACAACATTTATATATACATATATTGGCATTAATATCGAAATGCTCGTTTGGACTCCTGTATAGAGATTGATTATTAATGTATTTGTTTTACGTGCTTTTTATTCAAGTCCTAATTAAATTATTTCTACGTATTTTTACGTATTAGTGCATACTTTTGGCTACTCCGTAGTACATAGTGGTATACATACTCACTTCACTAGGGCGTGCAAACCGGGAAACTTTAGTATGAGAGAACCGGGAATTCCCGGTACTACCATACTAAAATTTCCGGTCCTGCACGCGCTCACGTATAGTTTGAATCTCTTCAACAGGACACGAACTCTATGACAACGTCGGGGCTCCTCGAATGGGAGTTTTCACTACCGTCAGATCAGATAATATCGCACGGGTGGTACCACGGGGCGCTGAGCCGCACGGCCGCAGAGAGTCTACTGCAGGAGGACCGCGAGTTCTTAGTGAGGGACTCCTCGTCGCAGCCCGACAACTATGTACTCAGCTGCCGCTCCAACGGCCAGCATCTACACTTCGTTATTCAGCGGGTATGTGCATGGATAACTAGTTCATAGCTACCTCACGTCGCCGGTATGCCTACGGGTGTGCGAGGTTCTATAGTTTACGCAGCAAAAGTTCTCTAAACTTCTGAAAAAATAATCTAATACTGACGTAAAAAAACCGCAACTTTTTAGATTATTCTACACTCACGGACAATGAATTCGGGTCATTAAATTTTCTATGAACCCCCCGAATTTATTGTTGGTGAGTGTGATGCATAAGGTCTTGCCTCGATCTAGTAACAGTAAACATAACAATGTATTTTAATTTTAGATTGTCGTTCACCCAGAAACTGTTTACGAGAGATACCAATATCAATTTGAGGATGAAGCCTATGATACTGTGGCCGATCTTATTACCTCTTATGTGGGTTCTGGGAAGCCTATTTCTGCCGCATCGGGTGCCAGAATACAGTATCCTGCCAATCGAATTGTTCCGTTGACGAACTATATCCCAAGTGACGATGCCAACTCGGTTGCTTCCCCCGTGGGGGACGGATCATGTTACGGCAATCCATACAGCCTCTACAGCCATTTTGCCTCTAAACCGGGTATGCAATTGCGTGCACCTTTCAAAAAACAAAGATCTCATTCGCTAACGCCAATTGACATGGGCCAGCATGCGAATCAAGCGAAGAGTGCAAGTGCGGATGGTGTAATACAAAGTCAAACAATGAAACACACAAAAAATTTCCCAAGCGAATCTATTTCCTGCTCTGGTACATGGGATGCGAATCTCCCTACTAGCCCACCTGCCAAGCCGGCTAGATACGACGGTCCGAAATCCGACGACAGGCGCCTGGAATTGCAAAGATTATATCACGTGTCAGGTTCAGACTCTGGAAATGGCTCCGGGGACTCGACACAAAGCTCAGCGCACAGCGACCCGAACAAGTCTAGGATAGACTCGGATTACAACGTGGCTACTCCCACCATAAAACAACAATTCGATTATGAACTCACGGAAGCACGGTTGCTGCAATCAGAAAACTTGGATTATACGGTAGATTCCAGAATTAACCTCGAGAATTTCCAGTCTCAGATAATACTGTCAGGACTCTCTAAACCTTTGGAATCTGAGACTCTACACACTATCAAATTATTATTACGAACATCAGGGCCACGTATTCTAGCAAACCATATGACAAAAGTAGATTTGCACTTTTTATTAGACGATGCGATACAAATTGATGGTCTTGAGAAAACAGCATCCGGTTTAGAGTTATGTTTTCTGCCCCAGGGCCGATCACTACGTTTAGACGTTATAGAAAGGTGGGGATTTTGATTAACAAATAGTTATTACATTACTAATTTTATAAATTGGATAATGAATTATGTTTCCTTTTACAGAATTGAAACCTTTCGTCTTCTAATAGCAGTGACGATACTGACTTGCCAAACAGATAGACAAAGAGCTGATACTATCAACGATTGGATACTGCTAGCCGTCGAAACCAAAACAGCACTGGGGAACCTTTACGGATTCTCAGCTATAATGTTTGGACTGTGCATGCCCCAGGTTAGACAACTCAACTTTATTCAGGTACCCTATTATTTTCTTGGTTTGCAACAATTTCATATATTTTTTTACTGTTTCAGGTGGAGTGTTTGGAGAACGCTTGGCATATCTTACGACGAGTGTACACTGACAATGCCTTTATGTTTGAAGCAAAATTGCGACCATGTTTTAAAAGTATGAACGAGGGGACAAATCCATTGCCGCCCAACACGACTACACCTCATATTCTTCCGCCGGTGTTATGTTTTCATTTGTTTGGTAAGATTTTCGCCTAACAAGTATAAAAAGTACGCAATTTAGGTTGTTTTCTGTAAAAGTGATTTTTCTAAAAATATGTACCGCCAAAATGGACGAGATTATATGTACTTTACCCATGTTTATACCACCTACTGAATACAAGTTTTGCTTAACCACAGATGGAGAAGGAGGCGGCCTGATGCAGCCAGATGACTCATTTCCCGGCAGTCT
This sequence comes from Eudemis profundana, assembly GCA_947034925.1. NCBI lineage: Eukaryota > Metazoa > Arthropoda > Insecta > Lepidoptera > Tortricidae > Eudemis > Eudemis profundana. The sequence continues at coordinate 31,029,189 of OX344794.1, forward strand.
AATGAACATCCTCGTGTTCGATTTCAACGCCACCGCAGCGCATCTCGAGTGCGCGCGCTTCTTCCCGGACCAAGTGGACATGTTCAAGAGAAACGCCCGGACAGTTGTGCAAGAGATGTCTTCCCTCGGACCCACTTTGGACCCCACATTATTAGAATTATTCAAAACAGAATTCCATATTAACTTCTTGTGGGGCGAACGCGGGGCGTTAACCACCCCGAATCAGAGATTTGCGCGATTAACAGACATATTAACGGCGATGGCCAATAAACTCGCTAACCAACCGTCAGAATGTGAACAGGCCGTTTAAGGAACATAATACTCATATACTTAGCTCATTTATTCTCTCTAGCATATCACGATACCCACGAGGCATAGGCATAATGTATAGCATACATCGGTATACTATACCCTATTTAAAGAGCAGATAACAAAAGCTCTACGTAATTTGTAAAAGCTAAATACTAGTCATTTCTTTAACCTTTTCCACGCCAACGACGTATATATTGGCAGCGCAGGTTGGATGCCAACGACGCGTATATTGGTCACGAACCGCAGAGCGATATAAACCTTCAAGCACCAGCATAAAGTACAATTTCGGTTTTGACACTGTTGTCATGGCGTCTGATTTGCGACTTTTATGCGGCCAAAGGTTAACCCTCGCTACATAGCCAGTCAGTCTACCTAGTATAGACAACACAATACTCACTGTGAATGAAGTGAATAATAACAGTCGACTTTTGTAACGCCACAAACGCTAATCTAGACAAGACTCTGGCCTACTAAACCTGGCATCAGAACATAACAGCAAATTTAATTTCAAGCGCACCGACATTATATTGACCCCCGATTTCAAACTATTATTACTAGTTCACGGGTCAAATGATATCAGAGACGATACCGCGGGCGAATTTCTGAACTGTTGATTTCTGAACTGCCAACTGTTGGAAAGTGGATCTGTCTGTGTACCGGGGGCGTTGTAATCAACTCATTGTGTTACGTGCGTGTAAGAATGTTATATTTATAAAATGCAATAAAATGTAATTAAAAACATTGGATATATCTGTACTCAGAAATCCCTGACACATATAGGCTCCTGCCATATACGAGTACTAACGTACCGGTATCTACTTTGAGGCTAGGCGATACGAGTCGCTCGGTACATTCCATTCAACCGGCAAGAGGGAAAAATCGACTTTAACATCATCCAATTTAGTTGACACGTGTTTCATTTCAAAGCCCCAAAGGTTGATACAATACGAGTAATAAATATTACTCTTTGCTGTTCAGGGTTTCGGCCAATAAATACTTCGTGTCGGTATAGTGGACCATGGTAGGCCATTTTTGACAATGCAGGGGAAAAGGCCCCGCTTTGGGGGTATGGAGTTATTAGCAGTTCCTAAAACTACATGCTTAATATAAGCTATCTATTGACGAAAGAACCAAGTTTCTAAGTTCACGCGTTTTTTTTTATGTTTAAAGTTGTACTAATCAAAAACCGGCTTCTAAGATAATAATGTTTAAAGTTTGCGGCAACAAAAAACATACTTCTACTCGGAAGTTATGAAGTGGTTGGTATTCAAATACCTAATCTGCATACTTTTGTGATTCTAAATTTATCAAAATCAAACCAGAATTGGAGGTAGTTCAGTTTTGCTGACCTAAACATGAAAAACGGGGAACAATGTTTCTTTACCCTTCTACCGGCTTACCTACTTAACCTTCTACCCACTTACCCTCCTACCTACTTACCTACCGAACCACTTACTCTCCTACCCAATTACCATCCTTCCACCAAATGGGCCACCTCCTATACTCCTGCATACAAGATTCTACTCTGGTATGCCTCCTGGAGAACAATTATATTTGTAGAAATGAGTTGCAGCTTTGTATTCAGTGGTGGGGAGGGGGTGGTACGCTCTTGGCGTGACGGCCACAACGTCCTTGAAGTCGCCGGCACGAAAGAGCGAACAAAAAGTAAGATTTTGTTGTAGTATTTAGGTAGCGACAAAGTGGGACCCTAGGCACTAAACTTTGAGCGTTCAAAAAGGTGCTCAAAAAGATCATTCAAGCTCTGAACTCGAGATCATATATTCGTTAGAGCATAATTTATCTAATTCTGACTAAACTTAGTTAATTTTTGCCCAGTTTTACTAAACTGCCCGTAACTCGGAAACTAGAAGCGACAAAGTGGGACCTATTTAGATTCACTGTCATATTTATTAATATTAAATACAAAATAATTTAATACGACTTCAACTTACCTATGCGACAACAATAGTACTTACATTACATACCGAGGCCAGTAAAGTAAGAAATGTCTCAGATCACATGTAATTGTCGGCCGAGGCAAAGCCGAAACATATGATCTGAGGCTTTCTTATTTACTGGCCAAGGTTTGTAGACTATTTTTCTGTTCGACGGAGCCAGAAAGCGGCATCTTCGTTTAGCGCAGCGGCCGGCAAGGTGACGCTTTCCGGCCGGAGGGCAGAAAATACCTATTCAGCACGAGTTACTGTAACAAAAAATACCCAAACCGTGTGCCTATACTATAATATTCGAAGTTTCCTCGTTTTCTTCAAGATCCCTTCATCAGATTCATCAGATCCTAAGCTGGTTGGTTGGTTAATCCACCTTATGATTCAAGTCGGTTGGTTTTCCATACAAACATTATAGTACATTACTGCAGAGGCCGGGAAGTAAGTAAGGGTTGCCGGCCGAGTAGAGTAGGTACATACCTACCTGCTACACCAGATATTTGCAGACAGTTCTACATTCCCATCATTTTATAAAGAAAGTGAAGAAATTTTCTTTCAGCAATGGTATAAGTAATAATGGTTAACAGTTTGCGTTGGGAATCAGTTTAACGCAGGTTTCTCCATAAAGTATCAAGTTTTTAACATCAATTTGGCAGTGATTTTCGGCGTTATCGTTAGTTAATTTTTACGATTATCTGAAAATTTGTTGGAAATAATTGTCTTTGGTATAAAACTTTTGTGACTCTGGTGATCCCTCTGGTGGTGTTTATAAATAAAGTATTTAAGTTGGGAAATATTTAAAATAAACTCTTAATTTGGCGAATCCGTTACGAATCAGACGTTAAGATCTGAAAGGGACACAAGGAAAAGATGTAGACTATTAACTATAATTGATTGAATCAGGCTGACTTGACTGTTGATTACAGAAAACTCCACTTACCTACTAATAAAAAAAAGCTACAGGCAAGAAGAAAAAACAAAAGAAAGAAATTGATATGATGAGAGTTAGTTAATTAATGAAAGTACTTTTATTAGCGTGTAATGTTCAAATCGCTTCAATCTCTAGAAAAACTTAAAGGAACATAGTAAAAGGACCAATGTCATTGATTTTTTAAGGTTTAAGTATGAACTCGCGGAGTAAAACAAAGTAATAATCGGAAAGGAATAAGGTATTTGTAATACAGGATTTTAGTCAATTTACTAGTTTTGTAAATTTCGGTTAAAAACCGGTTTCTGGACTCGATACCTAACCGGTTTTTAACCGTTGCCAAATACAGGCGGTTAACCGGTTTTTCGGTTAACCCGTTTGCATTCCCTAGCCGTGATGCTGGCACAAATAAATGTGGAATAGAAATTTAAAAAAAACATTTTGCAGGCCTAGGCCGGATGTTTTGTATGAAATTCCATTAAGTCTCTCGTCTAGTCGCACCGGAAATGAGGTACAAACAGCAACACAGTTAACTATACACTTCAAAAATGGGAAATACTGCAAGAAAGAGAATCACACTTGAAGGCGTCGTGTTATGCATGTGTGCGTGTGTTTATGAGTATAAATTGGCTATTATTCAAAAGAGTTTTGAAACAAAAATTTTTCTTTTATGGCTGATCCAACGTCATTATTGACATTAATGCCATATTATTGAATTCGTGGAAAAGAATGAATGAATAATAAATATAAATTACATTATATTGGTGCATCATATCAAAAATATGAAGCACCAATAAAAGCATTAGCAATTTAATTAGTTTATTTCATCCCAACGTTCGTCTGAAAGCTAAATCATAATTTTGACAAATTCACCTGTCTTGTTGAAATAAAACCTTTATTTACAGTATGGAAAAAAAAAACTTTGCCCAAACAACTACAATGACAAAGCTCAAAGGCACATTACACATACGCAAACGTTATTTGATTTGAAGTTGACATAATACAAATATATATATCTCTTTCAATCGTTACCATTTTCTCTCTGCTCTGTCTTTAATGGGCAGTTAAGTGTGTTGCTGTTTGTACTTTGCGGTCTATTATAAGACACGTAAAGTCAATATTTCATTGCATGTTTGAGAAAAGGGTCATTATTTGCTTCCACGGCATTGCCACTTATTCCCCGTAGGTTGATAACAAAGTTTGATAACTAGCTTTCTACAAGGAAAACATATTCTTCGTAGCTAACCCGGTTATCAAACGGGAAGTTTTTTTCCCTCGTAGTAAACCGTTATTTTATTTGGTTTTCTACGGGGAACAAGTGGGCATCACTTATGTTTGAATTGTGTTTTATTTTAGAGCCCCTTAATGTTTGCATGGAAAACATGCTTGCGGCTAGAGTAAAAACTCCGAATTTGTGAAGGATTATTTTATTAGGAAAAAAACATGCAAAAAATATTAAAATAACGCTATTACATATAATAATAGTCCAAGTTAGTTTCATATAAAGAAAATAAAAACTTCCAAGTACTTGCTTCAATGCATTGGTACATATGTACTAGTTCATTCACATATTTTTAAATATTGTTTCGTGTTTTCCATCATGCTTCAATATACAATAGATACTCTTAATAAAAATATATTAATCTTTAAAGTACTTTACTGTGGTACATTCACCGGCAATAATATTATTATCAAACTAAGTTTTATTCAGCTTACTAACAAATGCACCAAACATGTAACTTATAGGCTAAGTATTTAGGTAAAATTTAGTTATTGCTGTTACTTATACACTTACAAATTATATGAGATAACAATCACTTAACTAATTACCATACTAATTACTAATATTCCTTACAGTTTGATGCATCTGTTCTTTAAAGGCGTGGAAATATTCAAGGAATCCAGATACAGAATCGCTGTGGCTCGGCTCCGACGGCAAGAATATGGCCATTCTGCCGTCCTAGTGTAAAAGGCAACCTTTTACTATGGACATTCATAGTAAAAAGCCATTTAGACTAGGACGGCAGCATTGTGGAGTTAGGGAATAATATAATATGGAGATAAAGAAGACTGTTGTTTCTATGGTTTAAAGTCTCGTATAATATTATGGGCTCGTGGTTTTCTGTATTATCCCTACTAAAAAAACAAGCGTTATAGAATAACGTGATGATCTGATGATTATTAAAATTTGGTTTGCCGTGGTTTGATTTGGTTCGGTTTGCTCATGTCTTTAGCGATTTCCTGCAGATTTGGAAATTTTCATCAAATGATATCTAACTAGATATCAAAAGTCGTGCTGAGATCCTGAATGGTTGCTGGTCTATAGCCCTATATCAATAATGTCAGATATTTATGCCTCTATCATATATTATTGCCAGTGACTATACTTAATTCAAATAGGACTTAATAACTATAAAAATAAGTGTTTTATATTTGATAAAAAAAAAAAGTTTCCTGATTTAAAAAAAGTTGCGTCGTTTTGAAAACTTCAGTATATAGATTCCATTCAATATGTAAATATATATTCTCCATGTATAAAAATCGCTGTTATGCTAATAGAAAAATTACCATACTTTTATGCAATAGTCGAGAGTTGACAATGAAGATATGAACGGTTGCCGCTACTAAAACAACCCTCGATGTATTAACTAGCTTATTTTACAACTCCCAACATTTTCAGTCCAAAACACGTCTACATACAATAATAAACAAGGCATATTTCGTGTTTTAACGTTTCAGATACATAACCCAACCAAAACCGTTACAACCTATAAAGTATGACTAAGAACTATTTGGTCAAAATAAAATTGGAAAACTAATTGAAGAGGCGTTGGAAATTAACATTCTTTACGATAGCAGCGTGATCAAAATGTCAATTTGTAAAAATCACGCAGGTGATATTTATCTTCACCAAATAGCAATACAAGAAGGAAGAGCGATTCTTCTTCATCAAAACTTGAGTGATTTCGCGAATAGCGCGACAGTTGCTTGCGTCTTGTCTCCATTGAACCGACGAAGCTCTACGATAGCCTGAAAATTATTAATTAGTAGAATAGTGGTATAGCAATCAGTAATTAATTATGTTAATAGATAAAAAAATAAGTTATTTTCTTAAATAGTAAGTAACCGAAAATTAATAGGAATAATTACCATATGTAAATATGGTCAGGATTCGCCGTATATCCAAATTCTCAATGGTTAAAAGAACCAATATAACTCTACGGTATTATTTTCAAACTCAGCGGGCGCGGAAACAAAAGATGACTGACGAGTTGCATGTAATTAAAATTTCATTTACATTAGGCAGATAAAATTATTTATGCCACACCTAGCCATAAAGTGGCTTTTTCCGCACGCTGCGCGTACGGAAAAAGCCGCTTTCTGGCCAAGTGTAGACATAAAATGATGTACACAACACGGGAGGTAATAAGGAAAGGCCGAGATCGCAGATGTTTGCGGCCCGAGCTGCAAGCGAGGAGGAGGAGGAGGGAGGGGTTTGTATTACCACCCTAGTTGTGTAATGTACTATATCCTCGGTTATATAATGAGGGCTAACGCGAATGAATTTCGCCGCTAGAGGCGCTAGTGTAGCGCGTGGTCTCCGAAATGTCAAATGCCACTGTTTGTGGAGGGCTACACGGGTTTATTTGTTACTACAATAATGTTATTAATATTTTGCAATATCTGAGATTGTTTATGGCAAATATGTATGCAAATATATATAATGTCAGTGCTTTGAAACAGTTTCATCATTCGGAAACTTATTTCCTCTTTTTTCCGAACTAAACGTAATACCGCGGTATGCTAGATCTTTTAAGTAATTAAATTAAATACGATTAAAATATAAACTTCGTTTTCAAACCTGTAACAACCTGACAGCTGTACTTCAGGACCCTACTCGACAGTGGCGCCGACTGGTGTCCATAAAAACGGTAGCCCTCATTATATTAATTATGTATGAGTACGCAATAATACGTCCTACACAAAAAAACTGCCAGGGCCAAAATATGTATGAGTATGCGGATAGAAATTATATCACGAAGTACCTGTTCTCTTGTGAATCCCAGAGCAACGATTTCCTCCACTTCCGTCTCGCCGAAAGAATCCGTGGGCAAGATGGTCAGGCTGGGATCACCTATAACTGAACACGTTATACTCTCAATACGAACAAGCATGCAAACATTTACAGGCAAGGCGTCAGATGAGTTTTCAGAAATCAATCAATTCAGGGCAGCACTTGGGGAGAGGTCTTTTTGACCGCAGTTGTCAAAACGACAACCACATCAGAAGCACACTATAATGGCAGTATTTTTTTTTCCTACAAAAGGTACATCGCCCTCTGTATGTGTGCGCGCCGTGAACGGACGCACTACAAGCTAAGTGTAAGGCCAGAGTGGCGAGCGTCCAGCGTCACGTCCGGCGGAGCGGGCAGCGTGGTGGGCAGCGTTACAGTAGATTGTGTCACAAGGGAGCAAAATTATGTATTTACGGCGGCGAAGCGAAGGATTGCGCGATAGAATCCCGAGCGTAGCGGGGGATTGTAAAGTATAATCCGGAGCGTAGTGAGGGATTCAAGTGTTAACGCCCGTGGTGAAAATAATTTTGCTACCTTGTGACACATACTGCTTTTCACACCGAAAATGAGGAAAATTCAAATACAAACGCTATCTACCAAAATAACGAAATATATAGTTAGTCAAAGGCAGCACACATTATTATTAAAAATGAAATGTTATAGCATTTTATGCATTAGGATGTATAATAAGTAGGGTCAAAACACGCGAGTGGCGTGAGTTGCGATACGAGCTGCCGCGGCGGCGAGTATCGCAAAGACGCCATGAGCCCGACGCCCATTCACTGCGACGTCCGAACTCCAGAAGCATGTACGGCGCGCTGTCATACATTCGAACTAGCTGTCGTAGAGTCACGACAGCGTGTCGTTACTCAGTGGCTCAGCGATGCGAGCTTTATATTGGATAGCGTTATGCGCGATTTCTCTTTAGCCAACATAATGTTTTGTTTTCATTTTAAAATGTTTTTTGCTATTTTTTTATTTAGCATATCTTTGATTTCTCTGGGTTGTTTTTTTACAATACATAAAATAAAAAGTAAAAAACCTAATCTAGGGTGCCTGGCAGCGGTAGTTATTTATTTTTAACTTGGGTAAGGTGTTTTTAGAAGTAAAATACAATGATTGTATGCAATTTAAATACTACCGAATGTAAACATTCTTTTTTATTCAAGAATGTGAAAACCATACGTTATATACAATTCCTTTAAAACTTTGAACAGGTTTCGCTAACTCGAATTATACACCGTGTTTTTATTGTTTTCCGTTAACTTATTCGTATATTCTTCAGATCTAATTAAGTTCATTTCTCCAAGAAAGTAATGTTGTAACTCATACCGTTTTTAAAATATTCATAATCTTAATTTAATCACCAACCAGTATAAATGAGCTGTCATAACCCCAACACTGTCATAGTTGACATTAACTTGTGACTAACACAGAAGTGTCTTTTAAAATGGTCATCAACTCAATATGTAGATTTATTTAGTTAATAGTGAAATGGGCAAAACAGTACAGATAAAAAGACTTAAAACTAGACATATAATATTAAGGTTAATAAAAGGATAGAAAATAAACTATAAATAATGCACGGTCTCCAGGTCGGTGCCCAGGAGGCTGGCCGCAATACTCAATATTAATTTATTTTGTATGAAAAGTATCATCAACCTACATACCAACCAAGATAAAATAAAATAAATAAATATTAGGCGACAATCTTACACAAATCGAACTAGCCCCATAGTCAGCTCAATAGTCTGGGCGGAAAGAGAATAGGCGTGGCAAAAAACGGAACTAACCTAACCAGTATGGCCACAGAACAGAAAATACGGTACAAAAGCATTACAGCGCCCCCCAAAATTAATCCTATTCTCTTTCCGCACAGACTCTAAGGCTTGCGTTATGGACACCAGTCGACGATATATTTAATAGATACAAATACTTAAATACATAGAAAACATCCGTGACTCAGGAACAAATATCTTGCCTATCCCAATTTTTATTTATTAAAAAAACTTAGCGCAGAGCTGCGTTGCTCGCCGACATGGACCGGTAGTTGATAATTTGAAATTACGCCAACAAACTGTTCCGCAGTTTGGCGAAGACATGAAAAGTGTAACTATGTACTGTATTTGTGAGAAATAAATTAAAAAAAAAAAAAAGGTAACGTCAATATAGTAGGACTACGCTAAGTTTGCAGAGGTCACGTTTCTTAAAAGTGCTCGTGAGGAACTCAAAATGTATAATTCGACAGTAAAAAAAATATTTTACGTACAAAAATCAATAAAAAAAATCCTTGTATCTTTTTTCTTGTATTTTTGCATTATGTTATATAACATTTTTTACTCCTAATGATCTCAGGAATGTGTGTTTAAAACCTTTTGGATTCCTCACGAGCACTTTGTACATTATAATAAAATAATGTCATCAAGACGATTAACATAAAATCGCATGGTTGCGTATATACATTTACGCATTCATTTTCGATCAATGCACGGGATCAATGCATTCGATTACCTAAAATCTCACTGGTAACATACAAAACTGCATAACGCCATTCATTACTCACGTAGTACCATTATCATGTACGAAAAAATATAACTCCATTACAATTCAAGGAGAAATAAACTTTATGTGTACGGGTTACGGTCCAAAACGATTATAAACCAAGTTCGGAGTTACGTCATTATTGGCATTGAAGGAAATACAACTCTCGCCGCTCGCTGAATCACAACACGCTGTCGTGATACTTAAAAGTACTAATATAATTAATATTTTATTTTTTAAATGTAACTATTTGTTATATTACTAATCGTGTAATTCGCTATATATGGCAGTCATGAAAAAATTTAATCAGAGAGCGTTTAATCTCTATTGAAATTTACTAAAAGTTTAGTGTTCTTAAATAAAGAGATTTTATTCTAATATTCTCAAAATAAGTATCAGTTGCTTTTAACACATCCTTTAAGTATGTAAAATTAAGAAAACGATATTAAAAAGATGTATACTGATGGAGATAAAAGCCAAAAATGCGGTAACGACACACTGTCGTGACCAGCGCGCGAAGAGCGTTCCGGAATCACGACAATGTGTCGTGATTAGCAGTGAATGGGTTAACAAAAAATATCGCCGTCATAATTACGCATCTATATCATACTTACAATGAAGTGACTATGATCCTGTAGTCCTAGTTTTTCCTATTAATTCCGATAAAAATCGGGTCCTATAGAACCATCGCCTGATATTGACTACATTGCACCAGTGCGATAAAAGAAGAAACTATACTATCTTCATAATTTCAGCCTTTAGACGTCCACTGCTGAACATAGATCTTCCCCAAAGACTTTCACAACGAACGATCGCACGCACTTTGCCTCCGCTTTTTGTTCCACCGGCGGTAGGGGCATACCTACTATAACTACTTTCAAATCGTGTATTACATACACAGCTTGTTGTCACATTTTCAATACACATTCTAAGAGATTAATTTAATAAATTAATAATAATAACGTACCGATTCTCTGGCCAGAAGTCTGGGTCGAAGTGGAGCCGGACGCAGTCTGGGCGCTAGTGGAAGACCTCGCACTTGAACTGCCGCCTGCTATGTAAACAAGTCATTGTGATTACAAATTATTAATTCATTACACACCCGAAGCAGTGCCATAACTAGAGCGACCTCAGAGCACCTAGGTATAGAACGCAAATCCTAGATGTTGTTTGACAGTGTTGTGTACATCATTTTTTGTCTACACGTGGCCAGAAAGCGGCTTTTTTCGTACGCGTATGGCCAGGTGTGACATAAAGGCTAGTTACGGCACTGATTAAAAGCACACGATATACCCTAATAATGTAGTACCGAAAGCTAAAAAAATGTTCAACACTTCGCTACATATAGTATTCTACTTTTTAGCAGTAACTAATTTTGCTTGCTATATGGATTTTTATTTTTACTGTCGAATCTACTACGTTTACGACTAGGGAGACCACACAAAAAGAACAACGTTATTGAGTTATTCATAACCGGCTAAGTGCGTGTCGGACATGCACACGAAGGGTTCTGTTCCAAACAGATTATTTCTTTGCTAATGTTCTAGACCTTTTCTTTTGTTCTTTGAAGGAATTCACAAGGGCCGCACTGTATGTCTTATGTTATATTGATAATGTGTAGTGTTTTTGTGCTTGTGTATCTTTGTCCATATTGTGTACAAATTCCATGCTGTCGAATTAGATTAACCTGTAAGGACAGTTATGTATGGATTAAATAAATTAAAAAAAATCCGCCCTTGCAATGGCCCCGTAATGCCAAGCGCCACCCACTCCAATGTGTTATTCGGACGCAAATTTTATTCGTTCAGGAATTGTATATTACTTTTTTGGATGATTTTTCCATTATTTTGCACGATTTCGATAATCTTAGTCGGATACTAACTACCTACTGATAAACGTAAAATTTTAAAGCCTACTTAGCTGTGATATTTTTCACATACACAGTAACGTTTTAGAGAGCTTAATATTTCGTAAACGTATCCCTGAACCGAAAGAAATGTTTTTTACACTCCCGCAATATTTTTGAAAGATAGATCCAATGACTACGGTACAAACATGTGGTGGCAATCTGAACGGAGGGAAATCGAGTCGCCTAGGTATATTTTATGATTGAATATGATTGATTGAATTAATAATTTTTAATGTTTAATTTCTCTAAAACATACACTTTTTATTCGAGGTTTCATTCATATTATTTCTCAATTTAATTAGGTCAAAGGCAGACCATAAAAGTGTTGGAAATTTCAGCCCAGCAGCGAGACACTCAATAGGCTACATAAAAATAATCAATCATATTTTTCTGTACATTAATACTTATACTACATGTTTATCACCGGGAAACTAACGTAACTATTACAGTCAAAAATAACTAAATTACATATAGGTATAAATAAAAAGAGAAGGAATAGTTGCCAAATATAGTGTCCACTTCGCGGTTTAATTACAAATGACGGCTGGAATAGAGTATGAATTCATTATCTTCCTCGTAGTTTTCACTTAAATCGGTGTCCATGTTGTAAAATGAAATATTTAGCTATTAGGAAGGAAGTATATCGATTCATTATGAGAATTGTAAAAGAAATGGAATAGCATATGTAACATAACTTTTCCGACATTGTATATGATTTTATAAGTGTCGTATAAAATTTGAATTTATTCCTTCAATCATAAAAAAGTTTGTAGATAATAACGACTCCCTTTCCTGTCTGTTCAGATTGCAACAACATATCCAATTAACCATACGCCACCAAACCAATGACACCCCTAAAACTAAAAAGTGGCTTATAATTGACATCGTTCTTTTCATGTGGGCTTCATTTGTTTAAATTTTAATGTTTGACATAATTAATAAATTATACCACTAATTCATTACTTTCAATATACTTATAAAAGTCACGAAAAAGTAACTACGAATTAAATTTGTGATGATAACATGTAGGAAGGTCATTGAAAAACGTACCTCCCATTATGGACTTTCTCATGATTAAACAATCAAGTAATCAGGTTTCAGTGAGTCTGTACTAATATTTCACACGTCTTTTTTTGTAAAATTTAAGAAGCAGTTGCTTGAATTTAATTTTACCTTATATAATGAACGTGAAGAAAAAGAACATTATCACTATAGTATTTTTTATACACAACAAGAGACCTGAGATATATAAATATAACTCAGTTCGGAAAACTTTTATCTCTTGGAATCACACAGTATATAATACAAACCATACTATTAACACGTTCACAGTCCCAATTTAAATTGTAAACCTTACGGCTTTGTAATAAGGCTTGCCGAGACCCATATGTGGAGTCACGGGACAGGGAACGTGTTAAGAAAAAAAAAACCGGCCAAGTGCGAGTCGGACTCGCGCACCGAGGGTTCCGTACAAACTCATAAGTAGATACATGAATAGTTCAAGAAAAACTATATGGCGATTAGTTTAGTAGGAGCAAATAAGTATGTGTTAAGATTTTTGCAAATTTCTCAAAAACAGTGCAAGTTAGGAAAACCGTTATATTTTTCCTGTAATATATAGGATGACATTAATAATTGGTAATTATTACAGATTTTTCTGTTCAGTAACTTCGAAGATAATAGGGGGGGAACGGTATTTTTTTTAACGTTATTCGCCATAATTCAAAAACTACTTATTTAAAAAAAAATACAAAAATATTGTTTTAATCTACAAATTAAGCCCTTTCATTTGATACCTCACTCGATATAATAGCCCTACTTTCAATTTGCTAAGTCTCATTACGGACCCCTTTAAAAAAAAAGTAAAAAAGTTACAAGATTTTTTTTACATCCTATAAGCTCGGGTTAGCGGTTCTTAACACTATTCCAAATTTCAAGTCGATAGCATCAGTAGATCCTGAGATATCTTGCTGTGACAGACGGACAGACAGACAGACAGACAGACAGACAGACAGACAGAGTCGCACCATAAGGGTTCCTTTTTTACCATTTTGGTACGGAACCCTAAAAATGAGAGGAGAGTTATCGAAGCATTTAAAGTAGCTTGAAATATTTCTATAGAGACATGACTGTAATGTCAGTTTAAACGATGTCGTGCCATTGACGCTTAACACTATTCACAACTGAGCGTGTGGATAGTTACATCATAAAATGAATGTACATCTTAGATAGAACAATATAAGATGCTCTGTAGTATCCTTGATTCCGAACTTTCAGTCCATTATAACGGATTACTGTGCTTACTCTGTTAAAACTCATTTTCGTAGTGGTTCAGGATTTCTTGACACACACTGTCTGTAGAAATATATGTAGACTAATTGCTACTACATGAAACAAGATTTGCCATTTTTATTAGTTTATCACTATTACTATTTTTATTGAAATTTTGGAAACATCGCTCCAAACAACACACAGTATGTAAGTTCATTTTTTACTATAGTAGTGATTCTTTTTGATTCTCCCACCTTGTTTTGATTTTTCGATTGCTTCTTTGACTTGTCTCTCTTCATGATCCTTCATAGACTGGTTGACAATTTCATCCTCAGACAAACCAGAGAGACGGGCACAGTCAGGCAGGTCTGATTCTGGCAAGAATTGGGTTTCAGTGCCAGTGGTTCCAATGCGAAGAACATTTCTCTTTAAGTCTATATTGCACTGTATACAAGAAAATAATATATTATCAATAATTAAACACTCCAATAAGATTATGACAAACACATTTACATAGCTCCTAGCAAAGACTCTTAAAAGAACTCGTATCTGATACATAATAACTATGTTTCAAACGGATCACCTTGTTTTGGCATAATTTTATTTGTCCGAATGTTCTATTCGCCCGAATACTATTTACGCATAATTGTTATTTTACAGATAATATTGACTTTCAATTATAAAAGAAACCTAACCTAACCTAATATGTTCTAAATGGCTGATGTAAAAGATTTTGCAAGCCAAGAGAAAAATTATGCGAAATAAAATTCGGGCTAACAATACATTCGGACAAATAAAACGTATGCCAAATAAAGGGAACCCGTTTCAAACAATTCATAGTAGGTATGTAAATATTCACACCTGATGCCTTTTCAACATGTCTAATCCAAGTAACATATCCATGGGCTGTTCCTCTAAAACTGAGAAAGAGGTGGTCAGAAAGTCTTTCTCAATTCTCATTTGCACCATGTGTATACGGCCTATAATTCTTTGTACGCCAACGCCTTTAGCAATGCCAGCCCATCTGTGAACAATAATATTTTTACAGCATTAGCACATAATTAAAACAAAACGGAAAAGAGTGACCAAGTATGTACTTGAAAATGGGCTACTAAATGAAGGCTTACAAACCTTGTGTCCTGTATAAATACTAGCTGTATGAAACTTTGGTCACTGTAGAGGTGACAGACCATATTACTCGTATTTCAGCCCTTTCTGTAGCCGGTACATATTTTATCCTTTTTGTTTAAACCCAAGGAGTAACGAGAAATATTATGCTTAATTCAGTATTAATAATTATATTATATGGAGGTTACATTACTATTATTTCTGTTTTTAACTGTCATAATCATTCACGGGTTAAATAAATAAGTAACTTGGCCTACCTGGTATCAACTAGACGCATGATGTTGCATCTCTCCGCACAAGCTGCAGACATTATAGTTGTTTGTGCACCAGAGTCTATAAAAGCCTTGACCGGAAAGCTAGAATGAAATAAGCAACTTTATGTCAGCCTTCTAATGCACTGTAATGCAGACTGTCTAAAAATACTTCATGAGAGGTTTCCATGCAGTCATCTGCAACAATATCTGATTTCACAAAGGTCTTGAGCTATATAAATGTAGGAATAAAGGAGCCTCAGATATTTTTAAAAGCTGTAACCTGTCATGTTATTGTAGAACTATGTTGCATGTAGGTTATCCTATATTTTTAAAAGAGTAAACATTGTACAAAACACCAAAGATCATTGCACCTTAATATTGCTTTGACATTGAAAATATTGTACTGTGCCAAAACTGTGTTGGGTATCATATTATTCCGTCTCATTCGTTTTTCATTTAATTCTTATTCTGCATTTGGGTGAAGAATCATCAAAAAATTAAGTAACATACCCATTGACATGGCAGTTGATGTAAAGCATTACAACAGTTCCAAAGGTCTCGGGATTGTATTCCATAGCTGCTTCCATATTGGCTTCTATGTTTTTTTGCCGGATTTCTTCAGCAATCATTCTCTGGGCTTCAGTATCAAATGGGTCAGAGTTCATCATCCTATGGACATTATGAAATAATCATATATCTCAGAATAAATTATTTAATCTCTTTAAACATTGCAAGTACTTACCTTATTCTTTGTTGTTGGCGTTCAGTTCTAGCTAAAATTTGTTCTCGAAGTACAGATGCAAAAGTATCTATAAAATAGAAATGAAAATATCAGTGTATTAGCACTTAATGGGGCTGTTATTTTTCACCCTAACAAATCAGAATGTAAAAGCATGTGACATATTGGATCAATAGCACAATTAAATCTTTGTGCAACCACATGAACACCATTTGAATAATTATTTATTTATAAAGTTGTTTTGTTACTCACCAAGATTTCCACTTACAAGGGCGTCAGCTAATCTAGGGTTGTTCTGTTTGAGGAGGGCCAGTTGGTCAGGGTTGGCGAGGAACATTTCCCGTATGATACGAGGATCCTCTTCAGCAGAAGGTCCCCGAGCTGCCATTGAGGTTGTTGGGGTGCTCGCGACTGGTGGCACTTGGATGTTACTGAAGTCCAGGCTAGCTAAACCTGACGGTAAAGCTGCAGAACAGTAAAAGCAACTATTACAACAAGAAGGGTTTGTGATCTAAAAAAAATGTTTGACAGGATCACTCGATTTTTTAACTTGAAAATTTTCAATTATAAATATGGAATAACATGTGCCACTTGTTTTGGCGTGAGTTGTCAATATTGACATGAAAGCATGACAAAGCAAAATAGATTGTCAGATGGGTGCACTGTGCATGTGAGTTGAGAGGACTCACCTTGACTAGCGTCGCTGGCGTTGAGGTCCGGCGCCGACTGCAACATGTGCAGCAGGACTACTACATCGCCGTCGTGGACGCCGTGCTCCTTCAGCGACTTCTTGTCGTCCAACAGTGGCTTGCCATTAAAATTTAACGTAATATCTTTAGCGGGAAATCCTGATTCTATTTCACAGAATGCCTTGAAGTTCTCCAATTCCAAATCCTCCGATACGTCTAAGACGAATATTTCGTCGTTTAGCGTAGTAACTGTAACTTTCATTGTGAATTTGGTTGCTTCGCCGACTTCCAGTCTACCTACTTTACAAAGATTCGTCAGTGCTTTTTAATAATATATCTTCAGGAAACAACTGACCAAAGCATTTTAAATTGTGTTAAAATGTTTGTTATATAGTCTCGACGTTTATTTAATAACGAAACAATAAGCACCACACGAAATAAAACTTTCTTGTTTCTAGATAAAATAATGTAAATTCATTTCATGGAGGTGGGTGGGAGGCAATTTAGTGAAGTGTATTAAGTTACTCCGAAATTACCGGTTTTTAATTTATTTGTGTTCGATCGTTTAGTTTGTGTTAGCCAATTTGACACTGGAATGCAGTAAATTCAACATATTTTTGCCTGGACTAAACGATGCTTTGTACAGAATCTACACACCTTGCAATTTTATTATCAATATGGCAGTATGGCGTATTATCAAGCCAACTGATTTCTCACCTTACAATTCTTACAAGCAATCGAATCGATCCTTAAAGTTACGTTTGTTTTATTCGTGAATTTGTCCATCTTACGGCCGGATTTATACCTGTAAGTTTTACTTACGTAAATAAGGACGCAGCTATACGTTAGACTGAGATAGTCAGTCTAACGTACAGCTGCGTCCTTACTTACGTAAGTAAAACTTACAGGTGTAAATCCGCCCTAATGCGGCTTGTGTAGTTGCAAAGTGTGTAGTTTACAATAAATTAAAAATGTTAATTCTGAGTAGTCATAGTGTTTTTTACCCGACTGCGGCGAAGCCCAAAGGAGGGTTATGTGTTTGACCTGTATGTATGTATGTCCGTTCCTGTGTCCGCTCGTAACTACTCAACGGCACATCCGATTTTGATAAATGATACATCATTAGATTCGTCTTGATGGTGCAAGTGTCACTGGGTATGAAGTTCGTTAAAATAAACAAAATGGCGGCAGTTTCAAAGTGCACCGCGGTCGGGTTTTTTTTTAGTAAAAATGTGGTTTCTGGTCTCAATCGGTTATATTTTTTGTAGGCTAATTAAGTACATTTTTTTTTTTTTTTTTTTTAATGTTTATTTATGTTAAAATACAAGTTGTAAAACATTGCAAAGGTTGGAGTCTCCTAGTAAGTATAGGGATACCTGTATCAGGAGACTCCGCTCTTCTTTTAACAAATCAATTGTTATCTATTTAACAAAAATAACAATATTAACTAAAATCTAACTAACGACATCTTAATCTATATTATGGTCGTATTAGTTGCAATTGTTTTGCTTGACTTGGCGGGTTGCACTGCCGTGCCCCCAGATGAAGTAGTGCTAAGATTATTATTATAAGCCACAAATTCTAATCAAAATCAGACGACTCTACTGAACGCAGAAAAAGCGAGCTTGTATGTATAATATCATTTATATGTGAGATAGATGAACGTGTTACAAAAAAATATGCAAAATGTGAATGGTACAGTCTATCCAGTCTTATATCAATCTTTAATGAGCAATATTTGTACAACGGATGTAAATTTAGTAAGCTTCAACTTTTTATAAATTACGTATCAGCAATGAGCATCAATCATGCCAAACATAAATTTAGAAGAATTTCAAACGAGGCTGTAGTTTTATTCCTATACTACCGTCATAGTCTAAAATGTGACTTATTACTAAGGAAACTCATGGAAAAAGTCACATTTTAGACTATGACGGCAGTATAGTTCTCTTTGCGTCGAGTCATTATTATGATATTTGTTATAATTAAAAGGTGATTGATATATTTGCACTGTCTAGCGCTTAACGACTATTACTCAGAGAGAGCAATCCATTTGTATATAAGGTCCTAATTTATTAGTTGCAGATATGTTTATAGCTGATAGTACTCGGTCTCTGGAGTATATTAAATCATGAAACATTATAGCTCTTACGATGTTTTTTTGGAGAAAAAGGAAAAACAAATTTGCTACGTAATAACACCCTGTTAATGTGATTACTAAATGAAAACTCATTGAACAGCTTCTAGTAGCTGTAACTGGCCACTTCACGTCGATAAATCCCATCCTAATGACATTTGCAGTTTTACCGCCGAACCGTTACGACATTTACGACAAACAATTGTTGACATGACAGATAGTGTTATTGTGACATGTGATAATGCACATGGTGATTTTTTTTAGACGAAATTACAATTAATTTTTTTGTTAAGTAAACTAAATCAAAAAAGTTATATGAAAAGATTTCTTAATTTCTATTTAAAGTTAATTATTGTTAATGTAAAGTATAATGTGTTAAAATATCTGCAACTAATAAATTAGGACCTTATATAATTTTGATGAATCGGCATCTCTATTGGTAGACTCACGAATTTGTTCCGTTTGCGTGTTGCTTATAAAAGCCACTAATCTTCTAACAGGTTTCATTAAATAAAAATATAGTCCTATAATTATTTAAAAAATCATCCAGAGTTAATTCGATGGTTGGTTTCTGTTTAAAATAGGTACTTAGTGTAATTTGAGGGTCAAAACAGAAGGCATTTAATCAAAAATCACATCGATAGACAGAATCCGTTCGTCTAGTCCTACCTTAATTACCGATTAAATTAAGAAAACGGTTTTATGGAGTTTATGCGTGCAACACTATGAAAAATACTGAAATGACATGACGGTACGATTCGAGTTAGAACTCGAGAGAAGCTTGATTCCTTTGTTAAATCTGGTTTTTATATGACTAATCTTTAGAAACCGCTGTACATGGAGTGCAATTTCAAAATATGTCATAGATTGCACAATAAATAAGGTGCTGCCTTAAGTGTTGTAATTAGCACTGCCTCACAAAAAATACGATGTTAAATCGAAACATTCAATGAAGAATGGTAAGTATTTTCGCATGATTTGTTTATCCACATAATATTTTTGTCGTATAATTAAGAAAACTACCCTTTATAAATGTGTATATTCTTGGTGATTATCGGTATAGCTTAGCGTTATCATAGTCTGACTGAATTAGAAATATTTTTTGTTAGTACACTGGTGAAAGTGAGTTCGAACGTGAAATACCTGAATACAGTAATTACTAATTGTTATTTGACAAGCTCCACAGGCCACTCGTAGAAATCGTCGATACTTATTCTGCCACTTTCTTTTTTCTACTGGTTTATTTGCTGACCTAATAATAAATGAATCAAGTCAATTAAGTTGTAATGAGTCAACACTGTGACTGATCAAAGGAAAAATATTAGGGATTTGTAATTATACATTTTAATATGAACTTTGGAAATATTTAGAATGAAATGGATACTTAGTGATTTTATTTTACATGAAAGTGTATAGGATAAGTATATACTAGCAGGTGAATATCTTCATCTAATAATTGAAAGATGCATGTCTCTCATCAAGGAATTGTACTGAGAAGTTTCAATTACCCTCAATATGCAGTTTTTTAATAAATGCCACTAACAACAACCTGAATTATTCTTAATCAAATACATTTTCTGTCTTTCACAGTAACCATGAACTTAGTAGAGAGATTAACTGCTAAGCAAATCATTTTAATATTCTTATTGAAATTATACAATACAATACAAATATTCTTTATTGCACACCAGAAAAACATATTACAAGGGTACATTACATAACTAAAATAGCTTAAAAGGTAGACAACAATCTGTCTTATTGCTAAAAAGCGATCTCATCCAGACAACCTTTGGGTAGCGGAATTGACGCAAAATTAAACCAGAAAGTAGGTGGTGCAAAGGGTAACGAAGCGAGAGCTAATTTAGCATCAAAAGTAAATACCCGAGAGGGCAAGCATAAACATACATAAATAAATAGATAGATAAACCTACATATACATACATAAATACAAATAAATAAATAGGGGGAAATATTAACCGCAAAACAGACAGCAGACATTTTAAAGAAACAGTTTGGAGAAGTACACAATTTAAATTATGGGAGGGATAGGTAATGCTCTTATTGAAATTATGCTCCCATGTACTTATTAAAACAAACCCTTAATTAATATATAGATACTAGAAATCAAAGTACAAAGAAAAATTATATTGCTTTCACGTTAAATAAATGAAATAGCATTTGTCACATTCTGACAGTATGGATGTGAGAGTGACAGGTGCTTTATCATTTATTAATCACGCGGCAAAGCATAGCATCATAAGCCTACAGGAATCGAAACCAGTTCCTTTGGATTTCCAGACTTGTAGACAGTATAGTTATTGAACATTGAAGAAAATATAAAAACACATTCAGAATATACTCATACACATTTCAGAGAGATCATGCTTCATGTTTAAGAAAGTAAGACAGGGAACTCCTTAATAGAAGATGTCATCATCAGCGGGGCAACTAGTGCCGCAGTCCACCCGAGCTCCTCCCAACATGACCATCAAGTTCAGCGGGCCACACATTGAAGGCTCCTTCTGCACCTCAATTGATTACAACTATGATCCCACCATCAGTGTCATCTGTGCTATGTATATAGTGTTTGGGATTGTTTACACACTATTTGGTTAGTATTTTATTTGCCATCAGAGAATTAACATAACAAATAGGATGTAACATTTGGTACTATATTATGTTTTGTTTCAGGTTACCGATGCTTTAAGGCCAGCATGTTTTTGACAGGATTCACATTTGGTTCAATTATTGTATATTTAATATGTCTTCAAGATTACCTGATGCCTCCATATGGGAATGTTTGTAAGTAATTAAGAAACTATGCCTATTTAATTACTTTAGACTTCAGTGCACCTTTTGTATGATAAGTTTGCTTTTGTGCAATACAGTTTGAATAAGTAAATAAAGATATAATTGAACTTGAATTGAAATAACTGTGATTGTTGCAGGTGTGGCTTTGTGTGCTGGTCTCCTGTTCGGGCTCATCACAATGCTAATTCAATATGTGGGCCTGTTTATGACTGGCTTCCATACAGGTCTTCTGCTAGCTCTCGCCGGACTGGCTATCTACGACCATTTCCTGGAAAGCAGGCCTACAACGGTAAGTACAAACAAGTGCTAGTTATGCTCTTAGTGCTAGAACAACAAGTTATAAGAGTTAGAATATATGCACACATATTCAGTTTAATTTATACATTCAAAATTGGGGACAGTATTTTCTAATTGGAAATTATAGTGATTTAGGTAAATGTTTGCTTGCAATTGGCTATTTGTCACACCAGCAAGATAAATTATTTAATCAAGATCTTAAATATGTGAAGCAAAGAAGACAGATACACATGGAGTAAAACTTTTTGGAATTTCCATACAAAATGTATAATCCATACAGTCATTTTGATCTTGACTATCATAATGATTATTTAATTTCCCCCAAAGTAAATTTGACTTAAATATGTCATGGTTAACGTTGTGATGAATAAAAACTGTTGACTTACTCATTGACTGAGCGATTCAGTCTAGGAGTGTAATTAAAAATAGCATGCTTCATGACTACATAATGTGTGAAGCGAATGTTTTTTTATAATTTGTTTCTAAGGGTTATGTTTCACTTATTTTAAAAGTTTTGTTAAATTACACTATGCTAATTTATTTCAAACCCATGAAAAATTGGGTTATCCCGTTATATTGTAATGTATGATGATTCAAAAACCAAAAAGGGTTGTAGAATTATTCCCTGTTATTAGATAATTTTTAAAAATTAGTATTATATAGTTACTTGTAATTTATCATTTGACCTTTTTTGACCTCTAATATAGTGACGTCACGGTCGTGATTGGTAAGTTGTATCTGATCTGTGATCTACCATAGTACTACATGTAATCTATGTCCGGAATGTAGTAATGTGCATCAAATTTTGTCTTTTTTATATCTGATTTGTTTTAACACTTATTAAAATTCACTCAAATTATAAATTGTTTTAAAACATGACATGTAAGATCTTTAAAAAAATGGATTGATCATGCTATAAGTCCGTTTTGGACCCATCACTTTTAGGCTGGTCTATGCTATGGTTGAAATTGTCAATATCAACGTTATTTTATTTGACAAAAAACGAACTGATGCCAGGCATAAAACACAATCAATAACATTTTACAGAAACGCTCAAACATATCCAAAAGTTTTAAAGCATGTCTCAAACAAACCGATTATGTAGTGATGTCATAATGAATATTTCTTCAAAAACTAAAATAAATAAATTTACTTGGTTAATTGCAAAAACAACGAAATTAATTTTTTTAAATTAGCCTTCTTTATCGAATAAAAATATAAAAACTAGACCTCATTTTTTTTGGAATACCTCCAATTGTCATATTAGGGTTATTCCTCAGAAATATGTCTGCGACTTATTCCTCTGTCTCCATTCATTTAGTATGAAAAAGTGCCAGAGGAATAAGGTGACCGCAGACATATTTCTGAAGAATAACCCATTAGTGATATACTTCCAGTATACAGATTAAAATTGGTGAATTAACATAGATCTTATGATAACCCAGTACCTAATAATAAAGTGACGTAAATTCGTATTGGCCATATGCCTTCAAGAACTTGGATGGAAGGTAGTCTACCAGTAGTGAGAGTTTTTATTGAGTCTTTTATTTCTTATATGCTTATAGTATGTTTATATTGATGAACGTGCATCTAGTGCATTTGAGAGTCGAGTTATGAAGTTTGATAGTGGAATAACTTCGAAGATCTCTATGCGATAGCCAGACCAAAGCAATCTTACTCATTCAGCAAGGATAGTGGGATAAATTGCTCAAGTACATTATAAGCAAAAAGCTTAACTAGTTTAGCCTAGGCTGGATTGATTTAAAATCGAAGTTTTATTTATCATCTCACTGAAGAGGAAACTCATGGATTGTCATATTTTCAATGAGCCATGGAATGCAGCATACTAGTTGTGAAATTAATAGATCATGTCTGAAATACCGACCGAGACCGCGGAAGAAATGAAAGGAGGACTTGGATGCCTTCATTAAGGACTAGCCAGATACCTACAGTAAAGAATAAGGAAAAAAAGAAACGAAGAGGTCTCC
The DNA here is from genome assembly GCA_947034925.1 of Eudemis profundana. Taxonomy (NCBI): domain Eukaryota; kingdom Metazoa; phylum Arthropoda; class Insecta; order Lepidoptera; family Tortricidae; genus Eudemis; species Eudemis profundana. The sequence goes on from OX344794.1 coordinate 31,053,214, forward strand.
CTTTACTGAGTAGTGGGACAGTTTAGGCTGAATAAAAAATAAATGTATATTCGGTTTCTCAAAAGCGGTTCTAACTATTTGGATGAATTCTTGAGATTGCCCAGGGTCTATTTAAAAATAAAACACCGCAAACAGCTAAGTTTTTATGCCATTATTAATCCTATTGACCTTTGTAGACCTCGCTATTTAGTGGTCGTGACTCACTTGTTTTTCTCATTTGTTAATCAATTCAATAAACTTTAGAAGACAGCAAGTATGTTAACTTGTTCTTATGTTGCTTTATGTAAATAAGTTATGTTCTGTCTGTCATGATGGTAGATACAATTCAATAAATATTAGGGCACAATATGTCGTCATTAGTGTAGTGTATTTTTACCCATGATGGACGGAACGGGACTGAGAGGCAGTATATGCATATGGGGTTAGAGGTTGTTTGTGTGTGGGTCTATGTACTTATGTCGGTTATGGTTTTATAGGGCTCCGTACCTCAAAAAACCCGGACCCGGACAGATTCGCCCAGGGTTCCGTACAAACGAACACTTTAAATAAAGACTATATTTTTTATGATGTAATTATAAGACAGTATTACTTGCCAAATGTCATAGTTCTAGGTCAACGGAAAGTATCCTATAACTTTTAATTCTCTTGAAAGTGTCGAAATATACGTTTTTTGCGACATAAATGGTCATATCCTTTTTAGGGTTCCGTACCAAAATAGTAAAAATGGAACCCTTATGCTGCGACTCTGTCGGTCTGTAAGTCTGTCACAGCAAGATATCTCAGGATCTACTGATGCTATCGACTTGAAATTTGGAATAGTGTTAAAAATCGCTAACCCAAACCTACAAAAAAAAACTTTTTTTTTATTTTTTTTTTATTAGCCTGTTTGTATGTCCCACTGCTGGGCAAAGGCCTCCCCTTTTTTCAGCCAATCGTCTCGGTTTAATGCATGCTCCTGCCACCCGACTTGAAATGAGTCCAGGTCATCCCGCCATCTCCTTCTCGGTCTGCCTCTGCTCCTGTAGCCATCTCGCGGAATCCATTTGGTGGCTATATTAAATAAATATTGGTGGCTATAAAAAAAACTAACAGAAAAAAAATCTTATACCTTTTTTAGATGTTTTTATAAAGGGGACCGAAATGGAATGTCGATAATCTAAAACAGAGCTATTATATTTAGTGGTATATCAAATGAAAAGGCTTAATGTGTAGATTCCAAATTTTTTTTTTTTTTTTTTCTTAGACATGTAGTTTTTGATTTAATACAAAAAACGTTAAAAAAATACACACCCCCCCTATTATCTCCGAAGTTACTGAATAGAAAAATCTGTAATAATTACCGATTATTAATATCATCCTAAATATTACAGGAAAAACTAAACGGTTTTCCTAACTTGCAGCGTTTTTAGAAATTCGCAAAAAGATTAAGACAAATTTATTTGCTCCTACTAAACTAACCGCGACATATGTCGATGTATAGGGACAACAGTTTTTCAAGATCAAAGTTAAGTTTGTCCCACCATGTAATACAGTTTATCTTGAATTATCCACGTATCTAATGACGGGTTTGTACGCAACCCTCGGTGCGCGAGTCCGACTCGCACTTGCCCGGTTTTTTTACGTTAACTTAGGAGTTTGATGTTTTTACAGCTTTAAGGAACTGTACACCTGAGTATATGATTTTATTTTCAACTCGATACCTCCACGCGTTCCCGAGATAAAGGATCTTGACAAACAGACAGACGGATAAGGGTTGCGTTTTTCCTTTTGAGGTACAGAACCCTAAAAACGGAACCCTTATAGAATCACTTTGTTATTCGCAGATCGCGTGGGAGTTTCAAGTTGAATTGAATTTCAAATACTCTGGTCTGCAATCCGTTGGTGCCGTGAAAAAATCAAACTTCTAAGTCAACTCAATCCAAAAGTATGGCTGTTTATGCTCCGTTTACGCCGCATATTTTGATCTCTAGGGTACTTTCCTTTGATCTAGAATAGCACAAGTTAGTAAAAAATCCGAAAACCGTAAATTTTTACGATGGTGCGGAATCATTCGTACGCGAAATGGGTTTAGCCATTTATGAGGTATAAGAGTTCTTTTGAGTCGGGGGTATTTTAATTATACTTTTTAAATTATTACGATTGTGCAGATTGTTACTAATTTTGTATCCGTTAATTCATCACTTTATGCCCGTGTGACAGAACTTACATTGGTATTTTCGTTGAAGTCGTCGAAGGTAACCTCATTTCAGACTGACTAAATTATTTTAAATTTTAGCTCTTGTCATATCTGAATAATACCTGACATCATTTTATAGTGTACATAATTACACATATAAATAAACGCAAGATCCTAATGTCCGTCCAAGAGTTATAACCTCTATACCAAATTTCACCTCAATCCCTTCAGCGGTTTAGGCGTGGAAAGGTAACAGACAGACAATTACATTCGCATTTATAATTTATTAATTGGATTGCTTCTATGTGGAAAATCGTAATATCATAAGAGCTTTAATCAGAAGCGGGTAATTCCATGAAAATGGAACGCAAGTTACCATTTCATCGCCTGTTTATTAACGCTCATTCCCAAAATACCGCACGCCCAAAATACCAGACTTTTAAAATACTAGATTATCGATATATGTATCAGATTCTTCGTATACCAGATTCCCAAAATAATACATCCAACAAAATCATTTAGATCCTTGAGTAGCCTACGATTTTATAATCTAGTGTACCGGAATGTGGTAAGACAGGAATCTGATAAATCGAGAATCTGGTATTTTGGGAATGTGGTATTTTGGGCATGAGCGTTTATTAATTTATGTTGCAAATGTAAGTATTAATTTTACTCTAGATAAGTATTATTTTAATCCCTAGATATATTGACACTTAAATTTGCACCATCAATAAACACCATGGAATTACCCAGCCCATTACAATCAGCCGTAGAACCAGCATAAATGTACCCATAGTTTGCAATCTGCTACAAGTAATCTCTTAACTCGCGTAATTTAGATCAATAGGATGCATGCTGTGCACAACTATATAATGGGGCTACAATTGCATCGCTCAATAGCCCGCAGTTTGTTGCTACGTAACGACTAACGAGCCGAAATTATACTATTCATTCATTGTTGATGGCATATTTATCTATTGAATAAATGGTATTAGTTCTATTGATAAATAATTATACATTTCGTCCTTACTATCGTGAATGTCGTATTTGTGAAAGTGTATTTTGTTATACATAGTGTGTAAGCGTCGATGACATTTCGGATATAAGATAATCTATTTATGCAACGGCGAAATAATGCCGCACAGGCTAAACGTCCTGGGTTATTCATGTATATTAAAACTAGTGTGTTTGTGAACTGTTAGACCTCCCGAGCCTGTCAACACCCATGGCTCCGCTGGAAAAATCCAAAACTTGACAAAAATTGTACATAATTATCAAACCTGCTCACAAATCTTCACGAGGATTGGTTGAAAACTGCGACCTGTAGAGAACACCCGGACACACATACACATACAAAAGCTTTTTGCCTAAGCTGAAACGGAGACGCTTCGCGCTCTCTGCCAAAAACAGAATGTCGTGTGTGATCAACTGATCACAATTAGATCTCATGTCTCACTATTTCTACCACTAGTAGGTACATGAAATGTTTTAGACTTTATCAGTATGTAGTATATATAGATGGTAACAGCGAGATAACGGATTATTTTATGACAGTCGAGGTCGTGATGCTGTATCTAAAGGTCACTTGGGATAGGATCAAAATATTTTTGAACGAAGAACTTTATTCCGTTTCGTTTGGGTTAGCCGTTAACTTCGACAACGTTCCCATTTAGATATCCTCGTCATCCACATTCCCTCCTCCACGTTCCCAATTCGCCTACTTTTGCATTCCCGACTCGTTCACATTTCCAAACCTGGGAATAATTTTACGCTATTCCAGGGAATAATTTTACAGTTCTGTTAGAAATTAAGAAACCATAATTGTAATAATATCATGCATGATAATATTAACTTTGCAGATATTTTTGCAAAGTAGTTACAGTTCACTTTATTTAGTTATACCTTAGGTAATATAAAAAGTAAAATAAGAGTTCTCTTTCGCCAAGGAGAAATTTGAGGGTCCTGTCTACTATAGCTTGGCAACTTCGTTGGTGACACTCACCTGTGTCCTTTTTGTTCTGTGCAGCCGTAACTACTTGCACAAGTTACCGCCAACATGAACGGGGGCCTCCGGAGGCTGCCTCTGTCGGTCATCGTTCGTATTGGCGGTAACTTGTGTAAGTAGTTATGGCTGCACAGAACAAAGAGCACACAGGTGAGTGGCACCAACGAAATTGCCAAGCTATAGTACTACATTGCATTGCATTGTATCCATGATTTATCCCACGCTTGATGTTCAGGAAATACTATACATTTTTTTGTTATTATTGTCTTTGCCCATTTATTTTTATTTGCTACGATGGAGTTTATTGACGCAAATTATCGCATCCAATATAAGATGATGATAAAAATGTAGGTAAGTATGTGATTAATGAGCATTTTTATTTTAAAATGTACGGTTAAACGTAACTTAAGCTATGCTTAAATAGCGTCTAACTTATCAGTTGGTGACGAAATATATGCAGTTTTACCCTAGTCGTCAGTTTTGTGACAACCTGTTAATTGCTAGTTAAGAGGACATTTGAAATGAAAATTTTCTAATGACAGAAACTTAGTTGTAGTTAATAATAATTTCGCGAATGTCAAATGAATTGATTGATTAATGTTAATGCTATTCCCATAATTTCACAATAAATCAATAGTCAATAGATGCGATTGCCAGTCAGCCATATTTGTTAACATTTTTGTTCACTTCTATTGACTCTTAATCTCCTTGTGTCCTATTTGCTGAAGCGAGTTGTTGCATGCGGATTTGTAATGAAACAATCAACATTTAATGATGTTAATTGCTTACTGTGTAATTTTAATTACTTGCATTGCGCATTAATATGCATGCGACGCTTATATTTGTGTTTAACTATTTAAGGCGCACGCTTTGATGATACGTGCGATGTTGGCGAATTATAACCTAATTAAAAGTATGGTCGCGGAATGAAAAGGTTCGTTCCGCAATAATAGAGTCGAAAAGTGATGTACCATTTCATTAAGCGACTACATGTGTTACGTGGTATAAAGTTATAATAATGTAGTGTTATGTATATGTACAACTATTAAACTTATTATGATAGTTTGTTTTGCATGGGCTATTTGAATGGCCTTGACAACTTTTTATTGGTTGTATGTAAAAGGATTAAAACAGTGGCATACTTAGTAGTGCTTATTTTTGTATTAATATAATATTTTAGGAAAGTATCAGGCGAATTTCAATCATTTTAAATGTCCTATTACCTAGCGGTTAATAGGTCGTCACAAAACGGGCGATTAGTGTCTAACTACATATATTTCGTCACTGACTGACAGATTAGGTAGATGATATTTAATCATTGCTTAAGTTTCGCCTAGCCATATATATTGAAAAAAAATTGCTCACTTTTTTTCTGTCGTAAATCGATTCTACTATTTGTGAGGAACAAATATCTATATGACACCTAATACATTTATATAAGTATAACAACCACAAATTGTAATCAAAAGTAGCAGATCGCACTGAGCATTGAAAACGCTCTAAGTATACAAAACGGGAGGAACCTATGACGTCATCTGTTTCATTGCTGTACTATATGAAAAAAATAGCATTTTGCCATTTTGAGCACGAAAAAGTGCGTTTAAGCACATAGTTGTCGTACATTTATTTTTTCAGTGTTATTTAAGCATTCCGAAATCGACTTTAATTTTTCTTTAAGACGGTAAAAAAAATATCGTTTTTTTTTTAAACTTTGTGGTCTCATAACTTTATATTTTTTATACATTTTTTGTTTATTTCTTTTGTGTTATGATAATTTAGTATTTTCCAATCCATGTGACTATATTATGTTGTAAAATTCAACATTAGTCAACATCCGAATTATTTTGTTTCAGTATTGGCTTTGTGTCGTGGCGTTGCTCGGTTCCGGAATATTCTTTGCCGTTATCAATTTGTACTGGAAAAAAGGTGAGTCTCGCTCGCTCTACTTACAATTAGACAAGCATTGCAACTGAGTAAATATTGTATAGGTAGGTTTCTATATAGACTTGTTGATGAGTTGATAAGTTACTGCGTATCGAGTTTCGATGCAGTCTAGAAGAACTTAAATTTTTGTGAGACATGTAACCCAATAGGTACTTATGTAACTTTGTTTTTTACCTTCGATTATTTTGTCTTTGAGGTTAAGGGTGATTCGATTTATGTTGGGTCAGGATTATTAGATATGTTATTATATTTTGTGGATCTAGTGAAAATGGTTACAAGTCACATATATGTATAAGTACTAATATGTTTATCGAAGCTGTCACAACTCTATTGAAGCTCCTTTACACTTAGGTTATTTGTGATAGATTTCAGTTAAGTGGCTTTGGTCAAAATACTGTATATCTAATATAAGTATGTGTTGTTTTTCCAGTTCTAACCATATTCGGCACGTCTGTGTACGGCGGCGCGGTGATCGCCACGGCGCTCGACTATTTCTTCGAAAGAATGATGATGCTCAAGTGGGTCAGTATTGCACGCCGCGCTGCGTCCGTCCGCATTCATTCCGATGCGACAGATGCCGATGACGATGTATTTATTATTGCAATTAACGGGCCATAAACTTGGCGAATTTCGATTTGGGAGCATTCCACGAAAACGTTACTTAAGCGACACCACATACTTGTGACATGTAAAATGAGGATGCTGAATATCGGAATAACAAGAAGTTAAAACTTTATGTTCTTTATTTTATAACTTCACTTTGTACGGTGCAATATAAAAATTAAAGGATTGGTTATCGATACTTTAATGCGAACATTAAGATACAGTGTGCCTTAATGTAAACATTAAGATGCAACGGGTTTCTTAATATAGGCCATTTGCCTACCGTTCCTGAACATATTGTAGGGAAATTATGATATCGATGTAGATAAAATAACATCTTTGCGTGTTTGGTCGTCGTGGACAGTGAATGACGTGTTTGGTTGTGGACAGCTTTGGGAGCGAGCGAAGCTGGAGCCGGCCGTGGCGCCGCCGTGCCGGCTGTCGTGGCTGGCGCTGGCGGCGTGGCCCGCGGCCGCCGTCGTCGGCCTGGCCGCGCAGTGCGCGCTCACCGCCTCCGGTATCTACCACGAGCAGAGTGGGTGCACGCTTTTAACTAGGGATGTAACGATACCGATGTATCGGTATCGCCGATTATATACAACCGATATTTGAACAGCGCGAAAAGAATTTGCCGTTTGAAAAAAAATCTACAAAAAGTTTAAGTTACCGACTTAATTTATGTATTGGTCTATTACCTTGTGCAATGATGATTACTATGTTAATTATATCTTTGGTTCATATATTTTTTTAAATTTTGAGTTGACAATTTATTTATTTTTACTTTACACTTTCAAGGTTGACTCTCTGTTAAATATAGCCAAGTTTTAGGTATAATAAGGACATACATAGGTTTGAGGTGCATACTTCATTATTTAGCTCAGATATCGGTATCGGTATCGCCGATTATTTACTACAATAATCGGTATCGGTATCGTATCGGCAAAATTATGTATCATTATCATTACATCCCTACTTTTACCCTTGTTCGATACACACGCTCACGTAAAGACAGGTTGATCCGCTTCATCCTTCCCGCTGGTCCGCTGCTCACTCTGAGCAATCAGCGAAAAGTCAAGGTGGCCCTGGCCAAACGACCTGGTTCGACCCCGGGCGTACTTGGACAACAATGTTTTCGTATACCTGTCTGTCAGTGGCGTCGCGTCAAATATATTCTTAGTAAAGCCGGAACAGATTTGGATTACTTTTTCTTTAGGAGAAGTAGATACTCCGGCCCAGGGATCGGATCCGGTATTTTGCAAAAACCCCGAAATAGCCCAATATTTTGAATTAATTTATGCTTTTTTTAGAAGGTTCAATAATGTATTTAAGTAATGACATCGTATTATTAGATTGTCCGATTAAAAAATTTAATTACACATAAACCAAAGAACGAGAAGAACGGAAAAAATACCGGTATTTTTGTATGGAGGAAATACCGGTATCCGACCCCTGCTCCGGTCATATGCTTTAAAATAGGCAAGCCGGTGGGAATCGGGTTCTACAGGGTGGGAGGGACTATACCGACATACTTTAGCCATGAATTCCTGGTGGTGTGACGAGTAAAAAAAGTTATGTGATGTATAGTCCAAAAACGCTTACTTTCAGAGATATTCATTATTTTTTAAATGAAATTTCCCAAGTGTGTAACAAGCCCTAATAAATGTCACTAAGATAGTTTTACTAATTTTTTTAAATCCTTTAACTAAACAGCAATTAACCTTCGCAGTATTTGATGGTAAGCGACTACGAGGCCAAAAAGTTAACCTTTCGTTTCCATTTCAGCTTTTTCTTTTCTTTTTGATAACTTTTCCTCCAGTAAGGACATGTTTATAACTAGGGGCTGAATTTACTGATTTATTTTACATAAGACTATTAATGTAAAATGACAATATTCGACCCATGTTGATATAACATTATTTACTCGTCACACCGTCAGGAATTCATGGCTAAAGTATGTCGGTATAGTCCCTCCCACCCTGTATAGACGCCACGCCACTGCTGTCTGTCTGTCCGGCTATTCTGATGAAATGTTGCGAGCAGGTCCGATGTCCGCACATGTAGATACGTGCCCAATGCGTTACTTATTCGACGCTTGTGTTCAGGCATAGGAGCGCAAAAGCGGCGGCTTAAGGCGCAGCAGGCGCGGCCGGTGACGCGCGAGCAACGCGCCGAGATGAAGCAGCGCAAGTACCGGTACCTGTACCAGGTGCGCACCGCCCACGGCGATGTCATATCTCAGGTAAATACAGTCTAAGTCTATTATTGGGGCTCGTCCAGAAATCATGTGGTCGGTTATAGGGGGGGGGGGGGGGGGGGGTCCGAGATGATGCTTATATAACTAAACTTTGGCGTCGGTGTCGATGTTGAGTTGTATGGAGGCGGACACAATTTAATTTTATTATTAAATTTCCCTGGATTTCTAAATTAACTTATTATGGTAACATAAACACATACTACCTATTTAAGTATTTAAATGAAATATTTGCAGTTACTTTTCATGTACTCGTTTTTTGAAGTCGGTTATAAAATACCCATCAGCTGGACATATTCGCGAGTTACTACAACGTTTTGTATAATCGCGGAATCCGGGAACTTGCATAATAAAAATCAAATTTGTAAGAAGCTGATTCCATATTTACTTAACTTTTCCGCGATTTTGTCAACTTAGGTATAAAAGCATCTGAATTTCCGGATCCCGCTGATATTTGCATTTGTATTGCAGTCGTACGTGCAAGCGCTGCAGAAGAAAGCCCACTGCGGCAACTGGAGCGGCAGCGGCGGCGGCGAGTGCAGCACGCTGCAGAGCGACTCCACGCACCTCACCGTGCTGGCGCCCTCCGAGCACGCGCCGCCCACCGACTCCGACGACGACCTCAACCAGATCCGCCCCGCGCACTAGCCGACACGTACGTATATACACTGGAGTGGCAGCGGCGGCGGCGAGTGCAGCACGCTGCAGAGCGACTCCACGCACCTCACCGTGCTGGCGCCCTCCGAGCACGCGCCGCCCACCGACTCCGACGACGACCTCAACCAGATCCGCCCCGCGCACTAGCCGACACGTACGTATATACACTGGAGCGGCAGCGGCGGCGGCGAGTGCAGCACGCTGCAGAGCGACTCCACGCACCTCACCGTGCTGGCGCCCTCCGAGCACGCGCCGCCCACCGACTCCGACGACGACCTCAACCAGATCCGCCCCGCGCACTAGCCGACACGTACGTATATACACTGGAGCGGCAGCGGCGGCGGCGAGTGCAGCACGCTGCAGAGCGACTCCACGCACCTCACCGTGCTGGCGCCCTCCGAGCACGCGCCGCCCACCGACTCCGACGACGACCTCAACCAGATCCGCCCCGCGCACTAGCCGACACGTACGTATATACACTGGAGCGGCAGCGGCGGCGGCGAGTGCAGCACGCTGCAGAGCGACTCCACGCACCTCACCGTGCTGGCGCCCTCCGAGCACGCGCCGCCCACCGACTCCGACGACGACCTCAACCAGATCCGCCCCGCGCACTAGCCGACACGTACGTATATACACTGGAGCGGCAGCGGCGGCGGCGAGTGCAGCACGCTGCAGAGCGACTCCACGCACCTCACCGTGCTGGCGCCCTCCGAGCACGCGCCGCCCACCGACTCCGACGACGACCTCAACCAGATCCGCCCCGCGCACTAGCCGACACGTACGTATATACACTGGAGCGGCAGCGGCGGCGGCGAGTGCAGCACGCTGCAGAGCGACTCCACGCACCTCACCGTGCTGGCGCCCTCCGAGCACGCGCCGCCCACCGACTCCGACGACGACCTCAACCAGATCCGCCCCGCGCACTAGCCGACACGTACGTATATACACTGGAGCGGCAGCGGCGGCGGCGAGTGCAGCACGCTGCAGAGCGACTCCACGCACCTCACCGTGCTGGCGCCCTCCGAGCACGCGCCGCCCACCGACTCCGACGACGACCTCAACCAGATCCGCCCCGCGCACTAGCCGACACGTACGTATATACACTGGAGCGGCAGCGGCGGCGGCGAGTGCAGCACGCTGCAGAGCGACTCCACGCACCTCACCGTGCTGGCGCCCTCCGAGCACGCGCCGCCCACCGACTCCGACGACGACCTCAACCAGATCCGCCCCGCGCACTAGCCGACACGTACGTATATACACTGGAGCGGCAGCGGCGGCGGCGAGTGCAGCACGCTGCAGAGCGACTCCACGCACCTCACCGTGCTGGCGCCCTCCGAGCACGCGCCGCCCACCGACTCCGACGACGACCTCAACCAGATCCGCCCCGCGCACTAGCCGACACGTACGTATATACACTGGAGCGGCAGCGGCGGCGGCGAGTGCAGCACGCTGCAGAGCGACTCCACGCACCTCACCGTGCTGGCGCCCTCCGAGCACGCGCCGCCCACCGACTCCGACGACGACCTCAACCAGATCCGCCCCGCGCACTAGCCGACACGTACGTATATACACTGGAGCGGCAGCGGCGGCGGCGAGTGCAGCACGCTGCAGAGCGACTCCACGCACCTCACCGTGCTGGCGCCCTCCGAGCACGCGCCGCCCACCGACTCCGACGACGACCTCAACCAGATCCGCCCCGCGCACTAGCCGACACGTACGTATATACACTGGAGCGGCAGCGGCGGCGGCGAGTGCAGCACGCTGCAGAGCGACTCCACGCACCTCACCGTGCTGGCGCCCTCCGAGCACGCGCCGCCCACCGACTCCGACGACGACCTCAACCAGATCCGCCCCGCGCACTAGCCGACACGTACGTATATACACTGGAGCGGCAGCGGCGGCGGCGAGTGCAGCACGCTGCAGAGCGACTCCACGCACCTCACCGTGCTGGCGCCCTCCGAGCACGCGCCGCCCACCGACTCCGACGACGACCTCAACCAGATCCGCCCCGCGCACTAGCCGACACGTACGTATATACACTGGAGCGGCAGCGGCGGCGGCGAGTGCAGCACGCTGCAGAGCGACTCCACGCACCTCACCGTGCTGGCGCCCTCCGAGCACGCGCCGCCCACCGACTCCGACGACGACCTCAACCAGATCCGCCCCGCGCACTAGCCGACACGTACGTATATACACTGGAGCGGCAGCGGCGGCGGCGAGTGCAGCACGCTGCAGAGCGACTCCACGCACCTCACCGTGCTGGCGCCCTCCGAGCACGCGCCGCCCACCGACTCCGACGACGACCTCAACCAGATCCGCCCCGCGCACTAGCCGACACGTACGTATATACACTGGAGCGGCAGCGGCGGCGGCGAGTGCAGCACGCTGCAGAGCGACTCCACGCACCTCACCGTGCTGGCGCCCTCCGAGCACGCGCCGCCCACCGACTCCGACGACGACCTCAACCAGATCCGCCCCGCGCACTAGCCGACACGTACGTATATACACTGGAGCGGCAGCGGCGGCGGCGAGTGCAGCACGCTGCAGAGCGACTCCACGCACCTCACCGTGCTGGCGCCCTCCGAGCACGCGCCGCCCACCGACTCCGACGACGACCTCAACCAGATCCGCCCCGCGCACTAGCCGACACGTACGTATATACACTGGAGCGGCAGCGGCGGCGGCGAGTGCAGCACGCTGCAGAGCGACTCCACGCACCTCACCGTGCTGGCGCCCTCCGAGCACGCGCCGCCCACCGACTCCGACGACGACCTCAACCAGATCCGCCCCGCGCACTAGCCGACACGTACGTATATACACTGGAGCGGCAGCGGCGGCGGCGAGTGCAGCACGCTGCAGAGCGACTCCACGCACCTCACCGTGCTGGCGCCCTCCGAGCACGCGCCGCCCACCGACTCCGACGACGACCTCAACCAGATCCGCCCCGCGCACTAGCCGACACGTACGTATATACACTGGAGCGGCAGCGGCGGCGGCGAGTGCAGCACGCTGCAGAGCGACTCCACGCACCTCACCGTGCTGGCGCCCTCCGAGCACGCGCCGCCCACCGACTCCGACGACGACCTCAACCAGATCCGCCCCGCGCACTAGCCGACACGTACGTATATACACTGGAGCGGCAGCGGCGGCGGCGAGTGCAGCACGCTGCAGAGCGACTCCACGCACCTCACCGTGCTGGCGCCCTCCGAGCACGCGCCGCCCACCGACTCCGACGACGACCTCAACCAGATCCGCCCCGCGCACTAGCCGACACGTACGTATATACACTGGAGCGGCAGCGGCGGCGGCGAGTGCAGCACGCTGCAGAGCGACTCCACGCACCTCACCGTGCTGGCGCCCTCCGAGCACGCGCCGCCCACCGACTCCGACGACGACCTCAACCAGATCCGCCCCGCGCACTAGCCGACACGTACGTATATACACTGGAGCGGCAGTGCGGCGGCTCCGATCTGATTTATTTTGATATATATGTTAGAGAGTAGTCTAAAATAATAGACTTGTATTTTTTTTAGCTGCCCAATCTCAACCTATTGGGACAAACTGACCTCCAAAGTACTGAAAAGTGACAAAACCCTCCAACTTCTACAGATAAAAATTCAAGAAAGTTGCTCATACTTTACTCATATTTCCCTAAAAAAAAAACACCCTCAAAGGGTTAAAATATTGAAGGGTGTTTTTTGAGCCGATAACTCTAACTCATGTATTTCTCTAAGTAGGCCTCAAGGGCCTATTTACCTAGGGTTTATTTATTTATTACATGTCTGATTCTTTTCTTTTTGGCGCTTCGGTAGATGACCTGATGGTGAGAAGAAGCGCCTGAAGAAACTCACCAGTTTCTCTTTTAAAAACAACATTACAACAATTGTGACATTATTACATAAAATGACATTTATAAAATGCAACAAGCAAATACAGTAAACGGCGATAAAGAATGCACATCGATCTTTGGAAAGAGGCAATCTGCTAATTTCGACTTCGTATAGCGATATCTGTGTCGCACACACCATGACGTTTGTTTTGTCAGACGTGGTTCAAATGCGAGAGAGTGCAGTCGCATATTCAAGTCAATATATATTCAGGGTGGGAGCGACTATACCGACATACTTTAGCCATGAATTCCTGGTGGTGTGACGAGTAAATAATGTTATATCAACATGGGTCGAATATTGTTATTTTATATTAATAGTCTTATAGAACAAAATAAATCAGTAAATTCAGACCCTCGTTATAGACATGTCCTTACTGGAGGAAAAGTTATCAAAAAGAAAAAAAAGCTAAAATGGAAACGAAAGGTAAATTTTTTGGCCTCGTAGTCGCTTACCATCAGACACTGCGTAGGTTAATTGCTGTAATTTAAAAAAATTAGTATAACTATCTTAGTCACATTTATTAGGGCTTGTTACACACTTGGGAGTTTTCATTTAAAAAATAATGAATATCTCTGAAAGTAAGCGTTTTTCGACTATACATCACATAACTTTTTTTACTCGTCACACCACCAGGAATTCATGGCTAAAGTATGTCGGTATAGTCCCTCCCACCCTGTATAGAGTTGCTAAAACTTTTACAAAATTAAATTTGTACTATGGCATCTATAGGCAAAAAAGGTACTTAGCCGTTACTTTGCCAGTCAAGCGAAATTATCTAAAATGTTTATAAATATTTTGTAACTGAAGCCGACCAATTTAAAAAACATGAGGATGTTGATATAAGTAATTATTTTAAGATGGTTCAACAGAGAGTTGCAGATGCCACTGGAATTTCAAGAAGAACTTTGAACAATTTATTAAACGAAGTCTGCACTGGCACTGATACACATTCTAGTGAAACAAAGTTCAGCTCTCCGAAAAATGGGAGACCAAAAAAACAATTTCGTTTAGATATGGACGATTTTGATTATGATGTTGTTCGAAGAATGGTGTACGATTTTCACCTGCGTTACAAAGAACTGCCGACAGTAAAATCATTAAAAACTAAATTATCTCATAGTAAAAACAATATTAGCTAAATTATAAATTATCTGTTTTACAGCTCTATACAGGGTGACTTTAAATTGGTAATACAAAACACTTGATTAATGCCATGTAGTGTAACACATTAACCCCTATGTTAAAATTTGCTATATTTAATTATTGCTAATTAAATATTTATTAATAATTAAAGTCCTAAAGTGTGGTTACACTCCATTAAATACCTAAGTGTCATACCTGTCACTCGTATTTTCTTTGACAACTGACAACCGCCCGTGCCGCGCCGTGTAGACCGCCTGTTGCTTACCATTTATGCTGTTTTAGATTTAAGTTTCTGTAATCTTTTGTTTTGGTGCACAATAAAGAATATTGTATTGTATTGTAATTACTAATCAAAACACGTTTTCTTCATAAATATTGCGGCATGTGACGGATAACCAAAGAGGAAAGTGTTCATTTGAAAATCTTTAAACCTCTTTGTTTATTATTATGGTAGGATAACCATGTTAAGCCAACAAAAATGGGATAAATTAATAATTAAAAAAAAAAAAATACTTCTGATTATTTTAAAAGTATGAGACTTAATTGAGGGGCTAAGTTTAGGGGATATGTATGTAAAACATTCATTTTGTATTACCAATTCGAAGTCACCCTGTATATTCCACGTAAAATCAAAATAAAACAACAATAAAGTACTTAGTTCTAAATTCAAATTCTGATGAACGATTAATCTAATAATTGATGTACATGGAAATTAGCATTCGTTTGTATTCGGAAATGCGATGATTGCCGATGTGCATTCTTTATGGCCGTTTACTGTAAACTGGGCACAGTTTTTTTTTACCTTTTACCGAGAGAAGTATATAATCTCCGGATCCATTACATTACAAAACTTAAAACTACATTTTTAGAGATGTAAAGGGTCTCTCTCTAGGCGTTAAAACACGATAAAAAATATAGAAAATAGGCAAACATAGACTAAAATTAATGGAGGTGTAAGGAGTCTCCGTTGCCAACGATATAACGAAACACGTGCTTATTATTTTTTCATGTTCTCAAACATAATATCAAACCAGTAATTAACTAGCAACTTGCTGGTATTTTTTTTTGTCAAAAATTTTTATTTAAGTTTAAAAAAAAATTAAGGCGTTTATTTTTGAATTGAAGGAGTCTCCGTTGCCAACGATATAACGAAACACGTGCTTATTATTTTTTCATGTTCTCAAACATAATATCAAACCAGTAATTAACTAGCAACTTGCTGGTATTTTTTTTGGTGTCAACAATTTTTATTTAAATTAAAAAAAAAAAATTAAGGCGTTTATTTTTGAATCGCATTATCTCCTTAACGGTGGCAGATAGGTTAGAGTGCAACTCGTCATTCTATTCTTAAAATTAATTTGGCTTAGCTTCTTGACTTTCTAATCTCTCATCTTATTTCTATAGTTTTTTGATTACTAACGAATGATTTAGAGTCTCGACCCGGTTATTAAGTGAGAATGTTTTTACTTACAGAATGGCGGCGGCAAATCTCAAGAAAGGTGACAGCAATAATTCCCAGTCTTTGTATCCAGTATTAATGTAAAACACTCATATTTATTAGTGGTTATAATTATTAATCGTATTTATACAGTGTGTAAGTCTAATACGGGCGAATATTGAAACGGTGGTAAGCATAGGACCTAAGAAGTATATTTAGATAACTTTTGCTTAAAACTACAATGAAAATATTTACCATACAAAATAATTCGGCCCGCAATGTAACGCAACACATTCAAGTTGACAGACACGCTAGTTGACAGTTACTTTAAAAAAAGCTCGTATCTCGCAATGTCATAACAAGGCATGTATGCGGTACATTGCTGCTCGGTAAATTTTCAAAAATTAATTACGAGGTCAGTATTAAGTATAATTTAAAAAATCATATTAATTAATGATAACACTACTAAACGCTATATCTGGTTTAATTGTTTGCTCGTATTAGACTTCCACGCTGTATTTAATATGACTTTATTATTGTATTATAAATTATACTTATATTTGACATTTCGTAAGTCTATTTGGGGGTTCAAGACATTTTGACTTTAATAATAATAATATATTCCGATATACTATTTCGCTGACCCAACACTGCCATAGTTATATGATCAGTAGAAAAGTTAAAGCAATTTAACGTAACAATAAAGTCTATTTATGATTGATCTAGCTTAATCGATATGCCACTAGTAATATATACAATTTTAGGGAGAGCACCACCAACATATGCATAAGCTTAGTCAAAGTGACTGTGCAACTGATGGGCTGTAAAATCGAATGGTAGAAAGTTGCATTTATGGGTAATGTTATCAATGATAACCGGTTTTGAGTCTCTTTAAGAATCTTTTATTTGCAAAATTTTGAATAGGGACGATGACTGGGTTAAAAATATGTAATTCTATTTAGTCCGTCAGTTAGATTATGGAAAAATATGGGACACGTATTTTTTGGTTTATCAAAATATTAAAAATCGACAAAGTTATAGATCATCAAACTTCTGGAGTGGAGGCTTGTGACGTCACTCTTGAGTACAATTTGTACTCAAGAGTGACGTTACTCGAAACTTCTAAGCACTCTATCCTCGTCAGTTTTTGTTTGTCAAACAAAACAAAAAATACGTGTACAATATTTTTTCATAATGTAACAGACGGACTAAACAGTTTTTTTTAGTCATCTAGCCTATTATGGCAATAAAAAAGGGGCCATAAGATACGGCATTATCTTAGTTTAGGCCCTCTTTTTTAATGTCTCCGATTAGATCAAGATTTTATATCGACTTTTTCGTATCTATCTTGAACCCCTATTCTGATATATGGTTGTGTTTGTTGATTCTTTTCTGTACTGTATTTTTATATTATTAAAGTGTCAAATACGATGCCGTCGTCCGAATTAAAGGTGTCAAGGTATTTTACCTTTTATGAGAAACTTAAGCTGCATCGTTTGTCCTCGCTTTCCTAATAAAAGTTATTCACACTTTTCAACCTGTTTGTAAAACAGGCATTACTGTTATTCAGTGCCGCAAATTAAACAGAAAGGCACAAAAGTATTATTGTTGTGAGTTTCATTTTATGTTGCGTTTATATGGAAAGTTCCTATAAAATTTTAAGGAAAGTGAAACGATATGATCCATCTTATAGTCTATATGAAACATCACAAGCTTCTCTTATCAGATTGGTGAGGCCTAAATACTTTACAACAGACGATTGTTTATAGCCATTCTTTTATTGTTCGGGCCTACTTGTGCAAGTGCTAACACAATCACGCACAAAGCTGTTTTAGCTCAAACATAAACCTGATTCAGTTTTTAATAGCTTACGAACCACATACACGAAATTATAGAAGTAAACAATTACATCACATTTATTATTTTGTGATTGGCATTTCTAAATAAAAAACTAGAAATGTATATTATAAAAAAATATTTCCCATATTGGCATATTGTTAGCGCCATTTCTGACTAAAACCGGTCCGTTCTTCGTGGACTTTTTTTCGGTGAGTGATATACTTTTTCTTGCCAAAATCTATTTATGGTAAAAATATGCTTTAACTTTCCATTTTGTAGTAGAATTTAATTTTATTGACTTTTTTTCAAGCACATTGCGATTTGGATGTGATGAACGGGTAAACTCTTAAAAGAGTGTAGGATAAGCGAAAATATGTAATTAATTATATTTTTCAAGAACTAATTGAGGTATGAAATCTATTGGCAACTTATCACAAGTTTCGAAACAGGTTTGTTGTGTTTAAAATATTTATTGGCGATTTATATTTTTATGTTAGTATGCAAAGCATTACGCGAGACAAAGAACTGCAAGTTCGGTGTTCTTGTAATTATCTTAATAATGTTTTCAATTGACGGTTGCTGGTCTCTTGAACTTCGTGCCTGCGAGTCCTATCCATATGACATACATTTATTTTTGACTAATATTGATAAAGTGTGATTGAATAAAGAGTCAGCAAAGATCACGCATGACATTATATTTAATTTATTAAAGTATCAACTGATCAGTAGCTGGAATTCCATTAGCATGTGATAACTATTTTTTTCACCAAAGTTTATTTTAGTTGTTATGTTGGTTAAAGCTCAAAGATGTTGTTTAATACGTTTGTGTCTATCTTCTCAAAGAGCAAACGATTCGTTTTTATTGATTTCGAAAGTGTGTTTTATGAGTCAACTGTCAAGCAAGTTAAATCGAGCTATATCGACTACAAAGTAAGAAGTATGTACATAATTATATATTGTGGTAGAGATAGTGATAGCTAGCATTTAGGACATGTATGTAAGTTGGCGTTTGACGTTCTGTAATTCTTCAATATTTGAACTTGGTCCATTCTATCGCTCAATTTCTAGTCTTATTGTTTAAAATAATGATTAATATTTGTATACTAAGTTACAAGAGTTTAAAGATCTACGTTACAAAGCGGTGTACATTCGAGGTCAATTACATGGGGGCGAAAACACGACTTTATTGTCAAGTTCGTGTTATAGCACATTACTTTTCTAGGGAGGTAAAACAAACAATGACTCGGATCGCAGGTATTAGGCGCCCGAGCTGAAGGCAAGTGCGATAAATACGCGATCTGAGGCTTTCTTTATTACCTCGCGTGGTAATTACAAAATTTTACGTATCCCCCTGGCCAGGAAGCGGGATTTTCCGTACGCGTAGCGTGCGTTAATTGCCACTGCATGGTCAGGTGTGACGTAAAGATATTTTTAATAGTAGTAATGTTAACTCCTATGTAACCGACTTCAACTCCTCACGATGAACGCGTAATATGTTAAGGTATTATATTCATGACTATTCCTAAGTTATTTGGTTTTGTATTTTATTATTTGCTAACGTGCAATATCACTTGGTTGCATATTAATTATCTAGTCTGAGTACTGAACGTTGTAACAACCCTGCGAAATACATGCCGTCCATGACTAATTTATTATGACACTTTCGAGTGAGCGGTTAAGAGGCGCTCATAGAACTCGATATCCATCGGCTTGCCTGATTCATAGACAGGGAACGTAAGCAATATCTACTCAGGATTTCCTACGAACTTGTGAGAGTAATTTCGCGTTGGCGTACTATATTTTATTGCCTATAACTACTTGGTGTAACTTTCAGTAGTCAGATGTGGGTGAATTTAGCAACTACGATTAGTAATAGTGAACAACGGCATAATGCAATGTGACTGTTTAATAAATAATACAGACAATATATGTGAAAAAGTGAATGTTTGAAAAGATAAAAATAGCGTAATAGGGAATATGCATGATATTTTCAATTTACTTTAATAAATGCTCATTCATATAAAAAACAGTAGGAAAAAAATATTTTTCGAATAACTATAAAAATAACCAAGATATAACACAACAAAGATTTATCTGTATCTCTTTCTCGCAAAACAGAATATAGTATGGAGATTGTATGGCGGCCGTGTACTATGACGTCATAGTCCATATCGGATCTCTCTCTAATCGCTGTCTGATTAGTGCTTTAAAATGTTTATATCTTCCGTGTTTCTCGGTCGATTTCAATTTTATTTTGACTGTATGTCATCTTTTTGACGGTATTTTCATATTTTGTTAAGAAATCTGTTAAAAAAAATTCATGCATATTCCCTATTGTCCAGGTTGGTATTATTTCTGTAATTACTGTTTATACATGTTTTAGCTATTTGTTACTTGAATCTGTTTTGTGTGGTTATGTTACTCCAGTTTACATTCCTTTTCATATTTATATTTTGTTTTATTTCACCATCGAATTACCTAGAGTAGGTCTTACTAATTATAAAATAATGCCCGGGAGTTAAGTTATCGTTTAGCTCAGTCGAATCCAAAAATGAAAGCAGAAATATCTGTACACAGATCTGTTTGTCTGTGTTTACGCATCTGACGATTAAGTAATGTTCCGATTCAGGCTGTAATACATGTGCACTTAGTGTAAAGGTCGTTCTCAAAAAGATGTTCGTAGTTAGGATTTTATTAAAAGTGTTAAAATTTTCCTTTGTGTAACGAATGTTTACCATATAATTTGTATGGTAACTTTCGTTACACAAAGGAACAACATGTAATAAAGCCCTAACTATGGACATGTTTTTTTTAAACGACTATTAACGGTCATCCATATCTCAAGTATTCTCCGGCGATCATATGCATAATATAAAGTAATTATTACCTATTCTCATACGTGAAATATATTCATACCACATTTCAGTAGTGTATTACACTCACGGACAATGGATTCAGGTCACTTTCTATGAACAATTATATAGAAAACGACCCGAAATCATTGTCCGTGGGTGTATTTTAATCCAGTTGTTAAAATTTAAACATTAGCACTAACATTTTATTAGGACACTTGCTGCATGCTTATTCTTATTTATTTGCCAACATACCTCTAAATGATGTGACAGCAGGTGAAATAAGTCACGCAATTTCCTATATAGAGGGCATGCCAAACCAGGTACATGGTCGGACTACGCTAAGTCTGCCGAGGTCGAAAAAAGGTTTTATTTCAAGAAACACACACGACAAGCAAGATGATTAATTACTTCGTCTTCATACTTGGCAAATATCTTTCCGTTTAATAAGTATATAATGTGTCTACCTACCTACGGAAATAAATATTTAGGATAGTCTTGCACAATCGATCTAGTTCCAAACAAACTAAGCAATGCTTGTATACAAGTACATATATACTGAAATACATAGAAATTATCCAAGACCCTGGAACATTTTATTCCTGGAACGCTCATTTTGGTTGGAAGTTGATAGATTTGTGCAAGAGTGACCGGCATATTTATTTCAGTAGGTATGTTGACACATAATAACCGGAAAAATAATTGAGAAGTATCAAGATGAATTAATCTTCTTGCCGTGGTTTCCCCATGTTGCCATATTTATATTTTTGAATAAAACCTTTTTTCGACCTCTACAAACTTAGCCTAGTCCCACTATATGTTCGGGTCCTATATCGCAGCGTAAAAACAGTGAGTAGTGTGTGAGTGACATAAGGAATGAGACTGAGTAAGAGCGAGATAAGTATGAAAGGATCGAATTGTGAGACACGGGAGACCTTCAACATGTCATATGGGGAATGTAGACATGTTAATTAACGATCATGCAACTGAGCTTACTCGAACCATCAAATCCGTTGTTGGGCGTTTTCCAAAATAAATCCCTGGGTAGCTACTTTCTCTAAATTGGACTTTTGAGGTTTTTCTGGCTCAGAATCGTTAGTACTTCCGAACCTTATACGTAAAAAAAGTCCCAAAATTTGTATGGATTTTTTTCCACTACGTCACGTTCATACAAACATTAGTACAAAATGGTGACGTAATGGGAAAATAAATTTGGGACACTTTTTTTACGTATAAGTATAAGGTTCGAAAGTACTAACGATTCTGAGCCATAACAACCTCAAAAGTCCATATTTTGAGAAAGTAGCTACAACGGTATTTATTTTGGACAACGCCCTGTTACGCTTGGGGTTTCCCGCTGCAGTAGTCTAAAATCTTGGCTAACCGTGACTTGATTATCTAATAAAATTCTATCGACTTGATTAAGATATATTTTTGTAATACATTTAACGAATTTAGTTTATAATATTGAAATTTTCAAGCAGTTCAATTTTTTGGCGGAGGTAGGTACTTGTAATCGGTAGATTGTTACGCTGCGGGTGTAACTATTGGTCAATCCAGTGGACCTCAGAATCATAGATAATAGTTCAGCGTGTTCTGTCGTATTTCTTTCCCTCACAGTCCAAAAAGAAAATAGTAAGTAAACGGTTTTTTTCTTTTTTGACGTAAAGTCAACATCATAAATAAATAGGTATACGAATAAAGTGACAAAATTTTATAAAATAAACATTATGTCAGGGGCGTAAGAGTGTACAGATCACAGAAATAAAACGAGATATTTAGAAGAAAATAGTTAGTTCCTCGATTTGCATGGGAACTAAGCGTGTAACGTTTTTCGCTTGGTGTTTGACGCCAAAAGTGTAATTTTGTGATGGAAAACATAAATTTTCCGTTTCATTTGGTGGTATTTGAATAATTAGTTATACCGTTTATTATCAGATTTCCAAATCTGATAATAATATTGATGGCAACTGAAGTTAACAGCGTGCAAAGTAGGTCGTGGCCACTTCCTTTTAGCACGCGAGGTACACACGGTTCCTTCTACTTCGATATATTTCAGTGATACAGATATTTTTGTCGCCTTGATAACGTATAGGTATATATTTATGATATTGACTGTACCTACGTAACAGTGCTGAATCTCTCTTAAATCTAAACCTATCGATCACTCATTGCACTGCCCTTTTCATTCGTTGTTATATCTACTATCAAATACATACTTTAAACATCTTGTGCTAATTCGCGAATAACATCCAATAATTTATCAGTATGATTAATAATTAAACCATATAATGGTTTGTAACAATATATGTATTATGTCGGTATAAAAACTAAGTACTTACCTACAACAATGATGATTAGGATAAGATAAATAGATAAGTTGGATGTGATTCAGAGTAAATGCCATAGAAAGCTCACGGGATCCAATTGTAATTGTATATTAAATTGTTAGTTGCAAAGATCCGTGCGTAAACCTTAAGGTTCACTTTTATTCACTTTATCGGCCCGTTTTAATATTGTAGAATGGACGTTTATTTGTTCTGAGCTAAATAACTACCTATTAGCCGTTGTAATAAATTTAACGTATGAGTAACACAATTTATTTTTAACATGAAAATGGCGAGAACTGATGGCTTTCATTGATGGAAGAACAAACTAGTGGAAAATGCGATTAAATAATACTTTGTAGATCCTATCTTTCCACAGGATCCTTTTATCTTTCGATAGTAGGCCTCAGTTTAGCAAAGTAGAATGAGCAGCAAACTATGAAGTATTATAGGTATTTAACAGTAGTTTCGCCTAGTACCAAACCAGCTTTAACTGTACTTAAAAAGCGTTTGTACACCTTCCATTCAGAGAAAAATGCTTTTCTTGTCTCTTAGGATCCCCCCTAAGAGGAAAGAAAAAATTTTTGACCCCTTGATCCCTCAAAGTGCTACTTTATGTCCTTTTCGTATAAACCTGTTTGTAAATTTATATTTGGTCACTGTCTTGATTTTGCGGACAATTCGTACACATAATTAGTATTTTTGACATATATTTGAAGGGTCCACGGAAAGAACATGTCTAGTCAATTAAGTAGCTTTTTGAGTTATAGCGGTTTGAAAGTTAGTCATCGGGAACAATTACTATGGTAGGTAACCATTTCTTTAAAAGTGAAAAAAAAATATTTTAAGTACCACCTGTAATCAAGTGGTAAGTTATAGATCATTGCGAGCTTTTGAGATTAAAATCTCATTTTCAAAAAAAAGTGACTAGATATGTTCTTTCCGTGGACCCTTCATTTGCTCAATACCTATTTTTAGGGTTCCGTAGCCAAAATGGCAAAAACGGAACCCTTATAGTTTCGTTATGTCCGTCCGTCTGTCTGTCTGTCTGTCTGTCTGTCCGTATGTCACAGGCATTTTACTCAGAAACTACATGATGGATATTGATGAAATTTGGAATATAGGTGTCTTTTATGAACCGCTACTTAGTTTGGTATATAAATAATTAAAATAAATATTTTTAGGGGGGGCACTCCATACATGTTAAAGACAGTAAAAAAATTTTTTTTCAGCAAATATCAACGTGTGGTACATAGTTCGACAGCTCTTTAAAAAGCGCTATAAGGTTCCTAAGTAATTTTTATGATTAAGTGAATGTATTTGGAAATAATCGCTCCGAAAGTTGTGTAAATTGTGTCCCCCCCCCCCCTCTATTTTCTAAACCGTGCGTTCGAAAAATATGAAAAAAATCACGAAGGTAACGCTTAATTAATACTTTGAACGAAAATTATTTTCAACAAGATCGAATTAACCGTTTTTGAGTTATTGCCGATAAACTGCGCTTCTCAACAAAAGGACGTAATTGCTATGAAGATACGCTCTTTTGTTGTTGTACTTTTTTTACATCGTATTTTTTACCTTATAGTTACGGCTATGGAACCCTACACTGAGCATGGTCCGACATGCTCTTGGCCAGTTTTTTCTCATAGTCGGTGTGAAAAGTAGTACCTAAGTGTCACACATACGTAGCAAAATTATTTTCATTGTGGCCGTTAACACTTGGATCTCTGGGTACTACACCACTACTACATTGTTTTGTTACCTTTTGACACAATCTACTATTGTAGCATAGGTTTCGATAAACCCAGTTCAGTCTTGGCGTCACTGTTTACTTCGGGTGGTGTTTTTATTAATAAACTTTGACCTTATTTACCACTTACTAACTAGCACATCTGTCGCCGGCATTCTAATTTTGTACACAAAAATTTTAGGCATGTCACCGACGCTGAATATGTCAAAACGTGTGTTGTGTCCAAAATTTACTGGACAAAATTTTATCTAATGTTGTTCCTAACAAAGTTCTTAGCATTAACTAGTGACTATGCATTTAAAATAGACACTATATAGGGTGGGAGTATACCGACATACTTTAGCCATGAATTCCTGGTGGTGTGACGAGTAAAAAATGTTATATCAATATGGGTCGAATATTGTCATTTTACATGAATAGTCTTATGGAACAAAATAAATCAGTAAATTAAGCACCTCGTTATAAACATGTCCTTACTGGCTGAAAAGTTATCAAAAAGAAAAAAAAAAGCTAAAATGGAAACGAAAGGTCAATTTTTTGGCCTCGTAGTCGCTTACCATCAAATACTGCGAAGGTTAATTCCTGTTTAGTTAAAGGATTTTAAAAAAATAGTAAAGGTATCTTAGTCACATTAATTATTAGGGCTTGTTACACACTTGGGATTTTTCATTTACAAAATAATGAATATCTCGGAAAGTAAGCGTTTTTCGACTATACATCATATAAAATTTTTTACTCCTAATAGTTGTTAGAATCTATAGTTAAAGTTTGTCGGTATAGTCCCTCCCACGCTGTATAGCGTTCGACTTGGTGTATTCATAGTCTACGCTCTTTAGCTCTATGATGAGTTGATTAGCTCTTCCGATTCTAGCCATCTAGCTCGTTTGTTACATAATAGGGTATTTGACAACAATCAAAATAAATTCATTAACTCTAACCAGCAAATTACGCTTCCAAAACAGCCCGGATAAAATCATTCAAACTTATTTTCGTGCCATCAACGATTTTACAATGACGAAAACTAAAAATAAGGCACCATGTTGAGCATGACGTCACAAGCACGTCACAAGATAGTATTTCATACTAAACTGCATACTTTCGGAGCGTTTTGACACTTCATAAAAAGAAGCTGATTTGAACTGTCATCAAGTAGCCTATTGTGTTTGCGTTAGTATGTCTTAAATAAATCTTGAGACAGATTTTCTACCACTTCGAGTGGTCATATTGACTTGTAATTTGGTATAAATTCAATTAGGGGGCTATTCTTCAGAAATATGTCTGCGACTCATTCATGTCTCTCCATACATTTAGTATGAAAAGGGCCAGATGACTGAGAAGAAATGCCCTAGAAACTTCTGTAATTAAGATCCGCTACGAGAAAAGTAGTAATCGTAACTAAACTTTACACATCATAACATAACTATCATTTCAGCTGCCTATTTACTGGGCATCACAATTGGCTAGTTGACAACTTTTTTCTGTGATATGTTATAGAAACACTTTTTCAATAATAGACTTAGAAAATCTTAGAACTCAAGACCTTTGTTCTAAGTTGTGTTGAAACAACTATGTTGAAACTTGCCTTTATCGTAACGATTTCATAACAAAAGTTACCATACATTTTATGGGTTATTTAATGGTTTTAATAATTTTATACTTTTAAAATGGACTTTCACACTCAACTTTGCAGGCTTATAAAAAAGTTACACTTTAGGTATCAAACTCAATAATTTTACATATTTCCTTATTTTAACAGGATCTTATATAATTTTTACATATTTCGGTTACAGTCAAGTAATTGACCCAATTTCACGAAAAATCTTAACAGCCTGAAGTACCTGCGTATACGATTGCTTAGGTAGGTAGGTACGGTACGAGTAAGTGGCCAACGCCACCTCTTTAGAGCAATCACGGCTAGTCACGGGCATCTTCTAGTAGGTATACTTATAAAAATTGCTTACTGATGCTGAGATAGATTTTTCATTACAATGTGTGTCATTGTCAAGTTTGCGACACGTTAATGACTGCTTAGTACGTCCACTAGTTTATTCTTCCGTTACGTATTTATTACCTATACAGACTACATAGGTAGTTACGATGTGAATATGATCTTGCGTGATGTGATATGTCTGAAGATTGTCGTAGAAGTAAGCAACTGTGGAATTAGTACCAAATAGTGGACGTTGGTCCCTTCTTGCCAATAATGTAATTTACGAACGTTATTTTAATAAATAATTTGTCGTCGTAAAGGTTGTTTTCTTGCTTCCTGATATGTTGAAAGGAAATAAAACATCCATAATACTTAAACAATTTAATATTAAACAACACTTTGGTTTAATTTTACTTTAACAAAATGTACATTTTGGATTATGAATATAATTACATGTCTATACGAATGTTTTTTGATCGTATAAGATTTCTTTTCAAATAAGATTACTAACACGTTGGGGTGCATACATACATCTTCTCTTATACAATATCAATGCTCACTTGCTTATAATATATTAAATGTAATGTGCATTTCAATAAATATAAATAAGCATTTCGGCTCCCGTACGAACATTTATCGGCGACGTAAAGTGTAAGCACAGACCACTAAACCTAAAGACGTCGCATAGTCAGGCGACCCCCGCTGCCACTCATACGGTAAATTTACTCCAAGATTGAGACACGCCCCCGTTACTAACTTCAGTCTGTTCTCGGAAGTTGCGTAAGTAACATGGTTAAAAATGCATTATTGTTGCGTGAAATTGTGTGGCAAAAACACTAAAACATCTGGTGTGCAAAAGGATGGAATTTCATTTTACAGGTAAGCAGATTTCAATAAAATTACTAATTAAATATGCGTATTATCAAATTAAGTTTTCTAGACTGCCGTAGTCACTCGTTGATGTATTTTAACGAAGTCTCTTTCTATCACGATATGCGAATAATCGCACCTTCCTTGTTTACCATTACGTGGCATTACTAAGTACGAACTAGTGATGTCCATAGTATGTGTTGGTTTACTTTCGATAACTGATAACATGAAATATGCAATACATCGCAAGTAATTTAAAAATATCGAAATATTATCCATCATATGTACATATATGGGCAAAGTATTTGCCCGCAGCCGCGTCTAATTATTATTTATATATTTAAAGTGGTAAATTGTCTTTTAAGACTGCAGTGTTACATTATAAATCATTCAAAGCATGTCAACTAAAATGTGTTTAATTTCTTTAAGGTTTACGAAGTGTCCTAATATAAAGGAAATGTGGATTGATGCTACAAATAAAGTATCGTATGTTCTCGCCATTTTAAATCAGAATATTTTAGATAGACAAAATCTGGGAACAGGCGACTTTTAAGTCCTAATGCCATTCCTACGCTTCACTTACCAACTGTGATGAGTATATTGATTCTTCGTTATCAGCTGAGTTGTGTAAAGGCAATGTTTAACGTTATAGTATTTCGTTGACACTCAGACTTACAAGAACAATTGTTGCCTCAAGTGCTCGCCTAGTCTGGCCTCAAGTGCTCACATAACAAACAATAAATTAGCTAATTTATTGCCGTGACTACGATGCCCAAACTTATTATACAGCAGCACTTAAATCATAGTGGCATTAATTATTACAATTAAGCTCAAATTAATACCAATTTATAATAAAGTTTTATTTTTAAGAATTAACAATGTATTTAATGATAATGCCAGTTACAATCCATTGCTGTCAGTATTTAAAAATCATGTCCTACTCAATAGTTTGAAAACAGTGAACTGTAATAGAGTAGGTATGTAAGTCGGGGGGGGGGGGATGTTTGAATGAATGGGGTTGTTTTATTAATTTAGCTACTACTCTAATCATCGATCATCGTCACATCACTAGCGGCCCCCAGACATTTTGTTTATATTTCTGTGTGACGCCCACTTGACCTTCAGTCGGCAAATCACAGTGCGGTAAGCGCTCGTCGCGTCTCCCGCGCCCCTTTAGTTTTGGCAGAATCGATTTCAATGAAACAATCCTACGAAGCGACGTCTTTAGGTTTAGTGGTCTGTGAGTGTAAGTCATCTATTGAATGTGTAACTACGTGCGAGATAGACGAGTGCTTTAAGTCAGCGATAAACCGAAGATATCTTGCTAGAGGGGCGGCTGTCATGCTCATATGCAGGTGGTGATTTCTTCGACGTAGGAAGCGGGGAAGATGCCGTATCGGCCGTCCAGGTCGCCGGACCACCAGCCGTCTTCCTGCTTCTCGTGAATATTTATTATATCGCCTGCGAAGAAAGGACACGTGAGGAACAAACTTAAATCAACACAACCAACACTCGCGCCCAATTCAGTCTCGCTATGCATATAACTTTGTATAAGTACAATGAATATTTTGACAGTGTTTACACTCAGCATTCGAACTGCAGATAGGTACATATCTTGAAACCCAATGTTCTGATGAGGTACGGTAATTTATAAAAATAGTTCTATGATCAATCCCGATCATATCTTGGATTTGGTGAAGGTAGGTAAATATGTAAGCGCACTTAGGTATAACATATATATTTTTTATATTAATTCATTATTTTTATTAGCATCTGCATTTTTATAAGTATTAGTCAAGTCTTTTTTATTTATGGTACCTGGTGATAATGTAAGTTCGTCATTCAGCCTGGCTTCGTAAATGTACAGCGCACGGCACTTTCCTATGGACTTGATTGGCGAATTGGTTTCCCCGCTTTCATTCTTAAGCATATCTGTCAAATCCGTGGAACTGTCACTTTGTGATGAAAACTCATCTGCAAATGCAAAGTATATTAAAAATGATGTCTATAAATTGGTCATTATATTCTCATATTCATAGTCAGAAGTTGTTAGATTAGTTTACCGAAGTCGCTGTCCTGCTGGTTGGACAGTCCATCCCCTGCCCCGCGCTCGCTCCAGTCAAGAGGGCTCTCGGGAGGCGGCGCGTCGGGCGTGGGAGGTGCCACGGCAGGGGGCAGTTCCACGCACACCGGCGTGACAGGCGCACTCTTACTCTCCGTGTTCCTTCTGAACGACAAGTGCTCTATTCGCAGCTTGCTCGACGCTCTGCTCATGATGGAGTCCCGCCTCTCCCTCTCTTCCCCGCCACCGTTTACGCTTTTCGTTAGCGCCGTATAAGTCGGTTGGAGGTTTTTGTTAACTTCGTTTTGATAGTCTTCCTGCAGCCACGGTGGTACCTGTAACGTATGTAGGTAGGTAACTAGTTTTTGTAAATGCTATAGAGCATTATTCCTCGCAAGGGCATTCAAAATAATTCAGTGCAACTGAATTAGACAAGACAAGATAACGGACGTCTGCGCTGTGGTCGCCCCAGAAGGAGATGACGGGTTAACGGGCTGACGGGTATATATACCAGTGGCGTGGCGTCCATAGAACCCGATTCCCACCGGCTTGCCTATTTTAAAGCATATGACCTACTACTCGTGTAGAATAAGTAATCCAAATCTGCATCGGCTTTACTAAGAATATATTTGACGCCACGCCACTGATCTATGCTTATATACCTCAACGGCTGACAAGAGGTTGCATTCGATCGGGGTTACTGGAAATCTAGGGAGAAGGCTTTGCCCTGCAAAAGGGATATCTAGTTGCTAGTAAAAAGAAGGACTTACTTTTAGTACACTCTGTTGCAGGCCTTGCTTATCCCTTATTACTTTGATGTGTGTTGCTAGAGGATGGTTGACGGGAGCCCGGCTGTCCAGTTCGTTCAATGTGGACGTAATCTTGTACCTTACAGCTTCCAAATATGTCAGCATTGATTTCATCTGAAATTAGTATGTATCATGTATTTACAATAAAGAATATGATTGTAAGAAAACAAAACAGGACATCTATTCACGAATCAGGTGGTCGGTAGCTTGTTAGAAAGCAATTTTTCTGTCCTTCAGCCGGAAACGTCACCTTGCCGGCCGCTGCGCTAAACGAAGATGCCGTTTTCTGGCTCCGTCGAACAGAAAAATGGTTTTCATCACACTTGCTCGAAAATGGTGTCATTACACGTAGGTTTTGCGGGCCGTAAATGACCTATTACGCCCTAGGGCGTAATGGTTTTCTTTTTAAATTTGAAACGCTGGTTCTGTTTTACTCTAATTTGTCATTTTCAAAGGAAACGCCAAGTTACTTTTTTAACTTTTATTACTGAAATATTTATTTAAAGAGAACTGTTATTGTAAATACATGTAAACACATATTTCTGTCACATTAATTAAATGTTTAAATACAGTATTTCAGTATTTTGCAAATATAAAATAAACCATTTTTAGTCTTTACCGCTATGGTTTCCGAACGTGACTTGACGCGCATTGTCTATGGAATATGTCACTAATGTCACTGTCAGTTTTACAATTTTATTTAGGTTAAGTAAGGTTATTTTAATCAGATTTCCTTACAAGTGTGATGAAAAACATTGTGTGTGCCACGGGCGGTAAAGGAATTACAAACTCGTGTTATTAAAGCCCTCGGCTTCGCCTCGGCCTTGTAACAAACACTCGTTTGTAATTCTTTACTTACCGCCCTTGATACACAATGTACTAATACAAACCTTGGCCAATGGCCAGTAAATAAGAAAGCCTCAGATCACATGTTACTTTACTAGCCTCGGTATGTAATGTACTATTTTGGGACAGGAATTCGATAAAATTACCGCATTTGAGCAAGTTTTGGGAAATAATATGACCACAGACTATAGCTTTACTTTCAGTTATGACATAACACTTAGTCTCTTCGTTGCGCGGATAAATTACGAGTGTTTATGATAAAGCACCCAATATTTAGCAAAATACGTAGGTAAGGTAAGGTATATCTAGACAGGGACGACATAATGTCATAGGTACGTAGGTTAGGTAGGCATAAATACATTACATGGTACAGTTTGTCAGCGACATTCTGCTGCGAGTCGTCGTTGCCGAACGTCGGAGTTTGCTTCATGGCCATGGAGAGTTTCTCCAAGCCCTGCTTGGATTTGCGCTCTCGGTCGATATCTTGTTTTACTAGTTGTAGAATCTTTAGTAATGCCTGTAAAGGTTTTAAATAGTTATTAGATGGCCTTTTTTTATTTAAAATATCCCTTAACTATCAGTTAACAGGTCGTCACAAAACTGACGGTTAGTGTCAAACTCCATATATTTCGTCACCAACTGACAGACGGTATTTAAACCTAGCTTAAGTTTCAACTAAACGTACATTTTAAACTTTAGTGCGAATTCGCATCGCAAAAAAATATATTAGAAGTTTTTTAGCTTCGTCGCACCATGGTGCTGTACCCTGGGTAGGGATGTCCCAGAAAGCAAGATTTGCTCCATACAAACTTTGAAGCCAAGTCGGCACGGGTTGCCATCATCACAGACAGCTGAAATTTTATATACCATAATATTTTAGTAGTTATAACATTTTTAGCGACACTGTGTCAGGGTCAAATAGAAAGTTGTTAGGCTTTATATAAAATTTCAGCTCCCTGTGATGATGGGAACGCGTGCCGACTTGGCTTCAAAGTTTGTATGGAGATTTGCTTTCTGGGACACCCTAACCCTGGGCACATAATAAGTATTGATACTACGTACAGAAATCCCTCTCCCTAACAAAACTGTCGATCGCGTCCCATGACCGGTCGGAGCTGACCCGCATCCGACCGTCTCTATCGCACAACGCGTACTAACGCGTGCTCTTTCTGGTCGCTGGCTATTACCACCGATGGGAGGCGATATTTAATAATAATAACCACGCAACGGAATCGCGGAGTGAGTCAGTCCTGCCCTGGGCCTTATAGGTATTATAGGTATCTCGTGCGTACTTGTTTGCGGCGCTCCTTGTTCATGGCGAGCGTGGTGTGCTCGCAGTAGAAGTCGGGCAGCAGCTGCTCGGTGGCGCCGGCGGGCGCGCTGCGCACGCGGCGCACCACGCGCATGTCCATGTGCGGCTCTGCCTTGCTTATGGGTGCCACTAGGTTGTTTGAAATCTGAAATACATGTTCATAATTATAATGAAGAGCAATTAAGTTTCTGTCATAAATTCTATTTTCGAGAATCTGATTCATCTGTCGGTTTTCATTGCCGATTTTACCATTGTACCTTTTGTTGTATAGTCGCGATGTTAAACAAATCAAATTCTATGTAATTTGGATGAAGCTATGGCACAGATTAGAGAATTTGACCAGATATTTCACTCTAGCGCGTGTCCATACAAAAGACAAGAATTCCCATGCTCGCAGCGAAACAATAGACCCGTTTGGCGCGCGCGCCGAGGACTCGCCCACAGCCACAGCACGGTAAACTTCGCGCAGTACAGTACGTCTCCGTTTACTTACTTCTCGTACTTTGTTTGATATCGCCCGACTCTGAAGAATATATTAATTTGTGAAGACTTCGTGTTTAAGCATCCATAGTCTTATAATTTAACCCAAATAATTTAGCACTTTGTTTGTACACAAACAAACTAAAGTAGGTATCACTGCAATTCAATATAAGTTGACAGTATTCACTGTTTTGCTTAATCAAATGAGTTGAGAACCCTGCGTTATATTTATTTCAAATAGGTACATTGTTGATAATTCGCACAGTTCTCGGCGGCGGCGTCGGCCGGCATCAACGGCGTTTGCGTACTGTCAGGAAAATTATTTTGTGCCACTGTGACGTTTAGAACGCCGGAGTTTCGATCGGCTACGCCCACCGCGCAGGCGGCCAAAAATGAGTGAAATCCACCTGGCTATGGCCACCTCCGAAACCGCTCTTCTGAGCTGAACTGATTGATGATGGCATCAGACCAGCTCCATGGTTGTACGAGTACTATATTATCGTATTGTCACGGAAGATACACAAGTCACTATATCAGGATGTCATTTTAATTTATCTTTCAAGATTTGACTAGGCTCCCCGAAATTTTATAAAGCAGGGTTGTGCAATCGGATGCATAATTGTGCTGCGGCAGCATTCTACGGAAACGTTACGTAAGTGACACTACCTTTTTAATACTTTTACTTTTAAAATTAGGAAGCTGAATATCGGTATGGTAATAGGTATCATAACTTAGCTTTAAGATTGGTAGTGTTTCTTAGCAGCTAATAAGTTTTATTAGGGTAGCCACGTAGGTACCTACCATAGCGTCACAAGTAGCGTAAAAAGTAGATGTTTCCATGGAATGCTCTAAGGGTAGGTAATTTGATTATTAGTACCTAATTGCGTTTAAAAGACATGGTGTTGTTACCTCTGCTAGCTGTGGAGGGACCGCGGCCGTCAACCTGAGGTAGCAATCGGCAGCGGTCTTCAGTTGCGCCAGCCTCTCCTCCTCCAGAGATTCCAGCATGCCGGCGCCTTTCATAACGCTCGATTCCCACTCAAGCCTGTATAAACCGCAACTTTAGTACACAACAGTATATGGTAGATATACACCGTGGGTACGAGTAACCCGACAAACTTTAACTATAGATTCTAACAACTATTAGGAGTAAAAAAAGTTATGTGATGTATAGTCGAAAAACGCTTACTTTCAGAGATATTAATTATTTTTTAAATGAAAACTCCCAAGTGTGTAACAAGCCCTAATAAATGTGACTAAGATCGTTTTATTAATTTTTTTAAATCCTTTAACTAAACAGCAATTAACCATCGCAGTATTTGATGGTAAGCGACTACGAGGCCAAAAATTGACCTTTCGTTTCCATTTTAGCTTTTTTTTTCTTTTTGATAACTTTTCCTCCAGTAAGGACATGTTTATAACGAGGGGCTGAATTTACTGATTTATTTTGTTCCATAAGACTATTAATGTAAAATGACAATATTCGACCCATGTTGATATAACATTATTTACTCGTCACACAACCAGGAATTCATGGCTGGAGTATGTCGGAATAGTCGCTCCCACCCTGTAGATAGTTGCATATTAACAAACACAACTTTGTTGAGGAGCTTGATTGATAATGATAAGGTAACCAATTTAAACCAAGCCATAGAATATTATGGACATTGGCTGTCAATTAGTAAGCGTAGTAACTATTTTAGAGCACACATTTTCTTAGATTATAACACTCTATAACAGCTCTTTGCATAAGCAGTCTTTTTTGGGTACCTATATAAGTACAAAACAATTAGCTATGGTAAAGGAAAAAAGTATGGTAGTGAACTAAATACCTGGCCCTTTCCGCATGAACACAAACATTATAATATTCGACTTCAGTCTTTTTAACGGCGTCTTCTGTTTTCCTTTTCTTGACTAGGAGCTTCGCAGCCTCTCTTTCACTCGTGGCGCCCGTGACGCGCTCGGCGCGGGCGGCGCTGAGGATGGAGTGCGCGTGCGGTATGTGGCCGACGCTGGAACTGCGCGGCATACGACTGAAATCAACACGGGAGCTGGTATCATACTTAAGAGGCAACGTAAGCCGGCGTTTCGACCATACATAACTCGAAAATCTGACTCTCTACTATCCTCCACCAAAGCAATATCTGTCATTAGAGAAGGAGTAGCTGAAACCCAGACCTCGAATTCAAAGTTTTTGTATAAACGGAACGGCAGCCTGCGTTCCCTCTGAACAATTCTCTCTAAACATTCGCACAGCATTTAAATTCGCAGAGACAGTCGCAATGCTAATTAAGCGAAGGATCCTTCAACTCGACGGCTCAACATCCCGTTTAAGTTTACTTTGTCAAATCAATATCAAGATGTTGAAATCGTCGAGAGCATTCCAAAGTAAGCAGACCTAATATCTAAAGTAGCATCTTGCAGTTTCTCGTTTTCCCGGGCCGCTGCGTGAGAGTTCTTCTTAGATTTAACTTCATTCGTGCGCCACTCGGTGAGAGTCCGCGAAGTTTTATCCACGTTGCCCTCGATCTGTGTTAATAAACAAATTATTAGGTTACGTTATCGAAATCATTTTAATGTTATGTAAATTTCCATATTGTAACTTTTACCTTCTTTCTTAGCTTTAGTTGATTGTCGATTACAATTTTCATAGGTTTCACTAATTCTTCTGTAAGAGCATGAGCATATGTCCTGGAACATATTAAGAAACCGTGTTCATAGTTTTTTTTGCAGCTGTTTAGTAAAATGAGAGGGTATTCCGGTTTTTACCTATGAATATCTGCCCGCTTCTCCATTTCTGTCGCGACATGTTTCCACGCCTCGGCGCAGGAGCCAATGCTCTCTTTGCAAGCTTTGCTCAGCTTTGTACCAAGTTTCGCTAAACATTTTGAGTAGTAATTTTCAGCTTCTATCCTGCAATATGCATAAAATGTACATTAACCATGTTAACTTTCTTTCTTTTAAAAATGATTCACTAGTAGGTACTTGACAACTTCGTGTATATATTGATAATCCACCTATTTACCTGGGTGATTCTTGAAGGACATCATACCCCTGGCCTCAAATATTCAGAAGATTCCGCCTCATTAGAATGGCATATTGGGTTAATTTGTAGAGCTTGGCCGGAACAACATAAGTAATAACCAGAAATGCCATTCAAAAGAGGCGAGATCTACTAAATATATGTCAATATGGTGTATAAATAGGGGAATGATAATTTTCAAGAATTACCCACGTTTACTGACTTGAGCAAGAATTTGTAGCACTAAGTGTACCTATATTGTTTATGACCGGAAAAAACGATAAACTTTCTTAGCCGATGCAAGAATACAAACTTTGAAACGATTGGTATATTTGTGGCTATCGCGTCGCGTCTTGGCCCACTTGGCGGCACCTCGCGACGTTCTATTTTTGATTTTGTTGCCTTTGTCGCGTCCTATGTTTGTACTGTATTATGTGCATAACAACATCGCTTTCTGGTATTTGGTTAGTTCTACTAGCGTTTCAACCGCTTCACTTTCCAGGTCGAGTTATGAAATATTTCCCCTCATTTCGGTTATTTTGTAGAATACGAGTACCTCTAATAAAAATATTATTATTTTTATTAATGAAATGAGATTGAAAATGGTAATCCGAGCCCACAGAGAAAGTCAAAAATGCGAACAGGAAAATGAGAGCGGTTGAAACGCTGCGCACCTACCCATTTATTGCGGATTTAATAGTAGGTAAAGGTAGGTATTTATATAAAGTTATCTATATTCTAGGTTAACCTGCAAATTGGAACTTGCAGAAGTGTTGTAGGTGCATAGACGATAATACAGTACAATGTCCAACAACCGGCATTCAAAAACGACGGCAAAGATGACTAGAGTTGTATGTTCTCGTAGTCAGTAGTTATGTAGTAATGCATTGTGGTGTTAATAAATGCTAAACGCAATTATATAGCGTGACGAGCGCTATGGTTCTGCTCGCGCAGTTGTTTCGCCGGAGCGGAGCGCATGATCATTTCGTTAAGTACCTAACCTGCCTCTAGTGGCTAAATTACGGTAATGTCAATTACGTAATCAGTAATGAGATGTTCAGTAAAAATTACAGAATTACGTTAATATCTGAAATTACAAAATAATCATGGATTTTTTGTCTTATGGACCGAATTTTAGCGGCTGGCTGGAAGATGTCGATATCATAACCCGTACCTGTGATAATAATTTAATAAGAAATAACCACAACATTATTTTTTTTAAAACCACCGGCTTTCTATAAACTAATTTCGATAAGAAATGCCGAGACTCGAGACTCTATCTAAAATAACCAAATCGCCGTATGTGTGCCTGTAATATTTGAAGAGTTCCCTCGATTTCTCCAAGATTCCATCATCAGATCCTGATTTGGTTGCAAAAGGACTAGCTCGGAAGTATACCCTTTCAAATATAAAAATAATTTTCCAAATCGATTTAGCCGTCTTCAAGTAATCGGGGAACAAACCTACATAAAATGTTCTCTTTGTTTTGAAGTCGGTTAGCACTAAAAACTCTTTCTAATAAGAAATGCTCGAGAAACTAAGAAAAATACCAAAATCGCTATATGTTCGCCTATAATATTTGAAGAGTTCCCTCGATTTCTCCAAGATCTCACCATCAGAGATCCTGATTTGGTTGCAATGGGACCAACTCTGAAATAAACCCTTTCAAACAAAAAAGAATTTTCAAAATCGGTTCAGCCGTCTTCGAGTAATCGGTGAACAAACACACAAAAAAAGAAAAAATATATTCAGACGAATACCTATAACCGTTCTTCTTTTGAAAGCCGGTTAGTAAAAAAACATTCAGACGAATTGAGAACCGTCCTCCTTTTGACTTCAAACAGACCTATTCAATAACAAATGCACGATTTTCCCAAGATCCCATCAGCAGATCCTGATCTGATATCAAAGGCAGGAGGTATTTAAAAAAAGTTTTTTCTAAATCAGTCCAGCATACGTAAAAAAAACATACAGACGAATAGAGAACCGTCCTTCTTTTGAAAGCCGGTTAATAAAAGACTCCAACCAAACTGAGAACTTTTCTCTTAAAAAACGCGATTTCATGTGTCACAGACGGACAGACCCACACCGCGACTCTGTAGGTACCTAAGTATGTATGATGTTCATAATTAATATAGTACCTACTTAAGCTTAGGTACGATTTTTTCCCTGCGTCGTTTATAGATACGATACGTATTTTTATATATCGTACGATATTTTTTTACAGTAGGAATTAACGCGACGATGTTGTCTCCTATTGTAAAATGTTACATTATATGGTTTATCTTGACATGCTTCTGATGTGATAGATTTATAATTAATACAAATTAAGATATGTACATTATTATGTACCTACTCGCGGAAAATTATCCCGCGTTAACCTATATAACCTACAGTTACGTATTTATTAAAAGCTTAACCTGCTCGTAATTACAGCATGGAACCCACAGCAGCATCCAGCGATGGATATCATAAACAATAAGGTATTGTTCCATACCTGTGTTTCTTCGAAGCATTTACTTTCTACGGAGAATATTGATAAGATTGCTTATCAAGTTATCACGGTCTTAAATGGGTTACGCACTTTTTGTCAATAATGTACATTCACCATTAGTGCTGTATTAGTCACACCTATTACCAGTGTAATGTAAGTGTTCGACCAAAGATCTAATAACACATACCTACATTTCTGAAGTTGAAGGCCGAAAACAGTGTTAATTTCTAGTTAGGGTTTGTTTCCGTTTATCAAAACAATTACTCAACCATTCATTACTTATTAGAGTTGATTATGATGTTACCAGGAAATTGTGTTGCTATTTGACTTGTTCATAAACAAAAAGTACTGGAGGAACACATATTAATTACATTTATGCCACACTTGGCTATAAAGTGGCTTTTTCCGCACGGTCCCCGTACGGAAAAAGCCGCTTTCTGGTCAAGTGTAGACATAAAATTATGTACAAAACACGGGAGGTAATAAAGAAAGCCCTCGATGGCATATTTACGCCCCTCGCTTGCAGCTCGGGCCGCAAACATCTGCGATCTCGGCCTTTCTTTGTTTTACCACCCTAGTTGTGTAATATACTATTCGCTAGGTTTCGGTTTGAGGTTACGATGTAAAATATGTGTAGGGTAAGTAAAGTAAGGACTGTTATTTTTTTAATCTAGGTTTACTTACGAGTAACTCAGATAGATCGCATATCTTAATAGGGAGCGTGCACGGCGAAGGTGCTGCCAACTGGTGACGCCAATCTAAAGGTTCTGCTCTATATTTGACATTGACAGTGCTGCCACCTATAGTTCGTGCACGGTCCCTATATTTCGGTAGAAAGCATACCTTTCTTGTAATATCGCAGCTAGTTCTTTGCTGAAATCACTGCCTTGTTTCACGTAAAGACGGAGCTCATCAAAGCCGCTAAGAGCCTGAAATAAAACAATTAAGCAATTACTACCTAGATCTGTGTGTCGTTGTTAGGTAAAACGTTTCATATAGGAACCTGGTTGTCAAGAAGGATCTAGTAAAAGCCTAAAGCTAAGGCCTGGTATAGAGATGCATTTACAATCCGTCATTATTGGCAAGTGGCAAAGTGATACATTTTTCCTGGAGATGTTAGTTATGTAACATACATAACTGACGTGATGTCCTACTACCACTAGATACAAACTTGGTAGGTATTGTACTTAATATAATAGGACTTAGTTCTAATGGATAACCTGCTAGTTAAATACACAGGTAGCTAGACTTCATTGCGCCATATATGGAAGTATGAATGTAAGTCATAATTATTTACACAATGATTAACGTTCTACTTTAGTGAGACATAAAATTATACTGAATGCAAAGTAACGTTGTTTTTTTATCCTTGTAGGAAATTATGAACGACGTACATAGTATAATTAATAACCTCGAATGTTTTTTGCATTTTAAGTTTCCATTAAAATACGGAACTACACAAAGCGGAACTATAAAGGAAATGCAGTGCTCCTTATAGATAGGCAATTATCTTCTGCAGTTGTGGTGTAATACACTCATGTTAAATTGTATGTTTGAATTGGAAAGTATGTTGTTAAGTATTCTCTACGCTGCTTCGGGTTTATTATGTAAACTATATGTACAACGTGTTAAAGGTTTGCGCCGCTTTCAACACTATAAGGAATCTGACTCTTCAATTACTAAAGCATTTTTTTAGGGATCTCTTCTAACCATAGGATTAAATTAAGGTAGGTACTACTATACTTAGTTACTGATGTAGTTAGTAAAGTTACTGATATAGATACCTATGTACGTTATTGGAATAGGATACTTGACAACATTCAAAATAAATAAATAAACTCTAACCATCAAATTATCTTTCCAAAAATAAGGCACCATTTTGAGCACGTCATGTCAAGTAAGTATTTCATACTAAATTGCATACTTTCTGAGCGTTTTTGAATTGTCATCATATCTTATGACATCACTCCTCATATGTATACATTTTATTGTAAGTATATGTGTCGAGCATAGTAGGTAGGTGGGATATTATCCAAATGGAGTTAGAAGGGCATCATTTGGTTGTAAGCTATATTTAAAAAGGTTGTGTGTAGGTAGTTTAACATCTAAAAACAGAAGCTCATCTTGCTTAGTATAATCGAAGTAATTTAATTAAGATATTTGCGTCATCAATGGCTTTGTTCGCACGACTGCGGCGTGAGCTGCAGCATATGTGCCGCCACATGTTTGCCCCATGACGAATAGGGAATATGCATGTTTTTTTTAACACATTCCTTAACAAAATATGAAAACACCGTAAAAAAGATGACATAAAGTCAACATAAAATTAAAATCGACCGAGAAATACGGAAGATATAAACATTTTAAAGCACTAATCAGACAGTGATTAGAATTTAGATACAGAGATCTGATATGGACCATGACGTCATAGTACACGGCCGCCATACAATCTCCATACTATATTCTGTTTTGCTAGAAATAAATCGACATAAATCTTTGTTGTCTTATATCTTGGTTATGTTTATAGTTATTCGAAAAATATTTTTTTCCTACTGTTTCTTATATGAATGAGCTTTTATTAAAGTAAATAAAAAGTATCATGCATATGCCCTATTGTCAGTATTCGTGACATTTGACAAGTTTGTCAAATTTTATAAACCGGCCAAGAGCGAGTCGGATTCGCAGACGAAGTGTTCCATACCACAGTCAAGAAAAATTTAAGACGTCAAAAAACACGTTTCTCGCACGGGGATCCTTTTTTATCTTTATTCAGTTTTTAACCGACTTCCAAAAGAAGGACGGTTCTCAATTCGTCTGTATATATATATATATTTTTTTTTTTTTTTTTTTTTTTTTTTTTTTTTTTTTTTTTTTTTTTTTTTGTGTTTGTTCACCGATTACCTACTTGAAGACGGCTGGACCGATTTGGAAAATTCCTTTTTTGTTTGAAAGGGTAGACTTTCGAGGTGGTCCCATTGCAACCAAGTCAGGATCTGATGATGGAATCTTGGAGAAATCGAGGGAACTCTTCAAATATTATAGGCACACATATAGCGATTTCGGTATTTTTCGTAATTTCTCGTCCATCTCTTATTAGCAACAAGTTTTTAGTGTTAACCGACTTCAAAACAAAGAGTAAATTTGTATCTAGGTTTCTTCCCCGATTACTTGAAGACGGCTGAACCTATTTGGAAAATTCTTTTTTTGTTTAAAAGGGTATACCTCCGAGGTGGACCCATTGCAACCAAATCAGGATCTGATGATGGGATCTTGGACAAATCGAGGGAACTCTTCAAATATCATAGGCGCACATATGCGATTTCGGTATTTTTCTTACTTTCTCGTGCATTTCTTATTAGAAATAAGTTCCCAGTCTTAACCGACTTCAAAACAATGAGCAATTTTTATGTAGGCTTGTTCCTCGGTTACTTGAAAACGTCTAGACCGATTTGGATTTTTTTATTTTAACTAAATAGACTTAAGTCTATTTGGTTAAAATAATATTTTTCCAGCGCCACTAAAAATTTAAAAATAAAGTAAATTTTGAAAACAAAAAATAAAAACCGACTTCCAAAAACCTAAACTAAAAACCAAAAAATAATATGTTAATTACCCCAAAGAAATGGATAATCAACGATTCATATATACATATACAGATATTTATACTTTTTAACCTGTTATTTTTGAAGTCGGTGCCAGCTGCCAGCTAAGGAGCTCAACACAGCCAGGTTTACGTGGCAGGCACCAACTTCAAAAATAACAGGTTAAAAAGTATAAATATCTGTATATGTATATATGAATCGTTGATTATCCATTTCTTTGGGGTAATTAACATATTATTTTTTGGTTTTTTTTTAGTTTAGGTTTTTGGAAGTCGGTTTTAATTTTTTGTTTTAAAAATGTACTTTTTAGTATTTGTTGTTATAGTGGCATAAGAAATACATATTCTATGAACATATGAAGTATCTAACTATTATCATTATTAAAATAGAAAAAAAACGAAAAAACACGTTTCTTGTATGAGTATTGTATCCCCTTTTATTTTTATTTTGTTTTTAATATTTGTTGTTATAGCAGCAATAGTATTATACATTATGTGAAAATTTCAAGTTTCTACCTATTACGGTTCAAACGATAGAGCCCTGTGACCGACGGACAGACGGACAGATGGACAGCAGAAGCTTAGTGATACGGTTCCGTTGGCACCCTTTGGATACGGAACCCAAAAAACCATATAGCCATAGCCTGGGCCGGATTTGGAGGTGTGAAGGCCCTGGGGCAACGAAGGAGCGGAGGCCCCTAACGTACTAGTGGAGGCCCCTACTTATTAGGGAAGTGTTGTGGAGGCCCGGGGCAGTAGCCCCGTTTGCCCTCCCCCAAATCCAGCCCTGCATATAGCCTAAGAAAATAGTGGATAATGGCCCGAATAAATCGTGCAGTTTTGAAAACGGGCACAGGGATTTATATTGCCAAGATAAAGGCACTAAAAATCCCCGGGTCTAGGGGGTGAGCTAACGTCAGAATTGTCATTTAAATTTCACTTTTTGCAGACTTTCGCCTTTATCTCGGAAAGGAAACGCATGGAAATATTGGATTGCTTCAGCGCAATATACATTTTTTATTTATTTATTTAAGACACTTGGTACATTTGTTTTCCTTTAAACTCGCCAAACATGCGTTTATTGGCAATAAATTGCACTCACTGTAATGTTTTAAAATTTGCTAATGTATGTACTATCATTTCTTCTACCAGGAAAACAAATTCCTGTTTGATAAAAATGATAACCGAGTTGGCTTCGAAGCATAAATTCTTCCTCATAGAAAACCATATAAAATAACGGCTTTCTTCGAGGTTAATAAAATCCCATTTGGGTTAGCTTCTTCCGTGTAGTTATCAAACTTGGTTATCTACGGGGAACGAGTGGTCCTGCCAAGCCATCGAAGCGTGCGGAGCCTGGCATAGGGCAAGAAAATAAAATAAATAAGGAATAATATGCACAGCTGTGGCATAGTATCCATACAATTCAATACCCACCGGCTTGCCAATTTTAAGGTTCTTACTGTTCTTGAAAAAAATACGCAAAATTTCCCCCATTTACCACACGAAAGTGTTTCATATACAAGAAAACTGGTTTTACAGTTTTGTTATATGTATATGTGCCGATTCTAATTCGAACTCATGCAGTTTTATTATTCGAATTTACAATCAAATACAATTAATTAAATCAAAGTGAAAGATTTCAATTAGAAGGTTAGCAAGACTGCTAATCAAAAATGAGTATTGATGGATGAATTATTCATTAAGTGACCTTGCCGCTTGTCCAGGGGCCACTGATCAACACCGCATCCAGATCTTTCTCGATTTCGTCAAGAAGCCTCCTTTGTGGCTTAATTATTTGGACTGACATACAGGTTTTCACGTACCTGCATTCATATTATAATAGCATATTTCTATTAGCCACGGACGTCGACTGCTGAACATAGGCCTCCCCCATAGATCGCCACAATGTGCAGTTCTAAGCAGTGTTGGGCACTCATGACTAATATCGTCAATCAGAATAAAAAATCGTGAGAATAAATCATTTCAGTTTCAATCAGAATAAATTTGAAATGATTAAATCACTTCACTTTCAATCAGATTAAATTTGAAATGATTAAATCACTTAAGATTTATTCTCACTCAAAAATTTGAGTAAAACTAATTTAATCACCAATCAAATAAATTCAATCATGATTTTTTTAGTTAAAATGAATTCCTCTGATTGATTTATTTATCGAAATTGAAATTGTTATCCCGTCTATATGCTTAGTAAGTAATGTAGTAGCAATATCTTGTATTTCGTGTTCCACTATTCACTCACTCCT
The DNA here is from genome assembly GCA_947034925.1 of Eudemis profundana. NCBI lineage: Eukaryota > Metazoa > Arthropoda > Insecta > Lepidoptera > Tortricidae > Eudemis > Eudemis profundana. The sequence goes on from OX344794.1 coordinate 31,097,779, forward strand.
GCACACAGGCATCACATCAGCAAGCTGAACTGAACTGATGATGGAACATGGAAGTGGGCTCGTTTTAATGAGTTCTATGCATTTTTAACCGACTTTCAAATGAAGGACGGTTCTCTATTCGTCTATATGTTTTTATTTTTATTTTATTTTTTATATTTGTTACGCGATTACTCGAAGACGGCTGGACCGATGTGGAAAATTCTTTTTTTGTTTGAAAGGGTATACTTCCGAGGTGGTCCCATTGCAACCAAATCAGGATCTGATGATGAGATCTTGGAGAAACCGAGGGAACTCTTTAAATATTAGAGGCACACATATAGCGATCTTGGTATTTTTCTTAGTTTCTCGTGCATTTCTTATTAGAAATAAGTTTCCAGTCTTAACCGACTTCAAAACAAAGAGCATTTTTTTGTTCCCCGATTAATTTAAAACAGCTAGACCGATTTGGAAAAATGTTACCTCCTTCATAATTGTAAGAAAAACTACTTTATTTCTTCTCTAAAAACTAAGTTGTACACAGAGATGGGCAAAATGTAATCGACTAACGATTGAGATTAACAGAATTAATTGCGACGGACGATTGAAAACGACGACTGATCAATCTTAGTTGTATAGAGTGCAACTAGTTTAGTTGCAACTCAATTAGCTGCCGATTGATTTCGGTCAACTAAACTTTTTAATCGACTTATTAGTTAGACTATTTTTCCGCAAATAATGTTAGAAGCAAATTGAACGGAAAACAACATGCATATGTTTCATTCAATAGAAGTAGAACGTGTTATTTTTAGAAGATTCATCGGCACTTCTGCCACCATAACGCAAAAGGGCACAACTGACATTTTTTTTGACACTGAGTTGTATACATATTCGGAATCAGTGAAATTTACTGATTCCGAATATGTATAGAACTCAGTGTCGAAAAAGATGTTAGATGTGCCCTTTTGCGTTATGGCGGCAGACTTGCACCAAAATGCAACAAACAACTTCCAGGTAAGTAGGATTATCCCATTGTTTTGTCGCCGCGTGACACTAAAAAGAGATTTACTAATGACAGAGACATTAAAATATTGATAATATCTATATCTAAGATTTACTCAGTATCGTATAGAACTAGTACTGAAAGTATCAAAATAATTATGAATAGAGCCACTACCTACCTATTTACCTACTATTGTTTGCGACTTGTAAACATTGTGCATTGCAGTTTTTCGTTATTTATCGTAATATTAAGGCCCATTATATTGCATTTTCATTCAAGCGTTTCAAATTAAACTTGTATACATAATTTTAGCTCAATCGGTTGAAGATATCTGCTTCAATATAAGTTGCAAGATTCCACCCAAACCAACATAGTTACAACGTACGCATACGAGTACCTACAATGTACATACCTACTCGTCGTAGTTACATATTGCAAGTTATCTATATTGCAAGTTAAATAAAAAATGCAAAAACGAGCGACTACGTAGTTTTATTTAATATAGATTTAACCGTGAAATTTAGTCGATTGAAACTAAAACTAATTTAATTGTTAGTCGACCATTCTCACAACTAAATTAATCGCCATTAAAAAATGACGATTGATATTTTGAATCGATCTCTGGTTTTACAATCAATATTTTTTAGTGTTGTACTAAATAATAAAGACATTTTAAATTATACACGTCACGCTTGTTAAAATCACGAAAAGTTAAGGCCTGTTTATAACAAATCAAATGAGCCCAAACTCGCGGGGTTTACTAAAACCCTTCAAAGAGTACCATTACCCAGCACCTGGCTCCATCGTCAGACCACCACCATAGAGTGTAATGCATACGAGTATAATCTAAGTAAGAGTAAATCTTTACAACAAATAAAATGAGGGTGCGTAACGATGGCTATAAAAATTTTTGGTATAATATTAGTCGCAATAACGCTCATTTGATATAATTATTAAATCATATAACAACACTTAATATATTTACATATGACATAATTATTATTTCTTATAATGATCATTTGAAAGAATAACATTTAATATAGCATTCTTTAAGTATAATGCTTATTTCCTATAATGAACTTATGGTATAACGTTATTTTCATATAAAATACAATTGGCATAACCATTATTGATATAATGTATCAGAAAGTAGGTTAGGTTAGGTTTGAACTGCGTCTCCCAACAAAAACGAACTGCTATCAAAAAGTAGGTTAGGTTAGAACTGCGTCCCCCTACCAAACCGAATGCCTATCAAAAAGTAGGTTAGGTTAGGTTTGAACTGCGTCCCCCAACAAAAACGAACTGCTATCAAAAAGTAGGTTAGGTTAGTAAATTATAAGGGCACAGAAGAAAAAGGGGGGACGGGGGGGCGAAGCCCCCCACAAGGGGGGCTCGGGGGGCGGAGCCCCCCGCATTAAAAAAAACTCAAACCTTAAGTTCAATTAGGTTAGGTTAGGTTAGGTTAGGGTTCGAACTGCGTCCCCCAACAAAAACGAACTGCTATCAAAAAGTAGGTTAGGTTAGGTTTAGGTCACAGGCGTTACAATTTCAAATATATAAATGGTAATAAAGATTTATATACCTATTATACCTCTTGATTGTTATATATTATGATTTGTATATAAAATGAGCGTTATACCATATAATCGTTATAAGAAATAAGCGTTATACCGAACGTTAAATATACGAAATAAATGTATATATTTTAAAATTATACCAAACGTTTATTATACACAATGAGTGATTATACCCTTTGAAATTATATCAAATGTTGATATATCGATAGAAAATATATTAAATATTTTTATATCGATCATTACACACCCATAAAATGAGCCCAAACTTGACAGATTTACTAAAATTACCACTGCCCACGTCCTGGATCCATCACTAGACCATCACCACAGGATTTAATGCATAGGACTCTTTACAACAAATCAAATAAGCCCAAACTCGAGGGGTTTACTAAGACTCTACGAAGGGTTCCACTACCCACCTCCTGGCTGGCTGACCATCGCCGTATAGTGTAATGTATACTATACTATGTATAGAACCCTTTACCACAAGCGAAATTAATCCATACTTGAATTGAAGGTCTTACCAATAGCCATTGAAGAGTTCCACTACCTACCTCCTGGTTCCATTCATCATCAGATAATCTCGAAGCTACCTAATTACTATGCCATAGGTTGTGTGTCATATTTATTCATGGTTAAAAAAAACTGAACATTAAAAGTATGAGAAATGGTTCAAATTACAAGTGCAATCAGTAAACTAAATGTATAAGAAGAATAAAATCAATCTTATTCTAAATATTAATAAGTCAACTAAAACGTTAGTTTAACTAATAGTCTGTCGGAATAAATTAATCAAAATTTGATTTGTCATTTAGAATAAAAATGAAATGATTTAATCATTTTAAATCAAATCAGAATAAAAATGAAATGATTTAATCATTTTAAATCAAATCAGAATAACTTGCTCATGATTTTCAATCTTACTCAAATATTTTGATTGAGAATAAAATTTGGAATTTTATTCTTATTCTTAGTCAACTAAATTTTTGCCCAACTCTGGTTCTAAGCAGACCGCATCCACCGACTCCCCGAGTCCCCGCTACCTTCACGAAGTCATCTTTCCACCAAGTATAATAGTAGGTATACGTACTTACATATAATAGTATTTTATGCAACAGTTGTATAAGAAGGTTCAAAAAATGCGAATTGCGTGAGTTGCGATACGAGCCGCGAAAGCGGCGAGTATCGCAAATAGAGACGCAATGAGCGTTTTTTGACTTAATTATACAGCGTTGCATACAATACTTTTTCTACGACTAGGTTTTTTAAAATATAAAATAAAAACAAGGCATAACCTGCAAACAAGGCAAATATGACGTATGACTGACAGTATGTGTCTATGGTAAACTTTTTTTTTTATTTTAAATTGACACGCAGTGAATATATTAAAAATACTTTTTTTATATTGGCATTAATGAATTTAGTTCGGAAAGTTTTGTTTTTCTTAAAAGCCGTAGGAATTTAATTGTTTGTTAAGTTGGTAGTTGTGCATTTTTATCGTAAAGTTAGAATTGAGCGCTTAATCCTTGACCTAAGTTTAACTAGATTTAGAAGTCTGTGGCTGCTAGCAATAACGTAAAGTGACTATAACGACACTAGTGCTGTTATGGGGAATAGAGTATAGACTTCTCTGAACTCATATTATGTATGTTCTTATATTAGTGTTCGTGACCAAGTAAAATACAGATAAAAGTACAGGAGTAGAAAAAAATAATAACATGCTAATCGATAAATTCTTGAGGTAGAGTCAAGGGCACCGTATACACCGCAGAGTTTCAAAATATGTATAAAGGTCTTATTATTATGGCAGTAAGGTTTATGTATACATATTTTGGAACTTTGTGTGGATTATCTTTGCCCTTGACTGTATCTACTCGTACTGACAAATTTGGAAGTGGAATGGGTTGCGTGGGCCGCATGAGGGACGATAAAACAAGTTTGAATAGTCAATGGGAATATGCTATTTAAAACTGAATGTTTAAATAATTAGGTAGGTTTGTGGCTAAAGGATGTCGTTGTGCAAGTCGACGGAGTGCGTCTAATGGACAGGCGGAGGCGGGAGCGGCGTGGCCTCCGGCATACGGGCGCAACGCGCATACCGACGAGACGTGATTGTATAAGAAAGTGTCGACGACCTCACAGAACAAACGCACTTGTCTCACCGCACGGGGTCACGACACAAATGATAGTGAAGAATTGAAGATTGATATGATAGTATGTTTTCTATTTGACTGCGTTTTTGTTGATTGAAGAAGTGCTTACAACATAACTGCAGCGGCTATGATTTTGCAGGAAAGTTATAAAACTCAATTTCTCTAAGAGTATATCATTAGAGCTGGATATTGTACAAACGAAGCCACCGTCCGTTAGCTGACCAACCATAGACTTTAACACGTTGCAATAAAGTTGACATTCGTTTATAAATGTAGGCACAGTTAACAGAGTGTTCGATTGTATAGATAATAAAGACATATAGGTAGCCACGTCATAAGGAATACATTTCTTGCTTTTGCCTTACTTATCCCTTTTTGTATTTTTTTCATGGTATACTATACGTATTAATAGGTACATACTACTCTTATGGTTTAGTTTATTTAACTTTTCCATTACGCATAACAGTAAATAAATTATTAATGGTGAATTTTGGATGATTGGGATCATCATAAGTATTAATTTAATGTTTTAATTTTACGGCTTCTGCTAGTGTGAACATACGACTTAGTATTGTTATCACGTAAATTACAATGTCATAATTTAAAGAACAAATTATATTATTTGTACCATAATTGTAATGAAACCACTTTAACGGACTAAATCGCGTATATTACTTACCTATTTTTTTACGTCCCGACGTTTCGTAACCCTTTCCAGCGCTCGTGGTCGCGGGTAGACACACGTAATATACGCGATTTATTGGCCACACGATATGCATTTCCTGGATTGACACGGGCTACACGGGCGGGCGGGTTTCCGGTCCTAAACTTGGAAGAGGACTTCCTTTGAAGGTGTAGAGTGGACTTTTAATAGATATGTACTTTCTAGCCGGGTATTGAGTTTTATATTACTACACTTAAGTACCTTTATATTCTTAGCGGTATCCTTAACTAATTCACTATCCATAAAAATACATTATCACCACACACATTGTGTTTCATGCGTGTGTGTGTGTTGGTAAAGCAGAAGCGAAGACATTGCCGTGTCAAAAAATGCATACATTAAATATTAATGAGTTATGCTATGACTCCGTGCGACATTGCCAGCGACAATATATTATGCAATGGTACATTTTTGTAATAGACCTCTTCTTCACAATTTTGCTAAATGTGATCTGCGAGGGGAAATCCATCAGTGTCAGGCTACACTGAGCGCTCCGCTCGCACAGCTCGGGTGGAAGCGCACCTATGTGTAGTTTTATATGGTAGATAGACTTTTTTATGCCTATAGTATTGGCGGTTCGAGTTCCGCTGGTCGCCCGTGCCTAGCGCCGGTCTACAAGCGAGTCCAGACATTTCGCAATCCGGTTGATCTACAACTCGTAATTGCGCTGTCGTATTTTAATCGTCTCAGTGCATCGTTTTAACAATTTTCTAGATGACGCACTGTGGTCATTCTTTTGTCTTCAATGCACATATTTTGCTAGTTTTCCCGCAATCGCCGCATATTATATTGAAACAGTTCTTTGTGTGACACATTCTCAAAACACAAATTAAGGTGTTTACTCACGATGGGATGGTGAGCGTGTACATAATTAGAGGCATGTCTTGAGTTTAAATCAGATACACCAAATTTGACATACGTGGTTAGAACCACGCATAGTGCTATATACTCGAGGTCGAGTAGAAAATAATGCTATAGCTTGGCAACTTCGTTGGTGACACTCACCTGTGTGCTTTTTGTTATGTGCAGCCGTAACTACTTACACAAGTTACTGCCAACATGAACGGGGGCCTCCAGAGGCTGCCTCCGTCGGTCGCCATTCGTGTTGGCGGTAACTTGTGTAATTAGTTACGGCTGCACATAACAAAAAGCACACAGGTGAGTGTCACCAACGAAATTGCCAAGCTATAACAATTATTTTAATGCGCAGAAAAATATATTATGCATGCAATGATATTTAAAATTTTTTGTAAATGGTATATGTTAATAAAAACTTATCAGAAAGTAAACTGATTTGTAGGTAGTTAAGGTGATTGCGAGTCGGTTGGTTTTCCATACAAACATAAAGGGGGTCATCATTTGCTTCCATGATATCAGTCGTGGTTGAAATGTGTTTTATTTTATAGCTTGATACATTTTGTCTGCGCTAAATGTTATGAGTTACGGACGGCAGAGTGCTTACTTATGTGATCTATTTGTTAGCTTTCCACATAACGACATTCACGTTCTTGAGCAAACGTTATACGCAAATCTGACGTCCTTAAGCGTATATAATTGATAAGTCGTGTCGCTGCACATCGTTTTGTATATTATATTATATTCACATCACTAGCTGACAAATTGAGCATTGTCTGCGGGTCACGCGCCGCAACGGTTAACATCAATGGATTTAAATGCTACCATCGATACACTGGCATGTCTAGCTGAATGCAACACACGCGATAACTTTCTTTGTAACCAAACTTTCACTGTTATAAAAATGGAACCGTAAAACGCATGATCGAAGACTTAAAATGGTGCGAGTGCCATATTGAGTTACGTTAATTCAGAAAACACCGGCGCATGAGTTGAATGGCGACCGATGCACGCGCTTCCGCTTGCCCGGGAAGCGCGTGCGCAGCCATCATAAAATAGAAACGGGTTCGGTCCAAACACAATCCTGATCTATTAGAAGTATAACAAGTTTTTGTTTGGTTTGGTTTGTTGGTTAGCGATTAGCGTTCCTTTCCTTGACTAACTAAATGAAACCATTGGCAAATAACGCACGGTCTGAACTATTAGAAAGAGGGCATACAATTTGAGGCATACGGCCATGGGTTTTGAGAATCTACCTCTGGAGTATGGAGAACATAGGTACACTGTATAAGGAAATATTCAGCGTTTGTATAAACAAAATGAAAAAAATAATCCGGATAAGTGCGGGTCGGACCGGCCCACCCGAGGGTTCCGTACAAATTTGTAGGTACATTACATATATTAAAGTAGCTTATAATGATTTGATAAAAAAAGTACAGTTTTCAGATTTTTCCCTATACTTGTAGTATATTAAGACGATACTTGCCAAATTTAATAGTTCTAGGTCAGCAGAAAGTACCCTTTGAATTTTGATTTCTTGAGGTTGTCGAAATTTACGTTTATTGCGGCATAAACGGCCGTATCTTTTTAGGGTTCCGTAGCCAAAACGGCAAAAACGGAACCCTTATAGTTTCCTCATGTCCGTCCGTCCGTCTATCCGTATGTCACAGGCATTTTACTCAAAAACTGCATGATGGATATTGATAAAATTTGGAATATAGGTGTCTTGTATAAGCCGCTACTTAGTTTGGTAGTTAAATAATTAAAATAAATATTTTTAGAGGGGGCAGTCCATACATGTAACAGAAGCTAAAAAAAATTGTTTTCAGAAAATATCAACGTGTGGTACATAGTTCGACAGCTCTTTCAAAAACATTTTAAGGTTCTTAAGTAATGTTTTTGATTAAGTGAATACCTTTGGAAATAATCGCTCCGAAAGTTGTGAAAATTGCCCCCCCCCCTCTATCTTCTAAACCGTGTGTATGAAAAATATAAAAAAATATTCAAAGATAACGCTTAATTAATACTTTCAACGAAAATTATTTTCAACAAGATCGGATTAACCGTTTTTATTGCCGATAAACTGCTCTTCTCAACAAAAGCCTTTAATTACGTCCTTTTGATTGCTATGAAGATACGCTCTTTTGTTGTTGTACTTTTTTTTAACATCGTATTTTTTATTTTATAGTTACGGCTATGGAACCATACACTGAGCATGGTCCGACATGCTCTTGGCTAGTTTTTTCTACTTTAACTTAGAAGCTTGATTTTTTCACAGCTCCAAAGGACCGTAGACCTGAAAGACCTTATGGTACTCGATACCTCCACGCGTTCCCGAGATAAAGGGTCTTGACAGACGGACAGACCGACAGACAGACGGACAACATAGGTGATCTTATAAGAGTTCCTTTTTTCCCTTTGAGTACGGAACCCTGCCACCAGGGTAGCAGCCGAGACGGAAGCTAGCTACCTAACTATAAAATATGTATTGTTATGAAATACAGTAGGTACCTACTACATATTGACGCCGCAATACGATTATCTTGGAACCTTCCATTTCCACTACAAATCGATCTGTGGAACTGTGGTATGTACTACGACATACAGACTACGGTTTCATAATTGATGTAGGTAGTCTACTGCCTGTTTGCGTCGAGGGTTAAAAAGTGCAAACATTCCTGTGCCTTGCTTCTTCGAACCCATCACTTCCCGTTCCTCGAAAATGGTCGTCAATACTGACCAAACGGGGACAAATAAGCGGTAACTTTCGGACGTAACTAGCAGGCTTACCCAAGAGGTATCCTTGAAGGCCTGGTTGTTGTTGGAGGTGCGCAGATTGATCATGTCTTCGAGCGTGGTCTGCCAGCGGTCCATACCCGCGGCAATCTTGGTGGAGACGTTGTCGCGGTTCATGGCGCCGGCCGCGTCGCCCTCCTGCGAGCGCACATCACCGACGCTGCTGGCACCCTGGCTGTTGGTGCCACTGTCCGACCTGAAATAGAATTAACTTTTAACAGGCTACTCCGCGATTTCCTTGGCCTTGAGGTGTGGCCAGCGACCAGAGAGAGCACGCGTTATGCGATAGAGAGTGGCGGTCGGATCCGGTGTATTCCGTCCGGTGGTTGGACCCGAACGACAGGTGTTAGAGAGAGAGACTTTTGTACGTATTTAGTACTATGTGCTTTTAGTAACTGCCAAGCTAGAACGCTGGTGGCCTGGGCCCCGTTTCACGAAGCTACAAGTTACAATTTTATAAGTCTAAACTAGCAACATTGGTCAAATCAACCAATGGTGTTGCTGTATTTGAGTAATGTTGCTAGTTTAGACATGTAAAATTCTAACATGTAGCTTCGTGATGTGTGGTCGATACGGGGAGATGTGGGGTGCAGATTATTCCGTACGCGCAGCGTGCGGAAAAAGTCACTTTATGGCCAGGTGTGGCATAAAGAAATATTGCTGAACAAGCTTTGAAAAAAAAATATAACCTACTGAGTGTTTATAAAGTGGCTTGAAAATGCATTTAATATCACACCTGGCCATAAAGTGGCGCACGCTACGCATACGGAAAAAGCCAGTTTTTGGCCTAGTGTAGACATAAAAAATGATGTACCTACACAACCTCGCGCCGCAAACATCTGCAATCTCGGCCTTTCTTTTTTTTACCACCCTAGTTGTGAAATGTACTATTAAAGCCACTTATAGCTAAAGATGGTACCTATTACCTGGGTAATAAAGTAAAATTCTTCATAAATTTGAATACGTAAGTAGATTTATTTTGTTATTAAATATACGTTTTTTTGTGTTCACTACCACAGGCCTAAGCACCTATTCATGAACATGAATTTTGGTACGCGTCGAAGTGTCGAAGTCTTATGACAGAAGTAAAGGAATTTTGCCGTAACATATAAAGAACCTAAAAATGGGATGGGATTTATGTGAAAGGTAAATCTAATAACAAACATTCAGCCTCAAATACATAACATCATAATTATGTATCAACAAACAGAGTTACGAGAGTATTTCCTCCCATAGGCACGAGTATCCCCCACAGTAAGAATTACGACAGGCAGCGGCGTGCTTCATTACGTCAGTAAACTTTCCACAATTACCTATCTGCAAACAATCGAAACCACAGCAAGGTATAAAAATACAGGTGTATTTTCTTCACCTATCACTTTGTTTAGATTAATGCTCGCTGATCAACTGATTTCTATATCATGTAACTTAAGTACCACTGTTCTTACCGATTAAGTAAAGCATAGTCTCTTTAGAACTGTAAATGACCAAATTATGGGTGCTAATGTCTTCGCTAAACGAAATGGGATGCTTTGCCTGTAGTAAAATTGTATTGATGCCTAGTACCAGTAATTTCTACGAAATTTTTAAATGACGTCACGTCAACACGAGCTTCATGTCTTTTCTGAGTTCACGATTTTGTGGTTTAAAAGCAACCACAGTTGACCTGTATTTTATTTATTTTTCATCAAGAAAATAATTCTGTATCAAACGTCAGTCTGAATTGTCTGAATTCAAGCTAAAACCACTTTTTTAAACTTCATACACTGGTACTACTTTTTTACCTGGAGTCAGTGTCAGATACGTGTTTTTAGGGTTCCGACCAAAATGGTAAAAAAGGAACCCTTATGGTGCGACTCTGTCTGTCTGTCTCTCTGTCTGTCCGTCTGTCACAGCCAGATATCTCAGGAATTACTGCTGCTATCAATTTGAAATTTAGAATAGTGTTAAAAATAGCTAACCCGAACTTACTGGACATAAAAAAAAAATCTTGTACCTTTTTACTTTTTTTTAAAGGGGTCCGAAATGGGACGTCGTAAATTAAACAAACACTGTATCAAGTGGGATATCAAACGAAAGGGCTTAAGTTGTAGATTCCGAAACGAATTATATTTTTGACGTGATAACGTCTTATAATTCGATGGAGCCGGCTGCACGCACGAAAAAGTGTGACGTCATTTGCCGTTACCTTGCGGGGCCGTTACCTGTCAAATAGGTACTTTAAATTATTCCAGCACTTAAGTCGTTAAGACGATAGTTTCTTACAAATTGTTAATAAATTAGCCCTTATTCCCTAAGATACGGCTGTCAAAATCTCTATTGAATGACAAGAGACACTACTGAGTTTGGCAAAAATCTTTAAATTTAAATAGTGGATGCTGCTTTGGCAGTTCCGTTTTACGCCTGCTTTAATCGTAGTTTCAAAATTATTAAAACAAATCTTTGACATTATATTCGTGGAACGGCAGATATTTACACTGGCCACTTAGCCATCATTTTAGCGTGTCAATGTCATTGTAGCAGCTTATTGGGAAAAAAGCCGAAGTCAAAGTCAAAGTCAAAGTCAAAGTCAGGGTCAAGGTCAACGTTATCACGTTCGACTATCGTCAGTAAACCGACTTTACAGACAACCGATTTTTTTTTCTTAAATAAGTAGTTTTTGATGTATGACGAAAAACGTTACCAAAAATACCATTCCCCCTTTTATCTCCGAAGTTACTGATCAGAAAAATGTGTAATAATGACTAATTATCAATATCAACCTGAATATTACAGGAAAAATATAACGGTCTTCCTAACTTTAATATTTTTTTAGATATTTACAAAAAACTACTAGCGCCATCTAGCGGAGAGTAGCAAAACTAAGCGATGGCCTGTTTCAGATTACAAAAAAATATCTATTAAATACAATCATTACTCATCACCATCAGGTATCGGGAAAAAAACCATAAAGTAGGTGACAATGATTATTAATAACTCTAAAATAGTACTATGTTAGGAAATCTGACTCTAGTATTACCATAAAAATAAAATAACACTAGCGCCATCTAGGGACGCAAATCTACAATAAGGTCTTGTAAGGCCAGGTAACAAAATGTAAATGAATAATTATCAAGATATGAAATGCGTGCTAAATACATACTACAAGTTTGTTCGGAACCCTCGGTGGGCGAGTCCGACTCGCACCTGACCGGTTTTTTTAAAGTAATGACGATATACATATTTCAATATGTTACTTATATTGTCAATACTTTTGTCATAGTCTCGATTGAAAACATTTTAAATGTTCTAAGGCCCAATAAGTTAACTAGCAACTAACTTAGTCTTGATGAATTCTTTCATTCAGAGTGAGGTGAGAAAGAGGAAGTGTTTCCCTAGTGCCGAGTAGTGTTCTTAAGCTATTCTGTGCTCTAGCCTATGTTTGATATGAATCATAAGTGGGTAATTCGACATTTCCGGTGTGGATGCGTAACATTTTAGTTACTCATCGCGAGAGATGATGAGATATTTGCAAACTGCAAATTAGCGCCTCACCAGGAAGATTCAAAGTTAAAGGATCCACTGCTCAAAATACGCTACGCTGACCGTGCATTTACGCAACCAAATGTAGCGAAAAACTCCGGTGTGCTCGATCCTGAATTCCGTCGTTGTTCGGTCGGTATATTTTTTCTACCCAAAGTTGTACATGGTCAGGTGTCCATCAAGATGGCGTACACCGTAAAGATATCCAGAATCTGATGCTGCCAATAAATAGTACCCAAATTGTACCCACGAAACACGCAGATGAAAAATAGTACCCTTAAACTTTTTGAAATATCGATACCTTTAGACTCAAAGGGCGTAAACGCCATTAGAACCTACGGCGTTTACGTCTTTTGAGTCTACAGGTATCAATATATATAGGTACTATTTGGGTACTATTTATTTACAACATCAGATTCTGCATATCTTTACGGTGTACGCCATCTTGACGGTCACCATGGTCAGCGGTCACACTATATCACGTCGTCTTGGCGGCGTAGCCTTGGATCTTTATATTTTTATTAAAGCCCGATTTGTAAGAAAAAATTATGAAAACCATATTTTGATACCAAATTAAGCTGTATTTTATTCTAATAAACGAACGGAGAACATAAACAACCGTAGTAATTGTTAATTTTTAAAGGACCATGGGCAGTTACGTCCCCACCCACCAACAGAGATGAGGTATGTGCCAGTTAATGGACCTTGGCAACACGATGGATTTTTACTATGGCGACGATCACCCCAATAATGGGGTTTTCTTGGAAAATCGTATTTTGTTTTCTATAGGAAGGGTCCAAAAACAGGCCCCTGTGGAACACCGCACTGCATTCCTCGCGGTATGCGTGCTCCCCTCGTTTTGCAGAGCACTAACGATGTCTACACCCTCTCACTGCGCCCTCCCCTCTTCTGGTTGCGTAGTCCCTAGCCGTCCTGGGGAGTTTATGGCGTCCATGGTGGACCCAATCCGAACTGTCACTTTTTGTCCATCCCCGGGCTGTGACGAGCGTGTCATCAGCATAGCAAATCACGCTAGTTCCCGGGAGGAGCGGACCGCGGAGCAGCCAGTCGAAGTCAACGTGCCACAGTAGAAGCCCCAACATAGAGCCCTGCGGAACGCCGCACCCACCGAACGAGGCGATGGTAGAGCCTCCTGTCTGCGTCCTCCCATCGGACCACCCTGTCTTGGTAGGCCTGCACTATAGACGCCGGAGATATCTCGGCACACCGTGAAATCGGAGGGCCTCCAGTATGGTCTCGAATGGAAAGCTATTAAATGTGTTCTTGACATCTAGTTAGTGCGATTACGGGGACTACCTTCTCTCTCTCGACTGCCTCGTTGCACCAAACCTTGAGTGCGGCCAGGGCATCAATCGTAGAACGACACGCCCTGAATCCAAACAGGAATGAGAAATACCCTTCCCGGCACTCCGTCAAGTCCTGGTGCGGTTTTTCTCCTTCTTAAGCGAGCACGAGCCACTATAAGTTCCCCGCCTCTAATCAGTGGGATCTCCTCGGTCACCACCTTTGGTTGGGAGGGAGGGACTATAATGGGAGGATGGTGTCCCGTGGGTTCCGGGAACAATTCATCCACTACTCTCTTCACGATGGCTGGCTCTATAGGCTTCCGTTGGTGGGGTGCATACAACACGTAGTTTTTTGCGCGCTACTCGGTACGGGCGTCCCCATGGATCCTTGTTAAGGTCCTCCAGGCCTCGTCGCTGGCTGCTGCTGATTAATATTGGAGGGCCCAACAGCCAATGCCGATGTCCTGTGCAGCATGGCTCTGTATGGCCCCCGTGTGGACTGGCGCACTCACCGTTCAGAAAAAAGCCGCCGTAACAAGACCTCAGAGGAGTCACAGTCAGACGGCTATCGCAGTAAGATTAGTACGAACCTACCATCATGGACGACAGCAGCGATGCTAGCGACGGAACCTCCGTGTGATCTCCATGTTTGAGTGAAATATGCGTACGGCCCAGGAAAAAAAACCAACACGAGGGGAACACGGAGAACGCGGCCATTCTTGGGGTGATCGTTGCCATAGTAAAATGTCTCATTCATTTCTGTTGGTCTTGGGGACACTGCCTATACAATGCCCATGGTCCTTTCACACTTAAAATTGTGTGTTTTTGTGTTGTGAAAGATTTTTCATACTTGTTACGTGAATATCTCTTACTTGCGTTGTAAACATCAATTGGAGACGATATAAACAAACATACGTTCATTCGACTAAATACTCGACGCGACTGAGTGTGCAAACGCGGGCGGGCTACGAGTGCGAGCGAGAAAGCAAGCCTCAATTTGCTGCGGCGGCGCGCCGCGTGTTTTCCTCGGCGGCGGCGCGCCGCAAGAACCCACGGCGGCGGCGGCGCGCCGGCGCGGCGCTCATATAATATCTTCGGATAGATAAGGGTCTATCTACATCTATATGATACGACTTGGCGGGGGCACGGCAGTGCCTACATACATATTATAAGCAAGTGGCTATAGTTAGTTAATGTAGCAGAAACTAAGTACGTACCTAATAAATAACCTACTTAAAGATACCAAACTTTTGTCTTATAAATAAAATTCTGATTGGCATCATCAATAATTAAGCAATTTTAACATAACTTTGTAAAAGGCATCTGCAAAACAATTTCCTTAAATGATCTTGTTATAAAATAATAGAGCTTAGACTTTCGGTAATTGTAATTCCATTGAAACCTCGTATTTAAGTCGGCCCCTCAGTTACGTTAGCAAATAATATAATGTTACCTAGTCGTATCGTTACGAAGAGCAGGTTCAATCCGTGTCGAAACCCGACTTAACGGACGTAATAATAATGTTTAATGATAAATAGATTTGCTAGATTGTTGGCGTGCTATAAGTGATTAAATGTTTCGTAAACACTTTTTTGGACTTTTTGATAATTTTGGACTTGAAGGACTGGTGCGCATTTCGAACTTTACATACCTACCTATCTCTGTGTATATCCCTGGTTTCTGAGGCCTTGTGCGTTTTCACAAAATCACAGAGACTTTACGTATGAACCGAAGCTCGCGTCAGCCTGTCACATGATGGTAGATAAAAAACTGCTCGGTGGTACTACTATTAGTACGTGGACTTGCACAGACAACGCCCTACCCACAAACCATCACAATCTTCAATATAAAAAGGCCTTTGCACAAAACAGGGCCGTGAACAAGGCGGTTGTTTGTTGATGGTATTGTCGATTTTGTAATTGCTCATATAACAAAACAGCATTAAGAATTCATAACATGGTTGGTTTTTATTTTCTTTACGTTCGTTACACGTACATGACAATCATTGAACATTTTTATCCCCAAGTTTCCGGCTGGATGTAACCATTTTTAGACCCGTAACCGTACCGGCATAAATCTTGACACACTAGTTTATTTTGTAATAGGAATTGAGTATCGGCTTCGGAAGGCGTGGATCGACCGTTATTATGTAACCGACACGGCGCCGACGCCGGGCAGCCGCTAGGTCTAATATGTATCCACGTGACCGACACCATAACCGTCGCTATAAATTATTGCGATGTCTCACATTTGGGTGTGTAATGGTCGATATAAAAATAAATAATATAATTTCTTTCGATATAACAACATTTGATATCATTTCAAAGGGTATAATCATTCATTGTGTATAATAAACGTTTGGTATAATATTTAAGTATATATTTTTGTTTCGTATAATTATCGTTTGGAATAACACTTATTTCTTATAACCTTTATATGGTATAATGCTCATTTTATATACTAATTATATTTTATTATCATATATTAAAAATTGTAACGCCTGAGACGTGTTTTAGAGGAAAATTGTTTAGAAATAATGGTAAGGGAGTTTTTTTACGTCGAAAATTATTTCTTCTATTATTTATACTTAACACAGTTCGTTTTTGTTGGGGGACGCAGTTCAAACCTAACCTAACCTACTTATCGGGCAGCAGTTCGTTTTGTGTAGGGGTCGCAGTTCTAACCTAACCTACTTTTCTGGTAGCAGTGTTCGTTTTGTGATATTGTCTCTAATAGATTATATTAACATTAACAATGATTATGCCAATTGTATTTTAGATGCAATTAGCGTTATACCATAAGTTCATTATAGAAAATATGCATAATGCTACTAAAATAATGTTATTTTATAGGTATTAAATGTTATTAGATCAAATGATCATTATAAAAAATTATAATTATATCAAATGTATTAAGTGTTGTTATATGATTCAATAATTATATCAAATTAGCGTTATTGCGACTAATATTATAACAAAAAAAATATATATAGGCATCGTTACGCACCCCTCACGTTTATCCAATATCTAAATATCCTCAAACGTCGTATGTACGTTTCATTAACTTTATGACGTCGACATTAACTTTAGCGACCTAACAGATTATGTAACTATTGGTTAAGTTTTACATTAAAAAAATCCTATTACTAAAAATACCATTATGTTATAAATAAATAGACTCTTCATAAGAATTACAAAACAGTTATTACACAGCTTTTCGAAATTCATCCCCAAAAAGGCGTTCAATAGGGGTTGAAATTTTGTATATGGGTAGAGCCAATGCCACTAAGGCTGAAAACTTTAAATTTGCAGAGTATAAATGGGCATTTCTCCAGAGACAGATGAATGAGTCGCAGACATATTTCTGGAGAAACGCCCAAATAATACCTTTTCATCACACTTGCTCTAAAATGGTGTTGATACACGTAGGTTTTGCGGGCCGTAAATGGTTATTACGCCCTAGGGCGTAATGTTTTTTTTTTTATTTGTATACGTTGGTTCTGTTTTACTCTTATTTGTCATGCTTGTTCAAAGGAAACGCCAACTTACTTTTTTTAACTTTAATCACTGAAATATTGATTTCAAGAGATATTGCAAATACATACATGTAAACACGTATTTCAGTAACATTAATTAAATGTTTAAATAGTGTATTTCAGTATTTTGCAAACATAAAATCAACCGTTTTAGGTCTTTGCCGGTATGGCTTCCGAACGTGACTTGACATTCGCATTGTCTATCTATGGATATATGTCACTAATGTCACTTTCTGTTTTTAAATTTTATTTAGGTTAAGTAAGGTTATTTTATTTAGATTTCCGCGATTTAGGTTACTATTATTTAGTAGGGTATTTATTTATGGTATTTTATTCTGATTTCATTGTCAAACCCAAGCAGCTTGATTTGGTCAGCAAGACACAAGGAGATCCGAACACCCTACGATAACTGAACAGCAAAATGTGGGTGTCATCACATCATCATAACGGTCCGTCACACTATATTCCAATTGTTGTTACCTACTTAATTAAGTTGATAAACGTCTAATAATTAGGTTGAACTTATTAAACAATACTAAGCAAGAGCAATTAGAGAGCATTTACACATTTTATCTTAAAAGTTTGAAAATAAGATTAATAAAATGGATAAACAATGTCAGAACAATGTAAATATTATCATAACAATCCAGTAACTGTAAACAATGGCAGTCAATCAATATAACACCAACGTAAACATTGTGGGTAGGTATGTGTAAGTAACAGTGGCGTGGCGTAAAAGATGTCCTTGGGCAAGCCGGTACAGACTTGGCGTACCTAAATTTTCCTTAAGAGTTGTAGAATAAGGTGCACAAATGCCTGATATTAGGCAAGCCGGTAAGAATCGAGTTCCTTGGACGCCACGCTACTCATAGGTAATATGTCATACATAGCGCGTAATCAAATCTTGTGCATATTAATTTCATAATATTAGAAATTTGAGTACTACGTTTACGTAACGAGCGCTTACTGAGTCTGATGTTTGGAATAAATCCGAGAGGTTGTTCAAACGTTGTTAACCACGGTATTTGCATGCGGCCTTCTATACATACAAAACAATGTTTTCATGCTCTGCTAATTCTTCAAATATGCTTTGTCTGTAAGGAAGCGACGCGCCAAAGCACATATACCCATAAATTACTCACCCCAATGTATCTATAGTCGGGAAATTAAACCTGCAGTTCTTGCATCAGTCAGTACACAGTGTCTGCCATTTGAGATATCTTATGCCGGCAACATCTGTGCCTCGTAATTAGAGTGAGTTGATTACGATTTCTCTGTAAGGCATACAACGACAGTATGAAGTTTGTGTTGATTATATTATCTTCGGTTTCCGCGATTATCGCTCACTGTAATAAAATAACTTTTGGAATAAACCGCGTATATTATTACTTAATTTTTACGTCCCGACTTTTCATAACCCTTTTCAGCGTTCGGGGTCGCGGGGCACACGTTAAACAATAACCACCACAAACTTGTAATGCTTTGGTTATTACATATTTTA
Source organism: Eudemis profundana (assembly GCA_947034925.1). Taxonomy (NCBI): domain Eukaryota; kingdom Metazoa; phylum Arthropoda; class Insecta; order Lepidoptera; family Tortricidae; genus Eudemis; species Eudemis profundana. Next base: position 31,116,728 of record OX344794.1, read on the forward strand.
CAAACCGGCTCCTAAAGAGGTACCTACTTACTTACTATTCGTTCGTATTAAGGAATCGACGGAACTAAATATTCAAATAAGTATTAGAAGGGGTAATTCCACGTAAGTTACCAATAATATTGATAGTGCAAATTCAGGTGTCAATATATCTAGAGATTAAAGTTATACTTATCAAGATTATAATTAATTCGTAAAACGCCATAAATAAATAAACACGCAAAGAAATGGCAACTTCCGTTAATTTTCATGGAATTGCCCGTAGGTATTTACAAGCACACTCAGTCTCACAACCCAACAATGTCATAATAATTTGTGTAAAGTTGTAGATAAAGGTGTCATAAACTAGAATGGTAATAGTAAAATGTATCAGAGATAGATATATATGGCGAATTTACGCTTAAGTACCCTCAAAGTTTACGTTTACGAATTATTGTACGGTTTGGCTGGCAAATGCAGCGGCCGGTACAGAGTGATTGGCTCACTCTGTACCGGCCGCTGGAGGGAAATCGTGGTGAGTATCGGCCTCAGAATGACAATTGATTTGCCGCGACGAAAGTGTTGCAGATTGATGCCTCTATGGCTTCGATTTGGCGACTTTCACTAAAGCCAGTGACCGCTGTGGCGTCACCAAGATGTCATCTGTGATTATTGAGCAATCGATTCAAAATGTTACAGTTATTAAATAATTTTGACAGCTCTTTTATAGCTTATTTATTGCTACTCGCTTAATTGTTGATCAGTTTTGTAAATGTTATATTATAAATTTGTAAGTACGCCCATTTAGGTACCTGTTGCAGGAGATGGACCAAAATTATAAATAAGAGGGCGTGTTGCTAAAAAACATTTATTATGTGCAGTCTGCATGTTATCTAAGTACTTATTAGTTTTTATGCCAGTTTTTATGCTACGCGTTCGGCAAAAGCCGCTTTCTGGCCAAGTGTAGACATAAAATGATGTACCCAACACGGGAGGTAATAAAGCCCTCGATCGCATATTTACGTCCCTCGCCTGCGACTCGGGCCACAAGCATCAGCGATTTCAGCCTTTCTTTGTTTTACCACCCTAGTTATGTAATGTACTATTTTTACACACGATCCTCTTTGAAATTTCTTTTGTTTTCTAAACGCAATAAAGCCGTAATATCACTCTTCACTTTTTATTTATTTATTTATCACTCTTTACAATATATAAAGAAATATTAAAAATATATACTCTCGGTGATCTGATCTCTCGTGTACGTCTTCCGACGACCGACTCGGACGGCGGCTGACTGGAACGATCAATGGGTAAAATAAAATGACATTTGAGATTTTCCGATCGCTCCGGTTAACAACCATCAGCAGTTTCTCATGCCGTTACAGCATTATATCAATTTCCTTACGTTCAGGTTTTCTTTTATTTAAACTAATAACTTTACTTATTTGCCAGGTTATAATATAAACAATGGTTTATTCTACGTATGAGCCGCAAATCTGCAATAAATCTAAAGTTATTATCATAAAATCTCATTACTTACCCGTCCCCTTAGTCTCGTATCCGTCACATTAGATCAACTTCTAGGTATTATTGTTTATACTTTATACGATTCATAACATTCACATTAACACGATACGTTGAATAAGGTCGTTTTTGTGTAGTTGGTCGGTTAACGTTGACAATGGGCTATTAAGCAGATAATTAAGCAAATAATGGCATACCCAGTATTACTAGAACTCCACTAAATCTCCTGTTTGTATTCGGACTGAGTTAGCTGGAATATCTGTGTGTTCTGGCTGCTGTAAAACTTTCATTTGAAGATGCAAAATAATCTGATTCACACAAATGTTCGCATTCTTTAATGGGTGTTGGGTGATTGTTAACTTGGAAGCCTCTTTCCCAGGGATTTTATTTTAACATGTAAATGATCTATACTTTGATACTACTATACTTTTTTCATTTATTGGAGTAGTTCAATAATAAATCCACCTTCGAGATAGTAAAATAAATCAATCATAATTCATTATTTATTTAATAATATCTAAAATTACAGTAAACCGTAAATAAAAACCCTAAAGATAAAACAACTCCCCCATGTCTCTCCCGGGTGGCTGGCCGCATTGCCACGCTGAATGGCAATGTGGATTCTCTGAGCTAAGAATGCGCCAGCCCTCTGATCACCAGATACCCGATAAAGCCTGTGGGCAATTTGTTTGTACAGCATGAATGCAATCCCCACGGACCTTACGTCTCAAATATTTAGCCACTTGCTGGGCTGCATACTTGCGCCGTTTGAGGCCCTTAGGCAGGCAGCAGCACCGGCTCTCAGTTCGGTCAATAGAAGATGAGACGGCGCAAGGGTGTCGACGCACGTTGCATTGCATCCCACACCAGGGGCATACCCATCTTCCAAGGTAGGGTCATTCCGTCGGGCCTCTTCCCGTCATCACTCCTATACATACATATATATCGAATCCTATTCACATTTTCACACCAAGATATTTTTTGTTTAACCTCCACATTCCCAGAGTTTACACACGTATTTAAAGGTAACTATAGTTCGGAATCCTTGTGTACAGATTTGGCGGTACGAGTAGGGAAAGCAAATCGGTTATAACCGAAACCGAAAAAATCGGTTATAATCGGTTATTTTGGTCATTTTCAAAATCGGTTACAGACTATGGAATAATTGGTTATAATCGGTTATTTATTATTTCATTATATCTTTAAAATAACACGTTATTTTGCTATATAAATTGTAAATACGTAATTACATTTTCTATGCATTTTGTCCGTTTCGTTTGATTATACGGCATATTTCTTTCAAAGAACTCGTATCTTAGTTTGCTCTAACAGAAAACGTAGTATCTCTATACGCCTTAAGGAATTAGAAGTAGACCCTTTTGAATTAAAGATTCTGGATAAAAAATTCTGATTGGATGGAAAGGGACACGTGGTCAGTCATTGAGGACAGAAGAACCCTTAAGGAGAGTGGCCTTAACTCGGAGATAGAGAGGCAACGGTACCGGGAGCTGCATGGCACAGTTCAAGGGTTGTGCAGAAGGGACAGGAATGCCGTCTTCGATGAAGTATGCCAAGACATGGAAAAAGCAGCAAACCATGCACACACCAAAGACATGTTTGCAAAGGTAAAACTCTTGGCTAAAGACTTTAAACCCAAAAGCTGGACGTAAGGAGATGAGCTAAGAACACCACTGATGGATAAACCTCTTGTTCTTGAGAGATGGCGCCTATACTGCTAACAGATTTACAGTGAGAACAATGATTTCATCGAAGAACGGATAGATTTCACTGTTTTGAATTTCAAACAGAAAGCTTGTGGTGGGGATGATCCGCGCAAATGCTTAAGTGGTTGGGTCCCGAGGGCACACAGATTCTACATCTAATATGCCTGAAAGTTTGGAGAACTGGTCAATGGCCCGAGGATTGGATGGAGTCAGTGGTGGTTCCTCTGCACATGAAAGGTTCTATCAAGAAGTGCGAGAACTACCACACCATCTCCCTTAACATCCCATGCGAGCAAAGTGTTTCTGCATATCCTCAACAAAAGGCTCGAAAATTTCATCGTCGGGCAGATTGCAAGGGAGCAAGCAGGATTTGTCAGAGGTAGAGGTACACGTGAGCAGATACTGAATATCAGGCAGCTGATCGAACGTGATTGAACCTTAGCGTAGTGAATGATTCAATGTGCCGATGGCCTTATGCTTCATTGACTACGCTAAGGCCTTTGACTGCATCAGCTGGAAGAAAATGTTCGCAGTCATGAGAGAGATGAGTATGGGTATACCGGATCACCTAATTTTCCTTGTACAGAACTAGTATCTCGATGGCAACTCCGAGATCAGAGTAGATGACACCGAATCAGGCCCTTTTCAGACCAACCGTGGAGTCAGACAGGGGTGTATTCTCTTACCACAATAACTGTTCAATCTTGTAGGTGAACACACCATGAGAAGAGTTTTGGAGGATTGGGATGGAGGCATTCGGATCGGAGGACACTTCATTAATAATCTATGCTTTGCAGATGATACTACCATTATAGGCGCTTACGAAATAGAACTAGCTTAGCTTCTGCAATGGGTCCAAAAAGTGAGTGTAGAGTATGGACTTCATATTAATCGGGCTAAAACTAAGCTGTTGTTGATGGGGCTGGCATTATGCAGCGAACGGGAGAACTATCGGACCTCGATACTGTGGATAGATTTGTCTATCTCGGATCATTAGTCACCACGGATGGTGACTGCGAGAAAGTCGTAGTAAGAAGAGCCCAAATCGCAAAGGCAGCTCGGAAGCGACTAGAGAAGATCTGGAGGAACAGAGGAGCAAGATGACCAAAACAAAGTTGATGAGAACCCTGATCTATTTCTATACACTTCAGAAACCTGGACTCTGAAGGCACACATTCGGAGCAGGATTAATGCATTCGAAATGTGGTGCTAGCGCAAAATGTTAAGAATCCCCTGGACGGATGCATGCATCAATCTTCGCTGAATTGAAGATCAAGTGCCACTTATTTACCATCTGCTTCCAGCGGATCCTGCGCTATTTCGGGCACGTGGCTAGACGCGAGCCAGATAGTTTGAAAAAACTCATTGTGATTGGCCAAGAAAAAGGGGACTTGGAAGATCACCGATCCAATGGGCCGATGTCGTAAAGGAAGCATGTCAGGGAACCCTACAGGCGTCGATCCGAAAGGCAGAAAACCGTGTGGAATGGAGAGCTTTGGTGCATCGCGACCCTCAGTCTTGAGGAAACGAGGAAGAAGAAGAAGATCTCTATATGATGATGATGCACTTGCACTTACTGCCTTATTATATAGATTGATTTCAGATACAAGCATATTTGAAAGTAGTGACGATTTGTAGTACTTATTCATGTATAATACCATCACCAGTGATCGTACTTTTTCCAGCATTCTTGGTGCAATGACGTCAAATGACACACGAAAGCGACTTAGGGTTGTCGACGTGTATAATATGATTGACGTTTAAAATTATGTAATATTATGTTGTCATTGAAAATGAAACACTTTTTTTTTACTTAATCAGTTATTATAATTGTGTATAACATTTATCACTGTAACCCAAAATTCCTCAAATGCTGCTAATATATTGTTATTATATCAATTCCTAATCATAAATATGAACTATAACCTGAGATAAGGATTTATTGCAACTGTGTTACATTTCCTCATATACTCGTAGTAAATTAACCCTTCATTTCACTATGCATATTGGGTTTACATGTTCTGATAATATTTTCTGTATTTCCGATTTGTTTAATACGCTATTTTATATTTATTTCTGATTTTATTTGATTCTTGGTTCAAACAATTTAATATTGGGCTCTACTGATAACCCTAGCACTGCACCAAGAATGCTGGAAAAAGTACGATCACTGACCATCACTGTACAAAGATACGCATGTATTCAAATAAACTATAGGAACCAGAATATCATAATGAATATAGAAGTGTAAGTTATTGTTTACGTATTGCGCGGCACGTAAAATACGGCGTATTCTTTCCTTCTTTGGAGACAAACATCTTCCGTGTCATTTGCACTAATGCATAAACATTTTGACTTCTATTTCATTGATTTTTTCAACTTTTTTGTAATAATCGGTTATAACAGATTAATCGGTTATTTTGTTTTATAACCGAACAAATAATCGGTTATGAAATGTGGTCGGTTATTGCATTCCCTAGGTACGAAGTATACAGAATTGGTGGTGAGTACTTTTATATGTATAGGTACGTTCAGGTATTGGATATTTTTTGTGGTCACGGCCGCTGAGATCGAACGATTCTCATGTGTAGGGGCAGGCGGCAATGTTTGGAAGTTGTCCGAGAATACAACACGTAAATAAACAGTAGGTACTTCAATAATGTAACGATCCGGTCCTAGTTAAAATGAAGGTGTAGGCTTGTTTTAAGATCTAACTGAAAGTAAGTAAATGCGAGTAGGTTATCACAGGTTCAATAAAGCTACAATAGGATACTTTCCTGACAGATCAAATCAGTTACTTTTTATGAAGTGTCAAAACCTTAGCCTTAGAGCAACGTGGACTTCGTAGAGAGTGGCCTTACTTAGTATTTACCCTCTGCCAAGCAATTTGCGCCAGTGATCATATTCGTTCTATAAAACTAGTTAGAATTGGATTAGTCGTTAGACTAAATCTAGTAACTCACCTGATGAGATCTCAGTGAATATGCCGAATTGTTCCGTAATTCAAAAGGAGATCTAACACGTCAAACGTACAAAGTGATGGTGTTTCCTATCACATCTAACGTACATATTTATTTGGTCACTACTTTGAATGTCCTAGAGAATAACGTCAAAACTTACATGCGAACGTAATATACACTTACGGCGTTTTTACCTGGAGTTAGTGTCAGATACGTGTTTTTTTAAGCACTGAAGATTTAGAATCACATTATCATTATTTACTTCCTTTAAAACATAAAAAATACATAAATCTGATTTTACATTTGTTACGTGTTAATTTCGTAGTGATGGATGATTTTTCATGTAAGTACGCCTGTGTAAGCAAGTACCTACCTATGCGTTACCTCGTTCCCCCCGCGCCAAATATGGCAGAAATTTGTGTACCTGACAAGAGCCTTATGACTTATGACGCCTCTTTTCCGTGTTGCTCTAAGGTCAAAACGCTCGGATAGTATGAAGTTTCTATGGGAAAAAGTATATGACGTCATTTTACTCAAACATCAAATCACCTCCTTATTTAAAGTACAGCTTTTGGTCTTTTAAAAATCGTTGAATAGGTCAATTTGTGCAAGTGAAGAAATTTTACAAATTTTCGGAGGCAGATTTAAAGATTAGTGTTAAGTAATTTATATTGACTACAGGCAAGAAGGTACCAGATTCTCTACCCTTACATTTTTGAAACAAGAAAGTTTCTGGAATCTGTCTCAAGAACGTTTAAATCGAACGGTGAAATAATAGTAACAAATTTCATAAAATTTGCTAAAGTGCGTTGTAATTCATTTTCAGTACGTGTTCTGAGTATAGGTACCTAACTACGTAGTTAATTGTTGATTGTTAGACTGGAGACGCAGTGGACCGGGAAGACCGCTATACACCTCCGTTACTGCCGCATTAGTTTACGTTTCATTGGCATTTGATGTCTTCAATAATTTATAATTGTAATAAAACTGAAAAGGATTAGTTAGTAACTTCTACGAAAATTTGTAATAACTCACCGCTCTCATACTTACTTACCCACCAACCTACCAAAGTTCCGTACCAAAATGGTAAAAGGAACCCTTATGGTGCGACTTTTTATAATATATAAACATTAAAAAACTAAAATTTATACGGCCGGAACATTTTTTATGTATAAAAATTTACAAGCAACGTGCCACATGTAAAAATAAACTTTTATCGAGGTTTGAATGTTTGTTTTGTCCCAACTCCCACCATTTTACGGTACCTTTTTTTTACTTTTTAGGGTTCCGTACCTCAAAAGTAAAAAAACGGAACTTACGAGTATAGGATCACTTCGTTTTCAGTCTGTCCATCTGTCTGCCAGGACCCTTTATCTCGGGAACGCATGGAGGTATCGAGTTGAAATTAAAACCGTACCTATTCGCTGGGTGCGCGATGACAGCACCAACTAGCGGTTACAAATACCGCGGACTTTTTTTTTGTGTCTTGTGGCTTTTGCTGCAAGGTACTTTGCCAACTAAAAACGTAAATTTCGCTAATAAAAAGTGACAGCTGGTCTGCTGAAAGTTCCTTTTTAGGCCATGACTCGCGCTGCGATAGATTATGTTACCCCCACCCAGTACTTTGCACCTAGCGAATACTTAAGTTTACGGTCCCTTGAAGCTCTGAAAAACTCAAACTTCTATATAAACGTAAAAAAAAGATACGGCCGTTTATGCCACAAAAAACGTAAATTTCGACACTCCCAAGGAAACCAAAATTTATAGGGTACTTTCCGTTGACCTAGAACTATGAAATTTGGCCAGTAATACCGTCTTATATTACAAGTACCTCTAGAGGGAATAATCTGTAAACCATACATTTTTAATTAAATCATTAAAAACATTACTTTACTAAGGGAACCAAAATGTATAGGGTACTTTAATATAATAACCTACAAATTTGTACGGAACCCTCGGTGGGCGAATCCGACTCGCATTTATCCGGTTTTTTAAAGAGGGCTGAAATAAAAATTTTGAAGTAGTGCTATTATATTAAATAATGTACTTAATATGTATACCTATTCCGAAACCGTTTTTATTTCTTTTCTTAACTAAGTATGTAGTTTCTGATTTAAGAAAAACGTTTAAAAATATTATTCCCTTCCTTTTTATCTTCGAAATTACTGAACAACAGAAAAATATGTAATAATTACCAATTATCAACACCATCCTGAATATTAGGTACAGGAAAAATATAATGGTTTTCCTAACTTGCAAAAATCGTAATACAAACTTATTTGCAGTTACTAAACTAACCGCAATCCATATCGGTGGATGGGGACAATAGTTTTCCAACAGCAATGTTAAGTTTGTCCCTCAATACAGTTTATCTTCAACTATTCACATATCTTCAAGTTTGTATGGAACCCACGGTTTGCGAGTCCGACTCACACTAAACCGGTTTTTTTTAAGGCTGATGATTTTTTATAGGGCTACATTGTGTATCTAGGGCGGTAAAATTCCTTTACCGCCCGCGGCACACACAATGTTTTTCATCACACTTGTGAGGAAATCTAAATAAATAGCCTTACTAATCCACCCAGTATGAGAAGAAAATTTTAAAACAGAAAGTGACATATATCCAAAGATAATGCGAATGTCAAGTCACGTTCGGAAACCATAGCGGTAAAGACCTAAAACGGCCATTTTAGTTGATTTTGTTGATACGAGTATACACTATTTAAACATTCAATTAATAAACAGTTCTCTTTAAATAAATATTTCAGTGATAAGAGTTAAAAAAAGTAAGTTGGCGTTTCTTTTGAACATGACAAATAAGAGTAAAACAGAACCGGCGTACTCAAATTAAAAAAAAAAAACATTACGCCCTAGGGCGTAATAGGTCATTTACGGCCCGCAAAACCTACCTGTAACAACACCATTTTCGAGCAAGTGTGATGAAAATTTATAATGTATTCGATCGTTTCTGCGGTGATATATCGCAGACCGTAGCAGATAGCAGATTCAGCCTGCGCTCTTTGTTGCGCCTAGCTGGCATCAAAGTATCAATATGGTATCATACAATGAAATTTTAGTATATTATGTCACTCTTTGACTCGTGCTCGCATCGATTTGAAGAAACTAAATCTTCAAGTAATATGTTTGCGATTACCTACCTAAGTACGTACCTACATTAATTAATTGTAACTGTGTGCAACGCACACAAATAAACCGTATATTTAACACCTATTAATTTTATTGAACTTGTTGTCGGGCAACCTTCCATATAAGATTTCACAACGCTAACATTAATCGACATTACCGAAGGCCGAGCGATTCAGTCCTACAGGTTGCTTTGGACTTTTTCTAATTACCTATTCCATCATACGCAAGGCTACCAGCTTTCCCTCTAGGACTGCGGTTTTTCCTTCTTATCTGTTTCGTTGTTATTGACACGCCGACACAGTCGTTGTTAGCTTGCTCCATGGCCTTGCACGTTTAATAAGTAGTTACAAGTAAGTAGGTATGCTGCTATCGCCACCTTTTCGCGACGTGCGTTGACTGAGCTCATTGTAAGAATCAATAAGAATCTGGAGATCTTTGAGGGGCGTAAATTAGTGTAGTGTAAAGACATTGATAACAACGCAGTGATACTGAAAATCTGGCTTTATTAACAGAATCTGAAGTGACTCATGTTGATTTAGGTTTATCACGTAAACGTCACGATGTCATAATCAATTTCTCAAGCGAAGCGGCGCGTATCTTAACATTTATGGTTTTCCCTATAATAACTATTAGTGCAACAAAATTGCATATTTGGCCGTTATTCTCATGAAGGTTACATTTATATTGTGACATTTTTAGATTTATTATAAACTAAAATAAATCTAAAAATGGCCCCTGCGGCATGGTACCGAAGATGCTGGCAGCATTTCCTCGCTGGATTGTGAGGCTGATGCGTTCAGCGAGGAAGCTGCCAGCTCTTCGGTCCCTCGTGGTTTCTGTGAGTCTCTTCGACAGCTGCTTAAAGACACTTAAAGCGCCAGGGCCCCGCGGACCAAGGGTCTCGACGCCGAATGGAACAATTATATTCGGCGCCGAGACCACTGTACTTTCCCAAATGAAGGTTTATGTATCGATTCATAATAAGAGCTGGCGCGGATTTTGTATCCAACGAGTGCTTACTTCATACTAAATCTGCGCCAGCTCTTATGAATCGAGCCTAATAAGTAGTGTCATACACAAATAGAGTGTACCTTACTTCAACAACAAACCACGGTTTCACTCGAAAATTTGTTCACACGAGTGAAGATTTATTAAATTTCATGGTCACTTTTGTTTCATCTTGAACTTGAGTTCCAGGGCCGTATTTGGGGGAGGACAGGCGGGGGCTACTGCCCGGTCATCGACAACACTTCCCTAATAAGTAGGTATGGGCCTCCACTAGTCCGTTAGGGGCCTCCGCTCCTTCGTTGCCCCAGGGCCTTTACACCTCCAAATCCGGCCCTGTTGAGTTCAGACGTACCATTTTGAGTGGTACTTATATGCAAAATTAAAGAAAAATGAACCCTCTGATATCAAGTTTAGGTGGATGTGCGAGCGCAGCCGTGGCTTGCACTGGTTAGCGCGCGCCGACGCACAGCGTGCTCGACTCTCGTGAAAGTTCAGCCTGTCCATGGCTGGCCCTATTTTTATTTTTATCCTCATCTCGACCCAAGGGCAGCTGCTCTGCTCTCGATCAACGCGAGCGATTGCATTAACTTGGAGTTTTATTTGATATTATTGCAAACGTGCGATCGGTTCGTTATCAATATTACATTACAAAATTTTACGCAAAAGTTTTCCAGAAATAAAGTTAACGCTATTCTTATGTTTTATATCGTAATAGTGTGTTAATATAGATAGTAAAGATATTCTAATCAGATACAATACATATTTGGTCGTATTTTAAGCGACACAGTAAGTGCCTCTGCTTAGTGAGCATGTTTTTAGCCCTACTCTAACGTGTACAAGAGAACTTGTAGTATGTAGTTTATTAATACAATTTTACCCATTCCTCATACTAAAGTAACCAATGTTATATACAAAAAATCTATAAAAAAACGATTTTTTTCTTTCTTTTAATTCTTTATAAATAGTTTCTGATATTTGTTTATAAACTTGGCTAAATTAAACAAAACCGTCAAATTTTTAACACTTACCGTGAAAATCATATCTTTAGTCCATTTAAGGATTATTTAATAACAAACCACCACCTCTATTACTTGCAGAAAAAACAATATCTACTAATTGAAGAGTAGGTACAAAGTTTCGTATCATCGTCATTACTCCTAATATTATGCTACGTATAATAGAGTTTCAAACCTCTTACTTTAAACATTGAATGGTCCTTAAACAAACTTTCAACTTCTACTCAACCCGTTTCGGAGGTAAGTATTAAAAAAAATGGTTAAATCATTTCAGATCTATTCAGTTTAATCAGTTTTAGATCTACTACTTTAAAAATCGTATGGTCCCTATATAAACTTTCAATCACATTTAACCTTCTTTGGGGATGAATTTCGAAAAACGGCGTACGAAATCTCAGATCTCCTACTTCAAAAATAGTTTAGTTCCTATACATACTTTCAACCCCTATTTATCCCCTTTGGGGATGTATTTACAAAACTCCCTTCTTATCTCTTACTAACGTTATAAAATCATTACAGTGAAATTTTCAAGTTCCTAGCTTCAGTAGTTTTGGCTGTGCATTATTTAGGTAGTCTGCGGCAGTATAAAATTATTGTGCATATCCACAATAGAACTTAATAAACCATAAACCGCGAAATATTGACGTATCATATGTTTAGGTTACGCAAGAGTCTGCGTTACGTCAACCTATTATCATTTTCCACGGTTGTTAAATTTAATAGATCCCTTTATGTAGTTCATTACGTTACGTGTACTGCCATACTTGGCGTTCTTTATTTATCTTTGATATAGTTATTCCTGAATTAATTACCCGTGTGTACTATCTAGGAGCACGGCAGTGCCCCCGCCGAGTCGAGCAAAACAAAGGTACGCCCGTACCATCCTTTTCTCGAAGCCATTCAGGCCATTTTCAACCTCCAGTAATTTTGTGCTGGCTAAAGCTAGAAAGAACCTTAATCTTAGATATATTCTCAATAACATACAATTTAACTTGTAGTTTTAGAACTACTATTGCACGTCTTAGTTCCTTCTGACTCACTGACCACTGATGATCATCATAATTCTAAGGTACTTCTAGCAGACCCACAAGCTTTAAATTTTAAACATATGTAATTCGTTTTTAGCCTATCAAGTCATGCAAAACCTAAAAATATTGTAATTTTAATACGAATAGTAAGAGTAATACTATAAAAATACATGCGATTACAAAGTTACTTTTGTAGTTCAAATGGGAAATAGAATGGATTGGAATGTAATAAATAAAGGAAGATCACTTACAAAAAGAAATGATTTCCCATAAAAAACATTACATGTAAAAAAATGCGAGTCTCTCAACGTAAATAGTTCTTCTACAACAAAAAAGTTTTGAGATGTAGACAATGGTAAACCAAGTCAGTACCGGGGGGTGTCCACAGAACTTGATTTCCACCGACTAGCGAATTGCCTATTATTTAACCGTGGAGGAACGCATTTCATAGTTCTCAAATAAAGAATCTTGTATGGGTAAATAATAGGCAAGTCAGTAGAAATCGAGTTCTGTGGACGCCCTTGTGGTACTACTGACTTAGGATTTACTATACTTTATTAAAATATACCTAATATCTATTAATAATCGTCACCAAAATAAGTCATCGTAACATAATTCACAGTACCTAGTACCTTCCTATAATGGGTTAGGTGGTTAATAAATGTATAAATGGAAGAACGTGTTTGTCATTTATTTTTGTTAATTTTGCTTCGACTCCGCTACCCAAAGGTTGTCCGGAAGAGACCGCTATTTGGCGATAAGACCGCCTAATTGTTTACCACCGTTTTATATAGGTAGGCATTGTAATTTTCTTTTGGATTGCAATAAGGTATTGTACTGTAGCAGACGTAAGTTATATTTTTGGTCTCCCATATTTATTTCAAAATTGTCATGTTTTTTAAAGGTAAGTAGTTGATTTTAGCTCTTAGTCGCTGTTTTTAGGGTTCCGTACCAAAATTGTGAAAAAGGAACCCTTATGGTGCGACTCTGTCTGTCTGTCTGTCTGTCCGTCTGTCACAGCAAGATATCTCAGGATCTACTGATGCTATCGACTTGAAATTTGGAACAGTGTTAAAAACCGCTAATCCGAGCTTATGGGACAGACAAAAAATCTTATACCTTTTTAACTTTTTTTTTAAAGGGGACCGAAATGGGATGTCGTAAATCAAATGTTGAGCTAATATATCGAGTGGGAGATCAAATGAAAGGGCTTAACAGTTTTTTTTTTCTTATACATGTAGTTTTTGATCGAAGACAAAAAACGTTAAAAAAAATACCATTCCCCCCTATTATCTCCGAAGTTACTGAACAGAAAAATAATTACCGATTATTAATATTATCCTAAATATTACAGGAAAAATAAAACGATATTCCTAACTTGCAGTGTTTTTAGAAATTCGCAAAAACCGTAAGACAATATTTGCTCCTACTAAACTAACCGCGGCATAATGTCGATGTATGGGGACATCAGTTTTACAAGAGCAAAGTTAAGTTTGTCCCACCATACAGTTTTTCTGGAATTATTCACGTATCTACTGACGAGTTTGTACGGAACCCTCGGTGCGCGAGTCCGACTCGCACTTGACCGGTTTTTTCTTATGATTAGAGTTGGTCAATCGGTCAAAGGAACTAGTTCGGTCTTTTAGTTGGTTCCTTTAGTTCAGGAGCAAATCTCGAGATCTAAAGGAAAGAAAGGAGCTAGCAATTTAATATTTGATTTTAACTCATTCGATCATTCGCTTCCAACCGATTTCTACCGACGTATCAATTACTGAACTAAAGGACCAAAGACCGATTACGAGCGCTTAAGAGGAACTACTCCTTATCGGTCCGAGGTGGGATTTCATTCCTTTTAGTTCTTCGGTCCTGACCGACACAAGCCTACTTATGATTATTCCATTCTGCACGAGTTAGTTTTCATATTAAACGGACTTTGTTTGCATTCTACAATATCGAAAATGTAATTTTTATTGTAGCATTAACGATGCCAAGGAATTCTAAATATTTTATAATAAGAGAAAAATTATATGTCTCGGGCAGGATTCGAACCTGCATCTCCTACTTGGGCAACGTTTCGTTGGCGTAGTTGGTAGCGCGCCTGTGTTGGCCAGGATAGCCGTAGGAGATGCAAATTCGAGTCCTGCCCGAGACATATAATTTTTAAATTTTTCTCTTATAATGAAATATCTAAAACGTAGTACAGGTCCGTTTGACATAACCTTTTTGAGTTCTAAGTTACATACCTATTTAGTTACCAAATAATATTAATCCTACTGTAATCCTGAATAATATGAAAGGGCGAGATGAAGCGTCCAAAATGCCTATCCGACACGCTCTAAGAGTTCTGTAGACTTGTGTCAATCATTCTTGAGTGCTATCTTACGGCGACCGTTTAGGTAGATGTAACCCGGTAGGTTACGGTATCAAAAGTTGATTGTGTTGCGAAAATTTATTTTATTCGTTTGAATAAATTAACCAAAACTGAAGTAGCTGTAACAGTCATGGATACGATACTATTTGGAAAAATGCTCTGGAAATATAACATTTAAAATCATATATATCTTGAGACTTCAACTTCATTACATGTATTTTTTTATTTATTTATTACCATACCATATAATTTGAAGGTTTTTCATTGAGTCCGTAAATTGAATTGATTTCCTGTTCGAAATAACGTAACTATCACCGCCTCAACAACAATAAACACTATTGTTAAAAATAAATCTATTGTTTCCACAAGTGACAATCGGTGCACTCGGTCTAATCAGCTGTTTAATCACCAGGTTACCGTCCATTTCTAATGCAATTTTTAGAACTGAAACAGGTTTGCGGGTTTCGATTTTAAGGTCGGTCTTTCAATAATATGGATTACAGTGTCATTTCACAGCGGAGGTACCGTGTGGTAGGTTTCCGTTTTAATTGTCACGTCCGCAGCACAATGCCACTTGAACATAATCTGTGACAATGCAGCGGTCAGATGGACTGACTCCATTGCGTGCAGCCGCTCAGGGACGCGGTGGAACGAGGCCGATCGGTTCATTTATATGAATCAGTTATTATAAAATTGAAGAGAAAACCTAATTCTCCCTCTATAAGTATCTACCCCTCACATCTCAAGGAAATTAAAAACTTCCCATGAGTTGGTTACATAAAGCTGTCTGGCAGTTATGGACGAATAGGTGGGATAGTAGTGAATTTCGGTTTATTGTCGGGTCAACAAACAACAAATATTATGATCGAGCAGGTGTACAGGAATTTAAGAAGGCCCTCTTTATATTCGGTGCGGCTCATTCCTGAGAGAGCCATAAATACTCGTAAGCTCACACGTATTTGCCAGTATGATATCGTGTATCAAAATATAACTTAGCATAAGCTTTTAAAATTATCAACTTCTTAGGCCAGGGGTTCCCAATTTTTATCAGCCCGTGGCGCACTTACAAGATTAGTACTTCGTCACGGCGCCCTACCCTAGTTCGCTCAAAATAGGTATTGTTGCTTTATAGGTACCTGCGAATATTTGTGGTTTTAGATAATGATAAAGGATCGACTTTACTTTCTACGGCGCACCAGGGCGCCGCGGCGCACAGTTTGGGAACCCCTGTCTTAGGCATTAAAATTTAAAAAAATATCACCGCTATATTTTGTTAAACACTGTGCTCCTCAACTTTTTAGATAGGGTAATCAAACTGCAGTCTATCGATACACAAATACACAACGTATCTATGTCAGAAATATCGCAACCGACTTAATTAATTACCACCATTAACAGGTAGGATGTAGGTAAGGGATTGAATGAGGTTAGTGCGTAGTGTCAGTTATAGCAGACCTTGACAGAGCCTGATATGTAGGGTTTCTGACCGCAAAAACGTAGGCTGTTATTGCTTTTGGCCTTACAAGGAATGGCCTCGCAAACATCTGATAAAAGCCACCAAAAAACTACCGATTGTCTGCCGATACGACGACAGGCAATTAAATATTGTAACGTGACTATGACTAAACCAACTTTTTCAACGCTTGCCTGTGCCTGTGCATGGACTAAGAAATACTTATATCAATAGTCAAGATATTTCGTACAAACTTTATCGGCATTCATTGCTCCCGATATCTATACTGCCATGCCTTATGAATGAAAAATCACACAGCTGAATGAAATGATCTCAATATTTGGGTAGCACAATAAATCCAAAGCTCGGTGAGCTACTTTCACAATTCTCACCCCACCCCGCGGCCCCTATTGCATTGTCTCCGGCTCATTATGAAATCACGAATAACATCTACTTTAGGGGAAAGTATTTAATGCAAACTTAATTGGGTGCAGTCGGCCATTCGCCAATTATTTGTTACTACAAACAACTTCCGCACTGTCCGGCTTTTGTGCTACCGTCATGTAAATTAGTTCATATATAACGTGGCATTCACGTGAAATTTAATATTGCAGAGTTAACGCACACGTACACAGCAAAATACGGTTGTGTAAGGAACGTTATTTAAAGATTAATGTCGCTTTTTATTCCGCTCAAAGTAAATCACGACCCGAACAATCGAGCAATTGTACAGGTGCCTTTTATGTACCTAATCACCTGCCAATTGCTCTAATGACCGCATAGCTGTCGACATCGTATCACGCGCATCACTAGCGACGACATCTACGACTAACTAACGGTTAGGTCATTTTCAATCCAATTTATGTCAACGTAATGTTTTCGTAAAACGGTTGGTTGCGAGTACTGATCTAGTGCACGCACTAGCAGCTGACAATTGACTCCAATGGAGAGGTCACAATAATTAAATTAGCATTGCACTCCTAATGTGAAAAAGCAAGTCAAGCAAGTCGCAATTGCAATTTGCTCTGCGGCTACTCGTAGTACTGGGCAAGTCTTAAAATTAGGGGTAAGGGCAGGGTGGCGCGATTATGAATTTAGGGATGGGGCACCTACACTGATACCGTGGCCCAATAAAAAAGGGGAGTATGTGTGGCTACAAAATAAGATCTCATTTTGCGAATCATATCGATTAATAATATTTTTTGGATAGGATAAGTTTATAGGAATTTAATTGCGAGTAGGTAGGTTTCATGCGGTTACATTATAACTGTATAGCCGCAGTTGACGGATAGCCGATGTCGTGGAGACGCTAATGTCTCGAACGAGGTCAGTGGAACCTGCGCGAGCGGCGCGCACGAAGACCCACTACTTACTCTATTTGAACTTGAACAAATAAAAGTGCCATTTATCAGGCGCACGCTATTAGGGCGCGATTATGCTAACCACAAACTGTGAATCTAGGTTAACGTAATTGGAAACAAAGTTATGCGCCGTTCATCGCAAATATTGAAAAATAGGTGTAAAGAAATAGCGAAGTAAAGCCAACCTCAAAATTAGGTGGTCATTTTGGTACCTCACCTCAGTAAAGTAAAGTAACATTATTGCTAAAATTTCATTGTGCCAAGTAATGTATATTTTGAATGATATAAACCCAAGCTCTTGTTTAGGTAAATCATCCACAGACGTGGTGCCTGTTGCGGGCATGCCTTAGGTGCATGCTGTGGCTCCTCTCCATCTTGACTGAAATGGACGTGCAAACGGAAAGTACCTATCGCATGAAAGAAGTGCCAGGATGTAATATTATTTTGCTAAAAATATTTTTTGATCAAAACGGGATACATAGGTACCTATCAGTGGCGTGGCGTAAAAAATATCCTTGGGCAAGCCGGTGCAGATTTGGCGTACATTTTCCTTGAAGAGCTGTAGAATAAGGTACTCAAATGCCTGATATTAGGCAAGCCGATAGGAATCGAGTTCTTTGGACGCCACGCCACTGGTACCTATTGTAACTAGGGAACTCGTTCTAATTTATCACGTGATGTTTTTTGGAACACAAAATACTGAAAGCGCTTACCTAATTGATGATTTAATTATTCTCTTGGGGTCTAAGAAAAAAATACACGTGATATCTCCTCAAACTGATCATTCGTGATTTTTTTCCGTTAACCCCCCCCCCCCCCCATATCCAGAGCCTGACGTGTTTAATGGACGGCCCCTTAAATAGATAAGTACTGCTTACTGTGTGAAAATTAAAAACGTCTTCCGGAAGCTGGTTATAACAAAGTCTGAAAACAGCAGACAATGGGTTGCCGAGATAGTGTTTGGGTATAGGTATAGACGCTAGTAACCTTGTCGTCGCTGATATCGCATCTTATTGTGTTTCGAGCCTGTAGCCTCTTGTTGGATGCTATTGCTGTTAAAAAGCCGCTGCTGTATGTGTTCCCATCGATAATCCACTTTTCTAAAGCCTGATACGCTATGCCTGACACCGTGTCTGGACTTTGCCTGGCGTCCGGGTGTGCAGACCACACAAGTGCCCCGCGGGCCTAATTTTTCTAATTTTCTAATTGAGCAGAATTCATTTACTCACTTATTCTCAATTAGGTTCTTAGAAGTTAGGGCTGGATGTGACAAAGTAACAAAGTGTCAGTACCACGAAGCTACTTCTATATGTATAGACATATCTACGAGTATCTATGAAGTTGAATTCTCCGCGGTACACGCCCGTACAACTAATTGATTGGAAAGTATTGGTCTGGGTGAAGTGAAACCAACAGCATTTACTCTAAGCAACGATCACGATGTCATTTACTATTCATGATTCCATCGCGTTTGTGGTAAAAGGTGTAATAGAGTTTGACTTAGCATTTATGTAAGTAGATTTATCCAACTTGTTCTTATTCAACTTATCCAACACAAGGGATTCTTTGTCTTGAATGTCTAGAATTCTTATTTTAACACTTTTAGGTGAGCAACGTCTATAGACGTCGAATATGTAGGCTTAATTAACAACGCTTAATTGAATGTTGCTCACGCGATAGTGTTAATAATACATGATATGTACATGATAATACGAGTAATAGGTATAAGGGCAAATCACCGTCTGTCAGTGCCATTGTAGGCGGGCCATTTTTTTTTTAAAGTTGTACGTTAACTTTTTTCTTAGATCTGTAAAATTTTACATCATTTCTACTCAGAATCACGCTTACTATCGTCTCTGATAGAAGAAAAAAAGTGTCCCAAATTTGTTCCGTTACTATTCCATATACATTGTATCGCGGTAACGGAACGGAAGAGCGATATTTGTATGAAAAAAGTTAGTGTACAACTTTAAAAAAAATGGCCCAGGCATGAGACACTTTGGTCCTGACATACGCCGTCATGTCTCAATCAATAGCGCGGTTTCCTGTCCATATTTCTACCACCATACCATAGCCCAGTAGATACCATCAATGCACAATAGTCCTTGCATCTATAGCGGGGGTGTCTCTGTGTGCTTCCCATAAAATGACAGAAATAGCATCCGCTGGGTGCACACTTTGTTTTTCATTAAAAAGGAAAAGAAAGAAAGGGCCTCTACGGGTTGGCTTCGGCTCCGCGCATGCCTCCCAAAGATAAAAATATATGACTGTATTTTTATATTGGTATGCAGCCGTACGAGACCGATTAGTCAGTTTTTATTTCAATACGAAACCAATACTAGGCTACTTGTGTAACCATTAGGTGCAAAATAGCCACATATCTCTCGTCAAGTTGCAGAAAATCAGCTTTTACATACCTATACATATAGCACATTAACCTTTCAGTTTACATAATACATATAATAAACTGTGAGTCAATAGAAATCATAAGCCAATAATTAAACTATGTCAGAGCAACGTCAAAGTATCGTAATTTTTATTCACTGATATTTATCTGTGAATTGAGCAGATATTAATTGGTATGTGAGCCAGGCATCCATTTCGATCCATGCTCCATTTCGTTCCGGCTATGCGATCATGGATGAGCGCGCCAGCAAATGGAACGAGATGTTCTCATCTTTTCTATTTCAACTCTAATTGCTTTATTCAATACCGATAGTAATGATAACTACTAGGTACTGAGTCAGCTTAAAATATCCTATGTTTACTCATCGTACATTTTTAAGCGTTGTTTTTTATCACTATTTGCTTAAATTTTTACCTTGGCACTCCTATTAGAAAAAATATTAAAAAATATATATTTGAAAGGTTTATACGTCTAGATTTAACCCATTTCTTTTCAAAATCTTGATGATTGTTTCTATGAGGAATTGAGGGAAATTCTCAAGTATGTATTAAATATTTGGATACGGGCGGTTGTTTTTAGGAATTATATCGTGGTCTAGTCCTCTAAATCACAGTCAAGGACCTTAAAATAAATAGCCGGACCTAGCCTCGCTAACAAAGAGCTGAAGGACCTCTAGTCCGTCGGTTTCTTTAACACTGATTGTTCAGTAGGGTGTCCCGTCATTCGCGATTTTTTGAATATCGTTATGCAATAGCACTGAAAAGTTGTGAAATGTTATTTAAAGTACGTTAGTTAAAGTACGTCCAAGTTTCTAAACTTAAACATCTTTTGATACTCGTACATTGGTATGATACCTACCAAACGAAAGTTAGCTAAATTATATGTAAAGTATTTAAAAATTCCAAGCAATGTAGAAAAAAACCGGTCAAGTGCGAGTCGGACTCGTGCACCGTGGGTTCCGTACAAACTCGTAAGTAGATAGGTACGTGAATAGTTCAAGAAAAACTGTATGGCGGTTAGCTTAGTAGGAGCAAATAAGTAGGTATGTGTACGATTTTTGAAAATTTCTAAAAAACGATGCAGTTTAGGAAAACCGTTTTATTTTCCTGTAATATTTAGGATGATATTAATAATTGGTAATTATTACAGATTTTTCTGTTCAGTAACTTCGAAGATAATAGGGGGGAATGGTATTTTTTTTGACGTTTTTCATCATTTATCAAAAACTACTTAATTAAGAAAAAAATTAAAAATGGCATTTTAATCTACAAATCAAGCTCTTTCATTTGATACCCCACTCGATATAATAGCTCTACTTTCAATTTTCAAAGTCCCATTACGGACACCTTTTAAAAAAAAGTAAAAAAGTTACAATTTTTTTTTTACATGCAATAAGCTCGGGTTAGCAGCTCTTAACACTATTCCAAATTTCAAGTCAATAGCATCAGTAGATCCTGAGATATCTTGCTGTGACAGACGGACAGACAGACAGAGTCGCACCATAAGGGTTCCTTTTTTACCATTTTGGTACGGAACCCTAAAAATAAATAGATTTCGACACAACGGCGCTGGGTTAGGTTGTGTTTGGGTGCGGACCCATGTCCACGGCACGGCGCCGTACGCCGTGAAACGGCACCGCGCTCGCCATAGTTTCTGTCGCGCGCCGCGCCGCGTCACCGCGTACCTACCCACGGCGCCGTGCCGTCGACATGTGCCCAGAACCTTTGGGTCAATGAAATTTGTTCAAGTGCGCACCAACGGGTCCATATCCTCTCCACACGGTATTTTCAAACATTCCTTCGGCAGTACCTGGCATCCGTTTCACATTGTTTGTTTTATATGGAATAGTTTTTCCAAACAATTGTGTCTTACACAATAAGCAGGTAAAAGGTTTACATAAGATTCTGTAGGTCTATATTCAGCGAGGATATATTACCTAACTAATCCAATTCGATACTATGACATACGAAAACAAAAACAAACATATTAGGTAACTATTAAAATAGAATTAACTCATTGTAATTTATTGAAAAATGTCAACAAAATTGCAGCATTGATTCACGTTTCACTAATTTTAACGACACTAAGTGTCGTTAAGATTAGTGGAATGAATGGGTATATGCTATGCAGTGACTTTAGTTTACTAAATATGAAGGAAATATTAGTATCTATTTATTTAAATATATATGATAAAATTCACTTTTTTTCCTTTCTAAACTGGCTGAATATTTAATCAACGCCATTGGGGACGAGAGATCTGGCAGTTTCCTCGCTCAGCGTATAAGCACGCGATTCAGCGAGGAAATGCTGCCAGCATTCTCGGCACAATGCCATATTAGAAATAGATTTTTAGCAGTAGCTTTGATTGTTTTTAACTTTAATTTTTTTAGTTTTATTTTACTTTTAGGTTAGTTATATCCTTGAACATGTATGTGTATGTGAGTATATTTATTGTTTCGTTATTGAATAAAAAAAAACTGCAAATATACATATTATGTGTATACATATTTGCAGATTGCAGGTGTAATAATTTTGGTGTTACTTTAAATCACGAGATTCCTTATCTTTGTTTTATTACTTCGTCCCAGATAAAGACTGTATTTTTGTAGTTAGGTACCTAGTGGAATATTTTAAATCTGTGAGTGACTCCCGCGGCGCCTGGCAGGGATATAAAGTGAAATTAAACATTGAGCACATTGGTTGAACATCTCAACGCATCGCTATAAAAATACACCTACACTTACCTACTCATTGCAAAATCAACTAAATAAATGAAACTCTTAATACAGGTTAGATAATTAAAACAACATTCTGGCCTACCAGTCCTGCAGCTTTTCTAGGCACTTTTTATGATATAGTGTAGTATATATGTGAAACTGTTTCAATATGTCGTAGAAAATAAAAATTAGAACGAGTATCCGTTAATGTCACAGAAAATTGTCATAGAAACTTTTTGAGAAGCATACTTTAAATAAAAACCGGTCAAGTGCGAGTCGGACTCGCGCACCGAGGGTTCCGTACAAACTCGTCAGTAGATACCTGAATAATTCAAGATAAACTGTATGGTGGGGCAAACTTAACTTTGCTCTTGAAAAACTGTTGTTCTCCATACATCGACATAAGTCGCGGTTAGTTCAGTAGGAGCAAATAAGTTTGTCTTACGATTTTTACAAATTTCTAAAAAACGCTGCAAGTTAGGAAAACCGTTTTATTTTTCCTGTAATATTTAGGATGATATTAATAATCAGAAATTATTACAGATTTTTGTTCAGTAACTTCGGAAGGGGGAATGGTATTTTTTTAATGTTTTTTTGTCTTAAATCAAAAACTACAAGTCTAAGAAAAATAAAGAAAACAGTTTTTGAATCTACGCACTAAGTCCTTTCATTTGATGTCCCACTCGATATAATAGCTCGACTTTTGATTTTCGATATCCCATTTCGGTCCCCCTTTAAAAAAAAGTAAAAAAGGTATAAGAATTTTTTTCTGTCCAATAGTCTCGGGATAGCGGTTTTTAAAACTATTCCAAATTTCAAGTCGATAGCATCTGTTCTGAGATATCTTGCTGTGACAGACGGACAGACAGCCAGAGTCGCACCATAAGGGTTCCTTAACATTTTGGTACAGAACCCTAAAAATGATAAACTTAATCTATGGGAAATTGTAAAAATAACCAAAATAACTTACCAAAACTACCTAAATGCAATTAAGACTTATATTACGCAAGTAGAAATCGGTCACAATGGACCACAGACTGATAACCATTGGACACTTTGTTACTGGTAGATACACAGTCATGTTCACGTGATCTCTTATCAAATATTTCAACATACATGTACTAGGATTTAGCTAAAATCAAACTAAAAAAATACATTTATTTAGTACACAAAATTACTTTAGTTGTGCGATATTAATATAAGCTACATCTCATAATTATGATTTTTCTCTTACCTTTTCAAAGGGTTAGGCATCGAGCTAAATACATTAAATAAACGTCACTATGGATTATTGTGTTCTCCGAGGTATCAAAACTACAAAGAGGAACTTTCCTGTTCAATTCTTTCTGTATATTTTTATCAGTGGAGAGATGGTGTTATCATGACAGATCGGGGATCTCTTACCAGTTTATCAGCAGTATAATCTAGGAATAACACGTCAATCATGCAGACATGATATTTATCTCGCGTTGCTCTGATAAGCGTTCTTAATTTTTTCCAGCATATTTCGGTGCAAATTTTGTGGCTTAACACTAGCATCGAATATTTACATACTGTACACTAATATCAATATTTTACTAAAAATGAGGTAACAATCAGAACGTTAGATGTGTTCGTAAGTTCTATATATTCGGGAACGAATGCAGCATATTTTGTCATTAAGGCATCATGAAGGTCAACTGAAATCCTGAAGAAAGGATTTTTTCACAAGTGGTAATATAATTAGAAGAGAGCCCTTAAGTCGCGTGGTATGAAAGGAAATTCAATCATACTTGGATTGAAGCTGGTCCTTCAGACCCAATGCATTAGTTAGACTGATATCTGGCTGATACAGGCGAAGAAAGTGCTTCAAGTGAAAATTATGCTTTATTGTGCCTTACGTTCAAGATTTTCGCCAGCGGTCAGCTTCTTGCCAAATCGTTCGTATTATTCTTATTCAAGTGAGATATATAAATATACAAGTGAATCGTGCCGTAAATAAAAATGCTTCAGGTAGGTATAATCACTATTTAGCTTTGAATATTAGTTGTTCTCTTATCTAACCATAACTTTGAGATGGTACCTACCTAGGCACACACGTCGGTACAAATATAACATGAAAATGATGTCATATTCATTATTCAGTCTGTACTGACAATATTCTGGCTCTGTACAGACACTACAGACATTCATTACCTGAATGACTTAAAAATCATCATAAAAATGAAGTGTTAGGTACATACATAAAGAGTTTGTTCATTGTGTTTAAGTATGGAGCCATATGTTTACAAAGCTAAAACATCTTTACTATTGCAAGTATGTTTACAATTACACATTAATTTCTCCGATAGCGCAGAAATTAGGCCACAATTAGGGTTGCCAGATGTCCGGTATTTAAGCGTACAGTCCGTTATTTTCGAGGCCAGTGCGGTAAAAAATAAATGGTCATACCGGACAGATCAATGTATTAGTATAAAAAAAAAAGTATTTTTCCCCCAATTTTGGGGTTGTCCGGTATTTTTTCGCGACTCACCCACCTGGCAACCCTAGCCACAATTGTTGTGATAATCATTCAAAAAGAGCTCACAAATGACGAGACGACATGTAATTGTTTAGGCCATTTTCAAAGAAACCAGAACGCACTAGGCACCTCTCAAAATATTATTTCCTACTCCTGTACTTGTATCTGTCTTTTACTTGGTCTTGAACACTAATATAAGAAAAGAACATACATAATATGAGTTCAGAGAAGTCTATATATACTCTATTTCCCAAATCCCCATAACAGCACTTGTGTCGTTAAAGTCGCAAAACGACACTGCTAGCTGCCACAGACTTCTTAATCTAGGTTAAACTTAGGTCAAGGATTAATCGATCAATACTAACTTCACAATAAAAATGCACAACTACCAGCTTAATAAACAAATAAATTCATGCGGTATTGTTATGAAAGACAAAACTTTCCGAACTAAATTCTTTAATGCCAACATAAAAAACCGGCCAAGTGCGAGTCGGACTCGCGCACCGAGGGTTCCGTAAGTAGATACATGAATAGTTCAAGAAAAACTATATGGCGATTAGTTTAGTAGGGAAAGTAAATTTTTGGTCAGCCGTTATTAAAATTGATCCGCAAAAAAAAATAAGCAGTTAAATCATTTGGGCAGCATACAAAGATTTGGCTGGCAATAAATAAAATCGGGCGGCAACTCTTGTTCAGCAAACAGTTTAAAAACGGTTAACATTTTAACCAATATTAATCTGCTTTTTTAATCATTTGGCTGCCTAATAAACAGTCGAGCTGCAAAATAATTACTTGGGTAGCAAGATTTTACAATTGGTCAGCAGAGAGTTTAATTGAGATATACAGGGTGTCACTGTGATATATACTGGGTGTCACTGTGTTATATACAGGGTGTCACTGTGATAGATACAGGATGTCACTGTGATATATACAGGGTGTCACTGTGTTATATACAGGGTGTCACTGTAATGTATACAGGGTGTCACTGTGATAGATACAGGTTGTCACTGTGATATATACAGGGTGTCACTGTGTTATATACAGGGTGTCACTGTAATGTATACAGGATGTTACTGTGATATATACAGAATGTCATTGTGATATATACAGGGTGCCATTGTGTTATATACAGAGTGTCACTGTGATATATACAGGATGTCACTGTCAGCAGAGAAAACATGTCTGTAAGCAGTTTAATTGAGATATACAGGGTGTCACTGTGATATATACAGGGTGTCACTGTGTTATATACAGGGTGTCATTGTGATAGATACAGGATGTCACTGTGATATATACAGGGTGTCACTGTGTTATATACAGGGTGTCACTGTAATGTATACAGGGTGTCACTCTAAAAACGAAATAGCTCCCAAAAGTAGGTAGGTTAGGGTAATTTTTTTTTTGATGACCCTAAAACGAAACGGCTCCCAAAAATAGGTAGGTTAGGGTTATTTTTTTTGATGACCCTAAAAACGAAACGGCTCCCAAAATAGGTAGGTTAGGGTTATTTTTTTTTGATGACCTTAAAAACGAAACGGCTCCCAAAAATAGGTAGGTTAGGGTTATTTTTTTTTATGACCCTAAAAACGAAACGGCTCTCAAAAATAGGTAGGTTAGGGTTATTTTTTTTGCTGACCCTAAAAACGAAACGATACACGTTGTGAATAAATAATATAACTTGTAAACATTATGAGATGTATTAAAAATCGAAATACCAATTTTATATGAGCCCATCACAGTGACACCCTGTATACATTACAGTGACACCCTGTATATAACACAGTGACACTATGTATATATCACAGTGACACCCTGTATATATCACAGTGACATCTTGTATCTATCACAGTGACACCCTGTATATATCACAGTATCACTCTGTATCTATCACAGTTACACCCTGTATATAACACAGTGACACCCTGTATATATCACAGTGACACCCTGTATATATCACAGTGACACCTGCTACTTGACAGCTGACAATTACCGAATGACAAAATGCGCACACGATTGGCGGCAGAATAGTTGCGCCCAGTTAGGTTTTATTGCCCCCTTTTTTTTGATGAACAAAATGAAATATTTTGCTTACCTACTGATTGCTTACCAAAATTTGATTTACCGTAGATCGCTTAATGCAGCTCAAATATTTAATTTGCTGACCAAAATAATTTAGAGCAGATCAGTATATCATTAATTGCAGCCTGATTTATAAATGTTTGCTTACCATAAGTTGCTTACCAACTAGCTATTTTGGCTGACCAAATACATATTTCTGCTGACCAAAATATGAATATTTTGCTGATCGATTAAATGATACCCGTTTAGTAGGAGCAAATAAGTATGTGTTAAGATTTTTGCAAATTTCTCAAAAACAGTGCAAGTTAGGAAAACCGTTATATTTTTCCTGTAATATATAGGATGACATTAATAATTGGTAATTATTATAGATTTTTCTATTCAGTAACTTCGAAGATAATAGGGGGGGAACGGTATTTTTTTTAACGTTTTTCGCCATAAATCAAAAACTACTTATTTAAAAAAAATACAAAAATACTGTTTTAATCTACAAATTAAGCCCTTTCATTTGATACCTCACTCAATATAATAGCCCTACTTTCAATTTGCAAAGTCTCATTACGGACCCCTTTAAAAAAAAGGTAAAAAAGTTACATGATTTTTTTTACATCCTATAAGCTCGGGTTAGCGGTTCTTAACACTATTCCAAATTTCAAGTCGATAGCATCAGTAGATCCTGAGATATCTTGCTGTGACAGACGGACAGACAGACAGACAGACAGACAGAGTCGCACCATTAAGGGTTCCTTTTTTACCATTTTGGTACGGAACCCTAAAAAGACTATTTTTAATATCGTCACTACGTGTCACTAGCGGTATACGTCAAATTAAAAACAATGTTTACCATAGACACCTACTTATTATATTGCCAGTCATACATACGAGTATGTCATATTTGCCTTGTTTGCGCGCCATGTTTAATTTTGTATTTTATATTTTAAAACCTAGTCGTAGAAAAAGTATTGTATGCGACGTACGCTCATGGCGTATCTATTTGCGATACTCGCCGCCGCGGCGGCTCGTATCGCAACTCACGCCATTCGCGTATTTTGACCCTACTTACTTATACAACTGTTGCATAATAGTACATTATGATAAGTGGCCGAAGTAGGTCATTACAGTCGATGCTGTGTTGCATAGTACCTATAGCCGAAACTGTAATGACCAATGCCCACGAGTGTCATACGACGTTTTTCAACACACTTGCGAATAAAAATAATACTTATCATTTAGAATTTCTGTTTTTATACATATTTATTCAGTGGTGTATCTATCCTCTATCCTCGTCTATCGTCACCACGTCGTGTCGTGTCGGCGTAGTGCGGCACGCGGTGTCGGCGCTGCGCGAGTATAATATCCGCGCGCCGAACCACATGACGTGCTCTCATTGGCCAATTGGCGGTAATTACAGCACTTGTGCGGTAATGTAAAGTATAAAAGCACTTGTGTGTAATAAGCTGCGTTCCGCGCGTAAGAACCACGAAATAAGAGCGACTTTATGAGCAAGTGTGTTGAAATAGTACATTACTGCAGAGGCCGGGAAGTAAGGAATTGCCGGCCGAGTACATATAGCTGGCCGAGCGAAGCGAGGCCAGATAGTTACGAGGCCGGCAACCCCATTTCCCGCCGAGGTATGTATAGTGCTTTTCTCAAACATGCAATGAAATAAATAAACTTACTATAATAATCTTACTTAATATTTTATAACACAAACAAACTGGCTGTCAGAAAGTGACATTAGTGACATTATATCCATAGACAATGCAAATTCGGCCAAAAGCTGTTTCAGTTCACATTTTTACCGCGAATATTTAGATGAAATATTTTAAATGTGTATTCTTGTGGTCTAGTTTGCAATTTATAATAATTGGAAATTGTTTATAATGTGCTATTTGTTATGTTCATGTCAATTTTAAATTAATAAAACTGCAAAATATAGCAAAAATCGTTTTTTGTTTTTTTAATGGCTGAATGCCGTGATGCTGGGGCCCAAATAAATGTGGAATGGAAATTAAAAAAAAAATACATTGCCGGCCTAGGCCGGCAATGTAAGTATGAAATTCCATTCCGTGCCAAGTGTCAAGCCGCATAGGAAACGAGGTACTTTGTGGCCTATATGTCTACATTTCATGGCATGTTTGAGAAAAATACTATAACGTTAGCGCTAGTTGTCGACATCACCAATCCCCACAATAAGGGGGGTATTTTCAGTTACATATTTGGCAGGAATCGGTACTCTCCACAACGCGACCGAAAATGTGATTACAAACTCGCGTAGTTCCAATAATAATGCGATGCAATTCTAGGCAGTTGAATAAAGGCTCGTAAAAAATCCGTAAAAGAAAGGAAGAAGTGCATTATATTTATATAACTTCGCAACATTATACATTCAAAGGGAAAAGACAAACTAAACTAACCGAAGTTAAATAGGACTTTCCATTCTGCCATGGCAACTGCCCCCCAACTTATAAAGTTATAATTTAAAATTTAAACTAACACCAAAGTGAGGGAGGACACATGTGCTAACAAATGTGTATATGGCCTTGCATTTAAATGGTACAAAGGACATCATCGGGATCCAGATTTGAAACATAGGAGGTAAATAGGCAATTAAAACTTAGCCGACTGTGAAATGGATGAAATTATACTTCTAGACAGGGAATCTTTTCTAGACAGGGGTTAAAAACTTACTACCAACTTTAATTTATAGACAACAAGCTAACCACCACTGGAAGCAAGACTGTTGCTGTACCTTTTACTAACCCAAACAAAAAAGCCGGATAATTTTGCATGATAATTTCGTAGACAATGTAAATGCTTCATTTCATCAACTAGAAGGATATCTGGTGAGATCAAAATTGTTAGTTCTCTTCGTTTAAGATGGTGTTACCGTGGTTGATTAATAGTAAATTAGAATGAACTTGTTGCATAAAACTACCTGCTATTGCCCAATTTAATCGAAACGAAACTGAACATTTCCTGCATGCGGTTGCTTATGAACGGAAACTGGAGAAAAGTGTTGTAATTTTACGTTGTTGTACAATCTCCTATTATTAGTTTATAAAACGGCGGTGTTCTGTAGTGCCACAGCTAAAAAATCAATGAGTGTTCTTAATTTGTGACCTTTCATTTTCTCGAATAGGTATAGTGAGCTACGAGATCACTCCCTTGTCATACTTATGTTTGTATGACGAGGTGCCTACCTCTCTCTTGGTTTGACTGTACAGTCACCGGCAATAATATGTCGAAACGGAGCAAGCAAAAATATCTGACACCATTCTATGTCAGATATTTATGTGTGCCCCGTATCATCATATGTCATTGCCGGTGACTGTACTTAGGTACAATGTGTTACGTGGATTTTTGCTTGAGTCATTGTAAATGTAAACTTTGTCATCCTTCATTGTAGTCAATTATTTTCCATTTTCATTTGATTGACAAGATATTATAGAGTATCTACCTGCAAAATGAGCAGCGTTTCTTACGTCATTCGCATCAAGCTATTATACACCTGTCACTCAAATTGCAACAGACAATAATTATTGTTTGCCCTGATAATAGTGATAATAGAAACCGACTGAAGACTTGACGTCTATACGAGGTGATCTCATATGTAATAATAACAAATATACACCTAAATACGAGGTGTATGTTTAGGTGAATTTTCTAACGCTCATTATACCTAGTAATAATTAAAGCGTAACAACTAATTATTTAAAATTTCTCAAAAATAATCATTTTAACACTTTACTTCTACAAGGTAAATTATAAATTTAATATGCGCAGCTAACTTCCTAATATGTATAATTAATCTTTTCCTGTATTAAAATTATATTTAATTTAATATACCACAGTCATATCATGTAACTAAACTTAGTTACTTATTAAATTCATATTGGAATTAATGTGACATGTATGGGTTCCGTTACCTTACTATATATTAGTCATTTTTAAAATATGTATTTGCTACTAAATCATTATTGTTTATATTTAAACTTCTTTTAATACGTAATGCGACAAAACAAATAATAACAAACTCTACCCATATTCGTAGGTACTCACTCGTTCAAGGCGGGATCACAAGGTGGGTAAATCCGTCAACTACCACTCACAACGTGACCACGAAAGCGCTAAACAGAGTTTTATTTCACACTATTATCTTGTCGAAAATACTAATAAACTGTGAACAAAATCGGATGTAAAAGTTAAGCTGCACGAACACAGCGTTCATGCGTCTACACCGATGCTACTTTGAAGTACTACTGACTGACTAAGTCAACTCGGTCGGAGGGAGAGTGGCCGCGAGCGCCGACCGCCCGCGCGACTGCTCGACGGTGCACCCAGTACCCACGCCTCGCCAGCGCATGAGACCTGACCGATTCGCTCCGCCGACTGCTGCTAACTCTACTGTCACTGATATTCAGAATTTGTTACATAACATCTGACCCCTGTCTATTTTGTCATTTAAGTATGTCATTCTTATATTATCTAGGGTGCCGGTGTTCATTCATCGATTGAAGGGTAGTACAGGGAGGTTTGAAAGGATAATGATTAAAAAAAAATAAATGGCTACATTGAGTACAACTTGCAAAAAACGGTGAAAAACATATAGTATTTGTTCCTTAGGGCTCTTACACATAAATACGATACGATATCGCGTCGTGCTACGACACGGCATCGTTTCACGATGTGACGTCCTGTCGTGGAAAACATTCAATCAAAAAAAGTAATTTAAAAAAAAATAAACCGACATCTTGTAAGGACTGTCAAAAAAATGGTTAGCATAATTTTTTTATTTTTTTGAAGCCGGTTTAATTAATTTTTTTTAACTTCAGTAGTATGTAATTGAATTACACTGTTAAGTACTACACATTTTCCTAGTGACATACTACACACCTAACTCTCTATCTTAAAAACTACTGAACCGATTTTGATGAAACTTGCACAGTTCCCTAAGTTAGACTATAGGTAACAGGTAGGTATACCTAGTCCAACTACAAAAATATTTTTTGCAATCCGGCTTATAGTTTTTGAGATATGTGCAGACAAACATACAGACATACAAACATACATGCATACACTTACGAAATTTTGCAAACGACTTTGCAATTCTGACAATATTACATACATACGAGTCGAATTGATAACCTCGTTTTTTAACATGGTTAAAAATAACTTTATGTCAGTGTAGAAATATTGAAAATTAAAATTTAATTATCCACGCCACGACGTCGCCTCGTGGAACGATGCCGTGCCGTAGCACGACACGATACCGTATCGTGTTTAATGTGTAAGAGCCCTAAGGCACTCGGAGTTGCATAGTACATATACCAGGTTACGAATACTAAGTATAAATACTTAGTACAATACAAATACCTTATACTGACAACTCGAAAATTGATTAATTTATTTGTAAACCTTACTATCTGACGTGTCGTACAAGCAGTCCCGCAAAATGCCCCCTGGAGTGCGGTGTACGGGCCATTTTTTTAAAGGTGTACACTTAACTTTTTTTTAGACCTGAGAAATTTTACATAATTTCTACTCAGAATCGCGCGTACTATCATCGTCTCTGATAGGAGAAAAAAATTGTCCCAACATTTTTCCGTTACTTTTCCATACACACTTGCATGGCGGTAACGGAACGGAAGAGCAATATTTGACGAAAAATTTGGGACACTTTTTTCTTCTATCAGAGACAATAGTACGCGTGATTCTGAGTAGAAATGATGTAAAATTTCTCAGATCTATAAAAAAAGTTTAGTGTACAACTTTAAAAAAAATGGCGCCTATAGTTATTAGCCCAAACTGCGGTAGTATCGTTCCCATGCAAATGGTATCACTTAGGTACCTACCCAATTTTAGGGCTCCGTACCAAAATGGTAAAAAAGGAACCCTTATGGTGCGACTTTGTCTTTCTTTCTGTCCGTCTGTCACAGCCAGATATCTCAGGAACTACTGCTGCTATCGATTTGGAATTTGGAATAGTTTTAAGTCGCTAGCCCGAGCCTACTGAACATTAAAAAATGTGTTTATTTATACCTTTATGCCACACTTGGCCATAAAGTGGCTTTTTCCGCACGCTGCGCGCACGGAAAAAGCCACTTTCTGGCCAAGTGTAGAGACATAAAATGATGTACACAACACGGGAGGTAATAAAGAAAGCCCTCGATCGCATATTTACGTCCCTCGCTTGCAGCTCGGGCCGCAAACTTCTGCGATCTCGGTCTTTCTTTGTATTACCACCCTAGTTGTGTAATGTACTATTTTACTTTTTTTTAAGGTGGGGTCCGAAATAGGAAGTCTATAATTTTAAGCTGTGCTATTGTATCAAGCGGGATATCAAATAAAGGGCTTTGTAGATTCCAAAATTATTTTAATGTTTTTAGGGTTCCGTAGCCAAAATGGCAAAAACGGAACCCTTATAGTTTCGTCATGTCCGTCCGTCTGTCTGTCTGTCTGTCCGTATGTCACAGGCATTTTACTCAAAAACTACATGATGGATATTGATGAAATTTGGAATATACGTGTCTTTTGTGAGCCGCTACTTAGTTTGGTATATAAATAATTAAAATAAATATTTTTAGGGGGGGCACTCCATACATGTTAAAGACAGTAAAAATATTTTTTTTCAGCAAATATCAACGTGTGGTACATAGTTCGACAGTTCTTTAAAAAACACTATAAGGTTCCTAAGTAATGTTTTTGATTAAGTGAATGTATTTGGAAATAATCGCTCCGAAAGTTGTGTAAATTGTGTCCCCCCCCCTCTATTTTCTAAACCGTGCGTCCGAAAAATATGAAAAAAATCACGAAGGTAACGCTTAATTAATACTTTCAACGAAAATTATTTTCAACAAGATCGAATGTAGGTACCGTTTTTGAGTTATTGCCGATGCCGATAAACTGCGCTTCTCAACAAAAGGACGTAATTGCTATGAAGATACGCTCTTTTGTTGTTGTACTTTTTTTACATCGTATTTTTTACCTTATAGTTACGGCTATGGAACCCTACACTGAGCATTGTCCGACATGCTCTTGGCCAGTTTTTTCTTACGCATGTATTTTTTTATTTAGGATGAAAAACGATCAAAAAATGCCATTCCCCCTATTATCTTCAAAGTTACTGTCCAGAAAATCTGTAATAATTACCAATTATTATTAATGTCATCCCACATATTACAGGAAAAATATAGTAACGGTACCTATTCCTAACTTGCGTTTATTAGAAATTCGCAAAAATCATAACATTCGTAACACATACTTATTTGCTCCTACTAAACTAACCGCCATACAGTTTTTCTTGAACTATTCACGTATCTACATACGAGTTTGTACAGAACCCTCGGTGTGCCGGTCCGATTCGCACTTGACTGGTTTTTATTAATTTCTAGGCTAATATTATGAAGATGCCACTGAAAAAGTGGCCCCTGTCTACTTTTTGCCTTAATCATCATAAATTATAAATCGATTTTAATTTCGTAGTGCCCCTTATTTTAAATTGCAACAATTCATTTCTTTATTGTTGTGTGAATATTATTAACATCTGAGTTCATATAATTAGTTTCCAATTCTTCCATAATATTATAAATGTTTATATCGATTTGTATTTTTTGCAGAATATGTGGTTCCCGAAGAATAAGTAAGCCAAATACGGTTAAATCCGCGGAATAAACTAAAATTCACTGGTTATGGAACCTATATAACTATAATCAACTTTTAATTTAATTAGGTATATAATGTCTCTGTCATTGTACTGACATGACAATTGATGTTTGTTTGTCAATGCCAAACGTTTCATCAAGTTATCTTGTGATTGAAACATAAATAGATTAATAACAATACATAACATGGAAGGAAATCAGTCTAGTTCTGCGACTTCAAAAATAAATCATTCGAAAATATCACCAACTATTAATAAAACACCGGTACTCACGAAAAATGCGAGTGGAGACTGTGGGGATGTTTCCCGAAGTACTTCCCACTCTCAGTTCTTCGGTAAGAAGAGAAGATTGGACGAGTACCAGAGAATTACGAGGGACCAATATTATGGCATACAAGGCTCAGATACATCGTCCGAGAGTTTCGGCTGTGTCCATGGTCCTGAAGGCAAGCTGTATACTGAGAGCGAACAGCTCAAGCGAACTTTAGTTCACGAATTGGATCCCGTTCCTATAGGTCAGTGGTTCTTAGCCTGTAGTATAATGTAGGAAGCAAAGCGATTTCAGAGAAATTTTATTATGAAAGTGTTCGTCGTAAAGGAAACTATAACCTTATATTTGGATAGATAGCGCTTTCCATAACCCACATACCATAAAGCAAGTGTCACTTGGTTATGATTTCGCTTGCGTGACTTGGCGTTGACCTGTAAAACTATTTCTTGGTACTGTTGGAAAGGTATGTAATAAAATGTATTGATTTTAATATACACTAGTAAAACACGGACATGTATAATATGTATACAAATCTAAAGGGCCATTAGTGAAATTTATAAACATGCATGGTAAACTCGCGCCATTACGCGAACAACATGCTGAGGTTGATGAGATGATCAGGAATAACCGAAATAAATTTTATTGGAAATGGGGCAAACTTTAGACCTTAATTAATGGGCTTATAACTTACTTATAATTATAATATATTATACGGCTAATATCGACCTTCCTTAAGAGGAAACAGTAAGGTCGAGAGAATTGAAAATTAGGTATTTGTAAAATGTGTCGCTGTCCCGCACTGCCCGCCTCTCCCCCGCAGAGCGCGATAGAGACAACTGCAGCTTGGACCGAAAATACCTTTTAAAATTTCATGAAAACAAGGTTAATATCTCTTTTGAGAATCAATTTATCGTAAAAAGGATTTTTGGACAAAAAATGATTGCTCTACTGGCATTATCCAGGGAGGAAACAGGGGACTACGTTTGTATGGAAAAACTGCCCTCCTGTTTCCTCTTAATCCTTTTTCCTGTAGGATATCGTCATAGAGAACATGCCAAAACTATTTACGCGCATTACACAAATAACTTGCGTTTATCGAGATACGTTCCGGAACCGTTAGCTTCATAGACATTGTCATTTTATTACCACTAAGCCGACCGCGTCGTTATAATTTTCTGTGTGTTGGCCACTGCGCAGTGCGCACTGGCTAACGCATATTGCTCCCGCGGTGTACAGGTACCGTAAAGATATGCCCATAGATGTATGAAACAATATTCTGAGTTCTTTTTGGTACTAGCGTCCTAAGTCACTAACTGCAGTCACATACTTTAATTTGTGACTCTTTTTACCCGACTGCGGCGAAGCCCAAAGGAGGGTTATGTGTTTGGCCTGTATGTATGTATGTATGTCCGTTCCTGTGTCCGCTCGTAACTACTCAACGACACATCCGATTTTGATAAATGATACATCATTAGATTCGTCTTGAGGGTGCGAGTGTCACTGGGCATGAAGTTTGTTAAAATAAACAAAATGGCGGATTTAATGCAGTTTCAAAGTGCACCGCGGTCGGGTTTTTTTTTTATAATAATGTGGTTATCTTAGTAATGTTTTTTAAGCACTAATAATGCAGTAAGGTCTCTTACTTATTAGTAAAGTAAGCAGTTTACACGGTATAAATTTGCTGTATGAAAATAAGATTAGATTAGACCTTAGGTGGGTCCCAAATGAAAAATCGTGACTGTAGGTAGTGTTTTGTTTGAAAGTTAACATGGATCTATCCAGAAGGAGCATGGACCGAGTCGTGCGCTGCGGCGCTCGGGTGGGATATGGCGAAAAAACTGGAATTTCTCATAACTGACGCCGCGCCACTGCAGCAGCTAGACCGATTGAACTCCTACCTGCAGGACTTCGCAACTACTTCTCGAAGTGGATATGTATCCTTTATTATGTTACGCGAGATTGATTGACTTTGAAATACTTAATATAGGTACGACTCATTTTACCTATGACTAGGGCTACACACACCTGCTATCTAGTTCAATTTTAATTTCACCATAATGTACTATTGGTTACTTCTTCCCCTGGCCAAGAA
Organism: Eudemis profundana; assembly: GCA_947034925.1. Taxonomy (NCBI): domain Eukaryota; kingdom Metazoa; phylum Arthropoda; class Insecta; order Lepidoptera; family Tortricidae; genus Eudemis; species Eudemis profundana. The sequence goes on from OX344794.1 coordinate 31,154,025, forward strand.
GTGGGATTTTCTTCTCACTATCACTTTGCGAACCGAACGAATCATGCTCCTTCCGACCGATGTGTTAAAATAATATCTACGTAGTAGTAGCTAATAGGTTTTTAGTATCTACATATTGTATGAACCTAAAATCTTCTTAATCTTTATTCAGAGAATTGATGTTCTCGATAGTGTATGCGTTATATTGGATTTCCTGGATAGTACTTACTCAAAAGAACCGAAGCTACGCGACGGATTTGTGTTATTACTAAAAAACATACACCAGCCTATTTTGTTAAACAAAAATGGAGACATCGTCACCTACTTTGATAACTTGACTAACTACATGGGATTTATAGGTAAGAACAAGATACAAAAATAATTTTATAATTGTAGGAAGTAATAAGATTCGTATAATTTATAAGCAGTTACGTATGCTAAGAATGTTTTGTAAAGGCAATAAAGAAAACATTATGTAACAGTCACTTAAATAGCTTTGCGGTTTATCCATTAGGTTCTAATAATGTGTAACTATGAAGTAGACAATAAGTAGATTATTCGATTCCTATGATGTACCTAGGTACCTATAGAATAGAATAGAATAGAATCAACTTTATTATATATAATTATAGTTACAGTTTTTCTGGCCTTATTTTACATATATGTCTTAAGTATAAGATCTGAGTGTAAAGTAAATGGGGCTCTATACTCGTTGTGTTGCTTTGCATTGCAACTCTCTTCATGCACGCACCGTGCAATGAGAGCACATTTATCACATAGGGTTAATGAGGACAATGCCATGTGTGCCCAGGAGAGTTTTACTCCTAATTTAGAAGCCCAATGGATTCCATACATGGACATGGTTACATTATTTGACTACCAATATTCGACCCGAGCAAAGTATTATATTAAATGCATTCGACCCTCTTTATGGTTTTAAGTTAATTATTATATATTAGTAACCAGGATGTCATAGCCAATACACTCGATTAAAAGGAAATCATGTACAGAAAATTTCCTGTTATACAAACGATTAAAACACATCGGTAGTTTCAAGCAGTTATTTAATGCTAACAAGTATTTAGTCAGTGGTAGATAAGCACAGCCTAAAACCTTTCCTAGAAGATATCCGAAAATCAATTCCTAGGCAGACGATATAAAGGGCGGAATCGAGTATTCGAATGAAACTTTCGAGCGCTTGAATCTCGTAATTGGTCCCTAATCTAGATCACGATCGAGCATAATAGGGCATTTTTTTCAAAATGCTGCCAAACACTTAATTTTCGAAGGCGACGAGCTCCTTAACTCAAAAAATCTTTATAAATTAAGATAAGAGTTATAAATAAAAAATGTAATTATTTGAAATAAACAGATAAATTTTTTTTAAGGTTGTCTTTTGCTTGGATTGGAAGAGGACTGCTTTTTCGGGATGGTGTCTTCGGCGTTGCTGTGGCACCTGTCGGCGCCGGACTGCCGGCGGCCGCCGGGCACGGCGCGGCGCCGCGCGACGCTGCTGGCGGCACCGACGCTCTACGATGCCGCCGTCAGGATGCTGGCGGTGACGACCTCCTACCGCTTCCCTACATTCCTGCAGATGGCTCTGTTGTTGGCTTGCGATTCGCAGGAAAATTGTACGTATAGTACAGTAAGATAAACTACGATTGTTTCCACTTTGACTCTCGGGTGGTCTCGGTTTTAATCGTAAAGGTTCGTGTTTTCACATAGAGTATATAAAATCTTAGAATTTAGTAACATAAAATGTTCAAATCTATTTAATTTAATTAATAATAAAACCTCAACCTAAGTATAGAAACTTTATCAACATTCTAAATATTCAAATAGACTATAAATCAACTTTTTATGACATATGTGACGGACTAGCTTTCAAAATCAAAGGAATTATTATTAATTCATGGTTTCATTATTAATCATACAATTAGTATTAATTGTAAATAACGCTTTTAAATATGGAAATTCCCTTGTACTCATTAAATATTTTTTGTGAGGCGATGTAATAATTAAATCAAGTCACATTTTTTTTATTCATAGAACTACTCAAGGGCTACTGTAAAAAAATTGACACAATTTTTTACAGTAGTCCTTGTGATCTACATTGCTGTTTTAGATTGCTTTTATGTTGTTATGAATATGCAGCAATGTGTCTCGTGTCATTTGCACTTCCGATCTCTCCCGAAAAAAGTCGAGAATTGCCGAGTGTCAAAGTCCAAATAATCGTACTGTATTCTGTATATAAGTGCGTTAGCTCGAGTCAATTCGCCTGTTGACTCGATTTTTTTTCTGTCGTAAATCGATTCTACCTATAATATGACACAATACATTTGTATAAGTATAACAGCCACAAATTGTAATCAAAAGAAGCAGATCGCACTTAGCATTGAAAACGCTCTATACAAAACGGTAGGAACTTATGACGTCATCCGTTCCGTCGCTGTACTAAGTCTGTATGAAAAAAAAATAGCATTTTGCCATTTTGAGCACGAAAAAGTGCGCTTAAGCACATAGTTGTCATACATTTATTTTTTCAGTGTTATTTAAGCATTCCGAAATTGACTTTAATTTTTCTTTAAGACGATAAAAAAAATATCGTTTTTTTAAACTTTGTGGTCTCATAACTTTATATTTTTTTATACATTTTTTGTTTATTTCTTTTGTATTATGATAATTTAGTATTTTCCAATCCATGTGACTATATTATGTTGTAAAATTCAACATTAGTCAACATCCCTATTACCTCACTGTCTCTTTAAGAACAATAAGGTTCCTCACGTATCTAAAATAGGCAAGATAATGAGAGTCGAAATCGATAGATGTCACGTCACTGCTGTACCTATATGTAAATTTTATTAGCTGTATTTTCTCTGATATTACCTATTCGAGTTAGAGTTAGTTTTTTTTGTTAATTAACATTCACTTGCATCCTGAGCATACTCCTAAAACGCAATGACACTTTTCACTTTTATAATTCCATCTTAAACAAACAATCTTACATGTGTAGCCAAAGTGAGCGTAATTTACGTAACACGTTACATAATGCCGTTAAGTCATAAATATTCATCAATATCATGCAAAAGTGTTTCTGGATTTGGAAATGAATAAAATCAGTGCTCGCCTTGAGTTTTTAGCGGAAACGTTAAATGTGTTCTCAAATTCAAATTTAATTCAGGTATCGAACTGTTGAAAAGAAACATAATTGAAAATATATTTTGTCGGTTCAATCCATACTTCCCCGAGAGAAAGTTGCCAGTGTACGAAACCACTCCCGTCGACCCTCAAGACTACAACGTTCAGTTGGGTGCGTCACTCTAGTCATTTACTTGTGCATCATGATAATCAGATTATTAGTTTGTATTTTATTACAGTTACTATCCCTAACGGATTATTAGGGTTCCGTATTTAAATTATCGTTGACCTTCACTTTTAGCGTGTGATATCTGTTTATTACTTTTAGTAGGATAGTCATCCAAGATATGACATTGTAAACATTATTTTTGCCCTCAGGAGATAGCAGTGTCAACTTGTCGACTACACTGACTTTACTCTTAGTGCTTGTAAAGACGTTAAAACAGTGTAGCGATGAGAATTGTAATATTTATGAACAATTGCCGGTTCCGGATTCTTATGCACAAAGGTAAAAAAAATATGATTTATTTTAGGTACGCATGTACAGTCAGGTTTCTAGCCTCATTCTCAGCAGTCAATAATTACAAAATTAAAAATTTTACAGTAACCGACTTTCAATGAATAATGAAATTTGATATGAGATGCACGAGTGACTAATATGAACAATACCCAAATAGCCATATGTGTCTTAAATATTTGAAGAGTTCCCTCGATTTCTCCAAGATCTCATCATCAGATCCTGATATGGTTGCAATGGGACCACCTCGAAAGTATACCCTTTCAAACAAAAAAATAAATTTCCACATCGGACCAGCAATCTTCGAGTAATCTTGTAACAAACATACAAAAAAACATACAGACGAATTGAGAACCGTCCTTCTTTACCTAGTCGGTTAAAATATTTTTTTCATCTCTGTGACATTACAGTTTTTGTTTGAAAGAGTTACACCTCCGATCTCATTGCTACCAAATCAAGATCAAATCAAATGATAGGATCTTGAAGAAATCGAGGGAACTCTTCAAATATTATTGTATTTTTCTTAGGGACTTGTGGTTTTCTTATCGAATAGCTTCATTTAACGTCCGTTATTAACCGACTTCCACAAAACAAGAACGGTGCTCTATTCATATACATACATATATGTTACCTACGTGATTCCTCGAAGACGGCTGGAAAGATTTGGAAAATTCTTTTTTTGTTTTAAACAGGTACACCACACTTTCGAGGTGATTAATTGCAACCAAACCAAGATGATTTTTTTGCATTTTTTTATAATATGCATCTATAGTAATAATCCATTCCCGGTTGCTAATCTTAAAACGTATCTTCTATTGCAGATGCTTTATATGGGCGTACAAATACGAGTGCCGTGCGCGGGGGCACCAGGCCCAGAGGACTACGTTGACTGTCATCCTGTCAGCGCTGATCAGATGCTTCGGGGCGAGACTATCATTATTCTGTTCGCCTCTGATGTTAGGTATTTTATCTATATTGAGTAGTAGCGGCGCTAGATGGAATTTGGACATCGTCGACATCAGCTTCACGAAGCCCTTATTATTTTCCATATTTATTTTTCAAAAACTTTTGCGCAGGGGCGAGGTCGCCGGCGGTCGCCAATGTCGCAGACCTCTAACGCCACCACTAATACTTGGGTCGTTTTTTTTAAAAATATGTCCATACTTAAGGGTTAATTGAACAAAATGATAATCTTATTCTAACTACGGACATATTTTTTTGAAATTGACCCATTTAGCTACTAATACACTCAGTCACTCAGGTAGACAAAAAACATAGAAGTTTGAGCATCTATAGTCTATTAGTATAATAGCTAGCTAATACTACCTAGCTTCCTATCCGTTTTCTAATAAGGTTTATCTCCGCCCATCCTGTGGCGGTTTAACCCAGTCGGGCACCCGGGGCGGCGTAAGTAAAAAAGGTCTACTTTTTGATTTTTCGCCCTGACGATGTCTTAACTATGAAATGAACACTTTCGGCATATATATGGCAGCATATGTAAAGAAATCAAAGATTGTTCTTAAAATAAATTTCATGCATATAATTTACAAATACAGAATGTCCCATAACTGACACGTCACAGTGACACTGGAGGTAGACCAGGTCAAGAGGTACCAAACCAACTTAACATGACCCCAGTAAAAAAGGCACGGTTTTTGAGTTATTGTCGAATGTCAAAGTTGTTCATGAATGTTGACCGTTTTTAACATTATTAGTGCCAGTGTGCACTCGGAAAGGTGTTAAGGTTAGTTTTTTTTATGTGTACGGTAACATGTATTGTTAATTAAGGTTACAGAAATGGTATTTTATCCAAAAACTAAGTAAAACTGAAAAAATACTAGTTTGATCTTGAATTAATTCACAGCACACGTAAAAAAAAATTACGGTCAGCGGGCCATGTTAAGTTGGTTTGGTTCCTCTTGACGTGGTCTACCTCCAGTGTCACTGTGACGTGTCAGTTATGTGACACCCTGTATAAATACGTATAAGGCCGTGCGGGCCATTTACAAAAAAAATTACATAGTTAAATTAAGTGCTTAACTATGCACATTTTTTTTTGACAATGATCGATGTCCTAATTATGTTGTACTTAATATCAGACGTGTTGTCTTTGTCGGTGGCAACCGAGCTGCCCGCGAGGACGGACTGGGTCGGCACTGTTAACTTCAACACTTCGCAGGCAGACGTGCAGTTCAAGAAGGTTCTCTTATATCTATCCGTCGATTTTATTAAAGCCGTTCCCCACAACAATGGCGTAAGTACATCTCTAATCAAATAAACGAATAAGTAGTAAGTCGTAGCGTAAATAACCTAAGTATTTATGTTTTTCTGACTTAAAAACTAAAAGCACATTCCTGTACTTATAAACCTCCAAGGCCTCGTTTCAGTGACGAAGCTACAAGTTAACAAGTCTACACTAAGCAGCATTGGTCAAATACAGCAACGCCATTGGTTGATTTGACCAATGTTGCTAGTTTAGACTTATAAAGTTGTAACTTGTAGCTTCATGGAAAGGGCCCTGTAAACATGAAATGATACGTCCGGCTGAGGACTTTTTACTAAGTAGTAATAAACACTTGTTAAAACTGTTTACTGAAAACAATTAGACATGGCTAGTATTTTAACCAAATGCTTTAATAAGAACAACCCATTTTTACACTGCCCGAGCCTACTTAGGTAAATAAGAGTAAGTTCTAGGCTTCCGTCATCACGTCTGTTAAGTTTAGGCATAACTTCACTACATCAGTTGGTGTTTTTCAGTTTTTAGAATCCCGATACTGGGTTGTCGGCTTGATGTATTTGTTAGACCCGAGTCTAACCCAACTCAGAGCTAAATGGCCCAAACCGCTTTATGAAGAGCTCAAGTTAACGGCTCTTCAGGCGTTGATATGCGCCATCCCGTTCGTACCGACTAATGTACTTAAAGATTGTGGATTAATAACAAGGTTAGTACTCTCGGGATACATTCAAATATTTGTGAAATGAACGGGGACCGCTAGCCTCATGTAGCCCAAAACGTAGTTGCATTTTTATATCTCCTGTTCACATACAAGTCTTTGTAGCAAAAAATTCTACGCTGTACGTAAAGGGTAGTTAGGGTACATGTTAGTAAGGTAGGTACAGTAAACGGCCATAAAGAATGCACATCGATCTTTGGAAAGAGGCAATCGGCTAATTTCGACTTCGTATAGCGATATCTGTGTCGCACACACCATGACGTTTGTTTTGTCAGTCGTGGTTCAAATGCGAGAGAGTGCAGTCGCATATCCAAGTCAATATATATATAGAGTTGCTAAAACGTTTACAAAATTAAATTTGTACTATAGCATCTATAAGAAAGTAAGCCGTTACTTTGCCAGTCACGCGAAATTATCTACAATATTTATAAATATGTATTTTTTAACTGAAGCCGACCAATTTAAAAAACATGAGGATGTTAATGTAAGTAATTATTTTAAGAAGGTTTAACGGAGAATTGCAGATGCCACTGGAATTTCAAGAAGAACTTTGAACAATTTATTAAACGAAGTCGGCACTGGCACTGATACACATTCTAGTGGAACAAAGTTCAGCTCTCCGAAAAATGGGTGACCAAAAAAACAATTTCGTTTAGATATTTATTTTCATTATGATGTTGTTCGAAGAACGGTGTACGATTTTATTCTGCGTTACAAAGAACTGGCGACAGTAAAATCATTAAAAGCTAAATTATCTGTTTTACAGCTCTATATATTCCACGTGAAATCAAAACAAAACAACAATAAAGTACTTAGTTCTAAATTCAAATTCTGATGAACGATTAATCCAATAATTTGATGTACATGGAAATTAGCATTCGTTTGTAGTCGGAAATGCGATGATTGCCGATGTGCATTCTTTATGGCCGTTTACTGTAGGTAGTGTCGGCGGTATTGTAACACTATCTACAGACAGGTCGATTCACGAGAGCTGGCACGAATGGATTGAACGAAAGTAATGTCACTTGTCATGTTGAGTGACGTTCTTATACGGGGGCTCCAAATATTTTGTAAACAAGTACAAAACACTTCTTCGTCTTTCAAGAAAAAAATAGTACATTGTGCACCGAGGGTAGCAAGAAGGGGATTACTAACGCGAGTCTTTTAATGACTCGAATTTGTAATCCTCTTACTGCCCGTGATATACACAATGTTTTTCATCACATTTACGAGGAAAAAGAAATAAGGCACAAATCAAATTATTTATTGTTAACTTTTACAATATAGTCTTTCACAGATAATGCTAAAAACTGGGTTTAGTTTTCAAACTTAACAGGCAATACTGCCAGATTGGACCGATTTCCAAAATAAAATTTCCAACTAAATTAAAATAATTGCATTAAATTAATTGCAAAAATCACTGAAATAATAGTAAAATATACGCCCGTATAAAATTTACACGCTGTATTTACTTGCGATACCTATATGATTGTGATTTATTTTTCTTTGTAAAATTTAGTCCCATAATTAGTATACTTTCACATCACACATGACGGCATTTTTTGCAAAAATCTGGTAGTTATGTGAAGCTCGCATGCCCGGGAGAAAATACAGTGTAGTTGACATTTGCGTTCTATCTAGCTTCATTTTAGGAGTGCTTGTAACCTATAAAATATCATTGCTGTTACAGGATAATGTGGTACATAGAATGGTACTCGACAAGTCCGTACGAGCTGCCGGTGCTGTACTGGTGCATCCGCTTGCTGCAGGCGGCGACCGGCCGCCGCGGCACGCCGGCGCGCCACGCATCCGTCAAGGACCTCTTCGACACGCACGGAATTATCATTTTGATGCGTAAGGAACTACCTACTCCCTTCCTTTTTCTTCGTTTTTGATTTTAAAGCTATGTTCTCGGTGGAGCAGTCCTTTCTATCCTATTCCAATTCCTTTACGTCGTGGTACGGGTACGACACTACCTTGACCGTTTTCTTTATATGTTAAAAGTAGTTCCTTTTTAGCCTACCTCCTAACTAGGGAGCGCAGAACCTAGAAATTTTAGTATGGCAGTACCGGGAATTCCCGGTTTTCTCATACTCAAATTTCCCGGTTCTGCACGCCCTACTCCTATCATACTAATATTAAAAAATGTGTAAGTTTGTAAAGATGTTTGTAGGTTTAGATATTTTTTTACTTACTCACGCAGCATCTCAATATATATTGAGATAAAATCTGGCATGCAAGTAGACGAAGTCCTGGATGTTACAATGGGGTTCGAGGCCCGTGGTGTTTATATGGTTTAATATTTTATATCAAATGGCCACACGTCTATTTCATGCAAAATAATACTCTCATAACATTTATAAATCCCTCGATCCAATATCCATTATTAACAGTCTTCAAAATAAGGCATTATTTAGTACGTGAGTACTTAGATTGGTTTACTTACATCGTTTACAATCGGCAGATTTATGCTCTTCGCTAATGGCACCGAACAGCCCGCCAGTTGAGATGCGGCAGGTGATCCTAGGGTTGTGCTTGCGGTTGCTGACGACTGCCTTGGAGAGTCGCCAGAGAATCAAGTGCCAGGTCTACCCTCAGCTCGTATGGCCGATCTCCATCAATGCCCTCGCCAGAATTATGATGGATGTAGTTCTACAATCGCTTGCAAAGAGCTACATTATAAGTGACAGGTATTTGAATATTTGAAGCAGAGCTCCCGATATCCGAGTTACACGCCGACCTAATGTACCCGTGTAATTAACCCCGGCGGTACTAAGGTCCCGAATTACGCGAACCCGTCAAGATCCGTTTCCGGGTCTGCCCGAACCCGGACGTTCGGGGCCACCTTGCCTCGGCTTCGTTCAGGTACTGAATGTTGGAGCCTGAACTTATACATAAATAAACTACATGGTCCCAATACTAGCAGTTTTGTAGTAACGTTTCTTGTCTAATGACGGTTACTATATCTACAAAAACACACCTTTCACTTGCACTGTCCACGGAATAAACTGCTCTTAAGGCAAATGAGTGGTTTTACTCTAATACTGGAAATACGTCGGACCGATCCACCCGGGCCGGATTGAGTTGAACAAATAGTAGCTCTTATAGAGACAACGCAACGGATAACCACTTTACGTTGAGAACGAGTCGGACCCGCGTGTCATTAGCATCCGTGTACACGCGTACACGGGGCCTAATTACACTTGTCGAACGGGCCAGAAAACCGGCGCCGTGTAACGCGAAAACGGAGACTCGGTACTAGGTACACGAAACCCGGACACAATCGCGAGCCCTAATTTGATGTGTTAAGCCCATAATATATATTCTTTGATTGGGACTTGGGACAAAGTACAGTAAACGGCCATAAAGAATGCACATCGATCTTTGGAAAGAGGCAATCGGCTAATTTCGACTTCGTATAGCGATATCTGTGTCGCACACACCATGACGTTTGTTTTGTCAGTCGTGGTTCAAATGCGAGAGAGTGCAGTCGCATATCCAAGTCAATATATATATAGAGTTGCTAAAACTTTTACAAAATTAAATTTATACTATGGCATCTATAGGAAAAGAATGTAAGCCGTTACTTTGCCAGTCAAGCGAAATTATCTACAATATTTATAAATATGTATTTTGTAACTGAAGCCGACCAATTTAAAAAACATGAGGATGTTAATGTAAGTAATTATTTTAAGAAGGTTCAACGGAGAGTTGCAGATGCCACTGGAATTTCAAGAAGAACTTTGAACAATTTATTAAACGAAGTCGGCAACTGGCACTGATACACATTCTAGTGGAACAAACTTCAGCTCTCCGAAAAATGGGTGACCAAAAAAACAATTTCGTTTAGTTATAGACGATTTTGATTATGATGTTGTTCGAAGAACGGTGTACGATTTTCTTCTGCGTTACAAAGAACTGCCGACAGTAAAATCATTAAAAACTAAATTATCTGTTTTACAGCTCTATATATTCCACGTGAAATCAAAACAAAAAAACAATAAAGTACTTAGTTCTAAATTCAAATTCTGATGAACGATTAATCTTATAATTGATGTACGTGGAAATTAGCATTCGTTTTTATTCGGAAATGCGATGATTGCCGATGTGCATTCTTTATGGCCGTTTACTGTAATGGGCCTTTACCTTTGCCTAGCCTTGGTCTTTGGTCATGGATCTACTTCAGGGAGCCGTCTTATTAGTATATTGTGTCTATTGACGGTAGGATGATTTAATGTAGTTACAAAGAGAAGGTGGTGGTCTCGTGGTCGTTTTTTCATAGCTGCTGTCTGTGATAGTACACTTTTTTTGCTTTACGGGTAAATTAGGAACCTAAACAAACATTATTTACAATTTATTCAGATGGATGATATCGCTTCTGAATTTTATGTGGGAAGGAATAATTTGGAGAGATGAACACAGAAAAACTTTCATAGCCAACGACGGAGTATACCAGTTATTGGATTTAGTTTCGGTAAGTAATGATTTCTGTTACTTTCACAATGTTAAAAAAAAGTACCTTTTGCTTGCAGAAATATTGAATGGTGTTAAAGTCTGCCTCTGCCTGGGTTGAAGATTAATATAAATTTTCTTTTGGGACACCTTGTATTACGCAGAGTAAGTAGGTAGTTTCAAGTCTTGTACAGTGTGCGTAATGAATGTGACAGATGACGCGGATGCCTGTGCAGTGCGTGGCGCTGGCGCTGGTGTGCGACGCTGCCTGCGCCGGCGCCGCCGTGGCCCAGCTAGTCTCCTGGCGCGCCGGCGTCGGTGCTTCCAATGCCGTTAGTATATTAACATATACGCCTACTTACTACATCTCATGTAATGGAAAAGTTTGGGGTAGTTGATAAGAAGACTTTTCTTTGTAAATGAGCCTCTGCAGCGGGGCTCTGCTTGTTGCTGCACGTCGAATATGGGCCGGGGTTTCCCAGGAGCTCACGGCTGATTGGTAAGAAGACACCACTTTAAATGAGTTCTAGTAATCTAAACATCGCTCTAGAGAACTATTTAGAATTACCTATTGATCATATGTTCTTTAAGTACAGACACATCTAGAAGTATCTACCTAAACGTTTTGGGACTTATGTCTGTAGAATAAGATTCAAATGGTAGACATATTTTTAAACTTGACCGTACTTATCCGATCCAGGGGATAGTTCCCCCAGTGAGGTGGAAATATAACAGCTATTCTGCGCTAGTTAGGTACCATGTTCCAACATCGAGAATGTTGCGATAACCACTTCATGTAGAATTGGAGATGTACTTTCAGTTCACGTGCAAGTTTTTGAGGGTCTATACTATACTATTTAACAATTTAATATCTTCTGTATGTAAATTTTTATGTTAGGATATTCATTCTTGACTCTATTTTGTAAATATTTAAGGGTTCTTGAATCTGTTTTAGAATCCTCGCGTGGTGAAAGCAGGATCCACCATCGCGAGTCTCCTGGCGTCGGTCTTCCGAGATGAATGCCAGCGGATTGGCGTGCTGTTGGATGAAAATGGAGTTATACAGGGTGGGTGCTAGGTGTAATTCAGTAACTGGACTCATTAATTAAACATAAGGATGTGTTATACGCTACGGAAAATCCTTTAAAGGCACATAAGGTAGTGTAGTTTGATATCATATCGATCAGGTCAGTAGTAAATTAGTAATCGAGAAATCAAAGAATTTTCTGAATATTGACTTTAGTTAGAACCGTACTCGGAATCTAAGAGGACTCAAATGATATCTATGGATATGTTACCGGCCAAATCCAATTTCAGGCCAACCCGGTCTATCCTGAGCGTGTCAGGATTAACTAGTTTGGCCTGGAATCGGGTTTGGCCGGTAACAAATATAATTTGAGCCTTTTACGCCAATGAAAATTATATTGCCTGTTTTGGAAGATGTTTTAGAAGGCTCTATTTGCAAATTTAGTAATTTATACATTTAGGGCGCTTTCATTAATCATGTGAGATTTTTATTGAACGAGCGAGCGAAGCGTCCCCTTTTCAGCTTCTGTAAAAATACTTTCGTATGTCTACGTCTGTCCGGCGGATGCCCGGCTGTTCTTCTCTACAGGTCACACATTTCACAACCAATTCTCATGAAATTTTGTTACCCGATTCGATTATTATATACCTACCTACTTTGATTTTTTTGGTCAATTTATGCTAAGGAATCTTGACTACCAAGTTTAACAAAGCCATGACTTTGGAAAGAGCAGTGGGGGCTACGGGTATTATACTAATGAAATACTGTTGAATGTGCAGATTTAAATAACCCACTAAGACCAGCACGCGTGCGGATCTCATTAGAAAATCCAAAATTGGACACAACAGTGAATAACGGGAGCCCTATTTGCTATTCCGCTGCTGACATCCCGGGGTCTCGTATGTCAAAGGTATGTACTAGACATTCTTTGTTTTGCCGCACTGGGTAAGTAATAGTACATTACAACGCTAGGGTGGTAAAACAAATAAATGACAGATGTTTGCGGCCCGAGCTGCAAGCGAGGGACGTAAATATGCGATCGAGGGCTTTATTACCTCCCGTGTTGTGTACATAATTAAGTCCTCTCAATCCTCTTTTTTGAAATCGGTTAAATATACAATTACTGTCTGTGAAGAGGGCAATACAACATCACATCACCCTTCTGTCTCGTACTATGGCTATTAGATGGACAAAGATGATAATTATTTTTGGTAATCCAAAAGGTTTGGGAGATGAGGCGATATTTTTTGTTTTATAACCTATTGTTTTTTGTAGGCTTTTGCTCTGCTGCAACTGTTGTCTGAAGACATGAACGACAAGGCGTCGCTGGCGGATCAAGCATACAACCTCTATAAGCACATACATCTGGCAGCTAAAGACGAAGTTATCATTTTGATTTAAGCATATAAATCTTATTATCCTGTACTTTGCGTGCGATCGAATTTTCGGAAACGGCCCTAACGATTTTTTTTGTATTATTAGATACATACTTGATCTAGACTTTTGAGAAATGAATTCAATCTCGAATACCTATTGCAGGTAATTTTAGTGCTGTGCTCACATTACTTAACCGCAAAGCTGATGGAAACATGGTCTGAAATCCGAGTCCAAAGCCCAAATCTCGATCCACGTGATGAAGACATTCTTGAGGAGTTCCTTCACATTAACAAGTACCGATGAAATATGCCTCAAGATTTTTTTTATACTGAATATAGAAATCTATGAATTTATCCACTAATCCTAAAATATATTTTAGGGGCTGGGCCGTTGAAATAAAGTCTCAACAAGAGGCAGTTATTGAAAGAGACCGAAAAAAAGTAAGAATGTTTTGAATTTATTTAAGCATAAGTAATTAATATCACCTATTTTTCCTAATAGCCAGAATTGAGACTTCAAACGTCCATCAATACGTACATTTGTTAATTAAACGAGTGAGCGAAGGTATCCCGTTTCAACTTGGGCAAAAATGCTTTCGTATGTCCGGCGGATGTGTCTGTTTTCCTCTTCAGGTCGCATTTCTCATGTGCGTTCCCATTGAGGGTCCATGTTGGAATTTCGAACTTTTGAATGTGTCAGTCTTTAGTAAAAGTTCTCAAACGATTGTAAATTCAACCAATAATTTGTAAAAGTCGGCACTCAAAAGTTACAATCGATTAAAGGTGGACCCTCAATCGAAACGCTATGTGCGTTCATGTTAATCATTCATTCATTCATTATTCAAAAAAGCACTTATAATAAGTATGTTATATTTATTTGAAATAAGTATGTTATATACATACTTATTTCAAATAAATTATTTGTGCTTTTTGAAATGAGGCGTTGATTTGAACTTAGTACCTACTATTTCCTAAAGAAAATGAAATTCCTGATGATTAACATGTGATTTAAAAATAAAGCCTAACTGATTATGATTGACTATTTTTTTCTTCTCACGTAAACATGACCTTATATGGAAACTTCGGTTTCGGCCGAAACTGAGACCGAAGCCGAAATTCGGTTTCGGTTTCGGCCGTAAAAACTAGTTTCGGTCGGACACTAATTATTTTTATTTACTTATCCTACAAAATCCTAATTTGTGGTCACCTGGACCGTAGTATTTCTTCGCAGCCGTTTGATTATTATTTTATGCAAAACGGTACATTTGTTTATACTGTTCGGTGGAGCAATAGTTAGTATTTTTTTTTTACTAACGAATAGACTATAGCAATTGTCTATTTAACAGCCCAATGATACGTAAATTGATTTTTTCTATGACAAACGTTTCAATTGAGGGTCCACCTTTAATCGATTGTGACTTTTGAGTGCCGACTTTTACAAATTAGTGGTTGAATTTACAATCGTTTGAGAACTTTTACTAAAGACTGACACATTCAAAAGCTCGAAATTCCATCGTGAACCTTGAATTTGAACGCACATAGCGTTTCGATTGAGGGTCCACCTTTAATGGATTGTAACTTTTGGGTGCCGACTTTTACAAATTATTGGTTGAATTTACAATCGTTTTAGAACTTTTACTAAAGACTGACTGACTCTCAACTGATCGGCGTGAAATTTTGTGAGTAGGTTCGATAAATATAAGATTTTTTTTTGACAACTCAGTTTTAGGATTTATTTTTCATAATGGCAGAGCCATGAAGGTTCACAGGCTAGATAGGTCTACAGCTCAGAGCCACTAGTGTACTCTAACTTATACTAATGATCTAACGCATGTCGTTTTTATGTTCTCCAACATATAATTAAACCAGTACTAATTAACTAAGTAGCAACTTGCTTGAATTTTTTTCTGTAGAAGTTGGAGGGTTTAGTCACTTATGTTAGACTACTCTCTAACATATATCAAAATAAATCAGATCGGAGCCGGACAGTTGGGTACCTTTCCTTGTTAGTAGCAGACTTCTTAGTTGGGTGTTACTGAACTTGCGATCTACATCTTTTTTACGCTTTACCATCAGATGCTACTGAAGTTCATTGATGGTCAGTTAATGATACATTCAGTCAGTTATCTGTTACATTGGTATCACAGAAACACGAAGAGGAGTATTCGTTGTACGCGTTCCTCGCGCGGGTGCGGCTGAGCACGGCGCTGGCCGCGCTGCGCGAGGTGCGGTGCGCGGCGCGCGCCGGCGACCGCGACCGCCTCACGCATGCCATGCTGGCCGACGCCGTGCACGCGCACCACCGCCGCGCCTCGCGCGCCTCGCACCTGGGCGAGCCCGTGCTGCGTACTTACCGGCCTGCGCTTGACGACCAGGTGCTTGTGTAGAGATGTCCCATTCTCGGAAACGTTCTCCATTTTGTATGGAGAGAGAACGTTCTCGAGAGCATTTCCTATACAAAACTGAGAACGTTTCCGAGAATTCTCGAGAACGGCACAAGCGGCGGCCATAGGTGCGAGACCTATGGCCGCCGCTCACCGCTGCCGCGGGTCGCGCAATGTCGTGGCCAGGGGCTCGTTTCACGAAGCTACAAGTTACAAATTACAAGCGGAAGTCTCTTTTCAATACCTTTTGTTTTGATAGAAAGAGACTTCCGCTTGTAATTTGTAACTTGTAGCTTCGTGAAACAGGCCCCAGGCGGTTTTACTCGTTATTTAGTGTATCGTAGTAATAATTATAATATAGTACTCGTACGTTATTGTGTTGTAATGAACATTACAACACACCTAGGGTGGTAAAACAAAGAAAGGCAGAGATCGTAGATGTTTGCGGCCGGAGCTGCAAGCGACGGACGTAAATATGCGATCGAGGGCTTTCTTTATTACCTCCCGTGTTGTGTACATCATTTTATGTCTACACTTGGCCAGAAAGCGGCTTTTTCCGTACGCGTAGCGAAAAAATAAATACCTAGAGACAACACTACGAAACGCGCGTCGACGGCGCGTTTTAAAGACGCCGTGTGCATAGGTTCTAAGAGCAAATTGGAACGCGCATCTGTAAGGCCCCATTTAGACGGGACGAGAACTCTTATGCGAGTTTGATTACATTGCGGGCTACCTAAGTACGATGAGTACCTACAGTTGATCGATTAATCGCCGCAATGAAATGAAAATCGCATACGAGTTCTCGCCCCGTCTAAATGGGGCCTAACGCAGCGCAATATACGTTCGTTCCCATTGACTGTTACATGCTGCGTCAGTGACTGCGAGGTTTGTCGCGGCCGTTTTGCACCGAAACCGTGCAGTAGGTACCTCTAGCACAACTGTGTCACGCGACTCTTTGTCGCGGGACAAATGCTACCTATCTCTTTCCACTCAATATAGTATGACAGTGACAAGTGATGCTCTGTCGTGCGAGAAACGTAGTCGCGGCCAGTTCGACAGCCAGCCAGTTCTCAAGTTTAACTGATGCATTTTTTTTTTCAGAATATTACTGGACAGTACGTGAAAACTTACTGCATCCCAAAAGCTGTTAAATGACAGTCTCCACCAAGTCTGCATAATGTAATGTGTATACGTTTTTGTGCAGCAATTTAAAAACATAAAATTATAATGTTATAACTATAATGAGTATAATTAGCTGCGACATGACATTCATTAATATAATTATGGGCCCTTAACCGTTTGAGCGCCATAGCATACACTAAGTAGGTACAGTCAAACCCTCCATCTTTGCCCACCGCCCAATCTTTGCCCAGGATGAAAATAGTATATTTTCTTCCTGGGCAAAGATTTGACGGTGGGCAAAGTTGGAGGGTTTGACGTTACCTAGACTTCTCTAGGTTTTTAGATCTTGGCTGGCTCTACATGTGAATACTGCCAGTTTATTTTTGTAATAATTTGATGTAATTTGGAACAAAAACCAGAGCCATTTACATGATTGTTATTTTTCCTTTGTATTATTTTATAACATGTAACCTTATCATCAACATTCTTCTAATCTGGAGACGTCTAATGCTGAACATAGGTCTCCTCCAAAGACTTCACAACGAACGGTCGCATGGTTTTTGCTTCCATTGACTTTCGCAAGTTGACGTGGTAATGGGCTGGGCATACCTATGTTTACGAGTATCCCATCAAAACATCTAAATATAATGTATGGAACGATAACGCCGAAAAAGAATTACGTTGAAATTTGCCCCATAACGCACACTTTTTAAAATCAATACGCCTTATGTATCAATGGGGCAATGATAACCAACTTAATGTTTATTATGTCTGAGTCAAAACTCATTTATGACAAATATTAGTATTAGGTTGGAAAAGACGCAATTTTGAAAAGACGCAATTTCAAAAAGGTTGCATATCGGTTAAAAATATTTTTATTTTATTGGTTACAAACCTACTGACACCAGAAATTCATTTGATGCTACAGTTTTTTTTCAAAACTGTACTAGCTCTGCTTCTTTGGTACGTGTTTCGTGGGGTCGATTTTGAGCGTCAGTTACGCTTCCTTAGTTACTTATTTCGATACAACATAAACATAATATGTAAAAAAATTGCAAGTCTCGCAACCTCTACTACCGCAAAAAGATGTGAGATAAATAAAATATTAAATCGGGTTGCATAAAATTTTAAGTCATATTTTTTATAGGCATAACTACTTTCGTCATAATCATCATTTTACGCATAAGAGTTAATAGTCAAAGCATAGGTATTAGGCAACCATTTTTTAATCCTAAATTTTGTTAGCAGTAAATTGCCTAACCTGGTCTAAGGCGCTGGTTCCCCAGGGAGCGTGGGTTCGAACCCCACACCTAACAAATCTTTATTGCAATTCTTTTTTTTTCACTAATGCACTTGTCTCATCCGCGCCGGCAAGTAAATGACAATCGATACTATGACAATAGTCGTTATGCGATTAGAAGTACACCCTATAAAATCAAATCAGTTAATTTATGATCGTATCAATATTACACATCTTTATCCTTTTAATAAATACAAATATCTAACTTTATTAGTGCTCTGGACGTCGCGATTAATAATAGTACATTACACAACTAGGGTGGTAATACAAAGAAAGGCCGAGATCGCAGATGTTTGCGGCCCGAGCTGCAAGCGAGGGACGTAAATGTGCGCTTGAGGGCTTTCTTTATTACCTCCCGTGTTGTGTACATCATTTTATGTCTACACTTGGCCAGAAAGCGGCCTTTTCCGTACGCGTAGCGAAAAAATAAATACCTAGAGACAACACTACGAAACGCGCGTCGACGGCACGTTTTAAAGACGCCGTGTGCATAGGTTCTATGAGCAAATTGGAATGGAGCGTGCGGAAAAAGCCACTTTATGGCCAGGTGTGGCATAATATAATGAACTCTCACTTTGTTAAAGCTGAAAACATCCCATAGTATGCAAATGGTATGTAAGGTGAAAATATTAAAAATAGATCGGTTATCTAAAAAAGGCATATCATCGACCGTAGGCTGAATTATACGGTAAGGGACAGGCAAAACAATGTCCCTTACCGTAATTCAGCCTACGGTCGACGATATAATATCGTTCGATTGCATTCTCTTTTACTTTGAAGGAACACATGGTGATGTTGAACGTGGGATTCGAACCCACGACCACTTGTGACACTCCCACTTCAGCTATTGGGTCCCCGTAATACCGAACGTAAAAGTCGTACATATGATAACTTTATTAACGCCATCTAAAATGCTCTACTAGAACTTTGCGGTTCCTTGTGCTGACTAAACTTAAAATTAGTGAACTTGCTTACAACGTCGTTCAAACTGTTCCTTCTAGATGGCAATTTAATTAATTTATTAATAATGACATCTATCGTATATTATAGAAACTACTTCAAATTCATTCTGTGCGTTAATATGACGATGAAAATAGAGATGGCGCTACTTTCGATAACTATAATATGGCCATCTAGGGGTTTTCTAATGGAACTAAGTAGCTAGCGAAGTTCGTAGACAGTAACAGTTTAGCGGGAAATTTAGAGATGGCGCTATCAGCAATGTCATGAGTCAGGATTATATCGTTATCAACCTTATCAATGTTATGGTTAAACCACAAGTTCCTCTACATTTTCCCAAGTCTCCCCACAATGATTATATCCCCCCCCCCTCGCCCATTTACCCCAGGTAACCAAAAATCCCTGAAATTTAGGGGATTCACTTCCGATCTGGCATCGTTTTGATTTTAAATAAGGCGTTTTAAAAAATCTGTCGCGTTTAGTTTTCAAAAACAAGAACAAAAAAGTTGTCGAATAAGGGTTATGTTATTCCCTTTATAGACGACGGAGACTGGCCAAGTGGCATCTAATAATGCGTAAGTAACTCAGTGGCGGACTAAGCCCGTCAGAGGCCCGGGGCGACAAAGCTAAATGAGGCCCCCCAGCTTTAAAAAAAATGTAGTTTTACAAGCTTCTTATTCGGTTCACATTTGTATGTATTAATAAGTGTTTATGTTTATTTCGTTAAAATCTGGCAAGTGAAACTTAAATTCGACTTAAATTAAATACGAATCGATCGAAAAAAAATTGCAAAAATAAATCAAAGATAGTTTTATAAGTTACTTTACAATTTGAAAAAAGGTTTATCCGTTCGCGAAAATATCAGAACACACTAATAAACTATTAAATATCAATGTAGAAAAAAACCGGTCAAGTGCGAGACGGACTCGCGCACCGAGGGTTCCGTACAAACTCATAAGTACATACATGAATAGTTCAAGAAAAACTATATGGCGATTAGTTTAGTAGGAGCAAATAAGTATGTGTTAAGATTTTTGCAAATTTCTCAAAAACGGTGAAAGTTAGGAAAACCGTTATATTTTTCCTGTAATATATAGGACGACATTAATAATGTTGTTCAATTTTGTACTAGTATGTTTTATTGTCAATAAATAGATATTAACGGAGTGAAAAAAAAATATGATGTATAAATTTTAACGATTTTTGCCATAAATCAAAAACTACTTATTTAAAATAAATTACAAAAATAGTGTTTTAATCTAAAAATTAAGCCCTTTCATTTGATACCCCACTCGATATAATTGCCCTGCTTTCAATTTTCAAAGTCTGATTACGGACCCCTTTAGAAAAAAGTTACAAGATTTTTTTACTTCCCATAAGCTCGGGTTAGCATTCCAAAGGCCATTGGGCGTTTTGTGTCCGTCAAGATAGCGTACACCGTAAAGATATTCAGAATCTGATGCAGCCAATAAATAGTACCCAAATAGTACCGACGAAATACCTAGGTGAAAAAAATAGTACCCTTAAACTTTTCGAAATATAAGGCCTGTTCACGGTGTACGCTACCGGCGTCAAGCTGGCGTACACCGTTTGTATCTCAGGAACGGCTTTGTTTTTGGAAACGCTTTATATCTCAAAAAATAGTACCCAAATAGTACCCTAGGGCCCTAAAATTTTATTTCTCTAGCTATCGTAGAAGCCGAGATATAGTGAGCTCTTTCTATAAGAAATTCCCGGGTACGCCAGCTTGACGGTGTGAAATTTTGTACACCGTTAAGTTATGGAATATCTCGGCTTCTACGATAGCTAGAGAAATAAAATTTTAGGGCCCTAGGGTACTATTTGGGTACTATTTTTTGAGATATAAATCGTTTCCAAAAACAAAGCCGTTCCAGAGATACAAACGGTGTACGCCAGCTTGACGCCCGGTAGCGTACACCGTGAACAGGCCTTATATTTCGAAAAGTTTAAGGGTACTATTTTTTTCACCTAGGTATTTCGGCGGTACTATTTGGGTACTATTTATTGGCTGCATCAGATTCTGAATATCTTTACGGTGTACGCTATCTTGACGGACACGGCGTTTTTGACCCGCTTTCCGAAATTTCGCGTACAGAGACCAAATTAGTTTTAAAATAGAGAATTTAATCTCACTTTTCTAAATATGTAACTTTTTTTTATATATCAACCGGCAGAAAATAGTTATTCAACAGTATTTGTACGATGTTCGCCTCGTGCCTAAGGAATGCAATACGGCCACATCTCAAAAAAAAAATTTTTGAGATTTTTGTTAACCTCATAATATAATCTCAACAATTTTTTTTTGAGACGGCCACATCTCAAAAAAAATTGCAATCACTAAGCGATTTCTGACTTAATTCATTGCAAAAATGCTATAATGATAAGAAATTATTTTTATTTTTTTCTCAATTTTCCCATGGTTTACAAGAATGCGACTCATACCACAAGGGGCCCGTTTCACGAAGCTACAAGTTACAAGCGGAAGTCTCTTTTCAATACCTTTTGATAGAAAGAGACTTCCGCTTGTAATTTGTAACTTGTAGCTTCGTGAAACGGGCCCTAGGTAGCAGATACATTTACCTACATACCTAGCCCTATTTCGTTTGTGTACGCCGTGGGTCATATGTCCGAACAAAATGCCCAATGACCTTTCAAGTCGATAGCATCAGTAGATCCTGAGATATCTTGCTGTGACAGACAGACAGACAGAATCGCACCATAAGGGTCCCTTTTTAGGGTTCCGTAGCCAAAATGGCTAAAAAGGAACCCTTATAGTTTCGTCATGTCCGTCCGTCCGTCCGTCCGTCCGTATGTCACAGGCATTTTACTCAAAAACTACAAGACCTATACTGATGAAATTTGGAATATAGATGTCTTGTAGATGCCGCTACTAAGTTTGGTAGTTAAATAATAAAAATAAAAAAATCTAGGGGGGGCACTCCATACATGTAACAGAAGTTAAAAAAATTTTTTTTCACAAAATGTCAACGTGTGGTACATAGTTCGACAGCTCTTTTGAAAACATTTTAAGGTCCTTAAGTAATGTTTTTCATTAAGTGAATACCATTGGAAATAATCGCTCCGAAAGTTGTGAAAATTGTGTCCCCCCCCCTCTATCTTCTAAACCGTGTGTCCGAAAAATATGAAAAAAATTACAAAGATAACGCTCAATTAATACTTTCAACGAAAATTATTTTCAACAAGATCGGATGAACCGTTTTTGAGTTATTGCCGATAAACTGCGCTTCTCAACAAAAGGACGTAATTTCTATGAAGATACGCTCTTTTGTTGTTGTACTTTTTTTACATCGTATTTTTTACCTTATAGTTACGGCTATGGAACCCTACACTGAGCATGGTCCGACATGCTCTTGGCCAGTTATTTACCATTATGGTACGGAACCCTAAAAACAGGTTTAGACTAGTTCAGTTCGTGGACAAGCGCAGGAGGGCGCGCGCTGCGCTTATCCGTACCTACACAGGAATTGCCTCAGCGTATTGGACGCGTTCAGCAAAGTTAAAAGAACATTAGTACCGCGTAAAAATTCTAGATGGCTGTAGTGTTTTGATCTTGATGAAATTATGTAGGTACTAACTACTAAGCACATTTTTAAAGTCTTGTTTAGGATTTGATCAGGAGAACACGGAGGCATTTGGGGCCCCCCAAAGACCGGGGGGCCTGGCCGGGCCGCCCCTTCCGCCCCCCTGTTAGTCCGCCACTGAAGTAACTGCGGCAAGACACATTCAGATAAGTATCCGTTAACATATGGGTAGGGGCAGAGCTGTCGTACTGCTAATGCTTGTAGTCGCAGTTAAGGTGATTTGAGTCATTTGGTTTTCCATACAAACCAGTAGAGGGTTATTATTTGCTTCAACGCAACGTCATCAATTATGTTTTTGAATTAAGGGAAAATAGTAACGAATATTTTTATTAGTTTCGTTACTATCTCCCCTAAGTATATTTTGTTTGGGCGTAACGAAACTGAGATTCCAAATGTGTACGGAAATTTGGACATATTTTTATTTCATAAATGAGAAGTGCTCTTGATTTCGAGTAAAATGGTATAAGACACCATGATCAGACAAAAAAAGTAAAAGGTAAAT
This sequence comes from Eudemis profundana, assembly GCA_947034925.1. Taxonomy (NCBI): domain Eukaryota; kingdom Metazoa; phylum Arthropoda; class Insecta; order Lepidoptera; family Tortricidae; genus Eudemis; species Eudemis profundana. The sequence goes on from OX344794.1 coordinate 31,177,365, forward strand.
TATTTCTGCAATTGACCCATTGATATGCGTTTTGTTTTTCAGCTTGATATATTATATTCGCGCGAATTACATAAGAACTCACGAAAAATTAAAAAATATAATAGGTAATTTAAGCAAAAAACTTCAGTTTCAAATGATGCTGATAGATGCCGCTGACCTTAAAGGTCCAATTGCACGTTAATTCGCATTTCTTGAGACTTCTCATGTCAATTTGCGGTGACAAAACGTATCAAGCTATAAAATGAAGCTTGTTTTAATCATAAATGATGCCATGGAAGCAAATAATGACCCCTTTTATATTTGTATGGAAAACTAACCGACTCGAATTACCTTAAGATTCTACACCCACAATAGCAATCAAGCTGTGTATGTAGAGCTTATACAGACCTTTTACCACTGGAGGTGTAATGTAATGGCTGTAGCTGTGTGCTAGTAAAGTTAAGAGTTTTAGATGGGATAAACCCACTTGAAAAGTGTAGATTGACCTACACTTCTTAAAAGTTACACTAATATCAAGCTGTGGTCACTAAACTGTAAAAACTCGTGACACCAGCTGGCCTTGGCGCTGAGAGGGTTAATGCGTTGTATTTGGCGTCTTCACATTTTTGCGTGGCTATCATAAATCTAAATTTTAAGTTAATACAACTGCACTATTAGGAGAAACAGATGAAAAGGTTTTATAAAGCAGTCGCACTTAAACATTAGATAAAATCCCATTGAAAGCCTGTAAGCCCATTATGATTTATTAAATGATATATTACGTACCAGTCGTACTAAAAATATTTTATTATTTCATAGATGCACAATATTCAAACGTGTACAAGTCAAATAAATTGAAACGGAAATAGATTTGAACAGAAATTAAATACAGCGGAAAAAGGCAACCTCTAGTTCGATGGTGACTGTTACTTTTCTCAATACTTCTCTTTGCAAATGTAGTAACTGAGGTGTTTAAAGGTACACAATTATGTGTCTTCTTCTAACCAAGCAGTGGTACTTTCTATCCGCTTAGTGAGCAGTAAATACCATTTCCATGCTGGTGCCGTAAAAATAATACGATACAACGATACATGATTTATAAATATTTCCAAAAAATTAATTCGCAATGCTGTCACTTCAAAAATATTACTCTCTACTTATCTAAAACACTTATCTTTGTTAATATTTTATAATTCTCATATTTAAATGTCGTCTATATTTTTCTATTATCAGGACAATTAAGTTCGAATTGCAGAACATTCCCAACATATAATTACACTTTATATTATTATTCTAATCTAAGTCATCTCGATTGTCGAGCACCTTAGATGCTCTACAGTACTACGCGAGAACTCAGCCTTCATAGTTGCGCACTTGCTCAAATGTTAAAAACAATTAAAACAGCACAAGGTTACATGCATAACAGTCATATATGTATTCGCTCTGTGCTATAATATTAAATTTCAATAAAAAAAATAAGACATAGATTATACATTCATAATGTCAGTATGTTAAAGTAACATAATAAAACAATAATTCTGCAATAGGTGTATGTTTTGTGCAAATATAACGCTTAGTATTGAAGTAGATAATTTATATACCTACATTGAATATAATTGTCTTTATAACTTGTGTCATTGTTGATAATCTAAATTACCCTAATTACATACAAAGATAGGCATACCTGCATTTGGCAATGTTATTTTAATTTGCTTGCCTTAGTTTACTTGAAATATACTTTATGCCACACCTGGCCATAAAGTGGCTTTTTCCGCACGCTGCGCGTACGGAAAAAGCCGCTTTCTGGCCAAGTGTAGACATAAAATGATGTACACAACACGGGAGGTAATAAAGAAAGTCCTCGATCGTATATTTACGTCCCTCGCTTGCAGCTCGGGCCGCAAACTTCTGCGATCTCGGCCTTTTTTTGTATTACCACCCTAGTTGTGTAATGTACTATTTTCTGTGGGTATACTATAGAAATAAATTCTCACTATTTTTTAACAAGCCACCAAATCTTAAATCTCTGAAACTAAAATTTAGCATTTATCGATTTTATTGTGTAGGTAGGCCCAGCGTATTCTTGACCAGTCTTTCGGCAATTTTGTTAAATTGTTGTCTGTCTTCTCTCCACATTTTAGCTGCATCAACATTTGCTCCGCTTTCATCATTAGGTTCTGGAAATAATAAAATAACATGTATGTAATGCTTTCTTATGCATTTCCATGGTTACAATAATAAATTTCTGCGAAACTGTTTATTTATAGGTGGTAAAATCTTCTATCCACTGCTATGCCACTTACCGGCTAGCATGCTGACTACAGAAAGCAGTATTTTCTCAACACTTTGGACTGGTGACCATCTCTCTGCACTGCTTTCATACCCCATGGGATCATCACCAGGTGCGTGGAGAATAGATATGCAGACTCGGCCATCAGCATATACTGTAATTGGTTAAAAAAATAATATTATTAATTGCTTGTTGTTAGTAGAGACCCTTTTTAAGTTCATTTTTATTATATCTTTAGTCTGTTACAAGGCCCTTTTTGATAACCATTTTAATTCACCGCCAGCCAAATTGTATGTCTGTAGCCACGGGCTAATTTCATGCTAAGCAGGATAAAATCAACTTTTGCAAACTTTTTACATTTGTACTTACTATTTGGATGAAACATTTCACAAATAAACTGCATCTTGGGAGGGCTTAATGGGTAGTCTGGGGGAAAAATCAATTTCGCTGGAAATATGCCACCTTCAAAACATGTTCCTTCTGGTCCTCTGAAAAGTGATATAAACAATGTTTTAACAAAATGTTGTGGCTGTATGACCCTATCTAACTGAGTATGGGTTATGAATCCTGAGCAAACACACAAAGATTATTATTAGTGTAGCATGTTGTTGTCAGGACTATGAGAGTCATTCTGCAATGAGCTTCATATTGACTGTTGAGATTGCAACTGTTACTCCAGCGCTGCATTACAGGCTTGGTGCGACTTGGCCAGTTATATGTAATGCACATGCATAATGTATCCCACCCTGTTGCAGCAAGTATATAAAAGACAGACTTCCACCACCACTATTCCCACGTCCAAATAATGGATTACTTACGTGATGAGCGCCTCCCATTCAAAGAAGTTTTCTTCATTTATCGGCCCAGCAATTATTCCTTCTGGTGGATTAACTGTAAGCTCTGAAAATTCAACATGTCAAATAAGTAAATACATCAATATAAAATACTGCAGCCCGTATTCGCATATGTTTAAAATAATACTTTTCGTTTTAATTATATTTCTTGCAAACAAGCTTTCTAGGATATGATCACTTATATGCACTGTTTTAATTTTCTCAAACATAATGAGAGGTAAATATTTTGGATTTGGAAATCAAATAGGTATAGCAAAATCATAATACGTAAGCAATAGAACACCGTAGAAAAACTTGCACTTACGTTTATATTCAGCCATAAGCCGCCGTAACGCTGACCCAGCCATTGTAGATTATTATTGTGACCCTAGAATTATTTTCAACTAGTTAAGAATAAATTTAGTCAATATTTTTAATTTCCTCACACTCGAACCAAAAGGGAAAAGTATACATTATATATATATTATGCTAGAAAGCAGTGTTGCCAGGGCCATTGAGTCATAAGTAACGTTTTGTTTCTCGAAAAGTAACATTTTTGCTGGGAATGTAACATTCTGGTGAAAAAAAAATTTTTTCAGCTTTGACTGTTGTCAAGATTGAGGGTAATAAGGTAAGAACAAAGACTTCTACATTCTGCTGAGCTGTGGAGCGCGGGAAGGGCCACACGTTTAAATTCTATCTCCTGGGAGGAATTCGATCCACAGCTCCGCGACAAGTAACGTCAAACTTGACAACTCTTAACTCACTTAACATTGGCAAAGTGCCTTGCAGCAAAAGCCACAAAACAGAAAAAAATACTTCTACATAGGTACAATCCTGAAATTAGCTTTTTGCTAACAGGATTCCTTTTTCATAGTATTTGTACATATTTTGAGTCACACAAATACATCAAATTGAAAAAAAATATAGTTGAATTAATATTGAATTATCTTGGCTTTTGAGAACAGGTTTTGTTTTTCACTTTACTTACATATTTTGATAGACACATTCACAATCAAAGCACATGGGAAATTGTTGCTATTAATATATTATTTTTAAACATTTGGTGATCTTATCAATTTCTCACTCTTTATATATGTAAATGAGTTCTATCATGACTAAAAACCACAAAATTTGTATTGAAAATCTTTTCACCGACAACTAAGATATTTTAATATTGTCGCAGAAGCAAGTAGCTTGATTCATAATTAAAAAAAACTGTTTTATATTAATTAATATAGATATTACAAGTTCATAAAAGTTTAGGACAGTCAGTATAGATTCATGGAGTTAGAATGATTTAGGTATAAGAAGTTGAGATGCTTATTAATGCATACCTACGAGCCTTCCGTTTGCCTACATAAGCAACATAATATATGAGAAGGATTCTAATGTTAAATTAATTTTACAAGGAAAATTTTACAGGAATTTTTAAACTATAGGTCATAGTCTTTTAATATCACTCATTCTCTGTGTCTTTGGAATACAATAAAAATCAATTGCAAGTATAGCAAACAATACTTACGCTGATTGTTAAACAAACAATTTTCTAGAAGAGAAAGTTAAGAGGACGTCGCTATCGCTTTTTAAACTGGAAGTACTTTAATCGCCGAACGGTTTTACTTTTATAAGTTCATATATAATTCTGATGAAAAATTATTAAACGTCGTCTTCAAGTTTCATAAATTTAAAATTTCAATATTTACACAACACTGTCTACACGAGTCAAGTCACAGTAAGTAAACAATAACAATTATGGCCATTATGGCGAAGCGAGCGCGGCCGAAATTTTGCGAAATTGAAAGTTCGTAAGCTGACATTCCGCTTACTCAAACATAAGTTAACATAAGAGCGAGAAGAACGGCGAAACACGAACTACGAATTTCGAACAGATATGACTATACTTAGTACTCGTAGTAGTGAAACTTTTTTTGGGTGCATTCGGAAATTAAGAAATATTTTTTTGTGTGTACAAAACGTAATTATTAAGAAAAAAGTTAGGATCTAGAAAAGTAACGAAATTTGCTTAAGAATTAAAAATTACTAACATGTAACGTGAGAGGGTCAAAAGTAACGCAAAATGTTACAAATGTTACTAAACGGCAACACTGCTAGAAAGAAAAAAACTATTCTATTCGACATTGATGTGACGTTCTGAAATGTGATCTGGTTCTTCGTTTTGTTGATGATATTAATAAACAGTGTTATTTTATTATACAGCTTTATGTAGCAACTGTGTAAAATTAATTGTAACTTTATATGTTTTTAAATATCTTTGTGGGCAGCTCATTATTTCAAATATCTTACAATAACATTTCCTGTATGAACCCAGTTTTTGAACGAGTAGACATGTGTCACTAAAAATTGTTCTTGTCGATGGTTGTCGTAGTCACTGTCATTATGTTATGAGGCCTACCTCACCTAGCAATTTCACTGCCAATTTATTGTTACAATCGGTTGAAGTAGCGATTGGCTAGTAAAAGTAATGGAAAAGGGGTCATCCATAATATTAAGTCACATAGGGTAAACCACCCAATCGTTGGCACTCTTCCAATTATTGGCACTATAGAGTTTAATTTGAAAATATAAGGAAACCATGGATTATTTAAGTTTGGTTTGCATTAAAAAGTAAAATAGCATCATTTTCTGTTGAAAATCGGCAACATTATAGAATAATAATAGATATAACGATTTAAAACATCAGTTTAAATTTTGTGCTCGTGATTTGGTGCAGTAATTTTGTTTTATTTCTAAGGTATAGTCGGACTACGCTAAGTTTGCAGAGGTCGAAAAAAGGTTTTATTAAAAAAAAAATAGATATATATGTCGGGGACAGCAGCGATAATTCAAGAAATCTAAGATCGTCAATTGACTACTGTAGTACTAAGTAGATTTAAAATGGCGCGAACGCCGTGTGACGTAACGACCGGTTGCGATGCACGTAGACGGGCTCGTTGGGCAAGAGTGTCGATTCTCTTTCTGTCGTGGCGACAACACTTGTCTTACGATTCTGTCGGTTCGTCTGCCAGTAGTTAAAGTTGCTACTTGATAATTGTAATTCTCTCGATTAATAGTGAAATGAATCATATTGTGTAACGTAATTGTCTAGATTTGCTCACTCAAGTACCTACGCCATAATATTGTAACAACTATTGTAATGCCTGATGATTTAAAAGAGAAACTGGTGAGTTTCTTCGGCGCTTCTTCTCACCAGAATGTCATTACCGAAGTCGCCAAAAGAATCAGACAAATAAATGATTTGATCTGACATGAATCCACTTCTTTAACCAACATACCTCAACGGCCAGCATTCTGCAGCTAACCCATCCTGACCTGACAGACAGTCATCTCACGAGAATATCCTACATCAGAAGTGGGATGTAATCAGCGCCCACACAGGATGTGAATGATTTCCAGTGTTTGAGGTACTCCACATCTTCGTCAATATCCAGTGAAAGGCACTTATGAGATTTTGTGTCCAGCAAATTAGACATGCTTTGCAAATGCTTGGATCTCAACAGTGGACATGTGAATCAATGATAATCAACCGAACGGATGCACTTACTTCTTGTAGAATCATTGTGACAAAACAAAAATAGTTTTACTAGAAAAGAAGTCAATTTCTTACCTTCAAAGCAAGTCCAGCAACTACAGCACAGCCAACGTTAATTTTTGTTTAAATGGAATCTCTGAAGAAAGTGTGACCGCCACATCATTAATTTTGATCTCCGAAAATAAAGAGGCACTTGCACTGCACAACAGTCAACACCGTGAAATACAGTCGAAGCAAAGACAATGAAGATTCCTTCAAGAAGTACGGTTTGAAGCCACAACAAATATCATCGTTTGATTTCGCGAGCAAAAGAAGATTCGTCGTTTTGGACTTCATCACTACACACCACCAGCTACGGATGCGCCACTACAAGGTGACAACGGCGCTTCAGGCGCGTTAGTCAACAACAGACGCCAACACCTGCAAGATTCGCGAGTGTGTGGAAATCCAATGCGATCTGGTGAGTCGTACCCATTTTATAACGATTCTTGACCCGAGTATTTTCTCACAAAGCGAAACTTTACTTTTAAATTGTCAGAAAAACTTTAGTTTGCCATTTAAGATTAACAATGAAAAAGTTAACAGTAACAAACGAAGTTTACGAAGTAGCTATTTGTGACAGTCACTTATTTTTACGTTCTACCCGCCAATTGTTCGAATTACGATATTGTAATCGTTCGAGCTGTTCTGGATATGATTTTCTCCGTTCATAAAACCGAATCAAAACTACGTTTCTCGAAAGAAAAATAAATCTTGTCAACCATTGTTTTCAACTACCTTTAAATTTAATAATTTTACAAATACCTAGTTATGTATTGTGTTTGGAAGTAATGTAAGGTTTACTGATGTGAGAAAAGGCGCGGTTCTATGATTTCTAGTGATTGAAAATATTGCGATGTGCTAAAAATGGTCTTGAGTCAAATACCCGTTAATTTTAGTAACTCGTAAGTTCCCATATAGTACAGTTTATTTGATTTTTCTCTCAACGGCCAGCATTCTGCAGCTAACCCATCCTGACCTGACAGACAGTCATCTCACGAGAATATCCTACATATATATATGGCAACATGCGGAAACTACAGCAAGAGGATTATTTAATCTTGGTCCTTGGCAACAATTCTTCCGTTTATTATGCCGCGTCCACACCAAGCCAACGAAGGCCAACAAAGGGGCTTCGCCGGCCTTCGTTGGCTTGGTGTGGACGGTTTAGCAAATGCCAACGAGCGTTCGATCATCGTTCGTTGGCGCAACGTATCACGTGAACTATCATTTGACATACGTACAGTACACACCAAGCCAACGAACGCCAACGAAGGTTCGTCGGCGTTGGCTACCTACCGCACGTTAATTGGGTGCGTTCAATGCGTTCTTTGGATGCACCTTCAATAATCAACGAATGTGAGGCATGAGTCGAATCAAATCAATCAACAAAAACATGTCGTCGCTACCTTTTACCTACCTCTCTTTGTTTTTCTACATCGGTTATGTTTTGAGTACAAAATATATTTTTAGGTTAAAAGTCTACAAAAACTTTCGTTCGTTGGCCTTCGTGCATCCGTCCACACCGCGTTGAGTTTGCTCCAAATCCTTTGATGTTGCCGCCACGCCAACGAACGATCGTTGGCGTTGGTTACACCGTCCACACACGGCCAACGAAGGCCAACGCAAACCCATTCGTTGGCGTTCGTTGATCTGTAGGCGTATGATGCTACGTTTTGTCACGTGATAAATAAATGATAAAGCATCCGTCACGTTCTAACAAATAGTGTGTGAGAGTGACGAATGCTTTATCACTTATTTATCGCGTGACAAAACGAGGTATCATAAGCATACTGGTGTGTACGCAGTTGACCGAGAACCAACGAACGTGCGACAGCCAACGCCGACCAACGTTCGTTGGCCTTCGTTGGCTAGGTGTGGACGCGGCATAAGCTCTTAGGGACTATAGGGGCTACCCGACCAAGAAATGTCGACTTACATTGAAATTTCCTAAGTTCTTTATAGTGTATATAGAAAATATAATTTAAATAAAGAAATAATTGAGCAAGTATATGTTTGGGGTATTTTATAATAAAACCATATATTTGGAGGGATTACATACAAGGTTTGGAGCTAAAGTGATTGGGGCATCTGGCAACACTGCTTTTTGGAACAATGAACAATGTTACTATCGTTAGAAATACAGCGAAATTCTGTGGATTTTGCGAAGAAGGTTGTCATTTTTTGCTTAATGACGGTGTTCTGTGAGATTATGGCCAGTTCACATTATTCCAGTCCAGTGATCCAGCGGGCTAATCCAGTCCAGTTGTGGACTGGAGCATATCGTATACATTATTCCAGTCTTTTAAGAGTATTATGGCCAGTTCACATTATTCCAGTCCAGTGATCCAGCGGGATAATCCAGTCCAGTTGTGGACTGGAGCATATCGTTTACATTATTCCAGTCTTTTAAGAGTGTTAAAGACTGTTACCAAAAACAACCACGCGTATTCACCATATCACGTTCAATCCAGCACTTGATTGACGGTTTACACTATTCCAGTGGCGCTGGATTGGGTGAGCTGGAATGAAAAGTTGACGGTCTCTCCAGTCACTAGACTGGAATGCTCACTGGCATGGGTACATTCCAGTGCATTCCAGTGTCGGTTCACATTATTCCAGTAGCATTCCAGCACTGGATTGGATTGATGGACTGGAATGCTACTGGAATAATGTGAACTGGCCATTAAGCGAAAAGTACAAAAAATTTTCAATGGTACAGTATCTAGGTATTCGTAATACGTCAGTTCGAACTTATAATGTAGTATCAATATCAAGAGTCAATCTAAAGCAATAGTGTAATTTTCGCTTTAATGACACTTGTCCTCTGGCAATTTTTAATGTTATACTTTGTGTTAAGACTGTTAAAGTGACAGTATATGAATAATGACCGTTTTATTTTAAATTTCGAGTCGTGATGCAGGCTAATAATAAAGATGTACTGTATTTTTAGTACGTTAAATGACATTGTGGTTTTAATAACTAAAATGATTTTTAGCATTATTAGTCGTCGTTTTCGATGTAGTGTCAATTTTGTCAGCTCGAATTACTATAAATTCACTCGTTTTGGTCAATTGAAAAATGCCGTTTGAAGTTTAAAGCCGTTATAACTGCTAGAAGCTGCTTCCAACATTACTGTTTGATTATTTTGTGACGACTTGTTTAATGTCACGGTGTGTAGTGAATAAAATTATTAACTGTTTTTGGGACTGATAGTCATTTGCGTTAATAAATGTTATTTAACAAGTTTTCTTTAAGAGTTTTTATACAAAAATATGGATTTTTCTTTCAAATAACCAGATATAGTGTCATTGTTCCTGAAACTAAATTAAAGTTTACGAAAACACAGGCCTGAAAAGTGACATTAAGCAAAAATTTAATGGAAAAGTGACATTATTATTTTCTTTAAATTCAATTATCAGATAAATAAAACATTAAAAACAGAATTTACTCTTATCAGTAAAAAGCATAGTCACGTATTTAACATAATACAGTATAAAAATGATACTTTTATAACAAATAAGGTAGTTTTAGACGTTTTAATATTTCGGAAACTTTCTAGCTCCGTACCCAAAAATCGTGTTTTTTGTTTAATGACGTTATGATTTTCAAGGAGCGATACAGACTTAGTACAGCTAGGACAGAGATGACGTCACAGGGTGCGTCCGTTTTGTATGTGCCGTTTTCAACGCTCGGTGGGGTCGGCTACTTTTGATTGCAATTTGTGGCTGTTATAGTAATGCAAGTGTAGTAGTTATAGGTATATATTTGTTCTTCATAAATAGTAGAATCCATTTACATCAGAAACAAAATTTAGGACACAAGCCCATTAGACGAGTAGCTGCCAATATTTAGAATCTCGATGCCAATAATTGGATTTTGATATAGTCTTTTGGTTTTAAATAAAAACTGTTTATTAAATACTAATTAATCACATCACATAAAAACGGTTATATAAATAAAGGTATACTTTGATAGGTATACTGTTACATTTTTTTTAAAGGGGGCCATAATGGGCGGTCTTCAATTTAAAGTTGTGTTATTGTATCAAGTGGGGTATCAAATAAAAGGGCTTAATTTGTAGATTCCAAAGCCATTTTTTTTGTTAATTATGTACTTTTTGATTTATGACTAAAAACGTTCAAAAATTGAATCGGGGCATCTAATGCAAATCTAATGTTTGCTAGTAGGTATTCGGACACATTTTTTTGAGAATAAACAGTTCATTCACATCCGTGCTGTTTCCGCAGCCGGGAATGTACGCTTAATATGCAGAGAGGGCAGATTTAAGGTCAGTCGATCGTTTTAATTCTCTAAGCGCGTAAGTAAACTTTGAGACTTTCGATACAATCTTTTTAATATGAGCTTTCCAGTTTATATTGGAATCAATGTCCATGCCAAGGTGTGTAAATGAGTCTACGCATTCTAATTTTATGCCATTGAAGGAAAAATCGATTTGTAAAGGTGATTTTTGGTAAGGTCTGAATTGCATTAACTTGGTTTTTTTAAAGTTTATTTCTAAGTTGTGGTCGTTCATCCAATCAGTTATTTCTGTTAATACATTGTTGAGATTTTGGTGAAGACTTCGACTGTCTGAACATGCTTTTCGGTGTTTTTCTTGAACTATTCACGTATCTACTTACGAGTTTGTATGGAAACCTCGGTGCGCGAGTCCGACTCGCACTTGTCGACTTTTTTTTATTTTGCGCGTGAGTTCTATACAGGGTTCTATACAGTCAGCCTTAAAAGTAGATGGGAACTTTAGTACTAAGGCCCAGAACTAAGGTGAAAAAACCGCTTTAATTAATTGAACTACTATCTACTAAATACAAATAACTGTTCATGAAGAGAAGGGAAAACGTTAGCAATTTACAAGCTTTTATTTAACTTGCAACGTTCGTTGCGTATATAGGTAACTAAGATAACCGTTTCCAAATTTGCAGACCATTTTACAAATACTTCCACTGCTGCACTACTGGTATTCAATAAAAAACTTAGATACATACTTATTACAATTGACAACATTTCATTTTAAGAACACTTTAAAATGTATATACGATTCGAAAGCATTTTGTCTCCTGAACACTACACTATTTTTATAATTTTTTTATATCGCTTAATATAAAAAATACAAATGAATAAAAAATATGTTCTCATTTTACCAGTTCTACGGCACAATAGATGAAATGCCAGTGCCTTTTGCCACAGAAAAAATAAGCTGTCATAATTTTGAATTTGACATTGTCAATGCATACTGTGAGATAGCTTACTTTTTTTCGATCGCGATAAGACTAAAGTAATGGTTTATTCTACCGTAGAACTGTAGTTACGCCCTTTTAGAATAAGTAAATATTAATATATTAATTATAAATTAATTACAAATCCTGGTGAAACAAATAATCTATCAACGTATTCGTCTTTTCAAACCAAATACAGTGAACCAATAAAATTAAAGGCTCAAAAAAATGAAAGGTTGTCAATTCAAGTTCGGGAACATTCAAATAGCTGCTAGAGTCTGGCTAATGAAAGATGAGACTGACATTTATTCCAAACTTTTTAAATGGCGACATTATACAAACGTCAAAAGTGTCAAACGTCATTAGATTTCTGAGGATAGTATGCTGTGGTGATTTTGATACTCAATATGCAACATATAGTCTAAGATCCCAGTATAGAACGACCTTCACCGAGCTGGTTAATGGATGAAAAGTATTGTATATTGAATTAAATATGTTAATAAATATATTGCAAGTGGGTTGCCTAAAAAAATTCAGTCCAGACTATGATTAATTAAAAATTAAAAAAAATTTTTTTTTTTAATTTTTCACCGTTTTGTTTAATAGACAAATGACATACCAATCAAAAGTATGAAGCCTATAGAATATGCAAACGTTAGGTTGCCTATATTTTTCCCGTCATAACTTTTGGGTTGCCAGGCATAAACAGGTACATCATATTAGTAATTTGCACTGGTCTGGTTAATGAATAAACTTTATGCCAAAATAAAGATTATTTTATTACGAACACGGTGACATAGGGTTGCCTGCGAAAGATCAGTCCTGAATTCCGGTTGCCGAGTTTTAAAAAGTCAAAGCCCTTCAATCCCGGTTGCGTTAAATTTGCACCTGGTTGGTATGTGATGCCAAGGAAACCAGGTGCAAACTTAGCTCAACCGGTTAATACGAAAAAAATAGAATGAAGTCGGCACGGGTACATCGATATTAGCGATTTGCACTGGTCTGGTTAATGAATAAACTTTATGCCAAAATAAAGACTATTTTATTACGAACACGGTGGTATAGAGTTGCCTGCGAAAAATCAGTCCTGAAGTGCGGTTGTCGAGTTTTAAAAAGTCAAAGCCCTTCAAACCCGGTTGCGTTAAGTTTGCACCTGGTTGGTATGTGATGCCGGGGAAACCAGGTGCAAACTTAGCTCAACCGGTTAATATGAAAAATTTAGCATGAAGTCGGCACGGGTACATCGATATTAGTGATTTGGTTGGTATGTGATGCCAAGGAAACCAGGTGCAAACTTAAGGTTGCGTTAAGTTTGCACCTGGTTTCCTTGCAAACTTAGCTCAACCGGTTAATATGAAACATTTAGGATGAAGTCGGCACGGGTACATCGATATTAGTGATTTGGTTGGCATCACATACCAACCAAATCACTAATATCGATGTACCCGTCTGCCGTCTTAGTCTAAAATGCGACTTTTTGCCATGGAAGTTCATAGTAAAAAGTCGCCTTTTAGACAAGGACGGCAGCCGTGCCGACTTCATCCTAAATTTTTCATATTAACCGGTTGAGCTAAGTTTGCAAGGAAACCAGGTGCAAACTTAACGCAATCTTAAGTTTGCACCTGGTTTCCTTGGCATCACATACTAACCAAATCACTAATATCGATGTACCCGTGCCGACTTCATCCTAAATTTTTGATATTAACCGGTTAAGCTAAGTTTGCACCTGGTTTCCTCGGCATCACATACCAACCAGGTGCAAACTTAACGCAACCGGGATTGAAGGGCTTTGACTTTTTAAAACTCGACAACCGCACTTCAGGACTGATTTTTCGCAGGCAACTCTATACCACTGTGTTCGTAATAAAATAGTCTTTATTTTGGCATAAAGTTTATTCATTAACCAGACCAGTGCAAATCGCTAATATCGATGTACCCGTGCCGACTTCATTCTAAATTTTTCGTATTAACCGGTTGAGCTAAGTTTGCACCTGGTTTCCTTGGCATCACATACCAACCAGGTGCAAACTTAACGCAACCCGGATTGAAGGGCTTTGACTTTTTAAAACTCGGCAACCGGAATTCAGGACTGATTTTTCGCAGGCAACCCTATGTCACCGTGTTCGTAATAACATAATCTTTATTTTGGCATAAAGTTTATTCATTAACCAGACCAGTGCAAATTACTAATATGATGTACCTGTTTATGCCTGGCAACCCAAAAGTTATGACGGGAAAAATATAGGCAACCTAACGTTTGCATATTCTATAGGCTTCATACTTTTGATTGGTATGTCATTTGTCTATTAAACAAAACGGTGAAAAATTAAAAAAAAAAAAAATTTTAATTTTTAATTAATCATAGTCTGGACTGAATTTTTTTAGGCAACCCACTTGCAATATATTTATTAACATATTTAATTCAATATACAATACTTTTCATCCATTAACCAGCTCGGTGAAGGTCGTTCTATATTGGGATCCTCTACTAATAAGAAAGTAACAGTTTCCGAAAATACTTACTGAATTGTTTTTGCTTTTCTTTCCGTGGCTAATGTGGGGAGTAAATATATATCATAAATAAACACTAACACTCTAATAAAAGCTATGTACTTACCAATTATCACTAAAATCGGAAGAATTAAAAAGGTGACAACAACTCAAAAATCGGCTCAAGTATCATTACCGTTTTTGTCACCCTATAAACAGTGTTGCAACCCGTTGCTTTTTTAAATTTGCCGCTATTTTTTAGTCTCATCTTTCATTAGCCAGACTCTAATAAAGTCGAATTTGAGCTAGTGCCTATATTTGGTTCTCATGAGTACTGCGTAGCGTTTGCAATTCGAATATTCGAATATTCGCCGGAAATAATATTCGAATATTAAGGAATTAATTATTCGAATAAAACGAATATTTCGAATAGTAAAAATTATGGATGAATAGGCTAGATGACTAAAAAAAACTGTTTAGTCCGTCTGTTACATTATGAAAAAATATTGTACATGTATTTTTTGTTTTGTTTGACAAACAAAATCTGACGAGGATAGAGTGCTTAGAAGTTTCGAGTAACGTCACTCTTGAGTACAAATTGTACTCAAGAGTGACGTCACAAGCCCCCACTCCAGAAGTTTGATGATCTATAACTTTGTCGATTTTTAATATTTTGATAAACCAAAAAATACGTGTCCCATATTTTTCCATAATCTAACTGACGGACTAAATAGAATTACATATTTTTAACCCAGTCATCATCCCTACTATTTGCTGGATTTCGTAGTTTTGTCATTCATTTTAACACGGAGGTGTCCACTGCTGAATATGAACATCGCCTAAAGACTTTAACAATCTAACGGACGACGTTTATTGTCCCCATAGACTGCTGGTGATCCTAACCTTCATCTTGTACGCACGCTGCGTTTTCAGGTTCATGATCTTCATTCAAGAACCTTTAGGTTCCATCGCGCATTGGTTTATCGAGTAATCTAGCTTGAAAAACCGGTGATTTATGCCAAGCCCATTGTCACTTCAACTTTTTAACTCTGACCGCTTTATCGCTCACCTTAGTTCGGCCGCTCAAAGTAAAAATCAGTAAATCGATTTTTTTTGCAAAAATGTTTTTTGGACATTTTTATTACCTATTCTTGCGTACGATCTTTCATTTTTACATTTTCTTTAATTTTCGTACTTTTTCAGTTATCTATAAAAATAACATTTAAGTTATTAGCTGAGTCTTTAAAGAGACAAACCGTTTTTTGACTCTCCTGTAAAATTTTCCAAAACATGGTTACTTGTTTTTAACTTTGAGCAGCCGAGTTATTCTACAGATTTCCGATTTGACTACTCCATAGCACGTTGAGGGACTCTGAGGCAGTTTATTATGCTCATAGTGAGAGTCTACGCTTCTACTTCGTATATCGTTACTGGCTATAGACACTGAACAAAGATCTGTCACGACGCTAAGATCATTTTCAGTTTTCTAAACACGCGGCGTCTCATTTTCACGGCGTCATCCGAAATTCTTGTTAGACCAGTAAGTATACCGAGAAGAAAAGTGGTTTTTCGCTATGGGCCTTATGAATGGAATGTAACATGTAATGGAAACAGCTATCCTCTCTCTCTCTGAGCTCTGTTTATTCATCATAGATAACTTGCTAGTTTATTATGATACTATTTACGTGATTTCAAACGCTCGAAATTAGTTTTTTGGTTAATATTCGAATTATTCGAATATTCGCATATCGGAAATCTAAGTATTCGTATTATTCGAATACTAAAATACGACGAATATTGCAAACCCTAGTGCCTACTGCGGCGAATTTTCAAGCGCTTTAGCTGCTCATTAAATGTCTTTACCGTTACATATACTTAGAGTTATCTGTGCGAGAAAATTACGAGTGGTATTGAATTATTGATAAAATCATTTTCTGCATCGATACCGCCTTCGTTAATCAACTCTAATCATAATCACCATTGCTTACAAAACTTTGCAAAAATTTGCTTGAACGGTAAAGAAAGACAATAAACGCCGCGGTAGAGTCGGTGAAAATCTATCTTTATTTAGCTTGCTTTTTTTATCAGGGCCACTTATATGGAGTCTTTTAGGAATTGTAGACAATAAAGTACAGTTATAAACTTAGTTAGAAGAAGGTGTTCGAGCAATGACGAGTCGTCAAAACATAGCCGGCCAGCACAGCGTGTGGGCGCGGCGTGGTTACATTTTGGTCTTCTGTATATTTTGATAGAGCCGCGTATGGCTCGCCAGTGAACACAAAGGGATACGTCCCGCGGTCTAATACCCTTTTGTTTCACTTTGGAACACCTTTATAGTTCCACGTAGTTATTAGTTTAATGAAGGAATACCAGTAATAGGTACATATCAGGGGCGTGGCATATAACTTTTGGGAGGTGATCCCGAAGTTTTGGCATACTTTTTTTCAAGAGCAATGAGAATGATTCTCGAATACTTACCTTAAAATGAGCAAGCGGATGAAAATCAAATTAGGTGCCTATGTAGGTAATGATGGATCGATAAATCTATCTTACTGCGCAGGAGGCATATTTTTGCCGTAGTAAGAGACTCAATAATACTTTAAAACTTCTACTTAACTACTTTAAAACACGGAGGCCACGTTGTTCTAAGCTTTGAAATGTCTAAAAGTGCGTAAAATCGTGAGTAGTTATGTGTTGGTATATTCGAACGTGCGCTCGGAATTCTCCAGCACAGCACATGTGTTCAGTGAGCTCGGGGCTATATTTTTGTTTACATCCGCTTTTCAAGGGTTAAACGCAGATCGGTTCTCCGTTAAAAAATGTCTCATTTTGTTTTATTATTAAATCTGTACGTACCTAGTGAGCCAAAAAAATGTGTACATATTTTTGTACCCCATTACCATGGAATGAAGTGGAAATAGTTATGTGCAAGTATAAGTACTTGAAGATATAAATTACTGGACATAAAAACTAGAAAGTAAGTAGTAGACATTATATGCCTCGCGGCTCCCTATTACTTGGTAAGTGGCGTTGGCTGTTTTGTATTTATCTATCTGTATGATATTCACACAGTACTTACGGCCTTTTGGGAACACTATATTATTTCTTCCCTCATAACTACTTATAACAGTTATAACGCCAGAAATAGGTATGTGCACGATCAAAATGAAAAGCCTGGATGGCGATTATTTTCTCATTTTTATCAAAAATCACCATCGAGGCTTTTAACTTTGATCATGCACATGTGTGCTAACTTGGGGCACTTTGTAGGGGTTTGATATCAATAAATAAAATGTCGATATATTAGGTAAATAATTTTTATGCCACACCTGGCCATAAAATGACTTTTTCCGCACGCTGCGCGTACGGAAAAAGCCGCTTTCTGGCCAAATATAGACATAAAATTATGTACACAACACGGGAGGTAATAAAGAAAGCCCTCGATCGCATATTTACGTCCCTCGCTTGCAGCTCGGGCCGCAAACTTCTGCGATCTCGGCCTTTCTTTGTATTACCACCCTAGTTGTGTAATGTACTATTATATGTACATGTGCGTATTAAAAATCCTCTACTACTATAAAGAGGCTCAATATTATGTTAATTATGCTGCCCAAGGAAACACGCCAATATTGCATTAACTTATGGATTACCTAGTGAATATGCTGATATAAATACAAATACGTGGAGTTTTTAGGGTTCCATACGAAGATGGCAAAAAAGGAACCCTTATGGTGCGACTCTGTCTGTCTGGCTGTCTGTCCTTCTGTCACAGCAAGATATCTCAGGGTCTACTGATACTATCGACTTGAAATTTGGAATAGAGTTAAAAATCGCTAACCCGAGCCTATTTGACAGAAAACGTTAACAAAATACCATTCCCCCTATTATCTCCGAAGTTACTGAGCAGAAAAATCTGTAATAATTACCTATTATTAATATCATCCTAAATAATACAAGAAAAATAAAAGAGTTTGTATGGAACCCTCGGTCCGCGAGTCCGACTCGCACTTGGCCGTTTTATTTAATTTGATTATTTATTTTAAAATGTTAATAGAATAAAATAATATTTAATATTGTAGAATAACATCTTGATATTCTTGATCTTGACAGTAACTTTCATAAATAATATGTTTATGTCGACAAAATACTTTTATGCCACACTTGGCCATAAAGTGGCTTTTTCCGCACGCTGCGCGTACGGAAAAAGCCGCTTTCTGGCCAAGTGTAGACATAAAATGATGTACACAACACGGGAGGTGATAAAGAAAGCCCTCGATCGCATATTTACGTCCCTCGCTTGCAGCTCGGGCCGCAAACTTCTGTGATCTCGGCCTTTCTTTGTATTACCACCCTAGTTGTGTAATGTACTATACTACGTCACGTTAGTATTCTTGCCCCGAGTTAGCACACGTCACAGACAACCTGATCTGTGGCACACGTATACAGATACAGATAATAATAGTTCTTAAGCTACCTTTGTCGGATTGCGACAGTTTACAATAGTCGTCCGCCTAATCGGTTTTGTGTCAAGTAACCTACGCTGATTAAAGAGAGGGTGATTCACACAGTTAGCCATTTGATAATACACTCACATTGTAAGTAACATAATGGACTTAGGTTTTTAGGTTTAATTTAATTTTTCGTTAACTTTCGTTTAATACCTAAGTAGTTTTAGGTTATTTCAATCACTTTAGTTTGTCACTTTGTAAACTCTATATCGACCCTTAATAAGTAAATAATTACGCTTCGACTTAAGTATAAACTGCATCATATTCTTACTTATATAGGTATGCCGGATGTTGTGGAAATAAAATGTATGTCTATCATTATTTATGTATAACAAAACATATTTACAGAGCATTACAGAAGAAGTTTCACAGTATTACACACTGCATTATGTACTGTATTATACACTCTATTCTGTACATAATAGTAAATACCTGAGTGTATAGTTAGATTTGAAAGAGGTAGAAAATTTAATCTAAATCGTTAGAACCAAGAGAAAGTTTTTAAATAAGTGTTAGAAGTGCGACAACGCTAAGTTTGAAGAGGTCAAAAAAGGGTTTTATTAAATAAATACATAGGGGAACATCACAAGAGCGAGGATTAATTAGTCTTGATAGGGTAAACCACCCAATTATTGGCACTTTAAGATGTTAGTCTGAAATGAAATTACCATAAAATTTCATTTACAAGAGCTAGTAGACAAAATATATACTTAACAGTACTTATCAAAGGAAATATTTTAACCTTTATTTGTATAACCGTTTTTATGTGATTAGTTAGTATTGAATAAAGATTTTTTATTTAAAACCTAAAGACCAAAATCAAAATCCAATTATAGCCATAGAGATTGTAAATATTGGCATCTACGCGTCTAATTAGTATTAATAATGTACCTATCATTGAAATGAAAGAAACGCCTAGATTGCCTTGGGTATAGTTAAAAACTCCTTTTTACTAAGTAATTATCCGCTTTTATTGAGGTATGCTATCTATCTGAGAGTATTTAAAGTTTAAATAAACATATTCACACAATCAACTTCAATATAATCATCGATCAACATCTTCTCAACGTCACTTATGTAAGTGAGGATCAGTAGGCGTATGATGCTACGCTTTGTCGCGTGATAAATAAATGATAAAGCATCCGTCACGTTCTGAAATATAGTGTATGAGAGTGACGGATGCTTTATCATTTATTTATCGCGCGACAAAGCGTAGCATCATAAGCCTACTGAATAACGTCGGTTTCGTTTTAACCACGTTGTCCGAGGTGGAGCCGCGCGGATCTTCCGCGCCGGCGCTCCGCTCCCCGCCGCTGACGTTGACGGACGCTGCGCACATGGCTACGTTCATAAAATATAATTTACTACCACCGTGCCTGCGCGAGCGAGCGTCAACTTCAGCGCAGTTTTAATAACGTGAACGCAATGGAACTCGGGTAAAAAAATCAGCATTACTGTAGTTTATAATCAAAAAATAATACTACACATGATTATGGCACGTAAAATTTAAATAGCCAAAAAAGCTAGCTACTTAGATTGATTATCTGTCCCCATACCATAAATCCTTACCTATGCATTCGGAAATCGTACATAATGACCATCATTTTTACCCGACTGCGGCGAAGCCCAAAAGGAGGGTTATTGCAACCAGTAACGTAGCATAGCAACAGCTATAATGTATCCGAAATCATAATATCATCGATATCGATGATATTATAAACATATGGCGGTCTAATGGCGGTCATTCTTCCCGGTTTATTACCGAATACATAATTGAGGACTTATGAGATAAAATAATGTATGCAACTGTAATTTTAAGCCTTAAATTAAAACACTCATGCCATGTGATCTTATGAAACACGCCATCGGGTGACGGTATACGGTAGTTTCTCTTCCTACAAAAGGTACATCGGGAGCACGCATGTGTGCGCGCCGTGTACGGACGCACCACAGGCAAGGATTTTTGAGCATGCGCGAGCATGCCACAGAATGGCGTTCGCTCAATATAGACCCGCGTTGTGCGTCTGTGTAAATACGTGTCGCGCGCTCCTAAACGACCGAGGTCGTACTACTTGGTTGTCTTATACCTTGATCGGGTCGTTTCATAAAACCAGACTAGTATTTTAAGGCCTCTCATTATGTTACCGTTGCACAAACTACTATTAAAAAATCAATAAAAATATTAAAAATGTATGACAACGAAGTATTTCAACACAGTTTTCCTCGTAGTCAAAATTGCAAAACAAAAGTTTTTAGGGTTCCGTACCCAAAGGGATCGTTCAACAATTACGTGATCATTTTTGGCCGTTTTTTTAACCCCTCCCCCCCTATGTGATCACAGCGTAATTTATAATGTTTATAAAAATGTTTGCTGTTTATTAGCACTGACACGTATGTCATGTTTCTATGGGTCTTAAATTACCTAAATTTGGGAAATGTTAATACATTTCGTTTGTTTTATAAAAAAAATGTGAATGAATCACAGAAATAAAGCTAATCCAGTCATACAGAAAGGAGCCATCTAAGGATGAAAAATTCAAATTTAAATTGGCTTTACAATAATGTTCTCAGGTGGATGACAAAAGTAATTTTATTACTTTTCTAACTTAAAGTATTTCTAGCTTCTACAACACCTTTTTCATTTTTTAGAAAATTTCTTTATCTAACAAGTTATAAAATGATGACGTAATCATGGATTCTTCCCCCCCTCCCCCCAAATAATCCAGATGTATATACAAGCACCCGCCCCCTCCCCCCCTCCCGTTGACGTAATTGTTGAATGATCCCAAACGTGCCAACGGAACCCTATGTTTTGACCCCTCCCGCCAATAGAAATGATTTACGGGCCTTTTGTATGTGTTATAAATGAAAGACGTGCACTGCAGTATGTATATGAGTTACTAATTGCCATTTGTAAAAAAAATTATGCAAGTTCTTCAGAGCCTAAACCTACCCGCTATACTTGTACTACCTAACCCTAACAGTGCGCTATATATAATTAATTACACATTGCATGCGACCACTATAGGCCGCGAGCGATTAGCGTAAGACGATTTTTGCCAGTTTTTGACCCCCTTATGTAAGAAAAAATAAGAATCGGCTGACCCCCTTGCCCCCCCCCCCCCTATCTAATATTTATTACGTAAGAATCTAAAGGAAAAATGATTTTACGTTAGGGCCGTTTTAATTTTTATTTTTCAAGGAATCATTTTTGCAGGGACGTTTATTTGCAGATACTAATAGTTCGTGCTTCTCTCGCGCGGATTTGCGCGTTTTTTCAAAAGTTAAGATTATTTTGCGCATTTTTATGATCTTACGTAAGAACGATCAAAACTCCGTCCCACCCCCCTGTAAGAAAAAATAAGACAGTCATTTCAAGTGTTAGTTTAGTTTTCTAAGAATGAAATAACTCATTGCCAGTTGCATGAAATGCAATGTCATGGCTTAGATAGGTTCTCAATGATGTCTACGGCTTATCTCTAGAGCTGGTGTCGGGTGTTACAAAGTCCGAGATAAAAGGTGACGCCGACAATTTCACACTAGTTTATTTATAATTATCAACTATTATTTATTTTAGCTTAAATAACTAAGCCGGTACCTGGTACTTTCATAATGATGAGTGGACAGGAATCCATAAAGATGAATGCGCATGCGATAAAGAGGTCTTCTGAAAATTCGCCAATATTCGCACCTGACAATCATAACACTGAGAATCACAACACTGAGAATCATAACACTGTAAGCCCTATTGCTTTCCATACTTACTTACAGCGTTATGCTTCTCAAGTACGGAAATGTGTGCACAGGGGAATGATAATTTTGGAGAATGGCCCTTGTTGATTTGTTCGTTATTTTCAGGCCAAACTTGCGAGTCACTGCGAGTTGGACAGCTACCTAGTATTTATTGTATACATATTTAAAATTTAATACACTTAGGTATAATGGCAGAGAGGGTGTTCAGTCCGGCTATAAGGCGTTTACGGGTAGGTAACGGAAAAGTACGAAATATAAGGTTCTATATTTGGCAGGGGGAAAAATATTGTTGATGTCCGTTGGATTGGATATCATCCATCTAGGTATATTTTCACAAAAGTAGTTGAAATTCTCCCAAAAGAGGGATATACGTGTACATAAGGGCCTAAGTTAGGTACGGCAATTTGAAGTCTATTCCTCTATTAGAAAGGTACAAATTCCATTACTAATTTAACTTGGATTTAGGTAAGCGATTTTGTTATGTATCAACACATACGAGAGAAACGAATCAGAACCTAGCTTCAAGGACCTTTGAATAGTCTATTCCAGGGATTTATGAAAATATCTCCAGGCTCTCATGCCATGGGTCAGTGAAGGGAAATTTTGAAATTTCCGACAAAATAAAGAGAAACAGGAATACATTTTAAGTAATAAAACTGTTAACTCATACATAAAGTCAGTAGAATGAAGGGTTCAAGACCAGCGCTGGCGCTCCGCCGCCGGCTCGCTACGCGCGCCATTTTGTGGGCGGCGCCTACGCGTCGTTTCAGGACGGCACTATCTCGGCTTTACAACGGGTAACGGGCATGAAAAGGAGAGAATAAATTCGCTGATTTTATATTGTATCCTACTTAATAATGATAATAGGGACAAACAAGTGATATTGTGTTTTGTAATTATTAGTCTCTGTTTTACAAGTCTTAACGACGTGCTACGAAATCGCTACGAGCGTCTCAATACGGCGTTAAAAGGTTGTTTCAATATGAGTAGTTAAGGGTTAATTGGACAAAATTTTAATCTTATTCCTTTGTGTAACGAAAGTTATTCATACAAATTGTATGGTAACTTTCGTTACACAAAGACAAGATTAACTTTTTGTTAAATGGGGATCCATTTAACAACGGTCATATTTTTTGAGAAGGAGTCTGCAGTTAAATTATATAAATTGATTAATTAAGAATCATAACAGTAATACTCCATTGTATATTTTGGCTACAAGATGTTTATGACAGAGATCAGCAACCCGGCGCGGCGCGGACGCATCACCAACCATCGCCGGCGCAAAATTTGATAATTCTTATTTTAATTATTAACGTTTTTTTGTATAATAGGTTTTTTATGTCAATTAAATATTGAGATTCTGTCCAGGGCAGTAGTATAAGCAAAACATTTTGTTTTTAATGAGGTATAGGCTTAATGTTTTTACATGAGTTTTTAAAACTAACACAAAGGTTATTTACATTTTGAGATGTGGGAAAATTAAGTAACTTCATGTAGGATTATTAAGCTTAGGTAACTAGGTACGGTAGTTACCAAAACTTCAAAAAGGATTCAGACTCAGGATTCAAAATACTAGAAAGCTTACAAAAATTACTCATGTTCTTGTAATTTAGACTGATAACACCAAGGACCTTAAAATAAATAGCCGGACAGAGCATCGCTAACAAAGAACTGAAGCATCAATAGTCCGCCGGCTAACTTAACGCTGGTTGGTCAGGTCAATGTGTGCGCGTTGCAGGTAGTAGGAAAAAACTAGTTGATGTGTGCGTGCGGGCTCGTAAGTACAAGCAGCCGGCCGACTAAAAATGCTTCAGTTCTCTGTTGGCGACGCTCTGTCCGGTTATTTATTTTAAGGTCCTTGGATAACACATAGTCTTTGCAGCTCTATGTATAAGGGTATTTGGTTTATACATAAACCTAATCCACGCAATTGACCACGATAATAAGCACGTAATGTTATAGAGCTTATCGACACTGTTTATAATTACACTCGGCACAAGTAGCATTCTTAAAACACTATTCTAATGCCTTGTAATACGACCGATATTCTAATAGCTCATTCTGTGTATACGAGTTTGAGTAAATAAATCCAACAAGTTTAATGCAAAAGTTTTGGTTTACGCTTTATGGTAAATATTTGGTGTAACGTCGTATAGCCGTTTTATAGATCTAGTAAAATGTTTGGTTTAATTGTGCTAGGTCAAGAGCGGGCGTTCGACAGGCGTCCTTGCGACGGGTAAATATTATTGTCTAAGCGGGTTTTCCGCTGTTTAGTGTTTGTAGAGCTCGTGGATGGTCGAGCTGTCGGGACGCAGACGAGAGTGCGACGACCGCTGCACTGGCACCTACCGACCGCACTGCGGGCTGCTGCGCGGCTCTCCGGCCAGAGCTAGAGCCAGACTAGCCTCCTCACATACCTTACGTCGATTAGTAGTATTGCATTTGTATTGTCCTACTAAGTAGCAAATTGTGGATACATCATGATTATTGGGCGGCTATGTTATTAATCGCAGTTTGGCTGTAATTTTACCTCTCCAGACATTTACAAGGACTCATACGATAATAATTGACATGGATGAGACCGCACTGGCAAGTGTAGTTTTGCAAATAATGAGTATAGGCGGTTGTGGGAGTGGTGGCGGCATGGGGCGCGGCGGTAGGCGGCGCGGCGCGGGCGGCGCGGGCGCCTGCGCGGTGGGCGGCGCGCACTGTTCCCCTGCACACGGCCCGGCGCGCACGCACGTAACGCATGAAGACCGAGGAGCAAGCCACCGAGGAGGCGGCCCGCCGCCCGCCCG
Source organism: Eudemis profundana (assembly GCA_947034925.1). Lineage (NCBI taxonomy): Eukaryota > Metazoa > Arthropoda > Insecta > Lepidoptera > Tortricidae > Eudemis > Eudemis profundana. Next base: position 31,202,845 of record OX344794.1, read on the forward strand.
CCACCCGACGACAAGAAAAACCACCCTTCTCATACATAGCCCTCATAGTCATGGCGATCCGACACTCGCCCAACAAAAGGCTCACCCTTAGCGAAATCTACAGTTATCTTCAGCAAACATTTCCATTCTTTCGAAGTTCGTATCAGGGTTGGAAAAACTCTGTGCGCCACAATTTAAGTCTAAACGAGTGTTTCGTGAAGCTCCCGAAGGGGCTAGGAAGACCTGGGAAGGGGCACTACTGGACGATCGATCCGTCCTCGGAGTTCATGTTCGAAGAGGGATCGTTTAGGAGGCGGCCCCGAGGATTCCGCCGGAAGTGCCAGGCGCTGAAGCCTCAGTTCGGGAGTGGAACATACCTGTGCGGGGGTGGGGTGTCCGCGCTGCAGCCCGCGCAGCCCACCGGCTACGAGCTGGCCGGCAGCAGTGGCGTCGGCACCAGCAACACCGGCTCCATCGACTATGGAGCTTGTGCCTACTCGCACACCAGTTCATCGAGCCAGCAGCTGCCGTACGGCAGCGAGTACTGCAGCTACAGCACCATGGGCGAGCGGGAGTGGCCGCTCCCCTACGGCTCGGTAGACCCCGGCTACCGACCGCCGCCGCCGTCCCCGCCGCCGCACCATGATCTTCCAGATCTCATACCCAACTACCAGTATACTGTGACAAACGACCACGGTGAGTTACATTTATTTACTTTATAATATTTACAGTTACAGTTTTAATCTTAAAAATGTGCTCCCTACTCCTACGGGAACCATTCAAAATTCTGAACCTTTGCTTTCTAGATATTTCAAATTTTCATAAGTTATTACAAAATCATTTTATGCCACACTTGGCCATAAAGTGGCTTTTACCGCACGCTGCGCGTACGGAAAAAGCCGCTTTCTGGCCAAGTGTAGACATAAAATGATGTACACAACACGGGAGGTAATAAAGAAAGCCCTCGATCGCTTATTTACGTCCCTCGCTTGCAGCTCGGGCCGCAAACTTCTGCGATCTCGGCCTTTCTTTGTATTACCACCCTAGTTGTGTAATGTACTAATTTGGAACCGTTGTAGTTTTTGGGATGGCTTATAGAACCTAAAGGTTCTGCGATTCCAAAGAAACCATACTTTTCTATCTTGCTAAAATCTCAGATTTTGGGATATTATTCCTAATACCGGGAAATATTTGTCGCCAGTAGGTGTAGTGTATCTATACACACTAAGTAGGTATTAATAATACACAATAGTATTTTTTTTTCTACTCCTGTACTTTTATCTGTCTTTTACTTGTGTCGAACACTAATATAAGAACATACATAATATGAGTTCAGAGAAGTACCTACCTATTTCCCATAAAAGCATTTGTGTCTTTATAGTCGCAAAAAGATACTGCTAGCAGCCACAGACTTCTAAATCTAGGTTAAACTTAGGTCAAGGATTACGCGTTCAATACTAACTTTACAATAAAAATGAACAACTACCAACTTAACAGACAAATAAATTCCGGCGGTTTTTAAGAAAAACTAAACTTTCCGAACCAAATTCTTTGATGCCAACATAAAAAATAATATTTTTAATATCGTCACTGCGTGTCACTAGCGAATATACGTCAAATTAAAAACAAAGTTTACCATAGACACATACTTATTATATTGTCAGTCATGTGTCATATTTGCCTATTGTTAAAACCTAGTCGTAGAAAAAGTATTGTATGCAACGTTGTATAATTAAGTCATAAAACGCTCATGGCATCTCTATTTGCGATACTCGCCGCCGCGGCGGCTCGTATCGCAACCCACGCCATTCAAATTTTTTGACCCTACTTATACAACTGTTGCATAATAGTATTTTATGCAACAGTTGTATAAGTGGATTCAAAAAATGCGAATAGGGTATTTGACAACAATCAAAATAAATTCATTAACTCTAACCAACAAATTACGCTTCCAAAACAGCCCGGATAAAATCATTCAAACTTATTTTCGTGCCATCAACGATTTTACAATGACGAAAACTAAAAATAAGGCACCATGTTGAGCATGACGTCACAAGCACGTCACAAGATAGTATTTCATACTAAACTGCATACTTTCGGAGCGTTTTGACACTTCATAAAAAGAAGCTGATTTGAACTGTCATCAAGTAGCCTATTGCGTGAGTTGCGATACGAGCCGCGAATGCGGCGAGTATCGCAAATAGAGACGCAATGAGCGTTTTTTGACTTAATTATACAACGTTGCATACAATACTTTTTCTACGACTTATAAAATACAAAATTAAAAGCATAACCTGCAAATAAGGCAAATATGACGTATGACTGACAGTATGTGTCTATGGTAAACTTTTTTTTTTAATTACTGACTGATGTGACGTGACTATATTAAAAATACTTTTTTTATGTTGGCATCAATGAATTTAGTTCGGAAAGATTTGTTTTTCTTAAAAACCGTAGGAATTTAATTGTTTGTTAAGTTGGTAGTTGTGCATTTTTACAGCAAAGTTAAAATTGAGCGCTTAATCCTTGACCTAAGTTTAATCTAGATTTAGAAGTCTGTGGCTGCTAGCAATAACGTAAAGTGACTATAACGACACTAGTGCTGTTATGGGGAAAAGAGAATAGACTTCTCTGAACTCATATTATATATGTTCTTATATTAGTGTTCGTGACCAAGTAAAAGACAGATAACAGTACAGGAGTAGAAAAAATACTATAACACACAATTAGATTAGATGCTTACATGCTAAGTATTATTAACTTGCCCTAATTATTTCTCAAACCACACTATGAAACCGTTTAAATACTTTAATCCTGATATGTTATAATATAGTACATTACACAACTAGGGTGGTAAAAAAAAGAAAAGCCGAGATCGCAGATGTTTTCGGTCCGAGCTGCAAGCGAAGGACGTAAATCTGCGATCAAGGGCTTTCTTTATTACCTCCCGTGTTGTGTACATCATTTTATGTCTACACTTGGCCAGAAAGCGGCATTTTCCGTACGCGTAGCGTGCGGTAAAAACCACTCTATGGCCAGGTGTGGCATAAAAGCTTTTTCAACACACTTGCTCATAAAGTGGCTCTTATGTCATTGTTCTTTCGCGCGGAACGCAGCTTATTACACACCGTAAGTGCTTTTTACTTTACATTACCACACTAGTGTTGTAATTACCGCAAATTGACCAATCAGAGCACACCGTGGGGCTCGGCCGGCGGTTATTATTCCCGCGCCGCTCAGCGGCACATAACCCGACGGGGTGTTGTTCGATAACCCACCATATAAATACAAAAAAAGAAGTTTTAGATGATAAGTATTATTAGGGTTCCGTCCCAAAAGGTAAAAAAGGAACCCTCATGGTGCGACTCTGTCTGTCTGTCCGTCTGTCACAGCAAGATATCTCAGGATCTACTGATGCTATCGACGCGAAATTTGGAATAGTGTTAAAAACGCTAACCCGAGCCTATTGGACAGAAAAAAATCTTATACCTTTTTTACTTTTTTTTAAAGGGGACCAAAATGGGATGTCGGAATTCAAAAGTAGAGCTATTATATCGAGTGGGACATCAAATGAAAGGGCTGAGTGTGTAGAGTCCAAAATAATTTTATTAATTTTTTTAGACATGTAGTTTTTGATTTAAAACAAAAAACGTAAAAAAATACCATTCCCCTATTATCTCCGAAGTTACTAAACAGAAAAATCTCTAATAATTACCGATTGTTAATATCATCCTATATATTACAGGACAAATAAAACGGTTTTCCTAACTTGTAGCGTTTTTTAGAAATTCGCAAAAACCGTAAGACAAACTTATTTGCTCTTACTGAACTAACCGCGACATAATAATGTCGATCGATATAAGGTAACGGCGCCTATTACCGGGGGTATCAAAATCGGCGCCCATTACCGCGGCATTTCAAATACTTTTTTAATTTTTATCACTGAAATATTTATTTAAAGATAACTGTTATTGCAAATACATGTAAACACATTACGGTATCATTAATTAAATGTTTAAATAGTGTATTTCAGTATTTTGGAAATATAAAATCAACCATTTTAGGTCTTTAACTTGGTAAGGTTATATTATTAAGATTTCCTCACAAGTGTGATGAAAAACATTGTGTGTGCCACGGGCGGTAAAGGAATTACAAACGAGTGTTTGTTATAAGCCCGAGGTGAAACCGAGGGCTTTAATAACACGAGTCACTTACTTACCGCCCTAGATACACAATGTACTATTCTGTCGGAATCAGATCTAATCGACATGATAGCTTTTTACCATACCATCGTCATATTGAAAGAGACCACTCAAAGACAATATTCGTCTCTTTTCTACTCCTTCGCAAAGAGAAGATATCTGTCCAGTACCAGCGGTAGAAACAGTATTTTTAGTGCCGCTCCGTAGGAAAGTTCATCATCGGTTCTACGAGTAATGTACGTGCTAACCTGGAAATTTTCCCACGGACCCAACCCAAGCGCTTGTGATGATGATGACAATAATATTGCAGGTTAAGTAGTTTATGCCGTTTATGTTACTTTATGAATTATAATGTACCATCCTCCAAGGGGTTTAAATGGGGGTTGAAACCGGTATCGGGACTCTACGATCTTTTTAAGTAAGAGGTTTCAGTGTTTTTCGAAATTCATCCCCAGGGGGACTAAAAGGGGTTGCTTCTTAGGGGGTACTGCTTCGCGCACGGCCAGTTTTAAGTGGTTTTGGTAATGTAGAAAGCGGTACTACTATTAGCCTGCGGTAAAATATGTACACCTTTAACCACCCACATGGGTATTCGAATTTCACGCGGACGAAGTCGCGGGCAAAAGCTAGTTTGGTATAAATTAGGTTTAAGTACCTAATAGTCAAATACAATAAGAGTTATAAATTTAATGAAAATCAGAAATGCATTAATTTCCAGTACTTTGTTAAGTTGGGTATATAAATAATCGATTCATCCTTCATATCAATAGGATCAATTCACATTATAAAATATTTCTGCTAAAACTGTCGTTGTTTTCGCCACTGTTTTGGCATAATTATCAATTTAAATAATATATCAAATCAGTAAGTTATATAAAACTGCCCTTTCCGATTCATTAAACTTTCCACTGTGTATATTTCTTTTTATTTAGGTTCTTAGTTCGCCAGCTTGTTTGAAAGTGGACTCCTTCCAGTTAACCCCATAACCCCATTCCATCCAAGTGATTCCATCTGATCTGATCATGAGATTTTGGAAAAATCGAGGGAACTCTTGAAATATTATAGGCACGCCTATAGTGATTGGAGTATTTTTTATAATAACTTGTATTAATGTGCTAATCTTAGATAACTGATGTACATGATAAATAGTAATATAACCATGGATGTGACTCTAAAATATGTATTATTAAATTGTTTCACAAGGGATCAAAACGTACTAATTGATGTTAATACACTGTCAGTGCCATAAAGGTCTCTACCTTCCAGTTAAAAAAGTCTATGTTCACTTCTTGGAAAAAGTAGAATTTGTTATGCTCGAATATGCGCAGGATTTAGGGGTTACGATGGATTGTTGTGAACCGATTCTGCTCGTGATCCAAACTATTATCTTGATCTCGACTAGGTGCATATTTATAAGTGGAAACGGCGGTATTTCATCTATATAAAAGTACCACAATAATACAAGCATTGCATAGTTTCGTATATACCCTTGGTAAAATAAAGCCGTATGTGACTTTACGTTTTAAGTGCTTTTATTAAGGTGGATTTAGACCAAACGAATTCTAACACATTCTAACCCCACTCTACCACTCTACCTTTAAGCGAATGTTACACAAATCGTACCCTTGGTAAAATAAAGCCGCTTCTGCAAAATGACGACTTTTTAGGGGAAGCGTTTAAATATTTTTGTTTCGTATAATTTACAGCATTTGTGTAACATTTGCGTAATAAAAGCACTTAAAACGTAAAGTCACATACGTCTTTATTTTACCAAGGGTACGGTTTGGGACTAGATCAATTTGTGTAAGATGTCCCGAGATATTTATATTTATTTATTTAGGCACTTTATTTCAATTTGTGAGTAATTTACCTACGTGTTTTGTGTGCTAATCGGTCTTACCTATATTAGTCAACCGTTTCATGATCGACCGAACGCGAAGCGTCTCTGTTTCAGTTTTGGGGAACAATGCTCTGGTAGGTCTACCCGGGTGTCCAGCTTTTCTCCTCCTTAGGTCGCATTTCTCAACCGATTCTCGTGGAATTTTATGACAGGTTTGATAATTATACTCGTACTTATAGATTTTTATGTCGATTTAGTTTTTGATTTTTTTTTCAAATGGCAGAGCCATGGGGGTTGTTGCGAGGTCTACAGCACACGGAGCCACTCTTTTTAATCTAAGTATTCATGATTTGCTTACTGACTAGCATGACTGGCCGCATCTGCTCTTTTCGACTTTACGAAGTTGAAAGAATAGATAGGTAGGTACTTAATATTTTCACGCGGTAAAGAGCGCGGTGCAGTTTTCCGTTAGCACACAAACAACAACGATAATATAAGATGAAACAAAGCGTTCGAATGACATATAATATACCTACTCTAACGGATTTGGAATAGAGTTGTATCGTATTGAAGGCGACTTTATATCGAACGACGGTGATCGACATAAAACAGATGCACCAAAGGTGATCGGCAAATTACCAAGCAGTACATAGATGGCTAATAAATGCCCCGAGCTGCAGCGCCGGATAATCGCCGGTTTATGGCCGCCCATGTGCGCTTGCGCCCATTTCTGAGAAGCACGAACACTCCCTTACGGCTGTCGTAAAACCTGCGGTAACATGTGCAATGGCAGCGCCTGCTTCGACGATCGACTGCAGTGGCTCTCTTTTAGCGCTATAAGCTGCATGTTTTAATCGGAAAACTGGTCACTGAGTAACTGCGTATGTCAAAAAAATGTGCGAAGTATGTAGGGTTTTCTTTGCACAATCGTAATCTGGGGGCACGGCTGTGCCCCCGCGAAGTCGAGCAAAACAAAGGCACGGCCGTACCATCCTTTTTCTCGAAGCCATTTAGGCCATTTTCAACCTCCTTTAATGTTGTGCTGGCTAAACCTAGAACCATGAATTTTTAGGGATATATAGGGCACAATTAGACTTAAGTATATTCAGTTTGAACGTGTGGTTTAAGAACTTTTGCACGTCAAAGTTCCTTAGTTTTGTCACTGACTAACTGATCATCATAATTCTAAGGTACTTCTAGCAGACCCACAAGCTCCAAATTTTAAACATAGTTAGTTTTTAGCCTATTAAGTCCTAAAAAACTTAAAAATATTGCAATTTCAATCACAACTGCATACATAAGACACAAACGATTACAAAGTTAGTTTTGTAGTTCAAATTGGAAATAGAATGGATTGGAATGAAATAAATAAAGGAAGACCACTTACAAAAAGAAATGAGATCCCATCAAAAACATTACATGTAAAAAGATGAAAGTCTCGCAACGCAGCTCTTAAAAAAGTTTTGGGATGTGTAATGTTTTTGATGGGATCTTTTATACAGGGTGGGAGGGACTATACCGACATACTTTAGCCATGAATTCCTGGTGGTGTGACGAGTAAATAATGTTATATCAACATGGGTCGAATATTGTCATTTTACATTAATAGTCTTATGGAACAAAATAAATCAGTAAATTCAGCCCCTCGTTATAAACATGTCCCTACTGGAGGAAAAATTATCAAAAAGAAAAAAAAAATGGAAACGAAAGGTCAATTTTTTGGCCTCGTAGTCGCTTACCATCAAATACTGCGAAGGTTAATTGCTGTTTAGTTAAAGGATTTAAAAGAATTAGTAAAACTATCTTAGTCACATTTATTAGGGCTTGTTACACACTTGGGATTTTTCATTTAAAAAAGATTGAATATCTCTGAAAGTAAGCGTTCTTCGACTATACATCACATAACTTTTTTTAATCCTAATAGTTGTTAGAATCTATAGTTAAAGTTTGTCGGTATAGTCCCTCCCACCCTGTATATGCAACGCTTTTGTGACTTTGTAAATGCCCTCAGCTCCCGGGTTCTATGGATCCACGCGAATATAAGGCTGAGATTCACAGCCACGTAGTTAGTTCGCCTAACCAGTGGCAATAAGAATAAGTAATCTACTTATCAGTGGGTAATTAAATTAATAGTGACTGACAGACAAAATACATTCTAGGGTTTTGTGCCTGAAATGTACATGACGCGAACAACAATAGAGGATGCTTACGAAACAATCGCCTAACGGGTAAAATTGAAGATAGAAGTATAGTGTGAAATGGACTTTCCAAATGGTCCACGCACTGATTTACTAAATCATAAAATAAAACAATATCAAACAATGATGCAAGTAACTACTTCTACCTAATATAAAAACGGCAGTAAATATAACAAAGCTGAAAACAATACTCGGAATTGTAAAAAATTGGAGCATACAAGGAAAGGAGAATGCCAAACATGCCTAATGTGTAGAGCATTATGCATACTTACCTCCTTTTCGCAAGGTATATATTGCATTTTCATCAATTCATCATATGTATTTGTATCAATCAAAATACTTGTAGGTATCCAGTAATATACCTACAGCTGAAGTTATATAGTAAAACGCGTAGTCTGTGCAGAAAGAGAATAGGATGGATTTGGGGGGCGCTGTAATGCTTTTGTACTGTATGTGCCGTATTTTCTGTTCTGTGGCCATACTGGTTAGGTTAGTTCCGTTTTTCGCCGCGCCTATTCTCTTTCCGCATAGACTCTAAAAGGAATCTTTTCGTGAAATTAGCCCTTCAGTGAAACTACATGTTTATAATTATGTATAGGTTAGGGAGCTATATTGGTCATATCTACGAGTAGCAACAGCATATCGTTATTTTCCCGACACGGTTATAGGTATACGTATTTGAAATAGTTCATTTTATGGCATTGAATAATGGAGCTTTGTTAAAATATAAAGTTTTAGTGAGAGAAGAGCGTGGTGTGATGTATTTCAGTTTACGTACAAGTAATGGCGTTGCGTACGCGCCGCGCAGGCCCGCGCGGCGTAGTAGGTATGATCTGTTTACATGAACGCCCGTTTGTTCCAAGCGTTTGATCTTTATAAATGCAATAGGTATTTCGAGAATATCGTCGACGGCCAGTAACTGTAACGCACGTTCACTTTAATAAAAAAAATCCAGAATGATTTTAAGAAAGACAACCTTGATGTTCTGTTTATTCGTCCATAGGTGCTCCGTTTATGAGCATTTTTGATTAGATGTCTGACGTCTGTTTAAAAATGTAATTTTGTGATTCACCACTGTTATAAAGCTACGATAGGTTTCAAATAGGACACGTGTGTACTATTAATTTAATTTCAGATTTATTAAATCTGTTTGTTTGTAGATGTGTTTGTCGGATTTTGTTAAATCTAGCATTCGATTTTCACCCAGTTGCAATGGTCTGACTGAATTGAAATTTCTTATCCAACTAAATATCATCATCATCACTACGTAGTATAAAACAAAGTCGCTTTCTCTGTCCCTATGTCCCTATGTCCCTATGCACGCTTAAATCTTTAAAACTAAGCAACGGATTTTGATGCGGTTTTTTTTAATAGTTAGAGTGATTGAAGAGGAAGGTTTATATGTGTAATACATGCATAATATAATAGAGAAACACCGTGCGGGGCAGGTCGCTAGTAATAAATAAATCTATAATTTTACTAAAATGAGTGCAATATGTTAACCTTACCGTACCACGTAAATAATAACACGGTAGAAAGCGGGATGAAATTTGAAACATAAAGACCTGAACTAAGAAAGGATTTCTTGAAATTCAACCACTGAAGAAGAGAAATGGCGCTTAGCAAATAAATCATATTATATTAGATAACTTTACAGGGATTTGTAATTTTGATGCTGCTGCGTGGTATGTACTACGTACCACTATAATCCAGTAACCTTGTCTCCTGAAAGTACGGGGTTCTTTTGCAGACTTGTTATGATGTTGGCCAAATGTCAAACGAAAAAACCGCGAAGATTTCGGGTATTTTTAAGATTTTGGCGATTATAACCCTGAAGGACTAGTTTTTGATAGTACCTTCTCAGATTGTTTTAAAGTAAACTAAATTTGCTACAATATGAGATTTGTCTCTGTAGACCCAATATTTTCCTAGATAAAGTCTTTCAAAATTCATCATTTTTTCGAACTCCCCAATTTTGTTGAGGACATTGACTTGCTGATCCGTGGCATAAGTAATGGTTCGCTATACGAGTAGGTAGTATATTTTACCTGCTGCCCGGTTCTTAAAATTGTTGTAGGTATTGTTTTCTGTCCCAGTTTTCTCAATTTAGTCTTTCTAAAACCAATACAAAAATACTACTTATGGTTATTTTTGACTAATACGAATCTGGTATAAACAAAAATCGTAATTCTGACTCATCCTGCTTTTTTTGAAAGGCGGCATAAATATAGAACTGGTTAAAATAAACGCAGTAAGTAATTGACACTGTGATCGATCCATTTGCTGCGATGTGTGCGGTCTCGGATGGAGTAACCAGTCCGTACACAGGCACTGAATCCCCAGGTTAAACTTGGTTAGACGTCAAATATTAAAAAACAGTAATGCATACAGCGCCAACACATGGTTAACAGTACAAAAAATATTCACCCTTTTAGAACCCCGAATCCTTTGTTTACACTATCGCTTTTTATAAAATAGATTTTGCGTGTGATGTTGTACACTGACGATTTTTAGGGTTCCGTACCAAAATGGTAAAAAAGGAACCCTTATGGTGCGACTCTGTCTGTCTGTCTGTCTGTCTGTCTGTCTGTCTGTCTGTCTGTCTGTCTGTCCGTCTGTCACAGCAAGATATCTCAGGATCTACTGATGCTATCGACTTGAAATTTGGAATAATGTTAAAAACCGCTAATCCGAGCCCATGGGACAGAAAACAAATCTTATACCTGTTTTACTTTTTTTTTAAACTGGACCGAAATGGGATGTTTAAAATCAAAAATTGAGCTAATATATCGAGTGGGATATCAAATGAAAGGGCTTAACATGTAGATTCTAAAACCGTTTTTATTTTTTTTCTTAGATATGTAGTTTTTGATTGAAGACAAAAAACGTTGAAAAAAATACCATTCCCCCCCTATTATCTCCGAAATTACTGAACAGAAAAATCTGTAATAATTACCGATTATGAATATTATCCTAAATATTACAGGAAAAATAAAACGGTTTTCCTAACTTGCAGCGTTTTTTAGAAATTCGCAAAAATCGTAAGACAACCTTATTTGCTCCTACTAAACTAACCGCGGCATATGTCGATATATGGGGACAACAGTTTTACAAGAGCAAAGTTAAGTTTGTGCCACCATACAGTTTTTCTTGAATTATTCACGTATCTACTGACTAGTTTGTACGGAACCCTCGGTGCGCGAGTCCGACTCGCACTTGACCGGTTTTTTTTTTTATGGCAACGGCTGTGCCGATTGTTTTATGAAGCCATCTTTATAGTGTTTGCTTTCAGGCATACTTACCAATTGATTGCAATAACTCCAAAGTCACAAATGATTTCCTGCAACAGTCGCTGTAAAATTAAACACGGTGATAACTTAAGTTACTAGCTAAATTTTCCTTTCCTAATCCGCTAAAAAGGTTTTTGTCGGATTAGTAAAGTAACATTTAGGTAGAAACTTAATATTGACTTCCAGAGAATATCGCCTAGGCCAATTAACTAGGTCTGAGTTAATATCTCCATTATGAAATTTATGAATCAGTACTAGAGTTGTTTTTTGTCACATAATTATTTTCCTTGATTTAGGGTGGATCGGAGGCGCAATACCAGATTATCAACGAACGATCACCTCGTGTGTGACCTGATACGGTAGATGACTTAAATGATCAACAATGATCGCTTTGTATCAGGTACAGACAAATATACATTATTATTATATCAATCTGTGGCGAACTTTTATTCGATTTAAATGCATTTCTCAAATTTACATGTGAAATTTAAATTAAGATGGGTCACGATGCTCACGATGACCTGAAAATAAATGTTTTGCATTGGCGTCCTGTAATTATATTTCACACGCTCAATTTGACTCTTGCATGTACCTTGTATTCTGGAATATTGCGTCCCCGTGAATCCTTAATGCGAATTCTGACGTCAACTGATGTTCGGCGAATCCGCCAACTCTGAATCCGTTTTACTTTTAATGACGATAATTCGAGCACGAGCGTGAATAATCATTAACGGCTGTAATTTCATGTATTTTAAAAGTTTGTTGGCAGATTTCCGGCATTCAGGATTCACAGTATTTTGCTGGCGAAATTATTTATGCGATAATCATAATTATATGAATACTATTTTGTAAGATGCTGAGCGGCCTGCGTTCATTTCCGTTTCACAGTAGCAGTATTAGTCATCTTTATTGTATCCAACTTCCCACAGCTCTACCCGCACCTCTTAAAGTCCTATAAATCTTTAGTTGAGCGTTTAAAGTACGTAACGTTATTTGGAAAAGTTGGTTCGCCGGCGCGTGTCTCTCGTCGCTTGCCCACTCGAGAGCATTTACCAGCAGCGTGATCTACGAGCGGAGCGCGCGATGACAACCGCCCGGAGCGCGAGGAGCTTTTGAAGCCGTCCTTACAGATACCTACTTGAGTTCGAGCATCAGTAACTTACTTCCTCACTTTCTCGGGCCATCCGCTTGCTTTTTTTTCTCCGGGTTTTGTTACGATATCGAACAACTACTGTTCAGCTTGTACAAAGGACAATAATATTTTCCTAACACAGCTAAAAAAACTTAGAACGAAAGAAATTAGTAAATGGTAATTCGCTTAGTTAGATACATATGTACCTATATCGAAAATATAATTATATAAATTCACGAATAACTCCCGCAGCGTAGTAAATTAAACTTCAAACTTGCCAATTGGAGTGAACGGAGGACTCGTAGTGCTAAAATAAGTAAATAATAGAATAAATTTAGCAAGTTTTGCCTTTATGGTTTTGGTTAATTACCTGACAACTTATTATTAATTTATTAGAATTTGCCTAATAAACAGACAAGTTAATGTTTGAAAAGCATGCACAAGTTATCTTTATATGACTACCTACGTGATTTTAATTAGATAGTTTTGTAGCGGTGTGCGCGCTACATCCAGTAACATGTGTCTTTAAATTCTAAGAAAATAGCTTCAACCAGTTGGATTTTACTCCTAAAACCATCCAATTGGGAGCAGTGTTGGGTTTGTTTAAATTACGACGATTACCAGAGGCGTGCACGTGGTGCCGACAACAGACGCGGCGCAGGCGCAGCCGCGATCGATGGGAACGCGCCCGCCCGCAATTATAGTTTAACACGCGTAAATTTAATCGGATGCATGTTTCACAAATCACTTGTCTTGTCCATGTATCAACGCTACCCCACCATGGCGCCCAACGTTTAGAGGAAAACTCGCTGCTCGGCACAAATAATCATCTCGTCTGCGTGGATAATGTTGAATTTTATTGATGTTGTAGGGTCATTATACGAGTCTAACTCCTCTATCCACAAATATCGGCGGATTCCCCGTAGATGTGGTTGTATACGATTTGTTACGTGTTATAAAATTACTAAAAATAATATGCTACAGGAAATGTTCCAATATTTGTGGATTAGTAAGATTCTCGAAGTATGACCATTAGCCATCTAACACTTGGTCGTGGGCGGAGCCGGTTAGGCTTTCTTTAAGGCGAGGTGAGACCAGAATCGGGCACGGAAGCCTAGTTTCCAAATCATTTTTAGAGCACTTATTTGACTCTTAGGTCACTGTAAAACATATATAATAATATTCAGAACTGTATCTAGGGCTTCCTCTCACTTAGAACACGATAGCGAACACTTCACTCGATAGAAAAGTAGCGCGAAAACACTATAAAATAAAGTATTTTTTTCATTTTTTTTCATTTTGTTCATCACCAGTTACCTTTTCTGACAAAATTAATACCTGACAATCATGATTTCACAGTCATGCAGGGCATCCTCTCATGTTTGGGTTGATAACGTATACTTTTATGTTAGAAATTGAAGATAATCTGCAATAATCTGCATTCCGCCCGACCCTAGTTTGTATGTGAAATGCGAGCCAGGTCCTACCGCGCCTTAATGAATATCTCTAAACATATTTTTTATATCGTCAACCGTAGGCTCGATTGGCGAACAGGAGTTTGGGTTTCCCTTACCTACACCAATTAAATCTACGATGAACGATATGTACTCGATTCGATCCGTGTTCATGTTATCAACGCTTTTATTAAGAGAATATATTTGTTATAAGTGTTTGAAGAGTTTTTGCAATTATTTATATTTTTTACTGAAGCAAATGCGAATTCTGATAGTGTTCAAATAATGTTGGCAAGAATTGTAAAATACGTTTGTATTTCCTTGTAGGTACATCGGCGATGTTCGCAGGGATGCGCGGCGTGCACGGCCAGATGCTGGGGGCCGGCGGGTCGCTGGGGCTGGGCGGGTTCGGGCTGGGCTCGCCGCTGCCGGCGCTGCCCGAGCGCAAGGCGTACGCGTCGCCGCCGCCCACGCCGCTGCCGGCGCTGTCCACGCTGCCCGCGCCGCAGGTGCCCGCGCCGCCCGCCGTCAGCTCCGCCTCGGTCCACGCATACTATGATCACATGAAATACTCCCTACACCAGTAGCTACCGTGAATTATGCACGCCCGTGGAGGCAGCATGTATAATGAAAGGGCGACCAGTTGTAAAAAATATTAAGGTCTTTTACTGACGCTAAAGCCGTTTACGGCATTTGTACCATGTACTAAGATCGAATTAATTAAGTTTTACACCACTAGCTTTGAATAGCTGTCGCTAATTCATGCCTATACAGGCGGCAAGTACGATTAGTGAGCAAAGACCTCATAAGTAATTTCTTAGACTGTCAGTTGTAAAGAAAAAAAAATGTTAAAGTATCTTCCTGACGCTAAAACCGTAAAAACACAAACTTCCTCTGTAGAATACTTCAACTATCGAACTGTATTAGGTAATAGATTGATTTTATATTGTGTAGTGACGAATTGTAAACGAATAAATAACAATATCATCATCAAAAAAGTGAAATTAAAAATAATTTTGACACTTTTGCGATGTATATACCTACAAACAAAGTCAAAATATTGATTTTCCAGTAATTAACTAGCAACTTGCTTGAATTTTTTTTTCTGTAGAAGTTGGAGGGTTTAGTCACTTTTCAATATTTTGAAGGACAATTTCTCCTAACAGGTTGAATTTGGGCCGCTAAAAAAATACGTGTCCGCTATTTTAAACTACTCTATAACATAATATCAAAATGAATCAAATCGGAGTCGGACAGTTGGGTACCTTTCCTTGTAAGTATATTTTTAATTGTTCCAGTAGGTATATTATACCTATGTATTTACATATTATATAAGTAAGCTAGTTCGTAGATGTCTAAGCCTCTAAGGCACTGATACCACCGCCGGCGAGTAAGCGAGTAAAGTTAAGCCAGTAACAGTTCATTGCGGGCTGACCAGGCAGTGTGATCAATCGACCTTTCCAGATCCGCAATGTAATGCTACTCGCCCAACTTTACTCGCTTACTCGTCGGCGGGCGGTGAGACCAGTGCCTAAACCTAATGTCCCAGTTTGACATGTTTTCAGTTGTTGCAAAATAATCACAACTTTAGGACGTTGAATTACTAAGTAATGACACTAATAACAGTTTACTTGGTATGCATACCTACCTACACCAAATAGGTATTGTACGAAATTGTTTTGCACTACATCTCTTTTGTTTTACTTGTATCTATGCCATAGATGTGACCGAGATGCAGTTAAAAAAGTGCCAATAAACTAAGTAGTACTTTAAGAATGATAAATGTACCTACCTAATATTGAAACTTAAAACCAAAGGAAATTTAAAAGAGTTTACATATTTAGTAGATACCTACTTATAATCATTTAATACCTATGTTAGTTTTTAAGAAATAGGAAGCACTCGATACTTAGTTCGTTTTACTTACCTACTAGTAGTATGGCGTAATTTGTTGTTTTTATCTCATCGATATTAGTCATACGAGATTACGAGTAGCCACAATAGGGATGACTACTGGGTTAAAAATATGTAATTCTATTTAGTCCGTCAGTTAGATTATGGATAAATATGGGGCACGTATTTTTTGGTTTAATATTAAAAATCGACAAAATTATAGATCATCAAACTTCTGGACTGGGGGCTTGTGACGTCATCACTCCTAGGTGAAAATTTCACCAAGGAGTGACGTCACTCGAAACTTCTAAGCACTCTATCCTCGTACTTTTTTGTTTGTCAAACAAAATAAAAAATACGTGTACAATATCACAATCACTACATAAACTTAGTATAAAACAAAGCCGCTTTCTCTGTCCCTATGTCCCTATGTATGCTTAAATCTTTAAAACTAGGTACGCAACGGATTTTGATGCGGTTTTTTTAATAGATAGAGTGATTAAAGAGGAAGGTTTATGTGTATAATACATGCATAATATAATAGAGACACACCGTGCGAAGCCGGGGCGGGTCGCTAGTTTTTTACCCGACTGCGGCGAAGCCCAAATGAGGGTAATGTGTTTGACTTTGACCTGTATGTATGTATGTATGTCCGTTCCTGTGTCCGCTCGTAACTACTCAACGGCACAACTGATTTTGATAAATGATACATCATTGGATTCGTCTTGATAGCGCGAGTGTCACTGGGTATGAAGTTCGTTAAAATAAACAAAATGGCGGATTTTATGCACTTTTAAAGTGCACCGCGGTCGGGTTTTTTTAGTAAAAATATTTAGTTATTAATAATCTAACTGACGGACTAAACAGGTTTTTTAGTCGTCTAGCCTAATAGGCTACGCTAATACGACTAAAAAAACTGTAAATCAGTAAGAATGTACCTACTACCTACCTGTTCTGTTTTACTATAATCGTATTTGAAATCTTCTGTAAATCTACCTGAAGTAATAAGTTTTGGTGGATCTAGTTTGTTCAAAACAAAGCTCTGGTCAGATTTATTTCGAGTGGATGGTTATACTCGTACATTTGTACATATAAATTATATTTTTTTTATATTTTTGATCATAACATAATCTACATACATTACTGTTTTATTCCCACGGTACCTTTTTAGTACCTAATGTAAAGATATTTGAAATCCCATTTTTTTATATCTTATTTTCCTCTACTATCAGTTTATCCTTTTATACCTACCTACTATTAGCAGGCATACGAAAGTGGAGGTTAAAATACGTTGGTTTTCTCATACTGTGGACACCTTTGAACCAACACCAACCTTTGAACACTAATGGATATTACGAATCAAGGTATCGTTTAAATCAAATCTTAGTTTTTGTGGACTCGTAGCCGAACTCGTCTCTGGGCTCAGTTTTATTTAAAATATTAATCTTATAATTTTATATGTTTACTGTGATAATTCTCTAAAATGCTATAAATAATCGATGCTTTAGTGAAAAAAAAAACCCAACCGCGGTGCAAAACGTACCGTGCATTAAAGTGCATAAATCCGCCATTTTGCTTTTTTTTACGAATTGTACCCAGTGACACTCGCGCAATCAAGACGAATCTAATGATGTATCATTTATCAAAATTGGGTGTGTCGTTGATTAGTTACGAGCAGACATAGGAACGGACATACATACATACATACGGGCCAAACAACCCTCCTTTTGAGCTTCGCCGCAGTCGGGTAAATAGGCCTAGTTTCAGTAGTTCGGTGATTTTAGTCCGGTTCATACATATTTGTTTGAACCGGACTAAAATCACCGAACTACTGAAACTAGGCCGGTAAATACACCCCTGCCCCAAGCACGATATCACAGTATAGCGATAGCAGTCATTTTTTTCCCCACAAAAGGTACATCGCGCGGCTTGTATGTGTGTTGCCGTGGACGAACGCACTACAAGCAAAATTTGACGAAAGCGTAAGATTGCCCCAGTACGGATCGCACTGTCTGCGCCTCGACTTTGAATACGTATCGCACGCTCCTAGACGGCCGAAGTTTAGCTACTTGTCTATCCTTATACAATACAATACAATACAATACAAGTATACTTTATTGCACACCAGAAAAACACATTACAAGAGGTACTTACACTCTGACGATTCTAGTTATTGGCAACGTAAAGCGTTCGTCCCCCTGTCACCCATTCGTAGACGGAGTCGTTTGCGTTTGCTTCTCGTATTACCACACTAGATTGTGCGATTGATATGGCGACATAATTATTTGCTGTAGGCGTACTAAAAACTACGCAAAAAAGAAATTACTATATGACTTGAGTGAGGCTCAGTTATTCCACAATATGTATTATGTTTTTACCTACTTAACATAATTTAGAATTAGATTATATTTTAGCCGTCCTATGACCAGTGGCGGATTTACCAGCAGGCTGAGTAGGCTGGAGCCTAGGGCGGCAGATTTTTAGGGGCGGCAAATTCGGGGGCCAATATTTTTTTTCTTACAAAAATGAAATAGATTTATGTAAATATACCTACTAGGCTAATCTAGTACTAGCCTAGTAGCTAGAAATCAACACTAAAAATGCTAAAATGCAAACGCAAAGCATGATATAGTTTTGATTTATTGTAACTTAAGCGGTTTTTCGAAGTTACATAAATATGTAACTTCGAAAAACCGCTGTTCGCTGTACACCGCGCGAAAAACTGCGTAATTTTGATACTTTTAACTCTAAGCCTTAAAGGGGCTTGGAGTCTAAGCCCATGGACTAAGCGTTTTTCTACAATAAAATTCGGTAGCTTTCTATAGTAAGTTAAATTTGAATCAATTTAAGTCCAACCGCTGCTTTATAAACACTATACGCTACGCACTAACTAAACTATCTTCTTCTTCGTCGGCATCACTCTTGACAGAGTGGTAGTGTTCGTCATTTCAGGTGTCGGTGGCACATTTCACGATGCGTCACCACCCCGTCGCCGCAAACTATACCCCATCGAAAATTTACAATTTTAAGTATTTGCGTCATTTCCGCGAGTACCTAGTTCACATAGAACCTCGGTTTTGGGTGGATTTTCGTATGCGACATTTGTATGCCATACATTTAGTTTGGCATACAAATGTCGCGGCATAAACGACCCTTTGGGCAAAAGTGAAATACAATGACATACTCACAAAATTTCGCATTTTTCCGCGACGCGCGCAGCGAGCATAAGTTTTTCGAAGTCGCAAATATGGATTCTTGTATCCCACTTGACACAACTCTGCCGCCATAACGCAAAAGGGCACATCTAACATTTTTATTCGACACTGAGTTCTATACATATTCGGAATCAGGAAATTTCACTGAT
The DNA here is from genome assembly GCA_947034925.1 of Eudemis profundana. Lineage (NCBI taxonomy): Eukaryota > Metazoa > Arthropoda > Insecta > Lepidoptera > Tortricidae > Eudemis > Eudemis profundana. The sequence goes on from OX344794.1 coordinate 31,222,197, forward strand.
TCCGAATGTATATGCAAATCAGTGTCAAAATAATATTTTATGCAACACTTGTAAAAGTAGGGTCAAAAATGCGAATGGCGCGAGTTGCGATACGAGCCGCCGCGGCGGCGAGTATCGCAAATAGAGACGCCATGAGCGTTTTTTGACTTAATTATACAACGTTGCATACAATACTTTTTCAACGACTAGGTTTTAAAGTTCAAAATTAAATTAAACAAAGCAAATATGACTGAGAGTATGTGTCTATGGGTTTTTTTTTTAATTTGTCGTATACTCGCTAGTGACACGCAGTGACGATATTAAAAATACTTTTTGTATGTTGGCATCAATGAATTTAGTTCGGACAGTTGTGTTTTTCTTAAAAACCGTAGTAATTTAATTGTTTGTTAAGTTGGTAGTTGTGCATTTTTATCGTAATGTTAGAATTGAGCGCTTAACTATTTCCCTTTACGTTATTTACAAAATAATCGTACCAAAATCTAAGTACCAGTCAGTTCGGCGCTACCCACGCTCACTTAGACGACTGCAGTTCCGTTGTTTATAGCTCGATTTTAATGATTTAAATTTCATTAGAAAGGTGATAAATGTATCTATTTTTCTATGATATTCCAAATTTCCATTATCCTAACGGTTTCCGAGTTTTTCACATGAAAAAAAACGTTGATTTTACAAAATGTAGTTTTTTGAAAATATTTCATTTGGTTTTAGGTGTACATTATTGAATCCTTAGTTTAAAACAATTGTTCATTTAATTATCTTTCATTTGAGCCCCTCCTTGAGTAAATCGGCCCAGTAGTTATCTAAACATAGCGTAAATAGAATAGGCCCGGCCGCCATCTTTGTTACGTCATAGCTACCCCCTCCATACCCCTAGGAAATGACTACCGCACTTTTTATGTTCAGGAAAATATGCCGAATAAGTACATACCTACCAGTAGTTCGTATGGCGGAGATGAGTCACACGAAAATCGTTATTTGAAGACTTTTTTTACAAATGGGTCCCGCTCTATTAGGAACAGTCCTCGCCTGCTGGCTCGGGCTTGGCAATACATCCACGACTGTAATAACCAAACCAATGTAGCCCAGTCGTATCAATGTACTATAATAATTATTTTGCCGCATGGATTTTTTTCATATCGGTGGTGTAATTAGGAAGATAATGCTCATATCACAAATCAAAACATAACTTCATGATTGGTCAGTCGGTAGGGGGCGGCAAAATTTGAATAGCCTCCTGGCGGCAAATCTGTAAATCCGCCACTGCCTATGACTAAACCCGTCTAACCTTTATTGTAAGTTGTAAAGTTGTGAGAGGTTAGCCGGGTTTTTGACATAGAATGGCAGATTTACATAAATGAATGTAATATTTACATTTGTATTTGATAACAACATAATAATTAATAGGTAATTTGCTATGTGGGTCATTTTCACAAAAGGTGTCCGTAGTTAAGGCTTTATTAAACCAAGTGTTGACGTTTTCCTTTGCGTAACGAAAGTTAAATAGTATGGTAACTTTCGTTACACAAAAGAACAGGATTAACAGTTTGTTTAATTAAGGCCTAACTATGGACATCTTTTTTGAAAACGACCCACGTATGTGTTAAGTATGGAATTTAGCACATAAATTCACCGATTCTCTTCTAGCGTATACAGCGTGTAAGTCTAATACGGGCGAACAATTAAACCAGATATAGCGTTTAGTAGTGTTATCATTAATTAATATGATTTTTTAAATTACGCTTAATAGTGACCTCGTAATTAATTTTTGAAAATTTACCGAGCAGCAATGTACCGCATACATGCTTGTTATGACATTGCGATATACGAGCTTTTTTAAAGTAACTGTCAACTAGCGTGTTTGTCAACTTGAATGTGTTGCGTTACATTGCGGCCCGAATTATTTTGTATGGTAAATATTTTCATTGTGGTTTTAAGCAATAGTTATCTAAATATGCTTCTTAGGTCCTATGCTGACCACCGTTACAATATTCGCCCGTATTAGATTTACAGGCTGTAGAAACAAATTTGCTACGAGGGCCGTAGGGTGTCATTAATTAGGTACCACATTAATGAACCGCAAATGTAACAGTGGCTCATATGCCTATGCCTGTAATTAGCGAACAATTTAATTATTCATAAGAATTTATCGTTTTGAATAAATTATCATTATTTAAAGGCTAGTGTTTATTGTGAACAGTCTATCCTGTAATAAAACCAATTCTAAAGCGAAAATGACTCATATTTAAAAGTTTCCGTATTTTCAAAATGATGAAGTTAAGTTAAGTAGGGTTGATTACAAGTAAAGGCTAGGCACACACATGTGTCATCTGTCGCGGTGCCGGTGGTGGCAGTCAGATTTTTGGTTTTTCTCATTGTAAAGACATGGTAAAAACAGAGATTTTTTTTCCGATTTGCACTTCAAACAGCCGCCGCGTGACTAAGTCCTTTTTAGGGAACACACAATTTTAAATTCGATCATTATTAAATTACGCAATTACTGGGTGAAATTTATAACGTGAGTCATTTTAATAAAACCTCAATCTATCCATGATTTTGAACAACTTTTACTATGGGGTCGACTTCGTAGTGCAAAAAAAGAAAAACTCATGAGTCGGTAGACCAAAATATATCAGAGAGTTGTTTTTTTTTTTCATTTACAAGGCTGAACCTATAGTAAAAGTTGTCGAAAGTCATGGATAGATTGAGGTTTTATTATCATGATTCACGTTATAAATTTCACCCAGTATAATTCCAATCCTTCAAATTAGTTTCTTATATTACTCTATATTTTCAAAAATAAAAATAAAAATGGGGTGTAAAAAAAATAGACTATCCTAATTATGGAATGAATGAATCGTAAGCTTGCAACTTATCAGCCGACATGTTAACTAGCTGCGATCATTTGGAGTTGCAGTTGAATGTATGGGAAAGACAATCGTATCTTGCCTACACCACTTTGCAATCTGCCGTATCGCGACCGATTCTACGACATGTTGGTGCTAAAATTGCAAGGTGTGTTAGAAACCTATAGAATCCATAGATAATAGAATAACCGCATTAGGTACTCATGAGTCTAGCTGTCATCGCCGCGCACTTAGCTTATCGGCGCAGAAGCAAGCGTCGACAACAGCGCGACAACAGCGGCAGCCCGGATTGAAATACCGCCCCCATTAGAATTTGGTTGGAGGGTTCCGGAACTCTACCAGAACTGACTCACTGCACAATTCCATTTTGCGGTAATTATTATTAAATCTTGCCACTCTAGAGTGGGAAAAAGAGCACGCGTTATGCGATAGAGAGAGACGGTTGGATGCGGTTCAGCTCCGTCCGGCCATCCGACGCGAACGACAGTTTTGTTAGGGAGCTCTCTCCCTAACAAAACTGCCATTCGCTTCTGTACGTATAGTACAAATTTTTATACTGTGACTCAACTTTATCACGATTAGCAGATCTTTTATTTCTATGTATTCTTGCGAGTCTTTTATATCAGAATTATGAAAACATGAAGTCAGGTCTGGCTTGCGTCAAGCGCCGCAAGCCAGGCTCGTGGGGAATTCGCGCAGGCTGGCAAACGCCACCTTGACTAAGTATATCAGTCCAACGCTGCTCTCAGCGTAGCTCTCATTGTCGTGCGTGTCCAACCGATTTCGTTAACCAAATACGCACACACATACAGACATAGCACGCAGGACGCAGAGATTATATATTACTAGGGTGGCAAACAAGCGTACGGCCAGTCTGATGGTAAGCAATCACCGTAGCCTATGGACGCTTGCAATGCCAGGGGCTTTACATGCGTGTTACCGACGACCCTTTAAAATCTATTCATTTCATTTCATTCTTGAAAAATTACATACTGTAGAGTCTGTGCGGAAAGAGAATAGGCGTGGCGAAAAACGGAACTAACCTAACCAGTATGGCCACAGAACAGAAAATACGGCACATACGGTAGAAAAGCATTACAGCGCCCCCAAAATTAATCCTATTCTCTTTCCGCACAGACTCTAGTGTAGTTTATGTGGCGGGTTATGTTCCAAAGAGCTGGAAGACAACAGTAACTCACATACACTCACTTTGCAATCGGTCCATTCAACAGCTCACGGCCGTAATCTATACCGGCGTAATGTAATAACTATAATAACAAACCAACGGTGAAATTACTGGGTGAAAAAATCGGATATGGCTGTGTCGGAACACATAGCCGTTGGTTATACCGTGAAACTATATCTGGCTGCACAGCGCCGGACATTGGAGCAGCACCCACGTATGGCCTCTAACCTTCTCATTTCGATGATACCTACAAGTATTTTAAAGGAATTGATTATTTTATTAAACTCTATAAGTGTGTGCAAGAATCACCGCGCTATCTTGTATACCTACAGGCCGTCGCAAGACTATGGGACATCATGGGACCTACCATAAATATCGTAGATAGGATATTTTGCTGAAAGAAGACTTTATGTAATTTTTAAAAGTTAGTAATTCTGCATTTAAAGTTTTTTTAAGAATCACTTGCTTCGTCGGGGAATTGAACCGACTCAAATGTGAAAAAATAACACCCCGTATTTTTATGATGACAATCGAAAAAGTGGACAAAAACCAGTTGCAGTTGGGTTGCAGTCCGTCTGTATCGGCCCTAAGCTTGGTATAAGAATTATATTATTTACAATTATTCCACTTTGCAAGCGTGACACAGTATTTAAATGTTCCAATTTATTTATTATTAGCTGTTTACGACCTAATTGTTACTGTAGGTACTATGTTTCTTTGTTCAATTATAACATCGTTAAATGTTTAGTTTTTAGCGCCATCTAGTTTTTGCCTGGATATCACTTTGCGGTCGGGGTACGCTCCATCCAAAGTATGGAGAATGACAGTCCTCTTGTTTTAATGGTCCTTGACAAAAACAAATAATTCTTCTTAAGTAACACAGTATCTCAAAAGAAAGGAATACCGTAAAATATTTGATTTCAATGTTAAGAAAATTATTTCCCATACAAACTTTTAAAAAAATCTTTGAATGCAGTATTACTTACTTTTAAAATAAAATAAAGTCTCCTTTCGGCAAAATATCTTATCTACGATATTTAAGGTACTTTCCCTTGATGCCTCATAGTCTTGGGACGCCCTGTATAGTTGTGTTTAGAAAGGAGCGAAAACGCAAGTTTCGTTCATTCTACGCAATACAAATAAAATAATGCAATCCGACGCACCGCCTGCACCCGATGAAAACATATCATAACAGCGAGCTACTTATATAAGCTAAATAATTACACTAAGATTTAGACCTACACTTAAGATATACGTTTGTAAAACTAATCGTTTAGTAGTTATAATATTAAGGAAAGACGAACGATCACAGTACACCTTTGTGTGACTTGGTACCCCTTGTATTTCTTTGACTTCAAAATCAAGTCAAGGGTGAGAACTCTGAGAAGTTCTGGTTCTGTACGATTTGTCTCACTCATGATTTCGTTGGGGCAATTTAATAGGGTATTTGACAACAATCAAAATAAATTCATTAACTCTAACCAGCAAATTACGCTTCCAAAACAGCCCGGATAAAATCATTCAAACTTATTTTCGTGCCATCAACGATTTTACAATGACGAAAACTAAAAATAAGGCACCATGTTGAGCATGACGTCACAAGATAGTATTGCATTCTAAACTGCATACTTTCGGAGCGTTTTGACACTTCATAAAAAGAAGCTGATTTGAACTGTCATCAAAGTAGTCCGCTATTGTTACTGTGAAGGTAGAACTGATTTTCTTGTCTATATAGTCTATGGTTTAAAAAGCAAATTTAATACTGCTTATTATTTTTAATGTTGCCAACTTTGTACATTTCTGGCTAAATTTCTCCTCGGATAATTACATGAGAAGTGCCAATCACACGTTTCTTGTATGGGGACCCCCTTTTCTTTTAAACTTTATTTTGTTTTTTTTTTTATTATATGTTGTAATAGCGGCAATAGCTATACACATTCTGTGAACATATCAAGCATCTACCTATCAGTGGCGTGGCGTTGAAGAAATCCTTGAACAAGCCGGAGCAGCATTGGCTTCAATTTTCTTTAAGAGCACTAGAATTAAGTGCTGACATGCCTAATATTAGGCAAGCCGATGGGAATCGAATTATATATGTATTATGGTTCAAAAGATAGAACTCTGTAACAGATAGGTAGGCAGAGGAGGCTTAGTAAGAGAGTTACGTCGGCACTCTTTGGGTATGGTACCCTAGAAAAGTTTTTACAATAAAATATTACCACGTAGCTAAGCGAAATTACCACGTACGATTGAACGCATATGGTTCTGTCTGCTCTGTTAAAATATTAGCGTACACACTCTTTAAAACAAAATTTCGTGAATCACAAGAACTTTGTTTCAGTCCACCTAAACCGGGCATAATTAAAAAACTGTGCGAGCATTATAAGTGAAAAAAAAAAATGTTTCAGTATGAACTGTATGTCAGATAGAGTTTGTCTAATGAAAGCTGAACCTGGAATAACTAAATATTTTTACTAAAAAAAACCCGACCGCGGTGCACTTTAAAAGTGCATAAAATCCGCCTTTTTGTTTATTTTAACGAACTTCATACCCAGTGACACTCGCGCCATCAAGACGAATCCCATGATGTATCATTTATCAAAATCGGTTGTGCCGTTGAGTAGTTACATACATACAGGTCAAACACATTACCCTCCTTTGGGCTTCGCCGCAGTCGGGTAAAAAGCGGCAAATTCAAAAAGCTTCACATAGTTTTACTTTACCGATCAAAGTAAGAATAAACGATTTTTATACTTTTCTTATTTTGGTGGCACTAAGGGAAAAGAAATGCGTAGGTACTTTTTCACACTACTAAGGCCCGTATCTAATAAACTACTATGAAGATTTTTGAATTTGCCGCTTTTTTCAGGTTCAGCTTTTATTAGACAAACTTTAATCTACAATAAGGAATACGCATGTTTTTTATAAATTTGATATAAGTCATCAAGGATTTATCTCTCTCTGTCAAAATAGTTTATGGCCGTCGTGTACTATTACGTCACAGTTAGAGCATGCAATCCCGGTTTTATTCCTATGGATAATACCGGTTTTTCGGTATTGGCCCATACTAGTAATACCGGTTTTGCATGACCTAGTTACAGTCCATATTGGATGGTATCTCTCTCTGTTTAATCGCTGTCTAATTACTAGTTTAAAATGCTTATATCTTTCGTATTTCTTGGGTGATTTTTATTTTAATTTCACTCTATGTTATTCTTTTTTATTAAGAAATGCAATTTTTTATCGCTATATAATAATAGGTATCATGCATATTCCTAATTGAGCCGTGTAACTTTTGTCTGGAAATGTCTGATTTTAGCACTTTCACGTCAACAATCTTAGCCCAAAGCGAAACCCAGAGATGGCAACACCTAGTCGATGACATTCCTAAACAAAAACGGTGAGCTAAGATTAGAGTTAGCTGTCAACGTCATGCCATAGAAATTTGAAAATGTTAATACGTTCGATTCCTCCGTATTTATTTTCGGTATTCTCCTGCACTGGCAATTTAAAACGCCAAAAATATGAGTATTCACGACCGCTTCAAAATACTGTTGAAAATATTGAAGATATCTTCATTCTTCGGCTGCACTGGTTTTCTAATTGGGGAACCGATCAGGCAAACTTATAAATCCATTGGTAGAATAGTTAATTCTAATGTTCTTTCCACGGAGAAGAAACATACTCCTGAATACATCTATATCGAAGACCCTAGTTATGATTTGACTCTTAAAATGGAAGAAGACAGAGCTAATCAGCAGTCCGTGGGATGGAATCGTATTTGGAAGAGCTTGCGGCACTCACTGGCGTGGCGACTGCTGTGGTTGTGCCGCCATGGCAATCGGGAGCAGCGCAACATAGCACTGGTACAATTGGCCTCATTCAGGAACAACAAGGAGTGGGACTGCTTGAAGCTGGCGCAGGCTATCGACAAGAACACCGCTGTGCTGCTGGCGCGAACGCGCGGCGCCGACCTGCGCTACTTCCTGCCGCCGCCGATACACGTGCGACGGGCAGCCAGATCACCAGAACTGCTGTCGTTTAAATTACACGACTTAATTGTTGCTGTCCAGAGTCTACACCCTCACAGCTGTATACAACACTTCCTATCTAAGTATTTTGCTAATGTTCAGGAGCAAGCTATGGAGGCTGACAATATTCCAGCTAAACCGGACACTTTAAATGAGCGCTCCTTATGCTTGATGTGCTTGGACGCTTTGCACCACCATCTCAGTCTTTTTAATAGCAAGAATTATGAAGAAGATGGCTCTGCAAAGTTGTTAGCGAAAATGGGTCTTATGTCCTGCCTTGCTGAATTTATGTTGAGGAATCCTAGTGACGTAGAGGTGGACCTGGCAGTCCTAAGAGTTCTTACTGTGTTAAGTGTTCATACAAACCTACTTACTGTATTCTTTGAAAATGGCCTGATTAGAGAACTATCAAGATTGCTGCAATCTGAGGAGGTCCGATTATCTAGTTCTGCGGCTGTGTGCTTAGCAAATCTGTCAGGGGAACAGTGCTACCGACCAGGATTATACTTGTTACATCCTATTTATAGAACTACTACACCTCCAGCATGCGATACTTTACTAGTGCATGGCTTGAGGGGTGGAGTGTTTGTGACCTGGAGACAACGAGATGGTTCATGTGGTGAACCTGTTGGTTTGTTGGATGCCACGGTGACCGATGTTGAATGTGGTGAAGATATGTCAAAATATATGGATCATGAGCTACAACAAGTACTGGAAGATTTAATTCTACTGGAAGATGAAGCCATGCTCTCCAACGTAGAGGTAGTATTACAGGATCTGCCTATAATTTCCAAACGAGACCTTGAAACAGCATATACAGTAAAAAACAAGCGCATAGGTCTGCAACAAGAGAAACGTGACCTCTGTAAACACACAAGTTGTTGGCCTAAAGATTGGCTTCCACAAGATTGTAATAATCTTAGAATTATAGGTGCAAATTATTTAAGTTCTTTATCAGACTGGTTGGAGAAATGTCCTTTGCAGGCTTCTGATATAAATGCTCGAGCCTCTGAATTAGGGCCTAATTTAATTGATGCTGGGGTAGGCAATAGGAACACACCTGTAGTGTGGGTGGCACACTCTATGGGTGGGCTCATTGTTAAAGAACTTCTTAATGTGTCTGCGCAAAGCAAGAATCCTGAACTTAATAAACTATGTGAATGTACCAAAGCAGTATTGTTCTATAGCACACCACATAAGGGGAGTGCATTAGCCACCATGCCCAGACCTGCCGCTGCAGTACTCTGGCCGTCTGCGGATGTACGGCAATTACGAGAAGACTCTCCAGTATTATTAGAAATCCATAAGACATTTCTTAAATATGCAGATAAATATAATTGGGAGACAATTAGTTTTGCTGAAAGTTTACCTACACTAGTGACAGCATTCAAAGTTCCTATACATTTTGTGGAGCCAGTGTCAGCTGATCTTGGAAGAGGACCTTTCTACCAACTGCCTGTTGATCATTTGTGTATATGTAAGCCTGCAACTAGGCAAAGTATTTTGTATACAATATTATTAGATGTATTGCAAAGGGCAGCAAATAAAAGTGTGTCACTAAAATATACCAACATAGAATGGGCTTTGGACATGTTGTGGTGTGCTATTCAAAGCAAAAAAAAGGAAGTGTTGGAAGTTTTGGATGAGCCTCAAAATAATGAAGGCCTTCGCTGGTCTGAACAAATATTGCTGGATATATTTAGTGATGGTTTTACAGATTAAAATAAAAGTTGTTAAATATTTTTTTTATATTGTCTTATTTCATTGCAAGGTCAGCATTCTGTGGTTCCATTACACATACAGTAGTACATTACATACCGAGGCCAAGGTTTGTATCTGGGGGCACTGCCGTGCCGTTTTGAGATGTTGTTAAACCAAGTCAGTACCGGGGAGGTGACCACAGAACTCGATTCCCACCGACTTGCCTATTATTTAACCGTGGAGGAACACATTTTATAGATCTAATAATGGGCAAGTCAGTGGGAATCGAGTTCTGTGGACACCCCCCGGTACTGACTTGGTTTAACAACATCTCAAAACTTTTTTGTTGTAAAAGGACTGCATTGCGAGACTTGCATCTTTTTACATGTAATGTTTTTGATGGGATACAATTTTCTGTTCGACTGAGCCATGTTCTCTAAGTTTGCACCATGCCCTTCCTTCCATACAAACGACGGATAAACGCAGGGTAACCATTCCAGGCCAGTGGCTCAAGTACCTACTCACGGGCCGTGACAAGTAAGCGCTATATCGGTACGTTATTTTCTCATCTTGAACATCACCATAATGGTTGCTTTCGGTTAGAACCGCAACTTGCCTTCTTGAAATAAAAAAAAAACAGCCGTGCTATCTATAACATCTAAGGTACTGAAAAAGTTAATACTAGTACAATATTACCCTCTGAAACGAAGAAATGTAGACCAAAAGGCCTAATCTAAAATGAGACGAGGTATAGGTACATGGTTCAGCCAGTCAGTATACACTGCGGCCGCTGCTGCCCTGTTTATCTAAATGAGTAGTTATGATAGGAGGTATCAGATATTTAGCCGTTGTTAAGGTGATTCCAATCACTCTGTACTCTACGGAATTCCTCTGATTAAGGCACTTTTTTCCCACCGCCGGTGAGTAAATTTGGGCGAGTAACAGTTCATTGAGGGCTGACGAGGTACAATGTGATTTATGTGATCGATAGACCTTTCCAGATCCGCAATGTTATGTTACTCGCCCAATTTTACTCGCTTACTTGCCAGCGGTGGGACGAGTGCCTACGCGGGAGCTGTTATCGGTGTAGTGGCGAGAGAACTAACTTCTTGTTCTCTTATTTTGGTATTAAAGTAAAACTACAACGTTAGATGGCGCTATGTAGCGATGAACAGAGACACCTAGTTATGTATGCGTAAACTAATAACTAAGCCATGCTCTACTTCACGTTTAAAGTTGTGTAATACTAAACTAGATGTCGTCATGTATCAAATCTAATCTAAGTATAAAATTGGATATCTTCAAAATAAAAATATCGTCATTTCATTACTTTGAAAAATAAAACCGGGCAAGTGCGAGTCGGACTCGCGCACCGAGGGTTCCGTACAAACTCGTCAGTAGATACGTGGATAATCAAGATAAACTGTATGGTGGGACAAACTTAACTTTGCTCTTGAAAAACTGTTGTCCCTATAAATCGACATATGTCGCGGTAAGTTTAGTAGGAGCAAATAAATTTGTCTTACAATTTTTGCGAATTTCTAAAAAAACGCTGCAAGTTCGGAAAACCGTTTTAATTTTCCTGTAATATTTAGGATGATATTAAGTTTTTTTTTAACGTTTTTTGTATTAATTCAAAGACTACATGTCTAAGAAATAAAATAAAAATAGTTTTGGAACACGCAGCATTTGATATACCACTCGATATAATAGCTCTACTTTTGATTATCGACATCCCATTTCGGTCCCCTTTAAAAAAAAAACTAAAAAAGATATAAGATTATTTTTCTGTCCAATAGGTTTGGGTTAACAATTTTTAACACTTTCAAATTTCAAGTCGATAGCATCAGTAGATCCTGAGATATCTTGCTGTGACGGACAGACAGACAGACAGAGTCGCACTATAAAGGTCACTTTTTTACCATTTTGGTACGGATCCCTAAAAACACGTATCTGACACTGACTCCAGGTAAAAACGCGGTAAGTGTATATGACGTTCGTACGTAACTTATGACGTTTTTCTCTACGACGTTTTTAAATACGATTTTTTTCTTAAGAGGAAAGAGTAAGGTGGAGAGAATTGAAAATTAGGTATTTGTAAAATGTGTCGCTGTCCCGCACTGCCCGCCTCTCCCGCGCAGAGCGCGATAGAGACAACTGCAGCTTGGACCGAAAATACCTTTTAAAATTTCATGAAAACAACGTTTCGTAGTCCCCTGATTTCTTCCCCAAAACTTAACCTATTTAACTAATTTTTTCATTAAAGATTAAAGAAAGGCTTTGGCCGTGTTTCTATGTTTTCCCTTTTTTTAATAATCTAGTCAAATTTATTTTCTGGATGTGTGAACACAGCGGAAAATCTGGCATTTTTTTTAGGTTTTTGAAGGTTAATATCTCTTTTGAGAATCAATTTATCGTAAAAAGGAAAACATAGGAACATACCAATAGTAGCCATAGATTTTTGGACAAAAAATGATTGCTCTACTGGCATTATCCAGGGAGGAAACAGGGGACTACGTTTGTATGGAAAAACTGCCCTCCTGTTTCCTCTTAAGTAGTCACGCTATTATTTACAACCATGGATTACCTGATAGTTCTATGGCAAATTTTATCTTTCTTTGTTAACTTTCGTGAAATTAGTAATAAAAAGGTATAGTCAATATCAACTAAATTAAGATACCTTTATCTACCTACCTATAGTTAAGTAACTAGGTATGTAAATAGATTTTCTGTGGAGTTGGTCTTTCTGATACCTATGTTGCATTTGATCAATTAATTAACATGCACTTATTTCAGCTAATAGGCCCATGGATAGGTACAATAATACAATTACAAATTATATATTATTTCCACGTTGAAAACTATACTGCCGCGAATATGTGTAGAACTCAGTGTCGAAAAAAAGTTAGATGTGCCCTTTTATGGCGGCAGTATTCTATGCCCTTTCCAGAGCGTTTCTATACCAAATTCCATCAAAACAGTTCTGCATCTGCATGCTGCGTGAAAAGGTAACAGATAAACAGACAGACAAAAGTTACTTTATAATTTATAATCAGTGTTCGGATCTGGGGTATATGACTTCAAACGTTATAAGTACACAAACATGAATGTTCCTCAGGACTCCGAGATTTAATTATTACTAAAGATCCACGTGACAAAAAAACTTAAATCTACAATAAGTAATATCCATTCCCAAAATCCCGAGCAACATCCATGTTTCTGTATAACGTTTGAAGTTATACTCGTATATCGATACCTTTAGACTCAAAGCGCGTAAACGCCATAAGAACCTGCGGCGTTTACGGCCTTTGAGTCTAAAAGTATCGATATATAGGTACTTACCTCAAATTCCGCCCAATATCCGATCTCTGTTTATAATACTAGTATTTTTCTGCGGCGTTGCCCGTGTCATGGACATTGACATTACTAACCCAAGGGTCTCATTATTAACTCATTATTTAATGATAATACAAGTTTTATATGTCTAAGTTCTAAGTAAGGACAATTATATAGAATTTTAGTGTAAAAATATTATTTACGTCTTGTCATTGTCATTAATATTTTACTGGGTATATTTAGTATCAAACTTGTAAAAGCTTCCCTGGGGCCCGTTTGTAGAATAAATAAAATAATTTGAATTACCGGGATATAAAGTAGGTAAGTATTCTATCTTTCAAATCTCTCCAGTCTACCGTTACCGCGTTATTTAGTAACAAACATCTAAACAGTCATCTTCACAAACTCTCACATTTTAAAACGTTGTAAAATACAAGTATATGATATGTCAGCTACATAAATATTTAGATAAGTCCTAACTCTGTATAAACAATAAAATTGAATCTTTATAACTATGCTTGCTCCCGTACTGGGTCCTGTAACACAGGGTATCCTAGCTCAGGGCCCAAAGCAATGTATCCTTTTTTGTATGTGATTAGCTCAATAAATAATTTCAATCAATCATTTCATTTCAATCACAATTCCCGTGTAATGACTGTTATATTATTATGAATGTCCTTATAATGGCCATGTGAGAGTTGGTATACAATTTTTGACACCCATACCTAGTTTATAACGATTAATTGTCTTGCCAATAAGATAAACTCGCAGAGCATATCTTGGGCATGTCAGGGCCTTCGCAAAGGTACATTTTGATTAGCTTACTAAAAGTACCTTACCTTGACATAAAACTGGCCAGCAAGCAGATCGATATCACGACGCTTGGTGCAGCTGTGACGAGAGTCAATTAAGAGCATCGTGTGCACAGGTCGTCTAAGTACATCACTTACGTAGGTATAGTGCTAATCTTGCCAGGTGAATTTTTCGCTTCGAGCCCTAATCTTTCAAATAAAGGCCATTGTATCCATTATGGCAGCTTTGCCATATTAGAAACAATGGCCTAGCGCCAGGCGCTACAAGATAGCTAGCGCCAAACAAAAGCCATTGTATCTATTGTAACTAGCTTGTAGCGCCTGGCGCTAGGCCATTGTATCTATTATGGCAAAGCTGCCATAATGGATACAATGGCCTTTGTTTGAAAGATTAGAGCTCGAAGCGAAAAATTCACCTGGCAACATTCGCACTATACTTACCTACAATACTGATTACTTTCCTAGGTGTACCGAGTTGCTTACTAGCTAGGCGGCTGTAATACCTATCGTTAGCCGTCACTAATGACACCTGCGCCGAGTAAATGCAAGCCAACGTATGACAAATCACCTCGATTCGCACTATCGGTAATAGGTGCTCTAGGTAAGGTATGAAATCAGTAACCTTTCCGGCATTTCAGCCTTTATGTAAATACTGTAAATTTTTAACTGTACCTAATTAAAAAGTGGGAATTTTCTATTGAGCTGCTTTTTAAATTTAAATTTTGAATAAATATTGGTTGCTGTTAAATAATTTTCAATAATCGAATGTAATGGTAATGGCGATATAGGTCATATATAAGGTCCTAATTTATTAGTTGCAGATATTTTTACAGCTGATAGTAGTCGGTCTCTGGAGTATATTAAAGCATGAAACATTATAGCTTTCACGATGTTTTTTTGGAGAAAAAGGAAAAACAAGTTTGCTACGTAATAACACCCTGTTAATGTGATAACTAAATGAAAACTCATTGAACAATTCTAGTAGCTGTAACTGGCCACTTCACGTCGATAAATCCCATCCTAATGACATTTGCAGTTTTCCCGCCGAACCGTTACGACATTTACGACAAATAATTGTTGACATGACAGATAGTGTTATTGTGACATGTGATAATGCACATGATGAATTTTTTTAGACGAAATTATAATTAATTTTTTTGTTAGGTAAATGAAATCAAAAAAGTTATATGAAAAGATTTCTTAATTTCTATTTAAAGTTAATTATTTTAATGTAAAGTATAATGTGTTAAAATATCTGCAACTAATAAATTAGGACCTTATATATACAGGTGATTCCTGAAACGTTTTGGCAATGTTTACGTTTACAAATATATTCACAAAGCGAATAGTACCTATCGGTGTAGATAGAGCGACAATAAAAAAATTAATTAATGTGGTAAATACCTACTTAAAAACGTTTTGTTTTCAACACAAAAAAATACATTTTACCTCCTAGGTGATCCTATGTGCACCAAATCAGGATGTGATGATGGCTCTTGGAAAAATCGGGGGAACTCTTTAATATTCGTAGGTATTATAGACACACTTAAAGCAATTTGGGTATTTTTTTAAGAACTCGTGCATTTGTTATCGAATATATAGTTTCGAAAGCGGTTATTTAAAAAAAAATGTTTTTGTATTGTTGCAACTCCTGACGTTCTGCAAAACAAGAAAGCTATTCCTTTATTTTATTAAATAAATGAACAACAGCCAGTGTAGGTTAAGTTAATAGAGAATAGAGGTCACCTGTAGTATCTACTAGTATGTATATGTAGCAGTGGCCGCCCCAGTAGTCCGGCTGACCTTACTTTACTATCTACCTTTGCCTCAGCAAACAGTGAGAAAAATGTATTCTAGTTGGTGAAGATTATAGAAGTTAAGTATTGTAGATGATTTTTTTTATAACACCTATACAGTATATAAACTAACGAAAAACATATATTTAAACTCGTGAACGTTTAGGTGAGAAACAAGGTTATGGTAGATAACTAATTGTAGGTAATACAGACACTTTTTAAAATTTGGTTAAAAATAATGATAGATCAATTAAAATGGTGTTACATCCTGTATTCATTGTTTACAATCCTATCGTCTAACAAGTCAAGGTCAACATCAAAACATCAAGAATCCGTTCAAGTAAAAATTTCCATGTACATTTACGGTTAAATATAAATACGACGTAGCTCTCCACCGCTACTTATGACGGATGGTTATTTTGATGAAAAACTCGTATCAAAGGAGATTGCCGACTTTTGGTACCAATATCGTCATTAAATTGTGTCACAACCAAAACGATACCAAAAACTTAGTTTTATTTTTTTAACCATTGGGATTTTTTTATTACTGAATTTAAAATGGGAAATCTGAGATCAATTAAAAAAGAATGTGTTGTACGATTTCCGCCGCCACCATGAAAAATGTATGATTTCCTTAAAACTGTATTTGACAGACAAAATCGGTCAAAATCTAAAAGGCCTATGACAGTGGCACCACCGTCTACACAAATGTATACAAAAATTTTAATTCCATAAAACTCCGCGGTTCTTTCTTATACGAACTGCATCCAGCTGTCCTATACCCAGGAAAGTAACATGTTTGTCTCGTTCTTTCTTAAGACTACTTCTCACATGAGTGTAAAAGACAAAGCTAACGTCATAGATACCTACGTCTTAATACAATTAATTATGTAGGTATGTAGTTTTCTTGATCTTAGCACGAAAATTGACAGCTTGACATTCTGTCTTATTCTAAGTTTAAATATAAGGTACTTTATAAGACACGTCTTTTCACAATTTTGTGTCGAAGGTCGTAAATCATTTTAAATTCTTTATTTGGTACAAATAACTAGTGATATTTCGCTGATACTTCACTATACGAGACATTGAGCGTAAATGTAATGTTACAATATTTTTTATCTCACGATGTATCAAAATAGTTTCAAATAACTTTTTTTATAATAATATTTTAACAATCTGAATAGGCACAATAAAATACCTAAAACAGGTATCCAAAATGGCATGTCATACGACTAAGTTAAGTGAAGTCTCGTCAACGTCAGGAATTAAAGTTATTAGGTGATTTTGTATTTGGCCGGTTGACAAATACTTTGACGCTTTGCTACGCAAAAACTCACTTCGAAATCTGGAAATCAATCTCAATTTCCTATGGATCCCCGAATACGATTTTAATGGGATTTAGTGATTAGGAAAGGCAGTTTCTTGTTCTTTAAGATACAGTCGGTTTCGTGTTGACACAATGACTTTTGATTTGGTACGAGGCCCCATAGACGCGTCGGCAATCTCCTTTGTACGTGCACTTTTAGGCTGTCTCCGTGGCGGGAATCTTTCGCGTACAGTCGAAAACCTGCCCTACCATTGTTACTGCATTCACCGCAGATGACAATCATGTCTACGACCTCCTGAGCAATGAAATTCAACGGCATTGTAGTTACGGAAATACACATAATACCTACTTATTGTTTATTTACGTCCATTACTAAAAAATGACATTTTGAAAATGCTTTGTCAATTCATTGCTAGGAACCTTATTTCTTAAAATTATTAAGAAAAAACAGTAACTACCTAAAGATAAAACTAAATTAAAATTAAATATACTACCTATATGGAATAAACTACTAGAACTAATACCTACTATTAAGCCTACGTTCTAAGTTAATTTAATTAGAATCTACCAAATAGTAACAAAAGTAAAAATGAAATAAGTATAATTATATTATATGTATACACTTACCTGAGCTGAGTATTAATTATCTCTTAATTTATTAAAGAAAATGCCCTTATTTTGTTAAATCATCCCACACCCTTAAATAAATATTGAAGTACAATAATAAAAATAGTATGTTGTCTATCTCGTCCTAATTGAGATATTTTTTCAAGGAAAGTCTGTCTTAAGACGGCAATTATTTCAATGCTATTTATATCTGGAAATAAATCTTGTCCCTTTTGTTAATTAATTAAGTTATGGGCATCTCGATGCGACAACTACAGCTACAGATTTAGTGAATAATGTTATGTTATTGGGAAAACTCGGAATACGACTGGACCCGAAGTGGAAATCAATTACCGTATTAAATGATTGACATATTATCATTATACACCGTGCCCCCGAATACACCGAAAATTTTAACCACGTATTCCTGATGGTATTACAAATAAAATAAATAATGTTATATCAACATAGGTCGAATTTTGTCATTTTACATTAATAGTCTTATGGAACAAAATAAATCAGTAAATTGAGCCCCTCCTTATAAACATGTCCTTAACTCCTTAGGTGCTTGAGAAAAAGATATCAAAATGAAAAAAAAGCTAAAATGGAAACAAGAGGTAATTTTTTTGGACTCGTAGTCACTTACCATCAAATACTGCGAGGGTTAATTGCTGTTTCGTTAAAAGATTTAACAAAAAATGTAAAAATATCTTAGTCACATTTATTAGGGCTTGTTACACACTTGGGAGTATTCATTTAAAAAATAATGAATATCTCGGAAAGTAACCGTTTTTCGACTATACATCATGTAACTTTTTTTACTCCTAATAGTTGTTAGAATCTACAGTTACAGTTTTTCGGGTTACTCGGGGGCACGGTGTATATACATTAACATGAAACTTTATTAGAGTGCGACTATGCTAAGTTTGCAGAGGTCAAAAAAATACTATTATTAATAATAAACATATGGCAACATTACATGA
The DNA here is from genome assembly GCA_947034925.1 of Eudemis profundana. Classification (NCBI taxonomy): domain Eukaryota; kingdom Metazoa; phylum Arthropoda; class Insecta; order Lepidoptera; family Tortricidae; genus Eudemis; species Eudemis profundana. The sequence continues at coordinate 31,240,839 of OX344794.1, forward strand.
AAGAGTTTTAATAAATCTTGATATTTGGCAAATATCTTTCCGTTTAATATGTATTGTGTCTACAATCCCACTGAAATAAATATTCAGGACAGTCTTGCAAAAATCTATCTAGTCCCAACCAAACTAAGCAATGCTTGTATACATGTACAGTCAGCATCAAAAGCTACTGATCATATTTGTAAGGTGGCGTAGTACTAAAGTGTTGATCTACCTACTTTTGACGTTGACTACACATATTTAAATATAATACCAAGATCCTGGAACAAATCGCTTACAGTCTGTTCCGTATAGGAATAGACAGAAGAAAAATAGGTTCTTTATAGTGCCGGTTTTAGGTTGACATTCAATAAAAGACATTTCTAAAGTAGATGCTCAAAAATAAAATATTGGTGATGTCCATACTTTTTGGTTGGCTGAAAATAAAAAAAGCGCCCTTATAAAATACCCAAAGAGCCAGAGATAAGCAACACTCAATATATGAGACAGCTCAGAGGCAGAGCTGTCATTATTATATTGTACTATCAAATAGTTATATCCAATTTGTATTTTTTTTATTGTATACTGTTACTTTTATTGTTTGTCATTCCTAAGTAATTGGTGAATAGTTATTTGTAACATTCAATATGAGTGATTCTGTGGGGCAGTGGAAGAGGCGTTTACTCTAACGTGCGTTGTCAGTCCATCGCGAAGAAGAAGTGAAAGTTTATTCTATGGTTTGACAAACTGTCCTACAATTTTACATCATATAAATATTCTTACAACTTTACAGAAAATGTTTGGAATCCCTGCTTCTGTGTCCCTCTAGAGTCTATTGTCAACCGGTATGAACTATAGTTTGGTTGGAACTAGATGGATGTGTGCAAGACTGATGCAGATGTCTATTTCAATAGGTATGTAGACACATTTTGTAATAGAGGGAAAAATTATTTTATTACCAAGTACCAAGATTAAATAATCCTCTTGCTGTAGTTTCTCCAAGTTGCCATATACACTCACGGACAATGAATTACGGTCATTTTCTATGAACAATTATATCTATAGAAAATTACCCGAATTCATTGTCCGTGAGTGTATATATTTTTTAATAAAACCTTTTTTCGACCTCTGCGAACTTAGCGTAGTCCGACTATAGTCACTGTAAAATGTCAAAATGAAATCTGAAGCATGATACGAACTTTTCCGATAAGATAACGATTGCAAAACATTATTCACTATGTCTGTATACCTGTGTAGGTACGGGCTACGTTCACTTTCAGCCACGGGAGGTTCATGTCCATCTCCAGTGGGAGACACGCTGAGCAGATCGATACGGGCTCCAATAGAGTGGTTACCATGGCGATAAAGCCTCGGTGACCGACTTACGGCGAGATCTTTGCTGCGGCTTACGCACAGGCGCGAACAAATCTGATTAACATTTTTAAGCTACAGTTAATACTCTTTTCGGTTAGAGTAATAAAGACTGTTGAACGGGGTAATAGAGAACGTTTTGTCCCAAAGCGCTTTTCAGACTCCTACAAAGGGCTTGAAATCTATGAAACCTTAGCCTAGGATATGTGTTATGATAAGTGCTGAGGGCGAACGGCCGTCCAGCGCTACACTTCTATAGTATTTTTAGGGTTCCGTACCAAAATGGTAAAAAAGGAACCCTTATGGTGCGACTCTATCTGTCTGTCCGTCTGTCACAGTTAGATATCTCAGGAACTGCTGCTGCTACTGATTTGAAATTTGGAATGATTTTAAAAGTCACCAACCGGACCCTACTGGACATAAAAAAAATCTTATACCTTTTTTACCTTTTTTTAAAGGGGGCTGAAATGAGAGGTCTAGAATTTAAAGTTGTGCTATTGTATCAAATGGGGTATCAAATGTACTAAGGTACCTACTTAATATGTAATACCAAAACAATTTTTCTTTATCGTGTACTTTTTGATTTATGATGAAAAACATTTAAAAAAATACCATTGCCCCCTATTATCTTCGAAGTTACTGAACCGAAAAATCTGTAATAATTACCAATCATAAATATCATCCTACATATTACAGAAAAAATATTACGGTTATCATAACTTGCATCGTTTTTCAGAAATTCGCAAAAATTGTACCTAACACAAACTTATTAGCTGCTACTAAACTAACCGCGACCTAGTCGAGGTCGAGGTATGGGGACAACAGTTCGTCACGAGCAAAGTTACTCGTAAATAGAACTATTCACGTATCTACTTACGAGTTTGTACGGAACCCTCGGTGCGCGAGTCCAACTCGCACTTGACCGGTTTATTTATTCTTTTGTACTTCCTTGTTTTTTTAACTACTCGATTAAAATGAAGTCTATGACACTTTTATTCAACGATTGAATTTATCTATCACAAGTCTAAATACATCACTGCCTGCATTAACACTTTTATAAACTGTTTACCTACTTATCTTATTTTTCCAGAAGCACCGTTTTGTTGAAGTTTGTAAATGTCTCTAGTTATGTCAGTGCTTGGAATTTGGTTTAAATAGATTATGTCTATGTCGAATAGTTGGGGCCAACGCCGACGTCCTGCTCAAGTGTTCACCTTCCTACACACTGCTCATAGAAAAATCTCTCACAAATTAAGTATACCTAGTTTAAAATTGTAGACGTATACCGACGTAGTGCGAGTAGATCGAAATGCCTCCTATTCCTCGAATTATGAGCGAACCTACTTTATGTCGATGGTTAAATAGCACATTATGATACGAGTGGGCGAAGTTACCACGAGTATCATACGACGATTTCAACACATTTGCGAGAAAAAAAATATAATAATTAAATTATTAGAACAATTACTGAATTTTTTTTTGGGTTTAACCGTTACATTTACCATGAAATAAATGTATCACAGCGAGCCCGGCTTATACTTGGCTATAATTTTATTATTCTTATGCCCAGAATGCGGTTTATTACGAACTAGAGCATTTTACTTTACGTTGCCGCACTAGTGCGAAAGCACATTACACTTTTTTTAATCTCCAGGTTTTTGTCCAAGATACTCGTAAGGTTAACATTTTTAAATGAATGAAAATGAAATGAAAATAAATTTTATACCTACATTTATTGACACAACATGACACTGTAACATACTTAGTAACAGAGTAGAATCTAGAGGATTTTGACTTAAAACGAAATATTCTAAGTTTACATAAAACAGAAAGTAGCAGCATGTTGGTCAAAGGCACCAACCAAACGCAGCATGTGCTGGGCGTAAGTCCAGCGCTGATTTTCAGTTTGGCCCCTTTATGAGGGTCGGTCGTAATCGTAACATTTATGAATAGTGCACGCGCTGTGCATTGCTTAAACTTTAAACTAAAGAAATAAACTAGGTCATATACTAAAAAAAACTAGACACTAGCTTAATCACTCTCGTCTTAAAGAGCCAGTTATATGTTTTTCAAAAATATAATATAATTTATGATGAAATATAACTTATGTATGATGTTATTTTGTACTGAGATGAATGAACAGTGTATTTTTGATTATATAGGAATTATAGGCATTATGCTGTAGGTATTATGTGATGGGCTTTGTTAAGTGAATAAGTAAGTAAAAAAGAAAATAATAAAAAAAAAAACAAGTGAATACATAGGTAAGTACGAGTAATACATCTGTTGATCAATTTTGCCTTTGTAATTCTAGAAGATAGTTTTGAACGATATTTTTATATCTCCCTAATGGCATTGGTTCTCGTAGTGGCGGGGGTAGGTAAGTCATTCCAGATTTTCGCGGCGGCATATTTAAAACAACCTTTGAATAATGCTGTCTTGTGTTGAGGAATTACCAATCCAGTTTCTCTGCTGCTTGTGAGTGGTCTTGTGCGAACATCTTTAACGCATATCAGCAGACTAGACGTAGAGTTTTGTAGACGAATAAACTAGTTTCAGTCAAAATATGATAAAAGATTATAGGTACTCCATCAAAGTATCTACAAAATTACGATATATTTAAACATTTAATAATTAAAAATTCTCTATTGAAATATACAATGACTCTGTTTATTATTTTGTGCATATTTCTGGCTGTTTGAGGGGTGCGTCGTGGCCTCTACGTGAAATACGTGAAAAAAAGCGTAATGTGCTTTTTCACTAGTGCGGTAACGTAAAGTAGTTTCGCACTAGTGCGTAATAAGCCGTATTCCGGGCATAAGAACAAGGAAATTATAGCCACTTTGTGTTGTAATTACAACAGTAACAAGTGTGTTGAAATAGTACATTACTGAAGAGGCCGGCGTATACGCGTTTCGTTTCGTTGTGTTTATCGTTTATTATAAATACATAAAACCTAGTGTAACTGTTGACATGTATATTTTTTTGTATGAAGATATGATCGGAGGTTATTTTTAATGAATATAATCTGATTTAATGTGGTTTTACTTATTTATTTTAGGACTTTATGATGCTTTCAAAATCGTCCAGCAAATATATTTCGGACAAGCCTATCGAGCTCAATTTTTGACTATTTCAGCGACTCTTATGTACAATTTCAAAAAACAAAAGGTTAATATGCTGCTGAAACAGGTTATCTAAGTATCCCATGTCCCATCTGCAGAATAAATGTCGAATTTATATTTTTACATAAAAACCACTTTTTACGTAACGTTTTGGATTCCCATAAATTTCTATCTAAGACAATCAGCCAAAGAGCAAAGCACGGCGGACATTCATGACGTTGAACCATCACTAGAGCAAGTCTACAGAAATGCTCCATGATACTTATATTGGTCTTCAAAGTCGGAGTTGCAATAAGTAATATCGATACCTTTAGACTCAAAGGGCGTAAACGCCATTAGAACCTACGGCCTTTACGCCCTTTGAGTCTAAAGGTATCGATATGCCGTATTCTCAAAATAGCCACTATACACAGATTCATAACATTTTTTAAACATGTCCAGATGTTTAACTTTACGAATCCCATAGTAATGGCGGTTTACGTAGTTTTTTTTTCTTGGGTAGTATCGTCTTGTTCGCAAACAGTAAAATTTCTTGTACTTAGTATTTGTTACCCGGAAGAAGAAATGGACAAATTTTGTCTAAACCGGACACCGGACACCTTATTAAGCACATGTGCAATTTTAATCTAAAACTATAATAGGAAAAAAGTACCTACGCTTAGGTAAAGTTGTATTTATAATTAGTAACGATACAGTCTTTATGTATACCTACTTACAGTGCTTTTCTCAAATACGCATTGAAATAAATTAAAAACACTCCAAAAAATCAAACTTTATTTTCTAGAGATCACTAAAAGCAAAGTAGACAAAAAATAGAATAGCAGAATAAAAAAAATTCAATTACCCACCTTTCCAAAAACTGTTTCAGTACAGTCAAACCCTCCAAACACATTTTTACGTCGAATATTTTGATGAAATATTTTAAATTTGTATCCGTATTTAAAATTATTGGAAATTGTTTTTAATGTGTTATATTATGTTCATGTCGATTTTAAGTATATGAATAAAACAGAAACATTGTTTATTTTTTTTATGGTTAAACACCGTGATTCTGTGTCACAAATATATGTGATATGGAAATAAAAAAAAAACATCTTGCAGGCCTAGGCCGGCAATGTTGTATGAAATTCCATTTAAGGCCTCTCGTCTAGCCACACCGGAAACGAGGTATTTTGCGGCCTATTATAAGCCACGTAGCACGTGTCAATATTCCATTGCATGTTTGATAAAAGTAAATGACTACCTATGCCCCTTACTATATTTGATTATCAGATAAAAATTTCAACACATCCTCTACAATAATATAATGCGGAAAAAGATACCTACATTTATGAATAATCATAGTGGTATGGAAGCGAGTTTATAAACTCCTCGTTCCTTACACATCGGGTACCCCTACACTTTGTTAAGCGGAACTTTGTAATGGGAAGTTTCGGATTCTAAGCATCACATAAAGGCCGGCGAGCAGCGAGCGGCAGGGCAGGGTAACTATAATTTATTGTATGTGTAGTGTAACCCTGTGTTTAATTATACCGCGCTCGTAGTCATAGTTATAGAGGAACATATGCGCGGTGTTCAATACTCAATGACGTAATGCGCATGATGTCAGAAGGCCGAGCCTGAGGCTACGCATTCCACCTCGAGCTGCGATATCAAGGCCTGTCTAAGCGGCTCTATAGGGCCATGTAGGTACTATACTTTTGCTCATCAAGCAAACAAAGAATCATTATATAATTATATAATAAGAGATTAATACGAAAAATGCCTGATAGTATTACGCTTTCAATGGAAGTAGCAATACGGCTACTAATATTGGATTAAAAACGGATTACTCACGTTGTAAAAAGACAAGATTTCCACTCCGTTTCTAATCCAATATGTTTAAGTCTCATGATATTTTCTTAGTAAAAAGGCTACTAATGTTTACATCGATTCGGTTAAAGTATACCTATTTATACACCGTGGGCCTGTATAACCCGACCAACTTTAACCATAGATTCTAACAACTATTAGAAGTAAAAAAAGTTATGTGACGTATATATTAGTATTTTATGCAACAGTTGTATAAGTGGGTTCAAAAAATGCGAATTGTGTGAGTTGCGATACGAGCCGCGAATGCGGCGAGTATCGCAAATAGAGACGCAATGAGCGTTTTTTGACTTAATTATACAACGTTGCATACAATACTTTTTCTACGACGAGGTTTTAAATTATAAAATACAAAATTAATAATAACCTGGAAACAAGGCAAATATGACGTTTGACTGACAGTATGTGTCTATGGTAAACTTTTTTTTTTAATTTAAAATATACTTAAATTAAAAATACTTTTTTTATGTTGGCATCAATGAATTTAGTTCGGAAAGTTTTGTTTTTCTTAAAAACCGTAGGAATTTAATTGTTTGTTAAGTTGGTAGTTGTGCATTTTTACCGTAAAGTTAAAATTGAGCGCTTAATCCTTGACCTAAGTTTTACCTAGATTTAGAAGTCTGTGGCTGCTAGCAATAACGTAAAGTGACTATAACGACACTAGTGCTGTTATGGGGAATAGAGTATAGACTTCTCGGAACTCATATTATGTATGTTCTTATATTAGTGTTCGTGACCAAGTAAAAGACAGATAACAGTACAGGAGTAGAAAAAGTCGATTAACGCTTACTTTCCGAGATATTCATAATTTTTAAAATAAAAACTCCTAAGTGTGTAACAAGCCCTAATAAATGTGACTAAGATACTTTTACTGATTTTTTAAAATCCTTTAACTAAATAGCAATTAACCTTCGCAGTATTAGATGGTAAGCGATTACAATGCCAAAATATTGACCTTTCGTTTCCATTTTAGTTTTTTTTTTCCTTTTTAATAACTTTTCCTCCAGTAAGGACATGTTTATAAAGAGGGACTGAATTTATTGATTTGTTTTGTTCCATAAGACTATTATTAATGTAAAATGACAAAATTCGACCTTGATATAACGTTATTTACTTGTAATACCATCAGGAATACTTGGTTAAAGTTGGTCGGGTTGTACTCGTACGGGCTCAAGGTGTATATGTACTATATAGCAGGTCTAACGATTTAGTTGGCCCAAGGGGTGGACTGGACCCAAGGACTCAGGACTTTATCTACTAGTCCTGTAAGTATACATCTAAGTTAAATAAATAATTAGAGGTTAAAAATCTTGTAATTAGGAAAATCCCCTTTTATAAGTATTTATGCTAATAGGCCTTGATCTGGGTAGTTAATAATAGTAGCTATGGATTAAGCCGCCAAATGTTAGGTAGCACTAGCGTTATCACTAATTTCACCACATACTAACTAGAAAAATTAGGTACCTATCTTATTTAAACTACAGTGGTTCCTTTACTTATAATAATACCACGTAAACCTATTAAATCAATAATTCTCTTCCGTTCTTGCCACTGTATTATCTGTATAATATGTACATCACATAGAGGACGCAATGCTTTTAATCTAGCTGTACAGGCAGAACTTAGGCACATTTTAGCTGCAAACGATTGTGTATCATCCATGGAGACGGCGGTATTATACTTACCTAGAACAGAGGACATTGGCCATTCTGAGTGGGATACACAAAGATGTTAATGGTACGATGATAATCATATCGGTGGTTCTGACAATTTAGTAATAGTGAGCTTGAACTTGACTTAGCATTCCAAACAAAGTAACTTTTGTTATGAGGTCCTCTATAGTGTAAATAATCTCATGTTTAGTTTATGTTTAATCTCGCCGCAGTTGTTATGATTAACGTGCCGCCTTATGTTATGGTGCCTGTACGTAGAATATCACCTTGGCAATTGACAACCTTTCATTTTTTTGAGCCTTTAATTTTATTGGTTCTCTGTATTTGGTTTGAAAAGACGAATACGCTGATAGTTTATTTGTTTCACCAGGATTTGTAATTAATTTATAATTAATATATTAATATTTACTTATTCTAAAAGGGCGTAACTATAGTTCTACGGTAGAATAAACCATTACTTTAGTCTTATCGCGATCGAAAAAAAGTAAGCGATCTGATAGTATGCATTGACAATGTCAAATTCAAAATTATGACAGCTTATTTTTTCTGTGGCAAAAGGCACTGGCATTTCATCTATTGTGCCGTAGAACTGGTAAAATGAGAACATATTTTTTATTAATTTGTATTTTTTATATTAAGCGATATAAAAAAATTATAAAAATAGTGTAGTGTTCAGGAGACAACATGCTTTCGAATCGTATATACGTTTTAAAGTGTTCTTAAAATGAAATGTTGTCAATTCTCAACTTCATCCAACAAATAACAGCCGAATGCCTTTTACTGATGACAAAATGTACACTAATTAATTGTTTACATTATAAGGCTGTGATGTCACTTTGCGCTATCACACGTGAGAATTTTCGCAATAATTTTAATTACATATTCCATTTGAGTGGTTTAGGTTCCTATACTTGTGGTCTTGGATTTAGTGAATACAAAGTGTGTGGTAGGTAGAAGTGTCCCAGCTGGCTCGACCGTTCTCGTGTAACATCGGCCTCTGCGGCACGCCTCGCAGCACAGAGAGCCGCGCGAGTATTGATTCTAAAATCATCTTGACCCAGTTTCGCATTCGGCGTTTCGGCACCCGAGTCTCGACCTAGCCTTCGTCCCTCGTACACATAGAGACCACTCCGTGTTATTTAATTATATTTTCCCAGCGGATTGAGCGATTTGTCCCATAAAATGTTTTTCTTATAGGTGCCTTATAAGAATTCTAATCCGCTCATTGCGACCAAAAGTACTAATCGAGTCGACTAACTTGAGTCAAAAATCTTTTGCGATTTTATACAAATTCATTTACAATATCGATTCAGGGCAATGATTTGTTTACTGTGCTATTCGGAAGATGGTGAGAATAGACCTGATTATAAACAAATTGATGTTTCTTTATTTGTTTTTAAAATTATACCCCATTTCTATGTTATATGTTCTTGTATCTATCGACCTGATTGTTGATCAAATTGATTGATATCTGCTTTGAGATTTACCCAGTAAAAGTATTTTGATCATCAACGATAGGTTTCAAATTGGCTTAAAGGTCTTACAATTTGAAGCTGTCTATAATGTTGCTCAATGTTTGTGCTCAATAAATGCGTAAGTAGGCGCATAGAACCGAACGACGCTTTGCTTGCTTACCTCTAGGTAGGAACCCATTTCGTAAAAAGAAAACTGGCCGGCTTATGAAACTGACAGCCACGTCGCTTAGTTATTCGCAATCGACAGGTTTGCTGAATGTATTTATTCATTACGGCATCTGTGCTGGGTATGAGTGGGTAAGCTTTAATACAAACTCTCTGTATTGTGGCTAAGTCAACTACAAACCGTACAATTATTGCTTAGGTGTTTTAAAAATAATTGTTTGAACATATTGACTACAGTTACGTATAAACTAGTTCAGTTATCATTACGTCCCTCTGCTGATTATATTTAATTTACGAGGGGACCTAATAAAAACACTTGCAAATTGATTTCATTATATATCAGTAGGTACATGATAATGGACGTGGAGAAGTTGACAACCTGTCACGTATATCATGAATGTACCGACCGACTGAAATCTGGAGCATTTCAATCAGATTCAATTTAGTCTGCGACCGGTGAGGCACTAAGCTCATTTTGCTTACACAAGGCGTTTGTATTGTTACCCAACGTAACATCATTTGGCGAAAATATAAAGCCATTTAATCAAATGGTAATTATTTAGTTACCAAACTTTGCACTTTTTAATAATATATCAACAATTAACTAAACAAACTAATAATACCCAGCTGGTATCTATATAAAGTTCCTACATGTGGGTCTTTAATGAAAAAAAACCAAACAAAATTACTAGTAACATTAGTATACATACGAGTATAAAGCTTTTTTTGACTTAACAAAAATTTTGCTGCCAAATTGTGCTAGCTCTACTGTGTGCCTACCACACAGACCACTAAACCTAAAGACGTCGCATAGTCAGGCGACCCCCGCTGCCACACATACGGTAAATTTACTACAAGATTGAGACACGCCCCCGTTACTAACATCAGTCTGTTCTCGGACGTTGCGTAAGTAACATGATTAAAAATTCATTATTGTTGCGTGAAATTGTGTGGCAAAAACACTAAAACATCTGGCGTGCAAAAGGATGGAATTTCATTTTACAGGTAAGCAGATTTCAATAAAATTACTAATTAAATATGCGTATTATCAAATAAAGTTCTCTAGACTGCCGTAGTCACTCGTTGATGTCTTTTAACAAAGTCTCTTTCTATCACGCTATGCGAATAATCGCACCTTCCTTGTCTACCATTAAGTGACATTATTAAGTGCGAACTAGTGATGTCCATAGTATGTGTTGGTTTACTTTCGATAACTGATAACATGAAATATGCAATACATCGCAAGTAATTTAAAAGTATCGAAATATTATCCATCATATGTACATATATGGGCAAAGTATTTGCGCGCAGCCGCGTCTAATTATTATTTATATATTTAAAGTGGTAAGTTGTCTTTTAAGACTGCAGTGTTACATTATAAATCATTCAAAGCTTGTCAACTAAAATGTGTTTGATTTCTTTAAGGTTTACGAAGTGTCCTAACATAAAGGAAATGTGGATGGATGCTACAAAACAGAGTATCGTATGTTCTCGCCATTTTAAATCAGAATATTTTAGATAGACAAAATCTGGGAACAGGCGACTTTTAAGTCCTAATGCCATTCCTACGCTTCACTTACCAACTGTGATGAGTATATTGATTCTTCGTTATCAGCTGAGTTGTGTAAATGTTTACCGTTATAGTATTTCGTTGACACTCAGACTTACAAGAACAATTGTTGCCTCAAGTGCTCGCCTAGTCTGGCCTCAAGTACTCACATAACAAACAATAAATTAGCTAATTTATTGCCGTGACTACGATGCCCAAACTTATTATACAGCAGCACAAATGCAATGCAAGCAATAGTTTGAAAACAGTGAAGTCTAATAGAGTGGGTATGTAAGTCGGGGGGGGGGGGGGGCGGGTTATGTTTGAATGAATGATAATTTTATTGTATTTAGTTAGTCGTATTTTGATAAACAACACTTTGAAAGTCGGGGTTGTTTTATTAATTTAGCTAATACTCTAATCATCGATCATCGTCACATCACTAGCGGCCGCCAGACATTTTGTTTACACCACGTTTACACGCCCACTTGTCCTTCAATCGGCAAATCACAGTGCGGTAAGCGCTCGTCGCGTCTCCCGCGCCCCTTTAGTTTTGGCAGAATCGGTTTCAATGAAACAATCCTACGAAGCGACGTCTTTAGGTTTAGTGGTCTGTGGCCTACCATGAGTTGAGCGTACGATCGGCGCTAGCGAGTTTAACGTATCGAGAGTCAGTGCGCCTCTCTCGCACGCGCTGATAGTACGATAGAGATAGACTGTCATCGAGCGCTCGATACTCGCTAGCGCCGATCGAAAAGTCAACTCATGGTAGGCACACTGGAGTGGCGACCACACATAGGTAAACGCAGCGTGGGACGGCCTCAGACTCGGTGGACAGACGACCTCATGAGAGTAGCGGGGAGTCGGTGGATGCGATCTGCACAGGACCGTACTCTGTGGCGTAATGTTGGGTTGGGGAGGCCTCCAGCAGTGAACGGCCATGGCTGATAGATAAATGCTGACTAAAACTAAACCCGCAAAATAATCAACAAAGCTCATAGTACTACATATTATGAGACACAACTTACCAATCACGACCGTGACTTCATTCTATTAGAAGTCAAATAAGGTCAAAAGATAAATTACAAATAACTATATAATACTATTTTTTTAAAATTATCTGATAACAGGGAATAATTCTACAACCCTTTTTCTCGAAATCCAGGTGTCACCTGGAGGAAGCTGGGGGAGGCCTACGCTAAGGAAGCGACTTCCACAATTTAGAATAATAATATATACTCGTAAAAAAATAATCCATGTCCGGAATCTAGTAATGTGCATCGAATTTTGTCTTTTTAGGGTTCCGTACCAAAATGGTAAAAAAGGAACCCTTATGGTGCGACTCTGTCTGTCTGTTTGACATGACATGACATGTAAGATCTTTAAAAAAATGGATTGAACGTTATTTTATTTTTTGACAAAAAACGAAATGTTGCCAGGCAAAAAACACAATCAATGACATTTTACTGACATATCCAAAAGTTTTAAAGCATGACTGAAAACAAACCGATTATGTAGTGACGTCATAATGAAAATTTCTTTAAAAATTTAAATTAATCAATTTACTTGGTTAATTGCAAAAACAACGAAATTAGTTTCTTAAAGTAGCCTTCTTTATCGAATAAAAATATAAAAACTAGACCTTATTTTTTTGGGATACCCCTGGTTACCTACAACGTTGTCGTTAGCTAGTTGCTAAATGTAAGTGTAAATTGTATTTTTGTATTGTCTGTCTGTCTAAAAACACACTCGATTAAATCACATATCACACACAAAAAAAAAAACAAAATCGGTTTACCCGTTTGGGCGCTATGATGTCACAGACAGACACACAAAGCCACAGATTCACAGATACACACGTCAAAGTTATAACACCCCTCTTTTTCTGTCGGGGGTTAAAAGTAGTTAGAGGCATTTTGTATCCAATAGGGATGATGACTGGGTTTAAAATATGTAATTCTATTTAGTCCGTCAGTTAGATTATGGAAAAATATGGGACACGTATTTTTTGGTTTATCAAAATATTAAAAATCGACAAAGTTATAGATCATCAAACTTCTGGAGTGGGGGCTTGTGACGTCACTCATCATCATCTCCCTGCCCTTATCCCACTTTACGTGGGGTCGGCACAACATATTTTTTGCTTCCATTCTCCTCTATCATTCGTCATCTCAGTACTCACTCCTTTCTTTCTCATGTCTTCCTTCACACAATCCATCCATCGCTTTTTTGGCCTACCAACTGCTCTCCGTCCCTCGACATTCATCCCTAACATTACTTTATCTATATGACTTTCATCCCTTCTCATTACATGCCCATACCAAGCTAACCTACTGCTACGCATCTTTTCCGTCACCGGTGCCACTTTCAAACTTCCCCTTATATACTCATTTCTAATCCGATCCTCTCTCGTCACTCCACACATCCATCTCAGCATTCTCATCTCAGCTGCATGCACTCTCCTTTCATCCGTCACTTTCATTGCCCAACATTCTGATCCATACATTACGACAGGTCTTACGATCGTTTTATAGATTTTCCCCTTAAGTTTAAGGGGCATTCGTGGGTCGCAGGTTGTTCCCGAGACCTGTCGCCATTTCATCCATCCCGCATTTATTCTATTTCTCACGTCACGGTCAATATTGCCGTCATTTTGGATCAGTGACCCGAGGTATCGGAAGTCGGAGCAGACTGGAAGGGATACACCGCCTAAAGCAATAGGCGAAAAACTGGATGAACCCCCGAAATCGCAGAACATGTGTTCCGTTTTGGTTCTGCTTATTTTCAGTCCTACGTTCTCCAGTTTTTCTTGCCATTTTTCCAGCCTGCTCTGGACCTCGAGTGCATTTTCTCCGACAAGCACAACGTCGTCGGCAAACAACATACACCAGGGTGCTTCCTCTTGTATGCTCGATGTCAAGGCATCCATAACCAAGAGGAACAAATATGGTCTTAAAGCCGACCCCTGATGCAAACCTACCGCCACATTGAACTTGTCGGTTACTCCAGCTTCGGACCGGACGTGAGTATTAGCTCTATCATACATCGCCTCAACAAGTCGTACATACTTCTCTGGTACTCCCTTCTCTTTCATAGCCCACCACAGAACCTTACGGGGGACTCTATCGTACGCCTTTTCCAGATCAATGAACACCATGTGCAAGTTCCTTTGTGCAAGTCGGTATTTTTCGCAAAGTTGGCGAAGCGCAAATATGGCGTCCATTGTTCCTCGGCCCGGCATAAACCCGAATTGATTCTGCGTTACCTCACTTTCTTCTCTAATTCGTTTCGCTATCACTTTTTCCCATATTTTCATACTATGTGACATGAGCTTTATTCCCCGATAGTTGTTGCAGTCCTGTACGTCACCCTTATTCTTAAAAATAGGCACCAGCGAACTGTTGCACCATTCCTCAGGGATCGCCTCTTCTTGCAACAACTTATTGAAGAATAAAGTCAGCCACTTCCATCCGTCCGCTTTCAAAAATTTCCATACTTCCGCTGGTATACCGTCCGGCCCAACCGCCTTCCCATTCTTCATACCTTGCACTGCCATTTTTACTTCCTCTACGCTCACTTCTTTCACCATACCTATGTTACTAGGTACATTTCCTAACACTCCGTTCCAGTCATTCTCTTCGTTCATTAATTCGTTGAAGTAACATCTCCAACGTTCTTTTATGCCCTCATCATCTGTCAAAATCTTTCCTGCTTCGTCTTTTATACATTTCATGTGGTTTAAATCTCTTGCATTCCTCTCTCTCTCTCTCGTTATTCTGTACAGGTCTTTTTGGCCTTGTGGGCTCTCGAGAAAACTGTACAGTCGATCGTGTACTTTGGCCCTTGATATTGCTACCGCTTTTTTAGCCTTCTTCTTGATGGTTACATATGCTGACCTCTTGGTTTCCTTTTCTCTTTCATTTCCATCTTCCACTGCTTTCCATTCCTTGAAAGCATTCTTCTTTTCTTTCAAAATCATCTGTACCTCCTCATTCCACCACCATGTATCCTTATCTATTTTCCCTTTGCCTTTGGTTTCCCCAAAAACATCTTTCGCTGCACTTCTTATACACGTTGCCATCTCATTCCAGCACTCATTTACTCCCATATCCGTCATATCTCCCATTTCTATCATTTTATCCACAACTCTTTCCCTGAATTTTGTTGCCAATTCTCCGTCATCCAGTCTATGCCATTTCGTTCTTGCTGGGGGCTTTGAGCTCTTATTACGGCGTTGAACTTTAAAAGTTATGTCCAGAACCAGTAACCTATGCTGAGAAACTAGGCTCTCACTGGGTATTACCTTGCAGTCTTTGGCCGAAGTTAGTCTGTTCCGTCTTAAGAGAATGTAGTCAATTTGAGTAGAGTGTTGACCACTACGGTATGTAACAAGGTGTTGCTGTCGTTTTTGATAGTAAGTGTTTACTACGGCCAAGTCAAAAGCTAAGGCTGCTTCCAGTAGAGCCTCACCTTCTTGGTTTCTGACTCCGTACCCTCGGCCCCCATGTACTCTTTCATAGCCGTCATTCATCCTTCCCACATGTCCATTGAAATCCCCCCCAATGTAAATTTCCTCACACTCTGCTATTCCCATGATTACCGCATCAAAATCCTTCCAAAATTTTTCTTTTACACTATCATCACATCCTACTTGCGGTGCATACACACTAACTACATTCACCACCAAGTCTTCCAACAGCAGCTTTACGGCAATGACTCTATCATTCACTCTCTTCACATCCATCACCTTGTTCTTGAGTTCTTTATCTAACACTACACCCACACCATTCCTCTTCCCATCACTGCCGCAATAATAGAACTTATAACCCGCCCCAATTTCCCTTGCTTTCTGTCCCTTCCATTTCGTCTCCTGCAAACAAGCTACATTTATCCGTCTCCTTTCTAAAACATCCGCTAACTCTCGTCCTCTTCCAGTCATCGTTCCTATATTCCAGCTCGCAATCCTCAGTCTTACTTCCCGGACTAACTTCTTACGCTGCCCCCGTCCCTGGTGCAGCAACCCTCGTCCATTTCCCACAGGCGCCGGGTGCTGCGCCTGCGCGTCGCCTGCGGGGTACGCCCTAGCATTATTGCACGCACTATTGACTCTTACACTCATGTTGTATGGGATTTAATATTCATTATTTTTCACATAGAAATGTATATCAACATAAAGTAAAACTCGTCAGCTATACAGTGTTAAGTGCAGTTTTAAGTAAAAGTGCTTGTGTGAAGTAGGATCACGATATTAAACTTTTTTCAAAAACTGTTGTATTGAGTCCGCGCGGCACAGCGTGATTGATTTCCTGGAATTCGTCGGCCCGCCCGCTACCACGCAACTTAACGACGGTCGCGGAACTCGCGTCGATATCGCTTAGAGTATCATAATATCAAGAACAATATGAAGTGCTCAGGCTGCCTGCAACTTATAGTGGACGCAAAATATATAGCTTGCTCGTCAAAAAAATGCAAAAAGGCATGTCATTTGTCTTGCGCTAATGCTACAAATTTTAGCACTGAACAAGTAGCGGCGTGGATATGCCCAGATTGTCAGGCACGCTCCAGGTCAGGCGGTGATAATACCTTCACGCCGTTAAAACCAAACGAAAATGTCACACTCCGAAAGAAGTCGAGCAACCAGCAATGTAGCCCGCCGGACGACATGCAATCACTGGTTTCAGAAATTCGCCTGCTTCGTCAAGACATGGCTAATCTGCAATCTGAATTTTCCAGCCGCTTCGAAACACTCTCGGAGAAACTCATGGACTACGGCTCGCGTATAGCAAAGTTGGAAGAGAAGGAAAAGGAGAATGTTGAACTAAAGTCGCAGGTGGCTCAGCTCCAAGATCAACTGAATCAACAGGCTCAGCACTCGCTCAATTCAGAGCTAGAAATAATAGGGCTCCCCGAAACCTTAAACGAGAACCCATATCATGTAGTTCTAACAACAGCATCAAAGATAGGGATGAAGCTCGAAGAGGCAGAGGTGAACTATGCGTCCCGCGCGGGCCCGCGCCGCAACGATGCAAGCAACGACGCGCAGCCTCGGCCCTTGGTAGTTTCTTTTGTGCGGAGAGCAAAACGTGAGGAGTTCCTGAAAAATGCGAAAACACGACACTCGACACTAAATAGCAAGGACATCGTTCCCACTGGCCCGGAGAGGAAGCTGTTTGTGAATGAGCGTCTGACTAGCAATAGCAGGCGTTTATTTCGTGACACACGAACTTGGGCCAAAGAACATGACTTCAAATACTGCTGGACTCGAAACGGTAACATCTACGTCAGGAAACACGACGGCCGGGACGGAAGCCCTGCTCTTCAGATCCGATCGTATCAAGATTTACAGAACATGGCAGGCAAACACGGTGCATAACTCGAGTAAGGTTTTAGCGTATATCTCGCTTATTTTTGTTAGTTTCATTTTGATCTCACTAACAATAAGAATAGACTATTATGTTTTAACTAATTTTATCTCTGGGCCTTATAATACCTCCACTCATAATAACCATTTTACACACACTTACACTCCTACACAACATACACATACACAAATTAATACTAAAAATAGATTAAAACATGCACTCAGGTATGCAATAAACAGCATTAATTGCCAATGCTTATTGGTTGTATGGGACGCTATTAACTCACCGTGGTATTCTTTACTGGAAGTATTCCTGTTTTTGAAAAATATCTATCCTCCATGGCTGCGCTGGATTTAATGTCCGAGATAGATAATTCTTTCAATGTTGAATGCCATACATTCTCTATCCCTGAACAATGTAGTCCCATAATCACAAAATACACTCTTAAACTTCTCCATGTAAATATCAGAAGCATGCAACGGAACTTTGATAATTTCTTATTGACTTTTGAACGATTGGGTATTTCTTTTGAAGTAATAATTTTCAGTGAGTGCTGGATTAACGAAAACTCTACGGTTAAACAAATAAAAGGCTACACATCATTCAATACACAAAAATACATAAATAAATCAGGTGGAGTAATTGCTTATGTTAATAATCAATGGTCACCAAACGTTACTGAACCTGAAATAACAGATGCAAACTGTTTAATTATAGATGTTCCAAGAGTTTTCACAGTTATAGGTCTTTATCGGTCTCCTTCATTCCTTAATACCGACAACTTTATTCTGTCATTGGATCTGCTCCTCCAGTCTGTCAGCCAAAATCCTTGCTTAATTATGGCGGGCGATATAAATATCAATATTATAGAAGCAGCCTCAGATGAAGAACATATATCGACTTACCTTGACCTGCTTGCTTCTCATAGGTTGCTACCAGCTATCAACAAACCAACGCATGGTAAGAGCTGCATCGATCATATATTCATACCGTGTCCCTCTCAAGCCGAATCTATCATTTGCTCTACTGATCTCACTGATCATGATTTAATCATGGTCGGTATAAAAACGGTCCAACAAAAGAATACAGCTCAGAACAGATCAAAACTGAAAGTCGACTATGTAGGTCTTTACAATGAGCTTAAATCGGTTGATTGGCTGCCTATTGGACTAACTAACACTGTAGATGATGCCGTTTCTAGTTTCTCAACGATCGTTTTAGACGCTATTTCTAAAAATTCAAAAGTTGTACAAATCAGCCATTCTAAATTCTGTATTCAACCCTGGATGACTCCTGGACTCCTCAGATGCTCAAAACACAGAGACAAACTCCACCTAATCTCAAAAAAATTCCCTGACGATAAAACTAAAAAACTGATCTATACCAGATATCGTAACTTTTTTATTAATCTACTCAGAAAGCTCAAAAGCGAACACGAGAAAAATGAACTAGATGCTAGCAAAAAGTCGCCAAAAAAACTATGGCAAACCATAAACAAAATATCCCACCGTCACCGCACAACACCTTCAGCACAAGAGCTGACAAAAATCAAAAGCAGCGAGAGGGATTCCTTGAACGCATGTAATGATTACTTTTCTACCATAGGTCAAAATCTTGCACACAAAATTCTTATTGAGGAAAATGAAACACAGGAGTCTCTGGCAGCTAAGTCTAAACTAAATTCTCCCACATTAAACTCCATATTCATCTCGCCTACAGATAAACAAGAAATCCTCAACATTATTCATAAACTGGAACCAAATAGTTCCCCAGGCCTTGACAACTTGAACAACAAGATTTTAAAGGCCATCGGACCTTTAATTGCAGAGCCACTTGCGGGAATTTTTAATAAAAGTATCGAGAGTGGTATCTTCCCAAAAGCCTGGAAGATTGCAGCTGTCGTGCCTATTTACAAAGGGAATTCTAAGAATGAACCTAGTAACTATCGACCGATTTCGCTTCTGGGAACCCTCTCTAAGCTTTTAGAGCGCATAGTTAATAAAAGATTAGTGACCTATCTTGAATCCAATTTCGTCATAACCGATCGTCAATTTGGTTTCCGAAAGGGTAAATCAACGGAAGATGCAGTTACTCAGCTTACAAAAACCATTTCAATGCATCTAGATGAGGGGCGGGCCTGTGTCGGCGTCTTTTTGGATTTAGCGAAAGCCTTCGACACAGTGTCCGTTCCCATCCTGCTGAGGAAATTGGAAGCATACGGGATTCGTGGCACTGCGCTTAAGTGGTTCAACAGTTATCTGACGGATAGAAGCCAGTGCGTAAAAATTGGTGAACAACTTAGCGATCTAAGATCAGTAACGTTTGGTGTACCACAGGGCAGCATATTAGGTCCTACACTTTTTCTTCTCTACATTAATGATATCTCACAAATTCCAATACAGAATGCCGAAGTTTTATGTTACGCCGACGACACAGCTATTATATTCCACGGGCACTCGTGGGAGACCGTATATGATCGAGTTGAGCTTGGTATTTCGTTGGTGTCAAAGTGGTTGAGGCAAAACCTTCTGACATTGAACACAACTAAAACGAAATATCTATGCTTTCACAAGACTTCTGCTTCATCACCAAGACTCCAGCGCGTACTTAGAGTACATAACCGTTCATGTGCGGGAACCACAGCCCAAAACTGTATATGTGACGATATAAGTAGGGCTAGTGCCATAAAATATCTTGGAGTAATAATAGACGAAAAAACTAGTTTCAAAGAGCATGTAGCAGCTGTTTCAGGTAGAGTACGAAAACTTATTCATACGATGAAAATGCTTCGCGAGTCGGCTAGTCACAGGCTACTAAAAACGATCTATTTGACACTTGGACAGTCAATTATTAACTACTGTATTCTTGCGTGGGGCGGAGCAACCTCCACTATCCTCCTAAAACTGGAAAGAGCACAAAGGGCAGTATTGAAGGTAACCTTGAGGAAACCAATCCGATACCCCACGAAAGAGTTGTACAGAGACGCCCAGGTACTCAGTGTCCGGAAGCTTTATATCATAAGGGTAGCGTTGCATGTCCATAAATCAGTCTTAAACTTACCTGATTACAGCATCTTACTTAAAAACAGAATTTTCAAAATACCTATCACCACTGTTAACACCTCGTTTGCTCGTCGTTTTCCGAGTTTCTTATACCCACGAATTTACAACAGCTTAGTCAGAAATTACAAATTTGAAGAACACGGCGTCATGGAAACTAAACGCCTTTTATCAAATAGTTTGATGTGCTTATCTTACACGGAAACTGAAAACCTTTTAAAAGTGCAATATTAAAAAAAAAAAAAAATCGGAACTAAGGAATTCACACACACACACACACACACATACACACACACATACACACACACACACACACACAGAAACACACACGCGCGCGCGCGCATACACAATATTTAACTGTCCTTGATTTTTAACTTCAATTTAAAATAGTAATTTAGAAGTGCTACTCTGTTTTCTTAAAACTTTAGGCTATATGTTATCTCTATAATACTTTAAATGTAATTAGGTATCCTGTAACCTACAATGTTGTCGTTAGCTAGATGCTAAATCTAACTGTAAATTGTATTTTTGCATCGCCTCCCCCACAGGACAGGCAATGCCTAGTGTGGGGGTCAGCATAATGTAAAATTTTGTAAACTTATTTTTGAAAATAAACAATTTGTATTTGTAAACAATTTGTATTTGTATTTGTATTTGGCATAGTTCTTTTTACAACCGGCCGCCTGCCTGACATCAACCCTCCTTGGGAATTCTTGGTAGGAGAAGAAGGATAGATAGAAATAAGTAGGGAAGGGATAGATGATACAGGGATTTGGGTTAGGGATACTAATGCCACGGAGAACAGAGAGGTGTGTGTCACTAGCAGCTCGAGCAGTCCGGGGTCGCGTACCCGTAGCGGTTCTAGCCTTGTGTAGAGTACAATTTGTACTCAAGAGTGACGTCACTCGAAACTTCTAAGCACTCTATCCTCGTCAGTTTTTGTTTGTCAAACAAAACAAAAAATACGTGTACAATATTTTTTCATAATGTAACAGACGGACTATAGTACATTACACAACTAGGGTGGTAATATAAAGAAAGGCCGAGATCGCAGAAGTTTGCGGCCCGAGCTGCAAGCGAGGGACGTAAATATGCGATCGAGGGCTTTCTTTTTTACCTCCCGTGTTGTGTACATTATTTTATGTCTACACTTGGCCAGAAAGTGGCTTTTTCTGTACGCGCAGCGTGCGGAAAAAGTCACTTTATGGCCAGGTGTAGCATAAAACAGTTTTTTTTAGTCATCTAGCCTATTATATAAGGAAATTCAGGGTACAGCGAAAACACAATGAGCCACTTGATTATACAATATTTACTCGTATCTCCAATTACGTATACAACGTGTTGCCTGTACTAGGAACAAATAATTAAAACTAAGGTTGTACTCCTCAGACTGAACGACATTCACGACATTTTCGACATTTTGTTCAGCGAAATTTAAAAATAAGTTATGTTTTGGTTTTAGTACACTTTAAAGTTTATTTGAAGCCGCAATGTATTGCGATGCTAATTATTTTTAACCGACTTCCAAAAGAAGGACGGTTCTCAATTCATCTGTATGTTTTTTTTTTTGTGTGTTTGTTCACCGATTACTTGAAGGCGGCTGGACGGATTTGGAAAATTCTTTTTTTGTTTGAAAGGGTAGACTTCCGAGGTGGTCCCATTGCAAGCAAATAAGGATCTGATGATGGAATCTTGGAGAAATCGAGGGAACTCTTCAAATATTATAGGCACACATATAGCGATTTCGGTATTTTTCGTAATTTCTCGTCCATCTCTTATTAGCAAAAAGTTTCTAGTGTTAACCGACTTCAAAACAAAGAGTAAATTTGTGTCTAGGTTTCTTCCCCGATTACTTGAAGACGGCTGAACCTATTTGAAAAATTCTTCTTTTGTTTTAAAGGGTATACCTCCGAGGTGGCCCATTGCAACCAAATCAGGATCTGACGATTCCCATCGTCAGATCCTGATTTGGTTGCAATGGAGAAATCGAGAGAACTCTTTAAATATCATAGGCACACATATAGCGATTTGGGTATGTTTCTTAGTTTCTCGTGCATTTCTTATTAGAAATAAGTTTCCAGTCTTAACCGACTTCAAGACAAAGAGCAATTTTTATATAGGTTTGTTCCCCGATTACGGCTATTTGATTGAAAATGGCTAGACCGATTTAGATTTTTTTTCCAGCGCCACTAAAAATGTAAAAATAAAGTAATTTTTTAAAACAAAAAATAAAAACCGACTTCCAAAAACTTAAACTAAAAACCAGAAAATAATATGTTAATTACCTCAAAGAAATGGATAATCAACGATTCATATATACATAGGTATACAGATATTTATAGTTTTTAACCTGTTATTTTTTGTAGCGTGACAAGCGAAGTCAATTAGCTTATTAAAAGATTATTAAAAGATATTATTAGATTATTAAAAGTTGTTGAACGAAAGTTTTATTGTTTGATGAGTACAATCTACGTTTTAATTATTTGCTCCTGTTACAGGCAACACCCGGTATAAAATCTGACAGCCCTGGGTAAACGCGTGCAACTGTGTTTAGCGATAGCAATTGTTCTGGAACTGACACAGTGTTTTTTCCTCTGCCTCTCATTACCTGTCACCGACAGTAACATGAGGATGGCCATCTCATCTGCTCCATTATCAAGGTTTAATTCTGTACCTAACCTATTGTTACCTTATTTCCAACTACTATTTACCCGCGGCTTCTCCTTCGTTATTCCCGTTGTTATATCAAAGGAAATCCCTTCCGGCATATAAAGTATCCACTATGCCAGTTTCTATTTTATTCACTCCTGCGTCTCATATTTGCCAGTTTTCTATATTGTTACTGCATCGACAGGTTACTAGTATGCCTGCTTCTTATAATGTCTGCTCCCTATATACGATACGCGATTATACTTTCTAACCCCATTATGGAGGCCATTATGGCAAATGAAATTAGTTTTTTTTGAAATTATGGCAAACAAAGGTACCTATACCATGTTTTTAATGGGATAGTGAACATTATAGGAAACACACATTATGCGAATTAGAGATCGTAATAAGATGAACATTATAAGAGGCAGGGCAGTTTTCGAAAGGGACATAATGTTACAGGACAATAGCATCGTAGGACACTAATAGCAGACATTCGTTGAAAGAAGACCAATTTGAGAAGCAGATATTTAAGGAAACGAAGAAAACGAGCCTGAGCCATTATTTACAAAAGGAATACTTGGTAGAATTTCGATTCACCATATAAAATTCCCCCTTAATTAAGGAATCATACATACCTATGAAATGAAATAACAAAATGAAACAGCCTTTTGCAACGGAATATTTTTTTTACTGAATGAGCTGACTGGTAGCTAGCAGTGCTAGTTATATTTAAAACAGATAGGTATACGATGAATCTACTGCGCGCGGCGATACGAACTAGGATTTACTGAGGGCAAACCTAGTGGCCGCCAGGCAATTCGAGTAGTTTCGATGGGCGAAATATGACACATCGATTGTAGGTAACTACCGAAATTGCTTGCACTTGAACCGAAACATGCAAGACAATTGACGAGCTAATTGAAAGTCGAGTGGTAATGCTAGCGATGCATGCATAAACGAATGTGCAGTGGTGTTTGGTAGGAAATTAAGGCACGAGGGGTGGTGATTTCTGTAACGTTATTGTCACTTCATATCTAAACTCCACAGCCAGGGGTGTGACCATCCAGGTAGACCCAAATATGACTATACTGTATACAGTCTACATAGATCATGTTTTTTTAATGCACATGCATTAAGATATTGTATTAAATCACATAATGTTACCGTATGATAAAATTCAAAACAAGAAAGTCCACACCACGTTAATTATTTCTAAAATAATAGAGACTGTTATTTTTAGGCTTCCGTACCTCAAAAGGAAAAAACGGAACCCTTATAAGATCTCGAGATCACTTCGTCTATCTGTCAAGACTCTTTATCTCGGGGACGCGTCCGAGTTGAAAATAAAACCATATAATCAAGTCTACAGTCCCTTGAACCTATGAAAAAATCAAACTTCTAATTTAACGTAAAAAAAGATACGACTGTTTTTTGCAAAAAATTTCGACACTCGAGGGAATGAAAATTTATAGAGTACTGTCCGTTGACCTAGGACTATGAAATTTGCAAGTAATAACGTTTTATACTTCAAGTATAGGGAAAAAATTGAAAACCATACATTTGTAATTAAATCATAAAAAGTCTTTGTTTAAAGTATTTCTACGGAACCCTCGGTTGGCGAGTCCGACTCGCACTTGTCCCGTTTTTTTTTTAATATTACGGCCATCCCAAAAAATGGGAAAGTACAAAATTAAATAAATAAATAGGCCATGCTCTGAGCCCCAAAAGTAGTGTTTGATTATTTACCAAGTTTGGCACTGTATTATTATAAATTCTTTATTTCGGAATTAGATCCATAGCTTGTTAGTAAACTTAGGCTAGGTTGTTAGTAATAAATTATTTTACAAATTAAACATACACAAACAAATAACAGACCTGAGGAGAACAGGGAGATTTACCTACCAGATATATTGGGCTACACCCTTAATTTGCCCAGTCCAGTGTTTTAATATTGGACAGTCAAATCTGCCTGCTAACGCATTTAGGATGCTATTTGAACTTTGCCTTACCCGGTCTAACAATGAAGCAATTTTTCTGCGTATGATTGCTTGAAAAGTGTCTGTGCGGTTTTCAGCAAACATACCAGACGCACTGCACCATCTTGGCAGTCCCAACAACATCCTAAATGCGTTATTGTACTGGACACGTAGGGCGCTATAGGCTCGCATTGTATACTTTACCCACAGGCTGCTCGAGTAAAACGATTGACAAGAGGCTTTAAAAAGCGTTATCTTTACTTCATCGGAGCAACGAGCAAACCTGCGGGTCAGCATACTACTCCTAACCGCTAACGCCCTACGTTCCCTTTCAATATCCTGGTCATCACTTAACGTAGGTCAAGATGTGACCAAGATACTTGACCTTCTCCACCAGTTTCAGGTGAGCACCATTCAGCACAATGGGAGGTACATAGTAAGGCTTTATTCTACCCGCTGTAAATACCATGACCTCACTCTTCCTCGTATTGTACTGAAGACCGTGTGCTAAAGCGTACGTCTCGCAAGTAGCCAACAGTTGCTCAAGGCCACAGATTGATGGACTGAGCAGCACCATGTCATCGGCGTAACTGATGTTATTGATACAAGTATTACCTACGTAACATCCCGCGTGCATGCTGCTCAGTCGCTCAATCAGCTCATTGATGTATAAGTTGAACAACTTTGGAGACGTTATCCCGCCCTGCCTGTATTGACTTCACCGTTAAACTAAATAATTTATTGCCATACCATATATTTTAGTTCATGATGATTCAGTTGGTTCTAGGTTTCGTTTCATGCTTGCAAAATTGTTCAGAAACTCACGCTACTATCGAAACTTGGGTTCCACCAACATTTTATGTTTTTGTTAGCAGTTGGAAACAATGATTTTGATTGACTTAGAAGAGCTACGTAGAGTACAATAAGGTAAGCTAATAGGTGAAACTAACTAAAGCAGGCCAAGGTTCGTTCGAACGATAACTCGCCACTTATCACTAGCGAGTGTTACGACAATTCTTTAAGCCACCCAGCACTTGTCTCTTCGCGCAATGGAATCAAACGATAAAATAAAGCGCGACGTGAAACAGTTTAGCGTAATTTCTGATTACCCGACCCAATATAGGTAAACACAGATTCAATGTAAGGCAAAGGAAATATATTCTGCCTTCCACACTGATCCGTCCCGATATCGGATCCGACAACGACCGACGATGGCTCTGTGGGTATTCTTCTAAACGACGATACCAGATCTGCATGTGAAGTGCAACACTTTTATTAGAAAATGTTTATCTTAAATTAAGCGTTTTGTGATTGTGTAAAATAAAATACAATAATTTGATGTTTAAAGATTTTTCTTGGGAAATTTGGAGTGAGTTGTGGAGGATGAGTGGTAAAAAAAAGAAAACCCTGGCGGATTTGTTCCTTGCCTGCTTAGTCCAGAATAATGAAGTTGAAACAAACCAATTACAATCTTAGTGCTAATGTCGGCCGAAAGGTTAAAGGTAACTGAGTTTCAGCAACTTCAAATGATTATTATGGTGATTCTAGGTTGGATCCCCATACATACAAATTGGGGTTAAACAATCCACTTTAACAACATCAAATTTGATTAAAATTTGTTTCATTTTATAGCTTGATACGTTTTGTCTATCCTAAACAACATGACGTCTCAAATAATCACAAAACGCGTATTCGGCGCCATCTATTAGCATTATTCAAAATTGAACTCTTATAATAATCGCTTAAATAATATAATTTCTGGCATTACATAAGAAACTCAAAAAGCCAGACAAAATAAAATCTATCATGTCAAATTTAATGTCCTTAAAATGGATTCCGTCTGTACCTCTTTTCCGTTTGTTACTTTGTATTTAGAACCGAGCGCCTCAAATCACCTTATGTACCTACGAATAGCATTCAAAAGGATTAAAAATGGACCCCAAAGTTTCAATCTTGTTCGTTTTACAAGGGATCTCTGAAGACCGCTGCAAATTACGCTACTACGCGATTAAATTTGTTGAATACAAGTTAGGAGTAGGTGCCTAGCACTTCATTTTGTGACACTCCTTCATGATCATTTTGAAAAAACCGCACAAGTGCGAGTCGGACCCGCCCACCGAGGGCTCCGTACAAATTTGTAGGTACATATATTAAAGTACCCTATAAATTTTGATTCCCTTAGTAAAGTCTATTTTTATAGGATTTAATTAAAAATGTAATAGTTTTCAGATTTTTCCCTATACTTGTAGGTACTAGTAGTATAAGATGCCGGTGCCATACTCTTAAAGACGGTATTACTTGCCAAATTTCACAGTTCTAGGTCCCTTTGAATATTGGTTTCCTGAGAGTGTAGAAATTTACGTTTTTTGCGGCATAAAAAAACAGCCTCAAGGGGCCGTAGACCTGAGTATATGGTTTTAATTTCAACTCGATACCTCTACGCGTTCCCGAGGTATAGGGTCTTGACAAACGGACAGACGGACAACAAAGTGATCCTATAAGGGTTCCGTTTTTTCCTTTTGAGGTACGGAACCCTAAAGAGTATACGATCGATGTATGATTCGATCACTAATTGAAAACTAAGCCTGTAAACGTGGTGTCGATCATAAAATCAGAGACAAGCGAAAATATTAACCCGCGCGATGATACATGAGCTTTCGTGGGTTTATACCTAGTAATATTATTATTAGGTTAACCTACTAACATTTTGATCATCTAGCCACCTGTTGCATAATCCTGCAGCATTATACAGTCAGAGATATCTCATTACAAAAGCAAATTGAGTGTCACAGATCGTCCCGAATTACAATTTATAATTTCAGTTAGGTACTTTTTTCAGTACCATAAAATAAACAATCACCATCATCCGCTTTAGGAACATGCACTTTATCATTCTAGAACAATTGACTATCGACTAGAGTCGATCGACAACATTCTGAATGTAGTATAGTATCCTAAATGCTACTCGTAGGTTCATAAAGATAATACCTAACTAGAACTCAATAGTAAGTACATTGTTGTAGAGCCGGAGAGTAAGCAATAGATGGACGAGGACGAGTGAGTTTGAGGGCCTGCCCGAATTTATTGCACTTTCGGCCGAGACTTAACATAGTGCTTTTCACGCCTACTGCGAGAAAATAATAAAAATGTCATACCAAAAATAAAATAATTCAAAAGCAATGATTTCAAAAGTAAGGATAGGCCCATCCGAACAGTACGGAACTATTTTCCCCGTAACAAAGAATGCAGCTATAAAGACCAGCTGCGCAGTGCACGCGCCGCGTGTTGCACTGCCGCCGGCTGGTACTGATTTGGCGGTATTTTTACCGCCATAGCGTTGAAACCGTCTGCACGCTCGCTTAGCCCTGTCCTTTGAATACGTCAATGTTGAGACCATTATGGCCGCGAGCACCATAGTCAACAGCTGACTTCATGTACCTTTGTGCATGTTATTATTACTAAATAATGTAATTAAATCAAATTAAATTATGTCATGCCTAGTACATTTAATTGTAAGTGACATTGTAATATACAGGGTGAATTTTAAATCGTGAATCGTAATAATTTTTTTGTAGTCTATACATAGTTAACAATAACTTACAATGCTTTTAAACCTAAATTAAGTATGTTTTTATTTTGTCCACTTTTCATTTGATTTATCCTAATTTTTAAAATCTCGTGGTCACCCTACATTCATGTTTCGTACTTGTCATGAAAATTTCAACATTAGATATCCAACCTCCTAATATTGAAGTTGGCTGGATAGAATTTTGGCACGTATTGTCAATAATGTCAACATCGTCGACATTGTCAACATAAGTACCTATTTAAATCGTATTTACTCATAAAATAATTCAGTTTTGTTACGATTAATGGTATAAGCGCCTCCACCATTTTGTTCATAATTAATTAAGCGGGTCTTTAATTGTAATTAACACTAGTGCTCTGTATTAGTCTTAAGTAGCTTTACCGGTAAACGTGGTTACGATTCACGATTTAAAATTCACCCTGTATATCAATAAAATAAATAAATAAAATAAATAGATGTTCAATACATGTTCAAAACAATGATTTATTAGTAAACACACAAAAAACAAAATACATACAATTTTGTAACAGAAGGACACAAGTACCACAAATAAACATTAAATGCAATGAAGAAGTAATTGAAGAAGTTGATGTTACAAAATTTCTAGGTATTATTATAGATCGTCATTGTAGTTGGAAATATCATACAGAAAATATTTGTGCCAGATTAGAAAAAATTACATATGCCCTAAGGAAACTAAAACGTGTTGCTGGTGAAAAAGCTGCTCTTACTGCATATCATGGCTATGTTGCATCTCTGCTACGTTACGGAATCATTATTTGGGGTAATTCGAGTAATGCAAAATGTGTATTTATTTGTCAAAAGAAGTGTCTAAGAGCCATTAGTGGAGTAGGGCCATTAGAATCATGCCGACCCTTATTCAAAAAATTAAGCCTCTTAACTCTTACAGGAATATATATTTTTGAAGTCGGGGTATTTGTATGGACAAACCCAAACTTATACACCGTATTACCCGTAAATACTAAACTTCGACCAAGGGATCCTGCGAAATTGATGATTCCGCAATATAAAAGTGCGATGCAGAGAAAAAACTGTCATGCAATGACTATAAAAATCTTCAATCGCATACCTCTAGCCATCAGACAATTGCCAACAATTGTCAAATTTAGACGAGCACTATTTAAATGGTTTACAGAAAAATGCTTTTATACAGTAGATGAATTTTTAGAATGTAATAATGCAATGTAATGTATAATAATAATGTAATAATAATTTAATAGTGTTTTTATAGTTTCATGTAACTATTTAGTAATAATTATATAAACATGATTTTTTGCATGCTGTAATAAGCTGAGTGTGCGAGCGATTTTTTCTCTTATATATGTCAACGAAATGTTAACCACACTTAATGCAAATAAATATAATTTCATTTCATTTCATTTCATTTCATTTCATTTCATTTCAAAAGTCAGTACAATATACGTGGATAATTGTTCAACACCGAATAGTAAACACCTATTTATTTATTATTTTATCCGTAAAAACTTATTATTATTATTTATTTATTAAGCCCTGTTACATTAAAAAATAACATAATACTTTGAATTGAATACTAAAAACTAATAAATTATTCCGCCATTTTCCTTATGATATTTGACATTCAAGAATATTCGAGCGCAGATATCAACGAAAGTGACACTTGTTTTTTTTTATTTTGCCAATTTCTAGCGCGACAATGGCTGTATGGAGTATTGTCGAATGTCGAAGTCGCCTGACGAGCTGCGGCGCAGCTGGCGATCATTTTAGCCATATTTGGCTTTTTCCTCGTGGTCGTGGTCAAACTGATTTGCCAACTGGTTACAACGAAGAATTAAATTTCCTTGTGGTCAAAATGTGAAATATTTCACGTGTTTTAAACAAATTTCCACACCCTATATCTGGGTCTATAGTTGGGTCATTCCACGGTATGTGATGGTGTCACTTTAGACAAAAGGCTTGTTTGGGGAACAGCACGCCTGCGGTCTTCAAATCCTGCTGCTCACCTGCCTACCTACAACATGGTGCCTTTATCAAGGCGTGTGGTACAGGTACACGTGGCAATTTAAATCAAAGTGCCGCACGTCGCCTTTGCCGAGGCGCACCCAAAGTATCCACACCCGGCGTGGACCCAGGCGCAGCCAGCGTGTGGTACACACAAGGGTGGTAGGAGGAAGGGCTATATATATACAGGAGGAAAACAATATTGAGTTTGACCACGAGGCATCGCATTTCCTCGTGGCCAAACCAGTTTGGCAACTAAGATTGACCACGAGGAAAATGCCGATCTTATCAATCAGTCTAATTTTGTAATAAAGCGTAAAATAATACCGTGTTAAAATAAATAAAATAAAATAGTTTATTTCTGAAAGTAGGACCTCAAGGGCCCTTTTACAAGTCTAATTCTATTCTTATTCTTTGTCTTTTTTGGCGCTTCGGGTAGTGACCTTCTGGGTTATAGTACTTAAACATTTCGAAATTTCTCGAGATACTGGAGAAATCCTGTTCAAGAATTCCTGTGACTCTGCCGTGAAATTAAAAAGGTCGAGAAACCAGAAACATTAGTGTACAATAAGGTATTATTGTATTGTTTAATGGTGCATATTGTTTAATGAACCAGGTTGGACCACGACGGCATATAAGATATGTCTGACTTATACCTCACACTGGAATTAGTCATTAGATATAATGTCCAAGCCTAATAAACTATGGTCGCATGGAGTGTTAAACTTTTTCATTAACCTTTAATCGCATCGCATAATTTCAATTTCCTAGGAGTCGATTTCGGAAATTTTCTCAATCCTCTCAGAAACATGACTGTGTTCCAATATAGGTATTCATACAGATTCGATAAAAGCGCAAAAGGATTAACGCAATCGACAAAAATAACTTTTTTAACGTTCTAAAGTGTTGGTTAAAATAAGAAATATTTTAGGTAACGATAACGACTCGATTAAAAGCAAGTGATTTAACTTTTAAATACCTGTAGGAAATAAATCATGTGCCCCGCCAAGACGATCCAACGGCATGGTACCTTTTCTCGGAGCTTTTCGAACCATATTTTCAAACCTTCATAACATCGGTCTGGATAACACCGATAACACGGGATATAGTCTAAATTGATACGTTTCGAGACACGAGTCACACGAGTGCATGAGAAAACATAACGACCGGTTGTTTACTAGTATTACCTAGTCTTCGTCATTCGAAATGGCCAAGTCATGCTTTTTAGGGTTTAGGGTTTATAGAGTTAGGGATTATATACCTAGTTGTATACCTGCGTAAACCTTGTAGGGTCAGGGGATCGGTCTTTGCTGTATATGATAATATTGGTAATATGTGATAACTTTTTGAATATTGGCATGGCAACCCGGGCGGGCTAAAAGTATGTTTTACCGTAGGACCTGTGATAATGATTAAACTATCAATTTGGTGCCGTACCACAAAGTCGGATGTTATTAGTACATTGTGTATCAGGGGCGGTAAGTATGGAATTACGAACGAGTGTTTGTTACAAGGCCGAGGTGAAGCCGGGGGCTTTAATAACACGAGTTTGTAATTCCTTTACCGCCCGTGGCACACACAATGTTTTTCATCACACTTGTGAGGAAATATGATTAAAATAACGTTACTTAACCTAAATAAAATTGTAAAACTGACAGTGACATTAGTGTCATATCGTCGACCGTAGGCTGAATTACGGTAAGAGACATTGTTTTGCCTGTTCCTTACCGTAATTCAGCCTACGGTCGACGATATATCCATAGACAATGCGAATGTCAAGTCACGTTCGGAAACCATAGCGGTAAAGACTTAAAATGGTTGATTTTATATTTGCAAAATAATGAAATACACTATTTGAACATTTAATTAATGTTACAGAAATATGTGCATACATGTATTTGCAATAACAGTTATCTTTAAATAAATATTACAGTAATAAAAGTTAAAAAAGTAACTTGGCGTTTCCTTTGAACATGACAAATACGAGTAAAACAGAACCAGCGTTTCAAATTTAAAAAGGAAAGTAAATTTTTGGTCAGCCGTTATTAAAATTGATCCGCAAAAAAAAATAAGCAGTTAAATCATTTGGGCAGCATACAAAGATTTGGCTGGCAATAAATAAAATCGGGCGGCAACTCTTGTTCAGCAAACAGTTTAAAAACGGTTAACATTTTAACCAATATTAATCTGCTTTTTTTATCATTTGGCTGCCTAATAAACAGTCGAGCTGCAAAATAATTACTTGGGTAGCAAGATTTTACAATTGGTCAGCAGAGAGTTTAATTGAGATATACAGGGTGTCACTGTGATATATACTGGGTGTCACTGTGATATATACAGGGTGTCACTGTGTTATATACAGGGTGTCACTGTGATAGATACAGGATGTCACTGTGATATATACAGGGTGTCACTGTGTTATATACAGGGTGTCACTGTAATGTATACAGGGTGTCACTGTGATAGATACAGGATGTCACTGTGATATATACAGGGTGTAACTGTGTTATATGTATACAGGGTGTCACTGTAATGTATACAGGATGTTACTGTGATATATACAGAATGTCTTTGTGATATATACAGGGTGCCATTGTGTTATATACAGGGTGTCACTGTGATAGATACAGGATGTCACTGTCAGCAGAGAAAACATGTCTGTAAGCAGTTTAATTGAAATATACAGGGTGTCACTGTGATATATACTGGGTGTCACTGTGATATATACAGGGTGTCACTATGTTATATACAGGGTGTCACTGTGATAGATACAGGATGTCACTGTGATATATACAGGGTGTCACGGTGTTATATACAGGGTGTCACTGTAATGTATACAGGGTGTCACTCTAAAAACGAAACAGCTCCCAAAAATAGGTAGGTTAGGGTTATTTTTTTTTGATGACCCTAAAACGAAACGGCTCCCAAAAATAGGTAGGTTAGGGTTATTTTTTTTGATGACCCTAAAAACGAAACGGCTCCCAAAAATAGGTAGGTTAGGGTTATTTTCTTTTTGATCACCCTAAAAACGAAACGGCTCTCAAAAATAGGTAGGTTAGGGTTATTTTTTTTGCTGACCCTAAAAACGAAACGATACACGTTGTGACTAAATAATATAACTTCTAAACATTATGAGATGTATAAAAAATCGAAATACCAATTTTATATGAGCCCATCACAGTGACACCCTGTATAAATTACAGTGACACCCTGTATATAACACAGTGACACTATGTATATATCACAGTGACACCCTATAAAAATAATGCTCATATAGATTTGTGCCTTAGGCAGGTACATACATTTCGGTTTAAAGATCTTCATTTCTGTTACATATATGTACTACTTCATTATAAATTCGGTTAGTGTTATACAATCACATAATTTCATTTAACTTTCGTGGTGTTTCCTTTCTTTGGATGTTTGCACGGGGGGGGGGGGGGGAGACATCGACAGATACCACTGGGCTTTCAAGTGCACTCCCATGGTTGGTGAAATAACGTTAAGTCACTTTTAAAAGCTGAAGTATAATGTGGAATCATTCTGTTGCTATTCTTCTTGATGATTAAACTGTTTGTGCGTTCATTTCTTTTGTACGTTTAATTGCTATTTTCGCTTAATGCATTAAAAAATACTTACTGTTTAAAATAGATCGCGACTGAACTGGTCTGTATACTAAACAGAATGTCTTTTTAACATATTCAATATAAATAAATAAAAAATCACCACCTTCTATTTATATATAGATATATGGCCAAAATAATAACGATAAACACGTTCACGATCATTTTAAAGAATTCTTAATTCGGGATCCAATTTAATTAAAAAATATAAATAGGTAAATAAGTGTAATGATTTTGTTTAAATTAGCGACAACAGAACAAACAGCAAGTCGGTCCATGGATGAAAAATGAAAGTTATGACAATTGATAACTATTTACAAAGAGAACTAGAAGGCACAGTAGTGTGGAAACGATGTCAGAAATAATGTCAACCAAAATAGGCGAAAAGATCACTAGATGCTTATGCCAGTGTTTATTACATTATACTTAACCACTACCACAATAGGAAAATGCATTTTACGCTAAGTATAAATAAAAAAAATAGTAAAAGCTGATTCAACAGCTGATAATAAGAATAGAAACGTTCGTTAAGCGACGTGAATTCGGCACACAGATACTACAATTGAATTGCAAATACCAGCTTTAACCGAACTCCTGGCTCACATGCAGCCGTATCAGGTACTGATTGTGTGTCGATTATCGCGCAGGATCCATCAACCTCTATACTCAAAAATAACCGTCATAACAATTTACTTGTCTGGACAGCATGGACACACTTACTATCAGAAGTTTCCAAACTCAAAATATATAATAAAATTACATACGCTTCTGTTAACTAAAGGAATTCTACAAAAGCATCCGTTGGGTAATTGATAGGTATATCAACTAAATCTAACACAATAATTCATCACGAGCGTAATCTTCGTCGCACGATATCGAAAAACAATCTGCTGACTTCGTTCTAGCGCACCATATACATAGAACAGTAATCCCGTTTCACTATTTTATAAATACACGCCGTATAAACGAGAAAGCCTTATGCATGTTTATGACTTAGGATATTACGGTGTTGATTACTGGGTACTGAGCCTGGTCGATCCTAACTATTAGATTAGGCAGTAGAAGGAAATATCCAGAGGTATTGAGTTAGAACAGTGAAGAAAGACCTACTAGCGATAGACTTATCTGAAACATGAGTGGTTCGGACACAATATTTAATACATATAGGACAATCCGACAGCGACAGAAATGTAATATTTCATATACAATTATCATTCACATACATTAACTTTATCAAATAGGAATGGACATTTTCAATTTTTTTTTTAATATTCAAGAATTCATTGACTTTGTGTTCGTTATATTAATATTCGCTAAGTACAAATATTCTTTTCACAAATATATAGTAAACACGTATTGGAAAAAGCTCGGTGTGGGTGATTTGATGGGGAAGCTCAGCTAACGCTTTCGATACATTTCACCGTCTCTAGTTTCACTTCTTAGGGGTGACAGATTTCGGTAGAGTTCGATTCACATAAAATTGTATTTTAAGTATATGCGTATTTATTTTCTACATCGCTATAGAACCCGTGCAGTAGCAATATCAGTAATAATCGAACGGCTTGGATGCACAAAGAACGTCAGAAGTAGAGATGACGTAATGACGGGTGATTAGGTATCAAAAACGCAGGCTACACTTCACGGCAGCGGCTGCTGCGCAAACAAATGTATATTATCACGGGTACTGTGTACACTTCGAAGTTAACCATGCCGACACGACAGCCACACAACCATCACTTAATAAATACTGCCGAAAGATAAACGTCGCTTTGCAAATACTAAACGGTTCAATAAGAAATACATTTTATAATAATAAATAAAAGGTATCACAAAAATGATTAGTAATTGACTGGATAACACGCGATCGTGTTAAAATAAACCATTCATAAAATAGTGTGCGTAACTTATGGAAAATATTTACAAATGAGAAATGTTTTTAAATCCGTTCTTTACGCCTATATCTCTCACCAAAAAGGTGTGGTGGTTATGTTACGTTCTGTAACTGGTTTACTTAATGCCTCAAAGATTGCTGTCGTGTCTACAGGAGCACGCCGTCGGGTTATCGTGAGGTATACAGTGAAGGGGGTGGGTGGTGAGACCGGACCGTGGTGTACGACCGCCTGTCCACTTAAGGGGCGAGCATCTTGGAGAGCTCTTCGTCTTGGAGACAGCCTTTGAGGAACTCGTCCTGCGTGAGCTGGCCGTCATTGTTTTCATCCATTTTAGCGAAGATGTTCTTAGCACGCTCCTCGGCAGAGTCGGCAGGGCGGTTACTCGAACATGCGCCAAGCATATCGTAGATAGCCTGAAATTCGTACAATATCATAACTAATCAATCTATTTAAAATGTAAATATACTAAATAATAAAGAATAATATATCCAAAAATCTCTAAATCTTGAATAGAAACACTGAAAAAACTTCGTTATATCCTTGAACACTGTGAGATGTCCCTTTAAATCTGCTTTCGAAAATCTATCTATATATCAGCCACGGACGTCCACTGCTGGACATAGGCCTCCCCCATAGATCACCACAAAGTGCTGTTCTGAGCAGACCGCATCCATTGGCTCCGCGCTATCTTCACAAAACCATCAGTCCAAGGAAACCGGGGCCGGCCCAGGCTGCGCTTATATGGCCTGCCAACTACTACTTCAACCGTGCAATTGTCCAAGCTACGAGTATGTACGTTACTTTGGTTCTTCTGCGAATGTCATCATTTCTGAGTTTATCGGCTAGAGAAACTCCGAGCATATCCCAGCACGGCTCTGAACCGCGTCGGATTTAAAATCTATACATATAACAAAATCGTAACAAGACTACGTTTGTGCGCGCATCACGCCTAATACTGGACCGATTTCCATGAAATTTGGTATACAGATTAAGATTATGATACCGGTTAACACACGTATATGTATTTTTAAGATTAAAAATAAGGAGATGATCTGACCACTGAGTAAAATTAAGTCATAGTACTCTTTTCCATAGAACGTTCAAACTATCCGAGTGTTTAGACACTTCTTAAAAAGTAACTGCTTTAATATGCCAGGAAAGTACCCACTTCTGTGGCATACAACGCAAACGCGCAAACTAATTACGCAAGAAAAGTCGCGAATCGTATGATATTTGATTTACAATCTACTAATGGGAAATAAATGATATTACATGAGCGTGCAAGTCAGTAATAAGGTTAGGGCTGGTGCAGGCGACCTTGCCCTCCGCGAGATAGACCCAGGGGCATCTCGCCTGCAGTCAACCGCAATTCAAGCGAGACTTAATGCCACTAGGAGCAAATCTAATCAGAACTAACTCGAGTAGCCTGCCTGTGACCTAGTAAGCAGAGTTAACTTTAACACAGGGCCTTAAAAATATTACGCAAGGGAATACACAGTGGCTGCATAATACAGTACGAATAATACTGGGGACTATCTGGATTGTAAAAATTTTAAAACTGACAAATTAATTTAAAAGAAGCAAATGGTGAAGAAGAGGCATAGACGATAATATTCCAATTATCGAATAAATATAACCGACTGAAAAAAGGACTCATACTGTTTTATAGAAATCGTCGGAAGTCATTAAAAATTAAAAACGAAAAGACAGGTCTAGAGGACCAACAGCAACACTCATTACACCATAAAGAGGACACAAAAATGTTTCTCAAAAATGAGATGCAACAAGACTTCTTATTGGAAATTACTCCCGTGAATAGACCACAAAAAGTAAGGAAAGTAAATTTTTGGTCAGCCGTTATTAAAATTGATCCGCAAAAAAAAAATAAGCAGTTAAATCATTTGGGCAGCATACAAAGATTTGGCTGGCAATAAATATAATCGGGCGGCAACTCTTGTTCAGCAAACAGTTTAAAAACGGTTAACATTTTAACCAATATTAATCTGCTTTTTTTGTCATTTGGCTGCCTAATAAACAGTCGAGCTGCAAAATAATTACTTGGGTAGCAAGATTTTACAATTGGTCAGCAGAGAGTTTAATTGACATATACAGGGTGTCACTGTGATATATACTGGGTGTCACTGTGATATATACAGGGTGTCACTGTGTTATATACAGGGTGTCACTGTGTTATATACAGGGTGTCACTGTAATGTATACAGGGTGTCACTGTGATAGATACAGGATGTCACTGTGATATATACAGGGTGTCACTGTGCTATATGTATACAGGGTGTCACTGTAATGTATACAGGATGTTACTGTGATATATACAGAATGTCATTGTGATATATACAGAGTGCCATTGTGTTATATACAGGGTTCACTGTGATAGATACAGGATGTCACTGTCAGCAGAGAAAACATGTCTGTAAGCAGTTTAATTGAAATATACAGGGTGTCACTGTGATATATACTGGGTGTCACTGTGATATATACAGGGTGTCACTATGTTATATACAGGGTGTCACTGTGATAGATACAGGATGTCACTGTGATATATACAGGGTGTCACTGTGTTATATACAGGGTGTCACTGTAATGTATACAGGGTGTCACTCTAAAAACGAAACAGCTCCCAAAAATAGGTAGGTTAGGGTTATTTTTTTTTTGATGACCCTAAAACGAAACGGCTCCCAAAAATAGGTAGGTTAGGGTTATTTTTTTGATGACCCTAAAAACGAAACGGCTCCCAAAAATAGGTAGGTTAGGGTTATTTTTTTTGCTGACCCTAAAAACGAAACGATACACGTTGTGAATAAATAATAAACTTTTAAACATTATGAGATGTATAAAAAATCGAAATACCAATTTTATATGAGCCCATCACAGTGACACCCTGTATAAATTACAGTGACACCCTGTATATAACACAGTGACACTATGTATATATCACAGTGACACCCTGTATATATCATAGTGACATCCTGTCCTGTATCTATCACAGTGACACCCTGTATATATCACAGTATCACTCTGTATCTATCACAGTGACACCCTGTATATATCACAGTTACATCCTGTATCTATCACAGTTACACCCTGTATATAACACAGTGACACCCTGTATATATCACAGTGACACCCTGTATATATCACAGTGACACCTGCTACTTGACAGCTGACAATTACCGAATGACAAAATGCGCACACGATTGGCGGCAGAATAGTTGCGCCCAGTTAGGTTTTATTGCCCCCTTTTTTTTGATGAACAAAATGAAATATTTTGCTTACCTACTGATTGCTTACCAAAATTTGATTTACCGTAGATCGCTTAATGCAGCTCAAATATTTAATTTGCTGACCAAAATAATTTAGAGCAGATCAGTATATCATTAATTGCAGCCTGATTTATAAATGTTTGCTTACCATAAGTTGCTTACCAACTAGCTATTTTGGCTGACCAAATACATATTTCTGCTGACCAAAATATGAATATTTTGCTGATCGATTAAATGATACCCATTTAAAAAGAAAACCATTACGCCATAGGGCGTAATAGGTCATTTACGGCCCGCAAAACCTACGTGTAACAACACCATTTTCGAGCAAGTGTGATGAAAAAATATTTTAGGGCCCTTCATCTATGTATCGAGATTTGATTTAAGTCCTGTTTAATTTATATATGTAGTTACCTATACGTGAACCCGCAAGTTCTACTAGAAGATCAATAGCGGAGCGTTTGAATTGCGTACAGAATTATAAGTAGTTCTACTCCGTTATGTACAAACTTAAATATAATGGTCCCTAACGCCCATGGAATGGAATTCTTTTAATATTAGAGACCATACAAGGTCAGGCGACCTCGGTATGAGTAAAAACCTGGTCAAGGTCTTGAGCTCTACAGCCATCGTGGTTATAGTTTTGTTGAATAATTTAACCAGTCAGGCCCGTTAAATCTTTAAGCTGTCATTTTCTTTCTAAATTTGACAATATAGACACGATGAGTAGATGGTATGTGGAGACCTGGAAATGCGTCCACTATTTGTGTAAAACCATTTACTTTATAATAATCATCCTCATTTGAGGAATCTCCATACCAGTTTTTAATAAATCCCATGTTGGAGAAAAGTACCTACCGGTAATCCTTTAGGATAATCAAATTCCCTTGTACAACATGGAAAAGCAATAAATGAAGTATGAATTTGAGCTAAATCCAATCTCGACGTATTGGCGCTGTAGACGAAAAATATAACTTTTTGAAAAGCCTTTTTAAGGCCAGTAGTACAGGACCCTAATAACTAACAAAGTCTTTGGAGAATACACAGTACACAGTAGGTTCCCTCGTTTTCTTATTATCTACATTTGTTTAGCAGTATGGAGATAAGGCAATGCAATGCATTCGGGGTATGAACTAAATGCGAATGCAGAGAAGTGTTCGGATATTTCACCAACTTGCCATTAAGGCCTGGGTT
The DNA here is from genome assembly GCA_947034925.1 of Eudemis profundana. Lineage (NCBI taxonomy): Eukaryota > Metazoa > Arthropoda > Insecta > Lepidoptera > Tortricidae > Eudemis > Eudemis profundana. The sequence continues at coordinate 31,281,671 of OX344794.1, forward strand.
TCAAACTTATTTATATATATAATTTTAATGATAACAAAGAAAATTATTCGAACTAAAGACGAACTTAATGCCAAGAGATTGATTTAGAGCATTCTCTACCGGCCATCCGAGAAGGCAAGCAATAGGTACATAGCTATTTTCGCTACCACATTGGCACTGTATTATACCGAAGCTCATTTAAGAGTTACGAGTACCAGATATTCGTCGTTCATTTACTCTGCAGATAGATCTTCGTGCCACTAAGAGCTATATATCTACTTTTTGTATTATTAGTAAGTAGATAAGATTTAGAATATTTCAAAACCTCTTCATAAAATGTCAGCAGATACCCGTTCGTTTAAATATAAAGCTGGAGGAAAGCCAACGCGTCGCATGCGGCACTGCGATGTGTTCCCGTGAAAATTATAATTAGGAAATTTATATTTACCGACTTGCTCAATTTGTCCGTAGTGTGCGACTTTCCTTTGCAAATTTACTATTTTTAGCCGAGCTGACTAATTATAAGACTTAAGTAAGTAGGTATCCGAGACGTAATCAAATCAAAACTGTACTAGGATATACCTATCTATATATATGCATCTACCATTCTGCCCTAGTTTACAACACATCGCTTATTTTAATTATAACAGACAGATAACTATTCTACTCACATCGTGAGCGCCGCCTTTTAGATGGCGAATTTCTAGTTTTGACTGAGAAAGATGAGTAAGGTGAGTAGACGCCCGTGTGCTCGACACTGTCCCAATAGTCGCGGTCTGGAATGTTAAGTCATTAGCAATAGAGGTGACAGCAGGGTGTCGAGTATTGGACTATTATACATTATGCACTAGGACAGGGGTCTTCAAACTTTACTCCAGGGGGCCATACAGCACCATTGAAAATGTCGCGCGGGCCACATGACATGGTCGACTTGGAGTTCCTTATAATTTCGTCTTATTTTTTCATCCTGGGGAGAGGGGGGGGGGGGTGCTCTGTGTCTCACATATCTTTAGGTTACTTTATTACTGTGCGGGCAGGAGTCTTCTGTACGTGGTACTATTCTTATTCTGTGCCACGGGCCGGATTAGAATGACTCGCAGGCCGGATCATAGGCCCCTCGCTTTCTTCCCGCGGGCCGTAGTTTGGAGACCCCTGCACTAGAACGTTGGCTTTACAATTGCATTTTTTTTAATTTACCCACAATGCACTGTAAAATAATATTAGGGCATGTGTAGACCTGTGGTTCAAAACTTTTTCCGACCATGAACCACTTAGACTCTTTTGCTGTCAACATGGACCACATGGTTCGTGTTAAGTGTCTACCTACCCATTTTATACACTACCCTCAAACAAATTTCTCGCTATTCAGATGGGTGGTGCCACTACAACAGTTATCGACGTTATGGTCAGTTGCTGAAACTCACAGTAGTCCGAATACTGTCGATACGAGGTTGAGTCTGACGACGAAAACCGTCCGATTAATGGTACATAATGGTACATACACAGAGAGGGATGGAAGTCGTACAACAAAATACTGAACACATAAGAAAATGAGTATTGGGTATGAATGTGGAGAGCTAGTGAAAGGAGGCCAGATCAAAGAATAAATTTATTCAAGGTGAAAGATGATATGGATAAGGAAAAGTGAGCATCTAGCTAGTGGAAAGTGCTGTCAAAGTCAAAGTTAAACATTTATTCCATATCGAGTTACGGTAAGTAGGCGGAAATATGTTTTTGCTAGGTACAGCGGGATGGAATGTTCACTACGAGAGAGGCGCGTCCACGCACGCCCAGTGGGCCCAAGTAACGGGGCAGTTTTGGCTATAGTGTACAGCCCAGTTTTACTAATTTAATCATGGAATGTTGCTAACTCGTCACGGTGTCCTGTTAAATACAGCATACCTATCCAAACATGTTCTAAATGCAGACACGTCAATTACATGAGATGGTAACGATTTTAAAAGCTTTCATAATAAATATTATACTATTTCATCACACTTGCTCGTAAAGGGTGTTACTTATAACACGCAGGCGTATAGAGTCGATTTACCTCCCGTGGGAGTTATAAAATTTATAACTCCCTATAGCTATAGGTTTTCATACCAGTTTAGCTTCCTAAAAGCTAAGATGGTATGAAAACCTATAACTCTCGAGGGAGTTGTGAGTTGAGTTTTGAAATATAGAAGGATGTTTCAAATCAGCCAAGGCTTATTTACTATCTTCAAAACTTGGCTACAAAACCAATTTTACTGTATATACCTACTTCAAAGAGTTTTACAATTCTTTTCGTAAATTTCATTTTGAAAATCGGTAGGTACCTACAATCTGGCCGTATAGCTAGTCAAGTTTGAAAACTAAACTCTGTTCTTTTCTTAGCATTATCTTTGGAAGACTACGTTGAAAAAGTTGACAGTTGAAATTGCCTTTCAGCGGGTGCGTTAAGTTTATTTGATATTTGTGTCATTTTTTTCTCGCAAATGTGATGAAAAACATTCTGTGTATCAAAGGCAGTAAGGGGATTACAAACTCGAGTCATTAAAGAGCTCTCTGCTTTCAGCGTCGGGCTCTAATAGACTCTCTCGTTAGTAATCACCTTCTTACTACCCTTAATGCACAATGTACTATTGGTACTTGGTGGTCTCTCCATACTCCATAATGTAATAGTACATTACACAACTAGGGTGGTAATATAAAGAAAGGCCGAAATCGCAGATGTTTGCGGCCCGAGCTGCAAGCGAGGGACGTAAATATGCGATCGAGGGCTTTCTTTATTACCTCCCGTGTTGTGTACATCATTTTATGTCTACACTTGGCCAGAAAGCGGCTTTTCCCGTACGCGCAGCGTGCGGAAAAAGCCACTTTATGGCCAGGTGTGGCAAATAATATATACCTATGTGAGCTTAGACTGATTATGAAGATAGATTTTTGTAGGTGCATTGGGGTTTCGAACGTGGGGTAATTCTGATAAATAACAAATTATACTAAATAAACCATGCAAGGTTTTTGAGGTGTATAATTAATTGAATCACTAGTGGTGTCACTCGTAGTAATGTCGTGTTAGGGCGGTACACTAAATGTATAGATAAATTACCGAGAGCAGAGAATTGCATATGTAGTGGTATTGTGTTTTTACAGGCATTCTACTTATATTGAATTTTCTATTTTCCCGTACTATCAGCATAAAAAGAGGTTTGGTTATATATTGAAGTAGTAAATACCAAAATAATGTCAGTATCAAAATCTAAATAATTATTTAAATTAAGAAAAATACTTCAATTATTTTCCTTTTCATGCGAATGGTACAACCATAACGAATGAAATTCCAAGCTCTTGATAATTCATCTATACGTCGCGTGGGTTACGAAAAATTCTTAATTTTCGGAATTACCCCGTGTTCGAATTTACCCTAATGCATTGCATAGTCTGCATAGGTGCATAGGTAAAATCTGATGTACACATTCGCGTTGCTCTAAGGTACACATAAAACAAATCCCTAGCAAGACTATGTTTGTAAGATGTTAGTACATTAATTTTTTTTTCCATGAAGATATAGTCGGACTGCGCTAAATTTGCAGAGATCGAAAAAGGTTTTATTAAAAAATATATATATGGCAACATGCGGAAACTTCAGCAAGAGGAGTATTTAATCTTGGTCCTTGGTAATAATTCTTCCGTTTATTACAAAATTTATTTTAGTAGGTATGTAGACACATGTGTCTACATACCTACTAAAATAAATATCTGGGTAAACCTTCACACATCTATCTAGTTTCAACCAAACTAAGCGATTTGTTCCAGGGTCTTAGATAATTTCGATGTATTTAAATATTATATTTAGATATGTACATGTATACAAGCATTGCTTAGTTTGGTTGGAATTAGATCAATTCGTGCAAGACTCCCGAATATTTATTTCAGTAGGTATGTACACATTATATACTTATTAAACGGAAAGATATTTGCCAAGTATCAAGACTAATTAATTAATCATCTTGCTTGTGATGTTGCCATGTGTGTTTTTTGCAATAAAACCTTTTTTCGACCTCTGCAGACTTAGCGTAGTCTGACTCTAATCGGAGAGTGTAAAGAATAAGTTATGAAATGCAACTAAATAAGTAGTTTTTGAAATTTGTATTTGTTCCTATTTCAATAAAATTTAGTGTAGAGGTTAAAATCGGATACTCTTTAGCCGAATATGGCGAAGCAAAAAGTAAATAGGTATTTCACTTTTTTCACCACCGCGATAGATGTAGCGGACATCCTCTAGTAGGTAGATTAAATACACTCAAAACATAGGCAGAAGCTAAAAGCATATCACATGCTATTTTATCTATGATGTCACATAGCACTATCTGAATTTACATAGCTAGGTAAGTATGTAAGAGATAAATGGGAACGGAATAATTCAGTGAATACTGAGAGATGTCTATGCTTTGAGGCAAGCCTAGTGTCGTTACCGGTAACTTACTAAAGACGGGAATATTCCCAGTAACATTACCAGTAATATTACCCACGATCGGTAAGATTGGGTAAATTGAAAAAAAAGTTAGAAAGTAGGTGTTTTTTTCGTGTTAAGTACTAGTAAGTTAAGTACTATTAATATGTTTTTATAACTTTTGTGAAAGACGTGAACATATTTCAGTCCAAATTCCTGTACATATAAGTGTGCCAAATAGACTTGCATCTCAGGCGATTTTGACAAAAATGAGTCATTTCTATTATCATCCTCATCTTCATCCGCATCTGCATTCAGATTCAGATTCAGATTCAGATTTTTATTCATAAAATAGGTAGGTACAATATTTTACACGTCATTTTAATTAAATATATATAATTAATGCTAGCAGTAATTAGTTAAGACAATTTATATTCTATTAAATATTTCAATTAGGTCAACGATCCCTATTTATAAATTCTTCAACACTATAGCACGCCATTCTCATACTTATTCACATCCACAACAGCATTCGTGTCCTCTTCATCAGATTCCGCATCTTCATTCTTATACACACCCGCAACCGCATTCTCATCCGTATCCTCATCCTCATCCTCATCCTTTTCTCTTATCTACCTACCTATCTTCCTCTTCAATTATGAGTTTTATATCCTTTACTTGGGAAGTATTTGATTGCCCATACAAACTTCCATCTTATGTCACGTATATCGACGGGGCGATACCTACGTCCATCGAATGCCTCTTTGTCCAAGGAAGGATTGAAGGTACCATGGCCACGAAGAAGATCACCTATGAGGTGGACTGACCAGGTGAGAGCTGCAGTAGATGTTCCCTTGCAGCAGTGCATGTCGAAAATAGTTTTAATTTTAAGTATTTTTTAAATCCCACTGTTAATATATTTTTCATATAGGAGGGGAACACATTATTGTATACTTTCGGCACGATTATTTTCGTAAACATTCACTTTATAAAGAATGATTTTTAATAATCAGTATTGTTTTAAAAAACCTATCCAACGACAACCTACACCATAGAGTTGGAAGAAAATAACATAACCCTCCATTTCTATGTAGGGGAAGTACCCTAAAACTATATTTTTTATTTTACTACTCTGACGGCAATAAATAATATAATATACTTCAGTATGCCAAATTGCAACTTAGGTACTAATAATAACGATCGCTGAAATAAGCCGCGGATAGACAGACAGACGGACAGACAGTTGACTACGGAACCCTAAAAAGAGGCTGTGCGTGAAAGAGAACGAAAGATATATATGCATATTGCTCCTTGAACTAAGTAATTGATCATTAAATCTCAAGTACCTAACACTATAGTTTGTATCTGGTAATATTACCGGTAGCATTGGGAAAATACCCAGTAACATTGAGAATATTCCTGGTAAAATTGGTAATTTACTAACTTACAAAAGATTCGTAACGACACCAATGTAAACCTTGTTAACACTTAACACGAAAAAACATCTACTTTCTAAAATTTTTTTTCAATATTACCCAATCTTACTTACCCGGTAAGTTACTAGTAAATTTCCATTTGCAAATTTACTGGTAACGGGAATATTACCGCCGACCCATCACTAGGCAAGCCCGCGGCGCGGTCCTATCGAAATAATCGTCGTATCTAGGCCACTCTAGTGCGATGAACTGCCGATTTTCGCCAGAACGGCAACTAGCACGCGATAACGGCTAACGTCATCATTTAAGGTTTGCCCATTTTCAACACGTAAACTACGGGTTTTGTATACTTATTTGTGAACTGAACTGCGCGGCAAAAATCTAACTTTTTATTGTTTTTAGGGATCATACATGGGGGGCCTCATGGGGTCGCATTCGTCTGTTTAGATGTCAATTCACTATTTGTCAGCAACTATAAATATATAGTATGTGAAATAACGTAATGATGAAACGGAGTTCTAATGGAATAAGGAATGGAATTTTGTCTGTAATTTTAAGCGCCGCATTTTATCTTAAAGTGTGTATATGTGTCTAGTTACACAATAGTACATTACATAACTAGGGTGGTAATACAAAGAAAGGCCGAGATGCCAGAAGTTTGCGGCCCGAGCTGCAAGCGAGGGATGTAAATATGCGATCGAGGGCTTTCTTTATTACCTCCCGTGTTGTGTACATCATTTTATGTCTACACTTGGCCAAAAAGCGGCTTTTTCCGTACGCGCAGCGTGCGGAAAATTCACTTTATGGCCAGGTGTGGCATAAATTGTATTAGCCTACTTAACAAAACTGTAACAGTGACCACAGATAGCACACATTACGCACATTGCACAGCCTAAACTTTTGCCTACGAAGTTCTTGTTTAGTATAAGTAGTTGAACACTTAAAATAATTAAATCCAAATTAAAATAACCATAACGAACATAACTCGCAGGATTGCACGGTTGAAGTACTTAAATTGGCAGTGGGCAGGCCATATATCCCGGAGAACGAATAACCGTTGGGGTAGTAAAGTCCTGGAGTGGCGACCACGCACAGGTTAACGCAGCGGAAGAAAAAACAATATGTTGGGATTATGAGACTTTCGTCGGGAGATGCCCCGCGCGCTCGACGCGAGCTTTTTATTAGCCTGAAAGAACAGAAATTTTCGCTGGCTGGACCACCTTGACTGGATCGGACTAAGTTTTAAAATGAAGTCGTTTGTCGGGAGATTTTCTTCTTTGTCGGGAGTCGGGAGGACATACAATCGGGAGAATCCCGCCAAATCCCGACCATCTGGCAACCCTAAGCGTGCGGCGGCCCCAGACTCGCTGGACAGGTGACCTCGTGAAGGTAGCGGTGAGCCGGTGGATGTGGTCTGCTCAGAACCGCACTTTGTGGCGATCTGTGGGTATGTATGTGGCTGATAGATAGATAAAAAAATATGTATAAACAGAAGTCATTTCGAGTGCTTAAAACTGCCGGGTTTCTAACTTGTTAAGGAAAATGAAGTATGTAGGTAGTACAATATTATGCTGCAGTTAAAAAACCTAAACTATATTTTAATATATAGCTGATAGTTATGTGCTTGTTTAAACTTCTTAACTAAACTTAAGGATAAATTAACTGATCTCAGTACCGGAGGTAGCGATAAGTACAGGAAAAATAGCAAGTATTGCACCATTTGTATTCACCAAAAACGTTTGGTACACAACGTTTGGAACAATCATAAATAAGTTGATTATGAGGCTTTCGATGTTTGACATGGTCATCGATTAAGGTTATTACTATGTCTATAATTTCTTGACGAATCCCGATGTTTTTTTCTACGTTGAGGCCTGTAACGTCTGCCTGATGCTAAGCAGTCATCGCAGCTAGCAGAAGATAAACTCACTCGTGCCCAGATAGATTATCTACATCCAAGTTGTCATCGGAAGTTCATTGCAGTACGCAACACCAGCCTACTACGAAAGTAGGTAGGTAAAGACAGCCGGCGTCGCATCACAACCGGAGCTATGTTGAAGGAAAATAATAATAATAATATTTATCTATTAAAACTTGCAGTTTTACATACATTTAGGAACAGTGTCTCACAAAACCTATATAAGGTTTGTCTGATGGGTCTCTATATAAACTACTTATATAGTTAAGGCATTTCAACTACACCCTCCATTGCGTGTACGTACTTTGGAGTCTCCTGAGCTGACTCGCTACCTACAGCTCCATATACAACAATTTAGTCGAGAAGTCGAAACTTCATCTTCAGCATTCAACCGAAACTGCCGTACTCAAGTCAAAATCTACATCAAATAGATTGAAATTGCGCGAAAATATGTAATTAAACTTCACATTTTCACAATCTGTCACAATGATGATAGCTAATTAATATAGGTACTACGGTTACCTTTGACTGATACTGGGTGGCGGGTACGCTGGTGTGTGAGAGCGAGGAATATTCAGATTTATACCAATTATTCGTTATATTTAGGTCTCGAATGAAGCATGTTTAATTATTATTGATTGCAATTTAAGCGTGTCATATTTTAATGGTTTCGCGATTGCTTAGAGATCGTAAATCTGCGGTCCTATGACTAAAACTAGACTAACCTCTATGGAGTTGCATAGGGGTTAGTCTAGTTTTAGATAGCGGACGGCAGAAATAGCTTGCTTGGGTTTAGCAGAGAAGATTCAGCGTCACCTGAGCGGACTAAATTGGCAATTTGGTCTTACGTTTCCTATTAACACAACTAGAGATGTGCCGTTCCCGGGAATATTCCCCACTTGTATGGGGAATATTCCCGCTGTGGGAATATTCCCCATACATACGGGAATGACACATCTCTAAACACAACATAATAAGTGTATCTACGCCTAAAATGTGTACGATACGAAACTAGCTTTCATAAACTTATAGGCATATTACTGGCCGATGACTTCACTAATGCTATTTGGCAACGCCAAAAAGGCCCGTTCACCGACAACACCAACTTTCACTTCATGGCTCGTGAAAAAATGTACCGACCTTTCTAACAAGTTGGTCTTTGCAACAATTGTGTCGCAACGCGCAGACAGATTTCTAATGACGAGAGAGGACGGAGTGGCCGCCGAGGGCCCGAGTCGCGGGGCCTCAGCTCGTACCCAAGGCATGTGCATTAAGGGTTTACCAAGTTAATTTCGTGGAGAATCTGCGAACCGCTGCCCAGGTTGGATGGCTAGGGTTAATGCGTGGTATTTATAGTTACAAAAAACTCTACTGTGACCCCGCCGCAACGTACGCTGCCTTGTGTGGAGGGTTCTAGAATCTAAGAGTAAACTAGAGTATCTACTGATTATGGGTTTTCCTTGGGGTTCGGTGAAAAGCGAAAGCACTAACAGCGGTGTTTTTATGCGATTTCTTGGCGAATGAGGAAAGGTTCTAGCGTAACCACATACAAATCTCAAATCTCGTCAAAATGTTAGTTTGGAGTTCATGATACTTCGCCGTTGATAACGATAACTAATATGTATATACCTCCTAACGCCCTTTAAGAGTGTGGTTATATAACGATGAATCTAATAATGAAACATCAGCAGGGTTCGTGTCCCAATTTGGCGTGTAATAAATATTTCGCGAACGAACTATTGACCAGTTATAACTGTCTGCGGTGGCGCGGGGTTGCGTGCCACAAACAGACCACAATGAATACTAACTCACGAGAATTCGGCGTATCCCCGTCCTATTTTGCCTCTGTTAGAAAAGCAGAGCGACCGTCTCCTTCTCACACGGTTCACCTCTAAACGCTTTTTGAGACCAGTCGGAACTGGACTCACCAAACGAGTTTCTATAATAAAAATAGTAGAAGCATGCCATTTTTGAGAATTGCCTAAGGTCCAGGTTTGAGTCAGGAATCTCTTCAACTTCAAAGCAGTTGTGTATAAGGATAAAATGTGTAATTAGAAATTCATTCATCACAGCAAATCTGTGAAGTACACACACGGACTTTAATTGTTGAGCCATTTGGGGTTCACCTTACAATAGTCGTGTCATTGATTGTGTATTGCACGACAAAATTAGACTGAACCCTAAATGGCTTAACAATTGAAGTCCGAGACCGTACCAGAGAGACCTTTTCATCCGATCGGTACGATCTAAGCCTACGCCTTACTTATCTAAAGGACACTTAACTACTTCTTTCTACCTCTATGAAATGTCTAAAATAAATAAATAGTTTAGTAAAGCTTCGCGTCATGAGCAATCAATAAAAAAGTTCGACGAAATACCGGACTTGACCGGATATTATTGTTACCGATACCGGTGCGGTGCCGCGCTCATGAGAGGCGATGATTCGAGAAATAACGTTTTCTTTTAGGCATTTATGAGAGAATTGTCTGTCACAAATACCTAAAAGATAAATTAATTATAGATTTAATAAATTCAAATTACAACAACGATTACATTTAAAATAAAAATTACACATGCCTTAAATTAATTCCTACAATGAAACATAACGAAACCGGCCAAGTGCGAGTCGGATTCGCACATGAAGGGTTCCGTACATACCGCCAACGAGCAACAAGCCAAAAAAAACCGTTTTTTTTATTTTATTTCGCTTTTATTATTTGTTGTTATAACGGCAATAGAAATTCACATTCTGTGAACATTTCAAGTCCCTACCAATAACGATTCAAAAGACATAGCCCTGTGACAAACGGACAGGCGGATAGTGGAGGCTTATAGTAATAAGGTGCTGTTGGCACCCTTTGGGTACGGAACCCTAAAAACATGAATAAATGTGTTGTTGAAGTAATCGATACTTTGCTACAAAAAAATTGAAATTGCTTTGCTAAAAATTACAAAAAAAGGCAGGGCTTTTTAATTATGTAACTCGAATAAAATGGCGTGTTTTGTGATTTGTGTATAACTGTAATTTTAACGTTAGTGAAAGCATACCTTCTATCACTTTAGCCCTGTAACGAAATACATTTACAGGCCATCCTTGCCATGCCAGTAGATATAGATTCGAGAAAAGGATGCTATACGGCCGTCGTGCCTTTGTTTTGCTCGACTTGGATTATTCTGTTGATTAAATAATGTATCGCTGGGCCGGAAATCCAGAGGTACCGGGTTCGATTCCCGGTCTGGACACACGTGAGTGCCATTTAGTTTTTCTATGTACTTCGATTTCTTGCATCTCTATACACCGTGTTTTTATTGATTTACGTTAACTTCGAGGGCACGTTCTCCAGATCTAATTAAGTTATATTCTCTAGAAACTAATGTTGCAACTCATACCATTTTTGAAATATTGATAATCTTAATTTAATCACCAACCAGTATAAATGAGCTGTCATAATTGACGTTAATTTTTGACTAACTCAGAAGTGTCTTTTAAAATGGTTATCAACTTAATATTAATTTATTTTGTATGAAAAATTAAAAAGTTTTTTTCGAATTTAACAAAAAGCGATATACCAGGCTGACTATTGGCCAAGGGAATAATATCCTTCACGAATCACCCCAATCTAGCTTATCTATGTATAAAATGCCGTTTTGCAGAAAATAGAGGCAGTTTTCTTAGGATATCCATACGAGTATTAATATTACGTGTCGTAATAATTAAGGCTATTATAATGCAGGGAATTTTTAACGTGGGACCTAACATATGCTACGCGTTAAGGCAGGCCGGCTATCCCTCTATTTTTCCTAGTCTCAATGCTATACTGGGAACCTATTACGAACTCTTAAATCCAGGCTGCTTATGAATTGCCTGGCTTTAATCGTATTACGAACGCTTAAATCCATCATGGTTTTACGCTCGCTGGCTATGACGTCACTTGAGACGATCAGCTTTAAGTGGCTGGAAATAACCGTATTACGAGGTGCCATTTGACATTTCGTTGTCTATGGTTTTAGTGAGTTGACTGGAAAATAAACGTCAATTTAGCAATTCAAAAAAAGCTCCTCTAGAGTAACTTTATCTGACTGGATTTGGTTGTGATTATATACTCTGGCTGTTTTAAGAAATTTAAAACTAGTATAATTGACCCGCAATTAAGGTAAGCTATCTTTTTCTGAGTTAAAATGTGTTGCTTGCTACTTAAAGCACCTAACGTTTAATTTTTATTTTGTAGATGGCAGATGAATATGAATTGTTCGAATTCTTCGAGTTAGACAATGCCATAGCTCCTGAAGCTAAGGAACGTCGGAGATTGTTGCGGATCCAAAGCGATCCCTTTGGTCTAGAAGATGTCCAATTTATGCAAAGGTATCGACTGTCCAAGGAGCTGGCGAGGAATCTCTGCGACGAGCTTCGTCCGCACATGACTCAACGTACCAAGGCGACGAATTTAACGGTTGAAACTAAGGTACGTAGATAACTTGCAGAGAGTGTGGTGATTGAATGGAGTGCCATCCATATAAAAAATAGTTTAATGCGTAATAGCTATTCAGAATTGTTGTTTTCCATATAAAGTATATAAAGTATCATTTTTGAGCCTCTTTCAACCTTTTCCAATTATTAAAATCTATTTGACCGACATACATGAAATTTTGCATATCAAGTGAGACTCTAATTTTGTTACTTAGTTCAAAATTTCAATGAATTATCAGTCTTATTAACCTCTAAAAACCATTATTTGTGTAACTCAGTCCCTTGAGAGGCTTTAAAAGCTTTCAACACTAACAATCAAACATCAAGCTAAAATTAAGATAAGATAAGATTGCATTTATTGCTCTTGTACTTCAATCAGTTAGCAGAAATTTTCAATAGTTTTGTTGTAGTCTGCATTTAAAATGTTCTAATGTCCTTTTTTTGTTACATTGGTATTGTGTCCCACTGCTGGACAAAGGCCTCCCACTCGTCTCTCTTCTCTGTCCCTAGCTATCTTCGGTCTAAGGTTTGACTTGGCCCATTTATTACTTGTGTGTGTGTGTGTTAACTTATTTCTCATGTGTTATATCATTATATCAGTTGTTGGTACCATCGACACATACCTAGTAAATATATATTTTTTCTTGCTCATCAATTTATGAAAGAATTATTTTGTTACAGATTCTAACAGCTTTATCATTTTATGCTACTGGATCATATCAACGACCAACTGGTGATATAGCTGCACACTCAATTGCTCAGCCTACTGTGTCTACTGTAATTGAGGAAGTTACAGCTTGCCTGAATTGACAATATTTCAAATTTTCTGCTCCTTCATTTTATGAGCTGGATAGAAAATAGCTGGAATTTTAAGCTACCCGTATTTTTTCTTTTTCGTTTTAACTCAATTTTTCAATTAAAAATAGCAGTTTGAAAAGTAGCTCATTCTAAAAGGGCGTATGTAGAAAATGACGTCACTTTCCCAACTAGAATCCAGAGCGACAATTACGATTTAAAAAAACTAGAATCCAGAGCGACAATTACGATTAAAAAAATAACTGTCAGGCGTTACAGCGTTGTCAACATAGGAAGTTCGGGAAAACAACGATGCTTTTGCTCCTCTTATTTGGGCTGGATTATATTTATCACTTGCCGATGTGTACTCCATCATCATAATTTCAACACGCGGCAGATTCGTGCTATCAGCCTGAGAAAAACCTTCTGATGTCTTCATTATATGAAAAAAATCGGTGTCCGGTAAAAGAATGCCAAGTTAATAATGTTTGAATGCGTTATCGGAGTCCAGTGGGAAAGTGCCAAGTCTTTTAAGGTCTTCGAAAACGTGCAAATGAACCAACGGTAAGAAAATTAAACTTCTAAAGCCGCTAAGCAGTTGTAACAATTTTCAAAACAAATAAACGTCAGACGGCAAGTATGTCAGAAAATGACAACCGGATACCATACACTTTTTAATCGTTTCAGCACTAAGGTCTTCTCTCGATAATGCAGGGAAAATGACGTCACACTTCCGGTTCACACTAATTGACGATTTTTTCCAAAATAAAATCCAAAAATAAAAAAAATCCAAAAATATTTTAATAAATTAAATAAATAAATTAAAAGGAAAAAAAATCCAAAAATATTTTTTTTGAGCATAAAATACAGTTTTACCCAAATGGTTTTCGAATTAAGATCTTTTGAAAATATGAAATGTTGTCAATTTGCCACACATACGGGAAAAATACATAAGATTCCCACTAAATGCACAGGAACGTGGAATAATAGTACGCAAGTTAGTATTAAAAGCTTAACCCTATACATAACTGATTTTTCAGTAGTAAGTAGTACAGTGGCAGAAAAAATGATCTTTGTATGATACTGGTTTTGAACATGGCCTTATTTTACAAGCTTTTGTTTTAACTGGCAATGTATGTATATGTAGGTTTGTTTGGATGGAATCTTGCAACTCAATTTTGAAGCAGATAGCTTAAACTGATTGAGCTGAAATTTTGCAAGCATATGTTAATCAGAGGACAATTCAAAATCTGGGGGTGTGGCTGTGCCCCCGCTAAGTCGAGCAAAACAAAGGTGTACGGTCGGCCTCAAAAGTTGCTCAAAGGTTATTAAATCTATAAAATGTCTTCCTCCACAGTTAAATTCGCGTTAAACTCAAAATCGACTGAACTGATTTTTATATAGGATGCACCAATGAATTTCATGACAAAGGTTTATGTGTATACTTAGTTAAAGCAGTGTAAAAAAAATAAGTCATCATCATATCAGCCGAATGACGTAGGCCATAAGCCTTAGGTGGACATAGGCCTTCCCCAAGGATCGCCACTACTGTCGGCATTGTGCTGCTCGCATCCAGCCAAGTTGAAATTAAGAAATAAGACGTAAATAAATGACTTTTGGAATTTTTGTCTGTTTATCGGTTTGTTTGTGCGCGCATAGCGCAAAAACAACTTCCGATTTAACTGAAAGTTGGTGCACAGGTAGATTATGTATATGTTATGACCGCAGTTAACACATAGGATACTTTTTACCTGACTAAGCCAAAGCAAAAGGAGGCATTCAACTTATTTTACATTTAAAATTTGCTTTTAAAAGAAGGACAGTTCTCTATTCGTCTGAATTTTTTTTGTGTGTTTGTTCACCGATTAGTCGAAGACGGTTGAACTGATTTTGAAAATTCTTTTTTTCTTTGAAAGGGTATATTTCAGAGGTAGTCCCATTGCAACCAAATCAGGATCTGATGATGGGATGGAACTCTTCAAGTATTATAGGCACACATATAGCAATTTTGGTATTTTTCATAGTTTTTCGAGCATTTCTTATTAGAAATGAGTTTCTAGTGTTAACCGACTTCAAAACAAAGAGAAAAAATTATGTAAGTTTGTTCCCCAATCACTTGAAGACGGCTAGACCGATTTGCAAAATTATTTTTTTTATTTATATTGGTATTGGTATTCTTTTTTGTTTGGAAGGGCCACCTCTAAGGTTGTCCCATTGCAATCAAATCACGATCTGATGGTGGGATCTTAGAGTTACTGAGGGATCTTTTCAAATATTATAGGCACACATACAACGATTTGGTTATTTTAGATAGTCTCAGCATTTCTTATAGAAATTAGTTTATTGAAAGAGCCGGTTGTTTTAATTTTTTTAATTCTGTGGTCATATTCTTTACAATCTCATTTCTGTTAGATAATGTGATGCTACCTTGTAATACTGATATTGTTCGTAAACAACCAGAAAGTGTTTCCACAGAAATATAAAACTTTTTCCTATGATATGATCATCAATTTAAAATCAAAATAAGCTCCATGTGCTCACAGAATTCATTTCTTTTACATTAAATGCAAATTTCGTAACTAAGCGACTTCAAAAAAGGAGGTTAATATCAATTTGATCCGTATGTATGTAATATTATCAGAATCGCACAGTTTGTAGGGTTCCGTACCTCAAAAGGAAAAACGTAACCCTTATAGGATCACTCGTGTGTCTGTCTGTCTGTCACAGCCAATTTGCTCCGAAAGTACTGGTTCGATTGAGTTGAAATCTGGTACATATATTAAGGTTAATGACCCAAACACGGACATGTTACGTAAATATATATGAATTTTAATCATGTGGGCCACATATGGGGGGTCAACTAGAAAATTAAAAAACAAAAGTTTGCGAACTATATCGTGTGACATATGAAATGAAAGGGCGCACTGTGAGAATCTCAAATATATATATTTTTTAATTTTTTTATATTACAGGAAAACCTATAAGAAGTCTGTGCAATAAAGTATAATTGTTTTGAACGTACGGAACCCTCTCCACGCGAGTCTAACTCGCACTTTTCCGGTAATGTTAGTCTATGCCAGCTTCTAAGCATGTGTGCCATATGTATTACGTAAATGCATATAAATTTGCATGTTTGTCCGCGCCTATCTCAAAAACTTTAAGACGGATTGCAAAAAAATATTTTTTTGTTGGACTAGTTATAGTCCAACTTAGGGAACTGTGCAAGCTTCATCAAAATTGGTTCGGTAGTTTTTGAGAGAGCGAGTTAAGTGTGTATTGTAGAGACTGGCTGCACAGTATCAGTCACTAGGAAAACGTGTCGTTGGCTTAACGGAGTAATCCAATTTACAACTGAAATTAAGAAAATATAGAAATAAAAAAGTAATTATAAATAATTAAACCGGCTTAACCGACCGATTGTATTTGGAATAAACGTAGTCCTTTGGTAGTAGTACCTATGCGGTACCAGGCATGTCACACTCCGCGATTTTGTTTCGACGTAATTATTATTCTTCCTTGCCTATGCCTAATGTATTAGGCAAGCTCGGCTGCGCCGACACCCGGCAGCGCCTGAGCAGTGCCGTAAATGCCACCGGTGCCCAGGCAGGCATAAGGCGTAAACTCTGGGGGGCGCAAGAATGGCCAAACAAGGCAGGACCCTAGGGTAACTATAATATCTAAAAAAACCAAGGGCGCAGTTATAGAAGCTCGCACAGGGCGCAGAAAAGGCTATTTACGACACTGCGCCTGTGTGCGAAACCTATGAAGCCCAAAGGAGGGTTATGTGTTTGAACGGTATGTACGTATTTATGTATGTACGTAAGTGTGTAAATAACCCGATTGCGGCGAAGCCCAAAGGAGGGTTATGTGTTTGACCGGTATGTATGTATGTATGTTACCCGACTGCGGCGAAACCCAAAGGAGGGTTATGTGTTTGACCTGTATGAAGTATGTATGACGTGTATCAAAACAGTTATATAACGTCACGCATATATTTATTTTTTAACTACCTTCTAATTCACTAGGAAATTCAAGTTATAATAATAATTTTATTTTTGTCGACAACCCTAGCGGTGAGCGTGGTGACCGGAAAGAAGGCGCGTTATGAGTTTTTGTGACTCGAACGTGGGTTTTGTTAAACAGTGCGACTTCTGTACAAAGTACTATTACTTATTCTGTGGTGGCACCAACCTCAAAAAAACTTTTATATTCTCTTTTTTGAAGTCAGTTTAATTATTTAAAATTACTTTTTTATTCAAGACATCTAGACAATTTAAGTCTTTAAACCTGTACCTAGACATTGATTTATATGGCCAGTTATTAAGTAGTTTAAGTAGGTTTAACCTACTTTCAAAAGAAGGACGGTTCTCAATTCCTGTATATGTTTTTTTTGTTTGTTTGTTTGTTAAGCGATTGCTCGAAAACGGCTGAATCGATGTGGAAAATGGATTTTTGTTTAAAAGGGTCTATATCCGAGGTGGTACCAATGCAACCAAATCAGGATCTGATGATCGGATCTTAGAGAAATCGAGGGATTGGCACACATATAGCGATTTGGGTATTGTCCATAGTCACTCGTGCGTTTCTCATTAAAAGAGGTTCTCAATTCGACCCATATGTATGTAATATTGTCAGAATTGCACAGTTTTTATGTATGTTAGGCTATAAGTACCAGCTTTTAAACATTTTTTTAAATGGCTTGCGCGATGTCCCCTTGCTGGCCAAAGGCCTCTCCCTGTGTTTTCCACAACTCTCTATTTGATGCCTCCTCCGGCCTGTTCTTAAGGAATTCGTCCAAGTCGTCGCGCCTTCTCCGTCTAGGCTTGCCCTGCTGCGTCGTCCGTCTTGTTGCTTCTAAATATGTGTGCCTAATTTCATAAGGTATTTGAAATAAACGATGGATTTTGGATTTATATTTGTATGTATGTCCGCGCATATCTCAAAAACTATAAGTCGGATTTCAAGAATTCCTTTTGACTGACTATCAAAAGTGGTTCTCCACTCGTCGGTATGTTTTTTTTGTTTGTTTGTTACGCGATTACTCGAAAACGGCTGAACCTATTCCGATTTATTATTTGTTTGAAGGGTAACCTCCGAGGTGCTCTTATTGCAACCATATCAAAATCTGATGATGGGATCTCGGAGAAATCGAGGGAACTCTTCAAATATTATGGGCACACATATAGCGATTTGGGTATTATCCATAGTCACTCGTACATTTGTTATGGAAGTACGTTCATTGAAAGACGATTAGGTATTTTAATTATTAATATTCAAAAGAAGGACGGTTCTCAATTCGTCTGTATGTTTTTTTTGTGTTTGTTCACCGATTACTAGAAGACGGCTGAACCGATTTGGAATGTTCTTTTCTGAGGCGGTATCATTGCAACCAAATCAAAATCTGATGATGGAATCTTGGAGAAATCGAGGGAATCTTCAAATTCGTTTTGGGTATTGTTCACAGTCACTTGTGCATTTATTATCAAAATAGTTTCATTGACAGTCGGTTATTTACTTTAAAAAGATGTGGGTATAATTATGTATGTTAGAATAGCTGTCCCGACGAACTTCGTCCTGCCTCATTTTTAGGGTTCCTTACCTCAATAGGAAAAAACGGAACCCTTATATTGTCACTTTGTTGTCCGTCTGTCCGTCCGTCCGTCTGTCTGTCCGTTTGTCAAGAGCAAGACTTTATCTCGGGAACGCGTAGAGATACCGAGTTTATAATAAACTCAGGTCTACGGTCCCTTGAAGCTGTTAACAAATCAATCTTCTAAGTTAACGTAAAAAAATAATATTGTTTATGCCGCAAAAAATGTAAATTTTGACACTCGCAAGGAAACCGAAATTCAAAGGATACGTTCCGTTGACGTAGAACAGCGGTCGGCAAACCTGTGGCCCGCGAGCCTCCCTGGCCATTTTGTATGTATAGGTCGTTATATTCAAAATCGTATAAAGTCACAAATTATTAACACAGTGCGGCCCGCGTCAATATCGTTTGCTACTATGTGGCCCTTGGCTGGCAAAAGGTTGCCGACAGCTGACCTAGAACTATGAAATTTGGCAAGTAATACCGTCTTATTATACAAGTTAAGGGAAAAATCTGAAAACCAATACATGTTTAACTTTACTAAAGAAATTAAAATTTATAGGGTACTTTAATATATGTGCAGTCAGCTCCAGAGATAAGTAGCCCCCCTGTCATACATTCGTAGTATGTACATATCGTCGCCACCATGCCAAATTTTTGTGAACTTGGTTTTTGGAAGTCAGTTTTTATTTTTAAACGGTTTTAGCTTACCGTGTTTGTGTCAGGTTTGTTTGGGTCAAATCTTGCAGCAGCTTTTTCAACTACTTCTACTAAACCGATTTTTTTGGTTTAAAAATTTACTTTTTTTTTTTAATTTTTAGTGGCGCTGGAAAAATATTGTTTTAACTAAATAGACTTATGTCTATTTAGTTAAAACAATATACTTATAGACTTATGTCTATTTAGTTAAAAGAAAAAAAATCCAAATCGGTCTAGCCGTCTTCAAGTAGTCGGGGAATAAACCTACATAAAAATTGCTCTTTGTTTTGAGGTCGGTTAAGACTGGAAACTTATACATAAAATAAGAAATGCACGCACAAATCGCTATATGTGTGCCTATGATATTTGAAGAGTTCCCTCGATTTATCCAAGATCCCATCATCAGATCCTTATTTGGTTGCAATAGGACCACCTCGGAGGTTATACCCTTTAAAACCATAAAAGAATTTTCCAAATCGGTTCAGCCGTCTTCGAGTAATCGGTGAACAAACACACAAAAAAACATACAGACGAATTGAGAACCGTCCTTCTTTTGGAAGTCTGTTAATTATAAATATATTGTATATTTCCAGATTTTACGCTGAGTTTGGTATACCTGGGGTACTGGGCGCAATTGACTGCACTCATGTGGCTATTGTGCGACCTTCGGAGCACGAAGAGCGATATTTTTGTCGGAAGCAATACCATTCCCTCAATGTTCAAATAGTAAGTCATGATTTTACATACAAGAAATCAAAGCACATAGAAGAAATAAATGGCACTCACCTATGGTCCAGACCGGGAATCGAATCCGGTACCTTTGGATTTCCGGCCCAGCGTCTTAACCACTCGACCACCGTAGCACACAGCAAGTGCCCTCAATTTTGCCATCTACTTGGACATTTGTATCATTCTGCGCATGAGATGACGCTAATATTAATATGAAAGAAACACGTTGTTTCTTTATTTTTATTAGTTTATAATGCGGGTAAAAAGAAAGAAAGAAAATACATTTATTTATGACAGCAAATACATACAATTAAGGAGCATTCCATGAAAATATCAACTTTTTGTCCCTTACGAAACGCTATGGCAGCTACCCTAATAAAACGTATTAACTGCTAAGAAACACTACCAATCTTAAAGCGGAGTTATGATATTACAATGCTGATAATTAGTTTCCTGAATTTATTTCTCGGAAGTATTAAAACGGTGGTGTCCCTTACGAAATATTTTCATGGAATGCTCCTTAACCACATTTTAAGTTACATTAGAGATACAGTCAAGGAATTTAATTTCCAACCCACCTAAGGTCCAATATCGTATAGCATACTGTCATCATAAGAGCTAGCTAGACTACGACGTTACTTTGACATATCACACGCATTGTTTTGTGTCAGTAACTAGGTAACAGATTAACAACGTTGACATGGTGAACTGAAATTTGGAACGTCAAGGCACTATCAAAAAAGGTCGACAACCGCGGAATCGAAATTCGAAGAAAGTCCATCTTTCTCGCTCTTGCAATATTAGAATGAAAGGAACGCAGATAACGAAATTTAGATTGTGATGTGGCGTTTAGCCACTGTCGCATATCCCTCAGCCTAGCTCAGACTTGGAGGATTTTCCTAGTTAGCTCAATCGGGATATCAAAGATAAGGAGATGAAATATAAACGCAACGATTACAAAAATAACAAACTGAAAGTTTTATTTACGCTAAAAATGTATTACACTGAATCTATCGGCCAGAGGGGCCCAAAACATATATGACGCCGTAAGGGCGTTTTTAAGTTTCGCTTAGCTGAAGGCTTAATGCTGAAAAGTTATGAGTGATAGAGTTCGTCGGCTGAAAGCTTATGGCTGTAAAACTACGCGGGATATCGTTCGTTAGCTGAAGGCTTATGATTCGAGACGGTATGCGGTATACGGAATTTCAGGCGAGTCCTGAAATGCACTTTACGGGAGCAGAGCGGTATAAAAAGTCCTGTAGAACGTTCAGTTACGGTCGCGAAGCGGTATCGGTTAGTGTCCTGAGGGGACGTTACGGATACGGGAGTAAGAGGCACGTGATGGATACGGGAAGTGGATGGGAATCGTCGCGAGCGCGTGGTAAACACGCCGCGCCCAGGATACGGGAAGTGGATGGGAATCGTCGCAAGCGCGTGGTAAACACGCTGCGCCTAGGATGCGGGAAGTGGATGGGAAGCGTCGCAAGCGCGTGGTAAACACGCTGCGCCTGGGAAGGTAGGGACTGCACTTGTCCGCTAGACGTCCGTTCGCCGGCGCGTCGAGTGAGCAAATGCTCTCGCTCTATGTGCACGGTCCGCTTTTATAGATACGGTGGCTACCGCTCGCCCGCGCAAACCCCGCCCCGCGGCTGACGTCACGCGCGCCCCGTTCTCGGCCGTTGGCTGGCGGTGACTTGTGCGCCGCGATGCTGCCGCCCGGCGCGCCGCGACGCCGGTTGATGCTCGCACCGCACAGGCGCAGGTCGGCGCTCTGTAGGCGCTCATTATACGCCCTCCTCACGCACGGAGATTTTTACCTGTAAAAATCACCTATTAATCCGGGCAAATCCTGCTGAGGTGAGGGGAGGCAGGGACCTACGTTGTGGCTTGGTTGTTATAATGAGCGTCTGGATTTGTTATGTCATGTTTAGGATCGATTTTCTTATAATGTTGCTTAACGCGTTCTATTTCGGGGTAGGTACCTATGTCCAATTGGGTTCAACTGCTTTCTAATCAGTACTGGCAAACTGTCCGATACGTTCTGTAATCGGTCCGGTATCTATTTGGCACATAGGTAGGTATTAGTGAACCCGGTGTAGTGACCTGATTCATGATACCAAAACAAAAAAAATAATTATGCGTAATCGTCCCAAACTAATTATCCATGCTCAAGAAAAAATAACCCAACAGTAACACTAGTAGACTTGTTTATTTCGTGTTGCTGTTGTATGTTCTATGCTTTCTGAAAGCATGACAAATAATAAAAAAAATATCTATGTTATTGCAACAAGAAATTGAACTCCAAGCCACAAAGGGGAAGGGAAATATTTACTTCGTTATTTTGTACTGCCGGGGTACTGACTTCGTTGTGTTTTCTCTTATTAATTTCTCCGTGTAATTAATGATCTGGTTACGCCATATAGTTCTTTGTTCGCGCCATCTGGTTTGAAACTATGGAACTGCTTATTATTTATGTTATCGCGGAGTTTGCCGTGTCTAGTTTGTTTCCAACTAATTGGCGGCCCGGTCGGAAGATGGCGCTGTTATTTTATAACGTATTTTATTAATTGTTGGTATATATTTACTAGTTATTACTGACTTCTTTATATTTTTGCCCTTACACTATCATATTATACTATCCTTATTGCTATTATTCATATTATCGGTAGTTATGTAATTTTCGTTATTTATCCACTATCTTACTCACTAATTGCGTAGCCTGAGTGGGTCCCGATTCCCACCGGCTCGCCTGTCCTAACGCGTACAACGTACTTTTCGCTTGGTATATTTGCTTTAATTCCGCTCCGCTCCTTTATAATTAATTTCTGTTTTTAACAGTACTTATGTATTTACTCACTTACGTTAGACTATTTATTTTTCTGATTACTCACTGTTTCGGTTTTTCACGACTAATGACTGTAGGTAAACTCTGGTATCTAGTTAATTACGTAATTTGTCTTTTTAACGTTGTTGTTTATACGGTGGTTTTTTTTTTCATATATAGGGTTAATGAATAGGGTTTTTCTACTATATTGTGGTTTTAAATTTATGGTTTTTTAACTGTTATGCCGTTCTACCTATTCTTTCAGTTACGGTGTGATGTTACTGATACACGGTTTTAAAATATTAATGTTAGTTAGGTATATAGTAACGATTCCGGTTTTCTACTTACCAAGTAGTTTGATGTATACTGAGTCTGACTTTTTTAATCCTTGATTTTGACTACAGTTTAGCCCACAGATAGATATGCTTGCCACTTACCGATAGTTTCCAATTTAGGATAGGTATTCTACAAATAAACACTAAGTTCTGTCCGGGTTTTTTAATTTTTATTTTTTGGTCCGGGGAACGGTCTCGGTTTTATTTATTGCCGGACTTTGTGTGTTATGCCCACCGCTTACGGTATATATTCGCTTGTCCCGCATTTTAGCGCTTATTGTCAGGTTGCCTTCTCACCGCCTTTGCAGGTTTCTTCACGTTTAATTCGGTTTTTACACTCCAGGGGTCGTCAAACCGCGGGTCGCGGTCCATACATATGTTGCCGACTGGTTGTGTCTAGGTTTTCTACGTACACTGTAGCTTGTCTTTTTACCTGTTTAATCCTGTTCTTTTCTTGTTGATTTTGGGCATTGTATGTACATCGGTATGTATGTTTATACTTCTTTGCGTTAAACCATATAAGGTAGAACGTTACGGGATAAGGGACTGTGTGCTTAGGTATGCCCATGCCTTCCAGGAATCTCTTCCAGCCACCTTTTGAGCAATCCGTTGCCGTGCGCTTTCCTTCTTTTTCCGTGTTTTTCCTTTAGCGGGCCGGGTTCCGTTGGTGCCGGTTGGTCGTCCCTGCTATGGAATGATGTTATCGTATGGTGTCCGGTTCGTTTTTTCTCGGTGAATGTATTTCTGTCTTGATTAATAACACAAAATGTGATGTATTATCGCTGTGCCGGATACCTTTTGCCTCGCCGTTTTGTATGGGGGAATAGGTACACTTTTTATCCATGGTAGTGTATACTGTCTGACGCGGTGCTTTATATCCGGGAAAGTGGTTGTTTACTAATGTCATGTGTTTTATGTTCATGGAGTTCGACGCTTCGACACGACGTCCGTTCTAGGTTGATGCTTGTTTCTTGACGCGGCGTTTTTTGTTTAAGGTATTGGACACTCTGGACGCGATGTCTTCTGTTCGTAGATCTTGACACTTTTAGACGCGATGTCTTTTCCGGTATATACGATTGTTTATCACCGCGGTGTTTTTTCTTCGGGATATCATTCACTTTTTGATGTGATTTCATACAGAACACTTTTCCCGGCGGTATTTTATATATTAAATGTTAGGTACCTATTTACGTGGCTCTGTGCTGGCTGGTCGGAACTATGTCGGTTTTTTTTCTTTTTCGCTACTCGTGCGCCCGCTGCTATCCATAGATATGTGTGATGTCTTGATGGTACATGCGTGCGCGCTGCTGGTCGTAGGCCTCCCCTACTGTCGTGTAGTTTTTCTGAGGTTCTCTGCGGCGTTTTATTTGATCGGCGGTTTGGTGGTTTTCATACGGAACACTTTTTTTTATCAGTGTTTATATATTATACGGGATACTTATGATGTTCTGACGCGACCTTTTATTCTCGGGATACAAGGTATGTTTTGACGTGACATTTTCTTCTCAGGCTGCAAGGTATGTTTCGATGTGACGTTTTCTTTTCGGGATCCAAGGTATGTTTTGACGTGACATTTTATGACTCAGGATAC
Source organism: Eudemis profundana (assembly GCA_947034925.1). Lineage (NCBI taxonomy): Eukaryota > Metazoa > Arthropoda > Insecta > Lepidoptera > Tortricidae > Eudemis > Eudemis profundana. The sequence continues at coordinate 31,306,470 of OX344794.1, forward strand.
GAGGTATGTTTTGACGCGACGTTTTATTATCGGGATACAGGGTGTGCTTTTGACGCGACGTTTCCTTCTCGGGATGCACGGTACCTTTTGACGCTGCTATGCGCTGGCTGGACGGAACTACGTTGTAGTATTATTTTGATACGGTTTTGGTCGCGAGCGTTCGCTGCTGGTCGTAGGTCTCCCCTGCTGTTTTCGGTGCGGTTGTCTGCGTCCTGTTAGGTAGGCGGGTTGGTGGTTTCTGTTAGCAAGTACGGTATTGGGTATGTTTGTACGTTATCTCTGGTCGTTTGCGGCGTTGTATTCGGTCGGCGGGTTGGTGATTTTTTTTGTTAGTGAGTACGGTTCTGGGTACGTTGGTAGGTTTTATGTCCAGCCTTTCCCTTAGTCGCCTCGTACGACACCCAATGGGAGGTCATGGGGTAGTGTTATTCTTAAACCGACTACTACACGGCTAAGTGTCTTGATGTACCGGTGCCTGTCGATAAGGTTGAATTTCGGGTGTCTATTGTTAACTTTCCTGTCCGTTCTGTTGTTCCAAGCGCTCGTCTTTTTGTTATTGGGTGTATGGTTTCATATCTTTTACGTGTACGGTTGACGTTTGTTTCCGGTTGTCGGGGTCTTGTAGGATGTAAATTACCGGTGATTTCCTTGCTGTTACGATGAAAGGGCCTTTGTATTTTGGTGCCAATTTCGCGCAGAAATTTTTGCTGGCGTCGGATAGTACTTGGTTTTTCTTTAATACCAGGTCTCCTACTTTGGGTTCCCACTGTCTTCTCTGTCTGTCATAATATGTTTTCTGTGTTTCGGATGCTTTTTGTTGGTGGTTTCGTACTATGTTGTATATTTCCTGGAGTTTTCTTATTTCTTTTAGTTGCGGTGTGGGGAACGAGTTTTTATCGTCCGGTTGGCGTAGCTTCTTGCCGTATAGCGGGAATGCTGGTGAGAACTTTGTTGATTTATTAATGGATGTGTTTATTGCAAAATTAAATTCTGGTCGTTTCTTTTGTTGTGACGGTTTATGTGTCTTACACGCGTTGCACTTCTTTTTGTATTCGGCTACTGTTCGGTACATTCCTGGCCAATAGTATTTTTGGGCTATTTTATGGAGTGTTTTGGCTGTGCCCAAATGTCCTTCGGTTGGGGAATCGTGGTTTTTTTTCATGATCTCGTCCCTTTTCTCCTTTGGTATACATAGTTTCCATTCTGTTGTTGGGTTGATTTGTACCCTATAACTTGGGTTCGTGATCTTTTTATATAGCTTGCCCTCCTTCACGCAATATTCATCTTGCTGGTGCGTACCTCTTCTTACTTCGTCCATCTTTGTCTCGTACCAACTCTGGTATTGGCTTGTGCAGACTGGATGTCTGGAGAGCTCATCCGCCCCTTGGTTCCGCTTCCGGCTGCGGTAGACTTTTCCGTTTTGGTCGTTAATTTGTTGTTGTTTCGGGTTACGTGGGTAGTACTTTTGTTTGACGGGCTCGTGGTGCTTCGGTTTTATTTTATGTTGTATCGACGTGTTTTCTTTTGTGCTTCTTTCGCATAACTGGAACTCTTGTTGTATCGTTTGATCTAGTAGTTTCTGTTGTGGTCCGGAGAGCGTCTGTTTTTTCGGATCTGTCTTTTGTTCTTCTTGCCCCTGGGTTTCCCGTTCGGGTTCTTTCGGTGTGTCTCTTTCTGCTTTCCATCCTATTTGCATCCCGGCTCTTCGGAGGACGTCCATTCCGATGATTGTGTACGTTGCTTCTGGCAGAACTCGTACCCAATGACGTATCCCGACGCCTTGTAACTTGATATCTATCAACACCTGTTTGTCTATTTTTGTACTTGCTCCATCGGCTAGGACTATTGTTCTTGGCTTGCTTGTTTCTTTTGCGCCTTTTGCTACGCACTTCTTGTATATTTCTTCGTTGATGTATGTGTTAGTGGATCCGGTATCTACCAGAGCTTCGTATACCTCGCCCATGATGCATATGTTGGTATAAATCCGGTTGTCTTCTCTCGGTTGTTCGCTCGCTGCTCCTAGCCATTCTCTTTTCCCTTTTGCCTCTTTCTTGCAACAATTTATGCTTAAAACTCCCCGTTTCCCGCACTTGCTACAGAAAAGTTGTTTCCTACCTCTGCACGCCCTTGTGTCATGTCCTGGTTTCCCGCAGGACCAGCAGCATGTCGCGGGGTCGTATCTTGGGTGTATCTTGGTCGTTTCTCCTACCTTGGTCTGTTCCCTGTTCGCGAAATGTGTTACTGGTTTCCGCCTATTGTCGCTCGTGCTCGGTTCTGGATAATTGGTACTCCGGTATGTGTGGGTGAACCGGTCTGTTTTATTTGTCGCGTCTTGTGCTTTATATGTCGCCTGGTTGCTGTATTGCGTCGCTGCGATGTTTTCATAGTCGGCGGCTAGTTTTATTAGTCCCGGTAAGTCGTTATAGTCTTGTTTTTGTATGTAAAGTTTATACGCTCGCTGCATATTTTCGTGTATCCGGTGTAGCTGCTCTGCTTCGGACAGTTTTGTGTATCGCCTCATGAGCGTTTGTAAATCGGTGACGTACTCGGTGAATTTTTCTTGGAATCTCTGTTTTCTCGCCACGATCCGTACGATAAGGTCGTCTTCGTAATTCCCGGGGAAGTAATACAGCTTAAATGTCTCCAGAAATTCGTCCCAGGTTTTCCAGGACCCGGCGTTGTTCCTGTACCACATCAGGGCTCTTCCCTGTAGGATTCTTGGTAGCGCCCGTAGTATTTCTTCGTGATCTACGTCGCATGCTTCGATAAGTTCTTGAAGTCTTTCTAGAAACTCCACGGCGTTGTCTGTACCTCTAAACGATAGGTTCCATTCCCTTATTAGTTTTGAGATGGTACTCGCCTTTTTATCTTGTTCGTTGTCGGTCATTTTTGGTGGATTTCCCTTGCGCGGCGTCTGGAAGTCCTCGGTTTCGTCTGTCTCCTGGGTGACAGGCTGTCTTATTTGGTCAACGGTGTCGGACGGTGAAGCTTTTGTCTCGGTTTCGCCAGACGACGCGGTTTTCTTTATGTCTTCGGCGACTAGCTTCCTTATTTGTTCTACTGTTAAATTTTCGGTTGGTAAACCCCTTGTTTCCGCTTCACTCATTAATTCGTTTCTCTTTAATCGGTAAATCCAGGAGGTGGGCATTCGCAATTACCTGAGGGCCTAGTTCTAGCCTAAACCACTATTTAAGGAATTTGTTATTTAAGAAAAAAAAACTATATCGGTAGCACGGAATCGTTACGCTGAAAAAAACGTTATACGGAATTGTTAATCTGTAAAAAAGAAATGGTTATAGAGGCACGTTAAACTGAAAGAAAAGGTTATTAGACAAACCGTTAAGCTGAAATAAAGTGATTATTTATGGCACAAAACAAAGTTATTCGGTTATATTCTTTCTAAGAGGTTTTATATTTTATTTCTCTCTTTATCTCTGATTTTATCGAGCTGTATGACTCGTATGTGAGTCTTTTAGTTGGGCGCCAAATGTGATGTGGCGTTTAGCCACTGTCGCATATCCCTCAGCCTAGCTCAGACTTGGAGGATTTTCCTAGTTAGCTCAATCGGGATATCAAAGATAAGGAGATGAAATATAAACGCAACGGTTACAAAAATAACAAACTGAAAGTTTTATTTACGCTAAAAATGTATTACACTGAATCTATCGGCCAGAGGGGCCCAAAACATATATGACGCCGTAAGGGCGTTTTTAAGTTTCGCTTAGCTGAAGGCTTAATGCTGAAAAGTTATGAGTGATAGAGTTCGTCGGCTGAAAGCTTATGGCTGTAAAACTACGCGGGATATCGTTCGTTAGCTGAAGGCTTATGATTCGAGACGGTATGCGGTATACGGAATTTCAGGCGAGTCCTGAAATGCACTTTACGGGAGCAGAGCGGTAGCGGTTTAAAAAGTCCTGTAGAACGTTCAGTTACGGTCGCGAAGCGGTATCGGTTAGTGTCCTGAGGGGACGTTACGGATACGGGAGTAAGAGGCACGTGATGGATACGGGAAGTGGATGGGAATCGTCGCGAGCGCGTGGTAAACACGCCGCGCCCAGGATACGGGAAGTGGATGGGAATCGTCGCAAGCGCGTGGTAAACACGCTGCGCCTAGGATGCGGGAAGTGGATGGGAAGCGTCGCAAGCGCGTGGTAAACACGCTGCGCCTGGGAAGGTAGGGACTGCACTTGTCCGCTAGACGTCCGTTCGCCGGCGCGTCGAGTGAGCAAATGCTCTCGCTCTATGTGCACGGTCCGCTTTTATAGATACGGTGGCTACCGCTCGCCCGCGCAAACCCCGCCCCGCGGCTGACGTCACGCGCGCCCCGTTCTCGGCCGTTGGCTGGCGGTGACTTGTGCGCCGCGATGCTGCCGCCCGGCGCGCCGCGACGCCGGTTGATGCTCGCACCGCACAGGCGCAGGTCGGCGCTCTGTAGGCGCTCATTATAAGATTATCGACGTTTGTGGTAGACTTTCCGGAGTCTGGATTCGGAATTATTTTAAAATGTTCTCGATTGACACTGACACCAACTGACACGTATTCGTAATTAGATGAGCAAATGACTTCGCAAAGAGGTTATCTTTAATATGCAGTGACAAATAATACGTATTGACATTTAAATACTATTACTGAAATAGAAATTTCGACCTTAATGCATTGTGAATGCTTAACAACATTTCAATGAAAAGGGTAGGAAATTAAATTTCTTGACTATACAAGAAAGCAAAATACATATAAAAATTAAATGGCACTCACCTATGGTCCAGACCAGTGACCGTGAGTGGTGCTGGTGGTGTGAGTGGTATGGTGGGATATCTACATGTGTAAAACGTGTTCTTATAAATAAATAAATATTAGGGGACAATCTTACACAAATCGAACGAATCGAATCATAGATGGCGTTTAGGTTAAAACCCTATTAAACCAGAATGATACAAAAGTCAAAGTAGATAGCAAAATTGAGCGCACTTGCTGGGTGCTCCGGTGGTCGAGTGGTTGTGAAGCTGGACCGGAAATCCAGAGGTACCGGGTTCGATTCCCGGTATGGACCATAGGTGAGTGCCATCAACGGGTTTAATGCTATGGTTCTCGTAGGGTTACGTACTGTATTTTCATTATGTAACAGTAACATAAACTACTATTAATCACCTATAAGCAGGTTATACTGTTTTATTTCCTTGCAAATGTTTATGAAATAAGTAGCCAAGGTATGGAGCCTGACATCTGTATATGCTGTAAAAAAAGGTGGTCAAGAGCGAGTCGGGCTCGCACACCAAGGGCTGGAACGTCCGCCTAAAACTGGCACTATAAGGCCTTTGTTTTCTTCTGTCTATTCCTATACGGAACAGACTAAGTAGGTAGTTTTTAATGAAACAATTTTTCAATCAACTACTTTTTATTATTAAACCATCACAACCAAAATTAACTATAAATAAATAACTATCTACTAAAATTATCTAATTTAGTACATCGTGAGCAAACCGGCATACATCTGCGAAGAATTCAAAAGGTGTATGTGAAGTCCCGAATCCGCGGCGGGCTAGCGTGGGGACTTCACATACACCTTTCGAACTACATCCCATACAATCAGTCTAGTCTATGAGAGTAGGCCTGTGCTCTAATGAAGTAGTACATTTAGCTATAGAGATAAGTAACGCCCCTATCTTACCTTAGTCTGTCGGTTTATTATTTTTGTAGCTGACTGTACGTACAGTATTTCTATCTTCCTTTAATCACAGCCAAAGTCCCAACCGAAACAATGTTATAAGGTTGTCAAACTAGTAGTAATTAAAATAATTCACAATAATGAAACCACCAAAATCATTTATTTCTGCAAGTAGGGCCCTCAAGGACTCTTTTACATGTCTGATTCTATTCTTTTCTTTTGGCGCTTCGGGTAATGACCATCTGGTGAGAAGAAGCGCCGTAAGAAACTCACCAGTTTCTCTTTCCAAAAATATTAAGTAATACTGCAATTATGACATTATTACCTGAGATTTCATTAATAAAATGCAACAAGCAAATAACTGATATACATTACATTAAACTTAAAACTACATTTTGTAAAGGGTCTCTAGGCGTCAACACAAGACAAATAAAATAATAGATAATAAATAGACATAGTAAAATTTATGGAGATGTAAGGAGTCTCCGTTGTCACAATATTATATTTTGGAGGTGTAAAGGACCTCCATAAATTATACATTTAAAGTAAAGGCCCAGAAGCGTTTCAACCGTCCTTTCCGTTGTGTTACAAAACTTTCATTTATAACTGGTTTAATTAGCGATTTGGTTAACTGCTGTCGGCGGCGACAGATATAGGTATAGATAAAATATTGGCGGATCTCCTTATTATCATTTAAATTTAAAGCATTTTGTTATCGCTTATATGAATAGAAGCACAACGGAAAGGACGGTTGAAACGTTTCTGGGTCATAAATGGTCCTTAAGTGTCAAAACATTGACAAGTACAAAAACAGAAAAACACAATTATTAATCTAATAACATTATTTTAAAATATAATTATGGGCCGAAACTGAGATCAAAGCCGAAATTCAGTTTCGGTTTCGGCCGTGAAAACAAGTTTCGGTCGGACACTAATTATTTATTTTCAGTCACAGTTAAACCCACGGTGGTTCATCATACATGTGTGCTGTAATAAGCTTTAGAAATAAATTTGCAATTTACACAATAATTTGTGCCACCCGCTTTTATATGTATGCATAGAATCAACAAAAGTATATAACATAAAAGCCTTTATTTCCTTTAAATACTGTTATAATAGACATCTTAACAAAACTATTGGGTTCTTCATTTTTGAACGTAGGCCTCCTGCCATTGAACTCAGTCGACATAAAGAAATATACTATTCAGTCTAAGAAAGAAAGTTGGAATTCTTATGAAGACTTTATTCTATAGTTTTATTGTTATGCTATCATCACTATCGAATCAATCTAATAAGTAGTAATTTTAAAATAAAAATGATCTAATCAAGCAGTAGTCTGTTACAGATTTAAGCAACCATAGAAATATGTACCTACGTACAGTCGCAGAGTAAAAATCAGTGCCTATAGTAAGAAAGGGAATAAATAAGTCGGCTATGAGCCAAATGCAAAGAGGTGTCTAAGACACTTGCGGTCTTTTGTTCCTCGTTTAAATGTCCATTGACGTTCCGCGACTATACGATACAAGTACTTCCATCCTTTAATAACAACCAAAAGTAACAAAGTAAATATTTCTCATTTTTTATATTTAGGCATAGAATCAACAAAAGTATATAAAATAAATAAAAAAGTATATAAAAAAGTCTTTATTCCCGTTAAATGTTAACTTAAAATCTTATAAATATACTACCTGTCCCAGCTAACTTCGTTCCGCCTCAGAATCAATAAAATTTGTTTTAATTTGCTTACTAAACTGAATTAAATTTAAGAATTATACCTAAAGTGTAACTTGTTTTATGAGTCTTCAAAGTTGAGTGAATAGCCTTGAGTGAATAACATTGAATAGCCAATAAAAATGTTAGTTATGAAACAGTTACGATAAACACAAGTTGAACATAGCTGCAGGACAAATACTTCATCTCCCTGTAGAAAGTATGACCGTGTGACTTCACATCGCTACTAACTATGCTTCAGTATAAAGCGTTCTGAGGCTTTTTGTGGGACAGACTAAAAATGTGATTTGAACATCGTTTTATCTCTGTGAGCTTCAAGAATATTGAAGTGGTTTCTTCACAAATATTTCTATTATTTAGAGGTTTTTCTATAATATAACATAGAAAAAGTTGTAAAATAGCCTATTATTCAGAAAATCCGTTTTTTTATGAAAACTCGGTCAGGACGCTATCTGCCAGGTCTAAAGGATTTAGGTAACAAACAGCGGATTGATACATATCATAATATATAAAAAAAGATGAATGAAATATCTAGCCTATTCGGTTTCTCATTTTTGAGCGAAGGCCTCCATTTTGTGCCATTTAACTCGGTCGAAGTATACTGTTTAAAAATGCTGTAGATTGATATCTTCAGAACGTTGAAATTCTTCTGATGCGTTTATTGTAGGTTGGATCCTTAGTGTCTTAACTTAGTTTAATTTTCAGAAAATGTCTGAGAAACTAGCGCTAGTTAATTTTTTACTGTAAAAGCTACAAATTACTACTCGATTTTATTTAGGAAATTATGTTTACTCGTATAAAAACAATTCTTTACGTATATTTCCATTCACAGGCGATTCGGGTTACCCTCAACGGAAGACAATGATGACGCCTATCACCAATGCCGAGCCGAGAACACCCGAGGCACACTACACCAACCTGCAATGCCGTGCGAGAACTATAGCGGAAGGAGCCATCGGTAGATTAAAAACTCGCTTTCGCCGTCTGCCGGTGCATAGGGTCCTACATTATGATCCTCGCAAGGCCGGCTCTATTGTAAACGCATGTGTAATATTACACAACATTTGCAATAGAGCTAACCTGCCATTTGTGCCAGCGGACGATGACCTTGAGGAGGATCTCATCTCGACGCTCGTGTTCAACCCGTTGGGCCGCCTCACCTGCTCTCGTGCTCCGCAGCGCGGCGTGGCCGAGGACGCGGACGACGAGGACGCGGCGGGCGTCGCCGCGCCGGCTGGGTGTCGAAGCGAGGCAGCGATTAGTTACGCGTCTCTGGCACGATCGGCATCACCACCGAGCCTGAAAATATATAACGATATAAGTTTTTCGAGATTTTTTTTTTTCGCACCTTAATCATTAATTTAACGTTAAATATTCGGCTCTGTACCGAATCGTAATGTAATGTAGATAATTCGGGTCCATCTTCGGATTAACTGTATGATAAGGTGCATTGGGGTGATTTCGAACATGGGATAGTTCCGAAAATTAAGAATTAAGCGCTAACAATGTATTAGACACGCCAATAGTGCTCTGACTAATTGTTTGCCCCAAAAAACAAACAGTAATAAAACAACTTAAGGGCATTTTTATCTTAAAATGTACGGTTAGGCGAAACTTAAGCTATGTTCAAATACCGTCGAACCTGTCAGTCCGTAACGAAATGTATGGAGTTTGACACTAACCGTCAGTTCTGTAACGACCTGCTAACTGTCAGTTAAGAACGCACTTTAAATAAAAAAGCGTTTAAGTTGTTTTATTACTATGAGTGATAATCGCGGAAACCGAAGACAATATTAAAACAAACATAGTTAATTAAAAAATCCTAATTTTCAGAATTACCCCACGTTCGAAATTACCCCAATGCACCTTACCTGATTATGTATTGTCATTGTCACCAAAGATTTATGAAAGTATGCCAGGGCTTTAGTTTGGCGAGTGTGTAACGACCTATGTAAAAATCAGCCTTGTGATTATCATGTGAATGGGGACCCTCATTTTGCAACTTGACGTCCGTCTGGCAGGGCTTTAGCAACGTCATACGGTTTAGGCAACATTACTTCAAGTTTACAAATACAAAAAAAGCTGAATTAAACCTCTGGATAAATGCAAAAGCTCCGAAGTGCCAGTTTGTGGCTGGAAGTGAACCTAAATAATGAAGAGATAGAGAGGTGATTTTCATGAAAAAAACAAACTTTTCTACCGTATCTACTTCTTAGACTAGTTAGGCTGCCATCTCCAATGTTCGATTTTTTAATCGTATCTGTCGACAAAAAACAACCTTATGGTTGTTTAATGAGTGTTATAGAATTAATCTTCTTACTAAAAGACAACTTACTAACTTCGAACAACGTTATTATAGTTAATGAGGGTAGACTCTGATGTACTTTTTTGTTAGTCTACGAAATCACCGTTTTCGAGTATATGTAATCAATCATTACAGTCTGATTACATGTACAATAGACAAAAACTCAAAACTTACTTGTAAGGAGTCCTTTTATTAGAATAAAAAAAATATCAGAAAGAATTACGAATGCAAACTGAGGTGCATAGACAACCGATAAGCAATTCCTTTTGGCGACTTAGGTCTATCAGGAAAAATTACTAGATATAAAAAATGACTAGAACGTGATATTGTCAAGAAAGAAAATTGGAGAGATGTATTATTAACTAAGTATAAAAATGCCGATATCAAAAAAAAGTCGAAGATGATTATTACCTAAGTATAAAATTGCCCGATCATTCTCTTAGGATCCATTCATTAGATCCATGATGTATCTAATGATATTTTTTTTTCTAACTAGATCCATTACTCAAAAGTATGGATCTAACGATTTTTTTTTCTCTTCTGACACATTTTGGTACCCTGTCGCAAGAAATGGATCTATGGAAAATGTTTTTCTCAGTAGATACATTGCCTATCTTCGGAATAGATCTACGGAGTGTAGTTTCTCCATAGATCAATTTATTCATTTGTTCATGTATCTAATGAGATCACTTTTCTCGCTAGATACATTTTATAAGATCCATTATGGACCTGGTGAGACTTTTTTCTCATTAGATCCATTGATGCTCTCGATAGTGGATCTACTAAGAACATAATCTCGATAGATCCATTTGCTCTGACCGCATATGGATCTGGTGAGACTTTTTTCTTACTAGATCTATTAGTTCGCTAGATAATGGATCTGTTGAGAATATTTTCCTACTAGATCTATTAGTGCGCTAGATAATGGATCTGTTGAGAATATTTTGCCATTAGATCCATTACTTCGCTAGATAATGGATCTAGTTGAAAATATTTTGCCATTAGATCCATTACTTCGCTAGATAGTGGATCTGTTGAGAATATTTTCCCACTAGATCCATTACTTCTCGAAATACAGGATCTGTTGAGAATATTTTCCTATTAGATCCATTTGCTCTGACCGCATATGGATCTGGTGAGACTTTTTTCTTACTAGATCTATTAGTTCGCTAGATAATGGATCTGTTGAGAATATTTTGCCATTAGATCTATTACTTCGCTAGATCATGGATCTGTTGAGAATATTTTCCTATTAGATCCATTACTTCTCGAAATACTGGATCTGTTGAGAATATTTTCCCATTAAATCCATTTGCTCTGACTGCATATAGATCTGGTGAGACTTTGTTCTCCACCTCCAAAAATTTAATTATAAGAGTTCGGCACCTAAACGTCGCAAAGTCGTCAGAGACAATGATGATCGAAGTTTGATGGCTCAAATACAATTAATCAATGGAGAAATTAGTATTGGACATTTCCTGGAAAAATTGAGATAATGTGGCTAAAGTGGCTTTTACCGCACGCTACGCGTACAGAAATAGCCGCTTTCTGGCCGAATGTAGACATAAAATGTTGTACACAACCCGGGAGGCAATAAAGAAAGCCTTCGATCGCATATTTACATCCCTCGCTTGCAGCTCGGACCGCAAACATCTGCGATCTCTGCCTTTCTTTTGTTTTACCACCCTAGTTGCGTAATGTACTATTATCATTAAAAGTTGTATATCCAGTATATCTATTAGTCATATTTAATAACGTTATGAAAATTCCCGTAAAAAAATCCTTGTACAATACAAACAACCCAATTTTTTAACCGGCTTTCAAAAGAAGGACGGTTCTCTATTCGTCTGCATGTTTTTTTTTGTATTTGTTCACCGATTACTCGAAGACAGCTGAACCGATTTTGAAAATTCTTTTTTTTTTTAAAGGGTGCACCTCTGAGGTTGTCCCATTGGAACCAATTCAATTAAGTAGTCAAGGTAAAAATATGTATACATTGAGTTTATTACTGTAGTAATAAGATTTGTACTTATACATATTTTTATATTTTTGTGGGGTATACATATTGGTGACCTTGACTGTACTTCAAAATTATTATGATAAGTAATCATTTGCAAATATTCAAACAATTTTTATATTTTACGCCTTCGTGGAATTTTGTAACCTCAGAACAATAGGTAGGTACCTACTTTATTTACAAGTTAGGGACAAAGGAAAAATTAGGGTGGTCAATACATTCGGCTAAGGCTGTACGTGATTATGTAAACAAAAAAAGTTGTGTTAAATGTAAATTAATAAGCTCGTTTTAATTTAATAAATATTTTTTTACAAATACGTTGTTTTACGTAAAATGAAAAAGAAAATTACTAAGTAGGTAGATTGGTTATGATTATGACGGCGATGATTGAATATAAATATAATGTCTATTGACTCATTTCACTAAATTTAATTCATGGACAACAACAGATTTAAAATTTCTCTATTATCCTCGAGTACATTTTGTACAACTTCTCATTAGATCCATAACAACTTGTAAGATCTACTGAGGAAAACATTATCCATAGATCCATTTCTTGCGACAGCTTACCAAAATGTATCATAGGAGAAAAAAAAATCGTTAGATCCATACTTTCGAGTAATGGATCTAGTTAGAAAAAAATATATCATTAGATACATCATGGATCTAATGAATGGATCCTAAGAGAATGATTGAAATTGCCGACATTTAAAAAAGTCCAAGATGATTATTACCTAAGTATAAAAATGCCGACATTTAAAATAGTCCAAGGTGATTATTGCATGATACTTTGCATGGGTACCTTTGTTTTATTATATATGTATGTTTATTGTAACAAGTATATGTGTATGTCTATTATTGAAATTATATTATATAGATTTGTGACTCGAATGCCATTTCGGTTATAAACAATCTTGCACCAATTAAAGTCTCTGTTTTACCCGGTGGTTGACTGGTAGAGAATGCCTTAAGGCATTAAGTCCGCCGTTTGTACTTTTTTATTATTGTGCAATAAAGTTTAAATAAATAAATAAATTATTACCTAAGATGATGACTTATATCAGTTTACTTCACATTAAAATAGATTGTGTATCTTCCTATCTCTAAAGAGCTAAATAGTCTAGAAACTTCCACTACTCAGGAACATGACCTCCTGGAATTATCGAAAAGAAAATCATAATTATTATTTAGAACATTTTGTAAGAGATTGTTGACATTTTTATACTTAAACTTTCTGGATCATAATCTTGTCAAAATAATATGTTTACATTGTTAAATATTAACATTTCTATACTTATACTTTCTGGGCTATAGACATTTTTACATATTGACATTTGTAAATATCGTCATTTCTATATCTCGGCATAAATAGCCTTGGACAATTTAATTTTATAAAATCGTAATTTTTATACCTAGTCATTTTTCCTGATAGACCTAAGTCGCCAAAAGGAAGCAATTGGCAAGTTTCGGGTACTCTCGCAAAATGCTACTGCGTTACTATTGACGCTATTTAACAAGCTTCATATATTATGTATATGTACAGAGATGTACAGGGTGTTACATTGAATGTATATAAAACAAAATCGGGTTAGTTGCACCATTTATAACTCGAGAACGGGTGGACCGATTTTTGAGATTTTAGGTTTGTCTGTGTCCCTAATGACAGAATAACTATTAAAACATCTAAAAAACTACAATTTCTAAGGCGGAACGAAGTTCGCCGGGACAGCTAGTAGGTTATAAAATTAGGGTGGCTAGAGAATACAAAAAAACATTCCATTTCGGGCCTGAAAAAATAGTACATTACATAACTAGGGTGGTAATACAAAGAAAGGCCGAGATCGCAGAAGTTTGCGGCCCGAGCTGCAAGCACAGCGTGCATACGTCGCTTCGCGTACGGAAAAAGCCGCTTTCTGGCCAAGTGTAGACATAAAATGATGTACATAACACGGGAGGTAATAAAGAAAGCCCTCGATCGCATATTTACGTCCCTCGCTTGCAGCTCGGGCCGCAAACTTCTGCGATCTCGGCCTTTCTTTGTATTACCACCCTAGTTGTGTAATGTACTATTATTATGCCCAGTAAGTAGATTTAGGTTAGCGATATTTAAATTTAACATTATTCCAAATTGATAGAGCAGCAATAGCTCCTGAGATGTCTGGCTGCGACAGGCAGAGGCACACCATAAGGGTCCCTTTTTATCATTTTGGTACGAAACCCTAAAAACCAGAAAAGTAAAAACTCGCATGGAGAGGGTTCCGTATGTTAAGAATTTTCCTATTGTTACTTTAAATACAAAATATAAGAAGTATATTGTATTATGTCATAATACAATATACTTCTTATATTTTTTTGTAATCAATAGGTAAATGACTATTTTTGTACTATTTTTCAAATTTTTAGGCCTAGTCGTTAGGGAGATAAGGGGCAATGGTACATTTTCGCATATATTTTATTTTATTCCAAATAACCTGTTCGATTTCTTGTCCTTTTGAGGCACGGAACCCTAACATTTATCATAATTTGGGTACCTAGGTACATTTTTCACACAATGTGTATCTTTATTGCCGCTATAACAACAAAGAATAAAAATAAAAGAGTCCTCACACAAGAAACGTGTTTTTTCGAGTGGTACAGAGGTACAGATTAGTATAGTACGGAACCCTTCGTGTGGGAATCCGACTCGCACTTGGCGGTTTTTTCATCTGTAGTGCGCATTTTGTGTGTCGGCTATGGAACCTAACCCGAAGTAAAGCATGGTCTAACCTGATCTTTGCCGATGTCAAGTTTATGAATAAAATAAATATATTTTTGATCATTGACTATTAAATAACCGGGCATTTAAGTTAACAATTCGACATAGTTCCAATTTTTAATAATAATGTGTGACGCACTTTGATTAAACTTATTTCGTTATTTTGGTAGCGTTTTATTTGAATTTTCCTCGTAGTTGGAGTGAAAAGCAGTATGTGTTACAAGGTAACAATAGAATCCTTCACTACATTCAGGATTCAATGTGGCGTACTCGCCGTAAATATATGTATTATACTTTTACTCCCCAGTAATACAATCTACTATTATGCAGTAAAAAAGCAATTTTACAAGAATTAAAAACAGTATAATTATTACCTCCTGTCAATTCTCTCCATGGTATCAGAGATCCTAATGAGGCTGTCGCGGATAGAAGCAAGGATCTCCCTTAGTTCCCATTGCCCCTCCAGCCTCTCCTGATTGTTCTCCAACAACAACCGCCGAGCGCTACGGGCATCAAGCCGATCAGCATCTGCCATGCGACGCCTGGTACGCCTGCGACGCACTGGTCCCTGTGCAGGTGGCGGCGGTGTTGGTGGTCGTGGTGGTGGTGTTGGTGGCGGTGGTGGTGGTGGTGGTGATGGTGGTGGTGGTGTTGCGGCTACGATCCTATAAGGCTCGGACCCAACAGGAGACAGAGGTGCATCCTCCAGAACAATAATATATTCCATTTCCACATCCTCTTCAGGTGGGTCTGCTTCCTGTTGCTGGAAAATTTAAACAGTATTATATAAATAAACATATACATATATAATATATATATATAGTCAGATTGTCAAATATTTTGTGTATCTTAATTTGTGCTGGATTACCCACCATTTCAGGGAAAGGATCCACGCGTACACCCGATATACCACTACCAAATCCAGCCCCTAAAAGGTTGAGAAATCTATTCTCTATATCCTGCAGCACAGGAGCATTAGACGGGCCACCACCCGTACCGCTCATAGCTGCACGCATTGAAGAGACCTTCTTCTTCAGTTTTGCCTTGCAGTCAACCCAATACTAAAATAAGTTAAAAAAGTTATATTAAAATTAACACGTTGGCTGCTATGAGCATCACCGATGGGATCACATACTACAAATATACCGATATTTGTAGTATGTTGGGCAGCCAACATCTTAATATACTCTTTGCATTCTCATTAATTTTTACAAGTTTCCAAGTCCCGCCGTACATAATATAAATTACACCCTGTAAAGGTGGGTAGCTGTGTCTGACAAAAAATAGATAGTAAGATCTTATAATATAATACATATTATAGATCCATGTGACATTTAACAGGTTCATGACCAACAACCCACCTAGTAGGCTCTCGCAGCTTATGCTCAGATGCCGGCCGATTTTGCATTGCACATTATTGGCCTCACAAACCCACCTTGCGAGCTCTGTCGGTTTCTGGGGTGTTGTTTAATTTTTTATCTGGTTGTGAGAGTGTTAAATGTGTCTATGTTCCTTAGACTGTGATAAGAGTCAATAACAATACTTACACTAGACCACTCCTTCCACGATTTGGTGGCACCTTCTCCCATACTATTTAGGGCTTCTGCCACCTCTTGCCACAGCCTTCGGGAATGGTCACGTGCATGGGCCGACTTGTTATGGCCCAAAGCGATGTCGCGATGATCATTCAAATGCTCCCAGAGCACGTTGAGTTGGTTGAGGGTAACGCGGCGCTTAGGGTCTTTACCTCTGCGAAAATATTGAACATCGGTTTAAGTTTCCAGTTGTTAGGTATTCTAGGCGATAATGTAAAAAGGGAGATTATAATGCTGTTTTCTAACAGAACGTTAAATTGGTACAATTAAATTTGTGTAAATTTACACTTACGCCATCCTCCGCAACACTACTATTAACACAAATGAATTGTTGGTTATTAAACGAACAAATGTAAAAAAAAGGAATGTAGAAGTATAACTGGCTGCTAACGATTCTCGCTGCACTTGCATTGACTTGCACTAACGAACATTCAAATCGAATTATAATAACCGCGCCTTAGTGCCACTTTCTGTCAAAACAAACTTCATTAATCATAGACAAGCGTTTACTAAAGAACGTTCGAAACATTTGTTCATTTTCTTTTTCTACAATAAATTATATCAAGAACTAAAAATCATTCAAATAGCACATTCCAATCATCAAATGTATAATCAATTTATTCATATCTTTGCATAGGCACACAATAATTTTGATGGATCAGATTTGAAATAAAAAACCGGTATTGAATCGATAAAAATCCTTGATATCGTTTTCAAACGCTCCTTCAAACCACTAACCGGCCAGCAAAAAGAGGATCCAGTCAGTTTCTGCATGGATTTAGGTACCTAGTAATACGATTAAATCCAGTCACCTAATCCGGCCAGAGTTGCCCGGAAACTGAATTGCCTGGCAATTGGCTGGATTTTATAAAGTTCGTAATAGGTTCCCTGATTGTATTTTATAATTGGGTACTTGACTGTAACTGAAATTTGTAAAAAATATATAAGATCAAAATAAGGAAATATGTTCAAGTTTTGAGTTTGATACCCAACGTGTAACTTTTTTTATGAGCCTCCAAAGTTGGATGGGAAAGTCCATTTTAAAATTATAAAATTATTAAAAACTATTAATACCATTAAATAGCCCATAAAATTAATAGTAACTTTTGTTATGAAACCGTTACGATAAACGCAAGTTTTAACATAGTTGCAGAACAAAGTTATTGATTCCCCCAAACAACGTATGAGTAGTGACGTCACTGTATAACGGGCTTCAGTAGGGAGCGTTTCGGCACGTATTTGGGAAGGTCTAAAAATGTGATTTAACATTGTAGTATCTCGGTGAGTTTTTATGATATTGAAGTGGTTTTTTCACTAATATTTCTATTATTGAGAGTTGTTTCTATAACATATCACAGAAAAAAGTTGTCAAGTAGCCAATTCCACCAAAACCGGATAGCTAACGAAAATTTCAAGTCAAGTCAATAACTTTTTTTTTATACATCTAGGGTGGTAAACAAGCGTACGGCCTGCCTGATGGTAAGCAGTCACCGCAGCCTATGGACGCTTGCAGCACCAGGGGTATTACGTTCGCGTTGCCGACCCTTCAGAACTTATTCACTTCCCTCTTGAAGAACTCCATACTGTAGCCTTCCGGGAAAACCGCGGCAAGGAGCTCATTCCACATTCGGATTGTGCGCGGTAGGAAATTTCTTTGGAACCGCACGGTGCGCGACCATTTTGGTACTACAAATAAATATAAACTACCTACTACAAATAAATAAACTTAATTAAATTAAATAACCGGACAAGTACGACTCGGACTCGCACACCGAGGGTTCCGTACAAACTCGGAAGTAGATACTGAACTGTATGTTGGGAACTTGGGACAAACTAAACATTTTTGTTATAAAACTGTTGTCCTCATACATTGACATAGGTCGCGGATAGTTAAGTACCTAGCAGCAAATAAGTTTGTGTTACTATTTTTGCGAATTTCGAAAAACGATATATTTTCCTGTAATATTTAGGATGATATTAATAATTGGTAATTATTACAGTTTTTTTTTGTTCAGTAACTTCGAAGATAATAAGGGGAACGGTATTTTTAGAACGTCTTTCGTTCTAAATCAAAAAATACGTACATGATTAAGAAAAAACAAATTGTTTTAGCATCTACAAATTAAGCCCTTTTATTTGATACCCCACTTGGTATAATAGCCCAACTTTAAATTTTCGTCGTCCCATTTTTTTAAACGGTGTCGCTCCTTTAAAATACCTACGTACCTAAAAATATTATAAGATTTTTATTATGTCTAGCCGGGAGAGGATTTTTAAAACTATATCGAATTTCAAATAGATAGTAGCAATAGTTCCTGAGATATCTGGCTGTGACAGACGGACAGACAGACAGAGTCGCACCATAAGGGTTACTAAAAATACTACGGAAAAAGTTTTCATTTACCGCCATGGTCTAGCAGGCAGAGGCGAAGTGTTTATCTTATTTCCTCGTGAAAATGCTCTGTTTCTCCCTTATTTCGGTCTACTTTCGGTCACAAATCTCAACGTACCTCGGAGTGGTTGCGTTTGCCCAGGCGAGACCCGTAAAATTGCAAAAAAATCTGGAAAAATATCTTATCGCCTCAAGGATAGTTTTGGGTTTAATCTATAGGTTTTTATGCTGGTAATCTTGAGGTAACATTGCCAGAACAGTAGGGCGTTGCTAAATACCTGCCAGACGGTCCTGAAGTTGCAAGATTAGGGTCAAAATTTATCTTATAGCCTCAAGGCTGATTCTTGCATATGTTGTTGTATACTCCCCAAAATATACCCTATACAAAATGACAGAACATTAGGACGTTGTGTTCAGCACCCAGACGAGGTCAAAGTTGTAGGTCTCAGATACTAAACATATGAAAAATGGTTCAATTACACGTGTTATCTGTAAATACTCTATTTCTCCATTCTTTTCGTGTACTCTGAGACACAAATGTCAACGTCTGGTACCCCGGACCGGTTGCGTTCACCCAGGGGAGGAAAATAAACTTGCAAAGAAGCATGGAAAAATATCTGATCGCCACAAGGGTTCTTTTTGGTTTAATCTATAGTTTTTTATGTTGGTAACTTCGAGGTAACATTGCCAGAACAGTAGGGCGTCGTTAAGTACCTGCCAGACGGACATGAAGGTGCAAAATTGGGCCCAAATTTACATAAATGTTGACCCTAATCTTGCAACTTCAGGACCGTCTGGCAGGTATTTAGCAACGCCCTCCTGGTCTGGCAATGTTATCTCGATATTACCAACATAAAAAACTATAAATTAAGCCCAAAACTGTCCTTGAGGCGATAAGATATTTTTCCAGATTTTTTTGCAAGTTTACGGGTCTCCCCTGGGCAAACGCAAACACTCCGAGGTGCCAGATGTTGAAATTTGTGACTGGAAGTAGACCGAAATAAAGAAGAAATAGAGCATTTTCATGAGGAAATAAGATGAAAGTTTCGCCCGTGCCTCCCATACTACCATATTTAATTTGCAGTTTGTGTAGATAAAGCAGTGTATGCAACTGTACATACTTAAGCCTTAAAATATCGTGTGATCTTATATATTCATTATTATGAAACGAGCCGATGACTATGGCTTAAAATAACGTGCCGTGCAGAAGAAATCGATACCACGGCTACTTGAGGTTGTGCGGCAATAGAAATGCTGCTACGAGTACCTTACCAGACGAACTGTAGGTGTATGGTGACTTTCATATTCAAACGAATAAAGGGGCAAAGGCAAACCGCGCATGGACGGACTTTGAGTGCCGAGTGGACACTAGGCGAACAAATTGCCGGCGGAGGCCGTTCTAATAGGATCGCATTAACTGTAAGTGTCACAATTATGTTCACGTTCCATCAAGGACATAAATAACCGATTTTTTTTCTATTTAACTATTCAGTAGGGATTGCAATCGGTTATTTTTAATATGGAAAAAAACTCGAGTTTTAACTAAAACCGAGTTTTTTCCATACAAAAAATAACCGAGTTGCATTCCCTAGTACTCAGTCAAAATGCGACACATAAAAGGAAATGGAACAGTTTTTGATCTCTAAAAAAGACTGGCAATTTCTTAACGACAGAAGAGGTGGTAACGACTGATTGTGCACCTACCTAACCTGTACCTCTAGCACAACTGTGACACGCGACTCTTTGTCGCGCGACAAATGCTACCTATCTCTTTCCACTCGATAATATAGCGTGACAGTGACAGATGATGCTCTGTCGCGCGAGAAACGAAGTCGCGGCCAGTTATGCTAGACGTAGGTACTGGATGTGGATTTGTAATTTTCCTAAATTTTTTGTCATAACGCCGTATTAATAAATGTCCTGTTATGAAGAGCTTATGTTTTTGTTTTGCAATTATTAGGTACTTACTGACAAAATTGTAAACATTTTTGATAAAAGTGATTACAACCTGTCAGAAGGCCATATTTTCATATTGTTTGGATGATGGTAAGTTTGGCTGACGTCACATCAAATAAATCCGGCTATATGAAGGTACAAGTAGGTTTTGTTACATTGTCATCGTGTTGAATTCTTATCAGTAGTTGTAGAGTACTAAATAGTACTGTAAATAGGATACATATATCCAATCAATTGAAACTGTAGATCATTTTAAGAGTACTTACACTAAAATAATAATCTATATTACTTAAATTATAAGCCAACGGTACCTTTTAATTAGGTACCTAAGCTCCAAAATACTCGATAATTCGCTGCCATTTTTTTTGTATAATAATCGCGTTTTCGTGAAACTTTGAGTATTATCGGAATCCTTATCGGCAATGTGGCATGGTATGTGCTTGTACGTTACTCGATCATGTACGCGTATGAATTAGGTGTGTCGTATTTAATTCGCTACATATGGACTACAGTGAGACTGATTCAATAACCCAGCACTCGTCTCATGGTGTGCATTTATCGTTGTGTGAATTACGTATTCGTAACTCTCGCACTTATTAAATTGTCAGAGAGAGATGTGGGTGTTTTTTCTATAGAAACCAGAGCTGTGTAAGTCTTGAATTTGGGCATTTTCGTCATTGCCAGCTCATAGGGCCAGATCAGGGTATGAATCATGATGAGCCAAACCAATCAAGCAGCATACCTATCTACAAATTAAAATGGAATAGAATATTTTATTAGGATAGGTACCTAGAGGTACAGTCATCACACGGAAATTTACGCCACTTGGCTCCGTTCTTAATTTAGGCGTGTGATGACAATCGAGCGTACAATCGAACACACTGTTAAGGCGCGGTAGGACCTGGCTCGCATTTCACATACAAACTAGGGTCGGGCGGAATGCAGATTATTGCAGATTATCTTCGATTTCTAACATAAAAGTATACGTTATCAACCCAAACATGAGAGGATGCCCTGCATGACTGTGAAATCATGATTGTCAGGTATTAATTTTGTCAGAAAAGGTAACTAGTGATGACAAAATGAAAAAAAAATGAAAAAAATACTTTATTTTATAGTGTTTTCGCGCTACTTTTCTATCGAGCGAAGTGTTCGCTATCGTGTTCTAAGTGAGAGGAAGCCCTAGATACAGTTCTGAATATTATTATATATGTTTTACAGTGACCTAAGAGTCAAATAAGTGCTCTAAAAATGATTTGGAAACTAGGCTTCCGTGCCCGATTCTGGTCTCACCTCGCCTTAACTGTACATTTGTAAATGTATATCAACTTTATTGCAACGTGTTAAAGTCTAGGGGTGGTCAGTTAATTGTGGCTTCGTTTGTACTCAGGGCACACGACTGCTAAGGAATTATGATTACACGGCCAGATTAAGAACATGTGGCGTAACCGTGTGGTGACTATACCAGCTACAAACTTCCAAGAAATCCATCATAAGAGATGTAAAACCTGTTATATAGTAAGTATAAAGCAACAATTAATACCTACTACCTACTGTGCTGCCCTGATAAGCTGAAGAACTGACTTTCTCAGGACATTCTGCCATTGGGATTTATCCTGGCAGTATATTTTTTTTAGTTTATCAGGGCAGTGTGGTGGTCAAGCCAACCCGACTTTCCTAAGGACTTTGAAACTTTGTATAAAGTAGTTTTCGTAATTTTTCGTAGTGTTTTTGTACAAAACCGTAGAATTAGCATTGCACTTAGGAGTTTATAAAGTTGCGAAATTTCAATATGAAAAGTTTTCAGATGTGTATTTAGCAAACAATGAAAACATGTCCTTGTCTTACTAAATACAAGCGTTATTATATATTTCTACTGCCTATCTTATTAATACATATGTGATAATGTTACAATAATACGTAAGTATTTAAAAATTCCCACAGGAAACTTTCTGAATGGAACTTGCTTTAAATTCGCTCGAAAGTTTTTGAAAACTTAAGAGAACTTTTGAGAACGTTCTGCATCTTGTATACTGAGAAGTAGAATTCACTACTGCACTCTGTTACGGATTGCTATGTCCATTGTCCCACAACTGCAGTAAATTTACCCATTTTTACCCGACTGCGGCGAAGCCCAAAGGAGGGTTATGTGTTTGACCTGTATGTATGTATGTATGTCCGTTCCTATGTCCGCTCGTGACTACTCAACGGCACATCCGATTTTGATAAATGATTCATCATTAGATTCGTCTTGATAGTGCGAGTGTCACTGGGTATGAAGTTCGTTAAAGTAAACAAAATAGCGGATTTTATGCAGTTTCAAAGTGCACCGCGGTCGGGTGTTTTTTTTTTTATAAAAATGTGGTTATTTCAAAATCCAGTTCTGATGGGATCCATGAGGGATTGCGGGAACTCCTTTGAGGCACAATCTATAACAATTTCCTTTGAGTGCATTTTGTTAATGTGGTTTATTTAATGTTTTAAGGTGGTTATTTAATAAAAAATATCCAATATCAAATTAGTGGTGGAGCGATTTTTTTTTAATCTCCTGTATTGTTAATTGAGGATCCTGGGGGTAAGTTACATTTTTGCAAAATTAAAAAGTCTATGACTTTATTTTCAGGTGCTATGCAGCTTTAATTCCCAAGTTGCACTCGTAAATTAATTTAATTTCGCATTTGTCTCTTTATCATACTATTTTTGCTTTCTTTGAAGTCTCCTTTCACGTGTAGAAGGTAATTAATTGCCTGAAACTGTTTTCTAATGAGACCTAGTAAATTAAAGTTGAAAAACTTAGTTGCATTTTAAAGACATTTTGTTCGTAATATTTATCGTGATTAAATGTGTGATATCCGTTGTTATTAATTGTATTAGTAATGTCAAGTATGAACATTGTGAAAATCATACCTACAGGCGTCTTTAATAAAATTAAATTTATAAGAAAATTACTAAAATCAAACTTCATGGGCCACCTTAAGATGTTAACTTGAATTAAGTAAATTTGATATGAATACTTCGGAAACTAAATATAGATCATTGATTGACTAAGATACAAAATAAAAAAAATACGTTGAGATGCTTGTGGTGTTTAATTTTGGAGGAGTGAGTTTGTCGCGAAGCTCTTACGAGACTTTAGTCTGCGGGTCACTGGTTCATGATCGTGCAGCGAGTGTTGAGAGTCGCGCAGTTGTTTGTTGCGTTCTAAGGCGGCAGTAACATCTCTGCGTATGTGTGGTGGGGCTATTCCGCTTATTTGGTATAGGTGATCGCATTTTGTGGGTTTCAGGCATCCGGTGATCAGACGACAGGTTTCATTAAGGGCGGCGTCGACCTGGGTTCTTCCGCACTGGACATGCGTATTCTGCAGCTGAGAAACTAAGAGCGAGTGCCGTTGTACGCAGTGTGTCTGGTGTTGCGCCCCATCTGGTGCCAATGGTGCGGCGCAGGATGTTGTTTCTTACCGCCACTTTCTGTTTGGTATTGAGGCAGTGCAATTTGTATGTCAGGGACCTGTCGAGCGTTACTCCTAAGTATTTGGGGGTGAAGGTGTGATCCAGCCGGCAGCCCTCACAGTGAATTCTGAATTGTCTAGCGGCCTGGCTATTCTTAAGGTGAAAGGCGCAAACTTGTGTTTTGATTGGGTTCGGTTTTAGCTGGTTTGACTTGTAATACGTTGACAGAGTCGCCAAGCCTTCCGCTAGGCTATTTTCTACTGCCTTGAAAGATTTTTTCTTGTGACGTCAGAGCCAGATTATCAGCAAATAAGAAGTGTCGTAGGCTGTCTTTTATAGGTTGGTCATTCATGTAGACCTTAAAGTAGTTTGGCTATAACTTGTGTGAGTCTGTGATCCCGTGTTGTTTGGTACAGTTTGCTCACCAGTCTCCTGTGGTTTATGGTGCCATATGCAGCTGTGAGATCGACAAACACTGCACCCGTCACCTTCCCTCTTTCGAAGCCGTCCTCGATGTGCTGTGTCAGGTTGAGGACTTGTGAGGTACAGGATTTCCCTGATCTAGCCTGCCTGTTTGTTTATAAAGACATCTTCCAGTGTTGGTTGGTGTCACACGTTCAAGCACAAGGCGTTCAAAGAGTTTGAAAGTGTGGCTCAGCACAGAAGAGAGATCGGTCTGTAGTTTTTGGCATCGGCGGGATCTTTGCATGGTTTGAGGATGGCAGTTACATGGGATTTCCTCCATATCTTCGAGTTAGCAACAAGTTATTGATTGGCATTTTTTTTTAAATAAATGATTACTGCAACGGTCAAATTTCAAGTAAATAATTTTCAATTAAAAGTAGCCTTGGCAGTACGGGGATTGGGGACTATGGGGTGACATTATTAATCTCGATCTCGACTAACACCTCTATTGTTATTAGTGTGTTTTGTTTTAATTTTAGTATAGATATAAAATTAGTTTCATTAGGAAAAAGGATGACCGGAGGTTAATGTTAGGTTGTATCTTAGACTATAGATTATGGCATTATCGATTTAATAAATGGCAAACTGTTATGAATTCTTTATTGATACGTAACCTGCTGCACTTTAACGGTGATACCGTTCCCAAGAAATAAGGCTAATGGATAGTCAATACTTGAAAATCGACCGCAACAAGAGAGAGAGAGAGATTAATAGTACCCATAGTATTGTTGTTGTATAAAGTACGAATAAGAGGTATTTAAAATGTACCCGAATATTCTCCTTCTCAATCAGGCATTCCACACTGTTAGGTAGGTAATATTATATGAGGATTGTGGTTCAAAATTGCTTAACTAATGTGTGTCATGCTCATGCACGATGCGACCCTTTTCTGAGTTTGATAATTATGCACACAAGTTTAGCTTCTACAATACAGCACAAATACATAACTAGTATGTGTGCCGATACATATGTGTTTACCGGTTAGTTTGACTTTGAAGTTTATTAGTTTTTTGAAGACACCAATTTCATACGTATCTTGCATAAACTTCTGCTGAAGTCTATGCAAGATTGCTATGAAATTTTGATATTGAGTCGACACAAGTATCTATACGAGTTAGAGCTCGCTAGATTTAAACTATGCTCGTGTCCTTTTGAACTGTATATGATGGACGAATCAACTTTTAGGTTCACACTTCTGACGTCTCTGGCGTTACCGAAAATGTCTGTAGCTAGAGTTACCATGAAATCGGGCTTCTAATATGATATTTTTCTGTTTACTTAGGTTTATGAGGCAGGACATTCAACGTTCGAACAAACACCATAAATTGAAACATGGATAAATCATTGTTTAAAGTCGTTACTTTACAACAGAGATTAAAAGTTGCTGAGTGCTTTGTGAGGGTTTAAAAGTTGATTCGCCCTGATACCTAGTTTCACGATAATGAAGAAGCGCTAAATAATTCGCCTGTTGACTCGATTTTTTTTTCTGTCGTAAATCGATTCTACTATTTGTGAGGAACAAATATCTATATGACACCTAATACATTTGTATAAGTATAAAAGCCACAAATTGACAATATTTCAAATTTTCTACTCCTTCATTTTATGAGCTGGATAGAAAATAGGTGGAATTTTAAGCTACCCGTATTTTTTCTTTTTCGTTTTAACTCAATTTTTCAATTAAAAATAGCAGTTTGAAAAGTAGCTCATTCTAAAAGGGCGTATGTAGAAAATGACGTCACTTTCCCAACTAGAATCCAGAGCGACAATTACGATTTAAAAAAACTAGAATCCAGAGCGACAATTACGATTAAAAAAATAACTGTCAGGCGTTACAGCGTTGTCAACATAGGAAGTTCGGGAAGACAACGATGCTTTTGCTCCTCTTATTTGGGCTGGATTATATTTATCACTTGCCGATGTGTACTCCATCATCATAATTTCAACACGCGGCAGATTCGTGCTATCAGCCTGAGAAAAACCTTCTGATGTCTTCATTATATGAAAAAAATCGGTGTCCGGTAAAAGAATGCCAAGTTAATAATGTTTGAATGCGTTATCGGAGTCCAGTGGGAAAGTGCCAAGTCTTTTAAGGTCTTCGAAAACGTGCAAATGAACCAACGGTAAGAAAATTAAACTTTTAAAGCCGCTAAGCAGTTGTAACAATTTTCAAAACAAATAAACGTCAGACGGCAAGTATGTCAGAAAATGACAACCGGATACCATACACTTTTTAATCGTTTCAGCACTAAGGTCTCTCTCGATAATGCAGGGAAAATGACGTCACACTTCCGGTTCACACTAATTGACGATTTTTTCCAAAATGAATGGGAAAAAAAATCCAAAAATATTTTTTTTGAGCATAAAATACAGTTTTACCCAAATGGTTTTCGAATTAAGATCTTTTGAAAATATGAAATGTTGTCAATTGTAATCAAACTTAGCAGATCGCGCTGAGCATTGAAAAAGCTCTATACAAAACGGAGGAACTTATAACGTCATTCGTTCCGTCGCTGTACTAAGTCTGTATGAAAAAATAGCATTTTGCCATTTTGAGCACGAAAAAGTGCGTTTAAGCACATAGTTGTCATACATTTATTTTTTCAGTGTTATTTAAGCATTCCGAAATTGACTTTAATTTTTCTTTAAGACGATAAAAAATATAGTTTTTTTTTTAACTTTATGGTCTCATAACTTTATATTTTTATACATTTTTGTTTATTTCTTTTGTGTTATGATAATTTAGTATTTTCCAATCCATGTGATTATATTATGTTGTAAGATTCAACATTAGTCAACATCCGAATTCAACGAGTGGCTGGGCATTAAACCTAAATAAATACATCTCTACCTTCTCATAAGTAGAGAGCGGGGTTTACTGTTGCATGTCACGAGATGGACGGCCATGCCTTCCACTTTGCGGCAGTGGCATGCGATCGATAGCTACTCAAAGTGAATCCGAATTCATATTACCTATACCTACCTACCACTACTGTAGAGTGTTCAGCAGGCCTATGATGCTCGGCTTTATCGAGCAATATTTTTTTTTATTTAGTCGTATGGCAAGAAAAAACAAGAGAAAAACACATACAGAAAAGGTAGTAATAATCATAAAATGCACTCCAGAGAATTAATCCACTTAATAGCTTCGTCGGTCAGTGTGATCAGGTCTTCCGGGGGCCCTGCGGTGTATCGGGTTGATGGACACTCTTGAAACATATAATAGATACTTTGCTCCTCAGCACCACAGTGACACGCATTCCAGCCGCAGCGGTATCTGTATAGGGCGCAGCGACCCTGTCCAGTGCGCAGCCTGTTCAGGGTGCACCAGGATCGCCTCGATAGATCAAACCCCTCTATTCTGGCACCCGGCCCCAATTCCTTTGCGGGCGAAGATTACTCGCGTCCGCAAGAAGACTGCACGTGTCCCCCGGGTGGTGCTAAAGAGTAATCAACCTTGGCTGCTACACTGCTCTTTATGAGTCTGGTAGCCAGATGCCAGATACAGAATATAGAAGTTACACCATTTATTACTGGAGAACGGGTGGATCGATTTTTATGATGTTTGATTTTTTGGGTTTATCTCTGCCCCCCGATTAACAGATCACTATTAAAACATACACACGTAATTAAGTTCTGACAACTGATACACATATGTCTAGAATATGGAGGATAGAATCGACAAAAGAATTGGGGAAACTATGATCGTGCCCTTTTAAACCGTATAATACCTAGTTTCATGTTAGCGGCGAGTGAACTATCGAAACGAAAAAAGGAGAATTCATTTTTCTTGTGTATAACTTTGAAGGAAAATGTTGTCATGAATATTGTTTTGATACGTTACTGGTAAGATCGAGGTAGGGCCATTTCAGCTGATTCGTAAACAACTGGGGCAACTAACGAGTGTTGTGACATGACTCGCCTTTTGACCCCGCCTCACTATCATCCAATTTCTTATTAATTGGAGATGTAACTGCATAAAATGTATGCCAATATAATGCAATTAACTAACTTAAAATGTCATCTGCTCACCCTACTTGTTTAATGCGCACTTCGTATTGAGCCTCGTGTCTTTAGGCTTACTGTCTGTTTTTGAAGTTCCAAAATGATACAATACTTTATGTAAAAATGCCACCCTTTTGGAGATATTTAGAATATTTGTAAATACACCTTATTTCTTATATTTAAAAGTGAATTTTATCTGATTCGAAACTCATTACTTATCTTACAAAGCTGAAAATACGCCAAACCCTCTGCGTTATAATTACAAGCTACGGAATCACACACGTAGGCACTAATTATCCAATACTAGGTTAAAGGTTGAATACTATGTAAATATTATATATAATTAATTTTCGATAAGTACCTAAAAATATACGTGGTTTAACGTAAATAGTAATTTTTATTATATCGGTTATTAATAATTACACCACGAACCGACACAAAGGACAGCACTGTTTCTTAAAAGCTGGCCACATTATTTTTATATTTGACATTTGTAGCTGTCATATTTGTCTTCGGAAATAAAAAACAGACTTTAGGTACTGTGAAGGGCGCATTGTGGTATACGGCCTCCACACGATCTCCGAGACGGACTGGCGACTTCAGAAGAATATTTCATAGTTTGAATTTAAAGCAGCAGTATAGCTCACTCCGCGTTTTCGCCGCGCGGCTACTAGTACAGTCACCATCAGATATATCTGAGCTGTCAGTGTACTCATAAATATCTGAACACTGCTCTAATGCTATGACAATAGAGCCGTGTTCAGATATTTATGAGTACACTGACAGCTCAGATATATCTGATGGCGACTGTCCAAATTTTGCCCCAACGACGATCAGAAAGCGCGCGCATTAGGCTATAGAAAGAAATGACCGGATCCGGTGCGTTCCGTCCGGTGATCGGACTCGAACGTCAGTTTTGTTCGAAAAGGAAACTTCTGCACCTAGTACTATTACTTATTCTGTGGTTGTGCTATCTTTAAAACGTATTAAGCAGTGTTGTGCCGGTGAGAACGTTCTCGCTCTCGAGAATTCCTTCTCCTGAGAATTCTCACATGTTCTCGAGAAAGTTCTCCGGGAACGGAAATATCTGAGAAAGTACATAAATACTTTAAAAAAAATAGTATTATTTTGCTTTTATGTCTTCGTATATGTTATTGATAGACGTTCGTAAGGTACCTGAACTTTTTCGAATATTCTGAGAGCAAAATTCTCTATGTTCTCGAGAAATTCCCGAGAAGCTTCTCGGAAACATTCTCGGTGAAATATTTCCGGCAAACTTCTCCGGAACAAATATTAGCATAAAAGTGATTTAGATTTAAAATACAGGTATTTTTTGGGCTGAAATGTTTTCGTTATTGTGTTTAATAGGCATTCGTAAATGAGTGTATCTTGAATAAATATTCTAAAGGCAAAATTCTCTATAATCCCGAGAAGCTTCTCGGAAACGTTCTCCCTCGGTAGCTGTTTCTAATAATGAACAATATTGACAGCCTACTTATATGCTTTTATTTTTATTTCGTTATAGGATTTGTTTTTAGTTGATTATACTTTTAGTTTCTATATTTAATACATTTGCTATTTGCTGTTTTTTTTAATAAATAAATTACTTCACAACAGAAGGAAGGGGTTGCCGGCCGAGTACATATACATGGCCGAGCGAGAGCGAGTCCAAATAGTTACGAGGCTGGCAACCCCATTTTACGCCGAGGTAGTGCTTTTCACAAATATGCAATGAAATAAACAGCCTATTATACAAGTTTTAAAAATGGTAGAATACACATAAATAGGCGAAGTCTCTCCTTAGACTTAAAGGTTTACTACCGCTTCAAATTTGTCACATAGTTCGTTTTTGGACCGAGCCAAGAGGAACATGATGATAGCAGTACTCCATATGAGGTCAGACCTGCGATTTGTACAAAAGCTGTCTTTGCCCAGACGTGATGTACCGCTTCGCTCAACTTAGCACATCAAACTTTTTGGATGCCAGCTTTGGCTGTGGGCAGTTGGCAGCGGTGTGTGGGATATAGGTACTAGGAGATCACCAGTGCAGCGACCATATAGAAGGCCGTTGATCAAATTATGTTCTTTTAGATACCTATCTAAGGAATTTTATATTAATCACACGCTCCATCACCTTAGAGAAAAGGAAAGTAATAGCAATAGGATTGTAATTTGATGGATCGGACCTGTCCTCTTTTTTGGGCACTGGGTGGCAGGTAAAGAGAGAGAATTATTTATGACAGGTAAGAAAGCACAAGAGTCGGTGATATTTTATAGCAAATTGTGTATCTAGGGCGGTAAGGAAGGAATTACAAACGAGTATTTGTTACAAGTCCGAGGTAAAGCCGAGGGCTTTAATAACACTCGTTTGTAATTCCTTTACCACCCGTGGCACACACAATGTTTTTCATCACACTTGTGAGGAAATCTAAATACCTAAATAACCTTACTAATCCACCCAGTATGAGAACAAATGTTTAAATCAGAAAGTGACATTAATATCCATAGGTAATGCGAATGTCAAGTCACGTTCGGAAACCATAGCGGTAAAACCCTAAAACGGCCATTTTACTTGATTTTACATTTGCAAAATACTGTAATACACTATTTATTAAACATTTAATTTATGTTACCGAAATATGTGTTTACATGTAGGTATTTGCAATAACAGCTCTCTTTATGGTAAAAAAAGTAAACAAGGAAGTTGGCGTTTCCTTTAAACATGACCAATAAGAGTAAAACAGAAAAAAATCCATTACGCCCTAGGGCGTAATAGGTCATTTTCAGCCCGCAAAACTTACGTGTAACAACACCATTTTCGAGAAAGTGATAAAAAAGATAATATATCAATGTCCGCAGATCAAGTCGTACTAGTCCGTTTTAACCCATTCCAGTCTTGAATAGACTTAACATTTAATGTGTTAACGAATAATAATACGATGACAACGCCTAATAAAGTACCGTAAATTATTAATAATCTATAAAAAAACTTTTTAAAAGAAAAAAATAATATGAATTTTTGCTGAGAACGTTCCCCAGAGAACGTTTCCGAGAAGTTTCCTGGGAAATTCTCGAGAACAAAGAGAATTTCATTGATAGAATGACCTGTTGCGCACAAATACTTTGCAAATAGTTATAAACCACAAATATAATGAGTATTAAGCGAACAAAAAATGCATAACTCAAAAATATAAGGTACTTTCTCAGAAATTTCCGCTACGGAGAACTTTCCCGAGAAGCTTCTCCCGATATTCTCTTGTTTCCGAAACTTCTCGAGAACGGCCCATCACTGATTAAGGTACTGAAATAAATAGACGCAGTACTATATTATACTTTGATACTCTAAAGAAACGAAAAAAAACGTGGGCAAAATTAACCATTAAAATTCCAATCTGAAATGAAACTAGGTATAGATAGGCAATAAACAATTGACAACATTTCATTTTAAGAACACTTCAAAATGTATATGCGATTCGAAAGCATTTTGCCTGCTGAACACTACACTATTTTTATATTTTTTTTATATCGCTTAATATAAAAAATACAAATAAATAAAAAATATGTTCTCATTTTACCAGTTCTACGGCACAATAGATGAAATTCCAGTGCCTTTTGCCACAGAAAAAATAAGCTGTCATCATTTTGAATTTGACATTGTCAGATCTTTAATGCGTAACGTGCCGAAGTAAAATTAAAAGATTATTTACTTTTTATTTTAGTTAGTAAGTAGTCCTACTATAGATAAACCCGTATGGATCGACAAGGTATATGGGCGCATAAAAATAAAGCGGAGTGGTATCGAGCAGTAGGGAAAGTAGTGAGTCCAAAGAAACCACTAGTCATCTGTGAAGGACCCTATCTTGATGTAAGTTTTTGTATTGGCATAAGACATCGCTTTTACCTGTTTATGCCACACCTGGCCAAAAAGTGGCTTTTTCCGCACGCTGCGCGTACGGAAAAAGCCGCTTTCTAGCCAAGTGTAGACATAAATTGATGTACACGACACGGGAGGTAATAAACAAAGTCCTCGATCGCATATTTACGTCCCTCGCTTGCAGCTCGGGCCGCAAACATCTGAGATCTCGGCCTTTCTTTGTATTACCGCCCTAGTTGTGTAATGTACTATTATACATTTCATCAGTACAATACAAAAAAAATGTG
Source organism: Eudemis profundana (assembly GCA_947034925.1). NCBI lineage: Eukaryota > Metazoa > Arthropoda > Insecta > Lepidoptera > Tortricidae > Eudemis > Eudemis profundana. The sequence continues at coordinate 31,338,969 of OX344794.1, forward strand.
TATTTTTTAAATTTTACAGTTGGAATATGACCTTGAAACCCATGAATCGTGGAAGATATCTAAAGGTAACGCCAAACTGAGATTCGGTGTGCCATTTTAAAAAAAAATATCCAAACCCACAACTGAAACTATAACGAAGATGAACCAGGGCCATCAAGAGTGTCAAAAGCGAAATGTGTAGGACCTGTTTTTGGAGACAAGTCTGTAATTTGCACTCCAAAAACTGCCACAAAATCTACTCAAGTAAAACCAAATATCTAGCAAATATCCAAGCAATCATTGATGCAATAAATGTTTAGTCTCCAATAATAATAAAAAGGGGTAAATAAATGAATGTATTATACCTGTCTTGCTGTTTTTATTTGCCGAATATACATTTGACTGTAGTCTCATAATAAATAACAACTAGGGTGGTAATACAAAGAAAAGTCGAAATCGCAGAAGTTTGCAGCCTGAACTGAAAGCGATGGACATAAATATGCGATCGAGGGCTTTCTTTATTACCACCCCTGTTATGTATATAATTTTATGTTTAAACTTGGCTAGAAAGGGGCTTTTTCCGTACGCATAGCGTACGATAAAAGCCACTTTATGGCCAGGTGTTGCATAAATTCATTTATGCCACACCTGCTATAAAGTGACTTTCCGCACGCTGCGCATACGGAAAAAGCCGCTTTCTGGCCAAGCGTAGACATAAAATGATGTACACAACACGGGAGGTAATAAAGAAAGCCCTCGATCGCATATTTACGTCCCTCGCTTGCAGCTCAGGCCGCAAACTTCTGCGGTCTCGGCCTTTCTTTGCTTGGCAACTTCGTTGGTGACACTCTCATGTGTGGTTTTTGTTATGTCTGCAGCCGTAACTACTTACACAAGTAACCGCCTCCGGGGGCCTCCGGAGGCTGCCTCCGTCGGTAACATCACAAAAAGCACATTATATCATATCACCAATGAAGTTGCCAAGCTATAGTGTGTTTTATTTTAATAAGAGAACAAAATTAAAAAATGGAAAAGAAACCATGTTCTTTTACTAATAACAATAATTTATTTATTTAGTGCACACGCCATAACTTTAAGAAATATAAATTGTGCCAGAGTTTGGTGCTTCTTTGACCCAGTGTGTTATTTTGTATATCATTGATCTTCTCCTCAGTAATTTTTTCTTCACAGAATGTTTTGAATTGATAATAGGTAAAATCACTACCATTTTCTATACTGCATTTTATTGCTAAATTAAAAACGGTAATCAATACATCACTGATTTTCCTTCTCTTGCACTCGTTTATAAAATCGTCTTTAGTAAATAGTGGGACGGGTTGAGCAACCTGTTTTTTTCTTTTAGTCAAATGGTCGCCGTGACCGTATACATTTTATTTTATACATTTTCGTTCTAATTCCATGTTCAGGAGTAATATGGCACTTAACTAAACATTTCCCATCCTGTCTTTTGACAGCCACGTATCCGATAGCATTATCAACGTATGCGTTTCTAGTTGAATGCAAAATTTTAGCACCTCGAATTTCAGCAGCATTGAATGCTTCGTTGTCACGCATGTACTCTATCCTAAATAGTCAATGTTTATTATCGTCCGTTGAATGCGTATGAAAGCCAGGTGTCGTATTTATATACAATGCAATATCGGTATCCCTTATCACAGCCAAAATCGTCGTAAAAGTCTTATCTTTTTGCACAAATATAGGAATTATATTATATTAACGAACAAAATACTCCACAGACCAGTTTAAGACAATGATGACATTATGACAACGTCAAATGTCAGATCGCTTACTTTTTTTCGATCGCGATAAGACTAAAGTAATGGTCTATTCTACCGTAGAACTGTAGTTACGTCCTTTTAGAATAAGTAAATATTAATATATTAATTATAAATTAAATACAAACCCTGGTGAAACAAGTAAACTATCAGCGTATTCGTCTTTTCAAACCGAATACAGAGAACCAATAAAATTAAAGGCTCAAAAAAATGAAAGGTTGTCAATTTGAATATCTAAAGAAATTTATTTCGCAATGTTTTAGGGTTTATTATTTGTCGTTATTAAATCCCTACCATCACCATAGACCAGTAATAAGCTTGAGAAATCCTTCTCTATGTTTTACATACACACCGGACACATTTTGGACTAACTTCTGATTCCCGTAGAGTTACAATGAATTATTTGTTTTTTTTTTTTCAAATATCCAACATTTTCCATCATATGAATACTATATGCGACACGTTTAGCTTAGTGGGAGTGACACCGCCTACGAAGCTAGAGGTCCCGGGTTCAAATCCTGGTAAGGGCAAATATTTGTGTGATGAGCACGAGTAATGTTCCTGAGTCGTGGATGTTTTCTATCTATTTAAGTATGTATTTATCTATATAAGTATGTATATCGTCGTCTAGTACCCATAGTACAAGCATTGCTTAATTTGAGACTAGGTCAATTTGCATAAGACTGTCACCGAATAAAAAAAAATAAAAAAAAAACATTACAATGGACCAGCCATCCAACTTTAAAATTAATCGGTATGTGATCTAAAGGACATTGCCCGAGCGACCGTAGAGCCCCGTACCAAATCAAAAGTTATTGTGTCAATACTAAACCGATTATATCTTAAAGAACAATAAATTAGCATCCCTAATCACTAAATCTGTATTTGGGGATCCATAGTAAATTGTAAATTGATTTCCAGATTTCAAAGTCAGTTTTTGGGTAACAAAGAAAGCGCTTAAGAATTTATCAACCAGTCAAATACAAAATCAGTTAATAACTTTAACTCCTGACGTTGCGTTGATGAAACTTCACTTAATATAGTTGTATTCTCGTGACATGTTATTTTGGATATCTGTTTTAGGTTTTTTATTGTAAATACCTACCTTTCCAGATTGCTGAATGTTATTTAAAAAATGTTCTTTTTGAGATAAAAAATATTACATTGAGGTACGTATATCTCATATAGTGAAGTATCAGCGTAATATCACGAGTTATTTGTATCAAATAAATAATTTATAATGATTTACGTCCTTCGACACAAAATAGTGAAATGTCGTGTCTTATACAGTACCTTATTTTTAAACTTAGCAGAAGACAGAATGCCAAGCTAACAATTTTCTTTGCAGCTGAGTTAAAGGAATTACATAGATGGATTGTATTAAGACGTAACTGTAACGTTAGCTTTGTCTTTAATACTCATGTCATGTGACAAGTAGTCTTAAGAAAGAACGAGGCAAACATGTTACTCGCCTGGGTACAGAGCTGAATTTAATGTACCTAGTTCGTAAAAGCGCGGAGTTTTATGGAATTAATATTTGGGTAGACGGTGGTATTTACCACCGGCACAGATCACAGGCCTTTTAGATTCTGACAAATTATGTACGTCACGTACAATTTTAAGGAAACCATACATTTTTCACGGTGGCGGCGGAAATCGTACAGCAAATAACTTTTTAATTGGTCTCAAATTTCTCATTTTAAATTCAGTAACAAAAAAAAATTACCTTGTTAAAAAATAAAACAAGTTTTTGGTATAGTTTTGGTGGTTACGACACAATTATGACGATATTGGTACCAAAAGTCGGCAATCTCCTTTTGACTTTTTTTATTAGATTATCCCTGGATTATTCCAAAAATTTTGCCCAAGATCTTTCTTAAACTAAATCCTACGTAAAGAAGCCATCGACTTTTGAAACGCTTATCGATTTTAGTCTTTTTTTATCTGTTATTCAAGACATGGTTTTAATTTTCTTTGTCTATTGGTCATCTAACTAATGATTTTTAATTGATTTTATTTCTATAAAAAACATTATGATAAAAAACCATATTTATTCGATATATTTGCTACTTCTTAACTACAGACTGTGATAAAGGTAGCATTTCCTTTCGGCAGAATCTTTGATAGAAAATAAACAGTTTTACGTAGGTACGGCCTTTATTTATTTAATGAAAAGATTGTCTTAGTTTAGTTTGGAGAAACTCTTGTAGGTAGCAAACTTTTAACTAACGCGTACAAGTCTATGCCAGTTAAGGCTATGGGTCACCTGTCAGTCAGTTGTGTTTTACTATTTAATAAATACTTTTTTCTAACCTGGTAAGAGGCATGTAAAATTTCGCGCGCCAGAATTGCCAATCTGTGTTTCTAAGTTCAGAGATATTCTAATACCAATAAATTTACATTCGCGGGGCGGTATGTATGAGGATAATAATTAAAGTTATCGTACGAGATATTTCGTGGAAGTGGCGAAGGCCGCCGTTGGGATCTGGCGGACAGGACAACGGGTCCCTATTGGGCCGTACGCGCGAGGGCGGAGCGCCGCGCTTAGACAGGGTGCCCCCACGCGCACGGACCCATAACCCATAGCCTTATTACTTCCGGTACCATTCCAATTATTATATACAAAAGGGGTAAAATTAAATAAAATAATGTAGTTACCTACCTGCAACTATTACAAGTAATTAATGAAAATCCTTTGGGTACAATCAATGCTTTAATTGTTAAAAGCGCTAGCATGTACAATTGCAAAATATAAGAGCACATTCGCAAAGAGCAGAATTAGTTAGAAATGTAGACTACGCGCTGGTGTTTAAAGATGGCTGAAACAATAAAGATAATTAACGTTTAAATTCGTAATCGGGTTGTTGTGCGCGCGCCCGTTCGGCGCTAGAGCTGGCGCTCGGCGGAGGGCGGAGGGGGGACACGTCCGCTCGCGGATTGCCCAATTCCTGTCGGCGCGAGCGCGGCCGTGTCGACGATTATTTCAATTTCGTCATGTTGAATGTAGGTGCGATGACTCAAACTGTACGCTTACGACACCGGTTCCGACCGTGCGAGCCATTATTAAACGACAATCAACGGCAAACATTAATAAACGTGGAAATTCAATCCTATACCTACTATTAAGTAAATACAGATTAACAGAACTTACATAACCTAAAATTTTACATAATTATTTATTTTTGTAAAACATGCTTTTCTTTTCATAAAGCTACGCTGAGTGTAACGGAACATAAAAATAAATGAAACCTAAAATATTTATTCTGAAGTGGCCGTCTTTAGCAGAAAATTCAGTGATTTCGCAGCCGAATTGAATAGACAGCTTGCGTAATCTCCGAGGTCACTGCGAGACTGGCCTAACCTGGCGGAGCGACGCAGAAGCAGCGGGCGGCACGACGGTTACATGCCGACCATATAGGAGAGAGAAAAAGACTGACTGATAAATGGTAAAGTCGCGTCAATTTCTCTCCCCGACACGACTGACATTCGTTCTTTTCTTCAGACAGTTTCTTCCATGTTCCGTCTTCTTCAGCAGCTGTAAGCTAAAATAAACACAAACGATGATCGCTAAGTAACTCTTCAACCTGTTTATCAGCCGCGAACCGCCAACTAGGACCAGAGTATGTCACACGTAGAGACGGAGATCAAGTAATTGTAAATAATTGTAGAGCGCGCGGAGACCCGACCGCGTGACGACGTTGCGTTCACCGAAGTAATAAGTTAAAACTTCTTTCAACCGATTAATACAAAAAATATCAAAATGGCGGCTCTACCACATTGCGGAAGTTATAAAAGTAGGTCGCGAACATCTCACATTTTTTAATTTATGATTAGTATTTAATTAGACAAAGCACTTCCTTGTTTAATTTATATCACCAATGCTATCTCACAATTTAATCGGCTCTATTCACGAAAAAACTTTTTGAAATTAACAAACTAAAAGTAAAGTTCAAAGTTACACTGGTGTAAACCGATAGAGAAGTGAGCAACCGTTTCTGGCGACGTCCAAAAGCCGAATGAAGGCGCGTAGCCGAACGACGTCGTAGTGGTGGTCGGCGCGGAAGGGGACGGCGGGGGGCAGGCGAGGGGCGCGGGCCGTGCTGCGCGCGCAGAGAAAGGACGCAAGTGGTGATGTAATCGCGATCGATGCACTCCGCTCCGCGCGACGCAACCGCCGCGCACCGACCCGCTACAGCGCGCCGTCGCGACTGAACCTAACTGACAGCCGTCCGCTAAACGCTTCTAGATAATCACTAAATGGACATAGCATTCTAGTCCTCCGCCGAGCCACTGACATGAGAAAGGATCTGTCAGAGGCATCTTCGTTTCTCTAGTGTCAAGAAGTGGGCGACGCACCACGCAGGTCAGTGAACCCCTCCTGTGACACGTGCTTGGCTCGCCTCCACGTGCAGTAACAAAGAGTGCTCTCTGACTCTGCTAAACCTTAATGCTATGCGTGCAGTCGTCGTGGAGGCAGGAGAGGTACAGCCGAGTCGTAGTCAGAAGAGCGAAGCAGCGAAGATAGATAATATTAGTAGCATTCAGTATTGATCAGAGGAGCGAGCGCCGCGCTGCGGCCGCTCGGGCTCGGCTCGTGAGTCTCCGCGAGCGCTCGGCTCCTATCTGGGTCACACGTGTAAACGTTATCCCCACCACGGCGGCCTTGGCTTACTTTAGGCCAAATGGCATAGCACCTCCCCGTCCCCTTCTCTGTAGCGGCGAGGAGACAGGCGAGCCACCAACTCTTCTATGGGCTACATTATAAGTACAAAGCCGACGCCAGTACGTGGATCGTGGAAGAAAAACTCAGTTAATAGAAACGTTTGATTTATGTATGTATTTTGAACTGAGCTCTACCGTACAAAAGAAAAAGCCCTAAACCCATATAGAAACAAACCATGAAAAAAAGCCAACATATCACGGTCGTAATATCATAACAATGAGTAACAATTGCGTGGAATTGTTAAAAGAGAAACACTTTCATAAGGTTAAAGTTACACAGTACAGATAGGTATAACGGTACGTTACCGACTCTACATACCTGAATATTTCATTGCGCGTCTGCCGAGTCGCGTCGCGTCGCTCAATGCCATACTGCATCTATTCGTTCTGGAATCCTCTTGGGCACTGGTCCCACCGCCGGCAAGTAAGCGAGTAAAGTTGGGCGAGTAATAGTTCATTGCGGGCTGACCAGGCACAGTGTGATCGATCGACTTTTCCAGATCCGCAATGAGCATTTTAAATTTTTCCCCGTCCAAGTATATGGAATACCTACTCCGCTGTAGACTCAGATATGAAATTCTTGATTGTTGTAAAGCGCACCACCTACACAATAAACTAACAATGTTATTGGAGACTACAGGGATCCGTCAATGTTTGTGACGTTTTGGAGAAAATGGTCCTACTTTACTGCTACTCATAAGTATTAAAACTATTCTGAATTTTATATCTACGCTAAAGAACTATTTCACACTTGTTTCATACTTTTAGACCTAGGTTTAATTTTAGGTTGTTTGGCCTTCAGAGTTTTATTAGGTAGAGTCCTTCGGCGACCGAGTTTCGGTCGGTTTTGGATGTCACGGTGGGACCATTTTTTGTTTTTTGTTAGGAGATGCCACCTTTATATCAACATACTCTCACGGACAATGAATTCTGATCATTTTCTGTATAATTGTTCATAGAAAATGACCCGAATTCATTGTCCGTGAGTGTAGAAAGTAAAACTACCTAAATGGCAAATTTCATGAAAATCGTTAGAGCCGCCCTATTACATACACAACAAATGTATGCAAGTATAAGAATTACTCGTTAATTTATTTTCTATAGTAGTACATATTAGGATGTAGAGTGGTGTATAGCTTGTGAATAAAATTAAAAATGTCGTTTTGGAAAGAGTGGCCACCGGCAGTGTATTGCGAATGCTCATCATGTATGTACTATAATAGTACTTTTTGATACAAGTGCGGAAAGTATGTCATTTTTCACGAGTCCCGAGGTGTCTTGGCCCGAGCCGTAAGGCGAGGGACAAGACTCGGGACGAGTGGAAATGACACTTCCGCACGTGTATCAAACGACGTTTTTTAATACATTTGCGAAAAATTACAACGAAAATGAAATGATTGAATGATTAAGAGACAAATTTGTTTATTTTTTGGCCTCATAAAAATGGAGCACTCAATTGGAACACTTATTAAGAGTCACGTTGAGTATCCTGACCACATTGTAGATGCCTGATATTTCTTAGATAATTCAAGAAAGTAGGCCATAAGTACATTTTCTGAGAATGACGCCGTTCGATTTTCTCGTTTCCAGTCAATGAATTGCTCATAGACGGCCAGATATTCCTCCTTCGACTTCTCTGGTAAAATAATGAATTTGACACCTTTGCTAGTATATCTCGTGGTGTTGAATTTATTTCAAAATCGTCTGAATCGCTCATTTTTCACAAAAGTGTTATCAAACTAATGCGTGATAATTAATAATTACAAAATTACAATCATGAATGAAAATGGCGGGTATAAAACAAAATGTGTTACTTTTAATTGCGAACTTTTTCCAACGTGGCAGCGTTTGTCACCATTCAGCCAAATAAAAATAAACTATTTTGGGAACAGACAAACGTTCTAAGATAATTTAACTGCATTTAAAAATGGAAAAAAGCAATTAATATTTAAATACTTAATAGCTCATTAATTTCCAAGTAAAATGTAATCTTTAGTGCCGGAAAGCTAGTTGTCATTTATAAAACTCGAACAGCCTGCACCATATTATCTTATCTGTGACAATTTTTATTTTTTGGGTCTCGCATAATACTAGTATTATGCGAGACCGCTGACTAAACTACTCATTGGTAATACTCAAGAAGCATACTTTTTAAACTATTTTAATATTAAATAACAGTTTAATTGTTTATAATAAAAACAATCAAACGTTATATATGTGGATTTAATATTTTAAACGTATCAAATGTATACTTTCATTCAATGTCCACTGACGTAATAAAAACAAAGAACGTATTTGACCATTAGTTGGATGTATGTATTTGAACAACAGTAAATTAAAAAAAATGGGAAATAAAAAGCACTAGTTCGCAAAATCGAACTTTGCGCACGATATACAGCTATAAAAAGTACCACTTTTTGAGCAAGTGTATTAAAAATATACTTTTATGCCACTCCTGGCCATAAAATGGCTTTTTCCGCATGCTGCGCGTACAGAAAAAGCCGCTTTCTGGCCAAGTGTAGACATAAAATGATGTACACAACACGGGAGGTGATAAAGAACGCCCTCGATCGTATATTTATGTCCCTCGCTTGCAGCTCGGGCTGCAAACTTCTGCGATCTCGGCCTTTCTTTGCACAACCACCCTAGTTGTGTAATGTACTATTATTGCACGAGCAGATGTTACTGTAGTAACATGAATATCACTCTGAATTTTAAATTGCGGTTCATTAAGTAAAGGATTGTCAGTGAAATTACTATGAACATTATACACATATAATTTTTATGGATGTAAGTCCACAGAATTAGACAAAATACGTTTAATTGGTGTTTTTAAATCACTCGTATATTTGTTGCCACATAAAAGCTAGGTATTGTTGCCTAGGTGCATGGACACTGACACCATCACTCTATCCTGTTATCCTATGATTAATTGATTATCCTATAGCGGTAAGCGGTAAGCGGTAGGTCGTGTCTGTGTCAAATATTTTTGCAAGCCTCTTATCATCATATGTTATTGCCGGTGACTGTACCACCACAGGTTATATTATAATATAAATTTAATAGAGAGCCAAGCTTTACGCAAGCTGTATCACAGTTTATACTGGGCTTTCAAAGCTTTAACTAGAGCTATAACAATTAATACATAGATACTTATTAAAATTGTGTGCTACTCGAGAGCTACCCCTAACAATTTTTTTCTTAAATTCATCTCGATAATAGTACCTACGTATATGACAGTTTGTATGGAAATCCCATCGGCCCCGTGGTGGTAATAAATAAAAGTTGTAGTAAATAATTAAATAGGCATCTCGTTGTAGCCAGCGTGCGGCACCGCTGAGCCGGCGGCAGGGGGCGGGCCCGTGCGCTACCCTCCCCCCTTTCCATTTTTTGTGCTTGTGTTAGATACCACTAATTCCAGAAAAAAAAACGGTTTGGAGTTAGATAGCCAACCGAACCGGCCGAGCGCGGAAGCGGGTGTCTGATTATTTATTAGGTACAAATACAAATGTACATAATGGAGTAATTATATCTACATGTATTAAATAAAATATTGTCTTGGTTTATTCAAATATCTATCACTTATATCCAATAAAAAAAAACAGTAAAGAACATTTTTGTATACACATAATTATGTAGAGTAGCGGAATGTTTCAACTCGGTATCTGCAATCGGACAGCCCACAGCGGCCCCCTCGAATAAAACTCACTGGTGATGATGAAAACGGCGTTTCGAGCGACCTCGTTCGGATCTAGGGCAGCACCCGAAATAACTAGGGCACTGTTACTGCGCAGCCGCTAACGCGACTCGTAGCCATAGTACGCTATAACGGCCAAAATACTGGGAGCCCTGACGCCTCGAGCGCCTCCTGCCACGCCGTTGTAGCGCGTTCTAACAAATCATGAGGAGACGGGGCTGGGTCAGACCAAGCAATTTTGGTCTGAAATGTTGGCGAAATCGACCTACCATACACTGCGGCAGTTTTATGCACAGAGAAGCGATCATCACTAGGGAAGTTGAGTAACAGTTCCGATGGACTGGTATGACCATATCGACCACTATTAGGTAGGTAGGTATAGGAGATAATACATTTTTCTATATTAATCGAGGAATTAAATTAAATTTCTCTGACTGTCGACAACATCTTAAGTACAGTAAAAGTATACCTAACCATAATTATTTATATATATTGAATAAACTAAGCTGATTTAATTCAATAAACTGCTATGAACGTATTATGCGGTTGGTAGGTAAGTAGGTAGGTACCTCTACTTACCTACCTGCTGCCTGACGTGTGAACAAAGAACACGCGGATGCGAATCATGCGGTTTAAGTACTTTACTAGGCACTTATGTAATGCAAGAAACATTTTAAAATACAACTGAAACTCATTATAGTAACGGCTGATTACTGACCTTGTCAAACAATTAACAACAATAAATTACCCCTTCAAAGGTGCGCACGTTCTTGGTAGGTACCGATATTTTTTTTAATATAATATAAATTTCGTTTGCTTCTTAATGTTTTCTTTTTCAAGGTTTGCAACTTTTAATGATATTAATATAATTCTATAATTATTGATAATATTAAAGTCAGTAATACATGAAAACCGATGTTAATTACTAAGGTTATTAGTTAGTTATTAATTTATTAAGCATATAGGCTCCAAGTAGGTAGGTACCACACATTAAGACTTTGTTACTTTGTTGTAAGATGTACAGAATGCTATGTGAATATCTGTACAGGAAAATAATGAACCAGTCTTGATATTACGTGTTTCTATAGAAATGTGGAAGATTTCCAGTATCTATCTAGTAGTACCTAACTGAGCGATAATTGCGACGTATCCATGGAGTGGCGTCACATAGCCTCGACATCCACTCATTGCATAGATAGGTACCTACGAGTCCGCACTCCGACTACAGACAATCATCCATTATTATTCTTCCGTCTTGCGAGACCGCCCAGTCCACGTTGCAATCAATCTAAATGCTGCTAGTGATCGTTACCTAATTACTGCATTCTAATGAGATTGGTAAAAAGACCAATCTTAAAACTGACTCCAAATCGAATAAGAAATGTGCGATCAACGTCAGGGAAATCGTACTATCCACGATAATGGCAACTTTTCTCTGATATTGACTGTACATTATTATTGTGCTTTTTTTATGTAATGAAAATGTTTTAAGATATAAATAACAATTAAACATATTCTTACAACAAAATCTGAAATAAAAAACAACAGACTAAGTTGTTAATATTCAATATTAAAACCTTAAATGTACTCCTGAAACTGTGTAGTCAATATGATTTGACCTAATCTTAGATTAAACATTTATCTCGTGAAACCGAAGAATTAATGAAATCATTTATTTATTTAAACTTTATTGCACAACAATAAAGAAAAAGTACAATAGGTGAACTTAATGCCTTAAGGCAAAATCGTCAAATTATGCTACGACTGAATTAATTAAAATGCTACACTAAGGTTAATACTTGTATTCACATTACAAGTTAACTTTTACAGTCTTCGGTATTATACATTATTCAAATTCGGTGACACGAAAACGCCGCTGTTTAATCAGGTAAGTAGGTATTAAGAAATTTACAAAAGTTGTGAAAACTACCGCATTTGCCAAATTTAACATTGTTCCGCGAAACGCCAAGCGATTTCACGATAAAATACGATTGCGTCGGTCTGCTATGACTATAGTAGTACTTTAAAGGTGATATTCAATCATGTATAATAAAACGAGTCTATATAAGAGTTGATTACACGGCGAGCGTGCGTTTCATGCGTTGTTTACAGTCGAAGGCTACACGAGCGGCTGATAAAGCCGCGATAACCCGCGTGGAAATGTCACCAGCAAAGCGAGGAAGAAAATCGCCAGTTACAATGTAAGTAAGTATGTAGTATATTAGCGCGCAGCGGGACTCACCTGGAACTGGGACGCTGCGACTCTCGCCTGGTCGCCGGCGGTCTGACAGTGGCGGCCACCATGTTTTGTATATTTATGACGGTTGCGGAGGCTAGTACGCTGGCGCACAACTCACGTCGACGCAGAACGATACCGCATTGTGCTCTATACGTTTGCGCGACAGATCGCCCCTTGTACCCCGCCGCCCTTCTCGCCGGCGCACTCGACCACAAAACGTCCTAACCGTAACTAGAACATAACAATCCGATTTTCACCCTTCAACTACTTCCAGTAAGACGTAAAATTGAATCAAGGTGTGAACAGGCACCCATTTCATAGCGCTACAGCAGTTTATTTATACGTTTTTCTACTCCTGTACTGTTATCTGTCTTTTACTTGGTCACGAACACTAATATAAGAACATACATAATATGAGTTCAGAGAAGTCTATACTCTATTCCCCATAACAGCACTAGTGTCGTTATAGTCACTTTACGTTATTGCTAGCAGCCACAGACTTCTAAATCTAGGTTAAACGTAGGTCAAGGATTAAGCGCTCAATTTTAACTTTACGGTAAAAATGCACAACTACCAACTTAACAAACAATTAAATTCCTACGGTTTTTAAGAAAAACAAAACTTTCCGAACTAAATTCATTGATGCCAACATAAAAAAGTATTTTTAATTTAAGTATATTTTAAATTAAAAAAAAAAGTTTACCATAGACACATACACATGTCAGTCAAACGTCATATTTGCCTTGTTTCCAGGTTATTATTAATTTTGTATTTTATAATTTAAAACCTCGTCGTAGAAAAAGTATTGTATGCAACGTTGTATAATTAAGTCAAAAAACGCTCATTGCGTCTCTATTTGCGATACTCGCCGCATTCGCTGCTCGTATCGCAACTCACGCAATTCGCATTTTTTGAACCCACTTATACAACTGTTGCATAAAATACTATTATAAGTACTTATTTAATTAAAGTTAAAGAACGTTTGGATAGGCTTCTTAGAAATCGCACATCCGCTGAAAAGTATTTTTCATAGCTCTCAAAAGTATTGGAAGTCGTCTCTTCACTTGACAAGGATATAGGATGGTCTGCTACATTTGACCACCTTGACCGCTCCGATTAGCAATCGAGGTAAAAAGTAGAGACAATCTAGTGAGTAACTCGGGGTACAGTATTCAATTTGCTGCGAGAATGTATTTTCCATTTGCATTTTGTCGTTTGGAGATCCTTTACACCTCCAAAACATAATATTTTGACAACGGAGACTCTTTACATCTCCATTAATTTTAGTATCAATCTATTTTCTATTTTTTATTTGTCTTGTTTGGACGCGTGGGACGCATAGAGAGACCCTTTACATCTCTATAAATGTAGTTTTAAGTTAATGTAATGTATTAGTGATATCTCTTGTATTAACGTCATATTGTTGGAACACTTGTAAAATGTTTTTTTTGGAAGCTGACAAACTCGCAACCCAGGGCATAGCGATTGTCGGACCGGGTGGTCGGCCGTGGCGTTCCCTGGAGTCGAACCAGGTCGCTAAGGGGACTTGTGAAAAAGAGAAACTGGTGAGTTTCTTCCGGCGCTTCTTCTCACCAGAAGGTCATTGCCCGAAGCGCCAAAAGAAAAGAAGAGAAAAGAATATAAGACATGTAAAAGAGCCCTTGGGGCCTACTTGCAGAAATAAAAATAAATTATTTTATTTTATTAATGCTAATATCCACACTCGCTGCCGCTCGCGTCCTGAAATATTTCGGGCCGTATTGGCATATAGGTTATAAACTTAGCAATTTGTATAAATCGAATTAGACGGTATTTAATAATAATTAAAATGGTAATATTTCCTGTAGGGTCAGCAACACGTAGGTAATGTTCCAGGCGTTGCAAGACTTGCAAGCGTCCATAGGCTTCGGTGACTGCTTAACATTAGGCAGACCGTACGCTCTGGTTTGCCAGCCTTAAACTTGGTTTTTAATGAATCAGGGTATTTTAGTAAATGTTCCACATAAATGTCAAGTGTAAAACGGGTGTCGGGGCTATCACTGCCTGTTAAATCCACTAGATCCAAGGGAAGTGGAAGCAGCAGGCATGGAGCACACGGAAAGTAACGGTAAGTAAACTCTCGAAAAGGAGATCGCTTATTACTTATTAGAGTAGCAATAAGCTGAAACGTTGGTAAATACGAATAAAAAAATACAGTTAATAGTAGACTGTGCAGGTAACAGTGGCGTGGCGTCCAAAGAACTCGATTCCTAGCGGCTTGCCTAATATCAGGCACTTGACCGCCTTATTCTACAGCTCTTAAAGAAAATGTACCCCTAATCGGCACCGGCTTGCCCAAGCATATCTTTTACGCCCCGCCACTGGCAGGTAATTAATAGTATTTTATGCCACACCTGGCCATAAAGTGGCATTTTCCGCACGCTTCGCGTACGGCCTTGTTTAATTTAATTTTGTATTTTATATTCTCAAACCTAATCGTAGAAAAAGTATTGTGTGCAACGTTGTATAATTAAGTCAAAAAACGCCCATGGCGTCTCTATTTGCGATACTCGCCGCCGCGGCGGCTCGTATCGCAACTCGCGCCATTCGTATTTTTTGAGCCTATTTATACAACTGTTGCATAATAGTACCTACATTACACAACTACCATCATTTTATGTCTACACTTGGCCACACCTGGCCAAGTGTAGACATAAAATGATGTACGCAACACGGGAGGTAATAAAGAAAGCCCTCGATCGCATATTTACGTCGCTCGCTTGCAGCTCAGGCCGCAAACTTCTGCGATCTCCACACACGTATCATCAACCCTCTATATTGAGTTCAACAACCGCAAATTACGATCAGCATAAAGAACCAGCGTAGAAGACTGTTTAGTTAGAACATGGTTAGAACAAATTTCTTATCTGTGAAAATGTTATTATTGCTCTGAAAAACAAATCAATTGGATTTGACCTTAATTAACAACATTTCATTTTTCTAAACACCGGGAAATTTTTGTTTAAATTTATACGTATAGTTCAATTTCTAATTCAAGACCAATGTGGGTACAACTACAAAAACGTAAGTGTATTTATCTAATTATGAAAATACTACACTGATATTGTTAATATAGTCGGACTACGGTAAGTTTGCAGAGGTCGAAAGAAGGTTTTATTTTAAAAAAATCATATGGCAACATCACAAGAAAGAGGACAAATTAGTCTTGATACTAGGCAAATGTCTGCCCGTTTAATAAGTATGTAATGTGTCTACATAAGTACTGAAATAAATATTCAGGACAGTCTTGCACAAATCGATCTAGTCCCAACAAACTACGCAATGTTTGAATACATTTACATATTTAAATATAATACTTAAATACATAGAAATTATCCAAGAACCTGGAACAAATCACTTAGTTTGGTTGGAACTAGATCGATGTGTGCAATATAGACCTAGATATTTATTTCGGTAGGTACCTATGTAGACACATTTTGTAATAAAGGGAAGAATTATTGCCAAGTACCAAGATTAAAAATTCCTCTTGCTGTATTTTCCCCATGTTGCCATATATATATTTTTTAATAAAACCTTTTTTCGACCTCTGCAAACTTAGCGTAGTCCGACTCTATATTAGTAGTTCAATCTAAATAAACAAGTCTCTGTTACTTATTTACATAAATATAAGATGCCCGAATTAATACACATGCACAGTTGATTTTTGGTTGAAAAATTATTATTGTACTTGTAACACTTTAGATGTTAGTAACATTTGGTACGGTATATTAAAATAAAAAGGCATGAGTTTGCATATGCATTTAAAGAAATTTTAACCTTTCCTCTCCTTTCTTTCGGTTATCAAATTTAAAAGATTAATTTGACATGTACCTATCTGACCAGAATAAAATTTCTGTAATAAATAATCGAAATTATTATTAATTATACACTTTACTTGATATCGAACGATACGTTATTTATTACTAATATAGTAGAGGTCCACTCTAGGTTGTCTCTGAATTTAAAAATATTAACTACGGTTGCGTGACATGCGTAAGATGTCACTGTCGCAAGTAAGGTTTCCTAACAACTACAACTTTCCTAAAGAGCTGAGTAAGCTGGCCTATTACTAGAGGGGGACGTGCGGGGTTTTCCCGGCGTGGGGATCCCTATCACCGTTGCTCTTTTCCAGGTGGCTGGGAAATTCGCATTGGCGAGAGTGGCATTGAAAATCCTAGCCAAGATTAGGAGCAAAACATCCGGAAGGAGCTTGAGGACGCGGTCGGAAATTCCATCCTCCAGGGTCTTTCCTAATTTTGCGTCACTTTACCTATTAGATCAACCGAATCGAAGGCTTTCTCGTAGTCCACAAACGCTAAGCAGACCAAAAAGCAGAGTGGCAAGTTGTACTCTTCGGTCTTCTGTATAACTTGCCGCAGCGTATGTATGTGGTCTACGGTACTGTAGCCTTTTCGGAACCCAGCTTGTTCGGGAGGCTGGAAGTCATCAAACCTGCGTTCGAGACGCTTTGTAATGATCCTGGAGAACAGCTTGTAAACATGGCTCAGAAGCGAGATGGGTCTGTAGTTCTTTAATAAGGTGTTATCACCTTTCTTAAAGAACAACACCACCACGCTCTTGTTCCATGCTTCCGGCGTTGTACCTTCGAGCAAGTTCGGTGGATGCAGGTTGCTTCCAACCAAATTAAGTGGAAATCTATGAGGGAGGCCTATGTCCAGCAGTGGACGTCCTATGGCTGAAATGATGATGATGATGATGACCTATTAGATTCTTCACCTCTCGCAAGATTCCGGCTTTAATGGGCGGGCTGACGGAGGGAGTTGCGACCACAGAAATATATCGAGACGAGATAGAAGGAAATATAGTTCGTCGATTTGTATGGGAACCAAGCGTGTAAGATTTTGCGTTTGACGTGAAGAGTGTAGTGTAATGTAGTGATGGAAAATATATTTTTTCCATTTCATTTGGTGGTAATTGAGCAATTAATTATACCGTGGACTGGGATTACTCTGATTCACGGGCTAACATTGATCATCGATTTTTAAACCTTTGATTTTGAACACGTTGAATACGTATTTTTATTGAGGTAGGCTACCTTAATAATAAGTAAATTGTTCCGAATGCATTCAAACACCAACTTCTTATACATGAAAAATCGATTATCAATGTTACCCCGTGAATCAGAGTAACCCCACCCCAGTCTACCGTACCATTAGTATTAATGTTGACGGCAAGCAAAGAAAGTCCCTGGCCCTTCTTGTTAACACTCGAGTACATGACACTCTTTGCCTCTATTTCCATATATTTCTGTGGTTGGGACCTTCTCCGCACCTCTGAATCGACCAACTCAATGTGCGGTTCATGGAACGCGTCATAGAGAGTTTATGATACACTCACGGACACTGAATTCGGGTCATTTTCCATATAATTGTTCATAGAAAATGACCCGAATTCATTGTCCTTGAGTATATGTGTGTAAATAAAATATTTCTCAGCACTGACCGTCTAATATTACAAAAAGAATTTGAATTTAATAAGCTCGATGAGACAGATACAACGAAACTCATAAGTTATTATAGCACCCCCTTTTTTCTCGGGGTTAAACTTTTGAATATTCAGTTACTCACTTTTCCAACATTGGTATCTAAACATTGGTATACACTGTGGGCCCGTATAACCCGACCAACTTTAACCATAGATTCGAACAACTATTAGAAGTAAAAAAAGTTATGTGACGTATAGTCGATTAACGCTTACTTTCAGAGATATTCATAATTTTTAAAATAAAAACTCCCAAGTGTGTAACAAGCCCTAATAAATGTGACTAAGATACTTTTACTGATTTCTTAAAATCCTTTAACTAAACAGCAATTAACCTACGCAGTATTAGATGGTAAGCGATTACAAAGCCAAAATATTGACCTTTCGTTTCCATTTTAGCTTTTTTTTTCCTTTTTTAATAACTTTTCCTCCAGTACGGACATGTTTATAACGAGGGACTGAATTTATTGATTTGTTTTGTTCCATAAGACTATTAATGTAAAATGACAAAATTCGACCTATGTTGATATAACGTTATTTACTTGTAATACCATCAGGAATACGTGGTTAAAGTTGGTCGGGTTGTACGGGCCCACGGTGTAGATTCGATGTAGCGTTGAAACTCAGATGAAGTTCAAGAAAAAAAACTCTAAGTAACCGATTCTTTCAAGATTTTTTATGAAATAATTATTTTTATTTGTTACAATTAAAACAAAAAGGATCGATCAGAACGGATATTGAAATAATAACCGAAAAATAAAAAAAATAAACCGGACAAGAGCGAGGTCGGACTCGCCCACCGTGGGTCAGTACAAACACTTAGATTTAAAATATACTCTTTAAAAAGAGACTATATTTTTAGGGTTCCGTACCAAAATGGTAAAAAAGGAACTCTTATGGTGCGACTCTGTCTGTCTGTCTGTTCGTCTGCCACAGCAAGATGTCTCAGGATCTACTGATGCTATCGACTTAAAATTTGGAATAGTGTTAAAAATCGCTAACTCGAGCCTATTGGATAAAAAAAAATCTTATACCTTTTTTTAAAGGGGTCCGAAATGAGATGTGGAAAAACTAAAGTAGAGCTTTTATATCGAGTGGGCTATCAAATGAAAGCGTTTAATTTGTAGATTCCAACACCATTTTTTTTTTTTTTGTTAATTATCTACTTTTTGATTTATGACCAAGTTACTGAACAGAAAAATCTGCAATAATTGCCAATTATTAATATCATCCTAAATATTACAGGAAAAATATAACGGTTTTCCTAAATTGCATCGTTTTCTAAATTTTCAAAAATCGTAACACATACTTATTTGCTCTTACTAAGCTAACCACCATACAGTTTTTCTTGAACTAGTCACGTATCTACTTACGAGTTTGTACGGAACCCTCGGTGCGCGAGTCCGACTCGCACTTGACCGGTTTTTTTATGATTTAATTACAAACGTATAGTTTTCAGATTTTTTCCTATACTTGTAGTACAAGAAGGTATTTTAATTGCCAAATTTCATAGTTCTAGGTCAACGGAAAGTACCCTATAAATTTCGGTTTCCTTGAGAGAGTAGTAATCAGAGATGTAAGAATATAAGTACGAGTAGTATTCTATGCTCTGAGGTAGAAATGTAGGTACGTTTTTTGCTGCATAAATGGCCATATCTTTTTTTTACGTTGTTTTAGAAGTTTGATTATTTACAGCTTTAACAGACCATAGACCTAAGTATAGTAAGAATTATCTAAGGTGTCCGAATGATTGTAAAGATTCGGACACCTTACATAATTTTTACTAACTATATATGGTTTTAGTTTCAACTCGATACCTACACGCGTTCCCGAGATAAAGGGCCTTGACAGCTGGACAGACGGGCAACAAAGTGATCTATAAGGGTTCCAATTTTTCCTTCTCTGGTACGGAACTCTAAACATAAAAATACCGACTTTCAATTAACCAATTTTGATAAGAAATGCACGAGTGACTATGAAAAATACACAAAACGCTTTATGTGTGTGTGCCTATAAAATAATTTAAAAAAATCCCTTCATTTCTCCAAGATCCAATCATCAGATCTTGATATGGTTACAATGAGACCATCTCGGATATATACTCTTTCAAACAAAAAAAGAATTTTCCAAATCGGTTCAGCCGTCTTCGAGTAATCGCGTAACAAACACAAAAAAAAAACCATACAGACGAATTGAGAAATGTCCTTCTTTTGAATCAATTAAAAATACTGAGTGTACCGCAAAAAGAAGTAAATTTCACCTAAATTACATCTTGGATTCAATTATTATTATAGAAATTTTAAAGTAGGTTGAATCCATTCTCGGAAAAATAATCAGGAAAAAACAACATCTTTACAATTCCTGCAAAAGACATTAATATACTTAGTTTCTTTCAGGATTTCCTACCTCAATCCAATTACAATGTGACGATAAAGTACCGCCAGCAAAATCCTTGTTATTTGTTGAAGTACTGATAAAAGCTTGCTATTGCATACGATAATTATTAATTTGCTGACGGCTTATGGCAAGTAAACATGAGACTCATATTACTTCCGCTATTGTTTTTCACAAGAAAGGTGACACACGTATCAGTGAGAGCTTTTTGCTTACGTCCATGGTGCTCGTGTAACGTTCACTTTATACTTTACAAGTTTACTTACATAAATAGCAAAATAAATCAATATGCGGTAGCTTTTAACTTAAAAGCTCAAAGAGAATGTAGGTACCTACTTAAAAGTTTTAAGTACATTCTCTTTGATGCATATTGGACCGGCCGTAACAAAGTATAGGGTAGGCATATTAAGTACTGTGCTCCAGCACTCGTTATCCCAATGAAATCCCCATGTAGCGGAAAATTGTATACGTGTTTGTGAATTCCGCTAAAAAAGGAACCCATATGCTGCGACTCTGTCTGTCTGTCCATCTGTCACGGCCAGATATCTCAGGAACTACTTGCTGCTATTGATTTGGAATATTTTTAAAAGTCGCTAACCCGAGCCTTCTGGACATGAAAAAATCTTATACCTTTTTTACTTTTTTTAAAGGGGGCCGAAATGGGAGGTGGAATATTTAAAGTGGTGCTATTGTATCAAGTGTGGTATCAAATGAAAGGACTTAATTTGTAGATTCCAATACCATTTTTTTTCTTAATCATGTACTTTTTGGTTTAGGACGAAAACATTAAAAAATACCATTCCAATTCATTATTATTACACGACTGCCCAAATCTTCGAAGTTACTGAATAGATAAATTTGTAATAACTACCAATTATTAATATCATTGTAATAAAACAACTTAAACGGATTAAATCGCGTATATTACTACATTTTAAGCCCCGACGTTTCGTAACCCTTTTCAGCGTTCGTGGTCGCGGGTAGACTGAAAAAATCATAAATTTCCTCTGTCAAAATTACTGTTGTGCAAGGTTCACCCTGTTGTGGCATAATTTTGTAAGTACTAATTCTTTGTGGCATAATGTATATAGCCTATTAGGCTTTGTGCATAAACTGTTATCGCAGAATCTATATTCGCATAATTTTATTACGCAGAATTACGTTAGTCCGAATATTATTTGGTCCTACTTTTCATGTTCCGAATCATATTTACACATAAATTAAATGATTATAAAATTATAACACCGAATGCTATCGTGGCAGAAAGATGTTTTGTCATAATATAACTTTTAACTGTATTGTCGACGACAATAAATGGTTTTGTAACCTAACCTACTTTTTCTTCCCGCAGTTCGTTTTTGTTTGGTGATGCAGTTCAAACCTAACCTATACCTAACTTAACCTAACCTACTTTTTCTGCCAGCAGTTTGTTTTTGTTGGGGGACGCAGTTCGAACCTAACCTAACCTACTTTTTCTGTCTTATCTTTTTTTTCTTGCGGGGGGCTTCGCCCCCCGAGCCCCCCTTGTGGAGAACTCCGCCCCCCGTCCCCCCTTTTTTGGCCTTTCCATAGCTATGAACTCGTGCAAAACTAACTTAACCTAACCTACTTTTTCTGCCAGCAGTTCGTTTTTGTTAGGGGATGCAGTTCAAACCTAACCTATACCTAACTTAACCTAACCTACTTTTTCTGCCAGCAGTTCGTTTTTGTTGGGGGACGCAGTTCGAACCTAACCTAACCTACTTTTTCTGTCTAATCTTTTTTTCTTGCGGGGGGCTTCGCCCCCCGTCCCCCCTTTTTTTGGCTTTCCATAGCTATGAACTCGTGCAAAATTCTGGTTGCTTAAATGTTTTAACCTAATCTAAGCCCCTTTTCTATCAATTGTTTATTTTGTAAGGACACCGTTCTAAATCTAACCTAACGTTTTTAGCAACAGTTCTTTATTATGAGATTTGTGAGGGATCGAAGTTCTAGCCTAACCTACTAAGTTAGGTTAGAATTGCTAGATGTTAAATGTTATTAGTTCATCGTTATACTGAATGAACAAGATGTCCAATGGAATTATATCACTTGATTATTATAATAACTTACCTCTCCTAAACCTAACCTATCAATCTCGGACAATCGATAATATGCCGAATAAAATTCTGCACAATAGAATTATATGCATAAAAATAATCGGTCATAATAATAGTATGCGAACTTAATTTCAGACAACTACATATTCGGGATGTAACTAATTATGCTTAATAAGGTTTCTGCCACATTACCATTCGGCGAAAACCGATTATGCCACATCTGTTATGCTAAAACAGTTTCGGACAATAAATGTTATGCCACATAGAGGGAACCCGTTGTGCAAACCTACCCACTTTAAAAAATACAAATTCAATATTAGTGTTGCCAGATGGGCCTAATGTGTAAAGATGTCCACACACATCGCGATGTTCATAATCGCGGAAACCGAAGACAATATTATTAATATCATTCTAAATATAATATAGGAAAAATATAACGGTTTTTCCAACTTGCATAGTTTTTTAGAAATTTGCAAACTAATATACTTATAGCAGAGGTTCTTGAACTTTTTTTGGTCACGGACCCCCTACATTATTTCGAAAACCTTACGGACCCTTTCCGAATACAATCAAACGCGGGATTTCCTGGGATTAATAAGAATACATAATGTACATAAATTCACACTCAGGGTTAAATTATTAATGAAACACAAGATATATTGAGAACTCAAAAATCGACTTCATACAAAATTTCTGCAGACTTCATAGAAAATTGTAGGTATTTCATTAATAATCTAACCCTGAGCGTGAATTTATATGGATAATGTATTATTATTAAACCAGGGAAATCTCGGGTTCAATAAAAAGAATTAATTATTTTTGGTGGTGGTAACCACTCTTAGTTACGTCCTCCCGCGAAGTTTAAGTAAATAGGCACTACCTATTCCGAGCTCTGGAAATGACGCAGCGCATCGTTATTTTATAATTTCCCGGGAGTAGATCATCTCCCTGAGGGATTTGGTCAAAGCTCTGTTTTCATCATATTCCTGCGACACGCTCTTCAAATAGTTTTTTATATAAATAATATTCATTTATGTATGAATAGTTATGGGCTTACGAATATAATATTATGTACAATGGGGATGACGACTGGGTTAAAACGATATAATTCTATTTAGTCCGTCTGTTAGATTATGGAAAAATATGGGAAACGTATTTTTTGGTTTATCAAAATATTAAAAATCGACCAAGTTATAGATCATCAAACTTCTGGAGTGGGGGCTTGTGACGTCACTTCTAGGTGAAAATTGTACCTAGGAGTGACGTCACTCGAAACTTCTAAGCACTCCATCCATCCATTTTTTGTTTGTCAAACAAAAGAAAAAATACGTGTACAATATTTTTTAATAATCTAACTGACGGACTAAATAGTTTTTTTTAGTCGTCTCGCCCATTAGAGTATGAGAATATTTTGGGACTGGTTCGTTTTGTGAACATTTTTTTATGAGATTCATTATTTTTGAAATTGAGTCATATCGAGAAAAATGTATATCGTGAATAACTCTTTTTGGTAAGAAGTCGATTCGGGTTTCATCCGTTTTGAGACTAAGTGTTTAAGATATTAGGTCCTATTAAGTATTAGGGTATTATTTTATGTCTTTCCCGTACACGGGACAATGGTGTCCCGGCCCTTTGGGAGGCGTGCGCGGAGCCGAAGCCAACGCGTAGAGGCCCTTTCGACAATTTAATGAAAGGCAACGTGTACACCCAGCGGATGCTGTCCCTGCCCGTGTCATGGGACGCACGCAGAGACAGCCCCCGCCAGATGCAAGGACTATTGTTGATTGATGGAATCTAACTCTACTGGGTTATGGTGGTGGAATTATGGACTAGATACTGGGCTATGGATTGAGACATGACGGCGCCTGTCAGGAAAAGTGTCTCATGGCTTTCGCGGCACTGACAGACCGTGACTTGCCCTCCGCTGATGGGCCCCTGTTAAATAGCGACATTATGAGCAATGGCCCAGGGGCAACACCGCTGCCGAGGGCTGCAGGGTGTCGAGAGGTGTGCTGCGCTTTCTCCGAGGGTACTCGCGGCGTTATGCCCTTTAACACTTCCACGCCTGGAGCATATAGGTCTTGCGACTCCACTCTGGCCGGCCGGTTAAGGCAAGCCAGAGGCGGAGGTCCTTATTTTATGTATTATTATTATGAGTATTAGGGTTTACTAATAAATGTATGGATCATTGGTTATCTGATTAAATAAATAAATAATTATTATTATTATGTCCGAATATATTTAATTACTTATTATTATGAGTTTAGTGTCGAATGTACCGGTAGGATAAATACAGAACCCTAAAAATAATTTAAATACTAGCTATCCAACAATAGCCGACATAAACCCATAAATGAAATTAATAGAATTAACGGTTAATTACAGTACGATTATTTCCACTTTGACACTCGGCAATTCTCGACATACATCGCTGCGCTCATTCCTAAAATACCGCATTCCTAAAATACCAGATTTTTAAAATACCGAATTCCCGATACACCAGATTCTCCGTATACAAGATTCCGAAAATAACACACCCAATAAAGTGATTTAGATCCTTGAGTAACTTACGATTTTATAGTCTAGTGTAACGGGAATGTGGTAAGACAGGAATCTCATAAATCGAAAATTTGGTTTTTTGAAAAATCTGGTATTTCGGGAATGCGGTATTTTGGATACGAGCGCATCGCTGCATATTCATAGACAACATCATAGACAGTAATGTAATTAGATCACCTGCCAAAATGACATTTTTATACATATAATTTTAGGTTTATATTGTTTCTACTTTAAGGTTTTAGTTAAATGTTTCGTTTTTCATTTAATTTGTAAAATTCTTTTGCATGAATAAATATTGAATAGAGTTAATATTTTACGTGACTAAATTCTAGGATTTTATACACTCTCTAATCTATGAATCTTTACGATTAAAACCGAGACGTCCCGGGTGCCAAAGTGACAATAATTGTACTGTAAGGGTATAAATAAATTAACTTAATTGCTTCGCTTAATTATAGGTAGGTACCTATTTATCCTCTACTTGACTGAATATCATAGAAACTTAATTAAATAGCCCACTGAGCAGCGAACAAAGATATTGAACAAACGTCCCTCCAAGGACGGCGCGGGCAGGGGCAGAAACCACACGAACGGCGAGACCTGCTTACGTAAAGCAGGAATTAAATAGGTCGCGGGGCCACGGGCGCCGCAGAGGATGGGGATCGGCGGGTCGAGGAGGCCGGCGCAGAAAGTAGGTGCCCTACATGTGCACGGAACCACGGACCCTCCCGCTGCACACAGCTTTTTCATCGAAGCCATACCTACGGCTGTAAATGAATTTATTCGACGATCCTACCCGCCCCAGGAACTGGGTCGTCATCGTGTTACTGTTCAAATAGGGCACTGCAGTAGGTAGGTACATTAAGTTTATCACAGTCGGGTTCCGATTTAGGTCAGTAGTTTATTTGTTGATTATTAAATATGTGACAGGAAATCTATGACCGAGATGATTAAAAAATACGTTGCAAAGCGGACAGTTTAGGTACTGTGTGTAGGGCTTGCAAATATTCGACTTTTTCAAATATCCGAATATGATTTTGTAGATATTCGAATAATTCGAATATTATTCGAATACTACCAACAACTATTAAAAAATCGTTTTTCTTAGTAACTTTTGTGAAAAACATGTCAGAGTCTGTGCGGAAAGAGAATAGGATTTAGATTTGCACCCGTGGGGCGACACGGCCTTTCATGCAACAGAAGCGCCGGTCACATGGAAGCTCCGTAGAGCCCTGGTGCACATGCTGGTGCAACGTGTCCACGAGCCCTAGTGGGTAGTTAGTTGGCTGCATTCCGCATTCAGGCAACTTCTTAACAGGCCGGCTCAGCGGATAACCAGTCCCAAATCATAAAGCTGTCCCGTCGCTGCTTATTTGTAGTTTAACTAAATTTGTAGGTTTATCCTCGTAAAGCCCGTTTCCTAAATTTAGGAAATTTTGCTGAAGTCATTTTCAAGGTTATTGAGATGTGAATATAATCCTAATTTCATAAAGCCTCCCCTGCTCATTACCCCCGCATGGGGCTTACGAGGATATTAGTTTTAAAAATTTTAACTAACTGGTCCATGCTTCGGGAGATCCTAGAGCTGGCGCATACTTCTCCCAAAAATGTATCCTTGCGATTAAGAAAGTTAATGACGCCAGAATAAAGAAGACCATACCACAGGCTGCAGCTCAGCGTAGAGAGGATATTCTATTTTTTAATTTAAATCATTATTTTTATAGCGTAAAAAGTTACGCTGCGCTATTTTAGGTATATTTAGTTTGAAAAAATGTAATTGATTAGTTTATCCTTCTTTATTATGTCTTTTGTTAGCATTTTAATTTGCATTCCATTTAATTTATATAAGTAGTAAAAAATATGCGAATACCTTACCACGTATTAATCGAATAGCAAAATTAGCCGAATATTCGAATTGCAAGCCCTGTGTGACAACCTTGGAAATCATCTTTCTACTTTTTCAGTTCTCGTGCTCTAAAGACGCTAACTATTAGTTCAATATATATATTTACTTTACTCTTTACTTATTTCTTAGGAATGACAAGGATCTTAAGAAAATACTAACATTTTCGCGATATTGTCTTATACAAATACAAAGTCTTTGTTGTATTACGCTAAGTGTCAAAGGATTTTCACACTGCTGGAAGACACAGCAGAATTTTAAGAATTTTAGAACTGTTTTATACCATTATGGCGTCTAATAAAAAAAGGCAATGGCGAAATGTATATTTAACTCGATTCCCGTAGGCTTGAAAAGGCACAAATTATGAGTATATTTATACAAATAATTGTCACTTAATATTACTCCTCTTGACGAACAACTAAACCACCGTCCCTTCAGCTAGCACTCACATAACTTTGTAGCCGTGCCACTGAGGAACCTAAGTGTAATTATTAAAAATTTTACTATACAGCATGTAAATTTTATAGGGGCGTATATTTTACCCAGCTATAGTATCCGATCATACGATTCATATGGGATAATAATTTTGTTAATTAGTGCTATTAATTAGGCGTAGTGATTTCTTTAAAGTCCGACCGAGCAGCATTGGATGCAATCCAACTTAGTTTGACATAACAAGTAATTCACTGTTTGTTTACTTTATTTTTTGTCTATGTGTGATAATTCATAAATAATTTTTGAAATGGCTTGATCAAACTAAATTAGGGTTTTGTAAGTTGATCCTGGAAAGATTGTTCGAGTAAATTAAATCATATTCTGAAGTACTTAATACTAGTTAATACATGGCACTCACTGAATGTAAGAGCGAATGCAAATACGTTAGTTCTCAAGCTAATACGACTCTTGAATCTTTATTTCCCTATCAAACTACTTACCAGTTTACCCATCATTAAACTTCACAAAAAAGTGGTGATAGTAAAGTAGGTTTCTGATTTATTCCCGTATTTAACTTTATTTACATTGAACACCGTATTTATCAATAAACGACCGACGTTGCCTGTCGGACACTTCTATCATTGTCTATTTTTTGATAACATTATTGCTTTACAACTTTGAGCCAACAAACAGGTTGAATTAGAATAAAACGAAAGCATAAACAAATAACATATCCAAGGAGTTCAGTTATTGATTTTGCGATTTTAACATCACAAAGTAAAGAATTAAAAACTTTTTCTACTCCTGTACCTATATTATCTGTCTTTTACTTGGTCACGAACACTAATATAAGAACATACATAATATGAGTTCAGAGAAGTCTATACTCTATTCCCCATAATAGCACTAGTGTCGTTATAGTCACATTACGATACTGCTAGCAGCCACAGACTTCTAAATCTAGATTAAACTTAGGTCAAGGATTAAGCGCTCAATTCTAACTTTACGATAAAAATGCACAACTACCAACTTAACAAACAATTAAATTCCTACGGTTCTTAAGAAAAACAAAACTTTCCGAACTAAATTTATTGATGCCAACATAAAAAAAGTATTTTTAATATCGTCACTGCGTGTCACTAGCGAGTATACATCAACTTAAAAAAAGTTTACCATAGACACATACTGTCAGTCATATGTATTAGTCATATATTTGCCTTGTTTAGTTTAATTTTGTATTTTATATTTTAAAACCTAGTTGTAGAAAAAGTATTGTATGCTACGTTGTATATTTAAGTCAGAAAACACTCATGGCGTCTCTATTTGCGATACTCGCCGCCACGGCGGGCGGCTCGTATCGCAACTCGCGCCATTCGTATTTTTTGAGCCTACTTATACAACTGTTGCATAAAATACTATTTACATAAAAATAATAGTAATGATAACGCAGGGCAGCTTGTGGCAAGCTGTTGGGGAGGGACCCCACGTACCCGCTATCTGCTGGATATACACTTTGCATTTCATTATATTGTCGAAAGAGCCTCTACGTGTTGGCTTCGGTGCCGCGCACGCCTCCCATAGGTCCGGGACACCATTGTATACAAAATAATAATGATAGTGCATACTCGTACCTAAACCTGTACTATCTTTCATGTGAATTAATTGAAGCCTTCATTTAAAAAAAGTTCTGTGACTAATTTATAGACAGACAACGTTCAGACTAAACTACTGAAGACAGCAGAATGATATTTTATTCAATGCACAAATTTAAAATTCACTTCATAGATCTTTTCACCGTCGGTGTACTCGGGTCATTCAGGAATCGCTTTGTGAGTCAGTAATCGGTCTGACATTACATCCCCGGAAACCAGTTATACCGGAATTAAAATTGTCATAACAGTACTTTTGCTTAGCCAACGGATTTGCTTGTGGCATAAAGGGAATATTAATCAACCATGTCTGGTCACCGCTATTGTGCCTAGCGTTATGCAGAAATACAGCTGCGAAATGTTGACCTAGACGGGGTCAATAATTTTACTATGGAGCTAGTATTGATATCGCGGGCTGGTAAGATAGATAAATTTTTTATAAAACCGAATATACTAATTTTGTAAAGTAGTTAATTTTCGGTTAAATTTGACATAATACTCGCGTCTTTAATACTATTAGTATAGGTACTATTTATGTATTATAATAATCCACTGTCTACATCTATCAAAAAATATGACGTGTAGCGGCTTTTTAACCGACTTTCACAAGAAGGACGGTTCTCAATTCGTCTGTTGTTTTTTATTATTATTATTTTGTATGTTTGTTACACGATTAGGTACTCGAAGACGGCTGAACCGATTTGGAAAATTATTTTATTTGTTTGAAAGGGCTCCAAGAAATCGAGAGAAATCTTCAAATATTACAGGCAGACTTATATAGCGATTTGGGTATCAATATCATTAGTCATTGGTGAATTTGATTTATTTATTTCATAATATAAAAATACAGTACAAATTATTCAATGTCAATTTACTATGATCGTCAAAATAAATATTAAAAATATAATATAATACAATAAAAAAAATCTTATCGAATATGCATAATTGAATAAAATAATAATGATGACCTTGCTACCTATACCTAGTACTTAATTTATAACTTTAGGCATGTACTTATTCAAATACTTTTAAACATTTGTACGCATCAAACGGCAAAAAGTTACGGCAGTTTCGTTACGATTTTCCCCTATATTTAGTTTAGGCGTAACGAAACTGAGAAATTCAAAATTTGTACGGAAAATTTAGGACATTTTGCACTACTTTTTTATTTCATAAATGAAAAGTTCTCGTGATTCTGAGTAAAATGGTATAAGACAAACCATGATCAGACAAAAAAAATAAAAGGTAAATTTTTTCTACAATTGACCCAGTTACAGCCATAGGTATATTTTTGTGCTTGTATGTATTCATAATAATGCGAGATTAGCATTGTCACTGTAATCAGATACTTTCGTGTAGATACTGATAACCCTTTTAGCACTTAAGTAAAAACACGGATGCCTTTAGGCACTGGTCCCACAGCCGCGAGTAAGCGAGCAACATTAGGCGAGTAGCATTACATTGCGGATCTGGATGGATCTCAGTTTTGCAATGGAATTGAACTTGGTGCCCATTTAATGAAATGAAGTACATGATAAGACCTTTTTAATGACACAACTCTCAGCTCTGTTGGTTTTTGGTCCACTTCCCATACAAAGTTGCCCATGGTCCTTTCTATTTTTTTTGCTTCAGCTTAGTTGAGTAAAAAGTATCCTATATTTTAACAGTTGTCATAATCTCATTAACCTACTTGTACACCAAATTTCATGAAACTCTGTCTAGAACTTATTGGGGCTTACGGGCGGTTTTTCCCCCAATCCATATTATTCACAAATAAGTATTTTACCACATAAATTAGTTCTACGAACCTTCCGAAAGTACATCCGTCGTGTACTCATTATAAGTGTCCTTTTCAAGGTAAAGGTACAGTCAAGTGCAAAAATATGCCTTTATCTTGAGAACGATCAATATAGGTAATCACCTAGGTATATAAATTAATTTTGAGTGAGTTATGAGAGTTTCGACATATAGTTAATCTAACCTAACCTAACCTTAATAACAAAACGTTCACAAAGTTACACAATGGAACCAAAAATCGATGCCACAAAATGTTTAGAATTGTGTACGAAAAAAATGTAAAGGAATTCTAGAATTCGCTAATGTCAAGCCGGTTGCCAACTAAATTTACCATCTAACAAAGCAAAAATGGTATCAAAAAAGAATAATTTACCTATTTTAAGCACGTATCAACAAAATTGATTATTTTTGTGCAACATAAAATGAAAGCGCACTTTCTTTGCCTATTGCATGAAAACCAATATGGCTATCGGCGCGTGAGTTGGCATCAGCATAGATTAGGTATTTCTAGACCTAATTAATGTTACGGATATGTTAATAACTACGTTTAAACGAACAATATGCGTTACACAACTTCGTGTTACACAAAAATACGAAATCTGTCCCCAAAATTTAATACAAGATTTAGTATAAAAATTACGTTCTAATCATGTAAAAACCCATTTGCTTCAAACTTCATTATCTATGTAATTTACTCTGAAAAAAGAACAGTGCGTTCATGCAAATCGAAGTAATGAAATGATTTTTTTTTCATCGTGAGGTGAAAGCGGTGAGAAATACGATTTTTTAAATACTTTTATGAGTTTTACACAATAAAGATATACATTTCGTACAAGAATATGAATGACACTATAAGGTAGTGTATCTGGAATAAATATGACTTCAATAATTTATTTTTTATAGCTTTGTTAAGGTTTTCCCCATTTCGTCGTTACACAATGTACACTTTTTTTGCAATTCACCCATTAATGTCACTTTCTGTTTTAAAATTTTCTTCTCATACTGGGTGGATTAGTAAAGTTAAGGTTATTTATTTAGATTTCCTCACAAGTGTGATGACAAACATTGTGTGTGCCACGGGCGGTAAAGGAATTACAAACTCGTGTTATATTAAAGCCATGTAACAAATACTCGTTTGTAACTCCTTACTTACCGCCCTAGATACACAATGTACTAATAATGACTTTAGTTTCTTAGCCGCGAGGATGTGTATTATTTACCAAGTCGTATTTTTATGGACTAATTAATTTAAACTGTATCAAAACAGTTAAGTCACATGAAGTAAGATAGTAATTCTTTATATCAGTGCTCCTCGATAGTAACTAACATCAATCTAGGTCGAGAGTCGCCTCCAACGTGCCAAACACAGACTATAACACGTCCTACTATTAAACACACACATTCGTATGGCACGTCCGAAAACTAGGTCGAAAACTCGCGCATGCGCCGCCGACTCGACGCGTTTTGCCTGTTTTTGTGGTATAGCGTCAAAGATGGCCCTAGAGTGATTATAAGAGTGATTAAAATCATTCTAGGGCAACCTTTGAGGCCATACTACCGAATAGGTAATTAATAGGGTTGGAACTTTTCGTGGCAGTTTGGAAATAAAGTGTAGTGGAGTCGTTGTTCCCTAGTTAGTTTTTATGATTGAATGAATAAATTATTTTCAATGTTTTAAAGTTAGTAGGTACCTACCTACTTACTTACCTAAATAAAATTTTATGATATTTAGTTTAGATGGATTGTATGTAAATCTTTAATCATATGTAGGTACGCAATATTTGTTCCTGACCAAAAAGTTTTTGAGTAATAGGTTTATAATACCTATGGCATATTGACGCGATAAAAGTCATGACTAAATAGTCAAATTTAGACAACTGCTTAATTTATCCCATTTGTATGAATTCAATTTCGTAGTAGATAGCTGTTGGAAGTATTTTTAATAGCACCTACTGTTAACAAAATATAAAAATACGTACTTACGTATAGGTTTATAGGTATTAACATTTTAGTAAGTAGGTTTTTAGAAATACGGGTCAAAGGATAGGTGGGTCATTCCATGGAAATGTAACGTGAGTCGCGATTTCATTGCATGTTTTTTCATTAAAGATACAAAATTTACTGTTAATGTATCTAGAGATGATAAGTAACACTTCTTTAGATATATACTAACACTTTAATGTGCATCATGATGATTTAAAAGTTTAAAACTTAATGAAAATCGTGACTCACGTTACCTGTTACCGTGGAATGACCCAGGTTAAGATACCTAACTTATATTGCAATATGAGTATAGATCATAGATACCAAAAAAACATCATTCAATCATTATTCATTCAATCACAAAAAGTAGGTAGCGACTGCATTGCACTCTATGTCCAAATTGCCACGAAAATCCTAACCCTTAGTAATTATTAACCGAATTCATTCATTGTACCTAGGTACCTAGTCAAGCTGTATTTCAGTATATAATTACACGATATTTCACTTGGAGGTCTAAGTGCAATTCTTAACAGCACTAATATGTTCTTCAGCCCGTCAGAGTAATTACCTATATAGAATTAAAACCAAGAGAAACTGGTACTGTAGCACTTTGTATTGTCGGGAAGAGAAAGATGGCGCACAATATTATTGTCATATTAAAATATAAAATTGTAAAAACATTGAATGTTGCTATAATTAGGTAGGTACCTACCTACTTAAATGAATCCTGCAACAATATCGTGTTTGGGTGGTTTTCAAAAACGGATGTCCATAGAGAGAGTGAGAGAGTTTTATTAAACAAAGTGTTAACTTTTTCCTTTGTGTAACGAAAATTAAGATTTTCTAAAAATTAATTTCTTGCTTCGTCGGGGAATCGAACCGACCCAAAGTAAAAATAACACCCCGTATTTTTATGATAACAATTGAAAGAGGGGACTAACATAGTATCTCAAAAGAAAGGAATAGCGTAAAATATTTAATTTAAATGTTAAGAAAATTATTTCCCACACAAAAAAAGTAATTTAAAAAAAACTTTGAATGCAATA
The DNA here is from genome assembly GCA_947034925.1 of Eudemis profundana. Lineage (NCBI taxonomy): Eukaryota > Metazoa > Arthropoda > Insecta > Lepidoptera > Tortricidae > Eudemis > Eudemis profundana. The sequence goes on from OX344794.1 coordinate 31,372,787, forward strand.
TTACTTACTTTTAAAAATAAGATGAAGTCTCCTTTCAGCAAAATATCCTATCTCCAATATTTGAGGTACTTTCCCTTCATGTGGCATAGTTCTGGGACGCCCGGTATAGTCGCAGTCTGGGTCTGTCCTATGGGAAGCTTAACTATTTAGTTATTAATTATCCCGGAAATCACCCTTTAATCCCTTACCCCCCCCCCCCCCCTCCCGTCGGTCCATTATAATCACCATCACCACCAGCACCACAACAACTATCATCATTATCGTGACCATCACCATCATGATTAACATATTCTTTTTCATCGTCATCATTATCATCATCCCAGCATCACATCACACCACTACTTAGACTAGACTCGAGTCTTTTGGAACACTAACTTTTATCCAAACCGCTAAGATTTGCAGTTTAACATAAAACATTTGTCTTACTTAATCAAACCAGTAAAAAATAATAGAAGTATGATTTAAGGCAAAAATCTTAGTCCCTTCCTTTAGTACAAACCACATTCTTTCAGTTCTGTATAGTTATTATTTATTCGAGAGAAATGAATATGGTATTCCAATAAATAATTATTCGTTGCAAATCATTCGCGAAAAAATCATCCACGAATAAATTATGCCACGAATAATTTAATCGAATAAGAATAATCATCTGCCAATTTTATTCGTCATCCGCGCATGATTTGGTTATTCTTATTCGTCATTCGAATAAATTTTGCCTCTGGCGGGCAGTTAGCAGAAGGACATGAGTTTCGTCAAATCCTGGAATTTTATTTCTTAACTTTAATTCCTCACTCTTACTTTCACTACCTACTCCAGAAGTTATCATAGAAAAAAGCTTATACGGGTACAGTCACCATAAAATACAACTGGGCGAAGAGATCGTTCAAAGTTATCTGAACACGACTCTATATATTTAACGACAGCCGTTTCAGATGTATCTGTGCACTCTATCCTGTTACAATTGTAATGTGATATAGCAATGTAATGAAATGTTGAAATTGAATAAATGCCACTGCACATATTATTTTGAAACTATATACGTACGTACGCACGTATTATAATTGGGTCGATTTCAGAGCATTTCGACTGCGGCGGTTGTTTTAATTCGTGTTCCAGCAAATATAGCAGGAAGCAGTGGTAATCACAGTTAACTATTATTATAAACGATAGACGGTATCGAGGCTACACAATACATGATTTAATTCAACGTGGTCGTCACTCGATAGTCCTTCGCGGTAAAAATCGAGGACACTAAAGAAATTTTAAAAATCGCTGGATACCCCCTGGTAGTGTATAGCTTGTAGTTATAGACTGTCTCAAGCGCTTACGTCAAGCTCTGGAGAGTGGGGGCGGGACTTGCTGTTGGACCGCCGGACGGAGTGCGAGGTTTGATGGTGCGTTGCTGAGCCAGTTACAGTGATTATAGTGAGAATCTGAAGGATATTACATGTGGCGACGAGGATGGGATAGTGAGTACTTAAACTCTCAAATTGAAAAAAAAACAGGAAAAGGAAGGAAGGAACAATAAACAGGTGGTCTTTATCAGCACGTCATGCTGTGATTGACCCATTCGGCAACCGATTCTAAATAAACGAATTGCTTTCTTTCTTTTCAAATTATCTAAACAGCTTTGATCCAGGAATGACGTAACTAATGACGAATTTCCTATTAAGATACCTTCACCTTTTGTACAACCGAACAACATGTTGGTTTGGTTGTTTTAAACGGAGTGTATTCAAGTACTTGTTTTCTTAAAAATGTTAGCGTGCATCGTCTACATTATTCTTGGTAAAAAAAAAAATTATAATAACAAAGAATGGTACTGTGATTCCACTTACTTAATCTGTTTACCCGACAAGCCTTACAATGTAAGACTGTGTGTTATTGTTGAACACTACGGCGTTCCTTAAGATTACTCGATAAGACATAAAGTCGAGTGACAAAGGGATGTTGGATATTCCGTTTTAATTTGTGAACTCAGATAGGTACCTGTGCCTACATTGTGAAGGCGTACCATGAGGTCTGACTTTGCGTATTGTAAATAAAGGAACGCATGATACGAGTATGGTTGTTTATAATATGAACAGACGGGTTATAAGAGCACTTGTACACCATTCATATTTTAACAGAAGTACACTATTGTTTAATAAATTGATTTTGAACTAGTGCGTACTTAATTGGTATTAGCGGGAAAAATCCCGGACATTCAATTGTCTCACCACTAAAAGTGGATCATTCAATAGATTTGAGCAGATTACCGAATCTGGACATTCAATTGTCTCGCCACTAAAAGTGGATCATTAAATTGATTTGAGCAGATTACCGAATCTGGACATTCAATTGTCTCGCCACTAAAAGTGGATCATTAAATTGATTTGAGCAGATTACCGAATCTGGACATTCAATTGTCTCGCCACTAAAAGTGGATCATTAAATTGATTTGAGCAGATTACCGAATCTGGACATTCAATTGTCTCGCTACTAAAAGTGGATCATTAAATTGATTTGAGCAGATTACCGAATCTGGACATTCAATTGTCACTTGTGTGAATTAATGATTGATTGAAATCTGGTTATGAAATCAGTTAAAGCAGATAAATTTATCTGGTCATTAAATTGACATGTAGCAATCATTAATTTTGAAAATAGCAGATTACCAAATCTGGACATTAAATTGTCGAAGCAGATATACTTATCTGGTCATTAAATTGACATATAGCAGACAAATTACAAAATCTGGACATTAAATTGTCGAAGCAGATATACTTATCTGGTCATTAAATTGACATATAACAGACAGATTACCAAAACTGGACATTAAATTGTCATGTAGCGTCAAATAGGTAAAAGGCGCAACAGTAATACCTGATTACTGAATCAGTTAAAGCAGATAAACTTATCTAGTAATTAAACCTTAAACACGAATTTATTTCATATTTAGGTAATCTAGTTGTTTTTCCTTATGTACTCACTTTTTTATTGCCTGAGACACAGGTTTTTCCTAGTTCAGGCTCATGATGTAATAATTTAAGTACCTACTAATTTTAGACCCTCTTGGTTATGTAATGTTACTATGATTATGAATAAATGATTTTATTATTATTATTTTTATTTTACATACATAGCAAACAGATTACCGAATCTAGACATTAAATTGTCACGCATTCTATATTAATACTCGATTCTAAATAATATTAATAGTCTATTCAATCCATTTAAGCAGATAAATTTATCTGGTCATTAAAGTGACATCTGTTACCTGATTATTAAATGGATTGATTAAAGGTCGCTCCAAAATATATTATCCTCACTTACGATAGATAAGTTCGATTGTAAAGGTGACCCTACTTCGGTGGGTGCTAGATGGGAGCGATGGAAAAGAGTACATAATTTGTAATATATATTTGAAGGCTGCGGAATAGACGCAAATGACAAAAAGACAGCAAGTTTGCTGCATTTTGGCGGTATTGAACTTGCAAGAAATATTTTACAATATTCCGGTAGCGGACGACGAACCAGCGACAGATGTAGACGTATTTGATATGGCTCTCACTAAACTAGAAGCCTATTTTGCTCTAAAGCAAAATAAATTGTTCGAAAAACATGTACTTATTCCGTCTTATCAAACAAGAACCCAACGAGAAAATTCACAAGTTTATGATGCCTATGTCTCAGACAACAGGCTAACAAATGGCAATTCAAAAATAAAGACGAATGTATTAACTATTGACCAAGTAACTGAGAAATGCCTTTCAATAGAGCTTTAAAAGAAAATACTGCAAATAGGAGATGATATTACAGTGGACAATATTGTCCTTGAAGCGAACACTTTGGAAGCAGTGAATAAACAAATGGAAAACTTCTCTGCTCCAGCGACAGCAAGTTTCAATGTAAACAAAGTAGAAACAAATGTTCTAAAGCGAAAGCTTACAAAACCTAAAAAAGATACATCTCTCTGTACTAGACGCGGTAACCCTAATCATGCGTCAAGTTACCCAAAATGCCCAGCACGAGACAAAATTTGTCTAAAATGTGAACTCAAAAGCCAAATCCAGACAACATTGCAGAACCAATCTACCCTTAAAGAGAAAGAATAGTGAAACAAATAACACTGACCGTAATAGTAAACGCTAATAAACAAACGGAAACAATGTCAAGAAAGTGTGAGACGAGACTACCATAAAAAGGCTGTACCTACATATTTCATAGAGATGAAGATGTGGAATTTGATTGTAGCTTAGGAGGGGTAAATACAAAAGTTTTAAGTGCAAAACCATATTGCGAAACCGGATGTAACATTCATGGCATATGCGAGCGATCTCCACTAAGTAGAAGTCAAGGGCGCTTTTCAAGCTGATCTAAAAATAGGTAGCAAATCACGACTCTGTACGTTCTATGTTATTGGAAACGGAAAATCTCTGCGATGTCCATGGGAATACTGAAGGTTGGCCTGGATTTACAGAACAACAATGTGGAACCCGACACATTTCCAAAATTTAAAAGTATCAAAATAGAATTACCGATAGATCGCGCCATACCACTAATTTCACAACCATACAGGAGGATTCCCATACTCGAGGAGAAAATAAATGAGTTGATAAAAAAAATGACACCATAGACAAGGTACAAAGGTCTTTTAAATAGGTGTCGTTTTTAAATGACAATGGAGAGGTGCAACTCTGTCTGTCGATATGCGTCGAGCTAACGATGCCGTAATTCGAGAAAATCAACCATTACCAACGATGGACAAATGACTTCCTAAAATCAAAGGCGCAAAATAATACACAAAATTAGACATCAAATACGCATTTCATCAAATGGAAATTGAACCTAATTTCAGAATATAACGACTTTTATCATCAGCAAAGGCAAAGGTAAAATTTTCAAAAAAACATTAGATAACATCCCCTTATTAGGATGCGAAGGAGAGAATTGTATCGATGACATATTATTGGTTTTGAGGAAAGATGAAGAGGAACATAATATCCGACTCAAAAAAAAAAGTTATGTTGGTTCTAAAAGAGAATTATGTGGTACTCAAGGACCTGGTATGTACTCAAAGATAAATGCCAGTACAAAATGGCGAAAATTAATTATTAGGGTACGAACTGGCAGGTATTGGCGTCAAGCCTCTTGAAAAATACATTGCGGCCGAACAAAATTTCAGATCACCCTCAACGGTCGTCGAATTACAGGGTTTTCTAGGCCTACCTATTGAATTTCATTAGTAAATGGATTCCAAACTTTGTAACACTAACAGAGCGCATGGAAATATAAATTTACTATGCAACAAACGGAGTACTTGACGTAACATTCAAAATTATTGGGAACCGGATCAACAGCGATTGTTTGAAACTTAAAATTGGCTCTTGCAAATGTGCCTACTTTGGGATACTATGCTGTGGTCGGGGATCGAACGATGGTATGGACAGATGCCAGTCTAGTAGGACTAGGAAGAAGTCCCACTTTCTAACAAAACTGCGGGTTACAAAAATGCGCCGAATCCTACCGTACCGCTCTAACTCATAAAATGCATTAGGCAAGAGATAATAATTACCGCGCAGTAGAATAGCGGAGTGACACATGTCTGGTATGGCCACAGAAGTTTAATGGAATGCACACGTCGATATTGTCAGACAAAAAAACAGCGTTCAGCACTCGTCTGGGCTGTGGAACACTTTCACATATTTCTGTTTGGAAAAAAGTTCGAACTAGAAACTGACCACAATCCCTAATTATATTTGGACCTAAATCATGTGCCAGATTAGAAATATGTGTTCTGCGACTGCTGTCATATACATATACTGTAATCTATAAACCTTAGAAATATGTGTTCTGAGACTGCTGTCATATACATATACTGTAATCTATAAACCGGGGAAAGAAAATAACGCAGATTCATTATCATCACGATCGAGTAATTTTGAGGAGGTTTTACAATACAATACAATACAAGTATACTTTATTGCACACCAGAAAAACACATTACAAGAGGTACTTACGAACTGATGATGTTCATCAAATCACTGAAAGAAATTATGAGACACTGCAAATGATCCAGAAATTTTACAAGTCAAAGATGCTATTTGGAAACGAAATGTTAAAACCTAAAAGGATATGGAAATAAGAGAATAGATGAGATAAAAAAAGGCAGAAGGAAAATGGACAGTTGCTGAAAAAGAATTGGAAGAGGAAACTGAGTTTGACTCGGGAACAGATGGAGACATTGATGCATGTTAGTAATTCACTAACGTAAGGAGAATAGATGAGATACAAAAAGGCAGAAGGAAAATGGACAGTTGCTGATAAAGAATTGGAAGAGGAAACTGAGTTTGACTCGGGAACAGATGAAGACATTGATGCATGTTAGTAATTCACCAGCGTAAGAGTGAAGAAAAAATAGATAAATATGCTTTGAGCTAACATATATACAGATATTGTGATTCTTCATTATTAAGAAGAATAAAAATAATAAGGAAGGGATGTAGTGTATAGCTTGTAGTTATAGACTGTCTCAAGCGCTTACGTCAAGCTCTGGAGAGTGGGGGCGGGACTTGCTGTTGGACCGCCGGACGGAGTGCGAGGTTTGATGGTGCGTTGCTGAGCCAGTTACAGTGATTATAGTGAGAATCTGAAGGATATTACACCCCTGAAATGGATCGTACCTACCTACCTTCAAATGATTATTATTTTATACTAATCCGTATACCTAAAGGTTAAAGTTACGCCTATTGCCATTGTTTTCAAATGTGTACGTCGTAACGGTCAAGTGTTCAACCTATACAGGATGTCCCTAAAACCAACGTCGATACGAAAAGGGCTGATAGACCAGCTCATAAGACACCAGATTAAATAAATTTGATTTCAGTAAAAATCTCTTAGTTTTCGTGATATTCACGTTTTTGCAAAACTCGTGCTAAGTGATACCCTGACTTGATGATTTGAGTGTCATGACTAATCAAGTATTTTTTAAATCTGTTTTTTGTGCCATATCCAGCCATTTCCATACAAATCGAGTGGATATGGCACAAACGACGTATCCTCACCCGGCGAAATGTTATATATACCATTTTAGAAACTACAATAAACGCGCTATTTGTTTACGTCATGTGCCAGGTTGTGTTGGCACATTTTTTTTTCACCACTCTCGTTCGAAATCAGAGGAGAAATTCGAAAAAATCTAAAAATTATTTTTTGATATTCTACTGCGGCCACGGCATGAAGAAATTAACAAAAATAGGAATGAGGTTCAATAGCATAGTTATTTGGTTACCCATATCAAAAAACAGATTTGAAAAATACTTGATAGTGTAGTTATGACACTCAAATCACCGAGTCAGGGTATCACTTAGAACGAGTTTTGCAAAAACGTCAATATCTCGAAAACTAAGAGATTTTTACTGAAATCAAATTGAATTAATCTGGTGTCTTATGAGCTGGTCTATCAGCCCTTTTTGTATCAACGTTGGTTTTCGGGACACCCTGTATATCTGAAAACGCTTGACAATAGTCGTCCAGAAATGTACCTACGGTAATATAGGTAGGTATCTGCCCATTTTCTGGTGGCTGTGTAATGTTGGTAACATATAAAATATGTGGCACATGTGATAGCTGTAGGTATTAATTAAATAACATACAGATATTCGTGTTTGTCACAGAAAATTTATACGGCAGCGGAAAGTCAATTCCCCAAAAACACGACACATGAAGATAGTATTCTAAGAATAAATCCTTTTAACTTACCAAAGCATATTTCAAAAAGAATCACTGGCTTCTAAATTGAAGGGCCCTGATCTAGAAATTAACAAAGGACCGCACACAGCGAAACAAATCTGACTCGTTGCATAAAATTCTGCGTATGTGTGGGTTCCTTTTTGGTAGACGTTGCGCTGCCACCAATAGCGACGACCTACTCGGATCCCCGGATCGCAGAGGCTGCAGGGCATTATAAGAAGAGTTCTACAACGTTCGGCGGATCACAGTACTGTGGTTCTGCGTACGTTTAGACAACATTGTCAAAAGCACCTATGCGTGTGTATCGTATCGAGAGACGACCTAATTGGATTGTCAGTGTAGTGGTGACCGCGGGGCTCGTTTTGGGTGTCTAGCAAAACAAGATTCGGCGATGGAAAGTTCACCAACACATATTTTTCTATTTGTTACTATTAGCCGCAGAATAACCTAAGGCATGCATTAAGGGACTAGGTACATACAGGAAACTCCGTAAGCTATAATTCTAGTTTGGCGTAGGTATTTTAGCGTGAACAATGTCGAGAGAATTCGAATATTAGGGTAGGTAAGTATCAACTGTACGAGTATGCCGTGCCCGTATTTATAACAGGCGATTTAATTTTCTACAATCACTAGGATACCAAATTGGAGGTAGCAACTAGCAACGCCAAAAGGAATATTTTAGTAGTTTCAAAATGAAATGTCCAGCGTGGAAATAATTTACATAAATTGAGCCGGTAAATATCAAAAGCGGCTGTGATATTTTAAATTTGCGCAGTTTAAATAGGGGCTCGTCGGTAACCCGGAATTCGGGAGGACGGCTAAGGCGAGGGCTGAGAAATAGGAACGAATGCGGGCGTGATCCACTTTCGTTGACCCAATTCTTGTTATTCCGTATAGCGGATGTTAGCGCATAATATCCATAGGTAAATCACACTACGACGTTTATGTACCCGTATTCTAAAGATCCTTTCGCAAGAGAGAAACGACTTCTAACGTTTTTTTTATAAGATAAGCATACTAAAACCTAATCTTTTGATATGCAGTGCAGGTAAATATCTACATGTAACTCGCTAATAAAGCAACATCATAACGAATGAACATTTCGTCGACCGTAGGCTGAATTAGCGTAAGGGACATTGTTTTGCCTGTCCCTTACCGTAATTCAGCCTACCGTCGACGATTTATGTTATCGATTTGCGAACGCACATAGCCGTTGAAGGCCATGAAAATGTATCATCATCGGCCTGTACACGTCCCACTACTGGGCAAAGGCCTACTGCTCTCAAATGTAGGTATAGACTAGTTCAACACGTGAACAGTCTATAACATACCCAGGGAGCTAAAATAAAGAATGACTCAGATCGCAGGAATTTGTAGTGCAAGCCGCTGGTGAGTCGTTCCTAAATATCCTATTTGGGGCTGTCGTTACCACTCGATATGGCTACATAATATTACGTCTTTCCCCGGGCCAGGAAGTAGGATTTACTCTGCGTTAAGTGGGAGGTACATCTCACTTCAAGGCAAGAGGAAGACGTAATAGTCTTCAAGGTATATTACTCACCTAGGACGGAATAATTAGGAATGGCCCAGATCGCAGGTGAGCCGCAGGCGAGGGCCATAAATATGCGATCTGGGGCTTTACTAATTACGGCCCTGGGTGTGTCCACAATTTTACGTCATCCCTTGGCCAGGAAGTGGTATTTTATTCCCAGGTAGGAGGTGGAAAATGTCACTTTCGGCCTTGTATGTCGTAAAATTCTATACACGCCACGTGTGCGTGATAAAGAAAGCCCCAGATCAAAGTATAAAGACAACCAAGTAGTTCGTCTTCGCCGTTTAGGAGCGCGCGATACCTACGGTTGCCTAAGGCACAGGGCTGCCGCTCGTCGGTTCTGTAAAATACCTACTTACTACGACGTAACTTTCACGATCGAACGAACAATCGTTCGAGGTCAACCTAGTAAAAGTTAGGTACTTATTTCAATATGAAACTGTCTGATCGCACACATCTGATGTTAATGTTATGAAGTATAATAGGTTAATAAATTAGTATTGGTATGTGTACATGTAAGTAGCGCAACGATATTTCGGCTCGTTTCATAAAACCACTCTCATGTTTAAGGCATTTTATGTATCAATAGAATCAACTACTATTTAATTAGTACACGTTTAAAAATTCTGTTAATTTTACTCATCACTGTCAAACAAAATAATTATCTACTCTATTTAATTGGTATAGTTTGATCACAAAACTATCAAACATTCTATAAACGACTTAAAATAATACATTTATATAGGTATTAATAAAATACACACCGTTCGAGCTTTCGGGATCCTTAGGAATGCAGAAATATGATAATTCTGGATTTTGCGCACTATTCCTCAAACATCCGAACACACTGCAGTATATACGTCTTCTATACTTTGCTTCGTGCGCAGACATTTTGTACGTTCGACCGCTCGCATCGACAGCTCAACCCTGACTAAAGCACCCGGCAATGCTTGCCTGTGGTGCGTCCGTACACGGCGCGCACACATGCGCGCTCCCGATGTACCTTTTGTCGGAACACAAACTACCGTATACCGTGCCCAGATTCTCTCTGCCTGCGATCTGGGACATTCCTTATTTAGTGAAAATGTTGATGGAAAAAAATACAAAACTTATTAGTTCAATGTCATTTTTATTGTTTGTTACTTAAAACGAGTACCGCAGATGCTCTAACAATATCTCCGTTAGCTTTTGCTAATTCTTCGCAGCAGTCTTGTAAGGAAGCAGCCCCGTCAACGGCGATTTTGACTCGAACGAGTTTGATGGCGCGGTGAACGTTCCATTCGCTCAGCTCCAAAGCTTCTAAGCACTCCTCCGGAGAGACCTGATTCATCGAAACTCAAGGATAATCATAGCTCGATTAGGTACTCAACATACAAGATTCAAAGGTGAATATGAGTAAAAAAGCTGGAGTAATAGTATTTTATGCAACAGTTGTATAAGTGGGGTCAAAACACGCGAGTGGCGTGGGTTGTTTGTCCGTAGTAGTGTGTTGTAGAAAAAGTTACATACGGGCACATGTGACGATTGTCTTGTGATTATGACATGTAACATTGCCATTAAGTTACCACAATACCAGCGATTACACGTGCTTCCATTAACATTTTCAGTACGTGGGCGACTTAGGTTCGCCCGGCTGGAAAACGGCTCTTGACGCCTATCTACATAAACTTGGAAAATACGCAAGACAACAGCAAAATAATAAAATTTTATCACTATAGGTAATACACATTTAAAGAAATTTCATGATATACTGTCTAAATACATTATAGCTTGGCAACTTCGTTAGTGACACTCACATGTGTGCTATTTGTTATGTATAGCCGTAACTACTTACACAAATTACCGCCAACACGAACGGCGACCGACGGGGGGAGCCTCCGGAGGCCCCCGTTCGTGTTGGCGGTAACTTGTGCAAGTAGTTACGGCTGTACATAACAAAAAGCACACATGTGACTGTCACCAACGAAGTTGCCAAGCTATAGTACCTACAGCATTTAAGTTCTCCGAGGGTAAGCAGGAGCAAAGTTGGTCTACACTGTCTTCAAGAATATTAGGATAAGGTGCTCGAATGTGTTAAAATAGGCAAGCCGGTGGGAATAAGTTTGCACTAACTCGGTTTGCTAAATAATTAATATGAATATTCAATACGATAACCGTCATTTTACTCCAGCTTGCCAATTGAAATCGGATTTTAATATGGGAACATATAAATACCTGTTGTTTGAGAACTTTATTCATAATTCGGACCTCGTCGGATTCCACCCCGCGCTGTCGCCCGCAAGGTTTCTGATCAGCGAATTCCAGCAAATCCTCCACGGACACGTGATCTGAAACCAACAATGTTTAATCGATACAAAGCCGCTTACGTGAGGTTCCATGCAAAGTTATGTAAATCGAAAAGACAAGGACGTTACGCGTGGGGTAGAGTTTTCCGATAGAATGCACACATGAATAAGTAATACAAAAGTGCGAGTGGTATTATCGCCTCGTAACCGGGTTAAACAGATCATTTATTTAATTTTACAGATCAATTCAGCTCATATAGGTGCATAAAATATAAGAATTGTCTAACGCCGATTAGAAAGTTGTACGCAAGTGAAAGTGAAATACCATAATAATTTAAAAAGTGAATGTTCGTAGTAGATGACGTAGCTATATGGCCAGGTAAAGTTTGGGATGATTGTTGCGGCTGTGTGCACACTACCTATACTTAAACATAGCTAGATTAAAATTAAATTGTATTTCAAATCAGGTCTCGAATATAGATTTGGAATTCGTCATCCTATCGAAAGATGGACTCGATTGTTACTAGATCGAATACTCGCGCGATCAAAGAACGCTGAAGCTGTACCTACATAGATGTTAAAAGTTATTGGACCATTCAATTGTTAAAGAACAGCCGACTTGAACGAGGGAAGTCTTGATAATTCATGTTCAGATTCTGCATTGCTGTTATCATTTATCATTATCATATTTTTGAGAAAAGTATTAAATTCAAATTATTTCGAATCGCCCAGGGAGGGTCTCTTAGCGATGGGCGAGTCGAGTTGTCTGATTCGAGTTCAGAGTCTAAAGGAGTTGATTCGAATCGAGTTCTTTCGCAACTCGCATACCTAACTCTAGCTAGAATTGATACGGACCAGACAAGCGAGCGGATAACGAATGCGAGTTATGCGAATGCACGCGATTCGCCAACTCGAAACTCGACTCGACAAATATTAATTTTATTTTGATTCGTGTTCCGTCGCCGGTCGCGTCGCGGATCCCATCCGGTTGACGCGAGTCGAGTCAACTGGAGTTTCGATTCGAGTTAGCGGCCGAGTCAACTCGAGTTATCCGAGTTGGAATAAAATCGACTCGTAACATCGCTACCCTCCCTTTTGACATTCGCACTAATCACAATGACGATGGACTGGATTGCATATCCCGACAGTCACTCTGCAGAAAGAGTAAGAGAACGAAAGAATGAAATTTTATTCGATGTACTCGTAGGTACCTACATACATTGCCGCTCGTTCGTTAACAAAGTTTAAGGTTACCAGAATTTCGCCGTATATTGGTAGAGTCTAGCTAGCCAGTCGCATTTGGCAATAGTAAAAGCACAGTTTAAGGAGTAACAGATATCCAACGCTCATACATTTGACAGGCACAACCGCCTATGACAGGAACTGCGACGTCATGCCAGGGTTGTCGCAACATCAAAAACAACGAAGTAGGTTAAATATGAGTAAGTATATATATTAATATTATTACCCTAAACACATAATTTACTGATAAATATGAAAACGGAATGGAATGAAAATAACGACCGTGAAAGGGATTTTATGAACATGACAGCTCGACGAAATAAATTCGTCACAATCAATTATTCTATGTGAAATAAATTAAGCTTATACATGAAAACTTAACCCTAACCATCCAAATAAATAAGACACACTGATGTTACATTTACGTCAATCAAATTTTAACACATCTAAAAGCATTTTAGCTACTCATTTTACAAACACACTTTGAAACACAAAAATCTCAAAGAAGTAAAATCCTAACCCTGTCTCTTTTCCATAGTCGGGTAAAAAATTTTTATCCAATAACTTTCGGATCCATAAATCTGTGTATGGACATCGAATAATAACTTTTGGTTCCAATAGTGATTTTTATATATAAAAGTCATTAACATACCATACATGGGGCACGGACCAGAGGAATCTTTAGTCAAACCGATAGAACATGTATACAACACCAAATCTATTGCTGATGGCAAACTATTGGTGCCAAGGGTTAATAATTATTATGGAGACAGATCCCTAAAAAAACGTATCCCGTATTTAATCAATAGTTTGCCGGCAGAAATTAGACGTGAGCCAAACAAAAAGCGATTTAAAAGACTGTTAAAAAACACTATTTAAGCACATTAACTTAATATACTAATTACTTAGTTTATATAGAGACTCATGATCCCACAGACAAACCTTATTAAAGGTTTTGTGGGACACTGTTCCTAAATGTAACCCTATGTTTTAATAAATAAATAAATAATAAATACCCCGCAACGGAGGAGGTAGCAAAACCGTAGCATATGATAGTTCTATGTTAGGGTTGGCGATTATGATGATTTACTTACTTAATTACCCCTCGTTTGACATAACCTGGTTTATCTATCAATTAATAGTACATTACACAACTAGGGTGGTAATACAAAGAAAGGCCAAGATCGCAGAAGTTTGCAGCCCGAGCTGCAAGCGAGGGCTTTCTTTATTACCTCCCGTGTTGTGTAAATCATTTTATGTCTACACTTGGCCCAGAAAGCGGCTTTTTCCGTAAGCGCAGCGTGCCGAAAAAGTCGCTTTATGGCCAGGTGTGGCATAAAATAAATTAACAAGTCATATGTCAATGTCATCAATGTTAAATGCGTTTCAATGTGTCTGTCATTTTGTTTATGAAATCACCTATGTTTCGTATTTCACTCAAATATTAATATGGAATCTTTATTGCTTGAAAATATTGATGTACTGGAGAAAAAAGGAACAAAATAGTTTTTGGGGTTCGGTTCAGGAGGTCAAAATTGTATGCAAGGTTTAGTTTTTATAAAGACTTACTTAGCAAAACGTCTAGTTCGTGAAATGCGCAAGTAGGCAGAACGACTTAATTGCATAAGGTCTTAATTATATAAGGAGTATCTTAGCAAAAGGTCTTGGATCGTCAAAATGTCTTAGTTGCAAAATGCCCAAATACACGTAAAACGTTATAGTTTTAAAACGACTAGGTTGTACGGATCATTGATAATGTTTTCAATCCAAGACGCACCCGCACCTAGAAAGCTTTTTAACTACTTTCGTATTTACAAACAAACTTTGACAGAATTTGTCAAACTCATTGAGTTCAAAATAGCTGCTGTACACCTGTCCTTGTGCACACAGAGAAAATGTAGATACATGTTTAGCACACACACAAATATTATCGTCCGATAGTTCACGGGCGTCCGATATCCGATATCGGATCGGACAATGTGAAAGGCAGGTACATATTTCATACATTTTACTTGCCTCGATATCGTATTGGTGTCCGATATCGATATTGTGTCGTATAATGTGAAAGCGCTCTTTCCCTGTGGCGTGCATGTAGAGACGAAAATACACTGCCTACCCTCTAATTTCTACCCTATTAAGGATAGTTGGATAGAAATTAATAGGGTAGGTATAAGTAAGTAGTTTCACGAAAGTTGAGGTGCATGGTTACACACACAGCTACCTACATGAAGTACTCATTGCAAAAAAGTAAATGAATGAAATGAATGAGTGAGTAAATAAACACAAGGCTATAGTTTAAACAAAATTTTTGGTATATATTGCAATTCACTGTTGAACCTGCTATCGGTACGAAAAAAGAACAGTACCTAATTTCAAAATCCCGCTGTCATTACATGACAGTGTTGTTGTGTGCGTGGCCTCAACTCTCTTGAAACTACCTATACAGTGTTAACATCTCCCCTACCCTACTAATTTTTACCTTCTTGTAGATAGCAGTGGCGTGGCGTCCAAAGAACTCGATTCCTACCGGCTTGCCTAATATCAGGCACTTGACCAACTTATTCTACAGCTCTTAAGGAAAATGTACGCCTAATCTGCACTGGCTTGCCCAAAGATATCTTATACGCCACGCCACTGGTAGATAGTGTCATTTTGTCTTTATGGAGTGCACGCTACTGTGTTACCCTCTCCACGCACCTCGAGCACACTCCCGGTCTCATTTACGTTGTACGCCTTTTAAAAAGGTTCGCAGTGGCAGAAATACAGCGCGTGATCGAAAAATAACCAATGAAATAATAACAATAACTTTGGTACAGAAAAGACTTCATTGGTTATTCTATTCACGCACGTCTCACAAGAAACAGTAAGTAGTTGATATTTTTAGTATTGTTATTGATTTATTAACAAGACAATATAAACAGCACAAGCAAAAAGCGTTGACATGTTTATTGTACAACACTACATAAAATATAAAACAAAAACATTATGTCATACATATTATTAATGATCGAAAACCATTAGTTAAATATAACATGCCAAGTGCATTGTATATAGCGTTAAAGTATCTGGCAAGCTTCGTCGCGTTGTTGTAGCACAAATATATTATTGGTGGTGTCATGTCAGTACCAAACGTTATAGCGTTTAGCTCAATATCGATTCCAAGAACAATTAACTGAAAACGAAAGCAGAAAATTGGTAGAAATCTTGGTTTTAATCAAAATTTCGGGGTAAATACTACATCTGTGTCATACAGATTTTGTAGTTACTCACTTGCTTTTAGTTACCTGACAAACCACTTATTTCTATAGCAACGTAGTTGAACGGTAAATAGCAAGCAAGCGAGTGGGTAGTACCAGTTTAGTCTTTGTGTCTTTCCAGGCTTTAAGTCTCATATTTCCGCTTTGAATGCCGTACTTGAGTGGAGGCGGGGTGGAAAAGTGAAGCTGAAGTAACATTCGCTAATTCCATCTGTTAAGATGGCGAGCGCGTCATCGAACCACCTAATCTAATGAACATATATAGCTAGCCGACGGAGACGTTTAAACCGAGCAATTGTGCGGAGGCCACGGGCTGAAACTCGGAGGGGAAGAGCTTGCGTACAACGCCGTGCTTACCAATTCGGGATATACTTTCAGAGCATGCGTTACAACTGCCAGTTTTTAAACTACCAATTCGGGATATACAGTCGGTTTCTAAACTGTGACTTGATTTTACTCTATTTCAGTCAAAATAGATCTGATAAATCTTACCTTTAACAAGGGATCCCTCTTCGAAATACTGTTCCGACTGGCGCGCCTCGTCTCCCTGCGGCATCCCGTCGGCCATGGGCAGATAGCAGTTGAACGGGTTGGCGGAGCTCGGCCCAGCGCTGCTCGTGAACGGGTTCGTGTCCACTTTGGGCTTCTCGCGCCCGTCGAACACATCCCTCCCGTTATTCCCGACTACAACCGGGTTGTCAGACCTCCTATTCATATATTCTTTGATCATCGAGCTAGGTACCGCATTTTGGTATATGTTCAACGGTTTTTGAGTGACGGTGTCGTTTGACGATATATTACTGTCAAAATCGTTATTGGTGGGCAGCTTTAGGGGATATTTTCTGATGTGTCGAGGTTTATCGACTAGCTTGGGTTTAGTCGCTCTAGGTGGTAGAGGCAGCTCGTTTTGGTTGTTCTGAAATATTTCAAAAGGTTTAGAAATCGATAAATCTATACATAAAACCAGAGCACATAAATTTGAAATAAGTACGTGTTCTTTATGCGTCGTAGAGATGCACCAGATTTTTCTAAATTGAACCCCTAAAGGTTCGAAATGAGGGATGATAATAAGTATGAAAAAGTCGTAAATTCACGCAGTTGAAGTCGCGGGGCAGCAGCTAGTAATATTAAACACTACTATATACTTACATCGTCGATGCCTGCATTACGATCACTGAAGATATTTGAAGGTTCCCTGTAACAAAATGCCTGGTTCAGAAACTACAGCTGAGCATTTTCGCATGTTAAAAAGGCTCTTTTTCGAATAAAGGGAGCGAAGACCTAACAGTTATTAGGAAAAAATATGCTAACATGTTTTTTAGGGCTCCGTACCAAAATGGTAAAAAAGGATGGAGGAAAAGGAGGTGCGGCTCTGTCTGTCTGTCCGTCTCTCACAATCAGATATCTCAGGAACTACTGCTGCCATCGATTTGAAATTGTACCGTTTTTTTCTTAATTATATACTTTTTATTTAAGACGGAAAACGTTGAAAAGTACTATTCCCCCCTATGATCTTCGTAGTTACTGAACAGGAAAATCTGTAATAATTACCTTTTATTATTAATATCATCCTAAATTACCGATTATTAATATCATTCTGAATATTACAGGAAAAATAAAATGATTTTGTTAAATCTCCTCGTTTTAAAGAAATTAGCAAATATCGTAAGACAATAGTACATTACACAACTAGGGTGGTAAAATAAAGAAAGGTCGAGATCGCAGATGTTTGCGGCCCAAGCTGTAAGCGAGGGACGTAAATATGCTATCGAGGGCTTTCTTTATTACCTCCCGTGTTGTGTACATCATTTTATCTCTCTACCGACAAGGGCTCCTTTGTACATGTTCAAGCCACAAACATACCTATTCTTATAGGTTGAGTGTTTCTGCAGAGAGAGGAAGTCGGCGCGGTCGGCGGCGCGCGCCGGCTTGGGCACGGTGGCGGGGCGCGGCGGCGGCGCGTCGGGCGCCAGGTGCGGCAACAGCGACGCCGGCGTCGGCTGCTCGATCAGGCTCGTGTAAGCCAGCTTGCTCTCCTCCGACAGGGTCGCCTGTATAGATTTTCTGGCCATAAACATACGGTTGCCAATACGAAACCATCTAGCGGTGCCTTTTTAACCGACTTCAAAAAAGGAGGTTATCGATTGGACCCATATGTGTAAGTAATATTGACAGAATTTCAGTTTTTGTATATATGTTAGTCTTTATGTCGTGAATTTGCTAGTGCCGTGGATTCAATGTGAGAAGTCGGTGTTTTTTAATTATGTTGTTACACAATATAACAATGTAACAGATTAATCACTTATATTATTTATACATATGTATATTTTACCTTTTGTAAATATGTACTAACATTTAACTGTCGCTGTCGGTTGGCCAGTCATGATTTTTATACCCAAAATACAATCGGATAAGCCACACAAGAGTCAAACTATACTCTATTATTTACTAAGTAATTAATTGACTACATTTAATACAGAAGGTACCTGAATATCTGGAACACTATGTGCTTCTTCGCTGAAATTGCGTCGTTCCTGTTTGCCTGTAACAATTCGAGTTACAAATACAAATATATAAAGTTAAGTACAATGGAATTGTCCACACAAATAACGCTCAGCTTTGGAGATTACCGTCTGCTTTTTAATTTTAGTTAATGTAATTTTCCACGACTTGAAGGAATTACAAAAGTTTGTAAGTCCTAGGTAGGCCAAAATTATCCGTGAGTAAGCCGGAGCAAAGTTGGCTTTTTTTAATGTAGCGTAAATATTAACTAAACGAAGGGTATCGGAATTCTAAGGACGCAAAGTCTTAGATTAGTAGGTCTTCCATGAAAATTTCTACTCCGGTCATTATCTCTCACAAAAGTTAATGCTTGAACATTATTGAAGACTGAAATTGACGAAGTACTTGGAGGCTAGAAAAATCCTTGACTCGTGGCGGATCGCATACAAAATTATCCTCATATTTCCCCTGAGACTAAACTAGACTATTATTCATTTGGGAGTTGTATTATTTACATATACATATTACATATTTTGGTAAATACCTAGACTAAGTAGACTAGTATAGTGTAGTTAAGACTATAGGTATATATTCTTGTCTAAGCCGCCTGATGTCTCTCTGTGTTAATTTCAAAGTGTTGCTGACATTTTTAGGGTTCCGTACCAAAATGGTAAAAAAGGAACCCTTATTTAATTAATGATCGGTTTTCGTATAAACCTAGCCTAACCAATTAAGAGAAGATACGAGTTTGTTCTATATTTATAAAGGTAAAGGTCATCGTCATCATCATAATTTCATCCATGCGACATCCACTGCTGAACATAGGTATCCCCGAAAGAATTCCGCGATCGCACGCCTTTTGCCTCCATCGACTTACTGCGACTATAACTATGCAGTTAGCACTCAGTCCTTGCTGCTAACTTATAGGTTAATTAACGATATATCGAAAGGAGTTTTTAACGTACCATTAACATCCTTTTCAGTCTCATGCGGGATCGTGTGGTGTCGCGATACGAGCGGGAACTTAAAATGGAATTTGGATCGGTCGCTTGGCGATCTCGGCATTTTGTTGTCCATTCCTAAGTCGTTCATGGACCTGAAATAATGCGGGAAAAAGTTGCAGCTTATGAGATGTCACTTTAGCTGATGGTGTGGGATCTCTATTATGTCTGTCAAACGTTTCTAGAAAAGCGAACTATCACAACTGATAAAGAGTTTTTTTTTATAAATTCAACTCCTCCAACTCCAACCTGCATCTGTCACAAGTTCTAGTACCGCCGACCTTTCCTCAAATTCATTTAAAAATAACTTATGTTTTGATTTTTAGTATACTTTAAAGTTTTTTTGAAGCCGCAATGTATTGCGAATACTTTTATGCGTGACAAGCGACGTCAATCAAACTGATATGTTAATATCAGTTAGCACATTAAAATTAGGATTTAATTTGTACGAAAAAGACAAAATCTTAAGACAACATATTTTTTAAAAGTTATTGCACAAAGTTTTATTGATTAGAGATTCACGTTTTAATTATTTGCTTCTATTACAGGCCATATAGGTATTGTCTTATTTTTGTTCACCAAATAGATTCATAAGGAAAACAAACAGATATTATTACAATACAAATGCTCTACCTTGTTAACCCCGAGCGGGCATCCGTTATCATAAATTATGCGAAAAGTTTTTTGAAACACATGACCCTTCGTCCCTTTTGATGAAATTCAGTTTGGTGACATCCCCTTACTCCTATCCTCACGTGAGATGCTTAAAGTGTAAACCATCCAACCTGCGAGCTTCACGAATGCAATAAGACACTTGCGCTGAGTTATGTACTTCTATTCGAGGAATCGAAACGTAGGTAGGTACTAGGTACTATATCTTACAAAATGTTAACCGTTTTTGAATAATGAAATTCGGAGTTTTGAAATTCGGAATAAAATATTTCAGTTTTTGGGTGTTCCCGGTATAAGTAGTCGTAGGGCGGGCGGCCTTTATGCATTAGTAAGACATTTTTGTCCTGTTGCCACAAATGGATTTTTTGAGAAAAAATATAATATATTAGAATATATTATACGTTATAACTAAAAATTGAGGTTGTCCCTATCTCATAAGTATTTTAAAAAAATCTTAAAAATAAAAACATCTATTCTTAAGACTTTATAAATAAGTTAGAACCTTGGTTTTTTTTTAAAGAGTTACTATTAGGTACATCGAACTATTAGATTAAAAATAAATAAAAACTATATTTTATTTTTGTCCAAACCAAGAGGATTCCAAGCTTGAAATCTGGTAAAATGATATCTTATAATAAGATAAATAAAAGCTCCTAAGAAAGCTATACATTTCAGCCAGGGCCAGTTTCACTATAGGATTGCGGCCAGACCCTTTGGGTTTTTACCTTTCCGGAATGTGTCCCTATAATCATGTTTTATGCCGAATTTCATGATTTTAATTCAACGGATACTACCCGTGACATTCTCTCTTCCCTCTAAATAAAGATTTCGAATTTATGTAAACACAACATAACTAATTTGTAAATTTTATTTTTTATGCCACACCTGGCCATAAAGTGGCTTTTTCCGCACGCTACGCGTACGGAAAAAGTCGCGTTCTGGCCAAGTGTAGACATAAAATGCTGTACACAACACGGGAGGAAATAAAGAAAGCCCTCGATCGCATATTTACGTCCCTCGCCTGCGGCTCGGGCCGCAAACATCTGCGATCTTTCTTTCTTTGTGTTACCACCCTAGTTGTGTAATGTACTATTATATCTAGAGACTTTATATGTACACTTACTTGGTGGTTATTTCGTTGGCCATGGCAACAGCTGTATCCAGAGTTTTTTCATCGTGCGCTGACATCGGCTTCATGGTGCCCGTGTGAAAGTTCTTCTTTTTTTCTGCTTTGAATGTATGAGACCTGAAATCAACATTTACCAAATAAAGGTTATGTCGACGAAGTAGTAAAATAGTTACAAAAAAGTCGAAATTGATACGCCTGTATTTGAAATGTTACGGACATTTCAAATACAGCATATCCCAGTATCTACAAGAGCGAAGTTTACAAAACATATATCTAAGTCGGTCTTTATGCCTCAATTATATCAGTAGTAGACATTTTCACTACCGTAGAGGACATTACGTTATAGTCTAAAAGACTCTACGAAGAAAACGTCACCAGCCGCTCCTTAGCGCTCGATTTGCACGATTTAGAGGCACCTCTCGGTCGAGCGGCAAATTTTATTGGCGTAGGGCGCTAGATTTCTAAAATCGGCGTATAAAGACTCACTAAAGGACACGACATTTAAGACATAACGTCATCTCTAATTTCCACCGTCAAAATTAGTGTGATGTGTCTGAGCATTTCGTCCTTGTAGATATATCTTCCGCTAAAATGTACGTTAAACAAATCCAATAAGATAAACGCGTTTATTTTGCAACATCAGCGCTAACGCAACCCAGAATGTCAGATATAATTAGAAGATTTTACAATCGAATTATTTTTTCAACAACGTAAGGGGCGATATTGAACATCATAGGTCTCACTAGTCCTGAATGAGAATTTCAACTGGACGCATAGCATTACAGATGTAGTATTCGGTTACACTTAGATGCATTCGTTATCAAAATGCTTCCTGTTTCTCACAATGGGCGTATACTCAGCACGAGTCTCGGTATATAACTATTACTAAGCCGCTACATGACAGTATATTATTATTTTGTATGATTATTTAGTTACATCTTACCTCAATGCAGAATCGAAGTCGAAATGCCTCGCTGCTGAACCCTGAAAAGTTTAACTGTTTTTAATACCTTTTTTTTTTGCAATTGAGGTAATAACTAGGCTTCGGACAATTGCGTGCATATTACATTAGGAACAGGACTGGACTAAAAATCAGTGTTATATTTTTTAACACTGATTTCCATTATTCGAAATAATTATGTTAGATGAACATCAATCGTATTAAAGTCAGTTGCATAAAAATGCAATCTCAGAGTCACAAATCTGCCGTGCTAGCGATATATGCAGTAATTACAGTCTAGAAGTATATGAAATGTCATCCTTACTCCAATCGAATACGGTTCACATTTCCTATAGCTCTAGACCAGCAGTCGGCAACCTGCTGCCCGCGGGCCGCATGCGGCCCGTGATCCCCTCACTTGCGGCCCGCGAGCCTCCCTGGCTATTGTCTATGTAAAGGTCGCTATATTCAGAATTGTATAAAATCACAAATTATTAACAAAGTGCGGCACGCGTCAATTTCGTTAGCTAATGTGGCCCTTGGCTGCTAAAAGGTTGCCGACCGCTGCTCTAGACTGTAATTACTGCATATATCACTAGCACGGCAGAAATTCGCATTGGGTGCAATAACATTTATACACTTCGATATATGTACACTCACGGACTTTAATTGTTGAGCCATTTAGGGTTCACCTTACAATAGTCGTGTCATAGATTGTGTATTACACGACAAAATTAGACTGAACCCTAAATGGCTTAACAATTAAAGTCCGTGACCGTATAACAAAAGTTTATACACACTTTTTATAGACGAAATGTATATCCTTTGATAACGATAAAATAACTATATAGAAATTTTATCTACGACGACATCGACAAATTTATCGACTGCATAAAAAATGAAAAACTGATTTTTACTCCAGTCCTGTTCCTTATGTCATTTGCATTCCGTCGTCCAATCCCTAGTAATAACAATAAGAAATAACACTATTTAAGACAGTGGATGTGTTACCTATATGGTAGCTTAACTATTGTACCAAACGATATAAATGATTAATTGAGAAAACCCAAATATATGCGAAGTAAAAATTTTACTTAAAAACGCACATAATTATTTCGTGTATATTCAATGTAGCGAGTGGTTTTTAACGAATAAGGCATAAATGTGTGTAGTTATGAATGTAATATGTGAAATCGCCAACTACATGGTACTTGTTATTGTACAGAAATTAATATAATACTGACACATGCCAAACAAAAATACACCTACTTCTTATGAACCCATAATGAAAGACATAGAAACGGCCATTTTAGGCATTTATTTTGAGTTGTGACTTTAAACAAAATGTTAACGAGTCAGCGGTGACGACTGTAGGCTTCCATACACTAGTTAGAGAGTATGGAAACCGAGAGTTAAGGGAAACCGTCTAATCTCGCTCAAGAATAGATCTATGGCCCCTGACAGCCGTAAATAGCGATTAAAGGAGAATAGGGTTGCGGCTGCAAGAAGAGAAAATCGGCGAACTTCATGTCGCCTTAAGACTAATCAATCGTGGGCGTTGCACGAGGAGACCCCCTGCGGGTTCAATCTGAGACCATGAAGTCTACCGTATAAGGTAGAGCAGATAGCGGTTTTTTTTTCTAGCCTGTTTGTGTGTCCCACTGCTGGGCAAAGGCCTCCCCTTTTTTCAGCCACTCGTCTCGGTTTAATGCATGCTCCTGCCACCCGAATTGAAATGAGTCCAGGTCATCCCGCCATCTCCTTTTCGATTTAAGAAAGCGGTTCCCGAGTGTTTATTTATGGTTAGAAATTCCATAAAACCTAGCTTTCCCACGAAAACTAGGCACTCATTTCGCAGATTTGTTCTTATTAAGGTGAAGTGATAATCGAATGTACCACTACTCTAGCTAAAGACATGACAACAACAACTAGGTAATTAATGATAGTGCAAAGGATAATGGATAGGTACTATATGAGTATGTTTGACGTGAATTCTTCAATCGAAATACAAAGTACACGTTCACAATGATAATCTAGCCTACAACGCTCTCTTACCAAAAATCCAGTTTGTGTTAATCACCTGAATAAATGAAAATATGACAATTGCATTATTCTCAGATTATTACTGAAAAATTTCACAAGAGGTGTTATAAAGCTAATTTCAAAGGACGTTATTCTATTGTTTTGGGAAGCTAGTTAAAGTAATACATTAGTATGACGGCATATGTTAACACATGTCAAAAATTGGTAACCATTTTTATGCGAAAAAGTAATGGACTTATATCTTTAAAAAAGACTTCAAATTGACATGTCAGATGAGGACTTCGACGATGTTGATATGTATTGACACAAACAGTAGCGATGTCTAAAATTAGTATTTTGGATTATTCCATTGAAATAAGGCAAACCTACGTATCCATATTTTTACGTCAACTATTGTATAGTCTGACTAGCGAAACGTCTTCATAGGCAACGCTAAAATCTTTTGATTTAAATCAAGGTAAAGAAATACTCTTATAATAAGTACATAACATTTTCATTAATAAATTTTGCATCCCGATGTTATTTAATATAGGTACGTTATATAAGCTAGTTGAATTTTTTTATAATAATATAAAATAAATAAGTACTTGTTACTTACAGTTAGGTACCATAAAAATTATCAATAGTTCGATGTACTAAGGGAGTTTTGTCTAAAAACTTTTTTCATATCTCACGTTTGTCTGGCAGTGGTTAGTCGATCCGAATACATGTAATATATGCTCCGATATTTTCATACTGTTTGCTTACTCTACAAACTGTGTTGTGTGTATCAGCTCGCGAACAAAAATAACGTACATTCAAATCTTGCTATAAGTATAGGGTCAAAAATCTCGATCGATTCTAACGAACATCCCCACGTACAGGTAGTTTCACGAGAATTGAGATGGATGATTACACACACAGCTACATGAAGTACCTACTCAATGCAAAAAAAGTGAATGAATGAAATGAATGAGTGAGTAAATAAACACAAGGCTATAGTTTAAACAAACTTTTTGGTCTATCTTTCAATTCACTGTTGAACCTGCTATTGGTACGAAAAAGAACAGTAATTTCAAAATCCTGCTGTCATTACATGACAGTGTTGTTGTGTGCGTGGCCTCAACTCTCGTGAAACTACCTACCTATACCTAAGGCTGTAACCGAAGGATAATATCTCGAGATGGAAGGAAATAGTTTGTCGCTTTGTATGGGAACCAAGCTTGTAACGTTTTTCGCTTTGCGTTTGACGCCAAAACCACGGTAGACGGTAGTTTTTGTTCCGATAAAAGGTACATCGGGAGCGCGCATGTGTGCGCGCCGTGTGCGCGCCGTGTACGGACGCACCACAGACAAGCATTGGCGCGTGCTTAGTCAGGGCTGAGCTCTCGACGCAAGCGGTCGAACGTTCAAAATGTCTGAGGACGAAGCAAAGTATAGAAGACGTATATACTGCAGTGTGTTCGGATGTTTGAAGAATAATGCGCAAAATCCAGAATTGTCATATTTCTGCATTCCTAAGGATCCCGAAAGGTGTGTATTTTATTAGTACCTATATAAATGTTATATTTTAAGTCGTTTATAGAATGTTTGATAGTTTTGTGATCAAACTAATTATACCAATTAAATAGAGTAGATAATTATTATCTTTGACAGAGATGAGTAAAATTAACAGATTTTTTAAACGTGTACTAATTAAATAGTAGTTGATTCTATTGATACATAAAATGCTTTAAACACGAGAGTGGTTTTATGAAACAAGCCGAAATATCCTTGCGTTACTTACATGTACACATACCAATACTAATTTATTTAAACTATTATACTTAATAACATTAACATCAGATGTGTGCGATCAGATACTTTCATATTGAAATAAGTAACTTTTACTAGGTTGACCTCGAACGATTGTTCGTTCGGTCGAGGTCAACCTAATAAAAGTTACGTTCGTAGTAAGTAGGTATTTTACAGAACCGACGAGCGGCAGCCCTGTGCCTTAGGCACGCTCTGGTGTCGCGCGCTCCTAAACGGCGAAGACGAACTACTTGGTTGTCTTTATACTTTGCCAAAACTGTAATTTAGTGGTGGAAAGTATAAATTTTCCATTTCATTTGGTCAGTTTTGTAAGTTGACCGTGTGCAAAGCAGATCGCCGCCACTTCATTCTACCTCGATATATTTCTGTGGCTGTAACAAGTAGTAGCATACATATGAAGATGGTTTGATGAAAACATCCATTTCATTAATTAATTCTCCTTGAACGCCAACGGAGTAAATATCCGTATTCCTAGCCTAGCGAAACAAGTGACCCAAGACTTTTGTATTGACTTATGATGACGTTCAAAGGGTTAAAAAGCCGCGTTGGAACGCAGAACTGTAAAATAAACTAAACTTATAAATTATAATACATTGTACTTACAGATTCCTCCACCCGTCCCCTGCTATCCAAACTGCGAAACATGGACTCCATTTCATCCAGCAAACTTTGACTGAAATCACCGTAACTCTTCTGCGAAAAATGATGATAATGTAAGATAGCATAGGTCCAGAAAAACTACATGCAATAAAATCAAGGTCACTAATATTCCAAATTTTTATTATAAATCGATTTTCATATACATATACGTATAGCCTCAATATTACTACAGCTAATATTATATTAGAATAATTCTAATTATACAAAACCCTGACCGTTTGAAAAGCACGCGGAATAATGATAAATTATTTTATATCAGAAATTTACTTTCTATGTTTAATTCGCTATTACTGGCCTAATTAATATGTTCAATCATTAATAAATGACTAATTAGGCTTCATCTATCACGGACCATTAGATTTGACTAAATAACAAACGAAATAAGGCCTGTTTTAATGACACGAGCAAATATCTTCATGCATCATTTCATTATTAAAACCATAGATAGTAAGGCTTAGTCATTTCATGCTAGACACTCACAGGTATTCCAGGACTTTCCAATGGAACTAAGTTCTCAGTTCTCGCACGATCTGTCACCGTACTTTCCTGGGAAGTCAAATGGTACTGCTTAGATACAGACACGTCCCTATCCGCAAAATAGTAGTTTCTGGTAAAAAAAGTGCATTCACCGTGCCTGAATTGATCAATAAAGAAAAAAAAGACTGACAATTTTCAATTGTTTTTTGCGTTGGTTAAGGCTCACAAAAAATGTACCATAACACAAGGGAAATCATAACACATGTAACACAACGTAACACACTGGGATATACATTAGGGTTAGTTTATACTTGTAATGAAAGCAGTAAGATGTCTTACGAATGTATCACGTCGGTATTCTGTTTAAGTATTAAAGTTATAGTAAACATAATATTAATACAATTTTAGTACTAAAGTACTCCAAACAAAAGTTACCAAATTCTTTGAAAACAATAATAAAGTAGGATAACGTTGATTTTAACCAAAATATAACTTGCTATTTGAACTTGTGGTTACCCAAACTAAGGATATCTACTCGTGGCTGTTACCTTTCACAGCGCATCGACTTGTGAATCTTTATTATTATGTTCTATATAAAAAAAATTTATTCTATTGTCATGTGCACACAGCTTATTAACACAATTTCGTGAAAACTAAGATGCCGGACAGATCACAGACATTACTCATTTAGCAGCTGAGAAGTTGAGAGCACAAAAAATGTAAACTAACACTACAAAACAAAATTCTACCGACTACAGTGTGTCCCAGGGGCAAGTGACCAGATTGTGATGGTTGAATATTTACGCGAAGTTATCGATAAAAAAAATATTTCAGACGTATACAACAATTGTTTTTTTTTATTGCTATTTCTTTTATTTTACTACTTTTGCGAGATTTTCTTGGCTTTGACTTTATTTTCTATTCTGTATTTGTTTTTGCATAGCCAATATTGTAACTAATTCGATTAAGCTACAAAACCTAACCAAAATAAATTACACATTTAGAAATTTTGGAAATAAGCTAAAAAAACGATTAATTTTTATTGTTTTGCCGAAAATTCCGAAAATTGTCCCATACTTCGTATTTGTTTACAATTTACTATTAAACTACATGATATTCTCTAAAATATCTCAAAACAATGTTATTAGAAATTTTCGAAATATTTCAATAGTAGTGCAACAAGTCGGCTGACTTCAGTACAATAACAGAAATAACAATTAAAAAAAATGTTGTATACCTCTGAAATATTTCTTTTTATCGATGACTTCGCATGAATATTCAACCATCACAATCTGGTCACTTCTCCCTGGGACACACTGTATAACACACGTGATGTCCAAATGAGGACATGTCTTTAATGTTCTTATTGTTTCAAGGACTTCATGGCACGAATAAGTAATAAACGTTTACAGAACTCATATAATTAATTTTCTGGAACTCTTTAAATAACTTATTGCTTTATACAAGGTTAGGTCCAGGAAAAAAATTAATGAGGTACATTTTTTGTGAGCCGTACCCGTATGGGAATGCGCGCTCAAATCAATACATAAATAAACGAAAGACGTCGCTCGGTTCAGCTCAGTGTGGCTGGACGACTCACTTTTTCGTTCTTATTGCGTGGACATAAAGCTTTTTGCTCGGCTTTAGCAGATTCTGAGTGGTGAAAGCGGATTAAATATTTAGTTCCAAAGAACGTCGTGAACGGAGAAATAATATCGCGCTTTCGCTCCATAAAGAACAAAGTCGACTTGCTATGACTTGCAAGCTACCGGTTGGCAACTTAAGAGGAATGCCTGCCTGCGATTTTCCCATACAAACGCTCTCGACTGTTTCCTCTCTGGTTTTTGAACATAGAGCAATGAATTTTTCAAATAAGATCAATATCATCAATATCTATGCCGCTATGATTTGCTTTTTTGGATATTTTTATTTTAAAGAAACTTACAGCGCCTTGAAAATCGCAAAAACAGCTTAATTGAATTGGCTGCCAAAAAAAGCGCAGTATACAAATATCAAAAAATCAAAACATAGCGGCGTAGATTATTTTTTCTTCTTGCAGTTTCCAAAATTTTATAATGATTGGTTGCGTTTTGGAGGAGGAAACAGTCGAGAGCGAAACCTCGATTTTTGAGTTTTTCGCGTGGGATTTTTAGTCCGAGCTGCAGTTGTCCTTATCGCGCTTATCCCGCTCCCGCCCACAGCAGCGCGACAGAAACATTGCGTCAAAAATTCGAGATTTGAAAAGTTGCTCAGCTAGGCATTGCTCTTAAGGGCCTTATCACACTTACGATTTGCGGGCGAGCTGCGGGCGAGTTTCCATACAAAACTAGTGGCGGCGAACTCGCTGCGAGCGATATTTGTATGGAACTTCGCTTCTAACTCGCCCACAGCTCGCTCGCAAATCGCAAGTGTGATAAGGCTCTAATATATCAGCACTAACCAGGATATTTATTCTCATAGTTACCGTGTCCGTATCAGATATCTCGTGGTACTCGTGTGGATCATCTGTCTTCGGGACGCTACTTGCGTCGTCAGTCTTGTGCGACCTGCCCATAGTTGCTGACTTTACCTGGCAAATATAGAATTAAAGTTTTTTTTACATGTTTTTTTATGATGTACCAAATTCGTCCTAGGTCAAGCAGAAGTACCTATATTTGGTATACTTCTTCAGTACCCTGAAAAACCCGTTCGTGGTTCTGTGGACGCCACGCCACACAGTACACACACTCGAAATATCAATTAATGCGTTGCAAATGCGACAAGGGGCCACAATCCACATGTCGCGATGCAGTCGCGCGTTCACGAAACTCGCGACTGAATGCTGCAAAAAGTCGCCGAGTGCGGCCTCCTTTAGATGCATACCGTATCGTGCATTTTATTTTTAAAATGTCTCAAGTGAAAATCGAATTACGTAAATTTGAGATTTCGTGACCAGTTTGACAAGGTTTAAAATTGAGGTTAAGTTGATGAGTAGTATATATATTAAGGTGTTTTTTTACGGCATTATAATAGTATTTTATGCAACAGTTGTATAAGAAGGTTCAAAAAATGCGAATTGCGTGAGTTGCGATACGAGCCGCGAATGCGGCGAGTATCGCAAATAGAGACGCAATGAGCGTTTTTTGACTTAATTATACAACGTTGCATACAATACTTTTTCTACAACTAGGTTAAAATATAAAATACATGGACGTCACGCGTGTCTCGTCCGGTCTCTCCGAGTGTGTACAGCCGGCATGACAGTTGTGTCTATGGTAAACTTTTTTTTGATATGGCTGGTGACACGATGTGACGATAATTAAAATACTTTTTTTTTATGTTGGCATCAATTAATTTAATTCGGAAAGTTTTGTTTTTCTTATGAATCGTAGGAATTTAATTGTTTGTTAAGTTGGTAGTTGTGAATTTTTATCGTGAAGTTAGAATTGAGCGCTTAATCCTTGACCTAAGTTTAACCTAGATTTAGAAGTCTGTGGATGCTAGCAATAACGTAAAGTGACTATAACGACACTAGTGCTGTTATGGGGAATAGAGTATAGACTTCTCTGAACTCATATTATGTATGTTCTTATATTAGTGTTCGTGACCAAGTAAAAGACAGATAACAGTACAGGAGTAGAAAAATATTTTTTGAGATCTAATAAGAGAGAGACCATAAAATCTACTAATTCGCAGTACAGTAATTTTCAAAAAGAACTTATGAACTGCCTAAAATTTTCACAAGACTTCGAAAACAAATATACCATGAATACTTATTTCCAAAATCGTTTCCCAGACGTCATAAATGAGGATATTACGAGGTAGTTGGCGCATACATAACAACAAAAACTAAAGCAGTTTTGGTGCTCAAATACCTACTACAGTACCTCTAGCACAACTGTGACACGCGACGCGACTGGTCGCGCGACAAATGCTACCTATATATTTCCACTCAATATCGTGGCACAGTGACAGGTGATGCTCTGTCGCGCGAGAAACTAAATCGCGGCCAGTTATGCTAGTCGTACAGGTATGTTTCGACAATATTTTGGCTATTTTTTCTGACAAGTGGATCAAATATAGTAAAGTGCCATATTTCAAGAATAGGAATGTAAGTAAAGTATATACAAGTTTACGCGGGCTAGTTTTCCGAACTCTGATATGAGCATATTTTGCGTGAATAGCATTGTATACGTCTTTCATTTTTATACCCCTCTATACCAATAGGTTTTGAAAAAAAAAATACAACTTCCATACAAACTATTCATTCTGGGGAGGGTCAAAAATTGTATACTACCTTACTAAGGATGCTTTTGCTTGTCGTCGGCTCGGTTACATTCTTGAGACTCTGCTTTTTGAGATTTTTTGTCATAGATCCGGCGTCTGCAATGTGATACAAAGCAAATTAATACAATGACGACGTAGCGTTTGTAGGCAGGTAGTTTCATTACAATAATTTGTGATTAAAATGGGATCATTAGGTATTAGGGTGTCCCAGAAAGCAAATCTCCATACAAACTTTGAAGCCAAGTCGGCACGCGTTCCCATCATCACAGAGAGCTGAAATTTTATATACCAGTATATTTGAGTAATTAAAAAATATTTGAGGGGTATGCTTTACAAAATAAGTAAAAAAAATATATTGTTTGTTGTATGAGCAAGATTTTTTTATTTTATTTTTACTAAAATATTATTGCAAAATATCAGTTCTCTGTGATGATGGGAACCCGTGCCGACTTGGCTTCAAAGTTTGTATGGAGATTTGCTTTCTAAGACACCCTATAGGGATGGTCCAAAAAAATCCTCCTGTGATTTTTAATATATATTTTTTGTAAATCCGAGTAATCCGTGACGTATATTGTTCAAAATGATTTTATTTTATTTTTGATATGAATGTGTGTTGAGAATTTGTTAAATGTGTGAAATAAAATTTCGCAAATTAGTCAATATTTTCTTGCAAGATTTCAATTGTGTTGGTTATACCTACTCGTAAAACTGAAGTTATATTATAAGAATCCAGGCATTGACTCGCAGGCCTTATTTAATGCCAACCTCATGTGTAAAGTTACAAAATTGTAAAAACTAAATATCTGAACATTTAATATAAACCATACTAAGTCATAGGTTGTTTGGAGGTTTCTGAATGAAAACATATTCTATTTTTTATTTTTCGGATGTTTGTTTGTTTATGTGCGTTGTACTTGTGGCCATCTCATCTCAAAAAGGTAGTATAAATTTCAACCATTTTTGGTGCAGCGATACTGGACATAGGATTTTTTGTCCAACTACGGTGAGGCAAAAATGAGGGTTGTATCTTTTTCGCGGATACAGGCGCAGGTATCTAAAATAATGTTATGATATTACTTATGATTATGACTGTCTGCCTCTGTTATAGGCAGGTTATTTTCATACTATATTTATACTGACACATAAATCGGACAGACCATTAGTTATAAAGATAAACAACTTAATCACTGCTTTATTTTTGTATCGTCACTGAAACTGAATATGTGTCCGTTACGGTTTAGTGAGAATAGTAGTTTTATGTAGCAATTAACTGTAATTAAAATAGTATTTTATGAATTAAAATCGACTGAAAGTGTAACTTACAGGGCAGATCGACTTCATCGCAATTACTGCTGCGGACCGCGGTGAGGAGCGGGTATGGCGAAGTGCACGCAGCGGTCAAGTGTGACGGCGAGTTGGGGTTGATCAGCGGCACTTGCTCCAGGTCTTCTGAAGGCTTATACGGCGTCACCACCTGCCGCGGCGGCTGCCACAAACGACTCATCAACCCACCGAACATGCTCGACTTGAGCTCGCGACTGTCTGATCGTTACCCAATATTGATACTGGGGTTATCGTTAGACTGGCGGTTGATAGACTCGCATGCATGAGTAGCGAATCATAGGACCTTATACATGCGTAATCGTGTTTATAATCGATTACATAATGCCATTTATTGAATAGAACGGACGTTTGAACGAAGTCTTTCTTCGTCAACAAAACGTAAGTCTGTCTTTTCGTATCCTACGGTTCCGATGTGAGTGAAATAAGAATTAATAATGTTCCGGTTCAGAGCCGTCCATATAAAATACCATCATGCAAAATTTATGAACGACCAGTTTAGAACAAGTTAGAATTATTTATGCTGGTCAAATCTAATCAATTATAAAAACCTAAACAGATATAGATGAAACAAGTGTGCGGCGGGCGGATTCTGTCTACCCCGATTCCCACAGGTTTGCCAATCATAAGGAATTTGAGTTTTTTATCTAACTACTTACTACATATATAGATACAGGAAATCAAAGTACACAGAAAAACTAAATGGCACTCGCCTGTGTACAGACCGAGAATCGAACCCGGTACCTCTGGATTTCCGGCCCAGTGACTCAACCATTCGTCCACCGTACACTCAGAAAACGCCGTCAATTCTGCTATCTACCTTGACTTCCGTATCTTTTCTGTTTTAATAGTTGTTTATTTTTTCTGTTTTCCTGTATCTATATATGTAACATAAAAAGTGTGGTGTAAATTGCCCACATTAAAACCAATGAAGAGACAAAAAATGTTTCCTTCATAATATATAAAGTAACTACTTACTGTTATTCCGTGTTACCCAAGGGCAACACATAAATTGCCAAAATAAAATATTTGAATGGAAATGTTTTATGATCTACTCCGATCACCCTTTTATGTTAGTTAGCTACTCCCAAAAATGGTAATGGATAAACTAAAGGCTGGTCAGCTAAACGTAATCGTGCAAAATGTAGACAAACACTAATTGATTTGATTTGACACTATTGTTAATAACTTTTACACTGAACGACGGGATTATCGATCATTTTACTACTCAATAATGCACGTACCATTTATCTTTGTTTTTTTATACATAGCACTGACACCCCAAAAAAAGAGATGAAAATAGAAGAAATAATAGAAAAAGACTCCCGTTTAAAATACAAAATTTTAAGGAGCTCGATGGTTGAAAGACAATGCAAAATTATACCTATGGAGTTGGTACTTAGTGACATACTAGAACCAGATTTTCTGGAAGAAAGCACCCGATTGTTATGACTCCAGTAAGCTTATGATGCTACGCTTTGTCACGCGATAAATAAATGAGAAAGCATCCGTCACTCTCACACACTATTTGTCAGAACGTGACAAATGCTTTATCATTTATTTATCGCGCGACAAAGCGTAGCATCATAAGCCTACAGGACATTAAAATCTTAATAGTAACGAGAAGTTTTGACAGCACTTGTTAGGTGGGAAACGGAGAAATATAGCGAAATGAGAGATAACGTCATGCCATGGAAGCGACATCGACACCTGCCTTCCTAGAGCGGTAATGTTAATCGCCGATGTTGAGAATCGAGTTGGTATGTTTCTTTTTTAGCGAGCACGTATGTTCGAGACGGACAAATGCTTTACGGTCGCGATAATCAGTATGCCTGTGTCCTTTTTTTTATTTCTTTTTTAGTATTTTTATAATTTGGTGATTCCCAATCCGTGTAAAAAAAACTGTAACCAATCCAATCATAAAACTCGACGATTTTCTTCATTGCTACAGTCACATTTAGCTAACCAGGCCTAACATGCATGACCATAACCAATGACACTTACGCAGCCGGCGGGATCCAGGAATGAAATGTCACCGAAATAAGCCCCGTCGAGGCCGACGTGGCTCGTGTGTTTCACGTCGCCCTGCGGGCCCGAGATCATGCTGCGCTGTATACTGCGCTTGCCGGTGTACGTGTGCCGTTTCACGTCGGCCCGCGACAGCGACGAGCGGATGGACCGAACCGAGCTCCGAGCCGGATGAGGTGATAGAGACCCAGTGACGTTAGTGAGCGATTTCTGGATGACAAACTTGATGCTGAACAAGCTGTTGCTTAAAAGTAAACCCCGATGCAAAGAGGGATAGAGATGAATTTAAATATCTGTCGATACATAACAAAATTGCCTAAATCTATCCTATGCAGCAATGTAATGTCTTCCCAAGGAATACCAAATTTCGATTACTTAGGCGATTTTGATAGTATAGATAGACACATATCGAAAACAGTGACAGTATCACTTTTTCTGAATGCTAGTCGGTATTAATGACTGACATATTCATTTACATTAATTACAGAAAAGTAATAATTGTCGACATAAAAATGTGATGTAAGTTAAAAATAAACAGCGTTCTGAAAATAGTCGTGAGGTCGAGATTCCCCGTAATGGTGTTGTATCTCGAAACTAACATAGCAAGAATATGTAATTGAATTAGAGATAGTAATTAGAAATATCGGCCAAAGTCAAAAAAGTAATTAGCTTACTGAATAATACTTTTTACGCCTCTGTCTGCGTGTGGTATAGCCGCTCGATGTCAAATTAGCTATGAAGTGTGCAACAGAGTTAACTTTTATTCTATAAGTTTTGCCGTTAAACACGAAACCATCTGCAGTTTTATTTCGACCGATGAATAAAATTTCCTTCAATTAGATAAAGTTGCAGAAAAAAAATCCCCAAGATGAATTTATTAACGGAAGAAGGCACACAATAAAGCCAGAAACCAAACATTAGAACATAATCTCAAGTAAAAATGCACTTTGTGGGTGAGCAGCCGATAATAGTCAAGTATCTTCTGTAAGCCTAAATTTCCCGGTGAAACATGATGTATGTTCAATTTCAGGGCTTGTAACCGTTAATTTATTTTACATACTAGTTTACTGGTTAGATTTAAGATTTTCATTATTTACTATCTTGGTACGGAACAACATAAAAAATGCCAAATATCAAGTACCGAAGTAGCGATACTTCATAAAATATTTTACCGTTTCCAAGCCCTAGTATGCTCCTCGACATCACTAACAGAGAATATAAATCCTCGTCAGGAATAAATGCCAAATTTAACATCACAATTTGAATTCATATTGTAATACTCGCATTAAATATAGAGACGACGCCGGCTACCCGAAGACTTTTCTAATCCCGGTTGTAGTTAAACACATGTACTCTTCTGCGTATGTGAGTAAGAAGTGTGAAACCCCAGGCGCCCCCGGAACCCACCCAGTCCGATTCACTCGGGGTGGTCCGGCTAACGACCTGGTTCGACCCCAGGGAACGCCACGGCCGACCATCCGGTCATATAATTGCTACGCCCACTAGGGTTGCAAGTTAGTCAGGCTTTAAAAAAAAAGTAAGAAGTGTGTCTCGCCCCATTTTAGCGAGTGAGGGTTAGAATAATCTTCATGAGTTTCGGCCTCGTCTCTATTTTGACCATATTCCTGATTAGGCTTGATACGTGCAACACAATTAGGTTTGCCATACGTCAGGATTTGTCATAATATGTCAGCATTTTTGGCAATCTGTCAGAATTGCGCCCGCACTTGGAAAGTATCAGGATTAGAGATGCGCCGTTCCCGGGAATATTCCCCACTTGTATGGAGAATATTCCCGGGAATGGCACATCTCTAATCAGGATATCAGGTCGAAATATACATTTTTACTATTAATTTCTAAGATTTTTTTCTTTTGAAAGTACTTTCCAACATAAGGAGCAGCATCTTTGGATTTTTTGTTAAAATAACCAAAGATGCTGCAGCACCTCACTAGACTCTTTACCTTCATTAAGTAACGGGAGTCGCTCTTACTGAAAGAGCGAATAGGAAATGTCTGGAATTTTACGGTGGTGTCAGGGTTTTAGTTAGGTAATTTCAGTTTGTCATATGGCCACCCTAAACACAAGTCACACACACACAATCACAGGTGAACACGCGTGACTACTCACTTCAGTCTTATTGTAAGGTTTGGTGTTGTTCGGGTTGAACATGCCACAAGCGCCTCCCAGGAGCACCCCATGCCACATTGATGTTTTAGTACAATTTCTGAAAACATGTCGATTTTACTTGTGCCGCATCGAGCGAATTTTAACATGGTTTAATCTAATAGTTTGGTCTTTTGATAGCAAGAAAAATAACTATGCCTTGTTCCACAGACATAACAAAGTTAGGAATTTACCGACACTTCCCCAATCTGCCCCTATGTTTGACGCCGACGCAAAGCAGTTACCAGGTCATTTTCAAAAAAAACATTGTTAATTATATAAATGTATGGTTAACTTTCGCTATCAAAGGAACAGGATTAACATTTTGTTAAATTAAACCCTTAACTAAGTATTTTTTTTTTGAAAACGACCTTTTATCTCTTTTATGCCACACCTGGCCATAAAGTGGCTTTTTCCGCACGCTGCGACGAAAAGTCGCTTTCTGGCCAAGTGTAGACATAAAATGTTGTACACAACACGGGAGGTAATAAAGAAAGCCCTCGATCGCATATTTACGTCCCTCGCTTGCAGCTCGGGCCGCAAACTTCTGCGATCTCGGCCTTTCTTTGTATTACTACCCTAGTTATGTAATGTACTATTGCAGTTCCATACTTGCTAGTAAGAGACAAGATATTTAATGTTGGCAATGAACTGGCATGCTAATCCGACAGATGAACGAATAACTTGCAAGTGAAATCCGGTAACTGAATTTAATGGACGTATAATTCAGGATATTTCCTAGTAGATTGTACCTACCCATAATTATGAAGCTAAAAAATATCACAATAAAATTGATATTTCTGAGTTAGTATTTACGGATTAAAATAGGTACATTTCTACTTTTATCTGTACAATCATTCAGATTGATTTATTCTTCAATAATACAAGAATTATTCAAATATGTCCTTGCGGACTGCGTGTAATTAGAGACTTAATAATTAGGAATGTAACGATACCGATACCGATATATCGGCCGATGTCGAGTCCAATGCGCGCAGCGACGTAGACGCATTGATGACTAATTAATTAATTAATTGCGAAATTAGCGCGGCTCGGCCGCTGCTAATAGTTTTGAAACGATGAGTGAACCCGTCGTTAATAAGCTCCTCACCTTTCTGCTGCGGTCACTGCGGGAAGATGAGTTGGACGCAGAGCAGGTGTGTTTGGCGAGCTTCAGTGCCGCCGACATCTGCGCAGCGAAGAAGGTGCTGTTCCAGTCCCTCGGGATCGCCGGCACAGTTATACCTCACCGGAGAGGAGACGAAACCGGAAAAAAATCCCTTAAGGACATCGTCGATGTTCTGAGGGAGCGAGAGAGCGACTTGCCTGAGTTCGTGGCGACGGAGGTCTCCAGATTGCCGTCCTGCATTCCAGAAAATGTCGACGTGAGTGGCCTGCTGAAGGAAATCGTGGCTCTTAAAGCAGGCATGGCTGAAATTTTGAGAAAGTTTGACGATTCGCAAGCTACTATTGCCGAGTTACGCAAAGAAATTATCAGTTTGCGTAATAGTGCCCCGGAAACTCGGTCACCAGCGGCGTCAAATTTCAAGAGTAATGACCGGGCGTCAAGTGTCGACTCGGTCAGTTTGCATGTTGCTGACACTGCGCATGCCGTTCCACGGCCCGCGTGCCCCCTCCGCGCCGGGCCTCCCCCCGTCCCATCCTCTAAATCACGTCATCGCTATGCTGATGCCGTAGCTGGTCGGTCTGTCGCAGCTAACCGGAGAGACGCGCCCTCAAGAGCGCGTGAAGTTCGGGTTCCTCCAAAGGAGAAGCCCCCACGCACCGATGTGGATAAGGAGGGCTTCACAATGGTGTCGAGGAAGCGCAAGCCGCGCAAGAGTCAGTGTGGTACTGCAGAACCGGTTGGTTCTGGTCTGCGGGTCGCCACACCGAGCAAGGCGCTATATGTATCGAGCATGACGCATTAGTTTTTTTACTGTAATGTCATGTTAACATGTATTTATAAATAAATAAAATTAATAAATAAAATATCGGTATCGCCGATATTATACAACCGATATTTGAAGAGCGCGAAAAGAATTTGCTGTATGAAAAAAAATCTGCAAAAAGTAATTTCAATTTCTGACTTAATTTATATATTGGTCTATTACCTTGTGCAATGATAATTACTATGTTAATTAAATCTTTGGTTCGTAATAAAAAAAATGGAATTTTGAGTTGACAATTTATTTATTTTTACTTTACACTTTCAAGGTTGACTCTCTGGTAAATATAGCCAGTAGTCATTGCCATGAGTTATAATAACGACATACAAATATCTGTAGTTCATACTTCATTATTTAGCTAAGATATCGGTATCGGTATCGGTATCGCCGATATTAACTACTATATATCGGTATCGTATCGGCAAAACTGTGTATCGTTACATCCCTATTAATAATGATACTTACTCTTTGCCAAGAACAGTAATTATTTGACCAGACTTATACTCCAACATATTATTGCGCCTACCATCGTCTGATTTTTGAAAATTTACTGTCGTCTCAACCTGTAATTTTCAATGAAGATAACTTTACAGGAATGTTAAAATAAATAAAAATACTCCCTACTCGTATGTATAGTTAAAACTATACATTGCAAATGGTATGCACTTATTTCATAATTTCCTAAGATATTTAGACTAGAAAACAAAATGTTACGAACGAAATAAGAAAATAATCATCGAATGAATACCTGCTCTGGTCGAATAGCTCTTAGCTTAGGGCCTAAATCCTTAAACTTGGGTCGATTGCTTGGGTCGTGAGACCAACACTCTAACATGGCCGAATAGTAGTCTTCTGGACAACAATCAGGCTTTTCCAGTCTCTGCAAAAGAAAACCATTATTATTATATCAGTTTAAGCATTGCTTAAGGTGAAGCAATTATTTACTTTTTTCCTTCTCTACGATGAAAAATACAAGATAAAGAAAAACGTCATATGATATTACCGCCTAATTATAATTTCTTAACTTCACATGATATTTGTTAAATGAAATGCCGTTAGTCGATATGAACGTCGTTGCAAATGCAGTTATGCTAAATGAGTGTTATATTATTTAACTATTATTCTTAACAAACTTGTACTATTTGTTTTCAAGCTTAACGTTTATAAAAGAAACAATAATAAGACTTGTAAAAGAGCCCTTGAGGGTCTACTTGCAGAAATAAACTAATTTATTTTCATTCTATAATTATGTTCTCCGGACGTAGTTAAATGAGATTATGCAAAATGTTTGTATGACAATTGAACGGTCGCATTACAAAATATGCTTAATTCAGGCATGCACTAATACTAAATTATTCATTTGCGTTACGATTGAACGAATGAGGTTTTAGCAATCATAAGATTACCAGCTGTTCGACAGCTGGTGTCCATCAAACACATTATAAAATTGTGAGGCCTGCTAGAAAAAGAGCAATACCTCTACCACAATGACAGTGTTTAGAAATCATAAACCCACCAGCTGGCAGCAGGGTGGCGAAAGGTCTTTTTGACAGGAGGCGTCAAGATCCACCAATCACACCAGCTGATTTTGACGTCTACTGCCAAATAGACCTTTCGCCACCCTGCTGCCAGCTGGTGGATTTCTGATTTTTAAACACCCTCATTGTGACGCGCGATTCTTTGTAGCGCGATTAATATGTACTACCTAACGCTTTCCATTCAATATAGTGTGATAGTGACAGCTTATGCTCAGTCGCGCGTCAAGCGACGTCGTGGCCAGCTGTACTAGTCGGCTGGACAAATCGCGACACTGCTGCCAGCTATTGCCCTTACGATTTCTAAGAACCCTTTTTTATTAACAAATTGACCTATCATAGGTCATAATGAGCCTTACTGGCTCTTTGATAGGAATCCTGACCAAGTCGAAGGCTTACGATCCTGTAAGCAGGTTCGCTAGTCCCGTGACTTAGCTGACCGCTCAAAGTGAGTGTAAGGACCAGGGCTATGACACTTAGAACAACTCGGTTTTTGTTGCGTCAAACGTTGACTATCTCAAGACCCTGGATGGCGTTGGTATCAACTTTTGTGTTTTCCCGTTATGAGCAGAACACGTTTTACATAATGCTTTCTTTGACACTGATGACATGTTTTAATAGTTTCATTAAAATTAACAACAGATTTATTAATTACACATTACTACAAATGTGATATGTACGT
The DNA here is from genome assembly GCA_947034925.1 of Eudemis profundana. Taxonomy (NCBI): domain Eukaryota; kingdom Metazoa; phylum Arthropoda; class Insecta; order Lepidoptera; family Tortricidae; genus Eudemis; species Eudemis profundana. Next base: position 31,414,040 of record OX344794.1, read on the forward strand.
GGAATGAAACGTTCCATCTGTTATAAACGAAACTTCTTAGTGAACGCTTTGGTTTCTGAGTAATTTTGTTCTTTTTCAATTTTACTGTCAATATTTTGCTTGTGTCAAAATAAATCGAAATGTTTACTGCCTAAAACCACTGGGAGCACTTGTGTCGCCTTGGTACCAGTCATTCCCGTCAGATGGCTCTCTTTACCCTATATATTACTTTACTCTTTGGTAAGGACCAGCGTGATTGATTGAAACGGTTCAACCTTTTCCTTATGTATGATCGAGCTAATGGAGTTTTGGCTGTCAGTTAGCTACCCCCAGCCTAGCTAAGAAGACTTCGAAACCTAAAAACCTTTGATTGGGCGATGGCATTATATAATGATAGTAACCTGGAAGTTTGGCGCATCTATTGCTTCAAGTATTTGTTGGCCGGAGAACGCAGCCCAGGGTTGGAATCCATATGTGAACATCTCCCAAAGACAAACGGCAAAAGCCCACACGTCACTGGCTGACGTAAATCGGAGGTACAAAATGCATTCAGGAGCACACCTAAACAAAACAATACACAGTATCAAGTACCTCACAATGGGGATGTTCACTAATATTGAATTTTACAACATAATATAGTCACATGGATAGGAAAATACTAAATTATTATAACACAGAAGAAATAAACAAAAAATATAAAGTTATGAAACCACAAAGTTTTAAAAATAATCGATATTTTTTTATCGTCTTAAAGAAAAATTAAAGTCAATTTCGGAATGCTTAAATAACACTGAAAAATAAATGTATTGCAACTATGTGCTTAAACGCACTTTTTTGGTGTCCGTCAAGATAGCGTACACCGTAAAGATATTCAGAATCTGATGCAGCCAATAATAATAATAAAACCTTTTTATTTCCATGAACTTAAATAAAATACATACAATTTAATATACAAATAAAAATAAACAACATATATTTTTTTAATTAAGACATGGCCCCGTTCTGGGTAAAGGCCTCCTCCAACTGTTTCCATGCTTTTCTGCTTTGTGCTTTCAGGGTACGCCAGCTTGACGGTGTGAAATTTTGTACACCGTTAAGTTATGGAATATCTCGGCTTCTACGATAGCTAGAGAAATAAAATTTTAGGGCCCTAGGGTACTATTTGGGTACTATTTATTGGCTGCATCAGATTCTGAATATCTTTACGGTGTACGCTATCTTGACGGACACCTTTTTTGTGCTCAAAATGGCAAAATGCTATTTTTTTTCATACAGACTTAGTATAGCGAGGACAAGAGATGACGTCGTAGGGTGCGGCCGTTTTGTATGGGCCGTTTTCAACGCTCAGTGCGGTCGGCTACTTTTGATTGCAATTTGTGGCTGTTATATAGTAATCCAAGTGTAGTAGTTATAGGTGTGTTCCTCATAAATAGTAGAATCCATTTACATCAGAAACAAAATTTAGGACACAAGCCTATTATGGAAAACATTTTAACACACATTGGTATACTCATGATCCAAACTGGGACAGCTGTATTTCACTCGATTTTGGCATTTATGCATTTTTGGTTATTATTAAGTTCCGGCCAAGCTCTACAAATTAACCAAAAATGCCATTGTCATGAGGCGGAATCTTTAATAATGAATATTTAAAAAACTTACCACGCTACAGGCAACTTGAGATTAACATTGTAATTCGTTTGGTAGTAATCTTTTCCAACGCCTAGAGCGCGGGACAACCCGAAGTCAGAGATTTTTACCCTATCCTTGTTAAACACTAAAATATTCCTTGCTGCTAAATCCCTGAAATTTGAAAGTGGAATATCACTAAAACGCGACAAATATGTACATGGTAACGATGCTAGTTTGTAACAAATATTTATAATGTAAATTCAAGGTTAAACTCGTGAGCGTACCTATGAATCAGTCTTTTATTTTCTAGATAAGTCATGCCATCACAGATCTGTTCCGCAAATTCGCAAAGGTTTGGCACGGGGAAGTTTGGCCGGAGCGACACTTCGCGCAGGCATTCCAGTAGAGAGCGGAGGGGTGCCAATTCCGTCACCTAAGGAGAAAATAAAAAAAAATAGGTATATTGAATAATATTGTCTTCGGTTTCCGCGATGATCACTCATAGTAATAAAACAACTTAAACGGATTAAATCGCGTATATTACTACATTTTAAGTCCCGACGTAGACAGACCCGGGGTAGACAGTCAGTCTACCCGCGACCACGAACGCTGAAAAGGGTTACGAAACGTCGGGACTTAAAATGTAGTAATATACGCGATTTAATCCGTTTAAGTTGTTTTATTACTATGAGGTATATCGAATGTCTAAATCTAAATTGTCAAATTTTGTATTTAATCGTAGTAATCAATTAATTCTGTGTGGAAGCTTAATAGTTATGTATGTGACTGATGCATAATAAGAGGCATTAATACACGAGTGTGGTTTTATGAAACGAACTGAAGGCGAGTTTCATAATAAGATCACACGAGTGTTTTAATACCTATTATGTACAGTCGTATATGTAACTTTATCTACAGGTCGATTCACAAGAGCTGGCGTGAATGGATTGAACGAAAGTAATATCACTGGTCACAATGGTCACAGTTGAGTGACGTTCTTATACGGAAGGATGCAAATATTTTGTAAACCAGTACATAACACTTCTTCATTATTCAAGTAAAAATATAATCATATCATATAACCTGCACATTATTAAGAATTTAAGACTAAGGTTTAAGATATGGCAGAAAGGTAAATTTGACGGTTCGCTACAAATATTTTACTATCATGGAGTTTTTATTTAATTTATACCCTGTTTTCACACTGGAGCCGCAATCAGCGAAATCATGGCGAAAATATGCGAAACTCATACGTAAGTAAGATGTTTCTATGCAATTTCCGCGCTTCACAGCGCCAGTGTGCAGACAAGGTTGCGATTGTGTAGGTAGAGATTTTTTTTTGTTCATAAAATACACAATGCAGACTAGGTTACGAAGTTATGAGACGAGATAGTCAAAAAACACGATTATCGCTTATTGAATCAACCCGTATTTAATCATTTTGTGATGCACACATAAACATTATCATTCACTCGTTCAATCCATTCATGCCAGCACTTGTGAATCGACCTGTACATGCATATCATAAGTTTTCTACAATATGTACGGATATGGCTTACATTTTCAAGTTAATGGTATTATTAACTTATTTGTAGGTATAAAACTTAAGTTTAAATAAAACACAACATAAGTATCGGTTATGGATACTTTAATGTAAATATTAATATACCACCACACAGGTTTCTTAATATAGGCCATTAGCTTATTGTAGGAAAGTTACGATTTATTTATTATTATTGGGTTATTTGGGCCTTTTATGTGCCGCTTCGACCATTGCTGATCTATTGTGGCAGCCCTTTTGTTAGATTTCACTGCAAAGGCCCGTTGAATCTAAGAAATTCCAGATTCTTTGGGCAGTGAGTAGTTGTATCTCCTCCGGCAACAGAATATGTCGCTCTAGGTGGATACTTCGTTTGCGCATGAGTGGTCCGCATGAGCAGAGGATGTGCATGGCAGTCTCCTCTGACTCTTGGCAGAACCTGCACGCTGGGTCCTGTTTCATACCCATTTGAAACAGATGTTTGTTCAGTTTGCAGTGGCCAGTGAGGATTCTGGTCACTGAGCAAGTTTTAAATCTTTTGAGTGATAATAGCTCTGTAGATTTCTTGCTGTTGAACCCTTCAATTTGGGTTTTCGAGTGCCTTTGTCCTTTTACAGACTTCCACAGCTCGATCGCCCTACCTTTGTACAGGTTGTGTAGCAGAGAGTATGCTTTTTGCTTTGTGATGCCGCAAAACGGTTCCGGGCCGACATGGGGTGTGTCGGCCCCTTTCCTTGCAAGTTCGTCTGCTTGGTCGTTTCCGTGTATATCGGAGTGTCCTGGTACCCATCTAAGTGTAACTTTGTTGGATGTGGCCAGGGTATTCAAGTTGTCCTTACAGTCCTGGACAAGTTTGGAATTTGACTCTAGTGAATCTAGTGCCAACAGAGCAGCTTGGCTGTCCGAGTTGATGTAGATGTGTCGATGTCTTAGGTTCTTTTCGAGGATGATCTCCGCACATTTGTTAATGGCGAAAACCTCCGCTTGAAAGATTGAGGCCTCTTTCCCCATGCTGACGCATAGCCTGAGTTTTGGCCTTTGTCCATAGTTTCCACATCCTACGTCATCACCTTTTTTAGAGCCATCTGTGAACCAGATTAGGCTGCCCTCTTCGAAGGACGTTTGTTCATCTGCCCATTCGTCCCTAGAGGGTATTTCCACTGAGTATATTTTTGTGAAGTTACATTCAGCATTCATATCATCAGTGGGCATGCATAGGATGTTGTTTTCAAACACCGAGGCCTTAAGTTTGGTCAGTGTTTGTGAACGCCATGTAGTCCTCGTTTGGGTGCAGATTCTATAGATACACTGCTCCGCCTCTTTCTGCACTTGCAGGTGCAGTGGTATTAGGTTCAGCAGAGCGTCCAAGGCTGCCCCCGGTGTAGAGGATAGGGCTCCGGTTGCAGTTATGCAAGCGGTGCGTTGTAGGCCGCTTAGTTTTTGGATTGTTATCTTTTGGTTGGTTTTGTTACACCAGACGGCCGAGGCGTATGTGATAATAGGCCTCACAACCGCTGTGTAAAGCCACATAGCAATGTTGGGTTTTAAGCCCCATCTTGCTCCTGCCATTCGACAACATGTCCATAAGGCCATCTTCGCTTTTTGGATTATATTTTCCAAATGTGTGTTCCAAGTTAACTTTTGGTCTAGTGTGACCCCTAGATACTTGACTTCTTTTGAGAAGGGTATAATGTGCCCGTTAAGCTTTAGGTTTCCAAGCTTTTCAAGTTTGCGTTTCTTGGTAAAGGGCACTATTATGGTTTTACTGGCGTTTATAGTCAGTTCGTTTTCTTTACACCATTTGATGATGGTGTTAAGAGCTCCTTGCATTAGGCTTGAAATTGTGTGAAGGCATGGGCCCCTGACTACGACCACAAGGTCGTCGGCGTATCCCTGGGTATCGTAGTCGTGGCTAGCCAATAATGCAAGAAGTTGGTCCACAGCTAGGGTCCATAGGAGTGGGGAGAGTACACCTCCTTGTGGACAGCCTCTTGTGGTGTAAAATTCGTGGGTTACAGAGTTTAGGGTTAGCGTCGCTACCCTATTGGATAGCATACTCTGTACCCATCTAATAGTGATTCCGTCAACGCCCTTCGACTCCATCCCCTTGAGGATAGTTCCTGTGGGTGTGTTATCGAAAGCACCTTCCACGTCAAGAAAAGCACATAGAGCGGTTTGCTTGTCCTCTAAGGTGTTCTGCACCTTGTCGACCAGATCTAGTAGGGCAGTTTCCGTGGATTTACCTTTTTGGTAAGCATGTTGATTAGAGCTGAGCGGTCTAGCCACCAGATACTGCGCTCTAATGTGCTGATCTATTATTCTTTCCATCGTTTTAAGGAGGAAAGATGTAAGACTAATGGGTCTGAAGGATTTAGATTATTTACCTTGACCCGAGTCCACTGATCTGGTATCGTGCCCCAGGCAAAGCTGGCGCGAAAAATTTTTACCAGATGCGGGAGGAGTAGGTCTTGTCCCTGTTGTAATAAGGCAGGGAAAATTCTATCCATACCCGCTGATTTAAATGGCTTGAATTTCTTCAGAGCCCATTTAATTTGGTTTGGCCTCAATATATATGCGGCCAGGTTCCAGTCGGTGTTGCTTGCCCTGTGGGGTTTATCACTCCCTCCGGGCCTTAATTGACTGTTGTTGGTTTGGAACGAACCGGGGAAGTGGACAACTCTGAGGAGCTCCAGTGTTTCCACCTCTGTGGTCGTGTAGGTGTTATCCGGCTTCTTCAGAAGACCTAGATAGTTAGTTGGTGTCTTGGCGAGTATTTTGTGTATTCTCGCCCCTTTGTGGGTTTGGGCAATGTTTTCACAGAATTTGCGCCAAGACGCTCTTCTGGCTTTTCTGATCTGTTTGTTATATTCCGTCAACGCTCTCCCGTACCGTTGCCAATCGCACGGTTTGGTCGAGTGATTGAATATGCGACGTGTGGAGACCCGTAGTCTTTCGAGCTTTTTGTTCCACCACGCCGTTGGGTTGTTTGTGGTAGAGGTGTGCGCCGATGGCTAAATCGTCGGCGGCGGACGCCGGTCAAAAATTGACCGGCGGCAGCGGCGTAATCGGCGTGATCGGCGTGGTAAACAAAATAAGTAATTATGCATATATTACAGTACATTTTTAGACATATAGTGAAACGGTCGGGCTCTATGAGCATCATTCGGTCGTTCGTTTCAAATAGTAAGAAAAATTATAACTGGTCTTCTTTTTAAAAGCAGTAGTTCCATAAAATGGCCAAGTCATACTTATTGACCAAAATATAGGGCTTAATGAGTTAGCGCCTTAAGCTTGTCTTTATGAGATCTGGTAACTTTTTCACTGTGAACATGGAAGTAGCAGTATTTTACTACCCATTTTATATTCAATGTTTTTGGTGGAATTGCAATTTTTTTAAAGTTAAGATAGTAGTCCCTCATTGCTGAGGGTCCTGAAATTTCCGTGACTTCCGCTTCTTTCTGACGGTGTCTCAGCGTCTGTGCCTGTTCTTGGCATCGTGTAGTGCATCTGCCGCCTCTAGGTTGTTTGCCATAAATCTTGCCAGTAACGATAAGTTGTTCAAGATTGTGGCCTTCTTTCCTGCCTATGTGACCGAAAAACTTATTCTGCGTAGACAGATGGTTGATGGTTGATCTTGATGTTCAATTTGCATAATATAGATGCATTTGTGCGAAGAGCTGTCCAAGAAAATTGAAGCATTTTCCTCCAGCACCACATCTGGAAACATCAATGCGATCACGATCAGTCTTTGTCAGAATCCAAGTCTCAGCTCCGTAGCTAAATATGGAGAAGACTAAGAACTAAATTAATTTTAGTTTAGCGTGAGATGTTGCAATTCTTTCATAAATCTTGCAGCACGGACATTGCACTTTTGGCCATTCCAATGCGCCTCCTAATTTCCACTTCACAAGACCTGGTATTGCTGATGTTCGCGCCCAAGCCCAAGCACAAGAGTACCGTGAGCTGTAGCTTTCTGCTACGATCCTCTAACTTAATCTTAGTTTTGCTTTAAATGATCTTGAGGCACATTTCCAGACTGCTCCGCTTCATTCTACCTAGGATTAAAATTTAAAATTGATTGTGGTGTCACCAATAGTTACTCCTCTCTCCCAGTTTTCGCAGACTCTCCTGATGACGTACTCTCCATAGGTATTGAATAGTATGGGTGACAGAATGCATCCTTGTCTGACGCCCATTCTGAAACTGAAAGAGTCCGAATTTGTGTAGAACACTGCTTTAAGCAGCCTGCTATTTTTTATGCGTACGATGTGACCATACACCACAACTGATGTTTCATTATGAGAGCCTCAACACCAGGCATCTTGACGCAAAGTAAAACTTTCTTACTTGGTGCTTGATCTTGACACTTAATGAGCAGAATAGATAACGGAGATCGAAGGGGTCTTCTGCTTTGTAGTACCACTATGTTTTTGTAGAATATTAACCCACGTTAACCCAGTTAGGTTAAGATAAACTCATAATCTCAAGTTAACTCTGCCAAATCCGCCGTCTAAGTTTTCCACAGGCTGCAACTGATTTGGCTTTGTGGGAAACTATCTTGGATGTCAAAGTCACGTTGAAAGTGACTTCCTAGATACCTAAATTGCGGTACTTCTTCCAGGCCTTATAATGGAGGGCTCCAAACTATTCCTGAGCCATAAAAAGCTGAAATCTGTTCTGTCGCTTCACTGGAAGTATTGCCAATAGCTTATACCTTTCGATGTAGATAACTTACAAATATTATGAGCTATTATGATATCTCACTGTAAAACGGGTGTTATTTATGCTTTTATTGTGCTCTAATGTACAACCAAAGATAGTTTTTCCTCCAATAATGGAGAAGATAGATAAATTGGATCATGGTCATCATAGTATTAGTTCACGCCGATTTCACGCCGGTGCAATGATCGGCGGCGGCGGCGTGGTAAAAATGGCCGGCGGCGTACGCCGCGCCGGTCAGCGCACACCTCTAGTTTGTGGTTGATTCCTTCAACGGGCAGTTCTGCTCATAGGCTTTAATGACGTCGTGCGTCAAGAGCTCTACCGCTATGTTGAGTGAATCAGGTGTTTTTACGACTTTTGGGACGTCCTTTAGATATTCCTCAAGGTTGTCTTTGTAGGCAGCCCAGGAAGTGTCTTTTGGATTCCTACGCACTAGTGGTATTGAGTCTAGTGAGCCTTTAACACCAAAAATGATATGTTTGTGGTCCGACATTGAGTTTTCGCGACTCACATGCCAGTCAGCAAGGCAGCTAGCTACCTTTGGAGTTGCGAATGTTATATCTAATACTTCTTGTCTTGCTCTGGTTACGAAGGTTGGAATACGACCATTGTTCAACAGATGTAGACCGTTAGTAAAGATAAAGTTGGAGAGTAACTCACCTCTTTTGTTGATGCCGGAGCTGCCCCAGATGGTGTGGTGGGCGTTGGCATCGCATCCCACTATCAGTTCCGACTTTTGTGTGTGGGCGTAAGCCACCACTTTAGTCAGTTCTTCGGTGGGGTCGGTCTTCTCTCCGGGCAGGTAGGCTGAGCATACGAGTACTTTCAGTGTTCCCCGCCCTTTAAGATCGATGTAGGCAACGACTATGTTAAAGTTACGATGGATGGATGTAGAGATATTACAAGTGCAGGAGTAACAGCGGTCAAGCACCATCTGATATGGGGTGCCTTACAATAAACTAAACGTACGAGTACCATATATTCCTATTTCATTTAATCAAAGAAATACATAGAAGGGATATAAACAGTGGCGTAGCGACGTAAAACGGCGCCCAGAGCTCGCGTCCAAACTGCGCCCTTTCTTAGTGACACCCGGGGCGAATAATTCATGTGAAATTGCGGCCGAGGGGGTGAATTCGACTTTTATTTCGCCATGTTTGCGAATTTGAATTGATTTTATTTTTTTGTATAGGTAGTTCATAAATTTCGTTTTTCTACTCCTGTACTTTTATCTGTCTTTTACTTGGTCACGAACACTAATATAAGAAACGTATAATTAAGTCAAAAAACGCTCATTGCGTCTCTATTACGAGCCGCGACAGCGGCGAGTATCGCAACTCACGCAATTCGCATTTTTTGAGCCTACTTATACAACTGTTGCATAAAATAACATTTTGCGCCCCTCCGCTCCCCCCCTCCTTGTTGGCGCCCAGGGGACGTGCCCTGCTTGCACCACCGACGCCACGCCACTGGATATAAACACACATTTACTTATAGTCTTTTCTTTTCGGTACCTGTAGATGTAGTCGGACAATTTTTTAAGCATTTGTGTACCCATATGTTTGCACTTGACTGTACCTAAAAGAACAGACTATATCCCCAAACCAAGCTTGTATAATATTGGTAACGGTAATTGTATAGGGACTTGAGCTGGCTATGTACTTACCAACATTAATGAATCTAGGTGTAAAACCACTCCATACAGTCTGACAATATTGGGGTGTTCAATACTGTGCATTACAGCTGCTTCTTTTAAGAATTCAGTCGAATTTGAAGTCATTCTCTCATGACCGAGACATTTAATGGCCACTTGCAACTGAAACAAAAACCACACGGGGTTGCATGAAATTTGTTTATTCGAAATAGATTGATAGCACAGGGCGTACAACTTAATTGAAAACCTAGGTATGCGTGATATTCGGGACCGTGGTACGGTACGATTTTTCAGATTAGAAACCGTGCATTATATCCTTCATGTGAGTTCATGGGAAACAATCTTGAAACGGAAAATTATACATTATCTATAGTAGTACATTACACAACTAGGGTGGTAATACAAAGAAAGGCCGAGATCGCAGAAGTTTGCGGCCCGAGCTGCAAGCGAGGGACGTAAATATGCGATCGAGGGCTTTCTTTATTACCTCCCATTTTAAGCCACTTTATGGCCAGGTGTGGCATAAACGTAATAATAAATAAGTTATTAAATGTCATTAATATAACATTATCCCCTGATATCCTAGAGAAAACGGAGAAACGTGACACATACTCTCATTAAAATCCTAATCTGTATAATCACGGTTAAGGTACGAACGCACTCGCGACGCGACAAAAATATATTCTTTGTATGAAATTGTATGAGGTATAACATTATGCGGCAACGGAATTACGCGCCACTGCGGTATATTATACATATTACTACGGAAACTGGAAGCGTCGCGACGCGTAGTGCGTTCGTAACTTTACCCTTTCCCGGCTCCTCACACATACCCTGGCTCACACGACTATAGACAAGATTTTAGTGCTTTATTCTTACCCTTTGACTGCCAGTAGCCCAGGTGCCTTGTTGCACCACTCCAAATTGTCCCATGCCCAGTTCTTTGTTAATAGTGATATCTTCCACGGATATAATGTGCTTGGTAGGAACTTTAATATTATTATCTGAGAATGGCTCAAAATCGATAGGTATTGAGCAATGACCCTGTAAATACTGTGAATGGTAAGTACGTATTTCTACCCGGCAAATGAATAATACAGAGACAAGAACAACTGTATTGTATTATATAATCAGTGGCATGGCATCAATTTATTGAAAGAGACACAGCAAACATAGCTCATCCTTTCTCAAATTGAAAAGTGTTTATTCACAGTCAGTAACAAAAATGTTACCACTTTGTCACTTTTACACCGTCGCAAATGTTTCAATCATCGAAATATAATAAGTATGGAAGCGTAACTGACGCACAAAATTGGCCCCACGGACTACGTACTAACGGGGCGGAGCCAGTGATTAGTGCAAAAGAAAAAACTATAGCGTCAAATGAATTGATCACTTCAGTAGCTTTGTAACCAATCACAGATTTTTGTTTTTTAAACGATATGCAACCTATTCGCAATTGCAGTCTTCTCAAACTTAAAACTAATATTTGTCATAAATGACTTTAGTAAACATTAAGTTGGTTATTATCACTTAACACATAAGACTAATAGATTTTAAAAAGTGGGCGTTATGGGGCAAATTTTAACGTCAGTTTTGTTAGATGTTATAGTTCCAACATTATATTTCGATGGTTGCTATAAACAGATACATCTCTTTTTAGTCGATTTTACGAAGATATAGAATAAGATATAATGTGGTATAGGTCGCGCGCGTCACGTAAAAAGAACGCTGGTGGTGGGGCTGCGCAGTAGGCAATTTATCGGTCTATTTGGTGGTATGAGGTGCGGCGCGGGGAGGGCGGGTGCCGCGCCGCATCATTGCCGGGGCGCTATTGGTTCGTCATCGTCAGTCGACCTTTGCTTTCCGCACTGTGTTCACGTCACGTTCGTTCTCAAAATACTGTCGCGCACAAAAGTGTCTTGTTTATTACAAAATGGTTTACATTGAAAAATTATTTATGATGTATATTGTTTGTTTTTTTCAATTCTACACAGAAACATGTTTTTAATTCCATTTAATAATATATCAACTAATAATACTCAAGGATCCCACAGTCAAGCTGTGTAAACAGTTATGGGGGATGATGTTTTACTATTAAGCGTCATACCAAAAAAAAAATAGGTTAATGAGACGGGACTTTCAACGTTTTAACATACAATATAAATTTAAATATAGACAAACCATTTTTTAAGGGCTTTATATTTCAACGAAGATTAGAAGTTGCGGACAGCTTTGTGTGGGTTAAAAAGTTGATTCACCCTATTAATAAATAAATAATAGATAATAATACATATACTTTTTAATCGAACCGCGCCGCGAGCGAAAGCGAAAGCGCTAGTTTAAAAATAAAACAATAAACATAGTACTTTCGTGCGCGAGTGTACCAATGCGCAAACATACCCCCTCCACTTTCTTCCAGCGTTCTTTTTACGTGACGCGACCTGTACAGATGCTAGAAAGTGTGACAATGCCGACTTTCACGCAGATACTAGAAGTATTTAAATTTATTAGCATTGAATATTTGATATTAACAAATGGGTAATATGGAAGGAAGAAAGGACGACTGCAAAAAATATAGGCAACCTAGTGTGAGCCGTGTTATAAAGATGCTACACTACTGATCTGCATATTGTATAGTAAAACAGGCGTCGACAGCGAGACTCGACCAGTACGTCTAGCTTAAATGGCCGCGACTTCGTTTCTCGCTCGACAGAGCATCACCTGTCACTGTCACTATATTGAGTGGAAAGAGATAGGTAGCATTTGTCGCGCGACAAAGAGTCGCGTTTCACAGTTGTACTGGTCAAGAAAATACTTACAGTATCATGTTTCTTGTTTGAGCTGAGAAGTTTCTTGATTTTAGATATGTAAGGATTTGGGAAATATTGTGAGTAGACTTTCTTGTATCGTCTTTGTTCCGGCTTGGACAGTCCTATCTGTACAAGGTCTTCAGTCACCACAAACTTCAGCTGCGACACTTTAGCGATTTTCAATATGTCCCTGAAGCCAAATATTCAATTGTCAATATATCTGCACTATCACGGAATAATTATTAGTACTATAGGTAGTTTCACGAGAGTTGAGGCCACGCACACAACAACACTGTCATGTAATGACAGCGGGATTTTGAAATTACTGTTCTTTTTTCGTACCGATAGCAGGTTCAACAGTGAAATGTAGCTGTGTGTGTGTAATCATTCACCTCAACTCTACAGAAGCTTCTCTCTGTAACAAAACTGTCGTTCGGGTCCGACAACCGGACGGAGCTTATCGCTTGCGAAAGTCTCTCTCTATCACATAAAGCGCGTGCTCTTTCTGGTCGCTGGCTAATACCACCTACGGGTGGTCTCAAGGCCCCGCGGCTAGATCGCGGAGTGAGTCACTCCTGGCACTATTATCTTATTGAATATACCACTATATCAGCACATAGAGCGAAACAAAATATTTTACAATGTAATCTTGAGCGTAGCGAGGGATCGTAGAGAAGCCCAAAAAGGGATTAGAGTGCTAATGTTCAAAATAAAAAACAATTTTGCTACAGTGTGATGCATAGTGTTTTTACACCAACTATAATGGACATATATATTGAGCATAATTATGTTAACCGTACAAGGCAATGAATTGACCCTACTGCGTGCGAGCTGTCTGCAAAATCAAGATAATGACAATAAATTAAAAAAAACACACTAAAGTCCTTGAACTAAATAGTACTCCTCTTCTTATACTTCCTACAAAGAAAAAAAAGGTTTTTTTTTTGAATAACAGGTGCCAGAAATATGTTTATAACAATTTGTTGTTAAATCATTAAGCTATCCTCTACTATACTGGCTCACATACGGGTTAGAAACGAGTATAATAGGTGGGTGAATATTCAGCGTTTGACAGCGTCTTTTTTTTGTCATTATCATTTCAGCTAATATTGTTGAAATAGGTAATGTTCAAGGTAATTTTCTTTTTATGAAACCGAAGAGTCTGAGTCTAGTTCGGTCAAAATAATGGTGGCTTACTCTTTCGTTGTGGTAATAATCGCGAAATAAAAATGATGTTGAACCGCGCGGTTATGCAAAACGTTCGAATATTCACCCAGGAGATAGCCCCCGCTCGGGACGTTGTTCGCGGAGGTGAAGTAAGTTAAATGTTTCGGCGTTGTCGGTTAAAACGTATCCTATGTGTTAACCGGGGTCATAACATAATCTACCTGTACACCAAATTCCATTGAAATTGGTCGAGTAGTTAGACAGCAGAGAAAAATAATAGTATAGGTACTAATTTCTTTACTTATTTTTTACACTCCCCGGTCACTCTTTCGGAAATATGTTTATTGTACAAGCACATTCTTCTACGATTTTATTATATGTATAGAATATAATTAGAATAGATAAGAAAAATGCAATGGCATGGCAGACCAACAGATGGCAGCTGTATAAGTTTGATTCGCTTGCGCTTTATATTCCACTGCATTCAGTATATCTATGTAAATCTTCACATAATTTACCACTTGATAAACAACAGACGGTGTAACCATTAGCATCGAGAAGTAAAATACAACCTAATTTCAGAATCTTTAAATTTCTATTTTTAATAAGGAGTAGGGTTGAGATTAACACTATATGCTGCTGGGAGAGTCAACAAAAGCTAAAATTCAATCCATTTGGCATTCTACTATGATGACCCTGTTGTCTGGTAGTCTATTCCACCTAGCTGCTAGCTGTTAATCTTAAAACCGTTTTTCTTCGCTAGGCACCAATATCTAGACAAGATTCAAAGTAACATTGAAATCGCAAATGCATCTGCAAGAGAATACCTTCGCAGGATAAAATCGGCTCGTTAATTTTAGTAAATATAAAACACAGCCTAAGATTGACAATAATAACTAAAAAGCCATACCTAAATAGCTCATAATACTGTTGAAGCTCTGCTTCTTCTAAGAAATCCTTTAGATTCTCATGGTCTTCAAGAATCCCTTCTGAAAATACAAAATAAAAAAACATTTGTTAGCCTGTTTAAAAATGCACGCCTGGATCTCGATATAAACGCCACGTACCCATCCCGACTTTGGAATAAAATAGCAGAAGCTGATTTATGCACAAACACCATTAAATATACTGAGGGTTCCACATTCGGATTAGTAGATAATAGTATTTTATTTATATTGTAATGATGCTGCCTCTTGTATCTAAATCTAAATGTCTAGCTAGTGTCTACTTAAAGTTTGACATTATAATAATAGTGCTACCAACATGTGATAAAAATTTCTACCATAGTGTGCTACCGATTAATAAGTTCAGCGGTACAAAAATAAACTAAATATTCAAGATATATAAACCACTTGCTATTCAAACTATATTTACTTTACTTGATAACAAACTTAAGTGACATAAGCATTAAATTATGATAAAATCTTATATTAAGAAATGGTTTGACTTCTGTGATACCAGCATGCCATCATGTTGGATTAAAACTTAAGGGTAGATATCCTTGTGAAATAACGATCATAGAAATGAAGCTTCGTGGCGAATATTTTTTAGAAAGGATATCAACGAAAATTAGAGTCAGACTACGCTAAGTCTGCAGAGGTCGAAAAAAGGTTTTATTGCAAAAAACACACATGGCAATATCGCAAGCAAGATAATTAATTAGTCTTGATACTTGGCAAATATCTTTCCATTTTCTTTATATTTTTCTGACACACGGTTTAGAAGATAGACAGATAGAGATAGATAGAGGGGGGGGACAAAATTTTCACAAATTTCGGAGCAATTATTTCCAAAGGTATTCACTTAATCAAAACCACTACTTAAGAACCTTAAAATGTTATTGAAAGAGCTGTCGAACTATGTACCACACGTTGATATTTTCTGAAAAAAAAAAATTAGTTTCTGTAACATGTATGGAGTGCCCGCCCTGAATATATTTATTTTAATTATTTAACTACCAAACTAAGTAGCGGCTCATACAAGACACCTATATTCCCAATTTCATCAATATCCATCGTGCAGTTTTTGAGTAAAATGCCTGTGACATACAGACAGACGGACGGACAGACGGACAGACGGACGGACTGACATGACGAAACTATAAGGGTTCCGTTTTTGGCATTTTGACTACGGAACCCTTAAAACTGACCGTATGTGTTTTCATACTAATTTTGCCGGGAAACTTGAAATATTTTTTTTATGTAATAAGTGGCAAACGAGCTGACGAGTTGCCTGATGGAAAGCAGTCATCCAAAAAACACCCTTTAAATAAATAAGATCGAACAGGCGGACACATCTTGATTTATGAAATTGCTTGTATGTATGTACCATTGACACCAATCAGTGAAAGTAGTGCCATAATTAATTTTTAACTTTTTCGATACCGGTAATTTACGGTAACGATAAATCTCTAAACTGAATCATGTTGTATGTATAGTAAGAATTATGTAAGGTGTCCGAATATTTGTTCATTCTGTTTACGAACATTCGGACACCTTAGATTTACGTATTTATTACGTCATCGGCACAAAAAGTGCGTTCCCTGATTATAAGCAACTTAAATACTTACCGAGAGTGGTAAACTACAAAACTATTTTTAAAGGACTAAATACTAAAATAGTAATTTAGAAGAAATGTATGTACATTTAAAATGGGTATTTGCCTTGCAAGAATAAATATGAAGCCTAATTGTGAAATAAACTTTCATGTTAATTTGGAATTATCAATCTGAGGATGCAAAGTTAAATGTTCCAGACTGACGTGACTTTGACCGTACGGAAACCCTAATTAATTATACACCTGTCTGCGGCCACAGTATAACTTAATACAAGACAAAGCAAGGGTACGGGCGCGGCCCCATGTCGACGGCACGGCGCCGTCCACCGTGGAACGGCACGACGCCGTCACCGTGCGACGGTACGGCGTCGTGCCGTCGGACGGCGCCGTGAACGGTGCCGTGGACGGTGTGACGGCGCCGTGAACGGTGCCGTGAACGGTGTGACGGCGTCGTGGACGGTGTCGTGTACGGCACACGGTACCGTGTGCGGCGCACCGCACACTGCACTCTTCCCGCTACACTGTGGATCGAAAATCGACACTCCATAGAAATAGGGACTTATTTTTGTAAGTGTATAATTTTTTGATTGAAATCGTATCCTTTCATCATTTTTAGGGTAAAAAATGATTTTGAGAATGGGATTTGGCTAAAAAACCGACGAGTAATAATTGTTTTTCTTTAATTAAAGTTATTATAAAAATTAAACCATCTTCAAATAAAAGAAAAGATTTATGCCAGCAATTTTTTCTGTCTTCCGACCGCTTTCCGACTCCGTCGAACAGAAAAATTGTATATAAACCTTGGCCAGTAAATAAAGAAAGCCTCCGATCACATGTAATTGTCGGCCGAGGCGAAGCCGAGCCACTGCTTACTTTACTGGTCTATGTATGTAATAATAGTATTTGAGCGTCTCGTAGCGTAGGTACTTCCAAATATTAAGGCTAACACCGACTTCAAAAAAATAGTGTTCATAAAACTTTTATTTCTTCCCTTTTTGAAGTCAGTTTAATTTTTAAGTATTTTTTTTATTTCTTGATTTTCTTAATTTCAGTAGTGATCGAATTACGCTGTTAAGTAGGTACAAGTTTTCCTAGTGACTGATACACACATAACTCTATCTCAAAAACTACTGAACCCATTTTGATGAAAGTACACATTGACATTGCGAATTAAACCGAATGATATGATATAATCACAAAATTAAAAAAATTAAAATAACCGACTTTCAGTGAACCTATTTTGATACGAGATGCACGAGTGAATATGAACAATTCCCAAATCGCCGTATACAGGGTGGGAGGGACTATACCGACAAACTTTAACTATAGATTCTAACAACTATTAGGAGTAAAAAAAGTTATGTGATGTATAGTCGAAAAACGCTTACTTTCAGAGATATTCATTATTTTTTAAATGAAAACTCCCAAGTGTGTAACAAGCCCTAATAAATGTGACTAAGATAGTTTTACTATTTTTTTTAAATCCTTTAACTAAACAGCAATTAACCTTCGCAGTATTTGATGGTAAGCGACTACGACGAGGCCAAAAAAATTGACCTTTCGTTTCCATTTTAGTTTTTTTTTCTTTTTGATAACTTTTCCTCCAGTAAGGACATGTTAATAACGAGGGGCTGAATTTTCTGATTTATTTTGTTCCATAAGACTATTAATGTAAAATGACAATATTCGACCCATGTTGATATAACATTATTTACTCGTCACACCACCAGGAATTCATGGCTAAAGTATGTCGGTATAGTCCCTCCCACCCTGTATATGCCTATAATATTCGAAGAGTTCCCTCGATTTCTCCAAGATCCCATCATCAGATCTCGGTTTGATTAGACCACTCTGGAGGACAAATCCGTTTCAAACAAAAAAATATTTTTTCAAATTGGTCCAGCTGTCTTCGAGTAATAGGGTAAAAAATGAAAACCGTTCTTCTTTTGTGGAAGTCTGTTAATAACGGACTTCAAATGAAGAGATTCGATAAGAAATGTACAATTCACTATGAAAAATACCCAAATCGCTATATTTTTCTCGATTTTACAAGATTCCATCATCAGATCCTGATTTGTTTGCAAGGGGACTACCTCAGAGGTATACCCTTTCAAATAAAAAAAGAATTTTCCATATCGGCTTAGCCATCTTCAAGTAATCGGGGAGCAAAACTACATATAATGTTCTCTTTGTTTTGAAGGCGGTTAACACTAGAAATTCATTTGTAATAAGAAATGCTCGAGAAACTATAACCAATACTAAAATCGCTATATGTGTGCCTATAATATTTGAAGAGTTCCCTCAATATCTCCAACATCCCATCATCAAGTCCTGATTTGGTTGCAATGGGACCACCTCTACAATATTCAAACATCATTCTTTCAAACAAAAAAAGAATTTATAATTGGTTCAGCCGTCTTCGAGTAGGTAATCGGTGAACAAACACACAAAAAAAACGTCCTTCTTTTGAAAGCCGGTTAAAAATTGGCCGCGACCTCATTCATTCTCAGTGTGCCATACCCCGCGATTTTTCTACACAAATTGATGATTCTAGATTCGCCGCAGTGTGAGATTCGCCTAAAACAAAACTACCGAGCCGTGCGCCGTCCACCGGTGCGGTGTGCCGTTCACGGCGCCGTCACACCGTCCACGGCACCGTTCACGGCGCCGTCCACGGCGCCGTCCGACGGCACGACGCCGTACCGTCGCACGGTGACGGCGCCGTGCCGTTCCACGGCGGACGGCGCCGTGCCGTCGACATGGGGCCGCGCCCTACCATATTCGGAGTGTGCCGTTGCGCGGACGCGCTACGGTGTACGTCGATGATACATGCGTAACTTTCACAAAGTCCCTGACTTAAATAAAATAATCGTTAAAGTGTGCCTGGGCAGAGAGGCATTCCACGAAAACATCTACTTTGTCGGGCACGTGACGGCTATGGCACCTACCTTAAATCCAATAGAAAGTCCTAAATTACATTATCAATTCAGAAACCAATTTATAAAATATTGACATACCAAAAATGTACTTCCCACCCAACTTTGTTAGAAGTATAAAATAAATGGCGTCACGTGCCCGACATTCTGGGGGAATGCCCCAGACATCGTATGGAATTAACTTGTGAGTGTCATACTTTATAATAACCGCATCCAAACCGCTGTGTAATTTGTTATTTCTACTACTAGTTAATAGATAGGATGTTTAGCCTAGCAACACTGAATCAATCTTGCAAATATGGCGTTACGATTTTACAAAATGCAGTGGTTGATTATTTTGCTAGACTGTCATTTCTAATTTTTTATGAAAGACATGTTCATTGATTAAGACTCTTCGAACCAAGTTATAATACAAAGTTGAGTTTTAAAGTGAAATGTGAATTTATCGCAATGTAGGTCTTAATACTTTCAATGAAATTTAATTTATTGCAATTTCATTTTTTACGCATTGAAATGCGTTTAGTGTTGATTGTTTAGTTGGTTATTGATGCATTGTTGATGTATATTAATTTTCGTGTAATATTTATTTCACATATCTAACCCTTTCTAAAAAAGATGTAGAAACTGATTGTCAAGACTAATGTTCTACAGGGCATATTATTCTGTACATAAATTTATATAAGAATTATGTGTCTGTTGTTATTGTCTACCAAAATTGTTATTTATAAACAAATAGGTCCTTACCTTTTAAATGGAAGTGTATTGCTTTAGTTTAATTAGATATAAGTCGTAGTGTTAATTGGTATTGTAAATACTGGTGAAAATGAACTTACTGTCAAGATATCCTCCTGAAACAAAGAAGATTGTGGTGTGCTCCTGCAATGATGTTCGATTTCTAGGTGAGTCTTATTTTTGTTCCAATATCTACTCCATTTGTTTTCATTTTACTGAACAGTTACTTTTGTATGCTTTAATTGCATCTTTCATGGACCATTTAATATTTTTACAGTGAAAAATATTTATTTACACCCACAAAGAAGAGCTATTTTGGTTAATAAATATGGTAACTCAGTGGAGAAATCTCTATTTCTATAACATGTAAGGTTTAATTCAGAACATTTTGTAGGTATACCGGGGTCTAATTTCAATGAAAGGGTCACAACTTGTAAACCTTGTTTATTTTTTTAAACCTTAGCACAGAGTATTCATAGGTATAAAACTCTTGTTCAGAAAAATACTTTATCATATTTCCTATTTTGTACCCTTAGTAAAATAATGCAGCATCTGTAATGAAAGTCCTATGCAGTTGCTGCATTGTTGTACCAGGGTGTGGTTTTTCATTATCATAACCCAACTGTGTTTTAGGGTTCCGTACCCAATGGGTGCCAACAGAACTCTGTTACTTAGACTCTGCTATCTGTATGTCCATGAGTCACAGGGCTGTATCTTTTGAACTGTAATAGAGAGAGACTTGAAATTTTCTCAGAATGTGTATTTTTATTGCCGCTAGAACAACAAATAATAAAAACTAAATAAAAAGGGGCCCCCATACATACAAGAAACATGTTTTTTGCTTGTGGTGGTATATTAGACTGGCACTTGGCCGATTTTTTCCCCTTTTCAAACACCCTTGACCATAAACTCAGATTTGGTAGGTTGGGTTATCACAATGGAGCTACTGCCATCTGACCTAAATTCTGTTACTTGAACATTTATACAAGCTGAGATCCTGGCTTTGGTCAGTGGTAGCATTGAGTTCAAAAAATTTATGACTATGCTTTTGGGCTCCAGTTGCAATCAGTGTGCCAATACACTTTTCACACCTCCTATTCAGAAAAAAGTATTATGCTCCCTCATAAGAGGGATCAAAGTGGTACTTTTCTGTTCAAGGACAACAGGGTATTTTAGCTTGAACCCACTTAGAATATGGCATACCATAGACAGCTTAATTAGTATATTACACATAGAGGGCGGTATAATAAGGAATCGCCCAGATCACAGGTGTTAGCGGTCTAAGCCGCAGGCGAGGGCCATAAATATAATATGGAAGTGGTATTTTCGTCCTGTCCATAAAAAATAATAATCTTTTTTAAAATAATAATACTCTTTGATTAACTTTATATTTCGTTATTTTGGTAGGTAGCGTTTGTGTTTGAATTTTCCTCACAGTCGGTGTAAAAAGCAGTATGTGTCACAAGGTAGCAAAGTTATTTTCACCACGGGCGTTAACACTTAAATCCCTCACTACGCTCCGGATTATACTTTAGAATCCCTAGCTACGCTTGGGATTCTATTGTATGATCCTTCGCTTCGTTCAGGATTCTATTGTATGATCCTTCGCTTCGTTCAGGATTCAATACGTGAAAATGTGTACCTGAAAAAGCATCACTGTAAAAGCATGACTTTGCATAATAACAGCAATAAAGTGGCACCTATACATTCTTAAAATGGTAAGTATTTGTAAAGATAATTTCTGTATGTTTGTGAGTAATAAACAACATTTTTGCTTAGACAATGCCTTGTCACAGTCTAAGGATAATACAGTCGGCTGACGGAGTGGTTATGATAGAGCAATCGTGTGGGGGCTGTGGGGTGAGACGTGGGTGTGTGGGTACCGAACTGCATACAACGCCGCACTTAGCTAGTCGGTACCTAACTTTCAGGGCTGCCGCGCGTTTGTTTAATGAACACTGTTGTTAAGTTGTACTTAAGTGTGTTTGTACGTTAATGACTTTTATATAAAAATCACTATTGGAACTCAAAGTTATTATTGGATGTTTATACACAGATTTATGCTATCCTTATCTTTGCACGTCAATATTTTTTTAGATTTATGTATCCGAAAGTTATTGGCTATTTTTGACCCGACTCTGGAAAAGTGACAGGGTTAGGATTTTACATCTTTGAGATTTTTGTGTTTCATAAAATTAGTAGCTAAAATGCTTTCCAATGTGTTAAAAATTGATTCGCGTAAATGTAACAGCAGTGTGTCTTATTTATTTGGATGAGTAGGGTTAATGTTTTCATGTAAAAGCTTAATTAATTTCACAGAGAATTGTGACAGAAATTTATTTCGTCAAGCTGTCATGTTCATAAATTCCCTTTCACGGTCGTTATTTTCATTCCATAACTCCGTTTTCATATTTATCAGTAAATTATGTGTTTAGGTTAATAATATTAATCAATATACTTGTACATATTTAACCTAGTTCGTTGTTTTTGATGTTGCGACAACCCTGGCATGACAGAGCAGTTCCTGTCATAGGTGGCTGTGCCTGTCAAATGTATAATGAGCGTTGGACTACTGTTAGTCCTTAAACTGTGGAGTATGACAAGTTCATTACATAGGGAGGATAAGTACCTATATGGATATGAAGTGAATTGAATCCAAAATTAATAAATTCTTACATTGTAGAGTCTTATTTACTAAAACAAATTCTATTATGACGAGTTTACCGAACTGTGGTGTAAGTGATTAGATGTTGGAGTAGGATGGTATTAAGAAGAATGTTCCCTATTTTCAGTTCCATACAAGTTTTGTATTTGCTTTGACTAATCTAAGAAATGAATGGGTACCAATAAAGATATAATGCTACAATGTCTTAAAGATTTCAGCATAAGATCATTAATATTATTTATATTTACTTAAAATATGTACATTGAAAACACCACCACCACTATGTCGTACCTACCACATCTCTTGTTTTCAGTCGACATTAAATAAAGTGATTTTACAAAATAAGTCTAATCTACATTATATTGAGATCCGAACCGCTGTATAGGCTATCGGTGACTTTCCAAGAAGTAGCAATTTTATAAACTGCTATTATTAAAGAAGATATTATTTAACCGTGGAGAAACACATTTTATATTTCTCAAATAAAGAATCCTCCGCGGGTAAATAATAGGCGAGTCGGGTAAATAATAGGCAAGTCGTTGGAATTCGAGTTCTGTGGACATCTCCCCAGTACTGATTTGGTTTAACATTACATCTCAAAACTTTTTGCTTTTTACATGTAATGTTTTTGATGGGATCATTTCATTTTTCAGATAACAAGATCCATTGTGTTGTTAGTAAAATTGACTACTTATAGATAGATAATGACTGAATTTGCGAGTTATTCACCTCCGTTGAGATGATTATACTATTTACATCCGTATTTCATTTTTTTGCGGATATTATATCAAAAGTAGGGATGTAACGATACATAATTTTGCCGATACGACACCGATTATTGTAGTAAATTATCGGCGATACCGATACCGATACCGATATCTTAGCTAAATAGTGAAGTATGAACTTCAGATATTTGTATGTCCTTATTATACCTTTTTTATTATGGACCAAAAATATAATTAACATAGTAATTATCATTGCACAAGGTAATAGACCAATACATAAATTAAGTCAGTAATTGAAATTACTTTTTGTAGATTTTTTCATACAGCAAATTCTTTTCGCGCTGTTCAAATATCGGTTGTAGGTACATAATCGGCCGATATATCGGTATCGGTATCGTAACATCCCTAATCAAAATGATCTAGAGCTTATCCAGACATGTTTAACCGCCTGGCCACGCGACCTGGTTGCGCGACCAGCGGCAGCGGCGGCCATTGGTAAGACGGGGAGGTCGGAACGCGGTTTCTTGCTCTCATCTATGGCCGCCGCCAAAGTATAAAGACAAACAAGTAGTCCGACTTCGGCCGTTTAGGAGCGCGCGACACGTATTTACACAGACGCACGATCGCCGGTCTGTGTGAGTGCACTCCTTCCTGGAGCAGTGGTGTGCATTGGTAAATCTTTGCTTGTAGTGCGTTCGCACACGGCGCGCACACATTCAAGCGCACGATGTACCTTTTGTAGGAAGTAAAATTACTGTATTATACTGTGCCGCCGCTCGCCGCTGCCGCAGAGGTCGCGCAAAGTCGTGGCCAGGCAGTAAGACTTGAGTGCATATGCATCTTTTGGGTATGCTCCCTTTACTATACATAGATAGATTTCAACATTTCTTTTCATCAGATTGATTAAAGCCACAGCAAAAGTCAGTTTCCTTGAAAACTAAAAGAAATAGAAGTTTAGTGATGTTATAATAATTTGCCTAAGGGAATCTTAAGAAGCCA
This sequence comes from Eudemis profundana, assembly GCA_947034925.1. Classification (NCBI taxonomy): domain Eukaryota; kingdom Metazoa; phylum Arthropoda; class Insecta; order Lepidoptera; family Tortricidae; genus Eudemis; species Eudemis profundana. The sequence goes on from OX344794.1 coordinate 31,438,160, forward strand.
AGTGCGCATTGCTTTAAAATTAAGTGTCATATTCGTTTAAAATGTCTATTCGTGATGTTATAAGTTATAAAGCTATGTGTTTTTCCGATTAATCATTGTCTTGGAAATGATAACTTACAATTCATTCAGTATTCTATACATGCCGCAAGAACAAAGGCTTAGCAATTATCTATCAATTGTTTCAATCCAGGATGTGTTGAGACATTTTTTACGTCATTGTTATGCATTTAATGTGGCTACAAATTCTGATCCTTTATATTTTTTAAGCAGTACACTGGATATAAAGAAAAAAATACTTCATTTGTAATCAAATGATGTAACGTAATCGCATTCAAAACATAAAATTAGTTATAAAAGAGCCAAGTGGCACCAAAAGTAATATTAGAAAAGGTACCAAGATTGTTTTCCAGCAGTTTTCCGAACCGATTTTATTTAAGGTAATTCAAATCGGTCAGTTTTCTATACAAACAACAGGAGGGTCTTCATTTGCTACCACGCCATCTATCATGTTTGAAATGTATTTTATTTCATAGCTTGACTTGATACATTTTGTCTTCGCGAAACGACATGAGAACTTTCAAAAAGCCAATAAACATATATGTTTAGCAAAAAACGTTTAGTTTCAAATGATACTAATAGATGGCACCTTTAAAGGCCTTTTTGATTGGAATATCATAATTTTTTGATAAGTATGTTTATTTTTGTGTAAATAATACCTCTTCTATACATATCGACGCTACGCGGTTACGCTGAGTTTGGGCCTGGTTCTATGCAAAGTTTTTTTAAAGTATTGTAAACTGATAGATTATGGAATTTGAATTATGGAAGAAACTATTTTTTTCATAACGCTACTGGACCTGACGCCACGATTGAGCTCTATTGCGATCTATTGCGCGTTTTCGGCGCTCGGTATCTTTCCCGGCATATTTTGATTCAAATCTGTGGCTTTTATTAGTCATCTAAATGTAGTAGGTATCCTATACAAATTTGATCCGTACAAAAAATGAAATCTATTTATATCATAAAAAAAATCATCGTGCCTCTTATTTGCTAGCGAAAAGTTCGGGATATTATAACTTTATTCTAACACTGTTCAAAAGTGCGCGACCTTGCATTGCATCTGTGTTTTGAACTTTTTATAGAATGCTTTTACTGTTACCGATTTATGTGCAGTTATTACTTGAATCAGGGCTGACTTTGACATTAAATATCGCGACCCTAGAGTGAAAAAAAGAGCACGCGTTATGTACGCGTTATGCGATAGAGAGACAGAGACGGTCGGATGCGGGTCAGCTCCGTCCAGTCATTCGACGCGAACAACAGTTTTGTTAGGGAGAGAGGCTCCTGTCTGTACGTATTACTAATTGGGTAAGTCCAGTTTTTCAAAAGTGTGCAATTTATATATTTTTTCGATAGTTCCCGTCGTAATTATCTAGAAAATACCCCTATTGCATTTTTATTCCTTGTAATTCTTCCAAAATATCGTGTTAAACTCACTTAAAAAAGGGACGCCGGTCTGAAAAAATTAGTGCCTATATTCGTAAAAAAAAAACAAACGTATCTGTGTGAAGTCTGTGTCAGCTGACAATTGTGACAGACCAAACTTCACACAGATACGTTTTTTTTATAGATTTGGGTATTTTCTAGATCATTACGTCGGGAACTATCGAAAAAATATATAAATTGCACACTTTTGAAAATCTTGACTTACCCAATTCTTATACTGTGCTTGAACGCTCACATTAGATTTGGACCTCAGTAATCAAATCACAGAAAAACTATTAACCTAGAGCTGGCTAACGTGCATTAATTGAAATCACACCGTTCGTGCCGCTTTGTCATTTCAAAAGCTTATTTATAAACGCAGGAAGGAAAACAAAAGTGCACGCTGAGATTCGCTGGGTTCCATAAATAATCTTCGATTGTCACGTTTTAAGCGGGCTATACAGATATTTAGTATGAGTTTGTGTACGTGTCGTTTTTAGGGTTCCGTACCCAAAGGGTGCCTCCGCTGTCCTTTTGTCATCTTTTGAACCGTAATAGTTAGAGACTTGAAATTTTCACAGAATGTGTATTTCTTTTGCCGCTATAACAACAGATTATAAAAAAATAAAAGGGGTCCATACAAGACCTATTTTTAGGCGTTTTTGCTCGACGGTGGTTCGTGTGCGAATCCGACTCGCACTTAGCCGGTTTTTGGTCATCTCATCACTTAAGTTAAGGGCTTTAAAAGACACTGGTTGGACCCTTACATGCATGTCAAACCGTTTGGTACTTGCTAATAACCAGGTATTGTATGAGAGAAACAGTGATACTAACCCAAGCCGTTAATGGCCCCGGACTTGTGTACTTACTATGTTATAGGCACTTTTTCACCTTTTTGTACACTTGGTTAATTTCCACTTTTGTTACTTTTGGATGCGAAACTATGCCAGGATTTGGGTATTTAGTTATATAATCTTCTTATTTATTCTTGTCAAGATGATATAATTACTCAGTTACACAGGCAAAAGTAGGTAACATTTATTTATCGATCGACAAAGCCATTATATTAAGTCATCATAAGCGGTGCGGAGAAATTATCTTTATGCCACACCTGGCCATAAAGTGGCATTTTCCGCACGCTGCGCGTAGGTAGACATAATAGTACATTACACAACTAGGGTGGTAATACAAAGAAAGGCCGAGCTGCAGCTCGGGCAGCAAACTTCTGCGATCTCGGCCTTTCTTTGTATTACCACCCTAGTTGTGTAATGTACTATTTTAACATACTTCAAAAAGAGAAGGTTCTTATTTCGGCGGAATCCTTTTTTATGGATGTTTCTCGATTCCTCGAAGAAGGCTGAACCAATTTAGATACCTAATTATTTTTTGTTTGATAGGCTCTCCATACTTCATACGCACACCTTTAGCTATTACGATAATTATTATAGTAGTTCTTGCATTTGTCAATTGAATATTGAAGTCGATTATAGTTTTGTAGTAATTTTATCTTATAGAAAAGATAGGTACCCAGTAGACGCCATTTCTCTCGACCTTGGTGACACATAACGCGTACAAAAAACAAAGCGAAAGAGTGGCTTGTCTTTAAAATTACAGTTCTCATGATTCTCGTAATATTTTCAGTAATCCCAGGTAAACATAGGTACCTATTCTTATGGACCCGAACATTCTTGCAATAAGTTCATCGCCATATTTGCATTAATCATTGCTATGATGATTTAAGTATAGTTCCTGGGGAAACACAGTTTGTAAGTTAGAACAGGAAAATTTACGATTTTAATTCGGTCTAATTAATTATTTGAGTGGCGGTACAATGAAATTAATCCGCTGTCAGTGATGTTAAAGTGACTTTAATTATTAAGAAAAAAGTTATAATTTTCTCACGGTTCTCTCTATATTGAGAGTTGGTTCGAGTCAAAGTGGGTTGTTTTAGCATTGTTAAACAATCTGAGCGGAAAACAACCTAGATAATTTCAACAAAATTTTGTAAACAGTGTTTGATCTTCGCCTTTTGAACATATGGTAGTTGTGAGTCTCATAGCTACTGGTGATTGCAAAGTGAAATATTACAGTTTTTTGAAAAGTTACGGTTCGTTGCTTAAAATTTACTATTAAGCGGTAGAAATTACGTTAATATTACGAAAATCATTCATATATGTTCAGACTACAAAGAAATGTTATTGCAATATCGACGTAATTGCAAAATAGGTACTATTTGTCTTGAGTGTGTAGTACCTATCTATCGTATTCTATTTCGGACTGTAGATTTTCAGTTTTATTTTGGGTCTGAAATTCGCCTGTTGACTTGATTTTTTTTCTGACGTAAATGGATTCTACTATTTGTGAGGAACAAATATCTATATTACACCTAATACATTTGTATAAGTATAACAGCCACAAATTGTAATCAATAGTAGTAGATCGCACTGAGCCACACTGAGCATTGAAAACGCTCTATACAAAGCGGTAGGAACTTATGACGTCATCCTTTCCGTCGCTGTACTAAGTCTGTATGAAAAAAATAGCATTTTGCCATTTTGAGCACGAAAAAGTGCGTTTACGCACATAGTTGTCATACATTCATTTTTTCAGTGCGAAATTGACTTTAATTTTTCTTCAAGACGATAAAAAAAATATCGTTTTTTTTTAAACTTTGTGGTCTCATAAACTTTGTGGTCTCATACCATACGTCGTTATCGCGGGTACTCATTTTGAGGAACATTTATGCCTAGTCGTACGAGTTTAAAATGTTTTGCGTCTGTTATTGCTTGTTTTTCATAATCTTTCTGTACTGTCAAATCGTTTTTGCACCCGCGATAACGACGTATGCTCATAACTTTATATTTTTTATATATTTTTTGTTTATTTCTTTTGTGTTATGATAGTTTAGTATTTTGCAATCCATGTGACTATATTATGTTGTAAAATTCAACATTAGTCAACATCCCTATTGTACAAGTTCGTAAATAACGGGTTTTAAAATCGGCTGTCTCAGTATCTCAAGCTTTGTAACGCTTTTAAATTTACAACTGAATTATCAGCGCATGTGATTTATGGAGAACTTTTCATCGTGTGAAATGTTAAAGGTTACGTCCTCGTAACTAACCCTATTTATGGCTGCGGCTCGCTGGCAATACGGTTCTGTTAATGAAGCTGTACTAGACATACTGCGCAGAAAAGGCGTTGGCGTAATTACTAGGGATATTCGATATTCTATTGCTCGAAGGCAGGTTTCATTTCATGTAGTTCAATCTTTCGTGTAAATTTATAGGTTCGTTAAATTGTGGTTAGATATTATTGCCCAACAACATAAACAAGCTCGTTTTAATGTTGTACGTTTGCGGAATTTCGTTTATTTAAATACAATATTAAATTCTAATCTTGCACCAGAAATTCCTAATCGCTCAAGCACCCTAGACCCTAGTATAGACACGCATTGTGCCCGAGTTTTGTCAGTATGCCCATCCGTATACCTGAAATTAGCTCTGGTATCATACTTTGCAATGTGCTTTTGTTATACGTAGCAGAACTGCTATAGTCCATACAATACCAATGGCTGTAATTTCTATTCCCTAGGATAGGAAGTTAAAACTTAACCTTATTCATTTCTCAAAAAAGTTTGTACTTTTTTTATTGTGAAATTTTCTGCAAACATTTTTTTTTATTTAGAATTGCGGGCTTTTATAATCCCAATGAGATAAAAAATTGTGCCAACATTTTTTCCTATTGAGTTACCATTATTTCATATACTTTATATCAGGGGTCAGATACCGGTATTTTCTCCATACAAAAATATCATTTTTTAATCGGACGATCTAATAATACGAAGATATTATTTAAATACTTCATTTAGCACTACATAAAATAATTCCAAATATTGGGCTATTTCGGGGTTTTTGCAAAATACCGGTTCCGAGCCCTGCTTTGTATAACGATAACACAAAGGAAAGTTCCATTAATGTATGTAAATATTGGGATACTTTTATTCTTCTATTGGGATGGAAAGCGCTCGTAATTCTTTGAGAAATACTCAACTGATACAAGTGATACCCTTAAGTCGAAAATCAAATATATCTTGTTATACAGGGTGCCCCTAAAACCATCGTCGATACGAAAAGGGCTGATAGACTAACTCATCAGATATCAGATTAAGTAAATTTTTACTGAGGTCAAATTTACTGAATCTGGTGTCTTATGAGCTGGTCTATCAGCCCTTTTCGTATCGACGTTGGTTTTAGGGACACCCTGTAGACAAAACGCCGCCTGGCTCGCGAATCAGCTAAATTATTTCTGAATTCCGTCTCACCTGTAGCCGCTTCCAAGTTTCTGAATGAAGCATGGATGGCTAGTGCTGCTACTAGTGGATGCATATTATTTAGACCAAGCGGTTAATTCGCCAAAAAGTATTTAATTAAGAAATCCTTGATGACCCTTTGTGTATAACTTGAAAACGGAGAACGTAGAAACAAAACACAAGGTCTGACGTCAAGGTCGAAATTAAAGATATCCTGTATAGTGTATACATATATAGTTTCTGACAAAATCAGCTGGGGCAGACGCAGATCAGTTAAGGGACGGATGGGCTAAGGTTAGCATGGTGTACTTATTTACCTTTTGAGTGACTGATCCCTAAACTAACTCCATCGCTGCGCAAATCTGACTGGCATTGATCGATTTTCGTATCCCCTTGGCATCATAAAGGCTCATCATCAAGCATGATAGGAGTCCAGAGCAAACTCATATAGTGAAAAAAAAAAAGTATAATACATATCATTATGTCATATTTAGCATATCAAAAGTGTAAATGTTAGCATTTACCCGTGGCTTCGCCTGCGTTATTCCCGTTGTCATGCCAAGAGAACTATTTACCGGCATATAAAGTATCCTATGTTTAAATCCATTCAGTTGTTACCGCAATATTGAGTAACAAACATCCAGACATCTTCACAAACTTGCACATTTATAATATTAGGTATATTAGTAGGAAGTAGGATAAGATAGGTTTATAAATTGTCAAATGTAACGCAAAGTCGGTACCAAAGGGATATAGGTATGCGTGGCAACCACAGATGTAAGAATATGAGTATTTTATGCTCTGAGGTGGCAACGCTAAAACGCGAATTGTGTCGCAAAGAGAGCCTCATTACACGACCTTACAATTGTATTAAGTTCACTAGACTGCGGTCCTTGTGGTTTCCTTGTATTACACCTATTCTGAAATCTTGGTTTCTTTCGCTTACAATAGATTCTAGTTCTTATCACCGTAACGCATGTTAATTACCTACCTACCTAAAGTAATGGCACCACATCTATCACAGGAAGATAACTATTGAATAAAAATACTGTCCTAATTAACAACGTAATAGGCAAGTCGTAAAAATGTATTGCGTTTCTTGAATTGTGTCTCCTTATGGATTGCTGGTTGTATAGTTGTGTCTCAACAGACGAACGTTGCTCCGATTATTTAAGTTTTCCGTTTTTTGGTGGGAGTCCGAAGTCGAGGAACACAATGATATACTCTTGTTGTGATTTACTTTTAAAGTAATGATTGATGCATCTTGCTATTTTCTATTTGTATTTTTTTTTTAATTTCGCTCGTTGATGTGTTAGTTTCGGTCTAAACTTGCAGGTACAGTCACCGGCAATATGATGAATCGGAACACAGAAAAATATCTGGCATAACCTTATTGCGGTAGCAATAGAATGGTGTCACATACCTATTTTTGCACGCTCCGATTGATCATAAATATTCACGCCAATGACTTTACGACTATTTTCAAAGAGCAGTATGAGTCATTTTCAAAAAAAATGTACATAGTTAAGGGCCTAATAAAAACAAAATCACGATCGCTTCCTCTGTGTTACGAAAGTTAGGCATACAAACTATATGGGTAACTTTCGTAACACAGAGGAATAAATTAAGTTTTGTTTTAATTAAATCCCTTAATTGTGTACAATTTTTTTGAAAATTACTCGTATGTACTTTTAGTAAAGTAATTCGAGGCGGTCAGTCTTCCATACAAAGAAAAAGAGGGTCATAGTTTGCTTCCACGACATCAATTATGTTTAAAATGTTATTTATTTTATAGCTTGATACATTTTGTCTGAATTAACGTGTCACCAGAATTAACGTGCAATTGGGCCTTTAAGGTCAGCGCCATCTGTTAGCACCATTTGAATTGAACGTTTTTTTTTTTGCTAAAATAATATATTTTTTGACTTTTTGAGGCTTCTCATGTTATTTCGTGCAGACAAGATGTATCAAGCTATAAAATAAAACACAATTCAAACATAATTGATGCCTTAGAAGCAAACAATGATCCTCTCTACATTTGTATTTAAAACCGACCGACTCGAATCATCTTAATATATTATAAACGTTATATACACGAGTGCGTAAAAATAAATCTATATTATGATACAAATGTAACATTTTACAAGTTTAGTTAAATAACGTATTCCTTTTCCAACAACTGCCCGACCTCGAGTTTTGCATTTGATAACACTTTGATAAATGATTTTATTTTAGTTTGGTGATCAAGTAACGCGTGCGTGCAGATTCGCTGTGTCGAAGTGAATTATTTTGAGGCTGAGCAGTCCCTAAAAATAAACGCGGGTGTGATGTCATGAAATAAGTGTTACGTATGGCTGCAGACACACGGTACACGCGGCTGGTATGACATCAGTTTCGTCAGTCACAATCGTATTTTGCGCCCGTTTTTATTTATACCAAGCTTACAAATTACCATTTTTATTTATATAACTACCGAAACTCGTATTGAATTTAAAAATAGGATGCCGAACATTAAATCTTTTGAGGTTTTTTATTTTTCCCACCAATGTACATAATTTTTTTTTTTTTTTTTATGAAATAGGGGGCAAACGAGCAGACGGGTCGCCTGATGGTAAGCAATCACCGTCGCCCATAGACACCTGCAACATCAAAAGAGTCACAGGTGCGTTGCCGGCCTTTCAGGTGGGAATATACCAAATAATTTCATGGAAGTCTTTAAATTTTGTATGGCAGACGACCGAAAACGTCAGAATTATCAGCGAAATTACCTTAGTATGAACCTTACCTTAGCATATTAGTTAGAAATAATCTTAATATCTTCCTGATCTTTCGGTATTTTAAGATTTTAAAATGATTTGTTGCTTTTTCCATACGCTTTCCATACGCGTAGCGTGCGGTAAAAGCCACTTTATGGCCAGGTGTGGCATAAAAGATATTTTACTTAATGTTTGGAACGGAATCGTATTTTAACTAAAAGTTAATAATAGATGAAGACTACATGGTGTTTGGAAGCTAGGTGCAAAGCTTTAGGGGGTGATAGTACAGATGTTTTTGAACATTTTTAGCCATATATGTCTTTAACGAAATTTGTTTTTTTTTTTATTGAAAATATTGGAATTTTAGAAAAATACCCAGAATTTGATAGTTATGCGTTTATAGTGCCTAAATAAGCGTTAGTTTGAAAACAATTTCTATTATTTGGGATAGTTTAATATGTACTGGACCGCATGGTATTCATTTTGAGCATCTTTGTTGCCACAAATCCAAGATCGAGGCATTCGAAAGTATTAAAAATGTCTTAGGTTGGAATGGAGTCATTTTTCAGTGCTATTAAAACAATTAATAGTACATTGTGCACCGAGGGTAGTAAGAAGGGAATTACTAACGAGAGTCTGTTAGGAGCCCGACGCCGTAGGCGGAGGGCTTTTAATGACTCGAGTTGGTAATCCCCTTACTGCCCGTGATACACACAATGTTTTTCATCACATTTGCGAGGAAAAAAATAAAACATAAAAATCAAATAAACTAAACGCACCCGTTAAGAGACAACGGCAACTGTCAACTTTTTCAATATATGTAGTCTTCCACAGATAATGCTAAGAACTGCGTTTAGTTTTTAAACTTGACAGGCAATGCCGCCAGATTGTACCGATTTTCATAATAAAATTTTAAAGTAAATTAATTTAATTGCATTAAAATAATTGCAAAAATTACTGAAATAATAGTAAAATATACCACATAATTTTTATATACACGAAAATTGGTTTTTTAGCCAAGTTTTGAAGATGTGAAATAAGCCTTGGCTGATTTGAAACCTCCTTAGTCTAAAATGACGTACGGGTAGGTCCTATATTTTAAAACTAAACTCATAACTCCCACGGGAGTTATAGATTTTCATACAGTTTTTCCTCCCGTGGGAGTTATAGATTTTTATAACCCACGGGAGGTAAATCGGCTCGAGCTGATCTATAAGCCCGCGTGTTATAACACCCTTTACGAGCAAGTGTGATGAAAAATACATAAGAACTTTTAAATATTCAGACTCTTTTAAAAATAGCCCTGTTTTTTGCTGTGTCTTTTAAGGTATCACTTGTTCATATCGCTTGCCTAATTTCTGAATTAAGGGGTAAAAACTAAACTTAGGGAGCATTCTTAATAACACTATATATATATATATATATATATATACTCCAGAGGAGTCAAGTCGGGGGACAGAGCGGGCCAGGGGATGGGTCCGTCTCTACCAATCCAGCACTGCGGGAAGCAGTTGTTGAGTTATTCTCTTACAGCCAAACTCCAATAAGCCGGACAGCCATCTTGCTGAAAGACCTATTCTCCGTCCCTTTCTAGAGGCACCCCGGCTTTATCCAGAAGGAAGGGAAGGTCATTTTGTAAAAAATTAAGATAATTGGGTTAAATTTTCTGGCAGAAAATGAGGCCCGATCAAAAGTCTGCCAATCATTCCGGCCCACATGTTCACGGAAAAGTTCTGTTGAAAGGATACTTGCTTCTTCCAGCGAGGATTTGCGTCCTTGTCAGCCCATTGATGAAGATTATGGAAGTTTGTTATGCCTTTCCTCGAAAACTTTGACTCATCAGTCCAAATGATAGATTTTAAAAACGAAGCGTCGTCAATATCGCTGTTTAATAAAAATCTGCAAAACTGAATTCGTCGTGCGGGATCTGTTTCTTCTAAGTCCTGCATCCCCACTCCGCGAAAAGGATTTTTTTTTTCTCGATGCATTGTATTCTAAACCTTCCATGTTGATATGATAAGATTCTGAGCTACTGATCGGATGCTTGTAGTAGGGTCAACTTCAAATGCGAGAATAATTTCTTTTTCGACATCCACATTGTATCTTTCTTGATTCACGCCAGTTTCCAGACGATGGATCCCATTTGTCACCAGTCGCTGAGACGACGAAATGTGTTATCCTGACATTAGGTAATCTACGGTTTGGATAATGCTCCTGGTATATTCGACGTGCCAACGCTCCATTACCGTTAGCCCTGCCATACATGAAAACGATGTTAGCGTAGTCTTCGTTGCTAAAATCAGCCATGTTTATGATGCTAATTTAATTTTTGAAAGCCGCTACAACCGATCGTTGAATTTGCACGAGACAACTAAATTCGAAATTGGTGGTCGTAAAAATTTAAAAACAAAAGCACTTCAGAGCATTCAAAGTTAAACATTTTTTATAAGGGCACAACTCTCTCAGATGTATACTTTCTGAAATAATCAATTTAATTGTTTTATACAAAATATATGTTTTACGTAATTCCTCCTTTTTGCTCTGTTATGCATGTCGTTCGTAACTAAATATTGATTAAAGTAAATAAATAATGATTGATAAAATGCAATGTCAACCTGACAGAAACATTACTAAGGTCATATTTTATGTTCGATAATTACGTTATTATAAGTAAATGAATAAAACTAAGAAAAATACTTACAACACATGATGGCAGCAGATCGCTTCTTTCATTTCGTCAGTAACTGTCAGCGCGTATCATTTCGTAATACATATCGAATTTAGAAAACAAAAAAAATATGCTTGATTATTTCAGAAAGTATACATCTGAGAATCATAAAAAAATAATCAGGAGTGTTGAATCTACATCATAGTAAAATTTTGTGAGATTTGACTGAAACAACTTTTTCATCACACTTGCTCGTAAAGGGTGTTATAACACGCGCGCTTATAGCGCAGCTCGAGCCGATTTACTCCCCGTGGGTTACAAAAATCTATAACTCCCACGGGAGGAAAAAGTGTATGAAAATCTATAACTCCCACGGGGGTTATGAGTTTAGTTTTAAAAGTCGTACGTCATTTCAGACTAAGGAGGTTTCGAATCAGCCAAGGCTATTTCACATCTTCAAAACTTGGCTACAAAACCAATTTTAGTGTAAATAAAACTTATATGGTATATTTTACTATTATTTCCGTAGTTTTTGCGATTATTTTAATGCAATTAAATTAATTTAGTTTAAAATTTTATTTTGAAAATCGGTACAATCTGGCGACATTGCCTGTCAAGTTTAAAAACTAAACGCAGTTCTTAGCATTATCTGTGGAAGACTATATTGAAAAAGTTGACAGTTGAAGTTGTCTCTTAGCGGGTGCGTTTAGTTTATTTCATTTTTATGTTTTATTTTATTTTTCCTCGCAAATGTGATGAAAAACATTGTGTGTATCACGGGCAGTAAGAAGATTACAAACTCGAGTCATTAAAAGCCCTCCGCCTACGGCGTCGGGCTTCTAATAGACTCTCGTCAGTAATCCCCTTCTTACTACCCTCGGTGCACAATGTACTATTTCCCTAAGTTTGCTGCGGGGTCCTTTAAATTAATTAACTGTTCCTGTGTTTGTAAATTTTTTTTTTACATGTTATTTACTAGTTACAGAAGTAGATACCATATTAAGATAATATTTCAAGACTAGTACATTCCTAGTCAGTGGTGCCTAAGTTTGGTGTTTACCCCTTAACTCAGAAATTTGGCGAGCGATATGCACATACACAATAGTAGATTGTGTCACAAGGGAGCAAAATGATGTATTTACGGCGAGGGCGTATATTGAATCCTGAACGAAGCGAAGGATTATACAATAGAATCCCGAGCGTAGCGAGGGATTCTAAAGTATAATCCGGAGCGTAGTGAGGGATTCAAGTGTTAACGCCCGAGGTGAAAATAATTTTGCTACCGAGTGACACATACTGCTTTTCACACCGACTATGAGGAAAATTAAAATACAAACGCTACCTACCAAAATAACGAAATATATAGTTACTCAAAGAGCATCACACATTATTATTAAAAATTAAATGTTAAATTGTCAAATGTATAGTCTATTATTATTTTATAAAACGATTATTATTTTTTACGGACGAGACGAAAATACCACTTCCATATTATATTTATGGCCCTCGCCTGCGGCTCGGACCGCAAACACCTGTGATCTGGGCCATTCCTTATTATACCGCCCTCGGTGTGTAATTTAAGTCTATGGTATGGCATATTCTAAGTGGGTTCAAACTAAAAATACCCGGTTGTCCTTGAACAGAAAAGTGCTACTTTGATCCCTCTTATGAGGGAGCAAAATACTTTTTTCTGAATAGGAGGTGTGAAAAATGAACTTTACCATATATTATTAATTAGAAAATTAAACAGTGAATAGAATAGTATTCGTTTATTTAAGGGAGGTAATAAAATTGATTACAATCAGGTGGTACAATCGGTCGTGTCACATGACTGGGATTAGTAATGCCGCTCGCATTGTTTAAAATATAAACGATAAGTATGTAGGTAATATTTTGTCGTAGCATGCCTTTTAAATGAAATGGGAAGATTATTAAAATTTTGCTTTGCTGCGACTGTTTTATACAGTGTCATAAATAAAAGTACGTAAATACGCGTTTACGTCCTAACATCGTTTCCCGATATTCTTCACGATAATGTTTAAAATAATTATTGCGTCACATACTTCTGTTTAGCCTTGAAAATTGGCAACTTGTTAGATTTTCTGTGAAATGACAATGCTACGAGTAAAAGTACCTACGTAATTATTACGATTTGTGTGCGCGAAGAAGTTACCGTAAAGGCTTTTTTCCTGTGTTACCCTTATTTATCTTTAATTCATCTCTTAAATCGTGAATTAAATTAAAATCCTTACACTAGTGTTCACTTACATTATCATTATTTAGACACTCCTGTGAAAAATGATATGCTTCTAATCCTACCGACCTAGTCCTGTATATGTTGTCTACATCACTGTTAAGATTTTTCATTCCTGAATCTGTAGTACTGATACTACTTGTACATGAAAACATATAAAAATTGAAGTGACTGTCGTTAAATTAATTAGGACCTATCACTACACGCAAATAAGTTGTCATCTGGGTGTGTTAGTTTCTAGCATATTTGTATAATTCGGGCGTGTATGTTAATTAAGGAATTAATTACAGTCAACCAGGCGTTTAGTTCTCGCTCACACAATGTCGGTTAGGGATCAAGCTTCGTGTTTCTCAATATGGAGTTGTTTTTGTTAACTTACAACGCTAGTGCGTCACTCAAGTCATACTCATACGCCGTACTCGTGAGCCGTGGGCTCGGACTCATAAATCTCATAATACCATCATTTTGCATGTCGTACGGGCCTGCCATAACAGACTAAATTAAGCGTGTTTTAACTGTTCTATTCCCTCTTGTGGCCGGTGAATAAGGAAACAACCAGACGAGGATTGGTCGGATACCGTCGCGTGTACCCTGGATTGTGGCCAGCCCTCTCGGACGTGGACGGCCACTGTGACTCGCTCGTGACGCCGCATATTTTTAACGTAACAGCGCAGACACACTAGTATCGAGTGCCAAATGTAAAGTTCACTAACATAGATTTGGCAAGAACCGTTATTTACGCGAAGTGTCTATGCTTTGCGAACAAATTGTCGCGGGGTACGTTCTTGTGATTGTACATTACGCGTAGGAGTATTTAATCGAAACTAAGTACTACCGTTAGTATCTGATCACGCTAACACCTACACTTTCATATTGATTTTGTATAGCTGCATTCTATTTTTAGTGTTCCGTATCAGAGTTGGCAAATCTAACAGAAGCACGTCGGTGTCTGTCCGTCTGTCTGTTTCGTATAAAGATACGGACATTATCTTACTACATTATAGTACTCTTCTAATGAATATACTGAATACCTTAAAAGGGAGGCTACGTATAGGAGAGCAACGCTTCAATGTGAGATAAGAAAATAACCTTGATTGGAATTAGTCGGATAGAAATTGCAGCATGTCGGATACAAAATTATGGCATGCATATACTAATTAATATGGAACAATTGTGGATTTATAGAAATGACAGTGGCGCAATGATCATACCTACTTACTTGTTGTCTTCACTGTAGGGACATTGGGGACTTTCGGACGATACATTTTAGTGGACAATTGACAATGTTCATTAAGTAACTCATTATTGTTATGCCAATGCCACACCTCTATGACCATAACCGATATTCAAGAATCTTAATTATTTATTCGGAAATGTATGCTAAAAATCTGGGAAATAAGTATATTTTGGTTGACATTTACACCGAACTACAAAGGATTATTGAGGTTTAAATATGTCCTCCTCCTTTCTTTGTATTACATTGTGAATAAATGCGCACATAGGTACTCGTAATAAACACAAACATGAAATACCTATACTTACTTAGTACTTGGTAAGAAGTCGGGATTAATCAAATGCAGATCTGCTTATAGCTCTCACGCATACCCTGTTCCACTATGACGGAAGTAATAATTTATGCAACAATACATTCATCTTCAAAATGGCACTCATCCCACCAATTGGCGAACGCTGTGGTATTATTGGCGACTAACAACTCAACGATTCTTCTATAAATCATACCTACATCTCTTAATGTGAAAGTTTTGATATTTTTGTATATATTTATTTTCTTAGGTTAGGTAATTTATAATACATACATATAAAAAGTAAAATACTAAATGAAATTGATGATGGGTTATAAAAGGTCAAGGTACGCATTAATAATAGGGATATCCATAGATTCGCAATTTCCGAAAAACGAACTTGACCGACGGAATAACTGACATTTGGCGCTTGCAATAAACTCGGCGCTTGGGCCAAGTGCTGCATTTTCCTCTGTCTCCGATAAAAGCAGCGGTCGGCAACCTATTAGTAATAAGGGCCACATAGTAGCAGACGAAATTGACGTAACGTGACACTTTATTAATACTTTGTGACTTCATCAGGCAAAAGGTATCATTGTCAGTTGTCAAAAAGGACGACTTATAATATACTTACATTGAGCATAGAGCGCCTTATTAAAAAAAGACGATGTGTAAATTTCACCTAAAAATTACACAATTATTAACAAATAGGTACCTGTACCTCTAGCACAACTGTGTCACGCGACTCTTTGTCGCGCGACAAATGCTACCTATTTCTTTCCACTCAATATCGTGTGACAATGACACGTGATGCACTGTCGCGCGAGAAACGAAGTCGCGGCCAGTTATGCTAGACGTACTGGTCTATCTTTAAGGCGCGGTAGGACCTGGCTCGCATTTCACATACAAACTAGGGTCGGGCGGAATGCAGATTATTGCAGATTATCTTCGATTTCTAACATAAAAGTATACGTTATCAACCCAAACATGAGAGGATGCCCTGCATGACTGTGAAATCATGATTGTCAGGTATTAATTTTGTCAGAAAAGGTAACTGGTGATGAACAAAATGAAAAAAAATGAAAAAAATACTTTATTTTATAGTGTTTTCGGGCTACTTTTCTATCGAGCGAAGTGTTCGCTATCGTGTTCTAAGTGAGAGGAAGCCCTAGATACAGTTCTGAATATTATTATATATGTTTTACAGTGACCTAAGAGTCAAATAAGTGCTCTAAAAATGATTTGGAAACTAGGCTTCCGTGCCCGATTCTGGTCTCACCTCGCCTTAAGGAAGGCTCTCGGGCCGCAAGTCAGCGGTTAGCAGGCCGCCTGTTGCCGACCGCTGAATTAATGAAACGGGACTAATAAATAAAAACAAGATCACATTCAATAGTAATGGTACAGATGTAAATAAACAAGCCAATTTAACATCATTACCTACCAAATAATCCCGCACTTTTGAAGATTGAGCAAGGCTCTACTAACGATGTCTGCTTGGCTTACAAATTATTTTAATTTTCATATAAATTATATAATGTTCTGATAAAATAAAAGATCTGCGAAAATACAATCTTGAATATGAAGTTTTGGCCTGTTCTATAGGCCCTAATTTCTTAAGTTTTACTTTCTGACTTTAAGAAAATTCCAGAATATACTGTAATACGAATATTGCTAATTAGGTACACTTGTGTGTCCTAGTCTTAGTTTTCGTATACATATATAGGTTGCTTAACGATTTACATATTTTAGATTGGGTGGGGATCAAACGTAATTAGGTACGAATAATTAAGCTCTCTTAATTATTCTTAACAGACGTCAAAAAAGTAGGGTTATCAATTAGACCCGTATGTAGAGCCCGACGGAAATTTCGGTTTCGCCCTAGTTTCGGAAAAATAACGGGTTTCGGTATAGTTACGGTTGCGGCTGCCATCCGGCCGAAACCGAAACTGAATTTAAGAGGTTTCGTACTGCGATCGGACAGTCTCTCAAAAAGCACTGATAATTTATTTGAAATAATAAATTATAACTATGTTATATTAATGATTACTCTAAATATCAGAGACTAAATGATTAATATGTTATTTAAAAATGAAGACTGACTATAATTGTAATTTTTTTAATCTTCCCACGAAAACATGAACTTATATGGAAGTTTCGGTTTCGATTCTGGTTTCGGCCGAAACTGAGATCAAAGCTGAAATTCGGTTTCGGCAGTGAAAACTAGTTTCGGTCGGACACTACCCGTATGTATTTCATACGGAATTGTATGTATTTTTCATCACACTTACTCGTAAAGGGTGTTAGGTATAACACGCGGGCTTATAGACCAGCTCGAGCCGATTTACCTCTCGTGGGTTATAACAACCTATAACTCCCATGGGAGGATAAACTGTATGAAAGAGTTTAGTTTTAAAATATAGAACCTACCCGTGACCCGTACATCATTTCAGACTAAGGAGGTTTCAAATCAGCCAAGGCTTATTCCCACCTCCAAAACTTGGCTACAAAATTAATTTTAATGTATTTAAAACTTATATTGTATATTTTACTATTATTTCAGTAGTTTTTGCAATTATTTTAACGCAATTTAATTAATTAAGTTTAAAATTTTATTTTGAAAATCGGTCCAATCTATCGGTATTGCTTGTCAAGTTTGAAAACTAAACGCAGTTCTTAGCATTATCTGTGGAAGACTATATTGAAAAAGTTGACAGTAAATAATTAGATTTTGTCTTATTTTTTTTCCTCGCAAATGTGATGAGATGAAAAACATTGTGTGTATCACGGGCAGTAAAGGGATTACAAACTCGAGTCATTAAAAGCTCTTAATAGACTCTCGTTAGTAATCCCGTTCTTACTACCCCCGGTGCACAATGTACTATTTTGAATTCTGGAGCGCAATATCTGGCCAGTCTTAAAAAGGTTTCTCGCTACGCAGTCCGACCGGAATGAAACGAAGGGTTTTTATCAAGTTATACATAACACAAACCAGGACCCCGTGGTCAGTTAGCCTTGGCGCAGGGGTTACGGAGGTCACATGGCAGTCGCTTCATGTTAATAAGGTACCAGTGGCATGGCGTCAAATATATTCTTAGTAAAGCCGGAACAGATTTGGATTACTTTTTTTTCAGGAGTAGCAGATACTCCGGCCATATGCTTTAAAAAATAGGCAAGCCAGTGGGAATCGGGTTCTATGGACGCCACGCCACCCCACATACTTACCCGACATGTCTGTATCTGAGAATCGTATCTCAAAAGTGAACACTGAACGGCATGAAAAAGAGCGGTAGGGCGATGGAACTGGAATACGGAACACAAGTGTACCGTATTCGGTCTGGAACCTTCGTGGTGCGAGTCCTATTGATTTTTCTTGTCTCTTAATAAATACCTTGTTAGTCCAGTCAGGCACTCCAACACGCGCTCACTACACGATTTCCCCGCGTGGCCTTGAGGCTCCCGCGAGGAGGCCTTAGCCAGCGACCAGAAAGAGCATGCGTTATGCGATAGAGATACCGTCGGATCCGGTGCGTTGCGTCCGGTGGTCGGACCCGAACGACAGTTTTGTTAGAGAGAAAGACTTCTGCACGTAGTAGGTACTATTATTTATTCTGTGGTCCAGTACAGGATGTCTGGTTTAGCTGACTGATCTTTGCATTATTGTGTTAAAAGTCAACCTAACTATATGTTTTCCTGATTTCATTACGTGTGTAGAATGTCCGCGTGTCTCCTGGCCATGTATGTTGTTAACCTGTTACGTACATTGCAATAGACTTGTATCGCCACTAGGCAGCGCTTATATAACATTCACAAGGTCTAAGTTTACGCGCGCTATACCGCCACCTAATCAATAGATTAACATTTTACCTCAAACGAAAGGTCGGCCTTAACTTTCCCTATTTAATGCGTAAATATAGTTTAAATTGAAAATAAATGAGAATATCTACACATTTTGCGGTCACAGGGTTGACCTGCCAAATCTGGAACCATTGTCTAAAGCGTACGCCGAAAAAAAGGGCAAAGACGTTAGGGTGATAAGAATCTTATGTCTGTGAACTCTTTTTTTGCTCTAAACATTTTTTTTATCCTATTCATAACCGCTCATTCTCAAAATACCGCATTCCTAAAATACCAGATTCTCGATATATCAGATTCTCCGTATACCAGATTCCCAAAATAATACATCCAACAAAATCATTTAGGTCCTTGAGTAACTTACGATTTTATAATCTAGTGTAACGGGAATGTGGTAAGACAGGAATCTGATAATTCGAGATCTGGTATTTTGAAAAATCTGCTGAATGCGAATGCGGTACAGATGTAGTGCAAAATGATTTTCCATCGTAATTTATCGGAAAAGTTCGTATTTATCGTACTCTCTCAATCAGCTTCAGTACCCATCTTACAACCGCCATTTTTTACTTTGACATACATTTGACACTAAACAATAAAGTTCCATATTAATGGATAAAGATAAAACTTAAAAAAGTAAGTTGGCGTTTCCTTTGACCATGACAAAGAAGAGTAAAATAGAACCAACGTAGTCAAATAAAAAAAAACATTACGCCCTAGGGCGCAATAGGCCATTTACGGCCCGGAAAACCTACGTGTAACAACACCATTTTCGAGCAAGTGTGGATAATTCCACAGTGTATTATCATAAACTTCTGATACCTGCTGGCAAAAAGACCTCTCGGCTCAGTGCTACCAGCTAGTGGAATGATTTCGGAAAACCCTCATACTCATTAGTGTGTTGCGTTTAAGCACCATCGCTTGACAGTATTTTTGTCTTTATTCCAGTTTTAACTACGCCATCTGCCGTTGAACGAAAACACTATTAAACCAACGACCTCACTGAGGCGTATCGCGCGTTGTGATGTTTTATATAGCATACAGAGGTCGCTACTAGTTCTTCTAGGGCAGTAACGAATATCAAAAAATTTGACGTAGTTTACGGAAAAGGATCCAACCCACATAAGTCAATTTTAGAATTATTAGAGCCACATTTAGGTCAATTTTACTTAATCTGGTGTCTTATGAGCTGGTCTATCAGTCCTTTTTGTATCGACGTTGGTTTTAGGGACACCCTGTATGTTTAAATTCGTCAAAGCCAATTTGGTTCTGCTGGGGAGCATGACACAAAAGCTCTGAAGTTCAGTTTAGGCTAAAAACATTTCTTAGAATTTGCTAAACTAATCTTTATCAATTTATCATACATAACTATGTAAGAGCCACGGAAAAGCTAATAGCTATCTCGTAAAAATAATATAAATAACCTCAAGAGACTCTCGCTAGATGGCTGGATCAAGGGCCAGATACAGAAGGCGGTACTTCTGGACACGGCGCGCATCGTCAGGAGGTTCCTCTCTCTGCAGCCCTAACCACCGGTAGCTTGGGCCCCGCCCCGCTGCCGGCGGCACCCTAGGTTAGGTTTTTTATAATGTGTTTATATTTTGTAATTTCATTTTGTATGTTACTTTTTATATATATATTGTAAAAACCCTAACCTAAGCGAATAAAGATATACAGATATAAATAATTTATTTATATTATTTTTCGTCGATGGAATTTTATTTAAAATAAAATTCCATCGACTATTATGAATGTCGTTGCATTCTCGTTCGTGACTCTACTCTATTGACAGATACTCGTACAAGGGCAGGAAAATGAGTGTTTTCAGCAAAAATCCTAACAGTTAATCGACACTGTCGGTTGTCGACTGTCCGCCCTCACATTCCGGGAGCTCGGTGTTCTATTGAATATCGAGAGCTTTTAATTGGTATTTCATGAATAGATCGAAATTTGTTATTCCATCCCTAAAAGCAATCCGAAAATCCGCATGGATGATGACCTCTCGTTCCTGCATTCTCGGTAGTGAGTGGTAACTAGTTACATAGCTCGTTTCAATCAAAAATCGTGCAGGTAGAGCACGATTTTTTTTTCATTACTGTAATTCGATTTTTCCCCGAAGGACTCGAGTGATGACAACTTTTGATTTAATCATGTGTAGCCTCGATACCGTCTATCGTTTATAATCAGAGATGGGCAAAATTTATTCGAATGACGGATAACGAATAAAGATAACCAAATTATTCGCGGATGACGAATAAAAATTTCGGATGATTATCTTTATTTAAATGAATTATTCGACGAATAATTTATTCGCGAATAATTTATTCGTCGAATAAATGGCCACGAATAACTTTTTATGGGAATACCTTATTAACTTTTCTCTTAATAATATTACTAACAATAGCTGAAAGACTGTTGTTTGTTCTAACGGGACGGACTATTTTGCCTTATATAAAACGTCCTTCTATCTTTTTTTTACTGATCTGACTAAGGCAAATAATTTTGTTTATGCTACACATGGCCATAAAGTGGCTTTTTCCGCAAACTGCGCGTACGGAAAAAGTCGCTTTCTGGCGAAGTGTAGACATAAAATGATGTACACAACACGGGAGGTAATAAAGAAAGCCCTCGATCGCATATTTACGTCCCTCGCTTGCAGCTCGGGTCGCAAACTTCTGCGATCTCGGCCTTTCTTTGTATTACCACCCTAGTTCTGTAATGTTCTATAAGGTGATTGGAGTTCCAGGGTCTGATGATGGAGCCGGAAGGTGACCTTGGGAACTCCGTGATAAAACGTCAGAACCCCATCGTGTTCGGGCTCATTTGTTTCGTCTTGACGAGTACTCTGAACCAAGATGATATCCAGGGTCTGATGATGGAGCCGGAAGGTGGCCATAGGAACTTCGTAACAAAAGGTCGAAACCCCATCGTGTTTGAGCTCATTTGTTTCGTCTTGACGAGTACTCTGTACCGAAATGATATCCAGGGTCTGATGATGGAGCCGGAAGGTGGCCATGGGAACTCCGTGATAAAACGTCAGAACCCCATCGTGTTCGGGCTCATTTGTTTCGTCTTGACGAGTACTCTGAACCAAAATGATATCCAGGGTCTGATGATGGAGCCGGAAGGTGGCCATGGGAACTCCGTGATAAAACGTCAGAACCCCATCGTGTTCGGGCTCATTTATTTCGTCTTGACGAGTACTCTGAACCAAAATGATATCCAGGGTCTGATGATGGAGCCGGAAGGTGGCCATGGGAACTCCGTGATAAAACGTCAGAACCCCATCGTGTTCGGGCTCATTTGTTTCGTCTTGACGAGTACTCTGAACCAAAATGATATCCAGGGTCTGATGATGGAGCCGTAAGGTGGCCATGGGAACTCCGTGATAAAACGTCAGAACCCCATCGTGTTCGGGCTCATTTGTTTCGTCTTGACGAGTACTCTGAACCAAAATGATATCCAGGGTCTGATGATGGAGTCGGAAAAATCATTATATAATGGTAAAAATAAAATATCAATTATTCAAAATGCTTTAGTTGATTAAACTTTTCTTCGACGATGGTGAAGATTTTTTCGTTGGCAAACAATTTTGGGATCGTGTCCATAGCAACTGTTGACATCATGTGAGTCTTAATTTTCTTTAACGATCGTTTAAGTAGTAGATTTTTCTTCGACTGTAAGCCCTTTAGATCATACCTAAATATAGGTATTACCTTTAGATTATATTTCAATATCCGGTTTACCGAAAAATTACACCCGAATCAATTTTTTTCTCATTGACAACGTTTAAAAATATTTAAAAAGTTTTTATCGAGCCGGCAGTTCAACATTTATTTTTTTGGGCCTTTAAAAAATCGTCTCAAAACTTATGAACACACGAGGTATAAATTCGTGTGGTATATTTGGATGGAAAAATAAAAAACCTCAAATATTTTTCGTGGATTTATCCGAATAAAAAATAACGAATAAATCATTCGTCATTTGAGCAGCGCTCGAATGATTTATTCGCGAATAAATTAGACCCTGGATATCATTTCGGTTCAGATTACTCGTCAAGACAAAACAAATGAGCTCAAGCACGATGGGGTTCCGACGTTTTATTACGGAGTTCCCATGGCCACCTTCCGGCTCCATCATCAGACCCTGGATATCATTTCGGTTCAGAGTACTCGTCAAGACGAAACAAATGGGCCCGAACACGATGGGGTTCTGACGTTTTATCACGGAGTTCCCATGGCCACCTTCCGGCTCCATCATCAGACCCTGGATATCATTTCGGTTCAGAGTACTCGTCAAGACGAAACAAATGAGCCCAAACACGATGGGGTTTCGACCTTTTGTTACGAAGTACCTATGGCCACCTTCCGGCTCCATCATCAGACCCTGGATATCATCTTGGTTCAGAGTACTCGTCAAGACGAAACAAATAAGCCCAAACACAATGGGGTTTCGACTTTTTGTTACGAAGTACCTATGGCCACCTTCCGGCTCCATTATCAGACCCTGGATATCATCTTGGTTCAGAGTACTCGTCAAGACGAAACAAATGAGCCCAAACACGATGGGGTTCCGACGTTTTATTACGGAGTTCCTATGGCCACCTTCCGGCTCCATCATCAAACCCTGGATATCATTTCGGTTCAGAGTACTCGTCAATACAAAACAAATGAGCCCAAACACGATGGGGTTCCGACGTTTTATTACGGAGTTCCAATGGCCACCTTCCGGCTCCATCATCAGACCCTGGATAACATTTTTGCGGTATATTACATTCTCGTAACGTTTTATGCAATCCCGGAATCCCGGAACTTATATTATTTAAAAATATATTTTTAAGAAGCCGACTCCATACTTGCTTAGTTTTTTCCGGGAATTCGCCAACTTTAGGTAAATAGGCGCAAGAATATCCGATGCCATTATGAACTTATTTGGATGGAATAAAAAAAAACATTAAATATTTTTCCTCGATTTATCCGATTATTTAAGATAACGAATAATTCATTCGTCATTTGAGCAGCGCTCAAATGATTTATTCGCGGATAAATTATCCGCGAATAAATCATCCGCGAATAATTTATTCGCGAATAAATCATCCGCGAATAAAAAAGTTGTGAATTATTGTTTATTCGAATGATTATTTAGATAAAAATTTATTCGAATAATGCCCATCTCTGTTTATAATAAACTAGTGACCCGCCCCGGCTTCGCACGGTGTTTCTCTATTATATTATGCATGTATTATACATATAAACCTTCCTCTTCAATCACTCTATCTATTAAAAAAAAGCGCATCAAAATCCGATGCGTAGTTTTAAAGATTTAAGCATACATAGGGACATAGGGACAGAGAAAGCGACTTTGTTTTATACTATATAGTGAAATCAACTGCGACCGCCACCGCTTGCTGCTATATTTTCTGGAACACGAATGAAAACAACCGCCGCGGGCGAAACCTTCTTAAATCGACCCCCTAGGCTAAGGAAGAAATGTGGTCAAAAATGACCTTAAAAACACGAATCTAAAATGAAACGTGGTATAGATATTTAGTTTCCGCGCTCAATCCAATGCGATCATCGCACATGAGACAACACGGACGTTTGCCAATTAGGACGTCGCCTAAAGGTAAACTCGATTGTCGACTGCGGATAAAGCTGCTATAACTTTTAACAAGCGCGTCTACCTCGATGGTATTCTGATATGAACTTAAGTTTTACGAAATGTATCTTGGTGCGACGCACTATGGATCGAAAATCGACTCTCCATAGAAATAGGGACTTATTTTTGTAAGTGTATCTTTTTTTGATTGAAATCGAATCCACTCATCATTTTTAGGGTAAAAAATGATTATGGGTATATTCGGCTAAAAAACCGACGAGAAATATTTTTTTTTCTTAAATTTTGTATGGAGCGTATAGGAAAAAAACGGAAAATTTCAAAAAGTGCAACGAAAACTGTAATATCCTCCCGCACAAAAATAGTACCAATTATTTGTGATTTTTCGGCGTACCCAAACTTTCCCGGAAAGGTGAACTTTTTTTTTTTAAAATCGAAGAAATAAAAACTGCTTTAGGCGTCATATTCGACTTAAAATGTATGGTGGGTGTTATTTTTTTGATTGAAATCGAATCCACTCATCATTTTTAGGGTAAAAAATGATTATGGGTATATTTGGCTAAAAAACCGACGAGAAATATTTTTTTTTACTTAAATTTTGTATGGAGCGTATAGGAAAAAACGGAATATTTCAAAAAGTGCAACGAAAACCGTAATATCCTCCCGCACGAAAATAGTACCAATTATTTGTGATTTTTCTGCGTACCCAAAATTTCCCGGAGAGGTGCACTTTTTTTTAAAAAATCGAAGAAAAAAAAATTGTGCTTTAGCCGTCATATTCGACTTAAAATGTATCGTGGGTGTTATTTTTTTTTATTGAAATCGAATCCACTCATCATTTTTAGGGTAAAAAAAATGATTAAAGGTATATTTGGCTAAAAAACCGACGAGAAATATTTTTTTTTCTTGAATTTTGTGCATCCAAATATACCCATAATCATATTTTACCCTAAAAATAATGAGTGGATTCGATTTTAATAAAAAAAAATAACACCCACGATACATTTTAAGTCGAATATGACGGCTAAAGCACAATTTTTTTTTCTTCGATTTTTTAAAAAAAAGTGCACCTCTCCGGGAAATTTTGGGTACGCAGAAAAATCACAAATAATTGGTACTATTTTCGTACGGGAGGATATTACGGTTTTCGTTGTAATTTTTGAAATATTTCGTTTTTTCCTATACCCATACAAAATTTAGGAAAAAAAATATTTCTCGTCGGTTTTTTAGCCAAATATACTCATAATAATTTTTTACCCTAAAAATGATGAGTAGATTCGATTTCAATAAAAAAAAATAACACCCACCATGCATTTTAAGTCGAATATGACGCCTAAAGCACATTTTTTTTTCTTTGATTTAAAAAAAAAAAGTGCTCCTCTTCGGGAAATTTTGGGTACGTCGAAAAATCACAAATAATTGGTACTATTTTTGTGCGGGAGGATATT
Organism: Eudemis profundana; assembly: GCA_947034925.1. NCBI lineage: Eukaryota > Metazoa > Arthropoda > Insecta > Lepidoptera > Tortricidae > Eudemis > Eudemis profundana. Next base: position 31,464,071 of record OX344794.1, read on the forward strand.
ACAGTTTTCGTTGCACTTTTTGAAATATTCCGTTTTTTCCTATACGCTCCATACAAAATTTAAGAAAAAAAAATATTTCTCGTCGGTTTTTTAGCCAAATATACCCATAATAATTTTTACCCTAAAAATGATGAGTAGATTCGATTTCAATAAAAAAAAATAACACCCACCATGCATTTTAAGTCGAATATGACGCCTAAAGCACATTTTTTTTTCTTTGATTAAAAAAAAAAGTGCTCCTCTCCGGGAAATTTTGGGTACGTCGAAAAATCACAAATAATTGGTACTATTTTGTGCGGGAGGATATTACAGTTTTCGTTGCACTTTTTGAAATATTCCGTTTTTTCCTATACGCTCCATACAAAAGGAGAACCGGCAAAAATGTATGGAGGCTGGTCCAAGAACCAATAACGACGTGACATATATCATTAGAAAGGTGTTTCAATATGCTACAATAGTTACTATGGGAGCTCATTTCAAATCACTGTGTGAAAGAAGTTAAGGCAATATAAAAAAAAATATTTCGTATTCCATGACGTTACAGTCCACCTGTCAGGCCTCCCCGGCCCCTCAGGCTCCTCCAGCCCCTCCGGCCTCCCAGGCTGCCGCTAGCATAACACCGAAGGCACCCCCCGCACCGTTGACGGGACTTGAGCTGGAGGCCAGCAAGGCGAAAGCCCTAAAGGCCCGAAGCAAAGACGCCACTAAGGCTATAAGCGGAACCAGTTCGACAATAAGAAGTCTCTGCGCCTTATGATCCGGGGAATTCCGAAGGAGTTCGCCGAATCAGAGGTCAAGGAGGACCTGGTTGGTTAGACAGGGGATAGCAGTTCGCGAAGTTTACCGCTGCTATCGCAAAAACGATGGCAAAAAGTTCGATATTGTCCTCGCCAAAATCGACTCGAATCACCCGTCAGCCCACACGATTTGGAAGTTGAAGGAGATCTGCTTGCTGACGGGTTTCCCGGTCGAAAAACCGCGTCGCCTAGAATACACTAGGCAGTGTCACAACTGCCAGTATTACGGTCACAGCCAAACGGGCTGTTTCCTGCGCCCTCGTTGCGTGAAATGCACGGGCGACCACTTGACCCGCGATTGCAAAAAGTCGAAAGATGTGCCGCCATCTTGCGTGGTTTGCGGTCTTACTGGCCACACTGCCAACTGGCAGGGTTGCCTTAAGGCCCCAAAGCAGATTGCAGCCGAGCGCAATTCGCGCAACTTCCCGGCAATTGCATCAGCCCCGCAAAAGGGGAAATACCTGCCACCGTCTGCGGCGGGCGCTTCCTCTGCTCCCGTGTCTTACACGTACCGGGGACCGACTCTTTTTCCTGTCCCCGTTAGCGTCGCTGCACGCAGAGCGTGGGCGAGACTTACGGGGACCCGAACGGCAGCGATAGCGGGCCTCAGTAGAGGCCGGGGTGGCTGAGACGGACGCGGCCGCCTTTACGGGGACTGGCGGCTTCTTAAATGAATCCGCGGCCGGAGGGGCGGGGTGGGCGGGGGTTGCCTTAGTGGCGTGTTTGCTTTGGGCCTTTCGGGCTTTCGCCTTGCTGGCCTGCAGCTCAAGTCCCGTCAACGGTGCGGGGGGTGCCTTAAAGGCCTTTGGTGCCCTGCTTGCAGCAGCCTGGGGGCCGGAGGGGCCGTGGGAGCCTGAGCGGACGGGGAGGCCTGACAGGTGGACTGTAACGTCAAGGAATACGAAATAATTCATTTTTATTGCTTAAAATCGTCTATGAAAATAAGTTTTTTATATCGCCATAACTTTTTTCACACAGTGATTTGAAATGAGCTCCCATAGTAACTATTGTAGTATATTGAATCATCTTTCTAATGATATATGTCACGGCGCTATTGGTTCTTAGGACCGTTTTGTCCGGTCCTCCTTTAAGAAAAAGAATATATTTCTCGTCGGTTTTTTAGCCAAATATACCCATAATCATTTTTTACCCTAAAAATGATGAGTGGATTCGATTTCAATCAAAAAAAGATACACTTACAAAAATAAGTCCCTATTTCTATGGAGAGTCGATTTTCGATCACCAGTGCGACGACGCGAATAACTGAATGTGCCTACTTAAGTAGAATGAGTTCGATGTGTGTGTTTTATTTCACTGAAGTATGCGTGTAACAGTGGCGTGGCAGTGGCATATAACAGTGGTCATGCATTTGAGCACCTTATTCTACAGCTCTTAAGGAAAATTTACGCTAAATCTGCATCGGCTTGCCCAATGATATCTTTTACACCACACCACTGGCGTGTATAACAAATTCGTACTCCCTTATTTAACCGTCTCCTGGATTGTATGAAGCAGATCTTCTAACAGTTAGTATTTTCCATACTATTTTGGTTACTAATTGATTATGTAATTTTTTGTGCTTAAAATCGTTAATTTTTTTTGTAGATCAGGGTCAACAAAAGTAGAACAGGCATACGTGTATTTCGGGAGATATTTTTAACCAATTCCCAAAAGAAGTTACCGCCAACACGAACGGGGGCCTCCGGAGGCTGCCTCCGTAGATCGCCGTTCATGTTGGCGGTAACTTGTGTAAGTAGTTACGGCTACACATAACAAAAAGCACACAGGTGAGTGTCACCAACGAAGTGGCCAAGCTATAGTGAGCTCATGAATACTTGCAACCTTTATTTAGCATTGAAAGGCTTTCATTATCTGATATGATATTATGACATCCAAGCCTTCCTAACACCGTATTAAATTGTAACGGTCTGGACAACGGATGACAACAAAAGGTAAAGGACGTAAATGTATATAAAGTGGCGATTTTCACAATTCATAATCTACATGTTTTGTAGATACAGATTTCGAAATGCTTACCTGTTTAAAAACCTCAATAGACAGGAACTTAATTGCTTTATAAACATTCGATTGTTAAATCTACATGCTATAGCGCTTGGTTTTGATTTACTCGTTTAGCTGCGAGCGAAATTTGATGATTCATGGATACTAGCTATTAGTTAGTTATGCTCGTGGACGAATCGATCTTAAGCATGCGTAATAAGTTCGTATTGTTAATTTGGCCTAACTGACATATGTATATATTATATATAAGGTGTTTCCAAATTAGATGCCAATACTTTTAGAGCTGATAGTACTCGTCCTTAGAAGTAGACTCATTTAAAGTTCATATTAATTAGTCTTTGGAGAAAATTAGCAAAGAAACTGTGCCACGTTATAACATCCTGTTAATGAGATAAGCAGAATGAAGCGAATAAGACTTTTTTGATTATAGTATAAAACCTCTTAATGCACGCAAGTGATAACCACTTTGTCAGTTTAATGCACAGGTGATTATGTTTGGGCAGAATTTTAATTTAATTGGGGTATCCCAAAAAAAATAAGGTCTAGTTTTTATATTTTTATTCGATAAAGAAGGCTAATTTAAGAAAGTTTTTTCGTTTTTAAATTGACCCCACGAGACAGGCCTAGCCTAGTGTGGTGGTCACAGGTAAACATTATTTTATGTACACTTTCGGCAAAATAAATAATTTTTATTTTCTTCTTCTTGCAATTATCCAAGTAAATTAATTTATGTTCGTTTCATTATGACGTCACTAGACATAGACGTAGACACGCTTTAAAATTAAAGTTTTGGATATGTTTGAGCGTTTCTGTAAAATGTAATTGATTATGTTTTTTGCCTGGCAACACTTCCTTTTTTGTCAAATAAAATAACGTTGACATTGACAATTTCAACCATACGAGGGTAGATCAAATAGTACCCGCGTTTGATGGCAAATGGCGTTGCTTAGGAGAGTTGGCATTACCGTCGTGTAGTATTGCCTTTATCAATTAAAAAAATGAAAACTGACAATTGTGTATGGTTTAGTTTTTTTTTGGCGGCAAATTTTGTAAGACTTGTTTTGTTTTTCGTACAATATGGAGAAAGAACAATATCGTCCCGTAATTCGCTTGTTATTTTTGGATAGAAAAACATGTGAACAAATAAAAGTTAAGTTAGATGTTGTCTACGGAGGTCTTTCGCTATCTATGACAACCGTGAGATATTGGTTAAATTAATTTAAACGAGGTCATTCATCAGTTTTCGACGAGGACCGCCCAGGGCGCCCGACAGACGTGGGTACCGAAGAAGTCGTAGAAAAGGTAAAGAACATGATGCTCACCGATCGACGTACCAGAGTGCGCGAATTAGCTGAGGCTGTAGGGGGGTCGTACGGAACAGCAATTAATATAATACACGAAAAATTACACATGAAAAAAGTGTCCGCCCGATGGGTGCCGCGATTGCTCACGGATGAAGATAAGCAGTTACGGTTGTCATTATAGAAGGATTCTTTGGGCTTGTTTGAGCGAAATCCGCAGGAGTTTTTCCGTCGTGTCGTTACCGATGATGAAACCTGGATCCATTAAATACACCAGAAATCAAGTGCCAGTCTAAACAATGGGTTTTGTCTGACGAATTTGTCCCGAAGAAGGCGAAAACGGTCCCATCAGCCGCAAAAGTCATGGCCACGATTTTTTGGGATTCTAAGGGAGTTTATCCTTGTGTATTTTTTACAAAAAGGGAAAACGATCACTGGACCGTACTACAGTGAGTTACTGGACCGTTTCGATAAAAAAATAAAGGAGACACGGCCCCATTTGGCAAAGAAGAAAGTGTTGTTTCATCACGACAACGCACCAGCACATTCTTCCAGAATTGTCACTGCCAAACAGACTCAACTACGATACGAATTGCTGCCACACCTACCTTATTTACCGGATCTGGCTCCCTGTGACTTTTTTCTGTTCCCCAATATGAAAAAATGGGTCGGGGGAAAGATATACAGGTCAAACGAGGAGTTTATAGCTGAGACAGAAGCATATTTTGGAGAGTTTGACAAACCCTACTTTTTGGAAGGGTTAAAGAAGTGGCCGAAACGCTGGGAAAAGTGTAAGGACCTAGAAGGAGATTACGTTGAAAAATGAAATAAAAAAGTTTAAAAAAAATTGCGTCTTCATTTCTAACACGGGTACTTTTTGATCCACCCTCGTAGCATAGACTATCCTAAAAGTGATGAGTCCAGAACGGACTTATAGCATAATCAATCCATTTTTTAAAGATCTTACATGTCATGTTTTAAAACAATTTATAATTTGGGTAAATGGTAAATTTTAATAAGTGTTAAAACAAAACAGATATAAAATAGACAAACTTCGATGCACATTACTACATTCCTGACATGGATTATATGTAGTACTATGATAGATCACAGATTAGATACAACTTACCAATCACGGCCGTGATGTCACTATATTAGAGGTCAAATAAGGTCAAATGATAAATTACAAATAACAGGGAATAATTCTACAACACTTTTCTCGAAATGGTTTTGAATCATCATACATTACAAAATAATGGGATAACCTAATTATTTTGTTCGGAAAATGAACTCTTTTCACCTATGCCACCGGCGCAACAGTAATGTGTGTATGTGTGTTACGCCGGTGGTATAAGGTCAAAACTTCAAACGTGATTTCCGTGCTTTAGAAGCGTTTTCAGCAGGCTGAAAGGTGATTTCAGGCCGTTTCAGAGGTGACTTTCACATAGTAGAAGATCGAAAATTCACCCAAGTTGCCGTTGTTTTCAGGCGCCTGAAACATGTTTTCAGTCCGTTTCAGGACACCCTCTATCGGATGGCGCAATAACCTGCAAACCCGTTTTCTTGCGTTTCAGGACTCCTTATGGGCCTTTGAACTACACTTGAGTATATGGCGAAATTTCTCGAAGGAGTGAAAGAGACAGCACTATTAGAAAAAGACAGCTATACTGAGAATGTTCGAGAAATGTGCGAAAGAATACCAATAATATACATTTTAGTAAGATTCCGAGACTTCAGTCCCGGAAAAAAATTGAGTCGTAAGTGAGTTTCCACTTTTTGACTATGTTCTTCGAAGTTTAGGTAAATATGTACTCTACCTATTCCGATCACTGCGACAGAATACATAGACAAAAAATATATCACGATATGGAATTTTTTTTACCGTTTTAAAGAAAAATTAAAGTTAACTTCAGAATGCATACATGAGTCATTTTCAAAAAAAAATTACATAGTTAAGGGCCTAATAAAAACAAAATCACGATCGCTTCCTCTGTGTTACGAAAGTTAGGCATACAAACTATATGGGTAACTTTCGTAACACAGGGGAATAAATTAAGTTTTGTTTTAATTAAATCCCTTAATTGTGTACATTTTTTTTTTAAATTTCTCAAATAACACTGAAAAATAAATGCATGGCAACTAAGTGCTTAAACGCACTTTTTCGTGCTCGAAATGAGAAACAGCTATTTTTTTTTCATACAGACTTACAGCGAGGACTCAAAGATGACGTCACCGTCGGCATCCGTTTTGTATGGGGCGTTTACGCTCGGCAACTTTTGATTGCAATTGGTGACTGTTATAGTAATCCAAGAGTAGTACCCAAGGACATTAAAATAAATAGCCGGACGGAGCCACGCTAACAAAGAACTGAAGCATGTCTAATAAACCGGTTACCTATGTGTGCGTGCTGCTCGCAATAGGAAAAAACTAGTTGATGTGTGCGTGCGGCTCGTATGTACAAGCAGCCGGCTTATTAAAAATGGCTTCAGTTCTCTATTGGTGAGCCTCCGACCGGCTATTTATTTTAAGGTCTTTGGTAGTACCTAGTTATAGGTATATATTTGTTCCTCACAAATAGTAGAATCGAGTTTAATAGTAAAATTTAGTGCACAAACCTATTCCAGCAGAAACCACCTTTTTTGCTGTTATATTTCATTTTCATTTTTCATTTTTTCATTCCACTACACGCAATAAAACCAAATCCCTCCGGTCGACTCTGACCACTTCCTAATTTGTCCATTTCCAAAATTGACCACTTCCTAATTCGTCCACTCCTACTAGGTCCTTTTCCTAAATTGTCTCTTTTTATGTTCCGCATTCGTCCACTTCCTATTTAGTCCATTCCTAATTTGTCCACTTCCTATTCAGTCAATTCCTAACTTGTCCACTTTAGTTAGAAAAAATTTCATCAATTTTTTTTTGCCGTTTTTAGGCTTAGATTAGATTGATTCGTGTAGAATACGCTAAAATAAGCATGTTTTGTAAAATGATTTTTTTTTCTCCGACCAATATTTACCAAGATATTGGGGTTCGAAAGTCAGTCATTTTTATAAGAGCTTATCTGGACTTTGAAATTTTTTCGATGGGTGTGTTGTCATTATGACACCTATTTTAAACGATTGTAACGTATAGAACACGTTAAAATAAGCATCTTTTAATTGAAAAATTTTCTCTAAAATTAAAAATGGCTGAAATAGACGCCTTCAAAAATAAATATTTTAAAACTAAATTTTTTTTTTCGCCGAAAGTGGTGTCATTATGACACCTATTTTAAATGATTGTATCGTGTAGATTACGCTAAAATAAGTATGTTTTGTCAACTAACCTTTTTTTCTCCGACCAATATTTACCGAGAAATTGGGGTTCGAAGGTTAGTCATTTTTACGATTTTGGCCATTAACGTCGGGATGGAGAAATGACGAGGTATAAAAATGTCGAGAAATGCTTCATAAAAAAACCGGTCAAGTGCGAGTCGGACTCGCGCACCGAGGGTTCCGTACAAACGCATAAGTAGATACATGAATAGTTCAAGAAAAAGTACAACAACAAAATGGCGTATCTTCATATTTTTTGCACACACGGTTTAGAAGATAGGGGGGGGGGCACAATTTTCACAACTTTCGGAGCGATTATTTCCAAAGATATTCACTTAATGAAAAACATTACTTAAGAACCTTATAATGTTTTTGAAAGAGCTGTCGAACTATGTATCACACGTTGATATTTCATGAAAAAAAAAATTTAGCTTCTGTAACATGTATGGAGTGCCCCCCCCTAAAAATATTTATTTTAGTTGTTTAACTACCAAACTAAGTAGCGGCTCATATAATACACCTATATTCCAAATTTCATTAATATCCATCGTGTAGTTTTTGAGTAAAATGCCTGTGACATACGGACAGACGGACGGGCAGACATGACGAAACTATAAGGGTTCCTTTTTTGCCATTTTGGCTACGGAACCCTAAAAATGACGATATGGAAAAATTACAAAGTATATATAAGGTCGAGGAATAAAAATGTCGAAATAGAATTTAGTTGAAGTTTTATTTTATTTTATTTATTTTTACCACTGTATACAGGGTGATTGGAAATTCGACCTATCCCTTGAAAGGGGTTATTCTAGAGCTTATTTGCAATGATTTAAGTCCAATCAACCGGGGGTCAAAACTCAATGGTTATCAAGTTATTTGACTTTTAACTTATTTTTTTTAAAACCCGCCTTTCGATCTAAAACTGCTTATTGTGAAAAAAACTACTTAAATTAGTAATGAAAAAGAGCCATCATCTAATAGCCAATAAATGGTTAATTACGAAAAATCCAAAAAACATGCCAAAACCTTTGAAAATGTTACCAATAAAAGAATTTAAAGTCAAAAGTTTTTGGATTTTGTTCAAAATTTTGTAATTCTTTGAGGCATTACTTAAAAAAAAATTACGACACTTCGCGTAAAAATTACTAAAATTAGTTCCTCAGTTCATAAGCTTTCTAAAAAGGTAGAATTGTTGACATTTTTTGTATAACTTTTTAAAATAACATTAATAATAAGAGAGGTGGTAGAGAATTTCGCCTAGCGTACCGGACCCTTAATCAGTTTGTTTGTGTCACTTTAGTTTCTCCGCGGGCTTTGTTTGTCTTCGGTTTCTTATTTTATCTCATCTTCTTAGGTTAGAAGTCACAAAAAGTAACCTTCCGTGATATTTCGGTTAGTAATTTATCTGTAAGTTCCCGGTTGCCTTAAGTTTGCACCTGGTTTCCTTGGTGTAACTTACAAATTAGGTGCAAACTTAACGCAACCGGGAACTGATTGATAAATTACTTATTGAAATATCACCGAAGGCAACTTTTAGTGATTCCAATCCTAAGAAGATGAAATAAAATAAAAACCGAAGACAAACAAAACCCACGGATAAACTAAAGTGACACAAACAAACTGATTAAGGGTCCGGTACGCTAGGCGAAATTCTCTACCACCTCTCTTATTATTAATGTTATTTTAAAAAGTTATGCAAAAAATGTCAACAATTCTACCTTTTTAGAAAGCTTATGAACTCAGGAATTAATTTTAGTAATTTTTACGCGAAATGTCGTAATTTTTTTTTAAGTAATGCCTCAAAGAATTACAAAATTTTGAACAAAATCCAAAAACTTTTGACTTTAAATTCTTTTATTGGTAACATTTTCAAAGGTTTTGGCATGATTTTTGGATTTTTCGTAATCAACCATTTATTGGCTATTAGATGATGGCTCTTTTTCATTACTAATTTAAGTAGTTTTTTCACAATAAGCAGTTTTAGATCGAAAGGCGGGTTTTAAAAAAAATAAGTTAAAAGTCAAATAACTTGATAACCATTGAGTTTTGACCCCCGGTTGATTGGACTTAAATCATTGCAAATAAGCTCTAGAATAACCCCTTTCAAAGGATAGGTCGAATTTCCAATCACCCTGTATATTGTGCTGCTGTCATAAATAAATGCATTTTCTTTCTTTCTTTCTTTCTTGAAGTATAAAAACGACATACCTATCCTCCTCGCTTCGCTCGTCGTCGTACCTAACTGTGGTTCTGTCAGTTTTTTCTCTTGCACAGTGGGGGTATGTTGTGATCGCTCTTCAGTAATAATCGTAACTAAAAGTAATTAAAATCATCAATATTATGGCTTGATAAATGTATGACATTAGCAATTATTACTGCAGTCCGTGTCCGATTCATATTCGGGATTAAGTCGTATCCTTTCTTCGACGCTTTTATCATTACTCATATCACTCATTTTACACTTCTACTATCCTCAAAAATACCAACTTCATACATGTTACAGAAGCTAAATTTTTTTTTTCATGAAATATCAACGTGTGGTACATAGTTCGACAGCTCTTTCAAAAACATTTTAAGGTTCTTAAGTAATGTTTTTCATTAAGTAAATATCTTTGGAAATAATCGCTCCGAAAGTTGTGAAAATTGTGCCCCCCCCCCCCCCCCTATCTTCTAAACCGTGTGTCCAAAAAATATGAAGATACGCCATTTTGTTGTTGTACTTTTTCTTGAACTATTCATGTATCTACTTATGCGTTTGTACGGAACCCTCGGTGCGCGAGTCCGACTCGCACTTGACCGGTTTTTTTATGAAGCATTTCTCGACATTTTTATACCTCGTCATTTCTCCATCCCGAAGTTAATGGCCAAAATCGTAAAAATGACTGACCTTCGAACCCCAATTTCTCGGTAAATATTGGTCGGAGAAAAAAAGTTTATTTGACAAAACATGCTTATTTTAGCGTAATCTACACGATACAATCATTTAAAATAAGTGTCATAATGACACCACTTTCGGCGAAAAAAAAATTTAGTTTTAAAATAATTATTTTTGAAGGCGTCTATTTCAGCCATTTTTAATTTTAGAGAAAAGTTTTTCAAGTAAAAGATGCTTATGTTAACGTGTTCTATACGTTACAATCATTTAAAATAGGTGCCATAATGACAACACACCCATCGAAAACATTTCAAAGTCCAGAAAAGCTCTTATAAAAATGACTGACTTTCGAACCCCAATATCTTGGTAAATATTGGTCGGAGAAAAAAAAAATATTGTACAAAACATGCTTATTTTAGCGTAATCTACACGAATCAATCTAATCTAAGCCTAAAAACGCCAAAAAAAAATTGATGAAAATTTTTCTAACTAAAGTGGACAAGTTAGGAATTGACTGAATAGGAAGTGGACAAATTAGGAAGTGGGCAACTTTGGAAGTGGACAAGTTAGGAAGTGGACGAACTAGGAAGTAGACGATTTTGGAAATGGACAAATTAGGAAGTGGTCAGAGTCGACCGGAGGGAACCAAATATTAACCCCCACCGTTTAAAAGTCATACACAAATCACAATTATCATATACTTCAATAAGTTGGGTGACTTTATTTACAATTTCGGTTAATAAGATTTCAAATTTATCTAACGACTCTTAAAGCTAACCCAAACGCGTGTTGTTGTTTGGTCTGAATTTGTAGCTCGAAAATGACAGTACCTAGGTAGTTGAACAGTCGGATAAGGGTCTCCCCACATCTATCGACGCGGAATCGGCTTAAGCCGGCCAGAAAAAGCTTTATGTCTATTAAGGAAGGCAACTCGGTTAAAACTCGACTTTTTCCGTACTAAAAATAACCGATTGCAATCCTTAATGTCCACGCAACAAGAGCGAAAAAGACATCGTACGGGTTGTCGGTCGGTATCGAGCTGAGCCGAGCCGATCGATATCTTTTTCGCTCATATGACTTGTCCCACCGCCGCGCCAGCGACTAAGCGAGTAAAATTGGGCGAGTAACAGCTCATTGCGGGCTGAAGGGGTACAGTGTGATCGATCGACCTTCCCAGATCCACAATGTAATACTACTCGCCCAATTTTACTCGCTTACTCGACGGCGATGTTATAACTGCCTATCGCGTGAACATAAAGATGCCGCTTCGATAGATGTGGGCAGATCCTGAAGCGCTTCAGGTTGACGGGTTAGCTGGCGCGATAATGCATTAAGGAACTTGGTTTTCCGATACTGAGGTTCTGAGACGATCCGTTACTAACTTCAGGCTTCCAGATTAGGTATTTCTTAGGCTTTGGATATGAATGTAAATAATGCGAACAAACTGATGTGTTTATTGTTATTAATTGATTTTAGGTAAATATGAAATATTTTATGTTTACAGTGTGTACGAAAAAAAATGTTTTCCTGACAATGATACCGTTTACAATACGCAGTGGAATTTCAAATCATCTACGATGCATTAGTACTTCTCTTAACCCTTTCATTTTTCTATAATTATATATAGGCATACAAATACAACAAAATTAGGTTATTTATTAGTATTCTTCTATTCATTAGTACATTGCATCCATGCGGAGCCGAATATCTAATAAACAAAACGTTTGAATCAGATTTACTATTTATACAGCGTGGCCTTAGGCTTTTGGACATACGCTGACATCTCACGTAGAGTTACTTCTAGGGAATGCTCCAATAAGCATATTTTTAAATTAAAAGCTGATAGAAGTATTTAAATTTTCTAACAAAATTTTAGAATTAAGTAATCAACAAAAAAAGTATATTGTTGTAGAGGCCGGAAAGTAAGCAATAGATGAACGGGTGAGCCTCCCTTCGGGTCGGCCCTCGAAGAATACGAGTCCATCTATTGCATTTTGACTGACTGACTCGAGCGAAATTGGCTAATTTTTTGTTCAAGAACATGCTTAAATGCATTAAATTAGGCAATGCCTAATTTAATGCATGCCTAATAGGCATGCCGTTGGGAATTAGGTGCTATAGACGGCACACCACACTGGTAGTTTATTTCTAGGTCCTTTTGATTATCAGGCATGTGGTTTTTTTTTGCTTGAAAACGACCTGTATGCAAAATCACCATAAACAATGCAATGATGATGTTTTGTATAATTGCTTAGCTTAGTTACATTTGTGATACATAAAAATAAATCAGACAATTTATTTTAGCATTGAACAATGGTGAATTAAATTTGCTGATATTATTTTTCTATGATTCCTGAAATTCCTATGAGCTCCGAATTGTTATCCTTAGCCTGTATGTAATGTGCTATGATATGACCATGAATGGCAAATCATCATCATCAAAGTGTATGTATGTTTGATTTTCATATGTTGACTACTAAATTAAGTTATTCAACGGAATTGTAAATGAGGTTGGGAAATTTCAGCGATTGTTAATCGTAATCAACCATAAATATACGAGTGCCCCAATTATAATTGAACAAGGATGATGTTCATTTAATTATGACAGCATTTAAATACCTATATGTGTAAGTTGCTGCAGTTTTTGTGGCTGTAGCTTCGACTAACGTGATACAAATAGGCCATCGATGTGGTTTTGTTAATTAACGAATGAATTGTATGATATCGTTTTGCAAATATGAAATTTCCACGAATCACGATATCGTCATTTTTTAAATAAAAAACGATATAAAATATCTGCTTATTAAACCACAAGTGTAAATATAAACCTTTGCTAGGTTCTATTTTATAGAACTTTTAGATTATGGAATTACATATTAAAAGCTCACGCTCTAGTGACTTAGGAACATTAATAATTTTATTAAACTACGGCGCTTGATGCAGCTTGGTACAGTCGAGTTCATCATTATCTGAGCAAAGAACGGATCAAAAATATCTGATCTAGTTCTTATGCTTCTGACAATAGGGTCTTGTTCAGATATTTTTGGTCCAATCTTTGCTCAGATAATGATGAACTCGACTGTACGGCAGCCAAAAATATTCTAAGAGTAGTTAGTTAGTGACGAAATAAAGCAATACCTAAGATATTTCGCCCAAATATTCTAGGTACTTTGATATTTACCTATAGACGAAAATGACCTGTTATTAAAATTTCTATATTAAAATTTCTAGGCATGATTTTTTTTTTATACAGGGTGGGAGGGACTATACCGACAAACTTTAACTATAGATTCTAACAACTATTAGGAGTAAAAAAAGGTATGTGATGTATAGTCGAAAAACGCTTACTTTCAGAGATATTCATTATTTTTTAAATGAAAACTCCCAAGTGTGTAACAAGCCCTAATAAATTTGACTAAGATAATTTTACATTTTTTTTTAAATCCTTTAACTAAACAGCAATTTACCTTCGCAGTACTTGATGGTAAGCGACTACGAGGCCAAAAAATTGACCTTTCGTTTTCATTTTAGCTTTTTTTTTTCTTTTTGATAATACTTTTTCTCCAGTAAGTACATGTTTATAACGAGGGGCTGAATTTACTGATTTATTTTGTTCCATAAGACTATTAATGTAAAATGACAATATTCGACCCATGTTGATATAACATTATTTACTCGTCACACCATCAGGAATTCATGGCTAAAGTATGTCGGTATAGTCCCTCCCACCCTGTATAGATAACAGTGGCGGGGCGTAAAAGATATCATTGGGCAAGCCGATGCAGATTTAGTGTACATTTTTCTTAAGAGCTGTAGAATAGGTGATCAAATGCTTGATATTAGGCAAGCCGGTAGGAATCGAGTTCTTTGGACGCCACGCTACTGATAGATAATGATCTGCAATTGACACATAAAACAAAGTCGGGTTAAATACACTATTTAGAACTCGAAAACAGGTGGACCGATTTAATTGATTTTTTATTTTTTGGGTTTGTCTGTCCCAAATAACAGAATAGTACATTGTGTATCAAGGGCGGTAAGTAAGGAATTACAAACGAGTGTTTCTTACAAGGCCGAGGCGAAGCCGAGGGCTTTAATAACACGAGTTTGTAATTCCTTTACCGCCCGTGGCACACACAATGTTTTTCATCACACTTGTGAGGAAATCTGACTAAAATAACCTTATTTAACCTAAATAAAATTGTGAAACAGACAGTGACATTAGTGACATATCCATACACAATGCGAATGTCAAGTCACGCTCGGAATCCATAGCGGTAAAGAACTAAAATGGTTGATTTTATATTTGCAAAATACTGAAATACACTATTTAAACATTTAATTAATGTTACAGAAATATGTGTTTACATGTATTTGCAATGACAGTTCTCTTTAAATAAATATTTCAGTGATAAAAGTTAAAAAAGTAAGTTGGCGTTTCCTTTGAACATGACAAATAAGAGTAAAACAGAACCAGCGTTTTAAATTTAAAAAGAAAACTATTACGCCCGGGCGTAATAGGTCATTTACGGCCCGCAGAACCTACGTGTAATGACACCATTTTCGAGCAAGTGTGATGAAATAACTATTAAAACATCTAAAAAACTAGCTGAGGCGGGACGAAGTTCGCCGGGACAGCTAGTATAAGATAAAATAAACATTGTGTTATAGTATAGAATCAGTTTTACGAGTATCGATTGAATATGGATTCGGCCACTAAGCCAATTTAATGTTTTTAAACATATCCATTGCTAAGCTTGACAAACTTGTAGCTTTACAATATGTATATAGACAAGCGAGTCAGGAGAGAGAAGACAAAGATCCAGTATCTTTTAGTACATTGTGCACCGAGGGTAGTAAGAAGGGGATTACTAACGAGAGTCTATTAGAAGCCCGACGCCGTAGGCGGAGGGCTTTTAATGACTCGAGTTTGTAATCTTCTTACTGCCCGTGATACACACAATGTTTTTCATCACATTTGCGAGGAAAAAAAATAAAACATAAAAATGAAATGAACTAAACGCACCCGCTAAGAGACAACTTCAACTGTCAACTTTTTCAATATAGTCTTCCACAGATAATGCTAAGAACTGCGTTTAGTTTTTAAACTTGACAGGCAATGTCGCCAGATTGTACCGATTTTCAAAATAAAATTTTACACTAAATTAATTTAATTGCATTAAAATAATCGCAAAAAACTACGGAAATAATAGTAAAATATACCATATAAGTTTAATTTTACACTAAAATTGGTTTTGTAGCCAAGTTTTGAAGATGTGAAATAGCCTTGGCTGATTCGAAACCTCCTTAGTCTGAAATGACGTACGACTTTTAAAACTAAACTCATAACTCCCGAGGGAGTTATAGATTTTCATACAATTTTTCCTCCCGTGGGAGTTATAGATATTTTCATCACACTTGCTCGAAAATGGTGTCATTACACGTAGGTTATGCGGGCCGTAAATGACCTATTACGCCCTAGGGCGTAATGGTTTTCTTTTTAAATTTGAAACGCTGGTTCTGTTTTACTCTTATTTGTCATTTTCAAAGGAAACGCCAACTTACTTTTTTAACTTTTATTACTAAATTATTTATTTAAAGAGAACTGTTATTGCAAATACATGTAAACACATATTTCTGTAACATTAATTAAATGTTTAAATATAGTATGTCAGTATTTTGCAAATATAAAATAAACCATTTTTAGTCTTTACCGCTATGGTTTCCGAACGTGACTTGACGTTCGCATTGTCTATGGATATGTCACTAATGTCACTGTCAGTTTTACAATTTTATTTAGGTTAAGTAAGGTTATTTTAATTAGATTTCCTCACAAGTGTGATGAAAAACATTGTGTGTGCCACGGGCGGTAAAGGAATTACAAACTCGTGTTATTAAAGCCCTCGGCTTCGCCTCGGCCTTGTAACAAACACTCGTTTGTAATTCCTTACTTACCGCCCTTGATACACAATGTACTATTGTAACCCACGGGGGGTAAATCGGCTCGAGTTGGTATATAAGCGCGCGTGTTATAACACCCTTTACGAGCAAGTGTGATGAAAAAACATATGTTAT
This sequence comes from Eudemis profundana, assembly GCA_947034925.1. Lineage (NCBI taxonomy): Eukaryota > Metazoa > Arthropoda > Insecta > Lepidoptera > Tortricidae > Eudemis > Eudemis profundana. The sequence continues at coordinate 31,480,455 of OX344794.1, forward strand.
ACATGTAAATTTGTAATTATGTATCAAAAGTAGGCAACATACCTAACCGTCGGCAAGCGCCGGTAGATTACAAGCTGTCAGCGAAGCCAACCGATCTTTATGACGTCGTAAACTCCCCGGGCAGTCACAGACAGAATTACTCTGACCTCCTATTATAACATAATTTCATAAATTATTATACGTTACATATGATTCTGACTGTAGCTATTGTTTGTTGTGCCTCCAATTATACGTGACAATCTTTGAAAACCCCCTCTTTAAACGTGAAACTAAATATTTTTGAAAGTAATACATTAACGTTAAAACATAAACTTTTCCTAAGGCAGGGTTTTGTTTGACCTTAATGTTCTCGACCCCTGACTACACTTTGTCTATTATGTGCCTATCTACAGATGTATCAAGTGCGCTAGGGCGCATCATTGTTAAAATCAATAAGTATCTTGCGAAACTTATGGATCAACCCTTGTTCAATGTTTGCCTAAAGGTGCTTTCTACGTGCTTTCTTATGTATGTTATAACGTTATCATAACAAAGGTATGGCTTTAGAATAGTAGGTTTGTGCCTCAAGGGAGCAAATTAATTGTATTTTCGACGACGGCATGCATTGAATTCAGGGTGAAGCGAAAGATTCTATCTTAGATTCTTGAGCGCAGCGAGGCATTCAAAAGTAAAATCCTTAAGGTAGTGAGGGATTAAAGTGCTCATGTCCAGGGCGAAAATAATTTTATGCCACATCTGGCCAAGTGTAGACATAAAATGATGTACACAGCACGGGAGGTAATTTTACGTTTACGTCCCTCGCTTGCAGCTCGGGCCGCAAACATCTGCGATCTCGGCCTTTCTTTGTATTACCACCCTAGTTGTGTAATGTACTATTGCTACCGTGTGACACATATTGCTGCATTTCAGACCAACGTAAAAATAGTACATTGTGCACCGGAGGGTAAGTAAGAAGGGGATTACTAACGAGAGTCTCTTAGGCTTTTAATGACTCGAGTTTGTAATCCCCTTACTACCTGTGATACACACAATTTTTTTCATTACATTTACGAGGAAAAAAAATAAGACAAAAATCTAATTATTTACTGTCAACTTTTTCAATATAGTCTTCCACAGATAATGCTAAGAACTGCGTTTAGTTTTCAAACTTGACAGGCAATACGCCAGATTATACCGATGTTTAAAAATAAAATTTTAAACGAAGTTAATTTTTCTACTCCTGTACTTTTATCTGTCATTTACTTGGTCACGAACAATAATATAAGAATATTCATAATATTATGAGTTCAGAGAAGTCTATACTCTATTCCCCATAACAGCACTAGTGTCGTTATAGTCGCAAAACGATATTGCTAGCAGCCACAGACTTCTAAATCTAGGTTAAACTTAGGTCAAGGATTAAGCGCTCAATTCTAACGTTACGATAAAAATGCACAACTACCTACTTAACTGATACATAAATTCCTGCGGTTTTAAGGAAAAAACAAAACTTTCCGAACTAAATTCTTTGATGCCAACGTAAAAAAAATATTTTTAATATCGTCACTGCGTGTCACTAGCGAGTATACGTCAAATTAAAAAAAAGTTTACCATAGACACATACTGTCAGTCATATGTCATACTTGCCTTGTTTGCGCGCTATGTTTAATGTTATATTTTATATTTTAAAACCTAGTCGCCGAAAAAGTATTGTATGCAACGTTGTATAATTAAGTCAGAAACACTCATGGCGTCTCTATTTGCGATACTCGCCGCCGCGGCGGCTCGTATCGCAACTCGAGCCACTCGCATTTTTTGAGCCTACTTATACCTACAACTGTTGCATAAAATACTATTAATGGCATTAAACTAATTGCAAAAAATACTGAAGTAATAGTATATAAATAATACACTAAAATTAATTTTGTAGCCATGTTTTGAAGATGTGAAATAAGCATTGGCTGATTTGAAACCTCCTTAGTCTGAAATGACGTACGGGTAGGTTCTATATTTTAAAACTAAACGTATTACATACTATAGTTTAATATGGGTAGATTTAAGTAGTATTATTATGTGATTTAGAAAATACGAGTATACGCAGTCGTGCACTTAAATTACATTCACTCTATCGTTAATTCAACTACCTTTCTTGCAATCAGTACTCTAAGCAGCTGTGTGTTATCACTTATCATTTCATTATCATTCATCTCAACCGATACATATAGTTATACCTACCGCTGTGGCCGTTCCTACGAGGCAGAGGTGATTAAAGGTTTTTTTTCTTAATAGAAGGTGTGAAAAGTATGTTTTTGAACTAGTTGATACTTGGTACCAACTAGCAATTTCATGAAGACTTTCACGGGGTGTCACGGGCCCCAATCGGAAAGTACATCATATTTGCATAAATCCTTTTGCTAGCTCAACTGATTGCTTTCAGTGTACCTAGTAGTTATGAAAAAGCACAACAATTTCCAGGAACCTGATGTTTTGTTTGATTTGTTGGATTTATTATTTCGCTGTCTATTCCCCGGCACGTATTGTTGTTGGTTAAATCAAAAGCTTGGAATATTCGACGCGCCGCCGCTCATAGCGTTCTACTAAGGTCCTACGCGTTATTTCTCTATTGTTGGCACGGTAGCCGAGGCCCAATCTCTATTAGACTATCTATCTGAATACTTACTTTGATTTTACTAGCATATTCCGCGCCTTCATTGTCCTTAAAAAATGCAGTGCCATTTTGAGTTTGCTATGCTTAACTCGTTTTAACCTTTTGTTTGAAGTGCATTTATGTGCGTAGGTACTCACAATAATCCTGATGACAGTAATTGGTACCTGACGTCAGTTGTGAGCTAGGTACAGAAAAAGAATCTGTGATTCTAACATGGTTTAGCACAGTCTTTTTCAAACTATTTCGTGGCACGACCCCCTTCGTATGTGAAAATATTTGGTGACCCCCTATCCTCCACGATTTCTAACCTGAATTTTATTCCGTTACACTTTTGAGCTTTTTTCTTTTTTTTTTCTTTTTTGCCTGAGGTTTCTTGTCCGTCGCGACCCCCTTATAGAGGCTCTGCGACCGCCCAGTGGGTCGCGACCCACACTTTGAAAACACTGGTTTAGCATATGATAGTAGTTTAAGTGAATGTTACATAGTGAAAGGCATTAAAATTCGAGCGAGCTGATAGGCTTGTTTCATAATAACATCACACGAGTATTTTAATGCCTAATTATGTACAGTTGTATTCACTGCTTTATGTACACACATATTTTAAGTTCTCTATGATGTGTTCGGGGACGCAAATTACGAGCAGCAGATCTCACGCATGTCACGCAACCGTAGTGTTTATTTTAAATTCAGAGACAGAGAGGGCCTCTACTAACATAATTATTATTCGATATCAAGTCATGTGCGAGTTTGTCAAAATAGCTTGCAATTGACATTTCATTTCGAATTAAAACGTCATTTTGACTAATACGAGGGTGGTTTGATAAGTACCTGTTTTGAGGTATTTAGAGTAAAGATAGAAAAACCTTATGTTAATACAATTTGTAGCTAGGCTATTTACCTACTAGCTGCTAACTATTATTGTTGTGGCATTATTTTTTTTCTTAAAAATTAAAAAATTGTAAAGTAGTCGCATGACAGGCTTCTGGGTATCTTTACTAGAGTACAACTTTTTTTCTTTTTCTATTTTTTTAACTTGGTAAATACAAATAACTTGCTAGAAATCCAGTGTAAACAATGGTGATAGATCAATAAATACTCGCAATCCTGTTTTTTCCTGAACCCACTTGCAAGTTGAGATCGTGAACCCATTTTTGGTGCTCATTTGGAGCCACACTCTGTTGCTTATTCCATTCTTGTGAATAATGTGTTTAAGTTTCTTAAAATCACCAACACGTAAGTCAAGGACTTTAGCTATCACCTAAATCTTCATCATTGATCACTAGACATGTGATTTCCAATTTTTTATATGTTTTATTAGTCTGTGTCAATTTTGAGCCAATACTGTCAAGAATCGGCTCCTATTTAAAATAAAAACTATATTCTAATAAAAACACTGTGAACTATAACAGTTAGAGAGCCTCCAAAAACAGACATATTTTTTTTTTCATTACCTACCTATTAAATAAAAAAAATATGTGTGGATCTTGCGGCGAACTGTTTTAATTTTTTCATAGTTACGTCCACGTCGTCGTCGGAATCGTGCAGTTTATGATCCATAATTCAAAGAATAAAGATGCGACTGTATTGAAATTTGGCTCAAATACCTATAAATAATGTGTCATTCAATAGCCGGAAACATGAGCATGTTAAGATTCTAGAAGTACTTAAAAACAGGTACTTATCAAACCACCCTCGTATGTATTAGAATTGAGGTCAAATCAAATTGCTTTTTTTTTCAGAGATGTTCGAAATGTATATTACATGTTTTCATAATATGTAATTTAAGTAATGGGCATTGGGCAATAAGGGTAAACATTCTTCATAAATATGCGATCTGGAGTTTTACTAATTGCCGCCTGTGGTGTTTTCACAATTATACATCTTCCCTTGGCCAGGAAGTGGTATTTATCTTTCCGCGCGGTGGGAAATGCCACTTTCGGCCTAGGGTGACGTAATATTACATTACACAACTAGGGTGGTAATACAAAAAAAGGCCAAGATCGCAGAAGTTTGCGGCCCGAGCTGCAAGCGAGGGACGTAAATATGCGATCGAGGTGTACCCCCTGTTGTGTACATCATTTTATGTCTACACTTCCCGTGTTGTGTATATCATTTTATGTCTATACTTGGCCAGAAAGCGGCTTTTTCCGTACGCGCAACGTGCGGAAAAAGCCACTTTATGGCCAGGTGGAGGTGTGGCATAAAACATTTTGTTATATACCACAAACAAACTGAAATTGGCTACTTTGACGGCTCCTGAATTAAATAATTGAACTTGAATAACCTATACTTAAGCAATATACCTACAGGGTGATTCTGGGGACTGGACAAAGACCAACCCTACGTCTCCAGAATCATTGTGTATGAGTTCAAACTCGCGTACTATGTTTCGGTCGAGTTAAATAACATCTTTAATAACAATAGAAAAATACACATAAAAATTAAAGCAAAAGCCAATCGACCGGCAAACGCTGTCAGCGTATCTGAATAATTTGCCTATTCTTGAAACTGAGCGAATTGAAAGTTCCAATGTAGTTGAAGTTAATGAAACGATTTCTGGCTGTCTCGAACTAAAGTCTGTTTTTTATTTCTGAAGACAAATATGACAGCTACAAATGTCAAACGTAAAAATAATGTGGCCAGCTTTTAAGAAACAGTGCTGTCCTTTGTTTCGGTTCGTGGTGTAATTATTAATAACCGATATAATAAAAATTACTATTTACGTTAAAACATATATTTTTAGGTACTTAACGAAAACTACGTAATTACATAATTATAATATCTACATTGTATTCAACCTTTAACCTACTATTGGATAATTAGTGCCTACGTATGTGATTCCGTTTCTTGAAATGATAATGCAGAGAAATAAAGCGGGTTTGGCGTATTTTCAGCTTTGTAAAGGTGGGTTTAGACCAAACGAACAAAGAGCTAGAACCAGAGTGCAGCATTCATTCTTGATTTTTTAGTGTAAACAAAAGTTCGTTCTCAGCGTTTACACCACACGAATATCAGCGAGCAAGAATGCAACCCAAGAACTAGGATTTTTTTTATTTTTATTTTATTTTATTGTTTATTGATTCGAGAGCATATGCTCTAGAGATGTTTAGATTAGGCGAACGAGTGCCCGTTGCTCATTCGTCGGGTGTCTGTGGGCTATGTGCACTATGTGCAATATCAGTCTCAGAAGACTGATATTGCAATTGCAAGTTTTTTATTTATCATCGTGACTCAATTGTGTTTTTATAATTTACAAAAGTCAGATCCCACAGACACCTGGCATTTTGGTAAGCTTCTATCATTAGAAGACATTTTTCTTGAGACCAATCTATAATTACAACGATAGGTCAAGTCCCTCGAGCACTAGAACGCTTTGAAGAGACCGCTCCCCGAAATGAGCAGGTCCGAACACGACACGAGCGAACGCGCTCGGCGACTGTTCGTACGCTCGTCCGTCGTTTACATCAAGCGAGCGAGCATTCCACGAGCATTCAGTGTTGCCAACTCTGAATTTCATTCAATGCTAAAATTTTGTTGAAAATCTGCTAAAATAATGCTAAAACTTGATAAATTCTGTTAAAAAATGTGCTAAATAATAAAATAATGTATTGTGATTATTACAGCTTTACAATAATTCTTTTTGTGGTCCATGCTAAACTTTCAGGAAATAAATTGCTAAAGATAAATAAATTAATAATGTCAATGTGTTAATCGACATTTTTTTATATTAAACCAAATTAACGTTTTTACTACAGCATACAAACAATCATAGTAAAATATGTTAAAAATGAAAGTGACAAAAAATTTACGCTTTTATTACGACTTACAATACAACTTCATTGCACACCAAAAGATAAATAATAAACTTGATAGTTATATTATTGTCAACCATGCAATCAAAGGTCATTAGATCCCTAAAAAAACGTATCCCGTATTTAATCAATAGTTTGCCGGCAGAAATGAGACGTGAAAACACTATTTAAGCACACTAACTTAATATAATAATTAGTTTATATAGAGACTCATGATCCCACAGACAAACCTTATTAAAGGTTTTGTGGGACACTGTTCATAAATGTACGTTAAACTAGGTTTTAATAAATAAATAAATTTTACAAACTCATCACATCACCAACTTGTATGTTTCTAAATTTACCATTTATCTGTGTGTTTGTCACTAACAGGTAACATTTCTATTATTTACAAAATTATGCCAACTGCTAAATGTAAAAAAATTCTGCTAAACCAGTCCAAATTATGCTAAATTTAGCACTGAAACTGCTAAATTGGCAACACTGCGAGCATTCTTAGAATCTTCGCAAAATAAGGAAGAACAACGAAAGAATGCTCTGTCTCTGTTTACACGCAACGAATTTGGTAGAGTGGGGGTAGAATGAGCATTCGCTCGTTTGGTCTAAACCCACCTTAAGATAAGTAATGAGTTTCGAATCAAATAAAATAACCTTTAAATATAATAAATATGGTGTATTTACATATATTCTAAATATCTCCAAGAGGGTGGCATTCTTACCTAAAGTATTGTATAGTTTTGGATAAGTACCTACCGGTTGTATGACATCACTATTTATGAGTTGTAAAATACAGGCAACACATGAAACGTCATTTTTGTCCTCGGAAATAAAAAACAGACATTAACTTTGAAGTTCGATTTTCGACAGATATTGAAGAGGTGCTTCTTCTTCTTCACATAATCATAGAATATTCGAAGTACGATCTATTTTGTGAACCATTTAGTTCAGATAATAGTAACCATCGCTGATGCCGTTTTGTGCCTGTGTTATTAATATATGTTATTTCGTCTGTTAAGAAATTTCCGTACAATAGGAAATTGTAAATGAATAGTATTTTTTAACCGACTTCCAAAAGAAGGCCGGTTCTCTATTCGTCTGAATGTTTTTTTTTTTTTTTTTGTATGTTTGTTACGCGATTACTCGAAGACGGCTGGACCGATTTGAAAAATTCTTTTTTTGTTTGAAAGGGTATACTTCCGAGGTGATTCCATTGCAACCAAATCAGGATCTGATGATGGGATCTTGGAGAAATCGAGGGAACTCTTCAAATATTAGAGGCACACATATAGCGATTTTGGTATTTTTCTTAGTTTCTCGTGCACTTCTTATTAGATATAAGTTTCCAGTCTTAACCGACTTCAAAACAAAGATCAATTTTTATGTAGGTTTGTTCCCCGATTACTTGAGGCTAGACCGATTTGGAAAAAATTTCTTTTAACTAAATAGACTTTAGTCTATTTGGTTAAAATAGTATTTTTACAGCGCCACTAAAAATTTAAAAATTAAGTAAATTTTTAAAACAAAAAATAAAAACCGACTTCCAAAAACTTAAACTAAAAAGCAGAAAATAATATGTTAATTACCCGAAAGAAATGGATAATCAACGATTCATATATACATATACAGATATTTATAGTTTTTAACCTGCTTTTTTGAAGTCGGTGCCAGCTAAGGATAAAAGGAGCTCAGCATAGCCAGCTTTGCGTGGCAGGCACCGACTTCAAAAAAGCAGGTTAAAAACTATAAATATCTGTATATGTATATATGAATCGTTGATTATCCATTTCTTTCGGGTAATTAACATATTATTTTCTGCTTTTTAGTTTAAGTTTTTGGAAGTCGGTTTTTTAAGAAGGAATGTAGGATTCGTTGTTAAGTAGGTTGGTGAGGTAGTAATGTGGAGGTCGTAGGCGGTGCGTGTCGTTGGATTATATCGCGTGCGTCTCAGAGCGTGGCAAGACGCGGCGGTGTGGCGTCCGGCGGGGGTGGTTGACGCTGCAGACTTATACCACCTTCACTTGGGCTGCAGACGTGCTTTCGCTTTGTCCTCGGCGCGGCACTCGACGTCGGTAACACCGCCGCCGCCTCCGCCTCCGCCGCCGTGTCGGTTCGCGTCGCCGCGCCTACCTCCTACCGCGCATGCTCTCCCCGCTTTTCTCTTGTGTCCTACTACGTCACAGTTTAAAATGGTTTACTGATCAAACGGACGGTCATTACGATAGATAATAGCTGCAGTTAATTATCCCCTGATTAGAGCCGGCTGGTTATCAGCAGTGAGCCTGTGTCTGTTACTCGTAGCGAGGCTCCCGGTTAGAGGAGCACTCGAAAGGGAGCGCGGCAGCGCCGGTATCGATCTGAGCGTTTCGTGTGGTCGCTCGTGCACGACGTTTTCTCGGGATATTCGCCTAGCGGTCGCCGTCGGCGCCGGCCTTGTAAACAGTGCATTGCGCGTCGCGTTTACATATTTTATCCGCGCGATCATGAACGCCAAAGCTAATTAATATCGCGGTAGACGCATCTGAAGAAGAGTGCCTAACACAAATTTGGCTTAATTTTGACTGATCTCTAAAAGCAGACTTGGAAAGGTAAGTCATGTTCTTTATGCGGATATTTTGTTTATTGTTTCTTTTGTCACATATATGTATATGATATGAACAATGGGAAAATTATAGTTTTTATATTTTTGATACGTTTTTTTTGGTATTGAACTCGTGCCTTCTTATACGATTCTTCGAATTTATCTTATTCGCTAATAGAAGTGTGCGTAAAGTGTATTCAAATATTTCTATTGAGCGTGAGCTAGCCATCTGGTTTATATGTCTAAAGTTAGATTGCTAAATCGTAAACCACGAGGAATCATCGGTATCGGTATTTGTGGAGCAGTTCGCTAAACGCGTTCGTGTAGCATAATAAATGTGAGACAACAATTACCTACCTAATGATTCTATATTGCCAAAAAGTGAACAATTAACGCATTTACAAAATCCGTCGAAAAGGTATTAAGATACGGGACCCTGAGAGCTTTCCCCGCACGTGATAGGTTATTCTTATTCTTACTGCGCATGTCTTGAGTTCTGATTTATTTGTCGTATGGGCAGGCTGTACAATGGAATGTACCTGAAATCGGTAACTGTTGATTCGCAGCGCGGCCTTACTCATTCTTAACGTTCGTTTAGATGCAATCAAGAACGGTAAAGCAAATATTCCCTTAACAATAAATCACTCGATAAATGACACGGTTATTCACTGTAAGACTTTTTGTCAAAACTTATTTACTTAGTATCCTAATAAACATACACACACAGTAATATTTATTTTACGACTGACAAGTGTTTTTACTATAGTGATTACTATTATTCTTAACTAAAGAACAGCTACAACCTTCATAGAACAAGTTAAAAAATTATAAATAAGGCACTATATTTTTTATTTCATTGATTTACTTGATAACTAAATAGGAAAGTTAATGTTCTGAGTCATGAGCGTTAAATATATACACTGTACAAAAAAAACACAGTTTAAGAGATTGTGAATTGTGTTAAATTTTATTCTATTCTATCCAGGGGTCCAGCGGTCATGTTTCAATTATTTGATTTTCAATATCGATTCTCGCTGTTCGTATATTTTAATGACGATTAGTATCGGATCTATGGAACCTATTTACATACCTTTCGTTACATTTTTTTTTCATACGAAATAATTGAACACTATACTGTATACGTCCATATTAATGTACGTACCCAAACGTAACATCATGCCGGTATTAATTTATCTTTTAACTGCTCCACTGTTGTCCGAGGTTGTGAGCAAACTTCGCTTTTCACAGCCTCCCATGGAAAAAAGTCCAATGGTGACACGTCAGGGGAGCGAGCAGGCCTACGACGGCTAAACCGTTCTATCCACTGGTTACGCGAATATGCCGAAGAGCATTAACCAAGGACCATTAAAACAAGAGGACTGTCATTCTCCATACAAAAAGCTGTTCCCCGAATTTACAACGCCATCTATGTATAAGCTTGGTATAAGAATTATAATATTATTTACAATTATTCAACTTTGCAAACGTGACACAGTATTTAAATGTTAGAATTTATTTATTATTAGCTGTTTATGAACTACTTGTTACTATACTATGTTTCTTTGTTCAATTATAACATCGTTAAATGTTTAGTTTTTTAGCGCCATCTAGTTTTTGCCCGGAAATCCCCTAGCGGTCGGGTTACAATCCAAAGTATGGAGAATGACATTCCTCTTGTTTTAATGGTCCTTGGCATTAACGAATATTCGTGCGTTTCGCGGAGTTCACCTGTTCAGAAAACGTTTCGCTATACTTCTCTAAAGCTCCTCGGCCGCTTTTTTGACCTTCGTCGTAGATCAAAACAATATTCGCAGGTTCATTAGAAGAAAAATTCGGCGGTCGCGGCATTTTCAACAATTATTTTGATTACTGACGGCAACATGACAAATTATGTCAGGAAAACCACAGGAAAACAGAAACCAGGGGCTAAAAATTCGTATCGGTCAAAACTCAAAAAGTTTTTATTTCTTTACTTAGTGATTTTAAAATCGTTAAGTCAATAACTGAACTCCTTCGATATGTTGTTCGTTTTATTGTAATTCGGAGGATTAGGAGTAGTTTTTGAGAAAAACGACTTAACGTAAATGACAAAAAGTCCATTTTTTCAAGACATTCTCCCATTGAGTCGTGCTTTATCAGTTTATCAGGGCAGATTTAATATTAATATGTCAATCAATACCTGTATGAAAGAAATAGTTATGGATTAGATTTCATTTTTTGTTAGCAACCTTGGTAACATGAACAAAATTATTAATTGACTAACACACATTAGTTATTTAAAGCTATCTACTAGGTAGTTGAGAAATGCATCCCGTGTTAGTTTTAATAAGCCTCACGTGCAAAACCAAAATGATTTATTTATCGATTTTACTGCATTATGCGGTTATCCTTGCCAAAGGTGATATTTGAAATAATACGTAGGTACTATTTTATTACCAGTTTACTATTGTTTAGATATGTAGGTATCAATTTCATTGCGGGATTGCGCTGTGCTGCATTCTAGTTCATTTGAAATTACAAATTAAAATAGTCTTGTTTAAGGAAGGTACACATTCGTAACACTGAAGTAGGATCTTATAAGGTTTCTTTTCTACTTGATACATTTATGATTTATATTCACTATTATCATTAAAAGTATGTTTCAGTTTGTTTCAAAATCCAGGTTATTCCGCTATTTTTTAAAGGTTTTATAAATCTTAGCTCTAAAATCTGAGGTTATAACGGTGTTTTCCTTTGTCAAAATAAAGGCTAGTTATGAAAATTATGCTTTTGAAAATACACATGAAAAGCAACATAGTCATTTCCAAAAAACTGAAATGAATAGTAGATAGTCTACGGGTCCTTCATAGTAATAGGATTGATTGGCACTGTAAAACAATGAAAACAAAAATATTGCCTTGCTAATCCGCGATATGATAACGTGTCAGTCAATTCAATTAGTACTAGCCAGTTACAATTACTTGCGTATTTTTGCATGCACTGTAAAATAATTATACCAAAACTGACGTTTTTTTTTTCTCCGACTGTGCGTTTTTACGTGATAAGCAATTGAAAAAAACGTTAAATTAGTAAAGATTTTAAATGATCGCTTTCAATAACACTAAGTACTAATAACATTAGGTATTTCGATAAACTGTCTTTACCGGTTCGATTACACTTTCCACTTTGTATATTTTTAAAACACTATACCTCATTAGGTATAGAGATAGAAAAATATTCGCTGTTAAATAAAACGATACTCATTAGTATCGTTTTATTTAACAGCGAATATTTTTCTATGGCGTCTCGTGGTTAAAAATAAAGAGGTATATCTAGGATTTTTTCGTTTTTTGGTGGTGTGCAAAAACGAATTCTCAGCTTTTATTGGTTCGCCAATGTCCTTATAGGATTTTCACTGGCGCGCATAGTTTTCGAGAAAAATAAGTTCAAAAAGACCTAACCTACCTCTCCCCCTACTACCCGCGCGAGGTTTCTTGATGCTTCAAGATCAAAGCACTCGGCAAGATACAACTGCGCCGAGAATCAATTCTGGATCTAAACGGGCAAGGTGAACACAAAGCTTGACCTCTGCTTTTTTGAATTCCATCAAATTTAAAATCTTAGTAATTTGTGCCAAACAGATTACTGTCCAAAAATGCATAGAATAAAAAATCAAAAAGTTCAAAAATTGCGACTACGCAATTTTTGAACTTTTTTTTTCGAATAACTATATTCGCGTGTTGCTCAGCGAGGGTTAGGGCGCATAACGTCCCACTCGCAAAATGTCCCTCCACCAAAATTACGTCCCATGCGCAAAACGTCTTCTTTGCAAATGGCCCCTTGTGCAAAATACCCCATTCGCAAAACGTCCCTTTCTCAAAAGGTCCCATCCCTTTCGCAAAATGTCCCTTCTGTAAAAGCCCCTTTCGCTGAATGTCCCGACTACATAATGGCCCTTTCGCAAAACGTCCCGTCTGCCAAATGACCCATTCGCAAAATGTCCCGCCTGCAAAATGCTTGTATAATAAATAGAGAGTCTTCTCGCGTATTCAAGTCAGGGAGAGGGAGATGGGCAATATTTTTGTTACTAGTTAAATACAAATTACGGGTAAGTAATAAAAGATATAAGAACTAATACTATAATATTCATATTATATACGCTCATATTGTATAAGCTTGTTTTGTATACGGTTCAAGGTGTATAACGAACGTTTTGTATAATATCAAATTATCTATTTTTTTTAAGCATAACGTTTGTTAAGTATAATATCATTGTATATAACCATCATTATGCATAACGTTCATAATATCTCAGCTTTATAATGTATATTCTACAATACATCTAACACCATAATGCATAATGCAATTCCAAACCTAACCTAAACCTAACTTAACCTAACCTACTTTTTCTTTTAGCAGTTTATTTTTGTTAGGGGATGCAGTTCAAACCTAACCTAAACCTAACTTAACCTAACCTAGTTTTCAGCCAACAGTTCGTTTTTGCTGGGGGACGCAGTTTCAAACCTAACCTAAACCTAACCTAACCTAACCTAGTTTTTCTGCCAGCAGTTAGTTTTCGTTGGGGGACGCAGTTTCAAACCTAACCTAACCTAACCTAACCTACTTTTTCTGTCTGCTTTTTTCCATGCGGGGGGCTTCGCCCCCCGAGCCCCCCTCGTGGGGGGCTTCGCCCCCCCGTCCCCCCTTTTTAAGCCTTTTCGTAGTTAAGAACTCGTGCATAACTCTAGTTGCTTAAATGTTCTGACCTAATATAAGCCTACCTACTGTTCTGCCAACCTCTTGTTTTCTACAGGAGTAGCAGTTATAACTAATTTTGTATATCATACGCTATTATATTTTATAAACATTATACTAAAAGATAGTATATTTTATGATCGATATACGTTATGCATGTTATATAAACTGAATTTAGAGTATTTGAATGTTATATAAAAAAACTTTATACAAAATGAGTATTAGTTTAATTAACTGTTATTCCTAATAAAAATATTGATTTCGATGTTATAGCAAACGTTCATTATATCTTGTGAACGTTATTAATATGAAATTATACATATATTATGTAGTTATATCTCGTGGGACGCACCCACAAATTACACAGGGTAACAACCGGATGGATGGAGCTAAATTATACATGCAAGTAGACCAAGTCCTGGATTAAAACATAGGATACTTGACACCCCGGTAAATAGTTCTCTTGGGACAGTATCGGGAACAACGCGGGCAAAGCCGCGGGTAAATGAAGTCTGTTAAAAACTAAGCGATTAACAGCAAATTTTGTAAAAGGTATGTTTTGGGAACGGGACATTTTGCGAAAGGAACGTTTTGTGAACGGGACATTTTGCGAAAGGAATGTTTTGAGAACGGGACATTTTGCGAAAGGGACGTTCTGCGAAAGGGACGTATTTTATGTCAAGGGACATTTTGAGAACGGGATATTATGCGGAAGGGCCGTTTTGCGAACGGGACATTTATAAAAGGGACGTTCTGCTAAAGGGACCAAGGGACATTTTGCGAGTGGGACCTTATGCGCCCTAACCTCAGCGAGCACCATTTTTTTGAAGGTTAGAAATTGGATGGATTTGATACTACCCTAACCTTACAACATGCCTAAAAATCAGAACTACATCAAACTTTGCGATTTTAATCGATTTTCAAGGGGCTGTAGTAGTTAAGTTACGTTGCTTACAATATAATTTTGTGTATAATTTATTAGAGGCAGTTTGATTGTACGTACTTAACGTTTGAATCATTAATTCGGTTTTACAACACGCCGTTGTACGCATTACTATTATTACGCCGGTAGGTGACTACGTTTTCAAAATGTTATGAAAAATCATAACACCGTGTTATTTTTTCACCCAGTTGCAAAAGGTTACTCTTGTACTCGTACATAGTCTTAGTTTCTGCAAATATTCATAAAATGAGAAGTATTACCGTTGGTAGGCTGGTACCGTAAAACGGGGTGAGTTGGCTGGAAATCGAAGTTCAAACCTGGATAAAAGTTTATTTTTATATGTGGCACATTGATTTATATACAAAAAAAGTGTTCCGGAGGTAAGAATTTCAGTTTGTCAATGATAGTTTGTTGCTTCATTGCATAGTTTCAACGAAAAATTCATAATAGTAGGCAAAGCCAGCTCACCCCGTAGTTGGGGTGAGAAGGCCTAGCAATTTTATATTTTGACAATATAGCCTCGTTTTCTATGTTAAAACCATTATAAATAAAGAAAATATAACTTAAGTTTTTCTGTTTCCAATAAGCCATGTAAGTGTATATAAACGATATCCGAAAGGTGGATGAACACTTACTTTGGTAAACATCACTTAAAAACAAAGTTAAATTCAACTAAAAATCCGCCGATTTCGAGCATCAACTTTGACAGTGAATTTGTGTTTCAAAATTGTATGATTTGGCAGCTTAATGTTGCGAAAAGAAGAAAAAATATGTCTAAAAATATAATCAAATTACTTTGAGAGCAACCTAAGCCCAAAAATTAAAGTAACTACTCAAAAATGAAATTCTGGATTCGCAAGCCAACTCCCCCCGCGAAGCCTACTCACCCCATTCTACGGTACTAGAAAACCGACTTTTGCAAAAGTTGTGTTAACCTTAGTAACGTAGACAAAGAATATATATAGAAGAAAAAAAAGAAAAGAAAAAAAAAGAAAGAAAAGAAAGAATATACAGGGTGAATTCTAATCGGTAATCAGGAGTAAACAAATATTAATATCTAGCTAAAATCAAACTTAATAGGCGAGGTCTCACACAAATACCTCACTGTTTAATTAATTAAAGGTTAAAACATAATTTAAACTAATAACCACTGGATACATGGTCACCTACATTAATTATTGAAGTAAAATCACGTGATCACGATACATCAAGTGCCATCGCTTTCGCGGAAATATTGACAGATCTTAAGTAAATAAACTTTTAGGGCGTGATAGATAACGAATTAAAATTGATAAAATGGCCGAAAATGAAAAGAATGCAATTCCGACGGTTTAATTAGCCGCCACACGAAGGACTGACTCACATGAAACCTCGCTGCTTGCCTATTGCTCCTACGAGGATCCCGAGCAAAGTATCTTAAAATACGTCGATCCAGATCGTCAGGACGACGTCGAGGCCGGCCGGGTGCTTGAGCGTGGTTAGGCACTGTGAACTGTCCGAAGTCACGGAGGTTAGTTCATGCGGTTTATCAAACTGTGCTTGAGAATTGGTACGTTTGGATGAATTTCGGGGAATAATTCTTGAGTTCATCTTGAGCTGTTTGGTTTGTATTGATAAACGTACCTACAATATTGAAACGCTCGATATTTTGAGCACAAATATGGTCGAGGCATGTTTTTTTAATTACTAATTTACTTTTCTCATTCAATATTTGCGACTTCTATGACTTTGATTACATACATGACAGTGACAAGTTATTACTCATAAATTATGATTGGCATTAATTTTTTAAAGAGGTTGTAATCTCACAGATACAGATTAGTAGGGTGACAAGAAATTTAGAATAAAACTGATTTCGATATAAAAATTATCACAGGAAAAAAAATGTTTAGATGTAACTAATTACGACATCAACGTGACCGCCATCAATTACTGAGTTAGAAAAATTGGTACGTAATCATCGATTAGATTTCATCGTGTATATAAGGATATGGATTTAGGTAAAAGCTATGGATGAGTACATGACGAAGCCAATTAAGGTATTAAGCGGTAAGAATGTTTTTGTTTCATCTAAATTATGTGATTTATTATTTCAAAGCATGAAACGGTCGCTTTGTTTATACACCTGAAATAATCTAGATCAGTGCAACTATTTATAATCCATATTGGATCAATGTAATAAATTTTGCTTCGAAGATCGGATAATAGCGAAAAACTTAAAGAATGTTGATATCAGCCTGAAGTTTATACAGTAGCTAAAAATAAGGGAAGATGTTTTTTTTCATCGCCATAAACCCAAACTAGTATAACAAGAAGATGCTGTGACTTCGTAAGGAAGGAAAAATAAAAATTCTAATTTTTAGTGCCTTATCGTACTTGCGATTTGCGGGCGAGTTTCCATACGAAACCAGTCACGGCGACATTTGCATGGAACTTCGTTTCTAACTCGCAAGTGTGATAACCACTCACTTGCTTTGGGATTTTAAAAATGGCAGCCTAAATTGTTTCGCCTTTTATGACAAATGCCGGCGCGATGTCGAGTTTAATTCAAAAATTCATAATTTGGCTTCTACTGAACCATTTGGTAAGATTTTTTTACACTAAAAAGCCAAAGAAACAAAGAATTTAATTTTGTTACTCATTATATGAGTTATTATAGTAAAAATAATTATAAAAAATGCGTAAAGTTGACGCATTGCTAAAGTTGACGACTTCGAGGAGAATTGTATTTTTGATAAAAAATCTAAAGCGATAACCCTGTTTGTTTTTAAATACATTAAAAAGTAGATTAAATTACCTTTCTTTTGATACCAAATACTGTACACGTGTTCGTATAAAATTCTATGGTAAACATCACTTCATTTAAAATAGACACGCAAGAAAAACGGAAATACGGAACGAAACCGTTCGCCAGGTTTAGTATTTATTTATGGATAATTTAGAAGCGTAATAACTAAAATATTGTCCTAGTTAGAACAAACAACTAATAATCTTAAATTCAGATTGTACTTATTTGGCAACTAGCATGTTAATTGCGGTTATAAAGTCAAAACAACAACAAACACAATGTACGTACCTCGCGAACTTTCGTTGGGCCGATCAAAAACATGATAGAAATAACTTAAAATCACGTCATCACCTTAAATTAACACATTATAAATCACAGTTTGTAACCACAACACAACATTACACAATTAGAAACCTTAAATACACATAATTACACAGATTTTATGATAAATAAACACGCCGGTATACATTTTTCGCAACACGTGACTGGTTCGCGCTCGTACTGACAAACAAAACAAAACAAAGATGGCTGCTACATCGGCAGCCCAGCCGTTAAGGTCGCGGCACAGTGCGCGCAACACAGAATTTACCTATGCAGTACTTTAAAAATTGAGCATACGTTATTTTCAGTAATAACTTCTATAAATAATTGTTTGGTGAATAAAACTTTGTAAAAGCAAAAGTTTTGTCTACTTTTGATTAAATTTACTTTTCTGTTTGTACTTGCTAGACATTATTAAATTTATTTTTAAGTAAATGTAGAACTAAAAGGTAATTCAATTACTATATTGTGAGATTGGTGCTTTTTGATTGTTGTGTATGGTGCTGGCTACTAGGTAATTATAAGATACGATTGAACGTGGTCTGTTTTGAATTGTTTCTAAATGGTAAAAAAATAACATACAACGCAGTGTGAATGCTGACGTGAATGTAAAAACGTGTTATAAATGATTTAATAAAAACATTTGTTATGACGAATTTTTTTCAACGTCAACCCAGTCCGAGAGGAACATTTAAAGATATGTTCGTGATTTTGACTTGAGAAAAAAGTATGAATCCAACAATAAATACATATATGTACATACGTTGTTTGTAAAATAATTGTATACTGCGTAATAAGTGCATAATTTTTGACCGACTACGCAATTTTTTTTGTATTATGTAATTTTTAGACAGGCATATATTGATTGTGCAATAAGGTCAAATAAAATCTTCCTAGTGTATCTATCTATTCTAAGCAGGTTGAAAAAATTAAATGTAACTTGAAGGGCAACTTCAACCACGTTACACATTTTAGGTAATTGCCCTTCATTTGACGTGCGTTTCTTCAAAGTTCCATGGAATGTTAGTATCAGATTAATTGAGAACTAGATCTTAGCGCAGCGCCGTCGCGCCACCGTAACAAATTGCGGATTGTTTTCTCGCTCGCACCCGTAGCCCGCCCGCATTTGTTCACTCAGTCGCGTCGAGTATTTAGGCGGCGTCGTCGTTTTTATCGACTTCAATTGATGTTTATAACGCAAGTGAAAGATATACATAACAACTATAAACAATCTTCCACGACACACATACACAATTTGAGGTGCGAAATTGAAAAAAAAACAATTACGGTGGTTTATGTCCTCCGTTCGTTTATTAGAATAAAATACAGGTTATCTTGGTATAAAAATGTGGTTTTCTGCATTTCCTCTTACAAATCAGGCTAAAATAAAAATATTAAGATCCAAAGCCACGCCGCTGCCGCGAAATTTGCCGTCAGCGCTCATATCTATTGAGAACTAGGGTTTAAATTGATGGGCGTGAGGTGAGAGTGATATTTAAACCTGTCTAGTTATTGCTGTTCTTCGCCCCTCATGCATCCCTTGACCTCCACTCTAGGTATTGGCTGTGAATATAAAGTTGTAACATGTGACAGCTCGTCATAAAAAAAGTGTGGTGTAGAATAAAACAGCAATGGACATAATTCAAAAAGTTTATTAATGTCGGCCATAATGAGCACCAAATTGATCAATACTAAATAATAAGATAATATAAATAAAGTGTTGACAGCGCTTTTGTTCCAGCATACACAATGATTTGGCTAGTTTTTACCAAGAAACCATTCTTTTATATTATTGTAGTACATTACTCAACTAAAGTGGTAATAGTATATTATGCCACACCTGGCCATAGAATGGCTTTTTCTGCACGCTGCGCGCACGAAAAAAGCCGCTTTCTGGCCAAGTGGAGACATAAAATGATGTACACAACACGGGAGGTAATAAAGAAAGCCCTCGATCGCATATTTACGCCCCTCGCTTGCAGCTCGGGCCGCAAACTTCTGCGATCTCAGCCTATCTTTGTATTACCACCCTAGTTGTGTAATGTACTTTTACACAACTAGGGTGGTAATACAAAGAAACTCCGAGATTGCAAAAGTTTTGTAAATATGCGATGCGATCGAGGGCTTTCTTTATTACCTCCCGTGTTGTGTACATAATTTTATTGGCTAGAAAGTGGCTTTTTCCGTACGCGTAGTGTGCGGTAAGAGCTACGTTTTGGCCAGGTGTGGCATAAATATACCTTACAATGAAATAACTTAACATGCCTTCGTTGCAGACTCTATACTTTTTTTTACAATCGCATACTGCGCACTGCGCGTCAAAACGAATCAAATGAGCCCGAGCATGGCGGATTTATTTTGCGTAATGTGGATTATTCTATCTATGGCTGTCATATTATTTCATCAGCAGATCAGCTTCGTGTCATATCGCATTGTCTGATTTACATGTCCTTGGAAAGTTTGCTTCAGTTTAATGAAAACCGGGAAGTGGTCAAATTTAACTTGCAAGATTTGATTACACAAAGGCAGACAGACACCGAGGCAGGTGAAACTAAACAAAAGTTGGTTAAAACATTAAGTAGCGTATAACATAAAATAAAAATAAAATAAAATAGTTTATTTTTGCAAGTAGGCCCTCAAGGGCTCTTTTACAAGTCTGAGTCTAAATATGTATGTATTATTTCATTTCTTTTCTTTTATAGAAAAGAAATGAAATAATAAAATATAAAAAAAGATAAGTTCGTTGAACCAAGGTTGAGGTGATCGGTCTATTTTCCATACAAACCAAAAGAGGGTGATTGTTTATTTTATTTCTACGGCATTAATTATATTTCAAATGTATGGTATTTTATTTTATGGTTTAATACATGTGGGGGCACGGCAGTGCCCCCGCCAAGTCGAGCAAAACAAAGGCACGGCCGTATATAATCCTTTTCTGGAAGCCATTCAAGCCATTTTCAACCTCCTGTAATTTCGTGCTGGCTAAAGCTAGAACCCCGAATTTTCAGGTATATATAGGGCACAATAAGACTTAAGTATATCCTCAAAAACATTCCATTTGAACGTGTAGTTTAAGAACTATTGCACGTCAAAGTTCCTTAGTTTTGTCACTGACTTACTGACTGACTGACTAATGATCATCGTAATTCTAAGGAACTTCTAGCAGACTTACAAGCTCCAAATTTTAAACATAGTGAGGTTTTAGCCAATCAAGTCCTATAAAACCTAAAAATATTGCAATTTCAGTTACAACTGCACACGTAAGTTTGTAATCCTATACAAATACATGTGATTACAAAGATAGTTTTGTAGTTCAAATCGGAAATAGAATGGATTGAAATGAAATAAATAAAGATAGACCACTTACAAACAGAAATAAGATCCCATCAAAAACATTACATGTAAAAAGATGCGAGTCTCGCAACGCAGTTCTTCTACAACAAAAAAGTTTTGAGCTGTAATGTTAAGCCAAGTCAGTACTGGGGGGGGTGTCCACAGAACTCAATTTTCACCGACTTGCCTATTTACTTAAACTGAGAGAGCAACTCATTTTCCAAGAATCCTCCTCGGGTAAATAATAGGCAAGTCTGTGGAAATTGAGTTCAGTGGACACGGACTGACTTGGTTTAACATTACATCTCAAAACTTTTCTGTTGTAGGAGAACTGAGTTGCGAGAGTTGCATCTTTTTACGTGTAAAGTTTTTGATGGGTTTTATTTTCTAAGCTGAAATATCTGAAGCTGATACATATAATTTCAACAAAAAAACTTAGTTAAAATGGTGCTGATAAATGGCGCTGACCTTGAGGGGCCAATTGCATGTTAATTATGGTTTTTAGAGATTTTTTATGTCATTTCGCACGTACAAATTATATGAATCTGCGAAATCTATAAAATAAAACTTACTTTAAAAATAATTAATGGGTTCAGTTCAAGAGGTCAACGTTTTATTTTGCCATGGTATGCAAAGTTTTACTTTTATAAAGACTTACTTAGCAAAATGCCTAGGTCGTGAAATGTACAAGTAGGCAGAATGACTTATTTGCATAAGGTTTTAAATGTATAAGGGCTATCTTAGCAAAAGGTTTTGATTGTCAAAATGTCTTAGTTACAAAATGCCCAAATCTGTAAAACGTCAGGTTTAAAACGACTAGGTTATACGGATAGTGTATGCAATATATCCACAATAGATGGATTTAAAAATATGAACTCGTTAACTATCTAATTTGTCAAATAATCTATTGTTGGAAGTAAGGATAAGGATTTTATGCCACACCTGGCCATAAAGTGGCTTTTAAAGCCGCTGTAATGATGTACACAACACGGGAGGTAATAAAGAAAGCCCTCGATTGCATGTTTACTTTTGAATAATAGCGACCTTTACATACAAAATAGCCCCGCCGATGCCGAAAGTACTAATATTTCGTATGGTACTCCTCGAAACATACATCTAAGCAAAGTGATACTTTACATAGCTTGCAAATATATTTCGAGCGAGACTGCTTACACCATACGCATCGACTATTCTTCGACGCTCATTGGCCAACGAAATGATTGTCCTGGAGTATCGCTTCAACATAATTTGTTTTTCCTCGTCATATGGTCTACTGAAAAAAAAAAACAAAAATGAAAAGGATTTTTTACAAACAATAACATACGATCACCAGTTGAATTGAATAAGTAACCTGGAACTAGGACCCGGAACAGGAGATGGGGGATGTTCAGGTGGAGCTTGTTTCTCTTGAGGAAAGGAGTTCCCTTGGTTCAACTTTTCCTCTTCCTCGCCCTCGTCCTTGCCCTCGTCCACGACCGCGTCCACGACTGCGTCCGGTTTCTTTGTTTTTTGATTTTGCTGGTCTGCTCAAACAATGTAAAATATCCTACATAAGCGTAAAATTAATGCACAAATAAAAACACATCATACATACAGATGTATGGAACTGTGGAGGGAACAGTCCCTCAGCCAAAATATTTTTTAAATTAAGAAGTATACAAATCGTAGATGAAGACGCATTCCATTAAGTTTTGCTATTTTATTCAGACAGAATTGGTAGTAAACGAGTATATAACCATATTTGAAGACGTTAGTTAGATTTTAGTGTGTATTTTTGTAATATTAAAAGTTATCAACTAAGTAGCCCAAGATGCAATTTCATTCAACTTACGTTATTGTATAGTTTCTTATTATTTATAAAATGTATTTTATGAAGTGTTAAAAAGTAAAAGTATTTCAATCAAAAGTATTTTCTATCTACCAAATATGTATTTATCAAATACAAAGCCACCAGTTAACTAAAAACAAAAAAGTTTCTCCTCTTATCTTTCCAAAATATACTCATTGAACATTCGGAATGGATACACACATACAATAAAATATCTATTAAAATAACCGAAACACCAAAATTAATGATAGATAACATTGTTCAAATATCAGTAAGTACAAAAAAACAAATATCTCAAACGCGCTCACAGCGCGTCTGGTGTGCCGCATGCCTTACAAGTCTTACAACCTTGAAGCGATATGTATGAATGAATTGTTTCGCTGGTGGCTAGCGCTACCACACCCGTACTTACAATTTACTGTCACTTGTTTCTTTCGCTAATCCTGTGTAATAAGTCTTGTATTGATTGATTTTATGGTTTAAGTAAAAAACTTAATACTCAAGCTATTTAATTACTATAAGTTAGAAAAGAATTATTCGAAAGTCTTTAAAATATGAGCCATTTAATTCACAAGTTACTGGAAAAAAATCTGTTAAATTACTTTCAAGTGAAGATGTGATTCATAATTATGAGTTTGGCACTAAAATATTGTTACAATCTGCTAGATGGATAAACACTGAATCGTTTGATATATAACTTTAATAATAAAATAGTAATTTGAGTACTTACGGCATTTTCTAAACACTCCGCACTTTCACAAAATCTGACTTGAACTTCACTTTGACAACACCTTGTAAAGTAACACTGTTTAAAAATATTTTCAGTCTACTATGTTGGCTGCCCTTTTTTTTCTGTGTTGCCATGTTATTTCTCTATGATTTGAACAGAGTTTGAACGTCGTCTAAAGCACGCTTTACAGATTAAAAATAAAATATTGTACCAACGTCGCCTGGTAGCTCCGGCTACCAAAATCAAATCGTAGGTGCGCAAAGTTGGCAGCTCTAGCTACCGAAAGCAAGTGAGTGGATAAGTGATTTGCGGGCGAGTTTCCATACGAAACCAGTCACGGCGACATTTGCATGGAACTTCGTTTCTAACTCGCAAGTGTGATAAGTGATTTGCGGGCGAGTTTCCATACGAAACCAGTCACGGCGACATTTGCATGGAACTTCGTTTCTAACTCGCAACTCGCAAGTGTGATAAGTAAGGCACTTAGTTCACCCTGGTCGAATAAAACGTATTCGCTACAGTCACACCTCACACCTACATACAAACAACCAAATTTTCCCATTTAGAGACCTCCAAAATAACCTATTAATATAATTTTGATAAAAGTATCCAGACGGTTATAGGATACTTCTTATCGGCCTGCAATGAAGCCAAGATGTGGATTTTAAACTTTCATCTTCGCCGACGAATTTGCGCGCATCTTTTAGTTTTAAATCTAACTCATAGAATAATCATCATAGCAATACCAATGTGGCACAAATTCGTTTATAAAGTTTAACGCTTTGACAGAACTTATGCATAATTTTCCGATCAACTCATACCTGCATCTCGCATAAAACAGTAGAATAAAATAATAGGTATTTAAAGCCAAAATGTACGTGATGAGGACATATAGTCGCATGAATTAAGCCTTTTCGGTGTAGTATACATAATATATATTACTATTTTTACTACTAGACCTGGAACGCTTTAAAGGATCTTTTCGTTCTTATCAATTTTGGCTTTATGATTCGTTCTTATTATAGATTGTAATAAACTAATAAATCATATTTATATACTAAATATTTCCTACGAAATAACTTTCTTAGCTGGAAGAGATCCCTTACAGGGATAAGTTCGCAATTGTACATAACCATTGATCTTTGTACTGTTTCTGTATGATTTTATGTGCAATAAAGTGTTACATACATACTTTGTTCTCATGTCATGACTCTTAGTGTGTACAAGCAGATTTTACATTATTCATATTATATGCAAAGAACATGCCTTAATATTAAATAACGACCTAATAAGGGAAATGTTATGGTTACACATTATTGTAGGCTTTAAATAAACTCATGCTTTTACCCTCGACTCCACTACATAACTTCTTCCAAGCATTTTATGATGGTGTGTTAACTAGATATAAGGCATTTAATACAAACGTTGGTAATAAATAGTTTTAGAAAGTCAAATCCACAATTCACCGAAATCTTTGACCAAACTGCAGTACCGGTATATTTTTTTTAATTATTGATAGTTATGTAGCTACGTATAGCCGCACATTGGAGTAGCATGAAGTTTATATAATTATGTATATTAAAGATTCTCAACTATACCTGTATTATTGAGAGTACTTATACCATAAGTGTTCTCTTTACAAAATCATTAGTGAGGTTGTTCGTGTTTGAAGCAGTGCACGAATTGTAAACTCCAGACATATAGACGAAGAGCTGACCGCGGATCGTGATAGCGTGATCATCGCTACCATGTCCGGCACTATTATCCACTTTCTTTTTACGGCAAGTGCATGCTCTTTTTTCAAAAACAACTGTTATCACTTTATGTACGATTGAACTGCGATACTAGGCACTCTTAGTTCAAATTGGCTATTTGAAAATTGTTTGTTAACGAGAGTAATACAATACGCATGGAGAATGAAGCTGCCTGATCGTTATTGCGCCTGACACAACACATAACTGGATTGAGCAAACACAATTCAACATATAATCACAATAATTAACATGGAAAAATGGAAATGTTGCCGTACGATACGAAATCATTTGCGACGTGTTATCATGTGAGTGATGTTGTTATTAAACAGGCTATTACGAGTATAACACATGACAATTAACTGTGGCAAGTCACGGAACTCGTAAACTAAGATCGGTTTAAAAAACCGGTCAAGTGCGAGTCGGACTCGCGCACCGAGGGTTCCGTAGAAACTCGTAAGTAGATACGTGAATAGTTTAAGAAAAACTGTATGGCGATTTAGCAAATAAGTTTGTGTTACGATTTTTGCAAATTTTTAAAAAACGGTGTAAGTTGGGGGTCTGAGGTGCCGTACTATCAGTACGCACCAATGCCAGTTCTCGAAAATGACCGTGCCACGCTCTATTGGGACCGATCCATTATCACGGACAGGACAGGACTATTGTAGCCAATAAGCCTGATATCGTGCTAATAGATCGATCCAAGCGCCGTGCAGTGCTCGTCGACATCACCATCCCCCATGACGAGAACCTCGTGAAGGCCGAGAAGGACAAGCTAAGCAAGTACCTTGACTTGGCTCACGATGTGATGTTGATCCGACGATCATTGTTCCGATAGTCGTTTCGGCGAACGGGCTTATAGCGAAGAGTCTCGATCACCATCTCAAGAGACTCTCGCTAGATAGCTGGATCAAGCGTCAGATACAGAAAGCTGTTCTTCTGGACACGTCGCGCATCGTCAGGAGGTTCCTCTCTCTGCAGCCCTAACCACCGGTAGCTTGGGTCCCGCGCCGCTGCCGGCGGCACCCTAGGTTAGGGATTTTATAATGTGTTTATATTTTGTGATTTCATTTTGTATTTTACTTTTTATATATATATATATTGTAAAAAGCCTAATCTAAGAAAATAAAGATATACCGGATATTAATAATGTAGCTATTACCAAAAAGCGTGATGTACATGTAGCCTGCTTCAATGTTAATGCGAGGTGTCATTAGTATTTCCAAAATAATAACTATGTAGGAAGCAATGTCTTCTCTGTAAAGACACTTAATTAGCTAATTTAGGTAATGAAAGTAGGACCAAGTAAGTACAAACATCAGAATTCAGTATGATCTAGTAATTTAGTTGAGAGGTAAGTAATTTGGACTAGAAGGACGTAGACATAGACATGCCCGGATTGTATATCTACGTGCTTGTTATTTGAATACGCTTTGCAAATCGCATTCGATTTGCGTATACAATACATTCTACCTATACTACTATACGTATTAGGCTGATTCATATTTTGTCGATTTTAGGGTTCCGTACCAAAATGGTAAAAAAGGAACCCTTATGGTGCGACTCTGTCTGTCTGTCTGTCTGTCCGTCCGTCTGTCCGGTTGTCACAGCAAGATATCTCAGGATCTACTGATGCTATCGACTTGAAATTTGGAATAGTGTTAAGAACCGCTAACCCGAGCTTATGGGATGTAAAAAAAATCTTGAAACTTTTTTCCTTTTTAGGGTTCCGTAGCCAAAATGGCTAAAAAGGAACCCTTATAGTTTCGTCATGTCCGTCCGTCCGTCCGTCCGTCCGTCCGTCCGTCCGTCCGTCCGTCCGTCCGTCCGTCCGTCCGTATGTCACAGGCATTTTACTCAAAAACTACAAGACCTATACTGATGAAATTTGGAATATAGATGTCTTGTAGATGCCGCAACTAAGTTTGGTAGTTAAATAATAAAAATAAAAAAATCTAGGGGGGGCACTCCATACATGTAACAGAAGCTAAAAAAAATTTTTTTTACAAAATGTCAACGTGTGGGTCATAGTTCGACAGCTCTTTTGAAAACATTTTAAGGTTTTTAAGTAATGTTTTTGATTAAGTGAATACCTTTGGAAATAATCGCTCCGAAAGTTGTGAAAATTGTGTCCCCCCCCCCCTCTATCTTCTAAACCGTGTGTCCGTAAAATATAAAAAAAATTACAAATATAACGCTCAATTAATACTTTCAACGAAAATTATTTTCAACAAGATCAGATTAACCGTTTTTGAGTTATTGCCGATAAATTGCGCTTTTCAACAAAAGGACGTAATTGCTATGAAGATACGCTGTTTTGTTGTTGTACTTTTATTACATCGTATTTTTACCTTATAGTTACGGCTATGGAACCCTACACTGAGCATGGTCCGACATGCTCTTGGCCAGTTATTTTTAAAGGGGTCCGTAATGAGACTTATTGAAATTAGGGCTATTATATCGAGTGGGGTATCAAATGAAAGGGCTTGATTTGTAGATTAAAACACTTTTTTTTTTTTTAAATAAGTAGTTTTTGATTTATGGCGAAAAACGTTAAAAAAAAATACCATTTCCCCCCTATTATCTTCGAATTTACTGAACAGAAAAATCTGTAATAATTACCAATTATTAATGTCTTCCTATATATTACAGGAAAAATATAACGGTTTTCCTAACTTGCACCGTTTTTGAGAAATTTGCAAAAATCTTATCACATACTTATTTGCTCCTACTAAACTAATCGCCATATAGTTTTTCTTGAATTATTCATGTATCTACTCTACTTATGAGTTTGTACGGAACCCTCGGTGCGCGAGTCCGAGAGTTATTTCTTGCGTTGCCTTTTATTTCATTCTAGGGCATGAATAAACATCCCTGTTTTTTTTTTAGATTTTTTATTCAAGTTTTTAAATTGGTACGGAACCCTCAGTGGGCGAGTCTAACTCGTACTTGTCCGGTTTTTTTTATCGGGTTCCCAGATATTATTAAATCCAGGATATTATGTCTCGTTGGTATTTTTTCTATCACGGATAGCTTTCACATTAAAAGTCCTTTCCTAATAAGAATTTCAATATACTCTAATCGATCAAGAAAATCGTACTTAAATAATATGTTAATATATCTTCAACCCTCTATTAAATTAAATCACTACATAGTATAAAACAAAGTCGCTTTCTCTGTCCCTATTCCCTATATCCCTATGTATGCTTAAATCTTTAAAACTACGCAACGGATTTTGATGCGGTTTTTTTTAATAGATAGAGTGATTCAAGAGGAAGATTTATATGTATAATACATGCATTTAGGATCAGCATTGCACCCGTGCGAAGCCGGGGCGGGTCGCTATTAATATACATATATATTAATAATATATATATTATTATACACGGCTATTTTTAATCGGTGATCAGGAGTAGACAAATATTAATATCTACTTAGCTGAAATCAAACTTAATAGGCGAGGTCTAACGCAAAAAAGCTCACTGTTTAACATGACTTAAACTAATAACCACTGGATACATGGTCACCTACATTAATTATTGAAGTAAAATCACGTGATCACGATACGCCAAGTGCCATCGCTTTGGCGGAAAATTTGACAGATCTTAAGTAAATAAACTTTTCTACGAGTATGAGTAGTTAGGGCGTGATAGATAACGAATTAAAATTGATAAAATGGCCGAAAATGAAAAGGATGCAATTCCGACGATTTAAGTAGTCACTACACGAAGGACTGACTCACATGAAACCTCGCTGCTTGCCTAGTGCTCCTACGAGGATCCCGAGCAAAATATCTTAAAATGCGTCGATCCAGATCGTCAGGACGACGTCGAGGTCGGCCGGGTGCTTGAGCGTGGTTGGGCACTGTGAGTGTGAACTGTCCGAAGTCACGGAGGTTTTAGTTCATGCGGTTTATCAAACTGTGCGTGAGAATTGGTACGTTTGGATGAATTTCGTGGAATAATTCTTGAGTTCATCTTGATCTGTTTGGTTTGCATTGATAAACGTACCTACAATATTGTAACGCTCGATATTTGAGTACAGATATCATATGGTCGAGGCATGTTTTTTTTAATGACTAATTTACTTTTCTCATTCAATATTTGTGAATTCTGTGACGTTTATATACATGACAGTGACAAGTTATTACTCATAAATTATCATTGCCTTCAGATTAGTAGGGTGACAAGGAATTTAGGATAAAACTGATTTCAAAATAAAAATTATCATAGAAAAAAAAAATTTTTAGATGTAACTAATTACGACATCAACGTGACCGCCATCAATTTCTGAGTTAGAAAAATTGGTACCTGATCACCGATTAAGAATCATTGTGTATTTAATTTCTTTAATGAATGCAAACTTAAAAAACTTGTGTCACATTAACATCAAGGTATTTTTTGTGAAGTACCTAATTAGTGGTATTTGTCAGTAGTTTGTTAGTTTGCATCTCGTAAGTTTTCCTTCCTCCATGCCGCCGTTCACGCGTCCGCCGCCGCGCTATTATACCGCCTTGAAAGCCCCCATTCGTTTCCCCGTTACCGGCTTGTTTGACAGCCATTGTTATATCACCAGGTAAACAAAGCTCCCACTCCTAGCTGACACCCACTGCGATCTAATGTTCAAGGAATACTACGCGCGCGTGTATCAGATTGCATTATAACCTTATTAAAATAAAATAAATAAATAAATAAAATAAATAAAGTTTTATTGTGCAGGTAGGACACCCATAGACATTACAAAACAAAATTATTAAATTACAAATACAACGAAAAATTAAGCCTAATATTACAATTACAAAAGTAGATTGCAATAGTCGTAAACTAGTAGGTGAACCACTTACTTGCGGTTTTCAGTCTGGTGTGCAGACAGCCAGCATTTAAAAATAGGGCTATCCATGTCGCGGTATATCGCAGATAGGATGCTGTTGTGAGAGCAGCGCAACCGCTCCCAGAAGGAAGCAATACGCGCCCGCACAACAGCAAAAAAGTCGGGAACTCTAGCTTCAGCGAACATAGTGGAGGCACTGCAGAACCTCGGCAGCCGCATCAGCGTACGGAATATGTCATTATACTGCACCCTGATGGCGCTGTACGATTTTCTGCTGTACCTCACCCACAGTTGACAGGTGTAAAAAGAGAGACAGTAGGCATTGAATAACGTCAACTTGACTCTCTTGCTACACCCGGCAAATCTACGGGCTACCATGTTGCCTCTCACCGCCAGCGCTCTTCTCTCTCGCTCCATATCTTTGTCGTCCCTCATGTCTTCGGTTAAAATGTGACCCAGATATTTGAACTGCTTCACTACGCGCACAATCTCACCATTTAACCTGACCTCTGGCACATTATCCGGACCTCTTCCCGCCCTGAACACCATCACTTCAGTTTTGGCTACATTATATATCAGCCCATGAGAATTCACATAATTCTCACAGACTGACAACAGCTTTCTTAAGCCCTTGATGGAGGGGCTAAGGATCACCATGTCATCAGCATAGCTGAGACTGTTCACACAGACATCGCCTATGTGACAGCCGATTTTGGTGTCCCTTATTGCTTGGATGCCTCCTCATTAGTCCTTACGCATTATTCCTTTGGTTGTTTGTATGTGATTTTGGAATGTGTCGATAGTTTCATATCATTTTATGTTTAACTACTGAACGTTACTTCATTTTTATGAAGTGAGTAATTCCCCCGCACTGTGAATTACCTACGTATTTTCAGTACCTTTTTTTGACTGTTCCGTACGTGATGTAGAATTTCATAAAGCCTCGTCAAAGTCGTCAAGTACGCGTTATAAGGGAAAATGCGAAACAAGGTAAAACAAACAAACTGCATTATTTATTCCTAGAACGGCTTCCAGGTAGATATTGTAGGCCTGTTTAAAGTGGCTTAAACGTTAGTACTTATTCAGCCCTATCATTTCAGCTTCATGCCATGTATTATTAATAACTGGGTTAATGGGACATGGAAATAAAGTGTATAGCGAAGTTGTTAATTGTAGTGGTTGGTTTTGTCGTTATTAGCGTTCTCTGACTTTCTAGTCTCGGCTAAAATTGTGCTAAAATCACTTGACGACTTTTAACTGGGGTGAACTGGAAACCCGTAAGTGGTTTATTTTGGTTTTCTATCGACTCAATACTATTAAAACTACGTGCTCGGTTAAAATGGTTAGTTGAACTTCGTGCCTCTCTTTCACTCGTTGGTCTTAGAACGATTTTGACCTTGAAAGGGTAGCATGGAATTTATTCTGAGTCCTATTTACGTATGTGATTTATGAGCAAATTAACACGGTACCCACTTTTATATTTCTTTATTTACGCCTGCGATACGGCTTGTAAAATATTTACTCACCACTTCATTCTAAATAGCATTTTCAGACCGGCGTGGTGTATTAAAAAAAAACAATTGCAACCAACTTTTATTTTCTTTTATCTATATAATATAAAGATTGTATTGCCTGAAACCTATATTTTACAATAAGTAAATAAGCGTGGAAATCCGCCCAGAATTTTCCGGATTATTTACATTTTCCTGATTTACCAGCGCGCGCGTGGCGCGTTACCAGTTGGTAATGATTAAACGTAAACGTGGTAATGGGTAAACGGGGGTAAAATAGTGGGGCTTATTATAGGGCTGCCATCTCCAAAATTTGATATCTAGGACAAAAATCGTAAATGGGCATTTCTCCAGAAATATGTCTGCGACTCATTCATCTGTCTCCATACATTTAGTATGAAAAAGGGCCAGATGAATGAGAAGACCGCAGACATATTTCTGGAGAAATGCCCAAATCCCCGGATTTTGGAGCTCAACACCCGGACACCAACAGCAATTTTTTTTCTGGGGAGATAGGGGGAGGGGGGGTATTCAGCGTTTTTACGGCGTTTTATTTTCGTCATTATTGTCTCAGTAAATATTGTTAAAAAAAACGATAGGTACTTACTTAGTGTTAACTTTTTATGAAACCGAAAAACAGTCCCGAGTTTAAGTCTAGTTATATCAAAATTGTCACGATTTGTCCTATCGTTATAGTATGGTTGTCAAACGGCGCGGTCAAAACGCTCGGAGAATCGCCCATACATACTCAGGTGATTTTTGGCAGAAAAACTATTACTGTACTTGTAACACTTCAGTTGTTACTAACATTTGGTACGGTTTATTAAAATAAAAAGCATGAGTTTTAATGAAACTTTAACCCTTACTCTCCTTTCTTTGGTCGGTTTTTAAATTTAAAAGAGGAATTTGACTAATCTATCCTAACCTATCTCACTTAAGAATAAAATTTCTGTAATAAACGAAATTATTGTTACAGATTCTACATAATCTCGTAATCTTTTGAACGAAAAAATAACCGACTAAGCATCTAATTTTGAAGACCTAATTATATGTTTGAATTGTCGACCTGACTATAAATGGTTTTTAAAGATTTTTTAATTAAGCTTTGTGTCACTGTTCCTTAAAATTATATACTTTTTATTAAAAATATTAGGCACGATTAGAAATATACTACAAATCATTTAATTATTGATATGAAATGGTTGGGTACGTCTGAATTGCTCACTTCACAATGACATAAGTCAATTTGACACATTTGAGAATGACAAATATGTCGTAGTTTTTTTGGTCTTGAATTACAATTCCGAGTATATATATATACACAAGGTGTTACACGACCAACTGAAACCCTGAAAACCGTTTATTTAGAATCAAGAGTAGAATCGATTACATTATATTTTAATACATGTTTTTTTTTAATTTCCTCTTTTTATCTTGCCAGTCTAAAAGTTACGAGTGCAACATTTGCGACTGTGTTACTATTCACAGATCGAGTTGTCACGTGTTGTCAAAGTGTTTGTGTCTCGGTGGGATGACCTTCGTCACTCACACGTAATCAACAAATGTAGAGTTACTAATCGACTAGAATAAAATAAAAAACAGAAACACACTAATATATTTGGCAATAATACACGGATTTAAAAACAAATACTGTAGACTAATTCAAAATAATATAAATCAGTTGGGGTGTCTGAGGTTTTCAATAGGTCGTGTAACACGTTGTATATATACCTACATATAATAAAATGGTAACAAGACTGTGTGTACATTAAATATTATCTATCGAGTGAAAATAAAAGTAATAAAACGTAAATAATAACGTTAAAGTTTTTTGAATGTTTATTTGATTGTTGACTCGCTTGTTTGTGGAATGTTTTATAATAAAACAGCGTAAGCACGTAGATGCGCAGCGTATCTTTAATTTGCAACTGACATTGCAGTACAGTGTTGCCACATATATAACACCCTCGCACTTATTCTAATTACGCTATAACTATGTACTTAAATAGTTATGTAATTCTAACACACGTGGTCTCGTAGGTATCGGTTATGTACACTGACTGTGGGACTACCTATATGACGCGACTTGGATCTATAATGGACCATCGTTAGTAATACATGAAGTATAAATAATAAGTAACATATGAAAAGTAACTACTTAATTCTAATTTTACTACGGTTACAGTTAATTTATTTATTTTATTACACGAGGAAAACTTATCGTACAAGGCGAACTTAATGCCATAAGGCATTTTCTACCAGTTAACCTTACTGCAAGGTAGATAACTATTTTAAAGTTCGCAATTACAAATATATATATATATATAAACTTAATCTGGATTTGTCGGCGACTACATACTATAATGGTTGAAATATTAGTCAATTTCAAATCCGTAGCGCTTGACTTTTTTAGGAATTCGTTTTTCTAATGCTGGCAACGGTGGTTCTGCACACCTGACGCGCTCTGGTTTGCCCTCTTCATGCGACGGCGCTTTTCTGAGCGTTTCCGTTGCTGAGACCGGGGCCGGCAGGTGCGTCGATGCTGGGATCGACTCGGCTGGTGTCGCCGCGAGCGGTGGCGATGGCGTCATCGTTCCGGGCCCGGTGCTTGAGGCGGTTGCCCCGTTGAGGTCGCTCGCCGCCTTTGATAAGTCAGGCACAGCTGTACTAGACGCGATTGGCCGCTCGTTCTGCGCGGCGCCCCCGGATTCCGGTTCAGTATAGTCCGGAGGACAAACGTTCGAGTTTCTCAAGTGTCGCCGCTTCATTTGATCTACATGGCGATGATGACTAGATCCGTCACTTGTCACAACCGTATAGTCAGATTTCCCTAGTTTATCTGTTATTAAACCATCGGACCATTTTGTACCTGGCCGGAAAGTCCTGTATTGAACAGAGTCGCCTATGTCGAAGTCTCTGAATGGCTTACGCGATCGTTCTACCATTTTGGATTGTTGGTTAACTACCTTAACGCTTCTATCCGGTTTTATAGCATCTAATCGGATACGCAAGTCGCGGCCCTGCAGGAGTCGAGCGGGTGACTCACCGGTGGTACTATGCGGCGTATTGTGATAGTATAATAGAAATTTAAGGATGGCCCGGTCCACGTTGACCGCCTCGTATTTAGCTTTCTTGATAACGTTTTTTATTAGCTTGACGGCCCCTTCGGCTGCTCCGACGTCGAACTCCCTGATTTTGCCGATAGACATTTTATATATTATTTCACACGCGAAACTCTTTTAAAATAGCCGATTACTATTTTCCGTCGTCGCCAATGGAATGTTTTATAATAAAACAGCGTAAGCACGTAGATGCGCAGCGTATCTTTAATTTGCAACTGACATTGCAGTACAGTGTTGCCACATATATAACAGTTTGTTTGTTTGCGCATCATGCAAACACTACCGGACCGTCTTCCATGAAATTCCGGGTAAAATATAGGTTAATTTTTAACCGATTACGACGTAGCAAAAAAGAGACAGTTTTATTTCACCGCCGTGAACGGAATTATGGGCATCCTCTAGTCTTCTAATATAGTGATGCTTCCTGATAGCAATACATATTCTCTTATTGGAGTAATCGTAGAAGTAGTGGGTTGGGTCCTGATCGCCTTACTTGCATTTAGCCTTGGTATTCCAAACGTCTCAGTTGTACACTGGCCAAGTATGCAAAATGACTTGTTTATCTAATCCCATGATTACAAAATGGTCCAAGTTTCAAGAAGACTTAGGGAACAAAACTCCTAGGTCGTGAAATGCACAAGTAGGCAGAATGTCTCAATTGTATAAAGTCTTGGTTGTGATAAGGACTACTTTACGATTTAACTATATAGTCTTTATACTATAAAGACATTCTACAATATTGGACGTAAAGATTATTCAGACCATATACCTATTAAAACATTATGACGTTAAGCCGTTTTGCAGTCAAGTCATTCCCAACCAACATTTGGGTGTCAGTTAAGGGTTTTATTACAGCTTTAACCTGTTTAACTGAGTTATAATTATCTCAGTTGTAACTAATAGTGATATAAAGGAGTTAAAAAAAAATAATAGCTCCTAAAGTGGTATTAGAACTTTAATGAACGATGTTAAAAAGTCTTTACAGTTAGAATAGTGTTAATCAAAGCAAGTATAGTTAAGAGTTATAGCTTTAACCTGTTTGTAGCTCTTAAACCCTTACAAGAGTGCTCGCTGACACTCGTTAACTCTTATTGTTGTTTAGTGGTTGCCGTAGAGTGTCTTATAAGTCTCTAGGTATTATATTGACTTTAAGGTGCAGGCAGGGGTTGTAAAACAGAGTTTTCCAAGAGTGTAGTAAGTGTATTTTTTTAAGTCTATTATTACACCGTTACATGTAGTAAAGACTGCACAATATTCTTAACTAAAGGTGTTATAGTTCCAAAAGCGTAATAGATGACTTAAGTGAAAACTAAAGCTTTAACGTTTGTTCGCCATTGTTTTGGGGAACATAACCTATAAAATTATTGCATTATTCAATATTTGACAACAAAATACTTCATTATTTATGTTACTTTTGTCATTCTATGGATGCCACTTAATTCTACATTCCACTGGCCAAGAAGCAAGAATAAAAAATGATAAAAACTTGAAGTTTTTATTTTATCCTTCATTAGTTTTATATGAAATCTTTGATAAATCGCGGGCGCGTTAAAATTGAGATGGAAAACATGGTATACATTAACCGTAAAATCACAACCGCAGATGGTTTTCACAAACAAAAATTATCACTCGAGTAACTAATAACTTGCTTTAACCCTTTCTGTCAAAAGTCTTCGCCATTAGGTGAGTTTTATTGTGATTGTGTTGTGATAAGTACAAGTTTATTGTAACCGTATAGCATTTTTAAACAAATCGTACGCATAAAATACTCAGGAAGAGGTAAGTTTCTCACTTGAGACTTTTTAATAGGTCTAATATAGTTTTAAGTGATAAATCACTCTCAGCCGACGTTTTTGTAAGAGCCATAGCGTCGACCAACTCACTTATTACTCAGTTATACCGGTCAAAGTATTAGCTGAGGGTGAATTAACTCTCTTGTACAGGTCCCTAACACCTTTATACCACTGCTCTGTAGGCTTTGTATAACTTTAACCTGTAAAACCGTGGGCCTCTTTCTTGGTTATATGTGAGTTAGAGCATGCTATAACTCCACTGTACAGGCTAGTCTTAACACTTAAATACTTGAATGGAACCGATATACCAGCGATATACAGCGTATCTTAACTCTACTATGTCTTATAACAGTGAGGGCATTTTACAGACCAAGACATTTTACTCCCCGGACAAAAATACAACTAAGGTGCTCTGCTCTCTAAGGCTAAATGCAAGTAAGGCGTTCAGGACCCAACCCGAAGTAGTTAGCAGTAGGCTACCGTCCGCGCCCTACGTGACCGGCGTGAGAGGCCATGAGCATCGGCCAACAGTTAATGCGCCCGTTGCAACCTTTGCTTGAACAAGGCACGACTGCAAATGAGCCCAAGACCTTCTTTTTATATTATGTCATGCTTTTCCAATTGCATTATTAAATCAATTGGTCCTGAATATAATGAGCAAGCTTCAAGGCCAAGACTGTCTGTCAAAGGATGTGCTGTTCGACGGTGCTTCGTGGCGAGCCTTAACGATATACAAGGGTTGCCACACTGTCGACCTCCGGTACAGCTGAGTGATTGGTACTTAAAGGATACTCTCAATCAGGTTGACCTTTAAGCACGCTATTAAACATATAGTCGAATGCTTATTCCTTAATTCAGGTATCGATATTACAAGCTTACACAAAGCGTACAATGTGCAAATACCGAAGACCGAATAAAGAGGCCAATGTTACAGTCGTTAAAAATGTAAAATCAATACAAAACAATTATAAACGAACAAACGTTTTTAAATCATTATTTGGTTTTGGTCATTTTGCATTCGGTGGATTTGGCGTTGCATTGTACCGTTTCACAGTTTGCTTTACTATTATCAGTCGTGTTGGTAGTGCGCCTCTTCACCTTCCAAACAACATGGGCCCCAAACTCCATACCGTAAACTCGGATTACTTTAGCCCTAAAGGCAACTAAAATTGTCCGCATTCATAATTAATGTTTTCCTTGCAATATTTTATAATTTTACACTAACATCTGATTCTCCAATACCCATATCACATTCATTTGATCCACTTTTGACGTAAAACAGTTAAATCTCTTTTTTTTTGAGCGGACAATGTTACCCCCCAGGGCTAAAGTAGCCCAGGTTTACGGTGATTATTATTTTTGCGGTTAAATCGGTGTGTTGATATTTTCCGTCATTAGTTCTAGGGATGTAACGATACATAGTTTTGCCGATACGATACCGATACCGATATATTGTAGTAAATATCGGCGATACCGATACCGATGCCGATATCTTAGCTAAATAATGAACTTCAAATATTTGTATGTCCTTATTATACCTAAAACTTGGCTATATTTAACAGAGAGTCAACCTTGAAAGTGTAAAGTAGAAATA
Source organism: Eudemis profundana (assembly GCA_947034925.1). Lineage (NCBI taxonomy): Eukaryota > Metazoa > Arthropoda > Insecta > Lepidoptera > Tortricidae > Eudemis > Eudemis profundana. Next base: position 31,518,770 of record OX344794.1, read on the forward strand.
TTAGAAAAAAATAGATTGTCAAATAAAATTCAAATTTATTTTTTAAAAGGAACCAAAGATTTAATTAACATAGTTATTGTTATTGCACAGGGTAATAGACCAATACATAAAATAAGTCAGTAATTGAAATTACTTTCTGCAGTTTTTTTTTCATACAGCAAATTCTTTTCGCGTTCTTCAAATATCGGTTGTATATTATCGGCGATACCGATATATCGGTATCGTTACATCCCTAATTAGTTCATTAAATGTGGTTTGTAATTATAGTTTAGAACACGAAATTACTCGTACAGTCACTATTTGATACATAGTATGTCGTAACGGCTGAGGTACTCAAAAATATGGGCAGGGTTAAATTTCAATAAAGTCCTTCCATAATTAATATATTTGCGAAAGGTGGATGTTCAGATATTATTGGTCATATCTAGTGCTAGGAATTTATTGAAATGTAACATTGCAGCAGAAATATTTGACTATACCTCGCCCGCTATATTTGATGTCGACTCATTATGATTCGTTAAAGTCCTTCGCTGCGGCTAAAGCAATATCTCGAATAGAAACAGACTGTTACTGTTGGGGATTATCTTGAACAGTAAGGGTTTTATCTATCTATTCACATGTATTATTCATGAATACTTGAATAGCCTGATTTTAGAGGAAAGTTTAGTACGTGATTTAATTATGCATGTAATTTACACTACCTATTGTTCTTTCTGGTGTTTTTATGGTAATGTAATGACGTCTTATTAACTCTTCGGTTTATTTTAAAGCGTAGGAAATAGGACTTAATCTATAATCTATCTATGTGAATTACTTTATATACCTAAATATTTTTCCAGATTGCCGAAATGTATTTCTGTATAAATTATTTTGATTCGTATTAAATCCGTCGTTATACATGTGTGACGATATGTCAATAGAAAAGATTAAAATAAGCTTAATTATTACTGTGTCAAAACGTGCTAAACTAGATATTTTTTTAGGCTCAATATCGATATATACCTTTAGACTCAAAGGGCGTAAACGCCATTAGAACCTACGGCGTTTACGCCCTTTGAGTCTAAAGGTATCGATATAGGTGGGCTTCTGATCTTCGTTTGGTATATGTATAAGTATTTTTCGAGCTACGTTATTGACCATCGGCATTCAACTTTTTACCTTCAATATATAGTAAAACTATTTTTGGGCAACGCTATCCGCTGTTATAAATCACTCAGTCAGGACTTCAGGACCAAATTACCGTCTAATATTTTGGACGTAGTAAGCCACAGACCACTAAACTTAGTGGTCTGGGATTATTTTTGAAGACAAGATCCGCCAAAACTGCTCCGGCGTATTCGAGAATGCCCATTTATTGCCGAAGACGCGAATTCGCGTCACTCGGTTTGTTAATCGTAATGCCGCGGACGCGAATTCTCGTCTTTATTTGTTTTGCCATTTAGAGCTGGTAATAACAGTAAAAAAAAAACCGGTCAAGTGCCAGTCGGACTCGCGCACCGAGGGTTCCGTACAAACTCATAAGTAGATACGCGAATAGTTCAAGAAAAACTGTATGTCGATTTGTTTAGTAGAAGCAAATAAGTATATGTTATGATTTTTGCAAATTTCTCATCATCAAGAGGACTGTTATTCTCCATACAAAATGCTGTTCCCCGAATTTACAACGCCATCTATGTATAAGCTTGGTAAAATAATTATAATATTATTTACAATTATTTAACTTTGCAAACGTGACACAGTATTTAAATTTATTTATTATTAGCTGTTTACGAACTAATTGTTACTATACTATGTTTCTTTGTTCAATTATAACATCGTTAAATGTTTAGTGTTTTAGCGCCATCTAGTTTTTTTCCCGGAAATCCCCTAGCGTGAAAAAGGCCATCGCTTAGTTTTGCTACTCTCCGCTAGATAGATTAATGGATGGATTAAGTTTTTGTAAATTTCTAAAAAAGTATTAAAGTTAGGAAGACCGTTCTATTTTTCCTGTAATGTTCAGGTTGATATTGATAATTAGTAATTATGATACATTTTTCTGATCAGTAACTTCGGAGATAATAGGGGGGGAATGGCACATAAAAATGTATAAATTAAAAACTACTTATTTAAGAAAAAAAATAAAAATGGTGTTTTAATCTACAAATTAAGCCCTTTCATTTGATTCCACTTTCAATATAATAGCCCTACTTTCAATTTTCAAAGTCCCATTACGGAGCCTTTTAAAAAAAAAGTAAAAAAGGTACAAGATATTTTTTATGTCCAATAAGCTCGGGTTAGCTACTTTTAACACTATTCCAAATTTCAAATCGATAGCATCAGTAGTTCCTGAGATATCTGGCTGTGACAGACGGACAGACAGACAGACAGACAGACAGACAGACAGACAGACAGAGTCGCACCATAAGGGTTCCTTTTTTACCATTTTGGTACGGAACCCTAAAAACTGATACTCAAAATGTACTTTACTTTTGATGCAAAATGCTCTTGCTTGCTGGTTTCTGATTTAGTAGAGTTAAAATTATTATATTTTTTTACGCAGGTGCCGAAGACGCGAATTCGCGTCACTCGATTTGTTAATCGTAATGCCGCGGACGCGAATTCACGTCATTAAAAGCTGTATGTATGCCGGGGACGCGAATTCGCGTCACTCGATTTGTTAATCGTAATGCCGCGGACGCGAATTCGCGTCATTAAACGCTGTATGTATGCCGGGGACGCGAATACGCGTCACTCCGTTTGTTAATCATAATGCCGCTGACGCGAATTCGCGTCGTTAACAACTTTATCTGTATGCCGCGGATGCGAATTCGCGTTGTTAAAAACTTTATCTGTATACCGCGGACGTGAATTCGCGTCGTCACTTGCAAGGCGCCGGCACTGCGGGGAAAGTAGGAATATGAAGCGTCGGCAAGGAATGGGTTAAGGGTTCGCCACTGCAGTATGTTCGAGTATCTCGAAATGGCTCATCGGATTTCAATCCTTTTTGGTAAGAGAGCGCTATCCAGACTACGATGAAATGAAAAGAGTTATAACATTTTCTAGCATGGCGGACGGAGATGCGGGCAAATTCTAGTACCTAATGTAAAGTTAAGGTGATTGGAGTCACACTGTTCTCTATAAATAATAAAAAGAGGGTCACCCTTTCACTTCAAGGACATAAATTTGGGTTGAAATGTGTTTTCATTTCGTAATTTGATACATTTTGTAGGCGAATAATTTTTTTGCCACGAATGATGCTAATAGATGGCAGTGGCGCATCAATGACAGATTACACCTTTGAATGATGAAACATGAACAAACATTTCAACCAATATTGATTTCGTCAAAGTGCATTATTAATCCTCTTTTCATTTGTATGGAGAATCGAGCTACTCGAGTCAACCAAAGCATGAGAACAGTTTTCATGCTCAAGTAAGTCGATATATTTTAAGACGACGAACTGGAAATGGTCCTTCGGAATTTGTATGTATATTTCTATCAGTTTGGTACATAAACTACTAATGTAATTTACTATATTTTCTTGTAAACTGTACACAACTACAAGCAAGATGGGCTTTAGTTAAGTTTTTACCTATAAACTAGTTTTAAAACCGCGGAAGGTGGGGATCGCCGCGCCGATGACGCCGCGTCGGCGCTCATATTTAGTTGGGGGCAGAAACGATCTGTTTTCGATTCATTGTTTAGCGATGCGTCACCTTAAGATCCTTTTCTCACGAGCGGCTGAAGATATCAAATTTTATTTTTATGACAATTGCCTATTCGTGGTACATCATAAAAAATAGAGTAGGTATTGCTCAATATAAAAACATACCTAATGTATTTTATATCGTTTCTCGTACGTTCTCTGCTTACACGTCTCTACAATATAACTATGTGTAGGTAACTGAGAGTTGCTTTTAGACTTATTACTTTCCTCCTACAACGTCAATGAATAGACTTAAACTGGCTATCCACTATGGTTAGTCTGGAATAAGCTTTTATATTGAATCATAAAAAATACGCATTTTACTCTAAATAAAATGTATACCTATCTTTTGTGTTGGCTGATTTAGATAATGAAAATGTAGTTTTAAGGATGCCTTTATGATTTTTAATATTATTAGTAACACGCTTTATAAGTTCATACATCGTTCTTAATTAAATTATTAATAATGTTTAGTATTATTTTATGGCCGCTGTGACAACCAACCCGCGAGACAACCATACCCGGTCTCCCCTATTGAGAATATATATAAGTCTTATTGAGCCCTATATATCCCTGAAATTTCAGGGTTCTAGCTTTAGCCAGTATTAAATTACGGGAGGCTGAAAATGGCCTGAATGGCTTCGAGAAAAGGATGGTACGGCCGTGCTTTTGTTTTGCTCGACTTGGCGTGGGCACTGCCGTGCCCCCAGATAGACTATTAATTGCTCAAAAAGTGTACTTTTCGTAGCTGTATAATCGTACGGAAAGTTGTACCTATTTTTCGCACTAGTGCTTTGTACTTTTCACCTAGTTTTCGTACACTAAAATACATTTAACTGCCAATAAATTACCTATAAAGTGATGAAAGTATATTTATTGCTTGTTCATGTTTAAAATAATTAAATTATCATAATTATGATATATTCTTTTCAAAAGAGTTTCTTTTGATTTGGCTGAATGTTGACAACCGTGTTGCGGGGTTTTTCTTTTAGCGTAATTTTTCACAAATGTATTAAAACACGTTTGATACACGTGCAGAACTGTCATTTCCTCTCTATAAACTCTTGAGAGATAACATACTTTCCGCATTTATATCGAAAACTACTATTTACGAACCGTTTATCGTGCATTATTATAGTTATAGAATAGTGGCTGACTGGTCTTTTTAAAAAATCAATAAAGTAAACGAAGAGCCATTGGAAAATGAATTTATTGAGTAGCAACTGCCAACCTACCATTCCGTATAATAGCATGCGACACTGATGTGCAGACTGCATGGCCACTTTTCATTCACTTCGTCTGCCGCTCTTTGATACTCGCGCTGGGAGCGTATTTATTGGATTTTGCCGCGTACGGTACGCGTACGGTCGCTGTTCATGCACACCAGACGGCCATCAAAAGTGATGACCGCCATTGTTCCAAGATGGAGTACAATCAGGGACCGGAACTCCTTACCTTTATCGAGGTTTTAAGACGGGTTTTTAAAGCGCTGGTTTTGAGAAACACTTTTATTCTGTTAAGATTATCACCGGCTTAATACAAACACAGCTACGCCGATCGTTCGAGTTAACCTAAAAGTGGTTCCGGACGGAGCGCAAACTAAATTGATCTTAGCCGTCATAGTGATTCGTTTCATTTTCATTGGACGAGGCTAAGCTATTGCCGGCTACTCTCGGCATTAACCCCTTCCAAATGTCTTAAAAACCCCTTCAAAACCCTACGGTTCGGCTTAACTCGTTGCGGGGTTTACCCCGTTTATGAGTCAACTCAATCAGATGTTAACCCAAACAAACGATGAATACTCGAACGGCTTAAGCCTTGCGAACGGCTTAAGCCAACGAACGTGTTTTCCGGTCCCTGAGAACAATTGATTGCACTCGAATGTATGCAATCATTTGTGCCGATACAAGTCAGAACACGATCGTCTTGATGAATGTTTTCTCCCGTGTAAAGTGAGTCCAGGGTATTAGGTAATTTAGTAATTGGTTAAAGCTGTCAAAATATGTTGGCCCAATCATGCTGTTGACTTATAGAAACTGGACGTACAATTATAACGAACAGTTGTTACGATACGGCTAACTAGAGCCTCACAATCGCATTCGGAGAGCAAGAGAGTAAGGCAAGGCCCGCACTCCATAGAGACCAATTCAATGGGGATGTTGACTATAATGTTGAATTTTACAACAAATTGGAGCTATGTGGATAAAAATACCAAAATAAATATCATAACAAAGAGAAAATTAAAAAAAAATTATAAATATGAAATTTGTAAAGTTATGAACTATGATGCTTCACCTTCCTTGTGCGAGAGCTGGGAGCTGGAAAAATTACGACACGAAAATCCTGGTTATGCTTTACCATCAGATAGCGCGAGAAGTGAGTTTTCCAGTTTTCGCCGTTTGTAAACCGATTTTGATATTTAATTTTCATTTAATATGCGAAATGCTTGTTCGAAATATTTTGCCATGAAATTTTAATTTTGTTGTTATTAGCTCCGAATCTGCTGCATCAACGACATTTTTTACTATTGAAATTTTATCGCAGAACAAATGGAAGTGTACTTTAGTTTTTACCTCTCCCTCTGCATGAAAGTGCCGTGTATAATAGCCAACTAGGGAAGGGAGGACATGATGGATTTGTTAGATGACGCAGCGATTTATGTCGACATAGACCGCGGTAGCTCCGGTTCAAATTTATTGAATTTCCCGTCGATACCTAATGAAAGGTAACTTGGTAAAATTTACACTTTGTGCGCGTTCATCGTTCATTGGTTTTTCTTGAAGACATTTTCTTTACAATATTTATAGGAAAGGAGGATATTATAGAATAGCTGTTCTTCATTAACTTTCAGGAAATTACTCTTTAATTCAATGACTTTAATTTGTAATTAGTACCGGACTTATTTTTAGTATAGAGTTTAGAATATTTACGAGTTGGTCGGCGTTGCAAAGGATTCAGTTTAATTAGTTGCGTTGTCAAATTAAGATATTTGATACTTCATTTATTTTTTATTAGGTAGGTAAAGTAAGCGTCCTTTTTTTTTTTGACCCCGGGAAATGCATAATACTCACCGGGGGTGACAACCAGATGTTACGTATTGGTTATGTGGGGCTCTCCGCTCCTGAAGGGATTGGCCTACCCACTAAAACCCAGGGATGCTACCAACCTGTGCCTTCACGGTGATGCCGTGGGATCGCTATCAAGCCACCACGACATCACCAGCACCTCCGCCCTAGCGCGGATCCTCTCCGTAAAAGGCACACTGTAGCATGGCCAGTGTGCCTTCCCCACCTGCTTCCCTCCGGCCAACCGGGCCGTCCCCCAGGGAAGCCAGGAACCAACACCAGACACACAGGGTCCGCATGCGTATCCGGTGTCAGTCCCTCCCTCGTCGCCGCGGGAGGACAAACGCCCCTGCCCCGCAGCCGTCCACGGGAGGACAAACGCCCCTACCCCGTAGACACTCCCGCCTGTCCTTACGGACCGCGGTGGGCCAGTCCTCCGCCTCCCGCCCCCAGCACATGAGGTAGCGGCAGCCTGCAAGGCTGAGTTCTCGGGACGCAGAGGACTAGTCCACCGCCACCACGCAGCGGCACAGGTCACCCGTCTGGTGCCTGCCCGCAGTGCCCCCCAAAAGGAGACGTCGGAGGGATGCTGCCCGTGCCCGACGCTCCGCCCTCGCGTGCCGCACCTGGAGAGTCCTCTAACAGAGGAAACCCGGTGCGGGACCCCCCAACCCCCCCTGACAGGCTCATTCGCAGCATCGGCAAGTGATCAATTAGGGGCCCCTAAGAAATCACTTGCCGTTGCTCCCGGGGTGCACCGGCCAAGACGCTTCCCTTTCCTGCGGATCAACCGGATCAAGAGGAATGAGAAGAATCCAGACACTCTGGGAGGTTTCCTGTCTAGCACCCCAAGGTAAGCGTCCTAGTGCTGGACACGCTAATGCCCAATAGTCGACACCCTGCTCTCACCTCTATTGCTAATGACTTAACAATCAACATGGCGACTACTGGGATAGTGTCGCGCACTCGGACGTCTACCTTAATATATTGAGTCTTAACTTAATCGGTCTGTCAAACATTGGACTAAAATCAATTTAATTTAATTTTACATTATGTATATTCATTAGGACTTGGTGTACTGAGGCGAAAAATTTTATAAAGGACATAAGGCGCCGATTGAGAGATAGGGGCTGTGACCCCCGGGTCTCTTCTTATCTGGTCCAACAGATATATTTGGCAATGCGGCCGGCATATTTGGCATGGGTGGTCCGGCTAGCGATCTGGTTCGACTCCAGGGAACGCCACGGCCGACCACCCGGTCCGACAATCGCTACGCCCAGTCCGACCAAACTCAGGGTGGTCCGGCTAGCGATCTGGTTCGACTCCACGGAACGCCACGACCGACCACCCGGTCCGACAATCGCTATGCCCGTGTATGGGTTGCGAGTTTGTCAGTTTCTAAAAAAAAACATACTTGGCATATTCAGGTGTGTCGGGCTGAGATTTCATTCTAACTAGTTAAGTATTAAAAATATTTTATTTATTGTTTTATTCATCTTATTCTACAATTATAAAATATCACTGATCGTATCACATTAGAACGATGATATGAGTAATGTTTCACTACGTGATGTGACATAACATGAGAACTTTTGTACATAATTCCCGACCTAAAATGTCAATTTGTTTTAAAGTTCTCATTTACAAAACAGGAGGCCGGTGCATTTTTAAAATTTAAATTGGTAGCGTCGCTAGGTGACGCTTACGAAACGCAATGTCTGCCACACAGAACAGCTTGGTGCAGCATATTCCTGATTCAGACTTTGCATTAGGGGCTCGTTAGTAACTCTGCACTATCACAATACCGTTCTTTCACTATTACCATTCTTTGGCCAGGCGCGCTCTATCCAATTTCTAGTTAGACGAGCTTCGCTAATATGGAACTCTTGACTAACAATGTTACAACTTGTTAAAGTTACCCCGTAAGCACGAGTTTCATATAATCATAGTGAAATACGACGCCGGCTGAACTCGTAAACTACGATTGAACTTGGCCGGACACACTGCCGTATGTCTTGATTGTTTCCGAGCACTGTTGACTAATGTATGTATTGATATTGAATTAACACAGATGAGATTGACGCAATTAATAAACTTTCGTGTTTGATTATTTTAGGTAGGTACTCGTTTGAGTTATTACCTATAGTCAGTTACTTTACGTCATATTCCTAGACGCACAACTGCGGTAAGAAATTATTCATAGATTCCAGTTTTCCCGATGTTGCATGTCTGTCTATTCACTGTTCATTTTTACGGCTTATAAATTATGGATAAAAGCATAATGATAAATAAGCAACAGTGAAAAGATACAGTCCGCCTGTGCCATTGTGGTTCGTCTTATTATTTTTCTGCGTTAGAATTTTATTAGTCGTCTTTTGGGTTAATTCGGGGTCGTACATATTCTTTGATTGCATTAAGCGTTTGTCTCTCCCTTATTTGATTTTATTCGGTGATCGTTAAATTCTCTGAGTTATGCTTCGGAAATATTTATTAATGGTAGGACACACCAAAGCGGTAATAGTAGATTGTGTCACAAGGGAGCAAAATGATATATTTACGGCGAGGGCGTACATTGAATCCTGAACGAAGCGACGGATTCTACAATTGAATCCCGAGCGTAGCGAGGGATTCTAAAGTAGAATCCGGAGCGTAGTGAGGGATTCAAGTGTTAACGCCCGTGGTGAAAATAATTTTGCTACCTTGTGACACATACTGCTTTTCACACCGACTATGAGGAAAATTTAAATACAAACGCTACCTACCAAAATAACGAAAACGAAATATATAGTTAGTCAAAGAGCATCACACATTTTTAATAAAATGAAATGTGAAATTGTTAAATTTACAGTTCCTTATTATTTTATAAAACGTTTATTACTTTTTACGGACGGGACGAATTTACCACTTCCATATTATATTTATGGCCCTCGCCTGCGGCTCGGACCCCAAACACCTGTGGTCTGGGCCATTCCTTATTATCGACTTTATGTAGAGTCGATATGTAGAGTCGATATGTAGAGTCGATATGTAGAGTCAATGTAGAGTCGATATGGAGAGTCGATATGTAGAGTCAATGTAGAGTCGATATGGAGAGTCGATATGGAGAGTCGATATGTAGAGTCGATATGTAGAGTTGATATGTAGAGTCGATATGTCGAGTCGATATGTAAAGTGGATATGTAGAGTCGATATGTAGAGTCGATATGTAGAGTCAATAATGTAGAGTCGATAATGTAGAGTCGATATGGAGAGTCGATATGTAGAGTCGATATGTAGAGTTGATATTTAGAGTCGATATGTAGAGTCAATAATGTAGAGTCGATAATGTAGAGTCGATATGTAGAGTTGATATGTAGAGTCGATATGTAGAGTTGATATGTAGAGTCGATATGTAGAATCGATATGTAGAGTCAATAATGTAGAGTCGATATGTAGAGTTGATATGTAGAGTCAATATGTAGAGTCTATAATGTATGGTATGGCAATGGCATATTCTAAGCAGGTTCAAACTAAAAATACCCTGTAGGTAGGCCTTGAACAGAAAAGTATCACTTTGATCCCTCTTATGAGGGATCAAAATACTTTTTTCTGAATAGGAGGTGTGAAAAATAAAGAATATTCGCATCATCGATCACACGTTTTTGTTGAACGAACTGTTAGTGAGGAGCTTTATTAGGAGGTTTATTGCTGCCCTTGGTGTGTACATAATTTTACGTCTTCTCCTGGTCGGTAAGTGGCACTTTTTGTTAATGCAGCGTGCTCAAAAAGCAACTTATGGCCTGTACCTCTAGCACAACTGTGACACGCGACTCTTTCTCGCGCGACAAATGCTACCTATCTCTATCCACTCAATATCGTGCGACAGTGACAGGTGATGCTCTGTCGCGCGAGAAATGAAGTCGCGGCCAGTTATGCTAGACGTACTGGGTTGACGTAAAAAATGTATGTATACAGTGCGTTACCAGCAAGCAGGCTTTTTTTAAAGTAGGGTAAAGTAACATTGTTTCTGAACCTAACCATGACCTTCATTTAATTCATCGACTAAAATTCCGATTTCATAAATTTTCTAACAAAATTTTAATTGCAAGCAATGTACAGCAAAGTACTAAATTGACAATTAGATGTAAATGCTAGCCCTTCATTCTATGTTTATAACGAAGACATCAAGATAAATGCCTGCATCTACCTATTTCAACAATTAGAGATACCAGGATTGCTACACTTAAGAAAACTACGGAAAAACAACACTAATAAAATAAAACTTAAAAAGCAATACGAGTACTAGACATTTGGACCTGTTTGAAGTGATTGAGAATCCTTTCTTCAAGTTGTACGTGCACAATTCCGTTTATAGGCCTTTCAGACTAACCAGATAGGACCATGCATTCTCTGGACCTCGCTGGACAGCCATTGTTATCAAACGAAGATTATGTGGATGCCGCTGATTTCGAAACCACTCTCGATAAAGTCTCAAGGCTTGAGGAACATTTCCACGTGTCGCACAAATCATGTCAGATAATTCACATATTGTGTCTTTAGCCATTTTAACGCAAAAAAATATCAGTTTTGCAAATAAATGTTTGTTTTGTAATTTGACAAGCCAATGCCAATACTTTTGTAATTGTCATGTCAAATTTTAGAAAAAACTCTTTAAGCTGTGTAAAAAACTCCATACATAAACGTAATGATAAGGACGGCATTAATTGTGGGATTGTTTTTCTCAACTTTTCACCTCCGTACCACGACATGCCTTGTACCAAGTGCATCAGCGATATGAATAACGATAATTACGTAGTACACCTACTACATTTAAAGTGCGGATTTAGGAAATTGAATTGTGCAGTTAATTCGCATAATTAGGATTTGCTAATACTTGCAAACGATTGCTAATGAAGCATATTATTATCAGTTTTAATAAAAGCCCGCATACCGGTAACACACTGTATATTAAATTTAATGTTCACTTGCCCGACAAGTGGTTCGGAATTTCGAATCCATTTGCTCCTGAAGTCCTGATAATTACTACTTTAAAATAAAGCTCTATTTGTGTCCACTTAAAATGGGATGTTTGTAATAAAAACGTATTGAGAAAATAGTCTGCGACAAGGATGAGCATCACTCTCGCTAGACACGTTTTATCTTTATCGATGGAGCGTCCGTGACATTTCCACGCCCTGCGTCCCATCAAATGCTTCACCCACTTCTTTATTAGATATTGAATACTTTTAAAATTAATTTGCAATTTCTTGCAAATTGATCTTAGTTTTAATTAATGTAATATGTTCATGTTTGCGTATTTTGAGTATGTATGATTCCAGGTCTCATAAACTGTGGTTTAATTTTAGTGCGTTAATTATACGTAATGACACGTTAAATGATTTGCAGGTTTATTGCTAGCTTTTTTTCAGGTTTATTGCGAGTTATACCGTGAAGATATTGTTATAAATCCGAGTTTTTCAGGCTTATTTTAATTACTAGTATTTGGCTGCGGCTTCGGCTTCATTACTTTCGAATAATGCTAACTGCCAAGTGAACTCCATAGGTACTTAAACTTGGGATATAAAGTATCTTTTGTTTCAAGTTTTCAACCTAGGACTTCATTGCTTGCAGGATTCAACTCCATCCATTTTATCCATTTTCGCTCATCATTATTATAAAGATTTTAGTGCCGAAATAAACTGAACATCTAGAACGGTTTTAAAATATATGTATATTATACAACGCAAAAGAGAAATTAACACCTCGACCTCGTAGCGACCTCTAAAACTTGGAGAAAAAATCTAAAAACAGTCATGTCTTTTCATGCCCTAAAATAAAATGACGGGGAAACCCCGTGACCCCGCAACCCCGCAAGAAATAAAAAAATCGACAAAATAAGGAGCACCCTAACATGTATATGTACCAAGTACCTATATATGAACCGCTATTATTTCCATATATGTATGTGTTTCGGAACTGATAATTCATGCAAAAACTATTGTTACAGGAAGCAAGATGGGTTGTTTTGTCAGCAAAGATAAACTCACCAAGGAAGACATGGACTTCCTCAAAACTCACACATCTTACGACGAGACCACCATCAAAGAGTGGTACAAAGGCTTTAAGGTAGGTAATATAATTTGACGGGAAAATAATATATTATTGTATCATTAATGACATTTCTCATGCATTAGGTATTTACAGTGGGGGGAGTAAAATATGGCTACATCCAATCTTATTAGAAATATACAACTACATTCTTGGGTAAGGCTCAGGAGCGTTTGAACTTCGCTGTCCCGTGTGTTGTGTGTTACCAAATATTCCTTTATACGATGAATAAGGTTCTGTCAAAAAAAATTTTTTTAGGCATGCTTTTATTACAGACTGTACTTTTTTGTATAATCGCAAACAGCACGTCAAAACAAATCGAATGAGCCCAAACACAGTGGATTTATCTTATGGCATTTAGGTGATCCTATGGCTACCATCCGGCTCCATCGTCAGATCGGCTCCACGTTTTAATAATATTACATTGTCACCTTTTCAGCTAACAGACACTGGGACAGGTGAAATTAAATTAAAGCCTATAAAAATGCATAAACTTTTGAGGAGAATAGATAATAAAATATTTACAGATTTATGATATATCTGTATTTTTTTAAAAACCCTAACCAAAGCCCATTTTAATAGTTACCTTACTAAATGAACGGCCTAAGCATTGGCCAGCCATATCGTTAATTGATACATTTACGCATTGGCTAAATTTCATCCAGGCACTTAACTAAATGACGCCGTTTAATGAAAAGGCTAGGCAGTTAACCAAATGGCTAATGAAACCAGTTGGCTGCGACATATACATGAATATCTGGTAACACGCGGGAAAGGGCGGTTGAAACGCTCCTGAGCCGTACCCTCTTATCCATTTGCTGTCACTTAAGACTTAGATTGATTTCATTGTAATTAGTCCGTGTTCAATATTCATCACAAAGTTAATTTTCACATATTTTACATTATAGTACATTACATACACATTTGAGTGTATAGTCTATAGTCGATTAAATTTCGTGATGGTAAAAGGACTTGAGAACATATACATAGTATCTAGTAGTTTTACTCGTAGCTTGTGAGAAGCACACTTAGCGATTACCTAAGCGCTGCACATTTTCAGGTAGGTACCTACTGATATTAGTACCTAAGTAAAAATGCTGATTATCAAACGAATTTCAGGGCTTTTAGAGTTAGATATAAAATCATTCTATAAATGTGAAATCAGCTTTCTTTTGATGCCGAATGATCCTACTTTGATATATGGTTGATATGGATGGTCGTACGCGGTACGAGTATGAAGCTATAATCTCCTACATTAACAGTACATTACATACCGATACTACGAGTATATACTTTAGTAAGAAATGTCTCAGATCACATGTAATGTGACATGATGAAACATGAGATCTGTGGCTTTCTTATTTACTGGCTAAGGTCTGTATAATATTTTTCTGTTCGACGGAGCCAGAAAGCGGCATCTTCGTTTAGCGCAGCGACCGGCGAGGTGACGCTTTCCGGCCGGAGGACAGAAAAGATCATACTTTCTCTATACATAAACTTCCAAAGCCTATTTTATCAATATCAGTGAAATAGCTGATCTTGACCCCATAGGGTCTTTTTACTTGAACGGGTAGTGTGGCCCCGCAAAATGAAATATATAATTCCAATTCCACCTTACTTTCCATTCATTCGGAATAATTCAGAACTTCAAACAAAAAAACTGGGCACTCGACATAATTCTTTGAGTAATCGGATAGACCTAGTAGACTTGTAGACACTACCTACCATACGTTAAGTTATGTGTTTTCCGTTTACAGCAAGACTGCCCTAACGGGAGGCTGACACCAGCGAAATTCGTCGATATGTACAAGATGTTCTTTCCGTCTGGAAACGCAGTGGAATTCTGTGATCACGTTTTTCGCACATTCGACATGGACAAGAACGGCTATATAGATTTTAAGGTAAACCCTCGGTAAAATATTGATTGTCGTTTGCGAATTATGCGATTGATTATAATTACACGCGAATCCTATTTTTAAGCCACAAGCGAATGACTATCATTAGTGTTATCTGCTTGAGCGAGATGAATTTTATAAGTCAATATTATTTTATGAATTGTGACTGAGTGTTTATTTTGGTTGTACATCTGAGTAAAGTTTGCAACTGACGTGTATCGGAACATTGTGTTTGTTGTAGGAATTTCTGCAGGCGATTCACGTTACATCGAGTGGCACGCCCGAAGAGAAGCTTAAGTGGGCTTTCCGTATGTATGATGTGGATGGGAACGGAGTCATAGACATCCAGGAGATGACCAAAATCGTTCAGGTAATGTTTAATTTTTGCTCAGTACAATCGAACATGCTGTTAACTGTACATTTGTAAATGAATGACCACTTTATTGCAACGTGTTAAAGTAGGTAAGTGGTCAGTTAACAGTGGTTTCGTTTGTACGTATTTATTAATTATATTATACAAAATGTAATGTGAATATTATATTCTTAATGTCGAATGTGTATTAACCAGTCAAAGTGTTTTATGTTGGTAATATTCATACGAATTAAAAATATTATTTGAGAGGGCCTTACTTTTTGGGTATCATTTAATCGATCAGCAAAATATTCATATTTTGGTCAGCAGAAATATGTATTTGGTCAGCCAAAATAGCTAGTTGGTAAGCAACTTATGGTAAGCAAACATTTATAAATCAGGCTGCAATTAATGATATACTGATCTGCTCTAAATTATTTTGGTCAGCAAATTAAATATTTGAGCTGCATTAAGCGATCTACGGTAAATCAAATTTTGGTAAGCAATCAGTAGGTAAGCAAAATATTTCATTTTGTTCATCAAAAAAAAGGGGGCAATAAAACCTAACTGGGCGCAACTATTCTGCCGCCAATCGTGTGCGCATTTTGTCATTCGGTAATTGTCAGCTGTCAAGTAGCAGGTGTCACTGTGATATATACAGGGTGTCACTGTGATATATACAGGGTGTCACTGTGTTATATACAGGGTGTAACTGTGATAGATACAGGATGTAACTGTGATATATACAGGGTGTCACTGTGATAGATACAGAGTGATACTGTGATATATACAGGGTGTCACTGTGATAGATACAGGACAGGATGTCACTATGATATATACAGGGTGTCACTGTGATATATACATAGTGTCACTGTGTTATATACAGGGTGTCACTGTAATTTATACAGGGTGTCACTGTGATGGGCTCATATAAAATTGGTATTTCGATTTTTTATACATCTCATAATGTTTAAAAGTTTATTATTTATTCACAACGTGTATCGTTTCGTTTTTAGGGTCAGCAAAAAAAATAACCCTAACCTACCTATTTTTGGGAGCCGTTTCGTTTTTAGGGTCATCAAAAAAATAACCCTAACCTACCTATTTTTGGGAGCCGTTTCGTTTTAGGGTCATCAAAAAAAAAATAACCCTAACCTACCTATTTTTGGGAGCTGTTTCGTTTTTAGAGTGACACCCTGTATACATTACAGTGACACCCTGTATATAACACAGTGACACCCTGTATATATCACAGTGACATCCTGTATCTATCACAGTGACACCCTGTATATAACATAGTGACACCCTGTATATATCACAGTGACACCCAGTATATATCACAGTGACACCCTGTATATTTCAATTAAACTGCTTACAGACATGTTTTCTCTGCTGACAGTGACATCCTGTATCTATCACAGTGACACCCTGTATATAACACAATGGCACTCTGTATATATCACAATGACATTCTGTATATATCACAGTAACATCCTGTATACATTACAGTGACACCCTGTATACATATAGCACAGTGACACCCTGTATATATCACAGTGACATCCTGTATCTATCACAGTGACACCCTGTATACATTACAGTGACACCCTGTATATAACACAGTGACACCCTGTATATAACACAGTGACACCCTGTATATATCACAGTGACACCCAGTATATATCACAGTGACACCCTGTATATGTCAATTAAACTCTCTGCTGACCAATTGTAAAATCTTGCTACCCAAGTAATTATTTTGCAGCTCGACTGTTTATTAGGCAGCCAAATGACAAAAAAAGCAGATTAATATTGGTTAAAATGTTAACCGTTTTTAAACTGTTTGCTGAACAAGAGTTGCCGCCCGATTATATTTATTGCCAGCCAAATCTTTGTATGCTGCCCAAATGATTTAACTGCTTATTTTTTTTTTGCGGATCAATTTTAATAACGGCTGACCAAAAATTTACTTTCCTTACTTTTTGTGGTCTATTCACGGGAGTAATTTCCAATAAGAAGTCTTGTTGCATCTCATTTTTGAGAAACATTTTTGTGTCCTCTTTATGGTGTAATGAGTGTTGCTGTTGGTCCTCTAGACCTGTCTTTTCGTTTTTAATTTTTAATGACTTCCGACGATTTCTATAAAACAGTATGAGTCCTTTTTTCAGTCGGTTATATTTATTCGATAATTGGAATATTATCGTCTATGCCTCTTCTTCACCATTTGCTTCTTTTAAATTAATTTGTCAGTTTTAAAATTTTTACAATCCAGATAGTCCCCAGTATTATTCGTACTGTATTATGCAGCCACTGTGTATTCCCTTGCGTAATATTTTTAAGGCCCTGTGTTAAAGTTAACTCTGCTTACTAGGTCACAGGCAGGCTACTCGAGTTAGTTCTGATTAGATTTGCTCCTAGTGGCATTAAGTCTCGCTTGAATTGCGGTTGACTGCAGGCGAGATGCCCCTGGGTCTATCTCGCGGAGGGCAAGGTCGCCTGCACCAGCCCTAACCTTATTACTGACTTGCACGCTCATGTAATATCATTTATTTCCCATTAGTAGATTGTAAATCAAATATCATACGATTCGCGACTTTTCTTGCGTAATTAGTTTGCGCGTTTGCGTTGTATGCCACAGAAGTGGGTACTTTCCTGGCATATTAAAGCAGTTACTTTTTAAGAAGTGTCTAAACACTCGGATAGTTTGAACGTTCTATGGAAAAGAGTACTATGACTTAATTTTACTCAGTGGTCAGATCATCTCCTTATTTTTAATCTTAAAAATACATATACGTGTGTTAACCGGTATCATAATCTTAATCTGTATACCAAATTTCATGGAAATCGGTCCAGTATTAGGCGTGATGCGCGCACAAACGTAGTCTTGTTACGATTTTGTTATATGTATAGATTTTAAATCCGACGCGGTTCAGAGCCGTGCTGGGATATGCTCGGAGTTTCTCTAGCCGATAAACTCAGAAATGATGACATTCGCAGAAGAACCAAAGTAACGTACATACTCGTAGCTTGGACAATTGCACGGTTGAAGTAGTAGTTGGCAGGCCATATAAGCGCAGCCTGGGCCGGCCCCGGTTTCCTTGGACAGATGGTTTTGTGAAGATAGCGCGGAGCCAATGGATGCGGTCTGCTCAGAACAGCACTTTGTGGTGATCTATGGGGGAGGCCTATGTCCAGCAGTGGACGTCCGTGGCTGATATATAGATAGATTTTCGAAAGCAGATTTAAAGGGACATCTCACAGTGTTCAAGGATATAACGAAGTTTTTTCAGTGTTTCTATTCAAGATTTAGAGATTTTTGGATATATTATTCTTTATTATTTAGTATATTTACATTTTAAATAGATTGATTAGTTATGATATTGTACGAATTTCAGGCTATCTACGATATGCTTGGCGCATGTTCGAGTAACCGCCCTGCCGACTCTGCCGAGGAGCGTGCTAAGAACATCTTCGCTAAAATGGATGAAAACAATGACGGCCAGCTCACGCAGGACGAGTTCCTCAAAGGCTGTCTCCAAGACGAAGAGCTCTCCAAGATGCTCGCCCCTTAAGTGGACAGGCGGTCGTACACCACGGTCCGGTCTCACCACCCACCCCCTTCACTGTATACCTCACGATAACCCGACGGCGTGCTCCTGTAGACACGACAGCAATCTTTGAGGCATTAAGTAAACCAGTTACAGAACGTAACATAACCACCACACCTTTTTGGTGAGAGATATAGGCGTAAAGAACGGATTTAAAAACATTTCTCATTTGTAAATATTTTCCATAAGTTACGCACACTATTTTATGAATGGTTTATTTTAACACGATCGCGTGTTATCCAGTCAATTACTAATCATTTTTGTGATACCTTTTATTTATTATTATAAAATGTATTTCTTATTGAACCGTTTAGTATTTGCAAAGCGACGTTTATCTTTCGGCAGTATTTATTAAGTGATGGTTGTGTGGCTGTCGTGTCGGCATGGTTAACTTCGAAGTGTACACAGTACCCGTGATAATATACATTTGTTTGCGCAGCAGCCGCTGCCGTGAAGTGTAGCCTGCGTTTTTGATACCTAATCACCCGTCATTACGTCATCTCTACTTCTGACGTTCTTTGTGCATCCAAGCCGTTCGATTATTACTGATATTGCTACTGCACGGGTTCTATAGCGATGTAGAAAATAAATACGCATATACTTAAAATACAATTTTATGTGAATCGAACTCTACCGAAATCTGTCACCCCTAAGAAGTGAAACTAGAGACGGTGAAATGTATCGAAAGCGTTAGCTGAGCTTCCCCATCAAATCACCCACACCGAGCTTTTTCCAATACGTGTTTACTATATATTTGTGAAAAGAATATTTGTACTTAGCGAATATTAATATAACGAACACAAAGTCAATGAATTCTTGAATATTAAAAAAAAAATTGAAAATGTCCATTCCTATTTGATAAAGTTAATGTATGTGAATGATAATTGTATATGAAATATTACATTTCTGTCGCTGTCGGATTGTCCTATATGTATTAAATATTGTGTCCGAACCACTCATGTTTCAGATAAGTCTATCGCTAGTAGGTCTTTCTTCACTGTTCTAACTCAATACCTCTGGATATTTCCTTCTACTGCCTAATCTAATAGTTAGGATCGACCAGGCTCAGTACCCAGTAATCAACACCGTAATATCCTAAGTCATAAACATGCATAAGGCTTTCTCGTTTATACGGCGTGTATTTATAAAATAGTGAAACGGGATTACTGTTCTATGTATATGGTGCGCTAGAACGAAGTCAGCAGATTGTTTTTCGATATCGTGCGACGAAGATTACGCTCGTGATGAATTATTGTGTTAGATTTAGTTGATATACCTATCAATTACCCAACGGATGCTTTTGTAGAATTCCTTTAGTTAACAGAAGCGTATGTAATTTTATTATATATTTTGAGTTTGGAAACTTCTGATAGTAAGTGTGTCCATGCTGTCCAGACAAGTAAATTGTTATGACGGTTATTTTTGAGTATAGAGGTTGATGGATCCTGCGCGATAATCGACACACAATCAGTACCTGACACGGCTGCATGTGAGCCAGGAGTTCGGTTAAAGCTGGTATTTGCAATTCAACTGTAGTATCTGTGTGCCGAATTCACGTCGCTTAACGAACGTTTCTATTCTTATTATCAGCTGTTGAATCAGCTTTTACTATTTTTTTTATTTATACTTAGCGTAAAATGCATTTTCCTATTGTGGTAGTGGTTAAGTATAATGTAATAAACACTGGCATAAGCATCTAGTGATCTTTTCGCCTATTTTGGTTGACATTATTTCTGACATCGTTTCCACACTACTGTGCCTTCTAGTTCTCTTTGTAAATAGTTATCAATTGTCATAACTTTCATTTTTCATCCATGGACCGACTTGCTGTTTGTTCTGTTGTCGCTAATTTAAACAAAATCATTACACTTATTTACCTATTTATATTTTTTAATTAAATTGGATCCCGAATTAAGAATTCTTTAAAATGATCGTGAACGTGTTTATCGTTATTATTTTGGCCATATATCTATATATAAATAGAAGGTGGTGATTTTTTTTTATTTATATTGAATATGTTAAAAAGACATTCTGTTTAGTATACAGACCAGTTCAGTCGCGATCTATTTTAAACAGTAAGTATTTTTAATGCATTAAGCGAAAATAGCAATTAAACGTACAAAAGAAATGAACGCACAAACAGTTTAATCATCAAGAAGAATAGCAACAGAATGATTCCACATTATACTTCAGCTTTTAAAAATGACTTAACGTTATTTCACCAACCATGGGAGTGCACTTGAAAGCCCAGTGGTATCTGTCGATGTCCCCCCCCCCCGTGCAAACATCCAAAGAAAGGAAACACCACGAAAGTTAAATGAAATTATGTGATTGTATAACACTAACCGAATTTATAATGAAGTAGTACATATATGTAACAGAAATGAAGATCTTTAAACCGAAATGTATGTACCTGCCTAAGGCACAAATCTATATGAGCATTATTTTTATGACTATCTTAGTTGTATTCTTGTGATTAAAGTTTCGATTACCCTGGGACATGGGATTTTACCACAGTATTATAAATAATCATTAAACGTAAGGTTAATAACACGTGGTAAGCGTAGTGAAGTGCACTGCAAGCGATATTTCCATGTATAGTCGTGAGCTTTAATTTAAAAGTGCAGCCGCGTATAAGACGAGTAAAGTCGTTAGGTTTGGTTTTTACAAAAAACGCCGCTGGACGTGTAGATTCGTGAAAACAATTTACCCCAAAAAGTATTATGGAATCGTGGTGCTGGTTTCGATGGATTTTAAAGATCACCGCTAGTCTCTTCTAATGTATCTGTGTAGATTTATTTTATTTAATACATTCCAGATATCTTCTAAGTCTGACAATATTTTACTAATCATCCACTGTAACTTGCTCTGCGGCCGCACCATTGAATCGCATTTATTTAAGGAGATTATGGCTCGTCATAATTCGAGAATGTTATAAGTGGTTTCTCATAGAACCAAAAATCGAGTTTATGGCAAATATGGCAATGGCTGTGCAAAAGTTACAACACCACATCATATGCCTGTATGAACACCGCACTGAGTAGTACTAATGATGTTACAGTAAAATAGGCCATTGTACCGACTCTTTCATCGCGCATTTTTTATGTTCGCTCTGCGTCTAGTATTAAGACTTCTTATGGTTTTCTTTCAATTGGATAACACAAAAAATGAAATGACTGAATTTATACAAGTAGGGAAGAGGGATCAATGATACTCATTTCGGACCTGAAGGTAGCTAGCGGACAGGGTCTTGTATAACATATCACAACATTACTAAATCATTGATTTTATTCGGCATGATACTTGTAAAACGCGCAGATTATGTTCACTTATAGTTTCACACGCTGACTAAATTTAAACATATTAACGAATTAATACATATCTCATCAATTGAGAAGTTACACTTCAAATTCTTAGTCAATTAGTGTCATTGTTTCTGTGGTGGAAGCCATTAACGCGACCCTAGCCTACGCGTCAGTTGCTATTATTGTATTACAAGAAACTATTAAGTAGTCAGTATTAGTATTTAGCTATATGTAATGTACTTACTCGTTTCCCACATAATGACTTTTCTATCTCGCTACTCATAGAGACGAATCAATCATCTATTTAATTAATAACTTGCACGTTTACCGCACAGATCTATTAAGAGCATATTTGTACTTAATTATAGAAATGTGTCATTCTGTAGCAATACTTTAATGTCAAACCTTCCTTTTCTTCTATATGCTTGAAATATTAATGTGCCATGTGTGTTGCCATAAATAACGTAAGCAAAAATCGAGAACAGAAGATGATTAAAGGATTGTTAGCAGATAACTACAATGTGCACATATAAATAAATTCTGTGTCTAATAGTAAAATGTAAACGTGTCGAAAACGCTACTCTGTAGACATTGGATTATTTGTAGCCCTGAAAATGTTGATCAGCGAGAGAGCGCCGTTGCTGCGCCGCAGGTACCGCTTCCCGATCAATCTTTCTAGGGCGACTCCATTATGTGATATGTACCTATAGCTAGCTATAATCACTGTTATGTTCTACCAGCTATATGGTTTATGATATTATGATCAATCGACAATCGAGAGCTTTTTCGCTTGTAAACCTCAAAGAAGTATATTCTCCCAACCCTGATATTTAGAAGTACTTATAAAAAAAAGTAAGGCTAAAAATGTTGAATTGCCCAAAAGTCCGTTAAGCTAATTTTGGATGGGAAAAATTACTATCCTTGAACGATTTTAATTCCCTGAGGGCACGAAGTTATTCAAATCAAAACCATATTATTGTTTAAAAGCAGAGTAGTATTTTCCACAGTATTTTAAAATTGGATTTTGTACATGTAGTTTAAAAGGTTCAGTATTTAAAAAATCACATTGTTATAATTTTAATTGTATAATTTGAGATGTTATTTATTTTATCGGGCTTATATTAAATTACAAAATTGTTTGAAAGGAAGCCTCTGCAACTATAGCAGATTGCATTGTTATTTACCAGCCACCTTCTTACCGCTTAAGGGGCTCCGTGACATTACAGCCTATTTTAGTGAATCCTACATCGAAATTACTTTAAACGATCTATGCTTTTTTACTCTCAATTACTTGGATAGTCCAGGTACTATTTTGTACTTAAGTAGTATTAAAACTCCTCACTTTTTTATGAAGATGATTTCTATTTGGTTATTATTGATCTAAATTTACAACCTAATTACAACCTATTTTTTGTTAATTTTTATTTTCTAATTTTTTCTTCAACCTTATATTTTAGCAATTAATATTGAAGTGAATTTTTTTATGGCACAAAAGCATTTGTGTCGTAATATTGATAAATGTTTGAGGATTTCGTATGTATATTGCTGTCAGTACGATAAAAATGAATTGGTTCCCATTTAAATAACTCTGGTTTCTAAACTGTAAATTGCAAAGAATATAAAAAAAGTAAAAGAGCAAATCGAAGGTCATTGGGAGCATGGAGCCCCTTTATTAGTAAATAATATACACGCCCGACAGATTACATAATTCACATAACAATATTTAATAACGATTATTATTGATTTGCGTCGTAGCATGCTATCACTTATTGGAATGTCAGTACTTATTGTTAATTGTGTCAGTCCCTGTTGTACACATTATGTCTTGACAAATGCAAGTTCAATCAACAGAAGTAATTTATATATTTTAATAAAAGATTTCTTAAGTCTGAGCAAAGATTTTTAAGTGTTTACAGCCTACTCATTGTTTACAGACGTGATGTCTTTTAGCGGTGTAATGTAGAGTTTACCCGGTGTCATATAGTGTTATAGATAGGCACTTACACTAGATGAAGTAACCACTGTGTCCCCATCAAATCTCTGTTGTATTTCTAAGAATAAATATTTTTAATGATTCACATTTTGCCTATTCATGTATAATATACAAAATACAAAAATAGTTCTTAATTCGTCTCATTATTTTCTAACAACTAGATATATTATGATTTTGTTTAGCTTGAAACTGAATTGCTATATTTGGTTTATACACGTGTAATGTTGATTTTATTAGTATATTATATTATAATATAAGACGCATACTATTATTATGTTATTATTTTGTAGGGGCCACGAGATACCAAACTAAGAAGAGGACGTATTTGACAGTTTAATCTGCGCTGCATATTAAAAGAAATATTTTTAAAATGGGCAAACAAAATAGCAAACTCAAGCCGGAGGTCTTAGAAGATCTGAAGCAGAATACTGAATTCTCAGGTAATCATAAAGATGGTCACATGATGGGTAACTAAGTCACAACACTATCCTTTGGTTAAATGAATATTCAAGCGAGTGAAATTTATAAATCTACCGTTGTCGCAACTAGTATATAATGAATGTATATTGTAATGCACTCAAATTCAGTCAGCTTCAAATGAAGTCAGTTACGTGGCACGCAAAGTTATATTATTGTGTTGCTTATTACAGATGCAGAAATACAAGAATGGTACAAAGGCTTCCTGAAAGATTGCCCCAGTGGACACTTGTCCGTAGAAGAGTTTAAGAAAATTTACGGGAATTTCTTCCCATATGGTGATGCTAGTAAGGTAAGATTAGTGTTAATTAGAGATGGGCCGACTACGGATTTTGCCGACTAGCTAGTCGGCCGACTAATCGGTTCTCAATTTGCCGATTAATCGGCCGACTAGTCGGCGTTGCCGATCATAGTTATTAGCTATGTTCGAGTGCAATCGGAAACGCTCGATTCGCTTCATCTCCCCGCCATTTGGTGTCATGCGTCACGCGTTCGTGTTTTGATCAGTTTTTTAATAGTTGATTATTTTTTCTTGTATTTGAGTAGGTAAAGTACTAAAAATGTAAAATAATTAAGAAAAATGTGGTTTAATTTCTTCTGTGTCCTATATTCTCCGCTAGGCAACAGTGCCGAATATTCGGCAATTTTTGCCGACTAGTCGCCGACTAATCGGCCGACTACAAATAATGCCGAATAGTCGGCGTTCCCGACTAGTCGGCCAATCCTTAGTGTTAATGCAAGTGCTGGAATAATTTTATTTTCTAACAATGTATTTTTTAAATTAATACCTTAATCTGTAGTTTGCAGAACATGTGTTCCGGACATTCGACGCCAACGGCGACGGTACGATAGACTTCCGGGAGTTCCTCTGCGCTCTGAGCGTAACGTCACGTGGCAAACTTGAGCAGAAGCTCAAATGGGCCTTCTCGATGTATGATTTAGATGGCAACGGATATATATCGCGCCAGGAGATGCTCGAGATCGTTACTGTAAGTTACCAATGGAATCATTGTTGTTCTCAGGCAAAACAATGCTAGTATTATATATAAACTAGTGACTATGTAAGCTGTAGACCTCGGGGATCTGTAAACTCCTATGGCTCCGCCATTTTGAAAAAATCCTGAGTTCTGATTGAGTTGACAAAAAAAACGATGTAATCATCGAACTTGCTCACACAGTTTTTGCCCATGTTAAAACGGAGACTCGTTCGCTTCGCTCACTTGGTCAGTTAAAATCAATCGCTAAATGTATTCCTGAGCGCAAAACTCGAGAACGGTTGGGCCAGTTAAGCAAATTTTCTTAAAATGGTAAAATGTTTGGTTAAAATGTGTTTCAATTCATAGCCTCATGAATATACACTTACGGAGCGGACAACGAATTCGGGTCATTTTCTATGAACAATTATATGGAAAGTGACCCGAATTCATTGTCCGTGAGTGTATATCCTTAGAATCATTAAAATGTATAAAAATAACGGACACCTAGAAATAGGCTACAGCTTTCTAGGGTTCCGTACCAAAATCGTAAAAAAGGAACCCTTATGGTGCGACTCTGTCTGTCTGTCCGTCTGTCACAGCTAGATATATTACGAACTACTGCAGCAATTATGATTGCAGCGATAAGAAATTTGGCATAGTTTTAAAAGTCGCTAACCCGACCATATTTGACAAAAAAAAAATCTTGTACCTTTTTTACATTTTTTTAAAGGGGGCCGTAATGGGAGATCGAAAATTCAAAGTTGTGCTATTGTATCAAATGGGGTATTATATGAAAGGGCTTAATTTGTAGATTCCAAAACCATTTTTGTTTTAGTTCTTTTTGATTTATGACCAAAAACGTTAAAAAAAGTACCATTCCCCACTATTATCTTCGAAGTTACTTATTAATATCATCCTTAATATTACAAGAAAAATATAACAGCTTTCCTAACTTGCACCGTTTTTCAGAAATTTGCAAAAATCGTAACACATACTTATTTGCTCCTACTAAGCTAACCGCCATACAGTTTTTCTTGAACTATTCACGTATGAGTTTGTACGGAACCCTCGGTGCGCGAGTCCGACTCGCACTTGACCGATTTTTTATATCATCAGTAACCAATTTTAATTTGACATTTCAGGCTATTTACAAGATGGTTGGTTCCGTCATGAAAATGCCGGAAGATGAATCTACACCTGAGAAGAGGACGGACAAAATATTCCGTCAAATGGATCGGAATAAAGATGGTAAACTGTCTCTGGAAGAGTTCATAGAGGGCGCTAAAAGTGACCCCTCGATCGTGCGCCTGCTCCAGTGTGACCCGCAGTCACAGTGAGCCCTGTAACATAGACCCCAACAGCCGCGCGCATTCGGATCGCTCGGATCCAACCCAATGTACTATGTAAACCTATTGTAAAATAACCCCAGTTAAAATTGCTTGTAAGAGCTAGTGCGCAACGTTAATCGTTAAAGCACAAACATGTTTGGATTTTTGTTCTATTGATCGGTGTTTTATCACTAGCCATCCATAAACAACTCTCAGTACCTAACATTATTTACTCCTAGCTACGTAATACGTATTTATCGATTTATAATTTAAATAAAGACATTACTATTAAGACACTAAGAACGGATTGATCACATGCCAGGACAAAGCGAAATTGGATAACTTATGAATGAATTGTTAAAATGTTAAACTTTAAATCCCAATGATATTTTTATATCTAGTCGCTGGAATTTCGACTATATCTCGCCCTAAATCGATACTAAAACTGCTTAAATACGTTTAATCTAATTTCGAATTTATCGTTCAATTTATTTCTTTGAGAATAAGTACAGTAGACGCCGTCTGTTAGAAGTTATGAAACCACAACTAAAAAACTATTTCCATTTCTTCGATATTTATTCCAAGAAGTTTAAGACAGTTTCAGCTTATTTGGTGTATTGTGTGATCTTATCATATTCGTTAAAAGTATATACGTTGACGGTAAACTACTTAGATTAATTCAAAGAAATTTGCGTAAAATTGGTGATTTCTTAATTTTTTTTTGTTTAGATAATAGTATAATTATTTATTCAAAAAACCACAATATAAAAGAGCATCCATACCTTAAAATCCACTTCGCAGGTTTCGTCCATAAACAAAATATGTAATTAATTTTGCGGCTAATCACCGAATTAGTACATGGTATAACTTTTTGAAATACACTGATTTCCCACTCAGATTAAAAACTTTATACTTATCCTCACTTTTAAAATCAGATAATTTGATATCTTTCAGTACATGTAATTTGTTATCTTTATTTTGTATAAAGTTTCACTTTGTACAGGTTCGCTTAATATTATCGTATTTTTTACGGATTTTCAAATATCATTTTTTTATAAATAGAAATCCCGGAGTACTATAAAAATCATAAGCCGCTGAAAAGTATGACGCCACTAGTCCATACTAAATTACTCCAACTTCAAGTGTTGAATGTTGAATATAATGAATTTGATATGATAGCGGATAGGCACTAGGATTTAAATAACATTGCTCGCTCTGTGCTTAACTTAAAAACTTGTTAAAAATCAATTCAATAATTAGGTACTCTTCATAGTATAAAACTAGTTTAAAAAGTTGATCACTAATTAGGTTCGTATTATTGTTCCATCATTATGTTGCTGACAATGTAGTAAGTGAAGCGAATATAATATGATAGATATGTTTACTTACGCATTTGGTTCCTTAACGCGGTGTTGATGAACGTTTCGACGACAGCCGCGAGTGACGGTGCAGCGTACTAAACTATGGCCATTTATTTAACACTTTCGCAACCACGTAGTGCTACGCGTTATGCTACGGCCACATTATCGGGATTCGGCGAAGATTCGTGTTAGTGTCGCTTTCTGTAACATACAAAGAGAACGAGATGTCAACACGAATATTCGCCGAATCCCGATAATGTGGCCGTAGCATTACGCTCATAGCCGATAGCAAAGCAAAATCCGTATTAGACGCTACGAGCCGAGTGCCCGCGGAGCGGGTTTCCGATGATGTTAATAACGAGAATGTTAAAAGTTTCACAATAATCTCAATTTCTATAAACTAAATATATTATGTGTCTAGTGGTGCTGTGACATTTTTTGGAGTTATCGGGAATATCTTAACTATGATCATATGTAACATTTACTTCCTAAGCTAATATTGGAAAGACTGCGGGTTTATTGCACAATATGAAGACAATTTACGCATCAAACGATACTGACAAATATAATATAATTATTATTTAATTCATAGTTATATACAAAATATTTATGCTGATCTATTATTAAGATTTAGTTTTAATTATTGAGAAATGTTAAAAAAAAAAACATGTAGCTTCAAGTCAGCCTAAGTATTATTATTCAATTAATTTATTGTGAAATGATCTGTTAGTATGTTTCGCTTAGTGTTTTATATTCTTTGTATTCAAAAGTATAGTTTTGAACCGGCGTTTCATAAAAAATAGCATTGGGACTGCGTGGACTAGACAAAAGTGGAAAGATGTGGTTGAGTTGCTGGCGCGGCCGAACCTCGTCATCACTAGAGCTTCCAATGAGTACCGGTATTTTTTATATGGATAATACCGCGTTCCCGCTATTGTCCATACTAAAAATTACAATGGAAAGCCACCACTTCATTCGTTGAACACGTGTTCCCAATGCTAACCTCCGAATCCTTTCGCTTTGCTGAGCTTGGACTGACCTAATCCCATAGGTTAGGTTCGCGATGTTTAAATTAATTGGTTCATAATTTTGTACTTATTGTGTTCAGTTCGCAGGGATCGTTGCTAAGCGGGCAAAGCGTTCGCAAATATCTACACATGCTCTTTTGCCCACAACAAGAAAGTCATGCTTCCAACTTTATCTACGCTTCGTTTACTTAGCAAATTCTACTGCTGATTGTACCTATGTGTTTAATGTTTATTATACGATTATGATATAAGGTACTAAGATATCTTTTTAATCATAGATTTTTTCCATATATACCATGCCTTCAAAGTATTTATGCATTTCGCAAAGTGCGATCGTACTTTGATAAGATAAAGGTATGTAGTAATTCGGATTCACTTTCCGTGACCTTTTTCTTAATCGTGTGTTTACTGTTAAATAAATAATTGCTAGGCGCGTCACGGTGACAAGATAACGTACTGTAACGCCCTGCAATACTGATGCATTAGTGTCCTATCAGTACGCATGCAAATGTAGGTACGTTGCAGTGCATATTGCGCCACGTCTCTCTCATTCTCCTAACGCAAACGACGTTGTGATATCGGTCCATTTCCTTTAAATTGGTTTAGTGTGCGTAGGAGATAAATGCTGGTGGCATACCAGTTATGATATTCAGGAGAACAACAGCGCGGCGCTGAAGACATCGACGTGCGTTGCAGTGCGGGCATCGCGTAGAGTTCGCTACTATATCGAATAATGTGGCAGTAAAAAAAATCACGACATTAGCCGATTTAATCCTTCCTTTGCTTTGTATTAGCTAGTCGCTGGTTACGCTCTGGTAAACTATAAGTAACTTTAGTAAAGCAAAAAATTAAACTACTAGGTTTCAAAAAGACAAACTCAGTACTAACTCAATTTAAAATTCTTAACACGGCATCATTTAAAACTAACATATGCATATGTGTCGCTTTATTTAACAGACAAATGCACTTTGTAACGAATAACACGGATTTATGTAGTTAATTATTTATGCGCAGCAATATCGTTATATTTATTATGACATGGTAACATTTCAGGTAAAATGAGCATTCACATCGATTGATGACGTGTCAAATGCGGTCGGTGTTTTGCGCCAAGTAGATGGTTATTTGTAACTACAATTTTGAAAACGAAAAAAACCGAGCATAGGAACTTAAAGTAGTAAATGTGTGTAAAGCCTTGAATTCTATTTATTCTGCATATACCATATGAATTGGCCACTTCAAGTGCAAGAAAGTTTCGTCGATAGAATTTCGATTGCAAAAGGTCTTACCAACCCGTTTTGCTATGGCTTCATGTCAATACGTAGGTTTCATATTCACTTTAATGGGCAATCTTCGTAAATAAAATGTAGTCTATAACGATGCAAGAACTTCAACAGCCGAGAGTTTAATATTTTCTGCGGTCTACTTGTGGTAACATATCGGCTTGTGTTGCTCTAAACGTCACTATATATTTTTGTACAAATTGAGTAGTTTATAAATATACATACACATAATTACAACTGATTTCTAAGATGTACTTACTTGAATATTATTTTAATTAAACTGGCTGCCATATATTTTAATCCAGCAGCCCAATTTTAATTTATGTATTTCTTATTAATTTATGTTCTTGATGATATATGTCTATCCAATGCACAATTTATTTATGTACCGCACAATAATGCGTTGTATTTTTTTTATCGTGTGCTTATAATTGATGAAATTGATAACTTTCTTGACAAAGATAAATAGTCAGTTACTACTTATAGATACTATTGTGGTAATCTCTAGATATATAGCATTCCTTTACCTGCTAATCAATTGGTTGACAAAAATAATATGAAAACATTTCTACAACGGGTAGTAAAGTTTCACAAATGACAGGAATGTAGGTACTTAAAATACAGGCAGCGCTGAATATTCGTGGTGATTTTAAAATATACCTTAAATGATACCACATCACGATTGAACATAAAATACAAAACACTACACTTCTCGTCTTAACCTGCTATTAAGTTTAGATCCGTCAACATGCGAATAAGCTTATCGCGTTCAATAAAAGAGGCATATCAATGGCAATTTATCATTCAAGAGTCAATGCCAATATCTCAACTAGTAAACGGAACTTGAAACAAAACTTTCTTAATATTTAGTATATTTCATTCACAGTTAAAAGTACATTTTCGTTATTTTCTTGAAACGCAATTTACTCTTAATATTTTCTCTTGTGGAATGAATGATCTTCTACTAAACTAAAATGACTTTGGAACTATTTGTGATTGTACATTCAGTACCTACGCAGTTTTCAGTAGTGACAGTACATACGTAAATGTTTGTTCTGTCTTGTCCCGCAGGGCTCCTCTGAAGATCGGCTAATAAGATAGATAGGCTTAATAATGTTAGATAGGATTCAGTTGAGCGCTATAAACGCCCGTAACTAGTCATTATCGCTGATTTAATTGGTCATTGTTTTTTTACAGTCTTCCAGTATTTTAAGCAGTAGATGATTTATAACTACAAATCGTAATCTTATTAACCTTGATGACTTTCATTATAATTATTATGAAGTAAAAAAAATAATCTGGTTATGTATTTACCGAAAGTCAAAGTAAATTACTTAGAAGATTTAGTCGCACCCTACTAGTTCAATGCTAGCTTAAATGGGTGCTATTTATTATTACTTATATAAAAATAACGATGTAGAAAATGCTTCATTGGAATATTTTAATGCGAGAGTAGGTACATCGCGCGTGACGACGGTTTTACGAACTATTTTACCATAGTTAGGTACGGATATATGAGACCCCACGTAAAATGTTTACAATCTATCTTAACACCTAGTTAGACACGTTTGGCTCTTTCCCACGCTTGCTTAAACGCCTTCTCTTTCTGATATACCTACTTCACTATTATAATACTATTAATATCAACACTGATAAATCTATGGTGCATAAGGTGTTGTCCCTATGAGATTAATGGATTGTTAGATAATAAATCTGTAATACAACTTTTTTGTAACATTAACTAATACATAACGTGTGTAGAATTAAAGTTTTTTTTTATAAAATGTTAATGCGTACGCTATGTTACAATACATATTCTGTTGAGTACAGGGTGCTACTCGAGTCGCAGATCGCATTTACTGTAACGAAGGACAACATGGTCCTGGTATGTACAGTATGTACACATTATTGCTAAGTCCCGGTCGATCGTTTTTAAACTTCATGGCGTCAATCAATATGGACATACTGCCTGGGATTATGAGAAATAATCCTTAATTCATTCGCTTAAGGCGTATCTGTATAGAGTATGCACCGATTTAAAAGTATCCTGTGGTGTATTGTTTGTGTAAATGTAGGATGTAGGTTTTAGTTTGTCGCACTATGCTGTTCAGGTTGATCCTATACACTTATGACTGTTATGAGGAATTACTATTGCGATGCATTTGACTTTTAATAGCACCCTGGCCTAGAAGTATTGTACGTAACATACAATAATGGTATCTTACCGTGTGAGTTGTTCTACTGTACTATCTTTTGACTGTTTGACTCGAATATTGTTACCCACTTAATGTTTCTCTCGAGATTATGTACCGTCAACATGGAAAACGGAGTATCGTTTACATTGTAAATTGACCAATGAAATGGTTCACCTGTTTTAGATTGTAATTATGACATCTATTTATTAAATCTTTCTTCTCTCAAGAGTGAAGTTTCATTTAAATGTGGACTTTTGTATAGCATCTTAATATTTTAGGAGTCGGAGAATAATAGGATATTTGATGGCAAATCAAATCAGCTTCTTTTTATGAATAGTGTCAAAATGCTCAGAAAGTATGCAGTTTTAGGGGTATTTCCCTGTCCTCCGATCGGAACTACGATTGGTAGGATGACCGAGAATATTTTTTTCCCATGCCTCCGATTGAATTTTTTTTTATCACTTAGTTTATTTCACCAAAAGTACAGTAAAAGCCTCGGAACTGAATATGAATCCTTCATAAAAACACATGCCTTAAGCTATGTGAAAAATGGTCCAAGCCACACTCACAAATAATAAACAGGATCAAAGTCAAAATACAAATATCAATCATCAGAGCAGTCTCTATTAGAATTAGGGGAACGAGAAGAAAGATAGGAAGATTTGGATGCGAAGATGGCTGCGGAATACCCATCCTGGAGCACTAGATTTCTCTTCTTTTTACCATATTTTACCATACTCTATTTATTTATTTGTATTATTTAACGTAATAAAATATTTTATAATCTTGCCACTAATAATCATGCTTAATTGGAACATGCTTAAAAATCACAGTAAAGGCCATATGCTATATACACATTTCCAAGGCGTCAAAAATATCTGTACACTCTTACGCCCTTGAAAATAGACTTGATATTCACATATTTTTGAGTTTTTTGACCGATTGTCCGCGTCAATATTTATATTCATGTGATCCAAGCGCCGGGCAGTGCTCGTCGACATCACCATGCCCCATGACGAGAACCTCGAAAAGGCCGAGAAGGACAAACTCTGCAAGTACCTAGACTTGGCTCACGAGGTTACCGCCATATGGGATGTTGATTCGACAATCATTGTACCTATAGTCGTTTCAGCGAACGGGCTCATAGCGAAGAGTCCCGATCACCATCTCAAGAGACTCGCTAGACGGTTGGATCAAGGGTCAGATACATAAGGCGGTACTTCTGGACACTGCGCGCATAGTCAGGTTCCTCTCTGCAGCACCTGCGGCACCCTTGGTTAGGTTTTTTATAATGTGTTTATATTTTGTATTTTACTTATATTATATACATGTATTGTAAATTACCTACTTAAGAAAATAAAGATATACCGAAATAATAATCATTTATTTCGGGCATCGAAGGCCCATAGATAATACCTTACAATCTAACATAAATATTAAATATTACTAGGTCACATTTAACATTGGTATTGATAATATCAACCAACTGATCGAAGTACCTATATTATAGTTTGTATGCGTTTTGACGGTGGGTGGGCTAATATTTGGTTTTACGAGGGTGGTTTGATAAGTACCTGTTTTTAAGTACTTCTAGAATCTTGACATGCTCACGTTTCCGGCTATTGTATGACACATTATTTATAGGTATTTGAGCCAAATTTCAATACAGTCGCATCTTTATTCTTTGAAATATCGATCACAAACTGCACGATTCCGACGACGACGTGGACGTAACTATGAAAAATTTAAAACAGTTCGCCGCAAGATCCACACATATTTTTTTTATTTAATAGGTAATGAAAAAAAAAATATTATGTCTGTTTTTGGAGACTCTCTAACTGTTTATAGTTCACAGTGTTTTTATTAGAATATAGTTTTTATTTTAAATAAGTGCCGATTCTTGACAGTACTGGCTCAAAATTGACACCGACTAATAAAACATATAAAAAATTGGAAACCACATGTCTAGTGATCAATGATGAAGATTTAGGTGATAGCTAAAGTCCTTGACTTACGTGTTGGTGATTTTAAGAAACTTAAACACATAATTCACTAGAAAGGGATAAGCAACAGAGTGTGGCTCCAAATGAGCACCAAAAATGGGTTCACGATCTCAACTTGCAAGTGGGTTCAGGAAAAAACAGGATAGCGAGTATTTATTGATGTATCACCATTGTTTACACTGGATTTCTAGCAAGTTATTTGTATTCAAAGTAAAAAAAATAGAAAAAGAAAGAAAGTTGTACCCTAGTAAAGATACCCAGAAGCCTGTCATGCGACTACTTTACAATTTTTTAATTTTTAAGAAAAAAAATAATGCCACAACAATAATACTTAGTGTATTCAGCTAGTAAATAGCCTAGCTACAAATTGTATTAACATAAGGTTTTTCTATCTTTACTCTAAATACCTCAAAACAGGTACTTATCAAACCACCCTCGTATTGCGTGTAGTGGAATACAAAAGCAAAAAACACGATTGCAGGTTGAATTTTGAAAAATTTAAGTACGAGGGTCAAATTGAAAGTTCTTAGAAAATCAAAAACTGAACAAACTATCAAGTTATTAGTTTTATTACATCTTTTCAAAATAGTCTCCGTGCACATCAATACATCGCTGCATGCGATGGAACCACTGAGAAAAGCACTTTGCCCACTCGTCCTTAGGGGTATTTTCTATGGACTTTTTGAGCTTCGGTCAAATTATGAGGTATCCACCGAGTAAAAATCTTCCTAAGCGCTAAATGTTCATGAAGGATTTTGTGGACTTGACTCATACCGATGCCTAAGCTTGTGTGAATCTGCTGATAGGTCACTCTTTTGTCAGTCTCTATCATACGCCGCACAACACTGATCTTCAGTCGTCGCCGTAGAAGGCCGTCCCACACGCAGATCATCGGTGAGATTAGTGCGACCACGTTTAAATTCATTAAACCAGTTGTAAACAGTGGCACGAAATGGGGCTTCACCGTGAAAGGCCAATCGAAATCTATCATAACTTTCTTGTTGACTTAAATGACATCGAAAGTCGTAAAAAATCATTGCATGGAAATTTTATCGCGTTAAATTCATTCTGACGTAACACACAATTTTCAATTTGCCGCCAAATCGCGAAACAAATGACAGATGAATGGAATACATAACAATAATATTAACAAAGAGTTCCATTTTCAAATTTAAAACATATTTTTTCATTATATATTTTAAAAGTGGCCAGTTCTAAAAACTTTCAGTGTCGTCCTCGTAATAGGCCTTCTACATGAAAAATCATCAAAACTTAGCTTGAATCACAGAAAAAATCCTAAATCGATGAGCTTTCCTGCGTCTAAGTCCTCCTAACAGTAAATAAGTTTATTATGCATACATATATGTATGTTATACCTAGTTCAAACGAGATTTTACCATCGAGAAATTTTCACCACCTAGTGACAATGTGTGAACTTCTTCGCCCGGCTAGGAAATTCTTTAGGTGCCACGTACTAGGGAGAGATGTCGCTGTGTTCAATTTAAAGTTATTCACGAAAATAATTGTTATTTCCGCTACGATTTTGATATTTCTTGACGTGGAGTATTGGGTTTACTCCACCACGTCAAGAAATATCAAAAACGTGGCCACTCTACTGGTAACTATTTATTACTGATACAAAGATTTAACACCATAAAAAACTTTTTCTAGCGCCTACCGGTGTTTAATTGCAAGTTCAATTAGGATCCCGTTACTGTTTACACCTACTAATAATCCTGGTGTGAAAGCCGTAGTTGATGAACACACTCAACAACTGAATCATACATACTTGTAGGATCGGGCCGGGGGGGCTTTGGATATGTAAGATTTTTGTATTCGGTTTAAATGGCTTTTGATTTCAGTTTTCAGCCTAAGTAACTTAACACCGGGCCCCGTTTCATAAAGCTACAAGTTACAATTTTACAAGGCAACATTTGCCAAATCAATCAATGGCATTGCTGTATTAGACCAATGTTGCAAGTGTAGACTTGTAACTTGTAGCTTCGTGAAACGAGGCCCAGGTGATGATAAGTACTATTTACTTGGATTTACTTGGATCATTCCCTGGTCAGTTTTATTATACATTCAGAAAATACAAGGAAATATTTTTCGCAGTGTACTTTTAGTAACGATTAAAAGAACCGAAGCTAACATTTTGAAAAACAACTTGAACTTTTTTGGGAATCGTAGAATTGTGTTAGACTCATATAAAAAAGTCCCGGTTACCTGTTGGACATCATGATACAAAAATTGGATGTCATGTCATTATATTAGCAAAAGTAAAATTGGAGCTTGCGCGACTTCCCTTAGGTTGCTATTTCACTGTTCGCCCTACGGCGTTGTTGGTCTGCGTGTACGGCACCCACTTTCCGTGGGGCTACCGTCCGGGGCGCCTAAAGGGTTAAAGTTACGTAAGACCGTATAATCAGGTGTACTTAGGTAAAGTTCCCAGGGTGACTGAAAAGCCTGAAAAAAAAACTGGAAGAGGACTTCATAGGTTATATGATATGGCTTAGCCATAGATAGATGCAATAAATTATTGAGTATTGAGACTAATTCTCCTGATGCCTAATAAATACCCATGTCTACTAGTAATTAGGTATAGCACTCAAAACAATACTAACAATAATATTTTTTTGCTTTAACTGTTTTTATATAAAATATTGGATCGCTTCTTTGTATTGTGCAATCCATGGGCACATTAAATACCTAGTTACTTAAGATTAAATAAATAAATAAATGTATCCCCATTCATTGATCACAACACGTACCTATTGGTGGTAGTTTTTATTCCCGCACAAAGTTAAGTACGTTTTACTTACCTTACCCTAGCGCCGGCCTAACGATGAAGAAAGTTAAATTCAAACAAGTTTCCTCAAATTATTGAAAGTTTTGCATTTCTAACTACCGACCAGCTGTTCTAAATTGTATATTTAAAACACCTATCTATAAGTACACATATGAGCGACTTTATAGAGGTTGGCAGAGTTAGTTCGCTTGTATGGTGTGTACTATGCGTGAGGTGGGTCCAGGGGTGGCCAGATGAGGGAGGATGGGGAGGCTCCTCCCGGGGTGGAGTTCAGGACGCGCCTAAGGGGCCTCGTCCAGAGAAAGTAAAATACCCTGGTATGAGGGAGGCTAGTATTGTCAAGCCGATGTATAAGTATAGCTTTAAACTATATATCGGGACCCTATATAGGCTGTGGAGTACTTATTTACATACGTATATAAGTTTATCTATTATGCAGACATAGGAAATGGAACAGGTTGGGAAAGGGACGCGCTTGGAAATTTGCTTACATCTATTGGACCGAGAGGCTCTAGTTATACGTGTCGAGTCGCCTCGACGCATTCGAATGAGACAGATTTAGTGTTGCCCACTAAAGAGTTAACTATTATGTACACGATACGTGTAGCTACCGAGTAATTAATTCGGTTTTCCATGTATCTTTAGTTAAGTTAGGTACATGAAATTATTATAAATATAATAATATAAATATTTGTAAAATTAGATTCCCTAATACGAGTAGTCAATAACAATAAAGTCAATAGAAATTGCACTAAAGTAATTCTCATTTCTCCCGAGTTTATTTTCTGTTATATCATAGACTCGATTAGGCTTTGGTTTTCGTAACAACTTATTATCTTCCGCATTTTCATTGGAACAATTGACCTGTGATTTCGAATCGTCGCTATGAATCCAAGGGTTCTATTAAAATGGTTCATCTTTGGCACAGCGTAGAGCGTAGTACTTACTACGTAGGCAATAGGGAACGTGCACGACGAAGGTGCTACCAACTGGTGCCGCCAATCTAAATCATATACCCTCTCATACCGGGGCCACATTGACGAAAACGCCGTTAATAACGTTAATTTATCGCGTTGAAGGACGATTAACGTCAGTGTAGCTACGACTTACTATATTTGACATTGACACTTACATATTATCATTGACATTGACAGCTTGATTTGACAGGGGCGATAGTTTCCTTTATTGTCCGCCCGTGTTCGTGGCCCGAGCTGCAGACGAAGGCCAATATGAGATCTAGGGCCTTATTATTACCGCCCTAGATGTGTAATATGCCACTACACTACTGTGCCTGCCACACGGGTTCCATATTAATTACAAGCACATAACGTTTTGAATTTGAGTTTGCATGTGTTGAATGGTTCAACTGCTCTCTATGTGGATTTCTGAAATATGTAAGGGTTTTGAACTAGCTCCAAAGGGTAGGTACGTTTAAAATTTGATGCCAGATATGGAGTAAAATGGAGATCTATATCCGTGAATAGAAAGTACAAGGTCAGCAATGATAATAACTTTTATTAGTGGTTCACCTACTTTATGTTGGTCAAGCAAGATTGTGTGTAAATAGTCGTATTTAATACTGTTCGTGGGAATGGATCATTTCGTAAGGTTGGAGTAAAATCAGCTGATCTTACGTGGGTTATATATATAACAGAACATCGGGGAAAAATATCCCTCTTAAAATGTATTTACTTCCACTCCTTTCTCTCACACTAACGTTCCAGTTAAACGCTAAAAGTGGAGGAGGTTATGTGACAAGATAGCCCTTATTAACATTTTTAGTACTAAAAACCTTACTATGGAAATAGTAAGGTTCTAGGACTTTAATAAGTACGATTGTCACCTAACAAGCGCAATTTAGTAGTTACAAAGGGAAATGGGACTTATTTCTTACAGGTAAAGTTCAAAATATGATGTTGCTGTCGGCTCCACGTCCGTCCGTTTAGCGGACTCCGATGCGCGCATCCGTGCAAATTTCAACGTTATATTATGAGGTATAAGTTTCAATTTTCCTTTGTTATTACTAGTTTGAGTTTTTATCAGGCGCGGTAGGTCAGAATCAGAATCTTACTAGCGAAGTCCACAGCAAAATACGAATTAAGATGGTTCTTTCGTACTAAAATGCCATACTGTGTTCTGAGATCGAGCTTTTTATTACCCGTTCCGAGCCGATTTTAAGACGATGACTTGGTTGTTGTATCATCGAAATATAATAAGAAGGTATGGAAGCGTAACTGTCGCTCAAAATATACAGGGTGGGAGGGACTATACCGACAAACTTTAACTATAGATTCTAACAACTATTAGGAGTAAAAAAAGTTATGTGATGTATAGTCGAAAAACGCTTACTTTCAGAGATATTCATTATTTTTTAAATGAAAACTCCCAAGTTCGTAACAAGCTAACAAGCCCTAATAAATGTGACTAAGATAGTTGTACTACTTTTTTTTAAATCCTTTAACTAAACAGCAATTAACCTTCGCAGTATTTGATGGTAAGCGACTATGAGGCCAAAAAAATGACCTTTCGTTTCCATTTTATCTTTTTTTTCTTTTTGATAACTTTTCCTCCAGTAAGGACATGTTTATAACGAGGGGCTGAATTTACTGATTTATTTTGTTCCATAAGACTATTAATGTAAAATGACAATATTCGACCCATGTTGATATAACATTATTTACTCGTCACACCACCAGGAATTCATGGCTAAAGTATGTCGGTATAGTCCCTCCCACCCTGTATATATGGCGTCAAGGCGTCAAATTAATTTCTCACGTCAGTAGGCTTTGTAACCAATCACAGATTTTTGTCTTTTAAACGATATGCAAGCTACCTGAAAATGTCATCTACTGAAACTTTATGCAAATATTTGTCATAAAAATGACTTTAGACTCAAATGTAGTAAAAAGCGTCATGGGGCAAATTTTAACGTCAGTTTTGTTAGGCTATCGTTCTGTACATTATAATATTATTTCGATGACTTGTATATACTTATGTTATTAAAGAAATGCAGATATCTTATTCCTGTTTGATTATTAAACCTCCAACTCTTCTAGGAAGTAAAAAAGTTATAATAAACAAATAAATATAAAACGGTACATAAATAAAAAAAATATAATAACATTTTCAACTGATAAAATGTTATGTGCTGCTGTGTGTACTGATGTGGACGAAGTAAAAATTGCATCAGTTTCTATATTAGTACTTATGTAATTTTATACAAACCTCACGTAAAATTTTGTATTAAATATTTTTTTATTCGGTGGAACGTTTTTTTTCTGTTACACATCTATCGATATCGATAAAAAATATTTCTAACACTAGTTTGATTGCGACAGTCTTTTGTTTTGCCGTGAAAATTCCGGTTTATGAATAAGAACGTGTGATATACGTACGGCGCATTGCACTGCACATAAGTTGATCCACTTTGCCCTAAAGTACACTGGTAGAAATATCCTATGCCATTAAGGTCGCTTTTGTACGACAGCATTTATTTTTGACTGGGCAGGCGCAAAACACGAGCGACTAGTCTCCAATTCAGCTTGGGCAAAAATGCTTTCGTATGTCTGTTTGGCTGTTTTCCTCTTCATGTTGCATTTCTCAACCGATTCTGGTGAAAGTGAGCAGATTAATACATTTTCCTAAAAATGTCTATGTTGTAGGTACAGTGAGCTAAATTTTAACAACATTATATTACATTATATACGACGTTTTAGCCTAGTGTAGTGACACCGCCTACGAAAATGTCGTCAAGGTCCCGGGTTCAAATCTTGGTAACGTCAAATATTTGTGTGGAGAGCACATAAGTTCCTGAGTCATGGATGCTTTTCATCTATTTAAGTATGTATATCGTCATCTAGTACCCATAATACAATACAAGCACTGCTTAGTTTGGGAGTAGATGGATTTGTGTAAAGGTGGATTTAGACCAAACGAATTCTAACACATTTTAACCCCACTCTACCAAATTCTTTGTGTGTACACGTACGTAAATCCACCTTAAGATGTCCCGCGATATTTATTTGTTTATTATAGGACTCGTAATATCAACATCGATAATTCATTTTTATTAAATGAAATATGGGTCACAAATTTATTTAGCAGTAAATACAGTAAACATAATTTAGTCAGTATTAAATTAAACTGGGAATTAGTTCAATTATAGCTTCATACTGATAGCTATCAGCTATATCGTATATATCTTCGTAATGCAATTCATCCAATCATCCCTCACTTAGTCGAAGTGTTCAGAAAAATATACTATAGTCTATAGTGGTTACCGAATTTGCCTCATCAGTCTATTCATAATTTGACTAGATTCGTAGCAACTGCTACACAAGTGGCATAATTAGACCAACATATTTTAAGCTCGTTTTCAATCTCGGGGTCAAAAATAGAACGATCTTACCTCAGATCAAGAGGTTAATCCTTATATTGTGCGATTGAGATTTGTCACTGTTATCTCACAGACATTATTTCGAAGAGTTTTGTTGAGCTACATTTGCAAGTGCTACGCCGTAGCCGTGTCGTTCTATCGATTTCAAGCAGAAGTGGCATCAGCAACGAATATTCGAGAAATAATTCGTTTATTGACGATAAATGGGCAGCAGTAAATTATTTATCATAGGGCAGTGGCGGATTTACAGATTTGCCGCCAGAAGGCTATTCAAATTTTGCCGCCCCTAGCGACGACCACGGCGTGCTCTCATTGGTCAATTTGCGGTAATTACAACTCTAGTGCAGTAATATAAAGCAAAAAGCACGCGTGTGTTATAAGCTGTGTTCCGCGCGTAAGAACAATGAAATAACAGTCACTTTTTGAGCAAGTGTGTTGAAATTAGTACATTAAACAACTAGGGTGGTAATACAAAGAAAGGCCGAGATCGCAGAAGTTTGCGGCCCGAGCTGGAAGCGAGGGATGTAAATATACAATCGAGGGCTTTCTTTATTATGTGTCATTTTATGTCTACACTTGGCCAGAAAGCGAAAAAGCCACTTTATGGCCAGGTGCGGCATAAAAACTGTTTACTTATGCGGACTTATTTGTAACGTATAAGATTTAGAAAACTTGAAATGTTTTCAATGAAGACTATGACAAAAGACTATTTGGATTAGTTGTATGTAGTGCATATTTATGCCACACCTGACCATAAAGTGGCTTTTACCGCACGCTACGCGTACGGAATAAGCCGCTTTCTGGCCAAGTGTAGACTTAAAATTATGTACACAACACGGGAGGTAATAAAGAAAGCCCTCGATCGCATATTTACGTCCCTCGCTTGCAGCTTGGGCCGCAAACATCTGCAATCTCGACCTTTCTTTGTTTTACCACCCTAGTTGTGTAATGTACTATTTCATCACACTTGCTCGTAAAGGGTGTCATAACACGCGGGCTTATAGACCAGCTCGAGCCGATTTACCTCCCGTGGGTTATAAAAATCTATACCTCCCACGGGAGGAAAAACTGTATGAAAATCCTCCCGAGGGAGTTATGAGTTCAGTTTTAAAATATAGGA
This sequence comes from Eudemis profundana, assembly GCA_947034925.1. Taxonomy (NCBI): domain Eukaryota; kingdom Metazoa; phylum Arthropoda; class Insecta; order Lepidoptera; family Tortricidae; genus Eudemis; species Eudemis profundana. The sequence continues at coordinate 31,561,737 of OX344794.1, forward strand.
CCTACCCGTACGTCATTTCAGACTAAGGAGGTTTCAAATCAGCCAAGGCTTATTTCACATCTTCAAAACTTGGCTACAAAACCAATTTTAGTGTATATAAAACTTATGTGGTATATTTTACTTTATTTCAGTAATTTTTGCAATTATTTTAATGCAATTAAATTAATTTACTTTAAAATTTTACTATGAAAATCGGTACAATCCGGCGGTATTGCCTGTCAAGTTTATAAACTAAACGCAGTTCTTAGCATTATCTGTGGAAGACTATTGAAAAAGTTGACAGTTGTAGTTTTGTCTCTTAGCGGATGCGTTTAGTTTATTTGATGTTTATGTTTTTTTTTCCTCGCAAATATGATGAAAAACATTGTGTGTATCACGGGCAGTAAGGGGATTACCAACTCGAGTCATTAAAAGCCCTCCGCCTACGGCGTCGGGCTCCTAATAGACTCTCGTTAGTAATTCCCTTCTTACTACCCTCGGTGCACAATGTACTATTGCGACTTCGAAAAACTTAAAATTTTGTGACATTTTTATTTTTTGCTCTAAAGAGTCTAAAGGATTTCGGCCACGACGAAAATCCACCCAAAAGGCTTTATGTATTTCTTAACAGTAAAAATAAATATATATTATTTTATTTATTTAATTTCTCAATAACTGGAGTCTAACTCCAGCTCTATAAATTCTACAAGGACCAAACTATAAACCTTCAAAATTGGTCAATTTTTCCTGAATATTGACAAATTTAAGTTTTGCTTCCTCCACCTGAGCCCTTTTCTGGCAGGGTAAAAAGAAATTCTGAACCTGGCTGCCATCCCTCTACTTAAATATGGACTTCGTGAGAGTATTGCGGAAATTGGCAAAAAATATACTAGATACTTTTCGCCTCTTCACGGTGGTGTTCCATTCCAGCTACACAGAGACTGCAAGACCAAAGGTTTTAAAATACCTGTTTGTAAAGACAGCGGCAAACGCAAAGGTTAATCTGACACGTTTGCCCTCAACCTCTGAGGCTTCCTCTTATCATGCGTTCCGCACCTACCACCAAGTGCAAAAGTAATTGGAAGTAGAGAAAGACCCCACCGAATGGGGTTGGGAAATGAGTTCCTGTCGCCTCATCCCACCAACAAATTAACAAAGAGCCCACGGCAGCTTCTCAAAATCTTAGCCTGGAAATGTAAGAAAGGATACAATACAAGGGTGCGTGTACTTGCTTAAGAGCTGGATTCAAATGTTCTATGTGAACTAGGTACCTACTCGTGGAAATGACGCAAAAACTTAAGATTGTAAATATTCGATGGGCCATAGCTTGGTGCGTAGCGTATAGAGTTTATAAAGCAGCGGTTGAAATTAAATTGCTTCAAATTTAATTTACTATAGAGAAAAACGCTTAAATAGTCTATGAGTTAAGAGCAAAAAATATCAAAATTTCGCAGGGTTTCGCGTGGTGTACAGCGAATACAAGTTTTACGAAGTTAGAAATTTGAATTCACACTACGCTAACTGGTCTATACAACATACCAATAAATCTGAACTATATCATGCTTTGCGTTTGCATTTTAGCATTTGTAGTGTCGATTTCTACTAGTACTAGACTAGCCTAGTAGGTATATTTATTTATATAAATCTGTTTCATTTTTGTAAGAAAAAAGATATTAGCCCCTAATTTGCCGCCCCTAAAAATCTGCCGCCCTAGGCTCCAGCCTACTCAGCCTGCTGGTAAATCCGCCACTGTCATAGGGTGACGGCAGCAGTAATGGACCAGAACTTATTAGGGATATAAGTTTTCTGTAAAACCCACAATAAGTAACGGCAGGGATTGCAAATCGGTTATAACCGAAAGCGAAGAAATCGGTTATAATCGGTTATTTTGGTCAATTTCAAAATCGGTTACAGAAAATGTAAAAATCGGTTGAAATCGGTTATCCATTATTCCATTATATATTTAAAATAACATGTTATTTTGCTATATAAGTAGTAAATAATTAATTTTTTTATGCATTTCGTCCGTTTCGTTTCATTATACGGTCATATTTCTTTCAAAAAGCTCGTATCTCATTATGCTCAAATGGAAAAGTAAGTAGTATCTCTATATGATGGTGCTGATGCACTTGCACTTACTATAGAGATTATTTTCAGACACAAGCATATTTGAAAGTAGCGACGATTAGTAGTACTTATTCAAGTATAATAGGTACCATCACTAAACAAAGATACGCATGTATTCCAAATAAACTATAGGAATCAGAATATTAATAGAATAAAAGTGTAAGTTATTGTTTACGCATTCCGCGACACTAAAATACTACCTACATATTCTTTCTTGCTTTGGGGACAAACATATTGCGTGTCATTCGCACTAATTGTTTTTTTTTTTTCAATTTTCTTGAAATAATCGGTTATTTTTTGTTATAACCGAACAAATAAACGGTTATGAAATTTGGTCGGTTATTACATTCCCTAAGTAACGGACATTACATATTTAAACTATCAACACTATGTTCAGATAACTGATGGTCATAACTAGGGCAAGCAATACTGGTTTTACTTGTATGGTGCAATACCGAAAAACCGGTTTTCGGTATTGCCCCATACAAGTAAACCCGGTATTGCATGCCCTAGTCATAACTGGTAAAGTTCATGAATGGTCAGCTATAAACCATTGAATCTTTGCTGTCCATTACTGGGTACTACTGTGCTTAACATGTCCATGATTGGTGCCGTCTCAATTAAATGCATTAAATACCATTGTAAATTATTTTTTCGTGAGTGTCGTAGTGTTCCGTACTTAGAGTAAGATCGCGATCTATAATTTTGACAAGCTGGTAAACGATTTATTATTAACCGGCTTCATAAAAAAAGACGTTCTCAAATTAGACGTATTGTGTAATGTTTGTTACTTCATACTGTTACGTCATCTGTGTTTTATTGAAATTACTATTGGACCCGGTTGATGACTAAAATCGACCACTAAAATCGATGACGTAGTTCCTAGAACAGATCGTATGTCTTCTAGTTTCAGACTCGCCCACACTGACCGATCTAAATGACCCACCCGGTACCCGGTATGTATTAGCCGTGTATTTGTATCACACGGCTAAATTAAGAACAGTGGCAAGTGACGTAACATTCCCCAGTGGTGACTGTACTCATACTAACAGTATAGGGCTCGGAAAAATACATGTTTTGCTTCAGTTAAAATACAAATTACAATATACTTTCTGGCATCTATTTAATATACTAAATACAAAATAATTAACAATAGAGTTCATTAACATCAAATTTGGTTGAAATGTGTTTCTTTTAGACTGATACATTTTATTTGCGTGAAACAACATGAGAAGTCCCAAAAAGTCAGAAAAAAAACATGCAACTGGCCGTTTATGGTCAGCGCCATCTATTCGCATAATTCGTAATAGTTAGGGAGCCCAAGAGGGGATTTCGGGATTTACTCCAGCGCGTCAGATTAACATACAGGGGATAGATACCTTGTACCCGGTTAAGTACTTCTACCAAATATGAGCCCCATATATATGGCCGCCAGTCAAGGATAAAGAATCAGATTAGTAAAAAAAAACCGGTCAAGTGCGAGTTGGACTCGTGCACCGAGGGTTCCGTATAAACTCATAAGTAGACCAACCTTACGACTAACAGCAACCCTGCCTTAAACCCACTTTAGCCCTATTAAACCAGAAAAAATCTTAACAGCGCGATGCAGCGTATGCTACAGCGACATCTATTGATACTAAATAGCGCGTAAATTTTACTTGTAATTTAAATTTAAACTAGGGATGTAACGATACACAGTTTTGCCGATACGATACCGATACCGATATATAGTAGATAATATCGGCGATACCGATACCGATACCGATATCTTAGCTAAATAATGAAGTATGAATTTCAGATATTTTTATGTCCTTATTATAACTAATGGCAATGACTACTGGTTATATTTACCAGAGAGTCAACCTTGAAAGTGTAAAGTAAAAATAATAAATTGTCAACTCAAAATTCTTTTTTTTTTATTAAGAACCAAAGATTTAATTAACATAGTAATTATCATTGCACAAGGTAATAGAATAGACCAATACATAAATTAAGTCAGAAATTGAAATTCCTTTTTGCAGATTTTTTTTCATACAGCAAATTCTTCAAATATCGGTTGTATAATATCGGCGATACCGATATATCGGCCGATATATCGGTATCGGTATCGGTATCGTTACATCCCTAATTTAAACGTTACTTTTTGTTATTGGCTGATTGAAATAATTGTTTGTCAACTAAGTTAGTTTTCATGTATCATTTTTCATGAAGGAATCATGTTTTGAAGGACACTTTATTTTAGATTTGTGTCCCTAGATGGCGCTAGTGGTATTTCATTTTTATGGTATTTACTAGTGTCAAATTTCCTAACATACTCCTATTATAGAGTTTTTAATATATAATTATTGTTACTTTATGTTTTTTTCCCGATTCCTGATGAGTGATCATTGTATTTAATAGAATTTTTTATGTAATCTGATATAAACCATCGCTTAGTTTTGCTACTCTCCGCTAGATGGCTCTCGTAGGAAGGGGACAAGTAATATGTTAAGATTTTTGTAAATTTTTAAAAAAGTATTCCAGTTAGGAAGAGAAAATATAACGGTCTTCCTAATAATAATAATAATCTTGTGGTCTTGTGGGGTCTGAGGTGCCGTACTATAAGTACGCACCAACGCCGGTTCTCGAAAATGGTCGTGCCACGCTCTATTGGGATCGATCTATCATCACGGACAGGACTATTGTAGCCAATAAGCCTGATATCGTGCTAATAGATCGATCCAAGCGCCGTGCAGTGCTCGTCGACATCACCATCCCCCATGACGAGAACCTCGTGAAGGCCGAGAAGGACAAGCTCAGCAAGTACCTTGACTTGGCTCACGAGGTTACCGCCATGTGGGATGTTGATTCGACGATCATTGTTCCGATAGTCGTTTCGGCGAACGGGCTTATAGCGAAGAGTCTCGATCACCACCTCAAGAGACTCTCGCTAGATGACTGGATCAAGGGCCAGATACAGAAGGCGGTACTTCTGGACACGGCGCGCATCGTCAGGAGGTTCCTCTCTCTGCAGCCCTAACCACCGGTAGCTTGGGCCCCGCCCCGCTGCCGGCGGCACCCTAGGTTAGGTTTTTAGGGTTCCGTACCAAAATGGTAAAAAAGGAACCCTTATGGTGCGACTCTGTCTGTCTGTCTGTCTGTCTGTCTGTCTGTCTGTCTGTCTGTCTGTCCGTCTGTCACAGCAAGATATCTCAGGATCTACTGATGCTATCGACTTGAAATTTGGAATAGTGTTAAGAACCGCTAACCCGAGCTTATAGGATGTAAAAAAAATCTTGTAACTTTTTTACTTTTTTTTAAAGGGGTTCGTAATGAGACTTTGCAAATTGAAAGTAGGGCTATTATATTGAGTGAGGTATCAAATGAAAGGGCTTAATTTGTAGATTAAAACAGTATTTTTGTATTTTTTTTAAATAAGTAGTTTTTGATTTATGGCGAAAAACGTTAAAAAAAATACCGTTCCCCCCCTATTATCTTCGAAGTTAGTGAACAGAAAAATCTGTAATAATTACCAATTATTAATGTCATCCTATATATTACAGGAAAAATATAACGGTTTTCCTAACTTGCACTGTTTTTGAGAAATTTGCAAAAATCTTAACACATACTTGTTTGCTCCTACTAAACTAATCGCCATATAGTTTTTCTTGAACTATTCATGTATCTACTTATGAGTTTGTACGGAACCCTCGGTGCGCGAGTCCGACTCGCACTTGGCCGGTTTTTTATAATGTGTTTATATTTTGTAATTTCATTTTGTATGTTACTTTTTATATATATATTGTAAAAACCCTAACCTAAGCGAATAAAGATATTGAATAATAATAATCCTAATAAGTAGATACATGAATAGTTCAAGAAAAACTGTATGGCGATTAGTTTAGTAGGAGCAAATAAGTATGTGTTATGATTTTTGCAAATTTCTCAAAAACGGTGCAAGTGAGGAAAACCGTTATATTTTTCCTGTAATATTTAGGACGACATTAATAATTGGTAATTATGACACATTTTTCTGATCAGTAACTTCGGAGATAATAGGGGGGGAATGGTATTTTTTAAAACTTTTTTCGCCATAAATCAAAAACTGTTTATTTAAAAAAAAAATTAAAAACGGTATTTGAATCTACAAATTAAGCTCTTTCATTTGATACCCCACTCGATATATTAGCCCTACTTTCAATTTTCAAAATCCCATTACGGAGCCCTTTAAAAAAAAAAGTAAAAAAGTTACAAGATTTTTTTTATGTCCAATAAGCTCGGGTTAGCTACTTTTAACACTATTCCAAATTTCAAACCGATAGCAGCAGTAGTTGCTGAGATATCTGGCTGTGACAGACGGACAGACAGACAGACAGACAGACAGAGTCGCACCATAAGGGTTCCTTTTTTACCATTTTGGTACGGAACCCTAAAAATGATCATCAGACATTCTCGAGCGCGTCAGATTAAGATATATATGGTTCATATTGATGTCCTAGACGTGCTATCTCCTAATCTGACAATTATCTGGAGGGATTCGCCAAATACAATACAATACAATACAATATTCTTTATTGTGCACCAAAACAAAAGATTACAAAAACTTAAATCTAAAACAGCATAAATGGTAAACAACAGGCGGTCTTATCGCTAATAAGCGATCTCTTCCAGACAACCCAAATCTGACAAATCTGACAATTAAAAATTTTGCTGGTTCTATTCCCGGGCGAGACAAGCGAATTTTAGAAAATCTTTTAATGCAGTTTTGTTTCTGTTTAAAAATAAAGGAATGTTTCCTTTCAGTAGAATGAGGTAACTAAAAGATTTAAGGTAGTTAGTTCCCCTTCAGGTAGTTGCCCATAGATTTCTCTAACCGTTAGAGATAAGTTTGCACCTCGTTCCCTGCGCACCATATACCAACCAGGTGCAAACTTGACGCAACCGGGATTGTATGCCGCAACTATTGTGACCCTTTTTATACAATTAATACGCATTTATTATTGTGTATTCTAATAATGGCCGTGAGCTTGCGTCACATCCAAATCGTCAGATTATTGAATGAGAGCTTCTTTTAGGTTCACTTAACATCCCCTTAGAAAATCAGACGCGCTCGATTAATTTTTTTTTTCTCATTTTCAACCCTTACGTATGACCACACCCACCATGCAAACGGTCAGATTAACATACGTACATTATTAAGAATACGTGGGACATGGATGCTATCAATATCTGACGCGCTCGAGTATGTCCATGCAACAGTTTTTTTTACATTTTTGAATATCTATAGACGCTCCCCCCACCGATGAAAAGGTATACATTATATAAGATTTTTTTCTTTGTATCTAAGCTTCGCAACCCAATAGGTCTCTATGACGCTCGAGTAAATCCACATTTAGCATCGTGGGCTCCCCTACTATAAGTAAAGCGTTAATTACTAAATAATATATATTAGTACATTACACAACTAGGGTGGTAAAACAAAGAAAGGCCGAGTTGGCAGATGTTTGTGGCCCGAGCTGCAAGCGAGGGACCTAAATATGCGATCGAGGCCTTTCTTTATTACCTCCCGTGTTGTGTACATAACTTTATGTCTACTCTTGGCCAGAAAGCGGCAAGCCACTTTATGGCCAGGTGTAGACATAAAATTATGTAGTTTGGCTTTTTGAGACTTTTATGTTATATTACGCAGACAAAATTGGCGTCCTTAAAATGTCGTTAAACCTACTAACAAAATACCTTTACTGGTATTTGAAACATCGATAACAAAAACATTTTTATTACAAGTAATTATTGTGCGTGAATATTTAGATACATAACATAATTATAAGTACTTATATTTTGTTCCTGTAACCAGCCTCGTTTGATGTCCGAGTTTTAAATTTGGTGTTTGTTCTCATTTTTTGCTGATAAAGTTCATAAACTTCTTACATTTTTTCCCGTAAAACCCACATTTTAAGTAACGGACACTACATTTGCTGATGGTCATAACTGGTAAAGTCCATGAATGGTCGGCTATAAGCCATTGAGTCTTGGCTGTCCATTACTGGGTACTACTGTGCTTAAAATGTCCATGATTAGTGCCGTCACCCTATGTCCTAAACTCGATGGTATTTCAAGGGAATATATACAAGTATAATTACTAAAATACCGTGGAAGTCACTACCGTGGCTCTTACTACTATTTCTAACTCATAAAAAAATGCTGTCATGAATTCACTCATCCATATGATAAAAATAATTCATGATAATATGACGGTTAGGTCAAACGATTAGAAAGAGCAATTAAAGCCACGGTAGTGACTGTGTGCACAAAAACGAGAATGGCCCACGTATGATTTTCGCTACATACGGGATTTAGCGTGCTACAGAGTACGGCGTAGCACACGTAGCGCGATGCTTGGCAATGGCAGTGAATGTGTTATTGGCCGAGGCTGTAACAAAATAATGCAGCCGGTACATAATATAGTGTATCAAGGGCGATAAGTAAGGAATTACAAACGAGTTGTTACAAGGCCGAGACGAAGCCCTAGGGCCATAGGGCGTAATTCATTTGAGGTCCGCAAAACCTACGTGTAACAACACCATTTTCGAGCAAGTGTGATGAAATAGTACATTGTGTATCTAGGGCGGTAAGTAAGGAATCAATTCCTTTACCGCCCGTAGCACACACAATGTTTTTCATCACACTTGTGAGGAAATCTTAATAATATAACCTTACTAATCGTCCCAGTATGACAAGAAAATATTAAAACAGAAAGTGACATAAATGTCCATAGACAATGCGAATGTCAAGTCACGTTCGGAAACCATAACGGTAAAGACCTAAAACGGTTGATTATATTTGCAAAATACTGAAATACACTATTTAATTAATGTTACCGAAATATGTGTTTACATGTATTTGCAATAACAGTTATCTTTAAATAAATATTTCAGTGATAAAAGTTAAAAAAGTAACTTGGCGTTTCCTGTGAACATGACAAATAAGAGTAAAACAGAACCAGCGTTTCAAATTTAAAAAGAAAACTATTACGCCCTAGGGCGTAATAGGTCTTTTACGGCTCGCAGAACCTACGTGTAACAACACCATTTTCGAGCTAGTGTGGTGAAAAACATATTTGATCTTAACCCAACCTTTGCATGCCACGTAAAAGTAATACGCCACTTTTGTATGAAAACGCAAGAACATAACTGCGTTAGATGGCGCTGCTTGCCTCCCTAAGGCATATCGGGGGGTACGGCAGTGCCCCGCCAAGTTGAGCAAAACAAAGACACGGCCGGACGTTCCTTTTCTCGAAGTTATTCAGGCCATTTTCAACCTCCTGTAATTTTGTGCTGGCTAAAGCTAGAACCCTGAATTTTCAGGTATATACACCGTGGGTCCGAGTTACCCGACAAACTTTAACCACGTATTCCTCATGGTATTAAAAGTAAATGACGTTATATCAACCCAGGTCGAATTTTGTCATTTTACATTCATGGGCCATATTTTATTTTGTTGTCATTCTTTTTATTTCTTCCGATTTTAGTGAAAATTGGTAATTACATAGTGTTCAGCCTTCTGTGTAAGAAAAACATATTTTCGCAATATGTCCTACAAACTTTGTATGATAGCTCCGTGAATAAGCCTGACCCCGTGGGGTACATGGTCTGGGGAGCTCATGGACTCCACGGGCGCAGGATCTCGACGCCAACAAATAAACAGTTGTCCTTGAACAGAAAAGTACCACTTTGATCCCTAGTATGATAGCAAAGTTCTTTTTTCTGAAGGTGTAAAAAAAAGTTACACGCTAGGTGTATCAAACTCAAAACTTTAACGTATTTTGCTTATTTTAACAGGATCTTATATAATTTTTATAAATTTCGGTCACAGTCAAGTACCCCATTGATTTACTCCCTCCGGACTTAGGCTCATACCGCTGAGCGCCGCCCACTCGAATGCCTAATACGAATGTAAACATTGTTATTTTATTAGTTTCAGGTGATTCGAGTCGGTGGGTTTTTCATACAAACAGAGGTTCATCAAATCATTATTCGCTTGCACCACGGCATCAATTATGTTTAAAATAGGTTTTATTTTAAAGTTAGATACATTTTATTTGCGCGAAACAATATGGGAATTCTCAAAAAGCAAAAAAAAATATTCTATTCCATTCATACCTATTACCATACCTGTTGGTTTCCAATGCTGCAAATAGATGGCGCTGACCTTAGATGACCAATTTTACTTTAGTTCTGGATTTTCTAGACTTGTTACGCTGTTTCATGCACATAAATGTATCAAGCTATAAAATGGAACACATTTAAACATGATTGATGTCGTGGAAGCGACTGAAGACCCTCTTTTTGTTTGTATGGAGAACCGACTTACTCGAATCACCTTAAGACTTTTATTTTTATTGAGTGTGTTATGAGTTTGCTTTTTCATGATTTCACATATCTGTTCAACATAGACAACCCCATTCAAGGCCCATGACGCGTATGCGCGTCATAGCTGAACTCTGCCGCCCGGCCCGTGACTGGTATGCGCGTCATGAATAATTCCCGATTTAAAAATAAACTAAAAGTAATACGAAAAAATACTACTAGTGACCCTAAAGCTAACAAACACAATTAATAGTGTATTGTAACAAAAAATATTATTATAGTATTTTGTACTTGTACAGGGTATGGAAACACAAAGTTAGGTTTACTATAAGTAAATTAAATAACTCTGTGCTGAAATTTGGTACGCATATTCGTTACATTTAAATATGGTGGGTTTACTTTCAAACTATTTTCAAAAATCGTATATTTTAGGAGTTATTGGCATGACGCGGGGTATGCGGCACGGTGGCCTGGCACTTCCCGTAAAAATTATGACTATTTTGGTGTCAGGCTAAAATAAACTTTACTGCGTTGATTTAAAGCTTATTTTGCTATGAATGTCGTTCGGATATGTCTCATTTTACGAGCGGTACAAGTTTGGACGGTGTTACACTTTTTGTCCACAAACCAAGCAGTATAATAATGTTCAAACTTTTAGAAGTTAATGTGTTATTTTACCCCCCTATGAATGATACCATTATTTGGGCATGTTTTTTAAATTGCTACCAAACATTTAATATTTATATTAGGTAAATTATGTGATTCCTACTCAGAACGCGAGGGCTATGAACTCCGATAGGAGAAAAAATGTGTCCTAATATTTTTAGTCCCGTTCCGTTACTTTTATACCATATAAACTTGTATGGCGGTAACGGAACAGAGGAACGAAATTTGGATAAAAAATTTGGGACACTTTTTTTCCTCAATTTGAGTAGGTCGTACTCGTGATTCTGAGTAAGAATCACATACAATTTATCAAACTTTAAATATTAAGAGTGCGGTGCACGGTGGTAGCACTTAAAAACACCATTTACTCATTTATTGCAATGTTTGTAAAGTTTCTTAGTCGTTAAGGGCAATTTGAATCTACGATGGTATTTAGTTACACCTAAGTCTATAAGACAATGGGCAATGGATAGTGATAATGGCCGACCGAGTAGCACACTGGTGTTATTAACAATGACTGCATCTGCGCGGCGGAGGTGCGGCTTTAAGGAATCTACGTGGTATTTTATGCGGTCCAGGTAAACCCAGCAAGCTGACCTTCGCCACTCTACCTGAGCCTGGTTTTAGAATAATATTAAATTTTTAATTTAGGTACGAATTATTCGTTGACAGCCTCTACCGTGTTACGTATAGTGATTTTGTTGTGAACTTGTGACTTGGCTATGGATTACCGGAATATAAAATTTCTTAAACCGACTGACTGTGCTATGACTCTGAACCAGCTTAACCTGAACGACTTGGCTACGAATTCTATATTATATTTCAGAATAAAAAAAAATATTTCTATAGGGATATGTTAGTTTTAAAAAATTATAGACCCGTAGCGCTAGATTTTGAGATCTCAAAAATGTTAAAGTTGTTTGTGTTTCGCATGTAGTTGCCGGACCGTTTGCTTAACCTAATACATTACATTGTGTCATTCTACTTGTACTAGCATTGGTAGATATTTATTTTAGGAGTTTATCTTTTAGATCAGTATTGGATGTATAGAAAATTAGAGATGAAAATTTTACTTTCATAATAAATAATAATGATTAGATTCATTTATTTCTTGTTGGAAATTACATAGTGTTTTAGGTATTAAAACTAAAATGAATTCACAAAAAGATCGTCAAAGTAAAATGAAATAATTACAAAATAAATTACAATAAAAAAATAAAATCAAAATGTCAATTGGAAAAATAACTAATATCTAATCTAAGTATATGTTGTATATTATGATCTAGGTCATCCTAGGTAATACAATGTCAAAGCTTAATTCAGTAGGTATGTCGAATATTTTTACAATGCAATGTCAAGAGCAAATAAAATACCAATAAAAATTACGTCAGGTTTAAAACAATAAAAATAAATAAATAAAACATTAAATAAGCAATAAGAGGACACCAAAAAATTTTAAATATCAATCATAGTGAAATTTGTCACAATTTATAATTATCTACTTTCGCTGTACTCTTTTACAGAGTACAACGATTTGGATAAAAAAAGTTCTTTGAGTCGGCGACCAAATAATTCATCCGAAGTCTCGTTTTTGAGGCTGGCGGGTAGTTGTTCGTAAAACTTCGGGCCTATTACGCGCGGGTTCTTGTCGAGGAGCGCCAGTCTCCGCGGCACGAGCAGTAGTTGCCCCGTCTGACGGGTTATTCTGCCCGGAATATTGGCACGTTTAAACATATGCATATTTCGCCGTGTGAACATTATAATTTCATATATGTAAAGTGAATAGTGCGTCATTATATTAAATTGCTTGAAGAGCTCTCTGCACGAGTACCTCGGATTTACACCTGCAATTGTACGTAAGGCTCTTTTTTGAAGTTTAAACACCCTATCCGAGTCGGTCGAGTTCCCCCACAGAATTATACCATACGACATGATGGAAAAAAAATATGCATAGTATATATGGAGCAATGCGTCGCTGGAGACAATTGGCTTCAGTTTGCGCAGCGCAAATATCGCACTGCCCAACCTGTCGCACATATTGTCGACATGTACTTTCCAGTTAAGCTTGGTGTCAATGGTAAATCCGAGGAACTTACATGTGTCACAACGCGGAATCGGACTCTGTATCAGTGGGATGTTTGTGTTATTTCCTGCTGAGAACAACATTACATTAGATTTCGTGGTGTTTAAGATGAGGCCGTTCGCTAAGAACCACGCATGGAGTTGGTTGTACGTGTGTGTTATTTTTTGCTCCAGTTGAGCGTACGAGGGTGCATTTACTACCACGGTGGTATCATCAGCAAACAACACAATCAGGCCTTCAGCAACAGAGGTAGGGAGGTCATTGATAAACATTAAGAACAGGGTATTTCCTAGTGCCGAGCCCTGAGGGATTCCAAGCTCTATAAGGCCACCTGTGGATTTCATGTTTTTACCATGTAAGTAATGAAGTAGTAACTGATGTATGATATAGGCATTTTGTGTCATTTCTGTCCACGATAATCCTGATATTTAATCAGTACCTAACACGTTGCCCAACTAGATCTAAAACAATAAGAGTTGAATCCGGCCCGCTAAAAGCCATTTATTTCATGACAATATAACAGTATAAGGTAAGGTAAGGTATTTAGTAAATATATATGCTCAAAAACACGTTTATTGTATGGGAACCCATATTTATGATAATCTTCATTTAATTTTTATTATTTGTTGCTATAGCGGTAAAGAAATGCACATCCTGTGAACATATCAGGCATCTACCTATTACCATGATTAAAATCGAACACAAAACACCGAAAAATCTGGTTTCTTAAAATAAAGGGGAACCTGGATTTAATCTTATTTTTATCTTTTAGCGACAATAGTACACATTCTGTAAAAAAGTCAAGTCCCTATCTGTTATGGTTCTAAAGATCCTGTGACTGATCGACACAAACACGTTTCTTGTATGGGGACCTTCTCTTATTTATTTTATTTTGTCCTTATTATTTGCTGTTATAGCGGCAATAGAAATTCACAGTTTGCGAATATTTCAAGTCACTACCTATTACGGTACAAAAGCTAAAGCCCTGCCGGAATCCTAAGAACAAACAAAAAACAACAATTAAAGGGGGTCCCCATACAAAAAACATGTCTTTTAGGCGTTTCTTTCCGATTTTAATAATGTCAATAGATAGATGCTTCATATTCTCACTCACAGTATATATTTATACTGTGAGTGAGCATATGAAGCATCTATAGTTATAACAACAAATAATTAAAACTAGGGATGTAACGATACCGATTTATCGGTATCGCCGATTATATGCAACCGATATCGTACCAACATCTTATATCCGTGTACCATATTTGCGTAAATAAACTTCATTCCATTTCATTTCTATATTTGAAGAGCGCAAAAAGAATTTATAGGCCGAATACCGAATAGTGGCCGAATATTCGTTGCATCTCTAATTGGTATATTACCTTGTGCAATGGTAATATGTTAATTATATCTTTGGTTCATAATTAAAAAAAAAAAATTTTGAGTTGACAATTTATTTTTACTTTACACTTTCAAGGTTGACTCTCCGTTAAATATAGCCAAGTTTTAGGTATAATAAGGACAAAGAAATATCTGAAGTTCATACTTTATTATTTAGCTAAGATATCGGTATCGGTATCGTATCGGCAAAATTATGTATCGTTACATCTCTAATAAAAACAATATAAAGTCAGAATTAAAAGGGGTCTTCATACAAGAAACATGTTTTATGGTGTCTTTTTGCTTAGCGGTGGTACAGAACCCTTCGTGTGCAAATCCGACTCGTACTTGGCCGCTTTTTACATATATTTAATAACTGAATCAGTTATAACGTACCTAACTATCTTTCACTTGAATTATTACATTTTGAATAAATATGAAACTTATCTAAGATTTAAAACCTGAAGATCTATTAAAAAAATATTTAGTATTGAATCTCAAAATAAAATTTAAATTAATGCAGAGAAAAAAGTTGGTTACTAAAAATCTTGCATAAACATATCCTGCTAACCGATTTCATAAGCGGCGCGCCGTTTACAGGAATAGTGTATTCATTCTAGATTTTAATGTATGGGCAAAACGGCAAAATTTATAACTTTAATTTATTGCTGCTATGTGATACCTATATACGAGTATATTAAAATACACGACTCTCCCGCCCCCCCCGCAATCTGCTGCACCCCTCCCCCCCTTGAAAAGTGTCCCATTTTACAGATTTTCTCAATTTTCAGGAAAACTATACAAGCTAGGACAAAATGGTCAAAGACGGAATTATTTGTCAATAAATTTCCTACAAGTGTGTACTTACATTCATTTCGATACCATTTATAGTTTCCAAGCTATGGTGCATCAAAGATTACTAAAAATGTGCGCTTAGCGGAAATAAAACATTTAATACACAAAAAACAACAATATTTATTATTTTTTACAAGAAATGCGTTTAACTAAACAAAATAAACAATTGTTATTTATTTTTTATATAATAAGTAGGTACTTAATATTTAACAAAAATCAGTATCGTCATCATTATCTTCTAAACACTTGTTGAAGCAACTAAGGCCCTGGCAATTTTTGCACATGGTGGAACAACGCAATCCAGCTTTGACACATCCACATCTTTTTCGGCAGCCTTTTTTGCAGCTGCACGATACTATTTTGAGTATCGACTGTGGAGCTGGTGATTCTGTGGTATATATGGGTGATACAAAGTTATTATTATTTTTTCAGCCCCAGTTTTCTGGGTTCAATGCGTTTCCTCGCCATAATTGTACTTGATGAAAAGTACGCATTGAATGCTGAAAAGCTGCTCCTGATGAAGGTGGTAACTTTGATAATATCACCGTACTGTTCGTCAGACCAACATATTTGTTGAAATGGACGTATCGCAACTCGTTTAAACTTTTCTCGGTTTGCTTAGCCCCATACAAGGCGAGAATATATCTTTCTCCCGCTTCTTTTACCTGCTCGTGTGAGGCATCCGGGTTATTGAAAACGTTTATCGTATCTTGCAAGTCGATCGTTTTACCGAGCAGAATAGACTGAACTTTTCCTTTGCCGTAGAATGCTGAAGTAGTATCGCAACCACTTATGGCATGCAGAAAGAGGATCGATTCCCTGCAATTTTCGACCACATTTCCTTCTATTAAGCTTCGGGTGCTAAAAAGTCTCTTGTTTACACTCCCTTGGCCCTCTTTCAGCAAGAATATATTCTTGTGTAGTGGAGTAAGACCCAGTAAAAGAACCAACAGATCTATGTCTTGCCCAACCACTACGACATTCTCGTTTCTTTCGGCTTCTTAAGGGGATAAGCTCGTTAACAGCGAATGATGACGCAGATATGCTCATTGTTCATACGGCAATAGAAGAAGCCGAAAGAAACGAGAATGTCGTAGTGGTTGGGCAAGACATAGATCTGTTGGTTCTTTTACTGGGTCTTACTCCACTACACAAGAATATATTCTTGCTGAAAGAGGGCCAAGGGAGTGTAAACAAGAGACTTTTTAGCACCCGAAGCTTAATAGAAGGAAATGTGGTCGAAAATTGCAGGGAATCGATCCTCTTTCTGCATGCCATAAGTGGTTGCGATACTACTTCAGCATTCTACGGCAAAGGAAAAGTTCAGTCTATTCTGCTCGGTAAAAAGATCGACTTGCAAGATACGATAAACGTTTTCAATAACCCGGATGCCTCACACGAGCAGGTAAAAGAAGCGGGAGAAAGATATATTCTCGCCTTGTATGGGGCTAAGCAAACCGAGAAAAGTTTAAACGAGTTGCGATACGTCCATTTCAACAAATATGTTGGTCTGACGAACAGTACGGTGATATTATCAAAGTTACCACCTTCATCAGGAGCAGCTTTTCAGCATTCAATGCGTACTTTTCATCAAGTACAATTATGGCGAGGAAACGCATTGAACCCAGAAAACTGGGGCTGGAAAAATAATAATAACTTTGTATCACCCATATATACCACAGAATCACCCGCTCCACAGTCGATACTCAAAATAGTATCGTGCAGCTGCAAAAAAGGCTGCCGAAAAAGATGTGGATGTGTCAAAGCTGGATTGCGTAGTTCCACCATGTGCAAAAATTGCCAGGGCCTTAGTTGCTTCAACAAGTGTTTAGAAGATAATGATGACGATACTGATTTTTGTTAAATATTAAGTACCTACTTACTATATAAAAAATAAATAACAATTGTTTATTTTGTTTAGTTAAACGCATTTCTTGTAAAAAATAATAAATATTGTTGTTTTTTGTGTATTAAATGTTTTATTTCCGCTAAGCGCACATTTTTAGTAATCTTTGATGCACCATAGCTTGGAAACTATAAATGGTATCGAAATGAATGTAAGTACATACTTGTAGGAAATTTATTGACAAATAATTCCGTCTTTGACCATTTTGTCCTAGCTTGTATAGTTTTCCTGAAAATTGAGAAAATCTGTAAAATGGGACACTTTTCAAGGGGGGGAGGGGTGCAGCAGATTGCGGGGGGGGCGGGAGAGTCGTGTATTTTAATATACTCGTATATAGGTATCACATAGCAGCAATAAATTAAAGTTATAAATTTTGCCGCTAAAAAATCTAGAATGAATACACTAGAAGTGCCAGGCCCAAGACGCATGAGCCGCGTCATGAGTTTTAGCGAAAAATAATTTGTATGGGGGCCTGGCGCATAGTGTTCGCGCGGGGAGGCTTGGCCGTGAATGGGTTAATCCAAGTAATTTTTATTGCATTAGTATGAAATGTTGATATTCTCCGAGTACACTTTTATAACTTTCTTGACTGTTTGAAGCCATATTTAAAGCCTACCGGTTTTAGTCACATATTAAGAAACACGTTGTAGCTAGTGGAGATACTTGATTCTAAAACATATTTGTACTTTAAGTTCAAAGCCTTTATCACACTTGCGCAGCAAATGCGAGCGGGCTGCGGGCGAGTTAGAACTTTAGAAGCGAAGTTCTATACAAATGTCGCTCGCTGGTTTTGTATGGAAACTTGCCCGCAGCTCGCCGGTACATCGCAAGTGTGATAAGGCCCTAAGAACTACCTACTGTAAGTGCATACATAAAATCAACGAGTGTCATTTGATGGGTAATTCCATGACAGAATGTAACGTAAGTTACCAATATTTCGCTTATTTTTTAGGGTTCCGTACTTCAAAAGGAAAAAACGGAACCTATAGGGCCTGTGCACACCGCGACTTTTAAACGCACCGTCGATGCGCGTTTCATAGCACTGTCCCTTTTACACCATAAAAATTAACAGAGACAGCGCTACGAAACGCGCGTCGACGGCGCGTTTTAAAGACGCCGTGTGCACAGGCCCTTATAAGATCACTTTATTGTCCATCTGTCTGTCTGTCTGTCCGTCTGTCAAGACCCTTTATCTCGGGAACGCGTGGAGGTATCGAGTTGAAATTGAGACCATATACCTACTTAGATCTATGATCCCTTGAGGCTGTGAGAAAATCATGCTTCTATGTTGCCGTGAAAAAAAGATACGGCCGTTTATGCCACAAAAAACGTAAATTTCGACACTATCAAGGAAGGATACTTTCCGTTGACCTAGAACTATGAAATTTGGCAAGTAGTACCGTCCTATACTACAAGTATACGGAAAAATCAGAAAACTATACATTTTTAATTAAAATATTAAAAATGTTACTTTACTAAGGGAATCAATATTTATAGGGTACTTTATTATACATATGTACTTAAAAATTTGTACGGAACCCTCGGTGGGCGAGTCCGACTCGCACTGGTCCAGTTTTTTAATTTCAGTTGCAATTGAAACGAATTACCTACTTAATCATTTACGCTGCACTGTTGAACTAACGACACGGTTTCCTAGTGACCGATTGACACTTAACTCTCTATCTCAAAAAGTACTGACCCAATTTTCATGGGATTTGCGCAGTTCCCTAAGTTGGACTCTACCTAATCCAAATAAAAAATTTTTTGGCAATCTGACAAGGTGACCGTCAAGATGGCGTACACCGTAAAGATATCCAAAATAGAATGCTGCCAATAAATAGTACCCAACGACGAAATACTTAGGTGACAAAAATAGTACCCTTAAACTTTTCGAAATATAAGGTGATATCGTGGAAGCCGAGATATTCTATAACTTAACGGTATACAAAATTTCGCACCGTCAAGCTGGCGTACCCGGGAATTTCACATAAAAAGACTTCGAACTTCGAAATCAAGTATAACTAGAATATCTCGGCTTCTACGATAGCTAGAGAAATGAAATTTTGGGGTCTTAGGGTACCTACTATTTGGGTACTATTTTTTGAGATATAAAGCGTTTCCAAAAACAAAGCCGTTTCAGAGATATAAGCGGGTACGCCAGCTTGACGGCCCGGTAGCGTACGCCGTGAACAGGCCTGATATTTCGAAAAGTTGAAGGGTACTACTTTTTTCACCTAGGTATTTCGTCGGTAGGTACTATTTATTGGCAGCATCTGGTTCTGGATATCTTTACGGTGTACGCCATCTTGACGGTCACCCGACAATTAGTTTTTGAGATATGCGCGGACAAATCATAAAGAAATATCATCAACCTTTAAAGCATTTGCCCAATTTGCATATACGGCTACCTACGTTCCCTTTAGACAAAAACCAAGTGCGAGTTAGACTCGCGTGGAGAGGGTTCCCTGCGTTCAAAACTATATAACACAATTATACTTTACTCCACAGACTTCTTAAAGGTTTTTCTGTAATCTATACGAACAGGACTATTTTCCATATTTTTTTCAAAATTCTAGGTCCAATAGATTCGGAGATAAGGGGGGGATGGTCAATTTTTGCCTATTTTCTTAAATAACTTCAAAACTATTAATATAAAAATTATAAAAAAAATATATTAGAGATTCTCACTTCCCTTTCGTTTAATATGTCACACGATATAGTTTGCTAACTTTATTTTTTAAATTTTTTAGTTGACCACCCAAAAGTGGCCCCATGACTAAAATTCATATACTTTCGTGACACGTTCGTGCTTGGGTGATTAACCTTAATATATGTACCAAACAACTCAATCGGCTCAGTACTTTCGGAGAAAATTGGCTGTGACAGACAGACAGACAGAAACACGTGTGATCCTATAAGGGTTCCGTTTTTTCTTTTTGAGGTACGGAACCCTAAAAAGGTCAAATTAAGATCGTGGGCAAAAGTTACTTGAAAAATCCATTTGAATAAAAAATGCTTTTCAATAAATGCTGCGGAAACATCTAGCACTTTCTATAATTTGATTAATTAACTAAAATTCTATTATATTATGTAACGAAGCTGACGTACCTAATGGCATTTCAGTTGTCAGTTACCTCCACGTAACTAAGGTAACCTGTACAATATACACAGAACCAGCTCCACGTATTTATATAACACAGCGGTTATTCTATATCTCCTCACGTATAACAGAGGGCTGGTTATCTATGTATAATGATAACGAATTTAATTAAGTTTAGCCGAGACGCTGAGACGTAAGCCGGCTCGGTATAGTGGCGCGGCCTGTGCCGGCAATCGAAGAGGGGGCGTCCGAGTGGCGCATGTAAATGCGAGCAACGCTTCCACGGGCCGGAACCTACAGCCGCAGTAGCCTACATCGGGAGGAATGGAATATATATATCAAGCCGAGCGAAAAGTCCACTACACACCCCGCCGGGTGGTGGGGCCCGAACGTGCGTTCGATTCAAACGAGCCACGGCCGCCCCCGCTTGAGGCTCAAGCAATTTTATCTTTCGAACTCTTGTTGCGAAACGTTGCATAGCAATGACGTCACGACAGCCCACAGCGTTGATTGCATCGCGCGCCCTCGCGCTGCGGAGTGCTACCGACTGCAAGCCGCCCTGGCTGCGGCCCTGCTGCTTGTGACTCTTACCTGAATTTCAAAACAATACTACACAGCTATTTTTTCTACTCTCGTCCGCCTACTCGTTTTCAGAAGTACCATGAAAAGCGATTTCCAGGAGTAATTTCGGATTTTTCTTTTCGCCTCGAGAAACTCCCGCGTAAAATAAATATGCTTAAACCCGACCCTCCGCTGAAAAAAAGGGAAAAAAATATTCAAAATTAACAAAATATTTGTTTTACAGTTCTGTAAACATCTCTAATTACGACCTGTACAAATTATTTTTTCTTTTTGCACCGTGCGGAGCGGCGCTCTAATTAACATCTATTACAGGTATTTCGGGAACAGAGGAGTATCATTTGGCGAGGGCGCTGAGTACACTCAATTAAACGAGGCCGGAGCCCCGCCCGCGCACCTAGCCGCGGGCTACCGAACACACCTTTCTTGCTGCCTCATCAGCTTTAACTTGCCTGGAGTTTCGCGGCATATGCTTTATTTTATATAGGTATCTGTTCCATTTGCGATCATTAGAATGGTGTTAGGATGACCACAGGAACTTCGCGAGGTATCGGGAGTCACGGTGCCGGTGTCGGCGTCCTGCTGCGGCGTCTCCGGCGACGACCGCCGCTTGGCGCTCGCGGCTGCTGCCGGTGCTTCGGAGGCTCGCAGCACGTAGCTCAGCCGATAGGTGGCGCACGTGAGTCCGGCGGCCATCCGACACACTGGGTCGCCTCCCCGTGGTCACCCGTTCGGAACGGCTCGCCCGCCGCCCCGGGAACCTCCGCCCGCCACCCTCTTTAAAAGCCAGTGGCGAGCTTCAAGAGAAAGTGCCGCGTACGTACGCTCACATACGTAGAACCATCTTTAGCGAGAGCCGGCGGGCTCGAGGCCGGCGGGGGAGAGCCTCGGATTATGTGGAGGCGACGCCCGGCCGCCCCGTATGCGTAAGTGCGTACACACAAAGCCTTCCAACATACATTTGCATAGTGACATTGTACGGTAATAATGTATGTGACCAGTCGGCTCGCCGCCGCCCTGCGGCGACATCTTTCAATAGATCGCTCGCTTGTTCTGCTCCTCCCGGCTCTCCCCTCCCGCCCCCTGTCTCCCAAGCGAGCCGCTTTCTAATTAAAATATCTACATCTAGGCAGTTATATATGTCAATTTTAAATTAGTTAAGTTCATGTATTTTTTACAGGTGGGTATACTTTTATTTGTAGTTGATGATAGAAGGTACACGCACAAATGAAACTCATTGAGTTTATTAATGAAGAATCTAATTAAGAAACCTAAGGTAAAAAGTAGTAGCAAAGACCAGGAAAATAATTTGAAACATGTATATAAGTAAACTTTTATGAGTGGAAAATACGTCATTCATGTTCACAACTCGTCACCTCGCAGCCCTAACTATAGGGTTCCACCGAAACAAGCATAAAGTTTTACATTCTTTGTATCCTTCTCTTCTTCTTTTTCCCGTTCCCTTGTAGACACTGTTTACAGCTGGAGCTGCAACGGTGCAGTGTATGTCCATTGTTATATAAGTAAAAAACAAATCATACCTACAGTAGAGACGATCCGGTTAAGCGCATATGCAAATCGGAGTTCTACCAGGCATGTCTCACTCCGCGATTATGTTTCGACGTAATTATTATTCTTCCTTGCCTAATGCATTAGGCAAGCTCAGGGCTGCGCCGACACCCGGCAGCGCCTGTGTGCGAAACCTATGAAGCCCAAAGGAGGGTTATGTGTTTGACCGGTATGTATGTATGTATGTATGTATGTATGTATGTATGTACGTAATTATGTATGTATGTAATTATGTATGTATGTACGTAAGTATGTATGTTACCCGACTGCGGCAAAGCCCAAGGAGGGTTATGTGTTTAACCTGTATGTATGTATGTAAGTATTTATGACGACGTGTATCAAAACAGTTATATAACGTCATGCAATTATTTTTTTTAACTACCTCTAATTCCTAGGAAATTCAAGCTATACCTAGTAATAATTTTATTTTTGTCGACAACCCTAGCGGTGAGCGTGGCGACCAGAAAGAGCGCGCGTTATGAGTTAGAGCGAGAACGTATGAGTTAGGCGCATTTTTGTGACTCGAACGTGGGTTTTGTTAGACAGTGCGACTTCTGTTCAAAGTAGGTACTATTACTTATTCTATGGTTCTACTACCGATATCTGATCATTCACAATTAGGTGCCTATTTACGCGTAGGTACACTTCGAGGGTTTACGGCCCTTAAGTACTTAACTTACATAGTAACGACAACTGTGACATGAAATCGGAAAGATACGGAACCCTAAAAAACGTATGACGTATGTATGAAATGAAGTTTTGAATATCTTACTATTCTTCCGGACTCGGATCGGGCGCGAAGAGTTTTCACAGTTGTAAACTCAGTCGTTACCTATATATGTTATAAGTTATAATATACCTTTGAGTCTACAACCAAAAGTTTTACCAAAGTATCTGTCAATCTAAAGCTTTATAAATCTCCTGTTAAGAAACAAAATGACCGTGCCGACCGAATCCTAAAAGTTATTGTTTGTGTGTCGGGCTATTTCGATGGTAGTCGCGGTAAAGGGGTCCATATTGGCTCATATAAAATCGGTATTTCGATTTTTTATACAAATAACGATTTGTGACTATAGTCATAATTTTTTTTAATATTTTTTAGTACTACTACTTACATTGCCTATAATAATAAAAAAATCGATTTTTTGTACACATAATGTTATTATTTAGATGTTATCTGTACCTATAATGTTATTGGCAAGAATTACTTAATTAATAAAGTTATTACATATAATTATTTTGCTCATAATGATTATAAGTTATGTAATTTGAAAGCAACGTGTATCGTAACGCATATACAATCATAATTTAACTTATTTCATAGAATCATTTTGCTCATAATGTTTAGAAGTTATATTATTTATCCACAACGTGTATCGTTTCGTTTATAGGGTCATCAAAAAAAATAACCCTAACCTACCTATTTTTGGGAGCCGTTTCGTTTTTAGGGTCATCAAAAAAAATAACCCTAACCTATCTATTTTTGGAAGCCGTTTCGTTTTTAGGGTCATCAAAAAAAATAACCCTAACCTACCTATTTTTGGTAGCCGTTTCGTTTTTAGGGTCATCAAACAAAAAATAACCCTAACCTACCTATTTTTGGGAACCGTTTCGTTTTTAGGGTCATCAAAAATAATAACCCTAACCTAGGTACCTATTTTTGAGAGCCGTTTCGTTTTTAGGGCCATTAAAAAAAATAACCCTAACCTACCTATTTTTGGGAGCCGTTTCGTTTTTAGGGTCATAAAAAAATAACCCTAACCTACCTGTTTTTGGGAGCTGTTTCGTTTTTAGGGTCATTCATAAACAGCAGTATAATTTGAAAAATATATTATACAAAAGCTTATTGCTTAACAATGTGAACTTGGAAAAATATATATGAATAGATTATGACTAGGCAGCGATATATTTTGAAATATATATTACACCAAATATTATTACTTGAAAACGTTATATTGAAATATTATATTATACATAAATTATAGTAACAAAGTTATTTATGTTGAACAATATTATGATTATTATGTTTGTCGTCGAGTTGCGGAAAACAAGCCCGCGTAAACCTATAACCTATAACCTAACATTATGATTATAATACATTCGGAGTTCCAATGACTACTGACTAAAAATAAATATGAACAATGATCATTAGGTTGTAAAATTGTATGAGATACATTTTCGGAGTTCCAATAATCGAATTTGCAATTTTATATGAACTTTGGCGCACCCATTTAAGAATTCCGTTTTGAAATTACTTTACGATCTTTCGTAATAATATTCAAGTGGAAGGGTTAAAGCATTCATGCAAGTAGGTACTCGTGGTGGTATGCGATAAAATGAGGTATGAAAGTAAATCATACGATTCCTACGTCCAATTTAATTAAACCTTTTTACAAGACAAGATTTGAATGCGTAATTTTGATTTATTGTACATCGGTGGATAGCACATGTGCGTATACGAGGATTTCTTGAAGTTCCGTCGATATAGCAGGAGGGTGGGCGGTGGGCTCGGACGCGCGCATACAGCCGCACGCGTGTGTGCGTATGTCTCGGACCCCGCACGCTACGCAGATTTCTCTAACGATTTTCCCGGAGTGTGAAATGTAAAATAAGGGGTTAGGCGAGCTTGAGTTCGCCCCTTCCCTTCGCCCCTCGCTCGCCAAATTGATGACCAGTTATGTACAAGCAGGTCTGTTAAATTTAACACAAGAACGTTACGTACATATTAGAAAGTTACCAGCGCTTACACGTTCTAAGACCCTACATGAGTACGAAATGATGGCTGACAAGAATAACATTTTCGGTCCGGGAAATTTGTAAAGCAATTAAGGCTAGTTTATCCTGTAAAGAGTCCTCGTGGCTTGCTCCGTTGTTCCGTCTGAAAATTAAAAGGAAAATTGAGACCAGTAGTAATATTTACATTCGAAAATCACGAATTAAAAAAAAACTCCTTAATTTGGGTATAACGATGTTCGAGTTTTCGTTAAGCAAATACATATACATATAGCACACTTATTTGTCCTCCAGGTTGACTCATAGACTTCACTGATTTCGTTCGTCAACAAAAACGCAACTATGTAAATTTTAATCCTGAACATGAACTTGATTATGTTTAAACAATAATAAACTTACAAACAATTTTTCGTCCAGTATTTCCTGTATTATGGAATCTGGTAGGTACTGTTTATTGGAGGCTGCGTCCACCCAGAACCCTAGTCACTTCGAAAAACTTTATTTCTCTAACTAACCCAACAGGGAATCAAACCTAAACCTTGCATAGAGTCTGGCTAATGAAAGATGAGACTGACATTTATTCCAAACTTTTTAAATGGCGACATTATACAAACGTCAAATGTGTCAAACGTCATTAGATTTCTGAGGATAGTATGCTGTGGTGATTTTGATACTCAATATGCAACATAAGAAAGTAACAGTTTCCGAAAATACTTACTGAATTGTTTTTGCTTTTCTTTCCGTGGCTAATGTGGGGAGTAAATATATATCATAAATAAACACTAACACTCTAATAAAAGCTATGTACTTACCAATTTTCACTAAAATCGGAAGAATTAAAAAGGTGACAACAACTCAAAAATCGGCTCAAGTATCATTACCGTTTTTGTCACCCTATAAACAGTGTTGCAACCCGTTGTTTTTTTAAATTTGCCGCTATTTTTTAGTCTCATCTTTCATTAGCCAGACTCTAGTAAGAGGAGTCAACTAGCGTCAAAAGCAAAATGATTGAGTAATACAGCTCATTGCTTTTCATCTCTATGGAAGTTAACATGAGAACACATAGTGTGTTGTGGTTGTGAAACTACAACAACAAAAGAGACAGACAGACGAACAGCCGGACGGAGAATAAAGTGACCCTATATGGGTTTCGATTTTTTACTTTTGAGGTACGGAACTCTAAAAATATCGTTTTGAAGCATCTGAGGGATGCCATAACTCAACATTTTATTATTGAACGACACCAAACGAAAAATACAGATCTAATTATTTTCTCCGAAGATACTCAATTATTGCTAGTTATAAAAAACCGGTCAAGTGCGAGTCGGACTCACGCACCGAGACTTCCGTACAAACTTGTAAGTACAAGACAAAATAAACTGTGCCGTTAGAAAACTGTTGCAAGTTCCCATACGTCGACATAGGTCGCTGTTAGTAACAGCAAATAAGTTAGTGTTATGATTTTTGTGATTTTCTAAAAAACGATGCTTGATATATCCATAGACAATGCGAATGTCAAGTCACGCTCGGAAACCATACCGGTAAAGACCTAAAACGGTTGATTTTATATTTGCAAAATACTGAAATAGACTATTAAACATTTAATTAATGTTACCGAAATATGTGTTTACATGTATTTGCAATAACAGTTCTCTTTAAATAAATATTTCAGTGATAAAAGTTAATCAAGTAAGTTGGCGTTTCTTTTGAACATGACAAATAAGAGTAAAACAGAACCAACGTATTTTAATAAAAATAAACCTTTACACCCTAGGGCGTAATAGATCATTTACGGCCCGCAAAACCTACGTGTAACAACACCATTTTCGAAAAAGTGTGTTGAAAATTATTTATTTATTTTTATTTTACTAAATACGTTTACACAGCTTTACAGTTTTCCAATGCGCCGTGAAACAAACAAACAATAATAATTACATACTTCGAAACAACAATAAGAACAAAATTACAATATTTCAAAGTATAATCTTATGCTAAAACACTGGATTGCCTATCGTCCATCGTCTCACAGAATCGCAAACACTCCTGACACACAGCTGTCCATCTCCATGCAAACAAGTCACAGTCTGGTGCTGAAGCCAGGAGCGCATTGAGTAGCGTCAGCGCGCGCGGCAGCGGCGCGTGTCGCCGCGACACCGTGCGCATCGCCGGCACCGCCAGTAGCGGTTGCACGCGGGGCCGCAACCCGATGCTGGGGACACGCGGGACGTACAGCCTCACCACAATACTCACAAGCGAGGGACAATCAGACTCCCCACGCAGTACGCGACAAATGGTAACCAGCAACTTGTTGTTACGCCTCACTTCTAGGGAATTATATCCCAGGGACCCGAGTAAGAACTTCGTGGGTTACAAAAACGGGTTATAATGTAATAATAAGTAATAATATAATTATTATTCATTAAATCCCTGTACGAGTATAGGTACATGTCATTGTGTTAATTGGGTTATCCCATTATTTTGTAATGTATGATGGATCAAAAACCATCTCGAGAAAAAGGGTTGTAGAATTATTCCCTGTTATCAGATAATTTTTTTAAATTAGTATTATAATATAGTTATTTGTAATTTATCATTTGACCTTATTTGACCTTTAATAAATTGACGTCACGGTCGTGATTGGTAAGTTGTATCTAATCTGTGATCTACTATAGTACTACATATAATCCATGTCCGGACTACTTAGGCCTAAGGTCCCTTGAAGCTATGAAAAAATCAAACTTTTAAGCCAGTGGTTCCTAACCTTTATTGCCATATCACCCACAGGCCCCCTGTAGATTTGTATCATTACCCTTCCAAAAAATGGTAATACAGACAAGTACCTATATGAAAGTACTTAAAGAAAAACGACTTAATATGAGTATTACAAATGAAAAAACTTTTTTTTATCCCTAAAGGGGTAATTACCCCCTGGTTCGGAACCACTGTTCTAAGCGAACGTGATATCCAAATATAGGGAAAAATCTGAAAGCTAAGTATATATTTGTGATTAAATCATAAAAAAAATACTTAGTCTTTACGAAGGGAATCAAAATGTATAGGGTACTTTAATACTTATATGTATCTACAAATTTGTACGGAACCCTCGGTAGGCGATCCGGTTTTTTTAATGCAAATTTACAATGGGTTTTGTATGGTAGTCTCTTTAGATTATATGAACATGGTACAGTAGTTAAACGAACTCGCAGGTGTAACTTACAATTATAGCTTGGCAACTTCGTTGGTGACACTCACGTGTGTGCTTTTTGTTATGTGCAGCCGTAACTACTCACACAAGTTACCGCCAACACGAACGACGACCGACGGAAGCAGCCTCCGGAGGCCCCCGTTCGTGTTGGCGGTAACTTGTGTGAGTAGTTACGGCTGTACATAACAAAAAGCACACACGTGAGTGTCACCAACGAAGTTGCCAAGCTATACTAATTTAATTAGCTAAATTAAATGTGTTTTAAATATAACTTAGTAACTCTCTAACTTAACTAGGAAAATGTTGTGATAGTTTTAATTAAAAAAGATATTTAAAACGCTCTTTTTTAAACTTGGAAGAATGTCGCTCCATGAGTTATACATTTCCACTGTCGATATGCTTCTGAAAACCTTGCGCTAGAAAGAGTATTGAAACCTGTGTACATTAAGTACTACAGTGGAACCTCGATAAGACGAAACTCAAGGGAAACGCTAAAAAAATCGTGTTAACGAGGTTTCGACTTATAGAGGTCTTCGACTTACAGAGGTTTTCATAAGTCCATGTTCGACTTATAGAGGTTAAGGCTTTTGTACTTTTTACTTCAAGTTACAGAGGTAAAATTAATAATAAAAATTCGAGGTATACACGTAAAATTTCCTATAGACTAGATAGGTATGACCTACGTGCCATAATTTTTTATACAGAGGTGATAAAACAAAAGAACGGTTTCTTCGAGATATGGAAGTAAAGTTCATCTACTTCGTGTTATAGAGATAAAAAATGTACTAAAACGTCTTGTGATTCATTGGTAACTTCGACTTATGGAGGTTTAATATTTCGACTTATGGAGGTTTTGGGGCTTGAAGGGAAGGGGACGGGATTTTATTTCTTATTATAGAGGATTTCGTATTATCGAGATTCGACGTATCGAGGTTCCACTGTATTATTACCTTTCACCTTTTATATTATTTTTGAATCAAGCAAATACATACACGTAGCCCTGATCTCGCTAGCTTATCTGTAGTATCATCTGTATTTTATACAGCGCGGAATGCACGATAGGCAATCAAAAACGATGAAGGAAGTAACAGTGGATGGCTGGGCCCGAAAACCGGTCGCCCGCCACCCCCGGCTAACTGTATCTCGCTTTTTACGCGCTGCATTCCACCGCACCCCGTCGCTGTGATGCAATGCAACCCCTTGCTTCGATTTGTTTTTACGATGTTATTAGTGTCATACTTGTGTCCTATATGTATATAAGATTGTTTTTATTATTTAGGTAGTCGTCGCAACCCATATCTAAAATCACAGAAATATGTCGAGGTAGAAGGAAAAAGGTATGTAGGTAAGTACCACGTGTGCTAAAAAGAAGTGGCAACGACCTACTTTGCACGCCGTTAACTTGAATTGCCGTCAATATTATTATCAGATTTGAAAATCTGATAATAATGGTATAATTAATTGTTCAAATACCACCAAATGAAATGCAAAATTTATGGTTTCTATCACTAAATTTATTACACTTTTGGCGTCAAACGCCAAGCGAAAAACGTTACACGCTTGATTCCCATACAAATTGATAAACCATTTTCTTCTATTTCGATATATTTCTGTGTCTAGAATGGTACAATTTAAACCTTTTTAGGGCATTGCAACCTCTTGACTTCTATAATAAATCAAAGATGTAATTAAATTTGATTTTGAAAAGTATCCAATCTTTAGCAAGACACCCCAAAGAACATACAAAATACAGCGTCGAAAATAGAACCTTTTTGGCTTGAGTTGAAGATCAAGGTTTGTTAGTACCTACTCGTATGAATTAGTTAAAGCCTTTTCGCGTAACTATATTAGTATATACTAGTAGCCCTTAGAGAGACTACATTACAGTCCCAAAATGTAATTGTTGGCGCTTATATTTTTTACTTAGTGGTGCTACTGTAAGGTAGGTTGGCTGCCCAACCCTGATAGTACGAGTACCATTTGAAATACAAATACGTACCTATTTGGTATTTGTATTTCAATTAAATAGTCAAAATGATGAAGAAATTCGAAACAAATGTTCTTTAGGGGACGTGGATGTGCACTAAGAAAGGACATTTCGACATTCAACCTGTAAAGGGTTGTAACTGTAACAGGGTTGAAAGTTTGTAGACAATGATCAGAAATACTCGCGGACGAAGTCGCGGGTCAAGACCTAATATATTATATGCAAAAAGTTATAAATGTTTCGGTAAATCTATTGTTGGCTATACGCTGAAGAAATAAATATACATAATATCATACATATTTAAGAAAGATGCTTCGTGGTAATTTGCAAACATAATCGAACTATGTAAGTACATAGTACACACTACATAGTTGAATTTTATTTAACAGTGTTATCATGCCTAGGTAAAATTCCGGGGTTTGCCATATGAGGCGAAATTCAACGAGTGAAATACTCGAGGAGGGTAAGTCTTGAATGGATTTTGCATTAAATAGATATTTGTAAAAAGATCTATTCGAAATGCCGCAAATCGCAGATATCGTCATCGCTGTGCTGCGCCGACGCATAGCTCGTGACGCCGGCCGGGGCCCCACCGAGCGCGTTTGACTTTTTTTTTGTAATTACACACCACCCCTCCCTGTGTGCGTGCTTCGCTTTTCTGAGAAATCTTTCGTAAGGGCTGCAGCTCTTTCGTTTGTGTGCGTGCACATTGCATAGTTACACCTGTCTCTGGTGTTTCTGTGTGCGCGCATCTTTCCCCGTGGTGGTGCGAGCGATGTTGCTAGATGCATTTTTTCACTGCGGTGGTAAATTTGACAACGTCGCGCAATTTGGATGCTCCACTACATTCAAGGCCACGGGTTGTATCCAAATCAGACGCAAGGATAAATATGCTTTTATTTTGTTTTACATCATTTATGGATTCCTGAGTCCTGAGTCCGTAATACGTTTTGATAGGTATGTACGATAAAGTTGTTGAGGATATAGGGAAAATTTTGATAGTTTAGCTCAAGGTCTAGATGTCTAATGTCTAAGTGAGCAGACATAACAAAGTGGGAAATAATAACACGTCTGCGCGCCGGCACAAGTTTGAGGAATGAGAGCGTTCGCAGAATCAGTACATCAATGTGACCTTACGCTTGAGGTCGAAACGGAGACTGGCACCTTAGTATCTGCCAGACTTCCTAATAATACCTAGGTCTAGTAGAAGTTATAAAATTGTAAATAGAGTATAATTATACGTTGGAGCTTTGGTAATAAATTATAGTCCTAACCTAACCTAACGTCATTGATTCTATGAAAGAACAACACGAGTAGAATTCGTTTTGTGCGTGAACTTAAAAGAGCCAAGAAGATTTGCAGTAAAACTTTTTTCACTTATATTAATAATTTGTTTTTTATTGTATTAGATCCCC
Source organism: Eudemis profundana (assembly GCA_947034925.1). Lineage (NCBI taxonomy): Eukaryota > Metazoa > Arthropoda > Insecta > Lepidoptera > Tortricidae > Eudemis > Eudemis profundana. The sequence continues at coordinate 31,593,666 of OX344794.1, forward strand.
GCTTGTTGTTTGTTGCATAAAGTTATCGACCTTTGATTTGATACCTTCAAACTTACATTTCCTTGATAAGCCCGATCATCAGTATCAACACATTATTAACAATGTAGGCATGGTACTTTAAAATACATTGCCAGGAATAAGCTTTATAACGCTTTTTCTTATCATTATGATTCTTACTAAATAGATATTCGTGTTTTCATTGTAACCTTCGCCTGCCTTTACTTTTTTGACGCACAAAAGACATCAACGAGTTTAGTAAGTGACTTATTTTGCTTTTCCTACATAATTAAAAAAAACCGGTCAAGTGCGAGTCAGACTCGCGCACCGAGGGTTCCGTACAAACTCATAAGTAGATACATAGATAGTTCAAGAAAAACTGTATGGGGATTAGTTTAGTAGAGCAAATAAGTATGTGTTACGATTATTGCAAATTTCTAAAAAAACGGTGCAACTTAGGAAAACCGTTATATTTTTCCTGTAATATTTAGGATGACATTAATAATTGGTAATTATTACAGATTTTTCTGTTGAGTAACTTCGAAGATAATAGGGGGGGAATGGTATTTTTTAACGTTTTTCATCATTAATCAAAAACTGCTTATTTAAGAAAAAAAATAAAAACGGTGTTTTAATTTACAAATCAAGCCCTTTCATTTGATACCCCACTCAATATAATAGCCCTACTTTCAATTTTAAAAGTCCCATTTCGGTCCCCTTTAAAAAAAAAGTAAAAAAGGTATAAGATTTTTTTACTGTCCAATAGGCTCGGGTTAGCGATTTTTAATACTATTCCAAATTTCAAGTCGATAGCATCAGCAGATGCTGTGACAGACGGACAGACAGACAGAGTCGCACCATAAGGGTTCCTTTTTACCATTTTGGTACGGAACCCTAAAAAGATCATGCAAACGTGAATGGTAGACATTCGTTTATTTTAATTTGTTTAAAGAGTAAATCGAAGGGTTAGTTGGGCTATTCTTCAGAAATATATCTGCGACTCATTCATCTGTCTCCAAACATTTAGTATGAAAAAGGGCCAGATGTATGAGGTGACGGCAGACATATTTCTGAAGAAATGCCCAGTAGTTGAATCACATACATTGTATCAAAAATTATGTCTGCACACGGAGCCCTTGTTTAGAGCATGGTTTAATAAAACTGCGGTAATAGGTAGGTGTTACTTAATATTTTGCAATAGGATATTGCGCAGTAAAGAAACATTATTTTATTTTAAAAATAATCAATACTGCATTGAAAGTGTTTTTGAAAATTGCTTATCTTATCTATACTGTGTCCTGTTAGGTATATAACAAAAAAACCACGTGACTCATTATACATTGTATTTGTGGCGCAGTACTACTGGCTGAACGAGCCGAGTCACGTGGTTTTTTTGTTTACCTTTATTTAAGTACCTAACAGAACAGATTATAGAAGTCGAACCCGCCAAATGGGATGAAATTAATGTCCTGTATTTTTGTAATGTCAATATCGTAAGAGTAAATAATGTTATGAAGTTATGAGGGGGAATTCGTTTTGAGAGACTTGATTTGATGAATCTAAGGTAGATTTATAGAATATATAACTATTATTGTGTACCAAAATATAAGTAAATAAAATGTATGTAGTGAAACTAGTAAAATGTATTTTACTGTCATAATTTGTCGGTTAATGCAAAATTTAAATGTGTTTCGTAAGTTTAAGATACTGTGTTATTATAAATATTGTTTTTCACCATTTACAGTTTCCATTGACATCATAAAAATAAGTTGTAATTTTTTTTTATATTTGGTGGGCTCGACTCCTAGATCAGGCATCCAATTTTTAAAGTCTTGCTTGCTTAGATGCTGCATTATTTTGCTTTTAAAAATATCTACAATATTTAAGGTATTTGCTCTTCATGTTGCATAGTTTTGGGACGTGTTGTATACTATGTATATTGTATAGGTCCGTCTGTGAGGCGCTTCTCCTTAATCGCACGTGAGAATTAGCCACGAGCTGTGCTTACACCGCAAGTGCAACAACATTTTTTATTATATTCTAAGACGTGGTATTACTTATTGTGCTCGCATCACCAAAGCTGGACTGGGTTTTAACTGAATTCTCGGTCGTATCGTAATCGCTCCGGAATCGTAGGAGTTCAAAACTTATTACAGAATACAATGTCCCGTACCTTAAGCTTCACGGTACCGGTTCCGTGTAGACATGGGTATTTTTATTGAAACTCCTTATTAAGTATTTATTAATCTTAAAAAGGTATATATTTGAGCACATTTTACTGTGAAGGGGTGGGGGTGTAGTTAACAAGTAGGTAACTGCGTACAAGTTATGCTTACTGCTTATCAAAGTAGTGGCCGTTTAGATGTACAGACGTAATTCTTAAATGATAAGGTAGGTACCTATTATGCTTTAAATATTCATTTTGTTAATTTACAATACGAGTAAAAAACAATACTTTTGTCGATTACACATCCGCCTTTTTTTAGCACGTCTATCTTGTCAAAGTCAACCTTACCCTCATCCTGAAAAAAAAATAGGCATCGGTCGCTTTGCGTGCCATGTTGTGATTATGTGTTAAATGTCAAAATAAAGTAAGTTCAATGGAGACGAAGTTGGCAGGAAAGACGAATTGCGTCGCGGAAGAAAGTAGACGCGACGCAACTCCGGCCAGTGCGTATCTCGATTCTCGTTACCTAGGTATGTGTGCGTTTATTGCCCAGACCCTCATAAAATGTTATGAATGACACGGTCCGGAGGATGGGGAATAATAACCTAGTATTTGCTTTATAGTAATACCGACTACTATGAAAGTCGAATTTTGTTCTAAAAACCTCACATTTCGCCTGTGTAAAATAATGATCTTCCTAACGTTTATAAATAATCTTGTTTTATCTTTTGTTTTATGTATATATAAGCATGAATACCTGTCGGTGGTTAAATCAAGCAGAAAAATAATGTTATCTAGAAATGCACATCTAGGTAGGTACTTATAAAAAATTGAGATAGGTCTAATGTAGGCCTAATTTTAGGTAAAAACTTAAAATTTTAGGTAGAAAGACACAATGGTCAAATTGAATGTAGGTACCTACGTATCAATGGTATAATATTTGCTATTAAAGAAGTAAATATAAAATGTTTACGGACAAGATAATGCATCTCTAATTCGCTACAAAAAAATCGGAGGAAATTGACTCAATAAATAAATGGCGAGGTTAAAGGACTAGTCAGTAGCTAGTGTATTTTATTCTTACCCTTTCATTTAAGAGCTATATTCTTGTTGGTGGAGCAACTGCCTGGCTTTCCCATTGTGCGCCAATTCTTTTACTTCTTGGTACGACCCGACCTTAACCTTCTCCTTATTTTCAAAATAGTTTCTTAGTTCCAGTTGTGTACTATAATATAATACGGTCCGTGAATAAGTCTGACGACACGATGATTAAAGGTCTATCTTTAGCTTTGATTAAAAAAAAGGTCGAGTGGCAGGCGTCGCGGCGCGACGCTTTGCAGAATGGGTCCACTGACCTACTCCTAAAGCTCACGCCGCCTTTAGCGAACGAGTAACCAGACGTTTATCTCTCCCTTTCTTTTTACCGTCAAAAACGGAGACAGACTCAAAGTTCGTACTCGGTTTGCTCATGTGATATCGAATCCATACGGAATGAAACCATTGTTCCGAATGGGACATCGTGTTTTCGAGTTTGCTTATTTGGAAGAATTACAATAATAACCAGAAGTATGGATGAGCCTTTCAATTAAAAACTAAATTTCACTACAAACAATCAATCCCCGTCGATAAATGACCTAGGCACCCTGTAGACGTAGTATTATAATTATAACCATGTAATACCTAAGTTACCGTTGTCTAAATTTGCAATCGTCAACAAAACAATAGGTAGGTACTATGCTATTAAATTTCATTGACTTATTGCTGTCGGTGTTAATTTTAATCAGCATAGGCACAACTATGTGTAATTGTGTTCAATGTGTGACTATAGCTTAGTGTTAGGAAGGGCTCGTCCAGGTATCATGTGACGTCTATGGGAGGCGGGGGGGGTCAATTTCAAAATCGGTTACAGAAAATGTAATAATCGGTTATTTATTATTATTTATTTCACTATATCTTTAAACGGTCATATTTCTTAAAAAAAAACTTATATCTCTTTTTGCATTAACTAAAGTAAGTAGTACTGTATATGATCATGATACACTGACTGCCTTAATTATAGACATTGATTTCAGATACAAGCATGTTTGAAAGTAGTGACGATTTGTTGTACTTATTCATGTATAATACCACCAATATCACTAAACAAAGATACGTATGTATTCCAAATAAACTATAGGAACCACAATATTAGAATGAATAAAAGTGTATGTTATTGTTAACGCATTGCGCGACACTAGAATACGTCGTATTCTTTCCTTCTTAGGAGAAACATCTTCCGTGTCATTCGCACTAATGCATAGACAATACTGCTATTTAAATATTTTTTAATAATTGGTTATAACCGATTAATCGGTTATTTTTTTTATAACCGAACTAATAATCGGTTATGAAATTTGGTCGATTATTGCTTTCCCTAATTACGAACAATCACGATCGGGTAGGAGGGGTCCGAGACCACGTGTAATTTTTTTACACAACGGGAAAGCCAAAAACAACGAAATTACCTACTCAACAATATTTTCTAAGCGTATTTACCCAAATATCATTTCTCAACTTTAAAACATTATATACGACTTGCTCAGCGTCTAATGGTACCTAGTAGGTACCTAGTTCATAATATGTATGTACTTACAAAAAATTACATGTGATCTTGGAAAGTGGGAGGGAGTAGCGTTACAATCACCAAATATCACCAAGGAGGAGGGGGGTGTCAAAAATAGGCCAAATTTGATCACATGATTTTTGGACGAGCCCTAACTCTGTCTAAGCGGTCTCAAGTAAGAATCCTGGTAAAAGCAAATATATTTTGCGTCTTGTATTTATATATGGGTATTTAAAGGCAAGTCAGTATGGTATTAGTCAGTAATTCAGTATTATGTAGGTATGTAATCTAAGTTGTTTAACTTTAGAGGAACAGTTTACCGATGATGTCTCATTTAGTAAACAACTTTCTAATATCATTACAAAATGCAATTTTATTGCTCAAAACTAATATTGGCTCAGCAAATTTTGGCAAAACTTGACAAAATAACGTTAACATTATTGTCTCGAGTTCAGGATAGGATTCTCATTTTAGGATAAATTAGGTAAGTACCTAGTTGTTTTCGCCGAAAAGATAGATAATATTGTGGGTAGAAGGGAACTAAATGAGAAATGTAATTGGGGATCAATTGGCTTGGGGTCGATTATTATAAGCATACTATTATAATATTATCATCATTCTGGATTCGCCGCCAGATTACGAAAAAATAAATAACCACTATGGTACTTTATATATGAGGAAACATTTTTTGTCTCTTCATTGGTTTTAATGTGAGCAATTTACACCACACTTTATGTTGCATATATAGATACAGGAAATCAAAGTACACAGAAAAACTAAATGGCACTCGCCTGTGTACAGACCGAGAATCGAACCCGGTACCTCTGGATTTCCGGCCCAGTGGCTCAACCATTCGTCCACCGTACACTCAGAAAATGCCTTCAATTCTGCTATCTACCTTGACTTCCGTATCTTTGTTTTTTTTTTCTCGGTCTGTACACAGGCGAGTGCCATTTAGTTTTTCTGTGTACTTTGATTTCCTGTATCTATATATGCACTATGGTACTTATTTCGTAACTAAAACACGGACATCTTGGAATTGGTTCGACCTGGACATAGCCCTTACACTACGTTCTCGACGAATCATCTATTTTGTAAAAGAAGAGAAAAACCACTACCATCCTATAAGATACTTAACTATTCCAAGTTAAAATGGTTTCTAGTTTTCCGGCAGTTATAGGTTTAAAAAACTGCTTTGAAAATGTGTGCTAGAAAAGTACCGCACATAATGAAAAAAGGGTGAGACTAAAAGTAGATCGAGTCACCTACCACAGGTAGAATCCCGCATAAATGCGAAAGTGTTTACATTTTATAATGCACGCAATTTGAGTAGTAACGTTCATCATGTTAAAAAGTTAAAAACAAAACTTCAGCACGTTAATTTTATCACTTTAAACTGCGAACTCAACTAGCAAGACATTAACATCGGACTTGCATTAAAATAGTTGACACATTTACTGATTGAGGGTAGGTTTAAAATATAGTGTATATAAATCTTCAATTATAATAATAAAGGATATGACTTTGATATTTCAAAATGTGGAATAATACATTGAGAAACTCTTCTGAACAGTGTGAAATACCTACCTACGTTACCGAAAAACATCTAGATATTCAATTTAAAATAAGCCTGTTATACAAAATCTAAGAAGTTGGTAACGAATTTTCATATCGTAGAAGCGCGAGTGTAAAATCGCACAGCAAGCGTGGATAAGGAAGCGATCGGCATAGTCCGAGAAAATCGATGTCGGCACCCCTCATAGTTTGCATGGCCCTCGTGTCCGGCCGATAACGGCGCACACTGCGTCCTAGCCCCCACGAAAAATCACAGTGACCACAACGAAACAGCGTTGCTGTCCGCTTTTCTCACTGTTTAGAAGACCAATTTGTTTTGAAAAAATGTTTATAGCAGTGTGCAGTGTCCGAATTTGGAGCGAACGCTGCAGAGACGGTGGTTCGATGTGTTTAGAAAAAATTGAAGGAACCGCGCCTGTGAGCCTCCCCCGCTCCCTACCCCTCGGCCGTCCACGATGCAAAATTTTCAGTGCCCTGCGCGGGTTCCGGTCATTGCGATACTACATGATTTCTGTTTAGGTTTTACTCGCTATTGGATTAAATACAGTCACAGTCATTTATATAATCTACTTACCTGTTGTAGTAGATGCCTAAAGCTAATTTAATTAAAAGACATACGATGTTTATAGATTCACTTCTACAGTACACAAATTAGATACAAAATGGATGGCGGAGTTATTGTTTGTAATAATATTAGAAACATTTTTTTTATATAAATTTAAATAAATGAAAACAAAAAAACAATAACTACCGTTTCGAGAACAGTTGTTCAAATATACGCAAGGAACTTAAAATAAATAGCTGGACGTAGCATCGGTAACAAAGAACTGAAGCTCCTTTAGTAAGCCAGTTGCTTAACACTGATTGGTCAGGTTAATGTGTGCGTGCTGCGGGTAGTAGGAAAAAACTAGTTGATGTATGCGCGCGGCTCGTAAGTACACGCAGCCGGCTTACTAGAAATGGCTTCAGTTCTCTGTTGGCGATGCTACGACTGGCTATTTATTTTACGGTCCTTGAATATACGCATCAAAAACATAAATTTATGTTCTATAAAACTTTACCTCAAGTTTTTTGTTGTTAACTAATAATATCTACATTCTTGTTGCATCGTAATCAGATCTATGTTTTCAAAGTTTCTGTTTAGTAAATAACCTATTTAGTCACCGGTCTTTAAAACCGGTTTGCAGTTTTAAACCGATTAATATACAATTTAGTTTGCAGATTTAAACCGATAAACATACAATTTAAAATTATAATTTCAATTTAATTTCAAGATGTCTAACGGTAAGTTTGTTGATTCTTTTTCCTTGTACGAATTCAATAAATTTAAAAAAGAAACTCTTGTTATTAGAGATGGGCCGACTAACTGATTTTGCCGACTAGCTAGTCGGCCGACTAGTCGGTTCTCAATTTGCCGATTAATCGGCCGTCTAGTCGGCGTTGCCGATCATAGTTATTAGCTATGTTCGAGTGCAATCGGAAACGCTCGGTTCGCTTCTTCTCCCCGCCATTTGTTGTCACGCGTTCGTATTTTGATCAGTTTTTAATTAAGTTGATTATTTTTTTTGTATTTGACTCGGTAAAGTACGTAAAAATGTACAATAATTAAGAAAAATATGGTTTAATTTCTTCTGTGTTCTATATTCTCCGCTAGGCAACTAGTCGCCGACTAATCGGCCGACTACAAATGATTAGAGAGATTAGAGAGAGATATTCGGCCTAACTTTACTTGTTATAATTCAACTAGTGTCTTTTAATAATCTGACATGGCAAATCTGGGATCTACTACAAAAGGCGAACCCCGAAACAACAGGGAAAAGTGCTAGGATGATTGATTAGTTTGGTGTTATAATTGGTTCGAATAATGTGCTCATTTCATACATTGTTACTATTAAAAAAATAATATTTTTAAATTATAATTAAATTAGCAAGGCATGAGCTTTTCACTATCAGCTGACCAAAACAGATCTCCTTCGATAACTTTAGTAATAATAATACCACTTGAGCAAGCACGTTAAAAAGAAAAAAAGACCACCGTTTTAGATTGTAAGTATATTGTATGGTCAGGGTAAATCCCACGTGATGATTGCTTTAGACGTCACAATACGTTTGTTTTAAATGGTAATTATTATTCCAGTTCCTTGCAACTACTGAATTGTTTCCAATAAACCGATTACATTAAAAATCGTCAAATATAGGTAGAAACCATGATTCTGTCACACCTGTACTTCACAAATTTATGTTATAAATTCTTTTCTTAGTTATATAAGAAATTACTCATAACGCGAGGTAAATAAAAATATTTTATTAATACAAATGTTGTAAATTTCAACTTTTGGAGCATTCTATGAAAATATTTCGTAAGAGACACCACCGTTTTAATACTACCGAGAAATACATTCAGGGACGTAATCATGAAAGTTGCAAAAAATATACATGTTATGAGTGATTTTTTAATTAATTAAACCTTTTTAATTAAATGGCTGTATATTTCATAAATTTCACATTCTTCTTCTGCTTTACCATATAATATATTATAAATAAACATTACATTAACAAGCATTTTAAACTTCTCGTCATATCATATCTAAGTACCTAACCAGTTTTCTAGATGTGTATTTATTATCTTCATTTCATTTACGTATTGTAATTTATTTTATGTATAGATGATTATATGTCTGTATCGTTAATTGACTAATTAAATAAAGATATCCTATTTATTACAGCGGATAAATAAACAAATCTTACAATCGTTGTAAATTAGAAATAAAATAAGTTTCAACATACAAACCAGATTTTAAATTTATAAAGTTTCGTCGCAGGGCTCTCTGTCCGCCCGCATTGTAAGGGTGGGTGCTATCGCTATCCTACTCGGACGCAGCATCACCGGACATTTCGACCGGGCATTTCAATTTTGAGAAAGAGTAGGACCAGCCGCGTCCTCCTCATCCCGCGCCCCCGCGACAGCCGTCTCGCTCGCTCCAAGGACACACAAAAGGACGAAGGAGCGATAACTTCATCACCGCGAGCCGCTCTCACTCGCACGCACGCCTCGGTGGGGGACGACGTTGCGAATTGTTATTGAAGTCATGCCCCCGAAGGCGACTTCGGGAAGGCTGTCAGTTGCTACTAAACGTCCGCTCGCAACGTTCGTACCTACCCCGGCGGTTGACCCGAGTAGCCCCCGCTCTATGAGCCGAGTGCCGGTGCACTATAAACTATACGACGTCTCGCACCTCCGGGTTCCAAACAAGTGCCAATTGTTATCCGTTTGTTAACTTTGTGATTAAACTACGTGTAAGACTTTGTTTAATTAAGACTTTTCCGTTACGTGCTGATAAATTATTATAGACAAACTTTAAAGAAACTGAAATAGTGTGCTTATAAAAAAAGTGATATCGCAGTGGTGAGTGGTGCGGTCGGACTCGGTTGACAAGTTTGTTGTTCTCGGCGTGCGAGTGGCGAGTGTTTACAGCGCGCACGTGGTGCGCCGCCCGCCCGCGCGCGGAAATGCCGCGAAAAACTTTCTTCCACAACACCGCCGTAGTATAAGTCGGGTTGAGACGAGGGGTGACGTGCCGCGACCATGACTTTAACCTGTAGCGCCTGATTGATGCAGTGCGGACTTGATGTACGTCGAGACGAAAACTGTTGCTTTTTTATTATTTTTTTTTCGTTGGAGGAGACGGTGGTCTCCGCTGGATTGATGATTTAAATGGCTAACAGCAGCGCAGTGTCGTCGACCTTACCGTCGAGGGATTATCATTGTGAAGTTTGTGACCTTTATCTGGACACTGTTGATTCTTTAAAAGTGCATGTACAATACCACAAAGAGAATTTATATGCTAAGTGGAGTACGCAAAACTCACAAAATGATACCGAAAACAACAACGGTACAAAAGTGAAAAACGAGACAACAGTGTCGGCTCCTGCCGACTCGAGCGACAATATGATTACGAAGCCGAGTCCGGAGTTTCAACAGCGGGCGACGCCGGAGACCTCGGCGCAGTTCCCTCACCCGGCGACACCCCAGAGCTACCACAGCGCGCCTTCGCCCTATCAAAACCCGGATCAGACCAATTTTTCACCCGGACCACAATTCGGTAACAGCTATTCACATTCAGGGTTTCCTCAGGGCCAGCACCCTGACCAAATAAATTGGGAGCAGTCACAATACAATCAAGACTACCATAAACCGAATCGTTTCCATCCGTATAATATGCAAGAAAGGGTTTCACAAGTATCCTCATCGAGTCCACTGTATGGGCAGCCGTTGAACCAACCGACGCCGTCGCCGTCCCCCAATCAGTGCGACAAGTGTGGCTTCGTGTGCGACTCCGCGGTGCAACTCAATGAACACTGCAATTCTGCGCACGCGGGCTCCAGCGCGACCGCCTCATCGGCTTCCATGCCATTCCAACAGTTTCCACCAAAACAGTACAATAACGCCGGGTATCAAAATGACAATACAAAAATTAAAGAAGAACACGAAGAGTCATCAGATATATTGGATTTAGATTCTCAGAAAGTGGTCTATCAGGGAAATGAAGGTGAGCAACCAAATTCATCTTATGATCAAACTCCTACTCAAGGGCGCGAAGTGAACTCACGCACTGTACCAATGATGCCATGGGAAACTCAAAAACTGTATAGCAACCCACAACTTAATGGCGATGTTTCGTTATTTAAAGATCAGAAAATGTTTGGTGATAAATCGTACACAGCTGAAACGAAAATGTTCCACCAAGAACAGAAATTTCCTTATGTTCAAGACAAATTTCTCGCTGTGCATCACGATCAAAAGCCTTTTATGCACGTTGAACAAAAAATATATCCTGGAGTACAAATGCCACCACTGACGGATTATTCCGGGCCCGTGGCATCTTCTAATCCTGATATGAAGCCTCCGTACCGACCTTATGACTCATCGGCAGCGCCACAGATAACAAGCACACAACCGACAAACCCAGCATCCTCTGCCATGCCATCTATGGGCGGAAAAGGTGCTAACTGGAAATCGAACGAAGCTCGAAGACCTAAAACGTACAATTGTACCGCTTGTAACAAATGGTTTACCAGCTCTGGCCATTTGAAGAGGCACTATAATACTACATTACATAAGAATGCAGTCAGGTCTTCCGGTCAGCCCGATCCAGCAACTATGCCGATCTCGAGCCATCACCACCCGAGCCGCGACGCAATACAAGCTCGGGCCGCGCAGCAAGCCGCCGACTCCAACACCCAGAGCCCCGTCCCATCCGAGGACGGCCGCGGCGTGGATGACGCCGCTCTGCAGTCGCCGTACGCTTCACAGAGCTTCGAGCGCTCTCATCGTGTCGCTACTATGCAGTCGAAGTCGCCATACACGCATCTTCAACAGGGTAATTTAGATAATAATTTCAGTAATAATCCATTAGCCAATCACCCTTTACAGCATCAGGCCGGTTCTCATCCGCTCAACATAGGTAGTCAACCGCCAGGTATAGGGAATCCGGCAGACAATAATCATCAGAGTGCAAAGGGAGTCCCAATTACAACATCTGGGAATCCCCCAAACGGGGAAGCAGGTCCCTCTGTTTCTCAAAATCACCATATGAGGGGCCTGCTATCAGTGTCAACCAGCAATATTTCAACTCCAGCTCTAACCCAGACTACGCCGGCGCTTACACCGCACACGCTGCCGCCGTTCAGTCATTTGGGTGTCAACCCGTACAGCCCGAGGTCTACGGATCCTTTGGGGGGTTCGGTTCCGGACCCCACGCACACCCCATTATATTTGGGTCAGAATTTTCAGCAGACTATAGCGCCGAATTACCCAAACGGGATGGCCCCCCACGTTATGGATATGGCTATCAACAACCTGCCTATAGCCAATCCGGCTACTTTTGGTGAATCGTCATCCGAAACAGCCGAAGTAATGGAACAAGACGTGTCGAACCAGCCTGCTAGCGTCCGACTGCCGAGTTTCGCGCAGCTGCAGACACAGCGGTTCGGTGTGTACGTTTCCAACTACATTACATCGCCTAACGTGGGGGGTCAAGTTATTGCTGATGAGTCGACCGCCGGTTACATTATAGTCGATCCGGTTCACGCTCCCTTGCAATATACTAATATCGAAATCGGTGGACAGAGTATGGATTATGAATATAGTTTAGCGCCCAGACCAGTTAAAGAAGTCGTTTCTTATAATCCCGATCATGTAAAGATTTATCCTTACGGGTACGCGGTGGGGGGGAAGACGATAAAGCGAGAAGAAGATTATATGCGCACAGACTCTAGCGAGCTTCAAATATTAAAAATAGAGGATATTATGGATTATGCAAACAAAGAAAACTATAGCACACAAATGAAATCCCCAGCTAGTCCAGAGAGCGCAAAAGCGGAGAATGTAGGTAGAAGTTCTCCTTTAATTTCTTCAACAGTTCCAAGTACTCCACTATCGGAGAGGAACCAGCTGAAGAAAACTGCGCCCGCCACGGTGCACAAGTGCTACGAGTGCGATAAGCTGTTCAACAAGGCCTGCTACTTGACGCAGCATAACAAGACCTTCCACTCGGGAGCCAAGCCCTTCAAGTGCGACCGCTGCGGCAAGCGTTTCTCGGACGACGTCTCTTACGATTGCCACTACATGAAGCACGCAGACAATAAGCCGTTCAAGTGTAACGAGTGTCCGAAGTCGTTTAATCATAAAACTGATCTCCGCCGGCACATGTGCCTGCACTCAGGCTGTAAGCCCTTCGCCTGCGACCACTGCGGCAAAGGGTTTATAAGAAAGGATCATATGATTAAGCACTTCGACACTCATATCAAGAAAAACTTGCGCACGTCGTCCTCGCCATCGTCATCGACGTCGCCGTCGTCGTCGTCGGCGTGAATGTCGGGTCCGTCAGGGACAACGCTGTCGTGTAGACATATCATTTAAAATTTACAAAGTAGCAACTTTGCAATATAGTTCATCTTTTTAAGTAGGGTTGTAGGTTTATAACGTTAAATCGGGATGTTTTGTTATTTGTGTCGTGCCGCTGATTATGCGCAGGCTGCCGCCGAAGCCCGGGGCAGCGCGCCGCGACTCGGGCGCACACATCCAGTTCGCTGGCTCAGTTTTTTGTTGTTCATTCAACCTAACCTTGTTTTCGGCGCAAGGTGACTTTACATGACTGAGCGTCTGAGCTCCTAAACATGTAATTATATGACGGAATAATATTCTAAGCTAACATTTTAGCAGACCATTCCATATCAATTTTACATATGAAATACGAGAAATATCAAAGTTATTAGAAAAATTTTCAATACGAGCGGACGATATACATACCTATATACAATATTCATTATACATTGTTTTTCTAAGTACTATATACATATTATGCTACTTCAACGTTTCTTAGTTATCATTGTCATGTTAATGAGAGATGTACGTTTTGTACTCAGGTTGAAATATTTTTTGTAAATATTATATATTGGGACTTATTTGCCAGACATTATAAGATCTTATACTGACTATTAGAAAGTACCTTCTTTTGTTTAGGTCTTTATTATTAATTGAATTACAAGTATTGACCTGATGTGAGCATGTTTGAGCTAGGGCATGCAGTACCGGAAAATTTTAGTATGGCAGCACCAGGAATTCCCTGTACTGCCTTATTAAAATTTCCGGGTACCCTATGCCCTAGTTTGAGCCGAGCAAGTCCAGGCCGCGAGCCCAGTGAAGCCGGCGCGCGCGGCCCGCCGCCTGCGCGCGTCGCCGGTTACGAGACCGTAGAGGTTTTGTTCTAGTTATAAATTTTATATTGACTTGTAGAAATATTTTCCGGTGCTTCCTATAATTATTTTTCTGTTAAAATTTGTTTAAATGTAAGCTAGTTAACTACTTTGTTTAAATTTCGGAATGTTTTTCTTAAAACAAATTTATGTCCGATTTAAGTTACCAATTTGTTATTTGAACGAATTTAGTTTACAAACATTCCTGTTTCGTTAGTGGTAGGAAAGTAGTCTTCCTGAACGTTGCCAAATTAATACCGCCAACTGTCTGTTGCGAAACGATTTAAGTTTAATAAGTTCTAGCTTAATAATATCTAAAGAAATTCTCTAGCAATAATTTAAATAATAATAATGTAAATGTTTTTTTGTATAGTATTAAATAAAATTATCGCGAATATTGATTAAATGTACCTAAAAATATAAGAATTATCATGAAGTCTGTACATACGTGTGAGAAAACGATTGTTTGGGTATATTATCAGCAAATTAGAACATATCAAGGCCGTAATGCGAGGATGTTTCAAACTATCCCGCTCGTCGACCACTGCAGGGGCGCGAGCGCGCCGCATGACGCACGGCGCACGACGCACGGCTGCCTGCGCCGGCCCGCTCCGACGAGCAGGGTACGTTGAGACGCTCGCTTGTCAATCCATATCATTGGTCTATTAGCAGATTTAGAACCTACACAATATTTGTTTAATTTGGACTAAATGTGCAATATGAACATTACGATGGAATTAATTTTGATAATGTTTGTATTTGAATGTTGATTATATTGCAGAAGTATTTTTATACAAATAGAATAGCACTTACAATATTGATCTACCTCATCAGTGACTATATCTCTAATGAAGAACCGATAAAATCATATGAAAATAACTACTATACAATGTTGTTTAGTTCAATGAAAAGCAATAACTAATTATCATACAATTTGGACCCAGTTGGCCTACCTCCTAGATACGAATAAATTTTTAACATATTTTGTACAATATAGTGGTTAAGTGGTGACTATACCTAACTATAATGCGATAGTCGCTTGTGTCCGTATTCCGATCTTACCAGTGTTAGAGTTGACGCCGGCGCACGGGCGCACGCGCTAAGGTAGTGTATACCAAGTACCTACGCGAAGTACTAAATTTGTAAACATACGTACAAACTGTTTTAAGCAGAATAAACAATAAAGTATAAGTTAAATTGTTGAGAAAAAATTTGTATAACAGAAGTTTTCTTCATAGCAATAATATTACAAAATGACACAATTATGGAACTTAACTACCTCATGTAACGAGTAATAGGATTAAAGTGGTGGTGTTGTGAGGGCGCTCCTGAAGCCTGCCGCCGCCGCCACTCGCCGCTGAAACTGATTACCTCAACTTGCCTTCCGTTCTTGTACACTCGTAGTTATTGTATTGTATCGTGTAGTATATGTATGTGTCAAGCTTGCCGCACGTCTCGTGCGGCACGCGTCAGAGCTCTTGTGGCGCGGGCGAGTGGGGGCGATGGCGGCTCGCCGCGCGGGTGCCCGTTTGCAGATAAATATATATTTTAGTAGACGTGGTTATCTTTCATACCGTTTAAAGCACACACTTAGAAATAACAGTTTAATTTTCACTAATGTAAATATTAAATAACGATAAATTTGTTATTTATCATATTCTATTATCGTATTCATCGATAGACTTATTTTGAAATAAGTTTAACGTAGTGATTACAAGTTTATAACAATAGTTCATAAGTATAATGAAAACGTAAGTTTTATGTGATGATTATGTTTGTGTATAACGATTAATTTAAAAATCAGTTACCAGGTGATTTCTGTTACATTGAGTTGAGTAAAATTGGGAAAGTTATATACGGTAAGATGTTGTTTTCTTTGCATTGTTCCCTTGTCCAATCAAGTCGATACATCTGTAGCAGAAACAGATAAGAAGTGATGTTGAATTGGTTTAATAATCAAAGGAAATTTGTTTACAATAAGCGTAGCGCAAATTTTTCAAGTGTCCTTAGGCGAGGGTCAGCAGTGCTCGAGTCGACCCCGGCCGCTCCCGCCGGCCGCAGCCCCCGCTGCCGCACACGCTGATCTTTGCCTAGACACGTTTTAGACCTAAGTTCTACTTATAGCTACCTTAGATTAAGGCGACAGATCTGTTAACACCGCTATGGCGAAAGCTTACTTAGAATATAACCGCTCTGCGTTACGATTTGTTCACGAGTTCGTACTCAATAACGATTTCTAAAATATAGTACCGTTCTAGATTATTTATGTGATACTTACCCTTAATATTACGTGAATTCAGTACCTGCTGTGAACAAATCGAATAAAATTTGTTGTGCGAAAAAGTTGTATTCCCGCTCCGCGACTTGTTGTATGTTTTAGGGATCGCATTGAGAGTTGAGCGTCAATTGTAATTACCTCTCGCTCTCGGTCGAGGACAGAGAGCGAGAGAAAGCTATCATATCGCCTCAAGTCTCGCTGTGCTGCCTGAAGTGTGTTGTAGGTGCCTCCAAACCACCCGCGGGGTCTCCTGGATTGTTTTGTATTCCGTATGTCAAGACCCGCAGTCAACTGTACCTCTGTACCGAGGGACGTCTTGTCCACACAAGTATGTATTTATATAGTTACGATTAAATGCCTACTCGTGACCTGTAGCTTTAGTGGTTGTTTCAGATCTGTCAGTTAATATAAACTTAATGTGAAATTGTTGTTTTATTTATCTTTCCTTGCTGCTATTTGCGAATGAACTGCTAAGCCCAATATTATGTGTTGATCTAATTTTGACAAAAGCGGGTAGGCTTTCCCGAGCCTTCCGTTTCACCATGATAACACTACTAGGTAGGTTCGAGTTTGAAAAGTGTCCCGTCGCTTGTAACGTTTTAGATAGAAACTACCAACTCTTTAATCTAGGTTTAATACACACGTAGGTACTTTGAGATTGAAATGTCAACCCGTCATTCGAATTGATATTTTAATCTCACAATAAGATTTTTTAAACCCGGCAAAAGTTATTGGTTGAACTCAGTCTTCGACAGTTAATACCTACTAGCAGTGTTTGCACCAATATCAGGTTAACTGCTTGATCTTGCTACTTTTTACGGAAGCTTAAATGATTAGTATGTTTTTTCATTATGTGGATAGTAAATTCTGGGGGCAAATTATTATTTATGTTTGTGCAACTACTGTGAGTAAGGCGCCAACCTACACTCTACAGTAAGGCGCGTTTAACCGGGGAATATTTTTCTGCAATTTGTGGTCAGCAAGTCATGCTATCTTTCTCTTACTTCATATACTAAAGCAACATGCACTGAGTTGCCGGGTCACAAATTGCAGAAAAATATTGGCCGTTTAGACGCGCCTCTAGGAAAGTGCAATGTTTCTCAAAAAAAAGGATACACTTGCTGTTGAAGTTACGGCTAAAGAAGCGTAAGTAATGTATCTAAGCCCTTATGCTGATGTTTAGTGACACTCATGATCGCCAATTCACCATTCAAACCTGCGTTAGTTGCGATTGTATAATATTTAAACCAATGAGATCGGGCGATCATAAGTGACCAGCATCACAAGCATTTTGCAGAGCTGTAGACCGATTGTCGCTTTTATCGCTACGGAGGAGGGGAACAAACGATCTCCAAATGATGTTCAATTTAGATCTTCAAGTCTAATATGACCATGTGATTGATAGGGTGCAAAAGAGTTTTGACGTAAATTGTATCGCATTATGGTCGTTGTAAGGTGCGAAGAGAGATGAGATGACTGTTTTACCTACGACTATAAACGTAATTTTATACGCCTTCTGCAGGCCTGGGGTGGTAGCCTGCAGTACATATCGATACCTTTAGACTCAAAGGCCGTAAACGCCGTAGATTCTAATGGCGTTTACGCCCTTTGAGTCTAAAGGTATCGATATTACATCCATCGCTCTCTCTCTTATACCAGTGGGTAGGTAATGCTTTTCCTTTACCTAGCGATAGAAGCGAACTTCGTATATCTGCCCCTGTAACAAACAAGTCTTTGTCACCGACAAAAGCATTTGTCGTTCTCAGACACAGATCTGTCCGAAAGAAACAAATGTTTATGTCGTTGATCAAGAAGTAGGCTGGAGCCGGCTGTGAGCTGTCCTGGTTTCCTGGTGATTACAACGTGTGGTGCACAAGTAAGTATAATCTGGTAAGTAAATGCCACACCAACTTCTAAACCAAGCAGAACCTATTGGTATACAAAGCCACACCCGCAGTATATTCTCTAATCTGTGCCGCAGTGTAGATTTACGTCATAGTCGTTAAAAGTTAGTTTATAGCTTCACTTTACTTGGGTAAAAAGTATTCTACAGGGTACCCGGGTTGCATTACCTATAATGAACTTGCCGGAATGCCTTTAAAGTAAGATAACAGATAAGCAAACACGTGATGTTTTTCGCGTGTGCTTTAAGGTGGCCGACTTTAAATTTTTATTCAATATTATTTTTAAAATAAAACGATAAATGCATAATTTTTATTAATTAGTTAGTTTTTTCCGGGTTCTAAAATACCCGGGTTTTACCCGAAACTAAATAAGGGCGGTTACCCGGGTACCCGGGTTGCATTCCCTAATCGTTACCCGATTTCTTGCTTAAGTAGTCAATAAAAAGTATCTTTGCCTACATTAAAATGATTGAAATTTGTCGAGCAGTTTTAACGTGATGTAAAACATGCATACATACCAAGTTACATACGTATCCTAATAAACTATCCAAAAAATTAAAAAATAATAATTTCGATGTATATACCTACGTTTTGATTAGGGATGTAACGATACATAGTTTTGCCGATACGATACCGATATCTTATCTAAATAATGAAGTATGAACTTCAGATATTTGTATGTCCTTATTATAACTAAAACTTGGTTATGTTTAACAGAGAGTCAAGCTTGAAAGTGTAAAGTAAAAATAAATAAATTGTCAACTCAAAATTCATTTTTTTTAAGAACCAAAGATTTAATTAACATAGTAATTATCATTGCACAAGGTAATAAACCAATACATAAATTAAGTCATAAATTGAATTTACTTTTTGCAGATTTTTTTTTCATACAGCAAATTCTTTTCGCGCTCTTCAAATATCGGTTGTATATAATCGGCGATACCGATATATCGGTGTTGGTATCGTTACATCCCTAGTTTTGACATTATAGAAGATGACGAGAGATCTATCCTCCGAGATATCTGTAGATATAGATATTCCAGTGGCGTGGCGTCCAAACAACTGGATTCCTACCGGCTTGCCTAATATCAGACTTTTGACCACCTTATTCTAGAGCTCTTAAGGAAAATGTACGCCAAATCTGCCCCGGCTTGCCCTAGGATATCTTTTACGCCACGCCACTGATACCTACACCATCGTGCGCTTCAGCCGTACAAAAGATTTCAACGCGGCAATGGAGCCCGGGACAAAATGACTGTGTTCTAGTTACGTTACGACTTTTATTGGTGGATTTTGGGAAAATCATAGCAACCTCATAGGTGACTATCTCAGGAATAATAAGCGTCGAGTTTCGACATACAATAGAAATATGTATCAAATAAAGAATTACTCTTAACTCAAGAAGCTTGTCAGCATCGCAGTACGAAGATTCTCCATTTTGATAGCCTGATGGTGCAGTACAGGCTCGATAATTAAGTTTAATTTGAGATTTTATTAACGTAATAACCCTGTCTGTAAACGAAACGAGTAAATATGCTTACTAAGTGAGGTAGGTATTTCTTTGTTTCTAGTTTAAGGCCAATAAGATGGTTCAAGAATTGGCTCAAATGAATAACCGGCCCTTATAGGTTATGGATTACGCGCTAGTTTTCCGCAACTCGACGTTGACGTCTGATATATGCGCCTATTTACAGTAACCTTTCAGACGCCAACGACGGATATATCCGCACCACAGGTTCAACGCCAACGACGGATTAATCCGTCACAGAGCGCCAAGCGATATAAATCTACATGCACCAGCATAAAGTTCAATTGGGAAGGTAATTTTTTTCAAAGATGTGTAATTTATATTTTTTTCGATAGTTCCTGACGTACCTAATGATCTAGAAAATACCGCTGTTGTATTTTTATTTCCTGTAAATTTTCCAAAATATTTTTGTAAACCCTCGACTGTCATAACAGTTCCGAATTAAGGACGCCAAAATGTCGTGTTTGTACGCGCGTATTAACAAAATAGGTATCTGTATGAGGTCTGTGGTGTGTTGAGTGTCATTTACGACATTCATTACCAAAACAATCATTGATTCTGTTTAGGTATTTGTCTGTTCGGTGTTATTACGAGTAGATCTTTGTGCTGGCGTTTGGATTGAAGAAAAAAGTAAAAATAATTGCAAGAATTCTAGAGCTTCACCCTTGATGACAAAATAAATATATGATTCTTGAATATTTTCAGACGAGCGATAAGCACAACATTGCTGAAAGAGGTGTTAAAGCATTGATGTACGTACTCGTGATTAGCAAAGTTTCTGATAACTAGATATATACCTACCAAAAACCTATATAAGGTCCTAATTTATTAGTTGCATATATTTTAACACATTATACTTTACATTAAAATAATTAACTTTAAATAGAAATTAAAAAATCTTTCCATATAACTTTTTTGATTTCATTTACCTAACAAAAAAATTAATTGTAATTTCGTCTAAAAAAAATCACCATGTGCATTATCACATGTCACAATAACACATCTGTCATGTCAACAATTGTTTGTCATAAATGTCGTAACGGTTCGGCGGGAAAACTGCAAATGTCAATTTATCGACGTGAAGTGGCCAGTTACAGTTAAGTGGTACGTAAAAGAGCTTCTGTTCAATGAGTTTTATTTATTTATTTATTTAAACTTTATTGCACAAAAGAAAACTTATCGTACAAAAGGCGAACTTAATGCCATAAGGCATTCTCTACCAGTTAACCTTAGGGCAAAGCAGATAACTTGTGGGCGGTGGGAGTTTTCATTTAGTAATCACATTAACAGGGTGTTATTACGTAGCAAATTTGTTTTTCCTTTTTCTCCAAAAAAACATGGTAAAAGCTATAATGTTTCATGCATTAATATACTCCAGAGACCGAGTACTATCAGCTGTAAAAATATCTGCAACTAATAAATTAGGACCTTATATATACAATTTCTCTTACATTTTTTTTTATAATTGACAGGTGATAGCTGACACAGACCTAGCACAGAAAATTGTTTTGTTTTTATTACGAACTTAACACTCATTTTGTCACCCTGGCGTTTCTTTTTTTCAAGTGTCAAATCGAGAATTTAAAACGATGTTTTGGAAAAATTACACGGAATAAAAGTACAGTAGCGATATTTTCTGGACAGGAACTGCATATATTTCAAACATTTGGCCTACCCAATTTTAGTTTTGACACTTTATGTTTTGGCATCTGGTTTGCAACTTTTCTGTTTGACGTAGCGTCGAAAAGGTTAAGGTGATTCGATTAGGTCGGTTTTCCATACAAACATAAAGGAGGAGAGGGTCGTTTTTTGTTTCCATGGCATCAATTACGTCTAAAATATGTTTTAAGTCATAGTTTAATACATTTTGTTTGCGCGAAATGACTTGAGAAGCCTCAAAAAATCAGAAATATCGTGCAGGGACTTCAAGGTTGGTGCCACCTGTCAGTATCAATTGAAACTAAACGTTTTTTGTTAAAACTATAAATGTTTTGACTTTTTGAGAGTTCTCATGTCATTTCGCGCTCTTGTGCTAGCCCGGCTATAATTTAGTTAAAATCAGTCCAATTATACATAATCGGCGATGATTGGTACATATTTCATGAATATGTAACAATCATCGCCGCCGCTCAGCGCCTAGGCCGCGTAACATGGCGCGCGCCCCGCTATACGCCATGCCTAGAGGTGTTGTTAGTTAACCCACAAAATAAATAAAAAAATAGAAGTTTTAAATGGTACCGTAGTGACCCCTAAGATCGCCTAGGGTGCCTATCTTTGCCTAGTTGATTTTCCTAAACTTGCTGTAGGACAAGCTATACTTAAAACTATTATGTATATATCAAGTATATTACTTGATATTGAATAGTTTTATGTGCAGCTTGTCTCAGAAGTTTATTAGGAAAATCAACTAGGCAAAGTTAGGCACCCTAGGCGAACTTAGGGGTCACTACGGTACCTATGTTTTTTCTTATTCGCATGTGTGTTGAAAAAACGTCATATGACACTCGTGGGCATTGGTCATTACAGTTTAGGCTATGAGAGCCCCACTTGTATCATAATTTATTATTCTACCCTCAAGATGAACCGTTTTTGCAGACTACACCTATTGCCTCATAAATAAACTTAAGACAAACGTTTCCACATCATTTTGCCAACTTAGACCTAGAGTTAATTTGTGAAAAGGGTGGAGAATCCGACTGCACTACAAAAAATAATAGAAGAGTAGCGTAGACCAGTGTTTTTCAAACTCTCATGGCACGACCTCGTTTGTATGCGAAAGTATTTCGCGACCCCGACGATTTCTAACCTGAATTGTATTCCGTTTCACTTTTGAGCTTATCTGTTTTTTTCCTTTTTGCCTGAGGTTTCTCGACCCTCGCGACCCCCTTCTAGAGGCTCTGCGACCCCAAGAGGGTCGCGACCAACACTTTGAAAAAACACTGGCGTTGACTCAGGTTTCAAGGCGAAATTAAAACTTGAGGTAATTTAGGCCCAATTAGCAAAATGCGAAAGTAGAGGATAGACTAAAAATTAGTAAACGGAAATTTATCTGCAATAAAATCCGAGTGGGAGACAAAAAAAAATATTTCGTCTCAGTTACAGAGGTAAAGTTACCTATAAAATTCAAAGAAATCCCAATTATTGAGGAAAACAAGACGATAAAATCGAAAGAACTAGGTAATCCCAGATAAAGAGATTTGTTGTGTCCCATTAACATAGGTAATTTTTATGTCTTCTCAGTTACAGAGGGAAATAAAACGATAAAATCGAAAGAACTAATCCTAGTTATAGAGGTCTGTGTGTCCCACTTACAGAGGTAATTCAGTGCTAAGGTGCCGGGACCTCAGCCTGAGTTCCAGCCAGCTATGAAGGTTTCTCACTTATCCAGGTCCCAGTTATCCAGATTTCACTGTACCTATATTTTACCTAGGTAAGACCGCGGAGCGTTTCCTTTGTATTACGATTTTTTTTAAGCCTGCCTAACTTGCAAGCCTTATTTATTGACTGTAGCTGAAATCGGACTAGGCGGGAGCCGTGGCGTTCCCTGGGGTCGAACCAGGTCGCTGGCCGGACCACCTTGAGTGGATCGGACTAGGTGGGGGCCGGGGGCGCCTAGGATCGAACCAGGTCGCTAGTCCCGGTCCACCTTGAGAGTGTCAGACTAGATGGAGCCAAAGCGCCTGGTATCGAACCAGGACGCTGGGCCAGGACCACCTTGAAGTTACGCTGATTGCTCAAAGTGAGCAGCGGACCAGCGGGATCAGCGGACTAGCGGGTGTGTTACGAAAACGAAATATTTATATATACGACAGCAAATGCTGTGTAAATAAGAAGGTCCACTATATTTCATCTATGTTCTTCAAACGTTTATGCATTTTGTTTCGTAGTACCTAGTAAATAGTTAGTACCAAATTTCAACTGAATCGGTCCAGTACTTTTTCCTAACTTGCACCGTTTTTTAGAAATTTGCCAAAATCGTAATACATACTTATTTGCTCCTACTGAACAACCACCATACAGTTTATCTCGAACTATTCACGTATTTACTTACGAGTTTGTACGGAACCTTCGGTGCGCGAGTCCAACTTGCACTTGACCGGATTTTTCCTTTTGAGGTATATACGGAACCCAAAAAAATCACTCAAGAGCACTCAAAGGTCGGCAATGTGTAGAGGCAACTCCTCTCTGGTGTTGCAGATATCTATGAGCGACGACGACTGCTTTCCATCAGGTTGTTCGTCGGCTCGTTTGTCGTGTTCGTCCACTTATCACATAAAATAGTACAATACACAACTAGGGTGGTAATACAAAGAAAGTCCGAGATCGCAGAAGTTTGCGGCCCGAGCTGCAAGCGAGGGACGTAAATATGCGATCGAGGGCTTTCTTTATTACCTCCAGTGTTGTGTACATCATTTTATCTGTACACTTGGCTAGAAAGCGGCGACATTATGGCCAGGTGTGGCATAAAAATACTTATGGTTAAATTAGTAATTATAAGATTTTATTATATGTATACGTATAGGTAGATTGTGCGCATTGGAGCATAGAACAGTAGTTTTTCTTTTTTACCAACAGTGAATCAGTCCCCATTATAATAATCTTAATTATGGTACCTACTAATCACACAGTTCTTAATATATTTTTTCTACTCCTGTACTGTTATCTGTCTTTTAATTGGTCACGAACACTAATATAAGAACATACATAATATGAGTTCAGAGAAGTCTATACTCTATTCCCCATAACAGCACTAGTGTCGTTATAGTCACTTTACGTTCTTCCTAGCAGCCACAGACTTCTAAATCTAGGTTAAACTTAGGTCAAGGATTAAGCGCTCAATTTTAACTTTACGGTAAAAATGTCAACTACCAACTTAACAAACAATTAAATTTAAGAAAAACAAAACTTTCCGAACTAAATTCATTGATGCCAACATAAAAAAAAGTATTTTTAATTTAAGTATATTTAAAAAAAAAAAGTTTACCATAGACACATACTGTCAGTCAAACGTCATATTTGCCTTGTTTCGAGGTTATGGTTAATTTTGTATTTTATAATTTAAAACCTCGTCGTAGAAAAAGTATTGTATGCAACGTTGTAAAATTAAGTCAAAAAATGCTCATTGCGCATATATTTCATCTATGTTCTTCAAACGTTTATGCATTTTGTTTCGTAGTACCTAGTAAATAGTTAGTACCAAATTTCAACTGAATCGGTCCAGTACTTTTTCCTAACTTGCACCGTTTTTTAGAAATTTGCCAAAATCGTAATACATACTTATTTGCTCCTACTGAACAACCACCATACAGTTTATCTCGAACTATTCACGTATTTACTTACGAGTTTGTACGGAACCTTCGGTGCGCGAGTCCAACTTGCACTTGACCGGATTTTTCCTTTTGAGGTATATACGGAACCCAAAAAAATCACTCAAGAGCACTCAAAGGTCGGCAATGTGTAGAGGCAACTCCTCTCTGGTGTTGCAGATATCTATGAGCGACGACGACTGCTTTCCATCAGGTTGTTCGTCGGCTCGTTTGTCGTGTTCGTCCACTTATCACATAAAATAGTACAATACACAACTAGGGTGGTAATACAAAGAAAGTCCGAGATCGCAGAAGTTTGCGGCCCGAGCTGCAAGCGAGGGACGTAAATATGCGATCGAGGGCTTTCTTTATTACCTCCAGTGTTGTGTACATCATTTTATCTGTACACTTGGCTAGAAAGCGGCTTTTTCCGTACGCGCAGCGTGCGGAAAAAACCACATTATGGCCAGGTGTGGCATAAAAATACTTATGGTTAAATTAGTAATTATAAGATTTTATTATATGTATACGTATAGGTAGATTGTGCGCATTGGAGCATAGAACAGTAGTTTTTCTTTTTTACCAACAGTGAATCAGTCCCCATTATAATAATCTTAATTATGGTACCTACTAATCACACAGTTCTTAATATATTTTTTCTACTCCTGTACTGTTATCTGTCTTTTAATTGGTCACGAACACTAATATAAGAACATACATAATATGAGTTCAGAGAAGTCTATACTCTATTCCCCATAACAGCACTAGTGTCGTTATAGTCACTTTACGTTCTTCCTAGCAGCCACAGACTTCTAAATCTAGGTTAAACTTAGGTCAAGGATTAAGCGCTCAATTTTAACTTTACGGTAAAAATGTCAACTACCAACTTAACAAACAATTAAATTTAAGAAAAACAAAACTTTCCGAACTAAATTCATTGATGCCAACATAAAAAAAAGTATTTTTAATTTAAGTATATTTAAAAAAAAAAAGTTTACCATAGACACATACTGTCAGTCAAACGTCATATTTGCCTTGTTTCGAGGTTATGGTTAATTTTGTATTTTATAATTTAAAACCTCGTCGTAGAAAAAGTATTGTATGCAACGTTGTAAAATTAAGTCAAAAAATGCTCATTGCGTCTCTATTTGCGATACTCGCCGCATTCGCGGCTCGTATCGCAACTCACGCAATTCGCATTTTTCGAACCCACTTATACAACTGTTGCATAAAATACTATTATGCCACACCTGGCCATAAAGTGACTTTTTCAGCACGCTGCGCTTACGGAAAAAGCCGCTTTCTGGCCAAGTGTAGACATAAAATGATGTACACAACACGGGAGGTAATAAAGAAAGCCCTCGATCGCATATTTACGTCCCTCGCTTGTAGCTCGGGCCGCAAACTTCTGTGATCTCGGCCTTTGTATTACCACCCTAGTTGTGTAATGTACTATTAATAGTTATGGTGACTTTTTTTGAGTTACGGTGACGTTTTCTCAAACTTAGCGTGACAGAGGCGTCATTCCACACCTCCGTCACACATTTTTACTATGGTGCCACTGTCGGCTACGAAGAACGGCCCAGAAACCTATGTTTAGGGTATCGCTTGAAAGCGAACGCGCGTACGGCGCGAGCGCGCCTGGCGCGGCGCAGGCAGCGCCGTGGTCGCTGGCACGATGACCTACACCGGTTTCGCTTTCGTTCGAAGGTCACTCTGAATCACGGCCGAGCCACGAGACTGACGCAAACGCCTTCCGATACCAATACTTTACAATTCTATTTTAAACATTTTGCCTTTTATATCCATTTAGAATAGTCATCTCAGAGTGGCTGAATGTCTGTTTATCGGTAACATTAAGAACACACAGAGGTATACATTTTGAATAAATTAGATACTAGTATTCTTTTATAAATATGAATAGACATTATTTACATTTAGCAGCTAGCTACAGTTAGGGAGAGATGGTGGCACATCGTCTGTGACAAAGTGTTCATAAAAAATGGCTACGATGCTCAGTACCTAATGAGAAAACATATACGAGTACAAGGAGGTTCCTAACTGTATTTAGAACTTTTGCAATTGATGCCGTGGAAGCAAATAATGACCCTCTTTATGTTTGTATGGAAAACCGTCCGACTCGGATCACCTTAAATGAATTGTCTTTAGTCGCATGTAATTACTTTAACTCTCGGCTAGTCATAAAGTGACAGCCTGAAAGGTGACAATGACGATCGTAGGTGGCAATGATGACAAAGGGCGATCGTATAACCGGGTACTTAAGTCATTGGTCATAACAACAGTGTCAAAAAACTTATGCTGGTAACTTTCATATTAGGGAATTGAAATTATGACAGTATCTTCGGTTACAGACAGCGAAAACATAAAAAACCTACAATATCTCCGAAACGAGCAGAAACCTTCATACGTTTCATATGAATAATGCGTTGGAATGTGATGCGGGAGCCGGTTAGAACGAACAAAGGTTATAGGGAGAACGTTAAGCAGAATTCATTTCGTATGATACTAGCTGTCCCGGTGAACTTCGTTCCGCCTTAGAATATTTAATTTTTATATATTTTAATAGTTATTCTGCTATACGGGGCAGAGATAAACCCGAAAAATCAAAGACCATCATAATAATCGGTCCACTCGTTCTCGAGCTATAAATAGTGTCACTAACCCGACTTTGTTTTATGTATACATAGATTTTATTTTAACTTTTAATTTAACTATCTCAAATACAAATGCCAGATGAAAATCACCCATATTTTCCGCCTGTCATCGAAAATAATTATTAAAATTCAAGCAACTTGTAAATAACGGCCTATGAAACCTAATATCATCAACACGAACTTAGTTTGATGCGGTCGAATAAGCCAAATGATACATTCATAATATTTCTTGGGGTTATGAATGAAAGTGTTAGGCTAAAACAATGTTCATCTACTTAATACATAATTAAGGTAGTCGTGAAAATAGTTCTCGAGTTCATATCACCGTGCGGTGCGAGATATCGAGGAGATAACCGCTTGTAATTTATTTGGAATTCAATTAGTTTCCGGTCTCACACGGCTTTAGTTGTTGATAACATAAATTACGCCGACTCTGCCGGCCCGAGGCTTTGATGCGGTCGACTGTTCTTGAAATTTCGTTCTCGAAACTAATACCTACGTCGTAATTCTGGGATCTATAAAAACTCGCCGCTGTTAAAATTAACTTGCGTATGCCCACGCCAATATACCGATGATCGAGCCGGCACTCTTAAATTGCTTAATCTGATCAGATGTCTTGGATTAAGCACATTTCGTCCATAAATGTAGGTACCGAAATGAGCTTAAAATAAAATCATTGAGTTCCATTACATTACACAATGACCCCCGGTGAACTAAGTTAGGTTAGTATAGAATAATTTTCAAATTATATGTTCTAGGTCCTTATATTTCTGATTAGTTGGGTGACTCAAACCGGGTGGTCAAAAGTTGGTGGTGGAGCCGGAGTCAAAGTACGTTTTCATCACACTTGCTCGAAAATGGTGTCATTACACGCAGGTTTTGCGGGCCGTAAATGACCTATTACGCCCTAGGGCGTAATGGTTTTCTTTTTAAATTTGAAACGCTGGTTCTATTTTACTCTTATTTGTCATGTTCAAAGGAAACGCCAACGTACTTTTTTAACTTTTATTACTGAAATATTTATTTAAAGAGAACTGTTATTGCAAATACATGTAAACACATATTTCTGTAACATTAATTAAATGTTTATAGTGCATTTCAGTATTTTGCAAGAATAAAAACACACATTTTAAGTTTTTACCGCTATGGTTTCCGAACGTGAGTTGACATTCGCATTGTCTATGGATAATGTCACTGTCAGTTTTACAATTTTATTTAGGTTAAGTAAGGTTATTTTAATCAGATTTCCTCACAAGTGTGATGAAAAACATTGTGTGTGCCACGGGCGGTAAAGGAATTACAAACTCGTGTTATTAAAGCCCTCGGCTTTGCCTCGGCCTTGTAACAAACACTCGTTTGTAATTCCTTACTTACCGCCCTTGATACACAATGTACTAATATAGATAGCGTAGACGCTTTTTTATTAAAATGCAGATGTGTTAAGAAAAAGTCTAATAAAACAACACAATACAATGTAAATAAGAAAAAAAAAACTTAAATTCGAACTAAACGTATATTTTAGAGATGACCTATAAGAAACTGATTTTTTATATGCAAAATGAAATCAAATCGTAAGTGAAAACGGCACATATGCATTTGGTTAAGTATAATGTAATAATCAGGGAGCGTAAGTTTCGTGCCGATGACGTAAAAATGACGTCAAGGTACATACAGCATGATTCACTTTAGGTTTTAGATTGATTTATCGTTACCGGAAATTACCGGTATCGTAAAAGCTATGAGTTAATTTTATCACTACCTTAATTAGTTGGTGTTAATGGTAGAAGCCATTTTATAAATCGAGATATGTCAGCCTGTGTTATCTTATTTAAAGAAACGGAAAATTTGAAAAGAAATCAGAAACGCATTTTGATATAGAAGGGACCGCATGAATATAATACATTCGGATAAGTATAATATGTCAAATCGCATATTCGATTAATATTTCCAATTTTCCGTTAAAATAAATAAACAACGACGTACCCATTTTTACTTACAAAATGTCTTCTACCATTGAAGCCAATCCATAAAAAAAGAAGTAGGTTATAATCAATTCATAACTTATACGATACCGGTAATTTACGGTAACGGTAAATCAATGTACAACCCTAAATCAGCCTGTATGTAGGTTGACGTCATTTGCCTGTCATCGGCACGAAACTTACGCTCCCTGGTAATAATTCAATGCAATTATTCAGTTTAGATCTAGTACGCCTCAATCTAATAGAATTGCAAGTGAATACTAAGATAAACCCACCTTAAACATTTAGGATGTTTGGGTTTTTTTATTTACTTTTTGGACAAGCTTACTTACATAATGTAATACTGTGTACATTGATTCCATACGACATTTCACACTTTGCCAAGTTAACGTCTTTATATTAGTGTAGTAGTTCCATACTACACTGGTAAATAGCTTCATTTTTAAATTTGTTAAAATTTACCGGAGTCGGAGGTGTGAAATACAAAATAGCGGAGGCAGAGTCGGAGCCGGAGGTGTAAAACCAAACGGAAGTTCCGGTTTACCGGAGCCGGAGGCGAAGCTCCGTAATATCCCTATTAGATACCTACTAGGGATATTACGGAGCTTCGCCTCCTTATATAATATCAATAGTAAATTTACCAAAATTGAAGTTCGCATCATAGCCAAGTGACGCAGTGGCGTTAGTCTAAGATTTATCTGCAACATTTTCCACACAATTTACCTGCGGGGTGTACGAGAATCCAGGAGACTCAATGATATTCGAAGGCTGATTCCTACCGACTCGTCTATTGCATTTCCGCACCACATTCTACTGTTACAGAACAAAAGTAAGCTAAACTTACTCTGGCATACTCAAGCATATAGTAAGAATTATCTAAGGTGTCCGAATGTTCGTAAAGAGAATGAACAAACATTCGGACACCTTAGATAATTCTTACTAACCTATATACGAGTATATGACGTCATGCCATTGTTAGGTATTGTGATTCAAACTAGCAGATTATTTACATTGATATGCCACACTTTTATGGCTGCAATATATTTGTTAATGGCATAAAAATGTGACCGTTTTCCGTCTACAAATATATAGCCATGTTTTTTTTTCGTTTCATTATGAATCGAGTCCGAGTGCGGCCGATGGGAGTAAATGACCCATCGTACTTGAGAGGCATGAGGTCAGTGTCGCCGCACACTGACGCCTTTATGTTAAAAAAATGAATTTTAAGTTAAGGCTAAGTATAGGAATGGGAAGTTAGATCTGGTATCACAACAATAACAACAAGGCAGAGGTTTTACTTTATTTATTAGGTATCTTGCGCCGGTTACTGATCTCTTAGGAGGCAAGTGAGGACATTTTCTTTCTCATTTAAGAACCATTGCAGCTTCGCGATGACCAGAGTCGAGCCGAGTGGTCTGCTAAAAATGATTAGCCATAAAGTCTACTACAGAAAGAACGTTAAAAACGTAGGTATATAAGGTTTATGTAGGTATATAAGGTGCTAACAAATTAGCTACTGATATTTAGAGATGGAACCTTACATTAAAACAATTAACTTTAAATAGAAATTAAGAAAACTTTTCATATGATTTTTTGTCATTTTACCGAACAAAAGAAATACATTAAATTTCTATTTAAAACTAATCACCCTGTGCATTAACTGACAAATCTTGTGTTTAACACTTTTTGTTAGTTTGAATAGGTTGGAGAAGGTGTTCAAAAGAGGTCTCAATTAATTATTTCATTAACAGGGTGTTCTACGTAGCAAATTTGTTTCCCAATTTTCTCCAAAAAACATAAAACCTATAATTTTTTATACTACAAGAGGGACATGTTTTTTTGCTATTTGTCGGAATTGGTAGGTACCTAGTACCGGTTATGAGATATTTAGCTAAAGTTTTGGAACAAGGAAATATAAAATAGATAATTACGGTAGGTAGTAAAGTTAATCATTCTTTCACACCAGGCTATAAAAAAAAAACTTTTTCATCACACTTGCTCGAAAATGGTGCATTACACGTAGGTTTTGCGGGCCGTAAATGAGCTATTACGCCCTAGGGCGTAATGGTTTTCTTTTTAAATTTGAAACGCTGGTTCTGTTTTACTCTTATTTGTCATGTTCAAAGGAAACGCCAACTTACTTTTTTAACTTTTATCACTGAAATATTTATTTAAAGAGAACTGGTATTGCAAATACATGTAAACACATATTTCTGTAACATTAATTAAATGTTTCAATAGTGTATTTCAGTATTTTGCAATTATAAAATCAACCGTTTTAGGTCTGTACCGCTATGGTTTCCGAACGTTGCGCATTGTCTATGGATATGTCACGAATGTCACTGTCAGTTTTACAATTTTATTTAGGTTAAGTAAGGTTAATTTTGAGTGATTAGATCTCTTCCCCGAAATCGTTAATGAGGGTGTTTAAAAATCATAAATCCACCAGGTGGCAGCAGGGTGGCGAATGGTCTTTTTGACAGTAGGTGTCAAAATCCACCAATCACATCACCTGATTTTGACATCTACTGCCAAATAGACCATTCGCCACCCTGCTGCCACCTGGTGGATTTATGATTTTTAAACACCCTCATTCCGCGTAGCAAACTTTCCATTCGCATTTTTCCCCACTCGGACTTCTTCCCGCCACTTTTTTTTCTCATTTGATTGCCTCCTCATTCTCAAATATGGCCAAACGATATTTTGTCTATGGCGAAAGTTTCCCAGTCGCTTCTTTTTGCAATAGTTTTGTTTCTTACGCGATATTTTTCCGAAACTCGAAAGTTTCTATGTCATTTTTTCCGCAGTAACTCATTTTTATAAACTAAAGTAACAAATCAATATGCAATTCAGCTAGAAAACATGAAAATAAAGTTTATTTAGGTAAAGAAGAGTAGTGAAGATAAAATGGCAGAAGATAAGGTAATATACAGTGTGTTACCGGTATGCGGGCTTTTATTAAAACTGATAATAATATGCTTCATTAGCAATCGTTTGCAAGTATTAGCAAATCCTAATTATGCGAATTAACTGCACAATTCAATTTCCTAAATCCGCACTTTAAATGTAGTAGGTGTACTACGTGATTATCGTTATTCATATCGCTGATGCACTTGGTACAAGGCATGTCGTGGTACGGAGGTGAAAAGTTGAGAAAAACAATCCCACAATTAATGCCGTCCTTATCATTACGTTTATGTATGGAGTTTTTTACACAGCTTAAAGAGTTTTTTCTAAAATTTGACATGACAATTACAAAAGTATTGACATTGGCTTGTCAAATTACAAAACAAACATAAATTTATTTGCAAAACTGATATTTTTTTGCGTTAAAATGGCTAAAGACACATGTGAATTATCTGACATGATTTGTGCGACACGTGGAAATGTTCCTCAAGCCTTGAGACTTTATCGAGAGTGGTTTCGAAATCAGCGGCATCCACATAATCTTCGTTTGATAACAATGGCTGTCCAGCGAGGTCCAGAGAATGCATGGTCCTATCTGGTTAGTCTGAAAGGCCTATAAACGGAATTGTGCACGTACAACTTGAAGAAAGGATTCTCAATCACTTCAAACAGGTCCAAATGTCTAGTACTCGTATTGCTTTTTAAGTTTTATTTTATTAGTGTTGTTTTTCCGTAGTTTTCTTAAGTGTAGCAATCCTGGTATCTCTAATTGTTGAAATAGGTAGATGCAGGCATTTATCTTGATGTCTTCGTTATAAACATAGAATGAAGGGCTGGCATTTACATCTAATTGTCAATTTAGTACTTTGCTGTACATTGCTTGCAATTAAAATTTTGTTAGAAAATTTATGAAATCGGAATTTTAGTAGATGAATTAAATGAAGGTCATGGTTAGGTTAAGAAACAACGTTACTTTACCCTACTTTAAAAAAAGCCTGCTTGCTGGTAACGCACTGTATATCATAGATAGGTACCTAATATGATTTCCTAATAAAATCTAGGTAATTATTTTTTCTAATATTGGCGATGAATACAAGAGGAATAGGTACGTACCTATTAGGAAATCATATTAGGTACCTATCCATGATATATATTACCTTATCTTCTGCCATTTTATCTTCACTACTCTTCTTTACCTAAATAAACTTTATTTTCATCTTTTCTAGCTGAATTGCATATTGATTTGTTACTTTAATTTATAAAAATGAGTTACTGCGGAAAAAATGACATAGAAACTTTCGAGTTTCGGAAAAATATCGCGTAAGAAACAAAACTATTGCAAAAAGAAGCGACTGGGAAACTTTCGCCATAGACAAAATATCGTTTGGCCATATTTGAGAATGAGGAGGCAAGCAAATGAGAAAAAAAGTGGCGGGAAGAAGTCCGAGTGGGGAAAAATGCGAATGGAAAGTTTGCTACGCGGAATTAACGATTTCGGGGAAGAGATCTAATCACTCTTAATTTTAATTAGATTTCCTCACAAGTGTGATGAAAAACATTGTGTGTGCCACGGGCGGTAAAGGAATTACAAACTCGTGTTATTAAAGCCCTCGGCTTCGCCTCGGCCTTGTAACAAACACTCGTTTGTAATTCCTTACCTACCGCCCTTGATACACAATGTACTATTATAAGTATGTATGAAATTATTAATTTCCAGTCAATATCTTAATTCTGCAATACATACTTTCTTCATAGTTGATGTGAAAAGCAGTATGTGACACATGTTAGCAATATTATTTTCAACTTGTGTGTTTTGACTTAAATCGCTTAGGTACTACTTTCAGAGTTACAATTGGAAATCCATCGTTTATACATGTACTCGCTTGTTATACATTATTTTGCTCCTTTGTTACATATTCTAACTTACGTTCTAAATAATATTAGTTTGTTAGAACAGTCAAGTACAAAACTAGTTAGCCTACATCTCCACAATAAACCCTTTGACCAGTACGTCTAGCAAAACTGGCCGCGGCTTCGTTTCTCGCGCGACAAAGCATCACCTGTCACTGTCACACTATATGGAGTGGAAAGAGATAGGTAGCATTTGTCGCGCGACAAAGAGTCGCGTGTCACAGTTGTGCTAGAGGTACAGGTGAGCCGGCAGCGACAGTCTGCGAAAAGTTTTCTGCCGCCCCATAGAGCGTATCTTCTTACTGTCGTGTGAAGTAAATGTGACGTTTTGCTGGCGTTTAACAGAAATAAAAAATAATACCTGAAACCGAACTGTTCAATCGCGTTAACTGGGCTACACTTCTAAACCCCGATCCAAATGCGAAAAGATACTCTTAGTATTGTTTGCGCAAAAGACGTGGTGCAACGTTTCAAAGTACTTTTTTTTTAAGGTTTAGGACTTTTGAAGTTTATGTTTAAGAGAAGCACTACCCAGATACTAGCGTGGTTATCCTGCTGGAAAAGACTACCTAAAAAGTCACATACGTTTCCCATCTTGTATTTTGACGTTTGGATATCCTTTACACCTCCTCCTCCTCCTTTAAACATAATGACATTGACATATACATGACACAAACATAATGACATTGACATATGACATAATTGACAACAGAGGCTCCTTACATCTCTAAATATCTGGTTTACTATTTCGAGCAGCTAAGGAGATTTGGACTGTAGTATCTACGGCATATTATTTAACACTCAAAGCGTACGTCGATTCATAAGAGGTAGCGCGGATTTAATATGATTTTCATCACACTTGCTCGAAAATGGTGTCATTACACGTAGGTTCTGCGAGCCGTAAGTGACCTATTACGCCCTAGGGCGTAATGGTTTTCTTTTTAAATTTGAAACGCTGATTCTGTTTTATTCTTATTTGCCATGTTCAAAGAATACGCCAACTTACTTTTTTAACTTTTATCACTGAAATATTTATTTAAAAAGAACTGTTATTGCAAATACATGTAAACACATATTTCTGTAACTTAATTAAATGTTTAAATAGTGTATTTCAGTATTTTGCAAATATAAAATCAACCATTTTAGGTCTATACCGCTATGGTTTCCCAACGTGACTTGACATTTTCATTGTCTATGGATATATGTCACTAATGTCACTGTCTGTTTTACAATTTTATTTAGGTTAAGTAAGGTTATTTTAATCAGATTTCCTCACAAGTATTATGAAAAACATTGTGTGGGCCACGGGCGGTAAAGGAATTACAAACTCGTGTTATTAAAGCCCTCGGCTTCGCCTCGGCCTTGTAACTCGTTTGTAATTCCTTACTTACCGCCCTTGATACACAATGTACTAATGTATAAGCACTCGTTGTATACAAAATCTGCAACAGCTCCTCATGAATCGACCTATGAATGATTTGATAAAAAAACAAAGAGCAAAATACATACCTAAACCCTGTTCATCCTCATGTGACGTAGCGTAGGCTGCATTCGAGTCAAGCAACTTCTAAAATATATATATTATTTTCTGCATTATTTCGTGGAGTTTGCAGTTTTTTTAGTGAACAAATTAAGACAATGCAAGCTTCGACTGGTCAAGTATCGCGTAAATAAAAATGATTTGATTCGGAAGGAAAAAACGAGCATTGCGATTGATGGTGACTGGCCTTGCCATTCCAAGGAGGTTGCAAGGGGAAACGTTCCTTGACCCATATTGAGCTCTGAGTGCTTCGGCTGCTTATGTGTGTACGTATATGCTGTGCCGGTACATTAATTCAAACTTGTGTTACTTGTTTTAATGATTGCATATACATACATTAGTGATCAAACATAAGTATCGTATGGCAAGAATAAATTTGGTTTGTCAAATGCACGGTAGTTTTTTCAGAAATCACATATACCATCAAAAGCATTACGTGTAAAAAGATGCAAGCCACGCAACGCAGTTCTTCTACAACAAAAAAGTTTTGAGATTATATATTAAACCAAGTCAGTACCGGGGGGGATGTCCGCAGAACTCGATTTCCACCGACTTGACTATTATTTACCCGTGGAGGATTCTTTATTCAAGAACTATGAAATGTGTTTCTCCACGATTAAATAATAGGCAAGTCGGTGGAAATCGAGTTTTGTGGACAGTGGACATCCCTCTTGGTACTGACTTGGTTTAACATTACACTCAAAACTTCTTTGTTGTAGAAGAACTGCGTTGCGAGACTTGCATCTTTTTACATATAATGTTTTTGATGGGATCTCATTTATTTTTGTAAGTGGTCTTCCTTTATTTATTTTATTCCAATCCATTCTATTTCCAATTTGAACTACAAAACTAACTTTGTAATCGCATGTATTTGTATAGGATTACAAAATTTATGTGTGCAGTTGTGACTGAAATTGCAATATTTTTAGGTTTTGTAGGACTTGATAGGCTAAAAACTAGGGATGTAACGATACCGATACCGATACCGATATATCGGCCGATATATCGGTATCGCCGATATATCGGTATCGCCGATATTATACAACCGATATTTGAAGAATTTGCTGTATGAAAAAAAACTGTAAAAAATAATTTCAATTTCTGGCTTAATTTATGTATTGGTCTATTCTATTACCTTGTGCAATGATAATTACTATGTTAATTAAATCTTTGGTTCTTAATAAAAAAAAATGAATTTTGAGTTGACAATTTATTATTTTTACTTTACACTTTCAAGGTTGACTCTCTGGTAAATATAGCCAGTAGTCATTGCCATTAGTTATAATAAGGACATAAAAATATCTGAAGTTCATACTTCATTATTAAGCTAAGATATCGGTATCGGTATCGGTATCGCCGATATTAACTACTATATATCGGTATCGGTATCGTATCGGCAAAACTGTGTATCGTTACATCCCTACTAAAAACTAACTATATTAAAAATTTGGAGCTTGTGAGTCGGCTAGAAGTACCTTAGAATTATGATGATCATCAGTCAGTGAGTCAGTCAGTCAGTGACAAAACTAAGGAACTTTGACGTGCAATAGTTCTTAAACAATATTTAAGTCAAATTAATTCAGGGTTCTAGCTTTAGCCAGTACAAAATTACAGGAGGTTGAAAATGGCCTGAATGACTTCGAGAAAAGGATGGTACGGCCGTGCCTTTGTTTTGCTCGACTTGGCGGGGACAGTGCCGTGCCTCCAGATATCTAAGATTTTTAATACCTACTGCATGAAGTATATGTATTATACAGTATAGTTCCCATCAGGTTATTTGCTTTGTTTTATAGTAACCATAAAAAGGAAACGATTCTAGAGAAAAATTTACTTTTCGGAAAAAAAGTCAAACGAATCACTAAAAAATCAACAACATGCTAAGTATGTACTTACAATTATTATGCCCACTGCTTACAAGTAATCTTATATTGGCACATCCTCTTACTTTAGTTCTAAACAACCACTGAGGAATACGCACGACTTAAGACTTTCTTCTTAAATATATGGATATGGTTTCTACAATGTTAAGCTTGTTTTTGTAAATGTTAGGTACTTAGATTAGATATTGTAAACACTAAGAACAACAACTTAATTAGTAAGTCCATGGATCCCGGGAGATGTTATTCTATGTATATGTTTCAATTTGGACCAAGCTTATTAGCTTATGTTGGGTAAACAACGCTAATTCAGATCCTGTTCCTATTTAAGTAAAACGGGAGTTCAGAAGCATCATGCGTGAATCAACATAAAGTAATTATCAAAAACAAAACCTACTAGACGTCGCATATTTTGCCACGGCATGGTAATCTACTCGTATGATCCTGTGGATTCTTAAGTTGCTTGCCTAAATTGCACACAGAACGCTCAAAAGTTCAAGGTGTTACCACACCAATCGATCGATCGTCATTCGTTCATACGAAATCATTTAACTGTCATTAAGTTTTGTATGGCCAACCGACTATCGATGGATTGGTGTGGTAACACCCTTAGCGCATTAATGTCCTAAAACATCTTACTGGTGAAGTGAAAGTGCTTTCCCAAGTACGAGTAGAATCCATTAAAAAATCGGTAAATTTCGGTACCTACTAATATGGCCTATGAAACACTATGGTCTAAATAACCCAGCCGTCCAGTCTGTGCGAGTTCCTCCAATGCGGCATTCGTTCCTAAAGTTGTACCCCTTGAGCTATCCGAAAAAGTTTTGGCTCTCACAATTTTTATAAAGTTTGGAGACTTCTAGTCTTATCGAATTGTAATTTCTTAAGTTCTAACGGGGTAGTGGTTGCTGGATATTTTGTATTCTGTGGTACCCATAAAGCACTGATACCGACGATACTCGTTTGCCTTGTAAGCCTTCTTATCCAAGCCATGAATGATGACTCGTCAATGATTGCGCATCCGGGAATGCGAACTCATAGAAATGGTGCGATGCACGCAATGCATTCGCGTATCATAATAATAACGATTCGATACGGCTGATCCATCCACAGTATCAAATTAAATTTTGACATAAAGACATAGCATGGAACCAAATTATACACCGTGGGCCCGTACAACCCGACCAACTTTAACCACGTATTCCTCATGGTATTACAAGTAAATAACGTTATATCAACATAGGTCGAATTTTGTCATTTTACATTCATAGTCTTATGGAACAAAACAAATCAATAAATTCAGTCCCTCGTTATAAACATGTCCTTACTGGAGGAAAAGTTATTAAAAAGGAAAATAAAAGCTAAAATGGAAAGGAAAGGTCAATATTTTGGCTTTGTAATCGCTTACCATCTAATACTGCGAAAGTTCATTGCTGTTTAGTTAAAGGATTTTAAAAAATCAGTAAAAGTATCTTAGTCACATTTATTAGGGCTTGTTACACACTTGGGAGTTTTTATTTTAAAAATTATAATATCTTGGAAAGTAAGCGTTAATCGACTATACCGTCACATAACTTTTTTACTTCTAATAGTTGTTAGAATCTATGGTTAAAGTTGGTCGGGTTATACGGGCCCACGGTGTATAACAGTAACATAGTTCTGCAATGAACACCATACTAATTATATAAGGTGCTAACAAATTAGGTACCAATATTTGAAGAGATGTTAACTTACATCAACACAATTAAGTTTTTATAGGAATTAAGAAAACCTTTCATATGATATTTTTGGTTTTCGTTTCCCGAATAAAATAAACAAATTAAAATTCTATCCATACATAATCATACTGTTAATTAACTGACAAGAACATTTTCTGTCAAGTGGAAGTGGACGTCGTTTTCTGTTAAGTGGCCAGTTCATTCATATTGAAAAGTTAGTAACCATAAGATAATCAAAGAGGTCTTAATCACTGATTATTGTTTACCTCATTAACAGGGTTCTTTGCATAGCAAACTTACTTCCCTAATTTTCTCCAAAAAACATACATAATTTGTTTATTGTTTTATACATAAATAAACTCTGAAAGCTGAGTACTACCAGTCCTAAAAATATTAGTAGGTACCTAATTTATTAGCACCTTATATAATATTTAATATTCCACTTGAATTTTATATGACCATACGCGTGAATGAAAGTTTTAGATGAGATGTGGCATCCAGAAAGACACAGTCTCGAATAAAGATAAATAAAAGATAATTGTATTTTATACTCCGCAGAAGAGTGGCGTCCAAATAACCGGGTACCCATCGGTTTGCCTATTTATTTCAAGTCATTCGAGCTACTCTCGCAGAAATTTAATGCTGCTCCAGAGATACCACAACAGTACAAGTGAAGCCGATGTAAAAGCTAGTATATTATTTTGAGTACGATTATTTTATAATTTAAATCATTACCTAAATAATTGCATGAACTAATTTGTTGTAGTGATGCATAACAACAGGACGTGGGTAAGTCATTGGAGATTAGGCTATTAACATCTCTATCCTTGAATCTCAGACGACCTTAGGGCATAGCAAGTTATGCATAAAGAATCAAACGCTAAATTGGAGCTGAGATAAAAACTGGTTGGTTCACTTCTGGTCGGTGACGTCAGCCGCTCGCCACTCGCCCGCTTCCGACCGACTCAATGGGCTACTGAAATCGACAGTGTAACTGTATATAGTTCAGGAGCGGATCTAGAAATTAAACATTGCAATATAAGGTTAAGGTCTTATAGTCCGATACCAGTTGAGTTGAAGGTTTTTTACGTTAACAATTACTTAATTTTTATATTACCTACGTGTTTGTAGTTAGTGGTTCGTCCGTCCGTCCGACATGATGAGAAGACATACTACCTACTTAATATTGTTTTGCAATGCTAAATTTTATCTGCCCAGGACTGCAAAAATATATCCAATAAAATTAGACATTAATAATTACCGACTCATTTTCAGATATTGATTTACAATACCCTATTACTGGATTAACGAGAATCTACCCACACTTCGCGCAAGGACGTTAAATTAAGCGGAGTATTGATTCAGACTAATTACCGTCATTCTTACGTAGTCGATTGCATCCAATAAAATATATTAATTCGTTGAAAAGTTAATTACAGTTTTATTCCTTAGCTACGTTTATTCTAGAACGGTCATAAAGTAAATTATTACAAGTGGTACCTACATTATTGGCTTTAAAATTTTACAATACTGTGGCGTTCCGACAATACTATCTATTATTGTTAAATCACATTAGGTACTACATTACATCTAATTAAACATTATATGACATTTTAATTTCTACTAAATGCCTTAGTGTTTCTTGAAAATGCCAAACGATTAAATAAATAAATTAAAATCTCAATTCAACCTGATTTCAGAGGGAAGTTTAAAATATTCATTTGTTGACTGATTTTATACGTTTACAAGTAGATAAGTATACCTACTATACCTACAATTAGACATGGCTCACTATTGCACTTCGTTCGCTCGCAAATGTCTCGTTTTTGATTCGCCGTAGCCGGGTTATAAGAAGATAATGCAATTTCGAACCGTGATTGGCGATTTGAGATTGAGTGTTTCGAGATCTCGAGTCTCGACCATCATACTTTATTCTCTGATTAATCTCGTCGAGATCGAGATTTGACAAAATAATTAAAACTTGCTTATTTTAATCTAAATTGCCAATTAATTCAGATTTCAGAATGTACTAACTATTTAGGGTACTTGCAACGCATTAATTAAACTTTTGAGAAAAAAATACTTTCATTAAAAAACATAAGTACTAATCTGCACGCAAGTAAGTAACAGGTATAAATTGTATCGTGTATGATGTGAAAAATCACTCGTAAATTTTACTTTTACTACAATTTACTTCATATTTTGAAAATTATTTCTTTGAAATAAATGGTGCGCTTAAGGTGTTGTGGCCGTGCGGCATCCAATGTTTGTTGCTAAAAAAGGCCGGCAGCACAAAACGCCCGCTAGCACTACAGTGAGCCGGCAGTTGTATTGTATGTTAGCCTCAAAACATCACAAAATAATTCACACGCATTAATCTTTCAATCTCGACCGAGATTTCCTCGACGAGATTGAATCTCGATAATCGGCTCGAGATCGCACGTCGGATCGAGATTGCGTTCATACTATAATAAATACACCAAATTTTACGGAATCGGTAGTTTTTACGTGATGCCAAACGTACATATAAACAAGCAGACGATAATTTTAAATACACTCACGGACAATGAATTCGGGTCATCTTCTATATAATTGTTCACAAAAAATTACCCGAAGTGTAGTACATTACTACAGAGTACAGAGGCCGGGAGGGAAGTAAGGGGCCGCGCAACCCCTTTTCACGCCGAGGTATGTATATTGCTATTCTCAAATATGCTGTGAAATAAATTAAAAACACTCCAAAAAACCAAACTTTATTCTCTAGAAACACTAAAAGCAATGTAGCCAAAAATACAATACAGAATAAAAAAAAAACATATTTGCTTTCCAATAACTGTTCTAGTAGGTACCGTAAAACGGGGTGGCTTTAGGAAAAAATGGGGCTACTTTGGTAGATTTAATATGGTTATAACATGGTTTTTACACTTCATAAGCTGGTTGCAATTTGATAATCAGCTGCAAGACCAACCAAAGTATTTTGTATATTGAGTTTAGCAATGGAAAAATCGATTATGTAAAAGAAAAACTGCTTTTGCATAGTCGCCCCTGCATTTTAAAGTAACCCCGGTTTACCAGTACTTACATATTCTTACCGAGAATATTTAGATGAAATGTTTTAAATATGTGCCTATTCGTGTAGTAAATTTGCAATTTAAAATTATTGAAAATTGTTTACAATGTGTTACTTGTTATGTTCATGTCGATTTTATATATATAAATAAAACTGCAAAATATAGCAAACATCGTTTATTGTTTTTTAATAACTGAATGCTGTGATGCTGTCTCACAAATAAATGTGGAATGGAAATTTAAAAAAAAACTTGCATGCCTAGGCCGGCAATGTTGAATGAAATTCCATTAAAGGCCTCTCGTCTAGTCGCACCGGAAACAAGGTACTTTGCGGCCTATTATAAGACACGTAATATCAATATTTAATTGCATGTTTGAGAAAAATCTATTTATTTAGGTAAACTTAAAAAACTATTTGAACAACGGTAATAAAACAAACAAAAGTAAAGAATAAACTAATAAACTAAAACCTACATATACCTACAAACGAGTTAAGCTATATACAAAAAAGGAAAATTACAAAAAGAATTTAGGTTATTTTACTTATTTTCTGGAAAAGATTAAAGTAAAATCACAGTCTCTTTACGATTTTATTAAATGAAAGTACGATAAAATATACGAGTAGATAAATAGATTGAGGGCGCTAAAATCTCCTAGGCAT
This sequence comes from Eudemis profundana, assembly GCA_947034925.1. Taxonomy (NCBI): domain Eukaryota; kingdom Metazoa; phylum Arthropoda; class Insecta; order Lepidoptera; family Tortricidae; genus Eudemis; species Eudemis profundana. The sequence goes on from OX344794.1 coordinate 31,637,121, forward strand.
AAATCATAATTGAAGGTACTACCTTCTCTACGAAATACATTGAACGCGTGTTTATGGAATACCCACCCAACAGAAGTTCTGCGATGTACGCTTGCAACTTGTAAACGTACCTTGCGTGCTCTTGCTGCCAACAAACACGACGTGATTTAAGTCATGTGTGTTGCCTGTAATGTAAATAGCATGGAGTTTGGCTTGATATACCATGTTGCCAACAGGTATACCACTAAGAACAACCCTAGCGCATTCTATTGTGATTCTCAACAATCTCAGCACACGTCTTGGGCGGCTGCCTAGCCTGGTGTTAAAGAAAATAGTTTTGACACAAAGAAACTTTGTTCATTCCGGGACTGGAGTCATCTAAATATTAATGACGAAACGATACATTGTTTTATGGTCTTTCAAGCTGTAAATCGGTCTAAATAACCGATAATAGTATCAAGCGAGGGACGTAAATATGCGATCGTGGGCTTTCTTTATTACCTCCCGTGTTGTGTACATCATTTTATGTCTACACTTGGCCATAATAGTATTTTATGCAACAATTGTATAAGTAGGGTCAAAATAAGCGAATGGCGTGAGTTGCGATACGAGTCGCCGCGGCGTTGCATACAATACTTTTTCTACGACTAGGTTTTAAAATATAATATACAAAATTAAACATGGCGCGCAAACAAGGCAAATATGACATATGACTGACAATATAATAAGTATGTGTCTATGGTAAACTTTGTTTTTAATTTGACGTATACCGCTAGTGACACGCAGTGACGATATTAAAAATACTTTTTTTATGTTGGCATCAAAGAATTTAGTTCGGAAAGTTTTGTTTTTCATAACAATACCGCATGAATTTATTTTTTTGTTAAGTTGGTAGTTGTGCATTTTTATTGTAAAGTTAGAATTGAGCGCTTAATCTTAATCCTTGACCTAAGTTTAACCTAGATTTAGAAGTATGTGGCTGCTAGCAGTATCGTTTTGAGACTATAACGACACTAGTGCTGTTATGGGGAATAGAGTATAGACTTCTCTTAACTCATATTATGCATGTTCTTATATTAGTGTTCGTGACCAAGTAAAAAGTACAGGAGTAGAAAAAATAATGTAACAGATGTACAAGCTTCAAAAAGCTTTGGTTAGTCGCCCGAGACTCAAGTCCTCGGCAATTTACTCTGCCGATTGCTTTGTTCGAGGCCAAGACCACACAGTCTGCGCCGGGATCGTGATATACCTACCCAATATTTTAATATCAGTATCACCTTCAAATAACATTACGCGAACATATTAAAATCGACTAGTTTTTTGCGTACCTAATTAAATCGAAGCAAATGTATAATTTGCTTTAAGACAGACATCGTTAGTATTCCAGGAATTTTAAAATAAATGTTTTTATAAAGTAAATTATATTTGTATCAAACTTGATTTATTAGCCCACTGAGTATAAAATAGTCAAATTAGCGAAATTAATTCGAAACCACTGTCGATCAACTTCGTTATAATGATCGCAGTTATATTTCTAGACTATAAATATCAATTAGTTATAATGTTTATTCGAACTTCTTCGTCCGCGGAAATGTAAAAAGTCATACTTTATTAACCGACTTCCAAAAGAAGGACGGTTCTCAATTCGTCTGTATGTTTTTTTTTATTTTTTTTATTTTTTTTTTGTGTGTTTGTTGTATCACTGTATGTAGACGAGTAAAAAGTATCGTATTATGATGCCACGCTTTGTCGGCGCGCGATAAATAAATGATAAAGCATCCGTCACATTTATACACTACTAGCATTTTCCCGCGGCTTCGCCCGCGTTGTTCCCGTTATTGTCCCAAAGGAACTCTTTACCGGGATATAAAGTATCCTATGTTTCAATCCAGGACTTGGTCTACTTGCATGCCAAATTTCAGCTTGATCCATCCAGTTGCTATCCCGTTATTAGGTAACAAACATCCAAACATCCAAACATCTTCACAAACTTTCGCATTTATAATATTAGTGGGATTGAAACACAGTAACTGACATTTTGATGAACAGTTTATCGCTTTGCTGCTGCGCCTTATTTTATACAGGGTGTACCAAAAACCAGTCGGCAGATTACGGCACACGGCAGGGCCATGTAAAATGAGTACAAAATTGATTCTTATGTCATGGAGCCGTTTCCGATCTACATGGCTGATAATAAAAACACTTAAAGAAAAATCACATTTTGGCTTTGTGCTTGAATTTGTAAAACAAGAGAATAAATAAATAATGATCGAGGATCTTACATAAATTGGCATAGCGCTAATCTACTAGTCGACGATACACATACGTACATATATGTATATAGATAAAACATCGGTACTTAAATAGATAGAAAACATCCATAACTCAGAAATAAATACTCGTGTTCATCATATAAATATATTATCACTAGCTTTTGCCCGCGGCTTCGCCCAGGTTGTTCCCGTTACAATCCCAAGGGAACTCTTTAGCGGGATATAAATCCTATGTTTCAATCCAGGACTTGGTTTACTTGCATACCAAATTTCAGCTCAATCCATCCAGTTGTTACGCCGTTAGTAACAAACATCCAAATATCCAAACATCTAAACATCCAAATATCTTCACAAACTTTCACATTTATAATATTAGTGTGATATCCTACCAGGATTTGAACTCGCGACCTCTAGCTTCGTAGGCGATGTCACTCCCACTAGGCTAAACGTGTCATCATATAAGTTTATACGGACAGAAACACCCAACCCTATTCTATTATAGGGATGCTTTCGGGACGGTTATTGGCCACTATCTTTGGAACATTCTGTGTACCTACTTAAAACAGCATTTTTCTATATGAAACCACATTCAGGGTTGCCACATTTTTTTATTTGCCAATTTGCCATACATATAACGTATTTAATTGTAATAAATTACTGCAACTTAAGTTTAATCATAAAGTTAAAAGAACCATTGTCCCTATCTGTCCTAAGTAGTTAACAACTGTCAAACCTCAAGATATAATCTTTTGAACTAAAAAGGCTTTTATCTCATAAATGAAGTCAGTTAATACAGCCACATTATGAATACCGACATTTTGGTTCCTGAATCAGAAAGGGAAATGTTTGTAAATCTTAGTAAAATAAATCCTTTAAAGGGTGGTTCTATTCATGATGCAACTTGCAACCCGAAACTACCGGACATTAAATTTGAACCTGGTACTTAAAATGTCGAGAAAACAAGGTAAAAACACATGTGTAATCTGGTTTTAAAAATATAATTTGATCCCTATTTTTAAGGAACATGCAAGATTCATAAAACTTTGCATGTACAATACCTCTGAAATAAACTATAAAATAGGTAAATAGGTACACATCAAACGGGCTGTTGTCCGAGCGTTTCAAACGCCGTGACTTTGGTGGGTTTGATACTCGTACTATCGAAAATCTGCGAGATTAGTACAGCTATTCGATTATTTTGTATAGAGCCCCGACATCTACTCTAGTCGCCCTAATCTCGCGGAGTTTCGGCAATACCAACCCACCGAAGTCACGGCGTTTCAAACGCTCGGAGAAATGCCCAAACAATAGGATTGCATCGTGAGCGCGCTCTTATGAATATATCGCAGTTATGAAAACGGCGTTCGTGTACGGGCGCCTTGGAGTATTTCTGAGCTGGTTCTCTCGTAGACGGTCCGTGCTTGGAGCTATGGTAAACGGCGCGGCAACCCTGGCTGTAATGGGCAGTACTGCAAACGCGATGTTGCGTGGCGCTGCATTGATGCAGTAATCGTTGCCTCGGGTACGAGCGCGTCAGAACTTCGCTGAGTGTTTGGTATCTACCTAATTTACAATCTAAATTGTTTTTTTTTTAATTGGACATGTTTATGTAATAACTCAAATTGCAAATAAAATATAACGACTTACTAATCTAAACTTGAGTAAAAAATTAAACTAAACTTATGAACTAACTAAATATTGTTACTTAAAAAAAACCCGACCGCGGTGCACTTTAAAAATGCATAAAATCCGTCATTTTGTTTATTTTAACGAACTTTATACCTACCCAATGACACTCGCGCCATCAAGACGAATCTAATGATGTATCATTTATCAAAATCGGTTGTGCCGTTGAGTAGTTACGAGCGGACACAGGAACGGACATACATACATACATACATAGAGGTCAAACACATAACCCTCCTTTGGGCTTCGCCGCAGTCGGGTAATAAACCTAAATTAAAACTAAAAATTATAAAAAAGTTGGCCCCCATGGCATGGTGCCGAATATGCTAACAGCGTTTCCTCGCTGTATGGCGATGCTTAATTATTCGCTGTACCAGAATGCTGCCAGCATTTCGGTCAGCGATGCAGTCGACCAGCCTTTTTAATAAATCTTTGACAAGGGCATGAGCGCTGGGACCCCACGGGCCCAGGGTCTTGACGCCGACTGGCATTTGCTATTTAAAATCATGCCTTTAAGTAATTTTTCGAAGGTTTTACTTTTGAATTATGAGTGCCCACGAGACGATGCCCACAACCTCGTTCACCCCATACAACCATTTTTGGTAACATTCCGTAACAGTGTGCACACTTTGTCACAATTCGGTCGCGGTTCCGTAGCGTCGACCAAAAGTGGGGAAGATTTGACACACTGGTTGTATGGGACAGAAGTGAATCTTGCTTCCTCGTAGTCGTATAAAAAGTATCCTATATAACTTATAACAGGGGTCATTGTGGACGTGTACGACAATTTTCATCGAAATCTGTCCGGTGGTTTAGGCGTGATGGGCGAACAAACTAACAAACAAACCGATAAACTGATAACATTTCATTTGTTTTGCTTATTATTTACACTCCCCAGTTATTTTTTTTTTATTCTACAATGTCTTGCTACGACTTCATTGCTTACAGGGTTTTTGGAACAAAACAGACGTGTAATAAATACCTACCCTGTTCGAAAATTATTAGTTTCTGAGATATTGCCTAATTGTTCTCTCAAAATTACCAAACATAGTCGAAAAAAAAATACGTATGTAAAAAATCCATTATTAAACGATGTCAATCGTTTTATTTCATGGCAAATAACTGAAAAAATTAAGTTTTCGTGTAATTTAGCAAAACTTATATAAACAAATACAAAAAATATCGCTCACTTACAGGCAGTGATAAAATTAAACAAAAATGTACGACACCCAGCGTAATGAAAAACCTTCCTTAATTAACTAGCTTTCTAATAAAAAATAAATATAGCTAGGAAATACTTTTCTTAGGAACAATTTAATGACACTTGAAATCTAAGTAAACATATTAAAAGATAAAACACTTAAATTGTTGAGTTAGGTAATTAATGGTAAAGATGCACCGTGTTATTGTACTGGATAACTGAGTTTTAATCCATAATTACTTAATATTAAAGAAGAGATAAATCCAAGATTATTTGACGACTCATTAATGGTTTGCTGACGATGTATTGTAATAAAATAAAACAATTTAAATGGATTTATTGGCGTATATTGTCTAATTTTACATTCCGATGTTTTGTATCCGTTGTATGTACCTACCCGAAGTTATGTATTTACAACGTTCGTAGTCGCCGGTAGGCTACTCGCGATCATGTTTATTCCATATAAATTGTTTTATTACTATATATAAGTTTGTGTATAGTAATAATAGTATTTTATGCAACAGTTGTATAAGAAGGTTCAAAAAATGCGAATTGCGTGAGTTGCGATACGAGCCGCGAATGCGGCGAGTATCGCAAATAGAGACGCAATGAGCGTTTTTTGACTTAATTATACAACGTTGCATACAATACTTTTTCTACGACAGGTTTTAAAATTATAAAATACAAACAAGGCATAACCTGCAAAGAAGGCAAATATGACGTATGACTGTCAGTATGTGTCTATGGTAAACTTTTTATTTTTTAAATGAAGTTGACACGCAGTGAATATATTAAAAATACTTTTGTTTTTATGTTGGCATCAATGAATTTAGTTCAGAAAGTTTTGTTTTTCTTAAAAGCCGTAGGATTTTAATTGTTTGTTAAGTTGGTAGTTGTGCATTTTTACCGTAAAGTTAAAATTGAGCGCTTAATCCTTGACCTCAGTTTAACCTAGATTTAGAAGTCTGTGGTTGTTAGCAATAACGTAAAGTGGCTATAACGACACTAGTGCTGTTATGGGGAATAGAGTATAGACTTCTCTGAACTCATATTATATATGTTCTTATATTAGTGTTCGTGACCAAGTAAAAGACAGATAACAGTACAGGAGTAGAAAAAACAATTTTTCTACTCCTGTACTGTTATCTGTCTTTTACTTGGTCACGAACACTAATATAAGAACATACATAATATGAGTTCAGATAAGTCTATACTCTATTCCCCATAACAGCACTAGTGTCGTTATAGTCACTTTACGTTATTGCTAGCATCCACAGACTTCTAAATCTAGGTTAAACTTAGGTCAAGGATTAAGCGCTCAATTCTAACTTCACGATAAAAATTCACAACTACCAACTTAACAAACAATTAAATTCCTACGATTCATAAGAAAAACAAAACTTTCCGAATTAAATTAATTGATGCCAACATAAAAAAAAGTATTTTAATTATCGTCACATCGTGTCACCAGCCATATCAAAAAAAAGTTTACCATAGACACAACTGTCATGCCGGCTGTACACACTCGGAGAGACCGGACGAGACACGCGTGACTTCCATGTATTTTATATTTTAGCCTAGTCGTAGAAAAAGTATTGTATGCAACGTTGTATAATTAAGTCAAAAAACGCTCATTGCGTCTCTATTTGCGATACTCGCCGCATTCGCGGCTCGTATCGCAACTCACGCAATTCGCATTTTTTGAACCTTCTTATACAACTGTTGCATAAAATACTATTATATGTAACTCTAACCTAACTTAACTAAAATTTACATTTTAGTTAGAAAATCTCATTGGTAGATGGCCGGATGGGGTACGAATAGGGAATGCAATTACCGGTAAATTTACCGTCTTTTCATACTAAAGTTCGGTAAATTACCGGTAATTGCATTCCCTAGGTACGAACCGCCTCATTATCTCACGATCTCCAAGCCGCTAGACTACCAATTCGCTATTGGAAAGACCTCTTAATAATATAAATATTAGTTGAAAACTACTTGAAAATCATAAAAACTCGCGAATGTTAAAATCATTTTTTTAGATTTTCCCAAAAACGTTGCCAAACACACTTCATACTAAAGGCTGCTATAATGTGACGTCACGATATAATACTTACTTTGTCCTAACAATGGAAATCAAGAACATTGTTTGTCATAAAAAAATCCATAATGTTTATGGGTCATTATTAGTATTAATAGTTTTTAATATTTTCATACTTTCAAAATGGACTTTCCCACCCAGCTTTGCAGGCTAATAAAAAAGTGAGACCTTAGGTGTTATTTTATTTTGCTTATTTTAACAGGATTTTATATAATTTTTACAGTCAAGTACCCAATTCAAAAACATGCACTTATAAAAAATCATCACATAGTTATTATGTTATTAAATTAAGACAAATGCAAGTAAATGAACTGTTTTATTTTATTGTTTGACCACCCCGAAACGTGGTAGATAATAGCCGAAGTATTTATGCGATAGTGTTCGGAGTGCTAGCGCCGGAGAACGGACCGGCTGCATGGGTGGTCCAAGTGTTTTTTCCGCTGCAAATTAAACCAACACCAGTGCGAAGGACGAAGCGCTGTGATTGTATTCAGACCAGTTTTTAGTTAATTTTAATTCATATTGGTCCTAAATATGAACACAAAAGTGCCTTAGTGTGTGAGATGATTTAATTATTAAAGTATAAAAAAATGTCTATTCTGGGTTTTATTACTAATATATAAATAGGTATAAAACCAGCTGTAGTTTCGGTTTCTGAACATGACTTCTGGGCTTTTTTATTTAAAGTGCGTTCTTAACTGACAGTTAGCAGGTCGTCACAGAACTGACGATTAGTGTCAAACTCCATACATTTCGTCACTGACTGACAGGTTAGACGGTATTTGAACATAGCTTAAGTTTCAGCTAACCATAGATTTTAAAATAAAAATGCCCACTTATTTTACTTGCGTAACCCCTTTAGTTAGGTCAATGTGCAGGTTTATTAACGATATTTTCGCCCACAGTACGAGCATTGTTTATCACAGCCAGCAGGACATATTCAGGTACAATCAGTGCCCTCACATAAGTGTCCACGGCCCCATACATCATATTTATGTACGCGCGACTGAACACTTATGTGAGGGCACCGACTGTACATAAGTTATAAAAACTCATTTGCACATGGTGACCGCTGTGATTACCTCCTATGCCTAAGGATATCAATATGAAGGACATCTTCGTTTTCCGTTTCCGATCATCCTAAATGGTCACTTATGCTGACCAAACGAGATACAGAAAAATAAACATATAATTATTAGGTATATGGTAAGTACTCTATTTCCTAATTGCGAATATTGATAAAGACGACTGGATTTAAGCCTCGACTTACTCATAGATGCTACTCACGATAATAATGTCATGTCATCCACGACAGTTTGGATTAGCGATCAGTCTAACAACTTTAGTACTCACCGAAGTTTTCTCTGACCCTATACATACCTTCTATATTAACTAAATTTTAATCGGATTATAAGGGATTATAGATGGGTACTCTACTATTCTCGTTCCGTCAAAACTTGCCCAAAGAGACGGAGAACGTATACCTACAATTCGATAGACAGCTAATATTATTCGATATGTACGTAGACCCATAAAAGGTTCTTGAACTTCACATGATCGCATAATGTAGATATTTAGCGTGCCCGACTGATATCAAACACATGTTTTATAGGGAGTTATTTCAAGCCCTTCCATATATAAACTTGGTTGTAAAGTTACCGTCATCCGTAGATAACGACTAACATGACACCAGTTCGTAGGGCGCTTGTCAAGTCTATGTATACTACTCGTTTGAGCTAAGTTTGCACCTGGTGCTTTTGACGTTGCATGCAGATCAGGTGCAAACATAGCTTATCCGGGATATACAAGTGCCGGCACGGGACGCCCGCCTGCAAATGAATTACTGCCGAGCCTACGGCATACGCCGCGTGCACATTTATCATTGCGGGCGTTTCACGCTCGATATTAAATTCACCTATTCTATGGAATATATTCCTAGAACAAAATGAAGATTCATAAAAATAAAATTATATTTTTTTTTCCGAATTCTAAGAGGCCTTAGACGTTAGAAACGTTCATCGACTTAGGCTTATATCATAATTATACTTTTTACCTTTATATTTTTTTTACTGTAGTCTTATGGACAATCTTTCAAATTGTTTAAGGCTTCTTAACTTATTCATGATCACAGGTAGTAGCTTTTTTGAATAGCATTTACTGTCTACATAGGCCAAAAATACCAACGAGTGCATTTCCTAATTAAACTGAATTGATTGCAAACTAATTACATTCATTAATAGTTTACTTACAAGTAAAACAACTGACATGAATAAAATTGTACTTAGGAACATAACTTAATAGTAATCGATTCAAACACAAAGAGAATGTTAAATTGTAGTATTAAAAATCACATTTTTTACATATTTTCATTGACAAAATGTTAAATCACATGACATGACAATAATACATCGTCATCGTCAGTTTTCAGCGTGGCCGTGTTATGATTTGTTGCAATTATGAACGAGGCTTAACCTGAATCAGAGGTTATGATTATAGCCCGGCGTAGTCGTTCGGCGGGCACCGCGGCGGTGGGCCGTATCGCTATCACCCCTGCTTCGGTAAAACTTTCTCTATAAACCACTTACTCTGCACATAGTATTTTACTATTTTTTTTGTATTGCCAGTCGCACTGAGAAATGATGTCCAAAGCCATTCAGGTTTGAATCTTGGAATGCATGCAACCTGTAAGAAAAACTTATTTTAACTAATCACTGTTGGTCCAATGTTGACATTTTTATTTTTAATTACATTACGTTCCATATTTTTATCTTACACCTATAATTATTCACGACTCACTGGAATGCTCCAGCTTTTTTTGTTAACCAGGGCTTTAAACGTAGTTCTTAAATTAAATCAAGGTTTACCTATATGTATTAGATACAATTAATATCTCCATATGTATCACGCCTTAAAATTCTGAAGTTCCCATGAAATTAACAGGATAGCGTAATTAGGCTAAAACTTAATATTCGTCCTTCAGCTAAAACTATAGCAGTAATTTGCAAGTAATAATTTGGTCGTGAAATCGATGGTAATGGTTCGTCAACATGCGTATCGAGCGGCCCGCACCGACAAAGCCCCCGACAAAGGTGCCGGCGACGGGCCCTCATTGTCCACGACTATCGGTAATTAACTTTACCGTACTGCAGTATTCCTACAAAGCAACGTGTTGTTTTCTATACAAATGTTTGCCCTTTGTTTATCTTTCCTTATTAAAAAACCAGGTGTGGCTATTCACTAGTTTTAGGAAGTTTTGTTTTTTACCTTTTGGGGAAAATAGATGGTTTAGTGTTTAATAAGTATAACGAAATGCTTGCTTTTAGCACCCGGTAAACGAATTGCCAGCGACTCTTAAGATAGAATAAATCCGTACCTATTATGTTAGTAGTTGTTTCTTTGTATTAGTGCTTAACTATCCTTTTATGCGCTCTGTGCCACCTTCCATAACCATGTTCTAACTTGGTCATTTCTGATCCCTTCCATGATCTGTTTTGGTCACCGCTTGCACTATGCTAAGCGTGTAAGTTATAGCATAGCTCACCCACTAGTTGCGTTGGTAATTGAAGCGTATGAAATGTCGTATATTAAATCAGGAGATTGATTTAGCATGTAAATTAAAACACAGTTTGATGGAAATACTCATTAAAATTCTAGAAAGTACACCACTGTCTGAACATTGTTTCCAGGATATTTCAAAATACCCATAAATTATTACTATGCAAATTAGAAAAGCATACTTGTTTTATTAACTAGGTTTGAGAAGCCTGAATCGGAAAATGATTGTTAGATTGTAACAATCATAATTTTTTTAACGGATATTCATGGACCTTATTTTCCAAATACCTCACCTCATCTTGACACTTGCAAATACATTTTTTCACGGGCTAATTATACGATAAGCTAAGTGAAACATTTTGTCTAGGCTAGTGCATTCGCCGTTATATTCCTCAGTCACATTACGTAGTTAACGACAAGCCAAAATCTTGCCATTGAATCATCTATCGTATCGCATTCAACGTGTTCCTTATAAAATTGTCTAGCAACCAATTTTAGAAAGAGAGGAAGATATTTTTTTCACGCCAGAGCTTAGTTCCCACAACGATTACCTTCACCTGAGAGTCGATAGTGATGGGATTACTTTATCGAGGGTGGGGAGTAAAAAATACTAATATGTTCTTAGAGTACGGTATTTAGCGCATTTTTGTGGTTAATTGTACTTAAGTGATATTTAAAATTTAAGAAATGCGATATACTACGTGGACTTGACTAATGAGGCGATTCATTGCTATTTGGAATTATGGTCGACGACCTGCCCTTAGTAGGCCGTAATGCTAGCTGTCTCCTTTACGCTGATGACCTCAAATTGGTTTATGGGGTTGAAAAGGGTGCGGATTGCAAGTCACTGAAGGAGGGTGTTGCATCAGTGTTCCGGTGGAGTCTGGACAACAAGCTCAGTTTCAATACGGTTAAGTGTCAAGTATGTAGTTTCAGCCAAGCTGCTTTTTCTATACATGCTCAATATCTATTAGGTAATGAGGAAATTACTAGCGTTATATTTGACAACCGGCTAACCTTCCACGACCAAAGCGCTTGCCTCTAGTAGCTTTCGTAGATTAGGTTTTGTTACTCGCAATGTCAGAGAGTTTCATGCTATAAAGGTTGTAGTTACAATGCTCTGGTTGTAGGTACAAAGCTGGAGGCATCCGCAGTTGTCTGGAACCCTTTTGAGTCAACTTACATCTTACTCTTGGAAAAGGTCCAAAAAGCTTTCTGAATGTTGTATAAGAAAATACATGGATTACTTTTTCTTATATCCAACGAAATTTCTTCTAGGGTCCCTGGGTTTCAATTCCTTGAAAGTAAAGCGCAACTCGAGCCTGCTTGTTTTCGCGTGTCGTGTTCTGCGTGGTGACTCTGACTGCCCAGAACTGATAGCGAGGCTGGTAAGACTGTTTGTGCCAGATGTTACGAGGATAACCCTCAGGCCCCGATTGCGGCCCCTGTTAGCTGTGCCTACGACGCGTACGGTGGCACATAGAAACTCGCCGATCCTTCGTGTCCTGACCTTACTTAATGCGTTACTGGTATCAGCACCTGTGATCTGCTAGCGTGTGCGATGGGCGGCTGTGTGTCGGGAGTGCTTGAGATTTTACGAGGCGATGGAAAATAGGCAGTCTAGTATTCCTACATGTTAATGTTAAGTTTAGTTACCCACTGTTACTGTTTGTAGTTTCACGGTGTATAAGTCTGAACTGAAGACTGTAATGCTGTGTAACATAAATAAACAATAAACAATTTATTTGAACCATTGTGAGATAACCAATCTACAAAATATTCGCAAGAAATCTATGGATAGACTGTGTTACGAGTAAAGTGAAATCGTTGTTACTGTATCTGTTTAATCGATATAACCAATTTTCGTTTGGAAATAATAAATATTGAAGGACTTTTCATGTTTCAATAAAATTCTGTAAATATTTAATTATAGGAGGTACCAGCATAGGAATTACAGGATAACCTACGTAATTAAACATATTTGAAAAGACTACCTACTTATAATTCGCGTTTTTGTATAAAAGCACGAATAGAGCTTTATCGATAATATTGTGCGACAACCCTAAAAAGAATGCACCTTGACAGCACTAAGGGAAATAGTTTTTTTAATCACATCACTGTTCACAATATATCATCCTTTTATTTACTCGCTGGCTTGTTACATATTCGCGCACCCGGCTTTGTCTACTTTGTGATAGATTTTAGCGCAAAGGGGTCATGAATAGACGCAGCCGGTGTCCCCGGTCTTTTATAAATCTGCCATCGATAACCGACTTTTATACTACGTCAAGAATGATATCATAGAATAACTGGTTCATTACACTTCGCTTCTATGGGAATTGGAACGCGTATTTCATATAATGTATTATATTCCCAGGAAGAACACGCACTAACAAACATAACTTTGCGTTCAATCGTATATAGCCTTAGAACTCGACAAAATGTATAGCAAATTGCTTAAAAAGTTATAAATCAGTCAAAAGCTGAATTATTACTAATAGAACACGATTTTGTGGGTACGAGGAGGCGTGGTCAGAAATGCATTTTATTTCTTTTAAATGGCAAGGCCATTCGGGGGCCCGGCCCTTTGTCATGTTAATACTAGGAGCATTGGAAGATTGGGATGCAGTACGATCAATACACGGTTCCTGTGACCCTCTTTTGTTAGGGCTGACCTACTGACAGGTGGATAAATGGTCAACTTGTTTGACGGGTCTTCATTGTGCGTTATAGTTAGCAAGTGCTAAGTTGTACTGAACTGTGTCGCATTGTAAGGTTTATTTAGATGATATTGATATGTAGATTGTATGTTGGGTTTGGGTTGTACGAAATATTTTGATTAGTTGATTTTTACTAATCAAAATCTTTCGTCAGCATGTTGTAGAAAGAAAACGCTGGCATGCTGTAGGTAACTATCGCTATGAACATTGCTAAGACCTTAGTCTCACAACTTTAGAAACAGTACTTACCTAAGTACTAACTTGTTTTTCTCATCTGTGGTCATCGTTCGGTGGCGTAAGTACCTAATTTCTATAAATCATAATGTATCATCATCATAATGCATACAATTCCTTACAACTACTACCGATACCAAAGTTGCATAGAAGTGAAGAGCGTGATCCTTAGGTATCTGGGAGCACGGTAGTGCCCCCGCCAAGTCGAGCAAAACAAAGGCACGGCCGTACCATCCTTTTCTCGAAGCCATTCAGGCCATTTTCAACTTCCTGTAATTTTGTGCTGGCTAAAGCTAGAAGCCTGAATTTTCAGGTACATATAGGGCATAATATGACTTAGATATATTCTCAATAGCATTCAATTTGAACTTGTAGTTTAAGAACTTTTTCACGTCAAATTTCCTTAGTTTTGTCACTGATTCACTCATTCCCTTACTGATCATCACAATTTTAAGGTACTTCTAGCAGACCCACAAGCTCCAAATTATAAATATACCGTGGAGAATTCTTTATGTGAGAACTATAAAATGTGTTCCTCCTCCATGGTTAAATAATAGGCAAGTCTGTGGAAATCGAGTTTTGTGGACCCCCTCCCCCCATCGGTACTGACTTGGTTTAACATTACATCTCAAAACTTTTTTGTTGTAGAAGAACTGCGTCTCGACGCAAACGACAGCAAGATGCAAGTCTTGCAGACTTGCATCTTTTTTGGGATGCACCTTGATTCCATACGAGCCTAACAAGACGTTAGATGCACCAATTAAGATGATATTGATTGTTTATCATAGTTCAATTAACCATGTTCTGATTTGTTTCAACAAACATTGATGTATAAGGTAACTAATTAAACATGATCGAATCATACAAAGAAGAAAATAATCATAGAAACAAGGAATATATTTGTTAAAATTATCAAGATTCTAGATTGTTGTTTTAATCACTAATGAACTTGCTGTTTTAATTAATCAGCTTTCGTTGATATGTTCAATATCTTGTTTGTTTTATTTAAGTTAACGCCAACAAAGAGTTTTAGAGTTTACGTCATGTTAGCGATGACGTGATGTTTAGCGATTTTTACAACAATTTTCTTTTTGACTTTTGAAACAAAAATATGCAGTTGTAACTTATTATGAATTGAACATATTTAGACCCTCCAAAGGCTAGATGAACTTTCAACTATTTTGGGGTGGTTGGTTGGACACCCAATATACGAGTATATAGGTACATAATTATTATCTGAAGCAAACATTTATGATTTTTTTTGGCCTGTGCTAAGCGGTGGGACGTACTAACGTACGTAAGCTGATGATGATGCTTTTTTTTCACCCTCGCTAACGAAATTTGCTTTGATCATACAAAACATGTTATGCCAAGTGCTGATACCAATTATGAGTCTTTATGGTGGTGCTACTATATCTCCTGTGTCAATATGATATGGACGACTGGTTTTAACCAATGCGTTTAGCGGTAGGTATATATTCGAGTTTAAGACTTTAAACCAATTACCATTTTCAAAAGTTCATTTTTAACACTTTTGTTTCGAGCTACTTACAATCGAGTCGTTTGCAACGGTCGCCAAATTCCTATTGTTCACAGTAATTATTTTTCATGCGTACCGACCAGATATAACCAATTTTATAAAGACGCCATCTGTACAAGCTATTGTTTTAAGTTTCAAAGCCCTTCTTTAAAAGTTGTAAGCGTCTAGAAAAGTCATCTCTGTGAGTAGGTACTCATAAATACGATTAGGGACTTAAGCATAAAGTCTAAAGCCGCGTACAGTTTAGTGAATTCAATTCCTATTTGACAGGTACACAATTAGTGAATCATTTTAATAAGACTGTAAGAAGAATCTTCATAATCTCTGCATTTCTATACTTGCGTGACTTTAAAACAATTATTATTTATTACACGACGAAAATACCTGTATCTTTGATTTGTAAGTACGAGACTACGAGTATAGATATGTACCAAACGGCTTTGTTACTATTATTATAAAGTGCAGTTTTCAACGACTGTACCTTGTCATTTCAGCCATGAGATCCAAGTTAATCGTTTACTAGGTAATAATTTAACATCGAGAACTCAAATGTTTAGAAGATAAGGACTATTTTCGTCAGTCAACTGTGTTATACCCGTTCCGGGATAATAATAATAATGCATTTTTTGTTCCCGAGATGCCCGTGTGCGATGCACCGGCGCGTCTCTGTGTGTCTCTAGCATTCGTCTAGCAGCTGTGCCTATTATTTTGAAGTTGTGTGCGGGTTTTGTATAGCGCGACCATGTGAATTTGATACATTACGTCGTAAAATATGGAAAATATTCACGCAATAGATGAAGACGTAAGGTTCGCGTGACGGGTTGATATTCGAACCTGATTTAAAAACAGCGCCTCGCGACCGCGAATCACCTACCTCCCACTGGGGTGGCGTTTGATTGTGTCAGCCGTGATAATTAAGGTTCCGTAAATAAACGTTAATACCTCCCTGTACTCATCAATATATATTAGACCTATAATTTTATGATACATTTCAAGCATCAGAACAGAACTATGCCAACATATTAGTCAACTGAGGCAATTGCATCTATGGGGGAGAATGCGTCTTTTAAAGATTCCATTAAATCCGAACTCTTTAAAACTACTCCTACCCTACCGTCCTGTAAAGTACCTACAGCGTATAATACAGGCAGGTGTAGAAGTAGTTTTAGATTTAATGGAATCTTTAAATGTATAATATTACCTCAGTTGACCTTATATCTGATTAGTGATTATGAATACATTAAAACAGTAATGTAATGTATTAATGTAGGTACTGGGAGTAGTCTAATAACAACATAATGAATTAATTACTCCTTGTTAGAGAAAAGGTGGTAATTTTTTTTAAGTCATACTTCTTACTTATATTTAAAAGTTACGATATATCACGTAAAAGTTGACTGTATCAATTTTACATCGCAACCATCCAACTGCTCACACGCTGTATGGAACTAAGCGCTGTCAGATATCAAAACTATCCGTTCCGCTTATTCAAAGTTTTTTGCATCGTTGGCGAAGCTATTCCCAAGACCATGTGGACCGCTACGTTGCCAGTTTAAATATACCATCCTGCCGGCATTGTAGTTCCTTTATCAATACTTTCTAAAAAAAAATCCTTCTAAACAACCGTCCTTCTCTAATCTCCAACAAAATGTATCAGTGCGACAAGGACAGTTATAGAGGAACATCTTCGAGTTTAATTACTTTCAAAATGAATAGATTTTAAACAATGGAGAGGTTTTAAAGAATGGCAATGCGTTTCGCGGAGCCGCTTATCAGTACTGGAACTAGATTAGTACGATTACTTCCACACTTAATACAATAAGTTCACGTAATTTTTAAAGCGGTTTACCTATCTTCAGAGAATCTCTTGTACAATTAAGCTATTTAAGTTTTTGGAAACACGTATTTTTAAATATACCATGAGGCATGCTTATCCTGGCTGACGGAGCATTGCCTTGTCGCGTTGCTTAGCTAAATTCAAAATAATGGAACCAAATCACGGCACGCGAATTAATTCAAATAGTCGCGTACCATCAGCTTTCTATTTAAAGTTTATAGTTGAGATAGCTATATGTATAGTTATTAGCGTTGGTCGTGAAATTAACATTACCATAACAAAGACAACAACTTTTATTATACCTACAATGAAAAATGCTAATAATTTTCGCACTTTGTTTCATGCATTACTTTAACATGTTCAGAATAACACTGGATTTTGTAATAAGTATACAAATGACTACTTAGCTACATTTTGTCGACCTTGACAATTCCTAAACATAAAGTTGACTGATATCGGTTGCAGAGTAGCAGCCATGAAATGTGTTAGACTACATCTTCATGAGAGATCAAAGCCCAGGGTGAGTCCGGGGAGTGTTGCGGCGCCCGATCGGCCGCGGAGGTGCTGCCAGAAGCGTCTAGTGGACCCGACCCACGAGGAGGACCCGCGCTGGGCTGATCTACTCGATAGGTAAGAGATACACCTCAATGGTTAGCAATTGAGTATTATGTAGGTATCTAGGTGAAATTACTGTAAGATTCTTTAAAAATAAGGTACCTACTTATCTACAAACATTGAACAATTTAGGACTCTTCAAGACACGAGTAAATAGGCATCTACTGAACCGGCGAGCTACATCTTCGGCCTCGTAGTCGCTTACGATCACGCACTACTGAGGTCAATCGCAGGTCAGTTTTTTATTAAAAAAGAAGTAGGTATGTTGTCATTGGGCGTGCTGATTTTAGGGATTCTGATTTGTAAACCCTCAACGTCCCAGTATTTTAATTGACGGTTTTTTCTCAAAATAATACTGCAATGAATGCAATGGCCTACATGTAATCTGACGAAATAGAAATCTGACCTGCACCGCCGAAAGCAAACTCCCACAGAGCATACCTATGGAATCTTCTCTCGCCGGCCACTCGGCGGCTCTGCTGGAGCGGTAAAGTTGTGTTATGCACTCACTGCCAGGAGTGACTCACTCCGCTATTTCGCCGCGTGGCCTTAGCCAGCGACCAGAAAGAGTACGCGTTTTGCGGTAGAGAGAAACAGTCGGATGCGGTGGGCTCCGTCCGGTGGTCGGACCCAAACGACAGTTTTGTTAGAGAGTGAAGCTTCTGTATGTAGCACTACTATTTATTCTGTGTCACTACGTATAATCGGCATAATCAAGTAATCAGCGTATCACAAACATAGGCATCAATATCAGTTTAAATCCACTTACGCCTAAATTAAGAATTAACTTGATTTTATACCATTGTTGTTGCAGATTCTACTGCAATCCAAATACTGATACTGCACGGAGTACTGTCGACAACATTCAAGCGCCACCCGATGAAGACTTATTTCTCTCCGTGCAAAACATAAAATTCGATGGCGATGTCAAGGAAAGAAAACGCCCGAAAACTTGTTTCAAATATAAAGCAATGAGCGACGGAAAAAAACACAGAATGTTCGTGAAACAAGTCGTCGAGGAAGAAGAAGAAAGCATAGAAGAGTGCTCGTCCCAACTCACCTGCTACTATTTTGACGACTACGTAAAATACATTCTTAATTCTGAACAAAATGCACCTCCATCTGAAAAATCTAGCCTTTTACTTTGCACGCTAAGTAACAAAATCAGGGAAAATAAATCGGTTCAGGTAGAATCAAGAAGACTGGGTGCGGATTTGAAGAAATGCCGTCAAATTGATAACATTCAGAAGAATAACAATGTTGTCAAAGAAGTGAAGGAAATCGTTAGGAACGAACCACCCGATCTGGTGCCTACGGACACAAAGGTAGCGTATCACAAGTCGGGGAAGCGCAAGTGCCTCACAATATCGAGGGCCCAGAGCCCGGAGACTGTGCAGGTCATCCGAGTAGACGTCGTGTGCAACTACAGCCGCGGCTCCACGCTCTCCGACGACGACGGCAGGAAACAGCCCGACCTCGACAACCAAAGCATATTCAGTTCAAAGATCATACGTAACATTAACATGAAAACCGCTCATTTCTCTAATAAGTACCTACTAACGAATACAACGAAAACTCTGGATGAAAACGTTTCAGGGGGAGCAAAAGTTACCCTGCTTTGCAAAACTTTTAGGCTCTCCAAACGAACTAAACCTAACAACAAGAAGGCTTGTATTAAGAATAAACTCTAAAAATAAATAATTATCAATTTGAATCTAATGGCTTGCTTCATTTATGATACCTATAGTCAGTGGTTAAAACAAATACAGGTAACAGCAAGCCTTAGAGAGCATGATCTAGAAAATGTAGGCGATTTTCAGTGGAATTTACAAAAAAGATTTTTTTTTGCGTATCGAAAAATATATCAATAAATTGCAGCTAAACTGCAACTTAGAATAGATTTTATTACCTTTTATTTACCTACTATATATCTAAGTATGTATTGCACAATGTGACTGTTTCTAGAAGAAGCTTTGCAAAGAAGAAAATTTAACTAAAACCCTGTCAGTGTTACAACAATGTGAACTGATTTTTTAAAGCGGATACCTGGCGAGAAAAATCTTGGCAAGCGACCCTCTGGCGCCACCCCCGTCGTAACTAATGGCTCTCAAACTTTTTGTTCGTGAACTGTTTATTTAATACTGTGCCAGTTCAGGTGTCTATGAAACTATATTGTTATTTGTTATCGATAATCTTATCTACCTAGTGCCGACCCCGTTTATATTAAGAAATATGGAATCTTTATATATTTAACCTGTATGCCTGTTTGTGTATGTATAATAGTTTGGGGTACTTAAAATCGTACAAGGAGTTGAGCAGGAAAAAAAGCAGTATGAAATTTTATGAACTTTACGGGTAAGTCAATTCAATATTGACTTTGAAACATACTCTGATGTTAGCTCTTAAACATTCAATCTTTAGGTACCAGTAAAAAATAATAACAAAGTCTGCCCTTGATCACTTTTAACTAAAAATGCCAGCTTAAATACAGAAATCAAAAAATAGGTAAATAAAGTGTATAATTATCATGCTTAAACGAGGTGACCACGGTTCATTCGATGCAATATAAGCAGTTTCAGAAGTGCCCTTAGGTAATACAAGCGCGAAAACATCTATGAAAACATCATATTTATACAATGTCCCACTACGAACCTACTTACTAAGTTTTATAAATTACAGTGCTCGAAAAGTGTATTTATTTATAAGTATCCATCAGAGAAAATAGCACAATATTCATAAGTAATTTACATAGGTAGGGCCTTTGTTAGACACAAACGTGCCACGCCGTGACATTGAATAAAAGTTTTAGAACCATTGCACCGCTTGGGAAAGAAATACAATTGTTAGTTTTTTATAAAAACAATAATTTAGTGAGGTTTGTGGTATTTTGAGCATAATTAAATTTAAACTGAGAATTGGTTTATTTAGGGGCAAAATTCTGAATGGGTAAACAACTTATGTATTACTTGAATTAGGTTATTAGGTAAAATTTATAATACATATGTATTAAGGAAATATATGATTATTAAATAGAGGGATTCCATTAAATTCTAATACATTTTTTTATATTCTTATTACATAGCGTTCATTTATATCCCGCGAATAAAAAAAGACTTTTCTTTTGTTTGTTACTTATCTTCCGCGTCCTTCTTTTATTTACCCTGATACTTATTATAAGTAACCTAATGTAGAAATTTCCATTATTTCTTATTCTGTATCCGTTACCAGGTGCGATCAAGTTTTTACCAAGTTATAACTTAATTACTGAAGCGAAGTTAGCGTGCAGCCGTTGGGCTTTAGTCTATTTAAGGCAGGCGCGCTTTTCGCTGTTCTGATCCGTACGGCCCTGCAATACGGGTGATTTCAGCGTAAGTCCACGTGGCGTGATCCAGTACATGCATTTACACCCAACCGCAAGATAGTTGCTACGGAGTTTCAACCAACAATTGATTATACCTAAAAAGTTATCATAATAATTTGATACTCGTTTGTGAATATTCAGTTCGTGACCCACAATGTACTAGGTATCAAATGAACTTATCCACTAAAATATAGATATAATTTATATTCCTGTAGTTATAATTTACATATAACTACGACCTATATATTAACTAAGCCGTGGGGCAATGAGATTAAAATGGTTGTCAATGTCAAATAGGGCGGTGAGATAAAATATAGTGAAGGTAAACAATGCCCAGCTAAACACGACTGTCCGTATACACGACAGCGCTGTATTTTACTGACCTAATGGAGACACGTCAGTATACTTGTTCCCAGAGACTCTCGGGATTCGGCCGGCCAGTATATATCTCCACGGCCAGTCTCTGTGCTGCGTTCTGGTCGACGGTCGAACCTATTGATTACGCATAAACGCCGTAACATTTTGTTTAAAAAATATTGTTGGAACTTATGAATCCTGTTAGTGCTAGGAATAGGTGAAATGTTAACATCGCACCGAGCCGATGGTGCCGAGAGTCGCAGTACATAAGTTGAGCCGAGATCACGAGCAGAGAAGGCAATGATTAACGATCCGAACGGAAACGTTTCCGAATATTAATTTGTAGTGGAGGTCACCGGCGCGGCGGCCTAGCTAGTGTGACATAGCCGCACCGAAAGGATTGGGACGCCACGGGCCACCCCACCCGATGGGGTGAAATGTGTGTGCCGAATTTATAGGTGTGAGAGATGGAACTTCAGGGTAGCTAAAGGGTGAGGTGGACTTCGGACCTCCCTTAGGGGGGTTGTAAACCCCCCAATTTGCCCTAGTCCGGCACCCCCGCCCGAGGCTCCCCGTCCGTTCCTGTCCAAGCGATAAGAGGGAAGAGGGGTGAGCGTCAAATGGACGTTTTACGCATAATTTAGAGCAGTAAATGGATTCGAACAGTCTCCACACAGCATACCTACCGAGGAGGCATTAACGTATAGTCTCCCTGGAAGACCGACGCCACCGATTATGATGATATGTGTTTCGAAGATAAGCCTTTGACGGTAAATTAAGAGTTAAATCTTTTGCAGATTACTCGTTATTTTCGACGCTCGTCGATCGTGGCGGCCATAAGCTAAGATGTATTTATTCAGTGATCATTTTTCACTGTTTTTAATCCACCGGAAATATTTTACTGTGAGTAGATAATATGGCTACTTACCTAAATTTACATAATTTTATGGAAGAACTTACGTAACTTTAAAAAGTACAACAAAGTAGCGGCGATAAGGAAGGTAAGAATTTATGTCAGTATCACTTAGAACTTTTACAGTACTGCGTAAAACACATTTTTGAATGTGTCTCGGTATGTGAGCTTGTGAGCAAGTTCCAGCCTCAGTTCCCGGCGTATTTTCTTTTTTCGTACCGTAGCCAAGACGTAGGTACCTGTAAGAAATAGACAAAAGGTGTTCGTTATTACTTTCGTAAAGTAAGTAAATGATGTGGTTTGATTTGGTTAATTCGTATTTGGTTATGGATGTCAGGTTAGATAATTATGCGCTGTATGGATTAAATAGGGATACCTATATGTAGGTATATGGAAATTCAACAGATACTACAGTAGTTTAAGAAACAACAAACATATTTATGTATACATTTGTCGTTTTGGTACAATCGAATACACTGTTAACTGTACATTTGTAAACGAATGCCGACTTAATTGCATCGTGTTAAAGCCCATGGGTGGTCAGTTAATAGTGGCTTCGTTTGTACATACCTACAACGGAATAAGGAAATTTTTTTTCTGAATGCGTCTAGAGTACCGCGCGAGTAAAATGCAGGCGTGAACAGAAGACTCATACTGTGACGTAATAGACTACACAGGCGTGCAATGCGGGTTACGCGGGGCGGGAGCTCGGCGGATTTTGTTCATAACTACACATTTTTGACCGAGCGAGCTCGAAGCGCAAGCGAAGCGTCTTCATTTTAAACTTGGGCAAAAATGCTTTAGGCTGTCCTTTAGAGGTGGCTTTTCTCAACCGAATCTCGTGAAATATTGTGTGCAAATCCGATAAATTATGCATATAGATTTTTTTCGTCGATTCAGTTCTCGTTTTTTTTTCAAATTGGTGGAGACATAAGGATTTAAAGACTCGTGAGGTCTACAGCCAGAGGTTTTTCACAGTTCTCTTTCAGACCGTTTCGTAACACTGGATGGGGGTTGGGTTCCGTTTTTAACTTTGGTCTGTCTAGAATTAACATCATAAAAAAAACTTTCTAATGTACATTACACACTATTAACTTTTTGAAAGTTGATAAAGTCAACTCATTCGCTCAGGCAAAGCAGCGTATTTTAATATGAAATTCACGCTACTTAAGACCATCTCGCAAGCAAGCCGCCATTGATATCATGATGACAGCATAAATGCCTATGTGAACAATATGAGTGTCATTACGTATCAGGTACAATTATATATGGCATCATATATCTACCTACCTAATTATCCATACATTTAGGAGATGAAGTTAAGCACCAGAAGCTGGTGGTGATTGCGCTATTAACGAGTATTTCGATTTTTGCCATACTTATTTGTATCAATAATCATCAATATCTGAATAAAACATTCTATCGATGTCAAACCAATATCAAACTACACAAGTCGACAACAATATTTTCTTCTGAACACAGTGAGGAATTAGTATTTTTAATCTCATTAACCAGGTTTATTTGTCTTGAAATGAAATGTAGGTAGGAAGCTAATATATTTATTTTCTTTTATTCTATCTATTTATTCGTAACAGTATTATTACAAAACTCCTTTTTTATGGGAGGTTAGCTCTGTTTGCTGATTTCATCATTAGTCCCGAAGATTTCTTGTTATGTATTGTGCATAAGGAGGGTAGTGTTGGAAAAGTTTGAAAACCCACGCGTGAAATCCGGTGATACATAGTATGTGAGTTTGGGTTACGTAAACAACTTTAATTGATTGTATCCTTGGATAAAAAGTCAGAGGCAATAGAAGTGAACAAAAGTGTAAACAAATATGGGTGACTGACCATCGCATTTATTCTCTATTGATTTATTGTGAAATGGTATTAAGAGTAATCAATCAATTCATTGGACATTCGTGAAATTATTATTAACTATAACTAACTTACTGTTATTAATAAGATTCATTTATCATCATTTTATATTCGATGCGAAAATTTGCGGTTAAATATAAACTCCATGATAGCATTAGCAATTTTTACATGTTATTTGTTTATTCGGGTGAAACGAAAACTATCTAATGTCACTAGCTCAACATTCCTTTCTATATTACGCAAATAGTTAAGTGGAGAAGTGCATTTTAATCGGATATTTTTTTTACTAAATGGCACATCAAGCTTGTGACGTCAGCATGTTTGAGTTTAATTGAGGTCATCATTGTCAGTCTCGGGAAAATCATAGGTAGGTACCTATACCTACTGGTTTGCTTGTAGCATGACCAAATATAGTCAGCGAAATTTATTTTAATGGATGTAAATACAATGTTTATGTGTATAATTTGTTGATATACTATGGCTTCTTAATATTTAGGTAGGTAGATAGCATTTGTCTTTACTCATCACAGTACAACCCTTGCGTTGTTTTCGCTTTACGTTTGGGGTAGTTTATTATATCCAGCCGTTATATTTATATTATACCTACTCGTAGAAATTATTATAAGAAATAGCCTTGGCGTTACAATAATACTTAATAGATCTCACTTCTTTTAATAGCAAAACCGTTTACTAACGAGGGATTTAATTTACTACAAGTCAATACTTGTAGTAGCTTAGTCTACGTCACTTTATTGCTCCTCACCATCTCTGTTATCGGTAATTGAAGAGGCTGGCCTGCCAAAACTAAACATGTGAAGACACTGCCTTTTTTGGTGGTCATAGTTCGGTGTTAGTAACTCCGTCATGAACATCCCTTCTTTACCGGCAAAAAATAAGAAATAACTGCGACTTCCATCTCACATGTAATGCAATCATAATATACCTCAAACTTATTCCTTAATCAAATAACGAAAAAGCAATTCATCCTTATGAGTGGTGGGTGAAAAAAAAACAAAAGTTTCTTAACTCGATCTTACCTAACCGGACATACGATATAGGTAGGTAGTTTAAATCTGCTAAAATACTTATTATCTGTAAGTTTCGTGAAAATAAAATAAAACGTGGGTGCTTAAACCACTTTTCAGGTAAAAGGAGCGAACATTTAGAAGGAAAATTAACAATCTTGTAACATGAATCATCATTAGTTCAGGATATGTGGAATGAAATCGTATTGTATCTAGGTATTTTGGGTATTTTTTTGTCCGTTTTCTCTCGGAGCATACTTAATAACGTCACTCCTAGCTGCAAAATACGAAAAATGCTGCCAATAAAAGTATAAGCAGCAATTTATTATAGCTTCACCGTTATAGTACATTACATAACTAGGGTTGTGATACAAAGAAAGGCCGAGATCGCAGAAGTTTGCGGCCCGAACTGCAAGCGAGGGACGTAAATATGCGATCGAGGGCTTTCTTTATTACCTCCCGTGTTGTGTACATAATTTTATGTCTACACTTGGCCAGAAAGCGGCTTTTTCCGTACGCGCAGGTACGCCAGGTGTGGCATAAAGATTAATAAATGAACTGTTAAAAATGTCCTTAAAATTATACTTTTCCGTAACCAGTTCGCGCAAGGAAATAAAATATTTTGCAAAATATTTATGCTCGTTTAATTTCTAAGGCCTTAAGCGTAACGAAGTCTACCAATCACGCCCCATAATTTACGTCTCTGCAAATTAGTATTTGATAGAACTTTTTCCTAAAAAGACCCAACTGTAGCGTAGGCAAGGCACGTGTGACATGATACATCGCTCACTGCCCGGAGATCACTCACCGCAGCAAGTTGGACTCGTCACGTTGACGGAGTTTAAGACAGTTTAGCCTATTGAATTTTTAACAACTATGCTACCCTTTTCAATTACCCATTGAAAATGGGGTTGCTACGCTGTCCAACCTCGACTGACAATCCTTTTTGCGCCAATTAATTATTAACGGAAATTTCTTAATTTAGACGCGAATGCAAAAAATCTTACAAGTAGGTATAATGGTTTGAAAATATAAGGATTGGTTTTTTACTTGCATACTTTAAATATGAAGTGTCAAAATGTGAAAAAGTATGCAGTATAGTATGAATTACTGACTTGTAACTTCATGCTATTTTTACCCGACTGCGGCGAAGCCCAAAGGAGGGTTATGTGTTTGACCTGTGTTCCTATGTCCGCTCGTAACTACTCAACGGCACAACCGATTTTGATAAATGATACATCATTAGATTCGTCTTGATGGCGCGAGTGTCATGAAGTTTGTTAAAATAAACAAAATGGCGGATTTTATGCACTTTTAAAGTGCACCGCGGTCGGGTTTTTTTAGTAAAAATATTAAGTTATTAGTTTTTGTCATTTTAAAATCGTTGGTGGCACGTAAATAAGTGTAATTGATTTTAGCCGGGTAATTTTGAAATAATAGTTAGATGGTTAGCGTTAATTAATTTATTTTGATTGCTATCAAATACCTTACTCGAGTGTTTTTAGGGTTCCGTAGCCAAAATGGCAAAAACGGACCCCTTATAGTTTCGTTATGTCTCGTCGTGTTTGTTTCGTCTGTCCGTATGTCACAGGCATTTTACTCAAAAACTACATGACTTGGAACAAAGGTGTCTTGTATGAGCCGCTACTTAGTTTGGTAGTAATATGAATACCATAATATACATGTAACAGAAGCTAAAAAAAATTTTTTCAGCATACATCAACGTGCAGCACATAGTTCGACAGCTCTTTTAAAACCACTGTAAGGCTTTTAAATAATGTTTTTGATTCAGTGAATAGTTTCGAAAATAATCGCTCCGAAAGTTGTAAAAATGGTATCCCCTCCCCCACTCTATCTTCTAAAACGTACGTCCAAAAAATATGAAAAAATTACGAAGATAACGTTTAGTAAATACTTTCAATAAAAATTATTTTGAACATGATCGGATTTACCGTTTTTGAGTTATTGCCGATAAACTGCGCTTCTCAACAAAATGACGTAATTGCTATGAAGATACGCTCTTTTGTTGATGCACTCTTTTACATCGTATTTTTACCCAACTACGACAAAGCAAAAGGAGGATTATGATTTCAGTGCCGTATGTAAACATAAATGTATTATGTAAATTTCTGTTTTAACTACATACAGCTGTTATATAATTTGGAGTTTTTCCTATAGCCTAGATCGACTTATTCACAGGAGTCGTGAATATATAGGGCGAGTGTCACTTTTTTACTCCTTGTATTCACAAAAATAAAATTAATACACCGAACTGAACCTTGACCACCAGAACCTTTGACCTGCATAAAGTAATCGTTACTAAAAAGCGATAAATCAGCAACGCAGCCCAGCGGAAAATAGTTTAGGTAACTAATTGTGGAAATTAAGGACTACTAGCGCCATACTGTGATGAGAAGAACAACTTTTAATAGGTCACCACTATTTGTGACTGATCTTGTGACGCGAATATCAGGCTGCAAGATCGGAAGTTCGTCTACAAGTGCCCTTTATCCCGTAGTAATCTCAAGTGAAAGCCCAAAGTGTCCCAGGTCGTCTAACGCAAACCATATATCAGTGTCATTTTCGCGAGCCCGAAGGGCGAGTTTCAGGGTGCGAGGCCGAAGGCCGAGCTTCTCTACAAGCATTATATATGACTCAGTAATTACAAGCGAGGCCAAAGGGAACAAGCGCCCCAGGTCATCTTATGCAAACCGTATATCAGTCTAATTTTAGCGCGCCCGAAGACTTCTTTGTAAGCTTTCTTCATCCCCAGCGGAGGCCGAAGGCCGAGCACCGCTTTGGGTCAAGGGCCCTGATCATCTCACGCAAACCCTATATGAGTCCAATTTAGTATAGGAGTCCAAAGGACGATCTTCAGGCTGCAAATCCGAAGACGTATCTCCACTGCAAGAACCTTTTGCAGTAATATGCAAAAAGCATGAAACATCTCAGGCAAGCTTAAGTCATGTTTTAGTCTTTTTTGTAGTCAGGTTATAATTTTTAGGGTTCCGTAGCCAAAATGGCAAAAACGGAACCCTTATAGTTTCGTCATGTCCTTCCGTCTGTCTGTCTGTCTGTCCGTATGTCACAGGCATTTTACTCAAAAACTACATGATGGATATTGATGAAATTTGGAATATACGTGTCTTTTGTGAGCCGCTACTTAGTTTGGTATATAAATAATTAAAATAAATATTTTTAGGGGGGGCACTCCTCCATACATGTTAAAGACTAAAAATATTTTTTTTCAGCAAATATCAACGTGTGGTACATAGTTCGACAGTTCTTTAAAAAACACTATAAAGTTCCTAAGTAATGTTTTTGATTAAGTGAATGTATTTGGAAATAATCGCTCCGAAAGTTGTGTAAATTGCGTCCCCCCCCCCCCTCATTTTCTAAACCGTGCGTCCGAAAAATATGAAAAAAATCACGAAGGTAACGCTTAATTAATAATTTCAACGAAAATTATTTTCAACAAGATCGAATGTACCGTTTTTGAGTTATTGCCGATAAACTGCGCTTCTCAACAAAAGGACGTAATTGCTATGAAGATACGCTCTTTTGTTGTTGTACTTTTTTTACATCGTATTTTTTACCTTATAGTTACGGCTATGGAACCCTACACTGAGCATTGTCCGACATGCTCTTGGCCAGTTTTTAACTTTATTTTCATCTGTAGCGCATTTCCTTATATTAGTAACGGCTACGGAACCCTACACTGAGCATGGTCCGACATGCTCTTGGCCAGTTATTTGTTTGTATCTCTATGTTTATTATGCGATTACTAGACGGCGGGGCCGATTTGTATTTTTTTGTGTCTGGAAGAGTATAACCTCCTAAGTGTTCTCATTGGCACAAAATCGGGCTCTGATGAAGGAATCTTGGAGAAATCGGGGAAACTCTTCGAATATTATAGTCATACCTATAGCGATTTGGGTATTTTTAGGGTTCCGAAAGGAAAAAAACGGAAGCCTTATAGGATTACTTTGTTGTCCGTCTGTTTATCAGTCCGTCCGTCCGACTGTCTGTCAAGACACTTTGTTTCGGGAACGTGTGGAGGTATCGAGTTGAAAATAAAACCATATACTCCATTGAAGCTGTGAAAAAATCAAACTTAAACAAAGTTTTAAGTTAACGTAAAAAAATACGGCCGTTTATTTATGCCGCATAAAACGTAGGTATATTTCGACTCTCTCAAGGGAATCAAAATTTATGGGGTAGTTTCCGTTGACCTAGAACTATGAAATTTGGCAAGTAATACCGCCTTATACTAGAAGTATAGGTAAAAATCTGTGTACCTACAAATTTGTACGGAACCCACGATGGGCGAGTCCGAGTCGCACTTGTTCGGTTTTTTATATTAACCGTGTGCCTTGACGAGTGATATTTGATATTTTGGGGAAATCAAAAACTTTGTTCTGCAGCTATAATGTAACGGTTTCATAACAAATGGAACCATACATTTTATGGATTATTTAATGGTATTACTAGTTTTTAATATTTTCATACTTTTAAAATGAACTTTCCCACCCAGATTTGCCGGCTCATAAAAAAAGTGACACGTTAGGTACCAAAATCAAAACTTTTAATAGGATTTTATAATTTTTTTACAAATTTCGAGTACAGTTAAGTACCCAATTGAAAGATTGGTCGGTATAATTCCTCGGGTGGTGTCTTACGCCTTACGCCATCGGCGACAGGCAGAAGCGACCTCCTCGAGGCAACTGCAACTCGGTGTACCGAGATCAAAAACTTACTTTTGCTTGTGCTGTAATTCTTTCCATCTAGGTAGCTAAACTTCATGGTTCTAGTTCAATGCGTCTAGTTCAACAGTTTGTTTAGAAAAAATGGTTATAATGTGCCATAGAGTGATAGGTAGTGTCCGACCGAAACTAGTTTTTATGAAACCGAAACGGAATTTCGGCTTCGATCTCAGTTTCGGCCGAAACCGAAACCGAAACTTCCATATAAGGAAATGTTTATGAAAAAAACAGTCAGTCTTTTTAAATAACATATTAATCATTGGCAATGAAGATATCTATGAGATAAATAAGTTTTCTTTTTTCTTATTGAATTACGGAACCCTAAATTGTGTCGAACGTATTTGAAGGAATCAACAAATCTTAATGTTTCAAAAGTTATATTTTTGCGTACTTTTCTTAAGCTTACTTCTTGACGAAGGCTCTGGATTTTTTAGAACCAAAACTATATTTATTTTGAATTTAAATGATAATAAGTAATAACGCTGAATTTCCTAACTGTACACGAAATATATTACAAGAGAAGTATACCTACGTACTGAATTGAATAGTTAAACAAATCAAAAGAAAAGAATTACTTTTATAATAAATCTGCTCAAGGCGTAGCAAATTTACGAAGCCATACCCGTTTTCCGTAAATCAAACAAAAATAGGTTTTGTTCGGGATCCATAAAAACTTTCACGTGTGCATTCTACTTCAATATAAACCCTACGAGTACCTAGCTAACCACTGTCGTTCATTCGTATTTGGAATTATTTCTTTATTTGACAACGGTCGTCCATAGGTTAATTTTGAGGAAAGTCCTCACTGGCCTATTATATTATATCTATACAATAATATACATATAAAAGATGAAGTCCTGAGTGACTGACTGACTGATTGACTGACTGGCTCATCAACGCACAGCCTAAACTTGAAATTTTCATAGTAGGGTGGTTAATAATATATGGGGGTTGAAAGTTTATATGGGGATCACACAATTTTTGAAGTAGGAGATCTGAAACTTTGTACATAGACTCTTCAATAAAAGTCGAGAAAAGTAACTTCACCGCTTTTCGAAATTCATCCCCAAAGTGGGTAAAATTGGGTTGAAAGTTCGTATGAGGATCATACGTTTTTTGAAGTAGAAGATTACGAGCATACACTTTTCAATAAAAGCAGAGCAAACTCATTTCACCGTTTTTAGAAATACTTTCCCGAAAGGAGTTAAATGGGGGTTGAAACTTTGTTATATGGACCACACGATTTTAGAAGTAGGAGATCTGAGACTTCGTACACAGACACCTACAATAAGAGGGGACAAATGGAATTTAACCGCTGTTCGAAATTCGTCCCGAAAGGGGGTTGAATGGGTGTTGAAACTTTGGATGGGCACCAACACCATTTTTAAAGTAGGAGAAACTAAAACTAATGGAACTGAATAGAACTCCTATGATTTCAACATTTGTTAATTTCTTATCTTCAAACGGATTGAGTTGGGGTTAAAAATTTCATTCGCACAATCTTAAGTCGAAGAAGAGTAATGACACTAATTAATGACGATGATTCGAAACTTTATATACTCTTCAATCAGTAGATTGATTTTTTGCAACAGGTGGTTTATGAAGTGAATTATTTTTTTCGGAAATAATCCTCAAATCGAGTAGAGAATTGCTTTTCGCGGTAATTGTTCAGTTTTAGGGCCCAATATTTGAGGGTTTTGTCTAATTACAATCAAGTTTATGAAAAACTATCAGAAACTATTTGCTATTTATGAAAACTAATTGCCTAATTATAATTTACACCGCAGACGAAGTCGCGGGCATAAGCTAGATATGAAGAAGTACATACTAAATAAACTTGGTAGTCTTGGTACCTATCTGATACTGACCTCTAAGAGAGTCGATGACGAAAGATGACGATATTATTTTAATGTTAAGGTAATTCGAGTCAGTCGGTTCAAATACATAATATCAACCTACAAAACGAAACATTTCAACCACGATTGCTGCCGCGGAAGCCAACGATCACCCTCTTTTTGTTTGTATGGGAAACCGCCCAACTCTCACCTTACCTTAAATTGATTTAATGAAATAGTACTGAGTTAAATACTAAAATTACTTGTCTTGTTTCATTATTGTATTTTGTTCAACAATATTAATAAGAGCAATGGAAAATTTTCTGAAATGTTTTCCTTCGTTTTTACGGTATTAAAAAGGGTTGCGTACCTACTGACCACGATATAATTACGGGCACCATCGGCGTTCTGAAATCCACGCGCAAAGAAGATACATATTAATACGGGAATTTAAGCTGGGGAGAGAGTCGCAAGTATTCGAACGCACCCTCCCCCGATAGCCACCTAAGTCCGAGTACCTTGGGCGCGTGTGTGTGTCCAGCGTGCCACTGTGTGCACAAATTTCATAATAGGTGTGCGCTGCTCCGCTCAAATTTTACATCTCACATCTCAACGGTATAGGATGTTGGTTTTATGGAAAATAAAATTTAGAATACGAAGAAGTTAAAATACTACGTTGCGTAATAATAGTAGGACTATTTATAGTACATTACGCAACTAGGGTGGTAGAACAAAGAAAGCGGCTTTTTCCGTACGCATAGCGTGCGGTAATGGTCACTTTATGGCCAGGTGTGAGGCATAAAATAACTGAAACTGTATTTTTTTTTGTGATTTCCAATGGTGCAGACAATATTAGCTACAAAGTACGAGTATATTGATTGCAAGAATTCAAGACATAGCTTTTTCAAGGGATTTTTTTTTTCATAATATTCATATCCAGTACAATCTGGATATAAACTACTAGACAAGTCTGTTTACACTCTAACAATACAAGATTTAAAACATGAACGAAGAAAGTAGTATTATTATACCAACCTTTATTGACCTCTGTTGTATTTATACTTCAAGTACAAGTTAAAACTTCGTTGGCCGCGTTTATCCGAAAGGGATCACCCCTCAGTGATACTCGGCAACGCGCGTGGTACATCCATACCGCCGCTACGTTATTAATTTATCTGTAGAGAACTAACCATCGCTCGGCCCTCCCCCTAGAGCTACCTCGCTGTTTAAACATTTCCAAATGAGTATGCAGAAGACTGTACCTAATACATGGCCACGCGTGGCGTATTCGTACACGCCCTGGCCCTCTAAATTACTTGAGCTTTAATTAAAAGCCGAGCCATTCTGTACATGACAAGTATTCCAACAACGACCGCTATGACCCCTGATAACGCTATCACTAGTCTACTTACATGCTTGTTCTGTGGAACCGGAGCTTCGACTTGTCTTATTCTTGGATTTAAATTAGGCAGTGACAGTACAATTTGTCCAATTGGATTCCGAACCTTCTTATAAAGCGGAATATAACCTAGATGGAATCATTTTATTGTTGTTAGTTTATTACATGTAATATTTACGGTTTATATACCTTTGTATACTAAATTACGGCGATTCGAACCGCTTGGTTCACTATACAAAGGAAGTGGGGTTAACAATCCATTTTAACGACATTAAATTTGATTGAAATTTGTTTGAGTTTTTGAAGAATTGATACATTTTGTGTGCGCAAAATGACGTGAAAAGTTCCAAAAAATAAGCAAACGAATAATTAGAAACGAAACTTGAAATAACTCGAAATATACACTTTCTAGGTTTTTTGAGACTTAAGTATCATGTTATTTTGTGTCAAAATGTACCAAGCCGTAAATGAAACAAATTTTAACCAAATTTGATGTCGACAAAGTGGATTGTTAACCCTCCCCTTCGTTTGTATGGAGAAACAAGCGACTCTAATCACCTTAAGATATCTCTATAGCGGCCGCAGTTGTACGTACCGATCTGAAATGGGTCGATTGAATACAAATAGATAACTTTAACCTGCTCGTTGGAAAATTTTACTGAATATATTCTAAGATAGCTAACATACAACGTACACGCAACAATACGTAAATAAGTAATATTTAATGTTTTAGTGAAACATGCCGTCAACATCAGGATTCACTAAATACTGAAATCGATAATTAGAACTCTTCAAGGTTTATTACTTGTAATTTCTATAGAAAAGCTCAGAAACTATAATGAGCTTTTCATAGAAATTACGTAGTACATTACTTAATTAGGGCGGTAAAACAAAGAATATCTCAGATCGCAGGTATTTGACGCTCGAGAGATTAATATGCGATCTGAGGCTTTCCTTATTACCACCAGTGGTACGTACAAAATTTTACGTCTCTCCCAGACCAGGAAGTGGGATTTTCCGCACACGTAGCGTGCGGTAATAGCCACTTTATTGCCAGGTGTGACTTAAAGTAATAAACCTTCAAGAGTCCTACTACAGGCAAACTTTTAACAGAAACGTTTATATTATGTTTATTATTCTATAAACTATCTAGATAAATTTACAGTTCAGTGAAGTATTAAACCCGGGTAATGGACGTATGTAAGTAACGAAAATGGAGCTCATAATTGCGTGTGGTCCGTGGAACCTAACGATACTCTCAGGCGCGAGTATAAACAAGTTTCCGCCAAGTGAATGAAACGAAAAGTCAACGGCCGGGAAAATTGTTCACAACAAACAACTTTAATAACTCGGCCAGACCATTCATAGAGAGCCCTAATCTTTAGTCGCGTCGTCGTCGCCTCGGCAAGGGAATTAAGCAATTTAATAACGCTAAATGTGGACACGAGTAAAGTTTGGAACGCACGGACTAGAAATTGTATAAAATGTGGCCGAGCACATTTCCATCGCCAGGGGAATTTGCACAAGGAGGAAGAAGGAAGAAGCGGGGGCACCCCTTTCTCTGGGGTGTTAGGGACGTCCGTCCCTCCATACGTATAGGGTAGGCTGTTTACAGCGCCGGGCACGCACGGCGCCGCTCTGTTCTACAGAATCAGGGATGCGCGCTGGACATCCAGGGCTGACACTTCGTGCCTCGTTTTACTTTGCATCTTTAATACATACGTAAAATAAATGTTGTTATAATGCACATTGATTGAACTGTTCTTATCTACACACAAATGTCATAAAACCTCTAAAATCCGTTCAAAAACCGCAAATTACGACCGGCATAAAGATAAACTATTTGTTAGAACAAATTTGTTATCTGTGAATCTGTTCACATCGAATTCGATGTTATTATGAATCAAATTATTAATACACTTAAATTTCGAACATCTCTAAAAAACAAAGCAATTTGATTTGACTTCTATTCTAATATCAGTCGAAAAGACGTTTTGTTCGCAAACAATTTCGTGAAATCTCGTCCATTGCAACTAATTTTGACAAATCTCGCATGTTACTTGACATTTAACGATAGGTACGTTAGTAGAGGTCCACTCTAGTTTGTCTCTGAATTTAAATATAAAAACTACGGTTGCGTGACATGCGTGAGATGGCACTACTGTAAGTAATTTGTGTCGTAAGCCGAACACATCATAGAGAGTTTATAATATGTGTGTAGATAAAGCAGTGCATGTAACGTGCGACTCTGTCCGTCTGTCTGTCTATCCGTCTGTCACAGCAAGATATCTCAGGATCTACTGATGCTAACCCCAGCCTATTGGACAGAAAAAAAATCGTATACCTTTTTTACTATTTTTTTAAGGGGGACCGAAATGGGATGTCGAAATTCAAAAGTAGAGCTACATCGAGTGGGATATCAAATGAAAGGGTTTAATGTGTAGATTCTAAAACCATTTATTTTTATCCTAAATATTACAGCAAAAAAAGGTTTTCCTAACTTGCAGCGTTTTTTAGAAATTCGCAAACATCGTAAGACAAACTTATTTGCTCCTACTGAACTAACCGCGACATATGTCGATGTATGGGGACAACAGTTTTTCAAGAGCAAAGTTAAGTTTATCCCACCATCTAGTTTATCTTGAATTATTCGCGTATCTACTGACGAGTTTGAACGGAACCCTCGGTGCGCGAGTCTGACTCGCACTTGACCAGCTTTTTTTTTAAGATGGTTTTAACAAATTACCATATTTGGGGCAATTTTTTTGATAAAAGTAATAACTAAGATGTTATAGCGAATAAATTAATCATATGCCCTCGAATTCAAATAATATTCCAATACAAATCCTGAGTCAAAACGCAGCAACAGAGCTAAAGTTTTCATATTTTTAATAAAATTGCCATTCATAAGACACTACCAAAATTTCACTTAAAATTTGTTAGTAAAATTTAAATTTAAAATATTCAAAATACTAGGTCGGAACCCTAGCCCGGTAGCCGCACTAGATGGCGCAGGGTGGTGGGGGCGGGCGCCCCCGCGTTGGACGCGGCCGGTAACACGAGTGCGCCTATGCGAGGCATGTATCTTGGACGGGCAGATATAACAGAGAAGTAGCCCCCGGTTCCCTGCTTGTAGTCAGTGTGCCGTTAATGTAACTCCACTTTATTTTAAAACTCTCACGTTAGGTACTTAAAACTTTCACCGTTGGCTCAGCGACCCGAAGTGAGTCTTGGATTCCGACACGAGAGTACGCCGCTCTTCTTCTTCTCTAAAGCTCACGCAAATCCATATTCACTATGTCCCTCCAGCGTTCTTCAGTTTTCATACGTAATTAGTTAATTACACATTTTTTTTATTGAACAGGAATGTGTCTGGAAAGGGTGTGATGCGTCTCGTTCCAGTCACCCCTGTGTTTGGTAATCACTATAGTAGACTTTTCAGTTCCATAAAGGCCTCCGTTGACCTTAAGGACCGGTATCCACCAAGCTGTGCGAGGTAAAGGAGAGGTTGTATAAGGTAAAAGTCCACCAAGTAACGTTAATTGGTGGATTTCTTTTCTCGTTCAGCGCGGCCCGCATTTGGGCATTTTTTCTCGCAAACTGCTCCGCTACTTTGCTCAGCTCTGCCGGATACTTATTATAGTAAACCATCTAGTGAGAGGCTGACGTAAGTTTTCCTTCTATGTGAAGAAAGAAAACTGAAGGCGAAAAGAAAAGCCAAGGTACTTGGGAACTCCGTCCGGCGCACTACTGCTAGACATTTATGATAAGATTTATTTATTTAAACTTTATTGCACAAAAGAAAACTTATAGTACAAAAGGCGAACTTAATGCCATAGGGCATTCTCTACCGCTCTAAAATCCATAGAGCCACCATGTGAAAAATATTTTTCGAAGTCGAGGCCAAAGTCAAAAGTATGATGTAATTAAAGATGTATAATGATTTATATTAAATATAATGGCTTACATCGTTACTGTGTTCATTTTCGACCGCAATTAATTTTTCTTCTTTCGAAAATGAACTCAGTAACGATGTAAGTCATTATATTTTTACCCGACTGCGGCGAAGCCCAAAGGAGGGTTATGTGTTTGACCTGTATGTATGTATGTATGTATGTCCGTTCCTGTGTCCGCTCGTAACTACTCAACGGCACATCCGATTTTGATAAATGATACATCATTAGATTCGTCTTGATGGTGCGAGTGTCAGTAGGTATGAAGTTCGTTAAAATAAACAAAATGGCGAATTTTATGCAGTTTCAAAGTGCATCGCGGTCGGGTTTTTTTTAGTAAAAATGTGGTTATATATTTAATATACCTAAATCATACTTTTGACTTTGACTTCGACTTCGAAAAATATTTTTCACATGGTGGCTCCATGGATTTTAGAACCACGGTATGCTACCAGAAGTCCTAAGCCTAGTGATAATTGTGAAAGATTTCGAAATTGGAGCAAAAACTTCTACTTAAATAAAAATAAAATAAATAAAAAATTGGTTGTTATAGCGGCAATTGAAATAAAATTTCAAGATACAGTACAGAAGCACAACAACCCTGTGACAGACGCACAGCGGACAGCGGAGGCTTAGTAATGGGGCCCCATTGGTACACTTTAGGTACTAAACCCACAAAAACAAGTTTACTCCGAGTAATTATACCATACTGATATCTACAACAAAAATAAAATGGTAATAAACTGAAAGTTAGACTAACTAGAAATAAACTTCTGTTGGATTAGTGGATACCTTGGACATGTTTAGAAACCTCAATTGGGCGACTGCGGACGCAATCTCGAACCGAGATTGGCGATTCAACATCTCATGCGAAAAGTAAATTTTTAAAACAAAAAATAAAAACCGACTTCCAAAAACTTAAACTAAAAACCAAAAAATAATATGTTAATTACCCCAAAGAAATGGATAATCAACGATTCATATACAGATATTTATACTTTTTAACCTGTTATTTTTGAAGTTGGTGCCTGCCACGTAATGCTGGCTGTGTTGAGCTCCTTAGCTGGCACCGATTTTTAAATTTTTAGTGGCGCTGGAAAAATATTGGCTGGATAAATTCCAAATTGGCCTAGACGTTTTCAAGTAACCGAGGAACAAGCCTACATAAAAATTGCTCTTTGTTTTGAAGTCGGTTAAGACTGGGAACTTATTTCTAATAAGAAATGCACGAGAAAGTAAGAAAAATACCAAAATCGCATATGTGTGCCTATGATATTTGAAGAGTTCCCTCGATTTCTCCAAGATCCCATCATCAGATCCTGATTTGGTTGCAATGAGTCCACCTCGGAGGTATACCCTTTTAAACAAAAAAAGAATTTTCCAAATAGGTTCAGCCGTCTTCAAGTAATCGGTGAAGAAACCTAGATACAAATTTACTCTTTGTTTTGAAGTCGGTTAACACTAAAAACTTGTTGCTAATAAGAAATGGACGAGAAATTACGAAAAATACCAAAATCGCTATATGTGTGCCTATAATATTTGAAGAGTTCCCTCGATTTCTCCAAGATTCCATCATCAGATCCTGACTTGGTTGCAATGGGACCACCTCGAAAGTCTACCCTTTCAAACAAAAAAGGAATTTTCCAAATCGGTCCAGCCGTCTTCAAGTAATCGGTGAACAAACACACAAAAAAAATAAAAAAATAAAAAACATACAGACGAATTGAGAACCGTCCTTCTTTTGGAAGTCGGTTAAAAAATCTGATTCGTGATTAAGTATTTCGAGATCTTGATTTTCGATCACGACTGTGGAGATCGAGATTTCAGTAAATGAGTAATTTTTATCAAAATTGACTAAGGATTCACTATACAGGGTGACTTCTTTTTCGTGATACAGGATAATTAAACCTCAATCTATCCATGATTTTGAACAACTTTTACTATGAGGTCAGCTTTGTAAATGCAAAAAAAAAATTAACTGTTTCATAGAAAAGGTCATCAATAGGTAGACCAAAAATGTATGAGAGAGTAGTATTTTTTTTGCAATTTACAAAGTTGACCCCATAGTAAAAGTTGTTCAAAATCATGGATAGATTGAGGTTTAATTATCCTGTATCACGAAAAAGAAGTCACCCTGTATAATGACTATTTTTGACAAGCGCCGAGCAAATTACAAAAAAATGTAGGGTAAGCGAGCAAAAACCATATAAATAATTGTGGGTATTATGCTACGTCCGCCCGATTCTTCCGCACAGAAAGCGCTACATGGCGCTACTGCGCTCAGGTCATACCGTCGGTTAAATCTGGCCGCACACAACATCACATCCTGAATAACAGGAATCTAGAGATTAAATCTCGAAAATTCGCTCGTCATCTCGCAATTTCGAAATCTCGCGAGATCGAGAGTGCATTCCCCAGTTGTGGTATGATCAAGAATATTGGTACTTAGGTAACACTTTGAAAGTCAGAGGTATAATTTACAGGGAGCGTACTTTTCGTGCCGATGACGCAAAAATGACGTCAAGCTACATACAGCATGATTATTTTTAGGTTTTAGATTGATTTATCGTTACCGGAAATTACCGGTATCGTAAAACCTATGAATTAATTTTCACTACTTTTATTAGTTGGTGTCAATGGTAGAAGCCGTTTTATAAATCAAGATGTGTCTGCCTGTTTTATATTATTTATTGCAACGGGAAATTGGAAAATACATATAACAGAAACGTATTTTGATATAGAAAGGACTGCATTCGGATAAGAATATGTCAAATCGCATATCCGATTCCAATTTTCCGTTAAAATAAATAAAAAAACAGACGTATACATTTTTACTTACAAAATGTTTTCTACCATTGACACGAATCAATGAAAGTAAAAAAGATAATTAATTCATAAATTAAACGATACCGGTAATTTACGGTAACAGTAAATCAATGTAATACCTTAACTAAATCAGCCTGTATGTAGGTTGACGTCATTTGCCTGTCATTGGCACGAAAAGTACACTCCCTGATAATTTATTTCATATATATAAGTTATTCAATCAATAAGTAAGGCACTACTGGCACTAGTCCCGCCAACGGCGAGTAAGCGAGTATCTGGAAAGGTCTATTCAATCACAAATATCACATGATACTTCGTCAGCCCGCAATGAATTGTTCCTCGGCCAATTTTACTCGCCTACTCGCCGGCGGTGGGACTAGTGCCTTAAGTACTTATAGTTTGAAAAACATGCACTGTAGGTAATAAATAATACCTATGACTTTAGTGGGACGAGTGCCCAAACGTCACTTTGTTTCAACTCACAGTTTATTCCGGAAAAGATATCATAAACTAAATTCGGAGTAGAGCATATTACAAGTCGAGTGGAGCTATTTTACATGTGCGCGGACTAGCTGCCGCCCATCGGTAGGTAGG
The DNA here is from genome assembly GCA_947034925.1 of Eudemis profundana. Taxonomy (NCBI): domain Eukaryota; kingdom Metazoa; phylum Arthropoda; class Insecta; order Lepidoptera; family Tortricidae; genus Eudemis; species Eudemis profundana. The sequence goes on from OX344794.1 coordinate 31,677,765, forward strand.
GCAGTCGAAATAGGTTTCCAACGGCGACGCTGAATACATTTTATTATAAGGCTAGCTTTGGAATAAGAACACTCTATTTCTAAAGCTTTTAAAGACATACATTCCCTGTACTAATTTAATATTTTTAGTAAGGCGATGTAATTATTAAATCAAGCCACTACTGTAAAAAATGACATTGTGGCTGGTGACGTACATTACACTTACAGTTTTAGATTGTTAAGTGCACACTATGATATGATGTTAGGAATAAGCAGAAATGTGTCTCGTGTCATTTGCACTTCCGATCTCTCCCGAAAAATGTTATTAGTTATATGTTAGTGAGTGCGGTAGGTAATGTAAAGTAAAACGAACGTTAATAAACCACATTCCGGGCTTAAGAACTAATAAATAATAATAACCACCAATTGTGTTGAAAAAATTACAATATATCTGTAGCTGATATCTTGTACAGCTTAAATGGTTTTTTAACAATGTTAGTCATAAAAAAGTTTTAATATAAATTTTACCCCGAACATACCCTGGAATCGAAACGACGTATAACCCGGTTGAGCTAAGTTTGCACCTTGCGCCATATCATCACATAGAGCTAAGAATTAATGTAAGCGGAATGCCTCGAGTAGGGTTTGCAGTACCGGGAAATTTAGTATGTAATTCCCGTTTCTCTCATACAAACAATTCCCGGTACTGCAAATTCTAGCCTCAAGACGCAAGAGGGGAGGTACCTACTACCTACCTATACCTCGTGTTATTTTATCTATCCGACTTCGCGATGCAAAGGAGGGAAATGTGTTTATAGATTAGAAATTTATTCATTCAGCATTCAGAAATTAATATTTTACAGTTGAGAAATCGATTATAAATGTTACCCTGTGAATCAAAGTCCACGGTATTCAAATAAGTGATCTAGTACAATATGACGACAACAAAGAAACATCGGTGTAAATGAGAATTAAATTCCTCCCCACTCCACCGTACGACACATTTTTAGGGTTCCGTACCAAAATGGTAAAAAAGGAACCCTTAGGGTGCGACTCTGTCTTTCCGTCTGCCCGTCTGTCACAGCAAGATATCTCAGGATCTACTGATGCTATCGACTTGAAAAAAAACTTATATGAGGCCGTCCTTGAGATATTAACTGTATTAAAAGATATCGCAATACACAAAATATAAAAAGGAACCCTTCCGTTTTTACCATTTTGGTACGGAACCCTAAAAATTACTGATTATAACTGTCCTCCCAAAAGGAGGGGTTCCCAATTCTATTGTATCTTTGTCATATATTTGTTACTGCAGAATTACCTCATTTATAAACCAATCTGAAAGCTTTTTTTAAGGATTTCAAGGCTGTATTTTTTATCAGAATCCAGTTCTAATTCTAGTTACGGGATTTATGAGCAGTATGAGTAATTGAGGGAACTCGTTCTCTTTTCAATATTTGAAGTAGGTATTTTTTAGGGTCCCTTACCTTAAAAGGAAAACACGGAAACCTTATAAGATCACTTTGTTGTCCGTTTGTCTGTCTGTCTGTCTGTCCGTCTGTCAAGACCCTTTATCTCGGGAACGCGTAGAGCTATCAACTTGAAATTAAAACCATATACTCAAGACTATGATCCCTTGAAGCCGTGAAATAATCAAGCTACTAAGTTAATGTGAAAAATAATACGGCCGTTTATGCCGCAAAAAATCCATAGGGTACTTTTCGTTGAACCAGATCTATGAAATTTGGCAAGTAATACCGTCTTATACTACAAGTATGGGGAAAAATCTAAAAACTATAATTTTTTTATGAAATCATTAATATAGTATAATAGACTTTTTAATACACTTGCTCAAAAAGTGGTACTTTTTGTAGCTGTATATCGTGCGCAAAGTTCGATTTTGCGAACTAGTGCTTTTTATTTCCCATTTTTTTTAATTTACTGTTGTTCAAATACATACATCCAACTAATGGTCAAATACGTTCTTTGTTTTTATTACGTCAGTGGACATTGAATGAAAGTATACATTTGATACGTTTAAAATATTAAATCCACATATATAACGTTTGATTGTTTTTATTATAAACAATTAAACTGTTATCTAATATTAAAATAGTTTAAAAAGTATGCTTCTTGAGTATTACCAATGAGTAGTTTAGTCAGCGGTCTCGCATAATACTAGTATTATGCGAGACCCAAAAAATAAAAATTGTCACAGATAAGATAATATGGTGCAGGCTGTTCGAGTTTTATAAATGACAACTAGCTTTCCGGCACTAAAGATTACATTTTACTTGGAAATTAATGAGCTATTAAGTATTTAAATATTTATTGCTTTTTTCCATTTTTAAATGCAGTTAAATTATCTTAGAACGTTTGTCTGTTCCCAAAATAGTTTATTTTTATTTGGCTGAATGGTGACAAACGCTGCCACGTTGGAAAAAGTTCGCAATTAAAAGTAACACATTTTGTTTTATTCCCGCCATTTTCATTCATGATTGTAATTTTGTAATTATTATTTATCACGCATTAGTTTGATAACACTTTTGTGAAAAATGAGCGATTCAGACGATTTTGAAATAAATTCAACACCACGAGATATACTAGCAAAGGTGTCAACGGCAACTACTATTCATTATTTTACCAGAGAAGTCGAAGGAGGAATATCTGGCCGTCTATGAGCAATTCATTGACTGGAAACGAGAAAATCGAACGGCGTCATTCTCAGAAAATGTACTTATGGCCTACTTTCTTGAATTATCTAAGAAATATCAGGCATCTACAATGTGGTCAGGATACTCAACGTGACTCTTAATAAGTGTTCCAATTGAGTGCTCCATTTTTATGAGGCCAAAAAATAAACAAATTTGTCTCTTAATCATTCAATCATTTCATTTTCGTTGTAATTTTTCGCAAATGTATTAAAAAACGTCGTTTGATACACGTGCGGAAGTGTCATTTCCACTCGTCCCGAGTCTTGTCCCTCGCCTTACGGCTCGGGCCAAGACACCTCGGGACTCGTGAAAAATGACATACTTTCCGCACTTGTATCAAAAAGTACTATAATGCCACACCTGGCCATAAAGTGGCTTTTTCCGCACGCTACGCGTTCGGAAAAAGCCGCTTTCTTGCCAAGTGTAAACATAAAATGTACACAATACGGGAGGTAATAAAGAAAGCCCTCGATCGCATATTTACGTCCCTCGCTTGCAGCTCGGGCCGCAAACATCTGCGATCTCGGACTTTCTTTGTATTACCACCCTATAGTTGTGTAATGTAAAGGGCAACGAAATTTATAGGGTACTTTATTATATGTAGGTTAGGTACCTATAAAATTGTACGGAACCCTCGGTGGACGAGTCCGACTCGCACTTGTCCCGTTTTTTTTAAATTATCCATTTGTAACTTTCGCAAACTTTTTCGGGCGATTGAAAGTGACACGTGTTTGCGGATGGTGGGTCTCGTGCGGGTCGTCTTTATTGGCAGCGATGGGATATCTCCGCCCGTAAAAGTATCGTTAAATACTACGTTTATCGTAAAATTGTTTTACCATATTTATGGTTCTTATTTTATAATACATTGAATTTTAATGTACTTTTAACGTAGTTATTACTTTAGTTATTTGTGATAAAAAAAACATAACAAATAAACAATGTGGTTTAAACGTAAAATCTTATAATCATTGTTAAATTTGAAACCTTAAAAACGCAACGCAAAAGGAACTTATGTCCGATTCCCACTATAAAAAGCAAAATTAATATAAGTACAGTCAGAAAACCGTTATTATATTGAGTAAAGGGTGATGCTTGATTAATCATTAAGAAACAAATCTAATTTAAGGCAATACGGAATGGAATACAAAGATTTTTTTTATTCGCAAAATAGTATTTTATGCAACAGTTGTATAAGTGGGTTCAAAAAATGCGAATTGCGTGAGTTGCGATACGAGCCGCGAATGCGGCGAGTATCGCAAATAGAGACGCAATGAGAGGGAGAGACGCAATGAGAGAGACGCAATAATCACTTTCAAAAGGAAATGAAAAACATTACATGTAAAAAGGTGTAAGTTTTGCAACGCAGTCTATCCATTCTATTTCCTATTTGAACTACAAAAGTAACTTTGTAATCGCCTGTATTTATATAGGATTACAAACTTACTTATGCAGTTTATATTGGTGATTATGAAATCGCAATATTTTTAGGTTTTGCATGACATGATAGCCTAACAGCTAAAAGCCTTAAAATTTGGAGCTTGTGTGTCTGCTAGAAGTACCTTAGAATTATGATGGTCATCAGTCAGTCAGTCAGTCAGTGACAAAACTAAAGAACTTTGACATGCAATAGTTCTTAAACTACACGTTCAAATTTAATGTTATTGAAAATGTATTTAAGTCCTATTATGCTCTATATATCCCTGTAAATTCAAGGTTTTTAGCTTTAGCTAGTACAAAACTACAGGAGGCTGAAAATGGCTTGAATGGCCTTGAGAAAAAGATGGTACAGCCGTGCCTTTGTTTTGCTCGACTTGGCGGGGCACTACCGTGCCTCCAGATATTCATATATTGCTCCTTGAACTAAGTAATTGATCAATAAATCTCAAGTAACACTGTAGTTTCGTATCTTACCTGGTAATATTACCGGTAGCATTGGGAAAATACCCAGTAACATTGAGAATGTTACTGGTAAGATTGGTAATTTACTAACTTAAAAAAGATTCGTAACTTTTATCATTGAAAATCGGTGCAATGTAAACTCTGTTAGTATTTAACACGAATAAAACATCTACTTTCTAACATTTTTTTCAATATTACCCAATCTTACCGATCGTGGGTAATATTACTGGTAATGTTACTGGAAATAATCCCGCCTTTAGTAAGTTACCGGTAACGACCCATCACTACAACTGAATGATAGGGTTCAAAACACGGTGCCTACAACTTCGCTCTGTCGTAATAAAATCACGAAAACTGGCAATTTTCAAAAGCATTTTCCGTTTTATTTGACTTCTACCACATTTATTCCCGCAAAATACATGTCAAGTCAACACATAGATAATGACGACGCTAGAGAAATGACCCACGCGCTATCTAGACACGCAGCAGCGTGTCAAGCCAAGTTCAAGCAAAACTGGCTAGCCAGCGCCAATATTACACGAACCACTTGGTGCCACTTTTCACCCTTCTATAACTCATAACCTCTTTAACGTAAACACATAAAATTACGTGTGTTTAATTATATCCATAAGGACATCTAGAAGCCCAAATTTCATGAAGCTAGCTCAAACGGTTATAAAGATATGAAGGTTAAAAAGTCGTAAATGTTAGCACTGACTGACTCACTGACATGTAGTAGCTAAACCTAACCTACTTCCAGATGACCTAGAAGGATGAAATTTGGAATCCAGCTCGATAATTGTGTGTAAGCGTAGGAAAAAATCTAAAAATAAAAAAAGTTAAGAAATAGGGGGGGTCCCCATACAATTTTTTTTTTAATTGTATAGTTGGAACCGTTAATGAAATTTGGAATCCAGCTCGGTAATTGTGTGTAAGCGTAGAAAAAAAAATAAAAAATAAAACAAAGTTAAAAATAGAGGGGGCCCCATATAATTTTTTTTTAATATAACAATTGCTGTTATTTAAAAATGTGAGATCTTAAAGTAGGTTAGATTTGACTTGGCCAGTTTTTATCAGAATTAAAAAAAATATATATATATGTTGAATAACTTTATAAAACGACTGATGTAATGAAAACTGGCCAAGTCAAATCTGACCTACTTTAAGATCTCACATTTTTAAATAACAGCAATTGTTATAGGTATCCAATAAAGCAAAGAAATAGAGTTTAATACTTGTTCATAATGTTATTTTGTTCCTATAAATACATATTTGGATTTTGCATAGGACTTGGCACTCATTTAGATCTCCATTCTTTTTGCGGCGAAGCCCACAGCCTAGCATAATTTTTGTATTGAACTTGGCTCTCCTTTTTTACATTTATGTTTTTGGTGGGATTATTTTAACATCTCCCGGGAGTTCATGATCTCCCTGAGGTATTTGATCATATCTCTGTTTTTATCATATCCCTTCGACATACGAGTATCTAGTCATACTTCCGTCATTTCACTGAGCCAGATCAGAGATTTGACCAAATCACTAAACGTGTCTAGTGAAATGTTAAAGCGACTTTACTTTGCGAGTTCGTTTCGTCAACTCACTGACGTGTTGGCTGATTTCATCATTTCACTAAACAGACTCAAGGATTTGATCAAATCTCGGTTTTGGCCATTTCCCTGCGACATATATATTCTTCGAGAATATCTACACTGGGGTGCTAACATCTTTCATCCTATAATAGAAAAAGCACTGTTATAGTACACCTATTATGCCACACCTGGCCATAAAGTGGCTTTTTCCGCACGCTGTATAGACATAAAATGATGTACACAACACGGGAGGTAATAAAGAAAGCCCTCGATCACACATTTACGTCCCTCGCTTTCAGCTCGGGCCGCAAACTTCTGCGATCTCGGCCTTTCTTTATACTACCACCCTAGTTGTGTAATAGTATATTACATATCGATACCTTTGGGTTCAATTGGCGTAAAGGACAAAACGCTGGTTTTGAGGAGAAGCAAAAAACCATTTTATTTTACAAAAAATTGCTATAGTTTTTTTGTTTCTCGACCTATATTTTCGACATGTATATGAAAAATATTTGAAATGCCCGTATCTTTAACCTGTGATGGCAGTTCTAGTGTAAACAATGTATTATGGAAGTTAGATGTCCTTTACACCTGGTAAAAATGTTATCAATGTCATTTACACCCGTGACTTTTTTGGGCATTTGGAAATGATGGGGTTGTAAATGACAATCTCAGATGACTTTGTTCCAATTTCGGGGCGTAAAGTTAACAGCTATGTAATAAAAATTGACAATTTTCAACTTAGTTTACCTTAAAGAGACTTGAAAAATGTATAAAAAGATGATGAATTCAGCTAGGCATAATAACTACTATTAACGACGGGATATTTACCATGTATGTTTGTTTCTGTGAGTTCCCGATATTTCGGCACTGTTGCAAGCGCCATCATCACGGAGTAACTGACATGCAGCGAGTTTTTAGTTGTAGTCTACCCACACATCAGCGATCTACCCTCTTTCGGGCTCGCTTCGTCCGCGCGTTATTCATACTAGTACCGTCCGCATTCTCACTTGGAACTCGATCACGTTCACTACACTCAACACTTACAGTATCACTTCGCGTATTTACTCCTGAACATGTATTTTTTCCCTTGGAGAACTTACGGATCACTGGATACCAGACGCTCGACAGTTGAAACCCGTCTTCCCGGTTGAAATTTTTATACTTGAGGATTTCGATAGCTTCCTTAACCATTCTGGGTATATAGTGTTTTTCTGTCGAGCGAGAGGATCTGTGGGTTGTGCAACTCAATCCAATGATTAGTTTCCGCGTTCAGAAGATGTTCAGCGATTGCCGATTTCCAAGGTTCGTTGTTTTTAAGCATTCGGATGTGCTCCTTTATCCGGCATGAGATAGTGCGATTAGTCTGACCTATGTAAGAGCTACCACAGCTGCAGTCAATTTTGTAAATACCTGGGCATTCAAGCGAAAAACGGTCCTTTGGCGTACGTACGTATTGTGCCAGTTTTCTGTGGGGAGTGAAGACAGTCTTCACCAAGAACTTCTTTAAAATATTGGCAACTTTATCTGTCACTCCCTTTACATATGGTAGGTACGCCGGTTGTCGTTCAGCTTTATAGTCCAGGTGCTTAGGCAAAACGGTGCGTCTAGGTGGTATAATCCATCCATTTTAACCATTTCTCAGTAGAACGTTATTTAAATGCGTCAATTCACTACCATTTCACATATTCATATACATGTCGAAAGTATAGGTCTAGAAACCAAAATACTATAGGCATTTTTTGTAAAATAAAACTGTTTTTTGCTTCTCCTCAAAACCAGTGTTTTGTCCTTTACGCCAATTGAACCCAATTAAAGGTATTGATAGTTTAGACCTTTACAATTACGTCAATTGCTTTTATTTCAGAATTATACACACATTTGTGGCAGTAAATGCCAAAAATAAGGCTAATCCCCATACAACCCTGCTCTTGTTTAAAAAATATGCTATAATTAGATTTAAGGCAGGTCTTAAAGGACAAGTAAAAGACTACTTGCCCTTTACAGCCCTGTTCGATTTATCAAATTACGGTATGTAAACAAGCATAATAATTTGAAGGCAGGTCGTAAAGGACGTGTAAAAGAATACATGCCCTTTACAACCTCCTTAATTCTATCAAATAATGGTGTAATCATTTTTTAAGCAGGTCGTAAAGGACAAGTAAAATAATACCTGCCCTTTACAACCTTATTCGGTTTATCAAATTACGGTATCATAATTTAAAGGCAGGTCGTAAAGGACAAGTAAAAGAAAACATGTCCTTAACGCCCACCTCGACTATGCGCTTATGGAAATTAATCATGAGAAATGAAGGGCTTAAAGGACAACAAGAAAAAAATAGGTCATATACGACAGTATTCATATTTACCGGCGTACTTTACGATACACCTTTTAATTCGTATTTTATAACTTGACACTTACGTCCCTTAACCTGAGCTAGTTTTGCGAAAGCGATGAATAAAAACTGGGTCGTAAAGGCACTTTTTTTAAAGATATCGAGATTTTAACTACACAGAACGGTAGAGCTTGAAATTCTGAACAAAACTGTATATATAACTCATTTTCGCCAAAATGTCCTTTACGCCAATTGAACCCAAAGGTATCGATATGTTTGCGTTTGCGGCCCGAGCCGCAGGCGAGGGACGTAAATATGCGATCGAGGGCTTTCTGCATTATCTCCCGTGTTGTTTACATCATTTTATGTCTACACTTGGCCAGAAAGGGACTTTTTCCGTACATTTTCCGAACGCGTAGCGCGCGGAAAAAGCCACTTTATGGCCAGGTGTGGCATAATAGTACATTACACAACTAGGGTGGTAATACAAAGAAAGGCCGAGATCGCAGATGTTTACGGCCCGAGCTGCAAGCGAGGGACGTAAATATGCGATCGAGGGCTTTCTTTATTACCTCCCGTGTTGTGTACATCATTTTATGTCTACACTTGGCCAGAAAGGGACTTTTTCCGTACGCGCAGCGTGCGGAAAAAGCCACTTTATGGCCAGGTGTGGCATAAAATACATAAACCACGTTCTTCGCAGCAGAGTAAAAATATAACTCACTTGCTTTGATAGTTTGATAGTAGGTTCGAGCAAGTGTGATGAAAAATATTTTTCAGCGAAATTGGGAAAAAAATTATATTGCAGCATATTTTCACCATGATTTCGTAGATTGCGGCGTCAGTGTGAAAACAGGGTATAAATCAAATAAAAACTCCATGATACTAAAATATTTGTAGCGAACCGTTAAATTTTCCTTTCTGCCATATCTTTTACCCGCTTAGTCTAAATAATGTGCAGATTATATGTATTTTTGATGACACTATTTAATGATAATGATGAACCTACCTGATTATCGTAGTAATCACTAATAACTAAACACCTTATGGATACAAAATATAAGGTAACGGGTTTGATGGAAGAAAATTGTATTTTTAGCTGTTCCAATAACCGCCTACGAAGATTTACACCTTTGTACACACGAAATATCCTACTCCTATCTTCTAAGACAGTAAATTGACTAATTGGGACCACTTGGCATTTTATGATAAAATATTTAGTTTGTTACTATAAATAATATTTAATTATGAGTCTCCCGGCGAAATAAATAAGCAAATCATACCGTTTCTAAAATCCTTAAAAACAATATTGTAGACACTGAATTATTGGAAAAATCCTTCTGCCCCGACCATTGGAAAAGTTCGATATAAGCCTCGATCCCAGTTTTAAACAAGACTTTGCTTTTCTTGTACAATTCGTCTTATAGAATACTTAATGCAGATACCAACCCCTTTTCCTCGTTTCCAACAACTTTTCGGGCTCTTTTAGGAACCGTCCAGTGGAAATCATGCTCTATTGGGATTAGGCCAGCCTCGCGCGACTCGCTTTCGTGTGCTGTCAGTTACAGGTAAATTGAGATCGGCACGTATATACCGACGCCCTTGATTCTTTTATCGTTTATTGCTATCCACAATCCACAAGTTAAGTTTTTCAGTAAATAACTGGCAGTGCCAGTCTATTTTTACCCGACTGCGGCGAAGCACAAAGACCGATTATGATAAATGATACATCATTAGATTCGTATTGATAGCGCGAGTGTCACTGGGTATGAAGTTCGTGAAAATAAAAAAAATGGCGGATTTTATGCACTTTTAAAGTGCACCGCGGTCGGGTTTTTTTTTATTAAAAACATTTAGTTATTATTCTTTTATTTGCAAAATAGAACAACACATTAATAGGCCAGTGGAAATCGAGGCGTTAAAATGCTAAAATCGCAAAGCATGATGTAGTTAGGGTAGTGTTAATCTGATTTTGCACGTTCTAAAAAGTTGTGCTAGCTGAGCTACACGCGCAAAAGTACGCCTTTTTGAAGGATTTTGTATTCCTGCTCTATGTATTTTTGACACTAACGTCTATGGCACAAATTAACTACATTAAATTTGCTATATATTAGGTTCTATTCATTTTTACTGTAACTGTGATAGTTACCGAGAGTTAAGGTTTTGAAATTAATGAAACTCCAAAAAGCAGGGGTGCTCTTTCAAGCTTTGTGTTCGGCTTGCCCGTTTAGATTCAGAGCCGATTCTCAGCACAGTTGTTACTTGGGTAGTTTTGAGTGCTTTGACATTGAGACCAATCAAGAAACCTCGCGGGGGTGGTAGGGGGAGAGGCAAGAAGTTCGGTTTCGACACTTTTTTTTCCTATTTTACCTACTCCTAAAATATGCACGCCAGAGAAAATCGTATAAGGACAATGGCGAACCATTAAGACATGGCAAATTTTTTTCTGCTACTAACTCTCTATACTTCCATACAAAAAATGGAAAATAATAAAAACAACCACAAGAATTTTACAGTTTTCATAGGTCTACACTCTGACATCATGTATTTCGATAAACTGCCCTTGCCGGTCCGAGTTAACTTTCCACCCTGTACATTTTTCCATGACGTCTCTCGTGGTTAAAAATAAAGAGGTATACCAATGAAAACTTTACAATTCTAGTGGTCTTTTCTATTTTTTTCCTTTTTTTTGTATGAAAGTGTACAGAGTTAGTAGTCGAAATAAATTTGCCATGTATTAATGGTCCGCCAATGTCCGTATACGAATTTCGCTGGCGTGCATATTTTTGGAGTAAAATAGCATAAAAAAAAGTGACGAAACCGAACTACTTACCTGCCCCTACCACCCCCGCGAGGTTTCTTGATAGTTCTCAATGTCAAAGCACTCAAAACTATCCAAGTAACAACTGTGCTGAGAATCGGCTCTGAATCTAAACGGGCAAGCCGAACACAAAGCTTGATAGAGCACCCCTGCTTTTTGGAGATTCATTAATTTCAAAACGTTAACTCTCGGTAACTATCACACTTACAGTAAAAATGAATAGAACCTAATATGTAGCAAATTTAATGTAGTTAATTTGTGCCATAGACGTTAGTGTCAAAAATACATAGTTAGAGCAGGAATCCAAAAAACTTCAAAAAAGGGGTACTTTTGCGCGTGTAGCTCAGCTAGCACAACTTTTTAGAACGTGCAAAATCAGATTAACACTACCCTAACTGGTCCAAACAACATACCAAAAAATCGGAACTACATCATGCTTTGCGATTTTAATATTAATTTCCACTGGCCTATAATTGAATGAACATTTAACAAAAAATCAACAACATACTTACCTGCAATTACAGTGTAACCACATGTGTACCGTGTACTTGAAAAATCAGCACATCACTCGTAAATTTCACCTTAGCTTAGCTACGATTTACTTCGTATTGTTAAAATTATTTCTAAGAAAACCCAGGGTGCTTAAGGTTCTGTCGGCCACACAGCACCTAATGTTTGTTGCTAAAAGGGCGGCAGCAGATACCGCTCGGCTTCCACACTGGTTGGCACCACAGAGCAGTTTTATGCGAATTTAGGTACCTGCTGGCCCTCAAAAACATTGAAAATCTACACAAAATAATTGATACGCGTCATTCTTTCAATTTCGTTCGAGATCTCGAAATTATTCATCGATATCTCGACCGAGATTTCCTGCTATCGAGATTGAATCTCGATAATTTGCTTGAGATCTCGCGACATATGGAAATTGAGATGGCATTCCCTAATTATGTACAATTAGGGAGTGCAATTAGAAAATTCACGGGGGATAAAAAAGTGATAACCTGATTTTATTGTCATCTTCGTAGGCGAGGGATCCGAAGTCAAATAAGAGAGTCTACACATAACAAATAATGGGACTTCATTAGTGAAAATGTTCTCCGTTAAAGGATACTCGTAATTGCAGATGAAGCAATATTTCAGGCCTTAGCATAGTTAACGAAACTTAATCGCAGCTCACAGGACACTCTCAAATTAAGTTTCCGCCGCCAAGTGAGGGGGTCAGTTAAAAAAGAGGCCCCTAATCAGGTCCGCGCGAGCACGCGTTACGCACTTACATAATGAAAGGGGGAAGCAAGGGGGTCAGAGGGAGCAGCGGGGAGCCGTCATCTGCGTACACCCTGTCCGGCCGCCCTCGATCGATACCTATACGTGTGGACTTTATGTAAAAAGCCTCCTGCACACCCGGAGGACGCCGACCATAAGTGTCGAGAAACGAGTCGCCCCCGGGGAGGCAGGCACGAAATATCTTCAATTTTCGAGAGAAAATTTTCCAATGCGGGGGCGAGAGCCCGCGGCGGAAGGGCTGTAGCTCGCTCGGCCCGGACGCCTATGTCCGAAAAATGTGCGCCCTTAATTGAATTTAGAGATTTGCCTTTCGGAACGCACGCCCGGGTCACTGTTTATTGCGCAAGTTATTACTCTTTATAAGTCAACACACATCTCAACACACTGCATACCTACATTCTGTATATTAACATACCTCCAAAATAAAGAGTCAACAAAAATGGTATAGCAAAACTTTAGCTACCAAATAGTTCAGTCTATTTCAGCGCCTCAAGAGAAGGTACACCGTAAATCACTCGGCAGTTAAGTTAGTCGCGGCTGTAAGAAAAATGCAATACATTAAGGTAAACGACCTAGTTTCAACTCTATTGCTAATGATTTAACATTCAAGATGGCAACTACTGGGACAGTGTCTAGGACTCGCACGTCTACATTCCTTAATGCTAATTTTATCCATTGGCCTTTATAATATTTCATCATCTATAAATAACTGGTAATACATGTGACAAAACCGATGCTGGTCAAACTGATGTGTTTGATATATGCGAGCTTCTAACTTCTAACTAAGTGGTATAAAAACTTCATACAAACCTTCTCTTTGAATAATATTAACCTCCTGACACCTAGCGTCCTTTACAAAGTGCTAAATAAACTGTACTCTAAAGTCCGAATATTTTTTAACTCCGTATGTCGATAATGGACGATGACCTACAGGTAGCCTCAATTCCCGAGTGTTTGTTTTTTCCCGCTAAAAAGATATTGGACACGTGATTGCTCACAGCCAATGAAATTTAAGTAATGGCGATAGTTTGTCCTCGAAGTTTGATAGCGATATCCTACCTAGTGGCCGCCATTCTTGCGACCCGTGCTCAGGAGTATACAGCTATGGCGGCACGTGGTCGACGCAGTAAGTAAAACTTATATTTTTTTGTTAAATTCGCTCGTTTTAACGTAGGTTTTTTATAGAATTGCAAATTAGTAAACATTCTTTCAAAATCACATACTTTTGTGTAGATATGAAGTACAGTAAAGTATATAAACCGTCGTAAAAATATTAAACCTATACAAAGACCTGTCGTTCGTAGTGTATGTGTTTTTTTCATGAAAAACATTATAAAACTAAGTGTTGATTGCGTATTTTTTTACTTTTTATGATTATATTAAAAATATGATTATGTTTAGTACTTAATGTGTAACATTACATTAAATTTCATTAAAATTTTAAACGATTTGTGTAATTTATTCACGTAACCTACTATGCTTGAATGACCTAAAGTCCTTTCTAAAAGACAAAAAATACCTAAACAGAAATATGTTCAATGTCTTTATCAAACAATATTAAAAAACATTTGTTTTAGTGAAAACATGAGAAACACCTCAGTTTACGTTTTTTTCAACAGCCAAGGTCTCGGACTTTGCAACAGAAACAGTTTAATGCTTTGTAAAGTACATTCGGCTATAGTGGCAAGGAATTTCAGTTAAATGCTCGGTGTCAGGAGGTTATAATACAAACAGTGAGAATATGCAATTCCATATAGGTACCAGTGGCGTGGCGTAAAAAATATCCTTGGGCAAGCCGGTGCAGATTTGGGGTACATTTTCTTTAAGAACTGTAGAATAAGGTGGTCAAGTGCCTGATATTCGAGTTCTTTGGACTCTACGCCACTGATACATACATACATGGAATGATTAGACCTTAAAACACTTCAAATTTAAAAATTGGTGAATATTTTCAAAGACGTCACATAACATACACGCAAAAAAACTGTAGTTCTTTTCTGAAGTTAGTTAAAATAACTTAAGTAAATACCACTAAACAAATCGCAAAAACAAAGTACTTATAGGGGAACTTGTGGTAAGACGGAAACGCGGGGTTGGACGGGATTCTCACACAGAGGTTAAACTAGATAGATAGCCCCGTACAAATCAACATTAAAATCGCAAAGCACGATGTAGTTCTGATTTATCGGAATGTTGTATGGACCAGTAAGGGTAGTGTGATGTGACTGAGTGATTGCCATTTGCCTCTGCTCAAAAGGTCAGATTCGTCAAGAGAAGCGGGAATATTACATCCAAACGATGTTCCGAAAGGAAATGGGCTGTTGTCAATGTCTCAGCAGCATCCGAGTCCAGTGAAATGTGCGTTAGGGGCCGCGAATTTACAAGAGCTTCGACTTCCGCTAACACAGTGGTCAGAACCTCGTCGCAAGGAGCACGTTCGTGGAGAGACACCTCGTCCTTGACACTTCGGATAAGCCGCTCCCATGCGCCTCCCATAAACGGCGCAGCGAGAGGTATGAAGCGCCAATTAATTGACTCGTTGGCCGCATAATCTTCCACGGATATGAATCTGAATGGTTCCCCCCGACTTGCAATGAAGCGGCGCAAGCACATGATGGCCGCGTTCTGTCGAATGACTGTGCACCACTTCAAGATGTACGGCGCGAACAACCAGGAAGGTAAATAAAGCCACGTAGCGCTTTTTTCTTCTGCGACCGACCGATACATTAAAGGGCCCGAAATAGTCGAGACCTATGAACGAGAAAGGCCTTCGATGATGTGTCAAACGGGCCGCGGATAGATCTCCCATGGGTGGTTGAAATGTTCTAGATCGGCGCGGTTGGCACAGCTGGCAATCATGGCCCACTGATCGGACAGCATTCCTTAGGCCTAGCAATAGCTCGTTCATCACTAAGCCTGAGTATCTGTGGGCAGCTTTCTGATGATATCTGGTGATTAGAAGACGTACTGCTGGATATTTTCTGTCTAAGATCAGCGGCCGTTTAGTCTCCTCCGGAACGTCTGTCACAGCGACTAAGCGGGTAGATATTCGCAGCTGGTTGTTTTCGTCAATGAAAGGTGACAGACATTTAAAAGAAGTAGCCTTATAGTACGAAACTGTCGTCTGTCGCATGGCGCCCCATGAGCACAAAGATATTGTACTTGTGTCATCAGAGAAGGCGTAGCGGTAGGGATTGCTTTTAGAACGGGATTGATGTAGTGCAAGTTGTAAAATTGGCTGTGGGAAGGGAAAGGAAGAGGGACGTGGGTGAAAAATCTGCATGGGAAGAATTTTGCTTGCGAAAGAAACCGAGAGTGATTGTCTAGGTGGGCAGGCTCGCGTAGGTGGGAGGGGCACTGTGACGCTTCGCGCTTTCGGCGTTACGCGGAAGCTCGGCCTTCGGCCTTGCGTCGCTGACGCTCACCCGAGGGCCTGCAGCCCTCGGCGATCTAAAGATACCGCAGGGGGCGTTGTAACATGTTGGAGCTGCACTGTGACGCTTGGCACCTTCGGTGCTATGCGTAAGCTCGGTCTTCGGCCTCGCTTCGCTGAATGACACTTTGGGGGTAGTAAAGATCTAGGCGGACTAGCACAGCTTAAAATTTTGTGTGGAAACTACGCAAAAAATCGGCCAACATTATGTCAGTCGGGAAGTTGTAGGAGAGCGTTTTCCAAAATAAATACCGGGGTAGCTACTTTCTCAAAATATGGACTTTTGTTGAATCGTTTGAATCGTTAGTACATTCGAATTCGAACCTAATACGTAAAAAAAAGTGTCCCAAAATTTGTATGGGATTTTTGTCTTTCCACTACGTCACGTTCATACACACACTATGCAAAATGGTGACGTAATGGAAAAAAAATTGGGACACTTTTTTTTACGTATAAGGTTAAAGGTTCGAAAGTACTAACGATTCTGAGACAAAAAACCTCACAAGTCCATATTTTGAGAAAGTAGCTACCCCGGTATTTTTTTTGGAAAACGCTCAGGAATTCGACGTAAGAAAACAATGGGCTTCACACGTTGTCAGAGAAGAAATGAAATGAATGATAAATGATTTGAAGTCAATGCAATCGCGGCAGAGACGTGGTTACCACCTTAATCGCCATCATGGAAGATGAAACCTACGAAGTAGTCGTGAATTTTGCCAGCCCAAACAAACCGTCTGAGCTGCCGTACTCAGCAGCGGTCGAGCTCATGCGACGACATCCGCAACCGACGCCGTCTTTTGTCAGAAGCGTCAAAAACTGAAGGAAGATACTGGCCTTGTACATCAATACCTAAACTAAAAAAGCGTAACTTTAAACGAAAATTTACGTGATCAATTCGTGTGCCGTCTGCGTAGCGATGCTCGTTTGTGGAGCTGGTAAAAATAGCATGCTCTCTGGGAGTGAGATGCGGCAACAGTGGAGGAACCATTGACCGCAGAGGCGGTAAGCACACTTCACGCGCTGAACCCGGTGGCGGGGCGCGGGTGGCTGACGCGCGCGGAAGCGCAGGCTCGCAGAGGCTCTGCATAGCCTGCATCGGTGCCGGATCTCATTTCTTTTTGTAAGTGATCTTCCTTTATTTATTACATTCCAATCCATTCTATTTCCACTAACTTTGTAATCGCATGTATTTGTATAGGATTACAAACTTATGTGTGCAGTTGTGACAGAAATTGCGATATTTGGAGGTTTTTTAGGAATTCATAGGCTAAAAACTACCTATGTTTAAAATTTGGAGCCTGTGAGTTTGCTAGAAGTACCTTAGAATTATGATGATCATCAGTCAGTGAATCAGTGAGTGAGTCAGTCAGTGACAAAACTAAGGAACTTTGACATGCAATAGTTCTTAAACTACAAGTTGATATTGAGAATATATATAAGTATTATTGTGCCCTATATATCCCTGACATTTCAGGGTTCTAGCTTTAGCCAGTAGATAATTACGGGAGGCTGAAAATGGCCTGAATGGCTTCGAGAAAAGGATGGTACGGCCGTGCCTTTGTTTTGCTCGACTTGGCGGGGGCACTGCCGTGCCCCCAGATGTGTAAAAAATTACACGTGATATCTTCTCAGAACCATCGTGATCATTCGTGATATTTTTCTGATGTTCCATGGTCCGCGCGGGGGGCGGGGAACGATGACGTATTGAGTTGAGCACCGCTACACACGATGCGAATTACGTACGGATATGTCTGCCGATATCCCTAAAGGCCGAAGCAGTCTTTCGATGCTTTCTAGCTGCAAATGCAGTTTGAAGGCAGATTATTTGCAGTTAAAATATTTAACTACACGCCCACTGCAAGCAGACTGCGAAGTTGGTTTACAAAATTGATGCAGTTATTTCACTTGAAAAAGCACTTTTGCAGCCAGAAAGAAATTGCCAAGCTAACTAATGACACTAGGATTATTGCAGAAAGTACCTAAGTACGCAATTTTCTACGCATAGATTCCACCTTGACGGATTAGTATTCCTTCCCATTGCAAACAGAAACGACAAACGAGCGCATGCAGTTGCTCGTGAAACGTGAAAATAGGAACTCGCCGCAACAGTAGGTATCTCCGTAAAGTTCAATTCGGTTTCACATTCCGACTAATACTGTAGTGAATATGATAGCATTTGATCAAAACAGCATTGATTAAAATGTTCTTATTTTCAAGTAAAATTAATCTTAAACTAAGTAAATCATGGTCACCCTATGGATTTTGACATACACAGTATGGGAAGCGACAAACGTCACATTCAGTAGGGTGACCAAATTTTATGCAAAAATGATTTCTTCTACTTATAATCTGAAAAATAATTACAAATATTGGTGATAAGAAATTAATAATTAAAATCATTAGGTTCATCTTTGAATATTGTATTATGCCTTATTTTCTTGCTCCACGACCAGAAATCACCCTGTATATTTTTATAAATTTCGGTTACAGTCAAGAGTCAAGTACTCAATTCAAATATGTACACTAGCATTTCCCTCGGGAACTTCCAGTTCATTCAGTATAAAGACAGACAAGTAGTTAAACGGCCGTTTAGGAGGGTTGCCATACGTCCCGGTACGCCGGGACATGTCCCGGTTTGAAGCATGGTGTCCCTGCGTCCCGGCCGATAGGCAAATTGTCCCGGTTTAAAAATCATAGTTATTTAGTAGGGGGCTGGACTTTGTAAATAATAATATACCTACAATAAACACGACTAACTAGCTAGCTAAGCTAATCGTATGTGGATAGAACGATGTAAGCGCTGACACTTGTCCGTTTACTTTTTACGAATCAACGTCAACAGCGTCAACACATTTCGGGATCGCGGACGCGGACTCTCGGCGTTGACAGAGCGAGAGCGCACTGGCACACTATCAAGTTCCTTTTTAGGGTTCCGTAGCCAAAATGGCAAAAACGGAACCCTTATAGTTTCGTCATGTCCGTCCGTCTGTCTGTCTGTCTGTCTGTCTGTCTGTCTGTCTGT
Source organism: Eudemis profundana (assembly GCA_947034925.1). Lineage (NCBI taxonomy): Eukaryota > Metazoa > Arthropoda > Insecta > Lepidoptera > Tortricidae > Eudemis > Eudemis profundana. The sequence goes on from OX344794.1 coordinate 31,696,841, forward strand.
CTGTCCGTATGTCACAGGCATTTTACTCAGAAACTACATGATGGATATTGATGAAATTTGGAATATAGGTGTCTTTTATGAGCCGCTACTTAGTTTGGTATATAATAGTATTTTATGCAACAGTTGTATAAGTGGGTTCAAAAAATGCGAATTGCGTGAGTTGCGATACGAGCCGCGAATGCGGCGAGTATCGCAAATAGAGACGCAATGAGCGTTTTTTGACTTAATTATACAACGTTGCATACAATACTTTTTCTACGACGAGGTTTTAAATTATAAAATACAAAATTAATAATAACCTGGAAACAAGGCAAATATAACGTTTGACTGACAGTATGTGTCTATGGTAAACTTTTTTTTTTAAATTTAAAATATACTTAAATTAAAAATACTTTTTTTATGTTGGCATCAATTAATTTAGTTCGGAAAGTTTTGTTTTTCTTAAAAACCGTAGGAATTTAATTGTTTGTTAAGTTGGTAGTTGTGCATTTTTACCGTAAAGTTAAAATTTTAGCGCTTAATCCTTGACCTAAGTTTAAACTAGATTTAGAAGTCTGTGGCTGCTAGCAATAACGTAAAGTGACTATAACGACACTAGTGCTGTTATGGGGAATAGAGTATAGACTTCTCTGAACTCATATTATGTACGTTCTTATATTAGTGTTCGTGACCAAGTAAAAGACAGATAACAGTACAGGAGTAGAAAAATAATTAAAATGAATATTTTTAGGGGGGCACTCCATACATGTTAAAGACAGTAAAAAATTTTTTTTTCTGCAAATATCAACGTGGGGTACATAGTTCGACAGCTCTTTAAAAACACTATAAGGTTCCTAAGTAATGTTTTTGATTAAGTGAATGTATTTGGAAATACTCGCTCCGAAAGTTGTGTAAATTGTGTCCCCCCCCCTCTATTTTCTAAACCGTGCGTCCGAAAAATATGAAAAAAATCACGAAGGTAACGCTTAATTAATAATTTCAACGAAAATTATTTTCAACAAGATCGAATGTACCGTTTTTGAGTTATTGTCGATAAACTGCGCTTCTCAACAAAAGGACGTAATTGCTATGAAGATACGCTCTTTTGTAGTAATACTTTCAACGAAAATTATTTTCAACAAGATCGGATTAACCGTTTTTGAGTTATTGCCGATAAACTGCCCTTCTCGACAAAAGGACGTAATTGCTATGAAGATACGCTCTTTTGTTGTTGTACTTTTTTTACATCGTATTTTTTACCTTATAGTTACGGCTATGGAACCCTACACTGTGAGCATGGTCCGACATGCTCTTGGCCAGTTATTTTAACATCGATGGACCCCTACACTGAGCATGTTCCGACATGCTCTTGGCAAGTTTTTCTTTGAATGTCCCGGCCGGAGTCCGCACACTTATGGCAACCCTTTTAGCACCGCGCAACACGTAGGTATACGAGGCGCAGACAGAGCGATCCGTACTGGGGCATTCTAATGCATTCGTAAAACTTTGCTTGTAATGCGTTCGTTCACGACGCGCACACAAACAATCAGCGCGATGTACCTTTTCTAGGAAGAAAAATTACGGCAATTAACTGTGCTTATACTCCTTTTCACAAGATCGACTGTTTTTTTTTTTGATTCGGTATGTTTTATTATTTCATCACGATGAGTAGGTAGATTGGTAGAGTCAGACAACGCTAAATCTGCAGAGGTCGAAAAGAGGTTTTAATAAAACCTTTTTTCTACTCCTGTACTGTTATCTGTCTTTTACTTGGTCACGAACACTAATATAAGAACATACATAATATGAGTTCAGAGAATTCTATACTCTATTCCCCATAACAGCACTAGTGTCGTTATAGTCACTTTACGTTATTGCTAGCAGCCACAGACTTCTAAATCTAGGTTAAACTTAGGTCAAGGATTAAGCGGTCAATTTTAACTTTACGGTAAAAATGCACAACTACAAACTTAACAAGCAATTAAATTCCAACGGTTTTTAAGAAAAACAAAACTTTCCGAACTAAAATCATTGATGCCAACATAAAAAAAGGATTTTTTTCTACTCCTGTACTGTTATCTGTCTTTTATTACTTGGTCACGAACACTAATATAAGAACATACATAATATGAGTTCAGAGAAGTCTATACTCTATTCCCCATAAAAGCACTCGTGTCGTTATAGTCACTTTACGTTATTGCTAGCAGCCACAGACTTCTAAATCTAGGCTAAACTTAGGTCAAGGATTAAGCGCTCAATTTTAACTTCACGGTAAAAATGCACAACTACCAACTTAACAAAGAATTAAATTCACAAAACTTTCCGAACTAAATTCATTGATGCCAACATAAAAAAAAAGAATTTTTAATTTAAGTGTAATTTAAATTAAATAAAAAAGTTTACCATAGACACATACTGTCAGTCAAACGTCATATTTGCCGTGTTTCCAGGTTATGATTAATTTTGTATTTTATAATTTAAAACCTAGTCGTATAAAAAGTATTGTATGCAACGTTGTATAATTATGTCAAAAAACGCTCATTGCGTCTCTATTTGCGATACTCGCCGCATTCGCGGCTCGTATCGCAACTCACGCAATTCTCATTTTTTGAACCCACTTATACAACTGTTGCATAAAATACTATTTTCAACCTCTGCAAACATAGCGTAGTCCGACTATATAAAAAAATGGTAGGTATGTACCCATTATTACCAAGCTAGTTTAAAAGAATTAAAATGTAAATTACAATTTCATTAGTATTTTAGTTAACGGCCTGTATGAAATTTAGCCAATGCGTTAATGTATCAATTAAATTAACGACATGGCTGCGATGCTTGGGCCGTTCGTTTAGTAGGGCAACTATGAGGAGATTGGGGTTTTCTTTCTAAACAACTATGACCCGCCAGCAGGTCGACGAAGCCCCGCTGCGTGGCTTCTATTTCTGCTCTGAGGGACACAAGCTGACTAACAAACCTAAATTACGCAGTAACAGTAACCTGACCAGAATGACCAGATTGGCTCTTATCTGGACAGTTTATTATGAAAGCAGCTTCTTTTATCGGTTGGCTGCCGAAATTGGCATGTTTGCAACTATTCTCAAATATAATATAACATGTATCCATTTATAATATTATTACACAACTGCACACGCAATATAACATAGAATAAATCGATATTACATTAAAAAAAATCACATAGGTAGATACAAGAAATCAAAGTACATAGAAAAATTAAATGGTGCTCACCTATGGTCCAGGCCAGGACTCGAACTCGGGACGTTTGGATTTCTGGCCCAGCGTCTTTACTTTACCATTAGATCACCGGAGCACCCAACAAGTGCCTTAATTTTTTTTTCTTGTACTATCAATGTAACATAAAAATGTGGTGAAAATTACCCGCATTAAAAAACTAATAAAGAAACATCATGTTTTTCTCATATAGAAATTGAAATTCATTTAATGAAGTTGTGGAAGAGGTGAGCAGACAGAACGACATCTACTGAGTCCACATTAACCTTATAAACACATAAGAAAGGTGCATTCTGCGTGCATCGGGATAGTCGTCGGTGATATGACGCTACGCCCAGAGTACATCGTCAGCCTATATCGATACCTTTACACTCAAAGGGCGTAAACGCCATTAGAACCTGCAGCGTTTACGCCCTTTGAGCCTAAAGGTATCGATATGGACACATACGTCACGGTTAGTTTAGCAACGGACAAAATAAGTTTGTATTACCTAGCTAGTTACTATTTTCGCGAATTTCTAAAAAACGATGCAAGTTAGGAAAACTATTATATTTTTCCTTGAACCAAATAATTTTAGTAACTACATAGTTACCAGTGGCGTGGCGTACAAGATATCCTTGGGCAAGCCGGTGCAGATTTGGCGTACATCTTCCTTAAGAGCTGTATAATAAGGTGCTCAAATGCCTCATATTAGGCAAGCCGGTCGGTAGGAGTCGAGTTCTTTGGACGCCACGCTACTGCTAGTTACCTACCTACTTAGATACCTACCAGTGGCGTGACGTTCAATGAACTCGATTCCTACCGGCTTGCCTAATATCAGGCGTTAGAAACACCGTATTCTTAAGGAAAATGTACGCCAAATCTGCACATACTTGCCCAAGGATATCTTTTACGCCTCGCCACTCATAGCCGCCACTACCTACTGACTTAGGCAGTAACATGAATACGCGTTAGGTTAGGTACATAACCAGCCTACCCACCTAAAATATTATTCCGCAACATAGTCAACCTATTCTACTGTAGGTTATAGTCTATCAATGCTTATAATAATGATTTCATATTCAAAATAAGGCAGGTAGATAATACCCTATTAAAGTACATAATTATAATAAACTAAAAATGAGATAATAACGGGAATAACGCAGGCGAAGCTGCGGGTACCTAAAAAATGCTATTGACAATAAATTATACCTAGTACGCAGCCTAGGATCATTGCAATCGCAGACGGACTGTAGTAGGTAAGTACTTATTTGTACTGCCATGTCAGTCGCTGCAAAGTGGCGGTTTAGTTAAGTTTTCGTGAGGTTGATGTAACTGCAAATCGACTGCACGCACAGTCACTGTAGTCTGGCATTGGACGTTCAGTTCCGGCTGTTAAGCTGCAATATGGCTGCAATGGTAAAAACTGCGCAAGTAGCAGCATAGCAATATATCCGATTTTCGAGGGCATAAGTAAGTACGTATACCTATCATTTTCATTGCTCTTATTGTTATCCAAGTGTATTTGACAAGACAAAGAAATGCTGCTCTTAACGCCATCTTTATTATTTCATTGGAATCAATTAGTATCAAATATGGCCAAGCCAAGCAAACCAAACGCCAAAATTACTGTGTATCCAATACGACGTGACGTGATTAATACTTATAGAATAATTATACATCTTGTTCTTCATACTGGTGGCTTTACTAAAATATTTAATACCAAAAGTGATATCATTACACTACATTTTTTTTCTTAGAGGTAGTTTTTATTTCTAAAACTTGATTTTAGAAATTTTAATTTCATTGTTTATTTTGATACTGGCAATCCCAATAGACAGCTAGCTAATGACTGCTACTGCTTGCTTTGGTCTAACTGTCACACTTTAACAACGGCAGCGTCAGCTTTTCTGCTCCGTAATACTTTGACTCTTGCTGCATTTACATTTTACTGTGTGAAAAACCTTAAGTGTGTTGTATTTTGCCAACAAATCAGCATTTTTGTATTCAATCCTGTGAAATGATACTCATTTTTTATTATTCCGTATAAATGTGGGTCTTTTGACTGTTGGGTGAGATTTTAAAAGTAAACGTTTTTTTATTTGTGTACGTTAAATTCTCACACTTATTAGTAGAAATACTGTTGAAATCGTTAACCACGGCGTCGAAAAAAAACGAGAACTCCTCCAACACGGAGTCGGATTACCGATTTAAGGTAAGCATATTATGCTAACTAATTCCTTGAAAATAAGCTACTGTTGTCATTAAGTTTATGATTTTATAATTCTTTAGCAGGTTATTCCAGTGTGTACTATTAAAAATAATAATTGTTATAATTTACAGATGCCCTCCGCCAGTTTTGGGGCCCAAATGCCCCCACTTGGCGACGGGGGCATCAAGGATGTGTGGAATTCCAACCTACATGAAGAATTTCAAATAATTAGACAGGTTTGTACATATTTTTATATTTCTAAATATATGCAGTAGCGAATTTTATTTATAATGCTATTTGCAGTGCAATACATCAACTGTGGCTTTTGAAAAGTGTCAAACCAGCAAATCTGCTTGTGGTTAACCAGTGATAGAATTAGAGATTTGTAACACAGTATACCTAATACTAACAACATTTACAATTTGTTTTGTTGTGAATAAGTAATACTGAAAATACATAATTAGGGATTTTATGTAATAGAATGGTTTCAGTTCTATTACTTGTAAAGCCATTAAGCCACGTAGACAAATTAATTTTAAGTAGTCGTGCCAAGCTTCTGGAATTTAATATTTAAATTTTAAGGTTAAAAATTTCTTAGAAATATATTGACACCTTATATTCCCTTTATGAATTCGGGAACTTCATTTTATATTAAGAACTTATGCATATAGTTTAATTTTAAATACAATTTAATATGACATGACATGCCACAGGTTAATAGTTAATTTAAGTTTTTGATGTCTGTTTGTGTTGTGTTACTTTTTATAAGCTGGCCAAGCCTCCTTTTGTTTAGTTAGATAAGTATTTTCTAGAAAATATTACAAATGTGATCAGCTATGCTAATGTTAAAGTTTCATGTGTCATATTATCAAACCGCGTTTAGAAAGGGATTGAGCTCATATGTCATTTTTGAACTAATGCATGATATGACATTGTCAGTGGTAGAGTATGCAGATAAATTAAATTGTTATTTTGGTACAATGAAGTTCTAAAGCATGGAAAAAATATCAAATCATACAGCGTGTTTTTATTGATTTCCGATAGCATTAAGAGATAGTTCTTCAGATCAAATAGAGTTACTTTCTTAAACACCGTTTTTAAAGTATTTTAAGTATGATTTTATAATTTATGTACAATTGGTAAGTGTTGTCATTGATGTAAAGTCGAAATTGTCCAAAATAAATTTTGGCCCTCGTTTTCCTTTTTTAGGTGTGCTCAATTTACAAGAATTTGCTCTGGCGACATTGCCTTCTGTTTTTATTAATGTTACTGTGTTTTTTCCAACGCCCGTCGTGGCCACCACACGATTCAAAACTTTGGTATTATTGTTCAGTAATCCAATTATTTCCTGCAATGTATCTCTTGGAATACTTACCTCAGAGACGATTGCATTTACGCTTAAGATGGCCATCAAAGTTTTCAAAAGAACCTTCGTCTTATCGTTTTCTTTATTAAAATATGGTAGTACATTGTTGACAATTTCTCGGCATCGACCGTTTAATACTTTACCGCGATTCATATTGTATACAAACGTATTTTTGAAAAGCTACGGCAATTTGATAAAGCGAAATAATGTGACTGGTGACAGATTTGTCAAATATGATAATACTATTTTTTTATTAAACAAATGACAATATTTACCGAGAATAGAGTTTAAATATGCAAATCATATTTAGCTATTAATTGTATCATCTATAAGGGTCTGCACTTATGAAGATATCAAAGATTGGTTTATGATTATATTTAATCATTTATTAAGTACACTTGTGCTAACGGTACACTCGAATCCCTTTCTCAACGCGGTTTGATAATAGTTTAGTTCATGATTATAGCTGTGTTACTAAAATGTCTTATTATTAAACTGCGATTAGAATATGATTGAGTGCATATGTCATTTTTGAATTAATACATGAAATGACATTGTCAAGTGTGCAGATATGAAAATACTTATTTCAGTATGAAAAAGTTCTAAAGCTTGGGAAAAAGACACAAATTATATTACCTACTTAAATAAAATAGAAATAATGTAATAGTTATGTGGAAAATAATGGCAGCTTTGTCAAATACTGGCTACTTTAATATATTTTATAAAACAAATGACACAGCATTTACCAAGAATAGGTAGTTGTAATATGTAGTGAATAATTATGATGAAGCATATTATGCTGTAACTCTATTATCTATAAATACCTGCACTTAAACTATGAAGATATAGATTGACTTATAATTATATTTATTAATTGTACTTTTGTGCTAACGGTACTTCGGAATCATATTCTAATTGCGGTTTGATAATAACTTTCGGTGTGACAATATTTACTGTATTTAGTATAAAGCTAATGCGATTTTTCCTTGTGAGTTGATTCACAGTTTATTTATTTAAACTTTATTGTACAATCCAAGAATGTACAAATGGCGAACTTAATGCCGTCAGGCATTCTCTACCAGACAACCATTCAGGCTAAACAGACACATTATAGGTGTGGCATTTAAATTCACAACGAAATAGTACGAAATAATAAAATAGATACAGAATATATAGTTGTATTGTATACATTATATGTATACATATAAACATAAAAACATACGTATAAATACATATAAATACAAAGTTTATACAGTATCTGCTTGTGAACTCCTATGAAGAGTTTTAATCTTGAAGTTTCTCGAAGAGATATTTGCATGGCGTGTGCTTGAAGGAAAGTTTGCTCTGAGCTTCTTGTATACAGAGGGGGAGAGAATGATGAGGAAGATGAAGTAGCCAAATAAGTTGTTGTTGATAAGCAGAAACGTGGTCAAACTTTCAAAGGCCAAAAATAACATAGTAATAGTATCTCTTACATTGTTCTTTTTATTATTATTTACCTAGTATTCACTTGTATTATTTATTGATTGTTTCTCGGACACACCCTGGATGAAATCTGAGTAGTATTTTAATTAAATGCTATAACTTTATTTAATAAATTTCTGGTCAGAACCTGATATGAAAAAAAAAAACTGCGTTGCTGTTGACGTGTCCGGGTTTTGTGCTCCAAAATCCGGAAATTTACGCTTTTTGTCCTACGTGTCAAATTTTAGAGATGGCAGCCCTAGCCTACAGTGTACCTTGTATAGTATATTTGTTTGACACATATGTTCCTTACAGTCGGTGTGAAAAGCACGACATACTGCTTTTCTTTTCTCGCCCCCATGCTAAACTCACAAATCTACCACTTTGAGAAATTCGCAAATTTGATCATAATCTGTATAGGTTTAGGTCTAAAATCCAAGTTCGCCAAAATTGCACATTTGAAAGTTTAGCATGGGGGCGACGAGGTGTCACATGGTACCAAAATTATACTCATATTTGGAGGTAAAACGAGGTAATTGCTACATTCAAGGTTCAACTTTACCGCCTGGCCACGACATTCCTCGACCAGCGCGGCAGCGGCGGCCATAGGTGAGAGCGAGAAACCGCGCTCCGACCTCCCGCTCGCACCTATGGCCTCCGCTACTGCTGCCGGGTTATTCTTCGGAAATATGTCTGCGACTTATTCCTCTGTCTCCATACATTTAGTATGAATAAGGGCCAGAGGAATAAGGTGACCGCAGACATATTTCTGAAGAATAACCCTGCCGCTGGTCGCGCAATATCGTGGTCAGGCGGTTAGAATCCTTTGCTTCACTCTGAATGTATGTCCTCGTCGTAAATACATAATTTATCTCTCATGTGACTAAAGCTATAAAGGTACTACAATCATACAAGGGGTTTAAATAAATTTTGTGTTTTAAACTTTATTATTTGTGAATATGCATTGTGTTATTTAGGTCTGATATGAAATTCTTGTGTTGGTATGAGTAATATCATACATATGTTTGTCATAGGTAGTACAGAAGTACCATTGGGTGGCTATGGACACGGAGTTCCCTGGTGTGGTGGCCCGGCCTATTGGCGAGTTCAGGTCCACTGCAGATTACCAGTACCAGTTGCTCAGGTAAAAAGCAAAAATAAGCCTTTATTTTTCCGTATTAATTTCAAGCATGTTAGTATAGCTACTTAAATCTGTTCGGTATATATAATATACTAACACATTCTTTGTTTATAATATGGTTCCCATCTCGGTTATAGGCTTCTTTCAAAATATTCCTCTTCTGTGTATCCATCCAATCACCATTATCTACTTTCATCAGGTCCGATAATTTGCAGATTATAAAATAAAATAAAATTTGCATATAGTTGGGCCCCGTTATCACTTCACAATATTTAACAAAATAGGATTGAGGTGGCATTCGCGAACTAGTGATGCTTTTACCATGGATCGAGAAATTAAATAAACTAATTAATAAGTTACATTTCATTGCTTATCTTTTAAATCTCTGTAATGTCACTTTAATTTAAAATACATAGCAAGGTAACTTAATATTGGTATGTATACAATAATGTAAATTAATGTACCACTTTATGTCATAGGTGCAATGTGGACTTACTAAGAATAATTCAGCTTGGACTGACGTTCATGGACGAAAATGGAAAAACACCACCAGGCTACACTACTTGGCAATTCAACTTTAAATTTAACTTACAGTAAGTACATACACAGGTTGTCGTAGAAATGAAGCAACTAACTATGGACTTTCATATTTCCTGGTAATTGATCAAGCTCATTATATTTTTATATAACATTGTATGCTGGAGTCAGTTAACAACATATGACTGAATTTTCAATGCAATTGTTGCTTAATTTTTAATATATACAGGGTGTCCCTAAAACCAACGTGTATACGAAAAGAGCTGATAGGCTAGCTCATAAAAACCCTGATTTGACCTCAGTAAAAATCTCTTAGTTTTCGATATATTGACGTCTTTGCAAAATTCGTGCTAAGTGATACCCTGACTCGGTGGTTTGAGTGTTATGACTAAAATATCAAGTATTTTTCAAATCTGTAGGTTACCAAATAACTGCTATTGAACGCAATTTCCTATTTTTGTTAATTTCTTCATGTGGCATACAGTAGTAACAAAAAAATTTTTTCCTGCTTTTTTTAAAATTTTACCTCTGATTTCGATCGAGGGTTTAAAAAAAAAGTACCTGTTGGTACTTTTTTTTTCATTACCCCACTAGACATGTTCTTTCCGTGTACCCTTCAAATTAGGTGCAAACTCAACGTAATCGTCAATATCTCGAAAACTAAGAGATTTTTACTGAAGTCAAATTTACTTAATCTGTTGTCTTATGAGCTGGTCTATCAGCCCTTTTTGTATGTACGTTGGTTTTAGGGACACCCTGTATGTGGAACGCATTTGTGTTTTGTGTAAGCTTCAGGAGAAAATTTGAGCATTTTCAGTTAAATTGTAATGGATTATTTGTTAGTCCCATTATAAGAATATCATAAATAATAATGGTATTTCTTTGCAGAGAGGATATGTATGCACAAGATTCTATAGATTTGTTGCAAAATTCTGGTCTACAGTTCAGGAAACACGAGGAGGATGGCATTGAACCGCTAGAGTTTGCCGAGTTACTTATGACATCAGGTAAATTCACAGTGCAAGCTTTTCCGTCAGGTCGTAAGTGGCCAATTATGTTATGACATTATCTGGACACTAACTCTAGCTTGGCAACTTCGTTGGTGTCACTCACATGTGTGCTTTTTGTTATCTGCAGTGCAGCCGTAACTACTTACACAAGTTACCGCCAACACGAACGGCGACCGACGGAGGCAGCCTCCGCAGGCAGCCGTTTGTGTTGGCGGTAACTTGTGTAAGTAGTTACGGCTGCACATAACAAAAAGCACACATGTGAGTGACACCAACGAAGTTGCCAAGCTATAGTTCTTAAGGTGATTTAAGTCGATTGGTTTTCAAGATAAACAAAAACAGGGCCATCATTGGCAGATAGAGTGCATCAAGCTATAAAATGAAACAAAATCAACCATGATTGATGTCGTGGAAGCGAATGATGACCCTCTTTTTGTTTGTATGGAGAACCGACCGACTCGAGTCATAAATAATAATATTTGACCATAAAATAATGTTGTATTATATTTAATGAAATGAATACATGTCAAAACGCGCTGAGCATTTATTTTATTTGGGTTGCACATATTCTTTAACATGCAATGAAATATTAATACATACAAACATAATTGTATTATTCAGTAACATCATATTCCGCGTAATAGTATTTAGCACAGAAGGTATTCAATTTCGCAAGAACTAATAGTTCTTCAACTTTGTGCTTCCGTTGCAGAAACAAACGAAAACTGCTATTACAGTATATTAGGACGTAACTAGGGATGTAACGATTCCGATACCGGCCCATATGTATCGGCCGATATATCGGCATCGCCGATTATATAAGGTGCTAACAAATTAGTCACATATTTTTAGAGAAGATACTTTACGTTATAATAATTAACATTAACTAGAAATTAAGAAAACTTTTCATATAATTTTTTGGGTTTCATTTACCAAACAAAATAAATAAATTAAAATTCTGCCCAAACTTAATCATACTGTTAATTTAACAGACTAGAACATTTTCTGTCAAGTGGAAGTCGTTTTCTGTTAAGTGGCCAGTTAATTCATATTGAAAAATTAGTAACCATAAGATAATTAAAGAGGTCTTAATCACTGATTATTGTTTACCTCATTAACAGGGTGCTTTACTTAGTAAACTTACTTCCCTAATTTTCACAAAAAAACATACATAATTTGTTTATACATAAATAAACTCAGAAAGCTTACTACTTACTATCAGCGGTAAAAAAATCCGTGACTAATTTGTTAGCACTTTATATACAACCGATATTTGAAGAGCGCGAAAAAAAAATCGCTGTTCGAAAAAAAGCTGCAAGAAGTAATTTAAATTACTGACTTCATGTATGTATCGGTTTATTACCTTGTGCAATGATAATTACTTTGTTAATTATGTATGTATTTCATAATAATTATTTTCTTTGAATTTTGAGTTGACAATTTATTTATTTTTACTTTACACTTTCAAGGTTGAGTCTCCGTTAAATGTAGCCAAGTTTTAGGTATAATAAGCACATACATAGGTCTGAGGTGCGTACTCCATTATTTAGCCATCGATATTGGTATCGGTATCGCCGATCATTTACTACAATAATCGGTATCGCTGATCATTTACTACAATAATCGGTATCGTATGGGCAAAATTATGAATCGTTACGTCCCTAGACGTTACAAACCAAGCGCATCTAAATTACGTACCTGTTATTTGTTTAATTAAATTACAAACTATATTGCAGAAAACAAAAGTTAATAAAGAATTACATGGTATGGCAGACTTAATGCCAAATGACGTTGCTAAAAGACTTAATGCCGCTATAACCAACCATATATAGGGCGAAATAGTATAAGTGTAGGTACAGTTAGAAAAGATAATATCTAGATAGTTACGTTAATAAATATTGCGTTAGCATTTGTAACTACAATAATAAAATATTGTACAGCCAAATGTGTTTAGTCATAATAATGAAATATAATTTACCTAATATTCTGAAATATCGTAACGCTCAAAACTACTCTTTAAAGGATTACAATTTTTCGACCTTATGTTCGGTCAGCTGCAGAGTAAGGGGTAATTCATTAATTACGTTAGGGTCCCTAGGACGAGCAGGGGTTTTCAAAATCTCCACATGCACTTATCTCAGGGGGAGAGGGAAACGCCATTCTTACGTAATATTTTTATTATTTTTAGTTGAAATGTGCGATTTTAACATGCGGTGCTAGCGAATTTTTTCATAGCATTTTGCAATTTTTAAAACCAGATAAAATCCTATGTGAGAAGGGAAAGTCCCAGAAATCTTATCCCTATATGGGGGAAGGCGGGGGAGTCCAAAATGGCCAAAATCGTCGTTACATAATTAATGAATGGCCCCTAACCTTGCCATACTACGAATGACGGGGGTTCCTTTTCTCTGCAGTTGACTGTTCATATGATTTAATCATCATAATTAGCTTAATTTCGTACTTAGCTCATAAACACTATATTTCTTCAGGTCTTGTTCTCATGGATAACATCAAATGGCTGAGCTTTCACTCCGGATATGACTTTGGCTACCTGCTGAAGTTGCTCACTGATCAAAATTTACCTCAAGACGAGAATGACTTTTTCGAAAGCCTTCGACTTTATTTTCCCACAGTCTACGATGTCAAGGTGGGTCCAACTTCTCATCAAGTACAGTGCTTGTTTTTTAGGGTCCCGTACCAAAAGGGGTGCCAAGGCGACCCTAATTTGTTAGACTAGACGACTAAGAAAACTGTTTAGTCCGTCAGTTAGATTATTAAATAACCACATTTTTATAAAAAATAACCCGACCGCGGTGCACTTTGAAACTGCATTAAATCCGCCTTTTTGTTTATTTTAACAAACTTCATGCCCAGTGACACTCGCACCATCAAGACGAATCTAATGATGTATCATTTATCAAAATCGGATGTATCGTTGAGTAGTTACGAGCGGACACAGGAACAGACATACATACATACATACAGGCCAAACACATAACCCTCCTTTGGGCTTCGCCGCAGTCGGGTAAAAATATTGTACATGTGTTTTTTCTTTTGTTTGTTAAACAAAAAATGACGAGGATACAGTGCTTAGAAGTTTCGAGTGATGGTACAATTTTCACCTAGGAGTGACGTCACAAGCCCCCACTCCGGAAGTTTGATGATCTACACCTTTGTCGATTTTTAATAATTTAATAAACCAAAAAATACGTCCCATAATTTTCCATAATCTAACTGACGGACTAAATAGAATGATGATATATGTATTTTTAACCCTGGCATTATCTTTATTCTAGGCGTCTACTGTCCGTCTCAGGGCTGTATTTTCTATACCGTAATTCCTGCTATAACAACAAATAATAAACACAAAATTAAATTAAAAATTAGGCCCCTTACAAGTATCCCCTAAACCAAGGACCATTAAAACAAGAGGACTGTTATTCTCCATACAAAAAGCTGTTCCCCGATATTTACAACACCATCTATGTATAAACTTGGTATAAGAATTATATTATTTACAATTATTCAACTTTGCAAGCGTGACACAGTATTTAAATGTTAGAATTTATATATTATTAGCTGTTTACGAACTAATTGTTACTGTACTATGTTTCTTTTTTCAATTTAAATGTTTAGTTTTTTAGCGCCATCTAGTTTTTGCCTGGATAGCCCCTTGCGGTCGGGGTACGATCCAAAGTATGGACAATGACAGTCCTCTTGTTTTAATGGTCCTTGCCTAAACTAAAGCATGTAGTAGTGGGTATATAAGTCGATTGTGTTTGTGCACATTATGGGAAAAGAACACATCAAAACTACAAGCAAGACGGGCACAATTTTATACCTTTACGGTTTTTTATACCGCGTAATAGTTTGAATACGGGCAACGCGTAAAAATGTATATTTAATTGGTTTACAGTACCTTATGAAGCTCTGCAAAAATCTGAAGGGCGGATTACAGGAGGTGGCAGACCAGTTGGAGCTGCGACGCGTTGGCCCGCAGCACCAGGCTGGTTCCGATTCCCACCTCACTGGGATGGCGTTCTTCAAGATAAAAGAGGTATTCACACGCTCATACACACACAGACGCGCACACCAACATTATCACGCGGACACACACACACACTCACAATAATACAATATTACCGTAAATTAGAGGTAATTTGATCCATGGGGTAACTGAACATAATTTTTTAAACTATAAGTTTAAAAAATAATGTTCAGCGACGAGTGACGAGTGGTTAAGTCGCTGGGCCGGAAATCCAGAGGTACCGGGTTCGACTCCCGGTCTGGACACAGGTGTGTGCCATTTAATTTTTCTGTGTACTTTGGTTTCTTGTATCTATATATGTAAAGATCAAATATATTAGGAAAAAGTGTGACATGGGAGCCCCCTCCCATGGCACTCGCAACAGTAAACCGCATACAAGCACTTCGCCAGCGATGAAAGTTAAACGGTGTCATTAATGAGCCCGCTTCACTCGCGGTGGGAACCCGGCTTTAAGCCTGGGTTGGCGAAGTGCTTGTATGCGGTTTACTGTTGCGAGTGCGACCAGCGATGAAAGTTAAACGGTGTCATTAATGAGTCCGCTTCACTCGCGGTGGGAACCCGGCTTTAAGCCCGGGTTTGGCAAAGTGCTTGTATGCGGTGTACTGTTGCGAGTGCCACCAGCGATGAAAGTTAAACGGGGTCATTAATGAGCCCGCTTCACTCGCGGTGGGAACCCGGCTTTAAGCCTGGGTTGGCGAAGTGCTTGTATGCGGTTTACTGTTGCGAGTGCCACCAGCGATGAAAGTTAAACGGGGTCATTAATGAGTCCGCTCCGCTCGCGGTGGGAACCCGGCTTAATAGTTGGTGTCCGCTTGCAGATATTTTTCGACGACAACATAGAGAGCTCCAGCGGGCATCTGTACGGTCTGGGTGCCCCCTTCTCGGTGACGAACGCGAGTACCTTCCAGGAGGGCGCCGAGGCGGCCGGCTCCTCCTGATCGGAGCCCTGCGCGCCCGCCGGCTCGCCGCGCGCCTTCATCGTGCAAGACTGAACCACACACGAGGCTGATCCGGTCTCTAACACTACGTTTCTATCAGAACTGTGCGAGGCACGGGCGTAGTCAGGTTTTAGTATCGGGACGGGGGGGGGGGGACTGGGTTAAAGTTATTAGTTAGTAATCAATGAGATGTGCCGCATGCCTGTTCTTATTTTAATTCTATGAATGTTAATATCTGAGCTCCTCGGTTTGAACTCCCAAAACCCTCCCCCTAGCTACGCCCGTGGTGCGAGGTAGTTAAGCCACGAAAAATTGTACATTACACAACTAGGGTGGTGAAACAAAGAAAGGCCGAGATCGCGGATTTTTGCGGCCCGAGCTGCAAGCGAGGGACGGAAATATGCAAGGGCTTTCTTTATTACCTCCCGTGTTGTGTACGTAAATGCCACTTTATGGCCAGGTGTGGCATAAATATTCAATCAACGGTCCTGCCCTCGCTCAACACAGTCATTGGTGCATTTTTTCTTCGCGCAGCTTTGGTGGACTCAGCCTTAAGCAGCGGTTCTCAAACTTTATTGGCGACGACGCCCTTTTGTTACATTAAATTTATGGAAAGCAAACCCAATTTTACAGAGTATTTGAACTTCTGTACAGTTAATCAGGATAATTGTACAGTTAGCAGTATAAGTGCCACCCCGCTTTACATGTATAAAGAAGGACGCATACACGACCGACTGTACATACTCATCTGTCATTTAATTGAAAATACTTAATGGATTTAGGAGTTGGTCTATACGGAAACACTCGTGTGAGGACAGGCTACCGGTGCTACTCTAGTACACATATTGCCGACGTTTCTGTGTCAAGTGAACATTTGATATACCTATTCAAAACTTTTGACATCGTACCCCAACGCTTCCGATAAAGCAGTTCAATTATTCATCGAAGTGATATGCTCATTATATTGAAATATGAAATACTGTTCGCGTATTCCGCATTTCTTAAATGTATTTGTGTCGTTCTCAAGCAAAGGGTTCAACTTAGTGGTCAAGGTTTTAGCAATAGGCTACTGTTATGAAGATGCAATTAATTATCATTCATATTCATAAGCCGAAGTATTACCTTTTGCATGATAACATCGCATTTAAGATTTCTAGAAGATAACGTAAATATATATACTCGTAAACCGGCATCGAGTTGTAATATACGAGAATCTGTATTATAATTGTTGATTAACACGTAAATTTTCAACAGTGAGTAGGTTTATTACTTAGAACTAATTTAGTTACTAAAACCCATGAAATTAGATATTTTATTAACACATTCAGTGCCAAGCTCCCAAATTTCCAAACAAAATGAACACGATAGACGGATTCTTGGCACTGAATGTATAAATTAACTTGTAGAATTGATGTTTTGTCGTGTTGAACACTATACTGAAACTCGATCACATAATGCAAACTACAATATTAATATTATTTATTTCCATGATACGCACCGCTCGGTATAACTGAAGGGTATGTAAATAGCATAGTGGTTTTTGTAGCCCTTTATGAATTATTCGAATTTATACAAATTACTTTCCAAAATATAATGAAATGAATACGACTTTGATATAGAATTTTATAAATTGTGTGCCGTTCTCAAGCGAAAGGTCCCAAATACCAGTGGCCCGTCTCACGATAAGTTAAAATTTTCAAAAACAATAACACCATTGGTTGTTGTGCTCCAATGTTGCTAGTTTAGACTTTTTAAATTAACTAACTTGTAGCTTCTTGAAACCGCGGGCCACAGGTACTCAATAAGAACGTAGCAAAAGGCGAATAAAGTTGCATTTAGAAAACGTCTTTATTAAAGAGGCAGAGTTGTACTTTTTGCCTGGGAGCCTCACATAATTATGATTACTGTGGCTTATGCTTATGTCAGCTACAGGACATAAATTTAAAGGGATATTCCCTTTCATATGAGTAAGTTAGGTTTTGGTACTGTTTTGAAAACAGTCTGATGTATTTTGTGATGCTGTTGATAAAGATGATTTTATAATGAAGTGATTTAGCTTAAGTTTTAGCTGTTTGATGCTGCTTTGGTGCGTCTGGTTTTTATATTTTATACTTTTTTATATCTTGAATTTAATGCGCTAGCTTGATACGAAGCTTTTTTATCTTTTGACTTGATTTTTGAAATTATTTTATTTTATATTAATTTATTGCAGTTTACCTCGTTTTTAGTCGACCAAAGGTCTTATTTTAGCCATGGGGCAAATATTGTACACGTCTCAAAAAATTAGATCATTGCTTAAAACTATACGCTTCCCAATTAAAATTTAGTTTCCGTGGGACCTATATTTTATTACAATTTTGATAATGAAGTTATTATAAATATAGTTTCTACTGCAATTATGGAATTAATCAGTATTTTATCGATTATGATTTCTACTCTATTTAGAGGTTTATTTACGGACGATGCCTGTTTTAGTTGATAAAACAGTTTTTAACAATATTTTTTTGAAATATCCATCCAATGCGTGGGTAAGGAATAATTCTATGACTGTATTTAGGTCGTACTCCCTATTACATAACTATACCTAGAGATTTTTCTGGCGCGAACGTCGTGTGGTTAGTGTTTGGCATAATAACATCGACAATTATGTTATTTATTTGTGAACGTGTCATATCGATAATCTGACACTTATAAAATATCAATTAACTAAGTATCAGAAGGAAGTCACTAGCTTTGCCTCGTTCTTACCAAGAAAATCTCTCGGTATGCTTTTAAATTCCAGTATTTATAAACAGCATGGACGCTCGTGCTGAAAGTTATCGAAAAGCAAAATTAAGTAACCTACTAGTAATACTTGAGCAGGTTATAATGTGACAAAGAGATCTGTCTATGAATTGCAAGTACCTTTACGCGCAGCACTCAATACCGACCCGAGTAAAGTTCTAAAGTCAGTAGCTATTGTTAAACAAGCAAAGAGTTCACAATGATCTATAAACATGACTATTGATATGTATAAGAACGTATATAAGGCTTCGATTACTTAGATATGCTATTGACCATAGCTAGAAACCGTTTATGACGACATCAGTTCGAGATATAAGTATTATTGACAAATATTTGCAGCTTGTATCCATTCTTATCGCTTTGTACTATTATCAGTTATTATGACAATAGGGTATTTGACAATAATCAAAATAAATAAATTAACACTAACCATCAAATTATGTTTCGAAGACTGCTGGGATGAAACCAATCAATTAATTACACCCGTCCTCGTGCCACCAACGATTTTAAAATGACAAAAATTGAAAATAAGATGTGTACCATGTTGAGCATGACGTCACAAATCGGTATTTCATACTAAACTGCGTACTTTCTGAGCGATTTGACACTTCATAAAAAAAGCTGATTTGATCTGTCATCAATTAGCCTATTTGACTGGTCTCTTCGATGTCGTTTTAAAAGGTTTTGATTGTAATAAATAATATAAAAACGCGTGCGTATCTACCGTGCCTATGCTGTCATTCCTATAGTCTTATTAGTTTCTAGTTAACATATTTTCTTGCATTCAGATCGTTTGCTGTTCCAAATTAAGCACACAAAGGCCGCAGACGGCAGTTTTTCATAAGGCTTAAGATTGGCATCATCGACTTCAAAGTATTAATTATTCCGCAGAGATAAGGTTATGGAGGGTAGGGATAAGGAGAACCGTATCGGTGTATTGTAGGGGGCGTCTACTCAGAGGAGTTTGGATAAACCACTTGGTAATTTAGTATTAGTTTTATTCCAAGATATCATCATATTTTATCATGCTTCTATGGTAGCGCTCAGATGAGGACCGAATCAATATTTTAATTTAAAACATTTCGTTAGACCAGCGGTCGGCAACCTTTTAGCAGCCAAGGACCACATAGTAGCTAACGAAATTGACGCGGGCCGTACTATGTTAATAATCGGTGGTTTTATACAATTCTGAATATATCACCCTTTACATACAAAATTTCAAGCTAGACACGACCTTCAGCAATGAAGACGCCGACTAAGAAGAAGACATACAAAATAGCCATAGAGGCTCGCGGGCCGCAAGTGAGCGGTTCACGGGCCGCAGGTTGCCGACCGCTGCGTTAGACTGACAGATATTTGTATTACAGTGGAACCTCGATACGTCGAAGCTCGATAAGGCGAAATCCTCTATACCACGAAATAAAAACCCGTTCCCTTCCCTTCAAGCCCCAAAACCTCTATAACTCGAAATATTAGACCTCCATAAGTCGAAGTTACCGATGACTACACCTTACAAGATGTTTTAGTACATTTTTTACCTCTATACCTCGAAATAGATGAAATTTACCTCTATACCTCGAAGGAACCGTTCTTTTGTTTTATAACCTCTGTATCTCAAAGTTTGTGAATCTCTGTAACTCGAAGAAAAATTATGGCACGTGTCTAGTCTATTTGAAATTTTACATCTATAACTCAATGTTTTATTTATTTTACCTCTGTAACTCGAAGTTAAAAAGTACAGAAGCCTTAACCTCTAATATAAGTCGAACATGGGCCCATGAAAACTTCTGTAAGTCGAAACCTCGTTAACACGAATTTTTTAGCGTTTCCCTTGAGTTTCGAGTTATCGAGGTTCCACTGTATATTTATAATTCTTCAGTAGAGACGGCCAGGGCCTCGTTTCACGAAGCTACAAGTTACAATTTTACAAGTCTACATTTGCAACATTGGTCAAGTACAGCAACGCCATTGGTTGATTTGGCCAATGTTGCTAGTTTAGACTTGTAAAATTGTAACTTGTAGCTTCGTGAAACGGGGCCCAGGTCTCTGCATATCTTCCCCTCCTGGGTGAGTGCAGTATCGAAAAGTGTCCGTCTAAATGTGCTAAATAGAGGTACTATTCCAGATGACTACATTTTAAAGAAAGCGCCAAAAATTATTAAAATATGATAGAAAAGTTTGTTAATTCAATAAATGTTAAATTATTAAATATTTTATATACCGTTGGCCGGAAAAAAAGATTGAGACTAAGGGGTTTTATTTTTTATTTTATGCCCACTTAAATAGATAACTCTTCACAACAACACGTTTAAAAAAAAGTTTCATAACAGTTAAAGGTAAATATAATTAAAAGCTCAGGACAATTTAATCACTTGTGGGGAAACCCAAAGAATAAAATACTTATGCATTTATTTGGATATTTTGTATTGAGCAAAACACAATGACAGTGACTCGACAATACTTGATCCTTAAGTGCTGCGTGCTCTTGACGATTTTCAACTTGGCGCACTTCACTCCGTTTACAATTGCTAAATTCAATTCGGATGTTGACTAATGTTGAATTTTACAACATAATATAGTCACATGGATTGGAAAATACTAAATTATCATAACACAAAAGAAATAAACAAAAAATGTATAAAAAATATAAAGTTATGAGACCACAAAGTTTAAAGAAAAATTAAAGTCAATTTCGGAATGCTTAAATAACACTGAAAAAATAAATGTTTAACAACTATGTGCTTAAACGCACTTTTTCGTGCTCAAAATGCTATTTTTTTCATACAGACTTAGTACAGCGATGGAGCGGATGACGTCATAAGTTCCTACCGTTTTGTATAGAGCGTTTTCAATGCTCAGTGCGATCTTGCTACTTTTGATTACAATTTGTGGCTGTTATATTTTTACAAATGTATTAGGAGGTGTCATATAGATATTTGTTCCCCACAAATAGTAGAATCGATTTACGACAAAAAAAATCGAGTCAACAGGCGAATTCATGCCCTCTCGCTGCGCCATCGCTACTGCGGCCAGATTTTGAACTGTTATTTATTGCATTCGGCTGGACACTTTCAACTGTCATTTTTCTTCTCTTCCGTACTCTTTACCTCTATCCTCCATAAATAAGGTGAAAAAATTTACACTCTGACATCGACTCTACTATTCCAATGAGTTAAAAGTGGTCGACTGCGTGTGTTGCATGTTACGTAAAGGTTAGGATTGTCCACTCTGTTTACAAGCTGTTTTAGTGACAAATCTGAAATTATCCTATTATGAATGCTGCCGGAATGTGAGATATCAATTGGCATAATCCTACGATTATAAGTACTTTGGTGTCGTTAGTATTAATGTTACTATGTAATATAATACAATACATTCGCACGGTTGTAAAATAATGATTGTTAAGTGAAACAGCTGGAATAATTGTAGTCCGTAGTGATTTACCTGATATTGTAATCAATTGTGTAGGTACAGGGTGCACCGCGTAACGACCTGCACAAAGCCGGCTTATAAGACAAGTTAAAATTTAAAATATTTATTAAACTTTTATAAGCGGCTTTTGTGCAGGTCATGTTACGTAGTAAGTCCCAGGCGTTATTTTAATGGATAATGAAGTAGGCATGTAACCGCGATGAACAGACACATCACTACGTTAAAATAATATTGAACAATTAGGCGGATCTCACACTGCAGCGAAAATCGCGGCGACACGCGACTCAGCGATTTTCAACTTTGTATGTAGAATCATCGACTTGTATAGAAAAATCGCGGGGTGGCGCACACTGAAATCGCCCGTCGCGGCGATTTTTTCCGTGTAGCTGCGCATACACGGAAAAAATCGCGGCGACGGGCGATTTCAGTGTGTTCTTCGCCTTATGGCGTGTGGTCTGGGTCGCGGTTTATTGCCAATTATTTGTAACATTTGCATGTTGCGTTCCCCGTTATCACAGGACCCAAAACAAATAGTGATAATGATGTGAATTTAATGCAATTGCAGCGATATTTATTAGTATCGTATAAATCATTCCATATGACACGTTGTTCGATTCGGTACTATCTTGATTATTGGCTCAGCTCTTCATTCCTATTACGGTTAGCGTAGAAAGTAAGGAGCTGATTATTTTAGTGGAAAATTTCTTACATTATATCTATTTTACTATGATAAATAAATTTTTATATATGTTACCGGTCTAAACCGATTTCAGGACAAACTAGTTTCAAGTAATCATATGATTTCACAAAATTATCACTATTATACCGTCTTTGGCGGTCAAAGGGTTAATAGGTACCTACATTCGCGGAATGAAAAGGTTCGTCACTTTTCGACTCATACTCGTGTGTCAATGAGTTAAGGTTTTAAACTGACTAACCTTTTCATTCCGCGACTATACGAAACGTTCACAACGCTTAGTTAGAATTTCTAATATGGACTCTTAGTCCATCACGTTCTAATAGTAGTTGGTTGTATGTAGACATTCGATCCTCACGAAATAAGGGTCGATTAACATCAATGACATCATTAAGAAAAGAGAAACATGCTTTCTCGTTTTCGTTCCTGCGGTAACAGGGTACTTATATCAATCATACTGTACAAAACTATTCATGGTATCTATCATCAATTTCATTGTCAACAATACATTATTACGAACTGTACTTGTATTTTATTTTATACGCATATATTTGGGTTCTTACTAAGGCAATATTTGTGACCGTAAAAATATCCAGAATCTGATGCAGCCAATAAATAGTACCCAAATAGTACCGACGAAATACCTAAGTGAAAAAAATAGTACCCTTAAACCATAGATTAAGTATGTTATAATCGGAAACCTTAAACTCCGAAATATAAGGTCTGTTCACGCTGCATGCTACCCAAGCTGGCGTACACCGCTTGTATCTCTGGAACGGCTTTGTTTTCGGAAACGCTTTATATCTCAAAAACCCCTAAAATCCCTAGGGCCCTAAAATTTCAGTTCTCTAGCTATCGTAGAAGCCGAGATATTCCATAACTTAACGGTGTACATAATTTCACACCGTCAAGCTGGTGTACCCGGGAATTTCTTATAGAAAGAGCTCACTATATCTCGGCTACTACGATAGCTAGAGAAATGAAATTGTAGGGCCGTAGGGTACTATTTTTTGAGATATAAAGCGTTTCCAAAAACAAAGCCGTTCCAGAGATACAAACGGTGTACGCCAGCTTGACGCCCGGTTAAAGGGTACTATTTTTTTCACCTAGGTATTTCGTCGGTACTATTTATAGGCTGCATCAGATTCTTAATATCTTTACGGTGTACGCTATCTTGACGGACACGAATTTTAGGCAAATATACTCTACCTATTCCGATCACTGGTAAGTATGTATAATTATGTTACCCGACTGCGGCGAAGGCCAAAGGAGGGTACGCGCAGACAGAGCGCGGTCTGGCGTTCCGAGTTCTGCGTTCAGAGTTCTGCGTTTTGACCGCTCGAGAGTTCCAACGCACACAAGAGGCGTTCTAATTCTTGCGTTCTATTTTGTCCATGTCTCTATACGCACAATATATCGCTAGAAAGTTCATCTTCCGAAGAAAAGGCATTAATTAACAGAACACAACAAGAACAAGGCGGATTCAGTAGTATTTTTCATGAATTACTTAGATTTTTGTAGTGTACTTGACTTAAATCATATAATAATCTCCTTTCTGTAACCAATTCAATCAGTTTTCTATATTTACAACTTCAGACATCGTGGTGAACGCGGCGTTCTCTGTCTCGGCGGCAAAAGAACTCTAGAACGCGGCGTTTCGCTTTCCGCTTTGACCGCCTGCTGTGTGCATTATCGTAAGGGACTCAGTACATTCAAAAGAACGCAGAACTCTGAAGGCAGAACTCGGAACTCCAGACCGCGCTCTGTCTGCGCGGGCTCTTCTGTGATTCTGCCTAAATAATGTGATCTGGAGCCTTATCACAGAGTAGGGATGCTACGCCATCTCTGTTTGCGAGCTTGAACTTTTTCCGTCCGAGGCAAGGTTACCCGAGATCTGCTTTGGTGAGCTGAGCAGGAACAGAAATGTATGAGAAATTTTCAAGTCTTTAGCGTAGCGTTTTTTTAGACATTCAATTTCACCAGCTGGCACCACTGTGATCTGGTTTCTGGAAAGTTTTTATTTATTGTTAGTTTCACCTGTCGCGGTGCCTGTCTATTCGGCTGTTAACAAATCTTGCAAATTAAATTTGACCCACTTTCCGCTTTCCAATTGGGTTGAGATTTTTCATATTTATTTAAATTGGATGACAGTGCAATATTATTAGGACATGGAGTCGGAAAGTGGCCGTAGGGTCATCTACATTACATATGTAATTCCATGAAAATGTAACATAAGTTACCATTTCATCGCCAATTAGGTATTTATTTATGGCGTAAATTTAACTACTAATCTTAATCTAGGTAAGACCAGGTAAGTATAACTTTAATCCCTGGCTAGATGACTAAAAAAAAAAGTCATCATCCCCTATTGACCTGAACACCTGAATTTGCAGGTACCTACCTAAGTATTTATAAAATTCCGCCATAGTTATCCACTAAATTAAATTGTTACAAAAACGAAACTGATATTGTAGTTAACTAATACCGGCCCCTTTTATGAATTAAGTATACCTAATTACGATGGGAAAGAAGCTTACAAATCCTATAAAGCAGGGGTTCCCAATCTTTTTCAGCTCGTAGCGCACTTACAAGTTTGGTACTTGGTCATGGCGCCCTACCTTTAGTTCGCTCAAAATAGGTATTGTTGCTTTATAGGTAGGTACCCGCGAATATTTGTGGTTTTAGATAATAAAAGAGGATCGACTTACGGCGCCCCTCTTTACTTTCTACGGCGCACACCACGGAATAAAAAAGTTCTGTGGCGCACACTTTTGGAACCCCTGCTATAAAGTAAGAAGTTCGATCATTCTGAAAGTGTATGCTTTACAATTTGTGAATACCTACTCCAGTAACGCCGGCGGCCGCGCCAGACATTTTAAAAACCTTTTGACCTGTTAAAATGAAAGGGCACTTGCAAAAATAGAGGTACACTTACGACAACACAGCGCAACAAAAAAAAAACGCAATTTCATTTCGAAAGCTTTGAAACTAGTTCCGAGTTCTTATAAATGTAGGGGAATAAATTAAATCTACATGTCATTCGGATCGAAAATGTGGCGAAACATCGTTACTTGAAGCACCAATTAAATGTCTTTAGTTCAGGAGGATCACTTCCAGTTGTTCAATTAAATCCTAAACGAATCATTTTCGTGTCAACATCTTCATATCCCCCTTTAGGGAATCTTATTACAAAGCGAAAAAAATGGCTCATATTTACGGTGGAGCGTGACCGGTTATTTTGACGCAATTCTCGTTCTAATATGAAAAGGACTATACCATCACCTAATTCTCGGAATATTCATCTGACGTGTACGTAAAAGCTGTATTAACTACTTAATCGCTAGGCAGTATTCTGATTAGATTACCGCCCTAGTTCATTGGCTGACGCTCGGGGACTTGTATTATTAAGAGGCGGGATACTACCTACGTCCTGCCTTAATACCCGTCTCTCTGTATGTACTTAAGGTGACATCTCACTTTTCTCTCGAAAAAATTTAAACGATTGACTAACGCATTGTATTTTGTGATTTTTCATAAATAGAGAAGATATTATTAATGTGATACTTTCCAGACACATTATTGATTATATTTATATTAAGGTGAATCAAACGCAGACTAAACATTTTTTTTTGAATAGGTACCTATGTTAATAAACTTGCATCGTATTGAACCAAGGTGGCTTCTCCAATACGAGTAGGTACAGTAATATAACAAGTTTATGACACGAAAATATAAAACCTACTATGAAAATATACAAACTTGAATGTTTGGGTTTCTCAAGTATCTATAGGTAGCAGTAGCGTGGCGTCCAAAGAACTCGATTCCTACCGGCTTGCCGCTTGCCTTACCGGCTAATATCCTGATATTAGGACAGCCATTTGAGCACCTTATTCTACAGCTCTTAAGGAAAGTGTACCTACATACGCAAAATCTGCAACGACTTGCCCAAGGACATATTTTCCGCCACGCCACTGATAGGTAGTTAGGTTTATCATTTAATGCCACACCTGGCCATAAGCTACGCGTACGGAAAAAGCCGCTTTCTGGCCAAGTATTGGCATAAAGTGATGTACACAACACGGCAGATGATAAAGAAAATAGAAAACCCTCGATCGCATATTTACGTCCCTCGCTTGCAGCTCGGGCCGCATACATCTGCGATCTCGGGCTTTCTTTGTATTACCACCCTAGTTACTATTATCTTAAATGCTTCAAGGAATATTAACTGATGGGTCGTTTTTAAAAAAAAATGTCCGTCGTTAGGCCTTAAATAAACAAAATGTTAAACTTATTCCTTTGAGTACACAATTTAAATGGTTAACTTTCGTTACACAAACGAAAAAGTTAACACTTGGTTTAATGACGCTCTGACTACGTAGGTACATCATTTATTGAAATCGACCCTGATACTAAATTTATACTTGCTGTCTAAATTAGGTGAATATTTAATTTAGTTTCTATGCTATTTGTCCAAAACAGGAGGGACAGTTACCGGCTTGCTTGTATGTAAATGTCACAGTCGTCATGATCATGAGCGACGAAAAGATGATGGCGATAAAAATATTGATTTGAAGCAGACCATAATAGGTATATAAATTCACTTGTATGTTTTTCCAAAAAATGTGCAGCACGGATTTATCTCAAAAAATGGTAACGATGACGAAATGTCGGAAAAAAAACTAAGCCACATACTATCCCTGGTCTCTTTGTAATTTTTCTGTCTATGCGCGGTCAATACGTTTAGTAGATCATATTTTGCAGAGATACGAGTTACCTAATATCGAATTTCAACAAAACCATACTTATGAAATCGGTACCTATCGAAGATTTAGTAAAGATTTCTGCTCTCGTCTCTCTTTTTCTTTGTTTTACTCGACACATGCTCAACTACATTGAATCGCTAGTTTCATAGTTTCCCGTCAAACAATCGATCGTTGTAGGTTTGCGGAGCGCAACAGTGTTTGCAGGTATGAACGGGATTGTTGCAGGTAACGCGTCGGGTCCACTTGATGGAAGTGGACTGCCGTTATACTTTGCATCGATCGCAAGGACGTAAGGGTAGTGACAGATGAATTGTTAAAGGTTTCTCACATTTTGGCAATGGTGCGCGGTAGGCGGGCGCGGCGGCGTATTAGGGCGGCAAGTGAGAGGCTAGAGGTCGATAAGCAGTGTGGTGCGCTGAGTCGGGGAGGACGGTCGCGCGATTTCAAGCCCGCCCCGCGCCACACGCGACTTTCGCGCCTTAAGAAAATCTCGCGCTGGCGATCGAGATCGCCGTGCTGCAAGCGCCGCTGCTCCGCAACCACCGGCACTAACGGCACAGTGAGTATGCACAACGGGTCCGACTCCGGTCTCAGCGAGGCAACCTGTGGGTCGTAAACCCGACTCCTAATTCACTTGACCGCTGAAATAAATATTTGTGCGCCACTCTGACTTAGTGTTGCGTATGCTTAACGAAACTAGACGCTAATCCAGCGACTATACAGGTAATTCCTAGACTGCATTTGCATTCTAGGGGCTAACTCTCGCTATCGATAGAAACCGGACATTTAGGTTAAATAGTTCGCCTAAGTGTTAATTTTGTTGTCAATTTCAATTGCTTTAGTTGTTAGCGGTTCAATTGTTATTGCATTGTTTCACATTCCTTGAGTACGAGCATTAATAAAAATTACTGATCAACAACAAACCTAATTCATGAGAGCACGAGTCTTAGAGTAATGGGAAAACAATAGTAAGTAAATTGACAAACAAAAAAAACTTGGCGAACTATATTTGCTACCAAACTGAATCAGAGCGTCTAAATTAAGTAGCTATAGGTATACCTAGGTACCGTACAAGAAGATGAGTAACTTAGGCAGCGAAGATATTTGTATGTAGGTATAGGTATATATTAAACTGATTAAAGTTGTGACGTGGCTAGAAATACGAGTATACATACACTAGTTTGCAACTACATACATACATTACGTCAAAAAGGCTAGACGTACTTCATTATATATACAATTATGGTTATCTCTATATATGATACTTTTTAACTTGCGATTTTTCTCACCTGTGCTGAGAAGGGAGTGGGCATCTTCTTTAATTCACTCTAATTTAATGCTTAGTCACAACCTTAAAAAAGTTCATTGTAGTTATATTGAGATGAACACCAAAAAAAAATACCTTGAAAATTCATCCCATACTTAATTCATGATTCAAGAGTTATGTTCTTGTCATTAAGGAACAGAAGGTTGAATTCCTAAAATGTTAAGTTTGTAAGAAGTTGAATTTGCAGCATGTTGAATATTAAAATGCTGAATTTGCGTAAAGTTAAATTCCTAAAATGTTGAGTTTGCAAAAAGTTCAATTTGCAGCATGTTGAATATTAAAATGTTGAATTCCTAAAATGTTGATTTTGCAAAAAGTTGTATGCGTTGGTGTAGATGCCAGGAGCCTTGCTCCGTCAATGCCTGTCGCGGAGTCAAGAAGTGAGCTTAGAGTGGAGGCTAAAGCTATATTATACGCGTGGAAAATTAGTTATTGACAACATTAATGCCACCGAGTGAAACAGTTTTTTTTTTTCATTTAGGAACAGAAGGTTGAATTCCTAAAATGTTGAAATCCCAAAACGATTACTGTCCCAGAATATTGAATTTTTTTAATTTCGCAAAATGTTGGATTCTTATAATGTTGAAATATTTAAAAGTTGAATTCCTATAACGTTGACTTTGTGATGTCCTAGGGAAGTATACATTTTGGGATTTGGGATAGGTTTTGGAACCCCTTTGGATTGCAAGGCGGCAATCCATCCACGCGATGAGGCATTACGCACTACCTCATGATGTTAGTGATACTGTCATAATAAAATTGGACATAAAAAATGCTTTCAATTCTGTTGAGAAGGACACCAATTATTAGGTCAGAATTTATTTTACTACACCAAAAGCCTTCTTAATGCTTCGAAAACGAATCAGAAACATGCATTTTATCCACACGTGGGGCAAAGTATAATCAGTTGTGCGGTGTGGTGAATCATTTAGTTTTTGAGTAAAATGCCTATGACATATGGACGGACGGACGGACGGACGGACGGACATGACGAAACTATAAGCGTTCCTTTTTGCCATTTTGGCTATGGAACCCTAAAAATGCACTGTTATTTTAACAAACATATTTGATATCACAAGCCCGTGGCCCCCAACAAAAACGAAATGCTACCAGAACAGTAGGTTATGTTAGGATATAATTGTGACCCCTAACAAAATTTAACTGCTACCAGAACAGTACGTTAGATTAAGTTAGAATTGTGACCCCCAACAATAGTGAACTGCTACCAGAACATTAGGTTAGGTTTGGTTAGAACTTTGACCCTCAACAAAAACGTACTTCTACCGGAACAGTAGGTTAGGTTAGGATGTAATTGTGACCCCCTACAAAATTAAACTGCAGCCAGAGCAGTACATTAGATTAAGTTACAACTGTGACCCCCAACAATAGTGAACTGATACTAGAACATTAGGTTAGGTTAAATTAGAACTGTAACCCCTACAAAAACAAAACTGCTACCGAAACAGTAGATTAGGTTAGGTTAAAATTGTAACCCTCAACAAAAACGAACTGCTACCAGAACAGCAGGTTAGGTTAGATTAGAATGGAGACCCCATATAATAGTGAATTGCTACCAGAACATTATATTATTTCAGTAATTTTAAGTAAAAAGTATATTTTATTATTATTTCAGTAATTTTTGCAATTAATTTAATGCAATTAAATATAATTTAGTTTAAAATTTTATTTTGAAAATTGGTAGGTACCTACAATCTGGCGGTATTGCCTGCCAAGTTTGAAAATGAAAACTAAACGCAGTTCTTAGCATTATCTGTGGAAGACTTATTGAAAAAGTTGACGGTAAATAATTTGATATTTGTTTTATTTTTTTTCCTCGCAAATGTGATGTAATAGTAGATTGTGTCACAAGGGAGCAAAATGATATATTTACGGCGAGGGCGTACATTGAATCCTGAACGAAGCGAAGGATTCTAAAGTAGAATCCGGAGCGTAGTGAGGGATTCAAGTGTTAACGCCCGTGGTGAAAATAATTTTGCTACCTTGTGACACATACTGCTTTTCACACCGACTTTGAGGAAAATTCAAATACAAAGGCTACCTACCAAAATATCGAAATACAGCGTGTAAGTCTAATACGGGCGAACAATTAAACCAGATATAGCTTTTAATAGTGTTATCATTAATGAATATGATTTTTTAAATTACACTTAATAGTGACCTCGTAATTAATTTTTGAAAATTTACCGAGCAGCAATGTACCGCATACATGCTTGTTATGACATTGCGAGATACGAGCTTTTTTAAAGTAACTGTCAACTAGCGTGTTTGTCAACTTGAATGTGTTGCGTTACATTGCGGCCCGAATTATTTTGTATGGTAAATGTTTTCATTGTGGTTTTAAGCAATAGTTATCTAAATATGCTTCTTAGGTCCTATGCTGACCACCGTTTCAATATTCGCCCGTATTAGATTTACAGGCTGTATAATAGTTAATCAAAGAGCATCACACATTTTTAATAAAATGAAATGTTAAATTGTTAAATTTATAGTCTCTTATTATTTTATAAAACGTTTATATTTTTTTACGGATGGCACGAATTTACCACTTCCATACGAGTATTATATTTATGGCCCTCGCCTGCAGCTCGGACTGCAAACACCTGTGATCTGCGCCTTTCCTTATTATACCGCCCTCGTGTGTAATATACTAATAAAGCTGTCTATGGTATGGCATATTCTAAGTAGGTTCAAACTAAAAATACCCTGTTGTCCTTGAACAGAAAAGTATCACTTTGATCCCTCTTATGAGGGATCAAAATACTTTTTTCTGAATAGGAGGTGTGAAAAACATTGTGTGTATCACGGGCAGTAAGGGGATTACAATCGATCGTTAGTAATCCCCTTCTTAGTACTACCCTCGGTGCACAATGTACTATTTCATTCAGTCAATTCTATCGACTGAATAGAAATGGTAAATCAAAAACTGACATGTAAGAATAAGGCTAATGATACAAATCATTAATCTTATTTAATTTTACTTAAAATATCGTCGACCGTACGCTGAATTACGGCAAGGGACAGGCAAAACAATGTCCCTTACGCTAATTCAGCCTACGGTCGACGATATGTTATGCTAACTGAAACATTTAACTAATTTAATTACATAAAAGTTGGTGAGCGAGTCATTGTTTAAACATTCACTTGCCGAACATTAGTGATCACAATATTTGTGAAGAGTTCTACCAAATAATGTTTTTGATGAAACAAAGGTAACCCCATTAAAATATTTGAGATTTACAAATAATTGTTTTTGTTTTTACATGAGTTGTGGCACCGACAGTCCAACTTACCCTAGTCTAATTTCTATGAATAAATTATATAGCCCCGGTTACCCTGCATCTTTTAGTAGCTCTCCTTTCGGTTCCTTTGTTTATACAAACTCGACAAAGTGATTTCATATTTTACGTGCGGTAAGGTAAGGGAGCATACATTTTGTAGGTAGACACATTCAAAACCTTAAGGTAAAGATGAAATTGAGATGTATTTTTTCTGTTGTTTGACAAACAAAAATGACGAAGATAGAGTGCTTAGAAGTTTCGAGTGACGTCACTCCTAGGTACAATTTTCACCTAGGCTAGGAGTGACGTCACAAGCCCCCACTCCAGAAGTTTGATGATCTATAACTTTGTCGATTTTTAATATTTTGATAAACCAAAAAATACGTGTCCCATATTTTTCCATAATCTAACTGACAGACTAAATAAAATTATATATAGTTTTAGCCCAGTTGTCATCCCTATTGGGCCACTGGACTTCATTTCAGTAACCGCGTACCTACTATCCAATTTAACTATTGTTTGGCTCTTAAAACTATACTTAGTCTAGTTGTCTTTTATTTTGACTTTTTTATCGGCCAGGAGTGGCTCACTCCGCGAGAGGTTTTTGCCAGCGACCAGAAACAACACGCGTTATGCGATAGAGAGAGACGGTCGGATCCGGTGCGACCCGGCCGGTGATCGGACCCGAACGACAGTTTTGTTGTAGAGAGAGACTTCTGTATGTAGTAGGTACTATTACTTATTCTGTGTATCGGCCTAGATTTCTTATAAACACTTAGGTACTTAATAGTACATTACACAACTAGGGTGGTAAATACAAAGAAAGGCCGAGATCGCAGAAGTTTGCGGCCCGAGCTGCAAGCGAGGGACGTAAATACGCGATCGAGGGCTTTCTTTATTACCTCCCGTGTTGTGTTCATCATTTTATTCTACACTTGGCCAGAAAGCAGCTTTTTCCGTACGTGCAGCGTGCGGAAAAAGCCACTTTATGGCCAGGTGTGGCATAAATATGTATACTACACACCTTTGAAAACCTTTAACTATCCAATTGCTTAACGTCTTTAGTTTAAAAGTTAGATTTTGATAGTAGTTTAATTACTATTTCAGTTTCTGTGTTTACCCGACTTCTCAAGTAACTAAAATAAAAATATTTCTTCGCAATGTTAAGTTTTGTTCTCATCTCATAGCGAGGAACTTTCAAAAACGTTATATTACTGTTTTAAAGGGTAACATCACCGATAAAAAACGGAAAACGACGCTCTCGTAATAACGAAACGCGCCAGGTAGGTTGAATAAACGGAAAGCCCAATGGAGGTATTGAATTTACACAAGACAAAAGGTTTTTTTATATGGCCACGTACAAAAAATATAGCCCACTGCAGAAATAAAAGAGGACTATGGCGTTTTCGCGAAACCTATATTGATTTTCGGATGCAGAGCGCAAAAGCATGAAACGTTCAGCAACTTGTTTGTGTTGTGGCCCGGCTAGAGTCGGGAGTAAAACTCGAGCCGTGGTTATAAAAAAATGTAATAAAATTAAATAATAAAACTATATACAATAAAATTAAGGTGAAACGGCATTCCGTCAGTACGCAGTAGGTATGTACAAAGGAAGGTCACTGGCCTTAACGGTGCTGGGAGACTGGATGGCGGTGAAGAGTCGGGACTTCAGGATAGGTAGGTATAGGTTTTCAGTTCCTAGTTCGAAGCCAGCTCCAGACCAGTTCAGAAGCGCTATTCTGCATCAGTCGATACGATAAACGGAAGCGACTTCACACAACTTCAATCCAGTAAAAAGGGCTGGAACAATCCTCCCGTTAGCGTTTGTCTCAAACCAATCCAAGTCTCATTTATTCTTTGCCAAGACCAGTGAACATTTAATTAATAAGACTTGGATTGAGTTTGAAAGTTACAAAAAGAACATAGTAAAATATATAAAAACAAAAGTACCTGCGAAGCGGCAGCCCTTACGAGTATTTATATATCTACACAGTAATTAATATTTAAGCAGTTTAAAATATCATAATATGTCAGTCTGTTTAGCAAATAACAAGATATCACGGCAATGTGAAAAGCGACCGAAAATGTCTCCGTGAAAAAAAAGACGATCGTAAATGCTGTACGTTCGTAAAAGTTTCTAACCGGCCAGTACTGCGCCAAGGAGGTTTGCCGCGTTACAGTACCCCGCGCGCCCAGGAGAATTTTCCAAGTTGGATAACACAGGAAAATTCCAGGCAGAAAATAACAGAAAATATACAACTACACAATATTTACAATTTTAAATCTTTAATGTGCCATTTACCTATCGCACGTCCATTATTGTCAGCCAATTCATACACAAGAGGTGACAACTTTTTCAATACTGTACACTTAACATATTTGGGAGCCAATTTTGCGGTAAAATATTTACCAGCGTCACTTAATTGGTAGTTACGGCGCCATACAACATCACCTTCATTAAATTCGGCCTGTTTACGCCTCAAGTTGTAGTATTTACAATTTTTTACATGAGCTTCCCAAATTGCTGTCTGCACTTTATCTAAGATAGGCGACAAGTGACCTAAATTCTCAGCATAAATGTCACGAGGTGCAAAAATGAGATCGTCATAATCGACGTCATTAGAGTCTGCGGCACCATAGAAAGACCCGCATGGCACTAACTCTCTGCCGAAAACCAGGAAGGCAGGGCTGAATCCTGTTACTTCATTAACACTGGTATTCATAGCAAATTGGATCTTAGGAATATTGACATCCCAGTTTCTATGATCCTCCTCCACAAAAGAACTAATTGCTGTCATGATAGTACGGTTGTAGCGTTCAACAGAATTTACCTGAGGGCAATATTTAGGAGTAAAATGCACCTGAGGAATCTGATATTTAGTAAAAAGTTCCTGTAATTCATTACTGATAAACTGAGTACCATTATCCATTATGATAGTACGAGGAAAACCGTGTACCAAGAATATAAAGTCTTCTAGAATCTTACATATTATATTAGAAGTCGCCTTTTTTATAGGAAATATCATGCAATATTTCGAAAAGCAGCAGTTGACAACTAATATGTAACGGTTCTGCTTACGAGTCATAGGTAAAGTGCCAACAAGATCGATTGAAAGGCATTGAAATGGCCTGCAACATTCTTTAGGTTTACCCATTATTCCCAGTGTCTGATGATTCTGGTATTTGTAGGCCAAACAAGTCTCGCAATCGGCAATATATTTACAAACGTCTCTATACATCCCCGGCCAGAAATAACGTAAAGCGATTCGCTTATGAGTTTTGAAAATGCCGAAATGGCCGGCTGTAGGCTGAGAATGATTTTCATGTATAATATCATCTCTCATTTCCTTCGGAATTACTAGTTTCCAGTCATACTCGGAAGTGAGCAAAGAACTAGTCCTTTTAAGTCTGTACAGATTATTATTTACAATTTTGTAGTCAGGAAAAGAATCAGGATTGTCCCGACAACCGTTTAATATATTGTTAAACCATTCATCGTTAGAATCTACATAAATCAGGTCAACTGGCACCGAACGTGATAAAATGTCAGGAACGACGTGATCTTTACCTTTTTTATGCCTTATTTCAAAATTAAACGCAGACAAACGAACGCTCCAACGAGCCAATCGTCCTGAAGGGTTGTCTAAGTTTAAGAACCATTTTAAGGCTGCGTGGTCAGTATAGACTATGAATTTTTGACCATTATCTAAATAACATTGCCAATGTTCTAAGGAAGTAATAACGCTTAGTAATTCACGTTCGGTGATTGAATAATTTTGCTGTTGCTTAGATAAAGAACGGCTAAAGTAAGCAATAGGCTTTTCGATGCCGTCTTCCTCTTGCGTCAACATAGCTCCAATTCCAAAATTGGATGCATCACAATGCACAGAGAAAGTCTTAGTAAAATCAGGACAAGTTAGTACATGAGTAGATACAAGAGCTTTTTTTATTTTATTAAATGCAGCATTAGCATCCTCATTCCACTTGAAAGGAGGAGCTTTCTTTCCAGTAGAAGTAAGCAAATTCAGTGGTGCAGCCAATGTGCTAAAGTTTGGCACAAACCGCCTGTACCAACTGGCTGTACCTAGGAACTTTTTCAATTCACGTCTAGTAGTAGGAACAGGTATGTCGAGTATCGCTTGCACTTTTTCAGGGTCTGTGTGCAATCCTTTGTGGTCTACAATATAACCAAGATATTTCAGTTCGCGACGAAAGAATGCAGACTTCTCAAAGTTAACGGTAAGCCGCGCGTATGTAAGTTTTTCTAATACCTGCGATAACAGAGAAATGTGCTCTTCAAAGGTATTAGATATCACAATAATATCATCTAAATACCAGAAAACGCGGTTTTCAAACTCAGGCGTAAACAAAAGGTCCATTAAACGCTGCTGGGACGCCGGTGCATTCGTCAATCCAAACGGAACAACTTTGAATCTATACATGCCCCGCCCAGGGACGTAAAAAGCTGTTTTATCTCTATCCCCTTCGTATAATGGTAATTCCCAAAATGCCTTAGCGATGTCAATACTAGATAAGAACTTAGCATCGCGCAAATTATCAAGAATCTCATTTATATAAGGCAGTTTATACGCGTCTTTCTTAGTGACAGAATTAAGTTTCCTACTGTCTAAACAAAACCTCCAAGTACCATCTTTTTTAGGAGTCACAAGAACAGGACTCAACCACGGGCTCTCACACAGCTCTATGATATCTAAAGCAAGCATTTTATCTACCTCTTCCACTAGCACTTTTTGTTTCTCGGGAGAAAGTCTATAACATCTTTGTCTAATAGGTGCATGATCTCCGGTATCAATGCGATGTTCAATCAAGTGTGTACGGCCAAGCGGACTAGATTCCGTGGAAGCCTCGCGAAACTGCGATATAATAATATTTGCCCGAGTCTGTTGTTCCCCGGACAAGTCTTCAAATGGAAGAACTTGCTTAGAACCGTTATATACAGTTAGAGAAGTACAATTAGAGGGCTTTTTCAGTTCGACGTTAGTTAGGCAATGAGGCAAAAGATTAAAGCCTTTCCAAAAGTCTATACCCAATATTAAGTGTGAAGAAATGTCGGGTATTACGTGCGCAGCAATACGTAAATATTTACCGTTGAACTTCACAGGTAACTCCATGTAACCGACGGAGTAAACGGGCTGTCCGTTAGCAGCTCGCACAGAGATCTTGTAAGAGGAGTTCAGTACAAATCCCTGATCTAGTAGAGCCTTATGAGAGTTATTACCAAGAATGGTAATTGAGCTGCCACTGTCGAGTAAGCCGCATAAAGTCAAATTATTTACATTAATATTTACAAAAGGACGCTCATTATCATTCTGATCGTCAAAGAGGATCAAAGACGTTTTTGATGATAGCATAAAAAGACGAACTACTGAGAGCCATTCCTCCCATTCATCACGCGAATATTTAGAGTCATTGCGTGTAATAAGTCTTTGACCCTCACTTATCCGTTTTTTGGCAAAGACTCATTTTTACCGACAGATTTACGGCACTGAGGACAATCCGTGCTACGGTAACCAGCCATACCGCATTTAAAACACACAAGGGTGCGTGGTTCCTTGCACATACGCAAAGAGTGACCGTTCACTCGACAACGAACACAAAATTGCTTAATAGAACTAACTATATTTACAGACTTACTATTTACAGGCCTATATACAAAATCATCAGTCAAAGATGATGGGCTATTCGTAGGAGGTTCCTTAAAGTTCCTCGAGCGGTCAAGGCAAGCTTCATACTTTTTACACACAGCCTTTAAGTTATCAATAGACTGAATGTCAGCCTGAGCTAACATGATGTCGTACTCAGGACGAATATTCCTTAGCAAAATTTCAAGTTTATTAGCCTCAGACATACTGTAGCTCAGCTTGGCAAATAATCCAGACATTATGGCAATGTACGCTACGACCGACTCTTCCCTGCCTTGAGTGCGGTCCTGTATTTCACGCAATAGCTTGTAATCGTAATCTACAATACCAAAATCATCAAACAGTTTTACTTTCAAACTTTCCCAAGAAGTGAAATTGTCCTTGTAGGCACGAAACCAGTGTAGCGCTGCGTCCGTGAACATTTCATAAGAATGAGTTAATAATGTGCTAGTAGGCAAATTCCTAGACAGCGCAAACTCTTCCACCTTTTGCACAAAACTACGCGGGCAGCCTTTACCCGCGTATGAAAATTTGCGGAACTCGCTAGTCACGCCGCGGTCACAGTGTACAATAATTTTACTATCTGCACATTTGTCACTGTTCGCAGTAACAAATGACGACGCGGAGTCACTATTAGCGCTGCTGTTCTTTAAATCAAAACGCATTTTCAAGGCACTATATTTGGATACAAGACTCTTATACGTATCACGGTGCTCCTCTACCTCCGAGACGTCTATACGTTGAAGGCGTAAGTATATATGTACAAGAAATGACCTTATTTTATTTACAAGTTTCAAATCAGAGGAACTTTCATAGAGGGTGATTTATCCTCGATAAAAGAAATAGACTTTTCAGTGCCTTTCAAGTCTTCAGCAACTGCAAAAGTAGTAGGTAAATCCTCAGCCACATATTTACCCAACAAGTCAGACAACTGCTGTCGCAACTCTATAACTGTGTCGCGCGGTTTTTCATGCCTAATACTTACTTCGTACGTAAGTTCATTTTTATTTAGCATATTTACATTTACCTGCGAGAACTCCATGCTTATTACGAAAAATTACGTACTTTAAACAAGCAGGAAAAGACAATATATACACCAACTATTTTGAAAACACACACAAACACGCAACCGTTATGTTATTAATACTTATATGGGTACTACACCGAATGCAAGTTGCGTATCTAATCAGTCCTAAATAAGTCCAATCATAGAATCAACCATTTAAAACTATGCACAAAAGAACTCTAACACAAAATATAATAACAAAAATTACATCCAAGCTATGTACAACCACTTATGTTATTTACAAGTATGTACATAACTCAATCCAAGTCTTTAAGACCCACGTACTGACTGAATGAACCCTTGGGCGCCAATGTGGCCCGGCTAGAGTCGGGAGTAAAACTCGAGCCGTGGTTATAAAAAAATGTAATAAAATTAAATAATAAAACTATATACAATAAAATTAAGGTGAAACGGCATTCCGTCAGTACGCAGTAGGTATGTACAAAGGAAGGTCACTGGCCTTAACGGTGCTGGGAGACTGGATGGCGGTGAAGAGTCGGGACTTCAGGATAGGTAGGTATAGGTTTTCAGTTCCTAGTTCGAAGCCAGCTCCAGACCAGTTCAGAAGCGCTATTCTGCATCAGTCGATACGATAAACGGAAGCGACTTCACACAACTTCAATCCAGTAAAAAGGGCTGGAACAATCCTCCCGTTAGCGTTTGTCTCAAACCAATCCAAGTCTCATTTATTCTTTGCCAAGACCAGTGAACATTTAATTAATAAGACTTGGATTGAGTTTGAAAGTTACAAAAAGAACATAGTAAAATATATAAAAACAAAAGTACCTGCGAAGCGGCAGCCCTTACGAGTATTTATATATCTACACAGTAATTAATATTTAAGCAGTTTAAAATATCATAATATGTCAGTCTGTTTAGCAAATAACAAGATATCACGGCAATGTGAAAAGCGACCGAAAATGTCTCCGTGAAAAAAAAGACGATCGTAAATGCTGTACGTTCGTAAAAGTTTCTAACCGGCCAGTACTGCGCCAAGGAGGTTTGCCGCGTTACAGTGTTTTTCAGAGGCCGGAATAGCTGTCATAGGGACTACTATTACACATATCAACAAAGACAGAATACAATATTTAAAACTAGCTGTACCGGCGAAATTTGATCCGCCTCAATTTTTTGTACTTTTTAGATGTCTTCATAGTTAGTTACATAGTTATTCTGTTATTCAGTACAGAGACAAACCTAAAAAATCAAAGATCATAAAAATCGGCAACTGATGACTTTTAGTGGCATGGAATCAAAAATGTACCTAAATAGCAGGTATTTATGCTTTACATTTTCGTCAAAAGCGGTGCTACAACTGCTACTGAGGCATGTTCGTAAGAATCGAGTTCTATGGATGCCATGCTATCATTACTAACTGTTGCTAAACCATAGTTGATTCCCTCAAATACCAAAAAGCAACAATTACTTAAGTATTGCGAACCATATCAAATTAAATTATTCCGTATTCAGAACTCTGAGATAAGAACAGTAAGTTATGCAATGCAACAGATATGAAAAGTCTAGGGCGGGCCTCGCGCGGCGCTATCGTCCTACTTGTCTGACATGACATGACACCCAACGCCGGGAGACGTAACCGGTATCGACCCGATCTACCCCCATCTAATGGTTTAGAGACAATATCTGTTGGGAATGCCGAAGGTAGTCGGGTTTTAGTCATAGGGCGGCAGATATTTAAAGCAAACTCGTCACAAAACATTAAAACCGTTCCATTCAGAGGGAAGCTATAAACAAGGCTCGCCTAAAAATTTGACGAATATTGACCGAACTATCCCAGGGCACCTATTTAGAAATCTCGATTTGAAACCTATTTATCTATACATACGTCGGTACTATATATCATCGGCTTTGTATGAACGTAGGCTTGCTGTCCGAAGGGGAGCCAGATGCAATGTAATTAAGGCGATATCCAAATAGCAGTACAGTCGCCGAAATCGTTTTTATTGTATTCAGCGGAGCACGCTTCAGCGGCCGGTTTCATATGTTTGACCGTCGGGGTGCAATATCGGTTTTGTTTGTAGATAGCGCAAATAATCAGTCGAGCGGTAAGCTCGACTACCTGTGACATACGACATCAATATGTTGGAAATTATCAACTTATTTAAAGCACCAATTAAATTTCCACGCATCATGTTACTTATAAAATGTCTATGTACCTTGACCTTTTGTATAAACATACAGAACCTGTTTTTAATAGGATTACCTACTTACTTACCTAATATTACTGTAGCATGCCCCAGTTAGATGTAAAGATATTTCTCGGGCCTTAGATGAACATATTTACCTACAGGTAGGTAAACTACTAGTATAAATTTATTAGCGCTAAGTCTTTTTTTTTTAATTAAAATATGCTGGTTCTGTTTTACTCTTATTTGTCATGTTCAAAGGAAACGCCAACTTCCTTTTTTAACTTTTATCACTGAGATATTTCCTTAAAGAGAACTGTTATTGCAAATACATGTAGGTAAACACATATTTCGGTAACATTAATTAAATTTTTAAATAGTGTATGGCCGTTTTAGGTCTTTACCGCTATGGTTTCCTAACGTGACTTGACATTCGCATTATCTATGGATATAATTATATGTCACTATCTGTTTTAAAATTTTCTTCTCATACTGGGTGGATTATTAAGGTTATTTATTTTAGATTTCCTCACAAGTGTGATGAAAAACACTGTGTGCGCCACAGGCGGTAAAGGAATGCCTTCCTTACCGCCCTAGATACCTTATCTCATTATCAGGGGTCGGCTCTCCTTGTCTGACATTTCCGTTTACACATAATTACCGTCCACCGTCTAATTAGGTACATTGGTCAGCTAAAGGCTACGATTGCAATTTAATTACGTAATTATCACAACAGTGCCTCGAAGTAGTATTAAAATAACTAAATGTATTTTTTAAGGAAAGTTAAGAATCGACTTAGGACATTGCCGAAGTGACTATGGAGCCCCGCCCCAAATCAAAAGCTTATTGGGTAAACACCGAACTGACTGCGTCTTAAAGAAGAATAAATTGACATTCTTAATCACTAATTCTCAATAAAATTGTATTCGGGGATTCATAGGAAATTGCTTAGGGAAATTGAGATCGATTTCCAGATTTCGAGGTTATTAGCTTTTTGGTAACAAAATTTGTTTAGCTGCATAGGGCTCATGAACAGTTTCCCATATTAGAGATACTGCCTTGCTCTTATCGGAACATAGAATTACACGGAAGCCTCCGAAACATGACAATAAAGTCCCAGAGGTCGAAGAAACAAGTCTCTTTTTGGTACCTAATGTGCACCTTTGAGAAAGAAACAATCGCGAAGTCCAACTCGTTTGGGTAACATTTGAAAAGCTTAAGTTTATCCTCGCGACGCTCTAGATCCCGTAACAAGTCACTAGTCCATGTCCAGTGTACCTGTCTCATAGACAGCCATGAGGATGTACGGGATAGAATCGTGATCTGTCACTAAAGGTCGTGAACCTAATGAACTCCTTAGAAATGAGGAAACCCGTAGAAGAAGTATTGACGTAGCTCCAAATAAGCAAGTGGCAATGACCATTATAGCTCGAAGAACTAACGTCTGGTAACTGGTAAGGCGTAAAACTTCTTGAATA
Source organism: Eudemis profundana (assembly GCA_947034925.1). Lineage (NCBI taxonomy): Eukaryota > Metazoa > Arthropoda > Insecta > Lepidoptera > Tortricidae > Eudemis > Eudemis profundana. The sequence goes on from OX344794.1 coordinate 31,739,417, forward strand.
GAGACCACATCGGTAAATGTAGCATAAGTCACCTTCCCTCAGTGAATGGCCTTGTTATCGTGACGTGATAGCTAGTGCCAAAAAGGCAAAGAACACTAATTTTACCATTTTATTTAGAATTTCTAGTGAAAATATATTTTTATCGCATTAAATCAGAGTTTAAGGTGATATAAGGTGCCATTTTAAAATAAAATAAAATAAAAAATAAAATAATTTATTTCTGTAAGTAGGCCCTCAAGGGCTCTTTTACATGTCTTACATTCTTTGTCTTCTTTTCTTTTTGGCGCTTCGGGTAATGACCGTTTAAGTAACTCAGTCCATGAATTACGGTTAAAAAAAAATTACTGTGTGAAATTTTGTTTCGATCACGCCGAAAATACGCCGCCGCCGCCCATTTTTTACCAAACGCCACCGCCGACAATTTTTCGATTGGCGCACATGTTGTCTAGTCGTGCTTATAAAGTACCTTATTTTTAAACTTGGTATGGCATAAGACAAAAGATAAAAAACCGCGGAGTTTTATGGGATTATTAATATTTTTGTATACATTTGCGTAGACGGTGGTGCCACCGTCACAGCTCTTTTAAATTTTGACTGATTTTGTATGTCAAATACGGTTTTATAAAAATCATATATTTTTCATGGTGACGTCGGAAATTGTAAGGCAAAATTATTTTTTTTTCATCTCAGATTTCCCATTTTAAATTCATTAATTAAAAAATCCTCTTGGTTAAAAAAATAAAACCAAGTTTTTGGTATTGTTTTGGTTGTGACACAATTCGCCTGTTGACTCGATTTTTTTTCTGTCGTAAATCGATTCTACTATTTGTGAGGTACAAATATCTATTTTGTGTGCGCACAAGAACAGGAGTAGTCTCAAAAATATTTTACTAATTAAAACTTAACCTGTCAGCCGTGGGAAATGAATATGGCAGCTTCCCCGCATCTGAGGAAGCCCGCGGGGCCCCGCCTAACAGACAGGATTTACAAGTTCAGGTGCAGGTAGAAAATTACGTTTTATTCGTTTTTTTACAGTCTACATTTTGAAACATGAGTGGCTGAGTGCTCTCTATTAAATTATTAAACTGTAAATATGTATTATATTAACATAACAACACATGCATGCATGTTATAACTGTACAACTGGGTTCATTATAAGGGTACCGAAATTTATCTCACATTTTTCGATTTTAAATCAAAAGAAACATTTTTGCTAGCATAACTATTGTTTATAATATGTAAATAATTGTATTATACACATAAAAAAACATAAATACCAGGGCTTATGAGTAAAATGTATAATATACCTAGTACACCATATAAAAACTTTACCAAAATGAATAATAGAAATTTCTATTCAATTCTGCGGAACATAATTACTACAGTAGAATGTCCGTGAAGCGGTTGGAATAAAAAAGAACCGCAATTTCAACTGTTGTAGGGGAGATTAGTCCAAAACCGGGTGTGGGGGACATGGCTTCTTAGTAAGTTCTAAATATGTATATGCGCGCCTTGCACACTGCAGTCAGCCGTCTCGATTGTTTTGTCAACAAAAGTGGAGTGACATCGTGAGGGCTCATAGAAAATAATTTAGGAATACCTAAGGTTTTTAAGTGGTTTGATATAATACATCCATCGTAATTTTTCCTATTTGCTTGGAATTCATAAGAACACTAATCTTTCTTAAGTCAAGGTAAGATTTCTTTTATTTTGAAGATAAAGTATGCATTAAGGTTGAACAAATATTACTTAGATTTGGACTGAATAATGTGTTTGTGCTAGTTCATTTATGTGTTACTCGTAGGTGCGATAGGGGTAAAAGCGTGCGGGGTAATACCGGGTACCTCAAAACACACTTGTTTTGTTCTGTGTAATTTTGCCTGAATAATGATTAAAACTCTATATATTTACCTCAAAATAACAACAAACCGATAATTCGGGAGTCTAAATCTACGAATAATTAAAATTTGCAAGTAATGGAGAAAAGCAGTGGATATCATCTCGCATCTCAAAATGTTCAGTCCCAGTATCGATATTGGAAGATAATTATAGTAACCATCAGAAGGTGGCTGAAAACAAGAAAAGCTAAATGAATTCTGTTGATTTTGTTGTTATAGGGCAAAGTTGGGTATATACCCGGTTTTGGACAACACATGGGGCAAAACCGTAAAAACTTAACTTTCCAAAATGATTTTTTTTTACTTAGAATGATAATAATGATAAAACAGAATGGTAAAATAAATGATCTCGTTTAAAAGGTATGTAATTAATGAATTAAACTTATACAAAGGCTAAATTGAAATTTCATAAAGTTTTTTATTTTATTTTAATATTTCCCTTAACGTCCCAGTTTTACCCCGCTTTTCTCTACAAATACTGACACGACCGGAGCGGGCCGGCGGGTCTCATCTCACTACGGACGGATAGATCGCCATTAATACTCGGGGCCGAGGGGTCTTTCCACAGCTGAGGGGTGAATTCAGAATGATATTAATTGATGGCACACACCAATAACGGCCGGTTAATGGTTTTCTGGTTTTTTGGGAACTCTCATGTTGTTTCGCACAAATGAAGCTATAAATTCAATACATTTCAACCAAAGTCGATGTCGTTTAAATCGATTCTTAACCCTTTTATGTTTGTATGGAAAAACCAGCGACTCGATTCATATTAAGGGTCTTCCTACACCTACTGACGCAGAATTGGCTAGAGTTTCGCAGCTCGACCGTGCCATAACGAACCGAACGACGTCTTTTTCGCTCTTATTTCGTGGACATAAACTTTTTCTGACCAGTATAAGTCAATTTCGTCGATAGATGTGGGCAGACCCTAAAGTGAATATATTTACCGGGATGTGTGAAATGTCACATAACCGTACACTACCTTAGTTAATCATGGCCTTGATATTAATGCTTTTAAGTCGAAACCTCACAGTGATTGGCCGAAATGTAAATATAGGAAAGCAAGTCCGTTAATAAGCGTTAAACTTATAAAATGTGCTAAAAATAAGGTTTCAAGTACAGTTTTAAAGTATTAAATTAAGCATTGACAACCGCCTCCTTTTATCATTATGCGAATTGGGTTGGTATTGGTAACGTAATTTCGTCTATAAATACGTTTAGCGGTCGGGAACGAGTAGGTACAGTAGCAAACGTCTATTCCGTAAATGGGTCAGAGATAACCAATTTTTCCTCTTGCATCACAATGACATGAATTGTTTCCGAACACCCGAACGAATCTCTTTATTCGAGGAAACGGAGTATCAATGGTATTTCTTATTGCATAGTATTCTACATACTCGTACATTGTATCTAGGTACCTAAATTTATATACATATGAATGAGTACCTACTTTTAAGTGTATGAGTACATTTAATGTACAGTTAGTCAGGGTTGCTAGATACAACATTATTATGCAGGTATTTCCTGGAAATTTCTAGGGCTACAAACAAAGTCGGAGTAAAAGTTACAATTCCAATTAAAATCCGTAACTTACTGTTCCATGTTCGCTGCTGGCACGGTTTTCATAGGTTCATAATGATAATGTTATGAAAAACGAAATATGATACTTTTAACGTAAAGTAGCGTAGAGCGTAGTAGAGTAGCGTACAGTCGCCGGCAATAATATATGACGAAACTCGGTCCGCATGAATCACTACATAGTATAAAACAAAGTCGCTTTCTCTGTCCCTATATCCCTATGTATGCTTAAATCTTTAAAACTACGCAACGGATTTTGATGCGTTTTTTTTAATAGATAGAGTGATTGAAGAGGAAGGTTTATATGTATAATACATGCATTTAGTATCAGCATTGCACCCGTACGAAGCCGGGGCGGGTCGCTAGTATCTTATATACTTACGACCTTATTACTGTAGTAATAGAGTGGTGTCAGATGTTTTTGCATGCCCTGTTTTATCAAATGTTATTGCAAGTGACTACACTCGCCCTGAACGTAGGACACTAATCTTCTGAGCATAAGTGGAAATGTCGAGATATTACGTAGAATACTGAACATAAGATTCCATCTATTTTCTCGGATTTTAGAGCCTCATTACAGTACACATCTACTAGTATATAATCGAAGTAGGTAGTCAATAAAACATATTCTTCCAATTGTTTTAAGAATTTAAAGGTTGACCAACCTTGGTCCCCCTTCAATGAAATAAAACGCGAAGGTATCATGTACGCAAAACACGTACGCAGTTAAATCGAAACTCTTTGATGTCGTCGGTTGAAAATATGCAAATATTATATTACTTTATACCTATACAGTTAGCCTTAAAAGTAGTTGGACACATTCGTATTAAGTACAAATACAATTACCCAGCTAATTTCGAGGCCTCCAATATTTTGGTTTAGGAGTCTGAGCCTTTTCATAATTTTCACTTCATTCTATTTTACCAACTTTATCTGGGGGCACGGCAGTGCCCCCGCCAAGTCGAGCTAAACACAGGCACGGCCGTACCATCCTTTTCTCGAAGCCATTCAGGCCATTTTCAGCCTCCCGTAATTCTGTACTGGCTAAAGCTAGAACCCTGAAATGTCAGGGATATATAGGGCACAATAAGACGTATATATATTCTCAATATCATTCAATTTGAACATGTAGTTTAAGAACTATTGCGTGTCAAATTTCCTTAGTTTTGTCACTGACTCACTCACTGACTGATGATCAAAATAATTCTAAGGTACTTCTAGCAGACCTACAAGCTCCAAATGTTAAACAGTTAGTTTTTAGCCTATCAAATCCTTAAAAAACTAAATATGTTGTAATTTTAGTCACAACTGCACACATAAGTTTGTAATCCTATAAACATACATGCGATTACAAAGTTAGATTTGCAGTTAAAATTGAAAAGAATGGATTGGAATGTAATAATTAAAGGAAGACCACTTACAAAAAGAAATGAGATCCCATCAAAAACATTAAATGTAAAAAGATGCAAGTCTCGCAACGCAGTACTCCTACAACAAAAAAGTTTTGAGATGTAAAGTTGAACCAAGTCAGTACCGAGGGGTATCAACAGAACTCGATTTCCACCGACTTGCCTATTATTTAATAGTGGAGGAACACATTTTATAGATCTAATAATAGGCAAGTCGGTGGAAATCGAGTTCTGTTGATACACCCCCGGTACTGACTTGGTTTAACTTTACATCTCAATACTTTTTTGTTGTAGGAGTACTGCGTTGCGAGACTTGCATCTTTTTACATGTAATGTTTTTGATGGGATAACAGAATACATATTGATGTATTGAAATCAATTACACACCGTTTCAGCTAAAATCGGTAATGATTACCTATTTCTCACTAACTTGGAAAACTGCAAAACCGACCGTTGGTACTATATATAACTCAGCGCCAATTATTGCAGATCCAATATCCAGGCAGTAAGTCAGTTAGGTGTTGGACCCAGCTTAACCTAGATCCAAGTAGATAACACGTGTTTAACACCAGGCTTTTGCTAGGTCACATTTGCTGTACATTATGCTTCACCTATCCTATGTACGAGCATAGGTGTTTACATAAAGAAAAAAAACAACAAAATGTACAAATATAAAAAACAGCTTTTTAGTGTTTCGTACCTCAAAAGGAAAAAACCGGCCAAGTGCGAGTCACACTCGCGCATCGAGGGTCCCGTACAAACTCGTAAGTAGATATGTGAATAGTTCAAGAAAAACTGTATGGCGGTTAGTTTATTAGGAGCAAAGAAGAATGTTTTGCGATATTTGCAAATTTCTAAAAAACGGTGCAAGTTAGGAAAACTTATATTCTTCCTGTAATATTTAGGATGATATTGGTAATTATTACAGATTTTTCTCCGTCCGTCCGTCCGTCCGTCTGTCTGTCTGTCTGTCTGTCTGTCACAGCAATATACCATAAGGGCTCCTTTTTTACCATTTTGGTACGGAACCCTAAAAAAGGCAACATTCCAGTACCGCGCGACTTCGCGTATCACGCGATAGGGCATGACCTGTCTCTGTCACTCTGTATTGAGTGGAAAGAGATGGGCAGTATTTGTCGCGCGACAAAGAGTCGCGTGTCACAGTTGTGCTAGAGGTAGGTACAGTAATAATTCTTCGCAATTTGGTACCGACCAGCCTTGGGACAAAAGATAGCGATAAGCATTGACATCAGTTTTAGTAGGTACCAACGCGGCAGTGGGACGCGCAGCGCACAGCGCAGCCGGACGTTATAAAAATGCCTAATTGCGTGGTAAAAGGCTCCATTTACTGTTACGGGGAATATAGACCCGGGTGGATTTTCGTCTGCGACATTTTGTATGCCATACATTTAGTTTGGCATACAAATGTTGTGGCCGAAAATCGACCCACCCGAACTGTACGGATCGCCCTATCCTTACTTTTGAAATCATTGGCGCTAAGTCACTATTTTCTTACGATGAACATAATACGGTGAGCTAAAAAGTCGCCCGTTGCTTTCTTTTCAAGAATATTATGGATCACCGAAAGGAAACAAGACGTTTCCTTTGAGAAGAAAACTAGCGTTATCGTCGAGCGGCTCAGAAAATGTCACAGCTCATTGACACACTTTCTTTTATTGCGGATTAGAAGACCAAATTAATGATTTGAGCAAAATATCGACAAACTAAACAAAATACTAAGTAGGACTTATCATAATATATTCCCTTGGCCTGATTAAAGGTTCACAAAAACTTATTTAATTTAATTTTATGTACAGTTCGTCACTTTTCGACTCTATGTGACAATGAGTGACGAACAAAACACCGTATTCTTATTTATCGTACATCCTGATCTTTTCCTTTTCTACTACTAAATTCCTATCCCAAACACGGTGAATTTACCTGTAATTTAGATGATCCTATTACTGCCTGCCACAATAGATCAGCAATGGTCGAAGCGGCACATAAAAGGCCCAACATCTAACAATAATAAATAAAACCGGTCAAGTGCGAGTTGGACTCGCGCACCGAGGGTTCCGTACAAAATCGTCAGTAGATACGTGAATAATTCAAGAAAAATTGTATGGTGGGACAAACTTAACTTTGCTCTTGTAAAACTGTTGTCCCCATACATCGACATATGCCGCGGTTAGTTTAGTAGGAGCAAATAAGGTTGTCTTACGATTTTTGCGAATTTCTGAAAAACGCTGCAAGTTAGAAAAACCGTTTTATTTTTCCTGTAACATTTAGGATAATATTAATAATCAGTAATTATTTCAGATTTTTCTGTTCAGTAAATTCGGAGATAATAGGGGGGGAATGGTATTATTTTAAACGTTTTTGGTCTTAAATCAAAAACTACACGTTTACTGAAAAAAATAAAAACGGTTTTGAAATCTTCATATTAAGCCCTTTCATTTGATATCCCACTCGATATATTAGCTCAACTTTTGATTTTAGACATCCCATTTCGGTCCCCTTTAAAAAAAAAGTAAAAAAGGTATAGGTTTTTTTTTCTGTTCCATAGGCTCAAATTAGCGGTTTTTAACACTATTCCAAATTTCAAGTCGATAGCATCAGTAGATCCTGAGATATCTTGCTGTGACAGACGGACAGACAGACAGACAGACAGACAGACAGACAGAGTCGCACCATAAGGGTTCCTTTTTTACCATTTTGGTACGGAACCCTAAAAATAAACTGTTCCTATGGCTACCATCCATAATAATATTGCACTGTCATTTGATTTACATAATTTTTCAGCTCAATCGGTTAAGATATCTGCTTCAAAATGAAGTTGAAAAATTCCCCCCGAACAAACACAGTTATAACATATTGCAAGTTTAATAAAAACCGGTCAATTACACTAAAAAACTTAAGTATACGACAACGTATATGTATAAAGTTCAAGATAAACTGTATTGAGGGATACACTTAACTTTGCCGTTGGAAACCTGTTGTCGCCATGTATCGGCATAGGTGGCGGTTAATTTAGTAACTGCCAATAAATTGTGTTACGGTTTCTGTGAATTTCTAAAAAAATATGCAACTTTAACCCTTGTCAGTGTTAAGGTGCCAGCCGTCTTAGAACCCGTCGGTCTGGCAAGAGACGATGGCAAGAGGCCCGACGGAATGACGTTGGTACCCTGGAAGATGGGCCGGCCGCTAGTATGGGACGCCACCTGCGTGGATACTCTCGCGCCATCCCATCTTCCAGGCTCCAGAACAAAGGCTGGCGCTGCCGCATCCTTAGCAGAAGACCTCAAACTCCGCAAATATGGAAGCCTCGGCAGTAGCTGCATATTTGAGGCGTTTAGATCGAGACGCTGGGACCCTGGGGACCTAGTGCGCGCCGGCTTTTTAAGGATCTGTCGGCGCGTCTAGTGGAAGCCACCAGTGACCAGAGGGCTGGCCAGTATTTCGCTCAGCGAATTAGCATTGCCATCCAGCGTGGTAATGCGGCCAGCCTTCTGGGCACACTCCCCAGTGGCAGCGATTTGGAGGAAATTTATTACCTTTAGTTTGTTTGTTTGTTTTAATTTATAGTTTTAGTTTGTTATTGTTTTATTTTTTTATTGTTTACTAAATAAATCGATGATAGTAAGAAAAAAAAATTATCACTATTTCAAATCTCAAATTGACAGGCAGACAGATTAGAACGAGAAGGGTCCCTGTTTTTGGTAAGGAACCTTTTCCATCTTCGACTATACATACGAACACAATGCCCCGTCAGTTGCTCATGTGATGGACGTATGCCCATTACGTAGGACTTGTGACCTACGTTTGCTCGGCAATACCTTTATTGCAGTCTTAGTAACAAGAAATGCATTTTCATTATAATTATACGGTCACCCAGCTCTGGATAAATTTGAACTGGGCGTTCATTAAGTACCTACCAAGGCTTTGGACTTGACTCACAAAGGGGCATAATTAAAATTTGTTGCTAGCTCTAAGGACGATTTGTCCTACTTAACTACGACTTATTTTTTCATTTTCTTTAGATAGAATAAACTAGAATACCTACTGACAATGGTGAGTATTTGTCAGATACTGATTAAATAAGAGCAGAAAAACAATAATAAAAGAAAGGAGAACCCTTTAAACAACATAAAAAAATAACAAGTAGATTATCTCATAAACTAGTACCTACCAAATTATTACTTCGGTATACTAGCGAGTATCTATAATTTATTATACCTTTCATTATGTAACATTCACACATAAACTGCGATAAAACATATAAGAATAAATAACAAGAAAAGATGCCTGCTATGTAGGTACTTTGTGTACCTATACCTACCTATCTAATATTTTCCACGCCGTGAAACCCGCCTTAGCATACCTATAGTTCATGCCGGATAACAATAGACTCTAGAGAGACACAGAAGCACGGATTCTTTCTAAACATTTTCTCTAACGTTATACTTAATACTTGATATTTATTAAATGTAAATTTTAACACAATTTGTTTTGTTAAATCATGTAATGGACTTTCACTTCTTGTTTTACGCGATGGTCGTGTAACGACATACCTACGCCAGAGCAAACGCTTCTTACACATCCCCACATAATCACTCACATTGACTGTTACAGTAACTATTCACCACTTATTTAATAATAAACTATAACAGAAATAGTAAATAATTAAAACAACATAGGAATTTGACGTGATTATTTGATAGTGCAATATAATTATGACACCTCCAGTCAACGAGCAGAACTAAATGTACCTCTACCCTCCATAGCTAAACGTTTCATTTCTTGAGTGTTGCTTATCTCTGGATCTTTGGGTGTTTTATTAGGACACTTTCTTTATTTTAAGGCAAATAGGACTAGTTAGGGTTCCGTACCAAAATGGTAAAAAAGGAACCCTTATGGTGCGACTCTGTCTGTCTGTCTGTCTGTCCGTCTGTCACAGCCAGATATCTCAGGAACTACTGCTGCTATCGGTTTGAAATTTAGAATGGTGTTAAAAGTAGCAAACCCGAGCTTATTGGACATAAAAAAATCTTGTAACTTTTTTACTTTTTTTTTAAAGGGCTCCGTAATGGGATTTTGAAAATTGAAAGTAGGGTTAATATATCGAGGGGGATATCAAATGAAAGAGCTTAATTTGTAGATTAAAATACCGTTTTTATTTTCTTTCTTGAATAAATAGTTTTTGATTTATGGCGAAAAAAGTTTAAAAAATACCATTCCCCCCCTATTATCTCCGAAGTTACTGATCAGAAAAATGTGTCATAGTTACCAATTATTAATGTCGTCCTAAATATTACAGAAAAATATAACGGTTTTCCTCACTTGCACCGTTTTTGAGAAATTTGCAAAAATCATAACACATACTTATTTGCTCCTACTAAACTAATCGCCATACAGTTTTTCTTGAACTATTCATGTATCTACTTATTAGGATTATTATGTCTTTCCCGTACACGAGACAATGGTGTCTCGGCCCTTTGGGAGGCGTGCGCGGAGCCGAAGCCAACGCGTAGAGGCCCTTTCGACAATTTAATGAGAGGCAAGGTGTACACCCAGCGGATGCTGTCCCTGCCCGTGTCATGGGACGCACGCAGAGACAGCCCCCGCCAAATGCAAGGACTATTGTTGATTGATGGAATCTAACTCTACTGGGCTATGGCGGTGGAAATATGGACTAAATTACTGGGTTATGGATTGAGACATGACGGCGCCTGTCAGGAAAAGTGTCTCATGGCTTTCGTGGCACTGACAGACTGTGACTTGCCCTCCGCTGATGGGCCCCTGTTAAATAAATAGCGACATTATGAGCAATGGCCTAGCTAGGGGCAACACCAGTGCCGAGGGCTGCAGGGTGTCGAGAGGTGTGCTGCGCTTTGTCCAAGGGTACTCGCGGCGTTATGCCTTTTATCACTTCCACGCCTGGAGCATATAGCTCTCGCGACTCCACTCTGGACGGCCGGTTAAGGCAAGCCAGAGGCGGAGGTCCTTACACTCTTACCCATGAACCCTCCCTAAGGAAGGAAGGATTATTATTATTATTAGGAAGACCGTTATATTTTATCTTCCTAACTGGAATACTTTTTTAAAAATTTACAAAAATCTTCACATATTACTTGTACCCTCCCTACGAGAGCCATCTAGCGGAGAGTAGCAAAACTAAGCGATAGTTTATATCAGATTACATAAAAAATGTCTATTAAATACAATTATCACTCATCAGGAATCGGGAAAAAAACATAAAGTAACAATAATTATTAAAAACTCTATAATAGGAGTATGTTAGGAAATTTGACACTAGTAAATACCATAAAAATGAAATACCACTAGCGCCATCTAGGGACACAAATCTAAAATAAAGTGTCCTTCAAAACATGATTCCTTCATGAAAAATGATACATGAGAACTAACTTAGTTGACAAACAATTATTTCAATCAGCCAATAACAAAAAGTAACGTTTAAATTTAAATTACAAGTAAAATTTACGCGCTATTTAGTATCAATAGATGTCGCTGTAGCATACGCTGCATCGCGCTGTTAAGATTTTTCCTGGTTTAATAGCGCTAAAGTGGGTTTAAGGCAGTGTTGCTGTTAGTCGTAAGGTTGGTCGACTTATGAGTTTATACAGAACCCTCGGTGCGCGGGTCCAACTCGCACTTGACCGGTTTTTTTTTTTATTATTTAGAAATTCTGAGGCAAAAAATAGTTAAAAGCATTGGTGAATAAATCAGACGAAAGTATTGATATCATCAATATTTTATTTTTAGGATCTACTTTAGATATGTCGTTTATTGAACGTCTGCCTAAGACTGGGCACTATAATGAACCTTTTTTTTCTATTGATTACAAGTTTATTTAATAATGAAAATAGGAGTAATTTCCGGTAGTTTAAAAAATAATCTTATTACAATTATATTACTTATTTATTATTATGCATTACATTCACGTTCTAATTACATGGGGAAAAACTGTAAAAAAAACTTTTAAATTATTTTAAACGCATTTGTACTTATACGCTGACATAATAAATAAGTAATATAATTGGAATAAGATTATTTTTTAAACTACCGGAAATTACTCCTATTTTCATTCTTTGGCTGCTGGTAGAGGGCTAAAAGTATTAGCCTAGATATTTTAAATTATTTTTCCCTAATTACACATAAAATTACGCACCTTTTTAGTGCTATTGCATTACAATATTAAAAAAATCGCGAAAAACGACCCATCCTATTGTAGAGATTGTCGAAAAGTCTCAGCACCTCGCATTGCCCTCGCAATGCGCATCTTCCGTAGGTTCCTCGCTCTGCGGCCCTAACCACCGGTAGCTCGGGCCTTGCCGAGGTACCGGCAGCACCCTAGGTTGGGTTTTTTTATAGAGCGTTTGTATTTTTACCCGACTGCGGCGAAGCCCAAAGGAGGGTTATGTGTTTGACCTGTATGTATGTATGTATGTCCGTTCCTGTGTCCGCTCGTAACTACTCAACGGCACATCCGATTTTGATAAATGATACATCATTAGATTCGTCTTGATCGTGCGAGTGTCACTGGGTATGAAGTTCGTTAAAATAAACAAAATGGCTGATTGTATGCAGGTTTAAAGTGCACCGCGGTCGGGTTTTTTTTAGTAAAAATGTGGTTATTAGGGTTCCGTCTAGCTTACCGGCTCACTAGCTCAGTTCCGATTCAAACAATTCAGTATATCTTTCAACTCACTCGTTCATTCGCTCTCAAGCTATTGAGCCGTGAGCTGCGAAAAAAGACACGATCAACATGAACTTTTCGTTCCAGTCTTGTCACCGTATACCTATTACTGCTCTCTCTTTCGTTCGGAAATATTCGGATTTTGAGCTACTGAGCTATAAGAGTGATACATATCTCTGAGAGATGAAGATTCACATCACTCTTTTCACTTTCGTGACACATTTTGCGCATGTCTAGATTGTGTCATTTGAAAAAGATTTTCCAGCTTGATCCCGTCAATGTATTTTACTGTGCGCGTATATACTGGCAGTTTCCAATATAATGTCTATTCGTTAGTCAGTTAATAAAAGTGTGTCAAAAGTACGTTTCAAGTTAAGTTGAGGTTCGTTTACTAATAAGACAAGTTTGATACCATTCAATAAGACGCGAACCCTGATATCAACTCTCACGACACTTGCCACAAAGTTGTGCAACTAGCAACCGTGGTTGTTTAGTCAGTTCTAGCCAGTAACACAAGGAAATCAATACATAGATTGAGGTTGTTAATTCATATCGTTCTACGAGTAGATATCGCAACAACCTGGGGCTACACCACGCGCGCGCTCAGAGCTTCACTTACAGCGCAACACATCATCCCCAATGCCTTACGCACTGTAATGATTAGATAGCGTTATTTATTTTATTAGTATACCCGGGCATTTCTCCAGAAATATGTCTGCGGTCACCCCATTCATCTGGCCCTTTTTCATACTAAATGTCTGGAGCCAGATGAATGAGTCACAGACCAAAGAGTATAATAAGTATATAAGTAAAGAGAGGCAACACTGAGAAAATACTCGTCTCGACGCCCCCTGGTGAAAAGTCAGCTGCCTAAACTCACGCACACACGTAAAAGGTCACACATACACACACCCACACACGTATACATAGGTTTGCTGCCGTATCACGCGTATCTCGTGTCACTTAGAAACACATGTTTTGAGATAATCTGCAAAGAAATGCAAATTTAAAATTGATCTCAAAACATGCGTTTCTAAGTTACACGAGATACGCGTGATACGGCAGCAAACCTATGTATACGTGTGCACAACAGTTTGTTTTTATTTCACCATGACACCTACAATGTAACTTCTTAAAGTATAAAAGAAAACGTAGCTAAATGTAATTTTGTTCATATTTTTACAAAACTGCCCAAAACAGTCTTATAGAAACGTTTTCTTCCTTTTTAATTTTTTAATTAATAGCAGATATAAGTAAAAGACAAAAATCGTATTCGTACATATATTTTTCAACTTAATTAACATAATATACAAGATTTAAAGGCATGCTATTACCTAATACATAAAAACTTAACTACATTTAACTGTATGATGTTGTTAGCAATAGAACCTCATTAAATCAAATCATTTAACCTGCAAATAAGCTACAGGGACACTTTTACAAGTCTACTGAAACTACTAGAGCGCTTCGAAAAGTAACATCTGAAGAAAATAAACGTGGCCAAAAACTTCTCAGTTACTCTTTTTTCAAAATAAAGACATTTAAACACTTAAACACAATATACATAAGTACACACTTAAACATTAACATTCAAATTACAATTCGGATGTTGACTAATGTTGAATTTTACAACATAATATAGTCACATGGATTGGAAAATACTAAATTATCATAACACAAAAGAAATAAACCAAAAATGTATACAAAATATAAAGTTATGAGACCACGAAGTTTAAAAAAAACTATATTTTTTTTATCGTCTTAAAGAAAAATTAAAGTCAATTTCGGAATGCTTAAACAACACTGAAAAAATAAATGTATGACAACTATGTGCTTAAACGCACTTTTTCGCGCTCAAATTGGCAAAATGCTATTTTTTTTTCATACAGATAGTACCTACAGCGAGGACAAGAGATGACGTCACAGGATGCGTCCGTTTTATATGGGCCGTTTTCAACGCTCGGTGTGGTCGGCTACTTTTAATTACAATTTATGGCCGTTATACTTATACAAATGTATTAGGTGTCATATAGATATTTGTTCCTCACAAATAGTAGAATCGATTTACGACAGAAAAAAATCGAGTCAACAGGCGAATTATGTACATTACAATATTAAGGCAACCGTGGTTAACACATAGATAACCTGTACATAATACATTTTATGTTTAACCCTTTCAACGCCAAGAGCCACTAAAGTGGTCGTGTGCTGTCGTGCCTACCACGCCAACGACCACTAAATGGGCTATGGCGGACGCTGTCAAAGCAACTTTCCTGCTGACAGGTAAGGTTTATTTTCGCTCTTCATCTTTCCATCTATTGGCGTATAAGCCACATTTTGACACGGGAGGAAAAGCGTTCAAAGGGTTAATACATTTTGAATTAACTACGTAGGGGTCACAAGTGGCTCCAAATGGAAATGTTAACACACTTGCAGTGCCGCCACACACCAAAAACTGAAAAGTCGCCCCAAAAAATAATTAAAAAAACAAAAATCATTTCGAATTTCAGGCAAAGCTTTTCATACCATTACAAAAGATATCAGCACAGCTGGACGTATTTTTATTGGTATGCAGTACCATAGAAAGGTACGAAATATGTTTGAGGAAAAGTCTTGTCTCTTTAACTTCATAAAAAATACAAAATACAAAATTATGTAGTCTCATGTTTGACAAAATGTCAATAAAATTAGCTCTAAGATTCATTATGGCGATTTCAGACCAAGTTAAAGAATTTGTAAGCGATTCAGACCTTTTAAACATTGCAACTCAGGTTCTTGTATTTATGTTCTTGTTACTTATTATATCACAATTTCAGGAATATATAAACAATGTCAAATTAAAGTACATTATTTTCGAAATAATAAGGAATGTACAAGCAACAGGCTTAAAAATTGTTTCTACGGTCTGTGAAGTGTGCACATGCTGGTGCCATCAAAATGCTCGATCGAAATACCTACATTGTATTAAAAGATTACAAAAATAAACATATTCTACTTTTTCCTAATCAGAACTCGATACTGAACATGCCCTTAAACGGAAAACAACCACTAAAATTTCACCGTGAAGAAATAATTTAATTTTTTTTAACAAAAGTGCATTTAGCATTTTTTTGTATGACAACATGAAAATTTATTTAAAATAATCATCATATATAAAGTCTGTCTCTTACTTATTTTTCCTTCCTTCTATGTTTATGCTTATCGTAATAAATTTGCGCTTTTTGTTTAATAGGATCATCAGAGCCGTCTTTGTATGTTATTTTGCCCATCAGAATCCGATTGATGGTTCGACACCAACTGTGTATCAATATATTTATTGTTAAATTACAAAAATATTTTTTTAATTTCTCGCCGTGGACTCTGCAATTAAAAGGAAAAACAACAAAAGCGTCTACAAGCATGATTATGTTTTGTTTGATATTGCACCTTTGTATATTACTTTTTAAATATTCTGCCGCCAGGTCCTGGACTTCAATAAAACATTTTTTCAACTGTTCGGAAGGATAACAAAGGCACACTTTATCAACACGATACTCTTTTGCGCGAATGAAATCATTATTATTATCACAATTACCAGGGTTTTTTTTTTCAGCGACTATATTACGTCTGCATGATGCGCACGACTTGACTATTTTTTTTAAGCATTTCGTTAGGACCCATCCGCACACATATGCACGTTGCTGATATTTTGATGGATCATCAACCGTGACATTGCAAAGTTTGTCATACATTATTTGACTTATTTCCACATTTGTTTTTGGCGCTTCAGTAGTAGTAAATCTGGTTTGTTCTTTGATGAAAAAATCCAAGTTTTGAAGACATTTGTTGAAATCCTCTTCGCAATTGGCGTTCAAAGCTTGCGGCGAGCTATAATTATTTAATAATAGCGTTTTGAATGCCGCTTCAAATGCGTGACAGTCAGGTGATATATTTCTAACTCCTAAGCTCCGGATATTCCCAAAAAAGTTTTCTATAGGATCTTGATTGAAATTTCTGACCGTCACAGACCGTTGAAATAATTTTTAAGCCTGTCGCCTGCACATTCCTTATTACTTCCACAATAATGTTCTTTAATAGGCTACTTGATGACAGTTCAAATCAGCTTCTTTTTATGAAGTGTCAAAACGCTCCGAAAGTATGCAGTTTAGTATGAAATACTATCTTGTGACGTCATGCTCAACATGGTGCCTTATTTTTAGTTTCCGTCATTGTAAAATCAACGGTGGCACGAAAATAAGTTTGAATGATTTTATCCGGGCTATTTTGGGAGCGTAATTTGCTGGTTAGAGTTAATGAATTTATTTTGATTGTTGTCAAATACCCTATTCAATTTTGTTGATATTTTCCGTGAAGTAATAAGCAACAGGCTGTTTATAACTCATTTTAATCCCTTTAATCATAAATACAAGAGCGTGAGTTGCAATGTTTAAATTTTCAGAATGGCTAACAAATCCTTTAAATTGGTCTGAAGCCTCCATATAATGAATCTTGGGGCTAATGGACATTTCGTCAAACATGAGAGTACATAATTTGTCTTGCTCATTTAATTCAGAGACAGTTTCTTTCATTTTTTCAAAAATAATTTTATTTGTCCCCCTGCCCTGGACCTAATTTTATTTGGCCTAATAAGTTGCGAAGGGTTTTAGCTGATGGCAAGGTAAAATAGTTTGCTAACATAGAGTAGCATTTTGGACTCTTTTTATAAAGTGATAGAGACAAGACTTTTTCCTCAAACTTGTATCGTCTTCCTTTTGATTTTTTTAATGCTTGGCGGTACTGCATTCCAGTAAAAATACGTCCAGCCGTGGTCATATTTTTTGTAATGTTATGAAAAGCTTTGCCTGCCATTGCTTTTTCGGCTCCCGCGAGACGAGTACGAAATGATTTTTGAATTTTCAATGATTTCTTGAGCCGGTTTTTGAGTTTCTGGTGTGATCTTTTCAGATATTTCATTTTTTTTATTGTTTCCTGTGAGGATTTGCTGCCTGGGTCTGAAAACGAAATAAAACACTTTAGGGCATTTTCTCCACTAATTGGAAATTTTGGACAGTCAGTCAGTTTTTTCAGTAACGAATCAAACAGTAAAAATCTTTTGTACCTATTTTTGTACAAGTATCAATGTTATCAATAATAAATTTAATAGATTTTATAATGTCGCTATTTAACAGGGGCCCATCTAGCGGAGGGCAAGTCACGGTCTGTCAGTACCACGAAAGCCATGAGACACTTTTCCTGACAGGCCCCGTCATGTCTCAACCCATAGCCCAGTATTTAGTCCATATTTCCACCACTATAGCCCAGTAGAGTTAGATTCCATCAATCAACAATAGTCCTTGCACCTGGCGGGGGCTGTCTCTGCGTGCGTCCTATGACACGGGCCGGGACAGCATCCGCTGGGTGTACACGTTGCCTTTCATTAAATACATGAGTAAAGATAAAACGTGTGTAACTTACCATTTAAGTGAAGGCATGGTACGGTTGATATTTTGAGACGATGGCAAGCAGTTTTATCTTCAGGTCTAAAATGGAAGTCGCATACTCTTTTGTTCTTATACACCCTGAGAGGGTCTGTCTGTATAATGTAGTTTGCTTCGAGCTATCGCCATTCATTTTAAAAACTCCTCAGATCGCCTCTCAGGGTGGGGAAAGCGATGCATGCACGCACCTGGAAAAGAGACCTAATTAATACAAGTATTTTTTTCATTACTTGACCGAGCGAGTGAAGTTCGCGAGGTTTGTAAAACTATAAAACAAAGAGATGACTGTCCTAGCAATATATAACTTCATACCAAAAACACTTAACATATTGCAAGATGCAAGTTAAGAAAACCGTTATATGTTTCCTGTAATGTTTAGGATGATATTAATAATTGGTAATTATTACAGATTTTCCTGTTCAGTAATTTCGAAGGTAATAGGGGGAAAGGTATTTTTTTTGTCCTAAATCGAAAAGTACAAGATTAAGAAAAATAAATAAATATGGTTTTGGAATCAACAAAATAAGCCCATTTGTTTAATACCCCACTTGATACAATAATTCGGCCAAATTCTGCGCCCTTAAAAAAATGAAAAAGGTATAACATTTTTTTATGTCCAGTATTTAGGCTCGGGTTAGAGACTTAAAACTATTCCAATTTTTCAAATCGATAGCAGCTTCTGAGATATCTGGCTGTGACAGACGGACAGATACACAGACAGACAGAGTCACACTATAAGAGTTCCTTTTTAGTACGGAACCCTAAAAAGTAAAAAAGATATCAGATTCTTTTTATGTCCAGTAGGCTCGAGTTAGAGACTTTTAAAGCAATTCCTAATTGTAAAGCGATATCTGGCTGTGACAGACGGACAGACAGACAGACGGACAGATAGACAGACAGACAGAGTCACACCATAAGAGTTCCTTTTTAGTACGGAACCCTAAAAAGAAAAAAGAAATATCAGATTCTTTTTATGTCCAGTAGGCTCGAGTTAGAGACTTTTAAAGCAATTCCAAATTGTAAAGCGATATCTGGCTGTGACAGACGGACAGACAGACAGACGGATAGATAGACAGACAGACAGAGTCACACCATAAGAGTTCCTTTTTAGTACGGAATCCTAAAAAGAAAAATCAGATTCTTTTTATGTCCAGTAGGCTCGAGTTAGAGACTTTTAAAGCAATTCCAAATTGTAAAGCGATATCTGGCTGTGACAGACGGACAGACAGACAGACGGACAGATAGACAGACAGACAGACAGAGTCAAACCATAAGGGTTCCTTTTTTACCATTTTAGTACGGAACCCTAGAAAGTAAAAAAGATATAAGATTATTTTTACGTCCAGTAGGGTTAGTGGGGGGTTAGAGATTTAAAACTATGTATTCCAAATTTTAAAGCGATATCTAGCTGTGACAGACGGACATACCTACAGATAAATGGATTGGGGTATATATGTATGACATTTGAACCGCCATATCTCGGTAAATATTGATCTGAGAAAGAACATTTATCTAAAAAAACATGCTTATTTTAGCATGTTTTATAAGATTTATTATCAAAACTGAGGTGTTATATTGACATCAATTTCACGACCCCGATATTTTTCTAAGTCCCCGAGTCCTTGAAAATTACTGACATTTGAACCCCAATATCTTGGTAAATATCGAAATATTTGACAAAACATGCTTATTTTAGCGTAATCTACATACCTAAATCAATCTAGCCTAAAAAAAAAATTGTAAAGAAAATTTTGGTGATTTTTTTTCTAAACCGGCGCACCCTTTGCTATACTCTGACAGACGGACAGATAAACAGACAGACAGAATCACACCATAAGGGTTTTTACCATTTTGGTACGGAACCCCAAAAAGACACCGATAAAAAAACAGCAACAGATTATTCCTATATAGGTACGATTATTTTGTGGGGAACAGCACTGAAGTAGAAAATATAGTCCCGATGTACACGGAAAGAAATACTAATTTAAAATATTATTGATTAGGACAGCGGAAAATTTTAAAGAGTGACTTACCAAACTCAGCACAGCCAAACAGACAATATAAATTCCGCTTCGAGTTCATTTTCGCCGTATGGTGAAAACAATTTTTTTAAGGATAAATATGAGTATATAATATTTATATCTACAAATAAAAGAATAAACAAAACAAACAGAAAAAGAACGATAGCAAGATATAAAATTCGATTTCAAAATTTATGATATTCCCGGTGCCATTTAATTGACAACGGGTAAAGTCATTCCATTCCATTCTACGTATAATTTGGTACCTACGGCCAGAATTTGTTTTCGAGATATATTGCGTTTGAAGTATTTTGTATTATTGCAGTATTTGTTAACTAAAATGAGGTAAACGGGAATATAAGAGTCTCAGATCAAAATAATATCGAATTAATTTTATATCTCAAAATGAATGGGGCGGGCAGTTGATGCTGACATCTATTGGCATTTTTTTACTACTTAGCGAAAAGTTTCCCTGTCCATGCAACTGGTGTCGTTCCTTTCCATACATTTAATTGACAGAGGGTCGCGATACGTCAGTTTCCGACCCCTGTCACAGACATATTTCTGGAGCAATGCCCACCCCGTGTTTTTTTTTATTTCCGTTAAATTTGACAGGTTGCTTCGTACGTCAACAGAAGCTACCTTTTTTTTACTTTTCATACAAAATAAATTAATATTGAGTTGATAACCTTTTTAAAAGACACTTCTGAGCTAGTCAAAAATTAACGTCAACTATGACAGTGTTGGGATTGTGACAGCTCATTTATACAGGTTGGTGATTAAATTAAGATTATGAATATTTCAAAAACGGTATAAGTTACAACATTAGTTTCTAAAGAAATTAACTTAAGTAATTAGATCTGGAGAATGTGCCCTCGAAGGTAACGGAAATCAATAAAAACACGGTGTATATACACGGTGGGAACGGTGGGTGTAGTAATAATATCTGTTAACATTACATTTTGAAGTAAAAGTGTCTTGGCGCATCATTTTTGGACCTATACTGGACACAGATGCGCTGAGGGGTCAGTTGCGGTACTATAGTTTACTCTGAGCAGCAGGATGACGGTCCCATAATAGCGTGAAAGGCGGCTATCTGTATGAACGTCCACGAACCTCCCTGGCGCACTGCAGTACCGAGGGCGAGGCAAACGCATAACAGGACGCATTGTTGTATTGTATGCACAGGTATTGTGCGATCGCCGCGTGAAACTAGCAGGCTGCTAGTATGAAATGCATACCAGCATATCACACGTCGCCAATGCACTGCGCTCCAGTTCATATCAAGCTCTACAGTGAGATCCTTATTAAGCCAATAAGACAGGTATTCAAAACGTTGTATTCAGTACGCCGTCGCTGTGCTTTATAAAAGGAACTGTCTCTACTGCTCTGACAACCCACTGTATATATTTTGGCCAAAAATGAAAGGTAGAGTTTATGCCATTAATGGTATTAGATGAAAGAAAATGCTGTTTATTTCTATTCCTTTTTGAATTTGGGAATAGCGAGTACATCTCTCACCTTTGGTTTTCCGATGACATCACAGTCATGGCAGAGCCCCTGAAGAACTTGAAGAATATGCTCTACGATATCATTTTTTATTATTTTTTTTTGAAGCCTGACAAACTTGCAACCCTTTTTGGGCGTAGCAAAAGTCGAACTAGGTGGGGGCCGTGGCGTTCCTTGGGGTCGAACCTGGTCGCCGGTCCTGGTTCCCTTTAGAAAGAGGGTCTGACTAGGTAGGTGGCGGCCAGAGCGTCTGGGGTCAAAGGTCGCTAGGCCGAAGCCACCTTGAAGTTACGCTGATTACTCAAAGTGACCAACGGACCAGCGGGAAGGTTGAAGCGGATCAACCTGTCCTTATGTGAATGTGTGAATCGAACTAATCAACAATCTCAGTGCGGTATCTCAACAAATGGGTCTCAAGATGAACAAGGATAAGACAAAATTTATGTCAGACGCCGTAAAACGGTCCTACTTTGCACCAAAATTTGCTCCAAAATTAGAAAATTCGAAATATAATTGTCAATTTTGAATTATTAGACATACTGATATTATAATAACAAGAAAAATGTATTTGCTAACGCGTTACAAATAAAAAAATACGCCACTATCTATTTCGTCAAATATATAGAAACAATAAATTCGGAGCTAAGTTACCCATAGACGCAGTACTTTGCCCCTAAATACTAAATGTTTCTGGAGCAAAGGTAGACCAAATTTGCTCATAAAATGGGAACCGTAATAAAACAACTAACAAAGATAGAAAAAGTGGTGTGATCGCCTGTCGTTGTTTTCGTATCGGATGCAGTATTAATTTTATACGTACGAACATTCATAGATATCAAGAAACAACCCGTTAAATATGTTTTCGGGGTTGGAGCATAGTTATCTCTGTAGGAGCAAAGTAGGACCGTTTTACGGCACCTTGGTAAGATCTACTCCTGTGACTATTGGTAATACCATCCTCGAAGTTGTCGACGAATACGTATACTTACCTGGGATATATGGTCCAGTTAGGTAGGTCCATCTTTGAGAAAGAGGTCAAACGCCGAATCCAACTCAGCTGAGTAGCAGGAAACTGAAAATGGTCCTCGTGTCGTCCAAAATTCCGCAATGTCTGAAGACCAAGGTCTTTGACCAGTGTGTGTAGCCAGTAATAACTTACGGAGTAGAAACGTGGTCTGCTCTTTCACTATAAGAATTATGAATCGGCTCAGAGTTGCTCAACGGGCTATGGAGCTATGCTCGGGGTGTCTTTATGTGATCAAATCAGAAATGAATGAATTCGTAGAAGAACTATGGTAACCGACATACATAAGAGCCAGAAATAGTAAGTTAAAGTGGCAATGGGCTGGGTATATAGGTCGAAAAACCGATTGGCGACGGGGCGTAAAGGGTCTCGAATGGAGACCACGAACCGGAAGACGCAGCGCAGGTGGGCCCCCACAGGTTAGGGTCGCCGGAAGTCGATAGAAGCAGTAGGCATGCGACCTTTTGTTGTAGGAGACTTTGGGGGAGACCTATGTTCAGCAGTGAACGTATCAAGGTTTAAATGATGATGATGATGATCAATGATTGATGTGGGTAACATTTACACCACATTTCTATGTTATATAAATACACTCACGGACAATGAATTCGGGTCATTTTCTACCTATATATAATTGTTCATAGAAAATGACCCGAATTTATTGTCCGTGAGTGTAGATATAAGAAATCAAAGTACATGGAAACACGAAATATTGCACTCACCCATGGGTCCACACGCTGGGCCAGAAATCCGGAGGTACCGGATTCGCTTTCAGGTGCGGGCCATGGGTTCCTACTTTGATTTGTTGTATCTATATAAAAATATAAATGTGGTGGAAAAATTGCCGACATTACAAACGAATAAAGAGAAACATCATGTTTCATTCATCTCGTACCAAATCTACATTTTATTTTTGTCCAAAATGATTAGTGAGTCAGAGTCGGTAATAGGAAATAAAATGGTAGCTCACATTTACTTACTTTACCTTAACTTAGTCTTACAGCATGACTCATGTTTTCTAATCTAGACGTACCTATCGAAGGAGTCAAAAGGGGTTGCCCGCCGTTTTATCCGCTTTTCATCAAATTTGAATTTCATCGCCAAAAATTTTCATGAATTTTGGAAATACCAATTAGGTTAGATTATGTTTGTTTATATCAAACCCTCTTGGGATAAAAACGGTTAGAACTGAATACTTTCGATGTTATTATTATTATTATACCGATGAAATGGCGTTGCAAACGTCCATAGGCTACGGTGACTGCTTACCATCAGGCAGGCCGTACGCTTGGTTGTCACTCTAGTAGTATAAGAAAATCAAACATTTGTCGGTGGTTCGAGAGTAGGCCTACAGAGAATTTGATGGTAGATGATGGTCTCATATGAGAAAAGCTTTAGATAAGCCCAGAAAAAGAAGTGAAAATTGCATTTTTTACCCACTCCACAGAAACACCTGGCTAAATTGAAACCGTACGAGTATTCTTAGCAAATAGTGTTCCCATCCCGTAAGGAGGTAATCTATCTATACCGTCTAGTGACATTGAATGACCACTTTCTACTATCAATCTAGAACAAAAGTTTCGGAGTTCATTATCGCATGCGCACCCAGGTCTAACAATTGACCGGGGTACGCATTGAAATCTTCCAGAACAAAAGCCGATTCTACATCACAGCTGTCTATTATATAGTATAACATTTATCTCACTGAAACAGTCTGTAAAATCCGTTAAATTGTCCACAGAATAGGCTACTTGACCCCTTTTTAAAGTTTGTCTTATATTATTACTTTCGTAACCGGACCAAAACGATGCTAGCTATGTTAATCTTTAGATTATCTGTGGTGTGACGTCATTCAAACCGAAAACCAACATTTGACATTTATTCAGCGTTTATGGGGAATGCTAATTGAAGTAATCAATCAATCAAAACGAAACGATTACGATCACAACTTTAAAAATACCACCAAGTCACTTATGTCAATGTACCAGCAAAGCAAAGATATATGGCGAGTTTCACTCGTATAAGATTCGACATGAAGTTAGATTACGATCCTATGACATCACATCATGGCCGACACCGTTTTCAGAGTTCAAAATAAAAAAAATAAGACAAATTTTCAATTAAAAATATGTAGCTATCAAACACGTTTAGTAAACCGTAATCGAATAATATTGATTTCTTAAATAAATAGGTACTACAGAAAATAATCATTTATTGCACCAATTTTGATATGAGTCTAGTAGCCTATTCGTTGGTATTCAGGGTGTCCCAAAAACCGACGATGCTCCTTCATCAGCTAATAGAAGGTCTAGTAATAATGCCTTACTTTCAAAGATATATTTTTTTATAAAAATCTAAATTTTTCTCTCATCCCTCATTTATTTTTGGTCAGGCTTTACATCAGTTCCCTAAACATAAATGTCGGATTTCAGTGTGACACATGGGCTAATATTATTGTTTACTGACGGTAAAACATTTTCGACAGGTGGTCGCCAACGTCGATGTAGGTCACAACAGCACCGCAGCATCCCCTCGCCGACACAATGCAGAGGTAAGTAAATATAGCTTTTCTTATATCAACTTCGCTTCACCGGTTACTGCTCACTATTTTGATAATATGTAAAAATAGAAAACTATACGCAATATATACGTAAACCCATAAGTAAACCTTATATTCTATAAATAGATCCCGTGATTTATACTGATGTTGAAGTAGGTAGGTATTTCTTATGTAGGTAACCTTTCGCTTTAAATGGCCGATAAGATGTTAACTCTGACCATTTTCTATATAATTGTTCATAGAAAATGACCTGAATTCATTGTCAGTGAGTGTAAAGCATAATTTGAAAGCAAACATTTTTTGTTACAAGTCTGTTTTTAAGAGTTCTCATGTCGTTTTCCCGCAAACAAAATTAACAAGCTATAAAACTAAACAGCCACTCAAGATGTGACAACCACCAGCACCACCACTCTACCAAGAGTGTAACGACAAAGAAGAAGATAAAACTAAACACATTTCAAACATAATTGATACCGTTGGCGCGAATATTGACCGTCTCTTTCTTTTTATGGAAAAGGGTTATTTTTGAAAATGATAATTCCCGTGTGCACACATATTGGCGAATATTCAAATAATCCCGTCTCTTTAGAATGACATTTTTGGTTATTATGTACCTAGTTCCGGCCACGCTCTACAAATTACCTAGAAATGTCATTCTAATGTGGCGGAACCTTATTAGTACATTACACAACTAGGGTGGTAATATAAAGAAAGGCCGAGATCGCAGATGTTTGCGGCCCGAGCTGCAAGCGAGGGACGTAAATATGCGATCGAGGGCTTTCTTTATTACCTCCCGTGTTGTGTACATCATTTTATGTCGACACTTGGCCAGAAAGCGGCCCGGTGTGGCATAAAAATATTTGTGGCCAGGGGAAGGATGTCCTTCAAGAATCACCCAAAACCGACTGTCTCAAATCACCTTAATGTACTGAATTTCTTTTTCGTATTAGTGGCATTTGCAAACAATTATGCTAAAACCTTTTAAAAACACTCATATCTTTTGTAGTTCTTATATTATCTTGCTGAAAAGGTCGCATACATAAAAGTACCTATGTGCGCCCTTCATTAGAGTTATTGTTATGGTTAATGTTACCCGAGGTCATGCATATGCATGCATGAATTTAGCAATATCCCCAATGCGCTGGAGCGCTATAAACATCGTTGTGTATGTGTATAGGTACCATATTGCTGTGATAGTGGGTGTGTTAAGGTGCACAAGCCAAACACAATTCGTGTATATTGTATTGATAAAACATATAGCCCGAAAACTTAATCTTTTTCGATTGTAGAGTAAAATATTTCCATTTAATTATTAGAGCAAGCTTATACATTAGTAACATGCAGGTATATGTAACAGATTACATTCATCATATTGAATATTTTGGAAAATAGCTGCGGGTTTTAATTGAAATTAATTGAGGACTAGTGTGAGTCGCCACACGGGTCGGATATTACTGGATTAGCGAAAATCGTGATGATAATTTACAAATTGGTATTAAACTGAATGGAAATTGAACTTTATAATATTTACAAAAATAATTTTCCTACTTTTCGGATTTTTGTAATTTTACTTATCTTCATCGATATTGCTGTAGTCTATTTACTTAACTTGAGTTAAGCATTTCCCAGGCAGCATTCATTTTGTATAACAGCTTATAATTATAGCCATTATGACTAATTTAATCATTATAAAGGCTGTATAAGCTAATAAACTCTAATGCCTACAGCTTACCAAGTCAAGTCAAGTAAATAAACCGTTTGGTATAGAAGAAGACCATAGGTAAAGTATAAAGACGAACAATTAGTCCAACTTCGGCCGTTATGAGCGCGCGATACGTATTCACATAGACGTGCGATCTGTGTGAGTATGATCCATACTGGAGCATTCTTAAGCATTCTTATTTCTTTGCTTGTAGTGCGTTCGTACACGGCGCGCACACATTCAAGCGCGCGATGCACCTTTTGTAGGAAGAAAAATTACCGTATTATACTGTGCCACCCCACCCCAGTAAGTACGGTCTAATGCCCATTGCCCATCCCAGGATGTTGGGTTGCCAATTCGAAATATTCGAAATTCTAGGATGGACTCCTAAACAATGGCACCTCAGGAGCCATGTCTAGGGCCATGGCCTGTTCCTGCGCTGTTCTAGCACGATTGTATCGAATGCCGCTGATGCTTGCCGCCGCCGTTAGCACTCACTTTAAATGCAACGATCGATTCTAATCCTCAAAGGGAACGCACGTGGTGGCTACCACGCCACTGAAGGCAGGCGAGGCGGCATCGGCGGCTGGGGCGTTGAAACGCCGCAAGTATGCTGGGCTGGCTAACAACCACATACCTATTTGCGGTTGAGACCCTCGGGCCATGGAGCTCAGACGCCCATACTACATATAAAGATATCAAAAAAAGATTAGCTGACTGCTCCACAGATCGTAGGGCTGGCTCTTTCCTCGGCCAAAGAACTGGAATTGCAATTCAACGAGCGAACGTAGCCAGCCTTATGGGCACCGACCTAGGCGAGCCCATATATTGGAATTAGGTTCAGGTTAGGTTAATCTTAGTTTAGTACTTAAAATGTTATATTGTTGTTCCAATAAAAAAATACTAATAAAGGGAACTAGGTATATTAGGGACACAGGTTAATAATAATTACTATAGATTATTTAGGGGCAATTGTAGCATGACAAAAAATATATATTAAACTTTTATTTATTTCAATTTATTTATTATTTTAGATATGAATGTAAGCCTACATTGATTCACAGTTTTTACACATATTTTTACAGTTGTAGACCAAAAGTAGGCACTTATATGAGTGTAAAAGTCTTATTTTACTGTCAGTGCCGGATTAGCCATATAGCAAGAGTAGCAAATGCTATGGGCCCCGCGCATTGGGGGGCCCCGCGCCCACTCGCAAAACGGGACCCCCCCCCCTCGTTATGTAATTCGTCACGTATAAAATTACCGGTCAATCGGTATTTAACCATATCTAAGACCAACCATGCGCCTCTTTGAAGAAATGCTACAGGCCCCGCGCTGGCTTAATCCGGCACTGTTTACTGTGAAACTTGTAAAAAATCTAAAGTTTCAATTTCCTCTTCGAAATGCAATGCAAATTTCAATTGAGTAATTGCAGTTTGTTGGTGGTTGGTTTTTTGTTTCACACGCTAGGAGCATCGTGACAAGAACGAGATATAAGGACCAAGATAGTGACGTAGGCTGCTTTTGTATCTCGGATGCCTTCACCATCCATGGCATGGATGGTGAAGGTGGTTGTAAAAGCTAGTTAAAGTTATTATTTAATTAGCACACATTTCTGTTGGATAGTGCATTTGGGCGTACACAGTTAAATTTTGCTTAAAATCAACCGGCAGTACTCAGTTTCAAAATTTAGAATAAAAAAAATCTTGCACTTTGGGCTCCTCCCATTTTCCTGTATTTCCGTCACCCCTACCCGCCGCCTTATTGATAGCTGCGAGCCAATCACAGCACTGCATACTACAGGGCATGTCCATGATTTATCAACCTTTTGGGAGTTAGCCTAGGGCATCCGTAGTCGTCGGTGAGTCCTCGGAGCAGCAGGTCCGCATTCACTGCGTCGTTCGCGTTGAGTACATTACTTGCATCCGGAATTCCGGCATGATCCGCTACCGGTAAGCACTTAAATTTTTGTTGGACTTATTATAAATTATGCAATATAATTTGGATTGTATACCGAAGAAGCTTACTGCGGATATTTTGTGCACATTATATTGTAAAATAGTTTTTTTTTGCAAGAAGTAAAAGCTTTTTATTATATTTTTATTTTATGTGTGTAAAAGGTATTTTAATTACTTGACACATTTTTAATTTAATTACTTTTATATGTTTTCTTGTTAATTGAGCCTTTGTTATATTTTAGTCCAATCTACATGCACATAATAGATTTACAGAGGATAATTTCTGCATACCAAACCTATAATATGTTATCAACGAATAAAAATAAACCAAATAAGCTTATAGGTTCTAGTGTATGGTCTACATATTCTTGTTTTTGTCTTTCCAGTCTTTTCCATTAAAGTAAAAAAATAAATAAGCTTTATCTTTATCCAATTAACTAAAGCAGCGGTCGGCAACCGCTTAGCAGCCAAGGGCCATATAGTAGCTTAGGAATTGACGCGGGCCGTAATTTGTTAATAATTTGTGATTTTATACTATTCGGAATAAAGCGACGGCAAAACAGACTGGAATATAGGCCCGCAAGTGAGCGGTTCAAGGGCCGAATGCGGCCCGCGGGCCGCAGGTTGCCGACCGCTGAACTAAAGCATACTTTATTATGTATTTTATTCTCGGATCTATTTTATACCTAATATTATTGCAGTTTATTAAATTTGTATTTTTACTAAAAACTGAAAATATCTGTATATCAATCGATTTGTGGTAAAAGTTGCCGAACGATCCATTATACTCGTAGCTATCTACAACAGGCTGTTTATTTGATGACAAATCCAATTTTTTTTTGTGAAGTGTCAAAATGCTCAGATAATATGCGATTTCCAAGAAAAACTTACCTACCTTTGACGTCACTACTTAACATGGTCAAATTGGTTCCCTATTTTTAGTTTTTGTCGTTTTAAAATCATTGATGGTAGGTACGAAAATTACTGTAGCTAGATTATTGCCGAGCAGTTTTGGAATCATAATTTGATGATGAGATACGCTAGCGCCGTCACATCTGCCACGAACCTCTTTCAAGGTAGGGGCGGCGACAGAGGTGGCTGAATCACGCAAAAAACTCAAATACCAGGGTCTCGGCTCCCAATACCACTTCATGCCTTTCGGCGTCGAGACCCTGGGCCCGTGGGGTACTTGCGCTAAGCTCCTATTTAAGGACATTTCAAAACGGCTCGTCGACACCTCTGGTGATCAAAGGGCTGGCAGCTTCCTCGCTCAGTGTATTAGTATTGCCACACAGCAAGGAAATGCTGCCAGCATCTTTGGTACCATACCACGGGGGCCCTTTTTAGATATAATTCAATAGGTAGTTTAGCTTTATTTTTAGGTTTAGTATCATTATTTTGGTTTAGGATAATTTATTGTTTTGTTATTTATTGTTTACTGAGTTGGTCTGCCCCATCCAGGGGACATAAGATACTGATGATGAGTTGGTATTAATAAACAAAAATTTGATGATTAGCGTTGATTATGTAATATAATAATTGGGAAATACTACTTATTCGTATTAGCACACAATATCGTCACTACATTTATAAACAGCTTTACCTTGTACCTAATACTGCCAGTAAAAGCTCACCTCTTAATGTCTGGCGGGCATAGCCGGGATAGGGATAGTTACACAACTAGGGTGATAAAACAAAGAAAGGCCGCGATCGCAGATGTTTGCGGCCCGAGCTGCAAGCGAGGGACGTAATTATGCGATCGAGGACTTTCTTTATTATCTCCCGTGTTGTGTTCATCATTTTATGTCTACAGCGTGCGGAAAAAGCCACTTTATGGCCAGGTGTGGCATAAATTATATAATTAACTTGCTCCTTGTTCCCGTTAGTATAATTTCGCTCATATGAAAGAAAAGACGGAGGGAAAAATGCGTAAATTCCAATTACAATTGATACCGTTTTAACATCGTGATACAGTTGAAATTAAATCGAGACGTTTTTTTAATTGGTCGAGAGAGTGCGAAGCGAGATCAAAGCGTCTCCGTTTCCGCTTGGGCAAAAATGCTTATTGTTTTTTCTGTCCGGCGGCTGTTCGGCTGTTCTCCTCTACAGGTAGGTAGGTTTCTCAACCGGTTCTCGTAAAATTTTCTAAGCAGGCTCAATAATAAAGATTTTGGTTTTTTTTTCAAAATGGCGGCGCCATGGGCGTTCACAGGCTCGCGAGGTCTACAGCTCATAGGGCCACTAGTGTAGTTTTGTTGTCAGCGGACACTTGGATAATTGTGGTCTGTTATTATGTTAGGAGTAGGGATGTAACGATACCGATACCGATATATCGGTATCGCCGATTATATACAACTGATATTTGAAGAGCGCGAAAAGAATTTGTTGTATGAAAAAAAATCTGCAATAAAGTAAATTTTTAAAATAAAAAATAAAAACCGACTTCCAAAAACTTAAACTAAAAACCAGAAAATAATATATTAATTACCCCAAAGAAATGGATAATCAACGATTCATATATACCTACATATACAGATATTTATAGTTTTTAACTTGTTATTTTTGAAGTCGGTGCCTGCCACTGCCACGCAAAGCTGGCTATGCTGAGCTCCTTAGCTGGCACCGACTTCAAAAATAACAGGTTAAAAACTATAAATATCTGTATATGTCTATATGAATCGTTGATTACCCATTTCTTTGGGGTAATTAATATATTATTTTCTGGTTTATAGTTTAAGTTTTTGGAAGTCGGTTTTTATTTTTTGTTTTAATTACTTTACACCTTCAAGATTAACTCTCTGTTAAATATAGCCAGGTTTTAGGTATAATACAAATAATAAATCTGAAGTTCATACTTCATTAGTTAGCTAAGATATCGGTATCGGTATCGCCGATTATTTTTTACAAATATCGGTATCGTATCGGCAAAATATGTATCGTTACATCCCTAGTTAGGAGTGATCGGACGTCGGCTGCCGCGCTCGTCGGGCGGGCGGCGCGCCTCGCCCGGTCGGCCATTCAAAAAGCTGTTTAGCCGCGTTCTTTGATTTACGCTAGCATCACTAAGCCAGTTTAATGGGGTTTGCTCTCTCTCTAACCTAAGCTAACTCGCAATGCATAATCTGATCTTACTATAATATTATAAACTAGCCTTTATCCGCGGTTTCAGGCGTAATCCTCGTTATTATGTCAAGGGCAATCCCTATCAGGATATAAAGTATACTTAATTTTACTTTAATACTGGACTTCATCCAGTTGTATGGCAAACTGCATCTCAATCCATTCAACTGTTACCGCTTTATTTGGTAACAATAGGGTATTTGCCTGCAGTCAATATTGATTACTTCACTCTAGCCTTAAAATCTGCTTTCGAAAATTTGCAAAAATTAAAGTTAATTTAATAATAAAAATAAATTGAGCCCGCCTCCACACTAATCAACACTGACACCGACGCCAAAGTTTAGGTATATAAGCATCGAAATTTCCGATGCCTGCTTATAAACGATTTTTAAAAGACCGAAAACTAAAAATAAGAAGATGATTTGATGTTTGAGTGAAATGACGTCATTTTACTTTTTTCCATACACACTTCATACTATGTGAGCGTTTCGACACTTCATAAAAAGTAACTGATTTGAGCTGTCAGGGAAAGTACCCTATTATCCAAAGCTCCAAACTAGAGATGAAACGATACATAGTTTTGACGACACGATACCGATACAGATACATTGTAATAAATAATCGGCGATACCGATACCGATACCGATATCTTAGCTAAATAATGAAGTATTAACTTCAGATATTTGTATGTCTTTATTATACCTAAAACTTGGCTATATTTAACAGAGAGTCAACCTTGAAAGTGTAAAGTAAAAATAAATAAATTGTCAACTCAAAATTCAATTTTTTTTATGAAGAACCAAAGGTTTAATTAACATAGTAATTATCATTGCACAAGGTAATACGAGTAGATCAATACATAAATTAAGCCAGTAATTGAAATTACTTTTTGCAGATTTTTTTCATACAGCTAATACTTTTCGCGCTCTTCAAATATCGGTTGTATATATAATCGGCGATACCAATATATCGGTATCGGTATCGTTACATCCCTACTCCAAACATCGAAACATCTTCGCAAACTTTCACTTTTGTGATCTATACACGGTGGATTCTAATCGGTAATCAGGAGTAGACAAATATTAATATCTAGCTAAAATCAAACTTAATAGGCGAGGTCTCACACAAATACCTCACTGTTTAATTAATTAAAGGTTAAAACATAATTTAAACTAATAACCACTGGATACATGGTCACCTACATTAATTATTGAAGTAAAATCACGTGATCACGATACGTCAAGTGCCATCGCTTTCGCGGAAAATTTGACAGATCTTAAGTAAATAAACTTTTCTACGAGTATGAGTAGTTAGGGCGTGATAGATAACGAATTAAAATTGATAAAATGGCCGAAAATGAAAAGAATGCAATTTCGACGATTTAAGTAGTCGCCACACGAAGGACTGACTCACATAAAACCTTCTCGCAGCTTCAAAAAATTAAAAAAAAAAAACTGTGCGTGAGAATTGGTACGTTTGGATGAATTTCGTGGAATAATTCTTGAGTTCATCTTCAGCTGTTTGGTTTGTATTGATAAACGTACCTACAATATACGTACGTTGTACGTAAGTAAGGGATAAGAAGGGATTTTTTGAAATTCATCTCCAAAGGGGTTTAAATGGGGGTTGAAACTATGTATGGGGACCAAACGGTATTTGTAGTAGATCTAAACTTCTTACATAGACTGATCCATAAGAGAAAAGAAAAGTAATTGCTGTTTTTTGGAATTTATCTCCAAAGGGGTTTAAATGGGGGTTGAAACTTTGTATAGGGACCAAACGATTTTTGAAGTTGGAGATCTGAGACATCGTACATAATAAGAACAAAAAAATGTGGTTTTACCGTTTTTTCATCCCTAAAAAGGGGGTTGAAACTTTTTATAGGGACCAAACTATTTTTGTTTTAGATCTTGAACTCATCCAAAAGAGAAACGAAAAGTTATTGCAGCTTTTTGAAATTTATCCCCAAAGGGGTTTAAACGGGGCTGAAATTCTGTATAGGATCCAAAGGATGTTTGAAGTAGGAGATCTGATACTTCGTATACATAGATCCTTCAATAAGGGTACAGAAAAAAGTTAAACCATTTTTTGAAATTCATCACCAAAAGGGGTTAAATGTGGATTAAAATTTTATAAAGGGACCAAACGATTTTTAAAGTAGGGTATCTAAATTTACCTCGACAACGGGTTGAGTAGGTGGGGGTTGAAAGTTTGTTTAGGGACGGTACAATTTTTTAAGTAAAAGATTTCAAACTCCATGCATAGCATATAGCAATTAGTGGATTGTTTTTTTGTGTATGTAACAAGTGGTTTATGAAGTGCATTTAAATTTTTGGAAATAATCCTTAAATGGACTACAGAATTGATTTTCGCGGTAAATGTGCATTGTGCAGTTTTGGGCCCAATATTTGAGGGTTTTGTTTAATTACAACCAAGTTTATGAAAAAATATCAGAAACTATTTATAAACATTAATTGCCTAATTATAATTTACACCGCAGAGGAAGTTGCGGGCATAAGCTAGTATTACATATAGTAGAATAGGATGTCAATAGTACATTATTACACAACTAGGGTGGTAAAACAAATAAAGACCGAGATCGCAGATGTTTGCGGCCTGAGCTGCAAGCGAGGGACGTAAATATGCAATCGAGGGCTTTCTTTATTACCTCCCGTGCTTGTACATAACTAACCGACTTCCAAAAGAAGGACGGTTCTCAATTCGTCTGTATGTTTTTTTTTTGTGTGTTTGTTCACCGATTACTTGAAGACGGCTGGACCGATATGGAAAATTATTTTTTTGTTTAAAAGAGTAGGCTTCCGAAGTGGACCCATTGCAACCAAATCAGGATCTGATGATGGAATCTTGGAGAAATCGAGGGAACTCTTCAAATATTATAGGCATACATATAGCGATTTCGGTATTTTTTTTCGTAATTTCTCGTCCATCTCTTATTAGCAACAAGTTTCTAGTGTTAACGGACTTCAAAAAAAGAGTAAATTTGTATCTAGGTTTCTTCCCCGATTACTTGAAGACGGCTGAACCTATTTGGAAAAATCTTTTTTTGTTTTAAAGGGTATACCTCCGACGTAGTCCCATTGCAACCTAATCAGGATCTGATGATGGGATCTTGGAGAAATCGAGGGAACTCTTCAAATATCATACGCACACATATAGCGATTTTGGCATGTTTCTTAGTTTCTCGTGCATTTCTTGTTAGAAATAAGTTTCCAGTCTTAACTGACTTCAAAACAAAGAGCAATTTTTATGTAGGTTTGTTCCCCGACTACGGCTAGACCGATTTGGATATTTAGTCTATTTAGTTAAAACAATATTTTTCCAGCGCCACTAAAAATTTAAAAACAAAGTAAATTTTTAAAACAACAAAAAAAAGCTAAGGAGCTCAACATAGCCAGCTTTGCGTGGCAGGCACCAACTTCAAAAATAACAGTTTAAAAACTATAAATATCTGTATATGTATATATGAATCGTTGATTATCCGTTTCTTTGAGGTAATTAATATATTATTTTCTGGTTTTTAGTTTATAAGTTTTTGGAAGGCGGTTTTTATTTTTTGTTTGAAAAATTTACTTTATTTTTATTTTATGTCTACACTTGACCAGAAAGCGATTTTTTTGTACCTACGCATAGCGTGCGGTAAAAGCCACTTTATGGTCAGGTGTGACATAAAATTATTAATGTTTGTTACCAAATAACGCGGTAATATTTAAATAGATTGAAACGAAATTCAGCACACAGTTCGATCAATACATTTTATACCCTGGTAGTTCCTTTGGGTTAGTAAAACGCAAATAACACGAGAACGCCGCGGATAAAAGCTACCGTAAACTCGGTTTTCTTTGGGCCAATGCACTCAACTATGGTTCAAAACAAACTTTGGAGTAGGTAGATATCCCCATGTCTACATGCCGCGCCAATCTTGGCTTTTGCTGCGTGAATAAAAAAAAATGTACATATTGAATTATTGCTCCTGCATCATATAACATACATAGTTAAAAAAAGTATGCAACTGTATACACGAGAGCGTCATAGTTTGGGCCATAGTTGTGTGCACTGGACCTTAAAAACCTGAGTTTACGGTACATATAACTATAGCTTGGCAACTTCGTTGGTGACACTCACATGTGTGTTTTTTGTTATGTGCAGCCGTAACTACTTACACAAGTTACCGCCAATACGAACGGCGATCGACGGGGGTAGCCTCCGGAGGCCCCCGTTCGTGTTGGCGGTAACTTGTGTAAGTAGTTACTGCTGTACATAACAAAAAGCACACACGTGAGTGTCACCATCGAAGTTGCCACGGTATAGCGCCCCGCTTCGCGGTTTCGTTCTTTATTAATCTCGTTTTTAGTGTTCCGTACCTCAAACGGAAAAAACGGAACCCTTATAGGATCACTTTGTTGTCAGTCCGTCCGTCCGTCCTTCCGTCTGTCTGTCAGTCATGACCCTTTGTCTCGGGAACGTATCGAGTTGAAATACTCAAGTCTACAGTCCCTTGAAGCTATGCAAAAATCAAACTTCTAAGTTAACGTTAAAATAAGAGACGGCCGTTTATGCCGCAAGAAACGTACATTTCACACTCAATTCGATCAAAATTTATAGCGTACTTTCCGTTAAGTACTATGAAAATTGCCGAAGTGACTATGGAGCCCCGCCCCAAACCAAAAGTCATTGTATCAACACCAAGCCGACTGCATCTTTAAAAAGAATAAATTGTCATTCTTAATCACTAATTCATATTAAAATAATTTAAAAAATCATATTAATCAATGATAACACTACTAAGCGCTATATCTGGTTTAATTGTTTGCTCGTATTGGACTTCCACGCTGTATAAATTAGAGATGGGCCGACTGGGTAGTTCTCTGCGACTAAACAGTCGCACCAATCACATCATTACCATCGCCACATTATGGATGAGCTCCCTATAAACTATGGAGTCGTTTTCGGTTATCTTGTAGAAGTCGCGTGCCGCGTGCCTCTGCTATTTTTATCATAATGATCCTGATTGTTTTTATAAAACGGCCAATAATAGTGGCAATGGTAATGAAGCAAGCAAAACGGTATAAAATCGCAGAGAACTACCCGACTACGGATTTTGCCGACTAGCCTAGTCGGCCGACTAATCGGTTCTCAATTTGCCGATTAATCGGCCGACTAGTCGGCATTGCCGATCATAGTTATTAGCTATGTTCGGGTACAATCGGAAACGCTCGGTTCGCTTCGTCTCCCCGCCATTTAGTTGTCACGCGTTCGTGTTTTGATCAGTTTTCAATTAAGTTGATTATTTTTTTTGTGTTTGAGTAAAGTACGTAAAAATATAAAATAATTAAGAAAAATATGGTTTAATTTCTTCTGTGTCCTAATTCTCCGCTAGGTAATAGCCGAATATTCGGCATTTTTTGTCGACTAGTCGCCGACTAATCGGCCGACTACAAATGATGCCGAATAGTCGGCGTTCCCATCTCTAATATAAATATAATACTGAAATACATAGAAATTATCCAAGACCCTGGAACAAATCGCTTATTTTGGTTGCAAGTTGATCGATTTGCGCAAGATTGACCGGCATATTATTTCAGTGGATATGTAGACAGGGACAACTAAAAGGGCCT
Organism: Eudemis profundana; assembly: GCA_947034925.1. Lineage (NCBI taxonomy): Eukaryota > Metazoa > Arthropoda > Insecta > Lepidoptera > Tortricidae > Eudemis > Eudemis profundana. Next base: position 31,777,029 of record OX344794.1, read on the forward strand.
CCTCCTCCTCGCGTCGATTTCCTCATTGCTGAGGGTCGTGATTCCTCCTTTGCAGAGCAATTACGCGTCCAACAGTAGAGCGCCACTTAGTTCTGTCTTTGGCTTCATGGAGGGCGTGATGCAGCTTGGTGTCAAGAGAAGAGCGGATCTGGTCGGACCATCTCAGCGGACTGCGACCTCTCGGACGTCTGCCATCAACCTTGCCAGTGACCATGAGTTGTTCAAGGTTGTGCCCTTCCTTCCTGGCGATATGGCCGAAGAAGTCGAGTATTCGCTTGAGACATGTGGTGGAGTTCTCTCAGGATGGATTCGTTGGTTCGAAATACGGTCCACGGATTCTGCAACATTTTCCTCCAGCACCACAATTCAAATGCATCGACACGATTTCGATCAGCCTTTTTCAGCGTCCATGTTTCAACCCCATAGCTAAATATGGAGAACACGAGGGTATTGACCAGCTTGAGTTTGGTTTTACGTGAAATGTTGCGGTCCTTCCATATTTTTTGAAGCTGAGACATCGCATTTTTGGCCATCGCTATCCGTCTCCTGACAACTAAAAGGGCATTTCTCCAGAAATATGTCTGCGGTCACCTCATTCATCTGGCCCTTTTTCATACTAAATGTATGGAGACAGATGAATGAGTCGCAGACATATGTCTGGAGAAATGCCCAATAATCCTCTTGCCGTGGTTTCTACATGTTGCCATATTTATATATTTTAATAAAACCTTTTAACTACTACTAAACTAACTACTAAAAACTTTTAAATATTGACTAATTTAGTATACTTGGGTGTATTTTCAAAAACGTAATTTCGCTGTCATGACATATTGGCGAATACTGAGAAGATTCTGCCATATTAGAATTGGTACTTTTGTTTACAATGTAGAATCAGTCAAGTTCTAACAAGTAACCAACGAATGCCAGTCTAGTGAGGAGAAATCTTTTAAATATTGGTGGCCAGAGAAATTACTTCAGAGAAAATACACCCACTTACAGTTTTATAAAAATCATTCCTTTTTCATGGTGGCGGCGGAAATCGTAAGGCAACATTATTTTTTAATCGATCTCAGATTTCCCATTTTAAATTCATTAATTACAAGATCGTCTTGGTTAAAAAATAAAACTAACTAGTATCGTTTTGGTTGTGACACAATATGACTATATTGGTACCAAAGTCAGCAATCTCCTTTGGCCGGTAACATTGTTCCGTGTTCTATTCAATTTTATGCACAACTGGAGTAAATAAGAACATTTAAAAGGCTTTGTGTGCACTTTTTCATTTCCGAACATTTCCGAGCTAGTTTAAGAAAATTATTTTCTAGAAATACTTTCATAAGCTTCTTACTACTTAAATTACCCAGTACGAGAACTACGATTTAAAACCGTATGAATGGTGGCAATTCCATGCGAATGTGTTTATGGATTTTCTTAAAAACGTGAAAATTATGAAAACTAACTTAAAATATAATATCGGAATGTCATAAGAGCCTAGGAGGAGTTAAAACCTGAACTGGATTCATGATACCCCCGGATGCCCCTTCGGCTTAAGGGCATAATTTATAAAAACCTAATAATACCTGTCGTCATGTATGTGTCGCAGCCAACTGGTTTAGTTAGCCTTTTGGTTAACTGCCTAGCATTTTCACTAAACTATGACCCGCCAGCAGGTCGACGAAGCCCTGCTGCGCGGGGCTTCTATTTCTGCTCTGAGGGACACAAGCTGACTAACAAATCTAACCTAAAATTTGAATGAAAAGGCTAGGTAGCTAAGCTAACCAAATGGCTAACTGAACCAATTGGCGGTGACATATGGATCTGAATGTTGGGCCGCAAAGAGGACGGATGAAACTAGATTACATATGGCTGAGATGAGAATGTTAAGATGGATGATGAATGAGTATATAAGACGAAGTCTGAAAGTAGCGCCAATCGTCTGAATATGGAAGGTTCTGGAAGAAGAGGTAGACCAAGGAAGAGGTAGATGGATTGTGTGAGCGATGATATGGCTAGGAAGGATGTAAACGCTGAGATGACGGGTGATAGAGAGGTATGAAAGAAGAAGACAATATGCTGCGCCGATCCCAAATGAATGGGACCGGGCAAGCGAATGATGACATATTAAAGAACCCTACATATTTTGATTCCCAAATTCCCATAGTAAAGAAAGAAAGACTATATTTTTTATGATTTAATTGCAAATGTATTTGCTTTCAGATTTTTTGCTATACTTGTAGTATAAGACGGTATTACTTGCCAAATTTCATAGTTCTATGTCAATGGAAAGTATCCTATATTTTGACTACCTAGAGATGAGAGTGTCGAAATATACGCTTTTAAAGGCATAAATGACCGTATCTTTTTTGTACGTTAACTTAGAAGTTTGATTTTTTCACAGCTGCAAAGAACCGTAGACCTGAGTATATAAATAGTTTTAATTTCAACTCGATACGCGCGTTCCCCAAATTAAAGGGTCTTGACAGAAAGACAGATGGACGGACAGACAAACAGACGGACAACAAAGTGATCTCATAAGGGTTCCGTTTTTTCCTTGATGTAGGTACGGAACCCTAAGGTGAGTAAGACTGTATATTTGCAACCATTCCAAGTTTTCAAGTTGCATTTTACTGTGACACAGTCTTTAACTTATTGTAATTGATTAAAGAGTAATTGTTACTGTATTGTTTCTTTGTTAAATTTTAACATCGTTAAAGTTTAGTTAGGAAGTGTCGTCTACTTGCAACTTTGATGTTCCTTTTCTAGTTAAACTACGGCGTCCTCTTTTGTTTCATTACACACTTATTGAAAAAGGGATATTGTTTTCAGAGTTTGAAGTACGAGCGTTTCTTATTCATTCTGTATCTTCAGATGTTTTGACCGCTTTTGTAACGTGTGGCATTTTTGAATCGTGATATACGAGTACCCAAGTGTGTCTATACTGTCCCCTCTGAGACAGTAGTACTACCATGGAGTTCAACTAGTAGTAAAAATGATACACACTAAGGTCATTAGTACTACCAGTAGTAACTAGTGACCATAATGGAGGACCAGTAGTACAACTGTCGTGTAGTCTGTTGCGCTCATTGCGGGGAGCAAAGAGGCGAGAAAAACTATTTTTACGTAAACTCCTTGATATAAGTAGATTTAAACTTTCGCGATTTTCACACATTAATATTTTTTTAGATATTTTTATAAATGGGAGGTCTTAAATGTAAAGTTGTGCTATTGTATCAAGTGGTGTGTCAAATGAAAGGACTTAATTTGTAGATTTCAAACCCATGTTTATTTTTTTCTTTAATACGTACTTTTTAATTTATGGCGAAAAACGTTCAAAAAAATACCATTCCCCCCTATTATATTCGAAGTTAGTGAACAGAAAAATCTGTAATAATTACCAAATATTAATATCATCCTAAATATTACAGGAAAAATATAACGGTTTTCCTAACTTGCATCGTTATACATACTTATTTGCACCTACTAAACTAACTGCCATACAGTTTTTCTTGAACTATTCACGTATCTACTTACTAGTTTGTACGGAACCTCGGTGCGCGAGTCCGACTCGCACTTGATCGGTTTTTCTTTTACTTCCTTGACTTCTAGACTTTTTGCATAGTGAATATTATCATTCAAATCTACTGTATACAGGGTGGGCGGGACTATACCGACATACTTTAGCCATGAATTCCTGGTGGTGTGACGAGTAAATAATGTTATATCAACATGGGTCGAATATTGTCATTTTACATTAATAGTCTTATGGAACAAAATAAATCAGTAAATTCAGCACCTCGTTATAAACATGTCCTTACTGGAGGAAAAGTTATCAAAAAGAAAAAAAATGCTAAAATGGAAACGAAAGGTCAATTTTTTGGCCTCGTAGTCGCTTACCATCAAATACTGCGAAGGTTAATTGCTGTTTAGTTAAAGGAATTTAAAAAATTAGTAAAACTATCTTAGACGGGTGTATTTTCGCTGGCGTAATTTCTCTGGCTACCAATATTTAAAAGGTTCCTCCTCAGCACTAGACTGGCATTCGTTGGTTACTTGTTAGAACTTGACTGATCCTACATTGTAACCAAAAGTCCAATTCTAATAAGGCAGAATCTTCTCAGTATTCGCCAATATGTCATGACAGCGAAATTACGTTTTTGAAAATACACCCAGACACATTTATTAGGGCTTGTTACACACTTAGGAGTTTTCATTTAAAAAATAATGAATATCTCTGAAAGTAAACGTTTTTCGACTATACATCACATAACTTTTTTTACTCGTCACACCACGAGGAATTCATGGCTAAAGTATGTCGGTATAGTCCCTCCCACCCTGTATAGGTAGTAAATATAATATTGTAGTCTTTGTATATACCTAGGTACTTTCATGTCACACAAAGTGATTCAAGTCGGTCGGTTTTCCATAAAAGCAAAAAGAGCGTCACAATTCGCTGCCTCGGTATCAATTATGTTTATAATGTGTTTTATTTAATTAGTTGATACCTTTTGTCTGCGTAAATCGAACGTCATTGAGGCGTTTCGTCCAGTGATACGTTCAGACAAAATGTTCTAAAATGCGACACACTTAACAGACATCAAAACAGCTCGATTAGTATATTTTAGTTACTTCCACAGTTTTATGTCTTATGGTATTCTACTGTGGGGCAGTGCTAGTGCTTCAGAGCTTAATACTATATTTGTTCTGCAGAAGAGGGCTATTCGAGCGATATATAAGATGAACTATCGAGACTCACTTAGAGATAAGTTTAAGGACATTAATGTAATGACATTGCATTGTCAATACATCTATGAGAATATTATGTATGTACATAAGAATATCATGAATTTTAAGAAGAACTGTGACATACATAATATTAATACTAGAAATAAACATAAGCTCGCAGTGCCCACCACTCGCCTCCATAAAATAAAAACATCATTCATGGGTAATTGTGTAAGGTTTTATAATAAACTGCCACAAAACATAACTGAATTATCTATTAACAAATTTAAGAATTGTGTAAAGCGTAAACTCATGTCTAAAGCTTATTACAGTACACAAGACTACATGAATGATGAAACACCGTGGGATTAACTGCGACATATATCTTAAAACATTGTTAAATTAATTGTGTTTTTTTTCTGTTTTTGTACTTGCCAATTGTTTTGACACTTGGAGACCATTTACATCTCTAAGGAAAATTGTTTTTAATTTTAATTTAGTTTTAAGTTATATCGTGAGTCACAGATTTTTTTATATTTCTGTAAGATATTAAGTAAATATTCTCAGTTTGTATTTTGACGTTTGGAGATCCTTTACACCTCCAAAACATAATATTTTGACAACGGAGACTCTTTACATCTCCATTAATCTTACTATCAATTTATTTTCTATAATTTTATTTGCCTTGTTGGACGCATAGAGAGACCCTTTACATCTCTATAAATGTAGTTTTAAGTTTAATGTAATGTATTAATGAAATCTTATATTAACGACATATTGTTGTAATACTCGTTGGTCGAAAAGAGAAACTGGTGAGTTTCTTCCGGCGCTTCTTCTCACCAGAAGGTCAATTACCCGAAGCGCCAAAAGAAAAGAATTAGAGATGAGACATGTAAAAGAGCCCTTGAGGGCCTACTTACAGAAATAAATGATTTTATTTTATTTTATTTTAAGTTTATTTTATGGTATTCACACTACCTAAATCAACCGAATTGCACGTACCTAGTGACGTGATTCCATCTGGAACTAAAACATCGATGTCACACTATAATAAAGTATTGTTTCTTTCTACAAAAGGTACATTGCGCGCTTGAATGTTTGCGCACGCACTACAAGCAAAGAAATAACAATGCGTAAAAATGCTCCAGTATGGATCGCACTCACGCAGACGTGCTATCGCGCGTCTGTGTGAATACGTGTCGCGCGCTCCTAAATGGCCGAAGTTGGACTACTTATTTGTTTTTATACTTTGTCGATGTATTCCATTCGGGCGAACGAAATTATTCTACGGCACTGGGATTGGAGATGTGCCGTTCGAAGTTATCATTTATTTTACTTTTTTTCTGTACCCAAAGGGTGCCAACGGAACCCTAATACTAAGCCTCCGCTGTCTATCCGTACGTCGTAGGGTCATCATCACATCTTTTGAATCGTACAAGACTTGGAATTTTCACAGAATGTGTATTTCAAGTGCCACTAGAACAAAATAAAATTAAGAAAGCCCCATGCAAGAAACGTGTTTATTTAGCGCCTTTTTGTTAGAAATAAAGATAACATTTTATGTTAGTGACGCGGAACATTTGCTCTCAAGTGTATAATGTAAAAAGCAAATCGACGGCGAAGTACCATGACACAACTCCTAATGACGAGATTTGAGATTTTTATATGGTTACGCTCGAAATTTCCCTTCCGGCCGTCATCGCAACTGTGTTTCACAACCAGTTGTCTACGAGGATTTTTTAGTCTTTCATGGCAACCAGTTGTGATAAAAACATATATATTCTTCTTCCGCAACCAGTTGCCAACAAGGAAAATCTCAAAAAGTCTAGTTGCCATAGAAGAGTTAATTTGTTTGTTCACAACCATAGATTACAAAACTTAAAGTACTTACGTATTTTAAAATTTTATAATCTTTGTTCAAACCTGGATTGCTATATATCAAAAATTAAGAAGATGATGATGCATAATGAGAAGCTAAAAGAGTTTATTAAATACATGGAAAAATATTATATTAATAGAAATATCAACGAATGGTGTGTATATAGTGAACGACATCGGACAAATAATGTTGCTGAGAGTTGGAACTCTAAACATAACAAAGAATTTAAGAAGCCATATGTAACCTTAAATAAGTTCCTAGCAGTAATATCCAGAAACAATTTAAACCTTTTAATAGAACCTACCTCTAAACGACGCAAAGAATACTGCGAAAGAGACGAGTTCATTATGAATACTCAAATGGAATTATTAAACAACCACATCACAGTAGGCCATTTTTTGGATAAATTGTGTCGAGATTAGTGCGTGACAAGAATATTACTGGTTGCCATGAAAGACTAAAAAATCCTCGTAGACAACTGGTTGTGAAACACAGTTGCGAAGGCGGCGATTTTTTTCTTTGTTGGCAACTGGTTGCGGAAGAAGAATATATATGTTTTTATCACAACTGGTTGCCATGAAAGACTAAAAAATCCTCGTAGACAACTGGTTGTGAAACACAGTTGCGATGGCGGCCGGAAGGGAAATTTCAAATCTCGTCCAAATGTTAGTTAGGAGTTCATGGTACTTCGCCGTCGCAATGTGAATTTAAGAATTATAAACGAAGTCTATTGCTTCAGAAATAGGTAAGTAAGGTAAGTAGGTTTTGACAGGTAGCCACAGCTACCCAATGCAAGCACAGATGCAAGTGAGTAGTTAGAAACTACGTAGCAGATATACGTTTTAAGTATAAAAGCATGCGTTGTTGCATGGAGTACTGCAGTCACCTGTGGGAGTGGGATGGCTCGGCTAAGTATCAACTGACCTAACTTGATGCAGTGCAACGCAGATCCATTAAGTAACGAAGCGATGACCCAAACTAAGCTCCACAGCTTACAACATCGGCGTAACGTATTTACTGCTTGTTGGTGTTCTACAGATAATACTATTACTACGGAGGTGTTCTACAGATAATACTATTACTATTGGGGGACAATCTTACACCTATAGCTAAGCTATACTTGTACTATGGGTACTGGACGACGGTATACATACTCATATACTGATACTATGCGAACTGCTAAAGTGTGAAAGTCCCTGCCAGCGTCGTCGGTGTTTCCGACTAAGTTTTTAGGACCAGAGTGCAGATGCATCTTCTGGGTAAGCTCGTTCCATCATAGGCTCCATCAATGCTTATGATCAGGCATGATCGGAGTCAAAAACTAGCCCACTTAGTATAAAAAAAAGTAGGTAAATGAATTCTTTGTTCTTACAACGATAACTTTGTTAATTCTTAGGAGGTATTCAGCATGTAGTTTTAAAATGAAAACCGTTTCGTTTAAATAAAAGATAACAATGATTTTTTGGGGTATTATTTAATTTTCATTCTGACGTTACGAACAGCGTGTGTAGTTGCGGAGTAGAAAATGAAACAATAAATGCGATATGATTTATTTTATTTAAATGTTGGCGGAAACCAAAGAAACTTTGGACTGTCAAGTTACGCTCGATTTCTGATCAAGACATATTTAGATTTTCCTCCCAGTGTCGTTGTAATGCTTAATGAAATAGTAAAACTATGTACGTTGTCCACAGCGCTATGAAGCGCTTCCGCGAGATCAACTGGCAAGAACTGAGGCGAGACGGACACAATGTATTTACAAAGCTAATCCGAACCCGAGATCCCCGGGACTCGGAGACCACCCAGGAGATCGCGGTACCTGGCAAACAAAAGTTATCGGTAAGTTTAAACTACTATTACTACCTTTTAAATGCTTCTCTTTTGACATTCGCGTCGCCACTTGTTAATTGTTAGATTAATTTATAAGACGGTCCTCACTGAAAACCGAGGTTTCGGCGAGCCATGGAGCAATGCTGAGTGGAGTCCTATTGAACATCAGTTGGGTTAGTTTTTTTTAAGTGTAATGTTGTGCCGTCAAATAAATGTTTTCCTTTCTTTCTTACGTGAAACTTCGGTGTATATGTTTATCGCTATTTCTGACGTGTTTGTACGTGTGAAAGTGACAGACATGCTTTATCGTACTTTGTATTTCTTGCCACTAAACATAGGTCACTTCAAACTTCTTTAGAGTTCCTGAGAGTTTTGACGAGCTACATCTTTGGTCTTATATTCATTTAATGTGGTACCCCGAGTATACTATCGCTGGGTACATTTCATTAATTTCAGTGGATAGTTTGCCTATATGATTTAAACACACAATTGTGTCAAAAATTACAATCGGCAACCTCATATATCCCTGACGCATTTGTGCTTCTCTCTCGGCCCTACGCAAACGCTTTAATCAAGCCCTTTTCAAAAAATCAGCTCACAGTCACACAATTAACACAGCTAGGGCGGTGAATTCAGATTCGTTACGAATGTTATGACACAGAGTCAGCTCTTGAATTTTATTTTTTTCACTCATAGACCTAGTTAATAAAAGCACAAGAATCCGGCCAACCAAGGCGATGGGAGCGTCCAATAGTACCTGCGCGCTGGCCCTAAAAATCAGTTTCAGGACCAACGCAACGTCAGCCAGCGTGCAATTGCCACTCCACCGTCATAAAATTGTCCGTTTGGCCCCAGTCCGACCCAACTCGGGGTGGTCCGGCTAGCGACCTGGTTCGACCCCAGGGAACGCCCCGGCCGACCACCCGGTCCGACAATCGCTATGCCTTTATGGGTTGCGAGTTTGTCAGTTTCCTGAAAAAAAAACCCGTTCGGCGGTTGGTCAAAGGCTGCAAAAATTACAATGTGAAAGTTAAAAAGAAACGCAGAATTAACTGATTTGTCGGGTCACCCAGCTGGATTACTCGAGCCCGTTGGCCGGATTCTTTCCTACATATGTCAATAAATAGACCCAACAACTTTATTAAATTGAACAAACAAGTTGAGTAAATAGTTTTTCTTATTTTCGTTTCTTAATAAAGAAAATTTCCAATTATTTGATTTCCTCTACTCCTTTTTGTAAATTCTTATAAGGAAATACGACTTTGTGATTCTGGCTTCACATTTTTTACATTGTTTACTGATTTAGGTACTCACTATTTACGCCATCATAGTATACGAGGCGACTTTATGCCAGGAGTAACCATAGGAAAACGTCGCCTTTTAGACTACGGCAGTAGATTTGTGTTTGCCAATGTGCGATGTAATCTGACTCGTATAGAAAGTGAAGAGAAGCCATGAAATGTGATGGGCGGACTTCATAGTAGGTTTATCAGTGGCGAGGCGTCCAAAGAACTCGATTCCTACCGGCTTGCTTAATATCAGGCATTTGAGCACCTTATTCTACAGCTCTTAAGGCAAAAGTGTACGCCAAATCTGCACCGGCTTGCTCAAGGATATCTTTTACGCCACGTCACTGAGGTTTATAGTTATTTTATGAAAAAAATCAAACAGATAACGATTCACAAACTATTCACTTCACAAATATATCATTTCTCATAATCCTCATATTATAAATGATTAGGTATGTGACAAATGCAGGGTGGTAAAATTGATTTGTTCCTGACTCGTCATATTCCTAATTGGTCATATTTTGTATTCGACACTTTCCTAACTGGTCATATTCCTGACTCGACATATTCCTAATTGGTCATATTCCTTATTCGACACTTTCCTAACTGGCCGTATTCCTAACTCGTCATATTCCTGATTCGTCATATTCCTAACTCATCATTGTACAGTCAAATGAAATCGCGATGCTTATTAATAAGTACGGGGATAGATTGTACTAAGTAAATATACTTTGTATACCAGATTTCTATAGTAAATTTGTGCGGGGAAATGTACGTGATATAACGAGTTAGGAATATGCCGAATCCGGAATATGACGAGTTAGGAATATGACCAGTTAGGAAAGTGTCGAATAAGGAATATGACCAATTAGGAATGTGGCGAGTCAGGAATATGACCAGTTAGGAAAGTGTCGAATAAGGAATATGACCAATATATGACGAATATGACGAGTCCGGAACAAATCGTAAAATTGAACGCCAAATGGACAACAATTACCGTGAATAATGAAAATAGCAATTTCTACGCAAGGGGGCTGGCGTCCCAAACAAACCTGGCGACGCACAGTTGCAGACGAGGTGAACAATATCGGGAAGACGTGGAGTGAGATAAAACGTGAAGCTCAGGACCGAACGCGATGGAGGACCACTGTTGACGCCCTCTGCCTCATCCAGGGGACATAGGATACTGATGATGAGTAATCAACTAGCCAGCGCTCTGTGGACGTACCTACATGTGGTGGTCCGGCTAGCGACCTGGTTCGGCCCCAGGGAACGCCACGGCCGACCACCCGGTCATATTATCGCTACGCCCACTAGGGTTGCGAGTTAGTCAGCTTCAAAAAAAAACCTACAGGTGATTCAAGTCGGTCGGTTTTCCATACAAACAAAAAGAGGGTTATTATTAGCTTCCACGGCATCAATTAATTTTTTATTTTATAGCTTGATACATTTTGTTTACGCGAAATGACATAAGAATTCTCCAAAAACAGAATTAACGTGCAATTGGACCTTAAGCGTTTTTTGCTAACATTATATATCTTTTAGGCTCTTTGAGACTTCTCATGTCATTTCGTGGAAATAAAAAGTATCAAGCCATAAAATAAAACATATTTCAAACATAATTGACGCCGTAGAAGCATACAATGACTTTTGGTTTGTATGGAAAACTGACCGACTTGAATCAACTTTGACGTTTGAAACGTCTTTTGTAGGTATTCAAAACGACACTGAATTCATCGCTGTTTTTTTTTTGTCATAAAGAAATGTAGTGTCTAACATCACTCTTAATCGCTAAAATTCAAACGGATAGCATTATTTGCTTTGCTACGCAGTAATACTTAACATTAGCCATTTAATGTTAATCGTTTAAAACTCATATACAACTAATCTCTCTAATACTATCATATACTGCAATCATTACTAATTTTGACATTGACTAAATTTAAAACAAATAGAATTTTGTAAGGCTTCATAATAATTATAATGCGCTACAAGCCAAATATAACTCATAATCCATCTTATTGTCTTAGTAATTTGTTTGGTATTTAAAAGAAAAATTTAATCAAAACCATTTTCTCAGATCCGACACGTAAATTTGATCCCTCTGCTACACTGCAGTTCGGATAAACGATCACCCAAAGAATGTGGACTTATTTTTGTACTAATCCATTAAGGTCAACTAATTTCGATGTATGAGGCAGCTACTGTCCCGATATTTTTACAATCGGCTCTTTGTGATTGTGTCTACAGAAGTCTAGAAGTTACAGCTTAGGTAAGTGCTAGTAAGCTCTTAGTCTAAAAAATACAAAACAAACGGTGGTCCGCTTTCTTACATTAATACGAGTAAACCATGTACTTAATTATTTATAAATAACCGACTTCACGACTGCGTCGTGAGAACGCAATATGTTAACAAAGTCACATTGCATACAGGCCAATTTGCCTTTAATTAGTGGCGTTAGTGATTGTCGAAATAGACACACTACTAGAGCGCTTGTCTTTTGTCTAGGCCCATCCGCGTACAAACACGTCGCCGCTATCAATGCGGGCTTTTACTATTGACATGCCGGTCTCTCCGTAAAATGACTAACCTTCCTAATTGCTCACAGGTCAGATGCAATTGTAACGTGAATTGTATATTGAGCGGTCATATGTGTGTGTAGAGATGCCTGACAACAATGGATCTCACATCGCTGGGTGTCGGGTCGTGCGTCGGCACCGGCATGTACCTGGTGTCCGGCCTTGTGGCGCGCAAGTTCGCCGGCCCAGGCGTTATCATCAGCTTCATGATCGCTGCTATAGCTAGCATCTTTTCAGGTAACTTGTTTGTTAGTAACTATTTTCTCACTTTATCGATCAACTGCGCGAGAACTCCACTCATTATTATTAACAAAGACATTAGGGAGTTGAAGAACCGGGCAAGTGCCACTTGTTATGTAGCTTTCATTAGTAAATATCAAATCACCGAAATTGCGTAAGCAAATTTGCGTTTTTTAAGCACCTCAGAGGGGGTCTATATTAAAACGCATACAGTAAATCTTCCTATTTTGACAACGCATACCGTTGTTACGCATAATTGTATGTTCGCATAATATTAAAATGTATATTTTAAAACGCATATTTTAATTCGCATACCATTACTACGCATAACAATGACATAGTATAACATTATTCTTCATAAATATTAAAATTTGTAATTTTAATATGCCTAATGAAACGTTGAAACTTCCTTTTCTGATGGGGTTGCAGTTCAAATCTAACTTAACTTAACCTAGCCTACATTTTTCGTAGCAACTCGTTTCTTTCGGGTTGCAGTTCAAACCTAACCTAACCTACATTTCCGGTAGCAGTTCGTTTCTGTTGGGGTCGCAGCTCAAACCTAACCTAACCTACTTTTCTGGAAGCGATTCGTTTCTGTTAGGGTCGCAGTTCTAACCTAACCTACTTTTTTTTGTAGAAATTTAGCTTAGCCTGCATTTAGCACCTAGTAATAAGAAAAACCCAAAAAGTTAGGAGTCTGTGAACAACGGATGTAAAACTTAGAATAGTTTTCCAGAAACGCTGTTTTAACCGAACGCATAAATTTATGCGTTCGGTATACCTAACAATATTATGCAAATTTCAGGTATGCCAAATCAGTCGGTATGTCAATTTACTTATATGCATTTTTATTATTATGCCATTTAAGCGGTATGCTCAATCATCGTATGCCAAGACTGTTATGCGTTTTAATAATAGGAGTTTTAAATTATGCCTAATAAGGGACACCCCCTGAGAGGCGTTTAATGCGTACTTACAATATAATATAAGTACTATGTAGTTACACATGTAACTTAGGACATTTCAAGATAAGAGTGAATACGCTGTTGGACCGGTAAAGCTAACTAGTTTTTCTAAATCGTAGTCGTTTAAATTACCTTTAGGCCCTAATGAAGTCAATCGCAGGTCAATCAAAGAGTAAAAAAAAAACATATTTCACGTTGCTAAAACTATCTTCCATATAAAACCTCCACTGATGGTATATTTTTAGGATATAATCTAAAACTGTACCTATCTATCATTCATAGTGCTTTAAAAATATAAATTGAAGCAGTTGCGAACGGCGTACCTATATATTAAATAATCATGGTCCAAATGATCACCATACACAGACATTTATTTACAATAGCTAAGTAAGCGTTTATTTGGCATACAAGCCGCAGGCTCTTTTCCCTTGCCTAGCAGATTCACTCCTATATTCTCGTGTAAGTAAACATTTATTCAAAACGGGTATAAAAAGATCTCGCTTTACCAAACCAGAGAAAATTTCTATTTTTCTTTTGGAATAACATTGCAGACTCTTTGATAGAATGTTGGCTTTCAACATTTATGTTTGGTTTTCTTTTATTCGATTAAAAGTTTTAGCCTTGGAGCAACGCGGACTTCGTGGGACTTGCTTAGTATTTCCCCTCTGCCAAGCAATTTGCGCCAGTGATCATATTCGTTCTATAAAACTAGTTGCAATTGGATTGGTCGTTAGACTAAATCTAGTAACTCACTTAAAGAGATCTCCGTGAATACGCCGAATTGTTGCAGCAAAATAAGTTCTAACACGTCAAACGTACAAAAAGATGGTGTTTCCTTTCACATCTAAGGTATTTAGAATCATGTTATCATTATTTACTTTCTTTAAATTCAAACCATGAAAATTACAAAAATATAATTTGACATTAAGTATTTGAAGTTCGTTTACTAGTTCACAAGCAAGCAACGTCGCGTTGCCATGGGTATCCCCCATGGCAACGCGACGTTTTATATAAAATCAATGCGTATAAAATCACTTCGTCGAAATTCATTTAGGATAATGATTCATTTCGTATAAATTCAGATGGCATAAAAATTAAAGTGTATAATTACATTTCGTATAAAATTCAAATGCTCTAAAGTCATTTTGTATAATTTCGTATGATATAACATTAATTTGCTCGAAATGTTTTTGTTATAAGTATTATAAGGTAAAACATTATTTGTTATAAGTATTATAAGGTATAACATTCACGAGGTATAACTGTTAAAAGCTCTAAAGTTTTGTAAACCCTTAATATTATTGAAATATGAGGCCCAGGTTTTAAAGTTTGAAGGAAGTCAGGTCTTTTTTGACAAAATTTGATAATTCTTTTTATAGTTCTGCCGTAAAATATACGCTAAAATACGTTCAAATAATAATAATGATTGAGATAATATTGTATTTTACATGCATTGGAAAATACATAGGTAACAAAACCCGAATCGGAGCACCCCACTATCCACGTGGTCTTGTCTGCCCTACCCCTAGAGTGTATATAGAAAGCCGGAGGCGCGGAGGGGGAGCAGCCCTCGCCCGCTGTAGCAAAGCACTGGCACAATGTGAGCCGTAGCGGTTGAGGCTGGTCGCCGAAGGCGACCAACAAGCCGAAGCTGCGAAGGCGAGCATTAGTGCCTGTGCTTTGATACGCAAGGGCGAAGGGGCTGCTCTTCCCGCAGCGGCGGAGCAGTTTTCGAAGTCCGACCGACTGTTTCGTATACATTGTGATGATTAGACATTTTGAATGTTCTACGTTTTAAATATGCGATCAAGTAATTGTTATACAAAATGAATATATGCATAATAATTTTATACATCTTAAATGTTATGCATAATGATTTTATACATTTTTAATGTTAGACATATTGAAGAATAGACATTTCGTATTTAGAGCTTTTAAATGTTATACAAAATGAATTTTAACTGAAATGAATGATTATACGAAGTGATTTTATACGTTTAGAATTTATACATTATGAGTTTATACCATTTAATTTTATACGAAATAAGGTAGACCCGTTGCCATGGTGTTCTGCTAAACTTATCAATGTTGTGCGTCACGTCATTACACTACTACACTACACTATTACTATTTCAATGCAAAATGTATCTTTGTGAATGTGAATTGGTGAATGCGTTGTTCTATTTGTTAAGTGTTAGTCTCGTAGTGATAGACGATTTTTCATGTACGCGTGTCTAATTAAGTGTGCGTTACCTCGTTCCCCCCTCGCCAAATAGGTATGACAGAAATTTGTGTACCGGACAAGCGTGTCAAGTCGCCTAACCTAACCTGTCAAGTTAACCGCTAAGCCAATGCATAACGTGAACGTATCCTTGTGTTGGTAGACACACCCAGACACACCCATTAGGAATCATCGTCATCACTAAATTGGCACTCTTAGGTAGGTACAATCATGAAATGCATTGCTTTTTGGCAGCAGAGAAGAATTGCATATCTTATCGAATAGCTTCATTTAATGTCCGGTAGTAAACGACTTCCACAAAGGAAGGACGGTTTTCAATTTATATATTTGTTTGTTATGCGATTACTTTAAGACAATTTGCAAAGTTATTTTTTTGTTTTCTGACTACCAAATCAGGACTTGATGCTGGAATCTTGGAGAAAAAGAGGGTACTTTGTAATATTACCTATACATAGAAACAAATATACCGATTTTGGTATTGTTCATAGTCCCGTGCATTTCGTGCCAAAATTAGTTTATTGGAAGTCAGTTATTTAAAAAAAAATTGCTGGATAGTTGGTTTTTTACAAAGATTTATGGGTGTATTTTCGCTGGCGTAATTTCTCTGGCCACCAATATTTAAAAGATTCCTCATCTGGACTGGCATTCGTTGGTTACTTGTTAGAACTTGACTGATTCTACATTGTAACCAAAAGTCCAATTCTAATAAGGCAGGTCTTCTCAGTATTCGCCAATATGTCATGACAGCGAAATTACGTTTTTGAAAATACACATATATAAATATAGCTGTTGGTTGTTATTAGATAGCTGTTGGGACTTTAGTATTTACAATTTATCAATTTTGTATACAATAAACGATATTCTATTCTATTAATAGTAACATAAATTACGTATTCAGGGCGCGCATGGGCTCTGTAAGTCGCTTAACGAGTATAGGAAAACGCAACAGGCGACCGAGAGACCGACAGTTTAACCGCGCGAAGGCTTTTTCACCACAATTCAGAATACAGGCCACGCTGCGAACAACTTACCGCGAAACGCTGGTAGAATAGGATTTGATTTAGCCCTTAAGGCCTACATATTTGCAAAATAAATCAATAGATTTTTTTGTGGACTGCTTGGGTATATGTACCTACCACTCACTTATTTTTACCGCCAAACAGCAATGCATTCCACAGTTCCGGTTTGGTGTAGTTATAAAAGGAATTATATCTCACTCAAACGGGTGATGAAATGTGAGCAACTTTTAATTTAGATTTACTCTTTACCTATACTATTTCAAAGCTGCAGTTCTTATTTTCTGTCAGTTAGGCTACGGCTCACCGAAATAGGCTACACATGCTTCGTGATATAAAATAATAAGTTTTTCTGTTTCTATACAATTACGTAACCGAAACGTTAGGGGAGCGCGGGGCGATTGCGAACACTTCAGGGAGAACTGAAATAAAACCGGACCAAATGCATATTTATTGATAAAAGTTTAATTAAACTGGGCTTTTTTATTTAAAGTGCGTTCTTAACTGACAGTTAGCAGGTCGTCACAGAACTGACGATTAGTGTGAAACTCCATACATTTCGTCACGGACTGACAGATTAGACGGTATTTGAACATAGCTTAAGTTTCGCTTAACCGTAAACTTTAAAATAAAAATGCCCAACTAATACATATACATCCTTATATTTTCATAATTAACGTAGACCACATTTTATAATAAGTGCAAAATTTTAACAAAACTTACTACACCGTTGGTGATCGGAATTACCCCACAACTTTTGGGGTAATCCCGGACCAACTAATTTCCTGGGGTTATACTAATCTAATTGGCACGGAAATCATATACAAATCCTTTTTTTGATGGGCTTGCACCACTAATGGATTGCGCGTAGGCCCATTTGCATTTGTAGCATTTTATCCAATGTTTAAAAATTACTTCGTCATAGATTTTTCTAGGGCCGACATTACCCATTATGTCATCTACCGTTACCCGACTTGCCTACAATATTTTATACATATTCAATTATGCTCAAAAATAACATGAAATTATTGAAAAATAATCTAGTTAACCTGTCTTGTAGAGCAAACGCGACCTCGGTTCACTACTTACTGTTTGACAATACCTACGTTCGAAGTCAGCTATAGCATTTGCGTAATTCGAAATAACTTCCATCCCTTTCTAACACAGCTATACCGGTGTGTCCGCCATTACCCGCTGCCCGTGACTACCCCGCTCTCCCTTACGTATACTGCTGGTACTTTTAAAATACACTTCACACCGCAACACTTTATTGCGCACCTTTAAAGAATAATATTCATAGTGGAGGTAAACAACAAGCGGCATCTCTTCCAGACAGCCGACACACACACGCCACATACGTGCTCATACGCGCCAGAGGTTTATTCCCTTTTCTAAGTGATATTGTTGGTTAGGGCGCATAAGGTCCCACTCGCAAAATGTCCCTCCACCAAAATTACGTCCCATGCGCTAAACGTCTTCTTTGCAAATGGCCCCTTGTGTAAAATACCCCATTCGCAAAACGTCCCTTTCTCTAAACGTCCCACACCTTTCGCAAAATGTCCCTTCTGTAAAAGCCCCTTTGCTGAATGTCCCGACTGTATAATGGCCCTTTCGCAAAACGTCCCGTCTGCCAAATGTCACATTCGCAAAATGTCCCGCCTGCAAAATGCTTGTATAAATAAATAGAGAATCTTCTTGCGTATTCAAGTGAGAGAGAGGGAGAAGGGCAATATGTTTGTTACTAAATACAAATTCGACAGGGTAACAACCGGATGGGTTGAGCTAAATTTTGCATGCAAGTAGACCAAGTCCTGGATCGAAACATAGGGTACTTTGCATTCCGGTAAATAGTTCTCTTGGGATAGTAACGGGAACAACGCGGGCAAAGCCGCGGTTAAATGCTAGTAATACTTACATACGGGTCAAACTGATAACCTACTTTTTTGAAGTAAGTCGGTTAAAAACTAAGCGAATAACAGCCAATTTTGCAAAAGGTACGTTTTGCGAACGGGACATTTTGCGAAAGGAACGTTTTGAGAACGGGACATTTTGCGAAACGAACGTATTGAGAACGGGACATTTTGCGAAAGGGACGTATTTTATGTCAAGGGACATTTTGAGAACGGCATATTATGCGGAAGGGCCGTTTTAAGAACGGGACATTTATAAAATGGACATTCTGCGAAAGGGACCAAGGGGCATTTTGCGAGTGGGACCTTATGCGCCCTAACCATATTGTTCAATGCACAGGTGCTTGCTACGCCGAGTTCGGCGTGCGTGTGCCCAACACCACCGGCTCTGCGTACACCTACTCGTACGTCACCGTAGGCGAATTCATCGCTTTTGTTATTGGCTGGAATATGGTGCTTGAATACCTGGTAAGTACGGCAGTCACATCACTCAAAAGTCGCTAGCTTATCTGTCTTCTATCGGATACATTTTGGGGAGTGTGCGCAGGAATTACACGACTTGATTCCACCATCCCCGTTTCATCAACGGACGGGGAGCGACTTCATCCTTTTGTTGTCGATATTCCATTTATTCGCACGAAACGATTGGCTTCAACGTTTTTAATGCGTACTGGTCAAGGAATAGAACTCGCTCGCGGCGTCCATTGTAACAGTAATTAGCTTAGCATTGTACTCCGAAAGTCAGATTGCTAACTGGATAAATAATTATAATACACCGTTACCGATGATATTTGGATAAGTTTTACTGATAAAATAAATATAAGTAGATATTTAATTAGACAGCCTCATATATTGAAATAAAAAAAACAGACTTTGGAAATTATTGTCTCTCTTTTTTGTTAATGTCAGTATTATTGTCAGAATAAAATGAAATTTTCATTGTAGACTGAAATTAATGCGGAAGTTAATAACTATGTATGGGTTTGCAATTTATTATTCAGTGAATGCCGCAAAAACAAAACGAATTCAGTGTTAACTCGCTCATCAAACAAATTGACACTGGCTGAGCATGGGTTCGCCATCGCCAGTCCGCGCGGGCAAAATTATCACTTTGTAAAATGCACTCGCTTTGTTGTGTTGAACCAGTTCTTACCACAATTATGGACAAACTTAACGCTTCAAGTAATTTACTCTTTTGCCATTCCATACATGTAAAATAATCGGTCCGAAAGTGGCGAAAATTGTGTCCCCGTCCCTTTATCTGTAAAACCGTATGTCTAAAAATCATTACTTTCAATACATTCAACAAATAGTACATTGTGTATCTAGGGCGGTAAGAAAGGAATTACAAACGAGTGTTTATTAGAAGCCCGAGGCGAAGCCAAGGGCTTTAATAACACGAGTTTGTAATTCCTTTACCGCCCGTGGCACACACCAAAGACTACAATATTATACTAGGCACACACAATGTTTTTCATCACACTTGTGAGGAAATCTAAATAAATAACCTTACTAGTCCACCCAGTATGAGAAGAAAAATTTAAAACAGAAAGTGACATAATATATCCATAGGTAATGCGAATGTTAAGCCACGTTCGGAAACTATAGCGGTAAAGACCTAAAACGGCCATTTTAGTTGATTTTATATTTGCTGAAATACACTATTTAAACATTTAATTAATGTTACCGAAATATGTTTTACATGTATTTGCAATAACAGTTCTCTTTAAAATAAATATTTAAGTGATAAAAGTTAAAAAAGTAAAACAGAACCAGCGTATTCAAATAAAAAAAAAATTAAGCCTTAGGGCGTAATAGGTCTTTTACGGCCCGCAGAACCTACGTGTAAAAACACAATTTTCGATCAAGTGTGATGAAAATAACTGCATGCATATATACTGTTTTTGAGTTATTATTGCCGATAAACTGCGCTTCTCGACAAAAGGACGTTATTGCTATGAATATAGGTACGCTCTTTTGTTGGTGCACTTTTTCACATCATATTTTTTACCCGACTGCGGTGAAGCAAAAAGGAGGGTTATGATTTCATCGTCGCGTGTATAAAATGTATTTATGTATGTTTCTATGTTCGTCTGTTCCGTCATCACTACACACTACTGAACCGATTCAAACATTTGGGGTATCGTTAGTTTCGTCTTGATTGGACGCAGGCTGTTGGTCAGTAATTTGGAAAACGAAATTAAGATACCATTATCCTCAAAAAAGTGAATCAAGTCGCACCGAATATATGCCGGTTAAAAGGGTTTTAATTGCAAAAAATATATCACACATGTTGCTTCAGATATTGTTCTAATACATACGTATTAGAACAATATTTTCATTTCAATAACAACAAGAAACACGTTCAGTAGCCCGCTCTTCACCAATAAGTTTAAAATAGCTCTAGCATACCTACCTACTGGTGCACCAATGTCATTCGTTGCATGAAATGTCATCGCCTGTCACTTTCATAATGTGCTAAATACCCAAGTGGCCAGTTATGTTAGTCCTTCAGATGTGTCATTTGTATTGAGATACCTTAATTACAGAATGAAATTAGATTCATTTTTGCCTAATTATAACCCGGAATTACAGGATGAAACATTTTTAAATTCCTTTCCAAAAACTGTTTCAGTAGGTATACATTTTTACCGCGAATATTTAGATGAAATATTTACATTTGCAATTTTAGTTAGCGACTAATTTTTACAACTTTAATTTACTAACGCGAGGCTATTGAGCAACGTGCCATACGTTGCTCAATTAGTGTCATACCATGTTGGTCTCTTGTGTTTAAAAAAAAGTTAATAAGCAGGTTAGATTAAAATGTAAAGGAAATGTTGTATCTTTGTATAATTAATTTTGCTGAAAATATTAATTCAGAATAAATTAGTCGTTTTTTTAATATTTTAAAAAGTGAAAGGGGAGCTCATTCCTTTTTCAATTAGAATTTCAAAGGAAAACAAACCACTCAACCGCAGTATTTAAAACATTACATCGCTACACGGTAATATTTAACGCTAAATGAGAATAGCTTAAAATATCAAACAAAATAACGATAAAATAACATGTATTTTACAAAGTTTTCTCTGTTGCCTTAGAATCTAGTGTCGTATTTTCGCTTATCTTAACTAATTTCACAAAGACATGAAAATCATCCGCTACATGCTTCGTCAAACTTACTTAATAACGCATGCAAACCAAATGTTTATCCGCAACAAGCATCGTCAATCTTAAAAATAGCAATTAAAAAAAAAAAAAAACCCCACTATGCAAAAAATAAATAAAAATTAACCTAATAAACCCCCACTCTGCATCAAGCCCGATCCAAAAGTCCCCATTATGCCGGCAGCATTGCCCCGCTGAATGGCAACAGAGACTTGTTGGACCAACCAGGACCCAGAACGAGGATCATTGCCCTTCTCCCGCAGACGCCGACCAATCTCCTTAAAGAGCCTGAGCGCCTCTTCACCCCAGAGGCCAGCCGTCTCCACGGCGACCGGAACAAAATCATACGCTGTCTCCAAGGCAGAGTATTTGGCGTGTTTTAATTTAGCGGCACTCTCCGCCGCAGAGCCCGCCGTCCTCATGGTTTGCCTCATATGGGTAGCAGCAAAAGTGCTTACACACGTTGCATCCCATAAAAGGCAGCGCCCTCTCTGCCAAGGAACCAACGTGAGTCCGTCCGGCCTTTTGCCATCCGTGCGAGACAAACCTGGAGGCTCCAAAACGCATGGGACATTGACAGAGACCAAAGCCCGACGAACAATGTCATTAATAGAATTCACAAATTCACAAATAAAAGGCTTTCGTCTTAAATAATCTTCGCAGCAACCTTTCTTTAATTTTGTAATAAACTTGTAATACATGTAGTTAATATAGAATTTCAATTCTTAAGTGCTTATACTTATAATGCAATATCATAATTGTTAGGCTGCGACCCGATAGAAACAGACGTCTACCAGGAAAGTAAAAGTATTTAAGGTTAGGTTAGAACTATGACCCCAACCCCCATCAGAAACGAATCTCCTCTCTTATGAATGACTTTAGAATATTAAGCATAAAACCATAATGACAATTATTATGTTTGCTCTAAAGTATTATGCCCAAAACATATAAAAAATCCCATATTTCAGAAGGTCCTAACCTAACTGAAGATTTGACTAGATACTTGTTATTTGCAATTAATTGGAAGAAAATTAATGAACGGAACATAAATATCAACTGGGATTGAGTAGGTTTAGGGTTGTCAAAACTTGTCGCGGTGAGTTCGCCGCTATCGATATCCTGCCGTCCTCAAACTAAAAGGCCGCTAATTAGTATGGAAGTTCATACAAAGTAGCGGCCTTTTAGTCTGAGGACGGCAGTATCTGTATGAAAACACGCTCGCAACTCGTTCGGAAACGCCAATGTGATAAGGCCCAAAGTAGTCAATCCTTGTGGTGTTTTAAGCGTCACAAATGTAATTTGGTATTCACTAATAAAGTTACGTACTTAACTTTATCAGCGTAAAAGCATTATAAAATAATAAATGGATATCTTACCTACATCTTTCTAAACATTAAGTTTGTGAAGACTTTTGGCGATTTATATAAGGTGCTAACAAATTAGCTACCGATATTTTAAGTGAAGATACTTTACGTTATAATAATTGACATTATTAACTAGAAATTAAGATTTTTTTTTCATATATTTTTTTGGTTTTCATTTACCTAAGAAAAAAAATTAAATTTCTTCCCGAACTTAATCATACTGTTAATTTAACTGACATGAACATTTTCTGAAAAATAGACTTCGTTTTCTGTTAAGTGGCCAGTTCATTCATATTGAAAAATGAGTAACCATAAGATAATCAAAGAGGTCTTAATCACTCATTATTGTTTACCTCATTAACAGGATACTTTACGTAGCAAACTTACTTCCCAAATTTTCTCCAATAAACATACATAATTTGTTAATATTTTATACATAAATAAACACAGAAAGCTTAGTACTATCAGCCCTAAAAATATCGGTAGCTAATTTGTTAGCACCTTATACAGGGTGGGAGGGACTATACCGACAAACTTTAACTATAGATTCTAACAACTATTAGGAGTAAAAAAAGTTATATTATGTATAGTCGAAAAACGCTTACTTTCAGAGACATTCATTATTTTTTAAATGAAAACGCCCAAGTGTGTAACAAGCCCTAATAAATGTGACTAAGATAGTTTTACTAATTTTATTAAATTCTTTAACTAAACAGCAATTAACCTTCGCAGTATTTGATGGTAAGCGACTACGAGGCCAAAAAATTTACCTTTTGTTGCCATTTTAGTTTTTTTTTTCTTTTTGATAACTTTTCCTCCAGTAAGGACATGTTTATAACGAGGGGCTGAATTTACTGTTTTATTTTGTTCCATAACACTATTAATGTAAAATTACAATATTCGACCCATGTTGATATAACATTATTTACTCGTCACACCACCAGGAATTCATGGCTAAAGTATGTCGGTATAGTCCCTCCCACCCTGTATATACTTATGTTATGCTTATGTTGAACGTGATAAATTAAATTTAGCACATCGTTAGTCCAAGTTTTAGATTGAAACATAAACGTTTGCCGACGTATAATACCTACTTAATATAATAAAATTATATACCACACCTGGCCATAACGTGGCTTTTACCGCACGCTACGCGTACGGAAAAAGCCGCTTTCTGGCCAAGTGTAGACATAAAATGATGTACACTACACGGGAGGTAATAAAGATAGCCCTTGATCGCATATTTACGTCCCTCGCTTACAGCTCGGGCCGCAAACATCTGCGATCTCGGCCTTTCTTGGTTTTACCACCCTACTTGTGTAATGTAGTACTATTAACACTCGTTCTATGTTTGCCTGCATGTAGGCTGGCACGCGTACTTGTTATATAGCATCATTATTTTTAATGCTAACGAAGCTGCTAATTTGGAAATAAAACTACGCTGTCTAAATCCTATTAAAACATTTTAAGAAAAATAACAAGGTAATATAATCTTAGCACCAATGGCGTACTTTAAGCCTCCGTGTGTTCAATCCTTGAACGTACTTGATTCTTATATTGATTTAAACTTTCACGATTGTCACTCATTATTATAACAAAACGGGACTTAATCGCGTAAAAACATGCTATTACCTCGACGTTTCGGACGTGCCGTGACGTCGAGGTAATAGCATGTTTTTACGCGATTAAGTCCCGTTTTGTTATAATAATGAGTACTTGATTCTTGTTTTGTTCCTTGCTTGCTAAAATTAACGTTTGGTGCAACAGATTGGAACTAGTGCCTGCGCGCGAGCACTGAGCGCCTGCTTCGACTCTTTGTGCGACGGCGCCATCACCCGCCACCTGGCAGGCATATTTGGAACTATTTTCGGTAAGTACCTGTCAATACTGGTGGTCTCGTATAACTCGAACAAAGATATATATAACTCGCTGCTTTACTTAAATTATGCAGTATTCATGTATTATCCGTATTTGAAGTAGTGGTTCGGAAGGTACGCGGCAAAAAAACGTGACGATGAGTCACGTCAGTGCATTTACTGTGCGTCAACGTATTTTGAGCAAAGGTTTGACCGCACCTTTATCCTTCAGTACCCCACAAAAATACCAGTTTATGCAAAATTTGTTTGACGCTACACCACACTAATTACACGATGCGCGTATAGTTGAAAATTTTAAAGTGTCCGAGTTCTAGCAAAATACGTCATTGAAAATTGAACCTTCTAACTTGGACAATAAAACTGCTATTTGAATGCATTTTCTTGTTATAACTCAGACATTTTGAAAAATTTCAACCATACCCAGCTGCCCAACCGCGGCCGTGACTTCAGAACGGCATCTACCTACAGTACTGTACAGGTCGATTCACAAGAGCTGGCACGAATGGATTGAACGAAAGTAATGTCACTTGTCACTGTTGAATGACGTTCTTATACGGAATGAACCAAATATTTTGTAAACAAGTACATAACACTTGTTCATTATTGAAGAAATAAATAAAAAATACATATAATCTGCATATTGTTAAGACTAAACAGATAAAAGATATGGCAGAAAGGTAAATTGGACGTTTCGCTACAAATATTTTACTATCAATTTTTGTTTTTTTCGCTACAAATGTCATTCGGACGTCCAAAGTGACGCCTAGGTATTTTACTTGTTTAGTCCATGGGATAGGGGTACCCGAGAGTGAAACTTGCTTTGTTTTTTTGTCAAGGATCATGTTATTTTTATGAAAGAGAATGGCCGCACTCTTGTCGGCGTTTACCTCGATTCTCCAAAGGGTGAACCAGCGATCGAGATCGTTGATTGCCATTTGGAGGTCGCGGGAAATTATGTCAAGTCTATTATGGGTTGTGTAAAGTGCTGTGTCGTCAGCGAACAAAGCAATTTCCACGGTCGGGATTTCTTTGGGAATGTCGTTTGTGTAAATGGTGTATAGGATAGGCGAGAGTGTGGAGCCCTGGGGGACTCCTGCGTGTACGGGATGGGGTACTGAAAGTGTTGTGTCTACTCTGTAACGAAAAGTCCTGTTTGTGAGAAAGTCGCGGATCAAACGCACGAGTCGGTCGGGCATGCCAGCCTGATATAACTTGTATATCAAGCCGGAATGCCAGACTTTGTCGAACGCCTTGGCGACGTCCAGAAAAATAGCACCAGTAGTGAGTCCACCTAGACGGGAGAAGCCGTCCAAGACATGTTCCGTGATTCGTAGCACTTGGTGCACGCACGAGTGCCTGGCTCGGAAGCCAAACTGCTCGTTGATGGTAAATGCGGCACCATCCACGAAATCACGTATCCGTCTGAGGACGACCCTCTCGTATAGTTTCCCGAGGGAGCTAAGGAGACTAATGGGTCTATAACTAGACGCCTGGGTCCGCGGTTTTCCGGGCTTCGGAATTCCAATGACAATGGCTTCCTTCCAGAGTGGAGGGAAGTAGGAGAGGCTGAGGGCCGATTTTTTTTTTTTTTTTTTTTTTTTTTTACTATCAAGGAGTTTTTATTTAATTTATACCCCGTTTTACACTGCCGCCGCAATCTACCCACGAAATCATGGCGAAAATATGCGCAACTCATATGTAATTTAGACGTTTCGATGCAATTTTGACGACCGGTTTAGCCTAGTGGTTAGTGACTCTGCCTACGAAGCTGACGGTCCTGGGTTCGAATCCCGGTAAGAACAAATATTATTTGTATTGTATAATGATATTTGTTTCTGAGTCTTGAATGTTTTCTATGTATTTAAGTAGTTGTATCTTTTAAATATATCGTCGTCTAGTATCCATAACACAAACCTTATTGAGCTTACTATGGGACTAGTTCGATTTGTGTAATATTGTCTCCTTATATTTATTTATTTAATTTTCACGCCACACGGCGTCAGTGTGCAAACAAGGTTGCGATTGTGTAAGTAGGCACATTGCAAACTGGGTTACGAAGTTATGAGACGACATAATACAAAAACACGATTATCGCTTATTGAATCCACTTCTATTTAATCATTCTGTGATGCACACATAAACATTATCATTCACTCGTTCAATCCATTCGTGCCAGCTCTTGTGAATCGACCTGTACTTGAGTACAGCTTTTTTTTAATATATGCAACATGTTTCTCTTAAACAGTGCTGTAAATATACCTTAAACATCAACAATGTCCTGCATTTAATTTCTACTAACTGCTTCTACCAAACACAAACAACCTCTGAGATATTATAATCAGTCAGAGTAACATAGTATTACTCTACTATCAGCATACAACTTCTCTATATGTTCCCAAAAAAAATGTTTCATAACATACTGTTAAGCCCTAGGGACAAAAATAAATACTTCGTAATCCCTTTGCGTGTATTTCGCATGCCAAAATATATTAATACTTTTTTGGCTTTTATATTCAATCGCAGTTAAAACGTAAATGGAAATGGAATACGTTGATTGCATACGGCCATTATTGATGAAAAGGATAATGAGCCTGGCGAGCCTTTTACACTCGCATTAAAAGTGCATACGACGAAATTATTATAATTAAGTATGTATTAGGTGCAACCAAATACCGAGTTCCAGTTACGTCTATCTTTAGACTTTCTAGATATTTGTATAATTGGGTAGGTCAAGTATTTCAAAGATGTGTAGTTTATATATTTTTTCGATAATATCGCTACTGGGCCATTCCACGTCGTTTCAACAAATGGGTGTGCGGCATGATTTTTGATTTGAATAAAAAAAATTGAGGATATACTTTATGGTGGCAGAAGTGCTAAACCACCGCTATTTATTTTTTTCATCTTTTAATTTTCGAGCTTTGTCCATTTGAAATAAATAGTGGGGTCTAATTCCTGCTTGTATATAGTATGCTCTAACTTTTTTTTTAGAAAAGATAACGAAATAATTGTTGCTGTGTTTGATTAGGTAAGAACTGTGGATATCATACTGTATAACAAAAGTTATCTGAATTAACCACGAACAAAATGGTGTCCATTTGAAATATACACTTAACTGGTAAATTTTTACAATGTTTTTATTTTTTCTGTGTCAACCCTGATGCATATTAAGGATAACTTTTTTCTGATTTAGAAAGTAATTGTTTTGCTTATTCTACAAAATAAATATTATCGTGTTAGGGTAATAACTTCTAAGAGAAAAATAGTTGTGAAAATTGAGAATTTCGAAAAATGGTTATGTTTGACCCCCAAAAAACGCATGTGGAAGAAAACATAAAAATCTGAATTTATTCAGAAGATATAGTCCATGTCTTCGATAATCAGATTCAGTTTAAAAAATTTTGTTATTTTGCCTATTTTTGGAAATGCGATTTTTTTAAACTGCTTATCTCGTGCATTTTCTCTCTCATTGTATTTATATATGCAGATTAAAATATTTACGACTATAAATTTTAAATGTATGGCAATTGATGAAAATCAATAAATAAAGCCAGACGGTTCAAGTTTACTACATATATTTAATAATATTTATATAAAAAGAAACTAAAAACATTACATGCAAACCTTTACTACTTCGAAATTTTCTGAAGTAGAATCACGTCGCACTTTTAATTAATTTTGAGAACTGGGAACGAAACTATGATAAGAACGTATATTTTTTATGGTTCTTATATTTTTAAATCGCTCTGATAGGTACAACTCAGCTACATCGACATCTGATTCTGAGACGAAAAAGAACTTGATTCCAAGAATTTGGTTTACACAAAACTTTTACTTAACTTAAGGGGATAAAATGTTATCACTACCTGGGGTATATGTAGTCATATTATCCATTTACACATAAATATCTCTATAATCTCTTGTACATGATCCTGTTTGTCTACCACCTCTCTTGTCTCATCACTCAACTGCTCAAAGGTTGACTGGTAGAGCTCTCTTAAAGGGATAAGTTCGACTTTGTACATATAACTTTATTTTGTAACCCTGTGCTTTGTATTATTTTGTGCAATAAAGAGTTTACATACATACATACATAAATACAATGAGAGAAAATGCACGAGATAAGCAGTTTAAAAAAATCACATTTCCAAAAATAGGCAAAATAACAAAACTTTTTAAACTGAATCTGATTATCGAAGACATGGACTATATCTTCTGAATAAATTCAGATTTTTATGTTTTCTTCCACATGCGTTTTTTGGGGGTCAAACATAACCATTTTTCGAAATTCTCAATTTTCACAACTATTTTTCTCTTAGAAGTTATTACCCTAACACGATAATATTTATTTTGTAGAATAAGCAAAACAAGTACTTTCTAAATCAGAAAAAAGTTATCCTTAATATTCATCAGGGTTGACACAGAAAAAATAAAAACATTGTAAAAATTTACCAGTTAAGTGTATATTTCAAATGGACACCATTTTGTTCGTGGTTAATTCAGATAACTTTTGTTATACAGTATGATATCCACAGTTCTTACCTAATCAAACACAGCAACAATTATTTCGTTATCTTTTCTAAAAAAAAAGTTAGAGCATACTATATACAAGCAGGAATTAGACCCCACTATTTATTTCAAATGGACAAAGCTCGAAAATTAAAAGATGAAAAAAATAAATAGCGGTGGTTTAGCACTTCTGCCACCATAAAGTATATCCTCAATTTTTTTTATTCAAATCAAAAATCATGCCGCACACCCATTTGTTGAAACGACTTGGAATGGCCCTACTGCATTTTTATTCCCTGTAATTTATCCAGAATATTAGTGTATTAAATTCGCGATTAAAAAGGGACGCCAGGCTGACAAAATTAGTGCCTAAATTCGTAATAAAAATCAAACAATTGTTTATGCGAGGTCTGGGTCGGCTGTCAGCTGTCAATTGTAACAAAACAAATTGTAAACAAATATTGTAAATTTGTCGTATTGTAAATTTGACGACCGCTTTAGCTTAGTTGGTAGTGACCCTGCCTACGAAGCAAGAGGTCCTGGGTTCGAATCCCGGTAAGGGCATTTATTTGTGTGATGAGCACGAATATTTGTTCCTGAGTCATGGATGTTTTCTATGTATTTAAGTATTTGTATCCATTAAATATATCGTCGTCTAGTATCCATAACACAAGCCTTATTGAGCTTACTATGGGGCTAGTTCGATTTGTGTAAGATTGTCCCCTAATATTTATTTATAATATTTTATTTATTTATTGTGAACATAAATATTAGAGAAGTTTGTTAGGTATTTAAGTATACATTTATCGAAAACTTTATGCTAATGACGAGTACGTATATCAATGCTTTAACACCTCTTAATTTTAGCAATATTGTGTTCTTCTGAAAATATTCAACTCATTTTTATGTATTTATTTTGACATGAAGGGTGAAGCTCTACAATTCTTGCAATTCTCTCTACTTTTTTCTTCAATCCAAAGGCCAGCACAAAGATCTAATAACACCAAACACACAAGTACCTTAACAGAATTATTGATTTATTTGGTTGTTGCAAATGACACTTGTCAGTCGACACACCACAGACCTCAACAGATACCTATTTTCTTAGACGGATGTACACACTCGACATTTTGGCGTCCTTAATTCAAAGCTGTCATATCGGACATTGAAATAAATATTTTACAAAAATTATAGGGAATAAATATGCGATAGCGGTATTTTCTAGTTCATTACGTCGGGAACTATCGAAAAAAAAATAAAAATTACACATCTTTGAAAAACTTTACTGAGCCAATTACTTTGTTTTAAGCAGTTTTGTTCATCAATATTTGATTTTTTGGTTGGTTTGTAGCATGTTAATGGTAGAAATGTCAAGGTACCCAGTATGCCCCTAGATAAAAATAAAGTGAAATAAATCATAACGTATTTTTTATACAGCCAGTTTCATTTATTTATTTATTAAATCGAATCTCTAACAACTATCTAGGATTCTAGGCAATACACATTAATAATACTGTCGTAGCTCATGCAGCGTGGCTACGGCGTAGCACGTCTACGATGCAACGATCCATAGCCTATGGGTATAATAAATGTAGAAGTTGAATAATTGAATCATACAGGGTGGAACGGAACGAGGGATTTTCCTGCAAATGTGGCATTGTTCAACCTTAGTACGTTATGTTCTCTTAATAAACTATGTTAATATTTGTCACCTGTTTCAAGTTACAGCTTGTTAAACCTTCATGCAAAAAACCGTGTTTCAACATTATCTAGAATCACTTTATTGCCTATTGTACATTTTTGTACAGAGTAAAACTGCTGAACGAGATTCATTTAATGAGAGTAACTAAGTAAAGCTACAAAGCAGCCGGGTAAATAATAACCGCTTGTAAAATAAAAAAAAAACAGTTCCCATTTCTGAGGCTTGGTTCTGGATATGACCGATGATGTAAAAAAACTTAACTAAAGCACCTGTTGCATGTAGTAGTAACCTGTCAGTATAGATAGTTAGAAAAAACCGGTCAAGTGCGAGTCGGACTCGCGTGCCGACGGTTTCGTACAAACTCATAAGTAGATACATTAGTAGTTCAAGAAAAACTGTATGGTGATTAGTCTAGTAGGAGCAAATAAGTATTTGTTACGATTTTTGCAAATTTCTCAAAAACGGTACAAGTTAGGAAAACTGTTATATTTTCCTGTAATATTTAGGATGACATTAATAATTGGTAATTATTACAGATTTTTCTGTTCAGTAACTTCGAAGATAATTTTTCATCATAAATCTAAAACTAAATCAAGTTCCCTTTGATACCCCACTCATTATAAAAGCCCTACTTTCAATTTTCAAAGTCCCATTACGGACCCCTTTAAAAAAAGTTACAAGATTTTTTTTTACATTTAATAGGCTCGGGTTAGGTTCAAATCGATAGCAGCAGTAGTTGCTGAGATATCTGGCTGTGACATACGGACAGACAGATGGACGGACAGACAGACGGACAGACAGACAGAGTCGCACCATAAGGGTTCCGGGCCATTCCAAGTCGTTTCAACAAATGGGTGTGCGGCATGATTTTTGATTTGAATAAAAAAAATTGAGGATATACTTTATGGTGGCAGAAGTGCTAAACCACCGCTATTTATTTTTTTCATCTTTTAATTTTCGAGCTTTGTCCATTTGAAATAAATAGTGGGGTCTAATTCCTGCTTGTATATAGTATGCTCTAACTTTTTTTTTAGAAAAGATAACGAAATAATTGTTGCTGTGTTTGATTAGGTAAGAACTGTGGATATCATACTGTATAACAAAAGTTATCTGAATTAACCACGAACAAAATGGTGTCCATTTGAAATATACACTTAACTGGTAAATTTTTACAATGTTTTTATTTTTTCTGTGTCAACCCTGATGAATATTAAGGATAACTTTTTTCTGATTTAGAAAGTACTTGTTTTGCTTATTCTACAAAATAAATATTATCGTGTTAGGGTAATAACTTCTAAGAGAAAAATAGTTGTGAAAATTGAGAATTTCGAAAAATGGTTATGTTTGACCCCCAAAAAACGCATGTGGAAGAAAACATAAAAATCTGAATTTATTCAGAAGATATAGTCCATGTCTTCGATAATCAGATTCAGTTTAAAAAGTTTTGTTATTTTGCCTATTTTTGGAAATGTGATTTTTTTAAACTGCTTATCTCGTGCATTTTCTCTCATTGTATTTATGTATGTATGTATGTAAACTCTTTATTGCACAAAATAATACAAAGCACAGGGTTACAAAATAAAGTTATATGTACAAAGTCGAACTTATCCCTTTAAGAGAGCTCTACCAGTCAACCTTTGAGCAGTTGAGTGATGAGACAAGAGAGGTGGTAGACAAACAGGATCATGTACAAGAGATTATAGAGATATTTATGTGTAAATGGATAATATGACTACATATACCCCAGGTAGTGATAACATTTTATCCCCTTAAGTTAAGTAAAAGTTTTGTGTAAACCAAATTCTTGGAATCAAGTTCTTTTTCGTCTCAGAATCAGATGTCGATGTAGCTGAGTTGTACCTATCAGAGCGATTTAAAAATATAAGAACCATAAAAAATATACGTTCTTATCATAGTTTCGTTCCCAGTTCTCAAAATTAATTAAAAGTGCGACGTGATTCTACTTCAGAAAATTTCGAAGTAGTAAAGGTTTGCATGTAATGTTTTTAGTTTCTTTTTATATAAATATTATTAAATATATGTAGTAAACTTGAACCGTCTGGCTTTATTTATTGATTTTCATCAATTGCCATACATTTAAAATTTATAGTCGTAAATATTTTAATCTGCATATATAAATACAATGAGAGAGAAAATGCACGAGATAAGCAGTTTAAAAAAATCGCATTTCCAAAAATAGGCAAAATAACAAAACTTTTTAAACTGAATCTGATTATCGAAGACATGGACTATATCTTCTGAATAAATTCAGATTTTTATGTTTTCTTCCACATGCGTTTTTTGGGGGTCAAACATAACCATTTTTCGAAATTCTCAATTTTCACAACTATTTTTCTCTTAGAAGTTATTACCCTAACACGATAATATTTATTTTGTAGAATAAGCAAAACAAGTACTTTCTAAATCAGAAAAAAGTTATCCTTAATATGCATCAGGGTTGACACAGAAAAAATAAAAACATTGTAAAAATTTACCAGTTAAGTGTATATTTCAAATGGACACCATTTTGTTCGTGGTTAATTCAGATAACTTTTGTTATACAGTATGATATCCACAGTTCTTACCTAATCAAACACAGCAACAATTATTTCGTTATCTTTTCTAAAAAAAAAGTTAGAGCATACTATATACAAGCAGGAATTAGACCCCACTATTTATTTCAAATGGACAAAGCTCGAAAATTAAAAGATGAAAAAAATAAATAGCGGTGGTTTAGCACTTTTGCCACCATAAAGTATATCCTCAATTTTTTTTATTCAAATCAAAAATCATGCCGCACACCCATTTGTTGAAACGACGTGGAATGGCCCTTCCTTGTTTACCATTTTGGTTAGGAACCCTAAAAATGACATAAGTTTCACATAAATTCCGTACACTACTACATGCACCAGGTGCTTTAGTTAAGTGTTTTACCTATTACATTGTTAAAATAATACAAATACAAAGTAAAGACATTGAAAGAGAGTTATGAAATGAAACTGAATGATACTCTAAAAACGAACTAAAAAAATTTAATAAAAATATTATTTGCTTATATATTTTACTTTTACTAAGTACATAATTCCTTTAAATGCGCGCATCGATATGCCGAAGTTCTTGGAATTCAACCCCCCCTCCCCCCTGTGTATTTCCTTCATATATTTTTCTACTCCTGTACTGTTATCTGTCTTTTACTTGGTCACGAACACTAATAAAGGAACATATATAATATGAGTTCAGAAAAGTCTATACTCTATTCCCCATAACAGCACTAGTGTCGTTATAGTCACTTTACGTTATTGCTAGCAGCCACAGACTTCTAAATCTAGGTTAAACTTAGGTCAAGGATTAAGCGCTCAATTTTAACTTTACGGTAAAAATGCACAACTACCAACTTAACAAACAATTAAATTCCTACGGTTTTTAAAAAAAACAAAACTTTCCGAACTAAATTCATTGATGCCAACATAAAAAAAAGTATTTTTAATATATTCAATGCGTGTCAATATAAAATTAAAAAAAAAAGTTTACCATAGACACATACTGTCAGTCATACGTCATATTTGCCTTGTTTGCAGGTTATGCCTTGTTTGTATTTTATATTTTAAAATACCTAGTCGTAGAAAAAGTATTGTATGCAACGTTGTATAATTAAGTCAAAAAACGCTCATTGCGTCTCTATTTGCGATACTCGCCGCGTTCGCGGCTCGTATCACAACTCACGCAATTCGCATTTTTTGAACCTTCTTATACAACTGTTGCATAAAATACTATTGTTTGTGACTTGTCGGAATCGGCGCCGGTAGCAATTTTGATAATGGTTGGCGATCTTATCTGAAAACTAAAAATCGTTCTCCCAAATTACTTAAACGGTTGAGTGGAGTTCGGTTGCCCAAGGGCTAACATAATATGTTAGCCCTTGGGCAACCGAACTATTGTGCATTGATTGTGCATGGTATGACTGAACCATAGCCATTTTTGACTAAACCATTACAAAATGCAGTATACACTTAAATGTTTTTACCCGACTGCGGCGAAGCCCAAAGGAGGGTTATGTGTTTGACCTGTATTTATGTAAGTATGTATGTATGTCCGTTCCTGTGTCCGCTCGTAACTACTCAACGGCACATCCGATTTTGATAAATGATACATCATTAGATTCGTCTTGATGGTGCGAGTGTCACTGGGTATGAAGTTCGTTAAAATAAACAAAATGACGGATTTTATGCAGTTTCAAAGTGCACCGCGGTCGGGTTTTTTTTTAGTAAAAATGTGGTTATTGTATTCAGTCAATATTTAATAGACGCTTGGAACAGTTCCGCATCATCTCGTTACGCATATTACATTACAACGAAATCACTAGATTACTTTAGGCGTAAAGGCAGGTTAGTTCACAAGATCGGCATAAAAGCTCTAATGATTCAAGGGAAGATAAGACATGTCCGCCATTCGAGTCACGATCTTGGCACCGATTATCCGAAGCCGTGTATTACACAATAGAGTTAAAACCAGAATAATTAATCCTGTTTTATACGCCAATCGAACATGACAATTTGATTTATTTGTCAAAGCCAAGGTTCCGTAAACCGTACGTACCTGTGTTGCGTAGGGTAAACCGTTTCGCTTCACATTTTTGAATGTTTGATTCGTTTTTTCGGGTTCCGTAGCCAAAATGGCTAAAAAGGAACCCTTATAGTTTCGTCATGTCCGTCCGTCCGTATGTCACAGGCATTTTACTCAAAAACTACAAGACCTATACTAATGAAATTTGGAATATAGATGTCTTGTAGATGCCGCAACTAAGTTTGGTAGTTAAATAATAAAAATAAAAAAATCTAGGGGGGGCACTCCATACATGTAACAGAAGCTAAAAAAAATTTTTTTCACAAAATGTCAACGTGTGGTACATAGTTCGACAGCTCTTTTGAAAACATTTTAAGGTTCTTAAGTAATGTTTTTGATTAAGTGAATACCATTGGAAATAATCGCTCCGAAAGTTGTGAAAATTGTGTCTCCCCTCCCCCTCTATCTTCTAAACCGTGCGTCCGAAAAATATAAAAAAAATTACAAAGATAACGCTCAATTAATACTTTCAACGAAAATTATTTTCAACAAGATCGGATTAACCGTTTTTGAGTTATTGCCGATAAACTGCGCTTCTCAACAAAAGGACGGAATTGCTATGAAGATACGCTCTTTTGTTGTTGTACTTTTTTTACATCGTATTTTTTACCTTATAGTTACGGCTATGGAACCCTACACTGAGCATGGTCCGACATGCTCTTGGCCAGTTTTTTTACAAACAAATACAACAGTAATTTGGCCTATAAATAAAACTATTCCACTTCTGGACCCATTTATTTATTTTCCCTGAATCACTGTACCGCCAATTTACAACATTATTGAAACAAAATCTAGGCCTGAGTCACGATTGGCACTAAGACAAATTTTGGCTCGTGTTCTTCAATCGCTATTTACCAGTCACCTGAGGCAAGAGAGAAAAACAAAAAGCGCTGGGAAAAGAAACTAATATAAGGAAAATTATAGTTTTATAAACGATACCCGAGTAGTCTAAAATCGCCTCACCCACCGCTTGCAGATTTTCTCCGGATTAAGTTTATGCGAAAATCATTTCGCAAAATATGCGAGGAAATTCAGAAATAAATTAATAAGTAACATAGATCGCAATGACAGCAACACTGTGGGTCGCTGTGATCGCTGCCAGGATTTACAATTATCATTTGACGAATCACGAACATAATCAAAATGCATACGGATAAATTTGACAAACAATGCATTATAACCTAGGCAACCAAGCTTCGCTCGGCTTACTTATTAGCTCTGTGGGAGCGACATTCTATTTGATGGGGATATGGGGGGTATGACACCTATCTAGAGCTATTTAGACAGCGTTACTCTACCTATATACAACATTTTATTAAAATCTTTAGTGTCTTTTCCGAGAAACCTTCAAATGTATTCCTGTTTTTGTGAAATAACGAAATATGATTTTGTATTAATAAAAATATACAAACACGCAAAAATGTGCTACTTTTGTATGAAAAAAGTTTACACTTTTTGCTGAAGCTGTATACCTTTTTGTTGTCCTTGGCACCACTACGTGGCATTACCAGTAATTTTATATACTTGCAGTGGAACCTGGATAAGTCGAAACTCAAGGAAAACGCAAAAAAATCGTGTTAATGAGGTTTCGACTTATAAAGGTCTTCGATCTACAGAGGTTTCCCTGGACCCATGTTCAACTTGTAGAGGTTAAGGTTTATATACTTTTTAACTTCGAGTTACAGAGGTTAATTAGATAAAAATTCGAATTATAGATAGGTCGCATTATTTATTTACTATACGTATAGAGCAGATGCGTGTAACCTATCTGCCGTATTTTTTTCCGAGTTACTAAGAGGTGTTAAAACAAAAGAACGGTTTCTTCGAGATATAGAGGTGAAGTTCATCTATAAGTATTTTGAGATATAGAGGTAAAAAGTGTACTAAAATATCTTGTAGAGCAGGGTTTTTGAAACTGTGGTTCATGGACCCCTTAGGGGTCCGCGATACGAGAGCCGGGGATCCGTGGCTATGCATACAATACAAACTTTCATGTGCCTTTGATTTTCTTTTTCTCTGATTGTATTCAGAAAGGGTCCGTAAGGTTTTCGAAATAATGTTGATGTTCGAAAAAACCTCTGTTGTAGAGAGTCATTGGTAACTTTGACTCATAGAGGTCTAATATTTCGAGTTATGGGCTTGAAGTGAAGAATACTGAATTTTATTTCGTGTTATAGAGATCGAGGTTCGACGTATCGAGGTTCGCAAGGTAATCAATCATCTGAGTCAGGCCCGTTACTATTAAAGTACTTATCTATATAAAACTGTGAGGCTTTTCTCAAACTTTGAGGATATAACAATAGAGGATACAAAATTATATCATAAGCATTAAAGTCAACTATTATAAAACACAAATAAGTACACGCAGCATTAAAAGATTCGTTATTGTTCTCCACATTGTTATATCGAAACAGAATCATTTATATTTTTTAAAGATTAGGACATTTCTTTTGGAAAACGGAAAGAGTTTAGAGCATATATGAGAAAGATACGTTGGTTTGCAGGTAAGCCCCCGGACTTCATCGCGTTTGGGATATCCTTGCTTATGACAGTGGTGCTGGTGGCTGGCGTGAAAAAGTCGCTCTTCTTCAACAACCTTCTGAACGCCATCAATCTGGTCGTATGGGTGTTCCTGATGACTGCTGGCCTTTTTTACGTCGATACCACAAACTGGACCGAGCACGACGGCTTCCTCCCTTACGGGTGGGGCGGGGTGAGTAAAATAATCGGGCAGCTTTTACAACGTTTTCTACTGCTTGCACTGTTTTTCGTGGCAGCATTATTAACTATTTCCTTGTAAATTCGGTTTACTATTTTCAGTGTGGGTGTAAAGATTTGTATGAATTGGTTCAGTAGCAGTAGTTGAAGAAGCTGTCGCAAGATTTGAAACAAATATGCGGTGTCAAGCTTAATAAAACTGATTAAATTTAACACTGTAAACTTTTTCATAATTGAATTCGACGTAGATGAAGAGTGTAGGTGGTATTTAAGCTAATATATCTATTTATCACGGCAAATTCTCGAATTCAACAAAAAATGAACATTCTCTTTCGAATCTCAGTTGCGAATACGGCCGGAGGGAACGTATTCACGATCATACCATAGAGTTGCATAATGTGACGAAGCGTGCATTTGTATTTGTCTTTCCTGTATTTGCCAGAATCGAATCGTAATTGCGAATAGGTACCCCTAAATGGCACAAATGAATCTGAATCATTTGCTTCAAAGTGCCACAATAGTTGGCCTTTGACACGTTATTTCGAACTTCGAACGAATAGTGGACATTCTGTTGAACCGTCGCCGCGGAAGCCGCACACGCCGCACAAATGAAATTCATGAATGGCGTTGCAACGCCATCGAACACGCGCCGTATCGGAACCTATATTTCTTTTGAAAATCGATGTGGAATTTATTTATTTAGACGTATTTTACAGTTTTGTTTTATAAGAATGAACAATCACTTAGGCACAGTTATTTACTCTTGGTTTCCCACACATTGTTATCTAATAATAACTTTTTATCTTTTTTGACGTAGTTTTTCTGCTGGTAAGTACAGAATCCGATAGGTTTATTGGTGGCGTTTCAGCCGTCAGTCATTGTAATATATATAAGATCTAAAATTAATCGCTTGCTTTATTATTCACGCCACTTTATTAGTATTTCTAAAGTGTAAGTCCGGTTAAGTAAAAAAAAATAAGTTTTACTAAAACTTCCACATAATTTTATTATTTTACTTTAAAAGCTATTCTGCGACTCCCGTTTCTTGTCAATTTGATCTCAGTTAGACATGAAATACAATGGTATTTTGTTATAAGTATGCCATCATTCAATTTATTTCGTTCATCAACTCTAGGCCGGATGAGAACTCTTCAACTAAATGGAACCATTTTTCTCGAGAATCGGAAGCAATTATATAAAAGCATTTAGAAGAATACGGCACAGCGACGGCTACGTAAACAGCTGTATGTTATCAAATGATAAGTGTTAATTCTAGCGATAGGGACTACTTTCTATATAAAATGTTTGTACTATAGGTACTGGACGACGATATACATACTTATATAGATAAATATATACTTAAATAGATAGAAAACATCCATGACTCAGTAACAAAGACTCGTGCTCATCACACAAATATTTGCCCTTACCAGGATTTGAACCCGAGACTCTAGCTTCGTAGGCGGTGGCACTCCCACTGAGTTAAACGTGTCGTGATATAATTTTCACATGAGCTTTTAGAAAGTAAGGATAATTTGATTCATAAATATCGTGGTAGGGTAAAATCACCAAAAGATGAACGATTAAGCGACTACACCCACTTTATATTTTGTTTTAGGATTTATTTACACGATTCAATATATCTTCTAGATTGTATTTGAATATTTCAATACCTTTTATTATAATACAGTATTTTTATAAAAATGATTATTTTCAAAATAGGCGAATTTTCCCAGAAGATGAACGACGTGCCCAACTTCTGAATGATTTGACCCCAATAGTTGAACCAATAAATACATACAGTAAAACCAACTTATTTTACTCAAAATTCTAGCTAATTTTTTTGTCTCGTGGGCTAAAATTAATTGTTTCAAGGTGTTCACGTCCAACTTTGCGCGCCATGGCACTTTGCTCAAAGGTAATATACATACAAAAGCAAAGTAAAATTGGATGATATTACAACATATTTCTGTAAATGTTTTTTTTAATAAACCAACAAATCAAAACGGCATTGCCTAATGACGTAATAAATTAATAATATAAAAACAAAAATATTCATCTTACAAACCACTGCCTAAAACTTAGACGAATCAAATCAGTTTGTTCAAGTTTTGAACACGGTATTGTAAGAAATGAACGAACAAAATCAACGGAGAATTCATTTACCGGCATTGAATCCATAAGTTGAACTAGTACATTTTATTGGTTCAATTTCTGGGCATGAATTCATTGTTACACAAAGTTGTTTTTTATAGTAAAGAAAACCTTAATTTAACCCTGTCAAGCCACTAAAGTCACGTTCAACTTTTAGTAAAAAAATCAACGGTCTATAAAGGATTCATATAAGGCATACACATTTTGTTTATCTTTTCAATTAGAATTTATATCAGCATTTGAAAAAACTGCAACTTGCCCGAAAGTTGAACGATGTTCAAGTATTGGCTCGGGTGTATGTTAATTAAAAGCTTAAATTTGGGAGCGCTTATCTTAATAGGCGTCAATAGAAACAATGTTTTTGGCGTGAAGCAACGACGCGGTGACCGCTCACAGCCGCGTACGTGGTGTCACTGCCTGGGAGTTGAAATGTCAGCGTGGGCGAAGTGTTGCTGATTTACGAAAAAGATACTTCCCGCACGTAAACATTTTCGGAAATTAATTATTTCGGTCAAACGTTCATCTTCAGGGGTTCGTTCATCTTTTGGTGATTTTACCCTAAGCACTGCAATAAGAATTGTTTATAAAATCTGTTAAAACCGACGTCTTTCATTCAAAACAGTTAGCGCGCAGTGCGCAAGTGCTAAATGAATGCTAATTTCTCTACGAATTATAATAATCAATAAAACCGTCGAATCTATGGTTAAACTCAAACATACCAGTACGTTGCCTTAAAACAATACAGGTTTTTGTGCCAGTTGCATTGGATGCGGCCGGACCTTGAGTACAGGAGGCCAAGGATTTAATTAAGGAAATGGGTCGCTGGCTTACCGGTAAAAGCTGTGATCCGGATCGTACCTTATTCGTACCTGGCGTGACTAATTCCATTAACCATTCTCGGTGATGATGTCTGTAGGTAATAGGGACATTTTAATCAGCTACTACATCTTCGGAGCGACCAAAAGAAGATGCCTGTTGCTGAATGCAATGCCGGTTTATATTTATATTGGTAATGAATTCAAGCCTACGATGTGAATATAAAAGGACAATACGCTCACCTCTCGATACTAACGAAATAAAATTGGTTGAAATGTTTTACTTTTTAGCATAACATAATTTGTCAGCGCAACATGAGAAGTATAAAAAACAAAAAAAAACACAGATAGGTATAATTATACAATTAGTTAAAGATTTAATTTCAAACGACTACGCTAATAGATGGCGCTGACCATAAACGGCCGAATGCATGTTGCTGACTTTTTTGACTTCTCGTTTTGTTTTGCATAGAT
Source organism: Eudemis profundana (assembly GCA_947034925.1). Classification (NCBI taxonomy): domain Eukaryota; kingdom Metazoa; phylum Arthropoda; class Insecta; order Lepidoptera; family Tortricidae; genus Eudemis; species Eudemis profundana. Next base: position 31,819,106 of record OX344794.1, read on the forward strand.
AAATGTATCCGGTTATGAAACGAAACACATTTCAAACATGGTAGTTTTTCTTACTTCAACATAAAATATATCAAAATAGGTAGGTACCCGATTGATAAGGTGGAAGCGAATGACCCTATTGCTTGTATGGAGAGCCGACAGGCTCGAATTATCGACCTTAAACTCTCTTTATCGAATACAACTAAATCAACGGTTATATTTAGGTGTTCAGTGGAGCCGCGACCTGTTTCTACGCGTTCATCGGATTTGACATCATTGCTACCACGGGCGAGGAGGCCAACAACCCCAAGCGATCAATCCCGCTCGCGATCGTGCTCAGCCTTGGCATCATCCTCGTAGCTTACGTCAGCAGCTCCATGATGCTGACCCTTATAGGTGAGTGACTACCTACAGCCGGGTCCAGACGAGTGTAATTAAACATAACGTGAAATGTGTCGCGAATTTTGTGTGTCGATGGCACTACGAGCACTACTGATGTTGGTAGTGCCACAGAATTCGCGCTATATTACATTACACGTTATAATCGTCTGGACCCGACTTTATTCATAACACACTTTTCTTACATTAGTTACCATATTTACATGTATGGTGAGATACATTTGCGACTATTTGTCGTTGACGGTTTATAGGTAGTATTTATTGTACTACAAACTGGGCCGCGGGACAATCTGTCGTGCGATTAATACTCCCTGCCCTTTTTACCCGACTGCGGCGAAGCCCAAGGAGGGTTATGTGTTTAACCTGTATGTATGTATATATGTATGTCCGTTCCTATGTCCGCTCATAACTACTCAACGGCACAACCGATTTTGATAAATGATACCTACATCATTAGACTCGTCTTGAGTGTCACTGAGTATGAAGTTTGTTAAAATAAACAAAATGGCGGATTTTATGCACTTTTAAAGTGCACCGCAGTCGGGTTTTTTTAGTAAAAATATTTAGTTATTACAAGCTTTAATTTACCTTGCAATGTATAGGTGGGTGTATTGTCGCTGGCGTAATTTCTCTGGCCACCAATATTTAAAAGATTCCTCCTCACTGGACTGGCATTCGTCAGTTACTTGTTAGAACTTGACTGATTCTACATTGTAACCAAAATTCCAATTCTAATAAGGCAGAATCTTCTCAGTATTCGCCAATATGTCATGACAGCGAAAATTACGTTTTTGAAAATACACCCAGGTATGTATGTTACTATGTATCTTTGTTCGGGTGAAATCTTGCAACTAAAATTTGAAGCAGATATCTTCAACCGATTCTGCTGCTGATGCAGCTGACATTTTGCAAGAATATGTCTCATTCATATTTAATTGGTTATAAGGAAGTGACAAAAAAACATTATTCATAAATTCTAATGACGTCCCCGTCATCCCACTAACCTCTTTTCAAGCATCATTAACTAAGCATTGACAAAACATAATTTAACCCTACGTTAACTTCAGTTTAACGGCAATGCCGCGAATTGGGTCAGCTGACTTATTTTGTTTTACTTTCACCCGGTCGGTTGTATGTAACTGTGAAGGCTCATTCAGCTCACGTTATAAGTAGTGTCTACTAACGTTTTTACCTATTGATGTATTTTTTATATAGTTAAGTACTATCCCAATAAAAATTAACACTTTGGAATATATCGAATAAAACAAAGTATGCACCCAACTTGATGAATTTTCTTTAAATTTTTGCGTCCAGAGGAATAAGAAAATAAGGTCAGAGGAATAGGTAAACAAAGTCGAAATAGTTTTTAAAAAGCATAAAAAAATCTTCTATCCGTCATAATATTTATTTAAAATAAAAACCAGTCATGTGCGAGTAGGATTCTCACACAAAGGGTCCCGTACCAAAATCGTGCAAAAACCCCCCTTTAATTCTTAATTTTAATATATTTTCATTATTTTGTTGTTACCGTGGGAACAAAAATACACATTTTATGAAAATTTTAAGTCTCTATCTATTACGGTACACAAGATACAGCCCAGTGACAGACGGACAGGAACACGTTTCTTGTATGAACAAGGGCAACCCCTTTTTAAGTAACTTTATTTTGTTATTATTATTTGTGTGCAGTGGCAATAGAAATACATACTCTGTGCATATTGCAAGTTTCTACCTATTATTTAGGGTTCTATAGCTTGGCAACTTCGTTGGTGACACTCCCATGGTCCGCGCGGGGGGCGGGGGACGCAAAGACTACAACAATATACTAGGTTATAGAGAGGCAACTAGGCCAAATTTCTAATCATTGTACTTGTGCTGCCATCTATCCCTCATTACAGGTCAACATACATACATATATAAATCGATGGCAAATAGGGGGTTTCTACGTTTCATATATATAAATATGTCGCAGGGAAATGGCCAAAACCGAGATTTGATCAAATCTCTAAGGGATATGACCTAATCACGCAGGATGTTAAAATGGCGAATCCATTTTAAAAATCAGTAAGTTGATCAAAACCCTGAGTCTTTTAAACCCTGAGACTTGACCGACTAGTGTTGCCATGACAAAACAATTAATAATATATCGAGTGGTTAAACTTGATTTTCTGAACTTCAGGTTTAAATATATTTTGTAATTCACAAGATTTTTATATATATTACCCCATATATATTTTTATTTATTTGGGACATCAACAGCATTACAATTCAGAAATATACAGAAACAATTATTAAAACACAAAGCCAATAACAGATGTCCACTAAGGAACTGTTAGTGGAACCAAAATCACATGAGAAATAATATGACACAAGCATTGAAAGTGTTACAGAAGAAATAAAAATCAACAAGTGAAATAGAAAGGCAAACTATGAACGGGACTCACTCCACACGCGTGTTATGTGTTGTGTGTGTATGTGTTGTGTGTGTATGTGTGTGTGTGTGTGTGTGTATGTATGTGTCTGTATGTAAGTGTCCAGTGTGTACAAGCATGAGTATAAGTTGAAAGTGCACAGAATGTGCAGGCACCTACAACCCCCCTTGCATAATAAACGATTGTATCCGGTTTTTTAGGGCAGGTTTGGAGTAATTAAATAAGTCTAGAGTATTAAGTTTTGTGTTGTACTCCCTTAACATCCGAAGCAACGGAGAGTTTTGAGCGTATCTGGTGTGAACCTCGGGTACGCTAAATAGGCATCGTTCAGAGTGACGAGTTCTTATTTTTGGTACGAAACATCCAATTTCTGCAAGGAGCGCGGTACTGTCAATGCGACCAGATAGAATATCGTGTAGTACAGAAATGTCAAGCAGAAGACGTCGATCCTCCAGACTCAGCAAGTGGTGACGTTTGCATCTCAAATTGTAGGTAGCGTCCCATTTTTTGATACGATAGTTCAAATGACGCACAAAAGAACGCTGAATTTTTTCAATTTTTTCTTTGTGTGTTATGTACTGCGGTGACCAGATGCAGCTAGCATATTCAAGTATGCTTCTGACATACGCAAAATATACAACCTTAATACAAGAGGCATCCTGAAAGTCAGCACAGACTCTATAAACAAAACCCAAGTTCTTATAAGCGCGATTAACTATGTTGGCGACGTGTTGCTCAAAAGTTAACTTGTCATCAAGAGTCACACCCAGGTCCCTTATCGAGTTTACGCGTTGAATAACCTCACCCCCTATATTATACTGGTATTTGATTGGAGTTCGACTTCGCGTGAAAGAGATCTGAACACATTTATCTACATTGACATTGATTCTGTTAACACTATAATATTCTGATAAACGATCCAGATCTTCCTGCAACTTCTCACAATCATCCTCTCGGCTGACATCCACAAAAACTTTCTTATCATCAGCGTACATAAGAAAGTTAGAGTAATAAAAAACAGTATAAATATCGTATAAATATGCATTGTAGAGGAGAGGACCCAGGTGTGACCCCTGGGGAACTCCAGAGGGGACGTCCACAAAGTCTGATCCACAGCCACCGACTACGACTGCCTGTCTACGATTAACGACGTAAGATGAAATCCGTCGAAATATATCGCCACGAATTCCTAGCCAGTAGAGTTTGCGAAGCAGAATGACGTGATCTACGCGGTCGAAAGCCTTTTCGAAATCCGTGTATATCACGTCCACCTGCCTTCCCTTTTCCATTTTCCGAAGGACAAAATTAGTAAATTCTATGAGATTAGAAATCGTAGACCGTCCCCTCAAGAAACCATGCTGTTGAGGAGGAATACCATTATTTAGCACGTTATAGATGTTAGTCAAAATAATTTTTTCAAAGGTTTTGCCAAACTGATTCAAAATAGAAATAGGACGATAATTGATTATTTTAGTTTTCGGACCCTTTTTGTAGACAGGCACAATTAGGGCCTCTTTCCACTTTAAAGGGAATAGTCCATCTGCCGAAGAACGGTTAAAAAGCAAAGAGAGAGGTAAAGCTAAACTAGACGCACATTCTTTGATAAAAAACGGTGGAATCCCATCACTGCCCGCACCTCCATTCGGGTCTAACTTAGACAATAAAATTATAACCTCTTGGGGTGAAATATGAAGAGAAGAAATGATATCACCGTTATCACAGAACGGTGGCGCGAGGGAAGACTCTGGATAGTTATCAAGAGGTGTGCTAAATACTGAGCTGAAAAAATTATTAAACCCTTCACAAATTTCATGATTACCATCCAAAGCCCTGCCTTCATACTCGAATGACTTCGGATAGGCAGAACCACCCCGACGAGCCTTGACGAACGACCAAAGATGTTTTGGGTTACGTTTAATAGTTTTTTGCACGGAAGTGATGTATTGATCCCAGCAAATATTCTGAACTATTTTTTGGCGCTTACGTAGTAATGAAAAACTATCATAATCTGATTGATTACCGATTTTTTTCCATTTGTGATGCATTTTATCTTTTTCATTTATTATTTTAATTAAACTACATGCGTACCAAATCGGATACCGACCATTATTATTACGGGTGTCTAACGGAACGTGATCATATATTACTTCATTGATAATATTGTAAAAAATATCAAGAGCTAATTCCATATATATTGTTTATCTAATTACATTCACATAATTACGTATATTAAAAAAAAAACCAAGTGGTTTTTGTAATGTAAGATAGATGGCAGTCAAAGCAAAGCGGTCCAGTTCTTTTCTATTGACTTACCAAGGCATGGCTCTTGTCAGGCGGTCCCCGCTGCGCGCGCACTTAATAACACCCCCGCCCCCGTCGCCCGCGGACCATGGGAGTGTCACGAACGAAATTGCCAAGCTATAATGATATAGCCACAGCTTAGAAACATTATCGAGGTAGAAGGAAAAGGTGTATGTACCTTGTGTCCTAAAAAGAAGTAGCTGCGACCTACTTTGCACGCCGTTAACTTCAGTTGCCGTCAAAATTATTACCAGATTTGAAAATCTGATAATAATGGTATAATTAATTGTTCAAATACCACCAAATGAAATGGAAATAGTACATTACACAATTAGGGTGGTAAAACAAAGAAAGGCCGAGATCGCAGATGTTTGTGGCTTGAGCTACAACCGAGGGACGTAAATATGCGATTAAGGGCTTTCTTTCTTTGTGTAATGTTCGATATAAAAATAAATAATATAATTTCTTTCGATATAACAACATATGATATAATTTCAAAGGGTATAATCACTCATTGTGTACAATAAACGTTTGGTATAATATTAAAATATATATATTTATTCCGTATAATTATCGTTTGGTATAACGCTTATTTCGTATAACTATTATATGGTATAACGCTCATTTTATATACAAATCATAATATGTATATAACTATCAACGACCTATTTCCTTCTATCTCGATATATTTCTGTGGATCTAGGTAACTACAGAAATATATCGACCTGTGACAGACGGAGAAACGGACACACGAGTCTAAGAGAGAGAGAGAGTTTTGCCTTTTCAGGTGTGGGACCCTAAAAACATACGAAACGACTTAATAGCTCCTTCTTTTTTTGAATTCTATTAGAAACCGTAAAAACTGTCAACTTTCTTATTCCAATGCCCAAAAATCCATAGGAATAAGGGGCACAGGAATAAGAAAAAGCGAAAAGCCACGCTACTGATACCTATTTGCCTCTGTCGCCTGATAATAAATGCATTATAATTTAATAGTAGGAGTCATCAGTCAGACAAATCTCAATCTTTACGTCACACCTGGCCATAAAGTGGCAATAAAAGCCCGCTACGCGTGCGGAAAATCCCACTTCATGGCCTGGGGGGAGACGTAAAATTTTGTACCTACTTACCACGGGCCGCAGATCGCATATTTATCGCTCTTGCCTTCGGCTCGGGCGTCAAATACCTGCGATCTGAGACTATTTGTTTTACCGCCCTAGGTAAGTAATGTACTATCCTTTCTGTATGCACCTAGTACTTTTCTCTGTAACGAGTGTGTTGTTCCGCAGTGCCGTACGACAAAGTGGACATGGACAGCGCGCTGGTGCAGATGTTCGCGCACGTGCACGCGCCGACGTGCAAATACATCGTGGCGGTGGGCGCGCTCGCCGGCCTCACAGTCTCCATGTTCGGCTCCATGTTCCCGATGCCGCGCGTCGTCTACGCCATGGCGCACGACGGACTCATCTTCAAGTGAGTTCATACTTACTTATTTATTTCGTGTTCGTATTGCTATTGACGGAGGCAACAGGCGACCCTAGACAGCTTTCTCGCGCAAAGGCTGGCCAAAGTGATCCAGTGCGCCGAAACTTCTTATTTTTAGTTTTATTATACTATACGTAAGGTTCAATATTATTTTGTACTGGAATATTCTTGTTATTGTATGTCTAATAAAGCATCATTTCACTTATATTTATTTTTTAGTTTTACACGCAGTAATTTTGACTGTTAGGAGTACCTATGTAGTTATTTTCTCAGTATTATAATTTTTCAACCGATATGTAATAGTTATAGTTGGTATGGTACCTATATTGCGTATTATTTTTTGTTAAAATTAGGACACTAATATTGGTACGAAATTAACAAAACTTGCAGAGTACAATTGTTTATTAACGGCCCCATTAAACGATCGAAGAATGTTGAGTTGCATCTGTAAGTTAGTTAAACTGCTGATAGTCAACAGCGAACCTTACTCGTATAGCGTCGATAACTAAACGGCGAAAGACGGAACTTCAAACATCAGAAGGATAAAGCTGTAGGTACTGTAAAGTAGATGTGTTCGCAGTTTATCTTAGCTGCACTAGTTGGGCCTCTAGGCGTTAGGCGATGCGCACTCCACATTGCACTAGTGAAACAAAACTTCACAAGCTTACGTGACGACGTTCATGGGACGAACCGATTAAACCAGAAAATAATACTGTAATATTTCACACTCTGGAACGGTCGAATGAACATGTCATCATCACCGGAAGACCAGCGCCGGCTCTAGAGTTGGCATTATGCTGAGGTGGCACCTTTTTGTCGCAGCGAGGTTTTTTTTTGTTTTTTTTTCTCATACGTTGTAACTTTTTGCTGGCATAAATAAATGTGTTTTTTTCCTTTCTTTCTTTCAACGCATGTTTGAGTCAGAGAGATTTCAGTCATTAGCTTGCATTGGGTATGCAAGCTAATGACTGAAATATTGTATTTTTCGAATCGACTTAAGTACATGCACGACTTCATTGGTCGGCGATCTTGTTTTTTTCATACGTTCTGACCTGTAAATAAGTTCCTTTTGGTCTATTAGCAGAAATAATTTTTGAGTTTTCGTTTGTAAGATATCGCCGAATGTTAAATTGGCGAAGTGGAATAAGCGGACACGTGACTCACACCCCCGCGGCCTTCCCAGCGCGACGTCAGTTCAGCAGGCTATTATACTTTAACTCAACGAGTTTCTCAATTTTTTGAGAGCATTCAGCCTTATTTTGTATTTTTGGGCATTATATTTACGTACTGCTTAAGCGCAGTAAATAAAAATTTCGATTTTAACCCTAGAGTAGTCGCGCCTTCCCGTGAAACGCGAGTGATCGCGTGGTGAGCATTTTGCCGCCCGTACTTAATATGTTTTTTTTAGCAAAATAGAATTTATATTAATTTATAATTATGTTCAAAGGATAGAATAACATATAAACTATTAGAATAAGTAAAATTTATTAATGTCTCATGCTTAAAATTTGGAAAACAATGCTTTTGGCAATCTTAGGTAATTTTTTTTGGGTTTTTGCAACCTCTTTGCAATTATTTATATAAAAAAAAGAAAAATTAAAATTATTGACTAAATTATACGTTTTCATCATCTACAGCATATATTTCAGCAAAACAACTCTGACACATATACATGCAATGTTCGTTGCACAGTAACTTTGTACATGTGTTACACCCTTTTTTCGTCCTTCTATTTTTCTTGGACTTGAACATACTACGCATATATAGTTTCTACCTGTGGGTATATTTCGATGATCCGAAGGCACAAATCGAGCGATTTGGTTTCTCAGCTGTTTTTGTGATGTGTTTACCTCGGATCTTCGAATGACATGTGGTCTAGTAATCGCCAGGGCAATTTCTTTCAAAAATGTTCGTTGGAACAATAACAGGTCAGTATTTTCTTTGCATATTATCAAAACAAACTAAAGTCAATATATATACGTTATTTATATTAAAACAATACTAAATATTTGTAATAATATTTCAACTATAGTAAAAAACTTGACCCACAAAATTCACTTACGGGAGTAGTCGCGCGGTGAGCAATTTGCCGCCAAATGCGACACACCTGGGGATAACCTTTGTCTCCTGTAGTCACCCGTGCATCGAATTTATTCTAACTTCTAAAACTAGTAGGTGAGGAATGGGGGAGCAGCTACTAGGACGCTTGACCTTGACAAATGCATCGTGCACAAAATAACACGAATATGGTGCCACGGGCGGCAAAATGCTCATAGCGCGAGCACTCTAGGGTTAATTTAATACTAACGTCTCAGGGGAAATGAGTGTCACTAATTTTAAGGTGAAATAAAATGGAAAGAAGGTTAAGAATTTACTTTAACGACTGTGTTTCATTTTCTTTTTGTTTTGTCTGTTGAAAAATTCAAACAAAAATGTTTTTTTAGTAATTAAAGCGTTTATTTAGACTGATGTTAATGAATGAAGCTGACCTTGAACGGACATTGCACGTTTTGTTGACTTTTTATGTACTTCTTTGTTTCGCACCAATAAAATGTATCAAGTTATGGTAATGAAACAAAGTTCAACAAAATTTGATCTTGCTTAAGTCGATTCTTAAGTTTTTTCGTTTGTATGGAGAACCGAGTAACTCGCATCACCTTCATCGCAAATTTTTTTTTATTTTTTTATTCGGATTTGGTCGGGGATATTTACCAAAATAATGTGGGTATATTTTGCAACATTTGTAAAATAAAGGGGATGTGTAACATAGAACATAGATGACATAGGTACACGTTTGTAATTGTATAACAAGGCAAATCACTCTCTTTGGTACCTATACTGTAAAGTTGACTGGTACCTATACCTATACTGAAATAAATAAATAAATAAAATATACAACGCTCTATCTAAGCTCGATGTTGTTGTATCGTGTAATTATAATGCGGAGTAAGTTTAGTCCAGTTAATGGACTTTAACACGTCGGTTGTGGCTGAAGCAAGTAAGCCCAGTGGTTACTAAACTTAGTCATTATACACGAGACGCATATAAACAATACACGTGTACATTTACGTGTACATTATGACTCACTACTCACAATATCTCTTTGATTTACTGTTATTTGTTCGAAATAATCTCTCCCAGTTTGCACGCGTAGATGTCCCAGGGAAACAGCTTCGGTCTACTAGACGACTGAAAACGGTTCCTCGTCGCATGGCACTTTCCCGTAAGAACCCCCGCGTCATCGGCCCAACTTACTTTGAGCGTTTGCCTGCCGATCTCAGAAATGAGCCATCTGACGAAGCATTTAAGCGTCAACTGAGAAATCTTTTGTTGGATAACCCTCTGTACTCAGTAAACGAGTACATGGAATTCGTTTTTTAATAATTTGTATTTTAGTTTTTGTATATGTTCTTGTTTTACTTTTTATTGTTCCAATTATTACAAATTGTTTTGACGATCCTTATTGGGAGACATGATTTGATTATTATTTGGTAATTCTGTTTTTATTGTATTTTGAAATTTTGACATTTTTACTTTTATTACACTGAAAGAAATGTTTGCATAACTGTAACAAACATTTCGGTTACTGCGTACATAATTTTTGGGACTTGCGAACTGTGTGTTATATGTTACAAAACCGTGTTTGGCTATTAGTGTTCAGGTATTTACAGCTTAACTATTTTATGTTACTAAGTTGCGTTTTAAGTTCTAACTACAGCAAACGTGTTAGTCTGGATTTAAATGAAAAATGTTGTAAGTACCAACAAAACGAACAGTTAGATTCAAGTAGCTATTTTCGATAATAATTATCTAACAATTTTACAGCTTATAACCGAACTGTTAATTAATGTATAATACTGTTTTTTGGCTATAAATAATAAAGTGTTTTGTCATAATCAAATGAACCAGTTGTGTTGTTTTTCCAACTTATTTAGCTAGTAGTAACCAGATCATTTAGTTCTTAGTAGCCAAATCGTTTAGCTAGTAGTAGCCAGATCATTTGGCTATTAGTAGCCAGATCATTTGGCTATTAGTAGCCAGATCATTTGGCTATTAGTAGCCAGATCATTTAGTTCTTAGGAGCCAAATCATTTAGCTAGTAGTAGCCAAATTATTTAGCTAATAGTAGCAAAATTATTTGGCTAGTAGTAACCAGATCATTTAGTTCTTAGTAGCCAAATCGTTTAGCTACTAGTAGCCAAATTATTTAGCTAGTAGTAGCCAAATTGTTTGTTAACTAGTTACTTATTTATTTTGCTTACCAGTTACAATATTTTGGCTGCTAGTAGGATTTTTTGGTTTGGTTACCAATAACTAAATTATTTGGTTATCACTAGCTTGATTAGTTTAGTTATTTGTAACTGATATCAGAGAGAATCGAGTTGTAATAAAGCGCTAAGTCAAAGAAAAAGTTGTGCCCCGAAAATAGCTGTTTCACTAGATATTTTCGGGGCACAATTTTTTCTTTGACTTAGCACTTTATTACAAATCGATAATCTCTGATATCAGTTACAAATAACTAAACTAATCAAGCTAATGTCCAAATAATAAAGTTATTGGTATAACCAAACCAAAAAATCTTACTAACAGTTAAAATACCGTAACTTTGCTAAAATGTATATTACTCAATGTTGTTTCAAAACATTGTTTCCGCTATGTATCATTTTTCTAAATTTTTTTGTTTTTTTAAACTGAAGATTTCAATATTTTTATACGGTCATTTTATAAAATGCATTTATGTCAAACGATACATCTGGGAAACAGTTTTATTTCTATAGGTGGTAGGCCTTAATAAAAATTCTTCGTTACAATGTTAAGTAGTTTTATTCATTACTTTCATCAATCTTGTAATGAGTTTTACCTATCTGGTAAAATTAGTACAAATCAACAATTTTTATGTATCTCTTTGTTTATATAATCATAAGTAGGTATTAAACAAGGACCATTAAAACAAGAGGACTGATATTCCCCATACAAAAAGCTGTTCACCGATATTTACCACGCCATATGTATTAGCTTGGTATAACAATTAAATTATTTACAATTATTCAACTTTACAAACGTGATACAGTATTTAAATGTTAGAATTTATTTATTATTAGCTGTTTACGAACTAATTGTTACTGTACTATGTTTCTTTTTTCAATTATAACATCGTTAAACGTTCAGTTTATTAGCGCCATCTAGTTTTTGCCTGGATATCTTGCGGTCGGGGTACGATCCAAAGTATGGAGAGTGACGGTCCTCTTGTTTTAATGGTCCTTTGTATTAAGTATAACAATAACATAATCTTGACGTGTAATATTTCGTAATATTATGAATAAATGACTATGAGTATAATCTTATAATTCTTCTCATATTTTTTTCAGACTTATCAGTGACCCTTAAGTAATCATTTGGGCGTGCACTGCGTTGAACGGGAGCCCGGCGCGGGCGTTAGCTCCGGGTGTGTTTCTTGTATATTCGCAGACGCAGAGAGCTGCTCTATCAATATACAGGAAACGGTACTCGGAGCGGACGCCCTGCGCCGGGCTCCCGTTCAATGCAGCGGATGCCCTTACAAATCTATTTTACCCATAATAGGGAACTTGCATGAATTTTTGTGTCCGTCAAGATAGCGTACACCGTAAAGATATTCAGAATCTGATGCAGCCAATAAATAGTACCCAAATAGTACCGACGAAATACCTAGGTGAAAAAAATAGTACCCTTAAACTTTTCGAAATATAAGGCCTGTTCACGGTGTACGCTACCGGCGTCAAGCTGGCGTACACCGTTTGTATCTCTGGAACGGCTTTGTTTTTGGAAACGCTTTATATCTCAAAAAATAGTACCCAAATAGTACCCTAGGGCCCTAAAATTTTATTTCTCTAGCTATCGTAGCAGCCGAGATATAGTGAGCTCTTTCTATAAGGAATTCCCGGGTACGCCAGCTTGACGGTGTGAAATTTTGTACACCGTTAAGTTATGGAATATCTCGGCTTCTACGATAGCTAGAGAAATAAAATTTTAGGGCCCTAGGGTACTATTTGGGTACTATTTTTTGAGATATAAATCGTTTCCAAAAACAAAGCCGTTCCAGAGATACAAACGGTGTACGCCAGCTTGACGCCCGGTAGCGTACACCGTGAACAGGCCTTATATTTCGAAAAGTTTAAGGGTACTATTTTTTTCACCTAGGTATTTCGTCGGTACTATTTGGGTACTATTTATTGGCTGCATCAGATTCTGAATATCTTTACGGTGTACGCTATCTTGACGGACACGAATTTTTTTATCGCATTTAAATAATAAAAATATGAAAACATCATAAAAAAAGATGTCAAAAAGTTAAATTAAAATCGCCCGAGAAATACGGATGATATAGGCATTTTAAACTGCTAATTAGACAGAGAAATCCGACACAGACTGTAACGTCACACGATACTACGGCCATATAAACTCCATATTAAATTCTGTTTTCCAAGAAAGAGATAGAATGAAATGTTTGATGGCTTATATCTTGGTTACTTCTTGGCCGATTATAATTTTAATTTCACTTTTTGCTATCTTTTTTACCGTATTAAAATATTTTGTTAAGAAATGCGATAACCAAAATTCATGCATGTTCCTTATTCTAACACTAACAATAATACTTGTTCACATTCAAACATGACTCTGTCATTATTATAAACAGACACATTATTGATCATCATCAGAGATCGGATACTTGCGTGCCATTACTCGCAATAATGGGGACGCACATGTTAATAAATTGATGAGATTCAATTTCGATACCTAGAAAGATAGTAACAATTTAGTGGTAGATTCAAGTTTTATCGATATGCTTTCAAAATAATTATATAAAATTAGCAATAGTATTACGTAGATACATTTATGTAAGAAGATAGTGAAGTTTTTCCTTTGTTGATTACTTTTTTCATAAAAAAATATTTAGACATTGATTTTACTATGGTCACATAAGAATATTCGACAAACAAATTATAAGTCATGACGACATTACTGCGAGTAATGACGCCAAGAATCCGGTCCCTGATCACCATAAATGCAATAACACTTAAGGTGCTTTTCCACCGGCGAGGCGAGGCGAGGCGGGAATTGAAATTTCATTAAAGGCGCGAGACGCGCGAGGGAAAAAAACTCGCTCCTTGTATGAGATTTCAATTCCCGCCTCGCCGGTGGAAAAGCACCTTTAGGTCAAATTCACCCAAACATGTTAACATTACGCAAATACTAACAAAATTAACAAATATTCAAAACTACATTTGTAATGATTACAAATGGCCTCTTTGAGTAATATATCTTTTACCATTTGAGGCTACATTGATATGATTAGGTACATGGGATAATAATGTATCCTGGAATGTAAATATTTTTGATTCAGTTTCAGGAATCTCCACTTCAAAACAATGCAAGTGAAAATCAAAATCAATTGTGATTAGAAGTTCACATTCAAAAATGACACGGTCATTATTATAAACAAAAACCTTTTTAATCTTCATAAATGTAGTAACACCTAGGTTTTCAACTTCATGGATGAGAATTGCTCCGGGCTTGTACTCCGGGCTCAGCACTGGTTGATTGTTCTTCTGCTTGTTCTGTCAATGTGTATGCCGGACCGTCAATTAAATATACATCATTCATGCTTATTCCATCTTCAACCTCCTCCATCTGAAAGGTATTTAAAATTTACATCTACACTACATTGGTACATATAGTATAGAATGTATACTTATGGCTTTATTATGTGTCAATGTGTAGTTATTTATCCACTTCTAGACATAAGCCTTCCTTACACTAGGCATGTTCATAGCACTCGCTGTGGGCAGAGGCGTCGCTAGGTAACCAAAGGCAAACAAAACTGGGACCCTCGTAGAAGGTGGGAGAATTTTTAGCTAGTTCAATAGGAGGTTTGCTGGTCTGGGTCTGATGAGGCCCTTTGGTAACTATGCCCCTGGCTATGGAGAAATGTTTGGGTTTCTAGAATCATAGAAATGTTGTATAGGTACTTACTGTTTTGTTGGCATGTGAAAATGCATCGGTTATTATATTCTTTAGCATAGCAATCTGAGTAATCAACTTGGCTCTATGGCCTATTACTGGGACGAGATCCTTGATATCATCAGCTGACAATATTTGTAATGTTTCCAAATCAATGCTGTGTTCTGAAATACAATAAGTTCCATTAGCACATTTTGATTTTGTTTCAAACAATCAAATTCTTCTTTATATTCCTAGACTTTCAATGCAACATAAAAATTGTATACTTCTGCCAGCCAGCCAGCTATCACCTACTGTCACTTCACTAATGGCTGGGTGGTGGAGGCGTAATAAGGTCGGCACCTCACGCCAACACGACACTACACTGAGGAAAATATTTAACCACAAGACTTGGCTTATTTTAGGTACGCTTAGCCATAACCATAACATCCCAAAAAAGGGGGCTCCACCTCCACATTTCAGTAATAATAACAAAATAGTCACGACATAAGTTTACAGAACACCTGTTCATGTTGCTCGAAAAAATTGGAATTGTCAACTTTCATTTCAGCCTTTAGCATGGCGTGCCCGCTCAGAGCCCCTTTTTATGCGATGTCATAATCATAACCATAGTTTGATAAGGCGTTATTAAAGTTAAGTTGATTGACCAATCTGGTTTGTCTATAAGAAACAAAAAGTTTGGTAAGAGTAAGAGTATTTGGTAAGATATATTGCCAAAAGTTATGTAGTCACTTTTTTAAGTTATAGGTAGCCGGATAATCCTTATGTCTACATAACTTTTGGCAAAATCTTACCAAACTTTTTGTTTCTTATAGACAAACCAGATTTTTAAATCAACTTAACTTTAATTACGCCTTATAAAACTATGGTTATGGCTAAGCGTACCTAAAATAAACGTGTGGTTAAATATTTTTCTCAATGTAAGTAAATTATTTTTACCTTTATCTAGTTTTTAACATAAAGTATGTCCACGCCGACTTGTTACGATTTATGAATAGGTAAGGTAACTTGTATAGGTGGCATAGCTGGTGCCGGCAAACATCTTTGCGTGACCTTGAGTGCGCAGTAGCCGATTTACGTACAAATCACGCTACTGCGCACTCAAGGTCTGCTCAAAATGTTTGCCGGCAACTGTAATGTTACTAAATAGGTATTAAATAAAAACAAAAACATGATTTTCTTACCTTTAAACTTGTTGATATAGATTGAGAGACCCCACGATTTTAGGTACTCCTCTATCTCTATACCTGCAGCAGTAGGTCCCTGTCCCTCTCCCTCGACTGGAGCCGCCGCAGCAGCCGCGGGCGCAACACGTGCCGCGGCCGCTTCAAATTCGTCCATGTTGAAAACTCGCCCCGTTTTATGATTTTTTTTTACAAAAACCATTCATTCAAAGTATTTCTGAATCAATCAATCAATACAGTAATATAAGCTGAGCAAGCAACACGCGATGGCCCGGCTGCCTGCAGGAAAGAACATGTCGGTCGGCTCGGCTGGACGGCTGCGCTGCTTCAGTGTTGCCACTTTGCAAAAAATATGTCGCTAGAGTCGGGCTCGAAAATCACTAGATTTCGTTTATATTTTAATAAAAAAGAATCTCTAGAAATCACTAAGGATTACTCCATACTTTTGGAATCCAGAGAATATGTAGCTGCTAAAAATAACAAAGTAATTTCAGCCTTAAAATAACCATTAAAGCTTATAGGAAATGTCTAATTTCTTTAAGTACTTATGTGAACAAGGTTTGTAGATCGAACAAAATATGACAATTGGATTTTTTTTTGGAAGGAGAAAAAATCTAAAAAAATCTTCTCTGTTTAATTACTGGCCTTATCTACAATCTATCTTGTTGTACGGCAACTAGGGACGCAGCTAACTGTACGAATGAGAATGATTATATAACTATATCCCATTCTAACATATAGTTGCGTTCCTAGTTGCTGTATGTATAGCAAAACGTGACTGTACAGGCACACATTAGTTAGTAGTTCGGGACACGAGTCTCAGGGCTACCGCGTGTCTTGTTTTAATTGTTTAGATGGCGGATATCATTTTTTTAAATATAATGATATAGATATAATTTTCGAGGTTTCTGGGGATGCTGATTACGAAAATGACATCCATTTTCACATCCAAGATGGCGGATATTTAATTATCTTAAAAATCGATATGGCTGTCATTTTCTAGGTTTCTGGGGATGCTAATTACGAAAATGACATCCATTTTCAAATCCAAGATGGGGGACATTTATTTATCTTAAAAATCGACATGGATCTCATTTTCTAGATTTCTGGGGATTCCGATAATAAAAATTACATCCATTTTCAGATCCAAGATGGCGGATATTTATTTTTCTTAAAAATCGATATGGGTGTCATTTTATAGGTTTCTGATGATGCTGATTACGAAAATGACATCCATTTTCAAATGCAAGATAGCGAACATTTATTTTTGTTAAAAATCGATATGGGTGTCAATTTCTAGGTTTCTGGGGGACTAGATTCCAAAAATAACATCCATTTTGGATTTCAAGATGGCGGACGTCACTTTTTTGAAAAAAACGACATGGATCTTTTTTTAGGTTTTTGGGGGTATGTATATAGATTCCATAAATAAATGGCATCTTTATGAATTTCAAGATGGAAGTGACATCCGCCAACTTAAAATTCAAAATGGATGTCGTTTTTGGAATCTCCGCCCCTAGAAACCTATAAAATAACACCCTTATTGATTTAAGATAAATGTCCGTTATCTTTGATTTGAAAATGGATGCCATTTTCGTAATCGCCATCCCCAGAAACCCATAAAATATCACCCATATCGATTTTTGAGTAAGAATAAATGTCCGCCATCTTGGATTTGAAAATGGATGTCATTTTCGTAATCAGCATCCCCAGAAACCTAGAAAATGACACCCATATCGATTTTTAAGAAAAATAAATATCCGCCATCTTGGATCTGAAAATGGATGTCATTTTCATTATCGGAATCCCCAGAAACCTAGAAAATGAGATCCATGTCGATTTTTAAGATAAATAAATGTCCCCCATCTTGGATTTGAAAATGGATGTCATTTTCGTAATTAGCATCCCCAGAAACCTAGAAAATGACAGCCATATCGATTTTTAAGATAATTAAATATCCGCCATCTTGGATGTGAAAATGGATGTCATTTTCGTAATCAGCATATAGTTATGTATGAATGTATGTATGTAAACACTTTATTGTACATAATAACCAGTTTTGCGGTGGCGATGTCGGCATTTACGCAAACATCAAAAGTGTTCACTGTTAGTTCTGACTATACAAATGTTGCCGGCATGCCGCCTGCTACTATAAATTCTCAAAATAGTCCTAAAACTTTAAATTTTCACTAAAAATCATTAAACAATTTATAGCCACAAAAGGTTTTAAAAAAGTCGCCGTTGAGTTCCAAAACTCTGCACTGGCAACACTGGCTCGCTTCACTCAACTCAACTCACTTGTTTACAGATAAACAATCGCTTTTTGCTAATAATAACAAAAGTTTTATAACTGCCTTGCGAAGAGTTACTCATTTTATAACTATAATTTTGTTAAGTTCAACGTTCAAACTACCAGTTACATAGTTACAAAACCATTTTGTTGTTAATAAATAAGGTATTGATTTAAAGAGAACATAAATGGTTTATCAAATAACTACAAAACAAAATTGGTACCTGATTAACTGTTGTCGATATTAAGTAGTATACATACGGTGCGGTAATATTATTTAAACACATTGGTAATTAGTAAGTATATACGGTTTAGTTATAATAATAACATACAGTTTGGTAATATACAATCTGACACATCGATAATAAATAAGGAATCAGTTTAGTTACCTTTTAAAAAACGGTATTCTTGCTGCAGCCATACTAGTTTGTTTACTTTAATTTAGTAAATAGTACCCGAATATTAATTTACTGCTTACCAGACACACTTTAACATAACTCGTACTGGGTACACTACAAAATAGGTTTTGTAAATAATATGCAAAGTTTATTTTCTTATAACCGTAGTTGAGTTATTTAGTAAAATTACAAAACGAGTTCGGCTAATTATTTTTTTCAGTGTATTCTAATTTTGTTGACGATCCTTATTGGGAGACATGATTTGATGATTTGATTATTATTTGCTAATTCTGTTTTTATTGTATTATGAAATTGTGACATTTTTACTTTTATTATTCTAATTTTGTATATTGACGATCATGACGTGAATGCTTGTAACTTTGTACTACAAATTTATACTGTTATTTTCTCATGAAATAAATGATCTATCATATATTTTCAGGCACAATACGTTTCGTTCCTTACCTGGTCTGGCCGGTCAGAAAACCTTATGTGACCACATTTAAAATTTTAAATATTACAAACTCCGCGGCACACACATTACACGGCATATACAAAGGAAACATGTATATTTTTCTATATACTTTGTTCTTCTTCGGAACCCTATTACTAAGCGTCCGCTGTCCGTCTGTCCGTCGGTCACAGGGCTCTAACCAGGGCTTGAACCGTAATATGTAGATTTTTGAAATTGTTACATAATGTTTATTTCTATTGCCGCTATAACAACAAATACTAAAAACAAAATAAATTAATATATATATTTATATAAAAGCAACGTGTTTTAGGCGTCTTTTTCTTGACTGTGGTACAGAACCCTTCGTGTGCTAATCAAACTCGCACTCGGTCGATTTTTATTACAAATTAAATGCGAAACTTGACTTACATCCGCTTAACTATGGTAAATGCAAGCTAATGCAGGCCTTACTAAATATGTATATAGGAAGTGTACAAATTAATATACCTACAGAGAACATTTATTGTCTCTTTTGAAATGACTGTTCTTATTATTTTCAATAAATTTTCAGTTATTAGTAAGTTATATTACAATAGTATTAAACTGTATGTGAATATTTATAATACTAGATACACATTTTGTTGGTCCCTTTAGCCTGAAATAGAAGAAATCTTAGTTCAGGCATGTGTTAAACTCTCCAATTGTATGTTTAAGTTTTATTGTTATCTATAGGTACTATTAGGGTTTGTTCCCGGGAAATACCGAAACCGAAAGTACCAGGATCTCCCGTTACTTTGAGCCGAGCAAAGAACGTAAACGTGAAAATAAAAGTCACGATACTTTCGGCACTTTCGGGAAAGACATTTAAGCAGAATTTTTCATTTAATTTATGTTTCTTGGTGTACTTGAGTTCTGCGTAATTAAGAGTGAGAGAAATGGCGAAAAGAGGCGTATAATTCGAAACGAACAAGCGCGTAGTTATATTTTAACCAAACACGGGTGGTGACCTTGGTAATGGCGATCGGCGGCGACTCATCCCCTACTGGTCCGTAAAATTTTGATTGTTAATTAAACTTTATTAATAATTGTAATTAATGAAATGTGTAGGTAGTTGTTAATAATGAAATGTGTAGGTAGTTGTTTTTATTATTAACTAACTGAATATCATCGGACTGAAGTATCGACAGTCTTTGAAAATCCGTCCCGAAAGTACCAGTACATCCCGGTTCTATTTTCGGCCAGTACCGAAAATCCCGGTTCTTCAGAACGATACCGGTACTGCGTACCCTAGGTACTATACAGGTATAGTACGTTGTTAAATAAATTTATTCTCTATTCCTATTTTTAATACAGATCTTACAACAGTTTTCCGCGAGTGCGAATTAATTTTAAAGTTACCTATAATGTTTGTTCTTTTCTTCCAGCAACACTTCTCTAACATTTTGTTAGCATATTATCCCTAGCAATTCTTTTTTAAGTTAGAAATCCGCGAAACAATAAAAAATTATGTGTCGTACCCAAGCAAAAGGTAAGCAATGCCGGTTTGTCAACGAAGACAAAATTCGTTCGTGTGTGTATATTAGTTACATGTTACTGTTTCCTTATAGCAAGGGACAAAATGGGACATTTTGAGTACATATACCACTAATGTAGCCTACCAGATAAGAATAAGCCTTCTAAACGTCTCTTTGTGTGTGTGTAGGAGGCTGGCGAACATCTCGGAGACGACGGGCACGCCGGCTCTGGCCACCATCTGTGGCGGCGTGGCGGCCTCCATCGTGGCGCTCATCACGCAGCTCGAGGTCCTCGTCGAGATGATGAGCATCGGTAAGGGTCGTGCACAGTTTTTAGTATGAGTTAGTGTTCGCATCTTTCCTGTGGATATCACCAAAATTAAGGGCCTAAGGCGATTCGAGTCGTTCGGGTTTCCATACAAACATAAAGGGGGTCAATCGTTTTGTTCCACGGCATCAAATATATTTGAAACATGTTTGTTATAGCTTGATACATAAATACTTAATACATAAATGCGAAATGACCAACCGTCTCGAAAAACCATACCTAATTAACGTGCAATTGGGCCTTCAAGGTTTTAACGCAATCTATTGGCATAATATTTAAACTAAATTTTTTAACGTTTTTTGCCAAAATTATATAGGTATTGTTTTGGATGAAACACATTTCAAACATAATTGATGCCGTGGAAGCAAACAGACCCTCTTTATGTTTGTATCGTAAACTGACCGACTCGACTCACCATAAGGGCGTCCGCTATAACACGAACGTGCGCACGCGGCGGGCGGACAATAATTATGGTTCCCATGTCCGTGTCACTTAGCGATGCTTATACTATTTTTCACCTTTGATCTCGCAATGTTCAACAATAGACTCTTGGAGGGTTATAAATACGACAAAAGTGATCAAAATATGTCAACACGACTCTGTTGTCAAAAGCGTCACAGCACCTAAGACTTGCTTAAAGTTTTAAAGTCCATAAATCTTATGAGGTAGGTAACTCATGTAAACGTGAAAATAACTGTACGGTACGGACAAATAAACAAGAATTTAAACAACCAGGGGAATGCATTATGGATTCTAAGGGTGTTTCTTTTTTGAATATCTTGAATTTGCATACATTTTTTCCTTCTACAACTTTATTATATAAAAATAAAAATAATACGAGTAGGTAGTATTTTATGCCACACCTGGCCGTAAAGTGGCAAAAAAACCGGTTTCTGATCAAGTGTAGACATAAAATGATGTACATACACAACACGGGAGGTTTTAAAGAAAGCCCTCGATCGCATATTTACGTCCCTCGCTTGCAGCTCGGGCCGCAAACACCTGCGATCTCAGGCTGTCTTTGTATTACCACCCTAGTTGTGTAATGTACTATTATGCAACAGTTGTATAAGTAAGGTCAAAATACGCGAATGGCGTGAGTTGCGATACGAGCCGCCGCGGCGTATCGCCATGAGCGTTTTTTGAATTATACAACGTTGCATACAATACTTTTTCTACGACTAGGTTTTAAAATTTAAAATACAAAAATAAACATGGCGCGCAAACAAGGCAAGTATGACATATGACTGACAATACACTGACTATATAATAAGTATGTGTCTATGGTAAACCTATACCGCTAGTGATACCGCATGAATTTATTTGTTTGTTAAGTTGGTACTTGTGCATTTTTATTGTAAAGTTAGTATTGATCGCTTAGTTAATCCTTGACCTAAGTTTAACCTAGATTTAGAAGTCTGTGGCTGCTAGCAATGTCGTTTTGCGACTTTAACGACACAAGTCCTGCTATGGGGATTTGGGGAATAGAGTATAGACTTCTCTGAACTCATATTATTTATGTTCTTTTCTTATCTTAGTGTTCGTGACCAAGTAAAAGACAGATAAAAGCACAGGAGTAGAAAAAAATATTTATTTCTGCAATGAGGCCCTCAAGGGCTTAATTCTTTGCTTTTGGCGCTTCCGGCAAATGATCTTCTGGTGAAAAGAAGCGCCCGAAGAAACTCACCAGCTCTTTTCAAACGTATTAAGTATTACAACAATGTGACATTAATACATTACATTAAACTTGAAACTACATTTTTAGATATGCAAAGGGTCTCTGGCGTCAAAGCAAGACAAATAATATAATAGAAAATAAATAGACTAGTAAAATTAATGGAGATGTAGAGTCTCCGTAGTCAAAATATGTTTTGTCACAATACCAAATATTATGCATAGATGACATTTACCTTTTTTGTAGTATGTAAAGTACGTTTAAATAATCCTAAGTATTACAAGTATATAAAAAATCCTTCTATTTTAAAATCATACATAACACAACCGGAAACAATAGAACAAATTCAGGAAAAATACCTTTATTGCGATCTAGTCCTAATGGATGGACAAGTTTGTACATAAAAAATACTGCGGAATTTAAATCGCGTTAAAAGGAAATTGCAAAAAGTTTGTTTACTCAGTAGGTAATGTAGAAGGTTTTCACTGCGCTCTCAATATAAGTGGAGCTCTCTCTGGTTCGAGAAAGTTGCGCTGCAAGGAAGAATCATGCGCTCGACGCAATATTGAGCTCCCTCGCTAATCGAGTTCCATTATCAACAAGAGCCCGGCTCCAAGCCGACAGCTAATAACACCGCTCGACCTTCCTCCTTACCGTGCCAATCAACCGAAGCATGCAAAACGAAAAAAGAAACCCCTACCTACTAATATTATCCAGAAAATTCTTCCATGATTACACTAAAATGATGCACTCCGTCCTGTTCTTTATCTTCTTACCCTTTGTTATTTTTATATACGCAGTGATATCGCATAAAACTTTATATCGGATAAAAGCGGCGCGAACACTCGGACAGAGTGTTTTTAGTCGGATCAAGAGTAGCGATGGGCAATTTCTGAAACATTTCATATGTTTCCTTAACGGTGAAATATTTCAACTGTTGAAAGTTGCAGAAATATTTCTGAAAGAAATGTTACCTACCGCATAATTTTCACTTCAATTTCATGTAACATTTTAGTAACTTCTGACATTAGTACTATCAGTAGACCGGTCAAGAGTAGATAAATATGCTTTTATGTCCAAAATTAACCTACAGTATGTATGTACCTACGTTTCATAATAGATTTTTTCTACTCCTGTACTGTTATCTGTCTTTTACTTGGTCACGAACACTAATATTAGAACATACATAATATGAGTTCAGAGAAGTCTATACTCTATTCCCCATAACAGCACTAGTGTCGTTATAGTCACTTTACGTTATTGCTAGCAGCCACAGACTTCTAAATGTAGGTTAAACTTAGGTCAAGGATTAAGCGCCCAATTTTAAATTTACGGTAAAAAAGCACAACTACCAACTTAACAAACAATTAAATTCCTACGGTTTTTAAGAAAAAGAAAACTTTCCGAACTAAATTCATTGATATGACATAAAAAAAGTATTTTTAATTTACGTATATTTTAAATTAAAAAAAAAAGTTTACCATAGACACATACTGTCAGTCAAACGTCATATTTGCCTTGTTTCCAGGTTATGATTAATTTAGTATTTTATAATTTTAAAACCTCGTCGTAGAAAAAGTATTGTATGCAACGTTGTATAATTAAGTCAAAAAACGCTCATTGCGTCTCTAATTGCGATACTCGCCGCATTCGCGGCTCGTATCGCAACGCAACTCACGCAATTCGCATTTTTTGAACCCACTTATACAACTGTTGCATAAAATACTAATATTAATCGTGCGTTATCCGTCAAGTGGTTTTAAGAAAACCATCTTAGAACCCAAGAAGTTGTGCTGTCTTTATCTCATAATAAGATATTGAATTAATTATAATTAAATTAGATTAGAAACCATGTATAATTAAATTAGAGTAAATAAAACAACTTGCAATGTGTATTGTGCATGCTTATTCGGCTCAAACCTTGTAAGTTGCATTGTAGAATTATAAATACTTCCTCTTTTTAGGGTTCCGTACCAAAATGGCAAAAAAAGAACCCTTATGGTGCGACTCTGTCTGTCTGTCCGTCTGTCACAGCCAGATATCTCAGGAACTACTTGCTGCTATCGATTTGAAATTTGGAATAAATTTAAAAGTCGCTAATCCGAGCCTACTGGACGTAAAAAAATCTTATACCTATTTTACTTTTTTTTGAAGGCGGTCGAAATGGGAGGAGAAAAATTTGAAGTTGGGCTATTATACCAAGTGGAGTATCAAATGAAAGGGTTTAATTTGTAGATTTCAAATGTATTTTTAGTTTTTTTCTTAATTATTGACTTTTTGAATTAGGATGAAAAGCGTGAAAAAAATACAATTCCCCTTTATCTTCGAAGTTACTGATCAGAAAAATCTGTAATAATTACAAATATCATCCTAAATATTACAGGAAAAATATAATGGCTATCCTAACTTGCACCGCTTTTTAGAAATTTGCAAAAATCTTAAAACATACTTATTTGCTCCTAATAAAGTAACCGCCATACAGCTTTTCTTAATTAAAAACTCCTATTATGAAAACGCAGAACACAGGCATACGATGATTGAGCATACCACTTAAATTAAATGGCATAATAATAAAAACGCATACAAGTTAATTGGCGTACCAATTAATTTGGAATACCTGTAATTCGCATAATATTGTTAGGTATAATGAACGCTTAAAATTCCAAATACTCATAACTCCAAACTATTACCTACATGTAATGTAATATACGATATATGTTTTGATATTGACTTTGTCATCGATTCTCTCTCAGAATCAGAATACACCGGAGGTCGGGCAACAGCGGCCGCCGTGTACTGCAACTGCGTTCATTAATCCGCCCGCCACTCCTGGCGATTATGGCATATCCCCCAATAATAGTGCCGTCCTAAGACTAAAACCCGACTAAGTGCTTTGTACTTGTATAGAAGTTAGCCGGGTTTTAGTTATAGGACGGCAGAATAACGTTCTTATGCGGACCTGAGCGCTGCAGTAGATGTATAGAATCAGAATCAGAATCAGACATTTATTTGCTTAAACATGGTATATACAGATCGTCTTAAATCTACTTACAGAACTACATGTTTCGTCAAGAGACATGCAAATATAACCTAGGTATATGTGTGTAGCATGCACAGATTATTTATACGGTATCATTTAAATATTCTGGAATAGAGTAGTAAGCCTTAGATGCTAAGAACTTAAATAATGAGTGCTTAAATTCATTTATGTTTTCCAGCTTTAAAATTGCTGTCGGTAATTTATTAAATATTCTTGGTGCTATCCCAATAATACTTTTTGACAAGAAAGCAGTCTTTGATGGTCTATTATTAATTTTTAATTGTTGCCGTAAACTCTTAAATGATGGAATATACCAGTGGCGTGGCGTCATATATATTCTTAGTAAAGCCGAAGCAGATTTGGATTACTTTTTCTTCAGGTGTAGTGGATACTCCGGTCATATGCTTTAAAAAATAGGCAAGCCGGTGGGAATCGGGTCCTATGGACGCCACGGCACTGATGTGTACCTGTAGGTTGAAGCTGTTGACTGACACATGGCATGTTGGCAGGCACGCTACTGGCCTACACGCTGGTGTCGAGCTGCGTGCTGGTGCTGCGCTACCAGCCCAACTACACTAACCTCATAGAACTGCTGCCACAAAGCCTGCGCACTCCCGTCGACCCCGAGGGCACTGCTGCGGGACAGAGAGAAACCACTTTCGACGTAAGTCTAATTATCTAATATCTCACTTTCTGGAACGGTCGAGCGAATAACTCGCCGTGATGTTGCCCCTGTCTGATTCCACCGGAAGACCAGCGCCGGCTCTAGAGTTGGTATTATGCAGAGGTGGGACCTTTTTGTGGCAGCAAGATTTCTTTCTGTTTTCTTACTGTCTATCTTTTCTTTCTTTCTTTATTTTTAACGAGTCTTCACCCGCGTCTTATCCTTTGTTAATCCAAGACTTGGTCTATCGGTAGTTCATCCAAATTCGTTCAACGGTTCATACGTGATTAAACAACAAACATCCACAACTAGAAACATCTTCCCAGACATTGACATTTATTATTACTATACATCTTTTCAATTCTTATTTAATGCTTGCAGCAGATGGCTTAGTTATAAAGATTCACTTCAAAGCTTTTAAAAGAGTTATTATTTGAGTGTTACACACGCTTCTTTTTCGTGGAAACATTTTTGTCGAAGTTTCAATCAAGCAAGTATAATCCGTTTGCAATGCCGTTAAAAAACTTTGTGAACCTATTAAGACCTTAAATCTGTATAATTTGTGCTCAATTTAGCATTATAGTAGCCAGTAAGACTTCGCGTACACCGATATAAGTAGAACTTTATCAAAATGCTTGAAGCATTCAGGAATGCGGTTAGTCGGCCGTTATACAGCTTCGCTGTGCTACTGGGGAATGCGTGAGTGCAGATCTTAACTGACCTTAACTTTACTGCCGCCCAATCGCAGGCATTCGGTACGGCACTGCGAGGCAAGTGCTGAAAAAAATAGACGGAAAAACATTTTCTCCGGGCTTTTAATAAAAAATTAAGCCCTTTCATTTGATACCCCACTCGAAATAATAGCCCTACTTTCAATTTTCAAAGTCTCATTACGGACCCCTTTTAAAAAAAAGTAAAAAAGTTACAAGATTTTTTTTTTACATCCCATAAGCTCGGGTTAGCAGTTCTTAACACTATTCCAAATTTCAAGTCGATAGCATCAGTAGATCCTGAGATATCTTGCTGTGACAGACGGACAGACGGACAGACAGACAGAGTCGCACAATAAGGGTTCCTTTTTTACCATATTGGTACGGAACCCTAAAAATTAAGTATACTAGCTTTGACTACTCACATATTGTGTGGAATATGGTTACCAAAGTTTTGAGTTATGATAGTGCAAATATTATGCTACTAAATTACGGAAACTCGTCAGTTTGTTGCAATTTGTTTTTATGTTATGGCACTGGAAAAAAAAAACATGCTTACGGGCAAAACGGGTACGTACCTAACTGATATACATTTTGGACTACTGACATCATTTGATTGGATCAGGTCTGACAGCTGTAATATCTGGGCTCATGAAACATGTACTTCATTACCTTTTCCCTGTGATGCCTGTCAAATATAACTCGAAATTGTTAAATTCAAGTACCTGTTTAGTTTGAGAAGGACAAAAATTTTAAAGATTTTCTAGACATTATTATTGTTTTTTTTGTCTGAATTAATTGATTTTTATTAATTGATCTCATTATTTATCCTTTACCAGGCGTGTCTCACTCCACGATTTTGTTTCGCGGTAATTATTATTAATCCTTGCCTAATGCATTAGGCAAGCCCAAGGCTGCGCCGACACCCGGCAGTTGTGTGCGAAACCTATGAAGCCCAAAGGAGGGTTATGTGTTTGACTGGTATGTATGTATGTATGTATGTATGTATGTGTGTATGTATGTATGTAATGTATGTATGTAACACGACTGCGGCGAAGCCCAAAGGAGAGTTATGTGTTTGACTTGTACTTATGTATGTATGTAAGTAAGTAGGTATGTATGACGACGTGTATCAAAACAGTTATATAACGTCACGCAAATATTTTTTAACTACCTCTAATTCTAGTGAATTAGAGGTAGTTAAGAATAACCACATTATTATAAAGAAAAACTGACCGCGGTGCACTTTGAAACTCCATAAAATCCGCCATTTTGTTTATTTTAACGAACTTCATATCCAGTGACACTCGCTGCACTCGCACCATCAAGACGAATCTAATGATCAAGGTTCGGAAACTCGGGAGCTATTTATTATACCTAAACTTTGGGCTCAGTGCCTACGCCGCGTCGATGTTGACGTATGTGTAGTATGTATGTATGTGTAGTATACTAGTCAACATCGACGCGGCGTAGGCACTGAGCCCAAAGTTTAGGTTTCCGAACCTTGCTAATGATGCATCGTTTGTCAAAATCGAATGAGCCGTTGAGTAGTTATGAGCGGACATAGGAACGGACATACATACATACATACAGGTCAAACACATAACCCTCCTTTGGGCTTCGCCGCAGTCGGGTAAAAATATTCAAGCTATAATAATAATTTTATTTTTGTCGACAACCCTAGCGGTGGGCGTGCCGACCAGAAAGAGCGCGCGTTATGAGTTAGAGCGAGAAGGTAGGATTCGGCGCATTTTTGTGACTCGAACGAGGGTTTTGTTAGACAGTGCGACTTCTGTACCGACGAAGTACCTACTATTCTGTGCCCCAACCCAACGTTGGCAAAACGGGTAATAAAGGAAGGGTTTACGTTTTTCTTAGAGTTATTGAAGAAAATAATATTTACCTATAATAATAATTCAAATCTAATAATAATTTAAATCTAATATTCAGGTTTAAGTTATTTAAATATACAGGTGGAGAAAAAACTAACATACAAAAGGTTACGTTAGTACACTTTGGCATTCGTGTGATCTTCATCTTTAATGTACCTAAATCTATAAATTTAATAAGTCTGTTTTTATTACTAAGCTTGAATGTATTCCCCTCACATATTGCATTAATGAGTGTAATTTTTTATTATGTATTCCGACGATAATTGTAGGATTTTTAATATTTGAGAGCCTGAGCAATTGACCATCTGGGCCCCATTTCACGAAGCTACAAGTTACAATTTTACAAGTCTAAACTGGCAACATTGGTCAAATACAGCAACGCCATTGGTTGATTTGACCAATGTTGCTAGTTTAGACTTGTAAAATTGTAACTTGTAGCTTCGTGAAACGGGGCCCTGGGCGTACCTACATTTTAGAAATCATTTCTATTTCATTTGTATCCTCAACAAAAAGGCAGAAATATAGGTACAGATTATTAAACTATAAAATTTGGACATTCTTAAAGCAATTATAGTGTAGCTACCGATAGAGACGATTTAGAAACAGATTCTAGTACCATTATACTTAAAAGAAAATAAGTTGAACCGCCAAATAACAGACCACAAAGAAAATAGGTGTAAAGTACCACTCGACAGGATCAATCGTCTGAGCTCGGACTGAGCGTCAAAAGTATCAATGTTTTGCCAAATTTTAAAAGAGGACATTAAACGTTTTTTAACTTCAAAGACCATCTTTTTACACAGGTACAATATTGTTGAATACAAGGAAAACTATGAAAATATAAATAGTACATTACACAACTAGGGTGGTAATACAAAGAAAGGCCGAGATCGCAGAAGTTTGCGGCCCGAGCTGCAAGCGAGGGACGTAAATACGCGATCGAGGGCTTTCTTTACTACCTCCCGTGTTGTATACATCATTTTATGTCGAAACTTGGGCAGAAAGCGGCTTTTTACGTACGCGCAGCGTGCGGAAAAAGCCACTTTATGGCCAGGTGTGGCATAAACTAAATTAAATAAGCAGGAGTTCAGCAGCCGATCGATCTCGTGTTAACTAATCGTTTGACCCGACAAACCTCTTCAGCATGTGTAAGGGTTAAGTAGCCGGAAAAGGGTCACTTCACTGGTTGTTGCCTACAACCTACTTATTTTGTATTGATTTAAAGTGATTCGCTTCCGGTTTTCCTTACATTGATACATTCTGTCTACGCGAAATGACACGAAAAGCTTAAAAAAACAGAAGAAACGTGCAATCTGGCCTTTAAGGTCAGCACCATCTATGAATACCATTTGTAAATAAATGTATTCTGGCTAAAATTATATATTTTTTGGCTTTTTGAGAGTAACCCCTATGGAAACGTGAGTAAACCTTTGGGAGGAATAAGTACGTCCAATTCGATTGAATAAAAAAAACTTTATTAGGAATCTCTGCAGAGCGGCCAAGCGGTGGCAGTACGCCAAACCCGCTTCGGGTTCCACCCACTAAAGTAGATTTGTTGACTGCGGATTCCCAGATATCCTAAAACGATTTAGGGACGTAAATCGATGTCATTAAGCAGTTCATTTAATAGAGGTTCAAAAAGATTATTGGCAGAACCATCATTCCTTACATCGTAAGTGCATTAGTGCAGTATAGAGGAGTGAGAGTGCACAGAAATACCATTAACTAAATGACATGTGTGCGATGTGGTCGACTCCCCATGCCGCGCCGTTTGTCGCGGTTACACGCCTATTAGACGCGGCAAATTACACTAAAAACGAGAATCGGCCTTTGGATCATCAGTATAATACCAATAGTGAAAACGCATGATATTTTGTTTACTTTCGTGAAAGCTCATTCATTTAAGAAACAGTAGGAAAAAATATTTTTCTAGTCAATATAATAATAACCAAACATATCGAAGTAGGTACACAAATGTTATAAATTACATATATTGATTGAAATATAAGGATTCTTAATTATTGGATGGTTGTAAACAGCAGAATTTGTAAAATTTAGCTATGCATAAGATTCTTATGCGAGATCAGATATCAAGAGATCCTTAGAAGAACTAAAGTAGGTAATCGACATATACCTACTCTAAAAAATCTGAGCCAACTAAGAAAGACACTCTCTTTGTTGGCGTTAACTTAAAACAAACAAGATATTAAACATATCAACGAAAGCTGATTAATTAAAACAGCAAGTTCATTAGTGATTAAAATAACAATCTTTTTTTTTAATAAAAGCAACAAATATATTCCTTGTTTCTATCATTATTTTCTTCTTTGTATGATTCGATCATGTTTAATTAGTTACCTTATATATCAATGTTTATTGAATCAAATCAGAAAATGGTTAATTGAACTATGATAAACAATCAATATCATCTTAGTTGTTGCATCTAACGTCTTGTTAGGCTCGTATGGAATCAAGATGCTTGATTATAACAATCACAATCTTGTTAGGAGCAACCAATTTTTTTCAGAGCTCGCAGAATCCTCTATCTTTCCACTCAGCTAAAACTTGAAAAACCGGCCAAGTGTGAGTCGGATTCGCACACGAAGGGTTCCGTACCATCGTCGAGCAAAAAAGCGCCAAAAACGTTTCTTGCATGGGGAACCCCTTTTTTCAATTTTATTTTGTTTTTATTAGTTGTTGTTATAGTGGCAATAGAAATACACATTCTATGAGAATTTCAAGTCTCTACCTTTTACGGTTCCAAACATACAGCCCTGTGACAGACGGGCAGACGGACAGCGGAGGCTTAGTATTAGGGTTCCGTTGGCACCCTTTGGGTAGGGAACCCTAAAAATTGGCAAGTGGATGTGGATATTTGACTGAAACTTAAAGATGTGGCGACATAAGTTACCTATATGTCGGCTATCGCCTTGTGAACTAGAAACTGATGGCTCGTGAACTACTTAGTTAGTAGCAGTTCGTAATGAGAGGTCATGTTTCTTTAGTCTCTCAAAGTCGAAGCGACGAGTGTACCGGCCGGATATTTCGACCCACGCTTCCGAGCTGGTAGGTATTACTAGTGAGTCAAACTAGGACGAGATTGCCCTACTCTACTGATCGCCGGGTCTCTGGCTTGTCTCGTCGTGTGCCGCCCGTCGCTGAGGCGACTCGGAACTCGTCCTATTACCTCGCATCAATTGTGATAAAATATTTACAACAAAGCCAGACAGCACTTGCCCATCGCGCTACTCTACATAATTAATGCTGTTGATGTCTTATTCACATCTACTTTCTCAGTTCATTACTATTTCCACACTAATAGCTTTGAAAATACAAAACAAGCACGGGCATATTTAGATCTTAGCCTCTATCAGACATACATAGTTCGTTCTCAAAAAAGGTGTCCTTAGTTAGGGCTTTATTAAACAAAGTGCTAATTTTTTCCTTTGTCTAACGAAAATTAACCATATAAATTGTATGGTAACTTTCGTTACACAAAGGAACAAGATTAACACTTTGTTTAATAAAGCCCTAACTACGAACTTCTTTTTTGAAAACGACCCACATACGTGCTGTGACATAAAGATTCTATTTTTCTTATAGTATTCTTTCCGATTTATTAATATTATGCAAGCTGTGCATCTGTGAAACTTTGTGACTATATGTAATAGACTGTGACTATATGTAATAGACTGTGACTAACATAGTAAAGATATTAACCGGCTCTTTGCTAGACTTATCAGACATATATACCTACCAGTGGCGTGCCGTCCAAACAACTCGATTCGCACCGGCTTGCCTAATATCAGGCTTTTGACCACCTTATTCTAGAGCTCTTAAGGAAAATGTGCGCCAAATCTGCACCGGCTTGCCCTAGGATATATTTTACGCCACGCCACTGATACCTACGACATGTGTCGTTTCCAGACAAAAGGTACTAAACGTCGCTTATCAATAAAGACAAAATTTAGTTATATATTTGTGCCTGACAAAATTTAGTTACATATTTGTGTTTAAGACAAGCGACAACGTTTAGCATGGGAACATCCCATTATATTTTATCTCCACGACTTTATAGTTGGTCCGCTTTAAGAATGTAGTGGGTACTTGCTATTTGCTGTCCTAAGGACCAGTGGAAAAAAATTGGAGACAGAATGAAACTCATTGCAAAAAAAAGACATAAATGACTCGCCATTTTCATTTTCATATGGTGTTTTAACTTTAAAGAAAAAATTAAAGAAATTTTACTTCTACTTATTGATTTTGAGGCATGTGGTATAGTGTAGGTATTAAAATGCAGTTTATATTGTAGGGCCGAAGCAAGACCCATGTCACCGCATCCAATCATCGCGTTATGGTGCGCCGGGTGACCCGCAGGTAAGACAGTTGCTAACAACGCCATGCGAATTGCTATGCTTATTTATGTTGTCACAGTAAATATTAAGTATCTTCCTTGCCAAGCGAAAGGCCGGCCGAATTTGTATAAAACCCCTATACAAAGTTGTCATTATTAATCGTAATCGTTAAGCGATGCAAGTGTGTCCACAGCTCCCCGGATTCCGACGACACGATGCCCGGCGACGACAGCGAGGAATTCGGCAGGGATGACACGTTCCTCATGAACTCGCACGCCGAGAACAAGTTCTATGGTAAGCACATTTGTAAACGAACGTGAGCTAAATTAGGGCCGTATATGGGTATATTTATTTTAAAATGAATGGTTAGGCGAAACTTAAGCTATGTTAAATTCCGTCTAACCTGTCAGTCGGTGACCAAATATATGGAGTTTGACACTAATCGTCAGTTTTGTGACGTCCTGTTAACTGTCGGTTAAGAGGACACTTTATATAAAGAAGCCCTATAACTGTGATCTTCTTAACCTATTTCGCCCATGATGTGAACATAATGTTACGTTTTTCCCTGGCCAGGACGTAGATTTTTTTTTCCAAGTACCTACAGTCAGCATCAAATCCTCGGGTGACAACCAATCCCTAATTAGTAATTACTTATTTTCAAAAAAATTAGTAACAATCTACTTTATTGGACTAACACTACGGGTTTATATTATTAATTTAAATGATGTTAGTTAGTGAGTTTTGTTTTTCACCCGACGAAATAGTCAACGTAATTAATCCTGACTACAGTGTAGGCTCAAGATATGTGATGATATATCTGACACTTTGAATGTTACAGACTGAACTAAGGCAATTTTGATAGTTAATGTAGGTATCGACCATTAGACCTACCGGTTGAAGCTGCACGTTTAGATATTTTTTGGTTCCTCACCCACCGCTGCGCTGCCGTCACCGGGAATTCACCAAAAAAACACTTAACAAATTAACGTGACGGTAATCCTGAGTCTATCGCAAGTATCGCAACCAATCTGAGTGATGATAGCTCAACGCTCAATGAAACAGAAAGTCAGTACTTCTGTCCATCATAATTTTAGGCCGATTTAGCGCAATCGCCGATCTACTCGCTTTATTGGCTGCCGATCGACATGACGGTTCGACCGGGAGATAGTAACACAAAATTTCCGGTCATTTGTACCAGGCCTACGTCCAGCAGTGGACTGCTGCAGGCTGATGATGATGTACCAGTATAGTGACCCTACAGGGGTCTAATTACGTAATGAAATGATGATGAATATAGCGCTGGTACCGGCAGCCCAAACGCATGGACAGGCATGGGTAATCGATCGTGTCGGAAAAATTACGAAAGTCGAACGATTTGTACCACAAAAAATCTTGTATTTTCCGATAGTCGATGAAAAATGAAGTAGGTAGGCAGTAGCGTAATGCCATACTCCTCCGGCGTGGCTTACAGCGCGCCATACCGACGAAAACTCATTAATTAAAAAAGACAACAATTTAACCAAATAGTACAAATGTACCTGGCTAATTTTTGCACAGCTAATCAAACTAATCATCACGAAAATCACCATGCTTTTCCGACGAGGCCCAATGGCCGCCATACCGCCGCAATTTTCGTGAATGGCTACTCGACGATGATTCGCTGTGCAAAGCTTAGCCTGGTACAAAGGTTCTTTTATTTAAGTAGTGTATTTTCGTCTCTTTAACTAACGTGTTTTCGTCGATTTTGCTTACAACAGCCCACCACACCGACGAAAACACGTTAATTAAAAAGACGAAAACACGCGGTATCGCTGTAAGCGATAACGCACAAGTAGTATGGCATTACGCTACCGCCAACTTCATTTTTGTGGTACAAATCGCTCGACTTTTGTAATTTTTCCGATACGTTCGATCACCGCCCACGCGTTTGAGCCGCCGCTATGACAATCCTTCCTTCCTTCCAATCCAAATTTTCCTTTTCATCATTACGTAATTACTGTAGACTGTAGGGTCGTCATACTAGTACAAATGACCGGAAATTGTGTGTCACTATCTCCCGGTCTAGGTGCTCTTATGATGATAGGGCGGAATAGATGAATTATTGAGAGCTTGGAATTGCATTTGAAGTGATTCCCATTTGTTCTATTTCTATAGAACAGTGACATCATCGGACACAATAATATCTGGGGGCACGGCAGTGCCCCCGCCAAGTCGAGCAAAACAAAGGCACGGCCGTACCATCCTTTTCTCGAATCCATGCAGGCCATTTTCAGCCTCCCGTAATTTTGTAATGGCTAAAGCTAGGACCCTGAATTTTTAGGAATATATAGGGCACAATAAGACTTAAATATATTCTCAATATCATTCAATTTTAACGTGTAGTTTAAGAACTATTGCACGTCAAAGTTCCTTAGTTTTGTCACTGATTCACTGGCTGACTGACTGATGATCATCATAATTCTAAGGTACTTCTAGCAGACCCACAAGCTCCAAATTTTAAACCTAATTAGTTATTAGCCTATCAAGTCCTACAAAACCTAAATATATTGCAATTTCAATCACAACTGCCCACATAAGTTTGTAATCGTATACAAATACATGCAATTACAAAGTTAGGAACATTTAATACCTTCCAAATAAACAATCCTCCCTCCACGGGTAAATAATAGGCAAGTCGGTGGGATTTTTTTTCATAATCTGCATTGAAAACGTTTAAAATATTCTAACGGCTCTTAAGTACAGGAAAGTGATACCAGGGTTGTCCCAGGGGCCGTGCCCGGCGGGTCGGCGGGCAACCCGGGCCGGTTCCGCCGCTTCATGGACGCGGTGTCGCGGCAGCTGGTGGCGCGCTCTTACCTTTGCCCCGGCGTCTTCCCCTGGGTCGACGTGGGCCCCGCCAACGATAATACCGGTAATCTTTTCTTTATCCTGTGGAAACTATGTGTTTATCTTAAAGGGATGATTATTTTTTTTTATTTGTTTGGGACATCAACAGAGGTTACAATACAGTCAATAAATATAGGTAAGTGACTTTAAAATTATAGAAATCGTTAGTATTTACTCTTACTGAATAGTTAGGTACTCTAAAAACTCGTAAAGAACTGCATCTTTACAGCAACATGTTCTCAATAGAATAGAATAGAATACGATATTACCTACAAAAGGCATTTTATAAAAGAATGCGAAATCCAGTTATAAAGTTTGTTGACAAATTTAAGCATCTGCGAGACAAAAGTACGCTATTTTGTTTTTATTATTATATTGAGCATAGGAATGGTTAATTCAACTGATAAATAACAAATATAAAATTTAAAAAAAGCCACAGTATTTACAACTTAATAGCTACCTTAACCTAACTTAACCTATTGGGACCTGGATTATATGTACAAATGTCCCCTATGTCGCCTCCTGTGGGTAGGGTGCCCATAAGGCTAGCTGCGTTGCCTCGCTGGATGGCAATGCCTCTCCGCTGAGCGAGGAACGAGCCAGCCCTATGATCACCGGAGCACCGGATAATCAAATACCTTAGTTTTTTGATGCTATTATTACTTAAGTTGGTATGTCACAGAGTACCTAATAGTTCTTCGAACACGACACTCAACATCAAAACAAAGAATCTCAACAATGAAAAATAACATTCTGGAATGTATTTTTCATGTTTCTTTTAACCTCCGTAATCCGTATCGTAATTTTTGTTTTTGACCACGCAACTTGGCATTTTTACGACGATCGTCTGATACTTAAACGATCATTACGGCGTATAATTTCATAATAGTATTTTATGCAACAGTTGTATAAGAAGGTTCAAAAAATGCGAATTGCGTGAGTTGCGATACGAGCCGCGAACGCGGCGAGTATCGCAAATAGAGACGCAATGAGCGTTTTTTGACTTAATTATACAACGTTGCATAATTAAGTCAAAAAACGCTCATTGCGTCTCTATTTGCGATACTCGCCGCATTCGCGGCTCGTATCGCAACTCACGCAATTCGCATTTTTTGAACCCACTTATACAACTGTTGCATAAAATACTATTATTTGTCCATTCGATTTTGATAACTTTAGTTTTTGGAAATACGCGACGAGCGGTTTACAAGTCACAAAGCTAGTATACATATAGATGACTCCTAAATTCGGTGTGATGATTTATCCATAACAAGAAGGGCAATTTGTGCAGGTATGTTCGTGATCAAGGCCGTGGGTGTGTTGTACCTGCTGATCATCCTGTTCGACGTGTTGGCGGCGTACGGCGACCCCGGCTCCTCCACCTTCACTACGCTCGTCATGGTTGCTCTGTTTCTGGCCATCTTGACCATTCTCCTGCTTATTTCGAGGAAACCGCAAAACCGGTGAGTTGTTTGGTGATCGGTAACTCTGCGAGTGAGTAATTTGGTGACCGAGAAGTTACTCTTTCATTGTTTATAATAATGACGCAGGATTGATGCCAATTAGGTACGTGTAATAGTAACCAACGTCCAGTGTGTCGCCCTTTTCGCCCTTGCGAACTTGCCTCACACACTGCTGTGTGTCTAGATACCTACCCTAAAGGGTAGTTCTCTGCGATTTTATACCGTTTTGCTTGCTTCATTACCATCGCCACTATTATTGGCCGTTTTATAAAAGCAATCAGGATCATTATGATAAAAATAGCACAGGCACGCGACTTCTACAAGATAACCGAAAACGACTCCATAGTTTATAGGGAGCTCATCCATAATGTGGTGATGGTAATGATGTGATTGGTGCGACTGTTTAGTCGCAGAGAACTACCCTAGAACTCTAAATCCGTACAATGCAAGCAAATTTGTTTTGAAAAATCGTTATAATAAATATTGTTACAATAAAAACCCTATGATGGTCTGGCAGAACCATTTCCGAGGTAATTTTTGACCGACTTAAAAAAATAATCATATTATCAGAATTGCACAGTTTTTGTGTATGTTAGTCTACCAGCTTTTAAACATGTGTGCCGAATTTCATAAGTGTACTACGTATGTATGCTTGTCTGCGCATATCTCAAAACCATAAGTCGGATTGCAAAACTTTAGTTGGATTAGGTAGGTCCAACTTAGGGAACTGTGAAAGTTTAAAAAAATTGTTTGTTTTAAAAGATACATTTTTATTATGTCACACCTGGCCATAAAGTGGCTTTTTCCGCACGCTACGCATACGGAAAAAGCCGCTTTCTGGCCAAATGTAGACATAAAATTATGTACACAACACGGGAGATAATAAAGAAAGCCCTCGATCGCATATTTACGTCCCTCGCTTGCAGCTCGGGCCGCAAACATCTGCGATATCGGCCTTTCTTTGTTTTCCCACCCTAGTTGTGTAATGTACTATTTCTCTTCAATATATTTGACCATTAAAAGGCGATATCTGTTGAGCGGAAAATTATTAGCCTTAATTGTTTGATTGGCAGTGCTACCCTGGTTTACTCGACGCCGGCACTGCCATTCATCCCGGCGACGGCCATCATGATCAACATCTACCTGATCCTCAACCTCTCCATTCTCACGCTCGTACGCTTCACCGTCTGGATGATCATCGGTCAGTAACTATAATCGCTTCAGGGCATTTCTCCAGAAATATGTCTGCGGTCATCATTCATCTGGCCCTTTTTCACACTAAATGTATGGAAAGTGAATGAGTCGCAGATATATTTCTGGAGAAATGCCCGTTCAATATTTTCTTGCTAACATCCTTAGACTTTATAAAACCCCTTTCAAACAGAGGTCGTGGATTCGAATCCTGGCTCTTACAGTCAAGGGCACCAATATGTATACACCACAAAGTTTCAAAAATATGTGTGCAGGTCTTATTATTATGGCAGTAAGGTTTATGTACCTAAACATATTTTGGATTTATCTTTGCCCTTGACTGTACCAATGAGTTTTTTGGTACTTACCTATGTTCGAAATATGATTTGGTATATTTACTGATTTGTTATTACCTTTACGGTGAACTAAAAACATCATAAGAAAACCTGCATACATCACTGCACTGCAAATTTTATGTGGTAGACAGATTTTTAAAGACCACCACCATCTTGCCTCTGGACTCCCATTATCTGCCTTTTCTCTAAGCATACTATCTAAACATATAACGCAACATAAAGAAAACAATACACTCAAATTCTGAATCTCGGCACAAATCCTTGTTTGATGAATGACCTTTTATGCCACACCTGGCCATAAAGTGGCCTTTACCGCACGCTACGCGTAAAAGTGTTTATGTCTACATAAAATGATGTACACAACAAGGGAGGTAATAAAGAAAGCCCTCGATCGCATATTTACGTCCCTCGCTTGCAGCTCGGGCCGCAAACATCTGCGATCTCGGCCTTTCTTTCTTTTACTACCCTAGTTGTGTAATATAACTATTATAAAACCAACCCTTACTTGTTAAGCCTTACAACCGTCTCTGTACGAAAATGCAGCCAACGGCAACGGTACACTATAAAAGTGCAATGGAAAAACTATACGAAGTTTACTGCAACGCTTTGTACATACTGAAAATCATATTCATCAATCAATCTTGCGCCTTTGCCTGTCAATAGCACTCACGCTCGTGCTTCTGATAATTGAGTGAGTTATTAGCTTGCACTGGTCGAGCCAGGAGAACAGGCCCAAAACACTGTGTCCTTTTATTTTTTTAGCTATTTGTTTTGTTGATGTGGTTTTCCTTTATAGCCTGTGCTTTTAGGTATTTAAAAAAGGTAAACTATTTACCCCTAACCTGCCAGTAAAGTACAGCGTATACTACCGGCAGGTATGGTAGAGATAGTGTTAAGAGTTCGGATTTAATGAAATTTTTAAAAGACGCAT
The DNA here is from genome assembly GCA_947034925.1 of Eudemis profundana. Taxonomy (NCBI): domain Eukaryota; kingdom Metazoa; phylum Arthropoda; class Insecta; order Lepidoptera; family Tortricidae; genus Eudemis; species Eudemis profundana. The sequence goes on from OX344794.1 coordinate 31,859,034, forward strand.
TTGCCCTCTGAGCCGTAATCACCCCGGTTGACATTAAACAAAAACTTAATTTGTATTGTTTGCTGCTTTGGATTCGTGTCCATATTTTGTAACAATTCGTAGCATAACTAAAGTTTCATAATATCCAGGGATGGTTGTGTACTTTAAGTACGGCATCAAGAACTCTTCCCTGGAGACGAAAGAAGAGGAGCAGCCGGAGTCTCCGCCGACGCCCAGCCCTCTGGACCGCACCACGCTGCCGCCGCCCGCGCCGCACCAGCCCCGCCCCACCGGCGACCGCAACATCTTCGAAGGCGACCGCAATAGCGGACTTTACGGCAACCTCGAGTAAGTATCTCGTATTAGGTACGAGAAACATTACTGTCTAGTTTGTAAGTTATATTTCTCAGTTGTATTTGTAATTGCAATGCCCTAACAGGGCCGTGCTCTTAGACCTAAGTCATATTGTATCTGCAATAATTGTACATTACATACCGAAGCTAGTAAAGTAAGAAATGTCTCAGATCACAATGTGAAAGATCAGTTACATGACATGTAACATGTAATCAGAGGCTTTCTTATTTACTGGCCAAGGTTTGTATACTATTTTTCTGTTCGACGGAGCCAGAAAGCGGCATCTTCGTTTAGCGCAGCGGCCGGCGAGGTGACGCCTTCCGGCCGGAGGACAGAAAATAAATGATAATAATAAAAAAAAGTGCTATATATAGCCCTTTTTTACATATATGTACCTATTACACAGCGGCGAAGCTATCGGAGCGCAGTGGCGTATACTCCATAAAAACAAAAAGACAATGCCTACACTCTACCATATCAAGGGTAGTAGGGTAGGTAGTATATAAAGATACAGCCTACACTACTCATTTGAACCCTCTTACCCTAAGTAGGTAGAGGAAAAAATAGAGGATATGCAGTATCTTTTTGTCTTTATGTAGTACGCACCACTATCGGAGTGCTAGGCGGAACATTGCACCGTGGCCCCCAAATTCAAGGGGCCTTCAAATCTCTTCGGGAACTGACATGGGCATCATTCCTAATACCTACTGAACTATCGACAGTTTTGCGCAACATATAGGGTGATCTGTTTTGATTGAGTCCCATTCTTTTTTTGCACCAGAACCTCGGCTTACCTGGCACATAGGTACAAGCCAAAGGTGCTACAGAATGCCTGCTATTTAGTCGTCAAACGTTTCATCGAATGCCCATTTGATCACAATTCTCTAAACCATTTTTTAAACTGATAATTTTTAAAAACGTCCTCTTAGTGCACATAACCTAATTTAACCATTAGGTACCTAAGGTTAGGTGTGTAACAGAAAACGGTTTCCGAGATAAATGCCTTCGATCAATGATATGTCAATGAGGACTACCGTTTTTGTGCTCACCAGTTGGCGCCATTGTCTAGTAGGGTCTTACGGGTATAAAAACGAAGTTTACATTTCAATAGTATTTAATGCCTTAGAACCGTACGACAAAAATATCGTGCATGCCGCAAGGACTCTTTTCCGAATGATGAAACTGTGTCGAAGCACTAACATTCGTTGAACCGTAACTCATACATATTTGCCATAAATAATCTCAGATATAGCAAAATATTGATAACATTATTCTAATAACAAATAAACCCGTGTAGCCGCCGCACATACAGTGACATTTCACATTTCGGAGACCACACGCTACACTAGCGCCTTTAAGAGGAAACAGTAAGGTCGAGAGAATTTAAAATTAGGTATTTGTAAAATGTGTCGCTGTCCCGCACTGCCCGCCTCTCCCGCGCAGAGCACGATAGAGACAACTGCAGCTTGGACCGAAAATACCTTTTAAAATTTCATGAAAACAACGTTTCGTAGTCCCCTGATTTCTTTTCATTAAACATTAAAAAAAGGCTTTGGCCGTGTTCCTATGTTTTCCTTTTTTTTAATAATCTCCAGGGAGGAAACAGGGGACTACGTTTGTATGGAAAAACTGCCCTCCTGTTTCCTCTTAACGGCGAAATTCATTCGCGGTAGCCCTCATTAAGTGAAACTCTCGATGAAACGTTTGCCGGCGATTCAAGGGTAAATCGTGTATGTACTAACATGCCTAAACCACGTGTAGTAGGAGTCACAGTCGCCATTATAACCTAACTTTCGACTTCAAATCCTCGTGGGTCGCTACCTTATTATATAATGGGGTTAACGTATGTAGTTGTATTGAAAATCTAGAGACCTAAACCAGTTTATTAAACTGCGTGGATTACATGTTAGGTTTGCCAGAAACAACATTTAAAGTCGAGTTTTTAAACTTATCTAAGTCGCGTCTGAGCCTTCAATTTATTTTCCAGGCGACTGGTATCCGATCTCTTTAGGTACTTGAACCAACCAATCTATACAGCTACTTTATATTGATTGCTTACTTTTCAGTCAGGCTCAGAGGTGCTTGATGTCATTAGTGTCGCTTTTGTGAGCCACCCGGGATCGTATGAAAGAATGTCCATAATATGTAGGTAGATGTGTGTATTGCATGTACGTGTGTATATTGTATGGACGTGTGTATTCCAGTTTCCCGGATCCGCTGCTAGCGTGGCACACGGCCGAACTCGAGCCGCCGTCGCCCGCCGGCAATATTCGCACTCATGGCACCTACAAGCAAGTAGAATCTCGGTGAGACCACTTGCCTACTTTATTACGTTCGCTCAGAACCTGTTACCTCGACCAAAATTTGGTTGGAATGTAGTTATAGGTTATAGATAAACGCAGGCTTATTTTCCACAACTCGACGACAAACATGCCCCTATTTTGCGTGATGGGTTGATGGCACTACTCTTGCCAACCCAACTCTACCAGAAAGCCTAGCAGACCCTTGACGTTGCCGACGACTTCTGGGAGTGACCTCGGTGTTCCGAGGTGGTTTGCCCGGTACTTCGCCACCCCCGGGCATTCGAGAATGACGTGGGCGGCTGTTTCCTCCACCTCCATGCAGGCTCTGCACAGAGGGCTGTCAGTAACACCTAAACAAGTGTTTGTTTAATAGGGCATGTCCAGTGATAGCTGCAGTTAGAAGACGGAGCTGTGGCCTCTTTAGCTGGCGTAGCTTCCGCGACAATCCGGGGTTGATTGCCGGGAGGGCAATCAACCCCGGATTGTCGTTTTCTCTCTGGTTTGCCTGCAGGTACCCAGGTTAGACCAGTAATGTTGCTGTTCTACCTTCGTATTATTCCGCAGTGTGCTGCGCAGCCACGCGAACGATAGAGGTACTATTGGTTCCGGTCCCCCGACCACCATTTCCGAGCCTCCTCTCCTCTGACTGACCGTAATAACTGGCAGTCTGGGAAGTGCGTATGTAGTAGTGTACATTCCGCCTCTTCTGGTGAGCTGGTGAGGGTGTTGTCTGGCTTGCGTAGGGTTCCCAGGGTCTGTTGAGCCGTTGTCTCATCTTTTTCCTGAGTCTCTCTAGTTCCGACCCCCACCAGTCAGCTTTGTTGCCTCCGCTGCCTGTAGGAGTGGATAGAGGACATGTCTCTTGGTAGCAGTCCATGATGGTGTTCGTAATGCTGCTTATCTGCCGTTCTATCTCTGCAGCACCCTCTAGTCTGATGGGAACCTCTGCCTGCGACAGGGCTTGACCTAGTCGCTTCGCATATTCGGAGCGATCTGTTCTGCGCGGGTTCCTCCTAGGGGTGACTTCGAGCGTTTTTACCTGGAGGTCGAATCGAATCCATCTATGATCTGACCATGACACCTCTTTTGAGACCTGCCAGTTTGAGATGTTATTCGTCGCCTCCTTAGTTGCCGTGTCAGGTCAAAAGTGGAAGGTAGTTAAAGCCAACATATACCAACAGAATTTCAGGAAAATCAGATATACGTTGCCTACTCCAGTTAATTAAACATATATGTTTAATTAACTGGAGTAGGCAACGTATATCTGATTTTCCTGAAATTCTGTTGGTATATGTTGGCTTTAACGAATATCGGACCAGTAAACATATAAACACAGGATGCCAACGCGCTTGAGGCTCGTAGCTCTTTTATTATGTTACCTATTTATATCAAATTTGCCTGAGTCTAAGCTACATTGTAAATGAGATTGTGTCTTTTCAAAAATAATCTTCAAATTAACATACCTACTTTTGAGGCCACGCTACTGTAGCCTACAGTAGCCGACTAGCAGAGGTAGTGGGTTCGAATCCTGGCTAGTACCAATGAGTTTTTCGAAACTTGTGTACGAAATATGATTTGGTATTTACCATTAGGTTTACGGTGAAGGAAAAACATCGTGAGGAAACCTACATACCTACATCTGCGAAGAAATTCCAAGCCGTACGTGAAATCTCCTACTCGCAGCGGGCCAGCGTGGAGACTACAGCCCATTCACTCTCATCCACGGGAATAGGCCTGCGCCCAGCAGTGGGACGTATACGAGTATAGTTTGATGATGATAATATGTAGGTAGCTTTTAACATACAGAGTGTCCATAGCCCCTGGACAAACCTGAAAGGTACATGTTGATTAGGGTATTTTTAGCTAACATACAAAGTATCATAACAATTAGAGCAGAACTTACGGAGAAATTTACGAATTACTATTTTTGCTTTTGAGCATCCTGTATGTAGGTACATGGCAATGGAAACTCCTTCACCAAATGCAACCTCATAGAATTGCATGATAACTTTTTCTATTGTATCTTTTAAAATATTAACACTTATTCGGTGTGACATTGACATGTTTTTTTTTTTTTTTTTTTTTTTTTTATTGCTATAGACTGGCAAACAGGCAGACGGCCCACCTGATGGAAAGCGGTCACCGCCGCCTATAGACATTTGCAACACTAGATGCATTGCCAATGCGTTGCCGGTCTCGAAGAAATTTGATGACACCCTTTTTAAAAAATCCCATATTGTAGCGCAGTGGGAAAATCTTAGCAGGAAGTTCATTCCAGATCCTTATTGTACGCGCTAGAAAGGTTCTAGAGAACCGGCGCGTTGTTGATTGTAATGATTCAAGGAAATGGGGATGAACCGCCTGCCGATGACGAGTAGTGCGATGGTAGAATGATGCGGTAGGCACCAACCCAAACAGTTCCTTGGAACATTCCCCATTATACAAACGGTAGAAGACGCAGAGAGATGCAAAGTCTCTCCGGAGGCTAAGCGTTTCTAAACCGTCAGTAAGCATGGGATCGTTGACAATGCGGACGGCGCGTCTCTGGATGGCGTCGAGGGGGTCAAGCTGATAAGCTGGTGCTCCAGCCCAGAGATGTGAACAGTACTCCATGTGAGGCCTGACTTGCGCCTTATAAAGCACAAGGCGCTGCCGCGGGGTGAAGTACTGTTTGGCCCGGTTTAGAACACCCAGCTTTTTTGAGGCAAGTTTTGCCTTGCCTTCCAGGTGACCCCGAAACTGCACGTCTTTGGCAATGTCAACGCCAAGGATCCCAATGCTATTGGAGATAGACAGGGATGTTCCTTGAAACTTTGGCGCTGGACAAAATGGGGTTTTCTTGGCAGAGAATGCGCAGACCTGTGTCTTCATAGGGTTAAATGAGACGAGATTTCGTCGGCCCCATTCGGAAACCCGCTCTAAGGAGGCTTCGATTTCAGACGCAAGTCTCACCCGACTCTCTTCCACAACTGATCGAGGGATATTTGCACGGCCGGTGTATTGAGCGTCGCCGGTGCTGTCATCCGCATAGCAATGAATGTTGTTGTCACACAACAGGTCATTAATATGCAGGATGAACAGTGTTGGCGACAGAACACAGCCTTGGGGTACGCCAGCGTTGATGGGCATTGTACTGGAGCAGCAACCGTCGACAGCAACTTTAATGCTGCGCCCATCGAGAAAGCTGGATAGCCACGTGCAAAGTTCCGCGGGAATCCCGTATGATGGCAGCTTCGAAAGAAGTGCCCTATGCCAAACCCGGTCAAAGGCCTTAGCGACATCGAGGCTAACAGCCAAGGCTTCTCCTTTGCTCTCAACAGCTTCAGCCCAGCGGTGAGTGAGGTAGACCAGAAGATCACCTGCTGAACGACCATGGCGGAAGCCATATTGGCGGTCGCTAATAAGCTGGCGATCCTCCAGATACCCCAAGAGCTGTTCGTTTATGTATGTATGTATGATGAATATTCCGAAGAAATAATTTTGTTGATATTTTTCATAATGGAATATGATTATTCCGCTGAGGATTACGTTTTAATTTACGGAGAGCGTCACTAGAATGCCAACCCTGCGTTAAGGACTTACAGAGAGAGATACTCAATTCAGTGAGACAGTGACAGTGACAAGCGACGTCGCGCCCAGTTATGCAGGAGATGACAGTCCAATTAATGATGTCATTACCAAAGAGTATAATAAGTATATAAGTGTCATTACGTATGTGTGATACACAATTGGGTACTTGACTGTACTGAAATTTGTAAAAATTATATAAGATCCTGTTAAAATAAGCATAATAGGGAAATATGTTCAAGTTTTGAGTGGTTTGTTGAGTTGAAGTGGTTTTTTCACTAATATTTCTATTATTGAGAGGTGTTTCCATAACATATCATAGAAAAAAGTAGTCAAGTAGCCAATTAGGTATGTTACTTTTTTGTTGATTTTTTTATTTGAATATTTATCTAAGCTAATTCAAAAAATATGCTTATTAGAACATTCCTGAGAAGTAATTCTGCGGGGGATTTCAGGGTATGTCCAAAGGCGCTAAAGTCACGGTCACGGACGGGTAGTTATTTAGTCGGCGATGTGTTGCAGGTACAACGCGAAGACAAACAGCACGTCGTCGCACGCGTCGAGCCGCCCGACGCCGTGGGGCTACTCCGACCCCGACTTCGACGCCTGGAACAACTAGACACCTCCCTACTCGTACTCTACGCAAACATTCATGGACTTTTCTGCGATTTTGTTACAATGAGGCTAAAAACGCGGAACTGCAGGCGACGCCACGGTGCGATGCACCTATCTTATTGTCATTTGTAAAAATGTTGACGGACCTGTTTGAATTTGTGAAATTATTGCCGTACTAGTGGATCCGGCCGCTTTTTTTTTTTGGAGACTGACTAACTCGCGACCCTTATTGGGCATAGCGATAGTTTGACCGGGAGGTCGGCCGTGGCGTTCCCTGGGGTCGAACCAGGTCGCTAGCCGGCCCACCCTGAGTGGATCGGACTAGGTGGGGGCCGGGGGCGCCTGGGGTCGAACCAGGTCACTTGTCCCGGTCCACCTCGATGGATCCGGCCGCATCTTTATTCGCGGAGGTAAATGACTCTTTTTTCTCAGGCTTATTCGGGTAATAAGTATGCTATGACTTAATCGGAGTCATAATCTACCTGTACCTATACTAGATTTTATAGAAAACAAATTGAGAAACAACAAACAAAAATTCCAAAACCATTTATTTTCGTGTTTTATAACTTATTTTTGACACTCCTCAGTAACGTACCGCAATTTTATTACATGTAGGTAGGAATAGATAAATAATATCGAAGATATGCAATATTTTCGATATTATTTATGTTTTGTTTGTTGTTACGATATCAATTAATTTCAATTTTCGGCGGCAATAATTGTACAAGTTGACAACATAACAGTTCCGCTTATTTACAAATGACAACTATTAGCTGCATCCAACCATGGCGACATCTGCAGTAAGCAATTGGTATTTTACAAGCTTTTATTTTAACCTTATTATTTATTGTATAAGTACGACATCAGAAGCGCTAACACAAGTGACCACTGCTTGATGCGTGTCATCTCTTTCGCACTGCACTACGTAAAATGATGTGTCGCACGACTAGCTTAGTTTACCCATCTTGAGATAACCTAAAAAATATCAAATTTATTTCGTTACTCGGCAATCAGAACATACCTACCACAAAAGGTACCATAATCGAAATTCTACGTATTTAACTGACCATTACATACGGTCTGAAACCACCTAACCTTTTAAGTATATAAGTAAATATATTTTTAATTTTGGTGCAATATGCTCACTCCTATGGAAAAGAAGTTCCTTGAAAAGCCATGAGTGTAGGCGCGTAGGTACCACAATCACCATCAGTTTTTAGTTTTAATTGATTTTCCGTTAAATATACGGAAATTGCTTCATTATAATTTATGGTTGACAAAATATTACAATATTATGTTAATGATCACCGAAACAAAAACTCCTGTTAGTAGGTACCTACATTTTGGCGTTAATTAAATCAACTTACAGTAGGTATGAAAAAAAACTGTTAATAATTGACTATTCTATGATTATACGTTTCAAAAATTAAACTATGTAGCACAATATTAGAATAATTGTTTATACAAGATGCAAGGCGAAAATGAGAAATCATACACGGGAATCTTAGTGGGTACACCTATTTCCAAAACTTAGGTTATCTACTGATTTTTTTAACATAACTGTAGGTATCTTAAGTTCGTCGTTTATTAACGCGACATGGAAAAGGTCATACATAAATAACTATCGCATGTTAGGGGTAAACAAATAGATAGGTAGGTACCTAAGACTCACTGCAATGCCGATGCTAATTTTGGCTTCCTAAATTATTTTTATCGTGTTTAACTGATCGTACTTTCACCACACATCGCTTCAGTCATATTTGATTACATCTCGGATACTAATTAAGAGAAAAATCTGATTGTATGTTAAAATCTAAATTTCGCTCGATTTTATACAAAAGTAGGGTAGAGCAAAGTATGATAGGCTCTTGTTCCAATAATTCCTTGCACGTTGCATGTCGCTGTAGTAAACGACGTGTTTTAATTGCAAGCTGGGTTCGATACGAAAGATAACCGCAACGGAAAATTAATTTTATATTTCGTTGTGAAAAATAATGTGATCTCTTTTATATGACAGTCAAGCGTCTAAACATATCAGAATCATTGCCATATAAAATTTAACAAAAGAAAAAACCATCCAGGACTGTGGCGTTTTAGAGCGCTTTCACATTATCCGATACGATATTGGTATCGGACACCGATGGCCGATAGCCGATAACGTGTGATGTCTTCACATATCTATATCTCCGATAAAATCGCGTCGGTTCGACCATTTTTCGAGCTTTGTGCGAACAATGCCTGCCTATAATAGACAACTTTATTTGTTGTATCCATTATTTTTGAGATGCAAAAAAGATCTAATTTTCTCTTCCTGGTTGAAAACATCTTATCCCTCTTCCATATATTCACATATTTCTCGCCAGTTGTTAGCGCGAAATGTTGTATTTATATATTCATCGTGAGTTTTATCCCACAGGCATGGTCTTGATTCTAGGAGTACCAATTCAATGAATGTGGTTGCATCGTATTTAAACAATGACGCCATGTTTACAAACAAAGTTTGACAGAAATTTTCAAGGTCATTGACTTCAAAATGGCTGCTGTGCAGCAGTTTTCACGCACACAGAGACAATGTAGATAAACGTATAGCACACACACAAATATTATCGTCAAGACAGCTCATGGGCATCCGATGGTGTCCGCTCCGATATCGGAACGGACAATGTGAAAGGCAGGTACATACTCGTATTTCATACATTTTACTTGCCCCGATATCGTGTCGGTGTTCGATACCGATAGCGTATCGGATAATGTGAAAGCGTTTTCTGATTATAAATATTGTACTGAATTCAATCAGATCTCCTATTCGATTCTATTTTCGAGATCTCCTATTTATGAATATTTGATATTCTACGAAAGCGAGAGATAACGCCGAACGGAAGTTTCGGTTTGCCACCAATATAAAATTACGGTATACTGTTTTGTTATAAATTAAAAATATTTATTTAAAATTATTTTTGTAGTAAATAATATTATCGTTGATTAATTTTAATCTTTATCATACGCACATATTTATTTTTATTCTTGTTGATAGTGTTTTTAATCTGATAAAATATTTTGGAAACGTTTAAATGATTCATATTGAGTAACTTGTTTCTTGAAATTACTTTTATACTATCTTCAACATGTTGACGTTACTAAACCAAAATGTTAAATCTTAAAAATCAAAAACACCTTTAATATTTTCTGACGGAACTTTTAATGCATTCTAAAATGCAACATTATTTTATTCCCTTAGAATGTCCATATATTTGTCTTCTCGATTTCGTTCTTCCTAAGGTCTACACTGAACTTAAATAAATGTTACCGAAAATTTAAAAATATAATAGTACCTATATTTACAATTGTAGTTGATTTTATCCTTTACAAGATAAACCTAGTTTTTTACATTATATATTATGAATATCAAATAGGTACATACTTCTAATGCGTTTGCCAATTTACCTAGAAAAGTATTTTCACAACTGATAATGTGATATTTTAACTAATACATACTATATTTGAATTTAAACAAGATTATTACTTTGAAATGATACATAAGATAATGATTTCGTTAATCTTATATATTATATTAATTAATTAGTTAATATATTACTTTTGTTTAATTAGTTAGCAAATAACTTCGTATTAAACTAAATTATAAAACATATTTGACACTATTGAGTCGTATATTTTGTGATCATTTCTATAAATGTTCGCTCACTATTGAAAGCACCTTTTGAACGTTGTACCTATTCTATATGGTACCTAGTTAATTAAAGGCGAATATCTGTACGACTGATCGTGTTATCTGTGTTTAATAATAGAAGTATTTCATAAAAGTGTTATTTGTACGTATTAAAATTACCTATAGGACCTATAAAGCAGATAAAAAAAATATTAATTTTATCTAAGTCCGTTCGATCCAATTAGGTTCAAATGAAAAGTTCCAATAAGGTTGATGAAAACAATATGCTGCATTAGTTCAGTATTTACTTAGTTAAATAAAATCAGGACTTTACTTCATTTTTGATGATAATTTTCCTAGTTTTAATGATATCGCTCTCCTCTTGTTCATAAGTAATAATCAAAAATTACAGACACTCCTCCACTTAGGTACTTCCCTTATAATATTAGACTGTTATTTGATCTAAATCGAGAACTGATTATGCTATGACATTGACTATTTCCGTAGCATATTCAATATAAACATATCTTAACAAGACTTTTGGTTGAAAATCGTTAGTTAGAAAATTTAATGGGTACTAGGTACAAGTTATGAAATGCACGATCTCTTGAAAAGTGAAATTGTAATTTATGTACCTAGGTATGTTATAATTATCACGAGAATAAGGCTCGTCTCACTAGTCATAACTTAGGTTGAAAATACCTATATCTATCATTATATTTGTTACTAAAGCGAGCTGCAACGGTTCTCAACCTGTATTGGGGAGCCGTGGAATCGGTTCTTAGTTAAACTCACACGATCCATTTCTTTGTACCTACCTAATTTTCTAATGAGTAATGACGTTCTTCGCTCTATGTAATTTTTTTACAGCTATAAACTTACACTTTTCTATAAAATCGTAGTATGTAAGGGTTAATTATAGGCATATATAAAGCTACTTGTCAGCGGCCATTCTCGCGACAAAATGCTTCGGGGTAAAATGTTTAATATGTGGATAATACCTAGGCCTTAAAAAATTGTTGATGTTTGACGATTGATGAATGCACAAAGCATTTTCTATAAGGGCAGATTTTAGTCCAGATGAAGAGTCGATGTAAGGCATGTACTTCGCGAATCTTGATAGTTGTTACCACTACAGTACGGGTGTGGTGTCATTACGACAAATAAAGTAAAATTTAATTCGTTTGAAGCAATGTTAAATTAACAATGTAATATTATAAATTTCTTCAAAATTATTAATCAAGAATTATCCACAGGAAGTTATTAAAGAACGGCTACTAAGGATTGAGGTGCTTTTTATAATCCCCGTATATTAAAGCGCCATAATATATCTATAACAAGGGTGTATCCGCGCGGCTCTGTCCGATCGGCGACGCGCGAGCTGCGCGGGCGCGGCCCTCCACGTGTCGGCCTCGCGCTCGCTACGGCACAGATAAGTAATAGTACTTGCTACGGCACAGATACGTGGCGGCTATCCCTCGCAACAATAATATTACTACTTAGTCACTATGATACATATTTAATCAATTGATGTCAACCGTCGTATGTAGAGGTCAGGGCTCAAATTTACATTTGTAACCTGACTGAATTTGATGTTTTTATTTCAATTAGGTATAGACAATATACTATGGATCTCAGCCCGTGAAATCACGGCGCGATATGCTCAACGTTTCAGTTGAAAAATATTGCTATTGTTTTAAATTATAGATAGTGATTGAAGTTTTCTAATTGACATATTGTTATGGAATAATTTGGGCTTTATTATCAATTTACAATACCTAGATTTCGCTTTTGATTTCATTTCCATACGAGTAAGCAAAGAAACAAGTTAAATCATAAGAACTATAACTAACGAAACACTGAATTTTGATAATAAAGCCTTTGATATGAATGAATCACTGTAACCATAACTTATGCCATGTTGTTGTAAGCATGTATGTCTTTACTATAATATAATCAAAATGTTGAATGTACCTACCTAGGTATTATTATATTTCATTCTTAAACGGGTTTATAATAAGCCAATATGCACCAATCGCCCATTATACAGATCGGTTCTCCAGCTCTATGATTATAGTATGCGCACACTTGCCGAGATAAAGCGGAGTGTATATGTCGCAGCCAATTGGTTTAATTAGCCATTTGGTTAACTGCCTAGCCTTTTCACTAAACGGTGCAATTTAGTTAACTTCCTGGATGAAATTTAGCCAATGCGTCAATGTATCAATTAACGATATGGCTGGCCAATGCTTAGGTGTTCGTTTAGTAGGGCAACTATGAAAATGGGCTTTCATGTCATATCGTCCCCCCATGTGAGATCAGGTTCTAGGACTGGACGGAATAGACTTATACAACAACAATTTTACGGACCCGGCTAGGCGGGTTATTTAATATTGTCGAACGAAAGTAGTTTGCCTAGCCGTTAAATAGAAAGGCTAGACGGCCCGATATTCATCCAGGCACTTAACTAATGGCGCCGTTTAATAAAAAAGGCTAGGCAACTAAAACAAATAGCTAATTAAGCTAGTTGGCGGTGACGTACATGCATATACATGCCATACTTTTCGCACGCGGAACTAACTGAAAGTAACAAGATTTTGGAAAACTTTGAAAGCGGCAACCCCAGATATTTATAAGTATAACTAAAACATAATTCAAAAAAGTTTGGATTGTTTCTTTATAATTCTAAATGTGCGATTTGTACAATGGAAACCTCCAACCTAAATAACTTGGGGTGTATGCATGCAGCAGCATGCTTTTGTATTTTCTTGTTAATAACTGGCTGCTATTGGAGAAGCGGTTTATATTTCATACAGACCAATGGACAAATTTACATTATAAGTTGCATACAGACATCAGAGGCATGCGCCGTGAATAGTCCGCAGGATTAGGTTGCTCAGTCTGAACGGCAAATGCTACATGGGTCACTTATTCTGTCTGTAGAGTCTGGCCAATCGTATTAGACAGTTAAAAAACGGTAAATTCAAATTATCTTCGACTGGCGACCCTTCTACTTAACACTGGTCACAATTACTCTCTACTTGTGTTATTACTCATAGCCGATATCATGGTGAAATGGGCATGTACCGAAAACTGCTACGAGCATAGCGCCCACGGAGCGGGTTCGCGGTGTTGAAAATGTAATACAGTGCAGAGGAAATATACCCGTCCTTTCTTTAACACTTCGGCGGTGGCCCTAAAGAAAGAGATATACAACTTCAGTCAGGTTTAAAATTGGAATTCCTATAAATTTAATAATGATGTACATTTTTGCTCATTAACCTACGTTTAGGGTTACCAGAATAAGTTCGCTCTACATTGTTACTGCCAAATGCGGCTGGCGAGACTCTTATACGAATTTTAGTGTAGACGGCAGCAGCAGTGAAAGATAAGTCGGCAAATTCGGTTATTGCTATTTTTGAATATATAATAATGGTTTTTTTCGAGTTTTTTTCCTATATTTAATACCTGAGGTAACCCATGCACCGTCTGCAGACCAGTGTTGGCATTAATCCAATACAAATGTAATTGGATTATCAATCCCATTACATTTGTAATGAATACATTTGTATTCCATTAACTCGTTAATTCCAATTACTTTAATTGGGATTAACGAGTTAATTGTTAATTGCAATTACTGTAATTGTTAATCCCAATTAACCATAGCTTCAATTACTTTGGTATGACGGTTATATCGAGGGTGCCTTTCAATGTTTTCATAAAAGGTCTCCAGGGTCTGATGACGGAGCCGGAAGGTGGCCATGGGAACTTCGTAATAAAACGTCGGAACCCCATCGTGTTTGGGCTCATTAGTTTCGTATTGACGAGTACTCTGAACCGAAATGGTATCCAGGGTCAGATGATGGAGCCGGAAGGTGGCCATGGGAACTCTGTAATAAAACGTCAGAACCCCATCGTGTTTGGGCTCATTTGTTTTGAATTGACGAGTACTCTGAACCGAAACGATATCCAGGGTCTGATGATGGAGCCGGAAGGTGGCCATGGGAACTCCGTAATAAAACGTCGGAACCCCATCGTGTTTGGGCTCATTTGTTTTGTCTTGACGAGTACTCTGAACCGAAATGATATCCAGGGTCTGATGATGGAGCGGGAAGGTGGCCATGGGAACTCCGTAATAAAACGTCGGAACCCCATCGTGTTTGGGCTCATTTGTTTTGTCTTGACGAGAACTCTGAACCGAAATTATATCCAGGGTCTGATGATGGAGCCTTAAGGTGGCCATGGGAACTCCGTAATAAAACGTCGGAACCCCATCGTGTTTGGGCTTATTTGTTTCGTCTTGACGGAGGTCAGAGTACTGGTCAAGACGAAACAAATGAGCCCAAACACGATGGGGTTCCGACGTTTTATTACGGAGTTCCCATGGCCACCTTCCGGCTCCATCATCAGACCCTGAATATTATTTCGGTTCAGAGTACTCGCCAAGACAAAACAAATGAGCCCAAACACGATGGGGTTCCGACATTTTATTACGGAGTTCCCATGGCCACCTTCCGGCTACATCATCAGACCCTGGATATCATTTCGGTTCAGAGTACTCGTCAAGACAAAACAAATGAGCCCAAACACGATGGGGTTCCGACGTTTTATTACGGAGTTCCCATGGCCACCTTCCGGCTCCATCATCAGACCCTGGATATCATTTCGGTTCAGAGAACTCGTCAAGACGAAACAAATGAGCCCAAACACGATGGGGTTGCGACGTTTTATTACGGAGTTCCCATGGCCACCTTCCGGCTCCATCATCAGACCCTGGATATCATTTCAGTTCAGAGTACTCGTCAAGACAAAACAAATGAGCCCAAACACGATGGGGTTCCGACGTTTTATTACGGAGTTCCCATAGCCACCTTCCGGCTCCATCATCAGACCCTGGATATCATTTCGGCTCAGAGTACTCGTCAAGACAAAACAAATGAGCCCAAACACGATGGGGTTCCGACGTTTTATTACGGAGTTCCCATGGCCACCTTCCGGCTCCATCATCAGACCCTGGATATCGTTTCGGTACAGAGTACTCGTCAAGACAAAACAAATGAGCCCCAACACGATGGGGTTCCGACGTTTTATTACGGAGTTCCCATGGCCACCTTCCGGCTCCATCATCAGACCCTGGATATCGTTTCGGTACAGAGTACTCGTCAAGACAAAACAAATGAGCCCAAACACGATGGGGTTCCGACGTTTTATTACGGAGTTCCCATGGCCACCTTCCGGCTCCATCATCAGACCCTGGATATCATTTCGGTTCAGAGTACTCGTCAAGACGAAACAAATGAGCCCAAACACGATGGGGTTCCGACGTTTTATTACGGAGTTCCCATGGCCACCTCCCGGCTCCATCATCAGACCCTGATCATCATTTAAGACATATCTAAGTGGATGTGAGCTCTGCTGTTCCTATTTTTCAAAAAGATGTCTTGCCTACTTATGATGCGTAGCTAAATCAATTGTTAATCTCAATTAACGATTAACGATTAACAATTACGTAATGGTTAATTGCAATTAACCATTACTTTTCAGTAATCGTTAATGGTTAATTGCAATTAACAGATCAATCGTTAATCGTTAATTGTTAATTGGGATTACATTTTTGCCAACACTGCTGCAGACCGACCGTTACTTGATTTTTTTCAGACGATAGTGTATGTGCCTATTTTTATACTAATAACTGAAACGAATGGAGTAGCACAAAAATGTATATCTCATAAAAGTAGGAACATTTGTTCACACGAAAGAATACATACACAGTGTTTTTATTGATTTCCGTTAACTTCGAGGGCACATTCTCCAGATCTAATTAAGTTAATTTGTCTAGAAACGAATGATGTAACTCATACCGTTTTTAAAATATTCATAATCTTAATTTAATCACCAACCAGTATAAATGAGCTGTCATAATCCCAACACTGTCATAGTTGACGTTCATTTTTGACTAACTCAGAAGTGTCTTTTAAAATGGTTATCAACTGAATATTAATTTATTTAGTAGGTATGAAAAGTAAAAAAAAATATTTACCGGGTAGCTTCTGTTAACGTACGAAGCAACCTGTCGAATTTAACGGAATTAAAAAAAACACGGTGTATATCGCGGTGCGATGGTACTTCACTTCCAAGGATTATTTTCTAGTATTGAGATATCTAGTATATATTCGTTTTGAGTATGGGTAACGAAGACCTAATGTGGTATCCTTTTTTAATTCTTTAAGTTAAAGGAACTTCACGATGCATTTTTAAAGCACTTGTTGGAATCAGCAAATGTGCCTACGTTTCGGTATACTTACCTTCGAAACTAAATAATCATTAATAATACATCATTTTTGTTACTCATTCTTAATATCAATATTGTATACCTACATTTTTTTGACTGATAATAAAAATATTTTGTTATAAGTAAGATCATTTTTAAAGCGATCGATTCACCCCGTTTTTTGCTGAAAATGTCTGTTTAACGCAAGCTATGCAGATTTGTGGGCCTCCAAAGACGTTAAAATTTCTTGCGAGACTTATTCTGAAAGTGTATCAACATGAGTTGCAACTATAACCTAATTATAACAACCAACGGAATACAATGCAAGAAATTACGACGTATCCTATATTGCGTTCAGATCAAAGTACCTCCTGTCTTTGTTTTTTAACGTATGATAACGTTCTTGCTGTTCTAACATTCCGAATCACAGTAGCGATATATTCGACTTAAATAATGAGATTAAGAGGACTGTAGCCCAATAATCGTCACGATATTGTCATCCTATGAACACCCTGGCACTGTTAACCGTTATTTGATAAACTTCTTCATAATTAGCCTCTTACTGCTATATATATGAGCATTTCTAAATTTTGTATAAACACGTTAACTGTCACAAAAGTCATTAACTTTGCTATTTTGTTACCATTTTTCAAATAATAAACAATACCATTTATTTCATAACTATACTATCGCGAATATTTTTCCCTAATTATCCAAATGAATCAATAAAACATCAAACTCAATTAAGGATTCGTTAATAGATGTACAAACTTTTGTACAAATGCTCAAATAAGTATTATAGGCACCTGTACAGAAGGATTTGTTCCTGACTCGTCATATTCCTAATTGGTCATATTCGGGCATTTCTCCAGAAATATGTCTGCGGTCACCTCATTCATCTGGCCCTTTTTCATACTAAATGTATGGAGACAGATGAAGGAGTCGCAGACATATTTCTGGAGAAATGCCCATTCCTTATTCGACACTTTCCTAACTGGTCATATTCGTAACTCGTCATATTCCGGATTCGACATATTCCTAACTCGTCATTGTACAGTCAAGCTTCATGACAGACAAGCAACAGTCATCTATGACTTATCTAAAGAGGTTCTTATCATTTACCACAGAAGATTTCTATAGTAAATTTGTGCAGGCAAATGTACGTGATATGACGAGTTAGGAATATGTCGAATACGGAATATGTCGAATACGGAATATGTCGAATACGGAATATGACGAGTTAGGAATATGACCAGTTAGGAAAGTGTCGAATAAGGAATATGACCAATTAGGAATATGACGAGTCAGGAACAAATCTACAGAAGGTGCGATATTGGGCGACAGTACTCTCGGACAAGGAAATGTGGTAGGAA
Source organism: Eudemis profundana (assembly GCA_947034925.1). NCBI lineage: Eukaryota > Metazoa > Arthropoda > Insecta > Lepidoptera > Tortricidae > Eudemis > Eudemis profundana. The sequence goes on from OX344794.1 coordinate 31,877,163, forward strand.
ATACGAAATTGTTTTTTGGACCAATTGGGATTATAAAATTCGCTAATCAGTTACTATGATTCGGAAAGTGTTTTTGTGATATGTAAACGATAATAGAATAAGTTTGACCTTACTATTAGAATGGTTAAAGGACTTATTCATTTTGTGTTTTACTCACTAGTTACAACTAGTGTTTCACCCTGCGTAATTAGACGGTTAGCGTTTGCATATAGTTAAACCTTACTAGGTGCATAATACTGCCGTCCTGTGACTAAAACCCGGCTCACCTCTATGGAGTTGTGTAGAGGTTAGCCGGGTTTTAGGGCCAATATTCAGCGTTTTTACGGCGTTTCATTTTCGTCATTATTGTCTCAGTAAATATTGCTCAAATAAACGATGCCTAGAGTTAACTTTTTATGAAATCAAAAAACTGTCCAGAGTTTAAGTCTAGGTTTATCAATATTGTCACGATTTGTCCTTTGGTTATAGTAAATAATCGTCGGACAACAATGATTGTCAAACCGCGCGGTCAAGACGCTCGGAGAAAAACACCCTTTAGATATAGGACGGCAAAATATGAGGTTTGACAAGAGTGCCCTGTTTTCAAGATATTTTTTTAATCTTTATTTTTAGGGAGATTTTGTCAGACTGACTATGCCAGCTCCGTTAAGCCTCTACCGCACAATCTTAAAAGCAAAAATAAAATAAAAAGTTTTCAAGATTAATATTATATAACAACATCAATATTGCCAACTTTAGACTTTATTTAAAGCCAAAATTGTGCAAGAAAAAACAAAAAATAAAAACCGACTTCCAAAAACTTAAACTAAAAAGCAGAAGTTGGGTTTGGTGCCTGCCACGCAAAGCTGGCTATGCTGAGCTCCTTCCTTAGCTGGCACCGACTTCAAAAATAACAGGTTAAAAACTATAAATATCTATATATGTACCTATATATGAATCGTTGATTATCTATTTCTTTGGGGTAATTAACATATTATTTTCTGATTTTTAGTTTAAGTTTTTGGAAGTCGGTTTTTATTTTTTGTTTTAAAATTTACTTTATTTTTAAATTTTTAGTGGCGCTGTAAAAATATTGTTTTAACCCAATAGACTTACCTAAGTCTATTTAGTTAAAAAAAAAAATCCAAATCGGTCTAGCCGTTTTCAAGTAATCGGGGAACAAACCTACATTATAATTGTTCTTTGTTTTGAAGTCGGTTAAGACTGGAAACTTATTTCTAATAAGAATTGCACGAGAAACTAAGAAAAATACCAAAATCGCTATATGTGTGCCTATGATATTTGAAGAGTTCTCTCGATTTCTCCAAGATTCCATCATCAAATTCTGATTTGGTTGCAATGGGACCACCTCGGAAGTCTACCCTTTCAAACAAAAAAAGATTTAATTCCAAATCGGGCCAGCCGTCTTCAAGTAATCGATGAACAAACACACACACACAAAAAATAAACATACAGATGAATTGAGAATCGTCCTTCTTTTGGAAGTCGGTTAAAAAGAGCGAACATCAGTAATTAAATACTGCCTCATTTAGCTGAGGATAGTTGAATGTCAAAACACATTGTTAGGTACTAGTGCGCCGAGTTACGGACATGCTTCTATTGGAAAAGTTCACATTCGGATACCAGCACCAAATTTTAGTATGTTGTTAGGCATCGTCTCTGGACCCCAAAACTGCCGGGAGACAGTCTCTGAAAGGTCAAGGTCACCGAATATGACGTCATTCATCTAGCCGCTCCCGTATCTTAGGATTGTGTAATTGTGACAAAACTACACATCTCACATCCACATCATTGGAGTCCAGAGTGCATGCCTAATATTATACTAAAATTTGGTGCTGGTATCCGGAAGTAAATTTTTTTTTCCTTAACTCGGGAGTATTTCGCGCGCTCAAGGTTTTTGGGCTATAGTTTCTATATTTATTGACAGATTTCCAAGATTTAAACTGTATTATAAAGCTTAATAAATTGCTTCTGTTTTTGTAGTACATTTGCATAACTTAGTGTTTTTACAATAAAATATTCAATGTTCTTATGTACAGCACATTATAAAACTTTTAGTGTTTTTAGTTTTGCTGTAAAACCTAAATTTCCGTATATTTTTTTCATACATTGAAATTATTTTGTGAATAATTCCTAAAGTATAACATTTATTAAATTCAAATGTAAAAGTAATTTTTAGTACGTACAATAATTTTGAGATGTGTAGTTTTGTCACAATTAAACATTCTTAAGAACGCGGGAGGGGCTAGATGAATGACGTCATATTCGGTGACCTTGACCTTTCAGAGACTGTCTCCCGGCAGTTTTGAGGTCCAGAGACCATACCTAACAACATACTAAAATTTGGTGCTGGTATCCGGATGTGAACTTTTTTCCCGTAACTCGGCTCATAGGTTGAAAAGTTGCTTATTTAGCACGAGTGGCTAAGTTGGCGTAAGGGTCATTCTCAAAAAAGATGTCCCTGGTTAAGGGATTAATTTAATAAAATTTTATTTCTGTCTGTAATCGTATTTTTTATCTTATAGTTACGGCTATGGAACCCTACACTGAGCATGGTCCGACATGCTCTTGGCCAGTTATTTAAGGCCGAGCCACACCGGCTGCGTACACGTCTGCGTGCGCGTGGCGTACGCGTTGTATAGTATGAATGATTTTCAAAATGGCGGCTAGTCACGCTCAAAGTCAAGGAGCTGCAGCGTGCACACGCAGCCGGTGTGGCTCGGCCTTTAATGATAAGTTTACATGAAGGAGGTTAAAACCTAGTTTACCAAGGAAAGGACTAAAGGATTTCGATTAGTAGGTATAATAGTTAATTCTTGTTTCATAATTAATTTTGAAAAAAGAATAAGGAATGAGTTTGGTAATTAATTGCGAACGAAGAAAATATACTCGATTACGAAAACAGCAAATATATTCTTGTCTGGTAATTAATTGCGAAACAGCGAAAAATTCTTCCTTAGTAGCCAATTGCGAAACCGCAATTTTAAAACGGACTAAAGGCTCTTTTGAAATCGACTCATAACTCAGCAACTTTGACATTGCCAAACAAATTACCAGACATAGTTTTTGGGGCACGAATAAAATAGTCCTAGGGACTTCCCAACGATATTTATCGACAAATAGTAAGTAGGTACTTTCTTATGAAAGTTATGACGATGAAATAACGTATAATATGAATAATGGATTAGATTAGAATAGAATAATTTATTAAACAACGTATTATACAACAATGACATTTAAAGACTAAGATATACAATTAGAGAGTTGAACCTATATGCCTGAACTAGGATTCCCTGTATCTCAGGCCAAAAGGGACTATCAAACATTTGTATCTAATACTAAATAATGCAACTCACATGCCTGTTATAAGGTATAAAGTCTGTTTTAGTTGTCCCTAAAATATATGCCTATGAATTTCTTAAATTATATATTTATTATCATTACCTATATAATATATAACACATCGATTGGTAGTGTTCAGCATTTTAGTTAGTTAATTTATATTTTATTCGGTGAACTATCTACTATGAAATGTCAGTTCGAGATAAGTATTAAAAACAGTTACCTATCGATAAATTTAATATCTGAAGGAAGTCCCTAGTTAATTGAAGTTTTTGCCACAAAAACTTCTAAGTCTGTAAATTACATATTTCTAATGTGTTGTGCAATACAGCCTAAGTGCCGAACCTTATATATTCTTCGTCAAACTTTGATTTGCTGTAATTCCGGCTACTCGCATACAGAATACAAAAAGTCAATGCCTAATATCTTTGCATGCAGTACTTAGTACTTCTAAAAATAAAGCAATTCCTTATAGCAAAATATCATATCTATGATACCTACCTATTTAACACGTTCACTGTCCGAATCTGAATTGTAAACCTTAGAGCATTGTAATAGAGGCTTGCCGTGACCCATATACACGTCACGGAAAGTGAACGTGTTAAGAGGAAACAGTAAGGCCGAGAGAATTGAAAATTAGGTATTTGTAAAATGCGTCGCTGTCCCGCAATGCCCGCCTCTCCCCCGCAGAGCGCAATAGAGACAACTGCAGCTTGGACCGAAAATACCTTTTAAAATTTCATTAAAACAACGTTTCGTAGTCCCCTGATTTCTTCCCCAAAACTTAACCTATTTAACTAATTTTTTCATTAAACATTAAAGAAAGGCTTTGGCCGTGTTCCTATGTTTTCTTTTTTTTTTAATAATCTAGTCAAATTTGTTTTCTGGATGTGTGAACACAGCGGAAAATCTGGCATTTTTTTAGGTTTTTGAAGGTTAATATCTCTTTTGAGAATCAATTTATCGTAAAAAAGACATAGGAGACATAGGAACATATCAATAGTAGCCCTAGATTTTTGGACAAAAAATTATTGCTCTACTGGCATTAACCAGGGCGGAAACAGGGGACTACGTTTGTATGGAAAAACTGCCCTCCTGTTTCCTCTTAAGGTTCTTCTTATCGCATAGTCGTGGGACGCCTCGTATAATCATAATAGTAGGTACATTACACAACTAGGGTGGTAAAATAAAGAACGGCCGAGATCGCAGATGTTGTGCCCAAGCTGCAAGCGAGGGAAGTAAATATGCGATCGAGGGCTTTCTTTATTACCTCCCGTGTTGTGTACATCATTTTATGTCTACACTTGGCCACTTTATGGCCAGGTGTGGCATAAATAATATTATTTCCAGCTTGACTGAAGCAAAACAAACAGCGCATTGGAATCAAATTTTATTGCAATAAATTGTTAATAATTTCGTACATGTGCGTATAAACTCCAGCAATCTAATTGAACAGAGTATTATAGTGATTACACGAACACAATTCTCTAGTTTAGGACTTGACACTTTCATCACCAAGACTACAGTATAATATCCATATAAACATAATAAACTGATACCGAGCTATCGCAGACCCGCTGGGTGAGTTCACAGGGGAACTTACGTAACAAACAATGTTATCCGCCATCTGAATTTTGCCCAGGTTAGATTTCCACTAATGCCAGAGACACTCATACCGGGCGCATGACTTTATCAAAAAACAAGTAACCAAATCATTCTAAAGAGCTCAAATATGCTGAATTTTGATGTAACAACAATACAAGTCTTAGAAATATGCGTCATCATCAACCACTAGGCAGAGTCCTTGTTGTGAACTTTCTTTTAGCGACCTCAGCGATATCTCGACTGTCGATTGTCTGGCAATAAAAGAGTAAAGTACCTACCTATACACGCAGACGCCACCGGTGCATGATCTGAGTTTCCCTTTATTACATTTTATGAGTAATAATTGTATTACAAGATGTTATGTTTATAAAAACTTGGTCAGACATTAATCTTTAGAACGATACGTTAAATGCGAATTTCATCTTTCGCTACATATAAAGGTCTTCCTGGATTGTACACCCTAAAGCAGAGGTTCTTAAACTTTTGTTGGTCACGGACCCCCTACATTATTTCGAAAACCTTACGGACCCTTTCCGAGTACAATCAGAGAAAAAGAAAATCAAGGGCATATGAAAGTTTGTGTTCTATGCATAGCCACGGACCCCCGGCTACCGTATCACGGACCCCCAAGGGGTCCATGGACCACAGTTTAAGAAACCCTGCCCTAAAGGGTATGTTCGTCGTTAAAAAGGTTATATGTTAACTCATTACGCTAATCATAAATTAATAACACATTGAATAATACTTGCAGAACAAGTGAGGATCGAAAAGACCGCGAGCTGAGCGTTCCGGCAAGCGGAATCTTTTGCGATGCCAAATAAATATCTACGCACTAAAACTACTACCCTCGCACTAGTTAAACGTGAAACCGGTTGATACCAGTTCATTGCTATTTATAGGAAACTACATACAATAGTAATATGTATACTATAATATTGTCGATATATATTAATGATTAGGCCATAGCTAGCTATGGCCTAATCAGAAGTTATGGCCAGAGCTATTTTTATGGCTTGCCAACGCGCTTGAGTTGAAATGTTTGAAGACCCCTGACAAGCATGTTGATAAAGTTCAATCTTGGTATTACTATATAAACATCGGTTACAGCGTTTTATTTTCATGGCACCCGAGGGTGACAATAGAATTTTAATTACTTAATTTTTTAATTTTATTTCGGTCCTTATTTTTAAATGTAATTATAAGGTGAAATTATATATAAAATACATAAAAACGTCAATATTCTTAATACGCCATAGAACCTTATGACACATTTTGCAGTCGTAAAGAAATACATGACGAATCAAGTTTAAAATTAGCTACAGGGAAGAGTCTATTTCACAACCGCCTAGTTACGAGTACCTATCGTCAATATAAGCTCCAGTATTATTGCCAAATCCGAAGAAAAATTGGAAGATCCAAAACTGAGCCTTAGGGAAACATTGAATACTTTTTATTGGATGATATATATCTGTCGCAGCCAACTGGTTTAGTCAGCAATTTGGTTAAATGCCTAGAATTTTCGCTAAATTATGACCCGCCAGCAGGTCGACGAAGCCGCGCTACGCGGGGCTTCTATTTCTGCTCTGAGGGACACAAGCTGACTAACAAACCTAACCTAAAATTTAAATGAAAAGGCTAGGCAGTTAACTAAATGGCTAATTAAGTTAGTTGGCGGCGACATATCAACAGCAAAGAAAAATATTGAATTATTCGTGTAAATAATAATTTTCTAACTTTTTCACGTATTTATTTATTTAAACTATATTGCACAAAGGAAAAAATATCGTACATACCTAATGTGAATTTAATGCCAAAAGGCATTCTCTAGCAGTTAACCTTAGGGCAAGGCAGATAACTTATATTTAATACATAAAAAAATATTTTAAGATGTATTTATTTTACAAACCATGCCATTGCCATGAAAACCGAATGCTGATACCGATATTCTGATTAATATTTTTTTATATCTGAATATCCGTCATGTTCAAAAGTAACTATTGATCATGTTTCAAGTCTATCGATACAATTATTAGATAGACGGCGACTCAGATTTGACAGTTGGCTAGAAACAATTAGTCAAAGATCCCATTCCGGAAATATGTTCGCCTATTATGGGCATAGCTGACATAATTAGTACTTGCGGTAATTTTTGACTAGAGATTGAAATGAAGTCGTTTCATGAATACTTTTGATTGAATGCACTAATCAATAGTAATTTGATAGTGGTTTAATAAATGTTATGGGAATTAAAATAAACAAAACACTTTCAATTACATTATTGTTTGACAATCATAAACATAAAACACCTAGCCTTTTTTTCTATGTGTTTAATCTTTGTATCTATAATAATCGTAATAAAACACCTGTTTAAGATTGAAATAAAAAACAACGTAGGTTTTACTTTTTAATTATGAAATTGCGGTTGTTTTAAATATGGAACTTACAGCGGACACATTCAATCGTAAAAAGTATCTAACGACTATAGGCGTACAACTCAATTGAGGGCCAGGGTATGCGTAGGTACCTAAGTTGCGAGGCTGAGGTACGAAAAAGTTCTAACTAGTCGTTAGGTATTCTCTTCCTGTACCTAACGCATACCCCGCGTCGAAATTAAGTTGTCCGTCTATGAACATCATTTTATTCTCATATTGCAATGAAACGTCCCAACCAACCAATTATCCAATAGCGGGATTGCCTTCTTGGGATCTTCCACTAAGCGAGTCGCGACGTCCGTCAGGGGGTGTCCCTTATTATGCATAATTTAAAAATCCTATTATTAAAACGCATAACAGTCTAGGCATACAATTATTGTGCATACCGCTTAAATGGCATAATAATAAAAACGCATACAAATTAACTGGTATACCGATTGATTTGGCATACCTGAAATTCGCATAATATTGTTAGGTATACCCGAACGCATAAAATTATGCGTTCGGTATAAATGAGCGTTCTTGAAGAATAATTCGAAGTTTATACCCGTTGTTCACAGAATCTTTACCTTTTGGGGTTTTCTTCTTACTAGGTAGTAAATGATGTCTGAACCGAACTGCTACCAGAAAAGTAGATAAGGTTAGATTAGACATGCGGCCCTTACAGAAACGAATCGCTTCCAGAAAAGTACGTTAGGTTAGATTTGAACTAAGACCCCAACAGAAACGAACTGCTACCGGAAATGTAGGTTAGGTTAGGTTTGAACTGCAATCCCAACAAAAACGAGCTGCTACCATAAATGTAGGTTAGGTTAGGTTTGAACTGCAACCCCAACAGAAAAGGAAATTCCAACGTCCGATTAGGCGTTTTAAAATATACATTTTAATATTATGCGAATATACAATTATGCGTAACAACGGTATGCATTTTCAAAATAGGATAGGAAGATTTACTGTATGCGTTTTAATAAAGACCCCCGTCAGGCGATGTTAATCTACCAATGAGTGTGAAACCCCCTCACTGCGGGGTAATGAAGGTTTGGTTTTACCTCCGTCGACGTAAAAATGAATACAAACATTTTCGGAAGACAGCGATTTACATAATATACCGTAAAGTACCCGTACTTTAGCCCTGGAAGATCCACCTGCGTAATTTAGGTTTTCTTTGCAGTATTTTACATCAAAAAAATTTCTTTGGAGTGAAAAGAGTTTTTACACTTTACATAAAATAGTGCTCTTTTTTATGTGGACAAAGTTACCCTCCAGGGCGAATGTAACCCGTAGTTACGGTAATACACCAGCATTATTTATTAATTAATCATTAAATATAATTGTGAAAACGGTAATCGTAGAATGAACCACTTAAATATATATATCAATTTAAAATTACAATATTTGTGATACAAATCATGATTGTGAATGTTAATGAATAATATAAAACGATAAAAGTATTTTATAGTAATAAGGAAGATTAGTGAGTTTTAAGTTTAGGGTGAATTTGAAACTTATTATAAATACTCCAGTTGTATAAATAGTTACTTGAATAGTTAGCAACTGCAGTTTTATTCCGAGTAGTAACTTTTCTACGATTCGATACAATGTCGTTCATTCACCTCTGGGTTCCGATAATTTTACGAAGTCATCATTTCATTGGACAATACAATCGTATTAGTAATGGTCTCTGCTATAAATCGAACACTCGGATGAATATACCGCATCATAAAATATTACTATTATTATTAATTGAAATATTTAATTGACCAATTTCAAACAGTATTTATAAAATTGAACATTTTATCGGAAGAAATATATTTAACATGTTACTTTAAAAAAATAACAAATTCTCAATTATTATCAGAACCCTGAAGCCGTTAGCGGACACTTAACTCTATTAACACCAGTAATAAAACAATCATGCAATCTCGCTCACTTACGATATCGCCCAGAGACTCAAATTCGACGTCGGTTCATTACAGCTTCGGTGTAGTACCGCAGATAGTCTGATTTTGTTGGAGACACGACACGCTCCCAACAACTAATAGGGTAACGTATGTAGGGTAAATTCAGAACCGCACCGCCCCGTGAACAATTAGTAGGTAACAGTTAGTAATCGGAGGTCAAGTAATGTCAGTACGTTCGTCGCTTCGACTTTTACGAGCACCAGTATGATTACGAGCAGCGCTTCACGAAGCTATTACAAGTTACAATTTTACAAGCGTAAGAAGCAACATCGGTCAAAAAGAACAACATCATTGCAAGGGTTGCCTGGTGAAACCCGATAAGTAGGTAACAAAAACATCTTTTGTCTCCAACCAACCCTGCAACCCTGGATTGGTTGGTTTGACCAATGTTGCCAGTTAAGACTTGTAAAATTGTAAATTGTAACCTGAAACGGGCCACTGTTATTACTTGTCCAGGGGTCAAATATAGGGACGGTAATGACGGAAGAGTTTCCAATTATCCTACCGCTCGTAACTGTATCGTAAGTGACACCTCGAACAGTAAACAAAGTTCACAGCTAACTGATCAAACATGTACCTACAGTACCTATTGTTTCTAACAACAATCTCTCGCAGACGTATTCGGCCACTGCACCCGGCTGGGAGAGAATATATATATATCGTCTCTACACTATAAAAGGTCGAATTGTATTTGGCTTCAACAATAACACAATCTGTAATCAGTTAAACATACTCGTGCCAAGAATATCACATGCACACAATTCGAACATACAATCAAATAGCATTTTAAATTAATAACACCTAATTTATGTTTTTGTTATGTTACATTTAAATTATAATGGAGGTTATATTTACAATCAACATTTTTTTACGAGTAAACTTGGTTTGGGAACGACTGGGTGGGTCGGTCGAGGCTTAAGATCTCTCATCTTTCTGGCGACCGGAGTTTTGAACATTTCAATATAAAATATCTATGTTCGGCAGCTTTTTAACGTAGTCGGACACACTGCTGTGATTAGAAGTGACTTTTCGAGCCAGTTTACTATGGGTCCCTGAACTTTTTGTCTACAATAGGAATACGATGATAGACTGGAATATGGAATCTGTAGATCATAAAACTGACCGATGATAGTTTGAGCGTTAAGATGCCGGTGATAAACAAAACATATACAAAGGAATAACTAGGGTCTCCCCGTCGTGATTCTGCGTAGGTAGAAGTGGGAGGATCTGCTAGTAGCATCGCGTGTTGTTCGGCCCCGACCGACACAACTCATGTGGCGGGCAGCAGCCCCCAAAAGAAAACTAAATTAAAAGGACGACGACCAGCTGAGCTATTTAAACAGACGTAAAAATGGAATATGCATATAAATACAACCCCACATACTAATAAAAAATCAATCAGACAAGATAAAAAAATACATAACTACAAAATATATTCAAAAGAGATGCGACCCGATGAGCTCAATTTACAGATTGTTCGCACTTACATTTTTTATTAGTAAAGGGGCAAAACATTGGTATCAAAATTGATAAGTAATAAAAATGAGCGACGATCATAGGCGAGCATCAAAATACAATCGACAAAAATTTGACCTCATCTCACAACCGTTTCGTAAACAGTTATCACTGTCCGTCACTCGCAGATGCGCTGTTCCTAATTAATACGTAACTTAAGCTGACTCCTACATACATGAAGAGAAATCACATTGGCTTTACGGCTCTCGGCGCTCGACTTTGTTCCGTGCGGTATCGTCGTCGACTGGGCCGTGGTCGGAGCTGTCAGCGGAGGCCACTTCGGCGGAGGTCGCTTCAGCTGAGTCCACTTCAGCAGAGGCCACTTCAGCGTTGTCGCCTTCACCGTCCCCGCCCGGTTCTGTTTCTTCGGCCTCTACAGCGCGAGCAATGGTCTTGTTGCATCCCGCCTCTCGACCGTTGCTCTCGTCCTGCTCTTCAATCGAAGACTGTTCGTTGCGCAGGCTCGTGCCGCTGCCGCCGCACTCGCCGGTAGGCCTCAGTACGAGATACATCAGCAAATCAGAAAGGGATATGATACCAACTACTTTCTCCTCCTCGTTTACGACGACTAAACGATGCACCTGAAAGTTCAAGTTAAAACATTACATGGATTCAGGCTGGATCTCAAATTGGCGTAATAAATACTTGACGAGAAACATACCTCTGCTCGTACTATCCTTTCCATAACTTCATATAAGGTTTCGTCTAGCGTACATTTCTGAACGCCCTCGAACCACTCGTTTCTATGTTCATTCGCAGTCTTAAGAGAGACGTCCAGATTGTTATAAGTTTTCTCTGCAGCTAAATTCTGTAAGAAAACAAATAGACATGTAAAAACCTTCAATTCTCCTTTTCAGAATGAACCCCGATTTTAAATAGTTTAAAGGCCACAGCCTGTCATAGATTATGAAAGGTCCAGGATCAGATAATGCTAAACTCCGCTGCATGAGTTAAAGAGATCACTCGAGTAAATTTTTCTACTGAGCATCTGAGGCTCCTACACACTGCCGGCGGCCTAGCCAGCGGGTACTTGTGCCGCTGGGCTTGCAACACAAACGAGCCGCCGGCCGCCACCAGTGTGTCCTGGCCTGATAATGTCGGCGGGATATCCGCGCGGCAAAAACCCGCCGGCCTTTACGTTACACCGGACGTGGCCTAAGGTACTTGAAATCACGACCCTATCAGATCACTGTTATAAATAAGACTGGGAAATCTCATGCAACTCGGTAGACACCTATTTATAATAGTAAACAAATCGAGCTTATCACACAAATGCTATACTATCTGAACTCGGGACCCCTAGGTTCGTAGACAGTGTAACGCCAGGCCAACGCTGCACTACCACCGGGCCTCTTTGATGTCACTTTGCGGTCAACGCTTCGAGGAAACAATCTATCAATGAACATGATTAGCCTCGGTCAGTGCAGCCCGCCATTGGTGTATTTCCTCGCTCTAGTGGCCGACCGAAACTAGTTTTCACGGCCAAAACCGAATTTCAGCTTTGATCTCAGTTTGGGTCGAAACCAGAACTGAAACTTCCATATAAGGACATGTTTTCGTGGGAAGAAAAAAAAGGACAATCATAATCAGTCAGTCATTTTTAAATTACATATTAATCATTTAGTCTATGATATTTAGAGTAATCATTCATTATAACATAAAATATTATAACTTCTTATTTCAAATGAATTATCTGTGCTTTTTGAAATAAAGATTGTCCGATCGCAGCACGCAACCCCTCAAATTCTGTTTCGGTTTCGGCTGTAGTTTCGGCCAGATGGCGGCCGAAACCGAAACTAAGCCGAAACCCGTTTTTTTGCCGAAACTAGGCCGTAACCCCCGCACAGGTCTAAAGGAAACTCAGCTTAAACATGGCGTCTTAATTAGGGACCGGCCAACATAATGCAAATGACACAAGGAACAGGAGTAACCGGGTAATGGAGTAGACATCATGTTAATTTTTTTTATGAAATCGATAAAAATTTATCGTTGTTGTCGTAGATAAAAATTCTACATAATTATTTTATCGTTATCAATGGTCATAAATTTCGTCTATAATAAGTGCGTATAAAAATGCTTATCTGACATATGCATTTTTTATGTCTTTCTAGAAAGGGAGTGCAGTTTATATCGAATGAAATAGGTTAGATAGAAGGTCAATCAATTCTATTGTAGTCAGTAGCATTACAAAATGCGATCTTAGAATTACAAATAGTACGCATTGAATGCGATTATATCCACTTTAGTAGCAATAAAAGTTTATACCCACTTTTTAAACACAAAATGTATCTTCATTTATAACGATAAAATATTTATTTAAAACTTTTATGCCACACCTGGCGCTACGCGTTCGGAAAAAGTCGCTTTTTGGCCAAGTGTACACATAAAATGATGTACACAACACGGGAGGTAATAAAGAAAACCCTCGATCGCATATTTACATCCCTCGCCTGCGGCTCGGGCCGCAAACATCTGCGATCTCGGCCTTTCTTTATATTACCACCCTAGTTGTGTAATATACTATTATCTACGACCACATCGACAGATTAACCGACTGCATAAAAAAGGTAACACTGATCCATTACTCGTTTACTCCTGAGTCCTGTTCCTTATGTCATTTGCATTTGCATCCTGTTGTCCGGTCCCTAGTCATACTAATGAAAGACGAGCTTACGATGACGTCAAACTTGGCGTAGATGTCCTTTAGGTGGCCGTCGGCGTCGACGAGCGGCAGCGCCGAGACGCGGCGATTGACGAACTTCTTGAGCGCGTCGATAATTGAGGTCTCCTCGATGATAAATCAAATCGGAGCCGGACAGTTGGGTACCTTTCCTTGTTAGCCATCTGGCACAGGTCCAAAGGAAACTCAGCTTAAACATGGCGTCATGATAATGAAAGACGAGCTTACGATGACGTCAAACTTGGCGTAGATATCCTTTAGGTGGCCGTCGGCGTCAACGAGCGGCAGCGCCGAGACGCGGCGGTTGACGAACTTCTTGAGCGCGTCGATAATGGAGGTCTCCTCGGTGGCGGTCTCGATGTCGTTCAACGTGCCGATCTGCAGCTCGCGTAGCTTGCACTGCAGGTACGACGGCTTCGGCAGCTCATTTATCTGAAACGACCAGGAACAACATTACGTTTTTAATGAAAGATGCTCGAAACTTCGTTAGCGCAGGTAATAAGCTCTTTCTACTTCACCCTTCTCGGATAAAAAGACACAAACATCCAATAATAGTATTTTATGCAACAGTTGTATAAGTGGGTTCAAAAAATGCGAATTGCCTGAGTTGCGATACGAGCCGCGAATGCGGCGAGTATCGCGAATAGAGACGCAATGAGCGTTTTTTGACTTAATTATACAACGTTGCATACAATACTTTTTCTACGACGAGGTTTTAAATTATAAAACACAAAATTAATCATAACCTGGAAACAAGGCAAATATGACGTTTGACTGACAGTATGTGTCTATGGTAAAAAAAAAATTAATTTAAAATATACTTAAATTAAAAATACTTTTTTTATGTTGGCATCAATGAATTTAGTGCAGAAAGTTTTGTTTTTCTTAAAAACCGTAGGAATTTAATTGTTTGTTAAGTTGGTAGTTGTGCATTTTTACCGTAAAGTTAAAATTGAGCGCTTAATCCTTGAGCTAAGTTTAACCTAGATTTAGAAGTCTGTGGCTGCTAGCAATGACAGATAACAGTACAGGAGTAGAAAAATACAATTTTTTTCTACTCCTGTACTGTTATCTGTCTTTTACTTGGTCACGAACACTAATATAAGAACATATATAATATGAGTTCAGAGAAGTCTATATTCTATTCCCCATAACAGCACTAGTGTCGTTATAGTCACATTACGATACTGCGAGCAGCCAAAGACTTCTAAATCTAGGTTAAACTTAGGTCAAGTATTAAGCGCTCAATTCTAACTTTACGATAAAAATGCACTACTACCAACGTAACAAACAATTAAATTCCTATGGTTTTTAAGAAAAACAACACATGCCGAACTAAATTCATTGATGCCAACATAAAAAAAAGTATTTTTACTATATTCACTGGCTGACACTAGCGAATTTATAAAAAAGTTTACCATAGACACATACTGTCAGTCAATATGTCATATTTGCCTTGTTTGCGTGCTATGTTTAATGTTGTATTTTAAAACTTAGTCGTAGAAAAAGTATTGTATGCAACGTTGTATAATTAAGTCAAAAAACGCTAATTGCGCCTCTATTTGCGATACTCGCCGCGAAGGCGGCTCGTATCGCAACTCGCGCAATTCGCATTTTTTGAGCCTACTTATACAACTGTTGCATAAAATACTATTTCGATGTCGGTATCTCGAAATAGCCTGTTTCAGTAACATTTATAGTACATTACACAACTAGGGTGGTAATACAAAGAAAGGCCGAGATCGCAGATGTTTGCGGCCCGAGCTGCAAGCGAGCAACGATATAATTTTTTTTATGCCACACTTGGCCAGAAAGCGGCTTTTTCCGTACGCGCAGCAAGTGTAGACATAAAATGATGTACACAACACGGGAGGTAATAAAGAAAGCCCTCGATCGCATATTTACGTCCCTCGCTTTCAGCTCGGGCCGCAAACTTCTGCGATCTCGGCCATTCTTTGTATTACCACCCTAGTTATGTAATGTACTATAATATCATAGATTAGATATAGCCTAAAATATTGACAAGGGACCACGCAACGCAAACAAATAATTTCTATGATATCATTATATATTTACAAATCCTGAACAAGGCTTTACTTGTTTACAACATCATCAAAAATGTCATATACAATGGCATACTTTGCATATTTAGTATTATATCATCCTTAATATTATTATTATTAATAAATTTTGCGTAGGACAGTTTGACTAATATTTTTACCAAAATAGCGACACTGTCACCTTTGTTTCACTAAAATGAATATTGCTTTTAGTATAACAACGGTGACATTGTCCCTACGGTGTTCATTTTAATACAATGGGATAACGGCGTCGGTAATGGGCAATGCCTACGAGAAAATTGTCTGGACGTATCAATCATAGGACACAAAAGCTCCGATTGTGTGCTACGGCCATTGTACGGCTTTAGTAAATAACTTTATATTTACTTACTTACCGACGCTCACGAGGGATAATTCAAATCCATGACAATTTTAATAGTATTTTATGCAACAGTTGTATAAGTAGGCTCAAAAAATGCGAATTACGTGAGTTGCGATACGAGCCGCGACAGCGGCGAGTATCGCAAATAGAGACGCAATGAGCGTTTTTTTACTTAATTATACAACGTTGCATACAATACTTTTTCTACAACTAGGTTTTAAAATATAAAATACAAAATTAAGCATAACCTGCAAACAAGGCACATAAGACGTATGACTGACAGTATGTGTCTATGGTAAACTTTTTTTTAATTCGAAATATACTTGCTAGTGACACGCAGTGACTATCTTAAAAATACTTTTTTTATGTTGGCATCAATGAATTCAGTTCGGAAAGTTTTGTTTTTCTTATAAACCCTAGGAATTTAATTGTTTGTTAAGTTGGTAGTTGTGCATTTTTATCGTAAAGTTAGAATTGAGCGCTTAATCCTTGACCTAAGTTTAACCTAGATTTAGAAGTGTGTGGCTGCTAGCAGTATCGTAATGTGACTATAACGACACTAGTGCTGTTATGGGGAATAGAGTATAGACTTCTCTGAACTCATATTATGTATGTTCTTATATTAGTGTTCGTGACCAAGTAAAATACAGATAAAAGTACAGGAGTAGAAAAAGATCTTTTACAGAATAAAACATACACCCGATTTAAATTAAGCAGTTATCATATAGAGGAAACAAAGACAGCGGTACGGCGACATCCATAAATTATTTCACACTCAAAAGGGATGCGGGTGGGGCCAAACGTGACATACGAGTATGTTAAAAAGATGAAAGAGAAGGGGGAAAAGCGTGACGAAGGTCCAGAACAAAAATAATCGTGTGGCGTAATTTATAGATAACCCCTATCATACTATGGGTAGCAGGATTAACACATCTATTTATGTTCCACTGTACACAGATCGATACCAATAAATGGATTTAAAAGAAGCCAAGTAAACATTAAATCGACAATGCAACAATAGTTTGGACCGGCGATGAAATACAGAAGAGCCCTGGATTACATCGCAGCCAATGTGCTCCCAGTGAACAACGGCGGCGTGATTTGAAGTGTCAATCATGCTATTGTTGTATTCGTGCATTCAGATTTCATAGACGGATTTATATATTCCGCAACCAGATCCCATACAGAGATTAATGTTATGTATACGCAACTGGTTGCAATAAGGCTTTTCCTTATTTGTACGGAACTAGACGGCGTCGTCCATTAAGTAAGCTTCGTAGCCAGTGGCGGACAGATAAGGACAAGTCTTTTATTACATACAACCTGTTGCGTATCAATAATATATATTCTTGTATCGAAAATCGTTGCGGATTACTAGTGCCCCTCTCCTTCGGAGAAGGGCACAACTCCATGATTGCCCAAAGTGGTCATCAACTAAAAAAAAACGTTGCGGATTACGGTTGCGTTGACGGCCGAAGGGGGCGGATTGCATATTTTCATAGTACATTTCATGTTAATAGTACATTTTAATTTTTGACATTACACTCCTTTTATACCTGTACTTACTACTTTTACCCGCGATACCGTTCGTGTCAAGTAAGAATAGGTACATTTTTAGGGTTCCGTACCAAAATGGTAAAAAAGGAACCCTTATGGTGCGACTCTGTCTGTCTGTCTGTCTGTCTGTCTGTCTGTCCGTCTGTCACAGCAAGATATCTCAGGATCTACTAATGCTATCGACTTGAAATTTGGAATAGTGTTAAGAACCGCTAACCCGAGCTTATCAGATGTAAAAATATTCTTGTAACTTTTTTACTTTTTTTTTAAAGGGGTCCGTAATGAGACTTTGCAAATTGAAAGTAGGGCTATTATATTGAGTGAGGTATCAAATGAAAGGGCCTAATTTGTAGATTAAAACAGTATTTTTGTATTTTTTTTTAAATAAGTAGTTTTTGATTTATGGCGAAAAACGTTAAAAAAAATACCGTTCCCCCCCTATTATCTTCGAAGTTACTGAACAGAAAAATCTGTAATAATTACCAATTATTAATGTCATCCTATATATTACAGGAAAAATATAACGGTTTTCCTAACTTGCACTGTTTTTGAGAAATTTGCAAAAATTTTAACACATACTTATTTGCTCCTACTAAACTAATCGCCATATAGTTTTTCTTGGACTATTCATGTATCTACTTATGAGTTTGTACGGAACCCTCGGTGCGCGAGTCCGACTCGCACTTGGCCGGTTTTTTTTATCTATGCCTAGACTAAAATGTTTTAATTCGACTACACAAAGAAACACGAAACTTTGTTTTGTATAGTGTAACAAAATCAAGATAATAACAGAATACTGTAACATATTAGATATAGCGTTTACCCTGGTTTTTGCTCGCTTTAAAGTCAAACGTGCCCGTTCATACGCGCGAGGGATTAGGAGCAGGGCCTCCGGGAAAGCGTAAACCATCGCGAGACCGAAAGTTTTGCTTTTACACAGTCACAAATGCAAAGACTCTATGCGACCCGATCGGGAGGCCATCTGGACACGTGAATCTTTAATTTCAGTAGTAATTCGAGCGCGACAGAGGCTACCTGGACACTTACATCTTTAATTTCCGTAGTAAGTCAGTCATTATATGTTACATTATGTCAAATTTTGAAAGACACTTCCAGTGGTCGATCTGACTGAAATCGTAGATCGATCGAATATAAATCGGCATGAAAGCGTAGATCCAATAAAAAGGAAGAATTATGTACTTATCGCGGTATTATTTATATTACTTAGGGCCGATACAGACGGACTGCATGCCAGCTACGATTTGTATGGGAACTGCATCACAACTGCACGCCGACTGCGCAGTTGTGATGCAGTTCAAGGACCATTACTATACATTACACAACTAGGGTGGTAATATAAAGAAAAGCCGAGATCGCAGATGTTTGCGGCCCGAGCTGCAAGCGAGACAACACGGGATGTGTACATAATTTTATGTCTACACTTGGCCAGAAAGCGGCTTTTTCCGTACGCGCAGCGTGCGGAAAAGGCCACTTTATGGCCAGGTGTGGCATAAAAACGAGAGGACTGTCATTCTCCATACTTTGGATCGTACCCCGACCGCAAGGGGATATCCAGGCAAAAACTAGATGGCGCTAAAAAACTAAACATTTAACGATGTTATAAATGAACAAAGAAACATAGTACAGTAACAATTAGTTCGTAAACAGTTAATAATAAATAAATTCTAACATTTAAATACTGTGTCACGCTTGCAAAGTTGAATAATTGTGAATAATATAATTCTTATACCAAGCTTATAGATACATAGATGTCGTTGAAATATCGGGGAACAGCTTTTTGTATGGAGAATGACAGTCCTCTTGTTTTAATGGTCCTTGCTTATATATAAGATCCAGTAAGAGCACTTACGTAAAGGAATAGGAATCGTAGTATCCTCTTGTGTGTCAGTATGTAGAGCACGTTGCCGGTTTCGGGGTCGATGACCGGCAGCCTGTGTATGCGGTTGGAGATGAGGATGCGGATGGCGTCGTACAGCGACGAGTCGGGCCCGATCGACACTAGCGACGAGCCCTTCAGGACCTCTGCAAGCGAACAATACAGCGTCACTAACTACTGAGAAAAGCAAGTATCCACCCACATACAAAGATTTACGCGGACCAGTTATCACAATTTATACACCGTGTTTTTATTGATTTCCGTTAACATCGGGCACATTCTTCAGATCTAATTAAGGGTGGTTCCACAAAAGTTGGGTAACTTTCTGACAAATTTTGCCATAGGTGTTATTAGATACTAGTTCGAAAACTTTTGGTAAAGTGCATTACTTATAATGGTTTACTTTTTATATCCAAAGAGGCCAGTCACTTTATTTGGTATTTTAACAGAAAATTAAGTTTTTTTGGAATATGTGTTCTAGGGACCGACGGGCTGTGATAGGGACTGACACCTTACATTGTTAGTACAATAAAATCACATGTGTATCTTATATAATCAGCATTTATTTAGTAATTCTTACTATAATCTTATTAATTGACATATTTATTGCAAAATCAAATTCAATTTATAGACAAAGCAGTCTTTAGTAAAGTATTTGTACCTAGTTAGATACTTCCTTACCAAAAACAATAATAGTAGTTTAAATTACTTGAGATCACAAAACTAAACATATTTTGTACTTATATCTTACGAAACTGTACTTTAAGTTCATGTAACAATGAACAAAAAAATATTTTCTTCTTCTAAATAATAATTGTACTCTAAGAACACAAAGTTGCAGTCTTATTATTTTTATCAATAGATAACAATTCTTAAAATCTTATAATACCTAGTTACTTGTCTTACTTCTCATATACATGAACTGCCTTGTTAAATTTATAAAATGGTATATTTCTCTTAATTACTAATTTAGGAACTCAAAGGATATTATGACTCCTCAGTCAAATCCTTTACGCATTTTCTCTGTCCTTTTTCCTTTTTTCTAAGGTATTTTAATCTTTCTTTCTCTTTATACTGGACCACTTTTTATTTTCTCTAGACGTTTTTCTTGCCTGTTCTGATTTTTTTTTGCTTTTTCTTCATTAGACAACGGTATTTTCTTTCGAGGCGCCATATTCTACAACAAACAGAATTGTTTTCAATTGGCGAATCTATTTAAACTATTATGAACGCCAGGCCCTAGCCATGGCATCAGTCCCTGGTCACATTTATGACCGGGGCCTGATGGCCTAGGGACTGACGAATCAGAACTAAATCACTCTTAGTCTACTCTTAAAAAGAAATACCGAAACTTGTAGATAGCTATAACATCAGAACAAACAAATCGCATATACACGCAAATAAAAGAGAATAGTAACTAATTAAGTTTTTATAAAACAACTTACCTAGGGGCTGACAGAGTGACTGGCACAGCACGTGTTTCCTCAGCGTCGACGCCGACCGCACTGATGTCAAGATGGCCGACGCGGAACAGCCCACGTGTATGGCTAACTTCACGTCGTTACTTCAGAACGCAACAGTTTTAAAACGCTGGTTTTGTTCGGTTGCCGCGTATTTTTGAAATTACTGAGTGGCTAGGGCCTGACTTTAACTATCGATGACACTACTTTTCTGATATAAAAAGATATGAAAATAATTAATATTGTTCACTAAATCGTTTCGGTGAGTAAGACAATGTAATTTTTATTGTGTTTAAGTCAAATAAAGTTCAAATATCACCTAGACATACTAAAACCGGACGAATGAAAGCAGTATTTTGGAAATGTGACATGGCTAGGGACTGATATAAAGGAGAGAAAACTACATTTTTTTGTGTTAAAAAAGTACATGAGTAAGGCTAAATTGAGTGACATAATAAAAAGTCGGTTGTTTCATGTGCCAGACATTTTTAATATTGGGTGATTAATATAAATTTATATAAAAATCCACTGGAACACAAAGTTACCCAACTTTTGTGGAACCACAAGTTAATTTCTCCAAGAAACTAATGCTCATACCGTTTTTAAGATATTCATAATCTTAATTTAATCACCAACCAGTATAAATGAGCTATCATAATTCCAACATCATCATAGTTGATATTAACTCTTGACTAACTCAAAAGTGTGTTTTAAAATGGTCATCAACTCAATATTAATTTATTTTGTATGAAAAGTAAAAAATAATCCGTGGATACTGTGACTGTATAGTGTATATGTCTTTAAACAGAAAAAGTACCAGTTCGATCCCCCCTCGAGGGAAAAGAAAGTTTTTTTTTAATAGGCGGGAATGAATACTTACGTCTCCAGGTCTCTAGGCGGTGCTCTTCGAGCTCCTCCATGGCGACGTTGGGACTGGTGTAGTACATCTGCAGGATCTTGATAAAGTCCGTGATGGTCAGCATGCCGATGAACTTTTGCTTCTGCGAGTCCCATAGCGGTGCCGCGCGGACGCCTGCGACGCATTAAACAATAAGTAAGATATTTCACTAAAGTCGAGAAACACTATTCACTGTTTGTATCAGCATTTTCAAACCTGGCTAAAACTATTGAGAGTAGGTACGATATTTGACAAGACTAAAGAGGTATGTTCACGCGGGTTAGTGTCCGCAACTCTAATAATGCGTCTATTTTGCGTGATTAACATTAATATCATGGGACGATACAAATATAATATGCCATAGAAAACTCAACACTTCATAATATATAACTGATTTGAACTGAAAGTAAATACCGTATACTATACTCATAAATAACAATATTTCCATAACCGATATTTTTTTAATTACCTACTTTGTAGGTAGAAGATTTGCAGTTTGAATATGTTGATTGTTCAATCGAATATAAGTAAAAGGCGGAATGATAGAATTGATTTCATATTTATATCGCAAAGCAATATCTCAACAATCTCCACTCTACTGCTTTCATATATATGTATGATCACATTCTGTTTAAATTTACGATTAGTATAACAAATAAGACCGAAGAGTGAACTCATTTTCTCCCTTAGACTTACCACCTCAGTAAGAAACAATACGTTGGTACAACAGACAGTATTGTTTGTCAGAAGTGGAGACTGTTATAATTTCAGAAAAAGCAAATACTGAGTTACTCACAGACAATGCGTTAATTAATTATATTATCCTTTAACTATTGTAAGTCCAGATTATATGTAACGTGGAACGATAAACACCTTAATTCCATGGAATTTGGGTCCGTATTGTTTCTTATCGAGGTTCGTAGTCCGGGTCGAGTCTACAGCTGCATCAACATAAAATAATGACGATTACATAACTGTTAAGGCTCTTGTGGGCATTCGCGCCGCAGTTACGCAAATGCTTTGGCCTTGGATCAATCGATACCTATCATTTTATGCACACTAATGAACGCAATATTTGATCGCGCAGCATGCACTTGTCAATCGAAAAGGTGAGGAATTCGCTAGGTCACATTGGCAGGAGAAACATTCGCAAAGCACATCAGGCAAGATTGAATTGTGTTGAAATTTGTGATAGTGGTTTAATCTCCACATTACGTTCAAGAGATACGAGTCGCGTGGCTCTTCTTGCTTAGATCGGTACGGTTAAGATCGGTAGGTATATAAAGTCCGACATCGTTTTATCGTTTCCGTACCTGAGAAGCATAATACTGTAAGTCCGCTATTTATTACACTTACTTACAGTATTATGCTTCTCAGGTACGAATTTACAATGGTTCAATTTGGCAAACATTTTCAGTGAAATTTATACTTAAAATTGCAGTTGGCTTTTTAGGGAGTTAAAACCTTACAGTTTGCTAAATGATTGAGGTTAAACGTAATAGGAGCAGTTGCACTAATAAGTTTTTAACTCGGCAGAGTATAATCATACAAATTAAACTAGGTTATCTTGAGTAAAATATGAATGGTTCCAGAACTTAATAATATGACAAACTACATACTTAACTTTAGTCACTTATTTAAATAAGACACTTCATACATTAGTTTACCAAAAAAATATGTGCAATGTTTAATCGAATTAGTCGTTTGAAGTATTTACTGTTCTAATATTATCTCCATACTAAAAATGAGGGACGGAGGTGTAGATGATGTCTCTGTCACGCTAATTTGAAAGGAGTAAAAATATAAATGCATAGCAAAGTCACCATGACGCTATAGCATGATAATTTAACATTTAAAATATATTTAGAACTGAGTCATTTGTACCGTAATTAATATGGTTAGGGGGGAGGGGGCAGATTCATAGTCAGTAAAAAAAGAACGACCCAACTTTTTTATGTCGCCACCGTCGTTCCAGCCTTACTTAGCCTAGTTTTTATGGTGCCAGCTAAGGAGCTCAACATAGCCAGCTTTGCGTGGCAGGCACCAACTTCAAAAATAACAGTTTAAAAACTGTAAATATATGTATATGTATATATGAATCGCTGATTATCCGTTTCTTTGAGGTAATTAACATATTACTTATTTTCTGGTTTTTAGTTTATAAGTTTTTGGAAGTTGGTTTTTTAACCTGTTATTTTTGAAGTTGGTGCTTGCCACGCATACTGGCTGTGTGGAGCTCCTTAGCTGGCACCGACTTCAAAAATAACAGGTTAAAAACTATAAATATCTGTATATGTATATATGAATCGTTGGAGTAAGTAACATATTATTTTTTAGTTTACGTTTTTGGAAGTCGGTTTTTATTTTTTGTTTTAAAAATTTACTTTATTTTTAAATTTTTAGTGGATCAGAAAAAATATTGTTTAACCAAATAGACTTAAGTCTATTTAGTTAAAAGAAAAAGAAAAAAAAAATCCAAATCGGTCTAGCCGTTTTCAATCAAATACCTAGCTGTAATCGGGGAACAAACCTACATAAAAATTGCTCTTTGTTTTGAAGTCGGTTAAAACTGAAAACTTATTTCTAATAAGAAATGCACGAGAAACTAAGAAAAATACCCAAATCGCTATATGTGTGCCTATAATATTTGAAGAGTTCCCTCGATTTCTCCAAGATTCCATCATCAGATCCTGATTTGATTGCAATGGGGCCACCTCGGAAGTCTACCCTTTCAAACAAAAAAAGAATTTTCCAAATCGGTCCAGCCGTCTTCAAGTAATCGGTGAACAAACACACAAAAAAACATACAGACGAATTGAGAACCGTCCTTCTTTTGGAAGTCGGTTAAAAAGAGGTGGACCATGTGAAACATATTGAAAATTACTTGTGTCGTACATATTTAATACTATTTAGCACACTTAATTATCTATTTTATTTTCTTTGTACCAGGTGTGATACAGGTATATAGCTCTGAAGACGATAGTGTTATGAGGGAATAATTTTTGATGGTTTTCCTGAATATAATTATTACATTATTTCTATTTTATTTAAGTAGGTAATATAATTTATGTTTGTTTTCCCACGCTTTAGAACTTTTTGAACTGAAATAAGTATTTTCATTTATCTGCACACTCTACCATTGACAATGCCATTTCATGTATTCATTCAAAAATGACATATGTGCTCAATCGTATTCTAATCGCGGTTTGATAATAGCCCTGACGGTGGTGGATATCTAACATGATTGAATCGGTAATCGCGAAAACAAAGTCCGTAGTGGTTTTATAGCTTAATCGATTGTTTTAGAACTATGCAATTCATTTTGTTCCTATACCACCGCTCGTTGTTTGCAAGACACCTAGTAAAGCAGTATATTTGCGAGGGAGGTCACGGCGCAGTTATCCATTAGCGAAACATCCGCGATCCCACTATAGTGAAAATGGACGTATGAGACAAAGTCGATTACTCGCCCGTAACAAGTTTATTGAGCTTGACCAATCATAGCGTTAAAAGCAATTGTTAGGGATATCATGTTATATTCAAAGGTAGGTACGCCATAACCATAAATTATCGGAATGCTACATAGCTCTAAGTGTACCATATATACTCGTACTGCCTTTTTCAATTACTTTTTTTGTAAATACTGCCAATGTTCAAGATTATTTGCAATTGCATTCAATATTTTACCCACAAATTATTATCAAAAATTACGCATTTCTGTTTTCCAATTAACTAGGTACTGCTAATTAATAGAAGCTTCTCTGGTGTACTGCGATTCATAATTGGTACCTAATACATTTTTAATGAATTCACACGCAGAACATGTCAAATATGTCGAATGCTGAAATTTAAAAATAAGAGTGTCACTCAGAGAGCAACATATTACGAAATTCTAAACCAAAAAATTATTAAATGAATTAATCGCAAATCTATTACGTCGGTATCTTCAACATGTCAATAGGTACAATTCGCCAAATTGCAATTTAAATGGTAAGCGAATATGTAAATTCAACAAACAATAAATTCATAATTAGATTATGTGACCTGATCTTAGAATGTAATTAAATTGACATCAATATAAATAAGAAAGGAATTACAATAGCCTTAGTAGTAGTCAAGTCACGAGACGTAGTCAAGTTACGAGATGTAACTTTGCCAAGCACGCGATATAAACTTACCTATATCGTATACATACATATATAGTATAATATGATAAAGCGCACATACCATTGTAGACTAGAGCGAAAAATGCCTTCTTTACGAGCAACTGCGTGTCGAATACCACGAGCTTGGCGGAGGTGGGGATCAAGTCGTAGCACTTATGGAACTTGAAGAATTTCACGAAGATCTGAGACTCGTCCTCTTCTGAAAACCACAAAATAATACCCAATCAGTATTCATTAGTAAATGTATGAAGGTATACGGTGTTTCTAATGTAACTTGATACTCTCATTTATGTTAAGAGTTTTATCGTTCCGGACCGTTCTGTCCGTTTCCCAAAACACCCGTTCCAAAATAACAGTTTCTTAAATCGGCCGTATGCCAAAAGACCCGTTTATCATAGCGTTCGTATACCAAAAGACCCATTTCTCGTTGCACCCGTATGCCTAAAGATCCGTTTCTTATTATACCCGTATGCCCAAAAGACCCGTTTGTCATGAAGTCATAACGTCCGTAGGTATGCCAAAAGACCCGTTTCTCGTTGCATCCGTATCCCAAAAGATCCGTTTATCATTATTTAAGTTCATTTGAACAATAAGTATAGTCGGCATCAGCATATTAAGCCAATCGTACCTATCATTTGAGTAACGGACTATTTAGGAAAAGGCAGTGACGGGATCGGATGTTTTGGGAACGGGTGTTTTGGGAAACGGATATCACGACAAACGTATATTTTGGGTGAAGCACATTTTGGGAAACGGTTTATCTAGGAAAAGGTTGTGACTTGTGACGGGAACGGTCATTTAGGGATTAGGTTTTTTTGGGAAACGGATATCAAGCCAAACGCATACGCAACGCATTTAGACCAAGTCCTAACGGTAAAGGGAACAGCCGAGACAGTAACGGGAACAACGCGGGCGAAGCCGCGAGTAAATGCTATAATTTACTATATCCGAGATTATTATCAGTTGAAAATAGTCGCTGTTAAGCGACGTTTAAGAATCCCAATTATTTCTGAAAAAATAAAAGCAGCACTTTTTCGTGCTCAAAATGGCAGCTATTTTTTCATACAGACTTAGTACAGCGAGGACAAGAGATGACGTCACAGGGTGCGTCCGTTTTGTATGGGCCGTTTTCAACGCTCGGCAACTTTTGATTGCAATTTGAGGCTGTTATAGTAATCCATTTACATCAGAAACAAAATTAAGGACACAAACCTATTTTCGTTTTTTTTCGGGAGAAATCGGAAGTGCAAATGACTCGAGATACATTGCTGCATATTCATAAGAACATAGTGTCAACTTAACAATTTAAAACAGCAATTACATCACCTGCCACAATTACATTTTTTACAGTAGACCAGAATGTGGCTTGATTTAATTATTACATCGCTTGCAAAAATATTAAATTAGTCCCTTCGGCCACTTTGGAAACCAAAGGTTCGAAACCAGTTTAGAACACACAATTATTTTTCTTTTTAGGAAACCTAGTTTCGAATAAAGAAAAATAATTCTGTTTTCTAAACTGGTTTCCATTACAGAATGTAGAATCTTGTTTTGAAACCCATTCAATATGTATATCGCCAGGATATGATAAAAACAGGGATTTGATCAAATCCCTAATGGTGATGATGAACTCCCAGCAGATGTTAAAATAAAAGCGCTTTGGGTTACTGCATTTCTCTAGTGAAATACAGTGATTTCATCAAATCTCCGAGCCGTTTTAGGGAAATGGAAAAAGGCCACGGGACTTTTTCATTTCCCTTAAAGATTTCATGAAATCCCTAACATATTTCAGGGAAAACATAAAACGAGTTATTTAGGACGACTCGGTTTTAACATTTCACTAAACAAGTCTAGTGATTTCATCATATCCCTAAACAGTTTTAGTGAAAATATAAAATAAACGAGTCGGAACGGTACGATCCATAGATATTTTTATTTTATATAAAATTGTGATGATTTAGTAAAATAAGTGATGAGAGGGTGAAAAAAAAAGAAAAGAAAAGAGAGGGGAGTGTGAAAGGGGCATTAAGATTAACTCGACTATTGTTACTAATAATTTTAGAATTCCAGACTATAGGGGTCTCTATAATAAGTTGTTCAGGTACAAAAGGAGGACCCAGACGATCCATAATTTGCTCTGCTAGTATTGGGGAAATTTTGATACGTTGAGTTGAGTGTCTTTAAATGCGAATCTAAACTATCTAACATTTTGCCAAACAACTGATGGCGATACACTAGGACTCAATGATTTACAGAATCTATGCCATCCTTCAAACTTCTTTTTTCTAAGAAGCTCCTTAGTGGAGTTTGCGATATTTAAGTAATGTTCAAAGTTATTATCCGTCATCTCTTCACTGTTTTTCTGCCTCCTTTCTTTGTTTAACTGCAATGGTACATTCCGAATCCCACCATGGTGGAGATTGTATTAAATCAGGACCATGACTTTTTAAGGGAAATGTTTCATTTGCAGCTTCTATTAATGCTGTAGCTAATTGTTGAGAGCATTCTATTACATTTGTATGAGTTGGTTCTGGTAAATCATTCAGTTTTATTTCAATTGCTTGCCTGTAGGGGAGACCGGGTATGGTTGTCTCGCGGGTTGGTTGTCACAGCGGCCATAAAATAATACTAAACGAAACATTAAGTACATCGATCGGTGCTAAAAGATCGCAAGAGCTGTAACATCCTTCCGTACTTCACCAATCGATGCACTTATTCCTTCGTTTAGTATTATTTTAAGGCCGCTGTGACAACCAACCCGCGAGACAACCATACCCGGTCTCCCCTACAGACTCCACTTATCATCTGTGATTTTATGTTTAATGCGAGGTTCTCTGACATATTTAGGGGGTTTTGCAAACGGAAAGCTGATAATTAAAGGATAGTGATCACTACCATAAGTGGATTCTGCACAAGTCCAAGAGAGAGATGGAGCAAGACCCTGAGTGCAAATGGACACATCTAATGCACTTGGAGTTCGTGCTAGTCTAGTTGATGATCCATCATTCATGATATATAGATCATAAGAGCTAATTAAATTCAGCAATAGTTCTCCATGCTTGTTTGTTGTTTCACATCCCCATAACTGGTGGTGGGAATTAAAGTCGCCTAAACACACAAATGTCTTTGGCAAACAGCTAAAAATATTATTTGTTTCATTAAATATGTCATCATTAGGACATGGATAATATAGTGAGACATAGCAAATTTTATTTACAACCACAGCAATGACAGATAAGTCATCACTGTGTACAGGGAGAGTAATTAGTGAGTATGTGAGTGTATCTTTTAGGAGTATGGCCACACCGCCATATCCATCAGGTCAGTGGTTCTCTGAGACAGACAAATCCAGGTATTTTAAAAAGTGATTCCTTCTTCAACCAGGTCTCTTAGAGACAGATGATAAAGGGATCATATTTATTAATTTTCGTTTTCCTGATCCCAGTTTTCATCATATCCCTGCGACGTAAATACATATTGAATGAGTTTCAAAACAAGATTTTATATTCTGTATTGGAAACCAGTTTGGAAAACAGAATTATTTCTCTTTATTCGAAACCAGGTTTCCTAAAAAGAAAAATAATTCTGTGTTCTAAACTGGTTTCGAACCCTTGGTTCTCGAACCTTCCAAAGTGGCCGAAGGGAAAATTAGCCTGTTTGTATGTCCCACTGCTGGGCAAAGGCCTCCCCTTTTTTCAGCCACTCGTCTCGGTTTAATGCATAGAAGCGTTATTCAAAATAAATACTAATGGTATGATTAATAATTAAACCACGAATAAATTATAATTCCTTTGATTTTGAAAGCTAGTCAGTCACATAATGTCATAAAAAGTTGATTATAGGTATAGTCTATTTGAATATTTAAAATGTTCATGAAATTTCTATACTTAAGTTGAGGTTTTATTATTAATTATATAAAATTAATTATTATTACTTTTATTATTAATTCTAGGATTTTATATACTCTATGTGAAAACACGAACCTTTACAACTAAAACCGAGACCACCCGAGCGTCAAGGCCGAAATAATCGTACTGTACGAATAATTTAGGCAATACATATATATTTGTATGCTGCCTAAAGCAGCTGTTCAGAGTGTAAAGTTGTTGTTGTAAAGTACTGTTAGCGAATTATCATTATTCGGTCAACTAAAGGCACAACAATATTATTACTTTTTTTGCACTTCTGTTAATGAATACCTGCGGCAACATTTTATCGACCTTCTAGAGAATAATATATTATTTTTTCTACTGTTTTTGTGCATCGCCAGATACATATCTATTATAACTTTATTCCATGCAAATGGGTACGGACACTGGTAAGACAATAAATTCATGCATGACTAGATTGTATCAATGAATATTTTATTGGGTCAGCAACTAAACGACAATCATTGAATTGTAGGACTTTAAATGAATACTCCCTTTCAAATAGACTTTAAAATCCAACGAGAGACTTAGATATTGTAAGGCGGTTTACAATGAAAGATACTTTTCTTGAATATTGACTTTTATTCCGTATGTACGGTACCAGATATCCGACTTGAGACTAAAACAATTTCTTATAAAATAGAGCGAGACAGACTGTATTCCTATAAATTCAAATTATGAAATGTTTTCCAAAAGTCGCCAGTCCGTTTCGGAGATAGTGTGAGGCTGCATATCAAAATGCAATCCTCACAATATGAACGTTATTGACGTCATCGTCGTTCGTCGTCGGTTGGTTTCTTTATTTATGCTGCCGCCTACCCCGCACGATCATGAAGCAGGCCGTGACGTCATCGTCATTGAAACTCTTGCGTTGGAGAATACTCTAACAAGGAACTCTATGAGCTGTGGAGCACGCGAGTCTGTCAAGCGTCAACCCCCATGGCTACATCATTTTGAAAAAGAAAACAAAATCTTATTCGACGATTCTATACAATTATCAAACCTGCTCATAAAATTTCACGAGAATCGGTTGAGAACTGGGACCTGCAGAGCCTGTCAGACCTGCGAAAGAATTTTTGCCCAAGCTGAAACGGAGACGCTGTGATCCCTTCTTATTGGTACCAAGTTTTTTGTTAATGAATGAATACAGTAGTCACTCCTATTCCTATCCACTGCGTGGCGTCCATAGAACCCGATTTCCACCGGCTTGCCTATTTTAAAGCATATTGTCGGAGTATCTACTACTTCTGAAGAAAAAGTATTCCAAATCTGCTCCGGCTTTACTAAGAATATATTTGACGCCACGCCACTGATTCCTATGTACATGTTATGTCGTGTTAAGTAATACTAATACTTTGTAATACTATGTAACAATTCTCAGGCTGCTTATTAAATAACGTAAAATTTCCTGTTTTTGTCGTATATAGCCCACGAAACCTAAAGAGACTTTAAAACTTTGGGTTTTATATTAAAATGAATATAAAAACCACTTATGTATTACTGCTACATTTCAGACTTAGTACTTTATAGTTTAAAAAATATTCTATAGATGAATTTGTATCTATTAACCGCGGACGTCCATTGCTGAACATATGCTTCCCAAAGATCACCACGGAATGCGCCACAGTGTGCAGACCGAAACTCTTCCGAGGTCGTATGTTCACCGAGTCTCGGCGACCCCACGTTGCGCTTACCTACGCGTGGCCGCCTCTCCGGGACTTTACTGCCCCATCGGTTGTCCGTTCTCTGGGCTGTAAGGCGCGCCCACTTCAACCGTGCAATCCTGTGAGCTAAGTCAGGTTCTTCGGATCTTCTGCGGATTTCACTATTTCTAATTCTATCGCGCTCACAAAAAAACAATGCACGTTATTATCTGAGACGCCTTATTATTCCGATTGTGAATGACATTACTTCAACGATATTAATTCAAATTAAGATAATGTAAATTGCATTTTTTGACGGTTGTTTATAATTGTATGCATTGCTATCCAATCTACACACCCACACCGCGTCAACCTAACAAGTTGAAGTTTGACGCGATGTACGTAATGTTCATTTAATGTGATCGAAAGTAGAATGGGCAGATTATGTAGACACCAGCCATGGAACCAATAACAATAAGCAACACATCATCAGAAAGGTTTTTTAATATTCTTTATGTATGAAGGGTAAACTCAAAAATGGGGGACATGATGTAGTTTTAGTCTAGGTTAGGCTAGTGTAATCGTATAGTTTATATTTATATATTTTTTACTAATTTACTATTCAATGTACCTCCACTTCCCTCGTCTATTATCAAATAAATAAAACCGCCTTATTTTTATATTAATTTAAGTTAATTTGTTCTGATATATTATACAGCGAATCATTATTTTTATAACTGCGCTCTTCTGTAGCGGTGGTGCAAAACCGTATTTATTTTGTATCATTCACCGTTGTTGGTTAAAAAAAGAAAAAAGGTATGGCCAGATAAATCGAGACTTCATCAATTAGGTTTTTGTACTGATTGTGTTTTAATGATTACAAAGTCACATTACGGCTTTTAAGCGTCTTATTATAATCACAGAAACCGATAACAAAACAATAATGTTCGTAAAAGGGGAAAAAGTGGAAAGTTCATTTTAATAGCTGAATTAAATTTACACTTAAATATACGAACATGCATACAAAACCTAACATACCATGACACAAAACCATCAATAATTACAAAACCATCACAATCTGCGACACAAGAACTTAGTATCGACAAAAACTAATATAGTTTACATTGAAATTCACACTCTTCATTTGGTGATGACTGTTTTTAAAAAAGATTTACGTTATTACTACGATGGCATGGTAAAATGTTTAAGTAACCAATCCATTGACATATCACTTTTTATTATTGGTAACATAGGCTGATTAGCCCGTCCTCCTTTACCTTGGAACCCCTTTATTTACGGGTACCCTTTGTACCCGTAAATAAACTTTGCTATAAAAGTCAAGTTACATGACATACAGTATAGACACATGGACAATTTTTTTATTCGATGCCTTTCTTAATGACATTTAATATATATTTTTACTCAACTATTATTAAAGAATATCATTATT
Source organism: Eudemis profundana (assembly GCA_947034925.1). Classification (NCBI taxonomy): domain Eukaryota; kingdom Metazoa; phylum Arthropoda; class Insecta; order Lepidoptera; family Tortricidae; genus Eudemis; species Eudemis profundana. The sequence goes on from OX344794.1 coordinate 31,910,140, forward strand.
TAGGTGTAAACTGTTTAAGCGTGATTCAAAACGGAAGAGGCAGTTCGCTCAGCCTGTCAATTTCCCCTTTTTCCTGTCGCCGCAGCCGCTCCGCAAAGTCAAAACAAAACCTAATAAACTAATTCAGTTTGTCATATTCGTGGCACGTTTAACGCATTAACAAAACTAATACTCACTGAAAAACCAAGATTTAGCCCAATATGTGACATTATTTCAGTCTAGAAAATCATTGTATATATTTTAATTCTTAGTTGAAATGGAAAACGTATATGTTTTTGTCAGCAAATACACAAAATGAAAACAACCACAAACAGACACGGAAGGGAGGAGTGCCGCAAAAGTACAGGCAACAACAGCGTGCGGCGTGGGTGCCATAAACAAGCCGGCACCTTTGAGGAGCCAATCAGCGAGGAACGCCGTCCACGCACGGCCGACCTCTTCGAACTCCTTGATGAGATCGATAGAGTAGACGGACTCTTCGCAGTCGCCGACGGCGAGAGCGGGGTTGTCCGAAAAGTAGTGTAGACGCAGCATGCACGGGGCCGCGCATCGCCCGGTGCGGCCCGCCGCGCCTCCCACGGCTCACTGCTAATTATAAGCACAGAGGCGCGCCGTGCCGCGGCCGCGGGCGCCGGGAGACGTGCGACGAACTTGACACCGCTGGCCGCCGCGCCACCGCCTCGCCACCGCCTCGCCACCGCACCGCAGCCTGGCCCTGCTTGCCCGATCGGTGCCCACGCGCCACACCGATTTTCCATAACGCCGTCATTTTACCACATCGCTGTTACGCTATATGCGACACTACTAATTACCACTTTATCGTAACATTATTCATTTTCCCTAAATTTGATGGTTTTTTTGTTGAGTGTTGGTACAAAACTTCAGATGGTGGCGCTACTGCGGGGGTATTCCCGACAGATAATGAGAAAACTGAACTACAGGTCGATTCACAAGAGCTGGCTGAATGGATTGAACGAGTGAATGATAATGTTTATGTGGGCATCACAAAATGATTAAACACAGGTTGATTTAATAAGCGATAATCGTGTTTTTATATTATGTCGTCGCATAACTTCGTTACCCAGTCTGCAATGTGTATTTTATGAATAACAAAAAGATGTCTACTTACACTATCGCAACTTTGTTTGCACACTGACGCCGTGTGGCGTGAAAATTAAATAAATAAATATAAGGGGAGAATCTTACACAAATCGAACTAGTCCCATAGTAAGCTCAATTATGTTTGTGTTATGTATACTAGACGACGATATATTTAATAGATACAACTACTTAAATACATAGAAAACATCCAAGACTCAGAAACAAATATCATTATACAAATAATATTTGCTCTTACCGGGATTCGAACCCAGGACCGTCAGCTTCGTAGGCAGAGTCATTAACCACTAGGCTAAACCGGTCGTCAAAATTGCATCGAAACATCTAAATTACATATGAGTTTCGCATATTTTCGCCATGATTTCGTAGATTGCGGCGTCAGTGTAAAACGGGGTATAAATTAAATAAAAACTCCATGGTAGTAAAATATTTGTAGCGAAACGTCCAATTTACTTTTCTGCCATTTCGTTTATCTGTTTAGTCTTAACAATATGCAGATTATATGTATTTTTATTCATTTCTTCAATAATGAACAAGTGTTATGTACTTGTTTACAAAATATTTGGTTCCTTCCGTATAAAAACGTCATTCAACAGTGACAAGTGACATTACTTTCGGTCAATCCATTCGTGCCAGCTCTTGTGAATCGACCTGTAACTATTATGTTGCCATAATAATATAAACAAAACAATTTCAACCGGTTTCTGGGATTCTGGGGCTGCGTATAGCGTATCGCGTATTATTTTTACCGTCTATTTAAATGCGTTACGAAAAACGTAAAACTTCAATTTATTTTAAGGTAAAAGTTGAGAATTGGCACAACTCAGTTATCTAAAGTATATGCAATTTACCTTACAATTCATGTAAACCCTACCAGGGTCTATTAGCTGAATAATATCTAGCAAGCCATAGTAGGTACATGAAAGTAAATAAAACGGTTCTGCCTACTCGATCACATCGTTTGAATCTCTGTTGCCTTTGTGACCGCGCATCTTTGGAAGTACAATTGGATTATAATGCAGTAAAATCATCAGAGCTCAGTTGAAATCACGGTTCCAGGGCGCTGACGGAGTCACCTCTACGAACGCCAGATGAATTATTATGGTCCTTATTATCACTGGCTACTGGCGAAACATATACATAACACGTTTATTGATAATAAATTTACGTACTTACTAACAAGTGAAATTATAAAAACTAATTTCTTTGGACATTTGTTAACCCCTTACCGCACACGAAATCATATTCCATTTTATTTGACATTTTCGATTTTTTTAGCGTATGGTATGATTATTTTTCCAAGAAACTAATGTTATTTATAAGAAACATCTTATCGATAAACGGCACATATTTTTGTTTTCATTCTAAGAGTAACTTTTTCGCTAGGATTAATATTTAGGTAATGAGATATGGTAGGAATAATAATTTTTTTAGCTCTCTCTTTCTAATCTAATTTTCCTTCCTTGGGTGCGCGATGGACTCGATGTAAAAAGGTAAAACATTTTTTGATTGCTTCATTAAATATATCTCCCGCCTCAGGTCTTTTATCTAAAATAGGTATAAAGGAAAAGCGTGGCCTTTAAAAAACGAACAAGCCTAATTGTGTTTGGCCTACGCTCGCTTGTGTATAATTATTGTAAATTATTATTAAAAAACCAAAGGTTCATTTCATTACAAAGAAAATAACATGGTTTCTAAGGCGGATCCTATTATATGTATAAAACTTCACATTAAATATGGTATATTTTCTTCTATACACGTGATAGATAACAAATTTCGTCATCTTGGTTAGTTTCATGGTAAAAACATATTATATTACAATTTCTTACCTAAATCAGAAAGACTGACTTTTTCCAGAAACGGATCCGCGACTGGTAACTGCAACAAGAAAATTTGTAGGGTAAATTGACATCAGAGCGATAACTAGAAAGTATGAACTGAAAAAAGGAATTCAGAAAGTTCCGTTTCTTCGAATTAATTTTTATTGTAGCTTTAAGTATGCAAATTGGGACACGGACAGGGAGGATATCGTGACTTGTTCGCTAACACGCCATGCCATAGTGTTAACTACTAGACGCAACATAATGTTCGTTTTAGTTCATTCCCATTTTATCCACTGCCTATTTCGCCCATATTCTTATTCGTCCACATACCATTTCCATCTCGTCGACATTACCAATCAGTCTACATTCCAGTTCACCCACATTCCCACTTGTCGTACTGCCGATTCGTTCAATTCCAAAACTCAAGCTCTGGGCATAATAATGTCCACGGCACGGCGCCGTACGCGGTGACGTGGCGCGGCGCGCGCCATAGAAACTGTATGGCGAGCGCGGTGCCGTTTCATGGCGTACGGCGCCGTGCCGTGGACGTCTGCGCCCTAAGAGTTAAGCAAAATCAAGGCAATTTTATATGGAGCAGCAGAGCAGATTTAAAAAATTGGATACCTATGTGGACAAACAGAATCTACAATATGGATGAATCGGGAATGCGATCCTTTATGATTTGGTACATACGAGCTAATCGCCGGTGTAAACCTGATGCCCAGTTACACTAAACAATTTGACACCTTCTAATAAGGTTAAGTGCTGACTCACCCCTCTGGAGTCTCGAAACAGCATAGCCGCGTGGTGCGGGTCGAGGAAAGCGTCCGACGCCCGGTGTCGAGTGGATACATTGCCAAGGGAGGATCTTCGCTTTTCTGCTTCTTGTGATGCGGCCCGCCGCAAATGTGCTCCTGTTAGTACGAAATACAGAATGTATATAAATATTTAGTTAAAAACGAACAGTGATAATCTCACACGTGTAACTAAAACGTGCAACCGGGGAACAAAAGTAAAAAAATACGACGGCCATACGGGAATCGAACGGCTTTGGTGTTTGTTCAATACAGGTACCAGACAGCAGATGAATTCAAATCACTGAGTTCCCAAACGTAAGCGTTGTGTTAACGTATATTCGTTTAATCAAGATTCGCTATGTACGGACACAGGTTCCCGAAAAGCTCTTCTATAGTAAAGCTTAACCCATTTATTTATACGTACAGCGATCACAAATCAAATGAGGCTAAGGCTATAAATACAGTTGAGATATGATTATTGGAGTTAGGATTTAACTGGCATTAATGCGTACAAATTGCGATGGCTTCGTTTATTAGATAGTGTACATAATATGTGATTTTTCTAAAAAAACTATACATTCAAAATATACATACTCTAAAAACACTGAAATTGCTATACAATTGCCTATAATATTTGAGGACTCCCTCAGTTCCTCATGGGTCCCATCATCAGAAATCAAAAATTCATGCATAAACGAAGGAATTCTGAGGTAACAAACATTGCGAGTCGGACTCGCGCACCGAGGGTTCCGTACAAACTCATAAGTAACATGGATAATTCAAGAAAAACTGTATACATAGTTATTAGTTTAGTAGGAGCAAATAAGTATGTGTTACGATTTTTGCAAATTTCTCAAAAACGGCCAGGAAAACCTTTATATTTTCCTGTAATATTTAGGATGACATTAATGATTGGTAATTATTACAGATTTTTCTGTTCAGTAACTTCGAAGATAATAGGGGGGAATGGTAATTTTTTTTACATTTTTCGTCATAAATCAAATACTACTTTAGTAATATAATAGTCCTACTTTCAATTTTCAAATACCCATTACGGACCCCTTTAAAAATAAAGTGAAAAAGTTACAAGTTTTTTTTACATAGGCTCGGGTTAGCTAGATACTTTTAATACTATTCTAAATTTCAAATCGAAAGCAGCAGTAGTTTCTGAGATATCTGGCTGTGACAGACGGACAGATAGACGGACGGACAGATAGACGGACGGACAGACAGACAGAGTCGCACCATAAGGGTTCCTTGTTAACCATTTTGGTACGGAACCCTAAAAACTGCTGTGACGCTGTGTCGTGTCGTGTGTTTTACGAAGGTTTTGCGTGAAGAGATGCGTATAAGAACGGGTAATATTTTCTTTGAGCGAAGGAGTCGTAAGTGGTAACGATTTCTTTGATCAGTTAGCTACTGAGTGATGTGATTAAATTTCGAACGTAGATGATGATAAATTTAGTTATCATCAGTTTTCTGGATTGCCTCTCATAACAGAAGTCTTAAAGACGTACTCACTCATAAATACCAATATACAGAAATGGCCAGACTCATCCTAGTTTATTTTGGAGACTCTTTATTGAATACCGGATAAGAGACATAAAGTAGACAACATTTTTTAGTTACAAAAACAAACTATGGTGGATTTCACATCGGATTTATAAAATAGTATCAAAATTTATTAATTTTATGCTTGCTTGCTTCATTTTATCTATAGGCATGATGGATATCAAACGGATCAATTAAATACAAGCATCGATATCTCGAGGAGTATTTCAAAGGCCTCAACAGACATCAGCAACTCTGAGCCAAAAAGCCACAAAGACGTTAACGTCCGGATATGGGTTGAGTTACTATTTTATCTCAATATCGGCCTAACTGTTATGATGCGACATGACACAACCGAAATAAATAGGAAAAAAACGGTCCAGTGCGAGTCGGACTCGCGCACCGAGGGTTCCGTACATACTCGTAAGTAGATACGCGAATAGTCCAAGAAAAACTGTATGACGGTAGCTTATTAGGAGCAAATAAGTATGTATTACGAGTTTTGCAAATTTCTAAAAAAACGGTGCAATATAGGACAATCGTTATATTTTTCCTGTAATATTTGGGATAATATTAATAATTGGTAATTATTACAGATTTTTCTGTTCAGTACGTTTGAAGATAATAGGGGGGGAATGGTATATTTTTGAACGTTATTGATCATTAATAAAACAAACATGATTAACAAAAAAAAATATTTGATACAATAGCACAACTTAAAATGTTCGACCTCCCATTACGGCACCTTTTAAAAAAAAGTCGAAAATGTACAAGATTTGTTTTATGTCAAATAGGGCCGGGTTAGCGACTTTTAAAACTATTCCAAATTTCATATCGATAGCAGCAATAGTTCCTGAGATATCTGACTGTGGCAGACGGACAGACAGACAGAGTCGCACCATAAGGGTTCCTTTTTACCATTTTGGTACGGAACCCTAAAAAGTATTGGTGCGACTGAAATTAATTATATGGGAAAGCTTTCTTAATTTTTGCTATGGTTTATTGTTAACATCGAAAATATTCCGATTCGGATTATAATGAAGCGCAAACATTGAGCGTTTCAATTGCCTTAGACTTTTTAATGCGAAATCGGACGAACATAATCTACACAGTGAAGACGCGCACTAGCGACCTATACAGCAAAAGTTGGCCTGCGTTGCGCCATAGGCCTTGATTATATTTTCATGAGCATTTATAGACTCAACGAGCAATATATCATACAATACCGTGTTATCAATTTATCGCTCATAGATAGTCAAATCACGAGATAAGCCTTTCATAGAGGTATGGCGTGACTTGATAAATAATTGTTTTACTGAGCCCAGTTGGTCCCACAGTTTTCGGATTTCCACTATGTGCGAGACTCGACACAGTGTTGACGATTCGTCAAGGTTACATACACTCCGTGGCTCGTTGTCAAACCAGGTTTATATTTCTGGGCTTCTGTCAATACATACACAATCTGAGTACTGTATGTATGTATTAGGATGTTCCACGTGTTCATATAGATGTACCTAGATCCATTATCGTGATAATGGAGGCCTTTTTCGTAAAACACTTTATAGACCAATAGCTTCTCCTTGCTTCTCCAAGCCGTCGCAATTTTCCTGTCGCGGCTGGAATGAGGCTGATTAGCGCAAATATAAAACTGTAGATAAATGCGTGTTTGGAATGTGTCTTATCTCTACATTTTTTGCTACTACTGATGAGAAGAAATATAATGTTTACGTAAAACTGGGAACCAAAAATATTGTAATAAAGTTATATTAATATATATCAGTCCTTACTTTATGCGTCTATTCTATTGTAGGTCCATTTTTCTTCTCATATTTTAGTTTCTTATGTCATTTAATTTTAATAAAAATGTTAATTAATTGATGTCAAACAAAAAAAGGAAAATTCTCTTGGTATTGGAGGTAGTATATGATTATCCAGATGACCAACGGACTAGATAACTAACTATAAATTCGGTAGAACCCTAATGTATTTACCATAAGGTAATTTTGATAACAATAATTCAGAATACATTGTTTACAATCACGACAGACATAGGTACTATGACTATAATCTGTACAATGATGGGTCGCCGTTGCGATCAAAGCACTGGCAAATTACTAGTATAGCTATCTAAATTTTATACTAATTTCGGAGGGGTACTAAGGATATCGATGGATCTATAAATAACCGTTACTAAGTTATTATACTAAAATGCAAAATAATCAAAGTTCTAATAAAAAATAAGCAACATTTTCCTTCTTGTTACTGAGAACGTGAATAGGAATATAATAAGATCCTTCTGCTGTACAATATACCAAGAGCCTTCTGCTGTTACCCTGCCGGGATGAGGCGACACTTCGGAGATGCCTATTTCCTTTCCATTTCCACACTTGTCTCATGACATGTCATGTGAATTTGAAGAGTTTTCATCACAAGTACCTATTCTGTTAACTCGATGTAATTAGCTTTGCCAACTGTTTTGCAAAAACGTCACGACAGAGCGGAGTGGAAAAACCGTTGGTTAATCTGAAGAGTAATATTATGTTTGAAGTTGTATTTCCTTTGCAACGCAAAGCAGATCGTCAAATGTATCATCTCGCCAGTCGCATGTTAAACCGATTTACTTTTCATGAATTGCTAAGTTTTAAGTAAGCTTTAACTATAAAATTAGATTTGAAATGACCCTTGTACTAAGTTATCTATGCAAATAATTACCAAAAGTAAGATGTGCACTGAATGTATAGGTAAAATTTAGATTTTTTAAAGATCATTGCGAGAATCGTACCTATGTAAAACTGTTAGTGAATTGTCCTCTAAATACGGAAGACTTCTTGGTTCGTCACGCTTGACTGTCAGTCAGTACGTTGACCACATCGCGGCACAAAAGCGCTGTGTTCCCATTTCAAAATAAACTCCCTCTATTCTACCCTGGCGCGCATTAAAGTCCGACGGTGACACGACTGTACAATAAAGAAGTTTAGCACAAAATACGTTTGGACCACTTTCATTAGATCCTTATTATGCTACTATAAGTAATCTGATTTCTTATCAAACAAAGAAACTTACTGTCCATGTTGTAAAATAAATCAACCTTCTACCAGTTTCTTAGAGAAATGAAAAAAGTATTCATGATATTTAATGATAAGTCGATAGCATCATATTTTGATGGCGCCATTTCTATTTCAAATAAAACCCATCCGTCAGCACTCAATAATTTCCCAGCGGCCTGAACTTATGGCATTTTCATTTTGTTTACCACGTTATGGCAACTGTTCCCATATAGGTGGTTACGTTATTCTTTGTTCATTCAGTATAATTCTTAATATTTTTCTACTCCTCTTTTATCTGTCTTTTACTTGGCCACGAACACTAATACATATAAGAACATACATAATACGAGTTCAGAGAAGTCTATACTCTATTCCCTACTACTACAAACTTAACAAACAATTAAATTCCTACGGTTTTTAAGAAAAACAAAACTGTCCGAACTAAATTAATTCATGCCAACATAAAAAAAGTAGTTTTAATATAGTCATTTATGATATAATTCAAATTAAAAAAAAAGTTTACCATAGACACATACTGTCAGTCATTTGCCTTGTTTGCAGATTATGCATGCTTAATTTTGTATTTTATATTTTAAAACCTAGTCGTAGAAAAAGTATTGTATGCAACGTTGTATAATTAAGTCAAAAAACGCTCATTGCGTATTTATTTGCGATACTCGCCGCTGTCGCGGCTCGTATCGCAACTCACGCAATTCGAATTCTTTAAGCCTACTTATACAACTGCTGCATAAAATACTATAGTAGCTGCGGTTCGACAGCTTCTCTTTTGCATGACGTTATAATATTATAAACGAATATGACCTCAAAGCAAATGTACGATATTTATTTTGCGTCCGTATTCACCCACTCCACCCAATGCTGAGAGGATTTAAATATGTCTGATACTAACGGACATGAAGGCATCCCCGACATCTACTCGCACGAATTAGAAGCAACAACTCAGATCAAAGAAATTTATCACTTATTCTTATTACGTATAAAACGCTCAGGAAAGATCAAATTACTAAAATAGAAAATCACCCACCTTCTTTTAAAATAGTATCGTAGATGTGATAAGTGGCACCACAATCTTCTAACAGTGGTTTTTTGAGGATTCGATGAAGATGATCGCCATCGAGGGATTTGGAACGGGAGCGAAATTCTTCAGGGTCGACCGCCGCGGCGTCCTTCGTAATGGTGGACGGGGCTGCACAAGACCCTCGGCGACCCTCGCCCGCCTCATGCCGCCAGTGTCCTACCTTCTTTCCGAACGTCCGGATTAGCTCTTGTATGGAGTGGTGCTTGTATCGAGTGCCACTAGAACTGGAGCCCGACCCTCGTCGCTCATGCGAATGATGGTGCTCTTTAGAGCCACTGACACTTTCAGTCAGCTTTTGAGCAAAGCTCTTGTTATCGAACCGATTTTTGTAAGGAACATGGTTTAGTTTCGTGTTACTGATTTCTCCGTAACGCTCACATTTGCTATATACGTTTTCCTGTATGTCATCCATGACATCGTTATACAGCGGTGAAACATAATGCCGGTATTCTTGACGAGGCCCTTGATAAGCGTTCATACTGATTTCACCGCGTTGCTTCGAATACTCGCCGTGGTGAGTGTGGTAGTGATGGTGCGGGTCTAAGCGAGACGTAGTCCGAGATTCCATAATCTCGCGAAAATAACTTGCAAAATTAGGATATTTATCCCGAGGACTAGAGGCGCATTCGAAAGGCGCTCCCGATTGTCCCCGTAGGCTTCGTTGTGCGAATGAACCCCTTGTGTTGATTGGGATAGATCTCGGATGGTTTTCATTTTGTAAGGTAACACGAGAGTCTTCAGTGCTCAAACTCGAATACCAGCTTTCTGTACTGTCTTCTTTCTCTAACGGGGGTGTAGATTCCCGGGAATGATGTTTGTGTAAGAAGTGTGTAATTCCGTGCATTGTTACCTCAATATACATCCAATTTCTAAGGGAATGCAGAACAGGATTGACCCATGGTTCATCAACTGTATCTACATTTTTTTATTATTAACTTTTCCGCTTAATTAAAATGCGTACGATACTAACGAAGGTCAAAAGTCGCAAGAACGCTGGTCCACATCATTAAAATCCTTGGCACAACTAATTTATGTATCGCCCCGAAATCAGTTTAATAATGTTACAAAAGCAATTACTAGACACAGAAGTTTAATAATCGGAATCAATCAGAAAAATCGCAGAGGAATATGAAGTTACACGAATTGAGACGATCAAACAAATTTTAATCGTACTGAACGAGGTATACAAAAGCAGGTTGGTACAATGACCCTTAAACTAAGCCGTCGAGCGCGGAAGTACTCGATATTTCTGTTTCAAGGTTAAGAGACCGGGTTTGTATTCAGTAGGGTTCCATAAATTCGTAAACGCCGAAAGAGGTCGGTCGTGTTCGGGGCGAGGGGTTACGTAACGCTCAAGCCGTCCGGAGGCCGCGCCTCGCTCGCAACCCATGTCAAAGCTGGTTTGGATTTAAGATTCAAGGTCGGCTATTATTTGGGGAGTGCGTTCATGTGGCAGACGGGGAAACGCGGTGGCTAAGGGGCGCCGTTTGTGCAAAACGCATGCGCACGTGGGGTCACCTTTAATTTTCGAGAGCTCGCTATAAACCGATCACATAATCATCATTATTACGATTATGTTTTATGACAAAATCGAATGTAAACTGTTATATATTATGACCTACTTTAAATATAAAAGCAAGTTATATTATAGGTCTGGCAAAGTTCATACACTGCCACGGTAATCGTTATAAAACATTCGTGTCCCACCTACTTGTAAACGTTAAGTGTTATATCATACTGGAATTCGGTGTACCTACTAATTCGTTCTTTTTTTATTTTTCAAAATAAAATAAAATACCGAAGGTTTCCTTTTAAAGGGTAGGGTAGGGTTTGTTGTAAATATATATAATCCAGAAATATACCCTAATAGTAGCACTTTGTTTCATATAATTTATCTGAAATTTGATTAGACATATCGATCGTTACAAAGCGCCTTCCTAAGAATGTTTGCATTTGACACTGGCTTGATCGAGAAACGCGACGCATCAGTTTTCATGCCAAGTATACGTTAGTTTCTACGTATAGTATATATATATACTGCAGTCAACAGTCATATTTGGAACATATTGTATCTCGAGATTTTACGAAATTTGAACCCGAGCAACAGAGACTATTAAAATGTTAATTACTTGTTCATTTCGTTTGGCACAGATGCCTTTTTGGTTCTACACCTCTACATCTACACTAATCGATACTAATACATACATGTACATATAAGATTGACACTGATTTTGATTGACAGAGAAATAAAAAAACATATTTTAGAACTACATACAAAAAGACATTTCAGAGTAACATTGGTACTTTTAGATCAGACTCCTTAAGAGATATAATTGCTAATTTATAAATATTAACTGTCCGTGGACCGGATTACAAAGCGAGTTTATGTTGATTAACACATTTGTTGTAAAATCACGTGTTAAGTAATTGTCATTGTAGAAAGTGTATATTCAAACACAAACTATTACGCATTTAACCGTTCACTTTCCGTCGTTCTTTTCTTAACTTTGAATAGATACATTTTAATGAGGTACCTGAATTGTACAAAACAGTGCACAAGGGTATTTTACCACAATGATTAGTAATGAAAACAGACCCCTTTTTAAACTTGTGCTAAGCCATGTTTCCCCATGACTTAGCATATCGCAAGGTTTAGTCACATCACATATCTTATTTCCAATATGTCCATAAATTATGTACCTGTGTGACACTTCATATTACTGATTTGACCTACCAATATAATATTATCTATTTATATCGTCCGCAGCATTTATCAGATATTTGTTTTAGACTCCCCAACATATATCTACAAAAAATATTTCTCTAACAAATGTTCTCCTCTCGATTACGTCTACACGTGGATATTTGTGAAATTTCCGGTACAAAAATCATAACGGAAAGAAAGTTATTAAAAAAAAAACCGTATTATTTCCGACTGTATTCTCTATGATTGCTGTCTTCGTGTCGCGGGGCGTTCTATCTGTGATAGCACGAATGTTTATGAGTTCAGGGTAGCAAAGATTGCGCAACTGACACGGCAAAGTTAATCAATGAGCACCATCCAAGCTGCAGTAGGGACTGATAACTGAACTAGACTAAATATTTTCTAAACTTAGAAAATTAGAACTATAAAATCCTCGGTTAAATAATACGCAAGTCGGTGGAAATCGAGTTCTGTTGATATCCCCCGGTACTGACTTGGTTTAACATTGCATCTCAAAACTTTTTTGTTTACATGTAATGTTTTTGATGGGATCTCATTTCTTTTTGTAAATGGTCTTCCTTTATTTATTACATTCCAATCCATTCTATTTCCAATTTGAACTGCAAAACTAACTTTGTAATCGCATGTATTTGTACAGGATTACAAACTTATGTGTGCAGTTCTGACTGAAATTGCAATATTTTATATAACTAGGTTTTGTATGACTCCATAAGCTAAAAACTATGTTAAAAATTTGGAGCTTGTAGGAGTTGTAGGTCTGCTAGAAGTACCTTAGAATTATGATGATCAGTGAATCAGTCAGTCAGTGACAAAACTAAGGAACTTTGACGTGCAATAATTCTTATACTACACGTTCAAATTGAATGATATTGAGAATACATATAAGTCTTATTGAGCCCTATATATCCCTGAAAATTCAGGGTTCTAGCTTTAGCCAGTACAAAATTACGGGAGGCTGAAAATGGCCTGAATGGCTTCGAGAAAAGGATGGTACGGCCGTGGCTTTGTTTTGCTCGACTTGGCGATACAATAGTATTAGTAACCAATCTTATGCTAGTATGTATATTAACAGCGCTCAACGCTCTAAACTAGATATTCACACCTCCTATTCAGTAAAAAGCCATATCTTCCCTCGTAGGAGGGATGGTGGATGGGAATGATACTTTTCTATTCAGTTCTAAACTTTGATACTCGTATGATTTTTTTATTTCTTTATTCACGATAATTACCTCGATTTTGCACACAGTTCGCACGCTCTGTACACGTACCTTATACGGTATATGTAAATTTACATTATACATAATTCATAATTGATTTGAAAAGCAGTATGGGTCACACCTTACCAAAAATATTTTCATCTTAGATGTTGACACTTGCGCCTCGCGATTCTACTGCAATATCTTTGCTACGCCCAGTATTTTATTGTAGAATCCTTCGCTTCTCTCTGAATTCAAGATACGCCCTCACCGTAAATTATTTTGGCTCCCTCGAGACACAATCTACTATGATTATTCTACTTCCTACTAATATCCTATTTGAAGATGTTTGGTTACTAAATAACGCGGTAGCAAATGAATGGAAAAAGATGGATTTGGCATAAAATTAAACCGAGCCCTGGACTGAAACATAGGATACGTTAAATCCCGATAGGGCGTTCCCTTGGGATAGTAGCAGGAATAATGCAGGCGAATCCGCGGATAAATGCTAGTACGTACTAAAGAAGTAAACACCCAGCTTAAATTGGGTATCCCAATTGAGTGTAGTTGATTATTGAATATCAATATTAAGATGATTCGAATCGGTCGGTTCTTCATACAAACACAAAGTGGGTCATTCATTATTTACTGCCACATCGATCGTGGTTGAAATGCGTTTCATTTGATAGATCGATACATTTCGTCTGCGCAAAGAGAGATGCGGAGTCTCAAATAAACAGAATTAACGCGCAATCTGCCGGTTAAGGTCAGCACGATTTATTATCATCATTTGAAATTAACAGCTTTATGTTTAACAGAAAAATGTACATTTTTTTTATCTTTTTGTGTGTTCTCATATCATTTCGCGCAGACAAATTTAATAAAGCTATAAAATAAAACATTTCAAACATAATTGATGCTGTGGAAGTAATCGATTACCCTTTTTATGTTTCTATTGAAAATCGACCGACTCGAATCACCTTAAGTCTACTGCGCAGTGTTCCTTTTTCCCCTATAAATGAACTTGCAAGTTCACTTTTTCGATAATTCAATAGTATGGATCATAGTTAACGTTTTTACAAGCTTTTATTTAGTTTTACCTGTCCCGGTGTCTGTCTTGTCTGTAATAAAATCTTGCAAGTTGCAAGTTAAACTTGACCCACTTCCCGGTTTCTGATCGGGCTGAAATTTTGCAAGGTTGTGTAAATCGGGTGACAATGCAATATTATTATGACATGAGGTTGATCTGATGATGAAGCCGGAAGGTGGTCATCTAAATTGCTTAAGATAAATCCACCGTGTTTGGGCTCATTAGATTAGTTATGCCGTCTAGTTTGCGATTATACAAAAAAGTACAATCGGCATTAAAAGCTTGTCTCAAAAATACATTTTTGACAGACACTTTTTTAATGAAAATTATCAATGATTCTACGCCACTTTGAGAGGTGGCATTGTTACAGCGTACAGATATCTTGGGTACTTATCTTATTGATGTAGTCAGAGCTCCGACTATAACTCAGAGGGTCAATTGCAGAAAATATGCACCATTTACTTTTTTTGTCTAATCATGGTGTGTCTATACCATTTTACTCAGAATCATGAGCACTTTTCATTTATGAAATAAAAAAAATGACCCAACTTTTCTGTACAAATTTGTATCGATAAGCCCAAACTAAATATATGGGAAAATAGTAACGAAACTGAGATTTTTTTTATCAGTTTCGTTACTATTTTCCCCTTTATAAGTAAAAAAGGTACATATTTTCTGCAATTAACCCAAAAAATAAATAAATTTTAAAGGGTAATTGGATCTTGGATATTTAAAAAAATACATACCTACCTAAATGACATCCAAGAGCTTTTAGTCTTTCGCTAAAACTGATCAATACTAATTAAAAAAATAAACATGAAAGATTTTCGGGGAAAAATTTGCGCTGTGCTGCGGCACGAGATCGTCGGCATCAAATTGAGTATATTACTTAATTCATTGTTAACGTTATCATTTCGTTTCATTTCCGTAAATTTGCTATAGTATAAAAGGTGCCTTTAATATACACGATATTTTTTTTAATTTTAATGTATTTACATAGCATTAGAGCCGTGTTCAGATATTTATGAGTACACTGACAGCTCAGATATATCTGATGGCGACTGTACGTATATTGTGTGTGCACATCTGCTGTGTTATTTAACCGTTAAAATGAGTTTTCTCAGAACACTATTATATTCCCAAATTGGATTTGGCAGCCGCAACTACGGCACAGTATACGTATAACTAAGCTAAAGTAGTAAAACCAATCCACCAAAACGTCTGAAGTGATTCACTCTGTCAACTCGGTAATATACTCGTACGCTTCACATCACGGAATCTCATGTTAAATGAAATGGGGTTGCAGCCCAAGGCAAGGTGGTGTACGTAAATTTAGGGCATGCTCCCGGTACTGAGTTTGTATGGCGAGAACCGGGAAGTCCCGGTTCCAGTACCGTATTTGTATGGAAATCCAGTAGGTACATGGAATATGCAGGTTAATTGCGTACGCGTTCAATACGGTACTATTTGTAATGCACACGGGGTGTAAACATTAAACAAGCACAATCGGTGTTAGGGCCGCCATAATATTGATGCAAAATTTTTAAATTCTTATTTTCCTGAGCGCGGTAGTTAACCCTAACGCCCTAACGAACCGTGAGATTTTATATGGGAAGACCTTTGCGACTATTGCACATCTGTCTACATGTGTTTCTCTTTTATTATTCAACTACGGTCGAGCAAAAAAGGAGGGTCATAAATACGTCTCTATCCTATTTGAAAAAATAGTTTAGTACTGACTGACACTGTTTTGCTCATATTTACTGTGACTACGACAAAATGTACATTCTAATACAGGGTTATTTTTATTTGGAACGAAGGGTTATTTGGAACGGCGATATAACCTAGGTACCTAACGTTTGATCATTAATTAACCCTAACA
This sequence comes from Eudemis profundana, assembly GCA_947034925.1. NCBI lineage: Eukaryota > Metazoa > Arthropoda > Insecta > Lepidoptera > Tortricidae > Eudemis > Eudemis profundana. The sequence continues at coordinate 31,926,469 of OX344794.1, forward strand.
TTAGGACCAGCCCATTGAGTTAGATCTGTGGGTCATTTGAGATCATATACTTTTACTTTATATTATATACTTTATCACGCGTTACTTTAAAATGGGTCATACGGTGTTTTAGTAGCTAGACGTTCCGTAGAAGTACATAGTTTAAATACTTAATTTACTGCACTGTTCTAAATAATAAATCGAATTTAAAATATGAATTCAAGTTTATGGAAATATAACGCCAATATCATTAAATTATGTAAGTAACCATCTTGTTGGTCTGTCTTGTTTCACTAATTCAATAAGTCTACTTGTCTCATTTAAGCTTCATAAAGTACGCGTAGATAGTCATAAATTTAGAAAATAAATACGATACACACTCACACATGTGCAATAAAAACATAACTCTAATGCAATCAATAGATTCGGGCTTTAACGAGAGTACAATACAATCAGTATCAAATAAAAGAGTGCCCGACTATCAGTCACTATATTATACAAGGTGTTACACCACCTATTGAAAACCTCAGACACCCCAACTGATTTACCTATTCTGATTTAGTCTACAGTATTTGTTTTTAAAAATATAGTGTGTTGCACTCGTCACTTTTGGTAGTAGTCGTAGACTGGGCAAGATAAAAGAGGAAATAAAAAAACACGTATTAAAATATAGTGTAATCAATTCTACTCTTGATTCTGAATGAACAATTTTCAGGTTTTCAGTTGGTCGTGTAACACGTTGTATAAAAAGTAAGCATTGTACACTACTCTGTTCCGTATAGGTATAGGAATAATGTAACTGTCGTAACTTAATTTTTCCTTGGCGTATAAAAATGTTTTTTATGAATAAATGATTGAATTGAATAGACAAAAGAAAAATAAAAGGTTATTTAGAGTGCCATTTTTTGCTTGATGTTCAATAAATGATATTCACTATTCAATAAATGATATTCACTATAATTTCGTCTAATTTATTCACCAACGCTTTTTACTACTTTTTACCTCAGTATTTATAAATATTTAAAAAACTAGTCCTATTTGCTCTAAAATACCGAAAGTGTCCTTATAAAATATCCAAAGAGCCAGAGATACGCAGCACTCAAGAAATGAAACGTTTAGCTATGGACACTATGGACGCTACGCGCACACAAAAAGTCGCTTTCTGGCCAAATGTAGACATAAAATGCTGTAGGCATCTGCGATCTCGGCCTTTCTTTGTATTACCCCCCTAGTTGTGTAATGTACTATGTATTTTAAACGACTTCTAAAAAGGGGCAGGTTTTGAAGGTACAGGGGTGCTAGACAGGAAACCTCCAAGAGTGTCTGGATTCTTCTCATTCCTCTTGATCCGGTTGATCCGCAGGAAATGGAAGCGTCTTGGCCGGTGCACCCCGGGAGCAACGGCAAGTGATTTCTTAAGGGCCCCTAATTGATCACCTGCCGATGCTGCGAATGAGCCTGTCAGGGGAGGTTGGGGAGTCCCGCACCGGGTTTCCTCTGTTAGAGGACTCTCCAGGCACACGAGGGCGGAGCGTCGGGCAGGGGCACAGCATCCCTCCGACGTCTCCTTTTGGGGGGCACTGCGGGCAGGCACCAGACGGGTGACCTGTGCCGCTGCGTGGTGGCGGTGGACTAGTCCTCTGCGTCCCGTTAGCGGGACATAGAGGACTGGTTCATCGCGGGCCGTAAACCTGACTGTCCCCAGCAACGAGGGCTGGCGACGGTCAGGAACGGACGGACGAGTGTCTGCGCGGTAGGGGCGTGTATCCTCCCGTCGACGGCTGCAGGGCAGGGGCGTTTGTCCTCCCATGGCGGTGAGGGTGGGACTGGCGCCGGATACACGATTGGACCCCGTGTGTTCGGTGCCGGTTCCTGGTTTCCCCGGGGGACGGCCGTTGGTCGGGGGGAAGCAGGTGAGGGAAGGCACACTGGCCATGCTACAGTGTGCCTTTTTCGGAGAGGGTTCGCCCTAGGGCGAAGGTGCCGGTGATTTCGTGGTGGCTTGCTAGCGATCCCACGGCATCACCATGAAGGCACAGGGTGGAAGCATCCCTGAGTTTTAGTGGGTAGGCCAATCCCTTCTGGAGCGGAGAGCCCCACATAACCAATGCGTAACATCTGGCTGTCACCCCCGATGGCCTTATGTTACGTAGTGGTATGCAGTTTCATGCATTTCCCCGGGTTAAAAAAAAAAGGTTTTGAAGGTACAAAAAAAGGAAGAAATAAAAGTTTTATGCCAACAATTTTTTTGAGGTCGGTGCCAGTCTCGGGCCATTATTCAAATATTAAGGCTGGCACCGACCTCAAAATAATAGTTGGCATAAAACTATGTATATTTCTTTCTCTCTCTTTTTTGAAGTCGGTTTAATTTTTTTAAATAACTTATTTATTTCGTCATTCTCTTAATTTTAGTACTAATTGCGCTGTTGAGTACATGTTTTCCTAGTGACTGATACACACTTAACTCTCTATGCCAAAACGACTGAACCGATTTTAATGAAACTTGCACAGTTCCCTAAGTTAGTCTAATCAAAAAAGATTTTTTGCAATCCGACTTATAGTTTTTGGGATATACGCGGACAAACATAGGTACATACACTTACGAAATTTGTCACACAAATTTAGAAGCTGGTATAGAGTAACCTATATAAAAACTGTGCAATTCTAACAATATTCCTTTTTTTTAACTCAATTAAAATTGTTTACCTACTACTTCGTATAAGTAAAAGATACGCTTATATGTAGTTCCACAGAAACGACAACATTTTAACCATACTTAGCCATTATTCCATATAATTATAATAAATAGTGGTTAGTATTTACCTTTCACGATTAGCTGGTTACCTAAAAAACGATTTATTGTTCTTGTTAACGTCCGTGTTACCACACCCATAAACAATACACGTGTGTCGACCCATTTCACGAAATTTATCACAGCAAAACTCACAACGCAACCAGTCGGCGCGAGCGCGGCAGCCCTGCTACGAGCCGAACTATACATACCACTGGGGCTTGCATTCCGGAATTCTGAAATTCGGAATTCCGGCAGATTTTTCCGATGTTATAGTTCCGGAATTCATATACTTAAAATTCCGGAATTGAAACCAATCTAATAGAGACAATTAAGACAGTTATTTTACAAAAATATGACGTTATAAAATAGTCGAACGCTAATTATCTTCTTGTCCAGTCTTCGTATCATGTGTGTTATGCCTCCGACACAATAAAAGTATTTTTTAAGTATTGAATAATGCCTTAATATTTATGAGAATCCTTGCCTGGGCACTGGAGAAGGTCCCTATAACATTTCCAGCAACGCCGGCCTGATAAAACCTTAATATTTTTTTTTTCTAAACTTTCCTTAAGAACTCTATAAACTTAAACAGAAATGTTTTATGATTTAGTAGTACAAAATGAAAGGATGTCCTACAATCGGATAAGTGCGAGTCGTACTCGCCCACCGAGGGTCCCGTGCAAATACTTTAAAAAATCATTAAATAAATATATAAAAAATATATATTTATTTAATGATTTAATTACAAGTGTAGTTTTCAGATTTTTCCCTATACTTGTAGTATAAGACGATCATACTTGCTATTTCATAGTTCTAGATCAACCGAAAGAACCCATAAATTTTAAATCCCTTGAGAGTCGTTTATTGCTACTTTCTTGCATTAATTGATTTTTTTTAAATATTTGTCTCAAATGTTGTACTTGGAATACTATATAAATATTTGTTGATTGTATTCTGAGCGCTGATTCTTATTTAAATGTATTTTTTATCCAATTTCTCATATTGGAAAACTAAACTAATAAATTCCGGAACCAGCTCCGGGATTCCGAAATTGAAGGTAAATTTGACCTTGTTAATTGATGTTTTATTTCGTTTTTATTCTTTTTTATTTTTTCATTGTATAATTTGATTTATTCCATTTAACCGACGATCTCGCTTTAAATTCTTATAACTTGACATGCAATGCAACTTATAAATGTAATTTTAAAATGAGAATTAAATAATCTAATCTAATCTAGTTTCGAACCCAATTCCGGATTTGGAAACTCGACGGATTTTGCAAGCCCTACATACCACCGGGTGGTCGGGTCAATGACTGAACGCGATCCACGATTTCGATGCGAGTTCCACCCACCTGGTAGAGGTACATTTAGTTCTTAAATCACAAAGTGAAACATTTACGAGTAGAAATACGAAAAGGAAACCTACGCTATAGGAAAGCAATTAAGAGTTTGAAATAGGAAAATACAAGATAAGGGAAACCAACAATTCTGGACCTGATTTTTAGGGTTTCGTACCTCAAAAGGAAAAAACGGAACCCTATTAAGATCACTTTGTTGTCCATCTGTTTGTCTATCTGTCCGTCTGTCAAGACCCTTTATCTCGGGAACGCGTGAAGGTATCGAGTTGAAAATTAAACCATATAGGTACTCAGCTCTACAGTCCCTTGAAGCTGTGAAAAAAATCGGACTTCTAAGTTAACTTAGAAAAAAGATACGGCCGTTTATGCCACAAAAAACGTAAATGTCGAAACTCTCAAGAAACCAACATTCAAAGGGTACTTTCCGTTGACCGTGTTATACTACAAGTATAGGAAAAAATCTGAAAACTACACATTTGTATTTAAATCATAATAAAACAAACATTATTAAGGGAATCAAAGTTTATAGGTACTTTAGTATATGTACCTACAAATTTGTACGGGACCCTCGGTGGGCGAGTCCGACTCGCACTTGTCCGGTTTTTTTTATTTAACTACAGAATGGTTTAGCTCGAGATCACAAAGAGCTCCGCTGTTTCTTACTTTTATTACAACTGAAAACGATGTTTAGTTTAAGATATAGGTAGGTATAATAGGCATAACGAGAACTCTTTCTTAGCATCGTACCCAATTAGCCGAGTATGTATCGACGTGACGTTTACGACTAGCTCAAGATAATGGAATGAACACGGTGCTATGTTAACGACTAGTAACTACATGTCTCCAACCTACCTAATTACTTTGCTATGCTTATCACACACCTACTAAACACTGAGGTAAACTATAGAGTGTAGGTACATATTCATAGGAATAAATTAAAACATCAGTTCAGCAGGTAGTTGCCTGACGGGAGCGAACAAAAAGTAATTTTACGAAAGTTTCAAAACGATACGCTAGTGGAGGGTAAACTTAGAAATTACTTATACAGGTACTTCACAAATTTTAAATATGAACATTACTCCATAAATTAATCAAAATTCTTTGCCTCACTAGGCCATTCGCTATAGATAACATTATCTTAAACACGGGTCCTTCTTTTGAATAGAAGGCCAATTAAATTAAGGGTCAAAATGACCCAGCAGTTTTCATTACACCCCAACCATAACGCATTTTTGTATGTTTTTTTATTTAAAGTTTAATATGCGGTATCCAATAACTTGTCCTACATAGGAGCAAAATGGTGGATTTAAGACGAGGGAGAACCTTGAATCCAGAACAAAGCGGAGGATTCCACAATAGAATCCGGACCGTAATGTGGGAATCAATTAAATGTTCATGCCAAAATGTACACACGTGTCGAGCAAGTATATACCGTATATTATACGCGAATTGTCTGCAAAATCAAAATATTGACCAAATATTAAAAAAACTCTAAAAATTAAACAATAACATGTACCCACCTATCTATTGGCCCTTTATGTTTTTAAAAGAAGTCGCTGTCGAGGGGCCTTCTGTTTTAGTAATGCATGACACCCTTTTTTAAATGTTATTTTTGTACTAAAATAAAAAATAATTCCAATTTATGCCGAAAATTTCTTTACATCTTTTTGGAAAAGAGATACCTACCTATTGATACCTACCCTTCAAACTGATGGATCGATTTTTACCAAACATAGCTAAGAACCACCGCAAGGAAACTAGGTTTCACGTAAAGAAAACCGCATTGAAATCTGACCATCCGTTCGAGAGCTACGATTGGCATCGTAGCTCTCGAACGGCTCAGACAGACACACCGACAGACAGACAGGCATTGGCGTCAAAATTATTACACCCCTCTTTTTTGCGTCTGGGATTAAAAAAATAGATATTAAAGTTCTAGAACAGAAAAGTGCCACTTTGATCCATACGAGGAAAAAAGATTTTTTTCTGAATAGGAGATAGGAAAACCGTGCTATTCGGGCATGAAACTACACTTTTTGTAACAAGTCGTACTGGAACATGAAAAGCAGAGAGTCCCCCTACCCGTCTAAGGTGGTTTTCCACCGGCAGGGCGAGACGAGACGAGGATTGAATTGAAATTTGTATGAAGTTTAACTGCGCCGCTTAATCGGCCGGTCGGTGTTTGGTCGCGTTCGTCGCGTCAAACGTTTGAGATAAAAACTCACGATGGGTCGCTTCTGGCTTTCTTTTCCCCGAACAAACTATTGCTTTTGGTAATTTGGGGTATATTATGCAAAGAAGCAGTTTGAAACACCAGGAAAGAAAATAGTTCAAAAATATTTTTTTTTCAGTGTCAAAGAATTTATTTCATTTATTGTATCGTGGTATTCGTGGTCAGAGCGGAAATTCACTCGGGGACATCATTGTGCTCTCAAGTCAATCATAAAATCCACGGTTATTTGACTTCCTTATTATGCATGTAGGTTGTGGGAGTTAACTTAAATTTAAAGCTTTAAATAGTTTAAAAGTATCGTAAGCGTTTACAAAACGAGCCTTTTACGCTAAAGATGCAATCACCCGGAAGGTGATATATACTGCGTCCTAAAATAGCAACATAATTTATGTTGTTGTTCAGTATTAGAGGGCGGCGGTACGCGAGGCCGGCATGGCCAGTCAATGGGCTACGTAGAGACAACTAATAAGTTTATTTACTACACTGACGCAGTGCGCAAGGAGGGACCAGCGGACGTACACCGCTCACCATGTGCTATATGCTACATTGTAAACAGACCGACGGCCGCTAGTATCTAACGAATTTCTTTAAAACAACTTTAATCACCCACGTAAAGTCACATAATTAATTAACACTTTATCGCTTCACTCGCGTTACACGTAAATAAATAATCACAGTCCATTTTTATTATTATCGAAGTTTACGATACGAAAACGGACGGCGCGTCTCACACTCGCAGCTGTCGTAGGAACACTAACTTAGTGAAATAAATAAGCAAAGCGAGTGGGAACGAGAGGGCACTACCGAGGACTGAGGACGCGCTCGGCACCGCGTGGCGGGCACGCGACGCAGCGCGACGTGAACTAACTCAATCTTCGAGCGCTCCTCCAAATTATTTTATATTATAAGCCACTTAAGATAAAAAAAGTACACTTAACGACAAGGCTGTTACAAGTTTTCCCTAAATAACCCGTGGTCCATTATTCGGCCTAGCATCCAACCACACATAAAAATAAGATGGGATATTTAAAAATAGAGTCCCTTTATGGGTGATGATTGGATTAGCTAGTGCTGACTAGGGGTCCGTTTAAACCACAAATACTGATTGACAATTAAAATAAAAACAATATAAATACTTAGATAAAATACAAATACTAGGTACCCCTCATTAGGTACCCTTAATGAAAAGTTATAATACCATTTACCTTTAACCTCGCAACTACGGAGGACCGTAAACTCTCAACCGATTTTGCTCTAGTTCGAATTAATTAAGTACTTCTATTTTCTACAAAACAACCTTTCACGAGGACCGGATCGTTGGAAAAATAAAAATACAAACGCCGATTTGTCCCCTCGACTCCCTCGATACATACTTATAGTACCTAGTTATTATAGTAAGAAATGTTTAAATACCGTCTAACTTAACCATAGTACAATAGGACAATTAGTAATCTAAGAACACTCGGGCTCTTTATAAGCCAGTGGAAATCGACGCGTTAAAATGCTAAAATCGCAAAGCATGATGTAGTTCTGATTTTTTGTTACGTTGTTTCGACCCGTTAGGGTAGTGTGAATCTGATTTTCCACGTTCTAAAAAGTTTTGCTAGCTGAGCTACACGCGCAAAAGTACGCCATTTTTGAAGTTTTTTGGATTCCTGCTCTATGTATTTTTTGACACTAACGTCTATTGTACAAATTAACTACATTAAATTTGCTATATATTAGGTTCTATTCATTTTTACTGTAAGTGTGATAGTTACCGAGAGTTAAGGTTTTGAAACTAATGAAACTCCAAAAAGCAGAGGTGCCCTTTCAAGCTTTGTGTTCAGCTTGCCCGTTTGGATTCAGAGCCGATTCTCAGCACAGTTGTTACTTGGATAGTTTTGAGCGCTCTGACATTGAGAACTATTCTAAGTTCTTATTCTAAGTTTAAAAATAAGGTTCTTTATAAGACATGACTTTTCACAATTTTGTGTCGAAGAACGAAAATAATTTTAAATTATTTATTGAGTACAAACAAGTCGTGATATTTTGCTGATACTTCACTATATCGATACCTTTAGACTCAAAGGGCGTAAACGCCGTAGTTTCTAATGGCATTTACGCCCTTTGAGTCTAAAGGTATCGATATGAGACATTGAGCGTAAATGTCATTTTACAATCATTTTTATCTCTCGATGTATCAAAAGTTTAAAAGCATATTTTTAGGGTTCCGTACCAAAATGGTAAAAAAGGAACCCTTATGGTGCGACTCTGGCTGTCTGTCTGTCTGTCTGTCTGTCTGTCTGTCTGTCTGTCCGTCTGTCACAGCCAGATATCTCAGGAACTACTGATGCTATCGATTTGAAACTTGGAATAGTGTTAAAAGTAGCTAACCCGAGCTTATTGGACATAAAAAATATCTTGTACCTTTTTTACTTTTTTTTTAAAAGGCTCCGTAATGGGTCTTTGAAAATTGAAAGTAGGGCTATTATATTGAGTGGGGTATCAAATGAAAGGGCTTAATTTGTAGATTAAAACACCATTTTTATTTTTTTTTCTTAACTAAGTAGTTTTTAATTTATACATTTTTATGTACCATTCCCCCCCTATTATCTCCGAAGTTACTGATCAGAAAAATGTATCATAATTACTGATTATCAATATCAACCTGAACATTACAGGAAAAATAGAACGGTCTTCCTAACTTTAATACTTTTTTAGAAATTTACAAAAACTTAATCCATCCATTAATCCATCTAGCGGAGAGTAGCAAAACTAAGCGATGGCCTTTTTCACGCTAGGGGATTTCCGGGAAAAAAACTAGATCGCGCTAAGACACTAAACATTTAACGATGTTATAAATGTTATAATTGAACAAAGAAACATAGTATAGTAACAATTAGTTCGTAAACAGCTAATAATAAATAAATTTAAATACTGTGTCACGTTTGCAAAGTTAAATAATTGTAAATAATATTATAATTATTTTACCAAGCTTTTACATAGATGGCGTTGTAAATTCGGGGAACAGCATTTTGTATGGAGAATAACAGTCCTCTTGATTTAATGGTCCTTGCTATTAAATAGAATCATTACACGTCAGGTTCTAAATATTACAGGGAAAATATAACTGTTTTCCTAACTTGCACGGATTTTTTGAAATTTGCAAAAATCATAACATATACTTATTTGCTTCTACTAAACAAATCGACATACAGTTTTTCTTGAACTATTCGCGTATCTACTTATGAGTTTGTACGGAACCCTCGGTGCGCGAGTCCGACTCGCACTTGACCGGTTTTTTATAATAACATTTACCAAACCAACCTGGATAGGTACAATAAAAAACATAAAACGTACCCGAAATGACATGTCATACGACTAAGTGAAGTCTCGTCAACGTCAGGAATTAAAGTTACTTATTAGGTGATTTTGTATTTGGTAGGTTGACAATAGTAGATTGTGTCACAAGGGAGCAAAATGATATATTTACGGCAAGGGCGTAAATTGAATCCTGAACGAAGCGAAGGATTCAAGTGTTAACGCCCGTGGTGAAAATAATTTTGCTTCCTTGTGACACATACTGCTTTTCACACCGACTATGAGGAAAATTCAAATACAAACGCTACCTACCAAAATAACGAAATATATAGTTAATCAAAGAAGATCACACATTTTTAATAAAATGAAATGTTAAATTTATAGTCTCTTATTATGTTATAAATCATTTATTATTTTTTACGGACGGGACGAATTTACCACTTCCATATTATATTTATGGCCCTCGCCTGGGGCTCGGACCGCAAACACCTGTGATCTGGGCCATTCCTTATTATACCGCCCTCTGTGTGTAATATACTAATAAAGCTGTCTATGGTATGGCATATTCTAAGTAGGTTCAATTCAAACTAAAAATACCCTGTTGTCCTTGAACAGAAAAGTATCACTTTGATCCCTCTTATGAGGGAGCAAAATACTTTTTTCTGAAATAGGAGGTGTGAAAATACTTTTTACGTCTTGTTACCCAAAAACTAGCCTTAAAATCTGGAAATCAATCTCAATTTCTTATGGATCCCCGAATTCAATTTAGTGATTAGAAAAGGCAGTTTCTTGTTCTAGATACAGTCGGTTTCGTGTTGGCGCAATTACTTTTTCTCAATCAATCAATCATTTATTGCATTCCACAATGTTAGTTTACAAGATATTAGGCAAACTTAAGTTTTAGTTGTTACATAACAGAACTTAATTGTGGACCCTGTTGGGCACAGCAAACGTACGTCTCAAACATGCAATGAAATGTTGACATTAAGTGCTTTATAATGGGCGCAAAGTACCTCGTTTCCGGTGCAGCTTGACACTTGGCATTTAATGGAATTTCATACAACATTGCCGACCTAGGCCTGCAAAGTCTTTAGGGTTCCGTACCAAAATGGTAAAAAAGGAACCCTTATGGTGCGACTCTGTCTGTCTGTCTGTCTGTCTGTCACAGCCAGATATCTCAGGAACTACTGCTGCTATCGATATGAAATTTGGAATAGTTATAAAAGTCGCTAACCCGACCCAATTTGACATAAAAAAAATCTTGTATCTTTTTACTTTTTTTTAAAGGGGGCCATAATGGGAGTCCAGTGGCGTAACTATATCATCTGGGGCCCGTGGCAAATTCCTTTAATGGGGGCCTATCATTAAGCTTTATTATTTTAATGTTATACTTACGCCGGGGCCCTTTTGGGTCAGGGGCCCGTGGCATTTTGTCAGCCCTGCCACCCTGTTACGCCACTGGCGAGTTTGAAAATTTAATGTGGTGCTATTGTATCAAATGTGGTACCTATCAAATGAAAGGGCTTGATTTGTAGATTCCAAAGCAATGTTTTTTTTGTTATCGTGTACTTTTTGATTTATGGCCAAAAACGTTCAAAAAAATACCATTCCCCCTCCCCCCTATTATCTTCGAAGTTACTGAACAGAAAAATCTGTAATTATTAATATAAACCTGAATATTACAGGAAAAATATAACGGTCTTCCTAACTTTAATATTTTTTTTACAAATTTAAAAAACCATCTAGCGGAGAGTAGCAAAACTAAGCGATGGCCTGTTTCAGATTACAGAAATATTACAGGAAAAATATAACGGTTTTCCTAACTTGCACTGTTTTTTAGAAATTTGCAAAAATCATAACATATACTTATGTGCTCCTACTAAACAAATCGACAAACAGTTTTTCTTGAAATATTCGCTTATCTACTTATGAGTTTGTACGGAACCCTCGGTGCACGAGTCCGACTCGCACTTGTTTTTATTTCCATTCCACATTTATTTGTGACACGGCATCACGGCGTTCAGCCATTAAAAAAATAGACATTCGGACTCCGTGAATAAACAACAGAATCCATTATGAATAGTGCAAGTTGTAAGTTAATTAAGTTAATTAGTTATAATTGTAAGTCGGTTACGCGCTTTGTGAACTATGTCAGATCGTTATGTAAACAAGCCGAAATAATAGCATTAAAAGAGACATGGCTCTTTCCTCACGACTTAAACTTTAGGGAATATTGATAATAACTATGCTTCTACGAGCAAGTCTGCTATCGATGACTCAGTAGGTATATAGTACGTGGGAGGCCGTATGGAGGAGTTGCGCTTTTATGGAGGAAAAATGCTTTCGACTCGGTTAAGGCGATAGATTGTGCCAGAAACCGACTCGCAGCTATTAGTGTTAAGGTTCGCGAACGTCAGCTTTTAATTTTCTCTGTTTATATGCCAGTGAATCATTTTACGAACCAGTTTGCGTAGTATGTTTTTTTTCGTGTGTAGTATCGAATATACATGACTTGAAAAACCATGTTAGTACGAGCCCCGATGCAAAAGTTCTCGTCTAGTAAGAGCATTTTCTTAGGCTCTACAATTTTTTAGGAAAAAATGTTTGAGATAAAAAAATTATACTGTTTAATACAGGTGGTCTAATATTTTTATTTAAAATAAAAATATTTTACCCTAACAATTTTAAAGGGCAGGAAATACGAATTTTATGATGAGTAAAAATTATTCAGTTTTATAATTCCAATTATTTTTTTCCACGAGCTCGAAAGGTGTGAGAAGGGCTGTACTAAGGAAAACAACACAGCACAGCGATATACCGACAATGTTGCTTTGAGCCCAAGTGTGCAGAACTGCTGTACGAGAGCACAATATGATTTAGACAATAATTTTTTAAGAAAAAAAAATCAACAATAACGGTCTCATGGAAACTTTATCATTAAATCAAAATAAATTACATTAAAGATAGCTATCATTGGTCCTATCACTTAATTGTTAGATCAAAACAGGTAATGATTAGGTATTTAAAAAAGTGTGATAGTTGCTTCGTGCTAGACGAACTTTTATGCATCGGGGCTCGTACTATGAGTGTGCGCGTGCGGTCGAGCGTGACGATCCGCACGCCGCGTGATATACTTTTGTTCAGTTCAGAGTGAACTTACTTGATGTACTCTCTCTGGTCTAAACTGTCAGTTTGAGACGAAATATGCCGCTTGACACTAATCTGCAGTATCCTGACGAACACTAACTGCTAGTTAATCGTACATTTTTAAATGAAAATGCCCAAATGTAAGGAAGATAGAGGAAATTCCGGTTGTCTTTGAAGAGTTCAGCGCATATTTATGAATATAATCTAAAAAGCTTTAAGTGGAACCAAACCAAAGTGGAAATGTGTCAAACACCCGCCATCACAACGGATATTGTGCCCCACTTCGCTACCGGTGCACACTTTTGCTCACCTGACAATCTACGTACAACACACGTACAGTCACCTTTAAATATTGTAGCAGGCAAAAGTGCTCCAATGGGTGGTGGTGCTGAAAACACTTTGTACACAGGCAAACATTCATATGTATATGTCTATAAAAGTAGAATAAAAACTAAAAATAAAGGCCGTAGCAGGATAAGGGAAGAAAAAATGCCCTTGAATGATTAAGAGCTGTTTATTTTTTCTATAGTTGCTTTCATTTAGTTGAATAATTTTGCAAAATTTGGTTAAAAAATTCCCAGTGGTTCAGCCGGGAAAAAATAAAAACAAAATTTATGAAATTTGACGTATCTCTAAAACTATAACTCTTTGTCATTATATCTTTAATTCATTTTGGTTAATTAAATAGTACGTATGCCTTAAAAGAAAATTGAGTCTCTATCTTTACAATTTCTGTAAAAAACACGTAAGTCAAAATTTCAAAAAAAAGTTTTTTTGATTCCTGAAAGAGTGACCACTCTAAGTAATATTTCTAAAAAAGCCTTATTTAACGATCTGTCAGTCATATAAGTTTGACGGTTAAAATCGAAAAGCAACAGTGTCAAAATTAAAAAACTATGTTGGTCGGATTCTGTTACATTTTATTCTTATACTAATCTAATCTAATACAGCCAAAGAACTTAAAAATAAATCTTCTTTGTAAAGAATTAAAAATAAATCAATTTTTGACATTCCCATTAATATTGGCTTGAAAATATACAGGGTGGTTTTCGATAATCTGTACATATGAAAAGGGGTGAAATTTCAGCCAATTTTATCGGTAAAACTGATTTTAATTTTTGTTTGTGGTCATTCGTTTTTTTTTTACAGATTTTTAAACTTTCAGTGAAATTTTCGGCAGTACCTACATCTATTTGCCACGATATAACTTTTGATCTAATTGCTTAAATTTGTAAGAAAAAATTGCAGGGTCATGGCAATAGACACGTTATTTAGTAGCAATAACAATAAACCACCGACTTGAAGAAAAAATCGTCAAAAAAAAATATAATTGTAAAAAACGGCTGTTTTTTTTTTTACGGAAAACACCGTTTTTCTCGAAAGTTTGCGAATATTGTGACCATTTTTTCATGCTTATTTTCGTTTAGCACTTAATTGTGATCTTAAAAACATTTTTTCTTACAGCTTTGAACAATAAGATCAAAAGTTATACTGCGTCAAACAGATGTACTGCCCAAAATTTCATAGAAAACTGTAAAAATCTGTAAAAAAATTTTTTTTCCCAGAAACAAAAATTAAAGTCATTTGTACCGATAAAATCAGTTGGAATTTCACCCCTTTTAATATGTACAAATTATCGAAAACCACCCTGTATTTGTATTAATTGTCGCCTTTTAACTTATAAAACCTTTTTTTTTCAAATAGGTTGTAATCATCATTATTTGTAATTAAGCCTTACTTATCGTTTCACCAGATATATTCATTCGTAGGTAGGGTGTTGATCACACATTGCCGCAATAGGCTAGATGACTAAAAAAAACTGTTTAGTCCGTCTGTTACATTATGAAAAAATATTGTACACGTATTTTTTGTTTTGTTTGACAAACAAAAACTGACGAGGATAAAGTGCTTAGAAGTTTCGAGTGACGTCACTCTTGAGTACAATTTTCACTCAGAAGTGACGTCACAAGCCCCCACTCCAGAAGTTTGAAGATCTATAACTTTGTCGATTTTTAATATTTTGATAAACCAAAAAATACGTGTCCCATATTTTTCCATAATCTAACTGACGGACTAAATAGAATTACATATTTTTAACCCAGTCATCATCCCTATTGTGTACTACCTATCGCACGCAAGATATTTATCAAAAATCATGCAGCCTGCCGAAATTCTTAGTGGATTTTTTTTGAGAAACGGTATTAGTGTTACCGTTAATGAAGATAGCGATAGTGATTCAAATAAGAAGTAAAAGACATTTTTAAGTTGATACATATTCGAGTAAATGCCATAAATTTATTTTATTTTTAGTTCTTTACACAGAATATTTATGTTTAAGTTCTTTGGCTGTATTAGAATTGTATAAGAATAAAATGTAACAGAATCCGACCAACATAGTTTTTTAATTTTGACACTGTTGCTTTTCGATTTTAACCGTCAAACTTATATGACTGACAGATCGTTAAATAAGGCTTTTTTAGAAATGTCACTTAGAGTGGTCACTCCTTCAGGAATCAAAAAAACTTTTTTTTGAAATTTTGACTTACGTGTTTTTTACAGAAATTGTAAAGATAGAGACTCAATTTTCTTTTAAGGCATACGTACTATTTAATTAACCAAAATGAATTAAAGATATTATGATAAAGAGTTATAGTTTTAGAGATACGTCAAATTTTATAAATTTTGTTTTTATTTTTTCCCGGCTGAACCACTGGGAATTTTTTAACCAAACTTTGCACAATTATACAACTAAATGAAAGCAACTTTAGAAAAAATAAACAGTTCTTAATCATTCAAGGGCATTTTTTCTTCCCTTATCCTGCTACGGCCTTTAAAAAATAAAGAACCTTATCCAAATACTTATACTTGAGGAGCTCTTTTAAGTCCTCATGAATTTGAGGAAGGGTATTTGACAACAATCGAAATTAATTAATTAACTAAAACCATCAAATTACGTTTCCAAAACTGTCCGGATAAAATCAATTAAAATTAAACTCATCTTCGTTCCACCGACGATTTTAAAATGACAAAAATAAAAATAAGGCACCACGTTGAGCAGCGTTTTGACACTTCATAAAAATAAGCCGATTTGAACAGCCATCAAATAGCCTATTTCATCATCAGAATTGGATTTCGAATGAACTACTTAATCTGGTAGATCTATTTTAAATTTTAAAATGATGATTTTTTCACATGACTGTTTTCTGACGTAAGCAATACTAAAAATAATAATAAACCGACGACGTAGCTCCTACTTGTTATTTGGGTTCACAACAAACTATTTACAGTTTCTTTCACTTGGTTATAACTTACATTAACCGCCGCAACAAGCAAACATCGCTCCTCCTCTATGCTCAATGGTTTCCGACAACAATATCGTAATAGTTACTGAATTACGGATCGGTATTGTCCACTCTGCCGCCCGATCGGTGCTCTCTACCTTCGGGAAATATGTGTATTTTTAATTAATTGGAATTTACTGTCTGGTAATATGGTATCCACGGACGTGCTAATGGATTTCATTAAGCGTAGGTACCAATACGGCACCTTAACCTTATTTCTGTTGCATTTGAGAGCATTTAACTAAGATTGATATAATTCGGCCTCGTTCGCTTTAGTTTATTTTGCCATTATTGAATTGTTTGACATAAGACCTAGGTACACAATGTACTATTGCAGAAACCGTAGACTTTTCTGAATTGTATTCTAACCTAACAGGGTTTGTACAACATTAATAAAAAACTAAAATGTTTACGGTTTCAGAAAATCCCGGAGCAAATGAACATTGAAACAAATGACACAATTATGACAAATGAACTTAGGGAAACTAAAATGACCCCATAATCACAGCAAGGCAAGTGTTTTATTTTTAAGGAAGCAATGCTTGATATTTTCTTCTGACTTTCATTGTTTATTTCCTTCCACTACTTAAGCATATAATGTTTGTTTTAATAACACGAGTTTGTAATTCCTTTACCGCCCGTGGCACACACAATGTTTTTCGTCACATAATAACCTTACTAATCCACCCGGTATGAGCAGAAATTTTTAAAACAGAAAGTGTCATTATATCCATACATAATGCGAATGTGAAGTCACGTTCGGAAACCATAGCGGTAAAGACCTAAAACGGCCATTTTAGTTGATTTTATATTTGCAAAATACTGAAATACACTATTTAAACATTTAATTAATGTTACCGAAATATGTGTTTAGATGTACATATTTGCAATAACAGTTATCACTGAAATATTTATTTAAAGAGAATAAATATTTCAGTGATAAAAGTTAAAAAAGTAAGTTGGCGTTTTCTTTTGAACGTCAAGTAAGAGTAAAACAGAACCAGCGTATTCAAATTAAAAAAAAAACTGTTACGCTCTACGGCGTAATATTTCATTTACGGCCCGCAGAATCTACGAGTAACAACACCATTTTCGAGCAAGTGTAATAAAAAAATATATTAAAAATACCGGCCAAGTGCGAGTCAAATTCGCACACGAAGGGTACCGTACCACCGCACAAAACGAGGTTTTTATTAACTTGTGCTACATGACATTGTTTCTTGCCAAATTTCATGATTCTAGGTCAACGGGAAGTACAGACAAATAATATGCAGCGTAAACGGGGCTTAAATGGCCGTATCTTTTGATTGCGTTGAAAGAAACTTCTAAGAAGAAGTTTCTTTCTTTTAAGTGTTCTAAGGGATTGCACACTTGATTATTTATATTTATTTCAGTTTGATACCTCCACGTGCTCCCGAGAAAAAGGGTATTGACAGACGCACAGACAGACCGACGACAAAGTGATTCCATAAGGGTTCTGTTTTTTCTTTTGAAGTAGGTACGGAACCCTAATAAAACGAAGCTGGCTATAAGTGATAGTCGCCAAAAGGCAAGAGATTTTATAAAAACCTATCGTCCCATTTGCAAAATAAACAGCACAGTTTTGGCTCGTATTCAAGTTTAATTAAAATTATACTTATCTTAAAATGTATACATAAACATCACTTCAACGATATCAATATGACTCAGTCACCAGACAGTGATACTTAAATTAAGGGGAGTAAACGTTATAAAACACGAAAACTATAACAAACAAATTCTAGTTAGGCATGTGTAACAAAACAACATTACATTGTATTGGTAGAATAAGAACCACAACATCAGGAAAACACGGAAACCACGACTAAAATAGCTTTAATAAACCCCCCTTACCCCGTGTACACAGTTAATTCATTGTTATGTAGTCAGTTATTTGTTCACATACTTGTTTTTAGGGTTCCGTACCAAAATGGTAAAAAAGGAACCATTATCTCAGGGTCTATCTGCTATCGATTTGACATTTGGAATGGTGTTAAAAATCGCTAACCCGAGCCTATTGGACATAAATATTCTGAATAAATAAAAAAAATAATAATAAGAATAATTCTTATACCTTTTTTATTTTATTTTCAAATAAGCCGAAATTGGACGTGGTAAATTAAAAGTAGGGCTATTATATCAAATGGGGTATCAAACGAAAGGGCTTAGATTGTATATTCCAAAACCGATTTCTTTTTTCTACAACGTGTTTTTGATTTAAGACAAATACGTTAAAAATACCATTCCCCTATTATCTCCGACCGAAAAATGTGTAGGTAATTAATATCATCCTGAATATTACAGGTAGAGATGTGCCGTTCCTGGGAATATTCCCCACTTGTATGGGGAATATTCCCGCGGTGGGAATATTACCCATACAAACTGGGAATATTCCCGGGAATGGCACATCTCTAATTACAGGAAAACTATAACGGTATTCCTAACCGGAATCGTTTTTTTAGAAATTTACAAAAGTCGCAACACAAACTCATTTCGTCAGTTACTAAACTAACCGCGACCTATGTGATGTTTGGGGACTACAGTTGTCCAACAGTAAAGTTAAGTTTGTCTCTCAATACATTTATCTTGAACTATTCACATTTGTACAAGTAATGCGGTTAAGTTTGTACGGAACCCTCGGTGCACGAGTCTGACTCGCACTTGCCAGGTTTTTTAATTCAGTTTTAATCTTTATATATATAATTCTTCTGTACATGTGTTTGTCACCTGGGCATTTTTATTTTAAAATCTACGGTTAGGCGAAACTTAAGCTATGTTCAAATACCGTCTAACCTGTCAGTCCGTGACGAAATGTATGGAGTTTGACACTAATCGTCAGTTCTGTGACGACCTGCTAACTGTCAGTTAATAACGCACTTTAAATAAAAAAGCCCACCTAACTCCTACTAAACGGCTGGACCGATTTGTATGTATATTTGAGTGGGTCCCATGAGGCGGGACGAAGTTCGCGGGGACAGCTAGTTTGTGTATAAATGTGTTTATGCCACACCTGGCCATAAAATGATGTACACAACACGGGAGGTAATAAAGAAAGCCCTCGATCGCATATTTACGTCCCTCGCTTGTAGCTCGGGGTGCAAACATCTGATCGGCCTTTCTTTGTTTTACCACCCTAGTTGTGTATTGTAGTATTTTAAGCAGACATCACAAAAAAAGGGAAGTACTATTAGCTCGTTGGAAACTTTTTTTATGTAAGTATGTTACCCGGATGAATAGGTTCTTTTCAAATCGGTTATTTAAGAAAATAATTTTTGTTTTATTAATTATTATAGTAACTTTTAAACAGAAAGTTATTTATTTTAAAATGTTTAAATTTGTATTAACTGTTTTCTACCCAGAATCATGATTCTGAGTACATACAGTACCTACTACCAAGCCTATTAGGAGAAAAAAATGTATTTATCCAATGTTTTCATACATTTACGATTTTCTTCTTCGTTACATTCATAAAAATTAAAATAAAGAGAAAGAAGAAGCACATGGAAAATTAATAAAAGTGAGATTAACCGGAACACCTTATATCTTCTAACAGAAGTACCAGTAAGAAATTAAAAATTATTTCAGTAGGTAACTTTTTGGAAAATGTTCATTGGTATGGTAACCAATGGTGGTGTACAGATTTATGTCCCTCGAAGTTAAACTTACGTCCACGCCCAAACGTTTTCAATTAATTAGCATCAGGTCATTGTTCAATGCCATTTCCTGCTAGTATGTATGTACATGCCTAACGAGACGTTTAGAGGAGGTCATTGTCCTTCAGCAGAATCCATCTTTTTAGCGCACAACAATGCCTTTATATTGATTATGGTTATCTTTTGGCCGCCCAGTGGAGGCACTAGTGAACAATGCAAATTGTCAAAACCTTTCGAAACATCCCCAAACCTTTGGTGGACCACGTTGTTACCGGTATAACACCGGTTTATACAAGCATACTGTTATTATAGATAAATTAGTTAAATATTAGCCATAGTTCATGCCCGAGTCGAGTAACTAGATAACCAAAATGAAGCTATATCAGAATAAAATAATTATGTTTTCCCAATTCCCCTTTATGGAACACTCGACCGGAAAGATATACATATACCTAAATATTATCATCTTCCTTGGTTTTTCCCTGCCTTGTAAGATAATATGCACGTCCAGGAGAGTCAGATTGTCTTTTTAAACTAATTTTAAATGTCTCAGACTGGTTTTCTTTTTATGCGTAGAACCGCCCCGATATTGAAACTCCATTTTAACTTCAGTTGTTTCCTCAGGGTACGGTGGATGAGTAAAAAAAGATGTAACAAGCTTCAAGGACTAACTTACCAGCAAAATGTTGTTGATGTTGCAACGTCCTCTGGAACAAAATAAAAATACATTAATGAGGCATAAGAATATATGTGAATATATATAATCTAAACTTGGGCATAAGATTATTATCTCAAAGATAATTTGACTTCACAGTTGGCAAAGTGAACGCCAAAATTAAACAACCTAGTAAAACTATGTTACAAAACAAATCTATTTACACGCACTTTCAGTTTTTTGATAAAGACCAAAATACAAATTAAACGATACGACGTCGTGTCACTATGTGGCATCGTCGTACTTAGAAATTTACGACGTACATCGTGAATATCACGTCACGACGTCGTTTCTTGACACGACACGGCACGCTACGTCATCTTGTTGAAAAATGAGTTGTAATGTTATTACAAGTAGTCTTTGGATTGACCAGTTTCTACTACGACATCGCGTCGTGCCACTAAACGACGACGTATCGTGTAATAAGGGTACTTCTCTTTTCTATAATCAATACAAATTATTTCACTCTAGCCTTTAAATGTACTTTCAATTTTCATATTGCAAAAAAATATATTTTATGCAACTGATACATAACGAGAGGCTCGCCTCCGACTCGTTTCATAATAAGATCACGACTGTATTAAGGATTAATTATGTACAGTGGCATACATTACTTTATCTACACACATATTATAAATGCTCAATGATGTGTTCGGGACCGTAAGAATGACCGTAATTGTAATAACAAAGCCATGGCCGATTAAATTTCAAATCTTGACCTACTAGATTTTCATAATGGTATCGATTTCGATGTTATTATGAGATTTCATACATTATTATAATACTGTCACAGATAACACAGTGCTGTGGCGTCATTACTGGTTGCAATAATGGAGGTCATTACATAAGGTCATAATAAATTAACCAAACCTCACATATTTAGCGTTTTTAACGAATTTTAAATGATCAAAAACTAAAAAAAAAGATGATTTCATCACTGAGTAAAATGACGTCATTTTACTTATTTCACAGAAACATTATGACACTTCATAAAAAGTAACTCATTTGATCTATATCAGACAAGTTTACCCTATTGTGAAATGTGCAAGAACAGTCAACAAAGAGACTCGTATAAAGTGGGTTTTGCACGTGTCAAAATATAACAGACAACAATACATTTTAAGTACTTAAATGCATGTGGAATCTTCAAACTACAGCCCGCGGCGCTTATGTAGAGCTCAGTAATGTATTTAAGTCATGATTTCGTATTATTAGATTGACTGATTAAAAAACGAAATAATAAACCAAAGAACGATAAGAACGGAAAAAGCCGCTTTCTGACCAAGTGTATACATAAATGATGCACACAACACGGGAGTACTAATGTACTACGAGTATTACGCAATTAAGTCCCGTTCTCTTATAATAACTAGTAAAAATCGTGAAAATTTCAATCTATATTTAGCGCTTTCTTTGTTTTTATAAGTACCGCCCACCGTATTATATACATTACACGTACAAGACTTGTTAGTATCAATATAAATAAAACTAATTCAATGTTGTAAATTCATCGACGTTAGAAGTCTGGATGGCGGCCATTACCACCAGTCACATTAATGACTCTTCAATCATAATCGAAGATAAATAAGGTAGTCTTAATGGACTCCTTCACCAAAGAACCGATATTGATGGCGCTACAAAATTAAAGTATAAGGTTAGGTTTTAATGATGTTGTCCTTCTTTGGATGAAAGTCTAACAATACGACTATCACTTGCTAAAGACTTGTAGTCTTTTTGATACAAATATTCATCCTCCTTTTCAACACTTTAGGGGTTAAAGACCGAGCCACACCGGCTGCGTGTGCACGCACTGTACGCTGCAGCTTGACTTTGAGCGTAACTAGCCGCCATTTTGAAAAACATTCATACTATACAACGCGTACGCCACGCGCATGCAGACGTGTACGCAGCCGGTGTGGCTCGGCCTTAAATTTCGAAAAAGCCTCTCTTAGTGCTTCTCTACGTCCCCTAAGCTATTTAATAAATCCTATTAAAAGCCCCATCAAAGTTAAGAACCACAGACCTGTACTGTATGTACCTCACACGTGTGCGCTGCCGTATTCGTTTTAATTTATATGCGCCCGGGTGACAATTCGGCAACAACCTTGAACCAGGTTGACATATTAGTCTAAATTTGACATGCTTCGCTAATGCTTGATAAATGTGTTTTATATTACCACGCGCGGCAGCGGAAGTCGCAATCAGCTGGTCCTACATAGATTTTATACGTGCATGTGATAATAGAATGATAAGTATTTGTTAATTAATCTATTTCCAAATATTTAATACATAAATGGTAAAAAACTAGCCAAGAGCATGTCGGAGTGTATACTTCACTTTCCGAAAATAGTTTTTTCCTAATGGCAATTAATACCAGTCGCATATTTTACCACTTTTTTTTTCTCAATAGCTTTATTTTCCAAAGGCATTTCTAACCATTCCCATAAATATCTACTATATTTTTTTTTCAACAGGTTTTATTCCTGACGGGTTTTCTAACCAGTCTCATAATTTACCACTTTTTATTTTTTCCGGAATCGATTTTTATGAGGTGCGTCTCTTCTTTGTCGCATATTTTGCTAATCTGCTTAATTTGTCATTATTTTGGGTCAAAGGGATTTAGTAGCTACACTGACGTTAATCGTCCGTCATCGCGATAAATTAACGGCGTTTTCGTCAATGTGGCCCCAGCATGAGAGGATAGATGATCTAGATTGGCGGCACCAGTTGACAGCACCTTCGTCGTGCACGTTCCCTATACACGTTTAGGTAATGCATAAAATATTATTCATTTTATAAATACTTTATACCTAGGTATTCTATACAATACCGATAGCGCGGTCGGCAATGCCAATGTGTCGACACTATTATGTAGATATACGATATGGAAAAATCTACTTATTACTAACTTAAATGTACTGTTTACTTGTTTTTTTACAAAATAGTGACAAAGCAGATTAGCAAAATATGCGACAAAGAAGATCCGCACCTCATAAAAATCGATTCCGGAAAAAATAAAAAGTGGTAAATTATGAGACTGGTTAGAAAACCCGTCAGGAATAAAACCTATTGAAAAAAAATATAGTAGAAATTTATGGGAATGGTTAGAAATGCCTTTGGAAAATAAAGCTATTGAGAAAAAAAAGTGATAAAATATGCGACTGGTATTAATCGCCATTAGGAAAAAACGATTTTCGGAAAGGGAAGTATACACTCGCATGTCGGACCATGCTCAGTGTAGGGTTCCATAGACGTAACTATAAGGTAAAAAATACGATGTAAAAATAGTACAACAACAAAAGAGCGTAACTTCATAGCAATTACGTCCTTTTGTTGAGAAGCGCAGTTTATCGGCAATAACTCAAAAACGGTTAATCCGATCTTGTTGAAAATAATTTTCGTTGAAAGTATTAATTAAGCGTTATGTATTTTTTTTATATTTTTCGGACACACGGTTTAGAAAATAGAGGGGGGGACGGGACACAATTTTCACAAGTTTCGGAGCGATTATTTCCAAAGATATTCACTTGATCAAGAACATTACTTAAGAACCTTGAAATGTTTTTGAAAAAGCTGTCGAACTATGTACAGATGTAGTGAATAATCCTTTCCTATCGGCAAAACTCGGAACAACGATAACACCCGAATGTTGCCGATGTGTCTATGAATTACTGTATTATTAAATTACGTGTAGGTATCAAATAAATCGCATACTTTATTTATCAATGTCAAATGTCAAACTGCCCGTTTGACGATTACACTGAGATGTTAAAACCACCACGATTCTATCATATAAAGAATTCGTTAGGTAAACAAAAATATAACTAGTTACCGAGGACGGTTTATTTCAATAAAACGCACTGATAAAAACCAAATTCTGGTTGGGATGATCTAATGATTCTATAAGGATTGGATCCCCAAAAGTCTAACTATAAGTCAAAACTACAGTAGGATTTTGCAGACCTTTTTTATAACAATTAATTTTTTTAATTAATTAAAAATACTATGACATAACAAAAAAGACACCTCAACATAAAACAAAACAAACCAGCAGAGAAATTAATATAAATAAATATGATTTTCTGATTGGATGAACGACTTCGATTAAGACAGCGGGATAAGAGGAGGAGGAGCGGGGTGGAATGTGTAATGCGAAACAAACAATACTTCCAATTTCCATATCACAGTCAGAATCAGAACTATTTTCTGGTGTATCATCGTCAGAGTTTTCATGAACGGTGATTAGTCTATCAAAATATAGGTGGCCTGCATTAATACACGAGTCCATGAAGTTTATCACAAAATCTAACATAAATATCAACAAAATATTTCTGTGGTATTAACTACTCTATATAGATACTTCCTCTTGCAATGCGACCGTTCCCTACGTTGTCTCGATGGGTACTGAGTGCGAGTGAAGTAGTAAGACAAAAACGAACATTTCCGGGAAAATACGAAAGGAAAGGATTATTCACTACATCTGTACTACACGTTGACATCTCCTGAAAAAAAATTTTTTAGCTTCTGTAACATGTATGGAGTGCGCTCCCCCTAAAAATATTTATTTTAGTTGTTTAACTACCAAACTAAGTAGGGGCTCATACAATACACCTATATTCCAAATTTCATCAATATCCATCGTGCAGTTTTTGAGTAAAATGTCTGTGACATACGGATAGACGGACGGACAGACGGACGGACGGACGGACATGATGAAACTACAAGGGTTCCGTTTTAGCCATTTTGGCTACGGAACCCTAAAAAGGAACCCTTATGGTGCTACTCTGTCTGGCTGTACGTGTCCGTCTGTCACAGACGACTCTGAAACTACTGCTGCTAACGATTTGATATTTGAAATACATAGTGTTAACAAATGAAAGGGCTTAATTTGTAGATTCAATTGTTTTTCTTAATGATGTATAGTTTTTGATTTAAGTAAGACGATAAATACCGTTATTCCTTCCTCTTATCTTTTAAGTTAATAAAGAGAAAAATATGTAATAATTACCGACTATTAATATTATCCTGAATATTACAGGAAAAATGCAATGATTTTCCTAACTTCCGTACTTTTTGAAAATTCACGAAACACTTAACTTTTTGCAGTTACTAAACTAACCGCGACCTATGTCGATGTATGGGGACAACCGTTTTCAAAAATATGGATCGAATTATTAGATATTTTTTCCAAAATGCGATATGTTTTTAGAAAACTTAACACCTAGTTAATAAGTTTAAAAATGAAATGAAATGTTGACATTACGTATGTACCTAATAATAGGCCGCAAAATAGGTACCTAGTTTCCGGTGCGACTTGACACTTGGCATGTAATGGAATTTCACACAAAATTGCCGGCCTATTAGGCCGATTAGGCCGGCAATGTATTTTTTTTTATTTCCATTCCACATTCATTTGTGACACGGCATCACGGCGTTCAGCCATTAAAAAAACAATAAACGATGTTTGCTATATTTTGCAGTTTTATTTATATAAAATAGTCATGAACATTACAAATAACACATTATAAACAATTTTCAATCATTTTAAATTGCAAACTTAACTACAATAATACACATTTAAAATATTTCATCTAAATATTCGCGGTAAAAATGTATACTGAAACAGTTTTTGGAAAGGAAATTGAAATTTCTTCATTCTGTAATTCAATTTTTTGTCTACTTTGTTTATAGTGTCTCTAGAAAATAAAGTTTGATTTTTGGATTGTTTTTAATTTATTTCATTGCATATTTGAGAAACGCACCATACATACCTCGGCGTGAAATGGGGTTGCCAGCCATCATCATGCTCGCGTTCGCTCGGTCATCCATACGAGTATGTACTCGGCCGGCAACCCCTTA
Organism: Eudemis profundana; assembly: GCA_947034925.1. Classification (NCBI taxonomy): domain Eukaryota; kingdom Metazoa; phylum Arthropoda; class Insecta; order Lepidoptera; family Tortricidae; genus Eudemis; species Eudemis profundana. The sequence continues at coordinate 31,952,871 of OX344794.1, forward strand.
CTTCGCGGCCTCTGAAGTAATATACTATTTCCATATAATAAAATGATCGTTTACAGCTGTTTCATATTTTGGCCAAGTTCACAATTTCCGGCGGCATCGCTCTGCGTTTACCACTGACGTTTCTGGAGATGAAGAGTTTTTGCCCTCGTTTATGTCAGTTAATAAACATTTTTTTAACTCGTAACTAATTTCGAAGCATTTTGCTATTAATTTCCAGTGATGTAACCTGCCAAATAAAAAGCCGATTGTTGTGTGGCGTTAAGTAGTGAATATGAGCTGAAGAAAAACGTGACAGAAATTATATCCCCAAGATTGGTTCGTTAACACGTCGGTAAGTAAAGAAGTTAAAAAAAGGTTTATTTATTTATATAAATAATCTTTATTCCACAATACAAGAAAGTATAAGTGACGAACTTATTGACTTAAGACATTCTCTATCAATCAGCCATTGGGGTATAGAAACACTAATTTGGTTGTAACAAGATAAAAACTCCCGTGGATATAAATTAGGTCACACGGCCTGCATATTACGCCACCGTTTACTACCGAGAATGCTAAAAATACCGCATAGGGCGCTTTTTCCTATGGGAATAATATTTGATTCAAAAATAATTACAAATCACAAGAGACACGTTACACTGGACCGCATATGTAGGTGTCAGATCAACATCTGTGCAAACAATACTCCGCTTTTTGAGCGGCTGTGAGTGTATTGTACCACCCAACTTTCGAAATTATTCGCATACCAAATTGGCTATGATATTATAACGAATCATTTGTGGTTCCCAGGTGGATATCATATCTATACAGTTACCGGTAATAATATGTGACGAAAAGGGGCCAGAAATATATCGTGCCGTTTTGTCATGTATCTGTTAATATTGCTAGTAACCGTACACTGTACAGTTTTTATGACATTTTATTTTATACACGGTACTGGTTTCCTGCTGTTACTTCCAAGTAGTCCTTAACCAGTCAAAGTAGGATTAGGAATGTGTCCCAATCCCAAATCATTCTTCTGTCTGCGAATATTCGCAGGATGAATGCTAAACACTGGAAAATGATGATCGGGTTCTCGGGAGTAAAAGCACGCCTCATTTATAGAAGTAATGATACTAATTACTGTTTGTCTATTAGGGAAGATAATATTACGCATTGCGCCCCATGTCTCATAATTTATCACTAACCATGACAATTTTAGCAAATGATTACTAAGTAACAGTGCATATTTGTTGTTTCAATCATAGTATATACCAGTGGCGTGGCGTCAAACAGACCGTAGCAAAGCAGGTTTGTCTATTATTCAAAAACCAATGTTTTTAATAAACAATACCTACGTCTTAAAATAGGCAAGCCAAAAGGAATTGGTTTCTATATTTAGCCACCACACCATTGCTGCCTAGGTACGGTCAGCATCAAGTAGTTTATAACATTCAAGCGCCAGATAATTTAAAAAATATGTACTTTTTTTATTTCTGCAAGTAGGTCCTCGAGGGCTCTTTTTGTCTGATTCTAGTCTTTTCTTTTGGCGCTTCGGGTAATGATTTTCTGGTGAGAAGAAGCGCCTGAAGAAACTCACCAGTTTCTCTTTTCAAAAATATTAAGTATTACAGTAATAGGGTTACGCCTGGATTAAAAATATATCATTCTATTTAGTCCGTCAGTTAGATCAGGGGTCTCCAAACTAAGGCCCGCGGGAAGAAATCGGGAGGGCCTATCATCCGGCCCGCGAGGCATTCTAATCCGGCCTGCGGCACAGAATAAGAATAGTAGTACCTACGTATAGAAGTCTCCTCACAGAAGTACTCCTACAGATGATATGAGACACAGAGCTAAAGATATACTAGTGTCGTCACACATCTTTCTGCGTGTAGTAATAAAGATGTTACGCGGTAACGGTATGTATGGCGCTTTGGATATTACAGACTATTTGATGCTGACGTACGCGTATAATCTAAAAATTCGTCAATTTAATAAGAAAGATAAATTGAGACACCTTCATAAATAAGAGAAGCTGTGAATCGAATCACAGTGACAGGTAGGTACGGTACGACACGCCCCTGACATTGAGTAGCTAGTCATAAAATCGTGACACTCATGCTGTTAATGAATGCATAACAGTATAAGCAATGTGTTTCGTAGCAGAAAATATACCTTCTTAAAATACTCATAAATAAAATGGTGGTACTAAAGATAGGTGGGAAGTGGAAAAGCACGTATGCTCTAGTAAAATAAAAGATACAAAGAATATAAATAATAGCAAAGGTGAAATATCTACGTTAATCTTTTTAATTCTTACTCTGTAGACGAAAAGACTAACCGTTTTTTTTGTAACCTTTGAGGACTGAAAACAATAAAAATGCTCTGCTTGTCTGCCAATCATATATATTATACACGGTTATAATAAAAAATGCAGATATTTTGCGGACATTTGCGTTCAATTTTAAATGTAACTCGAAAAGGAAAAAATGTGTCTTATAAGACAAGTTAATCCATCATAACAATCAGGTTACATTGATAGTGTCAACCCTCCACATAATCATGTAATGTCAGCTTAGATAAAATCAAACGTGACCACATCTTACCAAAAGTATTCTAGATGTGTTTGAAACAATTTAGATAATATTATGCATACTTAATGACGAAACACAAGTAATATAAACCTATTTTCAGATTTCATTAACAATACAATAGAGAACATATTAAGTATATGTTACATAGATTATGTGCCGGTTATATAGGTTACCAATATGAAAGTTTTTGAAAAAGTTTTCATGTTCGCATGTTTGTTATTAAATAACGCTGGGTTGAAACTTAGGATACTTTTTTATCTCGGTACGTAGTTCCCTTAGGATAATATCGGGAATACCGCAATCGGAGCGCGTGTTAATGCTAGTATAAAAGCAATATATATGCGATTAGTGCTAAATATATTATTAGACTTTATTTAGATTCACTTCGTCCACGTCCCCATTTCGTCCACATCATCAGTGCGTATACATTTCCAGTTCGGTAAAATGTCTAATTCATCCGCATTCCCGATTCGTCCACTTTGCCATCACTTTTCCAAAATTTTTTAAGTGCCTTCTCCATACAAATTCCCTCGAGATTTTTTTAAATCCCAGGTTTGGAAATATGGACGCAGAATGCAGAGTAAATGTGAACGAACTAGGAATGTGCAAGAATCGAGAACGTGGACGAAATGGATATGGTACGTGGACGATGTTGGAATGTGGATGAATTTGGAAATAGATGAAATGGGAATACGGAAGATGTGGACTTTAGGAGACTGTCACGAGATTACGAGTATTCGTTATTTTCTAAGTTAAAATTGTTCTATTTACCCGACTGCGGCGAATCCCAAAAGGAGGGTTATGTGTTTGACTTGTATGTATTTATGTATGTATGTCCGTTCCTATGTCCGCTCGTATCTGCTCAACGACACACACGATGTTGATAAATGATACATCATTAGCTTCGTTTTGATGACGCGAGTGTCACTAGTTAAAAAAAACCGTAAATAAACACAATGGCGGATTTATGCACTTTAATACGCAGTCGGTTTTTTTTAAGTAAAAATGTGGTTATTTATCTTTTAATTTAGAACGCGCTTCATTCAATGCCAAAATCAAACGCATCTCGCAATCGACACAATAAAATATTATCTGACTGATGCATTTAGTATGCCATAGCCTTTTGAATCACGATCACGACGGACCTTAGACGCGGCATCAGATAAATATAGCAGTTGTCTCAATGGAATAAACCGCTCAACATGCTATTACTATGCATTAAGTCAAAATTACAATGTTTATGACAATAGTGACTGTGCAGAAATATTTACCGTTTCTCTATGACACCAGCGATTTTGTTCACTTTTTAATATTTGTGTCTTTCTCTTTAATACATTTCTATAATAAAACTTATTTACGATCAATATTTCAAAATATTTTACTTTGCATATACATATTTAGTGACATGTACTATTGTAATGCTGCAAAGATACGCCTATTGTCGTGGGACGCTTTAACGCTTAGCTGCTAAGCCTTAGCAGATATTTCGAATCGAGATCATAAACAAGTATCTTTTGATTAACGTTAAAGCCAGTCAAAAAGAAAGTAATTAGATATGATATTATGGTAACGAAAAGTCACGTAGCCTATACGTCAGTTTATCTTTGTTCAAAGGCGAAAGCGTTGGCGATTACTCAAATACTTACCGACACAGAAGTGCTACGGCGCGATTGTCTCTTGTCTAGGCCTACTGTCTACCACCATTCTATTCTATGCTACAACCCTCATTTGTATCTTTCTAACTACTGTTCTAATGTACGGTTCTCATTGACCGGGCCGGGCGGGAGCGCAGCGCAGTTTCGTGCTAAGTTGTATGGAATAACGGCAGCCGATCGAAGCCGACCGGCAGCCCTACCGTATGCAAATATGAACTTTAATTATTGTATTTACCCTTCAATTTCCTTTACCAAATTTATAATGCGCTCCGGTCCGGTCTGTGAGAATCAGTAGGCTTATGATGCTACGCTTTGTCACGCGATAAATAAGTAACAAGGCATCCGTCACTCTCATGCACACACTATATGTCAGAAGGACGGATGCTTTATCACTTATTTATCGCGTGACAAAGCGTAGCTTCATAAGTCTACAGATCATTCTAAAAAAAAGATGTCCATAGTTAAGGGATTAATTTAATAAAAGGTTATCTTGTTCCTTTGTGTAGCGAAAGTTACCATACAATTTATATGGTTAACTTTCGTTACACAAAGGAACAAGAATGACATTTTGTTCAATTAACCCTCAACTACGGCCATCTTTTTTAACCGACTTCCAAAAGAAGGACGGTTCTCAATTCGTCTGTATGTTTTTTTAGGGTTCCGTAGCCAAAATGGCTAAAAAGGAACCCTTATAGTTTCGTCATGTCCGTCCGTCCGTATGTCACAGGCATTTTACTCAAAAACTACAAGACCTATACTGATGAAATTTGGAATATAGATGTCTTGTAGATGCCGCAACTAAGTTTGGTAGTTAAATAATAAAAATAAAAAAATCTAGGGGGGGCACTCCATACATGTAACAGAAGCTAAAAAAATTTTTTTTTTCACAAAATGTCAACGTGTGGTACATAGTTCGACAGCTCTTTTGAAAACATTTTAAGGTTCTTATGTAATGTTTGTGATTAAGTGAATACCTTTGGAAATAATCGCTCCGAAAGTTGTGAAAATTGTGTCCCCCCCCCATCTATCTTCTAAACCGTGTGTCCGAAAAATATAAAAAAAATTACAAAGATAACGCTCAATTAATACTTTCAACGAAAATTATTTTCAACAAGATCGGATTAACCGTTTTTGAGTTATTGCCGATAAACTGCGCTTCTCAACAAAAGGACGTAATTGCTATGAAGATACGCTCTTTTGTTGTTGTACTTTTTTTACATCGTATTTTTTACCTTATAGTTACGGCTATGGAACCCTACACTGAGCATGGTCCGACATGCTCTTGGCCAGTTATTTGTGTGTTTGTTCATCGATTACTTGAAGACGCCTGGACCGATTTGGAAATAGTACATTACATCTCTGCCGTCCTAGTCTAAAAGATTCTCTAAGGTGTTAATACAAAGAAAGGCCGAGATCGCAGAAGTTTACGGCCCGTGCTGCAAGCGAGGGCTTTCTTTATTACCTCCCGTGTCGTGTACATCATTTTATGTCTACACTTGGCCAGAAAGCAGCTTTATCCGTACGTACCGTACGTAAAAAAATTATACCACACCTTGGATTCTTCCCCGATTACTTGAAGACGGCTGAACCTATTTGGATTTTTTTTTTGTTTTAAAGGGTATACCTCCGAGGTGGTCCCATTGCAACCAAATCAGGATCTGATGATGGGATCTTGGAGAAATCGAGGGAACTCTTCAAATATCATAGGCACACATATAGCGATTTTGGTATTTTTCTTAGTTTCTCGTGCACATTTTATTAGAAATAAGTTTTCAGTCTTAAGAGGAAACAGGAGGGCAGTTTTTCCATACGAACGTAGTCCCCTGTTTCCTCCCTGGATAATGCCAGTAGAGCAATCATTTTTTGTCCAAAAATCTATGGCTACTATTGATATGTTCCTATGTTTTCCTTTTTACGATAAATTGATTCTCAAAAGAGATATTAACCTTCAAAAACCTAAAAAAAATGCCAGTTTTTCCGCTGTATTCACACATCCAGAAAAAAAATTTTACTTGATTATTAAAAAAAAGGAAAACATAGGAACACGGCCAATGCCTTTCTTTAATGTTTAATGAAAAAATTAGTTATATAGGTTAAGTTTTGGGGAAGAAATCAGGGGACTACGAAACGTTGTTTTCATGAAATTTTAAAAGGTATTTTCGGTCCAAGCTGCAGTTGTCTCTATCGCGCTCTGCAGGTGAGAGGCGGGCAGTGCGGGATAGCGACACATTTTACAAATAGGTACCTAATTTTCAATTCTCTCGACCTTACTGTTTCCTCTTAACCGATTTCAAAACAAAGAGCAATTCTTATGTAGGTTTGTTCCCCGATTACCTACTTGAAAACGGCTAGACCGATTTGGAAAATTTTCTTTTAACTAAATAGACTTAAGTCTATTTTGTTAAAACATATTTTTCCAGCGCCACTAACAATTTAAAATAAAGTAAATTTTTAAGTCGGTAAGTATTTTTTGTTTTAATTTTTTTTTTGAAATCGACCCAATCGTACTCAGTCTTAAAAGAACCGCGACTTGTGGCGCAGCAGTTAGGTACTGCACGCTATCACGAGTTTTCGTCATACTGTACTAAGTAGACTGACAGACTGACACTGATTAGTACATTGTGTATCAAGTGCGGTAAGTAAGGAATTAGTACCGTAAGGTCGGGGTACTTTGGCCAAATATAGGGTAACTTTGCCCACCTTACAACTTACATATCTCAGATCTATAACGTCTGATAATAAACATAAAAACATGAACGGCCAGCTAAAACCAACCACATGGCAATGTGCCGTAATTTAAATGCAATAATAAAACCTGAATTGAGTTAATCCCTATTGGTCAAAGTTACCCCCCAGGGCGAAAGTACCCCGACCTTACGGTAATAGTAAAATGTAGTAGTAGTACGCCCTAGGGCGTAATAGGTCATTTGCGGCCCGCAGAACCTACGTTTAATGACACCATTTTCGAGCAAGTGTGATGAATAAAATATTATTTGCGTGAGAAGGTACGCGCGGTCTTTTGTGCACGCCCTACGTGGATTAATGTAAGCAAACTGTTTTCTAGAAAATAATAGATAAACGCAACTACAACAACATACTAAAGATGTAGTACTTGTATTCGTAAAACTAGCTAACTAGCAATAAACTCACTTAACAAAATAAATGACGCCTAACCCGACTTCGATATTTCGTTATAAAGGATATTTCTTTGTATATTTCAACTAAAAGATTTGGCCCTGTCACATTCACATCTGTAGTTAAACATGTTTGCTGTCCTCAATGAATTTATTTTAAGTAAACATGAAATCTACTATTTATCACAAAAGTACTAGTCATATTTACGTACGTGAAACGTAATAGTATTGTTCTACGGTTATAAAAATGAAAAAGGCTTCAGTTCTGTTATTTTTGTGCGAAACCTATAAAATATCTTCGCTAATTGGGAACCAATTTTAATTACATTGTTTTTTTAATAAATTTTTGTGAACCTACCTTACGGGTCATTCCATGAATTATTTGAAGTATTTTGTCACAACTTTTGAATTTTTTTTCTTACAACCGAACCTAACACCTCATCAAGTCATCACACAGGTGGCAAATTTTTGTGAGTGGAGAAATGACTAAAGCTCTCAAACCTAAGTAAGTCAGATCTGTAACTATCAATGGCGTGACGTTAGCAAAACGCGACTGCTATCAGCGTGCCTATTGTTAAAACGGAACACCTTATCTTACTAAACTTGAACAAATTGTACGACAACTGGTCCAGCTTACCCTCGGACTAGTTAGTTTGATATGACACCACTAGCATTACTATAATGCACAACCAACATGTCTCTCTTACAGGTAAAGAAACCTCCACTTTCAGAGAACTTTGTATTAATATTCATGACGTATGTGCGCCATTATATCGTTTATATGGGTTTTACAAACATGATTTCACGAAAACAATGACGGAATATTTTCTTTGTTTTCGTAAAATCAACAGGCTGGTGATTTACAATTACAGTGACTGTAATAATGGAGCATAACCAGTACCAGCCATTAATTTTGGTTCATAATCATATCTATGTCATTACTAATTACAAAATCTGTTATCCAGTTTTCCTGAATCAGAAATCCTTCAGTTGCAGTCTTTTTCATAGTGAGTTTACGTAGTCCGCCAGTTAAATAGCTAAGTAGGTACACAGTAAATGGATGATCATTTTGACATTAACTCTTCCAGTTATTATTGCTATGGCCTCGGTACTACGTCGCGCCGCAACTTTAAACTAAACGTTTACGCGTAGGTTGTTCGCAAGGAGCCATATCGTCATCTACAATGATATAAGGAGTGTTATACTTAAACTTAATAAATAAATAACGCAATATACAAAATAAACGGATGTCTGCAAATGAATAATCGTATTCGCGCCAGTTTTATCAATTGTCAATGAGGAATTACACAGGGTAATGGAATCAGTGCGACGTACGTGATAACAATGCATTATCCACACAAATAACTGTTTTGATTGAGATTATTAGCCAATAATTATAGGACATTACATTACTAACATATATATACCTATGGAAACAGTCGCATACAGAAAGGGTTTGCATACTTTCGTTGTACCTTTTGCTCATGATTTTGAGCGACGATTCTGATGCCGCTCAGCTCTAAAGATCGAGGGTCCAGCGACCTGCTGCGGGGTTTCTCGGAATAGAACTCATCCTTCTTCCCCTTCTTCCACCTGAAGTAGTTCGCCATAGCGGCACACCTTCAGTCACACCTGGCACTAGCACATGTTTACGCGTCGACGATACATCGTCGCGCTAGCCGCGAGGTTATAACGCGCAGACATCTCTGTAACTACTGAGCGATAACGTCGGTGTCACGAGACGACTATCGTTATGCAACGAGACAGTGCGTGCACGTACGATTTCCAAGTTTGCCTGGTTCCGATACGGAACTAGGAAGTTAACGCGGGAGATGCGCCAACAAAATATATACCAAGTATCGTACGACCCGCCTAGCAAAACCTCTCCAACTTTAAAACACCTCTCGCTTGTACAAAAACCAAACAATTTTTTCTACTCCTGTACTTTTTTTATCTGTCTTTTACTTGATTACGAACACTAGAATAAGAACATACATAATATGAGTTCAGAGAAGTCTATACTCTATTCCCCATAACAGCACTAGTTTCGTTATAGTCACATTACGATACTGCTAGCAGCCACAGACATCTAAATCTAGATTAAACTTAGGTCAAGGATTAAGCGCTCAGTTCTAACTTTACAATAAAAATGCACAACTACCAACTTAACAAACAATTACATTCCTACGGTTTTTAAGAAAAACAAAACTTTCCGAACTAAATTCATTGCCAACATAAAAAAAGTATTTTTAATATCGTCGTGCGTGTCACTAGCGAGTATACGTCAAATTTAAAAAAAAGTTTACCATAGACACATTACTGTCAGTCATATGTCATATTCGCCTTGTTTGCGTGCTATGTTTAATTTTGTATTTTATATTTTAAAACCTAGTCGTAGAAAAAGTATTGTATGCAACGTTATATAATTAAGTCAAAAAACGCTCATGGCGTCTCTATTTGCGATACTCGAACTCGCGCCATTCGCATTTTTTGAGCCTATTTATGCAACTGTTGCATAAAATACTATATTAATAATATGTAGTTACTAATCTATAAAGTTATTAACAAATAAACCGTTTTATAAATTTCTATCGGTTTGTTTGTGCGCCACATCACGTAAAAACTACTGGACTGATTTCCATGAAATTTGCTGTACAGTCGCCAGCAAAAACATACGATGAAACTGGGCACGCATAAATATCTGACACGTCGTTATTGCTCAAGTATTTTTTTATGTTATGGGAAAGGCAAGCGAGCACACAGGTCACCTGATGGTATGGTATGTGACGTAATAGAGTGGTGTCAGATATTTTTGCATGCCCAGTTTCATCATGTGGTTTTGCTGGCGACTGTACAGCAAATTTCATGTACTTACTGTACAGAGTGTAGGTACAGGTAGATTGTGACCGCGGTTAACACATCGGATACCTTTTACCCGACTAAGTCGGAGCAAAAGAGAGACATGAATACTTCAACGAACACAAACAATTCATTTGTTTAGCTATACAATGTATCACTTTTGTTTTGTCCGCAGAATTATCTACGCGTGATTTTATCATAATCAATAACGAAATGGTCGCCTTTGGGCAAATATCTACTCGAATAAGTAACATAACAATAAAGAGCAACTGTAACAATTTAAAATTTGTTTTATTTCGCGCCGTGCAGATTAGTGCGTAATATTGTAATATTAATGACAATATCTAAATTCTGTATGTATTGTGTAATACTCATACTCACTCATTCGAAACTGATATGCGATCAAAATCGCTTCCATTTCAAGAACCGGCTTGCCCTATAAGTAGGCAAAGCTAGATCCAGATTGATTTGTAAACAAGGCAAATTTGTTTTCATAAGCACCCACATTTAGACTGAAGTATCTATTTGTATATTTTAAGGATCACATCATAATTTTCCTATGGGTAACGTCGATGCTAACTGTGTATACCTAGTTATTAAAAACGAATGTCCAAAATCAAACGACTCGAGACGATATGATTTGTATCGATCACACCGGCTGCAAGAGAATATTCTATGTTAAAACTAGATGTGGCTATAAGTAGTATGAAACTAAACATTATCCTCTGTTTTAATTGGACAAGGAAGCATACCTACTAGTTAAAGAGGAAACATAAAATTTATTCTTCCAATATTTTATTTATATGTATATTTTACCAACTTTGTAGCTTGTAGTTGAAGGATATATGTTTAAATGTTGTATAGTAATGTTATTGTAGAGGTATGGACAAACGAAGCCACTGTTAACTGACCACCCATAGATTTTAATACGTTGCAATAAAGTCGACATTCGTTTACAAATGTTCAGTTAAGAGTGTGTTCGATTGTACATGAAACTCAGTTTGTCTTACCACCACTCTTGTCTAATGGCTCAATTGTTAGCTGAATGGGACTGCTTATATGGTGAACGAAGTAGATACTTGTTTTATTTCCATAATAGATGATATACATTTATATACACTATTTTTTTTAATTCATATAACGCTCATCTATATATATAAAAGGCAAAGTCCTGACTGACTCATCAACGCACAGCCGAAACTACGGAAGCGAATAACTTGAAACTTTCACAGTAGAATGGTCATATGACGTAGGTGAGAGATAACAACGGATTTTTCGAAATTCATCCCCTAAGGGGTTCAAATAGGGGTTGAAAAATTGTATAGGGGCTTTACGATCTTTTTAAGTAAGAGGTATGAAACGTCATGTTTAAATTCTTCATTATTTTAAAAGAAGAGTACCTATTTTCACCGTGTTTGAAATTCATCCCCGAAAAGCTTAAATAGGGTTTGAGAGTTTGTATCGGGAATATGATTTTTACAATAGGAGATCTAAGACATCATAGATATACTTTTTATAATGATGGCTCATTATTACCGTTTTCCGAAATTCATCTAATTTAGGAATTAAATAGAGGTTGCAAGTTTGAAAGACAGAACAAAAACTTATAGATCTAGAAACTTTACATGTGCAGAGGATCTTATTTCCATTGACGGCTTTATAGGGATTGAATATTTCCATGGGAAGGTTTGAAACTTTATGTATATACTGTTTATTCAATTGTAAGAAAAGTGATTCCACAGTTTTTCAAAATTCAGTCCCTAAGGGACTAAAGTTGGAGTTGAAATTTGTATACTTGGGACATGATTTTTAAAGTAGGAGATCTGCGACTTGATATATAAACCCTTCATTATATGTTAAGAAAAGTAGCTTTGCCGGTTTTCGAAATTCATACTCAATTAAATGGAGTTAAATGGGGGTGAAAAATTTGAATTTGGACAGAGTCATTAACTACTTAACTGAGAAACTTGAAATATGCTGAGTACATTATTTATATACAACGTAAAATAGTATTTTATGCAACAGTTGTATAAGAAGGTTCAAAAAATGCGAATTGCGTGAGTTGCGAGTTGCAAATAGAGACGCAATGAGCGTTTTTTGACTTAATTATACAACGTTGCATACAATACTTTTTCTACGACTAGGGTTTTTAAAATATAAAATACAAACAAGGCATAACCTGCAAACAAGGCAAATATGACGTATGACTGACAGTATGTGTCTATGGTAAACTTTTTTTTAATTTTAAATTGACATGCAGTGAATAATTTAAAAATACTTTCTTTTATGTTGGCATCAATGAATTTAGTTCGGAAAGTTTTGTTTTTCTTAAAAGCCGCAGGAATTTAATTGTTTGTTAAGTTGGTAGTTGTGCATTTTTATCGTAAAGTTAGAATTGTGCGCTTAATCCTTGACCTAAGTTTAACCTAGATTTAGAAGTCTGTGGCTGCTAGCAATGACGCAAAGTGACTATAACGACACTAGTGCTGTTATGGGGAATAGAGTATAGACTTCTCTGAACTCATATTATGTATGTTCTTATATTAGTATTCGTGACCAAGTAAAACACAGATAAAAGTACAGGAGTAGAAAAAGAATAAAAAAGTGTTTTCTGGAAATTCATATTTTAAAGGTATTAAAGTTTGTATAAAGAATGGTTCTTACAGTTAGAGGTATAATGTTACATAAAAATCCTATTTACTAAAAACCAAGAAAATATATCCACACATTCTTAAAAAGTCGTTCTACTGACTTATCACGTTTCTTCAATAAAACAAAAATGAATTCACCATTTTTCGAAACTCATCCCCAGGGGGACAAAAGGGGTTGCTTCTTAGGCGGTAGTTACTGCTTCACGCACGGCCAGTTTTACGTGGTTTTGGTAATGTAGAAAGCGGTACTACTATTAGCCTGCGGTACGTATAAGACGTCAGACCCAGTAGCCCAGTAGCGACCTGCTTCTGGCGGGATATCAATTTTTCTCTACTATCGTAAACAAACGTTCACTAGAATCAACCTACGAGTAATAGCATCATCCATCTTCGATCGTATGAATACTTACTATTTAACTACCACATAGTTAGATTACTGCAAGGACCACGCTCCCGGTCACAATAAACCTGTATGCAGTCCATATAGGCTTCTAGTGTTGAAGCTTTTAGATTATTTTTTTTATGTTTGTCAGTGACGTGCCTATTATTTTGAGGTTTATGGGCTTTTTTATTTAAGGTGCGTTCTTAACTGACAGTTAGCAGGTCGTCACAGAACTGACGATTAGTGTCAAACTCCATACATTTCGTCACGGACTGGCAGGTTAGGCGGTATTTGAACATAGCTTAAGTTTCGCCTAACCATCGATTTTAAAATAAAAATGCCCTTATAGGCTTGAATGTTACAGCTTTGAGCTTTATGGGTCCGGCTGCCGCAACTCGAGTTGTCCGGTCATTAGAAAAATTCATAAAAATCTGCCAATTAGAATACCTACTTCTACCACGCGTAATTGAATAAGTCAGGGGTGGAGTCAAAATTGTTTACATATTCCCCTGGTTATCATGTTAGTCCCTACGCAGAAGTTTACTTATAGTAAGGTAAAAGTAAAAACGTATTTATTGACTCCACCACAAAGTATACAGTATTTACAGTAAAGGTGGATTTAGACCAAACGAATTCTAACACATTCTAACCCCACTCTACCAAATTCTTTGTGTACATACAAAGAATTTGGTAGAGTGGGGTTAGAATGTGTTAGAATTCGTTTGGTCTAAATCCACCTTAACAGTGATAAAATATAATGAACTTAAGATTAGGTACAGAACTTGTGCGGTGGAGGCTGGTGCCTGAACTAGGAGGAACCTGTATGTCAGGTCACCAGGTCTCCAACCCTCAGATGTCTATAGCAACATTTTTAGGAAGCGAAAATACTGTTTGAAACATAAACTACTAAGTAGATAATAATTAGGAAGAGTAGGTATGTTGAACAACATGCCTATGCCATATAAAACTAAAACGTTAATAAATAAGTAAAAATATAATGTAAATTAAAGTGTGTGCACTATTTTAAGTTAGTAAGGATCGTTATGTCGGGAACTTCAATTAATGCCATGCCTTATGTAATTGGAATCAACAGTTCTTCGGTGCGGTTATAGTCTAGACTGAGCAACCATTCCGTGACATACTTCTTTGAGGATGATTTAGTTTTGGAGTAAATTGCCACTTTATTGTTTGCTTTATTGTATAAGAAACTACCAAGGAAGCAGAAAAATCTATGCGCGAATCGTGTGTTAAATTTTATGGATGGACAGATCAGATCTTTACGGCGCTTATTTATCAGATTTACTTATCACGAACAATAGTAAGAAATGCAGCAAATCTCATTATATCTCGCTCATTTTTACTCTCTCTTATCTTTATCTCTCTTTATCTCTGCTCTTACGACGATAAGGAATTTTAAACTTTTTTTGAAGTACTAGGTGTATAATGTACCTATCTATTACCTCCGCGAACGCCCTCCACTCTCATCGCATTGTTATACTACTACGCATTACATTCAAACCGATAACTAGGGCAATATTGATCTACCACATTTAGTGATGTTGCTGTTTCAGACCTATTTAAATGCGTATACATGCGTACATTAGGGATATGAGAATTCACATAAATTATCCTTAACGCAACCTTCTAGCAGTACATTAGCATATACGTTATAATACAAAACACAAATGTTTGTATTGTATTACCTACGATAACACAGAATCGTTTTAATATCGGAAATCATGTTGTATTTATTGATGACTAGCGTTTGCCTCACGTTTGCCGGCTACTTCGTCTGCTATTTGAATGTAATAGTCGGAACGTTTGCTATTTGAGTCCCGTAAGCGTATAGTATTAATTTTATCGTACCCACATAGAAACTTTCAAACCCTTTTCAGAATTTTCCTGGATAAAAAGTATTCATGTCCAGCAGTGGCGTGGCGTCTAAAGAACTCGATTCCTACCGGCTTGCCTAATATCAGGCATTTGAGCACTTTATTCTACAGCTCTTAAGAAAAAAGTACGCCAAATTTGCACCGGCTTGCCCAAGGATATCTTTTACGCCACGCCACTGATGTCCAGTCCCGAATCTCAAACTATCTGCATACCAAAAGTGGTAATGGTTTTTCACATTTTAATATTTGTATGGATGTACAGCCAGAGAATACAACAAAACAAATGGGGTTAAACTATACGGAAGAAGTCGCATCCAATTGCTAGTGGAACATGTACAGACGAAATTAAAAATTCCCGCACAAAACAATCCCAACACAAGTACTCGTATGTTGCATGTGTTAAATTCCCACTGATTCCAGTAAAAGCCCTGACTGTTAAATTTCTTCATAACCAAAAGGAATTTCTACACTCTATCTATCTGTTGACTCAAACCTGAATGGTTCTTCAGATCACTCCACTATTATAGCCACAATCAGCACAGGAGGGGTAATACACAAAGACCCGAACGAATCATTGTACGAACAGAATGGGAAAGCTTTAAAGAATATATTGACACAACAATAAATCTTAATATTCCTCTCAAATGTAAAGAGGACGTTGATGAGGCTACATTTTACATGACAAATTTAATCCAGGAAACAGCATGGAAATGGACACCCTACCTTAAAGGTAGACTGAATATCTATACGTGTCTATACAGACATGATAACCGCTGAAATGAGTAGCAGCCACGGAATATAAACTATCTCGCACAAGCGATCGCGGCGAACTGGGATTGGTTGCGCGGAACTCCGCGTAACCACGGTATACGGTAGTTTTTGTTCCGATAAAAGGTACATCGGGAGCGAGCATGTGTGCGCGCCGTGTGCGCGCCGTGTACGGACGCACCACAGGCAAGCATCGCCGCGTGCTTAGTCGGGGCTGAGCAATAGTCGCGAGCGGTCGAACGTTCAAAATGTCTGCGGACGAAGTAAAGTATAGAAGACGTATTGCAGTGTGTTCGGATGTTTGAAGAATAATGCGCAAAATCCAGAATTGTCATTTTTCTGCATTCCTAAGGATCCCGAAAGGTGTGTATTTTATTAGTACGTATATAAATGTTATATTTTAAGTCGTTTATAGAATGTTTGATAGTTTTGTGATCAAACTATACCAATTAAATAGAGTAGATAATTATTTTGTTTGACAGTGATGAGTAAAATTAACAGATTTTTTAAACGTGTACTAATTAAATAGTAGTTGATCCTATTGATACATAAAATGCCTTAAACACGAGAGTGGTTTTATGAAACGAGCCGAAATATCGTTGCGTTACTTACATGTACACATACCAATACTAATTTATTTAAACTATTATACCTAATAACATTAACATCAGATGTGTGCGATCAGATACTTTCATATTGAAATAAGTATCGTTTACTAGGTTGACCACGAACGATTGTTCGTTCGATCGAGGTCAACCTAATAAAAGTTACGATCGTAGTAAGTAGGTATTTTACAGAACCGACGAGCGGCAGCCCTGTGCCTTAGGCACACTCTGGTGTCGCGCGCTCCTAAACGGCGAAGACGAACTGCTTGGTTGTCTTTATACTTTAGCGTAACTATAGCATGCGTAACACGCCCACTTTACGCTTCTACTGTTTTTTCTGTTCCGTGGTAACAGCACAGAATTATTACAAACTAAGACTTTGAAAGAATTTATATTATATACATACATAGAAAATACTAATTAATTTAGCTTAACCATCGATCACAGTTTCTCACGGAGAAGAACTTGAACTTGTCCAATCAACTGAACAACTGTTGGCGTCGGCAGTAACAAGCTCATTATTTTATTTAATGCAATAAATAGTCTTTAGATTTCTTAGGTTAAGGCAATATTACAACATTTTCCCTAGACAAATATTATCTGATAAGGATAACGTATCTACTTATCTGATAATTATATAAAGCTGAGGAAACTTTAGTGTCCTAAAATTAAGTTTCACATTTTGTTTAAACTTCATTGCATAATACGTGGAAATACAAATGTCGGATTTCATTTCATATATATAAGGTTTCTCTACCAGTCACATTCCGCACAAGAAATATACAGTTATGTATATTTTTGTGGGATTTAAGATGAAAGCTATTAATCGATTTAGAAACATATAATTCAGAGTTCTTTATTTTGATATATTCTAGAAAAGGAATGCATTATGCCCACAAAAAAATCAAGTTTGTCTATACTTTAGTGTTGTGGATAGCGTTGAGTATCTTCGGTTGCGATACAATTACGTTTATTTAAATTGACTCTCGTGCTGTTTTTCATTTACCATTATTTTGCAGGTCATAAAATTATGATTATTATTATTTTTTAATTTTTTTTCTCATAAACACAGTAGATAGTTACACGTTTCATGGTGTCGCCAAACTGCGGAACGGTTTGTTGGCGAATATAGCTGAGCTAATCGAGGAATTGGAGTTGGTGGTGGTTGAGTTGAGCGTTTTGGTCGAAGATACATATTTGCATAACACTAGTATTGCATTCTACCTCAATGCAATTATTTATACTGCACTAGCCGATTGAAACTTATTCGCGACTGCGAATTACCAGCTATCTGGTCTTATATTTCGTCTACGTCGTCATTTAAATAACGCCAATGTGCAATGACATAATTAACACGAGGTCCGCCCAGGTCAGACTCTCAGCGATCAATACTCGCTGATCCAAAGATTGCATATTATGTGTCTCTCTGCGTTTAAACGCTTCATACTAGGGTCGGGAAAACGAGGGTAAATCGTTTTGTTACAGCACTAGGTATATAATTTTACACTATTTACAGTAGGGGAGACCGGGTATGGTTGTCTCACGGGTTGGTTGTCACAACAGCTATTAAATAATACGAAACGAAGGAATAACTGCATCGCTCGGTGTTAAAAGATCGCAAGAGCTTCACCTCCTCCCCTACTTCACCAATCGATGCACTTATTCCTTCGTTTCGTATTATTTAATGGCTGCTGTGACAACCAACCCGTGAGACAACCATACCCGGTCTCCCCTAAACATGGCAACCTATTATTTAACCGTGGAGGGACACATTTTATAGTTCTCAAATAAAGAAGCCTCCACGGGTAAATAATAGACATGTCGGTGGAAATCGAGTTCTGTGGACATCCCCCCCGGTACTGACTTGGTTTAATATATCATCTCAAAACTTTTTTGTCGTAGAAGAACTGCGTTGCGAGACTTGCATCTTTTAACATGCAATTTTTTTGATGGGATCTCATTTCTTTTTGTAAGTGGTTTTCCTTTATTTATTTCATTCCAATCCATTATATTTCCAACTTGAACTACAAAGCTAACTTTGTAATCGCATGTATTTGTATAGGATTACAAACTTATGTGTGTTGTGACTGAAATTACAGGTTTTGTAAGACTTGATAGGCTAAAAACGTACTATGTTTAAAATTTGGAGCATGTGGGTCTGCTAGAAGTACCTTAGGATTATGATGATCATCATTCAATGAGTTAACTAAGGAACTTTGTCGTGCAATAGTTCTTAAACTACACGTTCAAATTGAATGTTATTAAGAATATACTTAAGTCTTATTGTGCCCTATATATCCCTGAAGATTCAGGGTTCTAGCTTTAGCCAGCACAAAATTACAGGAAGTTGAAAATGGCCTGAATGGCTTCGAGAAAAGGATGGTACGGCCGTGCCTTAGTTTTGCTCGACTTGGCGGGGGCACTGCAGATAGGAGTATACATACCTAGTTCCCGAAAATACATTTTTCACTATTTTTCCCCTCTACTTATTTAAAAATATTTACGTCACTGTAGGCCGTAAGTGGCATTTCCCACCCGCTCGCAGGAAGAAAATGCCGCTTCCTGGCCAAAGGAAGACATACAATTTTTTACACACTACGGGCGGTAATTAGTAAAGCGCAGATCGCATATTTATGGTCCTCGCCTGCTACAAACACTTGCGATCTGGGCCAATCCTAATTATTCCGACCTAGGTGTATACACCGTGTAAGTCTAATACGGGCGATAAATTAAATCGGACATAGCATTCATTAGTGTAATCATGAAGTAAAAGGTTTTTTAAGTTGCAGTTCATTACGACCCCATAATTATTCTTTTTAAATTTCTCAGCAGCAATGTACTGTAAACATGGTTGCGGTACGGCGGTACCGAAATGTCAACGTAACTGTCAACGAACGTTTAACGTGAGTGTGTTTGCATTACATTGCGGGCTGAATTATTTTGTATGGACAAAATTATTGTTGCAACTTTAAGTACCTAAATGTTATCTAATTACTAGGGATGTAACGATACCGATACCGATACCGATACCGATATATCGGCCGATATATCGGTATCGCCGATATTATACAACCGATATTTGAAGAATTTGCTGTATGAAAAAAAATCTGCAAAAAGTAATTTCAATTTCTGACTTAATTTATGTATTGGTCTATCCTATTACCTTGTGCAATGATAATTACTATGTTAATTAAATCTTTGGTTCTTAATAAAAAAAATGAATTTTGAGTTGACAATTTATTATTTTTACTTTAGACTTTCAAGGTTGACTCTCTGGTAAATATAACCAGTAGTCATTGCCATTAGTTATAATAAAGACATAAAAATATCTGAAATTCATACTTCATTATTTATCTAAGATATCGGTATCGGTATCGGTATCGCCGATATTAACTACTATATATCGGTATCGGTATCGTATCGGCAAAACTGTGTATCGTTACATCCCTACTAATTACCTTCACTTTGTCCTATACTAACCACCGTTAAGAGATTCGCCCGTATTAGACTTACACACTGTATTGAGCAATTCTCAAAAAAAATGTTTACATTTACATGTTTTGAGTGACGAAACTGAAATTTAGTGTCAAATCGATACATTTTCGTGACGCAACGGAAAGTTAGACGGTATTTTAGTAACATTTAAGCACTTACCGTTGAATTCAAGGACCTTAACATAAATAGTCGGACGGAGACTCGCCAACAGATAAGTGAAGCATTTTTTTTTTGACGACCGGTTTAGCTTAGTGGTTAGTGACTATGCTTACGAAGCTGACGGTCCTGGGTTCGAATCCCGGTAAGAGCAAATATTATTTGTGTGATGATATTTGTTTATGAGTCTTGGATGTTTCCTATGTATTTAAGTATTTGTATATATTAAATATATCGTCGTCTAGTATCCATAACACAAGGCTTATTGAGCTTACTATGGGATTATAGTTCGATTTGTGTAAGATTGTCCCCTAATATTTTTATTTATTTATTTATTATTTTGTGGACATTTGGACACCTAGACAGGCTATATAAAAAAAAAATTATTATTTATTTCTAGTCGGCTGGTTGCTTTGTACTTAGGAGCCACACGCACATATCAACAAGTTTTCTCCTACTACCCGCAGCATACACACATGACCTGACCAACCAGCGTTTAAGAAACCAGCGGACTATATAGAGAAGTAGAGAGAGATGCTTCAGTTCTTTGTTAGCGAGGCTACGTCCGGCTATTTATTTTAAGGTCCTTGAATTCAACGGTGCTTAAATATTATTTAAATACCGTCTAACTTTCCGTTGCGTCCTTTTTTGTTTTAAATATGGACGAAGCCTGTAATGGATACTCATTTTGTTCTTTTGACGAAACCTGCGTTGTGGGTATAGAAAGTCTGTTTTGGTTTTTTTTGTTTCGAATTAATTATTTACAATGTATTTATATAAAACAGTTTCACGACTAACATCCTGATAGACCACATATAGGCAAAACTTTTGCAGATAGCACGATCAATCTTAAGCTCATGTCTTAAAAGCGCACTAAGAAAGGATTTTTCGAATTTCAACTCCATAAATTGTTGAAACAAGACTAACAAGAGATAAAAGTTTGTATGAAAACACTTTAAATTCAAGCGGACAATGTCACATGGCGGCATCTAGTGTTTTGTATGACATATATTGGTGTTCATGAGTAAAAACCCAAAAAAAACCGTAAGAAGTCCGTTATTTTAGTTCATGAAGTATGTAATGAATGGTTGTGCTAATGTTTACGTTTTACCAATAATGACGTCAATCTCTTGTGCAGAGTAGGTCATGACGCCTTCAGAATGTTCTCGAATTAATTTATATACCTACGTATAATCGCTTGACTTGTTTAATAGGTATTAAAAAAAATACTAC
Source organism: Eudemis profundana (assembly GCA_947034925.1). Classification (NCBI taxonomy): domain Eukaryota; kingdom Metazoa; phylum Arthropoda; class Insecta; order Lepidoptera; family Tortricidae; genus Eudemis; species Eudemis profundana. The sequence goes on from OX344794.1 coordinate 31,974,274, forward strand.
AACGTATTTTACCAACATTATTCTAACCCAATGAGTCGCGTACAACATCTCATTCCAATACGTCGGCTTTCATAAACGGAATTTCAGTTTTCTTACAAAAACCGCCCCAAAAAGGAGACAATCGGAGCAAATTAATTGAAGGCCTGTTTACAAAAACAACATAACTGCGCGGGATGTGATTTTACAGGAGATCAATAAAACTAAATAACTCTTGAAATATTACCAATTATACATTCACATTACATATAGATAATGTAGAAAAAATGGCCACAAGTTAAATACTAATTATTTTAGCAATCTTAATTTTTTTTAAATCATTAAAATAGCTTTGTCACTTATGCCGTTCTTGTAAAAAAATTGTTACTTATGTTGTTTTGTAAAAGAAAATATATTCCATTGAAATTAATTTTAACATTTTGATTGATTCAGGTTTGATTGGCAAATTTAGTTTATAGTAATGGTAATTTAATTCTATAGTTTATATAAATTCTACATTCCATTATCGTTATCTTCACCATCCTTGTTTTAAATATACAAGAAGTGAATTTTGGATAATCGGGATCATCATAGGACAATATCTTATTCTGCAATTGTAGCGCCTTCGAGGCCTAACAGAATCACACCAAAAAGTGTAATTTACAAAAAAAGTCAGTTTTTGTAAACATTCTATTTTTAACCGACTTCTAAAAGAAGGACGGTTCTCTATTCTTCTGTATGTTTTTTTTATTATTATTATCCATAACAGAAATTAATATAGGAATACATAGAACATGTTGTTTGTCGGACTAAAATGTATACTACAAAAGCCACAAATAAGCGACAACGTCATGAATAATCTCTGAAGTATTTAAAACGCCCCCAAATTGATAACGCTTTGTATTGATTGTCCCAAACGTTTATAAAATACTTTGACAAGAACGTAACGCTGCTGAAAGTTGATATAAATTTACTTTTATTTTCACCCGTAAAGTGACTAAATTTACAACCATATTTTGGTATTCGCGTCACTCACAAACTTATTAATAACAGTGCATGTATATATGTATGGATGTGTAGGCATCATGAGTATGTAAATGCATACAAATGGTGTGATGTTTTGAGGTATAGCGGTATCGGTTACGCCCTCGGTTCTGATTACGTCAATCACGCTGGTAACGTTAACCTCTGGGCCACAATACCCTATATTGGTGAGTTATGAATCACGTCAATACAGGGTGATTTCGGGGTCGTGATCCCAACCATTTTTTTCTGACTCAGTAAATGATTGCGATGCTACCTGTATTTATTTTAATTGAAACAAAGATGATTCGTTATTTACGTATTTTTATTTAAAAATTATTATTTACTCAAAATGCGTGGTCACCCTACTTTTAATATTACACCTTTTTAGAAAACAAACTCTCTGATAGAAGTCCATGCACTTGACATAAGTTTTCTTGGGAAATAGTAGGGTGACCATGATCTCGAATTATCGCAGTTTTTTTTTTGCTGACTAAAATAAGTCGCTGGTGTACTGTTAGTCCTAACCTATCGTGATCCTTAGGAGAAAGAAGTTAAATGCTTTTTTCTTGCTCCACGACCCCGTAATCACCCTGTATATGCTTGGTGGAAAGTGCATCAAGCTTACGCATTAAAGGTTCAGTAGCACTATTTTTAGCAAACTCCAAAAAGAGGGAAATAACAGCTGTCGTTCGTCGTAATGCTTGTTAGGGTTTTGTACCTCAAAAGGAAAAAACCGGTCAAGTGCGAGTCGGACTCGCGCACTGAGGGTTCCGTACAAACTCTTAAGTAGATACGTGAATAGTTCAAGAAAAACAGTATGGCAGTTAGCTTAGTAGGAGCAAATAAGTATGTTTTACGATTTTTGCACATGTCTAAAAAACGGTGCAGGTTAGGAAAACCGTTATATTTTTCCAGCAGTATTTAAGATGATAATGATAAAATAATTGCTAATTTTACAGATTTTTCTGTTCAGTAACTTCGAAGCTAATAGGGGGGAATGGTATTTTTTTTAACGTTTTTCGTCCTAAATCAAAAAGTACATGGTCAAGAAAAAAATAAAAATGGTTTTTGAATCTACAAATTAAGCCCCTTCATTTGATATACCCCACTTGATATAATAGCACAACTTAAAATACTCAACCTCCCATTCCGACCCCTTTAAAAAAAAGTAAAATGGGTATAAGATTTTTTTTTTACATCTAATAAGCTCGGGTTAGCGACTTTTAAAACTATTCCAAATTTCAAATCGATAGCAGCAGTAGTTCTTGAGATATCTGACTGGGACAGACGGACAGACAGAGTCGCACTATAAGGGTTCCTTTTCTACAATTTTGGTACGGAACCCTTATAGGATCACTCGTGTGTCTGTCTGTCTGTCACAGCCAATTTGCTCCGAAAGTACTGGACCGATTGAGTTGAAATTCGGTACATATATTAAAGGCAATAACCCAAACACGGACGTGTAACGGATATATATTAATTTTAAACAACTAGCAAATAAAAAAAAAGTTAGCAAACTATATCGTGTGACATATCAAATAAAAATGCTCAATGTGAAAATCTCAATTATATTTTTTTTATATAAATAGTTTTGAAGTTATTTGAGAAAATATGCTAAATATGACCATCCTTCCTCCCCCCCTATCTCCGAAACGACTGGACCTTAAAATTTTGAAAAAAAAATCGAAAAATATTCCTATACCTATAGATTACAGGAAAACTTATAAGAAATCATTTGAGTAAAAAAGTTGTTTTCACATTCGCGGACGAGGTCGCGAGCACCTTTTGTTTTATTATAAAACAGCTAATAATAACAATATTTTTACTATATTTGCATTCGTCTAAATATCATATCATTGTGAAAAAAGGTATACGGCATAGTAAATGTTTTGTTGTTGATGCTTATATTGTTTCTCCATAATCATATACATTGTGAGCAGGGTTGGGCAGTATTTCAATTACATGTATTTGAAATACGTATTTGAAATACAAATTAGTATTTTGTATTTGTATTTCAAATACTACTTGGAAAAGTATTTTGTATTTAGTATTTCAAATACTGCACTCGCATGTATTTAGAATTTTGTATTTCAAATACTTCAAGCTTTAAAATACATTTCCACAAAATACTTACATTTCATTAAATTTATATGAACGTCGTGGTAAGTTGGTAACCTTAGACCGTCGAAACATTTCCAACCGTGTGGCCCGTGTGATAGCCCCTTTAGAACACAGTGACATTGACAGCAGCAACATTGAGTGTAAGTGTCAACTTCAAGTGTCATAAGTGTCAAATCACTCTGGGATTTAGTCCGTTACGCTGGATGGTCTAGGAGGCAAGGGTGAAATTTCCAACTTATTTCCTCATGAAAATGCTCTGTTTCTCCCTTATTTCGGTCTACTTCCAGTCACAAATCTCTAAGTCTGGCACCTCGGAGCGGTTGCGTTTGCCCAGGGGAGACCCGTAAACTTGCAAAAAAATCTGGAAAAATATCTTATCGCCTCAAGGATAGTTTTGGGTTTAATCTATAGTTTTTTATGCTGGTAATCTCGAGGTAACATTGCCAGACCAGTAAGGCGTTGCTAAATACCTGCCAGACTGTCCTGAAGTTGCAAGATTGGGGTCAAAATTTATCTTATAGCCTCATGGCTGATTCTTGCATATGTTGTTGTATACTCCCCAAAACATTCTCTATCCAAAATGACAGACCATTAGGACGTTGCTTTCAGCCCCCAGACGAGGTCAAAGTTGTAGGTCTCAGGTCTATTACGCGCGGTCGCAGGTAGTAGGGCGTTGCTAAATACCTGCCAGACTGCTGGCAGGTATTTAGCAACGCCCTACTGGTCTGGCAATGTTACCTCGAGATTACCAGCATAAAAGACTATAGATTAAACTCAAAACTATCCTTGAGGCGATAAGATATTTTTACAGATTTTTTTGCAAGTTTACGGGTCTCCCCTGGGCAAACGCAACCGCTCCGAGGTGCCAGACTTAGAGATTTGTGACTGGAAGTAGACCGAAATAAGAGAGAAACAGAGCATTTTCATGAGGAAATAAGTTGGAAATTTCACCCTTGCCTCCTAGGCTAGGACGGAACTTATCTGATAATACGTTTAGGAATTTAGTTTTTATGAAAGGCAATTCCTTCTTCAATTCATAATCATAAAAACATGAATGTTATGTTAAAAGTGTCGAAGTATTTTGTATTTTGTATTTCAAATACATAATTTTGAATACTGTATTTTGTATTTTGTATTTCAAATACCTGTCACCAAAGTATTTTGTATTTTGTAATTCAAATACATTTTTAAATGTATTTTATATTTCGTATTTGAAATACAATGAAGCCAGTATTTTGCCCAACCTTGATTGTGAGCAATGAATAAGTAATCATAAACAGAAAAAATCTGAGCGCTTCTTTTTAGTGACCTGGGTCCATGAAAATTTAACGGAAGTTACCATTTCATAGCGTGTTTATTTATTTATGGCGTAAATTTAAAAATTCATTTTAATCTAGATAAGTATAACTTTCATCCCTAGACATATTGACACCTGAATTTGCACCATAAATGAAGAAACACGCGAGAAATTGGTAAGTTACGTAACTCTCTGTCGTGGAATTACCCACCTATATTCCATTTTTTTTAGATGTGGAAATTTGGTAAACAAAGTTGACAACTGTCAACTTGAGGTATTTTATCAGGTACATTTTGTGGCAACATAGTGTAATTAATTAAATTTGATAGTGAATACTTGTTTTTACATAGGTAAATAATTTGCATAATTAACAAATCAAAAAATAGCATTTTAGTTTTATTTTACTTACATTATTGTATACGCACAAATCTAAGATTTTTTTTTGTCTATTATTGTAATTATTGGTATAAAATGTTGCACAATAAAATACCCAAAGAGGCAGAGGTTTTGAAGCAATGGTCAGGTTTTTAAACGTCGTTGTCGTTATATTTAGTTTTTCAACACAGTTGCGAATAAAAAATAATTATTATCACATAGAACATCTAATTTGGATTTATATTGTGATTTATCAAAGTAAAAAGCACGCGTGTGTAATGAGCTGCCTGCCGCGCGTAAGAATAATGAAATTAGAGCCAGTTTATGAGCAAGTGTGTTGAAATTATTTTTAAGTATACATTATATTAGTATGCCTTAGCTTGGCTTACCAAGTGAGCACTTTGGCTTATAACTCATAAATTAATATCGGGCAAAGACAATGACATCATATTCTTTTAAATTGTTCATTGATGTTTAAAAATGTTGACGACCACTGATTCTTTTTTTTACCAAATTTCCACATCTAAAAAAAACGGAGTATAGCTTTGAGATGGAACTAAAAAAATATATTTTTTCCACAAATAAATGACTTGAAACATAGAAGCGCTGCAATCAACTAGTTACGAACGTAAGACATATTTACTAATTTTACCGTTCAGATGACGCTTATTTTTATTTTTCAAGTGAAATTATTTATAATTATATAATATACAAATCCAATTATACAAACTATACTATAGCTATGCTACGCTAATTAATATGGCAAATACCTAGCAAACCTTAATCTCATAAGTCCATGGTATAGTAAAGGGCAAAAATAAGTAAACACTATAAAATCTCTTAAATATGTAACTTACATACATATTTAAGAGATTATTACCTTATTACTATGACAGAAGAGTAAATGTGTACATATTTTGGAACTTTGTGTGGCTTTATTTAGACATTTGCCCTTGACTGTACAACCGTTTTCTAATTACCTCTCGGTACATCATCAATAACAATGATGTTATGTAGGTATAGTATAGCAACAGTGCTGGAGCCCCTGGACTAGAAACTCTGAACAACCCACTTATGGAACCACGCAGCGCACTTATGAGCACTTTAAAACTGCATTCGACGTTATTGTGTAAAAGTAAACTAACTGTAGGCTGCAAAATCTACTTGTGCTTGCTTGTGCTATATAACAAATTCCAGGACTTGGCCACAACAACCACAAACATGCCAGTGGCATTAACATCCATGCAAAAAGCATGTGTTACTTTAGTAAACCCTCACTCAACCACATAAGATAACTTTTTACCCGACTATACTCGTAATGCAGTCAAACTATAATGTCTTATTGCTCACGCAAATTATATTACTAAACTACTAGCATATTCGAACACTGATGGGTACCTACACAAGTTTTTGTTTAGCACATGGGCATTTCAACTACGGCCCGTGAATTTTTCAATCCAGGTCATGAACGCTGCCTGCCCTAACCCACCAAGACTTGACATCACGATGCCTTTTGCTCCAACCCCAAATGCTTCCAATACAGGATCCCGGTATTGATCATACAAAAAATACTAGTATTCGAAACTCAACAACTCCCCATCTCAGTCATGACCTGTGCGATGTTTATCACCAGCCATCTTAGACCAATAACTTTGGGACACCTCGATTTATGAAATACACGACATATAACTAACGACACACACGTGGCCGGTTTCAGTACCCGACTTGTGCTGGTAACCGTTGGTACAAGCAGGAGGGTGAGATTTCCGTAACCATTTTGCCTAGGCATTTTATTTTAGTTTTTCAAATGTAATATGGATTTCAAGAGGCCAAAAAGCTGCCAGACTAGAGAAGTGACAAAACTTCGCCGACAAGAGCGTGGCTCAAATTTTAATAATTATGATTTCGTAATGAAATTAATTAATCTTACATGTTTACCAACAGCCAAATTAGTATTACCATTCATGCAAAAAATCTAAATTTGGGTTTTCGTCTTATTTTAACCCCGCCTGACCCCAATAAAACCCCTGATATATACATATATGTATACGAGGTCGTTTAACTCCCAAATTATCATATTCGTAAGAAGCTTGGTACCCAGTTACAAAATTTAGGTACATACTTATATCAATTTGATTATTAATGAACTGTACATAAATACCCAAAAGAAAAAGAACAAGAAACCCTTTATTATGGTATGATCATGTTTTAATTGTAAATACGTAGGTAAAGCAAACCTGACAGGTACCTATACATATACACGTATTGTTCAAATGAAGTACCATTCGGCATTGAACATCGACAATGCTGCACGATTTGTTTTCACAGTATATTATCAGCACTTGTTTCAAACATCGTGGACAAACAATGCTAGATCCTACAGTTGGAATTTTAATTATCTGAGGTAAAGTGACAGAACGGCCGTATGTATATACCCGATGTGATTACTGCGTTATTATGGTTTAGGTATAGCACTTTTAATCTATCTAATACCCGGGTGACCGAGGTGCGCTGGAAGAAAAACACATGAAAACTCGAAAACACGCGTTTTCTCAGAGATAAGGCCAAGCTAGTTAGATCGATTGTTCGCCCCCAAAAAACCCAGCACAAAAAAACATCGAAACCAATACAGCCATTTCCGAGAAATTAATTAATAAATATACAATAATTGCTCGTTTAGAGATACAAGATTAGATATATACGAGTATCAATACATATAATAAAATCGTAGAAAGAGTGTTTGTACATTGTGGTCAGAGATGGGCAAAATTTATTCGAATGACGAATAAGAATAACCGAATTATTCGGGCTAACAATACTTTCGGACAAATAAAACGTATGCCAAATAGAATGAACCCCATGAACCCAGTTAACACACAGGATACTTTATATCCGATCAAGCCGAAGCAAAAAATAGACATTTAACTTATTTCGCCTTCGCGGAGGAAATTTCGAGCAAGTCCACACTATCCACTAGGACAGGGGTCACCAATTAGTTTCGCTCGGTGTCCGTTTTCAGAAATGAAAAGACCATCGCGGTCCGCACACCATTATATAAGAAAACATATTTATTAAACAAATGTAATTACGGAATGTAATCCACAGAGGTGGGCGAAACTAGCCACGGAGTGGGTGCCACAAGACGGGTGGCGATGACGTGGTAGGCCGCGGCGAAGATGGCGGGACGACCTGGACGCATTTCTTAACGGCTGGCCAGAATTTGCTCGGAGCCGGGACGATTGGAAATCAAGGGAGGAGGCCTTTGCCCAGCAGTGGGACACTACGATAGGCTAACAAAAAATTACGGAAATAACAAAGGTATTTTTTACTTCGCCTGGCCGTTTTTGAATTACATTTTTATTAAATTACGTCCTCTGTAGTGCAAGTTGCTGTGTTCTCGCGGTCCGCACCAAATGGGTCGGCGGGCCGGATGCGGACCGCGGTCCGCCATTTGGCGACCCCTGCACTAGGAGGTAATAAAACGTACATAAATAATTAATAGAATGTTTATCCATTTGTCTGTTTGTTGGTTCATACATATGATACATACATAAGTAAACGGAACGGTCTCCCGTTCCTAAAGCTAAAGGTTTATACAGATTTATTAAATTCCATTCTGTCGTCATAATACCTACAAATTATACAGCACACACATAAACGGCATACAAATTTTCATTCACATTTTGCTAAATAATTTGGCAAATTTAACAAAATAGTACATAGTGTATTAAGGGAGGTATAGAAGGAATTATAAACGAGTGCCTATTACATTTTAATGACACGAGTTTGATAATTGCTTTACCGCCCGTAGCACACACAATATTTTACGAAGTCCCTACGAATAAAATAGTCTTGGTTCCAACGCAAACGCCACCTAGGAATATAATTCTGGTAATAAATGGTTTATGAATGTAATGTTAAGGTAGAAACATTTAAGCATCCGTCATACCATCCATGAGTGATCATGGAAATGTAAATGATCCTCTGGAAATAATTTTACTAAATATACGTCTAGTAGTAGTTAACTGACCGAGTATGAAGAAATTCTATATTATAAGATCTACAGAAAAATAGTTCGAATACAAAATCACTAAGCTGGTTGCTTTTTGGTTTATGCGAGTATGGTATTATTGACAGCCTACAACCAAAGACCGCGATCTTCTAATTATTTCGTCTTTAACAAGCACGAAATGTTAATTCAAGACAGGAATTAAAGGGCACTGACCTTATTTTACACATACGAGTATCATAAACCCTCGTTTAAATTTCTTATCTATGAAAATGTTACGATTGCTTCATAATAACATCAAATTCGACGATTATGTAATTTAAATTTCGAACTTCTCTGATAAACAAAGCAATTTGATTTGAGCTCAGTTCTAAATTCAGTCGGAATGACGTTTTATTCGAATTGTAATGTCAACTGCAAACAAATTTGACGAATCTCGCACGTTACTTGATATTGAAGATTATGATAGTTAAGGTCGACTCTTGTTTCTCTGAATTAAAAAATACTTCGGTTCCGGGACATGTGTGAAAAACTTTCCATTTACATTTTTAATTTGCGGTTTATCAACACATCATAAAGAGAGCTTAATAATAAATGTAAGTAGTAGTGTCCGACCGATGTTTCGGTTTCGGCACGTTTCGGCATGGAAGTCATGTTTGGCCGAAGGTTCGGACACTAGTATTTAGATAAAACAGTGTATACAACTGTACATAATTAAGCCTTAAAACACTCGTGTGATTTTATTATGAAACTCGCTTTCGGCTCGTACATAAAACTACACTCGTGTTTTAAGGACTCTCATTATGTATGAGTTGCATAAACTACTACTAGGTTATCAAACCAAGGATCAATGCGTTACCCTATATGTTTTTGTAATAAAAATAATTTCAGACACATCTAGCGGCGACTTCGAACATTGCGAAACTTGGCGGCGAGTGGCGCCATCTACAATAACAATAGTATTACACTCACCGGTCTCTTCTTGTCAGCTCCCTCTATCGGCACGCCCTGGATTGGCACGGACGCGCGTCCGCGGAAGATGTCCATCATCTTAGTCATTGCGCTTGGACGTCTTGTAGCTGAAGCGGTGACCGTATGGTAATACTAAAGAAGAACAATATTATTACCAATTAGAAGAAATGGAGAAAAACGAAAAAGGGAAGGATACAGCTTAAAATTATAGACAGGCGGCTCATCTTTGTTAATTTCTGCATTCTGCATGTTTCACTCGTATTGTGACACATAAACACAAAATTAAACAAAAATGCAGAATGAATTCAAGACCATGTGTCAATGAAAAATTATGAGCATGAATTGAACGAAAAATTTTTGCTATATGCATGTATTTTTTTTCATTATGTAGCACATATTGCGGCTTTTTAATAGTTGAAGCGTATAACAATTATTTCTGAACATAAAACAACATCTATTGAAAGCCGAAGTGTGTCAAGTTTCTTGCTTTCCACCAGGTGGAATCGTAAACTAAACTCTTAAACCATACTTATCAGACCTGGTTTCCCAGCATCTGTTTTTTTAGTAATGTACAGTCGAGTAAATTAAAATAGTTATCAGCAAACGTATATATCGTCGCCACCATGCTAAGCTTACATATCTGTAATTTTTGTGAACTTGGATTTTAGACCTAACCCTATACAGGTTTAGGTCTAAAATCCAAGTTCACAAAAATTACAGATATGTAAGTTTAGCATGGTGGCGACGATATAACCTCAACATGTCCAGAATCTGATTTACGCAAACATTTAAGACTTTGAAGTTGGAAAATAAGGTATGTTAGTTTCAATAGACTTTACTATTACATTCATTCAATCGAGTTACCCTAGTATCGCTGCCAGGATGAGGGTGAGCGGACCCGTCGCGGGCCTTCACCGTAGGAGTCCCCGGCGCGGTGGGGCCCGGCTCCGGCTTGACCGGCTCTGCCTTTGAATCTTCCGGCTTGCTCGGATCTTTGGTCGGGGCAGTCTTCGTCATGTTCTGAAAATAAAATATAAATCTGACGAAATTGTACAAATAGTCGTACAATTTAAAACAAAAGCCTAAATAGTACACAGGTCGATTCGGGAGACGTGAACAGGATCAACCTCAAGGACTCAGTAAATTATAATCCAGCGCTTCGTACCAGTATTTAGTGAGATTAACGTTACTTTTATGGTGTTGAAAACAAAGTATAAAATTAAATTATTTATGACATTCATGGTCATTCTACAACTAGAATACTTCCGTCAAGTACCGATACTCTTCGCTTTACTTGTGATTATTGGTAAACGATGACATTGTCAAAATGACAATGACAATTAAATTCTTTATAATCAAAGTGCTGTTTTAATAATTAAACAGGTTTTATCTTCATTAATTAGTTGTTGTAGGGTGACCATGATTGTAGAGAACTAAATTGTAATAAAAAGTAAAGAGAAAGGAAAAAAGTGTTGGTGTTTCACTTAAATACAATGGTGAACCATCTGAATCTGTAGGGTTGAAACTGCTTTCGTCTCCCGAATCACCCTGTACCCGCAAGATCAACCATTTAAAACTTTACTTTGAATCAAGTAGGTATGGAGCCGTGTGCGTCCCTTTTAATATTTAGTGCTACAATAGATATGGATATCCGTTTACATATTATTACACCGTATTTTGGCGTCGGATCTATATTATTATTATTGTTGGGTTTTGGGCCTAGGTAGGTACCAGTGGCGTGGCGTCCAAACAACTCGATTCCTGCCGGCTTGCCTAATATCAGGCTTTTGACCAACTTATTCTAGAGCTCTTAAGGAAAACGTACGCCAAATCTGCACCGGCTTGCCCTAGGATATCTTTTACGCCACGCCACTGGTAGGTACACATAGGTAAAATATTGCTCTTACAACTAGAATATCAATTTACTTATATATTATATTTAAAACACCCGTACTTCCCATAGAACCTAATTTAAATTAAGTGGTGACAAAAGTATCTGATTAATAAAATAACAGTACGACATATTTTATGTTCCTCACACTTAGTTGTAGTTAATAATAATTTCACGAATGTCAAATGGATTGATTAATTAATGTTATACCTTTCCCATCGCTATTTCACAGTTAATCAATAGACAATAGATGCAATTGTCAGTCAGCCATATTTGTTTACGTTTTTGATCATTTCTATCGGACCTCACTATACCTACTAATCCCTCACGATAGTAAAGAGAAAGAGAAAAAATCGGCAGTATTGCGTTTCCCCTATTTCAGGCGGCCTTTTCACGTCGTAATAAACATATCACTGACCCGGCCGGTACCACCGCAAATGAAAACAAATTAGCTAATAAGACATATCAGCCCACCTGAACAGCAGCTTTCACTTGCTTCATGATTGACGGCTGTTTCTTGCTGTCGCCGCGGGGCTTTGTTTTGAAGATGTCGAACAACGCCGGTCGGCGGCTCACCCCGGTTGTACCTGAAAAGATAAAAGGATTCTAGAAAAGAAAGAAAAGATTTTTGTTAAATCTATCAACATTTAGACCCATTCAGATAGTGTAAATAAATGCGATAAATGGGATGATAATATTGCAAAGTTTGGTCTATACAGGTCAATACACAGACACGCATGAGATGAGAGACAAACACTTAATGAAAGTGTAGGATTTTTCAAATCTCACACTATTAAAAACTAAGCGCATCCTGACGAAAAGGAAAAAATGCATCTCATAATACTAATGACGAGTATACATTTACAAGCATTTAAATCATTTTCGAATAGTGAACAATAATAGAGTTCAAAGCCACTTGAATTCATATCTCTATGATTGATATAACAAACAATAATGAAGCATTTGTCATTCAATATTTGTGATATGAGTTACTTAAGCGGATCGTAATCATTAATTCATCATGTCACATGCGTCAAATGAGCTGTGTTAGGCACTAATAGCAGTGAACACACTCCTTTACACATTTTTGTGGTTTCCGTTATGTAGTAACTTTCGTATAATCTGTACCGAACTTTTCAATTTTCAATGCGTTAAATTTTTTGTATTAGAAATACAGAGTGTCCCTAAAACCAACGTGAGTACGAAAAGGGCCGATAGACCTGCTCATAAAACACCAGCTTAAGTAAATTTGACATCAGTAAAAATCTCTTAGTTTTCGATATATTGACGAGTACGTTAAGACCGGATCGTGTGAGAAATTTTAGATGAAGTCGGCAGACAGTCGGTATACAAACATAATACCAATTATTTTTTAACAAAATATCATTATCTCAAAAATTATTACAGTACAGTATTAAATGTAATAACATTTTAGAAATTACAATAAATCCGCAATCTTTTTACGTCATGTGCGAGGTTGTGATGGTACATTTTTTAACCACCCTCGTTCGAAATAAGAGGTGAAATTTGGAAAAATCTGTAAAATATTTTTTGTTATTCTACTGTGTCCACTGTGTGCATGAAGAAATTAACAAAAATAGGAATTGCGTTCAATAGTATAGATATTTGGCAAAAACATATTTGAAAAATCCCACTAATATTATAAATGCGAAAGTTTGTGAAGATGTTTGGATGTTTGGATGTTTTTTACCTTATAACGGGGTAACAACTGGATGGATCAAGCTGAAATTTGGCATGCAAGTAGACCAAGTCCTGGATTGAAACATAGGATACTTTATATCCCGGTAAAGAGTTCCTTTGGGACAATAACGGGAACAACGCGGGCGAAGCCGTGGGAAAATGCTAGTACTTTATATTTTAATCATGACACTCAAAACACCGAGTTAGGGTATCACTTCGCACGAATTTTGTAAAAACGTATTGATCTCGAAAACTCGGAGATTTTTAATGAGGTCTTTACTTAATCTGGTGTCTTGTGAGCTGGTCTATCAGCCCTTTTCATATGTACGTTGGTTTTAGGGAAACCCTGCATGTATTTTTCTATAATGTGTAGCCTATAACCTCCTTAACATTTTTCTAAATCTGAAACCCTGATTTTTGAATATTAAGAAAGTTATAGGCTACACATATAGAAAAATACATACCTATAATATTTAAGAAATTTCAAGCTTTCTTGGCGCAATAGCAAGTGCTCCTGTGTTGGCCCGGCGAACCTTTAAAGATGGCCGGACTAAAGTCTAGTGCGAGAATTATGACTTCATTTGTCGCTATCAATAGAAACATTGACATAGGTTTGGAACTTTGGACGTAATGAAATGTTTATAGTTACCATGTATGGTTTGCTGGTACATGGGGTGCGGCTGCCCCTCGTCGGCCGAGCCGCGCCGCTTGCGCTCCCCGACGGACTGCGTGCTGCGCGTAATCGCCGCATCCAGACGTTGCTCTGAAAACAACCAAACAAATAACGATCAAATTAAATCAAATAAGAGCCTCCGCATATTGGGTATTTGATACATTTTGTATGGCATCGATGTCCGAGTGGCCGCGTTCGGGCCACAAACCGCGGGAGTGGCGCGCGCTGGCTACATGTGGACGCGTTTAGTGGCCACCACTAGTGGCCCAATGTGCGGCCGCTCTAAAAGTCTACACCTAAAATTTACCAACAGTTGCCTCTGCGAGGAAAAAGTCAAGACCATATTTTTACTTCAGTGTATCCGAGTAAAAAAGTAGGATACTATATTAATTACGTAAAGATACCAGCAGCTCCCAACGAACCTTGACTTGCTTCGTAACGCATTAACCGATTCTGTTCCTGATAGAGCTTAAAAATTCTATTGGCCTTAATTAATCTTCTACCAAAATCTGATTCGTTAACCTACCGTTGTATTTACTCGGGTTATCGTAAATTAAACATTTGTAGACCTAGTTGAATCATAATCATAACCTTCACTTCGTTCACTCGCTCGGTCAACGAAATGCTCTAAGTATCCTTTAACCACGCTTGGAGATTCAGCTTGTCTTTTGAAGTACCAAAAATGGTTGAATTCCATCAAACCGTTAGGGCATGACAACAACTACATAATATACATCAGACATCACATCACATCATCAGCCTATATACGTTTCACTGCTGGGCACAGGCCTACTTTCATAGATGAGAGTGAATGGGATGTTATGTAGTAGTCCCCAACCCACTGCGGATGACGGACTTCACATAGACCTTTGAATTTCTTCGCAGATGTATGCAGGTTTCCTCACGATATTTTTCCTTCACCGAAAAGCGAATGTTAAATATGCAACGATACTTCGTACATAAGTTCCGAAAAACTCCATAAGCTTATGGTAGCTGAGTTAGGCCCGCGGAAATCGACGCGTTAAAATGTTAAAATCGAAAAGCATGATGTAGTTCTGATTTTTTTGTATGTTGTTTGGACCAGTTAGTATGAATCCCAATTTGTAACTTCTAAAAAGTTGTGCTAGCTGAGCAACACGCGAAAAACTAGGCCATTTTTGAACTTTTTTGGATTCTAAATACGCATTTCTTGACAGTTACATCTTTGGCATAAATTAACTACATTAAATTTGCTATAAATTAGGTTGTATAAATTTTTACTGCAAGTGTACCTATAGTTACCGAGAATTAAGATTTTGAATTTGATGGTCTTTCTAGCTTTGTGTTCACCTTGCCCGTTAAGATTCAGACCTGATTCTCGGCCCAGTTGTTATATAGATAGTCTTGAGTGCTTTGACATTGAGCACCATCAAGAAACATCGCGCGGGTAGTAGGGGAAGGGAAGAAGTTCGGTTTCGACATTTTTTTAAGCTATTTTACTCCAAAACTATGCATTGGCTACTGACTATGCCATGGACATTGGCGAACCATTCTATCCACTACCATCTTCCTACAAAAAAATGAAAAAAAAAGTGTTACGAACACGTAAGAATGTTCCAGTACGAATCGCACTGTCTGCGCCTCGACCTTGAATACGTATCACGCGCTCCTAAACGGCCGAAGTTGGACTACTTGTCTATCTTTATATTAACTTTGACTGAGGATACCAAGAGTAGGAAGAGGAAAAAATATACTCCTAGAAATGGAGCAGTCCATTTCTAGGAGTCATGTATTTGCTTTTCATCATCTTCATTTCAATGTGAAGACGCCCGCTGTAGAACATAGGTCTCCATCAAAGACTTCCACCTCGAACGAGGAACGTTCGCATGCTGCATTTTCTTTTAATCATCAAATATATTTTTAGTAACCGTATGTTCCCAAAAATTCAAACATTACATGATAAAAATACCGTTCATGTAAATTTAAAAACGCATAGTACAATAACAAAACAGGAAATATGTTACATTAAGTGTAGTATTAATCGTATTACATTAAAATGGCAATTCTTGTGCAATAAATAATATTAAAAATATATGGTTAGCTTACCTACGGAAAGGCCACAATGTACTTTTGGTTACTATACTATGGATCGATTTCTACACAAAATGCTTTGTTTTCGAATATCATAGTGAGCGTCAGACGTGGTACCACTATGTTACTCAATGAAAACAATAAGCGACATTCATTACAAGGAAAGCTACATTTTCAACGAGGTATCTGTGTCAGAATCTACATAGTGGGACGCAGCTGAGCGGAGTCGCGGAATAGTTGTCATAGTCGCACGACTATCGTTACAGGAAAATAAAGTATTAGGTAATAACCTTTTGATGAGTAGAATGGTTTGCTGATGAACGAAATCTCACATAAAATTATTGCAATTTGTGATCGCGCTAGTTATTGGTGTCAATTTCTGTACTCAATTGTATGTCATGTAGGTACACTAGCCAGCACCTAATAAGAACCAGATCATAAGACAATATGCAATTACATTACGGTGGCAACAAATACCAACAGGTATGCAACTGATGCGTAGAAACGGTATGCGTTATGCATGAGGTGCCGTTGCAATGGATCCGCTAGTGCTCATCACAACAGCGCTACATCACAAAAGAGAGTAAGAACCGTCAACCATTTTGAATCTTAAGACAATCTATAGAACTCTTGCACACTAAGACAACTAACGTCAACACAGCCTTTATTACGTCAAAATGAAAGATTTTTACTATGAAAAGTGTCTACCGTTTCCTATGAATCTCTACATAAAATATTGGTACGCGTAGTTACACCCGTTCCGGTGTCTGTCTTTCTGTCTGTAATCAAATCTTGCAAGTGCAATTTGATCCAATTCCCGGTTTCTGATTGAACCGAAATTTTGCAAGGATATGTATATCAGATGACAATACAATATTATTACTATGACATGAAGCTGATCTGATGATGGAGTCGGAAGGTGGCCATAGGATCATTTAAATTACATAAGATAAATTGTTTGGATTCATTTGATTAGTTTTGACGCGCAGTTTGCGATTATACAAAAAAGGTACCATTTGTCGTTATTATAGTGACCCATATCGGCCCAAATTTTGGCCACATTATGTGTAATTAGGATTTAAAGATAAGACACATCGAGGCTGTTAGTCTGCTTCAAAGTTGGGTGGGAAAGTCCATTTTAAAAGAATGAAAATATTAAAAACTATTAATACCATTGAATAGCTAATAAACTTTTTTACCTTTTGCAATGAAACCGTTACGATAAGCACAAGTTTAACATAGCTGCACGACAAATTCTTGATTTCCCCATACAAAGTATGACCGAGTGACGTCACATCGCTAGTATGCTTTATTATGAAGTGTGAGACTTTTTGTGGGAAAGTCTAAAAATGTGATTTTAACATTGTTGTATCTCGGTGAGTTTTTATGATATTGAAGTAGTTTTTTTCACTAATATGTATTTATATTATTGAGAGGTCTTTCTATAACATACAACAGAAAAAGTTGTAAAATAGCCTATTTCAGTAAGCAAACTATAACCCCCAACGAGCCTTTTTGCTCATATCTCATATAACTATTACCAACAAAATCATAACGGAAAAAAAATTATAGCGGCCGTACTTCGCATAGGTACATCTAATTTTGGAAGAGGAAATAGTCGAAAGCCTTCCCTCGAATTAGGAGGTTTTGCATGGAAGAAACGCCAACAGCCCGTCTAAATCATCTAGCATATGTTTCATATTAATAATTATACGTCGATAGTGTTACCCAGGCCATATTCGTAGATTAATTGCAGAAACGACTACAACGTAGCAACGTAGTAGAACTCATAAGCAGTAATTTCTAACGTCGTAAACAGTCAAAATTTTCTCAATACATGTTTCGAACACGTTCACATTCGTGAGTAGTCGTTACGATAGTTCGTAGCAACACAACAACATGAGTAATCCGTTTTTATTTTGGTCCTTAATAGGGGGTTACCTCATTTCTCAATTAAATATTTGTTGCAGTTCTCAAAAAGTCCAGGACCAAGTATCGAAATTAATTCCTATACCAGGCTAAAAATAGCATATTCGGTTGTTGGACAATCGAATTAGCATCTTAGGTAACTCAACAACATATGTTGAAGAGCTGACCGATGATGTAGTCATTTCTATAAATAAATTTACTACCAATGACGTAATAAACAACTCAATATGTTACTAGATGCGCGCTGAAATGGCTTAGTTAGTCAAGATCCAATGTTTCATCGACGTTACACGAAACGAAAACAGTTGAACGTTTTGGTTTTTGTGGAAAATATAGTTAACAGAAGCCCTTTATGCGAAGCTGTCTTGGCGTAGCGCCAGCGTTCGCGGGCGGTACCGCAGACATGGCTTAAATATAATAGAATCGCGGTCCTCTGCCAAACATCGGCGATCTACAACAACAGGTACTCAATGGAGTAATCGTATATTTACAACACAAACTAAGGCAAATGCCACCCCCACGGATAACATAACATCCGCTCAGGCTGATAAAAATTTTCATTGAAAACTAGACGCGTGGATGACTAAAGGAATGAAAAGATATCGATTTTATTAGGCTGTGCGTTTGGCTCTCAGTCACTCTATAAAATAGTTGTAGGTATATTAAAGTTATTCCAGTAAAATTTTATTTGTATTGACAACCGTGCGACTCAAACCGCCTTAACAGGAATAATGATAGTATACCTGTTAAAGTAATTTCCGTGCCTATAACTTAAATTTCGTTAATTAAACAGTTGTTTCATTATAAAAATCGTAAATGGACAATTAAGGCAGATTGAGCTAAGCTTTTCTACTAGCGCGCGTGAATGAAACGCTTTAGCAAAAATAAATAACCACATTTTTACCGAAAAAAAATCCGACTGCGGTATACAAAATACCGCGCATTAAAATGCATAAATCCGCAATTAACACGAATCTAATGTTGTGTCATTTATCCAAATCGAGTATTTCCTTGAGTAGTTACGAGCGGACATAGGAACGGATATACATACATACAGGCCAAACACATAACCCTCCTTTTGGGCTTCGTCGCAGTCGGGTAAATAAACCCTGTGTAAACGCGCCATAAAATAGAAAAATAAGTCACCGTGGATAAGGCCGTGGCCTAGACGCCAGCGTGCATCGGGGCGGCGGGCAGCGTCCATACGTAAACACGTCCCCGCGTTATGGACACCGCTCGCCGCTCCGCTGCAAGCTGGCGTGCAGTCCGCGGCCTAATAATTCGGGTTATCGGATCGGAAATCCTAATCACATGCGTGGCGGTCTGCTCACATTTACTCCAAGCATATTGGTTTTCTTGTAATAAAGGTCTAATATAATTTTCATCACACTTGCTCGTGAATGGTGTTATAACACGCGGGCTTATAGACCAGCTCGAGCCGATTTACCTAAAAACTGTACGAAAATCTATTATTCCCGAGGGTGTTATGAGTTTAGTTTTAAAATATAGAACCTACCCGTACGTCATTTCAGACTAAGGAGGTTTCAAATCAACCAAGGCTTATATCCCATCTTCAAAACTTGGCTATAAATCCAATTTTAGTGTATATAAAACTTACATGGTATATTTTACTATTATTTCAGTAATTTTTGCAATTATTTTAATGCAATTAAACTAATTTACTATAAAATTTAATTTTTAAAATCGGTACAATCTGGCGGTATATGCCTGTCAAGTTTGAAAACTAAACGCAGTTCTTAGCATTGTCTGTGGAAGACTATATTGAAAAAGTTCATACTAAATAATTTGATTTGTCTTTTTTTTTCCTCGCAAATGTGATGAAAAACATTGTGTGTATCACGAGCAGTAAGGGTTTACAAACTAGAGTCATTAAAGTCCTCCGCCTACGGCGTCGGGCTCGTAATAGACTCTCGTTAGTAATCCCCTTCTTACGACCCTCGGTGCACAATGTACTATTCACGATCAGGAGTCATACATAGGCATCAGTGCCAGCGCGGGGCCTGTAGCATTCCTTCAAAGAGGCCCTTGGTTGGTCTTAGATATGCTTAAATACCGACTGACCGGTAATTTTATACTGACGAAATGACTTAACGAGGGGGGGGGGGTCCCCTTTTGCGAGTGGGCGCGGCTATGGCTAATCCGCCACTGATAGGCATTAAGCACCTTTAAATTTATACTACAGATCACGCTATCAAAATCTCTTGGCAACGAAATTGTTAAGCAACACTCACCGCGTTTTTGACGCCTGTCGTCGCAGCTACGTCGGATGTCCTTGTCTTTGCGAAATTGGGTTTTCTTCGTTGATTCTTTTTCAGGACGAGTTGCTTGCGCGCCCCATGTGCCGGAGCGATCTCGTATTTGCGATGTGCGTTTCTCAGGTGCAGGCGATTGGATATTGCCATCTTTCACAGTTTCACCTGTGTTACTTGGCGACTCTTCTTTCTGTAAGAAATAATCATTAATAAGAATAATTACATAATTTCAATCAAGACTAATTTTACAGTACTTGTTTACACCACACTTACTTGTTTTTCGTCACTTCTCTTGACCCATATATCTTCTGAACTTGTCGGTGTTTCATCTACCGTAGCTCTAATTTCTATAAGACTACTATCAAAATATTTTTTATCAAGGTGGAGATTCTGTCCAGCAAAAATAGAACGCACACTCGGTCTTATCTCTTCTGCACCTTTGGTGCCAAAATGAACAGTATGCGCATTATGTACCTGCGATCGGAGCGCTCTTTCCACGACGGCAGTCGGCGGCGGCGGTTCTGTGGTCGTTACTAAGAACTTGTGCCGAGCTCCCATTACTGTCCTTTTTGGCGGACTATCAGCTTCCCCAGACTTACTGTCAGTTTTAGGCAAAATTTCACTAGAATGTTTAGTTTTGTGATGAAAATTGTCGACTATATCGCTAGAATTGTGATCTTTGATTATGTTTACTAGGCTATCAACGGACGCCTTTTCCGAAGGCAAAGATGAAAGCGGTAGATCGTTATCTTTTTTCTCGTCATCTTCATCTTCTTCCCGACACTGGGACAAGCGTCGGCGCTCCGAAAATGGAAACGTAGAGCTAGAATTTGGATTGAGGCTCGAAAGATTATTACAATGATTCATAAAATAATGCTGAAAAAAGCTGTCCGTTTCCGGCGTATCGTTGTTATCGCCCTGTATAATGTCCTTGAGAGCGGCTAGAGACGTGATAGTGTTGTAGTTGATCGCGTTGATGAGGTCGTCGCTGTCGGTGGAGCTGCCGGACGCGCTCTCCTCTTGCGGCAGCTTGCTCTTCTCTCGACACGCTTCATCCTGTTTCTCGACTCTACTTTTTTCCATTTTCTTTTTCTTTTCATTTTTGCGATCTTGTTTCTTTACTTTTACATCACTAGTTGTTCCAATTTCGGAATCCATTGGACAGCATACGTATATAATTTACTGTCGTAGCCGAACTTATTTAGATTAGGTTAAAAAAAGTCTAAGGCACTGATTACTTTGAAGGTATCTAAACCGTCACATCACAGTAAAAGTCACATGTTAATATTTTATAACTCAATAGCTTGTGTTAAGTAATGTCAGAGTCGGATTCGCGACACTCGTCACCGAACATACACCATAATTGTTGAGCTGGTGTGCAAATTGAATTCCATGCACATTTTATAAACCTGTAACAACAAGTTATCATTATTCATAAATTCTAGTATGTTAAGATAGCGTGAAAATAGTAACCGCGTACAATGTCACAGTTAGTCAGGTATAAAAGGTTATTACTTATTAGTGTGCAAATGCATAGCGTTATTGATAACGAAGCTGCCACTAGCAAATTGTGAGCTATGACAACGGTAGCGTTATTCAAACAATTTATTTTCATTTATATCACAAGTAAATATCATGTAAATATTGTACTTTACTCTTGTAGGTACTGCTAGCTCAAGACTGCCGCGACATATCTCCAACGCGACGCGGCATGTAACAGCCAAAGAAAACGCGCGTTACATTGCGCTGTGTTGCAGATGCGCTTATTGGCTGTTTACGTGTCCGTCGAGATAGCGTACACCATAAAGATATTCAGAATCTGATGCAACCAATAAATAATAGTACCCAAATATTACCGACGAAATACCTAGGTGAAAAAAATAGTACCCTTAAACTTTCTGAAATATAAGGCCTGTTCACGGTGTACGCTACCGGGCGTCAAGCTGGCGTACACCGTTTGTATCTCTGGAACGGCTTTGTTTTTGGAAACCTTTTATATCTCAAAAATTAGTACCCAAATAGTACCCTAGGGCCCTAAAAGTACATTTCTCTAGCTATCGTAGAAGCCGAGATAAATAGTGAACAGCGTGATTTCGGAATTCGAAGTCTTTCTTTGTGAAATTCCCGGGTACGCCAGCTTGACGGTGTGAAATTTTGTACACCGTTAAGTCATGGAATATCTCGGCTTCTACGATAGCTAGAGAAATGAAATTTTATGGCCCTAGGGTACTATTTTTTGAGATATAAAGCGTTTCCAAAAACAAAGCCGTTCCAGAGATACAAACGATATCTTGACGGACACGCTGTTTACCTATGTATATGCTGTGCGGCGCGGGAAATTTGTAACACCCGTCTTGTGCTAGCCGTGATGTTCAATGAAAACCTCTAAAATTCAATTTCTTCGTGGAAAAACCGACTCCGTAATTTAAATTTCATATTGGTAGCTACAGTAAGCCAAGAAAATGGTCTACAACTTTTGAACTGTAATACCACTCAATAAAGTCGAAAAGTGATAGATCACTTTCTTGGCTTACTGTACAAACCCAAATACCACAAACAGACTGCGCTCGCTTATCTAGTTTGTTCATATATAGACATGAACAAAGTATACACCCATTAGAAGCAACTAAACGATCTGACATGAGACTGGCGGCCTAAGTTTTAATAGACCATGATGAATGGCCCTGTACTGGAATAAAACAGCTCGCCGGCCGCAGCCATGCCGGTAAAAATACACCGTCTTTGACATTACTAAATTGCTTGCCTTTGGTAAGATTTTTATCAAATCAAATATAGTACAACTTAGATAACACGATTTATATCTAGGTAGTAGATAACTTCATATTCATCTAGTAGTTACTAAACTGCTGAGTAGCAGCTGATACCGATAAGTGGAAACAGGTCGGTAGAGAGCGACCATTAGATGATTAATTGCTATACCTATGCAAGGACAGTCCGGCCGACTCCACTGCGCAACGAAAACAACTTCACTTCACAGTTAACATGGGTTCTGCAGTTTCCTAAAAACAAGGCATTATACAGCTTGGCCAATTAGATCGGTCAGTATGGGAAAGTCTTAAACTATAAGACACAGGAAGATCTGTTCAAGATCTGGACAAGAAAAACTGCATACATAGATTTGAAAAAAAAAAACTTGTACTTTAACCGGGAATCGAACCCGGTCGTTGTGAAAAATAAAACTTACATTATTTCTATTTGGATATCGATTGTGCAGGTCATAAGCAGTAAATGTTAGTAGAAAATACGATATATAAAACGAATAAAATCCATTGTATTTAATGTCTTTAATTCAAATAAGTTTTATTTTCCTAAACGACCGAGTTCGATTCCCGGTTAAAGTACAAGTTTTTTTTTTTTTCAAATCTATGTATGCAGTTTTTCTTGTCCAGATCTTGAACATTCTTCCTGTGTCTTATAGTTTCAGACTTTCCCATACTGACCGATCTAAACGGGCCACCCTGTATATTACACCCAAATGTCATAAACTCGTAACTTGCACACTTTGATTGAATAAATTAATACAATAATTTCTAGATTAGACATTAGCGTAGGTAAGTAAGAACCTGGGCCAGAATGGTTGGAGCGGGAACATCACTGGGCCACCACCGGGTGACTGCTGTGGGTGAGGAAACCTCTATAAAAACTTACAACCCGTAACCCTGACTTTGTTGTCACCCTCGCTATTCTTGCTTAATGCTCGATGGCTCGAGAGCTACAATGGCTGTGCCGGGTGATTCTGTGAGGGAAGAAATCTCTATAAAAAGTTACAACCCGTAACCCTGACTTCTGTTGGGAACGGGGGCTCCTGTCGCTGGCCGACGCCGGACAGGGGCTGCGAGGAATCGCCGTTGCCTCTATAAAAACAAAGGACCCGTAACCCTGAACTGTTTGGCAACAAGGGCCACATTGGTTGGGAACGGGGGCCCCTGTCGCTGGCCGACGCCAGACAGGGGCTAGGAGGCAACCCCGTCGCCTCTATAATAACAGCGGCCCAGTCCTCTGTGTCCCGTTAACCCGACATCATTGGCAGGGTGGCCAGTGAGGAATGCCACGATGATTGGGGCTGGGTGCAGAGGATTGGAATACTGCTGGGCAGGAAATTCCGATACTGTATAAAAATTTCGGACCCGTAGCCTTGACCATGGACCTTATGGAGCGGGGGCGTCACTTTCAAGCCGGTGCCGAGTGATCGCTGCGAGGGAGGAAACATCTATAAAAAGTTGCAATGGAGACCTGAGAGACTGAATTCGGCGCTTTTCTCTCCCGATGTGGAGGTCCTCGATACAGGAGATTCCGACCCTGTTTCAATAACTCGGACCCGTAGCCATGACTTCGGTTAGGAACGGGGGCTCCTGTCGCAGGCCGATGCCGGACAGGGGCTGCGAGGCAACATCGTTGCCTCTATAAAAAGAGCGGCTCAATCCTCTGTCCCGTTAACCCGACTTAAATGGCAGGAGAGGAATGCCGCTATGATCGGGGCTGGGTGCAGAGGATTGGAATACTGCTGCACAGGGCATTCCGATACTGTATAAAATTTCGGACCCGTAGCCTCGATCATGGACCATCGAGCGGGGGCGTCACTGTCAGGCCCGTGCCGGGTGATGTCGCGAGGGAGGAAACCTCTGATCAAAAGGGACCTGAGAGAGTGGACTGTGGGGCACTGACTGCTCTCCCGGTGTGGAGGTCTTCAGTAGACGGTGCGACGTGAGTTATTTTACCCGCTCACGTTTTGAGAGACGGCTTCGGCCGGACAGCAGGTGTGGTTCGCGGTAGCTTAGTCCCGTGTCCCCGCCATAGTACCGTTGAGGGTAATCCGTGAGGTTTTAGTCGGTAGTTGGGACCTTTACCAGAACCCAAGATTCCGGTCATTCAATTACTTTACCTGTGGCCCCAGCAGGCGGGATGCGTAAATGCATTTCCTCACGTAAAAAAAGGTTAAGTAAGAACCTGAGTTCATGTTTATCATGAGTACCTAAAATGTAATAAACGAAATATCCCGAGTAAAAACTAGATTTCCTGTTTGATTGAGTACTAACACGGGCAAGACAATCAGGTCGTAAGCGGATCGGCGGCTATATTGACGCCTATCTATCACACAGTCAATATTTGAGTAATGATAACTGCTTGGGCTTACATTACACGCTTACAGAACTCACGTTATAGAAGAGAAAATAAAGCTAAAAACATTGATAATTTTGCAGAAAAGGAGCTCGAAAATATTTCTTTATTGTTATTGTTAACATAAGTATTTACATAGTACATTACTTTGAAAAAAAAAACACGTAACTGACACTGACTCCAGGTAAAAATGCAGTAAGTGAATAAGACGTTCGTATGTAACTTTTGACGTTTTTCTCTACGACGTTTGTGATACGAGTTCTTTTCAAAGTAGTGACGATATGCATAACATACTACATTTTATAAATAAAATATGCATTAATGTGATAAAGCATTTACTAGTATATAATTTTATATTGTATGCTAGTGAATTACTACATTACTAAAGTTCTCCAGGTACCTAGTATCCGAACATTATTGCATTTCACTGAGAGCATAAACAATTGTATCTTCTCTGTGTTTACTTGTCAGCAAGTGGCAAGCAAGCATGTGGCTTAACATGGACACTTGGAAAAGAGAGTAAAACATTGTAGGTATCACATAGAAACCCTGGTGCTGGGGCATTCTTAGGCATTCTTAAAACTTTGCTTGTAGTGCGTTCATTCACGGCGCGCACACATACAAGCCGTGCGATGTACCTTTTGTACGAAGAAAAATTACTGCTATTCTTGCTATAGGAATACATTAGTAAGTATGAGATATTTTTGCAAGCCCCAAATCATTGTGTTATTGCTGGACACTGCACGATATACCTATACGAGTCGTTGTGAACGCTTTTAGAGTGACACATACCTACCAATTACTGTTTGTACACATTTCTATTAACCTACTGTACGGCATTGGTGTAGGTAGATGCGTACGCGAGATCCGTTGATGGGTCATGTCATGTGCTTCTATTTTATTGAAGATACGGCATACTAGCCGACTAGGTATTAACCGTGATTAATTAAGAAGCCGCCAGCAACTCAGAGCATTATTATTTAAATAAAGCATTCTGTTAGTAATAATATTCCAAGGACACTTATGTTGTCTACAACTTTGTTCCATATGTCAACTTAAAAAAACGTAACCCTTATAGAATCATTTTGTTGTCCGTCTTTCTATCTGTCTGTATTTTTCTCACGAACGCGTGGAGCTATGAAAGTTTTTTTACTATCAAATACTCAGGTCTGCAATCCCTTAGAGTTAGAGTAGTGAAAACATTAAACAACTAAGTTCAATCAAAAGATCCGGCCAGGTAATAGTTTATGCTCCGTTTACGTCGTACATTTTGACGCTCGTAAGGGAATCAAAACCCCTAAGGTACTTCCTATTGACCTAGAATCATGAAATTTGGCAAAAAGCTATTTCATGTAGCATCAATTAATAAAAAAAAATCCAAAAACCGTAAATTAGCAGTTACATCACAAAAAAAACTGGAAGAATCTTCAGGACTCGATTCCCGTGATGAACGAACTATTTACATAACTACAAGTTTGTATGGAACCCTTGGTGTGCTAATCCGTTTAATTTATTTAAAAAAAAAAGACTACTACTCCCCAGTTTTCCCATTGTCACCAGATCAAGATCTGATAATAGGGTCTTGGAGAACTCGCTACAGCAATTTGTGTATTTTGTTTGTATCTATTGCATTATTTAATTGAATATATTAGTTTGAGTTTGGTTATTTAAAAAAATATTTTGTATTATGGTACCTGTTTACCTGAATATCCAAGTATAATACTCTCCGAATAATTATATATGATATTATTTTCCCCAAACAGATTCCGTTTTTATGATAAATTCCCAGAAGTAAATTAAAATGCTTTGTATAAATTCCTGCACTGACTTAATGTTTGTTTCACCTTAAAATACCTAATTGTTAACTGGTAGAGAATCTGCTATTTTATTTTTGTACTGCACTATAAAGTTAAAGGCTTTAAAGTTTTATCTCAAATTAATCAAATTTTATTAAGTTTGAATGAATTAAAATATGTTACATACTCCTAATGTTATTGTCTAACAAAATAATACTTACTGTTAAGAAATATTAAAATTTATTAGACCCAAATTTGGTTCTAAGTTTCTAACAGATTGATCAGAATGAGAGATCAGAGGTCAAAATTTTCATACAAATGAAAACAAAGGCCAGGATGTCTACACTCAAAATATTAAAGAAAAAAAATTAACTAGTGTGAAAGCAAATCCTCAACTGCCATAGGCAGGCATTTATTTTGAAATTTAGTACCAACCAAGACAATAAAGTTTGCCACCCGATGGAGAGACGGCTTGTACTATGAATTCAGTGTGATAGTTTGCCTTGTGGCGTTCTGAAGACTTTTGCTTTCTGACTCACAGAGTGCCACCTCTAGCCATGCCCCACTGGTCCTAAATACCCCCTGGATAATACAAACACAATCAATAACTCAATGGAAATTCATGCATACCTGTCTAAAAACATGATAGCTGTCTTGTATATTTATTACACATTACTATCACATCAATTAAACATAGATTAGTATTTAGTAATGTTTATCAATATTTTACTACTATATTAAAGTGAAAAAAACAAAATTACAATACTTCAGTATGTATTTAGAGTACGCTTGCACCATAAGTATAATTATGATCGCTGTCTTTGACTTATTAGTACTTTGGAAATTAACTACGAAACTTTTCATGTCCCGAGAAACATGCTGCAACCATTATATGAGCATGGCGTGATGAGAATGATTAAATATGTTATAAAATAGTTATTTAAATAAAAGAACAGAGCTAAAACTACGCGGGAGTAAAATTATTAGGGAGACGTAACGAATTAATTATTACAGTACGAACCGTAAACACATCAATGTCAAACACTGAACTTAGTGACAACAAAGGTACAAATCCATCACGAACCGGAGAACCACAGCGCGTCTTCAAATATTTTTTTAAGCGTTCTTGTAAGTATATACTTTACGTATAATTGATAAAAAAAGTATGAAATTTTGTAATCACTCACACGAAACACTCATTTGACAACTGATCTGATGTCACACAACACAGATATAGCTGCACCACAGAGTGTGAAAAGTGGTATCGTAAATTATTCCGTCCATATTTTTGTCAGCATGATATTAATCTACTTTATTTAAAATCTTTGATCTGTCTGACGTCGATCGGTAAGGTAAGCACGGAATATATGGATAATAGAAAACCATGAACCATCACATGAACCGATCTCAAAGAGTTTATTAACAACAAGTACCAATTCCTCACTGCAGATGTCGCACGCAACGGATTGTTTCACTGCACCTAATTGTTGCCATTTGTTAATAGTCTGAACTACCTAATGTTGTCAACTTGTGCAATTACTGCCATCTTTTTTTTTTAAGCCTGACAAATTTACTGGTCGTGGCAAAAGTCGTACCAGGTGGGGGCCGTGGCGTTCCCTGGGGTCGAACCAGGTCGCTGGCCGGGCCACCTTGGGGGGCCGGGGAGCGCCTGGGGTCGAACCAGGTCGACAGTCCGAGAGAGGGTTTGACTAGGTGGCGGCCGTAGCGCCTTGGGTTGAACCAGGTCGCTAGGCCACTCACCTTGAGGTTGAGCTAATTGCTCAAAGTGAGCAACGGACCAGCGGCAAGGTTGAAACGGATCAACCTGTCCTTATGTGAGTGTGTGAATCGAACTATGGGAGTTTTAGTTGCCGGATCGCTAAACCTAGCCCAGCTAAGAAGACTCCGGCAAGAAACTTAGCTGAGCCCGAGTAGGGTCGGAGGGAAGTTAAACCAGGACATTTGGGTCCTGGGGCAAATCGGAACGCGGCCCATTATTGCATCGAAATCGGTCCGGTAGTTTTAGCGTGATGCCCGCACAAACATAACCTTGCTACGATTTTATTATAGGTAATATGTATAGATAAGTTATCTGTTATCACAATAGCAATTCTTAGGGTTCCGTAGGTACCTACCTCAAAAGGAAAAAAACAGAACCCTTATAGGATCACTTTGTTGTCCGTGCGTCCGTATGTCTGTCCGTCTATCAAGACCCTTCATCTCGGGAACACGTGGAGGTATCGATGTGAAAAGAAAACCATATACTCAGGTCTACGGTCCCTTGAAGCTGTGAAAAAATCAAACCTCTATAAGTTAACGTGAGAAAAAGATACGCCCGTTATGCCTCAAAAATGTAAATTTCTACTTTCGACACTCTCAAGGAAACCAAAATGCCCCTTCTTTCCCACCGTCCACCTCCCGAGACCACCTGGGTGAACCGTTGAAATTTTTTTTTACTACCGTTCACCTTTGATCACCTGGGTGTACCATGGAAAATTTTTCATTTCCACCGTACACCTTGTTATCAATACGGCGTACCTACCTATTATCAAAACTTCAGATTTCAAGTTTATCTATAGACATAATTTCAATATGGCATTGACAACTATTCCGGTTACTTATGGTTCTTATTTATGTATATACATAAACATGGCAAAATTAATTAAATAAATTTCAGAGGTGGACGGTCACCAATATAAATTATACGATATAATTGAGGGTGAACGGTAGTAAAAAAATGTTTTCAACGGTTCACCGAGGTAGTCTCGGAAGGTGGACGGTGGGAAAGAAGGGCAAAATGCAAAGGGTACTTTCCATTGCCCTAGAACCATGAAATTTGGCAAGTAGGTAATACCGCATACTACAATAAGTATAGGGAAAAATCAGAAAACTATACATTTTTAACTAAATCATAAAAAATAGACTTTATTAAGGCAATCAAAATTTATAGGGTACTAGGTACTTAAATTTGTACGCAACCCTCGGTGGAAGAGTCCGACTCGCACTTGTCCGGTTTTTATTCGGGACGTCGGTTATATAGGTTACACGGTCTGTTGTTATTCTCGTGGCTTGCGAGATGAACAAGAAGAGATCGTGCCCCAGCGGACGCCATGCACCGAAGAGTTTATCTAACTTAACTATGTCAAGAGTGGCTCACTCCGCGATTTCGCCACGCGGCTACTAGTAGGTACCAAATTTTGCCCCTCAGCTCGGAGAAGCTCAGCCAGCGACCAGAAAGAGCACTCATTCTGTGCTCACGTGCATTAACTCAATGCTGCTGTAGTTTTTTTTAGGGTTCCGTACCAAAATGGTAAAAAAGGAACCCTTATGGTGCGACTCTGTCTGTCTGTCCGTCTGTCACAGCAAGATAATTATCTCAGGATCTACTGATGCTATCGACTTGAAATTTGGAATAGTGTTAAGAACCGCTAACCCGAGCTTATAGGATGTAAAAAAAATCTTGTAACTTTTTTACTTTTTTTTTAAAGGGGTCCGTAATGAGACTGCAAATTGAAAGTAGGGCTATTATATTGAGTGAGGTATCAAATGAAAGGGCTTAATTTGTAGATTAAAACGGTATTTTTGTATTTTTTTTTAAATAAGTAGTTTTTGATTTATGGCGAAAAACG
Organism: Eudemis profundana; assembly: GCA_947034925.1. Taxonomy (NCBI): domain Eukaryota; kingdom Metazoa; phylum Arthropoda; class Insecta; order Lepidoptera; family Tortricidae; genus Eudemis; species Eudemis profundana. The sequence goes on from OX344794.1 coordinate 32,005,151, forward strand.
TTAAAAAAAATACCGTTCCCCCCCTATTATCTTCGAAGTTACTGAACAGAAAAATCTGTAATAATTACCAATTATTAATGTCATCCTATATATTACAGGAAAAATATAACGGTTTTCCTAACTTGCACTGTTTTTGAGAAATTTGCAAAAATCTTAACACACACTTATTTGCTCCTACTAAACTAATCGCCATATAGTTTTTCTTGAACTATTCATGTATCTACTTATGAGTTTGTACGGAACCCTCGGTGCGCGAGTCCGACTCGCACTTGGCCCGTTTTTTTATATTTGTACGATCCACTTAAAGGAAAAAATACTTTTGTATGGTTTTGTACCTCATTGTCGTCCGTCATAAAAGAGAAGCGTGCTTCACAGATAAAGACTTCGTGCATTATCATTTTAGTGGATTATCAACTCTATGGCCTTTGGCAAGAGTTAAAATTTGCTTTAATTGAAATGTGACTTTAGACGTATTATGCACTTCACACCCCTGGCATTTACCTGACTACCTGGGATCCGAACAAAGCGAAGGCAGCTGGAAAGCCATTATTCTATTAATGCAGTTGTAAACTATGGTTCATGGAGATAGAGTTGATAATCAATTGAACTTTAAAGGTGGTTGTAACGACTTTCTGCAATAACGTCATCTTGGTGTTTTTGAGGTTTACAAACAATCGCTTTGTTTCCTTTAAGTGGATCGTAAAAATATAAATAAAATATACTATAACCGCTCGTTCGGGAAAACTTACGTGAAGAAACCGCATCCATGATGGATCTGGTCAATAGATCTACTGAGTTTGAAAGACGATATCATCTCGTTTTATGCTGGTTATTCCAACCACCCTGACTGTCAGAATGGCTGACCACTTTATTTTTAGCGAAGTTTGTACAATTGTTTTTCCTTTGAGGGAATAAACCAGTATGTACAAAAACTTGGCATAGCTGAATCTTTAACAATGTCTTGTGGTCCAGTCATCCTGAAGGTCTCTAATTTTCGTGGCGTGCAATGTTCTCTAGTACGCGGAGAACCTAAGTATACAGGCATATGAATTTGACAATATGTCTTTAATTGTTTACGGAGAAGGTACTCAGGAGATTAATAAACCAACATACACTGGCTAAACTTTTTAATCGCTTTACTCAACACTTATCTAGATTACAACAATATAAGGTAGATAGGTATCTAATGTGTAATTTGATCAGTAAAATATATTTCATCAAAAACATTTAAAACGTCTTCGAATAATATAATATACGTATATTTTCCTTCATTTTAGCGCTATTTTTTACAAAAATACTCGTCTAGGCCTCAATTATTTTCTTCAGACGCTTCGAATCACGTTCACGTTTGAATACGCTAATTTCATCCTGTAACAAAAATTACGATTAATTTTTTAATGATAAAATACAGTGAAACCTGGATAACTGGGATCTCAAGGGACCCGCAAATTTGTCTCACTTAAAGAGATATTCCACTTACCCAGTGTCTCAGATATCCAGGTATAGATAAATATCTGTCTCAGTTACAGAGGGTTCCATTAATAGAGGGTAAGAATAGAGGTTATCTTAGTTATAGAGGTGCGATTACTAAATAAAATAAACATCATCTATGTATATGTACATACACGAGTTGAACATTCAATACTTAGGTATTAAAAATAATCAAACATGTTTTTATAGACGACACAGATTTCATCGCGTATCTTTCGGCTTTCATTAACGGATAGGTATTAAATTATTTTTTCACGCAGTGATAAAGATTTAAGGCTTCTTGTTCGTCCTTTGGACGGCTGTGCAAATGGCATTAGGAACAAGACTGGAGTAGACATCAGTGCTGCAGTGTTGCTTTTTTTTAATATTGACTCATATTATTCGAAATAGGTTAGATGAACATCAATCGTATTGTAGTCGGTTGCATTAAAAAATACTATCTCAGTATCACCAATCGCATTGGGTGCAACAAAATTACACTTCGATATACATATATATGTCAACGGAAATGTATGTAATCCGTCATTGTAGACAATTCCTAGGAAATGTATGTAATTCCTAAAATCGCCCGGAAATGTGTGAAATAAATTATATTACACAAATTTCCTAGGAAATCTATACATTTCCTAAATGGCAATCGGATATGTGTTTATCAAGCCATAATATTGATGATTATAATTACTTTTAGGTACGATTATTAGTGAAGAGTGATCACAACATACCCCCACTTACTGTCCAAGATAAAAAAAAACTGTGACAGAGCCACAGTTAGGTACGACGACGAGCGAAGCGAGGAGGAGTGTTAGGTATCTTGCGATCACAACATATCGCACACACTGTCCAAGATAAAAAACTGTGACAGAGCCACAGTTAGGTACGACGACGAGCGAAGCGAGGAGGAGTGTTAGGTATCCTACGATCACAACATACCTCCAAGATAAAAAACTTTTTATACATTTCCTAATACGATATTGGAATTATATACAATTCCTAGGAAATGTATATATTTCCCAGGATACGTGTGTAATAAATAATTTTTAAAACAATATTTTATACATTTCCTAAATAGCTTCGGAATTGTATACATTTCCTAGGATTTGTATATAATTCCTAGATTTCATACATTCCCGGTAACATATATACAAAAAAAGTTTATAGGATAAAATAAACATATAGAACTTTTACCTACGACAGCATCAATAAACTCCAGTCCTCTTCCTTGTGTCATTTGCGTTCCGTCGTCCGATCCATATATCAATGATATTGCGAGTTTCACTTATGTCAATAACTATTCACTCTACACTTTTTAACATTGGTGACAACAGAAGCTTGTCCTGTCAGGTCATGAACCTTTGTCAAAAATGTACGTTACAAACAATGATCATTATAATTTACATCATCGCATTCCTATCTCTAAAGTCACTACTAGAGTAAATAATTATGTTACTGATTTCCTTTCATTTTGAACTAGGTAATAATTAGTGGCTATGTGAAACCTACAAATACTATATAATAAGTAAAGAAAGACAAACTAAACTAACTAATGTCTCAGAAAGTATACTACTTAAACATATGATGAAAAGGCAGGCGGCCGGTACTACTTGTCCAAATGGTACTACTATATAGCCGGATGGTACTACAAGTATGTGGCCTATAGGGGGCCATGATTACAAGTCCGCCTCTGTTCAGAAATTGTAATAAATTACACAAATGCGTAGAAGTTCGTTCGTCGATGGCGAATATTGTTTTGGTTTTGCAGTTGTGCATTATTTAGGCTAACTCCCGCGCCTCCGCGGGGTGTGGCCGCTGGGGCAGCGCGGTGCTGCGGGCCTGCGGGGCGGGCCGGCCGCGCGGTGCAGCCGACGACAAATAACTTTTGAGCAGTCAGTAATAACGTTTGGGCACTTCTTGGAAAAAACTTCGCTACCGAACAGTAATATTACTTTCAGATATAAGCGCGGAAACTATGTCATTTATCATGAGCACGAAAGCTACGAAAAGTACCAAATTTTGAGCAATTGTAATTACATTAAAAAATTATGAAAATCCAGTATTTCCCGCTACGATTTTTTTCAAGTTAGACATTTAACAAGTATACGGTGAAATATAGTGATTGTTTGGTTGACTATTTTCTTCAGACTACGAAATAGGGACTTATCTTAGACACGCAACCTTATAACAGGCCCGCGAACAAATGCACATAAAATATGATACCGATTGCGTAAACATATAAAGATAAATAAATATATGAAAAATAATAACCACACGGTTTGCTTTTACAAAAGTATGAACAAACTTGGTGGTGACAGGTAACGATGAATACATAAAACAAATGCTATTTAAGTTAAATCAAACCAAGCAACTAGGACTAAAACAAACCAGAACATAAATATCTCACATTATGTAGTTCATAAATTAGGGAGACGCATCCATCGCACCACTATTTTTAGCAAAACTCCAATACCTATTAGTGTTTTAAGTGAGGTACGGCGTCTCTTCACGATCACACCGACTTAAGCAAAATCCCCTAAGTACGTTATTGTATTCTAGGCCTACAATGTGTATTTGATCCAAAGATGTCAGCAGTGTTCCTATACTGGTATAAAACCTATATCAATAATATAAGACCTCGCCTTACGATTCGAATCTTCACTTTATTAGGATCATTGATACAAATAGCATTAAACGTTGAAAAATTAAATGTGACCTACTGTAGCCAAGGCCGGATTCAAACAAAGTCTCTGTCTTACTGGGACTACGATTATGATTTTATGCCACATCTGGCCAAAAAGTGGCCAAGTGTAGACATAAAATGATGTACACAACACGGGAGGTAATAAAGAAAACCCTTGATCGCATATTTACGTCCCTCGCTTGCAGCTCGGGCCGCAAAGATCTGCGATCTCGGCCTTTTATTATTTTACCACCCTAGTTGTGTAATGTACTACAGATTATGTTCTATATCTATAATCTATTTATTTTACAGTTCTCATAATGTTTACATGTAATAAAAATCGTAGCAAGACTACTAGTGTTTGAACATTTAAGATTTTTCCACAAAAGAATAATGAAATGTTATAATAAGTAATAAAGCGTATATACATTGTCTTTAAAAGCTTTCATGTATCTATCTCACAATGTTTGTATTATGTTTAGAGCAAATCTTGCAAGCTGAATTAGGACCACTTCCTGACGTTCGATTATTGGGCTCAAATGCAGTACGAGTATACCTGCGTAACTTCGGTGACGATGAAACAATATGCATGCATGGTACTGCATGCAGCTGATCTGGCGATGGAGCCGAAAGGTGGCCATAGAATCATCTAAATTATTGAAGATAAACCCCACGGTTAAGGTCCTGTCCCACCGCCGGCTAGTAAGCGAGTAAAATTAGGCGAGTAGCATTACATTGCGGATCTAGAAAGGTCGATCACACTGTACCTCGGCAGCCCGCAATGAACCGTAACTCGCCCAATTTTACTCGCCTGTATCTAATCTAATGTTTTTTTGAAAAAGAGCACTTGTTGGACAAATGCTCAAATCTAATGGTATTTATAAAAACACCTTTGCTTCAGTTGCTTTCGTCCCGAGAGACCTTACGTTTTATCCGACTACTATGAAGCAAAAAAGAGACATTTATCTTAACCTCTGCGAAAGAAATTGCGGTCATCTTCTAGTTTTATACTTATGAAACCATTAACATATACTGAGTGTTAGGTTACCAAACGTATGCGTATACAGCAACATTGAAGGATCAAATTTGTTATGATGATCCATATAACTCAGTGGAATGGCGTCAAATTTTTGCGTGGGTAAGCCGGAGCGAAGTTGTTTTACTTTCTTCAAGACAATTAACATAAAATTGAAGACTTTATAATGACTTCATTCTAATATACCTATTCAATTAAAAATGCAAGATTTGCCATAAAAATATCCAAATCGCTATAGGTATGCCTATAATATTCGAAGAGTTCCCTCGATTTCTCCCAAGATCTTGACCTGAGAACAAAGAGACCACAACCATTCCCAAAAAAAAAATAGTACATTACGTACCCAGGCCAGGAAAGTAAGAAATGTCTCAGATCATATGTAATTGTCGGCTGAGGCGAAGTCAAGGACGACTAACATATATTATCTGAGGCTTTCTTATTTACTGGCCAAGGTTTGTTTGTTTACTATTTTTCTGTTCGAAGGAGCCAGAAAACGGCATCTTCGTTTAGCGCAGCGGCAGCGCAAGGTGACGCTTTCCGGCCGGAGGGTAGCAATAGTACATTACACAACTAGGGTGGTAATACAAAGAAAGGCCGAGATCGCAGATGCTTGCGGCCCGAGCCGTAGGCGAGGGACGTAAATATGCGATCAAGGGCTTTCTTTATTACCTCGCGTGTTGTGTACAGCATTTTATGTCTACACTTGGTCAGAAAGCGGCTTTTTCCGTACGCGTAGCGTGCGGGAAAAGCCACTTTATGGCCAGGTGTGGCATAAAAGATTTTTAAAGTAGATTCCGTTGGACTACGAACCTCTCCTTCTTTATAAATCTGTTAATAAAGAGCTATAATGTCGCAAATCTTGCATTGCAAGTTTAATTTGACCCACTTCCCGGTTTCCGATTGAGCTGGAATTTTGCAAGGATGTGTAAATCAGAATGTAAGATAAATCCACCGAGTTTGGGCTCATTTGATTTGTATTGACATATAGTTTGTGCAGTTTGCAGTCAAAGATTGTCTCAAAAAATTTGTCTCTTTACATTCACAATATAGAATGACCAAATTAAAAAAATCAAAAAGAAAGAGAAATCAGTCCTACAAGGCAAGAAGCACAAGAATCCTTGATATCCAGATATCCTACTTATTGTATTATGGCTGTTACTTCGTATACCCATACAGTCAAAATATATGTGACCTAACATAACATATGAATCACTCATATGCTAATAACGGCATGCGCTACGCTTTTGAAAAAAAACCACAAGGACAAGCGCGAGTTAGACTCGCGTGGAGAGGGTTCCGTACGTTCAAAACGATATAAAACAATTAGGGGGGTTATACTTTATTGCACAGTTGTTTATAGGTGTTCCTGGTATCTATAGATGTAGGACTATTTTCCATATATAGTTTTTAATTCTACGTCCAATAGTTTTGGAGATTCAATAGGGTCAATTTTTGCCCATTTTCTTAAATAACTTCAAAACTATTAATATAAATTTTATAAAAAATGTATATTTGAGATTCTCACAGTGAGCCCTTTCATTTAATATGTCACACGATAGAGTTCGCAAACTTTTTTTTAATTTTCTAGTTTACCACCCAAAAGTGCCCCCCATGATTAAAATTCACATGTTTTCGTGACATGTCCGTGTTTGGGTCATTAACCTTAATATATGTACCAAATTTCAACTCAATCGGACCATACTTTCGGAGCAAATTGGCTGTGACAGACAGACAGACACACGAGTGGTCCTATCGCTCATGCCCAAAATACCGCATTCCCATAATACCAGATTTTTCAAAATACCAGATTCTCGATTTATCAGATTCGTCTTACCACATTCCCGTTACACTAGATTATAAAATGGTAAGTTACTTAAGGATCTAAATGATTTTGGAGGATGTATTATTTCGGGAATCTGGTATACGAAGAATCTGTAATATCGACAATCTGGTATTTTAGGAATGTGGTATTTTGGGTATGAGCGGGTCCTATAAGGGTTCCGTTTTTTTCCTTTTGAGGTACGAAACCCTAAAATGTTCAGTTAACTATGATACTAAAACCTGGCTACGCCCGTGGTTAAGATACCACGTATCTTACTATTTCTACCCTCCTACCCTTACTACGGAAGAAATTAGAGGGCATGTAGACTACATGATGTAGTGTTTTTTCTGTCTTTGTGGAGTGTACGCCACTGATTTCGATGAATCAGAGTAAGTTTAGAGAAAATCAACTTTTTATAAATTGATGACATGGCTTTTCTCGAAACTTACTTCGATTAAGATAGCGCTTTTTGGCTTATCAGGGCAGAGTAGACGACTAAAAAAAACTCTTTAGTCCGTCAGTAAGATTATTAAAAAATATTGTACATGTATATTTTTTCTTTTGTTTGACAAACAAAAAAAAACCGGTCAAGTGCGAGTCGGACTCGCGCACCGAGGGTTCCGTATAAACTCATAAGTAGACCAACCTTACGACTAACAGCAACCCTGCCTTAAACCCGCTTTAGCCCTATTCAACCAGGAAAAATCTTAACAGCGCGATGCAGCGTATGCTACAGCGACATCTATTGATACTAAATAGCGCGTAAATTTTACTTGTAATTTAAATTTAAACGTTACTTTTTGTTATTGGCTGCTTGAAATAATTGTTTGTCAACTAAGTTAGTTCTCATGTATCATTTTTAGCCACAAGCTACCTTATTTTAGATTTGTGTCCCTAGATGGCGCTAGTGGTATTTCATTTTTATGGTATTTACTAGTGTCAAATTTCCTAACATACTCCTATTATAGAGTTTTTAATAATTATTGTTACTTTATGTTTTTTTCCCGATTCCTGATGAGTGATCATTGTATTTAATAGACATTTTTTATAAATAATCTGAAATAAATCATCGCTTAGTTTTGCTACTCTCCGCTAGATGGCTCTCTTAGGGAGGCAGAGTCTTCAGACCAGTCACTTTGACAATTTCGTAATGTTGCCCGTTAAAATGTTAAATTTCCTTGTATATTTCAGTGGAAACTTATTTGCAATCAGTAAATAAAACCTTAGTTTTATTTTATTACAAACAGGCGTCTGTGAAGTTGCGCGTAAGATGAGTACCGAATCTGATTAAAACATCATGAAATGAAGTTTTATATAATTATCAATAATTATCAGCGCACCTTACCTATATCACCAATAAAGAGAGATATAACTTATAATGTATTAAAAGAATTATTTTTTATTTAATAGGCAATACAAAGAATAACAAGATCATACAAAACGTAAAATGCCTTAAAATGAATCCTAAACTAAAATAATTAAACTACGTATAAGAGTAAATGTAATGTTTTAAAATGTGCTCATTTTGCCTCGCAGCTTTAAATGGTTGACTTTTTTCAAACATTTTACATGCCCATATTGAGCACCAACATAATTTGACCTCTGCTAGTCAAATCAAATCAAATCATTTATTTCTGCAAGTAGGCCTCAACCTCAAGAACTCTTTTATGTGTCTGATTCTATTGGCGCTTCGGGAAATTACCTTCCGGTGAGACAAAGCGCCACAAGAAACTTACCAGTTTCTCTTTTCAAAAACATTAAGCATTACAATAATAATTATGACAATATTACATTAAATTTTATGAATAAATTGCAACGAAAAAATGACTGATATCCATTACAATAAAATTCAAACTACATTTTTAAGAAATGTAAAGGGCCTCTAGGCGTAACAAAATAGACATAATAATAAAATATACTAAAATTAATGGAGATGACTGTAAGGAGTCTCGGTTGTAAAAGTATTATGTTTTAGAGGTGTAAAGGATCACCGAAAGTTAAAATACCATACATACTAATATGTTAAGATTTTTGTAAATTTTTAAAAAGTATTCAAGTTAGGAAGAGAAAATATAACGGTCTTCCTAATAATAATAATAATCCTAATAAGTAGATACATGAATAGTTCAAGAAAAACTGTATGGCGATTAGTTTAGTAGGAGCAAATAAGTATGTGTTATGATTTTTCCAAATTTCTCAAAAACGGTGCAAGTGAGGAAAACCGTTATATTTTTCCTGTAATATTTAAGACGACATTAATAATTGGTAATTATGACACATTTTTCTGATCAGTAACTTCGGAGATAATAGGGGGGGAATGGTATTTTTTTTAACTTTTTTCGCCATAAATCAAAAACTATTTATTTAAGAAAAAAAATAAAAATAGTATTTTAATCTACAAATTAAGCTCATTCATTTGATACCCCACTCGATATATAAGCCCTACTTTCAATTTTCAAAATCCCATTACGGAGCCCTTTAAAAAAAAGTAAAAAAGGTACAAGATTTTTTTTTATGTCCAATAAGCTTGGGTTAGCTACTTTTAACACTATTTCAAATTTCAAACCGATAGCAGCAGTAGTTCCTGAGATATCTGGCTGTGACAGACGGACAGACAGACAGACAGACAGACAGACAGACAGACAGACAGACAGACAGACAGACAGACAGAGTCGCACCATAAGGGTTCCTTTTTTACCATTTTGGTACGGAACCCTAATGACCAGGATAGAGTGCTTAGAACTTTCGAGTGACGTCACTCCTTGGTACAATTTTCACCTAGGAGTGACGTCACAAGTTTGCCTCCACTCCAGAAGTTTGATGATCTATAACTTTGTCGATTTTTAATATTTTGATAAACCAAAAAATACGTGTCCGATATTTTTCCATAATCTAACTGACGGACTAAATAGAATTATATAGTTTTAACCCAGTCGTCATCCCTGTTCTATTGCACAGCATTGACTTACTTATTTTGCGGAGTTATTTTGCAGAGAGCCTGATGCGCCACGAACAACGCCACGAGGCATCCGATGCCGAACAACAGATACGCTTCAATTGCCGGGGTAAACTGAAATTATTCAATAGGGAAGTTAACTAATGTTGAATTTTACAACATAATATAGTCACATGGATTGGAAATAGAAAATACTAAATTATCATAACACAAAAGAAGTAAACAAAAATGTATAAAAAATACAAAGTTATGAGACCACAAAGTTTAAAAAAAACGATATTTGTTATCGACTTAAAGAAAAATTAAAGTCAATTTCGGAATGCTTAAATAACACTGAAAAAATAAATGTATGCACTTTTTCGTGCTCAAACTGGCAAAATGCTATTTTTTTCATACATACTTAGTACAACGACGGAACGGATGACGTCATAAGTTCCTACCGTTTTGTGTAGAACGTTGTCAATGCTCAGTGCGATCTGCTACTTTTGATTACAATTTGTGGCTGTTATACTTATACAAATGTATTAGGTGTCATATAGATTTCTCACAAATAGTAGAATCGATTTACGACAGAAAAAAAAATCGAGTCAACAGGCGAATACTTGTAAACAGGCGAAACTATTCGTAGTTGGAGATTTTTTTATTAAATTTAATAACCTAAAGTGCTGCTATTGACATAATCGGTGATCCAGAAATCGGCAGTGGGAGCAAGTGCTCTAATTACATTAATGTTAATAAAATCCGTTACATAATTACATCAAGTACCTATTCAATGCTCATTTATGTTTATTACATTTATTGTGAATTCGTTTAGAGGATTTATAGCTGACGATGTCTGATCAGTGTGTAGATAGGATAATACATAGGAAATAAAAAAATAAAAACTGGCCAAGAGCATGTCGGACCATGCTCAGTGTAGGGTTCCATAGCCGTAACTATAAGGGAAATAACTATAAGGTAAAAAATACGATGTAAAAAATTACAACAACAAAAGAGCGTATCTTCATAGCAATTGCGTCCTTTTGTTGAGAAGCGCAGTTTATCGGCAATAACTCAAAAACGGTTAATCCGATCTTGTTGAAAATAATTTTCGTGGAAAGTATTAATTAAGCGTTATCTTTGCTATTTTTTTTTTATTTTTCGGACACACGGCTTAGAAGATAGAGGGGGGAGGGGACACAATTTTCACAACTTTCGGAGCGATTATTTCCAAAGGTATTCACTTAATCAAAAACATTACTTAAGAACCTTAAAATGTTTTTGAAAGAGCTGTCAAACTATGTAGCACACGTTGATATTTTCTGAAAAAAAATTTTTTTAGGTTCTGTAACATGTATGGAGTGCCCCCCCTAAAAATAATTATTTTAGTTATTTAACTACCAAACTAAGTAGCGGCTCATACAAGACACCTATATTCCTAATTTCATCAATATCCATCGTGTAGTTTTTGAGTAAAATGCCTGTGACATACGGACGGACGGACGGACGGACGGACATGTCGAAACTATAAGGGTTCCGTTTTTGCCATTTTGGCTACGGAATCCTAAAAAACAAATGCAATGCTATACTATCCACTTTATGTCATGAAATGAAATTCTTAAATATTTACCTGCTTAGCACACTCAAAATCCCAATTAATATTCAATAGTTTTTCGTAAAGACTGACGAATCGGGTAAAGTTGCACACCTTTCCACAGTATGGTATAGTCAGTATGAACGGTTCTTGAATATCAGTGAAGTTCCTATAGGAGATTCTTACGAAATGTTCTTGGGTACTATTCGCTGAAAATAAAGAGCAATGCTAAAAACAACTTACCAAGTATACACATAAGTTTAAGTTCATAAACATAGTTACTTACAATACAGGAGCTCCATAAGAATAGTAGACGTGTAGACAGGACAGTTACCGTCATACATGCCAAGAGCATTGAGAACAGAACCAATCGTGATATCATGTCCACTGTATACTGAAACTTTAACGGTTTTGGAGTAGCCATCGGGATACGTAAGCGAAGTGTTTGCCATGTTGACCACAATTTCCTGTATCAGTGGGCCAGCCTTCAAACGCGCCAATATAGGTGTAATAGTTGGAACCCGGAAGCTGAAAAAGAGGAGAGAGTAAAAATGTTACTATGTACCCCATAACTACTAACTAATAACTAATTTGGCTCAGGGACCCAAAGAGGGTCTTGGCCTCCGATCCAAAACGAGAGGACGCCATCTGTCTCGATCGTGCGCAACTTCTTGCCAGTAAGTAGACTTGAAGATGTCGCAGATCCGCCTGCACACTGTCCTCCCAGGGGCACCCGGGTCGCCCAACCGGGCGGCGACCAGTCGGTCATCCCATGTACGCTCTCTTGGCCGCACGATCCTCTCCCATTCGGAGTAGGTGACCGAACCAGCGAAGTATGTACCCCATACTGAGAAGTTATTCCAGACCCTTCATATGATCTTAAAATACCTACTTAAGTATTCATCAGTTACATATTTGTAAGATGCTATTAGCATTAGTATCAGAATAACATATTATGAATGGCAAAGGTCAAGCTATGATAAGTCTGAAATAGATTAAATCAAACTGCACGCTGTTACCGTAACATGATGGTAATATGATCTGTTAAAGAAATTGAAGTCTAACAGCATTTTTTATTTCAGCTTTAGACCAATACCCCTTACGCCATTCGAAAGTGGTCGTTAGCACCTTTGACAAATCTAATGGAGATAACACAGATTGTCAAGAATAGAATCGTGTTTCTTACCTATAACAGGCTGGCTCTCGCATGTCGTTGGGATACACTGAGTGTGTCCAATTTGGTAATGTAAAGTTATACAATGTCTCAATATATAAGTTGCTGTAGATATTTAATATATCATAGTAATCCTTGATCTTTCTCCCAGTGTATGCTGTTAGGTAGCTGAAACGGAAAAAATATTATAGGTACAAGGTCTTACTAAAACTATCGAGAAAACTAGGCTATGACCTAATCAATAAGAAGAAAAATAAAGACAACAGTACTTTACTACAAAAGGGAGCAACGCTCTTAGTTAAATTCCTTGACAACTTTAAATTTCACCACTTATAACTAAACACTATTATTATACCAGGATAAAAATCATCAAAATTGAATTCCCTTGAGCACAATTGCATTAATTTGCTTCTTTTTCAGCAAAGACATTGCAACTTCATGATTTGTGCAATAACATGCTCATTACAACAGCTTTTTTATCTTAATTAGTATGGTTCTGTACACTATACATGTCCATTATCGATACATAGACACATGTCAAAATAACAGACAAACTTCCTTATGAAATTGATTAAAAGTTCGTTAAACTTACTCCATTAAGCCCTGATATTTAGCGAGTCTGGCTTTATATTCCTTGGATTCTTTATAATTTTCAAGAGCTTTGTCATAAGCAGGGCAATTTCTCAACATTGCTAGAACTTCATCTCGAGTCTCAGGTACAGTATGGACTGGTATTGGTTGCCACATTAACTGATCATCCCACACAGCTTTGCCAACAGGAGGGTACATTCCTAAACAACAATATTATATACTTTCACACTTTGTCATTTTCATTTATCATCAGTGATTGGATCTCGGAATCAATTTGGGGTATATGACTTCAAACGTTGTACAGAAACATGGATGTTTCTCAATATTCCGCAATAATTCTAGAATAATATCCATTCCTAGATTCCCAAGGAAAATCCATATTTGTCTCAAAATTGCATCCAAGATCCGATCATTGTTTATCCATTTTATCATACTAATCTTGATAGCCAGGGTTAGATTTTTCTTTAGTGCGGCCCTGAACACCGTTGAAAATGCCACCCCATTACTCATTCTCTACACAAAATGGATCATAAAAAACACAAACGCCCTGAATTTTGCCACCTCTGGGAATTTGCCATTCTGGGCACTAGACCCTAGTGCCTCTAGTATAAATCCAGCACTGTTGACAGCTACATTACCATAAGCGTCTAATGCTGCTGCTTTTATTTATTAAGTTTAACCTGCACAGAATTGACTAAAACACTTCAGAGCATAACACTTTTTTTACATGAAATTGTTTTGTTTATGACTTCAATCGTGCGTGTTGGAGTGCATAGCTAGATGAAGCCTATGAAAAAGCAAATCCAAAGGATCCCAATGTATTATGGTCTCAAGTTTCAAAAGGGTCTGGTTATAAATAGGCTATTTTACTGTACCCTGTCAAAATTATATAAGATCCTGTTAAAATAAGCAAAAAAGGAAATATGTTGAAGTTTTGACATCAATACTTAAAGTGTAACTTGTTTATGAGCCTTCAAAGTTGGGTGGGAAAGTCCATTTTATAAGTATGAAAATATAAAAAACGATTAATACATACCATTCAATAGCCTATAAAATTGATGGTAACATTGGTATGAAATCGGATAAATGCAAGCTTTAACATAGTTGCATGTGACAAGTTCTCGATTTCCCCATAAAAAGAAGTGTTTTTTGGGAAAGTCTAAAAATTAGATATTAACATTGTTGTATCTCGGTGAGTTTTTATGATACTGAAGTAGTTGTGTACTAATATTACAATTACATTGAGAGGTTTTTCTATAACATACTACGGAAAAAGTTGTAAAAATATTGAGCAGAAATACTGATGCAGGCAGAGCATTCCACATGTGTCCAAGAACTTGAAGCCAATTAATATTACAATGTCAATTTAATTTAAATAATTGGGCTGTTGAGAGGGACAGTTAAAATATCTGAGTGTAAAATTCACAATAATATTAACAAATTAACAAAACAATGAGAACACCAGATGGGCAGCCATCAGAGTTGAATGGCGCCATGTGGTTAAGCTACCCACTCAAGTCATGACAGCCACAACCGCTCTACTAAGAGTGTAACGACAAATAAGAAGATACAAATGTGTAAAAATTTGTCCGAATGCACCTTCGGCAATGTCAATAAGAATGTTGTACCATATATTTATGCAACAATTAATTCAATACATGTTTTTGCACTTGACTTTACATTGAAAAATACTGAGAATAATTGAGATAAGTATGTGAGTGACAGTATCTATATGAAAAAAGTTTTTTGGATTCAACAGAATATGTTTGAATGTGGACATGTTTGTAGCCACATCACACCAAAACAGTTGAACCATTTTCGATATGAGGATAGCTAGGCATGTCCAGAGGGTTTAGGATACTTTTTGTCCAACTACAATGAAGCAGAAATGAACACATAATACCGTTAAAATGTCTTACCTGCTAAATTAGCTTCTACGGACATCAATGTACGGTCTACGTCAGTGGACTTCACACTAATTTGATTTGGATCAAATTGTGGGGATATTAAATGCTGCAAAAGGTGAAATATTTTAATTGACAATGTTTCTGTAGCAAGACTAATCCAATTTAATTTCCTTGTGAAATGTCTTCCTTATGGAACCACATAATGATTAATAAGGTAAACAATGTTTAAATGTACTCAGTGATATTTGAATGATTTGTGTTTCTTTTTGATGTGTAATTATTCATTTCATATTTAACAATCTCATAATACGTATACCTGTATGATGATGGTATCTACCCTCATTAAAAACAAATAATATAGAAACATCATGTTTCTTTCACATAATAAATTTGATCATAAGCATTGGCTTGTAACTTTTCCTTGGCCAAAATCATTGTGAGAGCACACCACTTATTTTATGGCTTTGGTTCCTAAATTTCATTGCCCACCACAATACCCCATCAAGATTTGTATTGTTAGCTCTCCAAAAGTAATACAAAGAGTAGATGTGAAATTACTTCAAGAAGAATTACTTAATATCAACGTGTATTAATCCCTGAGAAAATGGCCACGGTTATTAAAGGAGTATCAGCATGCAGATGCTGCTTTGTAGCAGGAAAGCTTTAGGGCTTAGCATGAACTAAACCACACTATCATAGATGGGTGAGTGGACAGTAACGTTGAGGACTTACCCCATATCTTTCCCTGAGCCACTTGCCTAGCGCGTAATGTTGTCGTTTGCCGGTGTTTGTTAACTGACCGAACTTGACTGGCCACAAGGATTCGTTCTTGTACGGATCGGTAGGATACATGTCCACGGGAGACCTGTCGCCATGTCTGAAGATAACCGCCGCGTATTGAATAATTAAATCGTCTTGTGAGTCTTCGCACACAGATAAACTTAGTAAGGTTAGAATAGTAATGAGCCTAATCATTGTAAGTATTTAAAATGATCTAGCGATATAAATATATGCATTTTGTTGGCGTTAGGTACACCAATTGCAGTAACTGCACTATTCGCAGTCACAATAAATCAATACGTATCAAAAATAAACTTCAGCGTAGGCGGTAACAGCAACACCTACAACATTAAATTCAAGTCTGACTGACTCTGACTGTTGGTTGACTGACTGGACTGACTGACGGTGACGGGAGACGATAATGCACAGCTAATTTAAAGTCCGGCCCGATAATCCGCGGCCACACAATATCGAGTCGAGCTTTATCGCCTTGTAGCACGGTAGACGGTAGTTTTTGTTCCGATAAAAGGTACATCGGGAGCGCGCATGTGTGCGTGCCGTTTGCGCGCCGTGTATGGACGCACCACAGGCAAGCATCGGCGCGTGCTTAGTCAGGGTTGAGCAATCGTCGCGAGCGGTCGAACGTTCAAAATGTCTGCGGACGAAGCAAAGTATAGAAGACGTATATACTGTAGTGTGTTCGGATGTTTGAAGAATAATGCGCAAAATCCAGAATTGTCATATTTCTGCATTCCTAAGGATCCCGAAAGGTGTGTATTTTATTAGTACCTATATAAATGTTATATTTTAAGTCGTTTATAGAATGTTTGATAGTTTTGTGATCAAACTATACTAATTAAATAGAGTAGATAATTATTTTGTTTGACAGTGATGAGTAAAATGAACAGATTTTTTAAACGTGTACTAATTAAATAGTAGTTGATTCTATTGATACATAAAATGCCTTAAACACGAGAGTGGTTTTATGAAACGAGCCGAAATATCGTTGCGTTACTTACATGTACACATACCAATACTAATTTATTTAAACTATTATACTTAATAACATTAACATCAGATGTGTGCGATCAGATACTTTCATATTGAAATAAGTAACTTTTACTAGGTTGACCTCGAACGATTGTTCGTTCGATCGAGGTCAACCTAATAAAAGTTACGTTCGTAGTAAGTAGGTATTTTACAGAACCGACGAGCGGCAGCCCTGTGCGTTAGGCACGCTCTGGTGTCGCGCGCTCCTAAACGGCGAAGACGAACTACTTGGTTGTCTTTATACTTTGCTTGTAGTCTGTACAGATAATGCTCGGTCCGATATTTCGAAGCCACGTTAAGCACAGAGTGATACGCAGCCCGATAGTGACCAGTAATTCGAACCCAATGGCTTCGAATTATCTGTACAGGTTGATAAAGCTCGACCCGATAATTGCAAGCCTCCTTTTTTAGGTTAGGTTTGTTAGTCAGCTTGTGTCCTTTAGAGCAGAAATAGTAGGCCCGCGCAGCGGGCCTTCTTTGACCTGCTGGAAAAGTAGACACCAAATATCGAGCTGTATATTATCGGGCCGGGGAATATCGGGCTGGGCATTATCTGTACAGGTTGATATTTGGAGTCCCTGAATCAGAAACAATGTACACCAATTAACGGGTTATCGGGCTGGGCATTATTTGGCCGCGCTTTATCGGGCTGAACAAGTTTGGTTCAGGGCGATAATTGCAAGCCACGTTTTGCACAGGGTGATAAAGCCCGGCCCGGTAATCCGCGACCATTTTTGGGGTCGCGAATTATCGTGCTGTACAATACGGGGCCGGGCATTAACCATACTCTTGCTTGACATCTCTTTTTTTTTAATTTGGGATGATGTTATGGGGTCAAGAAAGGCAAGGGAGAGTAACGCACTTACCAGCTTGAATAATACTGTATTTGTTTCAATTCCAATGTAGATTTATTTATCCTTTGTTTTTTTTCGTGCGAAAAAACGATGTAAAGTAGCTTCGTTTCGCGAATTTTTACTAACACAGCATTTGTTAAACATTTTGCACTAGGTATGCAAAATACTTACAGAAAAAACAAAGCAAGCTCTAGCATAAAATAATGCTCACTACACTTACACTTCTGGGGCCCGTTTCACGAAGCTACAAGTTACAAATTACAAGCGGAAGTCTCTTTTCAATACTTTTTGATAGAAAGAGACTTCCGCTTGTAATTTGTAACTTGTAGCTTCGTGAAACGGGCCCCTGGTCACAGAAACAAAGATGGAGATGAAGATAATAAGTAGAGATGTGCCGTTCCTGGGAACAAGTATGAACCGCGTGAAAGTGTGATAAGGCAACAACCAATCAGAGCGAAGTAAAAACTTCTCGTATTCTTCTTCTGCCCTACGCATTTTGTTCTACGTAGATAAGGCCGTGCACTGAAGCAAGTTAGTATCGCCAGCACCTGACATCGGTTTGATCTGGTGTTGTCAGCGCTTGACTTCGATCTGATCATCGACTTATAAGGTCAACGGCGTGCAGGGCACTCGAACCGAAGTGGGGAATGTACCTAGCGAACATGTGATACGGTAGTTCGTCTTGTAGGTAGTGGTCTTAACTAAGTTGCTTTTGTAATGTCGAGGGGATTTAGTGTAAAACTACCACGGTGGCCATCCCTGCCGGTCGTCTTGTTGTCTGTTCCAGTAGTAGTCGGCGTCATGTACTATTGTGTGTACGTCGGTGTATTTTCGCTGGCGGCGTCTTCAGGGTTCAGGGTTTTCCTGTTGATGGTGGCCATGATGACGTCGTCATGGTCAGTCAGCATGATGTGGTGGGGTAGCCTGCGCAGGGCACCACGTAGTGCGCCATTGTCAGTTATGGTCCGGGACATGTCATGCAGGTCATTCACCCTGTCGCTGTCGATGTCGGGGAGAGGATCGTTGTCGAGATAAGGGTGTAGCGGGGAAGGGATAAGCGATATTTTCCGCAGAGAAAGTTTCATCTATTAGGTACAGAGGTGGCGCCACTTTAAACCCAATTAAATCGTCATCATCATCATTTCAACACAGAGACGGCCACTGTTTATTTCAAGGAAGTATTCTATCCCTTTTTACTGTAGGTGTGCTAGTTACAGAGAATTAAGGCTTTGGATTTGATGTAACTCGAAAAAGCAGGGGTGCTCTTTCGAGCTTTGTATTTAACTTGCCCTGTAAGATTGAGCTGATTCTTGGCATGGATAGTCTTTAGTGCTGTAAGATTGGGAACTATCAAGGGAACTCACGCGCGTAGTGGGGAGAAGGGTAAGTGTAAAATTCGCTTGCATCGTTGTTTTTTGGATGCTTACTTATTACTCCAAACTATGCATGCCAGCGAAAATCATCCACTCACGTGCTTGATATTTTGCGTTCGACTCTATGCTATCTTGACATAAGGGTGCTGACATGCTGCAGCTACAGCTGCACAAAGCACGTGAGTGGATAAGTTAGAAATATCGTTGTTTATTATTAAATTTAATGTGCATCTAAAAGTACTCTTCCAACTCTGCAGCAGTAAAATGATTGTTGCACGGTATTATTATAACTAGAGACCGGATTTGAAGTAGCGATCTCAATATTAATATGGATATTACTGGTATAATTTATTATTTTATGCCACACCTGGCCATAAAGTGGCTTTTACTGCACGCTGCGCGTATGAATAAAGCCGCTTTCTGGCCAAGTGTAGACATAAAATTATGTACACAACACGGGAGGTAATAAAGAAAGCCCTTGATCGCATATTTACGCCCCTCGCTTGCAGCTCGGGCCGCAAACTTCTGTGATCTCGGCCTTTCTTTGTATTACCACCCTAGTTGTGTAATATACTATTTTCTACACACAAAAATAATGTAACTTATCGGAACAAAAAAGTAAAAACATTTTTGGAAGCTTTTGTAAATATTGTGCAAAAATAATAGTGATAATAAATAAAAACATTCTTTGTTAATTTTTGAAATAGTTTATTTTTTAAGTTCTTCTTTAATATTTCTTCTGCACAATGCACAGTAAAAATTAAGACCTTATATTATAACCAACATGACATGTATTTAACCAATTGCACTAGTCATATCCATATTAATATTGAGATCGCTACTTCAAATCCGGTCTCTAATTATAACCGGTGCCCTGCCTGCACCACCCTCGCTACGCCACTGCATTGCACCAGCTTTTTCATTAACAATTTGCGTTTGAATCTTTAACACTTTTATACCCATTTTAACCGTGGCTCCACCATTAAGTCCCAGTGGTGGAAGTGCAGGTATTTTTTCTCCGTAAATCCACTGAACTGGAGTTTTCAGAGTTAATTTAAGTGTCCCACTCTGCTTGTGCAACGGCTCTACGGGGGAAAAATACCTGTGCGTGCGTGCACCCACCAGTAGAGCATAGCGGTAAGACTACTAGATAATATGAGATTTTTTTTATGATTTGTTGAGATGCGCAAAGAAAGTATTTTTTTTTTTTTTTTTTTTTTTTTTCAAAATATTTGTCAATATAGTACATTATGATACAAGTGTGCGAAGTCGGTCATTACAGTCGAGGCGGTATTGCACAGCCCGAGCCGCAAGGCGAGGGCTGTAATAGAGCCAAGACTGTAATGAACAAAGCACACGCGTATCATACGACGTTTTTCAACACACTTGCGAGGAAAAAAAAATTAGGTAGGTATAAAATACATTTTAATTACTAAAGCAATTATTGAAAGTACAATTACTAAAATGATACGCAACAGTTTTTGTTGGATGTTGCACAGTATGTGTTATAGTATTATTAAAAATTTCACTGTGGTGTTCTTGAGTAACTGTAAATGTTGGAGATAGTGAAACATTCCCATAGGAGGTGGATGGGCGTTCTAATTCTCCTTTAGTCAGAGTAGGCGGCACACAAAAATCACTGGCATATGAGGTAGAAGGTTGCGGTTCGGGACAAAACTTCTTAGAAGGTGGCTTCAAATTGATGGCTTGTGTTATCTTGGCACTTATGTTAACTTTGTTTTGAATTGAGTCCTCGACATAAGATTCTGCGACTGTATTAGATCGCCACCCGCCATGGCGCTTTAATGTTAATATATGAGCCCCTGAATCAGCTAGCAATGTAGCTGAGGTTCTTCTGAAACTGTGTCCGGTGTAACATTCAGCATCCGGTAATCCCAGAAACTGTGCCATTTCTTTTGGCATGGAACCAAATTTATTAACACCTATAGGTTGACACGTACATTTTCCTTTTTGGAAGTTTGAAAAAAACGGTCACTTTTAGCTTTATTTGTACGCAGAGCTTGATATTTCTTAACGATATCATAAAATTTACCGTCAATAGTGAACGATCGTGGGATTTTGTTCTTGGTGTTTGGGATTTTCACAAGAAGCATTTCCCCGTGATTCTTGATGTCGTTTGCTGTAATATTATTAAGCTCTTGTCGTCGACATGCGCCTTGGATTCCAAATATTTTTTAATAAAGATTAGATTAGATTTTTAGGTTTAATTTAATTTATAGTAAATTTAAGTTTAATAAGTAGTTTTCGACTGTCACTCTATTTATTGATTAGTTATCGGTAATAGGTGGATGCTTAATACTTATTTGGGTATTATGTTTCGTATACAAACTTAAGCTACAATAGATAGTATTAGTTTACTGACCTTCGTTGCTAAATATTGGCTATCTGGGGCTTCATTTAAGAATTTTTCGACATCATTAGGTGACAATACTTTAGTTTTTCTGCCAATATAGCCATCCGACCGCCTTTTCAAGAATGCCATCAAATTCGTATAAGTTTTTATGTCGATTCCATTATTTGTCCGAATCATACTTCTTAACATGGAATAAATACACCACAGCGTGTTGGGCTTATATTTGTTGGCTAACTCATTAAAGTAAGCCAAAAACACGTTCTCCGAGAACGACTGGGCCTTTTTTGTCGCATTTCCATTTCATGAAATTTTCGTAAGCCCTTATGTAGTTTTCTCTTGATTTTGATGGCAACAAACTGTCATTAGCGTTTTGTGCCTCAAGAATAATATCTGGTGGCGTGGTATCCAAATCTAACTGTACTTCGACACTTGTACTCGACATTTTCAGTCACAAATCAGCAAATTATAAACGAACAAATGTTTGCACAAAATGGCGCGGAGGTTTATTTTTTCGCGCGCCGTATCTTTGGTTGAATAACTATGCGCGCGCAGGTTAAGTCCGGAGGCACCGAACACCGCCATTCAGCCACAATATATTAAACTAAATAATTATGTATTTCTAATAAGAATTTACGGTAGTTAAAATTGTATTTTTTAAATGCTTAAATAGATAATTAGATGAAGTATAATCTTATCTTATCGGATTTTGACTACAACAAGTTTATTTATTTACAAAATAATAAATCTTTTGGTAGGTAACAACCTCTTTACGGATATTAAAAAAAAAGTGGAATAAGAAAAACACTAGTGCGGCAATGAAAAGTAAAACGCACTAGTGTGTAATAAACCGCATTCCGGGCGTAAGACCAAAGAAAAAATAGCAACTTTACGAGCAAGTGTGTTGAAAAATAAATAATAATAATAACGGTGGGTGAAAGTTTGAATTAAAACGTCGGAAATTCACGTCGGGGATAGCATTTACATAGTTAAGTGTGAAAATAAGGAACGTGCAGGAACAACAGGTAGCAGCACTAAATCCACAAAAGAGACGGTATCAGACCTATAACAAAATCTGGTTATAAATGTCTCGAATTCTTCATCGTTTGATGATACCATTTTCGTAAATTCACCTGTCTTCTGTTCTACATAGATATATATAGGTATACTATAGTGGCTCTCTGAACTGTGGACCTCGCGAGTCTGTCAAACCCATGGCTCTGCCGTTTTGAAAAATTATCGATCCTATTCACAAAATTTCATGAGAATCTGTTGAGAAATGCGACCACTCGCTTGCTTGTTAGTTTGCGTTGAACTCTGTTGCTATAGAAATAAGAACAGACAGACATCCGCCGGACGGGTTATGTCTGCGACTTATTTCTGGGCACGCTACCCGCTGACGGCGACTTGGAGCAAATTTTTTATCTTGAAGCCTTATTTTATAGTTTTATTATTGTTTTTGTTTAGTTTAAGTTATGCTATTGTTGTGTGTATTATTGTAATTTAATAAAAGGTATTTAGTATGAAAAAGGGCCAGAGGAATAAGTTGACCGCAGACATATTTCTGAAGAATAACCCGGACATACGAAAGCATTTTTGCTTAAGCTGAAACAGAAATATTTCGTTCGCTTCACTCACTTGATCAAATAAGTACCAATGGAAGAAATTTGTTTGCGGAGGTAAAATAAATTAATTGTTTCTTTTTTGCTTCGCCATAGGGTAATAAATAAGTATCCGATTAACCGATCGGGTAAGAAGATAAATTTTAACCGGGGGCCATAACTGACCTTTACCCTAAATTTTATGAAAATCGTGCGGTAATTAGTTTTCATGTGATCTCCAACAAATAAACCAACAAACAGACAAAAATTTAAAAAAAAAGAACATTTTATATTCTTTTATTTTTTTTCACTTTGCAGTTGGGTCATTCTCGTTTTTGTGTACACACACAGTCACTACCGTGGGCGTAGTTACTATTTCTAATTGATTAAAAAAAATACTATCATGAATTCACATTCATCATCCATATGATAATAATAATAATAACCATACAATTAAAATAACCGACTTTCAATAAAACTATTTCGATAAGAAATGCACGAGACTCTATGAACCTATAATATTTGAAGAGTTCGCCTCGATATGTCTAAGATGTCTACTAGGGAATGCAATCTCGATCTCGTGAGATCTCGAAATCGCGAAATCTCGAGCAAATTTTCGAGATTCACTCTCGACAACAGGAAATCTCGATTCGTGCAATCTCGATCGAGATCTCGGTTATTATTTTCGAGATTTCGAACGAGATTGAGAGATCGATGTGTATGAATTATTTCGTGTTGATTAATGTTTTTGAGGATACGTGTTATTCGGGCAGTTTATTTATTTAACGTATAGCGGCTACACACTGGTTACATTTACACTTAAGTTCCAAGCTAAAATTTACAATTCCTTAGATATACACTCGCGTCTTCAGTCAGATTTTTGAAATGTTCAGCTGGTCCATTGTATCTGGTAATGGGACATTCAAATACCATGTGGTTTATGGTGTGTTTCGGATCTCCACACTCGCACGCCGCGGATTCGCTCCACCCCCACTTATGCCAGAGGTATGCACAGTCGCCGACACCAGTCCTTAAACGGTTCAGTTTGCACCAAGTTTGTCGGCTGTCGTTCCTTTGGGCCGCTCCTGGTTGTTAAACTCGAAGATGGTGTTATTTGTATTGTGCTGCTGGGCTTCCCATTCTTTCATCCACGCTTGGCTATCTTTCCATGTCGGGTTGTACGTATGTATGAAAGGTTTTAGCTGGTGGGTTACGAGACTTCAGTCGGCTGTGTCTGAGATTGTCCAGGTCTTCATAGATAGGCAGCGATGTATCCCTATACATTTTTTTTATTCAGGCAGTAATACATGATGCTATATATAGGCAATATGAGCCAAGTGGCGCGCTCGTATCGCATCGCAACTCGCGCCATTCGCATTTTTTGAGCCTACTTATACAACTGTTGCATAAAATACTTAAGGATTTCAAGTATTGTATTTTGCCCTTTTTCCGTTAAAGGATATTATTATGAACACTAACTACATCTTCAGTTAAAACTCCCATGGCTTCGCGGCTTTGAATCTATTTGAACTCTGATTTTTCGGTGTAATGAACTCTCTGGGGTTACAACTTTTGGAAGAAAATGCATTGATGTACTTAATGGAAAGAGGAACAGATGCGCACGAGCCAGTTGAGCGCGGATCAAATATATGCCATGGTTCGTTGGACGCCGATTAATTAAGTATACCTCTGCCTCTCTGATACTAGACGTTGCAAAAAAAAAAGACTTGAAATTGTTTCTAAATATTTAACAAACAGTACCTATCATTAGTTTGTCATCGCGACCATAACAGGATTGACTCTAATTCCCAGTTAACGTCACATATAGGCAAATATCTATCGGAGTGGACATTGTTCGGTGCGCGTACGGCATGCCGAATCCACTCAAATCAGGCTATAGGTGTCAGGTTGGGGCGCGGGCGCCGGCGCACAGTGGGACTAAACGTTCTTATCCATCTCTAAAATGGTTTTAGCGAAAGTCGTAATTCTGATATAATTTTGATAGTTCTACATTCTATGATAAAAGGCCTATCTGATATTAGTGTGACAAATAATAATTATTAAGTTTTACTTACCTAAAATGGCACTGAAACATTGAACTTCGATAATTCCGTATTTAACAGACTAGACCTTCGTGAAGTTTGACTTAAGATATTTTTTAAGTTTCCCAAAGAAATATATTAGTATTATACATATTTAGATTCACTAGGATCTCTAGTTTGTAAATACGGTATTATTTTACAGAAAAATAGAATGTGTATTTTTTTAATTAATTTTGAAATGTCCCTATGAAAATTTCCGTATGTTTTAATTTCAATTGGAGGTTTCCTTGTTATCGAAAGCTGCCGATGTCGAGTTATTATCATTTATAGAATCCTTAATTAGTAAATAATCCAAGGAAAAAAAAAAAACCTGCGTCATTATAGCGCCATTTCGAGATAGAACCTAATATGTCATCCGAGGTCCAAGTTCATTATTTTTGCTTGCACCTATTTATGGAACTTTTTTTACTTAATATAACGTAACTGTCGTTATATTAGTCAAATTTACCGTTGTTTTTTTAATATTTGATAAAATAGGTCTGTTTGGGTATGTTTAAGAGTATCTGATTTTACCACAATTGTGATAACAATACCTATCATCACACTTTTATCTATTGTGGTAATTATAATCAGTATTGGTTAAATATTTCTGTGAGAACTTTCTTTATCAGTTAACACGTTTTTCACAAGTTACTATATACATCAGATCCCTATATATCCAGTATTAATAGTAGTGCAAATGTCCTATTCACAAAAGAACTATTGAATGAAGCGAAAGAACTTCTAGTGACAAGTGACGGGGATTGATTTTTTTTGTTACTAGGTAGTTGTAAATTGCCCAATTACTTCACATTTTTTATTTATTATATATTTAAGCTATTACAAATAAAAAAAAATAAAAAATTAAAAAAATCAAAATATAGCTATATCTACCTACTTAAATCAAGTTTATTATAATTATTAGTTAATACTTATCTTTTAATACTTAGTTATATGAACAATAAGAAAAAAAAATTTTTTTTTGAATTTTTTGTATGAAAAATTGTGAAATTTTATTTTCAACTCTATATTACTCAATAAATATAAGTTTTATAATAAAGGCGTTTTGATTATATAAAGGCGTAACTATTCAAGATTACGTATGCAAAACTTCAGCAATAAATCTCAATAAACAAAAAAGTTACAGATTTTTGAGATGGAAATGACCGTTTGGTCCCACTGTGCGGCGGCGACGGCGGTGGCACTGCACTCGCGCTCGGAGTGTACTTGCCAGGGTTTCCGCGACGGGAACGGCACAACAAGCGCGGCCGCCGTCCAGTGCGGACCTACTCAGAGCCGCTCGCGTACAAACACTGACTCCGAATCCACTTACGACACCCGCGACCAATACTTAAAACATGAGGTTCATACCCCTGTAAGTACACCATCACTTGATTTCTTTAATTTTCTTAATCTGAAGGTTTTTATGCAATAACATACCAATTCACGAGTTTGATTCTTTAAATTAATATTATGTGTGTATCGTTATTGCATAAATGGTCAGCATCATCCCTTTGCCCTACTTAGAGACGTCTAACTACTTCGTTGTGACAGGTACTTTCATTTCCAAGGTCCCTTTTCATTCGATTGTGAAGGTGGTTAGGCTCATGCTGGGCGATTGCATTTGCGACATTGTGTACCTACATAATAATTGTGCTTTCAGAGACACCAATATCGACGACGTTGGTATTAACTTCGAAAGTCTTAGCATGGCGAGCTATTTTATCCCAGAATAATAGGCATCAGAGATAAAATTGAATAGGAAAAGTATTTTTTAGCTACACAAATAACGAGAAAGCCCAACATAAGTTATAAATGTTGGATTGTTGTAATTGCAATATGCCTAAAACACTCTTATGTTCTTTTGTTGAAGAAAAATATGAATTATATAGGTATTATAATAGATTTGTAACCAGTGAAAAAGAAAACAATAAAAATGCGACGACATTTTGAAAATAATTTGGGAGTAGGTGCTAAAAACAAATCGTTTACGGCAAAGCGTCAGTATTTATATTACAACAAGGAATGATAAATTTTCAACGTCGGTCGCCGCGGAATAGTGAAGTACATTATAGTATAGGTATGTTTAGCAAAAGGGTAGGACTTTAGAACCGGTAGCTTACGAGCTCCACACTTTACATCGCGATCTATGATACTGTTGGCTAGACGCTGTAAATTATCTATATTGCATATATAATATCGAACTTCTACTAGAAGATACTACGATAGCACGTACGGTCTACTACCTAGGTACCAAAAAAAAATCCCAATTTGAAATACCTATGTTGTGAAAATTTCAAGAATCGAACTGCGTAACGAAATCGACCCAGTATTTTCGTCATTTTCTTGAATAACACAACTTTCGTTTTAATATCCGTATACATAGATTATCTTTTAGATATTTTAACTTTGTCGACATTATTTTACTATTCACTATAATGGTAAAATTTGAGGAACTACAACAAAAAGTTGCGCACTGCACCCAACTGTACGATTTTCCGGAATGGTTGACGGTGGACGTTGGCGGTGTGACGTGACCCTTCTTGCCTTTTGCCAATATAGTATACAAAATTATATTTTTTAGGACTGTACCACAAAAAAACTCTTACGCTTGGATACATTGATTGGTTCGATGCATTAAATAATCAATGTTCGGTATGACGAAAGCTAACTAGATAACTTTACTAACATTTAATTGCATCTTTCCGCTTTTTGGATTGGCTTGGTAACGTCTTAACGTTTTTTGTTTCAGGATAGGTAACTAGCAATTAAAAAATAAATTAGCTTACTTTATACAAAACCCTCAATTAAGAATTTCATTTACTTATTGTAAACTTCTCTCATCCTATTTATCCGTGAATATCGAAGCACTGAATAAGTATATGCGGTTATAAAGCACTATTTGTATTATTATAATGAAAAAAAAAAGTGTAATTTAGTCAGTTTAGTTCTTATGAGAAGGAACTCCATAATAAGTTTTGAACAAAAGCTTTGGACGTTTATTACCAATCCATGGAGTTACATGGAGTACGTAATCTGACTGTTATATTTATGTAGAGCCCGTAGCTGACCTGACACAGCAAACCAATTAATTTTCTAATCAATTGACCGAATCCAAAACCGGTTGGATAAATGAGCCTGTCCCATGTCGAAAGTTTAGTTCGCGACCTACGATTAAGTAACTATGTTATGTTGGATGAAATATATGTATATTCTCTATAGGTTAGGATCGTCAACTGTAGCTAACCACAGTGAAAGTTAGCATGAAGAGACTTAGGTTAAACTATGTACCTATGATCAGTGATGAGATGACTGAATTAGATGTCAAGTATGTATTGAAAATAATGACACAATAATTATAAATATTTTTAATACCAGCATTCAGTAATTCGCTTATTTGCAATATTTACATAACAATAATAATAGAGTTCGTAATCTACTTATTCCTTTCGCTCCCGAAAACGTCTAGTTGCTAATTATAAAATATGTTTAGTGAATAGGGAATATGCATGAATTTTTTTTAAGAGATTTCTTAACAAAATATGAAAGATGACATTCAGTCAAAATAAAATTGAAATCGACCGAGAAATACGGAAGATATAAACATTTTAAAGCACTAATCAGACAGCGATTAGAGAGAGAGATCCGATATGGACTATGACGTCATATTACACGGCCGCCATACAATCTCCATACTATATTCTGTTTTGCGAGAAAGATATAGAGATAAATCTTTGTTGTGTTATATCTTGGTTATTTTTATAGTTATTCGAAAAATATTTTTTTCCTACTGTTTTTATATGAACGAGCTTTTATTAAAGTACATAAAAATATCATGCATATTCCCTATTATTTTAGAGCAAATTGTAATAAAGCTTTTATTTTATTTATTCAGACCTCCAAAACAATCACCGTTTGTTAGAGTTACCTATATTTCTCAAAGATTTATACTTTTTGCTCACCAGTCAGTGTTTAAAAAAACCTCATATATTGTGATCTGTCCAAGTCCGCATTCAAGTCAATGTCGAGGAAGACAGAAATATGTAACCGGTAATCGATTTCGAGGAAATTATGGCAAGGTTTGATATCGGTCTTTAGGTGCACTGTTGCGAACGAGTTGGTTTAATGAATGCAGTGAATTCTACTGGCTGGCCTCAATTAATAAACATTGTGTATTAAAATTGTCTTGCGCATTTAAACGACATAATATTCCTTTCGAAAATATACTGATTTTATGTAGTAGCGTCAAATATCATGTGCATAATTACCTTATATATAACTATATAACTTCGATTTACTTAAAATGGAGTTAAATATTACGGAGTTTTTAGATAGATATAGTCGGACTACGCTAAGTTTGCAGAGGTCGAAAGAAGGTTTTATTTAAAAAACGTCATGTGGCAACATCACAAGAAAGAGGACTAATTCGTCTTGACACTTGGCAAATATCTTTCCATTTTTTAAGTATACATATACCTAATGTGTCTACAAACCTACTGAAAAAAATATTCAGGAAAGACTTGCACAAATCAATCTATTCCCAACAAAACCAAGCAATGATTGTTTGTATACATGCACATATTGAAATATACTACTTAAATACATAGAAATTATCCAAGACCCTGGAACAAATCGCTTAGTTTGGTTGGAACTAGAGGGATGAGTGCAAGACTGACCCAGATATCTATTTCAGTATGTAGACACATTTTATAAAAAAGGGAAAAAAAAATTGCCAGGTACCAAGATTAAAAATTCCTCTTGCTGTAGTTTCCCATGTTGCCATATAGGTATATATTTTTTAATAAAACCTTTTTTCGACCTGTGCAAACTTAGCGCAGTCCGACTCTATAAATTCGTCCATGAGGGAGATGGGGAGGGGGAGGGAGGGAACCTCAAAACCCTAATTTTTGCTTCACCGTAATGGGATAAAAATACCTATCCTATTATAATAAGAATTATCTAAGGTGTCCGAATGTTCGTAAAGAGAATGAACAAACTTTTGGACACCTTAGACAATTCTTACTACCTACTTATGCCACCTGGAAATGTTCAGCTAACCTTGTACCCAAAATGGTTCGAACTTGGTTTAACGTTTTAGGGTGATGTAGCTACAAATACAACCACGTACATAATTCTGATATGTGTACACGTACATGTACATGTTTAGATGTGCCTTTACGAGTATACATACATGTAAGAAACAAAGGTGCAACGGAGATGCGATCAAAAATACCACTTACCCAACACAGGCATTATTACCTCCTGCAGTCGACTGAATACATTTGGTAATAAAACAAATTACTCAACCGACGATTGACATTTGCCTATATACCGGAGGGACTCACGAGCTTTCATTATTTCACAGTTCTTTTGCACGAACCTCTCATAGCTTGCGTAATGCAAAAATGTGTTCTAGTGAACATCTTCTTATCGAGCCTTTTATCATAATCTTGTTCGCATTTTTTCTATATTGGATAGTTGCTCAACTCTTACGTGGTATCCTATTTACGTGTGGGAGAATGATCGAACACAAAAGCGAGAGTAACCATTCGGTAGCATCCCTTCTCATGCGGGTTATGATTATATATTACGTGTTATTATATATAGTACATTACACAACTAGGGTGGTAAAACAAAGAAAGGCCGAGATCGCAGATGTTTGCGGCCTGAACTGCAAGCGAGGGACGTAAATATGCGATCGAGGGCTTTCTTTATTACCTCCCGTATGCGGTAAAAGCCACTTTATGGCCAGGTGTGGTATAAAGAGTTATGAACGTTGTGTCCAAAAACGCGTTGATATTATTTCAGCAGATAGAAATTTGGTGGAGTTGTGACTGTTGTGAGTACATTCTGCGCAAGGTTGTTTGGACTTCCTGCTAGATATGCGTAACAGTGTAACGGTTAGCGGGCGCTGCAGACGCAAGCTGTGCACGCGCCGAGCCGCATTGCACCGCGAGGTCATTTTTTACCTCTTCTGGGTGTTGCTTGCCTGACCTTGAAGTGATTTGAGGTTACAATTACACATTCGGAGCGCCTACACGCACGTGACAGTAAATGTCACAAACATAGAAAGCTGGACTTTTTCCGACGTGATGCGAAAGGCAATTTTTCGTTTTCTACTGTACCGTTCTGGAACGCACGCTGAATTTAACAGCTATATCATTAACGACATTACTTTAAAGGGTAAACTGGCATTCGGCAATCAATAAAGTAATAAAATACACTACGTCGTGATCGCGCATGACTCTAGCGGCGATTTGGATATATGACAGTACGTGACGAGTCGTATATTGCACGAATTACATAAAATAGAGAAAGCTCAAAGGGAAGCCGCCGTGATGAAGTCGGAAGCGGACATGCAGGCTGTCCACTTGACCTGACCCTGGCTCTGGGGTCCGGTGTTATTCAACAATCTATACCGACAGGTTGACCTTTCGCCGCGAAAGCCACCTCCACTTTGACAGTTGCGCTAGGAGGAATTAACACATTGGATGCATATTATCTGCATTGGGGTCAAATAATTTACAAGGTCGTCTCAAAAGCGGAACTGTCGAGACCCAAGCCCGGCTATTTAAATTAATTACCGATCAATTTTATTTCAGTTGAATGTTATTACCTGTTTTACTATTAAAGGAATACATTAATTATGTTTTAAGGGAGTGTATTTACGTTATAATTAAATTGGTCAAATAACGAATATGTGACATAGGTACATATAGGGTGTTGCCTGTAACAAAAGCAAATAATTAAAACGTAGATTCTACTCATCAAACAATAAAACTTTTGTTTAATAACTTTTAAAAATTATGTAATCTTGAGTTTTTCTCTTTTTCATACAAAATAAATAGTATTTTCAATGTACGTTAACATAAGTCTAATTGACGTCGCTTGTCACTTGTGCTTGTCACGCTAGAAACATAATTAAAATTGCAATACATTGCGGCATCAAATAAACTTTAAAGTGTACTAAAAACTAAAACACAAGTTATTTTTAAATGTCGCTGAACAAATGTTGTTCAGTCTGAGAAGCACAACCTTAGTTTTAATTATTTGTTCCTAGTACAGGCAACACGTATAACATAACTTGATCTTTAACCATCACGTGGTAACAAAATGATAAGAAACTACCTGTACCTAAGTGTAGACAGCAAAAGAAAGAAGTTATGACATGTAACTTAAAGAAGCTCCTCACAGGTCTCTCGGCGATCGATGGGAGAATATAGATAAAGAAGTTGCATTGTTATGTCACGAAACAGTGAAGGCATCCGCTTGCATAAATGTGAACGTGTGTACCTAGTAATCTTTAAGCTGTATTCACACCCTGCAATTCCGTCTCGACATTCGCCGGCAAACTCTGACATTTAACGTCATTGAACTATTCGGTGGAGGCGCGTAGGAGATCGAGCTCTATGCTATGACTATGACATGCCCCTTGAACTTACAGCTCTTCGAATTAGGAGGCTTTCTAATTTGTAAGGTCTGCCTACGTTACGATTATGATGAATAAAGATTACGACATGCATACCACGACCAAGTTGCTTATTAGCATTTTATTTTTGCACAGATCAAGATTTGGAAATCATTTGAACTGGTATATCTGTATGTCATTTAATCGAGTTGATTGCAGAATAGTTCTAGGTCTTCATGCTATTAGTTCTAAATGACCAATTTTTGTACCTATATATGTAGGTATGTATTAAAGGCTGTATCGTTAATTTGAAAGACAGATAAAACCTAGTCTGACTGTTAACATGTATATTTTTTGTGCTACTTACTATTTACCTAAGTTCTGAGGGTATTACTGAGGATATTTAATTATTAAGTTATTTAAACTATATAAGGTCCTAATTTATTAGTTGCAGATATTTTTACAGCTGATAGTACTCGGTCTCTGGAGTATATTAAAGCATGAAACATTATAGCTTTTACGATGTTTTTTTGGAGAAAAAGGAAAAATGAATTTGCTACGTAATAACACCCTGTTAATGTGATTACTAAATGAAAACTCATTGAACAGATTTTATTAGCTGCAACTGGCCACTTCACGTCGATAAATCCCATCCTAATGACATTTGCAGTTTTCCCGCCGAACCGTTACGACATTTACGACAAACAATAGTTGACATGACAGATAGTGTTATTGTGACATGTGATAATGCACACGGTGATTTTTTTTAGACGAAATTATAATTAATTTTTTTGTTAGGTAAATGAAATCAAAAAAGTTATATGAAAAGATTTCTTAATTTCTATTTAAAGTTAATTATTTTAATGTAAAGTATAATGTGTTAAAATATCTGCAACTAATAAATTAGGACTTTATATAACCTGATATAATGTGGGTTTACTTTTTAATTTTTGGGGCTTCATGATGCTTTCAAAATCGTCCTGCAAGTGTATTCTGACAAGCCTATCGAGCTCAATTTGAGACTATTTTTATGACGCTTATGGACAATTTAAAGAAAAAGAAAGGGTTTATTGCTGCCAAAATATGTTATCTAAGTGGCCTCTTTATGATTGCCTGGTTGAGCTTCCGCAGAATAAATGTGGTGAATTTATATTTTCACATAAAAACGAAAAAAAATAATTTACGTAACGTTGTGGATTCCCATAAATTTCTGATGCAAGCGGAATGATGGAGACAGCTAAAGGAATCAGCCAGGGACCAAAGGACAACGGACATTCAAGGCGTCGAACCATCGCTAGAGCAGGTCTATAGAAATGCTCCACAATAGTTACTTATATTGGACATCAAAGTCGAAGTTGTAATAAATAACATGCCATAGTGTCAAAATGGCCACCATACACGACTCCATAACATTTTTTAAACAAACAGACAGATGTTTCTCTTTGCGAATCACGTATAGTTGCGGTTTGCGTGTATGTTTTTTTGTGTATGTGTGTGTCGCAAACAGTAAATTCTCTTGTAGTATTTGTCCGGAGGTTGTTTAAACCATATGCTTTACGTCGGGCTCCCAGGACGAATACAGGCAAATGCCGGAATTAAACACAATTACAATTTTAATCTAAAACTATAACAGGGGAAAAGTACAGCCAAGTAAAGTTGTCTTTATAATTAACGATTCGTCTTTACCTATATATGTATATGTACGGTAAGCAGCTTTTATGTTACCTCGTTTCAATATACGTGCTCCTACTTAAATGTTAGCTGGTCCAATAATTTTGCAATTCACACTATTATAATTCCAGACATTAGAATCTAGAATATTAATTCTATATAATGACTATTGCTGTTTATCTAGTTCGCCTAGGTGATTAAGATAAACCTAATACCTACATGTTTTGACATTCTTGCATCGGGTAGCTACATTCTGTAACAAAAAAATGTTGTAAAGATTTATCAAACATTAATCAGAGTTATTTTTATTGTGTGGTGAAAATAATAATTATCATGCGAACGTATCGCTTCGTGAACATTCGTGAATATTAAATGAAGGTAAAAAGTAAATTCCATAATCATCATCATCATTTCAGCCCGGAGACGTTCACTGCTGAGCTGCTGTCTCCCCCTAAAAATTTCGACAATGAACGGCCGCACACTTCATCAAAGTCCGACAATATCGTACCACATACTTACCAATGACATTATGAATATATTTTTGTAAGAAAAAGTCAAAAAGGTCATCTCTTTACAAGTGTTTATTTAGTTATTCATTTCTGAGGTCATCTTATGGCGCGGGATACTGAATCCCTTGCTTCTATTTTCCGCAAGAGGGTTCCGAGTCGAAGACTGCTTTTGGCAACCTGCCCATGCGCAATATGTGGCTACGCCAATAGTTGGCAAGTGGGTGGGTGGTCTTCATGGGGGGAAACGAAATTCAAGAAATGTCAGAGGCGGGCCAGACAAGGGCGTAGCTAAGATTTTGTTGGGAGGTTGGGGGGGGGGGGGGGGGGGATTTCTTTAGTGCTGTACCGTCAAAATATATACCTAGCCCATCCTGACCCGACGTAGATCTTCCATGTTTAGAACTCAATTTTGCCACGTCATGCGCAGAATGGAGAGTAATAAGTAGATATGATATGATGATCCGCTGAGATGTCCGCGTTGGCAATTATTAAACTTAACTTTCCCAATATTTTGTTGTCTAAGAGTCTTCCCACATCTATCCACGTGGGGCATATGGAATCGGCGTAAGCCGGTCAGAATAGTACAGTCGAGTTCATCATTATCTGAGCAAAGATTGGACCAATAATATCTGAACAGGACCTTATTGTCAGAAACATAAGAAATAGATCAGATATTTTTGATCCATTTTTTGCTCAGATAATGATGAACTCGACTGT
Source organism: Eudemis profundana (assembly GCA_947034925.1). Classification (NCBI taxonomy): domain Eukaryota; kingdom Metazoa; phylum Arthropoda; class Insecta; order Lepidoptera; family Tortricidae; genus Eudemis; species Eudemis profundana. The sequence goes on from OX344794.1 coordinate 32,040,790, forward strand.
ACATTGTGTATCTAGAGCGGTAAGTAAGGAATTACAAACGAGTGTTTGTTATAAGCCCGAGGTTAAACCGAGGGCTTTAATAACACGAGTTTGTAATTCCTTTACCGCCCGTGGCACACACAATGTTTTTCATCACACTTGTGAGGAAATCTTAATAATATAACCTTACTAATCGCCCTAGTATGACAAGAAATTATTAAAACAGACAGTGACATTAGTGACATATGTCCATAGACAATCCGAATGTCAAGTCACGTTCGGAAACCATAGCGCTAAAGACCTAAGACGGCCATTTTAGTTGATTTTATATTTGCAAAATACTGAAATAAATTATTTAAACATTTTAATTAATGTTACCGAAATATGTGTTTACATGTATTTGCAATAACAGTTATCTTTAAATAATATTTCAGTGATAAAAATAAAAAAAGTAAATTGGCGTTTCCTTTGAACATGACAAATAAAAGTAAAACAGAACCAGCGTTTCAAATTTAAAAAGAAAACCATTACGCCCGAGGGCGTAATAGCTCATTTACGGGACGCAGAACCTACGTGTAATGACACCATTTTCGAGCAAGTGTGATGAAAAAACTTTATGTCCACACGGAATAAGAGCGAAAGCAACGATCGTCACCGATCGCCGAGCTGAACGACGTCTTTCCGTTCTAATTTTCAAAACACACTTTGCCGGTTTTTCTTGACATCTGGCTGACAATTAAGATACTTTATTCATAATAAGCAGACTCACGATAGTCTCAATGCCCTTGACATTTAAAATGTTGGCAAAATAACGTTTAATTTTTGTATTTATAAATTAGCTTATTCAAATTAAAATTTACCAACAGATTAGAGTTAAATTGTATTATTTTTTACTGAGAGAGGTTTTACTTTATTAATTAGTTGTTGTATGGTTACAAAATTTTATTCTGTACAATTACGGTCATGATTTTACACATTATTACAGGTAAAGCGAAGAATATCGGTACTTGACAGAAGTATTGACAGAACGAATTGTAGAACGACCACGAATGTTGTAAATAATTTAAAACTTAACGTTAATTTAAACTGATTCTGGTACCAAAACAGTAGGTTATAATTAACTGAATCCGTAGTTGATCCTGCTCACGTTTTCCGAATCATCCTGTACATACCCATCAACCAGTTACGTATACTGATATGATATTATATACTGCAAATGTAACGTGTGTTTATAACGGCTTTTAAAAAAGACGTTATCTGGTACTTACAAAGGCGGGTCTGTGCAAGTATGATCCTGTCACACTATCATTACTCATTATGTAAGTACTATCACCTATTAAAACTACAAACAAACATTAAGAATTCATGACATTGCCTTTAACTTCCTCTTCCACACCCTCCGCTTCCGTGTTCCTATTGTATCATCTAAGTACAAACGAGTATGTTAGTCGTATTTGCCGCGTAGTCGCCGCTTACATTAAGTGGATACCTTGCCTACATTAATCCCTTTTATTTGTCCTTTGTATTTTGCTAAATAAATGTATTTATTTTTCAGGGTAATTCTTCTGGCTTGTGTGGCGTGCGAGGCGGCGGCGCGAGCGCGAGCGCAGGACGATGGCGAGGCGCGCGCTGCGCCCTCCCGCGGCCTGCTCAAGCGCGGACTTCTAGCTAAGGGGAAGCAGACCACCACAACCACCACACCTGCGCCACAGGTCTACATTCCATCTCACTTTCACATATATAGAACATTTAAAAAATCCTTTGGTAACTCTACTTTTAGAACCTCCGCTCATTGGGAAGAGGTCATCAAGCTCAAGCACAGGTCCGCCTGTAGGTATATGGAGCACTGTTGCCACCTTTGGGATGGATCCGCCAAGTACCAGCTCACCACCAATCCAAGGCGGCCCTTGGATTTAGTCGATAAGCGCGTTAAGAACCTCATTGGTAATCGCGACCTGGTAAAGCTAAAGTTGCAAAACCTTGAACACCGTAGAAAGTTTCGTCATTATGGGACTAGGCATGGACTTAGGTTTCACCCTTACATTATCGATATACCAACGACTTGCACAAATCGCTTTGCTCCTAGTTTCCTTTTAGGACCGCTAAGGAGTGGAACTCCTTTCCAGCAAACATTATCTAAGAAAAATAGAACTTGGATCTCTTCAAGTCGGGAGTGAATAGGCACTATCTAGATAACCATGCTGCATCATCGACTTCATTTTCACTTACGAACAAGTGAGACCGAGGTCAAATGATTTCCTATCTTGTATAATGTGTAAAAAAAAACCCGACCGCGATGGACTTGGAAACTGCATAAAATCCGCCATTTTGTTTATTTTACTTATTTTACCGAATTTCATAACCAGTGACACTCGCACTATTAAGACTAATCTAATGATGTATCATTTATCAAAATCGGATGTGCCGTTGAGTAGTTAAGAGCGGACATAGGAACGGACATACGTACTTACATACATACATACAGGTCAAACACATAACCCTCCTTTGGGCTTCGCCGCAGTCGGGTAAAAAGAAGTTTTTAGAGATTACAAAAAAGCACTGGCCCTTATGTCATAAACATACTCATTTATTCGTAAAATATTTTTCGATTTCAAATCTCATCTACATGTCATCTACCATTCAAGCATCAGCTTTAGTCTCGCAAGTCCCAATCCCAACTGATCGCCCAAGAAAAAATAAGGTATCTTTCTTCGATAACGCTAGTACGGTACATTGCTGACGATATTAATTATGCTGAGTTTCAAATCAGTCCTATGTAGTATAGATACCAGTGGCGTGGCGTCCGTAGAACTCGATTCCTACCGGGTTGCCTAACATTAGGACCTTATCTTATGGATATTAAAGAAATCGTAAGCCGAATCTGATCCGGCTTGGCCAAAGATACCTACCTATCTTTTACGCCACGCCACTGATAGATACATAGGATTGATGTGAATATAATACAAATTCCCTGTTATTTTATACCGCAAACCGGTGCAACCGACCTCAAAAATGACTCACCATAGTTTTGTAATCGAACATACTTATTACGTATTTGCAAGGTACTTGCTGTCACATAATACGACAATTTGGCATGGTTGTCGGATGCCAATTCAAACGGATGGATATTTGCACGTAACATTTTCTTACCCAATTGAATTACATACATGCTGACTACGTGAAATTGGAGATTAGAAAGCGTACAAATCTTATGTCTATGTTGTAAAGGCCCTCGACCATTATACATATTAATAATAATAAAATCGGTGCCAGCGGCACCGTAGGTTAGGTGTTTTTATAAAGTGTTAATATTTTATAATTTTACTTTTTATATGCCGTTTGTTACAAATTTAGCCTATGCAAAGCGATAAATAAACAATATACTCGTAATAGTATTTTCGCGGTAAACTAAGCTACTGTACGGTTTTCACGGCTGTATACCATCGAATGTCTCGCAACACGGTACTGGGTCCAAAATCAATGCTGCGTAAAATATTTCACATTGTTAGCGGGTTATCTTTTGAAACCCTCGCGGACTTGGATCTTAACTGACATATATTTACGAGCGCCGTCTCGTAAATTAAGATTTTTGATTGTTTCAAACTTTAGTGTGTGCTTGTTATTGTTTTACTTGGTGGATTAAGAATTTAAAACGGTTTGGACGATAGGTTGCGTAAATGAGATGAGTCGGGTGGGTTCATGTGGCTCAAGGCGAGTGGGCCGCTGATCCGATGATGCGGTCGCCTTCTCAGACGACCTCTACAGAATCGACGGAATTTCTACCGACAAGTATTCGATACGTTGCAATGTCTGCTGGTTCTGCGTTCGAAACAGGACCAGTTTTAGAGAGCTTGAATAGTTGATATCTACAGAGCGTGAATCTATCTAGATTAATGTTTGTTACAATTCCCGCCCAAGAATGCGTCGATTACCTACGTTAACGTTCAAGTTAACTGTGAGTTATCTTTTATAGTAGTACAATTAGCCCAATTCACTATTTTAAATAATTTCGTCATGGTTATTCTGCTCGTGGTATATTATTCGTCACGCTTAATTTGACACTTAATTACCAGACTAAAACAATTAAGATTGTGAAACAATTAGGTATTCGCTATAACAGGGAGTTTTAAAAAACTTGACTAATCCGTCGACTATTGACGCAGTTGCAAAAATGATTTGTAATAACAATTAGAAGGCTCAATGATAACCTGCTCGGGTGTTGCTACAAAACTAGCCAATGATGAGTTATTGTTCCGTAATTATTCATAGTTGGGTGAAGTTATAAAAATATACAACCGAGACGAGTAGCGTACCTAAATGCTGGAAGGTAAGCAAGGGCCTGGCCACATGTCCACGGCGCGGCGCCGGAAAAAACACGTTGCAGCGTTGTTGCCATGTTTTTGCCAGCCTCAAAGACAAGCCAAACCCTAAGGTCGTTCGATCAGGGTAGAAGAAATAATTTTTTTTTGTCAGAAACTTTGGTATTTTTTATTGGAAACCTTAACACAGATATAAACGTTCTACAAGTGGTACCTACCCTGCATGATTCTAAAGAATCATTTTGGTCTATAACCCTACATACAGATTATGTAATTTCAGCCAAGATTGAAGTAGGAATGGTAATTTTGTTTAGATTAAAGGTGTTATCGTGGCTTATAATTAGTCTTATTGCGTGTAGTGAAATTAACGTGAAAATAATGCGATTTCAGCTTGAATTTTAGCAACTTGGGGCGTTAATATTTCTTACTAATCTAACCAAATTTGGGAAAATTTTGCCCGAAATTTTGCCTGGCAAGTCGAATTATACCTCTATTGTATGATATGCAATAAAAAACGTAGGCTACGCTAAAATTACCCTTCAGCGGAACATGCCATTTGGAATAATGTCAATGAATTTACTTATGATATTTGCGGAAAACCGACTTCTGAATTTTTTGGTTTTCCGGTCCGGTGCATTTGTTGACTATGGAATGGTGTCATTGCAGGAGGAGGCAGAGTATGAGGACGAGGAGTACCCAGCGGAGGGCGAGCAGCAGGAGGCGTCGACGGAGCCGCCGCCGTCGTCCACCGAGGGCAAGAAGCTGGTCGGGGGCGGCGTGCGGCCCTTCCGCAGCAACACCGATCTACTCGCCGCCCTTAAGCGCCGGAGGGCGCAGGCCGCCGAAGGTCGGTTGAATTTTAGATAACTCCTCCTCAGACCACAGACTAATGTTGAATTTTACTACATAATATAGTCAACACAGAAGAAATAATAAAACAATACCTCTATATAACAGTTATCAGACCACTAATTAAAAAAAAAGACTATATTTTTTATCGTCTTAAAGAAAAATTAAAGTTAATCTCGGAATGCTTTAATAACACTGAAAAATTAAATGTAGGTATGGCAACTATGTGCTTAAAAGCACTTTTTCATGCTCAAAACGACAAATTGCTATTTTTTTCATACAGACTTAGTACAGGGAGGACGCATCTAGACGTCACAGAATGCGTTCATTTTGTATGGGCCGTTTACAACGCTCGGTACGGTCGGCTATTACATCTGTGGTCGGCTACTTTTGATTGCAATTTGTGGCTGTTGTAGTAATCCAAGTTGTAGTAGTTATAGTATATATTTGTTCTTCACAAATAGTAGAATCGATTTACATTACAAACAAAAAATCCGGTCCTCGTGCGTATTGGCCATATAAGGCATTTAAGCAGTTTGCCCTAATGATCATAAAGAAACTATAAAGTCGGCTTCTTATGGATATATTTAACGCCACGTCCGCCAGAGTCCTGATGATTTTGGAAGTTCCAAAAGCGTCCTAATTTTTTTTAACTATTTCCAATGTTGCATTCAGTTGCTATTACACCAATGTGTGTGACAACAATTAATTTATAGGGGTAATTAACAGATAGTAAGGCGCAATATTAATCGGCAAGCTTGTATGTAAATAACAAATCCATGTAGACTAAGGGGACAGAATTGAATGTTCGAGAAGCGATTGGTCACTTTCAGCCGAGTTAACCAGCTTTAACTTTACATTTCGTCTGTGGTGTAAGGAAAATGAAAATGCAGTGAATAGTTCTATTATTCACTACATTTTCATCTTCGGGTTGGTTTCAAAAAAGATGCCCATAGTTAAGGGTTAATTGAACACCATGTTAATCTTGTTCCTCTGTGTGACGAAAGTTATCCATACAAATTGTATGGTAACTCTCGTTAGACAGAGGAACAAGATTATTTTTTTGTTAAATTAATCTCTTAATTGCGGGCATCTTTTTTTGAAATCGACCCAGAATCGAATCGACTAAAGTGGTCAAACCAGTCAAGTGGTCAAGTAGTGGACCATGCTGTAAAGCATTTGTGAATAGGAAGCCCGACCCGTAATATTGGCCGCTGACTCTATAATAATACATAGATAAAAATGATTATAATAAATTCATCCCTAGGGATGGCAATGCCTTTTTCACCACACTATTGTAATGCTCACTTTCTAAACAGACGACATTACCATTATTATAAGAGAATATAACTGTGGTTGGAATCTCATAGAAAAATACACAATGATGTAGGTACGTATTGCCGTAGCGCCATCTCGCGGTCAGTGTATACTAATACGTTTGTGGTTCCACATTACGACAAAAAGGCTTGACGGATTTAAACCATTTTTGACAGTGGGCACCCAGGCATAGTTTTAGGATACTTTCTCAAGGCACGGTCACAAAAGAGGGTTATGACTCTGTACCATCGATGATGCAGTTGCGAGCGAATATAAGTATTAATGGACTTATCTGATTGCAGCCAAGTTAAACGGAGGACACACGACGGCCTCGACGGCAGCTTCTCAGGACAGTGCCACCGAAGCCCCGGTGAAGGCTAATTTCAGTAAGTACTTAACTGTTACGATGAGTAACGAAATGGATAGTTTTCAGAAAAATAATGTTTTTCTTAAAACGGCCGTATATTATATCCGTAGTAAGGGATTAATTTAACAAAACGTCAATCTTGTTCCTTTGTGTAACGAAAGTTACCACACAATTTATATGGCAAACTTTCGTTACACAAAGGAACGATATTAACATTTTCTTATATTAAGTCCTAACCAAGAACATATTGTTGAAAAAGACCCAAATGTGAAACGGCCGAACGTCCGGCCACGTCCTAAAATGATTTAGGGGTTAAAATTGGAGGGGGAAAGGATTAATATTTCTATTAAGTACGTATAATTTAGTCTTCTGAACTTCCAGCTTGCTATAGGTAGGTACATATACATACTGTCCCAAAACTCAACGATAAGCCGGCACCAGAGGATGGAGCTACTTATGATTAGTCGAGAAAAAATAAGGAAAAAAATATATATCTCAATTATTTTTTCTCGACTAATCATAAGTAGCTCCATCCTCTGGTGCCGGCTTATCGTTGAGTTTTGGGACACGTTGTATATTACTGTCCAACAGAAAAATTACCGATGGCTGATAAACTGGCCGTGCTAACAAGCAAAGAGTCAATGATCGACCTCCGTTGATGAGAAAAATTAAATTGTCACTCAATACTTTAGACCAGGGGTAGCCAAATGGCGGACCGCGGTCCGCATCCGGACCGCCGACCCATTTTGTGCAGACCGCGAGAACACAGCAACTTGCATTACAGAGGACGTAATTTAATAAAAATGTACCTCCGCATTATCTTTGTTGACGTCAATTCAAAAACGGCAGGCGAAGTAACGAGCTAACAAGCGAGAAAGACTTCGCGGATTGATATGTAAATAAAATACCTTTGTTATTACATTTGTTTAATAAATATTTTTTCCTATATAATGGTGTGCGGACCGCGATGGTCATTTCATTTCTTAAAACGGACCTCGAGCGAAACTAATTGGTGACCCCTGCTTTAGACCAATTTCCTACTCATATTCTGGGCGGTAGTATAGTTTGTCAAGGTTTTTAGGTCCTCGGTGAAAGGCGCGCAACGACCGTTCGCCCTTTTAACAAATACTGTACTTTGTCTTATTTTGTGCAATAAAGTGTTTACATACATACATACAAATATACACAGGTCGGCCAAGTAATTTAAAAAAATAAGTAGTAAAAACCGAATGTTTTAGTATTAATTCATTCTTAAGGCTCTCAGATCAAATGTAATCAATTCACAATTACATGTGATCTCAGGCTTTCCTATTTACTGGCTAAGGTGTATATACTATTTTTCTGTTTAACGGAGCCGGAAAGCGGCAACTTTGTTTGCGCAGCGGCCCGAAAGTTGACGCTTTCTGGCCAGAGGGCAGAAAAACAATGTTTACCTATGCTTAAATGGTCATAAACCCACAACAGTTAAAGCGGAATATCCGAGTGGCAACTGAGTAGGGTAGGGTACTACTCAAAGTATGGGAATAGTATAATGTTACTCACATTTTGTTAAGGAGTAAGAGGTGGAAAGAAACTAATCATTATGTTATTTCCGGTATCAGCGTAATTCGTCCCATTCGTTTTTCGTTCAATTCGTATTTCGTCTCATTCCATATTCGTCACACATTCTTTATTGAGACTATTCTTTATACATAAAGAATGTGTGACGAATATATAATGAGACGAAACACGAATTGAACGAGAAACGAATGGGACGAATTACGCTGATACCTTATTTTCCACACATAATTCGCAAGACTAAATTAAAACGCAAACATTTGGTATACTTTACATAATTATTACATAATTTCTATTTTAAGTTTTATACTTGTTATCTGATCTCCATGTACTAAAGCAAATACATGAAATGGAAGAATTTCAATAAGACCTTGTGGTAATGATAATCAGGAACGTTTATGGCACTTCAATACATACACGGAATTCCGTAAGCTTGCATGACGTACGTAAACTTGTTCTACTGCCACGTAACTTGCGAAGTATAAATGAGCGTATTACACGTAGAATGTTCTATATTAAAATGGCGACTTTTTTTTTGATGTACAGTCCAACATTTGTGCGCAGTGTCACACATATTTGAAAGGCAGAGTGCATACATCTTTTCCTTTATTCGTCTGTACGTGCCAAAACCGTTTCATACCTTATAAATTTATATATATTTCCATCATCTGTCCCTAGTCTACTTATTCCTTAATCCTCGTTCTGGATAGAATAATATACTTACCTACCTAAATAGTCAGTTTTCATCGTATTTAAAGAAAGTAAGTAGCAAAGAGATGGAAAACGTTGGTGCCAATAAGTGTATAACAATTAACCATTTGAATACAGGCAAGAAGAGATTCAACACCGCGACGCGGGAAACTAACAGCGAGGACGCGCCGGCGCTAGCTAAGCCCAACAGGGGACGATTCGGAAGGCGTAAGATAACTAAAATACCTAATCTACCAATTTTAGCGGTCATTGAAGACGACAAAAAGAAGATCAACAATCAATGTTCAGATTTACTACTGGGTGAAATTTATAACTTGAACTAGGCGCGCAAAATAGGCGCATGTTTGTCGTCGAGTTGCGGAAAACAAGCCCGCGTAAACCTATAACCTATAACTTGAACTATGTATGATACCTCAATCTATTCATGACTTTGAACATCGTTTACTATGGGGTCAGCCTTATGCAAAAAAAACAACTCTGATACATTTTGGTCTACTGATGATATTTTCTTTTTTTTGCATTTATGAAGTTGACCCCATATTAAAAGTTGTTCAAAATCATGGATAGATTGAGATTGATTGTCACGTTATAAATTTCACCCAGTGTATTTGACTAAGTTTTAAGAAATAATATGCAAGTCAAATGAAATTAGTTCAGCAATTAATTTTAATTACAAACTGACGTTAAAGGAAATGGATTGCAGCTGCTGTGAGTTTCACTTGAGTATAATAATTTCTCTTTAATTTTGGAGAGTATTTCAATCTACGAGTACCGTAGATGGATCCGTAACCTATGTTTTTTTAATGACATTCCGTCCTATTCAAGCTGGATCCAGTATGCTAAACGAAAATATAGGCCATTTGGATGTACAAAACACCACTTTCGATTGTTTCGTGGGTTGGATACTTTGCCCTTAGATACGATACGTAACCCCGGGGTCATTTTCAAATAAAGATGTCCGTAGTTAAGGGTATTTAATAAAATGTTATATGTTCCTTTGTGTAACGAATTTTACCATACAATTTATATGGTTAACTTTCGTTACACAAAGGAACAAGTTTAGCATTTTGTTCAATTAAGCCCTAATTACGGACATCCTTTTTTTAAAATGACCCACCTATGTCTAAATGTGCTCTTGTTTTTAAGTGTAGGGGAGACCGGGTATGGTTGTCTCACGGGTTGGTTGTCACAGCAGCCATTAAATAATACGAAACGAAAGAATAAGTGCATCGACTGGTGAAGTAGGGAAGGAGGTGAAGCTCTTGCGATCTTTTAACACCGAGCGATGCAATTATTCCTTCGTTTCGTATTATTTAATGATTGCAGTGACAACCAAACCAACCCGTGAGACAACCATACCCGGTCTCCCCTATGCCGCCTATGTGGTTCTGCTTGTAATGTTTTTTTTACTTCGGCAGCGGCTGCGAGGTCTATCCCAGAAACAGAGGCAGAGGAGCAGCCTGACGCGCCCGCCAGAACCGGCCGGGCTTTCTCTCGACGAGGAGGGATCTAACTTCGCCTCACCATCCCCTCAAGCCATCCCTCCTATCCCACCTTCCCAATCCGAATGAACTGCCCTTCATTTGAGTTCCTTTCTCAAAGTGTTACTTACATTCTTATAATTACATAATACAGTGCAAAATCGTTGCGCGACCACATCGCTAGGAATGTCCGGTCTTGGCTAGGAAAAATAAAATGTATAAATTTCCCCAGATCCCATAAATTTGCGAAGAATTGTATAACTACTTTTATTATAATTGTAAATTATGTATGTCTAAGTAATTTTTAAAAATAAATCTAATGATACATGGTGCGTGTTTTATTCAAATTTTAATCCGTCAAAATTAGTCCTGCGTCTAATTAGTCTGACGTACTTATAGCCTAAGAAAAATTAAGAAGAGGATGAGTAGTTTTGTATGAAAATGTAGAGATAACTCTGGTGACAGATGGCAGTAATGAATTTGCCATCTCACAATGGTTCGCCAATGTCCTTGTATCAAAGCTTGTATGATTTTCGCTGACGTGCATAGTTTTCGAGAAAAAGCGTTACAAATTCGAACTCGTCTACATCATCATCATCATCGTCATCTCTAGGTTTAGGTAGTTAGTAGCTTAACAATTTAAATAGTATTGGTTATTTTGTGATGATGTGTTTGCCTTTATAGGGCCGATATGTAATAGGGTATAAAAGTCCTTTAATACAATAAATTAGAAAAACTTCTCATCTGTCATCCTCCTACCTGCGGGAGGTTTCTTGGTGCTTTTCAATGTCAAAGTAATCAAGGCTATTCAAGAAACAAGAGTACTCAGAATCAGCTCTGGATGTAAACGGGCAAGGTAACTAACTACAAAGCTTAACAGCACATTGAATCAAACAGATTTGTATTCTTAATATCAGTTCGTGTGTAATAGGCATTAACGCGGATATTGGTCCAGTAACCATTCAGCCACTAGAAAATATTTAAAAAATACAATTCAGCTGTTTAACCTACATTTTTTACACCACATGTTTAGAATACAGACGCCATGTTTAAATTAAAATTTAAAAAAAAATACTTCCCGCCTCAATTTTATATGAAATTCTTTTACAGTTCTCTCAAGTTGTTCCGCCCGAAACGTGATGCTTTGAAGCCTGTTATAACGCACGTAATGACGACATTTCATTGCATGTTTGAGAATAGTACCTACATTGTGTACCTAACTATCTAGGGCGGTAAGGAAGGAATTACAAACGAGTGTTTGTTAAAAGCCCGAGGCGAAATTTGTAATTCCTTTACCGCCTGTGGCACACACGACACGATGTATTTCATCACACTTGTGAGGAAATCTAAATAAATAACCTTACTTAATTGATTTTACATTTGCAAAATACTGAAATACACTATCTAAACATTTAATTAATGTTACCGAAATAGTACATTACATAACTAGGGTGGTAATACAAAGAAACGCCGAGATCGCAGAAGTTTGCGGCCCGAGCTGCAAGCGAGAGACGTAAATATGCAATTGAGGGCTTTCTTTATTACCTCCCGTGTTGTGTACATCATTTTATGTCTACACTTGGCCAGAAAGCGGCTTTTTCCGTACGCGTAGCGTGTGGCATAATATGTGTTTAAACATGTATTTGCAATAAATATTTCAGTGATAAAAGTTAAAAAAGTAAGTTGGCGTTTCCTTTATGACAAATAAGAGTACTCCTAAAACAGAACCAGCGTTTTCAAATTAAAAAAAAAGCCATTAGCCCCAGGGCGTAATAGGTCATTTACGGCAAGCAGAACCTACGTGTAACAACAGCATTTTCGAGCAAGTGTGATGAAAAAAACACTACTCAGCATTTAGAACTTCTGTTTTTGTATTTATATTGTTGCTTAGCTAACAACACTTCTGGCGTGGTGTATTGCGGGTGCGCGCCGATATCCAGGTACAGGGTGTCGGCGCTGTGCGACGCGGATGTAATATCGGCCGGCCGAGCCCCACGGCGTGCTCTCATTGGTCAATAGGCTAGATGACTAAAAAAAACTGTTTAGTCCGTCTGTTAGATTATGAAAAAATATTGTACACGTATTTTTTGTTTTGTTTGACAAACAAAAACTGACGAGGATAGAGTGCTTAGAAGTTTCGAGTGACGTCACTCTTGAGTACAAATTGTACTCAAGAGTGACGTCACAAGCCCCCACTCCAGAAGTTTGATGATCTATAACTTTGTCGATTTTTAATATTTTGATAAACCAAAAAATACGTGTCCCATATTTTTCCATAATCTAACTGACGGACTAAATAGAATTACATATTTTTAACTCAGTCATCATCCCTATTGGCGGTAATTACAGCACTAGTGTGGTAATATAAAGTAAAAAGCACGTGTGTACGAGTATAATAAGATGCGTTCCGCGCGTAAGAACAATGAAATAAGAGCCATTTTATGAGCAAGTGTATTGAAAATTGGTACTTATTATGAAGCGAAGTTTCATAATTCTTATAGATGTGACGTTCCACGGTCAATGATACCTTTTATGGGCGTCGTCGCTTGCGTCCTTCTCTCATTTTGATCTCCTATAGTAAAGGAGTCGGATACGACGCAAGCGATAACGGTATGAACATACCTACCTTTACACGCGGAACGTCACAGATTATCCTATTTTACAATTGCAAGTAAAGACTCAGAAAATATTTATAAAAATATATTTATTTACGTATACAGACTTAATGCTACATTAAAAGCATACTCTATTTAAGGTAAAAAGATTGTAGTAGGTAAACATGACAAACAGCTGTAATATTTTTATACCTTGAGTAAAGTAACAACTCGGGAGTAAAGTCAAAACGTACAGTCGCTGTTTTTTCTCAATTACAGACAGCGTAGTTATCATCGTAGCGCATCTCTAAGTGCATCAGAAACTGCAGAAAACAGCAGAGATTTTGTGGTGACCGTTCAATACAGGGGGCGCGCGAGCTCCAGGTGTACGGGTAACAAACGGGCAGATATGTAACAAACAACACTGTCACTTTACCGCGTGCAATCCAGACCAAGGTACAATAAAACATGGTATATTTTTCCCGAGATTGAACTCGCTTACATCACGAAAATGTTGCCATTGTATATGAGCTCCAATATGCTTGAGACATAGTCAACTCCCATGACGTCATCAGCTGTCACAGGAAGAGAATGCCTTGTCTTATTGTACCATGATCCAAAGGGATGCTCGGTATCGAAGATCTACTTATATGTTCAGATCCCTAGAGTAGAGCTCACGCGCGGTCTGTTAGTACAATATTGTGGTCGGTTATTTTTGTTTGTTAAAGACGCGTGTGACCTCGGCCAGCGGGGTGGGGTAGGTGCCGGGTTTAACCAGGTTCACGAGCTGTTCGGCGATCTCCTGCCCGACTCGTACTTGGGCCTCCTTGGTGGATGCACCTGTACCACACAACATAATGTACTCTGAACTAGCGTAATTCGTAAGAGGGAATAGATAAGTGAAATACGAATATTTAGCTATAAATGAAGCAACGTTTACAAGACAACATTTGAATCTCTAGGGTTATTCAGGTGAAAACACCAATTTTCGGCAAAAAAAATTCATATTAAGGGTAGAAACTTGCTTACGACTTAAAACAGCTACGGAGAATCACGACTGTATAAGAAGTTATAGATCCTTGAGGATTCAGAGCTGCTTAGTGTTTTTAAAGCTATTACACCAATATGTCGTCATGGGAGTACAATTCTGCAGGCAGGAAAGGTAACCATGACCACTTTAGAATGCTGAGCGCTGTATGCGAGTGAGTGAGTTTAGGCGAGTGGTGAGCGATGGAGCAGCAAGAGCAGTATGTAGTCGTTTAACCTTTCCATTAGGTGGAAGGGGAGCGAACTAATCGGAGTTTTAGTTTCGTTACTAGGCTATGATAAAAATCTTAGAGCTCTTATACACGGATGACATGGTCTTTCGTAGGTAAGAGCCCTTAGCTGGGTTCCAATTAAAACTGAACACATTACCTAAGTGGGGTGTAGATATGACAGCCGGGTGCTGGATGATCTTTAAGGTGAGGGGGTCGGTGGGTGGCTCCTGCTCAAACACGTCCAACGCTGCTCCGCCAACCTGAAATATAAATAAGCGGACCTGAAAGCACCTTGGAAGCTTGGAAGGAAATGTCCTCTCAGATTAGGAGTCACAAGATAACGAATGAAATATGGTGAAAATTATTTAGGGGAGTAAGCAACTCAAGCTTTTGGGGAAAATAACGTGGCGTTTTGACAGTTTCCCAGAATACGAAACATTTAGTAGTATGTCTCAGTATTTAGAACGCCTGATTTTTGCATTCATCTTAGGTGTAAAGTTATCTTTTACCACAAAATTATTTCCAAATAAGTATATTTAAATTCTTAAATATAATGTAAGACAACCTATCCCACTAATATTATGCTACATTTGAATTTGCTTACATAAATTATACCTACCTATCTACCTACATTGGAAAGGAACAAAATCTTACATCTATGTAAAATTAAACTAAACAAAATTAACTAAAACTAAATATTGTCCCCCAGATCGGGCCCAGTTAGGGCCCCCATTAGGCTGGCTGCATTCCCCACGGATTTTATCGGGATTACTCAAAACAGATGTGAAAGTGACTAAGGGTGAAGCCATTTGAGCGAAATTTTTGAGTTGTGAGTCGCGTAATTTCTGCTACTTACATTCGGTTTCATACAAAACTCCTGTTTGGTTCACATCACAAGGCGACGCAAAATTAATTGCCAAAATGTATTGTTGAGAATTTCTGCAGCTAAAATTACGCAGCTGTGCTCGCAAAATTACGCTCGACTGGCTTCACCCTAATGGGTAGGTAGTAGGACGTACCTGTCCTGCGTTGAGGGCATCGAGCAGATCGCGCTCTTCGATGAGGCC
Organism: Eudemis profundana; assembly: GCA_947034925.1. Classification (NCBI taxonomy): domain Eukaryota; kingdom Metazoa; phylum Arthropoda; class Insecta; order Lepidoptera; family Tortricidae; genus Eudemis; species Eudemis profundana. Next base: position 32,056,290 of record OX344794.1, read on the forward strand.
GCCGCGGCCCACGTTCACTATTTTGATGCCTTTCTTGCACTGGTTCAGCACGGCGGCGTTGATAAAGTCTGAGAAATAAAATGTTGTAAATTTTAACCGTTCTTTAGCCATTTATGCGAGCCACTCTATCCTTTCCATCATAAATGGCTGTCTTGTTATTATTATTAACACAAGCTTTTATTTTGTTTCACCTGTCCCGGTGTCTGTCTGTATGCCTGTAATCAAATCTTACAATACTTTATATGAGAGAAACATTGTTTCTTCGTTGGTTTTTTTAATGCGAGTAAATTACACCACATTTTTATGTTACATATAAAGATACAAGAAATCAAAGTGCATAGAAAAATTAAATGGCGCTCACCTGCGAACAGACCGGGAATCGAACCCGGTACCTCTGGATTTCCGGCCCAGCGACTCAACCATTCGTCCACCGTAACACCCAGTAAACACCCTCAATTTTGCCATCTATGTATGTATGTTTTTCTATGTACTTTGATTTCTTGTATCTTTATATGTGGGCATTTTTATTTTAAAATCTACGGTTAGGCGAAACTTAAGCTATGTTCAAATACCATCTAATCTGTCAGTCCGTGACGAAATGTATGGAGTTTGACACTAATCGTCAGTTCTGTGACGACCTGCTAACTGTCAGTTAAGAACGCACTTTAAATAAAAAAGCCTATGTAACATAAAAATGTGGTGTAATTTACCCGCATTAAAAAAACCAATGAAGAAACAACATGTTTCTCTCATATAAATATTAGAAAAACAACGCCATCTCTCGCTCGATCTTCGAACCTGTAATAGGTTCGCATTGGGGTGAGGCACCTGTGTAATGCGGGTTCTCATAGATGGCGTTTAGGTTAAAGTCCTATTAAAATAGAATGATGAGGAAGTCAAGGTAGATAGTAGAATTGAGGGTGTTTACTGGGTGTTACGGTGGAGGAATGGTCGAGTCGCTGGGCCGGAAATCCAGAGGTACCGGGTTCGATTCCCATTGAGGGTGTTTACTGGGTGTTACGGTGGAGGAATGGTCGAGTCGCTGGGCCGGAAATCCAGAGGTACCGGGTTCGATTCCCGGTCTGTTCACAGGTGAGCGCCATTTAATTTTTCTATGTACTTTTATTTCTTGTATCTTTATATGCAAATCTTACAAGTTCAATTTGACACGGTCTACTTCCCGATTTCCGATTGAGTTGAAATTTTGCAAGAATATGTAAATCAGATGACAATGCAATATTATTTATAACGTGGAGCTGATCTGATGATGGAGCCGAATGGTAGCCATAGGATCGCCTAAATTACATAAGATAAATCCACTGTGTTTGGGCTCACTTGTTTAGTTTTTAAGCGCAGTTTGCGATTATACCAAAAAGTACAGTCGGCAAAAGAAGTCAGTATCAAAAGACTTTTTTTTTTCAGAAACTGTTAGTCATAATATAGTAAGTGCAGTCATATAGCAAGTCCTGTCTCTTTTCTTTCAGTGATTCTAATAAAATTATTGTCGGATAGATCGTTCTCGTTATAATATCACTTTAGCTAATAACACCAGTAGGGTTATGATGCAACGTTTTGTCACGCGATAAATAAATGATAAAGCATCCGTCACTCTTACACACTATTTGTCAGAACGTGACGGATGCTTTATCATTTATTTATCACGTGACAAAACGTTGTATCATAAGCCTACAGTTTCTAAATGAAATACAAGATACTGGTTTGTTCTCAAATTTGTCAATGACCAGCGGGCCAGTAATGGTTAGTTAAATTCCTACCATTGTAGGATTTGTCGTACGATAAACAAATCGTATAGCATAGCATCAGCATATTTTGTTGGCATGTGACGGGATGTTTTATCATTTATTCATCACGTGACAAACTCTATCATCATAAGCTTCATTGCTATATTTGGACAGTATCTCATTTGACCATGACATACACAACTTATCACATATCTATCTAAAATGTATTAGATTAAGGTAACTAAATTGATAAAGTTACCTTAGCAACATTTATTGATAACGATAACACGATTTACAGTGATGACTTACATTACTAATAATAATACGTGATGAACTAAAAAATAATATGTCAGTATGTGTTGTTGGGGGCAGTGGGAGTACATTGAGTAGGTAATAAAAAATAAGATAAAAATAAACTATACAATTGACCTAACCTAAATTAAAACTATGTTAAGTATATCCCCCATATGTAACATGCTAGTATGTAGATAAAATATATATTTACTTCTGGTAGATTCGATGAGAGGGGTGTGAAGAGTGATGTAGTCTGCGACCGGCCAGATTTGATCCAACTCCATCTTGGTCGCGTGGAACTCTTTACATTGCTCTGCCGACACGAAGGGGTCGAAGCCTACGACCTGCGTATAAGTTGGATGTATGACAAATAGCTAGTAAATAATATAATGTATACATTCATAAAGTAAAATCGTAGAAATAATGTTTTTGTACATTTATGTATTTTAAAAGTAACTTTAGTGTTGAAGTTAAGTAATAAAACATAAATAAGTAAATTATTTTTTTAAAGGTTTTTTGTTTATCTGTTTGTTTGTGCGTGCATCACGCAAAACCTACCGGACCGATTTGCGTGAAATTTCGTATACGGGTAGATTATGACCCCGGCTAACACATACACATACTTTTTACCCGCCTAAGCTGAAGCAAAAAAGATACATTCACTTATTTCACCTCCGCGAACGAAGTCGCGAGCGGGTCGACTAGTGTATTATTTTTATTGTTATAATATCTAAAGAAAATACACACTGTACGAGGCAGTTTACTAGACCGACAATATGATAAAGCCGGGACTGACCGTCATCCCAAAGGCATGCATTCTGATGGCGACCTCCCGGCCGACCCTGCCCAGGCCGAGCACGGCGAGCGTCTTCCCGGCGAGCTCGGTGCCCGTGTGCTGGGCGCGCTCCCAGCGGCCCGCGCGCAGCGCCGCCGCCGCCGGCACCACGTGCCGCGCCAGCGCCAGCATGAGCCCGCACGTCAGCTCGCACGCGCTCATCGCATTAGCGCCCGGAGCACTGGAACATGACAGGACTTAATGCTATCTGTCTTCAAGGCGGTAATGCTTCTAAAAAATGTTTCAGCGAAAGGATCAGGATAGTTTGTCAAGGCCAAACGCACTTTACGCCCTTTAACGATCATCTCGCGCCAAGGTGTAAGTATACCTATCTTCTTCGAGTGTAAATTCTTAAAACGAACAGCGCAAAAATGTCTAAGGCGTCTCCGATTTATTCAACTTGGTTGTAAATGCTTTCGTATGTCTGTCTTGTCTATTTGTCCGGACGTCCGGGCTTTTCTTCGCTATAGGATGCATTTCTCAACCGCTCCTTGTGATCTTTTGTGCGTTATTAGTCCTTTTAGTCTAGGGTTACTAATAACCTTGTCCTTTTTATTTTATAATTCTTTTTAATTTGGGCGTCACAGAGTACTTATAGAAGCTTACTTTATAACGCCGATTCCTTTGGCGCCCGCAGCGGCGATATCGATGTTGTCGACGCCCGCCCCAGCGCGCCCCACGACCTTTAACTTTGTGCCCGCGTCCAGCACTTCCTTTGTCACTTGCGAAGCTGATCGCACTACCAATCCTTCATGTTTCTGTGCGTGAATAAACAAGATATTATTTGACTAACCAACTCTAAATAGTCGCTGTGTACCTACAGGTATATAACATGCAATAAACTAGTGCAAGTCAACTCCAGTTAATTTTTTACTAGTTGTAAGATGCAATAGGAAATCAATGAGCTGTGGGTATTAATTTATTTTCGGTTAAAAATTTTCAAGATTAAACGTTAACTTTAGATCCAAAAGGATTATTTCTATACTTACGGGAATTTCTGCAAGAAGTTCTTGTTTGGTTATTTTTGGTATATTGACGACGTGGATTCCGTGTGAGTTGAGGATTTCCTGGCAGTTAAGCCCGACTCCGTCGACAACCAGAACAGATTTTATGTCTACACCCATCTTTATCTAAAGATAATGAAAATAATGAGTACAAAATAATAATATTAATGGGTTATTCTTCAGAAATATGTCTGCGGTCACCTTATTCCTCTGGCCCTTTTTCATACTAAACGTATGGAGGCAGAGGAATAAGTCGCAGACATATTTCTTAAGAATAACCCTAATCCCATCTATTCAAAATAGTCCGTGCATCTAGCGGGGGCTGTCTCTGTGTGCGTCCTATGACACGGACAGATTTTCCAAGTCGGTCTATCCGTTTACAAGTACTAAACCACGCACGTAACAAACAAAGTTACAGTCTTTTCTAGAAGTCGGTTAAAACATAAGTTCTCAATCATTGGTTCTACTAGTTTTGGGTTCCGTACAAAAATGGTAAAAAAGGAACCCTTATGGTGCGACTCTGTCTGTCTGTCTGTCCGTCTGTCACAGTCAGACATCACAAGAACTATTGCTGCAATCGATTTGAAATTGGGAATAGTTTTAAAAGTCGCGAACCCAAGCCTACTAGATATAAAAAAAATCTTTTACATTGGGAGGTTGACAATTTAAAGTAGTGATATTGTAGCAAGTGGGGGGGAAGTAAATTCCTATTTATTTTGTTTCTTAACTATCTCGTTGAGAATGAAAAACGTTCAAAAAACCATTCCGCCCCTATTATTTTCGAAATTACTAAACAGAAAAATCGGTAATAATTACCAATTCCTAACATGCACAGTTGTTTAGAAATTTGCCAAAATCGTAACACATACTTATTTACTCCTAGTTACTAAACTAACCGCCATACAGTTTTACTTGAACTATTCTCGTATCTACTTACGAGTTTGTACGGAACCCTCGGTGCGCACTTGATCGGTTTTTTTGTTATTAGGTAGGTAGGTACCTATATCACAGCACAGCTAATCGCGTTTTTCTTGTTAATTTATCTACTTTTTATCCTTAGCTATTGGATCGGTTAGCTGCACAGCTAATTAAAATAAAGGGTCATGGACATGATAAGTTTCTTTAAGTAGGAGCTTGATAGCTTAAATGTTTACTTCATATATGGCACCCTTGGTCAAATAACGACGCATGTGACTTTACGTCCAAAGTTTTTTTATTGCTCAAAAGTCATACAAATCATACGAACTATATGATACACACAGATCCTGAAAAGTTGTCATTTTGCAGATGCGTCGTTATTTGACCAACGGTACGATATTATAGCAATTTATTATAACTACTAGTATAGCAATTGTAGACAGGAGCGTAATCATCAGATAAATGTAACACAAGAACGCTTTCAAGTTCTAAGTAATAGGTAGAAGGTACGTATGTTGAATACATCAATGCCACACTCGCTATGCATAGCAAATTCATTTCTTTAAAGAAATAAGATGGTTATTACGAAAAATAGTGACAAAACAATACCTCTTTACCATTATAACGTTAAAGTATCTCAACTGTATGTTCTTCATCCCGATAACGACCGGTTTAGTTTAATATATCTATGGAGTTAAACCGGTTGATAACAATAAATGTTTACAAATGAGTCCACCGTAGTTATTTAAACTAAACGTGACGTTAATGAGAATGAAAGTTAACATGAGATACGTCAGAAATAATATTTAGAGAAGACTTACTTGTCTGATTATGTCGATTTCGCGTAGAGCACCGATGGAGGTTCGGCAGCGACTGACGCCAAGTAGTCGCCGGCGCAAAACTACACGCCACAAACATATTGCCGACGGCACAGTCGTTTACGTTAATTGACATTCTGTCATGATAAGCGATCCTGGCCTCTGTACAATTCCATGCTCATCTAACTCGCCATTTTACCGACCGCAATATAAAGTTGGCCTTTTACTTTTTATCGTCAGACTATATTGTGTTGTTTGATCACTTTTATCATGATCGTGTGCAATTGAATTACGCTGTGACAGTGTTTGTTGCTATCAATATTTATCTTTATCATAAAAAGTCAACGATAGTTAGTGTCTAAAAGATTATGAAGCACCAGGAAAATCCAGTTTGATGTGGTAAGGTCGGTTTAGGTTAATGAGACTGGTGAACGATAGGCAAACAACACGAAAGCCGATAAAAATAAAAACCCGTCAAGTGCGAGTCAGACTCGCGGACCGAGGGTTCCGTACAAACTCGTAAGTAGATACGTGAATAGTTCAAGAAAAACAGTATGGCGGTTAGCTTAGTAGGAGCAAATAAGTATGTGCTACGATTTTTGCGAATTTCCAGAAAACGGTGCAATTTAGGAAAATCGTTATATTTTTCCTGTAATATTTAGAATGATATTAATAATTGGTAATTATTACAGATTTTTCTGTTCAGTAACTTCGAAGATAAAAGGGAATGGTACTTTTTTTAACGTTTTTGGCCTAAATCAAAAAGTGCATGATTAAAAAAAAAAACTGGTTTGGGAATCTACAAATTAAGTCCTTTCATTTGACACCCTATTTGATACAAAAAGGCCCCCTTTAAAAAAAAAGTAAAAAAGGTACAAGATTTTTTTTAAGTCAAATAGGGTCGGGTTAGCAACTTTTAAAACTATGCCAAATTTCATATCGATAGCAGCAGTAGTATCTGGCTGTGACAGACGGACAGACATACAGACAGAGTAGCACCATAAGGGTTCCTTTTTTACCATTTTGGTACGGAACCCTAAAAGACAAGGTCATCAAAAGAAAAGAAAAGAAGACAAAAGAATGTAAGACATAAAAGAACCCTTGAGGGCCTACTTACAGAAATAAATTATTTTATATTTATTTCTTTTATTTATTTAAGACATTTGCGTACAGCCAGGAGCACTTAATGAGACCAAATCTGTTGGTGGCTGTACAGTCTTGTCGAGCGAGACATGCATCCATAGTTACCTGAGGTACTTACGTTCCTGGCCTGCTTAGCGACAGCTTAGAGATGCTATAAATTATTTACCTACATCTGGTTACTTCCACCCACCACCACCACTGACCACTTTATTATTAGCTGTTTGACGAATTCTATGTACTATTCCCTATTCTGGCTTCCCCTCTTATTCTCATTGTAATGACGAAATGCACACAATAAACAGCTATTGTTATCGTCGAACGTTGTCAACTGATGATGCAATTTGATGTGGAGTAGCTGGGTTTAGACCAGGTCAGGCAACAGGCCTTATCTTGTGTGTTACGACCTTAAGCATGACTTCTTCCATTGTATTATTTCGTTACGAGGTAATTTTCTTTAAATACCTTCCTTTATCTAAATATGTATGTATACATTTGTTAATGATCTCATTACTGTGCTAATTAATGTACATTAACTCAGTTGAAAAACTGTTCATTTCATAGGTATCGAGAATGCGGTATCAGCGTAATTCGTCCCATTCGTTTTTCGTTCAATTCGTATTTTGTCTCATTCTATATTCGTCACACATTCTTTATGTATGAAGAATAAATAATAGCCTTAATAAAGAATGTGTGACGAATATAGAATGAGACGAAATACGAATTGAACGAAAAATGAATGGGACGAATTACGCTGATACCGAGAATGCATACTCGTAAGTACTACTCATATGAATGGGTAACTTTATCCATACTGCACAAGTTTGTTTCACAAACAGTTCAAATGTAGCTCAAAAATTAAATCGTAAGTTATTGAACACATGAATCATTCGATCTTCTCCCTGAAAATTCTCGTATTTCGGAGATAAATGAAAGATTAGGCTCCTAAAAGTAATACTACACATTAAGTTAAGATAATTCAATAAAGTAAATTTTTAAAACAAAAAATAAAAACCGACTTCCAAAAACCTAAACTAAAAACCAAAAAATAATATGTTAATTACCCCAAAGAAATAGATAATCAACGATTCATATATACATATACAGATATTTATACTTTTTAACCTGTTATTTTTGAAGTTGGTGCCTGCCACGTAAACCTGGCTGTGTTGAGCTCCTTAGCTGGCACCGACTTCAAAAATAACAGGTTAAAAAGTATAAATATCTGTATATGTATATATGAATCGTTGATTATCTATTTCTTTGGGGTAATTAACATATTATTTTTTGGTTTTTAGTTTAGGTTTTTGGAAGTCGGTTTTTATTTTTTGTTTTAAAAATTTACTTTATTTTTAAATTTTTAGTTGCGCTGGAAAAATATTATTTTAACCAAATAGACTTAAGTCTATTTAGTTAAAAGAAAAAAATTCCAAATCGGTCTAGACGTTTTCAAGTAACCGAGGAACAAGCCTACATAAAAATTGCTCTTTGTTTTGAAGTCGGTTAAGACTGGGAACTTATTTCTAATAAGAAATGCACGAGAAAGTAAGAAAAATACCGAAATCGCATATGTATGCCTATGATATTTGAGGAGTTCCCTCGATTTCTCCAAGATCCCATCATCAGATCCTGATTTGGTTGCAATGGGTCCACCTCGGAGGTATACCCTTTTAAAAAAAAAGAATTTTCCAAATAGGTTCAGCCGTCTTCAAGTAATCGGGGAAGAAACCTAGATACAAATTTACTCCTTGTTTTGAAGTCGGTTAACACTAAAAACTTGTTGCTAATAAGAGATGGACGAGAAATTACGAAAAATACCGAAATCGCTATATGTGTGCCTATAATATTTGAAGAGTTCCCTCGATTTCTCCAAGATTCCACCATCAGATCCTGACTTGGTTGCAATGGGACCACCTCGAAAGTCTACCCTTTCAAACAAAAAAGGAATTTTCCAAATCGGTCCAGCCGTCTTCGAGTAATCGGTGAACAAACACACAAAAAAAAAAAAATAAAAAAAATAAACATACAGACGAATTGAGAACCGTCCTTCTTTTGGAAGTCGGTTAAAAAGTGATGGAGGAGAAGAGACCTCAAGGCCCGTCTCTCAAACGTTGGTGTGACCAAGTAACGACGATCACTGGTTTTCCTGTTGCAACCGTAAGGACAGCCGGGAACAGAGCTAGATGGAGAAAACTGGCGCATGAAGCCACGAGAAACTTTCTCAGACACGATCTTCAGAATTGAAGATGCCGAGCAAGAAGAGAGGTTATAACACTTTTCAAACGATTTGGATAATACCGTAGACGATAATTAGGTACGGTCTCATTGATTTGACCATTAATAAAGGAAACCTGTAGACATGGTAATGCAATCTAGTAGAAATTGTAATACTGATAATGTGTCTCCTTTCTAAATACAGGAACAGATAGGCAATATGCCATTTAGCTGACTCTATAAACAAATTATGCGCATAGTAAGTATTATGGGCCACGCCTAATCTTAACTCGTTATCGGGATTGCATGATTGCATAATGTCAACATAGTATTTAATATTTATAATTCGGAATACAATGTTTCCTATTTTTACGGCACATCTGGCGATAAAGTGGCAATTACCACCCGCTACGCGTGCGGAAAATCCCACTTTCTGGCCTGGAGGAGACGCCTCAGATCGCATATTTAAATAGGCGTCAAATATCGAGACAGCGATCTGAAACAGTCTTTGTTTTACCACCCTAGGTAAATAATGTACTATTATTAGGTAGGTACTTAAGTCAATCAATCGTTACAACTACATAGGTGTAGGTTAAGGAAAGTTTCCAAACAGCTGAGCAAGTTCTCAGAAATTTCTAGGAAGTTTCTCGAGAAATTATTGAGTTTCCTTTTTGCGAAATTTTTAGAAATTAACGAACTCTTTCCGTGTTGAAAGTTACGCAACATTGGAAACTTTCTGTCGCTACATCAGTAATTACACCTGCAATTACGGCTTCACAAAAGCCTGTAAGGTTTCATATCCAAGATTTCTTACAGAGCGTTGAAAACAGCTCATACATTTGATAGACAAATGACATCCAAGGTAAGTAATGGAAATGTAATAAGATACCCTGTTAGTAATTTGTAATGTTGGTCATGAAAATAAGGTTCCGAGAACAGTTTAACGGTTAATAATTTACTCTCCGATTGTAAAAAACACTACATTTACGTAGATTTATGTCTACTGCTGGCTGAGGCTGCTCAAATGAGGGCATCAAGAATGTTGTCATGTTCACCTTGTATAGGTATTCAATATTCAATCTTCATAGATATTCCTATTTCTTAATATATAAGGTGCTAACAAATTAAGTACCAATATTTTAAGAGATGTCAACTTACATCAACACAATTAACTTTTTATAAGTAGAAATTAAGAAAACATTTTATACGATATTTTTGGTCCTTCATTTTCCGAACAAAATAAATAAATTACAATTCTACCCAAACTTAATCATACTGTTAATATAACTGACAAGAACATTTTCTGTCAAGTGGACATCGTTTTCTGTTAAGTGGCCAGTTAATTCATATTAAAAAGTTAGTAACCATAAGATAACCTACGTAGCAAACTTACTTCCCTAATTTTCTCCAAAAACATACATAATTTATTGTTTTATACATAAATAAACTGAGAATGCCGAGTACTATCAGCCCTAAAAATATTAGTCCCAAATTTATTGGCACCTTATATAGCATGTTATACCCATTTTCACTACTCTAGCACAACTTTTTAAAATTAATCAAGTATTTCAATTTATAGGAGACTTGCAGCGGTACCATTTTTATCGGTTTTTAACTCGCTTTTATTCGCTTCACTTGTAACTAACTAATCAATTATTATAGATGGCCAATATTTGGCCATAGCTACAGCTAGTAGTATTCGTGTAATTTCTAAGATGTTTGTAAGATTATTACACTTATACCTACCATATTATAACCTTACAGCACTGACTCAACGGCCCAAATGGATCTCATCCTCTGATTTCACAGAGCGCCACTTCTTTCTATCCTCTGTGTAAGGAGGCACCCGTTTCTGGGCATTGTAACCAGTAACAATAAAATCAGCGATATATTTACCACTTTACTAGGCCCTAGTGGCCAGGGCGGCTTTTTATTTATCATGAATTTAGTGTAGAATTTGGGTACCGTAAAATGGGGTGAGTAGGGATTGCGAAGGCAGTCGGGTTATGAATGGGGAGAGTAAGGATGATAGAGGGGTGAGGTGGTTTTTAAAGGCTACTGCTACCTAAATCATATATGTATTCTTATTACAAATGGAGCTATAGTAATATTCATAATTCAAAAGTGTCGATCCAACAATTTGCCCAACTCACCTTAGTATGAAATCCCATCTCATCCCAACTACCTACAAGGGACTACGGGGTGAGGAGGGATTTTGTGTTTATCGTTAAAGTTATGAAATGGAACTACCCAAAATCATAAAAAAACTAAAATACAAACGAACGGAACATTTATTATATACAATTCAGTTTGCATATGTAAAAATAAAATGTTATCGAGGTTTGAATGTCAATTTTGCCCCTACTCACCCCGTTTTACGGTAAAGGGGCGACTTTTTTACGGTGACCAGGGCGGCACTAAGGGGACATCCAGCTCCGAATTAAATACCAGGAATGTATTCTATTATAAGTTTATTATCACACTTACGAAATATACAAAACATATCACGATGGCACTCGCTATCAGTGCTTCAGACGCTTAAAATCACATCGCTGACGTTCGATGTTTGCTTGTGATTTATTATCAACGATTTCATTACAAAAGATCTTAATGATACCTATAAATAAAGACTAAATGAGTATAATTTTTTTAAAGTCAGATTTACATTAAGTTAAGTACTTCATCAATATGAACATTTCCTTAATTTATTGTAGTACTCTTATATATAGGTACCTACCAGTGGCGTGGGGTAAAATATATCCTTGGGCAAGCCGGTGCAGATTTGGCGTACATTTTTCTTAAGAGTTGTAGAATAAGGTGCTCAAATGCCTAATATTAGGCAAGCCGGTAGGAATCGAGTTCTTTAGACGCCACGCTACTGGTACCTACCTACATATTAAACATACATATTTATAAAAATCGCTGCTATTTATTCTGTATCTATTACAATGCACGAGATTCAATTTTTCTAGTTTAATATATAAGACTAACAGAAGATACCTACTACGATGCATTAAATGAAATAGGCGCATACTTTTCATGTTCAACAGATCTAATTAATATTATTTTTTAGTTTCTTGGTAGGTAGGATTTTTTGTTTTGCGCGCCATGGTTGAAAAACTGTCCACAATTGAACACTTATTACTAAGATAAAGTGGTCCACGTAGTTGAGGGATAGTGTGAGAGTAAAGGCTGCAAAGTACCTTAAGTAAGTTGTCACTTAGCGACCATAAGAACCACTTGCTTTCTCGAAACAATATTTATCTCTAATATGTACATAACACGTATAAATAGGGTTATGGAAAGAAGAGTCCCTTAAATTTGTCTCATTTCTCTGCAAATCAAATAAATGTGCTTTCATATTTAACGATGAAGAAAACAGTCGCCTAGATATTATTACAATCTAAATATGCTACAAATGAGAAACTGAAAGTACCTATATAGTAAGTTGATGTGAAAACATCACTACCATTTGGGTATTAAATTGACTAAAAGTAATGACAATCATCACAGAGATTCATAAGACACGGACGTAGGTACAACGGTCTCTACTGGAATAAAATAGCAATCCCAATGCGGTATACAATATTTTTGTGTTGTTCCTTGGACCTCATACAAAATCGCTTAAGTGTTGTTACACTTTGTTTATATCGTTTATGACCGTTACTACCAACCATATGACATTAAAATGGCGGTATTAGACAAAAAATGCATTTTGAAGTTAGATAAACTTTTACTAAAGGCAAGTACTTAAAGCGCGTTCTCGTATAGGTAAGTAATCACGTTACTGCGACTTTCCTTACGTCAATTCTTATTATAAACGACTTGTAATGTGTGCAATCCACCTTAGTTAGAGATATGCCTTATCCCATTGCACTCGCAAAGTAGTGCGTCGTTTTAACATAAGAAACAAAGTAATATTTTATTTACAATCGATCCTACAGGCGCTTTTACTTGGGTATTCCTATTTTGTATGTATTTTACGTCGAGCATATCGGTGATGTGAACTCTGTGCATGTCATTGTTTGTTAAGGGTGGCAGTTAGTGAGGGCGTGCGTCGCGCGCGGGGCGGGCGGGGCGCGAAGCGGCGGCAGCGCGGCGACGCGCGAACAGCGCATCGAGCCCGCGCAGCGGCGGCGCTGGCGTCGTCTCTGCCGGCGCCGCTTCCGTCTCTGTCTCGCTCTTCTCTGCGCTTGTGTTGATCTCTTCCGTTGCTTCCTCTTCTATCTTCTTGGCTGCTTCTGTGGTTGCCTGATCGAATGTGATGAGGTTAAAGTTTGCTTGCGTAATGTTTGACCCGATATGCTATTTGTACAGTCAAAGAAAAAAATAGGTAAGTACACACTTTGCCTTTATGTAAGGTGCATAGATACCTTGTTCTTTACTCCACTGTATATAATACCAAATTTAAAATCAAATCGACTTCAAATAGGTACGTGCTTGTGCAATAAAGTGTTTACATACATTATTAAAGGCGTTACCTACTTTTTAAGTACAATACCTCTATAAAATTTTGTCCCCTATTATAAGAGGGCTGCCACGGAAGGAACATACCTACTTCGTACTGTATGTACCATTTATTGTAGGTAATGTAAATATGACATGGTTGTTATGAGTCAGGTAAATAGATACCTCAGTAGAAGGTAGCTTCCTCTTCAGCAGAGGGTTGGGTCGTCGAGGCAGTGGTGTGGCCGCGACGCGCGGCTTGGGCGACGGCTGCACCTGCAGACGGTTGCGTATCCGCAGGCCTCCGCGGGGCGCCTCGGGCGCCGGCGTCGGGGACGACCCCTGCGACAAACCAAATCGATATCACGAAACATTGAAAAAAAAATAACTGCATGGACATTGAATAAAAGGGCATTCCATCAGAATATCGGGCACGTGACGCCATTCTTTTCATAGTTCTAACAAAGTTAAGGAAGTCTTTTTTACTGCCCCGTGTATGGCATGTTAATCCCATCAAAACACTACATATAAAAAGATGAAAGTCTCGCAACGCAGTTCTTCTACAACAAAGAAGTTTAAAGATGTACCTAATGTTAAACAAAGTCAGTACCTACTCGATTTCCACCGACTTGCCTATTATTTGTCAGTCAGTCAGTGACAAAACTAAGGAACTTTGACGTGCAATAAATAGTTCTTAAACTACACGTTCAAATTGGATGTTATTTAGAATATATTTAAGTTTTATTATGACTTATATATCGCTTAAAATTCAGGGTTTACCGAGCACAAAATTACAGGAGGCTGAAAATAGCCTGAACGGCTTGGAGAAAGGGATGGTACGGCCGTGGCTTTGTTTTGCTCGACTTGGCGGGGGCACTGCCGTGCCCCTAGATATATCATAATTTGGCTTTTGAATTTATGGTCTATTCTAAGACTTTTTATATGTTTTTAAGGAGGTTGCCATAGCAGTTACGTCGCCAACCAAATTGACGTTCTGAAATCTGACGCCCAAAATAGCATTATTAGTGAAGCAGAGTAACTAAACAATCAATCTAACAATAGTTTAGTTATTAATTGAGTAACCTTTAGTAAACTTCTTTTGACGCTACGATGTGCAGATATGCACTGTCTCGTGATCCATATTATACGCATCCTGCTAATATTATAAATGTGAAAGTTTGTGAAGATCTTTGAATGAATTGAACGGATTGAAATGAAATTTCCCTACGCTAATAGTCTGAAAGGCGCGGGGTATCAGACACCTATTTTTGTATCCTCGATTGCGCGCGAGGGAGGGCGCGCAATCTGGAGTAGACCTGCATTCAGAAATGTGAATCAAAATAGCCACCAAAAGGGTGCTGCAGGATCGGCGACGACTACAGGGCAGGGCTCGTTTTTTTCTTCCTAACGAATGCTCTTTCTACAAATCAACATAGTCATCGTAACCATTTGGATGAATCCTCAGGCTCCGGGATAAGCCTCAAAATGGACTTGTAAAGATCGTGAAATATTATTAGATATTTACTATTAGCCTTTCGGTGAGGGAAAAACATCGTAAACCTGCATACATTCTCTAAGAAATTCAAAGGTGTATGTGAAGTCCCCACCCGCAGTGGGCTAGCGTGGGAACTACAGCCCATACACTCTCCTCTTTGAGAGTAGGCCTGTGCCCAGCAGCAGTGGGTCGTATATAGGTTGATGAAGTGAAAGATCATGAAGCAAAGATAGTCATAGGTTAAAGAAAGAAATAAGTGGTAACCTCAGCATCAGAGTCGGTAGCAGGCGCGTCGGGCGCGGAGGTTTCGGCGGGCGCGTCGACGGGCGCATCGGTGGGCGCTACGCTGGCGCCGGGCCGCAGGCGCGGGCTCGTGCGCAGGTTCAGCCGGGGGCCGGGACGGAGGGACGCGGGCCGGAGTCCTGGTCGGCCGCGGCTACGCATAAGACACGGATTAGTTAAATACGTTAGTAATGTTCCCGCCTGAATATTCGTAAATCTCATAAACAATGTGCCAAGCCAGAAATACTCCTAAATACGAGTATGCTTGAGCTAGTTAAATATCTATATGTACATTCGGTATAACATAGTCGGGTATAAGTAAACTTACTTTATGCTATAGTTCCACAGGCTTAAATCGGTTTATTTCGACAACGAGATTTGAGTAATCAGTCAAATTGTTAGATTTAAACTCGGTTATAATAACACTTACGTCGACCGTTCGGTAACTCCAAGTATGTAGAAACTCATTTCAACAATTAGATTTATGCAAGTCATGAATGAACTTCACAAGAAATTAAAATCATAATTAGAATGCTTCAGTATAATTTGCCTAGAAAGCATTTAATCATGGTGAAATGAAGTTGTAGGCTAAAGAAATCGGATGGTTTTACAAGTTAGTAAGCGTGTATGAAAAATTATTTCCCTAAAAGTAGGTTAAAAGTAAGATAATGTGTCCGTATTCGTAGCTGGTTTACATAGGTATTTACCCAATGGTTCTGCCTGGAGCGACGGTGGTCTCGCCAGATTCGTTGGCGGCAGGAGCCGTGCTGTCCTCGGCAGGCGGAGCGGCGCTCGTTGTGGAGCCTGGTCGTCTCAAGCTCGGGCGAAGGCGGGGCCTATGGACGTAGCACATAGCACCAATAAATAAGTATTCTGTGGCGTGTTTACTTTGCCCGTTACAATATTGCTGCCCAAAATACCATTCCATCGACCAGTCAAGTGGTAACAAAGACACAATGCTATTCTTGTCAATTAATCCTTGTCACTTGTCATAATTAGCAAATAACTTCAAACGACAATTTTATTCGCTAATTATTGTGAAATAAAGAAACTCACATACATACATTGACCCTGAAAACAATCCTTTTTTTTGGGCAGACGTGTTAAAAGTGTAATTTAAATATTTCAAATGTTCGTCGTAAATAAGGAAACCAATATTTTTTTTGCAGTTTATTAATCTGGCCGTTTTATTAAAAAATAAAGTTTTTCTGTTGTGTGGCGTGGCATCCAGTTTCATCCAAGTAAGCAGTTGAAAAACGGACTAGGGTACAGATTTTCTTTAACACGTTCCCGTCCCGGTGCCCTAATGTGGGGTCATGAAGTTTTTTTTCAGGAGTCCGTGCTTCCACTATGGGGTCACTTCCCCATACTGATTCCACAGTTGGGACTTGTGATATTGTCCGATAGTTTTGTATGGGGACAGTGAACGTGTTAAAGGCCCCAAATACGTCGCTTCACTGTATTTCAGTCACTTGTAACACATTAGTGCAAGCTTTAGTAGGTATTTTTATATTACACACCCGGGGCAGTAAAAAAAATATGATCCTGATCACAGGTGTTTGTGACGGCCATAAATATGCAATCAGGGCCTTTCTTTTTACCTTGAAAGATGTGTACAGACATTATTTGAAATTTTACACTTCTCTAAATTGCACGCCTATAATTG
The DNA here is from genome assembly GCA_947034925.1 of Eudemis profundana. NCBI lineage: Eukaryota > Metazoa > Arthropoda > Insecta > Lepidoptera > Tortricidae > Eudemis > Eudemis profundana. The sequence goes on from OX344794.1 coordinate 32,073,144, forward strand.
AAATTAGAGGATGCCCGCAACTTCGTTCGCGAAAGTGAAATAAGTCTTGTAAAAAGTATCCCGCTTATGTGTTAGGTAGGTCATGAGCTGTATACCAAATTTCAAGGGATAGCCCACCGAACGAAGACCAAAATTTGCCTGTCAAGGGAAAAAACTCGTGTATAAGCGAATTTTGGCATAGTTGTGAGGAATGGGGTTTTAAACGACATACTAAAAGTACTGATGGGTGGGGGTGAAGCTAACGGGGGGAGGGGGGGTGAAAAGGTCCCTTTTTTTAGTTTTTTGCAAAAAACTCGTAAACTGTGGCCTATAGCTAAAAATAGTCTGAAACACAAATAATGTACGTAAAATTCTCTACAAAAAAGATGTAAACGTTTTTTCTCTGGGATCAATACTTCATGAGATATAGATGGAAGTATATGACCAATAAAGAAAACACATTTGTTTAAGTACGGCACGTATATTCCTAAAGATAAAATCCCTAATTATTGTCTAAATCTAAAATATTATCATAATCATCGTCGTCAGCGGTTACTTCGATAGGAGCTCCGTTAGTGCATGAGCCGGAGCATACACCGCAGACATTGGAGCAGGGAATTCCAGCTTTCCGGCAGCCACATCGCATCCCACATCCCGTCTTACACCGGCAGAATATGGTTTTGAGAATTGAGTCAGGTGCCACTGGGTCGTCGGTTGTCTCTGGCTTTAGGATGCCATCGTCTCCTATCAAGTCGAGTTTACTTCGTTTGGTGGACTAGGAATGGGCCTGGCAGTTTGTGTGTGAAGCTCACACAAACATAGTCTTGTTACAATTTTCTTATACGTACAGATGGATAGGGAAACAATTACATACCTCGGTGCGGGGGTTTCACTGGCGAGCGCGCCGCTGTCCTCCGACGCGGGCGCAGCCGTCGTGGAGCTCGGGCGAGTCCTGCTGAACAATCCGCGTCGACCGAACGCCTGCAACAATACACACATGTACTTATTATTTACGCAACAGTCTTTTCGTTTAAACATATTTCTGAACAGCTATTAGACACGTCTATTGGACGTAAAATAAATGTAAGTAATAAAACACTTTTGATAATTCATGAACGAAATTTTGTATGACAGTCCATTATTCCATGATAACTGAGATGTTTTCCGTAAGTAGATCCAATCGAGACATGGTTAGAGAGAGTGTATACATTATAAATGCCAAAGAAACGTTGGATATACATATAATACATATTCTTTATAACTTATGTCGTTCCCTGGCAAAAGGTGCCAATCGCCAATAAAGACGATATTTATTTGCAGCTTTGAATCAGTAATTTTTTATTTTATGCCAGTAAACCTTTTGTTTGATGGGAACGACACAATATTAAATAATAAAATGATTTAAACTTGTTATTATTATATCTACTATTATTTCATTCGCAGCGCAGTGTTCGCTCAAGCATTTGCATAACATAGATAGTAATTATAGTTACATACTCAATTGCATAAACGTTAAACGTTCCGTTTTAGTTAAAATAATTCCGTCTGAAGTTGTGTGCCTTAATGTTTATCTTGGTGAGTAAGAAGAAGATGAGCTTCTTATAGCTGTCCCCGAGAGTGTGAGGTACAGAGAAACAATCACGGTTACTCGTCGAGTTTTGTCGTACCTTACCCTCGCATATCATGCACACCCCGACTGTTAATTAAGTTTTACACCTTAATTTAACGTGGTGTATCATAAAGTGAGAAAAACTGTCCTAACAGGATATTAACTATAATGGTTGGCAATGGGTATAGGCATACCTTGGGCTGTGTCACAGGCTTCTCCGCCGGGGCCGAGGCGGGCGTGGAGGTGTCGACGGCGGCTGCGGTGGTCTTGCGAACGCCGCCAGGCTTGCCGAACCGACCTGTTGACAATGGAGACCACATGTTACTTAATGGCATTTAACTTAAGCCTCGCGCAGCTTTAGAATGAGGGTGTTTAAAAATCATAAATCCACCAGGTGGCAGCAGGGTGGCGAATGGTCTATTTGGCAGTAGATGTCAAAATCAGGTGATGTGATTGGTGGATTTTGGCACCTACTGTCAAAAAGACCATTCGCCACCCTGCTGCCACCTGGTGGATTTATGATTTTTAAACACCCTCATTACGCAAGTAACTGAAAATATACATTATAGATATTCGTTTAGTAAAAAAGACACAGACACAGACAGTGACAATATAACTGTTCAGTCCCGAAACTAAAGCGACATCTAGATGCTGAAAATAGTCACATTTTAACTGTGTCATTAAAATCCTATATCCTATTACATCGCAAACACACCACATAGTCTAGAAGCCATTAATTGAATCGGTTTATTCGAATATTACCAAAGCTCAAGACTTTAGTTTAGTTGTTTTCCAACTAACTGATATAATTAAAAAATACATGTAACTAAAATAAGAGCCTGTAAATACACTTATTGAGATTATCTCACTTAAGAGATATATTATTTAATATAGCATTGCAAATAAAACATTCGCAGAGCAATAATAATAAAACATAACATCGCTATAGCATCAAAAATACAAAGTATAACTGGAAAATCAACAAAAGTTCTTTCAAGAACTTGCCGTTCCTGCATTTAGATGTCGTTATCGCTGTATAAATTAATTAGTGCGAATTTTTACAAGTGTTTACCTCGAGCTTTCGTAGAAGTTTCTTGTGGGGCTTCGGTGGCAGCACTGGACGTCGAAGAGACGCGCGCGCGGGGACGCGGTCCGCCCCTGAATCGCGAGGGGCGCGTGGGCGCCGCGGTCGTGGTGGTCGTCGGCGCCGGGGTGGTCGTCGTCGTCGTTGTTGTGGTGGTGGTCGTCGTTGTTGTCGGTGTGGTCGCCTCTTCGGTGGTGCTCAGAGCCTCCGTTGTGTACGACTCCTCATCAGCGACGGTGGAACCCTCGAAACCCAGCTCGTCGGTGGTCGGGTTCACATCGTTGTTCAAATTTTCACCCGCCAAATAAGCGTACAGGTCAAGAGCGACCTTTTCCATTGCGGTCATAGTAGTGTATTCTGTAGTGTCCTGTTCATAAGGTGTCGTTTGTTTGTAGTCCGGAGGAAGTTTCGAATCATCGAGAATTTCTTGGAATCTGATCCCGCTCGATAAGCTGTGACCTTCCCTTACTGAATCTTTGGTATGCGACGGCTCTTTGGTAGATGACCCTTCAGGAATTATTTCAGTGGTAGTCTTACTTTCAGAAGAATACCTAGTTGGTGGTTCTTTGTACTGAGAGGGAATATCTCCCGAATTTGTCTTGAAGCTATCTAAATCAACAAGTTCAGAACTGGGGCGCCTGAAAAAAACATATTTTTTATATTATCTGCTTATGTAATGATTTACCATTACATGTACATAAGGCGTTTATTTCATTGATATACATAGAAGTTATTGCTAATATGCAAAAAATAAGCAATATCCAACTAAAAACATTGAAAAACAAAATTTGCTTTGACTAACTGAATAATTAAAGTTTGAAATATAATGATCTGATTCCATCTATCTTCACATTTTCGATCTCGGTAGATCGATCGAGTACAGTTGAACCACATCACATACTCATTAAGCTTCATCGTCGGAGTAGCGGATATAGTAAATTGTACCTACTTAATGGTATATATACATTCTATTTAATTACACAAATATATGTGTATATACCTGATATGTGCTCTGGTCCTGCTCCTCGTTTGGCCAATAGACTCGTCGGCAATGTTATCGATCTGCGGTCGGCCTCGCTGTCTGGTCGTTTCTGAAGAAACTTCTGGAACATACGTTGTCGAGCTAGCAGGAGTTAAGTTGCGGCCACGAGGCGGGAAACGCGTGCTGGATGGTAATCTGCAAGTAAAATAACACCCACGTCAGCCATACGTCAATGCGTTATCCGTCAAGAAATTTATAAATAACATTATAGTTATTGTTAATTACCTGTCTTCTTCAATTTCTTCTTCGACGGGGGCGGGCGCAATTGTACGTCCTCGTTGGCGACCTCTACCTGTAGCCGGTAAGACTTCATTCTGATTATCGGGGGTAGCTACAGTCGTTGCACCGGATCTGTCTATAGAGCTATACTTGCTCTTGGCCTTGGTCTCTTTGCCGATTTGGTTATCAGCTTCAGCCTTTTGGGGACCATCATGAGAATTGTGAACGGGTTCAGCAGTGGTTGAAGAAGCTTTTTCTTTACTATCTTTTTTGTTTTCGTCTTCCTCGTCGTAATAGTAGTAAATATATTCGTACTCATAATCCTGTCCATTTGGTCCCTTTTTGATTTGGATGCGGGAGTGCTGTTTTTGTTCGGAACCAGCGGTTTCTAATTTTACATTCGATGACAACAAACCAGTATTAATGTCTTCAATGGTGTCAAAATTAATAGGAATATAATCATACCCCTTGTTTGCAGTTGGAGGTGCAGTAGTCAAAATTGGTTTTTGAGTCGTTGTACCGGGCCTGTCACTTAATTTTCCTGATTCAGACATTGCTTCTAATTCAATATGCATCTTTGGATTAATGTCTTCATTTTTAACATTCTCTTTTATTTTGATATCTTCTATTTTAGATACAGGCACATCAATCTCTATTGATTCAGCTATTTTACCCTTTTGTACCTTTTTAAGTAAAACTCTTTTATCTTCTTCGATTGATACTATGCCTTCTGAGGTATGCTTTCCACCGACTTTACCGTTGACTGTTTTTTTATTACTTTTGTCATCTTCCGGTCTAAAATTTCGATGATGTGGATGTTTTTCAGGAATTTTATGCGAGGTCTCGAAGTTTCTTAACGGGATTTGTTGACCCGAACTAACTATAACATATTCCTCACCTTGCCGGGGCTCTGTGATAATCTGTACCTCGGCAATAGCTTGGTAGACTGTGCAGACTAGCAAACATCTGTAACAATAAAAGGAAACATTGTAAGATAGATATCGCGGGAAAGTAACGTTAGCGCGATAAGATCCAGCAATTTATGAGTCAGCAAGATGACATCTGGCTGCTGCGCCTATACGGGTACAGTTGCTATACAGCCTCGCGTCTCGACACAAAGAGTGAGTCATCCACGTTTCATCACTCCGGTCCCGGCGCTTGACGCGATTTCGCTAGCATTCCAACAGATATGTCAAGTGCGCCGGAGACGCTGTAATTTATGCACTGCTTACATACATACGCGCGAAACAACCAAATGGCTGTAAGTCCTTTCGTAACATTTTGCATATTTGCATACTCCTATCAACAAACTATACTATAGGCCGCCGCAGTAAAAAGGCAAAGCGATTGTGAGAAACCTTATGTTTCTAGATGACTAATAGAACACAAACAATGTCGAACATTGCAATATGCTGTTGCAAATAACTGATGTAGTCGTGAGAAATGTTAGCGAAAATCAGAGCGTGGGTGTGTATTACGAATACTAATTTCGCAGAAGTGCAAATCGATGAAGTAATGTGACATCGCTACTACTTTCGCTTATAGAGATTCACACGTGATGTATGGAATCGCTTGCCAGGGCATTATCGTCACAAGTTTTTTACTGTCGAGTTCTAGAAATAGAATTTTGTGTTTTTAGCAAATACGTTTAAAGCGCGATGATTCATATCGCACTCACTTTGATTATAAATCCAATTATCGAAGTCGGAAGAAATTGCTTCCGCGCAATTTGTTGCAAACTCATGCAGCGGCACGCGGAACTGAGGGTGGGATACGGCAGCGATGGCCGCGATACTGAGACCATTTTTGTTCATAATTGTAATAATATTTATCTACCGAGATATTAAGATGCAGTGGTGTACTAGAGATCATTGTAGGCGGATACATTTAGTATCGGTATTGGAATAAATCGACAGTCTAGAAAATAGGCATTGAAATGAGCCCGATGGTAATTATTGCGCCGGTGCAACCAGACCGGTACACGCGATACCGGTTCCAAGAGTTTCAATTTCACTGGATGTAAGGTCGCACCGATCGCAAGGCTATGTGAGCGTACTGACACATACCAATTCAACGAGAACTGATTTTCAGAGCATCTACTAACCATAATATAGTACGCCACTTAAGCGCTCTTTACATAAATATCTACAAAAGTTGCTATAGTTGACATCCTGCTAATATTATAAATGTGAAAGTTTGTGAAGATGTTTGTATGTTTCTTACTAAATAACGCGGTAAAGTTTAGTGGATTGAGATAGTATTTGGCATACAAGTAGATCGAGTCCAGTATTGAAGCATACGCTTCTTTATATGTATCCCGGTAGAGAGTTCCCTTGGGATAATAACAGAAAAAACGCCTGCGTCCGTAGGTAGATGCTTGTCTACAATAATATACTTTTCACTTCTCATGCTCTTAAAATGTTAATTTAGTCTCTGTATATCGGGACTAAAGTTCCTTATTAATCTCTAGGGATTAAAGTAAATTTTTTTTAATTGACTTTGAAAACCCCTAAACAGCCAATCGGGGTGTTTGTGGTTGGAATATTGTCGCCATTTTTAGTGATTGTGTATAGACAATTTTTGGGTGTGAAAATAACCTAAAAAGACAACTGTGCAAAAATATTAAAAAAATAACGATTTAATATTTGTTTAACATAGTAATAATTATTAATTATTACGAATATAAATCAATTTAACTAGATTAGGGGTAACTTAATTTTATTTTGCATGATCCAATTAGTTTTAAAATAGGTAGTTTTCACGTTTGAACCTGTTGGCTAAAAATGCCAGCATTTAAAGCCTAAGTGACTTCACTAAGTAAAAAAAAAATAAAGAACCGCGGAAAATTTTTTCTTTGCTTTTTGAATGTTCATTAATCGTATTGAGCACAATATTTCAACAATTAATGTGTATAGTGCAACTTTATACCGAAAGTACGGAACAATAAATATTGTAATTTTATGTAAGAGAACGTCGTTTTTTTCCTCGCATTCAAAGTGAAAAGTAGAGTGTTTAACGCGGGACTAAACAACCATAATGACACTCGAGCTATAGTCACCCTCGCTACACTCGGGTGGCTAAACACCTCGTGTCATTATGGCTTGTTTTAGTCCCTAGTTGAACAATCTACTATATTTTGTGTAATTTATACTTCTATTTAGGTGGTACGACAACGAGTGCAGGATATTTAATTATGATTTACTGGTAATTAACTATGTCTAATTACTTATATAATGACTGCTGGTTTTTCTCTATCATTATTTAAATACCGATTTATGAATGACGTTGCGTTATGCTTTAACTTTATTATACTACCTATCAAATACACTATGGACAAGGACTATACGTAAGTATGTAATTTTTTATACCTGTACGATAAATGATGTTAATGCATGAAAATTCACACTTTTTTATGTTTTCAATTAAATTTTGTTTAAAGTTTAAGTTATGTTATATGACTAGGTACAGGCAGCCCCAGAGCCGCCTGAACACTTTAATACTATGCCACAATACCAACATGTTCAGCTACTGTGGTGAATGTAAGAGCATAGGAAGTAATAAAATAAGTGAAGCACGAATCAGGCCACCTGTGCTGAATGTCATTGAATCTGGCCAACTGTGTTTGGCAGTGGAAAATGGCAGCAAATTCTAAATATTTTGGGCTGGCATCCATCTCTTATAACACTTATTACTATGTAGTAACAAGTATATGTATACTGTATAGATTGAATTACTAATCATAAGTAACTATTCCTCACTGAATACCGAACTGAACAAATCTATCTATCTCTTCTAAACTTTATGACTTTAGAGTGTAAAATTGGTTATCCTAAAAAGATAAAATTTAATTTGATGTACATTGCTAATCATTAATAGGACTTTAGGATTACTGCAATGCATTTGCTCTACATTGCTACGGCCAAATGCAGCTTGTAAGCTTGCCGGAGCCGACCTCTAACATGCGCTGCGCGTATACACCAAGCAAGTTTTTAAAGATGTTAGGTGCAAACCAACATGTGCTGAAGATTGGCCAATGCTCTGAGTGCCAGTAGGCGCAAGGCTAAGCTCATTATACTTCTTAATTAAGTAACTTACTCGTCAAATAGTCGTTTTAGTATGTTCTCGCTTGCTTGGCTTCAGCACGCTGTTGGTTATGTCATTGTTGTTCAAAGAATAACGACCATGAAACTTTTGTTTATTGGAACGAATTGTTAACATTGAATCGTGCCTAGTTGAACTATAGTTTATAGTTTACTGTAGTTTACTGTGCGCGCATGAGTTAGAATCTCGAGCACTGTCGGGGGTCAAAGGTTGAACTTTGATTGGGGTATAATAAATAATTTTTATTAATTTATAAAATAAAATAAATATTATGGGGACAATCTGACACAAATCGACCTAGCGGGTCATCCATATAGTACGGAACACCCATGGGGGGAGGGGAAGGTCTAGCCAATTGTGACAGCCTATATTAAAAAGATGAAATATGTTAGGAAAAAGTGTGACATGGGAGGAGGGGGGGGGGCGGTCTAAAAGTCTGGAAAATAGTGGGATGTAGGTACTAGTTTTGTGGATGACCTATTTCCAAAGTAAGCAATGCTTGTACAGTCAAGGAATTTAATTTCCTACCCTTTTCATTGAAATGTTGTTAAGCATTCACAATGCGTTAAGGTCGAAATTTCTATTTCAGTAATAGTATTTAAATGTCAATACGTATTATTTGTCACTGCATATTAAAGATAACCTCTTTGCGAAGTCATTTGCTCATCTAATTACGAATACGTGTCAGTTGGTGTCAGTGTCAATCGAGAACATTTTAAAATAATTCCGAATCCAGACTCCGGAAAGTCTACCACAAACGTCGATAATCTAAATTTCGTTATCTGCGTTCCTTTCATTCGAATATTGCAAGAGCGAGAAAGATGGACTTTCTTCGAATTTCGATTCCGCGGTTGTCGACCTTTTTTGATAGTGCCTTGACGTTCCAAATTTCAGTTCACCATGTCAACGTTGTTAATCTGTTACCTAGTTACTGACACAAAACAATGCGTGTGATATGTCAAAGTAACGTTGTAGTCTAGCTAGCTCTTATGATGACAGTATGCTATACGATATTGGACCTTAGGTGGGTTGGAAATTAAATTCCTTGACTGTACTATGGGTACTAGACGACGATATAAGATACTTATATAGATAAATATTATACTTAAATATATAGAAAACATCCAAAACTCAGGAACAAACACTCGTGCTCATCACACAAATATTTGCCCTTACCAGGATTTGAACCCGGGACTCTAGCTTCGTATGCGGTGTCACTCCCACTAGGCTAAACGTGTCGTCCATATTCATTATTACTGACTCTGGAAATAATTTGTCAATATTCGTATCGACTTGGCTTAACGAAGGCGTCGACCTATTTTCAGTTTGGGTCTACGAATTCGTAGCACCGGCGTAGCATTCCTTGGTATTCGTAGCACCTATACAGGATCTTACCTGAAATGCTGCATATCCTATTAGTGTCATATTAAGTAAATAAGGTTTTAACATACCTAAGTGTAATAACAACATTTATTTTTAGAGGTGACATAATGAACTCCAATCAAAAACAGGTTATCGATATATTGGAACAGGCGACGGCAACGAGCCGTGATCGAATGTATTTGTGCATAACCACCGATTGTTATCCGTGGGACCTATTCTACGGACGGCAGTGGATCAAGGACCTAACAACACATTTCTCACACGATAGTATACGGGTAGATAAGCGCAGGTATTGCACAGGTTATGTAAGAATATGGCAGGAAAACTCTATAAAGTCTATTGAAACTAATGTGTTTTAGACATGGTCAAATTAAAGGATGTGTAATACTTCGCCGTTGTTTTCAAATATATTCGACATAGTCCGATAAACCCATTTTAATGCATTTATGTTTTAAGGAATGTTCTATCAATTCGTCATGGACGGCTGGAATTGTAGGTGCGTCAAGTCAATCGAGTGCGCGAATGCATAATTTCATTAAATTTACTCAAATAATCACAACATTACATTACAATACATGTTATTGTGAAAGTTGAAGGAATACATAGGTACCTTTAAATTGAAAGTTCAAAGTTATTCTTATTCCTAACAACATTCAGTTTTGTGATTCGGACTCGTTTAAATGCGCTACTGGACTAGTGACGTAGAAGTAGCCTGATTATTTGATACGTGCGTACTTACACCTGAATATTACTTTATGCTAATGAAATTTATTTGCTCCTGTGAGCCAGTTTGTCTACTGCCCGGGATAATGCTAGGTATGACGATTATGATAGGTATCTATTTTGTTCTTAGCCACAACCCACAGTAGTCCCAGCATAAGTAAAACCACGTATACACTGTTAACCGTTCTTTGGTTGTTGAATTAGTTTTGCACTTATCCTACTTCACATATAAGACTGTTGTTCATATTTTAGGACCAAAATCAAGATTTTTTTCTTCTTTATAAATAAATCTATCCTACCAGTAGAGTTGCGTGCATTGTGACAATAATAACTCTAACGAATGCTGTGTCAGTCTCGCATGTGAATAAAACAGTTTATACCTACCAAATGTGGCAAGAATGTACGAGTAGTTAATGTCACTTTTTAATTATTGCAATAATCACGAATTACTGGTCTGGAAACGATTGACCGTGATTATTAATAAATATACATAATTATTGTCACTTCTTGGAGAAACCCGGATCTGAATAATTTCTCTATCCGGGTGTCAAGATTATATAATCAACCGGTTGTCATTAAAATATTTGTTAAGTCGACGTAAGTACCCGCATCGCCTCCACTTATATTTTCGTATTGCATTATCAAACAATCGTGCCACAGATTAATCGACATTTAAACGCACGTAGATATATTATACTTTATCATACGATACCTATTTAAGCCGGTCTGTTATTCAATTTCTCATTTAATTGGCGAATTGCAACATCCAGGGTTTACGATTATTAATAGAAATTATTGTGTATGGAATATTATTGTCTGATTATGCCGATTAGCAAATTGTTCAAGGTTTGTAAAAGGCAATTTTTTTATTGAGAAAGGTTTGCTAATAAAGTTGAAGTGGCTTTCGTAAGTTATTGGGTTGTACGACATTTATCGGTGCTCAGTCACGTAAGTTCCGTAGTCATTGCTACTTCACTCTAAACTTTGATACTCGCAGTTAAGTACACGATTAGGTACTCGGTAAACGAGGCCGGTTGATTCATTGCCGGCTCTTTCCAACCGCCTCAAAGGTCACGCAGTCTACTTACAGAAAAGGCAGGTCGAGATCTTTATACACGCGACTTACATTTCCTGCATCTGAGAATAGGTATCTTTCTATCAAGGTAATATTGGTCGGAGACAATAACTGTAAAGTGTCCTGTGACAAGGTCCGAGCTGGTGAAGCCAACGTGCGCGAGGTCGCGGGTGAACGTGCGCTGGCGTCGGCGGACCGGCCGCAGCATACCGCATTACCGACGGTACCTACCGATTTACCCGCTTTATTTACATATTAGGAAAAAGGTTTATGCCTTTTTCTAGCATCATACTTATAGTATGGAAATACCCAACTTCCCTTAAAAGGCGCAACAACAGGAGAGCATTCATCGATCGCGGTAGAAGAATCATGCATTCACGTTTATGAGATTACCTGTTGATACATAGGTGCCTGTATTAAACCTAGCTCTTTCATGCAGTACAACAAAAGAATTAGCGTAATCGCTTAAATATTCACAGGTTTTCATGAATTTAGTTATTCCTCATTCTAACTTGACATCGTAATAATGAGAGAAAATAGCTGCAATTGTCTGCTTTAAGACAATGTACGTAATATAAACGTGATAGGTAGGAGTGTGCACATTAACGTAACTGGTCATTACGGAGACGCTGTGAGAAAATTGTTAATTGCTGGATACGTCAAAGATACAATTGAGCGGGGGCGTAATAATGTTAATGTGTTGCACTAGAAAATGTTCAATGCAAGAAACATGTGGTTATGGTAAGTTGGTGGACATTCTTTGTACAATTGCGTTGTTTTTACTTTCGAATAAAAAGTAAGAACGACCTATGAATCAGAGGATGTAATAAAAATTCTCTTGCAGTGCGGAGCGATGGCTATGTTATGTTTCATGTCGGCGCGACGCGTGCGCCGCATACCGCGACGGCGCGGGATGCTAGCTGAATACCTACACTAACGAACAGTTAAGGCCTTCGCATCATAAATCCCTCGTCAGAAGCCACTTAACGCCAAATGATTTGATTATATAATCAATATGACTAGTTTTTCCAGGTTATATAAAGAGGGAGACAGATAGCGTAAGTAGCAGTGGCGTGGCGTCCATAGAACCCGATTCCCGCCGGCTTGCCTATTTTTTAAAGCATGACTGGTGTATTTACTACTCCGGAAGAAAAAGCAATCCAAATCAGCTCCGGCTTTACTAAGTAATATATTTAACGCCACGCCACGGCACGGTAAGTAGGTATATGTACCAATGGATATTTTTCACTAAGTTCAGAGCAAAGTAAAGCGTGCCCTTAGCACTTGCCTAGTTCGTTTATTTATTTGATATCACAGGTGTAGTTTTGTATTTTTGCCCTCTTTATTAGATATCTCTTCTACCTACATATCGTCAGTTAAAAGCTTTGTCTACACACATGCTGTAATTTACCTCATTAAACGTACAACATGCTTTATTACTTACAGTAAAAAAATAACAATGAATAACATACTTTAATCCTGTAGAAAAATTATACACAATGAAAATATCTTAAATAAATCCGATTGAGACGACTATCTATGTGATCTAAAAATCATTGAAAACATTTACCTACATAACTGAGCTTAAACTTTGTACAGTAGGTAGTTGTAAGTGAAATTTTATAAGTGACGTAACATCGTTTGCTTCGGCAATGTTAGCACTATTATGAGATCTTAATGAGTAACTTTTATTTACAGAAACGTAATTTCGTTGCTATGCAACAGAATGCAATTTGCAGTTTATGATATGAAACGAAACTGCCTCTCGACACAGATTATCTCGCTCGTGACCTGGAAACTAATAGTGATACCTAACCAAAATGATAAATGGGATTTACATCCGAAAAATATACTGATCTAAAACCACGAGTTCCCAATATGTTTTGACGACAGAACTCTTTCTAAACATAAACTTTTCTACGGAGCCTCAGTGTATCTTGAGTTTTTGAAAACAGAGGCATACATGAAATTGTCACTACCCCTAACAAAACTCCTCCCCTCCTCCCCTCCATCTCCTTGCGGAGAGTCTCAGAGCGTAGCGGGCCTACACTGACATGCAGACACGTGACATTCAACCTTCGCATCTAATATCGAAGAAGACATTAAGTATGAGATGGCGAAATCTACAATTAAATAAACAATATTAGTTTCACGTTTTGATAAAATATATGAATACCGAAAGATGCATTATAACTTATAAGTATGTATAGATAAGTATGTTAACGACTATTTGAAGGTTAATCTAGTTAAGTAGGTATTACAATACATTTATTGAGGTGTTTCAACTCTTTTAACTGTTCCAACTCGCATATCATAGAGGTTAAGCAGCATTACAACTATCCTATTATAGTTCTAATCACGACGCGGGTGTTAATTGTTACGTGACCGTAATATACTTGGTTACTGTAAGGTTGACGAACTGTAGTACCGTTCAGCATTACGAATTACGTTGCAGCCCAATAAAGGATAACTCGACACGCGTGATCGTTCCGATGCATACTTAACTGGATATAGACAGGTGGTACCTACAATAAGTGAACATTTCGTTTTGACGAGATTTTATCTTATAAATATTGTACATGGTTATAAATAAAATTATGTCAGCAATTCATAATTATACAAAGGAACCAAAACTCCATGTGACGCAAGTGCCCCTACTCTTAAAGTATAACAACTACAACTATAAATCGACTAAATATTTCAAACCTATATGCAACAAACCGGAGCGTGCTTCCAATTTCCATACATTTAATAACCTATCAAATTTGTGTTTTTTGATATTTTATTATTAAGTCCAATTGAGTCACAGAGCCACTAACTTCGCATGGCGCACTTGCATCGCGTCGGGTGGAGTGAACAGAATATTTTGTTGTAAGTAAATGTACGCAAAATATTCCGTTAACTCAACCAAGAAATTGCGTCATCTTTATACAATAAAAATCCATAAAATAGTAGAATAAGGGTTTGGAAGCGACACGACGTGACGAATACCTTGGTACTTGCCAAATATGCTTCCCCGAGCGGAAAATCAACTTTTACTACAATGCCGGGTGAACACGTTTCGTAAACAGGAACTCTGCCTGCGTAGGTAAGGTAAGGCACCGACAGGGTTGGGCAGTATTTCAATTACATGTATTTGAAATACGTATTTGAAATACAAATTAGTATTTTGTATTTGTATTTCAAATACTACTTGGAAAAGTATTTTGTATTTAGTATTTCAAATACTGCACTCGCATGTATTTAGAATTTTGTATTTCAAATACTTCAAGCTTTAAAATACATTTCCACAAAATACTTACATTTCATTAAATTTATATGAACGTCATGGTAAGTCGGTAACCTTAGACCGTCGAAACATTTCCAACCGTGTGGCCCGTGTGATAGCGCCTTTAGAACACAGCACAGTGACATTGACAGCAGCAACATTGAGTGTAAGTGTCAACTTCAAGTGTCATAAGTGTCAAATCACTCTGGGATTTAGTCCGTTACGCTGGATGGTCTAGGAGGCAAGGGTGAAATTTCCAACTTATTTCCTCATGAAAATGCTCTGTTTCTCCCTTATTTCGGTCTACTTCCAGTCACAAATCTCTAAGTCTGGCACCTCGGAGCGGTTGCGTTTGCCCAGGGGAGACCCGTAAACTTGCAAAAAAATCTGGAAAAATATCTTATCGCCTCAAGGATAGTTTTGGGTTTAATCTATAGTTTTTTATGCTGGTAATCTCGAGGTAACATTGCCAGACCAGTAGGGCGTTGCTAAATACCTGCCAGACTGTCCTGAAGTTGCAAGATTGGGGTCAAAATTTATCTTATAGCCTCATGGCTGATTCTTGCATATGTTATTGTATACTCCCCAAAACATACCCTATCCAAAATGACAGACCATTAGGACGTTGCTTTCAGCCCCCAGACGAGGTCAAAGTTGTAGGTATACTAGCAAAGAAGCATGGAAAAATATCTGACCGCCACAAGGAGTTTTGGGTTTAATCTATAGTTTCTTATGTTGGTAATCTTGAGATAACATTGCCAGAACAGTAGGGCGTCGTTAAGTACCTGCCAGACGGACGTGAAGCTCCAAAATTGGGCCCAAATTGACATAATAAGCACAAGGCTGATTCTTACAAATGTTGTTATGCAGTCTCTAAATATACCCTATACAAAATGACAGAGCATTTGGACGTTAGGTTCATGCTGCCAGACGAGGTCAAAATTGTAGGTTTCAGTTACTAAAAGTAGATAGGATTAGTGCGTTCTGGCTCAACCCGGGGGGTAAGCAGGAGCGCATTTTTCAGAAAATTTGGCTGCCGACCTTTTTTTACAAAGCGACGCCTTCATTAAGAGGTCACGCCCCCCTCCCTAATTAGGCACAAACCCCTCCCCCCCTATCTGTAAGTGCTCTATTTCTCCATTCTTTACGTGTACTCCGAGACACAAATATAATACAGATAACACGCATAAATCTACCATTTTTCATATGTTTAGTACCTGAGACCTACAACTTTGACCTCGTCTGGGGGCTGAACGCAACGTCCTAATGGTCTGTCAATTTGGATAGGGTATGTTTTTGGGAGTATACAACAACATATGCAAGAATCAGCCTTGAGGCTATAAGATAAATTTTGACCCCAATCTTGCAACTTCAGGACAGGCTGGCAGGTATTTAGCAACGCCCTACTGGTCTGGCAATGTTACCTCGAGATTACTAGCATAAAAAACTATAGATTAAACCCAAAACTATCCTTATGGCGGTCAGTTATTTTTCCATGCTTCTTTGCTAGTTTATCTTCCTCCCCTGGGTAAACGCAACAGGTCCAGGGTGCCAGACGTTGATATTTGTGTCTCAGAGTACACGCAAAGAATGGAGAAATAGAGTACTTACAGATAACACGTATAAATCTATCATTTTTCATATGTATAGTACCTGAAACCTACAACTTTGACCTCGTCTGGGGGCTGAACGCAACGTCCTAATGGTCTGTCATTTTGGATAGGGTATGTTTTTGGGAGTATACAACAACATATGCAAGAATCAGCCTTGAGGCTATAAGATAAATTTTGACCCCAATCTTGCAACTTCAGGACAGTCTGGCAGGTATTTAGCAACGCCCTACTGGTCTGGCAATGTTACCTCGAGATTACCAGCATAAAAAACTATAGATTAAACCCAAAACTATCCTTGAGGCGATAAGATATTTTTCCAGATTTTTTTGCAAGTTTACGGGTCTCCCCTGGGCAAACGCAACCGCTCCGAGGTGCCAGACTTAGAGATTTGTGACTGGAAGTAGACCGAAATAAGAGAGAAACAGAGCATTTTCATGAGGAAATAAGTTGGAAATTTCACCCTTGCCTCCTAGGCTAAGACGGAACTTATCTGATAATACGTTTAGGAATTTAGTTTTTATGAAAGGCAATTCCTTTTTCAATTCATAATCATAAAAACATGAATGTTATGTTAAAAGTGTCGAAGTATTTTGTATTTCAAATACATAATTTTGAATACTGTATTTTGTATTTTGTATTTCAAATACCTGTCACCAAAGTATTTTGTATTTTGTAATTCAAATACATTTTTAAATGTATTTTATATTTCGTATTTGAAATACAATGAAGCCAGTATTTTGCCCAACCTTGGGCACCGACTGAACAATCTTGAGCCGATACCGCACCCTTTCGTTGCGAATTTTAACAACAACAATGGTATTGCGTAGCTATTTATTACGATACGTCGATAAGGCAATATCTACATTACCTCCTCATAGGCCTTTCCTAAAACCACCTAACCTCAGAGGCTATGAAATAAATCGGTTTTAGAAAAGGCCACATGATATTAATATTGATGGTATCAATCAACTTATTGAAATAGTTATATGATAGTAGTGTATGGATTTTAAACGGTGGGGGATAATCACAGAAATATAATTATAAAAAGTGTATGTATGTACCTCGCGTGCTAAAAAGAAGTGGCGATGACCTACTCGCCCCCCCCCCCCTTTTATAATTTTTATATGAATAGTTTTGAAGTTATTTAAGAAAATAGGCAAAAATTTACCATTGCCCGCCTTATCTCCGAAACTATTGGACCTAGAATTTAAAAAAAATAGGGAAAATAGTCCTGCACCCATAGATTACACGAAAACCTATAAGAAGTCTGAGCAATAAAGTATAATTGTGTTATATTGTTTCGAACATACGGCACCCTCTCCATGCGAACTCGCATTTGTCCGGTTTTTTGTTAAATTGTATGTTATCTAAGCTAGGAAATGTAACGATACCGATACCTATACCGGATGTGGCCTGTAATACGAGCACAAAATTAAACCGTAGATTCTACTCCTCAAATAATAAAACTTTTGTTCAACCACTTTTTAAAAATATGTAGTCTTTAGATTGTCTCTTTCATACAAAGTAATTAGTATCTTCAATGTACATCAAAATCCGTCTAATTGACATTGCTTGTCAATCTTGTCACCCTACAGACGTAATTAATTTCGCAATACATTGCGTGTTCGGATAAACTTTAAAGTGTGCTAAAAATCAAACCACAAGTTATTTTTAAAAGTCGCTGAATAAAAGTTGTCTAGTTTGAGGAGTAGAACCTACGTTTAACTTTTTTGCTCATATTACAGGCCACAGGCTGTATATTTCCGTTTGTATTGCAGTATTTTAAGCCAAATTCATTGCATTAACTCTTAAAGCAAACAATAAAACTTTTTGATATTAATTTAAAATAGGAAAAATACCAAGCTTATGGTCACCCTATCCGGGACTTGACTGTAGCTTTAAGTACTTACAATTACTGTTATGTAGATTTATTTTATCTTATCACTCGAGTACTTAGACTATCAAACAACATCATCTGTGTATTCCAAGAACCTACATATGCACTTAATGTAAACACACTTCGTATTGGTTGTTATCTTATTTTATTATGAAAAAAGTAATCGCAAAAATCAATCACACAACTGTTTTTTAATAACGAATTAACAAACAACGAGTACATATTTCTGCCCCTCATATCGTACGTGTTTAGGCTAAAGTTAGACAGTAAGAAAAACATATTTCTGTTCACGACCCATGTTTCACCCTGTATTATCTACCTATACATAATGATAATATGATTTAAAAGTAGTTTTTGCTACCAGTTTGAAATATCGAGATGTAGAATAAATTAAACGCATAATTTCCATTAGGCAAATGAGGCGTTACAAAATAATTACATACCAATTTAGATGGATACCTACCATGTATTTTTAATAACGCTACCTTTTGGGTTCAAATTTTGTATATTGGTTATAATGTCGTTTGATTTGATCAGTAAATTGTTATTTTTCGTCCCTTTCCTGATTACGTTTTAACCTCCCTTGTTCCTGATTCATTACATTCTAACAAAGTAGTCAGCAGTCGATAAAATGTTAAGGGATAATTTGAAGTACCTAGTGAATGAATAAAACCCTATAGGAAGTAAAACGTTAAGTGCTCTATTATTAAAATGATTCATCAATATCATAGTTTATACCAGAAAGTGGGCCCGGTTATGTTGCGGTGGTACTATGAATCGAAGAAAGCCAGCTAAACTTGTCCCAGCGGACGTGGGAAGAGCGAACGGGAAATAGCGTTCCGATCCAGTGAGCCTGCCGATCGGAAACACGTGTGATACACCGTCTCTAACCCGGCAATCGCAGCGGCCAGGGCGCTGCCTGCTTTGCTTACTGCACTAAGTGCACAATAATGTATAGTCAGCGTCAGAGATAAGTATACCCCCAAAGACTTAAAGATTATCGCCCGACAGCGAGCGCGTCTCGTGACGTAACGCTCGCCGCGCGAGTAGGTAGTTCTCTCCCTTCCCCGCGCCTCCTCACCCATCTCCTTAGCATCCACCGATCCCGTCAAATATTAATTTGCAAGTTTCTAATTTTATGGTATATTTCGGCTTCTGGACGACTTCCGAACTGTATAGATAGATAGATAGATAGATCATTTATTTCATGAGAAAATAACAGTATAAATTTGTAGTACAAAGTTACAAGCATTCACGTCATACCAAGAATAACTTACAAAAAGACATTACACTAAGCTTATGATGCCTCGTTTTGTCGCGCGATAAATAAGTGATAAAGCATCCGTCACTCTCACACACTATTTGTTAGAACGTGACGGATGCTTTGTCATTTATTTATCACGCGATAAAACGTAGCATCATACGCTTACCTGCGGTAGACGAGGATCGAACCCGAGTCACCATGCGCCGACCGATCAACTAATCGTGCCTTACACCCCTAGGCTAACGGCTCTGTTGTAGAACTTGGCGAAAATTTTAATAGCATTACTGCTTTTATCAAACAAGGTTTATAACGCTTTAATTTAATCCTTAATGTTACACATTAAGGATTAAATTTCACCATGTGTTTTACCATACCGTCTTGTAATACGTAACTCTCAAATCTCAATGAACAAGACTAGACGATAAGGTTGAAATTAGTATAGATTTCTCGTTTGGTTGAATAAAATGTTGTTATGACCGATTGTTGGACTACCGTAATTTTACTTCAGAAAAGTAACTCCTGTATGAACTACAGGTTAAGGTTGAATTTAAAAAAGTTTACTTCGTCTTATTTACGAAACTGTGATTGAGGGTAAACTTAAAATTACTTTTCGAGTCATTACGTTTCGTGCCGATTCGCTAATAATATCGTGGTAATATTATCCGATTTATTAAGTTTTTAACAGTGTTTCGATTTTTAACCGAAAGTATAGTTCGACTGATAGAATTTTTAAGAACGAAAATTGTTGTTCTTTGGAAACAGGAAAAAAGCATAAAACAAATAGCACGAGATATGAACATAACGGTAAGATTTCCATAATACACATATTATCACATATATTTATTGTTGCAACTATGTTGCAATACTGCTTATAAGTTTTTTATGTGTGTCTAATATTATAATTGTAATTACAGAGAAAAACAGTTCGTAGATGGATACGAAGTTATCAAGCGACGGGTGACGTGAAATGCGATCGCCAAGGCCCTTTACCAACTGTTGCCACTCGTTATTTAAATTTCGACTGGGAAAACAAAATTGTTATATTTATTTACCGATGATGGTCGAAAATTTTTATGGAGAAGAGTTGGGCAAATTAACCCTGAAAACGTATTAGACTTGAGAACAAGCGGGTGGTTAACACTAGGTAGATAAATATTTAATATTGTTATCGAAATTAAGTTATCTATTGCTGACTGGGATTGCATATTGCAACAGATTTTAAATATTGACTATTTTTAGGTTACTGGGGATGCATGTCTTCGATGGGCCCAAGTGAGCTAGTGGAAATAGGCGGCCGCATGACAGTGAGCGATACCTTCAGGTGTTGAAGGACATAATGCTGCCGTCAGTGCGTGTTGCATATCCTGAAGGCCAAATTTATATGGTTCAGGATAATTCGTCAGTGCATTGGCCCCGAATTGTTCAAGACTGGCTGAAAGCCCAAGAAGACGTAACGGTGTTTTCATCACACTTGCTCGAAAATGGTGTCATTACACTTAGGTTTTGCGGGCCGTAAATGACCTATTACGCCCTAGGGCGTAATGGTTTTCTTTTTAAATTTGAAACGCTGGTTCTGTTTTACTCTTATTTGTCATGTTCAAAGGAAACGCCAACGTATTTTTTTTAACTTTTATTACTGAAATATTTATTTAAAGAGAACTGTTATTGCCAATAATGTAAACACATATTTCTGTAACATTAATTAAATGTTTAAATAGTGCATTTCGGTATTTTGCAAAAATAAAATCAACCATTTTAAGTCTTTACCGCTATGGTTTCCGAACGTGACTTGAGATTCACATTGTCTATGGATAATATCACTAATGTCACTGTCAGTTTTACCATTTTATTTAGGTTAAGTAAGGTTATTTTAATCAGATTTCCTCACAAGTGTGATGAAAAACATTGTGTGTGCCACGGGCGGTAAAGGAATTATAAACTCGTGTTATTAAAGCCCTCGGCTTCGCCTCGGCCTTGTAACAAACACTCGTTTGTAATTCCTTACTTACTAAACGCGTCGATATATTTAGTACGACATACGATTGATTTTGATAAAATTTGTAACTGATATCAAATTTTACTTTATAAGTTAATGTAAATATGTGTCAACTCCGAATAATCAATAATTGTACACCCGAGTCACTTCGGGAAGTTCGGTGGCAAGGGACTAAAGTCTTAACTCCAACATTCTTGTGTTATTTTATTGCCATTAGACAATCTGACAACAAAGAACAAATGCTAAACTGTCCAGCGGTTTGGCGTAGAGTGCTAACGAACAATAGTTTTATTTTATTCATCTGTTATCTCACTACGCATTCCTCTAAAGGTCATCGGCAGGAAAGTGAAACTGTTGAGACCAAAAGTGACGCTTACAAAATATGAAGACGCACATAAATATCCGATTGCATTCACTTGAAGCGTCGCGTCGCCATGCCGGGCTTAATGCCACTGATGCAACGAGCTTAATTCAATGTCAGTTGCTTCTGACATATATAGCCATTAAATCAAGATGATGAAGTTCTGATGAAACTAAGTATGATAATAAAGTAGATGCGACGCTGGTACGGGCCACGAGCCCCCACGAGTATGCGTGCGTTCAATTCTTGTTCTTTATTTTCATGATAAATACGAGTAATAAGAGTAGATACCGTACGAGTTCCGTATCTACATCACATACCATGGCACGAGAGATAACAAAGTAAGCATCTTGTAATGTCAATCAAATAAAACCAGCCATGTGTAAGTTAAAAAAAAAACCAGTCTAATGCGAGTCGGACTCGCGCACCAAGGGTTCCGTACAAACTCGTAAGTAGATGCGTGAAAAGTTCAAGAAAAACTGTATGGCGATTAGCTTAGTACCTTACCTAGGAGCAAATAAGTATGTGTTATATATGATTTTTGCAAATTTCTCAATAACGGTGCAAGTTAGGAAAACTGGTATATTTTTCCTGTAATATTTAGGATGATATTAACAATTGGTAATTATTTATTACAGATTTCTCTGTTCAGTAACTTCGGAGATAATAAAGGAGGAATGGTATTTTTTTGAACTTTTTTCGTCCTAAATCAAAAAGTATATAATTAAGAAAAAAAATTAATGGTTTTGGAATCAACAAATTAAGCTCTTTCGTTTTCACTTGATACAATAGCACAACTTAAAATTATTGACATCCCATTTCGGCACCCTTTAAAAAAAAGTAAAAAAGGTATAAGATTTTTTATGTTTAGTACGCTCGGGTTAGTGACTTTTAAAACTATTCCAAATTTCAAATCGATAGCAGCAGTAGTTCCTGAGATATCTGACTGTGACAGACGGACAGACAGAGTCGCACCATAAGGGTTCCTTTTTACCATTTTGGTACGGAACCCTGTAACTTTGTATAGATTTGTATACCTTACAGATACTGTGCATGGGTCGTTTACAAAAAAAAATGTCCGTAGCTAAGGATTAATTGAATAAAATCTTAATATTGTTCCTTTGTGTAACGAAAATTATCCATACAAATAAATTGTATGGTAACTTAATGCAAATTTCAAGTAACAGTCTATTACGATTCAAAATAACAATCCTGTGAAGTGGCAGATGGACAGATTGCCTGAAAGCAGAGCCACCAGGAATAGGTAGGGTACCCTTGAGTACGGAACCCTAATAAGAACTAAAGCATACTGTTAACTAATACATTCGTTACCATAGTTAGCCCATACGGATTGCTGAAGCCGTCAATTATTATACAGAAATTATTATTACAGTCATTAGTGGAAGTGCATCTTTCCCTTTCGCCACGTCTGTCAATCTATTATAAAGAGTTGTAAAATAATTCATGAATGCCCAGCGGCTATGGGCTGTCAGTGCAGTCACGATATGAAGGTGTTTCTCGTACAGACTATGCGTGACAGGCACACGTTTGCGATCGTATTTTATAGATCTACTTTCTTCAATATACTTTTACGGCGCCAGAAAGAGTAGTAACCTTCGAAAAACTTGACTAGTAGTATATGTATTGCTGGTATGAATGACTAACATAATTGATATTTCAGTGAGGAAGATGGATCGATGGATGAATGTTTGTTACGAACTATATTACATAACGGCTTTCTCGACATTCCCAGTAATGCTGAAGCCTCAATAGGTAGGGATGCGTAATGCGTCACTAAGTCGCTTCAGTATCTGGGTGCTTCACCAACGCGACGCTTCATCATTATTTATAGACAATTAAACTTACTTTCATAGCGGATTACGTAGGTACGTGAAGATCTCTTAGAGATATCTTGGAAGCATTATATCAAAGTGTGCATAGCTGGTCTATTTAGGGCACGACCTGACCGCATTCCTGGCGCGCTACGATGAAGTTGCGTGCCGTTGCAACACTGCATTGATTCTATCATTGGGCTACTGCAACTATTGAAGTGGGCACGTGCCGAGAAAAATCCTTTTATGCGACCTCGTAAATAATACCATTGTAATTCCGTTCCGCTACTTTACAATGTACAAAATAAAGTTCATTTTGAATAAAAACATCTGCCTGAGATACGAGTTTGCAAAAGTGAGTACCTACTTGGTCTAAATGCTCCCGTAATTTGCCGCTACGAGCTTGACCGAGCTGAAACTATTGAACATTCGTTTCGTCATCTTTATTTAGCTTTAGTTTTACTAACATGCTAGGTACTAGTCTCTATAACCAATAGTCTATTTTATAAATACCTACGTGATTTTTTGCATAAATAGAAATGAAATATGGGCCTGGAGTGACAGATATGCAGAGTGGAATAAAGTAGGATGACATATTGCAAAAATGCACGGTTCCCTAAAGTTAAGCTTAAATAATACATTTGATATACGCGTTTAACGTCTGGCGGACGTAGCCATTTCTTTTAAAATTCAAATCAATCTATAGTACCTATCTACGTATTCAAATACCTGCTTAATAAAACCATTCGTATTAAAGATTTCACAATTTAAAATTCCTCGACTGATAACCACTCATATTAAAAGTCTTAGTTATGCTAATTAAGCATAGGTCACTCGTCTCCACGGGGCTCCGCGTGTCATTTGAACAACGGGTTTGGTATGTTGCGTAAGCGCGGCGATTAGCGGGCGTTGGGTCAACGCGTGACCCGGCGCCGCGCACCAGCTGCCCTTGACATATCGGTTCACTGTAGAAAGTGCCAACCATCAAACTCGACCGCTCTAACAGACGTCCGATGCAGATGCATCCGACGACTATGTGATCAAAAGATTAATCATTCAGCTTGCTTTGATAGACCAGTCTAAAAACATATGGCTGGATTGCTATCGAGTGACAAAGCGGTAACAATATAGGTACATTAAGTGCGCTGTTCTGTGCTGTCTCAAATAGTTATGTCTGTTCACCTGTGACAGCAGTCCTGTGCCTAGCAGTGGGACGTAGTTATGTCCACAATTTGGGTTCGCTCCAACCCGCGTATAACCCCGCGGCCTCCATATACGATTGCTCGTTGATGTCAAACCACATACGCCGGTACGTCAACGCAAAACTTCGGCCCTTAGCCTTGAACAGCCGGTAGACGGCCAGTAACTTTTATCAGTTGTAACCCTTTTCCTCGTGTGCGTGACGCGACAATGTCACTCCCACGCGGTCAGCACTTATCCTATTGTTCATGTCACTGTTTAGATGCTGCGCATAGGCTCGACCCGAGAAGCAATCTTTGTTTAAAATTACTGACATTGTCGATATTGCAATTTACTTCAAGCACTTATAACCCCATAAGCTAAGTTTGTGTACACACATATATACTTATGAGAGCATACACTTGTAAATATTACAAAGACACATATTTCTTTTTCATCGTAATAGTGCTACTAATATGGAAAGCACATTGTATTGTAAGAATACTTAGTAGAAGTAGGTAATTGTGATTGAGGAACTACTCACCTGATCGTCGTTAAATTTGACGTCAGTTCAGGAGTAGTGAAAAGGACATTAACCTACTTCGTGTTGCGTGAGTTTTATGTGAAAACTATAGACACCGAGGTTTTTTTGCGCTATCATAGTCAGATCAAAAGTGTTCTATTGCCGGGTCATAAATTCATAATCTACCTGAACACCAAATTTTAAAATAGTATATTCAGTAGTTTTCACGTGATTAGAACTAAAGCGACTAACTCAGGTCTATAGTCCCTTGAAGCTGTAAAAAAATTAAACTTCTAAGTTAACGTAAAAGAACGATATGCCCATTTATGCCGCATATAAACGTACATTTCGACTCTTTCAAGGAAACCAAAATTTATAGGGTAGGTACTTTCTGTTGACCTAGCCTAGAACTATGAAATTTGACAGGTAATACCGTATTATATTACAAGTATAGGGAAAAATCTGAAAACTATACATTTGTAATTAAATCATAAAATTATCTCTCGTCTTTATTAAGACTATATTTTTAAATTTAAGTATTTGTACGTAACCCTCGGTGGGCGAGTCCGACTCGCTCTTGTCCGGTTTTTTTATTAACGTTTTAAATCTGCGAAGGTCTCGAATACTCGTATATTTAGTCGTACTTCATATTGGCCGTCTTACATTAAGCGAAGGTACTTTAACAAAATTGAAGGTTGATTTCATGTTAATGTTAACCATGAGTGATGGAAAGATGTCTCGAGATTACTGAACGCATGAGAGGGAAAGCTGCGCCGGACGTAACCTCACGACGCGGGCCCGGCTAACGCCCGTGGCATTATCTTCGATATGAACAAATCATTACGTAACCCACATGATAAAAAGCAGCCATTTTTTTACTGTCAATACCAACAAGGAGGTAACAATTTCTCCGATAGGCTTTTATTTGTTAATGCTTTAGACACTCAGTAATGCACTTTGCCAACGTTAATAGAATTCAGTAAGTATATAGATATTATACGTATATGTTTATTTAATCTGAAATGCTTACTGCATTACATAGGTTTAATTTAAGGGTGTGTCTGAATCATCTTTTATTACATTTATTTAAAAGCTTATACAGCGTCCCGAGTATTGTGAAAAATGTCATGTGCGAATGATTCCAGTAGGCAGAAATGGGAACGAAAATTATTAAGAGCTCTATAAACTCTGTCTGCATACAAACATCGTTTGTGAAACGATACGTTAGAATTAATATTTTAATACAAATTCATAATTAACAATTTTACTATAAATCTCAAGCATGAGATAAAAATATTTGTAGAGTGGCATCTATTCTCTGAAGCAGACCGCACAATGAGATATTTATTCCGTTCAAGTTAAATACGAAAAAAATTAATGTCTGGGCTTTCCTTTTATATAAGTTTTTTTTTTACTTTTATACATTATTTTTTTCGATCATAATTTCAAGCAAAATAAATAAATTACCGACGTGGGTCCCCATACAAACACTTACCTACGTTACACGTTGAAATATGTTTCATTTTATAGCTTGGTACATTTTGTCTGCACAAATTAATATGAGCAGTTTCAAAAAACCGAAATTAACGTGGAATTGGGTCTTAGAGTTCAGCGCCATCTATCAGTATAATTTGAAACTAAGCGTTTTTTTGTTAAAATTAGGGATGTAACGATACCGATACCGATATATCGGTATCGCCGATTATATACAATCGATATTTGAACAGCGCGAAATGAATTTGCTGTATGAAAAAAATCTACAAAAAGTAAATAATTTCAATTACTGACTTAATTTATGTATTGGTCTAATACCTTGTGCAATGATAATTATTATGTTAATAATATTTTTGGTACATAATTTATATATATATATATATATATATATATATATATTTAATTTTGAGTTTACAATTTATTTTTACTTATCACTTTCAAGGTTGACTCTCTGTTAAATATAGCCAAGTTTTAGGTATAATAAGAACATACGAGTACATAGGTCTGAGGTGCATACTTCATTATTTAGCTAAGATATCTGTATCGGTATCGCCGATTATTTACTACAATAATCGGTATCGGTATCGTATCGAAAAAATTATGTATCGTTACATCCCTAGTTAAAATTATATCTTTTTTTGGCTTTTTGAGAGTTCTGATGTCATTTTGCGCAAATAAAATGTATCAAGCTATAAAATATAACACATTTTAGGGCTATATTTCAGAAATATGTCTGCGGTCACCTCATTCATGTGGCTCTTTTTCATACTAAATGTATGGAGACAGATGAATGAGTCGCAGACATATTCCTGAAGCATAGCCCTTTAATCATAATTGATGCCGTAGAAGCAAACAATGACCCTCTTTTGATTTGTATGAAAATCGACCAACTCGAATGACCTTAAGGTGCTTTATTTTCAAGCACAATAGGCACTTGGCCACAGACCATCGAGTAGCTTTTAGAGCCGGTCTCCGATGGGTCGGAGCTTACGCCTAAAAGCGAAAGTGAAGGTCGCACGAAGACTCGTCTCGGGGTATTATAACGGCGCGGGCGTCGCGCGAGCATGAGTCCGCGCCGTGCTAGCCACTACCCGTGCCTTCCTAACACGCTACTGGAGGATTTTCCCGCACATGCATAATCAACAGCTGAACACTTGTGTCGAAACCGAACAAAAACTGACGCACAAAGTGCAACAAACATGGCAACGTGTCAGCTTGTTGCCGGGGAAGGGGACGGGCTTATGCAAGAACGAACAATGCAGCGGCCCAATACGTATATAATAAGTTTGGCCAGAAAACGAGGCATTCAAAGATGCAATAGTTATCGGAAAATGTGGAATACTAAATACCTTGTACATATATAGTCATTTGATTTAGCAATACACATACTCGTATACCTAATATATATTTCCTAAGGTTTAACAAAATACGATTATATATTATACATTTAAGCGCGTTGAAATATCGTTCGTCACGATTAATTCACTTTCTATTTTATATATGTAGCAATTCACATCACTTCTGTATTGAAAATCTGTATCACGGTGAAATTTCTCACTGATTTGTATTCGTAAACAAACGCCGTCCAGAATTCCACATTAGCTTCGGCAAAGCGCAGTGAGTCTATTCTGTTGTAAAGCAGCGAAAGTGAAACAATTCTGTAATGCAGACGCGGTCGCTTAAATTGCCTAATTAGGAAGTGTCACGAAACAATAACAACTCGAGCAATTGTTATTCTTACGTATAAACACGTAACTTACGATTTAACTCCAGATAGGTTATACACACACTTTAAATACACTTATTTTACGATACGACTCTAGATAGGTGCTAGAACACACATTAAGTACAGTCGACGGCACAAACATGTTTAGGTACACTTTTCGACCTTTTGGATATATGGAATAAAGTCGAAAAGTGAAACATGTTCGTGCCGTCAACGACGACAACGATATCTTATTTTTAAATTGAAGTGCATAATTGTTGTATTGTCTTTATTGTTAAAGTCACAATTTATTTACAAAACAGGGTATATTAGATAAATAATGTTGTTCAATTAGATATATACATGGCCCATTTCGATCGGTCAGTATGAGAAAGTCTGAAACTATAAGAGATACGAAGATCTGTTCTTAGGAACCATGTCATCAATTTTAGGGACAAGAAAAACTGCATACATAGATTTGAAAAAAAAACTTTTATTTTAACCGGGAATCGAACCCGGTCGTTTTGGAAAACAAAACTTAATTGAATTAAGATATTAAATACAATGGATTCGTTTTAGATATCGTGTTTCCTAGTAACATTTACTGCTTATGACCTACATAATCGATATCCAAATAGAAATAATGTAAGTTAATTTTTCAACAAAAAATTTGTAAGGTAAGGTACTCGAACGGTTAAAGTAATTTTTTTTTTTCAAATCTATGTATGCAGTTTTTCTTGGCCCTAAAATCGATGACATGGTTCCTAAGAACAGATCTTCGTATGTCTTCTAGTTTCAGACTTTCCCATACTGACCGATCAAAATGGGCCACCATGTATTTTGTACCTTCTAACGTAAGTTATTTGAAATATTTTCAGACAGCGGATATATTATCTGATAGATGTAGGTATAATACGAATATCAACACAATCATTAGAAGTGAATTTTAAAAACATATAGGTGCCTGTATGTTGAAGGATATAAGACTTATATCCTTCAACATATAGGTTTACTTATATTATAAGTAAACATGCAAAAATGCTGCTGTCACGTGGGGTCAACGTTCAGCGCAAGCGCAAACCCAACGAACTTAACCTTAAATAGAAGGTTGTGTGCTTATATTGTAAGTAATTACTATGTTTAAGGAGTCCGCGCTGCAGTTTCAGATTCAAATTGTTCCTTATTAAGTACCTTGTTTGGGAAGAAATATTATGTTTTTAATCTAAAAAGTAGTTATCTCAATCTTTATTTCGACTTTGTTAGTTCAGTTCGGCAATCAGTTATTTGATCTATATAAGTTAATGTTACTATCCTTTATATTTCTGAATGGCAAAAGCTTGAGAATAAAAAAATCGATTTCTGTACTAGAATTAAAAGGCTAACGGCTAACTATATTGAAGATATATGTACGTAGGCGCTTAATCATAAAACTGTTAAAGTAAAAGTCTTTAACATTAAGGAATAGGATGGAAGTTTTTTTAAGTTGATATATTATGACCTGTTTATTGTTTAATTATTTACGAGAGTAATTAGGGAAATAGCCATGTATCAAAAATATCGACGTAGATTCATGTTTACAGTACAGTAAGTACAAGAGGTCCAAGGTATACCTAACGTCCGTTTATGCGAAATGAGAAAAGAATTATAAGATGATAAAAAAACTTTTAAGTATCGAAATTTCTCAGTATTTTTAGTGACAGGGCAAGGTAGTGATCGAGGATTGAGGAAAACATGGCCAGTGCAGATGCCGGGAACTATTTAAATCGAAGGTCAGCTTGGGTCATAAAAAAGTCGTTGTCGCTTTCAATACCTACTGGGTTCAATGTGACGACGTCTACAGTCACGATTAACCGACCAATTTTATAAATACACGATCTGGCTGAGTCAGGCTGCAATGACGAAACAGTATAAATGCATTTTGATATTATAAATTCATTTTGATAATAAATGATCGACTCAACAATGAGAGATTAGTCTTACTGTAAGAGCCAATCGATGTTGTAGATTGCATGGCTCCATAAGCACGATATGATCTAACACTATATAAAAATTAAAAAACAAACTCGTATTTCTATTCCTCGAAACTTATTGAATATTTAGGACAGTAGTATCCCGCAGGAAAGGCACATTAATTTAGTGTTAAATAAAATATCGCATTATTCTAAAGCGGAATCAATCAACCAAATATAAACCAACCGTTGAAATAAAATAAAAATCGGGTACACGTGTATGGCATTCTTATTTTTTATATATTTCCATACAGGCATTAAATAGCAGTCGATAATGAATGAAGTAATCAAATTTCACAGATAACGAACGATGGACAACTTTTTATATTAGAACGTACTATTTATTAAATTCAATTAAATCAGTTCCAATGCCTTTATAGAAGACGTTCTTAGAACGAAAAATTGCTCGGCATTGATCTCTATTTGCGCGCTCGCCTACACACATCGCCAGCATGTGGTTGAATTGTCATCACTTTCATGCAGACCTATTACATGACTCTAAATGTTAAGACGCAAACAAAACTTTCTGCCATTGTGTTACAAAGATATAGCACATCATCCACTTAACACCTCGTGTTGCAAGCGTTGGCTCAATCTTTGACAATAGAATCTGTCGATATACCTATTATCTACACTTATGTCACTCGAAATGTTAAAGTTAAAACAAATAGCTCAAGGCAGCATACTACATTAAAATTATTTTATGTTTCCTTTACAGTGTTCGTTCTATAGGCATCTAAAAAGACATTTTCTCCCGTGGAATAGGACGAGTTTGCCACTTGATTGCAGCTGCAATAGCGATAAACAAGTCACATCTACGTAGGTCGGAAAACTGTCGGCGGAGCTTCTGTCGTGCGAACAGAAAGTTTCATGGTGGTTAACTATGACCCGCACTCAGTGCCGCAAATTTGCGGTAGTTTTCCTGCTTTCTTTGAAATATGAACACCCTCATTGGTAACTTGTTGATTCAACATTATTTATCTTTAATGATTCCACAATCCATTTCAATTTTATTTCAGTAGCTAGGTACATACGTTGGCTACAGCTATTCCAAGTATTCCAAAATGTGCCAAATTAAATTTATTACTCTTGCGAACTCATTCTTATGAAAGTCGTATTCGTAAACTTTGTAAAGACATTTCCAAAGCGAAAACAAATCTCAAGTATACCTATAAAGTCGGTGAGTTACAAGGTTAAAGCGGTCTTTCAATATTATATAAAAGTAAAGCTAAGCATGTTTATCTATTCACAACAGTTTTAATTCACTCGTATATCATAAATATCTACGCAGTCGTTATTTTGTTTTTTTTTTCAAAATGTAAGTCAACATTTCAAAAGTGAAGTGGGCTCTGAAGAGGCCTGGTGGAGGGCGGAAGGCGGAGGGTTACGGGCGGGGGAGGGCGCCGAGGGCGGCGCGGCGCTCCGGCGCCGGAGACAATGTACTCGCTAAGTCGTGCATATTTAAAAGCAAATGTTTCGCAGCCTTCATTGAGAAACCCGCGCCCTCATTCGTGATGTCAGCCAGCTGCCGTTGAGCAATGAAAACCTGATTTCCTTGCAAGAAATCAGATCATATTTTCACGGTATCAAGCGTGATGCGACATCTCTATCCCGGAAACTATTATGCAACCGGAGCCGCGACATGTTACCGCACGATTCATCTGTGCAAACATCCGATGAAAGTGACATCGCACTGACTGGTTTGCTATTTATGCTAAGTGCTTACTGGTTTTTTCGATGATATATATAATTAAAACTGCTATAATTAGAAAGTGATTGTGTTAATTATCCTTGTAATTATAAGGCCTTTGTTTAGCAGGTTACCATTGCGATATTACTGGTTTTATTGAAACGATTTTCCAGTGTCAGAGTAGCAAGTCTTAGTCTTATAGATATGACTTACAGCGTAATCCTGAAGTTCATGTTGGTGGCGTTGCGTTGCGTGGCGTGGCGTAGCGTATGTGGGGGCGCGCCTGCCCGGTTTGGTCGGGCTGGGGCTGCAACAGAAACTCACGTCAGCACACGCGCCTTTCCCAAACACAGTTGCGACAGTTAAGCTCGACGAGGAAGCTACATCGCACATTTAAATGCAACATTAATGTCAAAGAGCGTTTAAATGCCAATAGCGGCGACCTTTCTGGGGTTGCGCAACCGAGGATCGCCGGTCGTGTGAGAAAGGCGAGTGTGTGGGGGACGCACCGGAGGGGGGAGTGACACCGCTTGCGACGCGCTGCCAACGGCGACTAACCTCGCGACCGCGCGCGCCGCTCTTACTTATAGCCGCGCCAACTCGCGCCCTCACCAGCCGCGGGCTCTTCCCGGCTTCCCGCCGGCATCGGCATTGGCGCCGGCTCCCGCCGCCCGTTGCTGCTGCGGCTGCGCTGGCGGCATGCAATCGACACCGATACCATGAGGCCAAGTGGCGGGGCGTCCATAGTACCCGACTGCCATCAGCTTATCTCAAAGTACCTACTTCTTCCTAAGAAGTACTTAAAAAAGTAAGCTAATTTTTGACCGGCCATGGATAACTGTATGTATTGGAACCATGCCGCAGGGCTAACCTGACACCACTCTAAACAACCAGACCCGAGATGACATGTTTGTTTAGCCTAAATTCTATACACTTCGCCAGCTCTACACAATTGTGGGATTTTTTTCTATGGATTACGACTTCAAAGCCCTCCTGCTTTTTTGCAAAAGTTTAATGAATACACGTGTCTAATGTTGTACTAGTAATCATTCTAATCAATGTTGCTATTCTGGAATTCTACAACAGTGTAAAACGATCAATGTCATTTGTAGCTCTAAAAATATCTCATTATAAATTAAAGTAAGGATGCTATGCAGCGGGCTACATACACATATACAACTAATGTTCAGAATATTAATGATGTTATTTGAGTGCGGAACATTTGTGCAGAAAATGGTCCATTTGGATGACGATTTGAATGTTCACTGAGCACTTCTAATCAAAGCGCTCAAAGTATTTTATGCCGGCGTTCTAAGAGGCATAAGTGTCCAAAAACAAAGTAGTTGAGAGTGACCCAAATAAACGCGGTAAGGGTTCCATATGAAATTAAAATTTCTTTTACCTTGAAGTCTCTTAAAATGCGTTTTCCAGAGTTTTCCTGTCCAATATAAGATAATACTTACGAATGATTTCAGATATTTGCGATGGTCATATTTTAGAGATTAAAGTGATACCTTAAAATGTCTAGCCGGTGGAAATAGGTTTGGACGTGGAATGGAAGGTGTGGTGGTATTGGACGGAAACTTCACCTCTTATTGGTACACGTCTATGTAAGTATGTACACCACTTTACGTTTCCTTGATCGCAAAATGGGATTTTCTGTTCGGGTAACGGCCGGTTAATGCCACAATATAAAATTGTTGATACTTTTGTATAAAGCTACACAAGTGCTGCAGTAACGCAAAGAAAAGCTTTCGAGACGCTCGACTACAAAAGACATCAACGCGCCGCGTGACAAATTACGTACATGAACGGTAACTTAACAGTTTATTGATATTTTTATTCTGATATTTTTATTGATATTTTAGTGAATATACACTTTAAATGTATATAGGCTTCCTATAGATACAATTAGTTCATTCGATCGATTAAATGCCGCAATGAAATGAAACTCGCATACGAATTCTCGCCTCGTGGGGCCTAAGTATAAGTAACAGGTAATGCATTGTCGCACGACAAGCGAAGTCAGGCAGGAGCACGGCAGGAGTGGCTCACTCTGCCAATCTGGCCAATCCTTCGAATATATTCGAAGGATTGGCCAGCGACCAGAAAAAGCACGCGTTATACGATTGCCAAACGACCTGGTTCGACTCCAGGCGTTCAGGCCCCCACCTAGTCCGACCCTATCGAGGTGGACCGGGACAAGGTGACCTGGTTCGACCCCAGGCGCCCCCGGAACCCACCCAGTCCGATCCACTCGGGGTGGTCCGGATAGCTGGACCACCCCGAGTGGATCGGACTGGGTGGGTGCCGGGGGCGCCTGGAGTTTGTCAGCTTATAAAAAAAGCGTTATACGATTGAGAGAGATGGTCGGATCCGGTGTGTTCGGTCCGGTGGTCGGACCCGAACGTAATTTTTGTTAGAAAGACAAACTTCTTTACCTTGCGCTATTGCCTATTCGGTGGTCGTGGCCAGTTGTGTTAGTCCAGCTCGTCGGATCAAAGACCATTTACTTGTAAGTATCTACTCTGCGTATTGCTTCTAAAATCTGAAAATTCATTGTTTCCCTGTTTAAACTGCAAATTGTGGTGTATTTTACTTGTACTTAAAAACACGACTTGGAATTGGAACACAATAAAGTAGCGGGGCACGCTCTGAGAGCTACCGAAAATAAGGAATTGGGATGTTGAATAATGTTGAATGTTACAACATAATATAGTCACATGGATTGAAAAATACTAAATTATCATAACACAAAAGAAATAAACAAAAAATGTATAAAAAATATAAAGTTATGAGACCACAAAGTTTAAAAAAAAACGATATTTTTTTATCGTCTTTAAGAAAAATTAAAGTCAATTTCGGAATGTGCTTAAACGCACTTCTTCGTGCTCAAAATGGCAAAATGCTATTTTTTTCATACAGACTTATGACAGCGATGCAACGGATGACGTCATAATGTCATACCGTTTTGTATAGAGCGTTTTCAATGCTCAGTCCGATCTGCTACTTTTGATTACAATTTGTGGCTGTTATACTTATACCAATGTATTAGGTGTCATATAGATATTTGTTCCTCAGAAATATAAGAATCGATTTAGGACAGAAAAAAAATCGACTCAACAGGCTAATTCGAGCATACCCCAACATACCGTAAATGGATAACGTAGGATAGATGTATATTAACTCTATACGGCAATTGGTTCAACACGCCACTTAATAACGAATTGACGTAATTAGCCCAATCCACATTTCGATCGAAAAGTAGAATGGTTCAATGTCGAAGATATATGAAGTACCTGCACCTAACGTACGCGTGTTACTTCAGCACTCGCGGGTGTCAGCAGCTCATATTAGTACCTTAGTAAACAGAAATGACCAGACCAGTGGCTCTGTGAGACATCACAAGCGAAAAATGAAAATGGGTGAATCAACTATACTTTGTCAACAAAATTTTATCTTCGCCGACTAAAATTGAAAGGAAATCTTTATTCGGATATTTTTGGAATAATGTGTATGCTCATTTAAAAGACAGATAGGTAATAAAGCTACGTAATGCAAATATTTTTTATTATAATTTTGCTTATTATAACTTGTTTATAGACAGTAACCCAGGGGACATAGCTGTCCCTCACTTTTGTATGAACTGGTCACCCTATTTATTTATTAAAAACGAGTTTTATTTTCATCTTAATTTATCTCTAGATGTAAGATCTTGTTCCATTTAAATCATGTTAAACTATGCAAAAGGTGAACGAATAAGGAGAAAGGGCTATCTTTGCATAAAGCAAAGAAAAGTTGATTCACCCAAATATCTAAAACCTGAGTCAACAAAAACTATATATAATTATCGAACCTGCTCACAAGATTTCACGAGAATAGGTTGGAAAATGCGACCTGTAGAGGAGAACAGCTGGACAGACATATGAAAGCACTTTTAACCAAGCCGAAACGGAGACTCTTCTTTCGCTTTTCGCTCGAGTTTCAATCCAATTCTATCGAAAGAAAACTTGCAAACAACTAACCTTAAAATCGACGAAGTTTCGTACGTCAAAATTTGTTAATTTTACTGCTACAAGGTTCTAAAGTGGCCTAGGTATTAAATTGACTGTACAGACTAAGTAGGCAAAGGATCTACTTAGCAACAAAGTCTGTTGGCCAATAAGGAAGCATCGGGCCGGGGCCGGAGCCCAGCTTGCCCATAGTACGCGTCTAGCCTGAACTTTGTCACCAATTATCACATACATTACATGACTATTTTGACCTGTGATACCAGTAACTGTGATCATATATATATGTCGGATTTACGCGACAGACTGTCTGCCATGTCAGGATGGGTTAGCTGCAGAATCCTGGCCGTTGAGGTATGTTGGTTAAAGAAGTGGATTCATGTCAGATCAAATCATTTATTCGTCTGATTCTTTTGGCCGCTTCGGTAAATAACATTCTGGTGAGAAGAAGGGCCGAAGAAACTCACCAGGTTCTCTTTTCAATCATCAGGCATTACAATAGTTGTTACAATATTATGGCGTAGATACTCAAGAGAGCAAATAGACAATTACGTTACACAATATGATTCTTTTCACTATTAATCGACAGAATTACAATTATCAAGTAGCAACTTTAACTACTGGCAGACGAACTGACAGAATCGTAAGACAAGTGTTGTCGCCACGACAGTCAGAAAGAGAATCGACACTCTTGTCCAACGAGCCCGTCTACGTGCACCGCAACCGGTCGTTACGTCACACGGCGTTCGCGCCATTTTAAATCTACTAAGTACTACAGTAGTCAATTGACGATCTTGGATTTCTTGAATTATCGCTGCTGTCCCCGACACGGCCATCCTGCAGAGCACACGTCCTCGTGTGTCTATCCTGAAACAAGCAAAAAAAAACAACACAATACGCCATTCGGTCATTCCTGACAATAATCACCAGAGTGACAAAAAAAAATAAAAACCGACAAAATAACTTTACTTTCATTTCTCCGTAATAGTTCTTTACGCTACAACTAAACACATAGCAAAGGAGATTATGAAAATAAAGTGGAATTAGTGGTTTATTATTTTTCAATATTTACAGTGGTATACAAATCAACTTTTAACCAATTACCAATTGAATCATTACTTAGATATTTATGTGCACACATATGGTCTAAGACTTATGTAACAACAGCAATGATTAGCTAAGTAAGAGACTGGCAACCTGTTCGTGGCCTAATGGCAATTAAGCCCACACAGCAAGTCACATGCTTGCTATTACGCGCATCCACCAAATGGATCGCCGTGCATCCCCCTGGACTACACTACGGTCTCCAGTAGACCCGACCTCCACTAGGGCTAGCCGCGCACCGCGCATCCACGGACTACTCAGAGCAGATACCGACTTCTAACGGACTACGGCTACGATCTAACCTCTAGTATAGTCGACCAACCGAACCAAGAATCATCCCTCACTAAGCAACTAATAAAAAATCATAAAGCAATATTATCGTTTCAATTATCATCCCGATTTTCCTTTTCTACAGTAATGTCAATAGGTATTTGGCTTTCAGGCATTTTTCGCAGCCTATCGTGTGCGTACTTATAGGAGTATCTAGAGTTTAGTACTTTCAAAACAAAACACTACTTTGTGATATCAAATGGACCTTTGAATTTGGGGGGGAAACTTTATCTAGTTCCTTTCTTATTTACTAAATCAAAATAAAAATTCAAAGCTAGAGTTCAAGTACCCATTACAACCAAACATTTTTTCAAAAACTAAAATATCAAGGTAAGTACCGCTTTTGTCCGGCAATTTCTGTAGTGTTACAACCATCCTTGTGGTTACTCAGCATAAAACCAACTCCGTAGTCCTATGCGATACTCGTACATCCGATCACCACTGAGATCATTATGACTCCATAGGACATTATCTTGATTACCAAATTTAAAAATCAAATAAACTGTACTATACGGGAACTTACGAGTTACTAAAATTAACGGGTATTTGACTAAAGACCATTTTTAGCACATCGCAATATTTTCAATCACTAGAATCCATAGAACCGCGCTTTTTCTCACATCAGTAAACTTTACATTACTTCCAAACACGAATACGTAAGGTATTTGTAAAATCATTAAATTTAAAGGTAGTTGAAAACAACTGTTGACAACATTTATTTTCCTCTCAAGAAACGTAGTAGTGTTGATTCGATTTTATAACGGAGAAAACTATAGCTCGAACGATTACAATATCGTAATTCGAACAATTGTCGGGTAGAACGTAAACATAAGTGACTGTCATAAATAGCTACTTCGTGAAGTTGTTTGTTAACAGCTAGCTTTTTCATTGTTAATCTCAAATAGTAAACTTTAAAGTTTTACTGTCAATTTAAAAGTAAAGTTTCGCTTTGTGAGAAAATACTCGGGTCAAGAATCGTTATAAAATGAGTACGACTCACCAGATCACAGTAGATTTCCACAAACTCGTGAATCTTGCAGGCGTTGGTGCCTGTTGTTGACTAACGCGTCTGAAGCGCCGTTGCCGCCCATGACACCTTGTAGTGGCTCATCCGTAGTGTGCAGTGATGTAGTCCAAACGACGAATCTTCTTTTGCTCGTGGCAGCAGATCATTGATGATATTTGTTGTGGCTTCAAACCGTACTTCTTGAAGGATTCTTCATTGTTTGTGACTATATTTCACGGTGTTAACTGTTGTGCAGTGTAAGTGCCTCTTTATTTTCGGAGATCACAATTAATAGTGTTGCGGTCAAACTTTCTTCAGAGACTGCATTTAAACAAAACCGGCAGTGTTGGATATTCTGAATACATTAACGTAGGCTGTGCTGCAGGTGCTGGACTTGCTTTGAAGGTAAGAAATTGACTTCTTTTCTAGTAAAACCATTTTTGTTTTGTCACAATGATTCTACACGCAGTAAGTGCATCCGTTCGGTTGATTTTCATTGACTCACATGTTCACTGTTGAGATCCAAGCATTTGCAAAGCATGTCTAATTCGCTGGACACAAAATCTCATAATAGCCTTTCACTGGATATTGACGAAGATGTGGAATGCCTCAAACACTGGAAATCATTCACATCCTGTGGGCGCTGATTACATCCCACTTCTGATGTCGGATTTACGCGACAGACTGTCTGCCATGTCAGGATGGGTTAGCTGCAGAATCCTGGCCGTTGAGGTATGTTGGTTAAAGAAGTGGATTCATGTCAGATCAAATCATTTATTCGTCTGATTCTTTTGACCGCTTCGGTAAATGACATTCTGGTGAGAAGAAGGGCCGAAGAAACTCACCAGGTTCTCTTTTCAATCATCAGGCATTACAATAGTTGTTACAATATTATGGCGTAGATACTCAAGAGAGCAAATAGACAATTACGTTACACAATATGATTCTTTTCACTATTAATCGACAGAATTACAATTATCAAGTAGCAACTTTAACTACTGGCAGACGAACTGACAGAATCGTAAGACAAGTGTTGTCGCCACGACAGTCAGAAAGAGAATCGACACTCTTGTCCAACGAGCCCGTCTACGTGCACCGCAACCGGTCGTTACGTCACACGGCGTTCGCGCCATTTTAAATCTACTAAGTACTACAGTAGTCAATTGACGATCTTGGATTTCTTGAATTATCGCTGCTGTCCCCGACATATATATATATAAGTAAGTAATCAGTATAATATCTGTACTTTTCGATATTTTTTTGGTAGGCGCGCTTACCCCGTCGACGCACTTGCCCCGACCTTATATTTTATACGTACTTACGTAGGTAATTTTAAAACACTTATTAGTGTTACTGAAGTGACACAAAAACTGCATGACAGTTTGTAAATTGGCACATCGTCAAATGTAATCAGACAACAGCGCCTTAGTTTTTCCAAGTTTTGTTAATTAGGTAGTAACTTATTACCTATGTTAAATTTCAAATCAATCCCTACATTTTATAGGGTGAAACATAACTTGAAAATTTTACTCGAAAAACAAATTACACAATAATGATTAATATGATCTCGTATCAAAGTTGATTTAGATACAAGGCTGCTCTACATATGCTTAACATTTTCATGAGAGCAACAATATTTCGAAGACTACTTTATGAATGTTAAGTTGACCTCCAAGTATGTATCGCGACCACTCGCAAATGATCCTAATGTCAAGGAGCCCAACTCTATCATCTTCGGTATAAGTAGTTAAGGCTCGTTGTTATTCTATTGTGTCAGTATGTGTAGTGGTGTGACCTGCCTGCTACCCGGAACTGCATACACTCGCCACTCTCACTATGACACGATTATAATTTGTTTCCAAATACTCGCTAAAATACTGTCCACTTATCTCTACGAGTCTTATTAAGCTTTACGCTGACTTGAACTTTGCTGTTTGTGAATAAATATTGCAAATCAATGTCCATCCATTTATTACTCAGGCAATGTTGATCTTCATTCGTTTTTAGGGTTCCATACCAAAGTGGTAAAAAAGAAACCTTTATGATGCGACACTTTTGCCTGTCAGTCCGTCTGTCGCAGCCAGATATCTCAGGAACTACTGCTGCTATCGATTTAAATTTAGGAATAGTGTTAAAAATCACAATTTATTTGCAGTTGTTAAACTAACCGCAATCTATGTCAGTGTACGGGGACAACAGTCAACGGCAAAGTTAAGTTTGTCCCACAATACAGTTTATCTTGAGCTATTTATATACATACCTACAAAATTGTACGGAACCTTCGGTGCACAAGTCTGACTGAGCTTTTTTATTTACCTGCCGCCTTTACTCGCAAGTCTAAAACTTAGGTTAGGTACCTAATACTTATGACGAGATATACATGTGAAAATGGAATTCTGAAAAAACATTGCTCTTTGAATCTAGTGGGGCGTGAGTGTCTGAATAGAGGATTAATTTCAATAGCAAATAACAGCATTGAAATCACTACTAATTTCGAAATAAACAAAAAACATAGGACTAACGTCCAGGAACTCTTCTTCTAAGAACTTTCTTTGTACCTACTTAATTAGATTTTTTAAATCCCACCATCCTTATTGTTCCATTCTTTGACATTGATAGACCTCCTAGTACCTACATAAGGCAGAATAGGCATCGGCTGGGCATCTTAGATTTCTGAATTCACTTTTACATTAGATGAGACCGGATTCAAATAGAAAGCCTTTACCTATATATATATAAGTAGCCAGCAAAGATGACATAGGCTCGGCCCGGCCCGTTGACTCGTCTCTATAGAATTTAAAAAATCGAATAATTAGTTGTGTATTTATATAAATTGAACCACGGGAAACAATCGAGAAAAGTGCCTTTTAAAATGAACTTCAAGTTTCGCAAATTTAGTGACATTTTTAAACCTCTAAAAGCAAATTAAAAGTTGCTTTTAGAATCGTTAATAGATAGCACAAGTCGTTAAAGTTTGCTTAACTACTTTACGACATTTTTAACTGTTTCTAGTTAAAACAATCATTTGTAGCTGATGAAGATTTTTATTAGTTATGAAATAAAATTTGCCGGATCCAATATGTATTCTCAATAACAATTAAAACATGATCAGTGTCGAATTGTGCAATGCTTGTTTACTTACTATATTGAACCGAAATTCCTTTGCTCTTACTATTTAATTGCCCTATTCTTAATGGACAGTATCATGTATCATTTTATACATTTACGTATTTATTTATCGTATGGCATTTCAGTCACTGGATATAAAGTATATATGTCGCAGACAACTGGTTTAATCAGCCATTTGGTTAAATGCCTAGCATTTTCACTAAATAACGAAGCCGTCTTCTTCAAGTAGGTAATCTATAGCATTTTCTGTGAGGTTTTTGATGTCTTCTATTCCTCCTGTAAATTAGGTGAAAGGAAGATTCCAATAAGATGTGCTTGATCGTCTGATCCGGGTGCCCGCACATTTTATAGATTTTACAACTTTAGGTACTTGTCCCTGCGCCGGCGAGTAAAATTGGACGAGTAGCAGTACATTGCGAATTTGGAATGGTCGACCGATCACGTTGTACTTCGTCAGCCCGCAGTGAACTGTTACTAGCCAAATTTTACTCACTTAAGGCTTTACACGTTCACAGTTAAGCTCTTTAGTTAGCCCGAGTTGGACGCTCAAGACCAAAATTAGGTATTACCATAGCCATGCTTATTTCTATAATTAAGTATGTAAGGTTTCTTATGTTCCACAGACACTCGCGCTTTATATATTCTCCAATAAACTTTACTGTAGAATCTTCCGACCACTTCGACATTTTCAAAAAGGATCTTCAAACATACGAACTTATGAATGCGACTGATTCGCCAAACGCACTTTTAAGTACCTAATATTTAACTAAATTGTGCCTATCCAAACGTGTCAAGTGATAATTCACGCACCCACTTAACGGAAAAATAGACAATTTTTTAATCTGTTTACATGCATGCTAAATTATAACTTGTAACTTATAATATAACTAAATGAATTGTTTACGCGCTTTAAGTACCTAGCTTGTTAAAATTTAGTTAACTGCTTGACAACTTACTAATACGTGTGAACCAGCCTTTACTCGCCAACGGTGGGATAGTGCCTAGCGTTGCATTTAACTTGCTTAGAATTTAGTGATTTATTGTTTGCTAGTATTTTTCTTTCTTACGTTCTATGATATTTTCAATTGTATACCTATCTACGGTATTTGTTAGTTAGAATATTTTGTACGAGGGCTGCTTACATGTTTAGGGTCAGACACAATACGATATCGTGGCGGGGCGCCAACCATGCCACGTTACGCCGGTTTAATGTTATTACAATGACGTTAAGCTGTTTTTGAATTGGCAGGTCTCCACAAGATGACGTCACATCGTGCCATGAGATTTTACGATGCACGTCGTAGATTTCCACGACATAACGGTGCATCGTTACATACCGTGATGTCGTAAAGTGATGTACCTACCTGCTTGTGTCATGTCATAGCCCATAGCTTATACAGTGGAATCCCTTCTTTCCCACCGTCCACCTCCCGAGACCACCTGGGTGAACCGTTGAAATTTTTTTTTACTGCTGTTCACCTTTGACCGCCTGGGTGTACGATGGAAAATTTTTCATTTCCTCCGTACACCTTGTTATCAATACGGCATACCTACCTATTATCAAAACTCTTCAGATTTCAAGTTTGTCTATAGACATAATTTTAATATGGCATTGACAACTATTCCGGTTTCTTATGGTTCTTATTTAAATGTATATACTCGTACATAAACATGGAAAAACTAATTAAATAAATTTCAGAGGTGGACGGTCACCAATATAAATTATACGATATAATTGAGAGTGAACGGTAGTAATTTTTTTTTCCACGGTTCACCTAGGTGGCCTCGGGAGGTGGACGGTGGGAAAGAAGGGAGTGGAACTTCGATAAGACGAAATGCTCTACTTATACCTCGAAATAAAATTCCGTTCCCTTCCCTTCCAACCCCAAAACCTTCATACGTCAAAGTTACAGATTACTCCCTACAAGACATTTTAGTATATTTTTACCTGTATAACTCGAAATAGATGAATTTTATTTGAGTTTATCTCGAAGAAATCATTATTTTGTTTTATCACCTCTGTATCTCGAAGTTTGTGCATACATCTATCAATAACTGGAAGAAAAAATATATAGCAATTATAACTCGAATTTTTATCTATTTACCCGACTGTTTACCTATGTAATGTAACTCGAAGTCAAAAAGTACAAGTCTTCATTTATACAAGTCGCCCAAGGGCCTATGAGGGCTCTGTAGGCCGAAGACCTCTATAAGTCGAAACCTCGTTAACTCGATTTTTTTAGCGTTTCCCTTGAGTTTCGAGCTATCGAGGTACTTATCACAAAGAGTAGTGTCATATTATTATTTACTACTAAGCTAAATAGGTAAGCGCTGATTAGTCCAAGCACTCAGACAGTTTGAGTTGTTTCACCCATGAATATCAATTACAATCTCTCCCTTCGGCCACTTGGTCCGATCGGCTTGTCCGATTGATCGGACGACGAATATTTTTTTTTACTGTTGGTTCGATTGATCGGATAATGAGGATTTCTCAAAGTCTTATATGGTCCTATTATCGAACTAATGGGATTTTTAATGTTTGTAACCACCAATCGATCGAACCATGCGACCTTTAAAATTCCTCGTTCTCCAACCACACAACTTATTTTATTCCTGATGGCCCGATCGGTACGATGGAATATTATTGTGGAACCATATGTATATATTAAGTCATATATAATATACTAGCCACAGGTTTATTTTTGACACCATGGGAAATATTATGAACGATAAAAAAAGGAAATAAAAAATATACACGAAAATTTTTTTTATTTGCCTTTAGGTACACTTTATTGAC
The DNA here is from genome assembly GCA_947034925.1 of Eudemis profundana. NCBI lineage: Eukaryota > Metazoa > Arthropoda > Insecta > Lepidoptera > Tortricidae > Eudemis > Eudemis profundana. The sequence continues at coordinate 32,117,566 of OX344794.1, forward strand.
AAAACTTTTTTTCCATTTTCACAACCAAAACCCATGTATGGTCTCCTGGTACTTTTTCTGAATAATGAGAGTTTACTCAAAAATGCAATTGGGTATGAGATTCAGTTAAACTGAAAAGGTAAAATTGAGTCTAGAAATATAAAGATAACAGTAAAAAAAAACACTTATACTCGTATGAACATGAAAATTGTTATTTTGTCATTTTGATAAATAGTAAAAGTTAAAACTTGTCTCAACTCGAACCCGAATGTACCTAGTTACATTTTCTATTATTGCGAGATTTCTACCTATGTATTGTGGGATCATTACTAGGGTTACACAGGTTTGAAATTAGTTCGTCATTTACACAATTGCCTCTTTTACGGGCTCAAATAAATCTCACAATAATTACTTAAATATTTCACTTAAACTACTTACGAAACATTTAGTACTTACAAAATAGGTTCGTACCTAGGTCTACCCAGGTTTTTAGTCTGAATTTCAATATTCTATTTTAGTCCGATCAATCGGTCATACAGGAAAAAAAGCCGACCTAATGACCCGACTGATCGGACTACAAGGAAATGTTATCGTCCTAGTAGTTCGACACTCGGGCTACGAGAACTTTAAAGTTCGATCAATCGAACCAACATAAAAAAAAATATTCGTCGTCCGATCACTCGGACAAGCCGATCGGACCAATTGGCCGAAGGGCAATCTCTCGAGGAATAGAAAAGAAAAACAAAGAACTTCGTTAAAAACGTTTTATTTACAATGCATGTAATATTCATCGTAGCAAAGATAGTTTATCATAATCAATTTACCAGTAGTCGATTAAGTTACAATTCAGATTAGAGGAATTACAATTACCTACAATCCAGGTTTAGAAACAAATTAATGAGCACAAATGCTAACCACAGAATATAATATGTCAACCAGAAATTTCTATCGAAGTTAACGAAGAGTGACTTATGAACGCTGCACGGAAAGTAGGTAAACGAAATTAATTTAAAAAATTGGTTTAGATTATTATAAAACATGTTTTATTTTCAATAGACAGACTAAACATAACATTTTATTGCATTTCAATTTTTTTGTACGTACGTAAATATTTATCAACAGACGTAATATTTTTATTTTTTAAACTTCACTGATACATTACTTGGTAATCGACCTGTACTTTCCGTGCAGTTTCCTTTGTGACAACAGGTTAAGTTAATGACCAGCGATCAAAAATATGGCTTTTTTAAATTAGATAGTTGAAATCAAGACAAATTTTAAATCGGTCGGAGTTGAAAAGAGCTGTCTGTGATTCTGTAATGTATAACGATCGTATTCCTGTAAGTTAAATTTGAAATCATTTCTCAAAATATCTGTACAAAATTAAGATACTTAGGTTTAAGAGATGCCCTGTACATTTATACTCTTTTCGTTCTAATTATAAAGATAAAAAAGTACCAAAAGTTGTGTTAATTATAGAGATGGCATTAATCGACAAGTGTTAAAACGTATAATATAACCTAATCCAAAAAAAATACATTTTCAATAATTACATATAAGTAATCTCTATTTCGCAATAGAAAAATAAAAATATTGCTGACGAAGTTTTGATTCCTTTAATTTTATACAATATATTTTGAGACATAGGTACTCTTGAAGTGCAGAAGCATCCGACCTAAGAGCAACACGTACTGTAAAGAACCTGCCATACGTTCTCAAGTATCAAAGTAAATAAACAAACGACGCCACAGTTAACTGACTACCAGACTTTAACACATTGCAATAAAGTTGACATCCGTTTACAAATGTACAGCTAACAGTGTGTTCGAATGTACGAGTAAGTCCTGCTGGACCTATGCTTATCTTTAAGTCACATCACTTCACAGTTTTGACACAAGATGGGTCCAAATGTCTGAAAATGTTTACGTGTTAATTAATAGTAAGAAGTTTTTGTGTCCATATTTATGTGCATGAAGTAAGAATTTATGCATGTGGAGGAAAGGCATTAACCCATAATTTCCGGAACGCCGAGAATCATATGACGTGCAGTCAGGGTACTAACGCTTTTATTAAAACTTTTACACAAAAATGTGAGTCACACGCCATGTGATCTTGGATCTGTTGGTCCCGTAAAAACATAAATTCATAGTAGACGTGGCGACCATAGAGGCAGATTCCCACCGGCTAGCCTATTTTATGTCATTCAAGCAGCTCATAAGGATGAGGTGCTTGAGTAACATAAAACTGCTCTTGCAGAATCAGTATACGAAGATTACTCTGGTGCGACGTCGGATAATTTTCACGCCACGCCACTGTATGGAAATAATTTTGATATATTTATGTCTTCGAACGTGATTTCGAAAAAAGAAAAACCAATCTTAAGAAAAGTGAAGAAAAAGGGGACATTTTGAACAAATTAAATTGATATCTACTACATAATAATATTGACGACTAGAAATAATGTGATTAAGTGGTTTATACTTAGGTACTCCTTCATTCTGATTCCGGAGTTCAAGCTTCTTAACAATTTACAAATGTTTGGCTCACATTTTTTAACCGGTCATTCGATTATTCGAAAATATTTAAAATATATGTGTAGGTACATAACCAACGCACATGGTCATTCTAATGTCATGGTTTAAGTCTATTGATTGTTATTTGTTTATATCAAAAAGTTAGCACGTGCTTTTATACATAGTGTTCACAGGAGACGATTTACATAAGAAACTCAATAACTGATAGGATGAAGTCTGTTATTATTATTAATAATTATATCACAATATTACTCTTAAATAAATCACTAAATAATAAATTGAACTAAATATTTACATAACAACCAGTCGCGAGTTAGCGGAGAACGCGACACTGAATGTGGGATCAGAACTGGCAAGTGGCATGTGAGCGCGGCGTACTCTCGAGAAACCTTCACGACTTAAGTGCCCATTATGACTGGCAATACTGGCATGCTTCTCCTAGTAAACTCGATACTTCAACAGACTGTTCCATAGACTTTAATACGCAACCACTGGCCAGTGTTTCCAATACATTTATTTCAGTATTTTAGTAGAAATTCGATTGATCTCATTGTCTTACTTACAGAGTTCTATTCTATGTAATCCATAATGGCAAACCTTGAGGATAGAGTTATACGCAAAAATGAGCTCAACACAGTTAATTTCCCACATTCTCACAATGAACCACGATTCGTTGACAAAGGCAGCATATAGTCTAATTATCAACACATTACTTTAAGTAAACAATAATTATTTCGACGACCCAGGAGCCATTACAGGTTTAAGTTACAATTTCGGGCTTGTAATCTGGTATCAAAGCGGACTGCGATCAAAAGTATGTACCACAAATATAATTATGACTAGGGACTAACCTTGTAAAGGACATATATGCGAGTAATTAATTCAAATACAGCGAGCAAATGTGATCGTAGATAGGTATAATATGCACATTGGTCTTGAACGAAATCACAAATCCTGTACTGCACAAATTGACCACCTTTGTTTGACCAATTGTTTATAATAGGGTAGGTATGTGACAACGAATCAAAATAAATTAATAAACTCTAACCATCAAATTAAGTTTCCAAAATTGCCTGGCAATTATACTCATTTTCGTGTCACCAAAGATTTAAAAATGACAAAAACTAAAAATAAGGTACCATTTTGAGCATGACGTTACAAGTCAGTATTTCATACTAAACTGCATACTTTCAGAGCGTTTTGACATTTTATAAATAAGAAGCTGATTTGAACAGTCATCAATTAGTTTATTGCGGTTATTAGTTTATGACTGCTTTGAGAAAGATTCCCACAATAGGTCTTTCTGTGTACGAAAAGGTCTGATAGGCACTGTAGGTTCAGGTACCTCTCTTTAAATTCCCATACTCAAGCCTTACTCCGACCAAATCTTTTTAAGAATCCCTGAAAACCTTATCTATAATTTCAATATAATCTCCAAAAAACGACTCCATTCGTTTTTATTGTGAAATCGATTCAAATGAGGAACCTAATTTAAGTAATTCACTAGCAGTGAACCATTAATTATAAATTTTACCGACTTGACCCTGCTTCACTTCATATTTACAAAATATTAATGAATGTAGCTGGAGCAAGTAAAGACGCAAGCTACTTGCGCGAGCAGAACCTATGCTAAATTTTGATGCAACATTACTCGAGTGTAACATTAGGCATTCTACATATTCGCCAGAGGGAGTAGGGAGTTACATCTACGTATAAAAATAAATACGAATCTCATGGTCCACTGTAAGTACTTAATAGTTTTTTGATACCTACTTCAAATTATTGGACCTGAGGAGGGTAACAATAATTTTTAACAATTATTGTTTTTTCTCAAAATTATATTTGTGCACAATACTTATTATCGATTTAAGGGATTTGACCTTTTTATCCTTAAGAGCGCAAATAAAAGCGTCCCTGAGAATACTAGCTTTATTAGTAAAAGACCTGGTAAAGGCCAGTGTAGTGTAATGCATCAGCGGCTACAATCGACCACCATTGTAGTCACGAAATGCATCCAACATTAGACATTTTATTGGAGAGGATGGGGGACGATCACGCGGCAAAGAGAGCATATATGGAGCGACTGAACGGAAAACGTTCGCTTGGGTCGCGTCGTCGTTTTGGGTTGCTGAGCCAACGTAGTATTAGAAATTTTATAATCTAAACTATATACATCAAATTTTAAAATGTGTCTAACCTAATTTACCGACAGGAAATTTAATACAATTGAACACATTTTAGGACTAAAGGTACTTGAATAAAGATGCCGATCATGGTCACTTGCAGTTTGTCCAACAATCCGCTTCGAAATTAGTATTTTTTTATGAAAGCACCCATTATGTAGGTACAAAGTTTAAAAGATACGTTATAAAGCCAAAAGCCGATTTACAAATCACAGAGGGCATTTAGCTACAGAACTATAAAACTATTGTTACATAGCAAAAATAAGTAACATTTGTCCGGCCGCCGTATGCGACAGGGTATTCATAAGGTTAAAGCACACATACTCGTAACAGCACGGCACCGGAACGCTCAGTATTATTTGTAAGAAACTCCATACTGTAACGCACTCTTATCGTCAACGGAACGGTAACGTCTCGACTTGGCACCGGCTAGCGTGGGTGACTCGCGGTCACCGCGCTTATATCGCGCCACCGCCGCGCTTGCGGCTCGCCACTGGCGCGGGGACCGCGGATCCGGCCAGCCGCAAGCGTGATGAGAGTTCGGACGTGCCGAATCGCTTCCGTTACGTGCTTGCATATGATTGATGGCGAAACAATGAGGTGAGGCGATGCCGGTCCGGTGTCGAGCTGTGTGCTCTAACCTTTATAATCACAACGGGTATTTGTCAAAGCAAAGCGAGTCGGCCATGGAGTCACCAAATCGGAGTAGTGATATGAGATGAGGGGGGCTAACAAGTGTAAAAGAGAGGTTATTGGGCAGGATCCAACCACCCCGAACGCTGTATAAGGCGACCGAAGCAATGGCATTGTGCCATAATCGAAATTTGTTTTCTGGTAAGATTACCATTTTAAGCCTAATATAGACTCGGTGTGTCTTACTTGACTTTAATTTAGAGTACATACAAACATTTTAAACAATACAATACACAATACAATATTCTTTATTGTGCACCAAAACAAAAGATTACAAAAACTTAAATCTAAAACAGCATAAATGGTAAACAACAGGCGGTCTTATCGCTAATAAGCGATCTCTTCCAGACAACCTTAGGGTAGTAGAGTGGGCGCAAAATAAAATCAGATGTGAGTAGGTAGTGCACAAGGAAATGAAAGCAGATTATTATCAAAAACAGGACAAATACAAGTAAATAAATACACACACACACATATTAATCTAATATAAGGCCGCATCCCGACTCATTTCTGACACATGAATTGATCTCCGGGAAGGAGGTCGAAATCGTACAAGTGTTGCCTACGGGCGTATAGGGGGCGGCCCCAGTACCCCCAGAAAAATCTGACTTTGAAGTCTACCGAGTAAAGTTTCGGAATCGATCAACGGCCCGCCTAAAATATAATAGGTAGGTACAGGGTGCTCGACCAAATGTCATAGAGAACCCTGGGCGATGAAAGAGGGTCATCATTTTTTTTCAAAATGGCGTCGTCAAAATGGGGGAAAATTTTCAAATTGGTCGTAGAGAGTTGAAATTTTGCACTTGGGTAGAGTTTGGGCCCCTGATTCGAAATGTTGAAAAATTTTTTTGAAATTCAAAAAAAAATTTTTGTATGGCGTTTTTTTTTGAATCGCATTAAATCTTAAAGAGTGGCAGATAGGTACAGGGTGCTCGACCAAATGTCATAGGGGTTTGTGAGGAGATTCTAACTGCATGTTTTTTTTTTCAAGATGGCGACTTCAAAATGGCCGACGATTTTCAAATTAGTCTGAGGGGGCCCAAATTCGGTATCGGGGGGTTTTTAGGGCCTACAAGTTCAAATCTGAAATCAGATTTTTTTCGTTCATATAAAAAATATTTTTTTTCATACAACTCAAAAAATGTATGGAGATTTTTTCAAATTGATCCGAGGGGGTCCTAATTCGGTATCGGGAGGTTTTTGGGGCCTACAAATCTGACTGTATAATCAGATTTTTTTTGTTCATACAAAAAATATTTTTTTTCATACAACTAAAAAAAGTAACTTTTGCGAGCCCGAAGGGCGAGCTTCAGGGTGCGAGGCCGAAGGCCGAGCCTCCGCGGAGGGCCGCAGGCCCGACGCGTCATCCCCTTGGCAAGCTCTCTCCATCCCCAAGTAACCTAAAGCGAGGCCGAAGGCCGAGCTCCGCGTAGGGCCGAAGGCCCGAAGCGTCCGAATAGTCCCAATTTTCACTATATTCAAGTATCTTTTAGCTCACCCGAGGGCCGTAGGCCCTCGGGGGAGCGTCAGCGACGCGAGGCCGAAGGCCGAGCTCCGCGTAGCACCGAAGGTGCGGAGCGTCACAGTGCCGCTCCCACCTATGCGAGCCCGAGGGCCGCAGGCCCGAAGGGCGAGCCCGCCCAGATCCTTACTACCCCCATAGTATCTTATAGCTCTCCCGAGGGCCGCAGGCCCTCGGGGGAGCGTCAGCGACGCGAGGCCGAAGGCCGAGCTCCGCGTAGCACCGAAGGTGCGGAGCGTCACAGTGCCGCTCCCACCTACGCGAGCCCGAGGGCCGCAGGCCCGAAGGGCGAGCCCGCCCAGAACCTTACTACCCCCACAGTAATTTTCAGCTGACCCGAGGGCCGCAGGCCCTCGGGGGAGCGTCAGCGACGCGAGGCCGAAGGCCGAGCTCCGCGTAGCACCGAAGGTGCGGAGCGTCACAGTGCCGCTCCCACCTACGCGAGCCCAAGGGCCGCAGGCCCGAAGGGCGAGCCCGCCCAGATCCTTACTACCCCCTAAGTGTCTTTCAGCTCACCCGAGGGCCGCAGGCCCTCGGGGGAGCGTCAGCGACGCGAGGCCGAAGGCCGAGCTCCGCGTAGCACCGAAGGTGCGGAGCGTCACAGTGCCGCTCCCACCTACGCGAGCCCGAGGGCCGCAGGCCCGAAGGGCGAGCCCGCCCAGATCCTTACTACCCCCTAAGTGTCTTTCAGCTCACCCGAGGGCCGCAGGCCCTCGGGGGAGCGTCAGCGACGCGAGGCCGAAGGCCGAGCTCCGCGTAGCACCGAAGGTGCGGAGCGTCACAGTGCCGCTCCCACCTACGCGAGCCCGAGGGCCGCAGGCCCGAAGGGCGAGCCCGCCCAGATCCTTACTACCCCCTAAGTGTCTTTCAGCTCACCCGAGGGCCGCAGGCCCTCGGGGGAGCGTCAGCGACGCGAGGCCGAAGGCCGAGCTCCGCGTAGCACCGAAGGTGCGGAGCGTCACAGTGCCGCTCCCACCTACGCGAGCCCGAGGGCCGCAGGCCCGAAGGGCGAGCCCGCCCAGGTCCTTACTACCCCCACAGTAATTTTCAGCTCACCCGAGGGCCGCAGGCCCTCGGGGGAGCGTCAGCGACGCGAGGCCGAAGGCCGAGCTCCGCGTAGCACCGAAGGTGCGGAGCGTCACAGTGCCGCTCCCACCTACGCGAGCCCGAGGGCCGCAGGCCCGAAGGGCGAGCCCGCCCAGGTCCTTACTACCCCCACAGTAATTTTCAGCTCACCCGAGGGCCGCAGGCCCTCGGGGGAGCGTCAGCGACGCGAGGCCGAAGGCCGAGCTCCGCGTAGCACCGAAGGTGCGGAGCGTCACAGTGCCGCTCCCACCTACGCGAGCCCAAGGGCCGCAGGCCCGAAGGGCGAGCCCGCCCAGGTCCTTACTACCCCCACAGTAATTTTCAGCTCACCCGAGGGCCGCAGGCCCTCGGGGGAGCGTCAGCGACGCGAGGCCGAAGGCCGAGCTCCGCGTAGCACCGAAGGTGCGGAGCGTCACAGTGCCGCTCCCACCTACGCGAGCCCGAGGGCCGCAGGCCCGAAGGGCGAGCCCGCCCAGGTCCTTACTACCCCCACAGTAATTTTCAGCTCACCCGAGGGCCGCAGGCCCTCGGGGGAGCGTCAGCGACGCGAGGCCGAAGGCCGAGCTCCGCGTAGCACCGAAGGTGCGGAGCGTCACAGTGCCGCTCCCACCCACGCGAGTCTGCGGGCCTGCGGCCCCTGGGCCGCAGGACCGCACGGCGAGCCCACCCAGACAATCACTCTCGCTTTCCTTCGCAAGCAACATTCTTTGCATGCAGATTATTCACAAACTCTCATTTCCTTTCCCTTCCCACAGCAAATTTTCAACTTGAACTACAAACTCGCTCTCCCCCTCCCACGCATTCCCCTACCGCTACCCCCTATATGATAAGTACAGCCTCGCTTACTGCACGCGGGGCGCTTGCGCCCCGCGCACCATGCGACAACTAGTATACATATATATACATACATCTACATATAAACAAACAATAAATAAATGCACTCATTGAAATAAACGACACCAACAAATCGACTTAACTTTAAGGGAGTGATAGGTAGTGCTGCTTGAGTAGAGTCTTGAAAATGGGAAGGGATTTTGCACGCCTTAATTCTTGCGGTAGGGTATTCCACATTCGGATAGCTTGAAAGGTAAAAGAATCGCTATAAAATTTGGAAGAGGAAATAACTTGGGCCAAAAGATAGTTTTGTGAGGATCTTAAAGAAGATAGATATTTAAAACGCTCCTTAAGGTACCAAGGGGTAGTGGGGTTGAAAAGTATGCCAAAGAGGAGTGTAAGAATGTGAGAGTTTCGGCGAAGACGAATGGGAAGCCACTGGAGTTGCGAACGGAAATGGGAAACATGGTCATATTTACGCAAACCAAATATGAAACGAATAGCTACATTTTGAAGTCGCTCCAGTTTATTTAGCTGCTCCTCAGTGATATTGGGATAGCATATATCTGCATAGTCTAAGATGGGAAGAATTAAAGACTGAGCTAGAGCAATTTTAGTGGAGAGTGGCAGTAGGTTACGTAGACGTCTTAAGGAGCCCATCGCAGCAAACACCTTCCTACTGACCTCACTGACTTGAGGAATCCAAGAAAGGGTACGGTCCATAATCACACCCAGATTTTTGACCTGGAGTGAATAAGGAATCTGCACACCGTCGAACAATATCATAGGCAAGTTTGAAAAATCTATTTTGGAGATGAGCCTAGAACTACCTATAATAATGACTTGGGTTTTAACAGGGTTTACTTTTAAGCCATAACTACTACTCCAGTTCAGGATGCGCTCCAGATCTTTATTAGTGGAGTTGATGACCAAAGGTAGATCATCGAGTACTCCTTGTGAGTAAATTTGAAGGTCGTCAGCATAAAGGTGATATGAAGAGAAAATAGTTTTCGTAATGGAATTAATGAAAATAGAAAAAAGAAGAGGTGACAACACTCCTCCCTGCGGAACGCCAGCAAGAGTGTTACACCAAGAAGAACGGGAAGCTTCCACCTTAATCCTCTGCCGACGACCTTGTAAGTAGCTACGAAACCAATCAATCACTGCAGGAGATATGTTAAGAGAACATAATATCCCAAGCATGATGTCAAAATCAACGGTATTAAAAGCATTGCTAAAATCCAGCAACGTTAATACCGTTAACATTCTTTTGTCCATGCCCGCCCGGATATCATCAGTTATTTTGACAAGTGCCGTGGCCGTACTATGACCGGGACGGAAACCAGACTGGAAAGGATTCATGAGATCATTTCTATTCAAAAATGATGTCAGCTGCTGGTGGACTAGGCGTTCGAGGACTTTGGATAAGAAAGGAAGGATGGAAATAGGGCGGTAATCTGAGAAAGATGCAGGATTGTTTTTTTTAGGCAAAGGAATTATATCAGCATCCTTCCAGAGTGAAGGAAACACACTAGAGGAAATGGAGCTATTGAGGATGCTGGTAATGACTAGAACAAGAAGGTCAAGGAGAGGGAGGATCATGTTACGGCTCACATTGTCAACTCCGACGGCATTAGAAGAGATGGATAATATGTTCTTTTTAACATCACTGTCAGAGAATTGAGTAAGAGAAAAAGAGGAATAGTCCGGAGTTGGGATATTTGAAAGATAGTTCAGTGTATTAGACTTAACTGAGCCACTAAATGTAGCAGATGATGAGAAATGCTGATTAAGCTGATCGAGATCGACGTTATTTGGTATTGGATTTGGCTGAGGTTTCCCAACTCCTAGTGACTTAAGAAATTTCCAAATTTTGGCAGGATCACCATTTTCAACCGACCTATGAATATGGCGGCTCTGAGCGTCACGGCATACTGTACTGCAACGATTACGCAAGATGTGATATTTTTCCTTATTTCTTTCAGACGAGCAAGCCTTATATTTAGTTTTAGCCAGATTTTTCTTAGCAATTAAAGTTTTTATTTCCTCAGTCAGCCAGGGCGCAGGCAGATGTTTTATTTTAACAGGACGAATCGGAGCATGAATATCATAAAGCTTAGTTAAGAGGGAATTAAAGAGAGATACTTTCTCGTCAACACTATCAGCTTCAGAAATCACACCCCAATCCACCTTAAGCGCGTCTTTACAAAGCTCATCGACACTCATCCTACCAAAATTGCGCTGAAGGAGAACTTTGGGTTTTGCCTTCGGGGGACGAATTTTGTAAGACAAAAAAAGTAAGTCGTGATAAGAAAACTCATCCGCGGAGTATTGGTGATATTTCGCAACAAGGGAAGAAGAAGAAACAAGGGTGATATCCAAAAGCGAAGGAGAACTGTTGGGAAAATGATGAGTGGAATTAGAAGGCAGAATGGACAAGTTACACGCGCTAGCAAGAGATTTTAACTTTTTGGACCGGAAGTCATCTTTAAGAAGACAGGTATTAAAATCACCCATAAGTATATGGTGGTTGTAGGATGGCATGAGGTCTTCAAGGAGTTTTTCCAAGGAAGCAAAGTAATCGACGTGAAGAGAAGGTGAATAAAAAACTCCTAAAAGAACTTTAGAGTGGGATAAGGTAATATCAAGGAACAAATACTCTGCGGTGACATTTGATGAAGAAGATTGATCTGACATACTAATTATGGAATAGGGAATGTGAGAGCGAAGATATATTGCAACCCCACCCCCACCTCGGCCAGTGCGGTCGTTTCGTATAAGATGGAAACCCGGTAAGGAATATGAGGTTGAAGCTAAAGAGGGTTTGAGCCAAGATTCGGAGACCAGAATGGCATGAATATCGTGAAGGTCAAAAGTTAACAACAAGTCATTGTAGTGTGCGGGAATGCTTTGCGCATTAATGTGAATGATATTAAAATTTTTAGGAACGTCACTTAACTGTCCGTCAAGTAAGTCGCGTAAGGAGACGGGAAGGCTATGAAAACTGTCGTCAGCTGTATCGGAAGAAAACGAAACATAATCAGCACAACTATCACTCTCATCGCTCGACCGATTCAGTGTCATTTATAAACAACGAATGAGTTTAAAATGTTGAATACACTGTAATAATAACAAATAAATAAAATATGAATAAATATAGATTAAATAAAATACTCAACCTACTACCCGCCAGCAGTATACAAAAGTAATAATAAACAAAGTTCTTAAGTATAACAATTACACACATAATTTTCCGTTGTCACCTTTATAAAATAGTAGTGAAACGGAACGTTCTATAGAATACTGGCAACACAAACAGAGATAACTGTCAGCGCATGAGCACGAACAGTCATGTCAGTGTCAGATTGATATTGACACAGTTAATATTCATAAACCCACGAAATTAAAAATTAAAAATCACAATTATAAAACACTTAATAACAGAGAAGTGGGTAGAAACATTATAAACGAAATTGTAAGCTACTATATGACTAAAACAGGAAGTTATATTGGAGGATTATCAAATCGAACTCGAACAGAATCTGAGCAGAAGGAAAGTTAGACGCGCGCCTTTGTCACTTGTCTCCTGGTACGCTTGCTCGAGCTGCTGGATTGGCCAGTAGACTCCTCAACCACATCGCCGGCCTCTACTTCTGTGCCGGACATCGGAGCGTCGGCATCGGGCTCGGGCACTGGGATTCGTTTCACCTCTGCGAGAGAAGTGACACACTGGCGCACACCGCCCGCAGCCAGCACGTACACGCTCCCGCCGCGAGTGAAACAGCCCCGTACTCCGAAACGATCCCGGGCCGCCATGAAGACGTCATGGCGCGGCTTGGTGAGAAACTCGGACAGAGTAACACCGGACCCCTTCAACTCGGTCTTGCTGAACCAAATGTTGTCTCGATCAGAGACATCACGAAATTTCACTAGAATGCACCTGTTCAAGTTACTTCGGGGTCGACCCATGCGATGACTTCGAGCAATGTCTTTGACTGACAAATTACTTTTGAGATGACGCTTCAAGATTTCTAGCACTCGGGCAGATGTGTCCTCGTTCTTTGCCTCACGCACGCCATGGAAAAGAAGGATTTTCCGCCGAGACCGCATCTCCTGATGATCGACTTGTTGGGCTAGAAGTGCCACCTGCATCTGCAGCCCTTCCAGCGCCTTCACTATGAAGCTTTTAAATGTGTTGAACTCCGATGCCACCGAAGAGACAGTGGGGTTGCTAGGTTCTGACTTCTCTATTTGACTCTGGAAGGCAGCCATCCGGTCGTTGAACATATCCGCCATCTCCGCCATGGTTTGTTTAATGGAATCCATTGTGTCCACTTGTTTGTAGGTTAGAAAAGAGTGATTGCTGTGTCAGTGACTGATTGTTTCACTTAGTGAGATATTGAAAGAAGAAACTGCTGGTAGGTGGTAGTTATAATATAAACATTGATTGTGTATACAATTTGTCCCGAAAAAATCACTTTAGTTAATTAAAATTATTAAATTATCAGAGATGATGTGTTGACACTTTTTCCACCTACCCGAAAAAAAAAAAAAACATTACCTACTATCAGCTAAAACAGTACCTACTATTAAAAAGTACGTATTACCAAAATAAAAGGGTGCAACAGTTGTGCTGAAATCTTGACACATACGTTTAAGTGATAGTTTACAGAGTAATTCATGACGGTTCATTAATTACTCTGTAAACTTAGTTGAGTATTTTTATTTGCTATAAAAGTCGTTTAAGATGTTGACGTTGTTGATTTTAGGTAGAGTTTGCTCTCAACCAATCAGAAAGTCGTCGAGTAAGAAGCACAACCAATCAGGAAAATAACAAATTCATATCACATCAAACTTAAGTTACTAAGCCACTCAATGTGTCTGAAAACGTAATTTCATGTCGTTGCTTTTACCCTTTTATAAAATTACTTTACTATTTTGGATGAGGTAATGAAAATATTAGCTGACCGCGTATTCTATTTAATACAGATTACAGAAACTTCCGTTAATGTAACCAAAAACCATACCAATAACGAAAGTACGAGTACGTGGCCCGCGAATGACTCGCGGCTTCGCGAGCCCCGAACACACTATGGCTTTTAGTTAAATTCACAGCTCGCTAGTGAGTGCCCGGCTTAAGATCGCCGAAAGACTGATATGAATCACTGTACGATTTGAATGGCTCAGATAAGTAGATAACGATCACTCTTGAGCGTGACCGTGACACGACGGTTATGGAAGATCAAAAGATTGACAAACACTTATTCATTGTTTATAATTGATTGCTTAGAACAATTATTGCACTGCCATGTCTATTCTATGAAAAAATATTAAAAATTAAATATCATATTTTAAAAGTACCCCGTTAAATATAAACGGTTAGTCGCATAAACGTCCATTAAATCTATTTCTATGCATCATTAAATTAATGACTGTCAAAACATTAATGAACTTTAATGAACGTTTGTGCGGTTGGATGACTGTTTTTTATATATCTTAGGTATTTGAGTATTTTCATATTTAAAGATGATCGGTTTACATGAATTTTAACATAATATGTAGTAATGTATATCAATTCCTTTAAATACAATGCATTGCAGCGTTGTTCGCGCATGCATCAGTAACAGTCTCAAGCATTTTTATGTCATAAAATTTACCATGTTTCATCAAACGGCTTCATTAGCATCTCGTAAGATAATCAGCCACTACCTACTACCCCGGAACTCTGGATGAATCATATACACCAAGAATATAAAAAAAATATTTACTCATTTCTGGTCAGAGTATAGAAGTACCTATGGTCTAAAGGGGGATTCTATAGAAATGAACAAAAATGTAAACAAATATGGATGCTTTGGGCTTATAACTACTAAATTGCATTTTACCTCTTTATCAATATTCCCAGTTCTCCAAACTCCTTGGTGTCAAAATACCTAAATTGCAGAATGCCTATTTTTTTTTCTTAAAACACCGGAATGTTAATATGGCCGAATTTCAAAATAGCTTAGTCTCATAATGCCTAAACTTCAAAACACTTTCATGGCAAAACAGCATAGGGGTCATCCACAAAGTCCGCCCCCCTCCCCATGTCACACTTTTTCCTAACATATTTCCCCCTCCCCCCATGGGTGTGACGTACTATATGGATGGCCCCACATGCTTAAAACAACCAAATGTCAAAATACCTCAATTTGTATTACACGCAGATTGACAATTTTTACATAAGATGAATGTTCCTTTTTCTGCCGCGACGGTATTAATCCAGAATTCTCTGTTTACAGTAAACAGTAGGAAACGGAGAAATATATTTCTATAATCAGTATCAGCATCAAAAGAGAGAACTGAATGATGGAGTTGTAACGGCTGTGCAGTTTTTGAAAAATATTTGTGAATTGAAGAGACGCCTACATTACTTAACTAAAAACCTGTATGTGTGTGTACTGTAGGTACCTACATTTGTTGTAAGGTTGAATTTTAGATAATAGAATTAAATAAAGGCGTTTTTTATAACATACCTAAGTATATTCCTGTATTTTTTAACGCCATAGCAACCTACAATCCGTTTCAAATATGTACGGTAGAGCAGGGCACGTTGAACAGGAACTATACTAAAGTCATAAATATCAATATCAAAGCATTCTCAAATAACCACTCGTGAAAAAAATGCATTTTGCCATTTAGGTGTTTTCGGTCTGACTTATTTTATTAGTTTGTCACTGTTATTCCGTTATAGGTATTTAAAGAAATGACGTTTCAGGTTGAAGTTATAATGAATTTCGTTTATTTTAAGAATGACACAAACTGACATTTAGATATTATGAGCCCACGGTAATTTGAAAATGAGGGGTATAGTGAATAAGGTATTATCAAATTTAGTGGGTTTAAGCCCAAAGCATATGGACGACTGACGATTGCATCTATTGTCTATAGATTAACTATGAAATAGTGATAGGAAAGGTATAGCATTAATTAATCAATCCATTTGACATTCGTGAAATTATTGACTACAACTAAGTGGACAAAACGAACGGACATGATGTGGTGCTCGGAAAGGGGATGATTCTTAAGGCCCTAGCTGAAAGCGAACTAAAATTACGTAAATAAAATAACGTTATTAAGTAAAATCCGACTACGAGAAAGACTAAAACAATATCCTTGCATTTGATTTCATCAGGCTCACATAAATTGCTACTTGTTTTTGTAGTTGAAATCAGTTGAGTGAGATCAAACGCAAGGATCTTGTTTTAGTCTTTTTCGTAGTTGGGTTTACGTTTTTAACTTAATTTTATTATATACCTACACTATTTATTCGATCTGGCATTATCGCTAAAATCTATAATAAAAATAACTTTCGAAAAACGAATAAATATTAAAATCTGGACTTTAATTTGACACAACCAAATATTATTAGCGAAATTTATTTTTACTCAAATATGTAAAATTAATAACTATTTCAACCAAAAATGAATTTATATACAACGATTGTGTGTATAAATTGTTGATAAGACTATATTCGTTCTTTAATAGTGCGTGATTACGAAGTTATGAAGGTAAATTTCTTTGTTTACATTTTTGTTCATTTCTAACGGATCGCACTTTAGCTATTTCTACGTAGAGCAAAAATATGACATGTTAGCAAAAGGTGTCTCGAATATTCTACAGTAATTTCTATTGTTCTATAGCAATTTGAAAAGTATTGCCATGTGCTCTGAAACGGAAAGTTGTGAGCAACCCTAGTTACCCGCCCTGTACTTACTGCATTTTTATTAGATAGATATTCTATACGAACCTGTTTTTATCAAAGTAAAAATAATTCATAATAATGGTTTGAATCCCGCTTCATACATATTTTTACGCAATTAAATGTCCAAACAAGTTGATTTAACTATTAAGTGACAATATTTAGTTGATTTTAAGTAAGAATAAAATGTATAGATACAGTGAATAATATTGATGTGCTGCTATCATATGTTATCGGATAACTTTCGTATTTATCTCGCTCTCTTGATTTGCTTCTGTTTTTATTTTGACATTTGACACTAATAAATAAAGTTTCATATTTCATATTAGTGAATATAAACATGTCAATCATTTAATACGGTAATTGATTGACACTTCGGCCCCGCTCGTATTCAGAGTTTTTTCGATGGTAAAACATTATTCACTATATCTGATGATGCATGAAGTCAACACAAATAAGCTTGATGTAAATATCTTATATAATGCACCTTTGCGATATGTAAATTGCCATCAACTATTATAGCTAAACAATTAGCGACTGCGAACGGCACTGGTCGAATGTGCGTTTCTGGTGAATACATACATGTTATACCTATATCTATCAAATTGATGATTGTATATACTCGAATCGTACAGGCGTAGGTGGTTTTTTTTTTTTTATTGGTGTTGTATATGGTAAGATAGGCATACAACAAACGCTGCCGGCGTTAAAAGAATGCAGTGAGTAACCGCACTTGTGGCATGATATCCGAAACTTACTTTCTGTTCCTTTTGAGTGGATAGTTTCCTTTTTTGGACGTTAACGAAAGTTACCATACAATTTGTACGGATAACTTGCGTTACACAAAGGAACAAGACTAACATTTTGTGAAATTAACCCTAAACTACGGACATCTTTTTTTGTGAATGACCCTTTTATCCCTATTTTAGTGAACAAAGTTGACATCCAATGTATAACGTGGGTCGGATTACATGTTATGTTTTTTATGCCACACCTGGCCATAAAGTGGCTTTTTCGGCCAAGTGTAGACATAAAATGATGTACACAACACGGGAGGCAATAGAGAAAGCCCTCGATCGCATATTTACGTCCCTAGCTTGCAGCTCGGGCCGCAAACTTCTGCGATCTCGGCCTTTCTTTGTATTACCACCCTAGTTGTGTAATGTACTATAATTGACAATAAATACATTGAATTATAGTAGAACTATTTGCCGCATCGTTTAGATAAACTTTCTATAGCGTCCAAAACTGTATTATGTTTGTTTTATTAGTATATACCTAAATCATAATATATATTCATCTTCAATTCACTTGTAAATGAGATTTTATTTTAAAATTTACCCGTATGAAGCGTCTTGATCAGTGTGTAAAGCAATTTTAATATCCCTAACATTTAAATATACAACATAAAAAATTTAAATTATGAATGTGAATGTAAACTCGTATGGTAAACCTATTTGTTTAATCCGAAGTACTACGCGAGAATACTCGGTTGCGGTTCCTGGCATTCAGTTTGGATTATCTCTAGTAATTATTATTTACACAGACTATATGAAATTATTAAAACTTACACGTACGGTCGGCTGCAAAAGTGCATGGACATGTTTCAACCATAATACTATGGCAATACGTTCGACACCTGTCCATGCACTTTTGCAGCCGACCGTACAAGTACACCCTATCTGTATGACTAAACCAGATTGAATATATTTCCGCGATGCCCTTGATATAGTGTCAATGAAGTGGCGTAAGGCATAAACACCGAAGTCACGACGTTATCTTTAAATGTTTTAAAAACACTCACGTCGCCGTGCATATCAATTTGTATTTATTGGGTGCAATCCATACAGTTGACATCAAAACAAGCTTTGGGTTTTATTTCAAAGTTCAAGTTACATTTTTATATCAATTTTGATATATAGATCCATTAGCGCCATTAGATCCGTGTCGCCAGAACTGTTTACTGATTAATTGCCGTATACCACGACTGTCTGCGCGATCCGCGGTGATATTAAAAATGTTGTACACGTCTGACGTTTTTTGTCAAGTGTGACGGACAACGGTCACAAAGCGCTAAATATATACAACGATAACAATTTATTGCTTAAAAAAGGAAGATGGCGATCACATTACTTTTACATTTCTGTTACAATGTTATCACCAAAAATATTAATATCTAGATATTCATTATTATTTGCAATAAAACCAATCTAATATTAGTAATTTAGGTCAAGGAAGAAACGACATTTTCGTAATGAAGCCTAGTTGAACATGTGACGTAATGAATAAATCCCAAGCAAATGTTGAACTCCATGTCACAAATGACTACATATGTATGGTTAATATGATGGATATGGGACATAAGGACAATAAGATAACGGCCTACGGGTCATAATTTGTTCGTGGAACACGCAACGATAATGTTGTAAAAACTTAAACGTTATAACATCGCTCGTGAAGCCGTTTTACAATACTTCTTTATAATCAAACATATTCGCCGGCTCGCTAGATGCTACTTACATAACGTAAACACGCAATCAATGCATTTAAACAAACATCAACGTCCGTTTCAATTTTTATACAATTTTTTAATTATACCTAATTTAATTTTTATATTTACAAAGTGTAAAGTCCTGAATATTTACCGAAAGTTCACGTCCGAGTGGTTAAGTATTGTAAAACGGTCGGGAACTCGTGTCTATACCCACACCGGGCGGAGGGGGTCGCGGGGCGGGGGCGACCAGCGTTATGGGCGGTGGAGTAGAGGCGTGTCCTCGCCCTGCTCCCAGCGGCCCTGCCGGTCGGAGCAGTTGTTGACGCAGCACGCGGACACCGCGGCCGGCGCCTGCAATATAATGCAGAGAACTCTCAAGCCGTCCCTTGTAATAATAGGTAACCCGTGATCTGAATCTCTGCAGCAAATACACTAATCTATTTAAATTTTAAAAGGTACCAACAGATTTTGATGCGGTTTTCAGTAACATGTAGTCTGATTCTAGAGAATAGTTTTAATGGTACATTATTTGAACGTGGGCTAGGCGGGTCTTTGGGGTGTAAAAACACGTTATACCCTGCCTACGAAGCACGAGGTCCTGGGTTCGAATCCCGGTAAGGGCTTTATTTGTGTGATGAGCACGAATATTTGTTCCTGAGTCAGGGATGTTTTCTATGTATTTATGTATTTGTATCTATTAAATATATCGTCGTCTAGTATCCATAACACAAGCCTTATTGAGCTTACTATGGGGCTAGTTCGATTTGTGTAAGATTTTCCCCTAATATTTATTTATTTATTTATACTCTGATTTCTAATTCAATTCTACCAAAGATACTTTACTATCACAGTAACTAGTGTCATTGTCGATGTGACATTCTAAATATAACCAATCAGCTACCGGGGCAATAAGGCAAAGGTTACCAGTGTAATATAGTATATTACACAACTAGGGTGGTAATATAAAGAAAGGCCGAGATTGCACATGTTTGCGGCCCGAGCCGCAGGCCAGGGACGTAAATATGCGATCAAGGGTTTTCTTTATTACCTCCCGTGTTGTGTACATCATTTTATGTCTACACTAGGCCAGAAAGCGACTTTTTCCGAACGCGTAGCGTGCGGAAAAAGCCACTTTATGGCCAGGTGTGACATAATAGTATTTTATGCAACAGTTGTATAAGTGGGTTCAAAAAATGCGAATTGCGTGAGTTGCGATACGAGCCGCGAATGCGGCGAGTATCGCAAATAGAGACGCAATGAGCGTTTTTTGACTTAATTATACAACGTTGCATACAATACTTTTTCTACGACGAGGTTTTAAATTATAAAATACAAAATTAATAATAACCTGGAAACAAGGCAAATATGACGTTTGACTGACATGTGTATGTGTCTATGGTAAACTTTTTTTTTTAATTTAAAATATACTTAAATTAAAAATACTTTTTTATGTTGGCATCAATGAATTTAGTTCGGAAAGTTTTGTTTTTCTTAAAAACCGTAGGAATTTAATTGTTTGTTAAGTTGGTAGTTGTGCATTTTTACCGTAAAGTTAAAATTGAGCGCTTAATCCTTGACCTACGTTTAACCTAGATTTAGAAGTCTGTGGCTGCTAGCAATAACGTAAAGTGACTATAACGACACTAGTGCTGTTATGGGGAATAGAGTATAGACTTCTCTGAACTCATATTATGTATGTTCTTATATTAGTGTTCGTGACCAAGTAAAAGACAGATAACAGTACAGGAGTAGAAAAAGAATATTACTCCCACAAAATGATTTTGATTAGATATTTATTCGAACGACTTGGGTTTTATATAAATGGGGTGGGGTCGCGCCCGACGCCCGGCGCTGGGTGCCGCTCACCCGCCCGCTGCTCGCCGACCCTGGCGGCTCCTCATCCTCGTCGCTAGCCGTGTACTCACATGCGAGATGTGCAGGTCGTAGAGATGCAGCGTGCTGACGGACATGTCGCGGGTCTCGTCGGCGGGCGCGGCGTCGGGCGCGATGCCGAGCGCGCTCGCGCCGAGCCCGCTGCTGGCGCCCGCGAGCCCGCGCGAGCGCTGGCTGCCGCTCACCCGCCCGCTGCTCGCTGACCCTGGCGGCTCCTCATCCTCGTCGCTCGTCTCGTCCATGTCCTATACAATTCCAAATAGCGGTACTTTCTAGATCTAATCAACTTTTTATCGTGTCACTGAAGCATTAAGTTCCGTAAAGAAAGTGTAGTGACGTGACTTTTTCGTTTGCTCAAATCATCTCTTTACTTTTAGTGTTTGGTCATTGAAGTTCTCTCGAAAATGTCAAAAATAGATTTTAATGCTTGGTTTGAAAACCAAATAAGATAGGCAGGGACTCTTCTGAGATGTGTTCGAACATTATGAATATTTAAATTTAAATTTAACCTTTAAAGCAGCACTCACGCCAACAATACAATGGGTGCCAACCAAAAATATTCAACTCCCCATTTTTTTATAAGCATATTAAAAAAAAATACTTTAAGAATCAAATTTCATCGTTCTTCAACTCATTGACGACTCGCATGGAGGTATTGGGGCCGAAAATAGTACATAGTAAGGTTCCAGTAACAGGCCACTTTTGATCCTGTGTAAGGCCAGTATTTTCCAGGTTTATTTATACCAAACGCTTGAACTTACAGGTTAGTGACAGAGTTTCAATAAAATGGAAAGTAGATCGTTTTAATAACCACGATCTGTATACATACGTTAGAGTGACACTTACAGGCAATCTATACGGCTGTCGCTGTTGGTAGTAGGACAACACGGCTGGTAGAGGCGTATTAGTGCCGAATATACTCTGTTGTATATACGACCCGAGCATTGTTTTGTTCTGAAACAAATAACGTTCATATAGTCTGGCCAGTCGGGCAGAGGAAAACGACAATAAATTCATTAAACCCCAAACAGACAGTCACCCTAAACAAGGCCCTAAGTAAAGACACAATATAATATAATTTAAACGAAAAATTAATAATTATCTTACGGACAATTGCTTTTATTGAGTTCAAGAGTACTTGACTCACTTGGATACTAATTAATTAATGCAATTATATATATTTATTCAAGTCATTTGAAATCTGGTAGTATTTATTGCGTGACATGTCCATGAAATATTAATGTACGTATTAAGTGATATTTTGTAAGTTAATTTTGTTATTTCTATTATTATTGACATTTTGGTAATTTGAATTTGATTGTAATATATTTTAATCCTGTATTGTAAATTATTTAAATGTACGAAAGACATTTCACTGTCTATTTGCTAGAATTTTAAAATGTTAATATTTACACGTCGCATCAGCGGCCAAATATGCGAGACTAAATTGTATCCAACATCTTATATCCGTGTACCATATTTGCGTAAATAAATTTCATTTCATTTCATTTATAATAGCAGTAATGTTTCTTCCTACAAAATGTACATAGCGCGCCGAGAACGAACGCACTACAACCAAAGTTTTACGAATGCGTAAGAATGCTCCAGTATTATTTGCACTCTCCATACTCTCCTCTATACGTAATCGCGCTCTCTTAAACGGAAGAAGTTTGACTACTTGCTTAATACTTTGGCAAATGTAACTTCTGGGAATATTTAATTATACGTTATACATTAATTAATTACTGCCGGCGGATACGGCTGGCAGTCTGAGTGAATACGTTTAAACCAAAAGGGTGGGTTGCATCAGCCACATCCACGATTACGTAAGGAAGATATTAAAGGATAATTCTTAAATATTTAAGAATCACTGCAATGCCTTCAATCATGTTTCAGAGTTGTTGATTACGTACAGTCACCATTATTGAATGTATGACGATACGAGGGTCGCATAAATATCTGACACAACCATCTCTTCTTCAGATATTTTTGCATGCCCCAAATCACCGCGTTATAGCCGGTGAGAGTACATATGAAAGATCATAAAATAAAATGATCAACACAAGTACGCACTCTCTACACTACACAGTAAAAATATCAATGATAAAGCGCAAATAGTACAAAGTCCGTTTCATACAATCTATAGTTTATGAGAGCGGTCGAATGACATAATATAACTGAATAAATATTTTATCTGGAGATCATAATCTAATTTAATGGGTCACCACGTGCCTAATAGATTATTTTTTCCATCAAGAATGAGAAAACCAAACAAAGTAAAAGGCAAGTTTGGTCGTTGTCAAGAAATAAAAATAACGAAAGCTATTTTCTCAGAAGTCAACATAATGAATTGAGAAAGTGAATCTCTTCATGCGGATGAATATAATACGATCACCATCAGCCTCCATCGCGTCGGTTGGCCGCGTGTTGCCTGTGGGTGACTCACGAGTGCGTTGTTGGCCGGCATGGTGAGGTGCATGCTCTGGCGCAACGAGCGGAGGAACTGGCACGCTGCTAGCCAGGATGGCATGAGACCGCTGCCATCATTAGCCTCCTTCGCCTCAGTTGGCCGCGTGTTGCCCGCGGGTGACTCACGAGTGTGTTGTTGGCCGGTATGGCGTGGTGCACGCTCTGGCGCAACGAGCGTAGGAACTGGCACGCTGCTAGCCAGGATGGCACGAGACCGCTGCCACCATTAGCCTCCTTCGCCTCGGTTGGCCGCGTGCTGCCTGCGGGTGACTCACGAGTGTGTTGTTGGCCGGTATGGCGTGGTGCATGCTCTGGCGCAACGAGCGGAGGAACTGGCGCTGCGCCGGCTCGGCGGGCTGCCAGCCAGGGTGCCGGCACGAGAACGCCACCAGCGACAGCTCTGTCTTGCCGCCTTCGCCTTGGTTGTACTGCGTGTTTCCTGTAAGTATTAAACGATTAATCGCAATTCTATAATTAAGAGAACAAAAAGACTACATTTTCAACTCCTCAATGAATATTCCTAACGCTTCTTAAGTTTCAACCTTTATTATGGCTTGGCAACTTCGTTGGTGACGCTCACATGTGTGCTTTTTATTATGTGCAGCCGTAACTACTCACACAAGTTACCGCCAACACGAACGGGGGCCTCCGGAGGCTGCTTCCGTCGGTCGTCGTTCGTATTGGCGGTAACTTGTGTTAGTAGTTACGGCTGCACATAACAAAAAGCACAAATGTGAGTGTCACCAACGAAGTTGCCAAGCTATAGCGCTGTGGCATCTGAGTTGGGCCGAATCTAAACAACGAAGTAACGAGCTAACATCTATGTACCTCTTGCTTTTTCAGCATGTTTGCCCGGGGCCTGCCAGTCGGGGTGCCCGTGCCGCCGGATATCCAACTACAAAAAGACAATAAAATGCAATTATTTTTAATATTCGAAAGACAACGTCATAAGAGTGGTCGCATTTTGTCGTTCATCCTCCGCGCATATTCTTCACAATCGTGGTTTTTCCACGTTCTTTTGAAAACGATATCGATGGACTCGATACAGCATTTCGATGTAGATCAAGAGTGTTTCTATTTCGTGGAGTTTAGAATCTTTATAAATAACAGTGGTTGCGACCGGTGACTGCATTTAGTAGCTTAACTGAACCACTAGAGGTCACTGCTTTAGTGGCCGTAATGTGCGGGCGGACTAGTCGAAGCGGAGTTTAACACTTTCACGACCAACAACCCGCTTAGTAGGCGCTCCAGGGGCGTAGCTACCGCAGTATCTGCCGTATCAATTATACGGGGCCCCCGACGTGAGAAATCTTTACCCTTCATAAGGGCCCCCAAACAAATTTTTATACGGGGCCCCGCTAAAGCACGCTACGCCACTGAGGCGCTCGTAACTTTTGCTCAGATGTCGGCCGATTTAGCGTTGCACATTATTGGTCACGTAAACCCACATAGCGGGCTCTATCGGTTTCTGGGGTATTTTTTAGGGTTCCATACCAAAATGGTAAAAAAGGAACCCTTATGGTGCGACTCTGTCTGTCTGTCCGTCTGTCACAGCAAGATATCTCAGGATCTACTAATGCTATCGACTTGAAATTTGGAATAGTGTTAAGAGCTGCTAACCCGAGCTTATTTTATGTAAAAAAAATCTTGTAACTTTTTTACTTTTTTTTAAAAGGGGTCCGTAATGGGACTTTGAAAATTGAAAGCAGAGCTATTATATCGAGTGGGGTATCAAATGAAAGGGCTTGATTTGTAGATTAAAATGCCATTTTTAATTTTTTTCTTCATTAAGTAGTTTTTGATTAATGACGAATAACGTCAAAAAAATACCATTCCCCCCTATTATCTTCGAAGTTACTAAGCAGAAAAATCTGTAATAATTACCAATTATTAATGTCATCCTAAATATTACAGGAATACAGGAAAAATATAACGGTTTTCCTAACTTGCACCGTTTTTTTTAAAGGGGTCCGAAATGGGATGTGGTAAAACAAAAGTAGAGCTATTATATCGAGTGGGATATCAAATGAAAGGGCTTAATTTGTAGATTCCAAAGCCATTTTTATTTTTTTTCTTAGTTTTGTACTTTTTGATTTATGACCAAAAACGTTCAAAAAATACCATTCCCCCTATTATCTTGGAAGTTACTGGACAGAAAAATCTGTAATAATTACCAATTATTAATATCATCCTAAATATTACAGGAAAAAGAAAACGGTTTTCCTAAATTGCATCGTTTTTTATAAATTTTCAAAAATCGTACACATACTTATTTGCTCCTACTAAGCTAACCGCCATACAGTTTTTCTTGAACTATTCACGTACCTATCTACTTACGAATTTGTACGGAACCCTCGGTGCGCGAGTCCGACTCGCACTTGACCGGTTTTTATTAATTTTTTGCCTCGTCGTGAAAGTGTTAACGTACCTGCGCGAAAGAGCATACGTCGCCGATGCCGAGCACGCTGACGGTGAAGTTGCGGTAGAAGTCGACGATATCGAGCGCGCGCGAGCGCAGTCGGTACAGCACTAGCGGGCTCAGCAGCGGGCTCAACAACTCGAAAAGGATGTATACCTGTGAACGAAGAAAAATGTTGTGAATTTAATCAGTCTTATAAGCTCATGTAAAAAAAATAAGTGTCAAAGCTGACTTTTCAAGAAGTTAGAAGAAGTTTCATCATCAGCCACACCGGATTACTCTTTCGCACTGTATTCAATGGAAAGTGACAGGCGGCGCACTTGTGCTATGACTGCCGCTCTCGATTCCCGTTCGTAACAGAACTAGACACTGACCGCACGGAACTGGAAGAGCTGCTGGAAGTGTGCGGCGACGTCTTTGGTGCAGATAGTGCACGTGCCCCAGCACTTGCACGAACAGCTCCTCGCCCCGCGCGGGCCCGGCGCAGCCGCTCCTCGCCGATCAACGCCCCGTTCGTTACGAGCTAGACACTGACCGCACGGAACTGGAAGAGCTGCTGGAAGTGCGCGGCGACGTCCTTGGTGTGCGCGCGGCCGCGCCACGCGGCGGGCAGGTAGTGCACGTGCCCCAGCACTTGCACGAACAGCTCCTCGCCCCGCGCGGGCCCGGCGCAGCCGCCCGACAGCCGCTCCTCCTCGCCGATCAGCGCCCTGGTAATATTATAACCAGTAATGACAAATATTGGACGGTTATAGAAGAATTTTGCTGATATACGTGTTGTTGTATAATTAATGATCGATTAATTTTATTTTATTTTATTTTTGATTGTATAAGATGACATTGTATGATTAATACAAAATAAATGAGTATGAGTATGATACATATCGCCTCGAAATTTTATACAGCTAATTTAAGTCTATTCCTACAGAAATCTTATTAAAATTAGGTAGTTATGGTATGTGTCGACACTTATTCTAGTAGTATTTGTGTCCTATAAAGCTGAAAGATTACTTTTACTCAAGAGCGACACATTTTAAATGTCCAGCTAACATCAACAGTCTCAATATTTAACATGAGAAAATTTGAGAAATTATTTATCAGCCTACAAATGGTAATGCCAAAAAACAATTCAAAAGAGCGAAAATAAAAGATCTAGTAGCTTTTACAAGTTAGTACTTCAAAATGTTGTTATCCTACGACCGAGCACCAACTTTCATATAGCAAGTTGCCATTTAAGGAGGTAATCATCAGCATATGAGTTACCTGGCTCCGGCCAATATGCAGCCCAAGATGGTGATGATGGTGATGACGTGCTCCACCGTGAGCACATCCTCGTCGTACACCGACAGCATCACGAGCACGCCGAGGACGCTCGCCGAAAAAAACATCACGTTCCTGAAACACCACCGACCCTTCTTACTGACTGTCCTACGTGCATACACATACGTATGCATGGGACTATAGAATATGGTACTTTCCTGACAGATCGAATCCGTTACTTTTTATGGAGTCTTTCAACACACAAATAGTATGAAAATTTCTATGCAATAAAGTATTATGAGAGCTAGCGTGAAATAATGTATATTGACTACAAGTAAGTACGTTATTGTACAAGCACCAGTGACGCAAAGCCCAAAGAACCCGGCTCACATCGGCTTATTTCTTTAATTAAGGTATTCAAGTATTCAAGCACCTTACAGTTACTAGAGTGCGTCTACGATAACTCTGCAGTGGGATATTTATATGCCACCACTTCCAATTAAAAGTTACATTTTCATAGACATTTTCACTGCAGAGATATCGTAGTTGCACTCTACTAAAGGAAAACATGGCAAAAACAAGAGAACAATAGATACAGATGCATAATATAGAACATGGATGGGATGTTGAACCATTTTCGACCCCTGTGCTATTTTTTATGTTAATATTTGTATACTTCATTGCAACATAAGTTAAAATAAAAATACAAAACTACGCAGTCTCAAATGATTTTGTCGCATAAGATTATTTCGCTATTCCTGTTATAATCACTGGCATTAGCAATTTCATTGCATAGATCGTTTAATGGTGCGACAAAACAAGTGTGGACCGATAAACAGTAGCAGTAACTCGTAATGGCCGAATACACCTGATTATTTTATTTTCTTTTTTATTTAATCAGATAACCAATGATCCATACATTTGTTAGTAACTATGTTAGTAGTGCATTATTGTAGGTGGCTATATATTCCTGTACCTATCCGTACATCAGAGAGACACAATACGATTTAACCTCAAAGCAATATTATTGACAGGATCGAGTATTTACCACAGTATATAGCAGCAATTTTTCTTCGTACAAAAGATACATCACGAGGCTTGTATGTGTGCGCGCCGTAAACGAACGCACTACAAGCAAAGTTTTAAGAATGATGCGTAAGATTGCTGCAGTACGGATCGCACCGTATGCGCCTCGACCTTGAATAAGTATCGCGCGCTCTTAAACGGCCGAAGAGAAACTTCTTGACTGTCTTTATACTTTGACGGGGTCGAACGGCATGCAATGTCGGGTTTCATAGGCAAACAGCGCAAAGCATTGAGGAAACCGTCAGTTGATCACACAGTCGCAAGTGGCAATGGCAGCAAGTAAAATATGGGATAAAAGTAAGCATTGATGTAGGTTAAGGCACATGGATGTACAATACAATTCAATAATATTTTATTGCATACTATAATAATGTAGTATGCAAAGTTATTTTAAAAATAATGCACTAAAAAGAAGCTGACATATACAACAGTATGGGTATTCATAATGATTGCATACTGGATAATGTTCGTTGTTGATGAATAAATCATATTTTATACACATTTAAAAAAATAGAGTAGGTTTTTGGGCGGAATTAATGGGCGGCATGGCGCAAAACGTTTAGCTGATATAAAGCATTTGTATCTCTCTAGAAAGTATACAAGTTCAAGAGAGACGAATTCTTTATGTCGATGAGAACGGCGAAATTTGCGCTTTAATTAGCACATGGTGAGAGTTCGGACAGTCGCTTCAGCACAATGAAATAACATAGTGTTACTCGCGTGTATTACAGTGGACCAGCTATCGAAGGGCTAAGCGGTGCAAGGCACAGAGGGGCCCTCACGTATGACTTGGCGACCATACCAAAAACTTAACCTTCAAAAATTTCCTCCGCCATAAAACTTAGGGGCCCGTTCTTTTTTTGCACCCGGAGCAAGTCATACCTAACTCCGCCACTGGGGTACAGCGACCGATAGAAGAGTGAAGTGACGCAGCGACTACTAGAGCCGGGACCCGATTTGTCTCAGGATCCGTACATCCTGGATTTTTTAAGTTTCTTGCCGGAGTCTTCTTAGCTGGGCTAGGGGTAAAACTCCCAGTAGTTCGACGCACACACTCTACATAAAGACAGGTTGGATCGCTTCAACCTCTCCCTGGTCTGTTGCTCACTCACTTTGAGCAATCAGCAAAACTTCCCTGTGTGGTGGTCTGGTGCTAGCAACCCAGTGACCGCCTCAGCCCCCACCTTGATAGATACTTACCCAAGAGTCAAACTCATAAGTAGGGACCGGACAACAGGATGCAAATGACATAAGGGACAGGAGTAACCGTGTAATGGAGTAGACATCAGTGTTACATTTTTTATGCAATTGATTAATTTGTCGATGTCGTTGTAAATTAAAAAATTAAATAAATATTTTATCATTATCAATGATACATTTCGTCTTCAGATATAAAAAATAGGTATAAACTTTTATTGCTACTAAAGTGGATATATTTTATCGCACTCAATGCGAACTATTTGTAATTCTGAGATCGCATTTTTAATGCTACTGACTACAGTACAATTGATGTCGACAACATCGATAAATGTATCGATTTCAGAAAAAATGTAACAGTGATGTCTACTCCATTCCCCAGTTACTCCTGTTCCTTATGTTATTTGCATTATGTTGTCCCTCCCAGTAGCGTGGCGTCCGCAGAACTTGATTCCTATCGGCTTGCCTAATATCAGGCATTTGATCACCTTATTCTACAGCTCTTAAGGAAAATGTACGCCAAATCAGCACCGGCTTGCCCCAGGATATTTTTGTCCGCCACGCCACTGGTCCCTACTCATAAGTTATGTAAGGTTTTAAAAAAAGCGCTCATTGAAAGATTATATTTCTATAATCATTATAGAAAGCGGCAAGCGTGAGATGACTTACTTGGCGATAACCGTGGTGATAGGGGACGAGAAGCTCGACAGGTACTTGGTGGCGGGTTTATGCGCTCGGTTTAGGCGGTCGCGTAGCTCGTGCTCCAGCTCGTTGAAGTGCCGCAGCGTCACGCGCGCGTACAGCGACCACGTGCGGAGCCCCAGCGACCCCGGCGACCGCTTTATTAGCTGGAAAATAAATGTGACGTTTTCGAACCTGTAACTACTTTCAGTGGCGTGGCGTGAAGGTTATTCAAGTCAATGGATTTACCAAGGAAATACTAAAAGGTTTTTCGTTTCCTCAGCATCAATTACTAGGGCGTGCAGTACAAGGAAATTTTAGTACGGCAGTACCGGAAATTACCGGTGCTGCCATACTAAAATTTCCAGGTACTGCACGCTCTATCAATTATGTCTGAAATGTATTTTATGCCACACCTGGCCATAAAGTGGCTTTTTCAGCACGCTGCGCGTACGGGATAAGCCACTTTCTGGTCAAGTGTAGACATAAAATAATGTACACAACACGGGAGGTAATAAAGAAAGCCCTCGATCGCATATTTACGTCCCTCGCTTGCAGCTCGGGCCGCAAACGTCTGCGATCTCGGCCTTTCTTTGTATTACCACCCTAATGTACTATTATTTTATAGCTTGATACGCGTAAAGACACAAGAACTATATCGTCACTACTTTGAAAAAAAATCGTGTCTTTAAACGTCGTACAGAAAAACGCCAAAAGTGACATACGAACTTCATATACACTTACTGCGTTTTTACCTGAAGTCAGTATCAGATACGTGTTTTTTAGGGTTCCGTAGCCAAAATGGCAAAAACGGAACCCTTATAGTTTCGTCATGTCCGTCCGTCTGTCTGTCCGTATGTCACAGGCATTTTACTCAAAAACTACATGATGGATATTGATGAAATTTGGAATATAGGTGTCTTTTATGAGCCGCTACTTAGTTTGGTATATAAATAATTAAAATAAATATTTTTAGGGGGGGCATTTCATACATGTTAAAGACAGTAAAAAAAATTTTTTTCAGCAAATATCAACGTGTGGTACATAGTTCGACAGCTCTTTAAAAAACACTATAAGGTTCCTAAGTAATGTTTTTGATTAAGTGAATGTATTTGGAAATAAACGCTCCGAAAGTTGTGTAAATTGTGTCCCCCCCCCCTCTATTTTCTAAACCGTGTGTCCAAAAAATATGAAAAAAATCACGAAGGTAACGCTTAATTAATACTTTCTATGAAAATTATTTTCAACAAGATCGAATGTTCCGTTTTTGAGTTATTGCCGATAAACTGCACTTCTCAACAAAAGGACGTAATTGCTATGAAGATACGCTCTTTTGTTGTTGTACTTTTTTTACATCGTATTTTTTACCTTATAGTTACGGCTATGGAACCCTACACTGAGCATGGTCCGACATGCTCTTGGCCAGTTATTTTTAAGTACTGACGATATATAACCCAAAAAAATATTTTTAGCAGAAAACCTATGGTTTTAAATGATGCTCAGAGATGGTGCTGATCTTAAATGGTCAATTGCACGTAATTCTGTGTTTATCACTATCACTGCCTACAAAGTAATTTTATGTAATTTTGAATGCACATTCCCTATTTTATACAGATAGGCTGATAACTGTCCAATAATAATATTACAGTTCTCTCAATTTAAAAAAAAACGTAGCATATGTTAATACAAACCTCAGCATAGTTAAAGAAGAAATATAGAATCTGCCAGGCCTGTATGAGCGGTGTCAAGAGTAGATTTATTATCGCTAAGAACAAAATCTGTCTTTCTAGCTGACGAGCCAATATCATCCGTTTTGAATGGTCTTTGTAACACTCTCGCAACTGCCAACAGTTCTCCCATGGACTCCAAGGACTAGCTGTAAAAAAGAACATACAATATGTTACTGCATAAATAAAAAATACAATGCTAAAAAAATTATGTTTTACACAAAATTAAGGAACCCGACTAGCATATTCATCATCAGAAGCAATTGACAGTACCTAAACCCCATTAAAGATGATTCTGAAGGGACATTGTCTGTATAGGCAAACTCAACTTACAGAATAAAAGAAATTCCAAATTCCACTTCAAGCCCTTAGACAAATAGTGGAAGTCACCCACAAAAGGCACGTGTATTTGTAGTGGCAGTAAACTTTTGTTTACCATGGCCACCATGTAGTTGTTAAACCTGTAGAAGATTCATTACATAAAAACAATATCAATGGATGAAAAATGGACCATATCTCTTAACATGAAAAATATAACATAGCTCTTAACAAGAGAATCAACTGAACATGCAGCAGCTGCTTTAATTGACTGATAACGTCAAAAATGCATTTGTTATGTGACATAATCAGTTATTACAACGTGCATGTAATGTGTGCCTCTCTACGGTTCCTATTGCATTCACCTTATGCAGTTATTGCAGCACCCAAAAGTAGTGTGGCATTCATTCAGGACCAGAATAAACTATTTAAAACTTTTGAGCACTTTAATCAAATGCGCACAAACAGT
This sequence comes from Eudemis profundana, assembly GCA_947034925.1. Lineage (NCBI taxonomy): Eukaryota > Metazoa > Arthropoda > Insecta > Lepidoptera > Tortricidae > Eudemis > Eudemis profundana. Next base: position 32,150,151 of record OX344794.1, read on the forward strand.
AAGACCTTGCTCCGGTTTACATGGATTTACCCACACATAAAACACCACACCACTGGCACCAGTATAAAACAGTAGCAATTACAATAAAAAAATACTTATACAAAACTATGTCACCTTAGGATACGATGGTATATGTCTAATTCATTGATTTCCTGTTTATGTACACACATGTGATGTTCTGGTTGTGCTTCTCTTACTCTATCTTGAACTGTTGACCAGCTTACCCATACTAAATCACCCTAAAATAGACAAGCTTATTATATTATTCATGTTAACATTTGATTTAAAGGAATGAGAATAAAGTATGGTATTAAATACTTACATCTTTAATTTTAAGTGCATTATTATAAAATAATTTTGTGTCATATGCGTAATATAAATGGTATATTGATAAAACTAGTCGCATTATCCAAATAATGGAACATAAAATGATGAGGCACCACCTGAAAATAAAAGAATTATGTTTTTGTAATTATTACATTTGTGAGTAGGTAAATGAATGAATGATATTATTTCGCAGTACAGATGTTTCTCACAAGATTAGCAGAAATTTATAGCTACAGCAAAATTATGCATGCTAAATGCAAAATGTGGACCTTTGATGTCTTAATAAAGAAATTTTATTATTATTATTATAAAATTAATGTGCACTTCTAAAAACATATATCGTCTCTTGTTAAAACCTCATCCTAATCAGTTGAAAATGAGGATATTGTGGAAGAATAAATTATGAAAATGAGAAGAAATATAATAATACTAAATATGCAAAAGTTGAAAGCTTACCATTGCCAAGATATAAATCCGACACATTCAGAACATGAATACATCACATCACTTAAACTAAGTTTCTCACTCCGATTTGCATTAGGGTCATTTCTGAACAACACTGGATAGTTGACACAGTGTACCAAAAATGTCGAAAACCATATGATAAAAACAAATTGTAATAAGTAAAATAAATCTGACATAATCATTGGGTAGAATCCACCTCGTATGTAGTAATGGTACATTCTTGTGAAGAAAGAATCTAAATCTTCTATGTGAGTCCAACCTCCTAGAAATAATACAATAACAACATTATACAAAGTTTAAATGCTGAAAATGTGACTTATTCTTCCATAAAAACTATATGTGTATCCATTACTTAAATTCAAAAAGATCATAAGTTACTTGAAGTTACAATAACAAAGGAACAAAACTAGCAATAATATCCTTATCAGGCACTGTTTACTGTACCTTTGTTTTTGGGTACTTTGTGGATGATAACATTTGTGGTATCTTCGTGTTCATGGTCCAGGGTGAGCATCGTAGGTGCAGCATTGGTAGAATCCGCCAAACTGGCCAGAGGCGGGGATATCTCATTGTCTAAGGCGCTATACGTAGCCTCGCGTCGACTGAAGTGAGCCATTTTAATTTGTTTTTAAGTGATCACTAGTGATATTTTCTACGCCTAATTTTGCATGGGGAAGGTCATTTACTATCATCTACATAGTTTAGACTTTGCTGCAGAAACGTAAAAATAACTTATACAAGAACAAAGCGCGAAATTCCTACAAAGGATTTTCATCGATCGAATCACTTTTATTGTACATTAACAATTAACACGAGTCTGCATCTTAGTATGGACCAAATGTATTAAGTTCAAGGATACAAAGAATTTCGTAAGTCTTCAACCGTATATTTAATGCACTCCACGAAATGAATGAAATGACGAAAATAAACCAAATCAATTGACAGCTCCGCATTGAAATGTTTTTCTTTCATTTCATTCCGTTCCACGCAAATTATTGAATGTTTTTAACAGAATATTATATTATTTTAGTGGATTTTTGCAGTCCTTCGAGTAAAAGAAAAATTTGTAAATATTTGATATTTAATAATAATTTTCATAATATTGATTACAAAAATTGAACTTGCAGTGGCAACACGTTAGAAAATTAGCGGGCTACTCTGAAGCTCGAAATACTAAATCATAAAGTGCCATCTCACTCGCTCTTCTTCTAAATAATACATGAGCAAGCGAAATGGCACTAAACGATTTTTGGATTTTGATTACTACCAGTACTACTACTACTAGAAATGCGGCTATTTGGCAACAGGCAACACAGGTATTTGTTTGTCAAAGAGATTTGGAAATATTTTTTCTTGTTTTCTCGTTAAATTAACGCCTTCTTATTAATAAAGCTATAGTAAATAAATAATAGCTTTGAAAAAATATAAACTTATTGCTATTTTGACGAGCCAGTCACTGTGTAGTCTTTTTAAGAAATTAATTATTTTGATAATTGATCATTTAAACTGACTCAGGATGTTCATTGTGGGTCTCACTGGAGGGCTTGCAACGGGCAAAAGTACAGTGTTATCAATATTTCGGGACAACGGTATAGCAGTAATAGATGCCGATGATATTGCTAGAAAAGGTATTGAATAACAACACCAGAAATATTCTTATCTTATCCACTTGCCTACAACTAGAAATTTATCTTACACCTTTAATACCTACCCTCGTATAATGAAATTGTAACATAAGTTGTAATTGCTTCCAAATAACTAAATGCAGTAGAACCCGCTTAATACGATCACGTTTAATACGACTTCCCGAATAATACGCCATTTTACGCCAGTTCCTGCAACTTGAGGCCTGTTTTCATACATTTGGTTCACGCTTAATACGCCATCTAAAACCATAATATATATTACCCACCTTGCATCGTCGTACAGTATTACCAACTTATGTATGCGGGTGAAAAAATTTGGACTAACTATGCCATACTAATATCACACAAGGGGACACGATTCCGTTGACACCGCCACCTGTGTAGATTAGTTTGTAGCCCTGACTAAGCGATCGCCTTATTGGTTCGTACCTACCTACACTTAGATTTCATTCAGTCATTATCACCGCTCCGCTGTTTTAATTTGTTCAGTAATATCAAAAATTAAAAGAAAAGCATTATCACTGCAAGAAAAGAAAAAGTGACCATATTAGAATTTGGCTCACTTTTCCCGACTGACCTTACCCTAGTGATGATTTATACTTGTTGTGTCTTCCATTCTAAATAAACAAATAACAAGAAATAATACTAGTTTTTTTTCACGTTTAATACGATTTCCCGTTTAATACGCTTTTTTTGCTAGGTCCCCTCAGAATCGTCGCGGGTTCTACTGTAGTGGGCTTTGAGACTATAGCAAATTAGTTTAGATTGAAAAGAGGATTGAGACCAACTTCAACCAATGTAAACATGTTTGAGTTAGGAAGGGAAGTATCACAATTTATTTTGTGAGGTTACAACTAGACAATTTTTTCAGTTTTAGAACCCGGGACCAAAGCTTGGAAGGAATTGAAGGAGTATTTTGGAGAGGAAGTATTACTGACTGATGGAAAGGTGAACAGAGCTAAGTTAGGAGAGCTTGTGTTCAATGATATAGAAAAGAGGCGTAAACTAAATGCCATCACACACCCCAGGATTCAGAGTGCCATGATGAGGATGGCAATCTCTTATTTCTTCTCGGGACACAAATACATTGTAATGGAAGTACCTTTATTGTTCGAAACTGGGAAAATGTTAACCTTCATGCATAAAATCATAACCGTTGTTTGGTAAGATATATTGATAACTAGAGGCTACTCATAACGAGGCATCGGAAATTAAGATGCTTTTATATCTAAAGTTGGCAAAATCTCGGAAAAGTTAAGCAAATACGGAATCAGCTTCTTAAATTTTTGAATTTAATAGTGTAGATTCCGGGATTTTGCTATTGTACAAAACGCAAATATTTTTTAGGTTTTGGCTTTTTTAACCCGACTTCAAAAAACGAGTACATGGAAAATATTTTGAAATAAGTACTTCATTTAAATACTCAAATAGGTAGTCTGCGTTTATTACAGTTTAATGATAATAAGTTTATTTAGAAATTCCGGGAAATTTAATAATAAATTTAAATTGAGTCCACCTCCATACTAATCTGCACCGACGCCAATGTTTTAGGTATATAATAAATAAATAATAATAATAAATATTAGGGGACAATCTTACACAAATCGAACTAGCCCCATAGTAAGCTCAATAAGGCTTGTGTTATGGATATACTAGACGACGATATATTTAATAGATACAAATACTTAAATACATAGAAAACATCCATGACTCAGGAACCAATATTCGTGCTCATCACACAAATATATGCCCTTACCCTTGCCCTTACCGGGATATAAGCATCCGAATTTCCGATGTCTGCTCATGACCCATAACTTTATCCATGAATTGTCTTAGATGGTGGTGTTCACTTGCCTTAGCCTATATGCTGTCAAGTTTTTTTTGTAATTATAACCTACAAGACATGACATCCACTACATTCTATATTTGCTTGGTGACTTATCGTAACCTTACTTTATAATTCTCTTCCAGTGAAGACCATCAGCAATTGAAACGGTTGTGCAAACGGAATGACTTCTCTATAGTAGTTGCCAAGAAGCGAATAGACTGCCAAATGCCATTGGAAGACAAAGTGGCCAACTCACATTTTGTTGTTGACAATTCAGGTGAAATATCTAACACAAAACATCAAACTGAATGCATCATAAGGACATTGCAAAGGTCAAAGTTTACTTGGTGAGTTAATACAAAATCACATAAACATAAGGGAACATACCCATACTATGTGACCTGTTTTTGCAGGGGAGGGGGGGTCTTAGGTCTCTGTCACGTAGTCAGACCCGTCTTTCCCAGTGGGCACTTTGGGCGAGTCCCCAGGGCCCCGCGATCGATAGGGGTAGGGATCTAACAAAATAGTGTTCTGTCAAAGTCATAGGGGCCCCATTATCCTAATATGCCCAGGGCCTCCAATAGGTTAAAGACAGCGGATGATTTATTTGCGAATGAATTGCCACGAATAATTATTTATTGGAATACCATATTAATTTTTCTCGAAAAAATAATAACTAAACAGAACTGAAAGACTGTTGTTTATACTAACGGAAGGAACTGAGATTTTTGCCTAACTTATATTAAACATACTTCTATTATTTAAACTGCCTTCAGGAAGCCTGAGCCTTTAGGAACACGTTATGTGTTAGAACCACAGCACAGTAAAAACAAGTCATTTTAAACATTATTCGTGTTGTACCTTAAATACTTTTTCTTGGATTTATTTGAATAAAATAACGAATAAATCATCCGTCATTTAAAAAGTTGACAATTTATTCGCGAATAAATCATCCGCGAATAAAAATATCGTGAATTATTTTTTATTCGAATGATCATTCAAATAAAACATTATTCGAATAATGCCCATCTCTGGATGTATGGTCAGCTGCAGAGAAAAGTAAGCCCCTTGCCATACTTAAACGTATGAAAGGGGGATCCTTTTCTCTTCAGCTCACTGTTCTTTCAATATAAAACCTTGTGACCAAGTGTGAAAACTCAAGGCTGCCAAAACAAGTTTTTAATTTAGTCACAATATCTCATTACCTTATTTGGTGGGCCAGACTCAAATAGATCTAATAATATACACATCTCTTTAACAAACATAGAATAATTCAGTCAATCCCTTTTTTCCAGGTACTTCCGATCAATTTTATTCATAACGTTATTGGCATTGGTATTTGGAATTGGACATCTTATGGGTATTATAAGCAGCTCAAAGTAACTAATTAAAATCGATTATTTTACCCAGTAGTGAGTACCAGTCAATTGTATTTAATAGTATTTGTGTTACCAAACACAAGCAATATATCACTAGTTTTCCATGTTTAGTAGGAGTTGGTGGCCAGGACAATAACCTAATGTAGGTAGCTCTTATCTGCAATAATGTTTGTTACAAATATTACCAGAGTGCTGTATAAAGTACTATTTCTCAATACATATTTTACTGCACTGAAGCACTGTAATGCACAAGTGCCTGCTCCAGTGGCGTAACTACAGGGTGGCAGGGCTGGCAAAATGCCACGGGCCCCCGACCCAAAAGGGCCCCGGCGTAAGTATAACGTTAAAATAATAAAGCTTAAGGATAGGGCCCCCATCAAAGGAATTTGCCACGGGCCCCAGATGATATAGTTACGCCACTGGCCTGCTCATAACCTGTGTAATACAGATCGGGTCCAATATATTCCAAATGCAATTAATATAATTTTATATAATTAAGAGTACTCTTATTTTGTCAATCTTTCATTTTCCAGTGTTATATCCGGTAATTTACTTGACCGTGGAGTAACGTGTATTAACTGTATATATAACACTGACATCATCTTTGTACGTGACCTTTATAATCAGTTACCCAATGTAGGCAACCGGACAATGTCATTTATGCCATTAGTTGTCCAGTGCAAGTAGATATTGTAAACAATCTGTTGGTAATATTAAAACGTCTCATTGTGATTCTGCAGCTCCTAGGAATTTGGCAGTTAGTACTATTTTACCATAGACACAGAATAATTATTGTACAGAACGTGCACTGTCTAACAAAACCCACGTTCGAGTCACAAAAATGCGCCGAATCCTACCTTCTTGCTCTAACTCATAACGCGCGCTCTTTCTGGTCGCCACACCCACCGCTAGGGTTGCCGACAAATATAACCTTATTACAAATTGTGTTTCATGATAAATTACAGATAGTTATGGCGTTAATAATGGCATTTGATTTTATACATAGTTGAAATAATATAGTATTTCAAGTATAGAGTAGGTTAGGTATTGTTTTCCGTGGTGCATAGCAAATATGTTTTATTATTATTTACCTATAGGTATTACAACCCAGTACTCTCTACGTTGTATAATATATGACTTAAAAGGAAAAAAGACCGCTATATTTTTCAAAATGGAATGATCGTAAAATTAACAAAATCACTAGATTCTAATAATATTCATAAATTAACGTAAATTAACCAGATTTACTAATTATCCGCATCCTCCAGTAATGAAAAAAAACTTGACGGAATTAGTCTTATTTGTATAACAAATTATAAACAGCGCATCCTTGGGCTTGCCTAATGCATTAGGCAAGGTATAATAAATAATTACCGCGAAACAAAATGGCGGAGTGACGTACGCCTGCCATAGACTATCTATTTATGTTCGCAATATGTTAGATAAATAAATATAAGTTAGTTACCCTTATTTATTTTTTGGTGGAAGTATAATTAGTCAACAGACAGCAAAAAATTGTCGTCATTTTTAGTTTAGCTGTTGGTATTATTGATAAATTTGGCTTTCGGTAATTGGTTTTTTATCAGTAGGTGATTGGTCCTACCTATCCCATATGGTGGGTAGAAGTTCATCATGGCATAGTATTAATTATATGCTTGATCATGACAATGATTTACTGCATCACATACTAATTATTGTATGGGACTCTGTTAATTTCTTGTTTTAGCATATATATTACAAATTATGTACCTATACCTATAACTCTTAGTATTGCTAGTCTTGTAAATATGGCTCTTATTATATTCTCTCATTCGCTTATCGCATCCATGTTCTTTAATAGCCATATACCAATATAGCAAAATAATATAGTAATATGGTTGTAAATATTTTGACAATAAAGACATCACATCTAGAAAACCTTGACTGTTTATAGTCAGTATAGCAATTAAGTTACCCACATACGCCTACCGATACCTACCGGTATTTTCTCCATACAAAAATCCCGGTATTTTTCCGTATTTTTTGTTCTTTGGTTTATTATATCATTTTAAATCGGACAATCTAATAATACGAATACGAAGTCATTACTTAAATGCATATTGAGCCCTACATAAAATAATTCAAAATATAGGGCTATTTCGGGGTTATACCATACTAGTATATTCACACATAGTTTAGGGCTGTGCTAAGGTTTAGGCTTAATAGTCGTAATCCTACACGACAAAAAAAGGCAAAATACGGCGTTTCGTGAACAAAAGATTTCCTTTGGCAGGTTTGATCTTTAGGTTCAAAGGATTGATTTAAGAAGTGGAGCCACCTGGATTTATGATGCAGGTGTGGAGGGGGGGCGGGGGAAGTTTGCACCCGCCGCACTTCAAATAAAAAATTATAACTGATCCAGTTATGGATACAATGGCGTGTTTGGTATCGTTTTCGCATAAAAAGAGTACGAGGAATCTGATTTTAAGGTTATTTAGAAACACTTTGGTACAAAAAGTCTATAATTTTGGTAAAAAAGTAAATTTAAAAGTAAGTTTTTTATTTTTCAACTATATTTACCTTCAAAAATAGATCGATTTTGTGATAAAAAAAATAGTAATATCGAGCTCATACTGTCTAGTTTTTAGAAATATATACTTTACATATACTTATCTGACAGTATCTACCCATAAAAAAATGCCGTGTGAATCGAGTGACGTACTGAAGTTGTAAACTATTTAGTCTCGGTCGCTCAAACAAACTCGTGGGAGGGGGTTGGGGGCGGAGGGGGTGAGGGCGAGCTGTCCGCCCGCCGCCGCGGGCGCGTTTTGCCTGTCGTGGTCATGTTTGGTCATGTTAGTACCTGTTATCAACTTGTCGCGTGAGCCCGCGTTCGTTCGCTCCGCGTAACAAAACTAGTACTTTTATTGTAAAAATGGAAAAAAAGCGAGCTAAAAAACTAGTGGTTGCCAAGCCAGCCCCTTTATCAACCGATAAATCTAGTGTCGATTGGTCTAAGTGTTGCATTTGTCAAGACAAAAACAAAGACAATCTCGTGTGTCCGGGGCGTAATAAAAACAGTTCGAAGACTCTGAGTAGCTACAATACATTGGCAGATAATTTGTGTGCATTCAAGCGAATAGGTGAACTGGATTCTATGAAGCATTTTGATGGCTTGGATGAAGGTTTGGGAATTGCTGCAACTTTAAGTAATTATGAAGCAAAATGGCACAAGTCTTGTAGGCTGCAATATAATGATACAAAACTTAAACGAGCACAGAAAAGGTTTGAAGCAAGGGACCAAATTCCTGAAAGTAGTCGACGAACTAGGTCTTCCTTACCACCAACGGTCATGCCCAGTGTAGAGAATGTTTGCTTCCTTTGCACATTCCCGGAGAAGAGGAATAAAAAACTTCATTTAGTCACTACTTTAGAGCTAAGTGAAAGAGTAAAAGAATGGGCTAACTACGTTATGGATGCGCGCCTTATTGGAATGCTACAGACAGGTGATTTGGTAGCTTTAGAGGCAAAATATCATCATAAATGCCTCCTAAACCTAAGGAACAGATGTCGGAAAAACAGTTCTTCTGGAAGAAGTGAAACTTCTGTATGCGAGGCCATAGCTTTCGCAGAACTTGTGGCTTATATGCAAGATAAGATGGAAAGCGAGAATTATGATTTCGTGTTCCCAATGAGCACATTAACTAAAATGTACAAAGAACGACTGGCACAGCTGCTTAGCATTCCTGAAAGTGAACTTCCGGATGTTCGTTCAACTACTCTTCGTGAAAGCATCCAGGACGAGTTCCCACAATTGCTAGTCCACCGTCCATCCAAGGAGTACCAGTTAGTGTGCAAATCTATTGATATATCAGCAAATGCAAATTCAGAAGATCTAAGTCAAGACGCTCTAGCATTTGCTAGATTTGCTACAGCTCTCAGGAAGGAAATGTCGAAATGGAAGACCTGTTTTAAAGGCACATTCGACCAAAACTGCCAAAAATCTTCAGTTCCTCCTCTTCTTTTGGCATCTGTAAATATGATTGTGTATGGAAAATGGTCACCTGAAGAGTGCAAGGCTACTGAGCCAGCTCTGGCAATAGCACAGCTCGTAATGTTTAATTACAAGAATCGAGCACCGACAGGAGATATCGTTCGTCATAACAGAGAACAGGAACCCCCGCTGCCACTCTATACAGCTCTTGACGCTTACGGTCGTACGCGAAGTAGAACAGTTATTGATGATTTGCACAGACGTGGCTTATCTGTGTCGTCAAAACGGGTTTGCGAGGTGACATCGGCCTTGTGCCATCTAAATATTGATCGTGCAGAAGAGGAAATGTTACTATGTCCCAGTAATCTTTTGCGAGGTGTGTTTACTATTGGCGCCTATGACAATGTAGACCACAATCCATCAAGCAATACTTCAGTAGGTTCTTTTCACGGAACAAGTATATCTGTTTTTCAAACACCGTCAGTTGCTCAGCCAGGCGCACACAGAAGTTTCCGATCTTCATACAATGACTCCGGACCTCAAACTTTAGATGTTCCTCATTTACCAGAGTCTTTTGCAACCGTGCCAAACGTGTTTCTTGCTCAAACAAAGCCAAAAATTCCTGATAGCAACGTACCAAGTGTATCACAAATGTTACCTACAGAAACTATGCGATATCAAACAGAATCCGAATGGCTTGATCACGTCCTTCATTGCAGCAGTCACGAAGATGGCGGTAATTGGTCTTGGGCTGCTTATCATGCAAGTAGAATCACCCAAAATACACAAGATTTATATTGCGCCGTCTGTTCGCTGCTGCCACTTTTCTTTGAAGAGTCAACTTCTGTATCCATGGTTAGGCACGGAATGAATATTATTACAAATATAACACACCACCTCAACCCACTTCAAACGCCAGTTATGTACGGAGATCAACCTCTCTATACCATTGGAAAATTAATCCAGTGGAACTGGCCAGACTTATACGGAGAAGATAAGTTTGTCATGATGTTTGCCCCTTTCCATATAGAGAAGGCATTTCTTGGAGTCATCGGGCAGTACATGGAGGGATGCGGATGGATTAGCGTTGCTGTAAACGCAGGATTGGTTACACAGGGATCAGCAGAAGCTATTATAAAGGTTTCCCATGTCAAGAAAAGTAGGACTGCCCACGAAATCACCGCCGCAGCTCTCTACATGCTTGTAAATCAAGCCCATACTGCAAATTCTCCTGATGTTTCTTTTGAGACATGGGTAAATGAACAAGCTGCTAAAATACCAATGTTTAGGTTCTGGTTGACTTTACTCAATTTAGAAATCCTTCTTCTGTCCTTTGTGCGGTCACTGCGAGAAGGAAAATACAATTTATTCCGAGAGTGCCTGAAGCAAATGCTGCCCTGGTTTTTCTTATTTGACCACCCAAACTACGCTCGTTGGTTATCTGTTCATGTAGCTGACTTAGAATCGTTGCCAACGAGTGCCCCAGACGTCCACGCCGAATTTTGCAATGGAAACTTTGCGCTTCGAAAGACTCAAAAGCCGTTCTCTGCTCTTGCTGTAGACCAGGCGCATGAGCAACATAATGCCATTGTCAAAGGCGATGGAGGTGCTATTGGTCTCACCCAAGATCCCACAGCCTTACGACGTTGGATGCTAGCCGGACCAGAAATATGCCGCCTCCTGCAAGAGTTTACCAACACTAATAAATCTTCCCAAGAACTTCATCACGAACAATATCCTGCGTTCCAGAAAACATTTTTGCGACAAGTTCATGCAGTCCAAGCAAGTTTTCAAGAGTTTGGCAATCCTTTTCAAGAACAAACAACTGATTTAATTGCAATAGATTCAAGAACAATTGTAGACGACGATGCTGTTTGCACATTAACCGCTCTGGAGACAAATGGCAAGGATTTGTACAGGACATTCGTTGAAGAAAGGCTGGTTAAAAAGACGTCTACTTTATTCGAACCAATAAAAAAAGTAAAAACTAGAATTTTTGCTACTCTCAAGAAGCCAAAAAATTCAAAACAACTTGAATCCGTCAAGGCTCTCAAGTGTGACATAAGTCTATTCTCGAAACTATTAATTTCAAGTCAGAATAGACACTTGGACCTAGATGTCTTCTTTTCTTACGAAAATCAGACTTGTCCTCCATCTTTATCATCTATGGGAAGTATGCGAGCGTGCCAGAAGTCTGATATCGTTATGGTTTTGAAAAAGAAAATTGAGAACAATACTTCCCCCGAATCTTGCAACCGAAATATATTTGATGGAGCTGCCCTTGTTCACAGTCATCCTCCACGTAGCTCCAAGACATTTGGGCAGTACTGCCGCAAGGAGTTCCGTCAAAGCATCATGGAAAATACAGAGAACACGGAGACGAGGAGAGTTGACATTGTCTGGGATCTCTACTCTGATATGTCTCTCAAGAAACAGGTTCGTGACAACAGGGGTCAAGGAGTTCGTCGTCAAGTACATGAAGACCACAAGTTACCAGGCAATTGGTCTGACTTTCTGAAGAATTCTCAGAATAAAGAAGAACTTTTCAAACTTATCGGGTGCTACGCGCTTCAAGAGATCATTGGAGTGCATATAGTGACTAACATCGGTCCTACAATCAAATCATCCAAACCAACGGAGACGCTGATAGGAGGGCTTAGTGTGAATGCCGAGGAGGCTGATGGCCGCATTATTCTGCATGCAAAGGATATGGTTATCAATGGAGCAACAAGAATTGTTATACACACCGTTGATTCCGACGTCGTCGTAATCGCCATATCCTACTTCTTCGCCCTGAAGCAGTTAGGTCTCCAAGAGCTCTGGATATCTTTCGGTACGGGCAAACACCACAGCTACATACCTGCACATGACCTGGCACAGGATCTGGGAGTAGAGAGAGCAGAAGCTATAAGAGGATACCATGCTTTCACAGGCTGTGACACGGTTTCTGCTTTCTATTCGAAAGGTAAAACATTGACCTGGAAGGCGTGGCAGCAATGTCTCGAGACCACATCTGCTTTTAGAGCACTTTCTAATCCACTGAAAGAAGTGACAGATGATTTAATGACAAGATTAGAAAAGTACGTCATCATGTTATACTGTGGTGAAACTGAAATTCTTTCAGTTAATGAAGCTCGCAAGATTTTATTTACAAAAAATAAGTCCTTGCAAAATATCCCCCCTACGAGGGATGCTCTAAGGATGCACACATTGAGAGCAGCCTATCAAGCAGGCTACGTGTGGGGACAAGCTCTTGATCCCTCAGGTGTTATCCCCTCCCCAGCTGACTGGGGATGGACTCAAACTGAAAGAGAATGGCAGCCTTTATGGACACTCCAGCCCAGTATCTGGGAGGCGGCGCGAGAGCTTGTGAAGTGTGGATGCAAGAACAGCTGCAGGGGCCGATGTTCTTGCAGACGAGAGGGAATGCCATGCACACTGTTGTGTAAGAGCTGCTACGGAAACTGCGATAATACCAGGTATATTTATGTTGTCAAATAACTTTGTCTGCTGAATTTGGTATTATTGACATTGTATAATATTAATTCTATTTTGTTACAGTGCAATAGACCGCGAGGCCCTCATCGAAGATTAAGAGCTGTGACAGATACTCCGATAATTCCAGGTATATTTATATTGTTAGATAACTTTATGTCTGGTGAATTTGGTATCATAGACTAGAGATTGTACATACATTCTAATATTATATTACTTATCTATTTTGTTACAGTTTCGTAGTCTGCGAGGCCCTCCGGAGGAATTCGAAGACCTGAGAAAGTTTTTTTTAACAATTTCTTATTTTATAACATAAATGTAAAATATATTTAATTATTTTATATCATTATTTTTTTATTTTTCTTCAACAAATGATACATTAATACGTAGAAGATAATAATTTAGCTGCGGAAAATGACAAAAAAATTGTAAAAAACTAATACTTTAGCCATAATCAACAAAAAAACCTCAAAAAAAATTGAATTTCGCGGCTGACCTAAACCAACCGCTTTAAGTGTTGAATATTTTACCCCAGTGACGTCAAATTATGTCTGTCTTATATGGTTTCCTTGATAAACCAGAGAAAAACAAAATTTACTCAATAAATGTGCCGTGTGAAATATTTTTATTTCATCACTCGATTCACACGGCATTTTTTTATGGGTAGATACTGTCAGATAAGTATATGTAAAGTATATATTTCTAAAAACTAGACAGTATGAGCTCGATATTACTATTTTTTTTTATCACAAAATCGATCTATTTTTGAAGGTAAATATAGTTGAAAAATAAAAAACTTACTTTTAAATTTACTTTTTTACCAAAATTATAGACTTTTTGTACCAAAGTGTTTCTAAATAACCTTAAAATCAGATTCCTCGTACTCTTTTTATGCGAAAACGATACCAAACACGCCATTGTATCCATAACTGGATCAGTTATAATTTTTTATTTGAAGTGCGGCGGGTGCAAACTCCCCCCGCCCCCCCTCCACACCTGCATCATAAATCCAGGTGGCTCCACTTCTTAAATCAATCCTTAGGACCTAAAGATCAAACCTGCCAAAGGAAATCTTTTGTTCACGAAACGCCGTATAATTTCTCGTAGAACGGCCACTATAAATAGATAGTTACGTGCATATTTTACTGTCTATTACAGTACTGTATTGTACAGTCAGCATGAGAAGTAGCTAGGTGAAAGTTGCGTTTTAAATGACCTACAAATACCTAACTATTATCAAGAGAAGGATTTTTGTGAGAATATTATTCCGCTTGTCTACTTTAGCTGCTGTGCTGACTGTACAATCAAGCAAACCTACATATTAAATTACTGCAGGGTCTTACTAACTAAATGTATTCAATTCAAATAATGTTGACCCCAAACGTAATTTTGAAACCTGATCTGAAGAACTTGAAATAAATTCTATAAATTATAATGGTTTTTTTAATTATATACAATTTACAGCCTTACAATAGTATTTCTTTAGTTTATATACAAAAATAAAAGAAAAATATAAATTAACTTAGTGTATCTATTATCTCTACGAGGATATAACGGTTTTTCTTGCGGTTTTAGACATATTTGGGTTTTTTATCTTAGCTCCATACACTTTTTACGGAAAAAAATATTACTCATTAATTTCCAACCCAAATCATGCCATATTCATAATTTAGCATTGTAACTATTAGTAAAATATGAGAACTTCGATTTATATGTCTATGGGAGCCGATTTTCGTTCCACAGTGTGCCATTTTCGTTGGTCATCACCAAAGAAGGAGGCTCATATGCCGTCACTGCTGTTCCCGGTGGTTGAGTGAATAATGACTTACTATAATGGCCAAGGACGAAAAAAAAATATGAAGCAGAGATCTTAAACTGTAATGAAAATACTGTTTACGAGCCCAAATGGCGAAGACAAAAATGTTGAGTAAAACTTTCGACATTTTTCTGAGTTGTCGATAAAATGTAGAAGAATGGCGAAAGGGTTTTGTTTCCGATTCATTTTCACTAATATATTAGATATTAACTCTAAATCATTAGTTATAATGCTATGCTTACACTTGATTTTTAATTTTAAACCGTTTATTGCAATATTCAGCCCTTTTGCCATTCGTGCAATACAATAATATTTTATGATTAATTTATAAATAGTTCATTGCTATCGCTTGAATCATCATCGGTGATATCATTCGGCTGTTTAACATTACTCCTTCTGGCCGTACCCTCCGGGCCTGCCCTCATTAAAGTTTGAAAGTTTCTCGTTGGTCCAGGCTCTTTATCCGTAGTAGTTCTGATAGTAGTTCTGCCTGCATCTTTTTCAAATTTTAACAGTATTGGATTAAACTTGTATGCTCCGAATATTGGGCTGAAATCGAAAAAAAAAACAACGGTTGAATATTATAGGTACAAGGTATCCAGAAAGAAGTTCTAAGATCTAGAACAAATACCCGATATTAGGTATTATAACAAAAAAGGGACTTAATCGTCGTAATTAACTTTTACCGTGGGCCTGAGTCCCTTCGCGACCATGGACGTCACGGTTCGATCCCAGGCGCCCGCGGCCCCCACCTAGTCCGACCCACTCAAGGTGGACCGGGTTCGACCTCAGGGTACGCCACGGCCCCCACCTGGTCCGATTTTTGCTACAGTCAATAAGGCTTGCAAGTGAAGGCTTCAAAAAAAAATACGTTACGGCACGTCCGAAACGTCGAGGTAATAACATGTTTTTACATGATTAAGTCCCGTTTTGTTATAATAATGAGTGAAAATCGTGAAAGTTTCAATCAATAAATACCCGATACTCTTTGCAGCATTATTATATACCTACCTAGTGCTTAAAGCAGTTTTGACCTCTCACACCCCCTGCCCCTTTCACTCCACCGCTGTAGAGTAAGAGCGACAAAGGACACCCACCTTTGTTGGCGATATATCGGTTGTTACCGGTGGGTGTGGAAACGGCTCAACTTTTAGGCTGCTGTCAATATGATCGCAGTTTTACCCATGATGGACGATGCGGCGTTATCAGAACCGAGAACTGCCAAAACCTAAATACTTACCAAAATTAAAGGTATTGTTTAAGGAAGTAACCCGTGGTTACTTACACCTTACTAACCGCCCACTTGAGGTTGATAATAAGGATTTTTTATGTAAACAATTACAATTTACTTACCCGGGTTGATATAAATAGGTAACATTATTTTGTCATTTGCAACCAAACTTTACGGCATACAGAACCGCACGTTAACTCAAATATGCTCAGATGATAACAAATTAGGTAAATTAATACCTAAGTAGGTACAGCAATACAGCATTGTCTGTATAAGGATGGTATAAGGCCATTCTTATTTTTGTGCACATAGTCACTACCGTGGATGTCACTACCGAGGCTTTAATTGCTCTTTCTAAACATTTAACCGAGCTGTCATATCATCATGAATTATTTTTGTCATATGGATGAGTGAATTCATGACAGCATTAATTTTTTTTATCAGTTAGAAATAGTAATAAATAAGGCATCCACGGTAGTGACTGTGTGCACAAAAGTGAGAATGGCCCATAAGTACTCTACAAAAGTTACCTACCTTTTGTAGCGGCCGTCTATCAAGTAACGTTTCGGTATATCACTTTTCTTTTCAGTATTTCTAAAAATATATATATAAGATGTATCGTTATTTATTACCTACATAACTGATCCCATAATACAAAATGAACAAATTTAAAATAATCGACTTCAAACTAATGTATTCAATTAAAAATGCAAGAGTTATAATAAAAATATCCTAATATTTGAATATATTCCTCAACACCGTAAGTACCTACCTACACCAAATTACATGGAAATCGGTCCCGTAGTTTTGCGCCTTCCGGTGCATTCGACACTATTAAACTCAAAATACACCAATGTTACGACATACGACCTAATATCAAAAATACCTATTCTCAAAACGAATGAAACTCGATATACACTTTTCTCGATACGACTCAATTTCAAATGGAATGAATCTCAAAAAAACTGATTCACAAAACGAACCAGTCCCAAAATACCCTAAATAGTATCGAAACACTTGATTGTCATAATAACTGATTCTTAAAATGTCCTAGTCTCAAAATACACTAAATTAATAATTGGCATAACTTTAGCTGGGTGTCGCCTCCAGGAAATAAGACAAACCAAAGAATGAAGATTAGTACACTGTTGTAAAGGCCGGGAAGCAAGAGCAAGAGTTAGTTCCAAGAATTAGTCCATCCAGCACTTTCGACCGAGACTAACATCCGTCCGTGTGCGTCCAAATTTAGTGTATTTTGGACTTGGGTGTTTTGAGAATCAGGTATTATAGCCCCGTGGAAATCCCACTAATATTATAAATGCGAAAGTTTGTGAAGATGTTTGGATGTTTGTTACCTTATAACGGGGTAACAACTGGATGGATCAAGCTGAAATTTGGCATGCAAGTAGACCAAGTCCTGGATTGAAACATAGGATACATTATATCCCGGTAAAGAGTTCCTTTAGGACGATAACGGGAACAACGCGGGCGAAGCCGCGGGAAAATGCTAGTCAACATTAAAATCACAAAGCATGATGTAAATAGTTCTGATTTTTGGGTATGTTGTTTGAACCAGTCAGGGTAGTGTGAATCTGATTTTGCACGTTCTAAAAACTTGTGCTAGCTGAGCAACATGTGCAAAAGTACACCATTTTTGAAGTTTTTTGAATTCTTACTCTAACTATGCATTTTTTGACAGTAACGCATACGGCACAAATTAACTACATTAAATTTGCTATTAGTTTATTATTAGTTACCGAGAGTTAAGGTTTTGAAATTGATGAAACTCCAAAAAGCAGAGTGCTCTTTCAAGCTTTGTGTTCGCCTTGCCCGTTTAGGGCCGATACAGACGGACTGCAACCCAACTGCAACTCCCTACGATTTGTATGGGAACTGCATCACAACTGCACGCCGACGCGCCGTCGTACGTCGTACAAATCGTAGGGAGTTGCAGTCCGTCTGTATCGGCCCTTAGATTCCGAGCCGAATCTCAGCACAGTTGGATAATCTTGAGTGCTTTGACATTGAAAACAATCAAGAAACCTCGCGGGGGTTGTAGGAGGAGACGTAAGAAGTTCGGTTTCAAGACTTTTTTTTAAACTATTTTACTTCAAAACTGCACGCCAGCGAAAATCGTATAAGGACATTGGCGAACCATTAAGCAATTTATTTCTGCTACTAACTCTCTACACTTTAAAAATGGCGTACCTACTTTGGCGCGTGTTGCTCAGCTAGCACAACTTTTTACAACGTGCAAAATCATATTAACACTACACTGACTGGTCCAAACAACATACCCAAAAATCAGAACTACATCATGCTTTGCAATTTTATCATTTTAATGCGTCGATTTCCACGGGCCTATTACGAGTAGGTACAAGAATTTTGTATTTTGATACTATCACGTTTATAACATTTAAAGTATTTTGAGACTGGTTCGTTTCGGGAATCAGTTTTTATGAGACTTCATTCCATTTGAAAATGAGTCGTATCGAGAAAAGTGTATTTCGAGTTTCGTTCTTTTTGAGAATAGGTCTAGATATTAGGTTGTATTAAGTATTGGTGTATTTTGAGTTTAAGTAGTGCCGAATACCTACACCGGAAGGGTTTTGCGTGTTGTATGCACAAACAAACAGTCAAAAAACCCCAAAAAATTCCAGTTGTTTGGTTTAATTATATGTATAGATAGATAGAAAAGTACAATCACCTATTATAATATCTAACGAAGTCCTATGCTTTTATTTTAAGTAAACTATACCTACGTAAAATACTTACGTCTCTGGTTCATCTGTGAAAGGTACCACGCAGTCGGATCGGCCATAGCAGGGCGGCCCCTCATTATTATGATCAGATTTCTTGGCGCAATTTAAGCTACTGAAGAAATGCTATGTGTTAGGTTATGGGTGTGCTGCTCTGCCGCAGAGCCACCATAATGAAAATCACTAATAAGAGGTCATTGTGACACCTGGGTTATGGGACACGGGGGCATTATAGGGAACGTGCACGACGAAGGTGCTACCAACTGGTGCCGCCAATATAAAACATGTACCTACACTCATGCTTCGGCCACATTGACGAAAAGGAGGATTAACGTCAGTGTAGCTACGACTTACTATATGTGACATTCGGACATAATACACCGTTGTTTTTTTTTATTTCCGTTAAATTCGACACGTTGCTTCGCACGTCAACAGAAGCTACCTGGTAGGTATATCGCTCTGTGTTAAATTAGTTTTTTTTTACTTTTCATACAAAATAAATTAATACTGTGTTGATAACCATTTTAAAAGACACCTTGAGTTAGTCAAAAGTTAATGTCAACTATGACAATGTTGGAATTATGACAGCTCATTTATACTGGTTGGTGATTAAATTAAGATTATGAATATTTTAAAAACGGTATGAGTTACAACATTAGTTTCTTGGAGAAATTAACTTAATTAGATCTGAAGAATGTGCCCTCGAAGTTAACGGAAATCAATAAAAACACGGTGTATGTATATGCCCCTGGGGGCTTTTAGTCTGTAAATGTAACAAACGAAGTTATTTCCCAGACGACTATAAATATGTTTTGACGTCAGTGATGTCATCTTTATGTCCCAGCGGATGGCATACGAAGCGAGTAATACCTAAGAAAATAATAAACCACACCAAAAGTGATAGACGTACATACCTAAGGTGGGTAGATCATGAAAAGCCATGCCCTATATGTATATAAGGCCTACTATTAAAAACTTGTAGTTATTTAGTTATTGCCAGGTGATACCAAATTCCTTCAACTCACACACCCATCGAACTCTGTGTCCTTGACTTCCATGGATGAAGTAAATAAAAAGAGTTTAGAAGAAGCTTCCATGGTCCACCCACGTTACATAGCCACCTACTTACACGAGTAAAAAATGTAGTACAACGAAATATAAAAATATCATTTTTAACTACGAAAACAACTCTACCAAGCGAGCCTGAAATCCACTAAGGCTGTGATTTATTTTTATCGGTAATAAAAATTGTTTATTCTCAAATCTGAATAGGTTCCATTTCCTTATCAATGAACTAGTTAGCTTAGGTAGATCTACATAGAGAGTATGAGTAAGTAGGGTAGGTACCAAACTATTTTATATCAGCATGTCCACGGCATGTGGATAGCCCAAACTCAACACGGTCGTTCAGTTCGGCTAGGCTAGATCATAGGTTCCCAAACTTTTTTGATTCGCCGCCCACTTAGTTAGGCATGATAAAAAACTTTCAGCACCCCCCCGACAAAAAAAATAACACACATATGTTTAAACGTGAACCACAAATCGTGCCCTGGGCGCGGCGGATCCGCGGCGCCTCGGCCGCGCGCCTACCGCGAGATTTCAATATCTCCGTGTGACGTAACACAAAGAACGCTCTCAAGGCGCGGCAAAAATGCATTCGGTGAGAGCGTTCTGCGTGTCTACCCATTTTTATCCGTTCTTTTGTGACGCGAGGCGGCTCTTGTATGCAATCAATACACGGTGCCCTCTATTACGCAAAAGGAACTCGTGGCTCGTGGCGCGCCTTGGTTTGCTACAGTTTTTTTTTTTTTTTTTAGAAACTGACAAACTCGCAGCCCATCCTGGGCGTAGCGATTGTCGGACCGGGTGGTTGGCCGTGGCGTTTCCTAGGGGTCGAACCAGGTCGCTAGCCAGACCACCCTGAGTTGGTCGGACTGGGTGGGAGCCGGGAGTGCCTGGGGTCTTTTGCTACAGTGTTGTGTTGGATGGCGGGCGTGGGCGTAAACCAAGGGCGAGCGCGGGGCACTTCTCTTGGGAGCGGCGCTGGGCGCCCCAATGATCCTGCGCACGTGCGCGCTGCACATCCTGCACTATAGGTAAAGGGCACTATAGGAACCTATCGTGCCACAATATTTGGGTTCGGTTCAGGAGATGAAAGTTGTACAATATTCTGCCATCGTAGGCAAAAATTCTTAGTTTTATAGACTTCTTACTTAGCAAAAAGTGTATAAGGTCGTAAAATGCACAAGTAGGCAGAACGGCTGAATTGTATTGTATAAGGTCTAAATTGCATAAGGACTATGTCTGCAAAAGGGCTTGACAGTCAAATGTCTTAGTTACCAAATGTCCAAATAGATGAAACCTCATAGTTACGACACGTACGAATAATGCATTATTATGTATTCAACATCATCCTGAATTTAAAAAGATGGTTCCGTTACCTCGTGTAATTTGACAAACGATGTATAGGTATAGTTGGAAGCATAAATTAAGGATAAGGATTTTGGAATACTTACTGGTACCTACCTAATAATGAAATAATGTAGGTAATGTCGTCATACAACCTAGACCTTCTGCCACATTGGCCATAATGATAATCTGGACCATTTGCCTATAATAACTTTATAACACTAAGACGTTTTACAACCAATTCCTTTGGCTTACTATGGCAAAATACAACTTTAACCCCATGAACTGATCCCCAATATTTCATTATTGCCTAAACCTATGCCAAATTTCAATTCAATCGGATAGCAGCAAGTGGTTGAAAATAGTTTGTAAATTTTGGAACGAACAACTTGCATACTAGGAAGTTTGTGAGTTAAATAAAGCTTAGAAAAATATACAATACATATTGCTTAATTTGATTGGTATGGGCCTTATCAAACCAGTCTCGTGTTATGTACTGTTATGTACCCTTGTAGTTAAGTTCTAGTTATAAGTACATAACCATACATTAAGATATAAGTAATGTTAATATTTTAATAACATCACTGCTCTAGCGAACGCGCCGGGCAGGCGGCAGCCCAGACGCTACCTTGCGAATTCTTACGATAAGCGGCCCACCGCAGTGACATCCGCTGCACTTCGCCGAACGTGAGAGCATTGATTAATATTTTAGTACTAAGATTGATACTCGTACCGACGACATGACTGTAACTTAGCTGTCGTAATTAATTAAATGTAGTTATAAAGTGACTACATCTTTTATTTAAGCTCCTCGAGAGCATAATTCGCGAGCGACATTTGTATGGAACTTCGCTTCTAACATACCCGCAGCTCGCTCGCAAATCGCAAATATGATAAGGCTCTAAGCAGTATTAAGAGTCCTTTAATCCTTTGATACAGAAAAAGGACGAATTAAACTTAAAAGTTTTCCTGTATATCCATAGAAAAAAAAAACTAAAGCTGTCCCTCTCTAGAACACACAATATCATCGACTAAAGGGAGAGACTAAACGTTGACAGAGTTTGCGCCGACGGGGTAATTCAAAGTAGGCGTTTTGTAACAAATGGGCGGAGTCACCCTCGTATGAGTAGCATTGCGCCCTCCCTTTAAAAGCCCTCCGGGCCTCACTACGACTAGTATGTCCAGCACTGCAGCTCGCTATCCATAAATGAAACCAACGGCGTTTACTAACTATTAGTCCACAACTTTTAATTATGTTTGCAGCATAGATTTATATAATATTTAGGGAGTGCGATGGTACTGAGGTGAATTGAGTGATAGTGTAGTGATTATTCCTTTCGAGAATAATGTTTAACATGGACGGAGTGAGCGGCAACCACCGCTGTCTACCTGTGGAGAGCAGCAGTGTTGTGCCCGTTAGCTTGGGCGGGTCGCCCACTTCCGCAAATGGCTCAGATTTGTTTCTTTACGACGACTCGTCCATGTCAGATGGCAGTCTGTACGCGAGCGACCAAGAGAACCTGTCCATACCAAGGAAACGGTGAGTTTATGAGAATATTGACAACCTTATTTATTTGTGTGTTTGGATAGGTACCTGTGTAATTTTTGTATTTAGATTTAATAATCTGCTCAACATAATTATATTCTGCACAGCGATTTGTTAGTAAGTAGTAAATTTTTTTTTTTTTTCTCTACATCACTTTCAATATCATCGCATTTATAAAATCGGCACTGCAAACCAAGAAAGTTAGGGTAGAAATAAATGTTTGTTACATTATGTGTTCTTTTTGCCCAATGTTTGCAGAGAAAAACGTTTTCAACAACATATGAATTCCATCATGCGTTTATTCAAATTCAAGTTATCTAACGCGATTTTCACTCATTATAACGAAACAGGTAGGTAATAACCACTTAAACACTCGCGCATCTAGAATATGAACTGTTCCACTCGTCAGTTCCATTGTGATCATGGACGTTACGACACGATCACGTTTTCTTGCCATGGTATGGCAACCAGGCATTGCTTCTTAAAATACAGTACAGCGCACCCGAACCTGAACTAATCTTTTAGAGTTCGGCCATGGCTATCTAACGTGAGCCCTTTTGACATAGAATACCTCCTCATCAATAAGGGTTTACCGACCACTGCACTTAGCGTCTATTAGTAGATTAGTATTTAGATCTTAGATCAAAATACAGTATCAAATAATTTATCTTACAGCGCCGAAGGCATTAATTAAAATAAAATAAATCAATATTGGGGGACAATCTCACACAAATCAAGCTAGTCCCAAACTAAGCAACTAAGCTCGTAGCGTACGCCATGGGCACAGACACTCAGTTCCTTTTGGCATTTCCCCACTATAATGGCATTGATATTATGTGTCGTCGTCGCCGATATCCCCTGTCCCTTTCACTCTAAGGAGATGAAGCGGATAGGGAGGGATGTCGTCGATACTATATCGGTGTCGTTATAGGGTCCCACATGTGAGCGCCATTTAAATGTTTTGCCATTTATTACGTTTTGAGCTACATACGCGTATTTATGTCACATAGCTAAAGCAGAGGCACTGTTATAGGTCGGATTACCGCCGCCACCTCAAGCGGCGCTCGCGCTGTCCGCAGCAACAGATCCAGCAGCGGCAGGCAGCCAACCTGCGCGAGCGGCGCCGCATGCAATCCATCAACGACGCCTTCGAAGGTCTGCGGGCTCACATCCCCACCCTGCCCTACGAGAAAAGGCTCTCTAAAGTCGACACGCTAAAACTGGCGATAGGATACATCAGTTTCCTTGGCGAATTGGTACGTCTAACCCTGGTTTCATAAGCAACTTACTTAGGTACTTAAGAGCTTCTTTGTGCATGATCATGTATTTTAGAGCAAAGGCGAGGCGGGAAATAAATATGTCCGCTGGTGAGCAGGCAAACAGGTGGGAATGAGGATCTACTAGTATAGATGTTGTGATCTATCCTGTGGGATTATTGTTCCAATCTGTGCTCGAACTTTGAATAATGGGGGATTGGTAGAACAGGTGGGCACTTTGTACCGCAGGAATGTTTTCTAATGCTTGGAATTCGTGCGTAATCTTTAAGTGTATTTTAATAAATTTGTCATAAAACGTAGTGATTATATACTCTTTGATTTGCCATCAAAACACCGCCGCCGCACCGCCACTGATGCATTATTATTTTTTTCTTGACAATACATATCTGTATTCTTACTGTACTTACTGTATAAATGAGACATGTTTTGAATAACATACCTAACAACAAAATGACTTGGGCAATGAGTATTTGGTATGAGAGAAATAGATACATTTAGCCCATTTTCACACCATCCGATAATAACACCGACATGTCGTCATCGACACTGTCTGTACCTTGCACGCCACAACGATGGAGAGAAAGGGATAGAGTATATCGTCGACGACATATATTGGTGAGATCTGAAGTTTAGTGGATAATGTGCTCTTTCTTTGGTAGGTTCGAGCAGATCGCAACTCTCCTAGCCACATGCTAACCGGCTCAGGCAAGAAAAACAACAACGAAGAACAGAAAAAAGTCGTCATACGAGGTAATCCAAGCTGTTGCATATATTTCCTTTTAGATACATTACAGGACACAGGTGGATACTTTTAAAGAGGCACGATATTTTATGCACTGATGCTATATTCCAGAAGAGTACAAAACATTGTACATAATTTCTAGCTGTGCGCGGATCCCTGCGTTTGCTCTGTGTAAGACGTTCCAGTACTTTCTGCAGTTCGGGTTAATAGACATTTTAATAATAGTGTACGTAGTGCGGTCCAAAAGTTACTGGCTGGAGGAATATGGCAGTTTAAAAAGGAAATATATATATGTCATTACGATCGTCATTTATTCTGCTTTTTCCTATATAGTTTTTAGATTTGTATTGGTTGTGATTTTGAACAATAGGAAGTCTGGAAGTTTTCAAAATGTTTAAGTAGGAATATCGATCCGGGTTATACTTCAGAAATATATCTGCGGTCACCTTATCCTCTGTCCCTTTTTCATACTAAATGTATGAAGACAGAGGGATAAGACGCAGACATACTTCTGAAAAATAACCCCGTGATTAAGTTTTTGACAAGGGAAGAAGTCAGTCCAACCGATATAAAAAAAGATTAGATGCTGTCTACGGAGATTCATCTCCGTAATTTTCCACCATAAAAGAATGGAGTAAGCAATTTCATTTAGGACAAGAATCCATCGAGGACGAACCTCGCTCTAAGTTTCCGTGTTGCTCTAAGCTCGCTCTGGTCGACCTGTTGAGGTACTCGCCGTGGACTGCATCAGGTTAGTGGAAGAAGAAGTTCTGAGTTATCGAAGACTTAAGACTAAAGAAATTGCGGCAAGAACAGGGCTTTCGGAAACTTCGGTTCTTAGGATTCTTCAGAAACACCTTCACATGAATAAAGTTAGTGCTAGGTGGGTGCCCAAACTTCTTTCAAGCTTGCAGCGAAGTGAGCATATGGCGTGCTCTCAGCAAGTTACTAATGCCTATAAAAGATACGGAGAGAGTTAACTTGAGTCGATTATTACGGGAGACGAAATAATGATTTTGTACTATGATCCTCTGTCCAAAAGGGAATCGATGGAGTGGCGTCGTCCTGGTGAAAAGCCGCCTAGGAAGGCCAAGGTAACGCAATCCACCAAAAAGATAATGGCTACAATATTCTGGGATTGCCACGGAATACTATTGATTGACATAAAGAAAAGAAATACCACGATGACCGGCAGTTACTACGCTAATCTTATTGAGCAGTTACGAGAAGCGATCAAACTAAAACGACGTGGAAAACATAGCAGAGGTGTTCGGCTCCTTCATGACAATGCACCGTTCACACCTCTGCAATTGCGAAAGCTGCTGTTACAAAGTGTGGCTTCGAGGAAATTCGCCACCCACCCTATAGTCCCGACCTGTCCCCGAGTGACTATTATTTGTTCTGGAAACTTAAGGCAGACTAAAGAGAAAGGAGATTTTCTTCGGACGATGAAGTGACCCGTGCGGTTTACGCCCATTTTGAGGACAAAACTTCGAAGTCTTTTTATAAAGGGATAGATATGCTAATTAAACGATCCGGAAAGTGCATTGAAACAGACGGAGACTATATTGAAAAATAAAAATAAAATTGTAAATGTACCTTTTTTTTTTCTTGGTCACGCCAGGCCGGAGACTTTCGGACCGCACTATAATATGAGTGTACTCGTACCTGCGGCTATCACACTACACTATCGCTGATTGAACTGGTATAAATAAACATCTCCAGGATAGAAAACTATGTAAGTATATATCAGTGGCGTGGCGTAAAAGATATCCTTGGGCAAGCCGGTGCAGATTTGGCGGACATTTTTCTTAAGAGCAGTAGAGTAAGGTGCTCGAATGCCTGATATTAGGCAAGCCGGTAGGAATCGAGTTCTTCGGACGCCACGCTACTGGTATATATGTATATGTTATAATAATTACGAGATATACCTAAATGAAATACTTACGGAATGCCCGATGAGTAGTTGAAGAGTTAGCCACTCTGATTCATAGTTCACTAGGATCTCTTCGTAGTAAAATTCATTCATTCCGACGTAAGAAACGTATTGATGTTAGTTGTTTCACTGTGTAAGAGTCTTAGAGTGGTCTAGGATTCAAATTGTTGTGTTGTAAAATAATGAAGCGTGCACCGATATGGCAACTGGTAAATGGCGAGTTGGGTGCCCTTGCCCCGCGGGGACGGCCGTGCCAGGCGACCCCTGCACTCTGCTCCGCAATTTGTTTGTGCACCTTGCCGAGATCGATACCTCGCGGTAAATTGACCTCTTTTCTAGCACTGCTGCATAAGTACTAAACATCGTTAAACTCAACCGGGATTGTTAACCTACCAAAAGTAAATATTTTCATAATTCGTGCAGTCACCTTACTCGGGTATGCAGCTAAGCAGTTTTTTGTGAAAGCTTCGTTTGATCAGTAACTATTCCGATATGACTTGTCGCGTGAAAGAATACCTATGACCTGTCACTTTCGCACTATATTTAATGGAAAGGAAGGGACATGGACGTATACGTAGTATACTATACTGCCGTCCTCAAACTAAAAGGCCGCTAATTTGTATGAATTTTCATACAAAGTAGCGGCCTTTTAGTTTGTGGACGCCAGTATATAGGTGTAATGGGGTGGTTTAGAGGATTCAAGCTCGATGACCGGTGAAATTGGCTACTTTGCAATTTTTTTCAGTGGTGTGTTATAGAAAGACCTGTCAATAATAGAAATATTAGTGAAAAAACTACTTTAATATCATAAAAACTCACAGAGATACAACATTGCTATTAAAATATGGGTGCTAATTAAACAGACTTCTTTTTAATAGCATTATTCGCCTCTAAAAATCTACATTGCCATCTAAATTACTAAGTCAGCCACAATTACCGAGCGTCTGAATTATACTATCTTAGCCACTACTTATCTTCTATGTAGGCCACTCTAAATACAACTCAGCATGGTGGTTATTTTTTAGCATCTAAGCTTGTAACATGCATTCAAGCAGTAGACATCTAAAATCTTAATATATGCCATCAAAAAAGATATGCTATTAGCTTCTAATTTTTTAACTCAGTACGCTTAAAATATAACTCAACCCACATTAATTAATCGTCAAAATTTAGCTAAAATTGTCATCTAATAGTAAATTTTGGCCACTAATATTACCTAGAAACTGTTGAGGAGAGACATAAAATTTGTCCATTACACAACTAGGGTAGTAATACAAAGAAAGGCCGAGATCGCAGAAGTGTGCGGCCCGTTCTGCAAGCGAGGGACGTAAATATGCGATCAAGGGCTTTCTTTAGTACCTCCCGTGTTGTGTACATCATTTTATGTCTATACTTGGCCAGAAAGCGGCTTTTTCCGTACGCGCAGCGTGCGGAAAAAGTCACTTTATTGCCAGGTGTGGCATAAAGTAATTTAAAAAATTAAACCGTCTCCAAAAAAGGTTAACATAAAAGTTTTATGGTAACTTCTTTTTTGAGGTCGGTGCCAGCCTTAGTTTTAAAGAAATATTTACACGAGTACATTATGTAATGTATGTACTAAGGCTGGCACCGACCTCTAGAAAAGTTACCATAAAACTTTTATTTTAACCTTTTTTGAAGTCGGTTTAATTTTTTAAATTACTTTATGCCACACCTGGCAATAAAGTGACTTTTTCCGCACGCTGCGCGTACGGAAAAAGCCGCTTTCTGGCCGCCTTTTTCGTTCAGCCTATTTAAGTTTTTTGTTAAAGTCATTTCCCCCAACGGCCCCTTTGTTATAAACCAACCAAATTTCTAGCACTTGTAAAATTTTCGACGAATGACTTTAAATCGGAGCGCATAACACATCCGCACACCACAGTTTTCTGGTAGCAGCTCGTTTTTAATGTCAATAGTGACTTTCCGTATCTCCGGCGCTGCGGGAACAGCAGCCCTTCCGCCCTTGCATGACAGCGCACGGTCACTTCGCTCGGCTCCGCAGCTTCGGCTTGTTGGTCGCCTTCGGCGACCAGCCTCAGCCGCTCGCCTCACTCGTTCCCGCGCTTCGTCATGGCGGGCGAGGGCTGCTCTCCCTCCACGCCTCCGGCTTTATAAAAACACTCTAGGGCGCGCTGTGTCGGCACGCGTCCTAACCAGCGAGAGCCCTAGATTCGGATTTTCGCAGGCTAATATCGTATACATAATATTCCATCATTGAAAATTTTACATTTTACAATCCGTCATTTATCTTGGTAATTATCAAATTTAGAGAAAAATTACCTACCCATACAAAACACGCTTATTCTAGACAAAAAAAATTTAGTTAAAATGATATTCGGCTATATAATGATTAGTTAAAATAAGAATCGACAAAGTGAGTTTTAGATAAAATAATATTCGACAAAACAAGAGTTATGCAAATGATAATTTAGGTAAAACGAGTTTTGACAAAACAATAATTATGAAAAATGAATTTATACATATTGACTTTAGACAAAAAATTCATTATAGTAAAAGTTGTTAGACAAACTGAAATTAGACAAAAAAAATTTAGACAAGTCAAGGGAATACCTAGAAAAGCATTACAGCGCCCCCCAATCTAAATCCTATTCTCTTTCCGCACAGAGTCTAACGAAATTTTGTATGTGGAAATGGTAAAAAAGCTTCCTAACCCAAAACCTCGTACAATTTCGTACGAGCCTAATAGTGTCCTCGTACCTCGTACAGCAGACCACAAATCTCGTATTTGTACAAGGAACCTCGTACGTCTGGCAACCCTGGTGACTAACTCGTCGGTACATGAATGGCGCTCTCTGATTGGTGCAAATGGCCGGTCACTGTCGTCTCGCGCACTCGCGCCAAATTTTGAAGTGGCTATTTTCTCGATAACAGAATATGATGTATTATTTTACATGCTAAGTTATAATAAATGATGTTGTCAATGGAAGGTTGAATTATATTTTTTTGAGGACTTTTGTGTTGAAGCCGTAAAACGTAAAATGGTGATGAAATGTAAAATCCATGGCTGAGTTAGTAAATTAGGTGGCAATATATAAACAAGAAGGCAAGTTAAGATAATTGTTGATCTTTGTTTGACGCTTTCTAAAGAATATTTAGTTGGCGTTGTAAAAGAGACGAATTAATTTATTAGAGGCTATCTCATTTTCCCGTTGCTTAGTTATAAAATGAGAAGTTTGAGCACGTGGCCAAGAAATAAATCTGCGGCTTGACTTATAATTTCCCTTAAAATATAAATATTAGACTTTCCCAAAAAATGTTTTATACGTATGCTTTAATGCACACTAGCGATGTGACGTCACTCGACTTTGTATGGGGAAATCAAGAATTTGTCATGCAGGAATGTTAAAACTTGCGTTTATCTTAACGACTTCAACAAAGTTACCGGTTACCATAAATGTTATGGGCTATTCAATGGTGCTAATACTCAGTTTTTCATTATTTTCATACTTTTAAAATGGCTTTTCTCAGTCAACATTGAAGGCTCATAAAACAAGAATGGGAAAACGAACTGGAAAATCTTTAATGTGCAAATGGTCTGTTATGATTTTATTATTGTACAGGGTGTACATATACCTAAGTAGGTATAGAATTATAGAGAGATTTAACATCCCTACATTTCACCGATCGAACATGCGCGATTTAATTGTTTTACTACAGTGTACAACACCTATACATTCATAACATCCCCATTGCATGTCAAGTGCGCATTATCAATTATCATCTTATCGCGATCGATTGGTCCAGGTGCGCCGGGAGCGCTTTTCCCACGCCCGCGCAGGCGCTCCCGTCGCGTGATGCCCGCCGTGGGATAGGGATGCTCCCACGCGAATGTGCCATCTAATTCATTGCAGATCATTCCTAATGGGGCGAATATGGAAAAATGCGCCGAAACCATGAAATGATCTATACAACGTGTTGCCTGTACTAGGTAGGAACAAATAATTAAAACTAACGTTGTACTCCTCAGACTAAACAACATTTGTTCAGCGACATTTAAAAATCACTTAATAAATTATGTTTTGATTTTTAGTACATTAAAGTTTATTTGAAGCCGCAATGTATTGCGATGTTGAATATGTTTGTAGCATGACAACCGACGTCAATTAGACTTATGTTAACATAGCTACATTGAAGATACTATTTAATTTGTATGAAAAAGAGAAAATCTCAAGATTACATCATTTTTAAAAGTTATTGAACAAAAGTTTTATTGTTTGATGAGTAGAATCTACGTTTTAATTATTTGCTCCTGTTACAAGCAACACCCATAATACTTATACTTACATAAAACAAAGTCGTGTTAGTTACACCATTTATAACTCGAGAACGGCTAACACATAAGGAACCATAGTCAAATAAATACTAACCAAAATGTGCGTTTTTATATAAGAAATAAAATTTAAGACCTTGACAGCAGTAAGTCGACTTAAAAATAAAATTGTAACTACATACCAACTTTAGATATTTGTTCTTTTTATATCCCTACATCTAAAATATTTATAGAATAATCATTAAACTGTACTTGGTAAAACTGCATATTGCTTATAATAAGCAGCATTTTGTGTTTCTCGCCAGATTCAGCCAAGGACATGCCAGTTGCCCATAGCATTTTAGTCAATGCTTCTTGGGTATACGACGTGTAGAGTTGATTTTTTATTCTTCTTTATACGGCTGTAGGTACTTTAGCGCCCTAGTCCTGTTAAAAAGAAAAGATGGTACTAGATACCCAATAACCCCTAACGCCGTCTCAAATATCCCCATTTAAGAAAACAGTCAAAATCTTATTCAAAATAAACGGCAAAAATTATGTTATATACTTAGCTTAAAAGTTCCCCATGTTCAATATGTACTTTTAGGTATGTTTAGTAAAAAAAGTTTTCCTTACAGTCAACCAACATCTGAATTGCACTAATTTTACACCTCCCGAATCTAGTTTTTTTTAAGCAAGTCTGTGTTACTCCTCGGCGTCACTGCAACCCTTAAGCTATATGATTCTTTAAGAAACCTTTTCAAAGAGATTAATATCTTAACTGTAGCATCCCAATATATTTATGAGAATATTATCTATGTCATTAAGAACAAAGATTCTTTTCTGAAGAATTCTGATACCCACAATTTTAATACTAGACATAAAAATAAACTGGCTAATAAAAAATTCCGTGTGCGAAAAGTATATAAATCATTTCTTGGACAATGTATTCATATTTATAACAAGTTGCCGGATGAAGCTTTGAAATTATCCCTTCCAAGTCTTAAACAATACTTAAAAAGGTCTTTGATGTCAAAAGCTTATTATAGGGTAGAAGACTATCTAACAGACAAAAATGCATGGCCTAAACCAGAAACCAATTAATTATTTCAGTCTTGTGACAATTGAATCTGTGTCATCACAATCTAGTCAGTATTATTATTATTTGTTGTTGTTGTTATTTTTTCTCTTCATTATGATAAGCTTTGACGTGCTTAATTGCAGAACTGTGCATGCTATACATTAATTTAAGTAACTGAATCTGTGTCATCACATGTAGTCATTATTACTATTATTCTTATTTGTTATTTTTCTACTCATTGTGATAATCTTTGACGTGCTTAATTGCAGAACTTTGCATGCTATACATTAATTTAAGATAGATTAAGTAATACTATTGTATTTAAGTATAATTCTTGATTGAATCTGACTGACCCTCCTCGGCAGTGGTCTCCTCTTTTAAAAAGAGCCAGTAAACTTTGACATGTAAAAGTGCCCTTGCGGCCTACTTGCAGAATAAAGTTCATTATTTCATTATTTCATTATAGTGCGACTGCGTTAAGTTAGCAGAGATCGAAAAAAGGTTTTATTTAAAAAAATACATATGGCACAAGCAAGAGGATTAATTAGTCTTGATAATTGGCAAATATATTTCCGTTTAATAAGTATATAATGTGTCTACATACCTACTGAAATAAATATTCAGGACAGTCTTGCACAAGTCGATCTAGACGCAGCCAATCTAAGCAATGCTCGTAATACTTAAATACATAAAAATTATCCAAGACCCTGGAACAAATCGTTTATTTGGTTGGATTTGTGCAAACCCGGATATTTATATCAGTAGGTAGGTATGTACACACATATTACAATAAAGGGAAGAATAAATTATTGCCAAGTATCAAGATTAAATAATCCTCTTGTTGTGGTTGATACCACCCATGTTCCCATACCTATTTTTTTTTTCAATAAAACCTTTTTTCGACCTCTGAGCGTAGTCGCACTTTTAGGGTTGCCAGACGAAGATCTACATTTCTATCATGGCCAAGACAAAAAATATAACTCAAAACTTATAATTTTTTTCTAAATAGCCACGCGGGTCCCAAATAGCCCCATTTTACGGTTCTTTTTTTGCGTATCAATACAGAACACCCCCACACACCTACACGATGTTATTCGACATTGTGTAATTACCTAAAACCTATTCCAGGTCCTCTCATACCTACTACGTGGCAAACTTCATTACGCAATATTACCTACAAGTGGACCCGCTCGCGATTTCGTTCGCGGAGTTGAAATAAGTTAAAGTTCTCTTTTTTGCTTCGGCTTAGTTGAGTAAAAAGGATCTTATGTGTTATCTAACCGGGGTCATAATCTACGTGTACACCAAATTTCATTGAAATTGGTCCAGTATTTTTTGCGTAATGCGCGAACAACAAACAGACAAATAGACAAGCCGACAAACCGACGAACAGACAACACATTCAACAACTATTTATGTAAATTTCATTACTTTTTACTTTAACAGTTATTTTTTTGGATGAACCTCTAACATGCAAACACTATTGCTCTAGGATTTTATTATACATATGAAGGTATAGAAATGGATATATTACTTAGATTGGAAATTGTGCAAAGTAGGCGCTTATCCTAGCTCTTTATTCAGTTGCAGGCGGTCTATGTGTGTATAGTAAGCAACTAAAAGCTTGTAAACAAAGGGAGAGATGTTTGACGACAATCACCGGAGCAAATTGAGAGACCCTTCATAAACTGTTAGGCGGGGTGTATTAGAATACTATTAAATACTCAGCACCCTTTCGCTGTTAACTGTAAAGTACTTTATTATGAGTGTCAGGATTTTGGAAAGACTAGATGTTTGATATTTTCTGTTTTTATTCATGAAGATTTAGACGTTTGATTCTGTGCTACATAGGTTGTAATCACGCGCCTGGTATGGTACTTTACCAATAGATTTTCATTTCCATAAAATTATGCAACTAAAAAGGAGCCTTAGTACTTATATTTAGCTACCTCAAACTAAGTATGACGTTGCTACAACCTAAAGACTATTTATTAGGTATGTGAAAAATGATCCAGTTTAATATCTATGACAAAATTCCCAATTGTTTTAAAGGTGTCGAAAAAAAAGAACAATAGAATTAGGTGCAACACATACTCTCTTTTCAATTAAGTACTAAAGACTTTATCGAAATGATGTAGAGATTATAGTGCACGTGCGTGCGTCTCTCCCTGCGGCTCGGGTGCTGTGGGTGTTAAGTTGACAGTGCTGTTTAAACATGGCTACATATTGTGTGACAAGTTGGTATAAGGATCATGCAAGTACATAGACTAAAAACAATAGTTAATGTTGATTACTGGTTAGTCCTTACTGCTCAATTAAATACTCTAATAGATAGCGCCAATACAAATCCTGTTAGCTGCTAGCTAGTAAATTAGTTTTAGGCCCAAGACGCACTTTTTTCTCGAATGCGGCAATTTCTTTATTAATAAAGCAATTCAGGAAAACTGTTCGATCATCCCTTTGACATTGTTTGACCTAAGCTTATCCACATTATTCACGATAAGACATGCGTTTTTGACAAAAAAGGTAGGTGGCACAGAAACAACTTGAGAGTGGGGACCATGCCATGTGGGAACTTGTTAACTGCTTAGGACAGCCAGAAAAATCTGTACTGGACTGTACCTGATCCAACGAGTGTAACCTTTTTGTTCGCCGATTTTGTTACTGGCCTGAAATGTCATTAAGTGAAATGATTACGAAAACGTCATTTTAGGACACACATAAATTAGTATAATATAGGTACTTATGAAAAATTCTATATTGCTAGTATTTTACAAATTCAGTTTCATACAATTTATTATCCGAAATGCCTATTAAATTATTATTAGCTCGTCAAATATTTGATTCAACTGGCATCCCGACTGTGGAGGTGGATTTGGTGACTGAACTTGGACTGTTCCGCATCGGCGTACCTAATACAGATGCCAAAAAAATCGCAGAAGCCGTTCAGCTTCGCGATAATTTTCCCGCCGAGTACCGAGGAATGGGAGTAAAGAAGGCAGTCAAAAATATAAACACCATCATTGCCCCTGAACTAATTAAGCAGAATCTTGAAGTCACAAGTCA
Organism: Eudemis profundana; assembly: GCA_947034925.1. Lineage (NCBI taxonomy): Eukaryota > Metazoa > Arthropoda > Insecta > Lepidoptera > Tortricidae > Eudemis > Eudemis profundana. The sequence continues at coordinate 32,185,415 of OX344794.1, forward strand.
AAAAGATATTGACGAGTTCTTGATTTCTCTTGATGGCACTGAAAACAGGTCTCGGTTGGGCGCAAATGCTATTATGGCCGTTTCTTTAGTGGTAGCTAAAGCCGGAGCGGCCAAAAAAGGAATACCCGCTTACAGGCACATCTCAGACATGGCCGGCACTAATACGATAATCCTTCCGGTACCTCATCTCACCATTCTGTCGGGTGGCATCCTTTCTACGAATGGACTGCCATTCCAAGAGTATTCCGTAATGCCCACAGGCGCTTCTAGCTTTGCTGATGCGATGAGAATGGGAACAGACATATATCACTACGTCAAGCAAGTTGTGAAAGAAAAATATGGAGTAGTCGCCACCTACGTAGCTGATAATGGAGGCTTCTCTATTCCCATGGAAGGTCATCGCGATGCCCTGGTCTTCCTGACTGATGTCATAAAGCAATGCAATTATGCAGGAAAAGTAGAAATAGCCATTAATGCGGCAGCTTCAGACTTCTATAAAGATGGTTCATACGATTTAGAATTCAAAAATCCCAATTCTAACCCACAAGGATACGTGTCTTCAGATAAACTCGCCGAGGTCTTTTTGGATAATATAAAGGAGTTCCCTGTATGTTCCGTGGAAGACCCATTCGAATTCGATGACTGGGGTGCGTGGTCCCTATTGGTTTCTCGCTCGAAAGGACAGGTATGCGGAAACGATTTAACGCAAACGAGTTTGAGGAGAATCAATTTAGCCGTGGAAAAAAAAGCTGTCCACTCTGTAGCCCTGCGGCTCAACCAGGCAGGAACATTGACAGAAGTGATCGAAGCATTCAAGTTAGCGAAAGCGAATGGATTTGGATGCGTGGTAATGGACCGCTGGGGCGACACTGAAGACCTGTTCCTCGCCGATCTGGTGGTCGGCCTGTCCTGCGGGCAGGTGAAGTGCGGCGGGCCGGCTCGCGGCGAGCGCATCAGCAAATACAACCAAATCCTGAGGATTGAAGAAGAGCTGGGTGCGTTAGCTAAATATGCTGGCAAAAATTTCAGACCTCAAGTATAAATGACAATACCTACCTGCCTCTTTAGGTATATAAATGTGAATAAAGCAAAATTATGTTTTATACTTCTCTTATCTTGCTGTGACTTTGAATAAAGTGATTGATTGACTACCTAAGAAAAATATATAAAACGGTAGCGACTTGTTTTGAATGACTTGCTACTACATTTTAATAATAAAAAAATAATCACAAGATTTCCCCGTAAATCATGATCTATAGGTAAATTTTCCATTGTGATTTTGTACGATTTATTTATTAAGTACCTGTTTCATTTGAATTTTTGAATAAACAGTAAGGTACCTATGCGTATGAATAATTACCGAAGTGCCATACGCGACAACCAACCGGACTAATTGCCGGAAACACTCATTATATCCATTGTGAGATCGCCTAAACTGTTATTAATGCACTTGTCGAACTGTCGGAATAGGGTAGTTCTCGAATTTATCGATACATTTAAGTAGATAACATACTCGTCTATAGCTCAAGAACAGGAATACCCCGCATACTACAACATGACTGTGCTTCCACTCGTTAGCAACCACACCATTACTTTTGAATAGTTACTTACAGTTAATAATGGGTTTATGTAAGAGATCAAAAATATCTATACATAAGCTCTCACTTTTTTGACAAGGAGTTGAGATATTTTTCAGCTAAGTAAATTTATAAATTAGGTAACTAACCTAACCTTATCACAAAGTATTTAAAGGAATCGTTTATCAATATTAATTGTAATAGCAATCGACACAGGTCAAACCCTATCAGCGATATCGACAAGGGGGCTAAGTTGGAAACATAACAGAGCGCACGTGCGCGCTCGACCCTCGCATTACACCCCACGAATAAAAGAATAACACTCGGGCATTATACCACATTCGCGAATACTTAGTTTGGATTGTCCCCGGGGGCCACTACACTCTCGCCTAAATAATTGTGGATAAATAAACCTTAAATATACTTACTCACGTTAGGGACGCCCCAATTCGATTAAAAAATACAATGAAGGAAAGGCAATAGAAGATTAATTTTTTTACGGATTCATTCAGTGTTTTTGTTTTGTTATTGATAAGTCTTGGCTCGGGTGTACTGGGGGTGTGTATTGTGTCAGCTATAATTTTTCGTACAGATCTATATTAGGTACCTATCAGTGGCGTGGCGTAAAAGATATCCTAGGGCAAGCCGGTGCAGAGATGGTGTACATTTTCCTTAAGAGCTCTAAAATAAGGTAGTCAAAAGCCTGATATTAGGCAAGCCGGTAGGAATCGAGTTGTTTGGACGCCACGCCACTGGTACCTATTATACAAATTACAGGTACATATGTACTCGCCTACAGAAAATTACAGGGTGCCAATTGCAAACGTGACGTGTCGTGTCTCAATATTGCAGAGACTGTATAATAAACAGGAAATCGTTTATATTTATACGTAATGGATTTGTTTTTTTTTAATTTTAATTATAACTGAAGTATGCTGCATATACCTACGCCCTAAGTAGGTTCGTTACGTCGTTCAACTGGGTCTAGGTCTATAACGCATACAGTAAATCTTCCTATTTTTTTGAGAACACATATCTTTGTTAGGTACGCATAATTGTATAATCGCATAGAATTAAAATGTATATTTTAAAACGCATATTTTAATTCGCATACCGTTAATAAGCATAGCAATGACTAAGCATAACATTATTCGTATTAAAAAATATAATTATAATACGCCTGATCGAACGTTAAAATTTCCTTTTCTGTTGGGGTTGCAATTCAAATCTAACCTAACCTAATCTAACCTACATTTCTGGTAACAGTTCGTTTCTGTTGGGGTTGCAGTTCAAACCTACCCTACATTTGCAGTAGCAGTTCGTTTCTTTTGGGGTCGCAGTTCAAACCTAAACCTTACCCACTTTTCTGCAAGCGTTTCGTTTCTGTAAGGGTCACCAATCGGTGTGCCAATTCTCTTGCATGTGTTTTTATTATTATGGCATTTAAGCGGTATGCTCAATCATCGTATGCCGAGACTTTTATGCGTTTTCATAATAGGAGTTTTAAATTATGCGTAATAAGGGACACTCCGTTCAAATCACTTAAGAGTAGACAGTGCTTTTCCAATAATCGATCTAGTACATATCTACCTAATTAGTAATTACTTAATTCCAAAATAAGCTCGAGTCTTGTACTATAGTTACTAAACGATATATACATTACATACATTGATAGATAAATATTTAAGTAAGTAAAGGAACAACTTCGGTATTTTTTGACACGAGTATCTGCCCGTACCGGGATTAGAAATCCAGGACTTTTAATTTTGTATACAGCCGTATTAAGCTAGGTATCGTAATCTCTAGTATTTGCCACCCGTGTGATTTGTGTTGCTGTGATTGACTAGCATTTTGTTTCAGGGAACAATTTCCAGTCACACTCGTTGTCGTGGTCGCGACGGGGCGAGCGGCCGCCCGGTGGTTTGCTGCACGCCAAAATCTGGATACCGGAGGACCCCAGATCCATCATCAAAACCAATGACAAGGAAGAACTCAGATAGATACATAATCATCTCTAACATAAGACTATATAATTCAATTCAAAGCAAATGTTAGCGATAAATCACTTCATTGATCTCATTTTAGTTAAATAATTTGTGATTAAGAGAGACAGTTCTCACAAGATGGTTGATTAGCAAAAGCTGCACTGCTGAACCGCTCGAGAGGATGTTCCACGCAGGCTCTCCCATTGGCGTGGTACGTAGGGAGGGGTTGACGTAACCGCCCGCCCCCATACCATCAACCAAGAATTATTTATTTTGTTTAAATATATGTACCAAACTTGTAAAAACTAAGAAATCATGCATCTGATATTCACAGTAAACACACACTTACTGTATTCCTATTGTGATTACTCGTCAATTGTATAGTAAAAATACGTAATAATTGCATTAATAAACATTTAAAGTAATGATCTAATGGTGCTTTCCTATACGTGCTCTAATGAGAAAGCAACCATAATGTAGTGCACATTGTCTTCTTGTTACATATATAATTTCAGTACCTGTATATAACAACGTAGGTGAGGTGCCTAGCCTACCTGCTTACACAAAATCCTTACATTACTACTAGTAGGTAGTACGAAACTATCGATCCAAATGGGTGTTCCTTTAAATTTCCGACTCAAGCTGTGATAACCCGTTTTGATTTCAAATGGGTAGTTTTATTTGTCAAGCTAGTCACTATCTCTAATTAGCCTATAATATTCAGTGTATTCCAACATACGTAAGCACCTATTTAATAATACCATATACCTACTTAAGAGGAACTTGTGATTCATTAATATTACCTAACCTAGACCAAGTACATATCCAAAAAATCGTCGACTAACACATTAAGCGGCAACCATCGCTACGTGCGCTACGCCGTAGTCTATAGCACGTTAATTGCCGTTTGTAGAGAAAATTCCTCATAGGAGTCATAGGCCTAGTTGGACCCGACTATCGGATCGGTGCCGGTGTGTACTCATAAGTATACGCTAGAGATGTGCCGTTCCCGGGAATATTCCCCACTTGTTTGGGGAATATTCCCGCGGTGGGAATATTCCCCATACAAACGGGGAATATTCCTGGGAATGGCACATCTCTAGTATACGCTGAATCGCATAGAGGTGTCTTCGATAAAGTATAGCTAAGAATACTTAGTGTATCATTTTGCAAAGTCGTAATGACGCCGTGGGTATATGAATTTCAGAAACAGCATTTTAAAGCAAGATCATCAGCTTCAACCTGTCTATCGAAAATGAAAACAGCCTTTTGTCTGGAACGGTTAAACGTATCTAATATATGTGTTTTATGTCACGGTACCTACTTAAGTTTCTAATAGTACATTACACAACTAGGGTGGTAATACGAAGAAAGCCTGAGATCGCAGATGTTTGCGGCCCGAGCTGCAAGCGAGGGACGTAAATATGCGATCGAGGGCTTTCTCTATTACCTCCCGTGTTGTGTACATCATTTTATGTCTTCACTTGGCCAGAAAGCGGCTTTTACCGTACGCGCAGCGTGCGGAAAAAGCCACTTTGTGGCCAGGTGTGGCATAAAGATATTTTCATCACACTTGCTCGAAAATGGTGTCATTACACGTAGGTTTTGCGGGCCGTAAATGAACTATTACGCCCTAGGGCGTAATGGATTTCTTTTTAAATTTGAAACGCTGGTTCTGTTTTACTCTTATTTGTCATGTTCAAAGAAAATGCCAACTTACTTTTTTAACTTTTATTACTGAAATATTTATTTAAAGAGAACTGTTATTGCAAATACATGTAAACACATATTTCTGTAACATTAATTAAATGTTTGAATAGTGTATTTCAGTATTTTGCAAATATAAAATCAACCATTTTAAGTCTTTACCGCTATGGTTTCCGAACGTGACTTGTCGTCTCGATATATGTCACTAATGTCACTGTCAGTTTTACAATTTTATTTAGGTTAAGTAAGGTTATTTTAATCAGATTTCCTCACAAGTGCGATGAAAAACATTGTGTGTGCCACGGGCGGTAAGGGAATTACAAACTCGTGTTATTAAAGCCCTCGGCTTCGCCTCGGCCTTGTAACAAACACTCGTATGTAATTCCTTACTTACCGCCCTTGATACACAATGTACTATTACTACCTTAGGGAATGCAGTCTTGAGAACTGGCATTAAACTAGGTTTCATAATTAGTAAAGAGAAAAAACCGAAAACTGACGATTAAATAAATTATCCTAAATATTACAGGAATAATATAACGGTTTTCCTAATTTGGATCGTTTTTAGGGTTCCGTACCAAAATGGTAAACAAGGAACCCTTACGGTGCGACTCTGTCTGTCTGTCCGTCTGTCACAGCCAGATATCTCGGAAACTACTGCTGCTATCGATTTGAAATTTGGAATAGTATTAAAAGTAGCTAACCCGAGCCTATTGGGTGTAAAAAAATCTTATAACTTTTTTTAAAGGAGTCCGTAATGTGACTTTGAAAATTGAAAGTAGGGCTATTATATTGAGTAAGGTTTCAAATGAAAGTGCTTGATTTGTAGATTAAAACGACTAAGCGGGCGACCTTGAGTTGGTGCTTCAAACTCTGGAGTGGTACCCTTAGGGATACCTACCAATGAGCGCTTTTTTTTAAGTCTGACAAACTTGCGACCCTTATTGGGCGTGGCAAAAGTTGAAATAGGTGGGGGCCGTGGCATTCCCTGGGGTCGAACCAGGTCGCTGGCCGGGCCACCTTGGGGGAACCGGGGGGCGCCTGGGGTCGAACCAGGTCGCCAGTACCGGCGCCCTTAACCAATGAGCGCAACGTTGCCGATCTCCTGGCTGTTTAGCCAGGAATACTTGGCAGCACCATGATGACAGCAGTAGGTACCTATTGCATACACAACCTGGCTAAATCGTGTATAGGTGAAGCAACTGATTCGATTAGAGGTACCGCTGAAAGGTAGGTAGGTACCAAGTTTTTTGGCAAGGTTTTCTTGCGAGATATAAGTAGGTACCAGTGGCGTGGTGTAAAAGATATCCTTGGGCAAGCAGGTGCAGATTTGGCGTTCATTTTCCTTAAGAGCTGTAGAAAAAGGTGGTCAAATGCCTGATATTAGGCAAGCCGGTAGGAATCGAGTTCTTTGGACGCCACGCCACTGGTACGTACCTACTCCTACTCTGCTGCCTGTCAATAAGGAATCTTCTAATTGCACCTTATTTATAGTTTTGTATGGTATGTGGTGCCTCCAATTACCTATCGCTAAAAGAGAAAGACATATCGATGGCATAAAGCGGAAACGTAGTAACCACCATAGGAAACAATGGCGGTTACTACATTTCCGTTTTTAACCATCGATATGTTATGTATACTAGGCACGCAAATAACTTTATGTAGGTAGGCTTTACTCGCAGTTAGATACGGACGCCTATAATCGCGGTTTTGAATGTCCTTAATAGAGTTCTCCCTCCATTAGGCAGATGTTACGATTCCCAGGGGCTAAGTTCAGTAGGGCTATTCACAACTCTGCCGTAAATCTTGTCCCTAATATAATTTGACTCGTAAACTAGTAATATAGTTCGCAATCGGGGGTCAAGCAACGTCAGTCCGCACCTCGCGTCGACTTAGGCCACAGCAGCATGACCTCCTATTACGACCTGTTATTGACGTTGTGCATTGTCGTACAGTAGATAAGCCTAGCTGGGTAGTATTTTCACTGTATGCGTACCTAATTTATACATGGCTCAGCTAGCAACGAACTGATGAAAATTGTATGAGTTATTTAAAATTCAATAAATGATATAGCACAAACTATAATAGCCCTTAGTCTGACGACGAAACCCTAAGAAATTCGAAATTGACAACTTGAGATGATTACGGATACAAGAAATATCAATGTAACTAAGTACCTACACCAATCAGATCACTGTGCCCAGAATTCACTAGACAGGCTTGACCATCTCAGCAACGGCATACGAAGGAAGATAAATCTTCTGCCTTCGTAAAGACTATATTACACACTGTCACCGCCTTTCTAGATTTCAGATCTTTCAGAATTCTCTATTCACTCTTCTCTATCTTGTACCAGCCTTCTACTCCAGGATAAGTGCATAGCTTCGAAACTCCATGTCTGGACTCCGTTCCACCTGATCCCTTAAGCTTGTTCGTGATTCACTCACTGGTTATCTCTCAAAATCTTTCGCAATCGGTCTCTCGTCTCGTCTCCGACGATAAAAGCCCCAAGTATGCTTACTTCTAAGCGTATGCTCTATATAGGTAGTTTCACGAGAGTTGAGGTGAATGGTTACACACACAGCTCATGAAGTACTCATTGCAAAAAAAGTGAATGAATGAAATGAATGACTGAGTAAATAAACACAACGTTATAGTTTAAACAAACTTTTTGGTCTATCTTGCAATTCACTGTTGAACCAGCTATCGGTACGAAAAAAGAACAGTAATTTCAAAATCCCGCTGTCATTACATGACAGTGTTGTAGTGTGCGTGGCCTCAACTTTCGTGAAACTACTTATACCTAAGCACCCGGTAGGGTAGGGGTAAGAACAATAATTATGTATTTATTTATGGGTGACTAGAAAAAAATGCCTCAAAGCATTGAGGCCGACATTTTGATTTTTGAATGTGTTATAAATTATAAAATAAATAAATAAGTAATGTATCATGTATCTCGTCAGACTAAACTTTATCATCATACTAAATTGCGGATATTTAGTAACTTTCTTTTCAAATAATAAACTCTTCTTTTGAGGACGGCAGTATTATTTAAAAAAATTGTTTTATGGAAAATTTCGAACGCTCAGACTGTAAGTAGTTGACATAACACTAGGGTTTGCTCCCGGAAAATACCGGGACCGAAAGTACCGGGATTTCCCGGTATTTTGAGTCGAGCAAAGAACCGGGACGTGAAAATAAAAGTCCCAGTACTTTCGGGATAGGTACACATTTAATCAGCATTTTTTATGGTGTACTATATTATGTTCTGTGTATCGTAATTCAAATATGTAGTGACAGAAATGGCAAAAATGACGTATAATTCGAAAAGAACAAGAGCGTAGTTCAATTTTAACCAAACACGGGTGGCCGCCGTGGCAACGTTGATGATGCGACTCACCCTATCGCCTGCCCCGCTGGTCCGTTAATTAATATTACCTATGTGCTTTTACTGCAATGTGTACTAATTTTTATTAAAAAAATAACTGAATCTCATCGGACTGAAGTAGCGACAGCGTTTTTGAAGACCCGACCCGAAAGTACCGATAACACCTGGAAATCCCGGTTCTATTATCGGCCAGTACCGAAAATCCCGGTTCTCCTGAACGGTACCGGTACTGCATACGCTACATAAAACCAAAAACGGCCAGAAGCTGTTCTGTTCTAGGCCGATGTCCTAGGGCATATTTGAAACAGCCTGTGTATTGCCTCTCGGTTTAAAATGTAGTTATATTTATAACAGTATATGAAAACTCGTGAGGCTTTGGGAGGGTTTCGATCAATACAGAACGTGGAGGGATGTCAGCAGGTGCCCGCTCCCACGCCCCCGGCTGGAATCCGTATTCAGAGCTCGGAAAGTTTTTTATTCAAATATTCTTTATTTGTCGCAAACCATGATATTTCAGATGGTACATAATAAGTATTATAAGTTCTAAAATATACCTAGGTAGGTAATTATAAGTAAGGTACCACACAAGTTTTGTATAGGGAATTAAAAGGTGTCCCGCGTGATTTTTCAACTTTTTCATACAGTTTCATCCCCCGTTATAGGTAATACTTTCGGTTTTTTAATAGCCGGTTAGGTTAGTTACGAGGGGCGTTCAATAAATTCTGGGTATTAATATCTTGAATCCTCTTTCAGTATTTTTTTGTTACTGGACGCTAAGAGTCATTTATAGACTTCAAAAAAAAGTAAATATCGAATCGATATGTTCTTTAGTTTTTCTACAATTGCCGAACAAACATGAACACTATGAGCGAATGCTGACACAGCTTCAAAAAGATATGCGTGTAGCTTGTTGTTCTGATTTTATTGAGCTGTGCGGTGAAAATCCTGATGAGGTGCTGCAAAAGATAGTTACTGGAGATGAAATCTGGGTTCATCATTGTGACCCAGAAAGTAAACAGGAGTCCATGCAGTGGCACATTAAGGGTTCAGCTCATCCCAAGAAGTTCAAGGTCATTCCTTCAGCTGGCAAGGTCTTGGCCGCAATATTTTGGGGTTGTGAAGGAATAGTACTGATAGATTATAAAGAAAAAGGTGTAAATATGACAGGACAGTACTACGCTAACATTCTACGTCAATTAAGGGATGCAATCAAAGAAAAGAGGGAGGAAAATTAACCAAAGGTGTTCTGCTTCTGCATGACAACGCCCCTGTGCATACTGCTCATATTGCCAAGGCGGCCATTCTGGAATCTGGTTTTAAAACTATTACTCATCCACCGTATTAGTCCGGAATTAGCCCCCAGCGACTTCTTTTTGTTACCCAATCTCAAAAAGGATCTGCGTGGAAATCGATTTTCTGACGATGAAGCGTTGAAAGCAGCAGTGGAGGAGCATTTTGACACCAAAGATAAAAAAAAAATTATGAGGGATGAAAAAAAATAATAGTTCGATCTTTTAAGTGTATCGACATGGGGGGGGGGGGGGGGGGTGTATTGTGAAAAATAAAAAATATCAAACCTATCGTATTTGTTTGTTTTCATTCATATACCGATAATTTATTGAACGCCCCTCGTATATTACTCTAACCGCTCTCTGAATTTGATTGTGCTTCATACATGTGGAAGCACATTGCGAGCACTAACCTTAGGCACTACTTTCAACCTTGAGTAGACAGCCATTAGCTAGAACTGGAAATTCACCCGCCTACCTGACGTCAGAATGGCGGACTCATTTATTTCTTAAATATCTCTGGAGTTTAAAGAGCACATTGCTCCAATTTTGGCGCACATTTGGCACATTGCTAGCACTAACTCCTAAGGTATACCACAGCTCCATTTGTTGATGTACACCCGCCATCCTGACACTTATCACAAAGCCGTAAGGTTTACAATTAAAATTGGGACTGTGAACGTGTTAATTTAGACAACCAGCCTCAAAAGTAGTTAGACACTTTACTTCTGCGGCGCGATTTTATGTCGCCCAGCGACTTTCGAGGTTAGATACTTAAATATAATTGTTCTATGAAATTAAAAATGCCTGATTGATTCAAGATTTTAATACAAAATCAAATATACTATGATCTTTGGATGACAGACCAAAACTCATAAATTACACTAAAATACATCATTCAGTAAACTTCACCACCTACTAGGTACTCCCTCACTTAAGCACGATTTTCCTTTGTTTTTGCAATTAATGAGTTTTGGTTGTTATTTATCCGACGCTATAACGTAACTAGTATGCTTAAACAACAGTCAGTATTATTTAGGTACAGTACCTACAACATAATTATAACAGCGTACTTTGGATACTCAGATAATATCGAGATAAACAGTTAAGTATGTTACCAACACAGACAAAAACCGATAATATTTAATATATGAATGGGATAATAGGTACATAACAGCAGCGTTCATGATTAAAATCATCAATATGATTAAACATTTGTTAGAGTTCAGTCTTAATCAATTTTAAAATGATTAAATCCTTCAAGATTAATGCTTAGCTCACAATAATGATTAAAGTTAACTTAATCGCCATTGAAATAAATTTAAGCATGATTTTTTAAGGTAATTTTCTCGGAGTGAATAAGTTTCTGATGTTACAACTGCTACTGCTTTGACACAATCCGCATATTATTAGTTCTACACGGGGAACAACAACAAGGCGTGCAACTGAAACAAGAGCTTGCATGTCGATATTCACCGACTTATATCAGTTACGTACTACATCAATCAAGTAAGATTGTACCAAATACTACCTAAATTAATCTTATTCGAAATACCATTTCATCAACAAATCTTGTCTGAAACTGAAGTTTATATAGTTTTGATATCTCCAATGCAAATAAAAAAAAGTTACGTACTCCAGTAAGTACAACCTATTACTTATTCTGTACTCTAGTTGAGAATTTAAAATGTCTGAATAAATTATTCAGATTTTAACCATGATTGAAATTACAAATTGGACTTATTGAGAAGAACGTCCCGGCTACTATTCTTTTTTTCATAATAAAGTTTATTTTTGCCCAACTCTGTATAACAGCAATCCGCTTAAGATAAGGGTTTTGTCTGGTAGTTTTCATCGCATTTACAGCCTTTGTTTTAGCAGGCTTCCTGACGGTGTTTGACTAGTCCAGCATTTCACGAAACTTTTAGCGTCGGAAAAGTTTTGTAACATTAATTATTTAATGTTACAGTGCCCCAAAAGAAGCAAAATTCGATATCAACTATTTAAATAAAGGTAAAAATAGATTTATAGGTGTACTTAGGTCCTCTCTGCCGATTATTTGATTTTATCTCGAAAATTCCAAGGTCTGTCTAATATTTGTGTGGCAGTAGAACCTGGGTGTCTGCGAAGCCCTAGGGTCCCGCGAAGTACACCTTGAGAATAGATGCACAGACATTTAGCCAAGTATCTTTTCTTTTACAGGCACGTGTGTAAAACACAAATAATATCTACATTGAGAAACAGCACACTATAGTAGGTATGGTACTACTAAACTTTATTTAAGAATTGACTATTTATCGTTCAAATTTTGTTTAGAACAGGCGACAAAGGATACTTATCTACCTAGGGACTAATGTGAATTATCTTATGTACTTCTTTAAAGGTATTTGTCGTTATCACATTGCAAATACGCACCCCATGCTTTTGCCGGTCAGCACAAGAAAATATGGTATTTTATTGTTAGTACCAAGGACCATTAAAACAAGAGGACTGTCATTCTCCATACTTTGGATCGCATCCCGACCGCAAGAGGATATCCAGGCAAAAACTAGATGGCGCTAAAAAACTAAACATTTAACGATGTTATAATTGAACAAAGAAACATAGTGTTACTGTACTATGTTTCTTTAGTTCATAAACAGCTAATAATAAATAAATTCTAACATTTAAATACTGTGTCACGCTTGCAAAGTTGAATAATTGTAAATAATATAATTCTTATACCAAGCTTATATACATAGATGGCGTTGTAAATATCGGGGAACAGCTTTTTGTGTGGAGAATGACAGTCCTCATGTTTTAATGGTCCTTGTTAGTACCTACCAAAACACGTAGTGCTTTTTTTAAATTATTACATAGTGTATTTTCAATTATACCATTAAAAAATGTTAACAGCCAAGTAATAAAAAAAAACTTAAGTAAAAAATATCTTGAACCAACCATATGATAATATAATATACAGAAAAACTCATTTCTTCGGTCAAATAATGCGCTCAGTTTTCGCGTCGTACGAGTTGTACGATATAACTATAAAAAAATATATCTTTTCCAATAACTATCGCAACAAAGTAAATTTTTGGTACCTAATTCGATATATTTTTACATGCCCTTTTGATAATGTTAGGTACCCATTCTACTAATGAGGCTAAAAACGCATCGAAATATAATGTATGGGTTAGGGCGCATAAGGTCCCACACGCAAAATGTCCCTTGGTCCCTTTAGCAGAACGTCCCTTTTATAAATGTCCCGTTCTTAAAACGGTCCTTCTGCATAATGTCCCGTTCTCAAAATGTCCCTTGACATAAAATACGTCCCTTTCGCAGAACGTCCCTTTCGCAAAATGTCCCGTTCTCAAAACGTTCCTTTCGCAAAATGTCCCGTTCGCAAAATGTCCCGTTCGCAAAACGTACCTTTTGCAAAATTGGCTGTTATTAGCGTAGTTTTTAACCGACTTCAAAAAAGTAGGCCATGAGTTCGACCCGTATGTAAGTATTACTAGCATTTACCCGCGGCTTTCCACGCGATGTTCCCGTTACTGTCCCAAAAGAAATATTTACCGGGATGTAAAGTAGGTACCTACCCTATGTTTCGATCCAGGTCTATAGTTGCATGCAAAATTTAATAATATAAATTTAATAAACATCCAAATATCCAAACCTTCAATCATCGTCACAAACTTTCACATCACACTCACACTAATATTATAAATGTGAAAGTTTGAGTTTGAGAAGATGTTTGGATTTTGGATATTTGGATGTTTGTTAATAAATAACGGGGTAACAACTTGATGTATTGATCTGAAATTAGGCGTGCAAGTAGACCAAATGGAAAAATGGAACATATCACCTCCTACTTTCAAGCTGGTCAAAGACAAACTATAAGGTAGAGATACTAGAGATTGGATTCAGGAAGTCTAGTTTCGTTGCCAGCTCCAAACCGATATTATTTTTCCCATTTGGAAGCCAGCTTCAAAACCTAGCTACGAGATGGGAATTCCAGATTCCTATTTGGTAGCTGGCTACAAGATGGGAAAACACGATTCCCATTTCGTAGCCAGCTACTAAATCTGGCTACGAGATGGGAATATCGTTCCCATTTGGTAGCTGGCTACAAGATGGGAAAACACGATTCCCATTTCGTAGCCAGCTACTAAATCTGGCTACGAGATGGGAATATCGTTCCCATTTGGTAGCTGGCTACAAGATGGGAAAACACGATTCCCATTTCGTAGCCAGCTACTAAATCTGGCTACGAGATGGGAATATTGTTCCCATTTGGTAGCTGGCTACAAGATGGGAAAACACGATTCCCATTTCGTAGCCAGCTACTAAATCTGGCTACGAGATGGGACTAAGGGGAGAAGACTCTCTATTTATACAAGAATTTTGCAGGCGGGACATTTTGCGAATGGGTCATTTGATAGGCGGGACGTTTTGCGAAAGGCGCATTTCACAAACGGGACGTTTTGCGAAAGGGGCTTTTACAGAAGGGACATTTTGCGAAAGGGATGGGACCTTTTGAGAAAGGGACGTTTTGCGAATGGGGTATTTTGCACAAGGGGCCATTTGCAAAGAAGACGTTTTGCGCATGGGACGTAATTTTGGTGGAGGGACATTTTGCGAGTGGGACCTTATGCGCCCTAACCGTTTTCGAGTGCTATTGTCCTTTTACGGACTTCCAGTGCTTGATTGACCTACCTTTGTAAAGGTTGTGTAGCAGAGAGTAGGCTTTTTACCCGACTGCGGCGAAGCCCAAAGGAGGGTAATGTGTTTGACCTGTATGTATGTATGTATGTCCGTTCCTGTGTCCGCTCGTAACTACTCAACGGCACAACCGATTTTGATAAATGATACATCATTGGATTCGTCTTGATGGCGCGAGTGTCACTGATGAAGTTCGATAAAATAAACAGAATGGCGGATTTTATGCACTTTTAACCCATTCAAGGCCCATGACGCGTATGCGCGTCATAGCTGAACTCTGCCGCCCGGCCCGTGACTGGTATGCGCGTCATGAATAATTCCCGATTTAAAAATAAACTAAAAGTAATACGAAAAAATACTACTAGTGACCCTAAAGCTAACAAACACAATTAATAGTGCATTGTAACAAAAAAATATTATCATAGTATTTTGTACTTGTAAAGGGTATGGAAACACAAAGTTAGGTTTACTATAAGTAAATTAAATAACTCTGTGCTGAAATTTGGTACACATATTCGTTACATTTAAATATGGTGGGTTTACTTTCAAACTATTTTCAAAAATCGTATATTTTAGGAGTTATTGGCATGACGCGGGGTATGCGGCACGGTGGCCTGGCACTTCCCGTAAAAATTAGGACTCTTTTGGTGTCAGGCTAAAATAAACTTTACTGCATTGGTTTAAAGCTTTTTTTGCTATGAATGTCGTTCGGACATGTCTCATTTTACGAGCGGTACAAGTTTGGATGGTGTTACACTTTTTGTCTACAAACCAAGCAGTATAATAATGTTCAAACTTTTAGAAGTTAATGTGTTATTTTACCCCCCTATGAATGATACCATTATTTGGGCATGTTTTTTAAATTGCTACCATACACTTAATATTTATATTAGGTAAATTTTGTGATTCCTACTCAGAATCGCGAGGGCTATGAACTCCGATAGGAGATAAAATGTGTCCCAATATTTTTTGTCCCGTTCCGATACTTTTATAACATATACACTTGTATGGCGGTAACGGAACAGAGGAACGAAATTTGGATAAAAATTTTGGGACACTTTTTTTCCTCAATTTGAGTAGGTCGTACTCGTGATTCTGAGTAGGAATCACATACAATTTATCAAACTTTAAATATTAAGAGTGCGGTGCATGGTGGTAGCACTTAAAAACACCATTTACTCATTTATTGCAATGTTTGTAAAGTTTCTTAGTCGTTAAGGGCAATTTGAATCTACCATGGTATTTAGATACACCTAAGTCTATAAGACAATGGGCAATGGATAGTGATAATGGCCGACCGAGTAGCACACTGGTGTAATTAACAATGACTGCATCTGCGCGGCGGCGGTGCGGCTTTAAGGAATCTACGTGGTATTTTATGCGGTCCAGGTAAACTCAGCAAGCTGACCTTCGCCACTCTACCTGAGCCTGGTTTTAGAATAATATTAAATTTTTAATTTAGGTACGAATTATTCGTTGACAGCCTCTACCGTGTTACGTATCTAGTGATTTTGTTGTGAACTTGTAACTTGGCTATGGATTACCGGAATATAAAATTTCTTAAACCGACTGACTGATTAAAGGGGGTCCCCATACAAAAGACATGTCTTTTAGGCGTTTCTTTCCGATTTTAATAATGTCAATAGATATATTACCGCTATAACAACAAATAATTAAAACTAGGGATGTAACGATACCGATATATCGGTATCGCCGATTATATGCAACCGATATCGTACCAACATCTTATATCCGTGTACCATATTTGCGTAAATAAACTTCATTCCATTTCATTTCGATATTTGAAGAGCGCGAAAAGAATTTGCTGTATGAAAAAAAAACTGCAAAAAGTAATTTCAATTACTGACTTAATTTTTGTATTGGTATTAGAGATGCAGTGAATAGTGATTCAACATGTGAAACATATCCTGCTAGCCGATTTCATAAGCGGCGCGCCGTTTACAGGAAGTGCCAGGCCCAAGACGCATGAGCCGCGTCATGACTTTTAGCGAAAAATAATTTGTATGGGGGCCTGGCGCATAGTGTTCGCGCGGGGAGGCTTGGCCGTGAATGGGTTAAAGTGCACCGCGGTCGGGTTTTTTTTAGTAAAAATATTTTTGCTTGGTGGTACCCTAAAACGGTTCCGGGCCGACGTGGGGTTTGTCGGCTCCTTTCCTTGGAAGTTCGTCTGCTTGTTCGCTTCCGTGTATATCGGAGTGTCCTGGTACCCATCTAAGTGTAACTTTGTTGGATATGGCCAGGGTGTTCAGGTTGACCTTACAGTTTTGGACAAGTTTAGAATGTGACTCAAGTGAATCTAGAGCCATCAGAGCAGCTTGGCTGTCCGAGTTGATGTATCTACATCAACTCGGACAGCCAAGCAACGGTGTCTATAGGGTTCTTTTCAAGGATGAGTCCCGCACATTTGTTGATGGCGAAAACCTCTGCTTGAAAGATTGAGGCCTCTTTACCCATGCTGACGGTTACCCTGAGTTTTGGCCTTTGTCCACAGACTCCACATCCTACGTCATCACCTTTTTTTGAGCCATCCGTGAACCAGATTAGGCTGCGCTCTTCGAAGAACGTTTGTTTATTTGCCCAGTCGTCCCTTGAGGGTATTTCCACCGAGTATATTTTTGTGAAGTTACATACAACATTCATATCATCAGTGGGCATGCATAGGGTGTTGTTTTCAAACACTGAGCTGAGTTTTCAAACACAGCTTGGTCAGTGTTTGTGAGCGCCATGTGGTCCTCGTTTCATTATGCTCATAGTGAGAGACTACGCTTCTACTTCGTATATCGTCACTGGCTACAAACCAGTAGCGTGGCGTTAAATATATACTTAGTAAAGCCGGAGCAGATTTGGACCACTTTTTCTTCAGGAGTACTACTACTCCTGAAGAAAGAGTAATCCAAATCTGCTCCTCATACTCCGGTCATATGCTTCAAAATGGGCAAGCCGGTGGGAATCGGATTCTATGGCCGCCACGCCACTGCTACATACACTCAACAAAGATCTGTCACGAAGCAAAGATCATTTTCATTTTTCTAAACATGCAGCGTCTCATTTTCACGGCGTCATCTGAAATTCCGGTATATCTCGAGCGAGACCAATGTGTTTGTTTGACCAGTAAGTAAGTATACCGAGTAGAAGAGTGGTTTTTCGCTATGGGCCTTATGAATGGAATGTAAAATGTAATGGAAACAGCTATTCTCTCTCTTTGAACTCTGTTTATTCATCGTAGATAACTTGCTAGTTTATTGTGATACTATTTACGTGATTTCAAACGCTCGCAATAAGTTTTTTGGTAAATATTCGAATTATTCGAATATTCGAATAATGGAAATCTAAGTATTCGTATTATTCGAATACTAAAATTCAAAGAATATTGCAAACCCTACCCCGTATAAGAACGTCACTCAACAGCGACAAGTGACATTACTTTCGTTCAATCCATTCGTGCCAGCTCTTGTGAATCGACCTGTACAAACCTACTGATGATGTGAGAAATTGTATTGGATGCTATAGTTTTTGGGGTTCCGTACCAAAAAGGTAAAAAAGGAACCCTTATGGTGCGACTCTGTCTGTCTGTCTGTCTGTCCGTCTGTCACAGCAAGTTATCTCAGGATCTACTGATGCTATCGACTTGAAATTTGGAATAGTGTTAAGAACCGCTAATCCGAGCCTATGGGACAGAAAAAAAATCTTATACCTCTTTTACTTTTTTTTTAAAGGGGACCGAAATGGGATGTCATAAATCAAAAGTTGAGCTAATATATCGAGTGGGATATCAAATGAAAGGGCTTAATATGTAGATTCCAAAACAATTTTTATTTTTTTTCTTAGACGTAGTTTTTGATTGTGACAAAAACCGTTAAAAAAAATACCGTTCCCCCCCTATTATCTTCGAAGATACTGAACAGAAAAATCTGCGATAATTACCGATTATTAATATTATCCTAAATATTACAGGAAAAATAAAACGGTTTTCCTAACTTACAGCGTTTTTTAGAAATTCGCTAAAATAGTAAGACAACCTTATTTGCTCCTACTAAACTAACCGCGGCATATGTCGATGTATGGGGACAACAGTTTCACAAGAGCAAAGTTAAGTTTGTCCCACCATACAGTTTTTCTTGAATTATTCACGTATCTACTGAAGAGTTCGTACGGAACCCTCGGTGCGCGAGTCCGACTCGCACTTGACCGGTTTTTTCTTCAGTACTAAGTACTAGCTCCGCCCCTTTGGTACGTATTTCATGGGGCCGATTTTGAGCATTAGTTACGCTTCCATACTTATTATATTTCGATATAAAAACGCAAAGCTGATTGCAGGCGTCACCATGTACCAAAATGTTGCTATTTGGAAATGCACGGACCTGTTATGGCAATAATTACGTATTTTTGATAACATAACAGTTACGTTTATTTACGGATTAGGCAACAATTAGGTGCAACAAACCGTGGCGACATCCGCAAATTCTGCAATGAGCAATTGGTAGTTCTAACCTTATTTTATACCAGTATGTAAGTATGAAAACTGAAAGTAGATAACAGGGTGTACAGGTCGATTCACAAGAGTTTGCATGAATGGATTGAACGAAAGTAATGTCACTTGTCATTGTTGAGTGACGTTGTTATACGGAGGATTCAAATATTTTATAAACAAGTATATAATAAAATAACACTTCTTCATTATTCCAGAAAAAAATACATATAATCTGCGCATCATTAAGACTAAGTAGGTAAAAGATATGGCAGAAAGGTAAATTTGACGGTTTGCTACAAATATTTCACTATCATGGAGTTTTTATATAATTTATATACCCTGTTTTCACACTGATGCCGCGATTTATGAAATCATGGCGAAAATATACGAAACTCATTCGAAATTTAGATGTTTCGATGCAATTTTCACACTTGACGGCCGCAGTGTCTATACAAGGTTGCGATTGTGTAATAGGTAGGGATTCTTTTTATCTTCATAAAATACACAATGCAGACTGGGTTACGAAGTCATGAGACGTGATAGTCTTAAAACACGATTATCGCTTATTGAATCAACCTGTATTTAATCGTTTTGTGATGCACACATAAACATTATCATTCACTCGTTCAATCAATTCGTGCCAGCTCTTGTGAATCGACCTGTACACCAGGAGTGTTGCGGATATTCGACTTCGCACTTTGAGAATCCGCATCCGCATAGGCAATAAGGCGATGCAGAGGTTATGACCCATGCGGGTCATTCCACGTAAAAGTAACGCGTGTCACGATTTCATTGCGTGTTTTTTTTTTTTGTTAAAGATACAAATTAAAGTGTCAGTATATCTAGGAATGATAAGTAATACTTCTTTACAAATAAATTACCACTTCAATTTGCATTATGATGATTCAACAAGCAATAAAATCGTGACTCGCGTTACATCTTACCGTGGAAGGACCCGGATGCTAATGCTATTTTGCACAAGTCGCTTTAAGAACAAGGCCCAACAGGAGCGCATGCCACGGATGTTTGCATGTCCTTTTAGCGATTAGGGCAATAGTCTTTCCGTCGTTTTCGTAACTCGCCACACGACTGGCAAGAACTGACTTCTATTGACCGAATACAATATTTTTATTTACATTTACAATCCTTATTTATAGGTTAGGGAAATACCATCAATATGGTATTTCCCTAACCTATAAATAAGGATTCTTTACCACAATTGCATCCACGAATATCAAAAAAACTGCATCCGCAACATTCCTGGTTTACACATCTGCTTCCAGGTGGGTATGTTTACTCAGAGGAGTTATAATAAAGATATATTTTGACACTTACTACTAGTAACGTTATAAAATTATCTAAACTAGATCTATTTAAATCCGTGCTAAATAATCTTCAGAGGCTTAGCTTGGCAACTTCGTTGGTGACACTCCCATATGTACTTTTTGTTATGAGCAGCCGAACTACTTACACAAGTTACCGCCAACACGAACGGGGGCTGCCGCCGTCGGTCGGCGGTAACTTGTGTTAGTAGTTACGGCTGCACATAACAAAAAGCACACACGGGAGTGTCACCAACGAAGTTGCCAAGCTATAGAAGATAAGTACTAAAATGGATGATTCTTTCACGTAGGTACTTACATAGGTTAAGCCTTCTAGTCATTACTAAATTATTTAGGTGACACCGGCAATAACATTATGATGACACGGAACATGTAAAATAATCGGACGCCACTCTATTACTAATAAGGTCGTATCAGATATTGATGCGTGCCTCTTTTCTGTCGTTTCAACATAAATGATTGCCGGTGATTTAATTTATCCGTTTTACAATATTTAACTATTGTAACAATAATCGTACCCAGGCTGTACGAGTGTATGCTTCTAACAAAGAAATAATGTTAAAAATTAATACAGCATAGAAAAGCCATTTTGTCACTATTTTTGCCAACTGTCTATACAGTTGGCAAAAATAGTGATAAAGATACATACCACAAAACAATATCATGGCAGTAGCACAACTCAGTTGTAAAACTAGATCTTAATTGTTTTCATCTCTCCGTTTTTTATTTCTATATCATCTATTTGTATGATAATTTGTATAACCTATTATACTTTTCTTGTTGCAATAATTTTGCTACGCTCCTAACTTAATCCAGCCATTGCATCTTCATTATAATCAAACTACAACGTAAAATATACTTATTATCAACCATATTACACATTCGTTTTCGTGGAACAATAAGTAAATAAATAGCCTACGAACAATTCAAATTCTTGAAATTACACGTAAAATATGAAGCAAAGTTAGAATAGTTATGCTTAATTTTGTGCATATTGCCTCACAGCCATACTGATTACGCTAGAAGTTTAAATATTATGTAATCAAGGATGTGGTATAGTTTGCTTAAGATTTTATACGGAGAAAAAAGAAGCAATCTAGAGATAAATGTTTATGATAGGTGATAGCTGTTACGGCTTTATAGGATCGTTTGAAATTAAAGAAATAACATTATAATCAAAGTGATAGAAATAGTGGCAGGTACGCAGTAGTCATGGTAGATAAAGCGATTTAGATTTTACTAGAGATTAAGAGTTATACTTTCCTGTAAATGAACTAAATATCGAACTACTTCGGATACTTGCATTAGCGCAAAACTTTTCTAAGCTTTGTCTTTATCACATGTCTATAACTACATAAAGTCCATTTAACTAGTACACAATGAGATGATCAGGTTTGTCACTATGATGGAGACATATAGTTATATATATGACAAACAGGTAGAATGTATTCTCTTACATCTAGTTTTAATTGAATACAATATACTCTGGGTGATGTAAATACAAAGTCTATTCGTTCGTAGATATATCCGCTCATGATTAAACATACTCGTATTAGTAATCGGCAAGCTTGCTGTTGACAGTGACTGAAACTTTTGCCTTGGGCGACTTTTTTCCCACTTGGAGACTTTCATTGAGCATTTTATTGAGGCTTTGCTTTGAAGTACTTAATTCCCTGAATAAGGACCGGCTTATAAACAAACGCCCACGGGATGAACAAGAAAAATCCTGAGAAATACAGACTCGAGTAGATGCTCCACCACTTGGGGAACACCTTAAGGTCGAAAGGAACCAGACTCCAACCCATAAACACTATGGTGTACAGTTTCAGCACGGCATACAAAAGGTACTGAACTATATTGTTGGCCCACATCTTATGATAAAACTCTTGCTTGGTCAAAATAGATTCTAACTCTTTCTCCATGTAGATGATAATGAATTCGTTAAAGAAGGTCATGTAGTAGCCCGATCTGGTGCCGTGCCAGAGGGCCAGGAAGAGGAGAGTACAGAATTGGCTGGCGTTCCTGTTGCCGAGGAACTTGAGTCGCTTGTAGATGTACTCGGCGGCGAAGTGGTTGGTGTTGCAGTTGAAGCTGTCGATGTAGTGCTGGAACTTGGTGGCGAACTCGAAGCGCACCAGCTTGATGTTGCTGCAGCCGTCCCAGCGCGACAGGCGCCCTCCCTCCGCCTTCTCCACTTCGCCGTTGTACGACAGCCCGAACCGGATGCACGACGCTACAGACAGATTATCATTACACTTCAGTACTATTTTTTACGTACGTAGATCTCCTCGGTCGGTCCTGGGCAGTGCCGGATTAGCCATATAGCAAGAGTAGCAAACGCTACGGGCCCCGCGCCCACTCGCCCCCCCCCCCCCCCCGTCGTTGTGTCATTTCGTCACGTATAAAATTACCGGTTAGTCGGTATTTAAGCATATCTAAGACTAACCAAGCGCCTCTTCGAAGAAATGCTACAGGCCCCGCGATGGCTTAATCCGGCACTGGTCCTGGGTTCGAATCCCGGTAAGAGCAAATATTATTTGTGTGATGATATTTGTTTCTGAGTCTTGGATGTTTTATATTTATTTCAATATTTGTATCTATTAAATATATCGTCGTCTAGTATCCATAACACAAGCCTTATTGAGAATATTTTTAGAAAAGCTATCGAAAAAATCGGTAATTAGAATGGATCTCAAAACAATTGCAACACTGCGAAACCGCAGGTGTATTTTAATAGATAACAAAGAAAGATCAAAGCATGTAGAATTGGCAGTAGAGTTAAAACAGGCGGACTTATCGCTAAAGAGCGACCTCTTCCAGAAGACCTTGAAATGATCTTCATTGTTTTATTCTAATTTCCTACCAAGAACTATGTAACATACATATGGTTTGAAAACATGCATGCAAGTGTCCGTCAAGATAGCGTACACCGTAAAGATATTCAGAATCTGATGCAGCCAATAAATAGTACCCAAATAGTACCGACGAAATACCTAGGTGAAAAAAATAGTACCCTTAAACTTCCTGAAATATAAGGCCTGTTCACGGTGTACGCTACCGGGCGTCAAGCTGGCGTACACCGTTTGTATCTCTGGAGCGGCTTTGTTTTTGGAAACGCTTTATATCTCAAAAAATAGTACCCAAATAGTACCCTAGGGCCCTAAAATTTCATTTCTCTAGCTATCGTAGAAGCCGGTAGCGTACACCGTGAACTGGCCTTATATTTCGAAAAGTTTAAGCGTACTATTTTTTTCACCTAGGTATTTCGTCGGTGCTATTTGGGTACTATTTATTGGCTGCATCAGATTCTGAATATCTTTACGGTGTACGCTGTCTTGACGGACACGCATGCAAGTATGCGTTTTTATAGGCTAATAAAATTATAGGCAACTCTTCGGCTCAAATTCAATATCTATGCAAGAAATCACGTCGATATGTTGCTCGCTTGTTACGCGCGAGAAGGATCGACCACTTGTTACGCGCGAGAAGGATCGACCAACCAACATTCGCATTTAGCTCTAATATCAATATAGAAAAGCGCTGGTTAAAAAAAAAGTGTTAAAACAACATAATCAACTATAAGAACTGTCAACAATAATGCTGCTGTTAGTTTTTGTCAACTTCGTTACGACACAAAAAACTTAATAGTATGCATTTGTGATAAATTCCAACCAAGCCATTGTTAACAGCCTGAAGCATGCATAATTATAATTAACAGTAGGGATGTAACGATACCGATATATCGGTATCGCCGATTATATACAACCGATATTTGAAGAGCGCGAAAAAAAATTGCTGTATGAAAAAAAAAACTGCAAAAAGTAAGGTTTCAATCCCTTACTCCTTACAGATAACCGTGGCTAGATAACTAGTGAACTGTGAAGATTTTTTTTCCTAGAAGATAACTAGTTATCTCCGAGGATTTTATATTCTTCGCAGATAACTTTTTTTTTTTACAGTTTTCTGTGAGGAAAATCCAATCCTTGTAGATAACTGGTTACCTCCAAGGATTTTATATTATTCGCAGATAAATATTATTTTTTTAAGTTTTCTGAGATTAAATTGTATTCATCGGAGATAGCTAGCTAGCTAAACTTAAAAAAATAATAGTTATCTGCAAAGAATATAAAATCCTTGGAGGTAACCAGTTATCTACAAGGATTGGATTTTCCTCACAGAAAACTGTTAAAAAAAAAAGTTATCTGCGAAGAATATAAAATCCTCGGAGATAACTAGTTATCTCCAAGGAAAAAAAATCTTCACAGTTCACTAGTTATCTAGCCACGGTTATCTGTAAGGAGTAAGGGATTTCAATCTACTGACACAATTTATGCATTGGTCTGTTACCTTGTGCAATGATAATTACGTTATTTATATCTTTGGTTAATAATATTTTTTTTAATTTTGAGCTGACGATTTATTTATTTTTACTTTACACTCTCTGTTAAATACATATAGCCAAGTTTTAGGTATAATAAGTATATACATACAAATATCTGAAGTTCATAACTTCATAATTTAGCTAAGATATCGGTATCGGTATCACCGATTATTTACTACAATTATCGGTATCGGTGTCGTATCGGCAAAATTATGTATCGTTACATCCCTACTTAACAGAGTTACCTATTTCTATGAGTACAACAGTATTGTTAAGAAATGACTAATTGCATAAATAATGCGTTTCAATCATTAGCATTAATTCATTGTAACATATGATAAGCTACGGAAAAGCCAATATAGTAGCCGCCAAATATCTAGCGCAAATACGCTAGCAATATTTTTATTTATGACTCAAATCTTATCTATGTGGCTTATCAATCATAAGTTGCGACATAGGTAGCATTAGTACCTTCAGTGAGCAGCCAACAGGAAATGTACTTGTAGAGGGCGAAGTGTGCCCACAGGCCGCAGTACAGGTGGCGATAGAAGATGGACCGCTCCCAGAACTCGTCCGATAACATATACTTCATGCTAAATACTGTCACTGAAATATTAAAATAAATCGTTATAATATATATTTTTTTTTTATATAGCCTACGCGGTGTCCGACTGCTGGGCAAAGGCCCCTCCCTATAATATAAATATTTTTCACGGTATGATAAATTTCATTTCAACAAAATAAAAGTAATCTTTCAAACATAAGGATTTCAAATATGTAGGTTTTTTTTTGTAATGAGTAAGTTTGCCTTATGCAAAGTGGAACATTTTCTAAATTGCTTATATCGGTATGTGCACATAATTAGTGATATAGTTATTTATCTTCTATATATAAAAACATGGTAAACTTGAATGGTACAAATTTGCTTACCTCCAAGTTGGAATGCTACCAAGTAAAGAATGCCTTGCAGAAGTCTTTTGGCGGATTCCTTTTCATATACGCCAGCATACTGTTCCAAAGGAAACTTGTCATAGACAAAATCGGCATAACGTTTGAATGAAAACTGTGGACCGACTAGGAAACATGATGGAAAGTATACAAAGCCAAGCAGCTCCACTAATGTGGGCGGATTCTCAATTGCTGTTTTTTGGTTTGTAGCCGACAACTGCTCTCCCGCCTTCATTCTTTGGTAATCCCACATGTCAAATGACAAAGCCATAAGTTTCAGTGTTAACACACAATGAGGCATTGTCCAAGTAATATCATAATCTTCAGACTCGGTAAGAATATATCCGGCCAAGAGATATGTCATATTAAGTATAAAAGTGACAAGCGCATTCATCTTTCCTGGCCCGAGTATCATGGTAGTTAGGTATATGCCCAGCGTTGGGATAAGGTTGTGATACATTGATATACCAAAATTATAAAGAGCCATATCAAAGCCTGTAACAATTAAGTAGACGTTGCGTAACTGTTTGTGCTGCTTAACATATTGATGGTACACGATTGCCAGAGGATAGCCCATCATAATAGAAATGAGCAGTTTTAAAGCTGGTTCCGTTGTTCCTATCAAATCGGCAAAGAATGGGACTGGGCTGAGTCCCACCCAGCTCAGAAGGGACAAAAATAGGCCCCACATGATCTGAAATAAAGCAAAAACAAACAATTCGTTAATTTTCATTAACAATTCACGTAATAAGGAACAGGTGAATAAAAATAGTTGGGCCTAACCACCGCGTGACCTTGCAAAAATACGAGTATGTAAATTGCTGGGTTACAGCGGTTAGATGGCAGGCTTTACAAGTTATTAACATGACTTGTCACATCTAATTTGTTGGTTATAAGAGATTACTTGTGAAGAAATGGCGTAAAGCGCTAGCATGATTACGATGGTTAAAGTAAGAGATGGGTATGGCCGCCAAAAATTGTACATTTGGAAAAAAAACAATGTCCCTCTCACTTAAATATGTATAACTTTTACGTCATTTTATTTTATAATTAAAAGTAAAGTTAAAGTTTGTAAAGGTATGTCTGATTAGCAGAATTTCGTATTTATATACAGACAGGGTGGGAGGGACTATACCGACATACTTTAGCCATGAATTCCTGGTGGTGTGAAGAGTAAATAATGTTATATCAACATGGGTCGAATATTGACATTTTACATTAATAGTCTTATGGAACAAAATAAATCAGTAAATTCAGCCCCTCGTTATAAACATGTCCTTACTGGAGGAAAAGTTATCAAAAAGAAAAAAAAAGCTAAAATGGAAACGAAAGGTCAATTTTTTGGCCTCGTAGTCGCTTACCATCAAATACTGCGAAGGTTAATTGCTGTTTAGTTAAAGGATTTAAAAAAATTAGTAAAACTATCTTAGTCACATTTATTAGGGCTTGTTACACACTTGGGAGTTTTCATTTAAAAAATAATGAATATCTCTGAAAGTAAGCGTTTTTCGACTATACATCACATAACATTTTTTACTCCTAATAGTTGTTAGAATCTATAGTTAAAGTTTGTCGGTATAGTCCCTCCCACCCTGTATACAATGTAATTTCAGTTAGTTAACGTTTCCTGTAAAAAACGCGATTTTTTTGGAAGGGTTATATTTTGCGTTCATACAAAAATTCTGTGTCCCATTACGACATCTCGCAGATCGAAGTTAGAAAAAATATATTTTTGATTTGTACCCGTTATAAGTTCGGAATAGCTAACGTTGTTCACTAAATTTGCTACTTTTCTGTTGAATTATTTTAATAAAATACCGCAATAAAGTGTATCAAAAATAATTTCAAACATGTGTCTCACTTTTCGTTCCTGAATGTTACCTCACGTATGTTACTATATTACAATGGAAATAACAAGAATCCAGGGCTGCAAAAACCTTTATTGAGTCATGGCTACACCACACTACAGGTTGTTCAACCTACGGAAAAAAATCCGCGATTTTTTGTATGACAAATGACAAAGGAACAAGTGGCCGGTGTTTTGTCTCGACATTATTTCACGTTTTGTAGAGTAAATATTCAAGGTAGGAACACAACTTTATTACATAATTATAAATTGTAGACGTAGGTAGACTATTCATTTAATAAATAAAGTTATTAGGTGCTTTCTAACTTCAAAACTCACCGAATATACAATTTTTAAGTTTATGTCCACAGCATTTTCGATTCACGAATGTTACGTAACATTCGTGATCTGTTGTTAAGCTGAGTGTGCACTATTGAAACGTAGTGATTTACTACTAATTGGTATTGATTAAAAATATTTGATATTTCTGTGACAAATAGGTAGGTTGTTGTTTGATTGATTACCTGCCTACAATTTCAAAGAATGTATGCAAAGATTTGATTACGTTAATAATTCTTAAATAATTTACATACTTTTAAATTACAAAAAAGTTGAGTACCTCATGTTAGAAGTATTAAACTTTACGTTAAATGACATTTTTGCTTTTTTATTTTATTTTAAAGATATTATTGTAGAATTTTTGGCGGCCATACCCACCAATTAAAATAATTTAAAAAAATCCCTTATGTGCTCTAGGCTTTACGAATTTCACGTGTGTTACTTTCATTCACGAATGTTACCGTGCGTTGCCAGTTCACGACTGTTACTGTACAATTTTTGGCGGCCATACCCAGATACAGACTGTGTCTTAGATTGGAATGTGACACTTGGAATAAAATAGAGAGATCTAGCTAGGTATCTCTATCATAGAGATATTTCAATCATAAAAAGCACCCAAAAACTGGAAATATTAAGTGGCTTAATAATACAGACGCTTTTTCCTTCTTCCATATTTCCAACACCATAACCCAGTAGATTTAGATCCCATCAATGCACAATAGGCTTTGCATCTAGTTGGGGCTATCTGTGTGCGTCACATGACACGGACAGAAAATACAGAGAGCTTACAGCAAATGCTTAAAGCAAATGAAAAAAAAAAATACTTTAAGCAAAGAGTGGCGTAAAGCCAGTTTAGAGATGAACTTTACAAAGATGAAAGTTATGACAAACAGTATTACACCTAAAGTCCTCATATACAATGAAAAAATAGAATGCATGGATCACTAAATCTATCTGGGCAAGAGAGTATCATTTGGTACTGACAATAAAATAGAAGAATTTCACTCTGCTGGGAAAATTACTGGAACTAAGAGTCTCTAAAAGGATAACTTCTAACACATGCTCTTTATCCTGCATCACATAATTATGTCTGTCAAACTTGGGTGCACACAAACAAAATCAAATCAAAAAAGTAAGAATTTATCAAAAAGCCCTGGAGAGGAGCACCCTCAATGTCAAGAAGAAGGATAAAATAAGTAGTAAACATATCAGATCTCAAACAAAAGTCATGGACACTCTTGAAACAAAAATGGTGATGGCTGGCATATAGTCAAAATAACTGATGAATGATGGACGAATAAAGTTACAAACTGGCCAGGACCATGAGGTAAAAGAAAAAAAATTGTGGTCAGATGATGCAGCAACCATAGCGGGCCCTACTGGCTTAACCATGGCCAAGACAGGGACAAGACGAAAGACATGTAAGAGGCCTATACCTGACAGGAATCCTTAATCTAGAAAACAATATTAAAAAAAAACATGCATTCTAACAGTTTTTTAAGGAAAAATAAAGGCTTTTTATTTATTTTTACATAAAATCAAAACATTGAGCTAAACTAACATAGAGATGACATTGCCTGCACAACAGCAACACCAGCACCGAAACAAATATCTAATCCATCCTCCACCAGTATCCCATCATCATGTCAGTTCACTCTATGAGCATTACACTTAGCATCATATTATGCCTCATCTATACACATACAAACACTAGAGGTTTTTTAAAAAAAAAATTACTCTGAAGTATTAATAATAACTAATAAGTAATAAAATCGACGACAACAACGTATATGATTCTAATTGCAGAACAACTCTTTAGCACCTTGCAGCATGTACAATCGAACCAACTGAATCATGACCCACTCGCCTGATAATTCGTGTGAAACTTTCAAACTTGTAAGATCTATCGCGTATAATGCACTTACGACGTTTTAGGTACTAATAAAATTACGTCAATACAGGTCGCAGACCTATGCAATTTTAACCTTATTTTCATTGCCATAAAACCACATTTCACACATATACAGTCATTGTTTGAATCTCGAGCTAGTTCTCGCTTATTTAACCTAAACTTTTTGATGATGGAAAAAATAAATTTAAAAAATGGGGTGTTCTACAAGTGTGTCATATTATGTCAAGTTGTCAGTCAATGTGAAAAAATAGAAATTAAATGCTTAATAATTTTTAATAATGGCTAATTTAGAAGAACAAAGAGCTCGGATTGTAGTCTTAAGTGAGGAAGGCTATGGCATACGGGAAACATCACGCGAATTGAATATTTCTCGGAATACAGTGAGGACCTGGATCAGACGGCACGCTGAAGAGGGCATCCTCGAGGACAGACGACGCCATAACCACGGCGTTCGCCGACTCACGAACGAACAAAGAGTGGACATGCAACACCATTACGAAGAACATCCTTTTACTCCCACCCGATATTTTGCGGCACAACATGACGTCTGTCTACAAACTATTAGAAATTATTTGCACGGCACTGGACTGCATTACAGACATTATGCTGAGAAAGTAGCCTTAACGGATGATCATAAAACAGCGAGAAGGAATTTTGCAAACGCTTATTTAGACTACGACTGGACTAACACTATATTTACAGACGAAAAAACATTTCGATCTTCTCAACACGGTCGCTTAACTTTGTGGCGTTACGATAACACCCGGTACACAGAAGATCACGTCGTGCCTAATCAGTTATCCGGTCGAATTTCAGCGAATATGTGGGCGTGGATAGGTATCGGAGGAGTAGGTGAGCTTGTCCATATTTCTTCTCGGCAAAACGCAATGAAGTATGTCGATCTATTAGAAGAATCTATGTTACCGACAGTGCGAACAGTTTACCCGCGTGAAGATGTGCCAGTATTTTCCTACGTTCATGACAACTGTCGAGTGCATACTGCCAGGGTAGTCTCAAATTGGTTTGATCTGCATAATGATGAAGTTACTTTGATTCCATGGCCGAGTAGATCTCCAGACCTCAACCCAATAGAAAATTTGTGGGGTTTGATGGTCCAAATGTGGGATAACAGAAACGAGAGAACAAAGGAAGCAATTGAGCAACATTGTAACGAAATTTGGGATTACTTGAGAGACAGCGACATTTGCAGTCGTCTAATAGGGTCAATGCGTGACTAGTGATGTGCCGTTACCGTAAATTACGAGAACAGCGAGAAAGTTCGGGTAAAGTTCTCGGTAATATTCTCCGTAACGGTAATTATCGAGAAAGTAGTTAAAGTTTTATGTATTTTTTACTTTTTTTTATACAAGGTTCTTTTAAATGACCATAATAAACTACACTACAGTTTTCATAAAGAAAAAATGAAAGCGTCGCGTACTTTTCCAACTTTCCCGTAAAGTTACCGTAAATTACCGGTGGAAATTACCGAGAAAGTTGTCAGGTAAATTTTTGTTGGAATATTTTTTACTTTTTTGATGTAAACAACTTATGATTTAGTTATTCAAGTAAACCACAATATTTAGTATATCGAAGTGATATATTTAAAAGTAATCTGATTCATTGAAATATAAGATACATCGATATGATTTAGTGATAAACAATATGTAATTAACTTGGTATATCAGTTTAATAGTTTCTATTTTAATTCACAACACAGTAAGGACATGGATAAAAATATGGGGGCACGGCAGTGCCCCCGCCAAGTTGAGCAAAACAAAGGCATGGCCGTACCCTCCTTTTCTCGAAGCCATTCAGGCCATTTTCAGCCTCCCATAATATTGTTTTATCAACAGAACTCGATTTCCACCGACTTGCCTATTATTTAACCGTGGAGGAACACATTTTATAGATCTAATAGCAAACCGAGTAACATTTTTGGCCATATACGCATGATCACAATATAAACAAGTATATTTGGTCCGTTCATTTTCGGTCGATTCGCTAAAATATTGCAAAATTTTGGTATTGGGCTTCATCGTTTTGATTAAAACTACTCGTATTTACAACACATTATGCAGTTCACAGTTGAGTAGTCTCAGATCTGGGGGCACGGCAGTGCCCCCGCCAAGTCGAGCGCGAAGCAAACACTGCTGTGCCATCCTTTACTGGAACCATTTCGCCGCATTTTCAGGCCCCTATTTGAGAACCTCTGGATAAGACCAGAACGCAGAAATGTTCGTCATCCAAAATTTAAACTTAAACTTAAAATCCAAAATTTCAAGTCTGTAGGTAATTTAGTTCCAAAGTTAAGCGAAAGCAAAGTTTCGCATTTATGACAGATACTGACGCACTCACTCACTCACTCATGATCATCAGAATAGAACTAGTACTTCCCATAAACTCAGAGAGCTGAAATTTTAAAACATAGTTTTTAGCCTATCAAGTCCTAAAAAACCTCCAAATATTGCAATTTCAGTCACAACTGCACACATAAGTTGGTAATCCTATACAAATACATGCGATTATATTATATTAGTTTTGCAGTTCAAATTAGAAAAAGAATTGATTGGAATGTAATAAATAAAGGAAGATCACTTACAAAAAGAAATGAGATCCCATCAAAACATTCTGTAAAAAACTAGCCATGTCTCGATGGAGCTGCTTCTTTATCTCTAAAAAGTAATGAAATCTAGACAAAGTCGTGCCAAAGTCAGTACCGGGGGGGTATCAACAGAACTCGATTTCCACCGACTTGCCTATTATTAGATCTATAAAATGTGTTCCTCCATGGTTAAATAATAGGCAAGTCGGTGGAAATCGAGTTCTGATGATACCCCCCGGTACTGACTTTGGCACGACTTTGTCTAGATTTCATTACTTTTTAGAGATAAACAAGCAGCTCCATCGAGACTTGGCTAGTTTTTTACAGAATGTTTTTGATGGGATAAAACTATGACTATTAGTTACTGCTCTCCCCACTTCAACCCCGTACCATACAAAAGGCGAGTAACAATTAGAAAGCCTCGGCTAATAAAACACGGCATAGGATTAGCTAATTCAATAACATGTGCTTGCTGTTTACCTGTACACCTGCAGGAAACTGTGAGACATGGAAAGCTCGCTTATCTTGGGTTTTTTTTACCTGATACTCGTAAAACGTACCTCTTCAAATGACATTGATAAGAAATTACCACGTTACAAACTACATCAGCGACGAAAACTGAATACAAAAATAATCTAATGTCTTAAAATTGCAACTTTAAGTCTTCATAAAAATATGTCACGCGTAATATTCTCGAGAATTACGGAAAAGTACCGGTAATTTACGGCGGTAAGAATTCCCGAGAACGTGAAATTTCCTGGCGGCACATCACTATGCGTGACCGATTACAAGCCGTTATCGATAACCATGGTGCACACACTAGGTTTTAGATACTGAATCTTATAATTTAAATTAGTTCTGTTAAAGATTAAATAAAGTTTTTTTTCATTTCACAAATTTTATTACTCTTTTTACTTATATAGCTTGAAAGACCAACAATGGCAAGTTTCTGTCCTTAAAATAGTTATAGGAATGACGTGATTGAAACCTGTAATCTAAAGTTTATGCTGGCATTTCACTTGGCCGTATTTGCCCAAACATGACTGCATTATTTTTGATTTTATATTCTAGAGAAATAAATGCGACTAATAGTTGAGCAAATTTAATACGGCCAAGTGAAGTGGCACCATTACGTTCGTAGAAAACTTCCTATACTTACAGTGCGACACAAAAGAGTAGAAATTAATTATTCGGGAACTAAATTGTTTCATTATGTGGCAACTCTAAATAATCTGTCACTTATGTCAATAGATTGTCAAGTGGAAGTGAGATTCTTTGCAAAATACGATAAAATTAAGAAATTTAACGTGATATCTTGTTTTAAGAATTGTTATACAGCGTCATAATGAACAAGGTCATCCGTGGTGGTGCTCGTGACATAATTTATAAAGTCTTTTTGCGGTGTTTGGCCGAGTTTCAAGCTGGACAAGTATTAACAAATCAGGAGGATGTTTACAAACGTACAGCAGATTTTACCGGTAAGTAACTTCAGAATGTTATTAATAATGCAATAACACAAAGTATACATATTTATCGTAACCGTAATTCTATTAAACAAATGTGATTTTATGATATCTCTAAAATTTTTGAGGTTAGCTTGAGATAAACAAAGAAGTCGATTTTACAGTGCGATCAAAACATCTTGAGCTTTGTTACCATATTTTAAGTGACTTTAGGTTTATATGTCACTTAATTTTAAATCTTTTTTTCAGGTGTCTCTGAAAGTACCGTTCAGAGAATAGCATTGCAGGGTGCAAATAACGGCGGAAGATTTTCGACTCCTGCAAAACATAGAAAAGGTCGTCCTAAGAAAGCAGTTGACGACTTTGATGTGTGTGCTATCCGTCAGAAGATCCAATTTTTTTACACTGTAAAAAAAGAGGTACCTACATTAGGTAAATTGCTAGCCCAATTACGGGAAGACATGAACTTTGATGGGAGTAGAGAACATCTGCGCAGGCTTTTAAAGAAAATCGGTTTTAGTTATAAAAAGTGCAAGACTAATCGGGACGCTTTAATAGAGAAGCCTATCATAGCACATAAAAGAGAGACATATTTACATGAAATAATGAAAAACCGCAACTTACCCAAAGAACTGCAAAAAAACATTATATACTTGGATGAGAGTTACATACATTCTAGTTATAAACTGAAGAAGTGCTGGCAGTCAATTGAAACTGATGGACTTTTCACCGATATTTCAAAGGGGAAAAGGTGGATTATAGTCCATGCCGGGAGCGAAAAAGGTTTTGTGCCTAATGCACTGATAGTATTCAGCGGTGTTAATAAGCAAGAAGACTACCATTCCGAAATGAATCAACATAATTTCACTAAATGGGTTACTGAAAAACTAATTCCTAATCTGACAGAACCCTCCATAATTGTGATGGACAATGCGCCATACCATTCAGTAGTAAAAAATAAGGCTCCTACGGCTGACAAAAAGGTGGCAGAACTAAGACAATGGCTAATCGAAAATAAAATACCATTTGATCCGAATTTGAGAAAACCATCTCTTGTAATATTAGTTAGGAAACATAAACCTGAGCCAATTTATACAATTGACGAAATTCTTGGAGAACATGGGCACACAGTGGTTAGGCTTCCACCTTACCACTGTGATTTAAATCCCATAGAATTAATATGGGCAAAAGCAAAACATTTGGTCGCTTCACAAAATGTTGGTGGGAAAGATATCAAAGAGTTGACCATAGATGCATTCCAGTCAATAACATCCCAAGACTGGAAGAACTGCTGTGATCATGTCAAAAAAATCGAGAAGGAATACTACGAGCGAGGAAGAACACTATATCAAAATATAGATAGATTAGTTGTTCTGGTGGGTGAGGACAGCAGCAGCAGTGAAGATGAATCTGACTATGAACTAATGTTAGACACTGTAAATGAGGATGCGGGTACATCGTCGTCGCGAACAATGGAGGACTACGAAGATGTAGAGTACTTGGACTTCGATTTATTAGAATATTAAGGCCATTTAGATGTCATGAAATTTAGAATTTTGTAAATTAAGTATAGAATAATATAAATATTTCATTTCAGTGTCAAATAATTATCATTTTATTATTAAATGATTTGATTTAATTGTTATTTTATTTTCATACATTTTTTATTGACATGGCGTTGACCACTTTTAAATTAAGTTGTGTTGTGGCGTTCAAAAGGTTAACATAACGTGACTCTATTATATATTTTTTGCTCAGATATTGACGAAATCAAATATACTAACATGACAAATAATATCACTAAATTCTGCAACTTTTAATGTTAAATGAAAAAAACAAAGTATCAAGATCATTTTGATAGTATACGCAGGGTTGCTATACGAACAACGGTGGCGCCCTCATTTATTTTCTACTCTTTTGTGTCGTACTGTACCTACGTAATACAGATAAAGACAGTAACATCATCTCTTCTTTTTCATATACGAGCTTAGTCGATATTGTCCGATTTATTTAACAGTGCACTCAGTAAATGTCAGTGTCTAATCAAATGATAACAAGTTCGTTACCAAGGAAATAATTCTTCAAGCGAATTTCGACCTACTTGCATTTAAGGGGTTTAGCAAAATAAGCTTATGGTGGGTCATGATTCAGTTGGTTCGATTGTACATTGTTGTCGTTGAAATGTTAATAAATAGTTTTTGGATATTTTGTCTATTTGTGTGCACATCATGCAAAAACTACAGAACCAATTTCCATGAAATTTAGTGTACAGATAGATAATGACCCTGGTTTACACAGTAGATACTTTTTATTCACTCAACTAAGAAGAAGCAAAAGAGATATTTAACTTGGTTTATCTCCGTGAACGAAATTCCACAATTCCTTTAATATAAATTTAGTCACCCAAGCCATGAAGCTTTCTACTTGTGTTTCAAAAATATATGTCAATTGTGCATGGCAAATGTGGTTGTAGGTACACAAGAAACAAACCAGAATTATGACCAAAGGTCTTGGTACTAGGAGTTGACCTAGATATTTACAATCTATAGAATATAATACAAAAGAGTAACTAAACAAGCAGCGGCATAGAGGGGCAAACGTATCTAAGCTAGGTGTTATGATATTTGGGGTGCTAGACAGGAAACCTCCCAGAGTGTCTGGATTCTTCTCATTCCTCTTGATCCGGTTGATCCGCAGGAAAGGGAAGCGTCTTGGCCGGTGCACCCCGGGAGCAACGGCAAGTGATTTCTTAGGGGCCCCTAATTGATCACTTGCCGATGCTGCGAATGAGCCTGTCAGGGGGGGTTGGGGGGTCCCGCACCGGGTTTCCTCTGTTAGAGGACTCTCCAGGTGCGGCACGCGAGGGTGGAGCGTCGGGCACGGGCAGCATCCCTCCGACGTCTCCTTTTGGGGGGCACTGCGGGCAGGCACCAGACGGGTGACCTGTGCCGCTGCGTGGTGGCGGTGGACTAGTCCCCTGCGTTCCGAGAGCTCAGCCTTGCAGGCTGCCGCTACCTCCTGTGCTGGGGGCGGGACGCGGAGGACTGGCCCACCGCGGTCCGTAAGGACAGGCGGGGGTGTCTGCGGGGTAGGGGCGTTTGTCCTCCCGTGGACGGCTGCGGGGCAGGGGCATTTGTCCTCCCGTGGCGCCGAGGGAGGGACCGGGACACCGTGTGTCTGGTGCCGGTCCCTGCTTGCCGGGGGGACGGCCATTTGGTCGGGGGGGGAGCTGGTGAGGGAAGGCACACTGGCCATGCTACAGTGTGCCTTTTTCGGAGAGGGTCCGCCCTAGGGCGGAGGTGCTGGTGATGGCGTGGCGTTAGTAGATTCCCATTCCATCACCGTGAAGGCACAGGTCGGTAGCATCCCTGGGTTTTAGTGGGTAGGCCAATCCCTTCAGGAGCGGAGAGCCCCACATAACCAATACGTAACATCTGGCTGTCACCCCCGATGGCCTTAGGTTACGTAGTGGTATGCAGTTTTATGCATTTCCCGGGGTCAAAAAAAAAAAGGTGTTATGATATTTATAATTTAAACGCAGTTAACATGTCGATAACACAGGAATAGTTTACTCATGGCATGGTACAGTTATGTTATACACAGATCAGCATAATATATTATCATGTCCGTGAAAGTTAACAGTGACCGCAAAAATAATTTAAACCTACCTACTAAGTAGATTTAAGAATAAATTCTCGCACCCGTAAAACAGATATTATTGCAAGCAATGAATACTTTATACAAAATAACCACAAACCCGATACATTTATCTCGCTATAAAAAATATATATAAGAATGAAACATTACCTCTATTAAAGGTATACCTGTCTTAAGACTGCAGCAGCAGCGAACGATACTCGATAATAGTTGGCTACACTTCACTTTACTGCAGCGCAGAATGTGACAGCCAGTGCCAGTGTTGCCAGGTTACTTCATTTAAAAGTTTCATCGCTAACCTTACAAAAGTTCCGATTTTGGTAAAAAAGTTCCGATTTGATTTTACTACCAAAATTATTGTAGAAGGTCATTATAGGGTCTTTGTTTTATTTCGTCTTATAGAGAATTAATTTTATTTGAGACTGAAACCAAAAACATTATTTTCCGTCATGTTTTTAAGGTCCGACCGAGGTCGTTTTTTGTCTCGGCCAAGCGAGACAGAGACTTAATAGAATTCTCGGCCAAGACCGAGAATTTATAAATATAAAGAAAAAAGGTTTTATTCGTTAAAATTGGGCACACACAGATTTTAATAAATATTTGACACCACAGGTTTTATTAATTTAAATTTGCCAAAAAAAAACTGGCCGAGAGCAGTCGGATCATGCTTAGTGTAAGGTTCCATAGCCATAACTATAAGGTAAAAAATACGATGTAAAAAAGTACAACAACAAAAGAGCGTATCTTCACAGCAATTACGTCCTTTTGTTGAGAAGCGCAGTTTATCGGCAATAACTCAAAAACGGTTAATTTGATCTTATTGAAAACAATTTTCCTTGAAAGTATTAATTAAGGGTTATCTTTGTATTTTTTTTTTATATTTTTCGGACACACGGCTTAGAAGATAGAGGGGACACAATTTTCACAACTTTCGGAGCGATTATTTCCAAAGATAATATTCACTTAATTAAAAACATTACTTAAGAACCTTAAAATGTTTTTGAAAGAGCTGTCGAACTATGTACCACACGTTGATATTTCCTAAAAATATTTATTTTAGTTGTTTAACTACCAAACTAAGTAGCGGCTCATACTTAATACACCTGTATTCCAAATTTCATCAATATCCATCGTGTAGTTTTTGAG
This sequence comes from Eudemis profundana, assembly GCA_947034925.1. Classification (NCBI taxonomy): domain Eukaryota; kingdom Metazoa; phylum Arthropoda; class Insecta; order Lepidoptera; family Tortricidae; genus Eudemis; species Eudemis profundana. The sequence goes on from OX344794.1 coordinate 32,224,194, forward strand.
TAAAATGCCTGTGACATACGGACAGACGGACGGACGGACATGACGAAACTATAAGGGTTCCGTTTTTGCCATTTTGGCTATGGAACCCTAAAAAGAGCTCCAGTACTACTGACTACTGAATCAGTAAATAAAATCAAAAAGGTCTATGTTGTAACGACCAACGGGCCGTATAGAAGCGTGCGGCCATGCGCGGAAAATTCAAATTCAGGAATCAGAAGTCGTTGCATAGTCTCGGCCCTTTTTGGCCGAGAGCCGAGACCAGTGTCTCGGCGCGATTTTTGGCCGATATTAGCTGGGACCGCGACCGAGATCTCGATCGGACCTTACAAGTTTTTATGCCACACCTGGCCATAAAGTGGCTTTTTCCGCACGCTGCGCGTACGGAAAAAGCCGCTTTCTGGCCAAGTGTTAACATAAAATAATATACACAACACGGGAGGTAATAAAGAAAGCCCTCGATCGCATATTTACGTCCCTCGCTTGCAGCTCGGGCCGCAAACTTCTGCGATCTCGGCCTTTCTTTGTATTACCACCCTAGTTGTGTAATATACTATTAATTAATCTATCAGGGGTCAAACCAAGCTAGAAACTATAATTCACGAAGACTTGACTTATAAAATACATATTTACCAAGACCACGAAAGAAGTACTCTGACACAATAAAGATTAATTCTTACACTTTTTACTACAGTTTTAATTTAAATTTCCTGCAAAAGAACCGAAGTGAAGTTGCTTTGTTTGTTTTGCTATTTAACTTTGGTATTTTGGTGAGATGAGATGTGGTAACGCTACCAGCAGGGATGTAACAGGAAAGGACCAATAACGTAAGTAAAAGCAACGAAACCCAAAATCCCTGACTGGCTGAATCAAACACTGACCCGCTCAACTAATTAGGATCCATGACCATGGCTCAAAGACGTATTCTTCGTGTTCGCTTTGATTTTGATTAGTCGGTTTACGTCAGCTGTATTTTTGCGATAGAAAAAATATTTTGACTTTTTTTTAATAATATTTTTAGAATTTTTGTGGGTTTTAACGCCAGGGTCCTTAAAAGTTCCGAAAAATGCCCTAAAATCTAAAATTCCTTCCGAGTTCCGCGGAGGTGTCAAAAGTTCCAGAAATCGGAACAAACGGAACCAAATTGCAACACTGGCCAGTGCTGCCAGCATCTGACATAAATTAAACATTTACATTGTACGAAAATATCAAATGTGTCAAAGAAGCAAAGCACAGTCTAAATCGTTTGTGTGTTTAGCAAATGTTAAAGTGAATGATTTAAATATTTGTAAAAAGTAATAATACTCCTTTATTATTGCTAAATAAAGAAATACTAAATTCATATTTTTTTTCTCAGCAACAGCAGAAATATTGGTAACGTTAATGTTGCCATATTAATCTCTAAGATAATGTTCTCTTGAAAACGAAACAATCATAGTATACTTTTTTATTTCATAAATCAAAAGTGCTCATGATTCTGAGTAAAATGGTATAAGACACACCATGATCAGACAAAAAAAGGAAAAGGTACATTTTTTCTGCAATGGGCCCATATTTCTCATCAGGCTTTACGCAGTACTATCAATTCTAACATTTTCTGTTCTTGTGTATTTAGTACACAGCTTGGCGCCAGTTTCTTATTGGTTAAAACGAAATAATTTTCAGATTTTCACCATGAATAACCCTACTATAGTCAGTCTACGCTAAGTCTGCAGAGGTCGAAAAAAGGTTTTATTGGAAAAAACACATATGACAACATCACAAGCAAGATCATTAATTAGTCTTGATACTTGGCAAATATCTTTCCGGTTAATACCTAAGTGTATAATGTGTACATACCTACTGAAAATATTCGGGACAGTTGTGCGCAAATTGATCTAGTTCCAACCAAACTAAGCAATGCTTGTTTACATTTTACATATAAATACATTGAAATTTTCTAAGACCCTGGAACAAATCGCTTAGTTTGGTTGAAACTAGATCGATGTGTTCAAGATTTACCCAGATATTTATTTTAGTAGGTATGTAGACACATTTTATAATAAACGGAAGAATTATAGCCAAGGACCAGGATTAAATAATCCTCTCGCTGTAGTTTCCGCATGTTGCCATGTATATATTTCTTAATAAAAACTTTTTTCGACCTCTGCAAACTTAGCGTAGTCTGACTCAATGAAAGAGTATGAGCAATATGAACGGTTGTCCAACACAGCACCTACCTAATATAGTAGAGTTATGTAGTTCGTGATCGTCATCGTCACACACACTCTTGATTGGAGCGTAGACCCTGGTGCTAAATACTCCACCTACTTTTGAGGCTGACTGTAACTACCTACATTTATGTAATAATTACCCGTATTGTTTTTAAGACGATCCTTTGCAGTGGCGGCAAAACATGAAACTTGGAATTTGGCGACATTAGATTCCCGAGGCCCTTTTCCATGTCAATCTTTCAAAAACTTTTTTGCAAGGCCCCTATAGGCGCGAAGTCGTTGCCGGCCACCGACGTCCACCTATGACGTCGACGACGCCTAACGCTGCGACTGATATGATGCATGCGCAGTTCGTTGCTGAATTTCGGATATGGACGAAACTCCTTAGGAGCTTTCAGCCGCGTATGATGAACCGGCCAGCGCGCTGCAGCGCCCGAGATTAGGCAAGATGTTGGATTTATGGAGAAAGGGGACTTAAATTCAGAATTAAATTACATGCGTCTTACAAATAATTCCATTTATTTTTATACACATCAACTTTTACATATGAACACGAAATAAGAACAGTTCCTTTAATTATTTTGTGGTTTCATCAATTATTGTATAAAATATTTATTTACATCTTAATTACAATTTCATCTTATATCTAAATTAAAAACCTAATTATGATGTATGCAAGGAAACATTTTATGTATCAAGTTAAAAATGAACAATAAATTAATGAATGTAGAGAGTGATGTGGCACATTGACGATAGTAGGTAGGTAATAGATCTGTTATTTACAACGATAAAAACGTAATCAAAATCGACGATGAATACAGGACCTTTCATAACATTTACAGCGCTAGGACTATATGGCTCTCCTGGCATATTTTAGATTAGACTAACAGGGGCCCGTTTCACGAAGCTACAAGTTACAAGCGGAAGTCTCTTTCTATCAAAAGGTATTGCAAAGAGACTTCCGCTTGTAATTTGTAACTTGTAGCTTCGTGAAACGGGCCCCAGAACATACTATTTATCAAATCAATACAGATTGATTATTAAGAGTACCCATAAAGTACTACTTATAACCTTTATTTTAAGGTGATTCGAGCCGGGCAGTTTTCCATACAAACATAAAGAGGGTAATTATTTGTCTCCACGGCATAAATTAGGTATGTTTAAAATAAGTTTTATTTTATAGCTTGATACATTTTGATTGCGCGAAATGACAGGAGAAGTCTCAAAAGACCAAAATTAACGTGCAATTGGACCTTAAAGGCCAGTGCCATTTATGAGCATCATTTAAAACTAAACAAACGGTTTTTGCTGAAATTATAAATTTTTTGGCTTTTTGAGAGTTCTCATGTCATTTCACGCAAATAAAAAGTATCAAGCTATAAATTAGAATACATTAAAACATAATTGATGCCGTAGAAGCAAATAATGACCTTCTTTTGGTTTGTATGGAAAACCGACCGATTCGAATGACCTTAGCAAACTAGCTAAAATACATTTTTTGCCAGTTTGTAAGTAGGTCTTATGTGTATGTATTTTTCTTTTTCAACGCCGAAAATATGATTGTGCATTTAATTGGAAAGTGATGAGAAAGAAAAATGAAAGTGAAGGTTTTATGTACAAGAAATATGAAAAATATGAATTTTTGAACGATGGTTGCCTCCAGTTTATAATTATTTCACGGTTTCATGGATGGGAATGTAGGTACATTTGATAAGTGAATATACCAGTAAAACTAGTTACATCAGCAATGAAGAGTTTGAAGATTGATTTCGTTGGAAAATGTATTCTTATTTTATATCACAGACCTATACATTATTTGATCCATTGATAATGAATTATATATTCCAAATGATTCGATGATTGCTTTTCAAAGGCGGCATTGAGTAACACAAATGTGAATCCTCGAAGCCCGAACACGAGCTAATATCTACAGCACCACAAATGTGCGATTTTAGTATCGTTAAAATCTTAGTAATAATAGGCAACACGAACATAGACACTCGTTTGAATTTATCAATCGACAGCTAAATATTACGAACTGTTTTAAGGTTGCTATATGATATCAACATTAAAACTATTATAGACAATTTAGTGGTCGATCGATCGTAAGTATTAAAGCAATGTGTCGAGAAGGCTTCACGTGTTTGACTGTAGGGGTCGCGGCTTGATCATCATGGATGCGCGCTTCAGCGTGTAGTCCCAGCCTCGCCAGCGGAACCACACGATCCCTGTAAACCGAGAAAGATAATCGAAACTGTTACCAATTGTTTTATATGGAGAACTACCGTGACACTCAAGCATATTGAAATACAGATATAAAATAAAGACGGATTGAACAGGCTTAATTTTCACACACATCTATCATGGCCTATCGTGTCGCGAATGCGTGAATAAGTAATAAAAAAAACCGGCCAAGTGCGAGTCGGACTCACATACGAAGGTTTACGTACCACCGTACAAAAAAACGTCGTAATAAACAACTGGTAAAAGGTCTTAAATGCCGTGTAAATCAATGGCACTTAAAACCTTTTGGTTGAGAAGTTTTTCGGCAATAACTTCAAAACGGTTTATTCGTTACTATTCAAAATAATTTTCGTTGAATGTATTTATTAAGCGTTATTTTCCAGATTTTTTTCATATTTTTTGGATTTACGGTTTAAAAGTTAAAGGGGGGGGGGGGGGACACAATTTATGCAACTTTCGGAGCGATTATACCCGAAAAAACAGTACATAAAAGCCTTATAATGTTTTTAAACGAACTATCGAATTATGTTCCTCACGTTGATGTTTGCTGAAATTTTTTTTTTATTCTGTTACATGTATGGAGTGCCCCCCTATATTTTTTTTATTATTTAACTACCAAACTTACAATTAGCAGCGGCATCTACAAGACATCTATATTCCAAATTTCATCAATATACGTCTTGTAGTTTTTGAGTAAAATGCCTGTGACATACGGACGGACATGACGAAACTACAAGGGTTCCTTTTTAGCCATTTTGGCTACGGAACCCTAAAAACGCAGAAAGTGTTCGAAACATGTCGGCGAGTTTTCGACTGTTTAGGTAGGTACATGGTGAGTGACCCGTTTTTATTCGAATACCTACCTACCTATGTTAGGTATTACTGTGTTGGCTCAAGATAACTACTTCTAACATTACCTATCGTTTATTGCTTTGTTACTTATAATATTTATACCAATAACTGAAACGACCAAAAATAAGGAGACATTTGACCATAGCCAGCGATGATGTCATGAAACTTTTTCATTTAAATCTTGATCGGCCGTTTTAACGCTTCATGACAAACAGTGCAGTAAAACAGGTACGTTCTTCCGGAAATAGAACTGTGGCCAGTTCCATCTAACTCTATACTCCGTTTTTTAATGTAGAAATTTGGTAAACAAAACAATCAGTGGTCGTCAACATTTGTATTTATTAATGAACTATTTAAAAGTACATGATATTTAATTATTTATTACCTATATCGTTTTCTTTGTCCGATATTAATTTATAAGCCTAAACTGCTCACTAAGTAGGCCAAATCAAGGCATAATAATATAATGTATACTTTACAATATTTTCAAGACACTTGCTCATAAAGTGGCTCTAATTGCATTATTCTTACGCGCGGAACGCCGCTTATTAAACACGCGTGATTTTTACTTTGATAAATCACAAAAACAGAAGTTCAAAATGATAAATATAATTATTTATTCGCAATTGTGTTGAAGAACTGATCATAACCACAACAACGTTTAAAAACCCTACTATTGCTTCAAAACCTCTGCCTCTTTGTGTATTTTATTGTGCAACATTTTATACCAATAATTACCAGAGGTCGGACAAAAAGTGCGGATGACGTCAAACCACTTATAGGATGATTTCAAATAGTATTTTTGATTTCCATACACAATGATCACTTATCATTTATCAACCTCTTTATTAAACGATATCGCCACTTGAAATGAGTAAGTACGGTTTTGACTGACACATTGTCAATCAGATGAACAATAAATTGACTTCGTTATTGTTTAGCTATTGTATCGTCACGGTTATATTTAGCTAAAATGTATATTTACTAATGTATAAAAAAACGCTGTAAAATGTCATCTTTACTCGAATATTGTATTGTGGCAATCTTCCGTTTTTGGAGGTACGTGACAAACACGTATACTGTTCTTGCTGTAATCAAGATAGACCAACGAAGGTAAGCAATATTAAAATACATTTGGAGACAAGCAAACATGTCGAAAACTTCGTTACTATATGTCACACGGAAGTTTAAACACAAACATCATCCTGTGTGCAAGATTAGGTACGTCATTTTTACGTCATCCGCACTTTTTGTCCGACCCCTGATGATTACCTATAGTCGGACTACGCTACGCTATGTTTGCAGGGGTCGAAAAAAGGTTTTTTATTAAAAAATATATATATATGGCAACATGAAGAAACTACAGCAAGATGATTATTAATCTTTGTACTTGGTAATATTTTTCCCTTTGTTACAAAATGTGTCTACCTACATACCTACTGAAATAGAATAGATATACAATACCTACTAAATCTGGGTCAGTCTTGCACACATCAATCTAGTTCCAACCAAACTAAGCGATTTGTTCCAATCCAAGGTCTTGGATAACTTCTATGTATTTAAGTATTATATTTAAATATGTACATGGTATACAAGCATTGCTCAGTTTTGTTGGGAAGAGATCGATTTGTGCAAGACGGTCCTGAATATTTATTTCACTAGGATTGTAGACACATTATATACTTATTAAACGGAAAGATATTTGCCAAGTATCAAGACTAATCAATCCTCTTTCTTGTGATGTTGCCATATGCATTATTTTAAATAAAACATTTCTTTGATCTCTACAAACTTAGCGTAGTCGAATCTACAGAAATACTAATACGTAATAGGCAAAAAAATATATATTTTTTGCTTATAGAATATGTAGGTAAGTAAAATAAAATAAATTTGCTATTAATAAAATAATTTTGATTTGTTAATTATGTCAATGGTTTACCTACATAAAAATCAAGTATTCACTATAGCTTGGCAACTTCGTTGATGACACTCACATGTGTGCTTTTTGTTATGTGCAGCCGTAACTACTTACACAAGTTACCGCCAACACGAAAGGGGGCCTCCGGAGACTGCCTCCGTCGGTCACCGTTCATGTTGGCGGTAACTTGTGTAAGTAGTTACGGCTGCGCATAACAAAAAGCACACAGGTGAGTGTCACCAACGAAGTTGCCAAGCTATAGCGAATGAATTTAATTACACAATTTTGCCACACAATGTAGGTACCTGATAAAAAACCTCAAGTTGATAAATCTCAATTTTGTTTACCAATTTTCTACATTAAAAAAAAAACGGAGTATAGTTAAGTTCCTTCGACATCATCAGCAGTCACAGCAAGAACATACACTGTTTGTGCAGTCGCGGCATGAAAAGATTCGACAATTTTCAACTCTATGTCAATGAGTTACCATGTTAAAAACGGTACCTCTAGCACAATGTGACGTGCGTCTTTTTCTTACGTGGCAAATAGTGTGACAGTGACCAATCATGCTCTGTCGCACGACAAGCGAAGTCGCAGCAAGTTCTGTTGACCCGGCCCATTCGTTCTCTCAGGGAATTAAGAATTCAAAAGTTTACCTTGTCTGGCGGTGAGGTCCTGCGGGTCGTGCAGGTAGAGCCCGTTGAGCCCCCGCCCGCACGACTTCCACCACCAGCCGCCCTTCAGCATCGACGCGCAGTTCAACGACGACCTGTCGTTGTCTCTGCAACACAAAATTCACTTTTTAAGTTTCTGTTCAATACCCTGTGGCGTTCCTGGGCGAATATTCAGCGTTTTTACGGCGTTTTATTTTCGTCATTATTGTCTCAGTAAATATTGTCCAATAAAACGATGCCTAGAGTTAACTTTTTATGAAACCAAAAAACAGTCCCGAGCTTAAGTCTAGTTTTATCGAAATTGTCACGATTTGTCCTTTCCTTATAGTAAATAATCGTCGGACAATAATGATTGTCAAACCGCGCGGTTAAAACGCTCGGAGAATCGCCCTCCTACTGCAGAATATGTTGTAGACAGGGAATGTGCATAAACTATAGGATAGGTGGCAGCACTAAACGACAAAAGAGACACGGGTGGACAATAAAGGAAACTATCATGCCTGTCAAATCAAGCTGTCAATTCAAATAATCTCTTCAAGTGTCAATGTCAAATATTGTAAGACGTAGCTACACTGACGTTAATCGTCCTTCATCGCGATAAATTAACGGCGTTTCCGTCATGTGGCCCCAGCATGAGAGGGTACAAGACTTAGATTGGCGGCACCAGTTGGCAGCACCTTCGTTGTACATGTTCCCTGTAGGAATGTAGCTAAATAGGCTAGATGACTAAAAAAAACTGTTTAGTTCGTCAGTTAGATTATTAAAAAATATTGTACACGTACGTCTTTTGTTTGACAGACAAAAAATGACGCGGATAGAGTAGAGTGCTTAGAAGTTTCGAGTGACGTCACTCCTTGGTACAAATTTCACCTAGGAGTGACGACACAAGCCCCCACTCCAGAAGTTTGGTGATCTTTAACTTTGTTGATTTTTGATATTTTGATAAACCAAAAAATACGTGTCCCATATTTTTCCATAATCTAACTGACGGACTAAATAGAATTATATATTCTTAACCCAGTCGTCATCCCCATTCATTACGAAAAAGTCCAAGTCAAGTTTCCGTAGCAAAAATTTAACAAACGTTACGGATTTATGGTCATATAATTATCGATTTTATGAAGTTTGAAAAGTCGAGAAAAAATTTCCTTGTCTAATGTGAACGCGGAAACTTTGACGTACCTTAGTGAATAATTCCATGCTCACCTGTTATAAGTAGAGAAGGGGCTGTTGTTAGATCCGTACCAGGGGTCGTTCAAAGAATCTCCGGCGTTTCCTTCGTAACCATCGATCTCTAGTTTGTAGTATTCACCTTCGGAATATATCTTGAAGTGCGAATATTGAGCGTATCTGTAATTACAATAAATAAGTACTAGGTAAGTATTAGAACTTTGAAATTATGCAGTAAAATTGAAATAATGCTTTACTAAGCCACGTCCTTGCACGTGGTGTAGTTGGCACGGGATTAGCTGTAGCTATCACCCGTCGCATGAGGGTCTAGCCACGGCAAATAGTTTTGCGGAGATATTTTGCTAATCTGTTTTACTGTTGCATTTCGATGCAGCAACTAGCAATTAAAGAGTAGGTATAGGTGAGAATGTCATTTCTTTTGTAATCTACTGACGTTAACCGAACGATACCTAGTCTAGCCCGCAAGTCTCTATGCAGTTAACCGACGGGACGTGGTCTCTAGAGATGGTCGCAACTTAAATATTTATCAGATCATTTTCACCGCTGGGCGGCAACTTCGACGGCAACTTAGCTAGTTGTAATGACTGTTAGCTTAATAGTCTATTTCTCGACGTGAAACATACGTTTCCCATTTTGTATTTCGACGTTTTGAGGTCCTTTACACCTCCAAAACATAATGTTTTGACAACGGAGACTCCTTACATCTCCATTAATTTTAGTCTATGTTTGCCTTCTATTATATTAATTCTCTTATATTTTCTATATTTTTTATCGTGTAGACGTGACGCCTATAGACCCTTTACATCTCTAAAAATGTAAGTAGTTTTACGTTTTGTAATGTAATGGATCCGGAGATTATATACGTCACTCGGTAAAAGGTAAAAAAAAAAACTGTGCCCAGTTATTTGCTTGTTGCATTTTATAAATGTCATTTTATGTAATAATGTCACAATTGTTGTAATGTTGTTTTTAAAAGAGTTTCTTCAGGCGCTTCTTCTCACCAGAAGAAGCGCCAAAAGAAAAGAATCAGACATGTAAAAGAGCCCCTGAGGCCTACTTACAGAAATAAATGAGTTTGAGTTTGGTCACATGACTGACTACGTTCTTGTAAACTTTCGTATTGTATATTGTTTAACAGTTATATAGGTCTAACCTTTTGTTTCCGTCGAAGTCCTCGAGTTCCACGCGCAGCATGTAGTCGTCGTTGTTGGTGAGCATGTAGATATTCTCGTTGCCGAGCCAGAACTCTTTGTTTGGTTCTCCGAATCCATTTTTGTAGTCGCTCCAGTCCCGGTTAAAGTTCTCAGCCAGTGATCCGTAGTCGTCACGACGGTGAATTACCTAGAAAATAAATTGATATAACATGTTACATTATCTCATCCCGTTCGATTGCAGGCAACACGGAAATGGGGGGCCGTCTGGTTGCATAACAACTATTGTCATATTATTAATTGTCATAACAGTTTAAGCATAAAGTTGATGCTAATATTTTTTTTTTGGCATAAATTGTCCTATGGCATAATTGTTCCGTGTCATAATTATACGGAGTCATAATTGGTTTAACCATAATGTAAATTGTCATACATTTATTTAGTCATAATATTGATGATTATAAGTCGTTTTTGTAATAATTGTAAATTTCATACATTTATTAAGCCACAACATTGATGATTATAAGCGGTTTTAGTAATAATTGAAAATTTTATACATTTATCAAGCCATAATATTGATGATTATAACAATCGTATTGCATAACTTTTGATAATGGACTTGCGATGGTTCTTCAAAAAAGAAAAGATTTATATTATTGAAGTATTTTTAATTTCTACTCATTACACAATATTAATGACCTCACACAGAACCAAATCGCTGCCAGAAAAGTAGGTTAGGTTAGGTTACAACTGTTATCTCACACATATCCGAATCGCTGCCAGAAAAGTAGGTTAGGTCAGAACTGTTATCTCACACATAACCGAATCGCTACCAGTAAAGTAGGTTAGGTTAGGTTAGAACTGTTATCTCACACATAACCGAATCGCTGCCAGAAAAGTATAATAGGTTAGGTTAGAACTGTTATCTCACACATAACCGAATCGCTGCCAGAAAAGTATAATAGGTTAGGTTAGAACTGTTATCTCACACATAACCGAATCTTTGCCAGAATAGTAGGTTAGGTTAGGTTAGAACTGTGACCTCGCACAAAACCAAATCACTGCCAGAAAAGTAGGTTAGGTTAGGTTAGAACTGTGACCTCACACAGAACCAAATCGCTGCCAGAAAAGTAGGTTAGGTTAGGTTAGAACTGTGACCTCACACAGAACCAAATCGCTGCCAGAAAAGTAGGTTAGGTTAGAACTGTTATCTCACACATGACCGCATCGCTGCCAGAAAAGTAGGTTAGGTTAGAACTGTTATCTCACACATAACCGAATCACTGCCAGAGAAGTATATAGGTTAGAACTGTGACGCAACATAAAAGAGAACTTTTAAAAAAACTTTTAAAATTAGGCTTATGCGTTTAGCAATTTATGCATTTACTTAGTATGGTTAAAGTGTTGTATGAGCAACCTATTTATGCGTTTAGCAATTTATGCATTTACTTAGTATGGTTAAAGTGTTGTATGAGCAACCTATTTATGCGTTTAGCATTTTATGCATTTACTTAGTATGGTTAAAGTGTTGTATGAGCAATCCATGTATGCCCATTATAAAGTATGCTTGAATAAATGTACGCATATCAACTATATGCCCATTACACAGTATGTCCATAAAAAATATGATTAAAATCGTTATGCGCATAAATGTATCACTATTTACAGTTATGCGTAATGATGAGTATGACGAATCCTCGTATGCGTATCAAAAATATGACCTTAAACTTTATGCAACCCGACCCCTACCCCACGGAAATATATCGATATATTTCTGTGGCAGGCAGAATACGCTGGACTTCTGTCTTAAACCACCAACGAATGCCGCTACGTCTTCAGTTAGAGTTAGAGCCCTTTGCTTTGGAGATTCATGGCACGAAGCGATTTGCTACATCGTTCACCGCTTCATCAACGCTCTCATTGTCTGTAGTTACGGACAAGTAGTTATAACTTAGAACTGTTCAAGTCAGGAGTGAATATGTTACTGAACCGGCAAGCTAGTTCTTTGGCCTCGAAGTCGCTTACTACCAGGCGCTATTGAGGTCAATCGCAGGTCAGTGATAGAATAAAATAAGAGTTAAGTACGAGGGATCGCTTCCTGTCTCAACACCAGTATGTTATTTGTTCACTAAAGTATTAGGTCTAACTGAGCTTCCCTTAACGTCCAGATCCATCCACGTTCTCTAAAATTACTGTAGGTATTTACTGTACTGCCAGAAAGTGTCAGCAGTGTGGGGCTGCACAAACATTCATTAGCGATATCTATATCGCTTATCAACGTTTGTGCAGCTGGATGTAAAACCTATAAGGTCGTTGTCTTTTATTTCGGTAATACGTAAAAGATGGCTACCTACTGATTTGACCTTACTGAGATTGCGCATCTTAAAGCATGCAGCTATTGATACTTATAAATAACAAAAACGTTACTGTATTCGCACGCAATTCCGATTGCTCTGGGCTTTACGTTAAGAATCAGATTGCGTAAACAAATAGATATTTGGAGGACATCAGTCTTGTCAATCACTAGGATGAGATAGTGTTGCGAAATAACGATGCTAATCGTGGTAATAAAGTCGACAGCACCACATTCGAAAAGCTTACCGATCGATTTAATCTATAGGTAAACTCGTAAAGTTTCTACTTAATGGGAGCAGGTGTCACGTTGTCCGTGATGGAAACTGTAGGTATCACTGTTAACTGTTTTGAAACAGAGGTAGAGGTACGCCTCTATTTTATAGGAACTCTTCGTTGTACAAATGTTCTTAATCACAATAGCTAGTTTTGTGTAGCTATTTACCTAGTTAAGTTTGTGTATGGTTATTTTTAATGCGTGTAAGAAGTATCAGTGTACTAATTAGAAGCTTATGCACCTATTTTTACGGGTCGTTTTGGGAGTAAACGCCATGCTCAATTGCCCAAGTACAGAGAGACGACCTCGGCAATAGATATTAGGTATGGTTATCGAATTCTATTTTGTTTCATTCAACGCAGGTTTTTAGCGTTTACAAACGTGATGTATAAAATCCCCAAATTGGGTTCATGAAAAAGCGATCCTGCAAGTTACCTATTTTATATTTCTTACATAATAATCAAAATGTACTAGTACTTACAGTCCAACCACCATCAGCTACGTTTTGCTCGCAGTATACTTTGAGGAACCAGTAAGTGGTGCCCCTGATTTGTAGATAGTATACTCCAGACTCTCGCATACCAGCATTCAAGAGATCCACACAAGAATAGCCCTGTAACAAATGAGAGATATGTTATAGACCACTTATGTTTAAGTGATACTAGCTTAAGTAGTACCTAGTACCTAACAGACAAGGTCCATATTCCAAGTAAAGAAATTATTGACCAATGAATGACAAAATCAAAGTAGGTAATCAGGGTTAGTTGTAATAGTTATAACTTACATTAATATTACCATATGAAATATCTAACTCATCATCATAAAATCATAACATAATATGTGTCGATATTAATCAATATCGCCAAATTTCAAGCTAATTACTACTAAGTGATTACAGTCGGTGTATTTTGAAAACAGGAATTAATTTGTAATTAACGAAAAATTTACCTAAAGCAAATTACTTGGACTTGGGCGAATTAAATATGTATCGACACATAAATATGTAAAAGTTTATGTTCGCTGATAGCCTTTAAACAATCGCTGTGCTTTAATTAGTCGCAAATCGCAATGCTGCTGTGATGGTATCATACGGGACAGTTGTTCTAAATGATATGGGTACAAGTAGTTGTTACAGAAGGAAATAAATTAAGTGTCACATTGTATAAGTATACTATTCGTACATTAAATGGATGGACACACGACAATGGTGAGCGTGTCTTGACACGACGGCTTTCTTCCGCGGCATGCGGCTGGCGTGCCGGACCGCCAACTTCCCCTATTATATCTATTCATTGGACACGTGGAATCTGTGCTCTGTACATGAAAACTGTGTGTTGATTTATTTCCTATTATCAACGTTATTTGACACGTTCTCAGTCCCTATACAAAAAACCTGATACTAAATGACGTTGGTAAAGAAAGCGGATTCACTAAAGCTTGTCCCGTGGTACATATATTACTAGGTTGGGAAAGTATTAGACGAATAAGAGAAAACTATAACACATTTTAAATCGATAGCAGCGGTAGTTCCTGAGATATCTGGCTGTGACAGACGGGCAGACAGAGTCGCACCATAAGGGTTCCTTTTTACCATTTTGGTAGGGAACCCTAAAAATAGGACGGGGCGCGAGTTTGGAAACTAGACATTATTTAATTACTTAAGTACCTACCTAGTACATTATGTAAGGAAAGTCATTGCAGAGAATTGCTTTAAAATTGAGAAGTCGGTAATCGTAAGGTTGTAAAACAATTATGTACCTGCAGATATACTTATGCGTTTTGAATGGAAACTAACGATCCGTGGTAGAGGTTAATTTCTAAAATCCGTTTAATAGTTTTTCCTTTCAAAAAATAAGTGCTTATGGCGATTATAGCAACAGTCCAGCGACAGCCCATTAATATCTCAATAGTAAGTTGCTAAATGGTCTATTTACTGTCCAAATGTGTCATTGGCATCTTTGTCCGAGTGGAGATAATTATTCTTTCGGCTTTAGTTGCGATTGCGCAACGCTGTTTGCAAAGATCGTAAGCTTTCCACACTACTACATGTTCGCAGCCTAAATTCACATAGAAAGTATCTAAAGCAAGAGTGTGATATTACTATTGTTTAAACGCTTCATTATATAACCGACATCGTAAAGACAATATTTTAGAATTGTTGGTAGGTAATGCAATTTAAAATCAACCTAGTTTTCTTGTGACAGTAGTTCCTGCAAGCCTACAATCTGGTCGGAAACTAAAGTCTACCTATAATATCACTTTGCGAAGTTTGCGATAATCACAATCAACGTTTGAAAAACGATTCGCACCACAGTTTGGATCATTCAATTAGCTAAGCTGCTTTCTAAGGCTCTATCAACCCGACTAATGTAGTTACGCACCTACAACAAGTAGTACAGAACAGACTACGGTACCTATAAGGCCATTGCATCGTAGTCATTACTTTACTAAGCTTATTCATAAAATTATAGTAATTAAGTATAGCGGAGCGCCGCTTTTTGTCGTTAAATAACTTAAAGAAAAGGAAAGTCGTGGCTTATTTCCATCATTGCTTAGAGTACAGCCGTCACGATTCGACTATTTCCTGATTATAGACGTCTTTATTACTGTACTGATGGAGTTAAGGCGATATTCTGTCTGATAACCGCCATAAAATCAGCTTAGGTGCGTCTATGTGTAGTCGGCTGCAAAGAAGGGTACCTAACTGCCCTGCGGTACCTACAAACATATTCGTACTTTTCTGCAGCTGACTATACCTACCAGTGGCGTGGCGTAAAAGATATCCTTGGGCAAGCCGGTGCAGATTTGGCGTACATTTTCCTTAAGAGCTGTAGAATAAAGTGCTCAAATGCCTGATATTAGGCAAGCCGGTAGGAATCGAGTTCTTTAGACGCCACGCTACTGATACCTACCTACAAACATCGGTCTGTTCTAACATCGGTTTGTGTTTCTACATGGTCAGGGCATCAATGCAGTCAACGACCCTTGTGACCAAGGCCTACAATCCGAATGTCTTCGTACGATATTCGTATCCTGCTGCTCTGGTCACCCGAATATTCTACAATAATATAATTTTCATCTTTACCTATCTAACCAGGTAATTGAACATCAAGAAGATATTGTTTATCTTCTTTTATGTTCAATCAAGTTTATGTAAAAGATTATCAATACATATTTTCAATGTATTGATAAACATTTATAATTGGATAAGATGAAAGAAGGCATCTGATCAGCATAGTTATCTATGCTGAACTGTCATCGGTTAGCTCTAAATATGTATACGACCTCAAAGGATTAAATGCAATTTAGCCACCGTGGATCAAAAATCAAAGCTGTGGCTAGTTTTGGCATATGGAATTGTGATTAAAATCATATATTGAACACACATGCGAGAGTAAACCTGTATTAAATAGTTGCATCACGAGCCACATAACAGCAGTTCTCGTATGCTAAGAACAATAAACCCGCTGTAATCATTGGTAACTGCCGATTGGTGGGAACGGCCGGTTTTTGCGGCGCACAAAGCCGCGGAAAGCACTGTTTATGCGCATGAACCAGATTTACGTAATAAGCCCAACGCAACTTTCCTTGAGCGGAACTTATGTACCACATTTAAACCAAGTCCTAACTGCAAGACCTAACTACCTATACAGAGTGCACTCGTATATTGATTTCACAATTTATCTGCCGGAATACATTGAGAACCTAAGCCCTTAAACGATATACGAGTGTAGGTATGCAAAACAATAGTATTCCGAAACAAGCATTACGTTACTCTAGGCCATATACCACGTTATCTAATAATGCATTAATAAATACTTGCAAGTGCACGTTTATCAGTCCAGTGTGATTCAAGGATTCAAAAGTTGATTACACGTAATAATACCGGCTGTTGCGTACAGTTCAGAGCAGAATGTAGAGGTCGTGGGGTAAACTGCTACGGTTGGCACTATAAATTGCTTAAATACCTGTGATAGCATAATAATAGCCAATATTTAGCATAATTAGTACCTAGAATGACTAGATAAATATACATCCAAAGTTTAAACGGAAACGCTAAGCCTACTTTTAAGTCCTTATTACAATTTCAAAATCCGATCTTATTTAATAAGTATGTCTGCACATAGATATCCTATTGCAGCGCGAACAAGAACTCCTTATTGCTAAACCACAGGACGTAAAAGGTAAAAGGTAGTGTATAGAAGTGGTAGGCTGAGTAACATTCATTTAACGCGTTGTGCTACGAGCTGAAAGGTACTCGCGACGGTTGATTAACATTCCGACATCGTAGATTAAACGCGCGGATTGAACGATAGAATAAACTTAGCACTCGTTAGCACTAATGTTACACTAACTCCCTATTCATAATGTCAAAAACGTATT
The DNA here is from genome assembly GCA_947034925.1 of Eudemis profundana. Classification (NCBI taxonomy): domain Eukaryota; kingdom Metazoa; phylum Arthropoda; class Insecta; order Lepidoptera; family Tortricidae; genus Eudemis; species Eudemis profundana. The sequence continues at coordinate 32,241,446 of OX344794.1, forward strand.
CGACACGCATACTGAAACCGTTTTGTTTAGTGTGTTAAGATACTTATTCATAATCCCGGAAGTCATAAACATTATGTTAAATATAATATTTCATACAGAATAAAATATCACCTAACTGTGAAAGAAAAACTCTTCAAAATCGAAACATTATGACAAATTAATATTCGTAGTGTGACATTATGGAGGTAACGTATACGATACCTAGTTATGTCATACGCTATCACATTTTAATGGTGGCACATTTATGATCGATTCAGAGACCGATAGGTATGCGATAGATAGGTATGTACGCACTACCCATGAGTAGTAATAATAATAGTTTATGTAACGACGACTCACTTTCACGTCTTTATAGTTGGCGACGATCTCTGAGGCGAAGGTATTATTGCCGACGATGGGCTTGTTCTTGACGCTCGGGAAGATGATGCCGCCTTTGCGGCTGGCGGGGCGAGGGCCAGCGCCCGAGGCAGCGGCGGCGACGGCGATGACAACAGCGGGGCCCGGCGTCACGGGCGCAGCGGAGCTCGAGCTGCTTGGAGTGCTCGGGCTGCGTGCGATACAACCATTAGTCACAGTAGACGCGCGCGCACAGCCTCGCACAATAACTCGCTAATGCATAACAATATCTATAAGGTCAATGGTACAAAATACATAATAAACAATCGCTATTGCTCCGCATATTCGCTAGCAGACCATAGTATACGCGAGTCGCAGTAATAACCTGTAAGGCAGTGAATTTAGAAGGATGTCACCTGTTGTTAATGGTGGACGGAGGCATCGTGGTGGGTGCGGCGGTGCTGGTGACGGGGTCGGTGGAGGCCTCGTCGACGCGGTATCGGTTGGGCGCGTACTCCACGAGCCGGTCGATTGTCGGGTCTAGCAACAGTTCCGCGGGCACCGGTCGTTGTGCTAATGTCGCCACGTCGTCTTCTTGCTTTTTTAATCTTTTCTCCACCATATCCAAATTTTCTATTATGAGATTGGTTTTTAATCGTAAATCGTTGTGAATTTGTCCAATAGCTCGTTCCTGACGTTGGGTTTGGGTAAGGAGTTCGTCGGATTTCGGCACCAAATCGTCGACTGAGCTTTTGGTTCCAACTACTACATCCCATACTTCGTCCATTTTTTCGGAAACACTCATCATGGGAATTATCTTGTTAACAAGCGTATCTATTTTACTGCCTTTGGATATAGGAGAGGGGGTGCTAGTGGTAGTACGGTTCTTGAACAGACTGTTAACGTTGATAGATGCGGTTTCTGGTTCCACTATAGCGGCGTGCACATCGGCCATCATATACAAAACTTTGCCCAGATTTTCAGATACTAGGTTAATGTGGAATTGTAATTTACGGTCTACTGTCGACATTGACGTCCGTAACTGATCTACTTCTTTTGTAATTTCAGTAATGACTTCTGTGTTAAGTCCTTTAGCAATTTCTATAACATTAAGACTTATAGGTTTCTTTTCGCTGGCCTCGGCATTTATGTCATCTACTGGCAAGAAATTATTGTCTATCTGGTTCTTAAGGCCAACTAATTTCGAATCGATATCAGATACTTTCTGATCTAGCGACTCTAACTTTCGATCAAGTAGTTGAGCGTCACTAATTCGATTCACCACTTGTCGTTTCGTACTAGTTTCAGCGAAGCTCTTTTCGCCATCTTCAGTGATATGGCTGAATAGTTTTAAGTCGAGATTTCCAAGTTTCGAAATAATGGCATCAGTTTTATGAATGTTGTCATTTACCCTTGAATCAAGAGCTTCAACTCTTCTCATCAGATGCTCCACAGCCTTGTCTAGGTTTTCAATTCTTTGTAATTTTGTTTCCAGAGTGCTAACGATGACTTCAAACACATTGAAAATGTACTGCTCCCTGAAACAAAATAAAAACATTCATGAATAACGTGCGCTTATTGTGATATCGTTAAGTGGGCTTAGTATTTTTTTTATCAAAACGTCTTTTCGTATTAAACTGTTTGTAATCAAAAATAAATAAAACAACTGGTAAAGGACCAATCTCGCGTAAATTGTAAACATATTTGGCTGGGACTCTGAGCTCGGATAAATTGTATGATAGCCCAATATAAACAAAAATGTTTAATTAAAAACGAGATTTTTACAATAACCTATTTAGAATATCAATATGTATAATATGATATGTGAACCCAATACAATATATGACCCTTAAAGTAGCTCTATTCTATATACAAGCAAAATTGCAGCCAATTATGCTTGCCTAGTTTGAAATCACTTGTCTTTCGATAATAGGTACCATATTTCCCAATTCAATGAGTGTTAGATGATACTTGCGCAGCGGTGAAATTGGCACCATTGTCTGCTACAACATTTCTTGTTGTTTCGCAATGTCAGAATAGAAACCTTAAGGACGCGCAATGTACGTGCTTGTTACGTTTATTACTTGTAACATCGAAGGTATCTGACTTGCTCCAGCAATGGACAAGGGCATCGTTACCTTATTTACAACTCGTATGTAAGTACCCGCGGGTGCGTTAATATCCATTATTATCCTAAGGGAACTTTCAAATAAATAAGGTAAGGGATAAAAATTATCCTATGTTTCAGAATGTCGTCTACTTGTATGGCAAATTTCTAGTGCCGCCCGAAACTAGTTTTAGGGGCGAAACCGAAACTTCCATATAAATTGTCGGTCCTCCGATCACAGCGCGAAACATGTTGAATTCAGTTTCGATTTCGGCCGTAGGTAGTTTCGGCTGGAGGGCCGCCGAAACCGAACGAAACTAAGCCGAAACCCATTTTTTTGCCGAAACTAGGCCGAAACCGAAAGTTCGATCGGACTCTACAAATTTCATTTCAAGACAAACTTTACATTTATAAAATTATACTGGGTGGAACGAAACGAGGGACTTTCCTGAAAATATAGTGTCCTATATTTGATGTAGAATCGACCTGCAATGAAGAAAAACAAAAGTACAAAAATTATATTTTTTAATATTTGTTGAACTTTAATGTTTTGCCGCCACTACCGCCGTGTCTTATTTACTATACTATACGCGCTCACGCCCGTGCCCGCGAATGACTTCTAAATAGCGTTGAAACACGCAGTTTTTTGTATGTAAGGTTAACAAGCTATAACATGAAAACGGTGATAGATATTATTAACATAGTCTATTTGGAGAAAAGAATATACTTAGGCTAAACAATGCCACATTTGCAGGAAAGTCCTTTGCTCCGTTCCACCCGGTATAGTGGGAGAATTTAATAAAATTATTTCGTTGAAAAATAGTTCAGTAATAAGTGAAGTAATATTACCTAAGACCTATTTAACGCACTGGCGATATGAATTCACTTCTGTCTTTTACACTCTCCGTTCTGTAAATTCGTTAAATTCAAACACTTCCTAGAAAATCGAAATGTTATACGCCACTTACACGTAACTACATTTCTTCCTATGCAAATGAAACAGCCGCTTTCATATAAAAATTATTGACGGCGGACATATTATTGCATATAACCTGTTATTGAATTGGCCGATAAAAATCACACAAAATGTTCCTAAACTTAGAGGAATAATAATTTAATGACAGTCTTTTAACATGCAAATTACGGCAATTATGTTGTCGAGGGAAACCATCGTTTTATTTACATAACCGTGGTGCGTTATGTTATGGACCTTTTAATAGTGAAAACTATTTGTTATTTTCTAATATTAAATAATAAACTAACATTTACTGCATCAATATTACCTATATGCGTTGTTGTATCGAAGCCTAAATGTACTTGTTTTATTTTAATGATCGTAACATAACTTTACCTGTATTACGTAAATATTTATTCGATTAATAGATTTTATGTAATGTTAATTCTTTGTATGTAAGTAGTAACCGGAGAAACTTAACTTGTTCTGTATACTTTTCCTGAAAATACTGAGATGTCAAAGAGAACTTAATTTTATCTCTGTGCATTTTCAGCACATGGTAAGGAGAAGTAAGTTTGAAGTAACACCGCTGTTTTATTTAGACATTTACATAGACTGTTTTAAGATCACTTAGCTAATCCTATTTACAAATCTATATATCCGAATATTATATTCTAATGCAAATGTGTTGGTATGCACTTGCATATTTTGATAAATAAACAATAAGAAATACTCAATTTTCAATCGTCAAACGGGTGAGGTTCTGGACAAATATATGTAAACTTTTCAGTACAATAATGTAATAGACTCTTTTAAAAGAAATTTCAAAGCGGTTGGTCGACGCCACGGAGGACAAGAGAGCTGGCAGCTTCCTCGCTCAGCGCGTAAGCATCGCGATTCAGCGAGGAAATGCTGCCAGCGTCCTCGGCACAATGCCACAGGGGCTCATCTTAGAAATAGGTTTAGATATATTTTAGTTTCGGGTAGGTATATTTAAATTTTTACGTTAGGCTTTTATTTTAGGTGTATTTTGTTTCTACTTTGGGGTTTTAGTTTAGGATAATTTATTTTTATTGTTATTTTATTGTTTATGTATCCCTTATATTAAGTAAATAATCTAATATGAAATCACATCGTAAGGCCATAATTGTGAAATAAGACCATGGGCACAGGCTATTAAATTAGTTATCTTGTAGCTGAATTATAATCGTCGATGGAGCAGGTCGCGGAGAAGGCCCGCGGTCTCGTTATTATGCAAGCTCCTCGTAAATTCACACCTGTAAGTAAACTGGCCCGCTTGACTGCTTTATCAAATTGTCTGTTTACTCCAACGGCTCTGAAGCTACTAGTTTTCTATGCACACATTTTGCACACTAGCGGAGCGTCAACAGTTTCTCACTGACAGACAGGTTACCACCAAGTTACATAAGGCACTTAACTAATTATTGACTTATGGGTGCCTTACTTCTCATCGGAATTCTAGCTAAAAAAGCAATGTGGCAAATATTTTCGTATTTCAAGTAGATCCACATTATATTCATATATATGGAGACCACAAACATATCGTCATCACTTTAAAAAGAACTCGTATCTGGCTCCAGTTAGGCACAAACGCAGTAAGTGTATATGACGTTCATACGTAACTTTTGACATTTTTTCTCTGTGACGTTTTTAGATACGAGTTATTTCCAAGTAGTGACGATAATTATAGGTATAGCATGTATTTTAACTACAACTTAGTTTTCCAGTTTCCACTGAAGCCACCCACGTACCTACGGACAGATACTACAAACAATTATAGCAGTTTTCCATTTCAACCTAGTAAATACATTTACTGTTTGGTAACATTTTAATGAAATGCGTCAATGATAGACTGAGAGCAATAATATGAATATGTAATGTGCTTTCGACTTCATGATCGTTATCATTTAGTAATGTTAAATACCTAGGTAATTGATAAAACTTTCTTCCTTATAAGGCTGACCATTAATAGTTGGTGCAAGGAGCGACCCATTATTTATTTGTTCAGTATTCGAATGTGGCTCAGGGTCTCGTTGTATTGTATAGCGGGCTTCGATTGCGCGCGTTCGGCCCGCGCAATGCTTTGTTATGCAGTACTTACTAAAGCACCAAGCATTGTGAGACAAATATTCGCTCCAGTTAGGCTATAGAATCCTAAAGTTAATTTTCCATTAAATAAGAAGGAAATTTTCGTTCTAATTGCAAGTAAAATAACATTGATATAGTATACTTAGTCAGACAGAGAATAATAGACGTTTAAACCTGAATGAAACTTTATTATTAATTCCGTAAATTACGAGTATTATACATTACAGCTAATCAACCTGGCAGTTTCTACCTACTGATCTATTGAACTAATTACCAAACAACAATAAGTCAAATAATAAATAATGTACGTACGTAACGTACTTTATGCCACACTTGGCCATAAAGTGTCTTTTTCCGCACGCTACGTAGTGTAATGTAGACATAATAGTACATTACTGCAGAGGCCGGGAAGTGAGGGGTTGCCGGCCGAGTACATATAGCTGGCCGAGCGAAGCGAGGCTAGATAGTTACGAGGCTGGCAACCCCATTTCCCGCCGAGGTATGTATAGTGCTTTTCTCAAATATGCAATGAAATAAATAAACTTACTATAATAACCTTACTTAATATTTTATAACACAAACTTTCTGTCAGAAAGTGACATATTGTATCCATAGACAATGCAAAAGCTGTTTCAGTTCACATTTTTACCGCGAATATTTAGATGATATATTTTAAATGTGTATTCGTGTAGTTAAAATTGCAATTTAAGATTGCTTATAATGTGTTATTTTTTATGTTCATGTCAATTGCTGTAATTACCGGCAATTGGCCAATGAGAGCTCGTCATGTGGCTCGGCGCGCGGATATTATACCCGCGAAGCGCCGACACTGTGTGCCTGTACAATGTACATGGGCGTGCGCAGGGCCGCGCCGACCCCCGACAGCGCCTGTGTGTGAAACCTATGAAGCACCTCTTTATTGTTGTCGTGTTTCGACTTCCGGTGCCCCTATTACCTTGGCGCCTGTGTGCGCTGCACCCTTCGCACATAGGGGCGGCGCGGCCCTGGGCATGCGCCGCGCTCTACACCGACACCTCACGACGAGGTCAGATAGACGAGGATAGATAAACCACTAAATAAATATATACAAAAACAGAAGTTCTAAATGATAAGTATTATTTTTTATTCGCAAGTGTGTTGAAAAACGTCGTATGACACTCGTCGGCATTGGTCATTACAGTCTCGGCTATTACAGCCCTCGCCTGACGGCTCGGGTTGTGCAACACAGCCTCGACTGTAATGACCACTCGTATCATAATGTACTATTACCTAAAACATTATCGATACCCTAGTTCACACTCGTACTAATTACAATTATTTTACCAACTAGCTTTTGCCCGCGACTTCGTCCGCGTGAAATTCGAATGTCCATGTGGGTGGTTAAAGGTGCACATATTTTACTGCAGACTAATCTAGGGGTAGTACCGCTGTCTACTTTACAAAAACCACGTAGAACTGGCCGTGCGCGAAGCAGTACCCCCTAAGAAGCAACCCATTTTAGTCCCCCTGGGGATGAGTTTCGAAAAACGTTGAATTCACGTTTCTTTTATTGAAGAAACGTGATAAGTCTCAGATCTCCCATTTCAAAAATCCATAGGTACCTAACCTCTACAAACTTTTAATCCGCATTAATCCCCTTAGAGGACGACTTTTAAAGAATGTGTGGATATATTTTCTTGGTTTTATAGTAAACAGGATTTTTATGTAACATTATACCTCTAACTGCAAGAATCATTCTCTATACAAACTTTAATACCTTTAAAATACGAATTTTCAAAAAATCTTTTTTACTATTTTTACGTTGTATATAAGTAATGTTTATAATCAGCATATTTCAAGTTTCTATAGGTTTAGTAGTTAATGACTGTCCAAATTCAAATTTTCAACCCCTAAATAACTCCATTTAATTGGATATAAATTTCGAAAACCGGCAAAGTTACTTTTCTTGACATATAATGAAGAGTGTACATATCAAGTCGCAGATCTCCTACTTTGAAAATCATGTCCCAAGTATACAATTCCAATCCCGACTTTAGTCCCTTAGGGAATGAATTTCGAAAAACTATGGAATCACATTTCTTTAAATTTAATGTAAATATTCAACCCGTTTAAACCCCTAAATGGGAATAAGGACCTCTGGACATGTAAAGTTTTTAGATCTATAAGTTTTTGTTCTTTCTTTCAAACTTTCAACCTCTATTTTATTCCTATATGAGATGAATTTTGGAAAACGGTAATATAGCTTTTCTTGTCTCATTATAAAAAGCCTATCTATGATGTCTTAGATCTATAAAATATAATATATAAATCATACATTCCCGATACAAACTCTCAAACCCTATTTAAGCTTTTCGGGGATGAACTTCAAAAGACGGTGAAAACATTCTTCTTTTAAAATAATGAAGAATAAAAACTTTAAAAATCGTAGACTCTCTATACAAACTTTCAACCCCCATTTAAACCCTTCAGAGGATGAATTTCGAAAAACGGTGAAATCACGTTTCTTTTAGTTATTCTAATGTTGAATCTAAGCACGAAGTTTCAAAGCTCTTACTTAAAAAATCGTAGTCTCTCCATACAAATTTTGAACCCCTATTTGAACCTCTCAGGGGATGAATTTCGAAAAATCCGTTCTTATCTCTCACCTACGTCATATGACCTATGTGAAAATTTCAAGTTTTTCGCTTCAGTAGTTTCGGCTGTGCGTTGATGAGTCAGTCAGGACTTTATACCGGGTGTGGCCTGTAATATGAGCAAAAAAGTTAAACGTAGGTTCTACTCCTCAAACTAGACAACTTTTATTCAGCGACTTTTAAAAATAACTTGTGGTTTGATTTTTAGCACACTTTAAAGTTTATCCGAACACGCAATGTGTTGCGAAATTGATTACGTCTGTAGGGTGACAAGATTGACAAGCAATGTCAATTAGACGGATTTTGATGTACATTGAAAATACTAATTACTTTGTATGAAAAAGAGTCAATCTAAGGACTACACATATTTTTAAAAAGTGGTGGAACAAAAGTTTTATTATTTGAGGAGTAGAATCTACGGTTTAATTAGGGTTCCGTACCAATATGGTAAAAAAGGAACCCTTATGGTGCGACTCTGTCTGTCTGTCTATCTGTCTGTCTGTCTGTCTGTCTGTCTGCCTGTCTGTCCGTCTGTCACAGCAAGATATCTCAGGATCTACTGATGCTATCGACTTGAAACTTGGAATAGTGTTCAAAGTCGCTGATTCGAGCCTATTGAATAGAAAAAAAATCTTATACCTTTTTTACTTTTTTTTTAAAGGGGTCCGAAATGGAATGTGGAAAAACAAAAGTAGAGCTGTTATATCGAGTGGGATATCAAATGAAAGGGCTTAATTTGTAGATTCCAAAACCATTTTTGTTTTTTTTCTTAATTTTGTACTTTTTGATTTATGACCAAAAACGTTCAAAAAAATACCATTCCCCCCCTATTATCTTTGAAGTTACTAAACAGAAAAATCTGTAATAATTACCAATTATTAATATCATCCTTAATATTACAGGAAAAATAAAACGGTTTTCCTAAATTGCATCGTTTTTTAGAAATTTTCAAAAATCGTACACATACTTATTTGCTCCTACTAAGCTAACGGCCATACAGTTTTTGTTGAACATTCACGTATCTACTTACGAGTTTGTACGGAACCCTCGGTGAGCGAGTCCGACTCGCACTTGACCGGTTTTTTTTTGCTCGTATTACAGGCCACACCCGTGTGTATAGATTAAATTTCTACTTTATGGATTTGTGCACTAACTTACTAATTACAGCCATTTCCTTTAAAAAGTTAGTACGACTGTGCTTTAGGGTATCGTTATATACCTACGAGATTGTGCACCGAGGGTAGTAAGAAGGGAATTACTAACGATAGTCTATTAGGGGCTTTTAATGACTCGAGTTTGTAATCCCCTTACTGCCCGTGATACACACAATGTTTTTCATCACATTTGCCGCGTGAGATTTCAAAGGTGCAGTGTGACCCTTTGCTAAAAAAGTTTGGAGACCCCTGCTTTAAATCATACTAGGTTTGTGGTAGACGTCGAGGCGATTACGGGCGGACCTTGCGGCGAGTGGTCGCTGTCCGCGGCGACGGCGACACCGGCCCCGCAGCGCCGCGGCCTGCCCCTCGCCCGCACGTCATTATGGCGGCGATAATGTCACTGAATTAGTTTAATGTTCGCCTCCCGTGATGATGTGTTAAAATTTTGCCCACGCAGTCGTTAAAGTTACTTCAAGCGGTGATTGCTAATTGATTACGAAATAAGTTTTATTTGCTTAATTTTACCTGAAGTCAAACTAATACTTATATTAGGTAATAAAAGACTGCGTTTCCACCAGGGACGAGCGAGGATGCGTAGAGAGGGATGTGTTTGTCATGAACCAATAGAAACAGCTCTGCGGAGCGATGGTAGGTACTCGTAAATGAAGTGTTTCTATTGGTTCATGCATGACAAACATATCCCTCGCTACGCATCCTCGCACATCCCTGGTGGAAACGCAGCCCTAGAGTCAATGAGCGGCGTCACAAAAAGAGGGCACATAAAAAAACGTAAAAAAAACTGGTAACACAATAAAATACACCTTTTCCTCAGGCAAAACTGTCGTCAACTCGTCATATGAAGAATCCTAGTCTATCCTATAACTTCGTTTTTTTCTAATGTAGAAATTATGTAAACTAAGTTGACATCTGTCAACTTGAGGTTTTTTATCAGATACATTATATGGTTATATTGTGAAATAATTTCATTCGGTTCAATTTACATCATTAACAAACAAAAAAAGAAGCAAATTTATTTTATTTTACATTATTCTATAAGCAAAAATCGAATTAAGTAATTTATGCCACACCTGGCTATAAAGTTACTTTTACCGCACGCTACGCGTACAGAAAAAACCACTTTCGGGCCAAGCGTAGACATAATATTATGTACACAACACGGGAGGTAATAAAGAAAGCCCTCGATCGCATATTTACATCCCTCGCTTGCAGCTCGGGCCGCAAACATCTGCGATCTCGGCCTTTCTTTGTTTTAGCAACCTAGTTGTGTAATATACAATTTTTGTCTATGTTTATAATAATTGCTATATAATGTTGTACATACAATAAAATACCCAAAGAGGTTTTGAAGCAATGGTCAGGTTTTTAAACGTCGCTGGGTGTTTTCCAAAAAAACGTGTCCGAAAATTTGCATGGATTTTTTTTTCCACTACGTCACATTCATACAAACTTGTATGAACGTGACGTAGTGGAAAAAAATCCATACAAATTTTCGGACACGTTTTTTTGGAAAACGCCCCGCTGTCGTTTTGATCAGTCGTATTTGGAGTGAGTGCGATGCGCGTATTATACCCGTGGCGTTAATTAATTTTATTAATATCGGACCAAGAAAACGAAATAATAAATATCATGTATACCTACTTTTAAATTATTAATTGATAAATAAACGTTGACGACCACTGCTTCTTTTGTTTACATAATTTCTACATTAGAAAAAACGGAATATGTCTACTTACATCCTACTCCTGCTTATATTATAGATGTGAAAGTTTGTGAAGATGTTTGGATGTTTCGTGGTTTAGACGTTTGTTACTAAATAACGGGTACCAATGAAATGGATTTAGATGAAATTTGGTAGGTCTACAAGTCGACCAAGTCCTGGACTGAAACATGGGGATATTTCATAATGTAAATAACGCAGACGAAGCCAGGCAATAAACTAGTTTAAAATAATTGCTATAGCTTGGCAACTTCGTTGGTGATACTCATATGTGTTCTTTTTGTTATGTGCAGCCGTAACTACTCACACAAGTTACCTTGTGTAAGTAATTACGGCTGCACATAACAAAAAGCACACATGTGAGTGTCACCAACGAAGTTGCCCAGCTATAGTAAAAGATTCGCTGATGGAACTCTACTAGATCAGACGTTGAGTCTGTGGCAAGTTCATAGATTAGTCGCTATGTTTACAGCACAGATGTGTTCCATAATAATTCTGAGAAAAAATAAATACGTGTAAGTCCAGATAAGTCAAAATAAACGTGAGAAATATAGAAAATACAGTTTTGTTTAACATTATACTTAAACCACGTTGCCGTTGCACAATAGTGAACTCGAAGTTTGGCGACTTAAGCGTAGTGGGTTAATGTTCAAATTAGTGGAACCGTCCCAACCAGTTATGACACCGTAAAAATGTTTCAACAAGTTGTTACTGCCTATACCAATTACGTATAATAAATACAGTAGGTACATATCAACCGAAATTGCTTTTATTTAAAAAATCTTCATCTCAAAAAGTGACGGCAAACAAATTTGACTCGCAAATCTTAGCATCTTCACAGTAAGATTACGAATATCAATCAGTATATAATATTTAAGTAACAGTAATATCAAACTACATATGGTAATTATCTACTTAACAACTAAGAGGGGTGAAAATTTCTATCGATAAAATGCACATCTTTTTTACATTTACTTATTATAAAATGTCTTGTATGAAGCCCGACAAAAATAGAATGTAGTCATATTTATTTGATGCAATTTAAAAAATTCCTGTGATGTGCGGACGGCCGAACAGACATGACGAAACTATAAGGGTTCTGTTTTTGCCATTTTGGCTACGAAACCCTAAATAGCATAAAGTATGAAATTGGAGGTATATTTTATTTCGCGATACCTCAGGTGTCGCGAAATAAAATGCTGAACTTGTGATAGAGCCTTGTACGTTGTCTAGGTGATTGAAAACCTTGTCCACGTAACAATGAATTGCCTCATTTACATCTTACATAGTTTTATAAGGTAAAACTACTTATTTATTTTTTATTTAAATGGGTAAACGTCATGTAATTACAGAAACTAGTGGGCGTGTGACAAAAATGTGGATATTGGAAATTATTATTTACTGAATGCTTGTCTATTAGTGGTCAGTTGCTAATGGTAACTTATTATTTACAATAATAACATTATCATATCAGATTGGCATAATTGTATAATATCTAGGATTACAACCAAACCAGATGACATTTTCTTTGGAGTCTTAGGTACCTGCATGTTCGACCGAGATCCACACAAATAGCAATACCTAGTATACCTATATAATAGGTATTAGACTATGCAATATCTATGCTCATACTTTCAATAACATACATTGCAGATTCAGTGATTATGTTGCTAAAATTTATTTAAATTTCGTTGCGGTCCATGTTTTAATTGCTCTGGATTGCAACATAGACCCACACGGTTTTCTTTCATTATCCATATGTAATCCGTCACTGATATGTGCCTAAAATGGTAACAATTGGAAGCCACACGCCGTGAATTCTTCGATAAAATTCGATGGTTACGAATTTATAAATCTACTTGATCCAATTTCATACCTACCTACTCGTTGTGCAATTTTATTAACTAACGTAGGTGTGTAGAGCGAAACTACAACTGGGTAATTTGTTCTGTAAATGGCCAGGAAATGTACGTTATATGTGGGTACGGTTTAAACGTACTTACTTGGCACTAATTTGTAAGATTCGATATTTTAGACATAACGTTTTCCTTTTATGGTTATCACTCACTTTTTGTGCTGTCCTCAAAACTAATTTTATAAACTCGTTGTCAGGTTCATTAAATAACCGTGCTATGATCTAGCTAATTGCATTTTTATATTTTAACATTGTTCATATATAAAATGAAACATAAATCGTGCAATTACAGTATTAGTTTGAATTCCATATAAATACGCCGATCCGATCTTACCGCTCACATATTTCATATGAATATGTAAGTATTAAGTACGAAGGAAAGTTTAAAGTCTTTAAAAGACTGAAATATGAGTAAAATAGGGACTACACGGGACACTCCCGTTGCGTTGGATCTACTGCCTGGCACCTTCTGCGACGAAAACTGCGACTTTCGACGATCGCAGACTTGTCGGCGTCAAATTAACGTCATACGACTTCGGTCTACATACACGTCAGTACTGATCTAATCATTCATTACATTAGTTTAGTTACAACTGGGTGTAAAATAAGAAACTGCAATTACTGTTATTTGGATTTATCGCCTATTATCAAAGAGTTACGTGTCAGTTCATACAGTATTGATGTTAGTGTCAACAGTTGTTCGAAAGTTGCCTAGAGTTAAGTTAATTGGTTGTTTTCTTGGTTACTTTAAACGGTTCTGGAACTTACTGAGGATGCACGCACGTGTGGCACCACGCCAAGAACAGTGGACATGCATAAAGGATCAGGAGACTACGCTTGTCGCCGTCGCGCCATTGTAATGCCTAATTTGTTAAGTTACGAAACTTACTAATCGATCTTAGGTGCAATGTCTTCCATTTTCTTTTCCTGTACATAGAACACAGCTACATGAATGTTAGCCTGCATTGCGTTAATTGTAACTATGAATAAAGTACTTATTAACTCTTGGACTAGAAACATTTGGACCCAAGGCTCGGGAGAAGTGAGCTTATGTGGTATTACCTACTAGTAATGATCTCGACCACTCATTGCGACATGCCCGTATGATGCAGTATTCGTAACGTTCCCAGGAGTCGTTAGCAGACCGCTGAGGTGCCTGCCACGAACACACTAGTTGCTCTGACAATCCTTTTTAGGGTTCCGTACCCAAAGGGTAAAAACGGGACCCTATTACTAAGACTTCGCTGTCCGTCCGTCTGTCACCAGGCTGTATCTCAAGAACCGTAATAGCTAGACAGTTGAAATTTTCACCGATTGTGTATTTCTGTTGCCGCTATAACAACAAATACTAAAAACAAAATAATAATAATAATTAAGGGGGGCTCCCATACAAAAAACGTGATATTTTGCTCGTTTACCTTGAAAACCTCGTATCTCGGGTATCTCATGAACCGAGATAGCTAGCTAGACAGTTGAAATTTTCACAGATGATGTATTTCTGTTGCCACTATAACAACAAATACTAAAAATAGAATAAAATACATGTTTAATAATATTTTTCAATTTATTGTATTTACATCTAGCGCCTTCCGAAGATTTACGAGCAAAAGCCTCCTTTCGAGAATTAATAGCAATTTTATTATAGATAATGGTACGGAACCCTTCGTGCGCGAGTCCGACTCGCACTTGGCCGGTTTTTTTTTAATTTATTGAAGCAAATGACCTTTATACATTTCCCCTTTTATTTAATATTTACGATAAGCAGAAGGAGATTGTAGCCCTACTTACAGGGCTACACAGTTGGAATTACTCATGTTATTTATTTATTTATTTATTGTAGGTGATGTTTCTACTCACAACTTTAGTTTCTATTACATCTTTAAATATCCGTATATATTACAACATTAGGAACTGATCTTACACTAGGCAAATCTTCGAAGCTTTAGGCATCGGCAGAGAAACAAAAAATCTGTGCGTACGATGACCAGTTACCTAGTAATTATTGCGATATGTAAACGAAATACTCGGGCGCTTAAGAATTTTGCCTAAAAGTTGTGCAACGGCTCGCCACGTGACAGATCGTATACACCGATCGATAAGAAGCTGGGTAATAAATGCGCAGTCCGGTGGCCGTGCTTAGTGTTCATGTTTTATTGCGAGACACATACAAAGGAACGATAAAACAATTTCATTAGAAAATTGATGGTTTAATAAACTTGTTAAGGATTTGTTCTGGTCTCCATGGCACATATGTAAGACTTGTACTAGTGTTAAGTAACCGAATCAATTACTGACACATATGGCCGGTATCGCATTATGTTAAATTCGTGCTAACTATTCGAGTAGCCACTAGCTATTTTAGGTCTCAGGCGACCTCAATACGTTGCTTAGATCTTGCTAGAACTAACGACAAGGTTGTAGAGGTGTGGTAACGAGCTTAATTGCGAGATGATATTAATATTGTTTTTTTTTTAATTAAACAATTGCTATGAAGTGTCTTATTTTAGCCAAAAGCATTCTCAATGAATGGTCGTGGTAGTGGCCAATCTGACTAAATACATAACGATGAGAAATCAGTCATCAAGCAGTGGCCCGTAAAGTGGTTGCTTAGGACCGCGTGTCTGAACCATCCAGGCAGTTTATGGTCATCCTCCCATAAACAGAAAAATAATAAAAAGAAACAAATTTATAGTGATTCGAGTCGGTTAGTTTTCCATACAAACATAAAGAGGGTCATCGTTTGCTTTCAATGCATCAATAATGTCTGAATTGTGTTTTATTTTATAGCATGATACATTTTGTCTGCGCGAAATGACATGAAAACTCGCAAAAAACGAAAAGATGTTGGTTTCAAATGTTGACAATAGATGGCGCTGACCTTGAACGGCAGATTGAACGTAAATCCTGGATTTTTGAGACTTCTTATATCATTTCGCGCAGACAAAATGTATCAAGCTATACAATAACAACACATTTCAACCACGATTGATGTTGTGGAAGCAAATGAGGACCCTCTTTGTGTTTGTATGGAGAACCGACCTACTCGAATCACCGTAAGTACTTATGTTATTTTTACAGATTTTTTAACAATAAGTACTTATGGATGCCTAGCCGACTGGCCGAAAGGACAGATTGTTGCAAATAGGGAGTTGCAAGGCTCTAACGAAGATGCTGCATTAGGATACTGTAGCACGAGAATTAAAAAATATTAAATTAAATATTACGTTACGATTACGAGTGATTTCGCCCCCAATCGCAAAAAACTAACTCACGGAAGGTTTGATTTTTTTTGCTTAACAATCAAATAAACCTTATGTCAAAAAATATTCCAATCTATTTAGACATAGTGGATGAACATTTTAAGTAGGTATTATACCTATTATATTTTTTTTTATTGCTATAGACTGGCAAACAGGCAGACGGCCCACCTGATGGAAAGCGGTCACCGCCGCCTATAGACATTTGCAACACTAGATGCATTGCCAATGCGTTGCCGGTCTCGAAGAAATATCTCGAAAATATCAATTATAGTGTCCTACCCTTTTGCATGACCTTACTAGACAAAACGTCACAAAGGCACGGTTAATAGTACATTACACAACTAGGGTGATAAAACAAAGAAAGGCCGAGATCGCAGATGTTTGCGGCCCGAGCTGCGAGCGAGGGACGTAATTATGCGATCGAGGGCTTTCTTTATTATCTCCCGTGTTGTGTACGGCATTATTCTCAAACATGGCATGAAATGTTGACATTACGTGCCTAAAAATAGGGCGCAAAGTACCTCGTTTCCGGTGCGGCTTGACTCTTGGCACGTAATGGAATTTCATACTTACATTGCCGGCATAATTTTTTTTAATTTCCATTCCACATTTATTTGGGCCACAGAATCACGTTCAATCATTCAGCAATTAAAAAAACAAAAAACGATGTTGGCTTGTGTACATCATTTTATGTCTACACTTGGCCAGAAAGCGGCGGAAAAAGCCACTTTATGGCCAGGTGTGGCATAAACAATTTTTTATTGTAGTATCATTCCTGAGCAAAATTCAATTTTATGCCGTATCAAATTATAGGTACCTACATAGTCTAAAAATATCTTCAATGTCCATCTATTTAAAGATTATAATAGCATAGATTACTATTACATTAATAATACATGACACAAACCTTTAATATTGAAAAATGTTGATGTTTTTGAAACTGATCAAGGTGACTATTCATTAATAATCTACTCATTACAAAATTGTAACTTGTAGATGAGTTCCGAAAACAAACTGGCTTTCGTTATGCAACGATAAAATTGTCAATATCATATTAGAATGTAGACATATAAATAGTCAAACCAATTTTGTGGCGTATCGCAATGGATGATAAATATTAGTAGACAGCTCGGCTTCGGCGGCGGTTGTCGTCGACAGTCTTTACCTATACTGTTCGTAATTCTTTCGTAAGATAAAGGCACGTCCTGCTGTTACGGTCAGTACGTGTTTTACGGTCCTGCCTATTATTTTTACATTTTGTTGCGTTGACAATTTCATAACAGCTTGAGACCTTGGCGGAGAACTCTTTGAAATCAGCACTATCCGGTGAGTGGGTCCGGAGGCTGTGCGACAATAGCCGCCGCTGCGCTGGTAACGTCCGGCCACCACAGGCTTAATTAAGAGGAAACGCGACCTGACGATAACGGTCCATACAAAATTTCGAAGTTGACCAAATTTTAAAGTCGACCACTCCCGTAAAGTTTACCTATTTCATTTTTTTTCACACATGCATCACACATGTAATACGAGTAACATTCAGTTGCACAAGTTTAATAAAAATATTTAATCTTAGCGATGGATAATGTCAGCGGATATGAATCTTGATATATATCACGATATACGAGTATATTGTTTAATATTTACGTTGATCAACTGATATTTTACTGTCTTCTGTCCGATCTAAGTTAACAGAGTCATGTTTACTCGCAACACTTAGCAAAAACTACAGCTGAGACAATTTTCCCACAATGGTAATCTTCATACTTATCGGAAATTAGAGGATTCACCTTTAACTAACTTACTGTACTTAAGACTACATTTTTATCGAAATATGTTGGAAAAGTATATATCAGATTTATTTTATACGAGGAAACCCAATATTAAGGATTTCTTTGCTCTCCCACAGAAAATAATTTTCACATTCATGGGAGTTCTTGTAAGCATACAATTCGAATGATTTTACAAATACTGTCTAATTAAGGTTTTCGGCTGCGTCCTAAATTAATCTACCTACAAAATTGCTTGTTTTGTAATAAATATCCAATATGCATCACGTAACTTTTGGACAAGGAACACATTTAAAACACGTATAATATGTGTTCTCAAATAAAGAATCCTCCACGGGTAAATAATAGGCAAGTCGGTGGAAATCGAGTTTTGTGGACACCCCCCTCCCCCAACCCCGGGTTCTGACTTGGCTAAACATTACATTTCAAAACTTTTTTGTTGTAGAAGCACTGCGTTGCGAGACTTGCATCTTTTTTCATGTATATTATAATAGCAAGGTATAAAGGTGATTCGAGTCGGTCGATTTTTCATACAAACATAAAGAGAGTCATCGTTTGCTTCACGGCATCAATTATGTTTGAATTGTGTTTTATTTTATAGCTTGAATCTTGATACATATTATCTGCGCGAATTGCCACAAGAACACGCAAACCGAAAAAATTTTTTTTTTGCCAAAAACGTTGTGTTTAATATGATGACCCTCTTTTTGTTTATATGGAGAACAGACCGACTTGAATCGTCTTAATATCGGAACAGTCGAGGCAAGCAGATGGCAAGGGTATCACTCTAAAAAAAAATTGGTTGCTCCTAATAAGATTGTGATAGTTATAATCAAGCATCTTGATTCCATACGAGTCTAACAAGACGTTAGATTCACCAACTAAGATGATATTGATCGTTTATCATAGTTCAATTAACCATGTTCTGATTTGATTCAACAAACATTGATGTATAAGGTAACTAATTAAACATGATCGAATCATACAAAGAAGAAAATACCTAATGATAGAAACAAGGAATATATTTGTTAAAATTATCAAGATTCTAGATTGTTGTTTTAATCACTAATGAACTTGCTGTTTTAATTAATCAGCTTTCGTTGATATGGTAATATCTTGTTTGTTTTATTAAAGTTAACGCCAACAAAGAGAAAATCTCTCTTAGTTGGCTCAGATTTTTTGCCCAATATTACACGACAGACGCAATAAGATACCACATGTGACGCCCACCTAATTAATTAATCGCATTATAAAACTCTTAAAAAACATGAATAAATACGTATGTTAAAACGGAATTTATTCGATAATTCTAAATCATATAAAAACGCGATGAGTATGCCTAATAAAAAATAACTGGCCAAGAGCATGTCGGACCATGCTCACTGTAGGGTTCCATAGCCGTAACTATAAGGTAAAAAATACGATGTAAAAAAAGTACAACAACAAAAGAGCGTATCTTCATAGCAATTACGTCCTTTTGTTGAGAAGCGCAGTTTATCGGCAATAACTCAAAAATGGTTAATTCGATCTTGTTGAAAATAATTTTCGTTGAAAGTATTAATTAAGCGTTACCTTCGTAATTTTTTTCATATTTTTTGAACGCACGGTTTAGAAAATAGAGGGGGGGGACACAATTTACACAACTTTCGGAGCGATTATTTCCAAATACATTCACTTAATCAAAAACATTACTTAGAAACCTTATAGTGTTTTTTAAAGAGCTGTCGAACTATGTACCACACGTTGATATTTGCTGAAAAAAAAATTTTTTACTGTCTTTAACATGTATGGAGTGCCCCCCCTAAAAATATTTATTTTAATTATTTATATACCAAACTAAGTAGCGGCTCATAAAACACAGCTATATTCCAAATTTCATCAATATCCATCATGTAGTTTCTGAGTAAAATGCCTGTGACATACGGACAGACAGACAGACAGACGGACGGACATGACGAAACTATAAGGGTTCCGTTTTTGCCATTTTGGCTACGGAACCCTAAAAACTGTCCTTGATAAAATGAATTTGTGATCACGATATGTATTTCCGTTCCGCAGAATAAAAATTATATGGCTGCGCCAAGACAAAAACTACTAAAACTTAGGACATTTCAGCGTTTGTGGAACTAACATACCCGCGTCTACCCACGACCACGAACGCTGAAAACGGTTACGAAACGTCGGGACGTAAAATTAAGTAATACACACGTTCAATCCATTCATGTTGTATTATTACAATAAAAAATATTTGAGCATAATCATCATCATCGGCCTTTGCGTCTACTACAGACGATTCATGGTGCAATGTTAGAGAGACATCGCTTTTGGTGGCTAAATAAACCGATGCGAGAGCGACATGTCCTGCCGCAGACCTGCCAAGAGAAGTTTGCAACAGATGGCGCTGAGTCGCTTTGGTGTCGTCTTTGTCTCTTGTCAGCGAGTGCAGCGAACCAGGTCCCGTCGCTTATCTTGCGACCCTTCACCACACGCCTCCGCCATTCCGTTCGCTTCTCCGCAAGCGTCTCTCAGTTCTGGTGGTAAATTTTAAGTTTAAGGCGATCATGTCCCTTTTGGTGCAGTCTTTAAAGCGAAGCAATGGCTTCCCAACGTCTCTTTTTGCATTCGCAACCGCGCCAAGGAGAACACGTCGTGGTAGACGAGAAGGGTTCATTCTGTGCACATGCCCTAGCCAACGCAGCCGCCTCTGTTTAAGAAACGCGGTCTAGCTAGGCAGCTGTGCAATTTCAAGAACCCTTTCGTTTGTCACCCTGTCTTGCCATAATATCCCCAAGATTTTTCGCAGGGGCATAGGAGCATAATCATAAGTTATGCATAATTATAGGCATAAATATGCTCAGTAATTTTTGTCCTCTCGTTTAGGTATAAAATTAACACCGGTAATGATATATGACGTAGAGTGTGCAACCACACCACTCTATTCATATGGCAATCAGGTCGAGTCAGATACAGTAGAACACGCAAAAATAATTAATAATTTTCTCAGTTTTATTACCAATTTAATCTATTAGTTAAAAAAAGTCTATTGTTATTTCTGCTCCCAACTGGTCGGTAAATGGTAAAATGAAATTACACAGTATAACCTAAGAACACCTGACATTCAAAATCCAAAGGAAACCCTATGCCAATTTTCTTAACTACGCGAATTATTTGGTGTGATTGCCTTAATAGGTGGTAATTATCTAATGCTAATAATATAAGCATAATCATACATGTACATAACTAGGCAGATAAGGATCGTAAATTAAAGTTAGATTTGGAAGTACCTAGTATATCAAATGATTGTGTCATTAGCGATTAGCTAATCTACAATCTACATAAAAATCTAGTTAAACAAATAATTCAGGCGTAATTCGCAAAAGCGGAACATTAATTTATATGGCTGTCAACTTCATAATTAAATTCGTCGTATTATACATGCCTAGTTTTTAAGTTTATACAAATAAGAGGTGAAAAATCCGAATGGACCTATGTAAGTCTAAAAATAAAAAACCGGTCAAGTGCGAGTCGGTTCAAGATAAACTGTACGGCATGACAAGCTTAACTTTGTCGTTAAAAAAAATAAAAATAGTTTTGGAATTTACAAATTAAGCCCTTTCATTTGACACCTCACTTGATATAATCGTCCAACATAACATTTTCAACCACCCATTTAAAAAAAAGTAAAAAAGTTATAAGAATTTTATTATGTCCAATAGGGTCGCGTTAGCGGTTTTAAAAACTATTCCAAATTTCGAATAGACAGCAGCAATAGTTCCTGAGATATCTGGCTGTGACAGACGGACAGACAGACAGAATCGCACCATAAGGATTCCTTTTTTACAATTTTGGTACGGAACCCTAAAAAAAGCCTAATAGGGACCTGTCTTTTATGGAACCACGTCATAGATTTTATAGGTTAGATATCATAATAGTAGTTTATATGACTGTTACATAATGAAAGATATTAAAATACGAGCGTGGATTTCTGAAACGATCCAACATGTGAGTTTCATAATTACATCACACCAGTATTTGAATGACGTATTAATTATGTACAAATAACATACACTGCTTATTATAAGCTCTCTGTGATGTACTCAGACACCGCAAAATAAAAATGTCAAATGGTGGTAAATGATAAGTTTTTTTCACGCATGTCACGCAACCGTAGATTTTATTTTTAAATTCAGAGACAAACTAGAGTGGGCCTCTACTGACATATCTCGACTGATACTAGAATTGAAGTCAAATTAAATTGCTGCGAAAGATAGAGACTAATAATAACATCGAATTCGATGTTGTTATGAAGCAATAATAACATTTTCACAAATAAGAAATTTGGTCTAAGAAAACAATTTATCTTTATGCCTGTCATACTTTACGGTTTAGTATGAATGCATTATTGTTGTTTACGATATGTGTGTAGATAAACTAGGTGTGGGGTGCTAGACAGGAAACCTCCCAGAGTGTCTGGATTCTTCTCATTCCTCTTGATCCGGTTGATCCGCAGGAAAGGGAAGCGTCTTGGCCGGTGCACCCCGGGAGCAACGGCAAGTGATTTCTTAGGGGCCCCTAATTGATCACTTGCCGATGCTGCGAATGAGCCTGTCAGGGGGGGTTGGGGGGTCCCGCACCGGGTTTCCTCTGTTAGAGGACTCTCCAGGTGCGGCACGCGAGGGCGGAGCGTCGGGCACGGGCAGCATCCCTCCGACGTCTCCTTTTGGGGGGCACTGCGGGCAGGCCCAAGACGGGTGACCTGTGCCGCTGCGTGGTGGCGGTGGACTAGTCCTCTGCGTCCCGAGAGCTCAGCCTTGCAGGCTGCCGCTACCTCATGTGCTGGGGGCGGGAGGCGGAGGACTGGCCCACCGCGGTCCGTAAGGACAGGCGGGAGTGTCTGCGGGGTAGGGACGTTTGTCCTGCCGTAGACGGCTGCGGGGCAGGGGCGTTTGTCCTCCCGTGGCGGTGAGGGAGGGACTGACACCGGATACACATGCGGACCCTGTGTGTCTGGTGTTGCTTCCTGGCTTCCCTGGGGGACGGCCCGGTTGGCCGGAGGGAAGCAGGTGGGGAAGGCACACTGGCCATGCTACAGTGTGCCTTTTACGGAGAGGGTCCGCCCTAGGGCGGAGGTGCTGGTGATGTCGTGGTGGCTTGATAGCGATCCCACGGCATCACCGTGAAGGCACAGGTTGGTAGCATCCCTGGGTTTTAGTGGGTAGGCCAATCCCTTCAGGAGCGGAGAGCCCCACATAACCAATACGTAACATCTGGCTGTCACCCCCGATGGCCTTAGGTTACGTAGTGGTATGCAGTTTTATGCATTTCCCGGGGTCAAAAAAAAAAAAAAAAAAAAGGTACATAATCTTGTAGATTCAATAAAATCAAAATATTATCTAAGTAAATATTCAAACAGGTTCCTTTAAAACTGAATATAATGACGAAACATCCTTTCTCAACCGTAAATACATATTACAGAGTTTATTGGTAATAATAATTATTCCTTTAATCTACTGTACTGATTAATGTCATAAAACAACTTCTGCTTACTTTTGGAGTTTACTATACCTTTCGTTTCCGTCTACATAAGTAGGTACAGCGATCATTAAAAAATAAATAGAATCTTATGGATAATTTACATTTCTTTACTTTACCTACTCACATTTTCAGAGCGGCCTTTCAGTACCTATAGGTACAATCGAACACACTGTTAACTGTACATTTGTAGACGAATGTATTGCAACGTGTTAAAGTTCATGGGTGGTCAGTTAACAGTGGCTTTGTTTGTACTGGTATCATTAAACATTACTGACATGTGTATTACGGTTGAAAATTATTCACTACTTCGTGGCTTATAGAAAATTCCCGTTAATAGTAATGATTAGGTAAACCACATTCATTATACCGGGTGTTGCCTGCAACAGGAGCAAATAATTAAAACGTAGATTATGCTCATAAAACAATAAAACTTTCGTTCAACAACTTTTAAAAAAAATGTTATCATTAGATTTTATCTTTTTGATACAAATTAAATCTGGGGGCATGGTAGTGCCTCTGCCAAGTCGAGCAAAACAAAGGCACGGCCGTACCATCCTTTTCTCGAAGCCATTGCAGCACAGACCGTTTTCAACCTCCTGTAATTTTGTGATTGGCTAAAGCTAGAAACCTGAATTTTCAGGGATTTATAGGGCACAATAAGAATTAAACATATTCTCAATAACATTCAATTTGAACGTGTAGTTTAAGAACTATTGCACGTCAAAGTTCCTTAGTTTTGTCACTGACTGACTCACTGACTGATGATCATCATAATCCTAAGGTACTTCTAGCAGATCCACAAGCTCCAAATTTTAAACATACTTAGTTTTTAGCCTATAAAGTCCTACAAATCCTAAAAACATTACAATATCAGTCACAACTACACACATAAGTTTGTAATCCTATACAAATACATGCGATTACATAGTAAGTTTTGCAGTTCAAATTGGAAAAATAATGGATTGGAATGTAATAAATAAAGAAAGACCACTTACAAGAAGAAATGAGATCGCATCAAAAAAGATGCAATGCTCGCCACGCAGTTCTTTACAACAAAAAAGTTTTGAGATTTAATATAATGTTAAACCAAGTCAGTACCGAGGGGGTGTCCACAGAATTCGATTCCCACCAACGTGCCTATTATTTAACCGTGGAGTAACATTGAATACTTCTCAAATAAAGAATCCTCCCTCCACGGGTAAGTAATCGGCAAGTCGGTGGGAATCGAGCTCTGTGGACACCCCCCCGGTACTGACTTGCTTTAACATTACATCTCAAAACTTATTTGTTGTAAAGAACTGCGTTGCGAGACTTGCATCTTTTTACATGTAATGTTTTTAATGGGATAGTATTTTCAATGTGCCTACGTTAACATCAGTCTAATTGACGTCGCTTGTCACGTTACAAACATAAAAAACATCGCAATACATTGCGGTTTCAAATAAACTTTAAAGTTTACTAAAAATTAAAACATAAGTTATTTTTAAACGTCGCTGAACAAATGTTGTTCAGCTGGAGGAGTACAATCTACGATTTAATTATTTGCTCCTAGTACAGGCAACACCAGGTATAGACAAGCCGATGGGAATCCGGTTGGATGGACGCGCCACTGATATAATTTTACCATCAGAAATTAACTGTAAGAGGCGTTATAATAATACGACCTTAAATGTTGTCTGTGGTAATGCGAAAAAGTATGTGAACAGGCAGACGGGCTGCGTGAGACAGCGGGATTATGACAAACAACGCGAGCACTGCCCTGGACGTAATGTGTTAGATAACCATCGTCGCGCAATGCATTGTGTCGTGCCCCTCATGCTACTAATCTAATTAACCCGTCAAGTGTCCGACCCTCTGAAGCGAAATGTGCGGGAAATGTCCCATACAAGCAAAAAAGTTCCGATTTCTCGCGGGAGATAAGAATTCTACCTACCTTAGATATAATTATATGTGACGTGTTATATATCGTTAGAAAGCTAGATAAATTTCGAGTTTGATTCAATTAATTTTAGACATGCCACTTACTTGTATTGAGAGACAAATATTTTTATTTTCCACGACTTGAAGTTTTTGCACAAACCGCCACAATTCATTTACGATTAGCACTTAATTTATAGCCACATATCACATTACACACACACTACAATGAAACTGGCCAGTTTACGCGTCGATTTTACATAATATAACTACCACAACACTTGTATTTATTTCACAACAAGCATTTATTTACGTTGTTGACAAAAATGCGTGCGAACCGGCCATTGATGCCATACAATTCGCATACATTAGCCGCCATTGCAAATATTGCGACTTTCAAAAGTTTCAGACTTTTTTTGCTAGAATATTTAGTCGTGCGGCTAAATTTTGCATCAAAAATATAAACTTTATTTAATTGCGAGTAATTTGATATAAATTACATGGTATAATCACTAACCGTTTAAAAGATTTCGACATGTTTACACAACACTCGGATCACAACAAATCTTTTCAACTGTCAATATGGCGGACTGAATTCAAACACGGAGTTTAAAAATTTTTGCAGCCGCCAATTCTCAATTCTGATTGGTTGAAAAATTAAATTTGGTTGCTACAATAACTGTGATTTGCTAGTAAAAAAATTCAAGACTGCCAACCAAATGCATCGCAGCAGAAAAAATGGCCCAATGAGCGGCCACCTCTGCGCACTAACGTAGGCCACGGGACGCTACCCGCACAAAATTTCTACGCACTGCCGTTAGTGCGTGGGACGCTCGACGGGTTAAGTAACTTTTCAAGTAGGTAAGAGAATGCAGGACGTTGCATTTTGGGGAATTAAGAATGTTTAAAGGTGCGCTAATGAACTGGAAACCTTTAAGTAAACTTTGACCTTTTTGCAAGCAGAAAGTTTTATTAATTTATATATAACAAGCGACATAAAAGTTTCCACTCGTTGCTTAAAGGTGGACCCGTTATTTCAAAACAAATCATTACGAACTCAGGGCATTTCAAAGATAAAGTTTTTTTTAGTCATCTAGCCTATTGAGAAAAAAGAGTTTATTTTTCTCAATAGGCTAGATGACTAAAAAAAACTGTTTAGTCCGTCTGTTACATTATGAAAAAATATTGTACACGTATTTTTTGTTTTGTTTGACAAACAAAAACTGACGAGGATAGAGTGCTTAGAAGTTTCGAGTGACGTCACTCTTGAGTACAAATTGTACTCAAGAGTGACGTCACAAGCCCCCACTCCAGAAGTTTGATGATCTATAACTTTGTCGATTTTTAATATTTTGATAAACCAAAAAATACGTGTCCCATATTTTTCCATAATCTAACAGACGGACTAAATAGAATTACATATTTTTAACCCAGTCATCATCCCTATTTTATATCATAACATAAGGTGCCTTTGCCCAGCAACAGGACACCTAAATAGGCAATATAAAAATAGAGCACAGTAGACAACATTAATTTGAACCACATACATTAATTATAAAATTACAAAGTTGTAAATAAGTTCAACATTTTATAGAGTGATTGATTACTTATATTACTTTTTTTTCTCGTTGATCGACTTGGCGAAAACGTCTGTGAAATGGTGAATAGAATCAAAGCACATGACATGATCGTAATACGCGAAACGCGACGTCAAGAATGCTGTAGCTGAACATACTTAGTTTACTAAATAAAACCATTGAATAGTACAAGTAATAGTAATAATTACAGTGAACGCCAGAATTAGGTAAACTAGTCTTACCGATAAAAATGCTGCCAACAACACGAAACATTTGACAGTCTAGAAATATCGATAAAATATCGACATAAGTACCTATCTTTGCTCGACACTTTGAACAATACATATATATATATATATATATATATATATATATATACATATACATATATTTAATAAGTAATATCGATTAAACAGCTCTGGTTGAAATGTAGCATCATTAGTGTATGTGGAAGTATCAATTTATTCGCCTATTTAATTCTGGCATTCACATAATTATTATGTAGTACAAGCGACGCTTAGTGTATGTTCATCTGGTACCTAGTATAATGAACCAGATGATCTGTATCTGTATCTGATGCCATGCCTCATTGTTGTTAAGCATGTTCTCACACAGAAACGAAAATTAATGTTAAGTGCATTTAAAATATTTAAACATAATTGTTAGTCTCCGATAGGGCTCTAAAAATGGACATACTTATACAGGGTGAATTTTAAATCGTGAATCGTAACCACGTTTACCGGTAAAGCTACTTAAGACTAATACAGAGCACTAGTGTTAATTACAATTAAAGACCCGCTTAATTAATTATGAACAAAACGGTGGAGGCGCTTATACCGTTAATCGTAATAAAACTGAATTATTTTATGAGTAAATACGATTTAAATAGGTGCTTATGTTGACAATGTCGACGATGTTGACATTATTGACAATACGTGCCAAAATTCTATCCGCCTGCAACTTCAATATTAGGATTAGGAGGTTGGATATCTAATGTTGAAATTTTCATGACAAATACGAAACATGAATGTAGGGTGACCACGAGTATTTAAAAATTAGGATAAATCAAATTAAAAGTGGACAACATAAAAACGTACCTAATTTAGGTTTAAAAGCATTGTAAGTTATTGTTAACTATGTATAGACTACAAAAAAAATATAACGATTCACGATTTAAAATTCACCCTGTATAGTTAGGAATTGTATCACTATTTAGGCAATAAATAAAGAACGGGTTAATGGTTGACACGACATATGCCTTCGTGTATCACAACATTAAATTATGTAAATGTATTGTGTGCCGAAGCATCGTAATATTCAGCACATGAGTGCGAATTGGTTGTCCTAACAAACAGTTTACAAGGCGATATCTATCTGGCAAGGATGGACGGATCATACTCGTGCAACTATATGTACTTTATCTTACTTATGAAATTGTTACCTCGCGATTAGCGATACATGTACGAAATAGTATCGTGCGACATTAAAAAGATATCTATAAAAATAAAGTCCCCAAAATTCTAAACAAACGCACAAAAACTATTCGCACGCACGTTTTACACATTGTGATGAAACACTGTACTTGTAACTGCGCCGCATATTGAATAAGTTTGGAAACT
Organism: Eudemis profundana; assembly: GCA_947034925.1. Classification (NCBI taxonomy): domain Eukaryota; kingdom Metazoa; phylum Arthropoda; class Insecta; order Lepidoptera; family Tortricidae; genus Eudemis; species Eudemis profundana. The sequence continues at coordinate 32,270,091 of OX344794.1, forward strand.
CCTGGGGTCTATGCCTCCTACATAGCATTAATGGAGCCTACAATGGAGCGAGCGTATGCAGTGGATGCCTATGCACAATCTCAGGTAGCCTCAGGCATTTTTTAGGGTACCGTACCCAATGGGTGCCAACGGAATCCTATTACAAAGTCTCCGCTGTCCGTCTGTCCGTCTGCCACAGGGTTGTATCTTTCGAACCATAATAGGTAAATAGGCGCATAAAAGTAGCTTGACCTGGACATAATTCGATAACTCGCTGTTTTTATTATTTTGTCGGCTATTCGTATTAAGTATCGAATATTAATTAGATATATTATGTAAAAAATCCGCGGTCGTAACGTATTTAAAACAAAACACAAAATATCGTACGCTACCTAACTTTTCTCTAAAAGTAAAATAAATAACCAAAAACCTTGTAAGTATAATTTTGAGGTGCATTTAAATTAAATCACTTAATTGCAAAATTAAACAAAAACCTAATTCGCATGTACGTTTTTTTTCACAGTTTTCATCCGATCTCAATATCTAGACAAGCCAAAATGGTAACTGTGATGGCTGTACCTGTTTAAGCTACATTGCGTCTTTTTAGAGATTTTAGATCAAAATTAAACATGTAATTTTTACGTTTTAATAATAATGTATTTCACAGTAGTTTAAAAACATAACTGTGATTTTTTTGTTTAGTAATAGGTTTTAGTTTACTACAATCATGTTTTCATCAAAATTATACATGTTAATGTCGCGCTTCAGAAATTTAAAATGTAATTCAAAATACGCGCGAACATATCGGGGAGCGAGATGCATGCGGGTGGGTGCGGGGCACGGTCGGAGAGAGCGCGCGGCGTGAGCGGCGAGCGGGTCATAACGAGTTTTGTAGGTACTGACCGCGCCGCGTATTGACAAAAACTCAATATGGAATATCCAAATTGTAGGTTTTTTTGATTTTCGTCCGGATAGCTACCACGGTCTTACCCATTAATCCCCCGCCATAATAACAGTGCTTGCGCTGTTGTGTTCCGGTGCGGAGGGTAAGACAGCCGGTGCAATTACTGTCACAAGAGGCATTTCGTCGTAGTCCTCTGGGCTGGCTACGCATCTGCAGTTGTCTTGGTAATGCGGGTGTATATGGGCGAATATTTAAGAGGGTAAAAATTTATGTCTCGCTATGGTAATCCAGACTAGGTACTAAATAATTCCAAAGCCGAAGTATTTTATTATTTCGTTACTTAGATAAATAAAGCAGATGATGCAAAAACAGCTATGAGCTTGAATCAACCAAAAAAAAGATGTTGAGAAAATTGTGTCTAAAATGGCAATAATAGGCGTGTCCCATTCCCATTTCTTCCAATTTTTGATGTCATAAAAAATAACTATAAGGAATGTTTTAAGTTCTGCATATCAGTATTATACTTAAATAAATAAATATTGCTTTTCATCAAAAACATGTTCAAAAAGTTTATTACAACTTGCCCAAAAATTTAATCAAAAAATGTTCAAAAAAATAACGTCACTCGGGGAAACACTATTTTATGTACGATTTTTGCCTATAATAAATCGCAAAAGTCAGTAGTTCGGCAAACTTCAGAGATGATACACGTCGCGAGATTCGAGTAGTAAGTGTTTCATTTTGATTCTCCAGTTTGTCATCATTATAGTCTCTCACAGTTTTCACCGTATCTTCATAATTTATTTACAGTGGAGTATTATTATATAACCATATCAAAGTACACATGGGACTAACACTATTTAGTGCAATCTTGTCTCGTTAATATACCAAATTGTTTTGTAAAGCCGCATTTTCTAGAATTTGTCATTATTGGCAACATCATTTTCGGCAACATTGTCAGAGACACTAATGACGACCAATAAATTTATCATAATTATTATTATCAAACCGCGATAAGAATACGATTCCGAAGTACCGTTTGCACAAAAGTACATACAATAAATAAATATAATTATAAGTCAATCTGTAATATCTCCTTAGTTTAAGTGCAGACACTTATAGATACAGTGTGGATAACTGGGACCTCAAGAGACCCGCAAATTTGTCTCACTTAAAGAGGTATTCCACTTACCCAGTGTCTTAGATCCAGGTATAACTAAATATCTGTCTCATTTACAGAGGGTTCTATTGATAGAGGGTAATAATAGTATTTTATGCAACAGTTGTATAAGAAGGTTCAAAAAATGCGAATTGCGTGAGTTGCGATACGAGCCGCGAATGCGGCGAGTATCGCAAATAGAGACGCAATGAGCGTTTTTTGACTTAATTATACAACGTTGCATACAATACTTTTTCTACGACTAGGCTAAAATATAAAATACATGGACGTCACGCGTGTCTCGTCCGGTCTCTCCGAGTGTGTACAGCCGGCATGACAGTTGTGTCTATGGTAAACTTTTTTTTGATATGGCTGGTGACACGATGTGACGATAATTAAAATACTTTTTTTTATGTTGGCATCAATTAATTTAATTCGGAAAGTTTTGTTTTTCTTATGAATCGTAGGAATTTAATTGTTTGTTAAGTTGGTAGTTGTGAATTTTTATCGTGAAGTTAGAATTGAGCGCTTAATCCTTGACCTAAGTTTAACCTAGATTTAGAAGTCTGTGGATGCTAGCAATAACGTAAAGTGACTATAACGACACTAGTGCTGTTATGGGGAATAGAGTATAGACTTATCTGAACTCATATTATGTATGTTCTTATATTAGTGTTCGTGACCAAGTAAAAGACAGATAACAGTACAGGAGTAGAAAAAAGAGGTTATTTCAGTTATAGAGGTGCGATTACTAGATAAAATAAACAATATATATGTATACACATATGTATATGAGTTGTTTAAGATCAGAATAGGTATTAAAAATAATATAACTAATCAAACATGTTTTTTATAAACGACACAGATTTCATCGCGGATCTTTCGACTTTTATTTATAAAGGGATAGGTATTAATTTAATTTTTCACGCAGTGATAAAGATTTAAGCACTCTATTCTGCATATTTCAATTTAATTTAAACCTTCGTTTCAGCATTCATTATTTATCAATTACCTAAACATCCGGAATATAGAAAAAAACAAACTAAAACTTGAGGTAATTTAGGCACAATTACCACGTGCGAAATTCGTAGGCAGGCTAAAAATTTGTAAACAAAACGGAAATTTATCTGCAATACATTCCGAGTCGGAAAGAAAAAAAAAATGTCGTCTCAGTTACAGAGGTGCCTATAAAATTCAAACAAATACCAATTATAGAGGTAAATAAGACGATAAAATCGAAAGAACTAGGTAATCCCAGATAATAGAGGTCTGTTGTGTCCCACTAACAGAGGTCATTTTTATGTCGTCTTACTTACAGAGGCAAATAAGACGATAAAATCGAAAGAACTAATCACAGATATAGAGGTCTGTTGTGTCCCACTAACAGAGGTAATTCAGTGCTTTAGGTGCCGGGACCTCGGCATGAATTCGAGCTATGGAGGTTTCTCACTTATCCAGGTCCCAGTTATCCAGGTTTCACTGTAATAAATTTAGAACGTACTTCTTGATAAATGCTGTGTGTGTGTGTGTGTGTGTGTGTGTGTGTTTTATAAAAAAAATATTATAGTCGACAGTACTCGACAAATATCTCATTATTTTCCACATAATTTTTATGTTATACAATTGTGACCGAACGTAATTATTTACAACGTACATACTTAACACTATTTAGCACACTAATCGTCTATTTTATTTTCTTTGTGCCAGGTGATGATACAGATAGCACTGAAGACAATAGTGTTATGAGGGAATAATTTTCGAAGTAGAATTATTACATTATTTCTATTTTATTTAAATAGGTGATATAATTAATGTTTTTTTCCCAAGTAGAACTTTTTTGTACTGAAATAAGTATTTTCATTTATATGCACATAACCATTGACAATGTCATTTCAAGTATTCATTCAAAATGACATATGTGCTCAATCGTATTATAAGCGCGGTTTAATAATAGTAAACAATTAGCTTTGTCTTTTATTTTTTGACTGAAACAGGTATGTAAAGTTTCCTGGGGCTATTTGCAATACCGAAGCCTGGTTGTGGTGTAATATATTCAAAACTCGGCTGCTTGCACATAATAGTATATTACTCAACAAGGGTGGTAATACAAAGAAAGGCCGAGATCGCAGAAGTTTGCGGCCCAAGCTGCAAGCGAGAGACGTAAATCTGCGATCGAGGGCTATCTTTATTACCTCCCGTGTTGTGTACGTCATTTTATGTCTACACTTGGCCAGAAAGCGGCTTTTTCCGTACGCGCAGTGCTTAGAGCTCCAAATAACCCTACGAGATAATCAGTATTGTCGTAACTGTTTAAGCAAAGCATAAGTTTATAATATTGTCTTCGGTTTTCGAGATATTCACTCATTGTACTAAAACAACTTAAACTGATTAAAACGCGTATATTACTACATTGTTAAGGTCCCTTTTTAAAGGGGACTTAAAAAATGTAGCACATAAGTAAGTAACTAGGGATGTAACGATACATAGTTTTGCCGATACGATACCGATACCGATATATTGTAGTTAATATCGGCGATACCGATACCGATATCTTAGCTAAATAATGAAGTATGAAATTCAGATATATGTTTGTCCTTATTATAACTAAAACTTGGCTATGTAATATAGCCTATATTTAACAGAGAGTCAACCTTGAAAGTGTAAAGTAAAAATAAATAAATTGTCGACTCAAAATTCATTTTTTTTATTAAGAACCAAAGATTTAATTAATATAGTAATTATCATTGCACAAGGTATAATATGTAATAGACCAATACATAAATTAAGTCAGAAATTGAAATTACTTTTTGCAGATATTTTTCATACAAATATTCTTTTCGCGCTCTTCAAATATCGGTTGTATATTATCGGCGATACCGATATATCGGTATCGGTATCGTTACATCCCTATAAGTAACCATAAAATGTATGAAAATATAAATTTGTATGCTAAATTGACCCCTATAACAAAGTGACCGTAAGGGCACTATGTTGTATGGGTCAACTTTAAATTTTAGGAAGTTACGACAAATTTTAATCATCTCATAACTTTTTTATTTGAAGTGTTATCAAAATTTCAATAGAACAGATAGACAGAAAAGAAATACCTACTGATTCCAATAGTGTATTTAGTGTGCTTACGACAAAATGTCCCTTACGAAATTTGAAATTTCCAGTGTCGATGTATTCAAATTTTATTTTAGTCGTCCATATGATAAACCATAACAACAAAAAAAAACACTTAAATCAATATACATCAGACCTGATTCTCAGGTGAAAATCATTGTTGGCAACGAGCCGTCCTTATTTTCTACAAAAACGTCATTATTATCATAAGGAGTCATTATCAGAAACACCATTTTAAACAAAAAAGTAAATATAATGAAAATTAATGGGTTTTGTTCCGTGCCTTTATGATAAAACTTTATGTTTTTCATGTATGTATACATCTGGCTTAATAAAGATGCTCTGTCGCGGGATTTGTAAAATAGTCATTTTTTTGGTCAAGAGTAATGTTTTGAGGAGAACCGCCCGCATAGGCAGTGGTGATCACTTACCATCAGGTGACCCACATGCTTGTTTGCCAGCTTATAAAGTATAAAAAAACTAACATTCGACCCATTTTTAACCCCCTTAGTAAACGTCACCCGTTTAGTAACAATCTTATATTAAACATCTTGTGTGTTAAAAAAGAATCTATATACAAACTTTCAAATCTCCAAATGAACGAGTTTCATACAACCGTTCAACCCCTATCCTATATCACCCCTTAAGGGTTAAATTTCGAAAAAGCCTTCCTTAGCACATGTTTACGTACTTTGTAGAATATCATGTTCCAATTTTCAGACTTATATATCTTCAGCGGTTCAAGCTTTGCGCTGTCATTATTATTTAAATAATTCTGTACAGAAAACTGAGAGCTTACAAATAGGTAAATGTGATTCCACGACATTCATAATTATATCTCATTATAAACAGTTTCTTTATCTTTATTATCGATCAAAAGAAGACAATATTTCAAACAATCTCTGCCTCCGCCCTAGTTGAACCGTGGTGCATGTGGTTATAAAAGTTTGACGATCGTTGACTATAATAGTATTTTATGCAACAGTTGTATAAGAAGGTTCAAAAAATGCGAATTGCGTGAGTTGCGATACGAGCCGCGAATGCGGCGAGTATCGCAAATAGAGACGCAATGAGCGTTTTTTGACTTAATTATACAACGTTGCATACAATACTTTTTCTACGACAGGTTTTAAAATATGAAAATACAAACAAGGCATAACCTGCAAAGAAGGCTAATATGACGTATGACTGTCAGTATGTGTCTATGGTAAACTTTTTATTTTTTAAATGAAGTTGACACGCAGTGAATATATTAAAAATACTTTTGTTTTTATGTTGGCATCAATGAATTTAGTTCAGAAAGTTTCGTTTTTCTTAAAAGCCGTAGGATTTTAATTGTTTGTTAAGTTGGTAGTTGTGCATTTTTATCGTAAAGTTAAAATTGAGCGCTTAATCCTTGACCTAAGTTTAACCTAGATTTAGAAGTCTGTGGTTGCTAGCAATAACGTAAAGTGGCTATAACGACACTAGTGCTGTTATGGGGAATAGAGTATAGACTTCTCTGAACTCATATTATGTATGTTCTTATATTAGTGTTCGTGACCAAGTAATAGACAGATAACAGTACAGGAGTAGAAAAAAGAATGAATGTGACGACTTATACCTACCTACACGAGTATCGCACGCGACGCGCAAGTCTCGCGACGCACGGCCGGAATTGAGGCACAATGAAATGACGACCTTAGAGCGCCAGAAATAACGTCCATATTGAAACGTAACTAAGAAAAAAATCAATTAATGAATAAACGCGGACACTTTCTGTTTAATTTATTTTTTATTGTACTAATAATATGTTGACGGAAAAAAGTAAACACTTTTGAAGTAGTTATGTATTAGGGCTATCCAAAAATTACCAATATTTGAGACTTTACAGATCCGTAAAGAGAATTTGTATAAGTTTTAATAATTTATCAACTCACATAATATAGTATTTAAAATAAATTGGCGAATTACAGTTATCTATAATTTCTGATAAGATAAGCCAGAAAATGTGAAACTTACTGAACCTTCTTTATTAATGACAGTCGCGATCGGTTAATTAGTATAATTTTGATTACTTTAACTGGGATGCAAGCGTCATATCGTAATAGAGGTACTTTTAAAAAGTTATGTATTACGCTGTACTCATAAAATCATAATATGATGAAAATTTAGTTTTTTGGTTATTTTACACTGACGCGGAACCCTAAAATGTTTAGTTCTATTTATTTTAACTATTACTAACAATACTTTATACCACACAAAAAGAAAATTACAGTTATCGAATTATGTCCAGGTTAAGGTAATTTGCTTGGTCTAAAACTTGAAATTTTCACAGAATGTGTATTTATTTCTATTGCCACTATAACAACAAATAATAAAAACAAAATTAAATTAAAAATAAAAGGGGTCCTTAAACAAAAAACGTGTTTTTTAGTGTTTTTGCTCGACGGTGGTATGGAACCCTTCGAATCCGACTCGCTCTTGGCCGGTTTTATTTATAATATTATATTGGCATAGAAAATAATTTAGTAAAAAAAAAGATAAAATTAAGGAATTTTTAGGGTTAATCAGATACGAGATACTTATTCGAGAAGAAAAAACCGGACAACAGTAGTTCAATGAATAAAATATTTACCTATGTACAGGCTGATTCGAGAGACGTGAGCAGGACTAACCCTACGAATTCTTTCTACAATCATGGGCACGCTATACCAACGAATTAATTAAGACAAAACCTCTTTTAACTTTTATGACAGCACCTTGATTACGATGTTTAGAAACACTGGGACGTAAAGCGTAAAGAGTTCTCGACGGAAGTATTCTAATTGTAAAGTGACTGTGAATGTCGCAAATAATTTAAAACGTTTGTTAAAAAAAAGCCCTAATGAACGTTAATCACATCAATACTGGTACGAAACAGTAGCCTATACTCGTAATTAAGTGGGTCCGTAGTGTTGATCCTGCTCACGTCTCCACAATTAGCTGTATAGTTTTAGGTAGAGACCGGATTTGAAGTAGCGATCTCAATATTAATATGGATATGACTAGTGCAATTTGTTAAATATATGTCATGTTGGTTATATAAGGTCTTAATTTTTACTGTGCAATGTGCAGAAGAAATATTAAAGAAGAAGAACTTAAAAAAATTAACAATGTTTTTATTTATTATCACCATAATTTTTGCTCAATATTTACAAAAGCTTCCAAAAAGGTTTTTACTCTTTTTTTCCGATAAGTTACATTATTTTTGTGTGTAGGAAAAATAATAAATTATACCAGTCATATCCATATTAATATTGAGATCGCTACTTCAAATCCGGTCTCTAGTTATAGGATTACCCGTTACGGTTAAACATAAAAGAAACACACTGCGAAAATGAATTAGATCCTATTGAAAATTATCAGTTTTATTTGCATAACTGCGTATATTTGTCTTAAATCTTGCAACAGTTTTTTTACTACTTTTATGCCACACCTGGCCATAAAATGGCTTTTACCGCACGCTACGCGTACGGACAAAGCCGCTTTCTGGCCAAGTGTAGACACAAAATTATGTACACAACACGAGAGGTAATAAAGATAGCCCTCGATCGCATACTTACGTCCCTCGCTTGCAGCTCAGGCCGCAAACATCTGCGATCTCGGCCTTTCTTTGTTTTACCACCCTAGTTGTGTAATGAATGAACTATTACCATATCGATTCTAATGAAACCAGTTATAAATTGCCGTGACAATACAACATTATAATGATTCATTTGTTTTTTTGTAGGTATAGTTAATTTTAGTGCAAATTTAAGAATTGCGATAGGATTGTAAAGTTTTGTATCATATACGAGTACAGTATGATATCGGCCCAGTGTACCATTCTGTCGACGCATTTATCTTATAGCGAGTAGGTACTGAAAAGTTGTAATGGTGCCTGTAAATTAACCACATACAGCAATCGAGGAGCGTGCACTGACAATGGTTCGCCACACACTCCTCGAGCTGGTCTTTTCCCGCATAGGTGTGTCATATTCTAAAAGGCGAATGCTCACAGAGCCCCACGAGCAACTGAGCTGAACCCTGGACGTATGTTGTGATTTTGTATCTCCGAGCTCGGGCGTGGTCTAGTATAACTGATTGATAAGAGTAAAAACTAAATAAGTATATTATGTAGTTAGTTGTAGATCAGTACTGGGCGGGGCGGAGCCTGCGCCTTGGTCGAGCCGAGCGGAACTCGAGCTGGAGGTCAGAGCGAGCGGTGTTTGTGGCCCGTTTATCAAATGCGTCCGCGCAAGGTCTCCGGCTCTTAAAACTCGCCTCGTTACGTTGCACCACCAATAGACTACTACAGCTATAAACACCTTATACCTAACGGTTTAAGACTACTTTAGCCTGTCCGAGAGGCATAAAGATCAGCGGATTCGACTGCATATTACGAAGTAATAGTACATACAAATGTATTTAATGTATATATATGTAACCAAATGAAACGAGATCGAAAGCTGTTTTCGGTGTGAGTATTGTTTCATTTCGGTTATTAAGCACCGCATTGATCGCGGCAGATCGTGAGCGAATTTCTTTTATACTCGGCTTCCGCCCATTGCGAACCTTGAGTCCATATAATTAATCTAAATCCCTGTATAATGAATTAGACCTTTTTTCGGGCGATAAATAGTAGTACATGTTTTGTATTTTGTGCTGCTGTTCGATCTAGCCGCAACGAATCCTTCCGATTTCTACCACAAATTACTCAGAGGGTTGATATTGTCAAACCGCGATTAGAATACGATTTCGAAGTACCGTTAGCTCAAAAGTACATACAATGAATAAATATAATTATAAGTCAATCTATGATATCTTCATAGTTTAAGTGCAGACACTTATAGATAAAAGATTATTTACAACCGATGCTTCATCATAATTATTTACTTTAAAGTCGACAGTATTTGACAAAACTGTCACTATTTTCCACATAAATTTCATGTTATCGAATTGTGACCGAATCGCTGTACCTGGCAAAAATAAATTTGTATAAGTAGTGTACAATATGAATTGTGGTAAAGATTGAGGCTATGACATTAGAGGCATTAGCTTCAATTAACGAAAACGACTGGAAAAAAGAGGTGGGCCACGTGAAACGTATTGAAAATAACTACTGGCTAAGAGAAAGATTAGAAATTCCTCGTACGACTTGTCAAAATAATAGGTACCTACTGCAGAAAACTATTTCTATGCTGTAAAATGTGAACGTAAATATTAAACACTATTTAGCACACTAATTACATATTTTATTTTCTTTGTATCAGGTGATGATACAGACAGCTCTGAAGACATTTAGTGATGTGATGAGGGAATAATTTTTGATTGTATTCCTGATTATAATGTTTAAATTATATCTATTTTATTTGAGTAGTTAATATCATTTATGTTTTTTTTCCCAAGTTTTAGAAATTTTTCGTACTGAAATAAGTATTTTCATTTATCTGCACACTGTACCACTGACAATGTCATTTCATGTATTAATTCAAAAATGGCGTATGTGCTCAATCGTATTCTAATCGCGGTTTGATAATAAACTGCTCAGAGTTACGGAGAATATGCGTAAGACAGTTATGAATGAAGTCGTACACCTTTACCACATATGTAATAAGGTTCGCTTTGAAAACATGAGCAAAATGATTTTGCTGTGAGTGTGACATAAAACGATTTGCTGGGTCTACGTTTTTCATTATTCATCATCTCATTATCATAGAGAATGATAGATTGATATTCAAATTCCATAATACAGCCCAAAAAACACCCAAACAATGAAACGTTTTGATAGCTATGTTATCCTAAAATTAAAATATAATAAACGTTTCAAATTTATTGAATTAACCGTTAAATTTAAATTACAATAGGGCTCTTTGTACTTTGTACACATGTTTACGAAATGAGTAAAAATGCTGAAAATTTGATATCTTTATCAGAATTGGCAATAGGAGCATTTAAACGATAGTATAGGTAGGTATCGGCACCAGAGTTGAGGTCACGCTGACAATGTCATGTAAAGAAAATGGGATTCTAAAACTAGAGTTCGTTTTTCGTAACGATAATAGCAAGTTCAACAGCAAACTGCAAGATTAAATAGAACAGATAAAAATATAATACAATTTTACATACGCGATACCATTATCCGTTTGGAATAGTTGTTTTTTAAATGAACACGTATCTGAATGAATAAAGGATTGATATCGGTAAATGATTATATTAATCGTAAAATCGAAAGAGAATAAGCCAATAATCTTCATATTTTTATTTTTCTTCTATTCGGTTTACCTATTATTTTGAAAATATGTGCACTTATTCGCATTCAGTCATTCGTTCATTGACTGCTGTTTTGCAATTAGTACTCTACATTATTTACATATCGAAATTATGGAAGTACTTTTTCCACGGACAAATGGATAAAAGATGGTAAACGGACTAGTTTACAACCAGATAATATGAAAAAAATATGACCTGTTTTTTTTATAAAAAATGTAGTTAAACACTTATTACTACTAAAACTGATTTTGAACTTGAAATGAAAATGCGGCGATGGAACGAACTGAACGCAAAATATATGGTTTACTAGCTTTATTTTTGCAAGTCTATTTAAAAGAATTTCCTTCCCGAATATGGGAGAAATCGCTCATTAGAGATAATACAGCCTGTTGTTTACTTATATTATGTATCTTTTATCATCATCAATCATATTTTAAATATTGCATTCGCTGTACTTATCGATATGCATTATAGTCGATAAATGTGAAATTCCTATGACAGCTCAAAAGTGCTACGAGAATTCCTCTGGTAACCAGGCAGGTAACTGTAGGGACGACAAATAATACATAATTATATTGTGTCTACTATCTGTTTATGGAATCTTGGAGAAATCGAGGGAACTCTTCAAATATTATAGGCACACATATAGCGATTTGGGTATTATTTTATAGGGTCTCATGCATTACTTATCGAATAGCTTCATTTGTCGAGAGGACCAGTGTTAACCGACCGATTCGATCGACCGATTTTTCCTTTAAAGGGTATTCAATTTATACGTTTGTGAAAGTGAAAGATGGCTGAAAATTATATTTTGTTTCGAAGGGTAGGTACACCTCTGAGGTTGTTCCATTGCAACCAAATCACGAGCTGATGATGGGATCTTAGAGTTATTGAGGGAACTTTTGAAATATTATAGGCACACATACGGCGATTTGGTTATTTTACATAGAGTCCTGGCATATCTTATCGAAAATTTAAAATCGAAATCTTATCGAAATTTATTGAAAGCCGGTTGTTTTAAAATTTTTAATTTTGTGGTTATATTATTTATTAATCATTTTATTGATTTGTTATGTAGGCAATCCCGGTATCTCGTATGTCGACTTCAGAAATAATTATGTTTACACTTTTCGAGCCTATTCCACGGAAATAAGGTCGAAAAGTGTTAACATATTTCAGACGTCGACTGTACCTTAATCACTCAATCGCTCGGTAGAACAATTTTTTATTCACTTAAAACTTTTTTCATTTTTTCTTGAAATGTTTTAAGATGTAAAAATGTGGGTACATTATGTTCCCCTCCGGATGTAAATACATAGCGCAGGTTAATACGCAAGACTTTACGCATTGCGTAATCAGCGCAGTGGCAGTTGCACACAGACGGATAAATCGATCACTATCTAATCGCCGTCGCTCGTGCCAACCTACATGTCGTTTACTCACTCGGAACTAGACTTACGTCTCGTTTCGTTATGCATGAAGGGAGTGAATTGATTTTCAATGGAATGACTTATCGTTTCAGGATTAGTTAAGGTCTAAGCACGTATCTATAACTTCGGGATCGCCATTGTCTCACATGACAGCCATAACAACTCGGCGCAACGACAACAGCCGTGAACACTTTATCGCCCCAAGAACGACGGCGAGAAGAGGACTTGAAATTTCCCGCCCAAAGCAGTGCAGATGACTCCACTTGGACATTTCAGGGCCTTAGTGATAGGTACCACTCATCATAACATTGACCATAGATTCAATTAGAGAATGGGATGTTAATTTGACTGTCCTTTTTTCCAATCGCAAATAAAGATAGACGTAGCATATAGAATTGGGAAGCAATCGATGCAAAGTATAAGACCTATTCGTTAATTTTAAGTTACAAAAAAGTTCTACCGAGCGGTCATTACACCCATACGGGACCCTAAATACCTAAGGAAACTTAACTAATGTTTTAATGCGACAAGAGTAAACTGAGATTTAAGGGCATCTTGTGTAAGGTATCTTTTTTGACAATCCGAGGTACAGTCAGCGTCAAATAGTCTGTAGCATCCAAAGCGCCATATATATCGTAGCACGTCTTTATTACTATATGTACAAAGATGTGTTACGATATATATGGTTCTTTGGATGCTACACGGTATTTGACGCTGACTGTACCCCAATATCAACGGTTAAACGAGTTCTCATTACATTTATTTTTATAAATCTTGCATAATATTTTTAACCCCCGACGAAAAAAGAGGAGTGTTTTAAGTTTCATGCAAATGTCTGTCTATCTGTGTGTCTGTCTGACGGTGTGCATGGTATCATAGCTATCAAATGGATGGGCCGATTTCAGGGTTCAATGCGGGTTTTTTTTACGTGAAAGCAAGTTTCCTTGCGGTTCTTAGCTAAGAGTATCAGCTCTTTTCCAAAATGAAGTATGGCATTTACAGCATAAAATGGAATGTTAGTACATAAATAGCATTTAAAAAGCATGAAATAAAAATTAAATAAAAAAATTCTAAATATCCCGACTAAACAAAAACTCTACCTATCAATTGGCCTTTTATGTTTCAAGATAAGTTGTTGTCGGGAGACCTAATACATGCAGTACTAAAACAGAGTTCCCTCGACAACAACATATCTTGAAACATAAAAGGCCAATATATAGGTAAATACATATCATTTTTAAATTAAGTTTTTCTGTATGCCAATGCTGGTTATGCTTGTTTTACCTGATCGATTTCTCATCGAATGACACGATGTCCGAAAGGTTTTTAATATTGACGATAAAAAAATATCGATAGACTACAGATTAAAGAAATAATAAAAGCGTTTCCGCCGTCGCTTCGCTCAGAAGAGTAATACATAATTAACTTAAGATTTATAAACTTATACAATATCAATCAGTATGCTGTACAAGTTAAGCAATTCATGTTTCAGAAATGTATAACGCTAATATACTATATTTAGTGAGTTATGTTAAGCAATTAGGTACTGTTTTTTAAGTTTCAATTAATGCTAAAACGAATTCCAACGCACGATCTAAAATTAATCTTTTTAAAACATGTGGTTTACAACTAAAGGGCCCAGATAGCTATGTTCGGCGACGTGAAGCATTTTTTTTCTTTATTGCGTTACAACAAATTGAAAAGGTACACACTTAATCACTGAGTGTACATTTATCGTAACTAATTCCGTTTCCCAAGCATGATTAGTTTCCCACCGGTAATTACGATTCATTTTAATTTTTGGGTAAAGATTGGGGGGTTAGCTCATGATTAGCATACCTATATTTCCTTTTCGCGATATTAATGTAGGTAGTCGTTAATTTAATAATGAAACACTAGGCCGACATCTAAATAGGTAATTTAAAACCTATAAAACCAGTTTACTGAAGATGAGAAGCCTTGGTAGCGGCTAGCGGCTGTTTTATAACCTCCATAAATTCTAGGAAGCTTTTTAAGGTGACACATTAAATTTGAATTGCATACCGAAATAGCATGAGAGTTATTCTGCTGACGAACGATTGTGTGTGACCCAATGACAAAGAGAAAAAGAGCTATAAAACGAATTGTCTCGAATGAACTAGTTTCCCCTTTCAAAGTTGTTTTTGTTAGTTATTTTACATTACGCTACGCGTTAATATGCGTAGGTCAGAATATTTTACTGAGCATAAGTGAACAAATAGCACAAAAGCAAAGATTCGTAATTTAAATGGTGGCAGGACCTACTATCATCATCAACAAAAATTACAGAGTAAAACTTTTTTCAATGGTTCATCTATTTTAATACACAATGCATCCTTATAGCTTAGATCGCCAGAAACAGTCGTTCCCGTTCAGATTCGCTATACGGCCCGAAGCATGCATGGAAATGGGTAAACTTGTACACAGAATTATGAATATTTGATAGTAATAGTACAGTTGACGGCACAAATATGTTCGTTCATGCCTTCGACTGTACCTTATACATACATTTGTTTTGCTGTTTAGTGATACCCGCAAATATACCTAATGTTATATTACCGATTCAGTGTACGTCAACTGCGCAAACCTATAACGTACATATATGCACATATCTACATTTATCTCATAAACACACACATTACCCTCCTTTGCTTGACATGTCGGGTGATAATTTATTAGCGCGTTGGTTATTGCGTCACTACATTAGGCCAAAAGTTCAATGTCCTATTAAATAAGAAAACCACTTTTTAAAACCAGTTCTTTCCGACTTACTCTTTTGACAACGAGAAAGCATTTCATTTAAGTATTCTATAAATTTATACCAATTGATTCATTTATTATTTTCTTTTCAATTTAATTAAACTGAAAACAAACCATATTAAATATTTTTTTACGTAAATATCAGCTGTATATGTACGTATGTGTATGGGTGTGCTAGTTTACGTAACAAATAAAATTAAAAATGAACTTTTTATGATTTTATTAAGTACGAATAATAAGTAGGAATTAAATTTTCATAAAAAAAATCGTACTTAGAGCGATATTTTACGTTGTCTATTGTATTCTATATATCGCATACAGATAGAGCCAAAATCGAACGAAAAGCTGTGGATTTCTGACTAACAGCTTTAAAGACGGACTAATCATCGTTTCCACGATTGTCAATGCAACGAGATCTAGTCAGGTCGCTGTGGCTGTGAGCCGCTTGGTGTTCTGGGATGGAGAGAGTCGCTCTCCCCGCCCCAGTGGCGAGTATGACCTGGTTATAATAATTATAGACATCTACTATATCCTATTATTCTTAAGTTAGTTCTGTATTATATCTATATTGGGAACCGAATCGATTTTTATGTAATATTTTATTAATGTTAGGTACACGTTAAATAGCTTATATGAAGAGAGGCAGTTCTATTATGAACCATAAGTCATTCTGTGTACATTAGGGCTTCCGAACCCCTGTGCGGCCAAAACCAGGATTCTGGTATTGGCCATACAAGGATGATCACCAGCGGAAGGCTTTGCTTCATAATGAGTGAAGTGTCGACAATATACCCTCAAATTATGAATGCTTAATTGGCGTAGTATGTTTGTTAATGACGAAAGAAATGATAATTAGTACATTGACGGACGGCTGGAGGCGCCGCCAGCCTTCACCGCCTTCGGATATGAGTTATCTGTATCGAGGAAAGAGTTCCCGTGGTGAAAGTTCCAAGTGGACATTTAGCGAAACGCCGGGTTTCACAATGTGCTCCAAGTGTTTCGTAATAAAATACCAGGGAAGGCATTTTATCAAGTGGTGCGGCGTAACGAGGCTAGCTGGTGGTAATGGTAACTCTGCGAGCGGGCAGAATTTCAGTAATTTTCTTTGCTTCGAATTCCTTAAACAATCGCAGTTGTAAATGCTGCGTGTTTTTGTAATGGTGTCGGGTGTTAAACGTCTGCCTTGACCGAGTATCGCACTACGACCCTGCAGCGGTCTTGCGAAGATATAACAATAACTATTTGCTCTATTGTCCATATTTTTTCTCATAAATAACAAGTTCAGAAAGTACTCAGTTGTGTTTAGTGAACTACTAAAAACGAAATGAGTAAGTACTTAAGTATTCTTGCTCTCGATTATATCATAATAACAGAGATGTGAGAACGTCTTTCAATTCGAGTAACTCGGTACCTAGGTATATAAAGCCATTTTTAGATTTCAGCGTACATTTCGCATTTAGAACGTGTATCCATTCGTCGAAAAAACTTCAGTTTGGCAAAAATA
The DNA here is from genome assembly GCA_947034925.1 of Eudemis profundana. NCBI lineage: Eukaryota > Metazoa > Arthropoda > Insecta > Lepidoptera > Tortricidae > Eudemis > Eudemis profundana. The sequence goes on from OX344794.1 coordinate 32,287,244, forward strand.
TTGTGCAATGCCAATGCCAATCAATCCCATTACTATTAAGGATCCATAGACTATCAAAAAACTAGAAATAAGAGACTAGAAAAACCAAAAAAAAAGAAACATTTGCAATAGTTATAGTAAGTAATTAATAGTAGAGTCAAAATACGCGAATGTCGTGAGTTGCGATACGAGCCACCGCGGCCAAGTATAAAGACAACCATGTAGTACGACTTCGGCCGTTTAGGAGCGCGCGACACGTATTTACACAGACGCACGACGCGCGTCTGTGTGAGTGAACGCCATACTGTGACATGCTCGCGCATGCTCAAATCCTTGCCTGTGGTGCGTACGTACACAGCGCGCACACATGCGCTCTCCCGATGTACCTTTTGTAGGAAGAAAAACTACCGTATACCGTGGCCGCGGCGGCGAGTATCGCAAATAGAGACGCCATGAGCGTTTTTTGACTGAATTATACAACGTTGCATACAATACTTTTTCTACGACTAGATTTTAAAATATAAAATACAAAATTAAACATGGCGCGCAAACAAGGCAAATATGACATCATCATCATCATCATTACATATGACTGACAAATGTATCTATGGTAAACTTTGTTTTGAATTTGACGTATACTGCTAGTGACACGCAGTGACGATTATAAAAATTTAAAAATACTTTTTTTATGTTGGCATCAAAGAATTTAGTTCGGAAAGTTTTGTTTTTCATAACAATACCGCTTGAATTTATTTGTTCGTTAAGTTGGTAGTTGTGCATTTTTATTGTAAAGTTAGTATTGATCGCTTAATCCTTGACCTAAGTTTAACCTAGATTTAATAGTCTGTGGCAGCTAGCAGTATCGTTTTGGGGCTTTAACGACACATGTATTATTGTTAAACCCGGGAAATTCCGGGTTCAATAAAAATATATAATTATTTTTGGTGGTTGTAACCACTCTTAGTTACGTCCTCCCGCGAAGTTTAGGTAAATAGGCACTACTTATTCCGAGCTCTGATCATCTCGCAAAATTTCAAGCACTCCTGACACACAACCTCCCATCGCCATGCAAGTAAGTCACACTCCGGTTCAGATATCAAGAACGCGTTGAGTTGTGCAAAGGCGCGAAGGACCGGCGAGTTCCGGTGCGATGCTGTGCGGGCTGGAGGCACTGCCAAAAGCACACGCGTACGTGGTCGTAAGGGAATCCTAGGGATATCCGGAACATACAACCTCAATGATACGGTATAGTGGGCAGAGACCTTAAACCACAACAGTCCTGAACTCAACGGTAATGTCGAAAATACATCAAAACTCGTCTTAAATCACAGAGAAAATTGCCTAAATCAAAGAGCATTTCAAACGTCTAAGGCCTCTTACATGTCATTTTAAGAATGATTATTAGAGACCGGATCTGAAGTAGCGATCTCAATATAAATATTGATATGACTAGGGCAGTTTGTTAAATACATGTCATATTGGCTATATAAGGTCTTAATTTTTACTGTGCATTGTGCAGAAGAAATATTAAAGAAGAACTTAAAAAAGCAACTATTTCAAAAATTAAAAAACGATGTTTTTATTTATTATCACCATTATCTTTGCCCAATATTTACAAAAGCTTCCAAAAAGGTTTTTACTTTTTTGTTCCGATTAATTAAAGCCTAACAACTTTCTATTTGACCCTGACACAGTGTCGCTACAAACAGTTTACGTATGGCAATAATGTGCATACGTCATGTATAGTCAGCATGGTGTGTATTGGGTTTGTGTTGATATTTGAATAATACCAAAACATTGTTTACAGAGAATCAGAGCTTTGTAATATTACCTATTCGTCAAAATCCGATTCCAAATACTTAATATTTCTGTATTCTTCATATTCTGACTCTGGTGAAGTTTGATCTTCGTCAGATGTTGTGTCGCTTTCAGGACCACCAACCTCGATTATAAAACTTTCAGTCTGGGATTCGATTATAGGATCTTTATTCCTATAATCGTCTTCAATTTTTTTTACATGGTCACAGCAGTTGGCCCAGTTTTCTCGAGTGACTTCCTAAATAGTAGTAATAAATAAAAAAAAACAGATAAAGCATAAATTACATAAACTCAATCCTAAATAATTTATACTACACAACTAAATTCTAAACATCAAAGTATTTTTATATCTGAAAACTATCTTCAACAAGCTTTAGGAAAGCATCATTATCGAGAGAAACATTTTGTACAGTTGGCAAAGTCGAGACCGTTTCATTATTTTTAGAAATATTTTTAATTGTGGATCTATGAGAAAATAAAATCTATTAAGTTTAAGTATAACATCTAACCAGTTCAATACAACCGTACTATAAAGTGTCAGTACCAGTCATGTCAGTAACCAATTGAAAAACATTTTTCAAATTCTATTCAATCCTTCGTCCTTTCTTTGCTTTAAATACTTCATTGTATTTAAAATGATTTTTTGCATCTTTTGGAATCTTTTTCGGCATTTTTATGATAAAATCGTTTAAATCGCGATATATTTTCGTTTTGTTTACATCGGTGACATTCGATGACATTCAACGTCTGATGTCAAAGTGTAATCATTGCCAGTAAAAGAAATTAATATCACTGAAAATCCGCAACATGGCGAGGGCCAAATAGAAAGTTGTCAGGCCTTAGTTACATTATTTTTGTGTGCAGAAAAAATAATAAATTATACCAGTCATATCCATATTAATATCGAGATCGCTACTTCAAATCCGGTCTCTAATGATTACTTATAAACCATGTCCGGCTAATAATAGTAGTTTATGCAATTGATACCTATAATGAGATGCGTTAAAACATGGTTCACAACAATAACACACAAGGCTTAAATATGTACAGTTGCGTACAGTGCTTTACCTACACGCATATTGTAAGCTCTCTATTATGTTTTCAAAAAACTCTTTTCACGCTTATCACGCAACCATAGTTTTTTTTTAATTCAGAGTCAATCTAGAGTGGGCCTCAACTATCATATCGTTCCATATCAAGTAACGTGCGACTATTATTAAAATTGTTTGCAATTGACATTTCATACCGAATAAAACGTCATTTCAACTGATATTAGAATGAGGGTGTTTAGAAATCATAAACCCACCAGCTGGCAGCAGGGTGGCGAAAGGTCTTTTTGACAGTAGCTGTCAAGATCCACCAATCACACCACTTGATTTTGACATCTACTGCCAAATAGACCTTTCGCCACCCTGCTGCCAGCTGGTGGATTTCTGATTTCTAAATACCCTCATTGAGGTCAAAAAAATTGCTTTATTTTTCAGAGATGTTCTAAATTGGAATGTATTAATAACATCAAATTCGATGTTATTATGAAGCAATAATAACATTTTCATAGATAAGAAATTTTGTTGTTCTAACAAAACAGTTTATCTTTATACTGGTTGTAATTTGCGGTTTTTGAACGAATTATAGAGGGTTTATGGTATGTGTGTAGATAAAAACTTAAAAAGTCGCGTGTCATTTAATCGTAGCTGTGAAGGAATGTATAACAGGATATTCGAACTATGTTCTTAGCGACCTTGGAATTAAATAATAATATATAAAACGAACCGTCCTCCACAACAATAAAATTGTGAATGATTGATATAATAAAATACGAGTTATATGAGTATTAATGTTTATTTATCAGGGCGGTATTCGTTTGCGATTCCGCGTGATTCGCAATGTTCGGTGCCGAAATCAGAATTATTAATGGTATCGCAAGTTCATTACTTTTCTCAAACATGCAATGAAATGTTGACATTACGTGCCTAGTAATAGGCCGCAAAATATCTCGTTTCCGGTACATAGCTTGACGGTTGGCATGTAATGGATTTTTTTTTAAATTTCCATTTTATATTTATTTGGGCCACGACATCACGGCGTTCAGCCATTAAAAAAACAATAAACGAAGTTTGCTATGATGATGTTTGATTTTATTTTTATAAAATCGACATCAACATAACAATTTACACATTATAAACAATGTCCAATAATTTTAAATCGCAAACTTAACTACAAGAATACACATTTAAAATATTTGATCTAAATATTCGCGGTAAAAATTTATACTGCTTTTGGAAACAGTTTTTGGAAAGGAAATTGAAAATGTTTCATTCTGTAATTCTATTTTTTGGCTACTTTACTATTAGTGTCTCTAAAGGTTTGATTTTTTGGAGTGTTTTATATTTTTTTATTGCATATTTGAGAAAAGCACTATACATACCTCGGCGTGAAATTGGGTTGCCAGCCTCGTAACTATCTGGCCTCGTGCTCGCTCGGCCATCTATATGTACTCGACCGGCAACCCCTCACTTACCGGCCTCTGTAGTAATGTACTATTTGTTACTAATTTTATTTGCTACAAAAACTACTATATACAGGCGACCCGTGGGGCAGGAGCATTTTGTTTATTCTGATTTAGAGCGAGTGTGTCCTCTGTGTTCCGAAAATAGTTTTTTTCGAATGGCGATTAATAGGTACCAGTCCCATATTTTGCCACTTTTTTTTCTTAAGGGTGAAGCTACATATATCAGCATCGAGCAGCATTTTCTGTATAGGGAAACGTCATTTAGTATGGGGATGCGTAAGCATGCTTACGCATGTAAATGACGTTTCTCTATACAGAAAATGCTGCTCGATGCTGAAAGATGTAGCTTCACTCTAATAGCATCTTTTTCCAAAGCGATTTCTAACCATTGCCATAACTGACCACTTTTTATTTTTTCCCGGAAGCGATTTTTATGAGGAGCGGATCTTCTTTGTCGCATATTTTGCTAATCTGCTTTGTCATTATTTTGTAATAAATAAGTAAACAGTAGATTTTAGTTAGTAATAAGAAGATTTTTTTCATATCGTATACATAATAATTTCCCACCGAAATTTCGGTTTCGGCATAAATGACGACCGCTTTAGCTTAGTTGGTAGTGACCCTGCCTATGAAGCAAGAGGTCCTGGGTTCGAATCCCGGTAAGGGCATTTATTTGTGTGATGAGCACGAATATTTGTTCCTGAGTCATGGATGTTTTCTATGTATTTAAGTATTTGTATGTATGTATCTATTAAATATATCGTCGTCTAGTATCCATAACACAAGCCTTATTGAGCTTACTATGGGACTAGTTCGATTTGTGTAAGATTGTCCCCTAATATTATTATATTATTATATAAATATCATACAGTCAGCATCATAGGTAAATATTTATACAGATAAAGTGACAAAATTATCTTAACAGATATTAACGAATATTGGTTGAAAAAGCATGGTACAGCAGTGCCTTTGTTTTGCTCGACTTGGCGGGGGCACTGCCGTGATGTGATATATGATGTTGGCTATACATGTGTTAGTCCGCTTCTCATATAATTCCCTTGGAACCAAAATAATGACAATTAGAGATTAGGGAAATATGCGACAAAAAAGATCTGCTCCTCATAAAAATCGCTTCCGAAAAAATAATTAAAGTGGTAAATAATGCGAGTGGTTAGAAAACCAATAAATTGAAAAATAAATAATAGTAGAAAATTATGGAAATGGTTAGAAATCGCTTTGGAAAAATATGCTATTGAGAAAAAAAAGTGGTAAAATATGGGAGTGGTATTAATCGCCATTCGGAAAAAAACAAGACTGAGAAGCTTAACGCATCTTGCATCTGGCATTCTACTTCACCATCAAATGCCCATTTGACTTAAAACATGCATCCATCCATAATATAAGATAATCCTTTATTATTTCAGATATGCTATAAATCTATAAATATGAATTCGTTTAAATTATATATATTGTAAGTTTCAGAATATTGTATTAAATAAAACAAGTGAAACATAAGTAAGCTAGGCAGAAAACAAAACTATTATATACATTTAAAAATAAACAAGCTTTATAAAACAAAATAATTAAACCGAACTAAGTAGCCCATAAGTAAAATATGCTCCGCGGGTCATTTTCTGTTGAAGTGGCGCCCAGGAGGCTGTTAGCGTATAATAAAGCATTGATCTGACTGACTGAGCCTGTCCAAAATAAATCTCTAACCAGGACATTAAGACTTCCACGAAATCTTCACACGTAACAACAACTCCCGTCTAAGAGGTCATCGCTTAAAGCTGGAGTCTTGTCGGTCACATAGTAACCCTCATAAACACTTTCTAGGCAACAGCGTGGTGAAAACCTACCAGAAGATGTAGTTTCGGCATCTTATGTCAACCAATTTACCTAAGAACAGATTAGACAAGCATAATTCCACTCAACCACGTCAATAAGTTAATAGCTCACTGGATTACAGGCATTATCAGTTGTCCCAACGGCCTGCCTGATTAAATAATATACCCAATAATAATAAATAGTAAGCAACGCTTGTAAATATTCTGGTATAATAGTTACTTAATTACAGACAGTATTTTAAACAGAGAACTTTTATATCTTTGGCAAGTTTCATAACTTTTTACCTACAAATCCCACTTGCGTCGAATTCTTAATTAATTGTGACCTTATGCTATGCGCAAGCAAATGCGCAGGCCCATGTTCTCAATAGTTTTTCGGACGTTACTCGAATTTGTCACGAAGTTTGTGCAAATCGTGTAAGTTGGCCTTGCAAAACCATTTTCTGTTGGTCAATATATCAAGTAAGGAATGAAAGTAATGTTGATACGAATTATATTTTTCATATCGATTAGTTTTATCCAGTTCACGGTTTTAAGTTATTACGAGGGAAACTCTGCCGTCCTAGTCTAAAAGGCGACTTTTTACTATGAGCTTCCATAGTAAAAAGTCGCCTTTTACACTAGGACGGCAGAACTAATTAAGTGTTGTGAGTAAAACCGATACATAAGTAGCCATATAGTTTTGCGCGTGTGACGATGGCAGTGAGTAGAGGGTGGTTGCGCAATGGCGATGCCGAAGCGGGACGCGGAGCGGCGCATGCAAACAAACAGTCATCTGTCCTGCCCACTGACCAGCCACGGGAGACATTTGCATACACGTCGTAACTGCATGTCGGTTTGCTTATTGACATCGAGTGGAAACTCTATTATAATTTTAATAACATGTAAGCGCATTACTGAGTAAGGCCAACACCATAAGAGTTAAGTAAGTCACTGCTCTATAGTGGCGACATTTTATAACCCTGACCCCTGACTACGTTTAGTAAACGTTTAATTTCATATTTTACGGATGAATAAAAGTAAACAGCTTTATTCATGAAATTACCACAGGTGCTTATTCCAGGTGTTCCTGTGTTCATCCCATAACATAAATATTATAAATGTATTTATCTCAAAATGGAGATAAAATAGATTTGTGGACAGCAAAATCACCCAGTTGATAAAAAGCGAACGCGACCTCGTTTCGCTCATCGAGACATTAGGCCTCACGTATAATCAGCCGCATGATATTGGTGTCTAACGCAACATAAACCAAAATGATTAACAAACTTAAGTTGACAATCGGATAGTGGGTTACGGTATTAAATAATACTTCTAGATTGTTTACTAATTCACCCGAACTTTGAACTTAGCCTATTGAGTCACAGATTTTGTCACAAGCCGCGCCACTGTTACATTTACTGACTTATTGCTAAATAATAAGTTTATATAAACAATCCAGTTTAAAACCAGCATAACCACTTGGCTGTATGTCGAACCAAATTACTCGGAACTTCACACGCATGTCAAACAAACAGTCAGTTAATCAGATCTGGGAGTGGGTTAAAATTGTAGTCTTCTTGCAACGAGCATTAAATAAATACACAACTTTGGTTAACGTATTATATTAAGTATAATATGTTAATGATTATTATTTGTTGCTGGTTTAGCTAATACTAACTAAGAACATAGAATTAATAGACGCCACCGCGGGCCTCTGCCTCTTCCGCCCAGGCTCGCTAGCGAAAACACGTATTGTGTCCTGTAATATAGTTGTATCCGATCACCACATGTTGTGTATTAAATATAACATTTGTTGCAAGCTGACTCGTATTAATCATCACCAATTCACCACGCAATAGACCCCAAAGAGTTATCTTCATCTGTGTCTAACTAGAAAATATATATATCGAAATAAGTATACCTTCACGAGATAATTATACTCGCACGCTCATGTAGAAGATAGGAGTAGGTATACCTATTTCCATATTATACCTAACTTACCAGCAGTTAAACTTCGAATATTACAGAAGTCCAAACATAGTAAACATTAAGTTAGTTATCAACACCACATGATACATAAAGCGTATTTATTTTAAGAAGTGGGAGTTGAGGGCAAATTTCGTCAGTTTTGTTAGGCGTTATCGTTTCATTTCGATGATTTATTGATTCTTCTCAGTGATTTATTTTATTAATTTTCTTCATAAAAACAACAAAGTAGGTATACAGGGTGATTTTCGATAATCGATAATTTCAACCAATTTCATCGGTAAAACTGACTTTAATTGAATGACAGAATGGTCACAAAATACGCAAATTTTCGAGAAAAACGGCGTTTTCCGTAAAAAAAAAACTAAGCTTTTGCGTCCGTTTTTCACAATTATAATTTCTTTGGTGGATTTTTTCTTCAGGTCGGTGATTTATTGTTATTGTTACCAAATAACGTGCATTTTTTCTTACAATTTTAAACAATAAGATCAAAATTATATCGCGTGAAACAGATGTACTGCCCTAAATTTCACTGAAAGTTTAAAAATCTGTAAAAAAGAAAGAGTGGCTACAAAAAAAATTCAAATCCATTTTACCGATAAATTTAGCTGAAATTTCACCCCTTTTAATATGTAGTTTATCGAAAACCACCCTGTATGTACATAATATGTTTTTTTTAAACCATGAGTAATGGTGAAGGAATAGTTGCTGAAGGCTATTTGAAACAAGGAGCCAGATAATTTGACTGTCATTAATGCAATGCGAATTTTAACAGCTTTTGAAATAGAGGCACTTTAAGCAGCGTAGGAACCTATAGTGATAATGACCACGAGCGAAAGTTCATTTTTATCCAACAATGGGCTGAGAATTCATTACCACTACACCAGGAGAAATCTTTCCTACGTCTACACAATGATTTTTGTTTCAGAATTAATGATATAGGTACCTAACTTTAAGCACGTATCTATGGCATCAAAAGCGATGTTCCACTTCTTTTCACAACTGTGTATGGATTCAGCAAAAAAGGGTTACTTAATATTTGGTAAAACTTGATGTTAAACACGCTCTGAATTTAAACATTCTGGAACGTTGTGGTCTGACAGTATACGAGACATAATCCGTTTAAATTGCTTGATATTATTGGGTACGCAGTAATAGCGGAAAACAAAGATACCACATTCATAATTCCAAACACTTTAGAACGCCTCCGAAATTTATTTATTTATTTAATCTTTATTGCACAATACAAATAGTACAATTGGCGGACTTAATGCCTTAAGGCATTCTCTACCAGTCAACCAATGGGCTAAACAGAAACATTGTTTTGGTGCAGGGCCTTATAAAATATTAAGTCGAAAGAACAAAATAAATACACTTCGATACAACTGCTTGTATTTATACGATAACGAAGGCTTAGCTGGGCCATATTACTTATTCTATGGCCGGGCACAAAACAGTTAATCCATTAATTACCGAAAGTAATATTATTATGGCTATTGATTTAGTTTTAAGTTAAAAATAGTTAACGGACTCTTATAACATCCATTAACATTCCGTAAGTCAATAAATCGTTAAATAGGTACTTACTAATCTTATCACTTATTATAATAAAATTGTGACACAAATGACGTCATGTGGCGAAAATCCAAAATGTATTCGAACGATGCGTCCTTACGAGGGGAATAGATTAACACCTCATGTATGTTTTTAATCCTAAAAATTATAAATTTAATAATCCTAGAAATTATAAATTTAAATTGATAAAGTCCAATGGATTTGCTAGGGTTTTGAAAGAATACCGTACACGAGAGGCGCAAACGTAATGACTAATGACAGAGTGGACGCTCCATTAAAAAAGTCCAAAAAGGGGCTAAAAAATTTGGAGCGATTATTAGGAAGAATATTTTAGGAAGATGGGTAGTTTTACCAGCTGGAAAAAGGTCACCAGGCAAAGCGACAAATGGAGGAAGATTGTAGAGGCGGCCAATACTCACAAAGGGTCGCACCGCCACTGGAAGTAAGATAGGAAAAATCTACATACCAGAACAGTAGTAATGTGTACTACACCTGACGAACTTTCCGTATATTTAGTTTATGTAGTTGCAGGGTTTAAGTGCTTATTATGTTATAAAGAACTGATAACTAACAATAAGCCAGAAGTAAAGTAAATTAGGCGAATGATTTTTCCTAGCTCACAGACGAAATTGCTAACTAAAGGCTATGTTATTACTTGTAACTGAATAAAATTACAATTAAAAGACAAATTATCAGGTACCTACGGCGACAAACACAATTAAATAGACCTGTAATAAAAATCAATTATAAATAAATCTAATTACAGATACTAGGTCCTTAGAAAATTCTTAATGTAGGTTCATAGTTATTTTCTGTACATTACCGAGCAAAAAAGGTAATACCTACATACAAGGCGCGCCAAGCAAAGGCACATACAATTAATAATTGTAACGATTACTACTTCCGTAACATGATTGAGCTACTTCGACGCGAGCGGCGCTGTCGTGTTGGCGGCTCGTTATTGCTGCTGAACCTTACCTAATTTATACCAATAACATGTTATATTAGGAAGGAAGAAATTTATACAACATGACTTAAACGAACATTCCTATGCTATTAAAATGTAATTATAAACACTGAAAAGTTTGAAAAAGTGCACTTATTTTCGGTTCACTCCAGTCAATTGGAGCGGACGGATAGTGATCTATCCGTATATATTACGGAGTGTAGTTTGTTGAATTCACACATTTTTATAAAGAAGATAAATATACCCGTGTAGTAAGTTACACAGTTGTAATAATTATGCATCATGTATTGATGTACATACACTCGCGGTCATAGAATTCGGGTCACCGTAATTTAAATAATAGAAATAGGTGTTTTTCAATATTTGATATTTTTTTCATTATAATATACTATTGTTCAATATCTGGCTGTATTAGTAATATCCGCTAACCCATCATAAAAATATTATTATCCAAAAATGTAATTTTCTGCAATATTTCACTTCGTTAACGTCATTATTTTCCGTGGGTTTTTACAAGTTGGATCTAAACCTGAAATAGCTATTATTTTCAGTGTAATTTTTGCAGATAATATCTAAAATTAATTAAACATCAAAACGTGATTCAATAATTTCACAACCCTGGAGTATTTTAGGAAATATGGTGGTATTTCACTGACCCGAATTCATCGTCCGTGAGTGTAGCTTCACATGCAGTATTTTCCATAATCAAATCATTTTGCGACAGCTTCTCAGGTAAACAGTTTTACACAAAGTGGTATAGTTAAGAAGAAGAAAAAGATTAATGCACAAACGAATATAGGTAAAAACTTATTATGTTCACTATTGACCCCTGCCACATGCTTGCAGTTTGACCGTTTTAGAACCGGATATGTGATACTGTATAGGGGCGTAGTAATTGATTGGTTTACCTCGAATCAGTCACCGGCACAAATCGTAAAAGAAATCCGTGATAAGACTATATTATCATTATTATCATTTATCACTTGTCATCGACTTAATATTGGACACTTGAAAACCAAAATAGTTCTGTATATTTAGATACTCTGATACTATGTATAAGGCCAAACATCGATCATCCCTCATCCTTTTCCCAATGAAACCATTTTAGTATGTATACAATAAGAAGTAAAAATAAATAAGTACAATCCGCTAGAGTAACCACTCCATATCCTGCAAGCAAGGCTATATTTAATTGAAAGATTTTCAGTTGTAATGTTTATTTGACAGTTAAGGTAATCGAGTTTTTAATTCAAATAAAACAATACCAATCTACAGTAAAAAACATAAATACAGCAACAATGTATATCTAAATAGGTACTCGTAGTTGCCTACTTTTTTCCTGATCATAAATCAACCATACCATAAATCAAAAATCTTTAAAGAGTAAACCTTTTAATCGGGGTAACTCTAAATCTGCAAACTTCTGCAAAGGCAGCCATATGCCATCGTGTTTGCTATACAATTAAATTACGGGTTATGAAAAGGTCTTGAAAAAATTCATCTACCTTTGCCAGGATAAGGAGAGGTAACCCTAACGCAACCACCGACTGCAACCGCACGAGGAGCAACGTGGGTATGAGCGCTGACGACCAATTCCACGGCACGGTTCTTTCCACCTACCACAGCAGCCAAATGCAAAATCTAGTTTTATCGCTGAAACTTCTATTGTAACTTTCCAAGGTATCGTTGGACCCCGGAATCCTGGAAAAATAACGGCCACTAACTCCGATTTGTTCTAAATTTGTGTAATGCCGCTTTTAAATATAAAAATGTATACCGAATAAATGATTTATCGGATTGTTCTGAACAATTCGATACAAACGCCTGTCACATATTAACCTTCAAATGGTCACTTTGATTTCCTTGTCGTCGGCGGTTTGAGAACGGCCAATAGACCATATTGTCAGCCTTTTTAAGGTTGAACGTTTTAGAGAATTTTCATACAAATTTCAGTCCCGTTTTTCTCCAGCCGTGATCATTTTCTGTACTTGAAACATTATTAGTTCGATAGTACTTTTCCTTCTGATTCCGCCAATAAGAAAAAAATACCGAAAAAATTTTTAAAACAAAAAATAAAAACCGACTTCCAAAAACTTAAACTAAAAAGCAGAAAATAATATGTTAATTACCCGAAAGAAATGGATAATCAACGATTCATATATACATATACAGATATTTATAGTTTTTAACCTGCTTTTTTGAAGTCGGTGCCTGCCACGCAAAGCTGGCTATGCTGAGCTCCTTTTATCCTTAGCTTCACCGACTTCAAAAAAGCAGGTTAAAAACTATAAATATCTGTATATGTATATATGAATCGTTGATTATCCATTTCTTTCGGGTAATTAACATATTATTTTCTGCTTTTTAGTTTAAGTTTTTGGAAGTCGGTTTTTATTTTTTGTTTTAAAAATTTACTTTATTTTTAAATTTTTAGTGGCGCTGTAAAAATACTATTTTAACCAAATAGACTAAAGTCTATTTAGTTAAAAGAAATTTTTTCCAAATCGGTCTAGCCTCAAGTAATCGGGGAACAAACCTACATAAAAATTGATCTTTGTTTTGAAGTCGGTTAAGACTGGAAACTTATATCTAATAAGAAGTGCACGAGAAACTAAGAAAAATACCAAAATCGCTATATGTGTGCCTCTAATATTTGAAGAGTTCCCTCGATTTCTCCAAGATCCCATCATCAGATCCTGATTTGGTTGCAATGGAATCACCTCGGAAGTATACCCTTTCAAACAAAAAAATAATTTTCCAAATCGGTCCAGCTGTTTTTAAGTAATCGGGGAAGAAACCTACATAAACATTTGTTCCTTTTTTGAAGTCGGTTAACACTAAAAACTTATTGCTAGTAAGAAATGGACAAGAAACTACGAAAAATACCGAAATCGCTATATGTGTGCCTCTAATATTTGAAGAGTTCCCTCGGTTTCTCCAGGATCCCATCATCAGATCCTGATTTGGTTGCAATGGGACCATTTCGGAAGTATACCCTTTCAAACAAAAAAAGAATTTTTCAAATCGGTCCAGCCGTCTTCGAGTAATCGCGTAACAAACATACAAAAAAAAAACATTCAGACGAATAGAGAACCGGCCTTCTTTTGGAAGTCGGTTAAAAATGAGAAATATTCTAAATAAATCCATTTGAAAACTAATAATTTTTTTATCAAACCGTTGTTTGTGTGAGTGTAGAGTATCGTGTCGGTGTAAACAAAAGGGCGGCATTTATCAACAACAGCTGATTCTGGGTGTCAAAAGAATGCCTAGATTGTTTAAAACCTACTCCTAAAACTTCTGGCCGCTAAGCTAATAAAAATTAAAAAATAAAGTGCTGTCAGCCGGTGTCGAAGTTTATCTCCATCAACAAATTTCATTTCCTAAACTGAGTTCAAGAAGGAGGTGGTATTGCATTGTAACTGTTTTTATCGTAAAGATAAAAATTGTACAAATACTTGAGTACGGATATAAATACGAGCTCTTATTCTTAGTAAAAAATATTGGATTTTTCGATGCAGTCCATTAGTTTTAAAAGCTAAAAGAGTTTGCTATCATTGACCATAAATGTATCGTTTGAAAAAAACCTTTTTCATTACTGCACTCCCATGCTCGATTAAAAAAATATGTTGCCTACAACAGTCACATTTACATTTGAAGTTGTCAACATTTTTCATACAATAGCAAAGATATTCCTTGTTATTAATTTTATTTTATTATTTGAATAGAAAACAGTTAGTTAAATATTTCCTTGAGCAACATTTTGCATACTACTTGGGTGGTAAGCCTGCCTGATGTGAAGTAGTCACCGGAGCGTACTGCCATTTTACTAAAAATAATGAAAACAAACGTACGCACACTCGAGACCAGATGGATTACCCATGTAAATCCTAATTTGCGTCATCATCAGAAGTTCGTTGCCGTCACCCCTGCTATGAAAAGCTATAGCTCTGCATGGAGATGTTCGGCTGGAATCAGCCAGACTGGAGATCGCCTACCTAGCGCGTTCAAGAATTAAGAAGCGATATGAGGCAGCTGAAAGGCTTGGCTTTGTATTCTACCGAAGTCTATGAATAATATTCTATCGAACCCGTGAATCAAACTTTTTTTACAGCGCAATAATAACAGATCCTAAATGTATGACAGAGTAGCAAGATATTCACAAAAGTTGCTTGTAAGTAGTGGAATTTTAGCATTTTGGAGTAAGTAAGTTTGACGCGACAATTCTCAATGAAAATAAATAAATAATATACGATATAAAATATGTTTTTTTCTTGGCTTGGCTAATAAGTAAGTATACTATAAAAGTATACTAACTTAGGTCAGTAAGTATACTAGTTACATGTAAGTTACATGCACAACTAACTATTCATATGTGAGAGGTCAATTTGCAAAGAAAGAAGTAACAAACATGTGCAGATAATCAAAAAATCAGAAATATAAAAATATATTGGATACCTAACAATATATGTAGTATGAAACTAAAACTTCTTATTTCAACATCACCTGAACGTCTAAATCTTTATCAAATAGATTAAAATGGCGCCAAAATAATATGTAAACAAACATGACCTGTCATACTGTCATAATAATAATTATTGACAGTCACTGACACTAATGACTGTCAACGGGTACGCGTGTGTGCGAGAATGTGGAAAATTGCGATTATTTTTAAAAAACCTGTTTTATTGTCCACAAGAAGACTGTAGAGCTGAAATTGGTTGCGATTTAAGCTCATCATTTTTTACTGGTTCCGCCAAGACATAGAAATAGTAAATATTTGGTTGGGTTTAGCTAAAAATAATAAAAACACTACGCAAACGACGTACAACGCCATCTGACCGGCTAAAATTGGTAACTTTCTCTAACGTTCCTCCTTAACTCAATATTTTTCACGTTGAGACTTTAATGCAAATTTATTAAGATACATTTTAATGCTAATGTTAATAGGCGTATAATAGCCATTTTGGAGGGATTTTGCCATAAACGCCACGCTTGGCAGGCGGATTGGCGGGAAGAAAATTTGTTGTACTTCGAGAGGGTGCTGCTGCCCATCCCTCGTGATTCCCTTACTCGCATTTTACGATATCCGTAGGTAGAAAAGAATTGGCACAATGACATTGAACGACAACCACACGATCAGTAGGCATTGGTGCCTACCCATCTATAAAATTACGGACAAACAGAACACGTTATATTTGCTTTAAATTCAGCCCAGTTTCCCAGCTGTCGTCTTTTACACCCATTGCCGACTGCGCTTTCGGTATTGTGTATTAATTTCTTTTCGGAAAAAACGATTTTCGGAAGACACTCGTATAGAAATTAATAATATTTCATACATTACCTAAACGTTTTAGGTATTCTATACATTGCCTAGGTATTATATAGAATGTCGGATTATACAGATTGCCGGTATGTACATACGCTAGGTGCTGAAATCCTAAAAATAACAGGTTAAATGAGCTTTAATTTTCCCGCTCCTCACACTCTACTTTTAGTGACTTTTAGCAATAAAATACCTAGTTGGAATACTTCAATATGGGATTGCAACAAATGTATGTTGTCATTGGCTTACGCCCTAACCACTTTTCTATGGCTGGCATATTTTCAGTATCTAATACTTTAGACAAATAGAATGATTTACGTAACGATTAAAGTTTAAAACACTTAGACATGAAATAGACTACACAAAAGGCTGGTTTTACTATCGTGTTTATCCAGAAGGCATATATCCAAGAGTATTCTACTGCACATAAGCTCTCTTTGTACGGTGCGTTAAATTACCTAAGCTTTGGAGTAAACGGTTAGTGGAGCGGCGGAGATGCGCCTGATTGGCATCGAGACACGCCGCGCGTGCGCACGCCATACTGACGTGCAAATTTACTAACTATTCTACAATTTGAATCACGAGAATCCCAAAGTTTAAGGTCAAAGGTGATTAAGTATGGCTATTATGTTTTAGACATTCGAATATCGTTTATTGCTGAGGTCGATGACTATCTTTGATTAGCCGATGGTACTTATATGTAACACAGGTCCACATCTGACCTAAACTTTGAGGGAAAATGTAATCAAAGCGGAAAACAAGTCTTACCTACGTAAAAGCCGGTGTCGTTATTACTAACCTCTTATATAGCTAAATAATAGTGCATTAGTTACCTAGGGAGGTAAAACAAACAATGTCTCAAATCACAGGTATTTGACAAGGGCGATAAATATGCAATCTGAGGCTTTCTTTTTTAAGTCGGTGTAGTAAGTATAAAATTTCACGTCTCCCCCAGGCCAGGAAGTGGGATTTTCCGCACGCGTAACGTGCGGTAATTGCCACTTTGTGACCAGGTGTGACCTAAAATACATAGTATGAAATTGATAAATAACGACATCTCACCATCTAGTATAAAAATTAAAACTGCATTCAAATCAGACAGATCGACTCACAAAGACAGATATACACATCGGCTTCAAGTTTATATCTAATCGGTTTCTTGTGTCAGGGGTTAAAAATCAATTAGGTAAGAAGTAATCAATAAGCTTTTTGTTAAATACTAAAAATTGATATAAGTCGAATGTGTAGTGGCATATATATATTATATTATGTAAAGATTGACATTTATAAATCCTAAAATATACGAAACATAGTTGAGTGCGCAATAGACCAAATTAATGTTTTATTGGTTAGCGAACGGTGAAAATAACGAAGGTTAGGGTGTTATGATTTGTAAATATACAATTATTTTAAATGCCAATATGTTTGTTAAAGATCTTTTATTTCCCATTTCAAACAGATATTGCAAGAACTAGACATAAAATTACTAAATTAATGAAGAGATACACGAGTTGGCATCCGTATAATAAATACTTCTTAACAACATCGGACAGTTTAGTTCGAATTACAAAACTCTAGAGGTGTTCTTCAAATTTATCAGAATGATGTTATTCTTAAAATATAGAATATCTGTCGCAATAAACGCGTGGTGGCTCATTATTTTCTTGAAAGAATATTTCTTTTTACACTTGCTCGTGAACAATAATGTATTCATGTCCATCGTCCCAGCATGCTCAAAATAATCAACTTCGGCTCGTTAGCTTGTATGCATAAAACGACATAAACTAAACTCTAAATCGATTTGAATACTAATAATCAAACTTATTTGCCAAGAAGACAGATACTCCTTCTAAATCAGATGAACTATCAACTGTCGATAACTCATAATAGATATCCACGTATCGAAATATCAATCGACAATAAAATGGGTTATAAAGTTAATGAAATCAAAAGAATTTAGTTTATAAAATGAGAGTCGTTAATGCGTCGTGTCAGTTGATCTTGTGATGCGGACACTGGTGTGTGACAAGACCACAATACCTGTTTTAAATAATAAAAAAGATATACTCTTATAAAAAAGACTAGAAACAGCGGTATTATTATTCCTCGTTCATTAATACATATTTAGTTTTTTTTCTAAGACGTGCGGTCCTTGTAGGAAACATCCATTGATAAGCGAACAGCGTAACTCTGAGCAGAGGACTATAAATCAGAATTGTAAAACTAACGCACGAGAGGCTTCTTCACAATGGTACGATACGGGATAGTGCCGTGGTTAGCGTTCAGCACTCAGCTCGTTCACAAGTTGCTTTATTTGTAAGTTTGAGTCAAGATAAATATTGACAGTCTTTAAGTATATGCCAACCACAGACTTCTTTCGCAAGAATCTCCGACTTTATCATACATCAACTTTCATCCGCTGTTTCAACCCTACGGTCTCGTAGCTTGGGTTTTAAATTGTATTCCGTCACTTGCAGTAGGTTAGGCTGTGCGTTGTATGTCCATACCTTCGTCATAGAACTGTTTTATATGTATGTACAGAGAAATGATCGGGCTAGGGACGGCGCTGGTGTGTGAAGATGAAGGCACATAAAAGTTGCAAAAACTAAACCAAATGCTGATGCATCGATTTAAGAGGCTCGGAAACTGAAAGTGCAACTGTAGCGCTCGTAAAGCATTAACCTCGCGAGCGGTTTGATGCAACACGCAGTGCGTTATGAAAATGCTCAGTTGTCAGTAATTGATGCAAGAGACTGTTTGTCGACGTAGCCTGGTCAGTTTATCGTTTCATTTATACCGTAAAGGAGTCGCCATATACAGACACCGTCCCAAAAAAGATAAAGTATGTACCGCGAAATGTCTAAGATCTGGGGGCACGGCAGTGCCGCCGTCAAGTCGAGCAAAACAAAGGCACGGCCGTACCATCCTTTTCTCGAAGCCATTCAGGCGATTTTCAGCCTCCCGTAATTTTGTACTGGCTAAAGCTAGAACCCTGAAATTTCAGGGATATATAGGGCTCAATAAGACTTATATATATTCTCAATATCATTCAATTTGAACGTGTTGTTTAAGAGCTATTGCATGTCAAAGTTCCTTAGTTTTGTCACTGACTCACTCACTGATCATTATAATTGTAAGGTACTTCTAGCAGACCTACAAGCTCCAAATTTGAAACATAGTTAGTTTTTAGCCTATAAAGTCCCCAAAAACCGAAATATGTTGTAATTTACATTAAACACATAAGTTTGTAATCCTATACAAATACATGCGATTACAAAGTTAGTTTTGCAGTTCAAATTGAAAAGAATGTATTGGAATGTAATAATTAAAGGAAGACCACTTACAAAAAGATATAAGATCCCATCAAAAACATTACATGTAAAAAAAAGATGCAAGTCTCGCAACGCAGTTCTCCTACAACAAAAAAGTTTGAGATGTAAAGTTAAACCAAGTCAGTACCGGGGGGGTATCAACAGAACTCGATTTGAACACCTTTTATAGATCTAATAATAGGCAAGTCGGTGGAAATCGAGTTCTGTTGATACCCCTCCGGTACTGACTTGGTTTAACTTTACATCTCAAAACTTTTTTGTTGTAGGAGAAACTGCGTTGCGAGACTTGCGTCTTTTTACATGTAATGTTTATATCTAAGGTCTATTTGTTTGTGTGTGAGAAAATTATTCGATGCGAATTGTTCGTAGTACTTATAATCACAGGTTGTGCGAGTGCTTACGAACGGCACTTGAGCCCTCATTTGTGATAGGTAATTGAATACCAAAATGTTTACCTGGTTCATTCTCATTTTGTTTCAACCGCCCGTCACAGGGGGTTCCGTACAAACACGTTAGTAGATAAGTGAATAGCTCAAGAACTGAATGGCGATTAGTTTAGTAGGAGCAATTAAGTATGAGTTATGATTTTTACAAATTAAAGAAAACGGTGCAAATTAGGAAAACCGTTTTATTTTGCGTGTAATATTTAGGATGATATTAATAATCGGTAATTGTTACAGATTTTTTCAGCAACTTCGGAGATAATAGGGAGGAATGGTATTTTTCTTAACGTTTTTTCTCTTAAATCAAAAACTACATGTTGAAGAAAAAAATTAAAACGGTTTTGGAATCTACACATTAAGCCCTTTCATTTGATATCCCATTCGATATAATAGCTCTACTTTTGATTTTCGACATAAAATTTCGGTCCCCTTTAAAAATAGCAATTTTTAACACTATTCCAAATTTCAAGTCGAATAGCATCAGGAGATCCTGAGATATGTTGCTGTGACAGACGGACAGACAGACAGAGTCGCACCATAAGGGTTCCTTTTTTACCATTTTGGTACGGAACCCTAAAAAAGATATAGGTACCCCTGGGTGGCATGATGGTATCTTAGAGCCATTATTTTTTCGCATATCTGTAAATAAGTTAAACGCAGATGGCACTTCGAATCGAAAACAAAGAATTACGTAAAAAGTAGAGAGGCTTTTAAATAAATTATAATTTCTATAAAGAATCCAAATCCAACCCTTGCAAATTGTGTCTATTTTTACCCGACTGCGGCGAAGCCCAAAGGAGGGTTATGTGTTTGACCTGTATGTATGTAAGTATGTATGTATGTCCGTTCCTGTGTCCGCTCGTAACTACTCAACGGCACGTCCGATTTTGATAAATGATACATCATTAGATTCGTCTTGATGGTGCGAGTGTCACTGGGTATGAAGTTCGTTAAAAAAATGGCAGATTTTATGCAGTTTCAAAGTGCACCGCGGTCGGGTTTTTTTTAGTAAAAATGTGGTTATTTATTTACCAGTTTTTTTTTCATTATTGTTAGTAATTCAATTATTGCTCACTATTACAAAACACTACTGCTCTGATGAGTAGATTTATCTACATATGTGCTAACGGGCGATTCTCCGAGCGTTTTAACCGCGCGGTTCTAAAATCATTGTCGCCAGACGATTATTTACTACAATGGAAGGAAAAATTGTGACAATTTTGATAAAACTAGACATCGCCTCAGGACTAAAAAGTTAAAAAACGATGCGAAACGAAGTTACAGAGTTTGAGTAGGTAGATAAATAATTACGTCGCACCTATTCTGAATCTGGTTTTGTGGAAATATTGCCATTTTGTGTTGGCCGTGAGAAGCAACCGATAGGACAAAATTGATTGAATCAATTCTCGCTTCTATATGTGTCGTAAATTTAGACGCGTGAGTGACGCGCATGGACTATTTCATTGTACCTACAGTTGAGTTCATCATTATCTGAGCAAAGATTGGATCAAAAATATCTGAACAAGACCCTATTGTCAGAAGCGTAAGAACTAGATCAGATATTTTTGATCCGTTCTTTGATCATATAATGATGAACTCGACTGTACAGTTAACAACATCATTTTCTATGCATTGCGTCACCCTATTCTTCAGAACGGCATCGGCAGGGCAAACAGGTGAAAAAAAAATTCAAATAGATTTTTTGTCACTGACTCTGCATATTAGTTAAGTTTAATGAGGTGTTTCGGCTTACTCATTAGTTTTTAGTGACGTAGCGCCCATAACACTCGGTTCCCACCGGCTTGCTAAGATTACGGTATTCAAGCACCTCCAGGATTTACTCGGGCTTCAATCTGGAAGTTTATCGCCACGCCACAGTTAAGCTAATAGAGCTAGATTTTTGATTCGTTTCAGTATTGATTGTGTGAACAAATGGACGCTGGAATATTATGCTTTCAAAATGTAAATTAATAAATAAACAATCAATAAGCCGACTGGATATTACATTTTATGTTAGGGATCCGGAATATTTGCTCCAGAGTGTAGTTTATCAAATTTGACATACTTATTAACTATCGACAGCAAGAGTAGACTGTCACAAGAAAACCACAACGCAGCCACGTGGCCGGCCGGTAATTCGTACGAAATTGAATAGTTTTTTCATTTGTGTAGTTATGAACTGTATGAATAAACACCATATTTACTTTCATACAAATTATCGCCCGACCACGTACTTAGTTTCGTTATGGTTGCACTGTCATTGTGGTGTGGTTGAGATATGGTATGAATCGACCCTAAAACACACTCATTTTGATCGCAAAGCTGTTCACATTTAATTTCGTCACCAAGTTGCATTTAATTTACAGGTAGAACGTAAGATTTGGAAAGGTCAAAAGTGTTCGTTGCCTTCATGGGTCGGCAGTTCGTCAAAACAAATGGTAGTTATCTAACGTTATGATCTAGCGCGGTGTGCAAGGCGCCAGCGCGGCCAAGCGCGTGCGCTCAGCCCACGGCTCTCTAAGTCGCTATAGTTCGTGCTAAACTCCTCGCACTTTACCTCCAACGGTGACCACCGACCAAACAAATATACGATAAAAAGAAGTTTCTATTAAAACGCACCAAGATTAAACAGAGTGGTTTTATTACCTTTAATTCATGCCGAGTAGATTACGTTGCGTTGGCTCGGCCACGTAGAAAGAAAGGGACAGGAACGGATTATGAAGCGAGCCTATTCCGACAACCCCTGAGGTGTAAACGTCCAATCGTACTGCCCTAATAACGTTGAAAGGCCTACTTTGACGACGAGGTTTGGACAGAAACAAATGGCGTTATCTGGTATCGGAGGCCTAGACCCACTTCTGGTCGTTGAGTCAATGCAGTAATAGTAGAGGAGCCCATGATGCTAAAGAGGGATTCACTCGAGCGGTTCGAGCGCCGTGGGGACCATAACATGTCGAAGATTAGATGATAGAAAGAATAAAAGGTCATAAATAAGGTGTCACTTTTTACCGGGGGCTAGAGATGGGCGCTCGTGGGTATTTACCCGGTAAATACCGGGTAAATACCCAATCCACCCGGTATTTACCCGTTTCTACCCATTTTGGTGGGTAGAAACTACTGAGGGTCAAGATAATTAACAATTGAATAAATTAATTTGTGCAAGGGATAATATATTAAGAAAAATACATTTTGTCGTCATCGGAATGATATAATATAACTTGGATTGTTAGATAATGCACTGTTACCGAATATTTTCTGCAGACTTAGCTTTTATATCTGATTTGATTTGATCGTACCTAATAAAATATGTTTGTTTTATTAAAGGAATGATATTGAGTTTTTTTGTAAACTTCCGAAGTCAGATTTTAAATTTATTTTTTATATGAAAAAAAAAATATATATATATAAGCTTCCCGTAAAGACTAGTACTAGTCCTCTCATCTCATGCTGGTTCTATGAGATCCAAAGGTTGTCCAATAATTTTAATTCAATTTCAGTAAAAAAGTGAAGTTGTATAATTATTAAGACTTTATTAAAGGGTTTTTATAGTTTGGTGAAAAATTATTTCTACGAAGTGTCTTAATAATTTTTGAGGACTTAATATCCTACGAGTACTCTAGTAGTGTTTACACAGTATATTAAAGTTTTCAGATTCCTAGAAGCTTCTAGAAGATGTCTAGAAACGTCTAGAAGTAACATTAAAGTTTCTTCATGTTTTATGAATTTCATAGAAGGTTTAACCATATTCCTTAAAGTTTCTTTGATGTCCCTAAACGTAGTCTTGAAGAGAGAAACGTAATCTTCTTGATGGTTTTATAGGGTTTATACTAGATCCTACGAACTTCATTGATGGTACTACAAGATTTTAAAGAGATCTAAGAGATTTCTAGAAGTTTCGTTTATAAAGTCTTTAGAAGCCTACAAATGAAATAATATTATTAAATGGTATCTCTCTGTGGTATCTCTCGTCATGTTTATGAATATCCTAGATGTACAGTAGGGAACTAAAAGGCCTTGTAAGGTTTCTCGAGGCTTCCGTAAAGTTTTGACATGGTCTTATGAAGTTTCCAGAGACCTACAAAGAATCCAAAACCTTCTGTGGTATCTCTTGTCATTTTTATGAATTCTAGATGTTACTATAGGTGACCAGCAGAAGACTTGAAGTTTCGTGAAGCTTCTTTAAAGTTTTGACATGATTTTATGAAGTTTCCAGAAGTCTAAAAATTAAAGAATAAGATTATCAAGTTTCCCAAATGACATAAGACATCTGGAAGTCTTTAAGTGGTTTTACAAGGAATCCAGAATCTTCTTTTGTATTTCTAGCCACGCTTATGTGTTCCAGATGTAACAATAATACGCCTAAATGTCCTTGTAAGGTTTTTTGAAGCTTCCGTCAAGTTTTGAGAAGGTTTTATGAAATTTATAGGGTTTACGAATTAAGAAATATACAAAATTATCAAGTTTCCCGTCTGTTTTTCTACATATCTAGAAGTTTCTAGGTGGTTTTACTAAGGAGCCAGAATCTTCTGTGATACATTATATAGTTTATGAAGTTCTAGATGTTAAAGTAGACTTCATAAAGGCCATGTTACCATCTAGGAGTTAATAATATGTTACAAGAAGCTATCTGGGTATCTATGATGGCTCTAGAGATGGTTCGATGAGATTCCTAGAGGATTCTGTGAGATTTTTAGAAGAATCCTTTAAGTAGGAGGATATTTCAACAAAATTATTTAAAGTTCATAAAACCTTATAAAAGAGTTTTGTGAAAGTATAATACATATTCTAGACTTTCTTGTGATTTTTCTAGATGGTTTTGTTAAGTTTCTAGAAGGTTCATAAAGGCCATGTTACCATCTAGGAGTTAATAATATGTTACAAGAAGCTATCTGGGTATCTATGATGGTTCTAGAGATTTCGATGAGATTCCTAGAGGATTCTGTGAGATTTTTAGAAGAATCCTTTAAGTAGGAGGATATTTCAACAAAATTATTTGAAGTTCATAAAACCTTATAAAAGAGTTTTGTGAAAGTATAATACATATTCTAGACACTTTTTACACTTTTTTGTGATTTTTCTAGATGGTTTTGTTAAGTTTCTAGAAGGTTCTTAAGGTCATATTTACATTATGATCATATTTACATTGTAACCTTCAATTATACTTAAAATTGTCAGCGTCTCGACCAAGACACAAACCAAAAATTAAAGATGAATAAAAAATTTTCAAACAAGACTTCATCCAAAATTTTTCATATTAACCGGTTGAGCTAAGTTTGCACCTGGTTTCCTTAGCACCACATGCCAACAAGGTGCAAACTTAACGCAACCGAGATATAATAGATTCCCGGATTGAGCTTCTGCTTTGACTTTTTTTGTTTAATTGTGACGAATTTCTATAAGATAGTTGGTCAGACAGAATCAGAGTGTGCAACTACATGTGTATTTCAAGCTTTTCACTTCCAGTAACTTCACAAATATGAAGAAATAAAATCGCTGAATTTTGAAAAATGCGGTATTTTACATAATCTATGAACAAAACATATTTTCTAGCTCTTTATTAGTCGCCACCTTTGGTACATAATAATAAAATGCGATTTAATTATATAAAAAGAGCCACAATAGTTGCACTCCGCAATCCCGGTTGCGTTAAGTTTGCACCTGGTTGGTAAGTGATTCAAAAGAAACCAGGTGCAAACTTAGCTCAACCGGAAGTCGGCACGGGTTCCCATACACAAAATTAGCTGATTTTTGGTTTAGGGGTATTTTAGCACATAGCAAACATAATTAGAGGGTATGCGTTACTCAGTTTGGATTTTTGTAAAATCTGGGACACCCCAATAAAAAGTGTATTATTACTCTTGTTGCTGTAACTTAAGATGCCTATTTCGCTATCCATTGCATTTATTCTTACTATACGTCTATATATCAACAACATTTTTAATGAAATTTGTAAAAAATACTAAACAAATAGTTTATACCCACCAATTTGGGTATTTACCCAATTTACCGGGTAGATTGGGTAAATACCCGGGTATTTACCCGGTAAATACCTTGGGTATTTACCCACCGCCCATCTCTACCGGGGGCGCATCTGCAGGTTATGACAATGAGATGGGTAGTGATAGTGATAGTGATGTATATGTCGAAGGTACTCAACAGGATGCTAGGCTTCCCTACTATAGCGTGAGTTAAACCCACATCTTATACATGCTAATAAATATATTGTACATTTACATATATTGGTCATTTATGCTAGCATTCATGTTATCTGTAGCGGCTTACTACCGTGTTCGTAATTCAATCAAATAAAAATTGGGTCACATGGACTAAGCGATCGAGCTTACACAGATTAATGTGCCCCCAAACAAACATTAAGCTAAAAATAAGAAGCTTGTCTAGACACAATTAACTTCTGCCAAAATAAATCAAGATTCCATCGTTAACCTTGGAAATTATCATTAATTTAATTTATTCATAAAAATAATAACTAGTTAGAGGAACATGCGAACTTATTGACTCATGGTGCCTCTAACGATTTAAAAAAGTTACGGGAGTAAGTTTTATATATATAAATAGTGCTTACACATAGTACACACGTCTCGATAAGCCATCTCATCACCATCAGCTATTCACATTTTCTGCACTCTACTATCTGCTGCTAGGATAGAAGACATCAAGACATTTCATATTGCGTCCGAACTGTCACATGAGGAGGACTACTAGCGTTGGTCGTGTTTAGTTAGGCATTGTGCACCCATATAACAATATGTGCAATAGGTGCAACCGCGCAACGGCCGGCGCTGACGCAGCGCCGCGCCGGGACCAGTCGCAGCAGCTCATTACCGCGCGTCGCGGAGCGTGAAACAGCTGCGGTTCTTCCTGTTTTATAAGCTCCGTCACACGCACACGTCACTGTTACGTCTCTTAATAAAATAAAATGTTACGACACCTTACACAAGGAACGATTGTATCATAAAATCCATATCGGTTTAGTCAGAGGGGAGACGCTAAGGATACCGGTTTCTACCGCGTACAACCGGTATCCTCAGCGTTAGACCATCTCGGTAACACTGTAATAATTAGCTAATCGCATCGTTGCACAATTACCTAGTTTCGCTTGTTGCTTTTTGATCCAAATAATAGTTAATAAATAAAAACGTCATAAAAGTTTATTACATACTATTTTTTGATAATATCAAACGTTCAAATGGTATGGAGCTCGTGAAGAATTATTTAGCAAATACTCGAGTGGCCGGTCGGTCGTGAGAGAGTAACGTGTGGAATTCAATTGCAGTATGGTATGGCCATGCCTATCCGCGAGTCGCCGACTCGCCACACTGTTCAATAATTGTCAATATCTGAAGTGTAAAATAGTTGTGATTGCGCCTGCGCGGACTGAGGTTACGCAGCACGGATGCACAAAAACTTTGATCTCGTAATGCGGCGCATTGGCTTTTGCGAGGCATTAGCACCTCTTTTGATTACCGTCATCGTTGCCGTGGGATTTTTAGACCTGTTACCTATTGCATTGAGACAATAATTATTATTACCTTAAGACGTTTTAGATAAGAATTATCTATGTAGATATTTATGTTATTGTACGTTCGAATATGTTAGACCCAAATTAAAAAATTTGGTAAACTGTTAGTCTTTTAATCTGTAAGTATGAAATAAGGGCCACATCATGTCCAAAGAGCCCTAACGACATAAACATACTTTTATCGTTTTAGGGCTCCTATACCTAAGCAATATGTATCAAAATCTACTAAACCTTTTGGAGGGCAAAAGACAACATCTGGCGCGGGTTAAAAGTCTACTGCGTCTTCCCTGTCCGTCTTCAAACGCGACAAAAGGGAGTTAAAGGGGTTGCATGTGACTTTCGCGATGATGCTTTCAGCACGAGGTCAATGACCCCACGGAACATTACGAACATGGTAACGTTCTAGGACGAGCCCGTAATCGCTTCACCGAGGAGAGGGCATCATGAGGAAGAATCCAGTGCGTTCATTCTTAGGTTAGAAATACTAGGTTCACACGGGAGAAGGGCCATACCTGATTACTGGACTATGAATGTGAACAAAATGTCATAACATAATATTTATTTTAGAATGTGGTGTTGCAATGCGCAAGATTAGTCGTATTAATTAATATTAATATAATTGTTGCTGCTTGCTTCATTATTCATGCGGCAGCATTTACTAATGGCACTTTCAATTCATTTTAAGTAGACCTTTTTTTTGTTATTTCAGATAGGCGTTGATTTTACTTCAACGCGAAAAGCAATTGTTGAATGATATTGTAGAAAAACCAACTTTCGTTTAATAACACATTCCTATAGAGTGCTATATCTACTTAGTTGTTTTGTCAGTTTATGTATATCCAGTTTAACGCAATAGGGTATTTGATAACAATCAAATAAATTAACCGACTCTAAGCATCAAATTATGTTTCCAAAACTGCCCGGATAAAATCAATCAAACTTTTTCGTGCCCCCAACAGTTTTAAAGTGAAAAAAAAAACTAAAAATAAGGCACCATGTTGAGCATGACGTCATAAGTCAGTATTTTATACTAAACTGCATACTTTCTGAGCGTTTCGACGCTTCATAAAAAGAAGCTGTTATGAACGGTCATCAAATTTATATATTATTTAATTAATTATTTGTAAAAAACAATTAATTTTAAATAGCTCTTTTCAAATGCGAGTAAAAGGATAAAATATGGGGATATTTCATGTATACGTATTATAACTTATAAACTTTCAACATATTATCAAAGAATGTCTTATTAACGCCAATGCATGCTCCTAAAATCAAGCTAGGGCCTTAAAACAGACAGACTTATTAAATACATATCGTAAGCTCGATGACAAATGAAAGTGTGTCTATTTTCACTCGTTACTTTGTTAATTAACATGTCATTTAAACAATCTAAAAATAACAATTTGTAAAATCTAAAGAAGCAGCTTCATAAACAATCAAAGTTTTAGGTAGGTACTCAAGAACTAATCAGTTAGCAGAAAAAGCAGTTGTAATAACGAGAGCCCCGAAAATAATAAATACATGATAATCATCACCTCGTGAAAGCAAACCACGACTGTGAAATGTATAAAAGACGATGAGAACAACCTCTTAACTTCCAATAGTGGAAACAACATCCATCCTACTTCGGGACGTTGCTATTGAATATGGAATTCCCTAGGGACAGCTTTCAACTATTCCCAACAACTGTGGGACTTGTTGGCGTTCTTACGTGTTCAGAAAGGCTTATAGGCTTTTCGGAAAATGGAAAATAACAATAACAAGTGCCTATGAATTACACTCACGGACGATAAATTCGAGTCCGTGAATAGCGCCATATTTCCTAAAATACTCCAGGGTTGTGAAATTATTGAATCCCATTTTGATCATTAATTAATTTTAGATATTATCTGCAAAAATAACACTGAAAATAATAGCAATTTCAGGTTTTGATCGAATTCGTAGAAACCCATGGAAAATAATGACTTTTATGGACCTAGTTTCAGTAGTTCGGTGATTTTAGTCCGGTTCATATATATTTGTTTGAACCGGACTAAAATCACCGAACTACTGAAACTAGGCCACTTTTATGATGGGTTAGCGGATATTGCTAATACAGCCAGGTATTGAAAAATACAATTATCTAATATTGTAAATGAAACAAGTGTCAAATATTGAAAAACACCTATTTCTATTATTTAAATTACGGTGACCCGAATTCTTTGACCGCGAGTGTATAATCATATTATTTTTATTTATTATTGAAGCCTGTAGAGATTTATTAAAACATGCTTATGAAGTGGTATTTTAGCGATAGGACACTGACAACGATGTTTTAGCACAAGAAAATACACATTATAGGAATAAGTACTACATAACATTTAAAAGACAAAACTAGTTACACTTCAAACGATAACAATAAAAACTATTGCCTTCGACCATTAGGTTACACCGAGCGGCGCGGCTTGAGGTTTACTCAATCGACAATAGCATAAACGTGATAACCGGGACTAGACTGTAATCAGCTTCGATTATATCATAGTTCACTAAATCACGAAACTTATAAAGCAACGCAAAACAATAGTTTCCACAAGATGGAATATTAACCGCCGTAGGTAACTTTATCCCACCGATTTTGAAAGCTGCTGTGCCACGTATATATATGTACAACACGTTTTCATTTTATTAACCCTGTGGGAATAATGCTTTAGTTTCTCCGCATAAGAATTGCATTTATGTGAGTAACTATTTTACAAGTTGTAAAACTGTCAGTTGCCAATTTCGACACAGAACATTGAAGTCATACTTTTTATAACATAGGACATACTGGGTATATTCCATATTATAAGCTAGGTGGGTAGGCTAACTACTTTGTGTACAAACGAAGCCACTGTTAACTGACCACCCACAGACTTTAACACGTTGCAATAAAGTTGACATTCGTTTACAAATGTACAGTTAATAGTGTGTTCGATTGTACCCGGAGAAGTTCCCATAGAAACCTGGATCGATTTGCAATGCATGTTATGTAATGCCACTAAATCAATGATACCAGAAGAATAACCTTCCGCAGAATAGGTGGGCGTTAGCGCAAACGCGAACTCAACAATCGTCGTTATCGAATTTATCTCGCGGGCCCGAGGTCGCGCGCCGGTAGTACTTTGTATCTGAACCGATCAACGAAAAACAATAGAACTATGGTAATAACAGAATTATCTGTAATAAACAATTACTGCCTACACGAACCGGTCAATGGTAGGTCTTAGAGAAATAAACATTGAAGGTCGATGCGTGTGGTTTGGCAATATTTTTATCGGAATTCAACTAAATGGCAGTAAATGGTAGCACGAGTACCTTAAGAATCTTACCACTGGAAGTGTGTGAAATCTAAAAGGAAAACGCAGTTTATGCCCGAAAACAGATAATCGCCAGAATAAGGACCTCCCTATCTTATAATCAAAGAAGATACCTACCAGAATGTTCATAATTCATAATCATTAAAAACACCTAGACATTTTTAGAGATGAATGAAGCCAAGAAATATTTATACCACCAAAAATATTACATGTAAAAAGATGCAAGTCTCGCAACGCAGTTCTCCTACAGCAAAAAAGTTTTGAGATGTAAAGTTAAACCAAGTCAGTACCGGGGGGGTATCAACAGAACTCGATTTCCACCGACTTGCCTATTATTAGATTTATAAAATGTATTCCTCCACGATTAAATAATAGGCAAGTCGGTGGAAATCAAGTTCTGTTGATACCCCCCCCCCCCCCCCCCCCCGGTACTGACCTGGTAGGCTAAAAACTAACTATGTTTAAAATTTGGAGATTGTAGGTCTGTTAGAAGTACCTTAGAATTATGATGATCATCAGTCAGTGAATCAGTGAGTCAGTGACAAAATTAAGGAACTTTGACATGCAATAGTTCTTAAACTAATTGTAAGGTTCTAGCTTTAGCCAGTACAAAATTACGGGAGGCTGAAAATGACTTGAATGGCTTCGAGAAAGGGATGGTACGGCCGTGCCTTTATTTTGCTCGACTTGGGGGGGGGGGGGGGGGCACTACCGTGCTCCCAGATTTATATATAAAGCAATGTATATAAAGGATCAACGGAAAAAACCTGTTTAGTCACCTTTTTTGAAAAATTTGATTTTAATCCCAAAATGTAGAGCTTGCAAAGTGCTATAGAGTCTGTGCGGAAAGAGAATAGGCGTGGCGAAAAACGGAACTAACCTAACCAGTATGGCCACAGAACAGAAAATACGGCACATACGGTACAAAAGCATTACAGCGCCCCCCAAAATTAATCCTACTTATTCTCTTTCCGCCAGACTCTACCATTGGATTAAATATGGATATTATGAAAATATTATTTTTTTTCACTTTATAGAAATGGTTGCCATAGTAATTGTTCGGGATGACTAACTTTTAAACCGCTATAACTCAAAAAGTTGTTTCTGTGACTAGACATGTTCTTTCTGTGTACCCCTCATATTATAGCGTCCTGTCTCTTTAAAATTCTCGCATAAACAATGGAGAACATGCATATGGAATCATACGTCATTAATTTCATTATTACAATTATTCAAGTTCGAATACTTATATGTACCACCACTAACTTAAACAATATATTCGATAGTGATTACCTACCTACTCGTTTTTTTCAGGCTTTTATTTAGTGTGATCTGTCCCGGTGTCTTGGTCGGTTTCTAATCGAATCTTGCCAGTTAAATTTAATCCACCTTCTAGTTTTCTATCGAGTTGAAATTTTGCATGCAAATTTAAATTGGATGACAATGCAATATTATTATGCCATAGAACTAATGATGTAGACAGAATGTGACCTTAGACTCAACTAAATTACATAAGATAAACAGCGTGGGTTTCGGCTTATGTGATTGTCAAAAGACATGCAGTTTGTGATTATACAAAGAAATACAGTTGGCTTGTCTCAAAAATATAATTTTTGAAATAATATTATACTTAATACCTAATAATAAGTCTATTTTGTAATGACAATTGTGATATATGTATGCATGTAGTTAATTTTATTTCTTATTTTTCTTGACATTGTCAACTACATTTAATTTTATTTCATTTATTTTTCATTGACATTGCTAAATAGATTTCTGAAATGTGATTTTTTTTTGCTATTTTGTTTTATGTGCATTATGTTAGGTATCCAATTTCATTATTCATTTGCTTGGCGATCATAATATAAATACGTGTAAATTGACCCTAGGATAATTTATATTGTTATTTGATATTATGAAATAAAGAAATCTAAATCTAAGTCTTATTTTATAAGAACCCCTCCACAGAATGATCTAGGTAAACTTGTTGCGATGGACTCTTGCCCCTAATAATAACATACCCTATATGTATATCTATTCTATAACGGCCATCGCTATACTAAACTTACAGCTTAGTATAGCATACCTAAAGCAGATACTAAGTAGAAAATGTAACATACTCGACGTTATTTTTTACGTAATGTATTGTTTACTTTACATGTAAAAAAAGTATATAAAAATACGCTTTTAGTTCTTTACTCTGCATTACTGAGTATCAGATACTGATTACGCAAGTGGGGCAGCTTTATTTGCTATTAACCGCCTATTTAAACTTCGTAGTCTGTCAATTGTAAAAGTTTAGATAATCTGATGTATGAAGGTCGGCAGTTTTGAAATGAAATCTCCTTGAGCTTTATCACGCTTGTCTGTCATCGTGTACCAATGAAGAACGCTTTGTGTCCAGTCCTTTCAGAAAAACAGACGACTAATTATCTTATCTAGGTGAATTGTCAAACATGTGGATCTTGCATTCTAGTCCATTGTTATTATTGTATACTACACAGGAACTTAACAAGGTTAAGATATTGTTGTTACATTAATAGTGGTTTATGTTATTGATACGTAGCATATTATTTTTACGTAATATTTGAAATTAATAGAACGACTAAACTAATTTGAATAAAATCTTAATTTTTTTACTGTTTAGGTTATGTTTATTGGTCAAAGTCAAGCGATATTGGAGCTCTGGCAGCTGTGTCAGATTATAAATATGGTATAAGTGTTACAAATTAATGTTAATGTACTTACTATACAAAAAAAAATAACAAAATTGTTCAACTTTGACGAATAGTTCTTGCCAGTTCGTCTCAACGGGCATGTTAGCCGTCGTAAGAAAACACAACACACTTTCATAACTTGGGCCCTTGGCCTTATTCCACATCGTTAATTAGTAAACGCATACTAGACTCACATTCAAAATTAGACGGATAATTTGTTCAGAGAGGTAGAGTTATTTTACGACGAGATAGACATGAGATAAAACCAATTGCCATTGACGTTGGTTTGTTATTAGCAGTGCCACACATTACTTATTATTATACGCTGCATTCTGTTAAGCTACTCGATAACAAGTCGGGTTGAGAAACGACTGGATCAGTATGCTCTAAACAGCAGCGGCATTCATTTGTTGTAACTATGTCACAAGAGTCACTAATAGATCAAAGTTACCTTATTGTAATCAGAGTACCTAAACCAGTAATACATGGCACTAAAAATGTTATGGATACATTCTATTTCGAAAACCTCAGGCCATATTACAGACCCCTTCATTTCAATAGTCGGTAAAATGATTTACAAAGTATGTTATTTTAAGTCGATATAAATCTTATTGTTTTAAGTGTGAACGGTTAAATGCGGAGAGAGTAGTGAGAAAGAATTTGCTGCGAAAGTCCGAGATGCACGCAACTAAAATGCTGCGAGAGCAAAGAAATGTCTTCTAATACAATTTATAATTACCCAAGCTCGTTGCTTGTTATATTTTGACCAAACTATAACAATAATGTGCTATTATAAAACATATGTATTTGATCGGTGTACAAAAGTACAGCAATATATATGGAGTTTGAGTTAATGGAGACTAAGTTTCTGAAATCCTATCGTCAAAGACACTTCAAAAAGGCTAGCAGTAAGTAAAATAATGCGAAAATACAAAAACAACCTAATCAGACCATCGGCTAGGTACGTCATTTACTTACAACCCCGGACTCGGGTATTAGATTGAAGCGACAGGAAGCGTTATAAAGTAAAAAAAGCTAAAACATACATTTTCTTTTCTCGTTTTAGTTTTGGATCTTTTAAATTTTAGAAACCTTAAGTATAAGTGCATATTATACATAATTGAATTTGGAACTTAGTCCGGAGTTAGTTACTCCATAAACGCCGGATGTTTTAAAATAAAAACCGCAACTTACTATAATAGTACATTACATAACTAGGGTGATAATACAAAGAAAGGCCGAGAACGCAGAAGTTTGCGGCCCGAGCTGCAAGCGAGGGACGTAAATATGCGATCGAGGGCTTTCTTTATTACCTCCCGTGTTGTGTACATCATTTTATGTCTGCACTTGGCCAGAAAGCGGCTTTTCCGTACGCGCAGCGTGCGGAAAGTCACTTTATGGCCAAGTGTGGCATGAAGAAAATTATGTGCTCAAATTATGCCTCATGCAGTAGCATTATCGCGTGAAAAAAAAACCTTGAAGAGATATATAATAACCTATAAGAGATAAATCTTCATAGGTGTCAAATCTTTAGTCGTTAGAGTCAATTCAACTGACAACTGCATATAGTGGAACTACGCTAAGTTTGCAGAGGTCGAAAAGAGGTTTTATCTAAAAAAAATTATATGGCAATATGACAAGCAAGAGGATTAATTAATGTTGATACTTGGCAAATATCTTTCCGTTTAATAAGTATACAGGGTGAATTTTAAATCGTGAATCGTAATAATTTTTTCATCACACTTGCTCGAAAATGGTGTCATTACACGTAGGTTTTGCGGGACGTAAATGAGCTATTACGCCCTAGGGCGTAATGGTTTTCTTTTTAAATTTGAAACGCTGGTTCTGTTTTACTCTTATTTGTCATGTTCAAAGGAAACGCCAACGTACTTTTTTAACTTTTATTACTGAAATATTTATTTAAAGAGAACTGTTATTGCAAATACATGTAAACACATATTTCTGTAACATTAATTAAATGTTTAAATAGTGCATTTCAGTATTTTGCAAAAATAAAAACACACATTTTAAGTTTTTACCGCTAGGTTTCCGAACGTGAGTTGACATTCGCATTGTCTATGGATAATGTCACTGTCAGTTTTACAATTTTATTTAGGTTAAGTAAGGTTATTTTAATCAGATTTCCTCACAAGTGTGATGAAAAACATTGTGTGTGCCACGGGCGGTAAAGGAATTACAAACTCGTGTTATTAAAGCCCTCGGCTTTGCCTCGGCCTTGTAACAAACACTCGTTTGTAATTCCTTACTTACCGCCCTTGATACACAATGTACTATTCGTATCGCATCGTAACAATGCTTTTAAACCTAAATTAAGTATGTTTTTATTTTGTCCACTTTTAATTTGATTTATCCTAATTTTTAGAATCTCGTGGTCACCCTACATTCATGTTTCGTACTTTTCATGAAAATTTCAACATTAGATATCCAACCTCCTAATATTGAAGTTGGCTGGATAGAATTTTGGCACGTATTGTCAATAATGTCAACATCGTCGACATTGTCAACATAAGTACCTATTTAAATCGTATTTACTCATAAAATAATGGTATAAGCGCCTCCACCATTTTGTTCATAATTCATTAAGCGGGTCTTTAATTGTAATTAACACTAGTGCTCTGTATTAGTCTTAAGTAGCTTTACCGGTAAACGTGGTTACGATTCACGATTTAAAATTCACGCTGTATAATGTGGCTACATACCTACTGAAATAAATATTCAGGACATTCTTTACAAATCGATCTAGGGGCATACCACCAGAATGTCGGCTACGTGACACCATTTTTTTCATGCGTCTAACAGAGTTAGGAAGTACGTATACATTTTTGGTATGTCAATATTTTATAACTTGGTTTCCGAATTGATAATGACATTTAGGACTTTTTATTTGTTTTTAAGGTAGCTGCCATAGCCGTCACGTGCCCGACAAAGTAGACGTTTTCGTGGAATGCCCCTCTAGACCCAACCAAGCTAAGCAATGCTTGTATACATTTACTCGTAATACTGCCCCAGGGTCTTGGATAATTTCTATGTATTTAACATGGAAATTATCCAAGACCCTGGAGCAAATCGTTTACTCGTATTTTGGTTGGAAGTAGATCGATTCGTGCAAGACTGGCCCGAATATTTATTTCAGTGGGTATGTAGACACATATATATAATAAACGGAAGAATTATTGCCAAGTAAGTATCAAGATTAAATAATCCTCTTGCTGTGGTTTCCCCATGTTACCATAAATATATTTTTTAATAAAACCTTTTTTCAACCTCTACAAACATAGCGTTTTCGCACTTACCTATGCTCTGTTTAGATTGCAAATGTTTAATCCGAATAAGTGACAACGCCCACAGGTTGTCTCTGAATAACTATCGAGTAACATTGCGATAGCGAAGAAAATATCAGTTGGGTCAATATTACCCTAAGTAGGCTTCCGTCCTACAAGTGGACGGGCTTACGTAAAGCTCTTTACTGTTACATTAAGAACATAAATTAGGTATGTAATATACCTTTTAACAGTAACGCTCCTATTCCTGTATTTTTACGCCCTTGTTTCAGCGTATCCTCTGGGCATGCTGCAGACAAATATTATATAAATAATTGACCTGCATTACGATTTAATGTTTAGAAATCCGATTTTCCTGAAGATTGTCTTCTTAATTGAACTACCATACCTAACTAGATCCTCGCAAAAACAGCAGTTGCAGGAAAACCTGTTCTGACGGTTTGTACTAATAACTATAGCCAAATACATCTACATAACGCCAAGGACATCTGCTACGTGTCTTAATCTCAGCAAAATCAATATAGGGTCAATGAATAAGCTGGCTCTATAAAACTTAATACACGATATATGATCTTTCGCGTTCGCCGGTCCCGTCCAGTAAGTACCAACACGCCGCTACGGTATCGCAACATTGTTCGCCGTGGGGCAGTCTCGGCCGATGCGGGCAACGGGACGCGGCGCGCGCGCCCCGTGACCCCGTGCAGTAACGTGTCGCGGAAATCTTGGCCATTTCTGACCTGAATAAATTTATTGTAGTTACCCGTACCCGTAGTACCCAAAATTGGGTAACCAAGCTATACAGCCAATCTCACGCTATTCGTCAGTTGCAAATCCTGTAAGGTGTTGTCACGGAAGCCCAAATAGAATAACGGCTAAAACGCATGTATTTCACGCGACTGTGCGATATACTAGGAAAAATTTACAAATAGGTAGTGCCTATTGATAAACCCGGCTAATAGGGTAGATAAATAACACTAACAATGCCAATGTACATATATTATATTATCTAGATTGAACTTCTTCTAATGACTATTGTCACAATTCTGTCTTCACTTGTTTACGCCCATAAATCGAAGAAATGATTTTGCCGCCATCAGTATGCCACCATGTACTTCGCGCTTTCGTGACGTAATAGAGATAGTCGTTATTCATTTAATACGAACTCGTTCACGATCCATTCGTATTATACCTACATTCGATGCGAATGTATCATGCTGTTATCTGTCTGTACATATTAAAACAGTTCCGTTAATAAGGAAATGACAGAGAAAGTACAGCTTAAATAACTGTATATAGGATATAGGGGTAAGAAATTTGAAAGACATGTTTTAAGGGCAAGTAGAGCAATCTACCCCTAAAGGGCTGAAACGAGAGATGAATGTCTGTATGAAAAGTGGGATATTCACGTACACGAAGTCGCGGGGTAGTATAATCACTACATAGTATAAAACAAAGTCGCTCCCCGCTGTCTGTCTGTCCCTATGTATGCTTAGATCTTTAAAACTACGCAACGGATTTTGATGCGTTTTTTTTTAATATAGATGGAGTGGTTCAAGAGGAAGGTTTATATGTATAATACATGCATTTTGTATCAGCATTGCACCCGTGCGAAGCCCGGGCGGGTCGCTAGTTAATAACTAAAATGCTTAGTAAAGGCTAACCAGGAACATACGAGGTTTGTCAAGTGATATATTTTAGATGGAAAAAATTGTATTTTCTATAGTAAATGTCTAATTTTGACGACACGCTCGCAAAAGTCCTTCCAAGTATCGACCGATAGATATTTCCTGAGTTGTTTTTGTTTACTCTTAGGGCCGATACAGACGGCCTGCAACCCAACTGCAACTCCCTACGATTTGTATGGGAACTGCATCACAACTACGCAGTCGGCGTGCAGTTGTGATGCAGTTCCCATACAAATCGTAGGGAGTTGCATTTGGGTTGCAGTCCGTCTGTATCGGCCCTTATGCTTACTAATAATAATGATTAAACGTCCGTCCAGTCGATTGAGGGACCTGTTCAATAGTTTTCCATAAAAATATATTCAGAGTAGGACACACATTCACTTGACAACTTTACAATCGTCATCAGCTTACATAGGTGCCACTTCTGGGCATATTATCGTTTAAGGAAATACATTATTTTCTTGGAGGTTTTTCATCTTTCAAATGATTTGTATTGTTACCACATACAGTAATTATACGTCTAGTTTGAGTGTTATACGGGCTGTACACGCTCATACACTCCTTGTGTGCTGCTTGGGCCGTTCTAGTAAACTAAGTATGTATATGAATAGTTTTTGACATTTCGTGTGAATAATAATTAATTTCTCTTTCTAATTAAATCGAAACAAACACTGACAGGATTGACAATAGTACATAACACAACTAGGGTGGTAATACAAATCGCTTTCCTTATTACCTCCCGTGTTGTGTACATTATTTTATGTCTACACTTGGCCAGAAAGCGGCTTTTTCCGTACGCGCAGCGTGCGGAAAAAGCCACTTTATGGCCAGGTCTGGCATAAACAATTAGAAATGGTCGCCAATGCAAATCTTGATAAAGAGATACATAGTTTATTTACATTCTAATTAAACAGAAAAGTAGGTAAGTATATCAGTCAAGTTATGTTGAAGCCGAGACATGTGAATTTGGTGCAGTGAGCAGGCTTCAGTCATATACGATTTTCAGCTAACCACTGGGAACTCATAAAAACAAACATACATGGTAAATATCCCGGTGTTAATAGTAGTTCAGTCATATTCAGATTGATAAACTAGATGCCGCCCACTCCCAGAGACGTCTTCCACATGAAATTCCCGAGTTATTCATATAAACTTTTATTCTCCGTGTCAATCGTATAGCGGCAAAAATATTATTATTTATAGCCTCTAACGTCCGTAAAGAACATGCGTTTCAAATTTCATCCCTTATGCCCATCTCTCCGTGCAGATATTGATCTGCCGTGTCAGTACCTTAGTTACGAAACTAGTTCATGTGCATACATATACATAGTTGTAAGTCACATAGTATAGCGTAGTGAAATTGTAGATTACCTACATCCTAGCACGAGCGCATTCCTTTCGGCTGCACTCAACTCGGATAGCAAGCGCAGTGCGAGCTTTTGTAGAGCAAAACAAGTTGCAAACTGGTGACATATAGAAACGCCCAGAAATTTCTTCCTGTACTAACATAAGTTGACATTGACATTTAGGCAAAACTGCTCGCGTTGGAACAGCACACAGGTCCGCCAACGTTGGCACGAGTGAGATGCAACAACTTGCTTATTCGATACGAAAAGGCCGCCTGCGCTGAAATACGTCTTTTTTAATCCAACTTCAAAGTTCACGCGTGTGCCATAGGTCCGTTCGCTTAGCGTCCTTGGTCGACAGACTATCCCTTGCAAGCTTATTATTGGACGCAGGTTAGTGAGTAAACGCACGCACTTACAAAAATGTGACGACTAAGTAATGGACATTGGTGTACATATGAACACTAAGATAGCACCTTGAGGTTCTCCTATATTATTAAGGTTTTCTTAAAGTACAGGCTACACACTTCATTGACCCGGTGCGCCAACCGGCCGATATTAGCAATCATAATTAGCACCAAGAGCAGTAACAATACCGGTGTGTAACCTTGATCTCATTTCTAGTTTCTGTCGTCCACCTGCCGGCAGCCGCTTAGAGCAAGAGTATCCTCGGTAACGTATTCGGCCAAGGAACGAAATTATTCACCTTGTTATTACTTATAAGTCCGAGCTCGGGGTAATTATCAGTAATTATATCTTGCTTTACAACATAGTAAACACTTAATTCCAAATGTGTTGGGAGCAATAAATGCTATTAGCTACTCGAATCGTGTGTCGAGCGAGACTATGTCATAAGACCTTGTCTACGTATCGCTATCCATATACATATGATGAAATATAACATTATGTATCGAGCTTTATCAACAAAATCTGCTAGTTTTTACCCGCTTGCAAATGTAATCAATTAAAGCTTACTTAACAATTCCCAAAACTCACTTAATGATACTGTGCTAGAATTAGGAAATCATAAGTACTATCCCTCAACGATATTGTGATAGTTGGTATGTTCTAACTTGTGTTTAAATACGGTACCTAATGCTGATACGTTATGTCACTTTGCTGATACTGTAAGCTTGAATACCGATAATAGAAATAAAAGCCTGTGTTAGTTCGTTTTCGAGAATAGTTGGCGTTTCTCAGTAAAGTTTTGACAATACCAATTAGTTGATACAGTTCACAGTAAAGGATCCGCAATGACAACGCTGTTGGTGGCTGAGGTACGTGTGAATTGATCCTAATAGTGGGACCTCAAATCAACAACCCTTTTTTTAAATTCATCAATACAAAAAGAGGAAGTTCTCAATTTGGTTGTTTTTTTCTGTAAGTTACTTCAGAAGTACGTAATTTATAAACCGATATGAAAAAATACTCTCCCGTAGTCATGATGGAATCCATGCGGAATTCAGGGAAATCCTTGAATGGTTTAGGCACCAGTAGCGTGGCGTCCAAAGAACTCGATTCCTACCGGCTTGCCTAATATCAGGCAATTGAACACCTTATTCTACAGCTCTTAAAGGAAAATGTACGCCAAATCTGCACCGGCTTGCCCAAGGATATATTTTGCGCGACGCCACTGATAGGCACATGTATAGCAATTTCAATATTTTTATAGTACATATCTCGTGCATTTGCTAGTGTCGTAGAACCGACCATTCTGATCATCATCCACCTTTTAATGATATTTCTTCCAAGATTGTGTTGGGTAGAGTACCAGCCTGCATTTTCTCCAATCCAATCGGGCCAAAGGGGGAAGGGACGTGCTTAGTAACGGTGATAAGGTATCAGTGGCGTGGCGATGAAAAAATCCTTGGGCAAGCCGGAGCAGCTCTGGCTTAAATTTTCTTGCAGAGCACTAGAATTAAGTGCTGAACTGCCTAAAATTAGGCAAGCCGATGGGAATCGAGTTCTATGGACGCCACGCCACTGTAAGATATACATCTACTAAGTAAATAAGTCAAAGTTGAATAAACAAGTTGAGCTATAAAATGTGGTGATTAAAGATTCATAGCAGTTTTACTAATTACATGAATTCTAGCTTATTCGATTCCTAAATGCGGCGATAGACGAGGATGTGTTTTGTTTATTTATGTAAATTGGTTGACTTATGTAAGATATGTACAAAAAAATATCGAAAAGGTTTAAAAATTCTATTGATGTCCAATATCAATAACTACATTTAAATGTATGACAGTATCTTAATGAGTTAATTTCCAGTCTTTAAATAGCCAGCTAAATGGCAACATTCGTAGTGAAAAC
Organism: Eudemis profundana; assembly: GCA_947034925.1. Lineage (NCBI taxonomy): Eukaryota > Metazoa > Arthropoda > Insecta > Lepidoptera > Tortricidae > Eudemis > Eudemis profundana. Next base: position 32,329,249 of record OX344794.1, read on the forward strand.
AACTATAATTAGTCCAAATTCAAATTATATTGTGCTCGTGAAGATAAGTTTTGATTTCAAGTTACACATAAATAAATCGGGAAGTGCATATTCAATGGTTGGTTCTAAGTTCAGCAAAATTGGCTCTTAAAGTTTAGGCCACTGTGAAATTAAATTGATTTGAACATAGTTGTATGCCTTGGACCATAGGTGAGAGGTTTAATGCTACTAAATTAAATTTTAACTCTCAATTGTGGCTTAATTTATTGAATGAAAGATTAATTATCAAATGAAATGGGTGAGTACGTTGATTTCAGAGATGTAAATACCGCACATGTCCCAACCCTGCGCATACGAGCAAGCACAACTCGTCGCGACTTTCCTTGTCGTCTCTGTCGCATTGTACAGAAATGAAAGATATAGTACCGAATATATGTCGCGCGACAGTCACGCGGCGCAATCGCGCTGAGGTATTGTTTCTTGCCAATGACTTGGATGCTAATCCGCTACATAGGGTGCCATTATGTAGCCCCCCGAATCAACAAAGTGTTCGATCGTCCCAGAACATTTTCTGCAAGTGACCAAACGAGTAAATCCTTGGTCCGTTCCAGGTCCATTACCAGTTTCATGAATTGACGTAGAGGTTTTTATCTCAAAAAGAACAGGGTTAATAGTTATTACACTACACCTTTTCCTCGAGTTAAAGCAACTCCCATGAGCATAATAAAGATATCTTGAAAATGATATTCCTTAATTAACTATATTGACTATTGGGAACTATTGGGAATGGAGTAAAATCTTAAGATTTTCGTACCTCGACCTCACTTTAACCCCTTATTGCTTCATCGTGCAGTAATTTCATTAAGAATGTAGGACATAAACATCTTTTGGAGGGCATTCTGGGGACGCAAGGTTATTTGAAGTTTTACTTCATTGGTGGTTGTATATGTAGCTAACATCGCTTCTGAATCATCTGATGTATTGAAACTTATCATATTTTTCACATACCGACCATTCTGCGGCGGGTTAGCAGTTCTTGTCTACCACAGATAAAATTGAAATATAAAATAAATAAGGAGGCTAATAAATAGCAAAAACCACTGTATAGATAATATGGTTCGATTGTTTAAGCTAACAAGCAATCTCTTCTTTCTATTCACGTTGAATAAATAGTAGTTGCAACAATTTTTTGGCATTTTCGAAGTTAAAGTAGATATATTTTTACGAATTGATTTTCTAATTCCACGTCAAAGTTCAGATCACACTAAAATGATTGTTGTGTTACGGCTGAAAACATAAACAAAACAGCATGGACTGACCTGTTTCGGACTGAGTTCCGGGAAGAGAGGGTAATGTTTCTGGAGGGCAGCCTCGGCGCCGTGGAGGAGGCGCTGGGCGCGGGGGTCGGCGCGGGCGGCGAGGTGCGGGGCAGCCGGCCGCCGGCCGCCGCCGCGCCCGCCGCGAGCAGCACCACCATCCACCACCTGGACATCACGAGAACACGATTCACGGCACGAGACGCGCAACACACGCTCGACCTACTGTCACGATAGCGACTGACAGAATCGTTGCGTTTACACCCGCGACGACGTTCACTTTTGTTGTGGCACTGGTGACGGCTGACGACTGCCCCACTCCCAATGAAAGTGGGGGCTTTCACTAGTACTCGGCATACGCAGGCCACCCACCGGACTGGTCGAGGGCCTTCTTGTGTAGTAATCGTTGAGTATTTAGGCAGTTATGAATCTGCGTAATCTGCACACGGATCTACACCTGTTACAATGCCCGTTATAATGATCTCTCCTTTGGCTCTAGATGACTATCTTGAAATTTTGACGCGAAAGTAATCGTGTACATTTAGTTACGTAACTAATAGCTACTGGTACCAAATGGTTGGGCGTCCATAGAACCCGATTCCTACAGACTTGCTTGCTTATTTTCGAGATAAATAAGTCAAACTATTTACCTAGGTTCGGCTTGCACAAGGATATTTTTGACACCATTGAGACAGAATACGTGTATTTTTTACCTCGTGTGTTCATAAGTTTAGAGACGAATAAAATATTTTTTTCTCGAACACTCTTAACGTATTTAAACTAGGGAGTAACGATACATAATTTTGCCGATACGATACCAATACCGATATCTTAGCTAACTAATGAAGTATGAACTTCAGATTTATTATTTGTATGTCCTTATTATACCTAAAACTTGGCTATATTTAACTGGGAGTCAACCTTGAAGGTGTAAAGTAAAAATAAATAAATTGTCAACAATTTTTTTTTATTATGAACCAAATATATAATTAACATAGTAATTATTATTGCACAAGATAATAGACCAATATATAAATTAAGTCAGTAATTGAAATTACTTTTCGCAGATTTTTTTCATACAACAAATTCTTTTCGCGCTCTTCAAATATCGGTTGTATATAATCGGTTACATCCCTAACTTAAACGAAATTTAGACAGAAGAAAAATCATTATATTACGGTAAAAATAAAATATTAATAATTCAAAATGGTCGCCATTGTGCTGAACACAGGCCTTCAATCGTGTGGGCTATTCGTCAATGGCCATGTGCCGCCAATCTAAATCAAGTACCCTCTCATGCTGAGGCGACATAGACGGACATGCCGTTAATTTATCGCGATAAAGGGCGATTGACGTCAGTGTAGCTACGACTTACTATATTTGACATTGACACTTAGATATTGTCATTGACATTGACAGCTTGATTTGATAGGGGTGATAGTTTCCTTTATTCTCCACCCGTGTCTCTTTTGTCGTTTAGTGCTGCCACCTATAGTTCGTGCACGTTCCCTATAGAGGCGAATTGCTTTGGTTGATTAAACTTTTCTTCGACGGTGAAGATTTTTTCGTTGGTAAACAAAATCTTTTTGGGATCGTGTCTCCATAGCAACTGTTGAAATCATGCGAGCTTTAATTTTCTTAAACGATCGTTTAAGTAGTAGACTTTCTTCCTCATACCTAAATAAGATTATATTTCAATATCCGGTTCACCGAAAAATAACACCCGAATCACTTTTTTCTAATTGACAACGTTTAAATTTAAAATTTAAAAAGTTTTTATCAAGCCGCCAGTTCAAAATTTATTTCTTGGGCTTTTCAAAAAATCGCCTCAAACTTATGAACACACGAGGTATACTAATAATGACACATTATATTACTTAGAGATACATTAAGGAAGCGGTTCTCAATTCATTTTAATCTTATGTGTTGTCTGCTGTTGGATATTTGAATCAGGGAAACGTAAGACATAGTTACCAATTTTATCCGCTCTGCTGGCGTTGAAACTCGTTTAGTTAGGTATTTTATTGTTTTCTGGTTAACCCAAGCGAACATTAATGATCTGTAAATATAACAGTGTTTCTATTGGATAATTACAAGCTTTTATTTAAAAAAAAACGCAATTTTCCACATTCTCGCGCAAATGTACCCGTTGTTAGTCTTAACATGACTTAAGGTCTTATGGCCCCTAGATGGGGCAGAGGACGTTCACGGTGCGCCGCCATCCCGAACGGTCTTAGGCTGCGGCTCCACTGAGGCGGAGACGAGCGGAGCGGAGAGGAGACGTGTAGAATCGACCAATCACATTAGTTGAAATCCACATCACATCAATGTCAATGGAAACTGCGAACACTAACAGACAAGTGCTCCAACCACTTGTCTGTAGTTATTAAGAAAGTAGTCTTCAACCTTCTCTAGTTTTTGACTTATCTCTTCTTTTACTATAGGAGTGGTCACAGGACTCTTGCATTCCAAACCGCTTCAAAATGTTCTGTACATTGGAAACCCAGTGGAAGCGTGCTGGGCCCATAACCTTTTGTAGTAATAGCAGAGCGGATTGAAGTGTGCACCACTAGATAAAGCACATAATAAAGATAGTTTAAAGGATAATCAGTTTTTATTCGTATGACTTACAATACCACAACAAATCGATATATATGACATTACCTTATTCTATAGAGATTTAACATCGCTAAAATAAACAAAGAGGTGTCACCACAATAGTTTTAACTAGTTTCCAGTTCGCTAAAACCTAGCCCCGCTAAGAAGACTCCGGCAAGAAACTTAGCTGAGCCCGACAATGTCGGAGTGAAATTAATCCAGGATATTCGGCTCCCGAGGCAAATCGGGACGCGGTTGTTTGTTGTCGCGAGGCGGTCATCCCCGCCGGCAGGGATGATTCTTTCGTAAAATTGTCAGTATTGCAGTTTTTATATATGTTAGTCTATACCAGCTTCTAAACATGTGTGCCAAATTTCGTAAAAGTATGTATGTATGTTTGTCCGCGCGTATCTCAAAAACTTTAAGTCGGATTGCAAAAAAACTATTTTTGTTGTACTAGATATAGCCCAACTTAGGGTACTGTGCAAGTTTCATAAAAATCGGTTCAGTATTTTTCAAGATAGCGAGTAAAGTGTGTATTAGTCACTAGAAAAACAAGTCGTTGGCTTAACAGCGTAATCCAACTTCCTACTGAAAATAAGAAAATAAAGAAATAGTCATTAAAAAAAATTAAATCGACATCAAAAAGGAAGAACTTTTGAGGTCCGTGCCAGCATTAATATTTGAGGTAAACGTAGTCATTTGGTAGTAGTACCTATGCGGTACCTACGAGGCTGGCACCGACCTCAAAGAAACTTTTATTTCTTCCGTTTTTGAAGACGGTTGTTTTATGTTATTTTTGCGCTGTAAGAAAGATTGATTCACAGGTACGAGGGGCGTTCAATAAATTCTCGGTATTAATATCTTGCAACCTCTTTCAGTACTTTTTTTGTTACTGGCCGCTAAGAGTCATTTATAGACTTCAAAAAAAAAGTAAATATCGAATCGATATGTTCTTTAGTTTTTCTATAATTGCCGAACAAACATGAACACTATGATCGAATGCTGACACAGCTTCAAAAAGATATGCGTGTAGCTTTGTTGTTCTGATTTTATTGAGCTGTGCGGTGAAAATCCTGATGAGGTGCTGCAAAAGATAGTTACTGGAGAAGAAATCTGGGTTCATCATTATGACCCAGACAGTAAACAGGAGTCCATGCAGTGGCAAATTAAGGGTTCAGCTCATCCCAAGAAGTTCAAGGTCATTCCTTCAGCTGGCAAGGTCTTGGGCGCAATATTTTGGGGTTGTGAAGGAATATTACTGATAGATTATAAAGAAAAAGGTGTAAATATAACAGGACAGTACTACGCTAACATTCTACGTCAATTAAGGGATGCAATCAAAGAAAAGAGGGAGGAAAATTAACCAAAGGTGTTCTGCTTCTGCATGACAACGCCCCTGTGCATACTGCTCATATTGCCAAGGCCATTCTGGAATCTGGTTTTGAAACTATTACTCATCCACCGTATTAGTCCGAACTTAGCACCAAGCAACTTCTTTTTGTTACTCAATCTTAAAAAGGATCTGCTTGGAAATCGATTTTCTGACGATGAAGCGTTGAAAGCAGCAGTGGAGGAGCATTTTGACACCAAAGATAAAAAATATTTTTATGAGGGATGAAAAAAAATAATAGTTCTATCTTTTAAGTGTATCGACATAGGGCGGGAGTATATTGAAAAATAAAAAATATCAAACCTATCGTATTTGTTTGTTTTCATTCATATACCGAGAATTTATTGAACGCCCCTCGTACTAATACAAAGGCAAGCCTTTCCGTCCTACTGCCTCATGTCGCTTCTTTCTTGAACGCACTAGGCGATCACTAGTCCTGCTGATTCCGGCCAAACATCTCCATACAGAGCTGTAGTTTCACACAGCACAGGTGACGGCTTGCTTTTGTGCCCTGGGCTTGGGCTCGAGTGTGTGTGACTCAGTGTGAGCTTTTCTATATTTGTCTATGTTGTTGTTTTTTGTTTGTGTCGCGTCTTAATGTAATTCTATGGAGCTTGGCTCTGGAATAAATTATTTTCATTTCATTTCATTCATTTCATTTCATTTTCTCAAAAAGTTTGTACTTTTTTTATTGTGCAATTTTCTACCAATTTTATGTTATTTCTACTTAGAATTGCGGGCTTTTATAATCCTTGCTTCTTAATTGTGCTCGTCGCTACGGATTTTGTGGGAATCTTAAATTGAAACAATTTAAAAATTACTTCTAAAAATTAATAATTCTATAAAAAAAAGAAAATAATCGAATGCTAACTCCTTAGATTTTTGTTCTGTGACATCCATACATTTGTACTAACAAAATTAATATTAAAAAACTATGAAATCACGATGAGATCACTTGTAATTCTGCTCAATATTAATTGGCCCTTAATTAAAGAACCATTCCACCAAAAACATTCTGTAAAAAACTAGCCAAGTCTCGATGGAGCTGCTTGTTTATCTCTAAAAAGTAATGAAATCTAGACAAAGTCGTGCCAAGTCTAAGGTTCCTTACTGCGATTTATTTATTATTATAGTTAATGTTGTGTGACTTGGCCGTTTAAGGGTACACAAGGGTACAAAACAAAATTGACTTGTACCCACTAACGTATAAAGAATGTTCAACGACCAAGTCACACAACATTAACTTTAGTAGACTAACTTTTAATTTTAGTAAACTGTTTGCAGTGAGCCCTTTAATAAAGTCGAATGTGGATCAGGTGGGTGATGCTGAGACCGTCATGGGTGAAAGTTCCTTTAGATTTACAACTAAAGATGTTGATAAATGTTGATAATGGTCTCAGCATCGAGCACCTCAAACATGCGGGGGTGCACCTGCCGCGCGTTCTGTCATTGTTCTTCACGCTCTGCCTCAGGCACGCCTACCTTCCCCAGCAACTCGTAAATACAGTGGTAGTGCCTATTGTTAAAAACAAAACGGGTGACCTATCGGACATGGGCAACTATAGGCCCATATCGCTTGCCACTGTAGACTTGGCTAGATTTTTACAGAATGTTTTTGGTGGGATTTCACTTCTTTTTGGAGAAACGTGAGCATATTGATTTATTTTATTAGATTTTGTTATTTGACACAGTTTTTTTCTTTTTAGGAGTAGTTTTTTTATAATCAGAGTCACCAGGTACTCCAGATCTTCGATAATCCTAGTTTTTATAGTTTTTACTTTATGTGGCCATTAAACCCTAACTCTGTACCAAATTTCAGCTCTCTGAGTTTATAGGAAGTAAGTACTAGTTCTATTCTGATGATCACGAGTGAGTGAGTGAGTGTCATAAATACGAAACTTTGCTTTCGCTTAACTTCGGAACTACATGACCTACAGGCTTGAAATTTTGGATTTTAAGTATGAGATTATAGCTTACTGGATGACGAAAATTTCTGCGTTCTGGTCTTATCCAGAGGTTCTCAAATAGGGGTCCGAAAATGCGGCGAAATGGTTCCAGTAAAGGATGGTACGGCAGTGTTTGCTCTGCGCTGCGCTCGACTTGGCGGGGGCACTGCCGTGCCCCCAGATCTTTCTTGTTTTTATGCTGCTATTAACGCATTCTTTTACGCAACATTTCGTCATTGTTGACAACTGTCGCCGTCTATGGTTGAAACCAGACTAAGTCAAAATGAGCTAGCCAAGCCGATCGGCTAGCACTTTTGTGGGGCCATTTTTTCTATGCCCAATCTCAACCTATTGGGGCAAACTGGCCTCCAAAGTACTGAAAAACGCCTAAGCTCTCCAACTTCTACAGAAAAAAAATCAAGCAACTTGCTAGTTAATTACTTGTTTCATTATACATATGTTGGAGAACATGAAAAAAGAATAGACACGTGTTTTATCATTTCACCTCAAACTCATATTTTCCTAAAAAAAACACCCTCAAAGGGCTCAAACTTTGAAGGGTGTTTTTTTTAGGAAAATATGAGTTTCAGCCGATATAACGAAACACGTCGTGCTTATAATGTTTTCATGTTCCCAAACATAATATCAAACTAGTAATTAACTAGCAACTTGCTTGAATTTTTTTTCTGTAGAAGTTGGAGGGTTTAGTCACTTTTCAGTACTTTGGAGGTCAGTTTGTCCCAATAGGTTGAGATTGGGCAGCTAAAAAAAATAATACGTGTCTATTATTTTAGACTACTCTCTAACATATATCAAAATAAATCAGATCGGAGCCGGACAGTTGGGTACCTTTCCTTGTAAGTTTGCTTATATCTATCTAGGTCATGAAATTGTGTCATACTTTCTGGCGGTCACATGGTATCGTACCGAATTCTACTAAAAATGTACTAAATTGTACGTTAATAAAAAAAATTGTACTACATATCGACCTTATTATGAATCAGTAAAAATGTACGAAAAATATACTAAATTGTCTGCTATTCAAAAAACAAGAAAGTATGACACATTTAGTTTTATTGATCTCCTGTAAAATCACCTCCCGTGCAGTTATGTTGTTTTTGTAAACATTCTTCAATGGATCGACACGAAACACATGGTAAGGGGCCATTCATTTATAACGTAAGACGATTTAGGGGGGGAGGGGGGTCGAGCATGTCTTGGTTTTTCTTACAAGGGGGTGGGGGTGGGGGGAGTTTTGATAATTCTTACGTAAGATCATAAAAATGCGCAAAGTCAAAATTATACTTTTAAAAAAGCGCGCGAAATATTTTACCAAAAAATTAAAAACTTGGGATCTGTAAATAAAAGTCCCTACAAATGTTTCTTCAAAGAATAAAAAATTAAAATTAAAACAGCTCAAACGTAAAATCATTTTTCCTTTACATTTTTACGTAATAAATCGCTCCTTGAAAATCATAACGTCACTATGCAAAAAATGATGTTTTTGAGTTAACAACGCCATCTAACTCACGTGATTGTAAGGAACGCAGTACATTACTGCAGAGGCCGGGAAGTGAGGGGTTGCCGGCCGAGTACATATAGCTGGCCGAGCGAAGCGAGGCCAGATAGTTACGAAACCGGCAACCCCATTTCCCGCCGAGGTATGTATAGTGCTTTTCTCAAATATGCAATGAAATAAATAAACTTACTAATATCCTTACTTACCCTAAATATTATTTTATAACAGAAACTTTCTATCAGAAAGTGACGTTAGGTGACATATTATATCCATAGACAATGCAAATGTCAGGTCACGTTCAGATACCATATACAACCAAAAGCTGTTTCAGTTTACATTTTTACCGCGAATATTTAGATGAAATATTTTAAATGTGTATTCTTGCGGTTTAGTTTGCAATTTAGAATAATTGGATATTGTTTATAATGTGTTATTTGTTATGTTCATGTCAATTTTAAATAAATAAAACTGCAAAATATAGCAAAAATCGTTTTTTGGTTTTTTAATGGCTGAATGCCGTGATGCTGTGGCCCAAATAAATGTGGAATGGAAATTAAAAAAAAATACATTGCCGGCAATGTATGAAATTCCATTACGTGCCAAGTGTCAAGCCGCACCGTTAACGAGGTACTTTGCGGCCTATTTTTAGGCACGTAATGTCAACATTTCATGCCATGTTTGAGAAAAGACACATATTGCTCTAAGGCCTGTACCGAAAAGTTTTTTTACAGAGTCTGCATACCAGTAAAATTCTGGGTGGTAAACGATTTCTTCTTTAATAATACACCTTAGGTTCTGACATATTGATATGTCGATTGACAAAATTAATAGGGTACTTGCCTGTAGTCAATATAAATTACTTCACGCTAGCCTTGAAATCTGCTTTCGAAAATTCGCAAAAATCAACTAAAATTCACCTATTTAACGTTTTAAACGATTTTTAAAAGACCAAAAGCTATAAATGAGGAGATGATTTGATGTTTGAGCACAATGACGTCATTATGCTTTTTCTCATAGAAGCTTCATACTATCCGAGCGTTTTGACAATTCATAAAAAGTAACTGATTTGATCTGTCAGGAAAGTACCCTATTCAGGTTAGGTACTGTTTTTATTTAAAATGCAGGGCGATAAAATAATTCGGAGAGAAACTGTTTTGCGAACGTACCTTGAAAATGTTAATTTATTTTTTGCGGCGGTTGGAAAGATGGTAAATGTAAGTCGTGCGATGGTGCGAAATATTGTTAATCGTTACTTAAAAGAATATGGAATTCCAGATAAAGCTCGAAGTGGACCTCCGACCGGTCCTTCAAATAAAAAAATTGAGAAGAAAATAGTGTCTGCTTACAAGAATAATTGTAGTCTATCGGTGCGGGATGTGGCAAAAAAAAACTAGTACATCTATGGTCCAGAGAGCAAAAGTCCGTCAATATTTGAAGACCTATAAAAAAGTTAAAGCCCCAAAACAATCTGTAAATAGTATTTTATGCAACCGTTGTATAAGTGGGTTCAAAAAATGCGAATTGCGTGAGTTGCGATACGAGCCGCGAATGCGGCGAGTATAAAGTGCGGTGAGTAGTAAATAGAGACGCAATGAGCGTTTTTTGACTTAATTATACAACGTTGCATACAATACTTTTTTTACGACGAGGTTTTAAATTATAAAATACAAAATTAATCATAACCTGGAAACAAGGGAAATATGACGTTTGACTGACAGTATGTGTCTATGGTAAACTTTTTTTTTTAAATTTAAAATATACTTAAATTAAAAATACTTTTTTTATGTTGGCATCAATGAATTTAGTTCGGAAAATTTTGTTTTTCTTAAAAACCGTAGGAATTTAATTGTTTGTTAAGTTGGTAGTTGTGCATTTTTACCGTAAAGTTCAAATTGAGTGCTTAATCCTTGACCTAAGTTTAACCTAGAATTAGAAGTCTGTGGCTGCTAGCAATAACGTAAAGTGACTATAACGACACTAGTGCTGTTATGGGGAATAGAGTATAGACTTCTCTGAACTCATATTATGTATGTTCTTATATTAGTGTTCGTGACCAAGTAAAAGACAGATAACAGTAAAGGAGTAGAAAAACAATATAATAGTTCCGTTACAAGGTCGCGAAAATTGTACGAGATTCTATGCAGTTTGGACGGAACATGCGTTCTCATGGACGATGAGACGTTTATGTGAAAAAAGAATTTTCGACTTTGCCAGGTGACAAACCCAAAACCAAAAATAAGGCGAATATAAGCGATCAAAATAGATATTTTTTATGGAAAATTTGGGGATTTTTTTTTATCTGGCAAGCAAAAAAAAGGTGTGCGTGTGGATTGAGTGAGCAGCCTTCTGAAATAAAAAAAAAATCCTGTTCATTTAGTAAAAGTTCTAAAACAATTGTAAAACTAAATCTCTGTATTTGTAAAAAGATAAATCAAAAGATATAACCTTTAACGTGTGCTCACTCAGTTCTCACAAACTACCAACGAAATCAGGGAATGTATTCATTTAACATATAATATTTATATCCGATTTTTTAGTAAAACCTGTACTAACTTACCTTTATAATTTGTAGATCACCTCGTAACGTATTTAAGATTTTACAAATAATTTCTTATGCTCACTCAATCCGCACACTTTCGAAAATCCGATATCTGATGAAAAAGCTGGAGATTTAAACTGCTATATATGTGTATAGTTTAGTAAAACTAATCTGGGAATTTGTAAAATACAAAACGAACCACTAACGTGGCAGGTTTTTGGATAATAAATGTTTGTGAATGCTCACTCAGTCCACACGTTTCAAGTAAGTTAAAAATGTAAATATCTCAATATTTGTAGTATTACATAAACTATAAATTACTTAAACTTTTAGTAAATTTTTTTACTAAATATCCACCATCTAATATTTTATATTCGTTGTCTGTTTTTAAAGATATTCAATTGCAATTTTTCTAATGTAAGTAGATCGATTAGGTTGACCACACTTTATTATATTATGGTCATATCCAAAATACAGTTCATTTAAAAAATATATGAGATCAAAAACACTTGTTCTCTGGCAATTTTTAATGATACTTTGTGTTAAAGTGACAGTATATCAATAATGACCGTTTTATTTTAAATTTCGAGTCTTGATGCAGGCTAGTACGTTAAATGACATTGTGGTTTTAATAACTAAAATGATTTTTAGCATTATTAGTAGTCGTTTTCGATGTAGTGTCACTTTTATCGGCTCAAATTACTATAAATTCACTTGTTTTGGTCAAATGAAAAATGCTGTTTTATTTATGTTTAAAGCCGTTATAAGTGCTAGAAGCTGCTTCCAACATTACTGTTTGATTATTTGGTATTGGATTGGCAAAAATCGTCTTACGTAATAAATGAATGACCACCTAAGGCAAAATAATAAGAAAAACATCAATAGCGTTTTAAAATTTATTGAAAAAATAGTTTAAATTGTACAGCAATTTGAAACGTATAATAGTTTTGCCCAAATACAAATGAGAGATTTAACAAAAACATCAACAAAGGAACAATAATAATATTTATAACACCAAGGCTAAATTAACACGAAGTAAGAGGCTACATCTTTGGGCAGGGTGTCTTGCGTATGTACTTTTTGCCCGAGGGCATATTAACCACAGTTACTCCATTAGGGAATACCTCACTCACCTGCTCTTCTGGAATAGTTGGTAGCACCATGCAATCATCCCCCATCTGAAACATTCATTATTGCTCTTTATTTTCAACTTCTTTATACCTCGAATTGAGCTCATTTTAAAGATCAGCTTTTGGTGTGCACACAGTGCACTACTTGCTTCATCGTGTCATACTTTCTAGCGGTGACATGGCGCCGCAGGGAATTCAAAATCGCATCAAAAAAATGTACGAGAAATGTACGAATTTGTACGCTAATAAAAAAAATTGTACTACACATACTTACGAGAAAACAACGATCAATCTGTCACCGCTAGGAAGCATACTTTCTGGCGAGCGCTATCTAATTCACTATGTAGCAGTCGAGTTTATGACTTTCTTATGAAATGAATCAGTAAATATGTACCAGAAAGTGAGGGTGAGTGTATTGTATTCAACCTTTGTGAAAAAAATAGACTATAGTAGAAATCAAAATATGATATTGACCTTCCAATCCACGGGTGTAGCTACTTTGGCTTTGTCAGTCAACTGCAAGGAGTCCAAAACACGTAGAATCTCACTGGAATACAATATATTAACAAGAATTACAAACAACGTAATTTTTACCAACACCATAACATTTATGACAAATAATTTTAAATTTTCATCCTTTTGGGCCAAGGTACAATCGAACACACTGTTAACTGTACATTTTTGTAAACAAATGTCAACTTTATTGCAACATATTAAATTCTATGGGTGGTAGTTAACAGTGGCTTCGTTTGCACAATAAAATTAAGAACCAAACTAGGTATAACAAGACCACTTAAGAAAATTAAATTCAGTCTTGGCATCAATTTTGCTTACTTATCTCAGACTACGCCTACAATATGCTCTAAAAGACATGGATAATGGGTAAAAGTTCAATGGCAAAATTGCACTCAGCTTTTCATAGGTATTTTATTTTAAATGACCATTTAGTGCACTGTTTCTTGATCAGAATCCTAATTCGCAAAATATTAAACAATGCAATATTATAACTGTCTATATAATACGGTATCTTGAAATCGACACATAAATACTGTCCTGAAAAGCCAAAAAGTGATATGTTTTATGGCTTATCAGAACAGACTAGTATGAAGGTCTAGTATAACTTCCATATCAATGTTAGTTCCATAATTATGAACTTACTCAAAGTTCCGGCCAGTAGTAGCAGGATACAGGACTGAGAGCCTGAACTTTTTGTTAGGATCTACAATGAAGACAGCCCGAGCAGTCAAGGGTATGCCTGCAGCATCCAGCTCATCCTTGTCCACCATACCTAACTGTGCAGCTAACTTTCGGTCCATGTCCTCAATTATAGGATAAGGAAACTTCTCATCCTCACTGCAGCCTGGAAATAACAATATTATTGTTTGTAACTTGAAGTGTGTTTGTGTGAATTTCAAGATTATGAAATATCAAAAACCGACCAAGAGCATGTCGGACCTTGTTCAGTGTAGGGTTCCGCAGCCGCCCACATTCACAAGAGCATATATTTATGGCACTTACGTCCTTTTGTGAAGTAGCGCAGTTTTACTGCAATAACTCAAAAACGGTATATCCAACCATGTTGAAAATTGTTTTTCATAAAGATAAGATCTACTTAAATGATTATAAGGGTTCCGTATGCAAAGGGTACCAAAGGAATCCTATTACTAAGCTTTAGAACCGTAACAGGTAGACTTGAAATTTTCACAGAATACTTATTTCTATCACCGCTATAACAACAAATAATAATAATATAACCACAAAATTTAAAAATTTAAAACAACCGGGTTTCAATAAGATAGTTAATTTGGATAAGAAATGCCAAGACTGTATGTTTAATAACCATATCGCCATATGTTTGCCTATACTATTTGAAAAGTTCCCTCGATATCTCTAAGATCCTATCATCAGATCGTGATTTGGTTGCAATGGGACAACCTCAGAGGAGTACCCTTCCAAACAAAAATTTTCAGTCATCTTCGAGTAATCGCGTAACAAACATATAAATTGAATACCATTTTTCCTTTGCGGAAGTCGGTTAATGCTGGACCTCATGTCGAAGGAAGCTATTTGATTAGTATAATGCATGAGACCCGTAAGTACCTTACACGTACCCACATTCACTGGGCTATAGGGTCTAAGTGCCCAATACATAGTATGGTTACTTACGAGTTAACTTCATTGCTGCAGTGATGGTGTTAAGGACTTGGCAACAGAACAGCTAAACAAAAACCTACACAACCTACCTATATGTAGCATAAATTAATTTGCAAGTCATGTTACAAACATTTACCTGCATAGAACTGAATGTCCTTGCACCAGTCATGGTGTGATGCAATAGAATCGCAAGATAATCCTATCACTTTGACATTACGACGCGTAAACTCGGGTTGTAAATGAATGACTCGAGCGAGCTCTGTTGTACACACGGGGGTGAAGTCAGATGGATGCGAAAACAATATGCCCCATCTGTAAATAAATTAACAAACATTATTTAGGAACATATTCATACTTTCTGGCATGCTTATCCATATATAACCAAAGCATTAAATAGAAAGTTAACGAACTACGTTATTCATTTATTACTTACGAATCTCCCAACCAATCGTGAAAACTTATTTGTCCTTCTGTAGTGTTTGCAGTGAAATCAGGAAAAATATCCCCTAAAAGCATTTTTGTCAAGCCGGCTTAATCACGATATAGAAAAGCCGTTGAAAATGTTATTCCTTTACACTTCGTCGGCGGTGATTAAAATATATTCAGTTCAAAACTTCGGAATATAAATGAATTATTTCCTTGAAGTACACTACACCACTTCAACGCATTCCTCGCCGATCGGCATTTGTTTTGAAGTAAATTATTCTTTTCTTTGAAGTTTCGTCTTTGTTTTGTGTGACGTTGACGTAAATACCTACACATGCATGGCTTGGATTGGACTTGCCAAGTTGCCACTTGCCAGGCACAGACAAGATAAACAAATACAAAATTCATGATGCCAGCAATAAGCCGGGTCGTCAGTTCTCTTTGCTTGTTTAAGTGCCCTGCTCACTAAGCAATTTTAATACCAACTTATTATAACAAATTGGTTGAGAGACTAATCCGACTTACCGTCGTCTAAGCCAAGTATGCAGAAGTCAAAAAAGGGTTTTGCTGAAATATATATACATGGCAACATGGGAAAACCACATCAAGAGCACAGTTTCAGGACTAACAGTTGTCCAACGCTCATACATTTGACAGGCATAGCCGCCTATGACAGGAACTGTGCTGTCATGCCAGGGTTGTCTCAACATCAAAAACAATGAAGTAGGTTAAATATGCACAAGTATATTTATTACCCTAAACACATAATTTACTGAGAAATATGAAAACCGAATTATGGAATGAATATAACTACTGTGAAAGGGATTTTATGAACATGACAGCACGACGAAATAAATTTCTGTCACAATCAATTATCCTCTAAAATAAGCTTTTACATGAATCAAATTTTAACACGTTGGAAACTTACATTATATAGACTAATATAGAGTTAATTTACATTATATAGAGTTCATTTTAGTACCTACTATACTAAATAATTCATAAACATGTAAAATACTACATCCTACCAGGGTACCTATATCTAGGTTTAAGTCCTTATGTATTGGTTTATGCAATAAATAAATACAAAGAATATTAGCTACTAATTTTATGAAACACAAAAATCTCAAAGATGTAAAATTTTAATCCTGTCGCTTTTCCATAGTCGGGTAAAAAATATCCAATAACTTTCGCATAAGTACATAAATAAAGAAAACATGTTGACGTGATAAGATAAGGAAAGCATAAATCTGTGTATAAACATCCAATTATAACTTTTGGTTCCAATAGTGATTATTATATAAAAGTCATTAACGTACAGACACACTTAAGTACTAACAACAGTGTTTATTAAACAAACGCGCGCCAGCCCTGAAAGTTAGGCACCGACTAGCTAAGTGCGGCGTTGGCGTTGTATTGCTCGGTACCAACACACCCGCGTCTCACCCTGCAGCCCCCGCACGATTTCTCTATCAAAATCGGCCGACTGTATTATCCTTAGACTGTGGCAAGAGTATCCATTATTATATGTGTCTGTCTACATACGTACTGAAATAAATATCCGGATCAGTCTTGCATAAATCAGGTATCATTTAATCGCTCAGCAAAATATTCATATTTTGGTGAGCAGAAATATGTATTTGGTCAGCCAAAATAGCTAGTTGGTAAGCAACTCATGGTTAGCAAACATTTATAAATCAGGCTGCAATTAATAATATACTGACTGCTCTAAATTATTTTGGTCAGCAAATTAAATATTTGAGCTGCATTGAGCGATCTACTGTTAATCAAATTTTGGTAAGCAATCAGTAGGTAAGCAAAATATTTCATTTTGTTCATCAAAATGAAAGGTGCAATAAAACCTAATTGGCATGCACAAAATGGGCGCAACTATTCTGCCGCAATAACGCAAACAAACAACGCATCTAAATTCATTTTTCGAGTTTACAATAAAATAAGCATATTTAATTAGAAAAACTTCTATTTCTAAAATAAAAAATGTCCGAGATATTTGACTTCAAAGTTGACTTTCCGTATCTCCGGCGCTGCGGGAACAGAAGCCTTTCCGCCCTTGCATGACGACGCACGGTCACTTCGCTCGGCTCCGCAGCTTCGGCTTGTTGGTCGCCTTCGGCGACCAGCCTCAGCCGCTCGCCTCACTTGTACCCGCGCTTTGCCATGGTGGGCGAGGGCTGCTCTCCTTCCGCGGCTCCGGCTCTATAAAAACACTCTAGGGCGCGCAGTGTCGGTACGCGTTTTAACCAGCGAGAGCTCTAGATTCGGACTTTCGCAGGCTTTTTACATTTTATAGTAAGTAGTATCTTCAAAAATAGCAATACGGTAAAAATCACTGATAATTGATAAACACTACTACTTGATACTGACAGCTGATAATCACCGAATGACAAAACAAACACGCCCACGATTGGCTGCTCGCGTTAAGGTGGATTTAGACCAAACGAATTCTAACACATTCTAACCCCACTCTACCCAATTCTTTGTGTGTACACAAAGAATTTGATAGAGTGGGGTTAGAACGTGTTAGAATTCGTTTGGTCTAAATCTTGCCGGCCAAGTAATTATTTTGCAGCTCGACTGTTTATTAGGCAGACAAATGATAAATAAAACAGATTAACATTGGTTAAAATGTTAACCATTTTTAAATTATTTGCTGAACAAGAGTTGCCGCCCGATTTTTATTTATTGCCTGCCAAATCTTTGTATGCTGCCCAAATGATTTAATTGCTTATTTTTTTTGCGGATCAATTTTAATAACGGCTGACCAAAAAATTACTTTTCTTTAAGTATTATATTTATAAACATACATACTGATCAAGTTGTCTTGTGTGGAAACCACTTTATTTGAGACTGACTGACTACAGACAAGATATGATATGGTACAACACTATTTCCGATTGAATCAATGGCGTCACCGTTAACGTCTTAACCCGTAACGCGATTTTTGCAGTTATTGTCGATATTTGTTACAATATTAGATAATATATTGTGTATTTATTGTTTCTACACTGCAAGGTAAGTCAACAGATTCTTGAAACAACCTATTCATCTCTATCCTGACAGAGGTGCTGATCCCCTGACTCGACTTCATGTTCACACAAAATGGACGTCAAATTGCATTTTATCATGATTATGTAAAAAATATTCAGCAGTTATATGTTACCACAGCCCTCTTGTGAATTTTCGTATTGCGAGCCTTATGGTACGTTTTTCGACAGTGATACATGTTCATGTGTTAAAATACGAAAGATTTCCTTAGTCGATAAGCCTGACGGACAGTAGGACCGAAAGAGGCACGGCATGGTTGGATGTTAATTGTTACAGCGGTTTGCTTTTCTTTTTAAACGTTATTATTATTGCATTATCTTACGTTTACACTATGATTTTCTATTAATTTTCTTTAGAGACCAGTAAACTAGTGCTTTAACAGTTTATTTACATGACATAAATAAGTGTCATTGTCCTCTTTCGCCTTGTCAGGGAAATATTTGGTATGCTAAGTGAGTTAGTGTTGAGATTCAGATATAGTTCTATTAAAAGTTGAATTTGTCCGAATTTTATCCACGAGTTTATCAGTTTGCTAAGATTATGTGTATAAATTAACAAACTTTTCTTAGATTAGATTGATAAGAAAAATTTGCAATTGCATTTTCTGAATATTGTAATTATCGTCCTGCTGTTATATTACCTATTTACTAATCTGCCTTTACCAGTGCATTGATGATTCATTTGTTTACTTATCATTAAAAATTGTCTTATGAACTGTAATGTTTTCCTGTTGTAATTGGCATTTTGGCTTTTGCGAATGTGTTGCTTTAGTTTGGTAATTTATATCAAATAGTTATTTATAACAGGTTATGTAGCTATTGTATTTTTTATATTACTGGTTCCACATTTAACTAGCTCTTAAGTAGCGGTTAACAGGAGGTCACAAAACTGATGATTAGTGTCAAACTCCATATATTTCGTCACCAACTGATAGGTTAGACGGTATTTGTACATTGCTTAAGTTTCGCATAACTGTACATTTTAAAGTAAAAATGGCCTTATAAAATATAAGATCCTTCCTGGTTCATTTCAGTTGAAAATTTATATTGTATTTACATTTTGTTTCTGGAGGCAAGTAAACATTACCTTTGACAAATTTCCTAATAATCTGTTGGCTGGATTTGTTGTTTGTTCCGAGAGCAAATTTTACTGTCAAATAATTACAGAATTCACATATATGATAATCATATTTTCTAAAGTAATATAAGATTTAAAGTACAAAAAAAATATTATTCACTGGATGTAATTTATTTACGGTTACATTAAATTAGAATGCTTGTTATTTATCATAAAGAAAAAACATATTGATTTTAACTTTCACGATTTTTACTCATTATTATAACAAAACGGGACTTATCGCGTAAAAACATGCTATTACCTCGACGTTTCGGACATGCCGTGACGTCCATGGTCGCTAAAGGACTCATGTTTTTACGCGATTAAGTCCCGTTTTGTTATAATAATGAAGAAAAAACATATTTGTACATGTATTAAACTGAGTCAATCAGTCAAATCAAAATATATTTTTAATATGCACATATATTTATGAAAATGATTACAGTCTACCACTTTCTTTGCAAGTCTGTAGAATTATCTATTTAAAAACCAACTGTGAAATATTACATTTGGCAGTCCCAAAATCTCAAAATCTAGACATGAAATAACTTTGTTTTTATTTTTAAATGGTAAATAGTTTTTGCTTTGCTGTGACTGCAGTAATATGATATATAATATGTAATCATGCATTGCATACTGTTTTTTCATAGTGCCATGTTCAGTGCTTGTAGTTACTTGTATAAAAAGGTGTTTATCTTTTCATTACAGATACTATTGCTGCAGAGGTTGCTATGATCAAGGAATTATTCTGTAGATATATACAGTAGTAAGTTGAAAACAGCAGAATGCAGACTATCAAGTGTGTTGTAGTGGGTGATGGTGCTGTGGGCAAAACATGCCTGCTCATCAGCTACACTACGAACAAATTCCCCTCCGAGTATGTGCCCACGGTTTTTGATAACTATGCTGTAACTGTCATGATTGGTGGAGAACCTTACACTCTAGGGCTCTTTGATACTGCAGGTTAGTCTTTTCAGTCCAATCATTATCAATTTTTTTGTATATCTCCACCAGCATTTCCATTGTGCAAGTTACACGCAAGATGCATTTCATTGTATGTAGACCATTGTGCATATGACTTGCATTTATAAGTTATTGTAAATGCTGGTGTAAAAATAAATTTCGGTGATCACTTGCACACAAGTATATAGACTTGTGTGCAAGTGTGCCATGACGTATGCACCATGCACACAGCTTACAATAACATGTTGGAATGGCTTCTTGAATGTTTCAATACACTTATGGCATATTACTGGTTTAGGTAGACAAATAAAATTTTTTTTTACTTTATTCTAGGACAGGAAGATTATGACAGGCTACGGCCATTGAGTTATCCCCAGACGGATGTTTTCCTCGTTTGCTTCAGTGTGGTGAGCCCCAGTTCATTTGAAAATGTCAAGGAAAAGGTTTGTATTTTATTATACTACATTATCATTTGAGTGGGCTTTGTTGGTCATTACAGTTCTAATGATGCAGACCAATACTCATTCGTTTCATGACGTTTTTTTAACACAATAAATATAATATCTACAAATTCATAACTTCTCTTTTTCCTTTCAATGGTCACAGTGTGTCACTCATAATAATAAAATAATAATCATTAGTCCATATTTCCACCACCACAGACAGTAGAGTTAGATTCCATCAATCAACAATAGCTCTTGCATCTGGCGGGGGCTGTCTCTGTGTGCGTCTCGTGACATAGACAGAGTGCAGCAGCGTCTGCTGGGTGTACACTTTGCCTTTCATTAAATTGTCGAAAGGGCCTCTACGCGTTGGTTTCGGCTGCGCGCACGCCTCCCAAAGGTCCGGGACACCATTGTCCCGTGAACGGGAAAGACACAAATAATAATCACAAATCTTCTTGAAAACATGAGCCACTTTACTAGACAAGCATGTTAGAAATAGAACACATTTGCAATTTTGTGTTTTAGATCATGACAGATAACTTATAATTATTTTCAGTGGGTTCCGGAAATAACTCACCATCAGCAGAAAACACCTTTCTTATTGGTTGGGACACAAATTGACCTTAGAGATGACCCTGTTACTATGGAAAAGCTTGCTAAGATAAAACAAAAGCCAGTCTCATTAGAACAAGGAGAAAAACTGGCGAAAGAACTGAAAGCAGTCAAATATGTAGAATGTTCTGCTCTTACACAGGTTTGTTACCATGAATATTGGTTATTTACGAAATGGTTGTAGTACATTCACCGTCAAAAATATACATTTTGTACATTTATAGTAGGTAACCAAAATGTATAAATATTTTTGTCGATGACTGCACATGTACATAAGTAGAGACTGGATCTGATGTAGCGATCTCAATATTAGTATGGATATGACTGGTATAATTTATTATTTTTTCTACACACAAAAACAATGTAACTTCTTCTTTAATATTTCTTCTTCACAATGCACAGTAAAAATTAAGACCTAATATAACCAATATGACATGTATTTAACGAATTGCACTAGTCATATCCATATTATTAATATTGAGATCGCTACATCAGATCCGGTCTCTATACATAAGTATAAGATCTGAGTGGTCAAACCCAATAAGTATTGATCTATTGATACATCTCCATAGATTAACCTCTCAACCCTCGAATGAAATTGTAGTTAAATGACAATTTGCAGACGATCATTCGTTGCAATGATGTTTGCTAATGATTTGTTGTAATAAAATTTACTTAAGTTAGATTTGGATGT
Organism: Eudemis profundana; assembly: GCA_947034925.1. Classification (NCBI taxonomy): domain Eukaryota; kingdom Metazoa; phylum Arthropoda; class Insecta; order Lepidoptera; family Tortricidae; genus Eudemis; species Eudemis profundana. The sequence goes on from OX344794.1 coordinate 32,351,146, forward strand.
GTCCCTTTTCATCATGGCAGCATAAGGCACTGGTCCCACCGCCATTAATTGCGGGCTGACCAGGCACAGTGTGATCAATCAACCTTTCCAGATCCGCAATGTAATGCTACTCGCCCAAATTTACTCGCTTACTCGTCGGTAGTGCCCAATAGTCCAACTGCACCTCTACTATGTCCAGTGATTGTCATCACATCAATCATAAATAAATTTGAAAAGAGAACATAACCCTTGTGTTGTAAGAGGTATGTTAGGAATGTATGTTAGGTTGAGTTAGAATTTTATTGGGCGAAATTGGTTGGTTCTGGTTTAATGCTATGGTTATGATTAGTTAATTTCGAGTTCTATGTATCTTTTGAGTAAATACTTGCCTCATCAGGAAAAACTGCCTTTGCCTGACTTATCCTAACAGACCTCATCCAGAGTATGCATTTTGTGTGGTAATAAGTTATTATTCCGTTACAGAAAGGGCTGAAGAATGTTTTTGATGAGGCTATACTGGCGGCACTGGAACCTCCGGAGCCAGTGAAGAGAAAGAAATGTGTGCTACTGTAATGAAGCGGCCCACCGGACCGGCCCACATGCACGTATAAAACTAACAATGTAATATTCAACTTATTTTTATAAACTTATAATTATTGAATATTATGCCATAAACTAAAAATAATGAATATTACAATATAAAACATGAGTTTTATGCTAAGACATGATATGTTATTCAGGCCTTTACAGTTTTCCATTTAACATTATTTGTAACATTTGTAAAGACTATTTATACTCAGTATGTCTTATTATACAAATTTATATTATTTATAAATATTACAAAGTCTGATATATAGGTATCTCTCGTCATTGTAATGCATGTAAAAGCGTTTACATTTGGGAGAGACTTTGTAATGAAATATCAGAAAATGTAATTTGCCTTTGCAGTGTTTGCTGGATAAAGCAACTTCATGCACAACTTTGCTATGCACAGTTTAAGACTATGCATTTCTTATGTTTTAATTACAACTTTAATACATTTTAACCATTTAGTTATAAATATGTATTAATTAACCACGCCTGTCATCTGACAGCCGTCCATATTTGTGTGTTATTTATATTAATGATGTGTTCTTAGTTTGTTTCATAAAATAAAGCTTCTTTTCGATTATTATATGTAACTAATATCTATTATAATCAAGTCAAATTGATGATGTGCCAGACACCAATAACTATTCCAACTAATGAACTTATTGGATTTACTCCTGTTACCTGAATGGTATCACACAGCAATAAAATATTTGCATGTCTTGATAATTTTTGATCAAACAAATTTACTAATGAAAATAAAAATTAAGAGACTTGAAATACTAAGTTAATTTTATCAACACAGGTTTTGAAATGTTTCAACGCCAGTAAATTGACCTTTGTTTACACACTTATAACAAATAGATAAATGGAATGGAAGTAAAATTGCATAACATTGTGGCTATCTCATTGTTTATACCAATAAAATAGGTCAATAAAAATATTCCAAAACATGTGTACACAATATGAAGTCCTGTGGATTTTGTGCAGAGTATAGTACCTTGATGGTATAAATGTATCAATTATTAAGTTAAGATTAGCAAATTGGTTATTAATAACAATGCAATGCGAATTTCGACTGAATTAAATTTATTCATTCCAAGTAAAGTTCTTTCCATTTCAACTCAATAAGTTCTGTTCCTTACAGATATTGGTCACACCTGAAAACCGCCATGACCAGTAAATCCACCTTGTCTTGAAGTATTAATAGTGATTTTGTGACCTATCGTGGATTGTATTCAATTATTTTATTTCTAAGTTATCTATTTTGATGTTGTATATGCCACACAAAGAACTGAGTCTAAACAGACAAACAGCTTTGCATTGTTTTGTCGTTAGAAAAGTACGTGCGACAATTAGACTATAGTTACGGTTTATTTTTCGAGTATAGACCTTGGCGTTACATTGTTACTCTCAACCATAACCAAAAGTAACTTCGTATTTTACCCCACGAAATAGCCAGTCGAAAGTCAAGGACTCGTAAAGTGACTAGGACGTAACTGTATCAAATTTTATAATTAAATTGTAAAATATATAACAAAATAAATCTAAAAGTAGTAACGCAATAATAAGATAACGATTTTTCACCGTTCCGAATAGTAGCATTTGCTAGCATCGCGGTAGTACGTAAGTGATCGAATGTTTTGTACCTCCTCTCGCCTGTAGACACGGTGCAGACCGACGGCAGGCCGCCCGGCCGCGCCCGTCTCGCGCAGTCGACGTCCCGATACCAAAGTATAAAGACAACCAAGTAGTACGACTTCGGCCGTTTACACGTATTTACACAGACGCACGATCACGCGTCTGTGTGAGTGAACTCCATACTGTCCCAGGCCCGCGCAGGTCCAAATGCTTGCCTGTGGTGCGTCCGTACACGGCGCGCACACATGCGCGCTCCCGATGTATCTTATAGGAAGAAAAACTACCGTATACCATGCCGATACCGGCTGTTGCCGCGATGCGTTCCATGTACTTACAACTGGACGTATTTATGCAAACGGGAACCAACCCACACAAAAAATCATTGAAATTTCAACTTCACAGTTGAAGTAATGAATAGAATATTTTGTGTGGGTTGGTTCCCATTTGCATAAATACGTCCAACTGTCCCGAACCGCACTGCGGGCCCTGGCAGAACTAGCTCGCTAACTTTTACTTTATTTTTACTGATATTATAGATAGTTCCAGCAGAGTTGAGGTCACGGACACAACATGTCATGCCAGCGGGATTTTGAAATTACTGTTCTTTTTTCGTACCGATAGCAAGTACAACAGTGAAATGCGAGATAGGCTAAAAAGTTACTTTAACTATAGCCTTGTGTATATCTACTCACTCATTCCTTTCATTCATTCAATTTTTTTTGCAACGAGTACTTCATGTAGTTGTATGTGTAATCATTCACCTCAACTCTCGTGGTACTACCTTATAATAACAACAGTACCATGTATGTTTAATTGTTTATTGATGCTTTACAAGTTTAATGTTTTAATTGTAAAGCAGGCCGTGACAATAAACTAATGAGGGGAACCTGTGTACAAATGAGCAGAGTGTATTTATTGATGTGTATTTGTATTCGAATTCTGTCATTTGTTTTACTACCTTAACATTTCGCTTCACTTTCCACTCGAGCGTTTGAGATGTCTTAGAAAAATCGAAATGTTTTAATTGAGACTATGACAAAAGTATTTATTATATCAACCAATATAGTATGTGATAGTGTATGAGTTTTAAATGGTGGGAGAATAATATTAGCCAATATTTGATATTATTGCGTATAGTGAAATACTAGAGCATATGGTTTCAGCTTGAATTTTGGCAATTTAGAGCGATGCTTGATGAAAAATAAGGAAAATACACGTCAACTAAATTGTATTAAACCACAACAGATCCAAACTCAATGCGAAACATCAAGACTCTTCTTGAATCATAGAGACAATAAAACTAAATCGATAAAAGCATTTCAAACGTCTAAGACCTCATAAGTATGTTTTATATGGTAATTAAGGTATTTTTTTAGGGTATGCTTTGGCTATTTACTAATTAAAAAGAAAAACTTATTTAAAAATGTAACTTTGAAAAAGCAAAGATATAGTACAAACTTCAATGATGTGTAAATTATTTGATTTGCGATTGTAAGATAACATACCTAACATAAAAATGAAAAAAATATAACTTATCTAAAATCTTCAGAGACGCGAGGCAAAGGAAATATATCATGTTCTTTACCTCAAAAGAAGGAAAACAATTATGGAAAGTGAAGCAAAACAGTACATCCGAAGATGAACGTAAGATTTACACAACCTATTGATAGACCTCGTTCGAATATGAAACATGTCAATTCAGAGATTTGTATAAAATCGAATGAAGCTCTATGCAATTTCGTAACCTCGTCAACATTGAGGATGGTAGCCAAGTCTCTAGTGTATAAGCGTTTATCGCAGAAATACAGAATCTATCACTATGGTCCATCGCCTTCCACTTCGCTGCTGCTGTAATATAGTTATAGCTATTCTTTAAATTAGTCATATTGTATAACGTGCGCTCATGAACGAGTTTTAATGACTGTCTTTTTATGCAAGTAGCGGTATATTCATAAAGAAACGGATAAGTAACAACACTGCACCTCGTTTATACAGTATTTGAAGAGGCGAATCAGTGTATTGCGACGTCGACTGTACAGTACATTAGCATTAATCGCGTTTTTATAACTATTGTATAACATTAAGTTTAGATCTAAACGCAAACAGTTAACACATGACTGAGATGGTGCAATATAAAGTAGTATTTGTAATAATTTCCGACCAACGAGGCCCAAAAACACGAAGAACCGCAGGGCGTACTCGGCACGGTCTCGTGTCATTTTATCTATTATCGTTTCATTTATAGTCGCTGTTACATAGAATATCAGGTCAAGTTTACTGAAGTATTATTTTATTGCATTCATCTACGTGGGTTTTTTTGTCATATATCACTTTATTATATTGGATATATTATATTTTCTTGTGTCCGCAAGGTAGTTTTAGGTGTATATTGAATTAAATATATAAGATAAAAATACACTGTGTTTTTTATTTTTTTACTTTACAACTTGCAGCCACAGCCTAGCGTTACACGTTGGACCATAGATACATAAAGTCCAACTATAAAATATTTGTTGCATTCCGACTTATAGTTTTCGAGATATGCGCGGACAAACATACATAAATACTCCACCAAGTCCGATCCACTCAGGGTGGGCCGGCTAGCGACCTGGTTCGACCACAGGGAACGCCACGGCCGACCACCCGGTCGCTACTCACGTAGGCTTGGGCCAGAAACACCCTCGATAGGTCATTCTTTATTTTACTGCACTGGGTGCGGAATGTACAATTATATTTCTACAGAAAACACTTGATTATAATATGTTTCAGCCAAGAAAACATAAAAAATGTTAGGACTGTGTACACAATAGTACATTTCACAACTAGGGTGGTAATACAAAGAAAGGCCGAGATCGCAGAAGTTTGCGGCCCGAGCTGCAAGCGAGGGACGTAAATATGCGATCGAGGGCTTTCTTTATGACCTTCCGTGTTGTGTACATCATTTTATGTCTACACCTGGCCAGAAAGCGGCTTTTTTCGTACGCGCAGCGTGCGGAAAAAGCCACTTTATGGCCAGGTGTGGCATAAAATATTTTTTTAAACAACCGACGTTTAGTGAACCTATTTTAATAAGAAATGCACGAGTGGCTATATTATAATGTGTGCCTTTATTATTTGAAGAGTTCCCTTGATTTCTCGAAGATCCCATCATCAGATCTTAATATGGTTGCAATGAGACCACATTCAATATACTCTATGAAGGACCACCTCGGGAGGTCTATCCTTTCAAGCAAGAAACAGATTTTCAGCCATCGAAATAATCGCGTAACACGCATAAATTAAGAACAAGCCTTCTTTTGTGGAAGTCGGTTATTAACGGACATCAAATGAAGCTATTTGATAAGAAATGCAAGAGTCACTATGAAAAATATGTAATATTTGAAGGGTTCCCTCGATTTCTCCAAGGTCCTATCATCAGATCTTGATATGGTTGCAATAAGACCACCTCGATGGTAAGCCCTTTCATTTCAAACAAAATAGTACATTACACAACTAGGGTGGTAAAACAGAGAAAGGCCGAAATCGCAGATGTTTGCGGCCTGAGCTGCAAGCGAGGGACGTAAATATGCGATCGATGGCTTTCTTTATTACCTCCCGTGTTGTGTGTATCATTTTGTCTAGACTTGGCCAGAAAGCGGCTTTTTCCGGACGCGCAGGCCAGGTGTGGCACAAATTCTTTTATGCCACACCTGGCCATAAAGTGGCTTTACGATCGAGGGCTTTCTTTATTACCTCCCGTGTTGTGTACATCATTTTATGTCTACACTTGGCCAGAAAGCGGCAAAAGCTACTTTATGGCCAGGTGTGGCATAAAGTTTATTTATGCCACACCTGGCCATAAAGTGGCTTTTTCCGCACGCTGTGCGTCCGGAAAAAGCCGCTTTCTGGCCAAGTGTAGACATAAAATGATGTACACAACACGGGAGGTAATAAAGAAAGCCCTCGATCGCATATTTACGTCCCTCGCTTGCAGCTCGGGCCGCAAACTTCTGCGATCTCGGCCTTTCTTTGTATTACCACCCTAGTTGTGTACTATTTCAACACACTTGCTCATAAAGTCGCTCTTATTTGGTGGTTCTTATGCGCGGAACACAGCTTATTAAACACAAGTGCTTTTTCTTTACATTACCGCACAAGTGCTGTAATTACCGCCAATTGACCAATGAGAGCACGTCGTCGTGGGACTCGGCGCGCGGATATGATCCCCGCGCAGCGTGTGCATGAGCGTGCGCCCGCACTACGCCGACACCACACGAAGAGGTGACGATAGACGAGCATAGATAAACCACTAAATAAATATGTACAAAACAGAAATTCTAAATGATAAGTAGGTATTATTTTTTATTCGCAAGTGTGTTGAAAATCGTCGTATGACACTCGTGGGCATTGGTCATTCCAGTCTCGGCTATAAAGCCCTCGCCTAACGGCGCGGGCTATGCAACACAGCCTTGACTGCAATGACCAACTTCTCCCACTCGTATCATAATGTACTATTATTTCGCTTGCAAAGTAGAGACCTCGTTAGGGACGTCGTAGGTGCACATAGATTTCAGTACAAAATATTTCATTTGTTTTCTGACAGATTTTTATCTGACAACTTTGACGTGATGATTTTATAGTACCTTTGTCGTTGTATCTCCCCTTTTATATTTATTAGTTACTAGTTATTGTTTATCAATATTTTTGAAACTACTACGACTTTATCTGTCGTCTGATATGAAAATTTAAAGTTAATAATGGGCGACGGTTTAAAGCTGTCCAAAGGTATGATATTGTGGTTTACTTTGTTACATAATAAATATAATTTAGATGGATACCAATCCAGTACATAATAGCAAAAAATGTTTCTGAAATGGACCATATATGTTTCAATAAATATAGCTACATAATCACTTAGGCGCTCCATCTAACTAGGTAGATACATTATGTACCTACCTATCAATGTACATCCCTCGCAATCGGTTATGCTATAAAATTAGAATAGACTAGACTAGCATTTACCCGCGGCTTCGCCTGTGTTATTCCCGTTATTATCCCAAGTGAACTCTTTACCGGATCATAAAGTATCCTACCTATGTTTATCCTATTTCAACTCAATCCGCTTAGTTGTTACTTATTGTTACTGCTTATTTAGTAACAAACATCCAAGTGAAATACCTAAACAAGTTTCTGAAACATAGTACCTACCCTAACATTTCAGAAAAACGCCACAGGAGCTCAAGTAGCCTTGGTGGGGCAGCGGTCGAGGGTACACGTTCAGAACGGAAGCTGGACTTGACAGGTGAGGTGATGTTTGCTCCCATGTTGTGGTCGAGACTTTTTTTTATACATAAACTGGAAACCTTAAATCTTCATCTTTTCTTATCTTTCAACCTCAATTCGTCTGTGTCGGGTAAGGGCACTATACAGGATGTACTTAGTCAAAATTACTAATTTCTAATACGCAGGATATGTTCTATCGAACATAATTACAAATGCTGTGATAACAAACACTGCATTGTAGAAATAAATCCCCAATGGCATGAAGACGGTGCAAGTAGTTCTATGGACGCTACACCACAGCTACCTGTAGGATAACAGGAGCACGTGCGCCGGCGGTAACCAAATTATGGAATGTACTAGAATGACAGTAAAATTTCGTCATTGTCATTGTCAAATACATACTCAGTTTATGGGCTCCTTATGAATGGAGCCCTTCAAAACTGCCAATTTCGCATGAATGGGTGTAAAATTTCGCCATACAATACCTATGATCTTATAGAACGACAGCGGCAAGCGCCGTACTGCGTATGTGTGTTGACTTACACAGATGTGTTGCATCTGGGAGAGTCGAAGTCAAACTCGAGTTTGAGATTACATTCTGTTTCGACGGAAGTGTCATTGTTGTTATGCCCACATGACAGTAAACATTTGCTCCGTAATAATGGTATGGGTTTTGATCGGCAAGAACCGTACTGACTTATAGGCAATCGCGAATAAATACCGCGTAAGCCGTACCGTCATATTATACCGTTGTTCACACTTTACGGTGATACCCGTTACCACCGGCAAACGTGTTAAAATCTTCGCTGACAATCTCGTTTCTAATATAATTTGTTCACTTATATTTGGTTATAGGTTTACGCGGGCTTGTTTTCCGCAACTCGACGACAAAAATGCGCCTATTTTGCGTGATGGGATTCACTTATATTATTAGCATAGGTACACCGCACTCCAGCGGACATTTAACGGGTACGTCAGATGGTAGGCTTTACAAATAAATCAATCAATTTTCGAGTTGTCGGTATAATGTACTAAGTATTTACTTAGTAACCGCCATAGGTTATTCATTCGTAACCTGGTATACAGGGTGGGAGGGACTATACCGACATACTTTAGCCATGAATTCCTGGTGGTGTGACGAGTAAAAAATGTTATATCAACATGGGTCGAATATTGTCATTTTACATTAATAGTCTTATGGAACAAAATAAATCAGTAAATTAAGCCCCTCGTTATAAACATGTCCTTACTGGCTGAAAAGTTATCAAAAAGAAAAAAAAAGCTAAAATGGAAACGAAAGGTCAATTTTTTGGCCTCGTAGTCTCTTACCATCAAATACTGCGAAGGTTAATTCCTGTTTAGTTAAAGGATTTTAAAAAAATAGTAAAGGTATCTTAGTCACATTTATTAGGGCTTGTTACACACTTGGGATTTTTCATTTACAAAATAATGAATATCTCGGAAAGTAAGCGTTTTTCGACTATACATCACATAACATTTTTTACTCCTAATAGTTGTTAGAATCTATAGTTAAAGTTTGTCGGTATAGTCCCTCCCACGCTGTGTATACTATGCACAACTCCGTGTACAGTCAAGGGCACCAATATGTATACACCACAAGGTTCAAAAATATGTATACAGCTCTTATTAGTATGGCAGTAAGGTTTATGTATACATATTTTGGAACTTTGTGTGGATGTTTATCTTTGCCCTTGACTGTACCTTAGTAACTAATACTGTTTGTTAAGTAGGTATGCAAGTAGTGGTAGCCGAGTGCACTGAAGCCATTCAATATTAAATAAAGCAAGATTGAATAGTACCTACCTATATTTTATAAACTATTCAATGTTGTTTAATTTAATTACCTACGTAACATACAGTATTAGTTGCTAAGTTACAGTCAAGGACAAAGATAAATATCGACACGAAGTTCCAAAATATGTATTCATAAACCTTACTGCCATAATAATAAGGTTTGTGTAGACATATTTTAGAACTTTGTATAGATATTTATCTTTGCTTTTGACTGTACTACTCGGAGTTGCATAGTACATATACCAGGTTACGAATACGAAGTATAAATACTTAGTTCAAATACCTTATACAGCTTACTTATACTAACAGCTGCTGGAAAATTGATTGATTTATTTGTAAACCTTACCATCTGACGTACCCGTAATATGTCCTCTGGAGTGCAGTGTACGATTATTAGTTAAAGTTCAAATTAATCAAACGAGATTGACGGTGAGTTTCTGAATTACCCAACTACTAAATGACGCTAGTATTCATAATTTTATAGATTCCATTCCTGAGGTTGAAGATCAATTCGCTTTAGCAGAAGCAAGATGCGAAAATTTACAGGAAAAAATTGATTTAGTGAAAGTTATTAAAAGGAAGAAAAAATTAAAAAAACTAAGGTAACCCGACAACCTGTTAACTGTTGGTTATACAGATGGATTACTGTTGTTGTTTTTGGATGTAGTTTAGTGTCTGAATAGACATTGAAAATATTGAAATGATGACTTAATTGACGATCACTATCCATCAGATGGGCCGTATACCTGTTCGTCAGTTTATTAAGGCGATAAAAGATGTACGTTTCTTGTCTTTTCGGTAAGATTTGGAACTGACGGGATAAAAATTATGCATGTATTTCAATGCGCTGGTTTCTCACGACACAACGTTCTCACTGTTATATTACGGCCACATTATCGGGATTCGGCGAATATTCGTGTTGACTTCTCGTTCAGGCAAAGAGACGCTAGCACAAATCTTGCCGTAGGGTAAGATATCATCGTTTCTTTGGCGATACTCGAAAGTGTTAAGTGTGCAATCATTAGGGCTTATAATATACAGTCGATAACGTAAATCGCTGTCTTACAAATTTTTACGGGCCTAAGGACGGAATATACCCCCATGGCAACTGGTTGCGAAACTCAGCTGTCATCTACGCTGGTTTCGGAACAAGAATAAATTTTCTTTTGAGAAACTAGTTGCGTAGCAAGATTATTTCTTCTTTTTAGGGTTCCGTATGTTACAACTGGTTGCGAAACTTGGTTGCCAAAGCGGCCGGAGGGATATCCTAACTTAGAAATAATTAGTGTTGTAACTGGGTCGACTACTGCCCTGATCATGTTTTGAGAAAATCGACTTTGCGTAAATTACAACATCGATTTTCTCAAGATTTGCCCTCATTGAGAGAGCGTTTTTGGTTTATCAAGGCAGTACCTATAAGTTAAATAATACCTAATAATTCTTGTTTCAAGTATGACACGTGTAAATGAACCGCCTGTACCACCCGAAAATATGTCTTTCATTACTGTGCGCACGCAACCGAAAAAGAGTAAGTTATTTTCATATTTAAAACGCTATACCTACGCTCTAAATAGTTATCAACTTATCATGTATGTAGATAATCCCCTAAGTATAAAATTCGTAGTGTCATTTTTCTTTAAATGCTAATGTATACGTATTTAACTACATAAAAAAATATTTTTACGAATTTAATAATATTCACATTACCTACCGTAAAACCCTCCAACTTTGCCCACCGCCCAATCTTTGCCCATGGGCTATTTCCTTCCTGCAGGAAGGAAATAGTATATTTTCATCCTGGGCAAAGATTGGACGGTGGGCAAAGTTGGAGGGTTTGACGGTACTTGTGAGAGACGTCAGGTGCAAACTTAACGCAACCGTTTGTAGATTTGGTAAAAAGATATACCTACAGTAGGGTGGGCCGATTTTTGCCATTTTCAGAATATCGAAACTGGGCCCCACTGGAATGGTGCTTGGTTTAACTTTACATCTCAAAACTTTTTTGTTGTAGGAGAACTGCGTTGCGAGACTTGTATCTTTTTACATGTAATGTTTTTAATGGGTATTGTTTACATATCTTTTCGTCTTTGGTTGATCGGTCGCTGCTCTGTTAATGAATAATAAGAGCAATTTTGCCACGTGAAATAGGTAAAAGGGCATTTTTCTAAAAACGTGTTTATAGGGCTAAAACGGGTAATGGTTAAAAATAATCTAAGGGTTAATAATGATAAAAAACGATCATGAATGTAGCATAAACATCTCGTTTAATGAATAAAATAGTTTTGGAGAACATACATTATGTATTTATATTTTTTAAATATTCGAATATTTTTTGTTATTCAACTGCCGGTAGAGGGCTAAAAGTATAAACCTAGATTCTTTAAATTATATTTCCCTAATTAGGCATACAATTATGCACCATTCCAGTGGGGCCCAGTTTCGATATTCAGAAAATCGCAAAAATCGACCCACCCTAACCTACAGTGTAAAGACAATCAGGTACTTGACTGTAACTGAAATTTGTAAAAAATATATAAGATCCTGTGAAACAAAATAAGGAAATATGCTAAGTTTTGAGTTTGATACCTAACGTGTAACTTTTGTGGTTCTAAACTTGGGTGGGAAAGTCCATTTTAAAAGTATAAAACTATTAATATCATTAAATAACCCATACAATGTATGGTAACCTTTGTTATGAAACCGTTACGATAAACACAGGTTTTAGCATAGTTGCAGAACAAAGTTCTTGATTTCCCCAAACAACGTATGTCTTGTGACGTCACGTTATAATGGGCTTCAGTAACTTCTTACTTCGTTTTCGTTTCGGCAGGTATTTGGGAAATAAAGATATCACAGAAAAAAATTGTCAAATAGCCAATTATGTTTATTTTGTGTGTGTTCTGGTGGTAGGTAGCTACGGAACTCTAGACCAGCGGTCGGCAACCTTTTAGCAGCCAAAGGCCACTAGTAGGTAACGAAATTGACGCGGGACGCACTTTGTTAATAATTTGTGATTTTATACAATACTGATAATAGCGACCTTTACTTACAAAATAGGCAGGGAGCCTCGCGGGCCGCAAGTGAGCGGTTCACCGGTTTGCCGACCGCTGCTCTAGATGCACGAGTCTGATACGCACTAGGCCGATTTCCGTTTCTCATAGTAGGTATGTGAAGGTCGTGAATGTGACGCGAATTAGAGTGGGTAAACATAGTAGAGCTGATGCGGTTTAAATTACAGGTACCCAATGGAATTGTCCCAGCATCACACACTGTATCTTTTACAGCGATTAAAAGTATATCGTGTAGATTAGCCCTTATATGCCGTGTATATGCTGTTTGGAAGTTATTTTAACTCCGTTATGTTGTTATGGTATGGGCTAGAGGCGGTCCAAGCGCGGCTGCGTCGGCTGGAGACGACTCAGCCGACGCGCGGCTACACGGACCCCGCCGCCGTGGAGCAGCACCGCATGCTCGGTCAGATGCGGGAGTACAACCAGCCTTACGACGAGCAGGACTTTAAGGTACTCATGCCTATCAGAGGCAATTTTTCCCTATTAACGGAGCTCCCATCGCTATGCCCGACTGGTGAGTGTAGAGTTGAGAGTGGAGCACAGCGGTAGGATCACGGTTAATAGGGGAAATCTGCCTCTGTGCAAGGCAGTTTTCCACAAGGCCCGCCTAGGACGGCTGGATATTAGGATCGGCTAATCGTGACCTTATGTCCATTTTACTATTATGAATATAGAGCTGAGGCGGCAGGCCGTACTACACGGCGATTTGTTTTTGAGGTATTGTAACTACTTTTATATTTGCGCAAGATTTAACATTGTTGTACTTTTTCCAGAATTCTTTACAAAGCATGCAGCCTAATCTTTCGAGAACGCGAGTTCGCCGGGCGCGCGCTGATGGTGACAGTGTGTATATCGGAATTTAATAGATAGTTCAACTATATTATTGACTATATTATAAGCATAGTAAGTGGTAATTTATTTTTCAAGGGATCATGTACGGCAGAAGCGTTATGCGGAATGGCCCTAACATCAGGGCGGCAGGTAGAAACTACGACCAGGACGAGTTTTTGGACTACGACCAATTTGAGCAGCGCCCCGGTGACTTGTATGTTGATTATTACATAATACTTTTTAGTTTTAGTATATTTCCTCCCTTTCTAGGTTGATATTAATATTAACGAAAAGTAACCATATATTTATTAAAAAATATCGTGGTAATAAAGTGTATTTTTTTTCATCCGTAGCTTTGAAGAACCCAAAAAGAAAACGACGGATGTCAGGCAAACAACTGTGAAGTCTGCCGCGGCGCGGCGGAGGCATGTCCCCAAGGAGAGTCTAGACCAATCAGGTAAACTTCCAGTCGAAAAGAATTCGACAAGTCTCAATAAAATTCTCGATGTATTATATTTTGCTAAAGTAGCTGGGTTCTCCATACAAACGAGAGAAGGGTTAAGAATCGACTTTAACGACTGACTCAAATCACCACCTTACACGCTAAATAACTCTAATATTTATCCGATAGCCGGAAAATGGACGGAACAGCAAACACGAGAGCAACCTCAATGGCAAGCATCTCCAGAGCGTCGTCGTATGCCCACTTATAATAACGGTAGGCTATGCTCTAATTTGCAGAGGAATGAATCTTATGTTTAATCTATTCTATAAACAAAGTCGGGTTAGTTACACCATTTATAACTCAAGAACGGATTGAGCAATATTTATGATCTTTGATTTTTGGGGATTGTTTCCATCCTGAATAGCAGAATAAATATCAAAACATTTAAAAAAAAATAAAATTCTGAGGCGGAACGAAGTTCACCGGGCAGTTAGTATTTTAATACCTACAGGTGCGAATGTTTTTAATGTGATATAATTACGAAATTGATTGTAGGTTTCAGGTATAGGTACTGCGGGCTGGTTTTTCGCAACTCAATTTCTTATACTGCGTCAATTTTGCGTGTAATCAAGACATAAAATAATTATTGACTAGAAAACGAGTTTAGATCTTATTTATATTCCCAAATTAGGTCTCTACATTCATCAAAATCGTAGCAATGTATGTAAATGTCAGATGACAACTTTGTAGTAAATTTATGCACTTGCACTTCATTAAAGTACGAAGTAAAATAAAAAATATGTGAATGTAATGTCACGGCAATTGATCCGAAAGTGGAGGGAAGCAACAAGATGGGACATTCGTCTTCTGTCTTTGATAGGTGGTTGCATATGCATAGTATATGCACTCGTAGAGTTATAGGTTATATTTACGCGATTAGTTTTCCGTAACTCGACCTCTAATATGCGCATAGGTACTATTTTGCGAGATGGACTAAAGGGACTAGTGTTTGCTTATCCAATTGTTGTCGGAAACCTAACAGACTCTTGAGGTTGTAGACGACTTCTGGAAGCATGTAGAGTTATGTGCATTCACAGATAAAAACCCAGATGAATAGTTAGTGACTGTAGTTTTTGCTATCGGCAGCAACTTCGCAGCAGGGAAGGGAGAAGCCCAGCGAGAGCCCCGTCGTAGAACTGTTCAATAACCCTAAAACAAACGCTAGCGGTTCGCCAGTGCCCACCCGGCAGCCCGCCGCCCAGGAAAGGAAAGCCAAAAAGAGTACCTATCTTCCCTTACTTGACACCACAGACCAGAGACAACATATCCTATAGAATACCGATTTTAACCGCGATTTCAACTTGAATTTTAGCAATTTCAAATACCTAGTGTCCGCACAATATTACTCTACGATAAATAAACAAAGTACATGTTAACTGCATGCTATTTAACCACATTATTCCTGAACTAAACGGCAAAAATGATAAAGAAACATCAAGACTCGTCATGAATCTTAGAAAAAATAACCCAAATCGCTGAGCGTACGAGTATCAACCCTCTAACTAAAGCTCTTTGGCTTAGATGACGTGTCGATCAATAGAATCATTTAAATAGGTATTAATTTCTCATAGACCGCGATGAGATCACTCGTCTCTACCAAGTCAAGTTCTAGAAATAATACTACATAATAAAAATATTGTCGGTTTAATTGTAATTTTGGTAGTCGTTTTCCTTTAACATTATTGGTTTGGAAATGACTGAAGCGGACACTGATTAACATTTGCCTACCTTGTAGACATTCGAGAGTCAGTACGACACGGCGTGCAAGAAACGCGCGACAATTTCAGTGACCAGTCGATGGGCCCATTAGGAGACAATTCATCACAAGCAGCAAAAAAAAAGGTGAAGGGAGGGATTTTTTATGGGCATTTTCATTTAAAATATCCTCTTTACAAACAGCTAACAGGTCGTCGCAAAACTCACGGTTAGAAACTGCATATATTTCGATTTCGACACGAACTAGCAGATTAGACGGTAGTTAAACACAACTAAAGTTTCGCCTAGGCGCACCTTCTAAAATAAAAATGCTGTTATTTATTAATTTGTACTTGTTACGAAGTATGTATGCATATTTTTACATAAGACTAATATTTTAAACCTTCGATATCATACATTTATTATTTGCGGTTTCGCACTCCATCACCCCTGCCTTGTTTTTCTGTGGCAGCTGTATGCTTCAATAGCGATCAGACCTGAACGAGCTTGACATCCCATTGCAACCAGAGTCGCGTGTCACAGTTGTGCTAGAGGTACTGTACCTCTAGCACAACTGTGACACGCGACTCTTTGTCGCGCGACAAATGCAACCCATCTCTTTCCGCTCAATATAGTGTGACAGTGACAGACGATGCTCAGTCGCGCGAGAAACGAAGTCGCGGCCAGTTATGCTAGACGTACAGTATAGATAAGAGTATGAGAGGGTCGTGACGGCTAATTAGACACAATCGTTAATGCATTGTTAATTTTCAGCGTCAGTGGCCCTTACACAAGGTGAAGTACGGCTGCCGGCGGTACGAGCTGCCGACTATGGCGTCGCAGATGAAGCAGTCGGGCACGCGCTACTATCGTGGCGTCGGCAACCGCCCCAACATCCCCTTCGTCGTCAGCAAGAGCACCGCCCCCTCGCACAACATCGGCGTCAACATACAGCAGGTGAAATTCTATTTCCTGTATCTTCTTTCATATTTAGGGTGAACCTAATCGCCCCATGTTTCATACAAATGAATCGAAACAAATTTCAGAATCTATTTTACAATTTTATTTGCGCAAAACAACATGAGAAGCTAGCAAGCTAAAGCTTTAGTTTCGAATGATGGTAGTAGATGGCGCTAACATAAAACGACCTACATAAAGTGTCCGTGTTGTCTTACTTTACTACTTTTGCCGTAGGTTAGTACTCGTATGCCTATCGATAGTGCTTCTTCCAAAGTAGTGACGGTTGAGGTATATGTGGCGCGAAAAGGCGATAAGATAAGTAGATAATTAAAAATGACCTAAGGAATTTATCGTTTGCAGGTGTTGAATGGACTGAAAGTTCAGCAGCCGTTGACGGGTATACCGCCGACTATCGCTCATCACATGGGTAAGGTTACAACTGTAACTGTAAACTAACCTGCGAACAGCATTCAATTGTGGATAAATTTATGTGACACTATATTTTCAGGTCTGGGACACATTTCTTCTTATGCGGTTAAAAATAATATTGCAGTAAGTTTTTTATATCATTATGTGAATCATATTCATTCATATTTATCTACAATATTAGGTATTTACTTACTCGATCTTGCTTCCTTTGCCTAATCTGTAGAATATCGCACACCATGACCTGTCTTATAGTCTTATAGTAACACAAAAAACTGCGTAAAGTAAAAAGTCACCGTCTATAATACTTACATCACAGCGTGGCAAGCATAAGTAAGTACTTAAATATCGGTGGGGATTTCATTTAAAATGTCCAATTAACTAGCAGTTAACAGGGCACAAAATTGACGATAAGTGCTAAACTGCATAATATATTTTGTTACCATCTGACCCTTTAGTCGACTATTCGTCCCGTTCGCAATTCGACCCGTTAGCAAATCGTCCCGCAAACGCACCTCGTCCCGTTCGCAATTCGTTCCGTTAGCAAATCGTCCTGCAAACGCACCTCGTCCCGTTTGCGAGTCGCCCCGATCCCGATGTTTCTATTCATTGCTTTGTGAGCAACAGCGAGGACCACGTCGAAATATGGCTACCTACTAATATCAAGATTTTCACGAAAAGCGACACAAACTAGAAGATTTCACAAAGAAAGGGTGAATTTATAGCTATGACTATTATTTCCTTGCGATCTGCGTTACCGTCTAGTAGATCCAGTTAAAATTCCCGGACCATGTGCAAAGCGTTAAAATTTCTGGAGCATAAATAAAAAAACATAAAATGGCTCTAAATCAGTGGTTCTTAACCTTTTAGTGATTACCATTTGACAAAATCTGTGTTGCCACGGACCAACTGTATGCAGTAGGGTTTTTGGGTTTTATTTTGCCCCGCACGCTCTCCTTTTTTTAGCCTGAAAGAGCAGAAATTTTCGCTGGCCGGACCACCTTGAGTGGATCGGGAGTCGGGAGGACATACAATTTTTTTCGGATGGCTTTGCGGACCACTTCGGGTGCTTCCAGGGACCACTAGTGGTCCGCGGACCACCGGTTAAGAACCACTGCTCTAAATCATCCCCTCACTATATCCGTAACCCAGATTGAATAAACTAAAATTACTTAATACCTACAGTAAAATAGGAAAAACACATGGGGTCTCCCGATCCGCATCTCATGACTCGCAAACGGGACGAGGTGCGTTTGCGGGACGATTTGCTTACGGGTCGAATTGCGAACGGGTCTCCTCTCGAACGGGACGAGGTGCTTTTGCGGGACGATTTGCTAACGGGTCGAATTGCGAATGGGACGAATTGTGAATGGGACGAATAGCCAACAGAACCAACCAAAAGCATGCACAAAAGGCAACTGGCAGGTAAAATTTCGCCTTACCGTACATTACAAGCTTTTATTTAGTTTCACCTGTACTGATGTCTGTCTGTGTGTCTTGCAAGTAAAATTTGACCCTCTTCCCGATTTCCGATGGAGCTGAAATTATGCAAGAATATGTAAATGACAATGCAATATTATTATGACATACGAGCTGATCTGATGAGGGAGCCGGATGGGTTATTATATATATGATCATCTCAAATAGGTAGGTACATAAAATAAATCCACGGTTGGGCTCATTTGATTAGTTTTGACGTGCAGTTTTCGACTATACGAAAAAGTACAGTCGGCAATAAAAGCTAGTCTCAAAAATAATGTTTTGAAAGAAATTTACTTTAAAATAAAAAGTTGACGTCACGCACACAACAACGTGTCATGTTATGATAGCGGGATTTTGAAATTAGAGCTCTTTTTTTGTACAGCTAGCAAGTTCAACAGTAAACTACAAGTTTGACTAAAAATTTCTTCGAGTTATTTACCTACTTTCAATTATTTTTATGGAAAAAATATCTGTTTTAAATAAATCAATGATGGAAGAACATGGACACTCACGAGGAACTACTTTTGCTACCGTACCATCCCGAACTCCTCAATCCTATTGAATTTTGTCGGCGAACAATAAAAGGAAGACATCAGTCTCATAATCTAGTAATACAGAGTTCATATTTAAGAGCGTTAATAATATATGCAATCGTGCACTTATATAACATTCACTCACTCACTCGCTCTTTCATTACCCTTTTTGTAATTAGTACTCTATTTAGCTGTGTGTGTAATCAATTTTACCTCAACTCTCCTGCCGATACCTATACTTGACCTGATCTTTCTTAATATGTTTTCATAACTCACTGCCGGTAACTAGTAGGTAGAGTCAAGTGCAAAGACATGAATCGAATAAAATCGTTTCGTTTCATAAAAATGGTACAAAGTCTTATTGTGTATTCGGGCATATTGTTGAGTATTTGTATGCACCCATATTTTAACTGACTGTACCAACTTATCTACTTATGTTCATTGGCTACAAAATTATATTAAATGTAAAGAAAAGTTGCAAATAATGGCAGCAGGTGATTCGGGAGATATAAGACAACGAATCTTGCATGTCTAGTTCGTACAATAAAGAAGTAGATGGGCCTACTCAAATATTGGGCTACGCCTTATTCCAATAGGGGAACACTTTATGATTTTTCCACAGCCGGTATTGTCTGAGCACCGCGCGATAAACGCGATCAGGCTGGGGCGGCGGCTGCTGCGCCTGCCGTCCAACAAGTATATCTCATACAACCGCATGCTGAACCTGTACCGCGAGGGCGAGGGAATGGTGCCGCGCTTCCTGCGCGCCATCAGCCGCCCGCACTACTTCTACACCTCCATGTACAAGTGAGTGCCCGCTGTGTACTTATTCAAATCGCGCATTAACCTCGTCATTACTAATGAGTTTTTAAAAAGATTTTTCCAAATAAGTCATTGAAGGGTGTTAAAAATCCTATTCTAGTAATACTATAAATGCGAAAGTTTGTGAAGACGTTTGGATGGTTGTCGTGATGGACGTTTGGTACTAAATAACGGGGTAACGACTGGATGGACTGAACTAAAATTTGGCATACAAGTAGACCAAGCCCTGGATTGAAATATAGGATACTTTACATCTCGGTAATTAGCTCCCTTGGGACAGTTACGAGAACAACGCGTGCGATGCCGCGTCTAAATGCTAGTAAGTACACGTAAATAAATAGAAATCTTGGAATTTTTGTCTGTCAATCGGTTTGTCTGTTTGTTTGCACACAAACATTACCGAACCAATTTTCATGAAATTTGGTTTACACTTATACAGGTGAAAATAACCCCAAAGAAACATTTATTTCACCTCCGCGAGCGAAGTCGTCTTGTGAGAATAAATATTTTGACGAGTAGTCATTGTGGAATATATGTTTGCATCATTGGTTTATCAAGCAGTTTAGCCACGACCGGGCAGGATCTGGACGGTGCGACATCGAAGGGCAACGGCACCGCCGCGCAGGAGGCGAAGCAGAGTCTCGCCGAGTACGCGAGCCTGTATCGCGAGTACGAACAGCTGGACAAGGTGAATGAAACGATTACTCTAGATAGCTTTTTAGGGTTCCGTACCAAAATGGTAAAAAAGGAACCAGCAAGCCAAGGCAAGGAAGCCAGCCAAAGGAACCACCATAAGGTGCGACTCTATCTGTCTGTCTGTCGGTCTGTCCGTCCGTCTGCCACAGCAAGATATCCCAGGATCTACTGATACTACTGACTTGGAATTTGGAATAGTTTTTTCAAAGGGGTCCGAAATGGTATGTGGAAAAACAAAAGTAGAGCTATTATATCGAGTGGGATATCAAATGAAAGGGCTTAATTTGTAGATTCCAAAGCCATTTTTTTTTCTTAATTTTGTACTTTTTGATTTATGACCAAAAACGTTAAAAAAATACCATTCCCCCTATTATCTTCGAAGATTCTGAACAGAAAAATCTGTAATAATTACCAATTATTAATATCATCCTAAATATTACAGGAAAATAGAACGGTTTTCCTAAATTGCATCGTTTTTTAGAAATTCTCAAAAATCGTACACATACTTATTTGCTTCTACTAAGCTAACCACCATACCGGTTTTCTTGAACTATTCACGTATCTACTTAAGAGTTTGTACGGAACCCTCAGTGCGCGAGTCCGACTCGCACTTGACCGGTTTTTTTGGTTTGGTTTTCGAACGATTCTGAGTTTGGAGTAAAAACTTTTTTTCATTAATTTGTAAGGCTATCCGTGAAGGCAACTATGAACCTGAATGGGAGCGCAGGCGTGACGAGATATCCAAGGAGTTGGCGATGCGCGAGGAACGAGTTCGCAAGGTTAGCTGCAATTCAAGTTTAAATGTTATTTTATGCCACACCTGGCCATAAAGTGGTTTTTTCCGCACGCTGCGCGCACGGAAAAAGCCGCTTTATGGCCAAGTGTAGACATAAAATGATGTACACAACACGGGAGGTAATAAAGAAAGCCCTCGATCGCATATTTATATCCCTCGCTTGCAGCTCGGGCCGCAAACATCTGCGATCTCGGGCTTTCTTTGTATTACCACCCTAGTTGTGTAATGTACTATTACAGCTCCTATTTAGAAAAAAAGCCCTTTTCCTTCATATTCTGTACAAGGTAATTTATTTTTGTTTTACATTCATTATAATTCGACGGTAGAAAAGAGAAACGTTTTAAATTCCAAGTTTCGGAAAAAAATCGTATCTTATTTTAGGCATTTTAGAGAGTTGACTTCTGTCCACGTATTATGTGAAATTGCAAGCGTTATTAAACAATAATAACAACATTCCCTAAAACTTGAGAACTCAGAAATAAGCCGCAAATGTCGCCTAAGGGCGCGGCCCCATGTCGACGGCACGGCGCCGTACGCCGTGGAACGGCACGACGCCGTCACCGTGCGACGGTACGGCGTTGTGCCGTGGCACGGCGCCGTGAACTTCGCCGTGACCGGTACCGTGAACGGTACCGTGGACGGTGTGACGGCGCCGTGAACGGTGCCGTGAACGGTACCGTGGACGGTGTGACGGTGCCGTGGACGGTGTGACGGCGCCGTGGACGGTGTGACGGCGCCGTGAACGGTACCGTGGACGGTGTGACGGCGCCGTGAACGGTGCCGTGAACGGTGTGACGGCGTCGTGTACCGTGCCGTCTACGGCACACCGCACCGGTGGACGGCGCACGGCTCGGTAGTTTTGTTTTAGGCGGATCTCACACTGCGGCGAATCTAGAATCATCAATTTGTATAGAAAAATCGCGGGGTATGGCACACTGAGAATCGCTGGTCGCGGCGACTTTTTAACCTTCAAATATGAGTATTTTTAAGAAACACTTTAAGCGCATACGTTTATGAATTATGTGGATGGTTAAGTGACACAAATTAAATTTAGGTATTTGTTCCAATGCATACGAGTATTACCTACGTACCTGATAGTAGCTCTGAACAGTATGTCTCTAAAGACAGCAAAATTATTGTTTCATCACACTTGCTCGAAAATGGTGTCATTACACGTAGGTTTTGCGGGCCGTAAATGACCTATTACGCGCTAGGGCGAAATGGTTTTCTTTTTAAATTTGAAACGCTGGTTCTGTTTTACTCATATTTGTCATTTTAAAAGGAAACGACAACTTACTTTTTTAACTTTTATTACTGAAATATTTATTTAAAGAGAACTGTTATTGCAAATACATGTAAACACATATATCTGTAACATTAATTAAATGTTTAAATATAGTATTTCAGTATTTTGCAAATATAAAATAAACCATTTTTAGTCTTTACCGCTATGGTTTCCGAACATGACTTGACGTTCGCATTGTCTATGGAATATGTCACTAATGTCACTGTCAGTTTTACAATTTTATTTAGGTTAAGTAAGGTTATTTTAATCAGATTTCCTCACAAGTGTGATGAAAAACATTGTGTGTGGTGTGCCACGGGCGGTAAAGGAATTACAAACTCGTGTTATTAAAGCCCTCGGCTTCGCCTCGGCCTTATAACAAACACTCGTTTGTAATTCTTTACTTACCGCCCTTGATACACAATGTACTATTAATCTGAACAACACTTGATTAATTGTATTATGGACTTAATTAACACGCTTGTCATATACCTCTAGGTAGGTAGGTATATCATTCTTTCTTGTGATACTATCTGGTATTGCTGCTTATACAGCACGACCGCGGACGATTTTGTTATTTCTTTTGTGGTAAATATTTACGAAAAAAATAGTACCTTGTTGTAGAGGCCGGAAAGTTAGCAATAGGTGGACGAGTGTGTTCGAGGGCCCACTCGTAGAGGAGGCCCAATAGGCTGAATATGTACCGCAAAAGAAATAACAAAATCGTCCGTGGTCGTGCTGTATATTTACTTTATAGAGTTAAGGTGTTAAAAGAGTTTCGTTTGCAGATGGTGCAAGATTACAAGGGGTCAGAAGCAGACTTAGCGCCGCTGCGCGCGTCGGCTTCCACCGCCGAGGACGGCGGCCGTCGCCGCTCCAGCTACAAGCTGGGAGACTAAACGTTAATCTAATGTCTACAAAACGAAAACTTACCTGGTACCAAATTCGCCACCTATTGGAAATAGTAGATTTTATATGATGACCCGTCCTTTTGACATTAGTTACACCATTTTGTGAACATTTGGAACCAAGTTTCGAAAACGCGAGTCTCCTTAGAACAGTAACGTTACATACTTACCTATTAATTGCGACCTCGACTAACATTCTGCTAACATGCTTCAACTCTTCTTTTTATTTTAAAATTGGATCAAGCAGTCATTTTTTTTTCACTTCTGGGGTTCTTCTTGCCTTCGAAACGCATCTCGCTAACGAGCTTCCAGAGGAATCACATTCAATATCCATACTTCTCACGATGGGATGCACCGCTCTGATTCAGGGTTTTGGCATACTGGCTGCAGCTTGTCACTTAATTTAAATCCAAGTCACCAAATTTGATAAGGAAAGTTCTTTTTACACACGTGTTTTTATTACATGAATAGGACATAATTACCATCCAGAATATAAATCATATGTAATTACTTATTATCTTTAAGGTGACAGAAGCAAAATATGGTGAGATTTATTTATTAGTGCAAATAGTAATAAATATATTGGTATCGATTACCTAGTTTTATTTAAGTCATAAATTTAATACATTTATGCCAAATAAGCAGATCATTCATACTTATAATACGATTTTCTTTAAGAGTGCGCATTATATTGTAGGCAAGTTACCTACTAAAATCGATATAGGTGTTTAATAATGTTAGTGTCCTGCAACTAAAATTAGATGACTATTTACACATAAACCAACAGTACTTTAATTATCAAAAAACAAAGATCAGTAATCCTTTTACTAGATACTCGTTATTTTATTAATGACTGACTTAATGCCTAGGTAAATTAATTTAATAACTACTATATAAGGTATTATTTACACTCGAAACATCAACAATTATTGAATTAGTAATAATGAGTTTAGTAATAACCTAATAACTTTTTAAATGACTTAATTTATTTGACTTATTCAGTATCATTATTCTATTAACTTAACAAAATATGAACAAAAACGGTAACTAGGTGTTTATCGTCTAACAAACTGTTAACACGTTCCCTGTCCGGGTGCCCCCAATGTGGAGCCATGAAGCTTTTTTTCAGGAGGCCGTGCCTCCACTATGGGTTCACAACTTCAAATGGCCCCGCAATAGGGCGTTAGGTGTCACAAGTCCGTGCAATGCATACATTTTCTTTGATAAGTCCGTGTCCCCAAAGTGGAAGCAACTTGGACGTGTGAAGGGCATTTCTCCAGAAATATGTCTGCGGTCACCTCATTCATCTGGCCCTTTTTCATACTAAATGTATGGAGACAGATGAATGAGTCGCAGACATATTTCTGGGGAAATGCCCTGAAGTTGTCATATAATTTTGTGTGGGGACAGGGAACATGTTAAAATAGTCTCTCGAACGTCTGAGCACAGCTAGCCAAGGCAGCCACGACATGCCTCGCCCGCGACAAACAGCCGTACGTCGCAGTTGTGCTAGAGGTATTGGTGACGTTAAAATTGTTCACCCTCATTTTCATATCGTTCGAGAAGCGTCTCTACTTTATTATCATACATCGCAATAAAGGGGAGCGTAGCAGTACTAAGGTTGGCGTGAATACCGAGAACTGCTATTTCTTTACACAGCCTCAGTATTTATATCGTATGTAATTAATGAGTTATATCCCGGATATAGTTGCCATTTTGTAAAATATCGACATGTTTGTTCGGAGGACCTTCATTACAATGTATTGTTATTATTATTAATTTGTTATTGAGTAATATTAACAAAAGGAGGAGTTACATCTGTATCATAACATTAAGGTATAACTTGAATATTCGATTGAATACTCGTAAAAATATCGTTTACAATGATATAGTTCTTGTAGCACTACTTGACGACAATTCTTGCATTTTTTTACCTTTACGACTATAACACGATATCTTTCTGATTTTAACAGCTATATAAAATGTTATACTCTTTAAGTAAGGTTATACTCGCCCGGTACTAACCCAATTATTGTTTAGTACAAGAAATAGGCTGAAATATTTGTATCAGGAGTCTGTTGTACAGTGTACAGTCAAGTGTAAAAATATGGGTGTATATAAATACTCAAAAATATCTCCGATCACACCATAATGCAGCAATAAGAACTTTATAACATATTTAGAAAACGATTTATTCGATAGATATTTTGGCACTTGACTGTACTTATATGGAACTTTGAAATGCATTTATTCTGCAACGTGCAAGGCTATAAACGTGTTCACTAATGGGGCATCAAAATTTGGACATGGTGTGGGAAATCTTCGGTCCTAGTAGGTACATTTTTGCCACTGCTCTTTATTATTCTACGAAATTTGGATGAAACTTAGATTTGCTCTCACGTGGTTTTCAATGCCATAAATTCCTTAATTTGTTTGCATTTTATTCCTAATAAAAAAGCTGAGATACATGGGTTGATCTTTGATGACAATTGAGATGAAAAATCTGTTTTCTGTTTATATGTTTACTAAAAAATGTACTTTTTTGTATAGCGTATATTATATTAAAGTTACATAAAAATTTCGCAAAATAATTAACAAAATGTCAAAGAATGCGACTTTGCCGATTCACTCGTAATGATTCATTATCTTAAGGACATTTTTTATTTAAAAGTGTAGGTACGGTTAAGCTACGTTTAGATACCGTCTAACCTGTCAACTTTACGACTAAACTTATGCCGTTCGACATTATTCATCAGCTTTATGACGGTCACTAACTGCTATAGCTTGGCAACTTCGTTGGTGACACTCCCGTGTGTGCTTTTTGTTACGTGCAGCGCCGTTCGTGTTGGCGGTAACCTGTGTAAGTAGTTACGGATGCACATAACAAAACGCACACATGGGGGTGTCACCAACGAAGTTGCCAAGCTATAGTTGATACAATTTTATCCCTTAGATGCATACGATACCGTGCATTTTACTTCTGAAATGTCTCAAGTGAAAATCAAATTCATGTGAATTTGAGATTTCGCGAAGAGTTAGACAAAGTCTGAAATTGATGTTAAGTTGATATCTACTTGTGTCATTTTAGTAGTATCATTTATGATACTGTATGCACCTAAGGGTTAAATGAAAATGTCCTTAGGCGAAAATCCTTAGTGTACGGCCTCAGTGGCGAGCGTCGAGCGTTGCGTCCAGCGACGCGTCCGGCGTCGCGGGCTGCGTCTATGGGTTTTGTGCAGCGTGCACTCAGGACGCTCACATACATTTGTTTATGTTTAACATGAACGCCCCGCTGCACGCCCCGCTCGAGCGTCCACTCAGTTTGTACCCTTAGTAGTTTAGTTGCGCGAGTCGGTAGAGGAGGGTATGTTCTCCTCGAGCTTGTGGCGGGCCTGCACGTAGGCCTCGGCGGCGAGCGCGGGCCAGGCGCGCGCCGGCTGCGCGCTCCACTCCGAGGTGGACACCTCCGCCGGCCGCTCGGCGCCCTCCGCCTTCGCCGCGCACTCCAGGGACAGGGGCTTGGGGGTCTCAATCCTACGCGTAACGGGGACAGTTATGTGGGATGCGTGCATAATAGTACATTACACAACTAGGGTGATAAAACAAAGAAAGGCCGAGATCGCAGATGTTTACGGCCCGAGCTGCAAGCGAGGGACGTAAATATGCGATCGAGGGCTTTCTTTATTATCTGCCGTGTTGTATACATCATTTTATGTCTACACTTGGCCAGAAAGCGGCCTTTCCTTACGCGTAGCGTGCGGGAAAAACCACTTTATGGCCAGGTGTGGAATAAATAAATAAATATCGGGGGACTTGCACAAATCGAGCTAGTCCCAAAATAAGCAATGCTTGTACTATGGGTTTTAGACGACGATACGCATACTTATATAGATAAATACATACTTAAATAGATAGAAAACATCCATGACTCAGGAACAAATACTCGTGATCTTCACACAAATATTTGCCCTTACCGGGATTTGAACCCGGGACCTCTAGCTTCGTAGGCGGTGGCACTCCCACTGAGCTAAACGTGTCGCCGCCACTGGTTGAACGTAGATAGTTAGTTCAAAACGGTTTCTTTAAAGTATAACATAGCAGTGCTGTACCTTTTCTTGACATATTCAACTTGACCATATAATGTGTAATAACTAATAATAAACTAATGATTTTTAGAACCAGAGAGATTAAAATCCGCCCTAAATTAATTTAACCATCGTCTCTGATTAACTTTCAAAAAATATTTCATGCACTCTTAGATAAAAAAATACCTCACGCGTTCTGGTGACTGCATGGCGTCGTTGGTGCTGGATATCTCGAGGTCCTCCGCGTAACTGAGGTGCAACTTCTCTCCTTCACTGCGTGGCTCTTTTTCTGAAAACACATTTGATCCTTAACTTTGGAAAAAAAAATGAAAGATAAACAAGATAGATTGCGATGCCTCTCAACTACTTCTGATTAGCATTTAAGACAACTCGCGAGCGAAGGAAAAGTAACAGCTACGGACTTCAACTAGTTTTGGTAAAAGTACAGGATAGCTGGTCGCCCAAGGATAGGAATATGCCACTTTTTACCCCGATTACGTAGATTAGTGGTTCTGTGAGCTGTAGAGCTCGCAAGTAAAAAAAATCCAAAACTGAATCATCAACAAAATTATATAATTGTAATTATCGAATCTGCTGTGTGAAAATTTCACGAAAATCGGTTGAAAAATGCCACCTGTGTACCTAGTCAGCATCAAATAGTCTGCAGCATCCAAAGAGCCATTATGCCACGATTATACGTCACACGTCTTTGTGCCTATAGTAAATACAGACGTGTGTTGCGTTATACAGGGTGATTTCAGGGTCGTGATCCCAACCATTTTTTTCTGACTCAGTAAATGATTGCGATGCTACCTGTATTTATTTTAATTCAAACAAAGATGATTCGTCGTCGTCGTTCGTCGGTGATTTTTATTTAAAAAATATTATTGACTCAAAATGCGTGGTCACCCACCCTACTTTTAATATTACACCTTTTTAGAAAACAAACTCTCTGATAGAATACTTAATAATTTATGAGTAGGATTCTTGGGAAATAGTAGGGTGACCATGATCTCGAATTATCGCAGTTTTTTTTGCTGACTAAAATAAGTCGCTGGTGTACTGTTAGTCCTAACCTATCGTGATCCTTAGGAGAAAGTAAGTTAAATGCTTCTTTCTTGCTCCACGACCCCGTAATCACCCTGTATATGGCGCTTTGGATGTCACAGACTTTAAATGCTGCCTGTACGAAAATGAGAACGGACAGACATCCGCCTGCCGGTCAGACATACGAAAGCATTTCTGCCTAAGCTGAAGCAGAGCCACTTCGTTCGCTGCACTCACTCAATCAATTACGCAAAGAGAGGGTTATGAGCAGAGCCCTTAATTTCCTTGGCAAAACATAAGACTGTCGCAATCAAACATTTAGTATACATAAACGGCTTTATAGTGATAAACGAAACAGAGAGAATATTGAGAAATTAATGAATCCCATCACTATCACAAACCAAATAATTTTCGAAGAAATTACGTCAGTCTCTGTATAATTTTATACAAACCTCACGTAAGAAAATTGTGTTAATTTTTTTATTTTATTTGGTGGACCGTTTTTTTTTTATCGATATCGATAAAAAAAGTCTAAAATTAGATTGTTGCAACAGTGTTTTGCTTTGCCGAGGAAAATCCGGGCTCAGGTTATGAGTTTATAACTCATGTTATGACTTTCCTTTTTTTTATCATGTATTTATTCTTAAGTACCGTCAACGTCAATGTTGATGGAGCTGAGCGTCTCACGTGGGCGTCGCTTGCATTGCTAGACCTCGTGGACGTAGCGCAGCATTCTCTCTCCGTGCGGTGTCTGACCTGCGGTACCTACCGTCAACGTTGATGGGCCGTCCTCTGCGTCGTAGCTGCGCATCTCGCGCGGCCGCTCGTCGTATCGCTCGTCCTCCAGGTCGTAGCCCAGCATGCTCTCACCATGCGGAGCCTAGCCTGCGGCACCTACCGTCAACGCTGATGGGCGCGTCGGGCCAGCCGAGTGAGTCGCCCTCCACGTCGACGGGCTCGTCCTCGGCGTCGTAGCTGCGCGTCTCGCGCGGCCGCTCGTCGCGTCGCTCGTCCTCCAGGTCGTAGCCCAGCATGCTCTCCACCGTGTGGTGCCGCTTGCGCGTGCGCAGCTTCAGCCGCCGCTGCCGGTTGGCGCGAATGCGCTGATACGTCTGTTGGTATGAAACTTTGTTAACTTACGTAGGGCACTGTTTAAAAAACCGGTCAAATGCGATTCGGACTGGCGCACCGAGGGTTCCGTACAAACTCGTAAGTAGATACGTGAATAATTCAAGATAAATTGTGTGGTGGGACAAACTTAACTTTGCTGTTGATAAACTGTTGTTAAGAGAGAAAAAAAATTGTTTTGGAATCTACAAATTAAGGCCTTTGATTTGATACCCCCTTTAAATTTACTACCTTCCATTTCGGCGCCCTTTAAAAAAAAGTAAGAAGGGTATAAGATTTTTTTTAAATCTAGTAGGCTTTGGTAAGCAATTTTTTAAATTACTCCAAATTTCAAATCGATAGCAGTTGTAGTCCCTGAGATATCTGATTGTGACAGACGGACAGACCGACGGACAGATAGACAGACAGAGTCGCACCATAAGGGTTCCTTTTTTACCATTTTGGTACGGAACCCTAAAAACTACAGCAATATTTGTGTCAAATAAAGCTGATAGATATTTAAATGAGTATGTGCATGCATATTTTAATGACATCCAACATTTCTAAGACAACTAGTTGGTGCATGGGCTCATTGATGATTAATAAGCGCGAGTTACATTAGCAGTGCCTCCTTGACAAAAACTAGTTATCGTCATTGGAACATTGGGTCGAGCAGAGTACCTTACACCATGTCCTAGCTCAGTAGAGCTAGGGCAGATATTCATTCCTCGCAGCAACTGGTCTCATGAGGACCACCAAACAGCTAGATAAGCTATAAAAAACAATGTACCTCCCAGCGCGCGTCCTCGTCCTGGTGGTGCAACGAGTGCGAGGGCGGCGCAGCGGCGTCGCGCGGCAGCGCGCTGAGGCTGTAGAGGTGCTGCAGCTCCTGCAGGAAGTGCGCCTGCGCCACGCCCGGCCCGAGCCGCGCGCCGCACACGCCGCACGCGGACTTACGCTCGCCATCCGCTGGGGACGTAACCACAATATAATAGCAGTATTTTTAGTTCCGTACCAAAATGGTAAAAAAGAAACCCTTATGGTGCGACTGTCTGTCTGTCCGTCTGTCACAGCCAAATATCTCAGGAACTACTGGTGCT
Source organism: Eudemis profundana (assembly GCA_947034925.1). Taxonomy (NCBI): domain Eukaryota; kingdom Metazoa; phylum Arthropoda; class Insecta; order Lepidoptera; family Tortricidae; genus Eudemis; species Eudemis profundana. Next base: position 32,381,780 of record OX344794.1, read on the forward strand.
ATCGATTTGGAATTTAGAATAGTTTTTAAGTCGCTAACCCGAGCCTACTGGACATAAAAAAAATTGTACCTTTTGTACTTTATTTTAAAGAGGGCCGAAACGGGAGATCGAAAATTAAAAGTTGTGCTATTGTATTCAGTGAAGTTACTGAACAGAAAAATCTGTAATAATTACCAATTACTAATTTCATTCTAAATATCATCTTGGATATCAAACTCTAAACCTGAAGTGTGAATGCTTACGGGAGAAGAAGTCATGCGAGTCGGTGCAAGTCGCGGCGGTGGGCGGGTCATCATCCTTGCACGGTCTCGGGGAGGCCGAGGCGGCGGAGCCAGGCGAGCTGGTGTCATCACGAGCCGGGTAGCTGTGCCGGTATAGCGGCGGCGTGCTGCTGTCGTCGCGTACGCTCTGCGCATCAGTTACGCACTATTAGGTATCAATCCATTGAAAGTCGATATAGGTTATATTCTAGATAGGAATAGCGAACGAGCACAACGGAGGTGCTGCCAACTGGTGCCGCCTATCTGAATCTTGTACTCTATCATGCTGTGGCCACATTAACGGGAAACACTGTTAATATCGCGATGATGGACGATTAACGTTAGTGTAGCCAAGACTTACTATACTTGACATTAGGTATCATATTTTATAACCAGTATTTTTTTAGGCCTGATAAGTTTCCTTTAATGTCCGCAGGACTAAATCCACAAAAGATACGCTCTTTTGTGGATTTAGTGCTGCCACTTATAGTTTCTGCACGTTCACTATAGTACACCATGAATGCGCGACGTTTGATGACGACTGAGGAGTATAGTTTTTAAAACGAAGTGCCAGGGAAATCTTGAAAATATAGAAGATATAAAGAAAGTAAGAAAATACATTTATTTATGACAGCATGACAGCACAAGGTAGACAGTTTAAGTAGAAAAGAAATCCACAAAAAGGCTCCGCACAATGCTATTTAGGAGGAAGGCAATCACTGTTCTTACTGAATGAGACATATGTCTTATGCATATCATACCATGAAATATAATCGAAAACTCATTTATATACACTCGCGGTCAAAGAATTCTGGTCACCCTAGTTTAAATAATAGAAATAGGTGTTTGTCAATATTTGATACTTGTTTCATTTACATAATATGTATACTATTCTTCATTGCTATTATTTTCAGTGTTATTTTTGCAGATAATATCAAACATTAAACTAAAAATAAAAAGACGAAAATAATTTCACAACCCTGGAGTATTTTAGGAAATATGGCGGTATTTCACTGACCCGAATTCATCGTCCGTGAGTGTATTACAAAGACACGGTTACTACGTACGCAGCTCCCACACGAAATAGGTAAATATACGAGTGATTTGTCGTGTGATAAACGTCGTTTTTTTATGCAAATACGAACTTTGGGGTACTAATACTAACTAGAGCAGTCGAGCTAGCACAACCGGCCGCGACTTAACGGAAACGGCTGGCTAATATTATCGACCAAAAGCCACGCGTAACAGTTGTACATACCCTGAGCGCTTGTCCAACGGACTGGCCGAGCGCGTACTGCTCGCCTAGATGCCGAGCAAAGGCCTTTCCTGGGTATAGGGGGTGGAAAGCGCCCCCTATGGGTCGAAAGGCCCCGCAGCCGAAGCTCTGCAGCGCGGGGTGCAGGAACTGCGGTGCCATGTGGTGCAGGAACCCCTCCATGATTGTTGCAATACTCTACAAATGTGCACAGAACATAATTTAAACAAAACAAATATACAATCGGTGTGTTCGTCCCCGAAAGAAAAAGTGATACGTGCTGTATATTGTCCTACGTTCAATCAAATTTCGGAAATTGGGATTGCAGAACAATAAATTTAAAGATATAGGAAATGTTTAAAAAAACAACATAATTTCATAGGGCAGGACTTTTACTAGAAATTGATAAAATTAAAATACGCATATAATTACATAATAAAAAATACATCTATATGTATTTCTATGATTTTTGATTTGATTTTTTTATCGGGGAAAGAAAAAGGTTTGCCCCGTCACTATTAGTAGATTTGTTAGTTATGTATGTAGTTATATAAATTTCAACTAAAATTTAAGCATTTTATAGAGTTCATTAATTTCAATTTGTTAATTTATATACTATACTAACGTTTATTTAATACAGTAGTTAACTTTGTTTTAATTTTTTTATTTATCACCAAAAACGTTAAAAAAATATTATTCCTCTATTATCTTCGAAGTCATTGAACAGAAAAATATGTAATAATTAATTACCAATTATTAATATCAACCTAAATATTACAGGAAAAATATAACGGTTTTCCTAACTTGCATCGTTTTATAGAAATTCGCAAAAATCATAACACATACTTATTTACTCCTATAAAACTAACCGCCATACAGTTTTTCTTGAACTATTTACTTACGAGTTTGTACGGAACCCTCGGTGCGCGAGTCCGACTCGCACTTGACCGGTTTTTTATACAAGCTTTCATTTAATGGAATCTTTCCAGAAACTCAATTTTGAAGCAGATATCTTCAACCGATCGAGCTTAAATTTTGCAAAGATATGTAAATCACATGACAATTCAATTTTATTATAACATAGAGCTGATTAGAAGATGGAGCCGGATGGTAAGTATGGTAACCGTAGGATCATCTAAATTATATGATAAATTGTCCGTGTTTGGGTTCATTTGATTAGCTGTGACGTGTAGTTTGCGATTATACAAAAAAGTACAGTCAGCAATAAAAGCTTGTCCAAAAAAAATTTTTTTGACACAAACTTATTAAAGTTGTATATTAAAGTTTGCGCGGTTACCGGACCCTAATAACCCTAACGTGATAAGTCCTGCGTCTTATTAATTTATCGGTAAGTAGATCAAAATACCTAATGTACTATAATACCAAGTAGATACCAAAAGCTTGTAAAATAGTGCTTAAGACCGATGTGCAAAGATTTTTGTTTATTGTTTTACTTTTGACCCGATCAATATCTTTCATTTCTATCTTTTTCGAAGGTAGGGGTCGTCGTGGGGGTTGAATAATTAGTAGTACTTAGTAAAGCTTACTAGGCAGTTACACGTGCTGAGTCAGGTTCGACCCACTATCATTAATTTGTACTTGTATAAGTGCACGCAGACTTACGAGGCTAGGCAGGTTATGCAAATTTCTAATTCACGTATTTTCTGTGCACAGTACAATGATAACAGACCACAAAAATCTAAGTAGTAGTAGAGTAGTAGACATAATATTATGTACTTAAAAGGGTTCAGCAAAAAAAATTGCATTTTATTTTAAGCATTCAACTTTGTGATGTCCACAGGAAACACGCGAACAGTTAACCTCATACCTACTTACATCAAAATTTGTATGCCGAGGGACCCAAGCCCTAAGCATAAGAAGTGACACAAATATTGCACCCTAAGCCGTGGCCTATTTGATGCGGAGTATTCAACACTCAGTAAGAATCACCAAGTTTAATCATTTTAATAGTATCTATTCTAATTGCACTTAGTCTCATTAGCAATATCATTATTTTATAAAAAAAATTATAATACCGGTGTCTATAGGTACATGTATAAAATGTAAGTGTCATAGTATTTACAGGCTATGGTTAAAAAAACTATGCGGGATGCTATAACTTAATGTGCTTGTGCTCAATTTTCAATTCTGCCCTTTCGTAAATTAATTTATTATTTTAACAGGGTAGCGCGCTAAACAAAAAACATAGATTTTCGCGGAAAAATAAGGAAGTTTTAAAAGATGAAAAAAAGACAGGCACTCTTAGCCAGGTTACGACCATTGAAACAAACACTGATAATTGTTTGTTTTAAGAGCGGTATTACGTCCTCAATGCGGTTAGCATAACAATCGAGTCCAGTAGCGGATGGCCAGCTTTGAGTTGAAACAATAAACGCTAGACGTTTTTGTGACTGGCAATGTAGGTGGTCGCAGTGACTTTTCTATCTTTTGAATAATTGTTTTTTTACTAGTGTGGTCGAAGGTTTTTTGCTTGATTGAATAATCAATTTCGATAAATTTTGTATATACGTTTGTTTAGAAAGAAACACCATAAAATAAAACGTAATTCCGATCACAAAGCAGAAAAGAAAAACTTATCGTGAAGAAGAAAAACTTAAAGCCATGGGGCATTACTTACCACTAAATATTACATGTATAGACTAGGCTCAACTAAAATTTCACAAAAGAAATTGGGAACAGTGTGTAATGCAAAAAATATTTTGTTTTGCATATTTTATTTTACTTCAACCATGAAGCGCAAAATAGGAGTTAAGTAATGATACCTATCACAGATTCGTATCAAAATACTCAGTTTATTATTAATTCCCGTCAAACCTGAAAAAAAAAACATTTCTTTTGCAAATCGGCCACAGGGACACAATTCTAAGATTTTTGTGTAACTACGAGTAGGTACAGTAGGTAAACATCCTGTTATTGTTAGTATATAGTAATAATTGGTAGTTAATCCACCAACGCCTCATTACTACTGATTCAATTACTGTTCCGAGTACCTCTCTCGATACCGCCCTTTGTGCGTTAACAATTATTGACCAGGAGAGGTGTATACGTATAACTATAACGTTAAACCTTCTAATTGTCAGACTAATTAGCTTAGTTTATTTGACAAATTGGTGTTCATGCTCAAGGTAATCAGGCAGTGTGCAAACATAGGGCGTCTTGTGCCTTTGAAGTACGTTTTATCTCGCCTCAAACAGAGAAACCATCACGTTATGCGATCCTTTAGCGCTCACTTTGTTTGTTCCAGTGCCGTCACTAGCCCTAATAAATTGACTTAGTTGATGTCAAGAAAGCTGTACAACTATAACATTGGACATGGCACCATGAAGTTGACGGAGTTTGACGCAGCCGTTGGCTGAAAACCTGGGTTGAATGCGGTATCATTGACTACATTTTATTAATAAAGGGCGAGGATCGTGTACCTAATTAGACGACGCGTCTACCTTAGTGGGAGTGACACCGCCTACGAAGCTAAAGCTCCTGGGTTTATATCCTGGTAAATGCAAATATTTGTGTGATGAGCTGATGCGCACGAGTATTTGTTTCTGAGTCATGGATGTTTCCTATCTATTAAAGTATATATTATTTTGTCGTCTAGTACCCATAATACAAGTATTGCTTAGTTTGGGACTAGATCGATTTGTGTAAGATGACCTGTGATATTTATTTATTTTATTTACATATTAATTAATTATGAGATCAGCTGATAAACTAAATATGTATGTACGCTATGTACAGTCAAGTTCTATACTTCTGAGCAAAAATACCTATAGTCAAAAATATCTGAACACGCTTCTATGCCGTTAGCAATAGAGTCGTGTTCACATATTTTGATCAAATTTTTGCTCAAAATTAAAAGAACTTGACTGTACAAAATATGAATTGAGGAGAGAGGTAGATTGATTGCTGAAATTTTAGGCGAGGCATTATCGAAATAAAGGCGTGACAGACGTCTATCTTATATTATACTTACGTTGACAATAATAATTCGATTTTAGGTACACACGAAGAAAATGTATGTCCATTGCAAGATCTTTATGCAATCTGATGTCTATTGAGAAAAAGTATCTTATTAAAGCTACAAGCTCTGATTAGCCTGCCGTGTGCTCATTGCCTTACCTAGCTTAAGACCAGTTGGCACTCGTTAGTTGCAGCTATCCATTCTATTGCTGTTACACGTAAACACTCGAGAAAAGAATAGTATGGCCGGAACCGTCGGCGTTAATACCTACTAACGTAAACGTTATGAAATGATACATATGGTGCGCTACAATACCAGCTCGGAACGTATCCTGGTTAAGGATAAATGGTATCTAAACTAGACATCTTTTGTCGATGATATATTTATTAGCCTAGAACAATTTTTAAATACACTTCGACATAAAGAGGTGTAGAATATTTTTGCCTTGGAAGATATCTACCATAAAAAACACATTTTACTTGTAGAATATATTATTTTATTTAGATAAATAAGAAAAACCGCATATAAATGCTGTTTTTAGTTATTTTCGTTTTTATTTAATATACGATGCTTAGATACATGTTGAGGTAAGAATTGTTTATTTAATTTTATGGTTTTCTCATATCCAAATTAAGGTACAAAATGATTTAGAGATTTATTTCGATCATTGACATTATCGATCGGTTTAATTTTTAGTTATTTTTATTTATTACCGGTTTTAATAATCTTTTTGTAAAAAACTGTGAGGTGTAACATTATTATTATTTATTCCTTCGTTTTTTGGCTTTACCTATATAAGGGCATTATTTTTAATTTAGAGGAGACCGGGTATGGTTGTCTCGCGGGTTGGTTGTCACAGCGGCCATAAAATAATACTAAACGAAGGAATAAGACTACATTTAGTAACGTGGTTTGACAAGCCAAAAAACCTTATGTTCATACTTTAAAGGTAGGCAAACCTATATCCAGGCATTCGTCTTTTAAATTCTTAAGCAAACGTACAAAGATTTAGGTACGTAGGTATAGATTTACATAGGTACACACAGCAAATCATCAATTCAGTCGTTTCTGTCGAAGCGGTCATCAATACATCAGATTGTAATAGGCCAATAAGCGAGCAATAAAAAGGAACAAGCCGCCGTTGAAAGAAATACGGTCCTGATTTATGCCCGATAGGAATGCGCACCGCCCCCTTTTCAATAAGTCGCGATAAGAATCATTGCGCCACCGAGGCATGCAATTAAGTATCAGTAGCGTCCAAAAAACCAGCATTCAAAAGATTCAAAAATATTAGACTTTGCTTGCAAAGTCGTCCGCGGGAGTGGAAAATTACTTCTGTGAAGATGGCCAGCGACCACTTTCCATCAGGTGGCTCTGCTTATTTGCCACTTATAATAACATAAAAAGGCCGTTTTATGTGTGTTGTCACGCATTGTTTCGAATAAAATAACGGACATTATTTTATCAGTAGGTATCACTTTATTAACTTCATCCAAATTGGTCCATCCATTTGAGAGATACAATGCGATGAATTGTCAAATAGCATTAAGGTAAGGCCGCGTGGCGTTACAACCGCCCTTTCCTTTGTGTTACGAAATATTCATACATACGATGAAAAATGCATAAACATTTAGAGGCATATAGATATAGTACATTACACAACTAGGGTGGTAAAACAAAGAAAGGCCGAGATCGCAGATGTTTGGTGCCCGAGCGGCAAGCGAGGATTGCGTTCCGTGTTGTGTACATAATAAAAATATTAATATATATTTTTATTCTTATATTTACACATAACGCATCAGTTATCGTAGTCGTATATGGGAATATTTCCAAAGGATTATTCTCAAAGGAAAGGGCGGTTGAAACACTGTGCGGCCTTACCAATTAGCGTCAAATTTATTTTCTCATGGTGGTGGCTAACCAAACCTACACTCGCCGCAATGCCGTCGGCTTCAGGCCACTCGGTCTTCTAAAGTAAATAGGAGAAATACGAATGAATTATGGAAAGTAACAATACGATGTCGCCTAGACTATTGACAGAATGGCTTGCTTTCAAACTTGACTGGCCAGATTTTACCGATTTTCAGAATGAAATTTAATAAATTAATTGCAAAACTCTCTCAAATAATAGTAAAATATGCCGTATAAGCTTTATATACAGTAAAATTGATTTTACGGCGCACGTGGCCATAAAGTGGCAATAGCCGCCCGCTACGCGTGCGGAAAATCCCACTTCATGGCCTGGGGGAGACGTAATAGTACATTGTGTATCAAGGGCGGTAAGTAAGGAATTACAAACGAGTGTTTGTTACAAGGCCGAGGCGAAACATTACATTGAAAAGATGCAAGTCTCGCAACACAGTTCTTCTACAACAAAAAAGTGTTGAGATGTAATGTTAAACCAAGTCAGTTTAGGTTTTGTATGACTTTAGGCTAAAAACGAACTATGTTTAAAATTTAGAGCTTGTAAGTCTGCAGAAGTACCTTAGAATTATGATGATCATCAGTCAGTGACAAAACTAAGAAACTTTGACGGTTGCACGTCAAGTTCTTAAACTACACGTTCAAATTGAATGATATTGAGAATATATTTAAGTCTTATTGTGCCCTATATACATCCCTGAAAATTCAGGGTTCTAGATTTAGCCAGTGCGAAATTACGGGAGGCTGAAAATGGCCTGAATGGCTTCGAGAAAAGGATAGTACGGCTGTGCCTTTGTTTTGCTCGACTTGGAGGGGGCACTGCCATACCCTCAGATAAGTGTATATTGATCTTACAATAAAATAAATATCGGTTAGAGTCTGTGTGGAAAGTGAATAGGAATGTAATGGTTTTGTGCCGTATTTCCTGTTCTGTGGCCATATTGGTTAGGTTAGTTCCGTTTTACGCCACGCCTATTCTCTTTCCGCACAGACTTTTTCTATTTTTTATTTACCTATAAAGTACTAATTTACTACATTTTAATATTGTAGAATAAAGCAAAACGTCGAGAAAGGAGCACAGTGACTGAAGTATAATAGGGATGATGACTGGGTTAAAAATATGTAATTCTATTTAGTCCGTCAGTTAGATTATGGAAAAATATGGGACACGTATTTTTTGGTTTATCAAAATATTAAAAATCGACAAAGTTATAGATCATCAAACTTCTGGAGTGGGGGCTTGTGACGTCACTCTTGAGTACAATTTGTACTCAAGAGTGACGTCACTCGAAACTTCTAAGCACTCTATCCTCGTCAGTTTTTGTTTGTCAAACAAAACAAAAAATACGTGTACAATATTTTTTCATAATGTAACAGACGGACTAAACAGTTTTTTTAGTCATCTAGCCTATTGTTTAAGATTTTTAAGTTAATAAGTGTATATTGGTCTCACAATTGAATAAATGTTGGATATACTATACGTAGTCTATTTTTTTACCTATAACGTAAATACTAAGGGTGAATACGTCACGCTCCTTGGTTTATTCAAATTAAGTAGGCTAAGGCGGCTTTTACGGCGTGAGATATTTTTATGTTTTAAGTTGTTTAGGTAATTTTACGAGAAAAAATACTGAAATGTTCTTTTGTTTTGCTAATAAGTAAAACGTAATAACTTATTTGGTTTCTGGAACATGTAAGTAATACATGCATGAAACGACTTAAGATGGATTTTATTTTGGTTTTTATATAAAACTCGATGTTTTACCCTTTGTGGGCTATATAAAGCAAAAACAGTAATATGTTAACATAAACTAAAATCTTATCATTATGTGCTTTTATGTGAACTCGGGCTTATCTAGGTATATATATATAAAAGACGATATCCTGACTGACTGACTCAACAACGCACAGCCGAAACTACTGAATCTAGGAACTTGAAATTTTCACGGAATATTAGTGACATAACGTATAAGAAGGGATTTTTTCGAAATTCATCCCCTAAAGTGTTCAAATAGGGGTTCAAAATTAGTATGGACAGACTAAATTTTTTTAAGTAAGAGGTTTGAAACTTCATGTTTAGACTCTTCATTAAAATAAATGAAAAGTGATTTCACCGTTTTTGAAATTCATCCTCTGAGGGGTTAAAATAGGGGTTGAAAGTTTGTATGGAGAGTCTGCGATTTTTAAAGTAAGAGGTTTTAAAAAGATCATGTTTAGACTCTTCATTAGAATAAAAAAGCACCGTTTTCGAAATTCATCCTCTGAGGGGCAAAAATGGGAGTTGAAAGTTTGTATGGAGAGTCTGCGATGTTTAAAGTAAGAGTGTTGAACGATCATATTTAGACTCTTCATTAGAGTAAAAGAAAAGGGTTTTCACCCTTTTTTCGAAATTCATCCTCGAAGGGGTTTAAATAGGGGTTGAAAAATTCTATCGGGACTTTACGATCTTTTTAAGTAAGAGGTTTGAAACATCATGTTTAAATTCTTCATTATTTTAAAACAAAAGTGCTTTCACCGTCTTTTGAAATTCATCCTCGAAAAACTTAAATAGAGTTTGAGAGTTTATATCGGGAATAAATATATGATTTTTATATTAGGAGATCTAACACATCACAGATTGACTTTTTATAATGACCCAAGAAAAGCTATATTACCGTTTTCCGAAATTCATCTCGTATATTAGGAATTAAATAGAGGTTGAAAGTTTGAAAGACAAAACAAAGACTTGTAGATCTAGAAACTTGACATGTGCATAGGCTCTTATTCCTCTTGAGGGATTCAAACGGGTTTCAACGGTTTTATTTGCATGGGAAGGTCGGAAACTTTATGTATAGACTGTTTATTAAATTTAAAGACAAGTGATTCCATAGTTTTTCGAAACCATTTCCTAAGGGAGTAAATTTGGGTTTGGAATTGTATATTTAGGATATGATTTTTAAATCCTGTTTAATAACAATCAAGAAAATATATCCACACGGTCTTAAAAAGTCGTCCTCTAAGGGATAATAGAGGTTAGGTAACTATGATTTTTGAAATGGGAGATCTGAGACATATCACGTTTCTTCAATAAAAGAAACGTGAATTCACCGTTTTTCGAAACTCATTCCCAGGGGGACTAAAAGAGGTTGCTTCTTAGGGGGTACTGCATAGCGCACGGCCAGTTTTACGTGGTTTTAGTAATGTAGAAAGCGGTACTACTATTAGCCTGCGGTAAAATATGCGCACCTTTAACCACCCACATGGGTATTCAAATTTCACGCGGACCAAAAAGCTAGTTACCAATAAGAAGGGAGATCATCATCCCAGTAAGTACTACATAGTTTATAAAAAATGACTATTATAAAATAAAGTTGCTAAAATAATAAAAATATTTACATTCAATTCTAAACGAGTTTTATATGTACAAATATCTAAATTTTAGTACGTTTTGGGACATCATAAAATAAAGTGCGTATTCTTGACCTGAATTACTCAACGTTTTACTTATTTGCATAACAAAATTACAAATTAAGTAGTAATTCTTCCCACGAAACTAAATAATTTATCACAAAAATAACTAGATCGAAAAAGAAGGATGCCTGCGATTTTCGTAGTGAATATTCTCCACGCCGTGAGAGCCGCTTTAGCGTACTTGATATAAATGAACCATTCAGCAGGTAGTATTCAGCCTCAGTAGTTTATAGTATAAATAAAACCCGGACGCGACGAAGCGCGATTCGGACTAGCCCACCGAGGGTTCCGTACAAATTTGAAGGTACAATCGAACACACGGCTAACTGTACATTTGCAAACGAATGTCAACTTTATTGCAACGTGTTAAAATCTATGGGTAGACAGTTAACAGTGGCTTCGTTTGTACGTATTAATATTAAATACCCTATTAAGTAATTGTGATTCCCTTGAGTGTAGAAATATACGTTTTTCGCGGCATAAACGGCCGTATCTTTTTTTCACGTTAACTTAGAATTTTGATTTTTTCACAGCTTCAATTCAAGGGACTGTAGACTTGAGTAAAGAATATGGTTTATTTTCAAAGTAATTCCTCCACGTGTTCCCGAGATAAAGGGCCTTGACAGACAGACAGACGGACAGACGGACAACAAAGTGATCCTATAAGGGTTCCATTTTTTCCTTTTGAAGTACGGAACCCTAAAAAATGGACCATATTACTTGAATACAATACATAGGCACAATTTCGCATAGCAGTAAATAAATATATTGAATTAGGCATTACCATCAAGTTTCAATAAAATGATGACGTAACCCCATTATTAACGAACTTCACTTTTTATCTTGAAAGCTGCCGAAGATATCTCTGAAAATTTGAAATTGTGTTTAACAAAGTAGCAATTTATTTTAAGGCCAAATCATTCATCTTTTATAATGTTACTAACAGATACAAATAATCTCCTTTTTTAGAAGTCGGGTAAAAATTGCAAAAGCGCACCCCCTACTTATCTAACTATTGCAAAAAAAAAACAAAATAAATCCGGCTAATACACCTACAGTAATCTACCGAAAGATGTTCCAAAAAAGATTCATTTAATCTCATCAATATTTTAAAAATCACTTAGTTTTTTTATTATCATACAATACCTACTCACGGGAAATAACTTTAACTTGTCGTATTAGATTACATAAGAAAGAGTTGAAAAAAAATTAGATAACGAAATCCAAGGATTTTATCATGTAGGTAGAGCATACCTAGTATAAGTAATAACGTGATCATGAAAAGCTTATTTTAGTTGTATGATTTGAATCATTGAAATGCATGATGTCTAGGTTCTCTGCAGATCACAAACTTTAGTCGGCCGGACTCGTTTGGTTAGCTTACTACAGTCGCTTCGGAACATCCGTAGGGCTATATTAATATAGCTCGTGGTCGTGTGCAATACCCGTTATAATTTGCATTAAAAATGCTCGGCATTTATTTTTTGATACCTATTTCTACAAACACAATTCAATTGAAAATATTTATTCTCAACACTAAAATAACACAAAAAACCTCTCCTTTCTTAATTTTATATTTATCAGATACCTTTGTCCATTATTATTACTGGCCACTTTTTTCTACAAAATATGTAATTAGCTTGATTAAAAATATACCAATATAAGTTTAATTAAAAATATGAACCAAAAACCTTTGTTTATTCTGCTATTTCAACTATCAAATTTAGTAGTTATGAACATATCTAATATACAGGTTGATTTTTAGTTTTTGGACGATGTATTCATCAATCCAATCTGCACTAACGGCACTAACCCGGTTAACTTTTTTTACAATTACCTTTCATTCGCAAATATGACGATATTTATGTTTGCAGTTTCTCTTCATAATATAATGTGTGCATAAGTACTTAGGTTATCTATAATAACATAGTTGAGCTATAAAAATAATATTAAAAATTAAATCTTAATGTCATACTTATAATTGGACTCGAGCTGAAGTCAAACGCGTTAAATCAGATATTATTAAACAATACTTTATTTATTCCTGAAATTCTTAAAACTGAGTCAAACGCAGAAAAAATGTACCTTTTACTTTTTTTGTCTGATCATGGTGCGTCTTATACCATTTTACCCAGAATCATGAGCACTTTTCATTTTGAATGTCAATTTCCTTATGCGTTAACTAAATATAAGGGGAAAATAGTAACTGTAAATAACGAAACTGAGATTTTTTTTTATCAGTTTTGTTACTATTTTCCCCTATATTTAGTTTGGGCGTAACAAAACTGAGATTCAAATTTAAACGGAAAAGTTGGACAATTAGGAAAACTATTTTTTATTTCATAAATAAAAAGTGCTCATGCCTAGAAATAAAATTAAACTACATAGTAAAATCACATTTTTATATAAGTTTATTATTTTATGAAATCTTAGTAAAAATATGTCTTTATTTTAAGCATTCAAGATTTTTTTCTTAAATTCTTGAAATATGCTACTACGTGTAATTATAGTAGGTAACTTGAGCAAAATTGAAAAAAAAATACAATAAAAACTAATAAAAATACTTCATACTCTAAGGCTTGCAGTGAATTTTCCATTAATTTCTCTGTTTTTTATATAAATATTTTTTTTATTGATTTAAATCGCTAAATATCAGAGTCACGCAATTATAAACATGTAGTAAATAAATATACACCCACTGAAATATTATTAAAACTTACCTCACTAGCGGTGGGTGCACAGCGACGCGACACGACAAGAAAACTGCAGAAGCCCGGAAAAGTCGCGCGAAAACACGTTCTCGACGTGACGGAGCAGCGGCGACTGCCGCCGCAGCCGCACGGCTGGGCGGGCGGCCGCAAGACACGCCCCACGCTGGGCTCCTGACAAAATCGTACCAACAAATTATAATTCTAAAAAATCATTGAGCACTTTCAGCAAGATTATAATATTTCTTACTACACTTATCTCTAGTATAAGTAATACCGCTATGCGATTTATTTTTTATACGTTTCAGTAATGTGACCAAATTAATTGAAATATTGGACTTCCTAATAAATACTTATCTGTGGATGTACTATGCAATGCATTAAAAATAAGAACATAAGCATGTTTCTTTTTCACATCTGTTTTTGCTTCACCATCGATTAAAATTTATCCTATAAAGTTGCTTGGGTCCAGTGTTGAGCCAAAAATAACTTCATAAAAAGCTATTACTTGTATTACGAATTTCCAGATTCACATGTAATTTCCCCATCAAACTAAATTGACACTTTTCAAACTTTCACTATATTCACACATGATTTTAAAAGCTTTTAAAATTGAAAATAATATACATACTTCATTTTAGAATTGTTTGTAATATGGATGAAGAACACTAGGGCGGAGCAATCCGACCACTCCCAGTCCCAGCTGTGTAACGCGACAAAACAAATCGATCCATTGGGGATTTGCATTACTTTTAGTCCAACTTACTCACACTCAATAGCGTAACATATGCAGCACATCAATAAATATACATATTTTATCTGTAAGTAGAAAACAATTGAAGATCATTATATGATAATTAAAATAATGTATTATATTTTCTGGCACTGTTTGAGAAAAGCTTACATTTAGTTAAACATTTTATGTTCAATATTAGGTACTTTTCCTTCGTATGGTATAGCCGTGAGACATCCTGTATACTCCTGTGTCAAGCATAAATACAGTATATAACAATTCTGTGGCTAAGTTGCTGACAGATAACTTACAGCCACTTCAGATAGCGGGATGAAATTCGAAATACGTTTCTGGAGGTATATAACAGTCAACAGGCAGTATATAACAGTCTCTTGTCATAGGGCAAAAATAGTACATTACACAACTAGGGTGGTAATACAAAGAAAGGCCGAGATCGCAGATGTTTGCGGCCCGAGCCGCAGCCGAGGGACGTAAATATGCGATCGAGGGCTTTCTTTATTACCTCCCGTGTTGTGTACAGCATTTTATGTCTACACTTGGCCAGAAAGCGGCTTTTTCGGTACGCGTAGCGTGCGGAAAAAGTCACTTTATGGCCAGGAGTGGCACAAACCAGTTTGGCATAATTGCAATACCTACTGATTTAATGGTATCATAGAACAAACATCACATTCGAAATTGTATCCTGTATGGTATAGTTGTTCATATTGTATGCCTATGCATAATACTCGTATAGTGTAGTATGTATAATAATTACATAATGCAGAATAAGTCCTACATTGGAACAAAAGATACTTTTTCTACTCCTGTACTGTTATCTGTCTTTTACTTGGTCACGAACACTAATATAAGAACATACATAATATGAGTTCAGAGAAGTCTATACTCTATTCCCCATAACAGCACTAGTGTCGTTATAGTCACTTTACGTTATTGCTAGCAGCCACAGACTTCTAAATCTAGGTTAAACTTAGGTCAAGGATTAAGCGCCCAATTTTAACTTTACGGTAAAAATGCACAACTACCAACTTAACAAACAATTAAATTTAAGAAAAACAAAACTTTGCGAACTAAATTCATTGATGCCAACATAAAAAAGTATTTTTAATTTTAGTATATTATAAATTTAAAAAAAAGTTTACCATAGACACATACTGTCAGTCAAACGTCATATTTGCCTTGTTTCCAAGTTATGATTAATTTTGTATTTTATAATTTAAAACCTCGTCGTAGAAAAAGTATTGTATGCAACGTTGTATAATTAAGTCAAAAAATGCTCATTGCGTCTCTATTTGCGATACTCGCCGCATTCGCGGCTCGTATCGCAACTCACGCAATTCGCATTTTTTGAACCCACTTATACAACTGTTGCATAAAATACTATTATAGCCCAGTGCCTAAGGAGTTGCCTAGAGATAATATGTATAATGTGAATAACGCGTTTTAATCTAATCTTCATTTTCAATTTAATAACAAAAAACTTGCTCGATAAGTTAAGAGAAAGTAAAATAAAACTTAACCATTTCCTATAATATGTTTGTCATGTTCGTAAAGTAAAATACCAATTACAGCAATCGTGACTCTAGCACCGTCTCATAATAATGGCAAAGTCATTTATTACCCCGCTTACTACAACTAAGAGAGGGCAATAAAAATGAGAAATTATTTTTAATAATATTGTAAGAACAGGGGCACGCACGGTGACACCACACAATATTTTGGTGGCTGTAATACCCACCCTTATTATTATAACCGGGCATTCTTCCGGAGACTAGTAGGTAATAACCCTGCCACTTACTTTACGATCTCGACGCAATTTTATGTGAGAGTAAGCTATGATAAACGTCTATCTATCGGTTTAACGATATGAGTGCAGATATCTGTGTTGTGTGTAGCTATGTATAATAGCTAAAACGATGTCCGCTGTTTTTAAAGAATTGGGATTTGGACTGATGTTGAATGGGTATACTGTAGTTGTACGGAGACATCTAATTATCATAAAAAAGTCAAAATAATAATGTTAAAAGGCACCACATTTTTTACTGTTCGAAAGTAAAATAAAAATTGTTTTCAGAACTTGTATAAGAAGCATGTTTAATAGTAGATTGTGTCACAAGGGAGCAAAATTATGTATTTACGGTGAAGGCGTATATTGAATCCTGTACGAAGCGAAGGACTGTACGATAAATGGGGATTGATTCTAAAGTATAATCCGGAGCGTAGTGAGGGATTCAAGAGTTAACGCCCGTGGTGAAAATAATTTTGGTACCTTGGTACATATTGTATACTGCTTTTCACACCGACTATGAGGAAAATTCAATACAAACGCTACCTACCAAAATAACGAAATATATAGTTAATCAAAGAGCATCAAACATTATTATTAAAAATGAAATGTTAAATTGTTAAAATAGTATATTACTGTTTTATAGAACGATTATTATTTTTTACGGACGGGACGAAAATACCACTTCCATATTATATTTATGGCCCTCGCCTCCGGCTCGGACCGCCGACACCTGTGATCATTCCTTATTATACCGCCCTCTGTGTGTAATATACTAATAAAGCTGTCTATGGTATGGCATATTCTAATTGGGTCCAAACTAAAAATACCCTGTTGTTTTTGAACAGAAAAGTACCACTTTGATCCCTCTTATGAGGGAGCAAAATACTTTTTTCTGAATAGGTGTGAAAAACTTATTTATGCTCAAAAATTACAAGTTTGTACTTATATTAGTATTTAATCGATTGATAATTACCTATAGGATTATACATATATTGGTAGTTAAAGTCACATAGGTCTATTTGGTAGATACTAAAATAACGTTATAATAATTTTAATACGTGCATTTGGTACCTATATGTTAGTCCCATGACAGGTATCACGTAACTAGATATAGTAGTATTATCCACCAACGGGAGGGAAAACGAGCCAAATTCTGGTGACGAGGCTTGGAATGCGACGCGATTATGAAACGCCATTTGTCAAGTTTTTATTGGGTACCCTAAAGCAGCATCCATTGTCGTACCCTCCGCCCCGCGAGCGAACCTCGCCGGACCCTCATCTGGCTGACGTTCATTCATAATTTTTATAACTTGTTAACATTTTGCGGTGTGTTTGCGGCGACGTGAAGGCATCGCTTACAAATGGTGTTTAATTAAATTTTATCCTTCTCTTAGCTTTTTATGGCCTGCCCTGTGTTCGCACTCTACCGGTTAGCAGCAGGGGAGACCTAGGGGCGTTGAAACAATTTTGACATTTTGGGTCGTACACAAAAATCTATTGGCTAGAATCGTACAAGTTTAGGACTAATCGATAGCTCATTTCTTCGGCTTTTATATTACATCAACAAAAAACGCCCAAGTATGGCTGTTTGCGCGAAAAATTAATATAAACGTGACAAGTCATTATGTTTCAACTCCCGTGAGGTGAGGTGAGGTGGGTGAGGGGAGTTGAAACAGTTCTTGATTTTGAAGAACTAGGGTTGTGTATAAGAAAACGAATGATGTTATTTATTTTTAATTTAAAAATCAAAATTAAAAATAAACATTCATCGTTTTTAAGTATTTTCTATTCAGGTTAAGGAAAACTAAAGGCAGAGTCCCGAAACCATTTTGGCGCAATATAATCTCTTCCAGAGCAATGACACAAAAATGTGAAATATGAATTAATAGGTGCGTCTAGTGTGAACTATATTAAATAGATACCGCGCATAAAATTAGAAATTGTATTTTGAACGGTACGGTATTATACCGACAATGGGAAATGAATTAGTACTATAAGGTATAACAACCTACTTTAACAAGCTTGTTTACTCAGTGTTAATTGTGATGGAATGTCATAACAAGATGGCACGCGTCATTACCTAGAAAATGCCGTTTACTCATGTCGTAAAAACATTAAAAATAAAACGGAATAACAACGACGAAAATTCCAATCCAAATCGATGCGAATCAAAAATGCGCCTATTCTCTTAGACGCGGATAGCGCACGCAGCAGTAAGCATTCAATTAAATCTAAAGAATACCATGAAGATTACCTCGTAAAATACGAAAGCAACATACCTCTTTAGGCATAAGTTTTTCATAATGAAATATAACTTATATTTTGCTGGTACTGCCACTACTGCCAGTAAGGCAAACAGGAAGATATTTATAACATTGTGATATGAAACATGATTGGCATTGGTACCCATATTAAACCCATCGTCGTGAGTAGCGCTGAGTTCCGGCGGTGCAGCCATATTTCGCGCTTCGTCAGTCAAAGCGAGCGCCGGGAAGAGCATTTTAATATCTAGCCACCCCAGCGTTGCGCGCCGATCTAGCTGGACTCGGATTGCCGTTCTTCCTGCATTATTGACTTTCATAACATCGTTGGTAAACTACTAAGTATTATAACATCGTAATACAAAATTAAAAATGTGTATTAATGTTATATAAATGGAACAATATTATAATCAGATTACAAACGGCGAAAATATTTACATTCAAAGTTTCCGTTACTTATTTTCCCCGTTTGGTCGTGGATATTATTCATGAAATTTAGATCAGAATTAAGTTTAGCGAAATATAGTGTAACAAATCTTCAGCCCTCTTTTTGAAATCTGTTAAAATCTAACTTCCGTGTGTGGGCTATGATACCCAGAAAAAACTCATGGGAAATATTAATTACACCTCACGAAATACTGGTTGCAAAATAAATCAAACGAAAATTACCTAATCAATAAAACTTCGGCTATCACTTAAAAATGTATTTTGCTTTTTTCACACTGGTTTAAATATCTGTTTTGATAGTGCAGAATTTTTATACATATTTCTATACAAATACTGACGACTTTCATATTTTTTTTATAAAACAAATGAAAAGGACACAGCATTAACCAAGAATAGGTCAAGTTGTAATATGAATGATGATGAAGCATACGTTGTAAATCTATTATCTATAAGTATCTGCACTTAAACTATGAAGATATCATAGATTGACTAATAATTGTATGCACTTTTGTGCTCACAGTACTTCGGAATCGTATTCTAACCTCGGTTTGATAATATATTGCCGAAAAATACAAAAACGACTTTTGAATCATTTTATTTTTAGTATGATATTATTATTATTCCCTTGCGTAGACTTAAGGTAGGTACTATGTTAGGTATCGGCCGAAAGTACAATAGATGGACTCGTATTCTTCGAGGGCCTCCTCTGCGAGTCGGCCGTCGAATTCACTCGTCCATCTATTACTAACGTTTCGGCCTCTACAACAATGTACTATAGTTTTCTAGGCAGTTGTCTCCAGAAAATGAAAATGCAGTTAATACATTCACGGCCAAAAAAATTTCTAAGTACTTTACGAGTAACTACAAAGTGATAAAAAAAGTTAAATAAGAATTGATTGTCAATGAAGTAGATCATACTTAGTCCTCCATTGTTCAGTTTTGTGTCGGGTAGCGCATTTCTTCGAGCACAACTAGGTATATTAAACAAATAGGTAACAAAAAAACATGGAAATTATGATCTTTGACAATATTATAGTATGTACCTATTACAATGATAACATGCCACTAAAATCAGTAGTTTTCTTACAAAATTACTAGTGTCCGACCGAAGTTTAGGTTTCGGCATAAAAATCATGTTTCGGCCGAAGGGTCAGTTTCGGTCAAAAACTGCCTACTTTCGGATAGCGTTCGGCTAGCTTCGAGTGCTCGGCATAGCCGGCAATGGCGTAGCGTAGCGTAGCTAATCGCGTAGATTAGACTTTCAAGGCTGGTCGATATAAATCTGTCAAAAGAAAACTCAGAATACTTACTTACATCTTATTTTATATCTTATTTCTAAACTTCTTTTACTTTAAGTATACCACCTACACAAATTACAGGTGATAAAAATCTCGGTTTCGGTCGAAACTAGAGCCAAAACCGAACCTACACAAATTATAGATGTGTCTTATGTTTCATTAGCGAGTTTTAGCGAGGTGATAATAGGGATAAGAATTGAAGAGCACTAACTATTAGCGACACCATTTATTCAATCCTCCTTCGTTTGCGACCATCTTCGTAATGGTCATCATCAATAACGGCTTCGGCTAGTATAGAGTCTCTTACGCACTTGACGTAGGAGCGAGATACATTGATAAAGCCCGCGAGGTAGACCTCCAGAGCCGGCTCGTCGGACAGCCCGAAGAAACGCGCGCACGCAGCCACGGCGCCCGCGGCCAGGTGCAACGTGCGCACTGTCAGCGAACACGCACCCGCGTTGCCGCTCGACGAATCTGAACCTACGGAGAACCAGCGCGATGACACCCCTGTTCATGCATCTAATTATAAATAACAGAACAACCTCGAGCAGTGAAGAGCCAAAAGGGCCCACAGCTTATCCCCAAACGTACAAAAACTGTTAGAAATATTATGAGTGAATCTAGTATTTAACCGGCTTCCACAGAAGATTGACGATTCTTAATAATTTGTTTACGTGATTACTCGAAATGGATCTATTAGGAAAATGATTTTTTTTGTTTGAAAGGTTACACCACCGAGGTGGTCTCATTGCAACCAAATCAAATATCAGATTATGGGATCTTGGAGAAATCGAGGGACATCTTCAAATATTATAGGCACACATATAACGCTTTGGGTATTGTTATTAGTCACTCGCGTATTTCTTATTATTCGCATCAATTATTTTATGCCACACCTGGCCATAAAGTGGCTTTTACCGCCCGCTTCGCGTACGGAAAAAGCCGCTTTCTGGCCAAGTGTAGACATAAAATTATGTACACAACACGGGAGGTAGGGAATAATGAAAGCCCTCGGTCGCATATTTACGTCCCTCGCTTCCAGCTCGGGCCGCAAACATCTGCGATCTCGGCCTTTCCTTATTTTACCACCCTAGTTGTGTAATGTACTATTTTGTTACTATTCTATTGCTACTCTCACCATGTGGTGAAACGTTAAGGACCCAACGCACGCGCTTGTCCACTTGGTCGCGCTTGTACTCGGTGAGGTTGACGATGACCGCCAGCGGCTCTAGCAGCGTCGGCGGCAGACGCACCTGCACCGCCAGCAGCTCCGCCACCTCCACGCTCGACCACAA
The DNA here is from genome assembly GCA_947034925.1 of Eudemis profundana. Classification (NCBI taxonomy): domain Eukaryota; kingdom Metazoa; phylum Arthropoda; class Insecta; order Lepidoptera; family Tortricidae; genus Eudemis; species Eudemis profundana. Next base: position 32,403,196 of record OX344794.1, read on the forward strand.
TGGCACGCGGTAGCCTAACGATTATAATAACTTTCATAAAAATATAAATATTAAAAACTAGCGGCTGAACTTAGACTTCGCGAGTCCCTTAACTCCCATGGCTACGCTATTTTGAAAAAATCCAAAATCTGAATCTACAAAAAGGTTCTATATGATTATCGAACCTGCTCACAAAATTTCACGAAAATCGGTTGAGAAATGCGACCTGTAGAGGAGAATATCCGGACATGCGCCGGATAGATAGACATACGAAAGCATTTTTGCCCAAGCTGAAACGGAGACACTTCGCTCGATTGGTCTAAAATAAGCTTTTAAATCAAATACTCGTGAAAAAAAAGCGTTTATAAAAACCATCTAGCCCAAATTCGATTTTAGCCATCAGAGAGTACCGGTCCCTCCCTACATCCCAGCTTTCTTTTTCATCAGATGCCATAACGTAACTTGTCACCGAGCTTAGTACGCTAAATTTCAGGAGAACCGGATAGCGGGAAAATGGGAGAAACATAGTTCGCAAATTTTAACTACTAACATCGGATAACTTAAATACTAACATCGATCGCCAGTTAAATAATTTTTAACTAAAACCGAGCTAATTCAACACAAAATTGCTTATTACGCGAGTTTGTGAACCAAACTGCAATTAAATCGGCAGAATAGCCAAGGTGAAGCTTACCCAAGGGCTGTAAGTATCAATTCAAAATGGAACATCTATCAAGACTCTTAAGTTTAATCTACACACATAAATATCTGCACATACGAAAACAAAATTCAATATATTTATATATTTATTTTGATGGTGTTATTAACTGATAAATACTACCCGGTATTATTAACTGAAGGATGCCCAAGTTTGTCTGTAGATTGTACTCCACACTCCATGGAATGGAGTTCAGTAATTTATGTTCAGGTACCCATTTAGATTATGTGAAAGCTAATCACAAACCTATGAAGCACAAGGCCCCATCACGGTAAACGGAGATAATTGATAGCCTTTGCTCAAAGGCATTAGTTATAAATGGAATTAAAACGATCACTGTATTGACTGACCTATAGTTTGGAACACGTGATATTCCCAATGAATGACGTCTTGAACGGACCGGTGCACTCCTTTCCGAACTAGGTAGTTGGAGACTTGGGAAGCGGTGAGTGATACGGCGGCCGAATTATTTTTTGCGGCGATTTGCACGCACGACGTTATTAATACCGGTATTCTGGTGCGCAAACTGTGCTGAAATCGTTGGAATTGGCCGATATCTGCAAAGATACATTATAAGTAAGTTAAGTACAAAATACCAGGAAATGTGATTTTTATATTACCTAATAACTATACTTGATTTTTGGCATCCTGCGCTTCTCAAAGCCGAATCATTAACGGGAATAAGTTATCAACAATCGTATCGATGCAGATGCATAGTGTTAGAATGCTAATAAACGAACGCATTTTTGGCAACTGTGCATTATGAAATTTATGAAATATAATCATCGTCGATACGGTCATAGGATTTGTTCGTATCAATCCTGGGTTATTCTTCAGAAATATGTCTGCGGTCACCTTATTCCTCTGGCCCTTTTTCATACTAAATGTATGCAGACGGAGGAATAACTAGCAGACATATTTCTGAAGAATAACTCCCCTATGTTACTTAATTAAAATTTAATATTATTCTGAATTGGAAAAAATATTTAGCGATAAATATCGGAACTTTATGCCACACCTGGCCATAAAGTGGCATTTACCGCACGCTACTTGTACTAGGGTGGTAAAACAAAGAACGGCCGAGATCGCAGACGTACGAGTAGCGTGCGGTAAAAGCCACTTTATGGCCAGGTGTGGCATAAAAGCCGTTTCCTGGCCAAGTGTAGACATAAAATTATGTACGCAACACGAAAGGTAATAATAACGAAAGATAATAAATAATACCGCAATAAGCTATATGTGCCCGCAACTAAATTGTCTCTTGTGGCAAAGAACTCATACATTATGTGCATAAAAATGTTTAATAAGCTTCCGGAATAAAAGACTTACCATTTACACATTTTAATAAATCTCTAAAAAAATGGCTCAGTGATAAGTGTTTTTATAGCATTCAGGAATACCTAGATTAGAAGTAGAGCTAAGTTTGTCTTAAATTTTGCATGCCTTGTAAGGTAGGTTTTAGTGATACCTCTATGCATTGTAAGAACTGTATTTACCTAAAATCATGCAAAATAAATTATTTCATTTTATTTCATTTCAATAAAGAAGGCCCTCGATCGCATATTTACGTCCCTCGCTTGCAGCTCGGGCCGCAAACATCTGAGATCGCGGCCTTTCTTTATTTTACTAACCCTAGTTGTGTAATGTACTTACTATACTAGTCGAGTTCAAAATATAGTTTAGGTAAAGGAAACCTGATGATTCATCACAGTAGTGGCGCATCTGAGTGTAAAGGTATCGCTCCATGAGGCGACACGCCATGGCGGCGACGCCGGGCGCGCGCGCGCCCAGCTCGGTGCTCGCCTTCCACACCGCCGCGCGCGTCGCCTGCTCCATCAGCAGCATCGGCCATCCCTCCACCTCGTATGATTCTGTAATAGAGAAGTTCAATGTGGGGTCTTTGGGGTTTGAAGTAAAGTAGGTTGAGAGAGCCAAGTATATCAAGAGCAAGACCAAGACGTGTCTTAAGGCTAGTTACATGAATTTATAATATAATAATGCTTATTTGCTATAACCCAAAGCCGTGCGTCACATGTTGCAAACAGTAACGAAGAGTTAGGTACTTTTAATTCATCATATTATTCATACGTATTACAATTCTACACCCGAGTAGATTCTTCGCATTATGCGACTCCGTAAGTCTGCTATGGGTGCAGTTAAAAATTGCTTCCAATTTCGCACGCGTGGGTAAAACAGTTATCATATCACCCTTTTATTAGGAACCGTAGTCACGTAAGGAATATCCTACAACCATCATTGGGTATCTAGCTACCGCTGTAGGTACCAAAATTGTTGAAATAGGTTCTCGGTCGACGATCGATCTGTGATGTGGAAACAAGTTACTCCGACATTACCCTGTCTGAGAGAAACGGCGTCACGGTCGGGCCGCGTGTACGGGAAAGTTCATGAGCTCAGTATGAAATTTGTTTTAACAATATATACAAAATAATCGGCCCTGCTATTATCAAGATATCAGTCATACGTGCGGCAATTACCGTTTATTAATAAATGTTAGGAAAAGAATAGATATAGGTGCAGTCTAGAAACGTAGGTAATATTGAAATATATCCGAGGGGCATTCTCTACCAGTTAACTGATTATTATCTTATGTTATTGATAGTACTGTATAAAGTAAATTTTTAACACTATATAATTATATAAGTTACATCAAATAGTAGAGGTACGTTTTTCTCACCTTCCTCTCTGTAATCTTCTTTTACTCGACGCATCCAATCCGGCAAAAGATGTAAACATGCTTGAAGAGATGATTTAAAACCAGATCCCATTTCACTTATTCTAATACAATTAAATACTCTTATAATAAATAATTTATTTATTAATCTAAAATAACGTTTTAAGCTTTTATACATGAAGCACAATTTAAATTACAAATAATATAACCTAAATAATTTCGCTGAAAATGACAGTCATCGTAAAAGTAGGTATAGGTACTCAGGTTTTTAAAAAGTTTCAAATTCAAATAGGCTCGCGCGTGCGTATTTGACGATTCTTTTTTTTTAAACCATAAAGTAATTACAAGTTTTTTCGATGATTCCATAACCACAGACAATATATTTCATTACATGTTATTTTAAAGTTGTATATAATATGGTTGTAATCATAATCATGTTGTAATAAATTGTTTATTTATTACTTCGACTGATGTCAAAATTTAACTTGTTTCTCAATAAATTTTGATATTTATCATATCATTATCACAAATTTATGGATACTCCGAACTGTGAATGTGATATGCCCGTGGATATGACTTATGATTAAAACCAGTAATTTTTGAAGAAGCTATTTAGTTTTGTTTTAAAGCGACTAATTAGTGAATAAATGAGCACATCAGCGATTTGAAACTCAGGGTATAGTAAACTATTGATTTCACAACTACATTAAGAGCCCTAGTAATCATTATTTTGTAAGGTACGTCCAGCTGTTCTATAGTTAAATGAGCATTTTTGTCCCTAGACAGCAGTAGCGTGGCGTCCAAAGAACAAAGGCATTTGAGCACCATATTCTACAGCTCTTAAGGAAAAACGTACGCCAAATCTGCACCGGCTTTACCACGAATATATTTTACGACACACCACTGCTAGACAGGTATAGTCGGCCGCAGAAAAAAATAACCCCCTTGCCATACTACGAATGTATTGACAGGCAGGCCCGTTTTTAGAGATCCAGAGCCTCTAGGATGAGATTGAGAAGGCAAGCCATGCTTTTGGGCTTATATGAAGGGTCCACAGCTAGGGCCTCTATAGGCTGGCCAGGCCCCTAGGCCCCTTGTAGGCCTAGGCGGAAATCAGGACAGGAGGGTTTACCTACAAACAGAACGTGGTGGATTTTTCTCAACATGTAGGTCACTGACTAGATACAACATTATTCTAATGAAATCTTGCTTTATTTGGTACTTTCCGTTTCTAGGTACTTATCAAAATATGTGTATTAAGTATATTTTGCTGTTCTGTATTTCAACTGGATAGATACCTCAAGCGTTTCAGGTTCTGACCCCTATATCAAGCAGAGCTTGGTTACCAAACTAATAATATTTTAAGGCGTTGGTTATATCCAAAACTACTAAGCCCGTATAATAAAAACAGTGTTCAGTAGTAGTAACGACTAGACGTGTAAGGGTACCTACCTAAGTGCACATAACCTGACATGGACCCCAGACGTGCACACAAGCAAAACGAGTAAAATAAGTAATATGGATCCGGGGAAAAGCGAGACGAAGTGGGCGTGGCACCAGCAAGGCGGAACATTTTTCTCGCTGACTCCGCCCAATGGAAAACTACCCGCCCCGCGCGCCATTACAAGTCTGTTTGAAACGAAAATTCCGCAGAATACTAAATGTAACTATACATATAACAACATATGAAAAAATATATTATTCTTATCTCAATTTGCCTCTAGCAGATTCTCTTCGGTTGTTAGGGCAAGATTCCCCTTTGCTTTTCTTAATTATTTATACCTGATGATTATAGCTCATAGAGTTTAGGTAATCGCTTCATTTCCTTCGAGACATTGTCATGCCCTTTTATAACAATACTCGTGTAAGCAAGTAGAGGTTAGGCCTCAATTAAACAAAATATTAATTTTGTTCCTGTGTGTAACAGAAGCTACTTATCATACAATTTATATGATTAACTTTCGTTACAATTTTTCCCGATTTTTTTTCTAAAAACGGTTACTTTATATCGAACTAGCGACCCGCCCCGGCTTCGCACGGGTGCAATGCTGATACTGAATACATGTATTATATGTACATATAAACCTTCCTCTCGAATCACTCTATCTATTTCATAAAACCGCATCAAAATCCGTTGCGTAGTTTTAAAGATCTAAGCATACATAAGGACAGACAGACAGCGGGAAGCGACTTTGTTTTATACTATGTAGTGATGAATGTGATGATGTTAGTAAAGGCCCACTCTAGTTTCTTTCTGAATTTAAAAATAAAAACTACGGTTGCGTGACATGCGTGAGATCTGCCGCTCATAATTTGCGTCCCCGAATACATAATAGAAAGCTTATAATGTTTGTGTAGATAGTTATAACTATGCATAATGAAAGGCATTGTGTAACAGTCACATAATAGTATTTTTCTACTCCTGTACTGTTATTTATCTTTTACTTGGTCACGAACACTAATATAAGAACATACATAATATGAGTTCAGAGAAGTCTATACTCTATTCCCCATAACAGCACTAGTGTCGTTATAGTCACTTTACGTTATTGCTAGCAGCCACAGACTTCTAAATCTAGGTTAAACTTAGGCCAAGGATTAAGCGCTCAATTCTAACTTTACGATAAAAATGCAGAACTACCAACTTTACAAACAATTAAATTCCTACGGCTTTTAAGAAAAACAAAACTTTCCGAACTAAATTAATTGATGCCAACATAAAAAAAAGTATTATTAACATATTCACTGCGTGTCAATTTAAAATTAAAAAAAAAGTTTACCATAGACACATACTGTAAGTCAAACGTCATAATATTTGCCTTGTTTGCAGGTTATGCCTTGTTTGTATTTTATATTTTAAAAAATGTAGTCGTAGAAAAAGTATTGTATGCAACGTTGTATAATTAAGTCAAAAAACGCTCATTGCGTCTCTATTTGCGATACTCGCCGCATTCGCGGCTCGTATCGCAACTCACGCAATTCGCATTTTTTGAACCTTCTTATACAACTGTTGCATAAAATACTATTATTCTACTCCTGTAATTTTATCTGTCTTAAATACTTTTATGCAACAGTTGTATACGTAGGGTTAAAATACGCGAATGGCGTGAAATAGAGACGCCATGAGCGTTTTTTGACTAAGGTGCTAACAAATTAGCTACCTATATTTTTAGTGCTACTAAGCTTTCTGAGTTTATTTATGTATAAAAAATTCGCCTGTTGACTCGATTTTTTCTGTCGTAAATCGATTCTACTATTTGTGAGGAACAAATATCTATATGACACCTAATACATTTGTATAAGTAATAAGTATAACCGCCACAAATTGTAATCAAAAGTAGCAAATCGCACTGAGCATTGAAAACGCTCTATACAAAACGGTAGGAACTTATGACGTCATCCGTTCTGTCGCTGTACTAAGTCTGTATGAAAAAAAATAGCATTTTACCATTTTGAGCACGAAAAAGTGCGTTTAAGCACATAGTTGTCGTACATTTATTTTTTCAGTGTTATTTAAGCATTCCGAAATGACTTTAATTTTTCTTTAAGATGATAAAAAAATAACTTTTTTTTTTAACTTTGTGGTCTCATATCTTTATATTTTTATAAATTTTTTGTTTATTTCTTTTGTGTTATGATAATTTAGTATTTTCCAATCCATGTAACTATATTATGTTGTAAAATTCAACATTAGTCAACATCCCTATTAAACAAATTATATATGTTTTTTGGAAAAAATTAGGGAAGTAAGTTTGCTACGTATAGCACCCTGTTAATGAGGTAAACAATAATCAGTGATTGAGACATCTTTGATTAACTTATGGTTACAAATTTTTCTATATGAATGAACTGGCCACTTAACAGAAAACGACCTCCACTTGACAGAAAATGTTCTTGTCAGTTAAATTAACAGTAAGTAAGATTAAGTTTGGATAGAATTTTTATTTACTTATTTTGTTAAGTAAACCTAAATTTAATAAAATTATATGAAAAGTTTTCTTAATTTCTAGTTCATGTTAATTATTATAACGTAAGGTATCTTCTCTTAGAATATCGGTAGCTAATTTGTTAGCACCTGATATATTTTAATATAATACCTAAATACATAGAAATTATCTAAGAACCTGAAACAAATCGCTTAGTTTGTTTGGAACTAGATCGATGTGTGCAAGACTGACCCAGATATTTACTGTTTTGTGAGGGACGGACGGATGGATAGACATAGGGTCCAATTGGCACTCTTTAGTTATGGGAAATGGGTGCAGACTTAATCGCCGATTTGCAAGTTTGGTTTAATCCGAGTTTTTACCCGACTACGGCGAAGAAAAAAGGAGGTTTATGATTTTAGCACCGTATGTATATTAGTGATGTAACGAATATTCGTATTCGCATTCGTATTCGCGAATATTCGCAAGATTTTTAATATTCGTATTCGCAAAAATCGTTGCGAATATATTGCGAATATTGTTGGTGCATTTTAGATCCTAAAATTAGTGGAAAAGAAAAAAATACGGCCAAGATCGAGTCGGATTTCGAAAATATCTATGAGGACCTGATTAAAAACTCTGTTAGACGAGTACCTACCGAAGTAAAAAGAAAATAAGATATTTATTTTTAACCACCTTTAAACATGAATAATTATTACCTTTAGCTAACGATTTTTTCTACAAACTTCATTACTCATTTCATTGCAAAACTAAATTGAACTTACCTTAATCGTAATCGAAAACTAAGTATTGAATTTTCATAGTTATTAATTTTGTTTATTTCTAGTATTATAAAATTGTATAGCCAATATTCGTATTCGCATTCGCGAATATCGACATCGATTATTCGTATTCGCATTCGCATTCGCGAATGTTCAAAAACCGATATTCGTTACATCCCTAATGTATATATGTATTTTCTTGTTTTGTTAATCTATATATACACCGTGTTTTTTTATTTCTGTTAAATTCGACACGTTGCTTCGTACGTCAACAGAAGCTACCTGTAGGCTTATGATACTACGCTTTGTCGCGCGCTAAATAAATGATAAAGCATCCGTCACGTTCTACAAATATGTGTGTGAGAGTGACGGATACTTTATCACTTATTTATCGCGCGACAAAGCGTAGCATCATAAGTAGGGATGTAACGATACCGATACCGATACCGATATATCGGTATCGCCGATATATCGGTATCGCCGATATTATACAACCGATATTTGAAGAATTTGCTGTATGAAAAAAAATCTGCAAAAAGTAATTTCAATTTCTGACTTAATTTATGTATTGGTCTATTCTATTACCTTGTGCAATGATAATTACTATGTTAATTAAATCTTTGGTTCTTAATAAAAAAAAAAATTTTGAGTTGACAATTTATTATTTTTACTTTACACTTTCAAGGTTGACTCTCTGGTAAATATAACCAGTAGTCATTGCCATTAGTTATAATAAGGACATAAAAATATCTGAAATTCATACTTCATTATTTAGCTAAGATATCGGTATCGGTATCGGTATCGCCGATATTAACTACTATATATCGGTATCGGTATCGTATCGGCAAAACTGTGTATCGTTACATCCCTAATCATAAGGCTACTGGTATATCGCTTTGTGTTAAATTCGATAAAATTTTTTTTTACTTTTCATACAAAATAAATTAATACTTAGTTGATAAGATAACCATTTTAAAAGACACTTTTGAGTTAGTCGAAAGTTAATATCAACTATGACAATGTTGGAATTATGACAGCTCATTTATACTGGTTTTTGATTAAATTAAGATTATGAATATTTTAAAAACGGCATGAGTTACAACATTAGTTTCTTGGAGAAATTAACTTAATTGGATCTGAAGAATGTGCCCTCGAAGTTAACGGAAATCAATAAAAACACGTTTTTTTTAGGACAGGAATATAAATATATTTAATATACAGAATGACCCTAAAGCCAACGTCAATACGAAACGGGCTGATAGACCAACTCATAAGACACAAGAGTAAGTAAAGGTCATTGGGCGTTTTTGACCCGCTTTCCGAAATTTCGCGTGCAGAGACCAAATTAGTTTTAAAATAGAGAATTTAATCTCACTTTTCTAAATATGTATTTTTTTTATGTATCAACCGGCAGAAAAAAAGTTATTCAAACAGCATGTGTACGATGTAGTGATAGTTCTGACTTAATTCATTGCAAAAATGCCATAATAATAAGAAATGATTTTTATTTTTTTTTCTCAATTTTCCCATGGCTTACAAGAATGCGACTCATACCACTGAGTAGCAGATACATTTACCTACATACCTAGCCCTATTTCGTTTTTGTACGCCGTGGGTCATATCCGAACAAAATGCCCAATGACCTTTGACTGTAGCAAAAACTCTCTTACCTAGTTTTCGAGATATTAACAATTTTGCAAAACTCGTGCTAAGTGATACCCTGACTCGGTGTTTAGAGTGTCATTACTGAACATGGAAGTATTTTTCGAATCTGTTTTTTGCTTAGATTGTATTGACATTGGGAGGGACACCCTGTCTACACAACGGAGCGCACGCAATGCTCAGATGGACGCATCCTGTTCCTACTTATAAAAAAGTATATTTAAACATCGTTATAATCTGCACACATGCATTTAAAAAAAATATATAATATAAAATGTTGCTCTCTTGAAATCATTAGTATACATTTGTACGAACTAACACAAGAGTAGTACGCGTATTCGACCGCTGTAGCAGCAAATTGGCAAATTGTTGAGATTGATATCGTCGGGTCCCGCAGACTGCCATTACTCACTATCACCAGCCCGCCACTAGCCCGCCGCCCGTGGGTTTGACTCCTATTTCAGTCCTATACTGTATAGGTATGAAAGAAAATTAAAAAATATAATAATATTTTTTTAGAATAGTATTTAATCAGTGAAGCACACTGATAATAATGGGCGATGGTACCACGTGATATACACAATAATAATGGTTATAGTAAAAATACCATCTTTGTCCTTGACAACAGGAGTCTTTTATGATAACCTACACAAATCACGAATAAGACGAGATTTAACAAAAACATCGGCTCTTGATAAAATATTGCCACCATAGTACATATTTTGTTTACGTTCAATAACTTTTCCTGCATAACTATTTATGCTCAGAAAACAAGGAATACTTATACGAGGTCATAAAACTCGTCGCTATTGCTTCTTTACCTTCACTAAAATTGATATTTCCACCCCTAAACTAGTATTAACCCATGTTTGAGGATTTTTCTGTCAACATGTGATATGTAAATTCCACCCGACTTAAAGGTTCGGAAAATGCTCATACTTGTATTATCGTTGTTATTTATTTTCTCTGGTGAGCCGTAAAATATGGCAGTATGGAAATGCGGGGATTTGGCGCGTAGTATAGTTTGACAGGATGACAGTTATAGGAGCCGGGCTGCGAGGGCCGGGCACAGGGGTGCCGGGTGCGCCGAGATAGCCTGTTAACTCGTTTATTCCTATATCACATTCGTATGTCTTATTTCTTTCCAAAACACCCCTTTTCTATTCAATTCATGAGTTTATCTTTACTAAAAAAACAAATAAACATTATGATGTTACTGTACACATCTACCTACATATTAAATAGTAAAAAACTAGGATGCAATATTGGACAAAGAATGCAGGGGTTCAGGAGGTAGAGATAGTTTTCTTTGTTCGCTCAGACGTATAATTGGATGCAAAACTTGGCTTTCATCCCTCCTGGAAAAACGATCACTATAAATACCCATTACGTAAACCACCCAGACAAGGAATTTTAAAATAACCCCAATAAATTTTACACAGTGCGTGTAAAATTTATTGCCACCTGAAACAAATTTTGCTAACGAGGAAAAATTGGAGCTCACCGCATGTTGTCCAACACCATCTGATAAGGTAACCATCTGCAATGACATGTGCTAAAAAATATTGGGGATCCTGAAAAACTTACCTTTTATCTAAGACTATAGAGTTTACAATCCCCATTCTCTTGCGGGATTTAGCACACGTATGAATTGCACATTTAGTTGCGAGGGTGCGAAAACTTGTTGTTATCTTGAACGAGGCCAATTTCGGCAAATGGATACTAAGTCCTAACTCTCGTATCTTTTATGTCGTGTGGAGCTCGTGTAAGTACTTTAAAAATATCGACAAACGACATATTGGCAGGGCAAGCATGTGAACACGTAGCTGGCAATTTGGAGCGGATTTGCTTTACTACCGCGGGACAAGAACGTATGAGCGGGGGACGAAATTCTAAACTTGTTAATGCGAATACCTGATAAATTTACTATTAAGGCTCATGTCTTGTGTTAGCAGTACTTATCTGTGGAACTGGACTTGTTTGATATTTATAGATTTGGTTTAGAAGTTACTGGTTTGAGTTTAATCGTTAATTAAAATGTTTACTATTACCTACTTAAACAACAAGCCTACTTTTAATTAAAATGAGTACGCAGGTACTAAAACCATAAGTCGGTCGCAGTAGCCGCGGCCGGAGCTCGCGCGAGGTGTCCCGTCCGTCGTGGCACCGCGAGGGCAGTTCGCGCTCCGTTGCCGCCCTTTGACGCCAATTCATGCGAGAAGTCATCCACTTATCGTCCGCGTGATCTAATGTCGGCATTTTTCCCGTTTTTCCCCATCTTTTCGCCTGGCCGATTGTACTCCAAACGTGACATAATTGAATCAGCCGTCCCGAATCGACTTTACTGCTACAAATTAATTTGGACAGACGTAAATGTAACACAAATAGAAGTAAAATGAGCAGCACGAAAGGAAATTACGTTGACATGTTGTCAACCGTAGGTTCAATTAGTGTAAGGGACAGGCAATCGAATCGAGAGTTAGGGCCATTCATTTATTACGTAAGACGATTTAGGGGGGAGGGGGGGGGGTCAACCATGACTTATTTTTTCTTACAGGGGGGTGGGAGGGAGTTTTGATTCGTTCTTACGTAAGATCATAAAAATGCGCAAAATAATATTAACTTTTGAAAAAGCGCGCAAATCCGCGCGAGAGCGTAGGCGCATGCTCGGTGGCGTATACCTAAGTATTTTACTAAAAAAATAAAAACTATTAGTATCTGCGAATAAACGTCCCTACAAAACCGATTATTTGAAAAATAAAAATTAAAACAGCCCAAACGTAAAAACATTTTTCCTTTAGATTCTTACGTAACCAATATTAAATAGGGGGGGGGGGGGGTCAGCCGATTCTTATTTTTAGGGTTCCGTAGCCAAAATGGCAAAAACGGAACCCTTATAGTTTCGTCATGTCCGTCCGTCTGTCTGTCTGTCCGTATGTCACAGGCATTTTACTCAAAAACTACATGATGGATATTGATGAAATTTGGAATATAGGTGTCTTTTATGAGCCGCTACTTAGTTTGGTATATAAATAATTAAAATAAATATTTTTAGGGGGGGCACACCATACATGTTAAAGACTTTTTTTTTTTCAGCAAATATTAACGTAAGGTACATAGTTCGACAGCTCTTTAAAAAACACTATAAGGTTCCTAAGTAATGTTTTTGATTAAGTGAATGTATTTGGAAATAATCGCTCCGAAAGTTGTGTAAATTGTGTCCCCCCCCCCCCCCCCTCTATTATCTAAACCGTGCATCCGAAAAATATGAAAAAAATCACGAAGGTAACGCTTCTAGTTAATACTTTCAACGAGAATTATTTTCAACAAGATCGAATGTACCGTTTTTGAGTTATTGCCGAAAAACTGCGCTTCTCAACAAAAGGACGTAATTGCTATGAAGATACGCTCTTTTGTTGTTGTACTTTTTTTACATCGTATTTTTTACCTTATAGTTACGGCTATGGAACCCTACACTGAGCATGGTCCGACATGCTCTTGCCCAGTTATTTCTTACATAGCCCCGTATGGGAGGGGGTCAAAAACTGGCAAAAATCGTCTTACGTAATAAATGAATGGCCCCTTACGAGTATATGCCAATTGAACCTACGGTCGATTATGCATGCGTATCCCTCAAATTATTTATTTAAACTGTATAACACAAGTTAACCCTAGGGCAAAGTACTTAAATTATATAGTCATGGTCATGGAATCATGGAAAATATAAAAAATTGAAAAATGCCGCTTAATATTTAACTGCTATCATATATGTAATAGTGGTCTCACTTTGTGTAACTACTACTTTGTGTAATGTTTGTCTTGAAACAAAGAACCAAAGAAAATGGTTAAGTACGACTTATATGAATTTATAAGTTTTCTTTGCTATGAAAACTAGATATTTTGTGAGTGTCAGGATGGCGGGTGCACATCAACAAATGGAGTCGTGGTATACCTCAGGAGTTAGTGCTAGCAATCTGCTAAATGTGCGCCAAAATTCGTTGCTCCAATTTTGGCGCACATTTAGCTGTATACTGAACTGATCTAAATTATTTTGGTCAGCAAATTAAATATTTGAGCTGCATTAAGCGATCTACGGTTAATCAAATTTTGGTAAGCAATCAGTAGTTTATCAGTAGTTTTGGTAAGCAAAATATTGCATTTTGTTCATCAAAATGAAAGGTGCAATAAAACCTAATTGGCATGAACAAAATGGGCGCAACTTTACTATTCTGCCGCAATAACGCAAAAGGGCACATCTAAATAAAATTTTCGAGTTTACAATAAAATAAGCATATTTTATTAGAAAAACTTCTATTTCTAAAATAAAAAGTGTCCGAGATATTCGACTTCAAAGTTGACAAATTTTTAAGACGTAAAAATTTCGATGGATGTTGTTGTCATTATAACATCTATTTATTATTGTTTTATCGTATAGAATTCGCTAAAATAAGCATGTTTTATGGAAAAAGCTTTTCTCTGAAATCAAAAATAACCGAGATATTTGACTTCAAAGTTGAAAAAGTAGACTTTCCGTATCTCCGGCGCTGCGGGAACAGCAGCCCTTCCGCCTCCGGCTCTATAAAAACACTCTAGGGCGCGCAGTGTCGGCACGCGTCCTATCCAGCGAGAGCCCTAGATTCGGAGTTTCGCAGGCTTTTTACATTTTATAGTAAGTAGTATCTTCAAAAATAGCAATACGGTAAAAATCACTGATAACTGATAAACACTACTACTTGACACTGACAGCTGACAATCACCGAATGACAAAATAAACACGCCCACGATTGACTGCTCGCGTCACGTGGTCTGTTTCGCTCTGCCCACAGTACTGCTGATTTTTAGGGTTCCGTACCAAAATGGTAAAAAAGGAACCCTTATGGTGCGACTCTGTCTGTCTGTCTGTCTGTCTGTCTGTCTGTCTGTCTGTCTGTCCGTCTGTCACAGCAAGATATCTCAGGATCTACTGATGCTATCGACTTGAAACTTGGAATAGTGTTAAAAGTCGCTGACTCGAGCCTATTGGATAGAAAAAAAATCTGATACCTTTTTTACTTCTTTTTTAAAGGGGTCCGAAATGGGATGTGGAAAAACAAAAGTAGAGCTATTATAACGAATGGGATCTCAAATGAAAGGGCTTAATTTGTAGATTCCAAAACAATTTTTGGTTTTTTTCTTAATTTTGTACTTTTTAATTTATGACCAAAAACGTTAAAAAAAATACCATTCCCCCCCTATTATCTTCGAAGTTACTGAACAGAAAAATCTGTAATTATTACCAATTATTAATATCATCTTAAATATTACATGAAAAATAAAACGGTTTTCCCAAATTGCATCGTTTTTTAGAAATTTTCAAAAATCGTACACATACTTATTTGCTCCTACTAAGCTAACGGCCATACAGTTTTTGTTGAACTATTCACGTATCTACTTACGAGTTTGTACGGAACCCTCGGTGAGCGAGTCCGACTCGCACTTGACCGGTTTTATTCAAACTAAACGCAATCCACGCATGTTTTCTCTGCTAACCAATTGTAAAATCTTGGCGGCCAAGTAATTATTTTGCAGCTCGACTGTTTATTAGGCAGACAAATGATAAATAAAGCAGATTAATATTGGTTAAAATGGTAACCATTTTTAAATTATTTGCTGAACAAGAGTTGCCGCCCAATTTTTATTTATTGCTAGCCAAATCTTTGTATGCTGCCCAAATGATTTAACTGCTTATTTTTTTTGCGGATCAATTTTAATAACGGCTGACCAAAAAATTACTTTCCTTTTACAGTTACCATTTCTGTAAACGTTACAACGCTTCATATACTTACATACCGCCCTAAGCACTGCTTGTTAGCTCGTTTCTACAAACGAAGAAGAGTAAAATAGAAACACTAGAAAATATAAAGTGTTACCGTCCCCAACTGTAATTACCCACTCACAAGTGCTATCAAATAAAACGACAGTTTCACGGGTAAAGGAAAAAGGCTTTGAGGCGCCCGTTTTATGCCAACTGTAATGCAATTTAAAGTGAGAATCAAAGCGGCATGCTACCCTCCCGGCTCGCGCCGCACTGAAATGATACCTACGGTTTTTTAATCCAATGTAATAAAAAAACGACACATTTTCAGACTATGTGTGGTTTTTCTATATTTGTGAAACTAGATTTAGTTTGTCGGATGAATAAGCCGAAAACCCAAAATCATAACCCGCTTTCTGAAATCAATGTAATCCAGTAAGTAAGTAAATAAGTTTCTGTCAAACGTTGTATATGAGACAAGTTTTGTATCGCCCACTGTAACTTTTTTTAGATAAACCCAAACTAAATGTATAAACCCATCAAATGACCCCAAACACGATGGGTTTACCTCAAGATCAACCGGGGTCATTGCGTCTATGGAGGCAAATGCGTCTTTTAAAGATTCCATTGAATCCGAACTCTTTAAAAGTACCCTTGATATCCGATTTACAAATGCACGTAAATTTTCAACTCAATCGGTTGAAGATAACCTTTTCGACGCTACGTCAAACGGAACAGTTGCAAACCAGACGCCATGACATAATAGAGTCAAAACCGAAATTGAACTTTATGCTGGTGCATGTAGGTTTATATCGCTTTGCGCCCGGAACCCGGAACATCGAGCAATATCAAAATAATTTCCTATGCCCTCACTGTGATCTTATTTCCCAGACTTATTACTGACATCCAGTCCATCCTGAGATGTCTCGGTCTGTTCTATATTCTTTGATTATTTGAGTAACTATTTAACTTAAAAATGTTTTTTTCTAAAACATTAGATCGTCTTTTGAAAACACCGAAAAAATGGCACTACTCTTTAAATCATAGTGCAGAATCAACGCTGAAATACGAACTTATTATACTGGCATACGAGTTTTGGATGTCAACGGACGAAATAAACATGCAATAAGCATGCTAATTTATGGTTCCAAGAAAAATATAATTAAGTTTACCATAGGCTAACAAATTAGGAAACAATTGTAGCCGACAAATAAAATGTGTAGTTGAACTCCTATTACAGGCGAAACAGATTTCTGTTGTAGAACATTGTGACATCGCATATCGCTGTTAACGGGCGGCGGCGGCGGTCACGCACTAATTACACCGTCACATGTCACCCGGGCAAAACAGCGCTCGTCGCCGTAGGCCTGCCCTCCGTTATCGATACCACCACTTGTCTCTACTATAATTGTAACCTCACTTTTAGCACATCCCGAGATCATGATTCCACAAAGAATCGTAACAGCGCGTAGTGCGGTTCTTAGGTAAGAGCGTAACGCTATCTTTCAGACAATTCACAAGCTAGTGTCACCATCTTAGTTATGTATAATGAAGATCAGGTTATGAGTATGAACATAACTAAGATGGTAAGAACCACTGCAAAGAAACCAGCTGCCTGATAAAAAAACCGGTCATGTGCGAGTCGGGCTCACCCACCGAGGGTTCCGTACAAATACATTGAGTATATTTTTTATGATTTAATTACAAAAGTTTAGAGAGTCGAAATGTAAGTTTTTTGCGGCATAAACGGCCATATCTTTTTTACGTTAACTTAGAAGTTTGTTTTTTTCACATCTTCAAGAAACCATAGACCTGAGTATAAAGTTTTAATTTCAACTCTATACCTACCGCCACGCGTTCCCGGGATAAAAGGTCTTGACAGACGACAACAAAGTGATCTTATAAGGGTTCCGTTTTTTCCTTTTTAGATACGTAACCCTAAAAACAGCCCATACTTTAGTGTGCTATTATAGACACACAGGTAAACATAGGTTTCAATCATGTAACGTCTCTAAGCGTTAACAAGCACGATTTTACGTCCACACGCTGCCTCCTTACCTAATATCATGTGTATTTTTTGTGTTAATTCAAATTATTAAATATTTAAATAGTTGAACAATTGGACATCACTATTCAGTAACAGTACAAACTACGCGGTCAGAAGCGGGTGTCCCACACTGATATGGCCGGCCACTGCTGCAAAAACCGTCAGCAAAACGCGACGTCGGCGGTCGCCCGCTGCACTACTCACCGCAGCCTGCATCTGACGCCATCACCGCTCTCCACTATCCCCGCATACGTTTAACTCGCAATTGTACCTAGTAAATTAAATATTATCATTCCCTGCGAGATATTTTAGAAGTACCGGTTTTTAAGCCCCGGCGTAAAAGAGGGGGGTTGTAAGTTTCAAGCCTATGACTATCTATAACATCGTAGCACATTAACATAACCCCTGGTGACAATCAAAATTCATTAAAATTTCTGTCACTGCTCTTCAAAAGGTCGTATCTAAATAGTAAATCATTTCTGAGATACGAGCTTTAAGTAGGTATTTTTATTACTTAGTGACTTTTGCTTGTCAGCAGACGATAAGGACTGATTTTACAGCGGTATTTTTTAAAATAGCGAGTTTCTAATCGTATTTGTGTTTGATATTGTGAGTTGTCATCGAATACCGCTCATGCCCAAAATACCGCATTCCCAAAATGCCAGATTCTCGATTTATCAGATTCCTGTTTTAGTGTAACGGGAATGTCCGTTACACTAGATTATAAAATTGAAAGTTATTCAAGGATTTTGGTGCATGTATTTTTTTGGGAATCTGGTATACCGAGAATCTGATATATCGAGAATTTGATATTTTAGGAATTTCCCAAAAGGGAATGAGCGGTATGTACGACCTAAACGGAGGGGTATAATATATTAATCGGCCAAATACACTGACCACATCCAGGTAAATAAACAAACAACGCAGTCATAACTACTCTATACGGCTTACTTACACTTAGGATTACTTGGAAACAAAGAGTTTACTGTACTAGACATAGCTGGTATATTTAGGTACCATATATATCAGCGGTCGGCAACCCGCGGCCCGCGGGCCGCATGCGGCCCGTGAACCACTCACTTGCGGCCCGCGAGTCTCTCTGGCTATTTTGTATGTAAAGGTCGCTATATTCAAAATTGTATAAAATCACAAATTATGAACAAAGTGCGGCCCGCGTCAATTTCGTTAGCTTCTATGTGGCCCTTGGCTGCTAAAAGGTTGCCGACCGCTGATATATATCATGAGTGTATCGGTGAAACCTTACATAAGTTGGCGGGTGGAAGCTTTAAGACCATCTGGAAAAACTGATTGAAAGGCGTTTTCCAAGTACGCCGAGGGTCTGATACGCCACAATCAATCCGCGGTAAATTATATAAAAAATACATTTCAAGCTTCAGCTGGCTGCGAGATGGTTTCTTTATTAGTTTCCCGGGGGCGCCCGCATCGGGGGACGTGTGAAAAAATCTTACCGGGATTAAGTCCCCGTTTATCGGGCTCCGAGGCGGACTTATAGCCGTAATACAATCTCTGTTATGTCGCACTCGGATTAACTGTACGTCGTATCAGCGGGTTTCGCGAGATGTTTATACTCTGAATTTTTAGCCTTTTCCAGGGAAAGCATTGTGCAATTGTATTTGTTTAACAAAATTATTAGTAAACCAAATTTATTTTGAATTAATGGATTTAGTTATAATATAATCTAAATGCTTTGTAGCTAAACTGATATTAAAAAATCATCGTAATTATTGTTATTTGTGATTACTTTTGTCATAAATCAAAGAAATAGCAAAAATATGAAGCATTTTGCCATACCATTCTTCTCAACTCTTATTTAATTTTACATCTCAATGTTACGTCTCGATATGGTTACAGCGCTGTGATAACGGGGTGGTTACACAAAACAGATCAAATTGTTATTATTTAAAGGATATGTATCATTATTAGGCGTATAACCAAATTCTCCTAAATTTAAAGTTGCAACATCCAAATCCCCGCAAATTGAAAGCGCCATTATCGAGTGTAGCAATTTGTTCGCAGCTGGTGCTACGCGCCGCGGCTACGGCCGCCGCTACGCCGTAGCCCGCGAGGAAATCACCGCCGGCGCGGCGCTGATCACGCTTCGCAAATAGGCCTTATTAAATGTGTTACAAAAGGTTTCTAGAAAACATAGATACTCGACTTTTGCTTCTTATGCATTGAGCTCCGAATAAACACATAGGGTAGCGCAACCGCTACCTTTGCTCCAAAATTTCATCTGAACCCATCAATGGGATATGTGTTATTCTTCAATCAGTATTTAGTTATTTTTAAACAGGGTTTTATTTAATTTCAGGGTTATATTACTTTAAAACTATATCAATATTAACAATTTGTTTCACATTAGTATGTTTTTCCATAACGCGCACACGCGGCGGAGTCGTTAGAGGGCGGGTCTCGTAAATAAGTGAGATGTTGACGACGACTCCGCGGTCAGAATTGAAAGTAGCAAAACCTATCTTTCACTTTTAGATTTCATATGTTCTTACTGGCTTCATGGAACTGTACAGCATATTATTGAGTTTAAATTAACAAATAATATTTTTTCTTGCTATAGCTCAATTAATAAGTCACAAAAAATGTTTTTAGCTTTTATTGCCGACTGCACTTTATTTATACAGGGTGGGAGGGACTATACCGACAAACTTTAACTATAGATTCTAACAACTATTAGGAGTAAAAAAAGTTATGTGATGTATAGTCGAAAAACGCTTACTTTCAGAGATATTCATTGTTTTTTAAATTAAACCTCCCAAGTGTGTAACAAGCCCTAATAAATGTGACTAAGATAGTTTTACAATTTTTTTTAATCCTTTAACTAAACAGCAATAACCTTCGCAGTATTTGATGGTAAGCGACTACGAGGCCAAAAAATTTACCTTTCGTTTCCATTTTAGCTTTTTTTTTCTTTTTGATAACTTTTCCTCCAGTAAGGACATGTTTATAACGAGGGGCTGAATTTACTGATTTATTTTGTTCCATAAGACTATTAATGTAAAATGTCAATATTCGACCCATGTTGATATAACATTATTTACTCGTCACACCACCAGGAATTCATGGCTAAAGTATGTCGGTATAGTCCCTCCCACCCTGTATAAACGCAAACTGCAAGTTAAAACTAATTAAACCGGGAAGTGGATCACATTTAACTTGCAAGATTTTATTACAGACACACTGACACAGAGACACCGGAACAGGTGAAACTAAATAAAAGCTTGTAAAGAAGCGAGTTAATTTTATTTCAGTATCAGGTTATTGATGTGTTCCAATTACGTTTTTGTTTAGTGTAACGTGATTTAACACTTTTAACATGTGCCAGCTTTACATACTCGAAACGTTTGAAATGATCTTATAAGTCTAGCAGTCACTACTACGTCATGAGTGAAATTATAAATCCCTTCGGCAATAAATGTAGGTATTTTAAACTTGCCTGCAGGACCGCATGAGAGAACAATTCCTTTATATAATTTAATCAACTAGATAATATTCCTGATCAATTATTGAAATAGGAAATCATAACTTATTTGCGTCGAAATCGTTTGTCATCAATGGTTGGGCACAACATCGGCCGCCGACTCGCTAGCAATTAATTTGTCGTGATACCTCGAATTACAATAAAACAACGAAGGGGGTAGCCCGCTAAAATCACCCTACCGCAATAAAGCCAATCAGTCATTATTATAAGCAACTTTTCTAATAGAATTTTATCCTCTAATATGAGTAAAGTATTTAACAGTTACATATATTATTGTAAGATCCAGGGTTCGATAGGGAATGTGCAGGAGCTATGGCAGCACTAAAACGACAAAAAAGACTCTAGTAGACGGTAAAGGAAACTTATCAGGCCTGAAAAAAATGTCAATGTCAAGTACAGTAAGTCGTGGCTACACTAACGTTAATCGCCCTTCATCGCGATTATAACGTTTCCCGTTAATGTGGCCCCAGCACAATAGAGTACAAGGTTCGGATCGGCGGCAGCAGTTGGCAGCACCTTCGTTGTGCACGTTCCCTAAATGTAAACTACTAGTTCATAAAGCCTGCTGTATAGGGAATAGGCTACATGACTAAAAAAAACTGTTTAGTCCGTCTGTTACATTATGAAAAAATATTGTACACGTATTTTTTGTTTTGTTTGACAAACAAAAACTGACGAGGATAGAGTGCTTAGAAGTTTCGAGTGACGTCACTCTTGAGTACAAATTGTACTCAAGAGTGACGTCACAAGCTCCTACTCCAGAAGTTTGATGATCTATAACTTTGTGGATTTTTAATATTTTGATAAACCAAAAAATACGTGTCCCATATTTTTCCATAATCTAACTGACGGACTAAATAGAATTACATATTTTTAACCCAGTCATCATCCCTATTAACTCTATTTTAGTAACCTGGAACTGCCTGGTAAACTGCCTCCGGTTTTATATCATTACATGAATACTACTCGTACTATTAAGCTTATAAAAACTTAACTTTCCTTCTTAAATACTTTATCTTTGTAGATACAGTAAAATGACGAGCTGACTCGGTTAATATACGGATAACATCTGTAAAACGGGCAGATTGACTTAATGGTGTTTTCAAAGTTACTCGGAGAAAATTTTAGTTCGCGAGACCCACTAATGTCAGGGGGTGAGCCGCGGGGGGACGGGGCGATTAGCGGCAGCTGTCATGCCTAGTGAATATGTTATTTATTGAAACCGGGAGCCGTGGAAATTGGCATAAACTAGAGACTGATGGGCACTTGATAAACATTATTTGTTCAATGCCTAGCGGCCTGATTATTTAAAAAGTTGTGATTGTTGCAAGTTCGCTGAAACTATTAATCGATTTCGCTACTTACGGTTAATCTAATGGCTACTGGGTGATTAAATTAGTATTGGTACTAATACAATCTACAAAATAATGAATGCTTGAGCAGAGCTTAGCATGAGATCTTAAATGTCCTATTTCCTTCAATCCGAACGTCTCAACAATTCGTTTTAAGGCTCATAACATAATTTTTGGCCTGTAACTATCTCTAGAATACTTTTGAAAGCAAACATTGCTTTAGAATAAACCCTGTTAGTGGTTATACGAAACACACCCACCATAGGTATTGCCATCGCGAACCGAGCGGCTTGACCGCACCTGTCAGAATATTAGATCGGCGACATTAATCTGTCGCCGCAAACCCGCGCCGCCTGTCGGAGCCTCGATTCTACTTCGGCACAGTCGTGTCGCCGTATATAGTCACGACATTTCTACTTTTTCATTAGAAAGAGATCAAGAACTATCTCTCGTCATGGGTAGCCATGCAGACGATCAACTTTAATCCAAAGCTGCGCTTGTTCAATTTAAAACGTGATAGAGTAGCATTTAATATTTAGATGCTATGCTCATGATAATGCTTCAGATTACTGAATCAGCGATCATAAAGCGTCTTGAATGATGCCTCTGTACATATGCGTTGCGCTGCGCTGTCTTTATACCTATACGTTTGAAATGCCACATTTCCAATGTTGCGGCGTTGTCACCTCGATAACTCAACGTCCATATTGCAGCCAATGCTCACATGTCGCAAAGCCAATTGCGAATAGAGCCCCTGTAGCGTACATTTTGTCGCCTCGACCTCCGACGCTCGGCGCCAGGCAAACAATCAAAAACCCAATTCGGCACGAAGTCGCGGTTTACCATTTGCCTCTTATCTCCGGCCGTTGACTAACCTTTGAAATGGGAATACCAGATTCCCGTGCGGTTGAACCGTAATCCGGAACAAGTACAGATTCTAAATCGTTTGTTTCAATTATAAATTATCTGATTATTTACGTTAAAACGTATTAATTGACAATGTATATTACCAGCAGTTATGAATATGTATACAAGGTGTTACACCACCTATTGAAAGAAAAGAAAGAAAGAAAATACATTTATTTATGACAGCAAAAAGTTACAAAAAATAGAAAAAATAAACAAGAAAACACAAAAAAAACCTCAGACTCCCCAACTGATTTATATTATTCTGAATTAGTCTGCAGTATTTGTTTTTAAATCCGTGTATTATTTATTGCCAAAGATATAGTCTGTTGCACTCGTAACTTTTGGTAGTAGTCGTAGACTGGGCAAGATAAAAAGAGGAAATAAAAAAAAAACATGTATTAAAATATAGTGATGTAATCGATTCTACTCTTGATTCTGAATAAACAGCTTTCAGTTGGTCGTGTAACACGTTGTATAACCTACTGACCCTGTTGTGAATTAAATTTTGTTGCTTTGAGGTAAGTAAGTACTTTAATGTGTGCAGGTGTCATAAGCGCTTGACTTAATTCTAGTCAATGCCAAATATGTGAGTTAAAATTTAAAAGATGCTCTACTAAAAATATGTGTTATGTATTTTAAACTCCAACAATTTATAATAAAACCATAGTTTTAAAAATCTCCTCATCTTTATTTTAAAATAATTGGTCGGTTACCTACGTTCTATTCTGTGTTCAACATGTCTACAACGTAATAAACCGCAGCGATGAAAGAAGCAAAAGAATTTTGCAAACGGTCATATAAACGCGTAACGTGCAATAAGGCCTCTTTGTTATTTGTGGGGTCGAAACTTATTCATCCCGCAAATCCGCTCATGTATGAACCAAATCCTGCCCGGTCACCGCTGATTGCATTGTCATGTCTAGTGGACTATGCCCTCGCAATTGATTTAGAACCTTATCGGGAGCCGTCAAGTGCTAACGTCGTGTGACGGTTCAGCGAAGTCACGGGTACCCACGTCGTATCGGTTTGTAAAACAAGCGAGCCAACGTGATTGGAATGTTTTATTTGACCCTTGAAACATATGAGGCCGATATGATTTATATTTTATGTTTGACGTAAAATTTATTGATGTTATGAAGTGTTAATTCCATTGCGCTTACCATAGCAAACGTCTCATTCTATTTAATTGGAGGAAGGGAATTACAACGCCATTTATTTAATTCTAATAGTTCACATAGGATATATGACTGTTAATTTTATGGGATATTGTGTAAAAGATCCGAATTTTTGTAAATAGCCGTTTACTTAGTAAAAAAATGTTCCGTAGTTAGTAATAGTACATTACTGCAGAGGCCGGGAAGTGAGGGGTTGCCGGCCGAGTACCTACATATAGCTGGCCGAGCGACGCGAGGCCAGATAGTTACGAGGCTGGCAACCCCATTTCCCGCCGAGGTATGTATAGTGCTTTTCTCAAATATGCAATGAAATAATATAAACTTACTATAATAACCTTACATAATATTTTATAACACAAACTCTCTGTCAAAAGTGACATTATAGTAACATATTATATCCATAGACAATGTAAAAGCTGTTTTAGTTCACATTTTTATCGCGAATATTTAGATGAAATATTTTAAATGTGTATTCTTGTACTTAAAATTGCAATTTAAAATTGTTTATAATGTGTTATTTGTTATGTTCATGTCAATTTGAAATAAATAAAACTGCAAAATATAGCAAACATCGTTTTTTGTTTTTTTAATGGCTGAATGCCGTGATGCTGTGGCCCAAATAAATGTGGAATGGAAATTAAAAAAAAATACATTGCCATTGGCAATGTAAGTATGAAATTCCATTACGTGCCAAGTGTCAAGCCGCGCCTGAAACGAGGTACTTTGCGGCCTATTTTTAGGCACGTAATGTCAACATTTCATGCCATGTTTGAGAAAAGTACTTTTCGAGGCTAAAAAGGTGCGTTATGACGATCATTTTTCATGAGGCTCACGCGTCAGGCGGGGCGCTTATTGTCAAACTTGTACAATAATGAAACTCTTCTCGTCACGCATTCCGCGGCGCTCGGCGACAGATGTTACCTGTTCACCAAACAAACTACTTAGTTAGTACTATCTACACATGGAATGCCTTTCAGTAAGCTATTGAATAATTTAATAGGTCGGCATTTTTTTATAGTGTACGCTTAACCTAGAATTAAGTTACGTTTAAATATCGTCTAAGTATTCTGTCAGCTTGTGAGCACTGCTAACCTACTTACCGACCAATTTTTACAAGTTTTTATTTATTTTTTAGTTTCACCTGTCCCGGTGTCTGTGTGTCTGTAATCAAATCTTGCAAGTAAAATTTGACCCACTTCCCGGATTCCGATTGAGCTGAAATTTTGCAAGATGTAAATTAGATGACATAGCAATAATATTAGGACATGATGCTGATCTGATGATGGGGTGGATGGTAGCCAATTAGCGGCTCATCTAAATTACACAACACCGTGTTCCGGCTCATTTGATTAGCTTTGACGTGCAGTTTGCGATTATAACAAAAAGTACAGTCGGCAATAAAAGCATCTCTCAAAAAAAAGACACATTTTTGCCAGAAACTTATTAAATATATGCTCCGGTAATTACATATGACCGTTGCGCGACATATACGTTTACTAGTTCTCTGTTCATTTATTTTTCGTATTCAGTGGGTTTGAGTGGTCAATTAGCGTAGAGTGTAAAGTTCTGTTATTTATTATATTATACACAATTACATTTTCAAAAGATATTTTATACTTAAAGATGACAATATTTGTATCAATGCATATAAGTTACGGCTTGTAAAATATGAAGTGGCTGGGTGACTCGTGCGGTGGTAGCGGGTTGTAAACACGAGGGAACGAGTTTTAAGTCGCGGCGACGTGTTAACCCCATTATCAGGGGCGGGCTTACGGCTAAGCCTTGCCGACAGCGGCCAGATTTATACGGCACCGGCCAATTTGCCGATTCCGTCCTGATCACTTATTGACCATTAGTACTTGTACCTAACTACCGACTGGTTAGATAACCCGATTAACTACAATTTATAGTAACGATTACCGCAATAGTGTTATTTAGAATAACCTAAATATAGATCAAATTAGGTAATGATTGTTTGTTTTTATAAACTGAAATATGAAATTTGACTCTTTTTATTAATTGCTACTTAGTTAAAACAAAGTTGCACGACGATGAAAAAACAAAAAATCACACCTACAAGATTTTCAAAATTTAATCAATTTTTAACTAGGTACTCAAAGTGGGTGACACTTGCAAAATTGGGTAAGACAGGTACACGCCACAAATGATCAAACTATAATAAAACGCATGGCAACGTATGAAATGCCTTTTGAAGTTAGATTGACCTTTGCTGCTCTTGAAATATTTCTTTTATTCATTGGCAGGCGCCTAAGAAAAATTGAGGTGGTCGCTACTCTCTACTCGTTGGTATAGCCAACTGCCACCGCGCCGCTTTGCACGGGTGGGTACAATCGCTAATCCCTGGATCCACGAAAGCCGCGCATTTCACGCCTCTTTATTACATTAATTTAAATGTTTGCGCGCCGGATCCCGCCGATCCTCCGCTCTCTGCGCCATGCCGCGGCAAATACTGTCAATAGGTACACGTACCTACATGGTAGCTACGCCTACTAATATGCAGTTATTCCGCTTAATTGTGCCACAATTATTAGCTTTGCTACCGCTCTAAAATAAGTTTTATTCCACTAATACAACCAACGTTTCAAATCTGGGGCTCGTATTTGTAGTAAAGTTGTATGAGGCACATGAGCTTGGTAAGCACGAGTGCAGGTCGCACGGCAGTCGGATTATTCCTGTCGACACACCTGGACCGCTACAACAAAGGGTCGTAATTAGTCACTGTAAGCCTTAGAGGCACGCGAATATTTACTTCAGTCTCACCGTTAAGTTATAGCTCTATAATCCGATAAACAGATCGCTCGCTCGAAAATTGTGTTATCGTCGCTGTAAAGTGTTCACAAGTCGCCGCTTTACGAGGGCAGGCGTCGGGGGTATGCAAACATAAAAATTCTCTATCGGGACTAATAGGAGCGAAACAAATAAAAGGATACGTAAATAGAAGCGTCGGATAAATTCCAGTGGGGCTGGAGTGCGCGTAAATCCGCGCGATTTGTATCTGTGACAGGGAGAGCGCCCGCGCCCCTGCGCCCCGGCGCCCGCCTCCCGACCTCCGACACAATTAATTTGACAGATACTTTTGTAAAGGCCAACTAATCACGGCGCCCACCGAAATGCTCGTCTACTTATACAACTCAGCGGTGACATTCTTTCATAAAAAGTCTTGTATTTAATTTATTACAAGCTCATCTGCACACGAACAACTGTTCAAATAAGTATTTATATTTATTTCATGTGTGTGTGTGTGTGTGTGTTTATTTATGTCCAAGTATATATCAATAAATATTATTTTATTCGAATTCGTTGTAGATTTACAATATACAGTTTTGCCTAGTAGATGGATGGCGAATGCCTTGCGGCATTAAGTCCGCCGTTCGTACTTTAGTGTTGTGAGCAATAAAGTTTAAATATTTCTTACTCTCCTTAAATTTAGTTAGGTATTTACCTGTGACTGACTACAAAGAACGCACAGCTTAAATCGCAAAGTAAATAAAATTACAAATGGCGGACTGAATGCTTTAAAAATGTTGCCCAAATGTCATTAGCTGAGAGGCTTATATCGGAGATCGGGGATACAGGTCTTCACCTACGCCGCTTCCATATACCTAAGTACCTAAGTATTGTGTCGAAACAAACAGTGCACTCGGGTCAAAATCAAAGAATAATATCATAGCTTTAAATTCGGTTGCACTCATTGATAATCTTAACTGAATTTGGGTCACACGGATTTTACAGTAAATATGAATCATTTTGACAGAGGAAATTTATGATTTTCTCAGTCTACCCGCGACCACGAACGCTGAAAAGGGTTACGAAACGTCGGGACTTAAGATTTAGTATATACGCGATTTAATCCGTTTAAGTTGTTTTATTACTATGAGTGATAATCGTGGAAACCGAAGACAATTATTAAATATGAATAAAGTTTTCGCGTTTTTCCCATGGATACCATAAAGTTAAGGGCTTTAAGGGCTTAATTTTATTGCTGAATCCTTATAGGCGCGTAATACTTCTTACTACTAGGTACTAGATTTAAGGTAAAAACGTAGTCATGTATTCGGATCGTTAACTATCATTATTATATTGTCCACAAGAAAGACGTATATTTTGAAATCCATACGACCCAAGTTTTGTTTACCTTCCAGTTTTAATTTTAATCATGTGTTAATTTTTTGTTTTTTATTTTTTCGTGCACATTATAGCTCATCCATCTCGTAACATCAGTTCAAAAAGCCGTCCACGGTTTCCCCGCGGCGCGCCCGGTCACGTCTATGCAAATGATATTAAATTAGAAACGCTTAATAACAACTGTGCCGCTCTTCCTGTAAAGAGGTGCAATTACACCAATCAAATTGAAATTTAGAACACTAATTGTGCTCGACATGTTTTATGGCTGAGCTTTAATCCGGAGACGGGACGATCAGGGATAGCGTTCAATCTGTTCCTAACTTTCGGATTAACATCGGTTTGCAATTAGCTATGCAAATTTTTAAGCAAAGTGAAATACTTACACTTTCTATCATTCGCATAGTATAGTAGTATGTCTATTGTAGGTACTATGCGAATCGAAATAGGCTATAATATTAAGAGGAAGAATAATGTTTTATATTATCTTGTCTAAAATCACTAATATACTGTCGAACATCGGTGAACAGAAATTTTTGTAGCTGAAGCACCGAGCTATTTGAGTTCCCACCGTGACGTTTTTAATTTTCCACTTTGTGTAAATGGTTTTTTTTTATGTTTATGTATAATAAAATTGAAATGATTTATTTACAGTAATAAATAGCTCTCTCGAACCAAATACATATAGGTACTACCTACTTATAACATCGTCAAATTTCCTTTCCATCCTTACGCAATTCATCTGCCGACAACATTAATCTTTATGATTGTGATGGACAGAAGTTTTTTTTTTTAAACAGAAGCAAATTATAGTTATTTCGGGCGTTATTTCGGTTAGTGCAGATTGGTATAGAGGCGATGCTAAGCCGCCCGGGCGCCGGGCGCACCTGTGACCGCATCGCTCGGGATTTAGCCCGCAACTTAACACCCCAACTTACCATAAACACGAAACTTGGTTTGGACACGGTACATTTTGTTGAAGTTTGTATCGAAATCGTTACCAATAGTACCTATTAACAGTAAATTATTCAACCAGGACCCACACATAGAGTTGTATTGCTTATGTTTTGCCAGAGCAAAACTTGGGCAATACAACTCTACTCGTACGTACTGTATATAGGACAACGTCTGGATTCCATCTAGAACTAACATAAAAGAACGCACTAACTACATAGTTGGTTGCGATAGGACTCTACGAAAAATAACACTCAGCTCATACTCGATACTCCCTGCAAGGAAACCCATCTACTGAATTAAACTCTAAAAAATAACTGAGATTTGGGTCTCAGCTAGAACTGGTGCATCTAGAAATTTTACAGGATGGATTTAAATTATTGGGGATTTTTTTAAATACGGCTAGAGAGAAAATTCCTTGTAAATTGTAGAAAGTTACTAAAACAGGCCAAGACCCGCCTATAGCCTCAGATGATAATGATATAAATCACTCGCTATTATTGGTTTACGATCGCGTCCCCATGTCACGACTGGACTGGTAGTTAAAACCAATAGTCGAGGAGATACGAGTAACACATCCATTCGTACTTGTGGTTCTAGGATCCTGGGCATGAGCGTTGTGCGTTCGACTCGCCCCTGATCGTCCGTGGCGGCTGTTGTTATAGCCGTTAGATTAGCTCGCTAATACCGCTGATTCATATGATATATATCATATTGAAATTGAACCTGTCCGAATTCAATTTTACCTCTATGGTTTCGAGGTACTGCGTCGGTAATAGGTATACATATGCTAGATTATCTATCACGTGTTTAGGTACCTGAACATGAACTTTTTTGTCCTTTAAAGTTATACACACAAAAAGCTGGAACACATTGATGTTTTATTTAAATTTATAATGATTAATAGTCCTGACTATATTTACTATCCTTTATTACCTATATTAAATAATATGTCTGAATTTCTTCTTGCCTACCTTACTACAAAGGAATAAAGAATCTCGAGGCCATTTCAAAATATACTAAGGGTAAGCAATCTAAAAGCCAAATAAAAGGTCATAGCGCAGAGTTTTTCGTAAAGGAGTCTCATCGCAAACTACGTTAAAATGATTTAACTCCCCCAGATAGCGCTCGCCGCGGGCGCCGTTACGGAGATCGCCGGCTCGTAGGCTAATAAACGCTTATCAACGCCCTCATTATCACACCCTTAACATCGCTTTAATGTCTTGCTCTTGAACAAAACATATTTAATCACATTTTTCCCCGGCAGAAGAAAACTTTTTTAAATTTCATAAATTCCGTGCGGCGGCGAATGGACGCACCGAGCGGGGGAACTGACGGGGGATGACTGTGTTTTAATCTTTTGTAATTGGAACACAGTTATTATTCTTAACGACTTATTTTCTGGTCAAAATATTTATGAGCGTTTGTGAAGTCACAGCATCATTTTTGTAGGCCTCCAAAAGCTACTTTATTCAACCTGTGTATAGGTATCGGCATGAGAGTTGAGGTGAATGATTATGATTACACACAGCTACATAGAGTACTAATTGCAAAAAAGGAAGTTACTGAACGAATACGCTTGCATATCATTTCAAAATGATAAATTATATAAATGTTTTGTCTCCATTGATTTTACGATTAATATAAAAGTATCTACCCACATTTGTCCTTTATTTAGTCAGATAACCATTAATTTAAATAAAACTATTTTAAACCGATAATGTTGCGTATATGACGTCGCGTAGGTAGGTATATAACATTATTTTAATAGATATTGCTTCTAAAATCGGAATTAAATACCTTGAATAAACTTTTTGGTTATTCTTGCAGTTTGCCGTTGAACTTGCTATCAGTGCGAAAAAGAACACTATTTTCAAAATCCCGCTACATATCATGATATAACATGTTGTTGTATGCATAGCCTCAACTCTGTTGCCGATACCTTATACCTAAGCCGATTACGCTAACTGTCATTTTGATTAAGCGAAGAGTTTAATTTTGCGCCAACTCTACTACCCTAAGGTTGTCTGGAATCTGGAAGAGATCGCTTATTAGCGATAAGACCGCCTGTTGTTTACCATTTATGCTATTTTAGATTTAATCTCTTGTAATCTTTTGTTTTGGTGCACAATAAAGAATATTGTATTGTATTGTAAGAGTAAGCCTTAGCTTAGAGCGTAATAAAGAAAATCACCTCGAGTGAATTTTAGGTTGCGTACCTCAAAAGGAAAAAACTACACTTTTATAGGATCAACTTGTTTTCCATCTGCCTGTAAAACCCCTTTCACATATAAAACCCCTTTTTTCAGGAACCAATGAGAGAGAGAGAGATGAATAATTGTAAACAAACTTAGAGAAGACTTTTCGATCTTGTTTGGGTCACAAGGGCAAGGGTCGTAACTCATCGGGAAGTGGCGATCGTCGCCCACCGTTCGCGCTCCCTGATCTTTTAAGCCCGCCTTTACGGCGCTTGCGATACTAAATTATAATATAACACGTCGTAAATTCACAAAACTATCCGTCTATGACACGGCAGACTTTAGCACCAACTTAATAATGAACAGCACAAATTTATATATACGGAGCTACGGTGGTGAGGACACGAACTTAGCCTTAAAAATAAAGGATTATGTTTCAAAAGCAGATTGTGTTCAAAAGCCTTAATATAGCCAATCTGCTCGGCTTCACCTTTAGGTGCTTTACTAGTTTCTAGTAAATTATATTTTTTTAATAATATTTGTCTCGATTTAAAAAATGCCTGGTGTGAGTGAGAGCATCAGGTGTATTTATATGTTAAACCGGATTGTCAAGTGTTCTTCTGAACGAATCTCCCCCATATTTAAACATAAAATGAAGAGCCTACAAGCAAACAGTATCGTAGCGCGGCAAAAAAATAAAAAAGGGATACCGGTGCAAAGTAACTTGCCTGCCGACTCGTTACTCGTAATATCCGAAGCCATGGCGAAAGAACGAAATTGAATATTAAATGAAATAATTTATGCCATATTTATCATTTTGCAAATGAGAAGTCTCACCTTAATGAAAACGGCGCATCAAATTTTAACTTTGCTTCAAGTTTGGTTTTAGAATTACCGGTCATATAAAAAAGCTTCCGATTTTTTTACGATGGCTTCATAAGTTCATACGATAACGTTTAGTCGAAGTATCTAAAATATATGCAGGTACATTTAATGTTCTGTTCTTCTGATACCTAGGTGTTTGCCGACAAATTGTAGAATCACCATACTTATGTATGTACATAGTAATACTAGTTCCGTACACACAAGCAATTCTAGTTTATAATAAATCACGCGGGATCAGCCTAGCGCCGTCGGTACCCGCATCACTCAGGTGATAGGCGACACGTTTGTGACCAGCATTGCCCCTTGCTGCTCAGACAAATAAATAAAAGAACAGTCCAATATATCCGTTCTCCTTGCACAGTACCTACATCCGTGTGTGTAATGTTGTTACTGGTTACTGGTTGATTTCAAAATAAAATTCAATTAAAAAAATATCAGTTCCAAGAAATAAGGTTTACTATTGAGCTCACTTTCTTATACACTGTATAACTTATAGATAGATTAAAGGGAGCAACACAAGCAAAAGCAAAAGGGAGCAAGGGTGTCATCAAATTTCTTCGAGACCGGCAACGCATTGGCAATGCATCTAGTGTTGCAAATGTCTATAGGCGGCGGAGACCACCTCCCATCAGGCGGGCCGGCAGTCTGCCTGTTTGCCAGTCTAAGGCAATATAAAAACCGGTCAAGTGCGAGTCGGACTCGCGCACCGAGGGTTCCGTACAAACTCATAAGTAGATACGCGAATAGTTCAAGAAAAACTGTATGTCGATTTGTTTAGTAGAAGCAAATAAGTATATGTTATGATTTTTGCAAATTTCTAAAAAACAGTGCAAGTTAGGAAAACAGTTAGATTTTCCCTGTAATATTTAGAACCTGACGTGTAATGATTCTATTTAATAGCAAGGACCATTAAATCAAGAGGACTGTCATTCTCCATACAAAAAGCTGTTCCCCGAATTTACAACGCCATCTATGTATAAGCTTGGTAAAATAATTATAATATTATTTACAATTATTTAACTTTGCAAACGTGACACAGTATTTAAATGTATTTAAAATTATTTATTATTAGCTGTTTACGAACTAATTGTTACTATACTATGTTTCTTTGTTCAATTATAACATCGTTAAATGTTTAGTGTTTTAGCGCCATCTAGTTTTGCCCGGAAATCCCCTAGCGTGAAACATGCCATCGCTTAGTTTTGCTACTCGCCGCTAGGGATTCCAAGTTTTGTAAATTTCTAAAAAGGTATTAAAGTTAGCAAGACCGTTCTATTTTTCCTGTAATATTCAGGTTGATATTTATAATCAGTAATTATCACACATTTTTCTGATCAGTAACTTCGGAGATAATAGGGGGAGAATGGTACATAAAAATGTATAAATCAAAAACTACTTATTTAAGAAAAAAAATAAAAATGGTGTTTTAATCTACAAATTAAGCCCTTTCATTTGATACCCCAATCAATATAATAGCCCTACTTTCAATTTTCAAAGTCCCATTACGGAGCCTTTTAAAAAAAAAGTAAAAAAGGTACAAGATATTTTTTATGTCCAATAGGCTCGGGTTAGCTACTTTTAACACTATTCCAAATTTCAAATCGATAGCATCAGTAGTTCCTGAGATATCTGGCTGTGACAGACGGACAGACAGACAGACAGACAGACAGACAGAGTCGCACCATAAGGGTTCCTTTTTTACCATTTTGGTACGGAACCCTAAAAAACACTTTACTTAACAGATAATCAAAAGTTTGTGCCGGCAAAGTGTACCTACTTCTTGAAAAGGTCATCTGCAAGAGATAAATAAAATATTTAGTTTAGCTCAGTAACTAAACGAAAATAACGACAACAATAAAATGATACTTAGGTACCTCATTTTCATTATATCTCTTTCACTTTCAGAAAGAAAGGATGCAAATTAAAAAGGTGATATTTATTTAGCAAGGTGGCTTAAATAAGAATAACTGCAGAAATAAAAATAAAACATCGGCCAGGTATGTCTTAGCGGTGGGGGGGTTCGTTAAGGTTTAATTAAATCGTCCTCGGCGGCCTCTCGCGCTTTAATTCCACCGTTATTAACGCTGTTAAAAAGTGAGTGCCCGGGACAGCGCCGTCGGTAGAGCCGCCACCAGATGCCATTACCATACTATTACATCTTTTTGCAGATCTCAAAAAAAAATAGAAATGAAAAACATGAATTAGTGACGGGGTTCAAATGGTAGATTCAGCTTCTAGGACAATAAATACCGGGCCTAGGTAGGTGCCTGTAATAAGCAAGTACCACTTCTTAATATTACGTTACAATTCCAAATTCCAATACTTAATAACCTACGTTGATGAAATGACACTGGACCAAATTTGTTTGCTTCGAAGCTTTTTCACAATTCCGCACACCTATACTTAAAACACTCGGGCACTCGACGTAGTTTTAGCCTATATTTGTAATCTTGCACGTGCATTTAATTTTTCTATGTCCAAATTAAAAATGTTTCTCTATAAGTATCAACCAGTCTAGTCAGTTATTATGTTGTTTTTGTAAACATCCCTTCAATTAGAACCTAATCTAAGCTTGATCAATTTATATAAATACCTGTTTAATATTTTCTTTTACAGATAAAGGATCAATTAGTTCAAGACCACTAATAAAAAATCGGCGCTTATATTTACAAAGTATAAATACGAACAAGTAGTCCAACGTCGGCCGCGTAGGAGCGCGTGATACGTATTCATATAGTCGCGCGATAGCACGTCTGTGTGAGTGCGATCCATACTGGAGCATTCTTATCCACCGTCATTTCATTTCTTGGAGTGCGTTCGTACACGGCGCGCACACATTCAAGAGGGCGATGTAGCTTTTGTAGAAAGAAAAATTACTGCTAATATACTGTGATGTGATATTTACGAATAAGATTGACCAGTTACATGCTTTCTAGTCCTCGCAAGCTAAATGTTTTTTCGAGCCGCTACTGAGAGATTTCCTGTGACGTACCTAAGTGGCCGCGGCGTTTCAACGCGGCGCGATAAGACGACCCCTTCCGCCCGCCCCGCGGCCCACCAAACTGTTTGGATTTTAATTTCATCCCTAAGTGTTGTTTCCAGAGACATCTTCACTTAAGTACTAATTTGTCCCAACTCGAACGATTGAGCCATTTTTACGCACCCATAGCAATGACTTTAATTTGTTTTTACTTTGTTGATTGAACCCAATTACAATTTTGCTGGCTATTTTATAATTCATTTTTGATTACAAAACGAATAAACACGGAACCCTTACATGCAGAAACACTCGTGTGTCTGTCTGTCCGTTTGTCACAGACAATTGTCTCCGAAACTACTGGACCGATATACCTACTTAGTTAAACATTTGATACACATAGATATCTAAGTCAATGATCCAATGATATCGTTAGTAAAATAGGTGATAATTGAGCAACCTCCCCCCCCCCCCTATTTTCGAAACCATTTCTTTAAAAAAATAGGTACCTATACATACATCTATGGGTAAATAGAATTAGTCCATTAAATTACAAGAAACCTTTAAGATGATGAATGATGATATTTAAAGTAACGTACTTAGGAAATTTCTCAATAAATACTTCTAGCTTCATTTTCAGAATTTTAGTAATCACAAACAAATTTGATCAGATTTAAACAAAAAAATTAATGAAACTTAGATAATCAACGTATGGAAGCCTCTCCTCATGAGTTTACCTAAGTCGCACTAGTTTAATTTATTCACGAACGATTCGAAATTAGTGCGAGGTATTATTTTTTTCATATTTATGTCGCCGCCAACTGGTTTAGTTAGCCATTTGATTAACTGCCTAGCAGTA
Organism: Eudemis profundana; assembly: GCA_947034925.1. Taxonomy (NCBI): domain Eukaryota; kingdom Metazoa; phylum Arthropoda; class Insecta; order Lepidoptera; family Tortricidae; genus Eudemis; species Eudemis profundana. The sequence goes on from OX344794.1 coordinate 32,439,762, forward strand.
TCACTAAATTATGACCTATTTCTGCTCTGAGGCACACAGGCTGACTAACAAACTTAACCTAAAATAAGGAGTGTGTTTAATGAAAGGGCTAGGCAGCTAACCAAATGGCTAACTAAACCAGTTGGCGGCGACATTTATACAGCGTGGAAGTCCAATACGAGCAAACAATTAAACCAGATATGGCGTTTAGTAGTGTTATCATTAATTAATATGATTTTTTAAATTTCACTTAATAGTGACCTCGTTATCAATTATTGAAAATTTACCGTGCAGCAATGGTACCTACATAATTAGCGAGATACGAGCTTTTTTAAAGTAACTGTCAACTTGAATGTGTTGCGTTACATTATATATGTACAAAATCATGTACGGTTACGCTGTATATCGTCGACCGTAGGCTGAATTACGGTAAGGGACAGGCAAAACAATGACCCTTACGCTAATTCAGCCTACGGTCGACGATATGTTGTAAACATTGTACATTTACTTGAAATTTGTTAAATTATATAGGTACCTAACTTAATACTTTTTGCCTGCGCAATACTATTCGAGAAATCCTAAATCGACACAAAATCTTGCAATTGGCTATTGATGCGGCATTGCCATCTATAAGTATAATTCGAAACTAAAATTTTAATTATTAAATTTTTTTTTATTGCTTCCTTAAGACTTCACATGTTGTTTTGTGCAGACTAAGTGTATCAAGCTATGCAATAATAGTACATTACATAGCTAGGGTGGTAATACAAAGAAAGGCCGAGATCGTAGAACTTTGCGGCCCGAGCTGCAAGCGAGGGACGTAAATATGCGATCGAGGGCTTTCTTTATTACCTCCCGTGTCGTGTACAGTATTTTATGTCTACACTTGGCCAGAAAGCGGCTTTTTCCGTACGTGCAGCATGCGGAAAAAGTCACTTTATGACCAGGTGTGGCATAAAATACATTTCAAGAAAAACTGATGTCGTTACACAACTAGGGTGGTACATTACACAACTAGGGTGGTAATACAAAGAAAGGCCGAGATTGCAGAAGCTTGCGGCCCGAGGTGCAAGCGAGGGACGTAAATATGCGATCGAGGGTTTTCTTTATTACCTCCCGTGTTGTGTACATCATTTTATGTCGTACGCGCAGCGTGCGGAAAAAGTCACTTTATGGCCAGGTGTGGCATAAAGATAAATTTTAAATCATGTTTTTGTTTCTTACATGCTTTTACTTTAGTTTCACCTATCCAGATGTCTGTCTATAATCAAATCTTGAAAGTTAAATTTGACCCACTTCCCTGTTTCCTATTGGGCTAAAAGCAAGGATATGTATATCAGATGACAATGCAATATTATGATGAAATGAAGCTGATCTGACCCAGATGGTAGACATAAGAACATTGAAATTACACAAGCTAAATTCACCGTGTCTGGGATCATTTGATTAGTTTTGACGTGCAGTTTGCGATTATATAATGTAATCGGCAATAAAAGCTATATGGAAGAATATATTTTGACAGAAACTTTTTTTAATAGAGAACTGAGCAACTCGAATCACTTTAACGCACCCTAGTGACTAAAGGTGACGATGACTCGGCATTCTGAGCTTGGCATACACGCTACCTTTGAGTAGGGCTCGCTACGAAGTTCATGCCGAGTTTATGGTAATAAATGATAGATGTCACTACTGAGGTCTTTGCGGGATTAAATTTATTTTGCTACCAGAGCAGCACTACGGAAAACAAGACTGTCACTATACATTTGTCACTATAGATATACAAATTAGTATAAAAAATCACCTTGACAAATTTTAGGCGGACTCCGCGTAGGTACTACAACAATATTGCGCAGTATAGTCTACCCATGATGTTCTGTTGCAAGCATGTGTTACAAATGAAAATGAGGCAAGTAGACAGTATTGAAAAAAATGTTTGTGTGTGTAGGCCACTTTTAGACAGTGTAAAAGTTTACAAATAAAGCAACATCTGGAGAGCTAATAATTATTGGCCTTTTTGCTTTTTTGGCTGTAAGGTGAACAGCCTAAAATCTGTAGTGTACGACATTAAAAAAAAAACATAACGTCAAACAATACTAACATGTCAAGTACCTATTTTGGATTTTTTACCCTTTATGGCCGTAATGTGTTTTCTACGATTAGAATTAAAATAATGTTCAATTAACTATATATTTGTCTGCTTTAACGTTCCAGTTTGTTGTCATAAGTTCGCGTTGTGTTATTTTGTAATGGAATGTTTTGTAGTGAAATGTCAATAGTTAGTGCTGTCAAAATTGCGTGGTCGGTCAGTTGGTGCAATACAAAGCTGTATTATTTCAGAGAAAAATCCTAAGAAGGCGGCATGCACATGCATGATGCAAAACTCCGAAGTAATTGCCTATAATACATCGAGACATGCGATCATCATTGAATTGCACGATTGTGGAAACCCGACTGCCAATATAAACTTCCCATTAACCTGGCCCAATATTATTGTGAAGTATTCTTGAACTCGAGCAAGTGCATAATGGCAGGGTCCACATTACCGGAGCGCGTAGCGCAAATTTACTACACTTATGGTTTATTTTGTTCATCATATCCCATAGCAGTTATAGGCTTTGCACTATCTATTGTGCTATTTTGTTGGTGAGTATGATGAAATCTACTGTAGTAAAGTACCAAATTATTACACTGAACTAAATTGTTTGTTTCTTTTTAGTTATCCATTACTAAATGTGCCTTTACCTGGAAACATACCAACCGTTGTCAATTTGCCATTACTTGATGCCATGGAGTACAGTAAAACTAATTGCAACACCAACAACTGTCATGCAAATGGTATGTCCATGAAATAGCCTTAAAATAAACAGCTTATTTGTTTTAAACTAAGATACCACCACTATTAACTGACAAAACTATAAATGGTTACACAATCGATAGGGAGTGCAGAACGGGGAATTTTTTGTATTAGTGAACTGGGAATTCCAGGTACTGCCATACTACAATTTCCTAGTTCTCCACAACCTATCAATCAATAAAGTGAAAACAGCATAACTGACTAGACTGGTTGATACTTATAGAGAAACATTTTTAATGACAGTAGGTGTCAACCAGTTTAGTCAGTTATGTTGTTTTTGTAAACATCCCTTCAATTCATATGCACATACACCGTGGGCCCGTATAACCCGACCAACTTTAACTATAGATTCTAACAACTATTAGAAGTAAAAAAAGTTATGTGACGTATAGTCTATTAAGGCTTACTTTCCGAGATATTCTTAATTTTTAAAATAAAAACTCCCAAGTGTGTAACAAGCCCTAATAAATGTGACTAAGATACTTTTACTGATTTTTTAAAATCCTTTAACTAAACAGCAATTAACCTTCGCAGTATTAGATGGTAAGTGATTACAAAGCCAAAATATTGACCTTTCGTTTCCATTTTACCTTTTTTTTCCTTTTTAATAACTTTTCCTCCAGTAAGGACATGTTTATAACGAGGGACTGAATTTATTGATTTGTTTTGTTCCATAAGACTATTAATGTAAAATAACAAAATTCGACCTATGTTGATATACGTTACTTGTAATTCCATCAGGTGTGGTTAAAGTTGGTTGGGTTGTACGGGCCCACGGTGTATATTGAATTTGATTTCTCAGAAAATCCTAAACAAATATGAGGTTAGACTGCTAATTCCATCAAGGTTTTGCAATAACGGCACCTCACAAATTTATGCTTTATCTTATTAAATACAAATTATGAATTTTGCATATCTACTTCCTTTTACCCAATTAGTTTTACATATAATACTTCCATTTCCAGAATCACCTTTCACTATGGACTTAATATTTAATGAAACACAAAAGCTACCATATATATGGGCAAAAGACAAGCCTTTACTTTATGTGCAACAAATCATACTGAAAATAGGTATGTAAAACTAGTAGCATTATGCATTTATACAAGGTAGATGCAATTACTTTCATACTTATCATTTGTATGTAGGTGTATCACCATGGAATAACAACCTGCGCATGTGGGATGCATTCAGAGCCCCCCTGCAAGAAGTATTCCGATTGCTAGAAACCATAAAAAACCATGAGGATCCAGAAACGTAAGTACTTGTAGAATATTTTGTGGTGTTTTAACTGATAAGTAGAAATTCAATCTGTAATGTTTGATATGCCTGTGCTTATTATAGTCAAATTTTAGGGAATTGCTATAGCTGTGGCGAAAATTGAGACATTACAGTGTATATCATGTTATTTTTGTAGGAAGCAGGTTGCCTATTTATGTTTTGCATTTTATGCTATGTTTTTCTGACTGTTTTATAAATAAGATGTTTATATTTAACTGTAATTAACAACTCATCTATAGCAGACATCTCTGCTTTAACCCTTTGTATTGGTTGTCACAGACCCAGGTTGTCAAGTAATTACTATGTGACTTTAGTTTTCGTTAACCTGGTATGTGAAGGTAGCCCTTCACATACCAGGTTGACGAAATGTCACAGTAAAATTTCACATTCATTCAGAAACTTCATAGTAAAGCCGTTGTAAAAAAATAGCTTACATTCCGCAGTGCTCTTTCTGTTGCCTCAATTTTAAATAGTTATTTCTGTATTTTACCTTATTTGTTGATGTGTTATATCAAGTATTTATTTGCGAATATGATTACTAATACAATGCACTATGTTTGACTGTGAGTTTATGTTCAGATCTGTGTAGTAAGAATTAGGTATCTAAAGTGTCCAAATGACCCTAAAGAGAATGAACAAACATTCGGACACCTTAGGTAATTCTTACTACTCAATCAGACTTGCCCTTTCTTTGTACTGATTGATTAGCAATATGGTTGGAGAGATACATTTCGTCGACCGTAGGTTCAATTAGGGTAAGGGACAATCAAAACAATGGCCCTTACGCTAATTGAGCCTATGGTCGACGATATAATGATTTCTTGCACAACAAGCATAGTCATGGCCAATTTATGCAAGTTCGGCAGTGGCAAGGCGATCATACTCTTAGGACGCGCTGGCAAGCCTCTTTAAAGATATTTAAACACTTTATTCTTTACTCTTGAAGAAAAAGTAAGCCAACTTTGACTTTGCTCTAGCTTACCACATATGAGTTTGACTTTATTTAAGTAACTGATGTGCACTTGGCTGCTGGCTGTTTTTCTATTATCTGTAGAGCAAACTGGCTCGTGCTGTGCCTTGACCTTTATAGTATATAAGACCTTTATTTACGTACCTATTTTCTTTTGAATATTGCACTTTTTAATCTGGTGTTTTATGAAATATAAATTGTATTTTCTAGCAAAAGCAGTTTATCCCAGTACTGTTATCAAATAGGAGGCATCAAGCAACAAAATAGTAAAGCAAGTTTGGAGCGAGTGCTGCCTGAATACAGCTGCTTACTGCTCTCCCCTGCTAACTTGTGGCAACAGAATCTACAGACATTTTCCATGGATGTCAATGTTGTTAATACCATTCATTCTTACCAAGTAAGTCGAGAAATTAAATTACTGCATAATTTCTTATATACTATGAATTACGTCAAGATCTTTCTCGTTAAAATATTTCGAGCGGTTGGTTTTCCATACAAACAAACAATGTTTCAAACTATAATATGAAACACAATTCAACCATTATTAATATTGTGGAAGTGAATGATGACCCTTTTTGGTTTGTATGGAGAACCGATCGACTCGAATCACTTTAATGATGTTAAATTCTTATAAGCAACTGAAAACACAATATTGAGAAATACCTGTAAAAACCTGATCCCAAGTGATATTAACTGCATTTATAATCAGTTATCTGCTTTGCCCTAATTATGACTGGTAGGGAATGCCTTATGGCATTAAGTTCGCCATTTTTACGATAAGTTTTCTTTTGTGAAATAAAATAAAGTTTAAATATAAAATAAATAAACAGCAGTATTCAAATATAATCTAATTATACGTTGACACAACATCTCTTGTTAAAACGAGTAATTTTCTTCCTGATTATAATCAGACAATGATGTGTTTAGTTGCGCATATGAAGTCAATAATTGATGAGTATGCGTTTTGCGCAGAATCTTCCAAAGAGCAAAGTGTCGATAGCGGAGATGGCGTTCGGCATGCAGTTACGGGATTGTGGCATCAAGCGGTACCCGCTACGCGCGCGTCCCCGCGTGCTGCAGTACGCCGTCACCATCTTCTATCAGCACGTAGAACCCAGGTGCTACGCTTATAACAATCTCTCAAACACATGCCACTTCCCGCACTACTCTACTCTCGCTTTTGCTATTGCCTCCATTCAGAGCAAATGCTGGCCCTCTTTACAAACTTTTGTTTAGTTTCACCTGTCCCGATGTAACTGTCTGTAATCAAATCTTGCAAGTTAAATTTGACCTACTTACCGGCTTCCGATTGCGCTGAAATCTTGCAAAGATATGTATGTTAATCAGATGACAATACAAAATTCTTGTAACATGGAGCTGATCTGATGATGGGTCCGAATAACAGCCTGATCCTATCATCTAGATAAAACAAAATAAAGAAATAATATTCACCGTATTTGGGCTCATTTCATTAGTTCTGACGAGCACTTTGCAATTATATAAAAAAGTACAGTCGGCAAAAAAAGCTTGTCTCAATAAAACATTTTTTGGCAGAAACTTATTTATGACCAACATGAGAAAATTATAAGTTCAAAACCTGGATACCTTACACAACACATTAAAATTCTTAACGGTCTGTACAATAGGATATTTGACAACAATCAAAATAAATAAATTAAGTTCAGCCATCAAATAACGTTTCCAAAACTGCTCGGATAAAATCAATGACACTAATTTTCGTGCCACCAACGATTTTAAAATAACAAAAACTAAAAATAAGTCACCATGTTGACCATGACGTCTACTACAAACTACACATCAGTATTTCATACTAAACTGCCTACTTTCTGAGCGTTTTGACACTCCATAAAAACAAGCTGATTTGATCTGTCATCAACTAGCCTATTGTCAAACATGCCCGTACGAGTCCCCCGTTGCTGATCATATAGTACAGTCAGCATCAAATAGTCTGTAACGTCCGTAGCGCCATATATATCGCAACACATCCTTATTACTATAGGCATATATGACGATATATATGGCTCTTTACATGTTACAGACTATTTGATGCTGACTGTACGGTCACCACCAAAGTACTAGGAGTATAATTAAGTAGGAGACTATAATTAGGAGAGAGAGGTGAGGAGAGGCTATTGCGATCTTTTAACACCAATCGATGCACTTATTCCTTCGTTTAGTATTCTTTAACGCCACTGTGACAACCCGCCCCTGAGACAACTATACCCCGTCTCCCCTAACGCGAAACTGTATACATATTTTTGTCGGCAGCTTTACGCGGATTATATCTTGTCTGTTTCTTGAGAACGTAAAGTTAACTAGTTTTCCGCTTAAAGATTTTACAACTCCATTTCCATGGATATTTCCTAGGTTGAACCTCGTAAGAGGAATGTGAAGTGTGATAAGTCAATAAAAAATGACGATAATGATTCTGACGAATATGATTCATTGACTCATAACTTTACTGTGTTATCTAGGCATTGCTTAATTACTTAATGTGATAAGGAAATATCGATTGATTTAAACTTTCACGATTATTACTCATAACATAAGACGAAAACTGGACTTAATCGCGTTAAAACGTGATATATTTACCTCGACGTTTCGGACGTGCCGTGGCGTCCATAGTCGCGAAGGAAGATCATATTTTATGCGATAAGTCCCGTTTTTTTAGTAATGAAAAAAATATCTGTTTCAGATTTATAAATTCTCTAACAAAAAAGTTGAAAGGGTTGTACCCTTTGTACCAAGAGCAGCCGTACACGCACGCTGAAGAGCTCACACTGGTCTACTACCCGGGCCAGTTTAACTACCACGAACTGGTGCCACTGATGATTACTTTCATCGGGATATTCCTCTACGTTTATTTCTCCGTGAGGAAGATAGAATACATACGATCCAAGTTAGGTCTATCGGCATGCGCAATGGTTACTATTGCCGGCAGTTTGTCCATGTCAATGGGAATTTGCTTTTATTTTGGTTTCTCGTTAAGTCTGCAAGGCAAGGAGATATTCCCGTATTTGGTGATCATTGTCGGACTCGAGAACGTCCTTGTGCTGACCAAAAGTGTCACCTCCACGGACTCGAGGCTCGATGTGAAAATACGTCTCGCGCAAGGCTTGAGCAAAGAAGGCTGGTCCATCACTAAAAACTTACTAACAGAAATAACTATACTGACCGTGAGCTTCTTTACATTTGTCCCGTTTATACAAGAGTTTTCAATATTCATGATAGTCAGCTTAATTTCGGATTACTTCGTTCAAATGGTTTTCTTCGCAACCATCCTCGGAATAGATGTTCGTCGTATGGAATATTTTCAAGACCAAAATAACAAACTGCATCTAAAAGAATACTTTAACGCGAATAACGCTTTGAATTGGCGTTTCGATAAGACTTACACGGACGAGAGTACCATGTCACCTCTCAGAATGACCAAATCGAAGTCTCATCCGAGATTGAATGGTCTAGCACAGAACAGTCCAACAGACGTGCTCGCGAAGCGTAAATCGAGTCCTCAAGGGCAAGACCAGAAGGTGCCGAAACGGATACGTTTAGTGAACATGTGGGCGCGCACGCGCTTCTTCCAACGCGCTTTCATGGTGTGGATGCTTGTCTGGATATCCATGATAGTTTACAATTCAGGCGTAGTGGATTATTTCATAACCAATCTCGAGAAACCTGATGGTAACGGCAAGATGGACAAGAAGAGTAACGAAAAAATTCCACCCAAACAATCGGTCAAAGTGTTTTATAACGACAGCAACCGAAGTCCGATGGTGTTCTCTCCGCTTTTGGAAATGCCCGATGCGGACAAAGGTGTGGGAGATGAAAACGATACCATACTGTTGAAGCATACGCCGCATTCCCGTCCTTGGTCGAGGTTAGTCAAATTAGAATCAATGTCTCAATCAAAGAATAGACTCCGTTCACACTTATTGTGATATGAGAGTGGATATTTTTTCTGTTATTCTTCGAGAGTTAGCAACGCAACATTTTTATTCATTAATTAGCGAAATTTGAATGAGACTCAAAGATATACACTGAGTTTGTATTGCTTGTATATAGACGACACGTTTAGCTTAGTGGGAGTGCTACCGCATATGTAGCTAGAGATCCCGGGTTTTAATCCTGGTAAGGGCAAATATTTGTGTGATGGGCACGAGTATTTGTTACCGAGTCATGGATGTTTTCTATCTATTTTATTATTATATCTATCTAAATAAGTATGTAAATCGTCGTCTAGTACCCGTAGTACAAGCATTGCTTAGTTATAGCCAACACGGACGGCGACCGACAGAGGCAGCCTCTGTCTGTCGCCGTTCGTGTTGACGGTAACTTGTGTAAGTAGTTACGGCTGCACGTAACAAAAAGCACACGTGGGAGTGTCACCAACGAAGTTGGTAAGCTATAGGGACTAGCTCAATTTTTGTTAGATTGTCCCCCGATATTTATTTATTATTTATATGTTTGCGTTGTAGAATATCGGCGTACCATTGGTCGTCGATTCTGGGGCAATACAACGAGTCGCTGGCGGGGCGGTCGGTGGCGGTGCTGCCGCCCGTGCTGCTGAGCCAGCGTGTGGGGCCGGAGCGCGCGGCCGCCGTGCGGCACCCGGACGAGCGCGAGCCGCCGCCGCTGCGCTGGCAGGCGCTCGCCGCTGCGCTCGACCCTATAGACACGCTGCCTGGTATGTCGATCCCGGAGCTACTTCACATCAGTAAACAAATAGAACTGAGTTTAAGCTGCTAAAGTGTGCAATACGACGTGGATCACGCGGGCCGGAGAGTCCGTTTAAGTACAGCAGTTTCGACGCCTATGCAATGAGCCCCACATGCTTGTATTGATGTGACTATCGCAGCACACCTGCATGAATCTTAATCTCTGTTCGGGTTTTTTACTAATATATAATATAACATTTTACCTTCCAATAAAATGATTATTATTTTTCCTGAAGTCGTTCGACGTCTTCATTCATTGAGAGAGTAGCGATGCACGCGCCGATTTGAACGCCGCCGGAAGCACCACGTGATGCCGTCGCCGCCTCCAAGCCGCACCCGGTCCCCGCCGTCAACTGTCAAAAGCAAAAACCCGCCAACTCGCTCGCCGCCATGTTAAACCATTGTTGCGGAGGTAATGCGTTTGGTGGTCCACCAGGAAGCCATTACTCAGACGTCGAACGACTTCAGGAAAAATAATAATCATTTTATTGGAAGGTAAAATGTTATATTATTTGTTCCGTTTCGTCGTTCGACGTCTTCATTGAGATCTGTTTATTATCTCCTGGTGGCGAGTGAGAGGGCGCAACAATGTGAAGCTTAAGTCAGCGAGAAGGGAAAGGACTTGCCTTGCATACGGCAAGAGTACTTGCCTAACGTACCTGATGGTAACGCATTAGTTACCCGGTGGTTCACGAAGTATGCTAGTGTATGTAGGACCCACTTGACAGAAGATACTCGGCAGGCGCAGTCTGCGGTTCTCGATGTCCTGATAACATAGTTGTACTTTACCCAGGACCGTGAGAAGGGAGCCCGTTTAGACGACTCTTGGCTCGAGGCGAGTAGGACTAGCAGTCCTCGTCAGGGATTTTTGAAATCTTACACGTAGACATTTTAGAGATACTGATAGGGGATTAGACCTTTTATATTTCCACAAAGGCATATCATACGTATATATAGGATATGAAGCATTCAGTGTTGATACTAGTACTAGTTGACGGTAATTCGTTTCCGAATTTAAAAGAAGTTTTGATTAGTTAGAATATATATATATATATATATATATATATGACACTGTTGTATGACATTTTAACATGTTTTTGGATATCGTTATATTACGTTGTTGTATTCTTATGATGTATTACCAAGCTCAAGACGAAACTGTACATGTTGGACATACCGTAGGCACAGTTCAGACAGGAGGAGGGATGCATAGCACTTTATACTCTGGCGTGGCGTCAAAAGTATCATTGGCCAAGTCGAAGCAATTTTGGCTTAATTACGATTGCCAAATTAAGTTTTAGAGAATCAGAATATTACCAGAACACAATCTTAACTGTTCTTATTCTGAATAGTACTAGGTACGGGTGCTCACGCTTTAAACAAACACATAAAATAAAAGTAAAAAATAAATAGTCAACGCGATTAGGGTCGCGTTCTATTGACACTGACATTTTACCTTTTGTTAGGCTAACGACCCTGCGATTAGTTTTCTTGGACCGCCATGATCTTCTACTTCGGCTAGGTCCGATGTCGGAGCCTAGCGGCTGTAGTAGCCAGATCTGGCACCTTGGAGATACGTACAAAGGTGTGTCTGCAGATTGTGTAGTTTCGGTGTTTGCCAGCGGCTCCGCAGTGAGAGAGCGGAACGTGATGTAGATGAACAGACTTACTTAGCAACCACTTGAAATTGTGTCTCCGAAAACCGTGTCGCGTCGGCAACTATCTCCACCTTGCCAAGCGGATAGTTTTCTGGATATTTGTGCATTTATTTACGAATTTGTTTGATTCTTAAGTAAGGGCCATTAACTGGATCGGCTTTAGAAGTTTAACCATATGGTACATCTGTCCGTATAGACAAGGAAAATACCTCGAGGGTTTCATATCTCACCCCTGTATGGCAGGGCCGCCGTAGCGATTAAAGAATAATGAAGAAAAATTCAGTATTTGCCGATATAACTTAAAATATTTCTGCCGGCGCGGCTAGATTACTTTTAAAGTGTACGCAAAATAGGCGTATAAATATCAGTAAGATGTGCAAAGTAGCCCACATAACTTCTATAGTGTTAAAGATGAACCGCTGCACGCTCTCTCGAGTTTTTACCCAGATTGTCTATTTAGTCGCGAGCAAAAATGCTGGCCTTGGCGAAGCCTGGCCACAGTGGCCGCGGCCGGGCGGAGAGCTGCTGCGCGTTCTGCTTTGAACCTGATGGCATTGCCTTTTCCGATAAGGATGTAGCAAACACAGGATGACATACCTGTACTCTTAAGAGTCGTAAGACAGTTACGGTGATTGGTTCCAATGGGATAAGAAACATTTTTTACCTCAGATGGCAGACTTGCGCCAGTCTCATTGGTGGCAAAGGTCTGTTCCGACTGGTCAAAACGCGTACGTCGGGATATCGACAAGTCTTTTAAAATGGTGGTGCTCGACATTTCCCAGCTTCTCGGAGAAACCCGGGAGGCGCGACATACTTTTATAGATGTTGATGTAGTGGCGAGAAAGATGATGACGTCGGAGTGACGGCTGCGACGGAGTTTGGTCGAGACGCGCGCTTTACCTCTGAATTCTCTGATGGGGACTCTCAAAATACTGCAGTAGCGCGTGTAGCACGCGGTGCTTCAGAGGTTACCTGCGACAGCGCCATGGCGGTAGGTGGTGCCGTTGCGGCAGCCGGTAGTGGCGCGTAGACAGCGGTCGGTGCCGTTGTGGCGGTCGATGTTAGTGTAGTGGCGGACGGTGCCATTGCGGCGATCCGTGCCCTTGCAGCAGCCGATATTGACGCGTAGACAGCAGTCGGTGCCGTTGTGGCGACCGATGTTAGCGTAGTGGCGAGCGGTGCCATTGCGGCGATCCGTGCCATTGCAGCAGCCGATATTCACGCGTAGACAGCAGTCGGTGCCGTTGAGGCGGCCGATGTTAGTGTAGTGGCGAGCGGTGCCATTGCGGCGATCCGTGCCAGCGCGAAGAGGAGCCCCGCATAGAAGATTGGTGTGGCAATTGATACCGGGGGCAGTGGCAAGTGGCGCCATTGCGGCGATCCGTGCCAGCGCGCAGGGTAGCCCCGCAGAAGGCCAGTATGGCGAATTATGTCGGGGGCGGCGGCAAACGGAGCCATTGGGGCGATCCGTACCGGCGCAAAGTGTGATTCCTGCATTGATGCCGGCGCAGTGGCCAATGGTGCCATTGCGGCAGCCTGTGCCAGCGTAGAGACCGCCGTATAGCGGTGGTTGATGCCATTGCGAAGACCGATGCCTGCGGCGCGCTAGATGCTGTAGCATGGTTAGCGCCCTCGCAGCGACCGATGCGGGCACGATGGACGCCATCACAGCAGTGGTCGGAGCCATCGAGGCGACCCGTACTGGTGCGGTGGGTGGAGCTATAGCGCGTTATTTACCATTGCGATGACACCCAAGTGGTGGCGTTACGGCAACAACCGGAGAGGTGACCGACGCCATAGCGGCGACCGGAGCCTCGATAGAAGCTGACGTTACGGCGGATGCCGCGACGGCGGATGCCGCGACGGCGGACGGCACAATGGCGACACCGATAACTTACATAGGTACCTGTACAGCAGGTGAGGCCATAAACTGTAGTAGCATTTCAGTGTCGAAACCCGCCAAAATCCGCAGATTCTGACGCGGAGTGACGCGGAGGGACGGCCGAGGCGGTGTCCGCACGAGGACGCAGCGTCACGCACGAAGTGACGCAACAGCACACATTGTGACCTCGTTCTCAATTTCAGTGAGAGTACATGGTGGCGCTCGATGTCTTGGCGCGTGGCGGGTGCGGGGTGCGGGCGGGGCGCGGGGCGGGGGCGGGGCGCGGGCGGCGCCGCGGAGCCCCCGCGACCGCCCGCGACTAGCTACCCGCGCTGCGAGGGCGCCCACACGAGGTCACGCGAACATTACTGGCCGACGGGTCGATCGATGCGTAGAGTGAAGGCGTACCTGTAGACGTAGCGGTAAGGGCGTGGGCGCGCGGGGGGACGAGCGGCGGATCGTTTGAGGTACTTCTCCACAGCAATCTTCGTCTCTACGGGATTATGGATGCCGGATACTTATGCCGCTTCGCTGGATCCTACAGCTCTGCGATACCCCGCAACGCCTCTCCTAGGGTTCATGCCTGGCGATCTGTACCTGTAGTCGGAGTCCGCTGGAACTATTTCTCAGGGTCCGGCCGGTGCGGGGTCACTTTCGGAATATTATTCCGGAAAAATCTATATCACCCCCGCTGTTACGATTATCTCGCAGCTGGGGATCGAACCCGAATTCATTCTGAAGATTCCTTACGTTAACCCTGTTAAGATACAGTCGAAGCACTAAATAAAAGGCGCCACGCACGCGGTGCTCAGGGAGCGGCGGGTCCGCGGCGCGGCGACCGCGTTCTGGACGCGCGTCTATCACGAGACGTCGATAATGTGCTTCTTGTCTAGGCTAGGGAAGCGCTCATGCGGCTATTCTGCGGGATGCGGTGAAGGCGGCCCAGGGGGCACGGGACCTGAATCGACACGATGCCCGCTTTTTGCGGAAGGGTTAACCACGTGTCATAAGTGACTTTCGATAATTCTCTTAATCATTAATTCACGTTCAACACGACGTTCACGATTCAAATAAAATATAATGCGGCATAGTCAGCGATAATTATTCATTAATTCGATAAATTCTCGTCGCTCTAATAAAAATAACGACGTATACGTTAGCGACTACATCTTCGGCGACTATGTGTCGGCCGTTAAAATACTGTTTAGATAGCACAGATGCAAGATATTACGCGGCAGAAGACCACGTACTTAATAACGGTCTTTACATCCAGATCCGAGGGTAGGATGGAACGCGCGTGATAAAAGAACACTTATTAAGAAGATCGTAATGCTTTCAGCTGAGAAAATAACGCAATATGACTATTGCAAGAGCTAAGCATTGAAAATTTTAAAAGTAAAAATGAGGGTAGGTTTCTACCACACGAGTTATTCGAGCTCCAGATAAAGAACCTCCGCTTAATAAAAGTTCTAATTTCAATGAAGTAAAATGATAAAGCACTCCTGGTTGGTAGGTAGGTATGATGGCTGACTCACCGGCTGTCGGTACAAGTTTGTACCTGACCGTGTCCTCGGCGCTGCTGTACGCGACGCTCTGCTCCGGAACATGCGACGGCACGTTGTGGCACTTCGTTCGTATCTCCTACTTCACATCTCGGAGATACGCGGGCTAACTATTCACGGGGACGCGAGATAGTCAGACCTATTAACCTTGCAGTAACCGAGCGATTTTTGAAATCGGCTTTTAGCCGAATATTAATAATTAACAAAAATGATAATATAGTTTTCGCCGGTTAGAGCAAAGGCTAAGGGCGGACGTCCGTCTCGGACGGCGGACGACGCAACAATGGTTTAACATGGCGGCGAGCGAGTTGGCGGGTTTTTGCTTTTGACAGTTGACGGCGGGGACCGGGTGCGGCTTGGAGGCGGCGACGGCATCACGTGGTGCTTCCGGCGGCGTTCAAATCGGCGCGTGCATCGCTACTCTCTCAATGAATGAAGACGTCGAACGACGAAACGGAACAAATAATTATCCTTAGCCGCTGATCGGTCGTTCGATTGGCGGTCGCTGGCGTGCGGTGCTATTGCCGGTGGGATATGAGGCCGCAGCAAGTAAAAAATTGTTTTGGGTAGTTAAAATTTAGAAAAAAAGAAAACACATTTATGGCAGTACAAAAAGGTAGACAGTAAGTAAGTAGAAAAGAAAACACAAGAAAATCTCTTTCAGTGGAACCAGACAGGGACGACGTCATAGCGAGTTATTCGCTCGATCGCCTCGATTTAAATTCGCATGTGTCCGGGAAAATTAGAATCAAATTCCAATTACCTTTGGCATTACAATTCAATTCGGTGCATCAGGTGTAAATATTACATAATCCCATTATTTGTTTTGATAGAGTTTGACCTGATTGATGGGAAGAGCCAGCAGAACCAGTGGCGCAAGGCGACCGAGCTGCCGATCTATCCTACCACGCCCATGGAAATCCTACTGCTAGCTATACTGTGTACTATCAGCGTTGCCGTCATCGCCTACATGATGGTCGTGCTGTACAGGTACAGTTTAAATACAACCAAGCGACCTTACTGCTTATCTAATCGACAGTGTTCGGATCTTGGGTGCTTTTTGGGGTATATGACATCAAACGTTATACAGAAACATGGATATTTCTCGGAATTCTGGGGATCAATATTATTGTAGATGCATTTTTTGTTTGTTATATGCGACTATAGTGATAACCCATTGCCGGAATCCTTAGGAATATCCATGTTTCTGTATAACGTTTGAAGTCATATACCCTCTTAAACGAATGCATATATATAACATTACTAAAATACTGAAACTTGGTCTCTAATTTTTTAGTCTCTAATTTAATTGGGCATTCATAGTAAAATACCTCGGTACACCTGTTTCGTGTTTGCCTCGAATAAATGCACGTGTTTATCGTTTTAATTTATATTCGTAATATTGATCATAATCTAGTGTGTGTTTTTTTTTAAATGTAAATTAACTATTTAAATATTTGTTTGATGAGCGCGAGTATTTGTTCCCGAGTCATGGATGTTTCTATCTATTTAAGTATGTATTTATCTATATGAGTATGTATATCGTCGTCCAGTACCCATAGTACAAGCATTGCTTAGTTTAGGACTAGGTTGATTTGTGTAAACTTGTCCCCTAATATTAATTTTATTTATTTCAATAGAGCATTTGAGACACACATTAACTTAAAAATGCGTGCACAGTTGGATAGCATACATTTCTCAATCTATAATGTTCAAATTGATAACAGGTGTGTTTGCTCGCGAAACTACGCAGAGTGGCGAGCCTCATGGAACGAAGATGATGAATACCGAAAAATCATAGCGAAGCAACCCGCTGTGCAGGTGACATTGACTTTACTTGTTGCAATATACCAGTGGTGTAGCGTCTGCCGTCCATAGAACTCTATTTCCTATTGCCTATTTTAATACAGTCATAACATGTTTGAAACGGCAGACAATCATCGTGAGCAGTCTCTATGGCGTTTATATCTTATTTTATATATACAACATATTGTATAATTCTAACTCCTGCTAAATAGCTGGACCGATTTGGATGATTTTATGTGTATATTTGAGTCGATCCCTGGATGGTTTGAAAATAGAATTGGACCCGGTAGATGGCGTCGTGTCGGGTTTTCATGATAAAACATGATTTGCTTCAGTTTATAATGAAAAAATGAGGCGGAACGAAGTTCGCCGGAGAGCTAGTAATATATAAAGTGAAGAATATATACTTTAAATAAGTAAAGTACAAAGTAATAACAAATATATTTCTCGCTTTTTCATTTTTCTATATTTAATTAAATTGTGTATGTTTCTTTTCAAAATAATTTCTTTTGATTAGGCTGAATGGTGACAGCCGGTGCCATCGACGTTTTTTCGCAAATGTATTAAAAAACGTCGTTCGATACACGTGCAGAAGTGTAATTTCCACACGTCCCGAGTATATACCCTCGCCTGGCGGTTCGGGCCAATACACCTCGGGACTCGTGAAAAATGACGTACTTTCCGCACTTATATCAAAAAGTACTAATTTGTTCCGGTAATTTGATATCTCCAATCACAATTTGTTGTAAATTTCGGCATTAGTCAACATTTCCATCCTGTATTAACGTATTGCCATTCGGGTTTAGCTGGTGACGGAGGCCGTGCCGCTGGTGGTGGCGGGCCACAGCCAGGAGGTGGAGTGCCTGGTCACGGACGGCGAGCAGGTGGTGAGCTCCTGCCTGCAGGGCAACATCAAGGTCTGGGACTCGCAGAACGGCGAGATCCTCACCAACATCGACCGCGGCGCGTGAGTACTAACACTTCACATAAGTATACATCAGGGTTTCCAAACCTTTATTTCGCCGAGCCTCCACAAATCAAAAATAATATTTTCATGCCCCCCTTAAGTAACTTCAACAAAAATAAGAATAGTACATTACACAACTAGGGTGGTAAAATAAAGAAAGGCCGAGATCGCAGATGTTTGTGGCCCGAGCTGCAAGCGAGGGACGTAAATATGCGATCGAGAGCTTTCTTTATTACCTCCCGTGTTGTGTACATCATTTTATGTCTACACTTGGCCAGAAAGCGGCTTTTCGAAAAAGTCACTTTATGGCCAGGTGTGGCATAAATAATATTTTCTTGCCCCCCTTAAGTTTCAATAGTTAAAATTCGAAACAGTTAATTTACCTACGCGTTAAATAGTTTTTTTTTTGGAAATGTAATTGTACCTATTGGATTGGCACCCTTGGTTGGGAAGTCCTGGTATACCTACATCATCGATCGTGCATCGTCGCTGGGCCTACATAAGTCACTATGTCACAGTATAAGTAGTAATTTTTCTTCCTACAAAAGGTACATCGCGCATGTATGTGTGCGCGCCGTGAACGAACGCACTACAAGCAAAGATTTAAAAATGCGTAAGAATGCTCCAGTATGGATCGCGATCGCGCGGCTATGTGAATACGTGTCGCGCGATCCTAAACGGCCGAATTTGGACTACTTGTCCGTACTGTGACTTTGTGGTTTCTTTTTCGATTTTCGGTTTTTTATGCTAAGAGCATATCTACGTATATAAGATTCAAAATGGTATTTATTTTATTCCAGGTACTTTAAATTGCAAAAAGAACTAACCGATAAAGTCGCCAAGAAAAATGAACCCTCAAACCCTACTCCAGGTCAGCACTTCATTCAGTTCTATTATCAACTATAAAACAAATAACTCATGAACTACGCAATATATGTATAATTTATTCTTTTTTACAGCATTCCAGCAAACCGCTGCCGCCAAACCGAGTGAGGTACATATGTCAACATTTGACGACGTTGAATTGACGTCGAATTAATGTAGTGTGAGACAGCCACACTACATTTATTCGACATCAATTCAATTCAAAGTTAATCTTTGGAATCAAAGTTTTATATCGTATTTCTTACATCACATTTTGAACGCTTGGGTAATGAGTTGATCAGTATGGTCCTATTTTCTTGTACTGCTGAATTAACTATATAATTACATTTATTATTGCCCGAAGTTGCTATGCTTTAAATCTAGTCGATGCAAACATAATACTCGGGTCGTTAAATATCATTGTATTGTACGCAGGTGCGGCGCTTATTTGAATTGTATAATTATGACCGTAGTAATGTAGAGTCATAAACAGACCTCGGCAGGGATGAGCCATTTTTACATCGTTAGTGTCAAGTGTACATATTAATATAGATATGGCGCTTTGGATTTATTTAATGTTGATCGTGCTTACTGTTGTGATATTTGTATGGCAGCCCGTTTTGTCACTGCGCAAGGGCCTCGGCAACCACTTGAGCGGGCTGCGGTTCCGGGCCCCGCGCGATGCCACCACCCACCTCTCCCCCGAGGAGACTACGAGATACGACTTCGCGAAAACGTACAGGTACCAATAACATTGTGTATTCTATTCATTTGTCTCGTATATTTCATGCAGTCCGAGTACAACTGACTCGGCTTATCGATTTTACCCTCTTTTATTGCCGTATAAAGGAAAGTAAATGTAAATCAATAAATTTTGTGGTAGGTACCCAAATAATTACTCTTCGGATTCAGTGGCGTACATAGCTAGGCATCGATGAGCGCCGATGTCCTCGCACTTGTGTGCTTAAGTTTCATCTAGATGCACCACTGTTCATATATTTGATTCACGAATTAATAGAGGGTGTTCTTTAGGGTCCCGTACCCCAAAAGAAAAAAAAACGAAACACATATAGGATCACTTTATTGTTCGTTTGTCCGCATATCAACAAGCTGTCAAGCTGAAATAAATGTCAAATACTCAGGTCTGCAATTTGCAGGTTTATGCTCCATTTACGACGCCGCCGACTCCACTGTGCGAGACGGAGACATGTGGAGCGGAAAGTATAAGTGTAGGGATCGACCAATTATATTAGTGTTCGCTGTTTCCATTGAAGTGGAGAGGAGACTACATGTGGATTTGAACTAATTCACTGCTCGTCTCCGCCTCAGTGGAGCCGCCGCCTAAGGGACGGCCAACTACAAAACCCTGCACTGAGCATGGCCGGACTATCTCTTGACCGGTTTTTTTTTTCATTTACCAATTGTCTTTTAATTAAACCATTAATTTGCAGGGAACTGTACTGCAGCGACCAACACGACGACATCTACAATTACGAAGCAAAAGAAAACGTGGACATTAATAATTTAAGTATAGACAAGGGTAGTTTAAGTGTTAATAGTGTGAAAGACAGTGATGAAAATAGTTTTGTATATAAATCTAATAAGGAGACTCCTGTGAGTGGTTTGCGAAACAGACACAAGGGTAAATTAGTGAGCAATGGTGGTGTGGAAAACACAAGGAGCATGGATGATGCAGAGCCGGCGCCCAGTGAGGACTGGAGGAGTAGGGCGGTGCGCGAGTCCCCTATCTGGTGTATGGACTTCTGCAACGACCTCATCATACTGGGCTGTGCGGACGGACGCTTGGAGTTTTGGGAAGCTAGCTCGGGAAAGTTAATGGTGAGTTACTATTGACGTGTATTTTCAGGTGACAATGCTATAGTTATAACATGAAGCTGATCTGATGATGGAGTCGGAAGGTGACCATAGGATCATCTAAACGACATAAGATAAATCTACCGTGTTTGAGCTCATTTGATTAGTCTTGACATACAGTTTGCGATTATATACAAAAAAGGTCAAGGAACGTCCACTGCTGAACATAAGCCTCCCCCGAAGACTTCCATTACGGACGATCGGACGCCTTTCGTCTCCTTCGACTTCCGGCGATCATAGCCTGGTCGTCACACCATCTTGTTGCGGGGTGACCCACGCTGCGCAAACTTTTTAAAGTAGCGGTGGTGTTGCGTAAGTTTGATTTTATAATGTTATTAATTAATTATGATTCTGAATATTGACATGAATTGTGATTGTGAATGAATTTTATTCACTTCACGACCTATTCGTAATAAAAATAGACTCATTCGACCGCTCGCCAAACTGAAACTGCTATCCTCAGGCCCATTAATAATGTCCATCAAGATTTATAATAACTTACCTCACTGTATAAAAATAGTAGAAGACGATAAAAAGTACACGAAATAAAACAGCTACTACTAACTAAATCCTATTACACGCTAAATGAATACCTAGAAGATAAATTATAAAGGCTCGGTAAGTCCTCTCCCTAAAATTGCAGTGCCCAACAGGGTTCACAATGATCTCCGGCTTTAAGTTAACATCTGTACAGGTCGATTCATAAGAGCTGGCACGAATGAATTGAACGAAAGTAATGCCACTTGTCACCGTTGAGTGACGTTCTTATACAGGAGGATCCAAATATTTTGTAAACACGTACATAACACTTCTTCATTTTTCAAGCAAAAATAAAAAATACATATTATGTGCACCTTATTAAGACTAAGAAGGTAAAATATACGGCAGAAAGGTAAATTTGACGGTTCGCTACAAATATTTTACTGTCATAGAGCTTTTATTTAATTTATACCCTGTTTTCACACTGACGCCGCAGTCTACGAAATCATGGCGAAAATATTTCGATGCTTTTTCCGCGCTTCATGGCATCAGTGTACATTTGTACAAACAAGGATGCGATTGTGTAGGTAGAGATTTTTTTGTTGTGCATAAAATACACAAAGCAGACTGGGTTACGAAGTTATGAGACGAGATAGTCTAAAAACATGATTATCGCTTATTGAATCAATCTGTATTTAATCATTTTGTGATGCACACATAAACATTATCATTCATTCGTTCAATCCATTCGTGCCAACTCTTGTGAATCGACCTGTACCTATTTTTGTGCAATTGCTATAAATGATTGAGTATTGAAAGAATTTAATTTAATTTCATTTGATTTTTTATTTATTTATTTGGAGCATTGGCAACAAGGCCATCAGCTCAAACCAGAAAACAATACAATCAAGTAACTTAAGATAATATTACACATTGTGCTAATTTAATTTGATTGCAGTGCGTGTGGTGGGGGCTGGAGGCGCGCGGCGGCGCGGGCGTGACGCACGTGCGCGCGCTGGCGGGCGCGCGGCGCGTGGCCGCCGCGTCGCTGGGCGGCCGGCTCGCGCTGCTGCGGCTCGACGCGTACAACGCCAGCTCGGGCGCGCACGTCGACTGGCGCTTCTGCACGGCGCATCGCCGCAGTGAGTCATTCTCGCGTACAACTATACAGATCTCTACACAACAAACCATCCAAATATAATAATAATATATTTAGAATATTTGTTCCTGAGTCATGGATGTTTTCTATGTATATAAGTATTTGTATGTATGTATCTATTAAATATATCGTCGTCTAGTATCCATAACACAAGCCTTATTGAGCTTACTATGGGGCTAGTTCGATTTGTGTAAGATTGTCCCCTAATATTTATTTATTTATTTATTTAATAGGAAGCGTAACTGAAGCTCAATATCGGCCCACGGAATAAGTACTAACGGGGTGGAGCTTGCACTTAGTACTGAAGAAAAAACTAAATGAAATTCTCACATCAGTAGGCTTTGTAACCAATCACAGATTTTTGTCTTTTAAACGATATGCAACCTATCCAAAAATGAAGACTCTGAAACTTAATACTAATATTTGTCATAAATGATTTTAGACTCACATATAGTATATATTAAGTAGGTTATCATTACCTCGTATCACTTATTGATGTTAAAAATGTCGATGCAACAAACATGATTTTATTATATGTATGTATAGATACATACATATAATAATATTGTTTGTTCACCCTTCATGCAAAAACTACCGGACCAGATTTCCATGAAATTTAATAAACAGGTAGATTATGATCTCTGTAAACATATATGATACTTTTGATCCGCTTTATTTCACCTGCACGAACGAAGTTACGGGCTGGTCCAATAGTTAAAATATAATGTAGTCTAAAATTTAGACTATTATATTTTAACTATTAGACTCTAAATAAAGGCCTTTCCTGTGGACAATACAATGACAGTTCATTCACTTCGTGATATTTATCTGCAGGAAAGACGTAAACGCGAACTCGTGATACGATAAATCTGTATTATCCTGACGCCAGACTAAGTAAAACATGATTTGATTTTGGACTGTATAATAGAAACAGATTTTTAAAATGCTCACTAAACATTGGAAGTTTGACATCTCTTACGACCTATATTGTATTGTCCCGAATATGATTGGACGTTGATTAACATATATCATCAATTTGATAGCATTTTCAGTGCCGACGTAATGACAGTGCCACAGGATTGAGAAATTACAATCAAAATGATTAATGAAAGTTGATACTGACAAAATTAGGTGTAGTAAATAGTTTAAATAGAAATTGTTGAAAATAATGCTTCCGCTAAAAATGCTACCAAATTCACGATATCCGGTGATTCGAGTCGGTCGGTTGTCCATACAAACGTAAAGAGGGTCATTGTTTGCTTCCACGGCAACAATTGTTTAAAATATGTTATATTTTATAGTTCGATCCATTTTGTATGCGTAAGAATCAGAATTAACGTGCAATTGGGACCTGAAGGTCAGCGCCGTCTATCAGTATCATTTGAAACTAAACTTTATTTGCTAAAAATTTTTTTAAATAGTTCTCATGTAATTTCTCTCACATAAAAACATTTCAAACATAATTGATGCCGTAGAAGCAAACAATGCCCCTCTTTTGGTTTGTATGGAAAACCGACCGACTCGAATCACCTATAAAGTGATCACTCAGCCCACAAGCGGACCGGGTCGGCGGGCTCGCTGCGCGGCGCGGGCGGCGACGAGCGCGCGCGCGCCCGCCTCAGCTTCTCCTACGACTCCGACCTGAGCGACGGAGATGGTAACGCGACAACTATTAGTACATTACACAACTAGGGTGGTAATACAAAGAAAGAAAGAAAGCTTTCGTTATTACCTCCCGTGTTGTGTGCATCATTTTATGTCTACACTTGGCCAGAAAGCGACTTTTTCCGTACGCGCAGCGTGCGGAAAAAGCCACTTTATAGCCAGGTGTGGCATAATAGTACTTTTCAACACACTTGCTCATAAAGTCGCTCTTATTTCGTGGTACTTACGCGCGGAACGCAGCTTATTACACACGAGTGCTTTTTACTTTAAATTACCGCACAAGTGCACTCGGCGCGCGGGTATAAATAAATACAAAAACAGAAGTTTTGAATGAATAAGTATTATTTTTTATTCGCAAGTATGTTGAAAAACGTCGTATGACGGCTATTGCAGCCCTCGCCTGACGGCTCGAGCTGTGCAACACAGCCTCGACTGTAATGATAATGACCGACATAGCCCACTCGTATCATAATCTACTATTTTGATATAAGTGCGGAAAGTATGTCATTTCTTACGAGTCCCGAGGTGTATGGGCCAGAGCCAAAATGATTAATAACTAATTATTCAATAATTACTAAACTTCTGATTATGATTTTATTTAGTCTGCTTATAATTTTATATTCAATGATTTATTCAAATAAACATAAATATGTTATTACCGTACTATTGTTTCGACAGAAGTAGTTGTTCATCGTATCGCACAGTGCCGACCGCACCAGCAACCCATTACTGAAATGCATTCAGAAGGGGGCCGAATCCTCACTGGCGGCCAGGACCACGTGCTTAAGGTACATATATAAAGTGTTTGTACGGATATAATTATGATAAAAAGATACAATATAACATTATGGCACGAAACACATGCTATACTTACATAACGTCTAATTAAATTATGTACACTTACCTTCCTACCCACTTACCCTTCTACCCACTTACCCTTCTACCCACTTAACCTCCTACCTACTTACCAACTTACCCTCCTTCCTACTTACCTTCCTACCCACTTACCCTCCTACACAGCTTTATCTACACACGTTATAAATCCTCATAGTCTTCGGAAACCATAAGATTGACAGCCATTGCGGCGCCACCATCACAGCGCCGCCATACCGACTACATTTTCATAATATGAAAGATATTGAAAATGTTATGATTTTTCATACATTATTATATTAATAACATTGACAGAGATAACACATTGATGTTACATTACTCGCTGCAATTATGTTGGTCATTATTTCTGAACGCATATTATGATATGGGTATAGACAAAAATAATTTCATACGCAGCGCCCAGCGCGAAATCGCTCACCGCAAGATTTCAATGTTTTCGAGTGACTTAATTAACCACAATTTGTACCCGACTTTCAAGCGAATGCGCGCGTCGCGAATTTTTGATCTGTACCAATTGTGGTTATTTTACCTCACACGGGAATATTGGAATCACGCGGCGTACGCACGTCAGACTCGCGGTTTCCGCGCGCCCTGGGCTGTGTATGAAACACTTTGTTTCGTGCCTATAATAATGAGCTAGACGACTAAAAAAGCTGTTTATCCGTCAGTTAGATTATTAAAAAATATTGTACACGTATTTTTTCTTTTGTTTGACAAACCAAAATGACGAGGATAGAGCGCTTAGAAGTTTCGAGTGACGTCACTCCTTGGTACGTCACAAGCCCCCACTCCAGAAGCTTGATGATCTATAACTTTGTCGATTTTTAATATTTTGATAAACCAAAAAATACGCGTCCCATATGTTTCCATAATCTAACTGACGGACTAAATAGAATTATATAGTTTTAACCCAGTCGTCATCCCTATTTTTAACGTAACCTAATACACCGTACTCAATACAGGTGTTCACTAGTGCGGAGCTGAGCCCGCTGTTCACGTTGCACGGGCACTGCGGGCCCATCACCAGCTGCTTCATCGACCACGCCACGCCCACCATCGCGGGCAGCGGCTCACAAGACGGCCTGCTCTGCGTCTGGGACCTTCACACTGGTATGGTCACACTATAGCTTTAGAGAACTCTACCACATGAGGAACGAAACGAAACAGAGTTTATATAGTACATTACACAACTAGGGTGGTAATACAAAGAAAGGCCGAGATTGCAGAATTTTGCGGCCCGAGCTGCAAACGAGGGATGTAAATATGCGATCGAGGGCTTTCTTTATTACCTCCCGTTTTGTGTACATCATTTTATGTCTACACTTGGCCAGATGGCGGCTTTTTCGGTCGCGACGGTCGGTTTTCCGTACAAACATAAAGAGTGTTATTGCTTCCACGACATCAATTAGGTTTAGAGTCTGTTTTATTTTATAGCTTGATACATTTTATTTGCGCGAAGTTACATCAGAACTCCCAAAAAGTAAAAAAAAATTTTAGCTAAAAACGTTTAGTTTCAAATGATGCTGATAAAACGTTGCAAATATAAAGAGGGTCATTATATGCTTCTACGGCATCAATTATGTTTGAAATGTGTTTTATTTTATAGCTTGATATTTTTTATTTGCGCGAAATGACATAAGAACTCTCAAAATACCAGAATTAATGTGCAATTGGGCCTACAAGCTCAGCGCCATCTATGAACATCATTTGAAACTAAACGTTATTTGTGTTGTTTTTTTTTTGTGAAAGTTCGCATGTCATGAAATGTATCGAGCCATAAAATGAAACACATTTCAAACATAATTGATGCCGTGCAAGCATACAATGACCCTTTTTTGGTTTGTATAAAAAACCGACCGACTCGAATCACCTACCACCATAAAATAGTACATTACACAACTAGGGTGGTAAACAAAGAAAGGCCGAGATCGCAGATGTTTGCCGTAAATATGCGATCGAGGGCTTTCTTTATTACCTCCCGTGTTGTGTACATAATTTTATGTCTACACTTGGCCAGAAAGCGGCTTTTTCCGTACGCGCAGCGTGCTGAAAAAGCCACTTTATGGCCAGGTGTGGCATAAATAAATGTGCGTGGCAGGCGCGTGCTTGTACAGCATGCAGGCGCACGACGGCGCGGTGACGTCACTCGCGTACACGGCCTCGTACGTCGTGTCCAGCGGCGCCGACGAGCGGCTCTGCATCTGGGACCGCTTCCAGGGACACATGCTCAACTCCATACATATAGTGCGTATTACTACTACTATTATTATACTATTGTCAGCAGAGAAAAAGGTGCTCAAATGCCTGATATTAGGCAAGCCGGTAGGAATCGAGTTCTTTGGACGTCACGCTACTGATTGTCAGGTGCACTTCACTCGATATTGGCCTCCCGCGCGGTGGGCGTAACCGATCCGGCCGCCGGCAACCGCAACGTCACAGTGGCAAAAACGCCGTTGATGCCGGCCGAACGCCGCCACCGAAAGCTGTACGAGAACGTACTGTACTGTGCGAAGTACTTATTCTGTGGCGAAGTTTACCGTGCTGTGGTGGTGAGGATCTATTGTTTCGACGCGATCGTGGGAATTCTTCTTTTTGTATGGAAACGCGCAACAATGAAATATCTGTTTATATTCTCTGATCTGTGCTATTGTTACTAACATAGCTCTAAGTCATTGTAACTAACCAAATCTTATATGGGTCTAATGGACCTGAAATAAATGTTTCAATTCATTACAAATACCGCCCATACCCCGGGGATTTCGTGGGGATGTTTGACATTAGCCAAAGAGCAGTACTCACTTAGAAAACAGAAAGCTCTCTTAAATGTTCTACCTATTGAATAATTGGTTGAATAAAGAATTGAATAATTCATACTTTTGTATATTTGTATATTTAACCGAGTTCTAAAATTGAGCTTTTTAGACGTGTGGTTTAATTTTTTTTGTGTATTTGACTTGGTTTGACTAATGTCAAACATTCCCACACCGAAATCGCCTGGATATGGTTATGACATGACCCTTACAACTGTTTACAAGTATTCGATACTTTAGTTAGACCACTATAGGAGCATTCCAAAAAAATGTCCCGCATAAGACGCCGTTTTTTTTCATACTTATAACAAAGATAGGAAGTAAATTTTTGGCATGTCAATATTTTATAACTTGGTTTCTAAACTGATAATGTAATTAAGGACTTTCTATATATTTTAAGGTAGCTGCCATAGTAGTCTCGTGCGGGACAAAGTAGACGATTTCGTGGAATGCTCCTGTAGTTTGTATAGGGAATGAATTACCGGTAATTTACCGAACTTTAGTATGAAAAGACGGTAAATTTACCGGTAATTTACCGGTAATTGCATTCCCTAAGTTTGTATAACTTTTATATAACTTGGGACAAGTTCAACAACGAAAATTCCGTGTGGAACTTGTTTCAATAAGAGTGTTGTCTCAGGGTCTCAACTACATGAGCCGGATGCTGCCCCTCACGCACACGCTGCTTCTGATGGGGGACCGCAGCGGCCTCGCCGCCTACGACCTTAGTACTGGAGACGTCATACGACGCGTACTATTAGGTAAATCTCCCGTTTACGAAACATTCTCTCTTGTATTTATACCGCAAATTACTGCACAAGCGAAATTCAAACTTAAATGCACGAGAGGATTTTGCACGTGCACTTAGCCCGTCTGATCAGTTAATCAATTGGCTTACATCTGACTCTGTTTGAGTTTGTTATGTCTGTTTAACTGATAATAAGGGAGGACGAACAATTTTAAACTCAGCAGATTTCGCTTTAGGTGAAGCAACTACCTACGACTTCTTGTGTCTTTAGTGTCACTGCAAACAGCTAGTGAATAACGTTTGAATTTTAGTTCGCAAAATTATGAGTCGGAACAACATTCTCCTCAGAATTATCCGCGTTCAGTCCTCTTTTTAAAGCGCTGATAAGATCAAGCAGTATTCATCGTCAGTGGACATACTAAAATATTATTTTGGGTGGCCGAACATGACCAATTTAAGGGGTGAGATTGAACCTACTGGAGATTGAATCCTCAAACGTTCCAGGGCAAAACGACGGGTGCATATTTGTGAGGCAAATCCTACCGCTAAAGGACGCGATCGTGTGCGACTACGCCACGCAGCTGCGCATCGTGCGGTTCCCGCTCGTGTCCAGCCTGTCTGATATGAAGAACGAGTGAACCTCGACTAGTCCACGCGGGTGCAATAACATGTATCACAATCAAAACAAATCAGCAATTTGCAATTACTTTCAAAAACCAGTGTATAGACTATACATGGCGTTTACTCTATACTATAGAGTAAACGCCATAATAAGACGAACTAATTTGACAGTTCCACAAGCACAAATGTTGCCAGAGTTAGGCCAGTGATGTTTTGTCGATATAATAAAAATAAAGACTATGACTGTGACTTAATTTATAACCTAATAAATAAAGTAAGGCGGCATAGTAAATTCTTGAAGAGATTAAAGATTACACGTTTCATGAATTTATTTTGTCTTTTTAGACCAATCCTGATGCGTGCAAACTATATTGTCGATAACATTTTATCGATATTTACCTATGACTATTTAATTTTCTGCGAGCCAGGCAACATTTTTATGTGTCAAACTAGTTCGCCTAATTATGGCGTTTACTTTAAACTGCGCGTGATCGACCTCCAATAGAACATGGGCATTGGTGACAAGTGACGCCCGCCCATTGGTACGGACATCGAATAGTCGGAGCTTATGCGAGGCTAAACTGTGATCTCATTGTGTTACTTTCAATGAAATTCATGTAAAGCCAAATAACTAGGTGGCGTCACGCCCCGTCCATCCATTGTCTGGAAAGCGGCCACCGACACTATCCAATTTTCCAACTAACGTTGATCACGATTTTATTCCACAATTAGAATCTGTTATCTACAGATGTAGTGCAAAATGATTTTCCATCGGGAAAACTCGGATCTCAATTGGAATACGATGGCACCAATCAATGATTGTATTAAATGAGTGACGTTTTCATATCCATATGGAACTTTATTGTTTAGTGTCAAATGTCAAAGTGAAAAATGGCGGCTGTAAGATGGGTACCAAAGAGTAAAGTAATATATAGGGTAAAGAGAGCCATCTTGCGGGAATGACTGGTACCAAGGCGACACAAGTGCTCCCAGTGATTTTAGGCAGTAAACATTTCGTCGCCACCCCCCCCCCCCCCCCTCCCCCACACGCCCTATTTATACCCACAAACGTATCCATTCTTTGAGATTTTCTTCAGTTAATCAATGCTAGGGAATGCAATGTAACCGAAATCAAAATTATTTGGTATGGAATTTCCAACACAAAATTTAATTTCGGTTAAGTGGCATTCCCAAGCATTGACTGAACAAAATCTGCCCAGGGTAAAAACATAAGAGGAGGAATAAAATCAAGTTTTCTCTGACGTTATGGGCATTTCTCCAGAAATATGTCTGCGGTCACCTCATTCATCTGGCCCTTTTTCATACTAAATGTACGGAGACAGATGAATGAGTCGCAGACATATTTCTGGAGAAATGCCCTTATCATGATTTATTTATGTCTGGGTACGTGCTTATTTCGAAGTTGGGAATAAGTACTATCTTCAATTCACATGTTTTTAAACAAAAGGTCTTTCTTCATATCGTCAGCTCCCTCCACGCCGACGATTGTGCACTTCGCTTCGAAGAGGTCTATGTAGTCGCTCATTCGAAAATGGTTAGGATTGTACTTATCCATGTTGAAGGCTTTGTGTAGCTGTTTTATCACGAGATCATTCCTGTGATGTGGTGGCGCTCGTCACGTTGCCGTCCGTTATTGTGTAATGTAAATCACTGCCGCTGGTGTCGCGGTCTGCGCGCGTGCTACCCTGACAAGTTTTTATATTTGTCCTTGTTGCGTTTGTTGAACACTGAGGAATTGTGCAAATGGTACGGCATGCATTTCGTCGCCAATTAAATAAAGTCAATACCGTAAATTTTCATTTTATTTTGACACAAGCAAAATATTGACAGTAAAATTGAAAAAAAAAACAAAATTACTCAGAAACCAAAGAGTTGACTAAGAAGTTTCGTTTATAACAGCTGGAACGTTTCATTCCACGTACATATCACATTTGTAGTAATGTGTAATTAATAAATCTGTTGTTAATTTTAACTAATTATCATTATAATAGATATTTTTTAATGAAACTATAAAACATGTCATCAGTGTCAAAGAAAGCATTATGTAAAACGTGTTCTGCTTATAACGGAAAAACACAAAAGTTGATACCAACGCCATCCAGGGTCTTGAGATAGTCAACGTTTGACGCAACGTTTGAAAAACCGAGTTGTTCTAAGTTTCGTAGCCCTGATGGGTACTAAAGCTGATTGAGAGAGCACGATAAATACGAACTTTTCCGATAAAGTACGATGGAAAATCATATTGCCCTACATCCTGGATTGGTATACGACGCAAAATAGGCGCAGTGTAAGACGTCAAGTTGCGGAATACTAGCCCCTGTATGATATACCTATTATCTACTGCGTGTCTCTTGGCTATGAGAGTAATTGCAGATTTGATTTCGTTAAACCTCACTGACATCACAATATTTAAGAATTTAAACGACAGACTTTTATAGTGTCTTAGTAATTTATTGTAAGATTTTTTTTAGTAAAAGATTATAAGATAACTTAAACCTACTTGTATATATTAAGATAAAAAATCAATCCATAATATTTGATATTTGTCTTTACACTAGTTTGTGCAAAACATTTGGAAATTATGTATAATAAGATTTAATGTAATACTTCATAATTCACACAGAGCTACACTGTGTCTGCGTATCTTTATCTCATAAAGTTAAAACAGAGCAAAATAATTTGGTAATACTGTTTTTAATATTTGTTACTTAAGAAACAGTTTTGTTTTAAATACTTTACATTAATTTAATATAGAACGAAACTTGACCTGTTATTTAAAGAAATAATTGAACAATATTTATTTATTTATTACGAAGTAAAATGTATACAGCTTTAAAGTTTATGCCTCGTGCGGGTAATACCTATAACATTATGCATATGAATTATCGATCTTCATACTAGTTAATACTAGTATATAGTTTAATAACTATAACATACATTTCGTTCTAGCTGTACATATTGATGGCAAACTGCATCAAATGCACTGCCAAGGGACAAACTCTAAAAATTGATCACTATTCACGTTTGGTCCAAAATACTTCAACACTGGCATACGTAGGTACACACCATTTTATGGAAGATTGTTATGTGATAGATTTATTCATAAACCTTCACGTACATATGTATGTATGCGTTTAAACGACATATAATTTATGCCACACCTGGCCATAAAGTGGCTTTTTCCGCACGCTGCGCGTACGGAAAAAGCCGCTTTCTGGCCAAGTGTAGACATAAAATGATGTAACACAACACGGGAGGTAATAAAGAAAGCCTTCGATCGCATATTTACGTCCTTCGCTTACAACTCGGGCCGCAAACATCTGCGATCTCGGCCTTTCTTTGTATTACCACCTTGGTTGTGTAATGTACTATTTTGCAAGCCTTTATATTTACGAATATAAATAAAATATCAAACAATATTTAAACAATATTTTACATGAAGATAAAATTAGTTTTATCATCTGTAGCATGCGCTTTGACGACCCGTTTAGCTTTAGTGGTCGTGACACTGTCTACGAGGCTAGACGGTTTACATCCTGGTAAGGGCAAATATTTCTGTGATGAGCACGAGTATTTGTTCCTGAGTTGTCTATGTACAAGCATTGCTTAGTTTGGGATTAATTCGATTTGTGTAAGATTGTTCCTCGATATATTTTGTTATTATTTTCCCTCGTGCTCAAAATACCGCATTCCTAGAATACCAGATTTTTCAACATACCAGATTCTCGATATATTAGATTCCCTATATAGGTACCAGATTCTCAAAATAATACATTCTACAAAATCTTTTAAATCCTTGAGTAACCTGCGACTTTATAATCTAGTGTAACGGGAATGTGGTAAGACAGGAATCTGATAAATCGAGCCATTTAGAGCTAATACGGTATTTTGGGCAACTACTGCGGTTTTAATATCTTGAATCAACTATTGTGTTGAGCTTGTAAACAAGACTGCACCCCGATCTATTTCTGATAAGCATATTAATATTATATAAGTGCGAGAGTAGCCAGTTCAACACTCAAACGACCACAATAAACGTACGGGAATCGCTGTTCTGAGAACGACTAGTAACTTGCGTCCGTTTTTATTTTATAATCTCCATCAATTCAGTTTCTCATGAGGACCATGTCTACATATGGGACCAAAGTTAGCGATTTAAAAAATGTGATTCAAATTCAAGCATAGGTAGGTACGTCGCGCCTCGTAAAAGCTATGAATTAATTTTATAACTACATATAAATGAAGATGTGTCTGCCTGTGTTACCTTATTTGTTAAAACGGGAAATTGGAAAATAAATGAGAAACGCATCTTGATAGTGGGTATGTCTTCTCCTTCTGAGGAGGTGAGTCCGACATAACTCCCTCGAATGATCCTTTTAAGGGTCTGAGAAAGGGCATGGTAATGTTTACGGTATGTGTAATGCTTTCCACAACGTTAACGAAAAAAAACATGGCCTCCAGAACTGTGTCTGTGTAGCGTGAGGACATGCAAATTTTGGCCTGATTCTCGATCGGACACTGCTAGGATGCGCATTGAATCATCCGTATCGAGTAGCGCCACATGGGTTACTTTGAGACGAGGCGAGGGCTGTCCTAAACTCTGTTTATGTTATGTGAAGCAACGTTCTAGCCTGGGCAGGAGTCACACCAAGCTTCCCCGGCTTTTTAATACGCTGGAGCTTAACCAATACATGCACACGTTGATCTTTTTATAAATAGCTTCATGATTACTTAAGCTGTTAAGTAATCACAACTGTTTTGTAGTGTAATTTTATAGATTAAAGTCGAAAATGTATAGATAAATGTACCATTGGGCTTATGACACATCATAATGGTAGGTACATCTCTCAGTCTACATCTACAGGCATGACAATAAGTAAAATCAATCAATCTCTAGCTTTTTTTTCAACATAAATCTTTCGAATAGCATCCGTCCGGGGTTTCGGATACAGAGTTCTTAATTCCTTCCTTGCTTTTCAAATATTGCAAAGAAAGCAATTCCCTCTTCTACCTAGTCGGTCGGTTTACCTAGTCCGTTTATTTGGAGGTTGTGAGTAAGACTAATTAAGTTTGTTTAGTCTTAAGGTAATGGCAGCGTAAAAAACATCTCTTGTAAATGTTTTTCACAAAAATTATTAAGAAAAACGATTTTTTAATAATTATTGGTAGTATTCGAATAGCTACAAAATCGTATTCGAATATTTGAAAAAGTCGAATATTTGCAAGCCCTACTCCTAACGACCTCAGGAATGCGTGGTTAAAATCTTTTGGATTCCGCACGAGAGACCTTGTATATTCTTTACTAATGGCTCGCGACTTCGTTCACGGAGGTGAAAAATTAATTTCCATACCGTTTTTTGCTCTAGCTAACTCAGCTAAAAAGTAATCCCAAACGCATATGTATGTAAAAAACATCAATCCACTTCTTGAATCACAGAGAAAAAAGTATACATCCATGAAAGTTTCAAACATCTAACGCCTCTTAATTAAGCGCTTCATTAATCAGTAAAAGTAAAAATTAAAAGATACGTAAAATTTGTAAATTTTATTTGTCAACGAATTTTACTAAGGCGGTCAAATGATAATAGCCTTGATGGTAAGTTAGAATGGGTTTTGCTAAATGTGACCATCTGGCATGGATTTGAGAGTGATTTCTTCTGCATTAGAATAAATGTGTGTTTGTTTCTGTCAAATAGTCACCAGAGCCAAAAGCGTGGTCCGTCAAATCAAAGAACATAAACATGTTAGTTTTCGGCTTCGTACTCCTCGTCCTCATAAGAACCTCCTTCTCGGGCCGCGTCATCCGCTTCGTAACTTTCATCAACTTCGCTGTCAACTTTTTTCGCGGCCAAAGCGGTTGTGTTTTCTGTTGTCGGTTGGGTGGCTGCGGCGTTTTCTAATTCTTCGTTCCTTTTTTCATCTTCCTTCCTTTTTTCATCTTCCTTCCTTTTTTCATCTTCCTTCCTTTTTTCATCTTCCATCCTTTTTTCATCTTCCTTCCTTTTTTCATCTTCCTTCCTCCTTTTTTCATCTTCCAACATTTTGTCATACTGTATCAGCGTCTCCGACGCTATTTGAATATTAATAGACAATTTTTGACACGTTGTTAAATTCTTTACCATCTGTAACAAAAACCGCATTAAGTAATTGTGTATATCCACCACCGAAGACAAATATAAATAACCAGCTCTACAGTGTGGTACATACACCTTAAGGTGATTCGAACCGGTCGGTTCGTCCTACAAATAAAAATATGGTCATCATTGTTTTCCACGGCATCGATTAACCCTTCGTATGCTTTGGCACTGATCAGTGCGGAGCAGTTGAAACGTATGTTAAAATTTCTTTAAGTTTCAATTTGATAAGCAAATTTTTGACACAGCAAAAGGCTAAAAGCTAAATAATATATATTTTTAGAAATAAAAGATTGATGATGCTCATAGATGACGCTGACCTTAAATTACTGATTACACGTCAATTCTGAAACGCTTCAATCATCATTAATGTGATGGTATGGCTCTTTTTGTTTGTTTAGAAAACCGACCGACTCGAATCACCTTAATACGATGACAAAAAAGCAACAAATGGGTCGTTAAACCAAAGGTGCCAAGCAACATAGTGGTATATCTTGTCTTGCCAAATTTGCTTTCTAGAGGGGATAATGCCCCTGGTTTGCTTTCAATCACTATAGTTACTTGTCAAAGCACTTATTTCTATAGCAACTGAGCGGGAAAACAGCAAGCAAGTGAGTGGCTAGTAAGGGGCCGTTCAGTTCAAGTGTCACGTAAACAGAATTTTAATCATTTTAAAAAGTAGCTAAATATCTTATATTTTGTGATGTGAAATACCTACAGTGGGTCCCACTTTCAGAGTTCTTAAAAATGTTTAGTTTATGAACTCGTCGGAAGTTGAGAATATAAAAGTACACGGAGTCAGCCTAAACCATGTCGATAAAATATCAAATTACTTATTATTATTTTATCGACAGTAAATATTTTGTGACATCTACGTTTTCAGTAAATGTTCAAACTGACTCATTTCTTGTAACATTTGCATCATCCCCAACGCTACTAAAAGTTTGGTACATTTTTTAACGTATCCCACTCTAGCCAAGACCGGAATCGAACCCGGGTCGCTGTGTTACCGGGACAACGTGCTAACCGCTACACCACCTAGGTACCTACTTGCAGACTACGTCGAAAATTTAAATGTATGTATTTGTAACAGCGTTACTAACGATCTTTGTATATTTTTCTATTTGAAAGGCTTCAAGTCTTAGCTCCACTCTAGGAATGCATGCATGTAATTTTTTTTCTCTGTATTTGGTCTTTGTAGGGTGGTGTAGCGGTTGGCACGTTGGCCCGGCAAGACAGACACTAGTTCAAATTTGGTCTTGGCTGCAGTGGGTTACGTTAATTTTTTCTATGTATTTGGTCTTTGAATCTACAATCGTAACAAATATTGTGGTGTTTCCACATCAAAGGTTCTAAACAAATTGGATGTAGTTAACGTCAATCCTTAATCCTCTTTTCATTTCTTTGGTGAACCCATCAACTGGATTCACCTTAATTCGCCATTATTTCTAAGTCGCATACTATTTATGGTATAGTTAGACAAAAGATCTTTCATTAAATTACTTTTCATTATAGCGTTCGAATTTTATTTTGTAATCTATCATATCTACGAGCGGTGATCCAGGAGTAATGATAACAAGTATGAAATAATAGACATAGACTTACACACATAAAATTGACTACTTTAAAAAAATCTTATAGTTGTCTAAATATGGTGTCCGAATTCTCTTCACATCATCTATCTCAAGTTCATTGATAAAGGTGTGCATGTTTTTGAAGATTAAATAATGAATTCCAATACATATACTTTGGTCTTAAATATGATACAAGTAACTCATTTCTTTGGGTTTACCAGCTCGAATAGCACCCATTGCAATTTAAAGGGCCCCGTCAGACCCGTCAGAGCCATTCAAGAGTAGCAGAATTTTTGTTTTTTCTTTCTACATTTTTAATCTAAAGCTATTCAAACTTCCAAAAAACAATGTGTACTCTTCGCTAGTAATTATACTTTTTCTTTGAAAACTGTGAACATGGCTGAAAAGAACACCTTATTTTTTTTTAAGTTAACGTAGGTATGCCTTAAAAAAACTCTAGAAGGATTTAGTATTTCTCTAGTTCACAGTGATAAGGTTAGGTTTAATTTGTAATAACAATATTTGTGCTATCCACATCAGAACTTGGCCCACAACGCTTCAAAAATTCACTAAAATATTATGCTTTCATTTTGCTAATATCGTAACTTCCTTGATAGCATTCTGTTTGTTTAGCTATCACGGAAATACAAATGAACTAGTTTTTAATCATTTATTGTCATGGTAATAAGGGACACTGTATGGTCACTATTCATTATCATTACTTTTGGATCACCCCTCGTATGTCCCCTATAACAGAAATAGCGAACCGAACAAATATTGAAATTACCAGGCATAATATCAGGCATTTGAGAACCTTCCCTTGTGCTAATTTAATATTTGTGATTTTTGTAATGCGATGTAATAATTAAATCAAGCCACTTCTGTCTTATTCATAAGTCTACTGTAAAAAAATGCCATAGTGGCAGTTGGTCTAATTTCTGTTTTAGACTGTTAAATGTACTGTACACTATGATATTATGAATTTGCATTTCCGATCTCTTCGGATAAATGTCGAGAATTGCCGAGTAAATAATCGTAGGTACTGTATCTTCTTGAAATTTTCGGTAAATACATACCAGTAGCGTGGCGTCTAAAGAACTCGATTCCTATCGGCTTGCCTAATATCAGGTATTTGACCACCTTATTCTACACTTGAACACTGTTTATAGAACGGTGGGATAGCGGGGAAAAAAATTACCCGTGGATCCACCAGGAGGAAATGTCGGTGGGACCACGGGTAAAAGTGGGGTTCACTTACCTCTTCCGGTGTACTGGACATCGTATTAATACCTTTTTTCCAGCGATTATTGATATGCAACAACTGTGAATACATATTGCGAAGACTGAATCCCGTTTGTCCGATATGGTATGAGAGGTGCCTCTTATACTTGCTCTTCATATATATAACTGACTGAGTCTTACGCTTCATATCCACGAAAGTACCCTTCTCCATATCATACAACGTATCCTCATCCCAACTGATGGATTTTGGGGTCTAAAAGGTACGCTAAACTCAATTTTCACTAAATACCACGTGTTTTAGCAGGTAAGTATTTAGTTCGTGGAAATGATAACATGAATTGCCATAATGATAATTTGGGTTTTTACAGTAAGTACCTTACTACATATCTATCTGACGGGGTAGCGGTCGGGTTGCATAAAGTTTAAGGTCATATTTTTAATACGCATACGAGGATTCCTCATACTCATCATTACGCGTAGTAACTGTAAATAGTCATACATTTATGCGCATAACTTTTTTAATCATAATGTTTAAGAACATACTGTGTAATGGGCATAAATTAGATGCGTTTAATTATTTTTATGCCACACCTGGCCATAAAGTGGCTTTTTCCGCACGCTGCGCGTACGAAAAAAGCCCCTTTCTGGCCAAGTGTAGATATAAAATGCTGTACACAACACGGGGGGTAATACAAAGAAAGGCCGAGATCGCAGATGTTTGCGGCCCGAGCCGCAGGCGAGGGACGTAAATATGCGATCAAGGGCTACCACCCTAGTTGTGTAATATACTATTAAGCATACTTTATAATGGGCATAAATTGGTTGCTCATAAAACAATTTTTAACCATGCTGTATAAACGCATAAGCCTGTTTTTCTTAGTATTTACTTTGCTTTATTATTACAACATTGCTATTAGTTTTTTTTATCTTGGACAGTCAGTGGGGTACGTTGTGATCACAAGATACCTAACACTCCTCCTCGGTTCGCTCGTCGTCGTACCTAACTGTGACTCTCTCATAGTTTTTTATATTGGACAGTAAGTGAGGTATGTTGTGATCGCATCGCAAGATACCTAACACTCTTCCTCGCTTCGCTCGTCGTCGTACCTAACTGTGACTCTGTCACAGTTTTATTTATCTTGGACAGTAAGTGGGGGTATACTGTTGTGATCGCTCTTCACTAATAATCGTACCTAAAAGTAATTATAATCATCAATATTATGGCTTGATAAATGTATGACATTTATTACAAAAAACATTATAATTATCAGTGTTATGTTATGACTAAATAAATGTATGACATTCTTCATAACGGTTAAATCAATTATGACTCCGTAAAATTATGACAGGGAACAATTATGCCATAGTACAATTTATGCCAAAAAAAAATGATCGTCAACTTAGTGTTATGTCAATCGATATTATGATAATAGTTGTTAATGCAACCAGACGGCCACCCCTATCTGACGATATATGTGTTAGATACTAATAGTTGATAGACTCTTCAATCAATTCAATACAAATTCCAGGTATAAAAGCTACGAGGACGTTTCGCATAGCAGCATTTTCTTTCCCATAGGTATTAATTGTATTTTTTCTTGCCAAATAATTATAAAGAAAATGTATTTCTTTCGAAATAGAAATTAAACTATAGAAAAAGTGTTACCAATTCTTGCGTATCGTATTCCTCTAGCAAAACTGGAACCAGAAATAAAAAAAGTAGTTTAGTAAAGAGTGCTTGTTTATGCAATCCCTGCAGCGTGTAGGTATATCAATCCGCGATTAGAATACGATTCCGAAGTACCGTTGGCACAAAAGTACCTACCTACATACAATGAATAAATATAATTATACTAGCGACCCGCCTTAGCTTCCCACTGTGTTTCTCTATTATATTATGCATGTATTATACATATAAACCTTCCTCATCAATCACTCTATCTATTAAAAAAAAACCGCATCAAAATCCGTTGCATAGTTTTAAAGATTTAAGCATACATAGGGACAGAGAAAGTGACTTTGTTTTATACTACGTAGTGAAGTCAATCTATGATATCTTCATAGTTTAAGAATAAACACTTATAGATAATAGATTTACAACGTATGCTTCATCAATAATTATGATTCTCATACTCTACTTATTCTTGGCAAATGTTGTCCTTTTTTTTAATAAAAAAAAAATATTAAAGTCGACAGTAACTATTTGACAAATCTGCCATTATTTTCCACATCATTATTAATATTTTTTTTAAGTGGGTAATATAATTTATGCTTTTTCCCAAGCTTTAGATCTTTTTCGGGTTAGTGCGCATAAGGTCCCACTCGCAAAACGTCCCTCCACCAAATCTACGTCCCATGCTTAAAACGTCTTTTTTGCAAATGGCCCCTTGTGCAAAATACCCCATTTGCAAGACGTCCCTTTCTCAAAAAGTCCCATCCCTTTCGCAAAATGTCCCTTCTGTAAAAGGCCCTTTCGCTGGACGTCCCTACTGCATAATGGCCCTTTAGCAAAACGTCCCGTCTGTGAAATGCTCCTTTCGCAAAAGGTCCCGTCTGGGAAATGACCCATTCGCCAAATGACCCGTATGTAAAATGCTTGTGCATATTTAGTTACAGAAAAACTAGGTCTCTTGTCATGTAATAAAGCGAGAGAGACGGGCAATAATAGTTCTTACATTGGCCTAGTGTGAATTGGGGACTAAACATACACACCGTTGATTCACCCTGACTGCAAACTGTAGACATTTTTTTTATTAGACGGGTCTAATAAAAAAATGCTAACGGTTTTCCTGCAGTTGACCACCACAATAAATAGTATTATCAGCTAGGTATTGCCAGTAGAAGTAAACGTAGACTAAGATCTCAAAAAGATTTGAACACGACTTTCTCATAAAAGCTCGCTTAAATATCCTTATTTGAACGAATTGGTTTATTTCTGTTCTGTATTACGGGTTTATATTAAAAACTAGGCGATTAGCAGCAAATTTTGCGAAAGGTACATTTTGCGAACGGGATATTTTGCAACAGTAAACGTTTTGCGAATGGGACAGTTTGCGAAAGGAACGTGTTGCGAACGGGACATTTTGTGAAAGGGACGTTCTGCGAAAAGGACGTATCTTAAGTGAAGGAACCTTTTGTGAACGGGATATTTTGCGGGAATACCGTTTTAGGAAAGGGACATTTATAAGGCTGACAGTCTGAATCCGAATCTGAATTCATAATCTTAATTCATATTATTAATTTAGAATGAACAATATAATAAAAAGGACGTTTTGCGAAAGGGAGCAAGGGACAATCTACGAACGGGACCTGGTGCGCCTCTACGAAAAGTACCACTTTTTGAGCAAGTATATTAAAATATCCATTTCAACACTCATGTGCGTTGTGTTTCATAATTCTTCGTCTTTACTCTAAACAAACTAGAAACATATAAAAAAATCGTAAAAATTTCATGTTTGTTCGCGGGTCACGCTTAAACTTACTGGGCTGATTTCCATGAAATTTCGTGTAGGTACAGGTATATTATGACATAAAATAACTAGTTGATGAAATTTAAATACTAAATATGTACTTACATAAAAGCAAAACTAAAATTACGTATTGAGTGTGGACAGCCGCCATGTTGGCGAAGTAACAAATCAATTAAATTTTACACCGAGCATTGCATTTTTCCATAAAAATCTTTAGTGTCTATCAAACATAATTAATAGTTATTACCATATTTTACATTTATTTGATAGAATTTACGTACTGTAAACTCAGGTTTCTATGGTCCAGTGCACACAACTATGTTCCAAACCATCAGTTGGTTCTACATTATTTTTACCTCGTGCCCAAAATACCCGATTTTTCAAAATTCCAGATTCTCTACTTATCAGATTCCCCGTATACCTGATTTCCAAAATAATACATTCTACAAAATCATTTAGTTTCTTAAAAATCCTACGATTTTATTATCTAGTCTAGTGTATCGGTAATAAATGTGGTAAGACAGGAATCTGATAATCGAGAATCGTATTTTAAAAAATCTGGTAGTTTGGGAATGCGGTATCTTGACTATGAGCGTTATTTTTAACTATAGTTATATGAGCATGGCCACGGATTTTGACCAATTTGGACGTTGGCAAATGCAATAATCATCTACCTTTTACTATGACCAATAGTTAAATCATTCTTCAACCGGATTCAAACAATGATTTAACCGTTTGGTCATAGTAAAAGTTAAATGGACCAACCCACCCTTAGAATGATATTAATAATCAGTAATAAGCTACTTGACCCCTTTTTAAAGCGTGCCTTAAATTATTAATTATTATCTGATTAATGGAAAAAAAATATTACCCTATTCTTTACGACCTAGAAAACCACAAAATTATAATTTAAAATTTAAACTTTCGTAACCGGGCGAATACCTTTCTTCTGTAGTGTAGATATGAGCGCCGCGCCGGCGCGCCGCCGCCGCCGTGAGTTCTTGGGGCGCGCCGCCGCCGAGGAAAACAGGCGGCGCGCCGCCGCAGCAAATTAAGGCTTGCTTTCTCGCTCGCACTCGTAGCCCGCCCGCATTTGCACACTCAGTCGCGTCGAGTATTTAGTCGAATGAACGTATGTTTGTTTATATCGTCTCCAATTGATGTTTACACGCAAATAAGAGATATTCACGTAACAAGTATGAAAAATCTTCCACGACACAAAAACACACAATTTTAAGTGTGAAAGGACCATGGGCATTGTATAGGCAGGCAGTGTCCCTAAGACCAACAGAAATGAGTGAGACATGTGTCAGTCAATAGACCTTGACAACACGATGATTTTTTTACTATAGCGACGATCACCCCAAGAATGGCCGCGCTCTCCGTGCTCCCCTCGTGTTGGTTTGTTACCTGGGCAATACGCATATTTCACTCAAATATGGAGATCACACGGAGGTTCCGTCGCTAGCGTCGCTGCTGTCTTCCATGATGGTAGGATCTTACTAATCTTACTGCGATAGCCGTCTGACTGTGACACCTCTGAGGTCTTGTTAGGGCAGCTTTATTCTGAACGGTGAGTGCGCCAATCCACATGGGGGCCATACAGAGCCGTGCTGCACAGGACATCGGCATTGGCTGTTGGACCCTCGAATATTAATCAGCAGCAGCCAGCGAAAAGGCCTGGAGTAGACGTGCGCGCCGCCGCGGCGCGCCGCCGCCATAAGGAGCCGGCGCGCCGCCGCCGCCGCCGGTAGTTTAAAATTCGCGCCGAGTTAGAGACGAGTCAGTCAGTTGGCATGGCAAAACTGTGACGCCGATTGGAGTAATCAATGTAAATCAAAGAATCGATCGTCATTATAGAATTCTCGGAAGCAACATGCGTTGATTTGGATGTTATTTCCAAACCTTCGTTAGTTTCAAAATGATTTCCTTGAAAATTAATGAATGCCTCCTTTTTTTTTCGAGATTATCGAATCTCTAAACTTTAATTTGTAGGTATGTAAAAAAATCTAAAATCCAATTTGAAAGGCGTCGCTTTCTGCAGTATCCATTTATGTAATTAAGGTTTTGTTTAGCTACCATAGCATTATATATACACTCGGCGTCAAAAAAATCGCACATCCACAAAGTTGAGCAAGGGAGCATTCTAGTTGGCCTCTCAATTAACCGGGCAAAAACAAAGGTTATGGTCGTGGACCGAGCTGAACAACTCACACGGACAGGAGAACTCTCTAACTTACAATTTGTCAGTGAATTTGTATATCTGGGGCTACCTAACCTCACCTAACCAAGGGGGAAGCGAGAGGGAAATTCGAAGGAGAACTCAAATGGCCAAATCTGCCATAAAAAGAAAGTCTCCAACAACACCAAAATGAGTATTGTGAGAACTCTGGTCTCTTCGATTTTTCTCTACGGCTCGGAATCTTGGACAATCCGGTCAGCAGAACGCAAGAAAATAGAGGCATTTGAAATGTGGTGCTAGAGACGAATGTTACGCATCCCATGGACAGCCAAGAAAACGAACGTCCCCATCCTTCAGCAGCTTGGGATCCGGACAAGGCTATCTACCACTTGCTAGCAAAGGATTCTTGGTTATTTTGGACACTTTGCCCGCCGTGACCCTGACAACTTGGAGAAACTTGTGGTT
Organism: Eudemis profundana; assembly: GCA_947034925.1. Lineage (NCBI taxonomy): Eukaryota > Metazoa > Arthropoda > Insecta > Lepidoptera > Tortricidae > Eudemis > Eudemis profundana. The sequence goes on from OX344794.1 coordinate 32,483,661, forward strand.
GTTGGGAAGATAAACGGCAAGCGGTGAAGTGGCAGGTCCTACACGATGGTCAGATCAGGTTTCCGCTCTCACAGGCCTTACAGTGACGACCGCCATGAAGAAGGCCGAGGACAGGATGGGATGGAAGCGATTGGTGACACAGGTCATCGTAAAAATTTCAAGACGGACACGACCTTCAGCAATGAAGTCAACGACTAGAGAGAGAATATCGATATCACTGAAAGCTTGTTTAATGCTCTTTCAATTAACAACTGTTTCATTTTATGAAAACTCGTGGATTATGTAGAGGGATTCTAAAAAAAGTGGGAGGAGTACGGGCTCACGATTTCTGCCTCTTTCCACACGTTTAAATAAGTGTTTATTGGTCAATCGTGCCTCGATCGCTATTCAGGTTTGTTAACAATTACACCTGAAGAGAAAAATCAAGGAATTATTCTTTGCAGATGATGCTTCTGCTGATGACGCCGATCTTGTCGTAGCACTACTTCAAGCAGGAGTACAGCAGGCTAATGTTGCCTGGCAACACAATCTAAGCCATTTCACTGTTCCACGAGTATTCCAATGGTTTGAAGACACTAAGAGGCTTAACCAGAAGACAAAGATTCTGACGATGACAGTGCATTTCTGAGAGAGACGACCGCTTCATCGTTTTAACGTCCCTGCTGAATCGGTTTTACAACTGTCCGGCTCTTACAGTAGCTTCTAAAAGCTCGCAGGACATCGATTAGCAGCTCTAGGGATGGAAGAAGCCAACAAGAGAAGAACATCTTATCTCATAGAGCTGCCGCAAGTCCCAACACACAGCATCGCAGGACACAAGCATGCATCGAAAACATCGTGAACTGCGGTGGTGACTCGTGCATGTCCTGGGGCGGCATGTCAAGCGCAGGAAAAACTGAGCTTGTGTGAGTTTCTTAGTCAGGTGAAGATCACCGCCAGGGAGCCCTGACTGCTCGATGATTCATTATGGTGATCCTAAAAAATCAAGTGGTATCTTATACAGCTTTTATCATTCGTGGGTTCACTTTCACGAGTTTCACGCACGCTAACGCCCGCACACACAGTGTATTAATTGTCAGCGGCTTACTGGAGGAGTTCAGGATTCCTTTTTTGCATTGGCCAGCAAGAAATCCAGTCTTGAACCTCTAGGATGAACTGAAACGATGAGTAAGGTTACGAGATCCCGTTAGCAGTCAACGTTTAAGTTGCCGTAATGTACGAGTGAGGGGACATTCCTCAGGAATGTATCACCAAAGAATAAAGTGAAGTTTGGATAGCGATTGAGACACGATTGGCCAATTAAAATTTGTTTGAACGTGTGGCAAGGGGCAGTTCGCCGCGAGCGACATTTGTACGGAACTTTGCTTCTAACTCGCCCGCAGCTCGCCTGCAAGTGTGATAAAGCCCTTAATATTGAAAGCGATACCTATTTGCAAAGTTGAAAAATCTCACGCCGCCGGCGTTACGCCGCCGCCGTGGATTTTTTTGCGGCGCGCCGCCGCCGGTTTTTTTTCGATCGGCGCGCATGTCTAGCCTGGAGGACCTTAACAGGGATCCATGGGGACGCCCGTACCGAGTAGCGCGCAAAAAACTATTAACTATATATGCTGTATGCACCCCACCAACGGAAGCCTCTAGAGCCAGCCATCGTGAAGAGAGTAGTTATTGGCTGCTCCGCGGTCCGCTCCTCCCGGGAACTAGCGTGATTTGCTATGCTGATGAGACGCTCGTCACAGCCCGGGGCTGGACATATCAAGTGACAGTTCGGATTGGGTCCACCATGGACACCATAAACTCCCCAGGACAGTTGGAGGACTACGCGACCAGAAGAGTGGAGGGTGCAGTGAGTGGGTGTAGACATCGGTAGTGCTCTGCAAAACGAGGGGAGCACGGAGACTGCGAGGAATGCAGTGCGGTGTTCCACAGAGGCCTGTTTTTGGACCCTTTCTATAGAAAACAAAATACGCTTTTCCAAGAAAACCCCATTCTTGGGATGATCGTCGCCATAGTAAAAATCCATCGTGTTGTCAAGGTCTATTAACTCATAACTGACACATGCCTCATCTCTGTTGGTGGGTGGGGACGTTACTGCCGCCCATCAAAGTATAAAGACAACCAATTAGTTCGTCTTCGCCGTTTAGGAGCGCGCGACACCAGAGCGTGCCTAAGGCACAGGGCTGCCGCTCGTCGGTTCTGTAAAATACCTACTTACTACGAACGTAACTTTTATTAGGTTGACCTCGATCTAACGATCAATCGTTCGAGGTCAACCTAGTAAAAGTTACTTATTTCAATATGAAAGTATCTGATCGCACACATCTGATGTTAATGTTATTAAGTATAATAGTTTAAATAAATTAGTATTGGTATGTGTACATGTAAGTAACGCAACGATATTTCGGCTCGTTTCATGGAACCACTCTCGTGTTTAAGGCGGATCTCACACTGCAGCGAAAATCGCGGCGACACGCGACTCAGCGATTTTCAACTTTGTATGTAGAATCATCGATTTGTATAGAAAAATCGCGGGGTGGCGCACACTGGCGCGTAAATCGCGGCGATTTTTTCCGTGTAGCTGCGCATACACGGAAAAAATCGCGGTGACGGGCGATTTCAGTGTGTTCTTCGCCTAAGGCATTTTATGTATCAATAGAATCAACTACTATTTAATTAGTACACGTTTAAAAAATCTGTTAATTTTACTCATCACTGTCAAACAAAATAATTATCTACTCTATTTAATTGGTATAGTTTGATCACAAAACTATCAAACATTCTATAAAAGACTTAAAATATAACATTTATATAGGTACTAATAAAATACACACCTTTCGGGATCCTTAGGAATGCAGAAATATGACAATTCTGGATTTTGCGCATTATTCTTCAAACATCCGAACACACTGCAGTATATACGTCTTCTATACTTTGCTTCGTCCGCAGCGCAGACATTTTGAACGTTCGACCGCTCGCGACGATTGCTCAGCCCTGACTAAGCACGCGGCGATGCTTGCCTGTGATGCGTCCGTACACGGCGCGCACACATGCGCGCTCCCGATGTACCTTTTATCGGAACAAAAACTACCGTATACCGTGCCGGCAGGGCGGATAACTTAGCCGATGACTTAGTACAGCTGATTCAGACACCATTACGGACAACGTGTGTACAAGAACAAAAAAAAAATCTGTTCTGTGGCCACCATACTGGTTAGGTTAGTTCCGTTTTTCGCCACGCCTATTCTCTTTCCGCACAGACTCTAGAACTATACAATTATGCAGTGCTGCATACCACCTTATTGGTCTTATCAGTGGCAGCAGCATGATAAGCGACGCTTCGTACTTAGATATAGTATGAACGCCCTCCTCAAAAAGCAAAGCTCATCAATTTCCTGAATGTATACGCGTGCCACTTTCGCGTACGAATAATTTTACGTGTCGTTGATTTTTTAAACAAATGATTCTCGAAGTTTTGAATAGTTAATTCATATAAAAACACATTATACCACTTATCGTGGTGAACGTATTGAAATTTGGATGAGGGTAATGATAAAAAAACACGGCGTCTTTTGAACACGTCGTCGACGCGAGTTTCGTAGCGCTTCTTTTTATTCTTAGGGTGTAAAACAAGTGTAAAAGCGATAGCGCTACGAAACGCGCGTTGACGGCGCGATTAAAAGACGGTTTGTGGTACAGACGTAAGGAAGGAAGGACATGGGAAGCAAGTTTCTTTTTATTGACTGTCTAATAGCTCACCATTATGCCCTCCACACGCTGGCCCATCATACTGGGCCATCGTGTAAAGGAGCCATAATGGACAGTCTCGTCGCGTCATCGCGTTAATTTTGCATGCAAACGACCCGATTCTGTCAGGCGACCGATAGGAACATAGGAACGGATCTACCTGTTAGAAAGAGAGATTAATATGATATAATAATATGTGACGTTCCACGGGAAAAGGTACCTTATGGTTGGTATTGAGTTAAGCACAGATCCTAAATCTGTGTTAAATAAGCTATCTAATACAAAAAGAATCACGACCCTAAGTCCCATACTTTTTTTTTAAAAAAACATCAAACCTGCACATGCTAAAATTGCACTTTTGAGAAATCGTCAAAAGAAGTTTGAAACTAATTTTAAGTATGTTCCCGTTGGAAGTTATGGAGATGATGATTGATTATGTATCTCAAGGTATTTTTCTTTGGAAATCAGTAATGGTTTTTTTAATGTGACTTCCAGGTCGTGAAAAATCAGCCTTTGATTAGAGCAAGTCGCTTCTGAGAACGAAATTAAAAAAAAAAAAAATTCGGCCTGTTCTTTAACATATTGTAATCTGAACCATTGTATATAGTTAGAGATATTAGACTGCACATTTTGGGATAGAAATAAAATCACATTGTTAACGAAATATTTTTATTTTAATTAAAATGTCATTTTTATTATATGTTTCATCATTCCTATAATATTCACAATTTTCGTATAATGAGTTCTAAATTATATTTAATCAGTCTACACAAGTATCTCAAAAGTGTCATTATTATTCTACAAGTCGTATTTTTTTATTTATAAACGATTGAAGTTACGTAAAAATCACAAATTATTCCCATACATTTGAGAAAAGGTACCTTATGGCGGGCCATAAGCAAAAAATATTGATAATTACAGTATGGCACGATATTTACATTATTTATTGACAAATCTTGTATTAAGACAGAAAACTGAAGAAAAAAGGTTATTAGAAATTTACTTCAAATCTTGACCAATTAAGAGTAATTCTCAAATGTGACGTATTACGTGAAAAGGTACCTTATGAGGGTTTCTAGTAACGGAGATATTCAATGTTGTGTAAAAATTGTGTTTTTTTTATTATGTATTTCCATTTAGTAAATTATATGTTACGACACGTCTTTGCCTATCTTTATTTTTGTTATAGGCGAATTAAAGGCTGAATAATATGCTTCTACAGTTTAGTACAAAAGGTACTTCATGGCGGTGTAATTTAAAAATGTTAGAAATACTTGTCGTAACTTGCTCAGTTTTTGTCCTTCATACCGCCGTGCCGTGGTATTATTTTGGCTACACCGCCAGTACCGCCACGCATCTGTCCTACTCTCACCAACACTTTACGTATCGTTCTCTCTCGGTCTTTCTGGCCGCTCGGAGTCTCAGCCGGCCGGCATGAGCAGTATTTGCTTACCTTTTCGTTCGAATAGTTGTGAGAAGTGTTCGTCGTGGATTTTAGCGTGTTTTAAATTAAAAAGATTATTTTCCTTAAGTGGTCAAAAATTATAGAAACCGCCAAAAAATGTCTTTTTTCGTAAAATAAAAAAAATGAATAAAAACCTTTTTCTAAAATGGTCAAAAATGATAGGCATTCGCCAAAAAGTGTTTTTTTTATTTTTGTAATTTTTTTCAGAAAAAAACAAGGTTTTTCTATAATGGTCAAAAAGTTTCACGATTCGCCAAAAACACGTTTTTATGTTTAAAAACAAATGTTTTTAAGACTTTTTCTAAAAAGGTTGAAAGGGAAACATGACAAAGTGGTAAAAAATTATAAAAACCGCAAAAAAAGTCTATTTTTGTAAGTTTTTTTGAAAAAAAAATTAAAAAACTTTTTCTAAAATGGTCAAAAATGATGGGCAATCGCCAGTGTTTTTTTTTTATTTTTGTCAATTTTTTTAAAAAAAAACAAGGTCTTTCTAAAAATGGTCAAAAAGTTATACGATTCGTCAAAAACACTTTTTTATCTGTTTTAAAAAAATGTTTCATAATTAAAAATTTAAAAAAAACGACATAAATGTATTTATTTATTTTTATTTTTTTTCAATTCCGAATCTGTGGCACCCAGTGCCAGTTTCCTTCCAAATTTTCAGCTTTCTAGGATCATTACGAAAATTTTTGCTTACCATTATGCAGGCCGCATGCTTGTTTGCCACCGTCGTGGTATAAAAAAGAAATAAGCAAAAGTTGCTAGTAAATTTTATTAATTAATTTTATCAACAGCTTTATCATTTTTGTATGTGATCCGCCATAAGGTACCTTTTCTACTAAACTTTGAACCCAATTTTTATATAGAAAAAATTAACGTACAGCAGTGAAACCAAGCTACAAATACACGTCTATTCCTATATTTTTCAATTTTGCATAAAAGAAAAAAATGATGATTTTGAAGGATTTCACAAAACCGTTCATATCTCCGTTACTAGAAACCCTCATAAGGTACCTTTTCACGTAGGACGTCACATTATCTCTTTTTGACGAATAGCTATGTCCATATCAGTGGGTTGGCTAGCGAAATCGTACCGTTTGGATGCCGCTTAACTTAATTCCAGCGTTGGCAACACTGATCCCACAAGCAAACTCTTTCTTTCTTCAAGTCTTTAAAAGACGCCATTTTGTTGTTGACTCTGTACTAGTTTAGCAGTGCGCTTTGCGCCATTAAGACTATTTTGGACATGTTGGACTTAATGGACAGGCGAAATAAATAGAATAAATTTGGAGGAGGTTGACTAGATAATGACGGGGTAAAGAAAGGCATATACAGATACTTCGAGGCAGATGTCTTCTCTGTTCCGTAAATACTGTTCCGATTGATGTCGCAGCGGCTCGAGTGGGTTGCTAAATTTCACTTCGATGTACTTGGTAAGTTTTTGTATAATTTTCTTCAATATATGCAACTGAGCTCAATGCGGCCTCGTAAACGTAAGATATTGGAGTCTGACTCTCATTTAAGGGCGAGTAATGTGCTTTAGACAACCCAACATGTACTTGTTCGTCATTTAGCGAATTAACGCAATCTAACATTAGAATACTACCCGAAAAACGCCACGATGGCTTTTAAAAATCTGAACCTATTATGTATCTTTTCTAACAAAAAAAACATAGCGAAAATATACCCTAGAGCAATAGCAATGTACCTTAATCACGTCAAAGACCAAGCTGTACTATTATACAGTATAACTTGATCTGTGACACTGCTGAACAGATATATTAATTTACCATATTATATATTTTTGTCGTAGCGAAAATATACTTTACAACAAGGTTTCTTAAGATTATATGATAAATTTATAGCTTTAGTATGTCTTTGGGATCTTATCATCTAGTATGGGCAAATTTATCATAATAGATGCTTATGATCAAATTTATATTGGAGAAAAATATTTGATAAGCAAAATATTCTGAATATTACCTATAGCTTAATGTGTGACACACTTAAATCTTATATTGCACGCAGGGCTGGATTAATAAAGCTGGGGCCTCTATGCAGGCAATTTTGGGAAGCTCTTTTACTGTTTTCTAATTTCATAAGATTCCTTTTAGGGTTCTGTATTTTGCAATTTCATGCTTTTTATTAACTTGCAATATTTTTATTTATGTTTTTTCTGGTCAAAACTTGCACCTGTATTTTAATACAGTTATCCTGAACTGATTCAGCTGAGATTTTGCATGCATCACTACATAGTATAAAACAAAGTCGCTTTCTCTGTCCCTATGTCCCTATGTATGCTTAAATCTTTAAAACTACGCAACGGATTTGATGCGGTTTTTTTTTAATAGATAGTGATTGAAGAGGAAGGTTTATATGTATAATACATGCATAATATAATAGAGAAACACCATGCGAAGCCGGGGCGGGTCGCTAGTATAATTATATTTAATAAATTAGATGTCAATGCAATATTATTATGGCATTGCCTGATCTGATGATATTGCAATCATATAAATTACATAAGATAAACCCTCCATATTCACCTCATTTGATTGGTTCTGACATGCACTTTAAGATTATTTAAAAATAAAGAATAAAGTCAGCTATAGGAAACTTGAAATGGCAAAATTTTTGATTGAGGATAATCTTTAATATAAATCATCTACTTATTTTTAGCTTTTGATAATTTAAAAAATCTTTAAAAATTCTGAATTGTTGAAGTTTAATTATATGTACATAATTTCGAAAGCTATTTTAAAGGCTAGCGTGAACTAATTTGCATTGACTACAGTACATTTTTTTTCTTTGTATCATTGCGTTATTGCTTATTCTGCCTAAAAGATAATCCTATTCTTATTGCACATTTGTTTTCGTTTACCATAACTCAGCCAAGTAAAAGCAAAATGTAAGATGCATTTAAGATGGCTAATGTGTCAAGTCAAAGTGCAATGCCAGTTTAGGGCCCCAGGTTGTATTAGATTAAAGTTTTGTTTCCTCTCTCAACCTAACACAAACAAAACATCCATTATACATATCTCAAAATTATCCAGAATCAGTCTGAAAGAGCTACACTAGCAAGACTGACTGCTAATAAAATTGTTTAGTATGTGGGATATAAGAAACACTTAAGGCCTATTCCTGGACTTTTTCAGTCATCATTAAAATGCCAGACACAAGCATGATATCAGGGACTACTCTGCAGAACCTGAGACAGTTGGCTGCTTTAGGCATTAGGCATTTTATGTCAAGCCATGTGTGATGACCCATTTGCACTAACATAGGTCACTAACTGAATAGGAACTAAATATATCTGTGCTTAAGGGTTATTTTTAAAGTATTCTAAAATTATTGTAGTTCATGAGGTGCATTCACATATAATAAAATCGTAGCAGAACTGTTTGGATATATATATTTTATTAAATTAATTGTAGAGTGCTACAAATAAGTAATTTTTCGTTCTTGGAATGTATATCTCTTTGTACGCGCATCACTCAGACTACTGGACCGATTTCTATAAAATTATGGTGTACAGGTGTATTATGACGACCGCTTTAGCTTAGTTGGTAGTGACCCCGCCTACGAAGCACGAGGTCCTGGGCTCGAATCCCGGTAAGGGCATTTATTTGTGTGTTGAGCACGAATATTTGTTCCTGAGTCATGGGTGTTTTCTATGTATTTAAGTATTTGTATCTATTAAATATATCGTCGTCTAGTATCCATAATACAAGCCTTATTGAGCTTACTATGGGGCTAGTTCGATTTGTGTAAAATTGTACCCTAATATTTATTTATTTATGACCCTGATTTACACATAAAATACTTTTTACTCGACTAAGCTGACACAGAAAAGAGACGTTTAACTTATTACACCCCTGCGAGAAAAAAAAATCAGGATACGAAAATATTTTTTTGAGATATGATGATTGTACAAAGTTAAACACAAGGTCCTCAGTGTCAGAGCTTTTAATGATGTGTACTACAATTCATTCTATGGACAAATCACACTCCAAACGTTATTTTTTGTCAACCATAATTATACGGCGGCCATTTTAATTTTGATTTTTGGGACCAGTTGTTATACAAAAATGGCAAAATTACCACGTGCGCCCGTGATTAGACACCTTCAAAATTAACATGGCCGCCCATTATGGTAGTAAAAAAATGAGCTTTGAAGAGTGGTTTGTCTATAAAATAAATCGTACCACACATCCTTGAAAGCTCAAACACAGACGATCAAACACCCCTGTATATTGATTGTGACTACATATTGTTTCTTGTTCTACAATGAGTCGAGAGCCCTATGTCTTGCAGTGGGGCACAATGGGCTCAGAGAACTTAATAGATTAAATTTGATTTAAAAGAAATCTGTCTTTAACTGACTTTGAGAAAAGGTGAGAGGTTAATCAGAAAGTATCTTATTTTATGTCTGTCCCCCGATGAAAGCGACCGGGCCTATTTAGGAAATTCTTTTTCGTTTGAAGAGCATTGGCACCAAATTAGGATCAAATATAGACACCTATAGAGATTTGGGTATATTAATTAACACGCGCATTTGTTAATGAATAGGTTAATTTGAAGTGAGTTATTTTATTTTTTTCATTTTGTATTAAGTTTCTTTTTAATCAACTAAGTAAAATTTCCAACATCAGAAACTACGGACTGCGATGGTTAAAATTTTTATTTTATGTATTCCTAAGCATCATAAACCTCTAAAATAACTCCCTCATGACAAACTTCTCATATTTCTGGCCAACCTTTGGCTCTAAATAACTGGCCTTCAAATGTTACACTTGAATTATTGTGCTTAAATTGCAAATACATATTTTCTTTCAATACTTTTTTTTCAACAGCAACTGATGCTAAGGTTTGACTGTTATTGGTCAGTCGCCCCATGCTCCCTCGGCAACCTCCTTCAACATCAGCTCTGGGGCTAGACAGTTCTCCAAGTGGAGAAGAAATACCTCTCTGCAAGAAGTACATCTGGGGCACATGTGACAAATATGCGCAGTGCAAATATCGTCATGAACTGGATACCCAGAAAATGAAAGATATTTTACAGTTTTGCCACGATTATCAAAATAGAAACGGTTGCACTAGAGAAAACTGTAAATATCTTCACGCCACGAAGGAAGAACAAAATATATTTCTGGCTACGGGACAAATCCCTCGAGTTCTAGCCGAAAGACACGCTGCCATGGCCGCAACTGCTTCCAACATGCAAAATAATGCGGAAACGATTCCTCAGATTGCAATGTTTATTAATGAGTCGTATATGTCGCAACCTCCGCCCGGTCCCGCTCCCTGGCCGCCATTGCCTCCTCCGCAAACTATGATGCCGCCGGTAGCGACGGCGCCGCCGCCGCCGCCGCCCGCGTCTCCGCCGCGGCACCAGCCGATTCCACAAGCCCAGCAGCCCCCGCCACCGCCGGCGCCCAACACTAGCATCGTTCAGCTGCGCCCTGCCCTCACTACCTATTCTGGTAAGGAGTTATGTTTCCATCTTTTTTAAATAAAATATAATACTAAATTTATATAGTTAATAACGATGTCATATTCTTTTTAGCAATACCGCCGCAGACGCCTCCTGTTTTATTTTCAATGAATCAACCGCCACCTATGGTTCCCCCCAAGTAAGGTTTGATTTTATCTATTATATGATATGCTGAGATAAAAATAAATGTAATATTTTAACCGAGCCATATTTTTCTCTATTGAACAGTTTTGATGCGTCAAGGCCGCCGCCACCGATTCCGACACACATTCAACCCGCTGTGCAGCTAAAAAGGAAAGTCGATATGAATGGAAACGGTAAGTTTAACCAATGTACCTATGTATACGATTATCCATAATAATATAATCACAGTATCGTCATGGTTTGGCTCAGCGATATAAAAAAAAATGTAATAAGTAATATTTTTTGTATTCAAAAGCATAAAACTTAGCTTACGCGAATATTTAACTAAAGGGCCTTCATACTAAAATATAGTACTAGTAAAACACATTAATGCAAAAAAAATCAGTGTAATTGGTTGTTGTATGGACTTAAACTCGTCAAGATAGGATAATTCTGCACTCAAAAATATATATTATTTGTGAAAAGTTTAATTGATAAAAGTAGCAAAACATTTACAAAAAACTAAACTATAGTTTTTACATTTTCCTTGAAAATGGTAAAACTACTTCATAGTCCTATGCAAAACTATTTCGTTTAATAATCCGTGAATCCCATTTTTGAATAGTGATGGGGAACACAAAGGGTGGTGATCACACTCATTACCCTTGTTCATAACCTAACGGCAACTTGTGGTATATGCACGCCAAGTTTCATGCTTTCTGTCGGATGAATCGTATTTCAAGTTAAGGCTCCGCACTATTAGTAATATTTTTTGCATTCATTTTAAGAAAAAGCTATTGGTACTTTAATAAATCTATGACGATAATCTTGTGTGTTCGTGCGCTTGATCCGAAGTCGTTAATTTAAAAATAAAGTAATAGTTATTTAATGTAGATTTTATTTCGACAAGCATCCGATTCGGAATCGAGACTCGAGATTTTCCGAAGCGAATGCACGAATAGAAAATGTATAATGAAGTGATAGTTTAAAAAAAAATTGCTTAAAAGAGCAAATTCAAATTAAATGCACTGTTATATTAACATGAGCAGCTACATAGATGTAGCTGCTCATGTTAATATAACAGTTCAGTAGTTCTGCCAAAACTTACGGCGCTTTGCGTTGTGTTAATATAAATAGTGCTCCAGTTTCTTCTATACAAACCCTATTTTCTCTAGTTTGAATGGGATTTGGTGCAACGTGTCGGTCTATATTAGAGATGTGCCCTTCACGCGAATACTCCCCTTTTGCAAATACAACCAAACACCTTGGGAATATTTTCGAACGGCACATCACTAAGCAGTTGTACTATAAGCATCGAGACGAACCTGTGTTTTAATAATGCTATTGTATCCAAATATATGTACGAACGTTTGTGTAATACATATGTTAATCAAATAATACACTACGATTTATTCGGATCGCGTTTGTTCGGATCGGGCGCTGTGTTGTTTATTGTATGTTTGCTATATTGTACTCTTACTAAACCTCTGAGTTTTGCTTGGCGCTGATCAATTCTGTTCTCAGCCGGGACATCCAAGATAAGAAAACCCGATGGCTCCGAAGTGTCAGAAAGTCACTGCGAAAACTGTGTCCAGCGAGAAATAAGGTTTGCAATATCGCTATTTGTCCTGAAACTGTTTGCATGATTATTCAATTTTTTTGTTTACGCACGTACCTAATGATGCTTAATTCTATTTCATGGATATTTGAATAAAATACGCTGGTATATTTAACGCATAGCGTGTTTCAATAATGAAATATTTTATTTTATTATAAGCGAATTTAAAGTATTTTTCAATAAAATTTCAATGCTTAAGCTCATCCTTGAATGTTCCTATATTTTTATGGTTCTTGTGGTATATGTAGATTGTTAGAAGGAAAAATTTGCACGTTACATTGCCACAATACTCAAGCATAAGCTGTGCGAACAAATATGTTTAACTTTTACTTTACCACATAATTGTTAGTTGGAAGCAAGAAGTATAAATAAAATAATCTCTTAAATTGACATGGCAGTTAACCTGTGGATATATAAAGAATTTAAACTGGAAAAATGTAGCTGAAGCGAGCGGTGCTCGGCCGACAGGCCACGGCGACTTCGGTTTGTTTTATAATGTTGGAAGTGTGACCGCGGTTCTTCTAAACCCGGTGTCTAGAAGTATAACATGGGAACGATTGTCTATGCGGTAGCAACCCAAATAATAAGTTGTGCTGCATCTAACTACTTATTTCTATCGCCGTGCTGAATACGTTTGTCATACGTAAAGTTATTACGAAGCTGCTTATTTACCCTATTGGTACGGATCAGTCCGGGTACCTGTATTTATCTGGCGGACGAATTTTATAGGGGGTCACTTTGTCAGTTTCATTTCTTAACGATGCTTGTTGATATTGTAAACGCTTTTCGATAATAGAATATCTTTTTCCAGGATTGATAGTTACAAACAGCAAATGGAAACTTTACATAACGAGGAAGAGACGCAGATCCTGTTATACAAGAAGAAGCTGCAGGAGTACGAAATAGGAAGAGATATCCTCAAAACAATCGTTGGACCAGAATTGTTCATTGTGTTTGACAATCTGATTGAGGTAATTTGCACAAATTTTGGAATAGTAGATCAAATTTAGCAGATAATTGTGGTTTTTCTCTGAATGAAACACTGTTTCATTTCAAAAAATCTTAAGTGGTTATGTGCTTATTTTCACAGGGAGCCCAAACACCTCAACTGGACAATCCAAGCACATCTTTTATTTCGGTAAGTAGGATAGTGGACCATAGCCACGAATTCCATGACTTTTCGAGCCCGTAAATTTTGTTGAGGTGTGATGTCATAATTGTCATAAAGCCTCTGATTCCCTCTCCTTCTTGCTACACTTTGTGGACTCCCCTGCTGGTTGTCTCCTAGATATAATTCCTAAAATTAGAGCGCTTATTCTGACGAACCAGTCTTTATATCGTAGTACATTATTCTGGTAGAGCTCAAGTTCTCTTAAAGTTCTACTAAATCAAATACATGGCGACAAAGAACTTTCGCAAATTCATCAAGCATAAAGCTAGAAATTAATAAATCTTTTCCAAATAGTTGTCATTTTTACTTTTGTTAATGAAGCTTGCTTCTGTTGATTTCAAATTAAAATAATAAATATATTTTTATACAGGGCTCTTCTACTGTGCCGAAACAGGCTCTACTTCAATTATTTCAAATGCTGCTCGGTGGCGGCCCCAGAAATGTTATTGAACCTGTAAGTATGCAATAAGTCAATTTTTCATATTATTTAAATTCCTTCAAATACTAAGTTTTTGTTGTTTTTGTTTTTTGTAGGTTCCTTCCACATCACATATGGACGAAACTTTACAGAGTTTGACATCCCTTTCAAGACGACATAATGTAGCCAGCTATAGTAATCCGGGACCAGACTTGGTAAAATTCGTCGTGGAGACATTAAGGAACAGTAAGTTAATATTGATGTTTTTGTAACGATTTATGAGCTACTGATTTTATAGTTTTAAGTCTTTCTCAAATTATACTAGCGTTATAGTAAAAAGATGATATTTTTCAGGTAGTGCATCGGACAGGTCTCCATCTGTAGAAGAACGTCCAAGCGAGCCAGTAGATATAAATAGATTGAACAACCGCGCAAATGGCTATTTGGCAAATGGGCAAAAACCCCAACCGGTCAATATAATAAACGAACCTGCGAGATACGGCGTAGCGAGTGGTTACTCCGGACCAGGCGTCAGTCAGGAGTTCGGGGCGGGGATGCAGGCGGCAATGCCGAGCTACTCGGCGGCCGGCCCCGGCGCGTACGCGGCGGCCGCCCCGGCGCCGCCGCCCGCGGGCTACCCGATGTTCCACCCGGCCATTCCGCCGCCGCCCAGCCGGCAATACTACGCCCCGGGCTCGGCTGGACCCAGTAAGTTGAACGCTGATGCCAGCTTTCTATAAAAACTGTCTAAAATCTGGACTGAGCGTATGTAATATGGTTTATGCGACACCTGGCCAAAAAGTGGCTTTTTCCGAACGCTACGCGTACGGTAAAAACCGCTTTCTAGCCAAGTGTAGACATAAGATTATGTACACAACACGGGAGGTAATAAAGAAAGCCCTCGATCGCATATTTACGTCCCTCGCTTGCAGCTCGAGTCGCAGACATCTGCGATCTCGGCCTCTCTTTGTTTTACCACCCTAGTTGTGTAATGTACTATTTTGAAGATGAAATTATGAAACTGATATTTTCAATTGCAGAGAAAAGTAACCCCATTGCCATACAGGGGGTTCCTTTTCTCTTCAGCTGGCTGTACAACAGTAAAAACTTAATCTAGGTACATATAAAAAATACTCTAAGCCAGCGGTCGGCAGCCGCTTAGAAGCCAAAGCCCACATAAGGTTAAGGAAATTGACGCGGGCCGCATTTTGTCAATAATATGTGATTTTATACTATTCGGAATATAGCGACCACAATACAGACCGGAATATAGGGCCGCAAGTGAGCGGTCCACGCACCGCATGCGGCCCGCGGGCCGCAGGTTGCCGACCGCTGCTCTAAGCTATAGCTTTGCGTAGCTGTGTTTAGTATTTGAAGGTGTTCACTTGATTTTTCCAAGTTAACAAAATCTTAACCTGGTGATAATGGGACCACTCAGGAGGTTAAACTATTACTAAACTGCCTAGGCAGTTTATTTAATGAGACTATAAATGTTAATACTGAGGATTTTACTAGTAGTGTATTTTTTGTAGGCACTTCAAATATGCCGTATAATGGTGCAGAAAGGGCGAGTGGCCCTGGTTCCCAAGGAATGCAGCCTCCGACATCATCGGCCGCGCTTCGACCGGGCCAGGCGACTGCACCTAACTATAATTATATGGGCAGGTATCCGCAACCACCCTTCTTCCCACCTTACCAATAGCCTCCATAAGGTACGTTGTAGATTAAAGGGGCCTGTTCAACGCGAATTTACTAGCGGATTATATTTTTAAATTGAAGCGACATTAATTCTAAGATTTGTATGCAGATATGCACCAAGGACCCTCGGAAAACAAAATTCCTCATGTTTAAATCTTTACAAAACCTTTCAGATTTCAAGGTCTTAAAAAACTGCTTCACGATTTGATACAAAATGATTACCCGAAACCTTGGTTCACGTCTACATGTGCTCTTCTGCTCAAGGCTTGTAACCGTTATACCTTATCTAGCACACTTATATATCGGTTGGTCATTGTGTACGTCTATTTTTTGAACTTTAAACAATTTATTTCATAGGTCAGAGCAAAAAATAAGGTATCCCGTTACAAGCTTTGTCTTTAATAAAATTCTATTTTTTTGTATATTTTTTGTTCTTCGCCTGCTCTAACGTGATAAAGTTTATAACTTAGTGTTGTTCGGTGATTATGGCGGCAGTTACTGAGTGTCCTAATTTTGAGCAGGCGGAGCACACCTTTTTCAATAATTTCCAAATTTACCGTGAATGTGCCTTACTACAGCTTTATTCAGTAGCAACTAGGTTTAACAACAGTGATTACTCTTTAATAATTACTGAAGGTGATATTAATAAGAAAAAACCATCAGTATTAATGTTCCTAACGGACTGACTGAGAAAATTAGCTTTTATGTAGAGGGATATTTTGTATAAAAGAAAGTGTTCATAGTATTTTGATTGTAACAGCGTTCATCTTTGCTGTATAATGTCTTGATAAGCTCAATGTGTTCTGCAAAGTGTTAAATAGGGAGCAAAATACTTAAGTTGTAAACCTTATTGCAATAGTTGCTGTTTTGTGTGTTCATTCATTATGAATATGAACTATGGGCTATGATAACCCGATAAACACGACAATACGCAAATTTTCATTCTGGAATCGGGTCCTTATGAAACCGAGAAGCTTTTTTAGCAGAAGATAGTTTTAGCAAACATTTGTTCCCTGTTCCTGAATATATTATAATCGTATTTTTGATATAAGTAGTAGGTACTTTACATGACTGATTTATTAATGCGAATTTGACTATGATATAACTTTGTACTCTGTATATTATTAAATATTGACCTCGATCGTTATGATTATAGTTTCGACTTATGAATATTATGAAGTTGTATGTTGTTTAGGGAAGTAAAGAATATTCGTATTTGCATTCGCGAAGATTCGACATTATTCGTATTCACAAGATTTGTGAACATTTTCGATGCATTTCGGTTCTTCAACATTATGAACAAAGAAAAAAAATCCTGCCAAGTTCTTTATACGAATACAATTCCATTCTATAGCCGGTCAATTAAGTAATTGATATTCACCGAATTAAAAGAAGCAATCGTTCTTTAACCGCCGGCTCGAATTATTGAATTTTCTAAAAACTTCGTTACCTGCCATTTTGTTGTACAAACTTGAATTATATAATTATTGAAAATTCAGGATTATTATGATTAAATTTGTTTATTTCTAGTAGCATATAATTTTCATTACCGAATTGGCATTCGCGAATATTAACGCCGCGTATTCACATTTCTATTCTACGCGAATATGTTCAAAAACCTATATCCGTTACATCCCTATTTTTTATATTATTAGTGATTTTTCACAATGTGTGTGGTTGTGGGTAGATATTAAAAAATATTATATTTTTATCATTGTAACCAAAATGTTTGTTTCGTGGGTATTTGTATAGTAGGTATATAAACTGAGTGTCCCTTATTAAGCATAATTTAAAACTCCTATTATGAAAACGCATAACAGTCTAGGCATACGATGATTGAGCATACCGCTTAAATGTCATAATAATAAAAACGCATACAAGTTAATTTGCATACCGATTGATTTGGCAGTATACCTGAAATTCGCATAATGTTGTTAGGTATACCGAACGCATTATGAGATTATGAACTGCGACCTTTACAGAAACAAATTTCTTTTGGAAATATAGATTAGGTTAGGTTTGAACTGCAACCCAAACAGAAAAGAAAACCCCAACGTCCGATTAGGCGTATTTAAATTATACTCTTAAATATTTATGAAAAATAATGTTATACACAGTCATTGTTATTCGCATTTATGGTATGCAAATTAAAATATGCATTTTAATTATGCGTAACAACGGTATGCGTTGACAAAATAGGAAGATTACTGTATGCGTAAGTCCTAAAGCATGTTCGTCCTAATATTATTATTCCTAATACTAATTGTCATAACAAATATTGCCTATTGTTAAAATGGCTACAATTACAGCACCTAAACCTTATTATTCCTAAATTTCAAATTTTGTTGAATGTACCTATTTTATAACAGCCCATAAAGCGACTCTGTTTGTGTAAGTTGTTAGGGCATAGAAAGAAAAGGGGGGACAGGGAACGAAGCACTCCAGTTAAAAAAAATCAAAATAAAGGTTCGTTTAGGTAAAAAAATTCGTTCCCCACAAAAACGAATTGTTGTTGGAAAAGTAGGTTAGGTTTGAACTACGTCCCCTAACAACAAACTGCTGTCAGAAAAGTAGGTTAGGTTTGAACTGTGTCCACCAACAAAAACGAAAAGTATGTTAGGTTAAGTTTGAACTGCATCACCCATCAAACACGAACTGCCGTCAGAAAAGTAGGTTAGGTTAGGTTTGAACTGCGTCCCCCTACAAAAACGAACTGCTACCACAAAAGTAGGGGTTAGATTTGAACTGCGTCTCCCAACAAAACCAAAAGATTTTAGTACATTGAATATTAGGAACAACATAGTTATGCACATTTATCGTTAGATAATTTAATCTTAGACACAATAAACATTAGGACCAATGATATTTAGGACAAACGATATTAGGAACAACAATTTCGGCAAATAAAAAATATGTGAACCAAAGTTTATGCCATAAGTTATTCGGCGTAAAGTCGCTATGCGACAAAACATTAGGACTAACAATTTTATGCCACCCGATATAGATCCAAACCCGTATAAGTAAACTTCTATACCTACCTACTCATTTTTTGATGATTTGTATAGTAATAATGGTAATAGGCTGGTTTAGGTAGTAGTCAATCGCCGCCTTCGTTAGCGTATATACTTACATTATTTACACTCTTGCGAATCTGTACTTAATATGTAGGTGGATTTTTAATTTTAATTTATATTTGACAAATGTAGCATGGAAAGGGTGGAACCACTCTTGCCTTTCATCCAAAGATAGACAATATTGTCAATGACGAATTTAATTATATTAAATGGGCATTTCTCCAGGAATATGTCTGCGGCTCATTCATCTGTCTCCATACATTTTGTATGAAAAAGGGCCAGATGAATGAGGTGACCGCAGACGTATTTCTGGAGAAATGCCCAAATGACGAGTGAAAATTACAAATTTATATTCGGGAATGATGAATAAAAATATTGAATGATTACATTTATTCTTGTACAAATGGCGAATAATTTATAAATACGTCGAATAATCTAGTCGTGCCAGCGCCCCGTTGGCTGTTGGTTAAAGCCGTCCGCAAGTAAAAATAAAAAGGCAGTAGTATAGTTTAGTAAAATTTGTAGTGGGATCATAAATTCCTACTTAATTTATACAAGTAACGGTTGAAGACTGGTCAGCCTGTCGCTTTACTTGAAATGTACAGCGATTTTTCGTAACCCTAAACTTTATACTTCCTTGCAGGGTTACGAAAATAAGTTCATTATTTAAGAATTCTAATTTAAAATCAGTCCGAAATATTTATATCTTGGATGACTATCTTATAGACTAGAAGGAGATTGATGTGATATATTCACCTTTTAAGATTAATTTATGAGGATTTAACAATCTAGTCTCTGAAATCTAGCGGCGAGCGTCGAAACCGTTGCCGTACTCGTGCCGTCGTTTTCCACGGCCAAATACCGTTGACCAGGCTCTAAATGACAATATGATATTTCCTTGGTAGATAATAATTTAAAACCATCTGGAAATATCTATATGTCAGAATCATTGAAATCTCAGAAAAGATCTAACTAGGTAGATAATGTTCAATTAAATATGACCTTGCCAGGATATGCGATCACAACCCTGACGGGTGTTGTTTATTTTTCCCTCATTGTGTACAAAATTGGTCTAGTAAAGAAAAGTAAGGCGGTATCTTAGACTACACTGTTGTTATGTTATACTTATGTAGACATGTTAAACACACTGACGTAGTTATTGAAATAATCAATTTTACCTTGTAAGTATATAGTTTTAATTACAAACTAGCAACTGTTCTATATTCGAACTTGTGCCATGCGAATGTACCTGAAAATTAGATAAGTTTTGTTTTTTAAGTAGCTCGTACACTGCCCTAGGGCAGTAAAAATGGAAGACTAAGGCTATTAACATACGATGTATGGATTTTTTATTACCGCCCTGGGTGTTGGCAGGATTTATGCCTCCTCCTGACCAGCAAGTGGGATTTTCTGCGCGGACAGGGTGCGATAATGTAACAGGGTGACATAGTAAAATATACAAATTACCTCTTTAGAGTTACTATAGTTTTTATTATCTGTCACAAGTCAATATTGATGTGACGTTGCTTTATAACGAGCCTAGGTTCTAGTAAGTAATAATATCTATCAAAGGTATACATATTATTCTACGCAGTTATTCAATACCTGTCGTTGTTCCATCTAGGAACTATTGCTGTGCGAATGTACCTGAATAATTAAGTCTGACTAATTTAAGTTTACTTTTAAGATCGTATAATTATGTGATATACAAATATTAAAGCAATATAAAAAAAATCTAAGTCGTTTATTTATTGTAATTGACACCTGCCAATATTTAAATAATGTTTTGGCTGCGAGCTCCGAAAGTTGATTAACTCAATTCGGGATGATTTTATCTACATATGATATCGAGGGTTTCAGGCCAAAGGGGCGTATACGCAAAGCAAAACGCTTGCTTATACGCCCCTTTAGCATGAAGCCCTCGATATATTTATTTTAAACCATTGCGTGCCTACGTCACCGGGCAATGCTGCCCGGACGTGGGGGATGGGGGTACGCGGAACTGGAAGCAATAGTGGCTCCACGTACAAGAACTGAATGAGAATATAAAAAAAGTTCATCAAACCGATGCCCGTCTCTACTACTTGTATCGTAACATTTACTATGGCCAGATGTGCCGTTATTGTGGATTCAAATAGAGAGCCAAATAATATAATCTAAGCAAGTATTAGCATTATTACTGCGTTGCAGTGATTTGATACCCAAATCGCGCATTGTCTACATTTATTTATTTGGTAAGTACATAACGAAAACACTCGCGTCTGTGTTCATGGCACTATCCGACAGCGAGGGTAGGATACATGCGATATGGGGTTTTCGTATCGTCTTTTCTTTGGGCGAAACATAACTAATAATGTGGTTGTACTATTATTCCAGCTATTTGAATCCTACTAGTACGGCTCATTGCGATTTCAATATTTTGCGAACGTGACCGGCTTGCAGTGCTATGCGAACGGCGACATCAACAACGCCAGTCTTTTAAAATTACTCAATCTATCGTTTACCTTAATTTCAGCTGTGGACCTTAAGGTGACCCTAATCGGCAGGGGAGCAAAGAGACGATTTTAATCGAAGAGGACTCAGTGCACATTATGGTGACCAGGAGTGCGAATTAAGCGTGTTTTTATAACGACTTGGAAGTGTTAATGTGTAGGTCAGAATTTAGTTTGTAAGCGAAGACTTTATTAAAATATCATAAGTGTCTTTTACATTACGTATAAATTGGATAATTTTAACAATAGTTTGCTATTAGCTATTAAACTTATGTGGATGTTGAATAAGAATTTTCTTCGGAAGGTGCCTCTCTGGGGTGCAATACTTTAAATGCGCAGCATTACGTTTGTATGACGTTAAGACAACTCTTTAGTTGTGACAACAGCAGCGGATTCGTTGAAGCAGTTCTTTTGCGAATAAGAAGGCTACGTTCGCTGTTAAGGAGTCCATACGGAGGAGGCTTATTTTGCTTTGCTACCGTGCTATTGGGACAAGTCGTCTTGACCTCGTTTCCTCGTACTACGCCCATACAATCCGAAAAAGAAGATACTTAGTCCTAACAAGCACACCTACGTGCGTCCGCGCTTCTCACAGGATCTCGATAGCTTTAACGTCGCGACGAGAATGTATAATATGAAAAGGTACTATGACGTACGATATAAAATTATATGTTAAGTATGTATATGACTATAGTTATTCAGTCGTCAAAGTATTTGTTAAAAATTAATGTACCACATATGTTCAACATTGTTCGTAGCAATAGGTACACAAGTGTAATTACTAGAATAGTACATTAGACAACTAGGGTGGTAATACAAAGAAAGCCCGAGATTGCAGATGTTTGCGGCCCAAGCTGCAAGCGAGGGACGTAAATACGCGATCGAGGGCTTTCTTTATTACCTCCCGTGTTGTGTACATCATTTTATGTCTACTACTTGGCCAGAAAGCGGGTTTTTCCGTGCGCGCAGCGTGCGGAAAAAGCCACTTTATGGCCAGGTGTGGCATAATAATATTTTTAAAACAAAATGAGATTTACCGGAATGTTTTCCCCCAAAGTGGGGTTTACTGAGAAAGGAGCAGCTCCTAGATACATTCTTAGAAGAAAAACAATTCATTTTGCGGGGTAAAATTTTATTCAAAGGAAAATGAAGTATGTAATAGACGAAATGGACAGTCCCATTTACTAATCATATCTAGTGAGCTAAAGATTACTAGAGTGTGATTCACGTGTGATTACGATAACTTTGCAGAGCGGAACATGGCAACACCTCCGTTTCAATGTAGCTGCGTACACACAAGCCAACGAACGCCAACGAATGGGTTTCGCCGGCCTTCGTTGGCCCAGTCTGGACGACTTAGCAAACGCCAACGACCGTTCCATAATCGTTCGTTGGCGTGTGCCAGCAATTCGCAGCGTGGCGGAATCATTTACGTGCGTTCACACCAGGCCAACGAACGCCAACGAAAGATATTCGGCGTTGGCTACCGCACGTTCGTTGGTACTCGAAGATGCGTTCTTTGGATGCACCTTCAATAATCAACGAACGTGAGGCATCAGTCGAATCAAATCAATCAACAAAAACATTTCGTCGCTACCTCAATATTTGTTTTTCTACATTGGTTATGTTTTGAGTACAAAATATCTTTTTAGGTTAAAAGTCTAAAAGAGGTTTCGTTCGTTGGCCTTCGGCATGCGTCCACACCGCGTTGAGTTTGCTTAAAATCCTTTGATGTTGCCTCCACGCTGCGGAACGCTGGCACACGCTAACGAACGATCGTTGGTGTTTGTTAAACCGTCCAGACACGGCCAACGAAGGCCAGCGAAAACCATTCGTTGGCGTTCGTTGGTCTGGTGTGTACGCAGCTGACCGAGAACCAACGAACGAGCGATAGCCAACGCCGACGAACCTTCGTTGTACGCAGCTTGTCACAATTTCATAAGCTGCGTACACACCAAGCCAACGAATGGGTTTCACCGGCCTTCGTTGGCTCAGTCTGGACGACTTAGCAAACGCCAACAACCGTTCGATAATCGTTCGTTAGCGTGTGCCAGCAATTCGCAGCGTTACGTATCATTTGGCCTGCGTACACACCAAGCTAACGAACGCCAACGAAGGTTCGTCGGCGTTGGCTACCGCACGTTCGTTGGTACTCGAAGATGCGTTCTTTGGATGCACCTTCAATAATCAACGAATGTGAGGCATCAGTCGAATCAAATCAATCAACAAAAACATGTCGTCGCTACCTCACTCTTTGTTTTTCTACATTGGTTATGTTTTGAGTACAAAATATCTTTTTAGGTTAAGTCTAAAAATAACTTTCGTTCGTTGGCCTTCGCGCATGCGTCCACACCGCGTTGAGTTTGCTTCAAATCCTTTGATGTCGCCGCCACGCTGCGGAACGCCGGCACACGCCAACGAACGATCGTTGGCGTTTGTTAAACCGTCCAGACATGGCCACCGAAACCCATTCGTTGGCGTACGTTGGTCTGGTGTGTACGCAGTTGACCGAGAACCAACGAACGTGCGATAGCCAACGCCGACGAACCTTCGTTGGCTTGGTGTGTACGCAGCTATAGAAATTTGACTTTTAAACGGAGGTGTTGCCATGTTCCGTTCTGCAAAGTTGTCGTAGTCGCACTCTAGCTCATTTTGCATCCACGACGTAGTCTATCGCCGACGTAATGCATTCGTCCCTCTCACGCACATGCTAGAAAGAGACGTATGCTTTACGTCAACGATAAATTTCACCGTGCATGGAGGTGATTTGGCGCAACAAAGAAATGAAAACTTAATTAGCGAGGATCTTACAATCAATAATCCAGCAACCAAAATAAGCAAGTTAGTATGGGGGATAGAGGTAAGTAGAACAATCTTATACGACCAGTTAAAAGCACTAAATAATGTTTAAAATCTCCCCAGAATGACGCTGTTTCAAGAGAGTATGAAATAAACTTTTACGTTACACCTGGCCATAAAGTGGCAATAACCGCCCGCTACGCATGCGGAAAATCCCACTTCATGGCCGGGGGAGACGTAATATTTTGTACCTACTTACCACGGGCGGTAATAAAGAAAGCCTCAGATCGCATATTTATTGCTCTTGCCTTCGGCTCGGGCGTCAAATACTTGCGATCTGAGACATTCTTTGTTTTACCGCCCTAGATAGGTAATGTACTATTTCAATACACTTGCTCATAAAGTGGCTCTTTATTTCATGTTTCTTACGCGCGGAACGCCGGCAGCTTATACACACAACCACAAGTGCTTTTTACTTTAAATTACCGCACTAGTGCTGTAATTACCGCCAATGAGGGTGTTTAAAAATCATAAATCCACCAGGTGGCAGCAGGGTGGCGAATGGTCTTTTTGACAGTAGGTGTCAAAATCCACCAATCACATCACCTGATTTTGACATCTACTGCCAAATAGACCATTCGCCACCCTGCTGCCACCTGGTGGATTTATGATTTTTAAACACCCTCCGCGCGGTTATTATCCGCGCAGCGCCGACACCGTGTGCCTATACATTAGGGTGGAGCGCGATTGTATGGAAAAAAAAAATCGAATTTCAAAATGGGACGCAATGGAATAGGTGCTCTAATACCGTAGCATATTATGTCTTAATAAATATGAAATTGGATTATTATTATAAGTACTGCCACAACGACAAGTAAGTTTTTTAAAACTTAATATTGTAACACCTGCACAACTATGGATAATAAATGCACATTTTATATTTTTCTTACTTCATACATGCAATCTGGTTCACTTTTATAAGATAGGAATAAAATATCACTGCATTATCATATCCTTTTTTTAAATATTATCAAGTAATAATTAAGGATAGCTTAAAAAAACTAAAACAAAGAATTTGCAGTCCTATTTGGTGGCATTGCCACGAATCACAGCTATAATATACGACGACAAGGCTGTGAACGAATTAGGACACGTTATGATATAATAAAAATACTGGAAAGTATAAAACTATAGATGTAATCTTGTCTAAATTTTGCTTTATGCCCTACCTACAACACGCAAGCTACTGAAAGAGGCATCAAATTAGTAACAAAATCATATTTAGAGCTACACATGGGCTAGAGAAATATGAAGAAATGGATAAAAAACTAATTCCAGTCTTGTTATATCTTGCAAAGTGCGAATGTGAAAAATTCCATAGTATCAAATTTTATTCAAGGTTTAGTTTGTTACGTATAACCGCTTAGTATGGTGATTTTTAATTTTCATCTGGTTTTTAGTTATTTCAAGTAGCAGTACTATCAATAAAAAACGTATTTTTTAAATTGAGCCTAATTGTACTTAGCATAGAAATTGGGTCACTTTTCCAATACTTCAATGACCTTGGGGCAGTACTTCCACTGAAAATTTTGAAAAGCTCTCATATAAACTTTTAATTGTATTTCCCTAGAGCATCTGTTTATAACTATCCCTATTTCAAAATCCGAAAAAAAGGAAGTCGCTCCACCCACACCCACATGGGCGTGCGCCGCGCACTACACCACACGACGAGGTTAGATAACCCACAAAATAAATACAAAAACAGAAGTCCTAAATGATAACTTGTTAAATATTATTCTTTCGCAAGTGTGTTGAAAAACGTCATATGACACTCGTCAACGTCAACACAGCCTCGACTGCAATGACCAACATAGCCCACTCGTATCATACATAATGTACTATTAGCAGTTGTAGACTGAGTGAAGTGTGCTATTATGGAGGGTAGAGGTAAGGTTTATAGTATTTTATGCAACAGTTGTATAAGTGGGTTAAAAAAATGCGAATTGCGTGAGTTGCGATACGAGCCGCGAATGCGGCGAGTATCGCAAATAGAGACGCAATGAGCGTTTTTTGACTTAATTATACAACGTTGCATACAATACTTTTTCTACGACTAGGTTTTAAATTATAAAATACAACAATAATCATAATCTGGAAACAAGGCAAATATGACGTTTGACTGACAGTATGTGTCTATGGTAAACTTTTTCTTTTTATTTAAAATATACTTAAATTAAAAATACTTTTTTTTATGTTGGCATCAATTAATTTAGTTCGGAAAGTTTTGTTTTTCTTAAAAACCGTAGGAATTTAATTGTTTGTTAAGTTGGTAGTTGTGCATTTTTACCGTAAAGTTAAAATTGAGCGATTAATCCTTGACCTAAGTTTAGCCTAGATTTAGAAGTCTGTGGCTGTTAGCAATAACGTAAAGTGACTATAACGACACTAGTGCTGTTATGGGGAATAGAGTATAGACTTCTCTGAATTCATATTATGTATGTTCTTATATTAGTGTTCGTGACCAAGTAAAAGACAGATAACAGTACAGGAGTAGAAAAATATTTTTATGCCACACCTGGCCATAAAGTGGCTTTTTCCGCACGCTGCGCGTACGGAAAAAGCCGCTTTCTGACAAAGTGTAGACATAAAATGATGTACACAACACGGGAGGTAATATAGAAAGCCCTCGATAGTATGTTTACGTCCCTCGCTTGCAGCTCGGGCCGTAAACATCTGCGTTCTCTGGCTTTCTTTGTATTACTACCCTAGTTGTGTAATGTACTAATGGTGACTAAAGAAGGTGTAAGCGGCAGTATACCACTATTATCACAGAATAAGTATTACATTTCGTTTCGACGGACACTTCGATACCATACCCAGAGACGATTCTACTTAACTCTACCCTCCATACAGGTTAGTTTCGGAGTACTGTTCTGACAGACCAAATCAGTTACTTTTTATGAAGTGTCAAAACGTTCAGATAGCACGCAGGCACAGAACGGTTCCATGAAGAAGAGTGATATGACGTCATTTTACTCAGTGATCAAATCATGTCCTTTTTTTAGTTTTTGATCTTTTAAGAATCGTTGAAAACACTAAATATAAGAAGTTCAGTTATTATTTGCAATTTTTCGAAAGCTGATTTAAAGGCTAGCGTGTAATAATTTGTATTGACTACAAGTAAGTAGCCTATTACACAGCTCTACAAAAAAACTTTTTTTTTGTTGCCCTGGATATCATCGCAAATTTTTACGTTTTCAAGTGCCCAGATTACGAATATATTCATGAACGTTCTCAATGTGCTTGTATTTTCATGATTTTTGCATTTCTTATATTTTGAACTATTATCGGCTTATTAAAATGAAAATAATGATTTTAAAAAAAATCAGAGCAAATCTTACAAAATCATTGATAGTTTCATGAATTGTGTGCATAAATAGACCCAAAATCACTTTCATATCTAGGGCAACAAAACCACTGTAGACCAGTGTTATTATTTTACTGTTGTAATACCTAATTTTTATAGTATTGCCTTAATTATTTATAAATAAACAATAGATAGATATGTTGTGTAGATAATTCTGTTAATTAATACGTTTTTTATTACTATCACCTGCTTCAGCAGCCTATTAAGTATCTTATACCCGAGCATTTTTTTAATGCTACCTAACACTTAATTTTTTACATTTGATAAATTTATGTGTTTCCTACTCAGAATCGCAAGTACTATCAACTCTGATAGGAGAAAAAATGTGTCCTAATATTTTTTTCACGTTTCCTTAATTTTTAGGATTCCGTACCCAAATTCCGTAATTCCGTACTCACAGTGTCACAGGGCTTTAACTTTGGAACGCTTGTTTTGTATTGATTATATTATGCAATATAGTGTATTGTACCTAGTCGGTCCTAAAGTTCTGTCACAAATAAAAATAATGATAAAAACAAAAGTACAAATCAGTTTTTAATAAATTATATACCAATTTAAAGTTATTATAACTTATTCAAAATTACCTCCCTTGTTTTTAATACAGGCCAATAAACGCCGCGGCCAGTCGTCTATCGCAGCACGCACCATATTCATGTCTATTTCAGCGACTGCTTTTCTTATAGATGAATTCAGGCTCTCCAAATTTTTATGTGGTTTAGCACAGACCTCCTCTAAGACCTTTTTTTTTGACCCCGGGAAATTTAATATCTTTTTGACTACTACTGGTATTCCTACTGACACCCATCTGCAAAGCCATCAACTTCTGTTTTCGGACAGGATTTCTCGCTATACGGGCCTTGATCGCTTTGATCACTGCTGGTGCTCTTACGGAGCGTGGACGGCCAGTTCTTTTTTTGTCCTCAACACTAGAGACTTCATTGTACCTATCAATAGTACGGTACGCAAACCTAAGCGTTATGCGCCTCGACAATTTTATGTACCTACCATCTAATGTTACAATAGTGTCCCGGCCCTTTGGGAGGCGTGCGCGGAGCCGAAGCCAACGCGTAGAGGCCCTTTCGACAATTTAATGAAAGGCAACGTGTACACCCAGCGGATGCTGTCCCTGCCCGTGTCACGGGACGCACGCAGAGACAGCCCCCGCCAGATGCAAGGACTATTGTTGATTGATGGAATCTAAATTTACTGGGTTATGGTGGTGGAATTATGGACTAGATACTGTGCTATGGATTGAGACATGACGGCGCCTGTCAGGAAAAGTGTCTCATGGCTTTCGCGGCACTGACAGACCGTGACTTGCCCTCCGCTGATGGGCCCCTGTTAAATAGCGACATTATGAGCAATGGCCCAGGGGCAACACCGCTGCCAAGGGCTGCAGGGTGTCGAGAGGTGTGCTGCGCTTTCTCCGAGGGTACTCGCGGCGTTATGCCTTTTATCACTTCCACGCCTGGAGCATATAGCTCTCGCGACTCCACTCTGGACGGCCGGTTAAGGCAAGCCAGAGGCGGAGGTCCTTTCACTAAATCCCATGACCCTCTCTAAGGACCCCCCGGAGCACTCGGGTACGTGGGGTCGCTACTCCCCAACAGCTCGCCACAAGCTGCCCTGCGTTATTATTATTATTATAAACTTATTATATTTAATTTTTTAAGCAACTTGAAAATGGTACTTGGCGAGTGCCCACAGCGGTGCAACGCTAAAACAGCTATTCGGTTTTCTTTCAATGTCCACTCCATCGTGAGAAATCGCAGCAAATGACTGTTTTTGTTTTAAAATAATTGTCAAACATTCAAAAATGGAATACAAAAACATTTTCTTAAAATTATGTTTTAATTTAAAAATAATGTGCCAGTGACAGAACTTTAGGACCGACTAGGTCATATGAACTCCACTTAAGAGATTTTCTGGTCTATTTTATACTTGCAGCGAGGGCGTATATTGCATCCAGAGCGAAACGAAGGATTATAATGGAATCCTGGGACTAGCGAGGGACTTAACATGTTCACCGTTCTAATTTGAATTATAGACGGGTCACGAACAATTAACGTGTTAACCCAAGATGGAAATAAAATTGCTACGGGGTGGTCATCCATAAAGTACGTCACACTAATTTCGTGACTTTTTGACCCCTCACCGTATTTGGTTTTGAAATGTGACGTCACGAAACTTAGGACTCTACCAACCCTTGTCACACAATATCACACTTCGTTACCACCTCCCACCCCCTTAAGGTGTGAAGTACGTTATGGATGATCCCTACCGTGAGACACTGCTTTTCAAATCAACTACCTAGGGTAAACCACCCAATTATTGGCACTTTAAGAGGTCAGTCTGAAATTAAATTACCATAAAATATTATTTACAAGAGCTAGTACACAAAATATGTAACAGTATCAAAGGAAATACTTTACCCTTTATTTCTATAACCATTTTTATGTGATTAGTTAGTATTTAATAAAGATTTTATTTAAAACCAAAAGACTATATCAAAATCCAATTATTGGCATACAGATTCTAAATATTGGCATCTACTCGTCTAATTATTAGCAGCAAATAATGTACTATCATTGAAATTTACATAAACATATTCAAACAACAACATCTTCTCAACTTCATTTATGCTAAGGTTTTTGTTACCTCTAATATGACCATAATCAAATTTGTCGTCTTCAAGAATGCATAATACTTCTTCAGAACACAAAATATTGTTCAAAATACATTTGTTATCGTCCTTTTTTAGTTGGTTAAGCGGTTTCTCAAACACAGGTTGAATTATTCCGCCTTTTTTTGTGTTATTCTTAGTATCCAATTTTTCGTTTTTTATTTTAATACTGTTATATATTTTATTACTCTTCATTGTTCACAATGTTCTACTCTTAATTAATAAAAAACCCATTAGTAGCACTCAATATTCTATTATCGGCACTACTGCCAATAATAAGCATTTGCTATTGGCACTAATGCCTATAAAGGGATTTTGATGAAATTATTGTTCCAAATATTGGCATATAAATAAAATATAATAAAGATATTCCAAATATAATCTTTGAATCTACTGCCTAGAGATTTAATCAGGGCCGTATTTGGGGGAGGGCAGGCGGGGCAGCTGCCCCGGGCCTCCACAACACTTCCCTAATAAATAGGAGCCTTCACTAGTCTGTTAGGGGCCTCCGCTCCTTCGTTGCCCCAGGGCCTTCACACCTGCAAATCCGGCCCTGGATGTAGTTAAGTAGATCAATTTAGTTCCAAAGTATAAATTAGCCGAATAGCTGCGATATGCGATGGTTAATAAAGCGCTTACCTTAGGAATAAAACAAAATTACTGCACCAAATCACAAGCACAAAATTGAAACTGCTGTTTTTAAAATCGCCATATCTGTTATTTTCTATAATGGGGTCGATTTTCAACAGAAAATTAATGCCATTTTACTTTTTAATGCAAACCAAACTTGAATAATCCATGGTTTCCTTATATTTTCAAATTAAACTCTAAAGTGCCAATAATTGGAAGAGTGCCAACGATTGGGTGGTTTACCCTATGAGAAACGTGTATTGAGCAAACATAATATATCTTACAAGGTAAGTAGTTTTATTTTTGTGTAAACTATCTGCAAAATCAAGATAATGACCGAACATTTTAAAAATGCATTCAAATGTCCTTGAACACAAAAGTAGCACTTTGATCCTTCATCAGAAGGAAACAGCTTTATTTATGTTAAGAAAACATGAAAAAATTCATGTCACCTGTACTTGAATATCTAGCGAATGTGAGCCATTCAAATATGCGTAGGTATGTGGACCTACCTATACTCGTATAATGTGTGGCTCCCATCCCTAGAAGCCTTGGAGTATGCTTATGGTTACCGCCGAAAAAATGTACCCTAACATTCGTGAACGTGATTATCCTGATGTCATGATAAGTGAGTGACCGGCATTAAAATACTGCCTTACTAACCACTGAAGTATTTTTAAATCTAAATTGTTATATTGCAAGCCCCGGGGAGGGACCATCTTTATAAATAAATTGTTTCCATTGAGTAAACTTACGATGTGCATTATTAAGGAAGTTTTTCTTATATCCTACTTTATACCAGTGTTGGCTTTAATCAATCACATATTATGTTGTTCGACTGATTAACAGTGCCGTATAAAGCCTTTTCTGCGCCCTGTGCGAGCTTCTATAACTGCGCCCTTGTTTTTTTTTAGATATAGATAGCAGTGGCGTGGCGTCCATAGAACTCGATTTCCATCGACTTGCCTAATATTAGGCATAGGCAGTGCAGCACTTAATTCTAGTGCTCTTAAAGAAAATTTAAGCCAAAGTTGCTCCGGCTTGCCCAAGCATTTCTTCAACGCCACGCCACTGATAGGTGCCCTAGGGTACTGGTTGGTCTGGTCTTCTTGCGCCCCCCAGAGTCTACGCTCTGTGCCTGGGCACCGATGCCACCGCTCAGTGTTCCACGTAGAACATCGTAGCTGGACAATAATCATTACAGTATTTATCGGAATGACTTTCTAAACTTGATAAACAACCCCTTGGCCACTAAGATTATACAAATAATTTTGCAGGATAATCAACTGATTATGAGTAATAAGTCAGTAAAGTCAGTATATAAGGAAGAGGGTAAATATGTTTGAAATTATTTGTGTTTCTGCTTTAGTTGCGATACGTGATCGCTGGTTTATTACAGTATTTTATTATTTTATTGTAATTGTTTATATAAGTTTTCTAGATATTTTAAAATTTGATCGCAAACTTAAAGATTGTAAGTTTTTTGCTCATTTTCAAAGTTCTTTAGACTAGAAATAACATTAAAAAATGGAGTTGTTTGAAGAGTGGCTTATACATGCAAAAGAAAACTAAAATAGCATGCTGTTGAAGTTTGTGACGGTAAAATTGGATCTGTTGGGTGTTACTGAGGTATCCCTGAAGGAAATCAAGAAGGTTATAAGCAGATTATCATCGACACTGGGGACAAAATGGAATGAATCTGGAAGGGTTCGTGAATATTTTCTGCGTAGGTTTTCTGAGTGGATGTCTAGGGATTTACAGTTTACTGTGTCTCTATCTCAATCCCAGCCTTCAACTTCAAATCTTCGTCAGGTCGCGGGCGACCTCTAAAGGAATTTGATAACTTAAGTGACAAAACCAAAAGGCGACGGCGTCTTGAAGACTGTTAATTCGTGGCACACAAATGAATTGATTTCTGCTGCAGAGATATCAGCACGTGGACTCAGGAATTTAGCAACTGTCATAAGGGAAGCCAGTAAGAATCCAGAGAAATGTAAGAAGATGAAGGACCTGCTATCGGCTGAAAGTTCAGGACACAGATGTTTAACAAAAGAAGAGGCGTTGGAGTACTACGTAAATACAAAATTAACTTCTGACTCTTACAAACAAGGTCAAGAGCGGACCCTGTCAGTAGAGCACAAGGTATATCCTTCGCATAATTCTTTTAGAAAAGCTAAATATGATTGTTATTGTGACTCAAAGGATATTTTTTTGGCTGAGACACGCGCAGAAAATAAGTTTCAAGCGGTTTTGGATAAAACAGCTGAAAGGTTAGTTACTGCACAAACTCCAGTTCTCAAAAAATTGCCTCTGACTCATAATCATCATTCACTCTTGTTAGTCAATGGGAATGTGATGGAAGTTCTGGTCATAGTAATTATAAACAAAAATTCACGAGTAGTACAGAAATTATTGGTATTAAATGTGTTGATGATGACATTCGACCCTGTGATAAACAGCCACAGAAATAAATCTAAGAAACTGACGGGTAATCTCTCTTCTGAAGTTCTGCATTTAATAATTCCTCCTGTTAATATAAATACACCTGATGTGCTACCGACTATGTTGAAGCCAATTCGGAGGAGAAAATTTTAATGATGATGACTGTAATTAGTAAAATAACCCTAATATTTACTAAGGGGCCCAATTTTTTAGATAATTTTTAGTTTTTGCTAGGTTTATTTTCATAGGTTTAGTTTAATTTTTACTAAAGTAAGTAGTTCAATTTTATATGTGGTTTGTGTTTTGAAATAAATGACTTCACAAACTTTCACATTTATAATATTTGTAGAGTAGGATAGGATTCGAAATATAAGGCCTGTTCACGTTGTACGCTACACGCCTTACGAAAAGGCCTTATATTTCGAAAAGTTTATGGGTATAATTTTTTCACCTATGTATTTCGTTGGTGTTATTTGGGTACCATTTATTTATTAGCAGCATCAGATTTTGGATATCTTTACGGTGTAGGTACGCTATCTTGACGGTCACATAGAAATACAATCAACAACAACAGATACATTTTTCACTTATTTAATGCTTTATGATCACAATAAATAAAAGATAAAGTATATTTTTTAATCTAAAATCGGCTAAGCGATAATGATTCTATAACACAAATAAAAAATGTATAGGTACTTAGTTGCCCACATACAATTATTTTATGCAAATATATATATATAAAATTTTGAGGGTTAATAAATTTTATTCACTTGCCACCCTAAAATTTTCGTACACCCGACTAAATTAAATTTACCAAATACCTAGAGATAGCAGACTTGGATCAATGGATGTGACACACGTTAATGGCTACAGTTTGGCGTATATATACGAAGGCATTTGCATGTGTGTGGAACCGGTATAATAGGTCGCTACGTCCCTATAGATTGGCTGACGAAATTGGCTTGCTTAGAACTATTTTAAACCTTTTACTGCTAAAAATTCTTTCCGTTTTCGGTGTGGCCATGCTGAAAATTGCTTTTTTAATTAGGCACATGTGCTAGCCACACTAATCAATAACCGTCTCCAAACCACGGGCACTACGTAAAATGTCACGACACGCATGACATATTTGACATTCAAAGTTTGATCGTGTTCTCAAGAAGGCAGGTAGTCAGGTAGACTATCTCTTTCAAAGTTTAGAGTTATATCCTGAAAGTTTTAGTTTAGACATGGCAGAGTAAGTTAAACTTTATTTTTTTTAAATTAGCATTCAATACAATTATTTGTCGACAATAAATTGGGCTATATCGTGACTTTGCCATTTGGCTTCCAGAGCATGACTTGGAGTAATTTCATAGGGTTAAAAGTGTTGATCTTGAGTTAAAAGTTTATGGCGCCACTCTAATTTAAAAAAATATATGTGAAACTTAAAATGGCTTTTTGAAATCCACAGCCAACCTTACTTCTATTGGCAAGCCTGAATGTTTTTGTTTAGTGAACTGTGAAGACTTTTCTTATTTTCTACATCTTTCTCTGTAAATATGTAATATATGAAAAGTAAGTACTTGATTAATTGTTAGGTCAAGTAGGGCATAAGTAAAGGCTGCTATATACTTAGAGGTTATCTGAAGGTCACTGTATGTATTCATGCTGGAAAGGTGTATGGGACTATCTATACACTAGGCAGGCATAAAATTTAAGTTACAATAATTGTAGAAATAGTTTGTATATAGTCTTTTTTGTCAAACAATGAATCCATTTGAGATTTTATTTGTAATTTTTGCAGACCTAAGGCTGATATTGCCCTCATTGGGCTAGCTGTGATGGGCCAGAATCTCATCCTCAACATGGATTCTAAGGGATTTGTTGTTTGTGCATATAACAGAACAGTTGCTAAGGTATGTGTTTAATTACTTAACCTCCTGCCGCCCACCATTCATGCAAAATTGACAATGAAATTTGAACTTTGAACTTGAGAGAGTTGAATTTATTATTTTTTAGTTTGAAAAGAAACAAAACAAATGCCACTTTATTCCTTTTATTAAAGATTAAAATTACATTGAATTATGTATGTCCTTTTTATAGGCCTCTGGGTGGCAGGAGGTTAAAACATTTCTAAGGCAAGATAAATAAAATGTAATTTTCTGTCTTCTGGCTGGAAAGCGTTGACTTCCGGGCCGCTGCACTAAAAGAAGTTGCTGCATTCCAGCTCCGTCGAACAGAGAAAATACACACCTTGGCCAGTAAATAAAGAAAGCCTGAGATCACATGTTTGTCAACAATTAAATGTGATCAGAGACATTTCTTACTTTACTGGCTTATAATATACTATTTTGAATGAGTACATTTACTATAAATATTGATTCATGAGCCTTTGTATGCCATGTTCCTTGTCCATTCCAGTTCAGTTGAATTTTATTAGTTATTACCGATGTTTAAAACATCAAAGTTAATTTTATAACTGCTAAATTTTGAAAGTGGCATACAAAACTTTACAAAAGGTTAATAGAATTTTATATTCAAAATGGTTCAATATTCTTTGAATGAATTGATGTATGAAGATACTGATGTCTTTTGCAGGTGGATCAATTCCTTGCTAATGAAGCCAAGGGAACAAAAATTATTGGTGCCAAATCTTTAGAAGATATGGTTGCCAAACTCAAAAAGCCAAGGAAAGTTGTTATCCTGGTGAAAGGTAAAGTATTTATCTGGTTAGGTAAAGTAATTCTGGGTCAAAGCCTTTTGAGATAACATTTATAATTTTGAGAAAACAGTAAAGAAATTAAAATTATGTTTTTATTTGCAGCTGGGGCTGCAGTGGATGAATTTGTTTCAAAACTGGTGCCACTGCTGGAGAAAGGGGACATAA
The DNA here is from genome assembly GCA_947034925.1 of Eudemis profundana. Classification (NCBI taxonomy): domain Eukaryota; kingdom Metazoa; phylum Arthropoda; class Insecta; order Lepidoptera; family Tortricidae; genus Eudemis; species Eudemis profundana. The sequence goes on from OX344794.1 coordinate 32,519,805, forward strand.
TCATTGATGGAGGCAACTCTCAGTACATGGACACACAGCGCTGGTGCAAGCAACTCAAGCCGACCGGCATACACTATTTGGGGATGGGTGTAAGTTCTATCTAACTTTTTGAAACATTGTTCTATATCTAATTCCTATTTGAAATCTTAATTAATTCTTGGGATTTTTCTACTAACTTTCTACAAACTGAGCCACTGTTAATTGGCCACACATAGTTTTTAAGATGTTGTAATGAAGTTTACATCTGTTTGTAAATGTACAAGTAACAGTGTACTTGATGGCATGATATAAACACAGTTTTAACTTGCAATGTATGTATGTATGTAAGTATGTTTGTTTGGGTGGAATCTTGTAGCTCAATTTTGAAGCAGATATCTTTAACCTATTGAGCTGAAATTTTGCAAGAATATGTAAATCAGATGACAACACAATATTCTTTTGATATGGAGCTGATCAGATGATGGAGCCGGATGGTAGCCACAGGATCATCTAACTTACATAAGATAAATTCATCGTAATTGGGTACATTTCATAAGTTGTGACGTGCAGTTTGCGATTATAAAAAAAAGGACAGTTAGCAATAAAAACATGTCTCAAAAAACATTTTTTGACAAATTTATTTAATGTAGTGTCATAAAGTCGCTACCATTTCACACAAAATTCTTATAGCTATTCAAGTTATGAAAATTGTGAACCATAACTTGATAATTAAGTGGCCAGTTGAAATATTTATATTCTAAAGAAAAATATTGATAGACAAAGCACAGTCTTTATTTGACATCATTATATTTAGCAACAACATGAAATGTATGAGTGTGACCATTTTAAGGTCCTTGAGTGTGACTACAACTTTTTCATTACTGATTTTTGTTATATATTTGCAAATATGAATTTGATCTCTGACAGTGAGTCAAACTAGAAAAGTTAATTATGCACACATTGGCATGTGAAAGGAGATTAATGCCTGTGAAAATCAAACTGTTGATACAATAACTGTTATCAGGTAGAATCCATTTTTACTTGCGATAATACGAATACCTCCGACCTCTGACCTCTGTAGAATGTGTGGGATGTAGACTAATGTTGAATTTTACAACATAATATAGTCACATGGATTGGAAAATACTAAACTATCATAACATAAAAGAAATAAACAAAAAATGTATAAAAAATATAAAGTTATGAGACCACAAAGTTAAAAAAAACGATATTTTTTTATCGTCTTAAAGAAAAATTAAATTAAATTTCGGAATTCTTAAAAAAACACTGAAAAAATAAATGTATGACAACTATGTGCTTAAACGCACTTATTCGTGCTCAAAATGGCAAAATGCTATATGTTTTCATACAGACTTAGTACAGCGATGGAACGGATGACGTCATAGGTTCCTAACGTTTTGTATAGAGCGTTTTCAATGCTCAGTGCGATCTGCTACTTTTGATTACAATTTGTGGCTGTTCTACTTATACATATCGTCGACCGTAGGCTGAATTACGGTAAGGGACAGGCACAACAATGTCCCTTACCGTAATTCAGCCTACGGTCGACGATATGTATTAGGTGTCATATAGATATTTGTTCCTCACAAATAGTAGAATCGATTTACGACAGAAAAAACTGGCCAAGAGCATGTCGGACCACGCTCAGTGTAGGGTTCCATAGCCGTAACTATAAGGTAAAAAATACGATGTAAAAAAAGTACAACAACAAAAGAGCGTATCTTCATAGCAATTACGTCCTTTTGTTGAGAAGCGCAGTTTATCGGCAATAACTCAAAAACGGTTAATCCGATCTTGTTGAAAATAATTTTCGTTGAAAGTATTAATTGAGCGTTATCTTTGTAATTTTTTTTATATTTTTTGGACACACGGTTTAGAAGATAGAGGGGGGGGGGGACACAATTTTCACAACTTTCGGAGCGATTATTTCCAAAGGTATTCACTTAATCACAAACATTACTTAAGAACCTTAAAATGTTTTCAAAAGAGCTGTCGAACTATGTACCACACGTTGATATTTTGTGAAAAAATTTTTTTTTAGTTTCTGTTACATGTATGGAGTGCCCCCCCCTAGATTTTTTTATTTTTATTATTTAACTACCAAACTTAGTTGCGGCATCTACAACACATCTATATTCCACATTTCATCAGTATAGGTCTTGTAGTTTTTGAGTAAAATGCCTGTGACATACGGACGGACGGACGGACGGACGGACGGACGGACATGACGAAACTATAAGGGTTCCTTTTTAGCCATTTTGGCTACGGAACCCTAAAAAATCGAGTCAACAGGCGAATTTCAGTTACACATGTGTGAATAACAATATTGCAATAGCACATTACACAACTAGGGTGGTAATAAAAAGAATGGCCCAGATCGCAGAATTTTGCGGCCCGAGCTGCAAGCGAGGGACGTAAAAACGCGATCGAGGGCTTTCTTTATTACCTCCCGTGTTGTGTACATTATTTCATGTCTGCACTTGGCCAGAAAGCGGCTTTTTCCGTAGGCGCAACGTGCGGAAAAAGCCTCTTTATGGCCAGGTGTGGCATAAAAGGAATTTACCTGTGTATAGCAATAGGGTTCAATGTGAATATATTTCCTGATACAGCACAAGAAGTTTTACATCGAAGTTTCCTGTATATTTTCCTTCTCATTAGGTTGATATGAATAACTATTCATAATGTTATTTCAATGGTTGTAGTACTAAATGTACTATGTGGAGCATTAAATAGTATCAACATTAAGACGAATCAAGTTGCCGGATTCACCATACAAATGAAAACAGGGATAATAATTTACTTCATGCCACACCTGGCCATAAAGTGGCTTTTTTCGCACGCTGCGCGTACAGAAAAAGCCGCTTTCTGGCCAAGTGTAGACATAAAATGCTGTACACAACACGGGAGGTAATAAAAAAAGCCCTCGATCGCATATTTACGTCCCTCGCCTACGGCTCGGGCCGCAAACATCAGCGATCTCGGCCTTTCTTTGTATTACCACCCTAGTTGTATAATGTACTATTGAAGACATTAATTTTCAATGATATGTGTTTTATTTCATAGCTACATATACATTTTCCTTCTTCACTTCATACAGATTGCATGTTTTTGTGTTTTTTTGGGACTTCATTCATTCATTCATGTTGTTTTGCGCAGACAAAATGTATCAACCTATAAAATTAAACCATATTCAATCAAACACGATGTTGTCAAATTGGGTTCATAACTCTCATTTCGTTTGCGTGGAGAGCCAGACGACTCGAATCACCTGACATCGAAATGATGGCACTTGCTAGGCTTGTGCGCGCACATTCATTGAACCGCTCGCGAAGTAGTACAATCATGCCAGTGTACTAGTTCGGTCTTTTAGTTCATATAGTTCACTATAACACTACTGATCCTATTCAAGCGTTGCTCCTGTTTCGTTCTGTACTGTTCCGCTCCGTCCGATCTATTCCATCGCTGTGCCGTTGCGTTCAATTTTACTCCCTCATTCATTCAGAACTGGTACATGGTGGTCGGCGGTTGACTTGATGGATTAATGTACTAAACGTACTAAAGAGCAGAAACGAAACGGAATAATTCATTCTAGTACAGTGAGCGGAATTCATTATTTTTAGTACTTAGTACATGTACTACACAAGCCTAACAGTTGCAACTTGTAATGTGTTGAATTGGTTTATATTCTGCAGGTGAGTGGAGGCGAGGACGGCGCGCGTTACGGCCCGTCGCTGATGCCCGGCGGGCACGCCGCAGCCTGGCCCCACGTCAAACCTATATTCCAGGTAAATAAACCCTGACAAAAGACCCAAAGATGAGCAGTGTAAATCATATCAATTATTAATACGATGTAGGTTCAATTGAAGTAAAGGACACTGCTTTGCTAGTGCTTTTTTTTATGGTGTTGTTTACTTGTAAGTTTCACCAGCCTGTGACAGGAACTCCTGTACTCTAGTTGTCTTCGTAGAGGCTATTTTCATCATTGATTTATGTAACTCAAAATTCAACATCTCAAAGGTTGCCAAATAAGGAACTAGTAATACGATACTGGCATAAAGATGACTTGTTGTGGTTACAGCCGTATATGACAGTAAATTCGCTGTTACGCATGATTTGTACGACCCAAATATATGCAGTTCGGATTCGTCTCACCCGCGTCTCACACCGTGGGCATGATTGCTCCCTAAACTTCATGTCGGTTTTTTTTAAAGCCTGACTAACCCGCGACCCTTATTGTGCGTTGCGATATTCGGACCCGGTGGTCGGCCGTGGCGTCTCCTGGGGTTGAACCAGGTCGCTAGCCGGACCACCTTACTTTCTATCGGCCGACTGTATGCACCAGCATGTTCTTAAATTGTGGCTGTTGTGGGCGTGCAGTACAAGTAATAACTCGTTACTCCATAGGCTATCTGCGCCAAAGCTAACAACGAGCCGTGCTGCGACTGGGTGGGAGAGGACGGCGCGGGACACTTCGTCAAGATGGTCCATAACGGCATCGAGTACGGCGACATGCAGCTCATCTGCGAAGCTTATCATCTGATGAAAGACGTTCTAGGTATGGATTTATTTATAGAACCGTCCTGTCTCGGTCCATAATAGGTCACCTTTATCTGTGGTAAAAGGAGACTAAATAAAGTTATTTTTCTAATAGCATCGTTCGATCTAGAATGGCTACACAGCGAAAGTGTTTTAAACCTTTTTGTAACCATTCTATAACCAAAAAAAGTGCCAATCGGATTCGCACATGAAAGGTTCCGTCCGTTCGTTACCATCGTACAAATTTACGGTTTTCGGATTTTTTTTGTTAACTTGTGCTGCACGTTATTGCTTCTTGCCAAATTTAGCTTAACGTGAAGTACCCTAGAGGTTTTGATTCTCTTGCGAGTGTCTAAATATTCGGCGTAAACGAAGTATAAACGGCCGTATGTTTTGACTGCGTTGACTGAAAAGTTTCATTTTTCACTGCTCCAAGGGATTACAGACTTAAGTATTTGATATGAATTTCAACTTAATATCTCTACGCCTGATAAAAAAGGGTCTTGACGGACGAACAACGAAGTGATCCTATAAGGGTGCCGTTTTTCCTATTCCGGTATGGAAGCTTTAAAAGCGACCGCCGTTCTCGATCTGGTCAGAAGTCTTCCACTAAGTAAGGTGCTAGCGGATGCAGACGATGATTTTAGCAGTTAGGTCCGTAAAAAAAAGTGCGTGCGTCGTGCACCACTGTGAGTGAATAACATGACCTACATAATATTAGTAAATTGTTCATAATCTTATTTTATTTACAGGCATGGAACAAGGAGAAATGGCGCGTGTATTTGAAGAATGGAACAAAGGCGAATTAGACTCGTTCCTTATTGAAATCACTAGAGATATCTTAAATTTCAAGGACACAGATGGTAAGATTGTTTGGATTGTTTCTTACTTTAATGCTGAGTAATTCAGATAGTCAATCGGAGATAGAACATGAACATGATACATCATAATGTTTATCTAGTAAGTATTGATATCGTTAATAATTGATAAGTACAGGAGTGCTGTATATCCTAACTAAAGCACAGATTTTTAGAGACTTGGCAATTAGTGTTTAAATTTTTTCAAGTATACTTATGTGATAATCATTATTATTGCCCGTATTCTCTTCAGCGAGGGTGGATATTATAGACTAGTCGACCCGCTGGCAACTTTGTTCACGGAGTGGAAATAAGTTTAATGTCTCTTTTTTACTGTGTGTGTGTGTGTAAAGGTGGGTCCACACTTGTGACTTGACGACGGACCGGACTACGTGGCATTGCAACAGAACATGTTACGCTAAATGTGGACGCTCGAGATTGTGCTGACACGGTTACAAACCGTGTACGATGAAATATGTCACAAGTGTAGACGCATGGTGTCGAACCAGACTGCGTGGCATGACATCGGTTAGCTGGAAGAGATCCCTTACAGGGATAAGCTCGCCTTTGTACATAACCATTGATTTTTGTACTGCTTCTGTGTGATTTTATGTGCAATAAAGTGTTTACATACATACATCGGTACAAGAGTCGGTCGGTGGTTGTCATTTACCGACTACCTGGCAGCTCAGCATGTCGTCGTCTGCAGAAATAGCGTGTGGGGACGTGATCCATTCCTACCCCGTGCCTGTGTCTGTGTCATCTAGCGTACTTGTACGCGTGTCATAAATGCTAGTGTGGACGTGTCGTGGTCACGTCACAGGTTGGGGAAAATAGCGAACATGCTTTGAAAAAGACCGACTTTCGGCGGATCGGCTCGTAACACGTGACTTTGATGCGTGACAGTACACAGACCAGCGTCCACACTAGGCCCGGTTAGTAGATCGTAACTCCATACATTGTCCTGCCGTTTGGTTCTATGTAAACAGTTCCATCAGTGTTTGGAATGGATTGTGCCGTACTGCAGCTTGTAACAAATTGTTCGCGTAACAAAATACGTCCACATTAACGGTACTGATACGTGTTTCTGATACGGTTACGGGATAATGTTCGGCAAATTGTCACAAGTGTGGACCCACCTTAAAGTTCCTATGTGTCAACAGTGTCGTAATTTACCTGTACATACACTAAATTTCATGGAAACCGGTCCGGTAGTTTTTGCGTGATGCGCGCACAAACAGATAATAATTCTGAAAAGTTTTTATTTACTTTTCATTATTTATGTCCCGGCGAACTTCGTTCCGCCTCAGAATGTTTAATGTTCTAGTAGTTATTCTGTTATTCGGGACCGAGACAAACCCAAAAAATCAAAAATCATAAAAATCGGTCCACCCGTTCTCGAGTTATAAATGGTGTAGCTAACACGACTTTGTTTTATGTATGTAGATATAAAATAGATATAGAAGATTTCACTCCCCAGTTACTTTTTAAAAAAAATAGTATAAACACAGTCCTACAATTTTAATATGTGTATTACTCGTAGATTAGATAAGACAATATAATTTATGCCACACCTGGCCAGAAAGTGGCTTTTTCCGTACGCGTAGCGCCAAGTGTAGACATAAAATTATGCACACAACACGGGTGGTAATGAAGGAAGCCCTCGATCGCATATTTTACTACCGTAGTCACGGTATACGGTAGTTTTTTTTCCTACAAAAGGTACATTGGGTGCGCGCCGTGTACGGATGCACCATAGGTGAGCATTTGCTCCTGCGCGCCCCTGCCACAGTATGGAGTGCACTCACACAGACTTGCAATCGCGCGTCTGTGTAAATACGTGTCGCTCGCTCCTAAACGGCAGAAGTCGTACTACTTGGTTGTCTTTATACTTTGCTCTAGTTGTGTAATGTACTATTCCGTGTGTAGGCAAATACCTGCTGCCGAAGATCCTTGACTCCGCGGGGCAGAAGGGCACGGGCAAGTGGACCGGCATCAGCGCGCTCGAGTACGGCGTGCCCGTCACGCTCATCGGCGAGGCCGTGTTCGCGAGGTGCCTCTCCGCGCTCAAAGGTACCACGTAACGAGGGTGGTGCAGGCACGTGCCCTGGGCGCCAACAAGGAGGAGGGCGCAAAAACAAAATTTGCTAACTACCTATACATAAATACCATCAATCCAAATTCACAAACTAGATAAATAAAATAAGTCTAGAATGAATGCACCCACCCCCCCTTCCTTCCTCCCCGCCGCAGTTTCACACGGATTATCGCCCCGGGCGTCACTAAGAAATAAAGGGGCGCAGTTTGGATGCGTGCCCTGGGCGACGTTTTACGTCACTACGCCACTGACACCACATTAGAGTGCGTCTACGATAGGGTTGCCATAAATGTGGGGACTCAGACCGGGACATTTAAAGAAAAAGTAGTAGGTAAAGGTAGAAAAAAAGGAACTTGATAGTGTGCCAGTGCGCTTTCGCTCTGTCAACGCCGAGAGTCAGTGATCCCGAAATTCTTAAAAAGTGAACGGACAAGTGTCAGCGCTTACGTCGTTATATCCACGTGTAGCCTAGCTAGCTAGTTAATCGTGCTTATTGTAGGTATATTATTATTTACCAAATCCAGCCCCCTACTAAATAACTATGATTTTTAAACCAGGGCAATTTGCTTATCGGCCGTGCTTCAAACCGGGATATGTCCCGGCGTACCGGGACGTATGGCAACCATAGTCTACGATAACTCTGCAGTGGGATATATGGCAACACCTGGACTCGACTCACTCGATTCAGTTGCGCGGCTATTGCTATTAAATCTCACCACCCATGGGTGGTAATAACCAGCGACCAGAAAGAGCACGCGTTAGTACGCGTTATGCGATAGAGTGAGATGGTCGCATGCGGGTGAGCCATATACCCCACTGCAGACATATCGTAAAAAATAATAATAGACTATAAATTGAAAATTTCATTTTTAATAATAATGTGTGATGCTCTTTGATTAACTATATATTTCGTTATTTTGGTAAGTAGCGTTTGTATTTGAATTTTCCTCATAGTCGGTGTGAAAAGCAGTATGTGTCACATGGTAGCAAAATTATTTTCACCACGGGCGTTAACACTTGAATCCCTCACTACGCTCCGGATTATATCTTTGCTTCGTTCAGGATTCAATATACGCCCTCGCCGTAAATACATCATTTTGCTCCCTTGTGACACAATCTTTGTTATTGTAGAAGAGCGTGTGAAAGCGAGCAGCATTCTGCCCGGGGCGTCGGCCAAGTTCACCGGCGACAAGAAGGCGTTCCTCGAGCACTTGCGCAAGGCGCTCTACGCCAGCAAGATCATCTCCTACGCGCAAGGGTTCATGCTGCTCCGGGAAGCCGCTAAGGTCTGCACTTTTCACATCCACTACCGTAAAACTCCTCAACTATAGTCCGGTCCACCCAACTATAGTCCAAATTTACTCGTTAATGCATGACAATTATTACGGATTAACTCTAAGAAGCAATGTAATTAAATAAATTTAAATATAAACCTACACTACCACTGATAGAAAATGGATATTGAGAGAAATAAATGAGTTTTACTTTGGACCATAGTTGGTTGATTGGACTATAGTTGGGGAGTTTTACGGTACAGTCAAGGGCAAAGATAAATATCCAAACAAAGTTCCAAAATATGTATACATATACCTTACTGCCATAATAATAAGAGCTGTATACTTATTTTTGAAACTTTGTGGTGTATACATATTGGCGCCCTTGACTGTACCTAATAGGGCACTTTCCTGCTAACTCAGCTACTTTTTAGGATGTGTCAACGTATGAAGTTTCAATGAAAAAAGTGTAATGATATCATTGTATTCAGTGGTCAAATTGTCTGTCCGTTTTTAGTTATTGGTAATTTAACATCGTCGAAACTGTCTTTGGTTTCCGCGATTATCACACATAGTAATAAAACAACTTAACCGGATTAAATCGCGTATATTACTACATTTTAAGTCCCGACGTTTCGTAACCCTTTTCAGCGTTCGTGTACATTACACAACCCGTTACGAAACGTCGGGACTTAAAATGTAGTAATATACGCGATTTAATCCGTTTAAGTTGTTTTATTACTATCGTCGAAACTGTCAAAATAAGTGCCGATTTAATTTGTATTGACTAGTTACATTACTGACAAGTACCCTATTCTGAAATGACAAATCTGATGCATCTACTGAAGAAACTACCGTTTTATGGCAATACCTTTTCCAGCTCCGGCAGATCTTCTTTCACTCAAGTACCTATTGTATGAAGGGGAAGTGAGAGAGATAGTATGATACGTACTTACAGTTAAGGGTCTTTAGGTTCCGGCCGGCTAATATTACGCCTTTTATCGCTAACATAGAGAATTTGATTTATCTCACAGCGATACACGGTACATGTTCAGTAGGCTTATGATGCTACGCTTTGTCACGCGATAAATACATGATACACCATCCGTCACTCTTACACTTATCATTTATTTATCGCGCGACAAAGCGTAGCATCATACGCCTACATGACTGCTTTCTAATACAATAGCGTTTATCGCCATCATCCCTATCGCACATACAGACTCGCTAAATAACGTATGTTTTAGATCGGCTATAAACGTTACCTTGCTAAAGGGCAAATCGTCACTTCACTACCTACTTTGAAAAAGCTCTTATCTATAAACGTCAAAAATTCCATACGAACTTCATATACACTTACTGCGTTTATACCTGGAGTCAGTATCAGATACGTGTTTTTTAAAGTAATGACGAAATGTTGTTTTATTAGAGGGAACATAACCTGTCACTACTTCAAATGAGTAATGGTTAATGAGTAACCCTTAGGTATGTTTCGCAGGTGCACGACTGGAACCTGAATTATGGCAGCATTGCCCTCATGTGGCGCGGCGGCTGTATCATCAGGAGTGTGTTCCTGGGCAATATCAAGGTGCGTAATAACGATGTCTCGCTTCAACGTACACTCGCAACTATATCTGACCGAACAAAGCTCTCAAACCTATAACCATGTTGTAACTCGCACCGTTAGAATAAAAGCGACCTAAAAATGATTTATGCCACACCTGGCCATAAAGTGGCTTTTACCGCACACTACGCGTACGGAATAAATAAAATGTAAAGAAAGCCCTCGATCGCATATTTACGTCCCTCGGTTGCAGCTCGGGCTGCAAACATCTGCGATCTCGGCCTTTCTTTGTTTTACCACCCTAGTTGTGTAATGTACTATTACGATTCTAACAGTGCGAACTATTCCTAGAGTCTGAACGTCCGAGACTTTTCGAACGGATCGACCTAACAGATTAGTTTCACCTCCTTAGAGGTATACTTATGGCTTTAAAATACGTCAGCATTGCAGTATTTATCATATCAGTGATATCATTCAAGTGCATATTGATCGAATCATTCAGCTAAAAAACATGCTTATCGTAACTTCTTGATTGATAGGTAAATGATTTATTGTCATTATGTAGTTATCATAATTACGATTAATTTGGGCAACTTGATAACCGGTATAACTGGGCTAGCATAACTGTCTGCGATTAAGCTTGTCGTGCGACATGACCTATCACTTTTGTACTTTTTTGTATGGTAAGTAAAGGATAGTCGCGGCTCAGATGTGTCGAACTACTGATCGTTCATACATATAGTTCATAAGTCCTATTAAAAGTTAGCCTACCTTGAATATGTGTATGATATGATATGTATACCTGTGGTCAACGATTAATTGTACAATAACTTTATCACTCCGCATGACCTCAACGACATTGACTCTGTGATAAGTTCGACATACAGCTACTTCAATGTCAAAGTTAAATACCCAGTCTGCGTTACAGAAGGCGAGTGATTTTGAGTGGTATTTGCAGCCCTAAATGTTTTTGATGAGAATTAGCAATAAACATTAGTGTATCATTCAAGAATTTCAACATCAATCACTAAGTACTTTTCAACACACTTGCTCGTAAAGTTGCTATTTTTTCTTTGGTCTTACGCCCGGAATGCGGTTTATTACACACTAGTGCGTTTTACTTTTCATTGCCGCACTAGTGTTTTTCTTATTCCACTTTTTTTTTAATATCCGTAAAGAGGTTGTTACCTACCAAAAGATTTATTATTTTGTAAATAAATAAACTTGTTGTAGTCAAAATCCGATAAGATAATCTTATCTTATACTTCATCTAATTATCTATTTAAGCATTTAAAAAATACAATATTAACTACCGTAAATTCTTATTAGAAATACATCTTTATTTAGTTTAATATATTGTGGCTGAATGGCGGTGTTCGGTGCCTCTGGACTTAACCTGCGCGCGCATAGTTATTCAACCAAAGATACGGCGCGCGAAAAAATAAACCTCCGCGCCATTTTGTGCAAACATTTGTTCGTTTATAATTTGCTGATTTGTGACTGAAAATGTCGAGTACAAGTGACGAAGTACAGTTAGATTTGCACCCAACAACAAGCAATCAATTTGGAGCAACCTTCTACCTCATACGCCAGTGATTTTTGTGTGCCGCCTACTCTGACTAAAGGAGAATTAGAACGCCCATCCACCTCCTATGGGGATGTATCACTATCTCCAACATTTACAGTTACTCAAGAACACCACAGTGAAATTTTTAATAATACTATAGGTAACACATACTGTGCAACATCCAACAAAAACTGTTGCGTATCATTTTAGTAATTGTACTTTCAATAATAGCTTTAGTAATTAAAAATGTATTTTATACCTACCTAATTGTTTTTTTCCTCGCAAGTGTGTTGAAAAACGTCGTATGATACGCGTGTGCTTTGTTCATTACAGTCTTGGCTCTATTACAGCCCTCGCCTTGCGGCTCGGGCTGTGTAATACCGCCTCGACTGTAATGACCAACTTCGCACACTTGTATCATAATGTACTATAATACAAGTATTATCTGCATTTGTATAAAGTGGGGAGCTATATGCAAATTCGGCTCTAAGGCATCGGTGCCTTCGATTACTTCGGAATAATCAGAGTCTACTAGCACTAAGGCAACCAAGACTCTTCGATATTGGTCAATAGTGAAGCTCTACGGTCTTCTCAATTATTTAAAATATATGATTAACCTCTTCAATCACTTTAAAGTAGGTACAGACCAGCGCTGGCTCTCAGGTCAGCATTTTGCTGAGGTGGGACCGTTTTGTGCCAGCGTATCTATTTTTAATTTAATGTGTATAAGTTTTTGTTATTTATCTTGTGCTGTCATGAATAAATGTATAATGTAAATGTACAGTATGGGGGCTAACGAGTGAGTTCGGATAATATTATCAGTGGGTGGCTGACGGATGCATATTACGTTAAAATAATATCGAACGATATACGTAATATGGATAAGATATAGGATACAATTATTTAAAAAAAGATAACATAATTGCAATAATAGTACATTACATAACTAGGGCGGTAATACAAAGAAAGGCCGAGATCGCAGAAGTTAATATGCGATCGAGGGCTTTCTTTATTACCTCCCGTGTTGTGTACATCATTTTATGTCTACACTTGGCCAGAAAGCGGCTTCACTTTACGGCCGGGTGTGGCATATAATAATAATTATTAATGTATAAAATATGTACTTACTGATATATAACAAAAATTCGAAATTTAATAAGTCTTATCCATCTTATGCTCTCGTCACCATATTGCATCCATCGGCCGCCTTTTGAATATTACACAGGGTGTCCTTCGTGCCGAGTATTTACCCTCGCCTAGCGGCTCGGGCCAATAGACCTCGGGACTCGTGAAAAATGACATACTTTCCGCACTTATATCAAAAAGTACTATTTAAGTCCAGCCTATTGTCCTAGAGGTCCTGATGGCAAATGGTATGTGGTAGTTTTCGTTAAATAATGCACTTGTGACTGTTAACAGGAGGCGTTCACGAAGAACCCTGCGCTGACGAACCTGCTGCTGGACCCGTACTTCAGTCGGCACATCGGCGCGTCGCAGCCGTCGCTGCGCGAGGTCGTGGCGCAGGCGGCGCTGCTGGGCGTGCCCGCGCCCGCCTTCGGCGCCGCCCTCGCCTTCTACGACGGCTACCGCTCCGGCGTCTTGCCCGCCAACCTTCTACAGGTACTTTTTGGGTGTCTCTTATCCCGCTAATATTATAAATGCGAAAGTTTGTGAAGATGTTTGGGTGTTTGGATATTTGGATGTTTGGATGTTTGTTACCTTATAACGGGGTAACAACTGGATGGATCAAGCTGAAATTTGGCATGCAAGTGGACCAAGTCCTGGATTGAAACATAAGATACATTATATACCGGTAAAGAGTTCCTTTGGGACAATAACGGGAACAACGCGGGCGAAGCCGCGGGAAAATGCTAGTTAGGCATAATTTAAAACTCTTATTATAAAAACGCATAACAGTTTAGGCATACGATGATTGAGAATGGCATAATAGTAAAAACGCATACAAATTAATTGGCATACCGATTGATTTGGCATACCTGAAATTAGCATAATATTGTTAGCATAAAATTATGCGTTCGGTATAAAATGAGGGTTTTTGAAAAATAATTTCAAGTTATTTTATACCCGTGGTTCACAGAATCCCAACCTTTTGGGTTTTTTGCTACTAGGTAGTAAATGCTGACTGAACCGAACTGCTACCAGAAAAGTAGGTTAGGTTAGGTTTCAGCTGCGACTTTTACAGAAACGAATTGCTTTCAGAAAAGACGGTTAAGTTAGGTTAGAACTGCAACCTTTACAGAAATGGACTGCTTCCATAAAAGTAGGTTAGGTTAGGTTTGAACTGTGACCCCAACGAAAACAAGCTGCTACGAGAAATGTAGGTTAGGTTAGAACTGCAACCGAAACAGAAAAGAAAATCCCAACGTCCGATTAGGCGTATTAAAGTTATACTTTTTAATATTTATGAAAAATAATGTTATACGTAGTCAGTGTTATGCGTATGAATGGTATGCGAACTAAAATATGCGTTTTAAAATATACATTTTAATATTATGCGAATATACAGCTATGCTTAATAACGGTATGCGTTGTCTCCGTACTTTTTACAAGCTTTTATCTACATCCATATTATAATTTCCCTACAGGATCGATAAGCAAATTGCCTCTATTAAGAAACTCGTACCTGTGTTTGCGTCTTCATGTTTACATTAAAGCACACTGTATCTTGATATTTACATTAAAGTATCGATTATAACGCGGGTGTCATTGAATCCGGAAAAATCTTAACATCGCGATGCAGCCTAAAGTATGGAGATTTCACAGATGTAACAGCGCCATCTACCGCCTTTAATGCCTCTCATTATGCACCAGTCACATAAACTATTATTTAATTTATGCCACACCTGGCCATAAAGTGGCTTTTACCGCAAAAAAGCGTAGATATAAAATTATGTACACAACACGGGAGGTAATAAAGAAAGCCCTCGATCGCATATATACGTCCCTCGCTTGCAGCTCGGGTCGCAACATCTGCGATCTTGGCCTTTCTTTGTTTTACCGCCCTAGTTGTGTAATGTACTATTGCTACTCTCGTATTCGTCATTATTTGAGCGTTTCAGCCGTGTCACTTTCGTGGACACGATGTCGAGATCCCGGCAGATTTTGATACATTCTTAAGCTATTTGTTTCTAATAGTCCCGAATATGTACCAATTAGCTTGATATGAGATTAAAATCTGAAGGAATTTTGACAAAAATGAGTCCACAAACAGTTTACTACTCCGTGGTGTCCGATTTTGTTGATATTTGGCATACTTATGTAAGTTCAGTGACGTTGCAAGATAAGTAACAACGAGCTGATCTAATGATGCCGCAAGGTGACCATAGAATCATCTAAACTACATAAGAGAAATCCCGCGTGTTTGGGCTCATTGGATTAGTTCAATATACAGTTAACTGATATACAAAAAAATCGGCAATAAAAATCTTGTCACAAAAATATTTCTTTTGACAGAAGTTTATTATACAACTACTAGAAGATTCCCGCGATTTCATCGACGAAGGTGAATAAATTACAACCCTCATGTTTCATCGTAGTGGGATAAAAAGTCTTACAACTACCCCATTTCATAAATGCTTGAAATTGATTCAACCACTCACTCACCTAACATCAAATAGATAAAAGTGAAATGCATAAAAATATATAAAAATGCAAAAAAAATGTTTTGACGTGATGTTCCTACAAACTCATCTACATATATGTACATACATACAAAAAAATCATAAATATATTTTTGATTCGGAGTTCCTCTCATAACCTAGTTCAGATGCTTTCATTATAATAACAAGCATAATACCTTAGGGAGGGTCATGGGATTTAGTGAAAGGACCCTTAGGGAGGGTCATGGGATTTAGTGAAAGGACCTCCGCCTCTGGCTTGCCTTAACCGGCCGGCCAGAGTGGAGTCGCAAGAGCTATATGCTCCAGGCGTGGAAGTGTTAAAGGGCATAACGCCGCGAATACCCTCGGAGAAAGCGCAGCACACCTCTCGACACCCTGCAGCCCTCGGCAGCGGTGTTGCCCCTGGGCCATTGCTCATAATGTCGCTATTTAACAGGGGCCTATCAGCGGAGGGCAAGTCACGGTCTGTCAGTGCCGCGAAAGCCATGAGACACTTTTCCTGACAGGTGCTGTCATGTCTCAATCCATAGCCCAGTATCTAGTCCATAATTCCACCACCATAACCCAGTAGAGTTAGATTCCATCAATCAACAATAGTCCTTGCATCTGGCGGGGGCTGTCTCTGCGTGCGTCCCATGACACGGGCAGGGACAGCATCCGCTGGGTGTACACGTTGCCTTTCATTAAATTGTCGAAAGGGCCTCTACGCGTTGGCTTCGGCTCCGCGCACGCCTCCTAAAGGGCCGGGACACCATTGTCCCGTGTACGGGAAAAGCATAATACTAGTAGATTGATTTTTATTAATAAAAAACACTATTTGATGCATTGGTTAAATCAGAGGGTACGTTTAGGTAGTTTTTAATGAATTAATATTGTGCAAATCCCACTATCCCACTAATATTATAAATGCGAAAGTTTGTGAAGATGTTTGGATATTTGGATGTTTGTTACCTAATAACGGGGTAACAACTGGATGGATCAAGCTGAAATTTGGCATGCAAGTAGACCAAATCCTGGATTGAAACATAGGATACTTTATATCCCGGCAAAGAGTTCCTTTGGAACAATAACGAGAACAACGCGGAAAATGCTAGTAATTGTATATTTGAATGTTTTATTTCAGGCCCAGAGAGACTATTTCGGCGCGCACACTTATGAGCTAGCGGCTAAGCCAGGAACGTACATCCACACCAACTGGACCGGCCACGGCGGCAACGTGTCGGCCTCCACTTACAGCACATAGGCGGGACACCGCTGTGCACACTAATGTTCAATACGCTCCATACAATATTTTTTCTATAATATAATACTTGTAATACCATCAGGAATACGTGGTTAAAAATTTTCGGGTTATTCGGGCCCACGGTGTATATAACGCTTTGGATGTTACAGGCGTTTTGATGCTAACTGTACAACATGTGACTACGACCATGAATCAAATCAGTGCATTTGTTTTTTAAAACTATTAACTAGTTATTAATACATTTGAATTGGGAGATATCAGCCAAGGCAGGGCTTTATTTTTGATACATTCGATTATACATACATCTAAGTACTTATAAAATATTACTACTTACCTATTACGTTGAATGTCGGTATGTGCGTGTTGTATGACAACTCGATGATACGACAGCAAAACTATTTATATTTACTTTTGCGTCATCTAAGTTATGACGTTTAAACGGTTATATTACAGTTTTATCTATTATTTATATTATATTATTCATTAAATAAATCATTCCTACTATCATTCCTTGGTTAGTTACAGATTGAAAACGTATTATTGATATAATATGGTGATTGGTGTTTATGAAAATGGGATGAACAAACATATTGCATAATGCATTATGTATTGTATGTGATAATTGTTTTATTGCTTCACAAGTGATATGGTGCTTCCTATATTTGCATATTTTTGATTAAATATATTTTATTACGATTTTTTGTTTTCTTTGAATATACCCTTATTATGAACTGGCATAATAAAATAAGTATTAACCAGGGATCGTTACCGGTATTGATTGAGATTGAAATATCTTCCTTAATTTGCAACATTTCCTTGATAATTTTGATTTTAATTTAGGGAGCATTATTATACTATTACTTAAATTAATTAAAGATATAAAATATTTAATAATAGGCGAGATACCGCAATTGAATACCGGTATTTTTGTATGAAAATTATACCGGTATACGATCCCTGGTTTTAACACCGACGACGTAATGTTTGAGTATGCGTAATAACAATAATTCGTACAAAATTAAACATTAATTACATAATCTTAAAGGAACCCTTATGGTGCGACTCTGTCTGTCTGTCTGTGCCTATCTTTGCCTAGTTGATTTTCCTAAAAGTCTTTTAAGACAAGCAGCCCATAAAACTATTAAATATTCAGTACTATACATGACTTGATGATAGTTTTAAGTTTAGCTTGTCGTAAAGCAAGTTTAGGATAATCAACTAGGCAAAGATAGGCACCCTAGGCGAACTTACGGGTCACTACGGTATAATTACATTTCGTATAAATTTCAAATGCTCTAAAGTCATCTTGTATAATTTCGTATGATATAACATTCATTTGATCGAAAGTTTGTTATAAGTATTATAAGGTATAACATTAAGGGGGTATAACTGTTAAAAGCTCTAATTTTTGTAAACCCTTAATATTATTGAAATATGAGGCCCAGGTTTTAAAGTTTGAAGGAATTCAGGACTTTTTTGACAAAATTTGATATTTCTTTTTATAGTTTTGCCGAAAAAAATACACTAAAAACGTTCAAATAATAATAATGGCTGAGATAATATTGTATTTTATATGCATTGGAGAATACATAGGTAACAAAACCCCAATCGGAGCACCCCACTATCCACGTGGTCTTGTCTGCCCTACCCCTAGAGTGTATATAGAAAGCCGGAGGCGCGGAGGGGGAGCAGCCCTCGCCCGCTGTAGCAAAGCACAGGCACAATGTCGCCGAAGGCGACCAAGAAGCCGAAGCTGCGAAGGCGAGCATTAGTGCCTGTGCTTTGATACGCAAGGGCAAAGAGGCTGCTCTTCCCGAAGCGCCGGAGCAGTTGCGGAGTCCGACCGACTGATTTTTTAAGTCCTTTATTATAAATGACTTAATAACATTCAAGGTGACAACTACTGGAACAGTGACAAGGACCGTATTAAGAATGGTACTTTTATATTTCAACCACCGTATTTAACGAGTTTGACTGTTTTGTATACATTGTGATGATTAGACATTTTGAATGTTCTACGTTTTAAATATGCGATCAAGTAATTGTTATACAAAATTAATATTATGCGTAATAATTTTATACATCTTAAATGTTATGCATAATGATTTTATACATTTTGAATGTTAGACATATTGAAGAATAGAGATTTCGTATTTAGAGCTTTTAAATGTTATACAAAATGAATTTTAACCGAAATGAATGATTATACGAAGTGATTTTATACATTTTGAATTTATACGTTTTGAGTTTATACCATTTAATTTTATACGAAATAAGGTAGACCCAAAAAAAATCTTATACCTTTTCTAGTTTTTTTTAAAGGGGACCGAAATGGGATGTCGAAAATCAAAAGTAGAGCTGTAATATTGAATGGTATATCAAATGGAAGGGCTTAATGTGTAGATTCCAAAACTTTTTATTTTCTCTTAGTCATACTGTAGTTTTTGATTTAATACAAAAAACGTAAAAAAAATACCATTCCCCCATATCATCTCCGAAGTTACTGAATAGAAAAATCAGTAATAATTACCGATTGTTAATATCATCCTAAATATTACAGGAAAAATAAAACAGTTTTCCTAACTTGCAGCGTTTTTTAGAAATTCGCAAAAATTGTAAGACAAATTTATTTGCTCCTACTAAACTAACCGCGACATATTATGTCGATGTATAGGGACAACAGTTTTTCAAGAGCAAAGTTAGGTTTGTCCCAACATACAGACGAATTTGAGATCTACTGACGAATTTCTACGGAACCCTCGGTGCGCGAGTCCGACTCGCACTTGCCCGGTTTTTATTTTGTAACTACTACTAACAAACTCTTGTACTAACAAATGCAAGAGTTAAGGTCAGTCGGGGCATGTGCGCCTATCATTGAAAATCTCGAAAAGTACAGACAGACAGATACTTAAACTACTGACGACAACAACAACCTCTCCTTTATAGTTAGCTGCGTGTTTTTAAGATGTCGTTTGTAGTAGGTATTATATCTCGAAAAAAGGTTTTAATTAAAACAATATGAACAAATGAAAGACAAAAATGTTCGTCCCGAGTGGTTTATTGAACTTCTAATTAGGTACTGTACAAAACATATCGGCGGTTTTATGAAATTAGGAAAAATCGCGATCAATTACTGTTTTACGGATGAGTGTGATCTATTGGTAAGTAGGAGAACTATTCATCGTGTGTGGCAAAAAGCAGTACATGGCACGAATCTATTGTTCAATGGATAAACTTAACAATACGAAAAACACGAACATGTCGAGCCATCTATCGAGGGAAAATATATATAATTATAATATTATTTATGGTGCATTACGGTTATACACAATATTTGGTATGGTAACTTGATGAAACTACAGCAAGAGGACACTTTCCCCGTGTTACAAAATATTTTTTTAATTAAAACCTTTTTTCGACCTCTGCAGACTTAGACCGACTATACTGCCGAATGCGGCTGGCTAGACTCTATCATTGAAATCTTTGACATAAAAGACAATTACGAGACTTCAATACATTTACCCTTTGGTTTCTCGAAAATTTTATCCGGATGTTATTTTAACTAGGTAAGTAGATTGTTTTAGATAAAAAAAGTACCTAATAAATAAAGGAACTGAAAAATAAAAATTTTGTCAAGATTTGTGTGTGAGGTTAGGAATCTTCAAAACATGCACAAGCAAACACTGGATTTGCTAGTGCCCAGAGCGGCGAAATTCGGGTCTTTCTTTCATTAGCTTTGTGAAGAAGGATCATAATCACCTTCCAACCAAATTCAGTTATGGCGACTGGCACTATCAACTCCGAGTTCCGAGTTGTAAAGAAAATGGGCAACGGGGCGGCATTTTTTACAGTGCCCAGGGCGGCACTAAGGGAAAATCCGGTCGTGCTGCAGTAGGCTAGGTATATATTGCACGCCTATTTGATAATTGTCGCTGTACAATACTTAAGCATTTGTATCTATTGGTTTTACAGCCCAACCGTCGAATGGACAATGCTGTATTCTCTAGCATTGGCAGCCGCGCTGGTCCTGATGTGGGGCCCTTGCCTCGCCACCGGGTGTTGCGCGGCACCTGGTCCAGTGTATGCCAAAGATCGAAAAAACAGGATATATCTTATCTCACATACCGGAGCATGTGGTGAAAGCGCTTGTAAAAGATGAATAAATGAATTGTAATTGTAAACAATATCTTTATATGGTTCACGGTGGTACTTTGTGTCTTAATCTCTAGTGGTACTACCTACGCGTAATATGGCATCGTACGGAATTAAAAGTACGAGAAATGTTCTAAATACACTTCTTGACATATTTACTGATTCATATGAAAGTCGAAAGCTCTCGACTGCTACATAGTGAAATAAATAACGCGCGAAAGAAAGTATGCTTCCTACCGGTCAAATTGATACTTGTTTCCTCGTAAGTACGTGGATTTGGGCATCAACTCGTCACACCAAAATTTTGTTCGAACCGGTCATGAATACCACAAAAGTAGTATTATTTGTTTCAACCCGTCACAGTAGATTTAGTTCTATTAAGTCACATAGTAATTTTGTAGCTGTCACACTGCAAATTTGTTCCTATTCGTCCGGAGGATACCTAAACATATTTCAATACCCGCCAAACGTAAGAGACAAAGCGGTAGCTATGGCGAAAATCATATCCCTGTTGTTGGTAAGCACGTAACATGGAAATGGAACGCTATTGTCATGCATTGACAGCTAAAGAAACGTCATCCGTTTTTCTAGCTGTCAGCTGTCAATCAATCAATTGCTCTTCCTTCCGTTCCACCATCTATCATGGCCACTTGTCTTTTATTTAATCTGTCTAATTACAATGTGAATTGCTAGATTTAATTTATTTGTATCAAAGTAATCTGACGCTGTAACTGTTCGGGTTTACATAAGATTAAACGCTGGACAGTTGGAGAGAACCTAACGTTGTTTATTTCAATCGCCACGCTGCAATACCTATCCAAGAATCTCCAGGGCTTCTGATCCACACGACCTCGCAATAGGTGATGTCCCCAGTGATTTATTCTTGGTAGAAGAACGTCAAGATCGACTGCACGATATAAATTATCTTCAGCGGCGAGTCGACAATGGCGGAGACAGCGGCGGGTGAGAACGTTGAGAAGCGGGCGCATGCCTCACGCCTCGTTATCATTCGAGAAGCTCGACGGCGTTAGTAATTACTTGAATTGAATTCTGTATGGCGAACATTAGTTATGAAAGGATTATGGGGATGCATTGAAGATACAGATATTGACATACATCGAGATCAACGTGCTCTGGCAAGGTTATGTTTAGCCGTCAGGTAACATTGCATTCAGCATTTAAGGACGGCTGTCACTACGAAACGAATCTGGCAGAAACTATGGGATATCTTCGAGGACAAAGTTTTTTTTTCGGCGTGTCGTGCTACTGCGGCAGCTACACAACGCTTATGTATGCAGATTATGGCTCAATGAGTGAGTACATAGAAGCGGTCACGACATTGGTGCAGAAACTGGACGACATAGAACGTAGCATCGCGGACGCCGAGGTTGCAGAGCTGCTTCTGTCTGGATTGCCTGAGGACTATGACGTCTTGGTATCCAGCCTCGAAGCCGCCAACTTATCCAGGAGTTTGTCCAGCGAGATGGTGCGAACCAGACTTCTACAGGAAGATTTTCGTCGCACACACAAGGAGAGTGTCAATGTTAATGCAGTGTTCATCGGCAGGAATGACAGGCAGAAGTTAATTTGTCAATTTTGCAAGAAAGCAGGTCATCGAAAAGCTAAATGTTACAAACTGAAGAACGACCTAAAGAAGAAAGGTGATAGTGACAAGGTACATCATACTCTGTCTGTGTCTGCGCTTGCGGCTTACAGTCCACATCAATGGGTAGTGGGCTCGGGATGCACAACCCACTTATGTAAGCATGAACACTATTTCAAAATGTTGAACTCTAAATTTAGTAGTGTCATAACAGTTGCTAATAATGAAACCCTCCAGTGCAAGGGTATAGTCTCTGTTGAGGTTGTATTGTCTAATGATAGTATAAGTACTATTGATAATATGTATGTCCCCAATATTTCCACTAACTTGTTGTCGTTTAATAGTTTGACAGAAAAAGGCTACAAAGTTATTTTTGATAAGAAGTGTCTTATTTATAACGGTGTGAAC
Organism: Eudemis profundana; assembly: GCA_947034925.1. Taxonomy (NCBI): domain Eukaryota; kingdom Metazoa; phylum Arthropoda; class Insecta; order Lepidoptera; family Tortricidae; genus Eudemis; species Eudemis profundana. Next base: position 32,542,748 of record OX344794.1, read on the forward strand.
AAATGTATAGCCAGCGCTTCAAATAGAAATGGTCTATTTGTTTTGGATTGTGTTGCTAATATTGTTTCACAGAATACTGAGTCAACATGTGTGCAATGTCACCACAACACCACATGTGCACAGGATGCATGCACAACGGCTGGTGTGTCTTCGGTTGCTATGGGAGAGCATCAATGTGCTCATTCTATCCCTGATGTGCCTATGCACATCTGGCATCAACGGCTTGGACACCTATGTAATGCAGGTATGTGTAAATTGTGTAATATTTCCTGTGGTTTAAGTTTTAGTGGTTCTGTTGATCAGTTAAGGGACTGTGAAGCTTGTATTAAGGGGAAGCAGACTGTCGAGAGTTTTCCGAGAGGTCCAGCCAAGAGAGCTCTAAAGTCTCTGGAATTAATTGTCTCTGATGTCTGTGGCCCATTTAAGGAAAGCAGCTGGGGTGGTTCACGTTATTTCTTGACATTGACTGATGACTATACACGTAAAACGTTTGGTTATCTTTTAGAGAACAAAAGTGATGTTTTGTCAAGATTTATTGAGTTTAAAAATGTAGCAGAGAACCAGACAGGCCATAAAATTATATGTCTAAGGACAGATGGTGGAGGAGAATATTGTAATAGGTTTTTATCTCATTCTGGGATCATTCATGAGATAATAGTACCTTATAGCCCACAGCAAAATGGTATTTTTGAACAGCTGAACAGGACTCTTGTGGAGATGGCGAGCTGTATGCTGATAGATGCAGGTTTATGTATGTGGTATTTGGGGGAGGCCCTGATGACCTCTGTCTATCTTAAGAATAGGTCCCCTACTGCTGCTGTATCTGGCGCTACTCCAGAGGAATTGTGGACCGGGTCTAAAGTTGACCCTAGTCACTTAAGAGTTTTTATTTTGGTTGTAAAGGGTTTTGTCATATACCAGATTGCAAATGTGATAAGTTCAGTCCAAAGTCTAAGGAATGTATATTTGTGGGTTATTATAATGAATCTAAAGGGTATAGATTAATTGATCCCAAATGCCCTACTCGGGTAATCATTGCAAGATCTGTTCATTTTATTGAAACAACTGTGATAAATAATTCAAATAAAATTATTATGAATGAGAGTAATAATATTTTAAATTTTAATGATGTAATGAATTATAATGATGCAATGATTAATAATAATGAATATAATGATGTTGTAGTTTATGACTCATCGGGAAATTTAAATATTTCAGAAAATTCAGTGCCGGATCCCTGCCCAGGTACTGAGGCCACCGGGATGCAGGTTGAGCCCCTGAATCCAGAGCCAGCTTCAGATAGTAGTTCTGATGACCAGTCTATGCTGGAGTCCAGCGCTGATGAGCAATCCATGCAAGAATGCAGCGATGATGGTTCAGAGCAGGGTATGAGTCCGTCTGACCATCAATTCCAGTCGTGTAGCGACGGCCAGGACTCCGACGACAGCGTGGTGGTGCCCGAGCCCGACGTTGAGGCTCGGCGCGGGTCACGTCCCATCAGGAAGGAGTACACGGGGTAACATGCCCGAAAGGTATTGTGATTATGATTTATCTCTCATGGCTCGAATAGAGTCTGAACCCCTTTTCTATTATGAAGCAATGGCATCTGAGTATAGAGATGAGTGTAAAACTAAAAAGTAAAGAGGAGTTCGACGCTCTTACTGAAAATAATCTTTGGAAGCTTGTAGAACGTCCTAAAGATACAAACCTAGTAAAATGTTGTCTATAGTGAAATTTTGTTTACTATGAAGGTTTGTATGATTTAAAACACACTGATAGAATGTGTAATTTTATGTGTACATGAATTATAAATATGTGTAATATGTGCAAAGTACCTAAATGTAAACCATGTGTGTGTTATAAAGGTTAAATGAGAAATTGTCTGTAGTGACTTTATATGTTCATGATTTTTATGTATTTTCTCAAGTACCTGAATGTGCTAATTTATTAATTTATTTATTTGAAAAACAATTTAATATTAAGAATCTTGGAGCTTTAACTAATTGTTTAGTAATGTGATCTGTGATAGATTTAAAAGGATTTTTAAAAATTAGTCTAAAGTCAATATATTAAGATTGTTTTGTTGGCACGTTATTGGAATGGAGAGATGTAAGCTAATACACCCATGATTTTAAATTGTAAACTTGAGAAGACTGACTCAACTACTGCAGCTCTATTTGATAATGAAGTGTTTCGTTATAGAGAGTTGTTAGGCAGTTTGATGTATCTCGCAATGTGTACCCGGCCTGACATAACTTATGCTTGCAGTCAACTGAGTCAATTTAACCATGTTTTTAGTAAGTCATTGGCTAGCAGCCAAACACGTCCTAAGATATTTAGCAGGAACTCTAAATCATGCTCTATATTTCCATAGAAGTCATGATTTAAATATTAATGCATTTGCAGACGCTGATTGGGGGAATAACTTGCTAGACCGTAAGTCTTATAGTGGTTTTGTTGTAAAGCTTGGCAATAATGTAGTAAACTGAGAGTCAAGGAAACAAAAATGTGTTGCACTCTCAAACACGGAGGCCGAGTACCTACTTATCAATTGGGAATGTATGCAAAGACTTGTGTTACTAAATCTATTGTTGTTTGAAATTATTAACATTAATTTTGGTATTGTCATAATATTGAATGTTGTCATTGTATAGAGTTAAAATTAATGAATGTAGAGTCTTTGTAGTTTTGTTAGTAATATAAATATTTTGTTTGTAAAGCTAAGCACAAAGGAAAGTTATATTGCTATGTTTATTGTATATATGACACATTGTAGAGTCTGTGCATGAGTCTCTATTATAAGCTTTGCATCGTGTATTTTAGCATGTTGCTTACATGTTATGTGCTTAAGGGGAAGTGTTGTTGGTAAGCACGTAACATGGAAATGGAACGCTATTGTCATGCATTGACAGCTAAAGAAACGTCATCCGTTTTTCTAGCTGTCAGCTGTCAATCAATCAATTGCTCTTCCTTCCGTTCCACCATCTATCATGGCCACTTGTCTTTTATTTAATCTGTCTAATTACAATGTGAATTGCTAGATTTAATTTATTTGTATCAAAGTAATCTGACGCTGTAACTGTTCGGGTTTACATAAGATTAAACGCTGGACAGTTGGAGAGAACCTAACGTTGTTTATTTCAATCGCCACGCTGCAATACCTATCCAAGAATCTCCAGGGCTTCTGATCCACACGACCTCGCAATAATCCCCTTATACGTTGGTACAGTCAGCAACAAAAATGTACATACCAGCAGCAGCAGTCTGCAAATTAGATGCCTTTAATTTAATTTGTTTAGGTGTCCTCCGATGGTACGGACGATGCCACATTAAACTTTTTTTCTTTAGCTTTATTAAATAAGCCAGCGCTGTTGGGAGCTTGAACATAATAGCTCAAATAAGAATGCCGTATTTTTCGCACGATGTAAGAGACCCCCTACAATCGTCATCTTGTCTGCGCCCGCGCAGCGTCAACGCAACGTTCGCACAGCGTCACCGCGACGAACGGTGCACAATGTAATCCCCTAAGGCCAGGGGCGTATTTTGAAATTCAGCGCCCCCAATTTAACGTTTGCCACCCTACAGACAGTGCCTCATGGTTTAGATTGAGCCTAGGGGTGGCCTGCGGCGCCCCTCGTAGCCAGTGTCCGCCGTCCCTTGTGACCTGCCGCCCCGGGCCATGGCCATCTTAGTCTAGGGTGCCCACCACCGCGTCACCGTGGTGCGCGAACGTCGCGTTGCTGCGCTAGCGCTTATAAGACGACAACACTAAAAAAACGCTATCGCGCGCCTGTGTGAGTGCGATCCATACTGGAACATTCTTAAATCTATGCTTGTGGTATGTTTGTACACTGCGCCCACACATTCAAGCGCGCGATGTAGCTTTTGTGGGAAGAAAAATTACTGCTATTAACTGTGACGCTAGTAGTGTGAGGTGTCTGCGAGTAAGGAAAGGACTGCGCGTTACCGCAAAAATAACTTTCTCTTAGGAAAGTAATGAAACACCGATCATTTTTAATGCGATAATAATTATAAGACATAAGCAACGTAAACAATATCTAAATACAATAATGAGCATCTAGGTACAAACATTTATCATTTAATGGTATAAATGATTATAATATCTAGAAGTATGTTCTACCAGTTCAGTTCACGGTTTTTGTTTTGAAGACGATAGAAACTAGGAAGAAACTATTGATATTTAGGTGTCACATTCATAAAGGTAACTTTACGCTGACTTAAAGTAGCTTTTATGTGCAGGAATTGCAACAGAGTCAGCTCAACGTACATAAATGTTGTCACAATTCAACCAGCACCTAGTTTTTACCGATATTATATTTTAAAATACAGACGGACAGACAGCGGAGGCTGAGTAATAGGGTTCAGTTGGCACCTTTTGGGTACGGAACCGGAAGTATACGAAACGGTCGGTTTTTTAAATTATGAATTCCACACATTACCTATCTATTTTAAGGCGGATCTCACACTGCAGCATAATCGCGGCGACACGCGACTCAGCGATTTTCAACTTTGTATGTAAAATCATCGATTTGTATAGAAAAATCGCGGGGTGGCGCACACTGGCGCGTAAATCGCGGCGATTTTTTCCGTGTAGCTGCGGATAGTAGTTGCGTACTATGCGCAGCTACACGGAAAAAATCGCGGCGACGGGCGATTTCAGTGTGTTCTTCGCCTAAGTATATATTTTTTGTTTGTATTCTTGCCAACCTTTTTTTAGGGTTCCGTACCTCAAAAGGATCACTGGGTCATACACGTTCAGGAAAACGGGCGTCTTTTCTGTGGACAATACATAAAAATTAACGACATGGATACATTTTACTTATCTTTTTATCATACAGGTTTTAAGAAAAAGACGGTTTGTATAAGTCTAAGAAAATTAGGCTTTAAAGCCTAACAATTTTATAATGTCCACAGGAAAGACGTATAACCTTAGGTAACTCCTACTAAAAATATTTTTGACCCAACTGCTGAACTAGTTCACCTACTTGTAGTTTTGCGGTCGACCTTAGCCCTGTTGGGAGCTTTATGTCTACAAACATAAAAATTGTGCTATTAGGTTCTTTAGAATTAAATCAATAATTATTTGTTTTTCTCCTCGTTTTGCACAAACTGGGTCGAAAATGTATCCGGAAGGGAAGTACCAAGATCTTCAAAACTTCTTATTGGAAGGAGTAGTTTTAGTTCTACTCTATAGAAAAAATTCTTACTTCGGTTATCATGGAATTGGTACCAATTTCCTCACGTGCTGAAAACACCGCATTCTCAGGATACCAGATTTTTCAAAATACCAGATCTACGGTTTATCAAATACCCGTAATATCACTAATAACTTTCCCGTTGTACTAGACTATACTATAAAATCGTAGGTTAATCAAGAAATTAAATTATTTTGAAGAATGTATTAGTATTAACACAGTTTTAGAGGTATTATTTTGTAAATTTGGTATACGGGGAATCTGATAAATCAAGAACTGGTATTTTTAAAAATCTAGTGTTCAGGGAATGCTTTAGGTATTTTGGATACGAGGGTCAAAATGAACCAAATTGTTATTAGACGTCACAGCTGCTCCATAAAACAAAATAGTAAAACACCTATGGACATAAAGTGCGTACAACCCCAACATTGAAATGTAATCGAATTATTTCATCAAACCCATCATAAATATAGAAAGCACGATAGAATTCAAGTAAACGTCCGAGTGCTCGACACTGCCACTGCCCTCAGTAGTCGTCATCTTGAATGTTGAGTCATTTCATTAGCAATGTAGGTGACAGCAGGGTGTCGATTTTTGAGCATGAAGGTCTCTGCCCACCACAACGTATCATACCTACCATGACCGAACTATGAACGTATCAGACACGGTATGACAAATGCCGGTCGGTGACGGAACGTGCTAGTTGGCATAGTCTCATGCTTTTCAATACAAAGATTATTTAATTTGCCTGAAACGTTCATAGTACGGTCGTGGTATGATACGGTGTAGTGGGCAAAGACCTTTAGCGTGTCGAGCACTCGGGCGTTTACCTTATACTATCCATGATACGATATAAATCAGACAGCAATAGTATTCAATTAAAAAACATAAAACTAAGTTATCACGAAATCTGATCCCATTCTGATTTCACACCATGATAGGTTACTTTTTAAAGAAGAGTAAGTTCTTTGTCACGTTTAAGAAATTACCTTATATTTTAGCTTTAACGTTAAATTATATATATTTAATGAGGATTATAAATTATGCATATCCATCTCTAAAAAATACTAAAAAGTACTTCCAAAATTGAGATAAGTTGTTAGTCCCTGTATCATAGTAGGTAGATACGGAACTGCTGATGCAGGCGTGGCACTGTCGAGAGTACCCGATACATAATCGTTCCGGATTGTTCAAGTAGCGAACTGCGAGGAAAGGTCAGCGGCAGCTACCTATGTAACAATCGTATAAACATAAAACATATAGACGTTTAATATAAATGTAATTCATTATACATATTTCATATTTTGCTCGATTTTTAACGAAGAGACATGTAGTTTATAGACTTTTGTATACTACCAAGAACATCGAAGTATTTTAGAGGTATACTCAGAATAACATCTAATTACTTAGGCAATATGGCACTGGAAAGATATTTCCTTTGAGGCTACGTTTCGTGAAAAATAGACATTTACGAGAATAAAGGCCAAGTTAGAGTTGTTCATGCAGTAGGTATATACAGGAATAAGTATTTAACAATATTACTAAATATACTTAAGTACGTAATCAATAACACAAGACAATAATTTTATATCATTTCAATTAAAATTCAAATACTGCTCCTATCGAAAATAAGAAATCTTAACAATAGGTGATTTCGGTCCTTACCTACCGAAATAATCGATCACATTTGAGATACGAGTATATGCTTACAATACCAAATAGCTCTTTATTGTAATAACATCCTACAAATACTAACACATATTAGATATAAAATTTACATATATCTTACTTATTATAAAAAAAATTCATGAACTACATAGTTAACGCTTTTAAAAATTGTCACGGAGTTATAAAATATAGTTTTCATAGCAACCATCAGCAATATATTTCCAACACTCAGTACGAATACCTATCTTAAGCGTCCGGACGCCGGAAGTACATACGATTATTTTAAAACTTCCTACAAATTATGTGTATATATTTTCCTAACCTTCGTATATCAATAAAGTGTCATAAATTTTTAAAAAATAGGTTGTTCATTATTTATTAACTATCAACATAATTATATATCTCCTACATTACTATTACTACTACAAATTCATAATCTACTAATGCACAAATCTTTCGCTTGGGTTATATGTAAACCTACCTACCAACATATTTGTACTCGGACCCATTTGGTAAGTATTAATATTTATTATTATACAGGTACGTAAACATCAAATCTTTGCGACATAAGTATGTATGCTCAAGGGCGTAGCCAGGATTTTGTTAGGGGGGGGGGAGGGGCAGGACAAACCAAGAACATATCATCTAAGGTAAATGTGCTGCATGAGCAATGGGACAGCATTTTCTGGGGGGGGGCAGCTGTCCCCCTCCCCTGCCCTACCTCGCTACGCCCATGTGTATACTATTCATTAATGAAACTCAGTAACATTAACAAGTATGTATTAAAATTATCGGCCAAGTGCGAGTCGGATTCGCACACGAGGGGTCCGGACCACCGTCGAGCAAAAAGACGCCAAAAACACATTTATTGTATGGTGACCCCTTTTTATTTTTAACTTTATTTAAATGAAATGAAATGAAATTTATTTGCATGAGACGTGGTTTACAATTTAGGTGGGATAATTTTTTTTTTGGTATCAGCACATCTCGCCAACATTTGGACATGCAAAACTTTAACTTTTTTTTAATATATAAAAGTTTATTTATTTCTTTTTTTTGTTTTTACAAGTTGTACAAATTTCCAAGTCTTTCCCTATTCCGGTTCATAGATACAATCTAGGGCCCCCTTTTCTTTTTCATTTTATTTTGTTTTTATTATTTGTTGTTCTAGTGGAAATAGAAATAAAATCTGTAAACATTTCAAGACTCTACCCTACCTAATTACTATTACTAGAGCTCTGTGACTCACGGACAGACGGACAGACAGCGGAGGCTTAGTAATAGGCGCTCATCTCTAAAATACCTCATCCCCAGAATACCAGATTTTTCAAAATACCAGATTCTTGATTTATCAGATTCCTGTCTTACCACATACCCGTTACCCTCTGTTGCTCGTGGTCCACCTGCCTGGTTCACCTAGGTGGACTACGGGAATTTGTTTTTTCCTGCCGTCCACCTGGGTGTACCATAGAAAATCATTTTTGCCTATAGCTCACCTGGGTGGATCACGGGTAATTATTTTTTCCCTTAGAACACTATCTAATTATAATTATTTATCACATTCCCTCCCACTCCCTTTTCCTGGACATTCGTCAGACATCGAAAATTATGACTACATTACTGGTATTCAGTTGCAATTTGTATCCGGAGAAGTTACTGTAGGAGAGGCTTTAGAAAAACTCCGCTAATCTAATACCACAAAAACTTGCAAATTTTATTTTATTTCAATGTTTGATGGCACAAAGCAGGCCTATATAATTAATTAAGTGAACATATTTTTTTTGTTTTACGTATAATGAGGTACAAATAAATATATATCAACATTTTTAAACTGGCTTTACAATTGAATATCATTTATTTTCTTTCGTAATACTACGATATAAACATATGGACTTTCTGGTGGACGGCGGGAAAAAACAAATTTCCGTAGTCCACCTAGGTGAACCAGGCAGGTGGAGCACGGGCAACAGAGGTCCCGTTACACTAGATTATAAAATCGTAGTTTACTCAAGGATCTAAATGATTTTGTTGGATGTATTATTTTGGGAATCTGGTATACGGAGAATCTGATATATCGAGAATCTGGTATTTTTAAAATCTGGTATTCTGAGAATGCGGTATTTTAGGAATGAGCGGTAATAGGGTTCCGTTGGCACCCTTCGTGTACGGAACCCCAAAAACGAAGTTAACAAAATAAAAAGTAAATAATACTATCCAATAAATACCAGTAAATGGATCATAAGACGTAGGTTCTGAAAAGCTGAAAGTAGGTACCTATTACACAAGTAATAGTATCTTATCATTGCAACAGATGGTGTCTCACTCAAGCTTTTAAAACGTCCTACGTTTACATTCCATGTGACAGATGTAGCTTGCTTGCTACGTATGAGTTACTGAAGCAGGGGTAGACAATGTTTACCCCTGCTGAATTTCAGAAATCAATCAATCAAAAAAAAAATCAGAATGAGTGTGGATAATAGTTAAATTGTATGCGATTGCGTGCGTCGTCCGTTATCCACACATATTCTGATTTTTTCAGATTATTCAGATTCGGATTCAGACTGTGTAAGGCCGGGCTCCGGAATTGAGACTCTGAATTCAGAGTATGAATTCAGATTCGGATTCAGACTGTGTAAGGCCGGCCTAACTCCGGATCTGCATTGAATATCAATAACATCTTCTAATGTTAGGTAAGTTTAGGTGATTAGGTAATATTAGACAACAAATGTCAAGTAGGTTTAGTGACCCTAGTACTTAAACACTAGACAGAGCAGGCACACGTTCGATTTTCTTTATTTACAGTTTTAAAGTCTGCTCTTACAGAACAGAGTCCAAAATTTCTTTCAACGCGCTATAAATTTCTTAGTTAAAAAATTAACTAACATTCATACGAAATTACCTCAATACAACATGATAGAAAAGTGGTCTCTCTGCGCACGAATTCGCTGTTATTAGGTAATATATTGTCTTTCAACCGGTAACAATGGCTATTTATTAAAAAATAGGGTGATATATAAATTTATCCTGACTCTTATTATAGATGGAATCTAATATATAGTCTATCCATCAACATGATCGATGTCTATGAAATGTTTTTACGTTGTATGAGTTTACGTTGAGTCCGCTCCGATCCCAGAAGTCGGAGCTTGGTCTGGAGTGTCGACTATGTACAAGTACGAGTAGAGGCGACGCGACGAGGCGAGTTAAGCAATTGGCACGAACGCGCTACCAGGTTTCCAAGGGGTAGTCCTCTTTAATTGTTGTATCGGATCCTGCAGGACTTGGGCAGTTTAACGAGGTACCACAGTCGCGAAAATACAACTGTCTTTGCTGGCTGTTACAAATGTAAAACTATCTTAAGTTATTTTCTCACTCTGCCCAATCCGGGCTATCACACTAAGAGTTACTTACAGCACCATTTGTAAAGCCATTGGAAACGTGGTTTACGCTTCTTCATCCTTCTTCAGTCTTGCGACTTGGCATGGCGTCATTCAGCCTTGTCGTCCTTGCGGCGGCTGCACGCGCTCTCGCTCCTGCTGCCTCCTTTGTTTCTGCGCCAAATAAGTATTGCATTTCAATTTCAAACATCATTTTGTTTGTCATGGAACTCTGCTAACTCACGTGCAAATGTGCATCGTGATGTACTAATTTCAATGCCTTGTACAGTCACTATTAAATAATACATCTAAACCATAGGTTCCCAAACTTTTTTGACTTGCCGAGTTGCCGCCCACTTAGGCATGATAAAAACTTTCAGCGCCCTTCACGACAAAAAAACAACCATATTTTTGTGAATTTTTTTGAACGACGGGAGGGCGGAGGGGGGGGGGGGGGGACAATGGAGAAACCCCTGCTGGCGTAAACAAACGAGATTTGGGGATAGTACCAGCGCCAGGAATAGTTTGTACTGTAGCTGATACTGGGATATAAGTCTTTTTTTTTCTTGTTTTAAAAAGCGTTAGCGCCCCCCTTGATAACATCAACGCTCCCCAATTTTTACCGAGGCCCCATACCATGGGCATCCGCAGCGCCCACTGGGGGGCGGTACGGACCACTTTGGGAACCTATGTCTAAACCAACGACGTATTCACAAACATCTTAACACGCCTCGTATTCTTTACTGCGTCAAGATACTTTCTAGAAATACTTTGATTAAGTGGAAACATCATTTTCATTTCAATATTGACTTTATATCAGGGTGTAAAATCGTATTTCAATATCTGAGCTCTTTTTTTTCAGAATATTTTTAGTTTGTAACGATGTATACATTAGATAGCGACTGCGTGACACTACGCAGCTAAGATTGCAGTACAGACAACTGACATTCTTCTGCTCGGCTAGATGCGATGAGTTCGCGTCTACATTTCTATTGTGGAATGCATAGGCCATTTACAAAGCTCGGAGCTGGGATAGTTCTACGGTAATAGAATGCGCAGGCTGATTAAGCTAAAGTAGGTAAATTATTTCAATCTACTTATAATATCTTGCCTTGTAAATGTCAACACCCTCCAGCCTCTTATGTGTCATCCCTCGATTTTGGAGTGCCAACCGCCCGAGCTGAAGAATGAACTGATAGAAGAGTTTTTACCAATTTAATTCGGCTGCTTTATAGTTGAAATAGTGGTCTATTACCTGGAAAGTATTCCGAAGTAAATGGAACTTTTGCAGGTTGTTTGGGGGTACACTAGGAAGACTATCCTAAGTTTTTAACCTCGATGTTTATAGCCCCAATTTAGTTTTTATCCTAAGTTTTTATGCTAACATCAGATTTGTCATTTAAATGGCACTTTTTACAGTCTTTTATACTTAGTTGCTTTGTTATATTGATATAGTTGCTTTGGCACAAATTAACTACAATAAATTTGGTATAAATTTAAACATTGCAAAATAATTTTGTCAAAGCTGATTTTTTTTCTCGGATGTGCGTTATTAAGGCATCGTAAATTGAAATAAAATTAAATTATATAGCTTTTACAAGATCACTTTTGATAACAGCAGCAGGTACCTATTCCAATAAACTGCCCTTACCGGTTCCCTAAACTTTCCATCCTGTATATTTTCCACGGCATCTCTTGTGGTAAAGTAAAGCGGTTTAAATCGGAAAAAATACTACTCTTCAAGATTTTTTTTCTTTTTTTGTATGAAAATGTACCTATAGTGTGTTAGGAGTAGAAATAAATTCGTCATTTCTTAATTATTCACCAATGTCCTTATACCATTTTCGCAGGCATACATAGTTTACGTAGTAATTATGCCTCTAAAAAAATATTGTTGGTTTTTAATGTTAAAGCACTTAAGGGTTACAATTACACCAAAGATCCCATTGGGTCGAAGTGTATCCGAAAGGACCCCTCATACCAAGATAAGATAAGATAATGTTAAAGCACTTAAGAGCTGTCTTATGAAACGACTGTGCTAAAAATCAGCTCGGGATCTTAACGGACAAGGTAAGCACAAAGCTTGAAAGAGCACCCCTGCTCTTACGAGTTTCATCAAATCCGAAATCTTAATTTTCTGTAACTATCATACCTATATATAAAAAACCAGTCAAGTGCGAGTTGGACTCGCGCACCGACGATTCCATACAAACTCGTCGGTAGATACGTGGATAATTCAAGATAAACTGTATGGTGGGTCAAACTTTACTTTGCTCTTGAAAATCTGTTGTCACCATAGATCGACGTATGTCGAGGTTAGTTTAGTAGGAGCAAATAAGTTTGTTCTACAATTTTTGCAAATTTCTAAAAAACGCTGCAAGTTAGGAAAACCGTTTTATTTTGCCTGTAATACTTAGAATTGTATTAATAATCAGTAATTATTACAGATTTTTCTGTTCTACTGAACACCAAACAAAATACCATTCCCGATATTATCTCCGAAGTTACTACTTCGGAGATAATATCGGGAATGGTATTCTTTTTAACGTTTTTTTGTCTTAAATCAAAAACTGCATGTCTAAAAAAAACAGTTCTGGAATCTACACATTAAGCACTTTCATTTGATATCCCATTCGATATAATAGCTCTACTTTTGATTTTCGACATTTTATTTCGGTCCCCTTTAAAAAAAAAGTAAAAAAGGTATAAGATTTGCTTTCTATCCAATAGGGGGTTAGCGATTTTTAACACTATTCTAAATTTCAAGTCGATAGCATCAGTAGATCCTGAGATATCTTGCTGTGACAGACGGACAGACAGAGTCGCACCATAAGGGTTCCTTTTTTACCATTTTGGTACGGAACCCTAAAAATGAATATAGCACAGGCTTTAGCCTATTTAGGGAGTTCTAGATTTAAAGAAAAATTGTAAAAGATGTTTTTGGAATAAATATAAAATATATATTAATAAAACCTAATTTCAGTAAATGTGTGCCAAAGCAACTATCGATATTTCCATGTGTTTTCGAGATAAAAGCAAAAGTCTGCAAAACGTGACTTTTCAACCCCACCGTTCTCCCTCGTCGTTCGTCCTCGAGGTCGGAAACTCAGGATAGTCTTCCTAGTGTGCCCGCAAACAACCTGTAAAAATTCCATTAACTTCGAAATACTTTCCAGCTCCCCTTACCTTTCTTCAACATGTCGACTGGATTATAATATAGTCGATGTTTTCATTATAAAATTCTCGAGAAAATTAATATATAAAAGTATGTTGGGATAGGGTCGGATCTTCGACGAAGTTTACCAATAAGCTTTCGTATTGTAATTTTACAACGACATTACGAGTTAATACAGTGACTGAAATTATCAAGCTGTGCCGTTTGTACTGGGCTGGGCACGTTCTGTTCACCATACAAACAAAAACAGCACCTGCTGAATCGTGGATTCATTTACGTATGTTGTAAAACAGCCCTGTGACACGGACAGCGGAGTGTTTGTAATAGGGTTCCATTGGCACCCGTTGGATACGGAACCCTGAAAAAGGTAAACAAAAAGCCACGTGACTCGGCTCGCTCAGCCAATCAAAGTAATCTTTTGTATCTGTAACACAATACCATTGGCTGAATGCCTTGAATCATGTGTTCTTTTGTTAACCTCTTTTAAATACCTAAAAGAACAGGCTATATAACTCATTGTCAGTTACACTAAGTATGAACCTCGTTAGTGTGTGATGTCATAGTCATCAGGTGCAATGCAAAGTTAACCTGACTGGGTGGTATCGAGAGAAGTGGTGCGGCTTGCGGTAGAGCGACCCTTAAAAATAAATAAACCTTGGCAACAACTTTCTTACCTGCTGCTTATTAAATGCTTTTTCTTCTCCTTTTCCGTGCTCGTGCTCGGAACATGAATGGGATTGACAGCACCTTGCTCGCTCTAAAATAGAGAAAACGTACGTACTTATTTTATTGGAACCACTTCAACGTTATTGCATAGAATACATTAGGTACTTACGTATTGAATTATATTCATATTTATGGTCTTTTAAGGTGGTATTGTCCTTTATGAAAATATTGTATGTATACAAAAAGGGGTGTTTTTTAGACAAACATCCAATAATTTATTTTTTTTGTATCTGTTAAATAGATTAAAAAAAAACAAACAAAAAATATTACTTGTAAAATATTTGTTTGATAATTTTCAATCCGAAATAAAGACGTTCTACTTACAAGTATACAATTTATAGCTTTTTTTATGTATTTCACAAAAAATATTTATAAATACTTGGCAATCAAAGCATTAAAACTTATCATATTCCGTCGTTCGTTTGTCGATGTGCATCAAATATTGCAATGGATTTTTGCCACTGTTAAGATGCCTTTAATTAAGTAATGAAAAATAAATAAGGGTACTAAAAATAGACGATTACTTGAAGACTTAGTGAAGTTGCAATTGGTATGTATTTAGTATTTTTTGTTCGCAATCGAAGTGTAAAGTTGAGTATTAAATGCTATTTTGACAAAACACTAGGTACATAGAACAGCAGTACAGCTTGTGTTTATAACTTGCCAAAAAAAACAATGTAAGTAGGTAGGTAGGTACCGTTTTTCCGTACTAAGAAGAAATGCTCAAGGAAAAGTTTGTTGAAACAGACGGATCGATGGACAACAAAGTGGCCCCATAAACCCCATAAGGGTTCCGTTTTTTTCCTTTTGAGTTACCTTAAAAAAATGAAAATGATAAAATAATAAGACTGGCATCCGTACCCTGGGTGCAGCGGACGAGGTGGAGGGCTGCGGTTCGGCCTGTGGATGCTGCGACTGACTGTTCACGTGGCCCATCTTCGAGAGGGGAGGGTACTTGAACGAATCGGAGAACGCCATACCGCGACGCAACGCAGCCCTAAACATGGATTTTTTTTTATCATACATAAAAAAAAATCAAAAGTACACTCAATGAAGATAAACAATTTTACTATTTTTCAAATCATGATGCAAATCATTGCATTTGTTTAAGGCTCGATCTACGTCACTCCGCAATTCGTCTCTGGACCCGGTTACATTAACTTCCTTGTTTTGGAGTCTGTTACATATGACGAAATTTACAACATAAGTGTAGATGTATATTTAATTTTACTTGTATAGCACCAATAAAAATAAATCTTCTGTGAAAATTTTAAGTCCTTACTTAAGTATTAAGATTCAAAAGATAAAGTCCTGAGCCAGCCGGTTGTATCGGGACATCCATTTAATTTAAAAAAAAAATTTATCTGTGGGCACGGTAGTGCCCCCGCCAAGTCGAGCATTATTTATTGTTATAGCGGCAATAGTAATACAGATTCTGTGAAAATTTCAAATCTCAACCAATTACGGTATAAATATAAATTGTAACAGACAGCCAGACATCGGGGTCTTAGTAATAGGGTTCCGTTGGCACCCTTTGGGTACGGAACCCCAAAGACTATATATGAAGCCTTCATAAATAGTTTTTGCTTTGCAAGTTATACAGTAATTAAGAGGCTACATATATAATTTAAATGTTCGAATGATGAATATGATATTGTATGTTTAAGTTTTAAACAGTGGTCTCTATCGTCAGATCAATTTGTTGCTACCGTAATATTGCATTGTCATCTAAATTAAATGGTTGAAGCACAGAAATATCGATATAGAATGAAAAAGTTCCTCGAATTGTATAAGAACGTTGCGTGTCAGTTTTTGGCGTTTGACTGTTTAAACGGCCCGAGTGCAACTATCAGGTAATTTGCGCAAAGCGCAAAAGTCATGGCACGCGAAGTATAAGCATTTGTTGGGTCTAGGTACTTTCATACAACAAACATTGCAAATTCATAAAAAGCTTGTAATTATTAATTCAATATATGTCAACTGCATGTTATTAAACCACAACACTCCCGAACTCAACCGCAATGTCAAAAAACCTTGAATCGTCGAGAAAACAGGGTAAATCGGTGACAGTTTCAAATGTCTAAGATGTAGTGTAGACAAATCAGCTGTTGTAATCTGCGATGGCCATTGCTGCTAAAATATAAATATCATTTCAGCAATAGGAGTATAAGTACCTATAGGTAATTTCACGAGAGTTGAGGTGAATGATTACACACACAGCTACATGAAGTACTCATTGCAAAAAAAGTGAATGAATGAAATTAATGAGTGAGTAATAAACACAAGGCTATAGTTTAAACAAACTTTTTGGTCCATTTTGCAATTCACTGTTGAACCTGCTATCGGTACGAATAAAGAACAGTAATTTCAAAATCCCGCTGTCATTACATGACAGTGTTGTTGTGTGCGTGGCCTCAACTTTCGTGAAATTACCTATACTTGATGTAATCCATAAGCTCCTTCGTCTGAAAAAACCGGGTTAATTTTGCATATGATGATCAACAATAATTACATCAGGATATGTTTGTCTTTAACGTATACATAAGTGCGAAGGTCAAATCGAATGCATAATAAAGTCGTGTTGGTAACTAGAGATTTTCTTACCTGGTCGGGCTTGGAGGTGGATAGCTTGTGCCCCTGTGGTCTGGGCTCAGGTGTTGGTGGTGAGAAGCGGCCAATAGTCGGTTTCGTTGTAACAGCTCCTGATGCGACTGGTATAGCTTCTCTGATGCTGTTTGAGGAGCTGGTCTGTGGGGAATTTAAACAAAAAATAAATATTGTATCTGCTTCAGTTATGCTTACGAATACTAATATATTTTGAGAAGAGAAACTGGTGAGTTTCTTCCGGCGCTTCTTCTCACCAGAAGTGCATTACCCGAAGCACCAAAAGAAAAGAATAGAATCAGACATGTAAGGCCCTTGAGGGCTTACTTGTAGAAATTCATAATTATGATTTTGTTTTTTTATTTTTATTTTAATAGGTTACACTATTAGATACTAACTTAATATGTAATGCGTAAACATCTAAATGCAAACGATTCGAGTTCGGCACACCCACACCACAGGTATGTGATATATCTGCATTACTCGGTTTGCGAGACCCTTATTAAAGTGGCTAAAAACATGCTATACCGACTGGACAAGCACACAAATACATATGGGAGCGTGGGGAGCACGTGCACCGCGGGATCTATGGTGAAGTCGGGCAGGCTGTGCATCAGCGTCAGCACGTCGCTCTGCGGCTGCACGCGCAGCGCCTTATGGCTCCCGATGGCGGTTACGTTCCGCATCAGCAGCTTATAATTCGACACCGGCTGCAGAGACACATAAATACATACGGGAGCGTGGGGCGCACGTGCACCGCGGGATCTATGGTGAGGTCGGGCAGGCTGTGCATCAGCGCCAGCACGCCGCTTTGCGGCTGCACGCGCAGCGTGTTGTGGCTCCCGACGGAGGCTGCGCTCCGCATGAGCAGCTTATGATGCGACACCGGCTGTAGACACACATAAACAGTAAACAACTAATATTTTCTTTAAGCATAGACAATGTCTAGTAGAGATAGGTAAAAAACTTTATTCTTAGGTAAATAAAACAAAATCTACAATGTTATCAGAACCAGAAATGCCGGTGGGGACAATTTATTACTCCTGAAAGTATATGATTATGATGATGACTCTATTATGATGAACGACTCTTCAATGCATGCAATGCATGCAATATAAATCTAATGGTTCTTATCGAAAAATGTTCAGACTGAGAACGTACAGGTATTTGCAAAATGTTACGAAATGCGTTTCAAAACTACTACGATACGAGTAAATGTAAATAGTAAATAATGCGAACTGTATAAAAAAGTCACACTTAATGCGAGTAAATAATTAAAACACTCGACATTATACGCAGTAGCTTGTTTCTGATCCGGGTTCCTGGTGGACCGTTATACTGCAATGGAATAATTATTTATATAACTCAACAAATATGCAAAACTAAAATCCAACATTCCCCGTAATCACACAAAATTTACGTTTCTATATGTATAAAATACGGACGTCATTTAAACGGCCTAGAATTTAAAATAAAGAATATAAATACGCGTCATCAATAATAAAAGTAAAAAAACGTCTCGATGGTGGATCAGGTACGCAACGGCACAAATACCTATACTCTTAAGTGGCTATTTCAACATTGAGTAATGGTACGGGTTCCTACCGAAATAACCATTCAGCATCAGAGCATATCTAACTTAAGTTATCGATTAAATTACAAATCATTGCACTCGGGACGTTGTAATGGTATCTAATCTAGAAAGATGTCTGATTACACTTAGTAATTGAAAACAATTTTCCGCTTGCCAAGTGATTTTATTTTAAAACAGCTTTCCCTGAATTTAATTGACTTACCGTTTGCTGGTGCGATGGCCCCACAGTTTCTGATTCGCTTTCGCTAACCACGTTCACAGTAATAGAAGTGACAGCTGCAAATAAGAATTATGCATAATTGAAATGAAATTATGAAAGTATGGATGTTTTATTCCTTGGAAGTTAGAAATGAATTATCTTCATAACTTTCGTATTAATAATGAGACTTCTATTGGCCCAAATATCACGTACCTACCTATAGAAAAATAAAAGTACTTTAATATCTTGTGATGGGGTGGTAAAGTTATTCATACCATCGTCCGGATTTTGTGGTGGTATAACGTGTTCCACGGAGCTCCCGGCTTGGTAGGTAAATCGGCTCGGCCCTGGTTGCGGCTCATCGTGGGACGCCGCGCTGCAAGGTATTTCAACATGTAATTATCCAACACATGAGCTTCATTTTTCGTTTTCACACCTCCTATTCAGAAAAGAGTCTTTCCCTCCGTCATGAGAGGGATCAAAGTAGTACATTTCTGTTCAAGGACAACAGTTTATTTTTAGTTTGAACTCACTTAGAATGTGACATATAGGTAATTTCACGAAAGTTGAGGCCACGCACACAACAACACTGTCATGTAATGACAGCGGGATTTTGAAATTACTGTTCTTTATTCGTACCGATAGCAAGTTCAACAGTGAATTGCAAGAAGGACCAAAAAGTTTGTTTAAACTATAGCCTCGTGTTTATTACTCACTCATTCATTTCATTCATTCACTTTTTTACCCGACTGCGGCGAAGCCCAAAGGAGGCTAATGTGTTTGACCTGTATGTATGTATGTATGTATGTATGTATGTATGTATGTATGTATGTCCGTTCCTGTGTCCGCTCGTAACTACTCAACGCCACAACCGATTTTGATAAATGATATATCATTGGATTCGTCTTGATGGCGCGAGTGTCACTGGGTATGAAGTTCGTTAAAATAAACAAAATTGCGGATTTTATGCACTTTTAAAGTGCACCGCGGTCGGGTTTTTTTTAGTAAAAATATTTAGTTATTTGCAATGAGTACTTCATGTAGCTGTGTGTGTAATCATTCACCTCAACTCTCGTGAAATTACCTATACCATACACAGTTTTATTCGTATATAAGTAGGTACTACACATCTAGGGCGGTATAATAAGGAATCACAGGTGTTTGTGTCCGCGCGGCGGGTGGATTGTGGTTATTCATTTCACGTACTCAAAAATCTTTATTACTTTTATCAGATTAGGACTGCTTAAATAGTTTAAGTCAGTCAGTCAGTCAGTAATTATAATAATTTTCCCTCAATCCATATTCTATTTGAAGTGGTCCGATACGCCCACCCTTACAAATAATCAATCGTGATACCTTGTAGGTACCAATATAACCGTATAAATACATTGGACTTTTTGGGGCTCTTTAATATTGTGATCGCTCCTAGCTTTGTTTGTAAAATAGTACATTACACAACTAGGGTGGTAAAACAAAGAAAGGCCGAGATCGCAGACGTTTGCGGCCCGAGCTTCAAGCGAGGAACGTAAATATGCGATCGAGGGATTTCTTTATTACCTCCCGTGTTGTGTACATAATTTTATGTCTACACTTGGCCAGAAAGCGGTTTATTCCGTACGCGCAACGTGCGGAAAAAGCCGCTTTATGGCCAGGTGTGGCATAAATGCATTTTTATTGTAAGTATTTTTTTGGTAGGTATTTGGTATGAATATTCAGATGTCTGCATATAAATAGAAAAGTATGATAGGTTGAAGGAGCTTTCTAACCTGGTTGACTGCTGGAAGCTGGAGAGGCGAGACTGGCGCGAACTGCCACTGGTGGAGGTGCGCTGCATCGGGAACCGCAGGCTTTGCAGCGTAGGCATACGGCCGCCGTACGGATCAACTGCTACGTAATCGTATAGCTATTTATTACGCAACAAGGACGGTAATAGTACATTACACAACTAGGGTGGTAAAACAAAGAAAGGCCGAGATCGCAGATGTTTGCGGCCCGAGCTACAAGCGAGGGACGCAAATACGCGATCGAGGGCTTCTTTTATTACCTCCCGTGTTGTGAACACAATTTTATGCCCAGGTGTGCCATAAAATAATGAATGTCACAGATCGCAGGCCTTTACCATAAATATGCGATCTAGGGCCTTCATCATTAGCGCCCGAGGTCTGTAGGTATATCATTTCTACATCGGCTCGTGGCCAGGAAGTGTGATTTGGTGGAGAGAGTGATTTTCTTTCGACGTAGCAGGCAGACCAAAGGCGCTGACAGCCAGGAGTGACGTAAATCAACCTTTACCTATGTTTCTTACGACAGTATAATAGCAGTATTTTTTCTTCCTACAAAAGGTACATCGCGCGCTTGAATGTGTGCGCGCCGTGTACGAACGCACTACAAGCAAAGAAATAAGGATGCGTAAGAATGCTCCAGTATGGATCATACTCACACAGACATGCTATCGCGCGTCCGTGTGAATACGTGTCGCGCGCTCCTAAACGGCCGAAGTTGGACTATTTGTTCGTCTTTATACTTTGTAATGTAACTAATTTGATGATATTTTGATTAAAGTTAATTAAATAGGTTATTTGAAAGTCTCAAAATTTTCGATGTTTGTATACAGAGTGATGAAACGGCGATGGTACAATCAAGTCGTGTAATTCCTGCGCGCACTCTCCTAAATATAGCCGATAGAAGACAGCTAAGCTAGAAATCGCTTTTGGCCTCAATAGTAAGAGTTCGATTTGAATTTTAACCCAAGTAGCTCAAGGTATTTTGTAGCAAATTCTTGCAACAGGCCATTAGTTGGTCTTAAGACACTCTTAAACACCGACGGTTCATGTAATTTTACACGTTACGTGCATTTGCGAGCGAAGTCAGGGTCCCCCAATGACACCCGGCATCTGCTATGAGGGTAATCCGGCACAGATTCCGAAGCGGTAAGAAAGTAAATAGTGTAATATAGTATAACGTACTTTCGAAGGAGTCGGTGAGTGTAGAAGCCTGGGACAGCTCGTGGTCTGCGGCGGTGCCCCCGCGGCGGTGGAGCATCGCGGCCACTCGCTCACGGGCCTCGCGCTCGATGTTGAGTTCTTCTGAGTTTTGTTTGCTCTACAATTATAACCAACAAATGTACTATTGTACACAGGTGTGCAATACAATCATATTTTATTGCACACCAGAAGATAAATTGCAATACAAACTTATATAAAAACATTGGTAAACAATAGGCGGTCTCATCGCTAAAGAGCGATCTCTTCCAGACAACCTTTGGGTAGCGGAGTTGATGTAAAATTAATAAAATACCAACCAACCAATAAATGTACAATTGGATATACAATGCTTGCCAGTCGCTTTATTGTAATTTAGTTATTTTTTGCAAATTTTCGAAAGCGGATTTAAAGGCTAGTGCGAAATAAATTGTATTGACTACAGGTAAGAACCCTATTGCTAGACTAGTCAAGTATTGTTGTGACGTAATTTTAATTGTGAAGGCACGGCGTGCGGTTTCTGTTAGTTTTTTCTTTGAATCTAGTTAGGTATCTAAGCGATCGATAATAATTTTATGCCACACCTGGCCATATATAAGGGTCTACCTTATTTCGTATAAAACTAAATGGTATAAAATCAAAACGTATAAATTCAAAACGTATAAAATCACTTCGTATAATCATTCATTTCGGTTAAAATTCATTTTGTATAACATTTAAAAGCTCTAAATACGAAATCTCTATTCTTCAATATGTCTAACATTCAAAATGTATAAAATCATTATGCATAACATTTAACATGTATAAAATTATTACGCATAATATTCATTTTGTATAACAATTACTTGATCGCATATTTAAAACGTAGAACATTCAAAATATCTAATCATTACAATGTATACAAAACAGTCGGTCGGGCTCCGCTACTGCTCCGCCGCTGCGGGAAGAGCAGCCCCTTCGCCCTTGCGTATCAAAGCATAGACAGGCTGCTCCATATACAGGGCATATACAGGGTGTCACTGTTTTATATACAGGGTGTAACTGTGATAGATACAGGGTGTCACTGTGATAGGTACAGGGTGTCACTGTGATAGGTACAGGGTGTCACTGTGTTATATACAGGGTGTCACTGTGTTATATACAGGGTGTCACTGTGTTATATACAGGGTGTAACTGTGATAGATACAGGATGTCACTGTGATATATACAGGGTGTCACTGTGATATATACAGGGTGTCACTGTGATAGATACAGGGTGTCACTGTGATAGGTACAGGGTGTCACTGTGATAGGTACAGGGTGTCACTGTGTTATATACAGGGTGTCACTATGTTATATACAGAGTGTCACTGTAATGTATACAGGATGTCACTGTGATAGATACAGGATGTCGTCGATAACCTACCTATTTTTGAGAGCCGTTTCGTTTTTAGGATCATCAAAAAAAATAACCCTAAACTACCTATTTTTGGGAGCCGTTTCGTTTTTAGGGTCATCAAAAAAAATAACCCTAAACTACCTATTTTTGGGAGCCGTTTCGTTTTTAAGGCCATTAAAAAAAATAACCCTAACCTACCTATTTTTGGGAGCCGTTTCGTTTTTAGGGTCATCAAAAAAAATAACCCTAACCTACCTATTTTTGGGAACCGTTTCGTTTTTAGGGCCATTAAAAAAATAACCCTAACCTACCTATTTTTGGGAGCCGTTTCGTTTTTAGGGTCATCAAAAAAAAATAACCCTAACCTAACTATTTTGGGAGCCGTTTCGTTTTTAGGGTCATCAAAACAAATACCCTAACCTACCTATTTTTGGGAGCCGTTTCGTTTTTAGGGTCATCAAAAAAAATAACCCTAACCTACCTATTTTTGGGAGCCGTTTCGTTTTTAGGGTCATCAAAAAAAATAACCCTAACCTACCTATTTTTCGGAGCCGTTTCGTTTTTAGGGTCATCAAAAAGAATAACCCGAACCTACATATTTTTGGGAGCCGTTTCGTTTTTAGGGTCATCAAAACAAATAACCCTATCCTACCTATTTTTGGGAGCCGTTTCGTTTTTAAGGCCATAAAAAAAATAACCCTAACCTACCTATTTTTGGGAGCCGTTTCGTTTTTAGGGTCATCAAAAAAAAAATAACCCTAACCTACCTATTTTTGGGAGCCGTTTCGTTTTTAGGGTCATCAAAAAAAATAACCCTAACCTACCTATTTTTGGGAGCCGTTTCGTTTTTAGGGTCATCAAAAAAAATAACCCTAACCTACCTATTTTTGGGAGCTGTTTCGTATTTAGGGTCATTCATAAACAGCAGTATAATTTGGAAAAGCTTATTGCTTAAAAATGTGAACTTGGAAAAATATATATGACTAGATTATGACTAAGCTGCGATATATTTTGAAATATACATTACACCAAATATTACTTAAAATACATTACAGTGACACCCTGTATATAACACAGTGACACTCTGTATATATCACAGTGACATCCTGTATCTATCACAGTGACACCCTGTATCTATCACAGTGACACCCTGTATATTACACAATTGCACCCTGTTTATATCACAATTACATTCTATATATATCACAGTGACACCCTGTATTCATTACAGTGACACCTTGTAGTTAACACAGTGACACTTTGTATATATCACAGTGACATCCTGTATCTATCACAGTGACACCCTGTATATCTCAATTAAACTGCTTACAGACATGTTTTCTCTGCTGACAGTGACATCCTGTATCTATCACAGTGACACCCTGTATATAACACAATGGCACCCTGTATATATAACAATGACATTTTGTATATATCACAGTGACATCCTGTATACATTACAGTGAAACCTGGGCCTCATATTTCAATAATATTAAGGGTTTACAAAAATTAGAGCTTTTAACATTTATACCCCGTGAATGTTATACCTTATAATACTTATAACAAATAACGTTTCGAGCAAATGAATGTTATACCTTATAATACTTATAACAAATAACGTTTCGATCAAATGAATGTTATATCATACGAAATTATACAAGATGACTTTAGAGCATTTGAATTTTATACGAAATGTAATTATACACTTTAATTTTTATGCCACCTGAATTTATACGAAATGAATCATTATCCGAAATGAATTTCGACGAAGTGATTTTATACGGATTGATTTTATACCAAATAAGGGGATACCCATATATAAAGCAGCTTTCTGGCCAAGTGTAGACATAAAATGATCTACACAACACGGGAGATAATAAAAAATAATCATATGTATGTCCCACGCTTGCAGCTCGGACCGCAAACACTGCATTTTCGGCCTTTCTTTGTTTTACCACCCTAGTTTTTTTTGTTCTTGTACAAATGCTAGCTCTTTGAGCTGTTGCAACTATCGGTCTTCGTGGCGGTAGGCATGCGTCGGCAAAACCTCGGCACCACGGGAGTTATTCATCGGCGTGCAAGGACACTCGAACCGAAGTGGGGAGTGTACCTAGCGAATATATGATACAGTAGTTCGTCTTGTAGGTAGTGGTTCTAAGCTAAGTTTTTATGTGATGTCGAGAGGATTTAGTGTGGGACTACCGCGGTGGCCGTCCCCGCCGGCGGAGACGACGGCGTGCACGTGAAGTGGACCCGGCGCCGTTCGGGTTGTCGTCTTGTTGTCTGTTTAGTGTAATGTACTAAAACTCACTCCTTTGCCACTGCTGTTTCCTGCGCCACTATCAGAGGCGGTGTCGACGTCAAATTCAGTAATGTTATTTCTGTAACACCACACACCAATATCGTAAGTCAGCTTGGCCTCTTTCAGTTTCAGTTCCCACATCTGGAAAGTACGTATTCTCATTAGATATAGCGTGTATCAAATCCTAATTTTAAAGGAATATTTTTGAACAGATGAGGCCGTGGTCGTCGTAATTTCGACTCTTGGCGCTTCCCGGTTACGTTAAGTTTGTACCCGATGCCTATTTCGCCGCACGCTATACGCAGGTGGAAAATTAAGTTAGCCTGGACATTCCACTGCCATTGTAGTTGGATTCCTATTTTAAAATGACAAGGTAGATTACTCTGACATTTTGCACGCAATGGGACGAGGCAAAAATTAGTTCGGAGTTAATTTATTGCTGTTGTATATTCTTTATATGACGATGGGTGTAGCAATTAGAACCAAACGTTTTTTTATTCCCAAGCCCAGACTGAATAGTGAGCTACAAATTATTCTACGTTATCTAATTTGTGTAAATAATTTAAATTGAGAATATTGTTGAAAAGAAATTGTGTTTTTGATTTATTTTAGAATGATCCAAGTTCTTATTATTCAGGATTATCTACAGAACATGGGCCCATTTAGATCTGAATTATTTTACCGGCAGAATCCCATTTTCATATTTAGAATCGTCAGGTAAAGGATATTTGTTACAATTTGGACTAAATCACTGGTTTGAGCTTCACAATTCAAAAAAATCCAGATCGTAACTACTGTAGAATTGTCAATAATGCAACATCATTTTTTTTAAATTGACGGATTAATTAAAAAGAGGAGTCAAATTAAAAATAGACTAGAGTACGTACAAGCAGTTACCTTACCTTCATTGTGTTTGGAATATTAGGATCTTTGGTCGCCTCAGACAGGGAAAAACACTGGTATGAAGATGCGACGGAGTCCACCATGAGTACTATCAAGGACGACATCTCTTTGGGGTTTTTTTGGCTGTACCTCGGGAAAAAAATCATCCTGTCCACCATGTACTTAGGCCTATAAGAAGTGCTGTCACATTAACAGGGTCTTTACATAACATCATTCGCTTGCTCCAAAATCAACATAAAAACGTATTCAATACGCATATACAATGATATAGGTAGTAGAGTCCCCGATATTAATATACCTAATTATGAAATGGGACAGTTACGAAAATATCTGACGTCACTCTATTTCTATTGCAATTAGATAGTGTCAGATATTTATGCATGCCTAATTTCATCATATATTATTGCCAGTAACTTTATCTATTTTGTTATTTTAAGAATGATTTCAAACACTGTATTTAGGTATATTTGTTGTGAGAATTTGCATAGCGTAATATTGCAAGAGAATCTTAGTGTACCTTAATAACGACGATTGGTGAGTACATACCTTAATAACTTGAAAGGGTATAAGCTGCCTTTAAGTTTTTTGCATATTAGCATCATATCGGTGAGTAAATAAACGTGCACCTCAATCTGTAAGGTTTCAACAGTGTACAAAACAAATCATCAGGTTTACCAAATTCGCAAATGCGCATTTAAAACATTCGTAAGCAGCACAGTGACTTTCGCATGCGTGACATATCTCTTACCTAAGTAAGTATATCAGTAATTAATGAAACCAAGTGCCAATGTTCGATAGAAGTTTGGTGATTATTATTACGTAACATTATTATATGATTCGAGTCGTGTTCTGCATCTAACACTGATACTTGGTTTACAAATCTACCCGGATGCTACAAAAAAAATAGTGATCTGCTTGCCTCCTTGCTGGTGTCCTTATAGCGGAGGTCACCCTCGTAGATTACACTCCTACTGTGGAAGGGAAAGCTATTGATCATGGGTCCCCGTAAGTTGAGATAAGAATACAGTTTAAAATATTTTTCCATATCATCATCCTTAAATTCCTGGAATTAAATAAAAGACACAGTTAAAGTACCGAGGATTTAAAATTATTTTTCACACCTCCTATTCAGAAAAAAGTATTTTGATCCCTCATAAGAGGGATCAAAGTGATACTTTTCTGTTCAAGGACTACCTACAGGGTATTTTTAGTTTGAACCTGCTTAGAATATGCCATTGCCATACCATACATTATAGACTCTACATATCAACTCTACATATCGACTCTACATTATTGACTCTACATATCGATTCTACATATCGACTCTACATATCAACTCTACATATCGACTCTACATATCGACTCTCCATATCGACTCTACATTATCGACTCTACATTATTGACTCTACATATCGACTCTAAATATCAACTCTACATATCGACTCTACATATCGACTCTCCATATCGACTCTACATATCGACTCTACATATCGACTCTACATATCGACTCTCCATATCGACTCTACATTATCGACTCTACATTATTGACTCTACATATCGACTCTACATATCGATTCTACATATCGACTCTACATATCGACTCGACATATCGACTCTCCATATCGACTCTACATTATTGCTCTACATATCGACTCTACATATCAACTCTACATATCGACTCTACATATCGACTCTCCATATCGACTCTACATTATCGACTCTACATTGACTCTACATATCGACTCTACATAAAGTCGATAATAAGGAATGGCCCAGACCACAGGTGTTTGGGGTCCGAGCCGCAGGCGAGGGCCATAAATATAATATGGTATGGAAGTGGTAAATTCGTCCCGTCCGTAAAAAGTAATAAACGTTTTATAAAATAATAAGGAACTGTAAATTTAACAATTTCACATTTCATTTTATTAAAAATGTGTGATGCTCTTTGACTAACTCTATATTTCGTTTTCGTTATTTTGGTAGGTAGCGTTTGTATTTAAATTTTCCTCATAGTCGGTGTGAAAAGCAGTATGTGTCACTCGGTAGCAATAGTACATTGTGTATCAAGGGCGGTAGGTAAGGAATTACAAACGAGTGTTTGTTACAAGGCCGAGGCGAAGCCGAGGGCTTTAATAACACGAGTTTGTAATTCCTTTACCGCCCGTGGCACACACAATGTTTTTCATCACACTTGTGAGGAAATCTAATTAAAATTAACCTTACTTAACCTAAATAAAATTGTAAAACTGACAGTGACATTAGTGACATATCCATAGACAATGCGCAACGTTCGGAAACCATAGCGGTACAGACCTAAAACGGTTGATTTTATAATTGCAAAATACTGAAATACACTATTGAAACATTTAATTAATGTTACAGAAATATGTGTTTACATGTATTTGCAATACCAGTTCTCTTTAAATAAATATTTCAGTGATAAAAGTTAAAAAAGTAAGTTGGCGTTTCCTTTGAACATGACAAATAAGAGTAAAACAGAACCAGCGTTTCAAATTTAAAAAGAAAACCATTACGCCCTAGGGCGTAATAGCTCATTTACGGCCCGCAAAACCTACGTGTAATGCACCATTTTCGAGCAAGTGTGATGAAAAATTATTTTCACCTCGGGCGTTAACACTTGAATCCCTCACTACGCTCCGGATTATACTTTAGAATCCCTCGCTACGCTCGGGATTCTATTGTATAATCCTTCGCTTCGTTCAGGATTCAATATACGCCCTCGCCGTAAATACATCATTTTGCTCCCTTGTGACACAATCTACTATTTTCAGGTATTCCATTAAATCTCTTGATTGTGACGTCAAGTTGCAAGTATTGTCAAATCCTACTAGATACTCATTAACTCTTAATAGCTTTAGTTGAATGAAGAATCTCCGCATATGCATATACTCGTATTTATAATTCTTGGAATTCGTGTACATTAGGCATTTCACTCTATCTAGACATTGTAACGTTCTGGACTGTGGCTCGAGTCCAACTTACATAACCCACTTGTATCACAATAGTTTATACAAAATAGAAATAACTGGCCAAGAGCATGTCGGACCATGCTCAGTGTAGGGTTCCATAGCCGTAACTATAAGGTAAAAAATACGATGTTAAAAAAGTATAACAACAAAAGAGCGTATCTTCATAGCAATTACGTCCTTTTGTTGAGAAGCGCAGTTTATCGGCAATAACTCAAAAACGGTTAATTCCATCTTGTTGAAAATAATTTTCGTGGAAAGTATTAATTAAGCGTTACCTTCGTGATTTTTTTCATTTTTTCGGACACACGGTTTAGAAGATAGAGGGGGGGGGGGACACAATTTACGCAACTTTCGGAGCGATTATTCCCAAATGTATTCACTTAATCAAAAACATTCCTTTGAAACTTTATAGTGTTTTTTAAAGAGCTGTCGAACTATATACCACACGTTGATATTTGCTGAAAAAATTTTTTTTTAGCTTCTGTAACATGTATGGAGTGCCCCCCCTAAAAATATTTATTTTAGTTGTTTAACTATCAAACTAAGTAGCGGCTCATACAAGACACCTATATTCCAAATTTCATCAATATCTATCATGTAGTTTTTGAGTAAAATGCCTGTGACATACGGACAGACAGACGGACGGACACGATGAAACTATAAGGGTTCCGTTTTTGCCATTTTGGCTACGGAACCCTAAAAAGGAACCCTTATGGTGCGACTCTGTCTGTCTGTCCGTCTGTCACAACAAGATATCTCAGGATCTACTAATGCTATCGACTTGAAATTTGGAATAGTGTTAAGAACCGGTAACCTGAGCTTATGGGATCTAAAAAAAATCTTGTAACTTTTTTACTTTTTTTCTAAAGGGGTCTGTAATGAGACTTTTAAAATTGAAAGTAGGGCTATTATATCGAGTGGGGTATCAAATGAAAGGGCTTGATTTGTAGATTAAAACACTATTTTTGTATTTTTTTTAAATAAGTAGTTTTTGATTTATGGTGAAAAGCGTTAAAAAAAATACCATTCCCCCCCCCCCCTATTATCTTCCAAGTTACTGAACAGAATCTCAAAGAGAAAATCAAAATATGTAATAATTACCAATTATTAATGTCGTCTTATATATTACAGGAAACATATAACGGTTTTCCTAACTTGCATCGTTTTTGAGAAATTTGCAAAAATCTTAACACATACTTATTTGCTCCTACTAAACTAATCGCTATACAGTTTTTCTTTAACTATGAATATATCTACTTATGAGTTTGTACGGAGCCCTCGGTGCGCGAGTCCGACTCGTACTTGACCGGTTTTTTTTTCTTAATTCTGTCCCAATAACTCAAACGATATCCTTGACTCAGAAAAAAAGTGAACCACCAACGTCATGAACGTTAAAACAATACCGAAAATGTCGTTTTTACAGGAAAATATGATGCACAATTTATTAAGTATTTGTTTTTTAATAGTTTACTCGAGTATATTAAAAATAAACAAATAATTCATGGTTTACTGAAAAAAAAAATACGTACTAATTCGTAAATTTCAATTGAGTTCGCGACTTGCTCTAGTCTTTCCAATTCCTCTCGTTGACGTATCGAACGGTTTATTCCCAATACAAAATTACTCGCACGCGTCTCCTGAAAATAAGAACACAATAATTACTTGTCTTAATTACTAAATAGACATTAGAATTAAAAAAATAGACTTACCGCATAATTCAGAGCGGCAATTTCTGCCTCTGACTCCGTATGGTCGCTAATGCGGCGCAGGATCATGCTATACTTGGTCAGACGCTGCATCGGCTTTATTATTAAATCGGGTAGTTGCAGCCTGTGAACATTACATCACCAACACTCATTGGTCTTCGCTTTCGGAACATAGAGTAGTTTTGTATATATGAGATAGAGATATAACTTGAAGATTTGACATGTAGCGCCATCTCGTGTTGTGTGCCGATAGACTATAGAGCTACATACGGTGTGCTCCGTAGTTCTAGATTATATCTTCGAACTATTTCTATTTCACTACCTATGTTCTGGTCTGGTATATCGTGCGATAGAAATAGCATGAAAATCACCAGCTTCTCATCATAATGTACTAGTATATATCTACACCCATATCATAAAATCTTCTATTATGCGTTCGGAAACTGTATATAAATGTAATTAATGACCACCATTATTGCAACCAGTAATGTAACATCAGTGTGTTATCTGTGCCAGTGTTATTATAATGTATGAAAAATCTACTTAGGTGCATAATGACAGGCGTCAAGTCACGTCAGACAAGTAACGTACGATATTTGTCAAAACTGTTTGCAACTGACATTTCATATCGAATAAAACGTGATTTCGACTCATATAAGAATTGAGGTCAAATCAAATTGCATTGCTTTTCAGAGAGGTTCGAAATTTGAATGTCATAATAACATCGAATTCACATATTCATAATCATAGATAAAAAAATTGTCCTAACAAAACAGTTTATCTTTATGCTGGTTGGAATTTGCGGTTTTTGAACGCATTATAGAGGGTTTATAATATGTGTGTAGAAAAATACAGCAACACATTATCTCTTCTTTATTAGTTGGCTCTCACCTGTTACACTCTTTTTGTGCATGACACCATTGCAAATATGCCATAAAGTCCGAGTCGCTAGAGAGTGAGCGGAAATAATCCAAAACTCTTGACTGTCCATCGACGTATTTTTCATACGGTAGCATAGTGTCCCGGAAATTTTTAAATCCTGAAGCCAAATGATTTGTCTTGTAACTGGAAAACAAAACAAAACAAATACAATATTTATTAGCAGTAGGCCATGTATTACTTGGGCCGCTTTATAATAGATTTTTTTTTTTTTTTTAATGAAATAGGGGGCAAACGAGCAGACAGGTCGCCTGATGGTAAGCAATCACCGTCGCCCATAGACGCCTGCAACACCAAAAGAGTCAGACCAAGAGAGAGAGAGAGTTGTGAGTGAAAATTACCTACCACTAAAAGTAATTAATTACACATTATTTTTTCCTTATCATTAATAATTGTTTGCTTTGCTTATCTTTACATTATGAACGGTTTCACAACGGTTTTGGGTTTAATGTGGATAGTTGGTTAGGTACAATAAAACTTACGGGGCGCCATTTTCGTCTGCCTCTCTGACCGTAGGATAGAAAGCGTTTTCCCACAAGGTAAGGCTTGCGTCGAACAGATCAGGAATATTGGAGAAGAGACTCTCCGAGTCCACCTCCAGCATCCTCCCGCTGTCCTGCAGCGAGTGTGCCGCTGCCATGAATAGCTGTATCCATAAAAATAACGTATCCATAGTTTACGCATAATCCAACTAGGGAATGCAATACCCGGTCAAATATGAAAACCCGGGTATTACCCAACTCTAAATAAAGTCACTTACTTACCCGGGTTTTAGGGTACCCGGGTTGCATTACCTACAATGAATTTGCCGGCATTGCCAACCGTGTTAAGTAAGATAAGTATAGGTCTATTCATAAGAGCTGGCTGCATACAAAATCCGCGCCAGCTCTTGTGAATCGACCTGTAAGCATGTATTTTTTTTCGCGTTTGCGTTAAAAAAGGCGGTCGACGTTAGATTTTATTTATTACCTTTAAAATAAAACTATACATGCATTTTTAATAATTACTAGGTTTTTTTAACCCGGGTTCTGAGTCAAAATGCCCGGGTTTTACCCGACTCAAAATAAAACCGGATACCCGGGTTTTCGGGTACCCGGATTGCATTCCGTATTTTTAACCTATAGACTGCAGTTTCTCCAATGAACTTTTCTCGTTATAGAGCAACGTTGGTTAATGGACGAATGAATGAATAGGTGCGAGTAAAAAGTGATAAACAAAATTTGTGTTAATTTGTTTATTTCCCTAATGGCATACACGCATATCCCACTAGCACGGTTGCATATACTATATGCAACCGGGCTAGAACAACTGGCTGCGATTGTCTGTCACTGTCACTATAGTGAGATAGTTTCGTCCGCGTGGAATTCGATTTGTGACAAAAATATTGAGTTCATTGTTTGTAGAAAACAGTCAGTTATTTGTTTTTTTTACTGTATTATATTCTACCCCACCCCATAACACAACACGAACATACTTACATACATAATTAACACGGCAAGTTAAAAAAATAATTTAGTTTTAAAAAGCAATTATTTTAATGCAATTAAATTAATTTTGTTTATAATTTTATTTTGAAAATCGGTACAATCTGGCGGTATTACCTGTCAAGTTTGGAAACTAAACGCAGTTCTTAGCATTATCTGTGGAAGACTATATTTAAAAAGTTGATACTAAATAATTTGATTCGTCTTTTTTTTCCTCGCAAATGTGATGAAAAACATTGTGTGTATCACGGCCAGTAAGGGCATTAGAAACACGAGTTATTAAAAGCCTAGCTCCTAATAGACTCTCGTTAGTAATCCCCTTCTTACTACCCTCGGTGCACAATGCCCTATTAAAACTAAACTCATAATCATAACTCCCTCGGGAGTTATATATTTTCATACAGCTTTACCTCCCGCGGGGGTTATAGATTTTTTCATCACACTTGCTCGAAAATGGTGCATTACACGTAGGTTTTTTGCGGGCCGTAAATGAGCTATTACGCCCTAGGGCGTAATGGTTTTCTTTTTAAATTTGAAACGCTGGTTCTGTTTTACTCTTATTTGTCATGTTCAAAGGAAACTACCAACTTACTTTTTTAACTTTTATCACTGAAATATTTAATTAAAGAGAACTGTTATTGCAAATACATGTAAACACATATTTCTGTAACATTAATTAAATGTTTCAATAGTGTATTTCAGTATTTTGCAATTATAAAATCAACCGTTTTAGGTCTGTACCGCTATGGTTTCCGAACGTTTCGCATTGTCTATGGATATGTCACTAATGTCACTGTCAGTTTTACAATTTTATTTAGGTTAAGTAAGGTTAATTTTAATTAGATTTCCTCACAAGTGTGATGAAAAACATTGTGTGTGCCACGGGCGGTAAAGGAATTACAAACTCGTGTTATTAAAGCCCTCGGCTTCGCCTCGGCCTTGTAACAAACACTCGTTTTTAATTCCTTACTTACCGCCCTTGATACACAATGTACTATTGTAACCCACGGGAGGTAAATCGGCACTAGCTGCTCTATACGCCTGCGTGTTATAACACCCTTTACGAGCAAGTATGATGAAATAGTACATTACACAACTAGGGTGGTAAAACATATTCGCTAGGTGCAAAGTACTAGGTGGGGGTAACATAATCTATCGTAGCGCGCGTCATGGCCATAAAAGGAACCTTCAGCAGACCAGCTGTCACTTTTTACTAGCGAAATTTACGTTTTTAGTTGGCGTAGTGCCTTGCAGCAAAAGCCACAAAACACAAAAAAAAACGTCCGCGGTATTTGTAACCGCTAGTTGGCGCTGTCATCGCGCACCCAGCGAATATATTATATGACATAAGTAGTCTCAAAAAATCAGAATTAACGTGCAATTGGGACTTGAAGGTCAGCGCCATTAATCGGCATAATTTGAAACTAAATGTTTTATGCTAAAAATATATATTTTGATGACTTTTTGATAGTTCTCATGTCATTTCACGCAAATAAAATGTATCAAGCTATAAAATAAAACGCATTTCAAACATAATTGATGCCATACCTAGAAGCAAACCATGACCTTTCAATCCTGACCAATTTTAAATGGGATCAACCTTAAATAGATACTCGTATAGAAATACAGGGAACGTGCACGACGAAGGTGCTGCCAACTGGTACCGCCAAACTAAATCATATACCCTCTCATGCTGGGGCCACATTGACGAAAACGCCGTTAATAACGTTAATTTATCGCGTTGACGGACGGTTAACGTCAGTGTAGCTAAGACTTACTGTATTGACACTCACATATTATCATTGACATTGACAGCTTGATTTGACAGGGGCGATAGTTTCCTTTATTGTCCGCCCGTGTCTCTTTTGTCGTTTAGTGCTGCCACCTATAGTTCGTGCACGTTCCCTATATTACTAACAGAGGAAGTACAATGACTGACGGTTTTTAGTAATTTCAGCATTCTTATTGCGACGATTATAAAATAAATATTAAGGCGAGGTAAGACCAGAATCGGGCGCGGAAGCCTAGTTTCCAAATCATTTTTAGAGCACTTATTTGATAAAGAACCGGCCGAACACCTCAAGTGGCGCAAATTTGATTTGAACCGTTTTTGGGAAAAAAACACTCGGGCCTTGGGGACAAAGTGACCTAAAAACCGCGCTAGGGAAATCGCGAGGCGGCTGATTGATGCGACGGGTGACCAGAGGGCTGGCTCATACTTATGCCGAAGGATAACATTAGCTATTCAGCGAGGTAATGCGGCCAGCCTCCTGGGCACCCTCCCTCTTGGCACCGACCTGGAAGCCCGGGCATTATTTATAGTTTATTTTCAATTCTTTTATCCTTTTATTAACATTACATATGCCTCGTTTTATGGTTTTTTTTGTATCTGCCCCTGATATTAATTAAAATGCCCATTTCGTAATACATAAAGAACTCTCAATAAAAATACGATAAGTAATATAATTTTAAATATATAAAGATTTAAGTACTCCTTTATTATTGACTGAGCTGTGAAATAATTTTGCATTGATTAATTTGCATCAAATTAAGTGAAATAAACAGCATAAATAACGATTAGAATATATAGTAAATTTTGATATGTACCCCTATACAAGTTACAAACAAAAAAGTATCCACTTCAAAAGGTGGGCTTTTTAAAAAAGAGTTCTGTAAAACACTGTTCTTATTTATCCCTGATAAATTTATTAATAACTAGCCTCAGCTTTGCACGGGTGCTTTTTTTCCCAAACTTTGTCTTTTTTACAAACTTTAACACATAACATTGGGCTAGGTGACTAAAAAAACTGTTTAGTCCGTCAGTTAGATTATTAAAAAATATTGTACACGTATTTTTTCTTTTGTTTGACAAACAAAAATGACGAGGATATAGTGCTTAGAAGATTCGAGTGACTTCACTCCTTGGTACAATTTCCACCAAGGAGTGACGTCACAAGCCCCCACTCCAGAAGTTTGATGATCTATAACTTTGTCGATTTTTAATATTTTGATAAACCAAAAAATACGTGTCCCATATTTTTTCATAAACGGACTAAATAGAATTATATAGTTTTGACCCAGTCGTCATCCCCATTCCAAACGAAACACAAGTGCGTAAAAGCAATGGGACATGAATGAAAAATAAAACAAAAGTTGTACATAGTTTTACTAAAAAAAACACGCCTTGCTTTTGAGAAATAAGATGAATTGATTTTAAAAACTTCATTATCACACTTAAATGTTATTGTCAAAACTATAGGCTTGAAATTACTGAGCATTGTACATGTGCCATAAATATATTCATATATATGTACCTCTATATGTATGTATACAGCCAATTATAAATATTCGGTTAGATTGCTGCTTATGCCGAATATAACCCAATAGGTATTCATCCCATCTACCTTATATCCTTCCTCCGGCGACTGAAATCTCAGCCAGCTAACGTCGTCATCGATCAATTAGCGGATAGGAACTATAAATATAGCTAGGTACTTATGTAACAACTAGTGTAAAGTAGCTCCAAATCTCTATTATCATAGATGTATGATACGTCAATGTCTCATAATTCATAGACAAAATGTGTGATACCTACATAGGCAGCTTGCCCCTCATGAGTAACTTATTTACAACTGCATTTTAGAGAAACGATGTGAGATTGCCATTCATTACTCTTAGGGCGCGGCCCCATGTCCACGGCACGGCGCCGTCAACGGGCAACGGTACGGTGCACGACGCGACGCCGCAAAAATCTACGTTGCCGTGCCGTGGAAATTTACGACGCCGCGCCGCGTAAAGTCACGTCGCACGGTGCGTCGTACGCGGCGCGGCACCGTAGATTTCTACGGCGTCGCGACGTGGATTTCACGGCACCGCGCCGCGCATGTTCACGTTGCCCTGAGCAATCAGTCTTCAAACCGACATGGATCCCATCACACATATTTTGTTCTTGTTGGTTTTAAGAATGTCTATGTGGGAGTCGATGTCAAAATCAGGTGGTGTGATTGGTGGATCTTGACGCCTACTGTCAAAAAGACCTTTCGCCACCCTGCTGCCAGCTGGTGGGTATATGATTTCTAAACACTCTCACTGCTATAGTCTATTCGTTAGTAAAAAAAATTTACTAACTATTGATCCACCGACCGTATAAACAAATGTACCGTTTTGCATGAAATAATAATCAAACGCCTGCGAAGAAATACTACGGTCCAGGTGACCACATATTAGGATTTTGTAGGATAAGTAAGTAAAAATAATTACTGTTTGCTGAGGTTAATTATTTTTAAGTTTGACATATCTTGGCTAATCATCACTAGAGACCGGATTTGAAGTAGCAATCCCAATATCAATGGGAACGCACATTAATAATTATAGTTGTTCATTAATCATTAATATATACGAGTTGTTAATTTATAGTGTGAATTATATCCAAATAGTTACAATTTTGACTAAGCTGATTTATATCTAAAGATTCTTGTTTGAGTTTTGTCACTCAAACAAACGATAACATATATTTTTTTTAATTCTTACCTTATCGTTAATTCCAACATAAAACAATAATCATAAAACTTGTGATCACTTATTTTTAACGCCTCGTACTTCCTTATGAAATGAGTCCCATCATGATTCATAACGGAAAGATATGGATTTATCCAATATTTTCTTTTTCTTCATGCTTTTTCTTAAAACCAACAAGAGCAAAATACTTGTGATGGGATCTATATCGGTTTGAAGACTGACTGACTTACTGACTCTGGGCAACGTGAACATGCGCGGCGCGGCGCCGTAGAAATCTACGGTGCCGCAACGTGGAATTTCACGGCGCCGCGCCGCATACGACGCACCGTGCGCGTGCGACGTGACTTTACGCGGCGCGGCGTCGTAAATTTCCACGGCACGGCAACGTGGATTTTTGCGGCGTCGCGTCGTGCACCGTGCCGTTGCCCGTTGACGGCGCCGTACCGTGGACATGGGGCCGCGCCCATAGGTAATATTATATTATTACTAAAATAAGATTTAAGAATAGTGACTAATTTGTCTTAGGCAAAAAAACTAGGCGAGGGTATCAATTTTGAGATTACATAAGTCAAATTATCTCAAAATTGGTGACACTTTTACTAAACATAATTAGGTATTATTAGCTTTATTTGATAAACCTAGTGCCTTCTATCACCAGTTCACAGGTTATCCATTCATTACCTAACATCCTGTATGTTGACATCATCGTGCATGTTGTTCGTATCGAATTGCGAGACGTCTAATAAAATGCTTGGAAACAAGAAATCAGAATATATCTCATCATATGGTTGAACAGCCATAGAGTCGGATTTCAAGGGCTAAAGTAATTTCGGCCGGCCGGATTTTACCCTGGCAACCTTTTTGTTATTATTATTCCGTATGTTATCATGTTCTTAAATCGAAATTATAACATTTTAATATATAAGTCTACAATTACAACAAAACAGTTAATGCAATTCGTTTATTGAGGCAATAACTAAAATGTTCTGCCTTCTGTGCGGACTTAAATTTGTTTTCTGGTATGGACGCTAAAACGATTATCGATAAGGGGAAAATAGATATTTATTAATCGATGACAAAAACGTAAGTGCTCAAAATCGTGTTCCCTAGTTCCCTACTGCCCCTCGAAGACCCTTGAATGGGGAAGGAGGAGCAATGATCGATCTCCCTGAAGTCGCTGGGTTGGAGCCACCTAGTGCCCTCGATATTTGGAGGATTAACCTTTCAGTGGAATAGGTACTCCCGCGGGCAATCTTGTTCCAATCCCGATCCCGACACAACGAAAGAAATCCGAATAAACGACTCTTTTATGATGATTCATATTCTTTTATTACTTATTATTTTGTCTCACTATTATATTTTCGTGGCTCGGTATAAGGTAGTCGATATCTGAATGTTGCAGGATCCCTGTATGCTATAAACTATGTATGATATAAACTTATATTAACGTTAAAACATTGTAAATTAAAGTATTAAAAATTGTCTATTCACAACGGGTTTGTTTTCAGTTCGATCAGAAATAGGTAAACTGCGTGTTTGCGTGATAAATTCAAGTCGAGAATCCTAAATCAT
Organism: Eudemis profundana; assembly: GCA_947034925.1. Taxonomy (NCBI): domain Eukaryota; kingdom Metazoa; phylum Arthropoda; class Insecta; order Lepidoptera; family Tortricidae; genus Eudemis; species Eudemis profundana. Next base: position 32,582,080 of record OX344794.1, read on the forward strand.
AGGAATTCGAAGAAACTGTATTAAGAAAACAGTACCGTACCTTATAAAATCAATACGGACAGGCTCCAAAATTCTCTAATGGCAAAAACACTTTATAATAAAACTACTTACTTCGAGTTACGTCAAACAGTTTTTTGTAGTTACTTTGTCTTTCTACTACAGGTAGGTACAATGTCCACAATAAGCTTCGAAGTCGATCAGAGCAGATCAGGAGGCAGAAGATAGCTAAACAAAATCAATTGACACAGCTTTTGTACTGTGAGCAATAGAAAACATAAATAAGCAAATGATCCACAGCATTTGCATTGTAAGGCTGCGGCTCCACTGAGGCGGAGACGAGCGGACTGGAGAGGAGACGTGTTGGATCGACCAATCACATTAGTGTTCGCTGTTTCCATTGAAGCGGAGTGGAAACGAGACGTGGATTTGAACTTCAAATACTACTACGACTAACATATAACTAAGCACAGGAGTAGTGACGTGGTATCTTTCTCTACAGGTAGGTAGGTACCTGCTCGCAAAGTGACACTAAATGGTCGATTTTTTGCGATTGTTACTGCTACCCTTCGAGGGGGAAAATGATATCCCTTATTAAAAGGGGTTATTTTATAAGAAGTAGGGTTTTCTTAGAACCCCTTTTTATTACCCAGTATGGTTTATGAAGAGGCCTGTTACTCGACATGCGTGAACGTGGGCTAAAATGACGGTGATGATGATGATGGTTTACGTTTATGTGATATGTCTCACTTAATCTTTAATCATTAGAAGAACTTATTCTATATAAAAGGGTGATTTCTGGGTCGTGATCCCGGATCAGTTTTTCTGACTCTATAACTGATCAATATTATCCTATGATAGCATTTGATCAAAACAGCATTAATTAAAATTTTCTTATTTTCAAGTAAAATTAATCTTAAACTAAGTAAATCATGACCTATGACTTTTGATATACGCACGCAGTATGGGAAGCGACAAGACGTCACATTGAGTAGGGTGACCAAAATTTTATGCAAAAATGTTTTTTTTTGCTACTTATAATCTGAAAAGGAATTACAAATATTGGTGATAAGAAATTAATAATTAACATTATTAGGTTCATCTTTGAATATTGCATTATGCCTTATTTTCTTGCTCCACGACCCAGAAATCATGTATTTGTTACCAACCTCTACAAGGCAGATGAGATGCCTTAGGTAGTCTGCTTCTGTGACGATCAGTTCCCGAATGACAGCCTGCCTCGCTTCTTCGTTGGAACTTAGCTCTGAAAAGCGATTGCAAAATGAGACCAAACAGTCATATCTATCAACAGTGCCCGTGACGTACCGTAAGGCTAATATTTTTGAGGACTTAAAAAAAATTGATAATTGTTTGGACGTTAGTTCAAATTTTACGTTTTTACCTTTATTTCCGCATATATACATAGTAAACTAGCTGAAAAATATACAGGTTGGAAAGTTGAATAGAACCGGTAAGTATAGTTTATCGAAAGCGACCTTGTAAAACCTTTACTAATGTAATGTTATTTCAGCTGCAGAGCACTTAAAAACGTAGAGTGGGTGAAAAAAAAAACGTCAGTTTTGGCAAAAATATTTTATAATGCCAATCAATCCCATTGCTATGAAATAAGGTACTGGAAAAAGCCTATAATTGAAAAACAAAAACAGTTTTCGAGATAAAAGCAAAAGTCTGCAAAAAGTGACATTTCAATGACAATCCCGACGTAGCTCACCCCTCAGACCCGGGGATTTTTAATGCCTTTATCTTGACAGCCGAAAACTTTGTGCCCATTCAAAACTACACTTATTATTCGGGCCGTTAACCTCAATTTTCTTAGGCTAAATACTTTAGTCCGTTTAAGGATTATTTCCAAAAAATAAAATAAATTCATACTCATAATCCACCGGTTACTTACACCAAAAAACAATCTCTACTTATTGATATAGTTTTCAACAAATCGATGTTGTAAATAGTGACACAATGGTGAATACGTGTCGTGCAAGTGCACGTTATAAATTTCCAGGAGACGACGTCGTATAGTAACACGACGGGACCATTGCAATCCTACCCACCTCTTTATCACAAAGTAAATATTCTTGTAAACATAAAGTGTCACATTACACTTACATGTAGGTAGATAGTACGTAGTAATAGTAGGGTTGTCACTAAGAAGAACATTAATTAATTTTAATATTTTTACTAATTGTTCGTAACAAAAATCTAAACATTACGAATCGATTCTCCATCACTTAAACTAACCCCCCTTTGCGAGAAGGATCGTCGTGTCTTTCCACCCTGTATATTTTGTAGATCTTAAAAGACGTTTTTATCGGAATTCAAATAAGTTTTGACCAACATTTTTTTTGTGGCATGATTTTATTGCGTTTGTTGTATATTCGCAAACTGCATGTCAAAACTAATTAAATGAGCCCGAACACGGCGGATCTATCAGTAAACATAGATGATCCTATGGCCACCGTCCGGCTCCATCATTAGATCAGCTCGATGGTACTATAATTTCGCATTGTCACTGAACTTATGTAAGCACTTATTACGGCTTAATCGGATACAAGGAAGTAGTCGAAAAATGGTTTGCAAATTCTGAAACTACAACTTACATAGTTACTAGTTAACACGCGGACATTGCAAGTTAAATAAAAGCTTGTAAAAAGAGGGAGGTTCTCAGTTCGTCGGATTTTTGGGGAGGTATGTATGTTACTCGAAGACGGCTGGACCGATTTGAAAAAAATATATTTGAAAGGGCATACCAAGGACCCTAAAATAAATAGCCGGACGTAGCCTCGCTAACAAAGTACTGAAGCACCTCTAGTCCGCCGGTTTCTTTAACGCTGGTCGGTCAGTAGGAAAAAACTTGTTGATGTGTGCGTGCGGCTCGTAAGTTTGTACAAAGCAACTGACCCACTAAAATGCTTCAGTTATATGTTGGCGAGGCTCCGTCCGGCTATTTATTTTAATCCTTGTCCTTGGGTATACCTCCCAGAACGTTCCATTAGCACCAAATAAGGATCTGATCAAATAAGGAACTATAAAAAAACGGCGTCTTTGTTATTGAATAGGCTCGTTTCGAATCAGTTGTATAAAAATGTGTAACGATCAATAAGGCATTCCATATTAAAGAGGTAACGTTAAGTATACATTTAATGCGAAGCGGTATGCTCGGAGTTTCTACTTAAAACTTAAAAAGTTATTCTCACCCTCGCCCTCCTTTCGACGGCGAAGCGCCGCACTTCCCAGTATTCATTCAAGGCTGATTTACGACCAACCAATTAATATTTCTTATGGTTGTGGGTCGTTATAAAAGTAGCGAGGTTAAAGCACGTCACACACGGAGCTATCCTGTCCGACTAAAATTATAAATGGGAAAGTTTGTAAGGATCTTTGAAGGTTTGGATGTTCTGATGGTGTTAAAATGACGCGGTCACAACTAAATCGATTGATATGAAATTTGACATACAAGTCGAAAAAGACCTGGACAGAAACAGATGATCCTTTATTCAACGTGTTACATAACCAATTGAAAACCTGAAAACTGTTTATTCAGAATCAATAGTAGAATCGATTACATTATATTTTAATACATGTTTTTTTTTTTAATTTCCTCTTTTTATCTTGCCCAGTCTAAAAGTTACGAGTGCAACATTTGCGACTGTATTACGAGTCACAGATGGAGGTTGCATGCATAGTCCCAATATTTTAATAATGGCTGGTTTTTTGACGTTATTTTTTTGCTACCCAAAGTTGAAATTTCCCTAGATATGTGAAGGAAATACAATCTTCTCATGAAACAGTTGAGCATTAAATACAACCTTGTCATTTTAAATTGAGAATAGGGTACTTTCCTGACAGATCAAATCAGTTACTTTTTATGAATTGTCAAAACGCTCGGATAGTATGAAGTTTCTATGAGAAAAAGCATAATGACGTCATTGTGCTCAAACATCAAATCATCTCCTCATTTATAGCTTTTGGTCTTTTAAAAATCGTTTAAAACGTTAAATAGGTGAATTTTAGATGATTTTTGCAAATTTTCGAAAGCAGATTTCAAGGCTAGCGTGAAGTAATTTATATTGACTACAGGCAAGTACCCTATTGCATTCGCTCAATCCCATAGAGTGTCAAACTTTAAGATTACTATGACAACATTCTAAAGTAGGTACACTACCTACAGTGGGATTACCTACGTCACTCACACGTAAACAATAAATGTAGTTACTAATCGACTAGAATAAAAAAAAAGAAACACACTAATATCTATGGCAATAATACGGTTTTAAAAAACAAATACTGTAAACTAATTCAGAATAATATAAATCAGTTGGGGTGTCTGAGGTTTTCAATAGGTGGTGTAACACCTTGTATACCGGTAAAGAGTTCCCTTGGGGCACGAGTGGCTCACTCCGCAACCCGCGAAGGGGCCTAGCCAGCGACAGTGAAGTAAAAAAACCGGCCAAGTGCGAATCGGATTCGCACACAAATAGTTCCGTATCACTGCACAAATTTACGGTTTTCGGATTTTTTTTATAAATTTGTGCTACATGATATTAGTTCTTGCATTTTTTCATAATTCAAGGTCAACGGGAAGTACTCTAGAGGTTTTCATTGCTTTGCGGGCGTCAAAATATGTAGCGTAAACGGAGCATAGGTAAATGGCGTTTCTTTGGATTGCGTTGGCTTAGGAGTTTGATTTTTTCAATGCTCCAAAGCATCGCAAAACTTGAGTATTTGATATTATTTCAGCGCCCCACGCCTTGCTGAGAAAAAGGGTCTTGACAGACGCGTAACAAAGGGACTCTATAAGGGTTCCTTTTTTTTGAGGTACGAAACCCTAAAAAGAAGTTTTCCATCCTTGCGGACAATGTTATGGGAAGTTCTACTACGTTCATATACCTATATACCGTGGACTGGGACTGGACTGGGGCTACTCTGATTCACGGGGTAACATTGATCATCGATTTTTAAACCCAAATACCTTTGATTTTGAACGCGTTTATTAAGTATTTTTATTGAGGTAGCCTACCTTAATAATTAATTGTTCTGAATGCATTCAAAAACCACTTCCAAACTTCTTATACTTGAAATATCGATGACCAATGTTACCCCGTGAACTACCGTAGGTACCGAGTAACCCCAGTCTACCGTAGGTACATAGCTATATATTTTTGCGAGGTAACTTAGGATACGTTTTTAGATGCTATCTTCGTTAGGGCAATAATAGAATGGTGTATTGATACTAATTTATATAGGGAACGTGCACTACGAAGGTGCTGCCAACTGGTGCCGCCAATTTAAATCATATACCCTCTCATGCTGGGGCCACATTGACGAAAACGACGTTAATAACGTTAATTTATCGCGTTGAAGGACGATTAACGTCAGTGTAGCTACGACTTACTATATTTGACATTGACACTTACATAATATTATCATTGACAGCTTGATTTGTCAGGGGCGATAGTTTCCTTTATTGTCCGCCCGTGTCTCTTTTGTCGTTTAGTGCTGCCACCTAGTTATAGTTCGTGCACGTTCCCTATACATATATCTATATGTAGGAATTAGGGCCGAAGTGCAGTGCATGTGTTCGGGAACCGATATGAATAACTGCCATTGCACCATTATGGCCGACTAGATTACAAATCATGAAAAACTAGATTTTTGTAATAGTACCTATCGATTTCGATGTTAATATGGTTTAACATACATTTCAATAACACTGTCTCGGATAACAGACTGATCTTACATTACTGGTTGCAATAATGTTAGTCATTATATACGGTTTCCGAACACATAATTGAGTATTTATGATATGGGTATAGAGAAACAGTTAAATACATTGCTATAATCACAATCAAACACGTAAAATCACACTCAAGGAAATTGCAAAGCTCTCGGGCGTTCTTATTTTATTTTGTTATTCAATCGCTTGTCTTGCTATTAAACTTGATTTAGTATGCAATATTTAATTTAAAAACGAATAAATTTTCATTTATGAATGCGACTTCCGGATATTTATTCGCTATCACAGCTATCAAAGAACAGATTTATAAATTATTTCATAAACGATTCATTCGTCGAATAAATTAAGGTGAGCCCCATACTTTCTATAAAGAATGGACTGATTTGCATAAGATAAAATATGACGATCCGAATCTCGCGAAAAATATCTGTTTTATGAAACATTAAACTGAAATCGGAGTAAGACGATTATCATAAATTGGGAGCCTTCCACGTGACTTCAAGCTGAGATCTCTCAATCTGAAAACATGATCACAACGGTACTTTAGAGGTTGGAAAAAACTTATAGGTAGAATATTATTTATGGAGGCGCATTGATTGGAATATTCGGTGATTGTGCGGTGTTTGACTCCATAGAAACCAATAATTAACTTGTATAGGTAGGTCAGTATTTAAAATAGAATGCGTTGTCTTCTGTTTATCTATACACCGTGGGTACGAGTAACCCGACAAACTTTAACTATAGATTCTAACAACTATTAGGAGTAAAAAAAGTTATGTGATGTATAGTCGAAAAACGCTTACTTTCAGAGATATTCATTATTTTTTAAATGAAAACTCCCAAGTCAGGCCCTAATAAATGTGACTAAGATCGTTTTACTAATTTTTTAAAATCCTTTAACTAAACAGCAATTAACCTTCGCAGTATTTGATGGTAAGCGACTACGAGGCCAAAAAATTGACCTTTCGTTTCCATTTTAGCTTTTTTTTCCTTTTTGATAACTTTTCCTCCAGTAAGTACATGTTTATAACGAGGGACTGAATTTATTGATTTGTTTTGTCCCATAAGACTATTAATGTAAAATGACAAAATTCGACCTATGTTGATATAACGTTATTTACTTGTAATACCATCAGGAATACGTGGTTAAAGGTGGTCGGGTTGTACGGGCCCACGGTGTATATAAATAAAGATGTCCTGACTGACTGACTGACTGACTGGCTCATCAACGCACAGCCGAAACTACTGAAGTAAGGAACTTGAAATTTTTACAGTAAGTATGTATAACGTAAGTAAAGGATAAGAAAGGATTTTTCGAAATTCATCCCCGAAGGGGGTTAAATGGGGGTTGAAACGATTTTTGAAGTTGGAGCATTGAGACATCGTACATAGACTCCACAATAAGAGTAAAGAAAAGTGGTTTTACCGTTTTTCGATATTCATCCCTAAAAAGGGGTCAATTGGGGGTTGAAATTTTGTATAGGAACCAAGCGATTTTTGCAGTAGATCTAGAACTTCGTACATAGACTCATGCATAAGAGTAAAGAAAAGTGATTGCTGTTTTTTGGAATTCATCCCCAAAGTGGTTTAAATGGGAGTTGAGACTTTGTATAGGGTCCTTAATAAGAACAAAGAAATGTGGTTTTACCGTGTTTCTAAATTCATCCCTAAAAAGAGGTCAAACTGGGGGCCGAAACTTTGTATAGGGTCCAAACGATTTTTGAAGTAGGATTTCTGATACTTCGTACGTAGATCCTTCAATAAGGGTAGAGAAAGGAAATTTAACCATTTTTTTTAATTTCATCTCCAAAAGGGGTTAAATGGGTTTTGAAACTTTGTATAGGGTCCAAACGATTTTTAATGAGGAAAACTGATTGAAATGAATAGAACTCAAATGATTTCATCATTCATTAAAATTTATCTCCAAAATGGGTTGAGTAGGTAGGGGTTGAAAGTTTGTTTAGGTACCGTACAATTTATAAAGTAAAAGGTTTGAAACTCCATGTGTAGCATATTGCAATTAGTAGATTGTTTTTTTTTGTGTAACAGGTGGTTCATGAAGAGAATTTAATTTTTTGGAAATAATCCTTAAATGGACTAAATAATTAATTTTCGCGGTAAATGTGCAGTTTTGGCCCCTATATTTGAGGGTTTTAATTACAACCAAGTTATTATGACTATTTATAAAGAGTAATTGCCTAATTATATTTAGTCGCGGGTATAAGCTAGTAAACCATATTTTAAGAATCTAAGTTCAATCAAGGACCTTAAAATAATGGCCGGACGTAGCCTCGCTAGCAAATAACTGAAGCACCTCTAGTGAGCCGGTAGCTTTAACGCTGGTTGGTCAGGCAGGTCAATGTGTGCGTGATGCTCTTAGTGGGAAAAACTTGTTGATGTGTGCGTGCGGCTCGTAAGTACAGAGCGACCGGCCCCCTAGAAGTGCTTCAGTTATTTGTTAGCGAGGCTACTTCCGGCTATTAATTTTAAGGTCCTTGAGTTCAATTCTTTGTAACCGATGTTGAGTATAAAGGTTTTGAATGTTATCGTTCCAGTCAGTATGATAAAATCACACCATAAATACTAACCTATATATCTATTTGTTGAAAGTAAAAAAAACATGAGGAAGTCCCGTTATTCCTTGTCAAAAACCGAGTATCATAATATTAATTTTATATGAAGTTTGATTTTACATAATATAGTAATGTTGTTCTTGGTTTTAGTTTTGGTCGGCCGACACAATTTGTTACTTTTTGTTTAGAAGCGAAATCAAGCAATGCTTTGGAGTTGTCCGCCCTCTCCAGTGGGTTTTCCTCCGACGAGTATAATAAATAAGGGAAGGGTTGTGTAGGCGAGCCGAGCTCGCCGCGGCCGGCAGCTGCGCCTCGCTCGCGGCCGACCCGGCACCAGTCCACATTTCATCGCGAAATAGCTACTCAGTGTGAATTAGAGTATATATCTGTTATTACAGAATCACTGCGTAGGCGTTTGAAGGTACCCTTAAGCTCCCTTTATGAATTGTTTTTTTGACAATTATTTTTTCTAATAAAATACGTCGAAAAGGCGTATCAAGATATCAGAAAGTAAGTTATTATTTTATTCATTTGAATGTTGATATTTTCAGCTTACAGTTTAACACTTAGTATCGCGGTTTGCACACATATTTAAATAGTTTCAACATGTCTAACGCGATCACTCACCTTTAATTCCACCGTCGTCTATTTTTTGGCGAAACTTACTTATATTTTCGTAATAGTCTTTACTGTAGTTGCATGTGCCATCCATGGTCGCAGATGATTGATTGTTCCAGTGAAATGTCTGATCTGACTGCCTAAATGTACCTACATATTGATACCTATGTATTGCATGCACTTAAGTTTGATTTAGGATATTACAATACATTACAGTGTGCTCTAGTCTAAAGTTTAGAAGCCCAATTCTGGGCTACATTGAGGAACTCAGAAGATTCCATACAAGTAACGTAATTCGATATAATCTCTTATATAACTATAAGATATTTAATAATAATAAGATATTTATAGATGCATAACTCGAACCGAAACCCGATAGAATAGGACCATAATCAGGATATCTGAGGTCAATCAAACCACCTAATGTCTAGTATTACCTATATGCACAAATCTTCAAGGGACTCAATATGAGCGCGTTCTGCATTCCGGTTGCGGACAGCATAATGCACACCCGCAATGCCTCTCGCGTGCTATCGGTGCTCTAATCGAACGTTGTTTGTTTACGAAGCAATAACTCTGACCTGTTATTAAAACGGGTTAATTTACTTTTTATTTTATTGAATCGTACCTATAGCATACAGAATAGGGAACGTGCACGACGAAGGTGCCGCCAACTGGTGCCGCCAATCTAAATCATATACTCTCTCATGCTGGGGCCACATTGACGAAAACACCGTTAATAATGTTAATTTATCGCGTTGAAGGACGATTGACGTCAGTGTAGCTACGACTTACTATATTTGACATTTGACACTTACATATTATCATTGACATTGACAGCTTGATTTGAAAAAGAACTACAAGTGACAATAAAAAGGAACAGTGTTCCTCAAATTCGACCATTTCTCAAAAAGTTCGTAAGTACATAATTTTGTATGGACGCGTTAACTGTCACAAAACTCATTAACTTTCCCATTTCGTTACCAATTTGTTTTAATGATAACCAAAAATGTTATTGATTTTTTGCATAATTAAGATTCTATTAAATATAATCTACCCTAGTTATCCAAATAAATTAACAAAACATGAAGCAATCATTAAAAATCATCAAAAGTATTTGTAACAAAGTAGGAATCAAATCAATTAAGGATCTGTTAATTGATGAACAATTTTTTTGGGAAATGTAAAATTTTCAAACTTTTAAATTCGCGATAAATTCAACGCTGTCATATTTCGCATCAGCGCAGTAAGCTAAGCGGCCGCATCGATGACATGTTGACATGACACTGCACAAATACAGGGTGAATTTTAAATCGTGAACCGTTATATTTTTTTTGAAGTCTATACATAGTTAACAATAACTTACAATGCTTTTAAACCTTTTTTTTTAAAGAACCTTAATTGCCACCCTACATTCATGTTTCGTACTTGTCATGAAAATTTCAACATTAGATATCCATCCCCCCAATATTGAAGTGGGCTGGATAGAATTTTGGCACGTATTGTCAATAAATGTCAACATCGTCGACATTGTCAACATAAGTAGGTATTTAAAAATCGTATTTACTCATAAAATAATTCAGTTTTATTACGATTAATGGTAATAAACGCCTCCACCGTTTTGTTAATAATTAATGAAGCGGGTCTTTAATTGTAATTAACACTAGTGCTCTGTATTAGTCTTAAGTAGCTTTACCGGTAAACGTGGTTACGATTGACGATTTAAAATTCACCCTGTATAAAGCCTACTTACTCACTTCAAGACGCCCGCCCCCTTACTGAAGCTGAAACGGGGATCATAGACAAAACCAGCATAAACTGACACTGACTGAGTACTAAGTCACACGGTAACTGAAGATCTAGCTGTATAGCTCGGTTAACCATTTTTTTTCTTCCCCATTATTTTTATGTCCAATCGGGTTTTTCCCCATTTAGTTTAGTCCCCACCGTATGAGTTACCAATCGCATATTTCATCGAATATTTTAATTTCTGCTTAGTCTTTTCCCTGAAAGACATTTTACTCAGGCGTGTTTTTCCCCAATCCATATGGTTCAAAAATGAGTATTCTACCAAATGAATTAGTTCACTCAAAAGATTACTTTTATGTATATATAAGTGTTTACTATACCTACAAGGAAGCATCCATTAATCACGTGAAGTATTTTCGAGCACTTGTTGATCCTACCTCTTTTGTTCCTGTATTCCCAACCTTATTTCATATGTATATTTTTTTACTCTAAGCTTGAACGTATATAGTTCTACTGTAAGTTTCAACGGTGTTGGTCACACATACTGCATAATTATAGTTCTACTCTAAGTTAATAATTAAGTTACTTTTTCTACTCCTGTACTGTTATCTGTCTTTTACTTGGTCACGAACACTAATATAAGAACATACATAATATCGATACCTTTAGACTCAAAGGGTGTAAATGCCGTAGGTTCTAATGGCGTTTACGCCCTTTGAGTCTAAAGGTATCGATATGAGTTCAGAGAAGTCTATACTCTATTCCCCATAACAGCACTAGTGTCGTTATAGTCACTTTACGTTATTGCTAGCATCCACAGACTTCTAAATCTAGGTTAAACTTAGGTCAAGGATTAAGCGCTCAATTCTAACTTCACGATAAAAATTCACAACTACCAACTTAACAAACAATTAAATTCCTACGATTCATAAGAAAAACAAAACTTTCCGAATTAAATTAATTGATGCTAACATAAAAAAAAAGTATTTTAATTATCGTCACATCGTGTCACCAGCCATATCAAAAAAAAGTTTACCATAGACACAACTGTCATGCCGGCTGTACACACTCGAAGAGACCGGACGAGACACGCGTGACGTCATGTATTTTATATTTTAACCTAGTCGTAGAAAAAGTATTGTATGCAACGTTGTATAATTAAGTCAAAAAACGCTCATTGCGTCTCTATTTGCGATACTCGCCGCATTCGCGGCTCGTATCGCAACTCACGCAATTCGCATTTTTTGAACCTTCTTATACAACTGTTGCATAATAGTATTTTATGCAACAGTTGTATAAGTGGGTTCAAAAAATGCGAATTGCGTGAGTTGCGATACGAGCCGCGAATGCGGCGAGTATCGCAAATAGAGACGCAATGAGCGTTTTTTGACTTAATTATACAACGTTGCATACAATACTTTTTCTACGACGAGGTTTTAAATTATAAAATGCAAAATTAATCATAACCTAGAAACAAGGCAAATATGACGTTTGACTGACAGTATGGTGTCTATGGTAAACTATTTTTTTAATTTAAAATATACTTAAATTAAAAACACTTTTTTATATGTTGGCATCAATGAATTTAGTTCGGAAAGTTTTGTTTTTCTTAAAAACCGTAGGAATTTAATTGTTTGTTAAGTTGGTAGTTGTGCATTTTTACCGTAAAGTTAAAATTGAGCGCTTAATCCTTGACCTAAGTTTAACCTAGATTTAGAAGTCTGTGGCTGCTAGCAATAACGTAAAGTGACGATAACGACACTAGTGCTGTTATGGGGAATAGAGTATAGACTTCTCTGAACTCATATTATGTATGTTCTTATATTAGTGTTCGTGACCAAGTAAAAGACAGATAACAGTACAGGAGTAGAAAAAATACTATTATAGTGACTGTTAGATACCTAAAAAAAATACCACTAGTATACTAGTTACTTAAGTGCCGCTAAATCATTTCAAGTGTAACGGTCCCTCGAGCCCGCGTACGAGTATTTTCACAGACAAGTGAACAGAGGGGTATAGATAGATGAGTACCCTGTTACCTATGTTATTCTGGGATTGAATCTGTAATATTTCGGTCGATTAATAACCCCGATTGCACCGATTTACGAGTTATTCAGTTTCAAATTATATGCCGGAGCGAGTTAGTTTGTCATTGGGACTATGGAATACAGTTGCATTTCTAAAGGCCTAAATTGTGAGACCTTTGTCTCAATGCACCGTTTGAGATTTCAAATGTCAGGTTTGTCGAAATAGGCTACTTGATGACAGTTCAAATCAGCTTCTTTTTATGAAGTGTCAAAACGCTCAGAAAATATGCAGTTTAGTATGAAATAGTGACTTGTGACGTCATGTTCAACATTGTGCCTTATTTTTAGTTTTAATCATTTTGAAATCGTTGATGACACGAAAATATGACTGTCCGTTTGTCACAGGCATTTTACTCAAAAACTGCAAGATGGATATTGATGAAATTTGGAATATAGGTATCTTGTATGAGCCGCTACTTAGTTTGGTAGTTAAACAACTAAAATAAATATTTTTAGGGGGTGCACTCCATATATGTTACAGAAGCTAAAAAATTTTTTTTCAGTAAATATCAACGTGTGGTACATAGTTCGACAGCTCTTTAAAAAACACTATAAGGTTTCAAAGTAATATTTTTGATTAAGTGAATATATTTGGAAATAATCGCTCCGAAAGTTGTATAAATTGTGTCCCCCCCTCTATCTTTTAAACCGTGTGTCCGAAAAATATGAAAAAAATCGCATGGTAACGCTTAATTAATATTTTCAACAAGATCGAATTAACCGTTTTTGAGTTATACCGATTTATTACCGATAAACTGCGCTTCTCAAAAAAAGGACGTAATTGCTATGAAGAAACGCTCTTTTGTTGTTGTACTTTTTTACATCGTATTTTTTACCTTATAATTACAGCTATGGAACCCGACACTGAGCATGGTCCGACATGCTCTTGGCCAGTTTTTTTTTTAAATCCAGTTCTGCCGTGGGAATACCATGTCATGAGGAGGGAGGGAATACTCGGGTAGATCGGCGACAATCAACGATGAAAAGTGTTACGGAACTAAAAATTCTTTTTCATCACACTTGCTCTCGAAAATGGTGTCATTACACGTAGGTGCCTCGGGCCGTAAATGACCTATTACGCCCTAGGGCGTAATGGTTTTCTTTTTAAATTTGAAACACTGGTTCTGTTTTACTCTTATTTGTCATGTTCAAAGGAAACGCCAACTTACTTTTTTAACTTTTATCACTGAAATATTTATTTAAAGAGAACTATTATTGCAAATACATGTAAACAAATATTTCGGTATCATTAATTAAATCTTTAAATAGTGTATTTCAGTATTTTGCTAATATAACATCAAGTAAAATAGCCGTTTTAGGTCTTTACCGCTATGGTTTCCGAACGTGACTTGACATTCGTATTGTCTATGGACATATGTCACTAATGTCACTTTCTGTTTTCATATTTTCTTGTCATACTGGGCCGATTAGTACGGTTATTTTATTAAGATTTCCTCACAAGTGTGATGAAAAACATTGTGTGTGCCACGGGCGGTAAAGGAATTAAAAACTCGTGTTATTAAAGCCCTCGGTTTCATCTCGGGCTTATAACAAACACTCGTTTGTAATTCCTTACTTACCGCCCTAGATACACAATGTACTATTATATGTGGCATCAACTGGCCTAGACGCACTGAAAACGTATTAGGAATATTTAGAAGTCCACCATTTTATAATGATCAGACCTCGGCAGAGGTGAGCTGTTTACAGAGTTTGCATAACATGGACATACCTTGTCATTCAATGGTAGATATGGTGTAATTTAATAACTAATGCAGTTATTTTATTTAGGCTGTCTTTCTACTACGATCTTTATGTCGCTATCAAAACAAATTAATTCTATAGCAAGCTTTTTTAACAAACCTCTTTAAGTGTACAATTTCACTCTACTCGCTACAGTGGAAATAGAAAGATCTTTTTCTATCTATAAGTGGATATTAAACTCAAGAAGAAATGCGTTTAAAATTGAAAATAAAGAAAAACTTATAGTTCTTTGTTACCATAACAAAGAAAATTTAGAATAAATAAAAAACTTAGTAACTACTCGTTTTGTACATAATCAGAGCTCGGAATAGGCAGTGCATATTTACCTACACTTCGCGGGAGGACGTAACTAAGAGTGGTTACAACCACCAAAAATAATTATAAATTTTTATTGAACCCGGAATTTCCCGGGTTTAACAATAATACATAATCCATATAAATTCACGCTCAGGGTTAGATAATTAATGAAATACTTACAACTGTTTAATGCAAAAAAATTTAATAAATAAGTTGAGAATTCAAAAATCGACTTCATACAAATGGCCCTTCGTACAATTAAACAATTGTATTTCATTAATAATTTCACTCCGAGTGTGAATTTATGTGGATTATGTATTCTTATTAATCCCGGGAATCCCGCGTACAATAAAAATAAATAATTATTTGTAGTGGTTGTAACCACTCTTAGTTACGTCCTCCCGCGAAGTTTAGGTAAATAGGCACTACCTGTTTCGAGCTCTGTACATAATGCATTGTCATTTTAGTTTAATTATGGTTAATAAAGTTTCATTTTCTTTTTAAGGTGTATCTATATTAATATCGACATTAATGACGTAAAAATGGCTCACCCCTGCCGAGGTCTGATATTGATAGTGTTACGCTATAACTATACTGAATACACCCCGCCCTTTGGTGAATAGAGAAGTCGCGGAACCAGCAGCACCACGACAAAGACATCGTATTGTTTTTGTTTCCTCATCAATGAATTACCGCGAACAAAGAAAAGTCATTATTCCCGACTTATTCCTGCATTATAAATTCATTGTGAATGAAGAAATTAATAGATGATGCCAACGTCGCTATCTTTATAAGAATTAAGTTATAGGTTGCGTGGCAGTCTTGCAACCACGTTTAGAGCTAATAGTAGTTTTATGTCTTTATGTTATGGGCCGATTAAATAAAGCGCTGTAATCAAATTTCTAAAGGCTAAAAGTGGTCAAACCAATGCTAAGATAAGATAGGCAGGCAATTAACTTTCATGGCAATTAGTGATGCTATTATAGCCCGCCATTTAAACGGCCGCGAAAACCTCGCCTGGTGCTCGGGTGGAGGCATCGCCGACTGAAGGAAGTTTTTCACATTTTATTCTCTCATTTATTACTTTACTAACTAGTTACGGGCTTCGCATGGAATGGAAGTTGACGATTCACGGTTAGGACGTTAAGGTTTCATATATAAGGTCCTAATTTATTAGTTGCAGATATTTTAACACATTATACTTTACATTAAAATAATTAAATTTAAATAGAAATTAAGAAATCTTTTCATATAACTTTTTTGATTTCATTTACCTAACAAAAAAATTCATTATAATTTCGTCTAAAAAAATCACCATGTGCATTATCACATGTCACAATAACACTATCTGTCATGTCAACAATTGTTTGTCGTAAATGTCGTAACGGTTCGGCGGGAAAACTGCAAATGTCATTAGGATGGGATTTATCGACGTGAAGTGGCCAGTTACAGTTAAGTGGTACGTAAAAGAGCTACTAGAATCTGTTCAATGAGTTTTCATTTAGTAATCACATTAACAGGGTGTTATTACGTAGCAAATTTGTTTTTCTTTTTCTCCAAAAAAACATAGTAAAAGCTATAATGTTTCATGCTTTAATATACTCCAGAGACCGAGTACTATCAGCTGTAAAAATATCTGCAACTAATAAATTAGGACCTTATACAATCGGTAACAAAGGCAAATATTATATTTCCGACAGACGTATTTTGAACATATACAATTATTCTACAGGGTGACTTCGAATTGGTAATACAAAATGAATGTTTTACATACATATCCCCTAAACGTAGCCCCTCAATTAAGTCTCATAGTTTTAAAATAATCAGAAGTATGTTTTTTTTTTAATTATTTATTTATCCCATTTTTGTTGGCACAACATGGTTATCCTACCATAATAATAAACAAAGAGGTTTAAAGATTTTCAAATGAAAGAAAGAAAGAAAGAAAGAAAAACATTTATTCAATAAATGTTTTTCTTTCTTTCTTGAATGAACACTTTCCTCTTTGGTTATCCGTCACATGCCGCAATATTTATGAAGAAAACGTGTTTTGATTAGTAATTCTCAGTTGTCAAAGAAAATACGAGTGACAGGTATGACACTTAGGTATTTAATGGAGTGTAACCACACTTTAGGACTTTAATTATTTGTTTTGTTAGAAAATTAGCAATAATTAAATACAGCAAATTTTAACATAGGGGTTAATGTGTTACACTACATGGCATTAACTGAGCCATAATCAAGTGTTTTGTATTACCAATTTGAAGTCGCTTTGTATAATACGACAGTGTCTACACTGGCCAAGAATGGCACAGTATGTATGTATGTATGACTGTATGTAAACTCTTTATTGCACAATATAAGTCAAAGTACAGGGCTACAAAATAAAGGTACATGTACGAAGTCGAACTTATCCCTTTAAGGGGTCT
This sequence comes from Eudemis profundana, assembly GCA_947034925.1. Lineage (NCBI taxonomy): Eukaryota > Metazoa > Arthropoda > Insecta > Lepidoptera > Tortricidae > Eudemis > Eudemis profundana. The sequence goes on from OX344794.1 coordinate 32,599,349, forward strand.
CTTCCAGTTAACCTTTGAGCAGTTGAGTGATGAGACAAGAGAGGTCGTAGAAACAGGATCATGTACAAGAGATTATAGAGGTATTTATGTGTAAATAGATAATATAAATACATATACTGTATGTATACCTAGGTTATATAGGTTATAGGTTAATGCGGGCTAACTCGACACATGCGCCTATTTTGCGTATACATATATAAATAAATAAATACATATCTATGATTATAATTATATATATAAATATATACATAAAAATATACAAAACCTGTAAAAACAACTAAAATCGTGTCAAGTATTCAGTCAGAGGGCAACCACAACTTTTTTTAGTTTTCCCTTAAGCGAGGCTACAGACTGACACTGCCTGAAAGGCACAGCCATACTTTTAGGGTCTATATTAAAACGCATACAGTAAAACTACTTATTTCAAAATAGGAAGTTTTACTGTATGCGTTTTAAACGCATACCGTTATTAAGCATAGTTGTATATTCGCATAATATTAAAATGTATATTTTAAAACGCGTATTTTAATTAGCATACCATTAGTACGCATAACATTGACTAAGTACCTAAGTATAACATTAGTTTTCATAAATATAAAAAGTATATTTTTAATACGCCTAATCGGACGTTGGAATTTTCTTTTCTGTTAAGGTTGCAGTTCTTACCTAACCTAACCTACATTTCTAGGAGCAGTTCGTTTCCGTTGGAGTCGCAGTTCAAACCTAACCTAACCTACTTTTCTGGAAGCAGTTCGTTTCTGTAAAGGTCGCAGTTCTAACCTAACCTAACCAACTTTTCTGGAAGCAATTAGTTTCTGTAAAGGTCGCAGTTCTAACCTAACCTACTTTTCTGGTAGCAGTTCGGTTCAGTCAGCATTTACTACCTAATAGCAAAAAAAACCCAAAAGGTTAGGATTCTGTGAACACGGGTACAAACTTGAAATGATTTCTCAAACACGCTCATTTTATACTGAACGCATAATTTTATGCGTTCGGTATACCTAACAATATTATTATGCCAATTTCAGGTATGCCAAATCAATCGGTATGCCAATTAACTTGTATGCGTTTTTACTATTTATGCCATTTGAGCGGTACGCTCAATCATCGTCATCGTTGCCTAACTGAACTGTTACGCGTTTTCATAATAGGAGTTTTAAATTATGCCTAATAAGGGAAAACTCCACTTACGACATACCGGTTTGTTAGAACAAATTTCTTATATCTGAAAATTTTATTATTGCGTCATAATTACATCGAATTCGATATTATTATGACATTCAAATTTCAAAAATCTCTGAAAAACAAAGCAATTGGATTTGACCTCAATTCCTATATCAGACGAAATGACATTTTGTTCGAAATGAAATGTCAATTGCAAACAATTTTGACAAGTCTCGCTTGATATTGAACGATATGTTAGTTGAGCCCGACTTTAGTTTGTCTCCGAATAATGTGAAAAAAAATCCGGTCAAGTCCAAGTCGGACTCGCGCACCGAGGGTTCCGTACAAACATGTAAGTAGACAAACAGACATGAATCAAATAGTTCTATATAAACTTTACTGTTGGAAAACTGCTGTCTCCATACATCGACATAGTTCGAGGTTATAGTTTAGCAACTGACAAAATAAGTTTGTTTTACGATTTTCATGAATTTCTAAAAAACTGCATGTCTGGAAAACTATATTTTTCACATAATATTTAGATTGATATTAATAATCATTAATCAGTGATCATTACACAGTTTTCTGTTTTTTTGTAATTTTTCGTCATAAATCAATGAAGAAAAAAATAAAAATAATATTGAAATATATACATTAAGCCCTTTTATTTGATACCCCACTTGATATAATAGCCCTACTTTTAATTTTTTACATCATATTTTGGCCCCCTTTAAAAACACATAAAAAAGGTATAAGATTTTTTTAAGTCTATTGGACATAATAAAAACGGGAACCTATTGGATCGCATAAATTTAAAAGGCATAATGCATCATTTGGCATAATTCATCATTCGGCATAATGATTTTTTTTCTTAAACTGGAGAATTTTCAGGACTCTTTAAGGCCTCATCCTGTTAAATAGGTTAGGTTAGGTTAGGTTTGCGTTATAATAATCCTGATAAGTTTACGGGATCAGAAAAAAAAGCATTATGCCAAATGATGAATTATGCGAAATGATGCATTATGCCTTGTAAAGGAGATTGCCGACGCGTCTATGGGGCCTCGTACCAAATCAAAAGTCATTGTGTCAACACGAAACCGACTGTATCTTAGAGAACAAGAAACTGCCTTTCCGAATCACTAAATCCCATTAAAATTGTATTCGGAGATCAATAGGAAATTGAGATTGATTTCCTGATTTCGAAGTTAGTTTTTGCGTAGCAAACCGTCTAAATATTTGTCAACCGGCCAAATACAAAATCACCTAATAACTTTAATTCCTGACGTTGTCGAGACTTCACTTAACTTAGTCGTATGACATGTCATTTCAGATACCTGTGTTAGGTTTTTTATTGTGCCTATTCAGATTGTTAAAATGTTATTATAAAAAAAGTTCTTTGAAACTATTTTGATACATCGTGAGATAAAAAATATTGTAACATTACATTTACGCGCAATGTCTCGTATAGTGAAGTATCAGCGAGATATCACGAGTTATTTGTACCAAATAAAGAATTTAAAATGATTTACGTCCTTCGACAAAAAATTGTGAAAAGACGTGTCTTATAAAGTGCCTAATATTTAAACTTAGAATAAGACAGAATGTCAAGCTGTCAACTTTCTTGCTAAGATCATGCAGTTCGTATTAGAAAGAACCGCGGAGTTTTATGGAATTAATATTTTTGTATACATTCGCGTAGACGGTGGTGCCACTGTCATAGGCCTTTTAGATTTTGACCGATTTTGTCTGTCAAATACAGTTCTACAGTCTGTTTCGTATAGGAATAGACAGAAGATAAAAAAGGTTCTTTATAGTGCCGGTTTTAGGTTGACATTCAATAAATGACATTTCTAAAGTAGATGCTCAAAAATAAAATATTGATGATGTCCATACTTTTTGGTTAGCTGAAAATAAAAAAAGTATCCTTACAAAATACCCAAAGAGCCAGAGATAAGCAACACTCAATATAAATGATACAGCTCAGAGCTGTCATTATTATATTGTACTATCAAATAGTTATATCGAATTTGTACGTTTTTAAAATTTAATTGTTTCTGTTATAGTTTGTCATTCCAAAGTATTTGGTGAATAGGTAGTTATTTGTAACATTCAATATGAGTGATTCTGCGGGGCAGTGGAAAAGGCGTTTGCTCTAGCGTGTGTTGTCACTCGACCATCGCGAAGAAGAAGTGAAACTTTACAGAAAATGTTTGGAATCTCTTCTTCTGTGTCCCTCTAGAGTCTATTGTTATCCGGTATGTACTATAAGGAATTCATACATCTTTCATGGTGGCGGCGGAAATCGTACAGCAAAATTCTTTTTTAATTGATCTCAGATTTCCCATTTTAAATTCAGTAATAAAAAAATCCCTCTGGTTTAAAAAATAAAACTAAGTTTTTGGTATCGTTTTCGTTGTGACACAATTAATAACGATATTGGTACCAAAAGTCGGCAATCTCCTTTATGCGATCCAATAGTAAACCAAAAAAAACTTATACCTGATAGGACATGTTTGGGATAGCAATTTTTAACACTATTCCAAATTTCAAATCGATAGCAGCAATCGTTGCTGAGATATCAGGCTGAGACAGCCGGACAGACAGACAGAGTCTCATCGTAAGTGTTCCGGTTATACCATTTTGATACGGAACCCTAAAAAACAACGGTTGCGTAATATGCGTGAAAAAGTTTTCATTTACCGCCACATGTAGGTAATTTTTAATTTGCGGTTTTCGAACACATCATAGAGAGCTTAGAAAATGTGAGTGGATAAAAAAGTTTATGCCACACATGGCCATAAAGTGGTTTTTTCCGCACACTGCGCGTACGGAAAAAGTCGCTTTCTGGGCAAGTGTAGACATAAAATTATGTAAGTACACAACACGGGAGGTAATAAAGAAAGCCCTCGATCGCATATTTACGTCCCTCGCTTGCAGCTCGGGCTGCAAACATCTGCGATCTTGGCCTTTTGTTTGTATTACCACCCTAGTTGTGTACATAATTTTATGTCTACACCTGGCCATAAAGTGACTTTTTTCGCACGCTGCGCGTACGGAAATAGCTGCTTTCTGGCCAAGTGTAGACATAAAACGATGTACACAACACGGGAGGTAATAAAAAAGCCCTCGATCGCATATTTACGTCCCTCGCTTGCAGCTCGGGCCGCAAACTTCTGCGATCTCGGCCTTTCTTTGTATTACTACCCTAGTTATGTAATATACTAATAATATGTAACTGTACATAATTAGGCATTAAAACACACTCGCCTCATCACACACAAAGTAAGTTGCATACAAAAAAGTGATATCAAATGAATATTTTGTATGAATTACCTACTACGTGTAACTTCGTCATTTGTGAGTCTGGAAATGATCTCGGGATGACGGTAGTTCTTATATTAGTGAATGTTGTAGTTGTCATAAATTTTATGGTCATCGCCTGTTAATACGATAGTTAAAACCGACGCACCCATATCTACACGTGGCGGCCTACGCGAGCTAACCAGGGAACCCTGAAGGCTTGGCTTGCATAACTGTAAAGAATACTTGAAAAACTTTCCCTAAAATTCTTAAATATCTAATGTTCCGCGGTTTTATGCGAGTACTGGAATATTTACAACAGTATTTTACACTGCTGAAGCGGTAATTTGGCACGTTGGATTACTTTGCTGATATACATACATCGCAAATAGTGAAATCAATTAATTAACCGATTCTGCTATTTGCGAGGAAAAAATATTTATGTCTTAGATTTGGATGACAATAACAACTAAAAATTATAATCAAAAGTACCGAGAGTTGGTAAAACAAAATCAAATATGCTTTAGACGAACCTATTCAATAACAAATGCACCAGTTTATATAAAAAAATCCCAAACCGCTATACCTATGTGTGTGTATAATGCTTAAAGATTTTCCTCGGTTTCTTCATGCTTTCTTCCAATCATTAGAGCGTGATCGGAATGCAATGGGACTAATTGGAAGGTATAATATATCCGTTCAAGCAAAAAGTGATTTTCCTCAAACATACAATGAAATAACTAAGTACTATTAACAATGGGATATTTACCATGTTATGTTTGTTTTCGTGAGTTCCCGATCCCATACAATGAAATATTGACGTTACGTTCCTTACGCGAACGCGCGGCTACGGAGTAAGTAGCACGTTTCCGGTGCGGCTAGACGAAAAGGCCTTTAATAGAATTTCATACAAAATTGCAGGCCTAGTGCTACAAGATGTTTTTTTTAATTTCCATTCCACATTTATGACACAGCATCATGTTCAGCCAATAAAAAAACTATAAGCTTTAAATTTGCTTTTTGGTTCGTTATCACATTTCGTTTCTTGTATAAGTTAAGTTTATCTACTTCGGCACGAAAAGGGGTTGCCGGCCTCGTAAGTATCCAGCCTCGCTACGCTCGGCAGTCTATATGTAGGTATTCGACCAGTAACCCCTTACATCCCAGCCTCTGCAATAATGTACTATTTCACGCCACTGGTTGGAAAAATCGCAATAGATCGATAGTATCGGGACCGCAAAACGACGCGTTGATGGACAGCGCACCAGCGAGCCCACAATCACAATGCAATCAAACACGACAGATATAACATGGTGTGGTTTGTAGGGTTTACAATAGCAATTGACCAATCCGAGCACGCCCTTTGTCTCAACGATACAATTATCGATGGTAAGCGCCCCCATCGGCGACACCGCGATGGCAGCTCGGCGCCGCCGGCCTATTTATAATAAAATAAGCTTAGCCGTTCAAGATTGCTGTTAAGACCTTAAGCAGGTACTCGTTAAATTGGCGGCGGGCTTAAGCTTAGCAGGCACAATTTAAATAAACAGACACACTTGTGTTTCGTTATTAAAATTGGAGCCTTAATAAGGCTTCGGCGTCACCTTTGCCCCGATATTGCAACGGAAAATGAAAACCTGCTAATTACCCTTACATAAGGGGAAAACGCGTTTCCTCATAAAGTACCTAGTTCAAGCTGAAATTAAAACGATACACACTGCATTATAAAGACGCTCAAGAAAATGTGTATTTGTAAATTTTGTCATTGTTATATTTCATCGAGTTACTTTTGATGTTTCAAGCGTATTATACATTTTATATAGATAAATCTATCTGTCTCGCATGTATTGCACTTCGCCATCATAATTACTGCACTCCGCAACATGCACATACGCATTTATATCTATCAATTTAAAGGAGGCGTCAACCTTTAGAAGAGATGAAATTGAAAATCAGCCAGGCTGATTGTGATTTCAACAACAAGTCATCACATCACCCTTCTCTTTTACACTGTACTGTCTGGAAAGGGACAGATTATATTTGTAGGGCGATAAAGAGGAGAGTTATTTGCGCTACAGATATAGAAAGGGTTATATTGGTTTTAAGTGTCCATTCACTAGTGGCCTTCTGTGCTTTGTTAAGTTGCCCTTCGTGTCTGAAACTCGATTATAATTTGGGCCGATGGAAAGGCCTTGGTGTGCTGGGGCCTATTTAACACGCGAGCAGGAAGTGCTCTGCTCGTGCCATAAGCATAATCATAAATTATAGCCGTTACAGTTCAGTAAAATCTTACGACTTTTCCTATAATAATCTTATAATGTGTAATGTACAGTATGTATCTCGGAGCTGTAATAATCAGTGCTTAAACCAGTTTCTATCCATAAATTGCGAGAAAGTGACGTTGACATAGGACACCTATAAAAAATCGGACTACACATAGAGGTAGTTTCTGAATCATGATAAGTATTAATTTAAAGTGATTTTTTTTTATTCTTGCATGTATTTTAGCCAATAAATGTACTTGCTGCAGCATACATAGTTTTTTTTCTCATTTTAAATAGTGTAGGTACGAAAAGAGCACACCGAAAACACACGCATATCGGTTGATTAATTCGTTCGGGAGACGCGGCGGGCCGCGGGCCCCAGTTCCCTCGGGGCTGCAGAGGGCACAAAGGTCACTTAGGTACGTAATAAGTCTTATTTTATAGTAAATGCCTTCATAATACGAGTACTATAATTAATTTGAGTTAAATATTAAACAGTAAACCTATCTGTTTAAATAATACAGGTAGAAGGTTGAAAAGTCAATGTTCGATTTTCCTTGTAGGAGGGTCGTGAAATCGTGCAAGTTGCTCTATTAGATAGCTATTAACACAATCAGTGCCAAGATCGACTATCGGGTAAATTCGGTATGAAAATTTGGGAGCTTGGCACTGAATGTGTTAAAGGCTTATTGTTATTGCGTAAAGTTAAATTAACTTCATCTGGCAATTTCAATTTACTGCTGTTCAGTGGCGTCAGTGGCGTGGCGTTTGAAGAAATCCTTGGGCAAGCCGGAGCAGTTTTGGCTTCAATTTTCTTTAAGAGCACTAGAATAAAGTGCTGAACTGCCTAATATTAGACAAGCGTAGAGGTGTGCCATTCTCGGGAATTCTCGAAAACGTTCTCAGTTTTGTATGGGAAATGTTCACGAGAACGTTCTCACTCCACAGAAAACGGAGAAAGTTCCCGAGGGGCACATCTCTAGGCAAGCCGATGGGAATCGAGTTCTATGGACGCCATGCCACTGCTGCTGTTATAATGTCGATAGAGGAAGCATCAGAAATTTAATTGCCAAGGCTTATTAAATAATAATCTACCGATCTATTGAGGTGAATCGGGCATCGAAGAGACTATACTGATAAGTGATAAATAAACGTTTGCTCAAAAATAATCAAATAATAACGACGTAGGTACTAACAGTACCTACATTACTACAGAGGCCGGGAAGTAAGCCAGCCTCGTAACTATATGGCCTCGCTTTCGCTCGGCCATCTATATGTACTCGGCCGGCAACCCCATTTCACGCCGAGTATGTATAGTGCTTTTCTCAAATATTCAATGAAATAAATAAAAAAAACACTCAAATTTACTTAAAAACTTTATTTCCTAGAAACACAAAGTAAAGTAGGCAAAAAGATGAAATATTTTAAATGTGTATTCTTGTAATTAAGTTTGCAACTGAAAATTATTGGAAATTGTTTATAATGTGTTATTTGTTATGTTATAACATCGTTTATTGTTTTTTTAATGGCTGAACGCCGCCATGCTGTGTTATGTCACAAATAAATGTGGAATGGAAATTAAAAAAAAAAACATCTTGCAGGCCTAGGCCGGCAATATTGTATGAAATTCCATTAAAGGCGTCTCATCTAGCCTTGCGGCATATTATAAGCACGTAATGTCAATATTTCATTACATGTTTGAGAAATAATACATTACACAACTAGGGTGGTAAAACAAAGAAAGGCCGAGATCGCAGATGTTTGCGGCCCGAGCTGCAGGCGAGGGACGTAAATATGCGATCGAGGGCTTTCTTCATTATCTCCCGTGTTGTGTACCTATATCATATTATGTCTACACTTGGCCAAAAAGCGGCTTTTTCGGCGTAGCGTACGGTAAAAGCCACTTTATGGCCAGGTGAGGCATAATAGTACATTCCAAAACTAGGGAGGTAATATAAAGAAAGGCCGAGATCGCAAATGTTTGCGGCCCGAGCTGCAAGCGATGAAATAATGAAATATGGCTTTTCTGCAAAACTATTTAATTTTAATATGTTAAATAACTGGATTGGATTTTATTACATTTTATTAGTAAGCTATTCTAACACTGCAAATAACCAATCATATATCCTCTTTACAAATAAAAAAGATCAAAACAAGATTTGACAGTTAGTCATATTTTTTATTTTATTGTTATGCTGCTATTGTTGTAATGCTGCTGATAAATTGATTCTTATCTTTGATGGAATTTATGCCCGGCATCAGAAAAGCAAAAATAATGATTATCAGCGATAGTCGTATTCTGGTCACACATTTGCACTACAGATGGTTTCGTGGTGGAGATGTTAGGTCCTTACACTGCCAATAAAAATTATGCTTCTATCTTGAAAAGTATAACTGATGATGGCTCAACGGGCCTCAGTAGTCTGATGCAGCCAGGTGACATTTTTGTGCTGGATAGAGGTTTCAGGGATGTTGTTACCAACTTGGAAGCTAAAGGGTATAAAGTTTTGATGCCAGCACTTAAAGGCAATCGCAAACAGTTGCCTTGTCAAGAAGCTAATGATTCTCGTTGCGTTACAAAGATTCGATGGCCTGTGGAAGCTGTACATGGAATCTTGAAGCAAAAAAATAAGCTTCTATACAACAACTTGGACAACAAATTGTTGTCTAAAGTGGGAAGCTTTTACAGAAGTCGGCTAGAGTCTGACACTAGTACCTGATGAAATACTATAGCAGTTTTTTACTAAAATCAATAACGAAAACACGTTATCTGTAGAGGCAGAAAACAAAGGTTGCCCGCGTAAAAAAATACCATTTGAAGCCATACTATACATGAAGCCATACGAACATAATAGATTTCTCTGAATTGACTGGAATCGGATATGAAAATATTTTTCACAGGTACCTAATATTATAGATTTTCTTTACTCTTTTAAAATATTCGTTTTAATATTATTGGATAACATTAATTAACGGTTTTATTTGATTGCAGGTTCATATCAATATCATCAAGCGATTTCGTATCTATCAGAACAGAAATACTTAATGAAGATAGTTCGTTGAATTTGGAATATGTAAAGGAAAATTCTAATACCTATACTAAAACTGAAAGTCCAATCTCGCCATATTTCCAAAAAAGATTTACAGATGCTTCATCGAATATGTCCCAAACAGCATTATACTTAGATCCATAAGGTGGCATTATTGTGAATGTGCCAACGAATGTGAATAGTAGGGTGTTGTTCACGGGTCTGTATTGGAATCCATAAAATCATTTGTCCTATTTGTAAATTCCATAATAACTTTAGTCATAATGATGTTTTGCCTTAATAACGTTTGTTCTAATGTAAATGCCATAATATTCTTTATCTTAATATTGAATATCCTAATGCTTATTTGCACTATTTTCTTAAGTCCTAATGATCATGTATCCTATTAGTAAATTCCATAATAACATTGGTCATAATGATCTTTTGCCATAATAACGTTTGCTATAATGTAAATGCCATAATATTGTTTAAGTATTCTAATATTGAATATCCTCGATGGGTACGGTGTCAGGCTCCGCTTTAGCTCCGACGCTGTGGGGAGAGCAGCCTTTCCACCCTTGCGTGAGAAAGCACGTTCGCCCGTACTCCGCTCGCACGGCTCCCAAGCTATGTCACAGCGGACGAGGGCTGCTTTCCCTCCGCGCCTCCGGCTTTACAAAAACACTCTAGGGTGCTTTTTGTCGGCACGCGTCCTAACCAGCAAGAGCCCTAGATTCGGACTTTTGCAGCCTAATATACCGTACACATCAGTGGCGTGGCGTAAAAGATATCATTGGGCAAGCCGGTGCAGATTTTGTGTACATTTTCCTTAAGAGCTTTAGAATAAGGTGCTCAAATGCCTGATATTAGGCAAGCCGGTAGGAATCGAGTTCTTTGGACGCCACGCTACTGGTACACATAACATAACATTTCAAAAGAGCCGTTTACGAAAAGAGCCGTTTTTATTGCTGTTCCTAAGGGTTTATACTCTTGAATTGTCGACAAACGTTTCATCGACATATCATTTCATCAAAAGTTAATTTTCTCTGAAACCATATTTTTCTAGAAATTAATATAAAACAAACCTAACCCAACCTAACCTAACCTACATGATGACTTTAAAAAATTTACGGTTCCGGAGAAAAAAAGTTGTCGACGAAATGAAAATTCGATGAAATGAAACATTCGATGAAACGTTTGTCGGCGAAACAAAGGGACACCGTTCCTAAGTGTAGCCATAAAAGTATGGCATTTGACTTTACAACTTACGATTTATGCCTTTGTATATTATGACTCGTAAGTTTTATGTTTTACTATATTAGTACAAACAAAACATATTAGGTATTTAGAGCGTTAGGTAATGTTATATTATGGCTTATGATCATTAGGACGTAAAAAGATTATGGCAAATGAATGATAATGTCAAATGGCATTAGCATTTGGCTTTAGGACATATGATATTATGGATCGCGAAGGAGACCCGTTGTTCACACATTGCTTTGCTGCGATTGTTTATTATTTATCGCACGCAAGATATTAGTCCAAAATCATACGGCCTGCGGAAACTTTAAGCGGGCTTTTTTTAATCACGGAATTCACGTTACTCTCAAAGAAGATAGCGATGAGGATTAGAATAGGTGTATTTTTATTCATTAGGTAGCTAAAATGGCATTTTCAATAACAACAAAAGGCAAATGTAACTGTCAAATCTTGTTTTGAGATTTTTTATTTGTAAAGAGGATATAAGTATGTTTTGGTTATTTGGCAGTGTTAGAATAGCTTACTAATAGAATGTAATAAAGTCCAACCCAGTTATTTATTTCATTTTGACACAGTTGCTTTCCGATTTTATCCATCAAATTAATATGTGTGACGGGACGTTAACTAAGGCTTATTTAGAAATGTCAATCCCATCAAAAACATTACATGTAAAAAGATGCAAGTCTCGCAACGCAGTTCTCCTACAACAAAAAAGTTTTGAGATGTAAAGTTAAACCAAGTCAGTACCGGGGGGGTATCAACAGAACTCGATTTCCACCGACTTGCCTATTATTAGATCTATAAAATGTGTTCCTCCACGGTTATGTGTGCAGTTGTGACGGAAATTACAACATATTTTTTTAAGGACTTGATAGGCTATAAACTAACTATGTTTAAAATTTGGAGCTTGTAGGTCTGCTAGAAGTACCTTAGAATTATGATGATCATCAGTCAGTGAGTCAGTGAATGAATCAGTGACAAAACTAAGGAACTTTGACATGCAATAGTTCTTAAACTACACGTTCAAATTGAATGATATTGAGAATATATATGTCTTATTGTGCCCTATATATCCCTGAAATTTCAGAGTTCTAGCTTTAGCCAGTACAAAATTACGGGAGGCTGAAAATGGCCTGAATGGCTTCGAGAAAAGGATGGTACGGCCGTGCCTTTGTTTTGCTCGACTTGGCGGGGGCACTGCCGTGCCCCCAGATTAGAGTGATATCTGTTTCGAAAGTAAAAAAATATAATATGAAAATTTTGACTTATCTATTTTTTACATAAGTGTTAAATATAGAGCGACCATTTGGAGAAAAGCCATATTTTATTATTTCTGTTTTCATTTTTCTTCTGCGGAATCGCAAAAAATTTTTCCACCAAACTTGACACAGTTACAAAAAAAAACCAAGTCATAATATTAAAGGGCATTTATGCTTCCCTTAATCGGAAACGGCCTTTAACCCTGTATCGAAATCTCGGATTTCCAATACTTGATAGTAATATTTCCATGGCTGTAAGCACTCAATTATGTCCGCTTGGCAAGTTTTGTTGCAGTTTTGCACACTGCCGACCACTGATCATGAAGCACTTCAAAAACTCAAATACCGTATAGAATCACTCCCGACTTCAGTGAGTTCATTCAGTAAGCGCGGTGGGCGTAAATACTGTAACGTGTTCACGCAAAGAGGTCGCGAGCTCGCCATCAATCGTGCCTCAGCCACCATCGATCTACTTCGCCCAAGATCTATCGATACTTTCTTGGACTTATGGGTCAATAAGTAACCAAGATTCTTTCAGGCAGCGTTTAATTATTACGTGAAGAATAGCACTCCGCTTTTCCATTAGTATAGGTATGTAGAAATGCAAATTAACGAGTATCGACTGGCGTCCTCTTTGCTGACGGGAATTAAATCCATTTTCTAGTTACGGTCCAATGGCGATGAGAGATGAGTAGAGTTGGTTACGATTTAAATTCATAATGATTTAAGGTAAACGCGTGTTAGTGCTCGGCACGCTCATGCCCAATCGTAGACACCATGCTGTACCCTCGATTGATGGCTAATGACCAGGCATCGGAAATTCGGAGGCTTTACCTAAACTTTGGCGTCGCTGACGGTATTGATTAGTGTGGAGGCGGACTCAATTTAATTTTATTATTAAATTTCCCGGAATTTCTGAATTAACTTATTATTATTAAACTGTAATAATCGCATACTGCCTATTTGATAAATATTTTAAATGAAATATTTATTTGATGTTATTTTCCATGTACTCGTTTTTTGTCGAAGTTGAAGTCCGGTTAAAGTAGCCAAATCCTTAACATATATTACATTATCGTGACGTTTTATACAATCCCAAAATCCCAGAATCTACATTTTTGAAATCAAAATTTTAAGATGCCGATTCCATATTTGCTTAACTTTTTCCGAGATTTTGGCAACTTTATATAAAAGCATCAGACTTTCCGATGCCTGCTAATGACTTAACATTCAACATGGCGACTACTAGGACAGTGTCGGTCGAGCACTCGGAAACGTCTACTAATCTTAATTGTTGTAGCCCTTACCTAAATTGTCTCGTGTTTAAAATAAACATGATATTATTAGTGAATTTCAAATCTCAAGATGATTCGAATCAATCTGTTTTGCATACCAACATAAAAAGGGGCGTAGTTTGCATCCAAGGCATCAGTGATGTTTGAAATATGATTTATTTTATACTTAGCATGATACATTTTGTTTGCGCGAAATGATATGAGAAGTCTCTAAAAGCCAGAATTAACGTGCAATTAGGGCTTAAAGTTTAGCGCCATTAATCAGCATTATTTTTCATCATAATTTTTATTAAAATAATAATTATACATTTTTGAAAGTTTGCCATTTCGCCTAAATAATATAATATCACGCTATAATATAAAACACATTTCAAACATGCTTTATCGTCGATCAATCGAATCACCTTACTATCAAATATTTAGAGTGTCTCTGTCGCAAAATTCATTCCAAGCATACTGGTTTGGTCAGTACAAATAGGAAATCCCTAAGATCATTACGGTACCTTCTTAAAATTTTAAGCATTCTGTACAGTCCAATGTAAAAATATGGGTGCATACAAATGCTCAAAAACATGTCCGAATATACCTTCTCCAGCGGCAATAAGAACTTCGTACCATATTTAGAAACGATTTAATGGATACATATTTTTGCACTTGACTGTACTGAACTTAACATTTCAGACGCAATCCCGTGAGAACGAATGAAACATCTCACATGTATTATATTAACGGATTGTAAATATCCTGCAACTAGTGATAAATTCGAGTAATGATAACTGAAAAGCACCGAATTAAGCACACCCGAGTACCACCAGAAAATATTAAATTCCTTAAATAGGTACTTTGGACACAAATAGCGACCCACTCAGACGGGCGCGCAGAAATTCATTCGTGGCACCATGTGTGTACCCAATTTGTTTTACGGAAATTATTATCTGCGATTTAAACTGTAATTGTGTAACTAGACGGTGCAGATATGTCATTCGCATTCAACATAAAGTAAATGAGAAAGTTCTTGCCAATAATCCGCAAAAAGATAGTCTATATCTTATGATGAGAATCCAGATTTTTTTGTATGATCTAACTAGGTATTGTCCTATATTTTAATGTGCCCTAGAAAGCTTGTTGCTTTAACACGAGCGAGCGTAAAACTTAGTAGCCAAATATGACCAGTTTTTTAAGCCACATTGCACCTGCCCCGAATCTTAAAACTAAATCCTACTGAAATAAGGAAAAGAGATCACGTCCAGACTGAATATTTATTGTAGTACTTATCGTGGATGGAAAATGCTGAGGAGATGCACAGATTACGAGGTACCTAAGCGAGTCGCTCATGTTGAAGTTGGTAATGTAATTGGATCCGCGGTAAGATTGGGCACGGAGCAAGAAGTCACACGGCTGAAATACTCATTTAAATTAACTTTTATTTGGAATTGCTGCGTTGACAGGGGCTGAGAGTTCACGAAACATCAGAGAAAATAACGAACACTAGGTGAAGGTATAGGACCGAAGGTATAATTAGAAACCAGGCGGTCACTTAGCGTTAAGCGTTCGTGCGTAACAACCTCTGACGAACTTATGACTAAGACAATGGCTAACATTCATAAACCATTTAACTACGAGGCTAGGCATACTGTTACGTTCAGAGTTCTCCCGTTTACCCATAATCACATGCAATAGGATTTGAAGTATACTTACTACTCCAGTCGTAAACCCCAGTGACGTTAGTTTGAGACTCGGCCCAGAAGATGTAGGTGTGACGTGGTTCGGTGGAGGTTGAGATTGCGTACCCAGGCAAAGGCGGTACGCCGCTTCTTGAGAATTCCGCCAAATGGTTTGCCAGCTCGTAGTCAGCCTAAAATTATAATAAGAGTGAACAATATTTTATCGAGCAAGTAACGTGTCCTGCAAGGATAGTAATGGTTATTCGATCACGTGAGGTATTCTATACATATCGTAGCAAGTTTTATTTATCTAATAAGTGTTAAACGAGCTGCCTGATGGAAAGCAGGCATCGTCGCCCATGAATATCTGCAACACCAAAAGTGTTACCTATACGTTGCTGATCTTTGAGACCCCTGTTTATTCGCTTCTTGAAGTACCCCATGTCATAGCGCTCCAGAAACACCTCAGGAGGGAGTTCGTTCCACATCCTGCTAGTTCGTGGCAAAAACAAGCGAGATACCCGCTTGTTTTTGGGATGCCTAGCGTCTAAAATGTGAAGATGGACTTTGTTCCTGAGGCGGGAAGTACGGTGATAGAAGTGTGATGGAGGCACGAGCCCGAAAAGTTCCTCAGAGTACCCTCCGTTGTACATACGGTAGAACAAACCAAGCACACAGAGTCAATATCTCGCTTGACACTAAGTGGTTCCAAACCGTATGTTAGTACGGGATCCTCGACAATACAAACTGCCCGGCGTTGGATAGAGTCCAAAGGGCTGGTATTGGGGTGCTCCGGCCCAGAGATGAGAGCAATATGTGATCTTGTTAAATTATCGGTTTATAAACACTAGTAATTGCTATGAATGATGTGGAATATAAACACTTCTGGAATATAAACGTTTCTGCCAACAAACTGTTATACAGTTTGGCAGATGATATATATATATGTAAATGTAAACTTATATTTGCTAATAAATAAATTTAAAAAAAAAACTTCGACCATAAATTTATGGCCCGTCTTCATAACACCAATAAAATATAACCAGGTCAAACAATCACCCATAGATAATTATATATTCTATTAGTGAAGCAGTGCGTCCGTGCCAAATAACTAAGACAATCGCCAGTGAACACCCATGCTAGCAAAGATAAAAGAACAAACATCTTAGAAGTGCTAAGTTTATGAAACGGCTTACTACATAGTGCATACAATAATATTTAATTTCTTTTTAAGTAAACAAAATAAAAGAAAACTTATAGTACTAAAGTCAGAACTTAATGCGATAAGGCATTCTCTACCAGCTAACCTTATTAATTTTGTATAATGACATGATGAACAAGGGGTCATCCATAAAGTACGTCACACAAATTTCGTGATTTTTTGACCTCTCCCTCGTCCTTGTCACAATTGGTCACATTAGTGAGCCCTTAATCTTTTGCATGTACAGATAGAGTTGGGAATATTGTTAAGTTTTTCGTTAATTAGGCATTTTCAGATTTTCACAATTAGATGGTCATATTAAATTTTGAAATGTGACATCACGAAACTTAGGACCCCTCCCACCCCTTGTCACACAATGTCACACTTCGTTGACCCGCTCCCGCCGCCCCCTAAACGTGTGACGTACTTTAAGGATGATCCCTTAATAGTTGATAATGAAGGTATAGGAAGGTAAAACGGACCACTTAAGATAAATTTAATCGTGAAAATATTCCAAATGCTTTATTATTACGTTTCAACATTAAATAATTGCACAAGCTGGGCACTGATTCAGGGAATAGACGTGAACAATAAAAATATCGAATATTTTCTTCTTCACTGGAGGATGTCCTTACATTGCTTTTCTTTTTAACTAACTTTTTAATTCATTTCCCTTTAGCTTTACATTTTACCCTTTTATGTCTTTACTATTGTGGTGGTCCGTTTTGCCCGTTCCAGTTTGGCTTTTTAATCGGCTTTCAAAAGAAGCACGGTTTTCTATTTGTCTGAATGTAGTTTTTTTGGTAAGTATGTTTATGGTCATCAACTTACTTACCAAAAAAACAATCATTCTAGGTCACATTGACGGTAACTTTTGACGGTCATATTGCAATATGAAAATAAAGTCTAGTAAAGAGTAGTCAAAACAAAATCACTTAATGAAAATCGGTAACATAAGAAAAGGAAAGGTTGATCAAAAAATACCGTTTTTACAAGAAAATGCTAAAAATGATACTTATTGCAATATTTTTTTGCAAGTATGACCACTTCGAGGCCACTGACCGCAAACTACCATATTTCCGTTGCTATACGTAGGTCCAAAGATTTCTAGCGAAGTCCGTTTTACCCACAGGGTCCGTTTTACCTTCCTTTCCCATGTTTGTTTTTTCATCACACTTGCTCGAAAATGGTGTCATTACACGTAGGTTTTGCGGGCCGTAAATGACCTATTACGCCCTAGGGCGTAATGGTTAATGGTTTTCTTTTTAAATTTGAAACGCTGGTTCTGTTTTACTCTTATTTGTCATGTTCAAAGGAAACGCCAACGTACTTTTTTAACTTTTATAACTGAAATATTTATTTAAAGAGAACTGTTATTGCAAATACATGTAAACACATATTTCTGTAACATTAATTAAATGTTTGAATAATGTATTTCTTTATTTTGCAAATATAAAATCAACCATTTTAAGTCTTTACCGCCATGGTTTCCGAACGTGACTTGTCGTCTTGATATATGTCACTAATGTCACTGTCAGTTTTAAAATTTTATTTAGCTTAAGTAAGGTTATTTTAATTAGATTTCCTCACAAGTGTGATGAAAAACATTGTGTGTGCCACGGGCGGTAAAGGAATTACAAACTCGTGTTATTAAAGCCCTCGGCTTCGACTCGGCCTTGTAACAAACACTCGTTTGTAATTCCTTACTTACCGCCCTTGATACACAATGTACTATTTTTTTATAGTTACTTGGATAACAGACAAGCACAAATGATGTCCTATTCCTATAACTCAGAGGAACTGAAAAAAAAACATTTTTTAACTTTAGTTTACTGCCCGGATAAGGACAATGATATAATTTATACACGAAGTGCAGTAAAATAAAGAATGTTCTGGCTAATGTTTTTGGCCCGAGCTGTAGACGAGGGCCATAAAAATGCGATTTGGATCTTTCTTTATTACCGCCCATGTGTATAATATAATTTTTCATCACACTTGCTCGAAATTAGTGGCATTACACGTAGGTTATGCGGGCCGTAAAGAGAGCTGTTATTGAAAATACATGTAAACACATATTTCGGTAACATTAATTAAATGTTTAAATAGTGTATTTCAGTATTTTGCAAATATAAAATCAACTATTAAATAGTCGTTTTAGGTCTTTACCTACCGCTATTGTTTCCGAACGCGTCTTGACATTCGCTTTGTCTATGGACATATGTCTCTTTCTGTTTCAATATTTTCTTGTCATACTGGGTCGATTAGTAACGTTATTTTATTAAGATTTCCTCACAAGTGTGATGAAAAACATTGTGTGTGCCGCGGGCGGTTAGGGGATTACAAACTTGTGTTATTAAAGCCCTCGGCTTCACCTCGGGCTTATAACAAACACTCGTTTGTAATTCCTTACTTACCGCCCTAGATACATAATGTACTATTATGTCTTCCTCTGGGTAGGATGCGTAAATTTCTCTCCGCATAGCGGGCAGCATATTTATACGGCATGATATTTTTATGTATTTGGAGACAGGTTATAGATTCCATGATACGTAATGGCCGATTGGGTTATGAGAACAGATTTTATCGCAAAAGTTATCCTCAAAAAAATACAGCACTAGAAAACTATTGCTGTGCTAAACTACGTAGATTGAAATTTTGATAATGTATGTAGTGTTTGCTAACTCTCGGGTCATTAGCACAGTCTGTTTTCATCATTGTATTTTTGAGGACCCTTTGTTTTTACCATTCAACCCCTCTTGAGCCTCTTGTTTAAGCAATGTAATAACCACTTTTTGCTCATAACTTTGTTCGCTAACAATATTTTGTCTACTCGTGGTTGTAACAACAAAATTGAAGTGAAAATTATATGGTTGGTTGGCAATGCAATGTTAAAACCTCGGAAACCGCCGTTATTTGACCATGTAAGCCAAAAAAGGTTAATTTCGTCGGCTACTTATCTCGTCAAATATGTGACTCTAGTGAACGATGTGTTTTTTAATTATTTTTTTTCATCCATTCATTTTTTTTTCCATTGTAGGGAGAAGTGAGGTAGGTACTACTTGTTTATTTTTGAAAGATATAAATACGTTGTCTTATTAAGATTTTTGTGTGAACCAATTCGGCGATATATGGAATGGTTTCCGAATCAAATGACGGACACACTGACATGGTGATACTATAAGGGTTCCTAGTTTGACTGCGGAACTCTGAAAACGCTCAGGTACGGAGACAGAGATTATCCACTGGGTTTCTTAACTAAAGCTAAAAAAATCGTGATTCGGGCGAATTGCGACTGCAGGTCGATTCACAAGAGCTGGCACGAATGGATTGAACGAAAGAAACGTCACTTGTCATTGTTGAGTGACGTTCTTATACGGAAGGCTCTAAATATTTTGTAAACGAGTACATAACACTTTTTCATTATTCAAGAAAAAAAATAAAAAATACAGATAATCTGCACATTAGTAAGACAAAGCTGGTAAAGGATAATTGCAGAAAGATAAATTTAACGGTCCGCTACAAATATTTTACTATCATGGAGTTTTTATTTAATTTATACACTGTTTTCACACTGACACCGCAATCTATAAAATCACGGCGAAAATTTAGGTGTTTCGATGCAATTTCCGGACTTCACAGCGTCAGTATGCAAACAAGGTTGCTATTGGTTATTGAATCAACCTGTATTTAATCATTTTGCACACATAAACATTATCATTCACTCGTTCAATCCATTCGTGACAGCTCTTGTGAATCGACCTGTACAATAGTCACTTCTAGCCTGTTTGTCAAAGTGGACGCATATTTTCTGTAGAATATTCATCACAGAGAAAACCCGAGGACCGCAATTCAACCTTCCTTTGAATTGATTTTGAAAAGACTTTTGTACCTACTTACGACAGCGTATGCTTTACCCTTTTAGTAACTTAAGGACCATTACATTACTATGTGTATACTATATATCGTATTTTATGCTATGCCATTCATAAATTTAAAACATCATAATGTAGAAACTCAAGTAATGGAATTGTTTGTAAAGTTGTTGATTGAACCTCATTTTTAAACGGCTTTTAAAAGAAGGACTTTCTCCATTCCTCTGTAGGTATGGTTTTTTGTATGTTTGTTACGCGATTACTCGAAGACGGCTGGACCGATTTGGAAAATGATTTACTTTTTTGTTTGAATAAGTAGGTATAGGTACCTCCGAGGTAGTCTTATTGCAACGAAATTAAGACCTGATGATGGAATCTACATCCATATGTGTTGGCGATTTGAGTATTTTTCATAGGATCTCGTGCATTTCTTATCGAATAGCTTTATTTCATGTCCGTTAATAACAAACCTCCACAAAAGAACGATTTTCAATTTATATGTTTGTTAGGCGATGACTCGAAGACGGCTGAAAATTCTTTATCTGTTAGAAAAGGTTACATCTGCGAGGTCTTTTTGCAACCAAATTAAGATCTGATGATGGGATCATGGGATCTTGGAGAAATCGAGGGAACTCTTCAAATATTACAGGCACACAGAAATGGCGTTTTGGGTATTGTTCATAGTCACTCGTGCTTTGTTATCATATTTTTTTTAACTATGTATTTATTAAGTGATCTCTTTGACTTTACTGTTAATATCTTATTTTGATATTAGTTTATATATTTTTTTATTTTCTCTGATTTACAGAAAGTAAGGTAAACGTAATAGTCATGAATACTAGAAATAAATAAGGAGCGATTTCTAATACGGGGGATCAGTAAAAAAGTGTCCATCTGAATCTTAGAGCAACACGGACTTCGTGGGGAGTGGAATTGCTTAGTTTTCCCCTCTGCCAAGCAATTTGCGCAGTGATCATATTCGTTCTATAAAACTAGTTGCAATTGGATTAGTTGTCAGACTAAATCTAGTAACTCACCTGAAGAGATCTCCGTGAATATGCCGAATTGTTTCGTATTTCGATGTAAAAAAAAGAGATTTAACACGTCAAACGTACATAGAGATGGTGTTTTCTTTCACATCTAAAGTGTGCTCAATAGATCGAGACAGTATTTCACTCCGGCCCACCGCCTTCAGCTGTATAAGGCGCAGGTCCGTCCACATATGGAATACTGTTCTCATCTGTGGGCTGGGGCCCCCCAGTACCAGCTTCTCCCTCTAGACCGCATTCAACGGAGAGCGACTCGTATCGTCGGCTGCCAAGTTATTTCAGATCGGCTCGACTCCTTGGCACTGCGTAGAGATGTAGCCTCGCTCTGCATCTTCTATCGTCTATATAACGGGGAATGCTCCGAGGAATTGTTCGGATTAATCCCTGCTGCATCTTTCCGCCATCGTTCTACGCGACAATATTACCATCCTCACCACTTAGATGGTTGGCAGTCCACAACTGTGCGTTTTGCTAGAAACTTCCTGCCTCGCACGACTGAACTGTGGAATAAATTGTCGCCTGCAGTGTTTCCGGACCGATTCGACCTTCAAACCTTCAAGAAAAGAGCGTACTCCCACCTGAAAGGCCGGCAACGCACCTGTGACTCTTTTGGTGTTGCAGGTGTCTATGGGCGACGGTGATTGCTTACCATCAGGCGACCCGTCTGCTCGTTTGCCCCCTATTTCATAAAAAAAAAAAAAAAAAAAACATCTAAAGTATTTGGAATCATATTATCATTATTTACTTCTTTTAAAACATGAAAATTACAAAAATCAGATTTGACATTATTTGAAGTTACTTAGTCGACAAACAATCAACCTTGTGTTGCCATGATGGTCTGCTAATCTTATCAATATTGTGCGTCACGTCATTACACTAATTCAATGTAAAATGTGTCTTTGTAAATGTGAATCGGACAATGTATTGTTATATTTGTTAAGTGTTAGTTTCGTACTCATAGACGATTTTTCATGTACGCGTGTGTAAGTAAGTGTGCGTTACCTCGTTCCTCCCTCGCCAAATATGGCAGAAATTTGTGTACCGGAAAAGCGCGTCATGTCGCCTCCTTTCCGTGTTGCTCTAAGATCCGAATGGATTAAATAAGAGTTTGCCGGGAGATCTAGTATTACATAGGTGCTTGTTTAACCTCATGTCGAATAATCTGTTGTGCCTTCACCAGTTGTCTGAGATAAATCATATACACCGTGGGCCCGAGTAACCCGACCAACTTTAACTATAGATTCTAACAACTATTAGGAGTAAAAAAATGTATAGCCGAAAAACGCTTACTTTCCGAGATATTCATTATTTTTTAATTGAAAACTCCCAAATGTGTAACAAGCCCTAATAAATGTGACTAAGATACATTTACAATTTTTTTAATCCTTTAATTAAACAGCATTAATGCTGTTTCGCTTCGCAGTATTTGATGGTAAAGCGACTACGTGGCCAAAAAATTGACGTTTCGTTGCCATTTTAGCTTTTTTTTTCTTTTTGATAACTTTTCCTCCAGTAAAGACATTTATTTTGTTCCTTATGACTATTAATGTAAAATGACAAAATTCGACCTATGTTGATATAACGTTATTTACTTGTAATACCATCAGGAATACGTGGTTAAAATTGATCGGGTTATTCGGACCCACGGTGTATATTACGCGCAACAAAACTAGAAAATTCGAGGATGTACATATTCCTGCGTTCCTGTGTGTAAACTCGTTTCAAAATAACAACCTTTTTACAATAACATAAAAAAATATAGAGTGTCCCTAAAACCAACGCCAATACGAAAAGACCAACCCATAACACAGCAGTTAATTTTTTTCGGTGCCACAACATGAAATAAAATAAAATAGCAATTATTATTGGTTATAACTCATTTTACAACCGCGAAGAAAGTTGCGGGCGTCCGCCATTTTTTATTACTCATCCTGTGGTATCTAAAGTTGAAGCAGAAATCAATTAAAAATCTTGACTTTAGCGCCGCCGCGGACCTCACTACCTCTTCCACGGTTAACCTTTTCGTCAAATGGCCTTTCTATTTGGCATTTACTGCGTCATGAATTGATACCTACATACCCCCTTCTATTTGTACTCATATAGCTGTCACCGTGTTATTGTATGTTTAGGTAGATTTATTATAGACTGGCGATGACTTAGATATGTTATAAACTGACGATGTTCATAATATTACGGTGACCATTTTTTAAAAATGAATTTTTAATCGCAATGAACAATATAATAAAACAATACAATGCCATAATAATAATAATATAATAAAACAATACAATACAATGCATTTTTTCACTGTTATTGAGATGGTTACCATGTTATCATAGTTCGTTCCGCGTAGGTACCCTTCATTTATTCAGCTTGTCGTGCGGCACAACAAAACAAAATTATTGTTCTAGGTTTAGTCACAAAATTTCTGTTTGCTTGGTTCATAATTTGTGTTATAATGTTATAAAGAAGAAAAATATCTCGAAACCTTGAAAGAATCAAAGGGGAGTGGTCCTGACGGCATTCACCCTGTGTTTTTAAAGCGATGTTGTAAGAGTCTGGCTCTTCCGGTTTCTTTACTGTTCAACAGTTCACTTAAACACGGTGTGCTACCTAAACTCTGGAAAAAGTCACTAGTAGTCCCAATATTGTTGTAAAAAGAAAATGGACCTGGATGAGCCCCGACGGTTTCACGAGAAACGAGATAGACTTCATCTTGACCGACAAGAAACGGATATTCAATGACGTCTCTGTGATTCACAGGGTGAAAACCGGTAGTGATCACCGAATAGTGAGAGGCACATTGAATATGAACGTTAAACTTGAACGGTCCCGTTTGATGAAGTCCACGCTCCGACCTACTCGCGCTCAGATCGAAGACCCCGAGAGCTTTCAACTCGAGCTTTCAAATCGCTTTGATTGCCTGGAAAATCTCGCATCAGTGGACGAGATAAATAACAGGTTTATAGAAACAGTCCATACGGTTGGGTCTCAGTTTTTTAAGAACCGCCGTATCAGTAGAACTCAGAAACTTTCTAAAAGCACCCTTGACCTTATGGCTGAACGACGCTCGCTGAGACTGCAGTCTCCCGATGATGCTGAGTCTCATAGGCAGCTCAATAGACGAATTTGGAAATCCCTGCGACACGATATTCGTACTTTTAATACTGCTCGCATTAAAGATACGATTGAGCGGAATAAAGGCTCCAAAGTGTTTGCAAAAGACTCGTCTATTGGGCAAAGCCAGATGACAAAGCTGAAGAGGAATGATGGTAGTATAGCGTCGACAAAAGCGGAAGTGTTAAGGGAAGTCGAAGAGTTCTATGGACAGCTCTACAATTCGGTCACTAAACCTGTTTCCAGTGCAGCTGCAGACCCAAGAGCCAAACTGACCCGACACTTTACCGAGGATATCCCGGACATCAGCCTGTACGAGATTAGAATGACCCTGAAACAGCTTAGGAACAACAAGGCACCGGGTGAGGACGGAATCACATCTGAGCTTCTGAAAGCGGGTGGATCACCGGTACTTAAAGTCCTTCAGAGGCTCTTTAACTCCGTCTTGCTCGAAGGTACAACGCCGGAAGCATGGAACAAGAGCGTGGTGGTGTTGTTCTTTAAGAAAGGTGATAACACCTTATTAAAGAACTACAGACCCATCTCGCTTCTGAGCCATGTTTATAAGCTGTTCTCCAGGATCATTACAAATCGTCTCGAACGCAGGTTTGATGACTTCCAGCCTCCCGAACAAGCTGGGTTCCGGAAAGGCTACAGTACCGTAGACCACATACATACGCTGCGGCAAGTTATACAGAAGACCGAAGAGTACAACTTGCTACTCTGCTTAGCGTTTGTGGACTACGAGAAAGCCTTCGATTCGGTTGAAACATGGGCGGTGCTTGAGGCTCTCCAGCGGTGCCGTATTGACTATCGGTACATCGAAGTGCTGAAGTGTTTGTACAAAAACGCCACTATGTCGGTCCGAGTACAGGAGCAGAATTCGGAGGCGATTCCCTTGAAAAGAGGCGTAAGACAGGGAGATGTTATATCTCCGAAACTGTTTACGGCCTCTTTGGAAGACGCCTTCAAACTGCTGGAATGGAAAGGACTAGGCATCAATGTCAACGGCGAGTACATCACTCACCTTCGGTTTGCCGATGATATCGTGGTCATGGCAAAGTCGATGGAGGAACTCAGCACGATGCTCGAAGGCCTCAATCGAGTCTCCCAACGAGTGGGCCTAAAAATGAATATGGACAAGACGAAAGTTATGTCCAATGTCCATGTCGTGCCTACTCCCGTTATGGTTGAGAACTCGGCTCTTGAAGTTGTTGACGCGTACGTATACCTAGGACAGACAGTCCAACTAGGTAGGTCCAACTTCGAGAAGGAGGTCAATCGTCGAATCCAACTCGGATGGGCAGCGTTCGGGAAACTCCGCAACGTCTTTTCGTCCAAAATACCTCAGTGCCTTAAGACGAAAGTATACAATCAGTGTGTGTTGCCAGTGATTACATATGGATCCGAGACGTGGTGCTTCACTATAGGCCTTATGAATAGGCTCAGAGTCGCTCAACGGGCTATGGAAAGGGCTATGCTCGGGGTTTCTCTGCGGGATCGAATCAGAAATGAGGAGATACGTAGAAGAACGAGGGTCACCGACATAGTTAAACGGATAAGCTTGTTGAAGTGGCAATGGGCAGGGCATATAGCACGTAGAACAGATGGCCGATGGGGCCGAAAGGTTCTCGAATGGAGACCACGAATCGGCAAGCGCAGCGTCGGACGTCCACCAACAAGATGGACAGATGATCTGGTTAAGGCTGCTGGCTCACGGTGGATGCGGGTTGCTTCCAACCGAATTAAGTGGAAGTCTATGAGGGAGGCCTATGTCCAGCAGTGGACGTCCTATGGCTGAAATGATGATGATGATGAGTCCCAATATTTAAGAATGGGGATAAGCATAATATTAAAAACTATCGCGGCATTTCTAAATTGTCTGTCCTTCCTAAACTATTCGAAAAAATCGTTTACGATACAATATATCCGACAGTCAGGCCACTATTAATTTCTCAACAACATGGTTTTATCAATCGGCGCTCCACCGAGTCGAATCTTTGCGAATTGCTGGATTATGTTCTGAGTGCCATGGATAACAACTATCAGGTCGATGCTATTTATACCGACTACTCTAAGGCCTTCGATAAAATTTCCCATTCAATTTTACTAAAAAAATTAGATCATATTGGTATACATGGTGACCTACTTCGGTGGCTTACATCCTACTTAAGAGATCGAACCCAGGCTGTTACGGTCAAGGGATATACATCGACCTTTGTTCCTATCACGTCTGGCGTGCCCCAGGGCTCCCATCTAGGTCCACTTTTATTTAATATATATATTAATGACGTCATAAGATGTTTTTTGCATTCCAGAGTCCTACTTTATGCTGATGACACGAAAATATTTAGTATTGTTCGATCTGTGTCTGATTGTGAGCAAATGCAGGCTGACTTAAATAGATTGAATGTATACTGCGCAAATAATAATTTATATTTGAATACAGATAAATGTTCTGTAATCACATTTACTCGTAAACTAAATCCAATACAATTTAACTATACGATAGGAAACGAGATTCTTAAAAGAGTCAAAGAGTTGAAAGATCTTGGAGTATATATAGATAGCGGTATACAGTTGACATCTCATATTGGAAAAAAAAATAACCTCTAAAGCCTACAAGATGCTTGGTTTTATTTTCCGTCAGAGTAAGGACTTCAAAGATCCTAATACTATAATTCTATTATACAATGCTTTTGTGAGATCTCATTTGGAGACAGCATCTACCGTTTGGAGCCCTTTTTATTTAGTGCATATTAATTCTATTGAAAAAATACAAAAAAAATTCTTACGTCGAATGAAGTATAAATTTAAGTCCTTTGTAGCTGAAAAAGTCGAAAGTTTGGAGTTGCGAAGAGAAAAAAGGGATATCACATTTTTATTTAAAATACTGAATAATCTAATCGATTCACAGAATCTTGTTAGTAAAATATCTATTAAATGTCCTTCTTTTCGTACCCGGTCCACTACATTATTCTCAACCTCGTTTAGTCGCAAATCTTATGTTAAAAACGGTTACATAACGAGAGCATGCAATACTTATAATAAAAAATATCATAATCTAGATTTATTTCATCTTAAATATCCTCAATTTGTTTCAGCAATTAAAAAAGTGAAAAATAAATAATGTTAAATACCTACTAAAAAGATAAATAAAAACTTCACACCGAACATGTAATATATATATATATATAATTATAATTATTGTTAGGTATGTAACTCAGTTACTTCAGTATCTACTTAGGTACTACTCTGTGTTAGTCATGTTAACTCTTTATAGATTAAGTATGTGAAATATTATACCAATGAGCTAATGACTTAAGTACACTTTGAGCAAAATTGTATAAACTTTCAGTGGAAGCTGCCATGGCTTATGTATCAACATTATTTGTATCAATTTTTTGTGTTATTATCTGCTGTATGTTTCCCTATTAATAAAATAAAATAAAAAAAATAATATAATTACTAGATCTACATAATACGAGAAAGCAATATTACTACAACATTTGCTTTTGGCATGCTGTCGACTCTTCAATTAGAGTCAAGATCAAATGTTGGCGTAATAGGAGATAGTATGTACTAAAACCAACCATGTTAACAAAGGGAAAATAATGGCAGTACAATATATAGGCATAAAAATCATTAAATGTTCAATGTGTAATTATTTATAGCGACGCTTACGCTGAGTTCTTCAAGTCTAGTAAATCAAGTCGATAAACCAGACGACTGCACCTATCCTGCCTTTCTTTTATGCCGTGATAACAGTCGCCCCAACCCTAACTTTTCCCTCCGCTACCCTCATAACAAACATCAAACAACGATCCGCTATAGTTTGCCACACTTTTTTATTTGACACTTTGCCAAATATTGTGTGGTGCAGCTGTGAAAACGGGAGTTTTACACATTTAGAATTCAATCTGGATTAAAAAGTTTCCCCCTTAAAATATTAATTTTACTTGAGCGGTTACTTCTATTTAGATGCGTTATCTTTGTAACTGTGGTATAGTTTTCAGTTATAATCTTAGTTAATATTGTAGAGTAATAACTATAAGACATTTCTATGGTTACCCGTTAGCTTGTTAGGTGCTGAGGTATTTACCCGACTACGTTTTATACTCGGTTTCACGCTGTAATCCCGACGGACACGGTTCGAATCACGTTGAATAAACAAGGACTATATTCAACATGCCTCAAATATTGCTTGAGGTTCTCTAGTCCCATATTATGTGTACACTAATAAAAGGCAACGGAAGTTACTCATATTGCAGACTTAAGTAGGTGTGTTTTCAGTGCATCTGGAATCCATTGCCCTGCAGTCCATTCCTGTAGCTACCTATTGGATAGTGTATCATCGATCATTCTACGATGTAGCAGTTGGCAGTCGCAGGAAATGTACAAAATGCAGTGATTTTTATTGAAGTATATTGTAAACATGCGTATGGGTGAGTTTTTATGAAACATCGACATTGAAATCCCTCGATACCTCTGGCAATATCGTAATGGGATATGGTATATATGAAAATGAATTATAGTTCAAAGCTTAAGACCAATACCGTGGATAACATTAAGTGAAAGT
This sequence comes from Eudemis profundana, assembly GCA_947034925.1. Taxonomy (NCBI): domain Eukaryota; kingdom Metazoa; phylum Arthropoda; class Insecta; order Lepidoptera; family Tortricidae; genus Eudemis; species Eudemis profundana. The sequence continues at coordinate 32,628,402 of OX344794.1, forward strand.
AGGTATTTTAGGGATTTTGTAATATTTGAGGTGTAATAAATCTCTAAACTTATCGAATTAAGAGTATATAAGTTCCGGTACGAACAGGTACATCATTCCTAATCACAAGTGTAAAAATGCGTAGGATCGGTATAGAAAGTTCAAGACAGAAGAAAAAAAACAAAGGTTTGATAACACTTTCCGAGTGAACTGCCGAAATGGCGCGTCATCTTGAGTCCCAATCGCTTTGAATTTGGCCGATTAATGGCGTCTAGATTGCACTTCAGGGCGGGACTCTGTCTCATTGATATACGGGGGTGTGATCAAACCTTTAGGGAGCCGACAGAAGCATTTGAACATGCAGGGTATAGAGAACATGACTTAGGACACGAAGCAGAGGAAACAGAGGGGGGGGGGGGGGGATATAGGAAACAGAGCAAGGCACAGGACACAGACACATGCAAGACTTACGGATTCCCCGCGCCCTCCCACCGGCGAGTGCGAGCCCGACATGCCCGAGCCTGGGCGGCTGTTGCGACCGCTAGCCATTGTGTCGCACTTTATTCACAATTACTCATAGTTAACGTTTCAAAACTTAGTAATTCCTCTTAGGTAACATCATCAAATTATCACTTTTAGAATTATAATGATCCGTGGGCACAGACTTGCGTAAGATATATTGAAATTAATGTTTATTCTTACACTGACATAAGCACGATACAAATAATAATGCACAATTTGGGTCATAGAAAGGGTTGCCAAAAGGTGCTATATGATTAACACAATTCGACGCCGATTCTTTGAAAAAAAACCTGTGTAGGTACGAAAATATTAATACATTCAAATTACGTTCCACATATGACAAGACATACTAATAGGGAATTAAAATCCAAGTTAGGCTTACGTTACGGTGGTGCCTAGGTATGCTGTTTACTCGTATATGGAAGCAGTGAAGGCGCCGCGCGGTATTGGGGTAATGGGGAGCACAATAAATTGTTAGTAGTATCGCTAAGTGCTCACTGAAATTTATAGGCAGACGAGGTTAATCGCATGTCGCATCGTCCGTTTATTTCTTTATTATCGATACCACTACATGATATGAACCTGTTACGAGGCTATTTTGATCATTTCTGTGACAGAAACCTTCATTCAATTATCGGTTTGTAAGCTACCTGACTTGTTACAATCTTGAAAATTAAATCAGTTCTTCTCTGTCAAGCCTGCCTGGCTATCTCGCTACAATTTAAAACAAGCCATGATTTGGAATTTTACAAGAGCACATTGAATATATATTATATAAAATATTCTTAGTTAGGTTCAGTAGGTAATCGGTAGATGCTTTAATTTATGTAGAGTAGGGTTACATAGGTATATACCAAACATATTTTTTTAAATAAGTTTTTTTTAATTAAATTTTTGACGTTGTGCGTAGGTATGATTATTTTTTATAGCCACATAATTCAAAATCATTTCGAGGAATCACATCTGGACCATTGAGTCTGAGCTTTAAAAATACACAATCAATTTGAATACATTTCCAAATGTACTTATGTTTGATCTTTGTTCAATCTTTCATACAGGAATAAAGTGTTATTACATTACGTATGCTAAACAAAAATCGGCGTTGTCTAGTTTGTTCTTTGTATACAGGTACCTACGTCCAGTCCATGGTTGTCATTGTCAATGAATGTTTTGTTTAAGTATATGTATTTCAGATGTGTAGGGTAGAGGTTAGGAGAGCAATCTTATACTGGGGATCAGTCGAAAAATTGTCCAGCCGAATGGAGTGTTGATTCACGAAAGAATGTCAAACCAGATCAGCTCAATGTCATAATAATATTGTGTGTCATATAAACGACATATACATACAAAGTTTCATTTCGATACAACAACTAGGCTGTGGCTCCACGGAGAGGAGATGTGTAGGGATCAAGCAATCACATTAGTGTTCGCTGTTGTGCTGCTGCTGACGAGATGTGGATTTCAACTAAATGTGATTGGTCGATCCTACACGTCTCCTCTCCACTCCGCTCGTCTCCGCCTCAATGGAGTCGCACCCTTGACGTAGGTTAAAATTGACTTCTCCGATTTGATTAGGTACATTGTTTGTTTGTAGTCATGTGTCTTATTTATAATTAACATAATATTGAAATAGCTTGTTAGTTTATTACTGTGATATATTTGCATGCTCTTTGTAGAAAGCTGAATAAGAAAACACACAAAGATAAATGATGTATGAAAATTATGCATATTGCAAATTTATTTAACGCTTTATGAATTTCATGTCCACGCCATAGTCTAGTCTAGTCACTCGTCATCACGTCAGCTACAAAGCGGCAGCTGTGGCAAGACCCTGAACACGAGCAGGATGCAAGTGTTGTTCACGCCCATGCATATTCCTATTTGGTGTCTGAGTTCAGTGAGTACAGTCACAGTGTAATCTAGTATGTCATTGACAGAGATCTAGTCAAGTATGCGAATAAGTGTGGCGATGTTAAGGCACGAATAAGTTAAGGAAGTACTTGACTTTACGTTCAGATCAATCAAGTAGGGGAATTTGAAAAAGAGAAAACTTGCCAAGTCGCACTAGCAAATAACATAAAATATCATTTTAAGCAACTGAAGCACGTTCTGCATAAGGCGATTCGAAAGAACTTGGTTTCCAGTTAGGTCTCACTTCGTTTATTGACGATACCGTTTACAAACTTGGTATTCTTTCACATTTCAGTTTTGAGGGGATGAATAGCTTGTGATTCAGTGAAACATTTACTTATCATAAAAGTCTTTTATGAAACTGATAACTGAAACTTTATAAAGCGAAGTTTTAAACATTCTAGGCGAGTAACTCTTGCCACAAAGCTGGATTGCAGAATTAAATAGTAAGCAAGCCTTTCCCGCCAAGTACGTACAGTCGTCATGAGATATATTGTAGCTGGAACGATGTTAAAATATTTCTGAGCAATGTACAATCTGACATAAATTAATATTATGTAATATCTATGTTTTTTACGTCATAAACATTTAAATGTATGCTACTCGGTAATTAACACACTATACTTTGTCTACTTTTCAGATTAGAAAAGTAGTGCGTTATTGTTCATGCGCTTTCAAGGAATGGGAAAATGCGGATCGTGCTATCTTTAACGCATGAAAACTGAAAAAAGTAAAAATATAGGTATCATGATATCATGGGAAAACAGACAAACGTGAGCGCACCCAATATAGGTACCAAAAATATCACAATGCACAGTAAGTCAAATATATCTACGCAGTTATAGATTTTATCCGTTCAAGTGAGCTCATGCTGTTAAAGAATACAATACCATTGAGAGGTTAACCGCAAATTAGGATAACGAGAATATAGTTTAAGAAAAGTATAACTGCCTTGATGAACTTTCAACGGATTACTGACTTAACAGGACCCAGGTAGGCCGGACCGGGTCTCGTACTCGTGTTGTGTGCGTGCAGTAAAAGCAAAACGCATTATTATTTTTATTGTTTTAAAGCATTTACCGCCTTATCATTACGGTCATAGAACCGATAATCCGTTGAAAGTTCATAGTATCCCCAAGTCTTTTCTCTACGGAATACGCACTTGCAGACCGTCGGGCGAATGTGAAATGCTAAACAAATTAAAATCGCAGTAATCTATAAGTGCATTTACACTTTACTCTCTAGTAAATAGAATCTATAATCTAATAATCTTTCAAGGCAGTTATACTTTTTTGAAACTATATTCTTGTTATCCTAATCTGCGGTTAACCTCTCAATGGTATTGTATTCTCAGCATTAGCTCACTTGAACGGATAAAATCTATACCTACGTGATCTGAACAGTAAAGGAAATTGTCTTTGCGACGTTCAGCAATATTTGATTCCCTATCCGCTACGAAATATATCTTACGGCGACTGTACTTTACCGCCTTCACCACTTGTTTTGCATGGATAATGGACGTGGGGTCAGTGGCTAGCAGGTACAGCCATCTAAATTTAGACTATAGCTTTAAATGACTATTTACAGGATTCCTAAACACTTCTTATAATTGGGTGTCGAAGAGATCTTTCAAAGTTCTATTATCTGTTCTTATTATATTATTATTATTATTTATTATTATATATAATAGGGAATCCACGGGAATATTTAGAATAGAAAAAATATATTATCATCGCAAAATAATATAATGCTAAGAGCGCTTAGAAAGTACAATAGTGGTAAAAGAATAGGTGCAATCCGTGCAATAATAAAAAAACCGGACAAGTGCGAGTTGGACTCGCCCACCGAGGGTTCCGTAAAATTTTGTAGGTACATTTTGATTCCCTTAGTAAAGTCTTTTTTGTATGATTTAATATTAAAAATTTATAGCTTTCTGATTGTTCCCTATACTTGTAGTATAAGTTTCATAGTTCTAGGTCAACGGAAAGTATCCTATGAATTTTGGTTTCCTGTCGAAATTTAAGTTTTTTGCGGCATAAACGGCCGTATCTTTTTTCAAGTTAACTTAGAAGTTTAAATGTTTTCACAGCTTTAAGGAACCGTAGACCTGAGTATACAGTAGGTACGTATCTGATCGTAAAGCCGTAAGCTGGCCAACGTCGATATGAAGTATAGTGTAATGGCATAGTTTGTATCGCTGTTGCAGCAGTTTTTTTTAAATTGAATAAAAAAAAATGTTAAGTACCTGTTATTTACAGATGATTTTGAAACAGCCTGAGGATGTAAACAATCTAAACGTCATTGTCTCATCGTAAACCAACTAAACATATCATCACAACGTACTTCAGATTATCGCATTTCAACTATGATGTCGTTAATTTCTGTTTTCGTTAAAGCATAAATGCGTGTACTTACTACACACACTTACACAAAATTATTTGATATTGATTTTTTTTGCCAACGGTAAAAATTACTGCATTTCAATAAATCAGGTAGGTACCGTTGTCATATTAACGATCTAACAATTGCGTGGTACATTTCTTTGCTTTACGTTTGGTTACATACTGTATAGTTTTATTTACAACACGTTATTGAACCCTAAAAGTGTTCTAATCTGCAAAAAGATGCTAACATAATTATTCAAGTAATAAAATGTGGCTCTAAAGTAGTCATCCATGATGATAAATCAGATTAACATAAATTGATTTGAGATGTGTTACTTATTTTAAATATAGGTAGTTACTTTTATAGGCATGAACAACGTTCCATGGAATGGAATTCCCCTGAGAGGACAGCGGGCATGCTGATCATATTTGTAGTTCAGAAATGTGCGCTTAATTTTTGAACCTGATGCATCGTAGCATCTCTGCAATGTAAGTATTAGGGATGTAACGATTCCGATACCGATACTGACATAATCGACAGGCCGACGTATCGGCATCGTCGATTATAATACAATCGATATTTGAAGAGCGCGATAAAAAATTGTAGTCTGAAAAAAAAACTGCAAAAAGCAATTTTAATTACTGACTTAATTTATGTATCGGTTTATTACCTTGTGCAATTACTTTCTTAATTATCTCTTTGTTTCATTATAAATATTTTCTTATAATTTTGAGTTTCATCCTTCATTGTCATCTTTCAAGGTTGAGTCCACAGAAATATATCGAGGTAGAAGGAAAACCACGCGTGCTAAAAAGAAGCGGCAACGACCTTCTTTGCACGCCGTTAACTTGAGTTGCCGTCAATATTATTATCAGGTTATCAGATCTGAAAATATGATAATGATGGTACTATAATTAATTATTCAAATACCACCAAATAAAACGGAAATTTTATGGGTTCTAACACTAAATACCACTTTAGGCGTCAAACCCCAAGCGAAAAACGTTACACGCTTGATTCCCATACAAATCAACGAACTATTTCCTTCTATCTAAAATATATTTCTGTAGTTGAGTCTCTGTTAAATATAGCCAAGTTTTAAGTATAGTAAGGACATACAAATGTGTGAGGGGCATACTTCATTATTTACCTACGATATCGGTAAAGGTATCGTTATCGCCGATTATTTACTACAATAATCGGTATCAGTATCGTATCGGCAAACGTATGTATCGTTACATCCCTAGTAAGTATGTACCTGCATAATATTAAAAATAACTCAAAATATTTAGTTACCTAGTACTTACTTACCCATTTATATGGGTACCTAATCAAAATTGTTTGAATTAAAACTATGTACAGAATTGTCCACGAAATTGACGTTTGAATTATTTTATTTTTGGTATGATATTACTATTATTTCCTCGCAGTAGGCGTGAAAAGTACTTTGTTAAGTCTCGGCCGAAAATGCAATAGATGGACTCGTATTCTCCGAGGTCCTCTGTGAGTCGGCCCTCGTACCTACTCACTCGTCCATCTATTGCTAACATTCCGGCCCCTACCCCTACAACAATGTACTATTATGAGAGTTATTAATAAATACAAATAGGTAAACAAAATCATTTACGAGGTCACAAGATTGTTTAAACAAAATGAAATTAATAATAAAAGAGGGCCGTGTTACGGTACGGCGGTACGGAACCCTTCGTGTGCGAATCCGACTCACACTAGCCGGATTTGTATTTTAATTTCGGCTCTGCATTTAAAAGTTACTAAGTTGTTTCCTTGAATAAAATCATAGCTTAGTACAAAACTCACATAAATTAAAGCAAAAGTTCCAATACGGTACTGGCGCGGTGCGGACGGCACGCAACCATACATACCTACTCGTATTATGTGGACCAAACAGGGATGGATAGTGATTGATAACAAAACACAGTACATAATGACTTTGGCTATATACCGTCTTTCTTCAACCCTTTGACCCCGAGAACGGAGAAGTGAGGTGATTCAAGTCGCTCGGTTCCCCACCCAATACAAACGAAAAGAGGTTTAAGAATCAATTTTAACAAAATCAAACCTGCGGCGGTTTCATAGCCTGATACATCTAAACTGCGTGAAATAAAAAGAGAATGACAATATTTTGAAAAAATATGCAATCAGCTGTTTATGGTCAGCGCATCTATAACATCATTCGAAACAAAAGATACTCTCTTTTTAGGGTTCCGTACCAAAATGGTAAAAAAGGAACCCTTATGGTGCGACTCTGTCCGTCTGTCACAGCAAGATATCTCAGGATCTACTGATGCTATCGACTTGAAATTTGGAATAGTGTTAAAAACCGCTGACCCGACCCTATTGGACGGAAAAAAAATCTTATGCCTTTTTTACTTTTTTTTTAAAGGGGTCCGTAATGGGACTTTGAAAATTGAAAGTAGGGCTTTTATATCGAGTAGGGTATCAAATGAAAGGGCTTAAATTGTAGATTAAAATACCATATTTATTTTTTTTCTTAAATAATTAGTTTTTGATTTATTACGAAAAACGTCAAAAAAAATACCATTACCCCTATTATCTTCGAAGTTACTGAACAGAAAAATCTGTAATAATTACCGATTATTAATATTATCCTAAATATTACAGGAAAAATAAAACGGTTTTTCTAACTTGCAGCGTTTTTTAGAAATTCGCAAAAAATGTAATACAAACTTATTTGCTCCTACTACACTAACCGCGACATATGTCGATGTATGGGGACAACAGTTTTTCAAGAGCAAGGTTAAGTTTGTCCCACTATACCGTTTACCTGTATTATCCACGTATCTACTGACGAGTTTGTACGGAACCCTCGGTGCGCGAGTCCGACTCGCACTTGACCGGTTTTTTTTAGATGTGGAACTTTGGTAAACAAACTTGACATTTGTCAACTTGAGGTTTTTTTATCAGGTATCAGGTACAGGCAGGTACATTATGTGACAACATTTTGAAATGATTTCATTCGATACTATAAATACTTGATTTTTATGTAAACAATTTATCTAATTAACAAATTGAATAAGTAAAGTAAAAATCTTTGATTTTACTTAGTTTACTCTAAAACCAAAAATCTAATTAATTTTTTTGCCTATATTTGCAATCTTGGTACAAAATGTTGCACAATAAAATACCCAAAGAGGCAGAGGTTTTGAAACAATGGTCAGGTTTTAAAACGTCGTTATGATCAGTTTTTCAATACAGTTGCGAATAAAAATTAATACTTATCATTTAGAACTTCTGTTTTTGCATTTATTTTCTGATTTATTAAAGTATATCCTTAACTGCCAACGAAAAGCGGATGGTTATAAACATTTATAAATTAGTTGCGGATGTGTGCACTTGTGCAGCAAAGAAGAGTATCCGAGAAAAGTCCCGCCAATCCACCCAGTTGTTACCCCGTTATTAGTAAGAAACATCCAAATATCCAACCAAACATCTTCACAAACTTTTACATTTATAATATTAATATTATAAATGTAAAAATGTGAAAGATATACATATTAATATCGGACAAAGAAAACGACATCATGTACTTTTAAATTGTTCATTGATAATTACAAATGTTGATCACTGATGATCACTGATTCTTTTGTTTACCAAATTTCCACGTATATTGTTGTACAGGCCGGAAAGTAAGTTCGGGCTGGAAGGTAAATGGGTAGATCAACATTTTCTTGTAGCGCATTGCCATGGTTATGTCCCCTGGACAACTCTTTAAAAACATGATATTCTGTAAGTTTTCCACAGTTAAAATTCATCAAACGTATATTTTTGTCATAGCTATAAGCCCATTATTTTTTGGACCATCTCCTATGCACTTAGTAGCATATAGCCATCATAGTCGTCTAAAAAAGTATATACACATTCATACATAGTATACACACTTTTTGACTACATGTGCGGGCGTGCGTCGCCGATATACCTATTATCGCCGAGCCACGCGGCGTGTTCTCAGTAGTCAACTGCTTTTGTAAACAATACAACGATGTTCTTGCTGTTCTGTCATTACATTCAATATAAATGTCTACATACCTACTGAAATAAATAACTGGAATAGTCTTGCACAAATCCATCTATAGTTCATACCAGATAACAATAGACTCTAGAAGAGGGACACAGAAGTAGGGATTCAGTTCTCAGTTCATTTTCAGTCAATGTCAGAAGAATCAAGCTCACTTGGAATAAAATTTAGAGCCACAAAGAAATACTACTCGTAAAGAGCAAAATGATTAATAATAAACTTCAAAAGAAAAAACATTGAATTATAGACATTTTTGCAAGTTGAACTATCAATTTAGTTCGCCAAATTCTGGCACTGACCTTAGAGTGCGTCACGAATTGCAAACCCTTTGTTATAATTGATTGGGAATTTGGGACTATACAAATAAGACCTTCGCGATAGACAACACAACAATTAGCCTGTTGACTCGATTTTTTTCTGTCGTAAATCGATTCTACTATTTGTAAGGAACAAATATCTATATGACACCTAATAAATTTGTATAAGTATAACATCCACAAATTGTAATCAGAAGTAGCAGATCGCACTGAGCATTGAAAACGCTCTATACAAAACGATAGGAACTTATGACGTCATCCGTTCCGCCGCAGTAGGTACTAAGTCTGTATGAAAAAAATAGCATTCCGAAATTGACTTTAATTTTTCTTTAAGACGATAAAAAAAATATCGTTTTTTTTTAAACTTTGTGGTCTCAAACTTTATATTTTTTATACATTTTTTGTTTATTTCTTTTGTGTTATGATAATTTAATATTTTCCAATCCATGTGACTTTATTATGTTGTAAAATTCAACATTAGTCAACATCCCTATTGGCATAACTAAATTTCTTTTCGATGAAGTTTAATTGTATTTACAAAGCGTCGCTTGATGCCGGTCTGAGTTTTTTGAACCCGTCTCGACCTGTTGACCCTGTTATCAGCTCAAAATAACACCCTTCAGGGATCGGAAGATATAACTGGATTTTTCCAATTCGCATCAAAATTACTGACTGAATAATTAATTCGCTTTTAACTGCGCCACCAATACCGGCGGTACATGTTTAAATGAAATTTATGATCAATTGGAAAAATATGAATGGTTTATTGTCTATGAATCAAAAGGGGCGCGCGTCGGCGTTCTATATCCGATTCTGCTCTTTTTTTTATGCTTTTACACTGCTAGCCTTTAAGGCTGTAACAATTAGTCGGACTGCATGGAGGTAGGTGGCCGCAGCTGAACATCTTCGAACTTTTAGTCTGGCAAAAGAGAGTAGAAATTAATAGGTGCGCCACTATCGCCAATACGGCAACACGAATATCATGACCTAAAGATATCGCAATACTTCGGTCATGCACGGATTTAATTTTCTCGTTTGTATTTTCTGTTCCCAAAATTAAGAGTATTAGTTATTCAAATGCCCACAGTACACACACCCAAAATCTGACAACGTCGGGACCCAGATTCGTTAATGTAAGTCAAACCAAGAAAAAAAATTAACACCAATCTCAGGTACAGGAAATGCAAATTTTGGATTTCCTATCTAACCCCATTCACCCTACCTACTCTAAAATCATTACGAACCAGTCATCTCAGCCGTTCTTTGGTAAACATTGTCCCGTTACGACTGCAAGGTTTTGGCTTAGAATTCTGTCAGACACAAACGTTGTAAATAACTTGGCGGGTGCCGGATTATTCTATTGACAATAATAATAGTTTAGTGCCGGAAAATTCATACAATTCAAAAAATGCGATAAAAATCTGTCATTTTTGACAGCCGAGATACTAGCTACTGACAAATTAATCGGTTTTGTAAGAGCAAAAAAAATTAGTTCCGTTTTTATTCTTTTTTGCCAAGCTGTAAATAGTACATTGTGTATCTAGGGCGGTAAGTAAGGAATTACAAACGAGTGTATGTTACGAGCACGAGGCGAAGCCAAGGGCTTTTATAACATGAGTTTGTAATTCCTTTACCGCCCGTGGCACACATTAGTACAATGTGTATCAAGGGCGGTAAGTACTCATGTTATTAAAGCCCTCGGCTTCGCCTCGGCCTTGTAATAAACACTCGTTTGTAATTCCTTTACCTCCCGTGGCACACACAATGTTTTTCATCACACTTGTGATTGATCTTATTAAAATAACCTTACTTAACCTAAATAAAATTGTAAAACAGAAAGTGACATTAGTGACATATATCCATAAACTATGCGAATGTCAAGTCACGTTCGGAAACCATAGCGGTACAGACCTAAAACGGTTGATTTTATATTTGCAAAGTACTGAAATACAATATATAAACATTTAATTAATGTTACAGAAATATGTTTTTACATGTATTTGCAATAACAGTTCTCTTTAAATAAATATTTCAGTGACAAAAGTTAAAAAAGTAAGTTGGTGTTTCCTTTGAAGATGACAAATAAGAGTAAAACAGAACCAACGTATTCAAATTAGAAAAAAAATCATTACGCCCTAGGGCGTAATAGCTTATTTACGGCCCGCAAAACCTACGTGTAACAACACCATTTTCGAGCAAGTGTGATGAATAAACTTGTGAGGAAATCTAAATAAATAACCTTACTAATCCATCCAGTATGAAAAGAAAATTTTAAAATAGAAAGTGACATTGGATATATGTCACTATCCATAGAGAATGCGAATGTCAAGTCACGTTCGGAAACCATAGCGGTAAAGACCTAAAACGGCCATTATAATTGATTTTATATTTGCAAAATACTGAAATACAGATACACTATTTAAACATTTAATTAATGTTACCGACATAATGTGTTTACATGTATTTGCAATAACAGTTATCTTTAAATAATATTTCTATGATACAAGTTACAAGAGTAAGTTGGCGTTTCCTGAACATGACAAATAAGAGTAAAACAGCCCTAGGGCGTAATGGATTTATTTTTAATTTGAATACGCTAGTTCTGAGAGAACTGTTATTGCAAATACATATTTCGGTAACATTTAAATGTTTACATAGTCTATTTCAGTATTTTGCAGATATAAAATCAACTAAAATGGCGGTTTTAGGTCTTTACCGCTATGGTTTCCGAACGTGACTTGACATTCGCATTATCTATGGATACATATCACTTTCTGTTTAAAAATGTTCTTCTCATACTGGGTGGATTAGTAAGGTTATTTATTTAGGTTTCCTCACAAGTGTGATGAAAATCATTGTGTGTGCCACGGGTGGTGAAGGAATTACCGCCCCAGACACATAATGTAGGTACTATTTGGGCTCAACTAGTTACCCTCTTATTAAATTTCGAAAGAAGGAATTGCTGCCCGTGTTATCGGATTGGCGAGGTAACTGTTTGGGGCGAACTGCTAGTATTTAGCGCGGAACTCCAAACTTTTTAAGTTTTAGTAAGTTCATGCAAATATAAGTTGTACAATCTAGTAAAAAAATCAACAACATAATCTTTGCTGTACCGGGTACCACGCTCACAGAGATTTATGTTTACAAACAGCGTATAATAAAATTAAGTATGGAGTTAACGAAACACCTTGCCCTGAATCAATATCAAGGTAGATTTTATCGCGAACACCGCTAGGTACTAAAGTTCATTCCGTGACGCGCCACCAATGCCAAACTTGCCCAATAACGAACCCCCCGCCTACTACCCCCAGGAATCACCGCCACTTAACTTTGTACCCGATTCTCGCCAAGTAATTGAAACCAACTTAATGACAAAACTCACCTTGCAAGCATGTAAATCCGACATACAAAAATAAAATTCAAATGTAACAAAAATTTAAGACAAATGCAATTTGTTGCATTATTTTTTTTTAAATATTGAACTATCGCGAAACTAGGTTTAAGTAACTGTGCCTGAACTCACTAAACTTATTTCGCACTTTAAAAAGTTTAGAAATACAGATTTGTAAACAATAAAATAATTTTATAAGCTAACTTTGGTTTCAGGATTCTTAAAAAGTTGCCGGCAAAGTATTGCGCTCGAGAGAGCCGTTGTTTTTAGCCTTGAATTCGTTATGTTACGGCGCGAGGGTCGACAGGGAATCGCTAGGGCGGCGGAGCGGGCGACTCGACCCCACTGGCGGCGGGCGCCCGTCGCCGACCTTTTATATGGCACCTTCACTGCGCGAGGGACCTGCGCATTAAGTCAAATTTTTTTCACCCCTACCTGCACGTCATTTGCATCGTAACCGTTTTTTTAATACGATAATGAACGAGATCTTTATTTTACAAAAAAGTTTCTATTGCTTGCCGTACGTGTACCTAATGTAAGTACTTGAATTTACTTTAAGAGGTACTTGTGTGAGGTGATGAAACTTTATGTTATGTCACGTGGTAAAAGACCGTAGGCACTCCTTCTAGCGCCGTGCTCCTTAGGTAATGATGCCGTTGCTGAATGGTCTATTAGTTGAAAGATATTTTGTTTCTTGCGGAAACTACTCGTACAGCAAGGGGACTATTTAATCTTTGTCATTGGCAATAATTATTCCCTTCATTACAAAATGTACTGAAATAAATATCAGGATAAATCTTGCACATATCGATCTAGTTTCTACCAAACTAAGCGATTTGTTGCACGGTCTTGGATAATTTCTATGTATTTAAATATCGAGGGCTTCATGCTAAAGGGGCGTATAAGCAAGAACCCAACTTACATACATACGCCCCTTTGGCCTGAAACCCTCGATATGTAGGTACATGTATATACAAGCATTGCTTAGTTTGGTTGGAACTAGATCAATTTGTGCAAGACTGTCCCGAATATTGATTTCAGTAGGTAGTTTGAATCCTTTCCATAAATTACGATATTATTCAAGTCGATTTCTGATTCCAATAGTGTTAAAATTTCACATTGATCTAATTTGATGTTGTTTAATATATAGAGGTGTTGAAAAACACGTCACGTCATCGACATAACAATGGCTACTTTTAGCAAGCATAGAAATGGCTCGAACACCCTTTCTTTACTAAAAGTAGGCTATTGTCTTCCACGATAGTATCACATCGAGCTAATTCAAAGTCGATACATTATCTTCTATCTATCTATATATATATAAAAGAAGATGTCCTGACTGACTGACTGACTGACTGGCTCATCAACGCACAGCCGAAACTACTGAAGCTAGCAATTTGAATTTTTCACAGTAGGGTGGTTGTATAACGTAAGTAGGGCTTGCAAATATTGGACTTTTTCAAATATTCGAATTTGATTTTGTAGATATTCGAATAATTCGAATATTATTCGAATACTACCAAAAACTATTAAAAAATCGTTTTTCTTAGTATTTTTTGTGAAAAACATGTTATAAGAGATATTTTTACGCTGCGATTACCTTAAGACTAATCGAACTTAATAAGTCTTACTCAAAACCTATAAACCGACTAGGTAGAACAGGGAATTGCTTTGTTTGCAGTATTTGCAAAGCAAGGAAGGAATGAAGAAGTCAGCTTTGGTGCACCCGATCCCTAAAAAAGGCGACCAAACCCGCTCAAACCCATCCAACTACAGGCCGATAGCCATAACGTCTCTGTTTTCAAAGATAATGGAGTCCATTATCAACTGCCAGCTCCTTCGGTACCTAGAGGACCACCAGCTTCTTAGTGACCACCAATACAGTTTCCGCAAAGGCCGCTCAGCTGGTGATCTTCTGGTCTACCTAACACATCGTTGGGCACAGGCGATCGAGACTAAGGGTGAAGCATTGGCTGTTAGTTTGGACATGGCGAAGGCTTTTGATCGGATTTGGCACAAAGCACTTCTTTCGAAGCTTCCATCTTATGGGCTTTCCGAGAAATTATGCGAACGGGTCAGCAGCTTTCTAGCAGGCAGATGCATAAAGGTCGTAGTTGACGGTGAGTGCTCTGAATCCATGTCTGTGAATGCTGGTGTCCCGCAAGGCTGTGTGCTATCGCCTACGTTGTTCCTTCTGCATATCAACGACATGCTGCAAATCTGTGACATTCACTGTTATGCAGATGATAGCACGGGTGATGCCTCCTACACCGGCCGCGCCAATATTTCTCGGGATAACATCATCGAGAGATCATCGATTAAGTAAGTTCCTGACACCAGCATAAAGAAGACCATCCACAGGCTGCAGCTCAGCCTAGAGAGGATATTCTATTTTTTAATTTAATCATCGTTTTTTATAGCGTAAAAAGTTACGCTTCGCTATTTTAGGTATATTTAGTTTGAAAAAAATGTAATTGGTTACTTTCTCCTTCTTTATTATGTCCTTTTTTTAGCATTTTAATTTAAATTCCATTTAATTTAAATAATTAGTAAAATTATTCGAATATTCGAATACCTCACCAGGTATTATTCGAATAGCAAAATTAGCCGAATATTCGAACTGCAAGCCCTAAACGTAAGTAAGGGATAAGAAGGGAATTTTCGAAAAAAGGGGTTAAACGGGGGTTGAAACTTTGTATGGGGACCAAACGATTTTTAAAGTAGGAGATCTGAGACTTCGAATATAGACTCCTCAATATAAGTAGAAAATAGTACATTGTGCACCGAGGGTAGTAAGAAGGGAATTACTAACGAGAGTCTATTAGGAGCTTTTAATGACTCGAGTTTGTAATCCCCTTACTGCCCGTGATACACACAATGTTTTTCATCACATTTGCGAGGAAAAAAAAAGACAAAAATCAAATTATTTACTGTCAACTTTTTCAATATAGCCTTCCACAGATAATGCTAAGGACTGCGTTTAGTTTTTAAACTTTTGTCTCCTAATATTTATTTATTTATTTAATTGCAAAAATTACGGAAATATTGTATACAGTAAAATTGTTTTTTTAGCCAAGTTTTGTAGATGGCAAATAATGCCTTGGCCGATTAGAAACCTCCTTAGTCTTAAATAACGTACGGGTAGGTTCTATATTTTAAAACTAAACTCATAACTCACTCTTTCATACAGTTTTTTCTCCCGTGGGAGTTATAGATTTTTATAACCCTCGGGAGGTAAATCGGCTCGAGCTGGTCTATAAATAAGCCCGCGTGTTATGCCGCCCGCGTGTTATGCATGTTGTGTGTGTCGTGTGCCCTTTACGAGCAAGTGTGATGAAAAAATAATTTGACCGTTTTTTTTAATTCATCCCCAAAAGGGGTTAAACAGGGGTTGAAACTTTGTATAGGCACCAAACGATTTTTTTAGAGTTGGAGATCTGAGACTTTGCACATAGACCCTTCAATATAAGAACAGGAAAGTAATTTCGCGGTTTTTCGAAATTCATCCCCAAAAGGGGTTAAAACCTTGTATAGGGACCAAACGATTTTTGAAGTAGGAGCTTGGAGATCTGAGACTTTGTAAATAGATCCTTCGTTTCGTTTTTTGAAATTCATCCCCGGAAGGGGTTAAATGGGAGTTGAAACTTTGTATAGGGACCAAACGATTTTTGAAGTTGGAGCTCTGAGACTTCGCACATAGATCCTTCAATATGAGTACAGGAAAGTAATTTCACGGTTTTTGGAAATTCATCCCCGAAAGGGAATTAAATTAAATGGGGGTTAAAACTTTGTATAGGCATCAAACGATTTTTAAAGTGGAAAACTGATTGAAATGAATAGAACTCAAATGATTTCATCATTCATTAAAATTTATCTCCAAAATGGGTTGAGTAGGTAGGGGTTGAAAGTTTGTTTAGGGACCGTACAATTTTTAAAGAAAAAGGTTTGAATCTCCATGCGTAGCATGTAGCAATTAGTAGATTGTTTTTTTGTTTATGTAAGTAATAGGTGGTTTATGAGGTGAATTTAATATTTTTGAAATAATCCTTAAATGGACTAAAGAATTGATTTTCGCGGTAAATGTGCAGTTTTGGGCCCAATATTTGAGGGTTTTGTTTAATTAAGTTTATGAACAAATATCAGAAACTATTAATAAAGAGTAATTGCCTAATTATAATTTACACCGCAGACGAAGTCCCGGGCATAAGCTAGTCTCCAGTATTTTTCCAGATAGTGTAAGGTCAGGGTGAATATCACTGAAACTTGAGAATTATTTAACACGTAAATATGTCACTTTCTTTTTTGACAATTTATATAAAAATAATGGATTAGGTATTAAGTACGAGTATTATGAATATTATGATCTTATAGAGACAGAGAGGGCGGTGACGGTGCACAGCGTGTGTGCTGCGATCACCTTGCTTAATGGAATTTTCTATTTCAAGGTACTTACGCGTGGATCGTTGCTTATTTACACATAAGTGCTTTTTACTTTACATTACCGCACTAGTGTTGCAATTACCGCAAATTGACCAATGAGAGCAGGCTATAATTGCCGCGCCGCCGCTCAGCGCCCCACACCACACCATGACTGGAGGTGTTGTTAGATAACCCGCAAAATAAATACAAAAATATAACTTATAAATGATAAGTATTGTTTCTTTATTCACAAGTGTGTTGAAAAGCGTCGTATGATACTCGTGGGCATTGGTCATTAGTCATTACAGTCTCGGCTATTACAGCCTCGACTGTAATGAATGACCCCGGGAGCGTACTTTTGGTGCCGATGTTAGACAAATGACGTCGGCCTACATACAGGCCGATTTTGTTTAGATATTAATTTGATTTACCGTTACCTTTAATTACCGGTATCGTTTACGGTTTAAGTTATGAATGAATCATATCATTATTTTCTTTGATTGGCGTCAATGGTAGAAGACATTCTAAATCCAAAAAAGTGTCCATCTCTGTTTACTTATTCATTTAAATGGGAAATTGGAAATATTAATCGGATGTGCGATTTGATATATACCTATGCGAATTTATATATTTTTTGCATAGGTATCCGATTATTTTGTCCAATTTTCCGTTTAAATAAATTAGATTAGATTTATAAAATGGGTCCTACCATTGACAGATTGACATCAACCAATGAAAGCAGTGATAGAATTCATTCATAACTTTTACGATACCGGTAAATTGCCGTTAACAATAAATCACTATGATGAAACGTAAAGTGAATCATGCTGTATGTAGCTTGACGTCATTTTTACGTCATCGGCACCAAAAGTACGCTCCCTGGTAATGACCACACTCGTATCATAATGTACTATTTCTAGTATTTCAACACATGCTCGTAAAGTGGCTATTGTTTCCTTATTCTTATGCCCGGAATGCGGTTTATTACGCACTAGTGCGTTTCACTTTACGTTACCGCACGAGTGTTTTGCACATTACAATTTTTTTTAATCTTCAAAAAGAGGCTTTTGCCATAAACAGGTTATAATTTTTATAGATAAATAAACTTGCTTCAGTCAAAATATGATAAGAAAAGATAAATTATCTAATACATTACAATATATTTAATACCTAATTAATTATTAAAATTCTCTACAGAAATACATAATTACTCTGTTTATTATATTATTGGTCATTTTCTGTCTGTTTGGGGGATCCGTCGTTGCCTCTACTTCTACCTGCGCGCGTATAAATAATTCTAGCACAGATCGCCGCGGGAAAAAGTAAATGGCGCAAGCATTTTGTACAAATACCTATTTGTTTGTTTACTTACCATAATACTGGTGACTAAGAATAATTAAATTTGACGCCACCTGATATAATTAGTGAGGCATAAAATGCTAGTGATAGTTTGTTACCGTCGAAATCAAAAGAAAAATGTAGCCTATGAAAATTTCATTCAATAAAAACATAACAAAAAACCCAGCCGTTCTTATAAAACATATTTTTGTCATACTTCAATGAGTTTGCCAATAAATATAAGCCGAGCTCGCTATGATGCATTTATTCCCTGTTCAAAGTAAGTAGGTATGGTTAATCGGACCAACATTTTTTTTATGTCCATTGTTCTAATAATTTGATGTTTTATATTTTTAAGTGTGTTGAAAAACGTCGTATGACACTCGTATCATAATGTACTATTAAAGGTGCCTATAGTATAAAAACATTAAGAAGACAAGAATCAAATACCTTTATAAAAATAAATATCGTAACTTACACGACATTTCAGTAAATAGGTGCCTACCTATTTTGATCTAATGATGGTTATTAAACAAATCTATGACATTTTAAGGTCATATATAATATTTTACCGATGTGTTCTTTTTAGGGTTCCTTACCTCAGAAGGAAAAAACGGAACCCTTAAAGGATTACTTTGTTGTCCGTCCGTCCATCCATCTGTCTCACGAGACCCTTTATCTCGGGAATGCGTTGAGGTCACTCAGGCCTTGAAGCCGTGAAAAAATCAAACATCTAAGTTATAACGTATAAAAAGATATGGTCGTTTATGCCGCAAAAAACGTAAGGATATTTCAACACTCTCAAGGGAATCAAAATTTATAGGGTGCTTTCTGTTGACCTAGAACTATGAACTTTGGCAAGTAATACCGTCTTATACTACAAGTATCGAGGAGGGATTATGGAGGTCGATGTTGCTTTACGTCCGTAGGAGTAACCCTAGAAACCCTACACGTGACCTCCGGGTGGTGCTAAAAGAGCAACAAACTTGGCAGCTGCACTGTTCCTTCAGAATCTCGCAGCGCACACTGGAAAAAGAAAGCGAAGTCTATCAGCGATCAACATGGATAATAAGAATGCGAAAAGAGACGCTCCAAAGAGCCCTTTGACAAAAGATGTCGGGCCTTCAGTCCGCATCTGCCAACTTAATATAGAAGGCATAAGCCGATCTAAGTCTGATTGTCTCTCTAAAATAATTAATAATCTGGACATTGACGTAGTATTACTACAAGAGACACACACCTCAGATGAAATACAACTTACTCGCAGAGGGGATCTCGCTGGATACAACCTGGTAGCAGCCACGTACCATGCTAAATATGGTACCGCAACGTATGTTCACCACTCAATCGCACATTCCACTGTTGTCATCTCCAACAGCATGGATCATGAGAACATTGCCGTGACTATAATCGAGATTGGTGAAACCAAAATATGTAATATTTACAAACCGCCGAAGAGCCGATGGCCAAAGCCTGCACTACCTGAGCTACAACACCCCTCCTTATATATAGGAGACTTAAACAGCCACCATACCTCCTGGGGTTACAGAGATACCGATGAGAATGGCAAAGATATAATGGAGTGGGCGGACAAAACAAATTCATTTCTTGTCCATGATAACAAAAGCAAAGGCTCATTCAAATCTGCACGATGGGGCCAAACCTACAACCCCGACCTGGTCTTCACGTCAAAGGACCAGAACAGTCTCCCGGTACCTGTAAGGAAGTCAATTCTTAATGATTTCCCGAATAGCCAACATCGCCCTATTCTCCTTGAAATTGGATTAAAAATCCCTTTGGTCCAATCCTACCCAGGCCCACGATGGAATTTCCAAAAAGCCGACTGGAACCAATATGCAGAAAAACTGGACGAGAGAATTAGATGGATCGAACCCGTAACGAAAAATTTTGACCGGTTTAAAAAGCTAATTATATCGACAGCAAAACAGTGCATTCCTCGAGGGTATAGGAAACAGTATGTTCCGTGTTGGAACAGTGAGACTGAAGCGCTCTGGGAGGAATTCCGGGAAACGGCCGACAGAAATACAGCTCACCAACTTATAAGGTCTCTGGACGAAGCCCGTAAGGTAAAATGGGAACAGACAGTCAAGGAGATGAACTTCACGCACTCAAGCCGTAAAGCATGGCACCTTTTGAGAAGATTAACCACTGGCCAGACGTCCCAAAGCTGTCTCCCAAAAGTCAGCCCGAATGCCATTGGAAATCGAATAGTACAACTCTCAAAAGCACCAAGTCACAAATCCCACACTCGTGAAATCCGAAAGCAGCTGAAACAGGAAAAGTCCCAAGCCATCCCAGATGACAAATATAGTGGCCCCATAACCATAACCGAAATAAAATCTGCTATCGCAAACATCAACGTTAATAAGGCCTGCGGAGAAGATGGCATCTTCCCCGAATTCCTAAAGCACTGTGGCCCGCGGACTCAATCGTGGATGGCGGCATTTTATACAAACGTAATCCAATTTGGAAAAATACCACCCAAAATGAAGTCATCCAAAATCGTGGCTATCCTCAAGCCTGAAAAACCCGATGATAGGGCAGACAGCTACCGGCCGATAGCTCTACTCAGCGTTAACTACAAACTACTGGAACGCCTGATATATAATCGTATATCGGAAGCTATCCTATCGAAAATCCCACAAGAGCAAGCTGGCTTCAGGCCGAAACGAAACTGTTGTGACCAAGTCCTCGCCCTCACAACACATATCGAGGCCGGTTTCCAATCAGGAATAAAGTCTT
This sequence comes from Eudemis profundana, assembly GCA_947034925.1. Lineage (NCBI taxonomy): Eukaryota > Metazoa > Arthropoda > Insecta > Lepidoptera > Tortricidae > Eudemis > Eudemis profundana. The sequence goes on from OX344794.1 coordinate 32,649,484, forward strand.
CTGCAGCGTTTATAGATCTAACAGCTGCATACGACACCGTGTGGCGTCAGGGGCTGCTGTATAAACTTTTAAAAGCTGTCCCATGCATAAGGATATTCAGGTTAATAGAGGATGCTCTAACAAACAGACCGTTCCAAGTTCATCTGGGTCAACAGTCGAGTAAAACAAGGATTTTAAACAATGGGTTGCCCCAAGGATCTGTGCTCGCCCCCTTGCTCTTTAACCTCTACATCCATGACTTACCTCCCACGGCCTCGCGAAAGTTCGGTTATGCTGATGACCTAGCCCTAGTAACTCAGACCAAAAGCATAGAAGCAGCAGAAGTTATTCTGGAAAAAGACCTAGAGGCAATGGACGAATATTTTAAACACTGGCGCCTATGTGCAAATGCCAGCAAAACAGAGCTCTGTTGCTTCCATTTATCAAATAGGTTAGCGAAAAAGCATTTAGTAGTTAGGTTTAGAGGTTCAGTCCTTCGTCATAATTTCTGCCCGAAATACCTCGGCGTAACCCTTGATAGGAGCCTGACCTATAAGAACCACCTTGATAAGCTGTCTGGAAAGTTGAAGACCAGAAACAACATCGTCCAGAAGCTTACAGGAACGTCATGGGGTGCCACCGCTGCCTGCCTAAAGACCACTGCTATGGCCCTCGTTTACTCGACGGCAGAATACTGTGCACCCGTATGGATGAACAGTGCACACGTGGCCAGAGTGGATGTTGAGCTTAACCATACGATGAGGATCATTTCGGGCTGTATTATGCCAACACCTACCTACTGGTTACCGGCCCTAAGTAACATCGCACCACCAGGGATCCGCAGACAAAAATGCCTATCACGGGAGCTTAACAAAATGTATAGTGATACATCGCTGCCTATCTATGAAGACCTGGACAATCTCAGACACAGCCGACTCAAGTCCCGTAACCCACCAGCCAAAACCTTTCATACATACAACCCGACATGGAAAGACAGCCAAGCGTGGATGAAAGAATGGGAAGCCCAGCAGCACAAAATAGATAACACCATCTTCGAGTTTAACACCCAGGAGCGGCCCAACGGTTTTAATGACAGCCGACAAACTTGGTGTAAATTGAACCGTTTAAGGACTGGTGTCGGCAACTGTGCATACCTCTGGCATAAGTGGGGGTGGAGCGAATCCGCGGCGTGCGAGTGTGGAGATCCGGAACAGACCATAAACCACATGGTATTTCAATGTCCCATTACCAAATACAATGGACCAGCTGAAAATTTCAAAAATCTGACCGAAGACGCGAGTTTATATCTAAGGAATTGTAAATTTTAGCCTTGACCTTAAATGTAACCAGTGTGTAACCGCCATACGCTAAATAAAACTACAAGTATAGGAAAAAATCTGAAAACTATACATTTGTAATCAAATCATAAAAAATATAGTCTTTATTTAAAGTTTTTGTACGGAATCCTCGGTGGGCGAGTCCTACTCGCACTTGTCCGGTTTAGGGAATGCAATCTCGAACCGAGATTGGCAATTCGAGGTCTCGTGCGAAAAATCTGATTCGAAATTGTGTGTGTTCGAGATCTCGACCGTCAGGCTCTCGAGATCGATATTTGACAAATTAGTTAAAAACTAATTATTTTAAACAAAATTATCTACGTTTTCAGTATATACTAACTATTAAGGGTACTTGCTGTTATATTTGCAAAATAAAACAACGCATTAATTGAAATTTTAACAAAAAAAACTTTCATTTATAAAAATACTACCTACCTAGTTTGAAACCTGCATGTAAGTAAGTAAGTAACAGTGGTAATAATATAATTAAAATTGTATCGTGTACCTACGAATGTGAAAAATCAGCACATCACTCGTAAGTTTTACTTTCACTACAATTTTTACTTCATATTTTGAAAATTATTTCTGAGAAAACATAGGGTGCTTAAGGTGTCTGTCGTCGGCCATGCGCCATCTAATATTTGTTACTAAACGGCCAGCAGCAGAGAACGCCCGCTCGGCTTCCACGCTGGTTAGCACCACTGTGAGCCGGCAGTTGTATGCTAGCCTCAAAAACATTAATCGACGCTTAATAATTCACACGCATCAATCATTCAATCTCGTTCGAGACCTCGGAAATATTAATCGAGATCATGACCGAGATTGCAAAAATCGAGATTTCGTGCCGACGAGATTGAATCTCGAAAATCGGCTCGAGTTCTCGTGATTTCCGGTTTCAATTTAATTTTAACATACCTCCGAAAGTTCTGGTATTACAGGTTTCCTTCGCAAGCTGGAGTCGTGGTATCTCGGCGGCAGCACCGGGTCCTCTCCGGAGACGGCGCGTTGGTACGAAAGTCTTCGGCCCTTAGAGTCGAGCTTGGGCTCGTGAAGGGAATTTTCAGGTATACTCGAGAAGTCTTGGTACGAATGAGCAGCATAAATCTCTCTAGTCGTCTCGTCTTGAGTCAATCGCCGTAGGTAGTTAGTCAAGCCTTCGCTAGCCACCCACGTTACTCTGAAAAATAGGACTCATGTCAACCTATAAACTAGATATTTTTACATGAAGCCATTGCAACTACGTATGGTGACTTATCTATACATTATTAAAGAGGCAATAAATTCTTATCTCTATAAATAACTAGAATGAACAAGGTAAAACAATATACCAACAAAAGCAAGATTGGGTGACCATTCGTTAGGTAACTACCTATTAACGGCGCGTAGTTTATGTTGGGTTTTATTATTCTTAAGATAGCTTATAAAACAATAAAGACATCGGTAACTTGTAAACCATGGGTGTTTACAAATCAGAATTTGATTTGAAAAATCGGCAGCTGAATAAGAATAATTTATTGTCAGAAAGTGAATAGTTATAAATAAAAGTTAACAACAGTAATTTATTTCGTTACAATTAGCCAGAATATGACGTACCTAGAATATTTCCTATGCTCAGTGCATGACATTTAATAAAGTGTATTGCGTAGGTATGTGTGTGTGTGTGTATACTGGGATTAACTGAAAGTAAAATCCTAGAAAATATAAAGAGAATTTCTTTATTTAAGTAGTTAGTATAGTGGTAGTAGGACGTTAAGATCTTTAAGACGTAACAGCAGTTGGTTAGATGGATCTCGAAATACGAAGCATCTAAGTCTCGCAAGATATGAGTATGACACAGGTGGAATAATAAAGGTGGTGAACTAGAATCACTAGAATATTTGTATCCTACAGGCGCTATATTCATGTAAAGGTAAAAAAATCCGGCCAAGTGCGAGTGGGACTCGCGCACCGCGGGTTCCGTACAAACTCGTCGGTAGATACGTGGATAATTCCAGATAAACTGTATGGTGGGGCATACTTAACTTTGCTCTTGGAAAACTGTTGACTCACATATGTCAAGGTTAGTCTAATAAAGCAAATAAGTTTATCTTACAATTTTTGCGAATTTCTAAAAAACGCTGCAAGTTAGGAAAACCGTTTTATTTTTCCTGTAATATTTAGAATTATATTAATAACTAGCATTTTCCCGCGGCTTCGCCCGCGTTGTTCCCGTTATTGTCCCAAAGGAACTCTTTACCGCCATATAATGTATCCTATGTTTCAATCCAGGACTTGATCTAGTTGCATGCCAAACTTCAGCTTGGTCCATCCAGTTGTTACCCCGTTATAAGGTAACAAACATCCAAACATCCAAAAATCCAAATATCCAAACATCTTCACAAACTTTCGCATTTATAATATTAGTGGGATTGGTAATTATTACAGATTTTTCTGTTCAGTAACTTCGGAGATAATAGGGAGGGAATGGTATTTTTTTTCAACGTTTTTTGTCTTAAATCAAGCACTACATGTCTAAGAAAATAAAATAAAAACGGCTATGGAATCAACACATTAAGCCCTTTCATTTGATATCCCACTCGATATAATAGCTTTTGAGTTTCGACATCCCACTTCGCTGAGCGAGTCGGACTTGCTCACCGAGGGTTCCGTACAAACATGTAAGTAGACAAACCGACGTGAATCAAATAGTTTTATATAAACTGTATGGTGGGACAAACTTCACTTTGCTATTGAAAAACTGCTGTCCTCTACATCGACATTGGTCGCAGTTAGTTTCGCAACTGACAAAAGAAGTTTGCTTTACGATTTTTATGAATTTCTAAAAAACCATTATATTTTTCCTGTAATATTTAGGTTGATATTAATAATCAGTAATTATTACACATTTTTCTGTTCAGTAACTTCAGAGGTAATAGGAGGAATGGCATTTTTTTTCGTTTTTCGTCATCAATCAAAAACTAGATACTTAAAGGAAAAAAAATGGTTTTGAAATCTACAAATTAAGCTTGATATAATAGCCCTACTTTTAATTTTCAACATCCCATTTCGATAATGTGCGGTATCGTGCATATAATAGGTGTAAGTAGGTACCTACATAAGTAGTTATTTATTATTATCATGCCTTGTTCAAAATTAATCATTATATCATGTGCCGCTAGTTTATATCTCAATGAAATTGGCTAGCTGGTAGCTAAGCTCCTAGTCGCCACATTATTATTTATAATGACGTCAGAATGCATCACCGAGATGTCTTCGTGAGTATTATGTGACGAGGCATAAATTCACGTTGCATACTTAAGTAGTACAAACATCGAACGGACAGATGATTCCATATTCGGTTATACGTTCAGATTATCTCTAGAATACCTATACAATTTTAGTCAATAACGGTCATGTTATAAGCACAGTATGCCGTCATACGGCGAAGGTCGTACATCCTCCGACACATCGGAGTGGAAACAAATCGTCACATGTGTCTTAATAGTTGAAGAGATCGCCTAACAACGACCTTCCCTCACTCTTTTTCCTAACGAAAAGTATGTTGTTCAAAAAATATGAATCGTAAACAATGTGCTATGGGTTCATGTTCATGTACTTACCTAAGTACCTACAAACAATCAGAAAAAAATATGAATCTAACCAACATGCTTAATATTTTTTTTTTTTTGTTGCAATATGCGTCGAGTCGGTTTAATGTTAGACAAATGTCATTGTACGAAAAAACGACCGAAAAGGCGAAGTTGGTAAAAATTATAAGTTGGTATGACTCTTACATTAAAATTTGAACTGTAAATTGTGGCAATGACAGCAACAATATGCATAGCCAAGTTTTCGTGGTAGGCAACCCTAGACCATCGTGCTTGTAATTAAATTGCCTTCATATTTAAATGTAATGATACAGGAATAATAAGAGTAAGTAAATCATTACTCTTTTAAAGGTACTCTTGCCAGGATATGGGGACACAACCCTAGCGCATTTTGTTTGTTGATTCATTCTCTTTTTTATATAACAGTTAAATTCAACATGTCTCAAACTTTTCTAATTTTGGTGGTGTTTTGTATTTTATGCCACACTTGGCCATAAAGTGCCTTTTTAAGCACGCTACGCGTACCTACGGAAAAAGCCGCTTTCTGGCCAAATGTAGACATAAAATGCTGTACACAACACGGGAGATAATAAAGAAAGCCCTCGATCGCATATTTACGTCCCTCGCCTGCGGCTTGGGCTGCAAACATCTGCGATCTCAGCCTTTCTTTGTATTACCACCCTAGTTGTGTAATATACTATGATAGTATGACTTAATGACATAATAAAAATTGTGTTAATGGGCTCTTCATAAGATATAAAAGTTTTTGAGAAAATGGGATTTCATTAATTTTGTGACCACCTAAATTGCAGGTTATTATCAAAATTAGTACTTTACTTTTAGGGAGAGTGAGGGAAGAGTGTTGTTACCCGGTATTTTGGACTATAACAGTATAAGGTGAGTTGTTACGTTTTTGTAATACGGCAGCTCCACGCGTTCACAACCCGCTCAGCGCGGCGGGTAATCGAGGTGGCAGATGATGACGGCGCGGCGGCGGCGCGTCGGCTGTAACATTGTTTACACCTTACCTGTTCGATCTAGATGCCTTCCGACGCCGTTGCCCGAACGCTGAATCCAATCCAGAGCTCATAGATATCGCTCGAGAGTTCAGAAAGGAATCCTGTACCCCATCGACACCTGAAAATAAGACAGCAATTAATTGGATAGTACTCACTAAAAAATAAATTTACACAATTAAAGCGATTTCAAACACTAAAAAAGGGAGAAATATAATTTTTCTAAGTAATTATTTGAGGTTGGAGCCAGCCTTAGTTTAAAAGAATTTTTGAATATATACATTCGTTAATTTCAGTATAGTAAATGAATTATGGTGTTAAGTCAACGCAACGACAAGTTTTCCTAGTTACTAATACACACTTAACTCTCTATCTCAAAAACTACTGAACCGATTTTAATAAAACTTGCACAGTTCCCAAAATGGACTGTACCCGGTCCAACTATAAAAATCGCAATCCGAATTATTGAAATACGCGCGGACGAATATACAAACATAGGTAGGTACATACATTTACGAAATTTGGCGCACATGTTTAGAAGCTGGTATAGACTAACCTGTATAAAAACGGTGTAATTCTGACAATATTAAAGGATTCGAGTCGGATTGATAACTTCCTTTTTTTGAAGTCCGTTAAAGATAACCCATTTCAATCATTGTTCAATCAATGCCATGCCATTCGTAATTTTTTTGACTTTTATGACGTTCCAGGGCAAAAGCCGCTTGTTAATTAAAACGATATTTGCTTTTATATTTATACCAGTATCCTGTTAAAGTCTTTATTAAAAGCAATAAAGTGGTAGCTGTTACCTGAGCACGACACAAATAACATAGTAAAACAAAGTACCTAATAATATTGTCCGAATAAAAACGAAGCAAAGGAACCAGACAATATAATCACTTTTGTGTACATGTATATGTATAATTTATGAATTTGTACGTAACTGTAGGAAAGATGATAATGTTAACCCCTCCGGCCGTATTCGCAACTGAGATTCGCAACCAGTTGCGAATTAAGCATGTTCATTTTTTGTTCATAACCTATAGCGAATCAGGAGTGCTTTTTCCTTAACCATAACCTAGTTGCGAACAAGGAATTAGAACTTCTCAAAGTTATGTAGTTGCGATGGGATGAAAGCATTTCTTAATTCACAACTATTTATGCTTCTTAACCTTCAAACAATGACATGACATGAGTGACAGTACACTGAAAATTATATACAGTAGCATGGATTTTGCTAATTAGGGTTCCGTATCAAAATGGTAAAAAAGGAACCCTTACGGTGCGACTCTGTATGTCTGTCCGTCTGTCCGTCCGTCTGTCACAGCAAGATATCTCAGGATCTACTGATACTATCGACTTGAAACTCCCATGTGTACTTTTTGTTATATGCAGCCGTAACTACTTACACAAGTTACCACCAACACGAACGGCGACCGACGGAGGCAGCCTCCGGAGGCCCCCGTTCGTGTTAGCGGTAACTTGTGTAAGTAGTTACGGCTGCACATAACAAAAAGCACACATGGGAGTGTCACCAACGAAGTTGCCAAGCTATAGAATGAACTACTGGTGTATTTTATACAAGTGGTGATGGCAATACTCACCGCAGGGACTGCCGTCGGACGACACAACGATGGGTTGGCTGGCTGAGAGGGCGGCCTCGCTACCGACGCTATCCTGCTCGGAGTGTCCAAGAGTCGAGCCCGACGCTATGCTTGCCGCACTCCCGCGCACCTCCTGATCGTCATAATTATTATACAAATGAATGAACATGCGGATCCTTATCATACGATGGTTTTAAGTTCGCATTTATTTTAATTCCACAACTCCCTGTCGGTAGAAGCCTCAGGCATGTTGGCGAGGAGCGCATCTAAATCGCTCCGCTATGTCCGTCTTGGCTTGCCCTGACGTCTCCACCCATCCTGGGGTATACCTAGTCGGTGATTATGTGAGACCATCACTTGGACTGTCATAATAATCGCTTGGAAAAAATCATTACAATTATTTTCTTTTGAGATAAAATACAGTACTAGATATACTTAAATAGACAACAAAATCATCACAAATACTGGTTCCGTTTTAGAATATTACTTCACTACAACAAAATGGGTAAAAATAAAAAAAAATCTAGTGATTCTACTATACAGTTTACGTCATGCCGGTAGTAACCGTACTAACGTCTGATAATCACTTCAGTTTTTAATTACATATCATCCCTTCACAAATTTTTAGTCTCCTGGCATTATAGAAGACCGGGATGCGGCCGTCACCTAACCTTATCTGATCTTGTACAGTCTTTTTAGTCAGGCACACTTACATTTATGTATGCGTGCCCGGATACTTAAGTGAGGGTACCGACTGTACCAAGTCAATTTATTTTATCCTTCGGTTGATTTATCTAGTTATCCATTGACTAAGATGATTAATTATACCACTAGATTTTACAACAAACCTGCCATAGTTATATCCCTTGTAAGACAGGTATTAAAACCATATTATAGTATTACGATCTCCCGGGATATAATTATATCTCAAATATGACTATTTCACTACGACCTATATTTTAAGTGCATGTAAGATTGAAAATTCGAACCGTAAACCGGGGTGACATTGATTTGCGGGTCGACTTTGATAACAACTTCCATCCGCTACAAAAGTGTTTGTTTTAACGAGTTGGAAAAGGCCTTCGTAATTATTTTTTCAGTATTGGCAACACTGGTAGTTGCTTCACAACATAGTGATCGGATGCGCGCGTAATATTATTTCGTCTAGAAAAAAAATTAATGATAAGTACGCTTTTCTTCGTGATTTTTATAGCTGAAAAACTTTGACTGTACCTGTGTCAATAATAATGGCATATACCTAATGTTTATGGTTCTTAGTTTAATCAGTGTTTATTAGTGAGTTTGAAAAAAAATTAGTCCAACTTGACAACCAAAATTGCGCACGTTGCCGGGGAATCCATGGGTCGGGGTGTCTTTGATCACCTATACATGGAGACATTGATCAAAATACGATTTCATTTTTTGACTTTTTTTGTACTAAATCTCTTTGTGTCTCTAATATTCTACTTCAGTTTAATACACTAAAGAAGCAAAATTTCCTTCGTTATTTTATTATAAGTTGTTTTTTTAAAAAGCTTATTATGTCCGTAATTAAAAGGTGTTAAAAGGTAAAGGTACTTAATACCTGTATAAGTAAAGTTCCTTTGTTGTTGTTTCTAGTAAAGAATCTAATAAAACGCTTAAATTTATTAAATTTTATCATTTAGTATGGGATCTAAGTAGGTAACCCCACACATTTAAAACAAATATAACTTAAAAAGTACTTGAAAGATTTTTTATTTTTTTATTTTTACGGGTTTTTTAGCGGGTTTACTAAAATTATCAATAACAAAAATAGGGGTTTCAAAGCACCCCATTCTCAATATAACTTTGATAGCCTTGTTTTTATTTTTTTGTGAATAAAGTATAAGCCCATAATTTTTGGCATTTGGCAGGCTGAATCTTGAGAAAAAACCGATTATTTTATTTTAATTTCATATTTTTACGTGTATTAGGATCGTCAAAAAATGGTGTCAAACTTCAACATTGATCAAAGTAACCTCGGTTTACGGAACACATATAATTTATTATCTGGCTCAGAAAGGGTTATGATATTGTACTCTCTTACCTGTTGGCTATGTGTAGTTCTATCGTATTCGTCTCGATCCATGATACCTTTTTCGTTTAAGGATTGGAGAGAAACGGACATGGAACCTCTGCGAGATATAGTTTGCGACTTGCTTCCTAATGACTGCCTCTTAAATATCTCTGTTGTATTTTTTAAGAAACTGTCCATTTTTTTCCGAAAAAATGATGATTTTCTTTCCAATGGTGATTTACCTATAGAATGCAAATCAATTTCAGATTGAGACAAACCTTCTCGTTTTGTCAACATAGTGTGGTCCAAAGATAATTTTCTCTCTCGATTTTTTACTACGACTGGACATTCACCGCTTCTTTTAATTTTCGCGGGTTCAGATTTAGAGACAGTTTGATCATTTTGTAACTTATCTTGGTTGCCATGCAGTTTTGCTGCTACGTTTTCTACTTGTATTCGGGGTGGTTGATCAGGAGCTTCAATATTTAAGTCCGAGTCTAAATTTTTCTGTGTGGCTGCATGTTTTTGTTCGGTATCCTTTACAACTTCGTCTTGCAATAACGTGTTAGATTGTCCACTGTTTTGTATTAATTGATTGACTAGATCCGAGTTTTTTGCTTCTTGCAGATCATCAGGTATTGAGACGTGTTGGACTACACCGTTTTCATCTAATAAGTCTTCTTGGACATCGGTGAAGTCATTATTATTCATGACAACACTCCCCCGTGGAGCTTTAATCCGCATACTACTATTCATTTTTACAGATCTCAGTATTTCTTTGATTTTTAAGTTTTCTTTAATAGTTTTAACATCTGTGATAAACACAGATTTCTCTTTATCCACATGTTTCATCGGTTTCTCCTTCTTTGGCTTTTGACGTAATCTATCCATGTTTCCGTATCACTATCACTTGGCACTATAAGTTATCAACTAACATATTAAAACAAATCTGTCGAAACTTTAGTCAGACTTCACTAACAAACACCAAATGCGTGAAAATTCGGGGCGCTGATGTTACACCTGTACAAATCATATTAAACAACACTCAAGGAAGTGTGACGACAACACTTATCAACAAGGGCGATTGAATGCGACCTCGCGGTGCCTTGGGTCGCTAAGCGATTTACTTGAAACACAATAATACTACTTAGTTTCCACGTTAACTATTAGCGACACTGCACTCACGAGCGTATTGATGTCACAAGAAAAAGGACGGTATGTTACTCAACAAAAGTAAACACGTTAAGAAACGGGTACGTCCTCGCCTTATCAGTGAGTAGGTACTTAATACCAATAATATTAATATGGCCGGTGTGCGCGTGTACGCGTATGTTTATGACGACAAATGATTCAATTAACGCGTTATGTTATTGAGTCACTAATATCAAATACTTTTATCATTTAGATATCGTTTAGTCTCAGCTTAAATATAGTGGATTTCGGAACGAGTCGGTTAACAGGTTGGCATCCTACCGCGAGCACTGGCCAGCCGCACCGTGGTGGCTGCACGGGCATTATCAGCTCGGCGATATTTCACGTCTTAGATAATCATTGATAACACGCTGCTATTATCAATAGACTCAATAGTTAACAGTTTTAAACTATTACGACTTTGTTTTCACAGAACATTAAATTGATACGTTTTTATTGGAATAGTAATTCTGAAAAGGACATAATCTATTCCTCGGCATGTATCTAACATGATATATATGTATACGCATAGCATATACTTGCTAAATGAATATTTTATTTGTTATGTGAAAAACTCAAGAGACGCTAAACCGTATACATCTTTTAGTCTTGTTACGGATGTTCGCACATTGCAGTTATCAAAGTAAACAAATTTATGGTAGACAGTTTGCTTAAGTTTGCTGTAGGTAGCAGTTATTAAAACAAAAAAATCGTTTTTATTATTCGCTGTCAGGTCCTTAGACTTCCTAAGCTATGCATAGAAACAGGCACAGTACAGGCACTACTAGTAGTAGTCTGTAAGTAGTCATATACCTAGTAAATATAATTATAATAACAAATGTATAAAATAAAATTATTACTGTTCCCTACCGGGGTTCCTGCACTATTAAGATTAAGTTCCAATGTACTGGTTACAATGACTAAATGGCTAAATGACTAAAATATTGAATACTTTATATCGTTTGTACTTACTGAAGACGAATGTCCAAAACATTCTAATCTAACTATAAGAAATAGGATAAAATGATACTAGCTTTGGGTGCACATATCTATACGTATTTTAATACGAAGGTTTTTTTCTGGATTTTCTGTTTACTCCACAATTAACTTTATGTTAGATGCAGAAGGGAAAGGGGAAATAACAGTTTTATGTTTTGCAAAAGCTAAAGTAAATATGCTAACAATTTTTTGAGGTCGGTACGGTACTCATGTTTTATATCTGGGGGCACGGCAGTGCCCCCGCCAAGTCGAGCAAAACAAAGGCACGGCCGTACCATCCTTTTCTCGAAGCCATTCAGGCCATTTTCAGCCTCCCGTAATTTTGTACTGGCTAAAGCTAGAACCCTGAAATTTCAGGGTTATATAGGGCACAATAAGACTTATTATATATTCTCAATATCATTCAATTTGAACGTGTAGTTTAAGAACTATTTCATGTCAAAGTTCCTTAGTTTTGTCATTGACTCACTGATTCACTGACTGATCATCATCATAATTCTAAGGTACTTCTAGCAGACTCACAGGCTCCCAATTTTAAACATAGTTAGTTTTTAGCCCATCAAGACCTAAAAACCTCCAAATATTGTAATTTCAGTCACAACTGCACACATAAGTTTGTAATCCTATACAAATATATGCGATTACGAAGTTAGTTTTGCAGTCCAAATTGGAAAAATAATGGATTGGAATGTAATAAATAAAGGAAGACCACTTACAAAAAGAAATTAGATCCCAGCAAAAACATTACGATTCCCACCGCAGCTGAAAATGTTAAATATTTTGGCACTGTAAACAACTAAAATGCTTCTCTTATTGTAAAAAATCAGTAAATAAATATTTATGAGAAAATAATTTCACGGATTCTACAGGTAGAGCAATCGCTTTCTTTATTTTTATTATACAGCGTGTAAGTCTAATACGGGCGATAAATAAAATCGGACATAGTATTCATTAGTGTAATCATGAAGCAAAAGGTTTTTTTAAGTTGCGGTTCATTACGACCCCATAATTATTTTTTTTTTAATTTCTCAGCAGCAATGTACTGTAAACATGGTTGCGGTACGGCGGTACCGAAATGTCAACGTAACTGTCAACGAGCGTTTAACGTGAGTGTGTTTGCATTACATTATTGCGGGCTGAATTATTTTGTATGGACAAAATTATTGTTGCAACTTTAAGTAAATGTTATCTAATTACCTTCACTTTGTCCTATACTAACCACCGTTAAGAGATACGCCCGTATGAGACTTACACACTGTATGTACCTAATTAGATATTTCTGCCCTAGTGGCGTAACTATACCGTCAACAGTTTCATCAATTGGGGTGAGCGACATTGACTTTCATTTTGAAAATATTTTACTGAACTATATTTGAAATCCTAGAATTGTGCAAGAATTTTATTAAGATTACCTATCTATTTATTCTTGCAAGGCGAGCTTATGTGACATTTTGAATTGCAAAGAATACGAGTAGCAATGTTGAAAGCCTTGACCATCAAAATTAGTCTTTTAGAGCACTTTCTAGACGAGCCCGGCTAGAAGTAGGGAAATATTCATAGGTCAGAGGTTCTTAAACTTTTTTGGCTACGGACCCCCTATGTTATTTCAAAAACCTCACGGGCCCTTTCCGAATACAATCAGAGAAAAAGAAAATCAAGGGCACATGAAAGTTTGTGTTGTATACATAGCCACGGACCCCCGGCTCTCGTATCACGGACCCCTAAGGGGTCCATGAACCACAGTATAAGAAACCCTGTCATAGGTGGAGGCGATGAAGTCAAGTTATCTCTCAAACCCTGATTTTTTTAATGGAGCACGGGCCGTCGGATATTATTAATATGGACTGGCCAAAGTCATCAATAGGCTACTTGACCCCCTTTTAAAGCTTGTCTTATATTATTAATTATTATCTGATTAACGGAAAAAAATATTACCCTATTTTTTACGACCTAGAAAACCGCAAAATTATAATTTAAAATTTAAACTTTCGTAACCGGGCGAATACGATGCTAGCTATGTTACTCTTTAGATTATCTGTGGTGTGACGTCATTCAAACCGAAAACAAACATTTGACATTTATCCAGCGTTCATGGGGAATGGTAATAGTAATCAATCAATCAAAACGAAACGATTACGATCACAACCTCAAAAACCACCAAGTCACTTATGTCAATGTCACAGCAAAGCAAAGCTACATGGCGAATTTCGCTCATATAAAATTCGACATGAAGTTAAATTAAGATCCATTAAGATCCTATGACATCACATCATGGCCGACACCGTTTTCACAGTTCAAAATTAAAAAAATGACACAGATTTTCAATTAAAAATATGTAGCCATTAAACACTTAATAAACCGTAATCGAAAAATATTGATTTGTTAAATAAATACTATAGAAAATAATCATTTATTGCACCACATTTGATAAGAGATTATACGGTATACGGAATACGGACGCTCTTCGCCATTATCATTAGGTATTCATATTAATACTGGCCGGTTAATAAAGTTGCCCGTAACATACCTATATGTAAAATTTTAAATTGAGCTAACTCTAGCATATCGTTTTCCAACAAGAACCAAACTTTTGTATGGAGACTCGAGTTACGTCGAGCTTCCTGGTAACTCATAACTAGTTTCACTCATCTGTTTTAACTATAACATCGGGTGTCCTTCCTTTGTTAGTGAGCACTTCAGCTTTATTCGCATATGAGTATGTTGTTAATATACAAATACCTGTTTTAGACGAAGCGGACACTCTGTTTCATACTTTCTAGCGGTAATATGGCGTCGTATGGAATACAAAATCGCATCAAAAAATTTAAGAGAAATACATACTTTCTGGATGCGATTTTGAATAGGCTACTTTCCTGACAGATCAAATCAGTTACTTTTTATGAAGTGTCAAAACGCTCAGATAGTATGAAGTTTGTATGGAATAAAAGTGAAATGACGTCATTTTACTCAAACATCGAATCATCTTCTTATTTATAGGTTTTGATCTTTTAAAAAATCGTTTAAAACGCTAAATAGGTGATGTTTAGTTCATTTTTGCAAATTTTCGAAAGCTGATTTAATGGCTAGCGTGTAGTAATTTACATTGACTACAGGCAAATACCCTATTCGATACGATACTTTACTGTGCTGCTGCATTTGCTCGGGTCGTGTAGATAAAAATATTAATGCCACACCTGCCCATAAAGTGGCTTTTACGGCACGCTACGCGTACGGAAAAGCCGCTTTCTGTCCAATTGTAGGTATAAAATGATGTAGGTACACAACACGGGAGGTAATAAAAAAAGCCCTCGATCGCATATTTACTTCCCTCGCTTGGTTGTTTTACCACCCTAGTTGTGTAATGTACTATTATTTATTTATCACCTCACAAAGGATGAATCAGTTACAGTTTTCTCAAGTAGAATAGATATTAGTAGAAAGTCGCAGTTTAGGGCTACAAATTAAAATACTTAGGTTTTCCTATGCAACCAATACCAATGTCCATAATTTTCTTTGTGCGCCAAGGATATACTTTCACCCAAGCTTTTCCCAAATGCCTTGGAGGACAAAGAGTTATCAATGTCAATGGTGCAAAATTGTTTCTGCGGCGATTAATCGATCAACTGTATCGCATCGTATCGTATCTAGGTAGCCCGCAATGTAATCAAACTCGCATATGAGTTCTCGTCCCGTTTAAATGGGGCTTTAGTCTCGTACATAATCAGCACTGGGAGAGGACAAACTATTACTTCTACAAAACCGGGTTTTGTAATAGAAAATTTTCTTCTTTTTGCAAAACCAACATCGTAAGGTCGGTAATGTAAGAGGAAAGAGGATTCCTACTACAAATCTCTCCGTACAAAACCGATTTTTGAGCTTAGGAAGGGAAGAAGGGATCTTTGTTTATCTGAATTATACCGGGTGTGGCCTGTAATACGAGCAAAAAATTAAACCGTAGATTCTACTCCTCAAATAATAAAACATTTGTTCAACCACTTTTTAAAAATATGTAGTCTTTACATTGTCTCTTTTTCATACAAAGTAATTAGTATTTTCAATGTACATCAAAATCCGTCTAATTGACATTGCTTGTCAATCTTGTCACCCTACAGACGTAATCAATTTCGCAATACATTGCGTGTTCGAATAAACTTTAAAGTGTGCTAAAAATCAAACCACAAGTTATTTTTAAAAGTTGCTGAATAAAAGTTGTCTAGTTTGAGGAGTAGAACCTACGAACTTTTTTGCTCATATTACAGGCCACAGCCTGTATATCAAGTTACAGACTAGATCTTACTGTACCTACTTCTCCGAGTTTACCCCATGAGCCTCCGATCTTCCTCCTCAGCTATTATTTCAGAAACTAGTACATTAATAAGTCTTTAAATAAATCTTAATGAGACGTCGTTCAACAAGGCAGTGTAATTTATGGACAATCCTAGGTAGTCCTAATAATGTCGGCTATAAGATGTATACTGTGGCGCAGTGGCTATAAAGTCTCAACGTAGTTTAGATAAACTACTGTTGTTCAGAATTAGACGTAATGACTAACTCAGAGAATATATGGCGCTATGGAGAATTGCCTCTTAAGTAGGTCATTATGAACGTAGGTAACAGTGCAAGGTCGTGCTCCTACTAAAGTCTTCCACTGGTAGGAGCACGAAGACAATAATGTACTGGTTCTCTCTCCTACTGTAATGAGGAATGTAAGTATAAGAAAGTAGGAGCATATACATTACAATTGAATTCCTCGTTATCATACTCGAATTCAAGTACAGTTATTACATTGTCATATCACTATCATTAGTATTTCAGCGAGTTATTACTGATACGTGTAATATTGGACGACGGGAAAACGGGGGATTTAGCCGACTCGTCGGTTAAATTTTACCACCAGCATTTAAATAGTATCTATGATGCATTTTGCACATAAACCGTTTAAATAAAATAAAAAAAAAAAACAATAAATTAACCTGTTTATATTTGTAGTTGAATACTGTTCATTGCGTATTTTTAACTCATCTTGATCACAAGTTATGTCGTTACGAAATAACATATAAGTTTACATTAAGTCTGACGAAAATCTATTTTTTCCTTTCTCACATTCATGTGTAGCGTAGCCGCATTGTGGACAACAGCAGCCCGTGAACCAGCTGACAGCAAAGAAGAAGATGTCCATACGTCACATAAATTACATACCTAAATATTTTGTAAAGTAGTTAGAAAAATCCTAGTCAGAACTAGGTATGATCATGTTTTGTAAGTACTCGATGTTATTTAAGCAGATCTAATTGAAATATTTAAGTCGAGTCGGTATTGTGAGATTTTATATCTGGGCCCATAAAAGTGGCTATTGTGTAAATGAAATAACTCATTTCCTCCCAATGTGAACCTGAGCATGATCCCCGTACATATCCCGATAGATATAGGTGAAAATCTCGCAATAAGAGAAAAATGTAACTAGGTGCATTTACGTTCGAGTCGAGACGTCTAGGTAGTCTAGAGCGGCCATCTAAGCCGCAGGGCGGGGTCTACGACGTATCATCATTCGATCATCACTACGACCCGCGTAGCGGGTCGTGGGGGTGCCATCACTGGGCGTTGCCCATCTTGGCGGTAGCAGTCTCACGGCCGTAACGACGGCCGGGGCTCTGGGTGCCTGATAGTAAGGCTTATGCGTCTTCTTGCTTTTTCTCTCTGTTTTCAATCTTCTTTTTCGTCGACGTATTCCCAGCCGAATAAGTCGTCTCTAATGCTGTCGCTTGGGTTTTCTCTTAGATGAAAGGTGTCTTGATATAATTTCCCTCGTAGGCACGTCTTCATTAGTTCATATTTGACGAATCTCATATAAACGACAGGAATCCATTTTTTCCCCGGCTCCCGATATGCTGGTTTTGGGAGCATCAGGTCTTCTTGTGTGTGTGCGGCTGTTGCTGGTGGTAGTTCCGGTTCCGGTTCCGGTTCGGGTTCCGGGGCCGGGGGGGCGGGCTGGTGCGGCGCGCTCTCTTCCACGAGCTTATTTTTCTTTTTCTTTTTTGAAGGCTTCTTTTTGTTTGTTGCGTGTTGCTTATTGCCTCGGTGAGTTGGGTCATTTGCCGGCGCCATCAGAGAGCCTGGCGCCGACTCCGTGACAGTTGGTTGCTCTGCCAAGGCGTTGCTGCTTATGCCCGGTTGTCCTGGTTGCCGGGTGTTTGTTGACGTCGCTTTGACGCCCGCTTTCCTGTTTCTGGCCTCTTTCAGGAACGTCGGGCATCGTCTGTGGTTGGCCGGGTGCGGCCCGCCGCAGTTTGCGCAGGTAGCTGGTTCTGTGATAGGTCTCTTGCATGTTTTCGCTGCGTGGGGTTCCCCGCAGCGGACGCATCTGATAGGTCTATGGCAGCCCAGGGATGAGTGCCGAAAACCTTGACAGCGGTGGCACTGGGCTGGTCCTTTTCTCGGCCTCCATGCCTCTACTTGGACGCTTGTCATGCAAAGCATCTCTTGTATCCTGTAGATGCCCTCGTGGTCTCTAGGGGAACCAGCAATCTGAAGGAAGTAGATGCTGGTTTGGCGCCCTCTCCGGGCGTCTACGACGTAAAAGGTCGAAAATTGGCTATATGCAACCGTCGTTACCATAGGGAGAGCATCGTGGTATCTCTTTCTAAATTGCACTATCTGTCTCTCTCTTTCAGTCAAGTTCGAGCCTTTTCGGACACAAAACGTGTATAAACGCCTTAGAAAGGCCTTATACGAACTTAAAACGGAAACGGAAGTTGACGGTTCCTTCTAGAACATTCCATTGAGCCTCTTAAATAGCGAAATAAGCGTTTTGTATTCCGTTGCTACCGAAGAACCGACTAAGGCAGTCACCTCAGAACAGAACCAAGTGCTAAGTGAAAGCACTAGAACCGAACCCAAGTGAACCTAGATCAGTTATAACAGTATTTTTATAACCGCGAACCGAACCTAACCAAGTAGTGAAGTGTATAGTATTCTTTTACCTAGTTATTAAGCGTTAAGTATAAGAGGAAAGTATTCTTTATTTTATTACTGTTATTATTGTGTGCTTATTATAAACTGTTGTGTATTTTTTGTGTTAATAGATTAAGTGTTATAAGTGAAAGTGATAAAAAAGGATCCTGATGAGTTTGTTTGGGCTTTCTTCTCATCAAGCGGCCATAGGAAATGCCTAGTAGAGTCAATGCAATAAATCATGTTTAAATCAACCGATCCTTTATTGAGCCGTCATAGTATCCCCTCGCGGAAGATTTACAACCTTCCGCTTTAGATCCTCAAGAGCTATCGAAGCTTAGTTTCCACCTATTGACTGCGGGGCTTTGCGAGATCCGTAAACGCGTGGTCAATACGCACGTTGTTTTTGATTGATGTTATAGATATAGACGGTGATACAGCGAAGCATTATCTGGTGCCACAAGTGTGAATGAAAAAGACTGTCTTATAGGAAATCTCGCAGTGGTACGATTTAACAGGCGGGACGAGGTACGATATAGCCGACTCTCCCCTATTTTTGAGATAAAGTGTACATAATGTTTTGTGACAAGAGGATAAATAATAAAACCTGAAATATATCTTTAATATTTTCATCTTCAGTAGGAAAATCAGGACATAATGGTATTTATGCTCCTACCAATAGGAGAATCAGTACATTATTGTCTTCGTGCTCCTACCTTCCAGTAGGAGACTTTAGTAGGAGCACGACCCTGCACTGGAACGTAAGAACATTTAGATAGAAACAGAATATATACGCTTTAATCTGTCGGACCGTATTTAAAAAATTGGACAGTTGCGAGTCGGACTCGCCCACCGAGGGTTCCGTACAAATTTGTAGGTACTTAATTATTTTGATTCCCTTAGTACAGACTATATTTTTTAAGATTTTATTACAAATCGTCATTACTTTGGGGAGTTAGTGCACTACTCGTCATTTTCCCTGATTCGCCATTTTCGTTAATTCGTCAGTTTCCCTAATTCGTCAATGTCATCAAAATCTTTAATTCGTCAATTTCCCTAATTGGTCATTTTCTTCGACTCGTCATGTGTCATTGTCGGTATCATTTATTATTTGGACGGCGCCGTCACACCGTTCACGGCGCCGTTCCACGGCACCGTTCACGGCGGACGGCGCCGTGCCGTCGACATGGGGCCGCGCCCTTACGTTTTCCTCCTGTTTTTTTTTAGTACATTATTCAGACTATTATGTTCTAACACTAATGTTAAAAATATGTTAAAAATATTTCATTCATTGATATTGGCCCCAAAGACTCGATAATATCATAATATCATTCGCTTAAAAATATCAGGTTAAAAAATTATCTAAATATCTACTCCGACTGTACTTGACCAGTTAGTGAAAGTGACTTAATGAATAAAATGGCGAATTAGAAATTGACGAATTAAAGATTTTGATGGCATTGACGAATTAGGGAAACTGACGAATTAACGAAAATGGCGAATCAGGGAAAATGACGAGTAGTGCACTAACTCCATTTTTGGTATGTCAATATTTTATAACTTGGTTTCTGAATTGATAATGTCATTTAGGATTTTCTATTTGTTTTTAAGGTAGCTGCCGTAGCCGTCACGTCGCCGACAAAGTAGACGTTTTCGTGGAATGCCCCTTTGAAAGAAACTCGTATCTAAAAACGTCGTACAGAAAAACGTCAAAGTTACATACAAACTTCATATACACTTACTGTGTTTTTACTTGGAGTCAGATAAGGGTTTTTTTGAAGTAGTGACGAAATGTATAGTTTTCAGAATTTTCCCTGTGCTTCATCACTTCACTACATAGTATATCACTACATAGTATAAAACAAAGTCGCTTTCTCTGTCCCTATGTCCCTATGTATGCTTAAATCTTTAAAACTACGCAACGGATTTTGATGCGGATTTTTTTAATAGATAGAGTGATTGAAGAGGAAGGTTTATATGTATAATACATGCATAATATAATAGAGAAACACCGTGCGAAGCCGGGACGGGTCGCTAGTGTAGTATAAGACTGTATTACTCGCCAAATTTCATAGTTCTAGGTCAACGGAAAGTTACCCTAACCCTGTAAATTTTGAATTCCTTGGGAGTGTCGAACGAAATATACCTACGTTTTTTGCTGCATAAAAGGCCGTATCTTTTTTTTACATTAACTTTAACGAAGTTTGATTTTTTCCCAGCTTCAAGAAACTGTAGACCTGAGTGTATGGTAGGTTTTATTTTCAACTTGATACCTCCATGCGTTCCTAAGATAAAGGGTCCTGACAGATAGACATACGGACAACAAAGTGATACTATAAGGTTCGCGTTTTTTCCATTAGAGGTACGGAACCCTAATAAAGACCCGTAATATACTTAAATATTACCTACTGTTGCTTTTGTTACTAGGAAAACAGGAATTCCGTTTGATAGATTATGTAAGTTCAACACAATGACGTAAAATGTACATCATGACAAATGTACAGTTAGGTACGCAGAATGTCCTCACGTGCAAAATGTTCAATCGTCAAACATACAAAACGTAAAAAAGTACAGTTGTAATGAATTAATGACACTGACACGCATATTGATTTTTTCAAAATTTACTCCAAATTATTTAAAACAATGACGCTTACTGTCACTTGGCAGTGTCCGACAGGTGGCTCGCGGTATTTGAGCTCCCGAAGTGTTGTGGTACCGCCCTGTGAAACCCGAAGTGCGCCATCTTGACCTTGGGGTTTGGCTTGATCAGGGTAGTATGGGAGAGGAGGTGAAAAAAAATTGAGTGATACGAAAATGAGTGTAATTGTTTTTATTCGAGCAGTTTTGGAAACGTACTTTGATGGTTAGAGTTAATTTTTTTATTTTGATGGTTGTCAAAAACCGTATTGCGGACTACTTTCCCCAAAATAAATGGTTAACTTTCATAGCAATAACGTTACCAACTGATAAAAACGCAGCCACCACGCGGGTCTTTTGTACGCTAAATTGCCTTCTTAATGTTGCGAACAGCTGAAATTCGTATAGCCGGTCCAATATCATTTGAGAAGAATGGAAAAAGGTAACCGAATTGCGCAATGATAACACGAATAAAGATACATCAAAACATTTATAACGTGCCCGGTTAATCTATCTAAATGTTAGCAAATAGTAGGTAGTTGACTATAAATTATATATCTGACAGTTGAGGGTAAAAATAAAAACCATTTGAGTATTGTGATTAACTGCCTTAAATGAATACTAAGATATTGTGAAATCGTATTAATGTTATATTAAAGTTACTTAATCTAAATTAATTATGAATTAGTACAGATAACTTAAAAATTATAATATAAAATGTTTAATTATCATTATAAAATGTATAATACATATAAAAATATTTGATCTTGGTGGCAACATTGGTTGCTTGAAGGAGTCTGGCTAGGTTTTTAAAATGGCATTCCTTTACTGGTCACTGATAAAAATAACTTCTTAAGTGTAATTAATTAAAACATCATCTTTATCTACAAGTGAAGTGTATTATTCACCGATCCTGGTGTTCCTGTAGTACGATTTGCTTTCAAATCAGAAGTCTGGAAAAGCAGCCCACGTCGCCGGGAACCGAGGTATTTGACCGCGGGAAAAGGTCAGTGGTGATTTTTTTTTGTACAATTGGTGATGCCGTGTGTACTTTTACGAAGTGATTATTGCTCGTGCCGTGAAAAGTGACGTGATAGACGCGAAACATTGATTATTTGGCGGCGGATTCGTTGATTGATTTAAACGTAGTCATAATGGAGTTCGGAAATCGGTACGCGAATATTAATTAGCCTTTTGTGTCGAGTTGTTACGTGTTTGTCCGAAGATAAATTAAGGACAGTAATTGTGACGATTGTTGTTTACAATGAAAAATAATGGTATATTAGAAAATGTTACATCTAAACTTTGAAACGTTAAGACTGTACATTGTATGTGTCAGCATTAATAAGTTTTACGATAACAGTACGTAGATAAACGTGTGTTCTATTCTTTTGTTGTCGATTTTGTAATAAATTGTTGCAAGGTGATTACTTATTGTGTTAAGGGTTGCGTACGGAATCGCTAACCATGGGATCCGATCATAGAGCTTCCAGATCTCGTAAGCGTCGATCAAAACATCGTCGTCACTATTCTCATTCTTCAGACCGAAGTGTGTCTAGGACATCGTCACGTAGTTCGACTTATTCGCCACCGCGTCGGCGACATAAAAAACAAAGAAAACATGACCGTCACAGAAGTAAACCAAACAGTAAGGTTGTGAACCACCCCGGAAATGATCATAATGCTAAAAGTTTTACTCCGCCGTTAGTTGCAAACAGTCATCCTAGTAAAGATCATTTAGCCAGGCAGCCGGTTGTGCAGAACGCGGAGGTAGGTCAAGCGGGTATAAGTAATATCGGAGTGGGAAATGTTTTGCCGGGTCATGCTTACACCGCTTATATTAACGTAGTTCCTGAATTTGACCCCAACGATGGCGCGCAAAATATTGAATCCTGGATTCATAAGGTCAATGAGTGCGCTCAAATATATTCGTGGACGGACACTCAGACGTGTCATTATGCATTACCTAAGCTGTCAGGTTTAGCTAAGCGTTGGTACCAGGGCCTGCCATCCCTTTTGTATACTTGGCCGCAATGGGTGGAAAAGTTAAAATTAGCGCGTCCCTCTACCGAAAATTATGGCGATCTGCTTCAACGAATGCTTAATGTGCGTTGTAAGATTGGGCAACCATTAGACGTGTACTATTATGAAAAGATGATTATGATAAATAAATGTGACGTAACGGGTCGTAAGGCCGTAGGGTGTTTAGTTCATGGAATAGACGATAAATTTGTAAGGATGAGTGCCAATTCGTGCCGTTTTGAGGAACCGGAACAATTATTTTCGTATTTAAGAACGTTGTCTCAGAACGATAGCTATTTAATGTCTCAAAAACGCAATAAACCGTGGAATAAGGATACCAGACCAAATCAAAACGCCACGAATGCAATGCACACAAATACCGAGCTAGTTAAACCGGATATAGTTTGTTTTAACTGCGGAGAAGTTGGGCATATTCGGTCTAAATGTACAAAACCTATGAAGAAGTGCAACATTTGCCGTAGAGTGGGCCACATGGCTACTGAGTGTCGTAATAGGATGGCTTTAGGGTCGTCAACTAACTCTAGTAATAGTGCGTTATTGCAACTCCCTGCCCCATCGGATGATAAGGACGTTAGACGTATCGAGACCAGTGAAACGGAAATACCCCGTGTGCAATCATCAGAACTTGAGAGTGAGAAATACTACAAGGACGTTAAGCTTGGGGGCGTACCTACACGTGCTTTCGTTGATCTAGGTAGCTCTTGTACTCTGATTAAAGAGAGTTCAGCTAAAAAAATATTTGGTTCTTGGCAATGTCCTGACAAAATGCCAAATTTGAGAGGATTTGGTAATTCGACTGTTCGACCTCTGGGCTTAGTAAACGGTACCCTAAGTGTTGATGATGTAGAAAGTCCTGTCGATTTTGTAGTCGTACCCGATCATCTTTTGCCAAGCGAAATTATGATAGGGCAAACATTTACAGAATTACCTGACGTCGTAATAATAAAAACTGCAAAGGATTTAACCTTCTATAAAGCCCCAGGGGAAGAGTGTAATCAACCAAATATTAAATACGCGCTGAATACAGTCACAGACATAACAATTGCACCAAGCTCTACTTCACCTATAGAAGTGAGCACTACAACGAACTTTACCGGATCTCTGTATATACCAGCTTCATTTTGCAGCGCGCCGCAAAAAGATTATATAGTTTTACCTGGACTATACAGTTTTAACAACAGTCAAGGGTTCGTTATGATTTCAAACGTGGCAGACGCTGAATTGAACTTTAACAAAAATCAAGTATTAGCTAGGGGAAGTAATTACGAGGAAATCGCTGAACCAGCAATACGATTAACTACAGTTACGGATGAAAACAAGCAAGCATTACCAATGGAAGATGTTGTTACGGGTACACAGTTGAATGAAACAGAGCGCGAAGTGTTTCACGCGCTTTTGTCTAAGTACCGCGATTGCTTCGCCTTAGACTTATCCGAACTAGGTAAAACTGATTTGGTCGAAATGGTTATTAAACTAAAGGATGATAATCCCGTGGTTTACAGCCCGTACCGTATGTCCCTTAAGGAAAAAGAACAATTGACAGCAATTATAGAAGATCTGCTTAAGAATGGCATTATTAGGGAAAGTTCATCGTCTTATGCAAGCCCTGTGTTGTTGGTTAGTAAGAAAAATGGGCAAAAACGTTTATGCGTTGACTATCGGGCATTGAACCGGAAAACCTTAAAAGATAAGTACCCGCTACCTCGCATTGAGGATAAATTAGATTGCCTTGGCGGTAATAATTTCTTCACCAGCCTTGATTTAGCCAGTGGCTACTACCAAGTGCCAGTATCGGAGAATTGTAAGCATTTGACAGCGTTTGTCACCCCGGATGGCCTCTATGAGTTTAATCGGATGCCATTTGGGCTGGCAAACGCTCCGAGTGTTTTCCAGCGTGCAATAAACTCCATGGTTAATGGCGTTGGACAAAAACTGGTACTTGAGTATATGGATGACCTTTTGGTCCCATCAAAATCTATTGAAGAGGGCCTTGAAAAACTCGAAAAGGTGTTTATAATGCTGCGTAATGCTAAACTCACACTAAATTTAAAAAAATGTGTATTTTTCCAAGAAAAGATCGAATATCTAGGTTATGAAATTTCTAGAGAAGGTGTTAGGCCAGGATCACTCAAAATTGACGCTGTTAAAAAATTTCCCACACCAAAGAACGTGCATGAAGTACGTCAATTCGTAGGACTGGCCAGCTATTTTCGTAGGTTCGTTCGAAATTTTTCCGTAATAGCTAGACCTTTAACTGTTCTTACGAAGAAGAACGAACCTTGGCGATTTGAAGCTGAGCAAGTAGCCGCTTTTAATCAGTTGAAGGATATATTGATTAGCAGGCCTGTTTTGGCATTGTATGAGCCTCATGCCCAATTAGAGGTGCACACAGATGCGAGCAAGATGGGACTTGGAGCTATTTTGCTACAAGATGCTGGTCAGGGACTCCAACCCATCGCGTTTTATAGTCGGCAAACCTCACCTGAGGAACAAAAATTTCACGCTTATGAGTTGGAGACTCTGGCCGTCATAACTGCACTAAATCGATTTAGAGTATATTTGCTTGGCTGTTCGTTCAAATTAGTAACAGACTGCCATGCAATTCGTAGCACTATGACCAAGAAGGACTTAATCCCTAGAGTGGCGAGATGGTGGATAGCGATGCAAGAATTTGACTTTGCTATAGAATATCGAGCTGGCACAAAGATGACTCATGTAGATGCCCTGAGTCGAAATCCTATAGCTGCAGAGCATCCACCATGTCGCGATGATGATTGTCACGTCTTTCACGTAGATACTGCTAATTCAAATATCGCGACTGATGATAAATGGTTACAAACCGTACAACAGGCTGATCCCGAACTACAAAGGATAGTACAGATTTTAAAAGACCCTGAAACTAATGCGATGATAGATATCAAAAATAATTTTGTATATAAAAATGATAGGCTGTATCGTATAGTTAAAAATGGAGAGGATGTAACTTTGCTATGGGTTGTTCCAAAGTCTGTAAGGTGGCAGATACTTAAAGGTAATCATGATGACGTTGGGCACTTTGGGTATGACAAGACTTATGAAAGAATTCGTAAGGTATATTGGTTCAAAAGGATGCGGCGGTTTGTCAAAAAATATTGTAAAGCATGTTTACATTGTGCATATAACAAAGTGCCCGGCGGTCCAAAGGAAGGTATGTTGTACCCAATTCAAAAACCTGATAAGCCGTTTGACACCTTACATGCTGATCACTGCGGTCCGTTTCCTACAAGTAAGAGGCGAAATTCTTATATACTAGCAATAATTGACGCTTTTACTAAATTTATTTACATAAAACCTGTCAAAAATTGTAAAAGCAGTACAACAATAAATGTCTTCGAAGAATATTTCAACTTGTTTGCTGTCCCCAGGCGTTTGATTACAGACAGGGGAACAAGTTTTACTAGCAAGGCTTTCGAAAAATACATAAAGCAGAAGGGATCTGTTCACATACTGAACGCGGTTGCTAGCCCTCGCGCAAACGGTCAAATCGAGCGCTACAACCGTTCTATTGTAGACGCACTTACATCAACGAACTATGGCAGACCTGATAATGAGTGGGACTTTTGTGTCCCAAAGGTTCAATGGGGCCTAAACAATACCATCAATAAGGCGACTAATAAAACACCAGCTCAATTATTATTTGGCTTAAACACCACGGGTAGTTCTGATGGTGTAATGAATGCGATAGTTTCTGAAGCTCAGGAGTATGATAATCCTGACGCTTTAAGGGCTGAGGCTAGTGAAAGAATGCGTGTAGAACAAGAAAAGCAAAAGGTACGCTTTGATAGTAAGAGAAAAAGTCCACATACTTACAACGTTGGAGATCTCGTGCGTGTTGAGAGGGAGATAGGTAATCCAGCAGGTCAAAGTAGGAAATTGCAACCTAAATGTAGCGGGCCTTATAAAATTACCAAAGTATTAGGTAATGATAGGTATGAGGTTGAAGACACGCCTATTACTAAAAAGGAGGGTAAACCTTTATATAGATCGGTATTTGCAGTAGATAAGATTCACCCTTGGATGGTTTTCGTTAATGATCCCATGGAAAGCGACTCTGATACAGAAACTGTTTTACCATAAATGTTTTATATAATGTTCATTAATCATTATGAAACGATATTTCTAAATAATCGTATAAAATTAAATTGATGATTATTTCAAGTTTGTACGAATTACAGATGTAAATGTATGTTTATATATAATAAGCCCATAGTGTCCTTTACCAGCCCGTAGTGGCGTTACCAGCCCGTAGTGGCGTTACCAGCCCGTAGTGGCGTTACCAGCCCGTTGAGGCGTTACCAGCCCGTTGTGGCGTTACCAGCCCGTTGTGGCGTTACCAGCCCGTTGTGGCGTTACCAGCCCGTTGTGGCGTTACCAGCCCGTTGTGGCGTTACCAGCCCGTTGTGGCGTTACCAGCCCGTTGTGGCGTAATTAGCCCTTGGTGGCGGTATTGGTAAGTAGTAGTGGTAAGCAAAGGTATATTAGTGTTACCAACTATTTTCGATTGTTGTACTGATTGAGACTGTTTGACGAAACAATTAATGTGATTAATTACATATTGTTTGAAATGGTTATAAAATTGCTTATGTCAGTAATTTATGATTAAATTTTCTGTGTATTTTCAAATCACTGGCCATACTTTAACGCGAGGACGCGAACGGTGTCAGAAAAGGCCGAATGTTAGCAAATAGTAGGTAGTTGACTATAAATTATATATCTGACAGTTGAGGGTAAAAATAAAAACCATTTGAGTATTGTGATTAACTGCCTTAAATGAATACTAAGATATTGTGAAATCGTATTAATGTTATATTAAAGTTACTTAATCTAAATTAATTATGAATTAGTACAGATAACTTAAAAATTATAATATAAAATGTTTAATTATCATTATAAAATGTATAATACATATAAAAATATTTGATCTTGGTGGCAACATTGGTTGCTTGAAGGAGTCTGGCTAGGTTTTTAAAATGGCATTCCTTTACTGGTCACTGATAAAAATAACTTCTTAAGTGTAATTAATTAAAACATCATCTTTATCTACAAGTGAAGTGTATTATTCACCGATCCTGGTGTTCCTGTAGTACGATTTGCTTTCATAAATATATAAAAGCAGAAACTGACTGACTGACATATCAACGCACAGCCCAAACCGCTGGTCCTAGGAATTCCAAATTTAGAACGTAGGTTCCTTATAAGGTTAGGTTATACTTATTTTAGTTATACTTAGGATGCACTAAGAAAGGATTTTTCAAAATTCACTCCCGAAGGGGTTCAAAATTTGTATGGAGAGTCTACGATTTTAGAAGTAAGAGGTTTGAAACTTCATGCTTACTCTTTATTAGATTACAAGAAAAGTGATTTCACCGTTTTTCGAAATTCATCCTCTAAGGGTTTTAAATGGGGGTTGAAAGTTTATATATCAACGCACCGCCCAAACCGCTGGTTCTAGAAATTCCAAATCTGGCACGTAGGTGCCTTATAAGGTCTAGGGGTGCACTAAGAGAGGATTTTTCAAAATTCACCCCCTAAGGGGTTAAAAATTTGTATGGAGAGTCTACGATTTTTGAAGTAAGAGGTTTGAAACTTCATGCCTCTTCTTTAAAATTAATGAAAAGTAATTTCACCTTTTTTTTAAATTCATCCACAAAGAGGTTTAAACAGGGGTTGAAAGTTTGTATCGTGACTCCACGATCTTTTTAAGTGGTTTGAAATATCATGGTTATACTCTTCATTAGAATACAAGAAAAGTAATTTCACCGTTTTTCAAAATGAATCCTCTAAGGGGTTTAAATGGGGGTTGAAAGTTTGTATCGGGACTCTACAATCCTTTTAAGTAAGAGGTTTGAAATATCATGTTTAGAGTCTTCATTAGAATATAAGAAAACTGAAAAACAAGTGAGAAAAAAGTGAATTCACCGTTTTTATTTCATACCTAGGCGGGGTTAAGAGACGTTACTGCTTAACGTGCCTTAGGTAACAATGTATAGGCGTACTACTATTAGCCTGCGGTAAAATACGTGCATCAGTAACCACTAACCACTCACATTTTAATCAAAATCCTAAGTTTTACCGTCGTTTCAGGTAAATTCAAATTCGGCACACGATATTCAAATTTAACACGGACGAAGTCGCGAGCAAAAGCTAGCTATATTATAGGACAATGTATTGTGGCTTACTGCTATCGGACTTTTGATTTGCGTGCAACTGGACTAAGTATTCGAAAATGCACTGTGTCAACTACCTACTGTCCTGGAGAACGTGCTCCATGTATTAAAACCACGTGTTACATTAAATTGTGTATTTAAACTTTTAACGTTCGAAAATCTTAACACTGTAATATTATAAATGTGAAAGTTTGTGAAGATGTTTAGATGTTTGTTACTAAATAACGGTGTAACAACTGGATGGATCAAGCTGAAATTTGGCATGTAAGTAGACCAAGTCCTGGATTGAAACAAAGGATAATTTATATGTCGGTAAAGAGTTCCTTTGGGACAGTAACGGGAACTACGCGGGCGAGGCCGCGGGAAATTGCTAGTAATAAATAAACATACACCGTGTTTTTATTGATTTCCGTTAACTTCGAGGGCACATTCTTCAGATCTAATTAAGTTAATTCCTCCAAGAAACTAATGTTGTAACTCATGCCGTTTTTAAAATATTCATAATCTTAATTTAATCACCAACCAGTATAAATGAGCTATCATAATTCCAGCATTGTCATAGTTGACATTAACTTTTGACTAACTCAAAAGTGTCTTTTTAAATGGTTATCAACTCAGTATTAAATTATTAATTTTTTTTTTCGAATTTAACACGAAGCGATATACCTACCAGGTAGCTTCTATTGACGTACGAAGCAACGTGTCGAATTTAACGGAATAAACACAGTGTATAATGTAATGTAGATAATGTGAAGTGGCATGTCCTTGTGTCGGCGGCTAAGCCTCATTTTGCGTCGTTGCGCTAGCCCAGTTAGTTAGTTATAGGGAACGTGCACGAACTATAGGTGGCAGCACTAAACGACAAAAGAGACACGGGCGGACAATAAAGGAAACTATCATCGCCCCTGTCAAATCAAGCTGTCAATGTCAATGACAATATGTAAGTGTCATTGTCAAATATAGTAAGTCGAAGCTACACAGACGTGAATCGTGATAAATTAACGGCGTTTTTAAAACTTAGGTAGCAAAAATTATGTAAACATAGGTAGTAAATAGTAGCAAATAGGCAGTGAATGCTGATGGTATTCTAAAATTGATCTGCCATTTTGGTCAGTCATTCTGATGCTCCCACAATTTTTTCCTAATTTTTTTTTTTGTTTTTTGCCTTAAAATAATAGAAAAAATATATGTTAGGTAACAAATAGGTAGTAAATCATAGTACATAGAAAGTTGAAAATTAGGGGGTCCAACCGCGACACTAAATGTGGGCAGTCATCCTGACGTCAGAATGACTGCCCACTTCATTAAATAAATGTCTTTTTTAAAACTTAGGTAGCAAATATGTAAACATAGGTAGTAAATAGTAGCAAATAGGTAGTAAATGCTGATGGTACTCTAACACTGAACTACCATTTTGGTCAAATCTTCTAGCTATTTTTGAGTGTGACTGATCCATGCCTATAGATATTAAAATGACATTTTCTGGCATGCTTACACAACAAAATTATCTCAATACTAAAAGCGCGTTAATTACACTGTGGTGTAGGTAAAGTGGACAGATAGGTATAATAAAAGTGGAGCTTGCAACTTGAACGCAAAGTTTGGTATGGCGACTGCAAACGTGTCTAACGCGCTGAATCGGAACGCGAGTTATTAACTAGATAAAGTGAAACTTATTTCTCATTGTTAAAAAGTCTAAGTTTACGCGACAGTCTGAATGCCATGGAGCAGGCCAGAGCCACGTTCAAACTTGAACTTTTGTCTTTAGTTGTATAACACTTAGTTATACGTATACTTTACACTTAATTATTCTTAATATATCGCGTAAGTAAATTATTTTCACAGTTTAACAAATTAATCTAAATATATAAAAGAAGAAGTCCTGACTGACTGACTGACTTACTGATCAACGCACAGCCGAAACTACTGAAGTTAGGAACTTGAAATTTTCACAGTAGGGTGGTTATATAACGTAAGTAAGGGATAAGAAGGGATTTTTTGAAATTCATCCCCAAAGGGGGTTAAATGGGGGTTGAAAGTTTATATGGGGACCATACGATTTTTAAAGTAGGAGATCTGAGACTTCGAACATAGACTCTTTAATACAATTTAAAAAAAGTAATTTCACCGTTTTTGGAAATTCATCCCCAAAGAGGGTTAAATGGGGGTTGAAAGTTTATATGAAGACCACACGATTTTTAAAGTAGGAGATCTGAGACTTCGCATATAGACCCATCAAGATGAGTACAGGAAAGTAATTTCACGGTTTTTTGAAATTCATCCCCAAAAGGGGTTAAATGGGGGTTGAAACTTTGTATAGGCACCAAACGGTTTTTGACGTTAGAGATCTGAGAGTTTGCACATAGATCCTTCAATATGACATGAGAAAAGTAATTCCACCCTTTTTTGAGATTCATCCCTAAAAGGGGTTAAACGGGGGTTGAAATGTTGTATAGGGACCAAATTATTTTGAAGTTACAGATCTGAGAATTCGTATATAGACTCCTCAATAAAGGTCGAAGAAAGTAATTTTACCGTTTTTCAAAATTCATCCCCAATGGGGAACATCCTAAATGGGGGTTGAAACGATTTTTGAAGTTGCAGCTCTGAGACATCGTACATATTCTCCTCAATATGAGTACAGAAAAATAATTTCACGGTTTTTCGAAATTCATCCCTATAAGGGCTTAAACGGGGGTTGAAAGTTTAAATGGGGACCAAACGATTTTTAAAGACGGAGATCTGAGACTTTGCACATAGACCCATCAATATGAGTACAGGAATGTAATTTCACGGTTTTTCTAAATTCATCCCCAAAAGGGGTTAAATGGGGGTTTGAAACTTTGTATAGGCACCAAACGATTTTTAAAGTTAGAGATCTGAGAGTTCGCACATAGATCCTTCAATATGAGATAAGAAAAGTAATTTAACCCTTTTTCGAAATTCATCCCTAAAAGGGGTAAAACGGGGGTTGAAATATTGTTTAGGGACCAAATTATTTTTAAGTTACAGATCTGAGACTTCGTATATAGACTCCTCGATAAAGGTCTAAGAAAGTAGTTTTACCTTTTTTCAAAATTCATCCCCAACAGGGGTTAAATGGGGGTTAAAACGATTTTTGAAGTTGGAGCTCTGAGACATTGTACATAGGCTCCACAATATGAGTGTAGGAAAGTAATTTCACGGTTTTTCGAAATTCATCCCCAAAAGGGGTTAAACGGGGGTTGAAATTTTGTATAGGCACCAACGATTTTTGAAGTTGGAGATCTCAGAGTTCGCACATAGATCCTTCAATATAAGTAGAGAAAAGTAATTTCACCCTTTTTCGAAATTCATCCCTAAAAGGGGTAAAACGGGGGTTGAAAGTTTAAATGGGGACCACACGATTTTTAAACTAGGAGATTAGTTGCAAAAAGTAATTTCACCGTTTTTCAAAATTCATCCCCAACGGGGGTTAAATGGGGCTTGAAACGATTTTTGAAGTTGGAGCTCTGAGATATCGTACATAGTCTCCACAATATGAGTACAGGAAAGTCATTTCACGGTTTTTTGAAATTCATCCCCAAAAGGGGTTAGATGGGGGTTGAAAATTTGAACTTTGAAGTTAGAGCTCTGAGAAATCGTACATAAACTCCTCAATAAGAATAAAGAAAAGTAGTTTTACCATTTTTCGAAATTCATTCCTAAAAAGGGGTCAAACGGGGGTTGAAACTTTGTATGGGGACCAAACGATTTTTGTAGTAAATCTTGAACTTCGTTCATAGACTCATCCATAAGAGTAAAGAAAAGTGATTGCTGTTTTTTGGAATTCATCCCCAAAGGGGTTAAAATGGGGGTTGAAACTTTGTGTAGGGTACAAACGATTTTTGAAGTTGGAGCTCTAAGACATCGTATATAAACTCCTCAATAAGAGTAGAAAAAGTGATTTTTCGTTTTTCTAAATTCATCCCTAAGAAGGGGTCAAACGGGGGTCAAAACTTTGTATGGAGACCAAACGGTATTTATAGTAGATCTTAAACTTCTTACATAAACTCATCCATGAGAGTAAAGAAAAGTGATTGCTGTTTTTTTGAAATTCATCCCCAAAGGGGTTTAAATGAGGGTCGAAACTTTGTATACGGACCAAAAGATTTTTGAAGTTGGCGATCTGGGACATCGTACATAGACTCCTTAATAAGAAAAAAGAAATGTGGTTTTACCGTTTTTTCATCCCTAAAAAGGGATCAAAAGGGGGTTGAAACTTTGTAAAGGGACCAAACGATTTTTGTAGTAGATCTTGAACTCATCTAAAAAAGAAAAGAAAAGTGATTGCAGTTTTTTGAAATTTATCCCCAAAGGGGTTTAAATGGGGGTTGAAACTCTGTATAGGGTCCAAAGGATTTTTGAAGTAGGAAATCTGACACTTCGTACATAGATCCTTCAATAAGGGTACAGAAAAAATGTTAAACCATTTTTTGAAATTCATCTCCAAGGGTTATAAATGGGGACCAAAACTTTATAAAGGGACCAAATGATTTTTAAAGTAGGGTATCTAAAACTGATTAAACTGAATAGAACTCAAATGATTTCACGGTTCATTAAAATTTATCTCGAAGACGGGTTGAGTAAGTAGGGGTTGAAAGTTTTTTTAGGGACCCGTACAATTTTTAAAGTAAAAGGTTTTTAACTCCATGCATAGCATATAGCAATTAGTAGATTGTTTTTTTGTGTAAGTAACAAGCGGTTTATTAAGTGCATTTAATTTTTTGGTAATAATCCTTAAATGGACTTAAGAATTGATTTTCACGGTAAATGTGCATTGTGCAGTTTTGGGCCCAATATTTGAGGGTTTTGTTTAATTACAACAAAGTTTATGAATAAATATCAGAAACTATTAATTGCCTATTAAGATTAATTGCCTAATTATAATTTACACCGCAGACGAAGTCGCGGGCATCAGCTAGTAACACAATAAAACTTTTGGTTGACCGCTTTTTTTACTTCATCTGTTAATTCACTGACCACCTCCGGACTGACTTATCAGAACCTCGTTATCAAGTTTAAATTATAATAATACATATCGTGTTGTAGCGGGAACTCAATGCGTGGACAAACATTCATAAAATCGGTTTATTATATTATGTAAATATTTAAAAAAGCACTCACAAAATTTGATCAAATATATAAATTGAAATAAATAAAACCGATTAAGAACTTACAGTTGGCCAACGCTCATACAATCGGATTGCTCAGACGCCTATGGCCGTAAGTGCGCTATTAGGAAGAATGTATGTTCCGAGTTTGCAAATCACCCGCGTCTTACACGGCCCCTCGCCCGCACGATTTCAGAGTAAATCGTCTTCATCAGCCGACTGTATGTTCTTCAGGCTGTAACAATGTTGTGCTTATGGCTTGTGTTCTGTTGTGTGTGTAGGGGGCACTCCAAGAGTCCATATCGGTGTTCACTTCTTTGTATCGGGCACGTCGAACTCGCTGACCTGTGCCTCTACTAGCTGCTTGCTGCGCAGCTTAATAGTGGCATGGCCTGGCACGTTGGGGTCCTCCGTTTCGAACTCAATCAGTCCTGTAACATTTCAACATACATGAAAAATTTGGTAAACCTTGAAGCCTGTGAGACTTTTGTTTTGTTATGATAAATTAGTGTATCAAAATCAGGCGTATGTCTTTCCGCGATTCTGCTGCGCGGTAATTATTATTATTTCTTGCCTGATGCATTAAGCAAGTCAGTGGTTGTCGCGCGTCGACAGGACCCATACCTAAGATGGCACAAGCAAATTGATAAGGTTTCAAATAGTCTAGCTAGTGCATGTTACGCTCTGAAATGTCTATCCAGTACAGCCGACAAAGAAACCCTAAGAACAGTCGATTTTGCGTATTTTGAAAGTGAATCAAATCACAAACCATGTATTAAAGTAGACCCAACAAATGCTTGCACTTTGCGTGCCATGTCTTTGCCCGTTGCGCAAATTACCGCTCAGTTGCACACGCGCCGTTAAACTGTCAAACGTGACGTACGTAAAATAGAAAATGGTTTATTGCGCCGTAATTAATTGTACACACAATATGTACTAAGGTAAAATAATTACTGGAGGCTGCAGTAACATATGTATAGATGGGTATCTCAGCTATGGGTAAATTAATTACTTTGTAGATAATGTCATTCGAGACGTAACGCTGCACATGTGATTGCATCAATCAATAACCAATATAATATACCTATGCCTGAATATTGTTACGGATCGCCAAATCCTGGAACGCAAAATGCTGATTATCATTGTATCTGTTAGTTGACTACGACTTACGAGTATAGTTAAGCATAAATTTAACAAAAATAGACAAATATAATAAAAATATAATGATAATTTACTATGCTGCACTGCTAACATTATATAAAAAGTAATGTTTATAATTTATAATCATCGTCAATTTATTACTATTATAGCGTTCTTTTGATAAAATATATTAGTTTCAAGAAAAAGAATTGAATAAGTTTTTTATTGCTGACTGTAATTAAATACAAATCTCCCAACAATATCAATAGACATTTAAAAAGTTTATCATATCTCTTAATATTTTTTGACTCTCGGGGTAAGCATTGAAAAATAAAACAAAATTTGAGGGTTGCGGCATTTCTTCAACGCCAAAATGCGTTGTGTGTGAAATTTCCGAGTTTGCTACAACGCGGCATACATTTTTATAAGCGCCATAACGGGAATTTCGGGTTGTGGATGTTATGCAAAACCCAGAACGCATTGTAAGCGTTTAATGCCGCGTGGTGTGGCTGAAAGTGTTCAATCTTTGAACCTAACAAATTTAATACATCATAAGGATTTTTAATTACCTACATAAGAGAAAGAGATGCAATACGCCTAGTTTTTAAGAGGGCGTATCAAGTTTCCGTTTTTCTTCAAAAAGCTACGTTAACCAAAGTACCTACCTAATAAGCAAAAATGTAAATGTTTTCTTATCACTTCTAACACAAAGAAATGTTTGTTTACATGATTGGACACGTAAGCCTCAATGCACTATACATTTTCATGGAATTACCCCAAGGCGTTATTAATTTTTTTTTTATCATCATGACTTCATGACGCGCATACAGGAAAGAGGATAACCTACCTCCTTCGACGATCACTTCTTCCTTGTAGTTGTCGCACATGAAGCGCGCCAGGATGTTGTGGTAGAAGACGTTGGCAGCCTGCCGCACCTCGGGCGTCACTTCCATCTTGGATACGGCACCAATCAGCACATTCAACTTCTGGCGCGCCGTCGCCAGCAGTTTGTCGACTGGGACACCAAACATACTATACATCTCTACCATATTTTTACTACTACAGATTAGTGGCCCTGCGAGCTGTAGGTACTTAGACCTTGCGAGTCTGTCAGCCCCCATGGCTCTGCCGTATAGGTGACCTACTGTAGTCAGGGATGGATACAGTAGATTACGTTTAATTTTTCAATGTATTTGGTGTTTGTATCAATAGTCGTAATATAGTATTTTATGCAACAGTTGTATAAGAAGGTTCAAAAAATGCGAATTGCGTGAGTTGCGATACGAGCCGCGAACGCGGCGAGTATCGCAAATAGAGACGCAATGAGCGTTTTTTGACTTAATTATACAACGTTGCATACAATACTTTTTCTACGACAGGTTTTAAAATTATAAAATACAAACAAGGCATAACCTGCAAAGAAGGCAAATATGACGTATGACTGTCAGTATGTGTCTATGGTAAACTTTTTATTTTTTAAATGAAGTTGACACGCAGTGAATATATTAAAAATACTTTTGTTTTTATGTTGGCATCAATGAATTTAGTTCAGAAAGTTTTGTTTTTCTTAAAAGCCGTAGGATTTTAATTGTTTGTTAAGTTGGTAGTTGTGCATTTTTACCGTAAAGTTAAAATTGAGCGCTTAATCCTTGACCTCAGTTTAACCTAGATTTAGAAGTCTGTGGTTGCTAGCAATAACGTAAAGTGGCTATAACGACACTAGTGCTGTTATGGGGAATAGAGTATAGACTTCTCTGAACTCATATTATATATGTTCTTATATTAGTGTTCGTGACCAAGTAAAAGACAGATAACAGTACAGGAGTAGAAAAAAGAATTTAAAGACTCATAATCAGGCATAAAAGTTTTTGTGGCAAAAACGTCAATTACAGTAAACGGCCATAAAGAATGCACATCGGCAATCATCGCATTTCCGAATACAAACGAATGCTAATTTCCATGGACATCAATTATTAGATTAATCGTTCATCAGGATTTGAATTTAGAACTAAGTACTTTATTGTTGTTTTGTTTTGATTTCACGTGGAATATATAGAGCTGTAAAACACGGTGTAATTATATTTAATTATTGCTTGTTGGGGAAAAATAATATATGTACATACATATAAAAGGGGTTGACTGAGCATTAGCAACTGATGTTATACTACTAGCATATTTAAATGTGGGTTTAAAGATCGACAAAAAGTGTAATATTGCGGTGACAAGTTGCTAGGCCATCGCCCACAACACGGTTTAACCCTGTACCCTTAGTCGACTCATGCGACACCCCCGGGAAGAAAAGGTTGGTGTTATTCTAATCCGACACCACACGGGAAAAAAAATTGTAGATAATTTCGCGTGACTGGCAAAGTAACGGCTTACCTTTTTTTTCCTATAGATGCCATAGTACAATCGAACCAACTGAATCATGACCCACTTTGCTGACAATTCGTTTGAAACTTTCCAACTTGTAAGGTCTATCGACACACTTAGGACGTTTTAGATCCTAGCCAAATTACGTCAATATAGGTCGGAGACAATTTTAACCTTTGTTATCATTGCAATAGAATAGTACTTTTTGATACAAGTGCGGAAAGTATGTCATTTTTCACGAGTCCCGAGGTGTCTTGGCCCGAGCCGTAAGGCGAGGGACAAGACTCGGGACGAATGGAAATGACACTTCCGCACGTGTATCAAACGACGTTTTTTAATACATTTGCGAAAAATTACAACGAAAATGAAATGATTGAATGATTAAGAGACAAATTTGTTTATTTTTTGGCCTCATAAAAATGGAGCACTCAATTGGAACACTTATTAAGAGTCACGTTGAGTATCCTGACCACATTGTAGATGCCTGCTATTTCTTAGATAATTCAAGAAAGTAGGCCATAAGTACATTTTCTGAGAATGACGCCGTTCGATTTTCTCGTTTCCAGTCAATGAATTGCTCATAGACGGCCAGATATTCCTCCTTCGACTTCTCTGGTAAAATAATGAATAGTAGTTGCCGTTGACACCTTTGCTAGTATATCTCGTGGTGTTGAATTTATTTCAAAATCGTCTGAATCGCTCATTTTTCACAAAAGTGTTATCAAACTAATGCGTGATAATTATTAATTACAAAATTACTATCATGAATGAAAATGGCGGGAATAAAACAAAATGTGTTACTTTTAATTGCGAACTTTTTCCAACGTGGGCAGCGTTTGTCACCATTCAGCCAAATAAAAATAAACTATTTTGGGAACAGACAAACGTTCTAACATAATTTAACTGCATTTAAAAATGGAAAAAAGCAATAAATATTTAAATACTTAATAGCTCATTAATTTCCAAGTAAAATGTAATCTTTAGTGCCGGAAAGCTAGTTGTCATTTATAAAACTCGAACAGCCTGCACCATATTATCTTATCTGTGACAATTTTTATTTTTTGGGTCTCGCATAATACTAGTATTATGCGAGACCGCTGACTAAACTACTCATTGGTAATACTCAAGAAGCATACTTTTTAAACTATTTTAATATTAGATAACAGTTTAATTGTTTATAATAAAAACAATCAAACGTTATATATGTGGATTTAATATTTTAAACGTATCAAATGTATACTTTCATTCAATGTCCACTGACGTAATAAAAACAAAGAACGTATTTGACCATTAGTTGGATGTATGTATTTGAACAACAGTAAATTAAAAAAAATGGGAAATAAAAAGCACTAGTTCGCAAAATCGAACTTTGCGCACGATATACAGCTACAAAAAGTACCACTTTTTGAGCAAGTGTATTAAAAACACATTTTACAGTCAATGTTTGAATCTCGAGCTAGCTCTCGCTTAGATAACCTTAACTTTTTGATGATGGAAAAATAATATTTCATAAATACAATGTTCTAAATGTGCGTCAAATGTCAAGTTATCAGTTGTCAGTCAATGTGAAAGAATAGAAACTAAATTGTAAAATGCTTAATCATTTTAAATTATGGCCAATTTAAAAGAACAGAGAGCTCGGATTATAGTCTCAAGTCAGGAAGACTATGGCATACGAAAAAAATCACGCGAATAGAATATATCTCGGAATACAGTGACAGTGCACTCCATAAATGTCAGTGTCTAATAACATGATAACAAGTTCCTCACCATGGAAATCTATCTTTAAGCAAATTTCGACCTACTTGCATTTAGGAGTTTTAGCAAAATGAGCTTATGGTGGGTCATGATTCAGTTGGTTCGATTGTACAAATTAAATTTTGTAAAAGTTTTAGCAACTCTATATTATATATTGACTTGGATATGCGACTGCACTCTCTCGCATTTGAACCACGACTGACAAAACAAACGTCGTGGTGTGTGCGACACAGATATCGCTATACGAAGTCGAAATTAGCCGATTGCCTCTTTCCAAAGATCGATGTGCATTCTTTATGGCCGTTTACTGTAACTAGGGATTCCTTCCGATATTAAATTTATCGATAACTGTTCAAATACTTATTTCGAAGTGACATTTCATAGTAGATATTAAGTTCACCGAATAAAATAGAACTTAACTAAAATACTGATCAGTACCCACCGAAGTTAATACATACGAGTATAATGATAATATTATGTAATTTAAGTAATTTAAGATTTTAAAATTCAAATAAACATCAATTTGAATAACAAACATTATTATTAACGTGTTTCTCACACAAAGGCTAAATAAAGTTATTCGATACGAAATGCACGAGAGACTATTACTTAGCATGAAAAAATTACCACTAATTAAGGCAAGCAGAAGAAACAATTCGTGTAGTTTTGAAAATGGCCGTCAAGACAAAGGCACTAAAAATCCTTAGGTCTAG
The DNA here is from genome assembly GCA_947034925.1 of Eudemis profundana. Classification (NCBI taxonomy): domain Eukaryota; kingdom Metazoa; phylum Arthropoda; class Insecta; order Lepidoptera; family Tortricidae; genus Eudemis; species Eudemis profundana. Next base: position 32,690,188 of record OX344794.1, read on the forward strand.
GGGATGGATGGATGACAATGTCAATGAAAATGGTATAAGGACATTGGTGAACAATTAAGAGAACCTTCTCGTCAAAATAATCAAATTATATAATAATATGTTTCCCAAAATGTGCCAAATTTTCTTTTGGTGTGCAATAAAGTATGATTGTATTGTATTGACGGCTTTTTTCGCCGACTGTATATTTTTAACTGATAGGCAAAAAATAACGTTAAATTGGTAAAGATTTTACAAGATCACTTTCGTTAACATTAGGTATGTATTTCGATCTAAAACTGTCCTTACCGGTTCGATAAAACTTTCCACTCTGTATATTTTTCAAACACCATATGAGTGTCGTTTTATAATCAGCAAATATTTTTGTGTGGCGTCTCTCGTGGTTAAAATTAAAGAGGTATATTTATATTGTGGATTTTTTGCTTCTTCAGTGGTAGAAATTGATTTTGATGGAGATGGCTCTCTTAATTGTTCACCAATGTCCTTATACGATCGTTCGCTGGCGTGCATAGTTTTAGAGAAAAAAAAATTGCGAAATCGAACTTGTCATCTCTCTCCCTACTAAGTCTGTTTTTTTATTTCAGGACACAAAAATGACAGCTACAAATGTCAAACGTAAAATTAAAGTGGCCAGCTTTTAAGAAACAGTGCTGTCCTTTGTGTCGGTTTGTGGTGTAATTATTAATAACCGATATAATAAAAAATACTATTTACGTTAAAACATATATTTAGGTACTTATCGAAAATTAATTACATATTAATAACAACATTGTATTCAACCTTTAACCTACTATTGGATAATTAGTACCTACGTATGTGATTCCGTTGCTTGAAATTATAACGCAGAGAAATAAAGCGGGTTTGGCGTCTTTTTAGCTTTGTAAGATAAGTAATGAGTTTCGAATGAAATAAAATGTAAATATTAGAAATATCGTGTATTTACAAATATTCTACATCTCCAAAAGGGTGGCATTTTTACCTAAAGTATTGTATCATTTTGGAACTTCGCGGATTATGCACTCATTGTGTTACACATACTTTAATATCAATAAACATAATTACGGTCGGCCTCAAAAGTTGCTGAACACATTTGTATCGTCGCGTAGTACTAAAGTGTCCAGCTACTTTTGAGGCTGACTGTACCTACAAAAATGTTTGTCGGTACTTACCGGTTGTGTCACATCACTATTTATGAGTTGTACAAAAACAGGCAACACATGAAATGTCATTTTTGTCTCAGGAAATAAAAAACAGACTATACACACGCGAAGTTTCTTCATTGTTCTTAATGTTAAAGCATTCAAGACAATCAAGAAATATCTGTACCGAGAATCAGATCAAAACGGGCAAGATACCTAACTACAAAGCTTGAAAGAGCAGCCTTGCTTTTTGGAGTTTCATCAAATTCAAAACCTTAATTATCTATAAGTGTCATACTTACAGTAAAAATGTATGGTACCTAATGTATAGAAAATTTAATGCAGTTAATTTATGCTGAAGCAACTTTTCCAAAATTAGCATGCGCTTTCAAGATAAAAGTAAAAGTCTGTAAAAAGTAACATTTAAATGACAATGATTTTTAGTGCTTTTATCTTGACTACCTAAGGACACCCTGTGGCCGTTTTCAAGTCTACACGAATTATTTATGCCGTTATCCTCAATTTTCTTATGCTATATGAAAAATACCCAAATCGCGATATTTGTGACTATAGTATTTGAAGAGTTCCCTCGATTTCTCCAAGATCATCAAATCCTGATTTGGTTGCAAAGGGACCACGGAGGTGTAGCTACCTTTTTAAACAAAAAAATGATTTTCCAAATCGGTTCAGCCGTCTTCGAGTAATCGCGTAACACAAAAAAGGTTCGGTTAGTAATATATCAAATAGATACACAACAATGCAAAAAGAAAACTCATTATAATGTATAGGTATAATATAAAAACCTTACAATGAAATGAGAAACGCATTTTCTTGACCCGTAAAAACGAATTATGTACGCTACTTCGGCCGGTTGAAATTACCGAGTCTGTAAAATGTATGCGTAAATACAATACGTATTTATTACGTATTATAAGAACTCTACAGGTGTATTTTGATGGTGTGCATGTCTTTAAACAACTTCGTTAACATTTACTATTTTGTTACCTTTCTAACAAGACGAACAATTAGTACTTCGAAGACCGTAGAGCTGAAATTGGTTGCGATTTAAGCTCATCATTTTTTACTGGTTCCGCCAAGACATAGAAATAGTAAATATTTGGTTGGGTTTAGCTAAAAATAATAAAAACACAACGCAAACGACGTAACGGAATTTACGTCATCGGCACCAAAAGTACGCTCCCTGCTCATAAGGTTTACTATCTCTTATGACTCCGACGCAAAAATGAGTGAATTGTGTTTCTTTTACTGCCTTAGATTGGCAAACAGGCAGACACTCCATCTGATGGAAAGTGGTCACCGCCGCCTATTTATAGACCTTTGCAACACTAGACTACCAATGCGTTGCCGGTCTCGAAGAAATTTAATGACACTCTTGTTATAAAATCCCATATTGTAGAGCAGTGGGAAAATCTTAGCAGGAAGTTCATTTTAGATCCCTATTGTACGCGCCAGAAAGGCCCTGGAGAACCGACGCGTTGTTGAGCGTAGTGACTCAAAGAAATATAATATACTTAATACTTATGCTGAGAATATTATGTACAGTAGTGTGTAAAATAATAGCAGTGAAGGCAAAATTATAGATTTGAGATGTAACTATAGACTTACTTATTTAAAATATTAATTTTAATATTTAGATTAGGGATGTAACGATACCGATACTGATACCGATATATCGGTATCGCCGATATATCGGTATCGCCGATTATATACAACCGATATTTGAAGAGCGCGAAAAGAATTTGTTGTATGAAAAAAATCTGCAAAAAGTAATTTCAATTACTGACTTAATTTATATATTGGTGCAATAATAATTACTATGTTAATTATATATTTGGTTTATAATAAATAAAAATAAATTTGTGTTGACAATTTATTTATTTTTACTTTACACCGTAAAGGTTGACTCTCTGTTAAATATAGCCAAGTTTTAGGTATAATAAGGACATACAAATAATAAATCTGAAGTTCATACTTCATTAGTTAGCTAAGATATCGGTATCGGTATCGCCGATAATTTACTACAAATATCGGTATCGGTATCGTATCGGCAAATCGAAATTAAAAATACTAATTGTTTCACTGGCCAACACAAGCATACTCTAGGACAGCGGTCGGCAACCGCTTAACAGCCAAGGGCCATATAGTAGCTAAGGAATGGACGCGGGCCGCATTTTGTTAACCATTTGTGATTTTATACTATTCGGTATAAAGCGACGGCAATACAGACCGGAATATAGGGCCGCAAGTGAGCGGTTCAAGGGCCGAATGCGGCCCGCGGGCCGCAGGTTGCCGACCGCTGCTCTAGGTGAATAGTTTCTTAAGGGCCGAATGCTAGACGACGCGAGTACCAGGAGCGGGCGCACGCGACGCGACGGGCGGGCAAAGCTATGGCAACCTCGGCGGTTCACTTAGCACTGCCCATTAGTACATTGGGTATCTAGGGCGGTAAGGAAGGAATTACAAACGAGCGTTTGTTAGAAGCCCGAGACGAAGCTCGAGGGCTTTAATAACACGAGTTTGTAATTCCTTTACCGCCCGTGGCACACACAATGTTTTTCATCACACTTGTGAGGAAATCTAAATAAATAACCTTACTAATCCACCCAGTATGAGAAGAACATTTTAAAACAAAAAGTGACATATATCCATAGATAATGCGAATATCAAGTCACGTCCGTTAATCATAGCGGTAAAGACCTAAAACGGCAATTTTAGTTGCTTTTATATTTGCAAAATACTGAAATACACTATTTAAACATTTAATTAATGTTACCGAAATATGTGTTTACATGTATTTGCAATAACAGTTCTCTTTAAATAAATATATCAGCGGTAAAAGTTAAAAAAGTAAGTTGGCGTTTCCTTTGAACATGACAAATAAGAGTAAAACAGAACCAGCTTATTCAAATAAAAAAAAAAAACAATATGCCCTAGGGCTTAATAGGTCATTTACGGCCCGCAGAACCTACGTGTAACAACACCATATTCGAGTAAGTGTGATGAAAAATATTTTTCATCACACTTGCTCGAAAATGGTGTCATTACACGTAGGTTTTGCGGGCGGTAAATGAGCTATTACGCCCTAGGGCGTAATGGTTTTCTTTTTAAATTTGAAACGATGGTTTTGCTTTACTCTTATTTGTCATGTTCACAGGAAACGCCAACTTACTTTTTTAACTTTTATCACTGAAATGTTTATTTAAAGAGAACTGTTATTGCAAGTACATGTAAACCCATATTTCTGTAACATTCATTAAATGTTTAAATAGTGTATTTCAGTATTTTGAAAATATAAAATCAACCATTTTAAGTCTTTACCGCTATGGTTTCCGAACGTGGCTTGAGATTCGCATTGTCTATGGATATGTCACTAATGTCACTGTCAGTTTTACAAATTTATTTAGGTTAAGTAAGGTTATTTTCATCAGATTTCCTCACAAGTGTGATGAAAAACATTGTGTGTGCCACGGGCGGTAAAGGAATTACAAACTCGTGTTATTAAAGCCCTCGGCTTCGCCTCGGCCTTGTAACAAACACTCGTTTGTAATTCCTTACTTACCGCCCTTGATACACAATGTACTATTTCATCACACTTGCTCGTAAAGGGTGTTATAACACGCGTGCTTATAGACCAACTCGAGCCGATTTACCCCCCGTGGGTTACAAATATCTATAACTCCCACGGGAGGAAAAACTGTATAAAAATCTATAACTCCCTCGGGAGTTATGAGTTTAGTTTTAAAAGTCGTACGTCATTTCAGACTAAGGAGGTTTCGAATCAGCCAAGGCTATTTCACATCTTCAAAACTTGGCTACAAAACCAATTTTAGTGTAAAATAAAACTTATATGGTATATTTTACTATTATTTCCGTAGTTTTTGCGATTATTTTAATGCAATTAAATTAATTTAGTTTAAAATTTTATTTTGAAAATCGGTACAATCTGGCGACATTGCCTGTCAATTTTAAAAACTAAACGCAGCTCTTTGCATTATCTGTGGAAGACTATATTGAATATTGAAAAAGTTGACAGTTGAAGTTGTCTCTTAGCGGGTGCGGTAGTTTATTTCATTTTTATGTTTTATTTTTTTTTCCTCGCAAATGTGATGAAAAACATTGTGTGTATCACGGGCAGTAAGAAGATTACAAACTCGAGTCATTAAAAGCCCTCCGCCTACGGCGTCGGGCTTCTAATAGACTCTCGTTAGTAATCCCCTTCTTACTACCCTCGGTGCACAATGTACTATTTCAATATGCACCCGCTCCGTGCAAACCGCGTCAGCTAGCGACGGCCCTTATATAACCTTGGACGTCTTTCATGTCTTGTTTTAGAAAATAGTATAGCCAGGTATATTATGCTGCTATCATTTTGCACACAATTGTATTAGTATTTGTGTTAAAAGCTCACAGTCTGCCTCGACCTCGAACACGGGCCGGATGACGTCGTCGAACTGGTACTGGACGGCCGGCGGCACATCGCTGAACGGCCGCGGCGCGTTCGGGGCACCTGCGACAGCAACCCATTACAGCCCCCGCGCAGGCACAAAACACCACAGCCACCTCACACGCACACCGCACTTATGCCCCTCTTGACTTTATGTTTCCGGACCCACCGACCGGACATTGCAATGGACTAATTAATTATCTACAGGCATACAAAAGTGCCTTCTACCTCCGGCAGTATCGGATATTATCCTTGTATACTCAACAAACGGAATGTAAGCGGGATGCGACCGTAATCGATGTACGCTAAACGGTATCATTAACCTATATTTGTCATACATTTCCTAATAAGAAATCATATTACTTACAAGCTTTTGCTAGGGGATTCGTCTGCATCTGCATAGACTCGTTAATCGCCTTAAGGGATGTTTGCTATTAGATTCCCTTGAGTAGTAATAATTATCCCACTCCAATAGAAACTTTAACCCCCAATTCACACTCTTTGGGGATACAAAGTGTTCTATGTACAACATACCGGATTTGATTACAATCGGTCCAGCGGTTTAAGTGGGAAAAGGTAACAGACAGACTCACTGAATTGTTTTCGCATTTATAATAATATTGGTTTGGGTCATGTGGTATCTAAATGTAACGATGTTACATTTTATTTGAAAGATAAATATTTAAAATAGTCACATCCATTAAGGTGTACGGGACTCACCGACGCTAGAGAGGAGTTGATTGATCTGCTGAAGAGACGTTTTCATCTGAATGATGAGTTGACCCTTCGCGTCTAAGGACCTGGTGAGTGCAGCTTCTTCGCGAATTTCTGCTTCTAACTGGGCTTTCAGTAGATTCTTCTCTTCCACATACCTGTATAACATCACGCACGTTAATAAAATCCTTTTGAATTGTTTCTAAACATTCATAACCAACGTCGTATAAACGAGAAGTTTTCACATATTGTCTTATATCTTTGTGTGACAATACATGATTATCATGACTATGGTAAGGACTTAATCAAAAAACGACTACCTAGTAAGTTCATGAAGTTTTTGAATAGCAACTATGCTCTCGGGAAAACGAATTGTTATGAGCGACATTATAGATTGTGTTTTCACGCTGAAAGGTACCTATTTTACTCGTATCCGCTAATTAATAGTGTCCGCATTTTATTAAAGTTCGGTTTACTGGACATAGAATCATTGCAAATCCAGTTGAATTCAGCAGTTACGCTGGTACGAATAGTATATCAAAAAGTGAAACATGAATCGGATAAAAAGCTCATCAAAACATAACATTAAAAAAATGCAAGTCTCGCAACCTCTAGTACCGCAAAAGGTTGTGAGATAAAATATAAAACCAAGTCGGTTAGTTTATGACTTATGACCTTATGTGTGTCACACATGTGAGTGTCACCAACGAAGTTGCGAAGCTATATTATATGTGATGATTTATCCTCAAAAATAAAATATTGTCAGTACGCAACGTATCACACCTTTCTTGGCTTAATGTACTAACGGTCTCTAAGCTAAGCCGCGGTCAAACAGATAGACGGGCATGGCAAATCTATAAGGGTTCCTTGTTCACTAAGGAACCTTAAATAATTACAATGAATGCGACGTTGCCAACTCGCTCCGAATAAACACTCGTGTAAAACACAATAATGAAATGCGTGTATTTTACAAACACGTGCCTGTCTCAACTTGCAATACAATATAATTTATGCCACACCTGGCCATAAAGTGGCTTTTTCCGCACGCTGCGCGTACGGATAAAGCCGCTTTCTGGCCAAATGTAGACATAAAATGATGTACACAACACGGGAGGTAATAAAGAAAACCCTCAATCGCATATTTACGTCCCTAGCTTGCAGCTCGGGCCGCAAACTTCTGCGATCTCGGCCTTTCTTTGTATTACCACCCTAGTTGTGTAATGTACTATTTTTTCCATACATTAAAAGGAAAACCAAACCCTAATATGATCATTTTGTTGTTCAAATAATACTTCAAATATAACACATAACCAGGGGTCGTACTTTTGATGCCGATGACAGGCAAATGACGCCAACGCCTCCATACAGGGTGATTTAGTTAAGGCAATTGGTTTACCGTCACCGTAAATAACCGGTATCGTTTAAGTTATGAATTAATTACATTTTTTACTTTCATTGATTGGTGTCAATGGTAGAAGACATTTTGTAAGTAAAAATGTATACGTCTGTTTTTTTATTTAATTTTAACGGAAAATTGGAAATATCAATCGGATATGTGATTGGATTTATACTTATCCGAACATATTATATCAAAATGCGTTTCTGATCATATATCAAAATGCGTTTCTGATTTATTTTCCGATTTCCCGATTCAATAAATAAGATAACACAGGCAGACACATCTTGATTTATAAAATGGCTTCTATCATTGACACCAAGTAATCACAGTAGTGATAAAATTAATTTATAGCTATTTAAGCTTTTTATTCCATAGGTAATTTCCGGTAATGATAAATCAATCTAAAACCTCAAATGAATCATGCTGTATGTAGCTTGACGTCATTTTTAAGTACGACCCCTGCATATAACATAAATGTTGATACTCTAAAAACCAGTGAAAAAAATAGTGAAATTAGAAATGCAACAAGGTTTCATTGTAGGTACATTAACAATCCGAAAACTGTAACTGTGCTGTGTGTGTTGTTCTTTAGATTACCTACACACACAATCTTGATACTTACTTGAAAATCTATAGAATACTTCTCATAGACGTAACCCTAGGTTGCAGTCTTTTTTATGAAAGAGTGAAGATTTCACAAGTAAGTGAAAAGGAGTAAAAAGCTTGTACTATATATCGATACCTTTAGACTCAAAGGGCGTAAATGCCGCAGGTTCTAATGGCGTTTACGCCCTTTGAGTCTAAAGGTATCGATATAGTGTGTAGAGCACTGTAGGAGAAAAGTTTGTGATTATATAACAACCACCATAGATGCTAACAACTAGGTAAATATCTTAAAGCGACCGAGTACGACACTTGCTGATTTGGTAAAATGCATAACACAAATATTTATACATATTGTGTTGCGGTGGTACAGAACCTGTTTATTTTTGTTAGGAAAGATGTTATAGTTATTATGGATTCCTTCCAACGCGATAATTCAATATTTGATTTCTCATAAATTATTCTATTTACTTATATACAGAGTGGCCCATTTAGATCGGTCAGTATGGGAAAGTCTGAAACTATAAGACGTATGAAAATCTGTTCTTAGGAACCATGTCATCGATTTTAAGGACAAGAAAAAATGGCTAAGATTAAAAAAACTTGTACTTTAACCGGGAACAAACCCGGTCGTTTTGAAATATAAATGTTACTAGGAAACACGATATCTAAAACTAATAAAATCCGTTGTATTTAATATTTTCCAAAACGACCGGGTTCGATTCCCGTTTAAAGTAGAAGTTTCTTTTTTTTTTCAAATTTATGTAAGCAGTATTTCTTGTCCCTAAAATCGATGACATGGTTCCTAAGAACAGATCTTCGTATGTCTTATAGTTTCAGACTTTCCCATACTGACCGATCTAAATGGGCCACCCTGTATACCACATTTTCGCAATATTTTTCGTCTTTGTAATTAAAAAAAATAGTTAAATACATATTTTGTTTCACTCAGTACTACAATGTTGAATTTTCACACGACAAAGGTGCCTCAAAACACTATTATTGCGTGATCTCGACAATTAAACGATACGCGATAAAGCGCTTTTTAGACTGAGCGTAGAGTTTTGGGATCGATTAAATATGCGTAACTTGCAAGAGTTGCGAGCGAGCCCGGGCGTCGGCCCGCGGTGAGGCCGTTTGCACTAAATCAAATCCCTGTGCCAACTCAGCTCCTATAACAGCGCCCAACTATGCTATCAGGGTGTTATTGGTTTATACTAACATACTGTATGAAATATGAACAAACTTCCACATGACATTAAGCGCACAGAGGCTCTAGTAGACTTCATACTCTTCATAGTTCATAACCAAACATAGATGTAATATCTATCTAGCTTATGCATTTATTACGATGTATTATAATAATGAAAGTGTTTTTTTTTTATTTGTATTTGGCCTTTATTCACAACAGTTGAGGTGAATGATTACACACACAGCTACATGAAGTACTCATTGCAAAAAAGTGAATGAGTGAGTAAATAAACACAAGGCTATAGTTTAACGAAACTTTTTGGTCTATCTTGCAATTCACTGTTGAACTTGCCATCGGTACGAAAAAAGGACAGTAATTTCAAAACCTCGCTGTCATTACATGACAGTGTTGTTGTGTGCGTGGCCTCAACTCTCGTGAAACTACCTATAACTTTACTAACCTTTAATCGTATGCTATTAGGAAGGTGAATCCACATTAAATTTTCCTCATCAAAAAGTTCCTTTCCATTGTTCGTTTGCGATTTACTGATGTGAGTACGACTACCGCCAGTGTTTAGGTACATCATAGAGATATATCTCTAGAAGGAATTTCGTCGATTTGTATGGGAACCAAGCGTGTACGATTTTGCGGTAGACGTTTGACGTCAAGAGTGTAATTTAGTGATGGAAAACATACATTTTTGATTTCATTTGGTGGTATTTGAACAATTAATTAGGTATACCATTATTATCAGATTATTCAAATCTGATAATAATGTTGACGGCGAGCAAAGGTCCCTGGCCCTTCTTTTTAGCACGCGAGGTACATATACTGTTTTTTCTATCTCGATACATTTCCGTGGTTTACGGCATATAAAGCCTCTTTCCTTTTCTCCTTGACAGTAGTACATTAATAAAATTGTTGGTTGTGAAACTGAACTTTATGAAAGTAGACTTGTGAACGGGAACAGCTGCTTAAGTACCAAAAGATTCTTTTCACCCGGGTTTGAGAAAAGCGTCACGCGATTTTATTCTATTCCTTGTGCGTACACTTTTAGTAAAAATAACTTATTTTCCGTAATCAGATGTTTCGTAACACCATTAATATATTAATTATTTAAATATTGTATTATACAAACTATACAAAAATCATGTTCTTTCTTTTTTATATACGTAAGTAATTCAGCAAACATAATTTCGGTATATCAGTACCTACCTACCTACATTATACTTTTCTAATTATACGAGTATAACATGATGAATATATTATTCTACACCGTGTTTTTTTTGATTTCCGTTAAATTCGACAGGTTGCTTCGTACGTCAACAGAAGCTAACTGGTATATCGCTTTTTGTTAAATTCGAAAAAAAATTTTTTTTACTTTTCATACAAAGTAAATTAATATTGAGTTGATAACCATTTTAAAAGACACCTCTGAGTTAGTCAAAAACTAACGTCAACTATGACAGTGTTGGGATTATGACAGCTCATTTATACTGGTTGGTGATTAAATTAAGATTATGAATATTTTAAAAACGGTCTGAGTTACAACATTACTTTCTAGAGAAATTAACTTAATTCGATCTGGAGAATGTGCCCTTGAAGTTAACGGAAATCAATAAAAACACGGTGTATAACAAACTAATTATTATTCATAACGGTTTAGTGTTGAGATAAACAATGCTGTTTACTACAGAGGCTTTTTTACAGAAAATTTTACAGAATATAGGGCATTCGGGTAAACAATGCAAAACAACTCCAAGACGCACATAATACGAAGGTGTAGTTGCGCGGAAAATGTAAAGATGAGTTGGCCGCTGGGATTGACTTCAAATTGAACGAAATTTCTCGCACGAAAAGTCCCGGAGTGCTTGTTTTCTGGGTCCGACAACACCAAGTGAGGCATAAAACTCGATGCATGACGTTTTTAGGACTTCGTTACAGAATAGATAAAACACTTGTATGTATATTACTTCGGTGTCTGTTGTCTTGTACCTAAATCTATATAGGTATGTATGCTGCAAAGTATTTTTATTCACAATTTGAATTGCAATGGACTAGAAATAAAAGGTGCGCAGTTTCACTTCTTGTGAAAGATACAAGAAGTGAATTTCGGATGATCGGGATCATCATAGGACAATGTATCTTTTTCTGCAATTGTAGCGCCTTCGAGGCCTAACGGAATGAGACCAATCAGTTGCATTTGCAAAAAAATACAGTTATGTTGTTCTTGTAAACATCAATGGGATCAAGCTAAATATATAACAAAAAGTGCCAAGCATGAAGCAAATACGAGCAGGAGAAGTGTTAAAACTAAACTAGATTCGCATTTTGCATTACAATATTTAAAATAAAACGGCGATCCAACCCCAGGCATTCGCGAACTAAATCCAATTCCCATTTGTGTAACGTCTGAATGGGTATCCTAGTATCTTTCGCTTTCATTTCAACATTGGAGTCTTTGACATGTGTAAACCAAAGCAAATTGGAATCCCTTTTATATGTAAATGTTGGTATTAAATTCCTGTAGATAAAGTTGAAGTGATGTTTATAAAAAGCGACCTAACTGCACTGAAGGCGATTTGTCCAAAAATCGATAAAACGGAATGTTTAAGAGAATTTGCATACTAATTTCGTTCCATACAGAAATCAATCGTTTTCGTTCTGGCTGTTACACCTTAATAGTGGTGTGTATACTATACATATGATACTCTATTAGTTAGATAAAAAACAGTATGTTACTTATAAGGTGTACGATGGGACAAACTTAAATTCGCCGTTGGAAAACTGTAATGTTGTTCCCATACATTGATGCGTCACTGTTTATAACAGCAAACGTTTGTGTTACGATTTTTGTGAATTTCTAAAATTTTCCATTCTACTTTTCCTGCAATATTCAGGATAATATTAAGAATTGGTATTTATTACACATTTTTCTGTTCAGTGTCTTCGAAGATAATAGAGGGAATGGAATTGTTATATACATTTTTCGTCTTTAATTGAAAACTACAAGGTTAAGAAAAAAAATAGTAAGTATTTTGGAATGTACAAATTAAGACCTTTCATTTAATATAAAAAATAAATAAAATAAAATAAAAAGCGGTTTTATTCCTTAAACCACAAACACGAAATACATAATAATTCATGCACATTCTTATAAAATAAAACCGGTCAAGTGCGAGTCGGTCTCGCGCATCGAGGGTTCCGTACAAACTCGTAAGTAGTTACGTGAATAGTTCAGGAAAAACTGTATGGCGGTTAGCTTAGTAGGAGCAAGGACATTAAAACAAGAGGACTGTAATTCTCCATACAAAAAGCTGTTCCCCGATATTTACAACGCCATCTATGTATAAGCTTGGTAGATATAAGAATTACATTATTTACAATTTTTCAACATTGCAAGCGTGACACAGTATTTAAATGTTAGAATTTATTTATTATTAGCTGTTTACGAACTAATTGTTATTGTACTAGGTTTCTTTGTTCAAATATAACATCGTTAAATGTTTCGTTTTTTAGCGCCATCTAGTTTTTGCCTAGATATCCCCTTGCGGTCGGGGCACGATCCAAAGTGTGGAGAATGACAGTCCTCTTGTTTTAATGGTCCTTGGTAGGAGCAAATAAGTATGTGTACGATTGTTGAAAATTAAAAAAAAATAATGCAATTTAGGAAAACCGTTTTATTTTTCCTGTAATATTTAGGATGATATTAATAATTGGTAATTATTACAGATTTTACTGTTCAGTAACTTCGAAGATAATAGGGGGGGAATGGTATTTTTTTGTACGTTTCTGGTCATAAATCGGAAAGTACAAAATTAAGAAAAAAAATAAAAATGGCTTTGGAATCTAAAAATAAAGCCCTTTCATTTGATATCTCATTCGATATAATAGCTCTACTTTTGAATTTCCACATCCCATTTCGGACCCCTTTAAAAAAAAGTAAAAAAGGTATAAGATTTTTTTTCTATCCAATAGGCTCGAGTAAGCGATTTTTAACACTATTCCAAATTTCAAGTCGATAGCATCAGTAGATCCTGCCTGAGATATCTCGCTGTGACAAACGGACAGACAGACAGACAGAGTCGCACCATAAGGGTTCCTTTTTTACCATTTTGGTAAGGAACCCCAAAAAGATTAAAAAATGTACTAATAATTACAATAAACTGATATTTCATTACAATAAAATCATTAAATAATCTCATTTCAAACTTTAAATAATCTCATTTTAAATTTAAATAATCTCACTTCGAATAATATTTCATATTTACGATAGATAATTAATTTTTAGTTTTCGGCCATTCTCACGAAGTATGACTGCGTCTAGTCACCGCGTCTCCATACATTTAGTATGAAAATAGCGTCGCGGTAATTAGGTGACCGCAGACATACTTCGTAAGAATGGCCGTTTTAAGGACCCCTCTTAGGGTGAAGGCCTCCTCCAGATGTTTCCATTTATCCCTGTCTGGTGCCTCTTACTTCCATTTCTTTCCGGCGGTTTTTCCATTTAATATAATAGCCCTACTTAAAATTTTAGACCCGTTGTTTCGGCATTCGACCCCATTTAAAAAAAGTAGGTTAAGTAACAAAAGTACACAAGTAAAGTGTCTAGTAGGTTATTGATTTTTAACACTATTCCAAATAGATAGCAGGAGTAGTTCCTGAGATATCTGGCTGTGACAGACGGACTAACAGACAAAGTCGCACCATTTTGGTACAGAATCCTAATGATTAATAAAATTTTCATCAAACCGTTGTTTGTGTAAAGGTAATCGTGTGTAAATAAAAGCCTTCGTTACCAGTCTTAATAAAAAAGCCCATAGAGGCCTGGAAGTGGAACAGATTGGCAATTGTTTTGCTTTTTCAAGATGGCGACTTCGACATGTCATACCGTCGGATGAAGAAAATCCGTCCAAAACGTCGTCAGATTTTTAGACTAGCGCGACTAGGCTGCACATCAGACTGAATAATAATAAGACTCTGTACAGAATTTAAAAGTGTCTACAGCATGGAAGTCTAATACGAGCAAACAATTAAACCAGACATAGCGTTTAGTAGTGTTATCATTAATTAATATGATTTTTTAAATTACACTTAATAGTGACCTGGTTATTAATTTTTGAAAATTCACCAAGCAGCAATGGACCGCATACATGCTTGTTATGACATTGCGAGATACGAGCTTTTTAAAGTAACTGTCAAGTAGCGTGTTTGTCAACTTGAAAGTGTTGCGGTTGCGTTACATTGCGGGCTGAATTATTTTGTATGGTAAATATTTTCATTGTAGTTTTAAGCACAAGTTATCTAAATATACTTCTTAGGTCCTATGCTGACCACCGTTTCAATATTCGCCCGTATTAGATTTCCACGCTGTATATTTATTTGTATGTTCAAGAAGCCACTACGCCACTTCGAAAATGTAAATCTTTTGAATTGAAGCTTTCTTCGCGTTCACTTAATATCAATCACACTTTTTTTCAGACTAACCGAATACCAAATTCATTATTGTATTCAGTTCCCAATAATATGTCGTCTGCTGACAAGCAAAAGTCACTGGTAACAAATACCTATTTTACTTAAAGCACTCGTTCTTTATGTTTGGCAAAGAAAGAGACGTCAACATGAATCTTGCGTTATCGCGATGTGTGTAGCCGTAAGGTAAGTGGATATATCTTACGCTTTAGTACTCTCCTGGCCTACGTTCTTCAGCGTGTCGAGCATCAGCACGCCGTGCTTGCGGTTCTCGAAAAGCGCGCTGCGCTTCATGCTGTTCAGTGCGAGCTGCATCATCAGACGGTCCGTTTGGTACGCCTGCTCCTTCAGCCTATATTTACAAACACAAAATAAGCGCTCATGCCCAAAATACCGCATTCCCTAAGTACCAGATTTTTCAAAATACCAGATTTTCGATTTAGCAGATTCCTGTCTTACCACATTCCCGTTACACTAGATTATAAAATCCTAAATTACTCAAGGATCTGCTCAAATAAATGATTTTGTTGGAGGTATTATTATTTTGGGAATCTGGTATACGAAGAATCTGATATATCGAGAATCTGAAATTTAAAAAATCTGCTATAATAAATAGGAATGCGGTATTTTGGGAATGAGCGAAAATAAGTTAACACAAGTGTACCAGTACAGATTATGCTATTGACAATGGCAGTACCGGTCAAGTGCGAGTCGGATTTGCGCACAGGGAGTTCTGTACAAACGTACGGTTTGAGAATGAACAGATGAAGACCTTTCGTTTGATACCCCATTTGATACGAGTATAATAGCCCTACTTTAAATGTTTCACCTCCCGTTTCGTTTAAAAAAAGGTATAAGATTTTTTGTCCAATAGGCAGGGGTCAGTGATTTTTAACATTATTCCAAATTTCAAATCGATAGCATCAGTAGACAGACAGAGTCGCACCATAAGGGTTCCTTTTTTATGGTTTTGATACGGAACCCTAAAAATCTGTATTCGTTTTTAAATTTTACGTAGGTATTTTTATGGGCACCTCAAGAGTATCTGATCAAATGTTGACACGAGTGTTGCTTTTTGGAGCCGTTTGCAGATCCCCATGACTTCTTCAAGCTCCCAATGCACAGAGTGGTGACTCTTAGCGTCATCGTCTTCGTACAATTCATCCAAATTTGTAGCTTCCTGTTAATTCAATAAGCTTTTACTTTATCATTTACGATCGATCGTTTCGCGGGAGCGAGCACACGCACCGACGGTGCGATCCCGACTGGAGCATCGCCGGCTATTCCTAAAAGTTTGCTTTATTTACTGTGTCTGAGGTATCTAATGCGTGAATCGATGATACGATTCTTTCATTAGTTAGACATCTGGGGGCACGGCAGTGCCCCCGCCAAGTCGAGCAATAAAAGGCACGGCCGTACCATACTTTTCTCAAAGCCATTCAGGCCATTTTCAGCCTCCCGTAATTTTGTACTGGCTAAAGCTAGAACCCTGAATTTTCAGGGATATATAGGGCACAATAAGACTTAAATACATTCTCAATAACATTCAATTTCAACGCGTAGTTTATGTAAACACTTTATTGCACATAAAATCACACAGAAGCAGTACAAAAATCAATGGTTATGTACAAAGGCGAGCTTATCCCTGTAAGGGATCTCTTCCAGCTGACCTTTTAAAACTTAACCTGTTAAATAGGCAAGTCGGTGGGAATCGAGTTCTGTGGACACCGCCCCCGCACTGACTTGGTCTAACATTACATCTCAAAACTTTTTTGGTGTAAAAGGATTGCGTTGCGAGACTTGCATCTTTTTACTAATGTTTTTGATGGGATTTAGTTTCTTTGCGGAGGTTCTTAAATATGTTTGATAAAGATCGAGTCAGTCAATCCAAAGTTGTCAAAGGTTGAATTAAATAGTTACTTAAAGTCAATCGATTCTGTTTTAAATAAGATGACAAAAGTATGAATTAGACATGCAGTTAGCATTTTTCTTGAGAAATTGCCACTTTTAAGATTATTTTAAATACCATGCGTGAACTCCTCACCTCCTTTCGTATCAACTTGGGGAAGGAGTCAGTTAAATAAGCAACTTCTCGGCGGACCAGTTTGAGAGTCCTCTGCCTCTCTTTCATATTAGCTTTGATCTCTTTCTCTAATTCGTTGAATTCATATTTGCGGTCATCGAGGTACTCCATAGCCAGCTGTCCCATTTCAGTGGCGCCCATCAGGCACTTGCCCTGCGCACGGCAGTCCAGCTTCAGAGCTTCCAGCACCACAGTGAAATATGAGGAGTCCTGCAAAGTCAGCAATGAGTGAGAGCGTGTTGCATCGTAAACTAAACGTACCTTAATAGGTACGTTTAGTTTACGATACAACACGCAATAGGGTCGGCGATAACTTTAAAACAAGATGGTATCCTGGCGACAGATACCTAAGTCCTTAAATTGTTTATTTTAGCAATGCTACAGCGTTTTGTTCATCGGCCTGACTTTATCCATTTTAAATATTTTTTTTTTCAAATATTTCTAGAGAAACCGAAATAAACTATAAATAAAAAAAGAAGTGTTGACTACTAGACTATTATAGTCGTTTATGCAATTGATACATAATGAGGGGGCTTAAAACACGGATGTGGTTTATGAAACGAGCCGAAAGCGAGTTTTGTAATAGGATCACACGGGTGTTTTAAGCCCTTATTATGTACAGTTGCACACGTACATTGTTGAATCCCTTTTTAAATGTATTGAAAATGTTACTGAGCGTCAATCTGAATGTCGAAATAAAAGCCAATGTCTCTATTCGTCGAGCGACACACGTGCATGCTCACGGTTGAAACATGTCGAGAAATGTACGAGTACGGTCGCTTTTTCCAAAGTGAGTCATCCATTTTCATTTTAATATTCGGAAAGATGAAAGCATATTGAATTCGCTTGTTGACTCGATTTTTTTTCTGTCGTAAATCGATTCTGCTATTAGTGAGGACAAATATCTATATATTACCTAATACATTTGTATAAGTATAACAGCCACAAATTGTAATAATCAAAAGTAACAGATCGCACTGAGCATTGAAAACGCTCTATACAAAACGGTAGGAACTTATGACGTCATCCGTTCCGTCGCTGTACTAAGTCTGTATGAAAAAAATAACATTTTGCCACTTTGAGCACGAAAAAGTGCGTTTAAGCACATAGTTGTCATACATATATTTTTTCAGTGTTATTTAAGCATTCCGAAATCGACGATAAAAAAATATCGTTTTTTTTAAACTTTGTGGTGTCATAACTTTATATTTTTTACACATTGTTTGTTTATTTCTTTTGTGTTATGATAATTTAATATTTTCCAATCCATGGGACTATACACGATGGAATCTAATCGGTAATCAGGTACCAGTTTTTCTAACTCAGTAATTGATAGCGGTCACGTTGATGTCGTAATTAGTTACATCTAAACAATTTTTTTTCTGTGATAATTTTTATTTCGAAATCAGTTTTATCCTAAATTCCTTGTCACCCTACTAATCTGTATCTGTGAGATTACAACCTCTTTAAAAATTAATGGCAATGATAATTTATGAGTAATAAGTTGTCACTGTCATGTATGTAAACAAAGTCATAGAAGTCGCAAATATTGAATGAGAAAAGTAAATTAGTAATTAAAAAAACATGCCTCGACCATATCTGTGCTCAAATATCGAGCGTTACAATAATTGTAGGTAGGTTTATCAATACAAACCAAACAGCTCAAGATGAACTCAAGAATTATTCCACAAAATTCATCCAAACGTACCATTCTCACACACAGTTTGATTATACCGCATGAACTAAAACCTCCGTGACTTCGGACAGTTCACAGTGCCAAACCACGCTCAAGCACGGCCGGCCTCGACGTCGTCCTGACGATCATGACGATCTGAATCGACGCAATTTAAGATGCTTTGCTCGGGATGCTCGTAGGAGCAATAGGCAAGCAGCGAGAAGGTTTCATGTGAGTCAGTCCTTTGTGTGGCGGCTATTTAAATCGTCGGAATAGCATCCTTTTAATTTTCGGCCATTTTATCAATTTTAATTCGTTATCTATCACGCCCTTACTACTCATGCTCGTTGGAAAGTTTATTTACTTACGATCTGTCAAATTTTCCGCGAAAGCGATGGCACTTGACGTATAGTGATCACGCGATTTTACTTCAATAATTAATGTAGATGACCATGTATCCAGAGGTTATTAGTTTAAATTATGTTTTAACCTTTAATTAATTAAACAGTGAGGTATTTGTGTGAGACCTCGCCTATTAAGTTTGATTTTAGCTAGATATTAATATTTGTCTACTCCTGATTACCGATTAGAATACACCGTGTATTATGTTGTAAAATTTAACATTAGTCAATATCCCTATTGAAGCACCCGGCTTTTGTCCATTTATTTTTGTACCACGCCCTTTCACTGTAAACGCCATAGCGACGGAGGTAATCCGATAACCATCCATAATCCTACGTGGAAAATGCAGTTCCATTTTCTTGCTTGTGGAAAATACAGTAAATAGGTATTGATACACATCATATATCATCAGGTATTATCAGGGGTTATCGATATGATGCCAAAAATAAAATTGCATTCTGTAACGACACATCTTTGAAAAACTTTACTTAGCCAATTCAAACTATGAAATTTTCTCCTGGAGTCGCCAGTCCGTCTCGGAGATAGTGTGCTGCATAACAAGATGCAACCTTCACAATACACACCTAGGCCGGAAAAATATAGAATGACCAAGACCAAAGGGCCGTTTGTAACCCGAACCGCAGGCGAGGGCCATACAATGCAATCAGAGATTTTACCCGGCCAGGAAGTAGTAGGAATTTGTGCACCTGTGGTATGGACTAACGTACAATAAATTATTGAAACCGATATTTATAGAGATTTGATATACTTTGTACTTGAGCTTTAGAAAATGGCAGTTTTAATATATTTTTTCTACTCCTGTACTTTTATCTGTCTTTTACTTGGTCACGAACACTAATACAAGAACATACATAATATGAGTTCAGAGAAGTCTATACTCTATTCCCCATTACAGCACTTGTGTCGTTTTAGTCGCAAAACGATACTGCTAGCAGCCACAGACTTCTAAATCTAGGTTTAACTTAGGTCAAGGATTAAGCGCTCAATTCTAACTTTACGATAAAAATGCACAACTACCAACTTAACAAACAATTAAATTCCTACGGTTTTTAAGAAAAACTAATCTTTCCGAACTAAATTCATTGATGCCAACATAAAAAAAGTATTTTTAATATCGTCACTGCGTGTCACTAGCGAGTATACGTCAAATTAAAGAAATGTTTACCATAGACACATACTGTCAGTCATATGTCATATTTGCCTTGTTTGCGAGCTATATTTAATTTTATATTTTAAAACCTACTTAGTCGTAGAAAAAGTATTGTATGCAACGTTGTATTAAGTCAAAAAACGCTCATGGCTCGTATCGCAACTCGCGCAATTCGCATATTTTGAGCCTACTTTTACAACTGTTGCATAAAATACTATTTCTTAATATATATTTTAGAGTTGGCAACCTCCTTTACAACACGCAAAATGCACACCACATGCAAATACCTAACATGTACACTTACCAAATGCACGACACGCAGAAAACGCACGCAAAATTCTGAATGCCTTGTGTATTAAACTGAAGAGGTATAAATACGTATATTACATGTAGGTGTTGTACTCTTAGCGTACTGTGCCTTTTTCGAATTTCTCATTCTTTATTTCTACGTTTTTCTTATGTTCATTTAAAGCCTGACTAACTCGCAACCCTAGTGGGCGTAGCGATTATATGACTGGCTCGTAGGCCGTGGCGTTCCCTGGGGTCGAACCAGGTCGCTAGCCGGACCACCCCGAGTGAATCGGACTGGGTGGGTGCCGGAGGCGCCTGGGGTTGAACCAGGTGGCGACCTTGTGCCGGTCCATCTCGATAGGGTCGTTAGGATATACAGTTTCAGCCAGAGTCAAACACAATACGATAAAGTTTACCGGAGTAGCCTACCTACCAAGAGGCGTAACAAATAAGTTGTTACGCCGCTATAGTTAAGAAGGTACTCATACTTGTTAGGGTAGCTGGGTGGATTTCAGAGCGTTTCAACCGCCGTCATCACCAATCCCGATATTATGATGACATCTTTTTAAAAAATACGTAATTTTTGATCAAAACTTGAAAATAGTAGGTATTAATTTCGGATTTTATCAAAATAATGGGATACATTCTTAAAGTGAATCGTCGAAATTTCGAGATTGGTGATGACGGCGTTTGAAACGCTGTGAAATCCACCCAGCTGCGCCAAAATTCTTTTTAGTGCCTAAAATGAAGATGAAACTTTATAGACACTTTTACAAAATTGTCTCGTAATATTTTTAGTGCAGTTTTACGTTAGTTCTCAACCAGACCTCATTATGAATTGTTGATATTTTGGGTTTTTTATAGCAAAAACGTCTCATTTCTGACTCGATCAACCACTGCTGCGTTACCAGTACTTATCGCCTCCAAATTAGTGTCCACCGCGTTACCAAAAAATGTTTTTTATATTCATATTCCACATATTTCGCCAAAAGTTATCATTCAGAGTGAGCGTATGCTATTTAGAATTACAAAATAATATGTTTCTTGGATATTATACTAACGGATAAGAAATTATGCGCTAAAATGTAAAAGGGACGTTTTATTAGACATCAAAAAGAATTTTGGCCCACCCAGTACACTTTTCAATTGCGTGCTCACCCAGTCTGAACGCAGCGACACGTTATAAAAAGTAAGGATATGCGCTTCATTGCACCCAAGGGATAAAAAAAAATCTGTTCTGTGATTGCACCGATCAAAGGGTTTTAATTTAAGTACCTTTTTCAGTATGTCTAGGATCTTTTTGTACATGACTTTGATCGCAAGGGCGGCGTTCTTCTTGATGTTGGCGCGCTGCACATAGTTGGCGACTGCCTGTTCCTTTATTTCCGCGGGCAGCTTCCCACCCACTTCGTACAACAGGCGATCTCTTAATTCTGCGGACTCGAGCTACAGGAAAGAAACATTACAGACAACGGTACTTCAATCATTTTTTATGAAGTGCCAAATAAGTGGCTAATAAATATAGAGCTTTATAGAGAACGCTATGATGAGACGTCATTAAATAGTCGAGTGCAAATACGGTAGTCTCTCACTATATATGGGAGGGAAAAATGAAACATGTAAACATGTAATTACAATATAACTAATATAATAACGAAGCAAACGAAGAGATAAATATAAGTTGCGACTCTTAAATCTAAGGGGAGCGAACACTTAAGAAAACTTTACACGATAATCATTTTAATATTTTGTACTTAATTCAGCTCATTCGAAACGCACCCTCCAAAGTAATCATTAAGAGAAATCAGATGCCAGTTTATCGGAACATAATTAAAAAGAACGTCGTTCGAAACCAGGCGTTTTAAACAAGGTTAATTGGCGAAATATTAAGACTTTATATTGTTTTTCTACGTGAGTTATTTTAAATTTTTCATCCTTCTAATCAAAGTACGTGTACAGTCACGGACTTTATTGATGAGCCACTTTCCTCTATGCGTAGTTTAGCCGTGTAGTGCAAATCGGGTCTAGTCGGTTTTATTCGTATATTCAAACAAGGAAAGTCACACTTCTTCGTAATAAAATAAGAATAATAGTACATTACACAACTAGGGTGGTAATACAAAGAAAGCCCGAGATCGCAGATGTTTGCGGCCCGCGCTGCAAGCGAGGGACGTAAATATGCGATCCAGGGCTTTCTTTATTACCTCCAATGTTGTGTACATCATTTTATGTCTACACTGGGCCAGAAAGCGGCTTTTTCCGTACGCCCAGCGTGCGGAAAAAGCCACTTTATGGCCAGGTGTGGCATAAAATAATATTTCTATATTTTTCATTGCATGTTTGACCTGTGTGTTTGACAGTCGTGAAGTGTCATTTACGTTAGAATTACTTCCTAATGTTACTAACATTTTCCTGAAAAATAAACGGTTGGCTAACCTGAGAGTCGGAACAATATGGCTACAATAGGCTAGACGACTAAAAACAACTATTTAGTCCGCCAGTTAGATTATTAAAAACTATTGCACACGTATTTTTCTTTTGTTTGACAAACAAAACATGACGAGGATACAGTGCTTAGAAGTTTCGAGTGACGTCACTCCTTGTTACAATTTTCACCTAGGAGTGACGTCATAGTTAAGCCCCCACTCTAGAAGTTTGATGATCTATAACTTTGTCGATTTTTATTATTTTGATAAACCAAAAAATACATGTTCCATATTTTTCCATAATCTAACTGACGGAATAAATAGAATTATATAGTTTTAACCCAGTCGTCATCCCTATTCACCAAAATTAAAAAATTATCGTCTTTTACATAAGCCTTTTGTGTCTAACGTGTATTTAATGAGTCAAAGGGTTCAGAATCAAATAAATTGGATAAACCTATGCAAAATTGTATTGATTTATCATTGACAACTCCTTAGTCAACATTTAACCTCTATGGATATCTATAGCTTTTTTCCCGACTATTAGTACTTTGACATCTTGTTTACGAGCACGAGTTTCGTGTTCAATCGTGTAATTTCGTAAAGTTATAAAACTACAAAATAGGGAATATGCATGAATTTTGTTTAATCCATTTCTTAACAAAATATGAAAATACCGTCAAAAAGATGACATAAAGTGAAAATTAAATTAAAGTCGACCGAGAAATACGCAAGACATAAACATTTTAAACCACTAATTAGACAGCGATTAGACGGAGAGATCCGATATGGACTATGACGTCATAGTACACGGCCGCCATACAAACTCCATACTATATTCTGTTTTGCTAGAAAGAGACAGAGATAAATCTTTGATGGGTTATATCTTGGTTATTTTTACAGTTATTCAAAAAATATTTTTTTCCTACAGTTTCTTATATGAATGAGCTTTTATTAAAGTAAACATAAAATATCATGCATATTCCCTCATCAATTAAAGTCCGTGACTGTACCTATATCTACCGACTCTTACCCTACCACGAAAAAAGACAATAATTGCACTTGTCTTTTAAGACTTATTTTAAACAAGACATAGAGTTGCATTATACCTGTGTGAGACGAAATTTTTCCATTTTCATCTTTTTAGTATATTTAATTCTGTCTAGTTGTTTCCGCTTGTTAAAGTTTTCTTGGTGAATACTCTCGACAACTTTCTGCAATGAAAATAGATTTACGATTAAATTATTACGAATTGTAATTGCTAATTATCCTTGAGGCCTTTATACTCGTACCTAAGAATTAAGGATTTTAAAATTGAAATTTCTTCATGAGGGATGACACTGTTCATATTACTCTTTTTCATTGAAAATTTTAACGCGTGCCGAATGCACAGCCCCCCCCCCCCCCCCCCCCCCCGGCCGAAAAATCAGAAAGTAGACCTTTCCGCCCCGGGTACCCGACTGGCTTACGCTGCCACTGAATATGAAGGCAATTCAATTAGTGGACAAATCACCTCCTTATTTTTCAAGTTTTGGATCTTTTGAAAATCGCCTACAACGCTAAACTTTACATTTTGTTATTTGTATACAAGTGTCAGTATCTCGAAAAGTATGCAAATTTTTATGAAAAGTTAACACGTTCCCTGTCCCCCATACAAAAGATAAGGGTCCTCAAGTCCACCTAAATATTTATTTTATTTGGTTTATTGGTTTTGTCACTATTTTTAGCATTGTCGGATATGTATGAATCCATATGGATACATGGACTCATGATTGAGAATTCATATTAAAGCCGTTGCAATTCAGTCATTCAAGCATCACATCACACTGCTCAAACTGCTATAGATACCTCATGAAAGATCTTGCTTACGTACATTTAGATTGATTTTTCAGATTCTCTGGAAATCGGTAATCACGTGTAGTGCATTCAGCCTTAGGTGGCCAAACTTGTAAACAAAAATGGCGACAAAGGAGACCATAAATAATGACTAGTGATTGGAAATGTCGATATGTATTAAATTAATATGTTTCAAGTAATAAAAATGTATATAACACTAACCGACTTCACAAAAAGGAGGAGGCAAAAAAATTGCAACCTATTTTTTTACAAAACTGTTTTTTAACATGAAATTTTCTTTTCTTGTACAAAGGGTCGTGGGCCGGTAATATACGAGGAATGTGAATTTCTACTACAAAACTCGGTTAGGTAACAAGACATTTTGCCTACAATGACGTAGGTAGCCTACAATGACAAATTTGAAGAAACATCTCGGTACTCGTTTGTTTTTCAAGGTGACCTAAAAATTAATATGTCGGTAAGATAGAACCTTGATTTGCTTTAACACAGTGGAATACGTCTGAGTCATTATGCATAATTTGCGGATTGTTCGTCCGTCAGTTGTAAGTTAACGTAGGAGAGCGTTTTCCAAAAAAAATACCGGGGTAGCTACTTTCTCAAAATATGGACTTGTGAGGTTTTTTTGGCTCAGAATCGTTAGTACTTTCGAACCTTATACGTAAAAAAAAGTGTCCCAAATTTTTTTTTACGTCACCATTTTGCATAGTGTTTGTATGAACGTGACGTAGTGGAAAGACAAAAATGCCATACAAATTTTGCGACACTTTTTTTACATATAAGGTTCGAATGTACTAACGATTCTAAGTCAGAAAAACCTCAAAAGTCCATATTTTGAGAAAGTAGCTACCCCGGTATTTTTTTTGGAAAACGCTCAGGACCGAAGAACAAACACTGAGGGCCGTTTGTTGGGTGTTTATTGCGTTTCGTTTTGCTACATATCCAAAAGCAGTTGCTGCCTCCGACTATGACGTATTTTTTTTGACAGTTTCTTTTCTTGATTGAACTTTTGATAAACTTATCCCATCAAAAACATTACATGTAAAAAGATGCAAGTCTCGCAACGCAGTTCTCCACAACAAAAAAGTTTTGAGATGGAATGTTAAACCAAGTCAGTACCGGGGGGGTGTCCACAGAACTGGATTCCCACCGACTTGCCTATTATTAGATCTATAAAATGTGTTCCTCCACGGTTAAATAATAGGCAAGTCGGTGGGAATCGAGTTCTGTGGACACCCCCCCGGTACTGACTTGGTTTAACATTACATCTCAAAACTTTTTTGTTGTAGGAGAACTGCGTTGCGAGACTTGCATCTTTTTACATGTAATGTTTTTGATGGGATCTCATTTCTTTTTGTAAGTGATCTTCCTTTATTTATTACATTCATTTGTATAGGATTACAAACTTATGTGTGCAGTTGTGACTGAAATTGCAATATTTGGAGGTTTGTTAGGACTTGACAGGCTAAAAACTTACCATGTTTAAAATTTGGAGCCTGTGAGTCTGCTGGAAGTACCTTAGAATTATGATGATCATCAGTCAGTCAGTCAGTCAGTGACAAAACTAAGGAACTTTGACATGCAATAGTTCTTAAACTACACGTTCAAATTGAATGATATTGAGAATATGTATTAGTCTTATTGTGCCCTATATATCCCTGAAATTTCAGGGTTCTAGCTTTAGCCAGTACAAAATTACGGTAGGCTGAAAATGGCCCGAATGGCTTCGAGAAAAGGATGGTACGGCCGTGCGTTTATTTTGCTCGACTTGGCGGGGGCACTGCCGTGCCCCCAGATATTTGGTTTATTGGTGTAATGAATAATAAGGACTACCTACCTAAGTAGTTTTTATTCATTTATGTACGGGTAAAAGCTATATTCCACAATTCATTAGTAGTAGATAGTGTCGTCCCTTGTAAAAAATGGCTGATTATGCGCTTTCTTGCGATGTAAGTTTTTTTCTCGGGGATCAAACGTAAAATGGTTCCGGTAGCTTTTCTATTGATTAATTGAGTAGTTACTTGAAAAAATGGTTTTGGTGTATAAACAATTCACCTGTTAAAAGTTATCTCAAGGGATATGAAAAATGGCCCCTCTGGAGAATCACCTACTAGCGTCGGACATGCGGTGGCAAAAGTAGAACAAAGAGAAAAGTAGACTCACAATTCTCTTATGATTGAATGAATAACTTCAAATGTTATACATATGACACTTATAAATCAAATTATTTGTCGAAAATGTTATGTTACATAATATGCTATTCCATTTCTTTTTCAGTTCTAACAAACTAACGTAATAACTGAAATGACGAGTCTTGACATGACGACGAAGAAGAAAATCGAATGTCCCACAATTGAAATTTCCTACTCTTTTTTGGTCTGTTTTTGACTTAATTAAAATGACAAATATTACGATAAACAGTTCAGTATTATCATTCTAAAAACGTTGGCACTACCTATTTTAAATAAAAAGTGTATATTTTAAAGAAATTAATCATTTAATCGTTATTCATTCAATCATAAAATATTCCCAGGCGACTCCATTTTTGTCTCGGTTCTACTTTTGCCACCGCACCTCTGTACGCTACTTATATGATCACTTTGTTGTCCGTCGGTCCGTCCGTCCATCCGTCTGTCTGTCTGTCTGTCTGTCTGTCTGTCCGTCTGTCCGTCTGTCAAGATCCTTTATCTCGGGAACGCGTGGAGGTATCCAGTTGAACATAAAATCATATACCCAGGTCTACAGTCCCTTGAAACAGGAAAACATCAAACTTCTAAGTTAACGTGAAAAAAGATACGGCCATGCCGCAAAAAACGTAGATTTCGACACTCTCAAGGAAACCAAAATTCAAAGGGTACTTTCCATTGACCTAGAACTATGTAATTTGGCAAGTAATACAGCCTTATACTACAAGTATAGGGAAAAATCTGAAACCTATACATTTTTAATTAAATCATTGAAAAAATAGACTTTACCAAGGGAATCAAAATTTATATGGTACTTTAATACATGTACCTACAACTTTGTACCGAATCCTCGGTGAGCGAGTCTGACTCGCACTTCTCCGGTTTTTTTATTATTCACATGCCTGTATTTTCTATAAATAAGCCCAACTCATAAAATATTATGCCGATGATATCACACGATAAATATTGTTTATTAGCCGCCGACGGAATACGAGGGGTGTTATAAGTAGCGTACGGCCATGCCGTGACAATCTCAACAGAGAGGAAAATGGAGTCACCTAGTATAATTTATGATTGAATGAATAACAATTAAATGATTGATTTTTCTTAAACATACACTTCTTATTTAAAGTAGTGCCAAAGTTTTTAAAATGAAAACATTGTATTATTTTCCATTTACTTAGGTCAAAAGCAGATCAAATATCAGCCAATGGTCTAGTGGCGAAAACGAGGGGACGCCTTTACCCAGCAGTGGGACACTCAATCTTCTTCATCACACCGGTATCCATGCTGTAATATACATTACATAACTAGGGTGGTAAAACAAAGAAAGGCCGAGATCGCAAATGTTTGCGGCCCGAGCTGCAAGTGAGGGACGTAAATATACGATCGAGGGCTTTCTTCATTACCTCCCGTGTTACACAACACAACACGGGAGGTACATCATTTTAGGTCTACACTAGGCCAGAAAGCGGCTTTTTCCGTATAATAATACGCGTAGCGTCAGGTAAAAGCCACTTTAGGGACAGGTGTGGTATAAAGTGACTAATCGACTAATTGTGAGAATTGCTAAAGAAATGGAAAAGCATAATTATGTAACATAACATTTCCGACATAGTATTAGATGTTATAAGTGTCATAATTAAAAACTGCTATTAACACCGGGATATTTACCATGTACACATATACATGTTGTGTGTTTACCAGGTTAACTTAAAATCGTATAGGTATAGTGTCATATAAAATTTTGATTTATTCATTCAATCATAAAATTTTATAGATTAACGACTCCATTTTTCTCTGTATTCCACTTTAGCCACCGCATGTCCGTACGATATATATATGGGTTCCGTTTATTCCTTTTGAGGAACGGAACCCTAAAAAGATAGGCGAAACATGAGTCCCATCCACTTAGTAAATATTGATCGAAGAGAGCATCTAGACGCAAATGAGCAATTTGTTTATCGAGTCGTATTGGAGTCGGGTAAAGCACGTTTATTTACCTATTGCTAAGGAAAACTGGGGCACTACTTAGTACTGGGCAAATTAGTTTTTGCTAATTATTATTTATTGAATTCAAATTGTCACCCTCGAGCATATATGTTTCATACAAATATCAATTTTAGGGCATTTCTCTGGTGATTTCCGTGGCATTGACTTCAGTGTCATCATTATTGTCGAAGTCCTGGGATGTTTGCATAACATTTTCAGATATCTGTTAGACATCGAGGTTGTCCACCAAATACTCGAATTTACGATAAATTAACTAAAGTTCACTAGTGACTTAACCCTTTATCAGCCAGTATCAAAATTGTAAAGCAAAAATGACCTCCTTACAACATCGTCTTTTGGCATTTTTTCTTAATCATAATTAATTAGGACAATTGAGCCTCGAGGAGGCTCCTGACATATCGGAGCGTTTTCCAAAAAAAATTTTTTTTTTCCATTACGTCACCATATTGCATAGTGTTTGTATGAACGTAACGTAGTGGAAAGACAAAAATCCCATACAAATTTTGGGACACTTTTTTACGTATAAGGTTCGAATGTACTAACGATTCTGAGTCATAAAAACCTCAAAAGTCCATATTTTGAGAAAGTAGCTACCTCGGTATTTTTTTTGGAAAACGCTCATCGGTGACTTTTGGGTGTTAAAGGGGTAATGCCCGGGCTACACGAGGCTATTTCAAGCTAGGATAGTAAAATCAGTGGTGGGGGGACGCTACGAGCCTAAAAATAGAACTCCATCCTATTAAAAACTGTCCTGGCTTGTAAACTATCTTACTAGCTTGCTATCCTAGCTTGAAAACCTAGCCTCGTGTAGCCCGGGCATAAAGGGGGCCAGTACATAGTTAATACAGTTAATAAAATAATAATAAGTTAAAACAGTACAGTACTTTAAAGGCGGCTTACGTTAGCCTGGCTGTTCATGTAGGTGAGCTGCAGCCGGCGGTGTTCCTGGAAGGCGTTGCGCAGGAACTGCTTGTCGCCGTACACGGCCACGCCGAGCTCCACGCGCTTCGTCGCGATGTCTTTGCGCATCTGTCTGATGTCCCGGCAGTACCGCTTCTTCTGCTTAGCCAGGTCACCCTCGTGGATCTTGCGGTCTCGTTCTAAGAGAAACAAAAAAAGATTAGTTCAGTTGAAAGGATGATTTGATACTTACTAGGTAAAGAGTAAGTTCAACATAATTGCGTAATTTCATAACATTATACTAATAATTGATAAATCTCTATTTAAAAAGACAATATTCCTCACTTTTTCAACTTTGTTTAATGTCTACCCTAATTGAAGAGTTTTGTTAAAAGCAATATTCTGTTAACATCTATAAAATAATTAAGTGTTCAGTGAAATATTATGACAAATTAACTTGGATATCTAAGTCCTTCGAACCCTCTCCCTCGCTCCCTAAAGACTACAGATTTATTAATATTGTCGTTCCTTTGGGGTCCCTCCACAAAAGGACGGATGGTCATTCACAAACAAAAAGATACAAATGACTAAAAATAGAACAGCGAAGAATGGCATACGGCGAAAGGTTACTTTAATTATTTAGGTTACTTTAAGCTATCAATATTACTTTAGTGTTTGTGTTTAGGTATTTTAAATGGGTAAAGCGTCTGTTCCCGTGGTTTTTAAAAATATCAAATGACTACTTATATTATGAACAATAGGTACAAAATTATTTTTATATACCTAGTCGACTTCAAAATAAACTATTCAATAAAAAAAAATCATTCAATAGGTTTGACAAATAACCTCGATTTTTCATTGGATAATAGTAACACCCGTGAGATATTTTAAGGGCTGATTCGTAATCAATTTGCTAAATTCTAAACCGTTTTATTTTAAGCCAAGTCATTTACTTTATTTTTACATGAACTAGGTAGGTAGTTGGTTCAGCATACTGTTAAAATTATCATGCATCTGTATTTTTTTATACATATACCTACTGCGTGTTCCCTCTCTTATATGTAGTCATTTTTGAGGTACATATGTACTCTCCAAAACCCACATGACAATGACATTAGTTTTGCTATCTTCTTAGAGGCTGAGTTCGACTTAGCGATTAGGTAAATTATTTTTGTGTCATTTAGACCTGCCTGTCTTACTCATAATTCCCTTGACCTGAACCCACTATCATTCCACAGGTCGACACTGTGGGCCATTGCGTAGGACAAGGTCTTAGGCACAATTTTTATACCTATTATTACATTCAAGGAAGCTCACGATATGTCCTTTGGTTTGTGTCGAAGAATTCGGTTAAAAATTTGTAAAAATATTATCTTATTATGATTTTTTTAATGAGTTGGTGATCGCGGTTTCTAAAGATTTGAAATAAAAGCCCATAT
This sequence comes from Eudemis profundana, assembly GCA_947034925.1. Taxonomy (NCBI): domain Eukaryota; kingdom Metazoa; phylum Arthropoda; class Insecta; order Lepidoptera; family Tortricidae; genus Eudemis; species Eudemis profundana. The sequence goes on from OX344794.1 coordinate 32,721,609, forward strand.
AAAGATAGCAAAAAGAAATACCTAATCAAAATATGATCTCGTGATTATTTCATATTTATCATAGCGAAGTTTATAATTTCTGCTTTAACAGATTTCCAATTGTTATGTAAACAACATAAATAATTGTGTATGTACCATTCGGTTTGTAAGACATGTACGAGTTGTTAAAATTGTGTGCCGGCTACCACATACCCTCTAGGTTTTAGCTGATTCCACTCTGTATTTGGAAAGTGAACCAATATAATTGCACAAAAGAACAGTGCAGAGGGCGTACTTAATGCCTACAAAGGTTTTCTTGTCAATAAAGTGACGGTAGGATGGCAAAAGCACCTATAATGAACCCCACGAACATACTAAAACATATTTAAATGTGAAAAACTGGACAAGTGCGAGTTAGACTGGCATGGAGAGGGTTCCGTACGTTCAAAACAATATAAAACAATTAGGTATACTATATTGCACAGAATTCTTATTGGTTTTCCTGTAATCTTTTTTTTTATTATTATTATGAAATAGGGGGCAAACGATCAGACGGGTCGCCTGATGGTAAGCAATCACCGTCGCTCATAGACACCTGCAACACCAAAAGAGTCACAGGTGCGTTGCCAGCCTTTCAGGTGGGAGTACGCTCTTTTCTTGAAGGCTTGAAGGTCGAATCGGTCCGGAAACACTGCAGGCGACAATCTATCGGTATTATCCATTTTTTTTAGGGTTCCGTAGCCAAAATGGCTAAAAAGGAACCCTTATAGTTTCGTCATGTCCGTCCGTCCGTCCGTCCGTATGTCACAGGCATTTTACTCAAAAACTACAAGACGAAATTTGATAAAATTTGGAATATAGATGTCTTGTAGATGCCGCAACTAAGTTTGGTAGTTAAATAATAAAAATTTAAAAATCTAGGGGGGGCACTCCATACATGTAACAGAAGCTAAAAAAATTTTTTTTCACAAAATGTCAACGTGTGGTACATAGTTCGACAGCTCTTTTGAAAACATTTTAAGGTTCTTAAGTAATGTTTTTGATTAAGTGAATACCTTTGGAAATAATCGCTCCGAAAGTGGTGAAAATTGTGTCCCCCCCCCCCCTCTATCTTCTAAACCGTGTGTCCGAAAAATATAAAAAAAAATTACAAAGATAACGCTTAATTAATACTTTCAACGAAAATTATTTTCAACAAGATCGAATTAACCGTTTTTGAGTTATTGCCGATAAACTGCGCTTCTCAACAAAAGGGCGTAATTGCTATGAAGATACGCTCTTTTGTTGTTGTACTTTTTTTACATCGTATTTTTTACCTTATAGTTACGGCTATGGAACCCTACACTGAGCATGGTCCGACATGCTCTTGGCCAGTTATATTTTTCAAAATTCTAGGTCCAATAGTTTCGGAGATAAGGGAGGGGGGGGGGGGAATTTTTGCCTATTTTCTTAAATGACTTCAAAACTATTAATATAAAAATCATAAAAAAATATATTTGAGATTCTCATAGTGAGCCCTTTCATTTTCATTCTTCTTTTATTTTTATTTTCTAGTTGACCCCCCAAAAGTGACCTCCAAGATTAAAATTCAAATATTTCCGTGACACGTCCATGTTTGGGTCATTAACCTTAATATATGTACCAAATTTCAACTCAATCGGTCGAGTACTTTCGGAGAAAATTGGCTGTGAGAGTCAGACAGACAGACAGAAACACGAGTGATACTATAAGGGTTCCGTTTTAGGGTTCCGTACCAAAATGGTAAAAAAGGAACCCTTATGGTGCGACTCTGTCTGTCTGTCCGTCTGTCCGTCTGTTACAGCAAGATATCTCAGGATCTACTGATACTATTGACTGAAATTTGGAATAGTGTTAAAAACCGCTAACCCGAGACTATTGGATGGGAAAAAATCTTATGCCTTTTTTACTTTTTTAGGGTTCCGTAGCCAAAATGGCTAAAAAAGGTACCCTTATAGTTTCGTCATGTCCGTCCGTCCGTATGTCCCAGGCATTTTATTCAAAAACTACAAGATGTATACTGATGAAATTTGGAATATAGATGTCTTGTAGATGCCGCTACTAAGTTTGGTAGTTAAATAATAAAAAAAAAAAATCTAGGGGGGGCATCTCCATACATGTAACAGAAGCAAAAAATTTTTTTTGTAGCAAACGTCATCGTGAGGTACATAATTCGATAGTTCTTTTAAAAACATTATAAGGCTTTTATGTACTATTTTTTGATTAAGTGAATACTTTCGGAAATAATCGCTCCGAAAGTTGCATAAATTGTGTCCCCCCCTTTAACTTTTAAACCGTGAATACAAAAAATATGAAAAAAATCAGGAAGGTAACGCTTAAGGCCCGGTAGGACCTGGCTCGCATTTCACATACAACTAGGGTCGGGCGGAATGCAGATTATTGCAGATTATCTTCGATTTCTAACATAAAAGTATACGTTATCAACCCAAACATGAGAGGATGCCCTGCATGACTGTGAAATCATGATTGTCAGGTATTAATTTTGTCAGAAAAGGTAACTGGTAATGAACAAAATGAAAAAAATACTTTATTTTATAGTGTTTTCGCGCTACTTTTCTATCGAGCGAAGTGTTCGCTATCGTGTTCTAAGTGAGAGGAAGCCCTAGATACAGTTCTGAATATTATTATATATGTTTTACAGTGACCTACGAGTCAAATAAGTGCTCTAAAAATGATTTGGAAACTAGGCTTCTGCGCCCGATTCTCGTCTTACCTCGCCTTAATAAATACATTCAACGAAAATTATTTTGAATAGTAACGAATAAACCGTTTTGAAGTTATTGCCGAAAAACTTCTCAACCAAATGGTTTTAAGTGTCATTGATTTACACGGCATTTAAGGCCTTTTTGCCAATTGTTTATTACGACGTTTTTTTTTGTACGGTGGTACGGAACCCTTCGTATGCGAGTCTGACTCGCACTTGACCGGTTTTTTTTAAAGGGGACCGAAATGGGATGTCGAAAATGAAAAGTAGAGTTATTATATAGAATGGGATATCAAATGAAAGGGCTTAATGTGTAGATTCCAAAACCGTTTTTACTTTTTTCTTAAATATGTACTTTTTGATTTAGGGCGAAAAATCTTCAAAAAAATACTATTCCCCAAATTATCTTCGAAGTTACTGAACAGAAAAATCTGTAATAATTACCAATTATTAATATCATCCTAATTATTACAGGAAAAATAATATAACGGTTCTCCTAAATTGCACCGATTTTTAGAAATTAAAAAAAATCGTCGTTAATTGCTCCTACAGTTTTTTCTTGAACTATGACGTATCTCTACGAGTTTGTAAGGAACCCTCGGTGCGCGAGTCCAACTAGCACTTGACCGGTTTTTTTCTTTTGAGGTACGGAACCCTAAAAACGGGCCAAGTTCACTACAATACAGTAGTCCAAGGTTCAACCGGAGTCGATTAAACTGAGGTTGAGGAAGCTTTATAATAAGTACGAGTGTGACATTATTTTTATTAAAGGAATGAATTCCCTTCACGGACCAAAAGGAACTTGTTCTAGGGTCTATCAAGTAAAGAAGCAGTTATTTTTTATTTCACATACAGGCTTGGGCAGATTCTAATGACTAATAATAACGATAACTATATCATATTCATAAATAAACCGTCTAACAATGAATTCAAAAACTGCAAATTACGATGGCTGTCATTGAATGTTTTATTACATGCATTTCAGATTTATGTTCAGTTTATATTACATATTTGTATCTTATTCGTTCTAAAAGGGTTGATTGTGAATGTAATATGTAGTTCTTTCATTCATGAACGACATGTATCAGAATAAATGCTAGATTCTTGGGAGTGGTATCGGTGAGTTAATGTTGTGTTTTACCATTTTTAAACATATAATTCAGTACCTAATAGGTAGGTACTACCTATGAGGGGTTCTAGACAGGAAACCTCCCAGAGTGTCTGGATTCTTCTCATTCCTCTTGATCCGGTTGATCCGCAGGAAAGGGAAGCGTCTTGGCCGGTGCACCCCGGGAGCAACGGCAAGTGATTTCTTAGGGGCCCCTAATTGATCACTGGCCGATGCTGCGAATGAGCCTGCCAGGGGGAGTTGGGGGGTCCCGCACCGGGTTTCCTCTGTTAGAGGACTCTCCAGGTGCGGCACGCGAGGGCGGAGCGTCGGGCACGGGCAGCATCCCTCCGACGTCTCCTTTTGGGGGGCACTGCGGGCAGGCACCAGATGGGTGACCTGTGCCGCTGCGTGGTGGCGGTGGACTAGTCCTCTGCGTCCCGAGAACTCAGCCTTGCAGGCTGCCGCTACCTCATGTGCTGGGGGCGGGAGGCGGAGGACTGGCCCACCGCGGTCCGTAAGGACAGGCGGGAGGGGCTTTTGTCCTCCCGTGGACGGCTGCGGGGCAGGGGCGTTTGTCCTCCCGTGGCGGCGAGGGAGGGACCGGGACACCGTGTGTCTGGTGCCGGTCCCTGCTTCCCCGGGGGACGGACATTTGGTCGGGGGGGAGCTGGTGAGGGAAGGCACACTGGCCATGCTACAGTGTGCCTTTTTCGGAGAGGGTCCACCCCAGGGCGGAGGTGCTGGTGATGTCGTGGTGGCTTGATAGCGATCCCACGGCATCACCGTGAAGGCACAGGTCGGTAGCATCCCTGGGTGTTAGTGGGTAGGCCAATCCCTTCAGGAGCGGAGAGTCCCACATAACCAATACGTAACATCTGGCTGTCACCCCCGATGGCCTTAGGTTACGTAGTGGTATGCAGTTTTATGCATTTCCCGGGGTCAAAAAAAAAAAAAGGTACTACCTATGTACCTCATATTTTCAACATTAACTTATTTATAAAACTACTTTGGTTAGGTATCAATACGTGATTTCGTGTTCAAAAAATATTTGTAGCATTACTGACGTTAATTTAGCAATATTAAAAAAATAACAATCCTAATTGTTTCATGTAACTAACCAAATCTTATATGAGTCTAATGGTCCTGAAATAAATGTTTTCAATTTCAATAAATCATTTTTTCCGTTATGTTCGCTATTTGATATAGGCTAACGTCTTATTATGTTTATTCTCCATAATGTCTGCTTTATTTCAGCCGCCGCAAGCTCAAACGGCTGAGCCTGAAATTTAATCCAAATCGACTCAGCGGTTTAAGCGTGGAGAGGTAACAGACAGACAGGCAGACTCAATCGGTCCAGTAATTTAAGAGCAAAATGGCTGTGACAGGCGGACCGACTGACAAATAGACACGCGAGCGATCCTATGGGTTCCGTTTTTTTTTTGTTTTAAGGTTCAAATACCTAAAGTAGCCAACTTACACATTTTCACATCTTTACGCAAATTATAAAATTTTCCTTTAAATTGTTAAAATACTTTAGGATGATGTGGTATATGTCCATGATTGCAGACATTTTGGGAATAGGTAAGCATCTCAAATCGGGACGCTCATTTCCTAATGTTAGTTTCCTAGTACAATTCGTGCCAAACATTGACGTATACAAAGGACAGGGCTAAGCGAGCGCCCAGACAGACGGTTCCAACTCTTTGGCCGCCAAATCAGTGCCTGTCGGCAGAGCGACACGCGGCGCGTGCTGCATTTTTTTACGGGGAAAATAGTTCCGAACTGATCGGATGCGGCCAAAAGCTTTCGCGTTTGAGTCGAGATGATCCGTTGCTTTAATTTCAACGTATAGTTGCCGAATGAAAAGGTTTGTTACTTTTAAACCTTAACTAATTGACATAGTCGAAAAGACACGAACCTTTTCTTTCCGCGACTATACACTCAAAATTTTAATCAAAGACTAGGTTACGTAGCGTAGCCTTGCTAAGAGATAACTGAAGCATCTCTGGTAAGCCGGTCGCTTAACGTTGGTGGATGTGTACGTGCTGCTCATAGTAGGTTACCGGCTTACTAGAGGTGCTTCAGTTATCTGTTAGCGAGGCTACATCCGGCTATTTATTCTTAGGTTCTTGACTTTAATAATTTATTAGAGTCATGCTATTTATTAGTAATAAATAGCATGCGTCGCTTTTCCGAACTTAGTATGACGCACTGCCGATGCAAGATGCAGTAGACACACGGACTAGAGAGCACATCCGGGATGAGCAAACAATTAATTTGGTCGCAGACCCCAGTCACGTCCTCACGCTGCTACTTTACTACATAACTAGTCAAGTAAAATCGAATACATCCGGATTTCAACGAATCTGCTCTCATCTATCTATACAAAGGTGTTATAAAATTGTAACAACACCATGCTTGGGGGCACATCACGCAAAATCTACTGGACCCATTTTTTTTTGGTGAACAGTTAGATATGCGCGAGCGTTTAAAACACCTCACTTCTGTGGATGTGGACACGTTTTTGTCGAAATCCCTGCTAATTTTAAGGGGACATCTAACTATTTATTAGAAATCCGGGATCACTACCAAATATATTAAAACGCCACAAAAATATGTAGGGATCTCGACAAAAATGTGTCCACAGAAGTGAGGCGGTTTAAACGGTCCATTTACATACAGTTAGTTCTGTGCAAGGACCTTTCTGTGTATCCGATATTAAATTTCTTGTAGCTTAAATGAAGAGCATTTCAAAATCTTTCACGTAAGTCACTTACAATAAAGGGGGTAGGTAACTTATGTTTATTTTATAATTATTCTGAAAATACACATGTACATCAAACTATCTATTATGCGGAAAGAGTTTTCGGACGAACAATACTTTTGGACGTAAAATTATACCAAAACGGGGAACTGTACGATATACAAGTTATCCTTTTCCTTGAGAATAAAAAACAAGTTAAGTACGCTTTGGCCACGTAGCGCTGTATTATACGAAATTTAGCCAATCAGCCGCCTTCACACGATACTTAAACCAGTTATTTCGTTAAATAATTAAGGAGTATGTTTTCAAAAGGGCTCATTTCCCCATGAAAACCATAGAATAATAAGTCCTTTTCAAAACACACTCCTCAATTTGTAGTATTCGGTGAATAACTTACCATATAGTTTTATAAGGCCCCTATATTGGTTTATTTTATCTTTTATTACCCAATTATCATCTTGCATTCCATGTATTCTAACTTTCGCCGCCGAAAGCATTATGTATTGGTTAGTTTATTCAGAAATTATTTGCGATAGATATAATATGATTACTCGTAGCAAAATATTGTCAAAATTGTACGTACAGTGACGTTTCAATGGCATACATTGGCATAAGCATTACACTATAATCAATCAATCGTTGACGTTTACTATTACCTATTTACGGCCAGTTACTAGGTGGTAAACGTTGGATGACCCATGTTGCGATTCAAGGACTGCGTAAAAGATGACATGGGCATGGATGCATCTGGCATTGAATGATTTGAATGCGACATGTGTGGTAGGATCTTGCAGCAAACCGCAACGATACGACGCGACTGTTGCATTGTTACGAAGGTCACAAAACCCACAACAACGGTTTTGAAATCTGGCCGAAAAGCAGACGAAAATGCATAATCGCAGAATCGTCTTCAGATGCTTCTCGATTCGCGTGCCGTATATATGTCGTTTTTGATATCTAATAGGAGTCATACATAGACCCTGAAAACGTAACGCTTCTTTTTTGGGCAGTCGTGTAAAAATAACGAGCCTCAGATCTTCTATTTTTAACATCCTGCCTTTTCTGGCGCGCCGATATACTTTTAGCATTTTTACCCACGCGGAAGATATCGTACCTGGGCCATTTTATAGAAAGTCGTACAAAAACTTTTTTTAGATCTGAGAAATTCTACATAATTACTACTCAGAATCGCGAGTACTATCGACTCTGATAGGAGAAAAAATGTGTGTTTATATTTTTTCATCACACTTGCTCGAAAATGGTGTCATTACACGTAGGTTTTGCGAGCCGTAAATGACCTATTACACCCTAGGGCGTAATGCTTTTCTTTTTAAATTTGAAACGCTGGTTCTGTTTTACTCTTATTTGTCATTTTCAAAGGAAACGCCAACTTACTTTTTTATCTTTTATTATAGAAATATTTATTTAAAGAGAACTGTTATTGCAAATACATGTAAACACATATTTCTGTGACATTAATTAAATGTTTAAATATAGTATTTCAGTATATTGCAAATATAAAATAAACCATTTTTAGTCTTTACCGCTATGGTTTCCGAACGTGACTTGACGTTCGCATTGTCTATGGAATATGTCACTAACGTCACTGTCAGTTTTACAATTTTATTTAGGTTAAGTAAGGTTATTTTAATCAGATTTCCTCACAAGTGTGATGAAAAACATTGTGTGTGCCACGGGCGGTAAAGGAATTACAAACTCATGTTATTAAAGCCCTCGGCTTCGCCCCGGCCTTGTAACAAACACTCGTTTGTAATTCTTTACTTACCGCCCTTGATACACAATGTACTATTTTATTCCTACTCCATCACTTTTCCAAATACATACACCTGTATCGCCATACAGGTGTATGTATTTGGAAAACGTAACGGAACGGAATAACGATTTTCGCATGAAACATTTGAGACACTTTTTTAGGGTTTCGTACCCAAAGGATGTCAACGGAACCCTATTACTATGCCTTCGCTGTCTGTCCGTGACTTGAAATTTTCACAGAATACGTATTTTTAGTGTCGCTAAAAATGTAATAGTAAAAAAATTAGAATTAAAGAGGGTCAACAAGAAACATGTTGTTTGGCGTTTTTTCCTCGATTTTAATAATGGTAATATATTCGAATGTGTATTTCTATTGCCGCTATAATTTCAAATTATAAAAGTAAAATAAAGTTAAAAATAAAAGGGGGTTCCCATGCAATAAACGTGACTTCGGCGTCTTTTTGCACGACTGTGGTACGGAACCCTTCGTGTGCGAATCGGACTCGCACTTGGCCGATTTTTTCTGCAATCAGAGACGATATTACGCGCGATTCTGAGCAGAAATTACGTAAAAAACCTCAGATCTAAAAATAGTACATTGTGTATCTAGGGCGGTAAGGAAAGAATTACAAACGAGTGTTTGTTAGAATACAAAATATTTACTGAGAGAAACTGGCCATTTGCACTCTTTCCCGCGCGCTACAAGAAAAGTAAGCCAACTTAGGGTCTGGCGTGCCCTGGGATAACTTCGACGCCTCGCCAATTATTGTACCCATGACTGAACGTGATATTGATCCATTACCGTCGCCATCCCATAGAACGCTTTGGTTAAAATATGCCTGCAACACTTCCAACGCCGAGGTGTTTTATAAGTATACAGATTTATGCTGATAGGTAACGACCCTCTTGACCTGAATTATTATATGCCTGCGCTAGCTGTATCGGTAGCCAAAGTCAACATTCGCTTAACATAAAATCTATCATTACGAAAAATATCGCTAACTTCAAGTTTTCTAGCTCAAATTAAGTCAACGGAAATACTGAATGTGGCGTCGGAAGGAAATCCGATCAGAAGTGATGCAACCGGAAATCCTATTATTTTAAAGGAGCCATTTTTCTGACACAATTCTAATATTTTCTATGCGTACCAAACTATAAATCTGTAGAAATAGGTATAACTCGATTGAATGCGTCGATATGTGTGAGGTTTGGGGAATGGGTAGCGGATACCTTTGCCAACCCTTTGTTCGTTTGTTTGTGTTTGTTGTTTGTGTGTGTTTTGTTTGTTTCAATCGGTCAATAATAGCGTTTATGGGGGCAAATGCGTCTTTTAAAGATTCCATTAAATACGTACCCCGGCTCTCGCGTATGACACAGCTCTAACCATCATTATCAGCCGGTATATGTCCCACTGTTGGCCTCTGCCCAGCTGTGGGACCAGAGGAACTTACAATATGCTTATCATCCTACTCGCGTAGATGAGAGTGAATGGACTGTCGTCCCCACGGTAGCCCACTGAGGATTGAATTTCTTCGCTAATATATGCAGGTTTCCTAACGATATTTGTCCATCACCGAAAAGCTAATGGTAAATATCGAATAATAATTTGTATATAAGTTCCGGAAAACGCATTGGTTCGAGCCAGGATTCGAACCCACGACCTTAGCTTGAAAGGCGCATGTCCAAACCACTCAGCTGTCATAGCTCAGCTCTAACGATTTCGGTTAAATTTTACCAACCATCAAAATAACATTTTAGTCGCCAGAATAAACACACAACATTTCACTTTCATTCAGAGAAAAAAACAAATTGATTCGAAATCATGAATAATCATTGTAATTACCACTTTTGTTACACATCAGGGTCATTTAGAACAGTGCACAAAGCTCTATGCGTTCGATCCCCGCACCGCGTGCCCTCAGGGCACTTGCTGCACGTCATGCCGGTCTCGTAAATTGGAAAACCCTCAATGTTCCCAGCCGGCCCGTAGTTGCAAAATGTATAAGCCACAATTTTAGGGTCCTTTTGTTCTCTCTCAATATTTCGTTGCATATTTGCTAAAGCTAAAACGCCGCGATGCAACGGTGGTACCTTGGTGTTTGACGTTGGAATGAACTCTTCAAAAAGTCGGTTATTCTCCGACGTCTGCGTCATATATTTCGTTCTGCGCAGAAAATTTTCTTTGATTGTTGTACGTGTTACATTCTGCAAGTTAGTTTCATCAGAGTGCTGAAACTTCAAACTACCTCGACGCCGCCTGCGGAAGGCGGCACAAGAGCGCACTTTTACTGTACAAAGAGCTTGGGAACAACCAAGACGCCAGGTGGAAGCCCACGCCGCGCCGGAATACCAGTGGGAGTTGCACCCGCCCGCAGCGCTGCAATTAGTTAGTCTAAAGGACCAAACACTGTCTTGAGGTAAAACCCTTGAACCAGAAAACCAAGCACCGACCGCGTCCGATAACAACTGTGCTTCTGTCATCTTAGCAACTATGGGACGGACGTCCATATTTTGAAGAACATTAAATCTGACGGTATTTCTACATTCGTCGTGCCTTTTCTGACATTGTCTCGCCCAGAGTTCGGCCATCTCCTCGAGCTCGTAGTCCCAGTACATCTTGCGCATGTTAGCGGCGGGCGGCTGGCCGGCGTCCAGCCCCATGGCGATGGTATCCCGGTGCCGGTTGTGCAGCAGCAGCATCTGGTAGCGCATCCAAGTGGTCATCCCCGACGCGTATAGACGCGAGCTCACCCTGTTCGCTGCTATACACATTGTGTGCTGATTTTTCAATGAACAATCCGGATGAGAACAATAATCTATTGGTTCTGTTTTGTCTGTAGTATTAGCAAATACATTTCTTAAAATAAAAAAGCAGCTCAAAATTAATAATATAATACGCATTTCCTGCGATGAAAATAAGTTCAGAAAGAAAACTTATCAAATGATGTCAGACGAACACAAACGTCTGAAATAATTTTAGGTAAGTATTTCTATTACATGACATCGTAATAAGTTTCCGAAGCCGAAAAGAGGACGAACTCCAAAGAAAAAAAGTAGACCTTCTCCTTGTTTAGAAAAAAAACTTATGCCTTTGCACTAATTGACGTGAAAGATATCAAAAAGTGATTGGTAAGTTAATAAAAATATATAGTGCTCTGTAAAATTTAGGAATACGTATCAACAAAGAAAAACCTGTAGTCGTAATCAATTTTTTGCCGTAAAATATTAAAAATTTTATCTTACATCATACGTGTTACAATGACAATTTCACATTATCTTCTTCATTTGGCTCTCCGTGCATTAGTTATGACAATAATGACCATGGCATTTTTTTATCATTCCGAATGCTCGCGGCCGATATACGTAGTGCGTTTTATCTTCGCAGCGACCTATGGTTCATATACTTTGGTTAGCCTGGGCCTACTTTTGGAAGGCGGCTTCTTTATTCAACCTGATAAACTTATTGCGATAATTCTTCTTGTTCTTGGCATTGTATTAAATATCGCTTGTGTCTGCGTTGCTTCCTATGCTTATTGGTACTATCCAGTATCCGATTCAACTTATGACTTCAAGATTGGGTTTATGTCACTCGCTAGCCTACCGGTTTTCACTGCAGACTTAATACTTCTAATCTTTAAAAGTCATTAAATTTAATGATCTATGTTAATTATAACCTCTTCTATATAAATGCTATTACTGGTATATATTCATTTATATTTTCAAAAAGGTTCATGAGTGACGTAATGGAACCTCTTTCCAGCAGACAGGAAATTTAATTCAGTTTATTCAAGAAAAAAACATTGTTTCGTAATAAATTTAAAAGTTTGAGCCCTTTGAGGGTGTTTTTTCATTATTTTTTTTATGTTCTCAAACATAATAAATCAAACCAGTAATTAACTAGCAACTTGCATGAATTTTTTTTCTGTAGAAGTTGGAGAGTTTAGTCACTTTTCAGTACTTTGGAGATCAGTTTGTCCCAATATGTTGAGATTGGGCAGCTAAAAAAATGCGTGTCTATTATTTTAGACTACTCTCTAACATATACCTATCAAAATAAATTAGATCGGAGCCGGACAGTTCGGTACCTTTCCTTGTAAGACTACTAGTAAACAAGTACTGAACGGTTAAAAGTGCTCGAGAACACATTGTTCCCAATTCGTCCACATTACAATATTTTTCCAAGTCCATACAAAATCGCACCTCAATTTTGAAGTCCCATATCGAGACGGATTAAGAATATAAACGAACTGGCAATGTAGACGAAATGGGAATGGAATGGTATGTGGACGAAGTGAACCCAAACTGGGCTTTAGTTGGGTTACCTACATGATAAGTTTGCAATTTAGTCATAAATTGTCGCAGTATTTATAAATGTTTTTTTATGCATGGAATCCTGTTGAAAACGTTTTTTCCCAAGATCGTGATCGTGCCACACAGGTAAGTTTAAATGGAATATTCATACTTAATTGTAGATCTATTTTCACTTCGTTTTAGCCTATACCTGCATCCAATTTAGATAATGTGCCAGTCTGGCAGTGGCGTAGCGTTCAAAGAACTCGATTCCTACCGGCTTGCCTAATATCAGGAATCTGCACCGGCTTGCCCAAGGATATCTTTTACGCCACGCCACTGCAGTCTGGTAACATCTTCACTTTTGCACTAGAAATTTCGTAGCAGCTGTTTTATACCCAAAAATGGAAATCTGTAAAAAAAACTTAGCCGAGCCCAGCCTAGTTGAGTACTCAACTAACTAGGCTAGTTACCGGACATAATATTACAAGATATTTATCTATTTATTCTGTAAATAGTTAGGTTAGGATAAATATCGTGAGGTCATTAAAACAAACACACATGGTAAATAGGTACGGGAATGTTACGCCACTTGGCACTGTTCTTAATTTAAGGCCGAGCCACACCGGCTGCGTACACGTCTGCGTGCGCGTGGCGTACGCGTTGTATAGTATGAAAGTTTTTCAAAATGGCGGCTAGTCACGCTCAAAGTCAAGGAGCTGCAGCGTACAGTGCGTGCACACGCAGCCGGTGTGGCTCGGCCTTTAGTCGTATAATGCTAATCGGGCGTATGTCAGGCCCACGACTGCTAACGAATTATGATTAGGTACATGGCTAAATTAAGAACAGTGACAAGTGGCGTGACATTCCCGTGTAGTGACTGTACCTATCTACACGACTTAATTAATTCCTATAAGGTCAACCGGGGTAATTGCGTCTTTTAAAGATTCCATTAAATCCGAACTCTTTGCCCCTACCCTACCTGCCTGTAGTATACGCTGTACTTTACAGGTACGAAGGGTAGGGGGCTAGGGGTAGTTTTAAAGAGTTTGAATTTAATGGAATCTTTAAAAGACGCATTTAACCCCATAGACACAATTACCTCGGTTGACCTTAGCAATAGACTGAGCAGTGAGCAGTGGACCATCTCATCACATATTATTGACGGTGACTGTACCCTTATTAGATATTTTAATTTCTAAATACAGTCAGGAAAAGTGTGTTATTAAATTAATAAGAACCCTAAAAAAACCATAAACTCATATTGGAATTTATTAAAAATAACAGAAACAATTAATATTTACGCGAGCCCATGTCGAGGATTTTAATAAAGTAGGTACTGTTAGTAGTATGCCAACAGTCGGCCAATCAAAATGTTATTTTTACAATCGATTTGGAGGTGGTGATGACAAGGTAGAGTCTGTGCGGAAAGAGAATAGGCGTGGCGAAAAACGGAACTAACCTAACCAGTATGGCCACAGAACAGAAAATACGGCACATACGGTAGAAAAGCATTACAGCGCCCCCCAAAATTAATCCAATTCTCTTTTCGCACAGACTACTAAGGTGCTCAACATTTTCATTTGCCGATTAAACATAAAATACAATACATCCGCAATATGTAGAGGTACATATTTTAAATATACAGGTTATATTGAGAAACTCACGCCTCACCGGCGTTCGTTCTTAAAAGTGTTCTCTGCTGTAACGCCATCTGTAAGCGCCAGCAGTAACTAAAAGTGTTTAAAAAAAATCCCTCTAGCGGCGATTCTCAGACCCAAGGCACAGATAATGTAAAATGTATCATTCAATATTTTCTTGCATATTTAACTTATGTTGGTGGCATTGGGAGGATAAAACATTAAATTTAAAACACATTACATTTCTCGACCGAGGTTAAAATCGATGTTATGAATATATTGTTCGAATTTTTTAATATTATTTGTAAATGTAAACTTTGTACTCAATGTTTAATTTATTTATTTAACTAGCTGTGAACCCGGCTTCGCCCGGGAAAAATGTAAAAAATCACAAACCCCCGTTTTACTTCCTTAGAAATATTTTCTTATTTTTAACAGACATTACAAAAAGGAGGATGTTGAACTGATGGCTGAGTTCCAAACATTAAAATAATGTTGAAGTCGTTTTTGGTTTAAATTATCCAAATTAAATTATTGTTGTTACACTATATTTCCCGTTAGTGAGCACAGCTCTCCCCTTTAAATTAGAATCGCCCCGGTCCAGAGGCGGCGTTAGACGTAGGCGACGTGGGCCACCGCCAACGCCACGCGGTCCAAGGGCCCTCGCGCCTCGACGGCAGCACAGCAAAAAGAGCTTCGTCACCAGTTAATAATACCATTAACCGTCTTCATGGAACAGCAAAGGGCCTCGCGAAATATCTTTTGTCCACAGCAAATTTAGGTCTTGCTGCGCCACTGTCCCGGTCCCGGGCAAACTCTGGCCGGGACCCGGCGGAAGAAATACATCTAAATCATCCCACTATCTTCGCCGCGGCCGGCCCCATCCTCGTCATCCAATTTGTGGCAGCCACTTAGCGTCAGTTTAGTCAACCTATGTGTGTGGCAGATGTGGCTAGCCCGGGCACAGTCCATCTTCAACCTGGCGGGTTTGGACCCTGCATCAGCAACGCGGTTTTGTATGCGCAGTGTGGTGTTCCAGACCCGGTCAGTTCGTGTCACTCCTCTTTCAATTTAGACCTTCTTCAAAAAGTATAGAATCATCTTATGGAGTTTATGTTTAGTTTATTTTATGGAACGGTTCCTGTGTATGTAGAAGTGCCCGCGAGAGGTAAAAATTAAGATGGCGCTACTATCACAGGTGGGTAAATGTTGCAGCAAAGCGCCAAAAATTATTTGACTTTTGTTAATTCATTAGTGAAAATTGTTAATTTAATAAAAAAACATGTGACCTACATACTTAACTGATTCCCCGTATAAGATAGTTATCCTTACCTCTATCCTCTATATTATGGGGGTAAAATTAACTTCCATCCACTATTTTGCCCTCAATAGAAAAGGAATTTTCGAAAGAATTAGTATATATTTGAACATTCCCACCTCCAAGACAAAATAAAAAAACATTAGGGAATATGCATACTATTTCTTGTTTACTTTAACGAAAGCTCTTTCATATAAGAAACAGGAGGCAAAAAGTATTTTTCGAATAAGTATAAAAATAACCAAGATACCATCAAAGATTCAAAAAATCAAAAAACGTACTATAACATCATAGTCCATGTCTTACCAACAGGTGAGATAAAAGTTAAAAAATTAAACTTAAAAAGCTACAATACCGAGTTTCGCTCAAGTCACCACTTCAGAAGGATTAAATACAAAAGTGCATCAAAACTGCCTATTCCTTGTTTTTTAAGCTTAGAATTTTAACTGTCATTTTCGCCTGACGTTGGTTCGTTTTCATTGAGCAATGAGACAATAATATTGAGCAATTTTCACTTATGTCAGTAATGTATTAGGTACGTTTTAAAAAATAAAGCAAGATGCATAATATTTTCCTGTTAAAAGATCGTTTTCTTTGAAATAA
The DNA here is from genome assembly GCA_947034925.1 of Eudemis profundana. Classification (NCBI taxonomy): domain Eukaryota; kingdom Metazoa; phylum Arthropoda; class Insecta; order Lepidoptera; family Tortricidae; genus Eudemis; species Eudemis profundana. Next base: position 32,737,830 of record OX344794.1, read on the forward strand.
TATTCGTAAGGATATCGCACGATTTTTCTAATTAAAAAACACCGTAAACTTACGTCGCGGTCAAAGTCACACGTTACGCGCGCTTCCTTAAACTATATCAGTTTCCGAACGCAGCAAAGAAACATGGCCGACTGTTTTTGGCGTTATTCGTATTATTTTACATCTTTATACGCTTATTTCTCCGTTATACGAATTTTGCGGATATAAGTTGTCGATTCGAAAGTGTTATTTTTTTACGCTTTAATTTTTGAGATGCTTTTCGTTCAGGTCTACCGTAGGGCCCGGCTAAATTATTAATATAGATATTACCATGACAATTATTAACTGGCAAGTAATTTGTATACGTCGTGGTAAATAAAAGGTAAATACAAAAAAAAACATAGCAACATTATCAACTCGAAAGTCGGCGAGTGAAGTGTAAAGTGTAGTTTTTGTTAGTTTTATTTTATTAAATTATATCAGTTTATATTGGTTCAAGATGAGTTTACATAAAGCTAGGTAATACCATGCATATTTTATACATATATAAGCATATCAAATAATTGTGACCGTCGGTAATTATAATTTAATTCTCTATTTGTTATCGTAATTTCGAAGGGCGTACTGCCTTGATTAACTTGGGTTTAGTATTTTAATATCCTGATTTTAGCTATGAATACATTGAAATTTATACAAGAATTAGCAGAATAACAATTGACCTTTGTAAGCATCTGTTTTGTTGTACTATTGTTTTCCATATCTTGGAATGGGTTTTAAATAGAAAAAACATCAATTTTATCTATAATTCTAAATACATGTTGTCTGTTAAATTTATACCACAACTGGATGCAACTGTTACTAACTTATTTAATTTTTACAGGGTTAAACTTTTTGAAGATATATTGGAAAAAGATGTAATTGACATCAACACCCTTAGAAAATTAGCTTTCAATGGTGAATATTATTATAAATATATATTACTTGATTGCATTTTTGGGACATACAACCTCAAGAGAAGCTGGACATTTAGTACTGTGGCCTGGTACGGTCACGGACTTTAATTGTTTAGCGATTTAGATTCAGTCTAATTTAATAAATAATAATTACAAAATTGTCATGTTATACACAAATCTATGACACAACTATTGTAAGGTGAACCCTAAATGGCTCAACAATTAAAGTCCGTGAGTGTACTAAATTGCCTAGCTTCTCTGAAGCTGACTTTACATACTTAACACATTCCCTGTCCCCATACAAAATTATATGAAAATGTCACACATCCAAATATCTTCCACTTTGGGTTGATGCTTCCACGAAAATTTGTGTGGAGACACGGACTTGTGACACCTAATGTCTTGGCCCCATTGTGGGCCCATTTAAAGTTATGGACCCATAGTGGAAACTGAAAAAAAGCTTCATCGCTCCACATTGGGGGCACCCGGACAGGGAATGTGTTAATCCTAATGTTGACAAACCAACCGCTCCTCTCAAATTATTTTACTGAGAATATAATTTTCGTGAACTACAAAAAAAAACTTAAAACTCAAATAACTTGATAACCATTAAGTTTTGACCCCCGGTTGATTGGACTTAAATCATTGCAAATGAGCTATAGAATAACCCCTTTCAAGGAATGCATCAAATTTCAAAATCACCATGTATTGTTGGGTGACAAGTTGACAACCAAAAGTCAGTAACGACATTGAAATTATTAGAATATAAACTGTGTTGGTAGTCTAATAATGTCGATTGACATTTTTCTTTTTTAGTGAGTTTTGGTTGTCACCTGATGATATGTGAGTTTAGTGTATTGTCCTAAAAAACCTGCATTGATATTGGTCCAGTAGTTTTCCAGGAAACAGACATACATAAACACACACACAAACAACCTCTTACCCCGAACACATACCGCTTTCATTCCATCAGTTGTGGGTATAGTACATTACTTACCTAGCAGTGGTAAAACGAAGAATGTCTTAGATCGCAGGTATTTGACGCCCGAGCCGAAGGCAAGGATTTTCCGCACGCGTAGCGGGCGGTTATTGCCACTTTATGGCCAGGTGTGATATAAAAAGAAATTCTATCTGGGCTACCAATTCCAGTTATTCTTGCTAAGATAACAGTGTGTTTTTCATTGCAGCATTCAATGCAATAGAGAAACAATGATTTTTGCATAGATAGGTGCAGTTAACGAGTTGGATTGTAATTGTAACTACTTTTATTCTGAAAAATGTTTCATTCGGGTTGACGCACAAGAGCTAGTAACTAGTGTAAAACCCACAATATAGAATACCTAATTATTAATGGTTGTTGTATTACAAATTAATTTATCATTTTATGTATTGTTTATCCATCATCATCCAGCCAACCCATAAACCCATCACAATTATATTTTTCGTTTTATGTTTAATAGGTATACCAGATGATAAAGGTTTACGGTCCTTAATATGGAAAATATTGTTGCACTATGTCCCAGAGGAAAAAAACAACAGAGAAGCAACGCTAGTAAAAAAGCGACAACTATACAATCAATACATAAGTAATTAACCACTAACTAATTTATGGTAAACTAACTAGGTCTTTTCATTGTTATCAGTCCTAAGTATTAAACACCATTACACACTAAGGATCCATCTTTGTTTGCTAACACAAACAAACAACAGTTAATTAAAGAAACCTGAAGAAACAGGTTGACTATAATTTAGCACGTTTTTGACCCAGTTTTGCTTCACTCATAAATAAATACCAGTTTAGCAATAAGTTATACTTTAATGGTTGTTTGCTTACTTAGGTAAGATAAGGATGACTGGAAATTAATATTGGTCACTATGAACAGATTAAAATTATTCATTGACTTTAAAGACATCCAGTCCATTTGAATATACGTTATATAGATATTTGTATCATTTAATATCTGAATCTTTTAACACATTTCGAGCCAATCTCCAGACTTTCAGGCTAGTGCAATGAAGTACCTTACTCTTTCTGCTCTTGTAACTGTTTATGCTCAATGAACATTGTTCATTTCATGGTTTGCAATAAAGATCAATTATTAATTGTGTCTTAAGTCCCAATTAAAAACTACAAACTTATATTAACTTCTGTAAGGCTCTTTGCTCATCAAGTATATTTTTCAGATGAGATCATAGTCTCACCTGGGGGGCCCAGTGACCATCCCTTGAACATAAGCCCGGACAGCTCATGGAGTACCTACTTCAAAGATAATGAAGTATTATTACAAATAGATAAAGATGTCCGCCGCTTGTGTCCTGATATATCGTTCTTCCAGTCTGCAACAGAATTTCCATGTTCCGAGGTATGATATTGTAAATAAACGCTGTAGGTCCAGTTTTATTTCACAACTTATATTAGGTATAACAATGTTGGTGGTTTTACAAGACAAACCAGATCCTTGAATTTGTTCTGTGTTTTGATGCAGATTTAGAGAATACTAGTGACACAATGGGAAACTCAAAAACTACTATGTTCTATAATAATATATATACGACACACCGCGGGCGGTATAACAAAGTATGTCCCAGATCGCAGGTCGCAGGTATGCGCTCTGGGGCTTTCTTTATTACCGCCCGTGATGTCCAGAAAGTGGGATTTTCATGACGTTTAGCGGTTAGGAAAAGGCATTTACGGCCTATGGTGACGTAAATATTTTACACTAAGAAGGGACGTATTTTGAAATTTAGCGCCCCGGGCCAATAAAATTCGCTGCGCTAGTGTCAAATAAAAGGCATATTATTAATTATTCACTTAATCTACCAGAAAACATGAATAATAAGGATGCCGTTTTATATTTAATAATACTTATTGTAATTCTTGGAGTTAGCTGCTTCCCTTTTTTATTTTAGTTGTAATTAATTTTTTAATTCAACATAAGTGGAAAAATAAGCGTAGATTTATTTTTCCCTATGTCGTCGGGTAACAACCAAAAATCACTAACTGTCAACATTGAAATTATTGGAATATAAACCATGCTGTTAGTCTAATAAAGATAATTGTAACTTTAATATTTTTGAACATAATTAGTGAGTTTTGATTGTCACCCGACGATATAATAATAATTTCAAACATAATTGAGTGGTTAGTTAAAAAAATACGTGTATTTGCAACAGGCAAAATCATATTAAAAAATCGTTTCCTTGTAAATGTTATGAATAATATATATCCAATAATGATGTTGATGTATATTGTATTTTATTTACCTATAATTACAGATTGTAAACAGTAATGGAGTAAAAAGACTGCACAAGCGGGTTGAACAGTCGATGCTCAGGTATTCTACTCTTGAAAGAAGGGGTCTGGGTGTGGCGAAGGTATGTTTTAAAGTACAAAGATAAGACTTCCTATTCAATTGAAAAGTTGCATTGTTCAATAAACACACTGTAATAAATAATAATAACTTTTGGATGATTATTCTACCAGGTCAGCTAGCTCAAGACGGCCGCAACATATTTCGCGCACGAAGCAGTATATATAGTAAAAATTATCTAAGCCTAAGGTGTCCGAATGTTTGTTCATTCTCTTTTCGAACATTCGGACACCTTGGAAAATTCTTACTATAGCAGTCAACCGGGACGCACATTTTTTACCCAGAGCAATGTGCGTGTGTCTTCATTTACTGTTACACGCTGTGTCGACCGCAAGATGTGTTGCAGCCATCTTGTGCTAGCAATCCTGCTTGATTAACGTGCACAACATTCGTCGGTCGGTTTTCCATACAACCATAAAGAGGGTCATCGTTTGCTTGCACGGCATCAAATTATGTTTTTGTGTTTTATTTTATAGCTTGAGAAATTTTATCTCCGCGAAATGCCATGAGAAATCTCAAAAAAACAGAATTAACGTGCAATTTAACATTTAAAGTCAGCGCTATATGTTAGCATCACTTGAAAAGAAACGTTTTTTCACTAAAAATATGTATTTCTTTGGCTTTTTAAATGTCATTTCGCGCTGACAAAATGTCTCAAGCTACAAAATAAAACACATTTCCAACATAAATGATGCCGACAAGCCAAATGATAACCCCTTTTTGTTTGTATGCAAAACCGACTTGAATCACCATAATAAATGCATAGAAAGGAACAGTTGTATAACCTTTCGGATGGTTATCATTGTTATCAACGTGTAAAATATATGCTGGTTTCAGCTGAGCAATGAGATCCGCCGATCCGATAGTCAGCCTTCTGGCGACTATGAACCTCTGAATGAAGGTTGCGAGGCGCACTGGGAGGTGGTGGAACGGATGCTTTTCCTCTATGCCAAGCTCAACCCTGGCCAGGGCTATGTGCAGGGGATGAACGAAATTATAGGGCCCATTTACCATACATTTGCGACTGATCCGAACTCAGAATATCGACGTGAGTATAGTTATGCTGGCTTCACACAACCTGAATTCATATCATGATGCGTGCAACTTCCTTTGCGGAGGTGAAATAAACATTATCCCTTTTTTTCGGCGTAGTCGTCGTAACCGTAGCCATAGGGTAAAAAGTATTCAATTCATTCCTTTATTGCAAATCAAGTTAACATTCCTGTTTAACATGATACCCTGTTGGGACACAGTAAAATACTTAAGCATAATAATACATATGAGGGTAATATAAATTTTTTTTATCCTATGTGTGAATCGGGGTCTTACCTGTGTATCAAATTTCATGGAAATCGGTCGATCGGGTCATGGAATTCTACCAAGAATCAACACAATACAGTCCTTGACTTTTTACTTACTTATTTCAGAACACGCAGAGGCAGACTGCTTTTTTTGTTTCACCAATTTAATGTCTGAAATCCGCGACTTTTTCATTCGCACCTTGGACGAGGCCGAAAGCGGCATCAACTACATGATGAACCGGCTCTGCGAGTGCGTGAAGAAACACGGTCCCCGGGTGTGGCACCGAATGGAGCTCCAGGAGTTGAGGCCCCAATACTATAGCTTCAGGTAAGTTGCCCGCGTAGTCTACAGCAGTGGCGTAGCGAGGGTGCAGGCAGTGCCCTGGGCGCCAACAAGGAGCGGGCGGGAACGAAATTTACTATCTACATATACAAAAAAATACCATCTGTTCAAATTCGCAAACATGGCGAAATAAAAAAATAAATCTTGTTTGCAAACCCCGGGACCCCCGGCGCAATTTCACATATTATGCGCCCCGGATTTATTTATTTATTTATTAAATAAATGATAAAGCGTTTGTCATGTTCTGACAAATAGTGTGTGAGTGTACTGGACGCCGTTATACGTCGCTAAGGGGCGCAGTTTGGACACGTGCCCTGGGCGCCGTTTTGCGTCGCTACGCCACTGACTACAGTCACCGACTATCGGGGCACGAGAAATATCTGATACTATTCTAGATAGTAGTACTATTATACTATTTGGTAGGGTCAGATATTGTCGAATTCGGATGTTGACTAATGTTGAATTTTACAACATAATATAGTTACATGGATTGGAAAATACTAAATGATCATAACACAAAAGAAATAAACAAAAAATGTATAAAATATATAAAGTTATGAAACCACAAAGTTTAAAAAAACTATATTTTTTTATCGTCTTAAAGAAAAATTAAAGTCAATTTCGGAATGCTTAAATAACACTGAAAAAATAAATGTACGACAACTATGTGCTTAAACGCACTTTTTCGTGCTCAAAATGGCAAAATGCTATTTTTTTTCATACAGACTTACTACAGCGATGGAGCAGATGACGTCATAAGTTCCTGCCGTTTCGTACAGAGCGTTTTCAATGCTCAGTGCGATCTGCTACTTTTGATTACAATTTGTGGCTGTTATACTTATACCAATGTATTAGGTGTCATATAGATATTTGTTCCTCACAAATAGTAGAAGCGATTTACGACAGAAAAAAAATCGAGTCAACAGGCGAATTGGTACCATAATTTTAGTTTGTCATTTTCAATTCCTCGCTGGCACGAAAATTAAGGTTAGCTGAATTTTTCCGAGCAGTTTCGGATACTTGGGCAATGTTATGGTTAGCGTTAAGTAATGTATTTTGAGTATTATTGGCAATAAACACTATTGTATCTAATGCAAATGACCAATTTTAGAAAACCTGATCTTAATGATTTTTTGCATTTAGTACTTGTAATCGGACATAACGTAGAGTTGATTAAAAACAAAACTCGTTTCCTTTTAAAGAATTATTGTTGTAGCTAACATAAAAAGTAGAAATAGCTTATTATTGTCAAATGAATTATATTAAAATTACGGTTTGGTTCACTCGGGTCTCCGAGTTGATTATGTTAAAAAACATAAGGAAAATTTCTTTCTAATTATCGCGTTAAAGCAGTGTGGTGAAAATCAACATTCGAATAAAGTTTATGTGGGTCCAATTTTAGGTATATTTAAAATAATACTACAATATTAAAGTAAAGTAACCAGTGGCGTAGCATGGGGGGGGGGGACACGGCCATGAGCTATTTTTTTATCCATTTTGTGTAAAACTTGTTCGTGTTTATACTTTGCCCACGCTACGCCACTGGTGATAACATAACTTATTAATTCATTACACAAAGGAACAAGATTAATAGTTCATCAACTATAAAATCCTAAGAAATAAGTTGATTCTATGGCTACGATCCGGCTCCAATATTGCAGTAATATTGCATTGACATCTGATTTAGGTACATATTCTTGCAAAATTTCAGCTCAATCAGTTGAAATTATCAACTTCAAAATTGAGTCGCAAGATTCCACCCGAACAAACATAGTTTAGTTACATACATACTTTTGACATACTTACAAACATTGCAAGTTAAATTTAAAATAAAAGCTTGTAACCACAGCTTACTCGTTAACGTCTTCACGATGTTTTCCAGGTGGATCACTCTGCTGCTCTCCCAAGAGTTTTCCTTGCCGGATGTCGAGAGACTGTGGGATTCCTTGTTTGCTGATTCAATGAGATTCGATTTTCTCATTTACATATGCTGCGCAATGATTATGTAAGTATTAATTAATCTTATCACTACATTGATATTTACCATTTTTTTCTTTCCAAATTAGTAAACACGACAGTGTTAATCGTAATTTTATCTGCAGATTAGTGGAAGAGAACTTGCTCAACGGTGACTTCGCGTCTAACGTTAAACTACTCCAAAATTTCCCACCCATGGACGTCTCCCTTATACTGAACAAGGCTGTCGAAATATCACAGAGATAATATACAAAACATACGTACCTATACAAGTTTGATATTTTACACGATTTTACATTGACAACCAATTAGTATAATAAGTTTGGAGAATTTATTTCGAGCATTTTAAAATTTTGCGTTTATCTTAAGTAATCTGATATCATGTGTGATTTGACTAGTTCATGTCAGGCCGTGTTTAGCGCAGATAAACGATACAGTTTGTTTTAGATTTTATACTAATGTTATTTTTACGGAGGAACACGAAGTTAATGCTCAAGTACATCAATTTTAATAGTTTAACGCCATATTCACTCAAGTGCCAGTTTATTGTCGACGCAACGCAACCATCAAATACATTTAATAAACAACCTTCTCTCAAGGTTTTCTTCGATTGCAAGTTCTCCCTCCCTTAATTAACACTGCTGTAAAGCAGTGAACAAGATAGATAATCCAAAATAACAAAATCTTGTAAGAAAATTGTATTCGGCCTAACATAATGTAACTAATATATTGTAATGCAATATGATTGTTAAAATATTTACTTAGATAATTATAGTTCTAAAGGCAAATTAGTAATAAGTTTATCTACGGAGAGCCGTTCACTGTACGTCCAAATCGCTCTTGGCCTGTTTTATTAAGATTTTTATGCCACACCTGGGCATAAAGTGGCTTTTACCGCACGCTACGCGTACGGAAAAAGCCGCTTCCTGACCAAGTGTAGACATAAAATGATGTACACAACACGGGAGGTAATAAAGAAAGCTTTGTTTTACCACCCTAGTAGTGTAATGTACTATTATAGGTATTAGGACATCGCCATTTATAGCAGTTCCGTACCTCAAAAGGAACCCTTATAGAACCACATTGTTGTTCAGTTGATTGTGGCACATAAAATCCCCTTAGAAACGGGTTGAGGTATCGAGTTGCCGACAGGACATTGCCGAAGCGACTATAGAGCCCCGCACCAAATCAATAGAACTAGGGAGGTAATAAAGAAAGCCCTAGATCGCATATTTACGTCCCTCGCTTGCAGCTCGGGCCGCAAACATCTGCGATCTCGGCCTTTCTTTGTATTACCACCCTATTTGTGTACATCATTTTATGTCTTCACTTGGCCAGAAAGTCGCGGTTGCTAAGATAGGAATGCCACCTATAGGCCGTATTTACACCTGTGAGTTTTACTTACGTAAGTAAGGACGCAGCTATACGTTAGACTGAGATAGTCAGTCTATGTCTATGTGTATACGATAGTATAGCTGCCTCCTTACTTACGTAAGTAAAACTTACAGGTGTAAAGCCGGCCTCAGAGCCAGTGGCGTAACTGTACTCTCAGCGGCCCCTGGCTAATTTATCGGGGTTGGGGCCCTCCGCAATTTTGTAATAAATGTTAGGTTCCTTGTAACCTCAAACGACTTCGCCGGTCGGGCGCCCCTCAGGCATGTTGCCCACTCTGCCGCCCTATTGTTACGCCACTGCTTCGAGCCCAACCGTTATTTACCGAAATGCACAAGTTTTTTGTGTCGTCGTAAGTCGTCTCGTGCGATTATTAATGTCTATAATTTATTATGGTTAATTTGTATTATGCATGAATTTATTTTTATACCGCATTAATTTTAGTTCTATATAATCATTTTCAAAATAACAAATAAGTAGGCCTAGGAATTAGGAGCTAAAATCCAGAGTATTGCAAGTTAGTAGTGTTTATTTGTTCGATACCCTTTGGCTTTCAGGATTCTCATAAAATATGCATTACCCAGCATATAGCTTCTAAGTGTCCTAAAAACAATATAAGTAATCTGGCTTACGAATTTTGGATTTTGAAACATTTGCGCAACAAAGTTTGGCAACATTATTTAGATGGACATATAAATAAAATAATGTTGCGAATTGACATTACCTACCTATCTTTAATTAGATGTGTTGGGATGAGATCGAATGATTTTTCGACTCGATAATATGCCTTTACGTATTATACCTACCTATTTTATACATGTTGTCACTCATACTTGGGTGTGATGTGATGTAGATACATAGTTGTTATATACATTTGGATGAAATATTTTGGTTTTTCGTAAGCAGCCGTGACATTCCGGTTAGGCCAGAATGTCTTCTAAATTACTTCTACCACTTTGTTTGATTCCAATCCCATTACGATAACGGTTTAGTAAACCTAGACTTAGCTACTTACCTCGATGTCTGGCTAGCCACAAAGGTTGTGGCTTACCTGTATGGTATTTAAAAGACTTAAATAGAAGCCTGCCACGCAAAGCTGGCTGTGTTGAGCTCCTTAGCTGGCACCGACTTCAAAAATAACAGGTTAAAAACTATAAATATCTGTATATGTATATATGAATCGTTGATTATCCATTTCTTTGGGGTAATTAATATATTATTTTTTGGTTTTTAGTTTAAGTTTTTGGAAGTCGGTTTTTATTTTTTGTTTTAAAAATTTACTTTATTTTTAAATTTTTAGTGGCGCTGGAAAAATATTGTTGTAACCAAATAGACTTAAGTCTATTTAGTTAAAAGAAAAAAAATCCAAATCGGTCTAGCCGTTTTCAATCAAATAGCCGGGGAACAAACCTACATAAAAATTGCTCTTTGTTTTGAAGTCGGTTAAAACTGGAAACTTATTTCTAATCAGAAATGCACAAGAAACTAAGAAAAATACCCAAATCGCTATATGTGTGCCTATGATATTTGAATTCCCTCGATTTCTCCAAGATTCCATCATCAGATCCTGATTTGGTTGCAATGGGACCACCTCGGAAGTCTACCCTTTCAAACAAAAAAAGAATTTCCCAAATAGGTCCAGCCGTCTTCAAGTAATCGGTGAATAGACACACAAAAAAAAACATACAGACGAATTGAGAACCGTCCTTCTTTTAGATGTCGGTTAAAAAATAGTGCCCTTAAACATCTTGAAATATAATATTCACGGTGTACGCTACCGGGTCGTCAAGCTGGCGTACACTACTTGTATCTCTGAAATGGCTTTGTTTTTGGAAACGCTTTTTTATCTCAAAAAATAGTACCCTTGGGCCCTATAATTTCATTTCTCTAGCTATCGTATAAACCGAAGTCTTTCTATGTGAAATTTCCGAGTACGCCAGCTTGACGGTGCGAAATTTTGTACACCGTTAATTTATGGAATATCTGGGTTTCCACGATAGCTAGCGAAATGAAATTTTAGGGCCCTAGGGTACTATTTTTTGAGATATAAAACGTTTCCGAAAACAAAGCCGTTCCAGAGATACAAGCGGTGTACGCCAGCTTGACGCCCGGTAGTGTACATCGTGAACAGGCCTTATATTTAAAAAAGTTCAAGGGTACCGTCAACTGGGGTGATAGGTTTAAGAAATTATCAGGAAAATGTTTTGCCCGGGGCCATCCTTATTCAACCCGCCATTTCTAATCACCCCAGTTGACCGTACTATTTTTTCACCTAGGTATTTATTAGTTGGCAATATTACATTCTGCATATCTTTATGGTGTGCGACATCTTGATGGTCACATTCACATAAAAATTAAATTAAATCCTCTATATTAAAAATAAAACATAATATTTTCATTACATGAAATATTTTTCTGCTTTGGCCATTAAACAAAATCAACGTCTCAAAGAAATTAAAAGAAAAATAAGCAACACATCGTTCTTTGAAGATTAACTAGATCATAAATTGACTCTTTGAGTTTTTTCCTAACTTATTTCACCAAATTAGAATCAGTAGAATCATTAGGTTTTGAAAGAATGATCTCAGAAAACAGATTGTATTTATTATATCGTCGCCCAATCTACTTCTTAGAGAGCTACATAAATATGTAACCAGAAGCTGAGAAGGCCCTCTCAGCCTCGACGCTAGTAGGTTTTATTGTCTTTAAATAATTATGCAGAAGAGTCAAACACTTTCCTTTGAGTATTTCTACTTCATATGCAGTCATTGCGTCTAGGCTCAAACTCAAAACCCGCGAACGTGCAAACTTACGTAGAAAGCTGAAAGTGAAGCTGAACGCTCACGCGAGCAATAAGCGAGTTTTATCCATACTAATAAAATAAATACGAAGTTTTCCAGCGTTCAATGTGTTCAATCGTTCATCTATATATGAGAATGTTCATTTTTCTTTCCGTATGTAAGTCTGTTGTGGTGTATCTTCAGCCTTTTGCGCCTTCCGGACCAGCGATTTTTTACCGGATCCGGTAGCGGATTGCAATCCCTAATAACTACCCAACACAATGATCAAATATTGACTAGTTGTAGACATAATTTCAATTATCCGATTTTATCCCAACGTACCTTACAAGTTACCAAATGTCACGAAAGACAAGATATGTATATGTATTAACTTAAATTTTCTTTTTATAATATGTTTATGGAAAATAACGTTTATAGTAGGTAACTGTTTGTAATGTGTTATACCTACGTATTATTTAGGTTATGTATGTCTCTATAGCCAGTTCTCAGATAATGTTGAGGCCGATGCATATTTACCTCTGCGTGGTTTGCGTAACCCCGAAAATGCAAATTAAGTGTGTCAAAAACGCTTAATATAAAAGTATTTAGTAAATAGGCTTTTTTATTAATTTTAAATGTCCCACTAGCAGTTAACAGGTCGTCGCTCCGTATATTTCAACCACCATCCAACCACACGTTACCAAATGACAGGTTAGACGGTATTTAAATATACCTTAAGGTTCGCCTAACCGTACATTTTAAAATAAGATTGCCCAGATAAATCTAGAAATCAAGATTTTATGAGGACGAAATTATTAAGTCCGCTTCCATAACATTGCAGTAAGGTAAATAGGCAAGCATCAGACTATCCATCTTTCATCTCCGTTATGTTATATTTAATGATGATGAGTACCTAATTGTATGAAACGTATACGAAAGAAATATATTTTCAGTGCGATTGTTATTTTATTATTCAATTATACGTAGGTAGAATCAAACCCCCCCCCCCCCCCCCCCCCGTAAATTCGTCCCACTTGCTCATACTCGATATGGCATTACTTTCAATTTTACCATCAACACGTAGGAGCGGTTGCGAGCCTAGCGATTGAAAGGCGTGGATGCAAGTTGCGATTGTCTTCCTCGCACTTTCAACCGCTACCTACTCAGACCAATGGCAACAACATGTTGGCCGATAAGTTGTAAGATGTGGAGCTTACACTTACATATACACTGGCGATGCGTTACCGTGCTAAGATAACCAGATAACATTCTCATGTGATCATACCATAAGATGATTAGATACTCAAAACTGTAGCGAACTTCAATGGCCTGTTTCACGAAGCTACTAATAGTTACAAATTGTACAAGTCTAAACTAGAAACATTGCCCTCTGAGACAGTAGTACTACTACGTAGTTCAACTGGTAGTACACCCTAAGGTCACTAGTACTACTACTAAAAATACAAGAAAATCAGTCGGGTTTTGTCATAGACCACAGTGTTAATTCAGCTGGTAGTACATAGTACATATGATACACATGCCAGATGTAAACAAAATACAATAGATAAAGACCGTTTAAAAAAGTTTAATAGAAAGGTTGATCAACACGCATATTGATCTATATACGTCACATTGCGTCCATGGTCTCGTCAGTCCCTTCGAGACCATGGACGCGATGTGACGTCCGAAACGTTGAGGTAAATACCTAAATAGGGTGAATTCACCATAAGTTGAACGGACCCCTGAAGTTGAACGTTTGACCGATAAATCGAAATAATTAATTCCTGACATTTTTTACGCGCGGGGAGTATTTTTTTCCTAAAGGAGCAACACTTCGCCCACGCTGGCATTGAAACTCCCAGGCAGTTACGTCACGTACGCGGCCGTGAGCGGTCAACGCGTTAATGCTTCGCGCCAAAAACATCGTTTGTATGGCCACCTACTTAAGGTAAGCGCTTCCAAATTTAAGCGTTTAATTGCATATAAAATAGAATAATGCGTCTATTTACATTGTCTTAACTCTTATAGGTTCTTGATTTATCCTTTTAATGTTTAGTTTATTTGGGGTTGCATTTTTTTTATTAATTTACGAGATATTCGCTGTTCAACTTATGGTTCCAATAACGTTCACCTAAACCAATAGTTGAACATCGTTCAACTTTCGGAAAAGGTGCAGTTTTTTCAAATGCTGCTATAAATTCGAATTGAAAAGATAAACAAAATGTTTATGCCTTAAATTAATCCTTTATAGACCGTTGATTTTTTAACTAAAAGTTGAACGTGACTTTTGTGGCTTAACACGATTAAATTAAGGTTTTCTTTACTATGGAAAGCAACTTTGTTCAACAATGAATTCATGCCCAGAAGTTGAACCAACAAAATTTTCTAGTTCAACTTATGGATTCGGTTCCGATAAATGAATTCTCCGTTGATTTTGTTCGTTCATTTCGTACATATCGTGTCCAAAGCTTGAACTAAATGATTTGATTAGTTCAAGTTTTAGGTAGTGGTTTGTAAGATGAACGTTTTTGTTTTTATTATTAATTTATTGCCTCATTAATGCCGTTTTAATTTGTTGGTTTATTTAAAAAAATATTTACACAAATACGTTGTAATATCATCCGATTTTACTTTGCATTTGTACGTATGCTACTTTTGAGCTAAGTGCCTTGGGGGCAAAGTTGGACCTTGAAACAATTAATTTTCAGTACAAAATGGCCAAAGTTACCCTAGATGTCTACCGTGGAATCTGGCAACTTTGCCTCTTTTTATCATACATTTACTTACTACATTTTATTTCTACTTTGTTATTCTGCTGGAACAGCTGACGAGGTCAATGACCCCAGCCAGCTGATGGGTGCCCGGCTCGCTGAACTGTTCACTGGTCATGTCTGAACAGCTGATAGCCAGGTGGCCGCGGCGGCCTGCGGCCGCGCCCTGGGCATCAATCAGCTGATAAAATTATGTCAATATTATTTTGTGGAGGTCAGTTAATAGCCTTATACGTCGCGTGTGACTGATAGAAATTAGGATTATCAGTGTGTATTGCAGTGAGTGAGTGGTGTTGTGAAGTTGTGTTGAAAGTGCAGTGATGGTTGGTTGAATTGGATTGCTTTCTTACAATAAAACCTTACTGTAAGCCGGGTAAGTCGCATGTTCACTTACTTATGTTGGTGTTAGGGAAATCTAGGGTTTCAGTTTGAATTAGGTAGGTTAGGCACATAGTTATCTATGATTGAGATGTCCGTTTCAATTCTCTACTAAGTGCATTCATTATCAGGACTGCATCCTGTGGTGAGATTATGGTGGGCCGTGTTGAACAGTACTAATAAATAGTATACATGAGTATGGTAAAAGTATCTAACTGTTATTGTATGTATTGGTGTATGCATCATTAAGAATTATTACATTAGTTATCATTATATTCCTAAAAATAATTACATATATATGACAGCAACCCTTATCTGTTTAATTTCACACTACACATATACTTACTTACACAGGTAAATCAAATGGTATGGTTAAATCTTTGTGGAACTTATTCAGACCAAATTGTATCTGCCTGCATCTACCTATTTCAACAGTTAGAGATACCAGAATTGCTACACTTAAGAAAACTACGGAAAAACAACACTTTATAACTAATAAAATAAAACTTAAAAATCAATACGAGTACTAGACATTTGGACCTGTTTGAAGTGATCGAGAATCCTTTCTTCAAGTTGTACGTGCACAATTCCGTTTATAGCCCTTTCAGACTAACCAGATAGGACCATGCATTCTCTGGACCTCGCTGGACAGCCATTGTTATCAAACGAATATTATGTGGATGCCGTTGATTTCGAAACCACTCTCGATAAAGTCTCAAGGCTTGAGGAACATTTCCACGTGTCGCACAAATCATGTCAGATAATTCTCATGTATCTTTAGCCATTTTAACACAAAAAAATATCAGTTCTGCAAATAAATGTTTGTTTTGTAATTTGACAAGCCAATGTCAATACTTTTGTAATTGTCATGTCAAATTTTAGAAAAAACTCTTTAAGCTGTGTAAAAAACTCCATACATAAACGTAATGATAAGGACGGCATTAATTGTGGGATTGTTTTTCTCAACTTTTCACCCCCGTACCACGACATGCCTTGTACCAAGTGCATCAGCGATATGAATAACGATAATTACGTAGTACACCTACTACTTTTAAAGTGCGGATTTAGGAAATAAATGGGGCAAAGTTGTCCAACTTTGCCCCTTTTGCTAATAAAAAAATTGTACAGTTTGATAGTGTTATTTTCACGGTTTAATAACGCTTGGAACAGCCCAATGTTGTTCCTTCTGATTATTTGTCCAACGGAGAAAGTATAAAATCAGGGGCAATGTAGGACGATTTCGATATTGGTTCAACTATTGGGGTCAAATCGTTCAGAAATAGGGGACGTCGTTCATCTTCTGGGGAAATCCGCCTATTTTTTACAATAATAATTTTTATAAAAATACTGTATTATAATAAAAGGTATTAAAATATTCAAATCCAATCTAGAAGATATACTGAATCGTGTAAAAAAATAAAATTTGCAGTAAGTAGGTTACAACCTACCGAAAAAAAAATCTAAAGTGGGTGTAGTCGCTTAATCGTTCATCTTTTGGTGATTTTACCCTATATTGTTTATTTATATAGGGTTAAGTCCTGTGTATGTTATTATTATAATACTGTGTGAAAATAGCGAAAGTTTAAATCTATATCAATAATATAGTATATATCAACAATATAGTTTTTCTTGCCTCTTTGCTTCTCACAATGAACGCAACAGACTACAAGTCAGTTGTACTACCGGTCCTCCATTACGGTCACTAGTACTACTGGTAGTACTAATGACCTTAGGATGTATCATTTGTACTACCAATTGAACTCCGCCGTGGTAGTACTACTGTCTCAGAGGGAAACATTGGTCAAACCAACCAATGGTGTAGTTGTTTTAGATTAGAACAATTTTGCTAGTTTAAACTTGTAAAATTGGAACTTGTAGCTTTGTGAAACAAGCCTATACCTACATCCGCGGTAATGACATCCACTAAAATGGTTGGGCACAAAAATAAGAATATTCTTTTTCAAAAATATAAAACTGATATTGGTTGTTTTCATACAGATTCAGGTGTTAAAAAAAACTCAAGATAAAAAAAATAAGAACCACAATGAAATGGCGTAGGGTACCACACTGGTGCTTGTTGTTTAGGTAGCAGAGGGAACTGTCCTTTTGATACAATGGCTTAGCTAAATTACTGCATAACTAACTACCATCAAAACTTGCAACGAACTCTCATTTAAAGATTTAATATAAATAAATTACACACGAAATAGTTGATTTGTACATATCATCGATCAATAATAATAATACAGAAAGTAAATATTTTATACAAATATAAATGTCATTTTAATTATTTATTACATACACAGCTACCTAACACTTAGGCATATGGAAATAAAAACAGTACTTTTTACTTAGGTATTAAGTACCACGGGGCAGCATAGTTTGACGTTTCATCTGGAATATATTTAAATATACCTACTGCTGACGATTGGGTTGTGATTTCCTCATTTGTTTACATAGTGAATAAAATAACAGTCAGGGGGTACTTAATATCTGACACTGATATCCTAAGTAGCTGAAGGTGTTCAACATAATATTGGAAGTATAACTAGGTTCAAAGGTTCTACAAAATTCTTGAATGAGCGCTAATAACTTACGGGCTACTCTGAGTACGCCACGAAGACTGAAGATATTTTATTATGGTTTGTTGATTAGACAATCGGATTAGAAATGTATCAGCACCACATTTTGAAAATAATAATTATATTAAAATAAAAAATTCAGTCCGTATTATAATATTTTTTATCTCCCATTACTTGATTACTATGGATACAAAGATTACAACAAAAACAATTAACTTTGTGCCCAAATGAACATTAAAATGTGTGATATTGATATGATAAATAAATTAAGTGGGACATTCCTCTGAGGATATCTAAAATTGAAAGCATTACACGACATTATTAAAAGATCATTTAATCGTACAGAATAATTGTAGCAACAAGCAAACATCCTGTTGATATTGAATAAATCTATAGTTCCCTAAGGGCCCTAGTAGTGTATGTGATGATAAATTATCTAGGTAATATATTACACATGTAATTATTAGCGTAGAGTTGACACGTATAATATTGTAAATAGGACTAAATTCTAACGTACCGGTAAAATTGAAAGTGAAAATTGTAACCTTCATTGTTGACTGGCTGGCGAAAAAAAATATTTTTGGCGTTGATACGTACATAACATATTGTAATGTATGTTAAAACCTTCCGGCCGTCATCGCAACTGTGTTTCACAACCAGTTGTCTACGAGGATTTTTTAGTCTTTCATGGCAACCAGTTGTGATAAAAACATATATATTCTTCTTCCGCAACCAGTTGCCAACAAGGAAAATCTCAAAAAGTCTAGTTGCCATAGAAGAGTTAATTTGTTTGTTCACAACCATAGATTACAAAACTTAAAGTACTTACGTATTTTAAAATTTTATAATCTTTGTTCAAACCTGGATTGCTATATATCAAAAATTAAGAAGATGATGATGCATAATGAGAAGCTAAAAGAGTTTACAGTTTCTTCGTATTGCTTCTTAATAGATATAAAATTGCAGCTACTCTTCTGCTTCAAATCGTCCATTTTTTTTAGCACCACATTTCTCCCAAAATCAGCGATACAGTCAGTGTTATGTGCCTTGGATATTTTTGTTATCTCATTACGCGTGTTCACTGTCAAATTACCTTTACACCCGGTACTATTACAACATTTAAAAAATGAGTCTCCATTTGTATAAATTTTTTTGCGATGATAACGATACCCATCATACAGAAGAGTGACGCCTCCTCTTCTTGAACTTATGAATTCTAGCTTGGATGAACTTGGATATATATTTGACGTAGACATTGCTTGATGGGCACGTATTTAATGCATCGAATTCAAATTATAATGTCTAATGGCACAAATTGCATTTAAATGATAACCTGTGACCTAAAGTTAAAGTTATATTATAACCAATTACTTATTTATATGTAGCTCGTAAGCAAATAACTAGAACTTGAATGATAGTACAGAGAAAAATATGACATGACAATGTCAGGTTAAGGAATTACAAATGGTTTTTTTCGAATATGACAGATATCTGTCATGATGACTATGTAAGAAATAAGGAGGTTTTATTGCTTGAAATGATGTGTCGAGATTAGTGCGTGACAAGAATATTACTGGTTGCCATGAAAGACTAAAAAATCCTCGTAGACAACTGGTTGTGAAACACAGTTGCGAAGGCGGCGATTTTTTTCTTTGTTGGCAACTGGTTGCGGAAGAAGAATATATATGTTTTTATCACAACTGGTTGCCATGAAAGACTAAAAAATCCTCGTAGACAACTGGTTGTGAAACACAGTTGCGATGGCGGCCGGAAGGTGTTAAAAGTGTTAAGCCACTATTTAGCGACCTAAGGGACGAAAGCACTGCAAGGTCAGGGCCCACCCGTACTGCATGCGCGTGGGTTACAGCACGATGACATTACGTGCAAGTGGAAAGCAAGTCACGCATGTTTTTATGAATTATGTTATGATTAACACCATTTACAACAAGCCGTTGGCTACATTATGTGTACTGGAACAACGTAGTTTAATCTCAAACAAAACGGTTCTATTACGATATGCTAGAATGCCATCAAATATCAATTTCTGTAATACATTCATAGGTACTAACTCGCACGCGGTCTATAAATATAAAACTAAATCATAAAATATTTCGTCGCGCATAAAATCACGAGCTTATCACACAATGATCTTTGAAATTGCCTAGCTAAGTCATGAAGGCCTTTAGGCTCTGCCTTGATTGATGTCTTGGTCAAAATTAAGTTAACAATGCTGTTCTTCTTTCGCCATTTTGGATTTATGAGATGATTGCTGTTATGAAGAGTTGCTTAAAACTCTCGAATGAACCTAAAGGTCATAATTATAATACAATAATGTTTATTGTATGACGTGCTCAATTCCACAGCAATAATCTAATATGATCCTTCTGTAGAAAAAACAATGTGATGTTTTATGCCGTCAGCTAACCGCGGTTTCTTAGGAATCATTTCCGCAGAATAATAATACTTGATAATCATAATAACTTAATACTTAACAATATTAGATTGCGCCAGTAGTATTCCCTTCATTTGAGTAATTTATTCAGATAAAGTGTTTGAGCCGCTTGATTAGCTAGTTCCAGTCTCAAGCTAAGCAGTAACCTTTAACTCCGTCTTTAAAATTTGGTTCAGCCTGTGAGTGACAAAGTAAAATGCATACTATTCTTTTTTTGTGTTTAGTTGCCGTACAATAAAAAACGAAAAGTTTTTTTTTCATACTGATTTTATCTTAATATGTATCAATAATTTATTCGTGTGGAGGAATTAAGCAAATAACATAAGACTATACTATTTCTTCAATATTATTACAATAAAGTAGGTCGGGCAAATCATAATAAACTACATGTTTATTTAGACTTAGATACTAACAATAATTACAAAAAGTGGATATCAGTGCACTGCCTCGAGTTTCTCCGAGTCACAATCGCTATCGCAGGCGACAGCTGCGGGCGGTGCACCATACACAATGTACTAATTTCTCAATTAAGCTTTCTAAATTTATATTATATACACGTTTTTAAAACAATATAAAGGCGGCTATTTGCACTAGTTCACTAGTGGATTAAATAACTTCCATAAGTACTCCTATTGCAATTAATGTAAGAAAAATACATTATTGTACGTAAAATAAAGTTCGTAATTCAAGATTAAATAGCCGCCTTTTTACAATTTCGTTTCGACTATATTAATTGCAATTAACGCTCAAAAGAATACCGATAAACAAAATATATTATGCGGAATATTTCCTAATTTATGTAATAAATAAAACGTACATTACTTATAGAACATAACACTTGTCATACGGCCTAGGTCGACAAAACATAAGGTTTAATACTTAGTGAAGCCAAATTAAGTGTATCATGCAATTGTCTCAGTAGATACGAGCGTCTTGTACTAGAGCGATCTAATATTAAATACCATTGCTCTAAATCAGCGGTCGGCAACCTGCGGCCCACGGGCCGCATGCGGCCCGTGAACCGCTCACTTGCGGCCCGCGAGCCTACATGCCTATTTTGTATGTAAAGGTCGCTATATTCAGAATTATACATAAAATCTCAAATTATTATCAAAGTGCGGCCCGCGTCAATTTCGTTACCTACTTTGTGGCCCTTGGCTACTAAAAGGTTGCCGACCGCTGCTCTAAATTATCTTGTGTCTGTACTACATACTGGCATGCCCAGAAATAGATACACTTTACCAAGGCGACCAAACTATCTGAGCGCCGTTTGCAAGAAAGTAGTTTGGTCACATATTTTGTGCAACCATTTCAGCGTCGATATTTTTGACCGTGACTGTACCTAGTGTACCTACTCATTACATCCATGTGTAAGTGCACAAGGGGCACATGAATGCCAGCAGCCGAAAACAATTGTTCGATAAGCGTTAACGCCCATAGCATCGAAAAGCATGGGAATGACATATGCTAACAGTTAATAGTTGGCCTAACGCCAGTTCGTTTTAATTTAAAGGTATTAGGGTCATTCTCATAAAATGATGTCCGTAGTTAGCCTCTTAATCATGTTCCTTTGTGTACCGAAACTTACCGTACAATTTATATGATTAACTTTCGTTACACAAAGGAACAAGATTAAGAGGTTGTTTTATAAAGCCCTAACTAGGACATCATTTTTTGAGAATGACCCATTAGCGATTTGTTTAGGCCCACTGGTACGTTTAATATCTAGCAATAAAGTAGTGTTATGTTTATGGGCATGAATAGGATAGGCTTAAAACGGAATTACAACTCATAAAATGTTCTTGCATCTGGAGTGAATCTTGGGCTATCAAAAACATCGATTAATGAGGATGATCCTCATTTATCGATTTTTTTCTCTCGCGAAGAACCCTCTCATGGTGCTTCAACGGCAAACAAAAAACATTACAATATTTCAGTTCGATTATTTATTTAGTTTTGGAGCTC
This sequence comes from Eudemis profundana, assembly GCA_947034925.1. NCBI lineage: Eukaryota > Metazoa > Arthropoda > Insecta > Lepidoptera > Tortricidae > Eudemis > Eudemis profundana. The sequence goes on from OX344794.1 coordinate 32,760,074, forward strand.
GGAAACGCTCGAAAAAAAATATCCGTTTTTCTTTTTACAGCGCATTATTTTTTACGCGTTATTCTTATGATTTTCTTAAAATCAATAAAATGCAGTGGATAAATTATAAAACACTAACATAATAAAACAACAGTTTTGTGGCCAATAAAAAACCTAAGAACGTGATTTATGCGCAGTGGACCTCTGAAACTTAAATGGATATTTTAGAAATATGAGTAATGTTTTATTTATGTCCTAGGTTAAAATAAGGGATTGACCCGCGAAATAGGATATCGACAAAATATGGACTCCCGCTAATCCTAGCGCGTCACCGCCACTACAATTGGTACAGGATATTTCCGCTGAGATCGCTGGCTCAGATCAATACAGAGATATTTTGAGAAAACAAGTGCAATGCTGATTATGAGACATCTCTACTTTGTTTCTACCCAATATTTTCTAAAATACCACCGCATTGAACTTCAGCTACGAAGTTGTATCTTATATTATCTTAAAAATTAGGTAAAAACCTAATTCGTGTCACATTATTGTAAAAAATATTTACGTTTACAAAACACTACTGGACGCAAGCGTAAAATTATTTTAGAAGGATACATTATAGGTAATATTGTAACAACAATAATAACATTTATTGATAAATTTATTACATGTAGACCATAGTTATATCGAATATGTCGGTTTAGTGACTCGCTGTATGATAGCAGTAGAGATGTGCCGAGGGCCGCGCGGGCGGCGCCGCGACGACCGCCCGCGCGCCATCTTGTTTCCACTCGTACTACCCGGTTACTCTAAGTTTTGCACCCCGTGTCCATGACGTCAATACAAGCATCGTGTTAACTGAGAGTAACCAGTATACACACAGCGAGCAAACTACGGCAGCCGCTGACATGAAGATATTAAAAAAATTGCAAATATCTGTACGTTTCATAATACTTTTTTAAATAAACATATAAAAAATATACATTACGGTTACGTCTAAATAGTATATAACACATTCAACTCTAAAGTAACAGTTCTAAAATAAATTATGTATTCCAAAATTATGACATTGTAACATAATTACTTCGTTATATTTTTACAATGTGAAATGAGCCTGTAAATTTTATTTAATATACCTACTCTACACAAAATCGTTAACAATTTGACATTTTGACATCTCTTTTGCATAAACTTCCTCTGAGAAAGTAACAATCCTGAGATTCATTTGAATAATCCGCAAAATATTTAGCCTCACGTCACATAACGGACTGCCAATGCCACGCCGTTCGTAATCCGACTCATGCACGTGAACACATACTGGGCGATTGTCGCTCTAGAACCACGCTTCGGCGTCGCGTCGCGAGAGACGCCGGCGTGCTACGGGCTCGCGTTCGGTACCAGTTCGTGGGCATTTCTCCAGAAATATGCGACTCATTCATCTGTCTCCATACATTTAATATGAAAAAGGGCCAGATGAATGAGGTGACCGCAGACATATTTCTGGAGAAATGCCCTCATAAGAGTGAGCACACTCGCTGCCTGTCTCAACTGTCCTTTTGTGGTATAACAGTGAGTTTTATAGACCAATCGCCTATCATAATAAATAATAGTCAATTTTAAAAAATCTTATACACTCCAGTGAAACTAGCTAAATGAAATAAATACTTTTCTTTGTACCTTAATTTGATAGAAATATGTCATTAATCAACAAAAGTATTACAAAAATGCAACTGACATTGGGGTAAAAATTAAAATAAAAAAGAACTCTTGCGAGTTACACTCGCAGACTTAGGATTCCGTACTTTGCAAGCATCTAGTTTGACTACAATAAAGGGGAATTGCTAGAAACTGCTACTTTGACTTATTTTATCATAAAATAAGAGTCATATTCAAAAAAATTGTACACAATTAAGGGATTTTATTAAAACAAAACTTAATGTATTCTTTTGTGTTACGAAAGTTACCCATATAGTTTGTATGCCTAACTTTCGTAACACAGAGGAAGCGTTCGTGATTTTGTTTTTATTAGGCCCTTAACTATGTATGTACAATTTTTTTTAAAATGACTCATCAACGTTGTTCGAAATACCTCAAAACCAAATGATTTCGTAATTGTCACTTTACGAGTACAAACATAGCAGGAAAATACCTAGTCAGACCATAGCAGTTCTTTTACAATGTTACTGTACAGAAGAACTAAGAAGCAAACTTATTTAATTAAATTTTATATATTTAATTGAGGGACCAATTACAAATAAGAATGTCAGATGATTATTCGGTATTGTCACCCCTTGCTACAATAAAACTAAGAGGCTTAGAGCAGACCTTGTATTTTAAGATTTTCTGTTTTTTTTATCCAGAGGGCCAAATTTTGGTTGGTGGAAGGCCAGTAGTCTGCCTTAATGAACTTAGGAGAATTTATCCATAGCGAGCTGGGTGTACGAGATTCGCGTTCTCGAATTGAGCTTGGTTGAAATGTCCAATCTTAACCTTGGAATATTGTGTTGCAAAATGGTTTAACTTCAGCTTCTCACTTCGTATTTTGTTACACTCTGGCAGGTGATTTCACGAAAACGGAACGTTTTTTTCAAAAAAGGGGGTTTTATAGGGAGCCACCCCATAGACGGCATGATGGTCTAGCAGCACTTTGTTAATTACATCCGCCGCTTTCTTAGATTTGTATGAAGACAAGAAATGTTCACGCATATATTGGTTTTTAAAAGAAAAACGTTCAGAACGAGAATGTCAAACTTTGGCCAAAGTTGGTGCATATTTTAGGGATGATTCACTCGCTCATTTAAAGGCATGTGTTAAGACAAGGGATGGACAACATCGAATAATCATCATTCATCGCGCATTTTTTATTCGTAAGTATCCCCTCTATTAAATATAAACAATTTAATTAAATAAGTTACTGCGTTGTTCTGTACAGTTTACGTTGTAACGGAACTTATGACATGTACAAATGGAGTCGTTTATAAGCCACTTCAATCGCCTAATATTTGCTTATAAATTATTACAAGAGATTAAGAAATTATTACAATATGTAATGTATTCTTAAAAACACATTATACTTGAAGTAAATGCGAAATGTTATAATTTCTTAATAGCAAGTCAGACTTAAAAAATCCACTTAGACAGATACGGAATAGTACCAGTCCAATAAAACGTTTTCGGTACGGAACCCCAACTAATAGTACAAGCAGCCGACAAACTCGTAGTTCAGTTGTAAAATTGTAATGCAATAGTAAAATATCACAAATATATTTATAATCGGAAAAACCGTAATAGGTCACTAACCTATCCAATAAAAATAATGATCGATATCCATCGCGGTTAAAATTAATATAGGTAAAAATGAAATAGCACCGAGTAAACACCAAGGTCGAGATGGGTCATGCGATGAATAGAAAAGCTTAGCGTTACCGGTGTGGGGGGTGCGGGGAGAGCCGGGGGGGGGGGGGGGGGTTACTGCAGCACGCAGCACTTGCACTTGGGCTTCTTCTTGATGGTGACGTGTTCCGGCTGCAGCGGCTCCTGCGGCGGCGAGCGACTCACCTCCACGGCGCCGCCCCCGCGCGCCTCGGCCGCGCCGTTCTTAGTGCCGTTCATCGCTTTCGGCGTGCTCGCCTGCACCGGGCTCGGGACTTTCGTCTGAGGCGAGGTTGGTGCGTTTGCCTGCAAGTCAACATGTACAAAATCGCTCAAAAACACTGTTAAGCATTTCCAATTTAATATCAATTAATTAACGGTAGCCATCAATTTGTCTCCATAACTGCTCGGTTAATTCCGCTTACAGTCATTTTCGTGCCTTAATGTATTCCTTTCTAGGATCTTGTCAGTGTCTCCACATCCCATCAGGTGAGACAAAGGTCAGACACGAACCTATCATTGAAAACAAAAAACGCATAGAAGCCGGTTCTGCGCAGATCATGTTCGTTGTTCCTCAAAATAGCATGATTTTAAACTATTGGACGCCACAGACTACCTACTTAAGGACATATAGATAAATGTCATGAAAACGAAATCTATTGGAGTGCATGAAAGTTGATAAAGTTGCTCTTTGACGGTGAATCTTTCTTTGGTGTTGAATCGGCTCTGCGAATATATGCGTCCTTGAGATCCAAAACGTCAATTATTTACATTAATAGGAGAGCGACCTTTGCCACTCAAAGGGTTACGTAAGCTAATAAAATATGATTGACCCGGCGAGTTCGACTAGTGCAATAAATGTCCTTAATAAATACTGACTCTGTAATACGTATGTATTTTTTTTTCTTGGCAGCGATTAAGATAAAACGGATTGGATTTAAAAGTTTAGCAGCCCTGGGAGTTACACACACTGAACTAAATTTTCAAAGTTTGCAATATGGTGGAAAATGTATAAATATTTTGGTTACTGACTGTATTTTATCGCAGTAAGGTAACAATTCTGGCAGTTTCAATATTTTAAAGTAATAAAAATGAAAGGCTCTAAAATTATCTTTCATTATTGAGACTGCATACGAGTATTGGATGCTGCATACTGCATTCGTCTACATCGCGCTAAGGCGTTTTTATCGTCACCTGGAGGTCAAACTTATTAGGTGTTATTAGAGTATGTGCAACAGGTTAAAGAAAGTAAGTAGGTACATTACACAGGTAGCAAAGATATCATAAGTAAACATAAAAAAATGCGCTATGACATGGGGTACTTCAAAAAAAATTTAGGCGTAGCGTATCTATCCACATCAAGATCACAAACGTAAACAGCGTATATATACGTACTTACATAGAACGCATGCCACAACTGCCACAAGGTACTGCCGCTGTTTTGACTTCAATTCTATCCATTTGACGACCGCTTTAGCTTAGTTGGTAGTGACCCTGCCTACGAAGCAAGAGGTCCTGGGTTCGAATCCCGGTAAGGGCATTTATTTGTGTGATGAGCACGAATATTTGTTCCAGAGTCATGACTGTTTTCTATGTATTTAAGTATTTGTATCTATTAAATATATCGTCGTCTAGTATCCATAACACAAGCCTTATTGAGCTTACTATGGGGCTAGTTCGATTTGTGTAAGATTGTCCCCTAATATTTATTTATTTATCCATATAATTGGCGGCTGCGCGGTCGGCGTGGGCGTGATAGGCTTGGCACCCCCGATCAGTGACACTGTGCCCTCGTAGCTCAGGCGGGTTCTAGCTAGACATAGTGAGAGGGTACTAACGCTGAGGTTGTTAGCGTGCTGCTTCTCCTCCTCGCAGACGGCCAGCTGCGGCTGCGCGGTCGGCGTGGGAGTGATGGGCTTGCCGCCCTTGATAAGCGAGACAATCTCGTCTGCCTCGCGGCTCAAGTCACCATCCGGGCGGAACGGGTTGTCCCAACCACTCTCCGTACTAAAACAACACATTCAATTTTTTAATATAAACTGATAAAAAACGTAGTACAGTTGCATAAACGTATTAGATATGTTTTTATTCCAATCTGTTCACTTTTGGCTATGTCCAAAGTAGGTCCCAATTAAGTAATATTTGGGCATTTCTCCAGAAATATGTCTGCGACTCGTTCATCTGTCTCCATACATTTAGTATGAAAAAGGGCCAGATGAATGAGGTGACCGCAGACATATTTCTGGAGAAATGCCCATTTTACACTTGGTTACAAATTTATACATCTTAAGTTTCAAAAGAAATGATCTGAGTAGTTCAACTCTCCATACAAACGAAAAATAGGGTTATCAACCAACTTTAACAACATAAAACTTGTTGACACTCGTTTCATTTCATAGTCTGACTCATTTTATCTGCGCGAAAAGAACATTTAATCGGCTGTTTATGGTCAACATCCATCTGTTAGCATCATTCGAGACTAAAGCTTTATTACCAAAAACATTTTTGTTTGCTTATTGAAATGTTCATGTTATTTGGCGCATACAAAATGAATCCAGCTAGGAAAAACACATTTCAAACTTGTCTTTAACATAGATTTCTTAAGGTGATTAGAGTCGGTCCGTTCTCCTTATAAAGATGAAGAGGATCATCAATTCAATTCAATCATTTATTCATAAAAACATTTATATACGTCAAGGGAAGATAAAGTCGTCATTTGCTTACACGACATCCATCGTGATGGAATCGTGTCTCATTTTATAGCATGAAACATTTGTCTGCGCGAGAAGTCTCAATAAACTAGAATTAACGTGCAATTTGCCGTTTCAGGTCTGCGCCATCTATTATCATTTGTAATCAAACGTTTTTTACCAAAAATGTATTTTTTTTGGCTTTTTGCAAATTCTCATGCCATTTCGCGCATACGAATGTACTTATGATACTAACATAAAGAGGGTCATTATTTGCTTCCACCGGAACAACAGCTGACTCGAATCACCTTTAATAATAAACTTTATTTATGTTTGCATGGAGGATCGAGCAACTCGATCCATCTTAATCTCTTGTACATGTTTCTCAGTTTGTCTACCATCACTCTACTGCTCAAAGGTTAACTGGAAGAGATCCCTTAAAGGGATAAGTTCGCCTTTGTACATATACCTTTATTTTGTAACCCTGGTACTTTGTCTTATTTTAGCGGCGGCGCTGTCGGCGGCGTGACCTTGAGTTTCCCCGAAAAAGAAAAATACCTACAGTTTTTCATAGAAATACTTTTATAATGAAGCAGTACGAAGCGTAATCAACTATTTAATGAATTAAATAGTTTTTACGTCACACCTGGACATAAAGTAGCAATTACTTCCGGAAAATCCCACTTTCTGGCCTGGGAGAGACCTGCTGCGGCACCAGCTGTCCGCACCGTTCGGCTGAGGTGTGAAGCGGCGAAAGTGCTGACGCACGTGGCTTCCCAGAGGACACATTTCCTCTTCTGCCACGGCACCAGAGTGAGCCCGTCTGGCCTTTTGCCATCGGTGCGACAGAGACCAGGTGGTTCTAGGAGACATGATATGTTTGCGGATAACCTTCGAACGATGTCATTAAGAGCGTGGTGGTGCGGAAATCTTCCTGAACAGCGACAACAACTTAACGCGTGATGGCCATTCGACCGCACCATGGAACCGCAGATGCATTTATGGAGAACACAAACATCGCAGCCCAGGCGGAGAGCTACCGCCACCCGCATCGAGTCATTATCAAGGAGTGTTCCGAGATGAGGAGCAGGCAAAGCTTGCAACCACGCTCCTGCCTCTGCCCTTGACACCGATCGAAGTCTAGTCAAATCCACGCCTGTAGCTGCACCCATGAGCCTTTCGAGTGTATCCTTACCCCAACATCGTCCCATAGAAAGAAAGAAAGAAAGAAAGAAAATGCATTTATTTATGACAGCAGCACAATATATACAGTGGTAAAAATAAATAAAATAAATCCTAAAGGTGAATGCTGCCACAAAATGGTCCCACCTCAGCAAAATGCCGACCTAAGAGCCAGCGCTGGTCTTCCGGGGGAACCAGACAGGGGCGACGTCATTACAAGATATTCACATGACGGGTCCAGGACAAATAGATAGGATGATGCTATATGACATGTCTTGGCTCGGTCGGCTCGGCACACTTATTGTGAACGCGACCATTACTGACAATGACAGCGCCAATTGTGCCAACCGATTAGGTACCGATCAAACCAAACCATCTCAATCGCATTATCTCTGGTAGCGACCGTGCGTCAAAAAACTTAACATAAAACATAAACATTGGATAAACACTAATAACTACGAACTACAAATTAAACATAAAACCAACAGTGTTTTGATGTGATTTTATAACATCTTGCTATGTATGAGTGATTTATTAGCCTCAAGGACGAACAGGACAATAACAAAACAGTGATATTTAGCGGAAAGTTTGTGGTTCTGCAAGCTACAAAACCGAGTAATAAAATTATGTTTTTTTTAAATTATTCAAAATGTAAATGACATGAGTTCTAAATCTAATCACACAGCTTCACACGGTAAATGCTTTTGGGACATAAAACACAGGTATGTACCATTGTCTGGCGATAAGTCAAAAACAGCTTGTGTCGTGTCTCAATGTTTCCTCGTTACTTTGATGTGCTAGAATATGTTTCTTAATTGCCAATTTAAAACTATAGCCGCTGCACTTGCGAAGCCTCGGGCACAGCCGCACTCGTGAACCGTGCTTTCCATTTTGCCAACGCGTCATCAACCAAAGAAATTGTGGCACTGTTCCCTTGACAATTTAAAATTTTAGACACCAGGCCACAAACCCCATGTGCCGAGGCAAGAAAGGCTGGCAAACCTACGTCCCCCGCACGCCGCAAAGGCCTCCGTGACGTAAAGGCAAAGACGCTTGACTCCACTGGCCATCAGATAGGGATACATTCAGAATTGCTTCTGTTGTATACCTCAAAGCGTCGTCAAACAAAGACACGTTGGAGTGGTTCTTAAAAGGTAGGTTATTTTGGGAATCGCGAAGCACATTCTCAGCAGAATCAGGGCGACATGAGCACTGACATTCTCGAGACGAGCAAAAGGAGCCGCTTCCTGGCCTCTATAGCATCTGGAATGGCCGCTGGGAATATTGGAGAGCCCAGGAGGGTAAAGGTGTTGCGAGAAAGCTCTTTGACGCCAGGAAGCAAAGAGTGGAAAGAAGGCAAAGAAGAAGAAGTCGGTCCGCAACAGAAAAATTCACACTTCGTCGCATTAACCTCCAGGCCTATCTCCTTAAGGCGAGGAAGCAGCGATTCCAAGTCCTGCTTTACAACTTTCGGCTTCTCCTCGATAGTCCCGTCATCCAAGTACCAAATATTAAGGGGTGACTTCAAAGCCAATATTGTTTTATGGATAGCGAGGCTGAAGGTTAACGGTCCGAGCGGATCTCCCTGCTGCGCACCGACCTGAGAACGGATCAAGGAGTCATTGTAGAATAGATTAGATGGAGAGTGATACACTTGGTACAGAAAAGGATATAAAGACGGTATCTTGACGGTATCCCAGACTTCGCCCAGCAGAACATATCTATAAAATTATAATCTTATGAAGAACTAGCATTTACCCGCGGGATATAAAGTATCTATGTTCGTATGTATGTTTCAATCCAGGGCTTGGTCTACTTGCATGCCAATTTCAGCTCAATCCTTCCAGTGTTTACCCCGTTATTTAATCGCAAACATCTAAATATCCAAACATCTTCACAAACTTTCACATTTATAACATTAGTGTGATACATAAAGTAAAGTATCCTAACTGATCAAGAAATATTTGCTTATTTTACGCCCAAAAATACCACTTTGATTTTTTGCTTTAGATATTTATGCAATATTTAATCACTTCTAAGCTAACTACATAAATAAAAAACTAGTCAGGTAATTCAAATCACGGCTTTTTTTTATATTTTGCTTTGTCATGGCAATCTTCTTTAATATCTGTAATAATTTACATTTTCTTTATTAAAGATTAAATACATCTTGATAAATTTTGTAATTTTCGTAGACAAATAGGTTAATTTATCCTTAAAGGATTTAATTGAAAATACGTTTTGCGGACATTGTTTGTCAACAATACAGTACTCGTGGCTGGTATGCCCAAAAATGATCGAGATAGTATAATAATAAATAGGACAGGGCCTTTTTTGCCCTTCGGCCACTTGGTCTGATTGGCTTGTCCGATTGATCGGACGACGAATATTTTTTTTTGTCTTTCCAATAATGTAATATGAATAATATGATACGGGATTATGTGTTTAAAGCACAATATCCTAAAATACTTCAAACACTCACTTTTATGACGGTTTTTAAAGGTTAGAGCACTGTCATGTCTTCGTTCTAAGTTCACGAGTAACCTCGATGTTGAAGTAAGTACTCGAGAGAAGTAAGTACGTAGAAGTAGTATTTATTATAGATTTTGGACGCACATGTGAAACGGAGATTACTGATTCTCGTTTACATCTCTCGTTTATTTCGCTATGAATGATTTCCTACTGGACGCTGACGACGACGTGATTTTATGACGGGTTTGCCGCGGAGCGCGACTCCAACTAATTGAAATAGACAGTTTCAAAACCAGCGGGAGGCGGGGAACGGCGCGCCGATGAGCCGGCGTCGGAGGCGAGGATCGGCGCGCCGATGAGCCCGCGTCGGCAGTGGCGGCGCGAGATTTTAGCCGGCGGCGGCGGCGCGGCGCGGCGGCGCTCATATCTATTACATACATACAATACATACATAGAGTAGTATCGCGTACCTTATCTGTCTGTTGTAAGCGGCGTGGTCTGCCATGTCGGTGTGCGCTGCCAGCAGGGCCGCGTAGAGCGCGTGCGAGTCGGCCGGCGCCGGCGGCGGTGAGAGACACTGCGGACGCGCGCCCTGGTAGAACGACACGCGGACCTTAGCGCGCTCCGAGCTGGAATAAAAGTGATACAAATAAATTAATTAATATTAGGGGACAATCTTACACAAATCAACCTAGTCCTAAACTAAGCAATGCTTGTACTATGGGTACTAGACGACGATATGCATACTTATATAGATAAATATACATAAATAGATCATCACATAAATATTTGCTCATACCAGGATTTGAACTCGGCACCTCTTGCTTCATAGACGGTGTCACTCCCACTAAGCCAAACGAACAAAATCACAGCTCATTGTAACTTGCAGAGTACCAGAGTATCTTATAAACCCGAGTCTAGGGAGGATTAGGCTGCCCATACACTGAAGCGGAGTGGAGGCGCGGAGCTGGCTCAATATTAATCAACAGAATTTAAGATGATTCAGTGGATGGCCAATATTGACCCAGCTCCGCTTCCCTCTGCTGCGCTTCGGTTGTCGGGCAGCCTTAAGGACGACTTATTCCAAAGATAGGTCACGCGTTTTTGTACCTACAGTGCCACCGACGATTATGGTCGTCAGAGCGTACAATGTCAATAATGCAACCTCCCATTTGGTTTTTATTGCTGTCTTGCATTGCAACAAAGACTTTAATATTTGGCATGTAACACGTATGGGTTAAGTGTTAAAAGCAATAGATCATTAAATATTTGTAGCTAGAATTATCTAAGAATTATTCAATAACTATTTATACTCTGATACAGGGCCAGATTTGGGAGAGGGCAAGCGGGGCTACTGCCCTGGGCCTCCACAGCACTTCCCTAATAAGTTGGAGCCTCCACTAGTCCTCACACCTCCAAATCCGACCCTGCTCTGATAAACAGAGAACGCACAGCAATAAGTAGCAAGTTAGAGTCATCAAAATTTGCACAGCAGTTTATTACACTTTTTTTGGAGACTCACTCATAGCATAAGAGGGAAATAGAGGATGAAATTTGGACAGCATTTTAGGTATTGCGAGAAAATAAAATTGAAACTTTAAAAATGTGTAACCATTGCATTGGTATTGAAAAATAATTCTGCATTTACCTATTTATTTCAATTATAATGTTATGAATTTAACCAATGCAAGGACCATTCTTCATTACGAGATTTTTTAATTATGGCACTCCATCCATACACGTAGAGAAATAGGAGAAAGTCATAACATGTCTACTCACAGGGCTGATATTTTCATCTCAAGATCATCTACTCCATGGATAAAGTACAATAGTCGCGCGGGTTGGGGCCGTAAGGAATAGAATAGAATAATTTATTAAACAACGTATTACACAACAATGACATTTAAAGACTAAGATATACAATTAGAGAGTTGAACCTATATGCCTGAACTAGGATTCCCTATATCTCAGGAATGACCTAGTCCGTGCCGTAATCAGAAATTGTATCAGGCATCGTCCTAATAGAACGCGAATGCGCGATCATCGTAAGTTCGCGCAAATTTTACTCGTACGAACGCGTGATCAAACATATTGAACTCGAATAGGTGTACTAACTGACATGATCGCGCGCGCGATTGTCAGTTAGTACCTACACCGCGCGTTCGCGTTCTATTAGGACGATGCCTCAGATTGTGGGCGAGCGGTCGGCGGCGCGATCTGTCACGCCGAATCCCTAGACTGCATTCAACTCGCACGGCTATTGTACGGGCTACCACAACAAAACTCATTTGTTACAGGAAAGAGCATGGCTTGTCACTTTTGCACTATAGGGAATGGAAAGGGACAGGTAGTATTTGTCGCGCGAGAAGGAATCGCGTGACTCAGTTGAGTACAGGTACTAGTGTTTGTAGCACCATAGGTTACCAGAAGATAAAACAGATAAAGTTTGCAAAAATAATAATATACAGAAAATAAATTCTTTCGCTTTGCTGCAAATGCATTCCACAGACCTTAAGCAAGTGCACTAACATAGCAAAGCTAAAATTAAACTATGATGTTTTTGTCAAAAGGTCAAACATATTGAACAGTCAACACCCACTTATTTTATGTTCACATTATCATATATAAAAATCTACATTAGAGTTCAGCCTTGCATTTGCTAGTCTGTATGTGTGAGCAATAAATGATTATAATGGCAAGATATTATGTGACTGGTTTTTTAAATACAATGGATGCAGTATAATAGTAAGTGAGGAACACCGGATGCATACATACACATTCATTATAACATAGTAATGACAAACCTGTTCATTTCTATATACATATTAAATAAATGAACTTTACAAGCTTAAGTCATATTTCATGTTAATGATTCATACTACCAAATATGCCTAGATCAACATATTGGTAGTGTCCAACTGGATTTAAACAAAATTTAAAATGCTTCTAAAATACTGTAGTTATTGCATCACATGAGCAAAATCAACAAATTGGACCTCCACCCACATGTGACCCATTAGCATGATGTCCCTGAGTCTCGCTCCACAATGTGAAAATCTGACATCATTCTTGCCATTATAAGTCATGATTCAATAGCTATTTACGGTAAAATGGACTATACTATTGTAGGACAGCTTAATTGTCACTGCAAGGTCATGGTGGTTACTACTGGAACTCACTAGTCACACATCCACTCCCACGTTGCTCATCCAATGACAAATCCCAATTAAGATCTGCATTATAACTTCAATTAAAACCAATTTTAAAATCAACTATGTTAACTTGGTGCACACATATTCTAACAATCATTTAGTTCAGATTGAAAATAGGTATCTTATGCAACAGTTGTGTATATTCAACAAGTGGTAACTGACTAAGCATTAATCCATTTTACATTTCACAATTTCTCTCTCCTTTTGTTGCTAAGTGGAGTGGAGAAAGTATTGCTGTCAGTTTTACCATATTACCATTAGGTATCTATTACATAAATAAATGAAAGGATATTGATTTAAATGCTGTTGTTTAACTGATTAACCCACTTAATGTTGCAATAATATTATCATGCAACTTGTAATAGTATTTTGTTTATTTAGAACGGAGCACTTGATTCTTCATGCGATGTAAAATATGGGTCAGAGCTAGCACATATAAATTGTATGGTGCTATCGTGAGCCTTGCCAATGCCACTCATTCCACAAAGTAAGTCTTAGTGCAGTGGAAAGTAATTGCCTGCATTACAATGTTAATGCTGATTAAAATAATGCCTTTGTTTTGATTGTGCTGCATTGCTCAGTGTCACTTGAGAGTTAGTGTAGTATATTGATTGTGACTAGTAGTAAACAGTGTATTTACGATGGTGTGCACAGGACGCGGCCGCGGCAGCGGCACAAGGTTACTCGCGGCACAGCACAACAGGGCGGTTCCTCAATTAAGGAAGCCGATCAGTGATAGCATTATTATAAATAGAGCTTATGATTTCGAAACGTCTGCCAATTCATGTTTACTATATGAACATAACATGCCGAGTAGTGACCTTGTGCTCCCGATGGCGAAGGAACGAAAAGTCATTTTAATGTTTATAAATCAGTCCTCGTGACGTCATGATGACCGAATCTCTTAAAAATCGGTTTAATCTAGCTAATTGACAACTAATTTATCTATTATTATTTAATGTACCGATTAGTATAATGACTAGGTGGCCGAATACAACAACGTTTGCATTAAAATACTTTTAACAATCAGAATATTATCGGCGAACACTGGGCGAGTTAACACCCAAGATCGTAAAGTATGACGTTAAAATGTTCACTTACCTCAATAATATCACACAATTTCAACAACTACGGTTATCACTAGGCACTTGCAGTTGAGACAGATAGATAGATTTATAAACAAAAGCGCAATATGCGCTTAACAGGGTTTGGCTCGCTCGTCGACGCTTTTCGCTCAGTGTTTCCAACTTTAACCAACCAACCCAACCCAACTACAAACAACATCGATCTCGGAAGTTGCTAGCTCGCGTTGCGAATGGAGCGGAGAGGCGCAACGCTATTCGTTCGTTCACTCGCTTTGCTAGTGACGTAACGCTGCGTTCACGGAGTTATTAACCAAGCGTTATTTAACTCGTTATTTTACATTTACGGAATGATTTTGGAATCTATACAATGTATTTTTTTATACCGATCAAACTACTGTTATGTATATGTATTTCCTTTTAAGTTTATACTTAAAATGTATTTTCACACCTCCTATTCAGAAAAAAGAACTTTGCTCCCTTATAAGAGGGATCAAAGTGGTACTTTTCTGTTCAAGGACTACTGTTTAATTTGCGTCGACACCGGGCGCAGGGTTTCGATGACGACGACGACAGCTCATAGACCCCACGGGGTAAAGCTTACTCACGGAGCTATCGAAACAGTTTAAAATCATTGATTGTTGTTGTTATTTTTGTTTAGTCATTATATTACACAACTAGGGTGGTAATACAAAGAAAGCTCGAGATCGCAGATCTTTGCGGCCCGAGCTGCAAGCGAGGGACGTAAATATGCAATCGAGGACTTTCTTTATTACCTCCCGTGTTGTGTAGGTACATAATTTTATCTCTACGCAGCGTGCGGAAAAATCCACTTTATGGCCAGGTGTGGCATAAAAAATATTGTACAGTTAACACTTTGATAACCATACCTATATTTGAATTTTCCTCATAGTTGGTGTGAAAAGCAGTATGTTTCACAAGGTAGCAAAATTATTTTCACCACGGGCGTTAACTCTTGAATTCCTCACTACGCTCCGGATTCTACTTTAGAATCCTTCGCTTCGTTCAGGATTCAATGTAAATACATCATTTTGCTCCCTTGTGACACAATCTACTATTACTGTATTTTTTTATTTTGTTTTCGGTTCGTTACAACCAAACTGTTTGTCTGATAAACCTACATTGGCGTTTTGCGAATTTCATTTCAGTACTTTCTTTCGTAAACATTCTACTTAAATTCATGTTATCATACAAAAAAGTTGTGTTTCCTTTTTTATTTACGTACACCCCTCTCGACCGCCCATAAAATTTCTCAATAGATTAAAAAAAAAACATTACTCCGCGCCTATCTCTATCACATCGACAGTGGAAATTTCAAATGTCGTAAGGGACAAACGTCTACTTTGCAGGAGAACTAAAAAAATAAATTCCATTTAAAAAATCGAATCTTGGTGAATAAATTCTTAACCGATTAGGATGATTCTTAAATGTATACTTTTCAAATAATTTCATTTAGGTGCACCGAACAAATTATGGAAAATCTATAAACTCAATAGTTCAGGAAATGGTATCCTGTACGCAGTAAATTTGAGAAGAAAATGTGAGTTACGACCATGAAAAATACTAATTTTTTGGGACAATATGCCCTAGAACTAAAAATTATTATTTTATCGTAACTATCAGAACAGCATTGTACATTGCGAATTTCTGTGTAGTAAATAAAGTCTATTCAAAATATTATCACTTTGTCGTCGTTACTACCAAAAGGGTATTTGTATATTGCTAATTTCAGTTGTAAAGTCACAGGTTAATGAAGTAAGTAACCATAAAATTTATGAAAATATAGGTTTGTATACTAAATTGAACTATACATACAACATAGTGACCGCGTATATGGGTTATGATGTATGAGTAAAATTTTAGGAAGTTACGACAAACTTTAATCATCTCCTCACTTTTTTATTTGAAGGGTTATCAAAATAAATACTGATTACTATGGTAGGTGGGTGTATTTTCAAAAACGTAATTTCGCTGTCATGACATATTGGCGAATACTGAGAAGATTCTGCCTTATTAGAATTGGCACTTTTGGTTACAATGTAGAATCAGTCAAATTGTAACAAGTATATAACCAACGAATGCCAGTCTAGTGAGGAGGAATCTTTTAAATATTGGTGGTCAGAGAAATTACGCCAGCGAAAATACACCCAGGTATGGTAGGTATGGTAGGTAGTGTAGGTACTTATAACAAAATCTGACGTTCCGCGGATAAAGTTACCTTATGGATATTATCGCTTGCGTCCTTCTATCTGGATGTACTATAGTAACGAAGTCGGATACGACGTAAGCGACAATATCCATAAGGTAACTTTACCCGCGGAACGTCACAAATTTCCCTTGCGACATTTAACATTTCCACTGTAGACATAAAGTAAACTACTATTGTTTTTATTTTAGCTACAGGCGCTGCAGTCTGTCATATATTTTCAGATAAACGTATTTCTGAGGGCGAGGGTGTATCTACCGTCTTGCCCGGGTGGCGTAAAGTGCTCGGCTTGTGACGCTGCAGGGAAACCCTAATCTCATTATATCGCTAATATGGACCCCAAAGAATTTCTGCGTTAGTAGTTGTTTTAGGGCCCCCGTATCCAAAAGATAATAAGAACGGGATTAACCACCCTCTTCCGAAAACCATGTGCCTATTCTCAATTGAATTATTCCTGGCCATAAATGGACGGAAAAAATCGATAAGCACATGGGTCTCGCAGGCAAACTGATGGATTTTACAACATAAGTAACCTTGAACTGAATGAATGTGTGACGACGACGAATGTATAGGGCACGTGCACTTGCACCTGAGTTGCGCGTGCGGCCCAATAGATTATTAATAAATACTTAAATAGGTATCCGTGCAGACATCGCATAACACAACCCAATATAACATAAAGGAAATATAATAAATAATAGTCGAAATGATATCAAGGCACGCCATTGCGTGAAATAATAACAATAAAATCACGTACAGTCAGCAACAAAGAAAAATAACAGCTACTTATTATATGTAGTTCTCAGGCAAGAGGTACTTTACTAGTTTGCATTGAAAACTTTGGCCTGAACGCCTCACATAATGTTCGTATCGCTAGGGCGCTCCCTTTCTAGTTTCTATAAAGCTAACTGTACAGTCAGCAGCAAAAGTGAAGCAGAATATTAGGGCTTGCACTCCGGAATTCTGGCCGATTTTTCCGATGTTACAGTTCCGGAATTCATGTACTTAAAATTCCGGAATTGAAACCAGTGTAATAGAGACAATTAAGGCGGTTATTTTACAAAATTACGACGTTATAAAATTATCTTCTTGCCCAGTTTTCGTATCATGTGCGTTATGCCTCCGACACAATAATAGTACATTACATAACTAGGGTGGTAATACAAAGAAAGCCCGAGATCGCAGAAGTTTGCGGCCCGAGCTGCAAGCGAGGGACGTAAATAGGCAACTGTATTGTATGTGTACATCCTTTTATGTCTACACTTGGCCAAAAAGCGGCCAATGTAGACATAAAATGATGTATGAAGAATATCTTGTTCATAATGATTTGGACAAGTTTTACTATCTTGATTCTTGACAAGGATCGAGTGAAGGTAGGTCATTTTGAACACATCCATCGCCTACATAGAGTGATGGCACCAGTAATGGACAGGAACCAATTATGGATTTTTTTCCGTATATCCCACATTTTAATTTTAAGTAACTGACACAATGAATGTACTACTGTGCTTAAGAGGAAACAGGAGGGCAGTTTTTCCATGCAAACGTAGTGCCCTGTTTCCTCCCTGGATAATGCCAGTAGAGGAATATTTTTTTGTCCAAAAATCTATGGCTACTATTGATATGTTCCTATATTTTCCTTTTTACTATAAATTGATTCTCAAAAGAGATATTAACCTTCAAAAACCAAAAAAAAATGCCAGGTTTTCCGCTGTATTCACACATCCAGAAAACAAATTTGACTAGAATCTAGCTAGATTATTAAAAAAAAAGGAAAACATAGGAACACGGCCTAAGCCTAATGTTTAATGAAAAAAATAGTTAAATAGGTTAAGTTTTGGGGAAGAAATCAGGGGACTACGAAACGTTGTTTTCATGAAATTTTAAAAGGTATTTTCGGTCCAAGCTGCAGTTGTCTCTATCGCGCTCTGCGCGGGAGAGGCGGGCAGTGCTGGACAGCGACACATTTTACAAATACTAATTTTCAATTCTCTCCACCTTACTGTTTCCTCTTAAAGTGTCCAATGGACACTGTCCATGATTGGTGCTGCCACCCTAACTAATTCTGCTACTACATACATCAAAGATCAAATTAAAATGTATTAACACAATATCTCGATATTTGCAGTAATATACTTACTCGTATGATGAAACGGGACACATACTTAACTGACACTACCTAGCCTAGGTAAACTCAGCTGTAGAGATAAGTAAGAATACTACGAATGGATGATAGAGTGGTTCCTTTTCTCTGCAGCTGACTGTACCTAATTGCCATTCGAATAGTGTCTATTGAACAGTGTCTATATATAATTGACGGGATGTTTACAAAAACAACTTAACTGACTAGACTGGTTGATACCGACCTACTTGTAGAGAAACATTTTTTAATGACAGTAGTTAGGCACAGAATAAGTAATATAGTCGGACTACGCTAAGTTTGCAGAGGTCGAAAAAAGCTTTTATTAAAAAATATATACATGGCAACATGCGTAAATTACAGCAAGAGGAATATTTAATCTTGGTCCTTGGCAATAATTCTTCCGTTTATTACAAAATGTGTCTGTCTACATACCTACTTAAATAAATATCTGGGTAAATCTTGCACATATCGATCTAGTTTCAACCAAACTAAGCGATTTGTTCCAGGGTTTTAGATAATTTTTCTGGTGGCAGACTGGTGAGTTTCTTCCGGCGCTTCTTCTCACCAGAAGGTCAGTACCAGTACCCAAAGCGCCAAAAGAAATAATACATATTTAGAAACAGACTTGTAAAAGAGCCCTTGAGGGCCTACTTACAGAAATAAAATTATTTTATTTTATTTCAATGTATATAAATATTATATTTAAATGTACATGTATACAAGCATTGCTTAGTTTGGTTGGACCTAGATCAATTTGTGCAAGACTGTCCCGAATATTTATTTCAGTAGGTATGTACACATTATATACTTATTAAGCGGAAATATATTTGCCAAGTATCAAGACTAATTTGATCATCTTGCTTGTGATGTTGCCATGTGTGTTTTTTGCAATAAAACCTTTTTTCGACCTCTGCAGAGTTAGCGTAGCCTGACTCTGCTTAGATGTCAACCAGCTTAGTCAGTTGTGAAGGCAGTATGGCCCATGGTCTTAGCCTGTGCGAATGGACAAATGAAAAAAAAAAAATTAGTCAGTTGTGTTGTTTTTTGTAAACATCCCTTCAATTATGTTTTAGAGTTTTCCGCACAGAAATATAACGAGATAGAAGGAAATAGTTCGTCGATTTGTATGGGAACCAAGCGTGTAACGTTTTTCGCTTGGCGATTGACGCCAAAAGTTTAATTTAGTACCTACTTAATGGAAAACATACATTTTCCATTTCATTTGATGGTATTTGAACAATTAAATATAGCATTATTATCAGATTTTCGAATCTGATAATAATAATATTGGCGATGACTGAAGTTGTCAGCGTGCAAAGTAGGTCGCCGACACTTCTTTTTAGCACGCGAGGTACATTACATACATACATATTTTCCTTCTACCTCAATATATTTTAGTGGTTTTTCCGTATCAATACACATGTATTTTTGAAGTCGATTAAAAAATATGAGACGGTCAACAAATGCGAAAATACGTACTCGTCATCCACAGGGGTGTAAGGAAACGCCGTCTCTTGCAACTTTGGCGGCGGGCTGCCCTCGGGCTCTTCCTGTAGAGGGCTTTCATAGATCAGCGTCTCCACCATGGAGCCTTTGGAGCTCCCAAACGACACCCTGCGCAACACAAGACGCTTTTAAGCATGGCCACACAGGAATCTACTTCCCAGTATTGTGTAAATAACACCTTACAAATACGCATAACATATAAGAATGGATATTGTCAATTATGATGTCTATAACGTCTATAACATGTCTATAACTCATAACTCAGGTCTATAAATGCCAATTTTGAGATGTTAAAGAATACTGGCAACTTATGATCTGACTACGTTGTTACGATCGCTCGAAATCGCGTTTGATTTTATGGCCGTAACCGCAACTTTTCTACACACCTTGCAATTTGTTGGGACGTAAATATGCGATCGAGGACTTTCTTTATTACCTCCCGTGATGTGTACAGTACATCAATTTATGTCTACACTTGGCCAGAAAGCGTAGCGTGCGGAAAAAGCCACTTTAAGGCCAGGTGTGGCATAAACTGTATTTTTTCTCGCGAAAATGCTCTCGTACAACATGTTGGTGTTAAAATTGCAAGGTGTGAGGTGGCCGCTACATGCATACGCTCCGCCCGCGCTCGGCGACACCGATAGAAAAACGCATAAGGCTAGGCACGCACGGGTGACAGTCGGATTTCTCAATATTTCTCATTGTAAAGAAAGACAAAAGAAAAGAATTAGAGATGAGACATGTAAAAGAGCCCTTGAGTAAAAGGGGCCTACTTGTAGAAATAAATTAGTTTATTTTACAGTGTTACCGTCACGTTACCGTGACAAAATGCCACCCATGCGCGCCCAGCCTAGGTTAGCCATCATTCTCGTCGTAAGAAAAGCACGACTTGTGGATCTTATCGGTTCTCGCCGAGTGTGTACAGCCGGAATAAATGATGTTTGTAGGTCGTCATGGTAAACGGTATTGGGCCTACATATAAAATAAACAAATTTGACAGTTTCAATTTCATATGTGATTTTTTCCGGATTGCGGATTATATCTTTTCGATTCCAAATGTACATATTTTTATTTACGCATCAATAGATAGACTTATAAAAGTTATTTATTATACCTATTTAAAGTGAACAGTAGGTAAGTTATTGTTCTATGTAAAGTATGTATTTAAAGTTTTCATTTAAGGGTCAACTGCAGAAAATATGTACCTTTTACTTTTTTGTCTGATAATGGTGTGTCTTATACCATTATACTCAGAATCATGAGCACTTTCCATTTATGAAATAAAAAATGTCCCAACTTTTCCGTACAAATTTTGAATCTGTTTCGTTACGCCCAAACTAAATATAGGGGAAAATAGTAACGAAACTGAGATTTTTTTAACAGTTTCTTGCCATACTGAGTTGTAAAATGTTATTTTATCTGAGTGACCTGGAGCGAACATGTTTACTGTGAATATTAATTACTGACATGACCTATATGTTTCTGCCACAACTTAGTTAATGTAGATATAAATCTTATCATAATAAATTAATCGCAATATTATTTAATCGCATAATTAGAACATCACAACCGAGATGTTGGTCTAGTTATTTATTGCTTTTTAAGTTCCTATCAAGTGATTTTACTGAAAATATTTTATTTTGGGGTGTACACTGAAGTCACTGAAGTACCTACGCGATTACCGTTAGTAGATCATATACAGTCCAGGGCAATAATAACATTAATAACTAAATCGTTATGATCTAAGCCAGTGGTAGGCAAACTTTTTTATGTAGGGGGGGGGGGAGTAAATGTAAGAAATTTCTAAGGAGGGCCAGAATTATAGCAAAAATTAACGATTGTTATGGGCCATATACCTACCTACTATTTATTTCGAAGTTCGAAGGGAAGGACTGTCGGAGGGCCGGATTAAACCCTCCGCGGGCACAGAATTAGTTAGTACCTACTACGTACAGAAGCCTCTCTCCCTAAGGGCCGATACAGACGGACTGCAACCCAACTGCAACTCCCTACGATTTGTATGGGAACTGCATCACAACTGCACGCCGACTGCGCAGTTGTGATGCAGTTCCCATACAAATCGTAGGGCGTTGCAGTTGGGTTGCAGTCCGTCTGTATCGGCCCTAACAAAACTGCCGTTCGCGTCGGATGGACGGACGGAGCTGACCGTCTCTCTCTATCCCATAACGCGTGCTCTTTTTTCCAATCAGAGTGGCGAGATTTAATATTAATTACTGCGAAACTGAATCGCAGAGTGAGTCAGTCCTCCCGCGGGCTGGAGATGGTCCGCGGGCCGTACTTTGCCCACCGTTGATCTAAGCTAAGCACTCTATTTTTATGAAAATAAGAGCGTGTGTAAACCCTTATGAAGTTTTCTTGGTTAGTCACTATTTCAGCTGACTGATGACTACCTATATCTCGTAAATTTCAACTCAATTCTTAACTACCTAAACTTTACTCATAGCGTTATAGTTTTGCTCTGCAAAAGCAATATTGATATTGTATTATATTGTATATTTTACACGTTCACGGGACAAGGGTTTCCAGAGCTTTGGGAGGCGAGCGCGGAGTTCTTTGCTTCCACAATTTAATAATAGTACATTACACAAGTAGGGTGGTAAAACAAAGAAAGGCCGAGATCGCAGATGTTTGCGGCCCGAGCTGCAAGCGAGGGACGTAAATATACGATCAAGGGCTTTCTTTATTACCTCCCGTGTTGTGTACATAATTTTATGTCTACACTTGGTCAGAAAGCGGCCAGGGGTGGCATAAAAGGCATAAGGTGTACATTGGGCGGATACTGACCCTGTCCGTGTCAGAGGCCGCACATAGCTTTTGTATATTATTATTATGGAAGGCGGAATAAAACTTGTATATAGTATATTAGTTATAACCAAATCATCTAAGCTCATCAGGACTAAACATTGTCAAACTCTTTGTGAGATACCGCCTATTGGACAATTTTGCGACAATTGACCGTCATTCTAGCTCTTTTTAATTAAAAAGTAGTTAAACTGTTAATAGATCGACATGAAATGAGTTGTTTCTGGCATTAGATTCTGGATTATTACCCGTCGTTTTATTTGCCAAATTGCAGTTGACCGGTTTTCCTTTATTGACTTTCTAACAGTTCGATAGAGTTAGTTCCCAGAGCCTTTTAAGGCGGTCACGTAATTTTTACACTTATTATAGTTTGTCCGTAACCGTGATGGACGATGGAAAGCTACTTAATATTCTTAGTTATGCTTAGACCTCTTTGTCTGAAGACACCACTTCGTCCTAGTATCTATATTACACGCATTGCTTAGTTTGGGCCCAGGTCGATTTGAGTAAGATTGTCCGCCAATATTTATTTTATTTATTTATTTATATACCAGTATACCTACTTAGTTATAAACAAATACTGTGAACACACACACACACAAATCAACCTTGTCCTAAACACTCGTAGTGCCTATCCCAAATACAAATACATAAGTACAACCTCGAACTATCTAAATTAAGGGCGACCGAAAGACACGACGACGACGTTGGGGCGACCAACAGGACAAACGACTATTGAATTTTTAGGTATTTCATTGTGGTACAACTCAACTGAGAACCGGGATATGCGTGAAGGGCAACGGTCACAAATAGTAGGTAGTACGAGTATGACCGACCGGAGTAATTGTTCCCATGATACGGGTCGAGCCATCGAAAATAGTCCACGATAGTTTTTAATACCTAAGCAAATCTGAGAATAGGGTACTCTCCTCACAGATCAAATCAGGTACTTTTTATGAAGTGTCAAAATGCTCAAATAATATTATGAAGTTCCTATATAAAAGAGTAATATGACGTTACTTGACTCAATGGTCAAACCATCTCTTTATTTTTAGTTTTTGATCTAGTAAAAATCGTTGGAAACACTAATGCATATTAACTACAGGCAAGTAATAGGGTATTATGTACTCGTAGTACGGCAATCGGGATACCTACGTATTTACGAAATGCAGGCACTGCACTCAAATGAGCATACGAACCTGCTCGTCACAGGATGCAGCTACTATCGATCTAGGCAGGCTGGCCTTGGCCTGCTTTATACTTCGGCAAATGACGCAATGTACCTACTTAATATTGCATCCCTGCTAAAATTATTCAAAACCTTTCCGAATTGTTAATGTATAATTTAGCTTTAATAGTGCTAGTGCTAGAGCGTTTTAATGCATGCGACTATTCTTAGCTACAATTTATATATAAATAAGGTAAACGTCCTAGTGCTCGACACGCTAATGCCCAATATTCGACACCCGTTAGGGCCGATACAGACGGACTGCAACTCCCTACGATTTGTATGGGAACTGCATCACAACTGCACGCCGACGCGCTGTGTATCGGCCCTTAGTAATAGAGGAGATAGCAGTCACCTCTATTACTAATGGCTTAAAATTCAAAATGGCGACTACTGGGACAGCGTCCAGCACTCGGACGTTTACCTTACCTGAGCGTTTTTCAAAAAAAGTATATAATTTAACGCCGCCGCTTAAGTTATTGTTTAAATACCGTTTTACTGTCCGTTACGGCACGGCCCTTAAAACTGTTCAATAGGTACTTGTACACTTTCTTTGAATAATCGTCACTATTAGTATTTTCAGATTTGAAATCGTTTAGGCGGTTTATTAAGAGCCTTTAAAATGGCGAAAGAGGGAGACTCACGGGCTCAAAAGTTCGACCCCAATAAGGAAGCATTCCAAATGAGGGCGCAATGGAAGAAGCAAGACATGTGCCGCAAGCTGTGGTTCGAACGGTGGAGCTGGCTGCTAGACGAACGGATGTAAGCCAAGCACCATCAGCCTTTATTAATTAGTAGTCGACGTATATTTTAAAGATTAGACTTTGCACATAGCATTGCTTCTTTCGCCAGGCTGAAAAAAGTCGCATAACCCTCTTTTATCCTTTTGGATATCCAGCAGATACCCCTCTACCAAAAATGCTTGAAATCTGTTCAAAGGCTTTCCCGTGCCGTAGACAGCACGGCACACATTTTCTAAGACATGGCGCCAGGGTGGCATCTCGTTACAACTTTTATAGAGTTAACGCCAACTTATACAGCGTGGGAGGGACTATACCGACAAACTTTAACTATAGATTCTAACAACTATTAGGAGTAAAAAATGTTATGTGATGTATAGTCGAAAAACGCTTACCTACTTTCCGAGATATCCATTATTTTGTAAATGAAAAATCCCAAGTGTGTAACAAGCCCTAATAAATGTGACTAAGGTACCATTACTATTTTTTTAAAATCCTTTAACTAAACAGGAATTAACCTTCGCAGTATTTGATGGTAAGCCACTACGAGGCCAAAAAATTGACCTTTCGTTTCCATTTTAGCTTTTTTTTTCTTTTTGATAACTTTTCAGCCAGTAAGGACATGTTTATAACGAGGGGCTTAATTTACTGATTTATTTTGTTCCATAAGACTATTAATGTAAAATGACAATATTCGACCCATGTTGATATAACATTATTTACTCGTCACACCACCAGGAATTCATGGCTAAAGTATGTCGGTATAGTCCCTCCCACCCTGTATAAGGTCTCCTGGAATCATGATATCATGACGCCGCCGTGTACGTAATCGATTTAACTATTTTATAACATTTTAGAATTTTATTTATCTAATTTATCCTCCAGTCAAAAGCTAGTTTAAAATTCGACCTTAATTTAACGATGAGCTTAATAAAACCTGAATAGAATTAGACGCTTAAGAAAATGTGTACCTACGTAAATTCTATTACAAATGGCGTTTCACGAATGAATTGCTACGCATCTTAATAAAACCCCCCTCGTAGTGCATTGTCCAAATTATCATCGGCGTATCTAAAGTAGGGCAGAGAGGGTCTTGAGCGTGGGGCGAAAAATTTGGGGCGCGCCAAGTTGACGAAACCAAAGCTGACGCTTCGCCAAACGATGGTTCAACTTGGTAATTTCCTGTAATGGGCCTGTCTAGTAACTACGTCTAGTAAGCAAGCGAAGCGTTCATAAAAATCTGCACGCGGTCTAATATCGAGCTTGAATCAATATAAACGCCTCGCTTGTATAGCTACTATTGTTGCTGACTGTCAGTACCGTATTTACCATAGGGCATACGGGGCCCGTGCCCATGGCCCCTCACCGGGACCCCGAAGAGCCGATTCGGTTACATTAAACATAGTGTTTTATTTGTTATTTTTTTATTTTGTACGTTCCCACTAGCTGGGCCCCAAATTCGTGTGTGTCCTATGGCCCTGGCATATGCTGAGACCGCCCCTACAGAATGTACACCTACACAAAGTCCTCAAAACGATCTACAAAGGCTAACTCTATTTTGCTTAACGATAGACTTGAGTATAGAACTTTTTCTCTCTTCGACCGTGTTGTATGTGCGACGTGTATCTTTAAAACTTCAATATACAAACATTGCATGTCGAAATTGTCGGTCGTCTGCTATATACCTATGGAAACTACATTTCTGGACTAAAGCGCATGCCAAATTTACAGTTTATTTATATGTAGTACCTAAGATGAAGGTATAGATAGATATCAGTATATGAAGTGTATGAGTAATTAGCTGCCTATTCTTATGGGGACTGCGTTGTAAGTCACCTAAACCCTAATCTAAGCCTAAACCATTGTTTTCCTTATTGTATTCGTACTAATGACTAATGGGGACAAATGACGATTGAATCAGGCGGAAGAAAAGCGGGTATCAAAATCTCACCTCTAAGTTTATTTTTTTATTTTGAAACTATAATATACCCTTGGATGACCAGCTATATCAGGGTTCCTTAAACTGTGGTTCATGGACCCCATAGGGGTCAGTGATACGAGAGCCGTGGGTCCGTGGCTATACCTTCAATTCAACACAAACTTTCATGTGCCCTTGATTTTCTTTTTCTCTGATTATATTCGGAAGGGGTCCCTAAGGTTTTCTAAATAATGTAGGGGGTCCGTGATCAAAAAAAGTTTAAGAAACTCTGAACTATACTGTATAAATAATGTTTCAAATCTATTTAGCTGTTTTGACATGATGTGAACACAAATGCTCGTATGTTTTGAAATACCAAAAGACAGTGACAACGCACACCTTCTTAAGGAGTCCTACATCGGACTAGGTATATCTCTTGCAAACGGTGCGAAAATTGTCTTAACAGTTTTATAATAGTGTATATAGCAGATGATGCGTAGCGTATATGCCGATGCCGTAACATTAGATCATTCCACTGGCCATATTCCAACTGAATGTCAAGTAAATGGTATGCTCTGTCAACTCTTGATGAACGGTGAAGTCTAATAATATGTATGCGAATATAAACCTAATCCAGCAGACATAAGGGCCAAAATATATATTGTTATTAGACGTGTATGTACGTAGCACACAGTCCGATTATAAGGTGAACTGGCATGTTGAACTAGCGGCTTGATCGGGGACTTAAACGCAAACCCTATTACCAACATGTGCATAAGTCTTCTTCGCTTGTATTAGCAGGAATAAGATTAGCTTTGTAGATGTTTTAAGTAGACATAGTTACCTAGGCTAGGTGCAGCTATTTATCCGCCCACGCTGCGAGGGGACAACTTCTAAGTGGGAGTACCTATTCCGTGCGGAAATTAAATTTACTATCATAGACTGAACTATGTTGTTGAGGATTCAATGTCAATGGCGTATAGTAAGTTTCAGTGATATGGGAAATTGAGAACTGTTTTGGTTTCTACTTATTTAAAATATGGGTTAATATTACAGCTACGACGCAAAGTGATTTTATACAGCCCTCGCAATTTTGAAAGGCCAGTGGTAGGTACTTAGTGGTATTCTCCCTTTTTCACTCATGGTCCCTCTCGTAGTCCCTTGAAGGCACCACGGGGAATATCAATCCTCGGCCGAATAGGGACTATGCATGATTTTTTTTAAACACATTTCTTAACAAAATATGAAAATACCGTAAAAAGGATGACATAAAGTCAAAATAAAATTAAAATCGACCGAGAAATACGGAAGATATAAACATTTTAAAGCACTAATCAGACAGCGATTAGACAGAGAGATCCGATATGGACTATACAATTTGCATACTATATTCTGTTTTGCTAGAAAGAGATAGAGATAAATCTTTGTTGTGTTATATGTTGGTTATTTTTATAGTTATTCGAAAAATATTTTTTTCCTACTGTTTCTTATTATGGATGAGCTTTTATTAAAGTAAATAAAAAATATCATGCATATTCCCTATTGTGAGGCTGGGAAAAATAACAAAATTTTGGAAAGTAACTAAATTGTATTTTTGTCTAGTGAAGAAGAAAAAGAAATACATTTATTTAACTTTAATAAATAATGAATTTCAGCGCATTGCCTAAAGTTTCGGTATAGTCATAGCCAATGCTGCTCGCTTAGCGACAGTAGAATGAATCCGCAAAAATGCCTGTAGTCTCGTGAATTATGATGCTACGCTTTGTCGCGCGATGATGAAATGATAAAGCATCCGTCATGTTCTGACAAATAGTGTGTGAGAGTGACGGATGCTTTTTCATTTATTTATCGCACGACAAAGCGTTGCATCATAAGCCTACTGAACGCTTTCAGGCGTTTTAAGAACACACTCAAGAAGCGCGTCCCGGCAGGAATTTTTCGGGATCTCAAGAATAATTGCTATCAATCGTCCGTCGTTTTCCACGTCACGCAGAATAGGCTCATGCGGGCGAGTGTGTGCGTGAGAGCGCCCGAAAAACCCTGGTTGAGATATTGCTTTAGTTAATTTATTTTATTTACAGTGTACATAGCCAAAGTCGGTACCTAATAAGTACATAAGTATAAATACACATATTTTTTTATAATCTTGTTTTGCGTTTTAACATTTACTTCAATTTACCTATAGGCAAGCAGTGGCAGAAGCAGAAGCAGCTAAAAGGGAAACTGCTGTTGCCCTGCCCCACGTGAGTAAGAAAGAAGAAACAACGAAGACCCTGAAACCAATTCCAATGACGTCCACGGGCTCCATCGGTTGGCTGGCGTCCAAGTTCGTCATTATAATTTATTTAGCTTACATTTGGTATCATTTAACGTGTAATAATTTCGCAATGGGTACTTTGATGCACTTACAGTGTCGAATAACACATTCCAGCCCCTGTTTTGAAGTAGCGAAGGTAAATATTGCAAGCTCGAGGTGTAATGCAAAGGAGGTTTTTAAACGGTGCCATGTCATAGTGAGACTCGCTTTCAGGTTTCGCATAAAGCATCCTTTTGAATACCGGCCGTCCGCGCCAACGTAGGTACCATCCTACACCCCATCCATCCATGCTTCTAGTCGGGAAAGGACATTTTGCATCGCGGCTAAGATTAGACACGAAATAAGCTCCGTATTCCACCGCTGAATAGACGGAGCTGAAATAGGCTACTTGACACCATTAACGTTGATATATACCTATAAGTTTGCATCAGAACGATACCTAGTTTTAAAAGGGAGGTATGTAACACAATATTACCAATCGTGTCTCATGTCATTTAAGTTCGAAATAATTTCTGGAAATGGAATTTACGTCACACCAGGTCGTACTCGCCTTTCCCACTTTGCTGGTACAGAAAATAAGGTTCGAGCCACAAAGACTTGCAATCTTATTTTACCGCCCTTGGCTAGGTAATCGAGGGTCTAAGAAAAGAGAAATATGTCGGTCTGCTCGTCGTTTCGACTTTGACGGACCATAGCAGCATGACTTAACTGATCACAAAGTCACGACACGAGCTGTGATTAATAGTCTTATCATAAGAAAAATGAGGATAACGGCCCGAATAATTCTTGTAGTTTTGAAACTGGGCACATGGTTTCCTTAGGCTGCCAAGATAACAGCACTGAAAATTCGCGGGTCTTGGGGGGTAAATAAATGTCTCTTTTTGCAAATTTTCTCTCGAAAACGCATGAAGAGATTGGAATAGTTGCTTGAGCAACTACCTACATTAAAGGAGATTGCCGATTTTTGATACCAATACCTATCGTCATAATTGTGTCACAACCAAAACGATACCAAAAGCTTAGTTTTATTTTTTTAAGCACGACGATTTTTTAATTAATGAATGAAAATAAAATGTGAATTCTGAGATCGATTAAACAAGAATTATGTCTTACGAATTCCGCCGCCACCATGAAAAATGTATATTTTTTATAAAACTGTGTTTGACATACAAAAATTTGACAAAATCTAAAAGACCTGTGAAGATGTCAACACTTTCTACGCAAATGTACGCTTTGTCGCGCGATTTATACATAAATGATAAAGAATCCGTCACGTTCTGACAAATAGTATGTGAGAGTGACGGATGCTTTATCATTTATATATTGCGCGACAAAGCGTAGCAAGCATCATAAGCAGACATAGAAGTTTTTGTGGCAAAAACGTCAATTAACTAGGGACTTCCTTCTTATATTAAATTTATCGGTAGGTAACTGTTTCAAATACTTATTTCGAAGTGACATTTCATAGTAGATATTAAGTTCACCGGATAAAATAGAAATGCTGACCACTTTTTATTGGTGCCACAAAAACTTCTATATCTGATCATAAGCCTATGGATAGGTACAATAAAAACCTAAATTAGGTATCCGAAATGACAACGACTAAGTTAAGTGAAGTCACGTCAACGTCAAGAGTTAAAGTTATTGACTGATTTTGTATTTGACCGGTTGACAAATATACTTAAACGGTTTGTTACCCAAAAGCTTACTTCGAAGTCTGGAAATCGATCTCAATTTTCTATGAATCCCCGAATACAATTTTAATGAGAATTAGTGATTAAGAATGTCAATGTATTCTTCTTTACGATGTAGTCGGTTTGGTGTTGATACAATAAGCTTTTGATTTGGGAAGGGGCTCCATAGTCACTTCGGCAATGTCCTTTGCTATAAATTAGGTTCTATATATTTTTACTGTAGGTATGATTGTTACAGAGAATTAGTGTTTGGGATTTAACGAATTAACAAGCCTTACTGGTTGTAGCAAAAATCGGACCCGGTGGGGGGGGTCGTGGCGTTCCCTGGGGTCGAACCAGATCGCCATCAATCGTCATTATTGGAAATTAATCAAGTCACCTCTAAATGATTTGGATGAACAATAAAAGGGGTCATCCATATACGTACTATATGACCTTGAGTGATCGGACTAGGTGGGGGCCGAGGGCGCCTGGGGTCGAACCTGGGGTAAAACGTTTGTTTTTTCCAGGCCCGACTGCCAGTTGGAAATTTACACTTCGTGGATCCCGAAGATCCCTGTAAGAAGTGCCGATGCCTGGGACAACAAGGACTATGTTGGACCGAAACAATAAACAGATCGCTAAGTAAAATGTACATATAGTTTGACGGTTTTTGTTTTATAAATTGATTTAATATTGGGCAATACTTATAAACGTTAGCGATTACGAAACTTTCATTTAATTGATTGATCCACTTACAGCTAACTCGCCGGTATAGTCGATCTTTCATCCAATTAAACTGCACAACGATAGATGTAGCGATAACATCGTTCTCATTTTATCCTCGAGCATCTACCTACCTATACCCTAGAAAAAGTACTCTATCTTCTCGTTAATAAACGCGTATATCAATCGTCATTATTGGAAATTAATCAAGTCACCTCTAAATGATTTGGATGAACAATAAAAGGGGTCATCCATATAGTACGTCACACCCATGGGGGAGGGGGTGAGAGTTCTAGCCAAATGTGACAGCCTATATTAAAAAGATGAAATATGTTAGGAAAAAGTGTGACATGGGCGAGGGGGGGTCTAAAAGTCTGAAAAATCGTGTGACGTACTTTGTGGATGACCCCAAAGATATCCTCTACACAAAGTATCTATCTACAAATACCTGTAGTACCTACAACATTCCACGTGTTTAAAACAAGTTGAAAGAATCCTTGTATACAATCCCATAATCATCGCTTTCATATACCTACGTAGGTATATGAAAGCGATGATTATGGGATATCATATCATATATTAAATATATTTGCGATCAAGTTACCCTAATTGTGTCGTTTAGGCATAATCGGTAAAGAATGCCTCAGATAACAGATGTTTGGTGAGACCGATAGGCCGAAAGAATCGCATATCACATATAATGGGAGACAGCTCTATCGCAAGGTGAGCCTTAGAGCTCTATAAGGCCCCTGAAGGAGCGCGGGGATACATATTTGAGCGGGGAAGTTGCGTTCTAAATGTTCCAACAACGTATACAAACAACACCATATTCTTCGGTTTTTTTTTAAAGAAACCTTAAGCCAAATCAGCTCCAGCTTGACCCAAGGATTTGTTTGACGCCACCCCACTGAAAGGTAGTAAGCGCTTATTGACCGAGTGAGTGATGCGAACTATGCTTAGGCAAACATACATTCGTAATCGTATGTCCGACCGGATGTTTGTTCTCCTCTACAGGTCGCAATTCTCAACCGATTGTAGTGAAATTTTGTGAGCAAATTCGATAATTATACATAATTTTTTGGTCCATTCAGTTTTTAGACATTTTAGTTTTTGGATTTTTTCTTTTTTTTTACGGCTCACAAGAGCCACTAGTTGGTCACTTACCGCTTCAAAGAAGTGTGCTTGGTGCCGTTAGCGAGTAGCTTGTGTTTGGGCTTGTCGTGCGCGGCGCCGGTGGGCGTGGACGAGGACAGCGTGAGGTCGCTGGCGAAGGAACTGGTAGACGAGTCCTTAGAGATGGCCGTCTTGAGCGCGCGGCGCGCCGCCGACTCGGGGCTGCCGGGCTGCCCCGCCAGCTCCAGTGCCAGCCGCGCTTTGCCCGGCCCCGCCGGCGCCGGCGGCGGCTTCTCGTCCACCGGCACCATGTAAGACAGCATGGCTGCCTCTCTAATTACTTCCTAACATCGATACTAACATTCTAAGCGTTACAGTCTAGATTTATCGTAACCCTCATAGTAATCTCGTCCAAAATCAGTCTTACTTATCACTTCACTCAACTTAAAACTCGACGTTTACCGTAGCCTACTGAGATCTGTAACAATATAAAAACGATACCAGATTTACTTTCCTGACTGGTGATGCGCGTTCTCATAATACCAATGCTTAAAACTTGATCATAAGCAGAAAGCAAATAGCATATTACGGACAGACAACGCAATAATGAAACAGGCCAGATCCACTCATCTTGCGATATTGTAATCGTTAGGTACAATTAAAAACAGATATTCTGTGTACACTTATTGACTTATAGTTGCGCAATCTATTTCTGTTATGTATCAAGTTTGTTCCGTTGCATTGATTTTGCTAAGATCAAGGTTTTATATCGTAATACATTATAAATATCTACACATGCACATAGCGCTATATCAGCGTAACTACAGCGACGGCAACGTGCATAGATAGGTAATTTACGTACCTATTATTATTATCTCCGACACGTGACCGAGCCAAAGAGAACATTTCTTACTATTTGTTACTTCTGTCCCGGGGGCAATCTGAAAAAAAGAAATAAAAATGTTATTAAAAAATGGCTAGCTTGCGCAATGCCATTGGCCTTGCAAAATTAAAATGCGCATGCGGTAACCTTCTCAACTCCCAGACTAGACATAAATTAACTTGACTCATTTTCATATGTATTTTTGATGTTATGCTCAGGCTGTGTGGGAATGACAATATAATAGCATTCCTGAGGCAAAGAAAGGTCAGTCGCCCGCAGTGAACTCACGCGCCGCCGTGTGCTCTGGACACGGTCATGATTGGCAACAAATAATTAGAAGTTCACATTCACTTCCTACTAGCTAGGCTAGAGCTTCCACGTCTCCGCGCGGAGTATGCTGCGTCGCCTGTAATTGATGCTCGCAGCTAATCGATAGGACCACCGACTGGATCCTTGGACTGAATTAAGTACCAACCTATGTAATAGGTTGCTCATGCTATACTGTATAAAAGATGGATGCAGTTTTTTAGAAGTAGAAAATTATTTGAAATGAAATGCTGCGCGTACGGAAAAATAAGCTTTTTGGCCAAGTGTAGGTAGACATAAAATAATGTACACATAACACAACACGGGAGGTAATAAAGATAACCCAGAAAACCCTCGATCTCATATTTACGTCCCTCGCTTGCAGCTCGGGCCGCAAACATCTGCGATCTCAGCCTTTGTATTACCACCCTAGTTGTGTAATGTA
The DNA here is from genome assembly GCA_947034925.1 of Eudemis profundana. Lineage (NCBI taxonomy): Eukaryota > Metazoa > Arthropoda > Insecta > Lepidoptera > Tortricidae > Eudemis > Eudemis profundana. Next base: position 32,794,111 of record OX344794.1, read on the forward strand.
CTATTTATGCGCGTTGTCCTGTGAAATAATTATAGTTGCATTGCAGATAATTGGACCCAATTTTCATAAAAAATTGCATGCAGAAAAAACCTATTGGTTATATTCAATTATAAATATTTCCTGTAATTATAGAGGAGCTTTCTCTGGCGATGAATTAAAACGAGAAACTAAATTTTGTCCTCTATAATTAAATGCAAATTATTTGACATCGAAAATTATAACTGACAAATATAAACATAAAAATCCCTTCTTCTTATTGATAGCCAGCCTCGTACCATAGAGTAAGCTGACCACCACACGACTCCCCCGCCAAGACCGTTGCCTGCTACGGGCGATAATCACGCAGGTGCGCGGGAAAATGCACCGAGCGACCACTACGCGTTCTGGCGGTGGTGCCTGACCCAGGTGGCGGAGGCGTGTCTTGTGGTGGTGTGTCTGCGACTGTTGGGCTAGCCTCTAGCGGTGTGCTTCCTGCTGAAGTGTTCTGGCGGACAATACTCCGTTCTTCGTCCGTTGCTACATAGGCTGGCTTTAATCTGTCTATGGTCACTGTACTTGCTTTTCCTGAGATGTCTATCTTAAATGTTTTGTCACCTCTGTACAGGACCTTATATGGGCCCGAATAAGGCGATTCCAACGATGCTTTGGCAGGGCCCTGGCGCAGGAACACATATTCAGCGGAACCAAGATCCTTAGGAACGTAGAATGGCTTCTGAGCGTGGTGCGCACCTGGAGTCGGCTTGAGTCGGGTCATGTGGTTGCGCAACCTCGATAAAAAGTTGGAGTAATCGACTGATGTGGTTTTTGCGGGTTTAAAGAACTCACCCGGCAGTCGCAGCGGCTCCCCATACACGAGTTCGGCGGCGGAAGACTGGATATCCTCTTTCCAAGCGCTGCGGATGCCGAGGAGGACCAGCGGCAAGGCTTCCACCCAGTGCATGTTGGTGTGACACATTATGGCAGCTTTTAATTGCCGGTGAAGGCGCTCGACCATTCCATTGCAGGCTGGGTGGTATGAAGTAGTAGGCCGATGCTCAGATCCCAGGATAGCCGACAAATTCCGAAAAAGCTCACACTCGAATTGCCGACCTCTGTCGGTGGTGATTCTGGTAGGGCAACCAAAACGGGCAACCCAACCTGTTATAAAGGCCAGCGCGCAGGTCTCTGCAGTGATATCGGGTATTGGGTATACCTCGGGCCAACGCGTGAACCGATCGATGATCGTGAGGCAGTACCTGTAACCACAAGAGATAGGTAATGGGCCCACGATATCCATGTGGACATGAGCAAAGCGATGGGATGGAGTCGAAAATGATGCGATGGGAGAGTGGGTATGACGAGAAATTTTATTTTTTTGGCAATCCGGGCATTCTCTCGCCCACAACCGGCAATCTTTATTAATTCCTGGCCATACATACTTTTGCGATACTAGCCGGACTGTTCCTCTTATGCTTGGGTGGCTAAGCCTGTGCACAGCATCAAACGCCTTCCGCCGGAAGTCTTTAGTCATGTACGGCCTCGGATTTGTGGTCGAAACGTCGCAGTAAACCTGCACATCGGAATCGGGTATCTTAAACTTCCTAAGGCATAGCCCTGTGCCATGCTGCAATAGCTGCTTCAACTCGACGTCGTCATTTTGGGACTGTGCTAGGGCCTGATAATCCACTGTGTAGCCACCTATTTCCTCCACCCGTGATAGACAATCGGCAACCACGTTCGATTTCCCCGGTACAAATTGTATGTCCGTACTAAATTGGGAAATGAAGTCCAAGTAGCGGAACTGCCTGGGCGAACAGTTATCCCTTATGGTAGAGAACGCAAACGTTAACGGCTTATGATCCGTATAAATTGTGAAGGGCCTAGCCTCAACCATGTGCCGAAAATGCTTGATAGCGTCGTATATCGCCAGAAGTTCCCTGTCGTACGGACTGTATTTCTTTTGCGCAGGTTTCAAGCGCCGAGAGAAAAATGCTAAAGGCTCCCAGGCTCCTGTAGGCAGGCGTTGTTGTAACACCGCCCCAATAGCAGCATCAGAAGCATCTGTTTGTATAGCGAGCTCGACGTCGGTCCGCGGATGGGCCAGAGTAGCTGCCTGTGAAAGCCCTTTTTTGCATGACTCGAAGGCTTCCATCATATCTGGTGTCATTGTTATCTCCTGTGTGGCTTTCTTCTTCGGTCCAGACAACACAACATTTAAGGGAGCTTGTAAAGCTGAAGCACCTGGCACAAATCGTCGGTAAAAGTTGAACATGCCCAGGAATCTGCGTAATTCTTTAACGTTTTTTGGTGTAGGGTAATCCAACATGGCTTGTACTTTCAACTGTAATGGTTGGATCCCTTTTGAGGATACCCTGTGGCCCAAAAAAGTAATTTCATCGACTCCAAACTCACATTTAGCCGTATTGATAAGTATTCCATAATCTCTTAGTCTCTGGAACAAGACCCGCAGATGTTGTTGGTGGCGTTCCTCATCAGGAGAAAAGATCAAAATATCGTCCAGATATCCGTAGCAAAAATCTAAGCCTCTTAAAGCTTCGTCCATGAATCTCTGGAACGTCTGAGCCGCGTTTTGTAGCCCAAATGTCATGTAGGGAAACTCAAACAAGCCAAAAGGGGTTATTATGGCAGTCTTCGGTATGTCGGCTGGGTTTACTGGGATCTGATTATATGCCTTAACAAGGTCTACCTTGGAGAAGACTTGACTTCCTGTTAGTTGCTGTGTAAAATCTTGAATGTGCCGTATTGGGTACTTGTCTGGAATGGTGCGCGCATTGAGGGCACGGTAGTCTCCACATGGACGCCAACCGGCATCCTTTTTGGGAACCAGATGTAACGGAGACGACCAAGGGCTCTCTGACCTGCGAGCTGTACCATTTTCAAGCATAGCTTCGAACTCCTTCTGCGCGATCATTAAACGATCCGGAGGAAGGCGTCGGGGTCTGCTTGTAACCGGTGGTCCAGGTAAGGTGCGTATATGATGCACTGTGTTGTGTTTCGGCGTGGCATTAATGCCAGCTGGGCGGGTGATGTCTGGGTACTGCCGAAGTATGTCAAGGTATGCAGATTCTCCCGACATAACCTTCACTGATGCGATAGCTTCTGTCAGAGGTTGAGCGGGAACAGTGACTGAGAATGTAGTGCCATTATCTATCAAGCGCTGGTTTCTGCAATCCACTAATATGTTATAGTGTGCCAGAAAGTCAACACCGATTATTGGCTTGGATACGTCAGCAATGACAAACTTCCAGTTGAAGTTTCGGCGAAGCCCCAGATTCAGTTGCAAATGCACCGAGCCATATGTAGATATGATCGAACCGTTAGCGGCGAAAAGCTCATAATTTGACTTTGCGCGGGTCCCTCTAATCAAAGCACGTGGGTACACGCACAAATCAGATCCTGTATCTACTAGGAAGAGTGTTTTAGAGGAGACGTCCGATACAAAGAGGCGGCCCGGCGATATAAGGCAGACGTTGGCCTTTAATTTCGGCTGCCGCTGAAGTTTTCCGATCCTGGGTAAGAACAAGGTCGGGTACAGCGAGTCGCTCTGTCGCCGAATCTTTGATGGTACCAGCAAACAGACGGATCCCTAGGCCTTGATGCGGAGCGTTCATAACGGCCGGACGTGGTCGGTGCTCGGTTTCTGCCACGAGAGTTGAACCTTGACGCGCGCGCTTGGCTGCCAAATTGTGCCTTTAATGAAGCAATCTCCCTGGTGAGGTCTGTCATGTTCCTGGCCATCTCCGACATCTCGGCGTTGTGGGTGCCGTTGCTCACAGCATGAACGTGAAGAGCGTGTGGGGCAACATCATGCACGCTATCGGCCGACTCGGCTAACTCGTCCAGCGACGCTTTGGTTTGTGAGGCGATAAGTCCTTGTAAGTTGCTTGGCAGACGGCTGGACCAGACGGCTTTCAAAAAATCCTCGGGCATTCTGTCTCCTGCCAGCCCTCGTAGGTGACGCAAAAATTGGGACGGCTTTCTGTCGCCTAATTCCTCATGCTTCATTAACTGTATGAATCTCTGCTCCTTTGATGCTGATAGCCGTGATATTAGCTCGGTTTTAATTTTATTGTACCTGTTTTCATTGGGTGGGTTGCTTATGACATCTTTGACTTCCACGGCATACTTGTGTTCCAATTGCCCGATGACGTGGTTGAATTTGGTTGCGTCGCTATTAATACCAGACAGCGCGAACTGAGCTTCCATCTGCGCGAACCATAGCGCTGGCTCCTCGGGCCAGAACGGCGGGGGTCGGACGGCTACCTTGAACACTGCGCCCTGGTCTTCGGTTGCTTTAGAGTTTGTTTCCGACATAATCGTGTTTTTTTTATAATTATATCGATTCCGTTGTTTCCGTTTATGTTCAAAATCGGGGTCACCAATATAGAGGAGCTTTCTCTGGCGATGAATTAAAACGAGAAACTAAATTTTGTCCTCTATAATTAAATGCAAATTATTTGACATCGAAAATTATAACTGACAAATATAAACATAAAAATCCCTTCTTCTTATTGATAGCCAGCCTCGTACCATAGAGTAAGCTGACCACCACGGTAATATTTACGATTATATTAATAATTGGAAATTATTAGGTACAGATTTTTCTGTTTAGTAACTTCGAAGGTTGGAATGGTATTTTTTTTGACGGTTATCGTCTTAAATCAAAAAGTACCTAAGTGATTAAAAAAAAAATAAGAAAAATGTTTTTGGAATCTAAAAATTAACTGTGGGTCACATAACTGTGACAGTCGGACAGACAGACAAGGGTTGCAAGACAGAGTCGCACAAGGGTTGCTTTTTACCATTTTGGTACCTACGGAACCCTAAAAACAATTTACTCATAAAACTATTTAAGGCGAGGTGAGACCAGAATCGGGCACGGAAGCCTAGTTTCCAAATCATTTTTAGAGTACTTATTTGACTCTTAGGTCACTGTAAAACATATATAATAATATTCAGAACTGTATCTAGGGCTTCCTCTCACTTAGAACACGATAGTGAACACTTCGCTCGATAGAAAAGTAGCGCGAAAACACTATAAAATAAAGTATTTTTTTCATTTTTTTTCATTTTGTTCATCACCAGTTACCTTTTCTGACAAAATTAATACCTGACAATCATGATTTCACAGTCATGCAGGGCATCCTCTCATGTTTGGGTTGATAACGTATACTTTTATGTTAGAAATCGAAGATAATCTGCAATAATCTGCATTCCGCCCGACCCTAGTTTGTATGTGAAATGCGAGCCAGGTCCTACCGCGCCTTAATCAGACTCGTATGTTTCGAGGCAGTATAGTAAAAAAAGTTGAAATCGTGAATACGAATCCCACAGCCACGTCAGGGGAGCTAGCTTGTCGTGACGGCTTCCCTATCACAGCACAGCTAGAGCGGCCCGGTTAGATTCATCACCATCATTTCAGCCAAAAGACGTCTCTCTCGGCCTTCCCCAAGGATCTCCACGATTGTCGGCTTTGTGCTGCTATTATCCAGCGGCTTCCCGCGGTTTTCACCAGGTTAGATTGACCTGATGTGATTATGGGAAGAAGGAGAACCTTGGTTTTTCCACCAAGCTGCCACACAATAATGCGTTGTATGTCTTTAAAGTGGATCTATCTGTATTTTAAGTAGGGATGTAACGGTACATAATTTTGCCGATACGATAACGATACCGATTATTGTAGTAAATAATCGGCGATACCGATACCGACATGAAGATAACGGCGTGCAAAGTAGGTCGTTGCCACTTTGCACACGAGGTAAAGTCGCCGTCAATAGAATTTGCTAACTATGTAAACAAAAGGCGTAACTTTGTTTTGTTGCTGTTTCTCCTTGAATTTTCACACCACCTCATCAAACACCACTGAAACCATACACTATTTAAACGGTCGTTGCCGTAAAATACAAAACCATACAATAAATAATTGAATCTTGGATATTTCATTAAAAGTTTAAAATTTAATTATACATAGGTTATTATGACATAATGGAATGACGTTTTTGTTTCTTTTAAATTCTACAATTGTCTATTGTAGAATTTGCGTTGTGACTAAAGTTGGTGATATTGTAAAGCTGCTACACACTACCTAACTTACGCTCTGTACCTAAGAAAATAAAATGAAATATTTAGACCGCATCATCGATAGAGCTACGGATGAAATAACGGCACCTTTTGTGATAAATACTGGTGGATACATAATCTTCAAGTAACAATTCGTCCTCTGATTAAGCAAATTAAAAATACTTGTTTCTTGCGTTCGATACTTTAATAGTCCATATGTTTTGACATAGGTTTACGCGGGCTTGTTTTCCGCAACTCGACGACAAACATGCGCCTATTTTGCGTGATGATGTTTTGACATAAAAGAGTAAAGTAAGAGTCTTCTCCATCACTAGTAAATTCATCATTCAGAGACAATTTCAATATGGCGCTTTATTTACAAAGTTAGCAAATTCTATTGACGGCGACTTTACATAGGTACACTTTTTTCTTCTACCTCGATATATTTCTGTGGATTCAACCTTTTCAAGTGTAAAGTAAAAATAAATAAATTGTCAACTCAAAATTAAAAAAAAAATATTATGAAACAAAGAGAATTAACAAAGTAATTATCATTGCACAAGGTAATAAACCGATACATAAATGAAGTCAGTAATTGAAATAACTTTTTGCAGCAATTTTTTTTCGCGCACTTCAAATATCGGTTGTATATAATCGACGATGCCGATATATCGGTATCGGAATCGTTACATCCCTAATTTTAAGGTCCGTGTGTGGCATAGGAGCTCTCGATCTCCCAAAATTTCATTTACTTTTTTAATCTGGTGTCCTTGCAACACTAGTTATTTTCTTAGCTATAGTATAATCGATAAAGTCAGCATATTTTTTCTTACACAGTAATATAGTCCTTCTAGGGCCAATATTGTTTCAGGATGGTTTCGCTACATATTGGAGACCGGGTATGGTTGTCTTGTGGGTTGGTTGCCACAGCGGCTAAAAAATACTACTAAATGAGGGTGTTTAGAAATCAGAAATCCACCAGCTGGCAGCAGGGTGGCGAAAGGTCTATTTGGCAGTAGATGTCAAAATCAGGTGGTGTGATTGGTGGATCTTGACGCCTACTGTCAAAAAGACCTTTCGCCACCCTGCTGCCAGCTGGTGGGTTTATGATTTCAAAACATCCTCATTAACACGTTCCCTGTCCCCATAGAAAACTATCGGACAATGACACAAGTCCCAACTGTGCAATCCCCCATAATGGAAGCACGAGGAGTCCGTGCTTCCACAATGACCCCATAGTGGAAGCACGGACTCCTGAAAAAAAACCTTCATGATCCCACATTGGGGGCATCGGGACAAGGAACTTGTTACGAAATAAGATCGTCGATTGATTGGTGAAATACTTAGGGTTTTGCTATCTTATATATTTTTTCATCACACTTGCTCGAAAATGGTGTCATTACACGTAGGTTTTGCGGGCCGTAAATGACCTATTACGCCCTAGGGCGTAATGGTTTTCTTTTTAAATTTAAAACGCTGGTTCTGTTTTACCCTTATTTGTAATGTTCAAAGGAAACGCCACCTTACTTTTTTAACTTTTATTACTGAAATATTTATTTAAAGAGAACTGTTATAGCAAATACATGTAAACACATATTACTGTAACATTAATTAAATGTTTAAATAGTGTATTTCAGTATTTTGCAAATATAAAATCAACCATTTTAAGTCTTTACCGTTATGGTTTCCGAACGTGACTTGTCATTCGCATAATTCGCATTGTCTATGGATATATGTGACTAACGTCACTGTCAGTTTTACAATTTTATTTAGGTTAAGTAAGGTTATTTTAATCAGATTTCCTCACAAGTGTTATGAAAAACATTGTGTGTGCCACGGGCGGTAAAGGAATTACAAACGAGTGTTATTAAAGCCCTCGGCTTCGCCTCGGCCTTGTAACAAACACTCGTTTGTAATTCCTTACTTACCGCCCTTGATACACAATGTACTATAACACCGATCGATGCACGTGTCTTATTCCTTTGTTTAGTATTCTATTATGGCCGTTGTGCCCCCTACAAATATAGTGCACGTTTACAGGTCAATGGCAGGATTTTCTATTAAAATAATTCGATGAATACATATTTATAAATTGATATTCTGTGGAAATTCCGAAACCTAGTATAATAAACAAAAGTGTGTTTTGTATGACAACTTTAACTTTTCCTAAAATGCATATACCTACATGTAGTGTTAAATCAATCATAAACTTGTCAACTTAATTCCTTAAAATAACTTGTCGTTTGTCTGTGAATGTGCACCAGCTTTGTATACAACCACCTTAAACAAGCTTTCTTCGAATGAAATCGGACACACGTGTGTCCGATCCGATTTCATTGGAAGAGTTCCCTGTCGCGTTGGTTGGAATCCCTACGTATTAACGCATCAAGTAGGTTTAGAAGGTAGATGTTTAGCGATATGAAGTAAAATAAATTTTAGTATTTCAATTCCTTAGAAGTCAATCCACGTGAGGAAGTCCAGAAGGGTACAAATAACAAAAACAGCCAAGAACGAGTTCGACTCAATTACGAAGGGCGTTTCGGGAAATGACCCTGGTGAGAAGAAGCACCGGAAGAAACTAGCCAGTTTCTCTTTTCAAAAACATAAAGAATTAGAGTGTGACTACGCTAAGTTTGCAGAGGTCAGAAAACGGTTTTATTTAAAAAAATCGTATGGCAACATCACAAAGAATAGGATTAATTAGTCTTGATACTTGGCATTTATATTTCCGTTTAAGTATATAATGTGTCTACATTAGGGGTGTAACGATACATAATTTTGCTGATACGATACCGATACCGATATCTTAGCTAAAGAATAAAGTATGAACATCAGATATTTATATTATGCCCTTATTATAATAACCTAAAACTAAAACTTGGCAATATTTATCGGAGAGTCAACCTTGAAAGTTGAAAGTAATAATAAATAAAATTGTCAACTCAAAATTAAAAAATATATATTATGAACCAAAGCTATAATTAACATAGTAATTATCATTGCACAAGGTAATAGATCAATACATAAATTAAGTCAGTAATTGAAATTACTTTTTGCAGATTTTTTTTCATACAGCAAATTCTTTTTGCGCTCTTCAAATATCGGTTGTATATAATCGGCGATACCGATATATCGTCCGACATATCGGTATCGTTACATCACTAGTCTACATATCTACAGAAATAAATATTCAGGACAGACTTGCAGAACTTAATGTAGTTCCAATCAAACTAAGCAATGCTTGTACATACATATTTGAATATAATATTTCAATAGGTACATAGAAATTATCCAATAACAAGAAACAAATCGCTTAGTTTGGTTGAAACTAGATTGATGTGTGCCAGATTGACCCAGATATATATTTCAGTAGGTATGTAGACAAATTTGTAATAAAGGGGAGAATTATTGCCAAGGACCAAGATTAAATAATCCTCTTGCTGTAGTTTCCGCATATTGCCATATATATTTTTTGTAATAAAACCTTTTTTCGATCTCTACAAACTTAGCGTAGTCCGACTCAACCGACTATACTATAATTGTGACAATATGACATGAAATTTCATAATAAAATTGAACAAACATTAAACAAAATAGTAATATTAATAAGTACCTATATCGCATATATAAATTTATGCCACACCTGGCCATAAAGCCGCTTTCTGGCCGAGTGTAGACATAAATTGATATACACAACACGGGAGGTAATAAAGAAAGCCCTCGCTTGCATCTCGGGCCGTAAACATCTGCGATCTCGGCCTTTCTTTATATTACCACCCTAGTTGTGTAATGTACTATTATTTAAATCAGATATTTTTCTAAAAAATAATCGATACTCATTAATGCAGTTTGCTGTTCAAGTTCCTATCGGTTCGAAAAAAGAACACTATTTTCTAAATCCAGCTATCATTACATGACTGGTTATTACATGCGTGGCCTCAACTCTGGTGCCGATACCTATACGTACTATTGTTTAGTTAGTTCCATGCTCTTAATTGCTCGTTTGTTGGAAACTATTAAAATTTTTACTTATAGGTATGGATGTATACCTATCAGGTACCTAGGCTTATCGCTATGCAAATTCACATACCTACTATTATACACGGTATAAGTAGTAATAAGTAGGTTATAGGTTTACGCGGGCTTGTTTTCCGCAACTCGAAGACAAACATGCGCCTATGTTGCGTGATAGTAATAAGTAATCATAATATTATGTACAGATCATTGTACATATAAAGTCGATACGTCACGAGCTCTACCGTAAGATTCCCTTCCACCACATCAAAAACCGTGTGAGTACATAAGTGTAATATTTCCGTCTTCTTATTACATAACAACGTAATGCCAACAGAATAATTATTAATTAACCATCAGACATGGTCCAATCAAGTCACCCCTAGTATGTCGATGCAAAAAAACCGGTCAAGTGCGAGTCGGACTAGCGCACCGAGGGTTCCGTACAAACTCGTCAGTAGAAACGTGAATAATTCAAGATAAACTGTATGGTGGGACAAACCTAACTTTGCTCTTGAAAAACTGCTGTCCCCATACACCGACATATGTCGCGGTTAGTTCAGTAGGAGCAAATAAGTTTTTTGAATTTCGAAAAAACGCTGCATGTTAGGAAAACCGTTTTATTTTTCCTGTAATTTCTAGGATGACATTAATAATCGGTAATTATTACAGATTTTTCTGTTCAGTAACTTCGAAGATAATAGGGGGAATGGTATTTTTTTAACGTTTTTTGTCTTAAATCAAAAACTACATATCTAAGGAAACAAACAAAAACTGTTTTGGAATCTACACACTAAGCCCTTTCATTTGATGTTCCACTCGATATAATAGCTCTACATTTGATTTCCGACATCCCATTTCAGTCCCCTTTAAAAAAAAAGTATGTAAAAAGGTATAAGATTTTTTTCTATCCAATAGGCTCGGGTTAGCGGTTTTTAACACTAAGTATTCCAAATTTCAAGTCGATAGCATCAGTAGATCCTGAGATCTTGCTGTGACAGACGGACAGACAGACAGAGTCGCACCATAAGGGTTCCTTTTTACCATTTTGGTACGCAACCCTATTAGTACATTGTGTATTTAGGGCGGTAAGTAAGGAATTACAAACGAGTGTTTGTTATAAGCCCGAGATGAAACCGAGGGCTTTAATAACACGAGTTAGTAATTCCTTTACCGCCCGTGGCACACACAATGTTTTTCATCAGTCATCACACTTGTGAGGAAATCTTAATAATATAACCTTACTAATCGTACCAGTATGACAAGAAAATATTAAATCAGACAGTGACGTTAGTGACATATGTCATGATATGTCCATAGACAATGCGAATTTCAAGTCACGTTCGGAAACCATAGCGGTAAAGACCTAAAATGGTTGATTTTATATTTCCAAAATACTGAAATACACTATTTAAACATTTAATTAATGTTACCGAAATATGTGTTTACATGTATTTGCAATAACAGTTATCTTTAAATAAATATTTCAGTGATAAAAGTTGGCGTTTCCTTTGAACATGACAAATAAGAGTAAAACAGAACCAGCGTTTCAAATTTAAAAAAAAAACATGTTTTGGTTTTGTATGTTATTACATACAAAACCAAAACAGAAGGTCCCCCGAATGCAAACAAAATTCCTCAAACGATATAGTTGTTCTATGTTCTTAATATATTTTTAACCGACTTCCAAAAGAAGGACGGTTCTCAATTCGTCTGTATGTTTTTTTTTTTTTTTATTTTTTTTTTTATTTTTTTTTTGTGTGTTTGTTCACCGATTACTTGAAGACGGCTGGACCGATTTGGAAAATTCTTTTTTTGTTTGAAAGGGTAGACTTTCGAGGTGGTCCCATTGCAACCAAGTCAGGATCTGATGATGGAATCTTGGAGAAATCGAGGGAACTCTTCAAATATTATAGGCACGCATATAGCGATTTCGGTATTTTTCGTAATTTCTCGTCCATCTCTTATTAGCAACAAGTTTTTAGTGTTAACCGACTTCAAAACAAAGAGTAAATGTGTATCTAGGTTTCTTCCCCGATTACTTGAAGACGGCTGAACCTATTTGGAAAATTCTTTTTTTGTTTAAAAGGGTATACCTCCGAGGTGGACCCATTGCAACCAAATCAGGATCTGATGATGGGATCTTGGAGAAATCGAGGGATCTCTTCAAATATCATAGGCACACATATGCGATTTTGGTATTTTTCTTACTTTCTCGTGCATTTCTTATTAGAAATAAGTTCCCAGTCTTAACCGACTTCAAAAAAGACAGCAATTTTTATGTAGGCTTGTGCCTCGGTTACTTGAATACGTCTAGACCGATTTGTATTTTTTTTCCTTTAACTAAATAGACTTAAGTCTATTTGGTCAAAACAATATTTTTCCAGCGCCACTAAAAATTAAAAAATAAAGTAAATTTTTAAAACAAAAAATAAAAACCGACTTCCAAAAACTTAAACTAAAAACCAAAAAATAATATGTTAATTACTCCAAAGTAATGGATAATCAACGATTCATATATACATATACAGATATTTATACTTTTTAACCTGTTATTTTTGAAGTCGGTGCCAGCTAAGGAGCTCAACACAGCCAGCTTTACGTGGCAGGCACCAACTTCAAAAATAACAGGTTAAAAAGTATAAATATCTGTATATGTATATATGAATCGTTGATTATCCATTACTTTGGAGTAATTAACATATTATTTTTTGGTTTTTAGTTTAAGTTTTTGGAAGTCGGTTTTTATTTTTTGTTTTAAAAATTTACTTTATTATGGTATGAGAAGAACGTCGCCAAACTATTTGCAATCACTATTACTGACTACGAGTAAGTTGCAAAGTCTAGCCGAAGCGTGCATTCTGAGACACAATGTTTCTTCCGGTTCCAGTGTTTCACTATTTGAATACAATATTTATTCTACGGCAGCTTTAGGAGAAAGTGTCGGGAGAAGAGCACAATCTAGGTCCTAGGTGATCGTGTACGTCGATCTGCCGAGCAAGAATGACGGCTCAACGACTTCCACATGCGCTGTCAGCTAAGTAACCTTAACATTACATGAAAGGAATTCAAAGGAGAGTAGCCCTGTGCCTAGCATTGGGATGTATATAGGTTGCAGTGGCGTGGCGTAAGCCGGCATCCTTGGGCAAGCCGGTGAAGATTTGGCGTACATTTTCCTTAAGAGCTGTAGAATAAGGTGGTCAAATGCCTGTTATTAGGCAAGCCGGTAGGAATCGAGTTCTTTGGACGCCACGCCACTGATAGGCTGATAATAATGATGATGGCATGGAAGGATTGCATGGCTCCCTAGCATCACCGCTCTATCTGGAATGCTGGGATGTTGGTGTTTGGGACATGTGCAGGGCGTTAGCGGCACCCATTTGCCCAGGCGGACTATTTTGAGCCAAATTACATTCAAAAAGCGAACCTTTGGAAGACCCATGTTGCGATTGATGGACTGCGAAAAATACGACGTGGTTGCAGTTGGCATTAAATATAAACATGTAGCAGGATCTAGTAGCAAACTGTGATGACTGGAGACATTGTTATGAAAGGCTGAGAAGAGAAACCCACGACGTTTGGTTTCGAGATCTTGGCGAAAAGCGGACGATAATGCATAACCACAGATTGTGTTCTGTGGGGTAATCCCTAGATATACTGAGTTGACACTTGAATTTGCACTATCAATTAAAAAACACACAAAGAATTGGTAACTCACGTTACACTCTGTCGTGGAATTGCCATGTTTACTCGAGATAACGTAAGGATTCTAACAATACGTAACACATCTAAATCCGTTAAGGGGCTTTAAAGTTATTGAAGAATAAAGAAACTCACATACTAAGCACATACATACATACCTGAAAGCTGATGAAGAAAAAACATAACATTCCTTTTTTGGGCAGTCGTGTAAGAATAAGTCACTTTGCCAAACATTAATTCACAATTAACACAGCAAATTCACGATTTACTATAAATATACTGAAATTAGATTTTGACAAAAAAACACTCCTTTTTTGGGCAGTCGGAGTGGGAAGTCACAGTTCTGCGATAATATTCATAAAAAGAGACTCTGAAAACAAAATACAACCTACTAATAATAAAAACCTCCTTTTTGGTAAGTCGGTTAAAAAGTAAATTTCAATTAGCAATGAGTAAACTATGAGTAAACTTTCTTCAATATGACTCGCTTGAATATGATTAAGTTGATAACTATTCAGTGCTTCTAGATCTGGTAGAGTCTATTCGCTAACGACGAAGAGATATTTGCCCACCCAGTGACCATCAAGCTCTCTATAAAGACGGACTAGTAGTCCAACTTTTTTTTTTTTTTTCTGAATAAATAAAAAAAAAAAAAAAACTTCGGCCGTTTAGGAGCGCGCGACACGTATTCACACAGACAGTCTGTGTGAGTGTGATCTATTCTGGAGCATTCTTATATCTCTTGCTTGTAGTGCGTTCGTACACGGCGCGTACACATACAAGCGCGCGATGTAAATTTTGTAGGAAGAAAAATGACTGCTATTATACTATACTGTGCCGCGACCGTTCAAATGGTGCACGGGTGGAAATGATTCGGCGCGCCCATGCCGTGGGATGGGCGCAATTGTTGGACATCCAATGTTTATTTTGTTTGTCCACATGACGTAACACGGCAAGGGCACAGCGCTGCATCTGTACAGCACCTAGTTAGTATATAGTACGTCCTATTAATATCCGATGACCATGCAAGAATCGGAAAGTGAGCCGATCGTGCGCCTCGCTCTCGCTCTTCGCTGTATCGCTCGCGAGGTACAGTTAAATGTCATAGAGCCGCATAGATCCCATTCTAATATACACAATGCTATGCTATTTAGGTAACTAAAGCGAAGTAGGCAGGTAAGTTGACTTTGAATCGTCCGTCGTGCTTTCCTTTCTATTTCGATTTCATCCAACTACCGGTGTGAATCGAGAAGCCTTTATTAATCTCATCTCAACTGTATCAAATTATTCTTGGTAATCGAGACAAATGTAGACAAAAAATGTACTAGGGCGTCCGTACAAAACTTGCAACTTGAATGCCAATTCACGGTGACTTATTATGATAGAATCAAAACCGGCCAAGTGCAAGTCTGATTCGCACACGAAGGGTTCCCGATCATCGTACAATATTTAACTACATATTACCTATTGCCCTTATCAAAATCGAACAAAGACGCCATAACGTGTTTTTCTTGTTTTTTTTTGTTTTTAGGGTGCCAACGGAACCCTATTACTAAGACTCCGCTGTCTGTCCGTCTGTCACAGGACTGGATCTTTTGAACCGTAATAGGTAGAGACTCGAAATTTTCACAGAATGTGTATTTCTATCGCCACTGTAATAACAAATAAAAATTAAATAATAATCAAAATAAAAAGGAGGGTCCCCATACAAGTAACGTGTTTCTGTCCGGCTGGCATAGTGCTGTATCTTTTGAACTGGTAGACTTGATATTTTCCCAAAGTCCTATACAAGATTTTTTTCAAAAAGTTGCAGTAGGTATGTAGGTAGGCGCTTGATAATTATGTTCACAGAATGTGTATTTCTATTGCTGCTATAACAACAAATAATAAAAAAATAATAAAATAAAAAATTAAAGGGTTTCTTGTATGGAGACCCCCATTCAAGAAACTTGTTTTTTCGGGTTATTTACCCGACGATGGTACGGAACCCTTCGTGTGCGAATCCGACTCGCACTTGGCCGGTTTTTATTATTATTTTTTGTTATAGCAGCAATAGAAAATAGACTTTTGTGTGAACAGTACACGAACAGTATTAAGTCTCTACCTAATGCGGTTCAAAAGACAGCCATGTGATGTTACAGACAGACGGACAGATGAACAGCGGCGGTTTAGTAATAGGGTCTCGTTGGCACCCTTTGTGTACGGAGTCCTAAAAACAAAACAAAATTAACAAAACCGGGACAAGTGCGAGTAGGAAGGACTCGCACACTAAGGGTTCCGTACCACCGAATAAAAAACTCCAAAAACAAGTTTCTTGTATCGGGGCCCTCGTACTCTAGAGAAAACTGAACAACATAAACAATCGCATTACCTACATCGTGGATAGTAATAAGATTATGTATTTTTACCCGAACGTGCATTATTATGTAATGTAGGCATGGCATGTCGGTAATAAAAAATACATATGGCTCAAAATAAATGACCTTCGCGCAGCACTTTCATCGGTTAGTTTCCGGCATCGGTATCAGCTAGCAATGAATGAGCTGTGACGCGCGCCGCACGACAGGACGTCCTACGTTTAGACAACGGACCGTCTGCAGACCGCGGCCAAAGAAAATTCATGCATCCTGCCGTCACTCTGACCTAAAATTCGTTTAGGACATGACCTCACCTAATGAGATAGGTACCTTGATAAAAATAGATCGCATCACGCAAAAGTGCGGATTCAAGGGAAATGTTTAAGCCTGGCATGCTTCAAACCTCCTTTTAGTTCACGTAATTTCCGAATGTCATCGATCTCGCGTTTCAATCTCGTGGCAAGTAATTTATCTCGCTTCGAAAATCACCGCGGCCGCGTCGTGACCTTTACTTGGTTTTTTCATAAATCGTTACCTACTTGGTCACTTTTAGGAATTTAACTGACTGCGTAATAGTATTGATTAACTAGCTCGTTTTGACCTAAGATCTCTACAAGGCAACACGCAAGTTAACGACTTGATAGTAATTACGTGATAAACTCATGTAGAGCAGACAATAAATAAACCGATATTTATCTCCTTAAAAAGTATGTGACCATTCGCTGTGCAAGACTTTTGGGGAGGCCTATATTCGATCGATGGTACAATACTTAAGACTGTACTTTTGCACCCATAACAATGTCTCAACTTAATTGCAATTATAACTTTTTGTTATGTTGCTCTGTTTTATACAAACGGCAGCACTAGATTGTTCTTATTAGTCTATTTATCTTTTACCTACCGCGCGAAGTCAATTATACTACCTTAATTGATTTGTTACGCAGTTAAATCCAAACTATGTTGTAGATCACGTAACTTATCAGTTCTCCAACCAGTCGGTTTTCCTACGGTGTCATCTATGTGAACGTAGTGTTGACATTCGTACCTATTATGAATATAGTTGACGACACAGAGGTGGGCAGGCTGCGTCGCCGTTGCAGGAGTGCATCCGTGCTCACCTGCGCGCTGCCGCCGGCGCGGCGCTCGTGCGTGCAAGCCTGTCACTCTGTCTCTCACACCAAAACCAAGTGTATCAATTACACTCTCAATAAACCTGCCTTACCTACTTCCCTACTCTATCATTGCTTATATTTATTATTATGTTGTTCGTCTCTACGCGTCGCAGATGGCTAAAGATATACCGTGTCGTCAATATGTTACGTTCGTGAAAAAATAGACACAAATAGATAAGTAAACGAAGTGCATACATACGTGCGTAAACTCCGATCGGTGGATGTTCGAACCTGAAGAATCGGCGCATTCAGGACCGGTCGTCCGGATCGCTCGCTGTCAGACAATCGTACCGAAAACAAGAAGGAGCGAATGGATGCGGCCGGCTGTTTATAAACATTGGAACAGTCCAACGGGACGGAATGCGATCGATACCACGTCGAGCGTACTCCGAGCGGCCGGGGCCTCGCCGGCCCCAACCTCACCTGCTGCGCGAATAGGAAGCGTATGCACTCTCGCGGTGCAGCGGAAGGCAGAGAGCGAGTGCAACACGACGCGCGGAGCGATCGGCGGCGGTGCGCACAGACGTACGTAGCGAGCGGCTGGCGGCTGCCGTGTGCGCGCAGCCCTACTCGTTACGTCACGCGCCTTTGACAGCTGGCGCATCGGGCGTCGACGCGGGCGGCGGCCGCGCCGCGGCGCCACTGGCGGCCGAGCCGCGATCAATATTGCGGGCGGTGCGGCGGGCGGCGAGCCCGCTGCTGGCTGCCGGCTGCCGCCGGCCGGCGCGGTAAGCCGTCGCCTGCCCGACCCACAATAACAAATATTACAATCCATACTATAAACCGTCATCATACATGCATCAGTACCAATCAAATTTCAAATGCTATAGTAGGTATGTAACACCCCTCTTGTTCCTATAGCAAGGTCGTGTCAGATATTTTTGCGTGCAACGCGTGCGTATTATTGCCGGTGAATGTTCAGTTGCGTTTGGAGTTTATTCTACTTTAGCTAGGTAGGTACAAATATTATTTTAGGATGCATGTCTCTTTGCAAGTGCCTTCATTCATACCTACGTATAAATTTGTTTTTTCACAGGAACTCTGCCACTTCGTAATTAAAGATCTAATTAAAGGGTAATGCATAGAGATCGTCTTTATTGACAAGCTATGATTACTAGCTTTTTGGCTAGGTAGGAGGAAACGGTACTTTAATAATGATGCCTGGAGTATTGGGGTAATTCGAAGTGGGTATTCCGAAAATTCGAAATTTATACTAAACCATGCAACCTACCTACTTTGACTGCGATAAAAAGCTAAAACAATACTCGAAGCGTTTTTTAAATCAAAATTAAATGTCCCGCGCGGGACAGACTCAGTCCCGCTTTTCGGGGATAACTCGACCGTGTGTGCAGCTTGCTGAGAAAGTGCGGGCGAGTGACATATTTTTTGCTATCTATTGTCACTTTGTCACATAAACGTAATTTAAAACTCAAACAATAAGATAAATATTTAAAAACTTCTGATTATATTATAAGTTTTTCTACCATGTCCCGATATCGACGAAATAATCACGCTTTTTTTACTCAATAAGTTTCAAAATCCCGATTTGGTAAAAAAAAAACTGGCAACGCTGAATACTAGACACGGCAAAGGTTTTCGATTACTTGTATTTGTATCACTTCAAGAATCTTGCAAGGATTAATAGAATTTCCTAGTTTTTGGAATTACCCCACATTCGGATTTACCCCAATGTACCTGCAACTGCATGCTTGTAAATTGACCTAATAGCCCTCATGGGCTCCTGAATTTCCTGAGCATGGGATTTCAGATTGTAATCTGAACACACAGGTCACACTATTAGTGTAACCTGCAGTGTCGTGGCGTAAAAGATATCCTTGGGCAAGCCGGTGCAGATTTGGGCTACATTTTCCTTAAGAGCTGTAGAATAAGGTGGTCAAATGCCTGTTATTAGGCAAGCTGGTAGGAATCGAGTTCTTTGGACGCCATGCCACTGGTAACCTGTGACCTGAAACCAACTGAATACTCGTATCGACGGTCCCTACGTATAAAGCGTTATGTTGAAATGCATGTTTTTCAGGGGAGCTAAATGAAGGTTCACATTGCTCTAATAGTATTTTATGCAACAGTTGTATAAGAAGGTTCAAAAAATGCGAATTGCGTGAGTTGCGATACGAGCCGCGAATGCGGCGAGTATCGCAAATAGAGACGCAATGAGCGTTTTTTGACTTAATTATACAACGTTGCATACAATACTTTTTCTACGACTAAGTTAAAATATAAAATACATGGACGTCACGCGTGTTTCGTCCGGTCTCTCCGAGTGTGTACAGCCGGCATGACAGTCGTGTCTATGGTAAACTTTTTTTTGATATGGCTGGTGACACGATGTGACGATAATTAAAATACTTTTTTTTATGTTGGCATCAATTAATTTAATTCGGAAAGTTTTGTTTTTCTTATGAATCGTAGGAATTTAATTGTTTGTTAAGTTGGTAGTTGTGAATTTTTATCGTGAAGTTAGAATTGAGCGCTTAATCCTTGACCTAAGTTTAACCTAGATTTAGAAGTCTGTGGATGCTAGCAATAACGTAAAGTGACTATAACGACACTAGTGCTGTTATGGGGAATAGAGTATAGACTTCTCTGAACTCATATTATGTATGTTCTTATATTAGTGTTCGTGACCAAGTAAAAGACAGATAACAGTACAGGAGTAGAAAAAAGTTATTATATGTGGTAAAGTAAAACTATTATGGCTGTTTTATAGTATTGAGAATAGTTTATCATAAAGTGAAGCTTTTTGTTAATTTATGTTTTTTATAAAAAACGGCTAGATGACCTTTTTAGGGTTCCGTAGCCAAAATGGCAAAAACGGAACCCTTATAGTTTCGTCATGTCCGTCCGTCTGTCTGTCTGTCTGTCTGTCTGTCCGTATGTCACAGGCATTTTACTCAGAAACTACATGATGGATATTGATGAAATTTGGAATATAGGTGTCTTTTATGAGCCGCTACTTAGTTTGGTATATAAATAATTAAAATAAATATTTTTAGGGGGGGCACTCCATACATGTTAAAGACAGTAAAAAATTTTTTTTTCAGCAAATATCAACGTGTGGTACATAGTTCGACAGCTCTTTAAAAAACACTATAAGGTTCCTAAGTAATGTTTTTGATTAAGTGAATGTATTTGGAAATAATCGCTCCGAAAGTTGTGTAAATTGTGTCCCCCCCCCCCCCTCTATTTTCTAAACCGTGCGTCCGAAAAATATGAAAAAAATCACGAAGGTAACGCTTAATTAATACTTTCAACGAAAATTATTTTCAACAAGATCGAATTAACCGTTTTTGAGTTATTGCCGATAAACTGCGCTTCTCAACAAAAGGACGTAATTGCTATGAAGATACGCTCTTTTGTTGTTGTACTTTTTTACATCGTATTTTTTACCTTATAGTTACGGCTATGGAACCCTACACTGAGCATGGTCCGACATGCTCTTGGCCAGTTATTTACCTTGATTTTCAATGAGTGTAAGTGCGGTTAAGTTTGACATGTCGGTTTATACTTACATCAATATTAATTTATTAAAATCAACAAATTAATATAAACATTTACTGGAAAGTAAATCCATAGTACCGCTAAAATGAAGAAAGTTTGTCTGGTTGTATAAAGCATATTTAAGACGCACCAGTAAAACAGACATAGGTAGGTACCTATCTCTATTTACGTTGAACCTCGCGACGAAATGACGCGTATTTCAATGCGCAGTTAGAGACGGTTATGTGTAGGTACCTACATGAACGCATGTACAATACCAATTCTTGAATTTTACTGAAGTTATCCTCTTATACATTTGAATATCTCCTGTATATCTTAACATAGAAATATATATATATATATCGCTAGATGCGCAATAATAAATTAAAACCATATAAACAATAAATATTACATTGTGTATCTAGGGCGGTAAGTAAGGAATTACAAACGAGTGTTTGTTATAAGCCCGAGGTGAAACCGAGGGCTTTAATACCACGAGTTTGTAATTCCTATACCGCCCGTGGCACACACAATGTTTTTCATCACACTTGTGAGGAAATACATATTAATGAAACTAACCTTACTTAACCTAAATGAAATTGTAAAACAGACAGCTGACAGTGACATATTATATTCATAGACAATGCGAATGTCAAGTCACGTTCGGAAACCATAGCGGTAAAGACCTAAGACGGTTGATTTTATATTTACAAAATACTGAAATACACTATTTAAACATTTAATTAATGTTACAGAAATATGTGTTTACATGTATTTGCAATAACAGTTCTCTTTAAATAAATATTTCAGTGAAACAAGTTAAAAAAATAAGTTTTCGTTTCCTTTGAAGATGACAAATAAGAGTAAAACAGAACCAGCGTTTCAAAGTTAAAAAGAAAACCATTACGCCTTAGGGCGTAATAGATCATTTACGGCTTGCAGAACCTACGTGTAATGACACTAATGACACCATTTTCGAGCAAGTGTGATGAAAAAAATATACGATTTTGGACTTGACTTTATGTACGTAGGCCCTCCTACGGTATATAACGCATCGCAACACTTCTTAATTACCATAGATAGACACAAAGAAGTGTGACTACGCTTTGAATGGTTCAGACTATTTGATGCTGACTATACGTATATGTATCTATATAAATAAGTACGGATATACATACCTGAGCTGAACCTTAGGTCAAATAGGAAACTATGTCGACATGGCTGAAGCGATTTAGATTTTTTCCTTCATTTTTTCCCATTGCCCATTGCCAACAACAGGACCTGAAAATGGGAGTTTGGAGAAATCGAGGTATCCCTTCAAATATTATGGCACACCTATAGTAATTTGTCCATTTTTATGGCATTTGTATCTAAATTAGAATGTACCTAGGTATATGTCATGTGCAATAAACTACCTTTCACTTTATTACCTACTCATAACTTGTCTCGTTTCTCGGGTGCCCACCTAGCGAGGAGATTAAATTACATATCTACTCCTCTAGGTGTCTTGACTGTCTCTTAGATTAGATATACTTACATATTATGTTTTTGTGAACATACTAGAATTTGCTTACTTTGTTGCCGTTCCGCGATATTGGGAAAAATACTCTCATTTTCCACGACTGCCCAAAAAAGGAGTGTTTGATAATACGTTAAATTTGTGAGGTGACACGGACTTCTCTGAAAGCTTCATGGCTCCAATATTAGGGCCACCCGGACAGGGAACGTGTTAATAAAACACTTGTGATGTTATATGAAACTCACCTGTCGAGTCGTTTCATAAACCCACACTCGTATTTTAATGCCTTTCATTATACAAGATGCTCGCGAGGAAACCGCATAATTTTTCCAGCGTATTCCTGATCATGTTTAGAAAAGAAAATGTCGTATAAAGTAAGGTGAACCTCCTCCTCCCCTCCTCCTCGCGAACACCCTGTATGTAACAGTCACAACAAACTACTTATATTTCTCATAATACCTTGCCCAAGGGGATTATGATCCCTTCGGACCCGTGTCTCCCCTGGTCAACCCCCTGGGGGAGACATCAGGAATCTTTAGTACCTGTATCTCCCCTTGCTGGGGGAGACATCGGTACTAGGTTTTGAATTGTATTTGAAGTACTCGTGCACGCTCGTGTCCAAAATACCGCTTTCCCGAAATACCAGATTTTTCAAAAAACCAGATTTTCGATTTATGAGATTCCTGTCTTACTACATTCCCGTTACAGTAGATTATAAAATCGTAAGTTACTCAAGGATCTAAATCACTTTCTTGGGTGTGTAATTTTGGGAATCTTGTATACGAAGAATCCGGTGTATCGAGAATCCGGTATTTTAAAAATCTGGTATTTTAGGAATGCGGTATTTTGGGAATGAGCGCTCGTGCAACACCTGTCACATATGATATGACTTACACCTTAAAATAATAAAACGCTTCGAGCCATGGAATGCCCCGCTGTCGCATGAGGTTTGCGACGGTGGGCCAGTCCTGTTTGGCCTTAAGGAACAGATGGTCCTTCCTATTCTTGAATTTATCCAAGAACGAGAGACCCCGGGGGCTTGTGAGGAGGGAGCCCCGTCAACTTATGCCCCAGGGGCAGCGGACGCCTGAGGGGTGGGAGAGACGGGGTTGTCGGGACTACGCGATGCCGGCTTTTTTGCTGCCGGTGCTAGCTTCGGTACTAGGGGACACAGGAGTGCGCACACTGAAGGCCCTGGGAGGTCTCCCCCCGGCGGCGTCATCGAGCGTGAAGAACAGAACTGGGATCTGATCTTTTAAAAAAACACATCCCGGTGGTGGGAGGAAAAGGGCGAAACAGGAGGGATATTATTAGAAAGAGATATACCACTATAAGGCGGGAAACGACATACCTATCTCAATAAATAAGCTTGGAAGTAAAATTAATATCAATATTATTAATACTACTCTAGTAATACTACGATATAATAGTACATTACACAACGAGGGTGGTAATACAAAGAAAGGCCGAGATCGCAGATGTTTGCGGCCCGAGCTGCAAGCGAGGGACGTAAATATGCGATCGAGGACTTTGTGTGCGTGTGGATTGAGTGAGCACCCTTCTGAAATAAAAAAAAACATCCTGTTAATTTAGTAAAAGTTCTAAAACAATTGTAAAACTAAATCTCTGTATTTATAAAACGATAAATCAAAAGATATAACCTTTAACGTGTGCTCACTCAGTTCTCACAAACTACCAACGAAATTAGGGAATGTATTCATTTAACATATAATATTTATATAAGAATTTTTAGTAAAACCTGTGCTAACTTACCTTTATAATTTGTAGATCACCTAGTAACGTATTTAAGATTTTACAAATAATTTCTTATGCTCACTCAATCCGCACACTTTCGAAAACCCGATTTCTGATGAAAAACCTGAAGATTTAAACTGCTATATATGTGTATAGTTTAGTAAAACTAATCTGGGAATTTGTAAAATACAAAACGAACCACTAACGTGGCAGGTTTTTGGATAATAAATGTTTGTTAATGCTCACTCAGTCCACACGTTACAAGTAAGTTAAAAATGTAAATATATCAATATTTGTAGTATTACATAAACTATAAATTACTTCGGCTTAATTTTAGTAAAAAAAATTACTAAATATCCACCATCTAATATTTTATATTCGTTGTCTGTTTTTAAAGATATTCAAGTCCGGCAGATCGAGCTCGTCTCCTAGCTACTGCAGAGTGGGAGTCGGGCCTGTGGCTACAGGCCCTACCATCGCCCACTATAGGAACTTTATTAGACAATAATACTTTCAGGCTGGCAACAAGTCTGCGGATAGGGACTGCAACGAATGTCCCACATCGCTGTCAGTGTGGTTCCATGGTCGATAATCTTGGTCACCATGGTCTCTCCTGCGGCAGAAGCGCTGGATGCATACCTCGGCATGCGGGCATCAATGACATAATCCGAAGAGCCCTAATAAGTGTCAAGGTGCCCGCTGTCTTGGAGCCAGTTGGCCTGTCGAGAGACGACGGCAAGAAGCCTGACGGCATGACGTTGGTGCCTTGGAAGATGGGTCGACCCCTGGTATGGGATGCCACGTGTGTGGACACGCTCGCGCCAACCCATCTTCCAGGCACCAAAATCAGTGCCGGCACTGCTGCGTCCTCAGCTGAAGACCTCAAGCGCCGCAAATATGCCTCCCTAGGGAGTGGCTACCTATTTGAGGCGTTTGGGGTCGAAACACTTGGACCATGGGGACCAAGTGCGCGCCGACTCTATAAAGATTTGTCGGCGCGCCTAATAGACACCACTGGTGAACAGAGGGCTGGCCTTTATTTTGCTCAAAGGATAAGTATCACCATCCAACGTGGCAATGCAGCCAGCCTTCTGGGCACGCTACCCCCTGACGGCGACTTGGAGCAAATTTTTTATCTTTAAGTCTCATTTTATAGTTTTATTATTGTTTTTGTTTAGTTTAAGTTATGTTATTGTTGTGTGTATTATTGTTGTAATAAAGTTTCTAATTTTAGATATTCAATTGAAATTTTTCTAATGTAAGTAGATCGATTAGGTTGACCACACTTTATTATATTATGGTCATATCCATGAATAAAATTTTAAAGTAAACAATTGTTTTGATTAGGTTAGTACATACTTATTACAATTAAGAGTTACCTGATCCGTAATTATTACCTTTCATTTACTGTAAAAGATTTAATCCGAGATCAAAAAATAAAAATAAAACATCTTTCAATGTCAAAGTGTCGTACCAGGGGTACTAACCTTTTTGATCTCATATATTTTTTAAATGAACTGTATTTTGGATATGACCATAATATAATGAAGTGTGGTCAATCTAATCGATCTACTTACATTAGAAAAATTGCAATTGAATATCTTTAAAAACAGACAAGGAATATAAAATATTAGATGGTGGATATTTAGTAAAGCTTTCTTTATTATATACCTCCCGTGTTGTGTACATCATTTTATGTCTACACTTGGCTAGAAAGCCACTTTATGGCCAGGTGTGGCATAAACATATTGACTTTCTGGTGGTGTATGTCATTTCTGACGGGATGCACGAGTACTTCAAATGGGGTTGACCAGGGGAGACACGGGTCCGAAGAGATTATGATGAACTGACGTCGTCTAGGAGTGTGCGTGTGGATTGAGTGAGCACCCTTCTGAAATAAAAAAAAAACATCCTGTTCATTTAGTAAAAGTTCTAAAACAATTGTAAAACTAAATCTCTGTATTTGTAAAAAGATAAATCAAAAGATATAACCTTTAACGTGTGCTCACTCAGTTCTCACAAACTACCAACGAAATCAGGGAATGTATTCATTTAACATATAATATTTATATACGAATCTTTAGTAAAACCTATGCTAACTTACCTTTATAATTTGTAGATCACCTAGTAACGTATTTAAGATTTTACAAATAATTTCTTATGCTCACTCAATCCGCACGCTTTCGAAAACCCGATTTCTGATGAAAAAACTGAAGATTTAAACTGCTATATATGTGTATAGTTTAGTAAAACTAATCTGGGAATTTGTAAAATACAAAACGAACCACTAACGTGGCAGGTTTTTGGATAATAAATGTTTGTGAATGCTCACTCAGTCCACACGTTTCAAGTAAGTTAAAAATGTAAATATCTCAATATTTGTAGTATTACATAAACTATAAATTACTTCAACTTTTAGTAAAAATTTTTACTAAATATCCACCATCTAATATTTTATATTCGTTCTCTGTTTTTAAAGATATTCAATTGCAATTTTTCTAGTGTAAGTAGGTCGATTAGATTGACCACACTTCATTATATTATGGTCATATCCAAAATACAGTTCATTTAAAAAATATATGAGATCAAAAAGGTTACTACCCCTGGTACGTCACTTTGACATTGAAAGATGTTTTATTTTTATTTTTTGATCTCGGATTAAATCTTTTACAGTAAATGAAAGGTAATAATTACGGATCAGGTAACTCTTAATTGCAATAAGTATGTACTAACCTAATCAAAACAATTGTTTACTTTAAAATTTAATTCATGGATATGACCATAATATAATAAAGTGTGGTCAACCTAATCGATCTACTTACATTAGAAAAATTGCAATCGAATATCTTTAAAAACAGACAACGAATATAAAATATTAGATGGTGGATATTTAGTAAAAATTTTTACTAAAAGTTGAAGTAATTTATAGTTTATGTAATACTACAAATATTGAGATATTTACATTTTTAACTTACTTGAAACGTGTGGACTGAGTGAGCATTCACAAACATTTATTATCCAAAAACCTGCCACGTTAGTGGTTCGTTTTGTATTTTACAAATTCCCAGATTAGTTTTACTAAACTATACACATATATAGCAGTTTAAATCTTCAGTTTTTTCATCAGAAATCGGGTTTTCGAAAGTGTGCGGATTGAGTGAGCATAAGAAATTATTTGTAAAATCTTAAATACCTACGTTACTAGGTGATCTACAAATTATAAAGGTAAGTTAGCATAGGTTTTACTAAAGATTCGTATATAAATATTATATGTTAAATGAATACATTCCCTGATTTCGTTGGTAGTTTGTGAGAACTGAGTGAGCACACGTTAAAGGTTATATCTTTTGATTTATCTTTTTACAAATACAGAGATTTAGTTTTACAATTGTTTTAGAACTTTTACTAAATGAACAGGATGTTTTTTTTTATTTCAGAAGGGTGCTCACTCAATCCACACGCACACTAAATGAACAGGATGTTTTTTTTTATTTCAGAAGGGTGCTCACTCAATCCACACGCACACCGTCTAGGATCCCCAGCGCCGGCCTAGAGGCCCCAGCGGTGGACTCTTCATGACCCTTTAAACCATGGTTTTGGGCTTATCCCAAAAGCATGGCTTGCCTTCTCCCCTTCTTTCCCACCGTCCACCTCCCGAGACCACTTAGGTGAACCGTTGAAAATTTTTTTTTACTACCGTTCACCCCCGAATATATCGTATTCTTTATATTGGTGACCGTCCACCTCTGAAATTTATTTAATTAATTTTTGGGTGGATCTTCGTCCGCGACATTTGTATGCCTAACTAAATGTATGGCATACAAATTTGTATGGTGTACACTTTAAAAGTGCATAAAACCGCCATTTTGTTTATTTTAACGAACTTCCCAGTGACACTCGCGCCATCAAGACGAATCTAATGATGTATCATTTATCAAAATCGGTTGTGCCGTTGAGTAGTTACGAGCGGACATAGGAACGGACATACATACATACATGCATAAATACATACAGGTCAAACACATAACCCTCCTTTGGGCTTCACCGCAGTCGGGTAAAAATCAACCCTTTTCCATGTTTATGTATATACATTTAAATAAGAACCACCGGAATAGTAGTTGTCAATGCCATATTGAAATTATCCCTTCTTTCCCACCGTCCACCTCCCGAGACCACCTGGGTGAACCGTTGAAAATATTTTTTACTACCGTTCACCTTTGACCACCTTGGGTGTACGATGGGAAAAATTTTATTTCCACCGTACACCTTATTATCAATACCTATTATCAGAACTCTTCAGATTTCAAGTTTGTCTATACACATAATTTCAATATGGCATTGACAACTACTATTCCGGTGGTTCTTATTTAAATGTATATACATAAACATGGAAAAGGGTTGATTTTTACCCGACTGCGGTGAAGCCCAAAGGAGGGTTATGTGTTTGACCTGTATGTATTTATGCATGTATGTATGTATGTCCGTTCCTATGTCCGCTCGTAACTACTCAACGGCACAACCGATTTTGATAAATGATACAACATTAGATTCGTCTTGATGGCGCGAGTGTCACTGGGAAGTTCGTTAAAATAAACAAAATGGCGGTTTTATGCACTTTTAAAGTGTACACCATACAAATTTGTATGCCATACATTTAGTTAGGCATACAAATGTCGCGGACGAAAATCCACCCAAAAATTAATTAAATAAATTTCAGAGGTGGACGGTCACCAATATAAAGAATACGATATATTCGGGGGTGAACGGTAGTAAAAAAAAATTTTCAACGGTTCACCTAAGTGGTCTCGGGAGGTGGACGGTGGGAAAGAAGGGGAAATTATGTGTATAGACAAACTTGAAATCTGAAGAGTTCTGATAATAGGTATTGATAATAAGGTGTACGGTGGAAATAAAATTTTTCCCATCGTACACCCAAGGTGGTCCAAGGTGAACGGTAGTAAAAAATATTTTCAACGGTTCACCCAGGTGGTCTCGGGAGGTGGACGGTGGGAAAGAAGGGGCCTTCTCAATACCAATAGTGCCCTAGATCTTTAAATACGGGCCTGAGGATCCCCGAGTGGATTGGGCTGGGGATCATCGTGGACTGCGTGAAGTGCCCGTAGTGGTCCACCCAGCTGAACTTGTCAGCTGGACCACGGGTCGGGAAGAAAATAAAGAATCATGTTTGTTTAATAAATAAAACCATTATTAATTGAATCGTTTTTCTTTTTATTACCTCATAATATAAGTATAGTACTTGAACTTTAAAACAATGAAACAAATATATGTAGGACAAGTGCAATAGTATAACCCAATTATAATACCTATGAAGAATTGAAATCAGTTTTACAAAATACTGCCAAGCTCATCACGATTTGTAGACAATTACGATTAGATACTTAATACTTTTACACAGTTGGATTACTACTGAAGTTCGGCGCTATGTTATTCCAGTAATAAAAAAACCGTTTGAATGTTCACGTTGGACTGTATAACTATGTTTACGGATTACATTACACTGTGGGATGATGGGTAAGAAATGTAAATATTGGAAAACCACTGAGCAGAGCAGATAAGAATTGTAGGAACCGACCGGGGCGGGGGTGCAGACTAGGCCGTTCTCACAGTCTGAATTCCATAATCGGGATACCGGTTTCCGGTTTGTATTAGCTTATAGATAATGTACGGAAAGAGGTACGTTCTGTCAGATAGATCAGGAAATATAGGTAATTTCACGAGAGTTGAGGCCACGCACACAACAACACTGTCATGTAATGACAACGGGATTTTGAAATTACTATTGTTTTTTCGTACCGATAGCAGGTTCAACAGTGAATTGCAATATAGACCAAAAAGTTTGTTTAAACTATAGCCTTGTGTTTATTTACTCTCATTCATTTCATTCATTCACTTTTTTTGCAATGAGTACTTCATGTAGCTGTGTGTGTAATCATTCACCTCAAATCTCGTGAAATTACCTATATTAACTTGAAAAATGAGATTGTGGAGAAAGTCAGTGCGTTCAGAATAAAAAACCTGGTGGTATAGTGGTAGATTCAGACTGTATGAGCCCAGCTAACACTTACGCATCTGATACAGACATCGGATTCTAGGGGGCAAACGCCTGACAGGTACTAGAGATAGACGGTTTTTTTTATCGACATTTATCAACATCGATATCTTTGACATTAAGATATTTAAGTTTTTGTTGCAAAATGGAAAGACCAGTAGAGAGTTCTCATATCGATATTCGTTGATACATCGTATACCTACGGTGCTTTCCTCCTAAACAAGTAATCATACCTTTGTGTTTTATTTTAAGTATGGTAATGATGGATTAGCGATATGTGTCACGAAACTTTTTTAAAACCAATATCAATCCATTAAAAAAAATATACATTGGAATAATGTCAGTGTCTTGCAAGGAATATTTAATTATAGATCGTATGAGAAGAAAAAATCGAAAGCAAAAATATTGATATCCATAAATGTCGATACAAAAATCGTCTATCTCTAGTACCTTTCAGGCGTTTGCTCCCTAGAATCCGATGTCTGCTGATAAACTATGTAGTATAATCCTACATGCCTTTGAATTTACCTTCGCCTGTTCTTGTGACTATTCCCAAACTAGTAAATGCACCTGTTAAAAACAAGCGAGGACCATTTTATAGGTCATTTGACGGTACATGTAGGTAACAGTAACTACATATGCTATGCCTATGGTCATCGTCCAAAGTTCGTGTCTAATTTTATATCCTCTCCACTCAAATTGGCGGTCTACTTTTACCGTTGACTATACAACGATGGACTTATAGATCTTGGACGACACATAACACTGAATCATGAAACTGTAATCTTAATCACTATGAGCAGTAGGTACTCGATATGCGAGAAAAAAAGCTGAGCCTAGCAGCGTTGTAAAAAGGTACCTATCGGCAGTAAAAAACTTTTTCTACAAGCTTTACACACTGAGTTCAATAAATAAAAAATAAATGATCAATACTACTTTCGTTTTTGACTTGTCCACATGTTATGTTTCGCGATTACAATAAAATCAAACGATTGGAAATTAGTAAAATGGTCGATCGGAAAGGAACATTATTTCGTAGCTGGTTGAAACGATCTGTACAACATCGGGAGCCGGGGTGGTTGATCAGTACACCTTGAGTTGGTTCTTGTCGTCGAAGCCTGCGGAGTGGCCCGCGTTGCGCACGATGAACGAGTTGCCGTCGAAGTGCATCCGCCTCTCACCGCGCCTGCCAATACCACAGTAATCAGTATTATAATACCAGTATTTTTTCTTCCTACAAAGGTACATCGAGCGACATGTATGAGTGCGCGCTGTAAACGAACGCACTACAAGCAGTTTTAAGAATGGGTAAGAATGCTGCAGTACGGATCACACCGTATGCGCCTCGACTTGAATAGGTATCGAGCGCTCCTAAACGATCGCAGAGAAACGACTTGTCTTTGTAATTTGCCAATGCCATTCCACATTGAATTCGTAGCTGCTCAGTGGCGTAAAAATAGGGCGACAGAGCACCTAAAATCTCACGGGCGCCCGATCTAAGGTGGCCCCCAGCACAAGAAGCCGTTTGAGGACACGAGAAGCCTAACGTTTATTACAAAATTTTGGAGGGCCCCATCCCTGATTAATTGACATAGGCATCAGAATAAGTACTACGTATAAATATTTACGCCCTCTGCCCCATCTAGGGACATAGGACCTTAAGTCGAGTCAGTCAACTTACGCCATTAGATCTACTCTAAGGCAAAAATAAAAAGAAATGCTTTTCGCCGTAGATAAATTTCACAACAAAATGACAAGTAGAAGTGGGTAACATAGTCTAAAGTTAAACGATTTGATGAATCAAGCCATGTCATCGTCAAGTAAAATTAAATAATATGTAGTTTAATATTGCCTTCGGTTTCCGCGATTATCACTCAGCGTTTTTCAGACACGAACGCTGAAAAGGTTTACGAAACGTCGGGACTTAAAATGTAGTAATATACGCGATTTAATCCGTTTAAGTTGTTTTATTAATAGGTATATAGTTTGCTAAAACTCCACGAAGCCTGATAGTCTTCTTCAGATTCTTGCATGCAATTCTAAATAATAAAGTACCTACTCGTATGTAAACAAAATGAGTTAATATGCCCCGATTCTAAAAAAAACTTTAAAAGTTTCCGGCATTTTAATTTCAAATTGTAATATCTCATAGGTAGATAAATTGGCTAATTTTGATTAGAAAGAAAGAAAGAAAATACATTTATTTATGACAGCAAAAAGTTATTAAACTTAATATAGCTAATACTTTTGGTCATGTCACCTTCCAAACAAAATACCTAAATCGAATTGAAATCGATACAGTAGTTTTCCAGGAAAACCCCAGCCTCTAACCCCAAACTTCCGTTCAGCCCGTTCGTGGGTAAAAACGAAATAAGACAATTCTCACAAATCCAACATATATGTATTCTGCCTTCAGTATGTTTAGCCCTAAAACGGTGACCTAACAACTAATGAATGAACAAAGCGCTTCAAGTTGACAACACCTGTCTGCACATTATCTATACAAGTTAGTGAAAGCGAGCCATTTCCCCGTGATGCCAGTGTGTGATAGCGCGTCCTTTTGTTGTTGTCACGTCGCCAACTTATTCGCATTCCACCTTCAGAGCGTCCAGTAAGTACTTACCTATCACGCTACTTTTATGAATAAAAGTTGTCTATCGGCAATATCAATACCGGACGACATAATAATATAGGGTAGAGCAATTAACTGCGTTTCGGATGCCAGTTTAGTGAAAACTAGAACCAATGTGCCTAGCAGTGGCGTGGCATCCATAGAACTCGATTCCCATCGGCTTGCCTAATATTAGACAGTTCAGCACTTAACTCTAGTGCTCTTAAAGAAAATTGAAGCCAAAGCTGCTCCGGCTTGCCCAAGGATTTCTTCAACGCCACGCCGCTGGTGCCTAGAGGGGGTAGAGTGTGAGATGCGACTCTACATCTTCAGTACGTTTTCCGGATTTCAGGACGGTGTAAAATTCTCTAATTTTTTTTTTTGTCTTAAGGCAGGGCCTTTCTTAAAGGGGTCCGTGATACGAGAGCCGGGGGTCCGTGTCTATGCCTACAACACAAACTTTCATGTGCCTTTCTTTTTCTGATTATATTCGGATATGGTCTGTAGAGTTTTCGAAATAATGTAGGGGGGTCAGTGACCAAAAAAAGTTTAAGAAACTCTGTCTTAAGGTGTATCGAGACGCGCGGTTCTTCATACAAACATAAAAAGGCTTAAGAATCCGACATACATTTTGGTTGAAATGTGCTTAATATTATAGCTTGATATTGATACATTATGTCCGCGCGAAATTAACATATCGAGACCCAAGAAGCCAATTTTTTTACAAATTAAAACTAGGTTGAACAATCGCAAATAGATGGCGCTGACCATAAATGGGCGGTCACATATTTTTCCGACATTTTAGGACTTTTTTCTTGTTTGAAAATGTATCAGGCTATGAAATTAAACTTTTCGTTTGTATAAAGAACCGAGCAACTCGAATTACCTTAACCGTTTATAGGGCAGAATCAAAATTGTAAAGCAAAAATGACCACCTCGACACATAACAACATCGTGTTTTGGCATTTTTTCTTAACCAAAATCATTAGGACAATTGAGCCCCGAGGAGGCTTGATCTCGCGACCTCGTTAATTTTTGGGCGGTAAAGGGTTAAACGAAATCCAACATAGGTGCATACGGATCATACGTAAGGTACAACGAAGCCACTGACCACCCATTAATACGTTGAAATAAAGTTGACATTCGTTTTACAAATGTACAGTTAAGTGTGTTCGATTGTTATAGTCAAGTGTATCGATTCATAAAAACTGGCGCGGATTTTGTATGCAACGAATGCTTATTTATATTAAATCCACGCCAGCTCTTATGAATCGACTTATATGTGGGGACTAGGTTCAAAATAATACGCTACTCGTAAGCACTTACCTTACGAAGAGGTGTTGAGTCTGCCCTAGAGAAGCGGTGCAGTGTAGGAAGGGGCTGGTGATGGAAGCAGAACCGTTGGTGGGACTAGTGCGCAGCTGATACTTGTGGCTGCAGCGATGGATCCTAAACAAATATCACCCATTAAACGTCAAAGTCATCTTGTTACTGAGATCTATCAAGTATGCACGCCATGACAAAGTTGCGGTTCGTAAGTATCCATTTATAGTCAGCATCAAATAGTCTGTAACAGCCAAAGGGGCATTAAATGATACACCCACACCTTTTCCCAGTGTTTCTACTTTTTGCTAAGTGCAAACTTTCTATAACTATTTTGTATTATTCTGTACAATCATAGTCACCCTACAACAACTAATCTTTAACTGTTATGGCAGCACTTTAATTTGTGAGAGGTGGCTTTCCCGATATTTTCATTTTCTTGTATAAAAAAGACCAATCGCCTTTTTTTCCAGTCACTTGATTTTTCATACGAACTATTTCCTATGCCGTATAAATCATTTGTGTTTTATTTTATACACTTAAATCGCGCGAAATGATACGAGAACTGTCAAAAATCCAATGTTTCAAAAAAGGCCCATTTGAACGTTAGTTCTGGTTTTGTGCGACTTTTCATGTCATTTCGCGCAGACAACATGTATCAAGTCAAGCTATAAAATAAAACGCAAACGTTGACCCTCTTTACGATTGTATAGAAAACAGACCAACTCGAATCACCTTAATATGTGACGACTGACTGGTATATTTAAGTATACGTGACAAAATGACCTGACAAGGGTCTCCTTTTGCGAGTAGACGGGACCTGTAACAAATGCTACATCTGCTACGCCAGGTTCCTAACCTTTATTGCCACATCACCCACAGGCTCCCTCTAGATTGGTATCATTACCCCTCCAAAAAATAGGTAATACAGACAAGTATATGAAAGTACTCAAAGAAAAACGACTTAATATGAGTATTACCCGTGAGACAACTTAATTTTACCCCTTTAGGGGTAATTACCCCCAGGTTCGGAACCACTGTGCTACGCGGTCAATGAGTAACTCGCCTGACAAGTCCGTCGGCGGTCTGGCTCACGCGCACGTTGTTGATGATCCAGTTGTCGATGCCGTCGTCGGTCAGCCAGTACTGCGTGGTCTCCAGCAGCGACAGCGCCTCATTCACGTACGACGGCCCGTGCCGGGACTCGCTGGGGACACGGAATACTCCCATGACACACTGGTCAAATTGCTAGGCATTGGTAGTACGGTTGCAGGTAACATTTACCTAGTTCATTGTTTTCCTTTTGAGTATGTAGAAGTACTTCTATTAATTGACCTTTCCGGATTTTATGAGCTTTAGATGCATATCGTAACATGCATTTTATTTCAGATGCGTCTCAAGAAAAAATCAAATCCACGTCAATTTGAGATTTCATCAAGAGTTTGATAAAGTCTGAAATTGACGTTAAGTTTATTTCTACTTATGTAATTTCAGTAGTATCGTTTTTGACAATATATGAACCTAAGGGTTAGCCTTCTAATCTCTATTCATGTTCGTTATTGGTGTTGACGCTCCAAAAAATTAAATTACAAATTCATACGAAGCTCTGCTGAATAATTTGTGCAACATTGCGAAGACCATTTGGTCTTATTTGTACAAGTTCAGAGTGAAGTTCCACCTCATACCGAGTAGAGGAATAAATTAAGATCTGCAGTGGTGTACATGCCGTATCCATTAGAATTCACTAAGTACTCCAACTGGATAACTTGCGCCAGGGCCATTTGTAGAACACGTTGACAGTGAAGTCCTACCTTATACAGAGTTGAGGAATAAATGAAGATGTATATTCTATAGCAGAGGTTCTTGAACTTTTTTGGTCACGGGCCCCCTACATTATTTCGAAAACCTTACGGACCCCTTCCAAATACAATCAGAGAATAAGAAAATCAAGGGCACAGGAAAGTTTGTGTTGTATGCATAGCCACGGACCCCTAAGGGGTCCATGGACCACAGTTTAAGAAACCCTGTTCTGTAATGCGCGTGCACACATCCATATCATCCATTAAAACTCACGGATCAACCGAACAACTTGTGCCAGGGACTTACTTGTAGAAGACGTTGAGTGTGAAGTCTTGCCGCATGTCGAGGAAAGTGTCGGTGGTGGTGCGCGTGCCGGCCGCGTCCACGAGGTACACCAACGCACACTGCTCCGCCGTGAACGATACGCCTTTGTACCACATCTTCGCATATCTGCAAGTGCAAACCAATGCTTCTTATTCTTCAAGATTGCAAGAGTTTCGATATTGTGCCATGAGGTAATATATCACTTTGTTGGCACTATAATATGGTTACTGGAGTATTTAAGAAGATGACACAGTACCTACGGTCTCATTTTAAGGTGAGTCGGTCGCTTTTCCATACAAACAGAGGGTCATCGCTTGCATCTACGGCATCAATTACGGTTGAAATATGTTTTATTTTATAGCTGGATAACATTTTATTTGCGCGAAATCACAAGAGAACTCTGAAAATGCCAAATAAATATATAATGTTAGCCAAAACTTTTAGTTTCAAATGATGCTAATAGATGGCTGATTTTAAAGGCCCAAAATTGCACGTCAATTCTGATTTTTCAAACTTCTCGTGTCATTTTGCGCAGACAAAATGTATCAACCTATAAAATAAAACACATTTTAAACATAATTGACGCCGTGGAAGCAAGTAATGACCCTCTTTATGTTTGTATGGAAAACCGACCGACCCTAATCACCTTAACCAACCAGACCACTTGTTATTCGAAAACTATAGGTATGCAAGCGGGTGTCACGTTACTACCCCGTGCTCCATTATCTAGAATGTTGCAAGGAATCGAATCGAGGATCAGGATACTCCAATCCTTGGAGGTCACGCTCATGCTGAGATTTGTAGGTCAGCATGATTTCCGAGAGAGCGGACTTTTATGTAACATTCATAGCATAGCATCTCCTGCGTATGATCGCCCAAAACAACAATAGGTAAGCAGTGTTGCTTTTTTTGTGCTTACATGTAGGTACAAATACTAGCTTCTAAATCTGTCGCAGCCGCAGCTATCGGACTTCGTAGCGATAGGTATGCCGTAGCATACCTATCGCTATGCTACGGCATACCTATGACATAAGACAGTGGCGTGCACGGATCATAGTGGGAGGTATACCTAGATAAAATATTTCTGTAGTAGGTACAATGTCTTGTACGTAAGTTGTTCTACCTAGATTGATATTGTGATGTCCAGAGGATATAAGCGTTGTGCGATCTCTCTAGACTCACTTGTTGTTGCCCTGCAGATGGCAGGCCTGTATCTCGACGCGGGAGCCGTAGTGGTAGACGCGCCCGTTGGGGTGGATGAGCGCGGCGGCGGCCCCGGACCGAGACAGCGCTAGGATAATGTTGTTCTTGGCGTTGGTCATGCGCACTGCGCCGTCAATCGTCATGTCCACCCTAAAACAAACGTAAATATAAGCGGTGCCGGTCTAGTACTCACCCCAGGATGCTGGGTTACCGACTCGAAATTCTAGAGTGGCCCGTAAATGATGACATCTCACGTAAATACGCCAATGTATTTAAACTGTGCGACTTGCAACTTCACTGCCAACTTGTTGTTGCGATCAGACGGAGTGGTCGGCGTGGGTGAGCTGGTTGTGTGCATGTAGGTAACTGCAACTTGGCAAACATCTTGCAATCAGTCGGATTGCGAACGATTGTACGACAGGTTGTTAGTTAAAATTGCAAGGTACCTATCTGGTGACCAAAAGCTATAAATGATCATCATTTATCAGACATAGGTATGCACCAACAAAACCTTGACCCTGACAGTCAGTTCTTACTGGCTGAGGGCCGTGGCGTACCCTGGGATCGAACCAGGTCGCTTGGCCCGGACCACCTTGAAAGGGTCGGACTAGGTGGAAGCCGTAGCGTAGCCTGGGATCGAACCAGGTCGCCTGGCCCGGACCATCGGAAACCAACAAAACCTACTTCTTTAACAGACTGCAAAAAAGGAGATTTTCGATTAGATTGTTTTCATTTTGTTTGTTACCTCAGAACTGTCGTTGATAAACCGAATAAGAAAATTATTTTTTCAATTTTCCGAGATTAAGACCGATGACAGACTTTTTTTCAAGATCCAGTTCTGATGATTTATGAGGAATTGAGGGAACTCCTCAATTATTATATTAAAATAAAAGAGTTGGCGAGCGTCGTAGGAATTAAATATTTAAAGTCGGTTTTTTCTATAAGTCTAAATAAAGCAGACATTGAATATTAATAAGGTTAAAATTTCTCTCACTTGACTCTATCTCGAAGCCTCAGACAAATGGTGCCGTGCGGCGTCACTGAAGCGTTGTACCCGGCGCCTCCGACCTCCGTCACCTGGTCGCAAACTTCAGTCAGTATTTGTGCTATTTTGCTCATAAATAACAGCCAGGGGAATTCAGTTTAAGTATAACGACGCTGGAAATTTCAAATGTCGTATATTAGGGACAAACGCCTACTTTTCAGAGAGCCAAAAAACAAATAAAAATAACTGGCCAAGAGCATGTCGGACCATGCTCAGTGTAGGGTTCCATAGCCGTAACTATAAGGTAAAAAATACGATGTAAAAAAAAGTACAACAACAAAAGAGCGTATCTTCATAGCAATTACATCCTTTTGTTGAGAAGCAGTTTATCGGCAATAACTCAAAAACGGTTAATTCGATCTTGTTGAAAATAATTTTCGTTGAAATTATTATTTAAGCGTTACCTTCGTGATTTTTTTCATATTTTTCGGACGCACGGTTTAGAAAATAGAGGGGGGGGACACAATTTACACAACTTTCGGAGCGATTATTTCCAAATACATTCACTTAATCAAAAACATTACTTAGGAACGTTATAGTGTTTTTTAAAGAGCTGTCGAACTATGTACCACACGTTGATATTTGCTGAAAAAAATTTTTTTTACTGTCTTTAACATGTATGGAGTGCCCCCCCTAAAAATATTTATTTTAACTATTTATATACCAAACTAAGTAGCGGCTCATAAAACACACCTATATTCCAATTTTCATCAATATCCATCATGTAGTTTCTGAGTAAAATGCCTGTGACATACGGACAGACAGACAGACGGACGGACATGACGAAACTATTAGGGTTCCGTTTTTGCCATTTTGGCTACGGAACCCTAAAAACTTGGTCTATCCCTAATACATTAGAATGATTATTTTCTAATAACTGTATTTACACCAATCTATTGATTGGATATATATAAATTCAATAGTTTTCGGATATAGTCGCCCATACACGACAATTATAAATCTCCCTTATTAACATGCGGTAAAGTGGTACCGGTGGCGACACCGCCACCCAGTAGCATACGTTGGAAGCAGCGGACATCAACATCAATACAATAGATAGATGGGCGCTTACATCAACGCCCTTACAAATGGCGTCACGTCATCTCCATACTATTCTACTCGTACATCGCACTATCGAAGTATTATAACCAGACCTCGGAATTAGGGGGTAACATTAAATGACAGCTAAGGGATCGCCTATATCGATAAACTCAATTATGGATGCATCTCCCATATACTAAATATCGCCCCCAGCATTGTTTGTAAGTGTGTATTTTTTGTACATAGGCATCGATAATTTTATTGAGTTTATCGATGTAGGAGATCCGTAGCTGTCATTAAATTTTGCTCCCTAGATTCCGTGGTTATAACAAACTTCTTAAATAACACTTCCAACCATCTTCCTACGAATATCGGTGCCCAGGCACATCACCCGCCTGGAGACATTTCTCTGTATCGACATCTCTTCCACATACCCTTTACCTGAAAATGTTACAGATAATATGTTTGTTTAGTAGATACCTCAAGCTCCCGCCAGGTATCCGCGTGGTAGATGTCGTCTCCGGGGTAGAACGGCGCCGAGTTGCGCTGCAGGGGCGCGCGCCACGGCGGCTGCCAGGCCGTGGCCCCGACCAGCTCCGCCTGGCCCAACCCGCCCTCCAAGAACTTGCTGTAGTCTTGGAAGGCAGATAAACTGGACTCATCCTAACGAAAAAAGAACTTCTGAGTTGCGTTCGGATACTAAGGCAAGAATCTTAACTCTTGGCTTGCCTATTATAAGGTATTCGATTGTGTGTGACCTGAGGTGAGGTCACTGACCTCACTTGCTCAGCTTGGTCACACACAGCTCTTGAAGTAGAACTACGTAAAGTATACTCCGGCTAAACGTTAAAAGGCTCAGAGTCGCTTAAATCTATTAAGAGAGAGGGAGAGGAGAGAGAATTAACTAAATGATTGATTATATAATTATGAATACTAAATTTCGGCGAACTTGGTAGGTACGGTACACAACATATCTCACATTCTATTGTCCTCATAGGTTTAAATAAATATGTGATATCCGAAACATTAGCACCGTTGTGATTACAAAATATTTTTCTTGCGGCCGTTTAGCCTCACATTGGCTACCTGCCTGCATAACTCCATGTGACAGTCAGTTTACAAAATACACCTTTATACATTAGGTAGGTCAAATAAAATACAACTGAAGATAGCACGTTACTGACGTGGTTATAAGGTTAAACAAATATTTAGTAAGTACCGTACCTGGTTGTAAGAGTGTGCGGTATAAACACTCCTGGGACGAACGGGCACAGTTCCATCCTTTCTAAAATCTGCACTAGCCATTTTTAAATTTAATCCAACTTAAACCCTGTATGAATTCACTATTTAATAAAATACATGAACAACAGTGATAAGCAGCGATGGAAATACTACATAATAAAAACCATACTTCCCGATTGATAGATTTGATACTAATAAAAGTCATTTGTCATTTATTTCGAGTGCCTACGATACATTCGAAAATCAAGTTTTTTATTTTTGTACGGCGATGACGTTTGGGCTGCCTGGTTTCATAACATTCCAAGAAGGATTCAATGAAACTGTTAATGTGTAGGACTCGATCGGTAGAGCCATAGGCTAGTAGTGCCGTCGTAGTGCGACTTAAACGCGCTCTTTTACAATTCCTTACTTTATTTATATGCATTTCCCGTACAGGGGATAGTGATGTCCAAGACCTTCAGGTGGGAGGCGTGCGCGGAGCATAGGCCAACGCATAGAGGCTGTTTATACAATTTAGTGAAAGACAAGTGGTACACCGAGCAGATGCTGTGCATGCCCGTGTCATGGGACGCACATAGAAACAGCCCTCGCTAGATGCACGCAGGATAATTGATTCCATCAAATCTAAACCTACCGGGCCATGGTGGTGGAAATGATGAACTACATAATGGGCTACTTGAAATGAGACAACTGGACCTGAATCATGAAAAAATTCTCATGCCTGATTTCTAAAGGGTTATTCCATGAATTTTGGATAGTACACTGTACTTAATGAAATTATCAGTATCGTCTGCTTGCATCGTCATATTTCAATAAACTAAGAGGCCCTTATTTTAGAATAAAGTTAAAAAGGGATAAGTAAGTGCTATGTAATAATAACTCTTTCGTTATGATATTTTAGGCTGCGTTTCCACCAGGGATGTGGGAGGATGTGTAGCGAGAGATATGTTTGTCATGAACCAATAGAAACAGCTCAGCGGAGCAAGGATAGGTAAATGAAGTGTTTCTATTGGTTCAAGACAAACATATTTCTCGCTACGCATCCTCGCACATCCCTGGTGAAAATGCAGCCTTATGCTGGTGGTTAAACGCTATCGTATGTATACCTTACCCAGTTTCAACTGGGCTCATCCACTTACCTGTACTTACAATAGCATTGTATCTGTACAATGCTATTATCTACTTTTGTTCTCGAATCGCCAACGAGATACTTATAAAAAAAAAGGTTAGAAGTACACTGTATGTATATTGAATTTTCAACCTTATTTCTTGTCGAGTAGGTTTGAAATGGTCTGTTTATAATAACTAGGCCGTAACCACATCTCGCCGATATGTCGTCGACGACATCCCCTGTAACTTTCTCTCCACGGCTGTGTAGTGAAAAAAATAGGGGGTTGTCGTCGACGGCATATCGGTGTCGATAACGGTAGATGTGAATATGTTCTTAGGGTTTAATTAGAAACTTAACAAAGAGAGTTCTCAACTATTAGGTATACCTCATTGCGTACCTAATCTAGGTGGTCACGCACTGTAAATACCTGAGGGTCATACCTATGACCCCGCTCCCGAACTGCGTTCTTAGCCCTATGCCAATCGTAATGCATATGCCAAGATTTCATTTGCATACATATCGGTGGCGTGGCGTAAAAGATATCCTAGGGCAAGCCGGTGCAGATTTGGCGTACATTTTCCTTAGGAGCCCTGGAATAAGGTGCTCAAAAACCTGATATTAGGCAAGCCGGCAGGAATCGAGTTGTTTGGACGCCACGCCACTGATACATATGCAAAGTAGGTAGTAGTTTCCTTGCGATAGCCAAGTCGTTATATGTATTTATTAAAAAGATAAAAATGTGTGTGTGAAATTAACCGACTTTAGTTTTATATTTTATCTCACAACGGGTAGATACTACTTGTTGTGCGTCTGTCATGGTCTTTCTTTAAGCCCACTCCCTATTTCTGTAGGATTTTCTCAAAAACTTTAATGAAACAATTTTTGACAAGTCTGGAATGTAAATCCTTCGAAATCTATTGTATTACCGTATTACATTAATGAAATGTAAACAAAACACCGTAACCACGGAAGAAAAAAAACCGGTCAAGTGCGAGTTGGACTCGCGCACCGAAGGTTCCGTTCAAACTTGTAAGTAGATACGTGAATAGTTTAAGAAAAACTGTATGGCGGTTAGTTTAGTAGGAGCAAATAAGTATGTGTTACGATTTTTGCAAATTTCTAAAAAACGGTGCAATGTAGGAAAGCCGTTATATTTCTCCTGTAATATTTAGGATGATATTAATAATTAGTAATAATTACAGATTTTTCTGTTCAGTAACTTCGAAGATAATAGGGGGGGATGGTATTTTTTTGAACGTTTTTGGTCATAAATCAAAAAATACATGATTACAAAAAAAATTAAAATGACTTTGGAATCTACAAATTAAGCCCTTTCATTTGATACCCCACTTGATACAACTCAACAACACACATACATTTTCGACCTCACATTACGGCCACTTTTAAAAAAAATTAAAAAGGTATAAGATGTTTTAATGTCGAATAGGGTCGGGTTAGCGACTTTTAAAACTATTCCAAATTTCATATCGATAG
The DNA here is from genome assembly GCA_947034925.1 of Eudemis profundana. Classification (NCBI taxonomy): domain Eukaryota; kingdom Metazoa; phylum Arthropoda; class Insecta; order Lepidoptera; family Tortricidae; genus Eudemis; species Eudemis profundana. Next base: position 32,837,452 of record OX344794.1, read on the forward strand.
CAGCAGTAGTTCCTGAGATCTGACAGAGTTCCTGAGTTGGCTGTGACAGTCGGACATACGGAAGGACAGACGGACAGACAGACAGAGTCGCACCATAAGGGTTCCTTTTTTACCATTTTGGTACGGAACCCTAAAAACGAAAACCGTAAATTTTGTACGTACAATACAAAAAAAAGACGTTTTCATCTGTAGTGCAGTTTTAGTCGTAACGGTTACGGAACCCTACACCGAACGGACGGCTTGGTAAGTCTTAATTTTAGACGTTTTTTAAAAATTCACAATAATCGTAACACAAACTCATTGTAGTTCCTATACTAACCGCGACCTATGTCGATGTATGGGGACAACAGTTAAAAAATTAAACGAACAATGGTAAATTCCAACGGCAAGTTACATTTACAAAATTGAATACTTGTCTACCGTATTTGCAAAAAAAAAATTGCCATACTGGTTAGGTTAGTACCGTTTTTCGCCACGCCTATTCTCTTTCCGCACAGACTCTAATCCGAGCCTATTAAAAAAATACCATTCCTCCTATTATCTCTGAAGTTACTGAACTGAAAAATGTGTAATAAATAATTACCGACTATTATATAATATCATCCTGAAATATAACGGTTTTCTAACTTGCATGTTTTTTTAGAAATTCACAAAAATCGTAAAACAAATTTATTTTGTCAGTTACTAAACTAACCGCGACCTAGGTCGATGTACGGGGACAACCGTTTTTCAGCAGCAAAGTTAAGTTTGTCCCCCATACAGTTTATTGCACTATTCACATCTCTACTTACAAGTTTGTACGGAAACCTCGGTTCTCGAGTCCGACTCGCACTTGACTGGTTTTTTATTTGTAATCACATTTCACCGTTTCACATGTAGTGCGCCGAGTTACGGACATACTTCTATGGGAAAAGTTCACATTCGGATACCAGCACCAAATTTTAGTATGTTGTTAGGCATGGTCTCTGGACCCCAAAACTGCCGGGAGACAGTCTCTGAGAGGTCAAGGTCACCGAATATGAGGTCATTCATCTAGCCGCTCCCGCGTTCTTAAGAAAGTTTAATTGTGACAAAACTACACATCTCACATCCACATAAGAGGTATCAAATGAAAGGTAATTAAATGTACTATAATTCACTTAAACATTTAAATTTAATAAATGTTATACTTTAGGAATTATTCACACAATTATTTCAATGTCAAAAAAAAATATACGGAAATTTAGGTTTTACAGCAAAACTAAAAACACTAAGTTATGCAAATGTTCCACAAAAATAAAATAAATTTATTAAGCTTCATAACATAGTTTAAATCTAGAAAATCTGTCAATAAATATAGAAGCTACAGCTCAAAAACCTTGAGCGCGCGGAATAATCCCATAGTGCCCCGAGTTACAGAAAAAAATTTTTTTTCAGGATATCAGCACCAAATTTTATTATGATATTAGTCAAGTACTCTGGACTCCAAAACTGCTGAGAGACGGTTTCTGAAAGGTCAAGGTCAACAGTTATGACGTCACCAAAGTGGCGGCCGCTACATTTCGAAAAGTTCTCATTATTCTTAAACTATGCACTGTACCGTAACGTGTGTGGTATCAAATGAAAGCTCATTAAATGTTCTATAACTTTGTTCTAATATATAATACCATTTTTATTGAAAAATAACAAGATACAATAAAAAAAAACAAAAAATATATTTTTTTTTTATATTTGTACATATTTTAGATAGTAAATCACTTACATTAGGCAATAAAAATGTTGTACAAAAATATAGGTAATTTCTTTTTCTATAATATGAAGTTTAAATCATTAAAATTGGTTGAAAATAAACAAAGATATGTCAATTACAATGCACCGCGGCGGACGCTACAAACAATGTACCCGCCGCCCGCCTCATTTGAAAACAGTAAATCACATTCAAACTATGCGATGTATATATACTTGTAAAGTATTAAATGAAAGCTGACTAAATGTTATATGATATTTTGCTTAAGTATACTGGTGCAAGAATAAAAACAAACAGGTAATATAAAGGAAAACAAAAAAAAAGTAGAAAAACATCCATATTTATTTATAAACAGGCTAGAAATCAATTTTATTGAGAGTTTTACATACGTAAAAACTATATATAATTTCTTGGTCATTTGCCTGACCGGTAGACATATAAAAGGCCACAGTAATACACATCAGTAATTATTGTCACTAGTAGTTCGCAGCGAATAGTGAGTGACCTTGCGACCCCACCTGAAAGCCTTCCATCCAAATACCGGAAGTAGGAAAGGCTGTACTTTAAGTTGTCGGAGTCACGAGGCCTCGATTCGCTGCGAGCTACTTGTCATATAAACAAAACATAAAGCATCCTAAATTCTTGAGCACGCACCTTCACATGCACAAAGGAGAGTACAATTTAAATCATTCTTGACGCATCGACATCGTGAACATCTGTCCTTGCATTTGCAAGAAACAAGTTCTTGACAGATGGCACTTGCGTCAGGAAGAGTCTTCCACACAGGGATGTAGCCGAGTCCTTCTGCTTTTTTTTCCCAGCCCCAGTTACAGGGATTCATTGGCTGTGGGTTATCTATAAGACAACTCGTCCATGTTTGAGATTGAAAAATGGCACGCTTGGTATGTTGCACTAGGGCGTCTTTGTGTATTACTGTAGCCTTTTATATGTCTATCGGTCAGGCAAATGACCAAAAAATTATATATAGTTTTTACGTATGTAAAACTCTCAATAAAATTGATTTCTAGCCTGTTTATAAATAAATATGGATGTTTTTCTACTTTTTTTTGTTTTCCTTTATATGACCTGTTTGTTTTTATTCTTGCACCAGTATACTTAAGCAAAAAATCATATTACATTTAGTCAGCTTTCATTTAATACTTTACAAGTATATATACATCGCATAGTTTGAATGTGATTTACTGTTTTCAAATGAGGCGGGCGGCGGGTACATTGTTTGTAGCGTCCGCCGCGGTGCATTGTAATTGACATATCTTTGTTTATTTTCAACCAATTTTAATGATTTAGACTTCATATTATAGAAAAAGAAATTACCTATATTTTTGTACAACATTTTTATTGCCTAATGTAAGTGATTTACTATCTAAAATATGTACAAATATAAAAAAATATATATTTTTTGTTTTTTTTTTATTGTATCTTGTTATTTTTCAATAAAAATGGTATTATATATTAGAACAAAGTTATAGAACATTTAATGAGCTTTCATTTGATACCACACACGTTACGGTACAGTGCATAGTTTAAGAATAATGAGAACTTTTCGAAATGTAGCGGCCGCCACTTTGGTGACGTCATAACTGTTGACCTTGACCTTTCAGAAACCGTCTCTCAGCAGTTTTGGAGTCCAGAGTACTTGACTAATATCATACTAAAATTTGGTGCTGATATCCGGAAAAAAAAAAATTTTCTGTAACTCGGGGCACTATGGGATTATTCCGCGCGCTCAAGGTTTTTGAGCTGTAGCTTCTATATTTATTGACAGATTTTCAAGATTTAAACTATGTTATGAAGCTTAATAAATTTATTTTATTTTTGTGGAACATTTGCATAACTTAGTGTTTTTAGTTTTGCTGTAAAACCTAAATTTCCGTATATTTTTTTTTGACATTGAAATAATTGTGTGAATAATTCCTAAAGTATAACATTTATTAAATTTAAATGTTTAAGTGAATTATAGTACATTTAATTACCTTTCATTTGATACCTCTTATGTGGATGTGAGATGTGTAGTTTTGTCACAATTAAACTTTCTTAAGAACGCGGGAGCGGCTAGATGAATGACCTCATATTCGGTGACCTTGACCTCTCAGAGACTGTCTCCCGGCAGTTTTGGGGTCCAGAGACCATGCCTAACAACATACTAAAATTTGGTGCTGGTATAATATCCGGATGTGAACTGTTTTTCCGTAACTCGGGGCACTAATGCCTGATTTTTAAACGGCTCACCTACCTACAATATTATTGTCAATGCTATCTATCTATCTAGAGTCTGTGCGGAAAGTGTATAGGCGTGGCGAAAAACGGAACTAACCTAACCAGTATGGCCGCAGAACAGAAAATACGGCGCATACGGTAGAAAAGCGTTACAGCGCCCCCCAAAAATAATCCTATTCTCTTTCCGCACAGACTCTAATTTTGAACAAATACAATGAATAGACGATATTGCGCAAAAAACATTATAGGTAGTTAGGCCGCCACGGGTGCTCCTATCACCTACAATATATTATGATCACTATCCTGCCACTAGCCACTACTCGACGCAATATATTGAGTTCAAGTCAATCAGATCAGAATATATTTTGTTGCATGTGCTCAAAACGAGACAGGTAAACAATATTGACAATAATATTTAGGGCGTGCAGAACCGGGAAATTTTAGTATGGCAGAGCCGGGAATTCCCAGTTCTCTCATACTTAAATTTCCCGGTTCTGCACGCCCTAATAATATTGTAAATGGGTAGGCGGTCTAAATAACGGTTAATAAGAAGGTTAATTAAATTACACTTATTAACATATTGCGTTATTGTATAGTCGAGAGGTGGTTGTCGAGAAAACTCTTAGAGCAACGTGGACTTCGTAGAGAGAAGCCGTAACTAGACTTACGCCTATGTCAAGTAAAAGTAATATCAAATAATCACCATTATTTTCCGTGTTGCTCTAATAATCAACCAGATTAATTCAGTTTTCAACAATTGAATAAATCGACGAGAATAATGTTGTATATGTATAAATGGGATATCCTATTCGTTTCGTAGAAAAATAACCGAACATATACACAAAATTGGCCTCCCGTCTCATTTACAAACGTTCATTTTATTGCGCAATATCGCCTACCAATCGTATTGTGTTGCATGTGACATTTAATTTTAATGTAATTGACAATAATATTGTAGATAGGTAGGTAGGTTACCTCGTCTGTATTTACCGCAGCTTGAACTTAATCTTTATCTATGGCAAGAGCAAAGTTGCCTTGCAATGTAGACGCGGCATTACACAACTCATCAGAGAAAGTACTTTTTTACATGTGGAAACACCGCCGGCCCGCCACGTTTCGCCAGTCTTGTTAGTAGTTCACTCCAGTAATTTCTTAGCTTCGTATTCATTTAACGTGTGACCACGAAAATAACTTAAAATGAGTGCTCCAGCACCAGCTCCTGTTCAAAAAACAGGAATTGTGAAGCAGGTAAATACTTTTATACATTTTCACGATTGAACACATTAGCTGTCGCGATGCCTCGTGCCGATTTCATAGTTTGCCCTGTTGGCACCCTAGTCCACCTATAACTAATAAAAAATACACGCAGGATCGAAATATATCTACTGTAATTCAATGTGTTGCCGTCGGCATTTTTATCGGAATCTCGCATTGCATTATTTGCGTCCTTTGCCAGCTGGCATGTTGCGCCCACCGATTGTCAAATTTGTGGGTAGAATTTCCACACCTTAGTAAAAGGCGATATTGTAAATGAGAATATGTTTTGATTGTAGGTATTGTCGGGGGATACGATTGTTATAAGGAAGCAACCGAGAGGTGGCCCTCCTCCAGAGAAAGTGATAGCCCTGTCGGGCATCACAGCACCCAAACTTGCTCGCCAGCGCACCGCCAACAAGTGAGTACGCTACGTATACACCCTTCACCCTGCCCCAGGCTGCTTTGCTCAATATAAGACCTCATTTATGTCATCAATCTGTGTTACAAGAATAAGAAGCCTAGATATCTACTGAAAACTGACTGGCTAGTGTTGTTGCATATTGTTTAAATGACTGAAAATTTTATACACGCAATCACCTAGAATACCATTATGTGAAATTAGTTAATGGGGATGGTGACTGGTTTAATAACAGCAGCTGAGTGTTGTAAATATAAGCATTTGCATAAGAGAAGTCTGTGATGTGTAACCTACACATCACAATTACATTATAATATTAGTGAGCACTGAACTGAGCCAAGATTTCAATAAGAAAGCAAACATATTTCATGATTGAAGATGTTGATTTTCATCTAACATACAACATATTTAAATAACAAATGTTGTAATCACCGTTGTTATCAAATATAGGTAGATCAAAATTGGGTAGTTCCATGGAAAAGAAACCAATAATGATAAAAAGAAAAAATACAATTTTTGGTCATAAAAATGCATTGGTACAAAAATACTACAATATTTTAGTTTTTCACAATGGTAGTACAATTCTATGGTTCAGTGGTGTACCAACGGGCCCAAGGCCGCCGTGGTGCCAGCCCAAATGAATTTTAAAAACACAAATTTCTTTTATGCAGTCGTAGTCACATTTACATCTGCATTTTAATACAATCTAAGCAAGAATGTGTTTGTAAATAAATAGTTTTTGTAATTCTGGTCTGTTTGTTTGTTTGACTTGAAAAACAACTGAACCAATTTCTTCAATTACTTTCCATATCTATTTGCCTTATGTGAATAAGTTGGAACTAAACCATTGGCCTACATCTTAGATGCTAGTAGTTATCAACAAAAATAAAGTACTTTTCTCTTAGTGAAAGTGGATTAGTTTTGTTTGTGCCCAAAATACTGCATTTCTAGAATACCAGATTTTTAAAATACCAGAGTCTTGATTTATAAGATTCCCCATATACCAGATTTCCAAAATAGTACATTCTACAAAAATATTTAGTCTCTTGAGTGAATTACAATTTTATTATTTCATGTAACGGGAATGTGGTAAGATAGGAATCTGATAAATTGGGTATCTGGTATTTAGAAAAATCTGGCATTTTAGGGATACAGTGTTTTGGGCACAAGGGATTTATTTCTATGATTCTAAAAATAAAACAAATAGTCTAAACTAAGATGGTCTCCACCAGGGTAAAACCAGTACAATAAAGTGCTCAGGTACTTTAAAGTAGGTAAGCAGGAATTCGGTTCCATTGACCACATCACTGTTATCTATTACTTCAACTGTTAGTAAACGCTCAATGTTTAATGCCAAGAATCATACTATTTTATGTTGTGGTGACATTTTTTAAAGAAATCATAGATATTTTAATGGTATGGTTAATGTATAACATTATCATATAGGAATTTATTTTTTCTTTGTCTTTATTGTGCTATACAAGAAGATTGGAGGTAATTAAACCTAAACATAACCTTAAAACTTTTTTTAGTGATGTTGAGTCGAAAGACGAGCCCTTTGCCTGGGAGGCGCGTGAGTTTTTAAGAAAGAAACTGGTTGGAAAAGAGGTCGTCTTTACAGCTGAGAAGCCAGCAAACTCAGCAACTAGAGAGTATGGATATGTGTGGACAGGAAAGGACATCACTAAAGATGAGAATGTGACTGAGGCTTTACTTGCTGAAGGACTTGCAAAGGTCAGGGAAGGTGGGAGGAATATCCCTCAACTCAAGCGACTTGTAGAAATTGAAGACATTGCCAAATCGCAAGGCAAAGGCATTTGGGGTACTGATATTAGCGTAAGTTACTTTACTTTTTTTTGTATATGTATTTTTATTTTGAATAAAGGTGTCTTGTATTGTGTGTGTTTTGGTGTATTTATACTTGTTAAATCTTGAGAATTATGTAATTTTTTTATCATAAATATATTTCTAGGGACACATCCGGGATATTAAATGGACCATTGACAACCCGAAGCAGTTTGTGAACAAGTACAATGGTCAGCCCATTAAGGCCATCATTGAGTATGTCCGTGATGGCTCCACCGTCAGGTTATGTTTGCTGCCCGACTTCCATCAGATTACGTTGATGTTGTCTGGAATCAGAGTAAGTGTAATCTTTATCTCCAAATGTGTTCCATGACTATAATTATGACGTCATATTTATTTGTTTACTGATGTATATTACCTTTTATTGATAGTGCCCAGCAGTGAAGCAAGATGGCGAATCGGAGCCTTATGCCGAAGAAGCTCGCTTCTTCCTCGAGTCAAGACTGCTGCAGAAAGATGTGGAAGTTATTTTGGAATCTGTTAACAACAACAACTTTGTGGGCACCATCCTGCATCCACAGGGCAACATCGCCGAGGCACTGCTGCGACAGGGCTTCGCCAGATGCGTTGACTGGTCGCTTGCCGTAATGAAATCTGGTGAGTATCTAGACTTTATGTAAATCATTTCCCACATAAATACTTTTCCACACAATTTAGACATTAAATGTGTTGCTAATGCGGCGTGACTTCTTATGCAATGCGAATATAACTTACTTGCAACAAAATATACTTAAGTGTCTCGTAAAATACCGCTATTAGCACTAACACCCATAGAATTGTAGATAACGCGTCCAGCTAAAGAAAGCATATTTAAATAGGCTAGATGACTAAAAAAACTGTTTACTCTGTCTTTTAGATTATTAAAAATATTGTACACGTATTTTTTCTTTTGTTTGATAAACAAAAAATAACAAGGATACAGTGCTTAGAAGTTTCGAGTGGCGTCACTCCTTGATACACTTTTCACCTAGGAGTGACGTCACGAGCCCCCACTCCGGAAGTTTGATGCTATAACTTTCTCGATTTTAGGGTTCCGTACCAAAATGGTAAAAAAGGAACCCTTATGGTGCGACTCTGTCTGTCTGTCTGCCTGTCTGTCCGTCTGTCAGAGCAAGATATGCCATGATCTACTGATGCTATCGACTTGAAATTTGGAATAGTGTTAAAAACCGCTAATCCGAGCCTATGGGACAGCAAAAAAATATTATACCTTTTTTACTTTTTTTTTAAAGGGGACCGAAATGGGATGACGTAAATCAAAAGTTGAGCTAATATATACGCCATCAAATGAAAGAGCTTAATATGTAGATTCCAAAACCGTTTTTATTTTTTTTCTTAGACATTTAGTTTTTTATTGAAGACAAAAAACGTAAAAAAAAATACCATTCCCCCCCTATTATCTCCGAAGATACTGAACAGAAAAATCTGTAATAATTACCGATTATTAATATTATCCTAAATATTACAGGAAAAATAAAACGGTTTTCCTAACTTGCAGCATTTTTTAGAAAATCGCAAAAATCGTAAGACAACCTTATTTGCTCCTACTAAACTAACCGCGGCATATGTCGATGTATGGGGACAACAGTTTTACAAGAGCAAAGTTAAGTTTGTCCCACCATACAGTTTTTCTTGAAATATTTACGTATCTACTGACGAGTTTGTACGGAACCCTCGGTGCGCGAGTCCGACTCGCACTTGACCGTTTTTTTTTTATATTTTGATAAACCAAAAAATACGTGTCCCATATTTTTCCATAATCTAACTGACGGACTAAATAGAATGATACATTTTTAACCCAGACGTAATCCCCATTATTACAATCAGGTGCGTCTACGCTGAGAGCTGCCGAGCGCGCCGCTAAGGAAGCCAAGCTCCGCATGTGGACCAACTACGTGAGCAACGCGCCCGTCATCGCCGCTAAGGACAAGGAGTTCACGGCCACCGTCCTGGAGGTGGTTAACGGAGACGCGCTCGTCGTCAAACTCTCCAACAACACTCCTAAGAAGATATTCCTGGCCAGTATCAGGCCCCCACGTGAAAAGTAAGAAAACTTGCGTCTCGACTTCGCCAATTGCGAAATGCCATTTATTTTTATTGTTTTAATAATGATTAATGAATGACTTTTAATCTTTCTTGCTTCATCTGCCCGGTTTTCTAAAAGACACTTAAGAATAAATATTAGAGATGGGCCGAATCATGAATGATTGCATTCACACATTGCATTACCGCTGTTTATTACTGACAAAACTCGAGTGTACTGATTGTCAAATGTAACATTCGGCATTTTAACCGAATATCAAATATAAACTGAATATTCTAATAAAAATTGGTTACTTTAGGAACAGCCCGGATGAAGAAGGCAAGCCATCTATCAGACCGAAGGGTTTCAAGCCATTATACGATATCCCTTGGATGTTCGAAGCACGAGAATTTTTGAGAAAAAAGCTCATTGGCAAGAAAGTCACCGTCGTTGTCGATTACATCCAGCCGGCCAAGGACAACTTCCCTGAAAAAACGTGCTGCACTGTTCTAGCCAGTGGAACGTAAGTTATTTTTTTGAAAAGTTGTTAGATATTCATGATTATTTCAGTTGTAAAATCGTTGTTTATAATGTTTTCTTCTTGTTTTGAAACAGCAATATTGCGGAAGCACTGGTCAGTAAAGGGTACGCAACAGTTGTGCGGTACAGCAAAGACAATGACCAGAGGAGCTCTCACTACGATAAGCTGCTCGAAGCCGAACTCAAGTCTCAGAAAGCGGGAATCGGCATCTATGCGAAAAAAGACATCCCAACCCATCGCGTGCAAGACACGAGTGGGGACTCCGCGAAGGCGAAAAAATTCTTCCCCTTCCTGAAAAGAGCCCAAAAGACAGAGGCTACAGTGGAATTCGTAGCGAGCGGGTCCCGAATGAGAATATACATTCCCAAAGAATCAGTTCTCGTGACATTCCTGCTGGCCGGCATCAGCTGCCCGCGCGGCGCGCGGCCCGCGGTCGGCGGCGGCCCCATGCAAGACGCCGAGCCTTTCGGCGAGGAGGCGCTGCACTTCACCAAGGAGAAGTGCCTGCAACACGACGTCGTCGTCACCATCGAGGAGATGGACAAGGCCGGCAACTTCATCGGCTGGCTCTGGATCGACAACGAGAACCTCTCCGTCTCGCTCGTGGAGCACGGCCTCGCCTCCATGCACCACACCGCCGAGACCTCCGAGTACGCCCGACCCATCAAGACCGCTGAGGAGAACGCCATCAAAAAACGTATCGGCATCTGGAAGGACTACGTCGAAGTGGAAAAAGAAATCGAAAAGGAGAAAAACGCCCCGGTTCAGGACAGGACCGTGAAATACGACAAAGTGTACATTACCGAAGTCACGCCGGAGGGCCACTTCTACGCCCAGAACATTGAAAACGGTGCGAAGTTGGAAGCGTTAATGGACAAAATCCACCAAGAATTCAAATCGAATGCACCTCTGCGAGGGGCTCTGGTACCCAGGAGGGGACAAATTTGCGCAGCGCTCTTCTCGTTGGACGATAAGTGGTACAGAGCTAAAGTAGAAAAAATAACTGATAACAAAATGGCTCATATTTTCTACATTGATTATGGAAACAGAGAGGTGAGCTTTAATCATTGAGATAACGGTTAATTGTGATAATAGTAACCAAGTCAAGATAACACATTAAAATTATATGCTTTTGCAGTTGTGACACACAAATACAAATTTATCATACTTACATTTAATTATCCAAAAATATACGAATATCTAAAATGGCCTTCAAAACCGAAATTATTGTGGCAAACTAATACTGCCGCTGTAAGGAAAAGGGGCACATCCAACATTTTTTCTTCGAAGTTGAGTTGTTGAGTTGAGTGGTATGTAATCAGTGAAATTTACTGATTCCGAATACGTATTCAACTGTGTCGAAAAAAAAATGTTAGATGTGCCCTTTTGCGTTACGGCGGCAGAATAGTTTACGTTACATGAAGTTGATAATGAGCACAAATGTGATTTTAGGTTCTAAACTACTCGAAACTGGCCAGCCTGCCCGGCGGCACGGAGAGCGAGCCGCCGTACGCGACGGAGTGCGTGCTCAGCTGCGTGAAGTTCCCGGCCGACCCCGAGGACCGGCACGAGGCGGTGCACGTGTTCTCCACGGACACGTGCAACAAGATGCTCATGCTCAACGTGGAGACGCGCGCCGCCGCGGGCGCGCCCGCCGCCGTCACGCTCGTCGACCCCGCCACCAACATGGACCTTGGCAAGGTATGTAATGCAGTGGTTCTTAACCGGTGGTGCCTGGAAGCCCCCGCTGTGGTCCGCGAAGCCACCTGAAATAGTACAATACACAACTAGGGTGGTAATACAAAGAAAGGCTGAGATCGCAGATGTTTGCGGTACGAACTGCAAGCGAGGGACGTGAATATGCGATCGAGGCCTTTCTTTATTACCTCCCGTGTTGTGTACATCATTTAATGTCTACACTGCTGCGCACAGCGTGCGGAAAAAGCAACTTTATGGCCAGGTGTAGCATAATAGTACATTACATAACTAGAGTGGTAATACAAAGAACGGCTGAAATCGCAGAAGTTTGCGGCCCGAGCTGAAAGCGAGGGACGTAAATATGCGATCGAGGGCTTTCTTTATTACCTCCAGTGTTGTGTTCATAATTTTATGTCTACACTTGGCCAGAAAGCGGCATTTTCCGTACGCGCAGCGTACTTACTTCTAAACCTTGTAAGTTGGTGGTCCGTGGTAAGACACAGATTTGGTCAAATGGTCCCTCATCACTAAAAGGTTAAAAACCACTGCTATAATGCAAGAAGTCTTATGCTTCGCCACAAATGCTTCATACAAGAAAACCATGTATGTTCTTCCCTAAATAGATTATGACCTTACACGTGATTATGACACAAAATGTAATGTTGCCATTTTGTGCAAATAAATTATCCGAGCATAATGCATTTCTTCAATTATTTCATTAAAAAGGGGAATTTTGAGTTAGTAACATATTTTTCTCTTCATCCAAATAAACAAAAACATAATTTCGTGGCCTGGTAATTTATTCCATAATTTATTATGGATGACAGATTTTGTAAAATTATTAAAGTTCTTAATCAATGGCAACATTAACGTGACTTAACGATCTGATCTCGGGAAGCACATACCTGGTTTGCTTGTTCCATAACCATCGTTGCACACAGCGTAAAAAACGTATTCTGCTAATGGAGACGTTTAGATAGGGCAATCGTGCGGAGGCCGCGGGGTGAGACACGGGTCGGCCGAGCCCGAATTGCATACATTGCCGTGCCAACAATGAATAATTCAAGACATACTCGCAAAGCATGTGTAACAGCGCACTTGCTGAGATAGGCGGATGTCTCCCGCACGAGCGTTGGCAAATTGTGCCTTAGATGTCCAGATATCCTTTTAAGGTGATCCCCAATTTCTCGTTCTTTAGTAAATAATGTACTCGTGTATTGTTACAGAACCTGATAAAACAGGGTCTTGTGTTGATGGAGGGAACGCGCGACCGGCGACTGGCGGGTCTGATGAGCGAGTATCGCACGGCGCAGGAGCACGCCAAGAGCTCACGGCTCAACCTATGGCGGCACGGTGACGTCACAGAGGACGACGCCGTGGAGTTCGGCGCGCGCCGCTAGGCCCAGCGACATCTCCATTCAACCACCTGTTCCTCTCAACCGCTAACGTCCAACTGGCGACCGACCTGGCAGGCAATCGCGAATCCCACACCTGTACGCTTATAAACCAACTTACTTGTTTGCGTTGAACTGCCTCCGTAATTCTTGGAACTGTAGGAAGATCAATTAAAGTTGTGAACACGTAACCTCCTGGGCACGACTAGTTCTATTTTTATAATATATTTGTAAACATGATTCTATTATGAAATAGATAGTCTTATTGTGTAATTTATGAAACGCAGAAATATAGTCAAGAGATGAATTTTCTTTCATTAAAAAAAAACTAGTGTGTAAATATACATTATGCTGTATTTGACTATTAATTTTTTTTAAAGTCATGAAATTAGATATATATTTTTATATGTATATCACAGAAATAAAATGAAGTTTTGTTAAAATGTAAGCTTGCATTCTAAAAAACAAATGGCAGAATGGGAACTCTCAGGAGGTTAACACTGGCGATAATTCAGATGCCGATCGCGCGATGGTGGTGCGACCCGCGGTCTCCTCGCCTCTCCGGCTCCCTATCTCTTTACAGACATCGCTCAATTGATCCTGGGTAAAATATCGTATAGTTTTTTAATCCAGATTTTTATATATTTCTGCCACGCAAAAGTACGACTTAAATAAGTATAACGTATAATGACGACTTATAAGTCATACTCATATTACCAATTGTAAATTATAAGTGTTATCAGCAAGTCATACATAAGTATTTCATTTATGTCAAAGTTATTATTTATTTATTTACATGCTCACAATTGATAAAAGTGGAAAATGGTAAAAATGTAGTTTTCTGTCATAAAGAAAAATTTAATTGAGTTGAGTGTTTTGATTGATTGTTTGCGCTTATAACGGCGACCTCAGTTTTACATGTTTGATGAAGTAACTTGTGTTATGGTGGACCAAACAAAGCATAATAGTCAGGAATTGTTATCATAATACTTATGTGCAATAAGCATTTGGAGCCCAAATGTAATTAGATAAAACAGCAATTTGAAAAGCAATTTTTACATCTTGTATTTTTACGCAGTAAGTCTTCCTTTGTAACAGTGAAATATTGAAATTGATGTATTTGCAATAATATGTGTAGAACTATAATATTTTTTGTATGTATACATGTGTAATACGATTCTCATAATAATGGCGAACTACAGGTGATGTTTTAGTAATGTGGCACGCGCGCCGCTCGGCTGATCTCCGGCGCAGGCCGACACCGATCAACAGTTTGTTCTCAACCTTGCATAAGTATACGGTACGCTAATCGCGCTTATTACCTTATAATTTTCCGGTTAATATTATTTATCTAGATTTATTTTTTTCTTCTTTTTTAGATTGTATATTTTGAAGACTTCAATCAGCTGTTATCTTAGTATGCGTTTTCCCCAAGTCTGAATTATTAATTTATCTTTTTTTAATGATGATTTACCGAATCGTGTTTTTTCTTACATATATGAACAGATTTTTAGTTTCATATATCGTACTTACAAACGATTGTATGTGCCCTGCCTCTTATTGAGATGATTATAAAGTGGGGCATGGACTTTGTTTACACTTATTTGAGTACCATAAGGTGCGTGGATTGTTAAAAAAGAACTTGGTTTATTAAAATAAATAATTTAGGAAATAAGCTTTTTTATTACCTATCTATCCATAATTTTGGTAGTCACGTAATTCATATAACATTATACTCAGTTTTGTAGCTATCTTGAGATCAGTCAAGAGCAGAAGTAGCCGAGTAAAAGAAGCAATCCTAATTATCTAAGCGGGCATTTCTCCAGAAATATGTCTGCGACTCATTTATCTGTCTCCATACATTTAGTATGAAAAAGGGCCAGATGAATGAGGTGACCGCAGACATATTTCTGGAGAAATGCCCAAGCACTACCATGAGATGTCACTTGCTTGGCCGCACGTAAACAAAAGTGGCGAACAAACACCAAGTGTTAAAAAATATAAATACACATTCTGTGAAGAGCATGGAGCGTACTATTGGTGCCGATGACAGGCAAGTGACGTCAACCTACATATGGGCTGATTTAGTTAAGGTTTAACATTGTTTTACCGTTACCGTAACGTAAATTACCGGTATCGTTTAAGTTATGAATTAATTATATTTTCTACTTTGGGGTCATCCACAAAGTACGTCACGAGGTTTTTCAGACTTTTAGACCCCCCCCCCCCCCACCCTCCCACCATTTCACACTTCCTAACCCCCATATGGATTTCATTGAATGGTAGAAGACATTTTGAAATTAAAAATGTATACGAGTGGTTTTTCATTTTAACGGAAAATTGGAAATTATATTCATGCGCTCTATATCAAAATACGTTTCTGATTTATTTTCCAATTTCCCGTTTCAATAAATAAGATTATACAGGTTGACACAACTTGTTTTACCATTAACACTAACTAATGGAAGTAATGATAAAATTAATTCATAGCTTTTACGATACGGGTAATTTCCGGTAACGATAAATCAATCTAAAACCTAAAGTGAATCATGCTGTACGTGGCTTGACGTCATCGGCACCAAAAGTACGCTCCCTGGTGAAGAGTATACCTATCACGTTTCAAAAGATACAACCCTATGACAGACGGAAGACACGGAGGTTTATTAATAGGGTCCCGTTCGCATCCTTTTAGTACGAAACCCTGAAAAGGAAGCGCACCCGTAGGGGTAGTTTCATGTACATGTTGAGCATTCCGAATGGATCAGTATAATAAAGTTCGGAGAGAAAGATAAATTCAAACTTAGGAAGACGCAATACGCTCACCTCCTTATATTGTAGTTCGTTCTTATCAAAACTTTTTGTTAAAAATATGAAAGAAACAAAGCTAGTAGTAAAGTTCTTAGACAGAAAAGTTATTGTCGCTATTTTTTACAACGAATATGGAAAGTTTTATCTACCAAGTAGTTTAAAATAACGTAACCACAGAGGGTCTACCTTATTTCGTATAAAATTAAATGGTATAAACTCAAAACGTATAAATTCAAAACGTATAAAATCATTTCCTATAATCATTCATTTCGGTTAAAATTCATTTTGTATAACATTTAAAAGCTCTAAATACGAAATCTCTATTCTTCAATATGTCTAACATTCAAAATGTATAAAATCATTACTATGCATAACATTTAAGATGTATAAAATTATTACGCATAATATTCATTTTGTATAACAATTACTTGATCGCATACCTATTTAAAACGTAGATCATTCAAAATGTCTAATCATCACAATGTATACAAAACAGTCCAACTCGTTAAATACGGTGGTTGAAATATAAAAGTACCATTCTTAATGCGGTCCTTGTCACTGTTCCAGTAGTTGTCACCTTGAATGTTATTAAGTCATTTATAATAAAGGACTTAAAAAATCAGTCGGTCGGACTCCGCAACTGCTCCGGCGCTGCGGGAAGAGCAGCCCCTTCGCCCTTGCGTATCAAAGCACAGGCACTAATGCTCGCCTTCGCTCCCCCTCCGCGCCTCCGGCTTTCTATATACACTCTAGGGGTAGGGCAGACAAGACCACGTGGATAGTGGGGTGCTCCGATTCGGGTTTTGTTACCTATGTATTCTCCAATGCATATAAAATACAATATTATCTCAGCCATTATTATTATTTGAACGTTTTTAGTGTATTTTTTTCGGCAAAACTATAAAAAGAAATATCAAATTTTGTCAAAAAAGTCCTGAATTCTTTCAAACTTTAAAACCTGGGCCTCATATTTCAATAATATTAAGGGTTTAAAAAATTAGATCTTTTAACAGTTATACTCCGTGAATGTTATACCTTATAATACTTATAACAAATAACGTTTCGAGCAAATGAATGTTATATCATACGAAATTATACAAAATGACTTTAGAGCATTTGAATTTTATACGAAATGTAATTATACACTTTAATTTTTATGCAATCTGAATTTATACGAAATGAATCATTATCCGAAATGCATTTCGACGAGGTGATTTTATACGGATTGATTTTATACCAAATAAGGGGATACCAACCACAGAATAAGAATTAGTACATACTATCTACAGAAGCCTCTCTCCCTAACAAAACTACCGTTCGCGTCGGATGACCGGACGTAGCTGGCCCGCATCTGACCGTCTCTATCGCATAAAGCGTGCTCTTTTTTTAGGGTTCCGTACCAAAATCGTAAAAAAGGCATCCTTATGGTGTTTCCACCCTAGTGGCGATATTTAACGCAACGGAATCGTGGAGTGAGTCAGTCCTGACGTAACTGCGTCCTCATTGCAGTGTTTCTTTAACTAGGTTGAGAGTAGAAAAAATAGTACTCGTAGATATACGAGAATACTTCACATCTAAGATAGGGTAGGTATTTTGCAATAAAAGGCGAATAGTCCAAGTCTCTCTTTTTTAATTTTTATCTGTTTGTAGATATGAAAAATCGCTGTCTTATTTAAGACGAATTAAAGTCAACGTCACGATTCTCAAAGATCAACGCGCTAGACGCCAAAGTAGCAACCTAAAGGCTACATAAGGCGGCCAACCACCCCGCATTCTGCGGGACAGTCCCGGATTTCATGTTTCTGTCCCATATTTATATATAAGGTGTTTCCAAATTAGATGCCAATACTTTGAGAGACGTTAATTGACATCAAAATAATTCACTTTAAATAGGAATTAAGGTGTCCGTCAAGATAGCGTACACCGTAAAGATATTCAGAATCTGATGCAGCCAATAAATAGTACCCAAATAGTACCGACGAAATACCTAGGTGAAAAAAATAGTACCCTTAAACTTTTCGAAATATAAGGCCTGTTCACGGTGTACGCTACCGGGCGTCAAGCTGGCGTACACCGTTTGTATCTCTGGAACGGCTTTGTTTTTGGAAACGATTTATATCTCAAAAAATAGTACCCAAATAGTACCCTAGGGCCCTAAAATTTTATTTCTCTAGCTATCGTAGAAGCCGAGATATTCCATAACTTAACGGTGTACAAAATTTCACACCGTCAAGCTGGCGTACCCGGGAATTCCTTATAGAAAGAGCTCACTATATCTCGGCTTCTACGATAGCTAGAGAAATAAAATTTTAGGGCCCTAGGGTACTATTTGGGTACTATTTTTTGAGATATAAAGCGTTTCCAAAAACAAAGCCGTTCCAGAGATACAAACGGTGTACGCCAGCTTGACGCCGGTAGCGTACACCGTGAACAGGCCTTATATTTCGAAAAGTTTAAGGGTACTATTTTTTTCACCTAGGTATTTCGTCGGTACTATTTGGGTACTATTTATTGGCTGCATCAGATTCTGAATATCTTTACGGTGTACGCTATCTTGACGGACACGGAATTAAGAACACTAAGAATACGTAATTTTTTTCATAAAATTAAAATTCTGACCAAACAATTATCCTGTGCATTTAACTGACATAGTGGTCGCTTTCTATCACGTGAGCGTGCATTAAGAAGTTTTATACGATAATCAAAGACGTCTTTATCGCTTAATTCTGCTTATCTCATTAACAGGGTGTTATAACGTGGCAGTTTCTTTCCTGACTTTCTCCAAAACCTAACATAGGTAAACCTTAAGTTTGATACTTAAGTTAACTTCTAAGGAAAGTACTATCAGCTCTAAAAGTATTGGCATCTAATTTGGAAACACCTTATATACCACAAGGGGCGTGGGTCGACCGTAAAAAACGTATCAGAGGGAAACTCACAGCACGGGATAAAACATGTCCGATTTAGCTTCAACGGGGGGAGACCCGCTTCAAAATAAAGGAGAGGTCCTCAGTTCGTCAGAATATCTTTTTTCATGTATGTTCAACGATTATTCGAAGTCGAAGGCGGTATACCTCCCAGGGTGATCCAATTGACAGCAGATTTGGATCTGATGATGGGATCTTGGAGAAATCGAGAGATCTCGACAAAAATTATAGGCACACCTATAGCGATATGGGGGTTGTTTTTTATAGTAACTCGAGCATTTGTTTTTGAATAGGTTCGTTTGGACTCTATTATTTTATTTTTTTTATTTAACACTAACAGACCCCATATAAAATGATTTCATTTCCTCGTAAGTAGTGATGTCCCGTTCCCGGGAATATTCCCCACAAGGGGAATAATCCTTCAATCTTCCAACCTTCTGCAATAATTTAAATTTATAGACAAATGAGATATTCAGTTCCATCAACTAAAGCAGCACCTGCTGCCTGCTGTTCCGTGGACATAAAATTGGATTTTCTCTCTGTATAGCGGGCGAGTAAGATCATTCACAACCTGAAGTGACAAATGCTTTTATGCCGCGTCCAGACTGGTGCAACGCAACATGTAAGGCAAAGTTTTGTCTTTCATTGCATGTTGTGTTGCACTAATCTGGACGCGCCATTAGTTACGTGACCCAAAATAGTGCGGGTAATATAATATA
The DNA here is from genome assembly GCA_947034925.1 of Eudemis profundana. Lineage (NCBI taxonomy): Eukaryota > Metazoa > Arthropoda > Insecta > Lepidoptera > Tortricidae > Eudemis > Eudemis profundana. The sequence goes on from OX344794.1 coordinate 32,857,067, forward strand.
ACCCATGACCAGTGTGTTAGTCTTTTTGCTGCGCAAACTTAAGATGTACGGACATCCGTATCCGCATTTGATTGAGAGTCCGCATCCGCAGAATAGGGATGACGACTGGGTTAAAACTATATAATTCTATTTAGTTCGTCACTTCCGTCAGTTAGTTTATGGAAAAAAATGGGACACGTATTTTTTGGTTTATCAAAATATTAAAAATCGACAAAGTTATAGATCATCAAACTTCTGGAGTGGGGACTTGTGACGTCACAATTGTACCTAGGAGTGACGTCACTCGAAACTTCTAAGCACTCTATCCTCGTCATTTTTTGTTTGTCAAACAAAAGAAAAAATACGTGTACAATATTTTTTAATAATCGAAATGACGGACTAAACAGTTTTTTTTAGTCGTCTAGCCCATTCTGTGCAAGTCGCTGGAAGGACGAGGCTCAGCGGGAGCGTGTGTAAGTACTGTGAGTGCTTGTTAATTTAGTACTATCTCCGAATAATCAATTAGAATGTAGTAGATCTGGGACGTTGCAGCTATTCGCATCGATATCCGCAAACGCAAAACTTGCGCATTAATTTGATAATCGTCATTCACAATAAAAACGATACAGAGATTATGCGGATGCGGCGGCAGTACGAGTGCGCGCTAAGGGGTGTGTTTATAATACTCTGATCGATGAGCCAATCAAGAGTATTCAAGAGTATTTGCATTGTTCATGTGACTCTCCGCACGCCTAACAAGGAGTCTCTAATTGACTGACTACAACATTTTTCGCGGATGTAAGTCTCAGAATTTCAGCATCCGCATCTGCAGATATCCTAAAAAGTGCATCTTGATATTCATCACTGCAGTCAGCATTCGTCTCGAATTTGTGGAATCTTAATGAAAAGCATGAGTAGTATTTTTAGGGTTCCATACCTTAAAAGGAAAAAACGGAACCCTTATAGGATCACTCGTGTGTCTGTCTGTCACAGCCAATTTGCTCCGAAAGTACTGGACCGATTGAGTTGAAATGAAATTTGGTACATATATTAAGGTTAATGATCCAAACACGGACGTGTCACGGAAATATATGAATTTTTTATTTTAATCATGGGGGCCACTTTCGGGGGGTCAAACAGAAAATATTAAAAAAAAGTTAGCAAACTATATCGTGTGGTGTGACTTATTAAATAAAAGGGCTCACTGTGAGAAGTTAAAATATATTTTTTTTTATAATTTTTATATTAATAGTTCTGAAGTTGTTTAAGAGAATAGGCAAAACTTGACCATTCCCCCCATCTCCGAAACTATTGGTAGTCCTGCACCTATAGATTACAGGACAACCTATAAGAAGTCTGTGCAATAAAGAATAATTTTGTTGTATTGTTTTGAACGTACAGAACCCTCTCCACGCGAGTCAACTCGCACTTGTCCGGTTTTTTTTAAAAGTACTACGTAATTTCTACGCCATACCAGACGTTATAATTAACTTTTTTGAAGATTTAATTTCTTTTGTTGTACTATTTCCAATGTTCCGTAGTTTGGGGAATATTGCCCGAGAGAATATTTCTGGGACCCGGAATATTACCGCGGCACATCACTACTCGTAAGTCCAGGGGCCCGTTTCACGAAGCTACAAGTTACAAATTACAAGCGGAAGTCTCTTTCTATCAAAAGGTATTGAAAAGAGACTTCCGCTTGTAATTTGTAAATTGTAGCTTCGTGAAACGGGCCCCAGCAAATTATTTCAATAACTATACCGACGTCTGTGTGTCAGTACGTATACAGAATGTTCGGCACATGGACTGTCAAAATTGTTTGGGGTGCTGGGTAGGGTCGTATGCTACCTTCTCACCCTTGGACTCTGGGTTCTAAGAATCACGTGTATAGAGATACGATTTTTTTATTTGTTTTTCCTAAATTACCCAAAACCTAACATTCGAAGCCCCATAACTTTTTTGTGTATGCTTATAAATGCTTAATTTGTTTAATTGTCTTATGTGTACGTATCTATATGTGCTCCAAAAATAACTATAACTTTATACCTGAATTTTTACCTTTATATATGAATAACTTAATGCATAATAAGCAATTTGGTTTTACTCGGGGTCGCTCGACAACCGACGCTGGTGTCGAGCTAATTAAACATATTTTCGATGCCTGGGAGGAGTCATGTGATGCTTTAGGTATTTTCTGTGATTTATCCAAGGCATTTGACTGCGTATGTCATGAAACATTGATCGGGAAGCTGCACTACTATGGAGTCAGAGAATCGGCACTGAATTTATTTAAGTCATACTTACAAGGTAGAATACAAAGGGTTGACGTGAATGGACAGCACTCACCGGGGTCATTGGTCTCGATGGGTGTACCGCAGGGATCAATATTGGGACCATTCCTGTTCCTTATTTACATAAATGACTTGCCATACCTCGTTAAGACCCACCATGATATAGTATTGTTTGCAGACGACACCTCACTTATCTTCAAAGTCAAGCGACAGCAGCAAGCTTACAATGATGTAAACAATGCTATATCTAAAGTAGTGAATTGGTTCAATGTTAACAATTTACTGTTAAATGAAAGAAAGACTAAATGTATAAACTTTGTCACGCGTAACGTAAATCGCGAGCAAGCAAGTGTCATTGTGAAGGATGAGGAATTGGAACTAGTTGATAGTACAGTCTTTCTTGGTATAACATTGGATTCTAAACTCCAGTGGGGTCCCCATATTGGTAATCTCTCGAATAGACTAAGTTCTGCAGCGTTTGCAGTCAACAAGATCCGACAATTAACAGACATAAAAACAGCTCGATTAGTATATTTTAGTTACTTCCACAGTATTATGTCGTATGGTATTCTGCTGTGGGGCAGTGCTAGTGCTTCAGAGCTTAATACTATATTTGTTCTGCAGAAGAGGGCTATTCGAGCGATATATAAGATGAATTATCGAGACTCACTTAGAGATAAGTTTAAGGACATTAATGTAATGACATTGCATTGTCAATACATCTATGAGAATATTATGTATGTACATAAAAATATCATGAATTTTAAGAAGAACTGTGACATACATAATATTAATACTAGGAATAAACATAAGCTCGCAGTGCCCACCACTCGGCTCCATAAAATAAAAACATCATTCATGGGTAATTGTGTAAGGTTTTATAATAAGCTGCCAAGGAATATAACTGAATTATCTATTAACAAATTTAAGAATTGTGTAAAGCGTAAACTCATGTCTAAGGCTTATTACAGCACACAAGACTACATGAATGATGAAACACCGTGGGATTAACTGCGACTGGAAATAGATATATTTTAAAAACAATGTTTGATTAGTTGTCTTTTTCTGTTTTTGTACTTGCCAATTGTTTGACACTTAGAGACCATTTACATCTCTAAGAAAAAAATGGACTTAATTTAGTAAATAAGTATTTTCAATTTGTATTTTGACGTTTGGAGATCCTTTACACCTCCAAAACATAATATTTTGACAACGGAGACTCTTTACATCTCCATTAATTCTAGTATCAATTTATTTTCTATTTTTTATTTGTCTTGTTTGGACGCATAGAGAGACCCTTTACATCTCTATAAATGTAGTTTTTAAGGTAATGTAATGTATATTAAATTATTAAAAGAGAAACTGGTGAGTTTCTTCCGGCGCTTCTTCTCACCAGAAGGTCATTACCCGAAGCGCCAAAAAAAAAAGAAAAGAAGACAAAGAATGTAAGACATGTAAAAGAGCCCTTGAGGGCCTACTTACAGAAATAAATTATTTTATTTTATTTATTTTATTTTACCACCACAATTCACAAAATGAACCTTTTAACAAACAAAATTAATACTGAGTACGAGAACATCTCCTAGCTCCGCAAACATTTTGACGGTCCATGTGCCGAACACCCTGTATATACAAAATAAATTACTCATGTGGGACACGGACTTAGCTAGTTTGTCGTAACCCATATATGGGGCACTGGACTGTGGAGGTGTTAAATTTCGACTGCGCTATTTTGCTTTGACATATATTTGATTTCACTAATAATTGACATTCAATGCTTTAGCTTGCAAAGCAAAATACTAAACGAACTATTTGGATTTTAGCAGGTCACGTCTTTTCAAGAATGTTCTTAAACTCGTTGGGTTCTATTGCGCTCCTAAATATCGCTTGAGGCTTGTATAATACCTATAACAACATATCAAAAGTTCAAAACGGAAGCCGTATGCAGCGTGAGGAATCGTGTAGTACACGATTCCTTGCCCATTTTAAGGGTATGAAGGAAGCAGTGGCGTGGCGAAAACGAATCTCCTTGGGCAAGCCGGTGCAAATTTGGCGTACATTTTCCTTAAGTGCTGTAGAATAAGGTGCTCAAATGCCTGATATTAGGCAAGCCGGTAGGAATCGAGTTCTTTGGACGCCACTGGAAGGAAGTCTTAAGAAAAAATAAGCCAAAACTGCGCCAGTTTATGTATATAGCGCCTCGCCTCTGCAGTATTACTACTGGATACCAGCCCTATGAAAAGGTAAATTTACGTTGACAATTATTGGGTGAACAAAATAGTGACAAGCGTTATTATTGCTTAATTTGTGCTTTAAATTACAATTTTCAATAAAAAGTACAGCCTTCCATTGTGCAAAGAGAAAAGTTACATCAATTTCGCACTTTGCTAAATTTAATACTTTAACTGCTAGAACTGTCACACGTATATGTTAACAATGGGTGACTGGCAGTGAAAGTGTTAACATCTTATACGACAAAAATAAGATACTATAAAAATAATTTACTTGCCACAAATCTGGGATAGCAGTTTTATGGAAATAGAGGTAAAAGTATTTCTTTTGTACACAAGACATTTTCACTCGTCAACTCACTACACTGTATGCACTAGGGTGTGTCTTGTCACTGTGTCTTCCTCATCTAGAAGAGGTCCAAGATTTGTTGGCAGCATTGGAACGTTAATTAAAAACTGTTGTATGGAAGAGTAGTAGTCTCTGCACGTCCAGGTGTTATCATGGCCACCACCCGGCATAACAGTAAGCTTCTTGCAGATGGCTCCGCATCTCATGTACAGCTGATTGGCCATTTCCGGGGGGACCAGAGCATCATTGGAACCACAAATCACTAAAGTGGGCGCTAGCACTTGCCCAATTTTATTCACTGACATATACTGCAAGAAAAAAGTGGAAATGCACTTAAACAACAGTCTGTGCCAGATTATAGAGCTCTGGTGGCGGCATCAGATGTCACCTGAAGCCTTGCAAAAAGATAAACAATTCTGACTTTCGGATGTCACCGACATCCACATTTGGTCTACTACAATCAGTTATAGGAAAAGTGTACTCAGTTATAGGGTAAGTCAGCAATATAAGAATACATATGGTAAAATACTTGTGGTTTTCTAAAAAAAGCAATATCGGCAGTTGAAGCTTCCCATGCATTGCTCTGCAATGAGTAGTCAGGTCATACATTGACCAAGCATTAAGCAAGGTATTGGCTAAGAAAAAAAAAACAGTCTAACCTTGTTTTTGTAACATAGAAGTGGTAATATCTTCAAGCATTTCCATTTGAGAATGATATGAGCCATGTCAGGTATACTTGTGAATGTATTCTCCACAACTAATGCCCAAATTTTATTTCTGTTTTCCAACCTAGACGCTAAGTCTATAGCCACAGCTCCTCCTGTTACAATCAAAGCAAGATTGCCACATATGACATGTCATATAGATCTAGAGTGCGGCTACGCTAAGTTTGCAGAGGTAAAAAAAAGGTTTTATTAAAAAAAATGCATATGGCACAGATCACAAGAAAGTGGATTTATAGGTCTTGATACTTGGCAAATATCTTTCCGTTTTATAAGTGTATATAATGTGTTTACATACCTACTGCAATAAATATTCAGGACAGTCTCGCACTAATCAATCTAGTCTCAACCATACTAAGCAATACTTTACACATGTACATATTTAAATATATAAAAAATATCCAAGACCCTGGAACAAATCGCCTAGTTTGGTTGGAACTAGATCCATGTATGCAAGACTGATCCAGATATTTATTTCAGTAGGTATGTAGACATATTTTGTAATAAAGGGAAGAATTATTGCCGAATACAAAGATTAAATAATCCTCTTGCTGTAGTTCCTCCATGTTGGCATACTTATATTTTTTAATAAAACATTTTTTCGACCTCTGCAAACTTAGCATAGTCCCACTATACCACTTAACTCAAACATTACCGATTGAAGTCGAGCAGGCCAGGAGTATGATGTGGCAAGACTTTACATACAGACTAATCTTATATAATTGACTGACAAGTGACTAACAAACATGCAGCCCACCTGACGCAAAGCTTAAAACTGCAGCCATATACCACATACAACCTCTAAAGCATGAGGTTCTAAATGGTTTGGACCTCTAGTATTTTCATGTGATGATCATGTGTGTGAAGTGCCTGTTACAACTGGCTCTCTTACTCTTTAAGTCATTCATTGCCAAAAACCCAACTATCTGGTTAATTTTATATGAAAATTTGGGAGCTTGGCACTGAATGTGTTAAAACTGGAACACCACAATGTTATCTATGACTTGCCTACCTTCTTAGCTACCTAGGTAATCTCTGAGTTAATTGGTGGACCCTTGCCTATAGTATTGGTAATTGCTATTAGTCATTTAAGTAAATCAAATTTGAATTGAATCAAACAGCATACATACCTAATGATCTACCAAATAAGACTATTTTTGAATGATCAATATCAGTTCTGTGCATGATGTAGTCAAGTGCCGATTGTGCATCCACATAAAGCCCTCTCTCTGATGGAGTGCCTTCTGACAATCCATAACCTCTGTACTCAACCATCATTATATTGAATTTCAACTTATGGTAAAATCCTGAAACATTTGCCAATCTGAAACAGATAGAATGTGCAATGTATCGTTTTACAAACTTACAATAGTAATGTCTTTATGTCATTTAGCAGTCTTAAAATAGGTAAATAAAATCTCTTTAATATATTCAGCAGCAGCAAAACCTCCTTAAAAATTAGTTTTAATGATTGGTATCAGCGGAATTTGTCCCATTCGTTTTTTGTTCAATTCGTATTTCATCTAATTCTATATTCGTCACACATTCTTTATGAAGACTATTCTTCATTCTACATAAAGAATGTGTGACGAATATAGAATGAGACGAAATACGAATTGAATGAAAAACGAATGGGACGAATTACGCTGATACCTAATGATTCACCTTGCAATTGAATACAGGATGCCAACAGGGGGATCTATGATGGCTTGGCTTTTAATTTAGATGCCTCATATGTGAGGTTCAGATGCACTCTCATTAACAGCATATGAAATAGTCAGAGGAGATAGATTTGAAGTATTTACCTCTGGCCCATGTTTCCAGCATTTCCATGGAAAAATATCATTGTTGGTATGTGGCTACTGTTGTTTGGTTGTTTTATAAGGAATATGTGTATTTTTAAGCCATCTTTGTTATTTATCTTTATATTTTCATGAGGTAACTTGAAATTGCTGGGCTGGAGAATAAACATTCTAGATTCTGGCGGGTCGTTTGGATAATACAACAGCAGGTCTTGAGCACTGTATAGGATCCCTGAAACAACCAACACACTTAGAGACAATTTAAAAATTTGCCTTATCTGCATGTCTATATTATCACAATAAGAAAAACTACTTTAGAAAAATTACAAATAAAGGTTTTCATAGTTTGTACACCAGTGTTATGATTTCTCAGAAGTAAGCCGCAAGGTTTGTTAAAAGCGGTGATTCACTTGTTCAAAACAAGGAGAAAGCAATGAGATCAATTATGAATTATTATAAAAGATGCTCACCAGACAGGCCCACCATGAAGACACAAAATGCAATCAAATAACCATATAGAAAAAATACGAGAATACTTGATATTAATGTTAATGTCGACACATCCCAAAGTCTATATAATATAACCCAAAAAATATGATACATTCTCACACTTAACGGGTAAGACATCAAAATAACTAAGAAAACAATGTTCTTTTTTATTTCAGGTTTCTTATACCGAAACTAACAAGTTGATGTATTTGCCATAAATTACTTTGAAATGTAACAGGTCTTCTAAATTTTATCAAAATATATCTGTTTTGGAAACATTATAACTCGGTGACTGAAAGTGAAACTAAAATATTTTTTTTACAGAAGAATGTCTCTCTCTAGCGCTAGTTGAGCGCTAGCAAGCAGTTGGAGTTGACAATGACATTATGACAATATGTATGACATATAAACTGAAGCGTTCACAATTTCGTAATTTTTGCGTATTTTTTTAATTGCGCGGTCTACCCACCTAAAATATTATGGTCAATTTTATAAATTTATATGTGATATGGTGGGTAGACCATATTGGGGCAAATATTCAGCGTTTTTACGGCGTTTTATTTTCGTCATTATTGTCTCAGTAAATATTGTTCAAAAAAACGATGCCTAGAGTTAACTTTTTATGAAACCGAAAAACAGTCCCGAGTTTAAGTCTAGTTTTATCAAAATCGTCACGATTTGTCCTTTCGTTATAGTAAGTAATCGTCGGACAACAATGATTGTCAAACCGCGTGGTCAAAACGCTCGGAGAATCGCCCATTGCGTAATATGACCTCAACTGTACACACACACTCGGCGAGACCGACTTAGTTAGAAAGTGTTTCTTACGAAGTCGACAAGTCGACCGCGTACAGGTAGAGTAAAATTGACTATCTTGCCTTGCACGTCGCAATATATTGGAGTATTGAGTCAAAATATTCATAAATACATAACTGAAAAATAATAACAAAATGTAATACCTACTCGCTATTTTGTCTACCCGCGCCCACAAACGCTGAAAAGGGTTACGAAACGTCAGGACTTAACATGTAGTAATATACGCGATTTAATTCGTTTAGGTGGTTTTATTACTATGATTGATATTATTGTGAATAATTCCTAAAGTATAAGTCATTCAATTCAAATGTAAGAATCATTTACAGTACATTTACTGACCTTTCATTTGATATTTCTTATGTGGATGTAAGTTGTGTAGTTTTGACGCAATTAACCCTTAAATGCATAATAAAAATGATGTATATCTGCATCGTATATTTGATGGCCAGTGCAGCAATATGCAGCTATCCAAAATCACATTTATTACTTTTTTTTAATAAATGTGACATTTACGTGTTAGATTCCGAAATCATCCATAAACTGTTACAGTATTTTTTTTCTGTAGTGTCATATTTTCAAAGTTTGGCGCGTAAGTCGCTACACTGACCGCCGCGAAATTTACAAGTTCGAATTTTATTGCTAAATATTTAAAAAAAACTACAAGCAAAAATTGTTTCTGAAAAGGGTAAAAGGTAAGTTTAATGTATATTATTAACATGTTTGATCATAATAGTATTGTTTTTCGAAAATTTGTGTTTTGTTTGTGATGCATAAATATATCACCATGCAAAATCAGTTGTAAACTAGTATTAGAATTTACTTTATTATTTCGTTATTTGTATACCTAGTCATTGAGAAGTTTTAGATATTATTTTCTTATAAATTGGCATCCGTAGCCTAAAAGTAAAAAGTCTTTTTAAAGTACATATACATAGTATATTTAATTTACATTAATAGTTTCATAGTGGAATCATAATTAGGTACCTACTTAGGAAGATAAGTTAATTAATGTCGCGTTAAGACGCTAATGCAGGGTTTCCCAAACTGTGCGTTGCGACACCCTAGGGAGTCGCGACACTGTCCCAGGGGCGTCGCGACACGGGAGTTTCAAGTCGCCGTAAGTTAAACCTATAACGACCCGCACGTGTCTTAGTTTACAAGGGCGTCGCAAAAAGTTTACACCCTGCCAAAAGAGTCGAAGTGTAAATAAGTTTGGGAACCCCTGCGCTAATGCATAGTGATGTATATCTGCATCAAGCCTTTTTTGGGAAATAAAGTTTTTTTTAATTACTGATTTTTCAACTTATCAAAAATCTATTCTTATACTTATCAAAGATCTATTTCAATTTATCAAAAAATTACGCAAAAATCATGTATTTAAGGGTTAAGCATTCTTAAGAACGCGGGAGCGGCTAATTGGATGACGTCATATTCGATGACCTTGACCTTTCAGAGATTGTCTCCCGGCAGTTTTGTTTTGGGGTCCAGAGTACATACCTACTAAAATTTGGTGCTGTTATCCGGAAGTGAACTTTTTTCATAACTCCAGGCACTATTTAGCTGATTGCAACCTTTCTTGATGATTGAAATAAATAAAACATATTAGTTTTATGAATTTTATTTACAGAAATTCGATAAAAAGTCAAACATTAAAGAAGAAAATATTGCATTTCGAAACTAAAATAAGTAAACAATAAAAAATATTTTTGCAAGCACAATGTAATTATAATTATCCAAATTACAGTTTTCGATTCACTTCTAATTACTATTAAAACTTCATATTTCTAGAGTATCTGTTAAGCGTCGCCAGTCATTCTGTTCTCTGTCTCCATATAAACGTGGCTTGGTTTTTATTTTTAAACTATATACTTTATTCCTATAAAGAGCTTTGTACATAAAACGGTGAAAGTCACATCAATGTTTGAGAAAGGGAATCTGTGGCTTAAAAGTGAAAAAAAAAATGCAGAGTGAAGAAAATCTACCAAATTTCCAGCTACAATTTTAAACGACAAAAATCGGTTTCCAGTAGAAATGCCTTATTCTATTGTACCTAAGTTTTTCCAAAGTGACATAATAGTCCAGCCTGCCTTTTTAAAATAAAAACCAAACCAGAGTGGCTCACTCTGCGATTCCGCCGCGCGGCTACTAGTTCCAAATTTTGCACCTCCGGATCAATGATATTTTAGTAAACATACGTTATACCCTTACGTTCTAACCGAAAAAATGCTTCTCCGATTGCACTTATTCGTATTTCTCTTTTGTTTTTAAATACTAAATTTTAAAAATTGCGAAAGAGGGATGGCATATTTAAGTAATAAAAAAAGAGACAGCTAGCTTTTGTTACTTGCGTTAATTTTGAAACGTCACCCAGATAACCAATTCTATGATATGATTGTTTATCTTTCACTCACACCCGTTGTCAAGTGGATAAGTTTGTCTCCTTCATTCACGAAGTGTCATTTAGGTGGCCACGTTGCCAAGATGGCGTCATATTTTAAAAATTAAATAATAAAATTAGAACATTAAATGATACACCATTTGTGCGTGCGATAAGGGATCCCTTTTGCTTTGTTGCATTTTACTGTGTAATTTGTGTATTTTTTCATTACACACGACGGCATTTTTTTTGGAAATCTGCAGATGTCTACAGCTGACATTCCGATGCGTCTTGTTGACTTACCCGAGAGCGACTAAGCGGGACTACGCTAATTAGCGTTCATATAGTGCTTCAGTGCTTGTAATCTATCTACCTATAAAACATCATTGCTCCGGATGGGCTTCAACAGCGACCAGAAAGAGAGAGATGGTTGGATCCGGTGCGTTCCGTTCGATGGTCAGAACCAAACATCAGTTTTGTTAGAAAGATAATTTCTGTACGTAGTAGGTAGGTTTGTGACCAAACTAAGATCTTTAGACCCTGTTACGCGTCTCGTTCTAGTGTGTTTGACACAAGGTGCAACAAGGGAACCCAACAAGGTAGCATCGAGACGACTGGCGACGCGACGTGTAAAGAAAGGGCAACCATTAGTCAATAAAATAAACAGTGTATTTAACATTTCAAGAAATCAATCATCAACAACTTATTTCTGTGAAAGTATCTTAAAAAGTTAATGAGCTATCAGTAGCGTGGCGTCAAATTTTCTATGATGAAGCCTAATTTCATCGGGAACAGTAAAGCGCTTGAGAAGTGGGTTTTATATACGCCACGCTACTGTGATCTATGAAACTTGAAAAACTCGAAAATTAAGTTAGTTGTACTCTTGCAGAAGTTACATTTAGAAATTAAGAAAAACTTGAGTAAGTCGAGTATTAAAATGATACAATTATGATGGACGGACTATATAAAAACTTGTTGTGTATCTACCGCATGCTTCCCGTGTTTGAATAATATATTACACCCGTTTAGTTAAGTGCTGTCTTGCATACAAAATCATTGTACAATATGTAACTATTACAATACTTCTAACGAATATCCATAAGTACATAAATATGATCAGAGAACGGAACTCCCATGGTAAAAACTAAATGCTTAGATCCCTGCCCCGCTAAGACGCCATGGCGACGTCGCTGGCTACGTATCCCCTACAAAAAGATGGCAGCCAAAGTCGCCAAGTGAGCTCGCTGTCATACATTTAAATACGAATTATGTGGCTACGACAGTAGGGTATTTGACAACAATCAAAATAAATTCATTAACTCTAACCAGCAAATTACGCTTCCAAAACAGCCCGGATGAAATCATTCAAACTTATTTTCGTGCCATCAACGATTTTACAATGATGATAGTATTTCATACTAAACTGCATACATTCGGAGCGTTTTGACACTTCATAAAAAGAAGCTGATTTGAACTGTCATCAAGTAGCCTGTTGGCAACGTCGCTATGGCGCCCCGGTAAGGCAGGGCACTGGGTATTTTTTTTACTTCATATTGAGTAAGAATGACATTTAAATAATAGAATATTACGCAACTAGGGTGGTAATACAAAGAAAGGCCGAGATCGCAGATGTTTGCGGCCCGAGCTGCAAGCGAGGGACGTAAATATGCGATCGAGGACTTTCTTTATTACCTTCCGTGTTGTGTACATCATTTTATGTCTACACTTGGCCAGGAAGCGACTTTTGCCACTTTATGGCCAGGTGTGGCATAAAAGTCAATAATGAGAGAAAATGTTACGGTTGAACATTATCTATATATTTAAGAAGTGAGTGAAAAGGTTTTCACTTTTGCTCCTGGCGTTACGGCTACAGGCTACGGTGACTGTTTAATATCAGGTACGCATGTTTGCCACCTGAGTAGAATAAAAGAATAATAATGAGATAGTCAAGAAAACAAGTTCATTCCCTGTTGCATTTAGTTTTTTCATTATAAGAGTTTCGCACACTGATTATAATAAATAATTTACACGTTGCAAATAAATAATAGAAATACTAACTAGACACATTTTACATAATCTGTAGGTAATGGGTTAACAGGTTACAGTTAGGGATTTGTACGCGCACTCTCGTCTTAGACGTTTTTATTATATAGTCCAGCTGCAGGCACCGGCATGGCGTGAAATTGCGCACTAAAATTATCTTATCCTTGTAAGATACGAGATAATAGTTATTTTCAGATCCCTACTACTTTTGCTCTGCATATTAAGACGTGCCGGCACCTTTGAAAGATGATTCAACACAACAAGTAACCAAACTCATAATGTAAAACAAATATCTAAAACAAATTATTATAACAAATTTACACTATTCACTTACACAAATAATTTTATGCCACACCTGGCCATAAAGTGGCTTTTACCGCACGCTACGCGTACGGAAAAAGCCGCTTTCTGGCCAAGTGTAGACATAAAATGATGTACACAACACGGGAGGTAATAAAGCAAGCCCTCGATCGCATATTTACGTCCCTCGCTTGCAGGTCGGGCCGCAAACATCAGCGATCTCGGCGTTTCTTTATTTTACCACCCTAATTGTGTAATTTAATATAAATTATAAAGGGATATGTATAACTATGTTTAAAGTTTAATTTATGTTAAAATTCGTAGGTGTCTATATTTGTATAATTACTTGCAAGGGGAACTCCCTTCTCCACATATTAAGTATTAATTCACTCGATTTAGGGATAACTAATAGTTGTTTCTTTAGTTAGACGGACAGATACTTTCCAGCTTCCGTTATTGACGTAGTACTAAAGATAACTAAACTTGTGATATATCATGCAGGTATAAGGTATAGCAACTCCCTTAGCAATAAAACTACTCGCTTATTCAGCAATAAAATGCAGATAAAAGCAAAATACAAATATTCACGATTATAATATTTAACCACTGTATAATATTCTAAGAATGTATTTAATATAAATTAGCCTAGTTTGAATGAATTCGAGTGGATATTGAATAGCAATTCAGGCTCCACCAAGTGTACATAACGCTTGACCACGATGTTGCCTCCTCCGCTTCTCGCGATTACTTCGTCCTAGGGCACATCTACTTGTTTCGTCGCTCCTGATTTTGTCACGCTGCTCTTATACTCAAACGAAAAGGCTATGATAGGTTAGGTTTTTGTAAAGTTTATAAAAATAGATTTGTTACAATTAATAAACTTCAACATGCATATAATTACTGTATGTCATAATAACTAACGAATCGTAAATAATCTGACGGTATTTATGATGTTTGTTGGCCCTTGTACTTGCATTTGTGCCTATGTCTAGTTACAAAACGAAACTCGATACAAGAAGACATTGCACCTATTAAATACTTGTAATCTTGGTATAATTCTAATATTTGTAATCTACTAAACTACATAATCATTAATCAATACAACAACAACAAGAAACTGAAATATGATTTAGAACGTACATGCTTTATCTAACGATTAAGATTAACGCTATTTACTATTCTTGACCCCATTTTTTTGTTTATTATATTCGTTGAAGAGATCTTGGACGTCTTTCAGGGATCTTTCGATTTGATTCACGAAGTTTGTCGAGCTCTGCGAAATAATAAAATATTAAGTAATTAAACGATTAAATACTAAAATAATCTCAAGGGGAATCATTTCGGGAGACAAACACACAAAAGTTGAATCATTTCGGGAGACAAACACACAAAAGTTTAAGCAAATTCACAATCTAACAGAGTATTTACAGGAAATAATCAGACAAATGTTTATGAAAGGTATAGTTGTCAATGTTTAGATATCAGTTACATGGAAAGTGCGATTGGCTATTGCTCCAATATTGATTCGTCCTATTTTTAATTAAGTAACAAAATTCACCCCCGTTCCCTGCATTCAATATCGGGGCGCCACTCTAGCATACGAGTATAAAGACTCCCATTCGTTCGATACACACGCTCACATAAGGACAGATTGATCCGCTTCCCCCTTCCCGCTGGTCCGCGCACTTCGAGCAATCAGCGATAAGTCAAGCTGGCCCTGGCCAAACGTCTTGTTTCGACCCCAGGCGTTCAGGCCCCCACCTGGTCAGACCCTATCGAGGTGGACCGGGACTAAGCGACCTGGTTCGGTCTCAGGCGCCCCCGGCACCCACCCAGTCCGATCCACTCAGGGTGGTCCGGCTAGCGACCTGGTTCGACCCCAGGGAACGCCACGGCCGACCACCGGGTCAAATGATCGCTATGCCCAATAAGGGTTGCGAGTTAGTCAATTTTCAAAAAAAGGCTTACGGTTGGCCGGCAGCGCGCTTACCGCGAAACAATGTACAATGTAAAAGCGCTCTTACAGTATGGAGTTTCTTACGAAGAATGCTGAGCGGCTCGAGACGGGCTTAAGCCATTTTCGACGCGCACACAGGCGCGGCGCGCTTGAAATGGTGTACATACATATCGCAGAATAGGTTCATAAATGTTAAAACGCTGTTCCGTTTCTTTACTCATGTGACTGTTCTCGGTTGTCAGGGAGTGAACTCACCGTTTTGGGGCAGCTCTTTTTGCTGGAGACGTGGAAGAAGAGCAATTCCTCGCCGGCGATGATGTAGGAGACGCCGTAGCCGTCGTCCGCCACGGGGCCGAAGCCGCCGCCCGCGCTAATGCACTTCGGGTGCTTCTTCAGGTCCAGTTGGCTTGTTTGACCTGGTTCGTACATTTTTATTCATTAACTAGCTGTCCGCAATAGGCTAGACGACTAAAAAACTGTTTAGTCCGTCAGTTAGATCACTAAAAAATATTGTAGGTACACGTATTTTTTCTTTTGTTTGAAAACAAAAAATGACGAGGATACGATGCTTAGAAGTTTCGAGTGACGTCACTCTATGGTACAATTTTCACCTACGTGACAAGCCCCCCTTCAGTTGTTTGATGATCTATAACTTTGTCGATTTTTAATATTTTGATAAACCAAAAAATACGTGTCCCATATTTTTTCATAATCTAACTGACGGACTAAATATAATTTCATATTTAAGTCAGTTACAGTTATAATCGCTAGTGACACGCAGTGACGATATTAAAAACATTTTTTTTATGTTGGCATGAATTAATTTAGTTCGGGAAGTTTTGTTTTTCTTAAAAACAGCAGGAATTAATTTGTCTGTTAAGTTGGTAGTTGTGTATTTTTATTGTAAAGTTAGTATTGAACGCGTAATCCTTGACCTAAGTTTAACCTAGATTTAGAAGTCAGTGGCTGCTAGCAGTATTTTTAGCGATTTTTAAAACACTAGTGCTTTTAAAGGGAATAGAGTATAGACTTCTCTGAACTCATATTATGTATGTTCTTATATTAGTGTTCGTGACCGAGTAAAAGACAGATAAAAGTACAGGAGTAGAAAAACAATCTTACGGTATAGGTCATAAGCGTAAAAATCTTACCGTGCGGTGTTTGACTGGTGGAAAGCCGCCAAGGCTCATTGAACACCTCCTGGAGGAAGTGCGATTCGAGTTCCAGGTACTTGGAGACCACGTATAGACAGAACAGGTGCCGGTCGATGCCGCGACCCGCCATAGCGTCCTGGTAGCCGAGTTGGTGCCGCTTGCTCGCCTTCGCGAACAGTTCAAGCTTTTCTTCAATCTGCCGACAAATAACAATGATTAAAATTGATGTACCGTAAAACGGGGTGAGTATGGACAAAATTGACATTCAAACCTCGATAACATTTTATTTTTACATTTGCAAACTGAGTTTGTATTTTAGTTTTTTTATGATTTTGGGTAGTTCCATTTCATAACTTTAAAGATAAACACAAAATTCCTCCTCACCCCGTAGTCCCTCGTAGTTGGGGTGAGATGGGATTTCATACTAAGATGATATGGGCAAATTGTTGGATCGACACTTTAAGCTTAGTCCCGCTTTCGGGGATAACTCGACCGTGCGTGCAGGCGAGTGGCACAGACAAGTGATTCAAAACTCAAATATAAAGATAAATATTAAAAAACTTCTGATTATATACGGTTTTTTACTATGTCCCGCTTTCGACGAAAGAA
The DNA here is from genome assembly GCA_947034925.1 of Eudemis profundana. Classification (NCBI taxonomy): domain Eukaryota; kingdom Metazoa; phylum Arthropoda; class Insecta; order Lepidoptera; family Tortricidae; genus Eudemis; species Eudemis profundana. The sequence continues at coordinate 32,874,186 of OX344794.1, forward strand.
TCCCGGTTTTTTACTCAAAAAGTTTCATAATCCCGATTTGGTAAAAAAAAATCTGGTAGTCTGTGCAGAAAGAGAATAGGCGTGGCGAAAAACGGAACAAGGTTAGTTCCGTTTTTCCCCAAAATTAATCCTATTCTCTTTCCGCACAGACTCTAACGCTGTAGAGTACTGACGGTGGCATCAGGGTTCTCCATCGCGGTGACCCAGGCGGAGCTCTCGATGGTGCACGGGCGCAGCGTCTCGGTGCGGCCCTCGCGGAACAGCCGCGTCATGGACGCCTCGTACGTGAGGCAGAAGCGCCCCGCCGACCGGTAGTAAGACAACTGCAGGATCAGTTGGATGAACGCGTCCGGCGACACGCGGCACTTCTTCATGAAACCTGACAAGCGGAGCTCGTAGTTAGCATAAGGTACAATGGCGTGGCGTAAAAGATATCCTTGGGCAAGCCGGTGCAGATTTGGCGTACTTTTGCCTAAAGAGCTGTAGAATAAGGTGGTCAAATGCCTGATATTAGGCAAGCCGGTAGGAATAGAGTTCTATGGACGCCACGCCACTGTAAGGTACCGTAAAACTCCCCAACTATAGTCCAATCGACAAACTATGGTTCAAAATGAAAGTCATTAACTATCAATATCCATTTTGCTGGCGGGTCATAGTTTAGTGAAAATGCTAGGCAGTTAACCAAATGGCTAACTAAACCAGTTGGCTGCGACATATATATTTTTGAATACAACCATTTTTCGATCTCTGCAGACTTAGCGTAGTCCGGCTATCTATAATATACGCACCTTTTCCATACTTCTTAAACATCAGAATCTTAAGGTCAACGTCGTTGAGTAGTTTTTGCGCGACGCCGTAGGATATGTCGATGGCCTTAGATAGGTCCTCGTTCTCCAGGTCCCACTGAAGGCGGATGGGCGCCGGCGGTGGTGTGTCCACCTCACCGATAGTGTTCCCGTCAGGACTATATCTGTGCACGATAGTTCTATGTTACAATCTCAGTACGAACACTTTCAAACTACGAAAGATTCTACCAAACAATGGCACTGTACACAATTTACACCAGAGTACCTATAATAGTGAAACATTGTATAATATATCGATACATATTTACCGTTTACCCGTTGTCTTTACCCACTCAAAATGTTTCAAGTAAATCAATAAGACCTACATACATTGGATAATGCCAGTTTTTTTTGTCACTTTGCCAACTGGATACTTTATGTATCTACGGGTTCTATGAGTTATTCGGCACATTTTGAGTGGAGACTGATAATGAGTTAACTTTTATGCGTAACTATCTGATTACCAATGGACTTTTGGTGTACAGACGCTTTCTACGTCACAAGTCCATTGTCCAAAAGTCCAGTACATTCAAAATCGTAAAAAAATAATGACTTATATTCGATTGGAGCATTCTTCAAACTGGTTCAACAAATTTTAAAAGACATAGCCGAGTTTTATAGGCCCCGACAAACTATGATTTTGACAACATTTTAAGATTGGTATAGTGGTCTAAATCAGAATGTAATAAACTAGTTTTGCGACTTTGTTCCTACTATATTTAAAGACAATCGTAAAAAAGCCCAAGGGGCTTAGCGCATTGAAAAAGTAACCATAAGTAAGCCATAAACATACGCCATCATAGAATATCGCAAAACGTGTCTTGCCCTTCATTACTTTTTAGTTGGTCTGAGATCTGAGTGCAGAAAAAGTGATGACTGATGACGTCAATTTTCTTCCAATTTTTGAAATATAATCAAATGTAAAAACTTATGTTTGTAAAGAAAGCGGCGGGATTAAAAAAATGCAGTTACCTTAAAATGTCCTTTTCTTTCGAACTACTATGACAAAATCGCCCACTTGGAAAAATTAAATACTTATTGTAGTTATTGTTACTTACCCGATTTCTAATTCGCTCCAAATAACATATTCCCATAGATGTCCCATCACAGGTGCGTCGGCCCTGTAATATTACTGAATTTATTATACAATAATGCTTCGAGAATCCAATACTTAAATTACCTTTGTAGCGGTATGTAAATATGTATAAGTAGTTACCGGTTCATTGCGAATGCAGATATTACAATTCATAATGTCAGTCTACATAACATGAGCTACGGCTATATCCAGTATACACTTACCAAGTATGTTCCGCATTAAAGCCGACCTGCAAAAATTAAACACCTTATTGTAGTTGTCGTGTATATATTTGCTTATAATTTAATTATTTTAGGCCACACCTGGCCAAAAAGAAGCTTTCTAGCCAAATGTAGACATGAAATGATATACACAACACGGGAAGTAATAAAGAAAGCCCGCGATCGCATATCTCGGCCTTTCTTTGTTTTACCACCCTAGTTGTGTAATGTACCATTAAAGTTCAATCCAAAGAAGTGATCTCAAACTACCCTTTCAAATGAAAGTGTTTGTTGCAAAACATTACAGATGACGACTTACATATCCGCTGGTGCTGAAGCAAAGGTTAAAGGACTTGTCGAACCAGCGGTCGTAGCCCTTGCCGTGCAACAGCACACGCCCATACTGATCCAGCTTGCTTGGGTCGTTCTCATCGAACCCGTACTCGATGTCATCTGCAATCAAAATTTACTCTTTAGCAACTGTACAGTGGATCCTAAGATTTGAGTTCATTGTCTTGGCAGTCGATCCACTAGCCAGCCACTCGCGTGCTATTTTTTTTCGTTCAAATTTATTGCTATAGAAATAAGGGATTTGACAGGTAGCTACCAGTGGCGTGGCGTCCATAGAACTCGATTCCTACCGGCTTGCCTAATATTAGGCAGTTCAGCACTTAATTCTAGTGCTATTAAAGAAAATTTAAGCCAAAGCTGCTCAGGCTTGCCCAAGGATTTCTTCTTTTCTATGAGATAGTAGAGATTGAGATATATCTAGGTGTTTCCAAATTACATGCCAATACTTTAAGAGACGTTAACTTACATCAAAATAATTAACTTTAAATAGGAATTAAGATAACTTTTTATATGAACTTCTTGTGTTCATTTTCCGAATAAAATAATTAAATTAAAATTTTGCCCTAACATAATCATGCTGTGCATTTAACTAACATAGTAGTTATCACTTTCTATCAAGTGAGCGTGCATTAAGAGGTTTCATACGATAATCAAAGAAGTCTTAATCGCTTAATTCTGCTTATCTCATTAACAGGCTGTTATAGATACGTGTACAATATTTTTTAAAAATCTAACTGACGGACTGACAGTTTTTTTTAGTCGTCTAGCCCATTGTCTATTTAGTGATGTGTAGTGGCTAACCCAGGCAGACGTTGAAGGCGGCGCGCTCGATGCAGTGCAGCGAGGTGCGGTTGTGGCCGCGGTTGAACATGGTCTGCCGGATGTGCGCCCAATGCGAGCGCTCGCCCGCCGTCAGCGCCGCCAGCCGCTGCTCGTGCGCCGCCGCCGACGACTTGTCGTCAAGGATCTGCTGGATTTGTCTGCAACCATCGCATCCCTACTGTCAGTGGGGTGGCTACATCCAAAGCCCACGGCAAATTCATCAGTGGGTTCTCCCAAATCAAGACTCTGGCAAGACAGCACTCTAAAAAATCTGAGCCGACTAAGAGAAATTTTCTCTTTGTTGGCGTTAACTTAAATAAAACAAACAAGATATTAAACATATCAACGACAGCTGATTAATTAAAACAGCAAGTGCGTTAGTGATTAAAACAACAATCTAGATTCTTGATAATTTTAAGAAATATATTTCTTGTTTCTATCATTATTTTCTTCTTTGTATGATTCGGTCATGTTTAATTAGTTACCTTATACATCAATGTTTGTTGAATCAAATCAGAACATGGTTAAATTGAACTATGATAAACTCAATATCATCTTAGTTGGTGCATCTAACGTCTTGTTAGGCTCGTATGGAATCAAGATGCTTGATTATAACTATCACAATATTGTTAGGAGCAACCAATTATTAGCGTGAGTGTTGTGCAGTAACTACTAAAAATAAATTCCCGGGAAATCGAAATCTCCTAACGAATTGTCATTCATTAACGACGAGACTCAAAATATGAAATATCGTCAATTGTACAATTTGAATAAAATTAACGCCAGATTTTTTAAACTTCCTTTTGTAGTGCGTTTCAAACACATGCTCCAATTTCATTATATTATATCAGTGACGAATTAGTCGTCGATTTACAAAATCCCTCATACAAATTCGTTTGAAACTCTGAATTTATGTATGTGAATTAATATAATAATCAATAATATATAAAATATTAATAATCCGATGTGCGATAACCGATCGAAGCGAACGGTCAAGTGAGTTTACATAACGCACGACCTTAACGCAAAATACGTCTAACTAATTCTGTTAGTTTCGTTGATAAGTTGATAACCACAACTACGCTAGCCGTCACTCGTGGAGGCCACACGTGTGTGATATTGAATATCCGTGTGACTGGGTAGGTCAAATAAGAATCTTATTAATTTAGGGATAAGGTTCATTATCGTAATTAGTTATAATCGAACGCGGTAATAATTAACAGCGTTTCAGAAATTGAGAATGATTAAAATTTATTTTTCTACTCCTGTACTGTTATCTGTATTTTACTTGGTCTCGAACACTAATATAAGAACATACATAATATGAGTTCAGAGAAGTCTATACTCTATTCCCCATAACAGCACTAGTGTCGTTATAGTCACTTTACGTTATTGCTAGCAGCCACAGACTTCTAAATCTAGGTTAAACTTAGGTCAAGGATTAAACGCTCAATTTTAACTTTACGGTAAAAATGCACAACTACCAACTTAACAAACAATTAAATTCCTACGGTTTTTAAGAAAAACTAAACTTTCCGAACTAAATTCATTGTGATGCCAACATAAAAAAAGTATTTTTAATTTAAGTATATTTTAAATTAAAAAAAAAAGTTTACCATAGACACACACTGTCAGTCAAACGTCATGTTTGCCTTGTTTCCAGGTTAGGATTAATTTTGTATTTTATAATTTAAAACCTCGTCGTAGAAAAAGTATTGTATGCAACGTTGTATAATTAAGTCAAAAAACGCTCATTGCGTCTCTATTTGCGATACTCGCCGCATTCGCGGCTCGTATCGCAACTCACGCAATTCGCATTTTTTGAACCCACTTATACAACTGTTGCATAAAATACTATAATTCTATTGGTAATGTCTTGTGTCTTTAACCGTAAGGGTAAGTATCAAAATATAGACGATTGCACGATGGAATACGTGTTATATAATCAATTACATTCTTAAAGTTTACTTCATGAAGGTTTAATTTAAATTTCATTTTAAGTAAAATAAAATAATTTATTTCTGCAAGTAAGCCCTCAAGGTCTGATTATATTATTTTCTTTTGGCGCTTCAGGTAAATGACCTTCGGGTGACAAAAGGCGCCGGAAGAAACTTAGCAGTTTCTCTTTTCAATCATATTAAGTATTACAACATATTAGGTATTAGTATGACATTAATACATTACATTAAACTTAAAACTACTATTTTGGAGATGTAAAGCGCGCTCTAGGCGTCAAAGCAAGACAAATAAAATAATAGAAAATAATTAGACAAGTATTCTTTGTATTTACAAATAAAGCCTTTTCATTAGACAAGTAATATTAATATAAATATTATGTTTTGGAGGTGTAAAAGATCTCCAAACGTCAAAATACAAAATAGGAATGGTTTTTAAATCAAGTTTGAAAGCCCTGAGTTTCAGGAACTCAGTTATATTAAATGATTATGTAATGAAAATGCTATCTTATCACTTAGGGGTCATCCATAAAGTACGTCACACGTTAAGGGGGAGGGAGGGGGTCGACGAAGTGTAACTTTGTGTGACAAGGGGTGGGAGGGTCCTAAGATTCGTGACGTCACACTTCAAAATCGAATAACTGTTTTGATGGCGAGTTCATATTCACTCTACTAGTGTCACGCGCGTTTATGTGCATTATATTACAAAATAAATAAAATGGAAATAGAACAAATTTCGGAACAGCTGTTTTAATTTAATAATTTTTAATTATAAAATTGCAAAATTTGTGACTAAATGCTAGGGAGGGAGGGGTCTACCAGATGTGACCAATTGTGACAAGGACGGGGGAGGGGTCAGAATCACGAAATTAGTGTGACGTACTTTATAGATGACCCCTTATCAGAAGTACACAGTTTACGATAAAAATAATGAACCCTTGCTTTGCCGCCGTAGTCAGATAAAATATCATTTGATTACGTATCGCCGCTATACTTACTCAACCACGTATCTACTCCAATAGTTTCATAGGAAAATCGTACTTTTCTACTCGTAACACAGGTGCGTTTTCTATCAAACTATTCGAGTAGATACGTGGTTGAGTAAGTATAGCGACGGTATGGACAATGGTGATATCCATTAGATAATCTGCCAGTGTGTTCCTTATTTAGGTAAGACAATTGATTGATTATGGCGAGTCAGAAATTTTCAATGTACAGTCGATGCCACAAATATGTTTACACACACACACACCTTATTTCATTGGAACAAATCGTTATACCGAAATGTTACCTAGTGTAATCAAGTTCCACTTCTAGCTTTCAAGTGATTAGAGCTTTTTTTTAAAGTGTATGTGTCCCGTTTGGTCAAAAATTGGCCATCTTGGGCAATCGCTCTCGATTGCCCAAAAAAGCTCTTAAAAATGATTAGTGAATATTACATAATATATTTACATTACTAGGAATATTATATTACTAGGAATATTTAATATCAAGTGGTAGCGTTCATGAACTCAGATTCTAACCGGCTTGTCAATTTTAAGGTAATTTAACATATTTTCGCTGCTCCCTTGAAGAAACGCAAAGTGTCCGTCAAGATAGCGTACACCGTAAAGATATTCAGAATCTGATGCAGCCAATAAATAGTACCCAAATAGTACCGACGAAATACCTAGGTGAAAAAAATAGTACACTTAAACTTTTCGTAATATAAGGCCTGTTCACGGTGTACGCTACCGGGCGTCAAGCTGGCGTACACCGTTTGTATCTCTGGAACGGCTTTGTTTTTGGAAACGCTTTATATCTCCAAAAATAGTACCCAAATAGTACCCTAGGGCCCTAAAATTTCATTTCTCTAGCTATCGTAGAAGCCGAGATATTCCATAACTTAACGGTGCACAAAATTTCACACCGTCAAGCTGGCGTACCCGGGAATTTCTTATAGAAAGAGCTCACTATATCTTGGCTTCTACGATAGCTAGAGAAATGAAATTGTAGGGCCCTAGGGTACTATTTGGGTACTATTTTTTGAGATATAAAGCGTTTCTAAAAACAATGCCGTTCCAGAGATACAAACGGTGTACGCCAGCTTGACGCCCGGTAGCGTACACCGTGAACAGGCTTTATATTTCGAAAAGTTTAAGGGTACTATTTTTTTCACGTAGGTATTTCGTCGGTACTATTTGGGTACTATTTATTGGCTGCATTAGATTCTGAATATCTTTACGGTGTACGCTATCTTGACGGACACAACGCAAAAGATCCGGCTACCCGCGTAATTTTAACGCCGAGGTATTGGTTCGAACTTGATTCATGTAGTCAATCGTGATAAAGGAAATTCTTGCGGTAGGCGCCACGTATTGCGTGACGAACGGCTTTCAGTTCGGCGCAAGGACTCTCAGTGCATCCAATTAGTTTAGCAACATGAAGTAACGAACTTCCTATGTACCTACCTCCGCATGTGCTATGCGAATGTTTGGGACGATACCAACTAAGGCTCATTTTAAACCCGTAGACATTACTGATTTCGATCAATTTTACATACGAATCTACACGTTCTATTCTAGGCGGTTTCTTTCTACATCATAGAACTGTGTTGTCCCTGTTTGTGATCACGTTTAGATTACGCGAGCGGTTCAGACGGCTCGGGGGAATGTAGACGCGAGACGACCGTAATTATCGACCCTATTTGTAACGTGACGCAAACAACTATAACACTAGTGTAATTTTATCATTCGCGTACGAGATAATAATAATGTCGTTAGCTCACTTTAATATATCCCGGTGTTGCTGTTTCAATGATTATCTTGCGAGAACAAGCTTGAAAGAAGTATACATAAGCATATTACCAGCATAATTTAGTGTATTACTTAAAATAATGTAATTGTTTGTGTTCTAGAACCTTGTACTTGTTCGGAATAAAAAGCAGCTACGCCGGCGGAAAAACTTTATACTTAGACATAAATTACACACAAATACATATTCATATCGTAAAATAATAGTTGTATTCAAGCATTCATTGCTTGTGGATATCTATTGACAGAAATAAAAAACCGGTCAAGTGCGAGTCGGACTCGCGCACCGAGGGTTCCGTACAAACTCGTAAGTAGATACGTGAATAGTTCAAGAAAAACTGTACGGCTGTTAGCTTAGTAGGAGCAAATAAGTATGGGTTACGATTAATGGAAGTTTCCAAAAAACGGTGCAATTTAGGAAAACCGTTATATTTTTCCAGTAATATTTAGAATGATATTAATAATTGGTAATTATTACAGATTTTTCGGTTCAGTAACTTCGAAGATAATAGGGGGGAATGGTACTTTTTTAACGTTTTTGGTCATAAACCAAAAAGTACATGATTAAGAAATAATAAAAATGGTTTTGGAATCTAAAAATTAAGCCCTTTCATTTGACACCCTACTTGATACAATAGCACAATTTTGAATTTTCGACCTCCCATTACGGCCCTTTAAAAAAAAGTAAAAAGGTACAAGATTTCTTTTATGTCAAATAGGGTCGGGTTAGCGACTTTTAAAACTATGCCAAATTTCATATCGATAGCAGCAGTAGTTCCTGAGATATCTGGCTGTGACAGACGGACAGACAGACAGTCGCACCATAAGGGTTCCTTTTTTACCATTTTGGTACGGAACCCTAAAAAGTAAACTGTCTAAAATATGATATTAACTCAGTTGTTTACGACCTTGGTTAGCCAGTTGTTTTTTAAGTCCTCAGCCATTGGGTCTACGAAAAAAGTGTCTATGGAAGTTTTAAGAAGATAAAGTCGGGCTATGCTAAGTTTGCAGAGGTCGAAAGAAGGTTTTATTTAAAAAAAAATCATATGGCAACATGTGGAAACTACAGCAAGAGGAATTTTTAATCTTGGTACTTGGCAATAATTCTTCCCTTTATTACCAAATGCCTACTGAAATAAATATCTGCGTCAGTATTGCACACATCGATTTAGTTCCAACCAAACTAAGCGATTTGTTCCAGGTTCTTGGATAATTTCTATGTACTTAAGTATTATACAGGGTGGGAGGGACTATACCGACAAACTTTAACTATAGATTCTAACAACTATTAGGAGTAAAAAAAGTTATGTGTTGTATAGTCGAAAAACGCTTACTTTCAGAGATATTCATTATTTTTTAAATAAATACTCCCAAGTGTGTAACAAGCCCTAATAAATGTGACTAAGATAGTTTTACTATTTTTTTTAAATCCTTTAAATAAACAGCAATTAACCTTCGCAGTATTTGATGGTAAGCGACTACGAGGCCAAAAAATTGACCTTTCGTTTCCATTTTAGCTTTTTTTTTCTTTTTGATAACTTTTCCTTAAGTAAGGACATGTTTATAACGAGGGGCTGAAATTACTGATTTATTTTGTTCCATAAGACTATTAATGTAAAATGACAATATTCCACCCATGTTGATATAACATTATTTACTCGTCACACCACCAGGAATTCATGGCTGGAGTATGTCGGTATAGTCCCTCCCACCCTGTATTTAAATATGTACATGTATACAAACATTACTTGGTTTGGTTGGGACTAGATCGATTTGTGCAAGACTGTCCTGAATATTTATTTCAGTAGGCATGTAGGCTTATTAAATCGGAAGAGGTTTGCCTAGTATCAAGACTGATTAATCCTCTTTCTTGTGATGTTGCCATGATTTTTTTAATAAAATCTTCTTTCGACCTCTGCGAACTTAGCGTAGTCCGACTCTCAAATCCGTCACTTTTTAGATGAACGTGTGTTAAGATCCATGTCGTAAATAGTGATGTGATGTAGCCGTGGTAGAGCACGAATTTATGGTTTATCGATGTCTAACCAGTTAAATATACTCACACTTGTATCTCTGCGGGTTTGAGTAGGCGTCCTCTTGAGTAGATGATCACCTTGAAGTAGCGACCCTTATGGTAGACGGTGATGTGGCTGGAGTCTTGGTAGTGAACAATTTTATCGGACTCCACACCCGGCACTCGCACCGTATTGAACAACCGCTCGTACTGCGCGGAGCAAAGCGGAACCATGCCTTGCAGCATTATCTGAAATCATTCATCGACTATAGATAACAGATTTTTCTGTGACATGGGCTCGAAAGTAACCTTCGAAAATGAGCCTAAAATTAACACCGTTAAAAATTACTCAATTTCTTCTAGCAGATTTATCCGTTAAACGATATCCAAGCAAATCTCAATATAAAGTGTTTATATATCATAACACTCACCGGTTCTAATTCCTGTCTGTCAATAAGTCTTCGGAATTGCAGACAGAGATATATGATCACTCCGGCGCGCGCCGCTTGGATGCTCGTAGGCTTTATCAGAATTGCGTCTATTCCGTAAAAATTGGAATTTACCATAAGAGGGGATCTTCCTCTCAGGTATACGTATTCCTCCCACCAATCCGATACATAGTTGGACGACCACCTAGAAAAGAATTTGAAGGGGATAGAAAACAATTCACCTTGATTACTAATACTTAGTTGTTGATCTCGTACGTTCATAGAGTCGAGTTTCGTCTTTTCGAACACATTATTCATACATATTATATCTTATTGCGGCTATACCAATGAATTATATTACTACATAATAGGTACTCAAATTAGATCGGAAGTAAACTGAAGATACAGAACATAAAAAAAGCAATTACCATGACTTCAGTACAAGATATCTCTGCAGTTTAACAGCTATCGTCTCTTCAAACTCTTTCGCTAATCTTTCCACGCGGCGATAATTTTCGTCGTCTAACAATGGCCGAACGCTGACCAAGTACTGCAAAGGAACGATAAATAAGTAATGTGGCAGTCAAATTACTAAGAGGCCATGCGGTTGTGGAGACATTGCGCAAGGGGAACCAGAGGTCGCGCCGCCGAGTGACCGCGAACCCTCGTTACGCTCATCTATTGCTTGCGGAAACGAATCAACATCAAAACAACTCCCAACATTAATCTGGCATCAAATAGTACGAGTCAACTGTTAACTTCCAAATTGCGCGCCTCTTACCCTCCTCATGGTATCCTTGACACTGGGCAGAGGCAATCTCGGCAACGAGCCCTGGAAGCTGTATAGTCTGGGCTTGTTCCACCCAGAGAGCACTTTGACGATGCTAGCCCATAGCTTTGTTTTCAGTGATATCCTCGATCCAGGCGCACGGGACTCGTACATCCAACCCTACAAAAATAGCACAACTATTGAAATGTCAAATAACACTAGTAAGAAATGTAATACGAGCCGAAATAAGAACTAAAATACCTTGTACATAAGTAGCAGCTTTAACATGTATCTCATGAGAAATATTACAGAAAGCCACATAGTGAGGGCGGCCAACAAACAGGCAATTACTTGCCACATTGTCGAAGAGCTAAAACAGTAAATTGATAATGAAGCATAGTGTATAACGATAACGAATAATCCATAAAAATCGATTAAAATTACAACGAAAGAACCGCGGTTGAGGTCTTCTACACTTTGGAGAGTGTAATACACGCCACTTAACATAACCTACGAAGATGCCACCGTCTATTGAAAAGACACATAGAAGTGGTTTTCCACAGGTGATGTTACTTGGCAGGTGCTCACAATAAGATATATATTTTTACACCAATCATAAATAATTATAGGATTACATCTTACCCAGGCAATATAGTTAGTGCTTTTTGTACTAAACCAAAGGGTATATTAAAGCCTCCAAAATGCGCGGCTGCGAGTAGAGTCCACAGCACATACAGGGATTGCAAATGTCCAGGATATACTCCATTGAGGACGCTGTTCTGTCAAACGATAGCCTGGTTAGAAGCGTAAGATACATGCAATTTAAATACACTGTTAATTGCTACTTAATTGTGGCCGTCAGAAATTTAGCGGTCCACTTGACAGATGCGCAAATAACATCGACATTAGAACAGTCTATACAATGTAGCCTGGCGTAGATTTTTGTATTCGAGGACATAGAGTTCTATGCTGACCAGCCGGGCAAGTACAGCTAGCCAGAATTCACTTGTCCCGTGACACGTCATCGTCCGTCTCTCCCCCACCGTAAGGAATTAAATGAGATAAGTAACATTTGTCTCGCTATAAAGAAACCTACAGTGAAGTTGTGCTTAAAGCTGAGGCCGACGTTCTCCGTAGGATTGTCAGGTTGACGCTGTGGAATGTCCTTATGTGACTGAACCCTGGTTTTATTATATCAGAACAATGATAGAAAGTTTAGTATACACTGTGCATAGCATAATTCCCTATTTTGAATTGTATATACACTACATACTTAGATTATTGACCATTATACAGGTCTACCTTTGTTAGATTCTAATGAAATGCACATTTAATTAACTGTTTGATGCCCTTGTATGTATAACAGGTAAATATTTACATAGTCAAGTGGTTATAGATACGGCTTGGCATTCCTATTTCTCATCACATTTTACAGACAGTTTTATACAATTCCTCCTTTTCATCTCATTTTTTGTCGTAAAAGTTTTTCTTTTTTTTTATATACTTGTTTAATATATATTATAATCATCAGGGATCATTAAATGACACTACTACTCATCGCAGGTAAACTAAGTCCCTCTTGCACTTTCTTAAATGTATCTGAGATATACATTACTATATACATATAAACTTGAATTTTGCCGAAGTATACCGACAGACTATTAATACATGGGTATAATACTTTTGCTCTCTTCTCTTATTATCAGTTGTTACATATATACTTTTTCCAGATAACTTACAAATGAGATAGCAATTGATGATTTCTATTGTTTTGTCACATTTATAATAAGAAACAAGATTGATAACAACACTAAAACATAATTCATAAGCAAGGATCTATCGAGGAGGTATTGGATTGCGCGAATGTTCGAAATTATCATAAATGCCACTACACTGCAAAATCTAAGTAAAATATATCATACTAGACGCTGCCCCGCGAGTTCGTCCACGTGATTATGGACTTTTTCATTCAAAATTTCGTCCCCCGTTTTAATCCTTTAGGAGTTGAATTTCGAAAAATCTAGTGCACCTCTATGTCTCTTAAAGAACATGTTTTAAATCTCATCTCACTATCTGCAGTGGCTTAGCCTGAACGTTGTCAGTCAGTACCTTAGCCAGGGAACTGTTTTATACATATAGAAAAGCTGTATAAAGCAAATATGTCTCGTATATATTGTGTATTCTTGTGTATATTATATCATAGTTTTACACCACCTACTTTCCTGCTATTTCTTGTGTCATCTCGGCTACTCAAAGGTTGTATGAAAGAGATCGCTGCCTAGTGATTGTAGCGATAAGACCGCCTTTTGTCTATCATTAGTTTTCAATATCTTGTTTATTTAAGAATCTCTGTAATTTTATCCAATTATTTGTCCAATAAAGAGCTGCATATTATATATTACATTGTATTGTAATTATATTTAATAAAATACATCTTGTTCTGGGTATGTTATTTTAAAACCTTTTCAATATAAAGACTCTGAAGGTCAGAACATATCTTATGAGCTATTGATTAAAATTTGATACTTACTCTGAAGCGTGCCAGGCGTTTTTTCCAGGACCGCAGACCTGACTCCCAGACCAGGTACAATACTTCCCGGTCGAAATTAACATCCCACCCATCGTGGGTGATGGCAAATGAGAAAGCAACAGCTGAGTGAGCTTCAGCCATGGCTCCCCTAAAACAAAATACAAATAATTAATTAATTATGTTGTTCCTATCAAGCTGCAGTATTACATAGTGAATCATGAAAAAAATCATAAAGGTATTTGTCTTAAATTATAATTTGAGAGTTGAGACTCAATAAATATTGAAGATTCATCAGGGTTTTTCAACTAATGATTTTGTTTTTGGACAATTGCAAATTCATATGTTTGTTACTGGCCATTCTATTGATTAACATACTTTTTGAAAGCGAGTTCAATTGGCGTAAGGGACATTGATTTGCCTGTCGCTTACCACAATTGAACCTGTAGTCGTCGATATACATATATATGTAATAATACTTGTTATAAACTCATTCACATGGATTTCTACATTTTTTTGGAGCCTGACAATCTTGCAAGCCTTACTGGCTGTTGCAAAAATCGGACCCAATATCTACAATAAGGTATTGTGGGATTGCAAGTGTCATAGGTTAGATGACACCCAAAAGTATAAATAGCAGATTTTAGGTGTAGGTTGTTTTTTTCTAAATGGATCCTATATGGTATTGAAATGAAGAATACTAAAACGTGATCACCAGTGGTAGGCACTATCGGTGCAAAACTTCAACAAAACTTACCAAGCAGACTTAATAGAGAGCTTACATCCATGAAAATATTAATATCTTTATACTCGAGTATTGGAAATCCGAGATTTCGATATAGAGTTAAAATTTAACACTTATGTGCCAATAATATTCTTATTTCCTTGGTTCTCCTTTATGTCAGCTTTACAAGTTTTGTTAAAGTTTTGCACTGATAGTGACGATCACTGGTGATCACAAATAAAGATGAGGGTGAATCAACTTTTTTTCTGTTTTATGCAAAGATTGCCCTTTCTCCTTATTTGTTCACCTTTTGCATGTCTTAACATGATTTAAATGGAACAAGATCTTACATCTAGAGATAGATAAAATATATTTCTAATAAAATAAAATAAAATTCTAGAAAAAGTGGTATATAAAAGAATAAATGATTTTTTAATAAAATATAATATTCTGTGTTCACAGCAATACGGCTTTCGTAACAGCCGGTCAACTTCATTAGCATGCTTCAACTTAGTAAAATCCGTCACTGGAAGCATAAATAATAGAATTCCAATTGTGTCAATATTACATTAAAGTATAGTAAAATGTAGTTTAAAATAAACATTTTTTTTTAGTATCAATTATGAAACAAAAAGGTAGGTCTAAAACTGAACCCCGAAAAAACCAGAGTAATGACAAATGGAGAGAGAAACCCGATAACAGTTAATAATACCGAAATTGATTACGAAGATGAATACATTTACCTAGGACAGGTAATGTCCCAAAAAGACTGCATCAATAAACAAGTAGAAAGAAGAATAACTAACGGCTGGAAACGATACTGGAGCTTAAAAGAGGTTATGAAAGACAAAAATCTACACATTCACACAAAAAGTAAGCTGTTCAACACCTGCATACTGCCTGTCCTAATGTATGGCAGCCAAACATGGGCCCTAACACAGGAAACCACACACAGACTCGCAACCTGCCAACACGCAATGGAAAGGAGTATGATGAATGTCAAGAAATTGGACAAACAGCGAAACAATACCATCAGGCACAAAACAAAGGTCCAAGACATCACACTCAAAATTAGAAGGCTTAAATGGCGATGGGCAGGCCACTTGATACGAGGCAAAGAAAAGTGGTCAAAAATCGTGACGAGATGGTACCCCAGAGAAGGGCAAAGAAAAAGAGGCAGACCACAAAAAAGATGGGATGATGATATAAGGAAGGTTGCGGGAACGACATGGAACAGAGTGGCAGAGGATAGATGCGAATGGAGAAGGTTGGAGGAGGCCTATGCCGACTGGCAAACAGACCTACAGAGAATTAGTAAATCTCAAATTTTAGATATGTAATAGTTAGGTATAAGTTTGGTCTGAATAAAAGGCTTTATTATTATTATTATGAAACAAAAAAGGGAATTTCTATATTATATTATTGTGAGTGGGAACAAACCAAAATTACAACCTGCCAGCCACACAGTATGTTTCTGCTTTTCAGTTTCGTATTCATCATCATCCTATTAAAACTTTCACTGACAGTACTGTCAATTAAGTTTTGTTAAGCGTACATATGCTATGTCATGTCTGTGGATGTACTGTTATCAAATGTGTTAAGTCATATATTACTGGACATAGGCATCCCCCAAAAAACATTATCATGTATGTATCTATACTTCTATCAAACAGAATTTGTGTTAAATCAAGTTAGACAATAGAAGACAAAAAATAATGGTTCAGAGCAAACTATTTGATCCATATTATTGTAATAAAATACAACATAAAGCAGACAGAACAAATCTTAAGTAATGAAAGTGAACTTAACAATGTATCTATCGTGTCAACAATTTTTTTGATTGAAAAGACAATAGTCCTGGATAGAACAGAAAAAAAACAAAGTACGGGAAATCATGTACTACACTAACACATTCGCAAGGAACAGGATATAAATACGCGTTCGCAAATGGCCCACGCACGCACACTAACCATGCTGGTGTCAAAGTCTAATCCGATCCGACCGCAGTAGCGGTTTACGTAAAATTCAACGGATAAACTCTTCGTTTTATTTCAATCAGAACAACAATGACAGAAAGGTACAAAATTATTTTAATCATCCGTAAAAAAATGACTAAATGAACCAACGAAGAGAAATATTAACACGTTTGCAATTCAAGTTAAGTCACTAAAATCGGTAATTCCGCAGTACGTTAACTATTTATAATTTTTTTAGGCTTCATAAATAAATGGAGAATTTATTATGTATGTAAAATACTTACCCGTTAATATAGGTGCCCTTTTAAATGTGTACGATGTACGAAGTTAATTATTTTGCAGTGGGACTACGCAGGTGAGGCACTGTAACAGTACCTGTTGGTTAAATATTTACACACCACTTTTTAGCATTATGATAGTTTAAATCGTCGATTAAGAGTAAATAATATTACAGGTTACTTTTCGCTCTAAATAAATTAACTTTTAATAAACTATAAATAAATAAAAGCAAAAATAACATAAGATGACCACAGTATAGCAGCACAGACGCAACCACCAACCACACACAAACACTATTTTATTTAACATAGTCGAAAAGTCACACGTCCAAGATTGAGAAGGAAGAGAATCATCAGTATGGCACGGAACAATGACTGAATGATAAAGCGGAGAATACATGATGCAAAATTATATTTGCACTTGTGTTTACAAATATTAATATTTACTTAAACAATTATTGGTATATAGAACCTTTACAACGTACTGCACTGTTTAAAATTTTGTTATATAACATATCCTTTAAATAATGATTTTCTCACAACTTTAGGCATGGGCTTAAGGAACATTCTACATATAAGCAATATTTTTTTTTATTTCAATAAAGTGTCCAAATAATTAATATTTATTGTATCGGCAATATCGTACACTTTAACGCTGCCTTATTTGACTTTTATTTCAACCATTCGACTCATTATTACTTCCGCAAAGAGATGTCAAATCATGTCAAATTTATGCCGGTTTCACACATCATACGACTTGATCAGATTGGACAAGAATGTGATTCCATATTGTGGACGTCAAATATCGCATGGCCATCTCGCTGGCCCAGCGATGGCCCATCGTGTAGAGGAGCTATTATATAGATAAAGATTGTGTTTGATTTGATCAAAAAGGAAAGGTACCCAACTGTCCGGCTCCGATCTGATTTGTTTTGATATACCTATGTTAGAGAGTAGTCAAAAATAATAGACACGTATTGTTTTTTAGCTGCCTAATCGCAACCTATTGGGACAAACTGACCTCCAAAGTACTGAAAAGTGAATAAGCCCTTCTACTCTCTACAGAAAAAAAATCAAGCATACCTATATACCGAATTTGTCAGCTGGATAGGATTAGTTCAAAATAACAAAATTGGCTCGTGTGTAGCCTCCACACAGATACGGTGAAAACAAGATTATGTATTTCTTTTTCTTCTGAACTTACTTTCTGTAAAATACTGTAAATTTGATTTTGTACTTAACAAAGTAAATATGTGTCTGACTTTAATATTCAATATCACTTTACCGAGATGATATCGCGAGTATTTAATAGGTCCAAAGAACATCTATTTTTGCAGTTCATTATCTTTTTGTTAGTCGTCAGTGTTGTTTATTTATATCTGAATCACATGCAAGAAACCTACAAAACTGCCCAGTGGTCAGGAGAGAGATGTCTGTCAGAATTAGCTTCAGTTAAATACCAATTAAGCGGTAACTAACCATTAACATTCTCGCTTATTATTTATAATTTAATATAACAAGTGACAGTCATTAACAAGCAAACACTTTTGTTAATCTGACTTGTTCGAATTTCAGTGGTTACGGATTACAAAAATCGAATAGATAAAATGTTAACAGATACTCAAAAAGCACATGAAGCAGATAAAGAAAGGTTTAAAGACATCATGGAGAGCTGCGTTGCAATGAAACAACAAGCAACAATTTGCCAGGTACAGGTTTAATTATTTCCGCACCCGGATCAATCCTGGCTACTTTTGCTGGTTAATATATAGCAATACCAATATCAAAAGCAAACCGTTACAAGTAGTCCCATTCTGATTAAATATACAACCTCTTGGATGGTAACCCTTTATGTGTGCGGGTAAACCTCTTACTTACAAGATACAACTACTGATAGAGAATGCCTATTGACATTAAGTTCACCTTTTGTGTGATAAGTTTTCTTTTGTGCAATATAGTTTAGATAAATATAATCCTAGTCCTAAAATATCTGGTAAATATATTTAAATATTTTTTTCCAGAGCCAGTTCGAAGACCTGCAATTGGAATGTAAAAAAGTGAAAGAAGATTTTGATAATATAATTTCTCAACCTGAAAAATTAAAAGTTGGTAGATGA
Source organism: Eudemis profundana (assembly GCA_947034925.1). NCBI lineage: Eukaryota > Metazoa > Arthropoda > Insecta > Lepidoptera > Tortricidae > Eudemis > Eudemis profundana. The sequence continues at coordinate 32,893,080 of OX344794.1, forward strand.
ACTTTCTAAGTAATTTCATTCACACTTACATTGGCAAATTAAAAATAAAGGATGCTTAGAACATAGAATATACTGGAAACTGCGTCACTGCAAGGAAGAGTAGGTTGCCTGGTAAAGGTAGTCAGAGGTTGAGAAAGTCCAGAGGCCACTTTTTCATTTCCCTAAAATGGCAAATCCCTGAATTTCGCTAAGGAAATGGCCCAACATGTCATTATTATTTTAACATCTCCCACGGGAGTTCATCATCTCCCTGAGGGATTCAATGAAATTCCTGTTTTTAGCATATCCCTGCGACATATATTATGTAAAATATCATTATAAAAGCAATAATTTAGGCAAATTACATAAATAAATGAAATATAAATATTTCAGTAAGTCAATTGATTCTTGTCATGCACATTATTTGTCCATTGAATTTCACAGATCGCGTCTGCATGAGCTACGCATCGTTTGCATGCGGATGCCGATTCTCAAATAAATGCGGAAGTTCCGTGTATACCCGCAGCACAATACCTGTTTCAGTGCCTGAGATAGCGAGTTTCCAGTTTGTAGAGATATTGTGGGTCTAGTGAAAAGGGGTACAAGCAGACCCCTCTTTCCCAGTGGGCCCTTTGGGCAAGTGCCCAGGGCCCCGCGATCGATAGGGCCCCCCCTCAAATCAAATACAAAGTCATAGGGGCCCCATTATCCTAATATGTCCAGGGCCTCCAATAGGTTAAAGACGGCCCTGGGTACAAGTTCCATATAACCTAGGTGCCAAAGAGCCTAAGTCATACAATAGAGTTGTGACCTTTTGTACCTGGTATAAATATGATTTGTACCCATTTTCACTAGACCCACATTATATAGTTTATTTAGGTTCGATTTTACCTATCAAGTTTTAAAATCATATTTATATGTAAGGTAGGTACTACCATACCACAATGAGATACCTACTCGTGTCGCTGTAGTCTATCTTGGTACAGATTCGTGTTTTGTCTAGACGCCGGGACCCGGAACTCGTTCCGATAAGGATACAAAAATAAGTCATAACAAATGACTTAGCACCATTCATATCTTATCAATTGCCGTGACAATAATAATCCCATCAAAACATTACATGTAAAAAGATGCAAGTCTAGCAACGCAGTTTTCCTACAACAAAAAAGTTTTGAGATGTAAAGTTAAACCAAGTCAGTACCGGGGGGGGGGGGGGGGGTATCAACAGAACTCAGTGAGTCAGTGAATCGGTGAGTCAGTGACAAAACTACACGTTCAAATTGAATGATATTGAGAATATATATAAGTCTTATTGTGCCCTATATATATCCCTGAAATTTCAGGGTTCTAGCTTTAGCCAGTACAATATTACGGGAGGCTGAAAATGGCCTGAATGGCTTCGAGGAAAGGATGGTACGGCCGTGCCTTTGTTTTGCTCGACTTGGCGGGGGCACTGCCGTGCCCCCAGATAATCTTAACGTATCGGACGCCTAAGTAGGCACACCCACGCATATCCAAATTAATGCTACTTACGCAACAGATTTTATCGTAAGAAATCAAAAATAGGTTACCTACCCAACGTTGAAGAGAGAAAAATTTACTCAACAGAGACATTCTTTTTTTTTAGTTAGAATAACCATTGCGAGAAAAAATTACACAACTAGGGTGGTAAAACAAACAAACAATATGCGATCGAGAGTTTTATTTATTACCTCCCGTGTTGTGTACATACTTTTAAACATATTTGGGATAGAAGTAAAGGTAAGGTAGGTTTAAAAAGAAACGACTACAAACATTGAATCTCAATAATAATCACTAGCAAATTCACGAGAGACTTAACGTACGTGAGCCTGATAACCTGAGCCTATAAAATTAGAGAATTCCCTCAAACATATCTGAAACTATACCCTATCAATAAAAAATAATGTTTTAATTAGGTTCATAAACGACGAAGTTCTGAGGTAACAAACATAAAATATACAATCAACCAGAGAGAACCTTCTCCTTTTTCTGAAGTCTGTTAAAAATAAATCTGGCGTGGCGCCATCTGACAGTATTGATCGTAATTAATCGACGAAGCGTTGAGAGAGTTGTGTAATGTGTAGTGACATCTATACACAACTCTTAACGACTGCAGTAAGATGGCTTCGCGCTAGATGGCTATTTTATTACGTGTTGACTATGTAGTGTAGTGGTTCTTAACCTTTTAGTGATGAGGGACCATTTGACAAATTTGTGTCTTGCCACGGACCACCAACTGTTTGCAGGCAATAGAAAGTAAATAGGTTTAGAGGTACTTTAATATTTTTTTCGAATGACTTCGCGGACCGCTTCGTGTGCTTCCAGGGAGGGACCACCGTGGTCCGCGGACCACTGGTTAAGAACCACTGATGTAGTGTGAAATAAAGCCAAAGCGGGACATTTCAACCCGAGGCGAGGGTATAGTATAATACAGTAATTTTTCTTCCTAGAAAAGGTACATTGCGCGCTTGAATGTGTGCGCGCCGAGTAGGTACGAACGCACTAGGTAGGTACAAGCAAAAAAATAAGAATGCGTAGGAAAGAATGCTCCAGTATAGATCGCACTCACACAGACGTGCTATCGCACACTCCTAAACGGCCGAAGTTGGACTACTTGTTCGTCTTTATACTTTGCCCCCTTTGTGTGTTTCTACATAGGTATTACATATATCAACACCTATTTTTGTGATAATCTGATTTGAAAACATTAAATTTTTCTAATCCGAGCCAACCCGAGCAAAATGCTCTCGACGTCAGGCTTTTAATATTGTGTGTTCATTGTTCACTGACCAAGAGATATTTTTAGGGCTCCGTACCTCAAAAGGAAAAAACGGAACCCTTATAAGATCACTTTGTTGTGCGACTGTCTGTCTGTCTGTCAAGACCCTTTATCTCGGGAACGCGTGGAGGTATCGACTGGAAATTAAAACCATATACTCAGGTCTATAGTCCGTTGAAGCTGTAAAAAAAGGGTATGATTTTATCGATCACCTAATAATTACATTTTCAATGACCTAATAAAAAATATTTGTTCGTAAAATAGTAGATCTGTCACCAAATTTGAATCACCAAGTAATATCAAAATGGTAGCCAAAATATTAAGTAAGAATCACCTGGAAATAATGTCAGTCATCTAATAATTGTATTGGGTCTCAAAAAATTGAATCACCAATCATCAAACAATTTAAATAAGCTTACTTAAAAAAATTTACCTATTCATCATCACTGGAAAATACGTCCCCTCCCCAACCCCCCTCTCCCATTGTCCTTTTGCCTTGTACATTTTGTGTCAAAAGTTCCATATAACGGCAAATTGTACGAAACGGTCACTATACGTGCGCCGCTATATATAGGCATTTTTTCATCGAATTCTGATCTACTTATTACAGTGACAGATCTATCATTTAGGTTTAGGTGATCGAACTATTATTTAAGATACACATTCACATTAATAATTATGGTGATTTATACTTAGAGACCGTTTTGATTTTTATAATGACTAATATATGATATAATGACTAATATATGGGGACAGATATTATAAATAGAATATTGCAGTTTACTTTAGTGACAAATCTAAATTTTGGTGACAGAAAATATAGTTGCCTAAAAAAATCAAGCTTATAAGTTAACGTGAAAAAAAAACCGGTCAAGTGCGAGTCGGACTTGCGTACTGAGGGTTCCGTACAAACTCATGATTAGTTCAAGAAAAACTGTATGGCGATTGGTTTGGTAGGAGCAAATAAGTATGTGTTACGATTTTTGCAAATTTCTCAAAAGTTATATTTTTCCAGTAATATTTAGGATGACATTAATAATTGGTAACTATTACAGATTTTTCTGTTCAGTAACTTCGAAGATAATAGGGGGGAATGGCATTTTTTTAAACGTTTTTCGTCATAAATCAAAAATCAAGATTTTTTTACATCCAATAGGCTCGGGTTAGCTACTTTTAAAACTATTCCAAATTTCAAACCGATAGCAGCAATCATTCCTGAGATATCTGACTGTGACAGACGGACAGACAGACAGACGGAGTCACACCATAAGGGTTCCTTTTTACCATTTTGGTACGGAACCCTAAAAATAGGTAACGAAGAAAACTAATTTATATTTTTATTTATTTTGTTTACCAAAAACTGTAGGTAAGTTTTAAAACTGAATTGGCTTATTTGTCACGAATGTGAAGTTACATCATCCATAAAAAGGGGTCATCCATATAGTACGTCACACCCATGAGGGGAGGGGGGGGGGGGGGTCTAGCCAAATTTGGCAGCCTACATTAAAAAGAAGAAATATGTTAGGAAAAAGTGTGACATGGGGGAGGGGGTGTCTAAAAATCTTGGATTTTTTTATTTATAGTGCATTCTTAACTGACAGTTAGCAGGTCGTCACAGAACTGACGATTAGTGTCAAAATACATACATTTCGTCACGGACTGACAGGTTAGACGGTATTTGAACATAGCTTAAGTTTCGCCTAACCGTAGATTTGAAAATAAAAATGCCCAGTTACGCAAGTCGTCGAGAATAGGTACCTGGTACCTACATAGGCAAATATAACGGAGAGGGAAACACTCAAAAACGAAAACTCATAATGAGGGTGTTTAGAAATCATAAACCCACCAGCTGGTAGTAGGGTGGCGAAAGATCTTTTTGACAGTAGGCGTCAAGATCCACCAATCACACCACCAGATTTTGACATCTACTGCCAAATAGACCTTTCGCCACCCTGCTGCCAGCTGGTGGATTTCTGATTTTTAAATACCCTCATTCCGAACGGTAGTAGGTATTTTCTAGAGAACGGTGAAAATCAAAAAGTTAACCAAGTTTTGGGTAGATTTTGTTTTTGTACTTTTTAGTCACAATAGGCTACTTGATGACAGTTCAAATCAGCTTCTTTTTATGAAGTGTCAAAACGCTCCGAAAGTATGCAGTTTAGTATGAAATACTATCTTGTGACGTGCTTGTGACGTCATGCTCAACATGGTGCCTTATTTTTAGTTTTCGTCATTGTAAAATCGTTGATGGCACGAAAATAAGTTTGAATGATTTTATCCGGGCTGTTTTGGAAGCGTAATTTGCTGGTTAGAGTTAATGAATTTATTTTGATTGTTGTCAAATACCCTATTGTATTTATTTTGGTATGAGGACATAAGCTGTATTGCTAATACACAGGTGTAAAACGGGCTAGTATTTTTTTTCTAAATATTTTGTGATATATTTAAATAAAATCGATCAGTGACGGGGGTACAGGACTGACTAAAAACACATTATTTGAGGAAAATATAAGTTTTATTTATTATAATTTTTTGTATAAGTTGTATAAGTTTTGTATAAGTGTTTCTTGTTAATCCTCTGGTGCAATTTTCGCCAACGAACTAACGCCAAAGGACTGACGAATATGATTTTAATTTGTGGTTAGCTCATTATGTTTGTTAATGTTATGCTCATTACATATATTACCACGTACAAATTAAAATAAAACATAAGCACAGAAGTTGATATAGACTTGCCACAGTACTGAGAATTCGACTGTATCAGCACAAACACGCGACCAACACGACTGGCACTGGCGTCGTAATGGCTGCCATAAAAATTGCGCGCTCTGTCTGTACACACCTTCAGTCCCAACGTTCAAAAATGTACCAAAATTTGTTAATGATTCGTGTATATTTCGCGGGAATTTTGAATACTAAATACTGTCATTGCACAACGGTCTTTGAACAAGACAAACTTTGTTAATTTTTTTAAGATATCTTATTTCAGATTCTACGACCTATGAAATAACTAAACATGTTAAATATATTATTTAAGTATTTTGCAGAATGTGGTGAAATAATAATATTTTTCTGCCCTCCGGCCGGAAAGCGTCAGCTTGTCGGCCGCTGCGCTAAACGATGATGCCGCTTTCTGGCTCCGTCGAACAGAAAAATAGTATACAAACCTTGGCCAGTAAATAAGAAAGCCTCAGATCACATGTTTGTCGTCCTCGGCTTCGCCTCAGCCGACGATTACAAATGTGATCGGAGACATTTCTTACTATACTGGCGTTTAAATTAGGTACACACAACCAAATAGAGCGTATCACTACATAGTATAAAACAAAGTCGCTTCCCGCCGTCTGTCTGTCCCTATGTATGTATGCTTAGATCTTTAAAACTACGCAACGGATTTTGATGCGGTTTTTTTAAATAGATAGAGTGACTTAAGAGGAAGGTTTATATGTAATGTATAATACATTACGTGCATTTAGTATCAGCATTGCACCCGTGCGAAGCCGGGGCGGGGCGCTAGTTTTTTATAATACAATCACTTGATTCAGCTATATTGTGTTTGTGACAAATGTACCAAAGAACTGACGTTTTGAGGATTTTTTGTGTAATTTTAAATACAGACCTACTAGGTACTTGTTGTAGTACGTGATTGAAAGTTGAGGCTTTAGCTTTTTAGGGTTCCATACCAAAATGGTAAAAAAGGAACCCTTATGGTGCGACTTTGTCTGTCTGTCTGTCACAAAGTCACAGCCAGATATCTCAGGAATGATTGCTGCTATCGGTTTGAAATTTGGAATAGTTTTAAAATCGTTGACCCGAGCCTATTGGACATCAAATAAAAGGGCTTAATTTGTACATTCTAAAATCAGTTTTATTGTTTTTCTTTATCATGTACTTTTTGATTTAGGACGAAATAAGTTAAAAAAATACCATTCCCCCTATTATCTTCGAAGTTACTGAACAGAAAAATGTGTAAAAAAATAATAAAATCTATAATTAATATCATCCTAAAAATTACAGGAAAAATATAACGGCTTGCCTAACTTGCATCGTTTTACAAATTCGCAAAAATAGTAACGCAAACTTATTTGCTGCTACTAAACTAACTGCAACCTACGTCGATGTATGCAGATGGACAGCAGTTTTTCAACAGCAAAGTTAAGTTTGCCCCACCATACAGTTTATCTTGAACTATTCACGTATCTACTTACGAGTTTGTACGGAACCCTCGGTGCGCGAGTCCGCCTCGCACTATCCCGGTTTTCATAACATATTTTGAACCAGAAAAAGTACATTTATAGGTATGTGACTGCGAATTGGTTAACTTGTTGATTTTCGAAACGAAAAATAGAACGTAAAAGGAGAAATAGGAAGTATAATTAAGTTAGCTTTGTGTTAGTGTAGGTATCCTGAAAAAATGAAAAATTGTTCAGCACATCATGAGTTTCGGAATTATGATGCTTACAGAATTTTGACTTTTCGACATTATGCAGTGTGGGTACCCTACGGGGAGTTAGATACAGATATAAAGGTGAATTATTACACACACAGCTACATGAAGTACCTACTCATTGCAAAAAAAGTGAATGAATGAAATGAATGAGTGAGTAATAAACACAAGGCTATAGTTTAAACAAACTTTTTGGTCTATCTTGCAATTCACTGTTGAACCTGCTATCGGTACTAAAAAAGAACAGTAATAGGGTACTTGCCTGTAGTCAATATAAATTACTTCACGCTAGCCTTGAAATCTGCTTTCGAAAATTTGCAAAAATCATCTAAAATTCACCTATTTAACGTTTTAAACGATTTTTAAAAGACCAAAAGCTATAAATGAGGAGATGATTTGATGTTTGAGCACAATGACGTCATTATGCTTTTTCTCATAGAAACTTCATACTATCCGAGCGTTTTGACAATTCATAAAAGTAACTGATTTGATCTGTCAGGAAAGTACCCTACTTCAAAATCCTGCTGTCATTACATGACTGTATAGTTAGTTGTGTGCTTGGCCTCAACTTTCGTGAAATTTCCTATACACTTCCAGAATAACGGCTCCGTCCTTCAGCGGAAGAGCGTTAATTCTCAGTCTTAATACCGGGCACAATGTTTTTTACATCGCCGACAAAGTGATCCCGGTCATCCCCTTTTTTGTTTACGTAGCTAAACAAATTTCGCTCCGCACATTTGCTTGAGTCAACAGAAGACGGTTACGACTTCCGATGTGTGATAATTGCTTGACTTGATAAATGACGTCCAATGTAGGTATTATGTATGTAGCAATGGCATGGTGTTTTAGTACAAACAAAGCGTTTACATACATACATAATTGAAAAAAAAAGTTAACAAATTTTACACTAGTTCGCATTTGAAAAAAAAATAAAAGCACGTCACTGTTATTGAGGACGGTGCCCTATGATTTCGCTAGCATAAACTTGGTAGCATAAATTTCTCGCGTTAACAAATCCTGGGGTAAGTAGGTAAGTCGGAGTAGGTATACTTAATCCTTAGGTACTGTCTTTTTGTAAAACTGAAAAATAAAGTGCTCAAATCCGTTTGATTTATAATATTTTTTGTTTACGATAGTAAAAAAGTCTTAGGATGACTAATTATTTCTTATATACTGTACGCAAATAGGTCGTCTCTACATCAAATAATAATATTTTTTCCAAAAAAATGCAAAGCAACTTGCCAGTAGCGGCGAATTATAATTATGATATTTCACCCCTCCTAGGAATAAGCCGGCAATAGCAGGAAGTAGGGTAGTACTTACATTGCTTCACCTATATTTATCTATAATAGGTCATATTAATAATACTATTACTAACAACTCAATCCGTGCTTAGTAATTAATTTTTCAAAAAAAAAAGGATTAAGTAAGCACTCCAAGTTTCCGATTATCGAAATCATTAAGTGCACATGCCACATACTTTCCTGAAAAATCTATATTATGGACGCCAGGCAGCTGACTCTACTATAAAATAAACAGTGCGTTTTCGCAAAGGGGTTAGTACTCTGAGTGCATCGGAGCAGCTTAACGCACACAGTCCGTGTGGAATAATTGACGGTTGTTCGGGGACAATGCGTATTATAGGGTGAAGTGGTTCGGGGGAAGTGTTGTGAGAAGAATGTGGGCGCCGCCCTCGGGGGGCTGGGCGTGCAGCACCCCGCCTCGTGGCGGCGGCGCAGTGTGAGTGAGATGCCTGCGACAATCGTGCCCGTATTAGACAGGGAAAGCAGTTTTGAAGGCGGAGCGACCCATCCGAGCATCCGCCGGCGTCGCCCCTGATCCCGCTCATTCGCCTCTCGTTTAGCGTCTGCTATGTAAACGTGCCTTGTTGTGAATCTAAACAAAATCAGTCAGTCGTCGTTTTGTTGTCGAGAGAGTAGTGCGTCGAGGGTTCCGCGTTCGCGGGTTTAATATGTTGTGCCAGTGATCGTGGTTCGACACGATGCACGCGTTGTTCGGTGAACAGAGCCCGTACGCGTACCGCGGAGGCGCCGCCGGCGGCTACTCGGCCAGTGTCACCCCTTATGCTTACGAACAATACCGATACGGTTACGGTGCTCCTTACCTCCATCCTCATCAGCAACATGTCGGCACCCCGAAAGACATGGTCAAACCGCCTTATTCATATATAGCACTCATTGCCATGGCGATACAAAACGCTCCAGATCGTCGTATCACTCTTAATGGCATTTATCAGTTTATAATGGAACGTTTTCCGTATTATCGTGAAAATAAACAAGGATGGCAGAATTCTATAAGACATAACTTAAGCCTAAACGAGTGCTTCGTGAAAGTGGCACGGGATGATAAAAAGCCAGGTAAAGGCAGTTATTGGACTCTAGATCCTGATTCTTACAATATGTTCGACAACGGGTCGTACTTGAGACGGCGGCGTCGTTTTAAAAAGAAAGATGCTCTGAAAGAGAAGGAGGAAGCCATGAAGCGGCAACAGCAGTTGCAGCAGGCGCAGGAGGCGCTCGCAGCGCAAGAGGCGCTGAGCGTGTCAGACGTGACGGGGCAAGCTCGCGACGTGAAGCCCGACGTCAAGCCGCGCCTCTTCGAGTGTCGGCCGAAGCGCGAGCCCGGTGCCGACTGTGCGCGCTACGACAAGCCAACGGACTCCTTGGACGAGTACAGCGAGCCTCGGTTACCGCCTTCCGCAGTGTACTGTTCGCCGCAGCCCTACACGCTGGCAGCGGAAGAGTTCCGGGCGGCCGCGACGGGCTGGTACGCGGCGCCTGAACCGCCCGCCGAGCAGCTGCCACCGGCGTTCCGCGACCTGTTCGAGCCCCCAAGTTGCCAGCTGGCGGGCTTCCGTGGGTCGCCTCCGCCCGAAGCGTACCGAGCCTCGCCGCCGCCCCATCACCACTATCGCACGCCAGCTCCCTCCTACTACCATCACCAAGCGTGCGTGGCGGCCGCACCCGCACCTGCTCACAAGTCTTACTGAGACACCGCTTCCAGGTTGGATATCTTTTGTTTTGATTGTTAACAACCGCCCTGCGACTTTTATTTATCCAAGATAGTTTTGACGATCGCGAATTGGCTGTGCGAGTTGGGATGGTTTCGCCCTTGCTGGCCGGGGTCGGCGCGGCACGCCGGGGCAACTCCGTGACGTGGTTGTGGTTGCAGGAGGCCGGCATCACACGGCGCCGAACGAATTTAGCCGCGCGTCAGTTCCAGAACGGATAAATATAGCGCAGTAGCCAGAGATGCCGCGGAGGCAAGTGGCGGCGCGTCGATAACCACTGTTTACACGTCGGCGGCCGGCCCTGCCGCCTCCCGCTCCGTCTACACCTATAGGTACGTAGCCGAGGATCTCATCTGTGTAGAAACTAGCTGTAACAATAAGTGTTCGACAACATGTGTGCGCGGATGAGGAGAAGCGTGTGAGCGTCTCGCGCTGTGTTGTACGGAAGCTTGGGACACAAATGAGGCTTTGAAAGCAAAAGTCTCATTTAAAGCCTCATTTTCTTGCTAGACCCTTAATAGGCACGTAATAGAACTCAACTATTACATACTAGACCTTTGTGATGAAAAATCATCATTAAAATGCTTCATAAAAGTGCAATGTCAGTTAAATGAAACCGGATTTTTTTAAAGTAGATCTTTAACGGACAAAACGTCTACGTTCTGTCGTTTAGCCTGGAGACAACAGGGAAATATTGTACAAATTTTATTTCTTTCGGTAAATATAACACAAAGTCTAATTTTACGAAACCGTCCATAATTGGCATTAAGTCTTTTCAGTAAATTATTGATGGAAATTGTAAATAATTACCATTTCAATAACTAGAAATATAAAAATATAGGCTAAATAAATTAGCTAGTAAAAAAGCTAGTAAATTAGTAATTGACTGTTACATGTTTAGACGATGCCATTACAATACGTACGAAAATCCCTCGAAGCTCTAAGAGTTTCATATTCGGTGAAACCGTAATTTTGACTATTGTAGGTACAAGTGTAACTAAGTCCCTAAACCCTTGTTAGTTTAATTAGCTTTGTTTCTCCAAGAAAACATAATCGATAATTCTCAGGATCATAAATATACCTATAGTAAATGTAAAACAGTTTCAATTATTTCCTAACCAGACAACGTGTTCTGCGATCTGCCCACCAATTAGGTACCCAACGTACCGAACACGCAACAGATACATTGTCAGGGTAGAATTTATTGTTTACAAATGTGAAATCTTGGAAGTGATAAAAACTTTGTGTAGACAGTAGGTACCTAGAACCCGTTGTTAGTTGCTTGTGTCAGCTTAGTTAAACAACGGAGCGGGGCTGACCATATGGTGACCAAGTGACGGGACCGGCCATTACGTTTTTTGTGGACCTACAGATACACTAACTTAAATTTAAGTTATTTCCGAATTATGAAGACAATATATTTTGCATCTTTTCAAACTTTGACATAAAAATATCAAAACGCAACATCTTAATAACAATTAGATAATATATACTTGTATTAAATCTAGGCATACTGTCAGATGTTCTATAAATGTCGTTCAATACTTTTGCTAACAACATTGCAATTGAAGGTTTACACTTGTAATCAACAAAAGTAAAATAATCTGATTGAGGTACTCGTAATTCAGTTATTTTGTGCTTAATCGTAGAGTAATTGTTTATTTATTTAAAGTTTATTGCACAAAAGAAAACTTATCGCACAAAAACCGAACGAATGCCATAACCATAAGGCATTCCCTACTATATAGTTAGGTAACCTTAGGGCAAAGCACAACTAACTCTAAATAATTTGTGTCTTTGATAATTTGTAATACCTACTGCGAAAGTTAGTATTAAAATTTAAAAATTATAGGCTTTGAATCTGATTAGTGATTACTAAGAAGTTATAGAAAATAGTCCTAAATTTTAAATGTTCCTAACCTGTTGATTCGTAAGACGACCAAATCTTGGATTATCCTATAATCCATTTTGTCTCTTGTTTTGACCGGCTTGGGATTAAAGAAGATGCTTTTCTCATTTAGATTTATTTCTTGTCCAAAGCCCGATAATTTATCGTAAACTATGCTTCAATTTTGATAAACTCGATTCAATTTAAGTAACGATTGTTTTATGCTATAGTTATGGGTATGGTGGATGGGCGTATCATAATAATTACCTAACTATGTATTACAATCTGCATTCTTGTAATAAAACCAAGCTTAAACAGAACTCCACATAGGTACATAGTTGCAAACATTGAAATAATGTCAAAAACAGAAGACAATTATTATTTAATCTGCATGACCCTCATTGGACCGTCATTAAAATATATGTCGGTGCCCAATAAAATGTAGATAATTGTGTACCTACATACGAGTTAAGATATTTTGTTCTTGTCGCAGGTTTGACGGAATAAGAAGACGGGAGGCGAGGAGCAGGGAGAAACGATTCGATAGTGAAAGATTAAGTGTGATGTACTGAAATATGCTCGTTCAGTGGACCTCTTAAACTGACCAGTGAAATCGGTAGTTCAGTTAGAGCGAACTACTTAACATAATTAGCGTTATTGTGAAATCTCTGGTTCTCTAGAGAGCGTTCATAGTGGGTATGTATATTCGTTCACCAGTGACTTTTATATTATAATGTACTTAAGGTAGAAAAGGCTAAAAGTGAATTTACATTGTATTCGGACATCATGTTTCCTAAGAGGTAATTTGTTTTGCGGATTAGTGTAAATAGGTAGATAATAGTACACAATTACACATGTATTCTACACCTATGTTAGCAAGCTCTTCTGATACTTGTTCTAGTCTGCTGATTCGTCTTTTCTGTGTAATGTTTGAATCATTGATTGTATGCATACTTACTCACTATTAGAAATAATTATTGAAGGAACTTCGACATGCACGCCCTACTTAGGAGTAAGTATAGGTAAACATATTTTTGGCTTTAATATTTGAAATTTTATTTATATTTTAATTGAATTATGGATGTATATGTTCTAAATAAAGTAATGACCAGTCAGGCAAGCGATACTCTAACGTAGTGTGAACAATACTGCTTGAGTGTCAGTACTACCGCAGCCACGACGTGTCGCGAATTCGTCTGTAGAGCGGCTAAGTAGAGTCGCGGGGTTCCTGGCGTACCAGCCTCAACTGTGAGGGTCATAATGTGTTCGTTATTCAGATGCCATTGTACCCGTTTTATCTTTTTTACACCAGTGTAGTAACGAACTAACTAATATAAATCGCGAAGGTATGTGTGCCATAATGTTTTATGAAGAAAATAAAGCGGGTAGAACTAATTGTATGTAACTATTAGTAAGAACTAATTATAAAAGCTAATAATTATTCATTTATTGACTCCACGTAGTACAACACATTATTTAGTCGAAAGTGACAAACTCAGTAAGGCAGTTTCAATGACGTAAATAAAATAACGTTATTAATAAGGGAATCCATAATTATACATACATTTACTTTAGTCAAATAGTGTAAGTAGATGAATAGTTCATAGATATCAATAAAATAATGGAAAAAGGTGGAAAATCTGTAAAAGACAGTCCGACAATTCTAGAATTTATATTATTTATTTAGTCACCCCTTAGATCGCTTCACCAGTAGCTATGTACTATATCTCTGCATCAGAGACCATTGATTGAACAAATATACAAAATCATCAATTTATTGTTTCCTTTACTGCACTTGACCGCCTAAAAAAGTTCACATATGACCCACATTTTGAATAATGATGTAACACAAGAAACACGAACAGGTTACCATACGTCAGTGATTCCGAACCTTTTTTTTTAACCCGGAGAAATGCATGAAACTGCATACCACTACATAACCTAAGGCCATCGGGGGTGACAGCCAGATGTTACGCATTGGTTATGTGGGGCTCTCCGCTCCAGAAGGGATAGGCCTACCCACTAAAACCCAGGGATGCTACCAACCTGTGCCTTCACAGTGATGCCGTGGGATCGCTATCAAGCCACCACGACATCACCGGCACCTTCGCCCTAGGGCGAACCCTCTCCGAAAAAGGCACACTGTAGCATGGCCAGTGTGCCTTCCCTCACCAGCTCCCCCCCGACCAGATGGTCGTCCCCCGGGGAAGCAGGGACCGGCACCCGACACACGGTGTCCCGGTCCCTCCCACGCCGCCACGGGAGGACAAAAGCCCCTGCCCCGCAGCCGTCCACGGGAGGACACACGCCCCTACCGCAGACATTCGCCCGTCCAGTGGTTCCGAACCTGGTGGTAATTACCCCTTTAGGGGTAAAATTAAGTTTTCTCAGGGGTAATACTCATATTAAGTAGTTTTCTTTGAGTACTTTCATATACTTGTCTGTATTACCTATTTGTTGGAGGGGTAATGATACAAATCTAGAGGGGGCCTGTGGGTGATGATGTGGCAATAAAGGTTAGGAACCACTGCCCTACGACGTGGACATGGGAAAATAAAAGGTTCGAATGGGAAAAGCAAGATATATGAAAGGCAATAGATAAGACAATGACTGCTTAGGGTGAAAATCGATAATTAATGTAGTTTCAATGTAGATATTTAAAACGATAACCTACAATTTTAATTGATTTACTTCATTGACATGAATAAATATCTGCATCACATTATTCGAAAAGGGGGAACAAAATTTACTTATTTAGGTTTATTATGATTATTACAATGATACATTCATAAATTACAGAGTATTATTTTGTACATTCCTTACCAACTTACACTGAAACCTTGTGGAAAACGATGGACGGAAAAGCAAGTATAGATATTAATGCTCATAGCACACGGCAAAAATGGTACTTTCCGTCATTCCTCTTTCAGTTTAGGCTGTGTTGTTTCCGGGGAATTTCCCGATTCACGGGAACGACATCATTATTCGGTTATGTATGTGTACATACAATCTATTGAAATATGGATACGTGTAACACTACATTTAATTATTTTTAGGGTTCCGTACCAAAATGGTAAAAAAGGAACCCTTACGGTGCGACTCTCTCTGTCTGTCCGTCTGTCACAGCCAGATATCTCAGGAATTACTGCTGCTATCGATATGAAATTTGAAGTACATAGTTGTAAAAGTCGCTAACCCGACCCTATTTGACATAAAAAAAATCTTGTACCGTTTTTTACTTTTTAGGGTTCCGTAGCCAAAATGGCAAAAACGGAACCCTTATAGTTTCGTCATGTCCGTCCGTCCGCCTGTCGTCACACCTATGTCACAGGCATTTTACTCCACTACTACGACAGCTCTTACAAAAACATTTTAAGGTTCTTAAGTAATGTTTTTGATTAAGTGAATACCTTTGGAAATAATCGCTTCGAAAGTTGTGAAAATTGTGTCCCCTCCCCTCTATCTTCTAAACCGTGTGTCCGAAAAGTATAAAAAAAATTACAAAGATAAGGCTTAATTGATACTTTCAACGAAAATTATTTTCAACAAGATCGGATTAACCGTTTTTGAGTTATTGCCGATAAACTGCGCTTCTCAACAAAAGGACGTAATTGCTATGAAGATACGCTCTTTTGTTGTTGTACTTTTTTTACATCTTATTTCTTACCTTATAGTTACGGCTATGGAACCCTACACTGAGCATGGTCCGACATGCTCTTCGCCAGTTTTTTTTAAAGGGGGCCGTAATGGGAGGTCGAAAATGTAAAGTAGTGCTATTGTATCAAATGGGGTATCAAATGAAAGGGTTTAATTTGTAGATTCCAAAACCATTTTTATTTTTTTTTGTTTATCATGCACTTTTTGATTTATGACCAAAACCGTTCAAAAAAATACCATTCCTCCTATTATCTCCGAAGTTACTGAACAGAAAAATCTGTAATAATAACCAATTATTAATATCATTTTAAATATTACAGGAAAAATAATACGGTTTTCCTAACTAGCACCGTTTTTAGAAATTTGCAAAAATCGTAATACATTCTTATTTGCTCCTACTAAACCAACCGCCATACAGTTTTTCTTGAACTAAGTATTCACGTATCTACTTACGAGATTGTACGGAACCCTCGGTGCGCAAGTCCGACTCGCACTAACCGGTTTTATTTTAAATGGTGTGGAAGAATGTAAATCAAACATTACTTTCACATAATTCCGACACTGGATTTGATTATTTTGTAGACTTTCTCTTGTACTTATTTCATATTTTTAAACATTTTTTTTAAAGAGTAGGATATATGGGGATAATGTCGGATCGGGTTTATAATCATTTTTTTACCTATAAAGTACTAAGGCTGACGATATGCTCATTGGTTCATTCAAATTAAGTGCGTTAAGGCTGCTTCCACGGCGTGGAAGATACCTATATTATGCGATCACCGGCTTGTAGCGAAGGGAGATCGTCATCCCAGTACTTTATAGTTGAAAAAATTAAACAATACTTTATTGTTATAATTGCTACCGGCAATTGCTTTTCACGTACCACACACTACAACACTGTGCCGTGCACACTTCAGGTACTAAATAATGCTAGTTTCATGCTTTCTCTCTTATCAGTTTTAAATTTAAAGTAGGTAAATATTTGTTATTGTTTTAGGAAGGAATAGAACAGATATTCAGATTTTAGGAATCTACGTACGTAGGCCCGATGTCAAGCGTAGAGTCGACTAGGTAAAGAACTAGAATATACTCTGGTGTTATCTAAGTATATGTAAAAAATAAATACAGACACTAAATTTGAATCATAATAAAATTTAAATAAAATAAAATTTAAGTAAATGGAGCAACTCTCATAAGAGTCATAAGCATACGAGTGCTAACTCGGGGCACGTTGTAGGGATTTAATTTTAATATCGATAAATAAAATGTCGATGGAAAATAGATTTTTTCTACTCCTGTACTTTTATCTGTCTTACTTGGTCACGAATACTTATATAAGAACATACATAATATGAGTTCAGAGAAGTCTATACTATATTCCCCTTATAAGCACTTGTGTCTTTATAGTCACAAAAAGATACTGCTAGCAGCCACAGACTTCTAAATCTAGGTTAAACTTAGGTCAAGGATTACGCGTTCAATACTAACTTTACAATAAAAATGCACAACTACCAACTTAAGGGCCGATACAGACGGACTGCAACCCAACTGCAACTCCCTACGATTTGTATGGGAACTGCATCACAACTGCACGTCGACTGCGCAGTCGGCTAACAGACAAATAAATTCCTGCGATTTTTAAGAAAAACTAAACTTTCCGAACTTACTTACTTTTCTTTGATGCCAACATAAAATAATATTTTTAATATCGTCACTGCGTGTCACTAGCGAGTACACTTAAAAATTAAATAAAGTTTACCATAGACACATACTTATTATATTGTCAGTCATATGTCATATTTGCCTTGTTTTCGCGCTATGTTTAATTTTGTATTTTACATTTTAAAACCTAGTCGTGGAAAAAGTATTGTATGCAGCGTTGTATAATTCAGTCAAAAAACGCTCATGGCGTCTCTATTTGCGATACTCGCCGCCGCGGCGGCTTGTATCGCAACCCACGCCATTCGCATTTTTTGACCCTACTTATATGTATAACTGTTGCATATATATATGTACATGTTCGTATTAAAAATCCTCTACTACCATAATGAGGCTCATTATTATGTCAATTATCCTGCCCAAGAGTAAACACGTGAATAGGTATTTTATTAAATCATGGATCTGTGAATACTTTTAATTTATTGTATTTATTTTAACATATAATATTTACTATTGTAAAATAACATCTTGATATTCTTAATCTTTGCAGTAACATCAGTATAAGGTATTTCGATAAAATATTTTGCTCCATTACTTTAGTATTCATTGAGTTAGCACACGTATGGTCATAAGATTCGAATAATAACCAACGGAGCATACTTTTCGTGCCGATGACGTAAAAATGACGTCAAGGTTCATACAGCATGATTCACTTTAGGTTTTAGAATGATTTATCGTTACCGGAAATTACCGGTATCGTAAAAGCTATGAATTAATTTTATCACTACTTTCATTATTTGGTGTCAATGGTAGAAGCCATTCTATAAATCAATGTCTGCCTGTGTTATCTTATTCATGGAAATGGGAAATAGAAGGGACCGCATGAATTTAATACATTCGGATAAGTATAATATGTTACAGCGGTTAACTGTTAGAGAATGCCATATGGCATTAAGTTCGCCGTTTGTACTTTCCTGTATTGTGCAATAAAGTCTAAATAAATAAATATGTCACATCACATATCCGATTAATATTTCCAATTTTTCGTTAAAATAAAAAAAAAACCGACGTACACATTTTTACTTACAAAATGTCTTCTACCATTGACGCCAATCAATAAAAGTAAAAAATATAATTAATTCATAACTTAAACGTTACCGGTAATTTACGGTAACAGTAAATCAATGTACAACCTTAACTAAATCAGCCTGTATGTAGGTTGACGTCATTTGCCTGTCATCGGCACGAAAAGTACGCTACCTACCTGCTGCGTAGTACCTGTAACCACATTTTTACTTAAAAAAAAACCCTCCCGCGGTGCACTTTAAAAGTGCATAAAATCCGCATTTTAACAAACGTCATACCCAGTGACACTCGCGCCATCAAAACGAATCTAATTATGTATCAGTTATCAAAATCGGTTGTGCCGTTGAGTATAGTTACGAGAGGACATAGGAACGGACATACATACAGGTTAAACACAAAACCCTCCTTTTGGGCTTCGCCGCAGTCGGGTAAAAAATAAAACTTACCCGACCTTATCTCAACATACCTACCTTAATTAGCAAATTTTAATTGTGAAACAATACGCATATGTGGATAATATGTGTATAGTCTTCATAAATTAAAAAATGACACATCAAAGATTTATTTTGTTGTGAAGGTTCCTCCTGAAAGAAACATCACCTCGAAGACGAATGAAACCGCTCGTTCTTTATCTTGACTTTGTATTTCTTTAGTAACCAAAAACACTCTATACCATTTTCAAGCTCGACATATGTCATGTACTTTATATTTCTTTAAACAGTAACTAGGCATTAAGTATTTACAGGATTCTATACAATGAAAATCTGCATTTTAAAACAAATGCCTCTTCGCTTAGCGCGCTATATTTTATTATCCAAAATTGAAGCTGTCAAACCATTCTTTTTTTTAATTTTTGTCTTCACAGCAGAGACCAAAGTAATGTCTTGAATGACTTACAATAGCAATATTACCCTAAAATTATATCATTTTCGACAAGTAATCTTACAGTTCGTCCATCCTGATAAAAGATCACGTCCTCGTGATTTAATTATTTTGAATCATCTTTACTAATTTAACTAACAGAATGACAAAGAAAGCTGTACAATAACAAGTATCGCATTATTTAGAGCAAAGAATAATCTTCACATAAGTACATTAAAATTAAATTCATATAGGTACAATTTACAGTTACCAATTTTTACAGTTATTGATAATGTTTCAAAAATACATAGTTTAACAGAAAGTCAAAGAAAACAGCACAATAATGAGTATCGCATTATATAGTTTTTAGAGCAAATAGTAGGTTTTACATGGATACATTCAACATAGGTAAATAATACTTATACACAATTTCATCTGGAATAATGAAATTAATAAAACCTTATCGATCATCATTATTATTAGGTAGTACCAGTTTCGATAACAACTGTTTACAATTATTTTTAACATTAACAAGTATATAATAACATATAAAATATATTGTATATGTTATTATATACTCATTATAATGAGTATCGAATTATATAGTTATTAGAGCAATTAGTAGGTTTTACATGAATACATTCAACGTAGGTAAATTCTCTGTAAGTGAGAAAGTTACCAGTTTTACCCTACGTTCTCGCACACACGCACTATACATTTTCATTTCAGACACAAATTACTTTGCATCACTAGGCAACCTGGTCAGCCTAGAAGCACATAGTTTTGCCGCGTACACACTCAGGGTGTAACAACCCGAAGCTCGTAGTCCGGCCGCGTACACACACTGGGTGTAGCGACCCGAAGCCCGTAGTTCAGCCGCGTACACACACTGGGTGTAGCGACCCGAAGCCCGTAGTTCAGCCGCGTACGCACACAGGGTGTAGCGACCCGAACCTCGTAGTTCAGCCGCGTACACACACAGGGTGTAGCGACCCGAACCTCGTAGTTCAGCCGCGTACACACACAGGGTGTAGCGACCCGAACCTCGTAGTTCAGCCGCGTACACACACAGGGTGTAGCGACCCGAACCTTGTAGTTCAGCCGCGTACACACACAGGGTGTAGCGACCCGAACCTCGTAGTTCAGCCGCGTACACACACAGGGTGTAGCGACCCGAACCTCGTAGTTCAGCCGCGTACACACACAGGGTGTAGCGACCCGAACCTCGTAGTTCAGCCGCGTACACACACAGGGTGTAGCGACCCGAACCTTGTAGTTCAGCCGCGTACACACACAGGGTGTAGCGACCCGAACCTTGTAGTTCAGCCGCGTACACACACAGGGTGTAGCGACCCGAACCTCGTAGTTCAGCCGCGTACACACACAGGATGTAGCGACCCGAACCTCGTAGTTCAGCCGCGTACACACACAGGGTGTAGCGACCCGAACATCTTAGTGGCGCTCCCGCGTCTTCATTTGTGCGCCCGCACGCTGCCTCGCTCTGCCGTGCAGCATCTCCGTGCACCATCCATGGGCGCCCCTCGCGTGCACAGCCGGTGCACGCTCACACGCCGCCCCGCTGCCGCCGGGCAGCATCTCCGCGCACCATCCATGGCCGCTCACCGCGTGCACCCCCGGCGCACGCCACTCAGTTTCCAATGTGCATTTCCTGTAATGCACTGAAACATACAAAAAATATATATATAATAACAATCAACGCGATATCTTTACCTCTCCGGAGTCATTTTTTCTTCTATTTTTAATTTGTGGTTGAAGAAAGTGAACCCTCACTTTCCATTAAGTTTACACACACGCCTACACCCAACATGATATCAGTAATTTTTTTTATAGGCATAAATTTCAAAACTCTTCACTAACCAACCATTTAGTTAAATAGTTTTTACATGAAAGACACATTTTTGTCTCTTTATTGGTTTTTAATGCGGGTAATTTACACCACAAAAATATATTTAATTTTTAGTTTTTGTACGCAAAATGCCATTTTGAATTTTAATTAAGTATAGATACTATCTCAACCCAGACGGATCTATCAAGCTGGTCAATGATATACATGTTCTGGTGCTCCATGGACGGAAGCTTGTGCTCAAGCATTAGTTACGCCATCGAATCGACGCTTCCAAGGGTTTAGAGATCACAAATAAACATAACCATATGGGTATGAATTATAACGATTGTCAATGATGTAAATTCAAAAACGGCAATAATAACGGGCTATCAATAATAATTAGCATGAGTTGACATTTTGACATTCGGTCAATAATAAAGAACTATACTCTTAATACTAGTTCACATTTGATGAATAAAGCGATCACTAGTCATTACAGTATTTTCAATGGGTAGAACATTTATATTTTTAGGACTCTGTTAATAGACACTAGCTAGTAGGTATCTAAGTCTACCTATAAGTTTCGCAACATCGGACCTTTGTCGCCTGGCATCAGGATAAATGTCTATTCACCTTTTTTTTATAGTCTTTTGGAACCAGGTCGAGTCCGGTAAGTCCACTAACATTTATTTACCGGACAATGACATGGAACGTTAAATACCTATTTAGACATTGCATAATTAATCGGCGGTAAGGTAAGAAACGACATGCTACACTTTGTTTATTGCTTAGATCAATGGGATCGCCTGATTAAATGTTTTTACAGCGATAGTCTTTAAACTAACTGACAGACTTGAATTGTTGGTGGTTCTCAAATAGTACCTACCGAACAACGAGTCATAACGCATGATGTACATAATGCATGAAGGCACGTAAACAGTCTATAATGTACCAATTATAGAATACATTGACATAGAGGAAACACGTATACCTGTGAACTCAATAGGTACTATAAAAAGATTAGCTACAGTAAAGTTACGAAAATTAACACCTAGTAAAACTAAAACAATCAATGACCATACCAAAATAACCACTGTCCAACGTCTAGCTTTTTATTAAAGTCTATATTTATTGAAACCTAGTATTTATGATATTAACCTTTAAGTTATTTGCGTCTTTACTCTTATATTCATCCTTAAGTCTGACCAGATGATTGTCCTATGATTACCAAAGATTGACCAACAATTCACCCCTAAGCCACTCAACAGCATTCAGCCATTTGAGTGTAAATGACCACAAGGGCAACATGCAGCTCATCGGTTACTAGAGTTCGCAATTATCAAGATGATTATCCTTCCGGATCCTGCTGGTTACTCTACACTACAGCTCATCGTCCCTAACTATCAGTGTGTAGCTAAATGAAATAGTTAAAACAGTCCGATACTTCATGCACAAGTAGTCGTGATGAGACTCATATCCTCTTTTACCTTAACTATAGCATGTACCTAGGTACTCTTAAAATCAAAGCTCATCAGTCATGGTATAGTACCTACCCCTATGAACACCAGTAATTTACATTATTTATGGCCCGGGCTACTATGACCTAGACTACATAGTGGCTAGTATCATTCTAATACTAAAGTTCTAGTCTTAATTATCAACATCCGTTATTCAAATTCCGCGACCCCGGGGGCGTAACTTTAATTAACTATCCTTTGTCTTATTTCAGGTTTAGGTCCATCTACCAAGTTTCATCCAAACCTGTTCAACCGCTCACGTGTAATTCAATGACAAACATTCAGACATAATTACAAACATTTAAAAATGTAATATATCAATTGACTTATTTTGGGCACCCGCCACATTTTTTTATTTTATTCTGGTAACCCTCTTTCAATAATCACAGCCTGTTGAAGTGTACTTTCGCGCCGGCGCCGACAACGCACTTGCTAAACCAACAGATGCACATGTTGCATGGATATCGATGATCGCACCTAGTGACAGATAATAAACCTTAACAACATTATTAACATTTTGCTCTACCGCTATTAGGCGTCAGTGACTGACCCGCAAACGCACCCTACACGCGCCTTGATGATTGAAGGCTGCAGGTACTTCGCAAATGTAGACCCCAAACCGAACCAAAACACTTGATCCAAATGCATATCCGTTAGTTAATTTCACGAACAAGAAAATATCAATATTTTCCTCCAATTCAACTCATAGGGCATAAACAGTTTCCTCAGTTTTGTCGTATTGAAATATTACAGACTGAACAGACCCACACCACACCATTATATAAGCCATCTGTTTTACCCTAAAAACAGTTTCAAATGTTCTCTTTTAAAAAAACTACAGTGGAGTATTCGCTTTACTTTCACACTAGTGTAAACATGGTAGCCAAACACCACTGATCTCGTAATTGTTTACGTCTTAAAATCTGTCAAGCCAACATACCACAGCCACATATATTGGCCCAAAATCACATCTTCAACCAAGCATCATCCAATTAGTCACAGCAACATTCATAGAACCAGGATCGCTAATTCAGTCGCCCAGAGTGGCTATCAAGATATATTCCACTAATATTATAAATGCGAAAGTTTGTGAGGATGTTTGGATGTTTAGATGTTTGGATGTTTGTTACCTAATAAGGGGATAACAACTGGATGGATCAAGCTGAAATTTGGCATGTAAGTAGTCCAAGTCCTGGATTGAATCATAGGATACTTTATATCCCGGTAAAGAGTTCCTTTGGGACAATAACGGGAACAACGCGGGCGAAGCCGCAGGAAATGCTAGTCCACAATAATAATGTCTTCCTGTGATCAGTTCAGTCCTGTATGACCGAGTATCATCACCTATACCTATACATTTCCTTTTACCATTATTAGCGCATATTTTTGTTGAATAATCATTTTCATCTACTTATCCTGAATTAATCATTTGAAAACCCAGTATCTCATGAGTAGCTGTTTTCCGCTTTAAAATATAATTAACTAAAATTGTTACAGTACCTTGACCGTCCCATGTCAATACACCATTTTGTAGACCTGTTAGTTACCAGTCAACGCCTGGCCCATAATTTGTGTCATCCTGTCCTGCCCCAGCACACACATGTAGTCTTTGGTGATGGTCAACTTTTTGACCTTGGACATCTCCTTACAGCAAAACTCTGTAAGAAACATTCACACAACACATAGACGCCTTTAAAATAAACCCTTGATACATCACATAATAAATGTTAATATTATTTGTAGGAAACACTTGTCAACAGATAAAACTGTAAATAACCTAATTATATAATTTCACTAACTGCATGTCTCAGAGTAAAACATATAATAACCTGCATTTAATATTTATCTTTTCTAGTTGACTGGTACCGAATTTCTTAAGGCATTAAGTTGGCCATATGCATTAAAATGGTAATAATAATAAAACAATGACAGCTGAAATTCAACAATCTATGCCCTTCTATCTCTAGCCGGGTTTGAGATTTCAATTCAAAACCAGTTAGGTTGTCCTGTCTCTTTTTGTTTTTGTCTGTCTGTTCCAATGCTCATGATATTATATGGTCTTAATTCAAATGAGAATCTGACATTTTTACTAGACTCAACCATCATGTATTTTAGTAATCTGATACATATAATAATAAAATCATTTGTTCATCAACAAGTTAAAATTTTGAGTGGCCTCATAATCTACTTTTAATTATTTCAAAATCTAGATCAAATTGAAGCAATTATATACTTAATAACTTAATTTTATTTTAGTGGGACAACTTTCATAATCACTGTTACTAACCAGTACACAAATAATTGTTTCAGTTTAAATCTATTTCATAAGAACTCTCAGGGGAATCCAAAACATAGCAAATTATAATGTGCCATTATGGTATCAGCTTGAAAGTATTATGTGATTTCAACAACTTCCAATTGAATAATATGTAAACTTTCTCTAAGGGTAGTGCTTTCCTTGGATGTAGCAATGTCATTACTTAAGTTATGTTTTGATGAATCATTCTTGATATCATTTTTACTATACTTTGTAATGCCACCTGCCATACACCTTAATTAATCTTTTCTGTATCATAAATATTTGCAAATTTTCATTATAGGTCATGGTGCAACCTATCAACAAAATATAAGTAGTGCGATGAAATTGAATCTAACTGTAACTTCAGTGAACATGTTTTCTTATTGTAGTAGCCTTACATATTTACAGTTATATACCAAAATGAATCATATATGTGTTAAAACCAGCCATGGTATATCTTACCATTATTTAAATGAAATTAAATCTTTGAAACATATAATACCGGCAATAGCAAAGAAAAATGTTCAAATATGATAATTTAAATTGCACCTGAAACTATAATGGATATCATCTTCATCCAAGAGTTTTATTTTCGTTTGTTTTAACTATTTGACCTTTGACCATGGTCCCAGAGTCAACAGGTGAGGTTACCTTAAATAACTGTCATCTGACCCGCGTGACCTTGCATCAGGGGACCCAGATCAACGTGAACATGGTTTAAATATAGCAAAAATCAAATAATTCGCCAACAGTAACTCACCTCATTTTCTTTATACTTATCTAGAATGGCTTAGCGATCACAACGGCACGTAGTGATGATCCCACTTCTGAATTTGAAAGAAACATCACCTCGAAGACGAATGAAACCGCTCGTTCTTTATCTTGACTTTGTATTTCTTTAGTAACCAAAAACACTCTATACCATTTTCAAGCTCGACATATGTCATGTACTTTATATTTCTTTAAACAGTAACTAGGCATTAAGTATTTACAGGATTCTATACAATGAAAATCTGCATTTTAAAACAAATGCCTCTTCGCTTAGCGCGCTATATTTTATTATCCAAAATTGAAGCTGTCAAACCATTCTTTTTTTTAATTTTTGTCTTCACAGCAGAGACCAAAGTAATGTCTTGAATGACTTACAATAGCAATATTACCCTAAAATTATATCATTTTCGACAAGTAATCTTACACTCCTAAACTGAAGATAAACCAAATGCCGCAGCCTTTGAAGCATCGAACTCCCCAGTCTTTTATTGACTTTTAGTCGAACCACATAATATTCTTCGATTTAACGTAATAAGATGTGTCTATAAAACCTATCGTTTTCTTTCTGTGTGAGCAGTTTTGTTTATAACCTTATTCTTGAAATTTCTAAAACAGAATGGCGACAGCTCTATTTCGTTAAACGCTACATTTAGTGAGCGTAGCGTGACGGTACCAATCATGGAAATGTTAAGCACAGTAGTAGGTACCCAGTAATGGACAGCAAAGATTCAATGGCATATAGCCAACCATTCATGGACTTTACTAGTTGACGGCCATTCTCACGAAGTATGACTGCGTCTAATTACCGCGTCTCCATACATTTAGTATGAAAACAGCGTCACGGTAATTAGATGACCGCAGACATACTTCGTGAGAATGGCCGGTTATGACCATCAGTTACCTGAACATAGTGTTGATAGTTTGAAAATTTAGTGTCCGTTACTTAAAATGTGGGTTTTACGGGGGAAAATGTCCATAATTGGTCCTTGTCTGCCTGGCTTGTGGCCTGAGGCTTCACAAACTTCACAGATATGGCTACATTAAATATTGTATAACAAAGGTACCTTCTTTGATCTGTGCACTTTGCCCTACGGCGGGTCATAAATATATACAGGTTATATTTCCACGCTTTTTCCTCTCTAATCTTTTATCTCTGAACTAGTATTATTGTCATCAGTTTATCACAGTTAATGATTATTAATTAAGTGAAATTTAATCAGTAACCAATAATTTTATTGGACTACCTACTTAAGTTGGCTTTTGACTTTGTGATAATTATCGTAAATGTGTGTACATAAATGTATTTAAACAATAAATGTTTATTTGTATTTAGTACGTTCTCGATCATTTATATTTGCCCTCCTCCTCTATCACAATTAAAAACTTGATTGACTTGAGCTTTTTTTTACGAAACGACGCCTTCAATATCATCTGATATTGATGCATTCCTTGAAACGAATGCTAAATAAAAAGCGTCTTAAACCGAAAAACAAAATTTCGGTTTAATTAGTTAATGAAGGCATCGTTTCGAAAAGAAGCTCATCACCCAAATTTAGGGATGTAAAAAAATAATAATTCATCCTCATCCCCTGGAGTTGAGCCAGAACGTACGATTCCCTATGCTGCTGTTCTAACAGTATCACGGAGCTAAAAACGAAAACGCACCAATGAATGTCATTCCTTTCTGTGAATTGCACAAAGCACACCAGTACAGCGATTACTATCGAATGGCACAAAAGTAATTTATGCCCGAATTGTGTTCAGGGCATCACCCTCTATTCCATGTAACAAAAGTTATCTTTTCGGTGATCGTTGCTAGATATTATCACGCCCCCCTAATCTATTGTATGTAGGTAGGTACATATCCGTGGCGTGGCGATTTCAGGAGTAGTAGATACTCTGGTCATATGATTTAAAATAGGCAAACCGGTGGGAATCGGGTTCTATGAACGCCACGGCACTGGCACATCTCATAGCACGAAATTGACATGTGTATGAATAAATAAAAAACCCCTACAGGTAGATTACTAATTAATAGCACGGGAGTCGATTTAGAGAGCGGAAGTTGTATCATTTTATAGGTCTAATGTCCAAGAATGATTATACATATGACCATGCGAGTATTTACTATTTAGCAATGTAACCTAAGACTTAGCAAGGTATGTTGGGATAAGATGTAGATAGGTCGGATTAAGATCGAATAATTCAAATTATGCATAGTGATTACTCATTAATAACATATATACTACAGGACATCAAAAAATTGAGTGCCCTTTGACAATAAAATCGGAGTTCTCAACATAGCTTTTTTGAACTAGATTGTATTGCTAGATTATTTGCAACGAACCTGGCTTAATAATACACTAGATTAGTACTTGGTACAAAAAACCAACCGTGCAGGCTCACAAAAATGTCGAAAACCAGTCAAATCTTACCTCAACATACATTAAAACGCATTGTACAAAATTTTATTCAAAAACGCGTGTGGTAAATGTCACAGAAAATCACGAAGTGATTCTTCATATGCCATCCACAAGTGGCACTCATTGCTTGATTTAGACCTCGCATTCCAAGGTTAACAAAAAACGTGAAGAGGTCATTCAAGGAGCACGATAGATTGATCACAACAATGAATGAGACATGTCCACCAACGGCGGAGGTCTTCGAATCCGGCTTATTTTGTGTTGTAACTGCGGCAATAATGCGTAGTCAGGGTTCTGTGTGCCTGGTCGAAGGTACCTGAGTGTTGACAACTTCAGTTGACGAGACGCCACCCGCGCAGTGCCCATAATATTTTATATTCATTTGTGCCCACAGCCCACAATCCTTCAGGTAATTTATATTTTGTAATAGCTTGCGATGACATGGGTGTAGTTCTGTTTAAGGGACATCGTACATGGCGACTTTTTGCAGCAATTCAGTCGTGCGTTTCGCGAACACGCGACTGCATAACGACATGTAGCCCCTTGTCGCATTTGCAACGCGCGACGGAAGCGATACAAACGTGTGATTGTCGCGATGCAGTCGCGCTGTTTTGATTCAATATCGATGCAAACGCACAACTGTATTGATTGCGCGGCATTGGGTACAGGAAGAGTGGAGGAGTGCCGCGGTTGTGCAGACAGACGTTCTACAGCCCACAACTGCATCGATGCTGCATCGCGCCTGAATGAATTCTGCATCGCTACAAAAAGTTGCCGTGTGCAATCTCCCTGAAGTTCGCAATGTATCAACGTAACCGTTGTGAAGACGTACCTACCTAATATTTATAATATTCTTTGAAACTGTAACTAATTTGTAAAATACCTAGGTACTTACCTAATTGTTTAATGTCTTACATGTGACATGACTTTGACTGTGATTTGATTTATTGTTTTTAGGGTCCGTACCCAAAAGGTGTCGACAGCACCCTATTACTAAGTCTCCACTGACCGTCTGTCCTTCTGTCCGTCTGTCATAGAGCTATATCTTGTGAACCGTAATATTTAGGTAGACTTAAAATTTTCACAGAATGTGTACTTCTTCATATTTCCGCTATAACAAACAAATGTAATAAAATGAACAAGTAAAGTGTTTTTTGGCGTTTTTTGCTCAATGGTGGTACGGAACCCTCCGTTTATGAATTCGACTCGCACTTGGCCGATTTTTTATTATAATTTGCGTGTCGTGGAGAATTTGTAATAAAAGTTTAGTTAACTCGACACTCCTAGACTCCCAGTCCCTACGGCCGGCCCAGCATGGTTCTGGTCCAATTTCCCAGCAAGTTATTTCTTGACGTACGAGCAGGCAGGTTGTACTGTACCTAACTGTTGTTTACGCTTCAAAACTATCCTTTTGGTCGAATCAAATTATGCATGTCGTATATACAAAAATCTATATCATCTACGATTTTTTTTTAATTTAATTAAATAGGACTATCAGATGATAGTCCTGCATTGTTGCGCAACATCGCTTGTTCCAGACGACTGCTGTGCCGAGTTCTTTAACTTGTCTTCAAAGATTGACTCGGCATTAAAACATCCAGCAAAACATTCCAAGCTAATAAGTATGGTTTATCTTCAGGTTGCTTATTTTGGCAGTGTACGCGATACAGTATCTGGTATCGGTCAGTGAACCAGCTCTGTTTATTGTTTTTCTACAACACCCATGTCGTTTTTGGCACAAAGCGTATTTGTTTTACATGGCGAGTCTAGCAGGTACTACGATTACGTAACCTAACAAATGTGGCCTTGGCGTACTTACATACCTACCAGCTACCTAAATAAATATCGTGTGTATGAACCAATGTAGAAACAAGACTCTATGGTTTATTTCATGAGAGTTTCAACAAAAGTGTATTTTTTGTACATCTTAAGCTTTTTTTTGTCGAAAACGTAGACCGATTGATTGGCTAATAGCGCAAGTATGTGTGGAGTGGACCTTATGCACAATTTGGTCTCGTGCCTGCTAAATCAGGTAGGGTGGACTATCGATGGTCGCATCTCTGTTCTTAATTTCAGTCATTGATTATTACCCCATAGATATTAGATTACCTACCTAAACGCGATCTGTTAGTTTGTATAAGATTCCAAATAGACAGCGAGCTCAATTAACGACTCGTTCTTGATATTATAAATTGGACAGATAGTCACATAAATCTTGTCATTCTAACAGACCTATTCAAGCGGATTTCATATAATTGAAATGTAGGTGTTATATCGCCAGATTAAGTATGCATTAAGTAAATACCTACTATGTATTATGTATTCGTATATGATAACGATTGTCATAAAAATTACACAATAGGCTACTTTCCTGACAGATCAAATCAGTTACTTTTTATGAGCGTTTTGAACGCTCAGATAGTATGAAGTTTGTATGGAATAAAAGTGAAATGACGTCATTTTACTCAAACATCACATCATCTTCTTATCTGTAGGTTTTGATCTTTTAAAAATCGTTTAAAACGCTAAATACGTGATGTTTAGTTCATTTTTGCAAATTTTCGAAAGCTGATTTAATGGCTAGCGTGTAGTAATTATGTTGACTACAGGCAAATACCTTATTTCCATGACCGGGCCAACGGGCGCGACTAACGGTCTCATAATAATTTAAACGTACAATCATAGGTAATAAATACCTGCCTGCTCGTACGTCAAGAAATAGCTAAACGGATTTCAGCTATTTTTGGTTACGTATTTCTAGGTGGTTCTTAGATAAATATATTTTTTCCATGAGGTTTAGAGAGAAGTTAAGTGTCCACTGTCACTAACTCTACCTTTGACTAACGGCGCATCGCCATTAGTAAAATATGAAATCACTGACGAGTAAGTTCTGCTTGCATTTATTCTTTTTTGTATAGTGTATGATCATCGGTGCGTGTGGATAATCTCATGTTTATTCAACGCCCCTAATGGTCCCACTGCTTGGCGCCGACAGCATCCGAGCAGTCGTGTATCATACACATAAGAAAATAATCCGCCTTGAGTTACGAGCCGGGCCATCCACGCGTTTCAGCGTTTCAGGGAAGTTTGTATTAAAGAATAAATTTATAGCCCTTAAAAGTTTAGTGGTAATAACAAAGTTGAATAAAAGTTAATCCTGCGGAGCTGACTACCGAAATATTTACACGTCGAAGCTCTTAGATAGTACTCATGCACATAATCATAGATTTTATTGAGTACATGGAGAGCGGTAAACTTATTTTTGTACAACAACATATTGATCAGCGAATTAGTATTTATTTTACTAGCCGCCCGCCCTGACAATAACGAACACAACAAAAAAAGTAGGGATGTAACGATACTTAATTTTGCCGATACGATGCCGATACCGATTATTGTAGTAAATAATCGGCGATACCGATTGCTAAATAATGAAGTATGCCTTTATTATACCTAAAACTTGACTATATTTAACAGAGACTCAACCTTGAAAGTGTAAAGTAATAAAAAACACAAAATTAAAATTTTTAAAATAACCGACTTTCAGTGAACTTATTTTGATATGAGATGCACGAGTGACTATAACCAATTCCGAAATCGCCGTATATGTGCCTATAATATTCGAAGAGTACCATCGATTTCTCCAAGATCCCATCATCAGATCTTGGTTTGGTTAGACCACTCTGGAGGACCACTCACTTTCAAACAAAAAAACAATTTTCCAAATCAGTCCAGCCGTCCTCGAGTAATCGCGTATCTTCGCGCGTCCTCTTCTGTGTACAAATGTAGGGATTCGATAAGAAATGCACAATTCACTATGAAAAACACCTCAATCGCTATATGTGTGCCTATAATATTTGAAGAGTTCCCTAGATTTCTCCAAGATCCCATCATCAGAGCCTGATGTTGCAATGGAATCACCTCGTAGGTATACCCTTTCAAACAAAAAATAATTTCTATAATCGGTCCAGCCATCTTCGAGTAATCGCGTAACAAACATACAAAAAAAAAACAGACGAATTGAGAACCGTCCTTCTTTAGAAAGTCAGTTAAAAATAAATAAAATGTCAACTCAAAATTCAGAGAAAATATCAATTACGAAACAAATACATAATTAACAAACTAATTATCATTGCACAAGGTAATAAACCGATACATAAATAAAGTCATTAAAATTACGTTTTGCAGTTTTTTTTCAGAAAGCAATTTTTTTTCGCGCTTTTCAGATATCGGTTTTATATAATCTGCGATGCCGATATATCGGCGTGCCGATTATATCGGTATCGGAATCGATACATCCCTAAAAAAAGAATTATCGAATTTGGTGCAGTCGCGGTACCTACTTTAATTCAGCTAAATCCCTGCGGCTGGAGCAAACGGTTACGCTTCAGGATTACAGCAGTCATTTTTAGGGTTTCGTCGGTCCTCTTTATTTCGGGAAAGCGTATCGAGTTGAAATTATAACCATATACTCAGGTCTATGCCTGTGGAGACCACACCCACAGGGATAGACCTGAGTATTGGTCTTGAAGTTGTGAAAAATCAAACTTTTAAGTTAATAATTGATGCCTTTTTAGGGCTTCCTCACAAACTAATATAAGCATTATGTATTAACGATCGCGTAAAATAAACATTTCCTTTCTGACCATAAGCTGAACCATAACAGCGAATGGCTGCAGGGGCCGTCTTCCCTCGTGCTTGCAAACAGGGCGTGCACGCCCTACGCTGGGTCCCCTCCTGGTACGCCTCTCTGTCAGCTGTCATTCAACCTTTATTAAACACTTGATGGTACTGTCGACACTCATAATTGGAGCCCGTTTTCATTACATTTATCATTAGTATTATAAACTGTTATTACGGATTATGAAATCATGAAACGAATTAGGCAGCCGCTTTGCTGTACGCAAATTAAAATATCTAAACAAAACAATAATTTGCCTTGTAAAAATACAAATTCAGCTTGCACAAAAAATTACAAAAACAAGAATGATGTGATGATTGCCAATTTGTAATATAATACCTATGTGATGGATGTGTTGTGAGTAAGATATCTTTAAAATCCAAAAATCATGAAACCTTGTCTAATATCGTTTCAGACTTTCAATACTTTCCAAGTTTATTGCAAACTAACAGATGCGATATAAGTAATCAACTGCTGCATGTATGAAAAACCTTCACTTGAGAATGGCTCGACCGATTTAGTAGTCACACAAGGACTGAATGAAAGAATTTTTAAATATACCGTGGACTTGGAAATAATATTGTCGAAATTTGGGCGCCTCCGTGGACTAAATCTATTTTTTTTTACAATATTATCTTGTACATGTAGGTCGTAGGTTTAGCGGTGTGCGTTCACTATTTCACTGACTAGTAAATTTATTGAGTGCCTACCATGTTACCGTAGATCAAAGCATATCATCTCTATCCTTTACAAACCAGCAAAGGCTTCAAAGGCTGAACTTTCAGTGCCAAATAGAGATGTCGCCGTTAAAAAAATATTGCCTTCATGGTTTGCATAGGATCCTAAATAGGAACGTAACGTTGGTATCAAAATAGGTACATATTAAGTTTTAGGTAGGTTCACTGACTTCAGGAATCAAAATATGAGTTCGTAAGCAATTAATACAATGAGTGTCCTCGCCAATTATTTGTCTTTTTTTAATAGTTTTATATAAGTATGTAGTACCGAACCTATATAAACTTTATTACTTTTAAACCGCAGAAACATAAAATATATTTAAAAAAAAAAAACAGATTATTTACAACTTACAACGAAATAAACTTAACTTGACCTATTGGGACCTAAACTACAACAGTAGTATCTATAATTAATATGATATAAGTTTCACTATTTTCATACGTTCATACTTTATTTTGAATTTTGAATTTCTATATAATCAAATTCACATCAAAAGCAATGCTGAATTTTTAGATTTCGTTGGATAATTCTAGGTTTATTAGAATACTACAGGAAGCACAACTTCGTTAAGATAGGTAAATTATGCTAAATGTTCATTTTTGCTTCGGCTTAGTCAGGTAAAAAGTATCTCATGTGTTAACCGGAGACATTATCTATCTGATCTACCAAATTAAATACATGGAAATCGGTCTTTGCCTTCTTACGTCTTACCTTTGCGGTTTTTGCCTGATGCAAAAACAAACGAACAAACAGGGTTCCGTACCTCAAAAGACAAAAAGCGGAACCGTTATAAGATCACTTTGTCGTCCGTTCATCCGTCTGTCAAGACCCTTTATGTCGGAAACGCGTGGAGGTATCGAGTTGAAATTAAATCGCATACTCAGGCTTACGGTCCCTTGAAGCTGCAAACATCTAAGTCATAGGTTCCCAAAGTGGTCCATACCGCCCCCCAGTGGGCACTGCGGATTCCCTGGGGGGCGGTAGGGGCCTTGGAAGAAATGGGGGGGTGGGTTATGCTATCCAGGCGGGCGCTATCGCTTTTGAAAATAAAACAAAACTCAAATCACACAAACTAAATTATTCCCCCAGCGATTGTCGTGGGGGGCGCTGAAAGTTTTCATCATTTCAACGTAAAAAAAAATATGGCCGTTTATGCCCCGAAAACGTACATTTCTAGTCTCTCAAGGATACCAAAAATTTATAGGGTAGGTACTTTCCGTTGACCTAGAATTATGAAATTTGGCATGTAATACCGTCTTATACTACGTGTATAGGGGAACATCTGAAAACCATACATTTGTAATTAAATCATAAAAAAAGGCTTTATTTAAAGTATTTGTATGGAACCCTCGATCCCTACCTACGACTCGCACTTGTCCGGTTTTTTTATATAGTTTTAATATTCCCCAGTAACTTTTCTGGAAAAATCTTTAATTTACAAAATAAACACGTCTTTCTACGATTGAATTTCCTGTATAGATAGTTTTAGGTATTTACTATGAATAAATCCATTAAAGTTTGAGTATCTATACATATCATCTACAATCACCAATAAGTATTTATATTCATAGAAGATAAATATTTTCTCCTAAATCTCAATCTGCACCTTACCAAAACTGCAAAGTTTCTCAATATTTTTAAGAACACCTTTCCTACGATCAGTGCCCCACTGAAAAAACAAAATCTTATCTTTGAAATAGTTTAAAAGCTCGATATTTGAGCCGTCGCCGCCACCCGCAGTCTAGTCGCAAGCGATTTGATTTGACGGTTATCCTCACCTCCTACGTTTATATTGAAACTTAGATAAATATTTAGTTTATCGAGTCTAATTTGGCACGGACTTGCCACCGCGCCGCTAGATTGAATCCTGTATTTTTCACTGATTTGGTGGTGTGGTTTAATCACAGTATGAATAATTATTGGCGTATAAGTACACGTAGTTATAGGTAATGCCAAGATCACACTGTTTATTTGTCATATTATATCTGATACGTTGCATGTCTTTGATTTGTATATAAATATGGCGAGACTTGTGCCATATTTCATTCATTAAAAAGTATTTTAGAAAATCATTTACGAAATATTATTTTTCTGTTTAGATTTCCCGCATAATACCTACGCGGTCAATACAACTTCAGTAAGTTGTGGGGACCTTGTATTACACATTATATAAGTAGTTTTTTCCCGCATTTTTATTATAATATGTTCTTGTCAATGAAAGTAGAAGTCTTGTTGAATTTTAAATATGAATTAAGTAATTCGCAGTTTTCCCGCCGGGATTGCGGCTCGACTTGGAAAGTGTCAGGTTTTTAAAAACCTAAGATAGGTTGATTAAAAAGAAACAAAATATACGTGTTTACCATTAATTTATTACAACTTTACTTTTTAAAGAGTTTTCAATATAAGCAGCAGCACCTTTTTACCCGACTGCGGCGAAGCCCAAAGGAGGGTTATGTGTTTGACCTGTATGTATGTATGTCCGTTCCTGTGTCCGCTCGTAACTACTCAACGGCACATCCGATTTTGATAAATGATACATCATTAGATTCGTCTTGATGGTGCGAGTGTCACTGGGCATGAAGTTCGTTAAAATAAAAAAAATAAAAACCGACTTCCAAAAACTTAAACTAAAAACCAAAAAATAATATGTTAATTACCCCAAAGAAATGGATAATCAACGATTCATATATACATATACAGATATTTATAGTTTTTAACCTGTTATTTTTGAAGTTGGTGCCTGCCATGCAAAGCTGGCTGTGTTGAGCTCCTTAGCTGGCACCGACTTCAAAAATAACAGGTAATGAGATCTTTTTCCATAACAAAAAATAAAACTTAAGAGCTAGTAAACATATTTATGTGTGTGTGTACGTGTGTGTGTGTGTGTGTGTGTGTGTGTGTGTGTGTGTGTGTGTGTGTGTGTGTGTGTGTGTGTGTGTGTGTGTGTGTGTGTGTGTGTGTGTGTGTGTGCACGCGTATGCGTGTGCGTGTGGGTGTGTGTTATTTTATATGTATTTATATTTTCGTAACATTTTTTATTAAATTCTCTGTGTCATGATAAGCCTTTGTTTTAAGCCACTTAACGGCCAAGTTTTTTACTTCATAGTGATAAGGGGTAAATATTTATGTGTTCATTGATTAAATTATATAATTTTGCCGATTTTGTAACATATTTAAAGGTTGTGTTAATAGAAGCCGTTGGTATTATATTATATTTCCTTCTACGGTTATGTACATCAGGTAGATACGGTATGGATTTGTGTAGTCTTAGAACTGTAGCCACGATAGGGAATCTGAAAGGTTAAACCATACGTTACGCTCTGATAAGCAAGTAAGAAGAAAATTGACAGACGCTTTATCATTTATTTATCGCACGATATAGTCGACCATCATAGGCCCCCGAGCGAGCCGCGCCGCCTGGACGCTGAGTTTACGTTTGGATAACAAACCACTTGTTAGGTAAATAAATACGGCGGGTTTAAAATAAACTTCCCTAATAATGCTTAGCCGGGAATGTGTGATTCAAAACTAAACACCGATAAGGAACATAAATATTATACGTTATCAATACCAATTTGCATATTAAATCGCGTGCCATATTTGCCTTCATTCCAATTTCGTAACACTCTTTATCATAATTCTGTTTGTGAAAACTTAACATAATCTGCTTGCTTTGGCATATGAACGGAATACGTTCATACCCCAAATCAAGCATTAATAAATTACTGCTGCCATTACCTAGTTTTTATTTTTATTTTCGACCATACAAACATCCATACACTGTGTGCCTGCTGTCTACCCCAGTGGCGGCGAGTGCTGAAGACTCGAGACGACAGAAAAGTAAAATAGGTCATTGTCAGATCTAGGTTCGCGTCTTAACGGTAGACGTATGCGAAATTACGGATTCCAGGGCCTGATTTTCTGATAAAACTCGTATGAGATGTTTAGCAACATAACCTAGATTCATACCAGCTCTTAACTTTTGACCACCGGAGGGACGACTTTTGTTTATAGGGTTCCGTACCAAAATGGTAAAAAAGGAATCCTTATGGTGCGACTTTGTCTGTCTGTCCGTCTGTCACAGCAAGATATTTCAGAATCTACTGATGCTATCGACTTGAAATTTGGAATAGTGTTAAAAACTGCTAGCCCGAGCCTATTTATTGGACAAGAAAAATCTTATATCTCTTTTTTAAGGGGACTGAAATGGGATGTTGAAAATCAAAAGTAGAGCTATTATATCGAATGGGACACAAATGAAAGGGCTTAGTGTGTAGATTCCAAAACCGTTTTATTTATTTTCTCTTAGACATATAGTTTTTGTTTAAAGACAAAAAACCTTAAAAAAATACCATTCCCCTTATTATCTCCGAATAGTTACCTACTGAACAGAAAAGTCTGTAATAATTACCGATTATTAATATCATCCTATATTACAGGAAAAATAAAACGGTTTTCCTAACTTGCAGTGTTTTTTAGAAATTCGCTAAAATCGTAAGACAAACTTATTTGCTCTTACTGAACTAACCGCAACATATGGCGATGTATAGGGGCAACAGTTTTTCAAGAGCAAAGTTAAGTTTGTCCCACCAGTTTATCTTGAATTATTCAAGTATCTACTGATGAGTTTGTACGGAACCCTCGGTGCGCGAGTCCGACTCGCTCTTGACCGGTTTTTTGAACTGACAATGACCCAAATACAAGCGATAAACCTATCGTTGATATTATACCTGTATAATTTTATCAACTCCTTGTCACTCATATTCCATTGGCATTACAAAAGACGATATTTAAAAATATTGTTCATATCAGGGAACCATTAGGTATTTTGTATGACAGTGAAAGAAGTGAAAATAACATGATGTGTGGCACAGCACTCGAGTCCATATGGGTTGTGTCTCGGACTACCCTTTCTGAGACCACTATTTTTGTAATGACAGTTCGCAGGCGGTCGAAGCGCGCCCGAAACTCACGGAGCGAGCGCCGAAGGCCGAACGCCGAGCGCCGAAAGACGAGCGCCGAAAGCCGAGTACCGAACGCCGCGCCGTCGCAAATAAATAGGACGGATTTTAGTGAAACAACTAATTGTGGTTTCAACTCAATGTGTGAATCAACATTTCAGCAACTATCCCATGATAAAATTAGTGAATATACTTAGGTACCTGGGTCAATCAACTTTTTTACCCACACAACGCTGTCCGCAACTTTTAATTTTCGCTGTAAAATAACGCCTTTAAATAATGGCTTGTCTATGATTAAATTTATGGTGTATGTTAGAACATTGAATACCCCGTCTCAATCAGAAAGTACTCAGATTACCCCGTCTCAGTCAGAATGAATAGAAATAATATCCTATTAGAAGTTCGATTTCTTGGTAACTCCAGAGACATTTTCGGCAACGCCAGAGACGTCAAAAGTGTGGGTCTAAAAGTTGATTCACCCACCTACTTAATAAGGAATTAAGGACTCTCTTTTTAGGGTTCCGTCCCTTAAAAGGAAAAAACGGAACCTTTGTAGGATCTCTTGAAGCTGTGAAAAAATCAAACATCTAAGTTCACGCAAAGAAAAAGATACGGCCGTTTAAACGCAAATGTAAATTTATAGGGTACGTTCCGTTGATCCATAATTACGAAATTTGTGATACTGTCTTATACCACAAGTATAGGGAAGAAACTATACTAAAATTATACATTTGTAATTAAATTAAGTCATAAAAAAATTAGTCTTTATTTGAAGTATTTGAACGCAACTCTCGGTGGGCGAGTCCAACTTGCACTTGTCCGTTTTTTTCGTAAATCTAGCTACAAACAATAAATCGAGAAGAGTCTATCCCTATATAAATAGAATCCTACATGGTAAATAGCTTACGCGCTACGTCTATTTCACCTGTTATATTATTTGCTCGTTTTTAAGCAAAATAGTACATTACCCAACTAGCATGGTAAAACAAAGAAAGGCCGAAATCGCAGATGTTTGCGGCCCGAGCTGCAAGCGAGGGACATAAATATGCGATCGAGGGCTTTCTTTATTACCTCTCGTTTTATGTCTACACTTAGCCAGAAAGCGGCTTTTTCCGTACCCGTAGCTTGCGGTAAAAGCCACTTTATGGCCAGGTGTAGCATAAACGATATATAATACGTATCTGACTTTCTCAGATCCAGTAGTTACCACTTTAGTGTAAAATAGTTCAAGTCTAATTATAAAAGTTTTACTTGAACTAAACACAAATTAGACATCCGTGACAAATAGATGCGACTAAAATAGCTGCGCTGACAGTCGAACACACGTCGATCTGTTCACATAATGGTCTCGCATTCCATTTTTCATGTTAACTTAAAAATAGTGTGGGTTTAATTTAATCTCGGCTACGAAACTTTCCGGCTATTGTTTCAAATTAGTGGTTACTGCTAATGTTGCGTAGCCAGATCAGTTCGTAAATTATATACGCGCTAAAACTAATTTAGGACAAAGATTCAATATAATATTTATGCAACTTTATATGTACACGGGAAACCGCAAAGGTCCTTTCCTCCTCCTTTAAAAAACGAAAATTCAATTGCCGGAGTGCGTTTGAAATGGGTTTTTAATGTAAAGCGTACCGTAGTTAGTTACTCAAATATTAATCTGTAAAATGGAATCTTAATTGTTTATCTGGTAACCTATATTTTCAAGTTGGGCTTGTATAGGTGCTTTAGTGTAGACAAAAATTAAAAAAGAATTTTCAACAAATCGAATTAGAAAATATTTGTGGAGGCGGGCTCGCGTATTTAAAGAACAATTAGCCGGCGGCTTCTCAGCCCTCAGGGCAAATATTTGCCTGTTCCCGCCAACCCTTGTTTGGACCAATGCCGCCCTGGGCGTTGTCGTCACTGCGGTGGAAACGGTTAATAGATGAATGTTTACTCTCTTCCCCATATACTTCGCTGCCTATAGCTGTCCCCCTCCAGCGCCAATTTGGCTTAGGCTTCGACGCAGAGCGCATTGTTCGATATCCATTAAGTAACTTCTCTCACACTGCCTGAAAAACTTTATATTACTCTGAAAGAGATCAAATTCAAAAAACAAAATATCTTATCAATCTTATCGTATATCTAGGTATATTGCCCGTCTAATTATTTCGTGTAGCAAAAATATTCGTGTTGTGCCTGCGACTAGACTATAAGGGATTTGTGAAAACCGAACATTATTTTCATGCTGAATTACGAAGATTAGTTAACTGACAGTGTTTTGAGTTCATTCCAAATATTATCGCGTCGATTTTGACACTAGTTAATACAGTATTGAACGAACTGTTAAATGCCTAGAAAATATTTTGTAAATATCAAACATTATTGAAAACAATTTATAGCCCAGGCAAGTCGCAGCCTAATACACAGTGAAATATATTAAATATGTATTCTAA
Organism: Eudemis profundana; assembly: GCA_947034925.1. Lineage (NCBI taxonomy): Eukaryota > Metazoa > Arthropoda > Insecta > Lepidoptera > Tortricidae > Eudemis > Eudemis profundana. Next base: position 32,934,165 of record OX344794.1, read on the forward strand.
TAGTTGGTGTCAAAGTGTCCTCTGATCAATTAGTGTCCGTAATAGAAATACCATTAAATGTAAATTAAAATGCGAGGTGTAACGTTTAAAGGCATCTAACTATGAGGTAAAGAAACATGTCGATAAACGAAAATGTTCCCGCGTTTACATTCATCAATTAGTTAAAAGTGTTAAAACGCGCGTGTCCATCGAAAGGTGGCCACCGCAGTGCTCGTCGCCGGCGGTCTCTCCGTACTTACAAAAATACCAGAATGTAATTAAATGTGGATAACTTGCGCTTTATAGACGGGTGCGCGCGCGTTGCTCGTGTTTGTTTAGTTTGTTATAGACGTGTTTTTACGCAATCTGGAAGTCGTAAATCGTTTCACCAAATTATGTCGTTCCCGAGAGTGAAGGTGCAGACGCGCAGCCTGTGGAAGGATTAAATAGGAAATATATAAAGCTGTGGGGTTTTCAGGGAAATATGTAAATATTTATGACTTTACCGTCTCTACTTATTTGGGCGGGTCTGACCATTGGCAGGTTTAGCATACCTTTTTTTGGTATGCATAGATTTTTTTTGCTTTGTATTACCTAAATATATTGGAGCCAAATGAGATACATTGAAATAAATTTAAGTTAGTGCTCACATTCATATCAATGTGTCAATATTACCCTTACTTTCAGTGTCTTCCGTTTATCACGATTTGATTTTTAATTGTATGCCTACCAACATGTTTTTAAACATTTTTTTCACACTTCAAATTTCTTCACCCAAATTCACTTGCATTGACTTTTAAAGTTAATTTGCGCCTTATTGATAATACGTATACGTACAGTACTTTCAGGTATGTTTGCATGATTCAATTGACTGTACCAACTTTTACAAAACAATGATCAAAAGAGCAACTTTTTTTTATCGTAAACGTTTTATAATAGAAATGCATCGAATTAGTTACTTGCACAACGGCAGCTTATAAAGATACAATAAGTGAGCAACGACTGACAGCGGAGCCGGCGGCGGCGCGGGAGTCGCGGGTAATGCGGCGAGTAATCCCGCGCCTGCGCGCACACCCACAATACCCGGATCACTATAATCCGCAAAAAATAACAAAAATGCATTACCAACTTACTATCTCTCACTTTTAAACAAAATAGACAAAAATAACCCTTGAGACAACGCGCTACGGCAGCCCAGCAGTTGAAATGATGGTCAAAATGAAATGTGCGAGTTTTTTAAGGAAAGCTTGTGTTTGCGATTTAAAACGTAACATTCTACGCATCCCATTTAATTCAATTTGTTAACAATGAATCAAGTATTTTATTTTGTATTGTTGTAGGTGGTCCTGTTCGCCTGCAGGTACATGCGGTCGACGGCTCTACTTTTCTTCATCGCAAACGCTGCGCTGCGCCTTGTATTCTTGTCGCGGTTTAAAAATTTGTAGCTTAAATTAGTAAAAAGTGGAGCAGTGCAAAAACGGCCTATTTTTATTGATCTTTTATCTGCTACTACTAAACCTTATAAAAAGTAAACATATCGTTAAACGCTATTTTTTGTGAAATTAGCCAAAACATTATTTATAAATTGTAGTTAGTGGTTATTTTAGTATTTTTACGTTTAGTTTAATAACCATTTTTTTAATCTCAGTATATTGTCGCGTCATATAGGTAATGTACTGATTTAATTTAAGGAGAAAAATCGACGGCTACGAGCAGCGTAGAGCGTAGACCCCAGGCCTTGATGTGGCCGTTCGTAGAGGGTCTACGACAGGTCGTCTGGTCGATTAAAACTATACTCCTTTGCTCCTAAATATCATTTTGCTAAAAATAACAAACTTTTCGCGAATTCATTTACGAGACTAAATTACAGAAGTACTTGTTGTTTCATATTATTTATCTAATACTTAATGCACATTTTATCACAATTGTTGCCATAAGTATAAAACGCAAAATTAAGACGAAGAGACCTATTTTCTGCAAAAGACCACATTGTACAATATGTATACCGTTAATCTACACAGCACATTAGCCATGAGATTTTTCATGCGAAGTTTTGCATAGAAGAACCTTAACTAGTTTTGTCGATCATCGTCCAATAGCCGCCTTTTCTATGAATAGGCATACAATAATCCATAATTTGCCTCATTTAACGCTTAAACGACATACAAGCGTCAATACTAAAAAACCATGCAAAAAATCAAACTGACACGTCATTTTGACAACATTCATCCCGTTCCGGACCTCCGGACCCGAGTTTTTTGCCATTATTTGACGTTAAGTCACCAAAATACGAAGTACACTCTACATTACCGTAATACAATGGCTATAAGGCTTAAAATTGAACGGCATTTGGCTGTGTTCAATTGGTACTTCTACTCGCCAACATGAAAGATTTTTCTCAGCAATATTTCTTAATGAATCCCTTACGCCACCATTCATGTCATTCGTTGAGTAAACAAGGACCTTCGTCAAATACACGGCTTAATTTTCACTCAAAACCGATTTATTCTCTAGCGTTGTATTATACCTACATTTTACTGATCAGGGAATTAAGTTTTAGTATTTAGTTTTATTATCGTATGATTTTTAGTAAATTTGCATCTCAGACGTAAGATCAACTTTTTAAGTGACATTTGAGAAGTGTCTTTTCAAAAGGGCTTATTTTGTCTATGAAAACCATAAAAAATAAACCGATTTGAAAAGACATTCCTCATTTATCGTGAAACATGTACCTAAATAATTCAAGAGAGGAATTAACTTTACATCGCTCAAGTACCTAAGTATACACATTTTAAAGTAAAGGCAAATAATTAAAAAAAAAACCTAATTAAAATACTGCTTGCTCAATAAATTAACTTGACGAGCTCTATTTGAATTAACATGATCTTTTCTTGTTTTCTTAGTTATTTCATTTGATATGCATATTTTTTGATGGTCTATTTATAATTCCCGTTTATCGTAAAAAGTTGTCTGTGCAAATTGCAATTAAAGGTGGCGCAGCGGAGCGTGTCGCCAGTCACCACCGGCGCCGGCGGCGGCAGACAATGCGGGGATTAGTGCAGGTTTGTTCACATTGTGCACTTGCACTCTGATGCAACTGCGGAATTGCTGATCAGCTCGCGCGGAGCGCTATCGCGCCGCGGCACGACCCGCCACCCCTTTGAGCTCCATTCTAACGCCATTCCAATTCCACGCCGCAAACGGATCAGCATATTTTACACGCCTTTGTGATGTCGTTAAATTGAGACCGGTATCTGTAAATTAACTAGGCACGAGACCGCTATTGAGATACTAACTTTTAATTTATTGCAGCGAAACAAATAAACATAGAAATAGACGATGCTGGTTTCTGGAACTCGTGGAAAATGGTGTAGAATTGTTAGAAACGAACTGAAATTAATCTTGCTATCGAGCGATGGCAGCTGTTGAATTTAGAGAGCGTAACGAGGTAACGATTACTCGTGTAATGACAATTAAATGAGCATATTGAAATTAAGGAAATAATGCACTCAGTTCATTACATACAATGTGATTAAGTAAAGCGAAGTATAATGACTTTTGATTTCCCGTGTACTTTTGGTAAGGCTGGAAAATATAAATTATTAATACTCATGCAAAAAAAGCAAGCAAGAAAATCAAATATCCTAAATAATTTACTACTCGAAGAAAAAAGCGACCGTAAGGTAAGTGCAGCCATAGTTACCTTTGTTAACGATATGTATCCGGTCTGCAGATTTAGTATCTACTTAATCAGTGTGACATACACATAGAACCGTACAAATATAATTAAGTAATTAGGGACAGTATATACAGAATACCATATCGCGCGTCAAGAGATGTCGCAGCCAGTTGTGCCAACCATCCTACTTAGTCGGGATATCCACGGCAAAATTTGGTAACGGTCTGACGTGACCCACTTATAATACCAACAAGCAATCAATAAATAACCCGTAACTCTCGCGCATTTCCGATAAAGGTGTTTTATCCTAACCTTTGAAATTATATTTTGACGCAGCGGATGTTGGTTTGCGCAAGATGTCTCATAAATTCCATAACCGGAAACAGGATTTTGATTTCTGTGACTCGCGCGCATCAATCTGTTAGCGCGTTCCTGGATCAAAAGATTATCGCGAATATTAAACTCGATCACTGGAAACGATGACACTTCTTTCAATATGGGACCCAGATGAAACCATCAACAGCAAAATAAGAAATAAATTGACTTGACTCTATTCCCGTTATATTGGTATTATTGTTGCTAAGTGTTTTTTTTATTTACTTGCTAACTTAAAATTAATTAAATCTACAGGTTTATAGATATTAACGTATAACTCTTCACTGTAACAAAAGGGGTGCATTAAATAAAATAGTATACTTAGTTCAAGTATAGATATTAACGCGGATTCTGTTACTAAACTTATGGATGTTTTTATTCAAGAATTTACAAAGTCATTCTTATGTCGTCATTATACTGTACTGTAGTTTTATTTCTGAACACAACGATAATCCTGGTCTTTGAATGAACACGAACTATTAAAATAATATTATCCTTAGAAACTTTGAAAGTCAGTCACGGCAGAGAATGCGATCCTAATTATTGTGCTACTAAGTTTAATCTAATATTGTAAAAATAAACTAGATTTCAATATAAATACTTAAACCGCGAAATATCATCGACCGTAGGCTGAATTACGGTAAGGTACATTGTTTTGCCTGTCCCTTACCGTAATTCAGCCTACGGTCGACGATATGGTGATGTTACTTAATTGCCTATTAGACAAGCTTCAGAAAGGCATATTCTCGAAATGGTTTTCGAGTTACCGTACCTTAAGAAATATCGGACCGTCCCAATCTCTTATGTTATGTATGAGGGAGCAATAGTAGATTGTGTCACAAGGGAGCAAAATGATATATTTACGGCGAGGGCGTACATTGAATCCTGAACGAAGCGACGGATTCTACAATTGAATCCCGAGCGTAGCGAGGGATTCTAAAGTAGAATCCGGAGCGTAGTGAGGGATTCAAGTGTTAACGCCCGTGGTGAAAATAATTTTGCTACCTTGTGACACATACTGCTTTTCACACCGACTATGAGGAAAATTTAAATACAAACGCTACCTACCAAAATAACGAAAACGAAATATATAGTTAGTCATAGAGCATCACACATTTTTAATAAAATGAAATGTGAAATTGTTAAATTTACAGTTCCTTATTATTTTATAAAACGTTTATTACTTTTTACGGACGGGACGAATTTACCACTTCCATATTATATTTATGGCCCTCGCCTGCGGCTCGGACCCCAAACACCTGTGGTCTGGGCCATTCCTTATTATCGACTTTATGTAGAGTCGATATGTAGAGTCAATGTAGAGTCGATATGGAGAGTCGATATGTAGAGCCGATATGTAGAGTTGATATGTAGAGTCGATATGTAGAGCAATAATGTAGAGTCGATAATGTAGAGTCGATATGGAGAGTCGATATGTCGAGTCGATATGTAGAGTGGATATGTAGAGTCGATATGTAGAGTCGATAATGTAGAGTCGATATGGAGAGTCGATATGTAGAGTCGATATGTAGAGTTGATATTTAGAGTCGATATGTAGAGTCAATAATGTAGAGTCGATATGTAGAGTTGATATGTAGAGTCAATATGTAGAGTCTATAATGTATGGTATGGCAATGGCATATTCTAAGCAGGTTCAAACTAAAAATACCCTGTAGGTAGTCCTTGAACAGAAAAGTATCACTTTGATCCCTCTTATGAGGGATCAAAATACTTTTTTCTGAATAGGAGGTGTGAAAAATCACTGCCATACCATACATTATAGACTCTACATATTGACTCTACATATCAACTCTACATATCGACTCTACATTATTGACTCTACATATCGATTCTACATATCGACTCTACATATCAACTCTACATATCGACTCTACATATCGACTCTCCATATCGACTCTACATTATCGACTCTACATTATTGACTCTACATATCGACTCTAAATATCAACTCTACATATCGACTCTACATATCGACTCTCCATATCGACTCTACATTATCGACTCTACATTATTGACTCTACATATCGACTCTACATATCGATTCTACATATCGACTCTACATATCCACTCTACATATCGACTCGACATATCGACTCTCCATATCGACTCTACATTATCGACTCTACATTATTGCTCTACATATCGACTCTACATATCAACTCTACATATCGACTCTACATATCGACTCTTCATATCGACTCTACATTGACTCTACATATCGACTCTACATATCGACTCTACATAAAGTCGATAATAAGGAATGGCCCAGACCACAGGTGTTTGGGGTCCGAGCCGCAGGCGAGGGCCATAAATATAATATGGAAGTGGTAAATTCGTCCCGTCCGTAAAAAGTAGGTAATAAACGTTTTATAAAATAATAAGGAACTGTAAATTTAACAATTTCACATTTCATTTTATTAAAAATGTGTGATGCTCTTTGACTAACTATATATTTCGTTTTCGTTATTTTGGTAGGAAGCGTTTGTATTTAAATTTTCCTCATAGTCGGTGTGAAAAGCAGTATGTGTCACAAGGTAGCAAAATTATTTTCACCACGGGCGTTAACACTTGAATCCCTCACTACGCTCCGGATTCTACTTTAGAATCCCTCGCTACGCTCGGGATTCAATTGTAGAATCCGTCGCTTCGTTCAGGATTCAATGTACGCCCTCGCCGTAAATATATCATTTTGCTCCCTTGTGACACAATCTACTATTTCTGAATAGGAGGTGTGAAAACACACAATACAACTACATATGCAATTCCGTGCTCTCGGTAATTTATCTTACTACATGCAACAAGTCCTTTTTCAGTTATTTACCTATACTATAACTGTTCGACTTTGAAAAAGCGCAAGTGTGCTGGAAGTTGAGTACGAGTATGCCGTTTTAAGCAATTTCAACGATGTAACCTACTTCAAAGGAGGTGCGGTTAATTGAGCAACGCGAAGGAAATAAAAACACGGTGTTCCTCTGGCCACGGTGTGATTGACGTCATCGCGCGCAATTTATTATGACACGTTGCTTTTTGCTTCTGTCTGTACCACGCTTCAGGGCGAAATTAAATGGGTAAAAACTTCAAAATCCCGTATATTCCATTGTTTTCCCTATAAAGTACTAGATTGATATGATTAGGGTTCCGTACCAAAATGGTAAAAAAGGAACCCTTATGGTGCGAGTCTGTCTGTCCGCCTGTCACAGCTAGATGTCTCAAAAACTACTCCTGCTATTGATTTGAAATAGTTTTAAAAATCGCAAATCATGAATCTACTAGACATAATACGTACCTATATTGTTGAACTTCTTAAATAAATAAAAATAAATGAAATCCTATACCTTTTTTGGGTGGATTTCGCCATACAAAATTGTATGCCATACATTTAGTTTGGCATACAATTGTCGCGGACGAAAATCCACCCTTTTACTATTTTTTTAAAGGGGGCCGAAATGGAAGGTCGAAAATTTAAAGTTGGGCTATTATGAAAGGGCTTAATTTGTAGATTCCTAAACCATTATTTTTTTTCTTAATAATGTACTTTTTAATTAGAACTAAAAATGTTCAAATAAACCTTATTATCTTCGAAGTTACTGAACAGAAAAAAAACTGTAATAATTACTAATTATTAATATCATCCTAAATATTACAGGAATAATATAACGGCTGTCCAAACTTACATCGTTTTTTTCGAATTCGTAAAAATCGTAATACAACCTTATTTGCTGCTACTAAACTAACCACGACCTATGTCGATGTTTGGGGTAACAGTTTTTCAACAGCAAAGTTAAGTCTGTCCCACTACATCTTGAACTACACACGTATCTACTTTCGAGTTTGTATGGAACCCTCGGTGCGCGAGTACGACTCGCACTTGACCGGTTTTTTATATATGTAAACTGGGAAAAGGAATTCAATGCTAAAAAACGTGCAAGTATTTTTCCATACATAAAACTTTTAATAGATGATAATTTCAGACAACGGAATCAATATTCGACCTAGATAATAGTTAAATAGAACCAAAATACGTTTGACAGCTAAGTTACAGTAAGTACTAGCTTCCCTTAGTACATGGATTACGTTGTTTTGTACGAACACTCTTACTTCGAAAAATTTACAACAAATAATTGACGAATCTCATTTTGCCTTCGCCGTCAGTTCGAGAGCTGAACAGCTGCAATTTGGATTTAGCCTCCACGCCTAATTTCGGTGGGTAGACTTATTTTAACATTAAATACACACACAAATATCCCTTGTATAAACACATCGCCCCATAATACAGACGCAGTCGAAAGAAAAGCTTCGCTCGTTGACAAGCAAATTGCGCTGCTATTGTGAGTGGTGCAGAGTCTCGTCTCGCGTGCCGGCGGGCTTAAAGGATAATTGTATTGTTTTCCTAGCACACAATTTGTTATAGAACATCAGGCTGCAAGTTTTTATTAGTGCGGCGGTAGATAAGCGAGGGCCCTTCCAGGCGGTTAACCGGCGATACGCTGCGGCTTCCCTCGTGTTTGGAGTATTTGAGTGCCTACCTACTCTGATACTTTATATATGACAAACAGTCTAAACCACTTGAATTATAAGCAATTATTTGTTTTAGGACTCGACTTTTAACATGTTTTATTATTTAAAAAAATATTTAGTACCAACTATATAAGTATCATATCATATACGAGATCCAGGTAGTTGTGGTAGAGTCGAAAGATATTAAAAAATTTCCATCTTCAAAAAATCCTCTCAATTCCATTTTCACTCATTTCCAATTCAATACAGTAAAGTCAAATTATTTTACAGTAGGTACCTACACATTACCTATCTATTGAGCTTAGTACAAGCTTATCTTATCAGCCGACGATATTTCATAAGTGCATCGTTCCCGGATCTTATACAATACCAATTTCCCAGCCAATTCGACTATTGGAAGTTACTCGGAAGCTTTGACCCATGGATAACGATGCTAGTTATACAGGGTGATTGGAAATTCGACCTATCCCTTGAAAAGGGTTATTCTAGAGCTTATTTGCAATGATTTAAGTCCAATCAACCGGGGGTCAAAACTCAATGGTTATCAAGTTATTTGACTTTTAACTTATTTTTTTTAAAACCCGCCTTTCGATCTAAAACTGCTTATTGTGAAAAAACTACTTAAATTAGTAATGAAAAAGAGCCATCATCTAATAGCCAATAAATGGTTGATTACGAAAAATCCAAAAAACATGCCAAAACCTTTGAAAATGTTACCAATAAAAGAATTTAAAGTCAAAAGTTTTTGGATTTTGTTCAAAATTTTGTAATTCTTTGAGGCATTACTTAAAAAAAAATTACGACACTTCGCGTAAAAATTACTAAAATTAGTTCCTCAGTTCATAAGCTTTCTAAAAAGGTAGAATTGTTGACATTTTTTGCATAACTTTTTAAAATAACATTAATAATAAGAGAGGTGGTAGAGAATTTCGCCTAGCGTACCGAACCCTTAATCAGTTTGTTTGTGTCACTTTAGTTTCTCCGTGGGCTTTGTTTGTCTTCGGTTTCTTATTTTATCTCATCTTCTTAGGTTAGAAGTCACTAAAAGTAACCTTCCGTGATATTTCGGTTAGTAATTTATCTGTAAGTTCCCGGTTGCCTTAAGTTTGCACCTGGTTTCCTTGGTGTAACTTACAAATTAGGTGCAAACTTAACGCAACCGGGAACTGATTGATAAATTACTTATTGAAATATCACCGAAGGCAACTTTGAGTGATTCCAATCCTAAGAAGATGAAATAAAATAAAAAACCGAAGACAAACAAAACCCACGGATAAACTAAAGTGACACAAACAAACTGATTAAGGGTCCGGTACGCTAGGTGATATTCCCTAGCCCCTCTCTTATTATTAATGTTATTTTAAAAAGTTATGCAAAAAATGTCGACAATTCTACCTTTTTAGAAAGCTTATGAACTGAGAAACTAATTTTAGTAATTTTTACGCAAAGTGTCGTAATTTTTTTTTAAGTAATGCCTCAAAGAATTTCAAAATTTTGAACAAAATCCAAAACTTTTGACTTTAAATTCTTTTATTGGTAACATTTTCAAAGGTTTTGGCATGTTTTTTAGATTTTTCGTAATTAACCATTTATTGGCTATTAGATGATGGCTCTTTTTCGTTCCTAATTTAAGTAGTTTTTTCACAATTAGCAGTTTTAGATCGAAAGGCGGGTTTTAAAAAAAATAAGTTACAAGTCAAATAACTTGATAACCATTGAGTTTTGACCCCCGGTTGATTGGCCTTAAATCATTGCAAATAAGCTCTAGAATAACCCCTTTCAAGGAATAGGTCGAATTTCCAATCACCCTGTATAAAAAATGGGGATACGCATTGTCCGAGCACGATTTTGTCTACCAGGTCGGGTTACCGCGCCCTGCAATGTGGCGAGCACATGCTGAGCCGCCGTGTTACACGACGTTTAGCCTGAACCCTCGCCCGCTCTGTTTACGACACGATTACAACGTAATCATACCGCCAATGTCGCTTATGCATACCGGCTTTCTTAAAACTACAATGTTTTTATATTTTATCTTTCTGTTCAATAAATATTTACAATAATCTAACAGTGTCAAGTTCAATTCAAAGTATTCAAATATATGACTACTATTACTCACTAACTATTATTTAACTATTTTTTCGCGATCGAAGCTGTAATATGATGAATTAACAGTAACTCTTCGTTACTGTTTACGACATGTGACGCACGGATTTGGGTTATAGCAAGTAAGCATTAATATATTATAAATAGATTTAACTAGCTTTAAGACACGTCTTTGTCTTTGGTCTTCGTCATAGTCTTGTCTTGTACTGAATACAACAGATATCATCATGAAGGCGTATTACTTCGAACCCCCATAGACTCCACCTCCAACTTAACTATTACAAAGCCAAGTTAATTATCTATTCTGTCGTATAATTATACCTACTTCAATATTGTTAATGTTGATTTGAAAATGGCCCTCATCTTAGGATGCTTTGATCATTCTCAAGTAGGTACCTACGAACAATAATTTATTTATTTGACGTAAATAATTCAACCGTTATTTTGCATGCAATTGACATTGTGTACATTCGGGACACACTGGTATGCAAATCCTAAATGTATATTGAGTGATTCTCATCAGATCGAATGCCAACCTACTATATATTCCATTGTAAGAAGTAAGTATTTACATATATTTATTTAAAATATGTATTACATTATTCATCCGGGACATCTTCCTTACTTCATCCGCTCGGGATACCTACGCAAAGTTAAGCCTTGTTATAGCACCAACAGGCCGTCCAGGATACATCTTGATATTGAGTTGAGGCGTCTCGAGTCATAATGATATTCACGGAATATAAATTAGGTAACTCTGTTGTTTAAATATATTAATTAATATCGGGCAAAGTTGAATTTATCTGAGACTCGGTTACCTTAAAATACAAACCAAACAGATCGGTGTCAGCCGGGCACTCTCGGGGCTCGACTCGTGTTTATTTGTCCACATCTTTTCGATAAATAAAACAATATTTATTTTATGTAACTTCCGAGTCAAATCCAACATAGCTAAAGCATTTCACTGAGTTTCCAAGTAGATTTATTATATTGGAAATAGGCATCTGACTGATTGAATACACGCCACGTTAAAAAAACTACAATATTCAAGAATGACTTCTACTAGTTCGACCATAGAATACCCACTTAGAGGTATAGAGGTACCTACCTTAGTTAACTAAAATTCAGGACATGTTCCAGAATTCCGTCAGCTATATTAAAGAAAACAATCCAATTTATTGTTAACATTTAAGAGGTGTAGCAACCATACGGTAACTTTAAAAAGTTCCATGAGTACCTACGTAATTTTATTAACGGCTACAAATAAAATATACGCACTTCACGCAAGCATATACCAAGCTGTATGTAATAAAATTGATCACTAGCAACGTGAAGTGGCAAGCTAAGCCGCGGTTAAACTTAGTGCCGTTTGTTTGGTTAAGGCAGAAGTGATGGTGCAGCCGCCACGACCCTCCCACGAGCGGCAGCGGAAGCGAGAACGACCCTACAAGTACCTCATAAAAATTCAAAACCTTAGAAATGTATGTTAAAAGGTTCCAACCGATTGCCAGAGTACCTATATTTCGCAACTACTATTTACACATGTATTTTACATACGCGTGGATGGTTGCGATAGGAGTTGGGGTTATGGTTCGAAATTAGAAAACTGTTTAACTGACATGTTAGGAGATGAAGATGTGATGGCTAAAGTAGAATAATTAGAATGTGTCAGTTTATGCGATCACAACAATCAAATGCGTCTTTGAATTGGGATTGGTAACTTTTGTAAAACTTAATTTCGCTTCCGTTTGCGCAATAAAAATGCGGTGCTAATGCGGATACGAATGTGTGAAATTTGCTGCTGCAATTGTCTTATATCCTACTTACCAAGAAGGACTGATGTATGCATATCATATTATATGTATGTATTGTGTATAGAAAAAGGCAACACCATCGCTGTGGTGTCCCAGATAGCTATCATTACATTCATTACGCAGCCGTATGGCTATCTTAGAATGAAATGATAAAAGTTTTTTTTAAGTAGGTATTTACATGTAACCTACATACAGTCGGCTACAAAAAGGAATACGATGAAGAAATGGAAATTAATTACAGCTTTGTACAACAATTAGCGTTTTATCATAGCTGCTGCCGTTAGTAACTTGGGGCACAGGCGCGCCGGTATAAATCAGCAATTAGCCGCGACGACACTGCAACAACACGGACACGTGCGCCGGCGCCGACGCCAACCCTACGGCTCACCGCTCCTCCGTGCTCCACGCAACTCCCTACACTCACTACTCGACTTACAAGAGAGAGAGACAGTCACAAAAATGAGGTAAAAAATTACACCTAACCTAAACCCCATCCTAACCATCCTTCAAGATATTTTGATTACAATTAGGTACTAGATTAAGCAATTTAATTACCATTAACTTTTTTCAAATTTTATGGATGTATGTGTGTATGTTGGTATTAAACATTTTTGAGAGAGTCACTTTGAGTAAAGCATATAAATTTTGGAATTTATTAAATTTATGTCTGAGAAATTAAGTTTCCAAATCGTGAACATAATTATGTAATTTCAAACTCAAGACATATCTAATGTTTCTGCAAATAGAGTTGGGCAAATATTATTGAGCGATCTTCCGGTCAGGTTGGCAATTATTATAGGTGCCTGAAATGAGATAAGTACCTAAATGAAAGTCACAACTGTTTTTCCTTTATGTCGATATAGCGTCATTCATGCACTAATATTTAAAAGTATGTGCATTATTGTAACGGAAAGTAGGTACGCCGCTGTTAAGAGCTGGATTTACTCGTAAATCTACCAAATAAATGGGATTTATATTCGGATTCATAAGCACATCCGAGCTCCCTATTTTAATCCACTAAAAATGAAAGAACAAGACGCGAAGAGCAAACAAAACATTAATTTTGTTTTTGATAGCCAAGCAGAGTTCCGTCCGCGGCGTTGTATGGAAAATCCTTTATTGTCCAAACATGATAGGCGCCGCGTACCTACTATGCATATGAAAACGCGACTGCGTCAACAATGCCACGCACGGCTGAGCGCAAATAGCGTACCGAGCGCCCTCTCGCGAACTTTGGGACAAACTGTCACCGCCTTGTTAATTTATTTTGCATTAGCTATTAGAAAAAAAATAAAAACTTACACCTACGAACTTAAGTAGAGTCTGTGCGGAAAGAGAATAGGATTAATTTTGGGGGGCGCTGTAATGCTTTTCTACCGTATGTGCCGTATTTTTACCCGACTGCGGCGAAGCCCAAAGGAGGGTTATGTGTTTGACCTGTATGTATGTATGTCCGTTCCTATGTCTCCCGCTCTACGCTCGTAACTACTCAACGGCACATCCGATTTTGATAAATGATACATTATTAGATTCGTCTTGATGGTGCGAGTGTCACTAGGTATGAAGTTCGCACAAAATGGCGGATTTTATGCAGTTTCAAAGTGCACCGCGGTCGGGTTTTTTTTAGTAAAAATGTGGTTATCTGTTCTGTGGCCATACTGGTTAGGTTAGTTCCGTTTTTCGCCACACTATTCTCTTTCCGCACAGACTCTACGTGAAAAATTAAGAACTTACCGTCTCAAGGGCTTAAATTTCCTGCTTACCAAATCACATCAAAATGATTGAGAAGGTTATCTGTCAAAAGGTATCTAATAGCCAGACACTTATTACTTCAGCATTTATTATTTAACCCTCCATGTAATAAAATCACAGCAAGCAAGACTATGTTTAATCAGCATACTTAATGAACATATTTTTCCCAAAAAGTAACTAGAAAGTGTCAAAAATAACGAAAATTTTATCTATTTGTTCGCGCATCACGCAAAAACAAGCGGATGGGTTTTCATGAAATTTCATGAGATTATAATCCCGGCTATAATATAGAATAATTTTTATCAGAATACGGTGAAGCATAAAAGAGATATTTAAGTTATTTTTTCTACTCCTGTACTTTTATCTGTGTTTTACTTGGTCACGAACACTAATATAAGAACATACATAATATGAGTTCAGAGAAGTCTATACTCTATTCCCCATAACAGCACTAGTGTCGTTATAGTCACTTTACGTTATTGCTAGCAGCCACAGACTTCTAAATCTAGGTTAAACTTAGGTCAAGGATTAAGCGCTCAATTTTAACTTTACGGTAAAAATGCACAACTACCAACTTTACAAACAATTAAATTCCTACGGTTTTTAAGAAAAACAAAACTTTCCGAACTAAATTCATTGATGCCAACATAAAAAAAGTATTTTTAATTTAAGTATATTTTAAATTAAAAAAAAAGTTTACCATAGACACATACTGTCAGTCAAACGTCATATTTGCCTTGTTTCCAGGTTATGATTAATTTTGTATTTTATAATTTAAAACCTCGTCGTAGAAAAAGTATTGTATGCAACGTTGTATTATAAAGTCAAAAAACGCTCATTGCGTCTCTATTTGCGATACTCGCCGCGTTCGCGGCTCGTATCGCAACTCACGCAATACGCATTTTTTTAACCCACTTATGCAACTGTTGCATAAAATACTATTATTTCACCTACGCGAACGATGTCCCGCGTAGTTATCCTCTACTATGTACCTGACATTAATGTATTTAGAGATGCATTAGGGATGTTGCGTACCTATGCGATTTCTTTTTATAGGTCCGTGGATGTGATGCGGACATTCAGGGAATGCCACCCGCGGATGCGGAATTGACAGGCGATTTGGAAAAAATAAGTATAATAAAACCGGTCAAGTGCGAGTCGGACTCGTGCACCGAGGGTTTCGTACAAACTCGTCAGTAGATGCGTGAATATTTCAAGAAAAAGTGTATGGTGGGACAAACTTAACTTTGCTCTTGTAAAACTGTTGTCCCCATACATCGACATATGCCGCGGTTAGTTTAGTAGGAGCAAATAATGTTGTCTTACGATTTTTGCGAATTTCTAAAAAACGCTGCAAGTTAGGAAAACCGTTTTATTTTTCCTGTACTTAATATTTAGGATAATATTAACAATCGGTAATTATTACAGATTTTTCTGATCAGTATCTTCGGAGATAATAGGGGGAATGGTATTTTTTTTAACGTTTTTTGTCTTCAAACAAAAACTACATGTCTAAGAAAAAAAAAGAAAAACGGTTTTGGAATTTAAATATTAAGCCCTTTCATTTGATATCCCACTCGATATATTAGATCAACTTTTGATTTACGACATCCCATTTCGGTCCCATTTAAAAAAAAGTAAAAAAGGTATAAGATTTTTTTGCTGTCCCATAGGCTCGAATTAGCGGTTTTTAACACTATTCCAAATTTCAAGTCGATAGCATCAGTAGATCCTGAGATATCTTGCTGTGACAGACGGACAGACAGACAGACAGACAGACAGACAGACAGAGTCGCACCATAAGGGTTCCTTTTTTACCATTTTGGTACGGAACCCTAAAAATGATAAGTCATTTGAGGATATTACATAAACAAATGTAAAATATTCTAGTAAGTACACGTAAAGCGTGCGGCGAGGCACAAAAACTAAGCAATTGCTAACTACCCTCATCCTTTCTAATGTAACTAGTTTTGCACACTCTCGCTCTACTTCCTCAAGGTATGGCACATAGATAAAATAACTGGTCAAGAGCATGTCGGACCATGCTCAGCGTAGGGTTCCATAGCCGTATTATAGATACTACAGATAGAAATAAAACTAAAAATAAACAACTGGCAAAAAGTCTTAAATGCAGTGTAAATCAATGGCACTTAAAACCTTTTGGTTGAGAAGTTTTTCGGCAATAACTTCAAAACGGTTTATTCGTTACTATTCAAAATAATGTTCGTTGAATGTATTTATTAAGCGTTACCTTCCTGATTTTTTTCATATTTTTTGGATTTACGGTTTAAAAGTTAAAGGGGAGCGGGACACAATGTATGCAACTTTCGGAGCGATTATTTCCGAAAGTATTCACTTAATAAAAAAAAAGTACATAAAAGCCTTATAATGTTTTTAAAAGAACTATCGAATTATGTAACCTCACGTTGATGTTTGCTGAAAAATTTTTTTTTAGTTTCTGTTACATGTATAAAAAGGATAATGGTAAATTGATATATTCAATATTTTGAACGTAATTAGTGGGTTTTTTTTGACGACATGAAAAAGTACATTTCTAAAAAAAAGAAGTAAGTTGTGTAACAAACATATTGCTGTACCTAAAAATTTCCATGAATGTTACTTAAACATAAAAAATGTAATAAACATACTTACCATTTACCTATTTAAGTACCTATTTAATCAGCGATTTAATTATTTCATGACTCTACATATATTTTATTTAAGTACAAAATGAGGTTTTTGACTTTAAGCGACTTACAATCCATAACAATTATAACCTTATTGGGCGCGTTGACGGCCACAATGGCTGCTTTCAACAAATTTGTGAATGGGGGGCGTGCTTAATTTTTAGAGCCGGCGATTATCCGGCAGAACAATCCGATGCGCAAACACTGTCATCCCGCATTCCCCGCCGTCCGCGACGTAGGTGTCGAGGAGCCCACACCAATTTCTATAGGCCCCGAACAATGCGTGTCACTTGTCTCCTACCAAATCTGGTCAGTTTTGACATGTTGTCATGTTTTTACTAACGCCCTCTGTCAAAGGCTCGGCGATTTCATGGTTCAGGGACGCGCCTATGCCTAAGACCAATTTGCGACAACGGGCCACACTTCTAATTCCCTTTGTGGCGATTACGAGCCTATGTTATTGTGGCGCGCCTCACAATGCGGATTAAGCATTATTTCCCAAATGACTTTAGTACTCCGGAGATGGGAAAAGATATTTGCTCACCTGTTCTGTTCCGACTTCCCTGCTCCTTGTGTAATTGTCTGGTTGCGCCGGAGCGCCATTACGCTTTTATTTACAACCTAACCTTAAGGTACCTCCTAAATGATTGAATTGTTATACACTGATATATATTTTAAGTGATTTTTAGTACAATTTCGTAATAATATAGGTACGCAATATGGGCAGTCGACGTAATTTAAGAACATTCTCCCATATTCCCCAGTTCCAAATTAATAAGTTAATTAATTAGTTTCATGCTGCGAAGCTAAATACTGCGGTTCTCTTATTCTTGTTTGAATTCTTTGTTGTAAAATAATTAAGAAAATTGAACCTGGAAGCAAAGCTCTAGTGGCCAGTTCAGTATGTGGGTCATTCCACGGTAAGTGGTAACGCGAGTCACGATTTTATTTCGTGTTGAATCAGCCTAAAAACAAATCAAAATCATCATCAATCAAATTTAATTGTTAATTTATCTCTAAAGAAGTGTTATTTATCCAGCCCTAGATAAATAGACACTTAAATTTGTATCTTTAATTCGAAATCGTGACTCACGCTACTTTTCGTGGAATGACTCATGTGACTCTATAGTCAGGACAGATCTTGATAGTTTGCGTTCATAAAGTTATTGCAAAACAAATGACATAAGTACATAATTCAAAAACTGATTAAACAAATGCCACACTGATTCAATTAACTAGTAATAAAATAATAACTCCAAATTTGAAATGTTTACACAGCCAGTAGGGGATGATTGTGCGTTTCGTGACTGTTTCGAATTTACAAAACAGCCAATAAAGATCTTCATTGTTGCCTTATAAAAATAAAAAAATTAAGTGCTTCGCCGGCTTGTTGTGCACGTTTATGAAGAGATAATATTCACTATACGTCTATTAATAGGATCTAAAATGGGATAATCGAATAGAGGATGGGTCGTGCGAAGGTAGCTATTGTGACAGTGAATTTTATTTTGAATGAAGATGGGGTGAGTGAGTTTTGTTGCGGCTAGACCCCCCGGGCTGCGCGGTTGATTATCAGGCGACTTCAAAGAGATCAAAATATTCAATTTGTATGCTATTAGATAAATGTAGAACTGCCAACATAGAACAAAGTGAAAGAAATTAGTCTAACTTATTTATTATCTTTGAAATCTTTGTATTACGCTCACAAAATTTTGTTTTTTTTTTTCAAAATAATGGAATGAATTTTATGTCAATACAAAATTCATTCCTGCAATTTTACCGTAATTTTGTTGATATAAATATGTTTTTTTACTGATATTTTTTTTGTGCTAAGACTAGTACTCGGGGCATTTAAATATATTTTTTAACTTTTCATATTGGTTGGTCATCTTGATCCTGGCCATATTCTAATGATTTTATGTGATTGTGTGATGAAGAGAGAAAGAACAGGAAATATATTTTTCGCAGTATGATTTGCACTAGTTTTAGGCCACTGGTCAAACAGAGTTTCTTTGTTACAGCTTTGAAAGATAATCAGGTTAAAGACATTCTGCAACAACCTGATTTTGAAAAGGATGAAGAAAACCCTTTTGCAGGCAGTAGTGACGAGTATAGGGAATGCAATAACCGGCCAAATTTTTTAACCGGTTATTAACCGATGTGATGCCGAAAAAACCGGTTAACCGGTTAAAAACCGGTTAATTTATTTTCGTCCATTTTTGTCGTTTTTGTGAGTGTATGATAATAAGAACTACTTTAAAATATTTCTTAGTCGATTATTAAACAAAATCAACTTAAATAACAAACAATAATAATGGGAACTATACTGACAGTATATCGTGATAATTTGGCCAGACGGAAAATAAAAAGTAAGGCCTGTTTTGAAACGGATTCACTACCTAGATTTACAATATGAAATGAACATGATGTTTTTTTATTAGTTTTTTAATGCGGGTAAATTACACCACATTTATGTGTTACATAAAATCGAAGAAATCAAAATACATAGAAAAATTAAATGGCGCTCTCCTATGGTCCAGACCAGGAATCTAACCTAGTGCCTCTGGTCTTCGACCACCAGGGCACCCAGCAAGTGCCTTCAATTTTGCCATCTACTTTGACTTTTGTATCATTCTGGTTTAATAGGTTTTTTTTTTAACTTAACACCGTCTATTCTTGCTTGATCGTCGAAACTGTAAAGTATTTGCATCGAGGTGGGTACATGTGTAACACGTGTTCTCATAGATGGCGACTCCCTTGGCCACAGAACCCAATACTGTTCAATATGTCAATAATGCTAGACTTCGTTGGATCAAGTCTTTAAGTTCAATTTTCTCTTGCTCTTTATTATCGTGGCTCACTCAACCCCATCTACGGTGAAATCAATGCTGGAAAAGCGTATTATTTAACTAAAACTGTGAGCCATTTTTTGCTAGCTTTTACCCGTAGCTTCACCTGCGTTATTCCCGTTATTATATCAAGGGAAATCCTTACCAGGATATAAAGTATCCTTATCCAGGACTTAGTCTACTTCCATGCCAAATTTCATCTCAATCCATTCAGTTGATACTGCGTTATTAAGTAAGAAATATCCGAACATCTAAACCTCCAAACATTGTCACACACATCAATAATATTAGTGGTAGGTATGGTATTATTGACGTAATATTGCTTTATCGAATGGTAACCAACACTCGGTTGCGAACATCACTTTGCTAAAGTATCTGCTACACCAGATATTTGCAGACACTTCTACATTCCCATCATATTATAGATAAAGTGAAGAAATTTTCTTTCAGAAATGGTATAAGTAATATAGGTTAACAGGTTGCGTAGGGAATCAGTTTTACGCAGGTTTTGCCACAAAGTATCATGTTTTTGACATCAATTTGGCAGTGATTTCCGGCGTTAGCTTTAGTTGATTTTTACGATTATCTGAAAATTTGTTGAAAAAAATTGTCTTTGGTATAAAACTTTTGTGACTATGGTGTTCCTATGGTGATGTTTATAAATAAAGTACGTTTGGAATTATATAAAAAAAAAACTCTTAATTTGGCGAACCCGTTACGAATACGACGTTAAGACCTAAAAGGGACACAAGGAAAAGATGTAGACTATTAACTATAATTGATTGAATCAGGCTGACTTGACTGTTGACTATAGAAAACTCCACTTACTAATAAAAAAAACTACAGGTGAGAAGAAAAAACATAAAGGAAAAAAGTAAGATGATGAGAGTTTCTTAATTAATACAAGTAATGTGTGTAAATTAGTGTGTAATGTTCAAATCGCTTCAATCTGCAGAAAAACTTAAAGGAACATAGTAAAAGTAATGTGATTGATTTTTAAAGGTTTCTGAACTCGCAGAGTAAAACAAATGAGTAATCGGAAAGGAATACGGTAAAATTACATATTTTTTGTCAATTTACTACAGTTTTTTACATTTCGGTTAAAAACCGGTTTCTGGGCTCGATAACCGGTTATTAACCGTTGCCAAATACAGGCGGTTAACCGGTTTTTTCGGTTAACCGGTTAACCGGTTTGCATTCCCTAGACGAGTAGTAGGTGGAGTAAGAAGTAATACATCCCAAATAGGAACAAGACTGGCGAAAGTGATAACAAAAACAGTAGTTACTATCTCAGAATCAGCGCCTCCAAGCCCTTCATCAATTTTGCAACCTGCTCGAGGATAAGATCTATTGCGTGTTTATGTTATGTTTATGTTACATGTGAAATTTTAAAATTTTCCAGTTCTTCGTATGTTTAGGCAACATAATAGGCTTGTGTCCTAAATTTTGTTTCTGATGTAGGTAAATGGATTCTACTATTTATGAGGAACAAATATATACCTATAACTACTACACTTGGATTACTATAACGGCCACAAATTGCATTCAAAAGTAGCCGTCCGCACTGAGCGTTGAAAACGGCCCATACAAAACGGACGCACCCTGTGACATCATCTCTTGTCCTCGCTGTACTAAGTCTTTATGAAAAAGAAAAGCATTTTGCCATTTTGAGCAAGAAAAAGTGCGTATAAGCACACAGTTGTGATACAGTTATTTTTCAGTGTTATTTCAGCATTCCGAAATTGACTTTAATTTTTCTTTAAAACGAAAAAAAAATATCGATTTTTAAACTTTGTGGTCTAATAACTTTATATATTTTTTGTTTCTTTCTTCTGTCTTATGATAATTTAGTATTTTCCAATCCATGTGACTTTATTATGTTATAAAATTCAACATTAGTCAACATCCCCATTAACCGTTTTATGTATGTAAGGTTAATTATTATTTGATAATTTTTTTGCAATATTAAGTATTTAAATTCCAATTTTCTGCGGGATTTCTAAGTTTTTATATACAAGGCTAATCATGTAAACTGCAATGATACTGGTAATATTATTTGTTAATTTCTTGTGGTATTAGGATTACAAATTTCCTTTTTTTTATGGGAGATCTAAGATTACTCAAACTGCATTACGTCTTATGTAGTGGCCCAATGTGCTAAATACAGAACAAATTATTTTGGTGTTTTTTCTTTCTTTTTACAAGCCTAAACATTTCATTTCATTTATTAATTGCTTACATGTACATTTTATGTTAAGGTATTGCAAGATGTTAGGAGCATACAGTGTGGGGAGTGTACATGATACCCTGATGGGCATTACAATTCAATCTTATACTATCTTAAAACTAATATTCGAATTTCAAATTATAATTTCAATGTTTATAAATAAATAAGGGAGCACATTCAAAGTCATAAATAATTAATTAATTGTCTGGACTCTAATTTCAAAAATAACATTAGTAAATTTATTTGAGTGATAATTATTACAGTAGGTTCACCACAGACCTGGTTCTAAAATTATTAAAATATATTTTATCACAAATTGTTATTGCCACGGATTCAGTATAAATAAAACATGTCAAGATAATTAATTAAGGTACATACAATTAAGCCAATACAATACGATAATAAGGTAGGTAGGTACAATTTCCATCGTTGATTAAAAAATAAATAAATTAATATATCATTCATCAAATAATCATTTCAAATTGTCTTCAAAAAAATCTTTAATGCTGTAATAACACCTGTCAACTAGTAGATTTACAAGTTTTCTCTTAAAAATGTTGTCCTTTACCTCGGTTGTTATATTTTTTGGCAGTTTGTTAAAGATTTTGGTTGCCCTATAATAAGGTCCGTCTTTGTACATAGCTAATTTGGATGTTGGTACTGTTAGCAAGTGATTTGATCTCGAACCGCTCCTGACATTTTCCCGCTTCTGGAATAAATTTATGTGCTTCCGAACAAAGATCGCTGTCTCTAAGATGTATATGGAGGGTAGGGTTAAGAGTTTGTATTGAGCGAAAAATGGACGGCAGCTTTCCCGTTTGTGTATGTTTGCAAGGATACGAACACATCGTTTTTGCATCACGAAAGCGTCATGTGCATCAGTGCTTGCTCCCCAAAGCATCACACCATAACGTAGCCATGAATAAGCATACGCATAGTAAACGGAAAGGGCACATTTTAAATCTGTGTTTCTTTTTACAGCGCTTAAAGCATAGGTGAATTTTACTAGTTTGGTTACTACAATCTTTACGTGGGCCTTCCAATTTATATGCGAGTCTATTGTTAGGCCCAAAAGTGTAAACTCGCTAACCTCTTCAATCGTTGTATCGTTTATGTTCAACGAGATGTTTAATGGTTTCTTTTGGAATGGCTTAAACTGAATGGTTTTCGTTTTTTTATAGTTTATTTCGAGATTGTGATCAGTAAGCCATTTTGAAACGCTGTTAAGAATATCGGTCAAACGTGTATTACATTCTAAGCTGTCTGTACAGTTGACGAGTATAGAAATATCGTCAGCAAATAACACGCAGCTGCTATTGTTCAGAATTTTTGGTAGATCATTTATGTATGCGATAAACAAACGAAAAACAAATATTATAGTACCCTTAAAATATCACACGTATATATCTCGGCTATTAATTTGTTCTAATATTAGGACACTAAGTCTTCCTCGGAAGTACCCTCTTAGATACCGGGCCGCAGGAGGCTATGATCATTAATTTTGGCTATGCTGACCTTACCAAATAGAGATTCCACAATCATTGTACATTAACCTGTTTTTCTAGTTATATAGTTGGCTAATGAGAGCTGAACCTGAAAAAAGGGGCAAATTAAAAAAACCTTGAAATTGTTTTACCGATCAAAGTAGGAATAAACGGTTTTGATACTTTTCTTATTTTAATATTGTCTTCGGTTTCTGCGATTATCACTCATAGTAATAAAACAACTTGAACGGATTAAATCGCGTATATTACTATATTTTAAGTCCCGACGTTTCGTAACCCTTTTCAGCGTTCGTGGTGCTTCGATCCTCGCTAAGGAGAAGCGCTATTTTCCAAGGATGCTTCGCGAGGCTATTGAAATCAAGAAGTATCCTAATTTCAATAGAGAAGATGGTTTGTCTCTACCACCTGCCTGGGATCCTGTATTACTTCTCATCAAGGGACGGGCGAGACGCAGCACTGTAAAACCTTAACACTGAACGGTGTTTGTTCTTCTAAAAACAGCATACCTAGAGTCTTTTTGTTTAAAATATGCTCTTTTTGCATAAGGCGAGAAGCCGAGATATTCCATAACTTAACGGTGTACAAAATTTCACACCGTCAAGCTGGCGTACCCGGGAATTCCTTATAGAAAGAGCTCACTATATCTCGGCTTCTACGATAGCTAGAGAAATAAAATTTTAGGGCCCTAGGGTACTATTTGGGTACTATTTTTTGAGATATAAAGCGTTTCCAAAAACAAAGCCGTTCCAGAGATACAAACGGTGTACGCCAGCTTGACGCCGGTAGCGTACACCGTGAACAGGCCTTATATTTCGAAAAGTTTAAGGGTACTATTTTTTTCACCTAGGTATTTCGTCGGTACTATTTGGGTACTATTTATTGGCTGCATCAGATTCTGAATATCTTTACGGTGTACGCTATCTTGACGGACACGAAGGTTGCGGTTTGTTGTTGGGTGCAAATCTAACTGTACTTCGTCACTTGTACTCGACATTTTCAGTCACAAATCAGCAAATTATAAACGAACAAATGTTTGCACAAAATGGCGCGGAGGTTTATTTTTTCGCGCGCCGTATCTTTGGTTGAATAACTATGCGCGCGCAGGTTAAGTCCAGAGGCACCGAACACCGCCATTCAGCCACAATATATTAAACTAAATAATTATGTATTTCTAATAAGAATTTACGGTAGTTAAAATTGTATTTTTTAAATGCTTAAATAGATAATTAGATGAAGTATAATCTTATCTTATCGGATTTTGACTACAACAAGTTTATTTATTTACAAAATAATAAATCTTTTGGTAGGTAACAACCTCTTTACGGATATTAAAAAAAAGTGGAATAAGAAAAACACTAGTGCGGCAATGAAAAGTAAAACGCACTAGTGTGTAATAAACCGCATTCCGGGCGTAAGACCAAAGAAAAAATAGCAACTTTACGAGCAAGTGTGTTGAAAAACTTTTTTCTGATTTGTTTTACCAAAAATAGCATACCTAGAGTCATTTGCTTAAATTATTTTCTTTTTTGCATAAGGCGTGGCTGATAAGTTTCCTTGGCGTCTTCTTTCTCATCAAGCATGCCTTTTGGAAGCGCCGCTAGTAGGTATTTTCTAAAGTTAGGTTTTTAAGCCCTTCTGGCATGTGTGTCAACATCTTTACACATTAGGCCCATCTAGCAACACTAATATTAAATTTGTATATTTAAAGTGGGTAGGTTTGCACAACAGTAATTTTGACAGAGGAATTATGATTTTCTCAGTCTACCCGCGACCACGAACGCTGAAAAGGGTTACGAAACGTTGGGACTTAAAATGAAGTAATATACGCTATTTAATCGGTTTAAGTTGTTTTCTTATTTTGTTTATTTTGGTGGCACCAAGGGAGAGGAAACACATACTTTAGTAAGGGCCATATTAATAAACTACTATGAAGTTTTTTTTTTTATTTGCCGCTTTTTTTAGATATTATCAAACCGCGTTTAGAAAGGGATTGAGCTCATATGTCATTTTTGAACTAATGCATGATATGACATTGTCAGTTGTAGAGTATGCAGATAAATTAAATTGTTATTTTGGTACAATGAAGTTCTAAAGCATGGAAAAAATATCAAATTATACAGCGTGTTTTTATTGATTTCCGATAGCATTAAGAGATAGTTCTTCAGATCAAATAGAGTTACTTTCTTAAGCACCGTTTTTAAAGTATTTTAAGTATGATTTTATAATTTATGTACAATTGGTAAGTGTTGTCATTGATGTAAAGTCAAAACTGTCACAATTGCAATTTTACATTTACGCTAAAGGAGGTGAAAGTGAGAGGTCACACTTGTGATCAACACGATTCTGATTTAGTTTGTATGAAAAAGTAAAAACAAGTCTCATTTTGAATTTAAAATAAACCCATATACAAGTTGATTGCTGTTAATGTACTAAGCGACGTGTCGAATTAATCGTAAATAAAAAAACACGGTGTATTACTTAAATAAAATACAAATGTTGTAAATAATTACTTTAAGAACCATAAAAATCATATTTAGCTATTAATTCTATTATCTATAAGGGTCTGCACTTATGAAGATATCAAAGATTGGTTTATGATTATATTTAATCATTTATTAAGTACACTTGTGCTAACGGTACACTCGAATCCCTTTCTCAACGCGGTTTGATAATACAGCTTTCATCAGCCAGACTCTAGTTATTATTCCTATAAGTTTTTAAATACCTGAACACTATATGGTTTCTAGTTTCGTTTTACGGTAAGTACCCATAAATTTCAGGAAAAAGGGAGCTGCCAAATGAAATTCGGATATAGTTGCCTACATGTTGTTACATTCGTTGATCACTATTCCTTCTTACATTCAATGTATTCAAAATTACAGCAGATATGTCTAGTTATGCTGTAATTTTTAGTAACAAGTTCGCCTTTGTGCAGATACAATTTTAGTACTGCATCTATATTCTATTGGGCACTAAAGTTTATGATAGTATCATCTATCATATATACAGTTTCTTCGACATCAACAATTTATTGAATCTCTACTCTCTGGCCAGATTCCGCCTTCTGTAGCAGGGCCAATATTCAGCGTTTCTACCGCGACGTTGTTTGTCATTAGTCATTACCGTTTAAGCAAATGTGTCATTCCGCGGGTAAGGGTACCTTATGGACGTTGTCGCTTGCGTCGTATCCGACTCCGTTACTATAGGATATCAAGATAGAAGGCCACAAGCGACAACGTCCACAAGGTACCTTTAGCCGCAGAAAGTCACAAATATTTTGCAGGTGATCAGAATTGAATTTTAAATGGAACCAAAAGTGGTATCGTGGCAGAGTCTGATTTTATCAATAGTTCTTGCTACTCGTCATTTCCTTACACCAATAATTAGTATGTAACGGTAATGACATTTTATTGGGCGGTTAAAAAGCTTGAATATTCACCAAGCAGGGCTTGCTGCGCGTTTTTTGCGCGTTTCTCAATTGTGGTATAGAAATACGTATATACGTAGTGTGTCAAGGCTCTAACCTGTAAAGGGTCTAAGTTTGCGCGGCAGCAGGTGCGCGCCAGGTCGATGGCGGGCCAGGCATGCGCACTGCGCCTCTCGATATCGAACCATCTCCTGGTTTCCCTTTATTTCGAACCCCAGCTCCACGCGCTTTACGCCCAAGTATGTGCCGTCTACATAAATATGATTATGTTACGAAAGAACAATATACATAAGGCACGCTCTAAGAATTACATCAAGTCTTGGAAGTTGTTATTATTCTGAATGTAACATACCTATATGTACTGGAAATATACAGGTATAACTTCGCCTTATGATATTTTAAGCAGAAATTTTAATGCTAGCAATAATAAATTCTTGTTCAAGAGTAATGAGAAAAAATATTTTGGTATAACGTAATACTCATGAAAGCTATTATTAAACTATTTACTTGCCTGTCTAATAGGTATATCTTACAGTACCTACTAAACTTTCAGATAGCGCATGGTGTAAACTGTATCTAGAAATGTGGGATTCTGCACTGAAGGTCTTTATACCTACATTTTTCAGCATTAAAAGACTTATATATTTTATTTAAATTAATCTCATAAACTTCTGTTGGGCACGTGTCTCGTTCACTAGAATCTGTAAGAAAATATTTTTACGACGACGACTGAAATAGATATTTGATTACCTGGTAGACTTGCACAGTTTCAATATAGTAAGGTTTAGAGTCCCAAAGTTCTGTACAGTTTGGAATAAGAGATAATAGAAAATAAATATCCTTAGAGTTTTGAATAGTCCACTAGACACTAACAAAAAAATGGATGACAGCATTCACTTCTCTACTTAACCCATTTCAGATACGAGCGATATTATACATAACGCGTCATTTAATATATTTAATTTATGAATTGTGAGTACGACACCACCCCTGGGTAGTTAAAATAACAGAGCCTTTGCCGAAGATGCATTGTCATGGACGGAACTCGAGCGCTGCCTCCACCCGTCATGGACGTAAAAGAGACCCTAAATGTAAAGTAAATACTCGACATTTATTGTCGATTTGATCCGTGACATTCGTGGAGAGCCTCGGGAACTACCAACGCTTCTACGAATAAGAAATGGTTCATGCGCTGATATGTTTAGAGTTGACTATACAGAAGCAAACTCTGAATTAATAAAGGCATATTGTCTCCTCGTCACTGGAATACTGCCCACGCTGCCCTTTAATAAATGTCGTACCCTTGAATGGTAGCGTCGCGTACGCGGTATAATATGTTACTTCATAAATCGGGCTATGTTGAGAGAAAGTTTAATTATTGTTGTGTACAAGTCATTTCAAAATAGGTAAAATATTACCAACCTATCAATACCTTAATATTCGGTACTTGCATTAAATAAAAGGCAATTTTAAACCGACTTCAAAAAACGATCTCTGTTCCCTGATTAATAAGACGGTTAAAAGAAAGTAACTAAATTTTAAAAACGTCTGCCATCGATGACGATCAGGCGGTTACCGTGCTTAAAACCGGATGTACGTATGGTACCGTACCAACAAGGATACCGATCATTACGATGTCGATAAGAAGAGGATTTTATTAAATATTCACTAATCAGATTGATTGCGAATTAATACCCGTCTAATCAAAAATGTAAGATGTAAAGTGGAATATGTATAAATTAATACAGTTTTTCCACTCCTGTAGGTACTGTTATCTGTCTTTTACTTGGTCACGAACACTAATATAAGAACATACATAATATGAGTTCATAGATGTCTATACTCTATTCCCCATAACAGCACTAGTGTCGTTATAGTCACTTTACGTTATTGCTAGCAGCCACAGACTACTAAATCTAGGTTAAACTTAGGTCAAGGATTAAGCGCTCAATTTTAACTTTGCGGTAAAAATGCACAACTACCAACTTAACAAACAATTAAATTCCTACGGTTTTTAAGAAAAACAAAATTTTCGGAACTAAATTCATTGATGCCAACATAAAAAAAAGTATTTTTAATACTTATAGTCACGTCACGTCAGTCAGTAATTAAAAAAAAAGTTTACCATAGACACATACTGTCAGTCATACGTCATATTTGCCTTATTTGCAGGTTATGCTTTTAATTTTGTATTTTATATATTAAATCTAGTCGTAGAAAAAGTATTGTATGCAACATTGTATAATTAAGTCAAAAAACGCTCATTGCGTCTCTATTGCGGCTCGTATCGCAACTCACGCAATTCGAATTTTTTGAACCCATTTATACAACTGTTGCATAAAATACTATTTTCTACTCTTGTACTGTTATCTGTCTTTTACTTGGTCACGAACACTAATATAAGAACATACATAATATGAGTTCAGAGAAGTCTATACTCTATTCCCCATAACAGCACTAGTGTCGTTATAGTCACTTTACGTTATTGCTGGCAGCCACGCCACAGACTTCTAAATCTAGGTTAAACTTAGGTCAAGGATTAAGCGCCCAATTTTAACTTTACGGTAAAAATGCACAACTACCAACTTAACAAACAATTAAATTCCTACGGTTTTTAAGAAAAACAAAACTTTCTGAACTAAATTCATTGATGCCATCATAAAAAAAGTATTTTTAATTTAAGTATATTTTAAATTAAAAAAAAAAATTACCATAGACACATACTGTCAGTCAAACGTCATATTTGCCTTGTTTCCAGGTTATGATTAATTTTGTATTTTATAATTTAAAACCTCGTCGTAGAAAAAGTATTGTATGCAACGTTGTATAATTAAGTCAAAAAACGCTTATTGCGTCTCTATTTGCGTTACTCGCCGCATTCGCGGCTCGTATCGCAACTCACGCAATTCGCATTTTTTGAACCCACTTATACAACTGTTGCATAAAATACTATTACAGCAATTTAATTTAATTTACATTGTTGTTAATTTATTGTAGTTCAAACTGCCAGTCAGACAATCAAGTAGATGCAGTAGGCTTACTACTAAGTACATAAAAGTTCTACCACCATATTCTAGATATCGATGGTACAGGTTCCAGGTAACTTATTGATGCAAAAACTTTTATTTCTAAAAACGTAATTTTTTCCAAATTGGTTTAACGATCTCTTATAGAACCGAGACACTGAGGTATAAGTATAAGTACATATTTCGTTTTGAAACTTTGATTTCCTGGTACGTGCTTACATATTTCAATATTTAGATTTTCAAAAATTAGAAAACCTTTTATTCTTAAATCCGTTTACTTATAAGGATTTGTTACAAAACAAATCTAACTTCACCTATAGGGGAAGTTCGGGCATAACATAAAAGTTTTACAAGGAAGAAATGAAAAATATCCGTAATCAGTATTTAATCAATAATATTTAAAAAAGAAACAAAATTAGCCCCTAATGTTAAACAGTTTTTGTAATTTTGATCAAAAATCAAAAAGATATTTTATTCGCTTTGCCCAGAATGCCGGGCAAAGTGAAACTAAGTGCCGGGCAAAGTGAAACTAGAGTGCGACTACGATAACTTTCCAGAGCAGAACATGACAACATATCCATTGAAAAGTCACATTTTCATAGAAATTTCACTATTAACCAGAGGTGTTGCCATGTCCCGCTCTGCAAAGTTATTGTGGTTGCACTCTATGCATGTTCTGACAACAGCCATATCCATAACTTATGTTACCCCTGTTACAGCTCCTGAGCTCTGATCGATCTTTATTTGATATTTATATACCATCTGTAATAAAATATTGTAATTAGAGAATTAAACCTCATAATATGAACTCACGGGCAAAAGTGAACACAAGGTCCACTTTGCGCGATCCACTTTGCCCGATCAGTCAGTTTACGAAATTAACCACGTTCAAAAAATTCGTTCTCAAAGAAATGCGCTGTAAACGGAAAATATTTTAATAGGCCATAGAATCATCGACAATCAAGATTCGAGAAAAATACTATAACAAGATAACAGACAATGTACTTACCATTAAACATCCGTTCCGTTCCGTTCCGTTCCGGTGACTCATCCAGCCAGCAGTTCTGCTGCAAGGACGCAGAGGCGTTGAGCACACGAGAGAGGAAGGGACGACGTGGCTCATCGCGATTGCTCAGGCGGGTACCCCGGCATAATACCAATAGTCGTTCAGAGATGTATAGGAACACTTAACAGTCCCTGGCCGGATCTATGGGTTCCATGGCGGGGGGCGCACCCGAGCACTCTCGTGTTTCCCTCGCCGTCGTCTTGCCGCTCCAGCATGATCAACCGTCCCTCCTATCCGAGACACCAGTGAGCCAAAATAAATACGGGAGGGGAGTGTAGGCTTCGTGCAATCGGGATGGAGGTTAGGGGGGAGAGGGGGCGACTAAGAATACCAGCATCGAAGTCAAAGGAGATAAATAGATAACTGTGTGAATATATATGGAAAGGATTGACGAGTTCCGTCACAGCGTACTTTCTTCTTGCACGTTAGCTTCTTCTTCGACTTCTGGCTCCCGTTCTGTCTGTTTCAGGGTGCGCATAAATATGCTCTGCTTTTTTCTTGATAAGCTCTCGATTGTGTGCGATAGATTTCCCGTACAGCTGGCTTCTGTTTGTAAAGAGTATTACGCCGTGATTCAGGGAGTCCTTCCACGTGAAAATAGGGCGACCGATTTTTCATCTGTTCTCCCAGTAATTCAGGGCTGCGTGCAAGAGATGAGGGTGAGGTCGTCTGATTATGTGGCCGTAGTAAGCTAGCCTGCGAACTTTAATGATTTTGGTAATGGTTTTCCCATCCAAGATCTGATTTATTTGTTGTTTAGGAGGGTCACTCAATTTTGTACTTCTGAATAAACTTTATAAGAATCTTAGCATTTCGTATTATTGCTTTTACGCATCTTATTTTTATTGAGGATCGCCTGTCATGAGTTTCAGTTAGGTACGACGATCTTTTTTCACAAAAATCACGTTTCGACTCGTCATCGACGACGCGCGCAACAATCGCTCCTTACGATGCATAAGGCCGCAGATTGAGCAAAAGGATCCCGGAAATCGCGTGGTGCGACAAGGGCGAATAAGTCGGGAAAGAGAGGCCGAATTCACTTTGCCTGGGGTGTTCGCTTTACCCGACCTTCCCCTACTTCGGTTCTATAAGACGGCCATTCTCACGAAGTATGACTGCGTCTAATTACCGCGTCTCCATACATTTAGTATGAAAAAAGCGTCGCGGTAATTAGGTGGCCGCAGACATATTTCGTGAGAATGGCCGAAGAGATCGTTAAACAAATTTTGAAAAAAAAAAAGTTATTTTAGAAATCCGTTCTATTGAGGTATCTATTGAGACCTATAAATAGCGAAAAATTACTAAATATTACCACCCCGAAATAAACTCGAATGCTATTAAGATTAAGGCGCCACTCTGTCTGTTAGTAAATCCTACAAGTGCTACGTACTTAATATTATAAATGAGAAAGCTTGTGAAGATGTCTGGAGGTTTGTTAACGCGATAATATTTTAATGGAATGAGATGAAATTTGAAAAGCAGACCAAGTCCTAGAATGAAACAGTGGTTCATATTCTGGAAAATAGTTTCCTTGGGAATAAAGCAGGCGAAGCCGCGGGTAAATGCTATTGTTATATAAATAGAATTTAGACCGCCATAATAGCACAATTTGGTATAGGTAAGTATCGATTGAGAGTTAAGTGGATTCCGCAAGGCGCGGCGAAGTTGATCCGGCGACCCCGGGGCTGCTTCGTCTCCAAGTTTCCCCGGAATATTGATAATGCGATATTCATTAAACGTCCGGCGAACTTGCAGATATTACCAGCTCTGTAAGGATTATACTTGGTTGCTCGAAGTAGATTAACTCTGGAGCAATAAATAGGTTCAATAAAGCGATCCTGAGCCGTTTTGCTACAATAAAAATGTAAGCAGGTATTTTTGCACGATCATTGACGTAAATGCTTTTGAATAGAATAAAAAGTTACAATTCCATGATGTGGCTTTTATGAACGTGTATTATGTACCTCAATGAAAATACTTAGGTAGGTAGTTTTTGTATTTAACTTATTATGCGATATAATTAATTTTCGAAGCACACATATTTATTTATACGAACGAGTAGATAGATAAGTGGGCCGGAGCCCGCAAGCAGGTCACAGATGCAAGCACTGAACCACGCATGTGTCCCATTGTTTAACGTTCACTGTAAATTCGTCGTAAGAGAAAAAACCCCGCCGCTGGCACGACCCTGCGCCCATATGGCATACAATAACAAATTCTTAACCAAAAGTAAATCAATGTATATCCTCGCGTTCCGTTTTTAGTGCGCCCGTCTGTGTGCAGTTACAGCAAAGCTGTCTTTGTTGCCTTGAGCCATGGTGTGATTTGGAGTTCTGCATACGGAATCACAAGTATTACAACTCAATGGCCCATATAGGTATACCCAATATTCTAAAGCAAAAATTGCAATTTCGATTGGATTTCGATTGCAATTTTGATTGCTTTTGTATATATATTTATATAACCTTGAGGGGGTTCTCCAAACAAACGAAACGAGGCTTTATAATTTACTTTAATGGCGATATATTTAGTTCAAATGTGTTTTATTTTATATCAGCTTGAAACAATATGAGAAGTCTCAAAAATAAACATATTGAAAAAAATAGTTTCGAGTGATGCCCTGACGCATCAATGGCTGCATTACATGTTTTAGTTTTTTTTTTTAATTCTTATGGTGTGTTGCACATACAAAATATATCAAGTATCAAGCTATAAAGTGAAACTAATTTAAATTAGTTGTACACACAGAGGATTGTTAATGTCATTTTTGTTTGTAAGGTGCATTAGGGTAAATCCGAATGCGGGCTAATTCTGAAAATTAGGAATTTCTACTAAACCGTGCAAAATTTTTGAGCTGGTCCAATTAGTCAAGTTACTATTGGCGTGTATAGTATCTGTTAGCATGTGTACAGTAAATATGTGTTGCGTTGCGTGGATTAATAGTGATCTGTAAATTTCGGAATTGCCCCACATTCAGATTTACCCCCATGTGTACCTTATGGAGAACTAGGCAACTCGTATCACTTTAATGTCTTACGAATCCATTATTCCATCATAGAATGCCTATGATAAATCCTGTCCTTTTTATTCCTTCAAGTTACTAATTTGTGTACAGGCTAATTAAATTTTTAAGGTAGGGTAGATATTGGTTATGTTTTAATGTTCCTTTTCTGCAAAATTATGGCTAAAACGGAGGGCGAAAAGTGCTCTAATATTAACTCCCTTCAAAACTCTATGCTTTAATAACAAATATGAAAACTACTGCCAGTTGCAAAATACGACAGCGATCATTACAAAAAATCGGGTGCAATATTCAGAAATTCGATATCTTGCTTCCGAGTTCTCTGTCCATTAGGCTTCAATTTTAGCAATTGAGCGAGCTCTTTATCAACGTCAATTGGAGATCTAAGCGCTTCATTCTGAAGGTATGTTTTGACTATGTGTTGTCTTCTAGCGTCAAGAACTTTTCGATATGGGTTTACAATAGATTCAGGTATATTCATCGCTCCGGCAGCCTGACAGTTGGTGCCAGGAAAAATTCTTGAATTGTTAGTGGGGTTATCTTCATTCATTATTTCAAGATTATATCTTAGAACTTCGTCTTGGAAAACATACAGTTGCTGAGCCATCCTTTGCATATTTGTTACATTCCGTATCAGCTTTAACAGATCAAAATGATACAAATGTCAAGCGTAGATATAGCTCTTATGAGTGAATTTTCAAAGGCTCTTTTTAGGCGTCCCAAGTAGGTAGGCACATAGATTGTAACTAAATTATTAATATTCCATGTTACACGTTTAAATATAGCGACCAACTTCATGAGTAGGTACTTCTTCACCATGTACTTACTGCAGTAAGTACATGGTGAAGAAACTTGTACAAATTAAGTTTGTTAAACGCATTGAAGACGCGAATCAAGTACCTACTTGCCTATTAGAGCTATATGGCCTATAGGTATACTCCAAATGACTTCGTTTGTAGTTCGTAACGCACGTTTATATTGTATAGCGGCGTCTCTCTGACTCTCTTAGGTAGTATGAAAAAAAATTAGGGAGCGTAACAGCAGGTAACGAACATAGTGCTTGGGATTATAGGCCCAGAAGTTTGTGTTTCATGTAGGTAGTTATCGTGATTGCCGGATCGCGTATGCAATGCATCATAAAAACGTACGATGTCAAAGGGCTTTAAGACTTACAGTGCCATCTAGATGAACAATTAAGACCACTAGTTATCTATATAGGCCAATCAAATTAGATCCATAAAAATCGTCTTGAGGAATTAATTTCCAATAAGCTGGAAATCGTTTTAATACCTTTATTTGGTTCAAATGCGTGTAACCCAAGTTTGCGCAATCCCAGGACGTGTGCATAACTTTTGGGAGCCAAGTACATAACTGCGAAATTTCATACCAGCCCTGGAATTAGAAGTAGACCCGCAGAGTATGTTGGGCGGCGACTGCATTTTTTGGGGGAAGAGAGGCCAGATAGAAAGTTGGTTTTATGAGGGATTTTGAGGATATCTCGCGCCGGATTTTAATCAAGGAAGTCTCATTGGCTTTAGGTTTATACAAGGTGTTACACCACTTATTGAAAACCTCAGACACCCCAACTGATTTATATTATTCTGAATTAGTGTACAGTATTTCTTTTTAAATCCGTGTATTATTTCCAAAGATATAGTGTGTTGCACTCGTAACTTTTAGACTGGGCAAGATAAAAAGAGGAAATAATAAAAACCGATCAAGTGCGAGTCGGACTCGCGCACCGAGGGTTCCGTATAAACTCATAAGTAGACACATGAATAGTTCAAGAAAAACTGTATGGCGATTAGTTTAGTAGAAGCAAATAACTTAGTATGTGTTACGATTTTTGCTAATTTCTAAAAAAACGGTGCAAGTTAGGAAAACCGTTATATTTTTCCTGTAATATTAAGGATGACATTAATAATTATTACACATTGTTTTGTTAAACCCCCCTTAAAAAGTTTTAGAGTACCTACCATCCGACCATTTGCTATGACTTTTTTTTTTTAGGAACTGACAAACTCGCAACCCATGTACGGCCGTGGCGTTTCCTGTAGGCTTATGATGCTACATTTTGTCACGCGATAAATAAATGATAAAACATCCGTCACGTTCTAACAAATAGTGTGTGAGAGTGACGAATGCTTTATCACTTATTTATCGCGTGACAAAACGTAGCATCATAAGCCTACTGGGGCCGAACCAAATCGCAAGCCGGACCACCCTGAGTTTGGTCGGGCTGGGTGGGTGGGTGCCGGGGATGCCTGGGATGCCTGGGATGCCTGGGGTCGGACCAGGTGACCACCTTGTCCCGGTCCACCTCGATAGAATCGGGCTAGGTGGGGGCCTGAACGCCTGGAGTCGAACCAGGTCGTTTAGCCAGGGCCACCTTGAGTTAGCTATGCCTCAAACCCACCGTAGCCCTATTAAACCAGGAAAAATCTTAACAGCGCGGTGCAGCGTATGGTACAGCGACATCTATTGGTACTAAATAGCGCGTAAATTTTACTTGTAATTTAAACGTTACTGTTTGTTATTGGCTGATTGAAATAATTTTTTGTCAACTAAGTTAGTTCTCATGTATAATTTTCCATGAAGGAATCATGTTTTGAAGCACACTTTTGTGTATTAAATTAAAATTGCTGCAACAAGCTACCTTATTTTAGATTTGTGTCCCTAGATGGCGCTAGTGGTGTTATTTTTATGGTACATATTTACTAGTGTCAGATTTCCTAACATACTGCGATTATAGAGTTTTTAATAATTATTGTTACTTTATGTTTTTTTCCCGATTCCTGATGAGTGATCATTGTATTTCATTGATATTTTTTATCTAATCTGAAATAGGCCATCGTTTAGTTTTGCTACTCTCCGCTAGATGGCTCTAGTAGGGAGGGTAGAAGTATATTTTAAGATTTTTGTAAATTTCTAAAAAAATATTCAAGTTAGGAAGAGAAAATATAACGGTCTTCCTAATAATAATAATAGCCCAGTATCTAGTCCATAATTCCACCACCATAACCCAGTAAATTTAGATTCCATCAATCAACAATAGTACTTGCATCTGGCGGGGGCTGTCTCTGCGTGCGTCCCGTGACACGGGCAGGGACAGCATCCGCTGGGTGTACACGTTGCCTTTCATTAAATTGTCGAAAGGGCCTCTACGCGTTGGCTTCGGCTCCACGCACGCCTCCCAAAGGGCCGGGACACTATTGTCTCGTGTACGGGAAAGACATACAGATAATAATCCTAATAAGTAGATACATGAATAGTTCAAGAAAAACTGTATGGCGATTAGTTTAGTATAATAAGGAGCAAATAAGTATGTGTTATGATTTTTGCAAATTTCTCAAAAACGGTGCAAGTTAAGAAAACCGTTATATTTTTCCTGTAATATTCAGATTGATATTGATAATTGGTAATTATGACACATTTTTCTGATCAGTAACTTTGGAGATAATAGGGGGGGAATGGTATTTTTTTAAACGTTTTTCGTCATAAATCCAAAACCTTTTTTTTAAAGAAAAAAATAAAGACGGTATTTTAATCTACAAATTAAGCCCTTTCATTTGATACCCCACTTTGATATATTAGCCCTACTTTCAATTTTCAAAATCCCATTACGGAGCCCTTTAAAAAAAAAGTAAAAAAGGTACAAGATTTTTTTTATGTCCAATAAGCTCGGGTCAGCTATTTTTAACACTATTCCAAATTTCAAATCGATAGCAGCAGTAGTTCCTGAGATATCTGGCTGTGACAGACGGACAGACAGACAGACAGACAGAGTGGCACCATAAGGGTTCCTTTTTTACCATTTTGGTACGGAACCCTAAAAAAACATGTATTAAAATATAGTGTAATCGATTCTACTCTTGATTCTGAATAAACAGTTTTCAGTTGGTCGTGTAACACGTTGTATAGGGTTGCCAGGAATTGTTGACCTGCTGCAATGATCAGTATCTGCATGGAGAATACCAAAATTTACGCACACCTCCTGGGATTGCGAAAACACGGATTACACGCATTTAGGACCAAATGAAGGTAGGTACTAAAGCGATTTCCAGTTTGCTAGAAATAAATTCTTCGAAAAAATCTAATTTGGTTGGCCAAATAAATATGCTCAACATAGGTTATATAATTTTCTTATTGCTGGGCCAGTAAAGTATACCAGTCAAAATCAAATACATTGCCTTTTACCGAATTTGGAGTGATAAGAAGACAAAAAAATTATAAATTCCACCATTTTAGAAGTTAAGATCGGGTTTTAGGTGTCGAAAAACTATTCATTGGCTTTAAATTGCTCCTGCCACGGTTTCCTAGTCCGACTAGGTATATTACGTACATCGGTTACGGTCCAGGTTTTGGCTTTTCGTAGACTTTGAAGATACAGTCGCACCATCTCAGCAAATTTCGTGCGTATGAGAAATACCATTTCTCCTATGGCGAAGGTTTTATATTTCCCGAAGTCATCCTTTAAACCCCACACCGTTTCAGCCTTACGCGCGAGATCGAACACTAATTCCCGGCACATTATCATAAACAGTTCTTTGTCTTTGTCGAGGCTTAACCATGCATGTCGTTCTTCCAGCATCACTGCAATCATAAATAATAGTATATATTATAGGTGTACAACCAGGGATCGGATACCTGGTTTTTACTCCATACAAGAATACCGGTATTTTTTCCGCTTTTTTCCTTCTTTGGTTTATTATTTAATTTTTTAATGAGACAATCTAATAATACGTAATCGTTACTTAAATACATGATTAAGCCCTACATAAAAAGCATAAAAGAATTCAGAATATTGGGCTATTTCGGGGTATTTTGCAAAATACCGGTTCCGAGCCCTGTGTACTGTAACTTAAAACCCGCGATATAAGTGCATCGATCGGTGTTAAAAGACTGCAAGAGTTATACTCCTTCCGTACATGACCAATCAATGCACTTAATATCTTCGTTTAGTATTCTTTTTAGGGTTCCGCACCCAAAGGTTACCAACGGAACCCTATTACTAAGTTCATGGCCGCTGTGACAACCAACCCGTTCGACAACCATACCCGGTCTCCCCTACGACGACGTAGATCGAAAAGTTACAGTTTTCTTTGTATCTCATGCCATGCATACCTACACTGTCTCTCACCAATAAGTTGGGTACCGTAAAATGGGGTGAGTAAGGATTGTGAGGGCAGTTGGGTTATGAATGGGGAGATTAGGGATGAAAGAGGGGTGAGGTGGTTTTTAAAGGCTACTGCTACCTAAATAATATATTCTTATTACAAATGGAGCTATAGTAATATTCATAACCCAAAAATATCGATCCAACAATTTGCCCAACTCACCTTAGTATGAAATCCCATCTCACCCCAACTACGAGGGACTACGGGGTGAGGAGGGATTTTGTGTTTATCGGTAAAGTTATGAAATGGAACTACCTAAAATCATAAAAAAAACTAAAATACAAACGACCGGAACATTCATTATATAGGTACATATACAATTCAGTTTGCATATGTAAAAATAAAATGTTATCGAGGTTTGAATGTCAATTTTGTCCCTACTCATCCCGTTTTACGGTACCTAGGTATGCGTTTCTAAAAAACATGTTATGCTCTTTGATATTGTTTCCACAATGCTTGAACCGCTTTTAATCGATTGTAAACATAACTATTCAGAATTTGGATTTAGTTATTATTTTTGACTGTATCATTTTTAAATAACTATATGTACGTTATATACTTACATGATGTACTTACATGATAAAAGTAAAGCTAAAATAAAGAATCGGGCGTAACCAGCTAACATGGTTAACTAAAATAATACGTTGTAGGTACCTACACAGAAAATTACAAATTCTATTAAATTTATTTATATTCCGCTATATGACAAAAATCTAATTAAGTTTGCAATAAAAATTTGTAAGAAACCATAAACCAATAAAACTTGTACTTACCATTCAAGAGCATATCGTCCAATCCAAGCACAGCACAGAACTTTCTAGGGGGGACTCAAGGGTTCCGCAGTAAATACGACTAAACCATTGTAGTTTGAGTACTATAATTTGAGACGTCAATAAGATCGGACGTGTCTGTTATTAAAATAAATATTCGCTTACTGAATCGTGACCTAGCTCTTTACGTCGAACGGCAGCAATCATCTGTGTCATCATTAATAACTTTGATCATGTGTAATGCGTTTGTTGGAGTGATTTTATAAGAAAATGTCGGATAATAGTCCATTTAATCGGAGTGGGACGCGTCGCAGCCCTGCGCCGTCACCTGCGCCGCGGCTGCAGCCGCCGCCGCCCTGCCCGCCCGAGCACGTCCCACAGGAAGACCCGCCACCGCCGCCCCCGAAGACCGTGACTACAGCAGACCTCGAAGCCTGGATGAAGTCTATTGAGCAAGCGCTGAATGATGTATGCACTATCGCTTCCGAGGGAAAATTAAATTCCGAGCAAAAAACAAAAATAAACACTTTAATGTCATTGTTGTATAATACGTTGTTTAATAAATTATTCTATTCTATTGTATTCTAGTTTAGCGACTAGAAATACATACATACATTTTAGTTGGGACACTGGCTACATGTTTGAGCCGTTTGGAGTAGAAACGCTCGGGCCCTGGGGACAAAGAGCCCTAAAAACCTACAAAGAGATTGCAAAGCGGCTAATCGACGCGACGGGGGATCAGAGGGCTGGCTCATACCAAAGGATAGCTTTAGCTATTCAGCGAGGTAATGCGGCCAGCCTCCTGGGCACCCTCCCTCTGGGCACCGATCTGGAGCCCGTACATTATTAAATAGATTAATTTATTTCTACCTTTCTATCAACTTTATATTGTTAATCTAGTTTTAGTTTTTAGTATATTTTTAGTTTTAATTTAGGTTTATTTTCTTAGGTCTAGTTTAATTTTTTACTTAAGTTTAGATTCGTTATCGTGCAAATAAATCATCTAATTTTACATTTTATTACAATTTATTTTTCAATTTTATCCGACTTTCAAAAGAATTACGGTTCTTGATTCGTCTGTATGTTTATTTTTGTACTCGTATGTTATTACTCGAAGACAGCTGAATAGATATGTTTTTTTTCTTTGAAAGGGAACACCTCCGATGACTCATTTGCAATGATTTAGGCCCAGTCAACTAGGGGTCAAAACTCCTTGGTTTTCGAGATATTCAAGTTTTTTTGGTTTTCTTTTTAAATACCCGCCTGTTGACATAAAACTGGTGATTGTGTAAAAACTACGCAATTTTGAAATAAAATAAAAAAAACATGTTTTGAATAGCTAATAAACTACTGATTACATTACATTAGTAAAAAGTGTCAAAACATTACAACAATTGACAAATTAAAGCATTCAAAGTCAGAAATTCCAGTTTTTTTTTACATTTCAATTTTTTTTTCATCTCGAAAACCAAGGAGTTTTGACCCCTAGTTGACTGGGCCTAAATCATTGGAAATGAGCTGTAGAAAATCCCCTATCAAGGAATACGGCGAATTTCCAGTCACCCTGTAGGTAGCGATTGGCGTATTGTTCATAGTCACTCATGCATTGATTATCTAATCGAATAGGTCCATTTATAGTCGGTAATTTAAAAATAATGTGGTTTTGTCCATGGGTTTTTAGGGTTCCGTAGCCAAAATGGCAAAAACGGAACCCTTATAGTTTCGTCATGTCCGTCCGTCCGTCCGTCCGTCCGTCCGTCCGTCCGTCCGTATGTCACAGGCATTTTACTCAAAAACTACACGATGGATATTGATGAAATTTGGAATATAGGTGTCTTGTATGAGCCGCTACTTAGTTTGGTAGTTAAATAACTAAAATAAATATTTTTAGGGGGGGCACTCCATACATGTTACAGAACCTAAAAAAATTTTTTTTCAGAAAATATCAACGTGTGCTACATAGTTCGACAGCTCTTTCAAAAACATGTTAAGGTTCTTAAGTAATGTTTTTGATTAAGTGAATACCTTTGGAAATAATCGCTCCGAAAGTTGTGAAAATTGTGTCCCCCCCCCCTCTATCTTCTAAACCGTGTGTCCGAAAAATACAAAAAAATAGCAAAGATAACGCTTAATTAATACTTTCAACGAAAATTATTTTCAACAAGATCGGATTAACCGTTTTTGAGTTATTGCCGATAAACTGCGCTTCTCAACAAAATGACGTAATTGCTATGAAGATACGCTCTTTTGTTGTTGTAATTTTTTACATCGTATTTTTTACCTTATAGTTATTTCCCTTATAGTTACGGCTATGGAACCCTACACTGAGCATGGTCCGACATGCGCTTGGCCAGTTATTTTGGTTTATTATCCATGCTTAGATTTAAGTACGATATTAACCTGTTTACTAATTATTT
Organism: Eudemis profundana; assembly: GCA_947034925.1. Classification (NCBI taxonomy): domain Eukaryota; kingdom Metazoa; phylum Arthropoda; class Insecta; order Lepidoptera; family Tortricidae; genus Eudemis; species Eudemis profundana. The sequence goes on from OX344794.1 coordinate 32,976,579, forward strand.
CGTTATCGTATTTTTATTCCAAACTTGCCACCACAACATTCTTGTTAATACGTCTCATTAACAAACAAACGTCAAGTATCCACGTATGTTTATGTTTCCATCATACAGTTATTGTGCATGTTACTCATTTATTAACCATCGCTAAAACATGATTATAAGAGGCTCAAGTGAAAGTATGGGGAAATATTCTTAGAACTTTAACACAATTGTGTTTAACATGTTGCGCGTGTCGAATTCACGAACGTGGTCTAAATTGCGTTTCGCTTATCGAGATCACGCTCATTTGTTATATAATGATTTTCATGATATATAGATACCTATAGGTATACACCTATGCTAAAAAACGTTTTACGCTGGGCAAAAACAACTACACCTTAGGTCTGCACTTATTTCGTTATTTCGGTAGCGTTTTATTTGAATTTTCTGCGTGTGAAAAGGTACAAACAAACAAACAAAACAAAAGTACAAGGTAGCAAAATTATTTTCACCACGGGCGTTAACAGTTGAATCTCTAGCTATGCTCCGGATTCTACATTAGAATCCTTCGCTTCGTTCAGAATTCAATGTACGCCCTTGTCGGAAATATATAATTTTGCTCCCTTGTGACATAATCTACTATTGAATCTACCTAGATACAATGACTCCTTCCACCTAGGAGCTGTCACACAATCCATACCTTCATTCGCATCCGACGAATAAATAGACTCCGGCTTTAAGATGGGTTTAGGTAACTAACAAACTATATAAATTTATTTATTGTTTTATTCAGTGTTCAATTCGTAATATCCGGAGCTAAATTTATAAAATTCATGTTCGTTTCACGATTAAGTGATCCCGATAAATTCGTTACGTTCAAATTGAGCGTTCGATTAAGTTCTGCGCCGATGTCGATTGGAGGCAGTGTTTGCTTCTTCTGGTATGTTTTTGTAATGTAGTCCCTTCTAGCATCTAACATTTGGAGAGCCTTGTCCGTGGATCCGAAATCCTTAGACGCTACGGATCTTCGGTACCCATTTTGCGTTGACAAGACAATATCACACTCTCCAGCAACATGACAGGTCTGTTTACCAAATCTCGTTACGTTTAATGGATTATCCACGTGACTTAGTTCTGCATCAAACTCTAACAACTCGTCCTTCAAATAGTACAATGCTTGAGCCTTTTTTTGCAGCACTAAAGTACTCCGTATCAACTGAAACAACCGAAAGCAATGTCTCGATATAAAATAAAACCATATAACAATTTTAGTACTGCATGCTAAAATCCTGATACTCAAGGGTTTTGGTTTCTCAAACCGCTGAATTCATCAGCATACGTGTGGTATCTCGGGGCAAATAATCCAGTAGACATGTCCAAGGCATATATGGGATTTTTACATGTGGCACGTTGATTTTTATACATAAAAATATTCCAGCCGCATGAATTTTATTTTTGTTAATGATTATCTATCGTTTCATTTCATAATTTTAACGATAAGCACAAAATATGTAGTAGCAAATCCCAGGTCACCCCGTAGTTGGGGTTAGTAGGGATAGCAATGAGGTGAGGTGGGAAAATTACTAGGGTTGACACTTTCGTATTATGAACATACACTTGACTTGTAAAGAGAATATTTTATTTTATTTGCAATTTTTTCATCTTCTTTGATACCTCAATATTTTTGAAACGATATACCATTTTCTCTTTCAATACTGGTATCATTCAATTTCAAGGAACCCACGCATACGCAAAATAATAGACACGAGACAGCCTTCATAGTTAGAAACTTTTGACTACTCATGTAAATTGACGACCCTGGGTCTACAAACTCGCCGCCCTATCATCCCTAAAGGTACATCCCGTTCGTAACACCAAATCTCCCCATTCATGACCCAACTGTCCCTGTCGTTGTCCCAATTCACTCCACAATACAGCCTACTCACCCCAAAAAAATCTATAAACAAAGTATATAATAAAAAGTATATAAACTATATCCGATAGGTTGATAAACAATTACTTTGTCAAATCTCACATAAATACGAATTAATATTCAGACAAAAATCCGCTGCTTTTGAATCAACTTTAGCAGGGTTTTTTTTTTATTAATTTTATGATTTGACTAGGTACTCAGTGTTGTCAGAAGAAGGAATATGTATAAAAATACCTGTATATATAATGTCAGTGCCCGAAAGTTAAAGTAGTAACTGAAAAACGAAATCCTGGATTCGCATTCCTACTCCCCCCATTTTACGGTACGTAGATACTCGTACTTACATCGTGCACGGACATCTGTTTGTATCTCAATTGACAACGTAAAAATGTTCGTGTCATTTGTGCAAATTTCGCGCGTACAATATACATTCTTTCTCCTACGGCCCAGCTTACATATCTTCCGTAAACTTTCCTGTAAGGCCACACAGCTTCTCCCTTACGGACAGCATCGTGTACTAAGTCCTCGCTCAAACTCATCAATTTATTTTTATTCAAGTCGAATCCACCCGAAGCATGGCCTGTTTGGAGCAAGAGTGTAAGCTCAACAATAGATAAACGATCCACATAAGTATTCGTATATAGGTATAGGTACTGTCGTAATATTGAGACACAAATACAACTACTAGCTCACTTTGATAGGTAGTTAAAGAAATCAGAAATGGCCATCTGTATCCTCTCGTGTGCGAGAAATAAGAATAAGCAGTTGTTTCCTTTCATAAGTAGATACGGCACTACCGGTGAAAAATTGTGAAAATAAATTCAATATCCATAACTGCCAGTGGGTGAGTGAGTAAGACGGTATGAATACCGAGCCAAATTTTAAACGGATTTTAATAATTCAGTAGGTACCTAGTTATTGGTGTTATGCGCTTATTTAAAAATGAGCCCTTTATACTTACATAATGAAAACAAAACTAAAACGAAGTAACTAATATAAGCAGCCCACATAGTTGCAATAATTAGGAATGTTTTACATGAAACATTAAATTTTCTTTTAATGTTCTTATACATACATAATAAAAATCTAATCAATATTCAAGTAGGTACTCATACCTACAACAATAATTAGCCAAGTGCAAATTATACTAAGTTATGAGTAATATTGTGCTAAGCTCACATAGGTGTATTGTTATTTGTTTCTGATACTGCAAGTGGGTGAAAATTGACTGAAATAAGCACATTTTTACAAAAAAAAAACCCGACCGCGGTGCACTTTGAAACTGCATAAAATCCGCCATTTTGTTTATTTTAACGAACTTCATACCCAGTGACACTCGCACCATCAAGACGAATCTAATGATGTATCATTTATCAAAATCGGATATGCCGTTGAGTAGTTACGAGCGGACACAGGAACGGACATACAGACATACATACATACATACATACAGACATACAGGTCAAACACATAACCCTCCTTTGGGCTACGCCGCAGTCGGGTAAAAATACAGTATATTATAATCTTACGAAATGACATATCATTTTACTTAAATACATTGTATAAGGGTGCGTTAGTACGACTGGTTTTCATACTCATATGCCAAAATATTTATCATATAATGGTTCTTTTCACTGCACTGACTCCACCAAAGCACTTCGGAAAGTAGTATTATTTGGTGAGAAGAAACGCTACAAGGAATTCATCAGTTTTTAGGGTTCCGTACCAAAATGGTAAAAAAGGAACCCTTATGGTGCGACTCTGTCTGTCTGTCTGTCTGTCCGTCTGTCACAGCAAGATATCTCAGGATCTACTGATGCTATCAACTTGAAATTTGGAATAGTGTTAAAAACGGCTAACCCGAGCCTATTGGATGGAAAAAAAATCATATGCCTTTTTTACTTTTTTTTTAAAGGGGTCCGAAATGGGACTCTGAAAATTGAAAATAGGGCTATTATATTGAGTGGGGTATCAAATGAAAGGGCTTGATTTGTAAATTAAAATGCCGTTTTTATTTTTTTTCTTAAATTAGTAGTTTTTGATTTATGACTTAAAACGTCAAAAAAAATACCATTCCCCCCCTATTATCTCCGAAGTTACTGAACAGAAAAATCTGTTATAATTACTAATTATTAATGTCATCCTAAATATTACAGGAAAAATATAATGGTTTTCCTAACTTGCACCGTTTTTGAGAAATTTGCAAAAATCGTAATACATACTTATTTGCTCCTACTATACTAATCGCCATAGAGTTTTTCTTGAACTATTCATGTATCTATTTATGAGTTTGTACGGAACCCTCGGTGAGCGAGTTCGACTCGCACTTGACCGGTTTTTTTACTTTGACTTGATCAGCTGACATATTTTCGCTGGGCGCTTAAAAGGTAAAGCACACGATCCAGCGGGAACAATGGTAGGTGGGCGAATATTCAGCGTTTTTACGGCGTTTTATTTTCGTCATTATTGTCTCAGTAAATATTGTCCAATAAAACGATGCCTAGAGTTAACTTTTTATGAAACCAAAAAACAGTCCCGAGCTTAAGTCTAGTTTTATCAAAATTGTCACGATTTGTCCTTTCCTTATAGTAAATAATCGTCGGACAATAATGATTGTCAAACCGCGCGGTTAAAACGCTCGGAGAATCGCCCAGGTATGCATGGTGATCGAGCGAACTAGACTTTCAGTTATCGGTTTGCTAATAAATACAGTCAAACCTGGATAAGCGAGAGTTCAAGGCAGCACAATCTCATTCTCGCTTATAGAGGTTTCTCACTAACCCGAGTTTCTCGCTAATGCAGGTACATGGGTAAGGCACTTTTCGATATTGGAAAATTCAGAAACTCTAGTCTTCTTAATATTTCCATGTCCATCAGAGCACTCAGACTATATAGAGACTTTTGATTTTATAATTTTATAACAGGTGGATTCTGGTAAATTAAACTCCCTCTGAATTTCATTTCGCGATTTTCCGGATTCAAACGCATTCACTATTATAAGTTTATCACTTAATGACAGTACTTTAATTTTCCGTTTTGACATGATGCAGAACAGAACTTTCCTTCGCAATTGATTAACTATAAACTAAGTAAGTCCGACAAACAGGACGGTACACAGGCACACGTGTCCATTCGAAAAGTATGCGATAAAATAACAACGTTATTTAGTTCTACGAAATAGAATAGGTACAATATTGGCGAGAAAATAATACAAAAACAATGGTAGGAAGTTCCACGAAAGTTAAGAATGAATGAGTCATAAAATAGCAGATGTTAAAGTTGTATTCTTTTATTGTAGCTATAGTTCCTCCTAAATAATATAAAGCTCGACTGTCGCTTATAGAGGTATAGATAAGTAGCAGTCTCACTTACGGAGGTCCATGAGGGAAAAACGACTCTCTCTTACAGAAGTTTCTGTTTCTCGCTAATAGAGGTTTTGGGAGCTTAAAATGACGGGTCCTGGCTATTACTCTCACTTATAGAATTTTCTCACTTATCCAGTTCTCACTTACCCAGGTTTGACTGTATACTACCTATATGTATGTATAAAGATACCGACAAGAAACTTAGTTGGACGCCTGGACCCGACTGGTGTCGGAGTAATTCTACGGGAATATTCGAATCGCGGAGAAACTTCTCTGTGGTGCTGGTTGTCGCGAAGAGGTCCCGCCCACCCCGGGTGCGACGCCGTAGGTGCCGGTGCCGGGCATTAGCCAACATTGCTGCAGCCTTTAGAGCCTAATAGAGTTAGGTATAGTCACTACGGTCAAAGCTTAGGTTAATAAGCATATACAACAGGCTGGCTCCAACGATGGGGCTTTAAATGTAAAGTTCGACCCATCAGAAACATTACATGTAAAAAGATCCAAGTCTAACAACACAGTTCTTCTGCAACAAAAAAGTGTTTGCTGTAGAAGAACTGCGTTGCAACACTTGCATCTTTTTACAAGTAATGTTTTTGATAGGATCTCATTTCTTTTGGTGAGTGGTCTTCCTCTATTTTCATTTACCTATTTTATTCCAATCCATTCTATTTCCAATTGAACTACATACAAAAGTAACTTTGTGATCGCATTTACAAACTTACTTATGCAGTTCGTATTGAAATTCCAATATTTTTAGGTTTTGCATGACTTGATAGACTAAAAACTAAATAAGTATGTTTAAAATTTCGAGCTTGTGGGTCTGTTAAAAGTACCCTAGAATTGTGATGATCATCAGTGGTCAGTGAGTCAGTGACAAAACTAAATGAATTCAAATTGAATGCTATTGAGAATATATCTAAGTCATATTATATATAACCCTGAAAATTCAGGGTTTTAGCTGTAACCAGCACAAAATTACAGGAGGTTGAAAATGGCATCTGAGTGGCTTCGAGAAAAAGATGGTACGGCCGTGCCCTGTGCCCTTGTTTTGCTCGACTTGGCGGGGGCACTGCCGTGCCCCCAGATTCTTTTCGCTAAACTGAGATACATTTGTTTTGCAATATCTTCAAATAGAAGGACTTAGCGTGTTTTTAAAAAAAAATATTAACGAAAGTAGCTCAGATTAAGGACATATTGACTACACTAGGGAAAATAAAATATGCTACACTTTGTATGAGTACCTACTTACTTTCTATACAAAGTTCACCTGTCTGCTGTTGATTAATAGGATACAGGCATAAAAGCATTTTCTCCCAGTACAACGTTCAAGGCTTCTGCGATATCGGAAACCTATGATTTATACACTTTCATCCGCGTGCAAAGTTAGAAAGCAGTAACATTACATACCCATACATCCTTACGGTTTTCTCCCCTTAGTGGTGCCTCATGTAAGGGTTGGTGTGGGGCGAGGTAGGCACTGGGCGGAGCTACCGCGCCCCTCGTCTCTTGCTGTCTCTTTTACGCAGTAAGGTATTGATTGAATCTCCGAGATGCCTCCACTGCCTTGACAGTAAGTTAATAATTATTTATTTAACAATAAAAGGTTTGACTTGCAGAGCACACATTATGAATTTATTTAACAGTAATTCTTTGGATATCGAAGCTAAAACACAAATTAAGTAGCAAACAAAAATTAAATATAGACACGGTGAATTTTTATAGTGGTTGTTTTCCGTTTAAGGGCATGTTCAGTATCGTGTTCTGATTAGGAAAAAGTGGAAGATTTTTTTTTAACGCGAAAAAAAAAATATTTTCTATGGAGCAGGTCGTTCAAATTAGCCGACCCTCCATACAAAATAAATGTTTTTTTCTTCTCTTTCCTAATCAGAACACAATACTGAACGTGCCCTTAAACGGAAAACAACCACTAAAATTTCACCTTGTATACATAATATATATCTATTTTACGAGTAGTTTTAGGGCTCTTGTGCACCTTGACTCTGATTTAACCTGAAGTATGAAGTTTCTATGAATAAAAGTGTAAAGATGTTATTGATGTTGTCCTCAAAAGTCACATTGTCTCCTTATCTCTAGTCATTTACCGACTGGCTTTGGTTTGCCTATGCCGTGTCAGTAAGTATGGAGAGAACCTTACTATAAAAAAAAAACTAGATCGCTACATGTGTGCCTATAATATTTGAAGAGTTAAACCTCGATTTGCCCGAGATCCCACTAGGTCAGGATCTGATCATGAAATGCTGTTGCAATGGGACCAACTAGAAGGGCCTATGGATATGGAGTCTTAAAACCCGCCGTCGACGCGCGATTCGTGGCGATGTCGCTTTTACACACAAAAATAAAGAGAGACAGCGCTACGAAACGAGCATCAACGGCGCGTTTAAAAGACGCCATGTGCACAGGCCCTAAAACAAAGAATCGCAAAGATCGCGTAAAGATCTTTCAGAGAAAGATCGCAGGTATTTGATGCCAGAGCCTAAGGCAAGAACGATCAATTTGCGATCTGAGGCTTTCTTTATTACCTTCCGTGGTAAGTACAAAATTAAACTTTTCATCTCCCCCTGGCCAGGTGTGATGTAATAGTACATTACACAACTAGGGTGGTAATACAAAGAAAGGCCGAGGTCGCAGAAGTTTGCGGCTTTCTTTATTACCTCCCGTGTTGTGTACATCATTTTATGCCTACACTAAGCCAGAAAGCGGCTTTTTCCGTACGCGTAGCGTGCGATGTTTGAAACAAACGTATGTTTCACGTCGAGAAGTAGACTATTAAGCTAACAGTCATTACAACTAGCTACAGTATACATAACAGGTATGTATTCAGTATGTCAAAATGCAAATAATGAAATAAAATTACATAAAAATAAAAATAAATGAAACGATGGTACGATACAGCCCGTAGCAGCGACGCCATCTGTTGGCATCATGTACCTAAGCCTCTCCGGGACACTGCCCTATTTCGACGACTGCTACGACTGATGCTTTGGCCATGGTTCTTTGTCATCCGCGTAATCTTGGACTTTATAATAAGCTCTCTTCAAAAGCGCAGATTTTATGTAATTTTTAAACGAACTATAAGGCAGTTCCCATGCATCTAGGGGTACCTTATTGTAGAATCTAACACAGTTGCCCACGAAAGATTTTCTTATTTTCTGTAGAAGGATTTTTGGGACAAACAGCTTATGTTTGTTCCGCGTATTTAAACTGTGGACATCAGACTGCTTTTTGAAGGAGCTGATATTCTTGTGTGTATACATTATCACGTCTACTCGTAATATGTACTGTGAAGCCACTGTGAGGATTTCTATTTCCTTAAAATGTTCTTTCAGCGAATCTCTAGATCCTAAGTTATATATGGATCGAATCGCTCTTTTTTGTAGAACAAAGATGGTGTCTATGTCTGCTGCTTTACCCCAGATGTATGCCATAAGCATAAGACATAATACTATGGACGTAACTGAAATAAACATGGCGAGCGGTTTCCACGTTAGTGAATTGCCTTATTCTTCTTATAGCAAAAGCGGCAGAGCTCAGCCGGTTAGCCAAAGTAGATATATGAGGCGCCCATTGCAAGTTGTGATCCAGGGTAAGCCCAAGAAAGAGTGTGTTGTTAACAAGATCAAGTTTCTCACCGTTTAAAGATATAGATGTGTCAACCTCTCTTACATTTGGCAAAGAGAATTTCACGCACTTTGTCTTCTTTGCATTCAGAACCAGGTTATTTGCTGTGAACCACTCTAGCACTAATTTTAAGCTCAAATTGATGTGACTATCGGTGGCGTGGCGCCCAAAGAACTCGATTCCTACCGGCTTGCCTAATATTAGGCATTTGAGCACCTTATTCTATAGATCTTAAGGAAAATAAACGCCAGATCTGCACTGGCTTGCCCAAGGATATATTTTACGCCACGCCACTGGTGACTATATAGTCATCTAGTTGTCTATCAACTTTGAAAATCAATGAGGTGTCATCAGCAAATAAAACTATTTTACAATTTTGTTCTATGTGGTAAGGCAGGTCATTTATACATATACACAAGAAAGAGAAACGGACCTAAAATCGAGCCCTGCGGTACTCTGAGCTTTACAGTCGAACCACTAGACTCAATTTGGTTAACGACCACTTTCTGAATTCTTTGGCTAAGGTAAGACATGACAAGGTTTAAGGCCTCGGTCGACAGGCCGTAATGCTTTAGTTTGTGAACCAGTGTCTCATGTTCCACACAGTCGAACGCCTAATACTCATAGTTCTAGGTCAACGGAAAGTACCTTTTGAATGTTGGTTTTCTTGAGAGTAGCGAAATCTGTGGGCACGGCAGTGCCCCCGCCAAGTCGAGCAAAACAAAGGCACGGCCGTACCATCCTTTTCTCGAAGCCATTCCGGCCATTTTCAGCCTCCCGTAATTTTGTGCTGGCTAAAGCTAGAACCCTGAATTTTCAGGGATATAGGGCATAATAAGACTTAACTATATTCTCAATAACATTTAATTTGAACATGTAGTTTAAGAACGATTGCACGTCAAAGTTCCTTAATTCTGTCACTGACTTACTGACTGACTGACTGATGATCATCATAATTCTAAAGTACTAGCAGACCAACAAGCTCGAAATTTTAAACATAATTAGCTGTTAGCCTATCATGTTATGCAAAACCTAAATATATTACAATTTCAATACAAACTGCATAAGTAGTCCTATACAAATACATGCGATTACAAAGTTAGTTTTGTAGTTCAAATTGGAAATAGAATGGATTGAAATGTAATAAATAAAGGAACACCGCTTACACAAAGAAACGAGATCCCATCAAAACCTAGGTAATGTTTTTGATGGGATTTACGTTTTTTGCGGCATAAACGGCCATATCTTTTTTTCACGTAAACTTTATGTTAACATGAAACGTTACGTTAAGTTTTATTTTTTCACAGCTTCAAGGGACCTTAAACTTGAGTATGTGTTTTCATTTCAACTCGATACCTCCACGCGTTCCCGAGATAAAGGGTCTTGACAGACGGACAGATAGACAGACAGACGGACAGACAACAAAGTGATCTTATAAGGGTTTCGTTTTTTCCTTTTCACGTACCCTATAAAAGGTTCCGACGAACTGAGAACTTTCTTCCCATTTTGATGTCGGTTAAAAATGGCGTTTTTACTTTATCCTACCTGAAATCAAAGCTTGCCTTACTCACGTTCAACCCAACTAAGTATGTATTTATCTGTAAGTATGCATATCGTCGTCTAGTACCCATAATTGCTACAAGCATTGCTTACTTTGGGACTAGATATCGATTTGGGTGAGATGTACCGCAGTATTTAATTATTTAAGGCCCTGGCCCGGTTGTTGATAAATGTTTGCCCCCATTGGTTTGTTGGCCACTGTTGTGTCCAAACTCGCGGGCATATTCTAGTATTAAGTGAAAATGCTATAATAGATACCTGGCGTGTGGGTGGGTAGGTCGGGGCCCTGAGCTCCCTCGATAACGGCGCCGCTGGCCTCAGCCCGCCATTTACATTTAAATTGAGCCCGGAGGGGCTGCACCGGATAATTTCCAAATGGATTAACCGTGTTCCGGACGCCGCCTACGCTACTTAAGTACAGATAAAAGTGTTTTCAAAAGAAAATTGAAATATACTATATTGGATCGCCTATCCTTATACCAATATCTATCAAGCTTGGTTATTAAAAAATCGTAAAACGTTTTAATGTTGTATGAGTAGTAAAGAGTAAAGTAATTAGAGGCCTTGGTCAAAGTATAAAGACAACCAAGTAGTACGACTTCGGCCATTTAGGAGCGCGCGACACGTATTTACACAGACGCACGATCACGCGTCTGTGTGAGTGCACTCCATACTGTGGCATGGGCGCGCATGAGCAAATGCTTGCCTGTGGTGCGTCCGTACACGGCGCGCATACATGCGCGCTCCGGATGTACAGTCGCCATCAGATATTATCTGAGCTGTCAGTGTACTCATAAATATCTGAACACGGCTCTAATGCTATGAAAATAGAGCCGTGTTCAGATATTTATGAGTACACTGACAGCTCAGATATATCTGATAGCGACTGTACCTTTTGTCGGAAGAAAAACTACTGCTTATACTGTACCTTGGTCAAGAAAATAGCAAGTCTCGAATACTGCATAACGATAATAGTTCTGATGAACAGATTACAGGCATGTAGAAACAGCTGAAAACTGTTTTATCTTGCGGATGGGTGAGTTGTATTGTATTCAAAGTAACACTAAATGGGTGTATTTTCGCTGGCTTAATTTCTCTGGCCACCAATATTTAAAAGATTCCTCCCCACTGGACTGGCATTCGTTGGTTACTTGTTAGAACTTGACTGATTCTACATTGTAACCAAAAGTCCAATTCTAATAAGGCAGAATCTTCTCAGTATTCGCCAATATGCCATGAAAGTGAAATTACGTTTTTGAAAATACACCCAAATAATAAAGACGAAATCCCTTTTCTTTCGCTTATAGAATACTACTCACGGACGATGAATTCGGGTCATTTTCTACGAACAATTATATAGGATATGACCAGAATTCATTGTCCGTGAGTGTAGATAGATTTGGGCCTCAAATAGCATGGGAAGGTCGTATATAACTAGGTACTCCGATTGATTCAAAAATCTTATAAGTACACGTAATTCTTTTGATCATTCGGTCTTTTCCGAAATGCCTAACAAAGCATGTTGGTATAGTATTTTCATTAGGTACAGACATATTCATTTAAGAAGTATCCTACTCAACATTGTAATATGTCGTTCTGACATTTAGACGTAATACCTACCAATCGTAAGTACCTACTAAAAGTAAATTCTACCTTTCACATCCGGTTCTGGCGACAGGCTGTCTGCCAGCATCCATGAAAAAAGTCATAAACATTAAGTTTTTCTACTTCCAAAACGAACTAGTAATATTGTCATCTTAAAACAAACACAGTCTCATAGAAATTCGGATGAATGAAATTGAGCTTTATATTTGAAATATTAAGGGCGACTGTCACGTTCCAAGAAGTTGGTTGAGATTTAATTTATGGCGATAAGACGCGACGGGGCGGGCGGTAGCGCTTCGAATGTCACACATCATTAATTTGTCCCAGCAACGAGTATTTTTTTGGGACAATTCACAAATGGACACCGATGTTTCAAATGGCCGTCACTCCCTAGAGAGGAAAGAAACGGGAATAAGCCCCTCGAGCAGTCTAGAGATATTGTCTAACTTTTGAAATGAGCAGAACATAATCTGAGCTAACTGACGCTTTACTATATTTATTACTACATTAAAATTAGATACTTACTGGATAGTGTGAGTATTCGTCTACTTCCTAGTGGTTTAGTAGAGTTTAGGTAAAGTTTAATCCATAAAATACTTGTAAGTGTGGGTAAATCTTACAATCCGTATTCGCCCACTTCCTAGTGGTTTAAGTAGTAAAGTTTAGGCAAAGTTTTATCCATAAAAATACTTGTAAGGGTAAATCCTACAATCCGTATTCGCCTACTTCCAGTGGTTTTAGGGTCTTATTTAGTAAAGTTTTTGCGCTCCTAAAATACTAACCAAGTACGAGTTCGACTCGCGCACCCGGCGGAGGTTCGTACTATTACAACACATTTGATAACTTTTTATGTACGAGTATACTAAGTTTGCAAATGTTTAGCTGCCTAGCCTTTTCATTAAACACACTCCTTATTTTAGGTCAGGTTTGTTAGTCAGCTTGTGTCCCTCAGAGCAGAAATAGAAGCCCCGACCAGCGGGGCTTCGTCGATCTGCTGGCGGGTCATAGTTTAGTGAAAATGCTAGGCAGTTAACCAAATGCCTATCTAAACCAGTTGGCTGCGACATCTACACTACGTTGTGTAATATTATTGTTATGTTTTATATAATTTCAAAGTAACGCTTTTCGGATTTTTCCCATTAGTTAATGCCATAATACGTAACTTCCTGCCGATATGTATGATTCTAAATCTACGGGAAGATTGCCTGTAGTCAATATAAATTATTACACGCTAGCCTTTAAATCAGCTTTTGAAAATTTGCAAAAATGGACTAAACATCAACCATTTAGCGTTTTAAATGATTTTTAAAAGATCAAAAACTATAAATAAGAAGATGATTTGATGTTTGAGTAAAATGACGTCATTTCACTTTTTTCCATACTAACTTCATACTATCTGAGCGTTTTGACACTTCATAAAAAGTAACTGATTTGATATGTCAGGAAAGTACCCTATTTTTTATATATTATACAGCGTGTAAGTCTAATACGGGCGAACAATTAAACTAGATATAGCGTTTAATAGTGTTATAATTAATTATTATGATTTTTTAAATTACACTTAATTGTGACCTCGTAATTAATTTTTGAAAATTTACTGAGCAGCAATGTACCGCATACATGCTTGTTATGTCATTGCGAGATACGAGCTTTTTTAAAGTAACTGTCAACTAGCGTGTTTGTCAACTTGAAAGTGTTGCGTTACATTGCGGCCCGAATTATTTTGTATGGTAAATATTTTCATTGTGGTTTAAAGCAATAGTTATCTAAATATGTTTCTTAGGTCCTATGCTGACCACCGTTTCAATATTCGCCCGTATTAGATTTACAGGCTGTATAACATAACAACAAATTGTCGCTTGTGTCACTCTTGCATGCGTTCGCTTGTATCTTTTCGGATTTATTTATTTTACTTGTGCTATGAAACTATGCCTCTTGTTTCATGACTCTACATGTCTACACTTACGGGGAGGAATTCTGCCCTCCTAACGTAAAGTGTAAAACTATGTTCCTGGCTCGAACATACTTAGTTATTTTTATTAGTGCTATTACACTTTACGTTAGGGAGGCAGAATTAAAATGGCGAGGAACTAACTAACTGGGATGGCGCAACGACTCAAAACGAGTATTGGCCTTCGACACACACAGAACTTAAGTACTTACCTACTAAATATGGTACCTAATTAATTACTTCCCTCGCTAAAAAACTCACCTTCACTCTGCGTGCATGTTGATGAAGATGATAGTTCTTGTAGCATTGTGGCCCAGGTTTTTTCTTATCACATTTCAGTAGCATGTTGTTTTCTGAAAAAACAAACATCAGGATCGTCAAATAGGTACTCATTTTCCTTAGGACGCTTTATAGATACATATTTAAGTAGCAAGGTAAAGTCATTACTAAAAGCGAAGAAATTAAATAAGTATCTAGGGGAAATGCGGGTAAGACGCGTCCCCATATTACAAAAAAAAAAAATCTGTGAAATTATGGAACAAATTGCCACCGTCTTTCAGACAGTGTCGGTCTGTAGCTTCGCTTAAGGGGAAATTAACAAAGTTGTGGTTGCCCTCTGACTGAATACTTGACACGTTTTATGATTTTTACAGGTTCTGTATATTTTTATGTATCTCTATATGTATATATACCCATATATATGTATTTATTTATTTATATATGTATACAGTATATGTATTTATTTTATTTATTTACATATAAATACCTCTATAATCTCTTGTACATGTTTCTCAGTTTGTCTACCATCTCTCTTGTCTCATCACTCAACTGCTCAAAGGTTAACTGGAAGAGATCCCTCAAAGGGATAAGTTCGCCTTTGTACATATACCTTAATTTTGTAACCCTGTAATTTGTCTTATTTTGTGCAATAAAGTGTTTACATACATACATACATACAAAAGTATAAAGACGAACAAGTAGTTAGTCCAGCTTCGGTCGGCCGTTTAGGAGCGCGCGGCGCGTATTCACACAGACGCGCGATAGCTGATAGTCTCTCTCTGTGAATAAAACTACTAACTACAGACTACAGGTAAATTATGATCCCGGCTTAACACATAGGGACCATTAAGATTTTATTAAATTTTCCTTAGTTTGAGATTATATACGGCCTAAACATTATAGGCCCTAAACTAAAGCGTAAACGTTGAAATACTTCGTGCACTGCTGTTTGCTTTTACAACGGGCCTAATGGTTACTTGTTTTTGTCAGTTCAGCAACAATAGTTAACTTCAATTGCAGGCGATGGGTCTCACCACAAAAATATATCGAGATAGAAGGAAGGAGTACCTCGAGTATGGTACCTACCTACCTCGCGTGCTATAATGATTTTCACCACACGTTTTAGTCTCAATATGCAGAGCTCGCACTGAACTATAACTTTACCACTTCACTACAGGTGTATATCTCAAAATTATATAATATATTATTAAATGGTTACCATAGTAGGTATAATTGTTCACGTTGACTAACTTCCAAACAAACCGCTATAAGTAATTCAAAAAGTTACTTAGGTGACTAAACAAACATATTGCCGTGTGTCATTTATTGTATGAACAACCCTATCAGATGAATGTAGTTGCAGTCGCTAGTCACACTGACGACAAAAAAAAATTGACCAAGAGAGAAGCGAACAAAGTGTCTTCATTTCAGCTTAGGCAAAAATGCTTTCGTATGTCCGCCGGATGTCTGTCTATTCTGCTCTACCTAGGTCGCATTTCTTAAGCGATTCTCGTGACATTTTGAGAGCAGGTTTTATATTTATGTATTTTTTTAGTTGGCTCAGTTTTTGGACATTTTCCAAAATGACGGATAGCCATAGGGGTTGACAGACTTTGGACAGACTGGCGGTGGCGAGGTCTACAGTTTACAGAGCCACTAGCACCCACTAGTCTTTATCTGAATGAATAGTGACATCTATCGACATTCTGTAATTAAATTCAGATAGATGGTCATACTCAAGTCATACTACACTGTAATAGCTCTTAAGTAAGACTAGTAGCGACATCTAGTGAATATATAACGTATCTTTGAAATTGTGCTGATTTTTTTATTATCACTTTCGACTGCCCAGAGACGGTCGCTGTACTAAACAAAAACGGGAAAAATCACATTGCCTGGATTCTATATTTCGAGACATGTTTTTGGGGCTACCAAATATTCTAGCCCAGTCAATTAAGTTCATTCGGTTAAGCGCCATCTGTTGAGTATTTATAAAACCGTTTGCTTACCTACTATGACAGTCTTTCCCATAGGACTGTCCGGCGTAAAACTCTGCTCAGAGCATTTGCATAAATATGGTGCAGTGTATCAACTGCTATAAATCTTGGTTCGTCTTCATATATATAAAGACTTTTTTAAAGATTAAAGCTTGACACAGTTATTTCTGTAAATAGCTGCCATCTGTGTTGGCTATGCACTAACGAGACTATTCATTCTGATTCAACTGTCAGTGTCAATGCCACCCAGCCAGTGCTGGTTTAGTCCTAAACGTACGTTGGTATATTCATCTTTAATAAAGTATGTAAAAAAAATAAAATGAGCTTTGACTTATTAAAGTTATCTCAATTAAATCACGGCTAATATCAATTTAACTAATTTGCAGGTACAGAAGCAACTGTTTTTTCTGTACACATATTTTTATACTTAATTGACTTTCGTGTATGGTTGTATCTATTTTCAATATACGTTACGGACCAGGACACCCCTGAAGATATGAAGATGAAGTGCGTTGAGTACGCTTTGTTTACATTTTCAGCAGAATCCGTTGTCAACCAAAGTATTCGATTGTTAATTTATTATTAAAAAAGTAACAGAATGCTTTAGATTGGTTTTTCGCTTTGAGATTTTGGTTAATTCAGTTATCAGAAAGGTATTAAAAGAACTTAAAATGCGGACTGTTCCGAAATGGGTGAATAAAATCCACGAAGCCGACAAAATAGAATTTTCGAGGTATTGAAATAGTTACTTAACTTGCATATCGTTATTTATTTTCACAAGCATTTACTAAGTTGTTATTATACATCCCACAGTGTTCACACAATATGTTATAGCCCAGATGGTACTCAACTGGTGATAGGGGCAGGTGAAAAAGTTATGGTATACGACCCCAGAGACGGGTCTTTGGTGCAACTGCTGCAGGCTCACAAGGGTGCGGTGCATGCCGTTGCTTATTGTTTCGACGGCAAAAAATTTGCAAGTGGCAGTGCAGATAAAAATGTTATCATATGGACTTCTAAAATGGAAGGAGTACTTAAGTATTCGTGAGTATATTTTTTTTATCAATTCCTAAATAGACAGGGGCTTCCAATTTGGTGGATTTTTTTACTCTTTTTTTTGCTAATACCTGATATCCTCTGTAAACAATCTTGTTTTGTATGCCTCAATTACAACTTGCACTCTGCAGTAAATTACAGTGGTGGAGGATAATGACCATTTTTTCTTCTAAACTATATATATTATGTACATAAAACAAAGTCATGTTAGTTACATCGTTTATAACTCGAGAATGGGTGGACCAATTTTTATGATCTTTAATTTTTTGGGTTTGTCTCTGCCCTGAATAACAGATCATAAAAATAGCTTCAGCTTAAATAATCACTCTGGTTTGAACATCTTTTGCTTTCAATTAGTAAAACCAAATATTTCCGGTCCATTGAAGGTTTTTATGTGCAAGTTCTACTGTACTTTAATATACAGGGTGGGAGGGACTATACCGACATACTTTAGCAATGAATTCCTGGTGGTGTGACGAGTAAATAATGTTATATCAACATGGGTCGAATATTGTCATTTTACATTAATAGTCTTATGGAACAAAATAAATCAGTAAATTAAGCCCCTCGTTATAAACATGTCCTTACTGGCTGAAAAGTTATCAAAAAAAAAAGCTAAAATGGAAACGAAAGGTCAATTTTTTGGCCTCGTAGTCGCTTACCATCAAATACTGCGAAGGTTAATTCCTATTTAGTTAAAGGATTTTAAAAAAATAGTAAAGGTATCTTAGTCACATTTATTAGGGCTTGTTACACACTTGGGATTTTTCATTTACAAAATAATGGATATCTCGGAAAGTAAGCGTTTTTCGACTATACATCACATAACATTTTTTACTCCTAATAGTTGTTAGAATCTATAGTTAAAGTTTGTCGGTATAGTCCCTCCCACGCTGTATACATTGAATATGTTTTATAATGCCAGATATCTTAAAATAATGTTCTTTTTTTCAACATAGGCATGGTGAAGCAATACAATGTCTAGCATATAATCCCATCACCTATCACTTGGCATCCTGTGCTCTCTCAGACTTTGCATTTTGGTCAGCTGAAGTGAAGGCAGTGCAGAAGTACCGCATCACAGGCCGCATCACAAGCTGTGCATGGTCCCCCAATGGACAGTACTTAGCTATAGGGCTAGCTAGTGGCGCTGTTTCTATAAGAGATAAGGTAAGTATTGTAAATCTGAATCAAAATTACATTATTTCTTTACATGTGCTAGGCTAGATCTATATATATAATAAAATCATAATAAGATTATGTTCATGCGCGTATCACACAAAAACTACTAGACCTTTTTCCATAAAATTTGGTACATAGGTAGGTTATGATATGACCCCGGTTAACATATAGCATACTTTTATCCAGTTATGGTGACTTCTGCAAACGAAGTTGCGGGCATTCTCTAGTTATTAATAAGAGTGAAATAATTTAACCAGCTTTAGCTTAAGCCAGTAGTATAAGCAGTAGCCCCTTCGGCCACTTTGGAAACCAAAGGTTCGAAGCCAGTTTAGAACACAGAATTATTTTTCCTTTTAGGAAACCTAATTTTGAATGAAAATGTAGAATCTTCTTTTGAAACCCATTCAATATGTATATCGCCTGGATATGATAAAAACAGGGATTTGATCAAATCCCTAATGGAGATGATGAACTCCCAGCAGATGTTAAAATAAAAGCGCGTTGGATTAGCGCATCAAATCTCCGAGCCGTTTTAGGAAAATGGAAAAAGGCCACGGGACTTTCTCATTTCCCTTAGAGATTTCATCAAATCCCTAACCTATTTCAGGGAAAACATAAAACGAGTTATTTAAGACTACTCGGTTTTAACATTTCACTAAACAAATCTAGTGATTTCATCATATCCCTAAATAGTTTTAGTGAAAATATAAAATAAACGAGTCGGAACGGTACGATCCATAGATATTCCTATTTTATATAAAATTGTGGTAATTTAGTAAAATTTAATAATGAAATGACCCATCTCCCGAAACACTATCATCACCCTTAGGGACACTACAATACAATACTCTTTATTGGACACCAAAAAATTACAGAGATCCATAAATAAACAAAATATTAAAAACGAATTGTATACAACAGGCGGTCTTATCGCTAGGAAGCAATCTCTTCCAGACAACTTTTGGGTAGCGGAGGGATTTGGTCAAATCCCAGTTTTCATCATATCCCTGCGACGTAAATACATATTGAATGAGTTTCAAAACAAGACTTTATATTCTGTATTGGAAACCAGTTTGGAAAACAGAATTATTTTTCTTTATTCGAAACCAGGTTTCCTAAAAAGAAAAATAATTCTGTGTTCTAAACTGGTTTCGAACCTTTGGTTTCCAAAGTGGCCGAAGGGGCAGTAGCAAGCAAAACAAAACAAAAAAATGTCACACAATAGCATTGCAACAATAATCTGAAATGGATAGATGGTACTGATGCCAATGATGATGTCATTGAATTATATGGAAACCTAATTACTGTGTTGGATTTCTTTGTCAAATTTATAACAAAAAAAGGCTAATGAATATTGAAACCTTAAGTAATGGATAAAATCAAGAACAATTTATTGTTCTTGCGCATTAGGTTAAATTGAATGACTTCTATTGTCCTATTAATAATGTTCTGTTTAATTCAAAGGTTGGAGATGAAATACAAAGAATAACCAGAGAAGCTGCAGTGTGGGCAGTGAATTTTTCCAAAACATGCCTTCTTGTCTCGGATTGGAATGAAACACTATCATTTTATAATGTACAAGGCCAACAAATTCTTAAAGAAAGGAATATAGGTAAACTTAGTTATATTATTTCAGTATTATAAGCAGCAAGCAGGGCATGATCAATTGAATATCAGATATATAAATTCTTCTATATAGATCATCAATATTGACCATCAATATTACCCTCTTGTTTTACCAATTAGGACTCAGTTCTACTCACACACACCCACATCCTAAGCTCCTACCTAAGGTTCAGGCCCTGGCTAATGTTAAGATAGATATTGATAATAAAACTATGGACTTTCATAGGTATAGCAGCACTCACAGTGTCAATGCTTGGCGAGTTAATATTAGTTGGCGGAGTGGGGGGATGGGCTGTGCTGACATCAGAAGGAGTGCCCATACTGAACACTCCGCAGGAGTGGGTGTGGGCTATCACACCTTCACCATCTTTAGGAACCCTTGTAAGTGCTGAATTAATGTACTCGTAGCATTGTACAATGCTTGTTATAATTCTGCCGTCATAACGCAAAAGGGCACATCTACATTTTTTTTCGACACAGTTCTATATATGTTCGGAGTCAGTAAATTTCACTGATTCCGAATATGTATACAACTCAGTGTCGAAAAAAATGTTAGTTGTGCCCTTTTGCGTTATGGCGGCAGAATTCAGGGTTCAGTATATGTGCTGAAATATGTCATAACATAACAACTCTATAAAACTTTTGAGAAGTGTTCAAATACCTTGAATGTCTTTAGGTTTGAAAATTACTTGTTCTAATTGATGCCCTTTACAGATATGTGGCATGTGAGCTGTTTTTGGTCACTGGGCTTCTTTTGATGACCATTGTCAGGGTTATTTATGATTCTGTTATTAAGGTATTGGGGCATTTTTATTTATGTATATATTTCGGTAGGATGTAATCATATTTTTCGAACGAAAGATATTTAAGTATTAGATAGTAATAGATAGTCCCAGCCCTTCTCTAAGAGAGTTTTTTTGCTATTTTTGTTTAAAATTGAGTTTTGGATGGGTTTCCCCAGGCAGTGGGCTGCCAGGACGGGACGCTGTGGTGCTACCAGGTGGTGTTTAGCACCGTTCACGGGCTGTACCGCGAGCGGTACGCCTACCGTGAGAACATGACCGACGTCATAATCCAGCACCTAACCACTGGCAGTAAGGTTCGAATCAAATGCCACGACAGGGTGCAGAAAATCGCTATTTACAAACACCGGTTAGCGGTAAGTTATTTGGATCTTTTTAAAATTTCTTTTCTCTGTAAGGTTGTGCTATAATGAACGGCGAATTGATACCAGACAATTTAATATCTGTACTGTAATAAATAGTAGTTTTATAGGCGCTTTGCTACTGTTTCATTTTATGATACTTATGATCTAATGATGACTTTGAATGAATACGTATTTGGTTTTGTTGCTGTGCGCTGTGCTTGCGACCAGAGGCAAGTCTCGTATACTTGGATTATATTATTATGTATATACTTTCTGCTTAGCTGCATAAAGTCTATAATCCGAGTATACGAAGCTTGCCTCTGGTCTCTTTCTGCATAACTATGGTCATATGTGCGTGATTGATTAATGGATCTAGTTCCAACAACGAATGTTTGTACCTGTATATTACAGAGTGTGACGTGTTGTAGGTGTATTCGTGTGTTGTTATATCTGCAATGCGAAATATTATTTTCTTCCACTACCCTACTTTAAATAGAAATAATTCATTTATTTGTATAAAATCTATGTTTGTGGTCATTCGTTATGCGTTAGTGTGATATGTACACTCGTGTAACTAAGTGTATGTTGCGCAGATCCCCCTCAAAATATAGAATATTATATTGTATCCGAAGAATTATTTGCTAAGGCGACTCCCTTCCGTGTAGCTCTCTAAGGTATAGATAGGCTAGATAAGTGGTACCATTGTATTTATCAGGTGCAACTGCCGGAACGCGTGGTGGTATACGAGCAGGGCGACGTGGAGGGAATGCTGTACCGCGTGAAGGAGAAGCTCCCTCAGAAGACCGAGTGCTCGCTGCTGGTGGCCACCAGCGACGCCCTGCTACTCTGCCAGGTACGCCCGGCACTGCGATACTATAATAAGTCTAAACAGACTTTGGGTCGTCTGTCAGTACTTTAGTCAAGGAACTGTTTTTAGGGTTCCATACTAAAATGGTAAAAAAGGAACCCTTATGGTGCGACTCTGTTTGTCTGTCCGTCTGTCTGTTCGTCTGTCACAGCAAGATATCTCAGAATCTACTGATGCTATCGACTTAAAATTTGGAATAGTGTTAAAAACCGCTAACCCGAGCCTGGGCTATTTTTCAGAAATATGTATGCGGTCACCTCATTCATCTGGCCCTTTTTCATACTAAACGTATGGAGACAGATGAATGAGTCGCAGACATATTTCTGAAGAATAGCCCGCCTATTGGACAGAAAAAAATCTTATACCTTTTTTAATTTTTTTTAAAGGGGACCGAAATGGGTTGTCGAAAATTAAAAGTAAACCTATTATATCGAGTGGGACATCAAATGAAAGGACTTAATGTGTAGATTCCAAAACCGTATTCTAGACATTTAGTTTTTGATGAAAGACAAAAAACGTTAAAATAAATAAATACCATTCTCCACTATTATCTCCGAAGTTAGGTACTGAACAGAAACATCTGTAATAATTACCGATTTACTTGTACTTATATATTACAGGAAAAATAAAACGGTTTTCCTAATTTGCAGCGTTTTTTAGAAATTAGCTAAAATCGTAAGACAAACTTATTTGCTCCTACTGCACTAACCGCGGCATATGTCGATGTATGGGGACAACAGTTTTTCAAGAGCCAAGTTAAGTTTGTCCCACCATACAGTTTATATTGAATTATTCACGTATCTACTGACGAGTTTGTACGGAACCCTCGGTGCGCGAGTCCGACTCGCACTTGACCGGTTTTTATTTTATAGATTTATTGCACCATTAAAGTAGTCATCACAGGTCCAAATGAAAAATAAATTACGTAAACAAGGAAGGTATACGTTACCTTCTCTCTAGTATAGGTAGTTTCACGAGAGTTGAGGTGAATGATTACACACAGCTACATGAAATATTGATTGCAAAAATAGTGAATTAATGAAATGAATGAGTGAGTAAATAAACACAAGGCTTTAGTTTAAAGAAACTTTTTGGTCTATCTTTCAATTCACTGTTGAACCTGCTATCGGTATGAAAAAAGAACAGTAATTTCAAAATCCCGCTGTCATTACTTGACAGTGTTGTTGTGTGCGTGGCCTCAACTCCCGTGAAACTACCTATATCTACTCGTAACTTCCACTTGCACCTGGCTGTGTCGTAATAACTCTCGGGAAATACTGACGACAGGAGCGAGTTCCGTTACCAAACAGTTCGCATTAGATATGATGAAGCATCATTAATTCATTTCAATAATTTCACTTGATTTTAGGATACCAAACTGTCAATGATTGGACGGCGGATACCAAAGTCATGGACAGTGCCCTCACCGATACGTTACGTGAAAGTTACCACTCTGTATTTTGAGGAAGTTTTATTACTAGGCCTATTAAATGGAGAAGTAAGTTTTGATTTTTACTTTTATGCCTTAATAATTACTATTTTATTAAAAAAAAAATCTTTTGATAAGATTTTTTTTTATGTTTGCGAATATAATTTTATTTAGTCCGTCAGTTAGATTATGGAAACATATGGGACACGTATCTTTTGGTTTATCAAATTATTAAAAATCGACAAAGGTATAGATATAGATCATCAAACTTCCGGAGTTGTGACGTCACTCCCTAGGTGGAAATTATACCAAAAATTACATCACTCGAAACTTCTAAGCACTGTATCCTCGTAATTTTTCAAACAAAATAAAAAATACGTGTACAATATGTTTTAATTATCGAACTGACGGGCTAAACAGTTTTTTTGTTAGTCGCCTAGCCTATTATCCAAATTTTCAATTTTATGTAGAGCTAAGTCTGGAATACTAATTAATGATCCTCGGGTATATGAATGATTCAAGACTTCAATTAAGTGTTTAATTTTTAACATAAAACTAATAAGGAGTGGTGTTAGATATGGCAAGTGGAGCCCCGAGGCGGCGGGTGCAGGCTGGTGCTGTCGACGCCGGGCAGCGTGCGCTGCCTCGACGTGAGCGCGTCGCGCGCGCGCCTCGCCGTCGTCGACGACGCGTCCGTGGCGCGCGTCTACAGCCTGCCCACCTCGGAGCTGCTCTACACGGTGAGCTGGTGCGGCTTGGTCACAGTAGGTATAGCTAGTTCCACGAGAGTTGAGGTGAATGATTTTACATACAGCTACATGAAGTAATCATTGCAAAAAAAGTGAATGAATGAAATGAATGAGTGAGTAAATAAACACAAGGCTATAGTTTAAACAAACTTTTTGGTCTATCTTGCAATTTACTGCAGAACTGGCTATCGGTACGAAAAAAGAACAGTAATTTCAAAATCCCGTTGTCATTACATGACACGTTGTGTGCGTGACGTGAACTCTGTTGGAACTGTCTGTATAGGGACCGTGCACGGCGAAGGGGCTGGCAACTGGTGCCGCCAATCTAAATCAAGTACCCTCTCATGCTGGGGCCACATGGACGAAAACGCCGTTAATAACGTTAATTTATCGCTATGAAGGACGATTAACGTCAGTGTAGCTACGACTTACTATATTTGACATTGACACTTACATATTATCATTGACATTGACAGCTTGATTTGACAGGGGCGATAGTTTCCTTCATTGTCCGCGCGTGTCTATTTTGTCGTTTAGTGCTGCCACCTATAGTTCGTGCACGTTCCCTATAATAGCAGTAATTTTTCATCCTACAAAAGGTACATCGCGCGCTTGAATGTGTGCGCGCCGTCTACGAACGCACTACATGCAAAGAAATAAGAATGCTCCAGTATGAATCACACTCACACAGGCGCGCGATCGTGCGTCTGTGTGATTACGTGTCGCGCGCTCCTAAACGGCCGAAGTTGGACTATGAGCTTGATCGTCTTTTTACTTTGGCTCGGTGTTAGTGCGGCCGCATATTGGGCCACTAAACGCAGCAAGCAGCGAGTGCGCGCCACTCCCGCAGTGGCCCGAACGCGGCCACTTGAACACCCGGTGTGCGCCGGTGCCATACAAAATGTGTGAAAATCCTCGCCCGTAGCTTGTGGCGGCCACCAGTGGCCCAATGTGCGAAGGCTCTTAGATCTGGCAAGTAGACACCCGAGGCAACGGGTGCAGGCCGAGCAGCATGCGCTGCCTCGGCGTGACTGCCCACACGGTGAGCTGATGCGGCTCGGTGTTGGATGTGGCGAGCAGAGCCTTGCAGCGGGTTCAAACTGGTGCTATCGACATCAAAAAGAATCAAAGGAACTTTTTTTTGGGTTTCTTATATTTACTTTTACTGATAGGAAAGGTGCGCTCTGTGATTCTGACAAGAAAGGTATCCAACTGTCCGGCTCCGATCTGATTTATTTTGATATGTTAGAGAGTAGTCTAAAATAATAGACACATATTTTTTTAGCTACCTCTTCTACCCTTCAACCTATTGGGACAAACTGACCTCCATACTGAAAAGTGACTAAACCCTCCAGCTTCTACAGAAAAAAAATTCAAGCAAGTTGCTAGTTAATTATTGGTTTGATATTATGTTTGAGAACATGAAAAAATAATAAGCACGTGTTTCGTTATATCGGCTCAAACTCATATTTTCCTAAAAAAAAACACCTTTCAAAGATTGAGCCATTTGAGCTCCAAAATAAATCAGATCGGAGCCGTACAGTTGGGTACCTTTCCTTGTGAGTATAAAGAGGCGCTTTGTTGTGACCAGGAGGAGAATATATCGTCGGTGTCGTGGAACTCGTGGTGCGATGAGTTGCTGACTCTGTCGGGCGGCGGGCTGTTGGCCGTCAAAGCGGCGCAGTTCCCGCCCGCCACGCAACCCCTCATCGGCTCCGTCGTCGGCTTCCAGGTATACTTTCATTAGTCACGGTCGAAACCCTCGTGCTCGACGTGTTACTCACAAATTACAATTATCATAGTGGTATAAACAGTACTAGATTAAGCCAACGCGGTACGTGTAGCATTTTTCATGCCACACCTGGCCATAAAGTGACTTTCCGTACGCTGCGCGTACGGAAAAAGCCGCTTTCTGGCCAAGTGTAGATATAAAATGATGTACACAACACGGGAGGAAATAAAGAAAGCCCTCGATCGCATATTTACATCCCTCGCTTGCAGCTCGGGCCGCAAACTTCTGCGATCTCGGCCTTTCTTGGTACTACCACCCTAGTTATGTAATGTACTATTAAGCGGTCTTTGGTTGGAGTAAGATGCGGACCGGTAATTTTATACATATCGATATGACGTAACGGGGGTCCTTTTACGAGTGGGCGCGGGTCTGTAGCATTTGCTACTTCTACTTCGTGGTTAATGCGGCACTGGTTATAAATATAATAGGGCCTGTCGTCGAAATAAATTATTTTATGTCACACCTGGCCATAAAGTGACTTTTTCCGCACGCTGCGCGTACGGAAAAAGCCGCTTTCTGGCCAAGTCTAGACATAAAATGATGTACACAACACGTGAGGTAATGAAGAAAGCCCTCGATCGCACATTTACGTCCCTCGCTTGCAGCTCGGGCCGCAAACATCTGCAATCTCGGCCTTTCTTGGTATTACCACCCTAGTTGTATAATGTACTATAACGCTAATTATCTAATTCAGCTACCTAAACTTATCCCTAATAAATCCAGTTACGTATTTTCTTGCCTTTAATGATTTCAAAATTTAAATAAAAATGGAAATTAGGAGATAATTTGACCATAAGAACAAGTGACGTGACGTGAGAAGATATTTTAAATAATACAAACATATAAGTAAGAAAATGTGATCGTTTCAGGGCGGTAGAGTGTTCTGTCTGCAGTCGAACTCGATGCAAACAATACACGTGCCGCTGTCGCACGCTGTTCATCAATACGTGCAACAGAAAATGTTCAAGTAAGAGCTATTTTACACTGTAATAGGCATGATTTAATTTCAATCGCTTTTTATTTTAAGAAAGGACCATGCGTCGAAGTGGACCAAAAACCAACAGAGCTGAGAGTTATGTTATTAAATAGGTCTTTAAATGTACTTCATTTCATTATGTGGGCGCCAAGTTCAATTCTATAGCAAAACTGAGATATTCAAATTCAAAATATTATGAGCAGCGCTAATAAGTGAAACGGCCGCGAGTGCCACATTTTTGCCCGACCGCCGCGTGCGCCCGCTCCGTCCCCTGGCGTCAGCTAGCGTAGGCGCACTGGGGTAGGCGTTTCTCATAAAAACTAAAATATGAATGTCAGTTTGTAATGGAATTCAACTTGGTGCCCATATAATGAAATGAAGTACATGTAAAGACCTTTTTAACCGACTTCCAAAAGAAGGCCGGTTCTCTATTCGTCTGAATGTTTTTTTTTTTTTTTTTTTTTGTATGTTTGTTACGCGATTACTCGAAGACGGCTGGACCGATTTGAAAAATTCTTTTTTTGTTTGAAAGGGTATACTTCCGAAATGGTCCCATTGCAACCAAATCAGGATCTGATGATGGGATCCTGGAGAAACCGAGGGAACTCTTCAAATATTAGAGGCACACATATAGCGATTTCGGTATTTTTCGTAGTTTCTTGTCCATTTCTTACTAGCAATAAGTTTTTAGTGTTAACCGACTTCAAAAAAGGAACAAATGTTTATGTAGGTTTCTTCCCCGATTACTTAAAAACAGCTGGACCGATTTGGAAAATTATTTTTTTGTTTGAAAGGGTATACTTCCGAGGTGATTCCATTGCAACCAAATCAGGATCTGATGATGGGATCTTGGAGAAATCGAGGGAACTCTTCAAATATTAGAGGCACACATATAGCGATTTTGGTATTTTTCTTAGTTTCTCGTGCACTTCTTATTAGATATAAGTTTCCAGTCTTAACCGACTTCAAAACAAAGATCAATTTTTATGTAGGTTTGTTCCCCGATTACTTGAGGCTAGACCGATTTGGAAAAAAATTATTTTAACTAAATAGACTTTAGTCTATTTGGTTAAAATAGTATTTTTACAGCGCCACTAAAAATTTAAAAATAAAGTAAATTTTTAAAACAAAAAATAAAAACCGACTTCCAAAAACTTAAACTAAAAAGCAGAAAATAATATGTTAATTACCCGAAAGAAATGGATAATCAACGATTCATATATACATATACAGATATTTATAGTTTTTAACCTGCTTTTTTGAAGTCGGTGCCAGCTAAGGATAAAAGGAGCTCAGCATAGCCAGCTTTGCGTGGCAGGCACCGACTTCAAAAAAACAGGTTAAAAACTATAAATATCTGTATATGTATATATGAATCGTTGATTATCCATTTCTTTCGGGTAATTAACATATTATTTTCTGCTTTTTAGTTTAAGTTTTTGGAAGTCGGTTTTTATTTTTTGTTTTAAAAATTTACTTTATTAATGACACAACTCTCAGCTCTGTTGGTTTTTGGTGCACTTCCCATACAAAGTTGCCGATGGTTCTTTGTTTGCTTTGTGCATTTATTTAAGTGGTACGACTTGTAGTGACGCGTACGCGGTGGCGTGCCTGGGTGTGACGGCGCTAGACTGGGAGCGGCTCGGCGAGGCCGCGCTCGAGGAGTTGGCGTTCGAAGTCGCGCGCAAAGCCTTCCAGCGCAGCGAGAACCTCATATTCCTCTCACTCATCGACCATTTGCAGGTGACTTTAATGATCGACATATAGTTACCCGTACGCGGTGATTACCCTAGGAATGACGGCACGGTTATTTTTTTTTCATCACACTTGCTCGTAAAGGGTGTTATAAATTTATAATACGCGGGCTTGTAGACCAGCTCGAGCCGTTTTACCTCCCGTGGGTTATAAAAATCTATAACTCCCACGGGAAGAAAAACTGTATGAAAATCTATAACTCCCGAGGGAGTTATGAGTTTAGTTTTAAAATATAGAACCTACCCGTACGTCATTTCAGACTAAGGAGGTTTCAAATCAGCCAAGGCTTATTTCACATCTTCAAAACTTGGATACAAAACCAATTTTAGTGTATACAAAAATTATATGGTATATTTAATTATTATTTCAGTATTTTTTGCAATTATTTTGATGCAATTAAGATAATTTAGTTTAAAATTTTATTGTGAAAATCGGTACAATCTGGCGATACTGCCTGTCAAGTTTGAAAACTAAACGCAGTTCTTAGCATTATCTGTGGAAGACTATATGAAAAAGTTGACAATAAATAATTTTATTTTTGTCTTATTTTATTTTCCTCGCAAATGTGATGAAAAACATTGTGTGTACCACGGGCAGTAAGGGGATTACAAACTCGAGTCATTAAAAGCCTTCCGCCTACGGCGTCGGGCTTCTAATAGGCTCTCGTTAGTAAATCCCTTCTTACTACCCTCGGTGCACAATGTACTATAAAGCCTGATTGATTAACTCGCGACCCATGGTGGGCGTTGCGATATTCGGACCCGGTGGTCGGCCGTGGCGCTCCCTGAGATCGAACCAGGTCGCTAGCCGGACCAACTTGAGTGGATCGGACTGGGTGACGGCACGGTAAGAGTGCCCTCTGGCATCTGGCCACACACCTGGCCATAAAGTGGCTTTCTGGCCAAGTGTAGACATAAAATGATGTACGCAATACGGGAGGTAATAAAGAAAGCCCACAATCGCACATGTGAGTCCCTCGCTTACAGCTCAGGCCGCAAACATCTGCGATCTCGGCATTTCTTTGTTTTACCACCCTAGTTGTGTAACGTACTATTGTGATTACACTTGGCCTACAGCTACAACCCTGAGGATGAATGAGTCGTAATCATAACCATTTGCATCAACATATATGTCGAATAATAAATGGTTGAAATCCGAGTACTTTTGACCAGTTTCATGAATTATCCAAGAGATTTATAACAAAAAGAATAGGCTTGTGTCCTAAATTTTGTCTCTAATGTAAATCGATTCTACTATTTATTATTTATTTAATTATTTATTTTATTTCCATGGAGAACCAACAGCTTAAACTATATTAATAATGACTTAACTGGTAATAAAGAGCCAATTACAGGATCTCACTTATAGTATCATAGTATTAGGAAAAAATATATACCTATAACTACTACTCTTGGATTACTATAACAGCCACAAATTGCAATCTAAAGTAGCCGACCGCACCAAGCGTTGAAAACGGCCCATACAAAACGCACCCACCCTGTGACGTCATCTCTTGTCCTCGCTGTACTAAGTCTGTATGAAAAAAATAGTATTTTGCCAATTTGAGCACGAAAAAGTGCGTTTAAGCACATAGTTGTCATACATTTATTTTTTCAGTGTTATTAGAACATTCTGAAATTAACTTTAATTTTACTTTAAGACGATAAAAAAATATCGAAATTTTTTAAAACTTTGTGATCTCATAACTTTATAATTTTTGTATAGTTTTTGTTTATTTCTTCTGAGTTATGATAATTTAGTATTTTCCAATCCAAGTGACTATATTATTTTGTAAAATTCAACATTAGTCAACATCCCCATAAATAGCTTATATCGTACCGTGCAGGAACGCTTCGAGGCGGGTGAGAAGCGCGGCTTGATCGTTGGCGAGGTGTTGGCGTATCGCGCGCGACACGCCGAGGCGGCGCGAGCGTTCCGCAGCGCGGGCCGCGACGACCGCGCGCTCGACCTGTACGTCGACCTGCGCATGTTCAACAAGGCACAGGTACGCAGGGGCGGCTCGAGACGGCCGAGAAGTGCGCTCGACCTGCACTCCTACAGTACATTGTTGTAGAGGTCGGAAAGTAAGCAATAGAAAGACCAGTGGGTTCGAGGGCCGACCTACAAGTCGATCTATATCTGCGCTGTTTTATCGGCGAGGCCAACGACATGCTCTGATTGGTCAATTGTTAATGTAAAATTTTATCGGCGAGGCCAACGACGTGCTCTGATTGGTCAATTGCTAATGTAAATCCTACAAAAATGTTATTTTTGTCGTGTCTGATTACATTTTTGGCTCGCAGGTGCAACAACGCGCCGTTTTGCGGTCCTGATTGCGCCCTTATTGTGCAACATATGATTTACTACCATTCACCTATTGTTTTTATAGCATTACTCACAATGCGTGCGAACTCAAGTTTGAATAGGCTAGACGACTAAAAAAACTGTTTAGTCCGTCAGCTATTATTAAAAAATATTGTATACGTATTTTTTATTTTGTTTGACAAACAATAAATGACGAGGATAGAGTGCTTAGAAGTTTCGAGTGACGTCACTCCTTGGTACAAATTTCACCTAGCAGTGACGTCACAAGCCCCCATTCCAAAAGTTTGATGATCTATAACTCTATTGATTTTTAATATTTTGATAAACCAAAAAATACGTGTCCCATATTTTTCCATAATCTAACAGACGGGCTAAATAGAATTATATAGTTTTAATTTTAACCCAGTCGTCATCCCTATTGTTTCCCCTCCGCCGCAGGAGTTCGTGGGCGAGGGCGAGGGCGGCGCGGCGCTGGCGCGGCGGCGCGCGGAGTGGGCGCGGCACGTGAACGAGCCGCGCGCCGCCGCCGAGATGTACCTCGCGGCCGGGGACGTCAAGCGCGCCGCGCAGCTCATGGCCGAGAGCGGCCGCAGAGACATGTACGTACTTAGCCATTTACAAATGTATCATTATAGTACATTATGATACGAGTGGGCTATGTTGGTCATTACAGTCGGGGCTGTAATGACCAATGCCCACGAGTGTCATACGACGTTTTTCAACACACTTGCGAATAAAACAATAATACGTATCATTCAAAACTTCTGTTTTTGTATTTATTTTGTGGGTTATCTACCTCTATGTGTGGTGTAATACGCGGCGCGCGCCCATGTACCCCGCGCAGCGCTGACACCGGGTATAATATCCGCGCACCGAGTCCCACGACGACGTGCTCTCATTGGTCAATTGGTGGTAATTACAGGACTTGTGCGGTAATGTAATGTAAAAAGCAGTTGTGTGTAATAAGTAGCGCGCCCCGCGCGTGAGAACCATGAAATAAGTGCGACTTTATGAGCAAGTTTGTTGAAAATTTTACGCATAGTTTATACCTTGTTGTAAGTTTCTGGGCGTTTTTTTTAGAAGGGCACTTCAAAATAATTATTTCAGTCGAAACTGGCATTGCCCGGGTCGTACTTTATATAGGCCGCGCGACGACCAGAAATAGTACTTTATGCCACACATGGCCATAAAGTGACTTTTTCGGCACGCTGCGCGTACGGAAAAAGCCGCTTTGTGGCCAAGTGTAGTCATAAAATTATGTACACAACACGGGAGGTAATAAAGAAAGCCCTCGATCGCATATTTACGTCCCTCGCTTGCAGCTCGGGCCGCAAACTTCTGCGATCTCGGCCTTTCTTTGTATTACCACCCTAGTTATGTAATGTACTATTTTGATACAAGTGCGGAAAGTATGTCATTTTTCACGAGTCCCGAGGTGTATTGGCCCGAGCCGCCAGGCGAGGGTAAATACTCGGGACGAGCGGAAATGACACTTCCGCAGTGTATCAAACGACGTTTTTTAATACATTTGCGAAAAAATGTCGATGAAACAAAAACATGGCACCGGCTGTCACCATTCAGCCTAATCAAAAGAAATTATTTTGAAAAGAAACATACAGAATTTAATTAAATTTAAACATGAAAAAGCAAGATATATATTTATTTTTACTTTGTACTTTATTTTTTGCAAGTAAATGTGTTATTCAGTGTTCAAAAATTAGCTGGAAAGTAAAAAGCACTAGTGCGCAAAGTACAACTTTGCGCACGATTTACAGCTACGAAAAGTACCACTTTTTGAGCAAGTTTATTAAAAATATACTTTGAAGTTATCTACATTTTTTTATCACACTTATCCACTCCGTCTCTTGCTCGCTTTCCCGGCCTAATAGCTGTGTTGCTGGTATTTTCCAGGTTGATAGAGCTGGCGCGCAAGCTAGACAAGGGTTCAAGCGAGTCCCTGCGCTGCGTGGCCGAAGCGCTGGTGGCGGCCGGAGAGCCCGCCACCGCAGCCGACGTGTACCAGCGGCTCGGCGATTACAGGTCATTATACTGTTGGCAACCAGTACGTCTAGCATAACTAGCCGCGACTTCGTTTCTCGCGCGACAGAGCATCACCTGTCACTGTCACACAATACTGAGTGGAAAGAGATAGGTAACATTTGTCGCGCGACAAAGAGTCGCGTGTCACAGTTGTGCTAGAGGTACAGGTCGATATAGCTGGCGCGTAAGATGGACAAAGATTCAAGCGAGTCGCTGCGCTGATATTGTATTGTTGGCAACCTGGTTGATAGAGCTGGCGCGCAAGCTAGACAAGGGTTCAAGGGAGTCCCTGCACTGTGTGGCCGAAGCGCTGGTGGCGGCCGGAGAGCCCGCCACCGCGGCCGACGTGTACCAGCGGCTCGGCGATTACAGGTCATTGTACTTTGGCAACTAGGTTGATATAGCTGGCGCGTAAGATGGAAAGGTTCAAGCGAGTCGCTGCGCTGATATTGCACTTACGTGGCCAAGGAGGTGGTAGATCCAAGTTCCCAGTCGGCATATCTGACATGATTTTTGGTCACCCCAGGAAGGTGACGCAACTGGCGGTGGCGGCGGGCGAGTGGGCGCGTGCATTCGCGCTGGCTCGCGAACATGCCGAGTGCCGCCGCGATGCGTACCTGCCGTACGCGCACCGCATGGCCCGGGAGAACAAATTCGTCGAAGCACAGAAGGGTAAGCTAGGAAGATGATGCAGTTAGTTGCTCAGCTGCAGGGCATGCAATACCGGTTTTACTGGTATGGGCCAATACCGAAAAACCGGTATTTCGGTATTGGCCCATACAAGTAAAACCGGTATTGCATGCCCTACTCAGCTGTTGTCTGTTATAGGATGGAGTTAGTTGCTCAGCTGTTGTCTATTATAGTCGGATTTATCTGAGATTAACTTTTGAGTATCTGTTTGAATGGCTTTTTATTACGCGCAGCATGTCTTCGTCTATCTTAAAGTCCGTTGTCTGTGATATCAAACAACGGGCATTTTGAAATAAAATTAATAGGAATAATTTATTGGTAATAATAAGATAAGTTTATTGGTAGTAATAACAGATACGCCTCCGAAGCTAGAGGTCCCGGGTTCAAATACTGTGTGATGAGCACGAGTATTTGTTCCTGAGTCTTGGATGTTTTCTATCTATTTAAGTATCTATCTATTTATCTATACTATAGTATAAGTATGTATATCGTCGTCTAGTACCCATAATACAAGCATTGCTTAGTTTGGGATTAAGTCAATTTGTGTAAGATTGTCCCTACAATACTTATTTTATTTATAGATAAAAATATAAACAGTACAACGTCACTAAAACTAAATTAAATATACTATAAACTAAAACCAGATTTAAAGACATAATCAATATATCAAATTCAACCTTACCTTCATTCTGATTTTGGACATCAATGTAACCATATCGGTAAAGCGTACGGTTGTTTTAATGTATAGCGTACCACATGGGAGGCGAGCTGGACACGGCGCGGCGGGTGTTCTCCATCCTGGTCAACAACGCTGTGGCGGAAGAGCGGTTCAGCGACGCTGGCTACTTGCACCACCTGCTCGCCTTGCAGTGCCTCGAGACAGCTGCTGCCTCGCACGGAAGGTAACCACACTTATAGCTTGGCAAATTCGTTAGTGACGCTCCCATGGTCCGCGGGCGACAGAAATAGGAATTACGTCCAATAGCATAGATATTTGGCTACCCATATCAAGAAACAGATTTGAAAAATACTTGATATTTTAGTCATGACACTCAAATCACCGAGTCAGGGTATCACTTAGAACGAGTTTTGCAAAAACGTCAATATCTCGAAAACTAACAGATTTTTACAAAGGTAAAATTTACTTAATCTGGTGTCTTATGAGCTGGTCTTATCAGCCTTTTTCGTATCGATGTTGGTTTTAGGGACACCCTGTATTTTATGCCACACCTGGCCATAAAGTGGCTTTTACCGCACGCCACGCGTACGGAAAAGGCCGCTATCTGGCCAAGTGTAGACATAAAATTATGTACACAACACGGGAGGTAATAAAGAAAACCCTCGATCGCATATTTACATTGCAGGCTTACAGCTCGGGCCGCAAACATCTACGATCTCGGGCTTTCTTTGTTTTACCATCCTAGTTGTGTAATGTACTATTTTGGGCTTCATGTTCTCAGTTTTTATGTCAGTTCGCGCATATAAAATGTATGAAGTTATAAAATAAAACACATTCCAAACACAATTGATACCGTGTTTGTATGGAAAATCGTCCGACTCGTATCACTTAATAAATAATAATAAATAAATAATAAATATTAGGGGACAATCTTACACAAATCGAACTAGCCCCATAGTAAGCTCAATAAGGCTTGTGTTATGGATACTAGACGACGATATATTTAATAGATACATACATACAAATACTTAAATACATAGAAAACATCCATGACTCAGGAACAAATATTCGTGCTCATCACACAAATAAATGCCCTTACCGGGATTCGAACCCAGGACCTCTTGCTTCATAGGCAGGGTCACTACCAACTAAGCTAAAGCGGTCGTCTTTTTAGGGTTGCGTAGCCAAAATGGCAAAAACGGAACCCTTATAGTTTCGTAATGTCCGTCCGTCTGTCTGTCTGTCTGTCCGTATGTCACAGGCATTTTACTCAGAAACTACATGATGGATATTGATGAAATTTGGAATATAGGTGTCTTTTATGAGCCGCTACTTAGTTTGGTATATAAATAATTAAAATAAATATTTTTAGGGGGGCACTCCATACATGTTAAAGACAGTAAAATTTTTTTTTTCAGCAAATATCAACGTGTGGTACATAGTTCGACAGCTCTTTAAAAAACACTATAAGGTTCCTAAGTAATGTTTTTGATTAAGTGAATGCATTTGGAAATAATCGCTCCGAAATTTGTGTAAATTGTGTCCCCCCCCCTCTATTTTCTAAACCGTGCGTCCGAAAAATATGAAAAAAATCACGAAGGTAACGCTTAATTAATACTTTCAACGAAAATTATTTTCAACAAGATCGAATTAACCGTTTTTGAGTTATTGCCGATAAACTGCGCTTCTCAACAAAAGGACGTAATTGCTATGAAGATACGCTCTTTTGTTGTTATACTTTTTTTACATTTATTTTATTTATTTTATTTTTTATTTTATTTTATTTACATCGTATTTTTTACCTTGTAGTTACGGCTATGGAACCCTACACTGAGCATGGTCCGACATGCTCTTGGCCAGTTTTTATTTCACTTTAAGCTTACTTATTAGTGTGTCCCAGAAAGCAAATCTCCATACTAACTTTGAAGCCAAGTCGGCACGGGTTACCATCATCACAGAGAGCTGAAATTTTATACACCATAATATTTTAGTAGTTCCAACATTTTTAGGGGGTATGCGTTACAAAATAATTAAAAAAAATTTTTTTGTTGTATGGGCAAGATTTTTTTTTTTTTTTGTAACGCATACCCCCTAAAAATGTTGGAACTACTAAAATATTATGATGTGTAAAATTTCAGCTCTCTCTGATGATGGGAACCCGTGCCGACTTGGCTTCAAAGTTAGTATGGAGATTTGCTTTCTGGGACACCCTATTACTTATTGTATGTTGAAAACATTTGGCGCAGGGAACAGGAGAGGAGCATGCGCGAGCACAGCGCGAACTGTCGTCTGGCGCGCGTGTACCACGCGTACGAGTCGGTGCACCGCTGCGTGCACGAGCCGTTCTCGCTGAGCCCGCCCGACGCGCTGCTGCACGCCGCGCGCTTCGTGCACGCGCGAGTCGCGCCCGACGCGCAGCCGCCCGGCGTCTCCATGTTGTATCCGATCATAAGTTAGATAAGCCGCTCCGACAATCGCTACGCCCGGGTATGGGTTGCCAGCTTGTCAGTTTCAAAAAAAAAAATAGGACAAGCGACCTGGTTCGACCTCAGGCGCTCCCGGCCCCCACCCAGTCCGATCCACTCAGGGTCGGCCGGCTAGCGATCTGGTTCGACCCCAGGGAACGCCACGGCCGACCACCCGGTCATACGATCGCTATGCCCAATAAGAGTTGCGAGTTAGTCTTCAAAAAAACAACAAAAAAAAAGTTAGATAAGCACTTACCCTGAGATAGATTGCATCAACGCATTTGTTGACATTACAACTAAAATGTGTTATATACAAAAACTACATTACGTTAGTGGGTCGATCAACCGTTGCCATGGTTACGCCCCCTGGAAAACTTTTTAAAACCATGATTATTAGTATTTTATGCAACAGTTGTATAAGAAGGTTCAAAAAATGCGAATTGCGTGAGTTGCGATACGAGCCGCGAATGCGGCGAGTATCGCAAATAGAGACGCAATGAGCGTTTTTTGACTTAATTATACAACGTTGCATACAATACTTTTTCTACGACTAGGTTAAAATATAAAATACATGGACGTCACGCGTGTCTCGCCCGGTCTCTCCGAGTGTGTACAGCCGGCATGACAGTTGTGTCTATGGTAAACTTTTTTTTGATATGGCTGGTGACACGATGTGACGATAATTAAAATACTTTTTTTTATGTTGGCATCAATTAATTTAATTCGGAAAGTTTTGTTTTTCTTATGAATCGTAGGAATTTAATTGTTTGTTAAGTTGGTAGTTGTGAATTTTTATCGTGAAGTTAGAATTGAGCGCTTAATCCTTGACCTAAGTTTAACCTAGATTTAGAAGTCTGTGGATGCTAGCAATAACGTAAAGTGACTATAACGACACTAGTGCTGTTATGGGGAATAGAGTATAGACTTCTCTGAACTCATATTATGTATGTTCTTATATTAGTGTTCGTGACCAAGTAAAAGACAGATAACAGTACAGGAGTAGAAAAATATGTTTTCTACGGTTAAAATTCATCGAATTTAATTATTTGTCGTAGTTATAAGCCACTAATTTTATGGACCATCTCCTGTGCACATTAGAAGCATATATTATAACAGTTTATTTAAGAAACTCTGTCACTGTTGTCTCTTGGACAACGAGACAGAATAACAAACAAGAAAAAGTTAATAGACCCTAGTAATAAATCGAGTTAATCCAAAATTTTAAACATTTGACTTAAAACAGATTTAAGACGTTTTAAGATTAAACCTAAATTATATATTTTTTTATTCGGCCTTTTTGTTATTAACGATGCGACATGTTTAGTATGTAAATAGGCTCGGCACATAATTTTATGTTTTTTTTCTTGCGAGGTAAGATCAAAATGTGCATAAATGTACTTTACCTGTTTGCATGAGAATAACGACAGCCACAATGACTTTATTGCAATGAAAACATGTACATACTAAAGTTGTAGTTTTTGTATAAAACACTATTTTAAGTGTCATTCAAAATTCGGTATGCATGGTTGTTTCCAATCACACAACACTATGCGGGCTACAGGATCTTTTCGCCACCATTGCGGCGTTCTTAATCATGCAACATTAACGTGTCATCAATATGTGACATTTCGGTAAGAACATACCTGGTTTTCTTGGTTCCATGCTATTTTCAAGATAGACAGTTCCATCTCCTAAAGTGACATCTGGTGAGAAGACCCCTTGTTAGCTTTCATTTACGCTTGTCGCTTCGTCGACCGGGTTTTCCAAAAGGTTTTATTTTATCGAATTTTTATTTCGGCTAATTCGGCCAACCATTTATTTCGGAATAAGGTACTGTGTATAATCAAAATATTATATGAAATTATTAACATTTGTATTTTAGAGTAATTTCTGAATCCGATTGAAAATGCTGGTTGAATCAAGCCTTTATTTAGGGCGTGCAAAGCAGTAAAGTTTATAAATGTACATTAATTATATACATGTTCCTCACTAAACGGATCTGCATAGCAATCCAGAGGGGGAACGTAGCCAGCCTGACGGGGAGCCTGTCGCAGAGGTTTTATCTTAGAGACATCATCTAGTTTTAGCTAGTTTAATTGGACGGAGTTTTGCAATATCGAATTAATTGCATAAGATTTTCGTAGCGCTTAATTCGAAATTGCATAACACCACCCAATTGTAGATGTATGTTTTTTCGTGTTCAATGTTCCTATACTATTACTATTAAGTCGAACATCAAGTTGAAAGGAATCAGTTCCCTTAACTAGACCAGTTGCTTGTATTTGTGCCTCGCCAAGCAAGCGAAGAATCTCAACGCGCATTCGCTCGCTCGACAAATGCTGGATAAGATCTTGGCTCTGCAAATACCACAGAAGTTTCAGGTGAGCATCATTTTATTTGCACTTTTTTATAGAGTTGATCTATTAGAAATTAGTATTGTCTTTTAAAAGAGCTGCAAGCGTACTACACCACTACTACACGACTCCTCTAGTGTTGCTGGTGTCTATGGGCGTGTGTATATACTTTCATGTACTCTTTATTAAAAACTAATAACTCATATAATCGGACTACGCTAAGTTTGCAGAGGTCGAAAAAAGGTTTTATTTAAAAAAATCTTATGGCAACATCACAAGAATGAGGATTAATTAGTCGTGATACTAGGCAAATATCTTCCGGTTTAATAAGTTAAGTTTGGTTGGACTAGATCAATGTGTCCAATAATGACCTAGATATTTAAGTCAGTAGGTATGTAGACACATTTTGTAATAAAAGGAAGAATTATTGCCAAGTACCAAGATTAAAAAATCGTCTTGCTGTAGTTTCCCCATGTTGCCATATATATTTTTTAAATAAAACCTTTTTTCGACCTCTGCAAACTTAGCGTAGTCTGACTCTACGGTTTCGGCAATATGACACAAAAGGTGGGGGTTGTCATTTGGATAATCTATGCCCAAAAGAAGAAAAATATGACATTGAAATGATATACCTCCACGCGTTCCCGGGATAAAGAGTCTTGACAGACAGAAATACGGGCAACAAAGTGATCTTATAAGGGTTCCGATTTTTCCTTTTGAGGGACGGAACTCTAAAAACAAATGATTACTAAGTGTATTTTTTTCATAACAGAAATAATTTTTGTTAGTTTTTAGTCTTAATAAATAATAACTGCATTTTTCTTAGCCTTTTCCCTTACTTTTCTTCCATCTATTATCACGTTGTATACAGTATATGTCCCACACGCATCAATACATTTATATTATGCGCTCGCGTATCTTCCGGAAGTGTGTTAGGCCATCTGTTCGCATCAGGAACGTGTTCGTACAACATACATAATTTGCCAGACCTCTGGTAGTACTGGCTGGGTAAAGAAAAGTTGTTGCGCAGTCATTTATTCCGATGTCGCCGCCGCAAAGAAATCACGTAATTGCACTTGATTGTACTGTATAACTGCCTCTGGCTCCGCCCAGACATTTTGGTCATTGTCAAAAACGTGGCAGCTGGCATGATCTTCTT
Source organism: Eudemis profundana (assembly GCA_947034925.1). NCBI lineage: Eukaryota > Metazoa > Arthropoda > Insecta > Lepidoptera > Tortricidae > Eudemis > Eudemis profundana. The sequence goes on from OX344794.1 coordinate 33,017,179, forward strand.
AATTTGTAAAGAAAACAAATATACATTTATATGTGGCTTTCCATAAGAAAAGGGACCTTATGGCAGTTTCTAGTTACGGAGATATGGACATTTTTGTGAAATCCTTCAAAAATCATCATTTTTTTCTTTTATGCAAAATTGTAAAATATAGGAATAGACGTGTATTTGTAGCTTGGTTTCACTGCTGTACGTTATTTTTTTCTTTATAAGAATTGGGTTCAAAGTTTAGGAGAAAAGGGTCCTTATGGCAGACTGCATACAAAAATGATAAATCTGTTGATAAAATTGTTTAATAAAATTTACTTGCAACTTTTGCTTATTTGTATTTCTTTTTTATACCACGACGGTTGCAAACAAGCATGCGGCCTGCGTAATGGTAAGCAGTTTCAATATGATCCCAGAAAGTTGAAAATTTGGAAGGAAAGGGTTTGGGGGCCACAGATTCGGAATTGATAAAAAATTGAAAATAAAAATAAATACATTTTTGTAAAACTTTTTTAGAAAAGTTTTTAAACATTTTTTAAAACAGATAAAAAAAGGGTTTTAGGCGAATCGTATACTTACTTTTTGACCATTTTAGAAAAAACTTGCTTTTTTAAAATTTATACAAAAATAAAAAATAGCACTTTTTGGCGAATGCCTATAATTTTTGACCATTTTAGAAAAAGCTTTTTATTTTTTTTCCAAAAAAAAGATTTTTTTTCCAAAAAAAAGATTTTTTTTTCAAAAAAAGATTTTTTTTGGCGGTTTCTATAATATTAGACCACTTTGTCATGTTTAAAAACCTATTCAGAAAAAGTTTTATAAACATTTATTTTTAACATAAATACGTGTTTTTGGCGAATCGCAAAACTTTTTGACCATTTTAGAAAAACCTTGTTTTTTCAAAAAATTTACAAAAATAAAAAAAATACACTGGCGAATGCCTATAATTTTTGACCATTTTAGAAAAAGTTTTTTAATTTTTTTTTCGAAAAACTTACGACAAAAGACAGTTTTTGGCGGTTTCTATAATTTTTGACCACTTAAGAAAAATAATCCTTCTAATTTTTTTTCAAAAGATCGACAAAAACAATAAATTTTTTTTTGGCGAATCCTATCCTACCATTAAAATTTTTTTTTATAAAACTCGGTAATTTTTGGTATTAGCGTATTTTATATGATACCATCACAAAGCATAGGTCATCATAACACCATGGTGTGAATTATTCAACATTAACGTTATAATTATGAGAATAACTCTTAATTGATCAAGATTTGAAGTAAATTTCTAATAACCTTTTTTTTCGGTATTCTGTTTTAATACAAGTTTAGTAAAGAAATAATGTTAATATCGTGCCATACTGTAATTATCAATAAGTTTTACCTGTGATTGGTCATAAGGTCATAATATCCCATACATTTGGGAAAAGGGTCCTTATGACTAATCACTTAAATTCAACATAAAGTTATTTGAGAATTACTCTTAATTGATCAAGATTTGAAGTAAATTTCTAATAACAATTTTTCTTTAGTTTTCTGTTTTAATACAAGATTACTAAATAAATAATTTAAATATCGTGCCATACTGTAATTATCAATAATTTTTGCTTATGGCTGGTCATAAGGTCCCTTTTCTCAAATGTATGGGAGTAAATTTGTGATTTTTACGTAACTTCAATCGTTTATAAATAAAAAAATAAGACTTGTCCCACTATATATATAATATATATATAATATAATATAATAATATATAATAATAATAATATAATATATAATAATATAATATATATATATATATATATATATATATATATATATATATATATATATATATATATATAATATATATATATATATATATATATATAATATTATAAATGCGAAAGTTTGTGAAGATGTTTGGATATTTGGATGTTTGGATGTTTGGAGGTTTGGATGTTTGGATGTTTGTTACTCCATGACTCAGTAACTACTGGATAGATTTAATTGAAATTTGGCATGCAGAAAGACCTAACCCTGGATTGAAACATAGGATACTTTTTATCCCGGAAATTAGTTCCCTTGGGATAAAGTTTGACTTTAAAGATGCTTTAAACACATTTATTGCTGTTGAGCTGTCAATGAGGAAATGACTTTCCATCGGGAAAACTCGGATCTCAATTGAAATACGATGGCACCCGAACTGTCAATCAATGATTGTATTAAATGAGTGACGTTTTCATATTCATTAATATGGAACTTTATTGTTTAGTGTCAAATGTCAGAGTGAAAAATGGCGATGGGTACCGAAGCTGATTGAGAGAGCACGATAAATACGAACTTTTCCGAAAAAGTACGATGGAAAATCATTTTCCACTACATCTGCAACAATTTTCTAAACCATTTTAGCGATTTATTTGTCTATGGATATATGTCACTAATGTCACTTTCTATTTTAAAATTTTCTTCTGATACTGGGTGGATTAGTAAGATTGTTTTATTTAGAAATGCGAAAGTTTGTGAAGATATTTGGATGTTTGGATGTTTGTTACTCAATAACTCAGTAACTACTGGATAGATTTGATTGAAATTTGGCATGCAGAAAGACCATACCCTGGATTGAAACATAGGATACTTTTAATCCCGGAAATTGGTTCCCTTGGGATAAAGTTTGACTTTAAGGACATTTTCTAAACTATTTTGAGGATTTGATATATTTACAGGGGTAATGGATAGGTACATTCATATACATTTTGTCATATACTTATACAGGATGTCACTCTGATATATACAGGGTATCACTGATATATACAGGGTGTCACTATAATTTAAACAGGATGTCCCTATGATTTATACAGGATGTCCCTATGATTTATACAGGCTGTCACTGTGATATATACAGGATGTCACTGTAATATATACAAGCTGTCCCTGTGATATATACAGGGTGTCACTATGATTTATGCAGGGTGTCAATGTGATATATATAGGGCGTCATTGTAATATATACAGGGTGTCACTGTGATATCTACAGGGCGTCACTGTAATATATACAGGGTGTCACTGAAGTATATACAGGGCGTCACTGTGAAATATACAGGGTGTCACTGTAATATATACAGAGAGTCACTGTGATATATACAGGGTGTCACAATGATACATATAAGGTGTCGCATTTCTACAGCGTGCCACACTGCTTTATACAACAGGGTATCCCTATGATTTATACAGGGTATCACTATGATTTATGCAGGGTGTCAATGTGATATATACAGGGCGTCATTGTAATATATACAGGCTGTCACTGTGATATATACAGGGTGTCACTGTAATATATACAGGTTGTCACTGTAATATATACAGGGTGTCATTGTCATATATACAGGGCGTCACTGTAATATATACAGAGAGTCACTTTGTGATATATACAGGGTATCACTATGATATATATAAGGTGTCGCACTTGTATAGCGTGTCACATTGCTTTATACAGCAGGGTATCCCTATGATATATACAGGGTGTCACTATGATTCATACAGCGTGTCATTGTGATATAAACAGGGTGTCAGTGTGATATACACAGTGTGTTACTGTGATATATACAGGGTGTCACTGTGGTATATACAGGATGTCACTGTGATATACACAGGGTGTCTCTGTGATATATACAGGGTGTCACTGTGATATATACAGGGGTACTATATTAGTTGTCGCATGGTGCGCGGGGCGCTTGCGTTTTCGGCCTCGCGTCGCTAACGCTCACCCTAGAGCCTGCGGCCCTCGGGTTTGCTTAAAGATACTTAGCCTTCGGCCTTGCGTCGCTGATGCTCACCCGAGTGCCTTCGGCCCTCGGGCGAGTTTAAAGGTACTTGAATATAGTGAAAATCGGGACGGCTGGGACCTTCGGCCTCGCCTCAGATACTTAGGCATGGGAGGGGGGGGGGGGGGGGGGGGTTGGGAAAGAAATGACGCGTCGGGCCTGCAGGGGGTAGCAAGGAACTGGGCGGCCTGCGGCCCTTGGGCTCGCGTAAGTGGGAGCGGCACTGTGACGCTCCGCACCTTCGGTGCTACGCGGAGCTCGGCCTTCGGCCTCGCGTCGCTGATGCTCCCCCGAGGGCCTGCGGCCCTCGGGAGAGCTGAAAGATACTTAGGGGGTAGTACGGATCTGGGCGGGCTCGCGTAGGTGAGAGCGGCACTGTGACGCTGACGCTGACGCTCCCCTCGGGAGAGCTATAAGATACTTAGGGAGTAGTAAGGATCTGGGCGGGCTCGCCCTTCGGGCCTGCGGCCCTCGGGAGAGCTGAAAGATACTTAGGGGGTAGTACGGAACTGAGCGGGCTCGCCCTTCGGGCCTGCGGCCCTCGGGCTCGCGTAGGTGAGAGCGGCACTGTAACGCTCTACACCTTCAGTGCTACGCAGAGCTCGGCCTTCGGCTTCGCGTCGCTGACGCTCCCCTCGGGAGAGCTATAAGATACTTAGGGAGTAGTAAGGATCTGGGCGGGCTCGCCCTTCGGGCCTGCGGCCCTTGGGCTCGCGTAAGTGGGAGCGGCACTGTGACGCTCCGCAACTTCGGTGCTACGCGGAGCTCGGCCTTCGGCCTCGCGTCGCTGACGCTCCCCTCGGGAGAGCTATAAGATACTTAGGGAGTAGTAAGGATCTGGGCGGGCTCGCCCTTCGGGCCTGCGGCCCTTGGGCTCGCGTAAGTGGGAGCGGCACTGTGACGCTCCGCACCTTCGGTGCTACGCGGAGCTCGGCCTTCGGCCTCAGGTGAGCTGAAAGACACTTAAGGGGTAGTAAGGATCTGAGCGGGCTCGCCCTTCGGGCCTGCGGCCCTTGGGCTCGCGTAAGTGGGAGCGGCACTGTGACGCTCCCCACCTTCGGTGCTACGCGGAGCTCGGCCTTCGGCTTCGCGTCGCTGAAGCTCCGCCGAGGGCCTATGGCCCTCGGGTTTGCTTAAACATACTTAGGGAGTAGTAAGGATCTGGGCGGGCTCGCCCTTCGGGCCTGCGGCCCTTGGGCTCGCGTAAGTGGGAGCGGCACTGTGACGCTCCGCACCTTCGGTGCTACGCGGAGCTCGGCCTTCGGCCTCGCGTCGCTGACGCTCCCCCGAGGGCCTGCGGCCCTCGGGCGTGCTGAAAGATACTTGGATAAAGTAAAAATTGGGACTATTCAGACGCTTCGGGCCTTCGGCCCTACGCGGAGCTCGACCTTCGGCCTCGCTTTACGTTACTTGGGGATAGGGAAAGCTTGCTAAGGGTATGATGCCTCGCACCCCGAAGGCCGAAGGACCTCTTTTTTAGTTGTATGAAAAAAAAAATTTTTTTGTATGAGCTGAAAGACACTTAGAAAATAGTGGGGATCTGGGTGGGCTCGCCCTTCGGGCCGGCGGCCCTTGGACTCGCGTAACTGGGAGCGACACTGTGACGCTCCGCACCTTCGGTGCTACGCGGAAGCTCGGCCTTCGGCCTCGCGTCGCTACCACTCCCCCGAGGGCCTGCGGCCCACGGGTGAGCTGAAAGATACTCAGGGGGTAGTAAGGATTGGGTGGGCTCGCCCTAAGGGCCTGCGGCCCTTGGGCTCGCGTAAATGGGAGCGGCATTGTGACGCTCCGCACCTTCGGTGCTACGCGGAAGCTCGGCCTTCGGCCTCGCGTCGCTGACGCTCCCCCTAGGGCCTGCGGCCCACGGGTGAGCTGAAAGATACTCAGGGGGTAGTAAGGATCTGGGTGGCCTCGCCCTTCGGGCCTGCGGCCCTTGGGCTCGCGTAAATGGGAGCGGCACTGTGACGCTCCGCACCTTCGGTGCTACGCGGAAGCTCGGCCTTCGGCCTCGCGTTGCTGACGCTTCCCCGAGTGCCTGCGGCCCTCGAGTGAGCTGAAAAACACTTAGAGAATAGTGGGGATCTGGGTGGGCTCGCCCTTCGGGCCTGCAGCCCTTGGGCTCGCGTAACTGGGAGCGGCACTGTGACGCTCCGCACCTTCGGTGCTACGCGGAAGCTCGGCCTTCAGCCTCGCGTCGCTGACGCTCCCCCTAGGGCCTGCAGCCCTCGGGTTTGCTTAAACATACTTAGGGAGTAGTAAGGATCTGGGTGGGCTCGCGTAGGTGAGGGAGGCCTGTGATGCCACGCGGGCGAAGCCGCGGGTAAAAGCTAGTAGAACAATAATGACACTTTTGTGATACTTGCGTAGACTGATTAAATATGCTTTAGAGCTCACTATACGAAAATTGTGAATATTATAGGGATTATGAAAAATATAATAAAAATGACATTTTAATTAGGGATGTAACGATACATAATTTTGCCGATACGATACCGATACCGATATTTGTAGTAAATTATCGGCGATACCGATACCGATATCTTAGCTAACTAATGAAGTATGAACTTCAGATTTATTATTTGTATGTCCTTATTATACCTAAAACTTGGCTATATTTAACAGAGAGTCAACCTTGAAGGTGTAAAGTAAAAATAAATAAATTGTCAACACAGATTTTTTTTATTATGAACCAAATATATAATTAACATAGTAATTATTATTGCACAAGGTAATAGACCAATATATAAATTAAGTCAGTAATTGAAATTACTTTTTACAGATTTTTTTCATACAGCAAATTCTTTTCGCGCTCTTCAAATGTCGGTTGTATATATCGTAATACCTGCGGTGTCGGTTGTATAATCGGCGATACCGATATATCGGCCGATATATCGGTATCGGTATCGTTACATCCCTAATTTTAATTAAAATAGAAATATTTAGTTAACTATGTGATTTTACTCATTGGGTAACGTACCTCCGGTATCAGTTTAAAGTTTTCTGGTATCTGTTACCTATATTTACGTAATAATCGCCTGGCTATACTTAACGATTATACCCTGTATACAATGGTTCAGATTACGATATATTAAAGAACAGGCCGATTTTTTTTGTAATTTCGTTCTCATAATCGACTTGCTCTCATCAAAGGCTAATTTTTCACGACCTAGAAGTCACATTAAAAAAATCATTACTGATTTCCAAAGAAAAACACCTTGAGATACATAATCAATCATCATCTCCATAACTTCCAACGGGAACATACTTAAAATTAGTTTCAAACTTCTTTTGACGATTTCTCAAAAGTGCAATTTTAGCATGTGCCGGTTTGATTTTTTTTTTTTTTAAGTATGGGACTTAGGGTCATGGTTTTTTTTTGTATTAGATAGCTTATTTAACGCAGATTTAGGATCTGTGCTTAACTCAATACCTAAGGTCCCTTTAGGCATGGAAAGCCACATATTATTGTTCTTTTAGGGAACGTAGCGTTACGCGAAGATTTTTTTTTCAAAATTCACCACCTAAATGGTTGAGACTGCGGTTGAAAATTTGTATGAAACGGAGAAATTCACGCTGACGCAATCGCGGAAAATCCAATGCATAAATATTTTGTGCAGGAAAGTGTGGATCTGCTGATATTGAAGAGCCGCGCGACGGGCGCGGGCAGCGCGGCGGGCGAGGCGCGCGACGACGACGTGTCGTGGCTGTGCTGGCGCTGCCGCCGCCACGCCGCGCCCGCGCAGCCCGCGCCGCACTGCCTGCACTGCAAGCACCAGCCCGCCTACTCGCTGCCGTCGCATGGTGAGTCTTCACGTATTTTCATTGTTAAAAAAAAGAGGATGTCTCAGTTCATCGGAGTATTTTTTATGTGTTTCCCGACTAATTGAAGACGGCTGAATCGATTTGGAAAAATATTTTTTTGTTTGAAAGAAAGGGTCTTCGCTGGTCATATTTTTTTAATCTTGTATTTTATTATAACGGTAGTCTACGATTCCTTTTCATGTCTCATAAGCGGACATTTGACTTCGATCTTGATTTACGTATCACGTACATCCAAATTAAGCAAAAAATTATACTGTGTTTAATTTATTAATGTGATTTTGTTTCTATACGTCTTCATTCAAGATGCCGGAAAACAGGCATACGGCTCCTGCTTTTGGATCCCTATCTTTGCTGGTACTTGTAGCCATATCATTATCAATCTGTGGTCAACTTTCAGAGGTACTGCCGTTAGTGCAATTCGTGCCCGCGGAGGGCATTTCGTACGAAGAAGCCTTCGAGCTGATAGAGCGCACCTCGCTGCCGGAGTCGGATAGTCAAGAGGACACGGGCGGCGCTGAAGTGCTGAGGATAGACCACGAGATCGACTCCTCCGACCCGTTTTTAGATAAATTTGACGAAGTGAGTATACAAATGAATAGGGTTGCCGGTAGAACGCCTCGAACTCCCATTTTCTTATAATGACAAAATTCATATCATGTTTAAATGATGCCAACTCTAGTCTATAGGGATCGTGCACGACGAAAGTGCTGCCAACTGGTGCCGCCAATCTAAATCAAGTATACTCTCCTGCTGGGGCAACATTGACGGAAACGCCGTAATTTATTGCGATGAAGGACGATTAACATCAGTGTGGCTACGACTTACTATATTTGACATTGACACTTACATATGTCATGTCACTGTCATTGACAGCTTGATTTGACAGGGGTAATAGTTTCCTTGTTTGTCCACCCGTGTCTCTTTTATCGTTTAGTGCTGCCACCTATAGTACGCGCACGTTCCCTATAGATAGAAAACGCACAGAGCATTTTTTTTGGGCAGTCGTGTGAAAATAAATGTGCACTTTATTGAATTTAACATGTCTAGGATGAAGAAGGAGGTCCGGTGGTGTGTTCGCGCGGTGCACTACTGCGTCTTAACCCAGCGTGCGTGGTAGTGGCGGGCGCGGGAGCGGGAGCGGGAGCGGCAGCGAGCCACGCGCCTCCGCTGCTCTACCGCAATATGCTACCCGAGTTACCTGTGATAGCTTGCCCTCATTGCGGATCTGTTAGTATACCTTACCCAGTTTGAAGAGAGCTCATCCACTTACCTGTACTTACAATAGCATTGTATCTATACAATGCTATTATCTACTTCTGTTCTCGAACCGCCAACCAAATACTTACAAAAAAAAGGTTAGAAGTACACTGTATGTATATCGAATTTTCAACCTTATTTCTTGTCGAGTACGTTTGAAATGGAAATGAAATGCAACAAATGTTATGATCGCCATTATTCTGTTAGTGTATTTTGTAGTCTATTGTCCAAAAAAAGACTTAAAGTAGAAAAATTATATTAACCTTCCAAGGCGTCATAATTTGTGGTTAACCACTCAATGGTATTGTAGTCTCAAGTAGAAGAGCTCGCTTCAAACTGGGTAAGGTATATACATTTAGCTATAATTTTAACGTAGCTCCGAGCGAGGGTGACAAATGTCATAAAATTATATTTCTGTGTCAGAAACACATAGTTGAAATCCCTCTGTCCTTTTTGCCATGAGTACCTGTATTTATAGTCTGTGGAACATACGATTGGTCTTTTGACACTTGGTCAGGGACGTAGAAATGTATAGAGATGTGTAGAGATGAGTTTAATTTAAATCAATTGTTAAAATAAACGTGTATGATCGATGATGGCTAATAGAGAAAATCGATTGTAACTATGAACAGAAATCGATACTATATTCATGAAAATACAAGTTAGACTTGTTACTAACTCAGAATTCTTCAAAGATTGTTTTGAATGCATTTGATTTACATCGTTAATGCGGTAAGTTATTAAATTCGAGCTAAGATTTTTATTTTTATCTAATGAGGGTATTTAGAAATCAGAAATCCACCAGCTGGCAGCAGGGTGGCGAAAGGTCTATTTGGCAGAAGATGTCAAAATCAGGTGGTGTGATTGGTGGATCTTGACGCCTACTGTCAAAAAGACCTTTCGACAGCCTGCTGCCAGCTGGTGGGTTTATGATTTCAAAACATCGTCATTATCCAAATTACAACAGATTCCAAACGACGGTATTAGCTCAGTACTAGACTTTAGAAAAAAAGTCGTGGAATGTAAACAATGCGTAACGAGTTTTCGATTCGAATATTTATGCTTTGTGTGCTATGAAAAAATACAATATTCATTACTATGGCGGTAAAAAGTGTAATACATACTGTTTATATTTACTTTTTAGCTTAAAATCTATTATAATATATTACACAACTAGGGTGGTAAGTAACAAAGAAAGGCCGAGATCGCAGAAGTTTGCGGCCCGAGCTGAAAGCGAGGGACGTAAATATGCGATCGAGGGCTTTCTTTATTACCTCCCGTGTTGTGTACATAATTTTATGTCTACACTTGGCCAGAAAGCTGCTTGTTCCGTACGCGCAGCGTGCGGCATAAAATATTTAATTTCTCCGAACATATACGTTGTATGGGTGTTATGAATAATGATGTGTCAATAGACCAATAATACGTCATACACACTATACATAACTATGCCTACATAAACAGAAGTTTGGATTCGGGTGACTACGTTCGGGATTCTATTGTACCATCCTTCGTTTCTTTCAGGATTCAATATACGCCCTCGCCGTAAATACATCATTTTCACGTTTTTACATTTATTACACACTAGCATTTTCCCGCCGCTTTGCCCGCGTTGTTCCCATTATTGTCCCAAAAGAACTCTTTACCGGGATATAAAGTATCCTATGTTTCAATCCAGGAAATGGTCTACTTACATGCCAAATTTCAGCTTGATCCAACCAGTTGATATCCCGTTATTAGGTAACAAACATCCAAACATCCAAACATCTTCACAAATTTTCACATTTATAATATTAGTGGGATAATTCATTTTCATCACACTTGCTCGTAAAGGGTGTTATAACACGCGCGCTTATAGAACAACTCGAGCCGATTTACCCCCCGTGGGTTACAAATATCTATAACTCCCACGGGAGGAAAAACTGTATGAAAATCTATAACTCCCTCGGGAGTTATGAGTTTAGTTTTAAAAGTCGTACGTCATTTCAGACTAAGGAGGTTTCGAATCAGCCAAGGCTATTTCACATCTTCAAAACTTGGCTACAAAACCAATTTTAGTGTAAAATAAAACTTATAGGGTATATTTTACTATTATTTCCGTAGTTTTTGCGATTATTTTAATGCAATTAAATTGATTTAGTTTAAAATTTTATTTTGAAAATCGGTACAATCTGGCGACATTGCCTGTCAAGTTTAAAAACTAAACGCAGTTCTTAACATTATCTGTGGAAGACTATATTGAAAAAGTTGACAGTTGAAGTTGTCTCTTAGCGGGTGCGTTTAGTTTATTTCATTTTTATGTTTTATTTTTTTTTCCTCGCAAATGTGATGAAAAACATTGTGTGTATCACGGGCAGTAAGAAGATTACAAACTCGAGTCATTAAAGCCCTCCGCCTACGGCGTCGGGCTTCTAATAGACTCTCGTTAGTAATCCCCTTCTTACTACCCTCGGTGCACAATGTACTATTTCACGGCGAGGGCGTATCGCCGTAAATACATAATTTTGCTCCCTTGTGACACAATCTACTATTACGCAGTTGTTCTACCTGGAGGACTACGAGGTGCAGCTGGTGACGCGCGGCCAGTGTCCGTTCTGCCGGCAGGCCGGCGCGCGGCGCGAGCGCGACGCGCTCGACTCCGCGCCCTCCACCCCGCCCAGCGACGCCAACGGCTTCGACTCCTGGCGATAAAATAAAATTAAATAATAGTACATTACACAACTAGGGTGGTAATACAAAGAAAGCCCGAGATCGCAGATGTTTGCGGCCCGAGCTGCAAGCGAGGGACGTAAATATGCGATCGAGGGCTTCCTTTATTACCTCCCGTGTTGTGTACATCATTTTATGTCTACACTTGGCCAGAAAGCGGTTTACGGTACGCGCAGCGTGCGGAAAAAGCCACTTTATGGCCAGGTGTGACATAAAATAATTTATTTCTGTAAGTAGGCCCTCAGGGGCTCTTTTACATGTCTTTCTTACATTCTTTTATCTTCTTTTTTCCTTTTCTTTTTAATACCACTACCAAAGTATAAAGACGAACAAGTAGTCCAACTTCGGCTGTTTAGGAGCGCGCGACACGTATTCACACAGACGCGCGACAGCACGTCTGTGTGCGATCCATACTGGAGCATTCTTACGGATTCTTATCTCTGTGCTTGTAGTGTGTTCGTACACGGCGCGCACACATTCAAGCACGCGGTGTACCTTTTGTAGGAAAAAAAATACTGCTATTATACTGTGCCGCTACCTAACTGCCCTAACCTAAGCAATCCACGCCCGTGGGTCCCTTCTCCTATCCAAATATTTTTTTGATGCCGTTTCTGGTGCCCCCCTAGACGTGCTGCTGATGCCCTAAGTAATTTTAACACATCTTAACAAAATTTGAAAATACCGTAAAAAAGATGACATAAAGTCAAAATAAAATTAAAATCGACCGAGAAATACGGAAGATATAAACATTTTAAAGCACTAATCAGACAGCGATTAGACAGAGAGATCTGATATGGACTATGACGTCATAGTACACGGCCGCCATACAATCTCCATACTATATTCTGTTTTGCTAGAAAGAGATAGAGATAAATCTTTGTTGTCTTATATCTTGGTTATTTTTAGAGTTATTCGAAAAATATGTTTTTCTTTTGCGAAAAATATGTTTCTTATATGAACGAACTTTTATTGAGTAAATAAAAAATATCATGCATATTCCCTATTGCTTAATGTGCTTATGGGTTAATCCGGTTCTGCATACAGATACAGTAGAGCGTCGGCTATCGGAAGTAATAGGCTATTTGATGACTGGTCAAATCAACTTATTTTTATGAAGTGGTCAAAACACCCAGAAAGTGTGCAGTTTAGTATGAAATACTGACTTGTGACGTCATGCTCAACACGGTGCCTTATTTTTAGTTTTGTCCTGTTGGTGGCATGAAAATGAGTTTAATTTATTTATGCCACATCTGGCCATAAAGTGGCTTTTTCCGCACGCTGCGCGTACGAAAAAAACCGCTTTCTGGCCAAGTGTAGACATAAAATTATGTACACAACACGGGAGGTAATAAAGAAAGTCCTCGATCGCATATTAACGTCCCTCGCTTGCAGCTCGGGCCGCAAACATCTGCGATCTCGGCCTTTCTTTATATTACCACCCTAGTTGAGTAATGTACTATTTCCGGGCAATTTTGAAACGTAATTTGATGGTTAGAGTTAGATAATTTATTTTGATTGTTGTCAAATACCTTATTGGGGGACATGGGTGTTCGGAAAACCTGGTTTTTCGGATTCCCTCTGTCTCATCTTAGCACTTTGTCGGTTGCCCAGTTGGTTTTTCGGATTATCGAATTGTATTGATTACAGTTGTTAGCTGCAAATATCGAGACAAGTGCGCGGAGTATGTAGTGCGAGAGGAAGTACGCACGTGCGAATCGGGCGGGCGTAGTGGTTCGGTTAAGCGGTCGTTCGGTTGATCGACGTTCGGATAATCGACTCTCCACTGTATCAACTAGCCAATGTAGTACGATCGCTGTAAAAAATGTATGATTTAATCGTTACTGCTGAGATATAAATTAGATACTATTTCCAAAATAAATTGTCTCGATGTGTGATCCCGATCTCGTTTTATGCAATTTAACTGTTACTTTTAATGACATATAATAGGAACGAAGGATATAGGCGAATTTAAGTACTATAGTAGGTAGTTTTTGCAAGTTGTAATTTAGCTTTTCATGCATATAAGAAAAACATTAAGGGGCGTAGTTTTGTAATATAGAAATACTTATAATTAATATTTACTATTCGCCATAATAAAAATCCACCGATTTATAAAACCTGACTTCATTTTGAAAATGTCTCGTCTGTTGGCTAGCAGAGCGGACTCCGTTTTAATAAAATAGGTTTGTGTTTCCACCAATAAAGATTTACTTGTTTGATTCCCACCGCAAAAAAAATGAAAAAGAGGAATGAGCGGAGAGGAGGGAGAGGGGCGGAGACAGCAACGAGTCCTTTTCAAACCAGCCGACCGGACCTTGTCGCAGCGGACTCATTTTAACTCGTTTGGCCTCCGGTCCAGGCTCCGCTCACGTCTTTTTCTGTAGAAACACTCCTATGTAATTTACCATTGCTAGTTGAACGGACTCCGTAATGACACCGCTCCGAGCGAGTTCATTTTAACTCTTTTTGCTCGCTTAGTCCTTTCCGCGCGACTATTTGTTGGTGGAAATACAAGTACGCAGTTTTCTCTTGCGAATTAAACTAACAATAAGGCCGCTTCGTTCGCAGTGGAAACCGATTTCATACAGATTTCAAAAAATGAACGTCTGTCCTGCGGAAAATACAATAGTTAACGGCGTGGGTACATATCATTACATGGTCAGCCTCAAAGTCGCTGAACTTATTTGTACCATGGCGTAGTAGGCACTTTAGTGTCCCTGCCTGCAGGTATATAGGGGCCCAGTAAGAAAAATACTTTTAAAGCCTTTTTTAATATTAGTGATGTCCACAGGAAAGATGCGAACATCAACGTATACTAAAAACTGTGTATGGCCCCACTCGTGACAGTTCTTTGTGCAACATTTACGAAGAAGCTGTTAGTGTTATTAGGTTATTACTGTGCTATGTTACATTGTTAACTGATACCTAGATTATATTTATTTTGATTCTATTATATTCTAATGTATTTAAACTTATTTAATTTTTATTTTTATTTGTATGTACGTAGATAAAAAAATGTGTAAGTGTTGTATTTTAATTGGTAGACGTTGTTAAGTATGGTTTGTGCCAGTATTTTTTTATTACAAATTGTTTATGATTTTCGTTATATACATAGGTAGTACAGGTGAGTTTTAAGTAATACAGCCAAATTTAATAAAGTCAATTGACTGTCGTCGTAATTAATGACAATGCAATAATAATTTATGATATAGTGAAGTAAAAACGTTTTTTTGACAAATAATTCCGTTGCGTCGGTGTTCTGAGCATTTTACATGGTGGCCGCCAGCCACTTTGGTTCTAATTTTATACTAACTATATCATGCATTACATATCAATTTTTTTTAGATAAGATTGTATATGCACTTTAGATTTGCATTCCACTAACTAAATCGTAATATACTGAGTGTTTCGATTTGTCTACATTATTGCAAGCAACGGCAATAAGCTCACGAACACAAGTTCACGAACTTCGTTATAAAGATATATCCATTATTGCGAACCATTATTAAAATATATATGTATATAGTAAAGTTATTTATTTAGTAATTTAAGATCAATAAAAATATGATCTGAAAGGTTTCGCGATACAGTGACGTGACTTTCAACAATTTTGCCAGGACCAAGTCCTCGAACCTCGAAAAATTAATATTTATAATAAAGACTGACAAACAACACATCAACTAAACCGACATAAGTGTTCGAACCAATATACTTGACTGGAAATATTATATTATATTAAACGAGTTAGACGCCACTTGTAAAGATTGGCAAGAGACATCTGTAAACCGCGATAAGTAGGTACATGGAAAAATCAGAGGGAGGCCTTTGCCTAGCAATAAATACATCACAATATCATGTTTGGTCGTTGTACCAATCATCGTACACCGATAGTACATGAAATTTTGAATCCTCCAGACAAGTATTGTTGCAGGTGACTACGTAATATCATAGCCTGTTTTCTTTACAGGCAAACATCTATTATATCTGCAAAACAAAGGTACTGTAGAGACTGGCCCCCTACAGTACAAAGTTTACCATTAATTATATTTACTTACATTTACATTTTAATAATAACGAGCCATTTAATTGTTGAGACCTGATGTTTAATTCAAGTTAAATCGAAAGTGATTTTGAATCCGTCCTAGATGTACGTTTAATTTATTGTGCTCTCTATTTACAAATGAATTGAAAATGAGATTAAAGGGTACCTATCTACAACTAAATATAAGATAGACTAAGCATAATATTATATTAGATATATATTGTATGTAATAAGTATACCTAAAATCAAAATTATTATAAATATAGTCCTTCAATTATTAATTACCTGTAACATCATGGAGTAACGTTCGTAATTTATTTTGTTTGTATAATTTTACCAGGTGTCCCTTATGTGTACCGGTTACAACTCACAAATAAACATACAATAATCCTCCTTTTTAGTTAGCCATTGTAGAGTGAAAATGTATGCACCTTTTGTGAATAATTACACGAAGTATAATTTTTTATATACGTATAGATACGGCACATGATAATGGTATCTGATTATTTTATCGGTTATCTTCTTTTTTCCCAATTCTTCATTTTAGTCACAAATTAAATTAGTTCAGGTACCTAAATTGAATAAGGCAAATTCAAACTTTCAAATCAAACCGAAAGAACAAGGTTGTTCTAAATTAATAGATGACGCAAATAAAAGTCATGATCCATAAACATTTTCACAGTTACATTCGGAAAAGGAAAAAGAGACGGTACCTACTGATAGCCATTAATAAAATTAATGTAAAAAGTTAACAATTTTGTTGTAATTGATCCAATGATCTCTTAACAAATATAGGTACATAGCAAGGACCATTAAAACAAGAGGACTGTCATTCTCCATACTTTGGATTGTAACCCGACCGCTAGGGGATTTCATGCAACAGTTGTATAAGGGCGATTCCATTATCGCGGGTGCAACATTTTGACTCATTCAAGGCCTCCTCCTAATAAAACGAAAAACATTTATTATAAAAATATTGTTTTAAGGATTACATTTTAACCTCTTTTCTACAGATTTGTGTATAAGAATTTAAAATAAATGTTTAAATAACCACAAGAGGGTTAAAGTGCTATCGCGGGTGCAACCAAATCGGCCCACCTCTCCGGATCAGAGTATAAAAACAGAAATATCTTTTAATTGTCAAATATTTAAAATGTTTTGCCTATTTATATTGAAAGACAATAAACAATCAACTATAGAAACATAAAAAAGTATTAAAAACTGAAACTATCAATAAATTATTCACTGTTAAAACGATCGCGGGTGCAACATCGTATGATTCGCAGTTGGTCTTAAGGTGGGTTTAGACCAAACGAACATAGAGCTAGAACCAGAGCAGAGCATTCATTCTTGATCTTTTAGTGTAAACAAAAGTTCGTTCTCAGCGTTTACACCACACGAATATCAGCGAGCAAGAATGCAACCCAAGAACTAGGATTCGAGAGCATATGCTCTAGAGATGTTTAGATCAGGCGAACGAGTGCCCGTTGCTCATTCGTCGAGTGTCTGTGGACTGGACTGTGTGCACTATGTCTGACTCTGAGACTGACAGTGACATTTTAATTGCAAGCTCTACATTTATCATCCTGACGCAATTACTTAAAAAGAAAAGAAGGAAGAGACGTTGGTGGGTGACGAATTTAATTAATAGAAGAAGAGTGCATAATGTAGGCGATATAATGGCGGATATGCAAGAACAAGAAGAAAGCGGTCAATACAGAAACTTTTGTAGAATGGCATCAGAGGATTTTGACTATTTATTCTCTTTGATCAAAGATAAAATTAGTAAGTCAAATACGAATTACAGAGACCCGATTCCAGCATACGACAGGCTAGCAGTGACTTTACGATTTTTGGCAACTGGAGATTCCTATGAAAGCCTTATGTTTCTCAGTAACATGTCCAAATCCTCAGTATGTAATATTATATCTGAAGTATGTGCTGCGATAAAAGAAGCACTGTCTGAATACATTAAGGTAAGTAACACAAATAAAAAAAATATAATTATTTTAAGGCATTTATTACAGAAATATGTATTATATAATCTCAAATAGTGAACAAGTCTTACTTAAAAGAGTTAATGAAATATTTTAAACCGTTATCTTCAGTTTCTGTATTATTTAATGAGATATCAACCAGGTCAACACACTCCGGACTACTTAATTCTCGATATGGGCTAATATCAACTACGATTTCTTCTGTAGATATAGAAGACATTGGAGTTGATACTGTACTTGATTCATATTTCCCCATATCAGCGTTAAATAGAATATTATGTATATAATGTTCGACTATTGCTTGAGTACGTTTTGAATACTCGCGGTGCTTTAAAGCAACATGATGTCCAAAAGCTTGACTCCTGTCTCTTATCTTTGATTGATAAGTATCTTTTAAAATATTGTAGGCTTCGGATACTCGGGGGTCTTCAGTTTTTTTTTTTTTAATTGGTCTTGAATCAGGTTGTGATTGCTTCCTACTGTTGTCAGATATCTGGGAAGAAGTAGATGGCTGCGAATTGCACATTATATTATTGCCAGATCTTTGGGAACAACCGTTAGTGTCCATTTCACCAGTTCCTCCTTGTTCATTTTGTTCATTCTCCTGCTCAGTTGTATTAACCTAGAACAAATAGTTTGATTAATATATATTATAAAGGCCGTAGCAGGATAAGGGAAGAAAAAATGCCCTTGAATGATTAAGAGCTGTTTATTTTTTCTATAGTTGCTTTCATTTAGTTGTATAATTTTGCAAAATTTGGTTGAAAAATTCCCAGTGGTTCAGCCGGGAAAAAATAAAAACAAAATTTATGAAATTTGACGTATCTCTAAAACTATAACTCTTTGTCATTATATCTTTAATTCATTTTGGTTAATTAAATAGTATGTATGCCTTAAAAGAAAATTGAGTCTCTATCTTTACAATTTCTGTAAAAAACACGTAAGTCAAAATTTCAAAAAAAAGTTTTTTTGATTCCTGAAAGAGTGACCACTCTAAGTAATATTTCTAAAAAAGCCTTATTTAACGATCTGTCAGTCATATAAGTTTGACGGTTAAAATCGAAAAGCAACAGTGTCAAAATTAAAAAACTATGTTGGTCGGATTCTGTTACATTTTATTCTTATACTAATCTAATCTAATACAGCCAAAGAACTTAAAAATAAATCTTCTTTGTAAAGAATTAAAAATAAATCAATTTTTGACATTCCCATTAATATTGGCTTGAAAATATACAGGGTGGTTTTCGATAATCTGTACATATGAAAAGGGGTGAAATTTCAGCCAATTTTATCGGTAAAACTGATTTTAATTTTTGTTTGTGGTCATTCGTTTTTTTTTTACAGATTTTTAAACTTTCAGTGAAATTTGGCAGTACCTACATCTATTTGCCACGATATAACTTTTGATCTAATTGCTTAAAATTGTAAGAAAAAATTGCAGGGTCATGACAATAGACACGTTATTTAGTAGCAATAACAATAAACCACAGACTTGAAGAAAAAATCGTCAAAAAAAAATATAATTGTGAAAAACGGCTGTTTTTTTTTCACGGAAAACACCGTTTTTCTCGAAAGTTTGCGAATATTGTGACCATTTTTTCATGCTTATTTTCGTTTAGCACTTAATTGTGATCTTAAAAACATTTTTTCTTACAGCTTTGAACAATAAGATCAAAAGTTATACTGCGTCAAACAGATGTACTGCCCAAAATTTCATAGAAAACTGTAAAAATCTGTAAAAAAATTTTTTTGCCCAGAAACAAAAATTAAAGTCATTTGTACCGATAAAATCAGTTGGAATTTCACCCCTTTTAATATGTACAAATTATCGAAAACCACCCTGTATTTGTATTAATTGTCGCCTTTTAACTTATAAAACCTTTTTTTTCAAATAGGTAATCATCATTATTTGTAATTAAGCCTTACTTATCTTTTCACCAGATATATTCATTCGTAGGTAGGGTGTTGATCACACATTGCCGCAATAGGCTAGATGACTAAAAAAAACTGTTTAGTCCGTCTGTTACATTATGAAAAAATATTATACACGTATTTTTTGTTTTGTTTGACAAACAAAAACTGACGAGGATAAAGTGCTTAGAAGTTTCGAGTGACGTCACTCTTGAGTACAATTTTCACTCAGAAGTGACGTCACAAGCCCCCACTCCAGAAGTTTGAAGATCTATAACTTTGTCGATTTTTAATATTTTGATAAACCAAAAAATACGTGTCCCATATTTTTCCATAATCTAACTGACGGACTAAATAGAATTACATATTTTTAACCCAGTCATCATCCCTATTGTGTACTACCTATCGCACGCAAGATATTTATCAAAAATCATGCAGCCTGCCGAAATTCTTAGTGGTTTTTTTTGAGAAACGGTATTAGTGTTACCGTTAATGAAGATAGCGATAGTGATTCAAATAAGAAGTAAAAGACATTTTTAAGTTGATACATATTCGAGTAAATGCCATAAATTTATTTTATTTTTAGTTCTTTACACAGAATATTTATGTTTAAGTTCTTTGGCTGTATTAGAATTGTATAAGAATAAAATGTAACAGAATCCGACCAACATAGTTTTTTAATTTTGACACTGTTGCTTTTCGATTTTAACCGTCAAACTTATATGACTGACAGATCGTTAAATAAGGCTTTTTTAGAAATGTCACTTAGAGTGGTCACTCCTTCAGGAATCAAAAAAACTTTTTTTTGAAATTTTGACTTACGTGTTTTTTACAGAAATTGTAAAGATAGAGACTCAATTTTCTTTTAAGGCATACGTACTATTTAATTAACCAAAATGAATTAAAGATATTATGATAAAGAGTTATAGTTTTAGAGATACGTCAAATTTTATAAATTTTGTTTTTATTTTTTCCCGGCTGAACCACTGGGAATTTTTTAACCAAACTTTGCACAATTATACAACTAAATGAAAGCAACTATAGAAAAAATAAACAGTTCTTAATCATTCAAGGGCATTTTTTCTTCCCTTATCCTGCTACGGCCTTTAACATAATTTTCAGACACCATCAACCAATGAAGAATGGCTATCAATCGCACAGGGATTTAAAGATAAATGGAACTTTCCAAATTGCATTGGTGCTATGGATGGGAAGCACTGCATAACGCAGGCACCTATAAATACTGGAAGCGACTTTTTTAATTATAAAGGTACATTTAGTATAGTACTAATGGCCGTTGTAGACGCTGACTATAATTTTATATTCGCTGATGTTGGTTGTCAAGGGAGAATATCAGATGGTGGAGTTTTTAGAAACACTACTTTTAATCAGAAACTTCAAAATAATGAGTTAAACTTGCCGAGGGACCAAAGCCTTCCAGAAAGACAACAAGCAATGCCTCTCATATTAGTAGCAGATGACGCTTTTCCTTTACAAAGACACATCATGAAACCGTATTCTGGTACTCATGCCAAGGGGTCCCCAAAACGTATTTATAATTATCGTTTATCAAGAGCAAGACGCATAGTAGAAAATGCATTCGGCATACTTTCTGCAGTTTTTCGTGTATTGCGGAAACCTATGTTACTGCAACCAGATAAAGCGTCCCTCGTCGTTATGACCTGCGTATGCCTACATAATTATCTTATGCAAAGGAAAGCTTCCAGGAACCTATATAATTCACCTGGCATGATGGATAGAACTGTAGATGGTGTTACGACTCCAGGCCAGTGGAGAGATTTGGGAACTTTGTCATCATTTCTCCCAATTCCCAATGTTGGCCGAAGACATGCGATAGAATGTGAGAAAATTAGGCAAGAATTTTCTGACTATTTTAATTACACTGATTGTTTGCCATGGCAAAATAATGTTGCTTAATTTCAATGAACGTCTAAATGTTTTTTCACCTACCTAATGTATTTAAGTTAGTACATGAAAGTGTGTTGACGTATGCTAGAGTTTGGTTAATAAAAGCTGAACCTGAAAAAAAGTACGAGTTTCTTTCTACCTTAGTGCTTACCAAAATAAACCAAAAGAAGAATATTAAAATCGTTTATTCCTATTCAGGCTTCTAATTTGCCGCATTTTTCAAGCTCGGCTAGTCAGCTTTCATTAGCCAAACTCTAAAAACTTATATGTGTATGATTTCAGTACAATAAATAATTTAAAATATACTTACAGTGTTTTTATTTTGGCTAGTTTCGAATTCTAATGTCTTCCGCGGTTTGTATTTGTCCATCAGGAAGTGCATGCTTTTAAATGCAAACCATTTTGAATTATAAGTGCAATCAGCACCACTGCCTGATTTTTTGGCAATTGATTTTTGCCTTTCACGACGGTAAGATGCGAGAAGCGAGTCCATTTTTTTTTTAACATCCTCAACACTACTTTCTTGAAGGTTTGCTATTTCGCGCCAAGCATCTTTTTTATGGATCGTGTTTTTATAATTAACAAAAGTCGGATCCCACAGACACCTGGCATTTTGGTAAGCTTCTATAAGCAGTAGACATTTTTCTTGAGACCATTCCATAATTACAATGAAGCGTGACGATAGGTCAAATCCCTCGAGCACTAGAACGCTTTGAAGAGACCGCTCCCCGGAGCGAGCGGGTCCGAACACGAGCGAACGCGCTCGGCGACTGTTCGTACGCTCGTCCGTCGTTTACATCAAGCGAGCGAGCATTCCACGAGCATTCTTAGAATCTTCGCAAAATAAAGGAAGAACAACGAAAGAATGCTCTGTCTCTGTTTACACACAACGAATTTGGTAGAGTGGGGGTAGAATGAGCATTCGCTCGTTTGGTCTAAATCCACCTTTAGAATGCTAAGGTTTTCAAGCGCTTTAGGGCATTTCTCCAGAAATATGTCTGCGGTCACCTCATTCATCTGGCCCTTTTTCATACTAAATGTATGGAGACAGATGAATGAGTCGCAGACATATTTCTGGAGGAATGCCCTTTAACATCCTGAATATGAAGTTAAGTCTATAACAATTAATTTAAGACCTCACCCTACACGATGGTATCACAAAAAGTAATACATTTTGGGACTTGAAAATTGATGTCAAGGTTCGTCTCTAGCGGAATCGCCCATAAGTAGGCTCAAAAATGTGAATTGCGTGAAGAGACGCAATGAGCGTTTTTTGACTTAATTATACAACGTTGCATACAATACTTTTTCTACGACTAGGTTTTATAATATAAAATTCATACCTAATTAAACAGCTCACAAACAAGGCAAATATGACATATTGACTGACAGTTGTGTCTATGGTAAACTTTTTTTTTAATTCGAAGTATACCACTAGTGACACGAATCATCAATGAATTTAATTCGGAAAGTTTTGTTTTTCTTAAAAATTGTAGGAATTTAATTGTTTGTTAAGTTGGTATTTGTGCATTTTTATCGTAAAGTTAGAACTGAGCGCTTAATCCTTGACCTAAGTTTAACCTAGATTTAGAAGTCTGTGGCTGCTAGCAGTATCGTAATGTGACTATAACGACACTAGTGCTGTTATGGGGAATAGAGTATAGACTTCTCTGAACTCATATTATGTATGTTCTTATATTAGCGTTCGTGACCAAGTAAAAGACAGATATAAGTACAGGAGTAGAAAAAAACATTTAACGATGTTATAATTGAACAAGGAAACATAGTATAGTAACAATTAGTTCGTAAACAGCTAATTTAAATACTGTGTGACGTTTGTAAAGTTGAATAATTGTAAATAATATAATTCTTTTACCAAGCTTATACATAGATGGCGTTGTAAATTCGGGGAACAACTTTTTGGATGGAGAATGACAGTCCTTTTGTTTTAATGGTCCCTTGGTTCATAGTTATACAATTAATACAAATTAAGGTCCGACCGAGGCAGCTTTCTTAAAAAGTTTTGTAAGTAACTAATTGGAATTTTAAATATGTATTTTATTAGAAGAAAAACATTTTTGTTTTAATTTTCGCTTCTAATAAAATATTTAGAATTCATTGGCAGTCGTTAACGCCATAATAAAAAATAATTGGAGTTTTTCTTACATTCACAAAATATATTCCTATCCATCCAATAGGTCAAAATTACGTTAGGCAAAAAATACAACATGAGTTTTCTGGGCTTTTTTTATTTAAAATGACATCTTAGCTAGCAGTTAACAGGTCGTCACAAAGCTGACGATTAGTGTCAAACTCCATATATTTCGTCAGCAACTGACAGGTTAGACGGTATTTAAACATAGCTTAAGTTTCGACTATCCGTACATTTTAAAATAAAACTGCCCTTCTATGAAAATACGCTTTTGTGATGGAAACGTATTGTATGACTTAATTACTCATGGTGAGTGATCATATTATTATTATGTTTACTCATTGTTAGTAGTATCTATTAGGGTTTGTTATTTTAATTGCACATGTAAGTAACGTCTTAAGCATTAAAAACTATAATAACTATTGGGCCGAAAATCTCGGTGCATTTTGGTTGAGTCCGAGACCGAGAATCTCGGCCGGAGCTTAACACAAACATCTAATATTTCTACGTATATAAAGATTGATAAAACCACCGTGCCAGCAAGAATGCATACAATAAATGTAGAAAACAAGTTTACTGTTTTTTATTTGCTCTGTCCAATCTGTGAGACTGCACAGTGCACCTGTCCCATCCCAACTTCAACTATAATGATGCCGGCTTCGAGAGTCGTAAGCTCCGAGCAGTTGATTCCACAAGGCTGTAGGCTCGGTTCTTCCGCGTGGCCTTGAGTGCTCTGCCGGGCACCAGCTAGTTTGCCTTTTTGTTTAGCAACGCGTGCCACCTGTCCGGCTCGTAATATGGCTGCCTACAGTCGCTTTAATGGCAGTAAATATTCGTATACCTAGTAAAAAATATTTAAAATGTCGGCATCCATTTCAGACCTTAACACGTTCACTGTTCCCATACAAAACTATCAGACAATGTCACAAGTACCAACAATCAGGGCTCAGTAGGTATGGGGAAGTGACCCCATAGTGGAAGCACTGACTCCTGAAAAAAACCTTCATGACCTCACATTGGGGGCACCGGGACAGGGAACGTACAAAGTTGCAATTAATGGCATTGTTATCTATTGTAAAGTCCAACCGCAAATTATCAGTGCAAAATAAAACGCATAAATAACACAGGATTCGACATAAATAGCAACTTTACCGCTTAAAGTTAAAGGATAAGGCTTACATTAAAATGGTAATGAATGTGGGATAGCACTTTTTGATATCTTTAGGAGGTGGTGGTGCTGGAGAACCTCTCCTTCTTTTGTCTCCAACTGTTGTTCCAAGGCACCACCACCAGGACGCCTTCTTTTGACTTATTTATTTGAACAGAAAACTGTAACTGTTCTTATTATTTCAATCACTTTTAACAAGAAATTTTAGTAACAGGCGGTGATCTATCTCAAAGGTTAAGAGTTGGTGAAGAAAGGATAGGGATCTCGCGTCAAATTACTTACGCCAGTACGGCAGAATAGTGTTATAATTAATAAAGTAGCTTCAATTTGATTTATATGATAATGCAATAATTAAATAGTAACAGAGTTGTTGTATTGACTATCTGTGATTGGGCGATACTGACACGACTTCGTCGTTGACCAATCACAGACAAGGCCTATGGAGGTAAAGGTTCGTGGTTGATATTTGAACCCGGGATCCCGCCCGGGCATTCGTTACTCGACAGTCACTAGTTGGTCATTCATTAGCAACAGTCAGTAGTCATTGTGTAGGTATTGCTTACTTATATTAGTTACAAAACTGAAATGTGCTATATTTGCATGGTGTTTGCGGACAGCTGAATAAGGAGACATCATATAACATGTAACACCTGTAACCTGACCCTATTCAAGCAAATAAATGATTTAAAACTATCAATGCTTGCTTTTCTGGTTAGGCATAATGCGGTTTTATGCATGTGTAAAATATTTCTGAGGTAAAAATGTTTCATGATGATATCATAGCCACCGCCAGATTAAAGAGTGGGTACCTTTTAGCTTATTAACTTGGCCTTGATGAATGCCATCTGTGCGTATCCGTGTAAGCTCCAGATTAAATATGTACGTCATCGGTAAACAGCTGAACATCGGGAGGGACAGGTGATCGTGCTGGTGCGTCCGAATTTGTGAATTCACGAAAACAGGGACAGCTGGGACGTTCGCAAGAATAATTAAAAATTGGGTCGGGATGGGCTTGTGTCTCTTTGTTGTTTTATTTACGCCATAAGACATTTTAGGCATACGAACTCCAGTGAGAGCGCGTAATGTTCGAGGGCAAATCTGCCTTTTCGGTTCCGTAGCCAAAATGGCAAAAACGGAACCCTTATAGTTTTTGTAACCTCGGTACGGGGGCAGACCTTCGTCATAATATAGATATGGTTACCAACAAAATTTTATTGGATTGTTATCGTATGCAAGTAGGTACCTACATAAAATGTCGTATATTATCCTACCAGATTTTTACAATTTGATAAGATTTTATTAGATTTATAGTATTTTATGCAACTGTTGTATAAGTAGGCTCAAAAAATGCGAATGGTGAGAGTTGCGATACAAGCCGCCGCGGCGGCGAGTATCGCAAATAGAGACGCCATGAGCGTTCTTTGACTTAATTATACAACGTTGAATACAATACTTTTTCTACGACTAGGTTTTAAAATATGAAATACAAATTCAATTAAACAACGCAAATATGACATATGACTGACAGTATGTGTCTATGGTAAACATTTTTTTAATTCGACGTATACTCGCTAGTGACACGCAGTGACAATATTAAAAATACTTTTTTTATGTTGGCATCAATGAATTTAGTTCGGAAAGTTTTGTTTTTCTTAAAAACCGTAGAAATGTAGGTAATTGTTTGTTAAGTTGGTAGTTGTGCATTTTTATCGTAAAGTTAGAATTGAGCAATTAATCCTTGATTTAGAAGTCTGTGGCTGCTAGCAGTATCGTTTTGCGACTATAACGACACTAGTGCTGTTATGGGGAATAGAGTAGAGACTTCTCTGAACTCATATTATGTATGTTCTTATATTAGTGTTCGTGACCAAGTAAAAGACAGATAAAAGTACAGGAGTAGAAAAAAATTCAAAGAGGTCCGTCGGGTCGCACTCACAAGTGCGGGCTCAATGTGAGTGAAACTGAAAAAAAAACCGGTTAAGAGCGAGTCGGACTCGCGCACTGAGGGTTACGTACAAACTCATAAGTAGATAGATACTTGAATAGTTTAAGAAAAACTGTAAGTATGGCGATTAGTGAAGATGAAGCTAACAAAAATAAATTAAAAAGTTGTTAAAAAAAAACATTTATTCGAGACAATAGAGTTAATTAAGGAATGAAATTAAGACTACAGTATTATATACCTAAATATGTATAGACAATATCCTGCTGTCAAACTGTTTATACAGTTTAGCAGGAAACTGCCATAGAATTAAGAATTAATATGTATTTAATAAATAAATAAATAATACTTTAGTAGGAGTAAATAAGTTTCATGTTAAACATAAACAAATGTATGTCAGCGTCCTGAGTGCACGCTGCACAAAACTCATACACGCTGCCCGCCACGCCGGACGCGATGCTGGACGCGACGGACGCTCAACGCTCGCCACTCAGGCCGTACACTAAGGGTTCATTTTTTACCATTTTGGTACGGAACCCTAAAAATTAGGTACATTCCAATACCTACATACTTTCCTTCAGAATAGTAGGTAAGCCAGATAGGTAAGTATTTGTTTTATTTTTAGTAATGATTAGGAATCTAACCATGCTGGCAGCTTCCTCGCTTAACGCATAAGTACCTAGGTACATAGCAATACAGCGAGGAAACGCTGCCAGATCTTCGGAACCATGCCAAAGAGACTAAGTTTTAGACATAGATAAATATTTTAGTTTTAGGTTAGTTCATTTTGGTTTTAAGTATATTTTTAATTTCTACTTTAGGTGTAGATAGTTTGTACTTTAACCCATTCATTGCCGACGCTTCATATTCCTACTTTCCCCGTAGTGCCGGCGCCTTGCAAGCGACGACGCGAATTCGCGTCCGCGGCACACAGATAAAGTTTTTAACGACGCGAATTCGCGTCCGCGGCATTACGATTTACAAATAGAGTGACGCGAATTCGCGTCTTCGGAAATGAATGTGTTAAGATTAAATTATTTTTACTTTACTTCTATTTTTAGTTTGCAATGTTTCGTTTTAGATTTTCTATATTTGTAAAGTTTTATGGAATATACTCATAAGATATAAAATGCAGCTATAAAGACCAGCTGCGCAGTGCACGCGCCGCGTGTCGTACTGCCGACTGGCACTGATTTGGCGGTATTTTTACCGCCAAAGCGTTGGACCCGTCTGCGCGCTCGCTTAGCCCTGTCCTTTGTATACGTCAATGGCCTCGATAGGCCAACCAAGGCAAGAATTTGAGGATTTTAATTCTTATCCTATTAAGGGTAGGAGGCAATGATAGGACTTTAGGAGGGTTGGCAGTGACTTTTAGGCTTGTAGTGAAATCAGAGATTATAGAATTAATAGAGTGTAGAAAAATATGTAATGACTTAAAAATACGTACACAAGTGTTTCAGAACGACCCACACACACAAACACGCACATACTCATACATACTCACAAACACACACACACACAATTTGTTAAGATCTCATCGCTCTATTAAGTCCATACTCTCTGGTGAAAGCTATCCTGCATAACCGTATTTAAGTTGTGTGCACACAGGCTGCATGAATAGACCCTGCAGCATATTCAATTATTACAGAGTGCAGAATGTAACCTTTGTCTCAATTGCAGCCCAGATGCTGCAGTAGTTAGTGAATACTGTACTATCTTAGAAACTACAATAAATTGTTATGTAATTTTTACACTATGTGCCAGGTTATGTCAGTTATTTTTTTTTTCACCACAGTCGTTCGAAATCAGAGGTAAATTTTTTAAACATATACTTTTTTTATTTTTGAACGTAGGCAGGTATATATAATAATAAAAATTACTTATTTCGGAATCAAGTCCTGACGGAGTATAGTACCTACCTACTTATCTATCTATATATCGATACCTTTAGACTCAAAGGGCGTAAACACCGTGAGTCTAAAGGCATCGTCGTTATGAATGAATGAATGAATGAATGAATGAATGAATGAATGAAGTTTATTCACTGAATATATGGTATACAAGGTGTTATAATCATATTAAAGTTAACCTAATATATTCTGCCCATTCTGGCATGTGAAAGTTATTTTACTTAACAATTAGATTGAATTAAATTATGGATAATTAATTACTGAGTAACATTCGCATCATAGGCAATCACAGTAGTTACATGCACACAATTAATATTAGATTTTAACATAAAATAACGAATTACAATGAGATCAGGGTCATAATAGGAATTATTAACATTTATAATTATTAAATAAATTACATGGAAGGAAAATAAGTCAATCAATAAGCAAAATATAATCAGAAATGAAATTAAATGGAATTGAAAAATTAATACAATACACATTCACAATCAAAATGTATGTTCGAGGAATTCATTTACGCTGTAGAAGCAATTGTCACATAATATCTTATATAGTTTGGTCTTAAATTCTTGATTTGACAGTGATTTAATGGATGATGGCAGCTTATTGTAAATCTTGATGCACATGTTATATGCGCTTTTCCTCCTAAGTGCTAGTTTACTATCTACCGGTAACGCTAGGCGATATTTTCTTTGCGGTCTAGTAGTTTCTTTGTCAATTAAAGTAAAAAGTTCGATGTGAGTTTTGGCGAAATTTGCCACCTCGAAGATGTAAAGGCAGGGTAGTGAGAGTAAGTTAAGTTTTTTGAATAGAGGTCTGCATGACTCACGGCGATTGACTCCGCATAGGGTTCTGATGCATTTTTTCTGAGCTACGAATACACGATCGAAGTTGACAGAGTTTCCCCACATAAGGATTCCGTATCTTAGAACTGACATGATGTAGCCATGGTATGCTGTTAAGGCGGTTTGCAGTGATACGGTTTGCTTAATACGCCACAGGGCAAATATAAACTTATCGACTTTTTTGCAAACTATATCGACTTGTTCCTTCCAGTTGCAATGAGTATCCAAAGTTAATCCAAGAAAGACTGTACTGTTTACTTCTTCTATGTCGCTCGAGTTATGTTTTATTTGTAATGCGGGAGTGTTGGACTTATATGATTTAAATTGCATAAATTTGGTTTTACTAAGATTGATTTGAAGTTGATTATCGTTAAGCCAGCATATAACGTCGCTCAAAGCGCTGTTAATGTCATTCTCAAAGTTTGCTACGTTTTTACCTTCTATTATTATGGTTGTATCGTCAGCAAACAGGATACATTCGTGTTTCATGTTATCTGGTAAGTCATTTATGTATAATAGAAATAACAAAGGGCCTAAAATACTTCCCTGGGGGACACCATATGCATTGACTTTATAGCTTGAACTGAAGGTTGATACAATGTGATTTATAGTTTTATTAACCTGGGTACATTGTTCTCTGCTGGATGCGTAGCTTTCGATCCAGGAGTAGGCTGGTCCACGAATTCCGTAGTTATATATTTTTTGTAGAAGGCGCTTGTGACATACTGTGTCAAATGCTTTTGACATATCCAAAAATAATACACCTACGGGTATGCCTTTGTCGATGGATTTGGTAATACGATCGTTTAAGTTAAAACAGGCTAATGTAGTAGACTTTCTTTTCCGAAATCCGAATTGCTCCGCTTTAAGGATATCATTTCTTTCTAGGTAGTTTTCAAGTCGTGTGTACATGGCTTTTTCGTAAATCTTCGATAAAATAGGAATTAATGCTATTGGTCTGTAGTTGTCTAATTTAATTTTATCTCCTTTTTTAAATACCGGTTTTATAATTGACTTTTTTAATCTCTGTGGAAAATTACCGTGTTCAAAAGATGTGTTGATGAGGTGGGATAAGTGGAATGAGAGTGTGAAGTAGACTTCTTTTATTATACTAGTGGGAATATTGTCGTAGCCGGTGGATTGTGTATTTTTAAGAGTATGAATTATTCTATATATTTCCTGAGGTATAGTAGGTGACAAGAAGATGCTACGAGGGTAAGATTTTGATATGTTCGGATTATGAACTTTTTTTTGGGGGTTAGGGACGCGATTTATATTAATGAAATACTCATTGAATTCTTCCGCTATATCTTGTGGGGACTGCAGTTGTTTATTATGCCTATCGGTGATGCTAAGTATTTCATTCACTGTTGGTTGGTTGAAATTTTGTTTTATTATATTCCATGCCGCCCGACATTTGTTTTGGGAGTTTTTTATGTATTTTGTGTTACATGTTTTTTGTGAATAGGTAATGCATTTTTTTAATATACGTGTATAGGTGTGTAGTTGACTTTTATTCAAGGTCTTATTCTTATGGTGTTGATAATACAGTTTCCTTTTTGTGATGCAACATTTTCGTAAAGATTTTGTCAACCATTTGTTTACTTTGTTGTGTTTGTATGTAATTTTAACTTTAATTAATGGAAAACATAAGTTGTGGAATAACATTAAGAGGTCATGGAATACTTCAAATGATTTGTCTGGACACGTAGTTTCATATATTTCGGAAAAAGATAGACTATTGATACAGTCTTTGAATTTTTTTATATTTTCGTCGCAGTAATCCCGTTTTTTTATATACCAGTAAGGTGCCATCTGTTTGAGTTTGCAGTCAAATGTTAATGTTTGCGCTGTGTCGTGGTCTGATAGACCTAAAGGGTGTGTTTCACCCTTTGCTTTAGGTATATTACTAATAATGTGGTCTATACAGCTATTTTTCCGGGTTGGTACAATAATATGACTACGCATGTTGTAGTTTTGAAGCAAGCTCTGGTATTCTTTGGTTATGTTGTTACAAGCCATGGTGTTTATGTTCATATCCCCACATACAATAATCTTTTTCTTATGTTTAGATCGGAGGAAGCGTAAGAGGCTATTTAGGCAATCTAAAAATTTGCTAACGTTCGTATCGGGCGTCCTGTATACACATATAATGATTAGGTTAGTGTTTACAATTTCTATACCGCAGCATTCAAATTCTTTTTCGGTTGAGAATGTTTTTAGAGATACAAGGTCGTTATATTGCATGTTTTTCTTGATCATCACTGCTACTCCCCCTCTTTTTTTATTTTTACGGGAGAAATAAGCCGCCAATTGATAATTATTAAGGAAGAAACTACTTTCATTGCCAGAGCTTAGGAAAGTTTCCGAAAAGCATAAAACGGTTGGGCAAATTCCTTTGTTGCTAAGTTCATTAAGTGTTATTTCAATTTCGTCTCGTTTTGAAAGAATTCCGGCAATATTTTGATGCAATAAGCAAAATACATTATTTACGAAAAAAATCATTACAATTGTTGGTTTTTTTATGTACATTTGCCGTTGGTGGAAGATCCAATGTGCAGCTACGGTCGGGACTCGATACTCTAGGCTGCGTTTGCGTTTCTGTATTTGATGTCTCAGGTAGACCGTCAGGGGCAGACGCGCGCTGAATAGGGTGTTCTAGCTGCTGAGGCCGGGCGGGCGGAAGTAGTTGTGACGACTGTTGGACGCACACGGGCGGCATCGTAGGTTCTGGCTGTGAGGGCTGTGCATGCTGTTTGGGTTCTGCTAACTGCTGAGTACACGCAGGCTGCTGCGTGTGACTAGGCTGGTGTCGTTCATTGGATTGCTGCGAGCGTTGCGGTGAGTCCAAGAGGCACTCTTTGCCGTTTATGAAAAGTCGATCGTGGCGTATAACAGCGTATTTTCCATTCTTACGGGCATCGAAGAGGCATTCTCGCATGCGTTTTCTATTTTTCAGTGCATTACTGTCCAAGACCGCGGAGACGGCATATCCAGTATTATAAAAACAGGGCGCATTGTTCAGTACATAATTTTTCATTCGTCGATTAATGAGTTCGATTATAAGCGGGCGGCGTTGGCCTTTTTTTCCAATTCGCGTTACTGTCTCTAGATATCCATTGATGTCGATGTTTAGTAGATCGTTATATAAAAGAAGAAGTCCTGACTGACTGACTTACCGATCAACGCACAGCCGAAACTACTGAAGCTAGGAACTTGAAATTTTCACAGTAGGGTGGTTGTATAACGTAAGTAAGGGATAGGACGGGATTTTTTGAAATTCATCCCCAAAGGGGGTTAAATGGGGGTTGAAAGTTTATATGGGGACCACACGATTTTTAAAGTAGGAGATCTGACACTTCAAACATAGACTCTTCAATATAAGTTGAAAAAAGTAGTTTCACCGTTTTTTGAAATTCATCCCCAAAGAGGGGTAACTAGGGGTTGAAAGTTTATGTGGGGACTAGGGCATGAAAACCGGGATCTCGAGATCTCGAAAAACCGGGATCTCAGACCATTTTTTCCGGTATTATAATACCGGTTTTGCAAAAACCATTACCGAAAAACTGGGATTACATAAATTAGGTTCTTTAAATGGGGGTTGAAAGTTTATATGGGGACCACACATTTTTAAAGTAGGAGATCTGAGACTTCGAACATAGACTTTTTAATATAATTTGAAAAAGTAATTTCACCGTTTTTTTAAATTCATCCCCAAAGGGGGTTAAATGGGGGTTGAAAGTTTATACGGGGACCACACGATTTTTAAATTAGGAGATATCTGACACTTCAAACATAGACTCTTCAATATAAGTTGAAAAAAGTAGTTTCACCGTTTTTTTAAATTCATCCCCAAAGAGGGTTAACTAGGGGTTAAAAGTTTATATATTGGGGACCACACGATTTTTAAAGTAGGATACCGAGACTTCGTATATAAAGCCTTCAATAAAAGCAAAGAAAAGTCATTCAACCTTTTTGGAAATTCATTCCTAGTAGGGGTTGAACGGGGGTTGAACCTTTGTATAGGCACCAAACGATTTTTAAAGTTGGATATCTGAGATTTCGCACATAGACCTTTCAATATGAGTACAGGAAAGTGGTTTTACCGTTTTTCGAAATTCATCCCTAAAAGGGGTTAAACGGGGGTTGAAATATTGCATAGGGACCAAATTATTTTTAAGGTACAGATCTGAGACTTCGTATATAGACTCTTCAATAAAGGTTGAAGGAAGTCGTTTTACCGTTTTTCGAAATTCATCCCCAATAGGGGTTAAATGGGGGTTGAAACTATTTTTGAAGTTTGAGCTCTGAGACATCGTACATAGACTCCTCAATAAGAGTAAAAAAGTAGTTTTAACGTTTTTCGAAATTCATCTCCAAAAGGGGTTAAATGGGGGTGGAATCTTTGTAGAGGGACCAACCGATTTTTAAAGTTGGAGCTCTGAGACATCGTACATAGACTCCTCAATAAGAGTAAAAAAATGTGGTTTTACCGTTTTTTCATCCCTAAAAAGGGATCAAACGGGGGTTGAAACTTTGTATAGGGACCAAACTATTTTTGTAGTAGATCTTGAACTCATCCAAAAGAGAAAAGAAAAATGATTGCAGTTTTTTGAAATTCATCTCCAAAAGGGGTTAAATGGGGGTTAAAACTTTATAAAGGGACCAAACGATTTTTAAAGTAGGGTATCTAAAACTGATTAAACTGAATAGAACTCAAATGATTTCATCGTTCATATA
Organism: Eudemis profundana; assembly: GCA_947034925.1. NCBI lineage: Eukaryota > Metazoa > Arthropoda > Insecta > Lepidoptera > Tortricidae > Eudemis > Eudemis profundana. Next base: position 33,051,388 of record OX344794.1, read on the forward strand.
ATTTATCTCGACAACGGGTTGAGTAGGTGCGGGTTGAAAGTTTGTTTAGGGACCGTACAATTTTTCAAGTAAAAAGTTTCTAACTCCATGTATAGCATATAGCAATTAGTGGATTGTTTTCTTGTGTATGTAACAGGTGGTTTATGAAGTGCATTTAATTTTTTGGAAATAATCCTTTAATGGACTACAGAATTGATTTTCGCGGGAAATGTGCATTGTGCAGTTTTGGGCCCAATATTTGAGGGTTTTGTTTAATTAAAACCAAGCAACCCCCATTTAAACCCTATTGGGGGTGGATATCAAAAAACGGTGAAATGACTTTTCTCTACTTATATTGAAAAATCTATGTTCCAAGTCTCAAATCTCCAACTTCACAAATAGTTTGGTCCCTATACAAAGTTTCAACCCCCATCTAAACTCTTTTGGGGGTGGATATCAAAAAACGGTGAAATTAAAAATTAAAAAAAACGGTGAAAAAAGGGGTTAAACGGGGGTTGGAATATTGCATAGGGACCAAATTATTTTTAAGGTACAGATCTGAGACTTCGTATATAGACTCTTCAATAAAGGTTGAAGGAAGTCGTTTTACCGTTTTTCGAAATTCATCCCCAATAGGGGTTAAATGGGGGTTGAAACTATTTTTGAAGTTTGAGCTCTGAGACATCGTACATAGACTCCTCAATAAGAGTAAAAAAGTAGTTTTAACGTTTTTCGAAATTCATCTCCAAAAGGGGTTAAATGGGGGTGGAATCTTTGTAGAGGGACCAACCGATTTTTAAAGTTGGAGCTCTGAGACATCGTACATAGACTCCTCAATAAGAGTAAAAAAATGTGGTTTTACCGTTTTTTCATCCCTAAAAAGGGATCAAACGGGGGTTGAAACTTTGTATAGGGACCAAACTATTTTTGTAGTAGATCTTGAACTCATCCAAAAGAGAAAAGAAAAATGATTGCAGTTTTTTGAAATTCATCTCCAAAAGGGGTTAAATGGGGGTTAAAACTTTATAAAGGGACCAAACGATTTTTAAAGTAGGGTATCTAAAACTGATTAAACTGAATAGAACTCAAATGATTTCATCGTTCATATAATATTTGACTGCGTATGTCATGAAACATTGATCGGGAAGCTGCACTACTATGGAGTCAGAGAATCGGCACTGAATTTATTTAAGTCATACTTACAAGGTAGAATTCAAAGGGTTGACGTGAATGGACAGCACTCACCGGGGTCATTGGTCTCGATGGGTGTACCGCAGGGATCAATATTGGGACCATTCCTGTTCCTTATTTACATAAATGACTTGCCATACCTCGTTAAGACCCACCATGATATAGTATTGTTTGCAGACGACACCTCACTTATCTTCAAAGTCAAGCGACAGCAGCAAGCTTACAATGATGTAAACAATGCTATATCTAAAGTAGTGAATTGGTTCAATGTTAACAATTTACTGTTAAATGAAAGAAAGACTAAATGTATAAACTTTGTCACGCGTAACGTAAATCGCGAGCAAGCAAGTGTCATTGTGAAGGATGAGGAATTGGAACTAGTTGATAGTACAGTCTTTCTTGGTATAACATTGGATTCTAAACTCCAGTGGGGTCCCCATATTGGTAATCTCTCGAATAGACTAAGTTCTGCAGCGTTTGCAGTCAACAAGATCCGACAATTAACAGATATAAAAACAGCTCGATTAGTATATTTTAGTTACTTCCACAGTATTATGTCGTATGGTATTCTGCTGTGGGGCAGTGCTAGTGCTTCAGAGCTTAATACTATATTTGTTCTGCAGAAGAGGGCTATTCGAGCGATATATAAGATGAATTATCGAGACTCACTTAGAGATACGTTTAAGGAAATTAATGTAATGACATTGCATTGTCAATACATCTATGAGAATATTATGTATGTACATAAAAATATCATGAATTTTAAGAAGAACTGTGACATACATAATATTAATACTAGGAATAAACATAAGCTCGCAGTGCCCACCACTCGGCTCCATAAAATAAAAACATCATTCATGGGTAATTGTGTAAGGTTTTATAATAAGCTGCCAATGAATATAACTGAATTATCTATTAACAAATTTAAGAATTGTGTAAAGCGTAAACTCATGTCTAAGGCTTATTACAGCACACAAGACTACATGAATGATGAAACACCGTGGGATTAACTGCGACTGGAAATAGATATATTTTAAAAACAATGTTTGATTAGTTGTCTTTTTCTGTTTTTGTACTTGCCAATTGTTTTGACACTTAGAGACCATTTACATCTCTAAGAAAAAATAGACTTAATTTAGTAAATAAGTATTTTCAATTTGTATTTTGACGTTTGGAGATCCTTTACACCTCCAAAACATAATATTTTGACAACGGAGACTCTTTACATCTCCATTAATTCTAGTATCAATTTATTTTCTATTTTTTTTATTTGTATTGTTTGGACGCATAGAGAGACCCTTTACATCTCTATAAATGTAGTTTTTAAGGTAATGTAATGTATATTAAATTATTAAAAGAGAAACTGGTGAGTTTCTTCCGGCGCTTCTTCTCACCAGAAGGTCATTACCCGAAGCGCCAAAAAGAAAAGAAGACAAAGAATGTAAGACATGTAAAAGAGCCCTTGAGGGCCTACTTACAGAAATAAATTATTTTATTTATTTTATTTTATTTATTTTATTACTTTTCTCAACTTATATTGAAGAGTCATGTGCGAAGTCTCAGATCTCCTACTTCAAAAAACATGTGGGGACCTATATATATATATTTTTTTTGGGGTGATATATATATCTATATATATAAAAGAAGATGTCCTGACTGACTGACTGACTGACTGACTGACTTACTGGCTCATCAACGCACAGCCGAAACTACTGAAGCTAGGAACTTGAAATTTTCACAGTAGGGTGGTTGTATAACGTAAGTAAGGGATAAGAAGGGATTTTTCGAAATTCATCCCCAAAGGGGGTTAAATGGGGGTTGAAAGTTTATATGGGGACCACACGATTTTTAAAGTAGGAGATCTGAGACTTCAAACATAGACTCTTCATTATAAGTTGAAAAAAGTAATTTCACCGTTTTTCGAAATTCATCCCTAAAGGGGGTTAAACGGGGGTTGAAACTTTGTATAGGGACCAATCGATTTAAAAGTTGGAGATCTGAGACTTCGGATATAGACCCTTCAATATGAGTACAGGAAAGTAATTTCACGGTTTTTCGAAATTCATCCCCAAAAGGGGTTAAATGGGGGTTGAAACTTTGTATAGGCACCAAACGATTTTTGAAGTTAGAGATCTGAGACTTCGTACATAGACCCTTCAGTAAGTGTAAAGAAAAGTTATTTCACCGTTTTTCAAAATTCATCCCCAAAAGGGGTTAAATGGGGGTTGAAACTTTGTAAAGGGACCAAACGATTTTTAAAGCTGGCGATCTGAGAGTTCGCACATAGACCCTTCAATATGAGCACAGGAAAGTGATTTCACGGTTTTTCGAAATTCATCCCCGAAAGGGGTTAAATGGGGGTTGAAACATTGTAAAGGGACCAAACGATTTTTAAAGTTGGAGTTCTGAGAGTTCGCACACAGACCCTTCAATATGAGTACAGGAAAGTAATTTCACGGTTTTTTGAAATTCATCCCCAAAAGGGGTTAAATGGGGGTTGAAACTTTGTAAAGGCACCAAACGATTTTTGAAGTTAGAGATCTGAGACTTCGTACATAGACACTTCAGTAAGTGTAAAGAAAAGTTATTTCACCGTTTTTCAAAATTCATCCCCAAAAGGGGTTAAATGGGGGTTGAAACTTTGTAAAGGGACCAAACGATTTTTAAAGCTGGCGATCTGAGAGTTCGCACATAGACCCTTCAATATGAGCACAGGAAAGTGATTTCACGGTTTTTCGAACTTCATCCCCGAAAGGGGTTAAATGGGGGTTGAAACATTGTAAAGAGACCAAACGATTTTTAAAGTTGGAGTTCTGAGAGTTCGCACACAGACCCTTCAATATGAGTACAGGAAAGTAATTTCACGGTTTTTCGAAATTCATCCCTGGAATGGGTTAAATGGGGGTTGAAACTTTGTATAGTGACCAAACGATTTTTAAAGTTGGAGATCTGAGACTTTGTAAATAGACCCTTTAGTATAAGTAGAGAAAAGTGGGTTTATCGTTTTTCAAAAATCATTTCCCAAAGAAGCTAAATGGGGGTTGAAACTTTGTATAGAGACCAAACGATTTTTGAAGTTGGAGATCTGAGACTTCGTACATAGATCCTTCAATATGATTAGAGAAAATATATTTTACCCTTTTTCGAAATTCATCCCTAAAAGAGGTTAAAATATTTTATAGGGACCAAATTATTTTTAAGTTACACATCTGAGACTTCGTGTATAGACTCTTCAATAAAGGTCGAAGAAAGTACTTTTACCGTTTTTCGAAATTCATCCCCAACAGGGGTTAAATCGGGGTTGAAACGATTTTTGAAGTTAGAGCTCTGAGACATCGTACATAGTCTTCTCAATATGAGTACAGAAAAGTAATTTCACGGTTTATTGAAATTCATCCCCAAAAGGGGTTAAATGGGGGTTGAGTCTTTTTATAGGGACCAAACGATTTTTGAAGTTGGAGCTCTGAGACATCGTACATACACTCCTCAATAAGAATAAAGAAAAGAGGTTTTACCGTTTTTCGAAATTCATCGCTAAAAAGGGGTCAAACGGGGGTTGAAACTTTGTATGGGGACCAAACGGTATTTGTAGTAGATCTTAAACATCTTACATAGAGTCATTCATAAGGGTAAAGAAAAGTGATTGCTGTTTTTTGGAATTCATCCCCAAAGGGGTTTAAATTGGGGTTGAATCTTTCTACAGGGACCGAACGATTTTTGAGTTGAAGCTCTGAGACATCGTGCATAGACTCCTTAATAAGAACAAAGAAATGTGGTTTTACCGTATTTTATCCCTAAAAAGGGATCAAACGGAGGTTGAAACTTTGTAAAGGGACCGAACAATTTTTGTAGTAGATCTAGAACTCATCCAAAAGAGAAAAGAAAAGTGACTGGAGTTTTTTGAAATTTATCCCCAAAGGGGTTTAAATAGGGGTTGAAACTCTGTATAGGGTCCAAAGGATTATTGAAGTAGGAAATCTGATACTTCGTACATAGACCCTTTAATAAGGGTACAGAAAAAGAGTTAAATCATTTTTTGAAATTCATCTCCAAAACGGGTTAAATGGGGGTTAAAACTTTATAAAGGGACAAAATGATTTTTTCATCACACTTGCTCGAAAATGGTGCATTACACGTAGGTTTTGCGGGCCGTAAATGAGCTATTACGCCCTAAGGCGTAATGGTTTTCTTTTTAAATTTGAAACGCTGGTTCTGTTTTACTCTTATTTGTCATGTTCAAAGGAAACGCCAACTTACTTTTTTAACTTTTATCACTGAAATATTTATTTAAAGAGAACTGGTATTGCAAATACATGTAAACACATATTTCTGTAACATTAATTAAATTTTCAATAGTGTATTTCAGTATTTTGCAAATATAAAATCAACCGTTTTAGGTCTGTACCGCTATGGTTTCCGAACGTTGCGCATTGTCTATGGATATGTCACTAATGTCACTGTCAGTTTTACAATTTTATTTAGGTTAAGTAAGGTTGGGGTGCTAGACAGGAAACCTCCCAGAGTGTCTGGATTCTTCTCATTCCTCTTGATCCGGTTGATCCGCAGGAAAGGGAAGGATCTAGGCCGGTGCACCCCGGGAGCAACGGCAAGTGATTTCTTAGGGGCCCCTAATTGATCACTTGCCGATGCTGCGAATGAGCCTGTCAGGGGGGGTTGGGGGGTCCCGCACCGGGTTTCCTCTGTTAGAGGACTCTCCAGGTGCGGCACGCGAGGGCGGAGCGTCGGGCAGGGGCAGCATCCCTCCGACGTCTCCTTTTGGGGGGCACTGCGGGCAGGCACCAGACGGGTGACCTGTGCCGCTGCGTGGTGGCGGTGGACTAGTCCTCTGCGTCCCGAGAACTCAGCCTTGCAGGCTACCGCTACCTCATGTGCTGGGGGCGGGAGGCGGAGGACTGGCCCACCGCGGTCCGTAAGGACAGGCGGGAGTGTCTGCGGGGTAGGGGCGTTTGTCCTCCCGTGGACGGCTGCGGGGCAGGGGCGTTTGTCCTCCCGTGGCGGCGAGGGAGGGACCGGGACACCGTGTGTCTGGTGCCGGTCCCTGCTTCCCCGGGGGACGGCCATTTGGTCGGGGGGGAGCTGGTGAGGGAAGGCACACTGGCCATGCTACAGTGTGCCTTTTTCGGAGAGGGTCCGCCCTAGGGCGGAGGTGCTGGTGATGGCGTGGCGATAGTAGATTCCCATTCCATCACCGTGAAGGCACAGGTCGGTAGCATCCCTGGGTTTTAGTGGGTAGGCCAATCCCTTCAGGAGCGGAGAGCCCCACATAACCAATACGTAATATCTGGCTGTCACCCCCGACGGCCTTAGGTTACGTAGTGGTATGCAGTTTTATGCATTTCCCGGGGTCAAAAAAAAAAAAAAAGGTTAAGTAAGGTTAATTTTAATTAGATTTCCTCACAAGTGTGATGAAAAACATTGTGTGTGCCACGGGCGGTAAAGGAATTACAAACTCGTGTTATTAAAGCCCTCGGCTTCGCCTCGGCCTTGTAACAAACACTCGTTTGTAATTCCTTACCTACCGCCCATGATACACAATGTACTATTAAAGTAGGGTATCTAAAACTGATTAAACTTAACAGAACTCAAATGATTTCATCGTTCATTAAAATTTATGACGAAAACGGGTTGAGTAGGTAGGGGTTGAAAGTTTGACTAGGGAGGGACCGTACAATTTTTAAAGTAAAAGGTTTCTAACTCCATGCATAGCATATAGCAATTAGTTGATTGCTTTTTTTCTGTAAGTAACAGGTGGTTTATGAAGTGCATTTATTTTTTTGAAAATAATCCTTAAATGGACTAAAGAATTGATTTTCGCGATAAATCTGCATTATGCAGTTTTGGGCCCAACATTTGAGGGTTTTGTTTAATTACAACCAAGTTTATGAACAAATATCAGAAACTATTTATAATGATTAAGTGCCTAATTATAATTTACACCGCAGACGAAGTCGCGGGCATCAGCTAGTATATATATATATTTTATTTACGATAGGTTATTAATTTTAGTTTAGTCTTTCCCGTACACGAGACAATGGTGTCCCGGCCCTTTGGGAGGCGTGCGCGGAGCCGAAGCCAACGCGTAGAGGCCCTTTCGACAATTTAATGAAAGGCAATGTGTACACCCAGCGGATGCTGTCCCTGCCCGTGTCATGGGACGCACGCAGAGACAGCCCCCGCCAAATGCAAGGACTACGTATTGTTGATGGAATCTAACTCTACTGGGCTATGGCGGTGGAAATATGGACTAAATACTGGGTACCTAATCTAAGAAAATAAAGATATACTGGAATAATAATAATAGTGATAGTATATTTTGACTAGTGGACTAGATTTTATATTAAATAAAGTACTTAGTAAGTTATCGATAAACAAGAGTATCGATGCGCGGCAGGTGATGCGCGCGAGTGTTCGTTTTTGGCGAATCAGGGACGGCAGGTGCGCGCGCAGGTGTCGTCCGTGATCTCAGCCGATATCGATTATACAGCCTGTATTCGATTGGTCCCATTATAGAAAAAATATTACCAATTTTTACCACAGCAAAATACGAACATTAAGTAATTGTACAGTCAGTTTCAGTTCAGTTTCACGTTCTTTTCATAAACGATTTTTAGTGTAAATTTTTAAGTTTAACCGTTAAAAATGTCTTAAGTTCGCCAGATGGACCTCTTTGTTTTGAACAATAAGGTTAATACACGATATGCTAACCTACCGAAAATATATCATAACTAATAATCTTATCTTAGTACTTTATAAGAAGAAGTAGTTTGTAAGAAGTGAAAGATTGAATATTTGTAATTCAATTATAGAATTCAATTTCGACGCTCGTACGACTCACGCTCGATATTTGCATATTTCTATAGCAGACGAAAGCCACGGGAGAAAACTAGTCGTTTAACGTTCTAACGTAGGTATAAAGTTTGGTACTTACCAGTGGCAAGTGTTATTCTTATCGGAGGTCCAACCCGAATACATTTCATAAATGTTCCTCTACTAATCCTTATAGAGCTTACGAGCTCAAGTATCTTAAAATAGGCAAACAGGAAGAAATCAGGTTCTATTCTACGCCACTGGTCTGGTATCTACTAGTGCCCAAGTTGTAGCGAAGAGTAGAACTAAGATCAGCCTGTACGTGGGAGTAGGCGTGCGCTACATTGTAAACGCGCGCGAGATGGGACAGATGCGCGCAGCATATGCGCGCGCTCGGTGCGCGGCCGCTCCGATCCATCCCTCTATCTACGGCTACACCATGTGCTCTCGTCTTACCATCGGTGGTGGTGGTATGACGTTTATAGAACCCTTTGATAACCCAAACGTATCTTATTCGATAATATCCGCACTAGCTGCGGTTTTTGTTGACACTTTACATACTCGTACATAGGTAAACACACAAATTAAAAATTCATTTTAGAGTGAAATAACTTTGCTTCACGTACTCTTATTTCAGGATATTCACTAATCTATGATTTAATACAATATTCACGCGTCTTTTTCTTGGGCAGCATAAATTACATAATATTGAGCCTCTTTATAGTAGTAGAGGATTTTTAATGCAAACATGTACATATAAAATCTATTTAAGGTAACGGCACCTATTACCGGGGGTATCAAAATCGCGTCCATTACCGCGGCATTCAAAAATATGCGTTTTATAAGCAAGCCGTTCGTTTTACAATAAAACATATTTTTACAAAAATGAAGCTTATTTAGTTGACTAACGGATCTGTTTATGCAAGTGTGTGTGATTGTAACAACAAGCTCGTAATTCGTTAGTTCCCGCGACGGCGGCGTAGAAAGAGGTTGTGTCGTACTAACGCGTCACGCCACAAATAAGTGTACCCGAACCTTATTTATTATTTTACGTAATAGCTACCACTATTGACGAATGCTATGACTTTTTAATGGTTGTTTATAGTTTTGTGTACAACTTGTTCGTGAACTTTATATTTTATTAAAAATGCCTGGAAATGTGTTTAAATTGGAAAATAAAATACAGCGGTGATAGACGCCATTTTTGGTTTGGGAAACTAATAGGTAAGATGGTAATTTGATTCTTTTTGCTTTATCTTTTCTATGTGTTGACGGTTACATGCTTTCTTACAGTTATTTAAATTTTGAACTATAGACGCTATTAAAGAACTATTTCCGTGGTATGGAATATTTTCAAGTAACCCTTAATTTTTAACCAAAACTTCAGTACTGAATCTGCAGTTTCTATGGAGACCATGATTTTGTCATATCGTTTTAATATTGTAATAATTAACTATATTTACGTACCAGCTTTTTGATTTTGGTTTTATAGCAAGCTTATAAAAACTATGTTTGATTTGTAATGAAATTGCAATTGTACCCAAAAGTTCTTATGGGTCGGAATTAGATTTTACGAAAATCCAAATGAAGTCTATTACCGATGGTACGATCACATGACACTCGGTAATAGAATGTATGGGAATCTTTTAGCGACCCATTCAATATTTGTTTGGGTCGGTGATGGGTCCTTCTGTTATATATATAACAGAAGGACCTATTACCGAGTGACATTTCAATCTTCTCTTAAAATAAATCATAACATAACATTTTGTTTTGATTTCCAAAAACCTTGATGTACTTACTTACAAGTAGGTATAATAATAATGTACGGAACCAAAATCATAAATATAATTTAACCCTCTGTATTGGGAGCCGAATTGTGTATCAGTTTACTATTACCGATGGTAAAAAATGCTGCTTTTTGTACCCTCGGTATTAGAAGCTAAATTCGCGGTAATAGAATTACAATTAGAATCTTCTATGACCGTGGTAATGGATAGCCATTACCACGGTAATAGAAGATTCTCCTTTTCTGGTTTCAATAATTATTTTGTCAAACATAATAAAATAAAATAAGTTCAAAAAGTTGCGATTCGGAAAGTTTAATAGACACTCTAAAATAAAAAAAATAATCTCGGGCGTTAAGGAGCTCTCATACCCATCATTTATTGGAATCATTTGAAAACTACCTAAATACCACGGTAATAGGCGCCGTTACCTTACCTAATATGTGTATCGACATTTTATTTATCGATATCAAATCGCTTCAACGTGGCTCGAGTTAGACCACGTATGATTATGACACACTTAGTTTAGGTACCTTTTCTACGTACTTCTACTACCTGACATAAAGATAGACTTCCTACCATTAAATTCACTAAATAAACAGTATGCTTACATCAATATTTACCGGGCGATTAGATCAAGAATGCAAAGATACGTAAACGACGATAAAGCAGTAAACTTAAAGTCATATCTAATTCTTAACGCAGCGGTAAATATTAACCAAGTATTATGAAAAAAAAAGTAGAGTCAGGTAGAAAACGTAGATTTTTTTATCAAGTTTAAAGATTGCAGCTGTCTAATGTAGAATAGGCCCATAGCCCGAATATAGGCGCGGGGTGCACCGGCGGCACGCGCTCGAGCCTGCTCTTTGTCCGTAGCCCTCCCTACCCGTCGTCCGCCCGCCGGCCTAAATCACATCGCTCTCAATCGAATATCCACTGATCAAATCCCTAACAGTGGAATTTGCTTGCTTGTTTGATAATAAACACGCGTGCTTTGCAGCAGGAAGAGGATGCCCTATAGGTATACCTGTATCGTTGCGCGCCACAGAACTAACTAGCGGGCTGAATTACTTGACAGCTGTGTTATGAATTGGAATAGATTAGTACATTGTGTATCTAGGGCTGTAAGGAAGGAATTACAAACGAGTGTTTGTTAGAAACCCGAGGCGAAGCCGAGGGCTTTAATAACATAAATGAATGGCCCCTATCGAGGCTACACATGATTTAATCAAAAGTTGTCGACACTCGACACTCCTCCGCGCTAAAAGTCGAGTGACACTAAGAAATAAAAAAAACGCCAGAAAAACGCCTGAGATCGCCCCTTTTTCGGCCCGCAGATCCTACGTGTAACAACACCATTTTCGAGCAAGTGTGATGAAAAATTGTTTTAATATATTATTTCTCGTCCCGTTAATAACTTCATTCCCTCAAAAAATATATACCGGGTGGAATGAAACGAGGGACTAGGTACCTGAAAATATAATATATTAGATGTACAATCGACCTGAAATACTTAAATGTTTGTAACAATAAAGAAAAACAAAACTATGAAAATAGTATTTGTATACATTAGTATGGTACAACCTGTATCTTTTTTTTCTGTTCTGTGATCTTACTATACCCGCCCGTACCCGCGTATGACTTCTAAATAGGGTTCAAATACGCACGCAGTTTTTTGCATGAATCTTTAACAAGCTATATAGCTTGAAAACGGTGATAGAATATCACATAGTTTATTTGGAGAAAATAATGTGCTAAGGTTAAACAATCCCTCTGTTGCAGGAACGTCCCTCATTCCGTTCCACCCTGTATCGTATCTTTACGTAGATTCTGTCAATTTGATATCTTAAGCGTAAAGGGCTCAAACTTTGAAGGGTGTTTTTTTTTAGGAAAATATGAGTTTGAGATGAAATGACAAAACACGTGTCTATTCTCTTTTCATGTTCTCCAACATGATTATAATGAAACCAGTAATCAACTAGAAACTTGCTTGAATTTGAACTGAACTAACGTACCTATACCGAACGCAGAACAAAATAACCACATTTTTACTAAAAAAAACCCGACCGCGGTGCACTTTGAAACTGCATAAAATCCGCCATTTTGTTTATTTTAACGAACTTCATACCCATCAAGACGAATCTAATGATGTATCATTTATCAAAATCGGATGTGCCGTTGAGTAGTTACGAGCGGACACAGGAACGGACATACATACATACAGGTCAAACACATAACCCTCCTTTGGGCTTCGCCGCAGTCGGGTAATAAAAGAAAACAAAGACATAACTACGGGCATTTGTGGCTATAGCGATATGTAGTATGGTATAGGATAGGTCAATTCATAAAAGAATCTGTGCCTATGTAGTACTTGCTGCCACAATACTAGTAGATCTGCTCTGATCGCATATATAAGGCAACAGCAGCGATCTATTCAAGGCACAAATAATAAAATCACACACACACAAGGGCTATCTTTTTCCAAGTAACACCCGAGTTCGACATTCATCAGTCATCACAGACGACAAACAAAAGGTTCCACTGGTGACATGTGCATCGCTAAAGTTATACAAGCGAAACTCATCTGGAGAGTGCCGGAAAATCGACTGCTCAGTTTGACTTTTTCTTAAGCAACCTTATTTTATGCCGCAGAAAGTTCTTATTTAAACCAACACAAAAAGGATACCCGAGGAGTAAGGTTGAAATATAAGGCATTGCAGGGGTGTCAAGTAGGTCGTGAGTATTGGAAAAAATTTAAAGCGACGACGCAAATACGACGTGCCTTTGTGATGTTGAGCTTGATTGTAGAAAGGTGTCACATTACAAAGGCTATTTGAAGCTTTAAACCTACCAACGGTGTGTAAGGTATGATTCATCCGAAAATGTTCTATAGCAATTAATTACACATATAAATGACACATGTAAATTTTAACAAGTAGGATTTGAATTAAATAGGCAAAAATAGTTTCACACAGTAAAAAGCCCATATAATTATCTAAAGCTACTTTTCCTTGAGCGGTTAAGTGCGTGTCCGATATTGTGAAGCGTATTGAGCAGTCAGATTATTATTATTATCCATAAATTTCAATTATAAGGACTATGAACATATAAACGAATTACAATTGGCAATTATAAGGGAATTACACTTATTGCTAACCGTTACACCTCTGGTATCAAATAAGTAGCAAATAATAAAGCTGGTATATGGTAATCATAATGGTTAATTTCTTATAATTTGGGCCCAATTCCACCCTTATTAACGTTTATGTGGCTTTTATAAGAATAATTATATATATTTTTTTAAACCTCTATATAACATATTTTTGCTACTTGGGGTGTATTTCCTGTCGAATAAGTTTATTTAAAAATAATAATTTTGTATTAATTATGTTGCTTAGAAATCTCAACACTTACATAGTTTTATTAGTTTTTGTATTTTGTAACGTTAACGTTATGAAAGACCAAGAACAAACCTGCTGCGCGCCGGTTCAGCGTTGGTTTTTGATTGACACGCGGCTTTGTGTTCTGAAGTTAAAACAAACGAAAAGCTCGTCAGTGTTTTTATACCGCGGTATTGTACCTACCTTCCGACATGGTGCCCGTCTATTATGGTCTCTAGTGAGGTTTCTCTAGGGTTTTATATGTATAAAAAATGCCTTTTGTGGACCATTTCTTTATTAGTAACATAAAAATAGGTTTTTTATAACATGAGATATCGCTTAGGTACAAAACATACAAAGCCGAGCTTTCGCGTGGATACGAAGGTGCGGAGCGTCATAGTGCCGCCCCCACTTACGCGAGCCCAAGGGTGACAGACCTGAAGGGTGAGCCGACCTAGAACCTTAACACCCCCTAAGTTAGTTTTAGCTTGCCAGAAGGGCCGCAGGCCCTCGGGTGAGCGATAGCGACGCGAGATCGAAGGTCAAGCTTCCGCGTAGCACCGAAGATGCAGAGCGTCACAGTGCGGATTCCACACATTAGAAATGCCCCGAGTTTCTTTAGCTCACAGAGGGCCACAGGCCGTCAGCTGAGCGTTAGGCCGAAGACACAGAGCGTCCCGGAGCAGCTCCCACCTACGCGAGTCCAAGGGCCGCAGGCCCGCAGGGCGAGCCTATCCAGACAATCAATTGCTCTCCTTGCATTCAATTGCTTTCCTTCGAAGGCAAAATTCTGTGCATGCAGATTTTTTACCTATGTCACTCTATCTTTCCCTTCCCACCTTGAAGTCATGAACTCATACCCTTTTAAATGTAGCAGGAGTACTACGACATAAAGTAACAGTGCTTGTTTGTCAGATGAACTAAGGCCGGATTAACACCTGTAAGTTTTAAGTTAAGAATTTAAAATAGGAAATTTGAGATCTTAAAAAAGATTTTTAGGGTACAGTTTCCGCTGCCACCTTGAAAAATGTATGATTTCCTTAAAACTATATTTTGACAGGCAAAATCGATCAAAATCTAAAATGCCTAGGACAGTGGCGCCATCGTCTTCGCAAATGTATACAAAAATATTAATTCCCTAAATCTCCGCGGTTCTTTCTTATACGAACTGCATTATATTGTAACTCGGATAAATTAAATTCAGCTCTGTACACAGGAGAGTAACATGTTTGTCTCGTTCTTTCTTAAGACTCTTGCCACATGAGCGTAAAAGACAAAGCTAATGCACTGATACTATCCATGTAATTCCTTGATCTTATAGCATTGTAAGCGGCAAAGAAAATCGCTAGTTTGACATTCTGCCTTCTGCTAAGTTTCAAAATAAGGTACTTTAAAAGACACGAAGTTTCACAATTTTGTGTCGAAGGACGTAAATCATTATAAATTATTTATTTAGTGCAAATGACTAGTGGTATTACGCTAATACTTCACTGTATGAGATTTTGAGCTTAAATGTCATTTTAAAATATTTTTTAACTCAAGATAATTAAAAAAAAACACATTTTTTTTTATAAAATTTAGCAATATAGATATAGGTACAATAAAAAACCTAAAACAGGTATCCAAAATGATATGTCATACGACTAAGTTAAGTGAAGTCTCATCAAAGTCAGGAGTTGACGTTGTCCGCACGCTACGCGTACGGAAAAAGCCGCTTTCTGGCCAAATGTAGACATAAAATGCTGTACACCCGTGTTAAGAAAAAAGTGTCCCACATTTTTCATACAAATATCGCTCTTCCGTTCTGTTACCGCCATACAAGTGTGTATGGAAAAGTAACGGTTAGTTTTTTCTCCTATCAGAGACGATAGTACGCGTGATTCTGAGTAGAACTGATGTAAAATTTCTCAGATCTAAAAAAAGTTAAGTGTACAACTTTAAAAAAAATGGCCCACACAACACGGGAGGTAATAAAATAAAGAAAGCCCTTGATTTGTATTACCACCCTAGTTGTGTAATATACAATTTCATTACACTTGCTCGAAAATGGTGCCCTAGGGCGTAATGTTATTTTTTAGGGTTCCGTTCCGTAGCCAAAATGGCTAAAAAGGAACCGTTAAAGTTTCGTCATGTCCGTCCGTCCGTCCGTCCGTATGTCACAGGCATTTTACTCAAAAACTACTAAACGTATACTGATGAAATTTGGAATATAGATGTCTTGTAGATGCCGCTACTAAGTTTGGTAGGTAAATAATAAAAATAAAAAAATCTAGGGAGAGCACTCCATACATGTAACAGAAGCTAAGAATTTTTTTTTCAGTAAACATCATCGTGATGTACATCATTCGATAGTTCTTTTAAAAACATTACTTATAAGGCTTGTATGTACTTTTTTTGGTTAGGTGAATACTTTCGGAAATAATCGCTCCGAAAGTGGCATAAATTGTGCCTTTAACATTTAAACCATAAATCCAAAAAATATGAAAAAAAAACAGGAAGGTAACGCTTAATAAATACATTCAACGAAAATTATTTTGAATAGTAACGAATAAACCCTTTTGAAGTTATTGCGGAAAAACTTCTCAACCAAAAGGTTTTAAGTGCCATTGATTTACACGGCATTTAAGACCTTTTGCCAGTTGTTTATTACGAGGACGACGACGATTTACGTTTTTTTGTACGGTGGTACGGATCCCTTCGTATGTGAGTCCAACTCGCACTTGGCCGGTTTTTTTATTTGAATACGCTGGTTCCGTTTTACTCTTATTTTGTCATGTTCAAAGGAAACGCCAACTTACTTTTTTAACTTTTATCACTGAAATATTAATTTAAAGAGAACTGTTATTGCAAATACAGGTAGGTAAACACATATTTCGGTAACATTAATAAAATGTTTAAATAGTGTATTTCAGTATTTTGCAAATATAAAATCAACTAAAATGGCCGTTTTAGGTCTTTGCCGCTATGGTTTCCGAACGTGACTTGACATTCGTATTATCTATGGATATATGTCACTTTCTGGGTGGATTAGTAAGGTCATTTATTTAGATTTCCTCACAAGTGTGATGAAAAACATTGTGTATGCCACCAACTCTAGATACACAATGTACTGTTGTATTGTATTTGGCTGGTTGACAAATCTTATGCCGCCTCTACACATAGGCCAGCGCATTCGCCAACGCGCTGGCGGTGCGCTTGCCAACGCGCTTGTGAGTAATCCACACATTGGAAGGTCGTTCAGTATGGTTTGGTTCGGGCCAATGTGCGGACGGATTCAAAATGGATGTTGAGTCGCTAACAGCTGCAGCTGTATATTTATTCACAGCTTATAATTACTTTGTAAATGTGTACAAGAAAAGGGTGATAAAAAAGAAATGGCAAATAACCACATTTTTACTTAAAAAAACCCGACCGCGGTGCACTTTGAAACTGCATAAAATCCGCCATTTTGTTTATTTTAACGAACTTCATACCCAGTGACACTCGCACTATCAAGACGAATCTAATGATGTATCATTTATCAAAATCGGATGTGCCGTTGAGTAGTTACGAGCGGACACAGGAACGGACATACATACATACAGGTCAAATACATAACCCTCCTTTGGGCTTCGCCGCACTCGGGTAAAAAGAAGGTGGTGGATGATTTATTTAGCACTTTTAATACTTACAACATTTTTATTTTTATGGTACTTATTTTTTGGGTTCTAAAGGCAGTTTTTACTCTGATAGAGCTCAATAAATTTAAATGTTTCCTCGTTACTCATATTGTTCGCCATTTCGTCAAGTTAGGTGTTAATTCGCCGCAAGAAGAAAACGTGCACTCTTGATCGCTGCTCCGGGCAAACTGATCGCGCGGCCAATGTGTGGATGGTGCACCAAGCGTGCGACAAGTGTCTTTTGATGTTGCCGACACCGCGCGGCAAGCTCGCAAGCGCGCCGGCCAACGTTCAAATACCTCCCGCCAATGCGCCAACGCCCGTTCTACACATTGGGCCAGTGGCTGGGCCAGCGCGCTTGCCAACGCGTTGGCCTATGTGTAGTGCCGGCATAACGCTTTATAACTCAAAAACTAACCTCGAAATCTGGAAATCAGTATAAATTTCTTATGGATCCTCTATACACTTTTACTGAGACTTCGTGATTAGGAATGGCAATTTATTGTTCTTAGGTACAGTCGGTTTGGTGTCGACGCAATCACTTTTGATTTGGTACGGGGCTCTATAGCCGCTTGGGCAATATCCTTTCCAACGTCGATATGTCTGTCGCTGACTGTACCGATGTCGCTGCCCATGTGTCATTTGTAAGGTGCATTGGAGTGATCAACAGCTCTCGCGCGATTGGGCTCACTTGTGAGATGAGATCACACGTGAAATTTGAAGCGAAGGACAGAAGGCTCGCCTTGCGATTATTTTCTCATGGGAAGCGGGTTGTCACCATTCAGCCAAATCAAAAGAAACTATTTTGGGAAGAAACATACAGACTTTAAATTAAACAACTAGGGTGATAAAATGAAGAAAGGCCGAGATCGCAACAGTTTGCGGCCCGAGCTGCAAGCGAGGGACGTAAATATGCGATCGAGGGCTTTCTGTATTACCTCCCGTGTTGTGTGCATCATTTTATGTGTACACTTGGCCAGAAAGCGACTTTTTCCGTACGCGCAGCGTACGCGAGTCGAGTCGCAAATATCTGCGATCTCGGCCTTTCTTCATTAACTTCATTTTATCACCCTAGTTGTGTAATGTAGAGGTACCTATCAGTGGAGGCGTAAAAGATATCCTTGGGCAAGCCGGTGCAGATTTGGTGTACATTTTCCTTAATAGCTGTAGAATAAAGAGATCAAGCCGGTAGGAATCGAGTTCTTTGGACGCCACGCTACTGGTACGTGTTCTTAGGCGTATGTTTTGTTTTTCTGTTTGAATTATAAATCAATATCATGTCTTATAGAGTCTATTCGTCATTTCTACAAGTTGTGATACGTTTCCGAAAATAGCCCAGCGAATTTTAAATGCTTTATGCCACACCTGGCCATAAAGTGGCTTTTTCCGCACGCTGCGCGTACGGAAAAAGCCGCTTTCTGGCCAAGTGTAGACATAAAATGATGTACACAACACGGGAGGTAGGTAATAAAGAAAGCCCTCGATCGCATATTTACGTCCCTCGCTTGCAGCTCGGACCGCAAACTTCTGCGATCTCGGCCTTTGTATTACCACCGTAGTTGTGTAATGTACTTTTGTGTAGTTTCTTTGTTCTATAAATTTACACCTTTTAAGAAGTATCAGATGAATTTCTGAATGCCTTTTGCTTTGCATTTTATGAATAATTCAGAAGGTAGAGAATCATATCGTCGTACCTACGCTTATGTAAAAAAATATTTAGCTTTTTTTTTCAAATTTTGCACTTAAACGCTATGCGATATTGAGTCATGTGATGTACTCTCTATGCTGTAACTATTCTCGTTTTAATTACCTTGTTGGATTTTTTGTAATTATACCTACTTGTTTCCAATAATTTCATTGCTTATGTAATCTTTACAGTCATTACTACTGGTGTACATAATTTTCCAAGTCATTAATAAAGGCCTTGCAATATTATTTGCGCGTGGTCTTTATGGCGTGGCATGCTGATAGTTCACGGGTTTCCCGAAAAAATGTGATACTTACATGAGGTGAAAGTTCCTTCTTCACGTATGGTGCCAATGTGAACTTTTAAAACAATGTTGTATAACATGCTACAGTATAATTAAGGTGACATAAATCAATACAGCAGATCTGATCATTATCTTGTTTTGTTTCTTTTTGGGGTAGATACGCTCATAATGACCATATGCAGAAAACTTAATTATTGGCCGAGCGAGCGCGAAGCATCTCCGTTTCAGCTTGAACAAAAATGCTTGCGTATTTCTGTCTGGCCATCTGTCCGCAGGTTCGATAATTATAAGGTTTTTATGTCAAGTCAGTTTTTGGATATTTTTTAATGGTGTAGTCAACTATAGCTTGGCAACTTCGTTGGTGACACTCACTGTGCTTTTTGTTATCTGCAGCCGTAACTACTCACACAAGTTACCGCCAACACGAACGGGGGCCTCCGGGGGCTGTCTCCGTCGGTCGTCGTTCGTGTTGGCGATAACTTGTGCGAGTAGTTACGGCTGTACATAACAAAAATGTGACACTCACATGTGTGCATGTGAGTGTCACCAACGAAGTTGCCAAGCTATAGTCATGGGGTTTGACGGACTCGACGTCTACAGCTCACAGAGCCTCTAGTATAATATTACTTTATATCTGAACAGAATTTAAATTAGTGCAAAGTAGTTTTAACAATATTATAAACAAAAAAAAAAACGGATAATTGCGAGACGGACTCGCCCACCGAGGGTTCCGTACAAATTTGTAGGTCCATATATTAAAGTACGTTTTGATTCCCTTACTAAAGACTAAATGTTTTATGATCAGAGCTGGGAATAGGCCGTGCCTATTTACCTAAACTTCGCGGGAGGACGTAACTAAGAGTGGTTACAACCACCAAAAATAATTAATTCTTTTTATTGAACCCGGGATTTCCCTGGTTTAATAATAATACATTATCCATATAAATTCACGCTCAGGGTTAGACTATTAATGAAATACAATTGTCTAATGCAGAAATTTTGTATGAGGTCGATTTTTGAGTTCTCAATATATCTTGCATTTCATTAATAATTTAACCCCCAGTGTGAATTTATGTACATTATGTATTCTTATTAATCCCAAGAAATCCCGCGTTCAATAAAAATAAATAATTATTTTTGGTAGTTGTAACCACTCTTAGTTACGTCCTCCCGCGGAGTTTAGGTAAATAGGCACTACCTATTCCGAGCTCTGTTTATGATTTAATTACAAATGTATAGTTTTCAGTTATTTTCCTATACTTTGTAGAATAAGACGATATTACTTGTCAAATTTCATAGTACTAGGTCAACGGAAAGTACCCTATAAATTTTGGTTTCCTTAAGAGTGTCGAAATATACGTTTATGCCACACCAGAAAGCGGCTTTTTCCGTACGCGCAGTGTAGACATAAAATGATGTACAAACAGCAACGCACTTAACTGCCCATTAAAGACAGAGCAGAGAGAAAATGATAACGATTGAAAGAGATATATATATTTGTATTATGTCAACTTCAAATCAAATAACGTTTGCGTATGTCTAATGTGCCTTTGAGCTTTGTCATTGTAGTTGTTTGGGCAAAGTTTTTTTTCCATACTGTAAATAAAGGTTTTATTTCAACAAGACAGGTGAATTTGTCAAAATTATGATTTAGCTTTCAGACGAACGTTGGGATGAAATAAACTAATTATATTGCTAATGCTTTTATTGGTGCTTCATATTTTTGATATGATGCACCAATATAATGTAATTTATATTTATTATTCATTCATTATTTTCCACGAATTCAATAATATAATATGGCATTAATGTCAATAATGACGTTGGATCAGCCATAAAAGAAAAATTATTGTTTCAAAACTTTTTTGAATAATAGCCAATTTATACTCATAAACACACGCACACATGCATAACACGACGCCTTCAAGTGTGATTCTCTTTCTTGCAGTATTTCCCATTTTTGAAGTGTATAGTTAACTGTGTTGCTGTTTGTACACAACACGGGAGGTAATAAAAAAAGCCCTCGATCGCATACCACTCGCTACGCGTACGGAAAAAGCCGCTTTCTGGCCAAGTGTATATACATAAAATGATGGAATACCGTGCAGATCCGAGTAGGTAGGTATATGGTTTTTCTTAAACATGCACTGAAATGTTGACATTACGTGCCTTATAATAGGCCACAAAGTACCTAGTTTCAGGTGCGGCTTGATACTTGGCATTTAATGGAATTTCATATGGCAATGTTGTATGAAATTTTAAAAAACATTAAACAATAAAATAATATAAAATAATTTATTTCTGCAAGTACTCTTTTACAAGGGCTCTTTTACATGTCTCATTATACTGTTTTCTCTTCTTTTCTTTTGGCGCTTCGGGTAATGAATGACCTTCTGGTGAGAAGAAGCGCCGGAACAAACTCACCAGTTTCTCTTTTCGACCATTGTGATTGATAATTTGACCAATAAACGATGTTTGCTATATTTTAAAATTTTATTTATATAAAATCGAGATCAATAACAAATAAGACATTATAACGATTTCCAATAATTTTAAATTGCAGACTTAACTGCAAGAATACACATTTTAAAATATCTAATCTAAATATTCGCGGTAAAAATGTATACATACTGAAACAGTTTTCGGAAAGGAAATTGAAAATGTTTCATTCTGTAATAGTATTTTTCCTCTACTTTTAGTGTCTCTAGAAAAAAAAAATGATTTTTTGTGTGTTTTTTTTAAATTATTTCATTGCATTTTTGAGAAAAGCACTATACATACCTCGGCGTGAAATGAGGTTGCCAGCCTCGTAACTATCTGGCCTCGCTCGGCCATCTATATGTACTCGGCCGGCAACCCCTCACTTCCCGGCCTCTGTAGTAATGTACTACTCGTATTCATTTCAACTCGATGAAGGGTCTTGACCGACAGATAGACGGACAATAAAGTGACCTTATAAGGGTTCCTTTTTTCCTTTTAAGGTACGGAACCCTACAAATAAGATTTCGAACGATTTTCTTTCCAAACTTGACTTCCAAACAAATAAATCCAATCAAAAACATTACATATTTCTTTTTGTAAGTGGTCTTCTTTTATTTATTACATTCCAATCCATTATATTTCCCATTTGAAATACAAAAGTAACTTTGTAATCGCATGTATTTGTATAAGATTTCAAACTTACTTATGCAGTTCCAATATCTTTGAAAGGTGACTGAAATTGCAATATGTTTAGATTTTGCATGACTTGATAGGCTAAAAACGAATATATGTTTAAAATTTGGAGTTTATGGATCTGCTAGAAGTACCTTAGAATTATGACGATCATCAGTAAGTGAGTCAGTGACAAAACTAAGGAACTTTGACGTGCAATAGATCTTAAACTACAAGTTTAAATTGAATATTATTGAGAGTATATCTAGGTAAGTCATATTATTCCCTGAAATATCAGGGTTCTAGCCTTAACTAGCAGAAAATTACAGGAGGTTGAAAATGGCCTGAATGGCTTCGAGAAAAGAATGGTACAGCCGTACTTTTGTTTTGCTCGATTTGGCGGGGGCACTAACGTGCCCCCAGATGACTTCAAAACCAAAAATATTTAAGGAAAATTACGGAGAATACAAATACTTTGAATGAAACGCCCAGTTCAGATTAATTTTATGGTACTCGTAAGTATGCCTTCGTAAAGATTCTACTGGAGTCAAGATGGATGACAATATGTTTTAATCAAGCCAAGCGCCATTAGCACAGAGTGCATGATGTTTAATAGCATGAAAAAAGATTATGCTTATGGGCTGCAAAACAACTGTTGAACGCATCTGCGCCTCGCACCCTGCTGGTTTTATATAAGGGGATGCGGCGGCCCGCGGGACATTCTCGCGCCATCCGCCGGCCGCGCCGCTCGCCACCCAGTCGCCGGGACGCGCTACGAGAACGATTAAGTTGGTGAAAATGAAGTGCTTAACGATATGTGCAACCTTGACTTTTATATTCTGTATGATAGCCGTGGATGCAGCTGAATTTAACATGAGAGAAGAAATCAAGGCCATGGCGGAGCAAATCGAGATTTTGAAAACTTTGCACTTAACCGATGTTACGCGGCTCAAGAGAGAGATCGAAGAACTCAAGTAAGTTTATATTACTTATTAATTTGGTTTTATTTATCAAATATAAGTTGGTTAAACAGGTAATGAAAACGAGTTCGTATTAATTAAGTTTATGATTTTATTTCTGAACTTACCTGAGTATATTGTTTTGTTTTGAAGTACCTAGGTAATTGTAAAGTAGCCAAAGCGATTTCATATTTATTCAAAACCAAAAAAACGCTATGCGAAATTGAGAATCTGTTGAATCTAAGTGTGCTTATAAAAAAATAAATTAAGTATACATAGGTGGCATGTTAAACGGATCGTTATTATTTTAATTGACTCCAAAGAAGAGGAGATTCTTTAATTCGTAGTTAAAATTCAGCTGTTTGACTTTTTATGTCTGGTCAGGGATAATATTTTATTCTGATCACTTAGACCAATTACAATGATTACTTAGGCGTAGAGGGCTAAATTTAGCCAAAATCTGATATCGGAGTATACTCGTATGCGTGGTTTTGACAGTATTCCCATAAGTATAATTAACGTAAAGCTGCTCATGTTCATGTATTTGACGGTGTCGTTTATTTTTCTGCAGGTTCATTAAGTATAGCATAGGTTCCCAATGTGGTCCCTACCGGGCCCCAGTGGTCCCTGGGGATTCCTAAGGGGGCGGTAGGGGCCTTGGAAGAAATTGGGGGGCGTTGATGCTATCGCTTTTGAAAATTAATTTGCGTAGGTACCTACTCAAAACAACCACGTAAAGACAGGGACATCGATACCGATGTAGACTCTAAATCACGCTAGCAGGGGTCTCTCCAAGCTGCGCATTTGAACCCCCCTCCCCCCCTCGATGTGCTGGCGCTGAAAGATTTTTATTATGCCTGCAAAGTTTGGGAACCTAGCAGGCACCGTAAATTATGACTTTTATGGTAAACTATTATATGTCCATTACTTCTCCCGTATCCACGTGAGGTCCAATATGCGGTGATAAGTGGCCTAGAAATTGCCCTGTGTGTATCGTTTTATCTTAGGTGTGAATATGTGCAACGAATCAATTATTGTGTAATATGTGTTTTTATCTTTCTTGTATGAATATGTATGATAAAATAAAAATTAGGTGTAATTTACTTTTTTTTTGGATGGTTCCTGTCTCGTTTAGGCGGATCTCACACTGCAGCGCGAATCGCGGCGACACGTGACTCAGCGATTTTCAACTTTGTATGTAGAATCATCGATTTGTATAGAAAAATCGCGGGGTGGCGCACACTGGCGCGTAAATCGCGGCGACTCGCAACTACTGTGCGCAGCTACACGGAAAAAATCGCGGCGACGGGCGATTTCAGTGTGTTCTTCGCCTTAGTTAGATTTGGCCACTTTGGGAAAACTAAGGTTGTGCAAGTAAGGTGTAATTTACCCACATTAAAAAAACTAATAAAGAAACATCATGTTTCTTACCTATTAGAGACTTTCCTAAAATATTATTTATATTTTCTTAACATTATGTTGTTTTCTAATATTGTAAAACGTCCTTAGAACCTGCAGTTTTCCGAACCGGAGTCTCAGCATTTTTGAAAGTTTCTGTAGTCTTCATATCAATGCTAACAAGGCAATTTATATGATGCAACCGAAGAGCTATCTTCAATGCTCAATTGCTCGTTAATGCAGTTTCCGATTCCTTGCGCATATTCAGAAGAGTCAGTAAATAAATGCGCCGAAAGAAAAGAATAGAATCAGACACGTGAAAGAGCTCTTGAGGGCCTACTTGCAGAAATAAATTATTTTGATTTTGAATGAATATGAAAGTCGGTTAAAAATAGTGTTCAGTAGATGTTGTTAAAATAGAATAGCGACGCTCTGGAAAGTGTGGCCAAGCCCAGACTAAGCGACCTCGACTACTCCGTGAAGAGTAAAACATTTATTAGTTTCCTGGTCATTAGTGGCCTGGAGTGTAAATCTTAAAAGACGATTTTATACACTTCCGATGATTTAATTTGAAACTAATATTTGTGTAAAACCATGATAATGAAATACAAAAACCATGAAATACTTATTTGCTTATTAATATAATAGTACATTGTGCACCGAGGGTAGTAAGAAGGGGATTACTAACGAGAGTCTATTAGGAGCCCGACGCCGTAGGCGGAGGGCTTTTAATGACTCGAGTTTGTAATCCCCTTACTGCCCGTGATACACATAATGTTTTTCATCACATTTGCGAGGAAAAAAAATAAAATATAAAATCAAATAAACTAAACGCACCCGCTAAGAGACAACTTCAACTGTCAACATTTTTCTTTTCAATATCGAGGGTTTCAGGCCAAAGTGGCGTATGTATGTAAGTAGGGTTCTTGCTTATACGCCCCTTTAGCATGAAGCCCTCGATATAGTCTTCCACAGATAATGCTAAGAAGTAAGAACTGCGTTTAGTTTTTAAACTTGACAGGCAATGCCGCCAGATTGTACCGATTTTGAAAATAAAATTTTAAACTAAATTAATTTAATTGCATTAAAATAATTGCAAAAATTACTGAAATAATAGTAAAATATACCATATAAGTTTTATTATACACTAAAATTGGTTTAGTAGCCAAGTTTTGATGATGTGAAATAAGCCTTGGCTGATTTGAAACCCCCTTAGTCTGAAATGACGTACGGGCTGGTTCTATATTTTAAAACTAAAGTTTTTCCTCCCGTGGGAGTTATAGATTTTTATAACAAACGGGAGGTAAATCGGCTCGAGCTGGTCTATAAGCCCGCGTGCTATAACACCCTTTTCGAGCAAGTGTGATGAAAATTTAATAGCATAGCACAAGGAAGTACAAATGGAGAACAGCCTTCTTTACCAGTCACGTAACGATTAGGCTAAACAGAAATACAGGCCATATCATGATAGGTCATGTTAGAATGAAATATTAAGGTCCGACCGAGATCTCGGTCTCTCGGCCAAAAATCGCGCTGAGACCCCGGTCTCGGCTCTCGACCAAATAGGGCCGAGATTCTCGGCCGCGGCCGAGACTATGCAAAGACTTTTGATTGCTGAATTTGAATTTGCACGCTTCTATGCGGCCCGTTGGTCTGTTCAGCGTCGATTAGCCGAGACACATTTTAAGCCAATTAATTATAAGGCGATTTGGCAGGATTGCGAGTATTAACTTGTTCTTTTCGTTGTTGTTATTGCGGAAGAAAAGTTTAGAATTAAAATGCGGGATACAAACTTAATAAAATAAAATACCTAAGTATATGTTTAATCTGTGTGTGTCAAATTTTAACGAATGAAACATTTTTTTGTACGAAATCCGAATGTTTTCTTTATTTTTATAAATTCTCGGTCTCGGCCGAGACCAAAAAAACGGTCTTGGTCGGACCTTGATCTTGAAGGTCCGACCGTCTCCGTTCCGTTTCTCGTTTTGATTTCATAATATGAAATATTCAGCATAGACTTTAACAATAAAATTTACATATATTAATATTATGAATAGGTAGGTATACAGTAACTTAAATGGTGTAATTGTAGCTACTAAGGCTGGGACGTAAATAATACCTAACAATAAGTTGACCTTAATTCTTTGCCTCTCGTCGTTGTTTTATCTCGATTATGTACTAAATATTGCGTAGCAGCTACGACGCCCGGCACTCGTAGACCGTTCTGGCGCGGCGGCGTGCCGAACCCGCCCGTAATTCCGCCAACATCGACTTTTAGCGCATTATTCTTTCATCTACGCCTAACAGCGCTTTTACCTTACATTATCCAAAGTAAGATTGAAGCTCCGTAATATTCTTAGTAATTTGTAGGCGCTAAGAAGCAAAAGTCTATAATTTTCTTTACGTTGGAAAATACTTATAATGTCTTTCAGTTTCGTTATACACATATATAAGTACGTGTTTGTACAGTTTTATAATATTACAAAAATAAAAATGTAATTTAAAAAATAAAACCGACTTTAAAAAAGGAAGAAATAAAAGTTTTATCGTTTAAAAAGTCTAAAGTAAATAAAATATGAATTTTACGGCCGTTTTCTGTAACAATAACTTTGTTCGGCTGTGGAAAGCTTAGTGAAGGTCCCCGATGCATTTTCAGGCATCCGCGGAGGCGGGCCAGCCGTGACTTAAGACTCGTAGCGCACAAGTGGTGGCCGAGACGTCGAGGGGCGCCGCTGAATCAGGGCATCTGATCAATGCTGCACATATTTTACCGCTAGTGCTCTGTTAAAACTAGCTTTTAAGTGGATAATGATAGGGTTAAATGACAGTTTCCATTAACATACATAATTCGATGACGGGTTTTAGTTAATTGAAATATGGCGCGGATTCCATAATCTCTCATATAAATTCAGGTGCCACTTGCAAGGACTGCCATCTCGTTGCAATTACATATTTTGAAGAGAAGGACCGACCATGCAGACTGAATGCAGCCCAGTTACATGACTGCGATTATTATTAAAGCCACTGCATCCATTGGCAGCGCTGTTTAGCCGGTAAATCGCCCTGAACCCGACGGTAACTCGTGAGGCGAACGGAGTTATTTGTAAATACATTTTTAATATTACCTCAGTGACTCCAGCTCACAGAGTGCAACGAGGTCGGAAATTAGCCTTTAGATCTTATTTGAGCGCCCGCCCCTCGAGTTGACCTATAAAGTCTGTGCAGATACTACTCTCCCTCGCTGAGTAAATTAAATGCGATCTTTTTATATGCAGTTCAACTGCTTTGCTTTGGTTTGAGTATGGTATATTTACATTATTTATTGTTAGTGCACACCGCAAACTGTTTGTAGTTATAGAGTAGTTATGGCTTTTTGTGTGGTTGTTCAGGTATCTACTAATAAAGTCAGTCCAGCCCATTGCCTGTGAAAAATAAAGGGACTAAGGCATGCCTCAGAGTACAGGACGCATTAGCGATGCTAAATAAACTGGAAGTTACCGTGTAATGAGTCCAATAGGGGCAAACATCTGGCCTTAACGTGATGTTTATTTATATCCCGACCGGAAGTGATGGTCTCGAGCCCACATCCGGTAGCCGGCAAAATATGGTGCGCGTGCCGTGTACGCAACAAATTCCGAGGCACGAAAAAACAAGACAATTTTAATTATTTTTGGTGTTTGATTTTTACCCCTTCACCACATGACCCTTCAATAAAACTTGGCGAGTTTTTGAGGTACTTCTCCAATATTACGGGTGCACTTTGTTGGTTAGTCATTACTTTAATTACGATGCAAGATTAAATGCACGCTTCGACTGTGGGTACTAACGATGACCATATGCAATGCAACGTAACGAGTGAGCATCGTTCTGCACAACATTTACACACAAAGAGTTTTATTATTATGACTTTGAATTAGAACACGTTTCTAAAACAAGACGCTTAATAGGAATAAGGTCCAATTCGCCGCATTTTTAAAACGGCCGCTTAGCACATGGCGCGTTCGCACCTGGCGTTGAAAAAAGTTTTAAAAGCCCCAAAACACGCTCAAAAGGCTCAATTTACTGATAGAGGTTCTATTAGATTGCCACGCGGCTCTTTGGGAGTGTGCTTAGAGATTATAATCGAAGGTATCGCGCGACCTCCGGCCGGCTGTTCAACGCATCTGTTCATTAATTGTTATAGTTTTTAAACCGTGCTTTCTAATGTGGGCACTATTAAGCGCTCTGAATCTTAAAGCAAATTCTCTATCAGCGTGATGTCATCATACATACCTACTTAGTCATTAGGATACATCATTTACTTACTACGATACGATACCTACCTAACCACCAGTGGTTATAGGTACCTGTGGTTTAACCACTTACTTAATCTTGTTACTCAAATTACAATGGAGTAAAATTTATAATTAAAGGTCTCCGTAAAAAGTAACTCCGAAGTTTCCTTCAAATTTTTAATTTTAATAATGCTACTGAAACTGGAGTCACCTTCTGCTCGACTGGAGATTATTGCTTCAATAAAACAGGCGGGGCACCTCCGCTGTCCGAGGCATATTACAGCGGAAAAACGAACAGTTTTTCGTATTTATTTTAACAATTCAAGACAATTAGGACGTTCTTACTCGGAACGAAGTACCTTTAGTGGACGCAATTAGATGATTCTCTAAAAGCGGGTAAACTTTTATTACGTTTGTAGGACAGATCGAAATTATGCAGGATATTCTGCCTTTATGTACTTATAATACTTCCCTATGTGAATTATCTTGATATCCTATGC
This sequence comes from Eudemis profundana, assembly GCA_947034925.1. Taxonomy (NCBI): domain Eukaryota; kingdom Metazoa; phylum Arthropoda; class Insecta; order Lepidoptera; family Tortricidae; genus Eudemis; species Eudemis profundana. Next base: position 33,080,487 of record OX344794.1, read on the forward strand.
ATGTAAACTCATGTATTTTGGATATCGAAATGGATGCGAAATATTGTACTTTGGGCTCATCTCATATCAAATAGGTAATCCGAGTAAATATACCTACCCACTGTCGGTGTATCGCCCTCTTAGAATACTGTGTAGTCAATACAAATTATTTCACGCTAACCTGTAAATTTCTTATCGAAAATAAGGCAAAATTAACTAATCGACACCTATTTAGGGTTATCACGATTTTAAAGAAATTAAAATCTATTAATATGGAAATGATTTGATGTTTGAATAAAATGATGACATTTTACTTTTTTCGTAGAAACTTCATACTATCTTGTTTTGGCTCTTCATAAAAAGCAACTGATTTGATCTGTCAGGAAAGTATCCTATTTAGCTGACACATTGCCGCATAGATATCGCCGACCACTAATATAAACAATCGGGTAAAAAATGCGAATAAACACAATTTTTAGGGTTTTGAGGTACGGCTCAAAAGGAAAAAAACAGAAAACAGAATCCTTATAAGATCACTTTGTTGTTCGTCTGTCTGTCTGTCCGTCTGTCAAGACCCTTTATCTCGGGAACGCGTGGAGGTATCGAGTTAAAATTAAAACCATATACTCAGGTCTATGGTCCCTTGAAGCTGTGAAAAAATCATAATATGAGTACCTATAGGAGAAAATTTGAAAGTAATTAAGTTTAATAAAATCATTAAAAATAGACTTTACTAAGGGAATCAAAATTTATAAGGTACTTTATTATATGTACCTACAAATTTGTACGGAACCCTCGGTGGGTGAGTCCGACTCGCACTTGTCCAGTTTTTTTTCTCGACGGGAAAAAGTGTTATTGAATTCAGTGGATGAGGGTGGAAATGGTAATGAGGCCGCGCGGCGTAACGTTCCTTCTCTTTGCTTACGAATCTCACGATGGTTGTTATACTTCAAAGAGCAAACTAACAATATACTAAGTACCAATTTGTTTGATAAAAGAATTGTATTCCATCCACTTTAACACGTTATGATATTTAATTGATAACTTGAAATTTTAGATAAATCTTATCACGTTAATATTCTGCCACTGCATCTGATTACAATAAAATACTTTAACTAGCGAAACTGTTATTTTAGGTTCTTCCTATTTGTTTACAAAAGAATTTCTGAAAATAAATATTGTGCACCGTATTGACATGTTTAGCGGAAGCGCTTCGATTGTTGATAAAACATTTTTGATGCCGATATGCGTTTGAACAGTGATAAGAGTTTTTAGGTCGGTATTTTATTATAACTCAGTATTTCAGTTGAGCATCGAATCGCAGATGGCTATTTTGTCATAGCTAATATTCGTCCGATAATTTCCGATACTATTATGTTAAACTTACCTACCTAAACTTATTTATGTATGTACTTCGTTTTTCATTTATTTTATACCTTGATAATTGATCCTTGGTCCTAATTAGGTTGTATAAATTATGTCTGATTATTATATGATTTATAATAGGGCACTCACTCGACAGATCAGATTAGTTAGTTTTTATGAAGTGTCATAATGCTCAGGTAGTATGCAGTTTAATCCTCCTATAATCAAGTAGGTACCTGACCCATGTCAGGCCCACCTTATTTGTTTTTAAGTACACAAAGAGAACTATGAATGTTGGAATAGAACAACGCTGTTTATTTAATCATTTATTCAATAATCAACGTATTAATATTAATAATAATGTTGGTTCAAAAATCAATTTTCACTATTATCTATAAGTTTTTTTAAAAAGCGACTTCTGGGCCTTATTCAGACCAGTATTTCTTAATAAGGCCATACCCGGGCCTTATAATGGCATATGAAATAATTATGTTTATCTTATCTTAACATTAATATTTAGTATTTTCTGTATAGAATTAAGTCTTAACACAAAATAAACTATATGTTAATTAAAAAACTCAAAAAATATTTATAACATGTGTTTTTGAAACTTCGTAGGAAAGGAACAATAAACTTAATAAATTCAAAACCTTGAAGCTACTGTGAATAAGTTGTGTATCTTAGTTATTCTTATTTTAGAGACAAAACACAGCAATTAAATAAAACTATACATTCAATAGAAAATCAAATAAGATAGGAATTTCTTAATAACAGTAATTAAGTATCGACTTACGAGAATCAGTCTCGACTTACAATACTGACTGATTCTCAGTCAACCACCTATAGGTACTGTCTCTGATAATGCAGATATCCATGGTCTATATTAACTGCTTTCCATCAGGCAGCTCGTCGGCTCGTTTGCTATTTATTACATGAAAAATAAAACACTCTTCAGTCTTAAAAACTTAACAATTCTATTAAATTCAAAGTAAAAGAAAACCAAGGGCATTTCTCTAGAAATATGTCTGCGGTCACCTCATTCATCTGGGCCTTTTTCATACTAAATGTATGGAGACAGATGAATGAGTCGCAGACATATTTCTGGAGAAATGCCCCCAAGTCATAACTTAGTTGGCAATGTATGCCACAGGGTATTTGAAATCTTCAACGTGCATCAAGGCCCACACATATCTCGTAAAACCAGGCACCACACAGTCTACATTACCTCATGCCCAAACTCTTATCTTCTTTGCAAGCAAGTTTCCATAATTCTACTAAAATATAGAAATAAAAAAACCTTTATTATTATATAGTCATAATAAGGCCCAGGACATTCCTCGATGGGCTTATAAGGCTAGAGTAGTAACTTCGTACAAAAAAATTACAATAATATATATTCTTAAATTTTTAACTAAAATTTTGATAACACCATGTGTAAAAAGCTAATAAACCACTACATATAATTAGAATAAAGATTTACTAAGTAATATTGAATACAGTTACGTTTTAGTAAGATGAAATTTAATAAACGCCTACGTGTAGAGATGTGCCGTTCCCGGGAATATTACCCACTTGTATGGGGAATATTCCCGCGGTGGGAATATTCCCCATACAAACGGGGAATATTCCCGGGTATGGCACATCTCTACCTACGTGCGATCGCATGCGCTGCCTTCTATCGACTGCAAATTTCGTCAGGTCAGGATCACGTAGCGTTTGCTATGGCATCGGTGGCCATTCTAGGTTTGAAACTCGACGATGAGAGCTCGATCCGTTTGACTTTGTAGTTTTGGATATTTAAAACGTGGGCTTTATTAGGCACTGGGCTTTACATGAGTCAGGTACCTCACTCTTGAACGTTCCGCTCCCACTTGAATGGAAATCCTACATCACACTATAAAAATATCTCAGAACCTTACGTTGCCACAAAGAAATGATTTTACAATTTTATAATAGCACCTATAAATGTTGAATGAAAATAATGATAATGCAGTTAACGGAAACGGAAGCCAGGAGCAGGAGACACGCCGTTACGCGTGCGATGTTGCGGAACTATATCCTGCGGCACCAACCATTCTGTTCATTCCTTTGCTCAGTTTTTATATCTTTATGTTATAAAAAAATCCTTTATGGTAGATCTATTTTCAAATTCTGTCTATTTTAAAAAATCTATGGTTAAAGATCGGTACGGTAACACAAGTATGGTTCAACTATTGTCTACTTGTGTACATGACTTGTGAGTTATTGTAACCTGGTCTATCTTAATTCGAAACTCGGTTAAGCAAGTAATTCAACCAAGAGTATTCCATAAGTAATTTGTGTTATTAGTTATTGTGCTGCTAGTACCTACCAACCCTTGTAAACCGACCGCGTACTTACACAACTTTCGCAAAGAGCACACCATTTCGAAGCGGAACTTATTTCTTTTTGAAATTAATTAACGTAATATTGACTCTTCTCTTCATTTTCATCTTTTCTCTTGACAAACTTTGCTGAGAGTAATATAATTATTCGAATGTCGTGTAATATTTACCTAGCTACGTACTTATTCTGTCGAATAAGGTGTATAAATTTATACATATTTTTACTTCGGCTATTTATTTGATTTATATTATTATGCTAGCATACGATGGTTACCGGTGATTTTTTATTTTATTGATTAACTGATAAATTAATCCAACGTTGATATCCAAATTTTAGAAATAGACACCTACTATAAACTCATGTTTTTATGGTCCAGCGCACACAACTATGGTCCAAACTATGATTCACTCTCATGTAGACAGTTACACACTATCTTTAACTATAGAGGTAGTTATATGATGCATTAGATATTCAATTATTGCTCATGACATGATTCACACGACTAAAGCCAAAATTAGCGCGGCATGTACACAAGGAGATACTCCAAAGTTTGGACCATATCTAAGTATAAAAACCTTTTGTGCAGGGAAAGATCATCAACTGCTCAGACGGGTAACCAGTTGCGGAACGACCAGACGACGCTGGAATGGGCGCGCTCTTCGCTCCAAGAGCTGCGCGGGCAGCTGCGCGAGCTGCGCGCGGGCCTCAACAGCTCGACTCTGCTGCGCCAGTTGCACGTTATCCGGAACGAGGTAAGCAGATGATGCTCATAATTAGGGATGTAACGATACCGATATATCGGCCGATATATCGGTATCGCCGGTTATATACAATCGATATTTGAAGAGCGCGAAAAGAATTTGTTGTATGAAAAAAAACCTGCAAAAAGTAATTCCAATTACTGACTTAATTTATATATTGGTCTATTGCCTTGTGCAATAATAATTACTATGTTAATTATATATTTGGTTCATTATAAAAAAAAATTGTATTGACAATTTATTTATTTTTACTTTACACCTTCAAGGTTGACTATCTGTTAAATATAGCCAGTTTTAGGTATAATAAGGACATACAAATAATAAATCTGAAGTACATACTTCATTAGTTAGCTGAGATATCGGTATCGCCGATAATTTACTACAAATATCGGTATCGGTATCGTATCGGCAAAATTGTGTATCGTTACTCATAATACCTCTAAATATCTCCAATTCTATCGTCACTATCTACTTACTGCGCTAGCACTTTGCTACGCCATTAACAGTTTATCAACGAGGCTAGCTCATTATCTCATACCGTTACCCTAAACCATTCGAACATCACACATATACTGGGCTTACTGGTCGACAGCGTGACTTTGTAAAATGTAACAAAATTCATATTTAATTACAAATAAGTATCAATTTCGAAATACCTAGATTTTCAAGAAAAACACACTATTTATATATTTATGTTTCTATATTTTATATCTCTATAAAATAAGACGGTTGTTATTTCTTTATTTTTCTTGATAACTAAGTACTCTATTTTTATAGAACATAATTTATACCACATTCTTTATTCCTACACCAACTTGCCGGGATATGTATGTTTATGTGATATGAAAACGGGTTTCGCGATGGCTGCAGATGGCGCAGTTTACGGCGTGCTATAAATGCTCGTCAATTGCATTAAATTACACGTTTGCAAACTCAACGCAACCTGAACCACAGAATAGGGTAATGAATACTCTGTACTAAATACAGAAATCGCAGTGTCGAACAAAACACTTGTTTGGAGGTAAGTGTACTAAATGGATGCTAAACCGACGTGCAAGCATGACTTTGGCTATCAGCCAGTTTTTCAAGATTTATATATTTAAAGCGTATGTTCATAAAATTATTCTATAGTGACGAAATGCCCTTATCATTCCGTTTTAACTATATGACATCCTAACTGTCCGAAAAAGAGAGTAACATAGCATATATGTTTGTTGTAGTTGAAGCAAGCTTTGGTGGAGACATCGGACCTGGGGCAGCTGGCGCGCGCGCAGGAGGCGCGCGTGGACAAGTTGGACGGGGACGTGAGCCGGCTCAAGTATGAGGCGCAGCAAACGCGGGCCGCCTTCGCCGAGGTGCGCACTCTGGTTGCCGGTTTGGCCAAGGAGGTGAGCACTCACAAACTAGTAAACTAAGTAGGTATGTACAGGCAGAAAATTCCCGTCTCTTCGCGACCATGACGTCACGACACGCCGAGAAATCGCGTAAAAACCATTAAAACATGATATATTTACATTTTATATCAAAGTTTCGGACGTGCTGTGACGAGATAAGAGATTTCTCTTATAAAATAATAAGTGAAAATCGTAAAAGTTTAAATCAAGAATCGCACACCATACTTACCTACCTACTATAAAAACAAGTTCATCAGTTAAATCACACGAAATTTTCTTAAAAGTTTAAGGTAAGGACAAGGTCATCGCAAGTTGTCTCCTTATTTCACTAGACCTTGTCAGATTGTCTATACATACATATCTTTTTTCGCTTACATCATTTATAAAAGATTTATTACAACCGTAAAAGCCTAATGCCGACCCTTTCTTAAGTGTGCTCACTAAAGATGGGCCCGCGAGCTCGCAGAGGATATTCACAAAATATACCCATTGAACCCTTATCATCCTCCAATAGGGAATCGCATCTTATGAAGTGTAAATCGTTGACCTGAATTTGATTTTTCTCATATATACAACATAGGTGGTGACTATGCCAGCTCGGATACGTCTACATATTATTTAATTTTAAAGTAGATGTTTTTTGCTGTTGCAAATGTTACCGATTCATATATGTGATTCTGATTTTGGTTCGTATCGTAACTATCGTAAAAACAAAGTTTTTGATTCTGCGCAAAAAGCATTTTTACCGTCGCATACGGTATCAATAAAAATATATAATAAATAACAATAAAGCAAATTGCTCAATCTTTGAGAGACCTGCAATTAAGTATAACTCTTTTATTATTTCGTACAAAGTAATTCCTTAATAAGAAATAACCAGTCCAACGTCTGTACACAGTATACTCAGACAATGAACTCGAACCTAACATATATCTTAAAATAGTACTTCCAAACTTACTATTCCACAAAGAACGTCATGTTGTAAAAGAAGGGCAAAGCAAAATTGAAATAGTCGGTAGTAGATAGAGTCAGTCGTATACGAGAACAAATGTTTATGTATGTGGGCCTGCTGCTTTCGATAGGATAAGTAAATTGGATAGAACCTTGTGTAGTTTGGCGTGGCGAAAATATGAAACGTTATCTAATAACGAAAATGCATAATCGAGCGATAACCTGCGCGCGGTGGGACTCCGAGCCCTCCGCGTAAAATATTTACTTTAGTTTGTTCTTCTTAAACCAGGAACAATTGTTCCTAGTGCATTTAAATATCGGCAAGGACCCCACCTAATTTTTTTTAAATACGTAATAAGATACTATACCTAATCGAAATAGTATGTTCGAGTCATAAACTTGACAATTACGACAAGCTTGTAACTTCTGATTATAAACGGTTGTTATTGAAAAATAAATACATACATGTCAACTGGATGCTATTAAACCTCAATCAGTCCTGAACCCATACTCGTCTTGAATCATAGGTAAAATAGCCTAAATCGATTACTGTTTGAAATGCCTAAAATCTCTTAACTATTCTCAGTTATTTAGTTGACTAAGAGTAGAAACATAATAGCGAATTATTGTCAATGGAGACACTTTCTGTCGCCCATGTCTTGACTTTCATAGATATAAGTGTGTATAATGAATGAGTATTTTAGTTAGACTTTGATGTCTTTAAGATAAGATGGCAAAAACAACCATGTGATGTGATCATTTCATCACATGTTTTAATCCAGGGCACAGATCCATAATGTGTAATTATACTAATTGCTGTAATCGAATGTGAATTCATAATCGCTTTCTGCCCGAACGAGTAAACGTTGGGACCAAGTTCCAATTCATTGTTTTACTAAAATATGGCATTCATTATGAGTTGGGGTTTGTATGATTACATTAAAGAATTGCGTTACGAACTTTATTTTTCTGTATTCTCTATAGAGTATATTATTGTTTGTGGGGGAGTTTTAATAACAGGTGTTATCCCTCTTCACGGTATGTGGCCGTAACCGTTGGTGACCGTTGCGTTCGTAATTGAGTATTATAATTTGTTTGGAGTTTTGAATATCGTTAAGGTTGGCTGGTTGCACGCCTGCCTACTCGGATTCAAATGGGATTGATTGATCGCCGAACCTTATTAAAGCAGATGCCCGTAATACAATGCGCAATTACAACGGTGAGATTAGGACACGTAATTGGTTTAATCACTGGATTAGGTAAGATCGTGTCAAACTGTGTTAGAGGTAATTCGAGTCAAACTGAATGACTACTTATTATCTGAGTGCCCACTTGCCAGTATACTCGTATATTTTTACGGGTGCGTATCATAATATATAATTTCAATATATATAAGTTCAAAACACATATGTTCAAAATATATACAATCAAAATTAATAATGATTGAAAATCATAACAGTTAAAATCCATAACGTACGATGGCCATAATGGTCGAAATATATACTGACGAAATGCATATGTTTACAACTCATAAGTTCAAAATATATAAAGTCTAATGATATAATGTTTATAAGAAATCATGATCGAAATCCAGAACTTACGATTGGGGGATGAAGAGCGTTATACAATTAAATTCAATTGTACAAACTTTGATTATAAATAGCCGTGTACTAGAAAAATTACTCAAGTATTTATTCCTCAAATGCTTGTTTTTTTCAATTAAGTTGCGACATTTTATGGTTGCAAGTGATCCTAACACGCTCCTCCTCGCTTCGCCCGTCGTCGCACCTAACCGGGTTCTCAGACTACATTTTAAAAATGACAATATTCTGAGTAATCTGAAAGTTTAAAATATTTGAGTTTTTGAGTCATTTGAACCCAAAAGTTAGGTGCGACGACGAGCGAAGCGAGAAGGAGTGTGTTAGGATCACTTGCTACCAACACACGCCACAACTGCATTAATGTGAGCTCCATGTGAATTTGATTATTAATTATGAAAACGTCCTTGCCGATGTAATAAATGAAGAAAAATATTGATTTTTTGTTTTAATTTCATACTATACATACAATACAAACAAGGTAGGTAGTAAGTAAGATTTATTTCGCTGTTATAAAAATAGTTAAATATGTATAAACTTAAAGGCTCGGAGGTTACGCTATAATTAACCTTTATACCTGTGTTAATGTTGTTCCAAAGCCCATTATATATTTTGACCATTATGCATTTCAAGCTTAGGAGTTGTGACCATTATGAAATTCAACCGGTATATATTCTGACCATTATATATTATGACCATTATGAGTTTAGAACTTATGAGTTTCGAACTTATATCAAACAACTTTATACATTTAGACCCATTATATATTTTGAATTTCTACATTTCGACTTTATTCATTTCAACCGTATATGTTTTGACTTTATATATTTTGATACGTACCCGTCACAAGTCAAATGCCAATCACAAATATTCTATCACTTAATATAATTTTAACAAGAGAGCATTCGTGAATTGAAGTCAAATTAAAAGTTATTTTTCACTTGAGTCGCTGCGTGACAACTATTTGGGTTAAATCCTTCAGCTTCAGAACTGATTAAAAAGTAGAAGTAAACTTTTCACGTAAGCGGGTAAAACTAGGATTAGGATAGGTGCAGAATAAAAACAATATTCTACCACTGAATTTGTATATATTCTGCGTACGTACGCGTATGTGTTGCGTACCTAGGTTTTTATTCCCAACATCATTGTAATAATATGTAGTTGCATTTTAGAAATGTAGGTACTCGTTTATTTTAGGTAGAGACTTAAATAAATTCGATATCAAAGTTTTTCAAAGTAAAAAACAAAGTGTATTAATAGGCGGATTCTCAACTGAATCCTAAGTAACGATCGCTCCGCTGGTTTTCTGTGACTTTTTTTTACTTTTACACCAGAATTATTACAAGAGGGTTATTATTATTTATGATGTTTGATGATGAACATTTATAGGTAGACTATAAATCAAAACCTTGTCAGCTAATAAAATAATCGCTGTATAGGTATGTAAAGGTAGTTAATAAAATATTGTTTGTCCATCAAAAACACACTGAATGGATAATATAAAGTAATTTGTCGCATATTTAATTACTACATCCTACCCTACTACTTAATATTATAAATGTAAAAGTTTGTGAAGATGTTTTGTGTGATGAGTGGTTTGTGATGAATTTCGAAAAACGGTGAAAACACTTTTCTTTTATTCTAATGAAGAGTCTAAACATGATCGTTCAACCCTCTTACTTTAAAAATCGCAGACTCTCCATACAGACTTTCAATCCCCATTTAAACCCTTAAGGAGATGAATTTCGAAAAACGGTGAAATCTTTTTCTTTTATTCTAATGAAGAATCTAAGCATGAAGTTTAAAAGCTCTTACTTAAAAAATCGTAGTCTCTCCATACAAATTTTGAACCCCTATTTGAACCCCTTAGGGGATGAATTTCGAAAAACCCGTTCTTATCTCTCAACTACGTCTTATGACCTACTGTGAAAATTTCAAGTTCTTCGCTTCAGTAGTTTCGGCTGTGCGTTGATGAGTCAGTCAGGACTTTGCCTTTTATATATATAGATAAATATTGTGGAACATTTTTACACTAATAAAGATTTAATTTTTTCAAATGAAAGTTTTTCGTTATTGTTTGGTTTGTATTGTGGCCATTTTCGTCATGTTACAACATAATTCCAAACTTTTTTTACTGGCACTGTAATGTACTAATGTGTGTGTCATTACTGTAAACTAAACTACCTAAGCAAAAGTTTCGTGCATATATATGTAGCAATTGTCCAATATCTTTAGTACGAAAAATAAACGCAGCGATGCACCGTAATGTTATGAATTGAGCGAACATTGCGAGCGAGCGTGCAGGTGGACAACTCCTTTCACAGAAGGCTATTGAATCGACGGCGGTGAGCGATATGGAACGAAAAATAGGGTCAGTGAACCGGGCAGGGCTCCGTCAATACCAGACAGTGCAATTATTTGAGTGTTCCCTCCTATACAAAATAAAAATGGTAGCCTCTATCAAAAATTTTAGTTTTTAGGAACAGATTTATTTTAGTTTTTGCTTATTTAGTTTTAATCCAGAATTAGTTTATAGTATATTTATTTTGGTCTATTATACCTATTACCAATAAAACTAATTCGTTAATAATATTATTTTCCGGAATCTTCTCAGAAAACATTTTTTTTTACCAATACCTATAAAACAAACCTGACTTACTTTGATCCACGGGATAACATTAATAAATATTTTTTAAACTAAGTATACGAACTTTAGTTCTGAACGGCTTCAGAAGATGATTGTTAAGATTGCACATCTCAATAAAAATACATTGGGCCCTATTTAGACGGCGCGAGAACCCGTAAGCGAGTTTCATTTCATGATCGATCATTTCAAATCGATGACATCAGTTCCTGAGATATCTGGCTGTGGCAGATAGACATACGGAGTCGCACCATTTTGGTACGGAACCCTAAAAAGAAGAAATTGGAGCGTGTGAACATCTTGCCGAATGTGATACGTGTTCGTAAGCGGAGCTCGGTAGTTGGCAAAAACTACCGCACACGGGGCCTCCCTGGGCCTATCTTTGCTCACAAATTCTTCGTTCCAAGTCGAATACTGCCGTCTTTCTCCCTCAAATACAGTATAAATAGGGGACTGGGTGGGACGGCACGATATGGAAATAGGGCAGGGAACTTCAGATACTAGGTTGAGTCATCTCATTGACAATTTGACACCTACCCGAATAATCCATGTGGGTAGCACGAGCTGTCAAACTTGAAACCATTTATTTGTCTAACTTCTAATGAAACTAATAAAAAAGTGTCACAGTAAGTGCATAATTCAGATATCCTCGCTACTTACTAAAAAAAACTCGTATCTAAAAACGGATTAACCGTTTTTGAGTTATTGCCGATAAACTGCGCTTCTCAACAAAAGGACGTAATAGGGATGATGACTGGGTTAAAAATATGTAATTCTATTTAGTCCGTCAGTTAGATTATGGAAAAATATGGGACACGTATTATTTGGTTTATCAAAATATTAAAAATCGACAAAGTTATAGATCATCAAACTTCTGGAGTGGGGGCTTGTGACGTCACTCTTGAGTACAATTTGTACTCAAGAGTGACGTCACTCGAAACTTCTAAGCACTCTATCCTCGCCAGTTTTTGTTTGTCAAACAAAACAAAAAATACGTGTACAATATTTTTTCATAATGTAACAGACGGACTAAACAGTTTTTTTTAGTCATCTAGCCTATTGCTATGAAGATACGCTTTTTTGTTGTTGTATTTATTTTACATCGTATTTTTTACCTTATAGTTACGGCTATGGAACCCTACACTGAGCATGGTCCGACATGCTCTTGGCCAGTTATTTAAGTAATGACGATAGGTATCTATGTGTGGTGTCTTGCAGGATACAAATTGTGTGCAGCGTGCATGTCATTCTGTGTTGGTGGTTGTACGGGTTAATTAATCTACCATATATGCTAAAAAACATTAATAGATTAATACGCTTTATCTTCGAGGAAGATACTTAAAACTTTTTTATTTAGATTTGCTTAGCCCATCTCTTTGATATAATTTTAGTTTAATAAATCTTTTCCATTCATCAAACATTAAAATCTTCACAAAATACCCAGAAATGCTCTAAAATTTACCCTTACTTATTGCGAACGCGACCAAGGTTATTATCATTTTGATAGTGAGCCATATGGCGTGGGAGGCTTTATGAGTTACGAATTAATTCGCCGCGGTAGAATAATACGTGGGTAATCATATTTACTACCTGCTTTCGTACGATGGTAGTTTTATATTATATCAAAGACTTCCACAACCATCGGTCGCGCGCTTTTAGCCTCCATCGGCTACCAGTACCTAACCATAAAGAAAAAACGCATTTTAATTTTGAAATTGAGCAATCTAACGATAATCCCATTCCACGGTAACGAGATGACTGGAATGATGTTTAAATATTCGAAATATATTTTTTATTTCACTTAAAATGCTTCTCCTAACATATTTTCCAAGGAATGATCTTTTTAATTCCAAACATCGTCGAAATCGGTCTCTAGAGCTCGCCAAGACAAGATTACACGGTAGAGAGCAGAAACTTCCCGCGTAATACGTCTAGCTTAACAAAGTGAGTCAACTTTGGTCTCGCTCTCACTGTGCTTAAGTTGGGTACTCGACGTCTATCTGCGTACATCTCCGGTCCCAGTGCAGTAAGATTCCGACCAACTTTGTGAATTTCGCTAACTTCGATAAGCTTTTACAAAAAAACAGGTCCATGAATCCGATATTAAGTCAGTATGGGAATGCAACCTGGGTACCCGGGTAACCGATTTTATTTAGAGTCGGTAAAACCCGGGTATTTTGACTCAGAACAAGGGCTTAAAAAATCCTAGTAATTAATAAAAAATATGCATGTATCGTTTTATTTTAAAGGTTTTAAATAGAATCTAACGTCGGCCGCGTTAAAGCAAACGCGAAAAAACATCACATGCTTGTTTATCTTACTTAACACGGCCGGCAATATCTGCAAGTTCATTGTAGGTAATGCAACCCGGGTACCCGAAACCCGAAAACCCGGGTAATTGACTGTATTTAGAGTCGGGTTATACCCGGGTTTTATATTTGAACGGGTATTTCATTCCCTAGTCAGTATTGAAACGCAGGCCACATGTGCAAATTTGTTATTCAGCAACTAGCCTAAGTTCGTCCGTACGTAAGCGGGCTGGCCTTTATTATAATTATTGTGGTACTTGTGATCACGTAGGTAATATTTTTTGTAAGTATACAGAAGTCAATATGCTGGTTTGCCGAATTTGTTAACGAGATGAAAAAGCAATATATACCGATTTTACAAGTAGGTACATACATACAGTAAATTTCTTAGAGTACATACATACTTAACTACTGTGCTTACCTACAAAGGTTGAATGGGCCAGGGATATCAATTAATCCTCTTACTTAATTAAATGCATTTTTCGACATTTACCACACAATATTTTAATTTCGTTGGTGATATTATGAAATTCAAATTATTGTTTTTCAAACTTCTGACTGTCCCGGGATGATTTTGCTTGTTGCGTTTGTATTCTGTATTTCCCTCTTTTGATGTGTGCATTAAAGAGCATGTGTATTTTATTAGCGACAAGAGATGTTAACATAGTACTTATGAGGCATTTTATACGCCTTATTTCGTGTTGATTATAAAAATGCATTGCAATATATAAAAATAGCTTGCATCTGCAGCGCGAACCCGCTGCGGTGCGCGCGCTACTCATTGTCAGTTTGGCTCTGGAGTTTTTCTAATCTATGTTCGTCTCGAGCCGGCCCACTCCCTCAAATCTGTACATACAAATATTCACAAAAAAATTACTTCTGTACATTGAATTTATATTTTTAAGGCTATGGATGTAATAGGTTATTTGTTACTAATAACACAGTAAATAATCATAAACTAAAAAATGAGTATGGTATAGAACGGAACCCAGGGTGCACGGGACCGACTAACTCTTGGCCGATTGTTCGTCTAATAAATATTTCAAGATCATATATAAAACCATTAACAGTACCTATCAGAAATAGTTTCAAATAATTATTAAAAATAAAAAGAGAATTTTTTAGTTAATGTAATATTTTTCATGTAAACTATAATCACCAGTTGTTTTTAAAGTTGCTACTAGCTCGCTTCTCATGGTCACTACGTCCACCTGCGTACGCAGACGTCTGCTAACGTATATCCAGAAATAACAGCTAGTATAGGCAGCGCATAAGACTTATAGTTGCAACGTTGCATCTCGCCAGGAATGCCACTCGCTGCACACCTGGCCCGTGTCATACGCATGCCGTATCTCAACGAATAAAAAGTATCATTATGACCGAACAAACTAGTACCAACCGAGTTTTAATGCACGGCGTTTTAAGTCTGAATTCAAAGTTTACTTTATTGTACACTTATCTTAGAGCTCTTTACTTATAATGTTATGTACGATACATACAAGGACCTCTGAGATAGTTTCCATCGTCGCTATTGAAATTATTCGCATGGAAATGCACTAAAGGACGTAAAGGCCAGAAGCGATGCTACATGAATAAATACCAGCTATTTCCTTAGTGCTGGAACAACAAAGACGATGTAGAGACATATTACAGCAAGATAGAGTCAGTTTTAAAAGAAAGTCTGACCATTTTACCAACCAACAAAAAACGAGCTGACATTATTTCTGTAGAAACTAAGGAAATGATCAAGAGACGCACAGAACTGCAATATAAACAATGTAGAGATAAAAAAGATAAAAAAGAACTCTCAGATCTATATAAAACCACCAGTAAGCTCTTAAAAAGAGACTACGAAGATTACAGAATGCATATCATCCATAAAAACCTTACGTACACAGGCAGTCAAAAGAGAGCTTTTAAAGAATTAAATACAAGCAAAACCTGGATACCAACACTGAAAGAACGCAATTCGAAAAAATGTGTTCGAACACAAACACGGCAAGATGTAGTAACCCTAGCTACGACTTTCTATAGAGAGCTCTACAACCACCAAAACACTCCGAGTGAAAACCAAGGGCGAAAGGAACAAGAAAGCTCTATTCAGTACGTAGCAAACCCACCTTCTACAGTAACGCTTTTTGATAGCAAAGAAATTCTGTTGAAAATTAAAAAACTTAAGTCTGAAAAAAGTCCAGGACCGGATGGTATCCCAAATGAAGCTTTGAAAATAGGAAAACATGTACTTCTTAGCCCATTAACAACACTCTTTAACAATATATTACGAGAAAGAAAAATACCCAAAAAGTGGGCCGAAGCCAGGATCATCCTCTTATACAAAAAAGGAGATGCCTCGGACGTAAACAACTATCGCCCGATAAGCTTACTTCCCACTATTTATAAACTGTTCGCTATGTGTATAGAAAAAAGGCTGGACCCTGAAATAGAGAAGAAGCAACCAGTAGAACAGGCGGGTTTTAGAAAAGGATACAGTACTGTTGATCACATCCACACTGTCGATCAAGTGGTGGAAAAGTACCAAGAGCTTCGCCAACCCTTATATCTAGCATACATCGACTACGCAAAAGCATTCGATTCTATTTCACATGAAAGTATCTGGCAAGCACTAGAACACCAGGGAATAGCTGGCACGTATATAGATATTATTAAAGACATATATTCCAAAAGTACAAGCCGCGTGAAACTTGATAGATTAGGACCTTTAATAAACATAAGGAGAGGGGTAAAACAAGGGGACCCTCTATCTCCAAAGATTTTCATAGCCGTGCTACAATACATAATGGAGAACCTAAATTGGACACATAAGGGCATTTGCATTGATGGAAAATATTTGAACAATCTCAGATTTGCTGACGATATAGTGCTCTTTTCAAATACATCAACTGAGCTGGAAGAAATGATAAAAGAACTTTGCATGGTGAGTAAAAATGTTGGACTTTACCTAAATACTTCAAAAACGAAAGTAGCCACAAACAGGTCCCAAAATGCCATTAAAATCGATCAATCACCGCTAGAATACGTAGATAACTATATTTATTTGGGAACACAAATATCGTTTAACAGCTCTAGACATATTGACGAGATAGAAAGAAGAATAAATATAAGTTGGAAAAAGTTCTGGAGTTACAAAGAGATATTTAAATCGAAACTACCACTCAAGCTTAAGAAAAAGGTGATGGACTCTTGCATCCTGCCTAGTTTAACATATGCTTCCCAGACCTGGATATTTAATAATGCAATCAAAAGGAAAATTCAAACATGTCAACGCTCAATGGAAAGAAGCATTTTGAACTTTAAGCTCAGAGACAAACAGAAATGCAAAGATATACGTGAAAAAACTAAAGTCTTAGATGCTCTACAACACGCCCAACGTCTGAAGTGGAAATGGGCAGGCCATGTAGCACGAGCTCCGGACGACAGATGGGCGAAAAGAGTTACCACATGGCCAGGCCCAAGCGGAAACAGAGGCAGAGGTAGGCCTAGAGAACGCTGGGCCGACGATATACAAAGGATTGCCGGAAAAAATTGGCTTGAAAAGGCAAATAATAGAAAATCATGGCGACTATTGGAGGAGGCCTATACCCAGAAAGGGGCCTTAACCTAATAATCATTAATTCGTTTTTTTAGAGTTAACTTATGAATGTAATTTTAGTTAAGGATTAAAAGAGGCTTATAAATAAATAAATAAATTTCCTTAGTACGGAGGTGGAATCGAATTGCACTCGTTCATCTACAAAGTAAGTATTTAAATGATATTTTATTACCCTGCACATAATATAATAACAATCCAAATAAGTAGATGCAAGGTATTATTTGACTCACATGCAGTGACATACCGAACTAAAGTTGCATTGCACATGAAAAACAAAGTGCAACATTATAAAATTGCGCCCCTTCTTAAATTGTAAATCTAATTAATCAAAATCTTAACGGTGCATGCACCGATATAGTTTGCATGTAATTTATATTTATTATACATCGAAATATAATGTATGGATCGATACCGCCGCGCCGAACAAGAATGACGTTAAAATGTGCCCCCTAACGCCCACCTTTTAAAATCAATACGTCTTATGTATTAGTGGTGCTGATACCCAACTTAATGTTTACTGCGTTTGAGTATAAAGTCATTTATAACAAATATTAAGTTTGAGAAGACGGCAATTTCAAATAGGATGTATATCGTTTAAAAAACAAAAATTTGTGATTGGTTAAGAGTACAAATCTACCGACGTGAGAAATTCATTTGACGCTATAGTTTTTTCTTCGGCCCTAAGTACTGGCTTTGATAGTTAGACTCACTTTAACCAGCATAAACTGACCGTCACTTAGGCACTATAACACTATAAGTATATTCATCACGAACGTACATAAAATAATTCTATATTGAGGTTCTGGTAAACTTAGTAAATACGCCAATAATTGAACTGACCTGATCAGCATAGCCGCCGATTTAGGACTTTTTTAATCTCTCGACTTTGGAGTCTTATGAAGACGTCAATCGGTAAAAGCAAAACACTTACAAAATCTCTTTGCTCTCGGTCTGTTTCTGTATTTCTCAGAAACGGGTAGACTTTGTGTAGGTATATTTAATTCGGAAGCTTAAATTTTATACTCAATGTATCCATTTCCTAAACGTACAAACATACAAATAAAAAAGGTAGATTTTAATTGATATTGAAGTACTAAGGTCTTTCCGCAATAACCGTTTAAAAGATTTAGGCTTCTTAGTCAATGCAACCTTAAAATATTGTGATACTTGAAAAAAAAACCTAGAGATCTTCCTGTTGACCTAGACATAACAACAGAATGCGAAACGTCTGAAGATCGCAAACTTTTCTAATTCCATGGTGTAGGAAAATGCTCATGAGTTAGTGAAATGTGAACAACAACGAGTGTCGTAATAGGACGGACGGACGCCGTGCGTTCAATGGACACGTAGCAGGATTGCTCCAGCCTCCTGGGTGAAACCCGTTCTTGCCGGCCTTAATTACCGGCCGGCGATTTAGGGCAGGTGGCCAGGTGGTAACGAGCCACGCATTTGGTATTATATTGGCCGCAATGAAAAAACAATTTACCTACCTACCTATATCAGAGATGTATAAAGCCACCCTAACGGATTAGAATATTTTTTAGATCAAGTTATCAAAACACTTTGATTGTAATTTAGACTTGATGACTTTTGTAATTATGATATTTCCTCTATTTCAACCCAATAGATTGGCATTCCTGGTACCATCGGCTTCCGAATTTGTCCTAATACGGTGAGTTGCATAGAACACGATTCCAACCGGCTTGCCTAATATTAGCCATTGAAGCACCTTATTATATTGCTTTTAAGGAAAACGTAAGCCGCTTCGGATTGTCGAAGAATATGCCACTGCCTCATAACTCATACATAAGTACCTAATGCAATGGGTATATACGTACTATGAAAAGAAATGTATACTAGTTTCAGAGTATATTAGTAACATAATTATTCCAATAATTTACTTACCTACAAAGATGTTATTCTTGTACTTATTATCATTGACCCTATCGATTTACTTAGTTTCAGCATAAGAACGGAAATGTACTTCAACAATGTAGATACCTACCTACTGGCTTTTTGGGTGCAATCAGTCGAAAAAATTATTATAACTGTTTTTCACCTTAAATCAACTGGATTGGGTGCTAATAGTATATTACTAGGGTGGTACACAACTAGGGTGGTAATACAAAGAAAGGCCGAGATCGTAGATGTTTGCGGCCCGAGCCGTAGGTGAGGGACGTAAATAAGCGATCGAGGGCTTTCTTTATTACCTCCCGTATTGTGTACAGCTTTTTATGTTTACATTTGGCCAGAAAGTGGCTTTTTTCGTGCGCGTAGCGTGCGGAAAAAGGCACTTTATGGCCAAGTGTGGCATAAACTGTTTTTTTCTGGCTGTATCTTCTGATGGATGGAACTGTATAGGTAATAAATACGTTTTGGGGCTCGTGACGGTCACAAAAGGCAGCGACAGCTGAATACAATTAACAAACAAATCGCCGCGGCTCGTGTTTCTGCGCATGTCTCAATTAAAAGCGGAATCTCGAAATGCCTACGTTATTTAAAATTATTGTGAAATTCTCGCTTTGTAGCTGACCGGTAGTGTCGTTTTATTATTATCAGCAATTTGACAAGTCTCGTTTTTCACGTTAAGTTGAATATCAATAAAGTATACCGCGGTGTTCAAGTTGCACGGCACCGAGTTTAGAAGAATTCCTTCTAATTTAGAAATTAATGAGCTAGGAAAGGGAAATTGATATAATTACCTATATCTTGATTTTGGTATTCATACATAAAACAAATCTATCGCTTTATGTACCTAACTGCGGAGTTCGGACAATTCCAATTAGATAGTTAGTCGACTAAGCCAATCGCCGATTGACTACCTACGACGATCAACGATCTACTAAGCCTACGATACTGCAATAAAAAGGTTTAGAACCAAATTGACCGTTCACATAATAATCAAGTATATTTCCACTGCCAATAGATACAGTATGAATGAATAGGAAGTTTCCGAGCCGTAGGTACATACCAAAAATGGGAATGTGGCCGATATTTCGAACGCGAACAATACCTTTGTATTAGTAGGTACGAAACCCTTAGTATTAAGTACGGAGCCGTTGCGTTTTTAGCTGTCACTTTTATAAATAGTTGCCACGTTCGTTCTTTGCATTCGCAAGACTCGTAGAGCTACAAATTAGTAGGTGCAAATGGAAAGTGGAGACAGACCGGCGGTATGCATAGTCATTTCTATGACGATGCCGGTGTCTCTCACCCCTGTGCCATGCATATTCCCTTTTTGATTTGTTGTGTATCGCAGTGTTAAGCCACAGTCATCATTTGCATCTTAATGACTTTATAGTTTAGGTACAATTAGTATTTTGTGACTACTAGCGAGCTTTGTGATAGACTCCTATCCAAATATGTATTAGGCATTCATTATGACACTATACGGAGTTTACTGTTATGGTACTTAATTATCTATTAGGATTTCACTCTTAGTAGTCATTCATTAATGTGCAGGCAGCATTATTCGTAATTTACGACGTTAATTTAGGCAGCAATTTCAGCTTCTCTCAGCTCGGCGCAACAAAGAATTGTATTTATTAGTACGTGCCCACTTAAGAGGGCGAAATAATATTAGTTAAGTTTCAGAACATTCGGCAAAGGGCATTTCGGCATTGTGTGTATTGCAGTGAAAGCCTGGTGCTGGTGCTGTGCCGATGTGCTGTACCTACTCAAGGACAAACAAAGATTAAGATGCCCAAATATTTATGTATTTATAATGTTGAGTAGGGATGTAACGATACCGATGCCGATATATCGTTATCGCCGATATTATACCATCGATATTTGAAGAGCGCGAAAAGAATCTGTTGTATGAAAAAAAATCTGCAAAAACTAATTTCATTTTCTGACTTAATTTATGTATTGGTCTATTATACCTTGTGCAATGATAATTACTATGTTAATTAAATCTTTGGTCATAATAAAAAAAAATTGAATTTTGAGTTGACAATTTATTTTACACTTTCAAGATTGACTCTCTCGTAAATATAGCCAGTAGTCATTGCCATTAGTTATAATAAGGACATACAAATATCTGAAGTTCATACTTCATTATTTAGCTAAGATATCGATATCGGTATCGTTATCGCCGATATTAACTACTATATATCGGTATCGATATCGTATCGGCAAAACTGTGTATCGTTACATCCCTAATGTTGAGCTTATTAAAATATTTTCTATTTTAATTTACGTCAATACGTCAAACAAGGTGGTAGGTTTAACTAGGCCCAATTTTCATACCAATCATCAATGATAATCTAACAAATTGACTCCCGGCCATGAGCTCCTGAGAAGCTCCGGCATATAGGTACAATGTGCAGCACCGGGCCGCTGTCGCGCCACTGCAGAGGATAATTTTACAAAAAAAATAACAAATTGCGACTGTACTGTTAATGTGTGGTTAATGTACTACCTATCTCATTTGCTGGATTTTTATCTGCTTTTATAAGGTGTTCTTTCTAGGTTCTTTACCAATATATTTTTTCTACAAATTTATTGTTTCCAAAAACCTTTAGCGCGTACATGTATCGCGACGTTCTGTCTCGAGGCTAGGATACCGGCGAGGTTGGTCGAGTGTGCATTATTCAGCCGCAAACAGCGCTCGTCGCCCCCCGAAGTGTAGGTAGGTATGTCGGCGCGGCATCCTGCGCAAACTTTTGTAATGTAGGGGAGGTAAGCCTAAAACGGGTAAGCTAAGGGAGATGTGAAATAAAAAATACTTTAAAACATAAATGTACCCTTTATTTTTAATACAAGAAACATTCGTCTAATAAAGTATCAAAAAGTAAAAACAGACATAGTCATTCTCTTCAATAATCTAAGAAAAACATAAAATAGAACACCTTTCCAAATACCCGTTTTGCCCTTATGGGGGGCCTAAATCGGGTAAGGCATCTGGGCAAAAGGGGTAAAGGCTAAATATTGAGATCAATCAACAAAAATAACATATTATTAAAGTTTTACAACTTGTTTTAAACATAATATCACATATGTTTGGTAATATATATTGGTAAACGAGCTCTAAGAATTCTTTCTTCGTAAGTCCAAAAAACAAATTATCCATTTGAAACACATATTCGAGAAGCTCGAGTTCCTGAGTGTCCGTAAATATAGTTGTGTAGCTCCCAAGTTTTTTCATCGGGCATCCTTTTTTAATGTGTCGCTGCAACGTAGATAAGTTAATACCGTACTTCTTAGCCGCACTATTCACTGATCCTTTACTAGGTTCTTCCATAGCAAGTTTCATTACTTTCTCGTCCCATGATGCATTTGTAGTTTTTCTTTTATATTTGTTAACCATCTAGAATTATATAAAAAAGAAATCTCAATTAAAACTTCATCTAAACCACACACATTATCTACACGAACATACCAGGGCAAATCGGGTACTTACCCGTTTTACCCCTACCCGATATGCCCAAAAGTACGTTTTTATTTTCAACCGCCATAATCTCAAAACTAAATGCAGGAAAGGCACGAGTTTTCGTAATTTAGAAGCACATTCTTTGCAAATTCACAACACAAAACTTACATAAACATATTCCACACTATATTTGAGTATTCCGAGTTACTAAACATCAATGTTTTTTAGTAAAAACGGCAAAAAAATTCTTTGTAGTCTTACCTTGCAAGCGCTTGGGTCACAGTGGGGAGCCGACTGCCTGTGATTGGGCGACAGTCACGCCACCGCGCCGCATTCACACATTCTCACTAAAAGGCGTAATACGCATACTAACAAGCTTACCCGTTTTAGGCGGGCTACCCGTTTTAGGCTTACCTCCCCTACGGCGCTTTGTACAAGCATCCTAAGTACGTGGAAGTGGGAGGTTTCGGTTTCGCTTATAAATTGAAAGAATTCAATAGGAGCCACGGCGATGATCGTTTTTTGAAGGAATTCACGTTTACTTTCGTCACTATGAAATTGTTTACTTCACTGATTTTGAGCGAATGTGCACCTTATTTTATATATTTTTGCTCTCGGTAAACTCACAAAAGTGCAAGCAAAGGTACGACTTAGGAGAGGTTCTCTCGTGTTCCTTTTCGCTAAGTTAACCTGGTTAGTCAGGTGGAATTTGAGGTTGCATGGTTCGCGTTACAATCTGAAGTTGGGAGTACAATACAATACAACGGTCATTGAAATTTAATTATATTCACAGGAATATAGATAGGTTCATTTATGTACCCACTAGCTTTTATCAAACTTTATTTGTATCTAACTAGCCACAACTTTTAGTGAAACCTAGTGGTTAGATTGTAAGCTTAAAGCCAAATGCTAAATAGAGATAACAATTAAAATAAATTAATTAACGCTAGCCATCAAGTTATGTTTCCAAAGCAAAACTGCTCAGATAAAATCAATTACATTCATTTTCGTGCCACCAACGATTTTAAAAAGAACTTTAAATAACGCATCATGTTGAGCATGGCGTCACAAGCCAGTATTTCATACTAAACTGCATACCTACTTTCTGAGAACGTTTTAACACTTCTTAAAAGGAAGCACACTTTGATCTGTCGGCAAATAGACATCACCATCATCATATATCACCAATCATCAGCATATATCATCAATCATCATCATCATAATGGAACAACAAAATACCTACCTATACTGTCAAGTCTTCAAAGTGTTCTTTTGTAAAAACTTATTTAATAACGCAGGTACTGGCACTAATCGTCATTTTTAGTATATTGTGTATTTGTTTGTTGTTTGTAAAATTGGCGTAATTTTATCCCGTTGAAAATAAAAATGACTATTGCAATGACTATTGAATGTGGTAAAATATGAATGGATTATAAATGTTTAAATATACAAAAAAACTAATGTTTTCTAAATCTCCAATAATCGACACTATAATCCCAATAACCGCACCTAGTTATCGACTATTACCCGCAACGCAATCGACATTTGCCAGATATATGGAAATATAGTTTTGATGGTTAGCGTTAATTAATTTGTTTTGACTGTCATGTTATCAAATACCCTATATTCACGGAGCGAAAATAGATTAGTTTGGTTGGAGTTTATAGTACCTAGTTCGTAATAAATTAATATTAATAATTCATGTACTATTCATTTATTGTGGACTCTGTTCATTCAAACATTAATTAATTAATCAATATTATAGGGCCGTAGGGCCTCGGGTGAGCGTTAGTGGTGCGAAGCTGAAGGCCGAGCTTCCGCGTAGCACGAAAGGTGCGGAGAGCCACAGTGCGGCTCCAACTTCCTCCTACTTAGCACTTACTAACCCCCTCCCCCCCTTTATAAGAAGGCCGGGTTTCCGCGTAACACCGAAGATGCGAATCGTCACCATCAAATGTTTTTAGCTCACCGAGGGCCGTTACTACAATATATGTTTCGTTTGTTAACAGATTAAAACAAAGCAAATGGAGGAACTGAGCACCGCTAGTTACAACGACGTGTATGATATCCACGAAGTGGCCGAAGAGCCAAAACCGGTCCACAGCCACAAGTATCGGCACAACAAGATGGTGCACGCGCAAATCTCCCGGCTCGCGCGCAGCCAGGACCAGCTCCAGGAGTACCAGCAGAGCCTGCAGACCCAGGTCCTCGACGTGCAGCGCCGCCTTGACCGCTTCGAGGAGCCCAACTGGAACCTTCTCTCGGCCAAAGTTGATTTTCTAGAACTGGACACCAAAAATCTTAGAGAAGAATTAAAGAACACCACGCAAAAAGTATCCGATTTGGACAAAGTACACGCTTCAATGTTAGAACTGCGTGAAGATGTGGAAAGTATTGAGAACAAGGCTGATAAGACTATTCCGGAATTCAGGAAGGAGATCTCTAAATTGGATATTAGCTTTGCACAGGTTCGACTAACTTTATTATTAAATACTGTCTATCTAGATATTCTGTTGGCCGGATTATGAATGTTTTTTTTTGCTGCGTAGCTCACTGCCCAATCATCGTACCTGAAAGAAGACCAGGAGAACCTGCGTCAATCTGTGAAGGCGATCGCAGTGAGTGTGAGCAACGCCGTGGACCGCGCCGAACTCGACCGCCTCCTCATCAAAAAGATCAACGACTCCGTCGCCGACCTCTCTGCCAGGTCCAAAGAACATTACTACAGACTGAATGACCATATTCTGAAGGTTAGTAACTTTATCAACTGTTTAAATCTTCTTTTTCTAAAAGTTAAGACGCTAACGTTAAAACTAATCCATTTGTATAGAAGTTTAAATTTACTGATAAATACAAAATTGCTACAAACACTTACAACCTAGAATTTATGTAGAGTTTGGTAACTTCTTTGCTAAGTATAATGGTAAAACTGTACCATTATAATTGTTGTAAGGCAATTGTGTTGGTGACGTTCTACATCTTTGAGTCATGAACATGATACTCTGAAATATTCTAACAGTGCGAAGTACGTACTTTAAGGAAGTGAACTTAGAAATTCTCGGATTATATGCGGACGAAGTTGTGGGTACCTTCTCATCATTCTGGTTGTATGTACCTTCATACTTACTTATTGTTGCAGAGTGAAGCCACCCACGACGTCAATATGACTGATACCATTCCGCTACCTGAACTGATGGGAGAGGTCAAAGAGTTGCAGCCTGTACAAAGAGAATACGAAGACTTGGTAAGCCAATTACCTAAGGATTGCTCTAGTATCTCCGGCCCGGCGGGTACCTACCTTATCCGCCCTGGCAACACTCCTCTGGACACCTGGTGTATTAACGGCAGCACTCTACTGCAGCGACGATACAACGGTTCAATTGAGTTCAACAGAAAATTCACCGAATACACCCACGGCTTCGGGGACCCGACTTCGGAGTATTGGCTCGGACTCCAATCCATGCACCAGTTGACGGCAGATAACTGTTCATCCATGAGGATCGACATGACCGACATTTACGGGGGGATCTGGTACGCCCAGTATGAGCGTTTCTCCGTCGGAAGCGCGGACACCGGATACGTGTTGGAAGTGAGCGGTTTCAAGGGCAACGCCAGTGATGCTTTCGAGTACCAGAATCACATGGAGTTCTCGACCATCGATCGCGACCGTGACATCTCGAACACGCACTGCGCCGGCAACTACGAGGGTGGCTGGTGGTTCTCGCACTGCCAGCACGTGAATATCAATGGCAAATACACACTCGGCCTCACCTGGTTCGACTCTTCGCGAAACGAGTGGATCGCCGTCGCCTCCAGTGAGATGCGAATGTATCGCCGCCCCGGGTGCACTTAAACACTCCAATACATATTAATATTGTTAGTTTAGTCAAAGATAACCGCAAAGGATTCATATTGTTTATACTAATTTAAATGTTTGAATGATACCAAAGATAGCACTAGTAGGAAAACAATGGCACATACTTATCCTTCACTCTATGTTATCAACTTCTATATCTTTTTCCTGTAAGCGCCTACTCAAGTAAGTAGGCACGTAGTAGACACTTAATCTGAACACTGCTCCCGATATACATCTGTTTACGCCTTTACTTAACTTAAGTACCTAAACTTAATTTATGGTACGTGTCTACTGAAAGCACTCGTGCGATCTGGATAAGGTCTTGCAAATATATTAATAATAAAACAGCGCCATATCCTCACCAAAAAAAAACATCTACATAGTTATTAAATATATGTATATATTTTTAAGTATGCTACTTAATACGGCATTAGGGGTGTGACTGATAGTATTTAATTAAAGTACACAGACTGAGAAGAACGTGTATTCATATAAGATACGCTCTTGCTAACTCGAAGTCTGTTGAACTTAAAGCCTGAGGACACTGACAGACGCGTATCGCTTGCTTGATATTTAATGCGCTATCACACACGACGAACTTCTTACTGATGAATTCCAGTGCGTGAGCTTTAGGCCAATCAATTTTGTTTGCTAGGCCGTTACAGTCAGAGCAAAACGTGCTACTGGAAACGGTCGGTTAATTTAAAATATAAAATAGCTTTGTCTTAACCAAATCGTGGGCCGTTTTTGGGACGTATCAAGGTACGATTCACAGGCTCTCAGCAAATTAAACTCTCTTGATATACGTTACATAGAATCGAAATATGTTTAGTATTTTTATGCCACACCTAGCCATAAAGTGGATTTTACCGCACGCTACGCATACGGAAAAAGACGCTTTTTGGCCAAGTGTAGTAATAAAATGATGTACACAACACGGGGGGTAATAAAGAAAGCCCTCTATCGCATATTTACGTCCCTCGCTTGCAGCTCGGGCCGCAAACATCTGCGATCTCGGCCTTTCTTAGTTTTACCACCCTAGTTGTGTAATGTACTATAACTCTACGGCAGTCGTATTGCGGTGAGATATATCTTTTTCTAACGTTTGTGGCTCGCTTTGTTCGTTAGCAACGTGTAATGAATTGAATATAATTAATATAAACAGAGCGGAAAAAAAACAACCAACGCCAATTGTACGACAACTACTTTAAATAGGTATTGGAAATAGCCAATTCTACGTACTTAAAGGAAACTCACTATTAAATATAAAATCAAGTTTATTTTATACAGAAGTGGTTATTTTTAATATTTAAGGTAGATAGTTATCGTTTATGTGGCGTTCGTTCTGTTGTTTATGTGGCGTCAGTGTTAACAAAGTTATAACACTTGTTTAGGATCTGACTAGCCAGAATTTCTTGCCACCTTAATGGACATCTTCATTTTTACATATCTTCTGGTCTGGCCATTTCCTATATACCTGCCTATTTTTATTTTCTATTTATTGATTATACGGATATTTATTTAAAATCTAACACTGTCAAGCAGAAGACGTTGAGTACCCATATCATATTGTCTATTGGGCTCTAGTTTATGGTTATTTAATGCATTGAATGCATTAATGAATTTGCCAGTTTTAGTTAAACACAAACACAATAAACATGATATTAAGCAAATGGAACACCCACAGTGATATCTATGGTAGTAGGTTACACTGATGAGATTTCTATGCATTCCATTAGGTAATTACTTATTTGTATTGTTAACTGACATTAGACTTGATAGGTCCAAAGACGACTTATTTACCGAAATGGAAACCATTTCTTTAGAAATATATTAAGTTATAATTACGATAGAAATATCAAGAGTGTTAGACTGCGCCAAATGCTACCAGATATGTAAAAAAAATGTAGTTAGACAGTGTATTTGGACAGGCATATGACAAACTTTAAGTGTGGATGATATTTTCTGGTTAATTTTAAGTGTAATATCCGCCTTTTAAGTTTCTCGCATGCATGCACAAACACTTTGTATATTATTTGAATTTGCAAAAAAATGCCTATTAATTATTTAATTAAGTATTCGGCACAACGGTGCGCACGAAAACTTGATACTTCGATCGAGGCTTCAATTCAACACGCGTAAAGTCATATGTCAGCGATACTGCACCGAAATTTGCTAGATTTATTCGCATGACTAACTAAGGAAGACATATAAACGATGGTTACTAAAGTGATAAGCGCGTGTCGAAGAGCCAAATCCGTTATGTTTATGTCTTTGCTCTGTAAAACGGTCACTCGGATCGAAACATACGTAACGAATAAAATGTTCTCGTACAACTTCTAAGACTTAGATGATAGTATTAATTGTACAACTTCTTCCAAACAATTATAATCTCAAATTTATTACTCGAACAACTTAAAAAACCAGATAAAGCAGTCAAAACTGATCCGTTTTTCATTATCGTTCCTCTTCCGAATCATTAACTGAAGCGTCCTCCGTGCTATCGATATCATCGGAAGAACTCAAGTGGGTATTAAGAAATGGTCTCGCTGATTTTGTATGTAATGTTGCAGATATGTCAAATAATCTTCGTTTTTGCTCTAAATTATTTTTGAGTTCTTGATGCATTTTTTCTTTTGCTATTTTATACTTTCCTCCATAAGCGTAGTCTCTGATATCGGTGACGGATCCTTTCAAGCCAATCAGGAATTTATCGATCGCTGTAACCCTGATCTTCGGCCCGAGTTCGAGCGGACTGGGCCGCGCGTTGCTGGTTTGCACCAGCCAGTCTTGAATGATATAAGCCTTCGTGGCTATGTACAAATCTGACACTTCGATCCAAGTCAGATTATTTAATACAGCCAAATTAAAATGTAGCCAACTGAAAGCAATAATTGCATTATCAAGATATTTTTGAGGACTTGAACTAAACATAGAGAATGATAAATGCGATCAACGATCATATAATTCTGCCGTCCTCAATCTAAAAGGCCGCTAGGTTGTATGAAGTTTCATCATACAAATTAGCGGCCTTTTAGTTTGAGGACGGCAGAATTGTCAAATGGACGTAAAGTAATAAAGTTTCCTGAAGCTGCAGCGATTTCAGTTATCAACCGACTATCTAAATAATCTAACAACTTATAATAATGTAAAAGAAAAGACGCTACTTAAACTAGAAAAGTAATAACATCATCATCACGAGCGATAGAACCAGTACGTAGCTGCCTGACAGTGTTTCTGTTTTTACTTCGGGTGAATAGTGGTCTACTTCGATTACTCGTAGGCATGGACCATTAAAACCCTTGTTTTAATGGTCCTTGCTCGTAGGTATGTAGGTATAAGATGAATTATCGAGAGCTTGGGACTTGCAATTGTAGTAGTTGTACCGTTCGCATGAAAAGGAGAATATGTTTTTTTTTTTTAAATTTCCATTCCACATTTATTTGGGCCACAGCATCACGGCATTCAGCCATTAAAAAAACGATGTTTGCTATATTTTGCAGTTTTATTTATTTCAAATTGGCATGAACATAACAAATAACACATTATAAACAATTTTAAATTGCAATTTTAACTACACGAATACAGATTTAAAATATTTCATCTAAATATTCGGGGTAAAAATGTGAACTGAAACAGCTTTTGGCCGAACGTGACTTGACATTTGCATTGTCTATGGGTATAATATGTCCCTAATGTCACTTTCTGACAGAAAGTTTGTGTTATAAAATATTAAGTAAGGTTATTATAGTAAGTTTATTTATTTCATTGCATATTTGAGAAAAGCACTATACATACCTCGGCGGGAAATGGGGTTGCCAGCATCGTAACTATCTATCTCTATATGTTACCTTACTTCCCGGCCTCTGCAGTAATGTACTATTTATGCTGATAGTACGGGAAAATAGTATAGTATAATATAAATTCAAATATAGAAAGCCTGTAAACACACAATATGTATGCGGGCATTTTTATTTTAAAATCTACGGTTAGGCGAAACTTAAGCTATGTTCAAATACCGTCTAACCTGTCAGTCCGTGACGAAATGTATGGAGTTTGACACTAATCGTCAGTTCTGTGACGACCTGCTAACTGTCAGTTAAGAACGCACTTTAAATAAAAAAGCTCACGCAAATCTGTGCTCTCGGTAATTTATCATACACATGAGGATTTGTAGAAATAGTAATTCTACCAGCTGGTAGCACGATGGCGAAAGGTTTTTTGGCAGCAGGTGTCAAAATTGACCAATCACACCTCAAGATTTTGACATCTACCAAGACCTCAAGAACAAGAAGACCTTTCGCCACCTGCCAGCAGGTATTAGGTACTATGTCTAAAAACCCTCATTGCAGGGATGTTTACGAGAACAACTAAGCTGGATGACGCCTTCCGTCATAGTTCATTAAAATGTTTCTCTATGAGTGTCAACCAGTCTAGACAGTACTATTAATATAATAATATTGTTTTTGTGAATTTCCAATAAACTCTTTCAGATTACTCGCCTGCTGACTGTAATACGGCCACATCTCAAAAAAAAATCATTTTTTTGTCACGTAATTAGTACCCGACTAAAAAAAATGAAAAAGAAATCGTTTTTTTTTTTAGATGTGGCCGTCAAGACAGACTGTCTGTCTGTCTTGTGTGTGCACTCACTCGCTGTAATAGCGAAGATCAGTGTAGACGAGAGGCAGATCGTGTGTGTAGCCGCAGCCGAAGCCCCAGGACTGCAGACCGACGAGCTTGGCCGCGAACGTGAGCGCCGCGCCCGGCACGGCCAGGCACGGAGCGAGTGGCGACTCCTCGCGCGCCGTGCCCACACACAGCATACCCCTGTCCCTCGCCAAATGGATCCTATTCTACGAGGAAAGCAAGTGTCCTCGATCAAAGTTATTCTACACAGATAGATACAAGAAATCACAGTACATAGAAAAATTAAATGCCATCTCTCGCTCGATCGTCAAAGCTGTAAAGTATTTGGTGGAATACATGTGTAACAGGTGTTCTCATAGATGGCGTTTATGTTAAAAACCTATTAAACCAGAATGATACAAAAGTCAAAGTAGATGGTAAAATTGAAGGCAGTTGCTGGGGCCTTCACCCCAGCAAGTGTCTTAAATTTTACCATCTACCTACTTTGACTTTGCTCCGGTGGTCGAATTGGTATTTACGCTGGGCCGGGAACCGTCCGTCAGGTTAGATTATTAAAAAATATTGTACACGTATTTTTTCTTTTGTTTGAAAAACAAGAAATGACGAGGATACAGTGCTTAGAGGTTTCGAGTGACGTCACTCGTTGGTAGAATTTTCACCTAGGAGTGACGTCACAAGCCCCCACTGCGGAAGTTTGATGATCTATACCTTTGTCGATTTTTAATAATTTGATAAACCAAAAAATACATGTCCTATATTTTTCCATAATTAACTGACGGACTAAATAGAATGTTTTTTTTTTAACCCAGTCGTTATCCCTATTAGCACATTAACATCATGTTAAAGGTACTCACTTTTTCATACCCAACACAATAGGGATTTTCAACAAGCTCGCTATGATTGAACGAGATTGTTCGCAGCATCGGGTCTAGCCTCTCGCCGGGAAAGTACACAGAAGACCGCGGCAAGCACAGCTCGTTGCCCTGTGTACAGTTTTGTTTATTAATAGTCTCCTGTTCCTGTAGGCTTATGATGCCACGCTTTGTCACGCGATAAATACATGATAAAGCATCTGTTACGTTCTGACAAATAATGTGTGAGAGTGACGGATGCTTTATAATTTATTTATCGCGTGACAAAACGTAGCATCATAAAGGCTACTGGCTTATCACATCTAATAATAAATGCTCAAACAATAGGGTATGAAGTAAATCGAAAGTTTGGAAATATAAATTGATTCCCATCAAATTATTCATTTTCAAACGAGCTATGTTGGTATCTTGGCATTTGGTTTTCTTTTTTTCTAATCGATCTTTAGTGTCGGTCGAGTAGGTTATCACAAACGCTTGTTCAGTCTTGTTTAGTATACTGGCCACCTCCCGTAACTTGTCACTCAGTAAAATGTATAAAAAATCAAAACTCTCACCGGGAGCTAATTTTCAGGTGACAACCAAAACTCACTAAATACACTAAACAAATCACAGAGATAGTCAACTTTGTTATTATTCCAACACGGTTGATTTTCCCTTGAGAATTTTTGGTAAGTAATTAATGAGTTTTAATTGTCACCCGACAAAATAATCTAGTTTGATATCAGCAACATAAAAAATTGATGGCCAAGGACTGTGTGACATTTTTTTCAGTTGCAAGTTATTGACGATTAATTGTACCTGTACAAAACCAGATGTAATGATGAATGACTATAAACATATAAGTAGATAACGTAACTTACAATCCAGTCACATCGGCCCCAGCCAGTAACGAATACTTTTTGCAGTATTGGTTTTTTATGGCGTCTGCCTAAAAATCTGGATATGGGTTTGAATTCAGATCCACTAGAAATTGCTATCGGCTTTTGATCGACCCTACAATTACAAAATAATTATTGAATCATTTGTCACATATGATGGCTGATACGTAGGTAAAAGCAGGTGCTTTACGATACAGTGGAAATATGAAAATGAAACCAACTACGTTCTTAGTCGCAGTAGTAATCGCTGTATCTTCTACAGTTAAGATACATACCTATTTATGATTTCTTATTCAACCGATTACTCTAAGACTGATTCGCAGACTTCAAATGGTGGGTGAATCTGAAAATTTGCTCCTTAAATAAAGTTTGCTTGCCAATGCTCACATAATGCCTTAAGAGTGAAAAAGTTATGGGATAAGATATGGATGGCAAACCTAGCGAATTGTTAACCAAAATTAACACAATAAGTATCATACTTGTTGAACAAGCTCTCACATAATCTGAGCATCGCCAGATCAGCTAGCAGGGTGGAGGGATCGAAGTCCTCATGCGTGATTACCAATAACACGCTCTGGTACCCAGCACCGCGGTCACAGTAGTTCTCGCCGGCCACCACACCCAGCTGGTTCAGCGGGACACTGTACAGCAAACTCGGATTTTGAATAGCTGGAACAGTGACTTAGTCAGAACACATATGGTTGTCCGACGCAGACGTTTGGACAGAGCTGTCGTGGAGGGGCCATAGGGCTGAGACACACGAGTGGAGCGACCAGAATAGCATACATGGCTGTGCTTAGCTCAGGACATACTTTCAGAGCACGCGATGCGTAAATAGATTACTCTCACAAATTGATTACTTTGGGTTTTACATAGGGATGTAACGATACATAATTTTGCCGATACGATAACGATACCGATATTTGTAGTAAATTATCGGCGATACCGATACCGATATCTTAGCTAACTAATGAAGTAATGAACTTCAGATTTATTATTTGTATGTCCGTAATATACCTAAAACTTGGCTATATTTAACAGAGAGTCAACCTTGAAGGTGTAAAGTAAAAATAAATAAATAGTCATCGCATTTTTTTTTATTATGAACCAAATATATAATTAACATAGTAATTATTATTGCACAAGGTAATAGACCAATATATAAATTAAGCTTTCCGGTTCATCCGACACTAAACTCAAAATGCACCAGTACTCAATACGATCCAATGTCTAAAAGATCCATTCTCATTACGAATGGAACCCAAATTAACTTATTGCCAAAATTAACCGTTCTCGACTTGCACTCTTCTCAGTATGAACCAATTTCAAATTGAGTGAAGCCCATTAAAACCGATACCCAAAAGGCTCCATTCCCAATATACCCTTAATTTGTAATAGCAGAACACATTATTCCCATAATGATCGATTCACAAAAAGATCTTTTCCCAAAATACACTAAATTCTCGATTGTCGTAGGAGGGTAAACTAAGATTGACAACATGTCGCACCTGTATTAGAACAAAGACGTAAATGCAAGTTTTAACTATTTGCATTTACGTCGTTGTTCTAATAGAGGTGTGATGTGATCTGAGGCTTTCTTTACTTCCCGAGCCTGTAGTCCGATTTGCACATTTCCAATTGGTAGTATTTTTATTTTTGCGGCTAAAATTATATCGGTGCCCATTATAAATTAGAGAGGGGCGTCCTTTCTGGTTTTCTATGAATAATATTTCACTGCTACCAGCCATTGCGAAGCGCAATAAATAAGTAGATAATGTAGATAATGACTGATTCCCTTCATGTCCATATTGACACTTCATTTTTAAGTGGCCGATGTTAAGATAGCATACGCAGTGGCAGTTATGTTTACACGAGGTTTTATTCTATTATAAAAGACTAAGAAGGTAATAATCGAGAACTTAGTGTATTTTAGGAAAAGAGCTTTTTGTAAATCAATCATTATGGGAATAATGTGTTCTGCTATTACAAATTAAGGGTATTTTGGGAATGGAGCCTTTTGAGTATCGGTTTTAATTTTAATGGGCTTCACTCAATTTGAAATTGGTTCATACTGAGAAGAGTGCAAGTCGAGAACGGTTCATTTTGGCAATAAGTTAATTTGGGTTCCATTCCTAATGAGAATGGATCTTTTAGACATTGGATCGTATTGAGCTCTGGTGCATTTTGAGTTTAGTGTCGGATGAACCGGAAATAAATTAAGTCAGTAATTTAAATTACTTTTTGCAGATTTTTTTTTCATACAAAAAAATCTTTTCGCGCTCTTCAAATATCGGTTGTATATTATCGGCGATACCGATATATCGGTATCGGTATCGTTACATCCCTAGTTTACAGAAGGATAAATACTTATCTCGAAAACCATGATATTTTCATAAGGCCAAAATTACTAAAATCTGATAGTTTATACTTAGGTACTTAAGTTAGCCATTCGCCCTCAGGGTTCTGATCGTATGAGATTATTACTTAACTATTTATTTTGGTATTTATATCGCACTTTTTTGTACGCGGTAAAAGTTTGTCTGCTTGATAGGTTGCTCAAATGTGACGCTTTGAAGCAAATGGTCCCACTTTGTATCATGTCAGTAAGGAAGGACCATTTTTAATTTCTCAAGCACTTCTATGTACCTACATAGTGTTAGTTTGTCTCCATGCTTGCTACGAGTATGTTTGTCAAATGTGACGTTTTCGGACAAAAGATTCCTTCTTAGTAAGGACTATTTTTAATTGCATCTTAATAGCCTATTGCAAGAATCTTATTAACAACTCGCAAAGTATTACCGCTTGCCTGGGAATCACATAATTCGCCTTATGCTTTGTTATTTTCGTTAGTTGTATTTTTAATATACTGCGCAAAAAATGTTTTTTCTACTACATTTATAGACATCGACGGTGCTATTGTGTATCCACCAGGTGTTTTTCTAGTAACCCGATTCGAGCAATATTTTCCTTTTCTTATGTCATTGTTTTTAAATGCTTATCAGAAAATAATTGAGGACATCACCGAAGATACCAGGAAATGATAATTCTTTTTGAGTAGAAGCCTTGGCCAATAGTATTATTAGGAGTATGCCTATTTTTATAAAATAAGAAATAACTTTTAAATTACATATTATTTTGTAATAATATACAAACAAGTTCTTATGAATCTAGTTTTTTTTTTCAATATCACTTCAAAGTACTTAACTATTCAGATTTGTTTAATCGTATAGCAGAATCACACGTCGAATACAGTATTTAAATAAAAAAAACCGGTCAAGTGTGAATTGGATTCGCCCACCGAGGGTTCCGTACAAAATTGTAGTAGGTACCTATTATGTACAAATAACTGAACTGTATAATGAAACTGTATTGAGACACAAACTTAAATTTGCTGTTGGACACGACTGTTTTCCCCATACATCGACAAGGTCGCGGTTAGTTTAGTAACTGACAAGTTTGTGTTACGATTTTTGTGAATATCTAAAAAACGATGCAAGCTAGGAAAACTATTACCTGTAATAGTCAGGATGATATTAATAATAGGTAACTATTACACATTTTTCTGTTCAGTAACTTCGGGAGATAATAGGGGGAATGGTATTTTTAACGTTTTTCATCTTAAATCAAAAACGAGATGATTAAGAAAAGAACCGGTTTTGGAATGTACAAATTAAACCCCTTCATCCTTCATGTGATATAATAGCCCTTACTTTTAATTTTCGACATCCCATTTCCCATTTCCTTTAAAAAAAGATGTAAGAATTCTTTATGTCCAATAGGCTCGGGTTAGCGATTTTTAAAACTATTTCAAATTTCAAATCGTTAGCATAGACAGACAGACAGACAGAGGCGCACCGTAAGGGTTCCTTTTTCACCAATTTAGTACAGAACCCAAAAAACTAAAGTGACAAAGAAAACCTATTTTCTTTTCGTGTGGGCTACTGCAAATTTTATTTATGCAAATGTAATTAACAGCAACTAAAATAAATAAAAGTTTCTTTGAATAATTTTAAATTCTAATTAGAAAAACAGAAAATTTCGAGCAAATGTTCGACTGTTGTATGAAAAATACACTGGGTTCAATACTTTTGGCCAAGGCTGTACTCGTAGTCGGGTAAAAAAAACAGTGTTCAGTGAAATGTTTTCATGCTTCCAATAGCGACAAACGTCTGACTTTCCCGGTATATTTTGCAATACTAAGGGTATTTTTTTTTTCTTTTTTAAACTGAAAGACTGTAATTGTTTTAATTAGGTACTGGCCACTTATAGAACCTTTAGGTTCGTTTGGTTGTATAAATATCTTGAAAAGTTGATAGTTTCAGCAAGAAACGATTTTTTAACTTGCAAATAAACATATCTGCGCTTTGAAACATGTAAAGTACTTTTACATTTAGATCGAAAAGCGACTAACTTATATATGGGATGAGCAACGGTGAGGATGGTGGTCATGGTCACGATGGCACCGGTCAAATAGTGAGCGTGCAGACGACGAACGCTCACGATATATGGATGCTCGGCAATTGACACACGTGACGCGCCAAAAATCTGAAATCATATCTGTCACACCCTAACACCGATACGCCTATACAGGGTGGAAAAAATCTACGGACCCTGGAGGGGTCCTACTTTAAATCCTTTAGTTAGCTGATTTTACTTAAAGGAAACATTCTTTTATTTTTAAAAAGAAACAAAACTGAATTCAATGATTTTCTGAATTTCTCTAAAAATTTAACAGGGTAATTTCATGAAAATTGTAACGAAAGTTACAATTTTCCTAAAAACCATTTCATCGCGTGTTCACTTGTTTATGATGCAAATTTAAGTGTTAATTTTACCCTAGACAAGTATTACCTAAATCGCTGGATATATTGACACCACAGACCACTAAACCTGGTCTGTGGCGCTAAGTGAAGCAGGCGCGGGTCCATACTTTTGCCCGCCCGCCGCGTGCGCCCGCG
The DNA here is from genome assembly GCA_947034925.1 of Eudemis profundana. NCBI lineage: Eukaryota > Metazoa > Arthropoda > Insecta > Lepidoptera > Tortricidae > Eudemis > Eudemis profundana. Next base: position 33,118,050 of record OX344794.1, read on the forward strand.
GCGGGCGTCCGCGCCAGCTAGCGTAGGCCCAAAAAAATAAGTATTATCTTTTGATGGCATTGATTATTTTTACTGCATCAAAGTGATCCGATGTGGGGTTCCATTTTTAATTTTGCGGTACGGAACCCGAAAAACTAAAGGTTTTCTCCTGACCGTAGGTAGGCAACACCAGGGCAGGGACCGTAAGCCTAGTTTAACACGTTTCCTGTCCCCGTACAAAATGGATGGTGCTCTTCTGATATCTTGGGCTAAATAAACCGACGGGATCGGGTCGTAAATCTTTTTAACTTGAAGTTGTATACTGACCTTGCGATTCAGCGCAGGGATATCCCCTGTTTTAGGATACACGCCTTGACTGAACACTGCCGCCTGAACCTCATCGAACTTTTTCTCAGCGGGCAACGAATCTTGCGCGGCGCAGTACGCGACGCAAACTACTTCAAAACAACATTAACAGCATTTTTAACTTTAAATGGAACAGGGAGTAACGAATGTTCCAGACAAGCGCATCTAACTTTGATCAAGAGAAACGGTCGACACTCGTTACCACATTCTCAGAATACCTACCGGGCTTTCAAAAGCTTTTCTTTGACATTCTAAGGGCGACCTATAAATAAAACAAATGCTCCTCCAGCGTATAGCTATAACTTCTAGTTGTTATTCTAGTTGTTATTTAGTTATTATATTCGACCCTCAAAATATCGTAATTTGATCCCCTGACTGATTAGCGATCAAATGTCAATCAATTAAACTCCTCAGAGTCACTACACTTTACTTATTATAATTTGCAGGTTGATTTGATTAGGCACTCACCACTAATATATACAATTAAATGTATTTCGCTCACCATTTTCAGTAAATGAGATACCTACAACTGTCATTACTAACGACTTAAAAATAATCTAGTTGGGTCAGCTTTAAAAATTAGTGGTGAAATTATACCATTACGGATTAAATACACTACCGCTCATAAGTATTTAGGCACTCGCAATTTTTTCCATACAATTGTATACAATATAGTATATTTGTTATTTTGTATATTTTTGTTGTAGGTATACAATTGTATAAAAAAATGATTTTCAAAATCATACTGTTAAATCAGACCCAATGGACGCTGCTGTCTGGCTGCTGTGTGCAATATATGCTGGTTGCATTTATTGTTTAGCTAATATACTGAGCCCTAAATCGGTGCCGAAGACATCCTTTTAAAATTTCTAACTTTCTTTATGCAACGGTTCCAAATCCCATTATTTACTGGTTCATACACGATAAAACAATTTTTTACTGGAATTAGGTTCAAGGTGTCCTGTATGTTAGCTAAATAATAACCACATTTTTACTAAAAAAAACCCGACCGCGGTGCACTTTGAAACTGCGTACAATCCGCCATTTTGTTTATTTTAACGACCTTCATACCCAGTGACACTCGCACCATCAAAACGAATCTAATTATGTATCATTTATCAAAATCGGATGTGCCGTTGAGTAGTTACGAGCGGACACAAGAACGGACATACATACATACAGGTCAAACACATAACCCTCCTTTGGGCTTCGCCGCAGTCGGGTAAAAAGTGAAAACTGCACGTAAAACTGTTAAGTGACTCGGACATGACAGTATCCGTTCCGTACGCGTAGCGTGCGTTAAAAGCCACTTTGTGGCCAGGTGTGGCATAATAGTACATTATGATACGAGTGGGCTATGTTGGTCATTACAGTCGCAGCCCGGGCCGTCAGGCGAGGGCTGTAATAGCCGAGACTGTAATGACCAAAGCCCACGAGTGTCATACGACGTTTTTCAACACACTTGCGAATAAAAAATAATACTTACTTATCATTCAAAACATCTTTTTTACATGAAAGAAACATTTTTGTCTCTTTATAATGTTTATATTTGTTTAGGTTAATTCCTATTAAAACAGAATGGTGCGGGAAGTCAAAGTAGATGGCAAATTTGAAGGCGTTTTCTGAGTGTACGGTGGACGAATGGGGTGCGCCAAAGTTCATATAAAATTGCAAATTCGATTATTGGAACTCCGAAAATGTATCTCATAAAATTTTACAACCTAATGATCATTGTACATATTTATTTTTAGTCATAGTCATTGGAACTCCGAATGTATTATAATCATAATGTTGTTCAACATAAATAACTTTGTTACTATAATTTATGTATATATAATATTTCAATATAACGTTTTCAAGTAATAATATTTGGTGTAATATATATTTCAAAATATATCGCTGCTTAGTCATAATCTATTCGTATATATTTTTTCCAAGTTCACATTTTTAAGCAATAAGCTTTTGTATAATATATTTTTCAAATTATACTGCTATTTATAAATGACCCTAAAAACGAAACAGCTCCCAAAATAGGTAGGTTAGGGTTATTTTTTTTTTATGACCCTAAAAACGAAACGGCTCCCAAAAATAGGTAGGTTAGGGTTATTTTTTTTAATGGCCCTAAAAACGAAACGGCTCCTAAAAATAGGTAGGTTAGGGTTATTTTTTTTGATGATCCTAAAAACGAAACGGCTCCCAAAAATAGGTAGGATAGTGTTATTTTTTTGATGACCCTAAAAATGAAACGGCTCCCAAAAATAGGTAGGTTAGGGTTTTTTTTTTTTGATGACCCTAAAAACGAAACGGCTCCCAAAAAATATGTAGGTTAGGGTTATTTTTTTTATGACCCTAAAAACGAAACGATACACGTTGTGAATAAATAATATAACTTCTAAACATTATGAGCAAAATGATTCTATGAAATAAGTTGAATTATGATTGCATATTATGCGTTACGATACACGTTGATTTCAAATTATATAACTTATAATCATTATGAGCAAAATAATTATATGTAATAACTTTATTAATTAAGTAATTCTTGCTAATAACATTATAGGTACAGATAACATCTAAATAATAACATTATGTGTACAAAAATTCGATTTTTTTATTATTATAGGCAATGTAAGTAGTAGTACTAATAAATATTAAAAAAAATTATGAGCAAAATTTTTCGGAGAAATGATGAGTATAGTCACAAATCGTTATTTGTATAAAAAATCGAAATACCAATTTTATATGAGCCAATATGGACCCGGACGAATGGTTGAGTCACTGGGCCGGAAATCCAGAGGTACCAGGTTCGATTCCCGGTCTGTACACAGGCGAGTGCCATTTAATTTTTCTATGTACTTTGATTTCTTGTATCTATATATGTATTCAAAACTTCTGTTTTTGTATTTATTTTGTGGGCTATCTACCCTCTATGTGTGGTGTAGTACGCGGCCGGGTATAATATCCGCGCACCGAGTCCCACGACGACGTGCTCTCATTGGTCAATTGGTGGTAATTACAGCACTTGTGCGGTAATGTAATGTAAAAAGCACTTGTGTGTAATAAGTTGCGTTCCGCGCGTAAGAACCATGAAATAAGTGCGACTTTGTGAGCAAGTGTGTTGAAAAAATATTATCTATATCCTTTCACAAGTCGCCGACATTGAGATAAGTGCCATGGATTGTTTTCATTGTTATGCCAAAAAACCGGTTTCATTTCACAATTTACAACAAAAACAAATGTTAAAGAAAATTAAACAGAATTGCGATATATATTTTATTGAAAAATGAAAACATAACCTCCTGATTCCAGGAATGCGAAATACACTTAAATCATTTATCTCATTACTCTATAGCGTATGATATGTGAAGGACTGACGGTCTATTTACCAATATAGCAATATATTTATATACTTAAGGTGCATCGAGTCGGTCGTTTTTCCATACAAACCAAAAGAGGGTTATCGTTGGATTCTACGACATTATTTGAAATGAGTTTTATTTTACAATTTTATTTGCACGGAACGACATGTGAAATTTCAAAAAGCCAAAAATATATATATATAATTTTAGCATAAAACGTTTAGTTTCATATGTTGCTAATAGATGGCGCTCAACTCACAGGCCCAATTGCACCTTAATTCTGCTTTCAAGCTATAAAATAAAACATATTACAAACATAATTGATGCCGTGGAAGCAAACAATGACCCTCTTTATGATTGTATGGAAAACCGATTTACTCGAATCACCTTAATGCGTATTGCTGAAAATGGAAAAGCATAGCAGGTTGATACATGCTGAATTTCAGCATCGTACTCCTAATTTCGAAGTAGTATCGATGCATATAGGTTATATTCACCCGATTTACTTCCTTAAAGATGTCATATTATTATTAATTATTTTTGTTCTATCGATCACAATGAATTGCCGCTGTGATAGCGAGTTATCTACAGACAGGATCAACAAGTTTAGTACGGACTGTCGTTGGTTATAACGAAGAATAAACACGTTAACACAAAACAAATAGATCGGTATATATATTTGGAATATCGATAACGCTCAAAACCAATCAACACAGCTCACCGGACCGGTGGCCAGTCCAATCAAACTAACCTTGCCTAGGTTTAGCGTGGACAGCTTAATCATCCGCTTGGCTTAGATGGTTATAATTACAATCCAGACCCAAACGCCCCACTATCCCCGTGTGCCACTAGCAATTAATAGCTTACGCAATATTAACTATTAATACAATGTGAACTACTAAACTAACGCAACAGTAGGTATAAATTAGGGATGTAACGACACCGATACCGATACCGATATATCGGTATCACCGATTATATACAACCCATATTCGAAGAGAGCGAAAAGAATTTGCTGTATGAAAAAAATCTGCAAAAAGTAATTTCAATTACTGGCTTAATTTATGTATTGGTCTATTTCCTTGTGCTATGTTAATTACATCTTTGGTTCAATATAAAAAAAAAATTAGTTGACAATTTATTTATTTTTACTTTACACTTTCAAGGTTGACTCTCCGTAAAATATAGCCATGTTTTAGGTATAATAAGGCCATACAAATATCTGAAGTTCAAACTATATTATTTAGGTAAGATATCGGTATCGGTATCGCCGATTATTTCCTACAATAATCGGTATCGGTATCGTATCGGCAAAATGATGTATCGTTACATCCCTAGTATAAATTATCTTGTCTTCGGTTTCCGCGATTAAGACTCATTGTAATAAATTAACGTTAACGGATTAAACCGCGTATATTACTTAATTTTTACTTCCCGACGTTCTGTTACCCTTTTCACAGTTCATGGTCGCGGGTAGACGCCCTTCTCTACCCGCGACCATCAACGCTGAAAAGGGTTACGAAACATCTAAAAGTCAAACTGAAGTAAAGTAATATAGGTACGCGATTTAATCCGTTAAAGTTGTTTTATTACAATATGTAAAATGCCTTAGCTACCAGCTAGAATAAACGCATCGATGTTAATTTACTTAACAATCGAGGAAGCACTGCTCCGTTGCACCTTGACATGTCCCGGGCTCGATAAGAAAGACACAATGTCAGACACGCACGCCGACATTATTTTCATTTTAAAATGTACTGTTAGGCGCAACTTAGGTTATGTTCAAACACCGTTTAATCTGTCCGTTTTGTGACGATCTGCTAGTTGATGGTATATTAAATGATAATGCCCCTTTGCAAGATGTGTCATTCCTTAGCCAGAGTAGTGGCAGGCACGTCGCTGTTGGTCGGTGTGGCGAGGTGCACGCGCGCGCGCTGCGGCCAGGCCCCGCGCCGCGCGCGCTCCATGTGCCCCAGACATGACGCTGCACTGCTTCCCGTAAACACCCGCGTACCGGATGACACCATAGAGTGCACTGAGATCGCCTGAAAAAATGAAACGTTCAAGCAACTTCTACGCCGCAGCGGACATTTTTTCTAAAAAAATAAGTGCAGTGACCGGAACGAAACTAGACCCAAAACGGTTTATGAAGATCGAATTAACGCTTCGAAAGCTGCATATAAATATACATATACTGCATACGTATACTTATTCCTATACGTATACAACATATTTACCTCAAAAGTCACTTATTTCAGTTTCGTTATTTACTTAGGTCTACTTTCTCTCGACTTTGCTCGACTCGGCGGGGGCACTGCTGTGCCCCCAGATACCGTGTATTACCGGGGACATAATCTACCTGTACATTAAATTTCGTGGAAATTGGTCAAATAGTTTTGCGTGATGCGCGCACAAACAAACCGACTAACGCAAGTATTTATCCATGTTTTGTTGCTTATTTTTTTTTATTTATAATACTCCCCAGTGAGACACTAATTCGGAATAATCTTTAATGTACAAAACGCAGTCTTGCTACGATTTTAATAAATGTCATCATCATCATCATTTCAGCCATAGGACGTCCATTGCGGAACATGGGTCTCCCCCATAGATTTCCAATTAGTTCGGTTGGAAGCAACCTGCATCTACCGTGAGCCAGTAACCTTAACCAGATCATCTGTCCACCTTGTTGGTGGACGTCCGACGCTGCGCTTGCCGATACGTGGTCTCCATTCGAGAATCTTTCGGCCCCAACGGCCATCTGTTCTACGTGCTATACGCCCTACCCATACCCATTGCCACTTCAACAAGCTTATCCGTTTGGATATGTAGGTGACCCTCGTTCTTATACGTATTTCCTCATTTCTGATTCGATCCCGCAGGGAAACCCCGAGCATAAGGCACTGAGGTATTGAGGTATTTTGGACGAAAATTAAATGTATGTACCTATAGATAAATATATAGACAAAAACAATAGAGGCATTTATAGTAGGCAATAGACAAGGTGTCACGAGCCTTGGAAAGTTCATGCAGCAGCGGGAGACTCTCCTCGGAAGAGTTGTCGTCGTCGAGACTGCGGGCAGGGTAGTCGCGCGCCATTCTGAGGAACAGCACCATGGCACCCGCCAGCACAGCGGCGTACACGAAGAACTCCGTAGACTAGAACAAATCATGCGACAGTGTTGAAGTGGTGTTGAACAACACTGGCATTACTTCGTCAACTGTACTGTCCGAAAAACCATTTGGCGATCCGGGCAATGAATATATCTTTACGTAAAACTATCTACGACTAAAAGTGTTTCGGCAACTCAAGTCATTTATTTTGCAAATAAGCCACAAGGGCACTTTTACTTGTCAGAATTCTGCGACTCATGTTATGACAAGTGTATTTCTGATAAGCCTAAAATATTTGAAGAATGCCCTCGATTTCTCCAATATCCCACGATCAGATCCTGATTTGGTTGCATTGGAACCACCTCGGAGGTATACCCTTTCAAACAAGGTTTCGGTTCAGCCGTCTTCGAGTAATCTCGTAACAAACATACAAAAATAAAATATGAAAATATACAGACGAATTGAGAACCTTCCTTCTTTTTAATTTCATTTGAAAATAAATATTATGCCAGATAAGAGTAGCTCGGTAATTAGACTACAACGAAAAACCTTGTCAAACCCAATCGAAGCTGTGTTTTATAAAAATGAAATAAGTATAAATTGAAGAAGATAATACTTACCCTAGATTCGAAGATTTTGGCTTGCGCCACGAGTATCACTATTAAATTACCGACGGCCACCGACATATACCACGCCGCTATTGTTATGGTTTTCATGCTCTTCGGTGCCTGCATCAAAAGATAAACATACAAACATTGATTTTATGACGCCTCTAGGTCAGTCTTTTTCAAAGTATAATTAAAAATATTTAGCCAAATCTTACTCTTCACTTTTGCAACCCATGGAAGTATGGCAAGAAATAACTATACATAAATATATAAATGTAGAGATTTTGTGGTTCTTTCTCCTTAACCACAGATTAAAAAACAGAGGAACTTGAATTAATAAGAATGAATAAGAACTGGCTTAATTAAGAAACCATGGGTTTAAGTGTCGTACTGCTCTCATATAAAAACAGGATCAGGAAACAATGGAACATCCAGACTAATATAAGTACACAGTACACACGATAGCATTTTTGGCCAAGCTGAAACAGACGCTTCACGTTCGCTCGCGAGTGTAAAAAAGGCTTAGCCTTTTTGGAGGAGGCGCGAAGTGAAAGGACCTAGACATACCTACATAGACATAAATGTACGTACAGTAAAGTAAAGCCGAACCTGCGTAAAGGAGAATTCTAATCCGGAGATTGCAAACATGATTTCAGCGATGGAGATGAGTAGGTACTGCGGCAGGAACCAGGCGAGGTGAAGCTCATTCGGCGGGTTAGGCGCGTGCAACTACGTCAGAGACCATTTATATTACTACATATATGTATATATATGTCACCGTATAATTGTGACTTCCGTTAGTTTATAATCTAACGCGCGAGATTATAAACTGACGGATGGGTTAGGTTAGGTTAGTTTATAATCTATATCGCTATAATAATAATTGTAATAAATAATTATTAAAAATATTTTCATTAATGTTAGAATAGTGCAAAAATCAGATCATTCTCTATCTGTGGCGAGGCATCGTACTACACCGAGATTAAGACGCAGTATAGTTTGTTTTCAAAAGCAGAAAGGTAAGTTTAAAATCGGTAAACTGGTGGGAATCTGCTACTATGGACGCCACGCCAATCCTGCCTGGCCTACCTAGCAACCAAGCGTGAATCGAGACAGCTTATTGCCACGTTACTACTTCTTAATAGTAAGAAAAAGAATTGGATGTATCGGGTCTTCCTCTAACCTGCACGGCGTCGAACCGACCGCGGCGTTCGCGCACGCTGAGCACGTACACGCCGCCCGCGCGCAGCTCGCCCGCGCCGAGCTCCGTGTCACCCCCGCCCGCGGCGCGCCATCTGTACCTTACCCCATCACTAAGTAAGAGCGGCCGCACATTGGGCCACTAGTAGCAGCCACTAAACGCGACTACTAGTGTTGCGAGCGCACGCCACTCCTGTAACTTGTGGCCCGAACGCGGACACTCGAACGCCCGGTGTGCGTCGGTGCCATACAAAATGTATGAAAAACCTCGCCCACAATGTAACGTTTCCTCTGCGTCACGTCTTGAAAAAAATTTATACAATATGTGACGACTTCGAATGCAAATTTTGGGGACACCATTTTTTGTACATTAGGTTCGAAAGTACAAACGATGCTGATTTCAGGAACAACGAAAAATTATGAAAAGTACCTACATTTATAAAAACGCTCGATTAAGCTTAGGTTAGGTATAATTTTGGTATACCTATAGTACCTATGCATAACTAAGTAAAATGTGTGCTGTGTGGCGTACCTTTGGTCCATTTCACCGCGCTTGCCGCATCAAGTCGATGATGAAAACAAAGCTTTAGTTAGCGTTTAGTACAGAACAATGCGATGTCTAGCTGCAGACTTCTTTTCAAAACCTTACGCCGAAAAAGTTTCTCTTGAACTAACAACATCTCACTTCGTGAATACCAGGCAGTCACACACAGAAAAACAGCTCATAGATACCTACTACTTACATTACGGTTTGATTGAAGCATTTATCACTACATAGTATAAAACAAAGTCGCTTTCTCTGTCCCTATGTCCCTATGTATGCTTAAATCTTTAAAACTACGCAACGGATGTTGATGCGGTTTTTTTTAATAGATAGAGTGATCGAAGAGGAAGGTTTATTATACTCGTATGTATAATACATGCATAATATAATAGAGATACACCGTGCGAAGCCGGGGCGGGTCGCTAGTATTTTATATAGGGAACACCATGATGATGTCCCTTTGTGGTTTAAAAGTGAACTATAGGCGTATACTTGATGGGTCCGAGTTTCGCAGTATGCTTAAAGTGCGAGGGTGAAGTACGGTACTGCTTGTCCCTATATACTTGCGTGCATTGTGCCTTTTGGAGTATACTTTTTGGATGCATTTAGATAAAACACGCTTCGGGGTGTAGCGGGTTAAAGCGACCTACTTGCCCGGCTGTAAGTGCATGTACGCCGACTCCCCGATGTGGTTGATCGGTGCATCAGACACGTAGTATATGTCCGTCAACTGCTGATCCGTCTCTATGGAGATCGACATGTTCTTATTCGGGCCCGTTTCACCTACGTAAACGACCCTAGAAAGCAAATTTACATGTTATTATTTTATACGTTTCATTTTAATTCGTATTTTTTCCTTATTTTATTTTAAACTAGCATTTACCCGTGACTTTGCTCGCGTTATTGCCGTTAGTGTCCCATCCAAGGAAACTCTTTACCGGGATATAAAGTATCCTGTCTCATTTCAGGACCAGCTCTTCCTGCATGCCAAATTTCATCTCAATCAATCCATTTGCTACCCCGTTTTTAGTAACAAACATCTAAACAACAAAACATCTTCACAAACTTTCACATCATATTAGTAGGATTAGAACTTTGACTCTGGTTTTAGCTTCATTCACCGCATAGTCGGATAAAAATATTCTGGGCTGGGCATAAAAAAGCGAGCTCGTAATGCCTGACTCAAAAAATAAATATTTCACAAAATATACGTAGATTAGCGCTTACTTAAGTTTCGGATTTCCTGTTAAAGATTTCGAGAATGAATTTGGGTCCATGAAATACAACAATATTTCGTCGTCCGAATTTTGTCCGACGACGACTGGCATGAACTGCAAAATTACAGAAGGTTTAAGTAGTTAGGATCATAAAAGTAGTACTAGTAGTAGTTTAGTTGAACAGGATCAAGTGTGGGTTGTATAAGAACGAACCGATTAACATTTAAGCTGACGCTGACTCCTGCACCTCGCACGTTGAATAGAGAAACGTGAATTGATGGAATCTAAATCTACTGGACTAAGGTGGTGAAAATATGGACAGAAAACTGGGCTATTGATTAGAATTATTATTAGATATGTATGTGCCTACGCTATTGTTTTTGCAGACACGATTTAAATCAGTAACTAATTATAGACATAGATACTGTAGAGACCTGACTGTCCCTACAGAAGAATTATAAATATAATTCAAATATCTGTCAGTCTTAGTGATGGGTCGGCGGTAATATTCCCGTTACTAGTAAATTCCAAATGGAAACTTACTAGTAACTTACCGGGTAAGTTACCCACGATCGGTAAGATTGGGTAATGTTGAAAAAATTGTTCTCTTTCACGCACAGCCTCTTTTTAGGGTTCCGTAGTCGACTGTTAATACTAACAAGGTTTAGTACTTAACACGAAAAAAACACCTATTTTCTAACATTGTTTTCAATATTACCCAATCTTACCGATCGTGGGTAATATTACTGGGAATATTCCCGCCTTTAGTAAGTTACCGGTAACCACCCATCACTAGTCAGTCTAGACCAACATATTGTATTCTTTCGAACCCAATATATTCCAAATTATCCAGTATGTCTTTCCCTTCTTAACTTCCCTGAGTAGAACCCCTACAATACCTATGCCCTATTCCATTGTACATACAGTTTTATAATACATCATTTCAAATAAGAATCAGTACGAACCAAGTTATGTATCGAGTGGCGAGCATATAACGTTATCTAAAGTATGAATGAAATTACAAGTCCCGCGACAGTCTTGACGTTGTCCGTGACGGTGTGTCGGGCCATGGGGCGGCCGGCGCAGGAGCGCGGGCAGGCCACGTGCAGCGCGAGCTCGGCGTGCGGCAGCGGAGCTAGCAGCGCGCAGCCGAGCGGGGGGAGCAACGCGCCGGCTGCGCGCACACGCGCCTCTGCCGGGCACGCGAGCGTGCTCAGCACTACCAGCCCCGACTGGTGCCGCGACGGTAGCTGCAGCGTTGAGCGCTGACAACAATAGTACCGGTTTTCACAAAATGCTATTGCGCATTTTTTATTTAACCTTTATTATGTATAATTTGTTTTTTTCTCGAATAAAAATATGCTCGTAAAATGGCTATTATTTCTTTTTTCTTACGCCAGGAATGCGGTTTAACACACCAGTGCGTTTTATTTTAGAATCAATCAATTAAATTCATTTATTCAGTCGACCAACATGGATCATTACATTTACAAAAAATATAGTAAGCTAGTTAATTAATGAAATAATGTCAAATAAATTATAAAATAAGTTAACACAAAAAACAATAACCACTACGGTTTGACAGCCAGTACATGAATCATGTGACAATGATTCAGGTACTGGCAATGAAACCTCTCCTCAAATGCCCTCGGGAGACTGTTGAAGCCACAGACCACTAGTTGGAGCTAGCCCGGACCCTGCGCACCAGGGATGTGCAGCGTTTAACGTTACCGCACCAGTGTTTTGCACATTACACTTTTTTTAATCTCCAAAAAGAGGTTTTTGTCCAAAAAAGATAATATTTTTTTTGTAGATAAATAAACTTGTTTCAGTCAAAATATGATAAGAAAAAATTATACTTAATCAAAGTACCTAAAAAATTACAATATATTTAATAATTAATTACTTAAAATAGTACATTATAATACGAGGGGTCTATGTTGGCAATTACAGTCGAGGCTGTGTTGCACAGCCCGAGCGGCAAGGCGAGGGCTGCAATAGCCGAGACCGTAATGCAGTGGCGGACTAACAGGGGGGCGGAAGGGGCGGCCCGCCCCGGGCCCCCGGTCTTTGGGGGGCCCCAAATGCCTCCGCGTTCTCCTGATCAAATCCTAAACAAGACTTTAAAAATGTGCTTAGTAGTTAGTACCTACATAATTTCATCAAGGTCAAAACACTACAGCCATCTAGAATTTTTACGCGGTCGCGGTACTAATGTTCTTTTAACTTTGCTGAACGCGTCCAATACGCTGAGGGAATTCCATATGTGTACGGACGGATAAGCGCAGCGCGCGCCCTGCGCTTGTCCACGAACTGAACTAGTCTAAACCTGTTTTTAGGGTTCCGTACCAAAATGGTAAAAAACGAACTCTTATGGTGCGACTCTGTCTGTCCGTCAGTCCGTCTGTCACAACAAGATATCTCAGGATCTACTGATGCTATCGACTTGAAATTTGGAATAGTGTTAAGAACCGCTAACCCGAGCTTATGGGATGTAAAAAAAATCTTGTTGTAACTTTTTTTCTAAAGGGGTCCGTACGTAATGAGACTTTGAAAATTGAAAGTAGGGCTATTATATCGAGTGGGGTATCAAATGAAAGGGCTTGATTTGTAGATTAAAACACTATTTTTGTATTTTTTTTAAATAAGTAGTTTTTGATTTATGGCAAAAATAGGTAGTTAAAAAAAATACCATTCCCCCCCTATTATCTTCAAAGTTACTGATCAGAAAATTTTGTAATAATTACGAATTATTAATGTCGGTCGTCCTATATATTACAGGAAAAATATAACGGTTTTCCTAACTTTCACCGTTTTTGAGAAAGGAGATTGACAAGGTTTGGACCAAAATGCTGCCCAGAGATGAAAATACCTCTAACGAGTTCCTTGCGTTACTTACTTTCTATTAGAAAATATTTTCAAAATCGGTCCAGGAGAAAAAAAATACATGAATTTTTGTTTTTAAGGTTTTAGCGAGCGAGCGCTTTCGGTTTTACTTTGCACTTTCAGTTTTTTGTTTGAGAGCGATTATCAATAGTACATTACACAATTAGGGTGGTAAAACAAAGAAACGCCGAGATCGCAGATGTTTGCGGCCCGAGCTGCAAGCGAGGGACGTAAATATGCGATCGAGGGCTTTCTTTATTACCTCCCGTGTTGTGTACAACATTTTAACCACTGTTACATATTAATCGATGACAATCGAGATCGTAGGCTAGAGTGCATACGAAACTATTGCTGTGCTGTACATGTTTCACGGGCCGGAGAACAATTGGCTGTTTTGCGCATGTGCCTAGTTTGGGTCGGCGAGGCATCAAGACGTTGTTCGGCGCCCTGCTCAATTCCTCGATACAATTATTATCAATGAAAATGACGACGATTAGTCGACGAGATTACATTAGTAAAATCTGTTACTTTTAATGTAAGAAATAATTAATTTTTAGTGCCCTGATGGGAAAGTTTTTTTTTCATGACTCCTGGGATAGATCTTAAAGTGCTTTAGTATACAGTCTAGTTTTAGCCTAAGGAGCATAATGCACTGTATGTTAGTCTGGGCAGCACTTGGTCCAACTCCCATACAAAGTGGTCAATCTCCTTTGCAAAAATCTTAACACATACTTATTTGCTCCTACTAAACTAATCGCCATATAGTTTTTCTTGAACTATTCATGTATGTACTTATGAGTTTGAACGGAACCCTCGGTACGCGAGTCCGACTCGCACTTGACCGGTTTTTTTCTACATTGATATTTAATAGTTTATTAGTGTGTTCTGATATTTTCGCGAACGGATAAACCTTTTTTCAAATTGTAAAGTAACTTGTAAAACTATCTTTGATTTATTTTAGCAATTTTTTTTCGATCGATTCGTATTTTATTTTCCTCACCCATATCCATTCCATATTGTAGGTATGTATGTTTATTTAGCCTAAATAATTTAAGTTTCTCTTGCCAGATTTTAACGAAATAAACATAAACACTTTATAATTACATATAAATGTGAACTGAATAAAAAGCTTGTAAAACTACATTTTTTTTAAAGCTGGGGGGCCTCATTTATCTTTGTCGCCCCGGGCCTCCGACGGGCTTAGTCCGCCACTGCCGTAATGAAATGACCAATGCCCACGAGTGTCATACGACGTTTTTCAACACACTTGTGAGGGAAAAAATATGAAACAAAATTATTAGAACAATGAACCGAACCGTACCTACTTTGAACAGGGATCAGGAAATAAATGCATCATAGCGAGCTCGGCTTATTGGCAAACTCATTGAAATATTACCAAGAAAAAAGTACGCCAAAAATGTTTTATAAGAATGGCTGGGTTTTTTGGTTTGTTTCTATTGAATTAAATTTTCACAGGCTTAATTGCGCATTTTTCTTTTGATTTCGACGATAGCAAACTATCACCAGCATTTTATGCCCAGTAAGTATTTATATTAGGCGGTGTCAAATTTTATTCTGATGTTAAGTTTTTTTAGTCACTTGTAGTCGTCATTTTTTGCAACAATCCAAAACCAGCGTTATGGTAAACAAACAAATATTAGTACAAAATGGCGCAAGATTTACTTCTTTTTTCAATTAACAGGTTAATTTCGCTTTGTGCTGTATCTTCAAAAAGAGAAAATGACGTGTATCTAACTAGAAATAAATGTACTATTTATTCATACCTTTAAGCATACAATACGGAGTCAAAGCGAGTTTTTGAGATGATTTTATTTTAATTACGAATTGATCAAACAACTAAGATAAAGAGCAGGCAAATGGCACCCTATTTCTGCGTAGGAGATAGGTAGGTAGTATACTACGACTATAACACTCCTTTTTTTGGGCAACCGTGTAAAAATACATGGCAGTTTGAATTTATTGGTTAGATAGTTACCAGCAAAATGTCCTTAATCTATCCCGCAAAAAGAGCCTAGGTTAAGTAGATATTTCACAATAAGTTATGATTCACTAACTTACGATTTAAGTGCCTGTACTTATTTGTATCCTGTATAAATTATTTATCTGTATAAAAATAAGGCTTAACTACCCTGAGGGTCTTCACAAAAAAAAAACGAATCTTCAAGACTCAATGTCTAGCTTGAGTCGGCAACAACTTGATTTTAGAAAGTAGTCTTTGAGGTTTAAAGTTCTTTCAAAATAGGTACCTACTTGATATTTAGTAGTTTTATGTGAAGTTTGTCCTAGAGACAATTAGGAGCATCAACTAGGCGAGGATAGATACTGCAGTGCAGGCGAAGTTACGGGTCGCTACGGTACGTATAATGATCGATTCACCTTTTTTATTTCATGACTAATTAACGCCTGATGGTAAGCGGCACGAGGCCGAAGATCAGCTCTCCGTTCAGTAAAAGCCTATCCACTCTAGTTTTGAAGAGTCCTAAGTTATATTTGTCAGGAAATTCGGACCTCAATGCCGACTTGGAGTATCCCGGCGGCTAAGAACGCCATGGAGGCGAGCATTCCGCCAATGAACATCTTGTGCAACGGCGGCAGGTCGGGCAGCAGCGGACAGGCGCCGCCGGGGCACGCCGGGATCATCACCAGCACCAGCGCCGGGTTCAGCACCTGGGAATAATAGTACATTACACAACTAGGGAGGTAATAAAGAAAGCCCTCGATCGCATATTTACGTCCCTCGCTTACAACTCAGGCCGCAAACATCTGCGGTCTCGTTTTACCACCCTAGTTGTGTAATGTACTATCGTTGTCTTATTTGGCCCCAAAATGTGACAAAGTGGAGCTTTTTGTGTGAGACTTCTTCGAACAAAAAAGTTGCATATCATAACACTGTCAAAATCAAAATTGAACGTTATGCTGGTGCACGTAGGTCATATCGCTCCGCGCTTTGTGACACCTTTAGGTGTTGTAGGCGTGGTAGGCATGACGACAACACACGACTAGGGCGTGCAGTACCGGGAAATGTTAGTATGGCAGTACCGGGAATTCCCTACACGCGACGCCATAGGTATTCTCGACGTGCAAAGGGTTAATTTTATGGTTAGGGAAGTCGCGCACGGCGACTTTTTGCAGCGATTCAGTACCTAGTGATGCAGTCGCAAATAGGTCGCGATACAGTCGCGATGCTGTCGCCGGCCGCAAAGCACCCAGCCGCCGTGAAACACAGTTAACTGATCACCCATAGACTTTAACAAGTCATTGTGTCAGTTGACATTCGTTTTCAAGTGTACATTTAACAGTGTGTCGATTTACCGCATTGTTTGATTTCTTTGGTAGACGAAACAAATAATATCGTGACAGAGTAATCAGAAGCAAGACAACGAAAATATTTTTATCGCACCTGCAGCTGGTCCGGCATCAGCGTGACTCCGAACACTTCGCTGCGGAGTCGGGACGCTTGGAACGTCCAGCGGGAACCCTGAAGTCAACTCCGAATCACGCTTGACATTCTTAACCAACTTCTAAAATAATTGAAGGGATGTTTACAAAAACAACATAACTGCCTAGACTGGTTGACACTTATAGGGGAACATTTTTAGTGACAGTAGGTGTCAACCAGCTTAATTAGTTATGTTGTTTTTGTAAACATCCCTTCAATTGTAAGGTAAATATGTTCTTTTGTTGTATCCAAGATGCTGGACCAATTTGGAATATTATTTTTATGTTTAAAAAGATACACCTTCCAAGTCTTATTACAACCAAGTCAGAATCTGATGATGGAATTAGATCGGAAGAAATCGAGGGTACTCTTCGAACATTATAGGCACACATACAGATATTCGGGCATTTTTATAGCAACTCGTGCATTTATCATCAAGTATCATCTCAATAGTGTCATTTGAAGTCGGTTTTAAATATAAAAATAGGTAATTTTGTATTATTTTCTATGAAAACTACCGTTTACAATTGGGTATTTGTAAACGGTAGTTTTCATAGAACAAAAGACTTGTAAGTAAGACTCGTGTATACAACTACATATAAATATATACGCATATACACCGTGCCCCCGAGTAACCCAAAAAACTTTAACAGCTATTGATTTATTTTGTTCCATAAGAATATTAATGTAAAATGACAAAATTCGACCTATGTTGATATAACGTTATTTACTTGTAATACCATTAGGAATACATGGTTAAAAATGTTCGGGTTATTCGGGGGCAAGGTGTATAAATATTTACTGAAGGGCAGAAATATTTGTTCTTGAGATCGAAATTGGGCCCGTAAGTATCGTAGATTGGTAACCAACTAGGCAAACCTTGTCATGAAAAACGTATACTTATCTAAATAACATAATTTTTGTTTGCTATACTGGAAATACTTGAATATTGGGAATAGTGGCGCTCATTCACGCACTGTTTTACACATACCTGTTGATCAAAAAGGGACCAAAAGATGGGCACTGGCAGGTACAAATACAATATGGAAAAGACAATTTTCATGTCCGCGACTAGCTTGCCGCCATACTTCTCAATGGAATAGTCCAGCCAGTGCGCAGGCGGCGCACGGCCAGACCTGGAGTCATGGCGCAGTCGCATCTTGATTGCGTACTGAAATAGGGTCAATATTGAGTGCTTCTACCGCGGCGTTTAATGTCATTACCGTTCAATAAAATAACGTTCCACGGAATGGTTCTTGCCACTTGTCATTTATTTGGCCCAATATTTATGTAACGGTAACGACATTTTAGGGAGCGGCTAAAACGCTCGAATATTCACCTAGTAAATTATTTTACCAGGAACTAAAACAACAAATTTTCATGCGAAGAAGTTATATACTATTCGGTTGTTAGTCTTGCGTTAATCACTGAACTTCGATGACTGATGGCTATAGTAGTTTTAAACATCTTTATGCTGAAAATGGAAATTGGTCCAAAAGGCACTTTACTGTAACTGTCATACTTGATGTACAAAGAATGTAGGCACTACTACACTCCTACATAGACAGGGATCAGTGTTCCATTTGGCAAGCATGAATTAAATTATTGATACTCATGCATCTATATCCATTACTGCATTAAAACGGGGTGAATTGGGACAAAATTGACATTCAAACCTCGATAGCATCTTATTTTTACATATGCAAACTGAATTGTATATATAATGAATGTTCCGGTCGTTCATATTTTAGTTTTTTTATGAGTTTGGATAGTTCCATTTCATAACTTTAACGATAAACATAAAATCCCTCCCCACCCCGTAGTCCCTCGTAGTTGTCGTGACTTGAGATGAGATTTCATACTAAGGTGAGTTGGGCTAATTGTTGGATAGATACTTATGGATTATGAATAATACTATAGCTCCATTTGTAATAAGAATATATTATTTAGGTAGCAGTGGCCTTTAAAAACCACCTCACCCCTCTGTCAATCCCTACTCGAGAGATGCTATTTCCGCAACGTTCGGTCAAAACTATCGCCTCTTTCCCAGTAAAGAAAGGAACAGACAGCCCATATAGCGGATGCTGTATTAGACGGGTCGGACTTACCCACGTACATGAGACGAATTTCAATGTAACATTCTCGCGCGGTTGTTTTATTCTGTACCATGGTTTTCCCGCGGCAAAAATTACTGTGAATAAAGAACAACGCAGTCACGTTACTTATAAACCTTTTCAGAGATAATAAATGTAATCTAAGTTACTTGTTGAAAAATAATGTTCCAGATGCACTATCTATGAATAAAACACAACCTATTTTATAGTTTGTGCATGTAATGCGATAACATTTTAATAAAATCAGGAAAACGTTTGGTTTCCGAGAAAAAAGTTTCAGATGGAACGAAAATTCTATGAATTAGAACATTCTATAAAACCTTTGACGGAGAAATGGGAGCACCCCATCTTCTTACACATAAATAATGGGACGTCTTTGACGTTTATTCAATCACAGAATAAATTAACTACCTAGTCGCGGGTCGCGTTAGCTCAACTCCAATTAAATGTTTTATTAGTCCTCGGCCTCAATCAAAACTTCTTATCTTAGAAATGAAATGCTACTTGGAAATGAGTATCAGGTATTTACTGAACTTCGCGTTTGCTTATGAATATTGATATAATGGGATAATTAGTCATACTAAGAATAAAAGTGTTCGGGTGCCTCGCAGAAGAAAAGGACATTAATTCGTCCGTGATTATTCTTTACCACTTTAATAATGAGTTTGATTTTAGCCTTAGGTATCCAATTGCATGCGCATATATAGATACATAAATATTTAGTCAAATAAAAACATTCCGAAATTGAGCGGTCCATCGGTGTTTGAGATAGTATTAGGACTAAACAAAGGGCCGCATTAAAGAATTTGCTACGCGCTTGTTTTATCTGGCACTGGTATTCGATTAAAATTCGATTTCAAAGGGAGACGTTGTTCTGCACCATGTTTTAACTTCAGTCCGTGCAACTTACTAATAGAGAGAAGCACAAGCAGAGCGGGGAAGCCGAAGCCGAGCGCGTAGCAGGTGTCGTCGCCGAAGCACGTGACGCTGCGGCGAAGCACCGGCGTCAGAACCATCCCAACCAGCCCGCCCAGATTCACGGTGCAGTAGAATGTCGAGAAGAACCGCTGCAAACGGTGCTTCTCCTCCGGCAACCGGAACTGTTCACGTCCCGGAATGTCCAGTCAACGCATTAAAAAGGGACTTATCGCGAAAATACGTAATTTTCACACCACTGTTCGAAAAAGCGGCAATAAATGGTTGGTATCAAAAGCGCAAAACGGCGAACTCTTGGACAACGAACTAGCGAGCCAACAATATAATCAAACACGACAACAAATAAAATCAGCGTTCGTGGTCTACCCGCGACCACATACAATTAAGTAAGTAATATACGCGTTTCAAACCGCTTAATTTTATTTTATTACAATGAATACCAATTTTGACCAACTTCAAAATAAGCCTCAGAATCAGAATTCCGTTGTATATGAATCGATCAAAAAATGTCGTTTTTAATTGTAAGAGTACTCCAGGTTGAACCAGTCTTTTTTCCAAATTCGATTTTGATGATAGGATCCATTTCGATATGCATGGGTAGGTATACATAATTATATACTACCTTACAAATTTCAGGTTTTTTTAGACACATGTGCATTACTTTCTAAATCCGAATTCAGGGAGCTAATCAAGTATTATAGGCCAAAAGAAGAGAAAAGAATAGAATCAGACATGTAAAACAGTCCTTGAGGTAGCTCAAGGGCTGCAGAAATAAGTTATTTTATTTTTTACTTAGGTATATTATTTATTAGGTACAAACGAAGCCACCAACAGTGGCGTGGTGTTAAATATATTCATAGTAACTAGGACCAGATTTGGATTACTTTTTCTTTAGGAGTAGTAGATAGTCCGGTCATATGCTCTAAAGTAGGCAAGCCGGTGGGAATTGGGTTATATGGACGCCACGCCAATGCTGAACAACAATAGAGTTTAACACGTTACAATAAAGATGAAGAAGTAGATTCACTGTCGTCGGTTTGTTATTTAGTTATTTTTCTAAGTTTTTATTCATAACGAATTATTAGTTTGTGTTTGTAAAAAGGTGTTATACTTATTATTATCTTATCATATTACGAAACAGAACACTAAAACCCACCTGTTCTCCGCCAAAAGCAGCGACGCACGGTTTGATGCCGCCGGTCCCCGCGGCGATCAGAGCCAGACCGATCATCGACGTGGTGCTACAAATATAAAAAAAAACTGTTTAGATAAACCTAATAAATGAGTAAGGGCCGTCATGGTACTGCTGAAATCGATAGAAAATATGTTTGGATACTTTAATGGTCATTCTTCAAAATTATTATCTTGCTAAGGACTCTAACCAGTAACCAAGCATTGAGTGTAACCTACCTACATATTTTTTACCTTATGTTAGCTAGGTTAACCCATATTAAAACATCGAACTAACTAGCCATGTCTAATAAAAGTTTCTAATGAGAGCTACAGTTGCTGACGATTATAACAACGCCAAAAAAAATAGTTTAAAAAATCTAAGTTTCGCGCGATGCCGTGTCTTTGGCACAAATTTTGTACAGCAGAAAAGTGAACTTCCAACTTCCACGTAGGGTTGGGAGTGCTGTAGAAGTAGGTACACAATCACGTATCAGTTTACAAGTCAGAGTTTCCTGATATGCTATTTCGTATCAAACACGAGTGCGAAAGGTTTTATAAACTTAATATCAATACAACAGTATTTACCTACTATAGGAATATGTATTAAAGTGGATGCCGCCACACGACTTTCTCCACGTGAATTTCCAACTTTTTTTTGTAGAAACTTTCATCCCTCGTTTCAACACTTTAAGGCTGCTCAAAGTTAAAAAGCGGTTCTTAATTTTTAATAACTGAAAAACTATGAAAATCAATGAAAATCTAAAGGGTGGATTCGTCTGCGACATTTGTATGCCATAAAGGTACCTACATTTAGTTTGGCAAACAAATGTTGCTGCATAGGTACTTTCTGAGCATTTTGACACTTCAAAGAAGCTGATTTGAATTGTCATCAAGTAAGTAGCCTATTTGCTAAGCGTGACAATAAATGTGTAAGGCCTCTTAAATGGCAATATTTTTCTAAACTGTCGTCAACTACTTACGTTGGTGGCAGCTGAAGGAGAGGTATGGCTGAACAACAAGTTAGTATGGTTCCGAAGAGATATATTATAGAGAAATAAAGAATCACTCTGAAACAAAATGTAATGTGTTCATATGTTGATATTAATTACTAAAAATGTCCTTGAGGTCTAGAATCTATGGGTAGATGAGCTACTTAACACCTAATATTAATTTAGAGAAAACAGTATAAGGTCAGATGAAATAAGATGAACATAGTTTATTTAGCCCGGGGTAAGGCGGACAGTATGGAAATTCCATGTAATGTAGTGCTATTGTATCAAGCTATTTTTATTTTTTTTTGTTAATCATGTACTTACTACAAAAAAATCGTAACACATACTTATTTGCTCCTATTAAGCTAACCGCCATACAGTTTTTCTTGAACTATTTACGTATCTACTTACTATACGTTCGTACGGAACCCTCGGTGCGCGAGTCCGACTCGCACTTGACCGGTTTTTTTTAAACTGCATTTTCACTGGATCAGGGAGTATGCCATGTACCATTATACTTAAATGCAAATTTACTTTATGCCACACCTGGCCATAAAGTGACTTTTTCCGCACGCTGCGCGTACGGTAAAAGCGGCTTTCTGGTTAAGTCTAGACATAAAGTAATGTACACAACACGGGAGGTAATAAAGAAAGCCCTCGATCGCATATTTACGTCCCTCGCTTGCAGCTCGTCTAAAACAACTCAGCTAAAGCGGTCGTCAAAACGTCACTTGTTAGTACTTACTTGTATCGCCCTAAAAAGTTATCTGCTAATATAGCTCCCATTAACGGCATGGTATAGCACATCATTATGAATATATGGTACACCACAGTAGCGGCGTTTTCATGCAGACATAAAACATTCCTCAAATAGAGGGATAAAATAGCTGAAACAGAAATTCATCTGTCAAGCACACGCCGCGCAACAAACGTTTCGCAATTATTCGAACTGTCTGTATTTGATGTGCATTCCTCACCGTAGGCCGAAAATCGACCAACTACCACTTAGGCATAGGAATTTTAATTCTCTGCTTTTGCTAACAATTAAATTTATTCCTTGTACAGTCGCCATCAGATATATCTGAGCTGTCAGTGTACTTATAAATATCTGAACACGGCTCTAATGCTATGAAAATAGAGCCGTGTTCAGATATTTATGAGTACACTGACAGCTCAGATATATCTGATGGCGACTGTACTCTAATTGCCATGAAGGTCGAGTTAGGTTTTTATTTCGGACTCCTCCATGAGACTCAACCATCGCAATACAAAATGGTCGTCAGCTTCAAATACTACTACAGATAGGGATAACACCGAAAAAACAAAGGTAAAACATCGGTTAAGTATGCTCCTCGCGTTAACCTAACCTATGTTCTACCTTTACCTTTCGCCGACGACTTTCGTAACACCGTCGACGAGAAAGCGACTAAGCAGTCCTGCAGGCAGGAGAGTCAGGCTCGGTTTCGACCAGTTTCTCTTTAGACCAGTACAAAATGAATGGAGTCTTAATAATATACCTAACTGCCTCTCTAAATATGCCTTTGGGTTCGTGAGTAATTTTGTCTCGAGACCACTTGTTCCCTTGCAAACGTCTGCAATGCTGGATAACGTAACTTATACCTTTAAGCACACCCAACTAAGTACCTTTTGGGACATCGAAAAAACTAGTTTATGAGATAGCTAGAGATATGTCCTTTCGATATGTTGTGTATGTCGACGAGCTGAATCCAATGGTGCAATAATAATATTATAAATGCGAAAGTTTGTGAAGATGTTTGGATGTTTGTTACCTTATAACGGGGTAACAACTGGATGGACCAAGCTGAAATTTGGCATGCAACTAGATCAAGTCCTGGATTGAAACATAGGATACATTATATCCCGGTAAAGAGTTCCTTTGGGACAATAACGGGAACAACGCGGGCGAAGCCACGGGAAAATGCTAGTGGTGCAATAAAATCCAAAGGGAATAATAACTCGTGTTGTTCCGTTCTTCACTGGAGGCACTGATCTTCCTCTGTACTCAGGTGACATAATAGTATGGTCATTTTAAGCCGATGATGTGATGATTAACTGACGATGTTTGTTTCAATAAGGAATGTATAAAGAGCCAGTATGATTTGCAAAGAGATCCACAATCAGTTAACTAGCACACAAACATGAAGCTCAGTGTGGACTGTTAGACAAAACAAGAGCAAGGATGTTATCGCGACTAGACACTTTACTTACTTCGCAAACCGCAAAATGAAAACCTTTCGCAAAATTCCGTGGCGATGATGCAATAAACGGCTGTCGAATGGCCAGGAAACATTTCGCTTAAATACGTAAATAAAAACTAGATGTAACTACTTCTCGACAACTTCTCAACTGTTAAGATTCTCTTGTCACTGAGATAGCTTTTTTGACATTTACATTAAAAAAAACTTCTGTAATCTCTGCATTGCAAATCATAGGCTGCATGCATTTTATAAAAGAAATAGTACATTACTTAACTAGAGCGGTAAAACCAAGAATGTCTCAGATCGCAGGCATTTGAAGCCCGAGCCGAAGGCAAGGGCGATAAATATGCGATAGATCAGAGGCTTTCTTTATTACCGCCCGTAGTAAGTACAAAATTTTACGTCTCCCCCAGGCCATGAAGTGGGGTTTTCCCACGCAAAGCGATAACCACCCGGTTATTGCCACCTTATGGCCAGGTGTGATGTAAAAAAATATGTTTTCTGCCTTCCGGCCGGCAAGCGTCGCCTTGCCGATTTCAAGATGCCGCTTTCTGGCTCCGTCGAACCGAAAAATAGTATACAAACCTTGGCCAGTAAATAAGAAAGCCTCAGATCACATGTTTGTCGTCCTCGGCTTCTGAGGCATTTCTTACTCTACTGGCCTCGGTATGTAATGTACTATTATGCCACACCTGGCCATAAAGTGACTTTTTCCGCTGCGCGTACGGAAAAAGCCGCTTTCTAGCCAAGTGTAGACATAAAATTATGTACACAACACGGGAGCCTCGCTTGCAGCTCGGGTCGCAAACTTCTGCGATCTCGGCCTCTCTTTGTATTACCATCCTAGTTGTGTAAAGTACTATTACTTTTTTCGGTAGTTTTTATATGTGGATGTGTGGTGTGTAGCCACACGGAAAATAAGTGCATACCATAACTTAGGTATTGCTTAGGTTTGTTTTCAAAATGATAGTAAATAAGAAATAAGCAATGATTTTTTTAAGTATATTTTATTTTCCTGTTTCAAGTATGTGACTGGTAACTTAATGCATTCCTGATTTAGAAATCAACGAGATTTAATATAAGAGAAAAAATACGAGAAATTAATGATAATGAATTAACAACAGAATGACGTTTGGGATTAGTTTTACAATCAAAGTCCTGTATCGAAAATAAGGGTTAACAGTATTCAATGATTTTGGTCGCAGATTTCCTTTATCGTTTTCTTGACCAGACTATATCGGAAGCACGATAAACATCAGTATCTATTTAATCAGGGGGATGCGAAAATAATAAATAGTTATGATTTTCACAGTCTCATATTAAAACGTTAAAGAATCGCCCCCAGTACTTCAGGTAAATTAAATAAAATAATAATAATACATAAACTGCAAAAACTACAATGTGGGGAACAAAACCAGAAAATGACATGTATATTATGTACAGTCAGCATCGATATTATAGATGATAATTTTTAGGGATGTAACGAACGATACCGATACCGATATATCGGCCGATATATCGGTATCGCCGATATTATACAACCGATATTTGAAGAATTTGCTGTATGAAAAAAAATCTGCAAAAAGTAATTTCAATTTCTGACTTAATTTATGTATTGGTCTATTCTATTACCTTGTGCAATGATAATTACTATGTTAATTAAATCTTTGGTTCTTAATAAAAATAAAGAATTTTGAGTTGACAATTTATTATTTTTACTTTACACTTTCAAGGTTGACTCTCTGGTAAATATAACCAGTAGTCATTGCCATTAGTTATAATAAGGACATAAAAATATCTGAAATTCATACTTCATTATTTAGCTAAGATATCGGTATCGGTATCGGTATCGCCGATATTAACTACTATATATCGGTATCGGTATCGTATCGGCAAAACTGTGTATCGTTACATCCCTAATAATTTTAGTGTGCAATTTGACATGTGCCAGTACTAAAATTTACAGCTACTTTTGATGCTGACTGTACGTGGAAACAATGAATCAGCTGTATAATATCATCACCCCCTTAAAGCTTTGCACTTAGCTTCCAAACACCCTATATACATTTTCCAAGTAAGCATTGTACTTCAAACATTAAAATAAATAAATTTAATACATATTATAAAACATCTTCGACCATGAATGCCTTAGAATAGATTAGAAAAATTAATTTTTCTATTAAAAAATACTATGACATGTTAAGATTGCCCTTCGGCCGCCTACGAAACCGGGGTTACGACACTGGTTTCGATCGAGACTATTGTTGTTCGGTCACGGACTTTGATTATTAAGACATTTAGGGTTCAGCCTATCGTTGTCGTGTAATACACAATCTGTTGCACGACTATTGTAAGGTGAACCCTAAATGGCTCAACAATTAAAGTCCGTGAGTGTACTTGTAACTGGTTTCGATCAAGCATTTTTTACTTGTGCGTTTCGATCTAGGCTTTTGTTCTACTTGCATGTAACTAATTACGATCACGTATTTTCTTTATGTATAGTAGGTATAGGTACAGTCAACCAATTTGATTCCTAGGCCACTATATAACTTTGTCGCATTAACTTCAAAGAGGCCCTTGGTTGGTCTTACTTAGGTATGCTTAAATACCGACTGACCGGTAATTTTATACGTGACGAAATGACATAACAGGGAGGGGGTCCCCTTTTGCGAGTGGGCGCGGGGCTCCTCAATGCGCGGGGCCCGTAGCATTTGCTACTCTTGCTATATGGCTAATCCGCCACTACCTCTGACAAGCAATTTGAGCCAGTGATCGAGTTAGAGTGCGACTACGCTAAATTTGCAGAGGTCAAAAAAGGTTTTATTTCAAAAAATGCATATTGGAACATCACAAGAAAGAGTATTAATTAGTCTTGATACTTGGAAAATATCTTTTCGTTTAACAAGTATATAATGTGTCTACAAACCTACTGAAATAAATATTCAGGACAGCCTTGCTCAAATCGATCTAGCCCCAACCAAACTAGGCAATTCTGGTATACATGTACATATTTAAATATAATACTTAAATATATAGAAATTATCGAAGACCCTGGAACAAATAGCTTAGTTTGGTTGGAACTAGATGGATGTGTGCAGGACTGGCCCAGATATCTATTTCAGTAGGTATGTAGACATATTTTGTAATAAAAAAAATTTTTTACTAGTTGACAAACACGCATGCACTCGGTGTCATTGAGTTCTGCTAGGCTAGACTTATCAATATTGTGCGTCACGTCATTACACTATTTCAATGCAAAATGGATCTTTCTGAATGTGAATTGGTCAATGTGTTGTTCTAATTTTTAAGTGTTAGTTTCGTAGTGATAGACGATTTTTCATGTACGCGTGTGTTAATAAGTGTGCGCTGCGTCCATCAACCCCGCTAACAGTGGCAGAGGGGAAAATATTAGAAAAATGCACTATGGCGACTCCCTTCCGTTATCTTTCCTTCCTTATCCCTCTAAGGGATACGCCCAATCTAATTTAAGTTATAACTTTAAATACAATAATTACTTTTATAAATTAATTTTGTTCAATGTTAACCAACTTGAAAAAAGAAGATGTTTCCTGTTATTTGAATTTGTGTTTTGTATGATTCTTCGTCAAAAGCTACGGGGAACCAAGAAAAATACTTTTATAGTGTATTTTTAATCAAATACCTGTCACCAAAGAGATTCAAATTCAATGGATATGACATACAAAAATTAAAAAATATATCACAAAGAACTTCACAGGACTCCAAACTAAGCTGTATCTTGGAATATGTACAAAGTTTGCAAATACTTTCAAACCACAGTTTCGCAAGCGGCCGAAGGGTAAGACTGCGAGAAATAATAAACATAAATAACTTTAACATAGCGAACTGTAATTTTGTAGACACAGATATTATATGTATAAACTTTAAAAAGAAGATAAATAATGAGGCCAGCTATTTATTTTTGGCCTGTATGAGTAATCATAACTTAAATAGATGTAAAGACATTCAACATTAGGAGACATTTTATCACATAATCCATAACATTTATTCCATATCTGCTTGCCTCAACACAAAAATAATAAAACTTACCAGACAAACACTTAAATTATTCTGATTTAACAAGTAGGTACATACAGTGAATAATATTAGTAATAAAACAACTTAAACGGATTAAATCGCGTATATTACTACATTTTTAAGTCCCGAAGTTTCGTAACCCTTTTCAGCGTTCAAAATGTAGGCGATACGCGATTTAATCCGTTTAAGTTGTTTTATTACTATGAGTGATAATCGCGGAAACCGAAGACAATATTATAGTGAATAATATTGTTGATATAAATGTATCAAGAACAATTATTTTATTTAATATGTGTAAGTAATTTAATATTTGCAATCGGTGCTCCTCATTTCTTATCCAAGTTGACCTTTAAAAACAACGCAACAGTGACTTAAAAGGTATATATCATGCGTATTACAGAGCTATTACTCCAAATAAATTACTTGATTGATTGATTTATGCGGTATCACAATCGAAGCTCAATTAAATGACTCATCCAAATATCAATCACTATAAATGCTCGTAAGTGTACAATCCAATTGTTTTAATAATTCATATCGCCGCTATACTTACTCAACCACGTATCTACTCCAATAGTTTCATAGGAAAATCGCACTTTTCTACTCGTAACACAGGTGCGTTTTCTATCAAACTATTCGAGTAGATACGTGGTTGAGTAAGTATAGCGATGATATGAAAGACTAGCACATCCCGACCTCAGTATTATTATTTTTGTAATCGCTTCATGTAAAGGGTTCACGGCCACCACTCGTCCGTTCGGTGCCAAACGCCGTCCTCATCCTCCCAGTCCCAGCCCCTCATCTCCTCCTCTGAATCGGAGTCAGACTCGTGTCATTCCCGCCTGCAACATCGATGTTACCTGTCACGTATATTTTTCATCTCTCTTACATCATACCGAAATTTCACGGCCTTAGGGCCTATGCACACGGCGTATTTTAAACGCGCCGTCGACGATCGGCGTTTAAAATACGGCGTGTGCAGAGGCCTTTCGTCCTAGGGTCCATGTTACGTCCAGAGATCAGACTACCGGGTCGGTGGCACTCAAATTACTAAAAAGGGATGTAACGATACCGATACCGATATATCGGTATGGTCGATATATCGGTATCGCCGATTATATACAACCGATGTTAGAAGAGCGCGAAAAGAATTTGCTGTATGAAAAAAAATCTGCAAAATGTAATTTCAATTACTGACTTAATTTATGTATTGCTCTATTACCTTGTGCAGTGATAATTACTATGTTAATTAAATCTTTGGTTCTTAATAAAAAAAAATGGGTTTACAATTTATTTATTTTTACTTTACACTTTCAAGGTTGACTCTCTGTTAAATATAGCCAAGTATTAGGTATAATAAGGACATACAAATATCTGAAGTTCATACCTCATTATTTAGCTAAGATATCGGTATCGGTATCGCCGATTATTTACTACAATATATCGGTATCGGTATCGTATCGGCAAAACTATGTATCGTTACATCCCTATTATTAAATAAAGTGCACTTACTCTGGCTGCGCCGGGCCGAAATCCGCGTAGGCGGGCAGGATAGCCGAGAACAGCAGCCGCAAGTCCGAGTGCACGGAGGTCGCGGCCGGCGGGCCGAACGTGTACCCGTAGCGGTTCACGCCCTGCCGCGGCGGCGACGGGTCCGCGGACATCAGGTTGGTCACGCGGGGCACCGCCTGAGCAACGCCGACGGAATAATTGGGTAAGTCAAGTTTTTCAAAAGTGTGCAATTTATATATTTTTTCGATAGTTCCCGACGTAATGATCTAGAAAATACCCCTATTGCATCTGTGTCAGCTGACAATGGTGACAGACCAAACTTCTCACAGATACGTTTTTTTTTACGAATTTAGGCACTATTTTTTTCAGTCCGGCGTCCCTTTTTTTAAGTGAGTTTAACACGACATTTTGGAAGAATTACAGGGAATAAAAATGCAATAGGGGTCTTCTAGATCATTACGTCGGGAACTATCGAAAAAATATATAAATTGCACACTTTTGAAAATCTTGACTTACCCAATTGACCCAATTGATCTTGACAAATTGGTCTTGAACTGAAACTTGATTACTTAGCAATTTTGAAATGTTTACAATCGATACTACGACAAAAGTATTGATTTGATTGATATGTGATCGTTGTGTATGGATTTTGACAATTTAGGCTAATGTATTGACACATTCCTATTAAAAATTAATAAAAGACATGACAGCTGCATGCTATTAAGCCACAACCGTCCTGAACTAACAGTAATATCGAAAAAACATTAAGAACGACGCTACGTTAGAAGATGTCGTGTGTTGACCTACTCCAGTGAGCAGGGAAGTGTAATAGGGATGGCGACGCATGGGGTTGCGATGCACTCAACTCTCTACTAGATATACTATCTTGGTGTCAGGTGGCAGTCGGCCGTAAGCTTCTTATCATTGTGAAATTATGAAAAGTTAATAAGGTGGAAAACAGATAAATGAGGATTATGTTTAGTTCACCACTAATCGTTTCAGTTGGCAACTCTGAATAATATATATTTTTTTTACTTGAAAAATTTACTTAATATTTTTGAAAAGAGAAACTGGTGAGTTTCTTCCGGCGCTTCTTTTCACCAGAAGGTCACTACCCGAAGCGCCAAAAGAAAAAAAAAGAATAGAATCAGACATGTAAAAGAGCCCTTGAGGGCCCTCAGGGGCTCTTTTACATGTCTGATTCTATTCTTATACCATATTCTATGATTATACTTGCAGAAACTAATGATTTTTTTGATCTCTCAACTCCAATTCTTGTAGACTTTTTATACGAACAAAAGTCTGGTAGCCTCTCATTGAAAGTGGTGTCATTTTATTTCGCCCATGCTTTGACGAGCGCTAGACTTACCCCGTCGACAAGGAGGTTGGCCATCGGCCTGATGACGCAAAGATGGCGGACCACCTCCTCTGGCCAGCGGCGGAACAGGTTCAGGTGCTCGTTGATCATCACGGCAGCGCGCATCTGCTCCAAATAGAAGACAACTCGATCAGTGTAGCCCATTCATGTATTAAGCGCCAGTCTTATTATTCTTTCTCTTACTTCGTATGCTAGAGCAAGATGAATATAATTGCCGGGCCATAAATTGGCAAAAAATATTGCCCGTTTAGAAGCGCCAGTATTGTAATATGTACCGCGGACGCGAAGAAATTCTGCTTAATGCTGCGGACACAATAGTAGATTGTGTCACAAGGGAGCAAAATGATGTATTTACGGCGAGGGCGTACATTGAATCTTGAACGAAGCGAAGGATTCTACAATTGAATCCCGAGCGTAGCGAGGGATTCTAAAGTAGAATCCGGAGCGTAGTGAGGGATTCAAGTGTTAACGCCCGTGGTGTAAATAATTTTGCTACCTTGTGACACATACTGCTTTTCACACCGACTATGAGGAAAATTTAAATACAAACGCTACCTACCAAAATAACGAAAACGAAATATATAGTTAGTCAAAGAGCATCACACATTTTTAATAAAATGAAATGTGAAATTGTTAAATTTACAGTTCCTTATTATTTATAAAACGTTTATTACTTTTTACGGACGGGACGAATTTACCACTTCCATATTATATTTATGGCCCTCGCCTGCGGCTCGGACCCCAAACACCTGTGGTCTGGGCCATTCCTTATTATCGACTTTATGTAGAGTCGATATGTAGAGTCAATGTAGAGTCGATAATGTAGAGTCGATATGGAGAGTCGATATGTAGAGTCGATATGTAGAGTCGATATGTAGAGTTGATACGTAGAGTCGATATGTAGAGCAATAATGTAGAGTCGATAATGTAGAGTCGATTGGAGAGTCGATATGTCGAGTCGATATGTAGAGTGGATATGTAGAGTCGATATGTAGAATCGATATGTAGAGTCGATATGTAGAGTCAATAATGTAGAGTCGATAATGTAGAGTCGATATGGAGAGTCGATATGTAGAGTCGATATGTAGAGTCGATATGTAGAGTTGATATTTAGAGTCGATATGTAGAGTGAATAATGTAGAGTCGATAATGTAGAGTCGATATGGAGAGTCGATATGTAGAGTTGATATGTAGAGTCGATATGTATAATCGATATGTAGAGTCAATAATGTAGAGTCGATATGTAGAGTTGATATATGTAGAGTCAATATGTAGAGTCTATAATGTATGGTATGGCAATGGCATATTCTAAGCAGGTTCAAACTAAAAATACCCTGTAGGTAGTCCTTGAACAGAAAAGTATCACTTTGATCCCTCTTATGAGGGATCAAAATACTTTTTTCTGAATAGGAGGTGTGAAATAGTAGATTGTGTCACAAGGGAGCAAAATGATGTATTTACGGCGAGGGCGTATATTGAATCCTGAACGAAGCGAAGGTTTGTACTAAAGTATAATTCAGAGCGTAGTGAGGATTCACGTGTTAACGCCCGTAAATAATTTTGCTACCTTGTGACACATACTACTTTTCACACTGACTATGAGGAAAATTCAAATACAAACGCTACCTACCAAAATACCGAAATACATTATTATTAAAAATGAAATGTTAAATTTATAGTCTATTATTATTTTATTTCCATATTATATTTATGGCCCTCACCTGCGGCTCGGGCCATTCCTTATTATACCGCTGTGTGTAATATACTAATAAAGCTGTCTATGGTATGGCATTATTCTAAATGGGTTCAAACTAAAAATAACAGAAAAGTACCACTTTAATCCCTCTTATGAGGGAGCAAAATACTTTTTTCTGAATAAGAGGTGTGAAAATTCGTTTCTTTAATCGCAATGTGGTTAAGTAACTGAGATAATCCAAATTCCTCCTAGTGTCAAAATCAAAACCAAATAGCGTAAAACGGGAGATGACTGTTGGTTGTTTTTACTGAAGCAATAAAGATCTATGACGTGATTTTAAGCTAACATGATCATTCACATAATAACGACTACATAATAACAGTGGCGAAATATAGGGAATTCGTAAAAAAAACTTAAACGGTAAATATCCCGGTGTTAATAGTAGTTATTATCTATGGCGAGTCCTGTCTTTGCTTGGAAAATGGTGTTTTTGGCGCAAAGTTGGTCGTAACACTTGTTACAAACTATCCAATGTTTATAAGTACTGCTGCCTTTCAATGAACTAGCGCTAGTGCAACGAATACTGCCTCGTATGTTCATAAGTTTTGAGACGAACAAAATCATTTTTTTCTCGAACACTCTTTAACGTAAAGTGTATTTATTTAAACGAAATTTAGACACAGAAGAAAAATCATTAGGGGTATTACGGTAAAAATAAAATATAAATTATTCAAAATGGTCGCCATTGTGCTGAACACAGGCCTTCAATCGTGTGGGCCATTCGTCAATAGAGGCACGAATGGCTTTAGTTGATTAAACTTTTCTTCAACTGTGAAGATTTTTTCGTTGGTAAACAAAATCTTTTTGGGATCGCGTCTCCATAGCAACTGTTGACATCATGCGATCCTTAATTTTCTTAAACAATCGTTTAAGTAGTAAACTTTTCTTCAACTGTAGGCCCTTGTAATCATACCTAAATATATTACCTTTATCATATTTCAATATCCGATTCACCGAAAACTAACGCCCGAATCCATTTTTTTCTCTAATAGATAGCATTTAAATTTAAATTTTAAAAAGGTTTTATCAATCCGCCAGTTCAAAAAATTTTTTTTGGCCTATCAAAAAATCGTCTCAAAACATATGAACACCGAGATACATAGCCTACGGAACATACTTGCGTGTCGTCGTCGTTGTTGTATTTTGCGGCGACGTCGTTGGCGACGCGCTGCATCCAGTCGAAGACGGCCGGCTCGCGCCACTTGGACCATGTCAGCTTCGCGTACAGGTATATTAGGTGGTTTAGGTGCTTCGTAGTCCTGCAGCAAACAAGTCATATCAAGACCGTTCAAAGATGAGAGTGATGCTTATTTTTCCAGCATGGCCGAACACTGCCGTCCTAGTCTAAAAGGCGACTTTTAACCGGACTGCGGCGAAGCAAAAAGGAGGGTTATGTGTTTGAACTGTATGTATGTATGTCCGTTCCTATGTCCGCTCGTAACTACTCAACGGCACAATCGATTTTGATAAATGTTACATCATTAGATTCGTCTTGATGGCCCGAGTGTCGCTGGGTATGAGGTTAAATTAAAATAAACAAATTAGCGGATTTTATCCATTTCTAACGTGCACCACGGTCGGGTTTTTTTTTAGTAAAAATATTTTATTACTATGAACTTCCATAGCAAAAAGTCACCTTTTAGACTAGGACGGCAGAACAGCTCGTCCGCTTTGTTTAAATCCCCTACAAACAGGCATCGCTGCTTGTCTAAAGGTGGGTTTAGACCAAACGAATTCTAACACATTCTAATCCCACTCTACCAAATTCTTTGTGTGTACACAATGAATTTGGTAGAGTGGGGTTAGAATGTGTTAGAATTCGTTTGGTCTAAACCCACCATAAAACGACATTCAAGTGTGTCTGACCTGGTCTTGGCTAGCAAGGAGAAGAGCCGGCAGCCCTGCAGCGACGGCGCGACGGGCGCGTTGGCGCACTCCAGCAGCTTGAGCACCACCGCCGGGATCTGCAGCATGGCCGACCGCAACAGCTCGTCCGCTTTGCTTAAATCCCCTACAAACAGGTAAGTAACATTTATAACTATATTATGATATCACTAGCATTTAGCCGCGGCAGGGAGCTCTTTTTACCGGGATATAAAGTATCCCAAATTTCAATTCAGGACTTGGTCTACTTGCTTGCCAAATTTCAGCTCAATCCATCCAGATGTTACTCCCTTATTTAGTAAGAAACAGCCAAACATCTTCACGAACTTTCACAATTATAATATGTAAGATTTAAAAATCGTACTCTCCATAAAAATTTTGAACTCCTATTTGAACCCCCTAGGGGCTGAAGTTTGAAAAATCCTTACTTAGTGAACCCCTAGACCTTATATTATAAGGTCTAATAGGGGTAAGGTATAAGGCTTATAAGGAACCTCTACGTGCTAAATTTTAAATTTATACAACCAGCGGTTTGGGTTGTGCGTTGATATGTCAGTCAGTTTCTTCTTTTATATATTTGGATTAGGATAAACTAAAAGCTCCATAAGAGGTCATCCACAAAGTACGTCACACGATTTTTCAGACTTTTAGACACCCCCCCCCCCCCCCCATTTCACACTTTTAGGCTGTGACATGGGGGGCTGTCACATTTGGCTAGACCCCCCCTCCCCCCTGGGTGTGACGTACTATATGGATGACCCCTAAAGGACGAAACAATTCAGTTCAATTATTTTGCAGATAGGCCTCAAGAGCTATTTTACCGGTCTACTACCAGAGCCTAGAAAGAAGAAACGCCGCATGAAACTCACAGTTTACTATGAGCAAAGCAACTGCAAATACATTTACAAACAGCTGAAGCTGCCTTACCTCTGTTTTTGGTGGCTACGTGGAAATGCGCCATGGCATACGAGTATTGTATGCTGAATAAGAACCCAGCGTCCCTCTCCTTGGACCAGTGGTCGACCGCGTCGATCAGCCACTGGTGTTCGCGCGCTCGCAGCGCCAGCGTGTCGACTATAAGCAGGATCGCCAGAGGGTCGGTCGGGTCCAGGTTCAACAACATCTTTGCCAACTCCAACGCAGTGCGGTGGCAGGCCCGATTGGTCAAAAGGTGGATGTACTTCAGCACGGCGACGTGGAATGGCCTGTTCTCCATATACGCGTATGGGAGCCGTGTACGAGGCTGAAATAAAATTAGATTTTTTTTTCTTGACTGACTGCGACCCTTACTGGGCATAGCGATAGTTTGACCGGGTGGTCGGCCGTGGCGTTCCCTGGGGTCGAACCAGGTCGCTAGCCGGCCCACTCTGAGAGGATAGGACTGGGTGGGGGCCTGAACGCCTGGGGTCGAACCAGGACGCTTGGCCAGGGCCACCTTGACTTTTCGCTGATTACTCAAAGTGAGCAGCGGACCAGCGGGAAGGATGAAGCGGATCAACCTGTCCTTATGTGAGCGTGTGTATCGAACGAACTTGGCTTGTTCAGTGAATGGATAGGTCTCACAGCGTTTCAACCGCTCTCACTTTTCTGGCTGCATTGACCATTTCCCTGTAGGCTCGGATTACCATTTTCTGTTGTTTTTTAGAGGTACTAGCATTCTACAAAATAACCGAAAGTAGTAATCTGAATCTACGGGGAAACGTTTCATAACTCTAAGAGGAAAGTGAGAGCAGTTGAAACGCTGTGAGAACTACCCAAATACGTTTCTAAACACAATATAAACGTTTTTAAGTTATGTAGACATAACTTTAGATCCTGATGCTTCTTTATTTACAACAAACTGGTAGTACATGTACAAACAGTACATTTTTACGGTATAAAATATGTTTGCTAAATAAGACATTCTGTTCATTTCGACTGCAAAAGTAGAATACGTATGAGTTATGACACTTCAGTCTCGGAATAATGTATTCACGCGCCTAGATCGGCCATCTGTATGAGATGCGAGAAAAAACGCGACTCTGTAGATGTATAGGACTCGATGTTATTATTTCTAAAGTCTATAGACATGTTTCACTTACATCGGTAAGCTGAAATGAGGGATGGGCGACGTACTGCATGTAGGCTATAGATCGCTCGACTAGTATATTTGCTGCAGTGTACTCTTCTATTTGGAATAACATGTCGGCGCTCTGTAACAATAAACAATAATTAATTAGTGTTTATAGCTGGGTACAAGTACAACCAACAATTAAGCCAGGATTTCCTAAACTGCGTGTTATGGCACTGCCCCAGGGGCCGTAAGTAGCACGTAGAGCTACAGCTATCCTCTTTTACGAGGATGCCGAAGAAAAATTACAGCCCATAAAAGGAGTCTGAGCATAAAAAAAGTTTCCGAACCGGTGACCTAATTAGGATCCAGAGTGTGCGAGGCCAGCCTCATATTGGGTCGCCTCACCTCCAGTTTGGCCTCGACGTGCATGTGCCGCTGCGCCTCCTCGACGGCGGCCTGCGGCCAGTCCGGCCGGCCGGCCACGGACGCCAGGTGCAGCAGCCGCTGGTACATACGCCGGTACTGCTGGCTGTGGCGGAACGTGTGGTGCTCACCTCAAGCATGGCCTCGACGTGCATGTGCCGCTGCGCCTCCTCGACGGCGGCCTGCGGCCAGTCCGGCCGGCCGGCCACGGACGCCAGGTGCAGCAGCCGCTGGTACATACGCCGGTACTGCTGGCTGTGGCGGAACGTGTGGTGCTCACCTCAAGCATGGCCTCGACGTGCATGTGCCGCTGCGCCTACTCGACGGCGGCCTGCGGCCAGTCCGGCCGGCCGGCCACGGACGCCAGGTGCAGCAGCCGCTGGTACATACGCCGGTACTGCTGGCTGTGGCGGAACGTGTGGTGCTCACCTCAAGCATGGCCTCGACGTGCATGTGCCGCTGCGCCTACTCGACGGCGGCCTGCGGCCAGTCCGGCCGGCCGGCCACGGACGCCAGGTGCAGCAGCCGCTGGTACATACGCCGGTACTGCTGGCTGTGGCGGAACGTGTGGTGCTCACCTCAAGCATGGCCTCGACGTGCATGTGCCGCTGCGCCTACTCGACGGCGGCCTGCGGCCAGTCCGGCCGGCCGGCCACGGACGCCAGGTGCAGCAGCCGCTGGTACATACGCCGGTACTGCTGGCTGTGGCGGAACGTGTGGTGCTCACCTCAAGCATGGCCTCGACGTGCATGTGCCGCTGCGCCTACTCGACGGCGGCCTGCGGCCAGTCCGGCCGGCCGGCCACGGACGCCAGGTGCAGCAGCCGCTGGTACATACGCCGGTACTGCTGGCTGTGGCGGAACGTGTGGTGCTCACCTCAAGCATGGCCTCGACGTGCATGTGCCGCTGCGCCTCCTGGATGGCGGCCTGCGGCCAGTCCGGCCGGCCGGCCACGGACGCCAGGTGCAGCAGCCTCTGGTACATACGCCGGTACTCCTGGCTGTGGTGGAACGTGTGGTGCTCACCTCCAGCATGGCCTCCACGTGCATGTGCCGCTGCGCCTCCTGGATGGCGGCCTGCGGCCAGTCCGGCCGGCCGGCCACGGACGCCAGGTGCAGCAGCCTCTGGTACATACGCCGGTACTCCTGGCTGTGGTGGAACGTGTGGTGCTCACCTCCAGCATGGCCTCCACGTGCATGTGCCGCTGCGCCTCCTGGATGGCGGCCTGCGGCCAGTCCGGCCGGCCGGCCACGGACGCCAGGTGCAGCAGCCTCTGGTACATACGCCGGTACTCCTGGCTGTGGTGGAACGTGTGGTGCTCACCTCCAGCATGGCCTCCACGTGCATGTGCCGCTGCGCCTCCTGGATGGCGGCCTGCGGCCAGTCCGGCCGGCCGGCCACGGACGCCAGGTGCAGCAGCCTCTGGTACATACGCCGGTACTCCTGGCTGTGGTGGAACGTGTGGTGCTCACCTCCAGCATGGCCTCCACGTGCATGTGCCGCTGCGCCTCCTGGATGGCGGCCTGCGGCCAGTCCGGCCGGCCGGCCACGGACGCCAGGTGCAGCAGCCTCTGGTACATACGCCGGTACTCCTGGCTGTGGTGGAACGTGTGGTGCTCACCTCCAGCATGGCCTCCACGTGCATGTGCCGCTGCGCCTCCTGGATGGCGGCCTGCGGCCAGTCCGGCCGGCCGGCCACGGACGCCAGGTGCAGCAGCCTCTGGTACATACGCCGGTACTCCTGGCTGTGGTGGAACGTGTGGTGCTCACCTCCAGCATGGCCTCCACGTGCATGTGCCGCTGCGCCTCCT
Organism: Eudemis profundana; assembly: GCA_947034925.1. Classification (NCBI taxonomy): domain Eukaryota; kingdom Metazoa; phylum Arthropoda; class Insecta; order Lepidoptera; family Tortricidae; genus Eudemis; species Eudemis profundana. The sequence continues at coordinate 33,157,090 of OX344794.1, forward strand.
CGATGGCGGCCTGCGGCCAGTCCGGCACTCCGGCCTCGGACGCCAGGTGCAGCAGCCGCTGGTGCCTGTGCCGGTATTCCTTGCTGTGGTCGAACGTGAAGTGCACGAAGCCGTTCTCGTTGCGCGTCATCGACATCGATAGCCCTGATACGACACACGAAACTAGTCTTTGAACGTATTTGCGTGACATGTCTAAATTATTACTTTAAATGAGCAATAAGGGCTAACAATATTCAGCTCACCAGCCCAGAATAAGAAATTCCAACGAAATTTTGGAAGGAAGAAAACGATAATGTTGGATCCTGCTAGGGGCAAACAACTAGTTTAACATAATTTTGCTAGGTAAATGAAGCGCAGCTAGGCAGGTAAAGCAACAGTTGTACATCAGGTCCAATTTGCCAAAGACAGCAACACGAATCGTCGCCCGACCGCAAGCACTTTGTGTCCGAGGAGTTAATAATGTATGTGGTTACTGCCACATCTTACAATAGCTTACCATGTTTTTTAAAATCAGCAGTAAGTTCAACTGACGGTACAATGATAGATTTCTTTTGGATACGTAGCTGAGCTTGCCGGTTGCCTCTGTGGAACATCAATAATCGTATATTAAACACATTACATTGGACATATTAGAACAATCAAAGTAATATAAGGCAGTGATGTGAGACAGAGCCGATTTGTCGCTGGATATTTTTTCTTCCACATGCCGATTTGATTTTTACTAGGCAGCCGTTTGGTATACCTTTTGGATCGTTCTTCAGGTTCAGGGCCGAATAATTTTTTGAGTTCATTAGCGACGTTCAAATGTTTTTGTTGCACAACGAGGATCTCCGGTATGAGGCTCTGTTGGGGGGGCTGCGATGTGCTCGGGGCAGCAGGCGGCGGCGTGCCCAATAACGCGTTGACTTCCTTTAGAGATTTGTCTATTTCATCCTAAAAATGAGTTTATAGTAAGTAATAAATTGAATCTGGCGTTACTTTGCGAAAGCCCATATCGATACCCTAGCAGTTCACAGTCGTACTAATTACGAGAAAAATAGTTTAGCTATTAGCACATTAGTACATAAATCATAAAGTTGCAATTGCATTGACACAAAATATGTTATTAGTACAAGTGTGAACTAGCGAAATTTTAATTTGCTTAATTCATTAGAGGTAATTTGAGAGACTGACGCCGGGCTGTCAACATCTCCAGCATTTCCTGATGATGCCTTATAGAGGTGAAACACGTGTTGAGGTTGTTTTCTCTAGTGATTGTAATTTTTTGTATTTACTTTGGTGGGTAGGTACATTTAATGTAAATAGTGTATGAATATATACGTAAATAAACACAACTCGTTATCTTTACGAACCCAGAACATTCTAAGCAGATTAGCAAAGTGACATTTAGCTACGAGAATTTGTAGCAGTTTCGACAAACAGTCTCTATCAATAGCTCGAGAGTCGCTAGCGCTAGATGTCTGAATCAAAAGTCAGACGCAGAAGAGGTTCCAATCTCTGCGGCCGTAAAGGAAAATCCTTAACATCTGAGCTAAATAGACAAATAAGGTATTGTCAGTTATCATATCTTTCGGAAAATATAATCATTTGTCTGGACTGGAATTCTCTATGCTAGCTAACATGAAAGAGCAGCGACAATTAGATGCTTACAAATTGAAGGTGCAGAGCTTTGCTTTTATTTGCGGACTCGCTCTCGACTTTGTTCGCGGAGGCGAAGTGAATGTATTTGTATTGCTCCGGCTTAGGCGGGTAAAAAGTATCCTATGTGTTAACCGGTGTCATAATCTACCCGTATACCAAATTTCATGGAAATCATTCTGGTAGTTTTTACGTGATGCGCGCACATACAAATAGACAAACCGACAAAAAATTCCAAAACGATTTACTTACATTGTTATTTTTTTTACCCGACTGCGGCGAAGCCCAAAGGAGGGTTATGTGTTTGTTACCCGACTGCGGCGAAGCCCAAAGGAGGGTTATGTGTTTGTTACCCGACTGCGGCGAAGCCCAAAGGAGGGTTATGTGTTTGACCTGTATGTATGTATGTATGTATGTATGTATGTATGTATGTCCGTTCCTGTGTCCGCTCGTAACTACTCAACGGCACATCCGATTTTGATAAATGATACATCATTAGATTCGTCTTGATGGTGCGAGTGTCACTGGATATGAAGTTCGTTAAAATAAACAAAATGGCGGATTTTATGCAGTTTCTAAGTGCACCGCGGTCGGGTTTTTTTTAGTAAAAATGTGGTTATTTAACACTCCAGTTACTTTTTTGGAAAAATCTCTAATGTAAGTACAAACATGGGTAGTCTCTCTACGATTTTATTATATTATAGACAAGCGTTTGCCCGCGGCTCCATTCTCGTTCTTCTCGTTAATACCCCAAGAGAATATCCTGTTTTCCAATCTAGGCCTTGATCTACTTGCATGCCAAATTTCCTCTCAATCCATTCAGTTGTTACCACGTTATTTAGTAACAAGCATTCAAACATCTTCACAAAATCTTCTTATTTATAATATTAGTAGGATAAATTAATTACCAACCTCCCCATCTTCATCTTTTATAGCCTCTTTGGCTTTTTTCTGTTTCTTCTTTTTTCTTTTATTTTTCTTCTTACTAGTTTCCGGCTCCGGCTCGGTTTCCTCAGCTGATTCAGGTTTAGAGGGCTCTTGCTCTTCTTCAGAGTGTGAGCTCAACTCAAGCTGCCAAACACAATTCCAATAAATGGGTTATCTACTTCTAAAAGAACAATATTGGACCCAAAGTCCAAAAGTAGGAAAGCAACTACTTGAAAGACTTTTACTCGTATTATACTATCTATTCTGATCCCATATGTCAGGGTCGGCCAACCTCAGCTATTCGTTCCGTCGATTGTGGCAAACCAGATCTTGGGTCAAATTAAATTGGCCACCTCTCCCTTATGTTGTAGGCACTTTGCTTATGAGCAGGATACATTTAACTAGGCATTAACTTGCTATGTTCACTAATAAAAAAATATACAGAAAGCTCTTTTGAGATCTAACAGTTGAATATATGAAGCATGGCCGTTATCATTTACACCAGTGGTTTTCAACCTTTTTCATGACACGACCCCCCTGGTATGAAAAAATATTTCGCGACCCCCCGACCCTTCGCTGTTTGATCATGTGAGACATACATGAAATCTATCTTTTTAAACTTTATCGATTTTTTTACTGAACCTCTTGACCTCTTGCGACCCCCCAAAAGATGCCTCGCGACCCCCCAGGGGGTCGCGAACACACGTTGAAAAACACCGATTTACACCAACCATATTTAACATTGGCAACGCAACATTTGGAGCAAGTAAACACATTGCACATGCGCATTAAGATTGGTAACAAAAAAAAATCGGTTGTCTGTAAAGTCGGTTTACTGACGATAGTCGAACGTGATAACGTTGACCCTGACTTTGACTTTGACTGAAATTGACATTGACTTTGACTTTGACTGACTTTGACTTTGACTTTGACTTGGACTTGGACTTCGACTTTTTTCCCAATAAGCTGCTACAATGACATTGACACGCTAAAATGATGGCTAAGTGGCCAGTGTAAATATCTGCCGTTCCACGAATATAATGTCAGAGATTTGTTTTAATAATTTTTAAACTACGATTAAAGCAGGCGTAAAACGGAACTGCCAAAGCAGCATCCACTATTTAAATTTAAAGATTTTTGCCAAACTCAGCAGTGTCTCTTGTCATTCAATAGAGATTTTGACAGCCGTATCTTAGGGAATAAGGGCTAATTTATTAACAATTTGTAAGAAACTATCGTCTTAACGACTTTAGTGCTGGAATAATATAAAGTACCTATTTTGCGCAAAAACGCGTAAGATGTATGAAATCCTGCGGCGCTTACTGGTTTTTCGAGTTGATAAGGTAACGGCCCCGCAAGGTAACGGCAAATGACGTCACACTTTTTCGTGCGTGCAGCCGGCTTCATCGAATTATAAGACGTTATCACGTCAAAAAGTAGGAAGAAATTGCTTTGGCTTTACCAAAAAAAATATATACAACATCTCACCATTGCTAGCTAACAGAAACATCAGTACAGAATATTATACAGGAACAGGAAGGCAAAGGATTCAATAAAAAATATTTAACAGCCTTCTTAAAGGCTTAGTTTCATTTGTCAGTAACTCGTTCGATATAGAGCATGCGGTGACTCCCCGCAGGCAGTATGACTAACTAGTGAAACTCATAAGTTGATAACTCAGTCGAAAATCTTCCATACCCAGCTGGCGGGCCCTATCGACCAATGAAAACGGTTCCCCGAATTCGGGCCCTATGGCATGCGTTATGGAAACATGCCATAACCCGCACGTGTGTGGTATCGACCAATTAATCTGAGCCTTTACTGAACATTGTGTAACTAAAAACAGCCCATTGTGTATTAAGGGCAGTTTAGAAGGTATAGCAAAAAGAGAAGAGACTCCTTTATTTACGCTATCAAGCCATACATCTTACCAAATTTCATGACTATGTCAAGTACCCAATAGGTTATCAAGTATAGAGGCTTTTTGTAGATAATGTATTAAAAAACTTTGTCTTCGGATTGTTTCGATTAATTGTGCAGGAAATACCTTACTACTTACAAAATTTCATGATTCTAGGTTAACATTTTCACGCCCAAGCGCCCGCCTAGCGGGCAATCGTCGTTTTTTACGTGCCGCGTTCTTGTTCTCACAAACCCGCCTAGCGGCCTGGCTGATTGTGAAAGTGTTAACAAGAAGTACCCCATAGATTTGTCACACATTGACTTGGAATCTAATCTTTTTCTACCTCAATCCCCCATAAACTTTGGTATCCAGTATAAATTTCAACTTAATAGTTCGACAGACGGACAGATAAGACTAAACAGGTTCCATTATTTCTTTTTGAGGTGGACAAGACTCTAGGGGTTCTATTATTCGTTTTTGAGGTATGGAACCATAAAAAAACTATCAGAACTTAAGACATACCTATTATCTAACTTAAAACATATGACAAATTACATGAGGGAAACAAGGAGAATTCGCATAATTATGAGCAGTCTTTAAAGTGTACATATTTAAATTGAAATAATTGATCATTGGAATTTATGTTGATGTAGACAATGGCGCTACAAAACACGCATTGATGGTGCATTTAAAGTATACCACATGCTCTAAGCCGTGAGGCAAATATGTTCTACTGCTTTTGAAGGCTGACTTCACATAGCTAAATTCGCTGAGCAGTCAATGGAAATGCATAGCACACAAAATAAATTGTATGTGGATATAAGACTGATAAGCTAATAATAATGCCTTTTATTCAGACCAAACTTATAACTATTACACAATATCCATAATATCTAATGGGCGGACGATGGATGCAATTTATGTCAAAATCATGTAGAACTATATACGTAATATGATATTATGTATATCGTTCAACATGATTTTGACATAAATCGGACGATGGATGCAATTTACGTCAAAATAATGTTGAACAATATACCTAATATCATATTACGTATATCGTTCAACATGATTTTGACGTAAATTGCATCCATTGTCTGCCCATTAATAATATCTAAGACTGATAACCAACCAACCTAAATGAATCATGCCATAACTTTCATAATAATTTAAAGAATACAGAATGTATTCACTGTAGTAAATTCTGTATAGCCTTGCAAAAACTAGCGTTATATAATTCAATATAACGCTAGCTAAATAAAAGCAATAGAAGAGCTGAAGCACAATATTTTAAATTCTGGAGGTTAAGATGCCTCAAATAGCTAAGGCGCAATGTGAGTAAATACTACTTCAACCTAAAACTTACCCATGTGAACTTTGATGTTGATTTTTGAGCATAGAGAGGGACATATTCACCATCAGAGTCGTCAGAGGGTTCTGGCAGGAGGTTATCACCACACAATTTGCGGACATTTCTACTTGACATCTTCCTCTGTGGCTACTCTTCTGCAAGTATAAAAAATGTCTATTAGTTATAGAGATCTCAATATTTCAGTCTTTTTTGTTTCGGATCAGCTGATTTGATTCGGAACAGCTGACGCCTTGACTTGACGCCCACAGAATATAAACAGAGAGGTGATATGATGTATATGAATAAATAAATTAAAATAAGTGTTTTCTAAAGGGCAACCACTTCATTAGTGTTATATATTAGCATGTGGGTAGATTAGAAGATGTGGGGGAACCCCCCAGTTCGGTTCTACCATGGAAGCCAGCTCACGTACTAGAGATGGGTCGTGGGTATTTACCCAATCTACCCACCCAGGTAAATACCCGGTAAATACCCATTTACCGGGTATTTACCCGTATCTACCCAAATGGACGGGTAGATATTTTTTAAATTAAGTATAAATGTTTAGATTTGTATAAAAAGTGTACAATCAGAGTAATTATATGTGCAATTCTGGGCATAAAATTTACAAAGCCAACAGATATAATTTACGTATTTTTCATGTTTATCAAAGGCATTCGCCCTATTGAGTGTCAATAACTACATGGAGTTAGAGGTATTACCTACCTGTTAAATATACAAGTACTCGTTTCTATACAAGGTATAAGACAAGGAGTTATTTCTGGTGGCCTGGATTAGATAAAGATATAGAGAGTATGGTTCAAAATTGCCAAGTCTGTAAAGAAGTAAGGAATATGCCAGCCAAAGTGACACACAGATGGATTGCCCCGCCGAAAGCATGGTCTAGGCTACATATCGATTTTGCGGGCCCTTTTATGGGCAAAGTCTTATTAATATTAATTGATGCCTATTCAAAATGGCCCGAGGTTAAGATTGTCAGTGATCAAAGCTCAAGTATGGTGATAAATAAGTTGGATGAGATATTTGCCCAGCAAGGACTTCCAGACAAGGTGGTTAGTGATAACGGGAAAGCCTTTGTGTCTGAAGAGATATCTCAGTATTTTAGAAGAAATCATATTAAACACATACTCGTACCTCCATATCATCCTGCATCAAATGGACAAGCAGAACGGACCGTTCAAACAATTAAACAAAAATTGAAAAAAAATGGCCCATCTTCCTTGGACGACAAGACTACAGAAGGTCCTGTATGGGTTACGGACAACGCCTAATTCAGTCACGGGTAAGACACCTGCTGAACTCTTGAATAACCGACGTTTCAGGACGAACTTTTATAGGCTTCACCCCCTTTCTATTCAAAATAAGGAGACTGAAGATATCCAAGAAAATGAAACAAAAAGAGTCAGAGAATTTAAAGTCGGAGAAATAGTTTGTTTTAGGAACTATAGGGGCGGGCCCAGATGGCTAGAAGGAACCGTAGTTAAGAAGATTGGAGTTGTAAGATATCAGATTAAACAAGGAAATAAATTATTCATAAGGCATGTAAACCAGATGCTAGGATTTACAAGAAATGAAGAAATCAAAGAGCATATAACAAAGGAAGGTTCCATAAGAAAAACTCTGGACACAACAAACAATGATGAAGATTTTTCAAGAAATGGGGGGAAAGAAGAGGTTGCTTATGGCACAATGAGAATTCCTTCCCCAAGCCGGTGGGCAGACATCATTGGAGTGAAAGGCCCAGAAGAGTGTGAATTTCATGATGCTACAAACACGACAACTAGAAGCGAGGTTGGCAGTAATAAAAGACCTAGGTCAAGTGAAAGCCCACCGCCAACCACACCGTCTTTGAAAAAGATGGTGCTACAAGAATATTATGAAGCCAGTAGTGAAGAGGATGAAAATCGTAGCACAGATAGCTATAGCGAATAGTGTTAGGGATATTAGAATGTTAGGTATAGACTGCAAAAGCATGTATAGGGTATAAGTGAACTATTTAGTGTAAGTGCGCGCATGTGTATTGACATTTTGAATGGACTTGAGTATATTGACTAAAAGTGAAGTGAAATGTCCTCTATCACGGGGGAAAGGCATGTTATATATTAGCATGTGGGTAGATTAGAAGATGTGGGGGTACCCCCCCGTTCGGTTCTACCATGGAAGCCAGCTCACGTACGTAACAAATAGCTTGGATTGCAACCAACACGAGTGCTTAATATTTCACTGAATTTAACCTAAAACTATAATAAAAGTTTATGACGATTTTTTCTATTGTTTCAGGCATAAATAGAAAAGGTGCGATGGATAAAAATTAACGTAACGAAAACGTATACATACCGAAAGTCGTAATAGACACGTATCGTTTATCGGAACTAATTTACTCAGCGCATTGAATTTCTTATACGATGATAGTGTTTTAGCCAGTGATTGCACTATTAACGTTTATTACCTCAGCTATGCACGAGAATTCCAAGAGAATTAATTCACCAAACAGTAAAAACTTTAAAAGCAAATCACAACATGTGAAGTGTATGACTGAATGAGTGATGGAAGTGAAAATAAGTGTTACTACTTAGGATAAATTATTTTAAACATGAACATTTCGATTACGTCATATTTAAAACGCAAATCGATTAATGATAATTCGATTCGATCGACATTTTTTTCTTCACTCCAGCTGTAGAATTCATAAGACTGGGACATCACACCATCCCACAGTCAAACTGTGGAAACAGTTTTGTGGGACGATGTACCTATACCTATACTAATGTTTTTGTCATTTGAATAAATATATAAATAAATAAATATGTTATCCCAACCTATCTCAGCGACCCTTCTATTGCAGTATCAGTTCCATACATAAAAAACTAAACAAGATAATCATATACCACTTAAATATAACCATATACGAAATTGAAACAATTTATATATAAATCAAAATTATCTGCCCTTTCATATCAAATTCCAGCCGTAGACTCTGTGGGAAGAGAGGACAATAGAGAGATCTCTCTCCAGGCAGATGTTGTTCCTGGGGACCGAAGTTCAATGAGAGTCCGTCGGAATCGGAAGTTGTATTTATGCAACCAACATAAAAAAAACTTCGATAGCGCGATGTAGAATATTCGAGGGTTGAGTGGTCAAATCCAATAAGGATGTATGGATATGTATACTGTATACATACTTATTGGATTTGACCAGTCAGCCCTCGTATCAGAATTTACAGTTGACAGGGGTGTCACCACAAACCACAAATCCACGACACTAGCATGCCAATAATCAAGCCTGTTTAGATGAGCTTGTAGTAAAGTGCAGTGAATATCGGAATCAAAATGGAATTCATGATATTTTATCTATTCAACAACCTTTTATTATGAGTTTTCGTGATTACTCGTTGTATTTTTTGTTAAAAGGATAAGGTTGGGGCATTATCTGATGAGCTGGCTATTAAATCTAACAGTAGGGTCGTAGTACTCATAGTCACCCATATATGGATTCAGTGGCGCAATGTACTGTGACCCCTAGCCAAGCCTTTGAAAAAATCGTATCTTAATTCTTAACCGTGTGTTATACCTTAAGATAAGTACTATAATATTTTAAATCCAGGTATCTTAAGATAACATATTATAGTATCTTCGCCGAGTGTGATGCTCTTAATCTTAACGGCTAAGCTGTCGGTGGATCCAATTATTATAAAGTCGGAAAATGTGTCTGTTGATTTTGCTGCTTGCCATCTTTCACAGGAGCAACGGATCGCCGTGATTTTTTGTATGACGATAGAATGCCGGCCAATTTTTACGTAATGAGAAAAAAATCGTTATAAACACATAAAAATAATAAACCGAAGACAATATTACCTGAAACTAATTGTTCTTGGCCCTTGATTTGGAAAAGGTTGTTAGGTAGCTGTTTACCGAATCAGAAAAACAATAAAAACACACTTGCACTTTAGCGGCACACTTTCGTGCTAGAAATGAGCACATGTGTTAGTAGCTTAACCAGACGTCCCGTAATTTCCCACTGCCACGGAATATAGACCCAGATGATGAATTCCGTTGAAGATTTTGACTGTGTAAGACCAGCTTTATTTTTATAACGATATCGATTAATCGAATACAATTTTTTTGTTTATCCTATATCCGACTTTCGTTAGGGAAAATATGGCTTTGATTTGTCAGTTTGACATCATCAAACGTCAAGTAAGTGTTTAACGTTGATTAAAAAAGGACGAAATTGTGACGAATTGATTGTCGAAAGCAATAAACATTTTCCTGTAACTAACTCGAGCTCATGACGTATTAAATTTGCACAGATGAACCCTGTGAAATAGGACATTCGACTTGCAAGAAGTTTAGTTGCTCGTCGGCTCTCTTCGGGTACTTTAGTCGGACGATTATGTTATGGCATAGTTTACTATAAGTGGTGGAAATATAGAAAGTCAAAATGAACATCTGGCAGTTACAACTCGTATGTTTCGCGTTATTTGCAAGTTTAGTGAGTGGTGCAGTTATAGTTGATGATGGCGATGTGGAAGAGCAGGGCCTGTATCGTAAGTCGGATAAAGTTGTCATTCTAACTCGGCGTAACTTCGAAAGAAAAGTATACGGCCAAAAACAAGCGCTAGTCGTTCAGTTTTATAATAGCTATTGCGGACATTGTAGAGCTTTTTCGCCAAAGTACAAAAGTTTGGCTGCTGATATACAACCTTGGGAAAACATTATTAAATTAGCAGTTTTAGATTGTTCTGAAGAGGAAAATAATGAAATATGTAGGCAATTTGAGGTCATGGCGTATCCATCCCTCAGATATATGCATGAGAATTACATCAAAGGAAATGCTAATATTGGAGAGCAGCTGAGTGCCATAGATACAGCTGAAAAACTGAAAATACAAATGATACACAAGATGCAAAAAGAGCAGGCAATGGGACATTTGACTCTTGCTCCCCCTCTTAGTATAGCATCATACTCCAGTTATGCTGCAGCTCTTATGGATATACCAAGGTCGATCTTCTACACTTTCCTTGTGTTTGAGGCTGAGAACTGTACTGTAGGCTCTGAGCTGGCTTTGGATATAAATGACTATAGCAATGTAAGAGTAAAAAGGGTGTATGACACTAGTGAACTTGCGAATGTGGCTGGATTAATTCACTTCCCAGCCCTTGTTGTAGTGAGACCTACTTTAGAGGCCACCCCTCTAACACCCAAAAATCCTACAAAGGCTAATTTACTAAAGGCTGTGAATACATTTTTGCTATCTAAAAACTATGTGTTGCCTGTTCGTGAAACACACGATGACACGGATGACTCCGATGCTAATGAAGGCAAGCCTGCATACACGGGCTCAGACACAGTGTACTATAGTGACTTAGAAAAAACCATTAAACTGTCTTTACACACGGAAGTAACCAGACATAAGGTTTTAACAGGAGAGCCACTGCAAGCTCTACTTAATTATTTGGATGTACTGATCAGTTCATTCCCCTTTAGAGGTAATCTTCGAGAATACATCCAGGACTTAAGAAACAAAATTGTAACTCGATCTGAATGGAATGGTGCAGATATATATGAAATTGTTAAGAAATTGGAGGAAGTTCATGCACCTGTGTATATAACTAACTTGGAGTATGTTGGTTGTCAAGGAAGTCAAGTTAAATACCGTGGCTACACTTGTGGACTGTGGACTTTGTTCCACACGCTCACTGTAAACGCTGCACTCCGACCCGGCAAAGAGGGCCCTAAAGTGCTGCAGGCGCTCCATGGATATGTAAAGAATTTCTTTGGCTGCACAGACTGCGCTCAACACTTTCAGGCAATGGCAGCCAGAAACAAATTGTTTGATGTAAAAGAAAATGACAAAGCTGTTCTTTGGTTGTGGATCTCTCATAACGAAGTGAATTTAAGACTGGCGGGTGATGTCACCGAGGACCCTGAACATCCTAAAATACAGTTCCCAAGTGCTAACAAGTGTCGTGAGTGTCGACTAGCGCGTGGCGCCTGGAACCTGCCGGCAGTGTACCAGTACCTGCAGACGATGTACAGCCCTGGCAGCATCCGGGGCACTACCAGGAAATCAGCTCTGGCGGCACCAAGCCCCTTCTCCAACTTGGACATTGGAATGCTAAGCCTGCTGTACATATTATCATTTATTCTTCTTATTCTAGTAGTAAAATTTTTCCTAACAAAGCATTTTTACAGAAAACGTGCATACAGACATGGAAGGGGTAAAGTGTATATTATAACAGAATGACTAAGTATTATACTTGTTACTTGTTTATTTATAATGTTTTATCGAGTTAGTTAATATGTCATAAGACTTGGTTGTTTGTCTTGTGGCCAAATGCATTCAAATATTTAGCACTAATATCTAATCTCTTCCATTGTGTGGCACTCTGACCAAATTACCAATGTCACATGCATTTCATTAAGCTATTTACTTATCAATTATTAATGACTGGTTCAAATGTAATCTGGTAGGTTTATGCAGATCACTGTGTCTCTCGTATTAACATTGCAGGTAATAATCATTATTAACTTCATTTAGTAACGCTTATGTTACATTCCATAGCCTTATTTTAAGATATTTCCACATTCGTTCATAATTTTATATTACAATGTTCTTCCTCCCCCAAGAAAATAGTAATATAAAATTATTACAGGGCATAACCTTAGGCAAATGTTATAACTAAGTTCATATATGAAAAATAATTATCTTCTAAATTTTACAAACGTAACTTAAAGCAAAAGAAACTATCAGAAGCATTGACATGCCTTATCCTATTGTATATGCAAAGTTTTATACTAATATATAATGTCAATTTTGAATAAGAACCAAACTACGTTATAGTTCCGTTAAGTTTACGCCAGATCTGTATGCAACGTCAATGGTAGCAGGAGCAAACTTAACATAACTGGGTCTAAGACCCTGGTCGTCGGGATGGCACTTACTTAAATTTGATTTGCAAATAAAACTCTTTTTGATTAAATATCAAATTTCATCTAAATCGTTAGAATTAGTTCCGCGAAACAGATTACAAATATTTACAATACATATAATACAAGTACATACATACGCGAATTGCTTGTTTATTTATTTACTCGTTTGTTTCACTGTTTACAGTTTAGGATGGAATAAAATAACACTAAACCATTCAACTGCTAGTTCCTCTATCTCTTTTTTTTATTTATTTTTTAATAGAGGTTATAAAACGTAGTTAAGTTAATAAACTCTGTGACTAGGTATATCAAGTGCAGGTTTGGTCTCCCACGATAATTCCCGTACCATGGCATTTCAGATAATGATAATTCCGAAAGTAGTATTTTCCTGAAACTTCAGAATAGGGTATTTGACAACAATCAAAATAAATTCATTAACTCTAACCAGCAAATTACGCTTCCAAAATAGCCCGGATAAAATCATTCAGACTTATTTTCGATTTTACAATGACGAAAACTAAAAATAAGGCACCATGTTGAGCATGACGTCACATGATAGTATTTCATACTAAACTGCATACCTACTTTCGGAGCGTTTTGACACTTCATAAAAAGAAGCTGATTTGAACTGTCATCAAGTAGCCTATTTTACGAATTGCAACTCGCATCATATAAGCCCAGTGACAATACCTGCCAGCCTGGTAGTAAATTAATAGATCCGTAGTCTGAAGTATGTTAAGTTTCTGTATTTTAATTAATTTTAAATGTAACTTCAGAAGGAGTGGACCGATATTTGCAATTTCACGGGTGAGAATGCCGCGCTGTGTGTATGCGCTATTAAGGTGGGTTTAGACCAAACGAATTCTAACACATTCTTTGTGTACAGACAAAATATTATATTATTAGAATTCGTTTGGTCTAAACCCACCTTTACACGAGTGCAGCAGCTGGCAAAGCGTCAATTAGGATATACACACTGAGACACATATGTTGTCAAATAACAAAGACATCACACGGTGCAAGCGTATCATTCAATTTAATGATTATTAGCCCTCGGTGATAGGTGCGCATAAGACGTCGAGTTGTGGAAAACTAGGCCGCGTAAACCTATGAACGTAATGCCCTAGGTGATACTCATAATGACGACGATGTGGTAAAAATTGGAATTAATCGAATTGCAATTGTTAGGCGAAATAGAATCCATTTCTCGAAACCAGTGTTGGCATTAATCCAATACAAATGTAATTGGATTATCAATCCCATTACATTTGTAATGAATACATTTGTATTCCATTAACTCGTTAATTCCAATTACTTTAATTGGGATTAACGAGTTAATTGTTAATTGCAATTACTGTAATTGTTAATCCCAATTAACCATAGCTTCAATTACTTTGGTATGACGGTTATATCGAGGGTGCCTTTCAATGTTTTCATAAAAGGTCTCCAGGGTCTGATGACGGAGCCGGAAGGTGGCCATGGGAACTTCGTAATAAAACGTCGGAACCCCATCGTGTTTGGGCTCATTAGTTTCGTATTGACGAGTACTCTGAACCGAAATGGTATCCAGGGTCAGATGATGGAGCCGGAAGGTGGCCATGGGAACTCTGTAATAAAACGTCAGAACCCCATCGTGTTTGGGCTCATTTGTTTTGAATTGACGAGTACTCTGAACCGAGATGTTATCCAGGGTCTGATGATGGAGCCGGAAGGTGGCCATGGGAACTCCGTAATAAAACGTCGGAATCCCATCGTGTTTGGGCTCATTTGTTTTGTCTTGACGAGTACTCTGAACCGAGATGATATTCAGGGTCTGATGATGGAGCCGGAAGTTGGCCATGGGAACTCCGTAATAATACGTCGGAACCCCATCGTGTTTGGGCTCATTTGTTTTGTCTTGACGAGTACTCTGTACGGAAACGATATCCAGGGTCTGATGACGGAGCCGGAAGGTGGCCATGGGAACTCCGTAATAAAACGTCGGAACCCCATCGTGTTTGGGCTCATTTGTTTTGTCTTGACGAGTACTCTGAACTGAAATGATATCCAGGGTCTGATGATGGAGCCGGAAGGTGGCCATGGGAACTCCGTAATAAAACGTCGGAACCCCATCGTGTTTGGGCTCATTTGTTTCGTCTTGACGAGTTCTCTGAACCGAAATGATATCCAGGGTCTGATGATGGAGCCGGAAGGTGGCCATGGGAACTCCGTAATAAAACGTCGGAAGCCCATCGTGTTTGGGCTCATTTGTTTTGTCTTGACGAGTTCTCTGAACCGAAATGATATCCAGGGTCTGATGATGGAGCCGGAAGGTGGCCATGGGAACTCCGTAATAAAACGTTGTTTCGTCTTGACGAGTTGGTCAGAGTACTGGTCAAGACGAAACAACTTAGCCCAAACACGATGGCGTTCCGACGTTTTATTACGAAGTTCCTATGGCCACCTTCCGGCTCCATCATCAGACCCTGGATATCATTTTGGTTCAGAGTAGTCATCAAGACAAAACAAATGAGCCCAAACACGATGGGGTTCCAACGTTTTATTACGGAGTTCCCATGGCCAACTTCCGGCTCCATCATCAGACCCTGAATATCATCTCGGTTCAGAGTACTCGTCAAGACAAACCAAATGAGCCCAAACACGATGGGCTTCCGACGTTTTATTACGGAGTTCCCATGGCCACCTTCCGGCTCCATCATCAGACCCTGGATATCATTTCGGTTCAGAGAACTCGTCAAGACGAAACAAATGAGCCCAAACACGATGGGGTTGCGACGTTTTATTACGGAGTTCCCATGGCCACCTTCCGGCTCCATCATCAGACCCTGGATATCATTTCAGTTCAGAGTACTCGTCAAGACAAAACAAATGAGCCCAAACACGATGGGGTTCCGACGTTTTATTACGGAGTTCCCATGGCCACCTTCCGGCTCTATCATCAGACCCTGGATATCATTTCGGTTCAGAGTACTCGTCAAGACAAAACAAATGAGCCCAAACACGATGGGGTTCCGACGTTTTATTACGAAGTTCCCATGGCCACCTTCCGGCTCCATCATCAGACCCTGGATATCATTTCAGTTCAGAGTACTCGTCAAGACAAAACAAATGAGCCCAAACACGATGGGGTTCCGACGTTTTATTACGGAGTTCCCATGGCCACCTTCCGGCTCCATCATCAGACCCTGGATATCATTTCGGTTCAGAGTACTCGTCAAGACAAAACAAATGAGCCCAAACACGATGGGGTTCCGACGTTTTATTACGGAGTTCCCATGGCCACCTTCCGGCTCCATCATCAGACCCTGATCATCATTTAAGACATATCTAAGTGGATGTGAGCTCTGCTGTTCCTATTTTTCAAAAAGATGTCTTGCCTACTTATGATGCGTAGCTAAATCAATTGTTAATCTCAATTAACGATTAACGATTAACAATTACGTAATGGTTAATTGCAATTAACCATTACTTTTCAGTAATCGTTAATGGTTAATTGCAATTAACAGATCAATCGTTAATCGTTAATTGTTAATTGGGATTACATTTTTGCCAACACTGCTCGAAACGATTGTACAACTGATTGTTCTTGATTGACCATTTCTGAATTTCTTAATACTTAGGTTAAGTACGGTATCGTTGTTTGGTACGATAAGGCCCCAGAGCATAAAATAATGGGCCCCTATGAATTCTAGATAGGTATTATAGTGGGAGACATTTTTGAAATTTTAGTCTTACGTATGATAGTCAGGTTAAACCTCAGAGAGGTTTGAGGGCCCCCTTGAGTTCGGGGCCTTGGTGCATTGCACCGTAGGCCCACGATAGCGACGTCGCTGAATAAGTAGGTACAAGTCGTATACCAAACGTCCGTAATAAGATTGAAGTTAAATCAATCAAATTATGTTACCTACTCCGGTATGTTGAAAAAGGCTTAGGGACTTTTTACACTGTACTAAACTAGTACGGTGTTGACTTTGGTTGTCATTTCTAAACCTTAGCCCGTACCCGTCGTCACAATTTCGAAAATTAAAATTCCTTTCCTACGTACTAAATTCGTAAAAGCAAAACTTCGAAAATCAAAATTTCTTACGTATGATGTTCTTAAATACGCTTGTCCTACCTAATATACCTACTTTCATTCAAATGATATTTTCGAAAACCAGAATTCCTACGTATAATATACCTTATCACAACAAATCGAAGATTAATATTTCTAATACTCAAAATACCTAACTGCGTAATGTTTTATAGAAATACGAGTACATAGAAAATCAGTAATAATTTCTAATCCTCATAAAATTTATTTTTCTCTTAATAGAGAAATGCTTCAATATACGATCAATTAGGTATGCTGCACTTGTTTCTCACTCATTAATGTAAAAATAAATATGACGACCGTCTGATTTGGAATAAAGTAAAGGAGATTGCCGACTTTTGGTACCAATATCGTTATTAATTGTGTCACAACGAAAACGATACCAAAAACTTAGTTTTATTTTTTAAACCAGAGGGATTTTTTTATTACTGAATTTAAAATGGGAAATCTGAGATCAATTAAAAAAGAATTTTGCTGTACGATTTCCGCCGCCACCATGAAAGATGTATGAATTCCTTAGAACTGTATTTGACAGACAAAATCGGTCAAAATCTAAAAGGCCTATGACAGTGGCACCACCGTCTACGCGAATGTATACAAAAATATTAATTCCATAAAACTCCGCGGTTCTTTCTAATACGAACTGCATGATCTTAGCAAGAAAGTTGACAGCTTGACATTCTGTCTTATTCTAAGTTTAAATATTAGGCACTTTATAAGACACGTCTTTTCACAATTTTTTGTCGAAGGACGTAAATCATTTTAAATTCTTTATTTGGTACAAATAACTCGTGATATCTCGCTGATACTTCACTATACGAGACATTGCGCGTAAATGTAATGTTACAATATTTTTTATCTCACGATGTATCAAAATAGTTTCAAAGAACTTTTTTTATAATAACATTTTAACAATCTGAATAGGCACAATAAAAAACCTAACACAGGTATCTGAAATGACATGTCATACGACTAAGTTAAGTGAAGTCTCGACAACGTCAGGAATTAAAGTTATTAGGTGATTTTGTATTTGGCCGGTTGACAAATATTTAGACGGTTTGCTACGCAAAAACTAACTTCGAAATCAGGAAATCAATCTCAATTTCCTATTGATCTCCGAATACAATTTTAATGGGATTTAGTGATTCGGAAAGGCAGTTTCTTGTTCTCTAAGATACAGTCGGTTTCGTGTTGACACAATGACTTTTGATTTGGTACGAGGCCCCATAGACGCGTCGGCAATCTCCTTTGCCAGTTTTGTACATCAGACAAAGTTAACGTTTTGGGTTAACTGAACATAGAAAAAACACTTTAGTCATTTCACACATTAGACATTTTAAACATAGGTCAACTGAGCAAATAAAAAAGTTGTTAGAATTTTATTGTATTAGCAGTTGTGTAGGTACATCACACACTACGTTTTTAGGAAATTCGTACGTAGGCATTTTGATTTTTGGTATTTTGCTGCCCCTTAGATCTAATTGCTAGAAAAACATACGTAATGAGATGCTTTAAGTTATTGGATAATACAGAATATAGATATCTATATTCTAGAAGCTATCTAGCTTCTAGAACCTAATATAGTACATGAAATTAGGTTAGGTGAGGCTCCTTAAACCCATTTCGTTAGATCTGTCGTCATGGAATCGTTTGTCTCTGTAACACTGAGTAAGTGTGCCACTTGTAACATAATTAGTGCCTTTGGCAAAAGTATAGGGCTGCCTTGAGGTTTCATATTTACCCTACCGTGTCACGGCAGATATGTATGTACTAATTTTAATATTTTTTTTACAATTTTAATTTAAAAGGAATTGTATATTTTCTAGTGAAGTGCGGTAAATGGAATATAAATAGTCCGTGCCGTCCGTCACGGAATGAAAAGGTTTTAGATGTCAGTCCAAAAGTGACGAATATTTTCATTCCGCGACTGTACATAAAAGAAACAGCCTTACTTAATAGAAAACGTGTTTCCATTCCGACCTACAAGCTTACGTATAAAAGCTAGATAAATATTTACTTACTAATTTTGATTTTTCCGAACTAATAACCCGTATTATTTCAAAGCTGCTTTAATATGTACATAATTATACAAGAAAATTCTTACCCAATACTTTTGGCTATGGCTCTAACTATAACTTGCTGTGAGTTATCAAATATGTCAAATTATTTACTACATACGATGTATTGTCATTTAGTTATGTCAAATTCGCCAAATATTTTGTTTTTCTTGAGGTTGCAGGTGTTGATGATCAAATAAATTATGACACCATTGTTATGTGAGCGCCCAAGCTATTATCTAAAGTGTCATCAGCCATTAGTACGGAATATTCAGAATCGGTTGCGTATAATGCAAAGGATAATTGGGGACTTGGGTATAGGCTGCTTTTGCTGTGAGTAAAGTAAAATTATTGAAAAAAAAACACCTCTATGGGATTTTTCGAAACTACTTAAAATGCAAATATGAAATGTATATTTTTACGTATACTCTTATTTTAAATGTTCGTAGGTTAAAATGTAGATGTATCAAACTACCTTACGCAAATATTTTAAATGTCCATTTAATGTGAAGAAAGAGCGCTTTAATTGACTGGACCACCATTCTATTCTCTACGACAAACTCAGTGTTGTGTTCGACGAATACTACGCTCTACCTCTGAGGCATATTAAGAATTCGTCCGCGACTTCGACCTTGAGGAATACTATAAGACTATAGTGGTATGGATATATACCTTACATTAAAACAATTAACTTTAAATAGAAATTAAGAAAACTTTTCATATGATTTTTTTGTTTTTATTTACAGAACAAAATAAAATTAAAATGACGTTTATAAATAATCATTCTGTGCATTAACTGACAAGATTTTTGTCAGTTAAAATAGGTTCGAGAAGGAGTTCAAAGAGGTCTCAATTAATCAAGTAGGTATCTCGTTAACAGGGTGTTTTACTCAGCAAATTTGTTTCTCAATTTTCTCCAAAAAATCATCATAAAATCTATAATGTTTTATACTTAAATGTACTTCGAGAGCAAAATAGGTATCAGCTGTAAAAATATCGGTTACTAATTTGTTAGCATCTTATATTATTGCCGGTGACTTATCATTTTCCAACTGACAATATTATAAACAATAGGTAATAGTCCTCAGAATTCTGACGAAACGCTATCTATAGATTATAACGGTTTTTCCTTAATGTTTTACGTATGGTCGTTGATTTACTGAACGTAGGTTATATTTTATTTTGCTGATGTGATTCTTAACATTTTATTTTACGCTTGTGACTTATTTCAGTTTCCATCCTCATTGTAACATATGTCCTGGTTTTATTTTGCCCGTTCTATTCCGAATTAGACACAGTACAAACTATTGAATAAATAAAACATAAGGCACTTGATCCAGGACAGTTATAATACGGCGTATAGTTGAATTGATTTGAATACCGTTAACTTCAGTTTCCGTCAATATTATTAGCAGATTTGAAGATCTGATAATAATGGTACAATTAATTGTTCAAATAATACCAAATGAAATGGAAAATTTATGTTTTCCATCACTAAATTGCACTTTTGGCGTGAAACGCCAAGCGAAAACCGTTACACGCATGGATGTATAAAATAGAAGGATACCGCGCGGTCTAAGACGCGGGTGAAGCCAAGCAATGGCCGCCGAAGTGAGCATGTGTGCGTTGACGGCCCAATGGCACGCACGCACACATCAACCAGCATAATGGGCCGGTCGGCTGCCATTGGGCCGTCAACGCACACATGCTCACTTCGGCGGCCATTGCTTGGCTTCACCCGCGTCTTAGACCGCACGGTATCCTTTTATTTTATACATCCATGGTTACACGCTTCTTTGCCATACAAATCGACGAACTATTTCCTTCTAACTATCTCGATATATTTCTGTGCTGTCAGCTGTAGGCCTCGCGACTCTGTCAACTTTGATGGCTCTATTTTGAAAAAAGAAACAAATTTTTAGTCGACAAAAAATCGATAATTCGTAATATATATTATATCGAACCTGCTCACAAAATTTCACCAGAATCGGATGAGAAATGCGACAAGTAGAGGAGTACAGACAAACATCCGCCGGACATAAGAGAGTATATTTTTGCCTGAGCTGAAACGTAAACGCTTTGCTCACTTTTTCAAAAATGACAAGGACAACTTAGAGTATTTATCAGCTGGGCGCATTTCTATTCATTTTGATTTATGCATGATCGCTCTTAGTCTCTTGCCATTAATTACTAACTTTTAGCAAATTAGCACGGATGGTATCTTCTGTTCATATGTGCTTTACGTTTGTAGGGGTGAGGCGTATAATATATTGACAAGCACGACCAGGCTTAGATCACTATTTCCACATGACATAAGATGCACAAATATCTTAAAATATAATTATAAGACCGATTTTAAACTAACGTTAGCTAATGAATGATTTACTATAAAATTACTCAAGTCGCTGTATTATAGGCAATATTCGAAGAGTTCCTTCGATTTCTTCAAGATCCCATAGTCAGACCCTGATCTGAACCAACTGGTGTACCCTTCATACAAAAATAATAATATTCTTCCAAATCGGTTCAGTCGTCTTCGAGTAACAAACATACAAAAAATAACAAATATTCGGATTGAGAATTTTTTTAGAAGTAGCCTCGCTAACAAAGAACTGAAGCATCTCTAGTCAGCCGGTTTCTTTAACGCTGGTTGGTCAGGTCAATGTGTGCGTGCGGCTCGTAAGTACAAATTAACCGGCCTACTACAAATGCTTCAGTTATCTGTTGGCGAGGCTCCGTTCGGCTATTTATTTTAAGGTTCTTGTGTTAAAAAAATATTGATACCTCTGTTTTTAATAAAAGCTCTTTGCCAGTTTGGAATCAACAAAAAATAAAAGTGAAAATACTAATATATTTTTATAACACTTTAAATTATTGCGCGTTGAACACATATTCAAGTAATTTTACATGTCTAACGCGATTATAACTGTTTACCTTATAGGTATTTGTAGGCCACCAGGGGCGGAAGAAAATTTTGCTGCCTTCAATACCCACATTGTACACAAAATGGATGAAAAAAAACGGGTTGGGTCCGGAACGCCTTACTTGCATTTAGCCTTAGAGAGCAGAGCACCTTAGTTGTATTTTTGTCCGGGGAGTAAAACGTCTTGGTCTGTAAAACGCCCTCACTGTTATAAGACATAGTAGACTGAATGACTTGACTGCAAAACGGGTTAACGTCATAATGCTTTAATAGGTATATGGTCTGAATAATCTTTACGTCCAATATTGTAGAATGTCTTTATAGTATATATATGTAGTTAAATCGTAAAGTATAAAAAAATGTCTTAAGTAGCAATTTGTCCAGGTTGTATAATGACATAACATTATTTTATTATCACCTTCATAGTACTTCAAATTCGATTACAGGCCACTTATATTGATAATTAAGCAGATATTAATGTTAATCTGCAGTTACTCATTTTACATAAATATAACGTAGTCATTTAGCAATAATGACGTTTCATCCACTT
Organism: Eudemis profundana; assembly: GCA_947034925.1. Classification (NCBI taxonomy): domain Eukaryota; kingdom Metazoa; phylum Arthropoda; class Insecta; order Lepidoptera; family Tortricidae; genus Eudemis; species Eudemis profundana. The sequence goes on from OX344794.1 coordinate 33,179,485, forward strand.
CCTCATTTTATAACTAAGACATTAAACAAACAAAATCTTTTGATTACGTAGTCCTTATCACAACCTAGACTTTATATACAATTGAGACATTCTGCCTACAGATGTAGTGAATAATCCTTTCCTATCGGCAAAACTCGGAACAACGATAACACCCGAATGGTGCCGATGTGTCTATGAATTACTGTATTATTAAATTACGTGTAGGTATCAAATACATCGCATACTTTATTTATCAATGTCAAATGTCAAACTGCCCGTTTGACGTATATTACACTGAAATGTTAAAACCACCACGATTCTATCATATAAAGAATTCGTTAGGTAAACAAAAATATAACTAGTTACCGAGGACGTTTTATTTCAATAAAACGCACTGATAAAAACCAAATTCCGGTTGGGATGATCTAATGATTCTATAAGGATTGGAACCCCAAAAGTCTAACTATAAGTCAAAACTACAGTAGGATTTTATTATTTACAAAAATGACAGACAAGAGTGACATGTAAAAAGTGTATCAAAATATAGGTGGCCTGCATTAATACACGAGTCCATGAAGTTTATCACAAAATCTAACATAAATATCAACAAAATATTTCTGTGGTATTAACTACTCTATATAGATACTTCCTCTTGCAATGCGACCGTTCCCTACGTTGTCTCGATGGGTACTGAGTGCGAGTGAAGTAGTAAGACAAAAACGAACATTTCCGGGAAAATACGAAAGGAAAGGATTATTCACTACATCTGTACTTGTGCATTTCACGACCTAGGCGTTTTGCTCCCTAAGTCTTCTTGAAACTTGGACCATTTTGTAATCATGGGATTAGATAAACAAGTCATTTTGCATACTTGGCCAGTGTACAACTGAGACGTTTGGAATACCAAGGCTAAATGCAAGTAAGGCGTTCTGGACCCAACCCAAAAAAACTCATGACATGAAAAGTAGGTAAACAGTTCTAATTCATTAAAAAACTAGTAATTTGCAATACATTGTCAAAAAAATGTCCAAGTGTATTTAAGTTTAGAGGCAATTTTTATAAAGATTTTCCTAACTAGCTTTAATAAATTAGAAAGGGAAAAAAATTATTAAGTACCATAAATAAGTAATTTATGAAATTAAACATATCAATTATAAATATAGCTAGCGCATAGATAATGGTATCCATGTATTAATATACCTAGGCACTTGTACAGTCAGCATAAAATAATCCGTAATATCCAAAGCGCCATAAATATCGCAATAAAGATTGTGACGCTTTGGATGTCACAGACAGACTATTTGAGGCTGACTGTACAGTATGAACTGGTTGCCAACCATTTGTTACCACGTCTATATGGTAGTATTTCTAAGAATTTACCTATTTAAATAACACCTTAGTTATGTATATAGATAAGTATCAATCTTTGAAGGTACTCGTACTCATATTGTTTAAAAAGTACTTTAATGCGTAAAATTTAAGTATGCATACTCGTATTAAATGATCAGTTAATGATTTTTTGATTTGACTCGGCGTAACTGTAGAAAGGTATAAGTAGGTACACAGTGTAACAGGTAATATGGGAAAATCGTAAAATATAAGATTTACAAGGGGTAGATTAGGCATTTTTTACTATAACAGTATTGGCATAGGAATCTTTTCGGGCAAGCCATTAAGTTAACAAAGTAGTTTTTAGTTAATTCAGGTATTGGAAGATAAAAATATTGACATCAAAAATTGTTTGGTTAGTTGGCATTCAATAATAAAATATTTATTGAAGCATAAATAACAACTACATACTTTGACTACGAGCTATATTCTTACTTAAAACAAGAGTCGATTGGGAAAGTTCGAGTCGGATTCGCGTACCGAGGGCACAATGTGCAATTGAACTAAAATATAAAAATTGTGCATAAGGTGCATAAGTCAATTTTTGAATAATCTTGCAAATAAACCAAACCACGAAATCAAATTTTTACTGCGTATTAGTTTAATTTTATGTATACGTATATCAGTCATGTAGAATTAACTCATTATTTTGCAGATAACATTTTCTACCCAACTAAATATAGGTAACTATGCTACTATTATACTTACAATTCTCGAAAAACAAATCTTTTAATCTGGGGTTTCTGTTAAAATAAAATGTCGACCGATTAAAAAAATAATAATTAAACAATGGTCCTTTAAAACGTTGTTTTAATTGCTTAAAAATAGAATTCCCTTTATTTAAATTAGTAATTAGTTTTTTTTGTATACAGCATGATTCTTCGAGTGTTGGTGGAAAGGGGAATGATAAGCTAGCCCAGTAAGGTCAGTTCAAGGATGAAGTTATAAGTGTACCTAACGTGGTGACGGTTGTTGTTGGTGGTGGTGGCATTAACACACAAAGACACACACTACTGGAAAGTACTTTATTACAATTTAAATTGAAAATTCATAAAACGTTCGTCACACTCAATGCGAATAAATGCAATTTGTATGTCCAATCTCACTTTATCAACCAGTGGAACAGTTACCTACTTGCATGTCTAATCTGTCGTTAGGGTTCACAGCTTACGCGTAGCAGCCGACCCGAAACAGAAAATGCGATCGGAATCTATTCTAACACTATTTACATGAGCAGTGCCGCTGAATTTCGGGTGGGGTGGCCAGGGCGGGCGTCCGGCGTGCCTAGGCCTAGCAGGCGCCAACGCAGCAAGTCCAATAAAAATGCAGGGTAGTTTTTTATCAACTATACGTATTGAAAGGGGTGAAATTTCTGTTAATTTTATTGGTAAAACTACTTGATTTTTTGGGCATGGTCTTGGTCTTTAGATTTTTTTACAATGTTTCGCTCGGGAGTTTCGGAGTACGCTTTAATCAAAGTTCCAAAATTAACAGGTCAGAAGCGACTGCTATATGAATTATCTCAATGTGCCATTTTCCTCACGATGTTTTTCCTCGTCGTACGAGCATTGGTTACCACATTAGTATAAGAACCTCCCGATCTCGAGTCAACCCCCAAGCGACTAGGCCCCCAACGCTTTCTCCAACTTAACATTTTGAGACTACGTCATCAATAGGGATGATGACTGGGTTAAAAATATGTAATTCTATTTAGTCCGTCAGTTAGATTATGGAAAAATATGGGACACGTATTTTTTGGTTTATCAAAATATTAAAAATCGACAAAGTTATAGATCATCAAACTTCTGGAGTGGGGGCTTGTGACGTCACTCTTGAGTACAATTTGTACTCAAGAGTGACGTCACTCGAAACTTCTAAGCACTCTGTCCTCGTCAGTTTTTGTTTGTCAAACAAAACAAAAAATACGTGTACAATATTTTTTCATAATGTAACAGACGGACTAAACAGTTTTTTTTAGTCATCTAGCCTATTATGAACTCGAATCGAAGAGTCGTGGGAGTTGAGCGTTTTCCAAAAAAATACCGGGGTAGCTACTTTCTCAAAATATGGACTTTTGAGGTTTTTCTGGCTCAGAATCGTTAGCACATTCGAACCTTATACGTAAAAAAAGTGTCCCAAAATTTGTATGGGATTTTTGTCTTTCCACTACGTCACGTTCATACAAACACTATGCAAAATGGTGACGTAATGGAAAAAAAAAATTGGGACACTTTTTTTTACGTATAAGGTTAGAAAGTACTAGCGATTCTGCGCCAAAAAAACCTCACAAGTCCATATTTTGAGAAGTAGCTACCCCGGTATTTTTTTTTGGAAAACGCTCATTTACGAGGTTAGATCAAACCCCTAAAATTGCCAGGTATTTGAAATTTAAAATAATTGACACGGCTTATCTTTTTAAATGTCTGTCAGAGGCCTATTTTCGAATTTTCCGCCTGAGGTTAATATGGATATATATTTTTTTTTAAATCTTTATTTTTAGGGAGCTTTTGTCAGACTGACTACGCCAGATATGGATATTTAAATTATGTATTTTTTAATAACCGACTTCAAATTGATCTATTCAAATAAAAAATGCCTAAGTAATAATATTTGACGAGTTCGGTCGATTTCTCCAAGATACCATTATCGGATCCTGAACTGATGACAATGGGACCACCTGGCAGACCTAGGAGGTATATACAACGTGTCCCAAAACTCAACGATAAGCCGGCACCAGAGGATGGAGCTACTTATGATTAGTCGAGAAAAAATAATTGAGATATATATTTTTTTCCTTATTTTTTCTCGACTAATCATAAGTAGCTCCATCCTCTGGTGCCGGCTTATCGTTGAGTTTTGGGACAGTATGTATATTAGGTACCCTTTCAAACTAAAAAAAGTGTTTTCCAAATCCGTCCAAGCTTTTCAAATACTCGGGAAACATATACAAAAGTTTCCGACGAACTTAGAACCGTTTCCGAAGCACATCTTTTTACAATAAAAAAAACCTCTGAATTTGTCCGTTATTACTTTTTACACGCAATACAATATTTAATATGGTTATTATTATTTCACCATTTTGCCGAACAGTGCTTCACAACAAGTGCAATCAGTATTTACGATAACACTATTAACTCTCGAGCGCGTAAATAATTATTGTTTTGGTTCACACTCGAGATTATAATAATTAATACCAGTATCAGTAGGTACTTACCACAAAATATAACATAGAAGAAGCTTGCTTATGTATTTAATTATTTTAGTGCTTGTGTTAGCTTATATTTTAAGATATAGTACAGTAACGTAGCAGAGAAAGACTCAGTGATAATACAATAGGTACAGAGTATGTATTATTGCAATAGGACATGTCCAACGTCATGTGGCAAGAGTGGCAAAAGGGAGGTCATGACTAAATCCGAACTTGACATCCCCCCTAGCAACTCGCCGGGGGTGGTCCATTGATTTTTTCATCCAGGCAGGAGGGAAAAGCAGATACCAACATATAACAGATGCAAAGCTTTACTCAAGAAAATACATTCATTTAGTTTTAAGAATATTTGCATTCACAGATTTTTTAAAACATGGCCGAGATGGGAATCGTATGACATTAAGGTCCGTCGGGGCAAGTGCGCCGTCGGGGTAAACGCGCCTTCCATAAAAAATATCGAAAAGTATACACTGTGGGCCCGGTTATTTAACTCGAAAAATTTTAACTATAGACTAATCACTTAGGAGGAAAAAAGTTATGTGATGTATATACGATAAACGGTTACTTTCCGAGATATTCATTATAAATGTGACTGAGATACTTTTACTCATTTTTAAAAATCTTTTAACTAAACAGCAATTACCTAAGCTTCGCAGTAGGTATTTGATGGTAAGCGACAACGAGTCCAAAAAATTGACCTTTTGTTTTCATTTTAGCTTTTTTTTCCTTTTTGATATTTTTTTCTCAAGTAAGGACATGTTTATAAGGAGGGGCTGAGTTTACTGATTTATTTTGTTCCATAAGACTATTAATATAAAATGACAAAATTCGACCTATGTTGATATAACGTTATTTACTTGTAATACCATCAGGAATACGTGGTTAAAATTTTTCGGGTTATTCGGGCCCACCGTGTATATTAGATACTACAAACGACCCCCTCCCCGACTGACTTTATAGGTACCAATTGTTAATGATAAAGATAAAATCTCTCCCAATTTTCAATAAACTTTGTACTTTTAGATCAAAGAAGACCGTAAACTACGATTCTATACTCTAACGATAACTATTTTTTTTTTAATTACTAAAAAATCTGTTAATCTCGTTATGTGGCTATTATTATTTTAAATCGGGGCTGAGGTGCTACATATTTTTGTTTAAATATTGTAATTCTCGTTGTCTGTAAGATGATTAATTTTTTTGTTTTATTTACAGGTACTTGCCATAATAACTCGGATCTCGAAGATAACGTAGGAGCAGCATCACTACGCCCACTTTTACTCTCAATAATATTATCTAATTACAAGTATATAATTATTCCTAAGTAGAAACAAACATTTTCTAATCGTATTTGATCGTAGTATCTATTAATTAGCTGTCCCATTATTAAGCAGAATTTGTTCTACGCTACGTACATATTCCATAGGTACCTCCCTTATATCGCAGTGCTCTAGCCTACAAGATTAAGAGGAAACAGGAGGGCAGTTTTTCCATACAAACGTAGTCCCCTGTTTCCTCCCTGGATAATGCCAGCAGAGCAATCATTTTTTGTCCAAAAATCTATGGCTACTATTGATATGTTCCTATGTTTTCCTTTTTACGATAAATTGATTCTCAAAAGAGATATTAACCTTCAAAAACCTAAAAAAAATGCCAGATTTTCCGCTGTGTTCACACATCCAGAAAACAAATTTGACTAGATTATTTAAAAAAAGGAAAACATAGGAACACGGCCAAAGCCCTGTCTTTAATGTTTAATGAAAAAATTTGTTAAATAGGTTAAGTTTTGGGGAAGAAATCAGGGGACTACGAAACGTTGTTTTCATGAAATTTTAAAAGGTATTTTCGGTCCAAGCTGCAGTTGTCTCTATCGCGCTCTGCGGGTGAGAGGCGGGCAGTGCGGGATAGCGAGACATTTTACAAATACCTAATTTTCAATTCTCTCGACCTTACTATTTCCTCTTAACGATGATATTTAGCTGTAAGATAACATCAGAATTTATGTTTTGAAATTGCAATAAATGATTTAGTATTAATCATTGAAATTAAGGGTAAATACCTACATGCTCGAAGGCAACCTGCGGGTTATCTTGGCACGCCAGTGATTTATTTCTAAGTCGTTCTTATATCGTAAACATTTGTGCATGTCGAAAAATAAATGTATAATAATCACAAATATTTCGTTTTTTTTAATAACTCAAATAGTTATATCTACCTATACTTAAAATACCTATCTACCTACATATGTAACGTTTTCGGACAAGAACACCACTTCACGGTTGATCAATAAAGATAATTTTTAATACCGCATGTAGTCAATACTAATATTCCGAACTAGCCTTTAAATATGCTTTCGGAAATTTGCAAAAAATAAATAAAAATTACCTATTTATCGATATTAACGTTTATACTTAAAATACATAAGCAAAAACTAAAAATAAGGAGGTTATTTAAGAACTTTAAAAAAGGACATCACATAATAATTTTTCATATAAAGTTCTGAACTACCTGAGCAAAATTAATCGATTTGTTCTGTCAAGAAACTTCCCCACTTATTATAGTCCCCCCAATGATAACTGAAATACTGTTGTTTGTACTAACGGAAGGGACTTAGAGTTTTGACTTACATAAAACATACTTCAACCTAGATAGATAAAAGGCGCCAAAAATGGTTTCGGGTTGCTGACTTTAGTTTTCCTCAACCGAGTAGAAAATAGGTACTTAAAAAATATGAACGTGTATTGTTGGATTTTGGTTTTTTAATAAAACCCTTTAAATTACATTTTTTTTCTAATATACCACCCTAGTTCTTCAAAATCAAGAACTGTTTCGACTCCCCTCACCCCCTTGTTTCAACTTACCTCGGTATTAGGGGAGTTGAAACAGAATGACTTGTCAAGTTTAATTTTTCGCGCATACAGCCATACTTAGGCGTTTTTTGTGTATGTGATATAAAAGTCGAAGAAATGAGCTATCGACTTGTCCTAATGTCGTAAGATTCTAGCCAAAAGATTTGTGTACGACCCATAATGTCAAAATTGTTTCAACTCCCCTCGGTCTCCCCTACGTACAGAAGCCTCTCTCCCTAAAGGTGGGTTTAGACCAAACGAATTCTAACACATTCTAACCCCACTCTACCAAATTCTTTGTGTGTACACAAAGAATTTGGTAGTGGGGTTAGAATGTGTTAGAATTCGTTTCGTCTAAACCCACCTTAACAAAATTGCCGTTCGCGTCGGATGACCGGACGGAGCTGAACCGCTTCCGACCGTCACTCTATCGCATAACGCGTGCTCTTTTTTCTACCCTCGAGTCGCGAGATTTAATAATAATTACCGCGCAACGGAATCATGGAGTGAGTCAGTCTTGCTATTATCTAATCTCGCTCCGGATTCTTGTAAGTAAAGCCTGACAACTTCCTATTTAGCCCTCGCCATGTTGCGGATTTTCAGTGACAACAGACGTTGGAAGTCATTGAATGTCACCGATGTAAACAAAACGAAAATAATTCTACATATTTCAGAATAATAATCGATTTTGCAATTAAAATTGCCAAAAAAGCTCACCCCGATGCAAAACAAATAATTTTAAATACATTCAAATAGGTACTTGCGGCAGAAAAAGGACGAAGGATTCTGCTGCATTCCAATAAAAAATGTTTTGAAATTAGTTGTTGACATGACGGGGTACTGATATTCATGGTGCGGTTGTAATGAACTGGTTAGTTTGGTACTAAATATGCATATTAATTATTAAATTAATCTTTTTTTCTCATTCAACGCGTCTGTAGTGCTATAATGAAAAATATCATCAACTAGACATGCTCTCCGATTATCTTAAAACATGTTTTACATATTTACAAGCACATAATTGTATATCTCACTCGTTCTTGTACGATGCCAATACACGCACTGTCCCGACTATTCATGACGTACACGTATTATTGCCATATGTAAGCTGTTTGTAGCGAGTGACACTATATCAGTACGTCTAGCATAACTGGCCGCGACTTCGTTTCTCGCGCGACAGAGCCTCACCTGTCACTGTCACACGATATTGAGTGGAAAGAGATAGGTAGCATTTGTCGCTCGACAAAGAGTCGCGTGTCACAGTTGTGCTAGCGGTACAGGGCTAAAGCGTGTAAGAAAGATATACGTTCAGATATCTTACCGTATCTGCGTAGTGTGTTACACGCTTAGGTAAATAGGAACTTGTCAGGATTTATATTTTACCCACAGTTATATAAAAAGACTGAAATAAAACAAATGTTTCATCTGCAATTTTTACTGAATATACACGAATAAAAACCACTTTACACATACTTAGTTTTTGAAAAATGTGATCCACACACAAAACATAACGCATTTCTTATTGTGCCGTTGCCACTCCTTGTGCCTCTACGTCTCCTTATGCGGGATATATTTAATCGCTAACTGACTTTTAAGCACACAGTATCTCGTTACATCACACTGGATACAATTAAGAACACCATATTGAGTACACATGTAATAAATACGACAGATACTGGAAACTACCAGAGTTTTAATATAACTTGAACGTAGTTCGATGTGTGCCTATAAAATAACGTGTTTTATTTATGGAGTATTACAATTAGGCGCCACCGTGAAACCATGAAATTAATTTGAATACATTGCAATCTATGTAACACGCCAGTGTGATGGCTATGTATATTAATAAATATGAAAAATGTGTACTTATAGTAAAATAAAAAATAATCGCAACGTATATTGTGCAAGTTGTGTGTAGGTTGATAAACGTATGCATACCACGGAATCATTTCTAAACGCTTTCGAACAATTCATAACATAACGCAACATCAAGGTCACCTCACATTAAAAAATTTAGAATTATGTCACGCTTAAAATCTAAATAAGACTTAAAACATTTTTAATATTAAAAACAATACCAAACATATGGCACCGGTATCAAAAAAAGTTTGAAATCCGGTTTAGAGGTAAATAAAACGTTCTTAAAGGAAATATTGTACAACTATTATATTATTCTAAAATGTGAACCTACTTAAGTCTGACACAGTAATAAGTTGTGACACTTAAATACAGATCTCATCGCGAGAATCTTGAGCGTATCTCTCAGATCTTTTCTCTCTACCAAGTTTAAGAAATGAGTGAAAAATACATGTAGTGTACTTGTTGACGTAGATACTTGTACGCATGCCGTATACAGCCTGTATAGAGGCCACTACGGCTTCCAATTCCGGGATTAAATGGCCAATCCCAGGATCGCAGTATTGGCCATCCAAAAAATCCGGGGATTGGAAGCCCCAGATGCCACGTACACTTTTAGTAACTGCGTAGTCGTAAAGTATCTGCATAAAAAAATATAATATTTAAATCCAGCACTAACTAACACTTTCACAGTCCTCATGCAAAACGTGTCCAGAAATTTCGATTCGTTTAAACTTTTACAGTTGTTGCGTGAAATGCCGCATCGGTCACTGGGAATTTCAACTACAATTTAACTACGGGACTGGAAACGTGTTCAGGTAAGTATAAAAAAATGTTGCTTACTCCTTAATTACAACAATGTACAAATTATAATAGACTAGGTGAGGCCGAATCAGGTATCTATTTTACATTGACGCAAATGAATAAAACCTCATTCTAGGTAGAGCATTCGGCTGCCTTTAGAATAAGTGTAAAAAATATTGATTATATTAAAAAAGTACATCAATACCTACGAATGTACTAAATTACGTCTAGGATTTCTAAACTCCATTTTATTGAACACCAAATATTTTTATACCTTAACGACAGTTTAGCTAAATAAAAAAATATAGGTTTAGTTTTTTTTTGTATAACAATAATTATTTTGTAATCTTCTACTTTGGGAAAAATTTAGGCGATTGGTCAAAAATTTTAAAGTTACGCTAGGACAAACAGCTCTTAGTGCTTCTTTCTGAAGCAAACCTGTTCGATATCTACCTAGTATCGCGGGGCGGGCGGAGCGCAGCCGCGTGCCTCCGCGCCTCACTCCACAGTGCACGCACAATCGCACTTCTCGAGTATGGCGGAGCAATTATCTGACAATATAAACATATATACTACGTCTCGCACTTGAGATCCAAGTTTACTAGGTTTCTCGAATTAACTCTAGTTCATATAATTTATTACGCCAGTCAAACTTTTCACAATTGATAACAATTGAACATTGTACACCAATATAGAAGAATACATTCTATTAAAGAGCACGTCAGTTCAGTGCCCGTGCCTATTGTAATAGCATAATTTTCAAATAAAAACAATAACCGTTGAGTTAGTTTGAATATTCAAAAACACGACAGTGGCACTTAGGTAAATACAATAAATTCTCTTATTATTGAATAGTAATAATATACGAGGTAATTATAAAACAAATAGGTACATTGAACATTTATGATTGCCAAAGCTACTTATGCCTGCTGTTGCCTTGCTGCGACCTTTGCGCCTTTACATAGCGCGCACACCCTGCGAACAACAAAATAAACATTCAATAATAGTTTTATGATGCCAATAGGGATGACGACTGGGTTAAAACTATATAATTCTATTTAGTCCGTCAGTTAGATTATGGAAAAATATGGGACACGTATTTTTTGGTTTATCAAAATATTAAAAATCGACAAAGTTATAGATCATCAAACTTCTGGAGTGGGGGCTTGTGGCGTCACTCCTAGGTGAAAATTGTACCTAGGAGTGACGTCACTCGAAACTTCTAATCACTCTATCCTCGTCATTTTTTGTTTGTTAAACAAAAGAAAAATTACGTGTACAATATTTTTTAATATTCTAACTGACGGACTAAACAGTTTTTTTTAGTCGTCTAGCCCATTCAACAGCACATACGCCGAAGACCGAGATGAGCCTGGTAATCCTATAACTCTGATTTCTAATTAAATTACATAAAATCTACCAAAGTTACGTCACTGTCACACGATGAGACATTCTAGATATAACCAATCAGCACAATCAGGTTCAAACACTTGATTTAAGATTTATCTTCAAAATTACCAATAAATAAATTAACTACATGCATTCTATCCAAAAATATACATTTACTATACAAAATATATAATAAAAATAGCCATAAGCTAAACATATTCGCGAGATACTACATTACTATGACGTTTTGTATAATCGCGGAATCCGGGGAATTACATTATTAAAATCAAATTTTTAAGAAGCTGATTCCATATTTGCTTAACTTTTCGGAATTTTGCCAACTTTAGGTATAAAAGCATCCGAATTTCCGATGCCTGATAATCACCCACTTAATGCCATGCAGTGCCCGCGAGGGACAGCGTGATTGGAAACATTTATAACGGATAACGCTTTTACTTATTTATGCCACATCTGGAACGGAAAAAGCCGCTTTCTGGCCAAGTGTAGACATAAAATGATGTACACAACACGGGAGGTAATAAAGAAAACCCTCGATCGCATATTTACGTCCCTCGCTTGCAGCTCGGGCCGCAAACTTCTGCGATCTCGGCTTTTCTTTGTATTACCACCCTAGTTATGTAATGTCTTTCCCGTACACGAGACAATGGTGTCTCGGCCCTTTGGGAGGCGTGCGCGGAGCCGAAGCCAACGCGTAGAGGCCCTTTCGACAATTTAATGAGAGGCAAAGTGTACACCCAGCGGATGCTGTCCCTGCCCGTGTCATGGGACGCACGCAGAGACAGCCCCCGCCAAATGCAAGGACTATTGTTGATTGATGGAATCTAACTCTACTGGACTATGGCGGTGGAAATATGGACTAAATACTGGGTTATGGATTGAGACATGACGGCGCCTGTCAGGAAAAGTGTCTCATGGCTTTCGTGGCACTGACAGACTGTGACTTGCCCTCCGCTGATGGGCCCCTGTTAAATAAATAGCGACATTATGAGCAATGGCCTAGCTAGGGGCAACACCAGTGCCGAGGGCTGCAGGGTGTCGAGAGGTGCTGCTGCGCTTTCTCCGAGGGTACTCGCGGCGTTATGCCTTTTATCACTTCCACGCCTGGAGCATATAGCTCTCGCGACTCCACTCTGGACGGCCGGTTAAGGCAAGCCAGAGGCGGAGGTCCTTACACTCTTACCCATGAACCCTCCCTAAGGACCCCCAGGAGCACTCGGGTACGTGGGGTCGCTACTCCCCAACAGCTCGCCACAAGCTGCCCTGCGTTAAATGTATGTAATGTATTATTAAGTATGTGAAATGTCAAATTTTATCTTGTTGGAGATATAAAAAGTAATAGGCTAAGACCCATATCAAATTTGGTGCAATAAATGAATATTTTCTGTAGTATTTATTTAAGAAATCAATATTTTTCGATTACAGTTTTTTAAAAGTGTTTGATGGATCGAATTTTTAATTGAAAGTTTGTCTAATTTTTTTTTTGAACTCTGAAAACGGTGGCCATGATGTGACGTCATAGGATCTTAATCTAACTTCATGTCGAATGTTATACGAGTGAAACTCGCCATGTAGCTTTGCTTTGCTGTGACATTGACATAAGTGACTTGGTGGTTTTTTGAGGTCGTGATCGTAATCGTTTCGTTTTGATTGATTGATTACTATTAGTAGAGACCGGATCTGATGTAGCGATCTCAATATTAATATGGATATGACTGGTATTATTTATTATTTTTTCTACACACAAAAAAAATGTAACTTATCGTAACTTCTTCTTCACAATGCACAGTAAAAATTAAGACCTTATATAACCAACATGACATGTAATTAACGAGATCGCTACATCAGATCCGGTCTCTAACTATTAGCATTCCCCATAAACGCTGGATAAATGACAAATGTTGGTTTTGGGTTTGAATGACGTCACACCATAGATAATCTAAAGATTAACATAGCTAGCATCGTTTTCGCCCGGTTACGAAAGTTTAAAATATAATTTTGCGGTTTTCTAGGTCGTAAAAAAATAGGGTAATATATTTTTTTCCGTTAATCAGATTAGTTAATAATGTAAGACAAACTTTAAAAAGGGGTCAAGCAGCCTATTGGAGTAATATCACAATATTGAATTTGCATTTCTGCAGGTAACCACTATACGGAGGGTAACTTTGTCTACCTGTAAAATTTAAGTTTGCTCACCCACCGTTTTTGGGCTCATTTGATTGGTTTTGACTTTCAGTTTGCGATTTATACGAAAAGGTACAGATACCAACAAAAAAGCTTATCTGTTTTTTTTTTAATGAAACTTATTTGTGACCGTCAAAATGGTGTGCACCGTAAAGATATCTAAAATCTGATGCTGCCAATAAATAGTACCCAAATAGTACCGACGAAATATCTAGCTGAAAAAATAGTATCCTTAGACTTTTCGAAATATAAGGCCTGGTCACGGTTTACGATACCGGGCCATCAAGCGGGCGTACACCGCTTGTATCTCTGGAACGGCTTTTTTCGGACACCTTTATATCACAAAAAATAGTACCCTACGGCCCTTATCTTGATTTAACCTGTAAATAATTTTATGCCACACCTGGCCATAAAGTGACTTGTTCCGCACGCTGCGCGTACGGAAAAAGCCGCTTTCTGGCCAAGTGTCGGCATAAAATGATGTACACAACACGGGAGGTAATGAAGAAAACCCTCGATCGCATATTTACGTCCCTCGCTTGCAGCTCGGGCCGCAAACATCTGCGATCTCGGGCTTTCTTTGTATTACCACCCTATATAGTTGTGTAATGTACTATTCTCTAGCTATCGTAGAAGCCGAGATATTCCATGACTTGTACTAACAGTGTACAAAATTTCCTTACTGTCAAGATGGCAAAATCACAGAAAACAGAACAGAAAGGGGAAAGCTTCAGTCAGCTGCATTGCTGCTCATTGTAGTAATGCCACGACAGAGAGTAACGCAAGTTACCAATTTCTCGCGTGATTCTTCATTGATGGTGCAAATTCAGGTATCAATGTATCTAGAGATTAAAGTTATACTTATCTAGATTAAAATTAATACTTAAATTAACGCGATGAAATGGTAATGAAATCCGTTACATTTTCATGGATTTGCCCATTGATATTAAAAGCCCATGGATACCAGAATTTATTTCGCTGTACATTGCTACTGTCAAACTCCACTGCCTGGAGTGTCGCCCACCAGCAATCAGGGATGGAACATGTTACTAGTGTCACTTTTCCGTAGATGCTGTCTCGGTCTCATCAACTCGATCGCAGTTCTGTTCGCAGTTTGTTGTGTTGTTGTTGGTGCTGTTCGCATTTACTGGCCGCAATGCGAACAGGACATTTTGACGACCGGTTTACCTAGTGGTTAATGACTCTGCCTACGAAGCTGACGGTCCTGGGTTCGAATCCTGGTAAGAGCAAATATTATGTGTGATGATATTTGTTTCTGAGTCTTGGATGTTTTCTATGTATTTAAGTATTTGTATTTATTAAATATATCGTCGTCTAGTACCCATCCCATAACACAAACCTTATTGAGCTTACTATGGGACTAGTTCGATTTGTGTAAGATTGTCCCCTAATATTTTTTTTATATTCTATTATATGCCAGACCAAGACGTACTCGTACATGCAAGTAAGGAGATGTAGAGGAAGCCAATAAATTAGTTTACCACCTTTCGACTTTATTGAGTGGTATTAGAGTTCAAAAGTGATAGACCACTTTTTAGCTTCCTGTACAATACATATTTAGCCACGATCAAAGCGAGGGTTAGAATGTGTTAGAATTCGTTTGGTCTAAATCCACCTTTAATCGTCAACTAGTAAAAAGTAGCTATCTACTCAGCTCGCTTAATATAAAGGATCTTATTTTTAATACACTAAAAACTATTTAAACAATTTCTGAGTTATCTAACCTACAATACGAAGGTAGCACTCAGAGGTTTGGGTCAGCTCCTGATCGATTAACACGTTCCCTGTCACGTGACTCCACATATGGGTCGTAATAAAGCCGTAAACGTTTACAATTTAAATTGGGAATGTAAACGTGTTAAAATAATATGGAATACCATAACAAAAAATCAATATCTATCCACTGTATATATATTACGCTGTTGTAGAGGCCGAAAAGTGACCAATAGATGGACGAGTGAGTTTGAGTCGACTTCTAATTAACGGTCATATTCAAAATTACTCGTAAGTATTTTTTATATAAAAAAATAAGAAACTAATAAATTATACCGCCGTTTTTCCAATTATATCTGACATTGAAGGGTATTTGAGCATAGTAATTGAACACAAAATTTTTTTGTTTTTATTTTGGCAATTACTAGCGGTATAGTGGCTGTAAGGAGGAGTCGAAGTCGCGTGACGTGCATAACTCGCGATCTGATTGGTCTTATATAACATCACCGAGGCAAACGGCGTGCTCTCATTGGTTAAATTGCAATTGTACAGTGACCAACTATATTATTTTTGTCGCGTCTGACTTAGTGTCCGACCGAAACTAGTTTTCACGGCCGAAACCGAATTTCGGCTTTGATCTCAGTTTCGGCCGAAACCAGAACCGAAACTTCCATATAAGGTCATGTTTTCGTGGGAAGATAAAAAAATGACAATCATAATCAGTCAGTCTTCATTTTTAAATCACATATTTTATGCCACACCTGGCCATAAAATGATGTACACAACACGGGAGGTAATAAAGAAAGCCCTCGATCGCATATTTACGTCCCTCGCTTGCAGCTCGGGCTGCAAGCATCTGCAATCTCGGCCTTTCTTTGTTTTACCACCCTAGTTGTGTAATGTACTGTATAATTTAGTCTCTGAGATTTAGAGTAATCATTAATATAACATAATATAACTTCTTATTTCAAATAGTTTATCTGTGCTTTTTGAAAAAAAAAGACTGTCCGATCGCAGGTCGAAACCAATCAAATTCAGTTTCGGTTTCGGCCGAATGGGAGCCGAAACTATGCCGAAACCTGTTTTTTTGCCGAAACTATGCCGAAACCTGTTTTTTTGCCGAAACTATGCCGAAACCTGTTTTTTTGCCGAAACTAGGCCGAAACCGAAACTGAAACCGAAATTTCGGTCGGACTCTAGTCTGACTACATTGTTGTCTCGTCTCATACGCTGTCCACGAACTCGCCGTTTTGCGGCCACAATTCTGACCTTCAATGAGGGTATTTAGAAATCAGAAATCCACCAGCTGGCAGCAGGGTGGCGAAAGGTCAATTTGGCAGTAGATGTCAAAATCAGGTGGTGTGATTGGTGGAGACCTTTCGCCACCCTGCTGCCAGCTGGTGGAGATTTATGATTTCTAAACACCCTCATTTTTACTACCTTTCCGAGCAGTAGCGTGAAAAAATTATAACTGGCCACAACTTTCTACGACTACCTGCGAAACATGCTATGTGAAAGTGCACGCAATCTACATATACATAACTATATAGAAATGATGAAGCGGCCATAGTCCGCAGAGCCCAACATTCCAAGAAATCAACAAAATACAGGCACAATGACATAAAAAGAAAGGTAGGTATGCAAATTATTCATACAGGTTAACTACGGAAGTATGTGACGTATCGTCCATGCAATAGTTTCATAGAGTAATAACTACTTCATGAGTTGTTTTTATCAACCGACTTCAAATGATATTGACCAAATATAAAATGGCCAAGCTAAAAGTTATAAATAGTTCAATAAACTAAGGCGTCCTCATACCGTGTCATCAGGTACTAAATTTTTATTGTGCCAATAGCGTTATAGTACATTACACAACTAGGGTGGTAATACAAAGAAAGGCCGAGATCGCAGAAGTTTGCGGCCCGAGCTGCAAGCGAGGGACGTAAATATGCGATCGACGGTTTTCTTTATTACCTCCCGTGTTGTGTACATCATTTTATGTCTACACAAACTCATTGAATGCAAAGGCAGCTGAGATACCCTAAATGGTTTTGTAATGCAATTTTAGGAACATTGCAAATTTAATACAAGAAAAGCAACTGACGATGACGTGTGTAGGTATATTTATATTAAACTTGTTTAGAGAGTTATGGACGACAGACACCTGACGAATAAAATATTTCAAAATATCAAAAATTGACAAAAAACTCACAATCGATACGTGTAACATTCACACACAAAGGATTACGAATTGACATTTCCGTCTCTTTTGAAGTCGGTTGCGGTGCAAACCTTACCTCGATGAGCATACAAAGGTTGCGTGGTGAGTGCCAGTTATCGCGCCTTCCGAGATGAGTCACCGCGCTGCGACGGAGTCGGCGTGGGCGCCGTCGGCGGCTCCAAGACCGCCTACCGCCACCCCAAAGTTGCCCAGTTAGTCACGGAAGCGACAGTTAGCACGCGCACTAAAGTGCTCGCGGTTCTATGGTGCGACCTCACATTAGACCCTGTTACACCACAGTATAATCTGCATTTTAACTTCATAGAAAGATACATCGAGGGACTTGAATGTATAAGTGGCTCAGCGCGCATTGTGGCACACACACATCGATATCACTAAGGTGGCTAAGTCGCTATAATTTGGATCGCACCGTCGTCTCTTCTCTCTTAAACGTATGGAGTTAAAACTACAGGTTATACTGTGGTTGCACTGATCTATTTCACACACTGAATATAGTGCAACTGCTCATATAATTTGTTTTTGTTTGGAGCGCCTTCTAGGACTCAATTTGGCGTATTCATTTTATGAGCTGATTAAATGAGCTTATCGGCCCGCAGCGACATAGGGACATAAATCACGGGCGTTTTTGACGACCGTGCAGTTTAGAGATAATAAAAGTCAGTGTAGGCTAAAGGCAAAGAGCATTCGACGAACGTGTGGAATGTTAGTGAGTGCGTGATGTCTTTGCCAATACCTTAGCCAATGTTTGGTCGGACCATAAAACGATATACAGTGACCTCATGTTAAAAATATAATTACAAGTTTAGCTATAACGAGCACTGAAGTGGTAGGAAGAGGTATGGAAACCGAGCGCAAGTCGGAGTTTTGATAAGCCACGTGGATAAATTATAAATTTTATATATAGCTATTCAAAGTAGACTATATTTAAATATTACCAAATTACGAAATATTCACAGTAGATAGTGGTAAACTTAACTAAGCAAAGAATTTGTGGTTCAATAATATCGATTTTCACGAATACACCAGTTGTATAATGGCAAGGCTTCAATTCCCAGTTTTCGTAAATATCGTGAAAGTTCTTTGAGAATTCATCTACTGGTGGTACTGTACGGGCCTCTACTACGTCAGTTTCCATTCCTTTTATGTTAAGGACAAGCAGTAGGAATACAGTACATAGCCAAGATTAGCCACATCCCTCGAACCACAATGTCATAAAGTTAAAGGTTAAATTCGATAGGATGAGACACGTGCCGTAGTTATGATAAAATTGTATGCAGTAAAAACCTGTTAAACCACCACCAGTCATTAGTGGTAGAAGTGAATAGTGTGAAAATAAATCTAAGATAAACTTAGGGACTTTTATTTACACTGAAAATGTGATATCACCGAAACAATTAAGCAACGTGATAACAAATATGCACTGCGGGGTCGTGCTCCTACTGATGTCTCCTACTGGTAGGAGCACGAAGACAATAATGTACTGGTTCTCTCTCCTACTGTAATGAGGAATGTAGGTATAACAAAGTAGGAGCATAAATACATTACAATTGAATTCCTCGTTATCGTACTCGAATTCAAGTACAGTTATTACATTGTCATATTACCAAACTGCCGTGTTACCCGGCCCTCCGAGGAGTCGAAGGGCAGGGGAACAGACGTGGGATGAGGTGAAGACGGAGTGAAGTAAGAAAAGATACGAGAACTCAGGGTCAGGGTAATTTATTTACGCTCAACAGTGAGTCACCAATACCTGCTTATGCGCCTACCAATAGGAGAACCAGTACATTATTGTCCTCGTGCTCCTACCAGTAGGAGACTTTAGTAGGAGCACGACCCCGCACTGCAAATATGATATAGTGCCGTGAAAATACCAAGAATACGAACATCTTTATTACTTATTTTGCACAAGGAGGTCAAGTCAAGACACAGATTCGTGAATGTATCTTACAACTTACACTTATCGATCTGGTTTAATGTAAACTTTGCTGTGTGATAAGAGAATTAGTTACGCAATAATTATTGTATGGTTATAATGCCTTTGCACACTGCGTGTATCGAGATCATTTGCATAATGGCCCAAAGAAATAACATTTGTGTTACCACTAATCGTACTGTGTAAACATACTGCATACAATACACCGTAGGCTCGAGTAACCCGAGAAGCTCTAACCACTATTTCTGACGGTATTTCGAGAAAATAAAGTTATGTCGACTTTAGTTCTTTAATTTTTTTTAACAATTTCCGTTCAATATCAATCCTGGCGGGAAAATGAAATTTAAATTAATAAAAAAATCAAATCATTTTATAGTCTGTTTTTTATTTCCGAGGACAAAAATGACATTTCATGTGTTGCCTGTTTTTTACAACTCATAAATAGTGATGTGATACAACCGGTACATACCGACAAAATTTTAGGTAGGTATTTATGTTTATTGATATTAAAGTGTCTGTAACACAATGAGTGCATAATCCGCGAAGTTCCAAAACGATACAATGCTTTACGTAAAAAGGCCACCCTTTTGGAGATATAAAATATTTGTAAATACACCATATTTCTAATATTTAAAGGTACATTTTATTTGATTCGAAACTCATTACTTATCTTACAAAGCTGAAAATACGCCAAACCCGTTTTATTTCTCTGCGTTATAATTTCAAGCAACGGAATCACATACATAGGCACTAATTATCCAATAATAGGTTAAAGGTTGAATACAATGAAGTTATAATATGTAATTAATTTTCGATAAGTACCTAAAAATATATGTTTTAACGTAAATAGTAATTTTAATTATATCGGTTATTAATAATTACACCGCGAACCGAAACAAAGGACAGCACTGTTTCATAAAAGCTGGCCACATTATTTTTACGTTTGACATTTGTAGCTGTCATATTTGTCTCCGGAAATAAAAAACAGACTTTAAGAAAAAATGTAAAGTAGTCCCTTAGCACCTTTACGATACTGTAGCTGCGTTGTTAGCCCAGCCCATAGATGGCACTGTTAAGCGTGACGTCATCAATTCATCATCTTTGTTTAGGTCGACGCAGTGTGAAGCATTTAACGTGTAGGCAATTAATTTCTCAACTCTCGAGTTTTGATATGGTATTACGCATAATTGGCATGAAAAATTCATTCAACACGGTTTAATCAACTCCGTTCATTGCTTTACCGTACCAAATCAATAAATAGCACTTGCACGGCCGTATGCTTGCATTACGATTCCTGGACTACATACATATACTTGGTTTTTAGGGTTCCGTACCAAAATGGTAAAAAAGGAACCCTTATGGTGCGACTCTGTCTGTCTGTCCGTCTGTCACAGCAAGATATCTCAGGATCTACGACTTGAAATTTGGAATATTGTTAAAAATCGCTTACTCGAGCCTATTGGATAGAAAAAAAAATCTTATACCTTTTTTACTTTTTTTAAAGAGGTCCGAAATGGGATGTGGTAAAACAAAAGTAGAGCTATTATATCGAGTGGGATATCAAATGAAAGGGCTTGATTTGTAGATTCCAAAGCCATTTTTATTTTTTTTCTTAAGTTTGTATTTTTTGATTTATGACCAAAAACGTTCAAAAATATACAATTCCCACTCTATTGTCTTCGAAGTTACTGAACAGAAAAATCTGTAATAATTACCAATTATTAATATCATCCTAAATATTACAGGAAAAATAAAACGGTTTTCCTAAATTGCATCGTTTTTTAGAAATTTTCAAAAATCGTACTCACTCTTATTTGCTCCTACTAAGCTAACCGCCATACAGTTTTTCTTGAACTATTCACGTATCTACTTACGAGTTTGTACGGAACCTTCGGTGCGCGAGTCCAACTCGCACTTGACCGTTTTTTTTTTTAAATTGGAAAATAAGTAAACAAAAAGCAGTGGTTCTCAGTTTTTTGTTTATTATGCGTAATTAAATACATAATATTTGTCGTTTTCTTTGCTCGATATTAATGTGTTTATATATAATATAAGCCTAAAGTGTCCACCTAGTGGGCCAAGGCCTTCGTTTAATACCTGCACGCTAGGTTTAAAGTAATAAAACAGAATTTATCAGTAGTTCTTTGCACAGGCTTGGGCAGCATAAAAAAGTTTCGATGCATACTAGAGGTATAATATTATAGGATTATAATGATTATATTACCCGCGTGCAATTTAGGTTGTCCAACATCATCTATTTCACTATCTATCTTTAATCCCTAAACGTATGCGGTGATTTAAAAAAAAATAGCGGATTATAGGAAGAATAATAACTAAAAGGAAACAAATTCACATTATGAAGATGAATCGATGAAAGATCACGCACTCGACAGTTATGCCTGCCTTGTGATCTAATTGCATATTTTTTCCTTCAATATTAATCACATGCCATCCAGTTTTCCCCAGTTACAGTTGCAAATACTTGCAGTTGCCATTTTACACAAAAAAATGCAGTTTCCATTTTAAAATCGACATTGTGCCTCGGGACAAAGTCCATAGGTTGAGTTGACAGTGATACGGTGATAGCTTTAACACTGTGAACCCCATTTATGAGCCATCTTATAATTATATCCGATCGATGCATATGTTAGACTTAATACAAATGTTCAGAAATATATTTTTAAATCACTGAATAGGGATAAGTTCGCCTTTGTACATAACCATTGTTTTTTGTACTGTTTCTGTATGATTTTATGTGAAATAAAGTGTTTACATACATATATACATACTTAACATTTATACTGAAAATCAAGAAAGAAATTAATCTGCATCTTGTAATCAACACATAAGTATTGTCGAAATACGAAAGATAGTGACAATGACGCTTAAAATCTGAGCAGCATTGGTTTAAAACCTCTGCCTCTGAGTGTTTTATTTATTGTACACCATTTATTTTACACTAACGAATAAAAATATAGTGTTTCGTAACGAATCAAATTATTCTACTACTAATTCAGCCGCATGATCCCGATAAAATACCTCATGGTTCGTTGTGCTAAAAGCTTTCCAATGCAAAACATATACAGTTTAATATTGTCCTGGAGTAAAGTTAAGGAGTCTGGTAAACATGAACTGGTACTTTCTTAATATATTGAATTGATTTGTAGTATTTGTAACGCAACAAATAGTAGCGCGACCCAGTTGTGTCAGCCGGCATGCTGCATTTTTTTAAATTCCATAGAAGGCACTAGGCCTATAAGGGTTTAATAATAACATCATATTTTTAACAATGGACGTAAGCACAGACCGATTTAAAGAGGCCTAAGATGTGCTATACACTGACTGTCCGGTAATTTTATACGTGAAGAAATAACGAAAATTATAGGCTGAAAGTGGTATTCTCGACCCGCTGCGCGGGAAGAATATATCGCTTTCCTGGTCAAGGGAAGACGTAAAATTGTGGACACACCACGGGCGGTAATTAGTAAAGCGCCACAAACACCAGCCATCTGGGCCATTCCTAATTATTCCGCCTTATTTTACTACATTTGCCTCGTTGTTAATCCGGCACTGGGTGCAAGTAAAAAAAACAGGTCAAGTGCGAGTCGGACTCGCGCACCGAGGGTTCCGTACAAACTCGTAAGTAGATACGTGAATAGTTCAAGAAAAACTGTATGGCGGTTAGCTTAGTGGGAGCAAATAAGTAAGTGTACGATTTTTGAAAATTTTTAAAAAACGATGCAATTTAGGAAAACCGTTTTATTTTTCCTGTAATATTTAGGATGATATTAATAATTGGTAATTATTACAGATTTTTCTGTTCAGTAACTTCGAAGATAATAGGGGAGGAATGGTATTTTTTTGAACGTTTTTGGTCATAAATCAAAAAGTAAGAAAAAAAAAACAAAAATGGTTTTGAAATCTACAAATTAAGACCTTTCATTTGATATCCCACTCGATATAATAGCTCTACTTTTGTTTTTCCACATCCCATTTCGGACCCCTTTAAAAAAAAGTAAAAAAGGCATAAGAATTTTTTTCTATGTAATAGGCTCGAGTAAGCGACTTTTAACACTATTCCAAGTTTCAAGTCGATAGCATCAGTAGATCCTGAGATATCTTGCTGTGACAGACGGACAGACAGACAGAGTCGCACCATAAGGGTTCCTTTTTACCATTTTGGTACGGAACCCTAAAAAGGCTAAAAAATCTGAGCCAACTAAGAGAGATTTTGTCTTAGTTGGCGTTAAATTATATTTAATTTAAACAAACATGATATTAAACATGTCAACGAAAGCTGATTAATTAAAACAGCAAGTTAGTAGCATTAGTGATTACAACATTAATCTAGAATCCTGATAATTTTAACAAATATATCCCTTGTTTCTATCATTATTTTCTTCTTTGTATGATTCGATCATGTTTACTTACTTACCTTATGTGTATATGTATGTTGAACCAAATCAGAACTCGTTAATTGAATTATGATAAACAATCAATATCATCTTAGTTGGTGCATTTAGGGTCTTGTTAGGCTCGTATGGAATCAAGATGCTTGATTATAACCAGTCCGATCCACTGAAGGTGGTCCGGCGACCTGATTCGACCTTCCTTCGAATATCGCAACGCCCAATATGGGTCGCGAGTTAGTCAGCCTTAAAAAAAAGATTATAACCACATTTTTTTAGAGTATACTGAGAGGTACTGACCTTGGATATGTCGACGCCGGTGACGCCCTTGACGAGCTCGGGGATGCACTGCACGATGCTGAGCACCTCGCCGGTGAGCTTGGCCGCGCCTACTTCGCCGCCGCCACACGACACCATCGTCACCTTGCGCGCCTGCGAGAGCGGCGCCGCCACTTCCGCCGCAACCTACGCGTACATAAGGGCAATATTAACAACTACTGTTAACAACGGGATATTTACCATGTATGCTTTTAGGGTCCCGTACCAAAATGCTAAAAAAGGAACCCTTATGGTGCGATTCTGTCTGTCTGTCCGTTTGTCACTGTCAGATATCTCAGGAACTACTGCTGCTATCGATTTGAAATAGTTTTAAAAGTCGCTAACCCGAGCCTACTGCACATAAAAAAATCTTATATCATTTTTTTAAAGGGGACCGAAATGGGAGTGTAAGAAAAATAAAATAAAAACGGTTTTGGAATCTACAAATTAAGCCCTTTCATTTGATATCGCACTCGATATAATAGCTCTACTTTTGATTTTCGACATCCCATTTCGGTCTCCTTTAAAAAAAAACCGGTCAAGTGCGAGTCGGACTCGCTCACCGAGGGTTCCGTACAAACTCGTAAGTAGATACGTGAATAGTTCAACAAAAACTGTATTGCCGTTAGCTTAGTAGGAGCAAATAAGTATGTGTACGATTTTTGAAAATTTCTAAAAAACGATGCAATTTAGGAAAACCGTTTTATTTTTCCTGTAATATTTAGGATGATATTAATAATTGGTAATTATTACAGATTTTTCTCTTCAGTAACTTCGAAGATAATAGGGGGGGAATGGTATTTTTTTGAACGTTTTTGGTCATAAATCAAAAAGTACAAAATTAAAAAAAAAACAAAAATTGTTTTGGAATCTACAAATTAAGCCCTTTCATTTGATATCCCATTCGATATAATAGCTCTACTTTTGTTTTTCCACATCCCATTTCGGACCCCTTTAAAAAAAAAGTAAAAAAAGGTATAATATTTTTTTTCTATCCAATAGGCTCGAATCAGCGACTTTTAACACTATTCCAAGTTTCAAGTCGATAGCATCAGTTGATCCTGAGATATCTTGCTGTGACAGACGGACAGACAGACAGACAGACAGACAGAGTCGCACCATAAGGGTTCCTTTTTTACCATTTTGGTACGGAACCCTAAAAACGTATACGATTATTTTCCTGTCCAATAGGCTCGGGTTAGCGGTTTTTAACACTTCCCAATTTCATGTCGATAGCATCGGTATATCCTGAGATATCTTGCCGTGATAGACGGACAGACAGACAGAGACGCACCATAAAGGTTCCTTTTTACCCGACTGCGGCGAAGCCCAAAGGAGGGTAATGTGTTTGACCTGTATGTATGTATGTATGTCCGTTCCTGTGTCTGCTCGTAACTACTCAACGGCACAACCGATTTTGATAAATGATACATCATTGGATTCGTCTTGATGGCGCGAGTGTCACTGGGTATGAAGTTCGTTAAAATAAACAAAATGGCGGATTTTATGCACTTTTAAAGTGCACCGCGGTCGGGTTTTTTTTAGTAAAAATATTTAGTTATTCCAATTTTGGTACGGATCCCTAAAAAAGATTAACGGCAGGTTACCTTGGGCAGTGTCTCTAGCATCATGTCGACCATGGCGGCCGATCCGTACTCCTTCCACGCCTCCGCCTTCTTCGCCATTTGCTCCGCGTCCGCGGCAGCCTTCGCCTTGATGGCGTATGCTTCAGCCTGCAATTTGTAACTTTTCTAGTACCACAGACTTGACAACACGACTGCCCTGCATGGTGTAACAAAAGCCAGTGTATGCAATGCAGTCCGTAATGTTTTAGCACCCGTCAATACTGTTTGAAGTTTACGTTAGCTGGCCGAATAATATGCAGGAAGTAGTACAGAAGTTTCATTATGTTAAAAGGAATGCCTTTAGATTGAGGCTGTTGAGATACCATTATCTTCATAAAATTGGTGCCCCACACCAACATGAAGAAGTATTTGTAGATCGACACGGAAATAATTCTATAATTGGACGTAGTTATGCAATAACGTTCCAATCCACAAAACAAAGTATCAACCTTCTGTCTTTAAAAACAAATTCCATAATCCGACAAATGTTGCATGTGGAATGGAACGTTATTGCATAACTACGTCCAATTGTTTGGTAAGTCCTGACAGGTGTATGTTCATCGGCCCAGAAGAAAGCCATGATAGTAGAGTTTTAAGAAACAGTCAGTTATATGCACAATTTGAAAATGGTGGAGGTCTGTTACCCAAAGGGTTCTCCTACGCGACTTTGCGTACCCTTTCAAGGAATGGCTTATTACTCTTCCAGTAATTGATAGCAATAATCAAGCAACAATCAGATTTCTGAATAATGCAAATGAATTGACTTGGCGACTTAATGAAAAATAGCATTTTCACTAAGTCGCCGAATATTGAAAGAAAAGTTTCCATGTTTCTAGTACATTACACAACTAGGGTGGTAATACAAAGAAAGGGCGAGATCGCAGATGTTTACGGCACGAGCTGCAAGCGAGGGACGTAAATATGCGATCGAGGGCTTTCTTTATTACCTCCCGTGTTGTGTACATCATTTTATGTCTACACTTGGCCAGAAAGCGGCTTTTTCCGTACGCGCAGCGTGCGGAACAAGTCACTTTATGGCCAGGTGTGGCATAAAATTATTTACAGGTTAAATCAAGATTTGCTTACGATGTTTTTAACTGCTGTAATATTGAAGGAAATTTAGGGGAAATTAATTTAGGGAAAACGACGACAAAGATGTGATAAACGACTCGAATAAAGAAAACAACTCTGTTAAAAACTCCTCAGACAATATACCATTCAACCATGCGTTTCAGTAGAGCATATTAAAAGGATATGGTGGTATACTTTTTGATTTTAGAACTTACAAGTAGAATTAAGCGTTTAGTTTTATAAACCTTGCAGATTACAGAAATTCCTTGAAGTTCAATATGAGTAATATGAGTATGTACCTGGCAGCTTGCAAGCAAATAACGCTAAGCGCAATTCCAAGTCCTGAGAAAAAGCGCTATCGGGTAGTTCTCTGATTTCGTACAAAAAGAGCTTAAACAAGTATATTTCGTAAAGTACGTGATTTTAAGAGATTCTATGAATGCAGAAATATTACTTAAGTTGTTAGGTATAGAGGCACGCAATATTCAACGCCGGCAATATTGTTGTTTATTTTTTATAAAATAAAAACACCCCAATTTGTCATTCACCTCTGTATGATTTCGTTAATATGTGACTTTGGTCACATTTTAAGTCAAACACGTTAAAGAGAATGGTTTCGTTTAGCATTAAATCAAATTTTAGTTTATTCGAGAATCTAAAACTAAATTTGGAAGACTAATGATACAATCATTATAAAATTAGAGGTACCTAAACGTTTGTCACCGCAATTCGGTCATTCCCCGCGCGAGAAATGAATTCATGTATATACCGATCTTTAAACATGTTGTGAGCGTCTACTGTCGAGTATAACATCGCTTATTGATCAATCGACCACGAGCTACCACGAGATAGGCGCTTGCGCCACTGTCTGCGAAAAAAAATTAATTCTCCCGTCACGAAAAGGAGTTTGTCACGTTTGTGCTATCATTACTATCCTGCGATAAACTCGGTAAGTACTCAATTAGAATGATAATGCTTTTTCGAATTTGTTGTGTTTTAAACTTTCTTTCAGCTGACGTTTTGGTTTTATTCAAGGTTAACTAATAAATGAGTTAGTTGAAAAAAACCCTTGAAATGTCATTCATCTCCTTGTCATTACCTTCTTTCCCCTCCAAATTTTTGAAGGATGGTAATGAACGAGTATGGAAGGTAATGACTAATATTTTCACTGGGAGTGTAAATTCAAAAAGTAGACTGAATCAGGCTCCTGTGTATATTCGAAAAACGGTTTTTCTTGAATAACTCGGCCATTTTTAATTTTACAGTAAAACCGTACGTACAAAAATTGTACGAAATTTGATTCTCTACAAGTTTGGTCCTCACAATTTTCCTTCTAGGATATCGTTATTTTGGAAATTAAATTTGAAAAAAGCGATCAATTTTGGGGAAAAAAAGTAGGGAACCAAAAACGTTCAGAATTTGATTCTCTACAACTCTGTTTCTCTTCAATCATTCCGTAAATCGTGGAACATAAGAGATAATGATAATATTTTAAATTGGTCGCGTTTTTTCAGGTTTAATTTCCAAAATATCGATTTTGGGGGAAAAAAGATGGGAACCAAAATTGTGCAGAATTTGATTCTCCACAAGTTTAGTCCTCTTCATTCATGCCGTAAAACGGGGAACATAGGAGATAATGATAATATTTTGAATTTGTCGCGTTTTTCAGGTTTAATTTCCAAAATATCGATTTTGGGGGAAAAAAAGGTGGGAACCAAAATTGTTCAAAATTTGATTTTCTACAAGTTTAGTCCTCTTCATTTATGCCATAAAGTTGAAAATAAACGAGATGATGAAAATATTTTGAATTTGTCGCTTTTTCAAATTTAATTTCCAAAATATCGATCCTAAAAGAAAAATTGTAAGAACCAAACTTGTAGAGAATCAAATTTACTACAATTTTTGTCCTAACGGTTTTACTGTAAAATCAAAAATGGCCGAGTTTTTCAAGAAAAACCTTTTTTTTTGGAAAAGAACCAATAACTGATTATTCACGGGTCAAATTCTATAATGACTGAACTATTTATCCCTTTACTAGTTTTCACGTTTTTTCCATATTATAGTGGTGACAAAACATGTCACAACTATAGTATACTAAATTGCTAAACCCTCTTAAAATATGTGATATGGAAACTATATAGACTGATTTATGTTCCTTAGCTTGTTCAGATGATAGATAGTTTAGTTTAAATTAGATGAGACAGTTAATTAACAGAGTCAAAACTGATTTCATTTCCTTCCGTTAGCAAGTCATTACCATCTTGGCGAATTTCATTACCAGCGCGTATTTCATTACCTTCCGGCTTATATCTTGAAAAGTAATAAACTATGAAAGGTGCCTTTCTCAATAACATATTCATAAACGAGTGCTAAACCATAAAAAACCCTTTATTAGATCCAATCCAAGGAAATAAGAAAACTCGAGAGAATACCAACAATTTGAACGAAATCAGAGAACTACCCCGTTCGATGCGGACAAGAACTTGATCCAACGATTTTGATCTTTGAGCTGCTCAAAATACGTTGGCGCACCGTAGATACAGTAACGCAAAAACGTGACGCCGAGTCATACCACTGTGTTTACGGTGCGATATCTTTTGTACGGCGGTTCGGGCGCACTGTTCATAATACGTTCTGTGGCTTCCTAGATTAGATAAGCAGCTTGTCAAAAATAATACGAAGGAAATCGTCCCATACGCAATATTTAAGCTATACTTTCCCCGTTCCACAGCATATATCATCCTCTATAAAATAAAGCAACTTGCGTAAGGTTTTTACCTCTCCTCGAACTTTGACGGCCTCCGCGGCCGCTTCTGCCTCGAGCACGGTCTTCAATTTGTGCGCTTCGGCGAGCTTTTCCAATCTGAATTTCTCTGCCTCGGCGGGCCTGAAAGAAGATAACTAATTGATTATATGCACAATTCGCCTGTTGACTCGATTTTTTTTCTTTTTACTATTTGTGAGGAACAAATATCTATATGACACCTAATACATTTGTATAAGTATAACAGCCACAAATTGTTATCAAAAGTAGCAGATCGCACTGAGCATTGAAAACGCTCTATACGAAACGGTAGGAACTTATGACGTCATCCGTTCCGTCGCTGTACTAAGTCTGTATGAAAAAAATAGCATTTTGCCATTTTGAGCACGAAAAAGTGCGTTTAGCACATAGTTGTCATACATTTATTTTTTCAGTGTTATTTAAGCATTCCGAAATTGACTTTAATTTTTCTTTAAGACGATAAAAAATACCGTTTTTTTTAAACTTTGTGGTTACCATAACTTTATATTTTTTATACATTTTTTGTTTATTTCTTTTGTGTCATGATAATTTAGTATTTTCCAATCCATGTGACTATATTATGTTGTAAAATTCAACATTAGTCAACATCCCTATTAAGGCTTTTCTGAGTTAACATCATATTTCAAATTCAATTCAAATTCAGAATACTTTAATTCGGATAAACATCCATATGGGGTTAGTACCAGTGAAAACTTATATTTATGTTAGTAGGAATATAGTTACATAGTTATTCATCTATTTGCGGATCAACGGTTCACTGTGACCACAAAAGGGAAAAGTGATACTTTACTATCTACATACTTACGTATGTATGTAAACACTTTATTGCACATAAAATCATACAGAAACAGTACAAAGATCAATGATTATGTACAAAGGCGAACTTATCCCTGTAAGGGATCTCTTCCAGCTAACATTTGAGCAAAAGAGAAATAATAACTAACATCAGAGAAGTCTTATATGACGTTCACGCGAAAAAGGCACATAACGACGCAAAAAACTAGCTCGCGTAAACCTGAAAACGTCACATAATATAATTCGTGTTAACTAAGCATGAAACAATCAAGTATAGATAGTTCCAGTAGAGTTGAGGTCACGCACACAACAACATGTCATGTAATGACAGCGGGATTTTGAAATTACTGTTCTTTTTTCATACCGATAGCAAGTACAACAGTGAACTGCAAGATAGATCAAAAAGTTTCTTTAAACTATAGCCTTGTGTTTAACTACTCACTCATTCATTCCCTTTTTTTGCAATGAGTACTTCATGTAGTTGTGTGCGTAATCATTCACCTCAACTCTCGTGGAACTACCTATACTACCCTGTAAAACGCTGACCGTTCGCACACACACAGATGCGTCGTTTGCGTCATATCTTCTACATACATTTTGCCGCGTAATGCGAGTCATGTGTGCGTATTCTACTGCCCGGCCACGATATCAGCGGCGAGCGACCGCGACAAGCGATGGCCATAAGTGGGAGCAAGAGACCGCGCTCGGACTTTTCGCTCTCACCTATGGCAGTCGCTCGCTTCATGCAGCGTGATCATAATCACCGTAATCATAATTCAATCACCTTTCTCGAGGATTTTCTAATTGTCGCTATCATCTATAACGCTAGCAGCGCCGTGTCAATTGATAACTCTATATTTAAAAAACATATTTGTCCTTTCCACATAAAAGGCTTGGCAAAAGAAACATCACATTTGCATCTTTATCATCAGTCTGTTGTTAATGTGTTACCAAGCGGCAATGTGGTACTTTTTTTTGGGAAAGTCACATATCTCTACTACATATAATAAAATCGTACAAAGACTGTGTTTGTACATTAAAGATTTTTTCACAAATGTGTAGGTCGATTCACAAGAGTTGGCCTGAATTAATTGAATGAGTGAATGATAATGTCTTTGTGTGCATCACATTATAAGTGATAATTGGGTGTAAGTGAAAATATTAGCAAAATGTTCAATCATGATGAGATGAACAGACATCGGATTTTTTTATTTAGATAGATTATGAAATTTGACATATATAGATAGATTGTGACCCCGGTTAGCACAGACGATATTTTTTATCTCACTACGGCAACCCGACCTGAATAATGATGAGAAAGTTTTCTCCGCTCATTCCCAAAATACCAGATTCTCGATATATCTGATTCTCCGTATACCAGATTCCCAAAATAATACATGCAACAAAATCATTTAGATCCTTGAGTAACCTACGATTTTATGATCTAGTGTAACAGTTGTAAGACAGGAATTTGATAATTCGAAAATCTGGTATTTTGGAGAATCTGCTATTTTGGGAATGCGGTATTTGGGGCATGGCTGTTTTCACAGTTACAAATGCCCTGGGTACCAGTGGCGTGCCGTAAAACATATTCTTAGGCAAGCCGGTGCAGATTTGGCGTACATTTTCCTTAAGAGGAAACAGGAGAGCAGTTTTTCCATACAAACGTAGTCCCCTGTTTCCTCCCTGGATAATGCCAGTAGAGCAATCATTTTTCGTCCTAAAATCTATGGCTACTATTGATATGTTCCTATGTTTCCTTTTTTACGCTAAATTGATTCTCAAAAGAGATATTAACCTTCAAAACCCTAAAAAAAATGCCCGATTTTCCGCTGTGTTCACACATCCAGAAAACAAATTTGACTAGATTATTAAAAAAAAAAGGAAAACATAGGAACACGGCCAAAGCCTTTAATAAAATGAAAAAATTAGTTAAGTAGGTTAAGTTTTGGGGAAGAAATCAGGGGACTACGAAACGTTGTTTTCATGAAATTTTAAAAGGTATTTTCGGTCCAAGCTGCAGTTGTCTCTATCGCGCTCTGCGGGAGAGAGACGGGCAGTGCGGGATAGCGACACATTTTACAAATACATAATTTTCAATTCTCTCGACCTTACTGTTTCCTCTTAAGAGTTCTAGAATAAGGTGGTGAAATGCCTGATATTAGGAATCCAGTTCGAATCGAATCGAGTTCTTTGGACGCCACGCCACTGCTGGGTACTGACCTGCGCACAGTGGCTTCGAGTTCCTTCTCGCGCCTCTGCACCTCCCATTTCTGCACAGCGATCTCCTGAGTACGCTCCACGACAGCGATTTGCATTTGCTCTTCTTTGATCCGCTGCTTCGTTTTGGCGGCTTGTAGTTCGTAGGCCATCTCGGCTTCAGCCTAGAAAAAGGTAAGTACGTCGAATAAATTACGAAACAGATCCGTGACTAAGGTACTCATAGACAACGTATAGCTTAAACCAATATGGATAACTAGATGAAGATTGAAACATAATCATGTCCTTTAGGGGACGTAAAGGTGAAAGAGGAAAATAGTTTTAGAAATACAACACCTAAAGAACTGAAACGGGATTCTTATGACAGTTATGTTATGACATATTTATTATAAAAAAGTCGGGAATTCACATGGACGAAGTTGTGGGTGTCATCTTCATCTAGTTAAGTATAAAATATAACAGACCTAAAATCATGACGTTCTAACGCCACATATTATGATTATGTAATGTACATGTCGCCGCCACCTTGCTTAACCAAATAGCTATATTTGGTTAGCTGCCTAGCCTTTTCATTATACACACTCCTTATTTCGTCGACCTGCTGGCGGGTTATAGTTTAGTGAAAATGCTAGGAAGTTAACCAAATAGCTAATTAAACCAGTTG
This sequence comes from Eudemis profundana, assembly GCA_947034925.1. NCBI lineage: Eukaryota > Metazoa > Arthropoda > Insecta > Lepidoptera > Tortricidae > Eudemis > Eudemis profundana. The sequence goes on from OX344794.1 coordinate 33,212,982, forward strand.
GCTGCGACATACATACTGTTCGGTGCAATGCCCCTAACACGTGCCATGCGCCTGCGTGCGTATGCGATTATTTAGTTGCATTGATTACCGATTAGATTTAACTATTAATGCATTTACGGATTCCGTCGCAACCGGATGCATTCGAGCATATTTTATAGCATTTTAACATTTCATTAACATTTACTTTAGTTAATTTCGCTTCCAAACGTTTTACACCATGTTACCTTTACTGTTACCGCACCGCACTGTCCCAAAAACCACACATTTTGAAAAATCGAGATTTTTTACAAAAATGTGGATATCTGGAAAACGAAAGCATTTTTCCTAAACCTAAAATTAAATGTTTTGTGTGATATTTTTATTTACATAATACATAATTACCGTCAGTATGACACACTGGCCAGGCCCGCGCCGACCCCCGGCAGCGCCTGTGCAAACCTATGAAACACCTCTTTATTGTCGTCGTGTTTCGAATTCCGGCGCCCCTTTGACCTTGGCGCCTGTGTGCACACAGGGCGGCGCGGGCCTGACACTGGCTGGTAGATGTTACCTTTTTGGTTTGAACTTCGACGTCGTAAGCGGCCTTTTTCAGCTCGAAGTCCCGCTGGGCCTTGGCGATCTCCGTGTCGTTGAGGAACCGGGACGCCATGCGCTGCTCCTCCGCCATGGCCTCCTTGATCTTCGCTTCGGCCTGCGCCTCCGCCTCGCCAATGCGAGCGTCGCGCTTCACCTCGGCCGTGCGGGCCATGCCCAGCGCTTTCAGGTAGCCCTGGTTACGACACAATAGAGATGACGACTGGGTTGAAACTACATAATTCCATTTAGTCCGTCAGTTAGATTATGGAAAAATATGGGACACGTATTTTTTGGCTTATCAAAATATTAAAAATCGACAAAGTTATAGATCATCAGACTTCTGGAGTGGGGGCTAGTGACGTCACTCCTAGGTGAAAATTGTACCTAGGAGTGACGTCACTCGAAACTTCTAACGACTCTATCTTCGTCATTTTTTGTTTGTCATACAAAAGAAAAAATACGGTACAATATTTTTTAATAACCTAACTGACGGACCGAAACAGTTTTTTTTAGTCGTCTAGCCCATTAGTTACATTTTCATACTAGTTTGATCTTTCGTATGCCGAAGCAGCTCGCACACCTGTACCTGTCGTATGCCTTGTCCGATATCCGTACCTATACTTGTAGTATACCGGAGGCTCGCAGGCTTCTGTCTGTCAACACGCTACAGGCACAGTATAATACCTACAAAAGATACATCGTGCGGCTTGAATGTGTGCGCGCCGTGAAAGAACGCACTACAAGCAAAGTTTTACGAATGCGTAACAATGCCCCAGTACAGATCGCACTGTCTGCGCCTCGGCCTTAAATACGTATCGCGCGCTCTTAAACGGCCGAAGTTTAACTGCTTGTCTGTTTTTATACTTTGCTACAGGTATAGGTACGAATCTGGGATATGGCATATGAAGGGTTAAAAGCCTAGTCTGGCCAGTTGCACCTAGCAGTAGCAATGTACACACAGCGATATCTAATGTAATAAATAATCCTCAGCCTTTTTCAAATAGCACAAATGTATATCAAACAAATTTTATTTAACTAACAATAATTGTTTGTGTTGTCATTTGTCGTAGATTCGCATCCGAGTGAGCCTGCCATCGAGCTTTACCGATTACCGATTTAAAATTATTTATAGGATTTGGTTTATATAGTTCTAGGATATGTTTTGCTTTAAATAGTTTATTTTATGTTAGAAATTGATTCAACAACACACGTACGTAGGAGTGACCTTTGTGTTCTAGACTTAGCCGGTGCAGCACACAAATGCTCGTATAATAGACAGCGCCCAAGACTGATCCCCACACAAATGAGATTTGTTCGTACTAAATAATTAGTCGGTGTGTGAGCTCTCAGTTGAGTGCTGTTATTAATACGGACCTAGATCAAACCCTAGAGTTAAATACAGATATCCAATTAATTTAGTACGACAACGCTTTTACAGAGGCAGCCGGTTTATTTATTACAACCCATAATAAATCTAAGGCATAATTTTATTATATAAAATAGACATATATATATTATCGTCTAGAAGCAAAATTGCAAATAAACTAATTAATATAAATATTGTATTTAACAGCGGTTCCAATTGATTGTTGCTTATTTATATGCCTGGTTTGTTTTATTACTTCAGGATTGCGGAAAATCCAACTGCCATAAGATTCATTTAATGTGATTGTAATGTTTTATGTAACATATCGTCGACCGTAGGCTGAATTACGGTAAGGGACAGGCAAAACAATGTCCCTTACCGTAATTCAGCCTACGGTCGACGATATGTCGAAGACATCCTTGAGCAACGCGGGGCAGATTTAGCTAACATATTTCTAAAATTCCTGTAGAATAGGGTGATCAAATGAAATTAACAATATTACTTACTACCACGCCACTGGTAGGTACATACATTAATTTCAGCCAAATGTGATGATGTTAAAATCGGTTGTTGGCTCTCGTTTGTATGGAAAACGGAGTGATTTAAGTCTCCTGTAGCTGTTTTCAGTCGTCACGATTCGCTTGATTCCTTTTTCGTCGTATTCCTGATTGGACATATTCTTGTTTCGGCACATTCCTGTTTGGACGTATTCCGTTTTCGGCATATTCTTGTTTCGACACATTTAAGTTAATAAATTATACTATGAAATACTCGTGACTTTGCTTGCGGAGTAAAATAAAATAATATTTTTTAGTAAATTATTTTATTTTAATTAATTAAAATATTTACCATTGGAAAATACTATGTTGTGTTTCTTTATTGCATGCAATTTATTGTATAACTACTATATATTTATGTCTTGAAAATAAAAAATAACGATATCTAGGATTAATTTTATTTGTATAATGATTTATGCCGAAAACGGAATGAGCCGAAACAAGAATATGCCGAAAACGGAATAAGTCTAAACAGGAATGTGCCGAAACAAGAATATGTCCAATCAGGAATACGACGAAAAAGGAATCAAACCCTACAAGGTGACTTGACGTGATTCCAGTCGATCGGTTTTCAATACAAACATAAAGAGGGTCATTATTTGCTTCCACGGCGTCAACTACATATAAAATAAGTTCTATTTTACTCATACTCATACCCAAAACCAGAATTAACGTACAATTGGGCCTTTGAGGTCAGCGCCATCTATTAGCATCATTAGAAACAAAACGTTTTTTTTTCTACAAATATATAATATAGTTTTGGCTATTAGAAAGTTCTCATGTCATTTCGCGCATATAAAATGTATCAAACTATAAAAAATAAAACCGGTCAAGTGCGAGTCGGACTCGCGCACCGAGGGTTCCGCACAAACTCGTAAGTAGATACGTGAATAGTCCAAGAAAAACTGTATGGCGGTTAGCTTAGTAGGAGCAAATAAGTATGTGTACGATTTTTGAAAATTTCTAGAAAACGATGCAATTTAGGAAATTCGTTTTATTTTTCCCGTAATATTTACGATGATATTAATAATTGGTAATTATTACAGATTTTTCTGTTCAGTAACTTCGAAGATAATAGGGGGGAATGGTATTTTTTTGAACATTTTTCGTCATAAATCAAAAAGTACAAAATTAAGAAAAAAAAACCAGAATGGTTTTGGAATCTACAAATTAAGCCCTTTCATTTGATATCCCACTCGATATAATAGCTCTATTTTTGTTTTTCCACTTTTCCACTAATAACATTTTTTTTCTATCCAATAGGCTCGAGTAAGCGACTTTTGACACTATTCCAAGTTTCAAGTCGATAGCATCAGTAGATCCTGAGATATCTTGCTGTGACAGACGGACAGACAGATTCGCACCATAAGGGTTCCTTTTTTACCATTTTGGTACGGAACCCTAAAAACACATTTCAAACATAATCGATGCCGTAGAAACAAACTATGACCCTCTTTTGTTTAGTATGGAAAACCGACCAACTTGTATCACCTTGAATGCACCGACTAATACAATTCCATTGTGAAAGTATTATTTTAAAAGCCCTATCATGTTAATGTATATGTAGGTATGCTATAACTGTTACTAGGTGTCAATTTCCCTTTTTCGTATTTATGTTAAAAGGCAATATTAATCAGTAATCATACATTACAAGAGAATTAAGGTGTTACAGCTAACCCAAATATAACAATTAAACGTTTCTTGACTTCGTTGCAGTTACGTAAATTTAATTTAATCGCTATATATGTAAGCGATACATATTTATAGAAGCTCAATAGCATATATAATAAATACACAATTATTTATTATACATATCAAAATCAAAACGTCAATACCACTCGCAAGTCGACATACCTTAGCTTCCTTTAGCCACGATGAAAGAAAAAACATGCTACTCAATTGTGTTCAAGTGTTACTAATTTTACACGGCCAACAGTACTGAGGGTGGCATGATTCACCACAGACGGTACCGTGAAAATAGACTAAGTATTTTCGAGATAGGTGCAACTGTATTGTATCCACCAAGCGCCAGTATTGCGACTAACTTACCAAATATAGCTTAGATAATCTCACATATTAATCATATCAGAGTGTGCGATGTTAAATAGGATCACAAAGCACAAAAATACAGTGCTTGCCTTGAGATATATTGGTTTTTGAGTCTTGTGAGGCTTGTTTGTCCAAATTAGTTTACAATTTTAAAGTTTTGTAAGTAAACGTATAGCATACCTCTTCGTCTCTTATATCTTTTAAGGTATACGATACGACTGTGATGCCCATGTTGATCAAATCACTGGACGCAACTTCGAAGACCTGGAAAGAGATATGAAACAAATTGAGAAACGTTTTTTCGTGTCCGATGAGAACATAATTTCATTTCGATGAAATACTAAACAGTATTAACTCTGTAATACCTGATGTCTTTTCAGAACTTTCATAAACGAAAATAAAGGATTTTTATTATGACGAACGGCAACGACAATACTTTAATTAAATAATGATACGCCAACAGTTTTTTTTTCGCTATTGCAATTTATGGATACGTGGTGTAACATAGAAACTTAGTAACCTTTTTGGAGAACATCTTTCTATCCTTATAGATCTCCTCGACCGTCATGGATCCCATAATAGCACGCTGGTGACCTTCTAGGGTTACTAGGGCTATATGTTGGATCTCCTGCTCCGACTTGCCTAGGAACTGCTCGCACGCTGACAACAGCATCTCGGCGTTCTGGCCTTGTATTTTCACCTAGAATTTATCAACCAAAATATTAGAGTTGACTTATGACACAGTATAATAGTAGTAATTTATCTTTCTACAAAAGGTACATCGCGCGCTTGAATGTGTGCGCGCCGTGTACGAACGCACTACAAGCAAAGTTTTAAGAATGCGCAAGAATGCTCCAGTATGGATCGCACTCATACAGACGTGCTATCGCACGTGTCGCGCGCTCCTAAGCGGACGAAGTTGGACTACTTGTTCGTCTTTATACTTTGCTTATGATATGACAAATCTTGGAGGTACTTAAATACTTTCTCATTAATACACAATTGAAACAGTAATCTGTAAGTCTAGTGCAGGGGCGGTCAAACCGCGATTCGCGAGCCGCATGCGGCTCGTTGCCTAATGTGACGTTCCGCGGCTAAAGGTACCTTGTGGACGTTGTCGCTTGTGGTCTTCTATCTTGATATCCTATAGTAACGGAGTCGGATACGACGCAAGCGACAACGTCCATAAGGTACCTTTACCCGTGGAATGACACAAATAGTTTGCCGACCCTTGGTCTAGTGAAAAGAGGTACAAGTCACATATAAGTTCGCCTGTTGACTCGATTTTTTTCTGTCGTAAATCGATTCTACTATTTGTGAGGAACAAATATCTATATGACACCTAATACATTTGTATAAGTATAACAGCCACAAATTGTAATCAAAAGTAGCAGATCGCACTGAGCATTGAAAACGCCCTTCTTTCCCACCGTCCACCTCCCGAGACCACCTGGGTGAACCGTTGAAAATATTTTTTACTACCGTTCACCTTTGACCACCTTGGGTGTACGATGGGAAAAATTTAATTTCCACCGTACACCTTATTATCAATACCTATTATCAGAACTCTTCAGATTTCAAGTTTGTCTATACACATAATTTCAATATGGCATTGACAACTACTATTCCGGTTTCTTGTGGTTCTTATTTAAATGTATATACATAAACATGGATAAGGGTTGATTTTTACCCGACTGCGGTGAAGCCCAAAGGAGGGTTATGTGTTTGACCTGTATGTATTTATGCATGTATGTATGTATGTCCGTTCCTATGTCCGCTCGTAACTACTCAACGGCACAACCGATTTTGATAAATGATACATCATTAGATTCGACTTGATGGCGCGAGTGTCACTGGGGTTTTATGCACTTTTAAAGTGCACCGCAGTCGGGTTTTTTTTAGTAAAAATATTTTTAAATTATTGCCATACAAATTTGTATGCCATACATTTAATTAGGCATACAAACAAATGTCGCGGACGAAAATCCACCCAAATATTAATTAAATAAATTTCAGAGGTGGACGGTCACCAATATAAATAATAAAACATATTCGGGGGTGAACGGTAGTAAAAAAAAATTTTCAACGGTTCACCTAAGTGGTCTCGGGAGGTGGACGGTGGGAAAGAAGGGGAAAACGCTCTATACAAAACGAGAGGAACCTATGACGTCATCGCTTCCATCGCTGTACTAAGTTGTATGAAAAAAATAGCATTTTGCCATTTTGAGCACGAAAAAGTGCGTTTAAGCACATAGTTGTCATACATTTATTTTTTCAGTGTTATTTAAGCATTCCGAAATTGACTTTGATTTTTCTTTAAGACGATAAAAAAAAATATCGTTTTTTTTATTGTGGTCTCATAACTTTATATTTTTAATACATTTTGGTTTATTTCTTTTGTGTTATGATAATTTAGTATTTTCCAATCCATGTGACTATATTATGTTGTAAAGTTCAACATTAGTCAACATCCGAATTAGGTCCGGTCACAACTATATTGTTAATAGAGCTCTTTTGCACTTATGTTAAGTGACTTTTGTATAGCTCCTTTCACTAGACCCGCAGAAATATAATTATGCACATGTAATTATGCATTATTAGTACATTACATACAGAGGCCAGTAAAGTAAGAAATCCTCAGATCACATGTTAGTTACATCAACTACATGTGATCTGAGGCTTTCTTATTTACTGGCCCAGGTTTGTATACTATTTTTTCTGTTTGACGGAGCCAGAAAGCGGCATCTTCTTTTAGCGCAGCGGCCGGCAAGGTGACACTTTCCGGCCGGAGAGCACAAAAATTATGTTATATGTAGGTACGCGTGGAAATTTACTAGCATTTGATAATGTAAAATTTTACCAATAATGACTTATTTGTGAGGGTGTGAAAGATTATTAGAGTACCTATAAAAAAAATTAATTTGAGAACATTTACTTATAAGTATCTTGATTTTATTAATCATATATAATGATATGAAAAAATCCAGCGCAAAGAAAACCAAGTGTATATGTTACCGGCCAAACCCGATTTCAGGCTAGCAGACAAACTAGTTTGGCCTGAAATCAGGATCGATTAAACTGGCCAAACAGTTCGGCCTAGGCCGAACTAGTTAAGCCTAAAGTATTTAGGTCAAACTAGGTCGTCCTAGGATAAACTAGTATGTCCTGAACGTGTCAGGATGAACTAGTTTGGCCTAGGATAAACTAGTTTGGCCTAGGACAAACTAGTTTATCCTGACACGCTCCGGATAAACCGGTTTGGCCTAGGACAAACTAGTTTGGCCTGAAATCGGGTTTGGCCGGTAACATATACACGCAGTAATAATGTTGAAAATATATTAAGCTGTTTAGAGACTTGGTCGTTATTTGTTGATACATATTTGCGATCTGATCAATCAAGCATCTGGCATTTCTGAAATGAGCATAATGTAACCACAGAAAGGATTTAACGCAATTGATGTTAATTTAAAACCACCCATTCATTGTGGTAAATATTAAAAGCAATTACATATTTGTTTGTGAAAATATCATTTTAACAGAACCACATAGTATTTTCAAAAGACATGACGACGCAAAAGGGATTCCTGTTATCGTACTCGGAAATAGTATTTTATCTTATTGTTATCGTCAATATTTTAGCGTTGAATAAAAAGCAATAGTAATGATAGTCTCCAATGGGCTAGACGAGTAAAAAAACTGTTTAGTCCGTCAGTTAGATTATTAAAAAATATTGTACCTACACGTATTTTTTCTTTTGTTTGACAAACAAAAAATGACGAGGATAGAGTGCTTAGATGTTTCTAATGACGTCACTCCTAGGTACAATTTTCACCTAGGAGTGACGTCACAAGCCCCTACTCCAGAAGTTTGATGTTCTATAACTTTGTCGATTTTTAATATTTTGATAAACCAAAAAATACGTGTCCCATATTTTTCCATAATCTAACTGACGGACTAAATAGAATTATATAGTTTTAACCCAGTCGTCATCCCTATTGCATCGTAAATGGCGATACTACGCTAGAACCATATGAATCATGCTTGAGTAACACAATAGACACTAAGTAGGTACTAATAATTGAATTGAATGAGGTATCACCTGCGCAATTCCGGTGACGGATATCGGCACGCCCTGGCTCGTGTAGACTGTGGGAGACTCGACCTGGAGTGTCATTGTGTTGAGCGATATGCGCTGCACTCGCTGTATGGAGGGCCACACGAACGCGCGGCCCCCCGGCACGAGGAGGGGCTTCGAGTAGCAGCATCCTGGAGATAAAAAACAATGCGAGCTGAACTTAACTGGAATGATCTGTAGTTCTTTATAATATAACAATCGCCTTTACGCAACTACCCTAATAATTTTTGAGAATATTAAACCTCAACAAAAATTATTTTGAATATAAAAATATTTATTAAGGTGATTCGAGTCTGTCAGTTCTCCATACAAACAAAAACAGGGTCATCATTCACTACATCAATCATGGTTTAAATATGGTTTATTTTATTAAAACAATTCTGCGCGGAACAACATCATACAAGTCTCTAAATAAAATAACTAACGAGTAATCGACCATTTAAGGTCAGCGTCACCTGTTAGCACCATTTGACTCCAAACGTTACTAAAAATATACATTTTCTGGCTTTTTGAGAGTTCTCATGGCGTGTGACGAAAGGTATCAAGGTAGAAAATAAAACCAGTGGCGGTCCGCCCCGGGTGCCAAGCACTGGGTGACGCGGGGGTGCCGTGCCGAATGCAACCCCCCCCCCCTCCCGGGCCGAAAAATCAAAAAGTAGACCTTGCCGCCCCGGGTATCCGACTGGCTTACGCCGCCACTGAATAAAACACATTTCAAACATAATTGATGCCGTGGAAGCGAACGATAGCCCTCTTTTTGTTTTAACGTGCAAAATTAGTCAAAATTGTTTGCAATTGACATTTCATTTCGTCATTTCGACTGATATTAGAATTGGGTTAAACCAAGCGGCTGTTTTGCAGAGATGTTCGAAATTTGAATAAAATAATAACACCAAATTTAATGACATTATGAAGCAATAATAACATTTTCACAGATAAGAAATTTGTTCTAACAAAACAGTTTAATCTTTATGTTGGTCATACTCATAATTTGCGTTATCTGAATGAATTTAAAAATATAAACTACGCTTGCGTGACATGCGTGAAAAAAGTCTTCATTTACCGCCATTAAACCGTTTTAATTTACGGTTTTTATTTTACAGAGCAGTACCATACCATAATAACTGTACATCATTATTAATTAGGCATTATGTAACAGTCACATACCTCTAAACTACTATTATTTACTTTTGTATAGATTTTTTATAATTTGGCAAAAACATGCTAAATTAAAAAATTAATTAGTACCGCAACACTTGCTTTATTCGATAGAATCGAAAATAATGACAAAATAATAAGGAGTCTGGGAATTATGGAACGCGCCACCAAAAGTAAGTAATTGATTAGTCACAAACATACACACACACACCCACCTATTAGGTGACTTGCACACAGTGATAGAATACCCAAGTTCTACATAAATGAAATATAGTACTTAGAGTAAAGTTATACATTTTTTATGCATTTGCCAAAGAGAAAAAGTAAGTTTAATAATATTTGTCAAATTAGGTAGTTCCCTAATATACCTTGCCATCAGCGCATGAATGTGCACAAACTTTGTAATCGACGAACGAGGCTCTTACCTAATAATGATACATATACACAATAAACAACTTGTGTTTTTAGGGTTCTTACCAAAATGGTAATAAGGAACCCTTATGGTGCGACTCTGTCTGTCCGTCTGTCACAGCAAGATATCTCAGGATCTACTGATGCTATCGACTTGAAATTTGGAATAGTTTTAAAAATCGCTTACTCGAGCCTATTGGATAGAAAAAAAATCTTATACCTTTTTTACTTTTTTTTTAAGGGGGTCCGAAATGTGATGTGGAAAAACAAAAGTAGAGCTATTATATCGAGTGGAATATCAAATGAAAGGGCTTAGTTTGTAGATTCCAAAACCATTTTTATTTTGTTTCTTAATTTTGTAATTTTTGATTTATGACCAAAAACGTTCAAAAAAATACCATTCCCCCCTATTATCTTTGAAGTTACTGAACAGAAAAATCTGTAATAATTACCAATTATTAATATCATCCTAAATATTACAGGAAAAATAAAACGGTTTTCCTAAATTGCATAGTTTTTTAGAAATTTTCAAAAATCGTACACATTTTTATTAGCTCCTACTAAGCTAACCGCCATATAGTTTTTCTCGAACTATTCACGTATCTACTTACGAGTTACGACTTTGTACGGAACCCTCGGTGCGCGAGTCCGACTCGCACTTGACCGGTTTTTTTTTATCCTATTTAAGCATCTCACCTTGCTTAGGTGCCTACTAAATATGTATAAAACAAATCGGGGTGGTACGGACCCCTCAATGCCCCAATCCTTTTCAGTTTTTAATGTGTAGTATTGTTACTGCTACATTTATTTTTAGATACCTACGAAATACAATACGTTATTCGGCAATTAGGTCAATTACTTCCATTCGGCGCGAGCAGTAAACTAGACCCATCACTGTTTATTGAGTGCTGACCTCGGACGCCTGTCCACCCCAGCAATTAATAAAGGCTGTTGCACATGGGCACTCCCATCCTGGATTTATTCTAAATCAATCCAAGAACCATAGACATTGATTCGCATTTGCATTAATGAACCTATTGCTACATAGTGTGACAATAATTATTCAGTTATCTTATCACATGTAGTTGGGCTATCCCATTATTTTAATATACAAAAGTAAATATTAGTAGTAAAAATGGGCTAGACGATTAAAAAAAACTGTTTAGTCCGTCAGTTAGATTATTAAAAAATATTGTACAAGTATTTTTTCTTTTGTTTGACAAACAAAAAATGACGAGGATAGACTGCTTAGAAGTTCCGAGTGACGTCACTCCTAGGTACAATTTTCACCTAGGAGTGACGTCACCAGCCCCCACTCCAGAAGTTTGACGATCTATAACTTTGTCGATTTTTAATATTTTGATAATCCAAAAAATACGTGTCCCATATTTTTCCATAATCTAACTGACGGACTAAATAGAATTATATAGTTTTAACCTAGTCGTCACTCCTATTGTAAGTGAGGACAGGTGTATTGTATTTGAACTTCTCATACATAGTAGCATAAAATGTCTTTAAATATAACGCTGCACTCGCAAGCTTCTACACATATATTATATTGGCCAATAAGAATTGTCACATGATTCATGTACTGGTTGTCAAACCGTAGTGGGTATTGTTTATTTTTATTTATTTTATTGTGTTAAAATATTTCATTTTTATGTTACTTCTATTAATTTATAATCTATGACATTATTTCATTAATTAACTAGTTATAATTTATGTTTTTGTTTGTAAAGTAATGAATGATCCATGTTGGTCGACTAAATAAATGAATTGAATTGAGTATTACAAGTGTACATTGTAACCATGGCAACCCACCTGCGTAACATTAAGATGGAAACGCTTTTTGGGGTTCTGTACCAAAATTGTAAAAAAGGAACCCTTATGGTGCGACTATGTCTGTTTGTCTGTCACAGCAAGATATCTCAGGATCTACTGATGCTATCGACTTGAAATTTTGAATAGTGTTAAGATCCGCTAACCCGAGCTTATTGTATGTAACAAACATCTTGTAACTTTTTTTTAAAGGGGTCCGTAATGGGACTTTGAGAATTGAAAGTAGGGATATTATATATATTTGATACCCCACTCGATATATCGAGTGGGGTATCAAATGAAAGGGCTTGATTTGTAGAATAAAACACTGTTTTTGTTTTTTTTAAATAAGTTATTTTTGATTTATGGAGAAAAACGTTAAGAAAATACCATTCCCCCCTATTATCTTCGAAGTTACTGAACAGAAACATTTGTAATAATTACCAATTATTAATGTCGTCCTAAATATAACGGTTTTCCTAACTTGCACCGTTTTAGAGAAATTTGAAAAAACTTAACACATACTTATTTCCTCCTACTTAACTAATTGCCATATAGTTTTTATTGAACTATTCATGTATTCACTTATGAGTTTGTACGGAACCCTCGGTGCGCGAGTCCGACTCGCACTTGACAGTTTTTTTTTACTTATAAGCTTTGAACTTTTGAGAAATTACAAAATGCACAGCCATGGTAATGCAAAACACTTGTAAATTACCATGTATTTGGATCAATCACAAATTCAAGATTTAATTGGTCTTTAGTAGGTATAAACCTAGTCTGTACTTTTAGGTACTTAAAATAACTGGCCAAGAGCATGTCGGACCATGCTCAGTGTAGGGTTCCATAGCCGTAACTATAAGGTAAAAAAAAAACCGATGTAAAAAAAGTACAACAACAAAAGAGCGTATCTTCATAGCAATTACGTCCTTTTGTTGAGAAGCGCAGTTTATCGGCAATAACTCAAAAACGGTTAATTCGATTTTGATGAAAATAATTTTCGTTGAAAGTATTAATTAAGCGTTACCTTCGTCATTTTTTTCATATTTTTCGGACGCACGGTTTAGAAAATAGAGGGGGGGGGGGGGACACAATTTACACAACTTTCGGAGCGATTATTTCCAAACACATTCACTTAATCAAAAACATTACTTAGGAACCTTATAGTGTTTTTTAAAGAGCTGTCGAACTATGTACCACACGTTGATATTTGCTGAAAAAAATTTTTTTTACTGTCTTTAACATGTATTGAGTGCCCCCCCTAAAAATATTTATTTTAATTATTTATATACCAAACTAAATAGCGGCTCATAAAAGACACCTATATTCCAAATTTCATCAATATCCATCATGTAGTTTCTGAGTAAAATGCCTGTGACATACGGACAGACAGACAGACAGACAGACAGACAGACAGACGGACGGACATGACGAAACTATAAGGGTTCCGTTTTTGCCATTTTGGCTACGGAACCCTAAAAAGGTAAACAAAAAGACCACGTGACTAGGGTCGTTCAGACAGTGGTATTGTGCCGCAGATACAAAACATTACTTTTATTGGCTGAACGACCCGAGTCACGTGTTTTTTTTGTTTACCTTATTTTAAGTACCTAAAAGTACAGAGTATAACATTGGCCCAAGCAATGATTCTCAACAATTAATTTCCAGTTGAGCCAATTTAAATAAAATAACATAGAATCTAAAGTATGCCTGAAGCATAAGCAAGCACCTATATATCATAATATTATCTAAAAATTGACATTAAGGGTTTCACCATGAAATACATTAATCAAAAATCAGGGAATAAAATGGTATTATCAAAGTATAGATATATACAATCAAACACACTGTTTACTGTATATTTGTAAACAAATTTAAACTTTATTGCAACATGGGTGGTCAGTTAACAGTGGCTTCATTTGTCCATGTTAACTTGTACATTTTTTACTAGTAATTTGCTCTAAGAGTATACAGAGTGGCTATGTAAAGAGCAGGAATGAATAAATAGGGCAAGTGTCTAAATTATACACCTGGTTTATTTTTATTTTCGTTAAATTTGACACGTTGCTTCGTACGCCAACAGAAGGTACCTGGTATATCGTGTTGTGTTAAATTCGATTTTTTTTTTACTTTTCATACAAAATAAATTAATACTGAGTTGATAACCATTTTAAAAGACACTTTTGAGTTAGTCAAAAGTTAATGTCAACTATGATAATGTTGGAATTATGACAGCTTATTTATACTGATTGATGATTAATTAAGATTATGAATATTTTAAAAACAGCATGAGTTACAACATTAGTTTCTTGGAGAAATTAACTTAATTAGATCTGAAGACTGTGCCTTCGAAGTTAACGGAAATCAATAAAAACACGGTGTATAGAGACTGCTATTCGCCACGCCATGTTAAAAAGTGTGCATTGAAATTTAATACTAGATGTTTTTGTTATTAACAACTTTGCCAACATGTATTGTTTTCTGGCAAAAGGTCAAAAATGCTAGCTACCAACAGGAAAGGAATAAGCTACTGTCACGGAGATGCAATTAGAAATAGGTCTCTATCACTGTAAAGTATCTACTTCAACCTATTTATTACAAAGAACAAAATTAGTATCTAAGATGTCTTGTTTGCCTTAAGGCATTTTGTACCCACTGTCCCCTTCTCAGCTTGCATCAGTATAGTCAAAATGCTTAACCGCCTCTAAAATTTGCCCATTATAAACCCAGGCCTAGATAGCCTTATGGAATATTCATCTCTGGCAGTGCATAAGCCACAGTATGCTAAGTAATACAAACCAATCACTTATGTGGGCATTTGATAAGCAAATCTAACTAATTACTTATTCCAAACATAATGCTAAAGTTATCAATGCAAAAATGTGTGACTGGTACTAATGGAATTTAACAATCAAAAATAGACAACAACTTACAGTTGTTTTATCTCTTATCTAAACAGGAAATTAAATTGTGAAATAGCATGGTAGCTCATGTATGAGTCACTGTTTACCTGAGAAGTTTAACACTGAAAGTGTGTTGTTTAATGCACTGATTCCCAACTGGAGTCTCATAGACCTATCCCCAGGAGAGCAGTGGGTAAAATAGGGTTTATAAGTTTTGCAAATAGAAATACCAAATAGCTATGAAGTGGTTAACAGGTATCTATGGATAAGACAAGGTGGTATTAAACCTTTTTCAAGGGAAGACACCTTGAAGAAGGTGGGAAAGGCTGTTTTAAGCAACTAATACACTAAAAAGCAATAGTCTAATAATGTTATGTTTCAGGTGGATATAAGCTGTTTTATCTTTAAGGGCTATTGCAAATATTGCCAAAAAAATGGAGATACATGTATGGTCTAAACTAGCAAACTATATTGTACTACAAAGTGAAAACTTTTACAAAGTCCATTTAAAAGGTGCTAAGGTATATTTATGAATTTCCAATGACCATTACATACACCATAAAAAAAGGAATAATATATGCACATCTTAAAACTGTGTTTAGTAGGGGTTTTCAGGTATGTTTCTAGTAAGTGGCGTTTGACAGCGGATTCTCAAGTGTTTTGGTAAAACCCACTCACTCCTTGCAATGTAGGGACATTTTAACAGGCAATGAGTTGGAGATATCTTTGGAACAGTCAACAATCCAGGCGACAGCAGCCATATGTAGTAACAATAACTATGCACTATAACACAATTTAGGTATAATTAATAGAAAAAACGTTCGCAGTGCTGATTGTTTATTCTTGCGAGATATTTTCGATGACTAACAATATCTTTAGCTTTATCATAACTACTATCTTAATCGAAGAGCAAGTCGATTATGTCTTAAATTTCGAAGAAACTAAAGTAAGCAATACACATATTATTTATAAGTATTATCAAACAGGAAAATGTGTAGCGTTCGTGGATAAGTAGGTACTTACCCGACACCACGAGAGCCTCGTTAGGGCCACATGTGACAAAGCCCCAGGTCATTTTTATTTATTATTTACACAAGGCTGCAGTAAAATTAAAAGCAGAAAACTAAATCTAAATAAAAATGCAATTTACTACAAAACACAAAACGAGCTTTCCTAGTATAGCCACAGACGGCCGCAAACGAAACGACATTTATGTCAGTGTTGCTAGGTAGCAGCAATATAAAATTGTATTACGCAGGGTTGCTCGATGAATATAATAAAACTGCAATGCAAATATATTGTTCTTAAATTCAGCGCATTCGGTAAGCTGCACTGAAATATCAAAAATGCTTATGAGTTTAATCTAACTCATACTACAATATAAATATATTTTGAACTATCATAAACGAAAAAAACGCTTCCAAACGGACTCAACGAAAGATGTCGCTAGTAGATTTATGTCTATACAGTAAGGGTTTTGTATATTTGCTGATAAAGAGCAGACATTGTCACCAAGATGGCGTTAGGAAAAACATTTAGGTACATTACCACGATCGGTCGTGGTAACGTACAGAGTTTACAAAATTCCGGGAGCTGGGCGTTTTCCAAAATAAATACCGGGGTAGCTACTTTCTCAAAATAAGGACTTTTGAGGTTTTTTTGGCTCAGAATCGTTAGTACTTTCGAACCTTATACGTGAAAAAAGTGTCCCAATTTTTTTCCGTTACGTCACTATTTTGCATTATGCTTGTATGAACGTGACGTAGTGGAAAGAAAAAATTCCATAAAAATTTTGGGACCCTATTTTACGTATAAGGTTCGTATGTACTAACGATTCTGAGTCAGAAAAACCTCAACAGTCCATATTTTGAGAAAGTAGCTACACCGGGATTTATTTTGGAAAACGATCAGCTACTGAAAAGTCCTCTTTGCGGTTACATTGTCTGTTGACTCGATTGCGACTGGCGAATATTTACTCTTTATTGCCTACCAAAAAAACCCGGTCAAGTGCGAGTCGGACTCGCGCACCGAGGGTTACATATAACTTACCCAATCGTTGGCACTCCTCCACTTGGCACTTTAGAGTTTAATTTGAAAATATAAGGAAACCATGGACTATTCAAGTTTGGTTCGCATTGAAAAGTAAAATTGTATTATTTTTCTGCTGAAAATCAGCAACATTATAGGTAGAAAATAACAAATATGGCGATTTAAAAACATCCCTTATGGTGCAACTCTGTCCGTCTGTCTGTTTGTCCGTCTGTGTGTCTGTCTGTCACAGCCAGATATCTGCTATCGATTTGAAATTCGGAGTAGTGTTAAATGTAGCTAACCCGAGCTTATTGGACATAAAAAAGACCTTGTACCTTTTTTACTTTTTTTTAAAGGGGACCGAAATGGGATGTCTAAAATCAAAAGTAGAGCTAATAATATATCTAGTGGGATATCAAATGAAAGGACTTAATTTGTATATTCCAAAACCGTTTTAATTTTTTTCTTAGACATATACCTAGTTTCTGGTTTAAGATATAAAACGTTTAAAAAGTTCCATTCCCCCCTATTATCTCGGAAATTACTGAACAGAAAAATCTGTAATAATTACCGATTATTAATATCATCCTAAATATTACAGGAAAAATAAAACGGATTTCCTAACTTGCAGCGTTTTTTAGAAATTCGCAAAAATTGTAAGATATACTCATTTGCTCCTACTAAACTAACCGCGACATAATGTCGATGTATGGGGACAACAGTTTTTCAAGAGCACAGTTAAGTTTGTCCCACCATACTGTATATTAGTAAGTATAGTAGATTGAATTATCCACGTATCTACTGATGAGTTTGTACGGAACCCTCGGTGCGCGAGTCTGACTCGCCCTTGACCGTTTTTTTTAAATTGCCTATCAAGGTTTCCCACTGCTGCAAAATCAGCCTATAACGGGAAAATATATAAGTGCCATAATTAAAACAAAAGTTGTTTAGCGATGTCCGTTCCCAAAGGATACTAAGTTATTCTTGAGCCTACAGAGTGGCGTAGTTAGTATGGGTGACACCCGGGGCGGACATCTATGTTGTCACCCCTGCCCCATTTTTTTTCTTTTTGCGGCCTTGTAGGTGGACCTTCAGCGATTGCATGTCACGTAACACTGACTCGTAGCAAACTATTCCTTTTGGGGATCGAAAATGTTGGTTCACTTTCACGCCTGCTGTTTACTGTCAGTTCTATTACCTATTCTGTGGCTGGAGGCAAGTGTCATTCAATTAGATTTTACGCCAGTACAGTGGAAAAGAAGTAAGTAGTAAAGATGGCATTATACAAACGAAAGGCCACGTGGCTTTACCTAAACAACGGTTTGACTTTGTTTAAAGGCGTTAGCGTCTGATGAAATAAGTGCTGCGGAGCGTTTAGGTATCACTCGTTTTTAGGGTTCCATAGTCCGTACCCAAAGGGTGCCAACGGAACCCTATTACTAACACTCCTCTGTCCGTCTGTATATTTGTCACAGGGCTGTATTTTTTGAACCGTAACAGGTAGTGTCTTGAAAATTTAACAAAATAAAATTTTAAAATATGGTGTTTTTTTGCTCGACAATAGTACGGAGTCCTTCGAGTGCGAATCCGACTCGCTCTTGGCCGGTTTTTTTTTATACAATGTAAGGCTACGCGCTTAGGAAAAATCCTCATGGACGACTGGGAATGGAGGGCCCAGACAGCGTCGGACTCTTACCGACTAAAACCTAAGCACGCGTCCTTACAACTGGGGGGCTGCGCGTCATTGGTATCCGACCAAGGTCTTCGTTTTATCCAGATCATCGCAGCGTCCCAGTTTTACAACAGTTCCGCGGACAGAAGGTCCTCGCCTTTTTTTACAATGGTGTTGATGAGAATGGGGAGTTATGAGTTTACGTGGTTTCCCACTCTCTACGGGCTCCCATTCCCATCAACTTACAAAATGACATGCAACTTATATACTAAATGTGCTTGGCGCTTTCGGTCTAGCTTTGACAGGTGTTGATGATGCATGCACACCATTACATTTTCTTATTTACTAAGGGGGGGGGGGGGGGGGGGGGGGCTTGGAGGGATGGGGGTCACCTTTAGTGATTTGTGGGCTGATTTTCTGCCTCTTTTCGCCTCTTTTTGTGTGAATTTGGCACGTATTTTTTCGTTGGTGTACCCTTTCTTTTTTTTTGCCTTCCCTTTACAATCTTTGTGATCTTTTATAGTAGTTCGCAAATACCACCGCTTTAGCTTAGTTGGTAGTGACCCTGCCTACGAAGCAAGAGGTCCTGGGTTCGAATCCCGGTAGGGGCATTTATTTGTGTGATGAGCACGAATATTTGTTCCTGAGTCATGGATGTTTTCTATGTATTTAAGTATTTGTATCTATTAAATATATCGTCGTCTAGTATCCATAACACAAGCCTTATTGAGCTTACTATGGGGCTAGTTCGATTTGTGTAGGATTGTCCCCCCCTAATATTATATTATATTAATATTATATATTATACCAAACCTCTACTTACAGACATACCCGTAAGAGTCGGACTGGGGCCTGCCTCCTGATCCCGATGCTTCGTAATCTACCGCTCAGCTACTTTGGATGCCAGAGTTACAGTGAGGTGTCGTGGTTATGCCATTACGCACTTTTATCCAGCACCGCCGCCGTTTCCCGGTTTCCCTCTCACTGGACGGTACACCCTCTGCGTCGGTTTCAGTTTCCTAGTACCTTGTATTCGCGAACTTAGCTTAGCCTAACAAGTTTTCATACTGCGGTGTGCATGCATCACCGCGTTGTCCGGGTGTGACTAACGAGTATGTCTATAAGTTTGTGCGCTAGTTACATTTTTTTGAAGGGTTACAATTAAAACATTTAAGACGGGGTTTACTAAATTTTTACTAAATTTTTACTAAATTAGTGAAGCCAAAAATTTAGCACTTGGCCGGTTACCTATTTATCAGTTAAACAGTAGTTGTTACAATGTCTTCAAATAATATAATTTGAATTCAAAATACTTCGATGGTACTAAGCTTCAGGGTGCTTGCTACAAGTTTCAGAGTGTAATTCCGTCATTATAGAGATAAGAGATACATTATTCATACCAAATTGCACAGTTACATAAACTAACACATGTATTAGTATCCGATAAGTAGGTACTAAACATGGCTGAGCCTATATCTTGGGACTCACAAAGTCGGTAAAGGAGAGCACAGCAAACAAGAACAAAAAGTGTTCGTTCGTAACTGGTTTCGTATAAGAACAAAATAGTTTTCGTTCGCAACCGGTTTCGAACAAGACCGAAAAAGTTTTCTATCGCAACTGGTTACGAAACTCCGGCTACGAATGCGGCCGAAGGGAAACATTCTACACAGGCTAACAGTTGTAATATTGGACATGGAAGCAAACTTTTTGATTAGACTTTTTTTGGCTTAGACTTCGAACATAAAATTAATTAAAATTGAGAAAAGTAACCCCCTATGGGGATGAATTTGGGGAAAATGAGGGTTGAAACTTAATATAAACACCAAACGATAGTAGATCTGAGAATTAGTACATAGACTCTTCAATAAGGGTACAGAAAAACGATTTCTACGGTTTTCAAAATTCATCCGAGATTTCTTTTAGATATTTAATACGTAGTTTTAGCTTTAGTATTATTATTTTAGTTTAGGATAATTTATTGTTATTTTTAATTTATTGTTTATTTAGTTATTGAATACATTTCTTTTAACCATGCAAAATGAGTTCGGTAGGTGAGAAACCTAAACGTTGAACCACATGGGCTCTAGGCGCTTGTCCAGACTCCAGAGTTCTCTATGGGAAACTCGGTCCTGACCATGGTTTAGTCATGCCAACCGATTCTTGAGAAAGTGAGCATGAACTGTTTGAAATTGGAGGTCAAAATATGTTTGTTCACTTGTGACGTTCACGCAACATCAACAAGCCGTCAATCTTAGGCTGCATTTCCACCTTAGCTGGGCGAGGTAACGAAGCGGTGTGCGATGATAAATCCATATTGGATGCAAAAAAAATCTTGTAACTGTTTTACTTTTTTTTAAAGGGGTCCTTAATGGGACTTTGAAAATTGAAAGTAGGGCTATTATATTGAATGGGTTATCAAATGAAAGGGCTTGATTTGGAGATTAAAACGCCGTTTTTATTTTTTTCTTACATAAGTAGTTTTTGATTTATGACGAAAAACGTTAAGAAACTACCATTTCCCCTATTATCTACGAAGTTACTGAACAGAAAAATCTGTAATAATTACCGATTATTAATATCAACCTAAATATTACAGGAAAAATATAACGGTTTTCCTAACTTGCAACGTTTTTGAGAAATTTGCGAAAATCGTAACACATACTTATTTGCTCGTACTAAACTAATCGCCGTACAGTTTTTCTTGAACTATTCGTGTCTTGAACTACTTATGAGTCGGTGGAAATCGACACTTGATTTAACTTTACATCTCAAAACTTTTTTTTTGTAGGAGAACTGCGTTGCGAGACTTGCATCTTTGTACATGTAATGATTTTGATGGGATCTCATTTCTTGTTGTAAGTGGTCTTCCTTTATTTATTACATTCCAATCCATTATTTTCAATTTTAACTGCAAAACTAACTTTGTAATCACATGTATTTGTATAGGATTACAAACTTATTGGTTCTTATAATATTTTTAGGTTTTTTAGGACTTGATAGGCTAAGAACTAACTATGTTTAAAATTTGGAGCTTGTAGGTATGCTAGAAGTACCTTAGAATTATGATGATTATCAGTCAGTGAATCAGTCAGTCAGTCAGACACTACACGTTCAAATTGAATGATATTGAGAATATATTTAAGTCTTATTGTGCCCTATATATCCCTGGGTTCCTTTCAGGGTTCTAGCTTTACCCAGTACAAAATTACAGGAGGCTGAAAATGGCCTGAATGGCTTCGAGAAAAGGATGGTACGGCCGTGCCTTTGTTTTGCTCGACTTGGCGAGGCACTGCCATGCCCCCAGATAAGTAATTTTGACAAAGACACGCGTCTTCGTGAAATAAAACACCTTCAACCGCACCGGCATGAATAAAATTGTGCGTAACTCGTCCCGCTTTACGCCGCTCTCCTGATCCACTGAGCTATTTATCGATCCGGCAACGGTTTTGACAGCCTCCCGTCTCGGGCTAACAAGCGAGACTAGGTACACTTTTGTTATATTGTTCCTTTTACATCTTAACCTCCAAAGACCAACTTACTACCTAGATAGGACTAATTCGAAATGAGTTTTGGACTTTTATTGAATGAAAGAAGGTTCCAATTTTAAGAACTCAAAAAGCGCTTGTGGTTTAGTAGGCTACACCGCATCATGTAGTGCCTATCAATCTCGGGGTCTCTACGTCTCAAATAAATAATCCTTGCTCCACGGGTAAATAATAGGCAAGTCGGTGAAAATCGAGTTCTATTGATACCTCCCCGGTACTGACTTGTTTTAACATTACATTTTAAACCTTTTTTATTGTAAAACAACTGCGTTGCGAGACTTACATCTTTTTACATATAAGTTTTTTGATGGGATCTCATTACTTTTTGTAAGTGGTCTTCCTTTATTTATTACATTCTAATCCATTATTTTCTTTACTTTAATTGCATGTATTTGTATAGGATTACACACTTATGTGTGCAGTTGTGACTATGTTTAAAATTTGGAGCTTGTGGGTCTGTTAGATGTACCTACCTTAGAATTATGATGATCAGTCAGTGAATCGTGAGTCAGTCAGTGACAAAACTAAGAAACTTTGACGTGCAATAGTTCTTAAACTTCACGTTCCAATTGAATGTTATTGAGAATATACTTAAGTCTTATTGTGCCCTATATATATCCCTGAAATTTCAGGGTTTTAGCTTTAGACAGCACAAAATTACAGGAGGTAGAAAATGGCCTGAATGGCTTCGAGAAAAGGATGATACGGCCGTGCCTTTGTTTTGCTCGACTTGGCGGGAGCACTGCCGTGCCCCCAGATAAGTAAATTGAATTATGAAAATTATGAATTAAAGATAACAAAGGGTTTTGTTAAGTAGGCAAAATAAAACTCATTGTAAAGTGCAACAGTTTATCTTAATCCTGGTTGTAATTTGCTGTTTTAGAACGCATTATGGAGAGTTTATATGATATGTACGTAGATAAATATTATACCTGTATATGTGTATTTGTATGTGAATGAAATTTTTTTTATGGTTCTAATATAAACGATTTGTTTGAAATTTAATATTTAGATAGCGTTTTAATTTCTAAATTTATCTACATACCAAGGTGTCATCCATAGAAAACGCATCGACTTTGCAGGGCATTTCTGTCGTCCGGTCTTATTAATTGAGGTAAGGAACCCTAGACGCATATTTTTTGGGGACACGCCTAATGCGACATGAAAGTGTCCTCATGAGTGAGATGATAAACTTTCGCGACTAACGCCTAATAATCAAGAGCGCGAATCGATGTGAGTTGTCGCGGGGGGTTCGAAGACGGGCGAGGGGTGTTGGCGCGGGGAGCGCGGGACGCCGCAAGCACGGCGCAAGTCGCCGGGCGTATCGACCGCCCCGGATGTGCAATGCAATACCGAAGGAGAGATCAGACTCGGCAAGCGCGGAACATGCCATGGAGACAGATCGACCGTTTAGATCGAATGCAATCCTCAACTGTTTCCATCCGCGATCAATCCTATTTTGATTAATACATTATATTTCCTCGTATGATGCATCTAAGTCATTTACTATGACGCGTACAATCTTGCTAATATCAATTGTTCTACTACTAAGCGGTCCATAATAATTTTATTTTGAAAGCTTTAGAGGCGAGCGGAGGCATGGAGACATGGATAAAAAAGGCCATTAACAGCACAACATCAGTCCACATTGCAGAAATAGCACAGTCTAAAAAATTAAATATAACATCGAACAATACCTCCTTTTTTCAAGGGAAGACCGATAAAAATAGAGCACTGGTCCGCCGCCGCTAAATGTGTTCTCCCTCTACCTCCCTTTTGATTTTTGATAAGTACTTAGGTATTGTTTGCACATTTTCTAGTAAATCTCGTGGAATGAATCGCCTATCCACAATATTATTTATGTGTGAATTTATTATTTAATAGCATTTTCACGTTTATTTGTCAAATATATGTAACCTTTACATGTATAATGATTCTAAAACTAAAATTGTAAACTAAATAAAGTAAAAATAATATAGGTACACCTAAAGTAAAAATTAAAAATATACCTACCTAAAACTAAAATACCAGTATGTTTAAAATTTAGTTTTTTTTCTACTCCTGTACTTTTATCTGTCTTTTACTTGGTCACGAACACTAACATACATAATATGAGTTCAGAGAAGTCTATAGGTAGGTACTCTATTCGCCATGACAGCACTAGTGTCGTTATAGTCTCATTACGATACTGCTAGCAGCCACAGACTTCTAAATCTAGGTTAAACTTAGGTCAAGGATTAAGCGCTCAATTCTAACTTTACTATAAAAATGCACAACTACCAACTTAACAAATAATTAAATTCCTACGGTTCTTAAGAAAAACAAAACTTTCCGAACAAAATTCATTGAATTTGATGCCAACAAAAAAAAGAGTATTTTTAATATCGTCACTGCGAGTATACGTCAAATTAAAAAAAGTGTACCATAGACACATACTGTCAGTCATATGACTCATATGTTATATTTTCCTTGTTTGCGAGCTATGTTTAATTTTGTATTTTATATTTTAAAACCTGTCGTAGAAAAAGTATTGTATGCAACGTTGTATAATTAAGTCAAAAAACGCTCATGGCGACTCTATTTGCGATACTCGCCGCCGCGGCGGCTCGTATCGCAACTCGCGCCATTCGCATTTTTTGAGCCTACATATACAACTTTTGCATACTATAACTACGAAAATCCCTAGGAGAGGCCTATACCAGTAGTCCCACACGCAGGTAAATGATACGCTCGGCTACTTTGATCACAAATCAATTAGCTATGCTGTTCTTGTGGTGCGTCTATTAATATTAGCCATATTACTATTACTGTAGAACTTAAAACCTGATCAAACTTACCCCAAATTATAATTCCATACTCCAATCATGAAGCCTACCTAGTACCTATACGAAGTTGTACCGTAATAAAGACAAAAATTTTGCAATGTTGCTTATAAAAAATCGTGTTAAACTTGTCGGATTCATAGTCGTAATATTTATATGAAAGTTTAAACAATCTGACGGTAAAATTTACGAGTAATTTATAAAAGCCTTGTCTTAAGGAGTTAATAGTATTTTTCACTTCTCATGCTCTTAAAATGTTAATTTAGTCTCTGTATATCGGGACTAAAGTTCCTTATTAATCTCTAGGGATTAAAGTAAATTTTTTTAATTGTTTTTGAAAACCCCTAAACAGCCAATCGGGGTGTTTGTGTTTGGAATATTGTCGCCATTTTTAGTGATTGTGTATAGACAATTTTTGGGTGTGAAAATAACCTAAAAAGACAACTGTGCAAAAATATTAAAAAAATAACGATTTAATATAGTAATAATGACTAATTATTACAAATATAAATCAATTTAACTAGATTAGGGGTAACTTAATTTTATTTTGCATGATCCAATTAGTTTTAAAATAGGTAGTTTTCACGTTTGAACCTGTTTGTTGGCTAAAAATGCCAGCATTTAAAGCCTGAGTGACTTCACTAAGTAAAAAAAAAATAAAGAACCGCTAAAAATTTTTTCTTTGCTTTTTGAATGTTCATTAATCGTATTGAGCACAATATTTCAACAATTAATGTGTATAGTGCAACTTTATACCCAAAGTACGGAACAATAAATATTGTAATTTTGTGTAATAGAACATCGTTTTTTTTTCTCGCATTCGCGGCTCGTATCGCAACTCACGCAATTCGCATTTTTTGAACCTTCTTATACAACTGTTGCATAATAGTAGATTGTTTAACGCGGGACTAAACAACCATAATGACACTCGATCTATAGTCACCCTCGCTACGCTCGGGTGGCTAAACACCTCGTGTCATTATGGCTTGTTTTAGTCCCTAGTTGAACAATCTACTATTATGCAACAGTTGTATAAGAAGGTTCAAAAAATGCGGATTGCGTGAGTTGCGATACGAGCCGCGAATGCGGCGAGTATCGCAAATAGAGACGCAATAAGCGTTTTTTGACTTAATTATACAACGTTGCATACAATACTTTTTCTACGACTAGGTTTTTTAAAATATAAAATACAAACAAGGTATAACCTACAAACAAGGCAAATATGACGTATGACTGACAGTATATGTCTATGGTAAACTTTTTTTTTTTATTTCAAATTGACACGCAGTGAATATATTAAAAATACTTTTTTTATGTTGGCATCAATGAATTTAGTTCGGAAAGTTTTGTTTTTCTTAAAAGCCGTAGGAATTAAATTGCTTGTTAAGTTGGTAGTAGTGCATTTTTATCGTAAAGTTAGAATTGAGCACTTAATCCTTGACCTAAGTTTAACCTGGATTTAGAAGTCTGTGGCTGCTAGCAATAACGTAAAGTGACTATAACGACACTAGTGCTGTTATGGGGAATAGAGTATAGACTTCTCTGAACTCATATTATGTATGTTCTTATATTAGTGTTCGTGACCAAGTAAAACACAGATAAAAGTACAGGAGTAGAAAAAGAGAATTACACTGGCTAGGTTCAATTTATCCAGTTTCCAGTACTTCCTTTGAATACTTTTCTCAATAAACCGTAGGCTATTTACTCCATGCCAGCAGTGGAAACCATTCGTTACGGAAGCACAGAGGAGGGCCCTAAGACCTCGACCCGTGTAATGATCGCCACCCACCTAGAATGCAATTTAGTCCAGTCGTAAACTTGTCTTTTATTATTGCGAATTCCAATGTATTGATAGGATGTGCAGTCTAATCCTACTCGAATCTGCTAATTATAAACATCTGTACACACAGACGTGAAGAATTTATGCACGCAGGAGTTCCGTCGGACGGAACTGTAGGAGGGAGTGTTTATTTCCGGCTATGTACGGTCAATGACACCGTCCGGAACCATAGCCGAGCGATTAGGTGGGGTGAAGCGTTTAACAATTGGCACTTATCTTCTCTGAGCTGCTCTAATGCCAACACGGGCCCCTAGATGTTTTATGTGATTTGTCGATACTGATCGCTGTCGTTACGATCGGGTTTTTAAATCCGATGATGACTTTTTGACTGTGGCTCTGTTTCAGCCTAGACAAAAATGCTTTCGTATTGTATTCGTATGTTCGGCCGGATGTCTGTTCTCCTCTACAGGTCGCAATTCTCAACCGATTCTTGTGAAATTTGGTGAGCAAGTTTTTTATCGACTCAGTTTTTGAAATTTTCAATCAATGGTAATGACTGGTACCAACTTAATTAATAATTAAAATTAATAAATCGGTTTCCACTTGGCTCATTTAAATAAGTAATATTCGCGGTAGATAAATGGAGAAGAAATAAGCCCTTTGTTTCTTCGTACGGTGCACGGAGGATTAAAGTGGTAGTTTTCTACTCTAGGCTATTTATTGTATGTACTCGTATTTATTAATTTAAGGTCTTTAAATATGTACCTAATAGGATTTTTGCGAATACGAATGCGAATGCGAATATTGAAAATCTTGCGAATATTCGCGAATACGAATGCGAATACGAATATTCGTTACATCACTAGTACCTATATGTTTATCTTAGTAGGTGTGAAAAGCGGTATATTTCACACTGTAGCAAATATTTCATCTTGGGCGTGGGTCCCTTGCTGCGCTCAGGTTACATTGTAGAGTCGGTCACTTACGCCGTCTCTTAATACAATGTATCACTTGGCGCCCCTGTGATACGATGTACTCATAGTACTATGAGCCTAGATGAAGCGAATATACTGCATTGGAATGAGTCATGTGGGCTATTTGACCGTGGCGGGCCCGCCGCTGCACCAGTCTAATAGTAATTAGAGTATACATACACCGCTTAAGGCGATTCGAGTAGGACGATTTTCCATACAAACCAAAAGAGGCTATTTGTTTTCTTCCACGGCATAAATTATGTTTGGGATGAGCTTTATTTTATAGCTTGATACATTTCGAAATGACATGGGAACTCTCAAAAATAAAAAATAAACTAATTTTAGCCTTTACTTTCAAATGATGACAATAGATGGTGCTGACCTTAAACCGTAGATTGCACGTTAATTTAATTGTTTGTAATTTGTAATGTCATTTGCGGCACATTTCAAGCACGATTGATGTCGTGGTAGCAAATGATGACCCTCTTTTTGTTTGTATGGAGTGCTGACCGCCTCGAATCACCTTGCACACTCACAGTTAAAATCTTTTGTAATGCTTGTCCGTTTCTCTGTTTGTCTGTTTTTGGTGGGTCGGTGCCATTCTTAATATTTGGAATAAACGTGCTACGAGGCTGGCTCCGATCTCAAAAAAACCTTTTTTTTCCAACTACCTAAGCCGAAGCAATAACGAGATATTTAACTTACTTTACCTCCACGAACGAAGTCGCGGGCGGGTCCTCTAGTTTGGCCTTGTATAATAGGCTAGACGACTAAAAAACTGTTTAGTCCGCCAGATTATTAAAAAATATTGTACAATATAATAGTAACAGACAGCTATGACAAGACAGCACATGTCATTCACCCCCCCCCCCCCTCTAGTTACTACAGTTCGTAGTCCTGCAGGTGTTGTGGCAGACGACGCTCCCGTCCGGATCTACGCGGTATTTCAACCGCAGGCACCTCCGGAAGCTCCTCCGGGGGTCCCTGTGAGCCGATCGATGGCGTCGACTCGGCGTCTAGCATCTCTAGCTCATCGTCATCGGAAGCCGATCCGGGAAATCCAGAGCCCGGAACTGGGAGAGGTGCAAGTTGTCTATTTGAGATAGTGGTTTCTCGTTCTTCTTGTGTTCTAATATAAGAATAATTAGGATTGCTTTGCAGAAGTTCCACTTCTTCAACATAAGGATCGGTTTTATTACGTACATTTTTCTTCATTAGGACTGGACCTGGCACGAGCCACGTCGGTAAGGATTCTTCGTTTGAAGATCGACGTGGGTGCAGGAACATCCTCTCATGAGGCGTAGTGTTGGTCGATGTGCAGAGGAGCGATCGTATGGCGTGTAAAGATACCGTGAGCACTTGCTCCCAATTTTCGTAGGAAGGCCTCTAGAACGTAAGCATAATTGGATAGTCTTCCATAAGGTGCCGTTGAGTCGTTCAATCTGCCCGTTTCCTTGCGGGTTATAAGGAGTCGTACGGCTACATGCTACGCCTAGAGATGCTAGGAATTCGCGCAATTCTTCAGACATGAACGAGGTTCCTCTGTCACTATGTATATAGAGTGGCGTGCCAAACTTTATATGTTGTTTAAGTCATTTAAACAAGCGATTACAGTAGAAGAAGTCATATCTTTACAGGTATATGCGAAAGGAAATCGACTGTACTCGTCGATAATTGTTAAAATGTACCTTTTACCTGTACTACTACTGGGTAGGGGACCTTTAAAATCGATATTCAACCTTTCAAGAGGTGCAGTCGCTTTTATTAATTGTCCTCTAGATTTCATGAAACGTGGTTTTATCTCCGCACAAACTGGACATGATGCAATCACTGCCTTCATGTCATTGATAGAATAAGGCAAGTTCTTCATTCTGACCCAGTGTGCCATTCTAACGATACCAGGGTGACAAAGAGATTCGTGTAGTTCCTTGAGTTTATTGTGGTTAAGATAGGAACAATACTCTCGAAAGAGTATCAGCGACGACTTTTTCCTTTCCAGGCCGATAAACAATATCATATTTGTAGCATGACATTTCAAGACGCCAGCGCTCAATTTTTTCATTTTTAAACGGTTTTATTTATTTCATTTTTATGGTTTTGATTGAACATAAATCCGACAGATTGTTGATCTGTAACAAGTAAGAAATGTCTGCCGATAAGATAATGCCTCCATTTCCGTTGACTTTCCGCGATGGCATTGGCTTCCTTTTCAACCGAAGATTGTTTACGCTCGGACCCTGATAGAGTTCGTGAGAAAAAGGCGACAGGGTGGCCCTACTGAGAAAGAGTAGCAGCTATTGCGAATTCTGAAGCGTCTGTCTCGACCGTAAAAGTCTCATCGGGATCGATTGCCACAAGGCATGCTTTAGCGACGTCTGATTTCAATTCCTCGAACGAGTTTTTGGCAGAATTACTCAATGGAAACGATGAAATGCCAATTAATGCTTGCAGTTTTTCCGAAAATCTGGTAATACACTTAGCATAGTGGGCAAACATACCTAAAGCTCGCTTAAGTTCACTCACGCTATTAGGGGTAGGCAGATCCAGCAGTGGTTTTAGACGCTCACGATCAGGGACGATTGCGTTATTCTTTATTGTATATTGTAGGGTAAACTGTCCTTACGGTTTAAGTCCTTGATAGACTAAATTATAGGTTGCGTAAAATGAGAAAGCGTGTTAACAGGAAGATGGTTTATTCCAGACTAAATACTTATACTAACTTATGCGGCGGTGCAACCGCCCCTATATCGCCGCGTTACATGTAATCATGTATCATTAGAAGTAGTTATGTAAGTGCAAGTTGTTAAGAATTAAGATGTGCTAAAAAATATCTGGGGCAAATGCAGTTTTACTTAGTTGTAAAAAGCTAAATAAATAGCATATAAAAAAGATGTTTTCTAAATATTGTTACATTAAAATTGTTATTTTGATCGAGACACGTACCGTTTGTTGCTCGGACTCTATATTGTATTTTTGTATAACCTCGTAAATATGGGGTGGGGACAGAGCAAGGAAGGAGACAAGAGCGTTATTACGCAAACGCAAACAGTCACGAATCAGCAGTTCCATGAGAAGTTGAGTACAATCAGTATGGTACTGATTGCAGTAACAATAATGTTTTGCGTCGTCCTGATTGGTCTGATGTGGAACCAATGCAGAAGAGCGGCCAGGACATGGGTGAGGAAACAGATCCCCAACCCAACACCAGCGCCACAGCAGAGTGCGCCGGTCGCCGGCTACGTGTAGTGATATAGTGATTAGTGATAACCCTCAGTGTACCTAATCTTCAGTGTGTGTTAATTAAGATTTTTTTTTTTTTTTTTTTTTTTTATTTATCGTATAAAATAATAACTTATTAAATACGTATACAATTACAATCTAGCCTAAATACAGACTAATGAGTAATATAAATTTGACCTAGTTTTATAAAGTTATGATATATAAGATTGTGTCCATCGGCACTTTTCTTATTGTCTCTATTTAAGGGGAAGTCACTTTGTTCATGTGTCTATAGTTAATACTTTCACAGCACTTTTTATTTATCACTTTACACTAACTCAAAAGGTTTCGTTCTCTTGAGCCGTCGCACGATGTCCGTGTGATCGAGGAGCTGGATTGCCTCGACGTTCACATGATGAAGCAGCCTTTTTTCGTGGGCTTCAGCGTATTTTTTTACAACTTTATCGACGAGCTGTATGTTGAGGTCCCGGTGTAGGTCGTCATTTCTTATATACCAGGGTGCATTCACAATGACCCTAAGTACTTTATTTTGAAATCTTTGTATAATGTGCATGTTGGTTTGTTTGGTACAGCCCCACAGCTGTATTCCATAAGTCCATACTGGCATAAGGACTTGTTTATAGAGAAGTAGTTTGTTATGTACTGACAGTGAGGAGTGTCGTCCCAGTAGCCAGTACATCTTCTTGAACCGTATTTCAAGTTCGTCTCTTTTCTTTTTAACGTGAGCTTTCCAGCGAAGCTTCGCGTCAAGCGTCATACCTAAGTACTTGGCTGTATTTTCGTATGGTATGCGTTGTTGATTTATATAAACTGGGCAGTACTGATCTTGTTTATTTGTAAAGTTGACATGAATGGATTTAGACTCATTTAACTTAATTCGCCATTTCTTTGTCCAGTTATGGACTTTGTTGACAGCTACTTGAACCTTTTCCGCTGCTTCTGCATGGGTACTTCCAACCGCCATTATAGCGGTATCGTCGGCAAAGGTCGCAATAGTGTTGTTGTCTAGTTCTGGAATATCACTTGTGTACAGTAGGTACAGGACCGGGCCTAGTACGCTGCCCTGTGGTACTCCAGCTTTTATTTCTTTGATTTCTGAGTAGGCATTTTCTTGCCTTATTCGGAAGACTCTACCTGTTATGTAGGAATGCAGTATATCTGTAATCGACTTGGGTAACAATCTTTTTAATTTAATTATGAGGCCTTCATGCCAGACTTTATCAAAAGCCTGCGCCACATCTAAGAAAACCGTAGAGCAGACTTTCTTGTTTTCAAGGGTATTTTCAACTATATTTGTGATTCTGTGTACTTGGTCTATTGTCGAATGACTTTCTCTAAAGCCAAACTGATGTTCAGGGATAAGTTTTTTATCTTCTATAATAGGTTTTAGTCTTTTGAGTAAGAGTTTTTCAAACAGTTTTGACATGACAGGCAGCAGGGAAATTGGCCTATACGACGTGGTGTCGGAAGGTGGCTTTCCAGGTTTAGGTATCATTATTACCTCAGCGACTTTCCATGAATCTGGTACATACTTTAGCCTTAACGCAGCATTAATAAGGGTTGTCAGCTTAACTATAGCTTTCCTTGGAAGATTGTGTAGTATTTCTCCTGATATAAGATCAAAACCTGGACATTTCCTAGGATTGATATGTTGTTTTATTTCTCGTTGAACTTCTCTAGGTGATACCAGTTTTAGTTCGAATTGATCTTCACATACGAGTAAGTAGTCGTCAATTGGTTCGACATTTGGTTGGGAATCGTTTGGTCTAAATATACCCTCTAGGTATTCAGCAAATTGTTTTGCTTTTTGTTCATTAGTAACTGCCCAGCTTCCGGTTCCAAGTCGAATTGGCGGAATATGATTCATGGGACGTTTTAAGTTTTTAGTTGCTTTCCAAAGTGAGTAATCTGTGCTACGCTCACTAGTTAGCTTTTGGAGATATGTACTTGTACAAGAATCGGTGTGGCTTTGGATTCGCCTCCGTAGTTGTTTTGTGAGATTATTTAACACGTTTTTGTCTTGTGGAGACCTAGACTGGTGCCATATTTTTCTCTGTTTTCTTTTTTCTGCTATTAGTTGCCGAATTTCCTTGGGGTATGCGTTCTTGGTATCTCTTTTTATAATTTCTGGCGTATTTTTCCATGCGGTTTGTTGTATTAGCGTTACAAAGTTCTCTAAGTCTAAATTTAGCTCCTCTTTAAGATTAAAGGGGGGGAATACTGTAGGGACACATTACATGTAACGCGGCGATATAGGGGCGGTTGCACCGCCGCATAAGTTAGTATAAGTATTTAGTCTGGAATAAACCATCTTCCTGTTAACACGCTTTCTCATTTTACGCAACCTATCATTTAGTCTATCAAGGACTTAAACCGTAAGGACAGTTTACCCTACATATATCTCAGAAGACTGATAGAATCCACTCCAAATATATATTTCTTTTCGTTTAGAGTGAACTTGTATTTGTTTACGGCGTTCATGAATTTGTTCAGATTCTGATCATGCTCTTCTTTGTTTTTGCCACATACCGTGACGTCGTCTAGATATGCATAAGTGCACCGTAGTTTCTCCGTTTTTATTATAAAATCAAGAGTCCTCTGAAAAGCAGCCACGCCATTCGTGACTCCAAAGGGGATTCTGGTAAATTGATAGAGATTACTTCCTGCTTCGAACGCTGTGTAAGCCTTTTCTCTCTGTAAAATCGGGACCTGGTGATATGCACTCTTGAGATCGATCTGGCTGAAGTAGGTGAATTGTGCAACTTTAGATACGATATTTTCTATATTTGGCAACGGGTAGGCATCTAACAGAGTATATTTATTAATCGTTTGTGAGTAATCTATAACCATACGTTTTCGGTGTGTTCCACCACCTGCAACCAGTACTTGCGCGCTTACTATAACTCCGTCCTCCAGAAGCTTTGTAATTTCTTGCGCGATAAAATCTCTGTCTTCGACGGGGTAGCGTCTCGATTTGACAGCTATTGGTTTAATATCAGGAGACAAGTTTGTAAAAACCGATGCTGGTGGGACAGAGGCTTCCATCACGTTGCAAATTTGCAGGGGATCTTTATTTCCACCGAAACGTAGTTCTAGGGTGGAATGGTCCTTA
Organism: Eudemis profundana; assembly: GCA_947034925.1. Taxonomy (NCBI): domain Eukaryota; kingdom Metazoa; phylum Arthropoda; class Insecta; order Lepidoptera; family Tortricidae; genus Eudemis; species Eudemis profundana. Next base: position 33,247,131 of record OX344794.1, read on the forward strand.
AGAATATCATGACCTATTATGATGTCCGCACACAAGTTATTTACGATCAAGAGAGGTCTTTGTTTATAACAATGTTCTTGCAGTTTAATAGTCGCAAAACACATCCCTTTTACAAAAGACACGTGGTTGAGGGAGGCCAATGTGATCGTTTGCTTGCAAGGTTTTTGCCTCAAGTTCATGACATGGAACAGATCTTTATTGATAAAACTAACTGAGCTACCCGTATCTATTAGAGCGTCAGCGCGTACTTCATTTATAGTCACGGGAACAGTTGCTTTGTGCAGACTCGAAGGTGAAGCGGCAGAGATCGCAGTTACACTTGCCACGGCATGGGGCTCCTGAGACGGTCTTGGAATGCTGGTTGTAACAGAATTAACTGATGCTGGTTTTCCACTTCTGCAAACATTCGCAAAATGACCTTTTCTAGCACACAATTGGCAAGTAGCATGAAACGCGGGGCATTTTATTCTCTGATGAACACTCCCTCCACAGAAGAAGCATTTTCTCCGCTGTTGTTGAGTAGATACAGCTAGATTAGGTGGAGCTGTCGTATTAGCACTTAAATCTGTAGTTTCGGGGAGAGCATTAAGCACCATGTCAGAGTTAGTTGCAATAATTTTGGAGTTATATTCAGCTGCTTCCAGAGATATAGCTTGATTTAAGCGTTTGTTCCAAAGTGAGACTCAAATTTTCTAAGAGACGTTCTCTTATTTTCTGAGAAGTGATTCCCGCTATGAATGCACCTCTTATGCTTTGATCTTCGTGTACGACTTCCTCGAATTTGCACTCGTGGGCAAGAAGCTTCAATGCACGAGAGTAATCGGAAATTGATTCATCCGAACGTTGTTTCCGTGTCATAAGCAAGTGGCGAGCAAGAATCACATTCTTAGGTTTTACATACATTTTCCCAAGTTGTGACATTGCTTGAGAGTACGTAGAACAGTCACGAACAAGCGAGTAGACGGTTGGCGAAAGATGGTTGATTAGAATCTTCAATCGTGCTGAGTCTGTTATAGATTGGTCTTCTTCTAGAAAATTTTCAAATGTAGCACACCAGTGCAACCATTTAACATCGGCAGCCGTTGTGTTTGGCTCGACGTCGAACCGCTCGGGCCGTAGGTAGCGCGCCACGGACATGTTGTGAGTTGTTAGGGCGCTGGAGCTCGATGGCCGCGATTTTTCTTCATCGTTAGGCATTATAATTTATGCTGATTAAATTGATACATGTGAAACGACAAACCCTTAGGAAAACAAGGCTTTAATCAGCATAAAATGATACATATGAAAATACAATATAATAGTAACAGACAGCTATGACAAGACAGCACATGTCACGTATTTTTTTTTCTTTTGACTGATAAACAAAAAATGACGAGGATACAGTGCTTAGAAGTTTCGAGTAACGTTACTTTTTGGTACAATGTTCACCTAGGGGTGACGTCTCAAGCCCTCACTCCGGAAGTTTGATGATCTATACCTTTGTCGATTTTTAATACTTTGATAAACCAAAAAATATGTGTCCCATATTTTTTTCATAATCTAACTGACGGACTGAATAGAATGATATATTTTTAACCCAGTCGTCATCCCTATTCAATAGGGATGACGACTGGGTTAAAAATAATCATATCATAGGGCCTATTGTATCTCTTGTTCACTCGGCATTGTAAGTTTGTTGTATGTTTTTAGAGTTCCGTAGCCAAAATGGCAAAAACGGAACCCTTATAGTTTCGTCATGTCTGTCCGTCTGTCCGTATGTCACAGGCATTTTACTCAAAAACTACACATTGGATATTGATGAAATTTGGAATATAGGTGTATTGTATAAGCCGCTACTTAGCTTGGTAGTTAAACAACTAAAATAAATATTTTTAGGGGGGCACTCCATACATGTTACAGAAGCTAAAAATTTTTTTTTTCAGGAAATATCAACGTGTGGCACATAGTTCGATAACTCTTTCAGAAACATTTTAAGGTTCTTAAGTAATATTTTTGATTAAGTGAATTAACTTTGGAAATAATCGCTCCGAAAGTTGTGAAAATTGTGCCCCCCCCTCCATCTTCTAAACCGTGTGGCCGAAAAACATTAAATAAATACAAAGATAAGGCTTAATTAATACTTTCAACGAAAATTATTTACAACAAGATCGGATTAACCGTTTTTGAGTCATTGCCTATATAAACTGCGCTTCTCAACAAAAGGACGTAATTACTATGAAGATACGCTCTTTTGTTGTTGTACTTTTTTACATCGTATTTTTACCTTATAGTTACGGCTATGGAACCCTACACTGAGCATGGTCCGACCGACATGCTCTTGGCCAGTTTTTTGACAGTGTCTGTGTGTAATTCGGTATTGATACTTTTTGAGGACTAGGTATATATTCGAATAATTTTTATTACAAATTGTCGGACAAATGTATTATAATCTGTCTATGACTGATTTTATGTCAGTGTCTATTGACACCGTCATCATTGCATTGAAAGACGGTAATTTCGGTCGGCCGTTGTGGTGTGGTCTACAAATTTATTAAACAAATAAATTTAAATGTTGCATGTATACTTCATAAGCTTAGCCCTAACTTAGCCACGCTAGAGCGACATATCGCACAAGAAACAAAGGTTATGTGAAATCAGTTACAATAGCGTGAACCGCGTAGTGAAGTTATGAGAAATAAATGAGCTACTTACAAAATGAATGAAAGTGTTTTTGAAGACTCGGCCCCGCTATAAGATAAGTGGGAACTTTACGGTAAGTTAGTTGTTTCTAGATTTAGATGGATTTGTGTAATACACTAGTGTATCTAGGTGACCGAGCTTCAATAGACGGTAGCGATTTTTTGTCTTTCGGAATATGTGCCAATTAAAGGGTTAAAATCATGGATGTATAAAAAAGAAGGATACCGCGCGGTCTAACACACGAGTGAAGCTTAGCAATGGCCGCCGAGTAAACATGTTTGCGTTGATAGAGTGTTGCCATGTAAATCAAATTTTCCCCAATGTAAGAAATATTCGTTATATATTTATTTATGTCTATCAAATATCAATGTCACATCATCATTAGAAATAAACGTGTTTGACAGGAAATAAAAACACAGAATGTTTTATTAACATTTTGTACACTTGTAAGTTTGTCACGGAGGAGGAATATTTTAAATGCTTTTTTTTGTTTCGGTTCAGGCAGGTAAAAATAAACAATATTTTAAGCGTATACGTTTAAACTATACTTTTAATTTCAAAAGTAAAACTTGTCGTGAGTTTAACAGGGTAAACGATTAAGTCGCTATAGCTAAAATAAATAAAAGTACAGAAAAATTTATTTAACTGACTTCAAATAGCACAGAGCTCAAAAAAATGGTATATTAACTTTAAATAAAAAAAAAATCTTCTTTTTTTAGTTTTTGAAGTCTGTTTTTTATATAACCTTTTTAATTTAAATATCATGTATGTTTTATGAATAAGGATTCATTGTACATCCGTAACCTTAAATAATGATACTATTTTAATAAAAAATCATATTCTGTTACAAGAAAATCCCGACATTTCAGGTAATTGCCCCATTTATTAATTGGTCACACTGGCTCTGGCTTTGACTTTTGACAATCAATTTGATGTTATAGTTTAAAATAGTAAATCGATGTAAAATTGTGCTTTAAAGATTATGTTACGTGTGAAAAGTGATTCCTTGATATTTTTTGCTGCTACAAGTGTTGTTTCGACAGACTTTTACTACGCAAGAAGGCATATTTTTATCATATAAATTTCAAACGTCAACGTCTGCATTCGGGGAAGTGCGCCGCGTTATGGCAGCCGACCGGCCCGCTTTGCTGGTGGACGTGTGCGTGCTGCTCGTAAGTACAAAGCGCCGGCTTACTATACGTGCTTCACTTATCTGTTAGCGACGCTACGTCCGGCTATGTTAAAATAAAAAAAAACCGGACAAGTCGGAGTAGGACTCGCCCACCGAGGGCTCCGTAGTCACAAATACTTTAAATAAATACTATATTTTGTATGATTTTATTACAAATTATAGTTTTCAGATTTTTTCCCTATACATACCTACATGCCAAATTTCATAATTCTAGTTCTAGGTCAACAGAAAGTGTAAATTCAGGTTTACTTGAGAGTATCGAAATATACGTTGTTTTGTGGCATAAACGGCGATTTTTTTATTTTTCACAGCTTCAAGGGACCGCAGACCTGACTATATGGTTTCATTTCGTCATCGACCTTAATATATGTACCAAATTACAGCGCAATCGGTCGAGTACTTTCGGAATAAATGGCTGAGACAGACAGACATAAACACGAGTGATCCTAAAAGGGTTCCGTTTTTTCTTTTTGAGTTAAAGTAAAGCAATACTTCAAGAATTCAAATTCCTTACAGCAGTTACCGAAAAATCTTATCTGGAGGAAAAGTACCATGTACATACTTACTTTCCCTGCAACAAGTGCGACATACTAGAGTGCGACTACGACAACTTTGCAGAGCGCAACGTGGCAACACTTCCATTTAAAAGTCACGTCAAATTTTACGTTTAAACGGATGTGTTGCCATGTGCCGCTCTGCAAAGTTATCGCACTCTACTGACTGATCGTTCAATAGGTTATTTGATGACAGATTCTTTTTATGAAGTGTCAAAACGCTCAGACAGAATGCAGTTTTGTATGAATTTCTGGCTTATGCCGTCAGGTCAGGGTATAGCAAAGGGGGCGCAACTATATATAGGTATTTGGGGGGGAGGGGGTGTTGGGGGTGAGAGGGGGGGTGGTTTCAAGGGGGTAAAAAAAATTTTTTTTTCACTGGGACTTAGAAAATTTTCGGTGTCGCGAAATTTAGGTCAATATAACACCCCGTTTTTATGAATGAATCCAGTAAATCATGCTAAAAGAAATATATTTTGCTCTTTGACTTTTTTTCCTACAATCCATATTTAGGAGCCAATATCTCGGTAATTGTCAATATCCTAACCTAACCTTCTTTTCTGGTAGCAGTTCGTTTTTGTTGGGGGACGCAGTTCAAACCTAACCTAACCTACTTTTTTACCTAATTGAACCTTTGTTTTGAGTTTTTTTTCCATGCGGGGGGCTTCGCCCCCCGAGCCCCCCTTGTGGGGGGCTCCGCCCCCCCGTCCCCCCTTTGTCCTTCTGCCTATGTAAGTTTTTTGTGAAAGTCACTTCCCCAAATGGTCACTTTTTTATGAACCAACCTAACCTACTGACCTTTCTCTAAAAAACTAATAATAATTAATTTTCTTTTCTAAAATAACATTTTAGATTTAGGGAAACGTACCTACCTCTGCCAAAAAATAACCTGGGATATCGTTAAAAGGTAAACTGAAAATATGTCTAAACGTATCCAGTGCGAAAAGTATCATTGAGTAAATGAAAAATGGGCAACGAAACAAAATACGTAACGATTCATAGGGCAAGTGAATGAGATGGGAAACGTTTTTCGGACAAACGAAACTTTTACTAAACGTGAAATGGTGAACAGAAAAAAATTCGAATAGTTTTTGGCCAAATGAAATTCTGTGAATGGTTTTTAGTGTTTGCGATAGGTTACCCTAAGGCAGTAATAGTGACTTTCCGTATCTCCGGCGCTGCGGGAACAGCAGCCCTTCCGCCCTTGCATGACGACGCACGGTCACTTCGCTCGGCTCCGCAGCTTCGGCTTTTTGGTCGCCTTCGGCGACCAGCCTCAGCCGCTCGCCTCACTCGTTCCCGCGCTTCGTCATGGCGGGCGAGGGCTGCCCTCCCTTCGCGCCTCCGGCTTTATAAAAACACTCTAGGGCGCGCAGTGTCGGCACGCGTCCTAACCAGCGAGAGCCCTAGATTCGGACTTGTGTGGAAATGTCCATTTAGAAGCCAATATCTCGGTAATTGTCAATATTTTTGCGTCCTCTGTACGATCGCATCATAAAAACCACCACTTCACTCAAACCCCATATCTCGGTAAATATTGGTCGGAGAAAAAAAGTTTATATAACAAAACATGCTTATTTTGCCGTGTTTTATAGGATTTATTAACAAAATTGAGGGGTTATATTGACATCAATTTCACGACTCCAAAATTTTTCAGTCCCAGAGCCCTTCAAAATTACTGACCTTTGAACCCCAATATCTCGGTAAATATTGGTCGGAGAAAAAAAGTTTATATAACAAAACATGCTTATTTTCCCGTGTTTTATAGGATTTATTAACAAAAATGAGGGGTTATATTGACATCAATTTCACTACTCCAAAATTTTTCTAAGTCCCAGAGCCCTTCAAAATGACTGACCTTTGAACCCCAATATCTCGGTAAATATCAAGTTTAGAGAAAAGTTGCCCATACAAAACACGCTTATTTGAGCGTCTTCTATACGATAGCATCATAAAAAATAGGTGTTATAATGACACCACTTCCATCAAAAATTTTCTAAGTCTTGCGCCCCCTTTGCTATACCCCAACCTGCCGTCATGCTCAACAGTCGTTTTTAGGGTTCCGTAGCCAAAATGGCTAAAAAGGAACCCTTATTATTTTTAGCCTACCCTATTTATTATTATTATTAGTTTCGTCATGTCCGTCCGTCCGTCCGTCCGTCCGTATGTCACAGGCATTTTACTCAAAAACTACAAGACCTATACTGATGAATTTTGGAATATAGATGTCTTGTAGATGCCGCAACTAAGTTTGGTAGTTAAATAATAAAAATAAAAAAATCTAGGGGGGCACTCCATACATGTAACAGAAGCTAAAAAAATTTTTTTCACAAAATGTCTACGTGTGGTAACTAGTTCGACAGCTCTTTTGAAAACATTTTAAGGTTCTTAAGTAATGTTTTTGATTAAGTGAATATCTTTGGAAATAATCGCTCCGAAAGTTGTGAAAATTGTGTCCCCCCCCTCTATCCATTAAACCGTGTGTCCGAAAAATATAAAAAAAATTACAAAGATAACGCTCAATTAATACTTTCAACGAAAATTATTTACAACAAGATCGGATTAACCGTTTTTGAGTTATTGCCGATAAACTGCGCTTCTCAACAAAAGGACGTAATTGCTATGAAGATACGCTCTTTTGTTGTTGTACTTTTTTTACATCGTATTTTTTACCTTATAGTTACGGCTATGGAACCCTACACTGAGCATGGTCCGAAGTCCGACATGCTCTTGGCCAGTTATTTACCTTATAGTTACGGCTATGGAACCCTACACTGAGTATGGTCCGACATGCTCTTGGCCAGTTATTTTTATTTGAAATCAGGTTGTCTAGCGATGGTTCTTAAATATGTTTGACAAAATCGGTTCAGTAGTTCATGAGATATTCTAATTTGAAATGAAAAGATCGGAGATTTTTATGTAATAAAATAATATTGTACGTACGGTAGTTACTATAAAATTAACAGTTAAAATAGTATTTTATGCAACAGTTGTATAAGAAGGTTCAAAAAATGCGAATTGCGTGAGTTGCGATACGAGCCGCGAATGCGGCGAGTATCGCAAATAGAGACGCAATGAGCGTTTTTTGACTTAATTATACAACGTTGCATACAATACTTTTTCTACGACTAGGTTAAAATATAAAATACATGGACGTCACGCGTGTCTCGTCCGGTCTCTCCGAGTGTGTACAGCCGGCATGACAGTTGTGTCTATGGTAAACTTTTTTTTGATATGGCTGGTGTGACGATAATTAAAATACTTTTTTTTTATGTTGGCATCAATTAATTTAATTCGGAAAGTTTTGTTTTTCTTATGAATCGTAGGAATTTAATTGTTTGTTAAGTTGGTAGTTGTGAATTTTTATCGTGAAGTTAGAATTGAGCGCTTAATCCTTGACCTAATTTTAACCTAGATTTAGAAGTCTGTGGATGCTAGCAATAACGTAAAGTGACTATAACGACACTAGTGCTGTTATGAGGAATAGAGTATAGACTTCTCTGAACTCATATTATGTATGTTCTTATATTAGTGTTCGTGACCAAGTAAAAGACAGATAACAGTACAGGAGTAGAAAAAAGGTTTTTTCTACTCCTGTACTTTTATCTGTCTTTTACTTGGCCACGAACACTAATATATGAACATACATAATATGAGTTCAGAGAAGTCTATACTCTATTCCCCATAACAACACTAGTGTCGTTATAGTCTCATTACGATACTGCTAGCAGCCACAGACTTCTAAATCTAGGTTAAACTTAGGTCAAGGATTAAGCGCTCAATTATAACTTTACAATAAAAATCTACAACTACCAACTTAACAAACAATTAAATTCATTGATGACATAAAAAAAGTATTTTTAATATCGTCACTGCGAGTATACGACAAATAAAAAAAAAGTTTACCATAGACACATACTGTCAGTCATATGTCATATTTGCCTTGTTTGCAGGTTATGCTTAATTTTGTATTTTATATTTTAAAACCTAGTCGTAGAAAAAGTATTGTATGCAACGTTGTATAATTAAGTCAAAAAACACGTAAAGAGTTTTAAATTTAGGTTTTTATAGGTACATAGAAAGGTCGGATACGTTCTTTGAGTGAATCCTACTGCAAAAATACTATTCTATCTTGACTTGACGTAAGTGACAAAATAAATAAATTTTCATCACACTTGCTCGTAAAGGGTGTTATAACACGCGGGCTTATAGACCAGCTCGAGCCGATTTACCTCCCGTGGGTTATAAAAATCTATAACTCCCACGGGAGGAAAAACTGTATGAAAATCTATAACTCCCGTGTGAGTTATGAGTTTAGTTTTAAAATATAGAACCAACCCGTACGTCACTTCAGACTAAGGAGGTTTCAAATCAGCCAAGGTTTATTTCACATCTTCAAAACTTGGCTACAAAACCAATTTTAGAGTATATAAAACTTATATGGTATATTTTACTATTATTTCAGTAATTTTTGCAATTATTTTAATACAATTAAATTAATTTAGTTTAAAATTTTATTTTGAAAATCGGTACAATCTGGCGGCATTGCCTGTCAAGTTTAAAAACTAAACGCAGTTCTTAGCATTATCTGTGGAAGACTATATTGAAAAATGTTGACAGCTGAAGTTGTCTCTTAGCGGGTGCGTTTAGTTTATTTGATTTTTATGTTTTATTTTTTTTCCTCGCAAATGTGATGAAAAACATTGTGTGTACCACGGGCAGTAAGGGGATTACAAACTCGAGTCATTAAAAGCCCTCCGCCTACGGCGTCGGGCTCTTAATAGACTCTCGTTAGTAATCCCCTTCTTACTACCCTCGGTGCACAATGTACTATATTGTTTTGGTGTTTAAATAAACCATTTGATTGTGTTTGTTTGACTATACTGCGATATAATTACCCACCTAATCAACAGACCGATTTCATACAAGGCTCTGTAACAATATTGCCCCTGAAGCGTTCGGAGAACATCAGCGACGATTTCTTGGCCGACGGTCACCAAACCGATTTTTACTTTTAGTAACGTAAGTTTTGTATGACGTGCGGCGGCGGCGGCGGGCAGTAATCATGACGAGAGACTTACCTATTAATAAATTTAAGTATGGCAGATGAGGCTGGCATAATGAATAAGATATTGATAATTGAGGAGCGAACACTATGAACAAGGCGGTTTGGACGTAATTTTGGTGTGCCTCATGATGAAAAATGCTAAAAAAACATCACTGCTGGATACAGATCTCTGCTAATGGAATGGATAAGATGGAACGTGATGATTTAGTGCCCACCATGGCCCAGTGTAGGTTGAGGATTACAAATACACCTTCAATGTAATAATTTGTAATGTTCTTATAAATAATTTTCTATAAAAAATCGAGTTTTATTGAATTGTTTCTTAACACATTCCGTACAAAACTATCGGACAATGTCACAAGTCTCAACTGTGCAATGAGTATGGAGAAGTGACCCCATAATAAAATAAAAATAAATAAAAACTTTTATTTCAGACCAATATTAACATCCATTTAAACTAAAATAAATATTTAAAAAAATTAAACGTTAGTAACAATTTGAGCCTTACAAAACTATGTCAGTTGTACATTAAGAAAGTTGAAAAATTAGCCAAAGAAAAACAATTAAATAATTTAGAAAAAGTGGTCTCTGGCACTGTATGATAGTAGCATGTTTTGACTTTACTTGGCCCTGCCCACAACCCAGTATTTTGTGAGCGGGCAGTCCAGGCGCTCGGCCAACACACTCAGCATACTGTTGCTGCTGTTCCGCACCCACTTCAGCAGTGAGGCTATTCTTTTCCGCCGAATGGCAAAAAAGTCGTCCACCCGAGCTTCGGCAGACATGCCTGATGCACTGCAGTGCTTCGGCAGCTTCAACAGCATCCTGAGTATGTTGTTATATTGGATACGCAAATGTTGTATACCCTCTGAGTAAATCTCACCCACAGGCTGCACGTGTAAAATGTTTGACAATAGGCTTTAAAAAGGGTCAAAATGACTTGATTATTACAACGTGCAAACCTGCAGGCGAGCATATTGCCTCGTACTGCCAACGCTCTTCTCTCCCTTTCCATATCTAGGTCATCATTTAGGTTCGCAGTGAGCATTTGGCCCAGATACTTAAATTGGTTCACTACTTTAAGGGGCTCGCCCCCCAGCATGATCCTAGGCAAAGTGTTTTTTTGTGCCTTAAAAATAAGCAACTCACTTTTGTTAGCGTTATATTTAAGACCATGCTGTAGGGCGTACTTCTCACACAGTCTAAGCAGCTCCCTAATCGAGTTGACCGATGGTCCCAGCAAGATCATGTCGTTCGCATAACTTATCTTATTGAAACATACTTCCCCAATATGGCAGCCGACATGAGTACTGCCGAGCTTCTCGATCAACTCGTTCACATACAGGTTAAACAGGATAGGGAATGACAACCCACCCTGTCTATCTCCACACTTCAATCTATACTCACCCGAGTCGACCCCCGCCCATCTTACCCTATTGACCTGGTTGTTGTACCAATACTTTAGCAAGGCAACGCACTCCCTCGGTAAATCGGTTTTTTGTAGCTTGTCCAGTCGCCATCAGATATATCTGAGCTGTCAGTGTACTCATAAATATCTGAACACGGCTCTAATGCTATGAAAATAGAGCCGTGTTCAGATATTTATGAGTACACTGACAGCTCAGATATATCTGATGGCGACTGTCCCACAGCATATCGTACACAACCAGGCTAAAAGCCTTAAAGAGGTCCAGGAAACACGCATACACAGGTGTGTTCCTGTCCTTATAGTACTTACCTGACAGCCTGCTTAACGCACAAAATTGCACTTTCCGTCGACAGACCTGGCCGGAAACCGAATTGAGCGTCGTTTAATTTAATATATGTATTTTCAAAGTTGCGCATGAAGCAAACCATCAAGCACTGTCGCCAATAGGTACAGTGGCAAGCGATATGGGCCTATAGTTGCCCATGTCCGATATAGGTCACCCGTTTTGTTTTTAACAATAGGCACTACCACTATATTTACGAGTTGCTGGGGAAGATAGGCGTGCCTGAGGCAGATCGTGATGAACAAAGACAGAACGCGCGGCAGGTGCACCCCCGCATGTTTGAGGTGCTCGATGCTGAGACCATCATGACCCGGCGATTTGCCCCTTTGCATGTTTTTATCAACATCTTTAGTTGTAAATCTTAAGGAACTTTCACCCTTGACGGTCCCAGCATCACCCACCTGATCCACACTCGACTTTATTAAAGGGCTCACTGCAAACAGTCTACTAAAATTATTAGCGATATTCTTACTATCACACTCACCACCCACGCTCAGAGGGACCCCCGACTTAGTAAAAAAAAAAAAAAAAAATTATTTATTCTTTTTCATGAAAACATTACATAGGATGTGAGTTGGTGCCTCGGAGTAATAATAATGGAAGCACGGACTCCTGAAAAAAATCATCATGGCTCCACATTGGGGGCACCGGGACAGGGAGCGTGCTAAATACCAAATAGATTTAATTTAGAATAAGTTTCATATTTTAAAGGTGGGGGCTAGCTTTTATAGCCTATTGTACATTTTCGTACAATCAGCAACTGCTCATCGAGACTCATTTAACGAAAATAAACAAGTTGTTTAAAATAAACGCTTGTAAAATAACAAATCTGTTCTAATTTCGGTGGCTTGGTTCTGGCTATGACCGATGATGTGTATGTATGTAGCTAAAATTCCTTCAGCCTATGAAAGGCAAATGAAATTATTGTACAGGGGCTCCGAAATTTACGTCAGATATTTAATATTGTTAAAATAATTGGTAGATCCTACATAATAAGTAATTTTGCAAGAAAACTAATAGTAGATTGTGTCACAAGGGAGCAAAATGATATATTTACGGCGAGGGCGTACATTGAATCCTGAACGAAGGGACGGATTCTACAATTGAATCCCGAGCGTAGCGAGGGATTCTAAAGTAGAATCCGGAGCGTAGTGAGGGATTCAAGTGTTAACGCCCGTGGTGAAAATAATTTTGCTACCTTGTGACACATACTGCTTTTCACACCGACTATGAGGAAAATTTAAATACAAACGCTACCTACCAAAATAACGAAAACGAAATATATATAGTTAGTCAAAGAGCATCACACATTTTTAATAAAATGAAATGTGAAATTGTTAAATTTACAGTTCCTTATTATTTTATAAAACGTTTATTACTTTTTACGGACGGGACGAATTTACCACTTCCATATTATATTTATGGCCCTCGCCTGCGGCTCGGACCCCAAACACCTGTGGTCTGGGCCATTCCTTATTATCGACTTTATGTAGAGTCGATATGTAGAGTCAATGTAGAGTCGATATGGAGAGTCGATATGTAGAGTCGATATGTAGAGTTGATATGTAGAGTCGATATGTAGAGCAATAATGTAGAGTCGATAATGTAGAGTCGATATGGAGAGTCGATATGTCGAGTCGATATGTAGAGTGGATATGTAGAGTCGATATGTAGAATCGATATGTAGAGTCGATATGTAGAGTCAATAATGTAGAGTCGATAATGTAGAGTCGATATGGAGAGTCGATATGGAGAGTCGATATGTAGAGTCGATATGTAGAGTTGATATTTAGAGTCGATATGTAGAGTCAATAATGTAGAGTCGATAATGTAGAGTCGATATGGAGAGTCGATATGTAGAGTCGATATGTAGAGTTGATATGTAGAGTCGATATGTAGAATCGATATGTAGAGTCAATAATGTAGAGTCGATATGTAGAGTTGATATGTAGAGTCAATATGTAGAGTCTATAATGTATGGTATGGCAATGGCATATTCTAAGCAGGTTCAAACTAAAAATACCCTGTAGGTAGTCCTTGAACAGAAAAGTATCACTTTGATCCCTCTTATGAGGGATCAAAATACTTTTTTCTGAATAGGAGGTGTGAAAATGAGAATTGTGAAACTGCACGAGTCTAAAAAAATATCCGTCGACTGGGGATCGAACCAGGGACCTCTTACACACAAAGCAAAAGCAAGGTATCAATCACCGAGCCAATGAGTTATTTATCTGTCAAGAATTATCTTCAGTTGTGGGCATGTGCGCGTAAGATGTCATTTGTCATTTCACAGCATAATCGTTTGTTAAGAATTTAATTATTATGAATGGAAAAGAAACAAAACATTTTTTGGCTCATTTCGCAAAACCGCTTTACTACCTATATCGTTCCTTTAAAATTAAAAACGGAATAATATTTTAATAGGTATTTTCTAGAGCTAGAAAAAGTGTCATTTGTATTTTCTAAATTGACCTCTCTTTGTCTAGCCGTTCCTATGCTAGCAAAGACTTCAACGGGGTCCAGGAAAAATAAAGGTCATTCAAATGTGAATAGGATAAAATTATAGTTTTATTTTATATTAAAAACTCGGAGTAAAATGTCTGGTTCTTCCCAATTGCGGGGAAGCACGGGAGCGGCGGTGGCGCGCCCACGGCCCGGCACCGGAATGCATGCCGGCATCCGCACCTTATTGTAATAAGAATTTGGCGCGTAAAAAGTGCCTCACTCTTCCCAGAAAACTGCCGGCCTCATACAATTTCTCAGAAAGGGCGATGGGCGCCATGTAAGTAGGTATTCTTTTTTTTCTTGCCACTTACTTTAATGATCTTCAGTTCCCTGTTCCGCGTGCAGATTTTATATTTTATTTGACGGCTTACTGTTTTGATTGTTTGTGGTGTAGGTAATTCCAGATAATCGATTGTTTAACAGACCGTCCCGTTTACTCGTAAGTAGAGACCGGATTTGAAGTAGCGATCTCAATATTAATATGGATATGACTGGTATTATTTATTATTTTTTCTACACACAAAAATAATGTAACTTATCGGAACAAAAAAGTAAAAACCTTTTTGGAAGCTTTTGTAAATATTGGTCAAAAATTATGGTGATAATAAATAAAAACATCGTTTTTTTATTTTTGAAATAGTTTATTTTTTTAAGTTCTTCTTCTTTAATATTTCTTCTGCACAATGCACAGTAAAAATTAAGACCTTATATAACCAACATGACAATATGTATTTAACAAATTGCACTAGTCATATCCACATTAATATTGAGATCGCTACTTCAGATCCGGTCTCTACTATAAGTCATAACTAGAGAACGGATTTGAAGTAGACAGAAAAATTAACAAACGATGTTTTTATTTATTATCATTATAATTTTTGCGCAATATTTACAAAAGCTTCCAAAAAGGTATTTACTTTTTTGTTCCGATAAGAATGTTATTGAGAATATATTTAAGTCTTATTATGCCCTATATATTCCTTTAAATTTAGGGTTCTAGCTTTAGCCAGCACAAAATTACGGGAGGCTGAAAATGGCTTGAATAGCTTCGAGAAAAGGATGGTACGGCTGTGCCTTTGTTTTGCTCGACTTGGCGGGGGCACTGCCGTGTGGTGATTGAGATACGACCTGTGATTCAGACACATACCCAAATTGCTCCCTTGTAGATCACACGACGGTAATCTAGAGTATATTCCACACTTTTACGTTCGATGCTGCGCCATCACCGATCCAATATTTTCGCATCCAACTAGCTGTTTAAAATAAAAGATAATCGTCTACGCATCCTGTAGCGTTTAAAACTTTTAATAAACCAGCATAACTATACATATATTAGGTCACTAATATATACTAGTATAGGTATGCTGGTTTATTAAAAGTGTTGTGGGCAAGTCATTGCCCATAAAGGCAAATGTGCCCTTAAATATGTGACGACTACTCTCTACAGGCGAAGGGCTACTTACCCAGTTGCCGATAAAGTCCTAGCAATAGGTGGTTGTTATAATGATGCAATTAAAAGTCGTCCTTTTTGATAAACGACAAGCTAATACCTTTTGCCTGAAAACTTAACTTCTGCTCTTGCTCGCTCTTGGTCTTGACCTATTGCGAAAGGTTGTTACGAGTCAAGGTGTCAAATCATAACAAGGGCAAGCTCGCCTACGAGTTATGTCCATTTTGTTGATGAGTAAGTTAGAGAACGGCATGGCACATCGTGGTCGCCTGCGAGCGGGCGGATGCGTCCAGTGCGCTACGTGGCCGTATGTACTTAAGCCGCTGTTAGTAGTCGAGAAGCGCGCGCGGCGACGGCGCGGGCGCGTTTCTTTTTTGTCCCCCGCGGATTCCATTGCCCCATGTCCAACCTGTAAGTCCGGCAGTTTGCCGAGCGTTGACCGCGCTTTGCCGCGAAGCGCAAAGCCGTTGGACAACTATGCTGCGACCCTTTCGATTACTTGGTAAACATTTTCAGATTCTCCTTGATGACAATTTATGATCATGGGAGTTCTTGCTTCTTTTGAGGGTTTTATGTGCTGCTTTCCTGATTTTTTTTGTTTTAATTTATCGTTCGTTACATTGTATGTATTTGAATATCCTTGGGATGGTTGATATTGGAAATATCTGTTAATTGTGCTATATCATATACAATTTCCCACAGTAATAATTTCCCCTTAATAAATAGTGACCATCATCATAATCATCTGCTTGTACAGGTACCTACTTATATTATTATATGATAAGTATCATTTCATATGTATTTAAATGTTCGGTTGATAGTACATATACATGTTAAATAGCTACATATTTGCATTGACTTATGTTTATACTCCTGCAAATAGATGTGCAAGCTTTGGGCTTATTATTGAATATTATGTTCGTAAAGAAATGTTTGTTGTATAAGAAAAAAGATAAACAAACAACGGTACATAGAATAGGGCTGGTGCTGTAAAAGGGGTCTTAGGTAAAAACGTTTAATTATTTTTCTGGAGCATTATTTCGTGTGCTTGCTTATTTATACGACTAGACTAAGACTATAGCACATTACTGCAGAGGCCGGGAAGTAAGGAGTTGCCGGCCGAGTACAGATAGTTACGAGGCGGGCAACCCCATTTCCCGCCGAGGTATGTATAGTGCTTTTCTCAAATATGCATTGAAATAAATAAACTTACTAATATCCTTACTTACCCTAAATATTATTTTATCAGAAACTTTCTATCAGAAAGTGACGTTAGTGACATTTATATCCATAGACAATACAAATGTCAAGTCACGTTCGGAAACCATATACAACCAAAAGCTATTTCAGTTTACATTTTTACCGCGAATATTTAGATGAAATATTTTAAATGTCTATTCTTGTGGTTTAGTTTGCAATTTATAATAATTGGAAATTGTTTATAATGTGTTATTTGTTATGTTCATGTCAATTTTAAATAAATAAAACTGCAAAATATAGCAAAAATCGTTTTTTGTTTTTTTAATAGCTGAATGCCGTGATGCTGTGGCCCAAATAAATGTGGAATGGAAATTTAAAAAAAAATACATTGCCGGCCTAATGTAAGTATGAAATTCCATTACGTGCCAAGTGTCAAGCCGCACCGGAAACGAGGTACTTTGCGGCCTATTTTTAGGCACGTAATGTCAACATTTCATGCCATGTTTGAGAAAAAACATTTTATCTTTGGTTAGAGCGAGACAGACGGCATTCTATTAATTCAAAAATATATTTTTTACTTCTTTCACCTTGCCAGTCCGTCCCGCAATCAATGTGAAGGTCGCAAATGCAATATGTAACCTTCACAGTACGTAGTCCGTAGAGGGTGAGTAGTGCGTGGTGGCTATTCGAATTTCAATCTGTATTTTTAACATTAGAATTCTTATAGCAAGGACAGTGCCTAGGTAGGTACTGTCTTTCCTGCAAAAAATGACACATTTGTTGTACTGGACCACCCTTGGATAAGTACTCGTGCATATACCTGCCTTGTTGGCTGAAAATTAGGAAGGTTAATAGAACGAATCCATGAAACTTCACATGTTCACAATAATACACAAAATGCAACCGACGATAACTATCTAACAGATAAGGCTAAAGTCGAGACGAGCTCTGCTGGCACATTTATTTTGCGTCCATCATTTCCACGGCCAGTAAGTAAAGACCTACGTCGATGTAACGGTTTTGAGATTCCCCGAGAGACGGTGATAATCCTCACACGCCTACTTACTGTTCGTCCATACTCCGTTTAATAAGCACGCACTTCATACTCTAAATAAGGTATATTAGGGTAAGATCGGACGACTTTTTGACAAGTTAAAGACTTCAGGAGCATTCCATGAAACATGCTATGGCAGCTACCCTAATAAAAGTTATTAGCTGCTAAGAAACACTCCCAATCTTAAAGCCAAGTTATAATATTACCGTATCGATATTCAACTTCCTAATTTTATATAATATGTTAAAAGTATTGAAAAGGTAGTGTCGCTTAGGTACGCAGGTAATGTTTCCGTGGAACGCTCCTTCTACCCCTTACTCCTGCTTCCTCCTACCCCAGATACCGACAGCGCCCGCTAGGCTTGTGAGAACAATAATGCGGTTCGAAAAAAAACGGCCGCCATCTGAGCAAAAGTTACGAGCGCCCGTTAGGCGGGCGCTTGGGCGTGAAAGTGTTAATGATGAAAATCAAAATTCTTTCTTTGGCCCGTTAAGATGGGGCATTCGGGTAACGTTTGGTTTATAAAATTTGAAAATGCGCTGTTTCTCTGCTCAAATTGCAAAAAGAGAGTGTCATCACATTTTCAACTTTATAGCACGTCCAGTCGCTATAATATAATATCGGTGACTAAGAAATGGGTCGCAACTAAACTACCTACCTGGCGATGTTGCCCGCTACCGCAAGTATAGCCTAATTAAATGAGAATCGCAATTTGAATTATCCCGCCTTACCCCGATCCTATCTTACCCCAACATACCTTTCGCACGTTCAACTATTTCGGTGTATAGAAGACTTATGTTCCATCTTTTATTGTGGTAGTTGTTACAAGGCCGAGGCGAAGCCGAGGGCTTTAATAACACGAGTTTGTAATTCCTTTACCGCCCGTGGCACACACAATGTTTTTCATCACACTTGTGAGGAAATCTGATTAAAATAACCTTACTTAACCTAAATAAAATTGTAAAACTGACAGTGACATTAGTGACATCCATAGACAGTGCGAATGTCAAGTCACGTTCGGAAACCAAAGCGGTAAAGACTTAAAATGGTTGATTTTATATTTGCAAAATAAAAGTTAAATAACTAAATATTTTTACTAAAAAAAACCCGACCGCGGTGCACTTTAAAAGTGCATAAAATCCGCCATTTTGTTTATTTTAACGAACTTCATACCCAGTGACGCCATCAAGACGAATCCAATGATGTATCATTTATCAAAGTCGGTTGTGCCATTGAGTAGTTACGAACGGACACAGGAACGGACATACATACATACAGGTCAAACACATTACCCTCCTTTGGGCTTCGCCGCAGTCGGGTAAAAAGTAAGTTGGCGTTTCCTTTGAACATGACAAATAAGAGTAAAACAGAACTAGCGTTTCAAATTAAAAAAAAAAAAATATTTCGCCCTAGGGCGTAATAGGTCATTTACGGCCCGCAAAACCTACGTGTAACAACACCATTTTCGAGCAAGTGTGATGAAAAATATATTAGAGCAGGGCTTCCCAAAGTGTGCGTCGCGGCGCCCTGGTGCGCCGTAGAAAGTAAAGAGGGGCGCCGTGAGTCGATCCTCTATCATTATCTAAAACCACAATTATTCGCGGGTACCTATAAAGCAACAATACCTATTTTGAGCGAACTGGGGTAGGGCGCCGTGACAAAATACTAAGCTTGTAACTGCGCCACGGGCTGAAAAAGATTGGGAACTCCTGTATTAGAGAAAGCGTCCAGATTATAATTTTCCCATTGCACAAAGCCACCAGCTAGTTATGCTGCGGAGTTGGGCTCTCAGATATACACTTAAAAGTTTCGCTTGTGTCGCAGACGGTGAATGTAGAGTGGCTTGTTGTTTACTGTGTGTCAGTTACAGCCTAGAACCTACCTGCTATTCAAAATGTAATCGATTCATGGCTCCGCTCGGTCGTAGATAAATTCTTATAATATTTACAACGTTTACCTAACTATCCTTTTTATTTACATATCATAAACCTTCTATAATGCCGCCAATTATAACCAACATAAAGATAAACTCTTTTGTCAGCGCAAATTTCTTATCTGTGAAAATGTTATTATTGCTTCATGATAACATCGAATTTGATGTTATTATGATATTCAAATTTCGAGCATCTCTGAAAATTTGATTTGACCCCAATTCTAATATCAGTCGAAATGATGTTTTTTCCGAAATGAAATTTCAATAACAAACAATTTTGACAAATCACGCACGTTACCTACGTCATATCGAACTACACTTGGGAGCAAAAAAGCGACTCAACAACATGGCTCTTTTCAAAGTTAAATATCCGTGCTCCCATTCACGTCGACTCTAGTCAATGTGGTACCAAATGAAAGCTGAATATTTAAACTTAAAAAAAAAAAAGAAAACTTTTTAATTTTCTGTTCTGAAAAAATGGCTTGTTTACACGTTTGAATTTACATTTCATTGCATCTTTATGCATACAATAAAATGCTAATTCAAACGAAAAATGGAAAACAATTTCCTCAATACAAAACTATTTTTTTTTAGTGCTTTGTGTTTCCATCGTAAGCATTTTCCACACAATTTATGCGGTCCTTCATGGATCAAATCAGTGTTCGTATGGTTTCCTGTGGAAAAGATTCCCACTCCTCCACCAAAGCTTCTTTCAAGTCAAATCGTGTCTGGCGCGGTATTCCGGGCTTGAACTTTTCTTTTCAGGAAGTTCTAGACGTGCTCGATGGGGTTCAGGTCAGTACTCAGCGGCGGCCAAAAGAGAGTGGGGATTCTTACTTTGGCGAGGTAGGTTCAGTCGCAAATGGTTCGACAGGGCTGATGTAGTGTAGAGCCTGCACGGCCAGTTCCACCACGTGAAATTATCGCATTGCACAAACGTAAGATCTTTTACGTCCGCTATACTCACTCTCAAAATCACAAAAGTCAATATAACAGAACGAAACGAACTTAATATTACCTAGTTCTTGCACTTTTTTCGACACACGTGCGGAGAGCTGAGTGCGGACCTGTTTCTAGCGATATGGCGCAACCGAATATTCGGTTCGGTAAGACCTGAACCGAATGTTCGGCCGAATATTCGTATTCGGCAAAGTCCGTATTCGGCCCATCACTAGTCTGAATAGGCTACTTGACCCCTTTTTTAAAGTTTGTCTTATATTATTAATTATTATCTGATTAACGGAAAATATATTACCCTATTTTTTTACGACCTAGAAAACCGCAAAATTATAATTTAAACTTCCGTAACCGGGCGAAAACGATGCTAGCTATTAGTGCTTATCGATGCTAGTCTTTAGATTATCTGTGGTGTGACGTCATTCAAACCGAAAACATTTGACATTTAGGATAAATGTCAAATGTTTTCGGTTTGATTTGTTCGTTCATGGGGAATGATAATAGTAATCAATCAATCAAAACGAAACGGTTACAATCACAACCTCAAAACCCACCAAGTCACTTATGTCAGTGTCACAGCAAAGCAAAGCTACATAGTGAGTTTCACTCGTATAAGATTAGACATGAAGTAGTAGATTAAGATCCTATGACATCACATCATGGCATGGCCGACACCGTTTTCAGAACTCAAAATAAAAATAAATAAGACAAATTTTCAATTAAAAATATGTAGCCATCAAACACTTTTAATAAACCGTAATCGAAAAATATTGATTTCTTAAATAAATAAGTAGGTACTACAGAAAATAATCATTTATTGCACCAAATTTGATATGAGTCTAGTACCTAGCCTATTTACGAATTGAAGTAGGTATGTACATTTAATTATTTCGACAGTAGCAATTTTATAACTATGGATTGCAGCATTAATTTTTAAGTGGTTTATCATTTTAACACCATTCGAACGAAGCGACCAGAAAAGCTTAGAATTTAATAGAACTATGGTTCCATCCAATTAGATTGCACTAAATCATCGACGCTGATTGCAGTGTATCTATTACAGGTACGCCACTTTATTTACAGATACAATGTACTTAGTCATGCAGATAAGATGCTTCTATAGCAGGAAGGCGAAGGGGATAAAGCGCATCCTCTGGTGCTGAAACGAGACAGCGCGATTGGACGTGGCAGTTGCTCGCGCGCAGTTCATTGATGCGCAGTCGCATTCGCGGGACGAGGGGAGGGGGGAGGAATGCGGCCGATGCGAGCAATGACCGCGCCAGGGTCGCTTCCTTTACGAGAAGCGCGGCCGTCGTACTACAGCCAATATCCCCTCCCCCCGCTCGACCTTACTACATGACCAGCATGCCCTCTCGACTTGGGCGCGCTTTTCGACCCGCAGTCCGTTACGAAAATGAAATGCGCCGCATTCCGCGATCGTTCCGTCGTTTCTGTCGCACCCGCCGGCGCTGCGCGTTCTCAGTCTCGCGCCAGCGTGTAGGGTCATTGTGCCGGTAGCGCGGACAGTGCCAGTTCGCGGACAAATGGCCGGCAACATTTCTTAAAATTGAGAAAATAGGATTCCCAAGTGATTAGCTGTATAAAAATACGTCTTATGCGGATCTTAGGTAGTGGGGCAATGAGACTGCATTGTATTTAAAACAAGGGATGCTACCCTAATGCAGGGATTGGCCAGTCAATTTATGCTATTACCGTGTGGTGAGTGGACGTACGGTAAGTTACAAGAAAAATTGCCGCGGCGCTCGGGGCTTGACTGAAAGTTTATCAATTAGTATGAATGCTGCATTACTATTAGATGTTTAGTTAGGTTAATTATGAAACTATTAACTTAATGTTATGGAATTTTTGTAATTTATTGACTCAATTTAATAAAAATTAAGTGTCCGCAGAACCGGTGTGCGGGTTTGTTAGGTACACCGGTTGGCGGACACGTGGTCGCCAACCGAGATACCTAATCGAATTTTGATTTTCACTTTGTGTTAAAAGTAACGCTAAAAATTCTGTCAACATTAAAGATATGTTAAGATTAATGGATTTACAAGTTATTATTTAGATTGCGACCACTTTTTTGTTTTAAGAATCATAGTAAAATTGATTTGAAACTAATCATTAAACAGGTGTCCGGTGAACCAAAACAACGAAAATATGCTTTCAGTATGCGGACACATGTGATTATTGGGACACAAAATATATTAATTTGGTTTAAAAAAAACGCTTTGTAGGTAAAACCTTTTAATTATGTGGCCTGTGTTGATATTTGGTACAATTAACTTTAAAATTTGTTAAAAAACTGGTGTCCGGTGGACCGAAACAACGTAAATATGCTTTCAGTATGCGGACAGCCGTGATTATTATAGCCATTTATAATCCCCGACACAAAAAGAGGGGTATTATAAGTTAGAACGCTATGTGTGTGTGTGTCTGTCTGTCTACCTGTGTGTTTGTCTATGGCACCGTAGCTCTTAAACGGGTGAACCGATTAAGATGCGTTTTTTTTTATTTGAAAGCAGGTTTTCTAGTGATAGTTCTTGAAAAAACATGTGTCATCAAAATGGTTTTAGCCGTTCATGAGATATCCGAATTTGAAATGAAAAGGTCGAAGTTTTTAAGTCGGGGTGTTTTTTAATGCTATTGATTTATATTTTAGATGCCACCTCCAAAATATAGAGATAAAACTAAAACAAAAGTAAAATATTCTGATAAAGATTTAAAGAAGGCACTTAATGCAATTTAGACACACGGCAAAGGTTTAAGCCTTAAACATGTTTCCCTTAAACTTTAAGCGAAATCGTTAAAGCTAAACAGACAGAACAACACAGCCCCTATCCTCCATAGTGAAGCCCTCACTTTCTTCGGACACGCGCCAAGTCCTGAAGCTTTGCTCATGGCAAAATAGACGGCGCTAACCGTGCGGTTGTCTCCCATGAGGTGAACCGACCAAATCAAGTCTGCCACAAACTGCCCTCTGCACGAGAGCACCAGGCGTGCATCTATCAGAGAAGAATGGCACCGTGTGGTTAAGCTTGCCACTCAAGCCATGAAAGCCACGACAAAGAAGAGAACTGACTGCCGGCTGCAACTTCTGTTGCAGCCGGCAGTCAGTCGCCAGATGTCAGTGTCTTCGGTCCTTTTTTTTGAAGCCTGACAAACTTGCAAGCCTTACTGGCTCTTGCAAAAATTGGACCCAGTGGGGGCCCTGGCTTTCCCTGACGTCAAACCAGGTTGCTGGCCGGACTACCTTGAGTGGATCAGACTAGGTGGGAGCCGGGGGTGCCTGGGGTCGAACCAGGTTGCTAATCTCGGTCCACCTTAAAGTTACGCTGATTGCTCAAAGTGAGCAGCGGACCAGCGGGAAGGTTGAAGCGGATCAACCTGTCCTTATGTGAGTGTGTGAATCGAACGAATGGGAGTTTTAGTTGCCGGTTCGCTAAACCTAGCCCAGCTAAGAAGACTCCGCCAAGAAACTTAGCTGGGCCCGAGCAAGGTCGGAGTGAAGTTAATCCAGGACATTCTGGTTCTGGGGCAAGTCGGGACGCGGCCCTTGTGTGCTGTTGTCGCGAGGAGGTCGACCCCGCCGACGGGGACGACCCTGTGAGCGTCGATTCTTTCAAATTCTGCTGAGATGTCGTCGTCTGGGTCAGTGAGGAAGCTCCTAGGGCGCCGGGTGAAGCGGCCTCTGGTGAGGCTGGACCGGCTGAGCTCGTGTCTTTGGTCCACTAAACTCGTCTTGGAAGACAATTGTGAGAAAAATGTTGTCCAAGCCCGAAAACTTGAACTCATGTGTGACCAAAACAAACTTCTGCAAGTTATTTAAGGAAACATTATTTTTTATTATCTAAGTGCTACTAAGTAGTTATGATATTAGTATATACAATATAAAAATATATATTATGTTCTATGTTGTATTATTTGCGATTTTATTTGCATAAAACTCAGTGTCCGCTAACTGGTAACCACTGTCCGCACACTGAAAAAAGTGTACGCCAACTGAAATTTCGGCTATTTTTCAATTTTTTCCCATTTTATTCGTATTCAGATGCTGAATAGGATAGTACCATTACTTTTTCACAAAAAGACTATATTCTTGACATATTTCAATACTTATCACCATTATTTTTCGTAAAAAACATATATTTTAAAGGGGTTGAAGTCAGCAACTCCGTTAACTGTCCGCCAACCGGCACAACCACCCTACTCGATCCCTTGGCTTCTTATAAGGATGCAAGGCGGAAAACATGTGCCCTGCGCTTGAGGAACCGTTTTCTGCGTCGCTTGTTGCGGTGTTAATGGCTTTGTTGCCTCTTTTGTCTACTTTTGAGCTTGACAATGCTACTTGTATTAAAGTTGGCTTTAAATTCGTTGACGATATCTTCTAGGTACTTCTTATATTATTACGGTAGAATGAATTTTGCTTTATAAGTGGATCATACAGCTGAAAATCATTAAACGCGTTTATCAGTCAGAAAATAAAAATACAAAATTTCTACCGAGCATCAGATTCAAAGGCAAACAAAAGTACAGGAAACCAGTAGATATGCATACATATTTGTCTAGTGTGTCTGGGACACTTTTACTAACAAAAATCCATTTTGAAAATACTTTTCCTACTTAATAAATAAAATTTAGAAGGTTAGTACCCACAACTTGATAAATAAAAACATCTCACAACAAACAAATGCTAGGTAGGGGTCAAAAAATATTTACCATGATTGGAATAGTTTCAGCCGTTTTTTCGCGTGATGTAGACGCAAACTATACTTCGGCATACATTGTCTAAAAGGTGGTGCCCAAGTGGCAGTGGCGCACTGGTAGGTAAATAATAAATATTCATACTTTCTGGCGCAATCGTACGGTCACGGAATTTAATTGTTAAGCCATTTCAGTCTAGTTTTGTCGTGTAATACACAATCTATGACACGACTATTGTAAGGTGACCCCTAAATGGGTTAACAATTAAAGTCCGTGAGTGTAGGCACATCGTGCTATTTAAATGTTTATCTGGACTCATCACCCCGATACGAAAATTGGTTCTTCCCATATTATTCTATGAACTAATTTCACTTGCAAAGGGAAAAGATATGGGATAAATATTTAGTGTTCAAGTTTTTGCCATACTGTATCCTACCTAATCATAATACTATAAATGTGAAAGTTTGTGAAGGTGCTTGGATGTTTGGACGGTTAGATCTTTGGATGTTTGTTACTAAATAGAAATACCTAACGGGGTAACAACTGGATGGATTGAGATGAAATTTGGCATGCAAGTAAAGCTGGTCCTGGATTGAAACATATATGTACCTACTTTATATCCCGGTAAAGAGTTCCCTTGGGACAATCGGAATAACGCGGGCGAAGCCGCGGGTAAATACTAGTTGTCAGTGGCGTGGCGTCCATAGAACCCGATTCCCACCGGCTTGCCTATTTTTTAAAGCATATTACCGGAGTATCTACTACTCCTAAAGAAAAAGTAATCCAAACCTGCTCCGGCTTTACTAAGAATATATTTGACGCCACGCCACTGCTAGTTGTATATGTATATGCCTAATACTGTCTCATTCAACGTGTTTTTTGAAGTCGGTTGTTGTGAATTATAATTTTGTAAAGTGAGCTGTTGATTATTATGCATATGCAATAATAAAATTCTCACAATTATTAGACCTTGCAAATCTTGCATGTAACGCTTAGAGATTTTTCAAGGCACTCATAGAATAGATTAGACACTAACACACTTACATTAACGCATATACCTAAACGACAAAAAAAAGCAGGAAGCCTACGTAATACCCTGTTTACGTAGCAGGTTTCATTCTTTGTAATCAGCAATGAGTCAGCTGAAAATGTGTACAAATGTCACCGTAACATTGTAATATCCGTGCTATTTAATAAATGGGTGACTCGTTTAGCCTAGCGGGAGTGACAGTACCTACGAAGTTATAAGTCTCCAGTTCAAATCGTTTCAATGGCATTTTTCCTTTTTTTTTCCTCTGGATGGGGTTAACTACACTATAATACTTTGCATCCATTTAAGGTGAATCGGTCGCTGGTAGGGCGTGCAAAACCGGGAAATTTTAGTATGTCCGTAGCGGGATTTCCCGGTTCTCTCATACTAAAATTTCCCGGTTCTACACGCCCTAGTCGCTTGTTATCCGTACAAACAAAAAGAGAGTTCAGATCCTGGAAATTTTGGTTGGCATAATAAGTTTTATTTTGTGGCTTGATATATGCACAAAACGAAATAACAAGTGCGAATAAAAAATATTTTTAGTAATTAAATTTTAGCTTCGAATGATGTTAATAGATGGCGCTGACCATATAGGCACGGCTAGTGATCCAAAGGACTCGAGCCTTTTAGCCCTTTTTAAAAAGGCTCGCCTTGAAAAAAGGGCTAAAGGGCTAGAAAGTCCTTTAGGCTTTTAGGCTAGGCTTATTTAAAGCCAAGACTCCGGGGCTCGAGCCCTTTAAAAAGACTAGCCTTTTTCATATGAGATAGTATAGTTGGTAGGTGGATAGAAGGGTAGGCGGGTAGAAGGGTAGGTGGGTAGATGGGTAGATGGGTAGAAGGGTAGATGGTTAGAAGGGTAGGTGGGTAGAAGGGTAGGTGGGTAGATGGGTAGTTGGGTAGAACGGTAGAAGGGTCGGTGAGTAGAAGGGTAGATGGGTAGAAGGGTAGGTGGGTAGAAGGGTAGGTGGGCAGGTGGGTAGAAGGGTAGGTGGGTAGAAGGGTAGAAGAGTAGAAGGGTAGGTGGGTAGAACGGTAGGTGGGTAGAAGGGTAGGTGGGTAGGTGGGTAGATGGGTAGGTGGGTAGAAGGGTAGGTGGGTAGAAGGGTACATGGGTAGATGGGTAGAAGGATAGGTGGGTAGAAAGGTAGGTGGGTAGAAGGGTAGATGGGTAGAAGGGTAGGTGGGTAGAAGGGTAGTTGGGTAGATGGGCAGGTGGGTAGAACGGTAGGTGGGTAGAAGGGTAGGTGGGTAGAAGGGTAGAAGAGTAGAAGGGTAGAAGGGTAGGTGGGTAGATGGGTAGGTGGGTAGAACGGTAGGTGGGTAGATGGGTAGGTGGGTAGAAGGGTAGGTGGGTAGAAGGGTAGGTGGATAGAAGGGTAGGTGGGTAGAAGGGTAGGTGGGTAGATGGGTCGGTGGGTAGATGGGTAGGTGGGTAGAACGGTAGGTGGGTAGAAGGGTAGGTGGGTAGAAGCGTAGGTGGCTAGAAGGGTAGATGGGTAGGTGGGTAGAAGGGTAGGTGGGTAGAAGGGTACGGGTGACGATGATGATGAATGGGACTAAAAATGATGATGATGAATGAGACTAAAAATGATGATGATGATGATGAATGAGACTAAAATGATGATGATGATGAAGAATGGGACTAAAAGGGATAATGATAATGATGATGAATGTGACTAAAAATGATGATGATGATGATGATGAATGAGACTAAAAATTATGATGATGAATGAGACTAAAATGATGATGATGAATGAGACTAAAAATTATTATGATGATGATGCATGAGACTAAAATGATGATGATGATGAAGAATGGGACTAAAAGGGATGATGATGATGACGATGATGGTGAATGGGACTAAAAAGGATGATGATGAATGAGACTAAAATGATGATGATGATGAAGAATGGGATTAAAAGGGATGATGATGACGATGAATGAGACTAAAAATGATGATGATGAATGACATTAAAAATGATGATGGACTGACCGACCGGGAGGGTCATTGCATACCAAATTTTAACACAATCAGCAGTACCGCGGTTTAAATGTGCAAAAGGCAACAAATAGACAGACTGACAGACAGAATTACTTTCGCATTTATGTATGAATTAATTAACAACTAAGGGTCGATTCAACCAAACTCGTATTAATACGCGAGTAACTATACCAGGAAATGTCTATTCCACAATTTTAATCCCGAATAATCCAGTACACGTTTTACCACGCAATCTAAAGTATAGCTATACTTGGAATTACTAACCGCAGATAATTGAATGAATCATGAACGAATGATGAACGACTGTATTACCCGGTAAAAGAATAACGTCTCGCTACAGGACGACGCTAATGCTGAAATCCTGTCAACTCAATTTTGTAGCATTAAACATTTGAAATCAGACACTGACTGATGTCAAAATAGTTTTAAAAACATTTGTTGGCGGCATTTTACATTATCTAGATCTATACTAGTCAGCTAGCTATAAAATTGCAATTTAAAGTAAAATGAGTGACGATAAGCGTAAACGCAGTGCTAATTGGCTGCCGTCTGAAAAAGAGCTTCTCTTAAACCTAATAGAACATTATTTTAATATAATTGAAAATAAAAAACGGATGGCGTAACTATGAAATCTAAATTAGCCCAAATTGTTTCCGACCAATATAATAGCCAAACGACCCACAGTTTTCGCACTGCTGATAACTTGAAAGCTCAATGGGAGAGCATGAAAAAAGTTCAACAACAACTACAACACAAGTGACAGTGACATACAGATAAAGGCAAGATGAGACGCCATTTTGGAATAGTGCTCGAATAAGCCGTAAACCGTGTAAATCGGCGGTATAAAAGCTGTACTCGAATAAACTCATTATTCTTGAATTATTATTTGGTAAAACGTAAAAATAAAACTCGCGATTAACTATCGATTTATTCAAAGAATAAAATTTACTCTCGTTTGGTCGAATCGACCCTAATTAGTAAAGATTCCCATCGGCCGCAAACCCAGACTGCGACTGTATTCATAAATGTTAAAAATTTCAATAGACTTTAAAAAGCCTCGAATCTTAAAAAAACCTCGAGTCTTAAAAAAGGCTCGAGGCTTAAAAAAAGGCTTGAGCCCTTTATAGGCTTAAAAAAGGCTCGAGTCCTTTTTAAAGCCCATAGCCCTCTATAGGCTTTTTTAAGACTCGAGTCCTACTAAGCCTTTTCTATCAAGCCAGCTCTAAAAAGGGCTCAGAGACTAAAATTTTTGGGCTAAAAGGCTCGAGTCCTTTGGATCACTAGGCACGGCCGATTGTTTTGTGATGATATCAAGCATCTACCTACATTACTAAAATCAAGCAAAATACGCCAAAAAAACGTTATTTGTATGGGACCCCCCATTTCTTTTTAGGGTTCCGTACCAAAATGGTAAAAAGGAACCCTTATGGTGCGACTCTGTCGGTCTGTCTGTCTGTCTGTCACAGCAAGATATCTCAGGATCTACTGATGCTGTCGACTTGAAATTTGAAATAGTCTTAAGAACCGCTAAGCTTAAGCTTATTGTATGTAAAAAAATCTTGTTACTTTTTTTTTTTAAAGGGGTCCGTAATGGGACTTTGAAAATTGAAAGTAGGGCTATTATATCGAGTGGGGTATCAAATGAAAGGGCTTGATTTGTAGAATAAAACACTGTTTTTTTTAAATAAATAGTTTTTGATTTATGGAGAAAACCGTTAAAAAAATACCATTCCCCCCTATTATCTTCGAAGTTACTGAACAGAAAAATCTGTAATAATTACCAATTATTAATGTCGTCCTAAATATTACAGGAAAAATATAACGGTTTTCGTAACTTGCACCGTTTTTGAGAAATTCGAAAAAAACTTAACACATACTTATTTGCTCCTACTTAACTAATCGCCATATAGTTAGTTATTCTTGAACTATTCATGTATCTACTTATGAGTTTGCACGGAATCCTCAGTGCGCGAGTCCGACTCGCACTTGACCGGTTTTTTATTTTGTTTTTATTATTTGTTGTTATAACGGTCATACAAATATGTTAAGTAGGTATGTGTAAATTTCAAGTCTCTGCCTATTACGGTTCAAAAGATAGAGCCCTGTCGCAGACGAACAGACGCAAGAACAGCGGAGGCTTAGTAATAGGGTTCCGTCGGCACCCTTTGGGTACGGAACCCTAAAAAAACTTTTGGCAAAAATTCAAGGTTTTGTCAAGCCCAGCTTGTATAGGTATACTGCTAACTTTTAATAGTATTTTATGCAACAGTTGTATAAGAAGGTTCAAAAAATGCGAATTGCGTGAGTTGCGATACGAGCCGCGAATGCGGCGAGTATCGCAAATAGAGACGCAATGAGCGTTTTTTGACTTAATTATACAACGTTGCATACAATACTTTTTCTACGACTAGGTTTTTTAAAATATAAAATACAAACAAGGCATAACCTGCAAAGAAGGCAAATATGACGTATGACTGACAGTATTTGTCTATGGTAAACTTTTTTTTTATTTGAAATTGACACGCAGTGAATATATTAAAAATACTTTTTTTTTATGTTGGCATCAATGAATTTAGTTCGGAAAGTTTTGTTTTTCTTAAAAGCCGTAGGAATTTAATTGTTTGTTAAGTTGGTAGTTGTGCATTTTTATCGTAAAGTTAGAATTGAGCGCTTAATCCTTGACTTAAGTTTAACCTAGATTTAAAAGTCTGTGGCTGCTAGCAATAACGTAAAGTGACCATAACGACACTAGTGCTGTTATGGGGAATAGAGTATAGACTTCTCTGAACTCATATTATGTATGTTCTTATATTAGTGTTCGTGACCAAGTAAAACACAGATAAAAGTACAGGAGTAGAAAAAATTAATTCTACTTAGGGATAATTTCATTGTATTCCTTAAATGGCCAGGGTTCTTCACTTAATGAGACTTAAACAGAAGGATGACTTCTTAAGTATGACTTACTCACCAATAGAAATTCCACACAAATTGCACTCAATATAGATTTCAATTTCAATTTGCCCAGCCCAGCAAAATGAATGAATAAATAACTGGCCAAGAGCATGTCGGACCATGCTCAGTGTAGGGTAGCCGTAACTATAAGGTAAAAAATACGATGTAAAAAAGTACAACAAACTTACGTCCTTTTGTTGAGAAGCGCAGTTTATCGGCAATAACTCAAAAACGGTTAATTCGATCTTGTTGAAAATAATTTTCGTTGAAAGTATTTATTAAGCGTTAACTTTGTGATTTTTTTTATATTTTTCGGACACACGGTTTAGAAGATAGGAGGGACAACTTTCGGAGCGATTATTTCCAAAGGTATTCACTTAATCAAAAACATTACTTAAGAACCTTAAAATGTTTTTGAAAGAGCTGTCGAATTATGTACCACACACACGTTGATATTTTCCGAAAAAAAAATTTTTTCTTCTGCTTCTGTAACATGTAATGGAGTGCCCCTCCTAAAAATATCTATTTTAATTATTTTTCTACTCCTGTACTTTTATCTGTCCTTTACTTGGTTACGAACACTAATATAAGAACATACATAATATGAGTTCAGAGAAGCCTATACTCTATTCCCCATAACAGCACTAGTGTCGTTATAGTCGCAAAACGATACTGCTAGCAGCCACAGACTTCTAAATCTAGGTTAAACTTAGGTCAAGGATTAAGCGCTCAATTCTAACTTTACCATAAAAATGCACAACTACCAACTTAACAAACAATTAAATTCCTACGGTTTTTAAGAAAAACAAAACTTTCTAAACTAAATTCATGCAAAGCCAAGTAAGAAACTGTAAATGATTAATTGTAAAGATATGAAATGCTTGCTAAATACATACTACAAGTTTGTACGGAACCCTCGGTGGGCGAGTCTGGCGCGCACTTGACCGGCTTTTTTTTAAATATTATCAAGTAGTATTTTTAAGGATAGCTTAAAAAAACTAAAACGAAGAATTTGCAGTCCTATTTGGTGGCATAGCCAGGAATCACAGCTATAATATACGACGACAAGGCTGTGAACGAATTAGGACATAATAAAAATACTGGAAAGTATAAAACTAAACTATACATGTAATCTTGTCTAAATTTTGCTTTATGCCCTACACCTACAACACGCAAGCTACTGAAAAAAGCATCAAATTAGTAAGAAAATCATGTTAGAGCTACATTGTTAGAGAAATATTAAGGAATGGATAAAAAACGATTTCCAGTTTTGACATATCTTGCAAAGTTCGAATGTGAAAAAATCCATAGTATCAAATTTTATTCAAGGTTTAGTTTGTTACGTATAACCGCTTAGTAATGATGATTTTTAATTTTCATCTGGTTTTTAGATATTTCAAGTAGCAGTACTATCAATAAAAAACGTATTTTTTAAATCGAGCCTATTTGTACTTAGCATAGAAATTGGGTCACTTTTCCAATACTTCAATGACCTTGGTGCAGTATTTCCACTGAAAATTTTGAAAATCTCTCATATAAACTTTTGATTGTATTTCCCTAGAGCATCTGTTTATAATTATCCCTATTTCAAAATTAGTGTATCTTGAACTATTTACATTTTAATAATTTTTTATTGTATTTTATAAGGCGAGCTTACAAAATGTAAATGAATAATACCAAGATATGAAACGTGTGCTAACTACATACTACAAGTTTGTACGGAACCCTCGGTGGACGAGTCCGACACGCACTTGACTGGCTTTTTTAATTTCACACAACTGCCATATTCGAAGATTTTGACACAAATAATGAGATTTATGTTTTTCGCGTACAAAATTTTCGCTCTATCCTGTTTACGCTGGCAAAATAAGTATAAAGCTTGGTCACCCAAGTCCTATTATATTGCGTAGCTAACAGTAGCATGGCGTTAAAGTTTCTAAAGATCTAGCTGAAGCCTCCTTTTTCTTGACGATATGTTAGGAAAAGGTACTGAAATACCATAAAATTGGCAAGGCGGAACGGAATTGCTTTTTATCCACTCTTTGCCACTGGTGACTTTGATACTGTTTAAATTATGCCTTTCAATTTTTCGGTGTACCCAATTAAGATAGGTACTATTAGCGTGGAGTTAAGTTTTGTCCTTTTGGTAACGCACTTTTTTAATGCTTAAAATAAAAATAATACTTAATAAACAGTAGGTATAGTAAGAATTATCTAAGGTGTCCGAATGTTCGTAAACAGAATGAACAAACATTCGGACACCTCAGATAAATTCTAACTATATAAATCTTCACTTTTTGTTAATATTGTTAGACTTATTTTAAGCATTGAAATGTGCGTTACGTTACCAAAAGGACACAATTTAACTCCACGCTAAGAGTTTCCTAATTGGGTACAACGAAAAATAGAAATGCCCATGGGTGATTTTCAGAAGAAATGTTTGCCGTTAAGGGATTTATTTAACAAAATGTTAATCTTTTGTTAACTATATAACTGCAGATATCATTTTTTGAAAACGACCCTTATATCTGGCGCTTAAAATTGCCATAATAGCCTATCCCTGAAGTATTGAAATGAAATGGAAATCTCA
Organism: Eudemis profundana; assembly: GCA_947034925.1. Taxonomy (NCBI): domain Eukaryota; kingdom Metazoa; phylum Arthropoda; class Insecta; order Lepidoptera; family Tortricidae; genus Eudemis; species Eudemis profundana. The sequence goes on from OX344794.1 coordinate 33,280,782, forward strand.
TGACAAAATGGTATCACGGTAGAGTTTCTAAGATTTACATCTCCTTCAAATCATATATATGTAACTTAGACTACTTTAAAACGATTTTTAGGTCTTGAAGATCAGAACAAAATGTACAGGGTGGATTCTAATCGATAATCAGGAGTAGACAAATATTAATATCTAGCTAAAATCAAACTTAATAGGCGAGGTCTCACACAAATACCTCACTGTTTAATTAATTAAAGGTTAAAACATAATTTAAACTAATAACCACTGGATACATGGTCACCTACATTAATTATTGAAGTAAAATCACGTGATCACGATACGTCAAGTGCCATCGCTTTCGCGAAAAATTTGACAGATCTTAAGTAATTCAATTTTTTTGCGAGTATGAGTAGTTAGGGCGTGATAGATAACGAATTAAAATTGATAAAATGGCCGTAAATGGAAAGAATGCAATTCCGACGATTTAAGTAGCCCCCACACGAAGGACTGACTCACATGAAACCTTCTCGCTGCTTGCCTATTGCTCCTACGAGGATCCCGAGCAAAGTATGTATCTTAAAATGCGTCGATCCAGATCGTCAGGACGACGTCGAGGCCGGCCGGGTGCTTGAGCGTGGTTTGGCACTGTGAACTGTCCGAAGTCACAGAGGTTTTAGTTCATGCGGTTCAAACTGTGCATGAGAATTGGTACGTTTGGATGAATTTCGTGGAATAATTCTTGAGTTCATCTTGAGCTGTTTGGTTTGTATTGATAAACGTACCTACAATATTGTAACGCTCGATATTTTGAGCACAAATATGGTCGAGGCATGTTTTTTTAATTACTAATTTACTTTTCTCATTCAATATTTGCGACTTCTATGACTTTGTTTACATACATGACAGTGACAAGTTATTACTCATAAATTATCATTGTCATTAATTTTTTAAAGAGGTTGTAATCTCACAGATACAGATTAGTAGGGTAACAAGGAATTTAGGATAAAAATGATTTCGAAATAAAAATTATCACAGAAAAAAAATTGTTTAGATGTAACTAATTACGACATCAACGTGACCGCTATCAATTACTGAGTTAGAAAAACTGGTACCTGATTACCGATTAGATGCCATCGTGTATAAGTATAATTTTTTTTGAAAAATCCTGGCTTCACGGATTTCTTAGGTAGGTATAGGTCTGTCTCTGTTTAATTTACTCGAGATATGTATATCACTTATACATTTCGAATTGCGAAAATGGAAATATCATCGCTTAGTCGCCCAAGATGGCTTAATTTCCTTGGCACATCTTAATGGGCTAACATCAACCGGCAACGTAAATTTTTAATGAGCTCCTTGTTTTTTATTTCATATGCATATGGAGTAAGAAAGAAAGGAATTAGAGAAATTGTGTCAATTGTAAATATATTTAAGAAATACACGATGTACTTATAAAGTTGTGTTGTGACGTGCTGCGTCCGAATAAGTCGTCGTCGGCGTCTCACAATGGCGATAGGCTGCAGTTCAATGGCATCCATGTCGGTTGTTCGGATCGCGACGCGCCTTAACCGGACACGGCCGGGCCGGAGCGGGCGTCCTGCATACTCGAGTCGTCCCAGTCCCACTGTAGATGCGCTTACGTATGGCTATGTAGGTTGTTTGTGTCCCGGCTCGGTGCAACGCGCGGCCGTGACGTGCCCGCGACCGACGCGCGACGTAAACACCAAGCAAGGTCAACCGCCTGGCGACCATGTTATCCTAGTACCTACATCGTTGCATTTTATGTGACACCAACAGACCCTCCGTAGCGTTCAGCTCCGACATTAACGACTAAAAATAGAATAAACCACGTTAAAGGGCGAAAGCATTGACTGTACCAACCTTACCAAACATGTAGTAATTTATCCACCCTACCAACCTAAACTCACTTATGCAATTACTTATGTATCTAAGAATACCAAAAAATAAGATACATTGTATAAGAAGTGCAAATGCAACGGTACAGCTTTATTATCACATCAGCAACCCATTACGCAAGGTAGGCTGGGGCCAAAATTAAACACGTTAAGTCTTCTCTGTAGGTTCTAAATCCAGCCAGACTAGTGCAGTACAACACCATTATTTAATAAACAGTTTATAAGCATGGCGGAACAGTTTTGCCCAATGCTTTGAAGCCCTATTCAGCTTGTAATATTGTTATCAAAGCAGCTTATTTTTAGGGTTCCGTACCAAAATGGTAAAAAAGGAACCCTTATGGTGCGACTCTGTCTGTCTGTCTGTCTTAGGGTTTCTGCTCGGGAATTCTCGAGAAATATGGCGAAAGTCGAGACGAGAAAAAACACCTCGAGAAATTTACTCGACGAACATGAGTCATATAGAACGCGCGTATAACGTAACTCAAAGCGTATCGCGCCGCCGGCACACACCCCGCCGCCCGTTACTCTTACTTTAATTTACTAAGGTTTTTTTTTGTAATGTTAATTAGTACTAATGACTCTTTAAGTTTTGTTGATCTGAAAGAAATATTACGTTTGATTTTTTTAAATTTTAAAGAAATGTTATTTTACGTTTGTATTGAAAACGAAAGTAAGTAATAACAGTCATGTTTTAAACCTAGTTTAGTTTTGTCATTTCGTTTGTTTTATTATAAATCTCAATAATTTATTAAATTACTAATTGGTATTACGTTGTGACGATTGTACAATAAAGCATAATTATTGTCTCAAATTCTCAATCATTATGGTTTAATGACTAATTCTAATATTACGTTGTGACGATTCTACAATAAAAGCATAATTAAAAAAAAAATAATGTCGTTTTATTATGAAATTGAAAAAGGCTCGAGAGTCGAGAAAACTCGAAAAATCGGGCTCGAGAATTCTCGTGCCTCGGGAAATGAAAAAGGTCGAGAAATCAGAAACCCTACTGTCTGTCTGTCCGTCTGTCACAGCAAGTTATCTCAGGATCTACTGATGCTATCGACTTGAAATTTGGAATAGTGCTAAAAATCGCTAACCCGAGCCTATTGGATAGAAAAAAGATCTTATACCTTTTTTAATTTTTTTTTAAAGGGGGCCGAAATGGGATGTCGAAATTCAAAAGTAGAGCGATTATATCGAGTGGGATATGAAATGAAAGGGCTTAATGTGTAGATTCCCAAACCATTTTTATTTTTTTTCTTAGATATGTAGTTCTTGATTTAAGACAAAAAAACGTTTAAAAAATACCGTTCCCCCCAATTATCTCCGAATTTACTGAACAGAAAAATCTGTAATAATTACCGTTTAATAATGTCATCCTAATTGTTACAGGAAGAATAAAATGGTTTTCCTAACTTGCAGCATTTTTTAGAAATACGCAAAAATTGTAATACAAATTTATTTAGTCCTACTAAACTAACCGCGACATAATTATGTCGATGCATGGGGACAACAGTTTTTCAAGAGCAAAGTTAAGTTTGTCCCACCATACAGTTTACCTTGAATTATCCACGTATCTACTGACGAGTTTGTACGGAACCCTCGGTGTACGAGTCCGACTCGCACTTCACCGGTTTTTATTTTATCTTGCTGATACTTTGAGTAGATTCTTTTAGCTTATACTATTTTACAGGATATAAAAGACGATCGGCGTAGAGAGAAAACTGAAACCCTGGTTTCCTGAACTGGAAACTATAGTGAACATTTTCTCAAATAAACGAGTTTTTTTTTATCCTACTAATATTATAAATGTGTAAGTCCTGGATTGAAACTAAGGATATTTATATCCAGAAAAAGAGTTTCCTTAGGATAATAACGGGGATAACACAGACAAAGCCGCGGTAAATGCTAGTGTCAGATAAATACTTGTTGTATCCATTTTCATTCAAAACCTTGAAAAATTCATTCGAACTCGGTACAATGAAAAACATATTTTACTATGAACTAAACACCACTTACTTATCTTAATCTGGTAGTATCCGTTGAATGATGGCATCCGATTCCTACAGTCTTGTTTACTTCAAAGTTTTTGAGAAATGTATACAAGTGTTTTTCAAGAAAAGTAAGCCAACTATACCTACTTACTTCATCGTATTGTACAGTCAGCCAGCACCCACGGACAAGTTTGCCGCCTTCGCTACTGTTGCTTGCTTACCTAAAGTTTAGTGCATATTGGTTAATATCCTCTCCTTAAGTGAAGCTTAAAGCTTTTTTCAAAGGATTTTAACTCTTCGCTTACTCTGCTCTACTTTTTTCCTTTCACTTTTGGAGTATTCTAAATTGGACTCATGTGAACAAAAACAGACTATTTATCAAGAAGTATATATAACCCCTCAGAACTTATGATTGAGATCTTTATCTAACAAGCTAAGATCGGCGCTTCACTACCAGCTAAGTATCTAATAAATAAATTTCCACAAAAAAATCAGACAGGCTTTTATATAGCTGATTGTACCTTTCTTGTATAGTCGCAAACTGCATGTCAAAACCAATCAAACAAGCCCGAACACGTTGGGTAGATCTCATGTAATTTAGATGATCCTACGGCCAGCCCCATCATCAGATCAGCTCCAAGGTACTAACTTATTCCATTGTTACCCAAGATACGAAAGCCCAATCGAACGTCAGGAAGTCGTCCTAATTCAGCTTGCAAGATTTGCTCTAAACTTGCTAACACACTATCATAGATATTAAATTAACAACCATTGCAAGTCAAATAGAAGTTATTAAAAAACCAGCCAAGTGTGATTTAGATTTGCACACAAAGGGCACACAAAGTATCGAGCAAAAATCGCCAAAATAATACCTACGTTTCTTGTGTGGGGAGTAAAGTGGTCCAAAAAATATTTTATTTGTTTTCTGCTCCACAAGGTTTTCTTTATTCGATTCGACTTTAAGCGTCCCTCTGCAAAATTTGAGTGATATTTTCTACAATATTTAGAAGTCGTTCAGATTAACAAATAATTGTATTTTATTTGTGAAGCAGCAGGTTACAAAGGTGGTATACTCGTAAATTTGGGTAGTCACCGAATACCAGCTTACAATGGTCAAATATCAAAATTATCGTGAGCACAATCTAGCCTGTTACTTTATGTCACATTTGTCATTTTTTTTCGATTTAGTGTTCCGTACCAAAATGGTAAAAAAGGAACCCTTATGGTGCGACTCTGTCTGTCCGTCTGTCACAGTCAGATATCTCAGAAAACACTGCTTAGGGTGCTCCTTATTTTGTCGATTTGTTTATTTCCTACGGGCACCCCTTCATTTTATTTTAGGGCATTTAGGGCATGACTGTTTTTTTTAGATTTTTTTCTTCAAGTTTTAGAGGTCGCTACCAGCAGTTAAATAAAATAAAATCTCATACAATTATAGAATTTTAAATTTTTTTTTTATGCTTGAAAACCATTTTATACTTTAAACGAGACCTTTTTGTTACATGAATGCGTAATTATTATTAATTTTTACCGTTAGATCACTTTTAACCATGACTCACTTTAGTCCGAATAAAAGGGCTTAATTTGTAGATTCCTAAACCAATTTTATTCTTTTTCTTAATCATGCACTTGCTGATTTAGGATGTAAAACGTTTAAAAAAATACCATTCCCCTATTATCTTCGAAGTTACAGAAAAATCTGTAATAATTACCAATTATAAATATCATCCTAAAAATTACAGGAAAAATATAACGGTTTTCCTAATTTGCATAGTTTTTCAGAAATTTGCAAATAAATGTAACACACACTTATAAATTTGCTCCTACTAAACTAACCGCCATTCAGTTTTTCTTGACCGGAATTTTTATTTACTTAAGTAATCTGCTAATTTGAGCGGCCCCTAAATATAGATATAGATTTCGCTCAAATTTTGCAGAAGGACGTTTTAAGTCTTATCAAATGAAGGAAGCCTTGTGGAGAAAGGGTTAATTTGATTTGGACCACCCAAATGGGAACCCTTTTTATTTTTAATTTTATTTTGTTTATTATATTTGTTGTCCTAATGGTAGCAAGAGTTGTAATAAAATACACATTGTGAGAAAATTTCAAAACCATTAAGGTTTAAAAGATATCTGTGAAAGGCATACAGACGGACAGCGGACGCTTAGTAATAGGGTCCCGTTGGCACCCATTGGGTACGGATCCCTAAAAACCCGCAAGCTAATCGGTCCGCGCAACCGACACATAGATATTTAGGTGTCAGTCAAACTAATAATTAATATCTTTGAGTCGAATGGTTATAGAATCGCTTAAGATCATAAAAGATAATGAATTATTAGATCTATAAAATGTGTTCCTCCGCGGTCCTCCAAATAATAGGCAAGTCGGTGGAAATCGAGTTCTGTTGATACCCCCCACAAGTCAGCTTGGTGTAACTTTACATCTCAAAACCTTTTTGTTGTAGGAGAACTGCGTTGCGAAACTTGCATCTTTTTACATGTAAAGTTTTTGATGGGATCTCATTTCTTTTTTAAGTGGTCTTCCTTTAATTATTACATTCCAATCCATTCTTTTCAATTTGAACTGCAAAACTAACTTTGTAGTCGCATGTATTTGTATAGGATTACAAACTTATGTGAGCAGTTGTGACTGAAATTACAACATATTTGGTTTTAACTATGTTTAAAATTTGGAGCCTGTAGGTCTGCTAGAAGTACCTTAGAATTATGATGATCATCAGTGAGTCAGTGAATGAATCAGTGGGTCAGTAACGAAACTAAGGAACTTTGACATGCAATAGTTCTTAAACTACACGTTCAAATTGAATGATATTGAGAATATATAAAAGTCTTATTTTACCCTATATATCCCTGAAATTTTAGGGTTCTAGCTTTAGTCAGTACAATATTACGGCGGGCTGTAAATGGCCTGAATGGCTTCGAGAAAAGGATGGTACGGCCGTGCCTTTGTTTTGCTTTGCTCGACTTGGCGGGGGCACTATACCAAATATACCAAAAGCTGCCCCATTGGAAATGCAATCCATTAAGCTTCTTGAAGTTTTCCAAGAAAATTGAAATGTTGCTGGTGATTATTCCTTCTTATTTCCCTCTCGACGTGTTCGATCTACCTACTTCAATTAAGATCTTACAGATTATTTTTTATAATTTTTATTGACTGAACACAGCTTATTGGAAAAATACTCTGCTGCATTCGTGGAAATGGCAGTCATTTACTAAGTACTTGTACCCGCTCGCGACTTCTTTCGTGGAGGTAAAATAAGTTACCTAAAGTCTGTTTTTTATTTCCGTAGACAAAAATGACAGCTACAAATGTCAAACGTAAAAATAATGTGGCCAGCTTTTAACAGTGATGACCTTTGTATCGGTTCGTGGTGTAATTATTAATAACCGATAAAATAAAACTTACGATTTACTTTAAAACATATATTTTTAGGTACTTATCGAAAATTAATTAAATATAATATCTATATTGTATACATTCAACCTTTAACCTACTATTGGATAATTAGTGCCTTGCCTACGTATTTTCAGGTTTGTAAGATAAGTAATGAGTTTCGAATAAAATAAAATGTACCTTTAAATATAAGAAATATGGTGTACCTATTTACAAATATTCTAAATATCTCCAAAAGGGTGTCATTTTTACCTAAAGTAGGTATTGTATCATTTTGGAACTTCGCGGATTATCCACTCATTGTATTACAGCACTTTAATATCAATAAACATATGAGTACCTACCAGTGTGCGTGGCGTCCATAGAACCCGCTCCCACCGGCTTGCCTATTTTAAAACATCTATCTACTACTCCTATAGAAAAAGAAATCCAAATCTGCTCCGGCTTTACTAAGAATATATTTGCCACTGCTACTTAAATTTTTGTCGGTAAGTACTGGTTGTATCACAACACTATTTATGAGTTGTAAAAAACAGCCAACTCATGAAATGTCATTTTTCTCTACGGAATTAAAAAACCAGACTGTAAATGTCTCTTTTTTGATTCGGCTTAGTCGGGTACGCGCACAAATAAACAAATAGATAAACGACAAACATTTATTTATGTTTTAAGTATTGCTTATTTATAATAATCCTTAATTTTCCATGCGCAATTTTATACGCGAGGGTGAATAAAACTACCTACTTAGTGCCGAACTTTCTTTTTGCATCACCGTTGTGGGGTAAAATGTATCAAATTGTCCTGTACCTATATGGGCCTAAATTGAAAACATAAACACGATATCTGGATTTACTGAATCAATTTACCGTCTATTTTGATTATTTTTTACATTTATCCTCGTATTAGAATTTTCCAACTGTCTCACAATAATTTAAAAAAATAATGTCAATGCTCCACAATTATTTGTAATTAGGTGTTCACGGAAGTCCCTCATTATTGTTAGGTGTTACATAAATAGCAGTCTGTAATGTCTAACACAGTGGTTCCTAACCTTTACTATCATATCACCCACATTCTCATCGAGATTTGTATTACTACCCCTTCAAAAAAATTGGTATTATAAGCTTATAAGAAACTGCTCAAAGTAAAACGGCTAACATTCATGCATATCACCCCTGAGAAAACTTCGTTTTACCCCTGGAGGGGTAATTACCCCCAGGTTCGGAACCACTGGTCTACTGGAATGACTGTCAGATTTAACCACATTTTCATTGCCATTTAGATACCTAATTGTGTTAATTAAATGACTGTGCTAAGTAATGAGTGATGCGTCATTGTGCTAAGTATTTGTAATTCGCCCCCGTACGGTAACGGTACGTTTTACGTGCCGGAGCGCAGCTATAACACTTGCCTACTTCCGAACGGACACCGCTCAATAATGATTTATTATTTGGAATACACTTAAGACAACTCTAGACGAGGGGTTGGGAACTGGTCAGCCAAATATTTTTGGTGTTTATTTGTAATTAGCGTTTTCCGCGTTATTAACGTTATTATTCCAATGGAACTGCTTTCCGGGATATAAAGAATACCATGTTTTAGTCCCGAACTTGGTCTGCTTGTAGGTATGCTTATTACTTTTTAGCCCATTAAATAATTATTGCTTTATTTAGAAACAAACATCCAAACATCTTCAAAAACTTTCGCATTTATAATGTTAGTAAGTAGGATAGTGGGACAGCATGGGATGTTTGGAGGTCGTAGGTCAAGTTGCGACTGCCCAAAAAAAGGAGTGTTATTTATTACACCTATTAGTCAACCTTATGTGTTTACCTGACACCGCGATTATATTAATGATTTTCACTCACTTACAGACAATTTTACAGGTGCTTACATCTGAACTTATGACAGGCGTCAGATAACAACGAATGTATCTTTTATAATTTGAAATCATAAAAAATGTGGTGGTTGAAATATCAAGTCAATATTTAGATTTAGATTACATTATTTAAGAAGATGATAAGATAACCTAATTTTACAAAAAACTGGAAAAAATTTCACACTGTGAGTAGGTAGGTATAAACTTATGCCCGCGACTTCATCTGCAGTATACATCAAGGAAAGAATCGTTATAAATAGTTTCTAGTTTTCAAAAACTTAAACTTCAAAGCTTTGCACTTACTTAATACCCCGTAGCTAGTAATAAACGAGAAAGAGGCAGATGATTGAAAATACAATATTGACAATGGCATCGAGCGCATCATACATAAACGATTACCGTGTTTGAATTACAGAGAGTCTCCCCGTTATTTTATGCCAAAATGATGCATCTGCAGCCTCCAAGGCATTGGCCGCGTGATATTTTCAAGCTCAGAACTTTTTAATAAAACGTTAAGAGTGCTGTCCTGTTTTTACTGGCCAACCGGCGCGCTAGCACAGTGGATCGCACTCTTCATGACCGCGAGAATAAATAAAGTATAATATATATACCGACATACCCTCAGAAGGTTACTGTACTATAGTTAGTAACATTTTGCGTTGTACCTACTTAGCTGCAGTGTTGGGTATCAGATCACACACAATGCTCGTACATGATCCATTTTGTTAAATCAACTCACGGGGCTGTAAGGAAAGTATAATCCAGGTACTTCTACTCGTACTAATATACAGTAGTTCAATATGGTTTACCGTCATTTCACAAAAAAACATTTCACAAATGATCATTTAACAAATAACGATTCACAAACTATTCATTTCACAAACATAACATTTCTCAAAATCCTCATTTTTTAAATGAGTATTTGACAAATGTACATTCAGCAAATGTAACACTTTGCAAATATATTGAATGTTAAATAAAATAATCATTTAACAAATGTTCAATTCACTAATAACAGTATTAATCAAATAATAATTTATCAATCGGAGTCTTGCAAAATAACTAGTTTAAAAAAACATTTATTTGGGAATTGATCATTTGTTAAATGATGATTTAACATTCAATATATTTGCTGCTATATTTGCTGAATATAGGTACCTAATATTTGTCAAATGGGCAATTCTAAGAAAATGTAACGGAAGTTCCCATTTCATCGCGTGTTTATTTATTTATGGCGTAAAGGAGATTGCCGACTTTCGGTACCCATATCGTCATAATTGTGTCACAACCAAAACTATACCAAAAACGTGGATTTTTTTATTACTGAATTTAAAATGGAAAATTTGAGACCAATTAAAAAGTATTTTGCTCGTACGATTTTCGCCACCACCATGAAAAATTAATGATTTCCTTAAAACTGTACGGTCAAACGGGGTTATTAGGGATCGCGGGGTGAATAAGGATGGCCCCGGAAAACACATTTTCCTGATAATTTCTTAATAACGACCTATGTAGTTAGGTAGTCTTTAAGGAAAACTACCTACTAAGGTAGGTAGTCCTTAAGAAATTATCAGGAAAATGTGTTTTCCGGGGCCATCCTTATTCACCCCGCGATCCCTAATAACCCCGTTTGACGGTACGTGACACGTGTACGTCATAATTTTTTTAAATCTGAAAGGCATATGCTGGTGGCACCACCGTCTACGCACTGTAAGCTGCAAAGAAAATTGTCGGCTTGACATTCTGTCTTCTGTTAAGTTTAAAAATAAGGTACTTTATAAGACACAAATTTTCACAATTTTGTGTCGAAGGACGTAAATCATTATAAATTATTTATTTGATACAAATAACTCGTAAGATTACACTGGCACTTCACTGTATGAGATATAAAGCGTAAATGTCATTTTACATTTCACTCTAGATAATGTAAAAGAACATTTTATTTCATAACATTCAGCAATCTGGATAGGTAAGGTAAGGGAAAGAGATTCACGTACTTACCATCGTAGAAGGAACCCCGTTGCAATGACAGATTGCCGTCACTCAAACTCGAGTGACTTTACTGCAACAGGGTTCTACGGTGGTACGTGAATCTCTTTCCCTTACTGTATAATAAAAAATCGAAAACAGGTATCCGAAATGACATGTCATACCTACGACTAAGTTAAGTGAACTCTCATTAACGGCAGGAGTTAAAGTTATCAACTGATTTTGTATTTGGCTGGTTGATAAATTCGTAAAAACTAACCTCGAAATCTGGAAATTAATCTCAATTTCCTATGGATCCCCAAAAACTATTTTAATGAAATTGAGTGATTAGGAACGGCCATTTATTGTTTTTAGATACAGTTGGTTTGGTGTTGACACAATAACTTTTGATTTGGTAGGGGACTCTATAGTCGCTTCGGAAATGTCCCTTATGTATTAATTTGAACTGAATCCCTAGATATACTTATTGACACTGAATTTGCACCATCAATGAAAAAACGCGAGAAATTGGTAACTTCCGTTACTCTCTGTCGTAGAATTACCCATACTCATTTATAAAATGAGTACTTTGAGAAATGGTATAGTTGTTAAATGAATAGATCGTAAATCGTTATTAGTTAAATGATCATGATCATGTAAAATGACGGTAAACCAGATCAATCAGTCCTGTCTGGGGACAACCTTTATTTACCCTCATACTCAATCTTACACGTAGGTAATTAATTATGTTAGCACACTTTAAATTCTTATACCAAAGGGTGTAGCAGGATAGCCTAGGAAAAACTGCCCCCAGCGATTTTGGGCCGAAACTGTAATCAAACGATGCCTTTTAGGGAGGTTATACTCTGCACAAAGTTTCATCCCTCTGTTACCCCCTGGGGGTGAAAAACACCCGATTAACCCCAAAACTGTTTTAATTATTTTTTCCTAAACTATCAAAGTGACGAATTTCAAATTTTGTACAAATATTAATAAGACTAAAAGCTATGTGCTAAAAAAATATTAACCCCCTAACCATTTAAATTCTTGTAAAAAAAACAAAAATAAAAAAAGAATCACCCTGTATAACAAGTTCCGCTCTTGGTACCAACTCCATTTTTTTTTCAAAAATGAACCAATTTATATTCTACATTATACAAAAGTTTCATGGACCTACCCCAGAAGGAACATTGCGAAATTAATATGTATTGGCTCTTTGGTGCGTACTATTCATTGAACTCCTACTAAGATGGCTTGCGATCGGACCGCTGCTCGTGCCCGATTTGAAAAAGGCGGGGATAAAGAAGTATGAATCAAACTCATTTGTATTTATAAAAACATTTTTTTCTTTCCTATTGTTAACATATTAACATAACTCTGTGTATTTATACGTTACAAGTAAGTTTTTAAGTAGAAAACAATTATTAATTAATCTTCATCACTGTCTTCGTTAATAATTGTCAAATTGTCTAAGTAATTATCAAATATGTTGGTCAGAATTTCGGCTGGTTTTATAATTTTTGATTTATATCTCGCATTGGATAAGTAATATATTACTGAAGCTATATGCGAGCAGCAATCTGCAGTTCGGTTTCCGATGGGGCAAGTACAGAAGTGATCGCTTATAGTAGTACTATAAGCGATCACGGTATAAGCCTTATACCTTCACAGTCGTTTTTATTGGGCACATAACGTATGAAAATATGATATGTTTTTTATTCATATGTCGCGACTTTATGTGTATTCTTAGAATGTCGTCCATCTGCATTTTGCAACTCTGTTAAGTAGCATATTGACTGTTTAATTGATACGAACCTCCAAAGAATATTTGTAAATCATTCTCTGTCAGCTCAGGAAAGTCCAATAAGTCATTACTTGATATATGTTTAAAGATGGTTTTATTTCTTATTTTCAAAACTTATCCAATGCGAGATATAAATCAAAAATTATAAAACCAGCCGAAATTCTGACTAACATATTGGATAATTACATATATAGATACAAGAAATCAAAGTACATAGAAAAACTAAATGGCGCTCACCTGTGAACAGACCGGGAATCGAACCCGGTACCTCTGGTTTTCCGGCCCAGCGACTCAACCACTCGTCCACCGTAACACCCAGTAAACACCCTCAATCTTGCCATTTACTTTGATTTCCGTATCATTCTATTTTAATAGGAATTAACCTAAAAACAAACATGCATGGCGTTAAAAACCAATGAAGAGACAACATGTTTCTTTCATATAAAATATTTGATAATTACTTAGACAATTTAACAATTATTAACGAAGACAGTGATGAAGATTAATTAATAATTGTTTTCTACTTAAAAACTTACTTGTAACGTATAAATACACAAAGTTATGTTAATATGTTAACAATAGGAAAGAAAAAAATGTTTTTATAAATACAAATGAGTTTGATTCATACTTCTTTATCCCCGCCTTTTTCAAATCGGGCACGAGCAGCGGTCCGATCGCAAGCCATCTTAGTAGGAGTTCAATGAATAGTACGCACCAAAGAGCCAATACATATTAATTTCGCAATGTTCCTTCTGGGGTAGGTCCATGAAACTTTTGTATAATGTAGAATATAAATTGGTTCATTTTTGAAAAAAAAATGGAGTTGGTACCAAGAGCGGAACTTGTTATACAGGGTGATTCTTTTTTTATTTTTGTTTTTTTTACAAGAATTTAAATGGTTAGGGGGTTAATATTTTTTTAGCACATAGCTTTTAGTCTTATTAATATTTGTACAAAATTTGAAATTCGTCACTTTGATAGTTTAGGAAAAAATAATTAAAACAGTTTTGGGGTTAATCGGGTGTTTTTCACCCCCAGGGGGTAACAGAGGGATGAAACTTTGTGCAGAGTATAACCTCCCTAAAAGGCATCGTTTGATTACAGTTTCGGCCCAAAATCGCTGGGGGCAGTTTTTCCTAGGCTATCCTGCTACACCCTTTCAGGAGTTGAGGCCGGTTAGCACTCGTTTCAGTCGGACATTTAAAGTTGGACCTAAAGCCGCGGGCCCCAAGACGCGGAATGACCATTATTTTTGCGAGCCTTTTAAAAGTCATGACAGCGTAAATGAAGGAACCGCTTTTTACACGCAACTCGTCTGAATCGCCTCGGGCTCGAATGCAGCCGGGTCTCGGCGTGTTCCCACGCTGTGCGGCTCCGCTTCTCGCGGTCCGCGCGGCCATATCTCTCCTCGGCAACATTTGCAGTTTTGTTATCGTACTTACTGCATTAATCCCTCGTGTTTATGATGTCTCGAACATTTTCAATTAGATCTTGCATTTATTGGACACAAGATTGCCAATTTGGCACGTTGTAGGTTAGTTAGGATATTTTTTAGGGTTCCGTAGCCAAAATGGCAAAAACGGAACCCTTATAGTTTCGTCATGTCCGTCCGTCCGTATGTCACAGACATTTTACTCTAAAACTACATGACGCAAATATATTGCTGAAATTTGAAATGTAGGTGTGTTATATTTTATATAAGCCGCTACATAGTTTGGTAGTTAAATATCAAAAATAAATATTGCTAGGCGGGGGTACTCCATACATGTAACAGAAGGCGAATTTTTTAGGGTTCCGTAGCCAAAATGGCAAAAACGGAACCCTTATAGTTTCGTCATGTCCGTCCGTCTGTCTGTCTGTCTGTCTGTCTGTCCGTATGTCACAGGCATTTTACTCAGAAACTACATGATGGATATTGATGAAATTTGGAATATAGGTGTGTTTTATGAGCCGCTACTTAGTTTGGTATATAAATAATTAAAATAAATATTTTTAGGGGGGGCACTCCATACATGTTAAAGACAGTAAAAAAATTTTTTTTCAGCAAATATCAACGTGTGGTACATAGTTCGACAGCTCTTTAAAAAACACTATAAGGTTCCTAAGTAATGTTTTTGATTAAGTGAATGTATTTGGAAATAATCGCTCCGAAAGTTGTGTAAATTGTGTCCCCCCCCCCCCTCTATTTTCTAAACCGTGCGTCCGAAAAATATGAAAAAAATCACGAAGGTAACGCTTAATTAATACTTTCAACGAAAATTATTTTCAACAAGATCGAATGTACCGTTTTTGAGTTATTGCCGATAAACTGCGCTTCTCAACAAAAGGACGTAATTGCTATGAAGATACGCTCTTTTGTTGTTGTACTTTTTTTTTTACATCGTATTTTTTACCTTATAGTTACGGCTATGGAACCCTACACTGAGCATGGTCCGACATGCTCTTGGCCAGTTATTTTTTCATCAAACATCAACATGTGGTACATAATTCGACAGCTCTATTAAAAGCACTTTAAGGTTCTTAAGGACGAACGTTTCAGATAATTTTCATACAATTTTCAGTAAACCATTTTTCCGGCCGTGACCACTTTCTGTATTTGAAGCCTTATTAATTCGATTATACTCTTCCTTCTAATCACGCCAATAAGAAAAAAATACCGACAAAACAAGAAATATTCTAAATAAATCCATTTGAAAAATAATAAAATGTTGATCAAACCTTTGTGTATCGTGTCGGTGTTAACAAAAGGGCGGCATTTATTTACAACAGCTGATTCTAGGTGTCAAAACGGTGCCTAGATTGTATAAAATCTACTCCTAAAACTTCTGGCCGCTAAGCTTAGTAAAAGTATTTTTTCTACTCCTGTACTTTCATCTGTCTTTTATTATGCAATACTCGTAGTTGTATAAGTAGGCTCAAAAAATGCGAATGGCGCGAGTTGCGATACGAGCCGCCGCGGCGGCGAGTATCGCAAATAGAGACGCCATGAGCGTTTTTTGGCTTAATTATACAACGTTGCATACAATACTTTTTCTACGACTAGGTTTTAAAATATAAAATACAAAATTAAACATAGCTCGCAAACAAGGCAAATATGACACATGACTGACAGTATGTGTCTATGGTAAACTTTTTTTAATTTGACGTATACTCGCTAGTGACACGCAGTGACGATATTAAAAATACTTTTTTTTATGTTGGCATCAATGAATTTAGTTTGGAAAGTTTTGTTTATCTTAAAAACCGTAGGAATTTGTTTGTTAAGTTGGTAGTTGTGCATTTTTATCGTAAAGTTAGAATTGAGCGCTTAATCCTTGACCTAAGTTTAACCTAGATTTAGAAGTCTGTGGCTGCTAGCAGTATCGTTTTGCGACTATAACGACACTAGTGCTGTTATGGGGAATAGATTATAGACTTCTCTGAACTCATATTATGTATGTTCTTATATTAGTGTCCGTGACCAAGTAAAAGACAGATAAAAGTACAGGCGTTTCATTCTAATTACTATGTTATTTATATATTTGGTTCATAATAAAAAAAAATATTGTGTTGACAATTTATTTATTTTTACTTCACACCTTCAAGGTTGACTCTCTGTTAAATATAGCCAAGTTTTAGGTATAATAAGGACATAGAAATAATAAATCTGAAGTTCATACTTCATTAGTTAGCTAAGATATCGGTATCGGTATCGCCGATAATTTACTACAAATATCGGTATCGTATCGGCAAAATTGTGTATCGTTACATCCCTAGAATATACCGTTTTTGAGTTATTGCCGATAAACCGCGCTTCTCAACAAAATGACTCAATTACTATGAAGATACGCCCTTTCGTTGGTGCACTTATTCTCATCGTATTATTTACTCAAATACCGTGGACTGGCGCTACTCTGATTCACGGGGTGGGGGGGGATTGATCATCGATTTTTAAACCTAAATACCTTCGATTTTCAACACGTTTATTATAGTATTTTATGCAAAAGTTGTATAAGTGGGTTCAAAAAATGCGAATTGCGTGAGTTGCGATACGAGCCGCGAATGCGGCGAGTATCGCAAATAGAGACGCAATGAGCGTTTTTTGACATAATTATACAACGTTGCATACAATACTTTTTCTACGACGAGGTTTTAAATTATAAAATACAAAATTAATAATAACCTGGAAACAAGGCAAATATGACGTATGACTGACAGTATGTGTCTATGGTAATTTTTTTTTTAATTTAAATTATACTTAAATTAAAAATACTTTTTTTATGAATGAATGAATGAATATTTATTTGCATTAATCGTGGTACAATGGTCTGTAGATACATTAGTTACATAAATATGTTACGTTTCACACGATTAACCACCTAGTGGCGTGCAAAATTTTCCTTAACGCTAATTATTTGCAGTAACAAAATTTTTACATTAGAATTTCGTTAATGCTATAGAAATTTTTTACAGTTAGCCACTCATAGAGCTTTCGCTTGAGTGCTTTGGCATTTAAAGTTTTAAATTCTTGAGGCATCTTATTAAAAAGCTTGATGCACATTTTTAGGCAGCTTTTACTGTAGCGAGCCGATCTCGGGGCCACATCCAGCACAAGCCTGTCTGGGTCTCTGCGAGAACGTTCATTGCAGTCACCTACTTTTTTAAATAAATCTTTATTTCTACTGACAAACATACAAACTTCATACATATATAACGATGGTAGAGATA
The DNA here is from genome assembly GCA_947034925.1 of Eudemis profundana. Classification (NCBI taxonomy): domain Eukaryota; kingdom Metazoa; phylum Arthropoda; class Insecta; order Lepidoptera; family Tortricidae; genus Eudemis; species Eudemis profundana. Next base: position 33,298,438 of record OX344794.1, read on the forward strand.
ACAAACCAAGTTTTTTAAATAAGGGTTTACAGCTTTCTCGAGGCGGTAAGGCGCAGATTGCACGAATACACTTTTTTTGGGCTATAAACACTCTATCTTTGTCAGTACCATTACCCCAGGCTAGCAAACCGTATCGTAAATTGGACTCTACATATGCACGATATGCCAAAACCGCAGTAGTTACGTTTGTGACTTTTCTCACATTTCTAAGTGCATAAACAAATTTATTGACTTTGCTGCATACTGCTTGAATGTGTCTCTTCCAATTTAAATCTTCATCTATAGTCACACCTAATTTAGTTTATGTTGGCATCAATGAATTTAGTTCGGAAAGTTTTGTTTTTCTTAAAAACCGTAGGAATTTAATTGTTTGTTAAGTTGGTAGTTGTGCATTTTTTTACCGTAAAGTTAAAATTGAGCGCTTAATCCTTGACCTAAGTTTAACCTAGATTTAGAAGTCTGTGGCTGCTAGCAATAACGTAAAGTGACTATAACGACACTAGTGCTGTTATGGGGAATAGAGTATAGACTTCTCGGAACTCATATTATGTATGTTCTTATATTAGTGTTCGTGACCAAGTAAAAGACAGATAACAGTACAGGAGTAGAAAAAGTATTTTTATTGAGGTAGATTGTTCTGAATGCATTCAAAAATGAATTTCTTATAGTTGAAAAATCGATGATCAATGTTATCCCGTGAATCAGAGTAACCCCAGTCTACCGCGTGGCGAAGCGAAAAGGAGGATTATGGTTTCAGGGCCGTATGTGTACATGTATGTATGAATGTAAGCTCCCTCTTAACTCAAAAACTACTGAACCGATTCAAACATGTGGGGTATCGTTAGATTCGTCGTGATTGGACGCTGGTTATAGGTTAGTTAGTTGGAACAAAAATTTAGATAGAGTCTGGCTAATGAAAGATAAGACTGAGATTTATTCAAAAGTTTTTAAGTGGCAACAATTATATAAACGTCAAATGTGTCAAACGTCGTTTTACTTCTTAGGATAGTATGCCGTGGTGACTTTGATACTCAATATGCAACATAGAAAAGGAACAGTTTCCGAAAACACTTACTGACTTGGTTTTGCTTTTCTTTCCGCGACTAATGTGGGGCGTGAATATATAATAAATAAACACTAACACTTAAATAAACACTATGTACTTCGGAAGTCAGACTAAATCGGAAGATATAAAAAAGTGACAACAAAACAAAAACCGGCCCAAGTATCTTTACCGTTTTGTCACCCTATACAACACGTTGTTTTTTTTAATTTGCCGCTATTTAATAGTCTCATCTTTCATTAGCCAGACTCTAGGGACCATGATCCTCATAAAAAGTGAAGAATTGAATAAAAGTCATCAAGTCACAACAATTAAGTAATAATAATATAATAATAAGTAGACAAAATAAATAAGACCACTTACCTCATAGATATCTCAGTCCCTAACACACATAACTTACAGAAAACCATCACAGAAAAGATAACCAAATACGCAGACTTAAAAGACGAAGTTGCTAGAATATGGAGACAAGAGAAAGTGTACGTAGTGCCAATAGTCCTATCCACAACAGGCGTCGTCCCAAAACATTTACACCACAGTTTAAAATTACTAGACCTGAAATCTTTCATCTACACCATTCTACAAAAAGCTGCTATTTTAAACACATGCCGAATTGTAAGAAAGTTTATGCAACTGGACCCAGATAATGATACACCACAAATTACGTAACTAATTAAATATATGACACTTACTACATTTACTTGGTCGTTAACCGTTAATACCAGCCTAGAGCTGAGAAAATCAATGACCATGAAAATAATAATAAATGTATTTATTTCACAGAAACCTTAGTCTAATACATTCGCTTATATTAAATATTTTTACCATTGAAATAACATTCAAAGATAACATTGTGAATTATTTACAGGCTAAGGTTGCGCAATGTTAGTGCCCCGACCTCCACACTAGGATTCCCTGTGCTGTGGAAGTCAGGCTCCTTCCATTGGACATACATACAGATAATTTTATTTATTTATTTATTTAAAATAAAAAAGACATGCAAAATTAGATATAATATTTATAATAACATAACTATGTAAAGGTCGTTTAGATTAAGGGTTCTCAGGTTATTCGTTACTCGTTAGCTAGTTACAATTTCAGTTAGTTACCTCTAATATCTGTTCAGTTTTGTTATAGTTGTTTGTAGTGAGCCAGTCGGTAAGTTTCGTTTTGCAATTGTGCATTTTTAGATCTAGCAGTTTTAGAATTTTATTAGGTTTCGTGTAGATAAGCAGGGAGAGAAAGTTACTAAATCTTTTTGCAAATTTTGTTTTTTTCGTGGTGTAGGCCACCTTTGTGTTCTTTTTTTTGTCTGAATTTGAAGAAGTTGACTTGAGATTTTATGAAATTTGAGGACTATGGATTTTATAAAGAGTTGTCTTACTGTGAGTATTTTGTTATCCGCGTATAATTTTTCAGTGGGGTGAAGAAGTGGAAGCCGAAACATAACCTTCAGTGTCGCTCTTTGGGCTCTTTCAAGCTTTATAAGGTTTGTTTTAGCCGCACCTCCCCAGACGCTAATGCAATAGCCTATGATCGATTGGCAGAGGGCCCAATACACTTGTTTTAGGAGCTGATAGTCTGCAACTCTTCTCAGCTGTCTGAAGGTGTACATAAATTTTCTAACCTTTTGTGTCAGAATTAAGTATATGACAATTTAATGAGTTTTAAAAGCTCATTTCAAAAATATATCAATATCACACATGTATAATTTCCATTTTAATTCAATAACAACACAAAACACGTTCAACAGCCCGCGCTCTTCGCCGATACGGTTACAATGTTCTAGCACACCTACCTCCTGGTGCACCAATGTCGGTGTCGGTACTAAAAAAAGTGATAAATCAGTAACGCAGCCCAGCGGTAAATAGTTTAATAAATTGTGGAAATTAAGGACTACTAGCGCCTTACTACGATGAAAAGAACAAGTTTATTAGATGGACGTTCATAAAATAGCCATTAAAAGATAGTTTTCAGTAAGGGTGCTTCCGCTATCACTCCTCGGGTCACCACGACTTATGACTGATCTAGTGATCTCTAGATCTGCAGGTGTCCTTCATGCCGCACTAATTCTACATGAAACTGAAGGCCCGGAGCGTTCCAGCTCGTTTACGCAAACCGTATATCAATTTCATTTTTGCGAACCCGTAGGGCGAGCTACAGGTTGCGAGGCCGCAGGCCGAGCTCCTCTGCAAGCGCTCTATATCTGCGGTAAGTCGAATAGAGACCGAAGGCCAAGCACTGATTTGGGCCAAAAGCACATTGGTTATCTCAAGCAAACCGTTTATGAGTCTCATTTTCGGGAGCCCGAATAACGAGCTTAAGGCTGCAAAGCCGAAGGCAAACTAAAATCTTATTTAAGTTATTTTCGTAGTCAGGTTTAATTTTTATCTATATTTTCATTTGTAGCGCATTTCTTTTTAGTAAGTAACGGTTACCGAGCTCTACACTGAGCATGGTCATACATGCTCTTGGGCAGTTAAGTATTTCTCGATGCTTACGATACGGTTTAAAATATATCTACAGTTTGCAAACGCAAGGGCGTTTGACAGTTATGATTTTATGATAGTAAGTGCGCTATTACGTATGTTCTGGAAGTATGTCCCGAATTGCTTAGCTGTATGCTGTCGGACTCGCACCACCCGCGTCTTTCTCTGCGGCCGCAGTTTTTTATTAGAAAGCTAGCTCCCTCACTATGAGCTAGGTTTTCCACAATTAGGTAATTTCATTGGACGACGGACTGATCATGGAACGTAGCATGGGATGTAACAGTAAAATACTGAATATGAGTTGCATGACTATACAAGAAATAAACAAAATATAATTTTAATCACAATACACTACAATACTCTCTCCAATTTTCTATGACAAGATAGCGAGAAGGACGTCGCAATTCGAACTTCGAACGAATTACATTTTTGATAGCTCAAAAAAGCAATTGGAGGTACTAAGAGGAAGACTTAAAAAAGTTTGCTTATGCTTACGAAAAGTCTTGTCGACTCTATAATACCACATAGTACTGTGCTCATAAGGCAATCAATATTATCTTTAAAAAGTGACTTTCAAGATATAAAATAACATCGTGTAGCTTAGAAAATTGTGCATCAGGTGGACAGCTATATCTTACCTGAAATATATCACTACTCCCAATCTTCGTTCTTAGAATCAACACTCGTTAAGCTTATAGCAAATCAATTTACTGAAATGTCTAAGAATAAGATACTAGTGGTCATTTCTCCGGTTGTTTCCGTAGTATTGACTTCGGTGGCATCATTAATGTCGAAGCCCTGATATATTTGCACGATCATTTCAGATATCTAATAGACGTTTAAGTTGTTTACCAAATACTCAAAAATGTCGTGCAAATCTCCCAAGACTTGAATGATGCCACCAAAGTCAGTACCATGGGAATCAACGGAGAAATACCCTGATATGAGAGCACGATACAAAATTCTTGCAGGGAGTGATAAATACGTTTTAAGGTAAGTAACAGCACTGGTAGGTAGTTGGGTTGTTATGAGAGTTGGTTGATAATGGAGCGGGTCGCCCGGCGCCGGGAATGCCGTGGGACCAGTCGCGCGGTGCAAATATTCACTTCACAGGCCCCTCCCTCAGCGGCCTGCCTGCATTCATGGCGCACTCACTAGATCCTTAAACTCTGTAATAAATTGGCCATTCTGTATCAAGAATGGATACTATGTTCCACATTTATTTATATTCTTTGCATGCACCTAAATATGGTGTTTTTGGCTCCGTCCACACTAACGAGTATGAAGAAAATTCGAAAAACGCAAAGATATTAAGTAGTTTACACCTCTCTAAACATGTATGTTTTATAAATGAGAGGAATTTCCCTTCTACAGCAAAAATGACTGCATACAGTTGTAGTACAAAAGTGGATCAGATAAATCCACTTTTGTACTGTACTTATTAAAAAAAATTAAATAACATTTCTTAAACTTTTCTATTTTCAATGTAAACATATTAATGCTGACTATGTATCTTTAAGTAAAGCCATATTTATATGAATATATGCTCGAAAAATGTTGTCCGCATTTTGTACATACATATATACCTACAACTTGGGATGGAGTCAATTATGCGCCCACCATACCCCGTTATATCGGTTTCCTTTATTCGAAGGCCTAGACCGTTACCATTCGGTGGACTTTGAGAACTGATCGCTTCGAAGTGTGCGTAAAATTAATATGTGGCTGGCGTAGTGATTAGCATAACATTAGTATGTACTGGGAGTATGTTTGCCGAGCACTCGCATCGAGAAATATTTGAGTAACGGAACCGCGGTGAGCTGAAAACTCGGGTGGATGGGTTTTGAACCCACTGGGCTGGGCCTAAAATAGTTCCCTAGTTCGCCTCAAACAGAGTCCTTACGTAACTCCTGAACCAATCCTGCTTAAGTTAGAACTTAAAAAAGAACCGTACAAATACTTTAAATAAAGGCATTTTTTTATGATTCAATTACAAATGTATAATAGTCTTTCGATTTTTCCGTGTAGGTACGGACTTTAATTGTTAAGCCATTTAGGGTTCAGTCTAATTTTGCCGTGTAATACACAATCTATGACACGACTACTGTAAGGTGAACCCTAAATGGCTCAACAATTAAACTCTGTGAGTGTACTTGTAGTATAAGACTGTATTACTTGCCAAATTTCATAGCTCTAGGTCAGCGGTCGGCAACCTGCGGCCCGCGGGCCGCATGCGGTGCGTGAACCGCTCACTTGCGGCCCTATATTCAGGTCTGTATTGTGGTCGCTATATTCCGAATAGTATAAAATCACATATTATTGACAAAATGCGGCCCGCGTCAATTTCCTTAACCTTATGTGGGCTTTGGCTTCTAAGCGGTTGCCGACCGCTGCTCTAGGTCAACGGAAAGTGCCCTATGAATTTTGGTTTCCTTGAATGTGTCGAAATATACGTTTTTTGCGGCATAAACGGCCATATCTTTTTTTACGTCAAACTTAGAAGTTTGATTTTTTCACAGCTTCAAGGGACCGTAGACTTGAATATAAATATGGTTTAAATTTCAACTCGATACCTCCATGCGTTCCCGCGATAAAGGTTCTTGACAGACAGACAGACGGACGGACGGACAGACGAACAATGGTTCCGTTTTTTTACTTTTGAGGTACGGAACCCTAAAAAGATAGGGACCACAGCTGCCCTTATAAAACCTGCTCTAATTTCAAGAGAATCGGTTGAAAAATACGACCTGCAGAGGAGAACAGCCGGACATACGAAAGTCCGACCCACACAGCGTCGACCCCGCCGGCGGGGTCGACCTCCCCGCGACCACAGCACACAAGGGCCGCGTCCCGACTTGCCCCAGGACCCGAATGTCCTGGTTAACTTCACTCCGACCTCGCTCGGGCCCAGCTAAGTTTCTTGCCGGAGTCTTCTTAGCTGGGCTAGGTTTTAGCGAACCGGCACCTAAAACTCCCATTAGTTCGATACACAAGATCACATAAGGACAGGATGACCCGAGTCATCCTTCCCGCTGGTCCGCTGCTCACTCTGAGCAATCAGCGCAAAGTCAAGGTGGCCCTGGCCAAACGACCTGGTTCGACTCCAGGCGTTATGCCCCCACCTAGCCCGATCATATCGAGGTGGACCGGGACTAAGTGACCTGGTTCGACCCCAGGCACTCCCGGCTCCCACCCAGTCCGACCAACTCAGGGTTCGACCCCAGGGAACGCCACGGCCAACCACCCGGTCCGACAATCGCTACGCCCAGGATGGGCTGCGAGTTTGTCAGTTTATAAAAAAAAAAAAAAAAAATGGACATACGAATACATTTTTAGGGTCTTATCACACTTGCGATTTGCTGACGAGCTGCGGGCGAGTTTCCATACAAAACTAGTAGCGGTGAACTCGCGGCCCGACCCAGAGTGCATGGTCGCCATGCTGACCAGACTCGGTAACACACAGTCAAAAAAAACGAACTCGCAGCGAGTTCGCTGCGAGCGACATTTGTATGGAACTTCGCTTCTAATTCGCCCGCATTGAATCATCTTATTTAGGAATCACGGCGCTAATTTAATATTTTAATGTATCTAAAACTAGCAGGAGAAGCATAAAATAAATGTCGTGGTCGTGCAAAAGTGAGTTTAGCGAACTCGAAGAATTCTATGTTATAATGTTATGTATGATAGTAGGCAGCGCCAATCTTACCGGTTTGCCTTGGAAAGGAGGTTTGGCAGTATATCGATGAAAATAAAATTAGGGTTGGTGCAATCATAAAATAGGAAATATTTACAAAAATAAATGTTAAGACATAACTAACTATTATTATTTATTGCTGCTGCTTTAATATATTTTTGAGAAAAGAATACCATCTTTGACTATGTATGATATTTTAAATTCTGAGAGAAAACTTTTAGACGAGTTGATGTTTTATGGAGTAGATGCCCGAACTGGTTTATACTCAAATCTAGCAGAGCTAACAAACTTCGAGCCCGGCTTGAGATTTCCATATAAATGTGTTGTATGAGCTGAGACCGGTCTCTGTTTATTGAATTTTTATTCTTAATTAACAGGGGAAAGGGGGGGGGGGGGGGGGGGCTGTAAAGAATGCGAAATACGGTGGATCTCGCCTCAAATAGAGGCGGTGTGATTAGTAAGGTCTCATTCAACCCATTTGGTACGAATTCAATTGAGTTGAAGTTTAAGTTTATCTATATCATTAGGAATTGTAGAAAAGAGAATATCATAAATATCATTAAATCATTATGTGTATAGTAAATAAATTCGTATTATTTTTTATCAATTGAAATTAGTACAGACATATTATAATTTATTAGCACAAAATACTGATTATTATGCAGGATGTTTTAGTGTTCATATATCAGAATGACTACCTAACCACTGCCGTAAGCTTTTGATGTTGGGTGGATTTCACAGCGTTTCAAACGCCGTCATCACCAATCCCGAAATTTCGACGATTCACTTTAAGAATGCATCCCATTATTTTGATAAAATCCGACCCTAGGTACCTTACTATTTTCATGATTTGATCAAAATTTATGTAATTTTTAAAAAGATGTGTCATATCATAATATCGGTATTGGTGATGACGGCGGTTGAAACGCTCTGAAATCCACCCTGCTACGCTTTGCCACGCGATAAATAAGTGATAAAGCATCCGTCACTCTCACACACTATCGTCGACCGTAGGCTGAATTAGCGTAAGGGACATTGTTTTGTCTGTCCCTTACCGTAATTCAGCCTACGGTGGACGATATATCAGAACGTGACGGATGATTTATCACTTATTTATCGCGTGACAAAGCGTAGCATCATAAGCCTACTGGAAATCGGAGTAGGATACGTTTTTTTTTATTTGTGGACACATTTGAAATCGAGGACACAACTTTGGCTCGGCGTGCACCAATAATTTACACTAATTTTACGACACAATATTTGCGATGATCATTTGATATTCGCGAAAGCTGTCGCAAGCGGGGATACCAAGTCCATTGTCTGAGCTGAGTCACAGGACAGGCGGCGCGCGCAGCTATTTCTGTTTGTCATGCGTAGGCGTCGCATGCCGTCCCTATCGCCGTCTCGACCGGCTCAGGAACACTAGCTAGCTATGCCGGCTGTGCCATGTCGCATACTCAGACTCCGCATCATAAGTAAACAATTCTATCTGCAATCCGACGGACACCACTGCACAGTGGTGCGTAACGTCCGCCATAATGTAGTGACGTGGAGGCGTGGCGTATAATAGGGGCATATGTAATAGGAAGGAAGCACAGTCCAGACAACGCCGAATAAGCTACACCTTCGTAAATACACGAATAACACTATATATATTGGATTCATTATTTCGGAGCCTACATGTAGATAGTATCAAATGTAGCGAGGATACTGAATTCAGCCGCCGTTGCAGTGTTAATTAATTCATTTTGATCGATCGGCCAAGCCAGGATGCTGGCAATGATGCAGCGGTGGCGTCAATCATTTGGCGTAACGAACTGCTTTCTCAATGTTGCCAGTCTCTATCCGTTCGTAAACAGAGTCAGGTTCGTCAGGTTGCTTATAGATTTATAGTTGTCCTCCATTGTGTATACATTTTTGTTATGATACCTATATTCATTTACCTATAATATCATAGTTTACTTAAAATATTTTCGGAATAACATTACATATTGACAACATATGTATATTGTTATAGCTTTGCCATTATACATAGGCATTTATTTACGTAATCATGTTTCACTAGGTAACATGATTGTTAGAAACTCTATTAAGTGTGATATTACTGAGACATGAGTGCCTACATAATGAAAAATTTGGGCCTATAACGACGCTAAACCGTGCAGACCAAACTAGTGAAACATGATGACTAATTTCAACATAAATACATAGGAATCTAGTAGTGGCGTGGCGTCAAATATATTCTTAGTAAAGCCGGAGCAGATTTGGATTAGTACTTACTCCGGCCATATGCTTTAAAATAGGCAAGCCGGTGGGAATCGGGTTCTATGAACGCCACGCTACTGGAATCTAGTAGCTTAGTAGAATGCGAACCTCGGTTTGACAAATGGTAGTAGAATTCGTAAGTTTTCATTATTTATCGTTGTATCATGAAAATGTAACAGTTTATGAGATATTAGCGAAAATTCTATTAGTTTGAATATTCTCATACCTCTGGTGGCGCTCATACCCCTGGTAGCGCTGACCCCATCCCATATTCTTGCAGTAACATGCAGTAACATCATTAACGCGAGTAATTGCAAATTAACGTCTCAATTAAACGTATTGCGCAGTAGGGGCAGTCAGAAGCCAGTGCGCAGTAGCGTTCTTACACTTCCGCCGAACCTTGGAAGCCACATTTAGTATACCTGCATATTTATTATTGGCAAGTAAAATGTATTCATGAAAGATTGTATTGAAATTATATACAAAGTTAGCAAGGCAGGTTCTTGTCCAGAGTTGACTATTACGGTATTTTAGAGACAAATTCCTTAATTTCCGTTAAAGGTACGCGGGTAGCGGACTCTTGACGGCGAAACTAAACAGTTTAATTTATGGAAGTACGAGTACGAGTATCTCCTTACTTTCTGAGGACTACCGAGCTCAAGTATTCTTATAATATCGTCCAATCCATCCGATTATTTTTTTTCAATGCCCACGAGTATTAGTTGTAAAAATTTTCTATGATAAAACTTGGACAAACAGATCCATCTGACACCGCACGCTATTATGCGTACGGAAAAAGTCGCTTTCTGGCCAAGTGTAGACATAAAATGATGTCCACAACGCGGGAGGCAATAAAGAAAGCCCTCGATCGCATATTTACGTCCCTCGCTTGCAGCTTGGACCGCAAACATCTGCGATCTCTGCCGTTCTTTGTTTTACCACCCTAGTTGTTTAATGTAATATTTCTTGCCCCTTGCCCTCCGTAGTATCTCCCAGTTTTACTTATTTGACACGGTGGCGCGCCGTATAACGCAGCCTGAAGCTAAAAATTGGAAAAAATGCTTTTTTTTCTTTACGTACCTGCAAATCCAGTGACACAGTGGGCATTGAATACAGTGCCAATCAGCTAAATTATCAGTGACTTTTATTTCCTAAAAGATAAAAATCAATTAGGTACCTACATCTATTATTATTTTTTTTTTATGTGTGATAGACAAGCATTGAAAGTATCCGCTGAATGTAGAATTCCTTCTTATATATTTTTGCAGAGTCAGTAAATACTATTTGTTATAATCCTATCCTATCATCTGGGTTGATTATAAGCTAGGAGATGGCACTGCTATAAAAACAGACAATACTACCGTCATATGAGGGAACTTAGAACACGCGGGGTAATATTAGACTAGGAAAATACTGCCCAATTTCAGAAGTGTGGTTGTCAAAACTATCCGTTTATAGTTTTTGCATAGTGGACTGCCCGTCCTATGGTCATTTCTTCAATTACCTATACTTATTAGTTCTTTGTAAAATAACTCTTTATAATTCCCCCATTTGACGGTACCTGAAGGCCCGATAGAATTTTTTTAGGGATAAACTTTCAAAAATTTCTTCGTAAGTAATGCTTAGGTACTTACTTATTGTTTAACTCTAATGCAAACTTTTAATCCCACTAGTTTAGACTGTTAATTTTCTGTCAGTCACTATTAGAACTTTCGCTCCTCTAAAGTTTCAAGAAAATAACTCTCTGTTCCGTGACTTAACGTTGCTGCTGATGTCATGAAAATCCACCGACGGCCATGCCAATTTTTACCGTTACGCTACATTCACATAGCATAATCTCATTCATCATCACTTCATTCACTCATCCCACTGAGCACCGCAGTCCTATCGTAATTCATATAAAGCGGGTTATTATTACAACAATACTACTTATTATAGATGGCGCCAACGCCGTATGATCCTAACATTATCTTCTGAATGGTCTACTGAGCGTGACTGAAGTCGTATTGGCTTGTTACTGGTACTTGATATTTGCTATGCCATTTCAGCGATTATTGTGAGATTTTTTCAATCTTGAAAGATGGATTAATTCGATCATCCAATTGAATGGATACCTCATTCCTGTTATTCGCGTCGGTCGTAGATAAATGGTTTGTTTACTGAGGCATTTGTCCCACCGCCGACGAGTACTCGTAACAGTCCATTGCGGGCTGACGAGGTTACAGTGTGATCGGTCGACCTTTTCAGATCCGCAATGTAATGCTACTCGCCCAGTTTTACTCGCTTACTCGCCTCAAGGTACTCAACCAGCACTTACAACCCTAATACATATTAAATATGCACAAAATATTATGGATAATTTTCACACCTCCAATTATGAAAAACACCTTTCCTTTCCTCGTAGGAGGGATAAAGTGAATTTTTTTCTACTCCTGTACTTTTATCTGTCTTTTACTTGGTCACGAACACTAATATAAGAACATACATAATATGAGTTCAGAGAAGTCTATATATACTCTATGGGGGGCGCTGTAACGCTTTTGTACCGTATGTGCCGTATTTTCTGTTCTGTGGCCATACTGGTTAGCTTAGTTCCGTTTTTCGCCACGCCTATTATCTTTCCGCACAGACTCTAGTGTCGTTATAGTCGCAAAACGATACTGCTAGCAGCCACAGACTTCTAAATCTAGGTTAAACTTAGGTCAAGGATTAAGCGCTAAAGTTTAACTTTACGATAAAAATGCACAACTACCAACTTAATAAACAATTAAATTCCTACGGTTTTTAAGAAAAATAAAACTTTCCGAACTAAATTCACTGATGCCAACATAAAAAAAAATTATATCGTCACTGCGTGTCACTAGCGATTTTTAAGTTCAGAATGTTGTTTATTACACGATAGTGCGTTTTACTTTACGTTAACGCACTAGTGTTTTGCTCATTACACTTTTTTTAAATCTCCTAAAAGAGGTTTTTGTCCATAAAAGGTTATATAATATTTATAATAAATAAACTTGTTTGAGTGAAAATATGATAAGACAAGATAATGTATCTAATAAATTATAATATTTTAATCATTAATTATTCAAAGTTCTCTATAGAAATACATAATTACTCTGTTTATTATATTGGTAATATTTCTGGCTGTTTAGTTAGGGGATCCGTCGTTGCCTCTACTTGTACCTGCGCATAAATATTTCAACCACATATCTATGGATACTATGTAGATATGTATTATAAGGAGCGATGTCTTATATGGAGCTCAGTAAAAAAGTGTCCATCCGAATGGAATAAAAGGCTTCGATAATCAAAATACATAGTTCCAAATACCTTCACAGTAGCGCTGGCGTAGCCACCGGTATGAACTGAATTTAGCAAGTGTAGACGGAGTGCAGTCCGCCGATATGGAGCGTAGAGGCAATGTTTAATATTTTTAGTGATTAAATAAAGTAGGTATTCAGTAACGCTGCAATATACAGGGTGGCCCATCGATCGGTCAGTATGGGAAAGTCTGAAACTATAAGACATACGAAGATCTGTTCTTAGGAATTATGTCATCGCTTTTAGGGACAAGAAAAACTGCATACATAGATTTGAAAAAAAAAACTTGTACTTTAACTGGGAATCGAACCCGGTCGCTTGACTCGAACTTGGCCGGTTTTTTGTTTAATCTTACCGTTTGTAACTATTTTTGGCTGATTGAATTTGAACCTTGCTTCGAAGGTGCTTAGGTACTTTAGCTAAGGACGCTATACGCTACGAATGAATAGCCCTGGCGTAGAGGTTTAATAACTGAAATTATAAGTAGGGGTGGAACCTATTGTCGATTAAAAAGTAAGTGCAGTTTCCCAGAATATGACTTTCTCAGAAGGGGCAGCCTATACCAGATAAGAATCTGATGGAGGAAAAGTGCACTTCCTAAAATAGACACTTACAATTGCAATTTCCAACAAAGTATATACAACCTCAAAAAAACTGGACACTTCAGTATCTATCTAGTATCTATCAGTAAAGCCCGGTACGAAGATGCTAGAGTACTTTCGAGGCTGACTGTACAATTCGGATGTTGACTAATGTTGAATTTTACAACATAATATAGTCACATGGATTGGAAAATACTAAATTATCATAACACAAAAGAAATAAACCAAAACTGTATAAAAAAATATAAAGTTATGAGACCACAAAGAGTTAAAAAAAAACGATATTTTTTTATCGTCTCAAAGAAAAATTAAAGTCAATTTCGGAATGCTTAAATAACACTGAATAAATAAATGTATGACAACTATGTGCTTTAACGCACTTTTTCGTGCTCAAAATGGCAATATGCTATTTTTTTCATATAACTTAGTACAGCGATAGAAGCGATGACGTCATAGGGAGGACCCGTTTTGTATAGAGCGTTTTCAATGCTCAGTGCGATCTGCTACTTTTGATTACAATTTGTGGCTGTTATACTTATACAAATGTATTAGGTGTCATATAGATATTAGTTCCTCACAAATAGTAGAATCGATTTATGACAGAAAAAAAATCGAGTCAACAGGCGAATTGGTCAAAAACGATAATTCGATTCAAAGTTTCCTCCTTATTTTAAAACGTAGTGTTGGTAGTGCATTACCTTTTTAACCAAGTATTTGTTTTAATGACTTTTGAAAGACTACGCGATGCGTGTGTTGCTTTTTTAAATGGCCAGAATTCGAGAGTTCTTCCTTTACCTATAATCTATCCTACCATCTCCTTTTCAGTCTGCCTCAGTTCCTGTAGTGGTCTTTCTAGATGCTTATCTTTCCGAGTTCTGGAGTCTCTCGGTGTTTCTAATGCAACAAAAATATCAATATAACTTAGTTTCTGTGAAGGTCAATTTATTATTTAACTTTATAACATAACGACTAGGTAACGGTCACGCAATTTCGTAACATTTTACGTAAGTTGTGTTTCAATGAAAAACATTTTCCCCTAATGCAAAAGATGTAAGTGTAACTCACTCGACTTTATGAAAGCGGCCATGTGCTCGTCGGACCACGAGCATTTTTAAGCTTTCCGTACTCTGAAAGAACGGTCACGTTTTATTTTAGTAATATTAATAAACGACATAGGTACCACAAACATGCAAGCTCAAGAGTGACGAATGCTTTACTTAACTTCTTTACTTACTCTACATCCATTATCAAATAGTTTACTTAGTAATCTTAAATGATACCATTGATTAGTATTCCCATAAAATCTGTTTTGGGAATTATTTACAGAAGCTTACTTTTGTTTACCTAGTTATTTGATTATAATTAATAAAAATATGTTTAAACGAGAGCTGATTAAGCGTTTAAGCTTGTAGCGTCCTTTTGTACACCTGTTTATATAATTATCTAATAAATAAAAGTCGCCACTTTGAAGTTTCGACTTTAGTTTAAAACGACATATAATATCAAACCCCGATTAGAATACGATTGAGCGCATATGCCATTTTTGAATAAATACATGAAATGACATTGTTAATGGTAGAGTGTGCAGATAAATGAAAATACGTATTGAAAGAACGAAATAGTTCTACTTCAGAGCTGTCTGTATCATATCATCACCAGGTACAAAGAAAATAAAATAGATAATTAGTGTGCTAAAGAGTGTTAAATGTTTTTTCACACCTCCTATTCAGAAAAAAGTATTTTGCTCCCTCATAAGAGGGATCAAAGTGATACTTTACTGTTCAAGGACAACAGGATATTTTTAGTTTAAACCTACTTAGAATATGCCATACCATAGACAGCTTTATTAGTATATTACACACAGAGGGCGGTATAATAAGGAATCACAGGTGTTTGCGGTCCGAGCCGCAGGCGAGGGCCATAAATATAATATGGAAGTGGTAAATTCGTCCCGTCCGTAAAAAATTATAAACGTTTTATAAAATAATAAGAGACTATAAATTTAACATTTCATTTTATTAAAAATGTGTGATGCTCATTGATTAACTATATATTTCGTTATTTTGGTAGGTAGCGTTTGTATTTGAACTTTCCTCATAGTCGGTGTGAAAAGCAGTATGTGTCACAAGGTAGCAAAATTATTTTCACCACGGGCGTTAACACTTGAATCCCTCACTACGCTCCGGATTCTACTTTAGAATCCCTCGCTTCGCTCGGGATTCAATTGTAGAATCCTTCGCTTCGTTCAGGATTCAATGTACGCCCTCGCCGTAAATATATCATTTTGCTCCCTTGTGACACAATCTACTATTGTTGACATTTGACAGCATAGAAATAGTTTTCTGTAGTACCTATTATGTTGACAAGTACGAGGAATTTCCAAACTTTCTCTTCGCCAGTAGTAATTTTCAATAGGTACGTTTCATGTGCTCCACCTCTTTTTTCCAGTCGTCTTCGGTGTTTGAAGCTAATGCCTCTAATGTTATAGCCTCAATCTTTACCAAGATTCATATTGATTTACTATACAAATTTATTTTCGGCAGGTATAGTATAGTGATTCGGTCTCGATTCGATAACATGAAAATTATGTGGATAATAATGACAGATTTGTCAAATACTGTCGACGTTAATATTTTTTTATAAAACAAATGACACAGCATTTACCAAGAACAAGTAGAGTTGTAAAATGTAGTGAATAATTGTGTTGTGATGAAACATACGTTGTAAATCTATTATCTAAAGGTCTGCACCTAAACTATGAAGATATCATAGATTGAATTATATTTATTCATTGTAAGTATGTACTTATGTGCTAACGGTACTTCAGAATCGTATTCTAATCCCGGTTTGATAATATGTACTAGATTAGCGCAATTTTGCACGTTTAATGACACACGCCATAAGATATAGCTGTCCCGAAAATTAAAATGATTTTTTAATTGAAAAAAGTGAGCACCTTTTTGTTTCTGTGTGGACAAGTTCTCAACGTACGTTTTAAGTTCAATCGTTCTACATAATTTCGTATTAATCTACTGTCATTGTAAGACAAGAACCAAAAACTTAGCGTTTGCCTGGAAATTTCTGTTTCGCAAACTTTCAAGGGCTTTTAACGAAGCAAAATTGAGCACGCGTTTAATTAATTATCTCTACCTACTCGTATTATCGTCCTAGGCTGTCAACAAGGGTGCACAGTGTATACTGTACAAGTAAGCTCTGTCGCACCTTCTAGAGAACTCATTAGCACTAATTGACAGTAAGCACTGACAGTTCGTTGTTATCAGTTTACCTGAGTACAGGGCTGGGCCTCTACTTAAAGCGTGCAGTGGGGTAATGTAGCTTTGGGATATCAATTTTCCATTACGCGATCAATGAAAACTATTTTGAATACATCTTTGATGTCAAAGGATACTTGTAATCTTGTGTTTCTATTCGTCGACTTTAATTTTACCATTAGAAAGTCATAGTCTAAACTAGTCCGTTGCTCATTTTGAGCAACGGACCAGCGGGAAGGCATCACCTTCTATACAATAACTCTAGAACAGGGGTCGGCAACCGTTTAGCAGCTAAGGCTAAGGGCCAGAAGCTAAGGAAATTGACGCGGGCCGCAGTTTGTTAATAATTTGTGATTTTATACAATTCGGAATATAGTGACCGCAATACAGACCAGAATATAGAGCCGCAAGTGAGCGGTTCACGAGCCGCATGCTAGAAGGTAAATATCGTCTCAAGAACTCAATACATTCACAAGACTATTATATTTTAAAATTTGTTTAATTGAATTGTCGTTACCTACATTGAACATAAGTTATGAAAATGAATTGGCTTGAATAGGTTATTTAAATAACCCCGAAGATTTACTTGATTGTAGACAGAAATAGTCATCAATCAATGAATAATTTTTTTTTAGTATTTTAATAATTTGCTCATAAGAAGATACTTTTATACCTAACGTCTGTAAATCCCTCCACTTTATAAAATGTTTTGTAAGTACTCTTTAATTGCGATCATCTGCGTGGTAAGATTATTTTGCTATATGCCTCAGGTACCATTTCTCAGAATACAAAGCAGCCTGACGTGTTATTCTCAGATAGTCGATCCGTTGCTACGTAAAGGACAAACCAACAAACAAATATTAATATTGGTAGGGGTTACGATTTTTCCTACAAAGACCAAATGCACTGAAAAACTAAATGTGACGTATTGTAGGTAACTACTATTCGTACACCACCTAGGCACTTACCAGCCGCGTTGACATTTTCGATGTTGTACATACTATATAATTCTAAAAAATCAAAATATTTCCTATATACCATTGTGTATCTAGGGCGGTAAGTAAGGAATTACAAACGAGTGTTTGTTATAAGCCCGAGGTGAAACCGAGGGCTTTAATAATACGAGTTTGTAATTCCTTTACCGCCCGTGGCACACACATTGTTTTTCATCACACTTGTGAGGAAATCTGATTAAAATAACCTTACTTAACCTAAATAAAATTGTAAAACTGACAGTGACATTATTGACATATTATATCATAGACAAAATGGTTGATTTTATATTTGCAAAATACTGAAATACACTAGTTAAACATTTAATTAATGTTACAGATATATGTGTTTACATGTATTAGCAATGAACATGACAAATAAGAGTAAAACAGAACCAGCGTTACAAAAAGGAAAACCATTACGCCCTAGGGCGTAATAGGTCATTTACGGCCCGCAAACCCTACGTGTAATGACACCATTTTCGAGCAAGTGTGATGAAAAATACATTGGGTTTGTTCAAACACATTGATTAGTAAGAATTATTATCAGCGTTCATATCTAGCTAGTCTAACGGTTGCTGTGATATGGACGAGTATAAAACAGCGTTATCACTTATCACCCACAAATTAAGCTTTTTCGGGCTGTGAACCTAAACTGTATTAGAAAAGGAGATAAAAAGCTAGTCACCTGGGCACTTTTGATTTCGTTTGAGTCTAGTGCACCGGCAATCTGCTCCAAATGTCTGTCCGCTGATGGGCCACAATCGCACGTTTCGGTGTTGTTCGTGGGCGTACTTACTCAAGCGGCGAGCGGTAAAAAACAAGTTCATTGAATAATGTACAATAAGCTATACCTCAAGTTAAGTAGCTGTTTATTGGATGTGGCATGATGTGGATGTTTTAACTTGATATCCACTCTATATTTCACGGTTAAGTAAAACGCAATATTTAAGTTACAATGATTTCATTGATACCCGTTCATAAGCAACAGAAACTGCTTAGTTCGCACCCTTAGCTTAGTTATACAATAACGGCTACCTTTTTGTAAGACATGGAGTTGATTTATTTTCAAAATAACTTTCCCAAGAAAGGTCGGTAATAATTGATAACGATATTCTGAACCTCCATTTCACGCTAGTATCAGTTCGAACTGTGTTCGATTATTAATCCCGTGCGGTAATTAAATTTAGTTTGAGTGGATTGAGATACCTCATCCGCCAGACGCAGTCTCGCGCGGGTCCGCGTGGTTCTCGCTCGACACGTCGGCCCGTTAGCGCGAGCGCTTCCCGCTCGCTCTACTATTTCACTCGCCCGTTTTTTTGACACATCGTGAATCATATATAGTACAGTTCACATTTCTAATGGCCCCAGCTGAGTAGTCAGCCATGTCAATTCATATCGGTAATTTGCGATACCTGACTCGAAAGACTAAAATGACTAACTCGTGCGAACTCCTCCTATATCGATTTTTACTGCGTAGACGTATTTTAGTCATTCCTGAGACGTATTCACGAGCTAAACATGTACCCGGTAGTGGTGGTAGAGTCACCTCTTGATGCTAATGCTGTTCATCGGCGTTAAATGTGTATGGTCGGGGAAATGGGACATGTATGATGCGGGCGCGGAAGCGGGTGGCGGGCGGTATGCCCCAGTGGGCGCGGGCGGCCAGCTCGGCGGGAACGCGTCGTTTTGCGGTACAGTGAGAGTGGTGTGGAAGCAGTGCCATGGTGCGGCGAGGGCGAGTGCGGTCGATGAGCCCGACGCAGAGGGCAGCACGGAGCCGCCGCGGGGGGCGCCGCCGGCTCCCCCGCGCCCGTTCCATCGCCCCGTCTGCCTGCGCACTCGGCTCGGCCTCGCCGCGCGCTCACTAATGCGTCATACCGCCATCGAGACTGACGCGGCCATACCGTCGCCAAGACGCGACAGTTCGCGCCATGTGAACTTCAGTGTTGACTTATATGTAGAGCCATGGACTCGCAGCCTCTATCGAGTACTCGCAATAGATCGTTCCTATAACGGTTACAATTATGGACAGTGACTTTGGTGCCTCTGAGCAGAGACAGAGTGGTGCATCGAACCAGCGCACGTGCTCGGGACTCGTCGCCATTTCTGAGTAAGTTCAGAGTTTATTTTAAAGTGTGACTACATGAATGAGGACAGCAAAGGGTGGCTCGGAAGAGGCGCGTTATTTTCGCAGCATGCGGCGGCGGCGGACCGCGGCGCCGGCCGCCCGGAATGCGGCCTCCGCCCCGCCGCGGGCGAGCGTTGCCGGCGCCGAGCGCGCCGCGCGTAGCGTAATAAATAAAGGCGGGGCGCGGCTGCGTGCGCGCGCACCCTCCCGCGCCCTCCTCGCCCTCGGGTCATTGACTCGGACCCGACAGCCCGCCACCACTGCCGACGATGCCGAAGACAACAATATTCTGAGAAACGGCACCGCGCTCTTGGCCCCTGAGCGCTCTGGCGGCCCGCGCGCCACATCAATGTCAATGCCGCTAGAAGGCGGAAGCGTGTGAAGCGTGCGTGTGACACGGAGACGCTGCCACGGCATTTATTTGCTTTGCTGCTGCGGCTATTGACCCCCGTTTCTGCACCTGGCCTCGTATGCCACCATTACAACCCCTCGCTAATTTGTTACAATGCTCACTGGGCTCGGAAGACCCGTTCTTTTGTCTGTTCAGCACATATTTTAAAAATAGCCGTCTCGACGTTTTATTTCCTGTCAATGTGTCTGTTAGATTTTTGTTCGCGTAGATATTTGCGATTATACATTAAGTTGACCTGATCTAATCTCTCGGTCCTTTTAACAGACATTCACTTTACGATGACTTCCTGAAACATTTTTGTAATGTTAACATGTAACGCTAAATATATTTGCGCCTATGTTATCTTATCGCCCGCCGGTAAACAATACACAAAACTTGCGTTGAGAGCAGTTGGCCGCAGTTGTTTGTTGGCCGTGTGTAGTGATAATAATACACCAGCGGCGAATATGTAGGTACCTTATCGCAAGTAACGTCTAAATTCACCGACGCGATATTATCGTTATTTTACTACGACCTCGCGACGTTTTAAACGTAACCGACTTTTGGGATGACAATACGAGTAGTACACAATTCAGGCTTTTCAGTTACCATTAGCAACTCTGCCACCTATCTGTGGTTGAGCATTAAGCTTCGCATGATACTTGGAAAGCTAAAAATAAAACGTGAACTTCCCGGTTGAATGGCGTCGTTCGGTGCGCAACGCGCGGGGAGTGGCAGGCAGCCATTGCCCTCACCCGGTTTGTTTACAACTCGGCTCTAGCGGCGGCAGCGTGATGTGCGCCCTGCGCGCAGGCCGCAGGGCGCACAGTCGCACCCCCGGCCGCGAGTACGACCCCTGCGCTCGCGCCATCTGCGCGCGTACGATAAAAATAAACCGCCGCCGACATCTACCTACTACCTAGCTAACACAAAAACTAGCGTCGGGCGACGCGGCCTGTCGCCGCTCGCCAGGTGCAATGCGACCCTAGCGGGGTAGAGAATAGAGATGCGACTAGTGCTAGGTCAGTTATCGTCGCGAGATGGCGCGGGGCGAAGACCCCGCGGCCGTGCCAATGACCATTCGCCTTGACGGGCCTCTCGACTCGCGAAAACACCTGACTCACGAGCCTCTTAACTAAATCTGCTTTTAATTATATTGGCACTAATATTTTCATAACACTGATAAAAAATCTCCGATAGTTAAACGATTTCGCCTAAAATCTGACGCTGTAACTCTATCAGATAATAAGCAAAATTTCGTATGGCTACGTAATGTTGAATTGCATTGATAAAATATATATTTTAAATACTTATTAGGTCTATAATACATAAATATACAGGTACAGTCGAGTTCATAATTATCTGAGCAAAGATTGGACCAAAAATATCTGAACAAGACCCTATTGTCAGAAGCATAAGAACTAGATCAGATATTTTTGATCCGTTCTTTGCTCAGATAATGATGAACTCGACTGTACTAATTTGATTTCCAGTTCCTAGGTAAACTTAAGCAACCTAGCGAGGCATTTATTTGGTATATATTTTTTGAGAATAATTTTATAATTTGATATGTTATGTTTATGTATTATGAATGTCACTGTTTCATTCAACGTTTTCATATTATTTCTGATATAATATAATTTCGCCATAACGGTCACCTAATTAGGAACCACTTAAAAAATCTTGCCATGGATGTTTTATGTAAACACATATAGGTATACCGTGTCAATAAAAGCTATTATGCCTCACAGTCGCGAGCTCTTTCCCGTTCGAGCGCCGATATACGTACGGTATAATATAATAGCTATCATCTTCAATGGTACAGTCTACTGATAGCGTCCGAGCGATTGAACACTGTCGTATTGTCAATGCGATGGACCGCGTGACACATATTCCAGCCTCGTAGCATAACGGCCTTGTGAGCTGACTGTACCAACATGCACTTGTTTCCCTTGTTTGTTTGCTAGAATCGGGTACGAAGTAAAATCTAAGAACAGGACTAAATACATGAGCGAGACGATAAGATAAATACTACACGCCAAATAAAACTTGCTCATAAATCAGACCGTAAGTAGACGGACACTACTTACAAGACTAAAAAAAATATGGCTTCTGAAGAGAGGACATGGCACAAAAACTCAACTTTCAGCTAGACTTTATAAGAAAAATGCAATTATACATTGACATACTGATGCAAATGTTACCAATTTTTGTTGGAATGTATACTACTGAGTATATATTCCTATAAGGTCTCCAAACCTCTGAACACATGATGAAGAAAATAATTAAATATATTTAAACCATTAGGATTTCGAAACGTGTAATATGGTCTCTAACGGTCACACGAGACGAGTGTTACAAAAGATACGCGTTAATCTACCTTCCTAAGACGTATCTGTATAATGTATCAAATCCAATCGAAAGAGGATGTCGTCGCTGGAAAGCAATAATGCTGTAACCCGCACCACCATCGAAAATGCTTTTTTTGTATATTCTTATTCAGTTTTTTTTTCTGCGTCGGCTGGTATAGTTATTATTTGTCTGTGATGATAAATAAAATGTATACAGCATATATTTTTTCACCTAAATTTGTAATCACGGAATGAAGAATCGCTGTAACCCGCATAAAATCCCGTGTTTTCAATTGCGTTGTGGTTTACAGCAAAATGTTTTCAACAATTAGTTCTCCGTCATCACGTACAGCATTTTTGCTTTCCGTAAATTTCAATTTTTGACCAATTTTTGTCATTTACAGCTTTTGATCGGGAGATGTTGTGAATAAACTATGGTGTACAGCATTTTAAAGATACAGTAATAAATGAATAATGACAGTAAATACATTTTAAAATATATAGTAAGTTTGAATATATATAGTATTGAGGGTCGTTTTTATTTGTAGTTTGCTAGTTTTCGTTTTTTAAAAGATTTAATCATGATTCAAATTAAATATAAATGTTTGCAAAGCTCCCTTTAGATTATAGAGGTACCTAATATAAACATAACCTACTTTTAAAGAAAAACACGTTAATTATTTTTCCGTTCAAACTTTAATGCATGTAAACTACCGGGTGACTTCTTTTTCGTGATACAGGATAATTAAACCTCAATCTATCCATGATTTTGAACAACTTTTACTATGGGGTTAACTTTGTAAATTGCAAAAAAAATACAACTCTCTCATACATTTTGGTCTACCTATTGATGACCTTTTCTATGAAATAGTTAATTTTTTTCTGCATTTACAAAGTTGACCCCATAGTAAAAGTTGTTCAAAATCATGGATAGATTCAGGTTTAATTATCCTGTATCACGAAAAATTAGTCACCCTGTATACGTCTATCATAATTGTTCTGTAAAACAATCTATACTATTTTTTGAATTGAATTGAATATATTTATCGATTAGATAAATAATAACATTTTTTTATAAAATGACACGTCAACCTTAAAACAACGATTTTTTAACTAGATTTAGTGTCTCACTGCTGTGCATGAGCCTCTCTTCTAATACTTTCCTCTACCTCTGAAGTCCTCCTAGACCTTAACTGGGCGCCATAAGTCAGAATGGGTAGAATGCACCAAATCTCCATGAGCTTACATTTCAGGGATATAAGGGGTTTCCCACTATTAGTGTTTTTATCAACCACAAGCTCCTCCAGGCGTTTCTGATACGTCTTTTGATTTCTTTATTTTGTAAAAAAAATAGTTTTTTTAATACTGTGTACTTATAGCCTGATAAATACCATACTTCCGTTCTCACTCATCGTCCAAACCAAATGATAAAAATTAGTTTAGGGGATTACATAGTGCTGCTGCATCTACATACACACAGTCCAACAACATAAATATAACAATACTTAATGATAACTTTTTAATAGCCAAAACATAACATTTTAAGCATAAAGATATGTATGTGTGGCATATTAATTAAGTAGTTCAGAAAATATTATTACTACAGATACACAATTATTTACCACTGACATTTTAAAATGGATCGACATAAACTATCATTCGCACTTACACTGCTTCATTAATACCTGTTTCCTTTCATTCATTCAGTAACAGCAATATTGCAGTGCAAAAATCTTGTCAATTTAAGTTTTCATCTCCCAAAAATTGTATTACGAACCACTTTTTAGACTTACAGCATTTTAAAACGACTGTGAGATTTGGTAAAAATAATGTTCCCATACAAAAAGTTTGTAGGTTACAGCATTATTGCGTGCCATGATTAGAAATATCGAAATGCTGTAAACGATAAAGTCATATTAAAAACAAGTTTATACTAATTTTACCACCAAAATTATAAACTTCGATTTTTTTACAACGAGTCTACCAAAGGGGGTTTAATAATCTCTTTTTGTTTGAGAGTTATGAATTTTTCTAAAAAAATGCAAACGTTTTTTGGCTCTAGTGAAAAGTTTACTTTTTGAGGGTTACAGCATTATTGCTTTCCAGCGACGATGTAGACTCTGACGTCAGTTGTGTTAAGTACTAGTAGTTATAGAACACATTTAACAAAGCCCTTGAAAGCATGAGGTGGGACAGTACTGGTGACCTGTCCCGCCCGTTTGTGGTCAAACGGGTCATATTCACGAATTACGAGCATGACGCGTACATGTATCTCTGCTATTGCCTCTCTCAACCATATTTTTGTTGCATGATCTGAATGATGAAATGTTGTGGCATGATCACCGATGCCTTCTGCACCAAAGCAAAGACCTTTAAGCGAACATGACATATTCAAGTCTCTAAGTCGTTACGTTTGAACCCCTTGAACGGGAGCTAAATATAATTTATGCCACACCTGGCCATAAAGTGGATTTTACCGCACGCTACGCGTACGGAAAAAGCCGCTTTCTGGCCAAGTGTAGACTTAAAATGATGTACACAACACGGGAGGTAATAAAGAAAGCCCTCGATCGCATATTTACGTCCCTCGCTTGCAGCCACCCTAGTCGTGTAATGTACTATTTAGGCGAGGGATGTGTTTTTCATGAACCAATAGAAACAGCTCAGCGGAGCGAGGATAGGTAAAGGAAGTGTTCCTATTGGTTCATGACAAACACATCCCTCGCTACGCATCCTCGCAAATCCCTGGTGGAAACGCAGCCTTACCATCTAATACTTATATACCAGATGGATTTGATAAGTGTCAACTGTCTTATCAACTCACTTTTGTACAAGGCATCCCACATTTGACTTAGTCAAATATGCAGTACTTAGGTATTTTATAAATTACACGGATTTCAGTTTCCAGTCTTTCGTAACTAATATGTAGACCACGAACGATGTAAACTAAATTAATTTCGCAGTAAACATCTCTTCTCTTCTTGGTCGTTCCTTCATGGCTGTGACTGCTCAGTGCATGAGTCATATAATATTCTCGTACAGCCTTCTAGGTTACGTAGCACCAACGCGCTAGAAATCTTCTGTCGGGTCTATTTACCCTTTAGAGATCCAATGTCTCTCTTGACTCTAAAAAAATGGGTTGCTCCTAATAAGATCGTGATGGTTATAATCAAGCATTTTGATTCCATACGAGCCTAACAAAACGTTAGATACACCAACTATGATGATACTGATTGATTATCATAATTCAATTGACCGTGTTCTTATTTTGACTCAACAAACATGGATGTATAAGGTAACTAATGAAACATGATCGATTCAAACAAAGAAGAAAATAATGATAGAAACAAGGAATATATTTGTTAAAATTATAAGGATTCTAGATTATTGTTTTAATCACTAATGAACTTGCTGTTTTGATTAATCAGCTTTCGTTGATATGTTTAATAATCATGTATGTTTTATTTAATTTAACGCTAAGAGAAATTCAGATTTTTTAGAGTGTTGGGTTTCTAGACGGTCCCAATTAAATATTTACTCGTAATAAGAATAAGATGTTTTGCATACCACTTTCCTTTTCCTGATTGTACATACAAAGTAGATTTCTAACGAAATGTTAGAGGTTGATCCGGTATTTGATTAAGCCGTAGCGTAGTCATTGCTAGTAAATCTGATTGTAGGCAGAGCATAATTTTTTGTCTACTTGAGACAGTGCTGAGACTTTTGTGGGCAGCCCGACAGCCTGTTTATTATGAATAGAGACCTGATTTTAAGTAGCGATCTCAATATTAATATGGATATGACTAGTGCAATTTGTTAAATACATGTCATGTTGGTTATATAAGGTCTTAATTTTAACTGTACATTGTGTAGAAGAAATATTAAAGAAGAAGAACTTAAAACAATAAACTATTTCAAAAATTAACAAATAATGTTTTTATTTAAGTATTATCACCATAATTTTTGCTCCATATTTACACAAGCTTCCAAAAAGTTTTTACTTTTTTGTTCCGATAAGTTACATTACTTTTGTGTGTAGAAAAAATAATAAATTATACCAGTCATATCCATATTAATATTGAGATCGCTACTTCAAATCCGGTCTCTAATTATGAAGATTGTATTAGTTTTTAGGTGTTCCAAAAACTAAAAATCGGTCAAGTGCGAGTCGGACTCGCGCACCAAGGGTTCCGTACAAACTCGTAAGTAGATACGTAAATAGTTCAAGATAAACTGTATGGCGGTTAGCTTAGTAGGAGCAAATAAGTATGTGTTACGATTTTTGCCAATTTCTAAAAAACGGTCCAATAGGGATGACGGCTGGGTTAAAACTATATAATATGTAATTCTATTTAGTCCGTCAGTTAGACTACCTATCGAAAAATATGACATGTATTTTTTGGTTTATCAAAATATTAAAAATCGACAAAGTTATAGAGCATCAAACTTCTAGAGTGGGGGCTTGTGACGTCATTCCTAGGTAAAAATTGCACCAAGGAGTGACGTCACTCGAAACTTCTAAGCACTCTATACTCGTCATTTTTTGTTTGTCAAACAAAAGAAAAAATACGTGTACAATATTTTTTAAGTATCTAACTGACGGACTAAACAGTTGTTTTTAGAGTCGTCTAGCTCATTTAGGAGAAACGTTATATTTTTCGTGTAATATTTAGGATGATATCAATAATTGGTAATTATTACATATTTCTCTGTTCAGTAACTTCGAAAATAATAGGGGGAATGGTATTTTTTTGAACGTTTTTGGTCATAAATCAAAAAGTACATGATTAACAAAAACGATAAAAATGGCTTTGGAATCTATAAATTAAGCCTTGTCATTTGATACCCCACTTGATACAATAGCACAACATAACATTTTCAACATTCCGTTACGGCCCCCTTTAAAAAAAAGTAAAAAAGGTGCAAGATTTTTTTTATGTCAAATAGGGTCGGGTTAGCGTCCTTTAAAACAATTCCAAATTTCATGTCGATAGCAGCAGTAGTTCCTGAGATATCTGGCTGTGGCAGACGGACAGCCAGACGGACAGACAGACAGAGTCGCACCATAAGGGTTCCTGTTTTTCCATTTTGGTACGGAACCCTAAAAATCGTACCCGATAATTAGTTGACTGTATTACCTACTCGTCTATGAATTTGACAGTAAACACTCCGACAAAGGCTTTGTTTAACGTCAGTAAAACCTCGCTTCCAGCTAGGTACACATAATAAGTACAGCATCAACAAGTGCCGATACGCCAGAGACTGGGAGCATGCGCGCGCAGATCCCCCCCTTTGGTCCTAGTCTCTCATATTCGCTACAGAACACCCGATACAGCCCCTCTAACGAAGCTGCGCGTCTTGTCTCGTCGACTTCTCGGAATCGTAGCGTAGTTTCGTCACGTGGCGGCCCGCGACACATCGATCTAGCCCGACCGGGGGCTTTAGGTCCGCTACCTACGCACCTGATGTTTGATCAATAATCGTACCGCTGGTGTACTCAAGTCTCTAAGCTTATATTGAAAATGTTCATTCTTTCTAACGTGTATCATGTAGCTGTTCATGCACACATCTTGTTGTCAATATGCATATATTTTTTGTATTGAATTTGTAGTCTCATTAGGTGCGCGATCGCAGGCCTCGCGAGAAGTGGGTTGTAACGGAGCTATCTCAGCCGCGTACTTCCACACGCAATTCGCGGTATGCGAAGAAAGCCCGTCTCTATCTAGCTCTACCGCATTTAGTCTTTGTGTCATGTCCGGATCGAGCACTACGTTCAAAATCCGCAATTGGTGTTCAAAGCAAACTCCGAATATAAAAGCAAATGTTGACTAATACCCATCTTTTAAAAGTTTTAACTATTTCTACGACATCGCAACATGGATTGGTCTGGTTAGTAGTTACTCTGTTAGTAAAGAGGGAGAGCGGCAGATAATTTTGGAAGGATAAAGCATCGCAGAGTATGAGACATTGCTTCGTTTATTTTATCTGTGTATGGAGTTACTTCGAAAACTTTTTATAGAATTGTTTTCATACAGATACTTGACTTTGGTTAGAATGCGCCAGTAAGGTGACGTATTATTAGAGCTGCTAAGTGAAGACTAGTCGCAGGTAACTTGAGGTATTGAGCGACGTGACTTGGGTTTCTATGACAAAATCTGAATGAGGAGCTTTGCATGCGTGGTCGGTCTTCCGGTGGATCATTGTCGATTCTAATTTGCAATCGTTTATAATGCGCACTTAAGACTTCTTTGAAATTCTAAAGTTCCCTTTATAAATATATATATATATGCGCGAAACTACTTCTACCGGTTTCTTCTACGTGGTTCAAACATATAGCATCATTGTTATCTTTCATATAGTAAAACGTATTTACACATTACGTTTTGTTTGCTCGGTATTGTACACGCACATAGCGGTCACGTAGTTCGGGCGGCGTTAATTAGCACCCATCTGGTGCAAGAGCGGTCTGCGGTCCACTTCGTCAAAAATTATTAGTACGCTTTATAAAACGACTTCAAAGTAGAAAGAGGTTCCCAACCCGGTAGTATTTTTCAGTCTAAAGTTTTAAAACTTAGCCACCTACATTTATTTATCAGTTCTCCCAATTTCTCTACAATATGCGTGAGAGATATTTACTTTCAAGACTTCAGTTCTTCCCAGATGTAGCAAATTTTGAAGGTATTCTTGTCAAACGAAGCCTAGTATTCGTTATCATGTGTTTTCTTCTTGGATCCCTTAGTGCCTGCCTCCATATTATAATCTACTTTGTTATTGGAGCTGATGGTGTCCGATGATGTCGGACGAGTGAAATCGTTATCACAGTAAGAGCAGAGGCGGCAGGCCGAGCCGGTTATCCCCAGGTTCGGGTGTAGTTTCGACGAGTCCGATGCTGGCCATGCTACGTTCCGTTACGCCAAGTAGAGCGGCGCCGCACGCCACCGCCATTAGCATTAGCATCGCTAACTTGGCCGCATGGCCGCGAATCTGCCGTGCATTGGAACGATAATAGATTGTTCTCAATGAATATCCAAGTACTCATTGTGCAGAGTAGGTGAAATACCGGGAACACGTTTCTGAAGTCATCTTAGTCGGATCATACCTACAGCTACAGCTACATCATGTGGCACGCTGCGGTAAGAAGGAATCTCAAGTTGTTCACGTGTTCTGTTAACATTGCTTCGATAATCGAGTCTTACTAGTATTATGTCAATTCAAACCCAAACTCATCACGATTTCTGTTCGACGTTCTCTATTCCAAGTGTTATACTATAAAATAAACTACAGTTTCTGCCATGAAGCTACGCAGAGCTCTGGTCAGGGGTCGGATACTGGTATTATCTCCATACAAAAATACCGTTATTTTTTCCGTTCTTTTCGTTCTTTCGTTTATTATTTCATTTTTTAATCGGACAATCTAATAATACGAAATCATTACACGATTAAGCCCTACATAAATAATTCATTCAAAATATTGGGCTGTTTCGGGGTTTTTGTAAAATACTGATTCCGAACCCTGGCACCGGTTGAAAGTGCTATAACAACTATTATGTAAGTAAGTGACTAATAATTTATAATTAGTGTGAGTAATTAAACGAATTAAGTAATTGTGTCAATTACTGCAACGGTTTCGGGGACAACGACATCCGGTTTGGCCGTCGACTCTATTTACAGTATAATGAAGAGCTCCGCATAAGCATACCTGTTGCGTTATGTTATGGGTGTTGTGTTGACGAAGATCTAACAAAAATGGATTTCTGTAAGAGTGCATTGATTGAATGCGAGAGTAACTGCGAGCTTTTAAGGTAAAAGGATATGTTTAATCGGTTCTCGTTGGCAGGTAAAAGCGGCTCAGGTAGTGCCGTGATAAATGTGCATGCACAAAAACAGAGCCCGTATTGTGCAAGCGACACCCCTCGGAACTCGGAACGTACGGAAAAAAATACGGTTTCAGAATAACTTTGGATAGGTAGGGAACTGATTCTCACATTCTTATTTCGTTGTTTGAGTTGGTTAGTTTATGGGGTTCTTTGTGTGGCCAAAATGGTTTTATTACCTAATAGCTAGCTATCATTCGTTCACCTTAAGAATCCTTAGGCGTCTGAAATGCTAAGAAACCAAAAATTAACCGTGTTAGCACATTTACCATTTTTTTTGTTAAAAACGTTCTAAGTAACGGTCCTAGAAGATGATTCGAGAATATTTAAATGGATATTTCATAAATACGGCTCTACTTCTTGTAAGTAATTAGAAGCGAGACTATAATTGCTGTGTATATAAAGGTCTGGTTTGCAACACAGCACGTAATTATAATTTCATTCAAATTTAATCATATTTGAATTAACTAATAAATAACAGTGCTTTATCGACGTAATTAATTGTCAGTCAGCTAAAAATCTATAATCGAAATATTCAATCTGGTAGATTTCAAGAAACAATTTTAAACAATCGTCTGAGACAAATTACATTAAAAAACAGATTGGTATTTCGATTATACATCTTTAGCTGACTGACAACATCCTAATTATAAAAAAAATATATAAGGAAATAATCAAATAACAATTATGGGACATGAGATTATGTTGGATATAATATAGTCTCTCGTTCTTTGTAAGATAAACGTTAGGGGTCATCCATATAGTACGTCACACCCATGGGGGCAGGGGTCCAGCCAAATGTGACAGCCTATGTTAATAATGTCAGGCCTGCGGTAGGACATGTCGCTCTCGCATCGGTTTATTTAGCCACCAAAAGCGATGTCTCTCTAACATTGCACCATGAATCGTCTGTAATAGACGCAAAGGCCTATGATGATGATGTTAAAAATATGAAATATATTAGGAAGAAGAGTGACATGGGGGAGAGGGGGAGGTGTTAAAAGTCTGAAAAATCGTGTGACATACCTTCTGGATGGCCCCTTATTTGTAAAATAAAACAGTTTTCCCAGCGTGGTGAATAACTTTATAAAGATAACAGTATTTTAGACGTTGTGCACCGATAACTTGGTATGCAGCTGTCAATCCAACTAGATAGGTACATAATTGAAAGTTTCCTCCAGGAACTCTGTGACGCAGCACCGCGCCTTGAAAGTGCAGCAATATGCCCATTAAACAGCAATTGCACAGACATTCATAAACACTTATGCACCATTATGATTGACTATTCTGATTTGATGCTGATTCCAATACACCAAAATTGAAAACGACTGGATGCGACGTATGTAATGAAGGTTTGTGAAAATGGTTTAAACCTTCTTATAGAGGAGAGCATCGATATATGGAGAAAAATTAGATGAAACTAGGTACATATAATCAACGCTGCAACGCAAGTGCTCTTAGGACATATAATTAACCCACAAATGCCGGTTCGTTTCACCATCTGTTCGCTTTACCACGTTCAAGTAAAACCATGGCACAATGACACGTAAATAATTATCAAAAGGGTTAAGAACATGTAAAAATAAAATATTACGTATCTATTTACTTAATTATTTAACGCAGCAAAAGAACAAACTAACTTTATTGCCCTTTTAAAGCGAGGCAGCAGCTGCAATGCACAAATGATCTCATTGAAGTCCACTTAAGCCTGCGCTCTAAGGTCTATACTCCCCGGTTTTCTGTTCGAATCGCGCCGTCCTTCTCACTCTCCTGTTATATAATATTTAAGAGACAGGGACACAAACCCAGACTACGGTTAATTCAATCATGTTCCATGCTACGCGTGGCGCGAGTTTATATCGCCTCCGACATGCTTTTATACTGACACGACGCCATAGTAAACCGGAAACGAGTTACCATTGATAAAAACAATACAATGCGATTGGTACAAGTGTAATAAACTTATAAGGAAAATATCGAAAACGTCATATTAAATAGTTGCTACTCCTGCTGTTTATACATACGTTGAAAAACATAAGTAATCAAGTCATTCACTTATTATTAGCCAACTAATGTTTGTAATCTCAATGTGTCTTGGATATGTCGGAAGGCTAGAATAATAGTATTTTATGCAACAGTTGTATAAGTAGGCTCAAAAAATGCGAATTGCGTGAGTTGCGATACGGGCCGCGACAGCGGCGAGTATCGCAAATAGAGACACAATGAGCGTTTTTTGACTTAATTATACAACGTTGCATACAATACTATTATTCTAGCCTTCCGACATATCTAACTATATATATATAACTAGGTTTTTAAGTATAAAATACAAAATTAAGCATAACCTGCAAACAAGGCAAATATGACGTATGACTGACAGTATGTGTCTATGGTAAACTTTTTTTTTTATTTGAAATATACTCGCTAGTGACTATATTAAAAATACTTTTTTTTTATGTTGGCATCAATGAATTTAGTTCGGAAAATTTTGTTTTTCTTAAAAACCGTAGGAATTTAATTGTTTGTTAAGTTGGTAGTTGTGCATTTTTATCGTAAAGTTAGAATTGAGCGCTTAATCCTTGACCTAAGTTTAACCTAGATTTAGAAGTCTGTGGCTGCTAGCAGTATCGTAATGTGACCATAACGACACTAGTGCTGTTATGGGGAATAGAGCTTAGACTTCTCTGAACTCATATAATGTATGTTCTTATATTAGTGTTCGTGACCAAGTAAAAGACAGCTACAAGTACAGGAGAAGAAAAAAGATAAAATGGTTTAGGCTTTAAAGATGTGTGTGGCAACTCGGCACATTTACTCATACTACGAGTACTGTAATCTGGTAAGCTGTGCCATCGTTAAATTAATAAGAGGTAAAGTCACCAACATCCCACATCTTGCAGTTACTCTTCGACTATCGATGTCGATAAAACTTTAGTAGATATCATTAATCATTAGCCGTAAGTGCATTTTTTGCTCTCGTTAAATCGGGGTTTAAAAATCTTCTCTCGTCAAAATTAGACCAGTGCAGTTCTACACATTAATATTAGTAGTGGTGAAATGTAAACCAGTATGACACTAAACACTATTTACGGCAACATAAAATTGCGAGATTTGTGAAGGTACATGTAAAGTTGAGCATCTTCAACCAAAATAAAGAGCATACAAATAAATAAATAATAATCAATTAACTGCCAAAACTACTAAGTACCTATTTAAATTGTGGTTCAGATTAGTGCAGGGCAAAGTACCGTGATAGTGAGGAGACCTTTAAATAACACGCATTTCTGTACCAACTTATTTTACTTTAACATGTAAGGATTGTATAATTTAATCTTTGTTTGTCCACAGAACGGGCTATACTTAGACATACCAAACGGGGCGAGCCTGCCTCTACAAGAAACTGTTCAGTACCGAGCTTCATTAACGGTCTCAGGGTGAGTGCAGTTGCTTATTAAAATTAGCCCATCTTTCACGAGAGCTTTGAATTTCGCCTCTCCTAAAAAGGTTGAGTGAGAGAGACGGATGCATAAGTAGGTATTTTCTATTTAGTTTCATTTTTTTAAAGTGTTCTTTAAAGCAGGCGAAGCCCTATGCTACGGACTACTACTATTTACATTTGTTATTTTGTTGCATAACGAAATATCTTCACTTCAATCAAATAGATACACAGTTATTAGTATGAGTCAGTGTTCGCAACTTTCTTGAGGCCATCACCAAAATTAAGGGCTCAAAAAGTTTTTTTTTGCCTTGTAATGTACCTACATAGGTACCATGTTAGTACTACTGACCTTTAAAATAAAAACAATGATATCTATCTACCCCTGCTGTATTTCCCACAGGAAAGACGCTCATTTTCTAAACTGTATGACCGAAATCGGTATTTTAACACATTATTTGATTCGTGATCAGTTCTTCGGCAGACATTAATTAGTTACTTAGTTAGGCTGCCCGAGTTGTGATTTGCATGATTCTTTTCCCTTACTGCGGGTTTCATATGGAAAACTGCCTTGTTAACGGCTTTTAGGCTGCTGGTTTCTTATGTACGACAATGTGCTAGCGATGGCTATGGCTATGACAAGCTCGTTGATTGAATGAGCTCGCTCTGACCGAGAGACCCGTGGTTGAAACATGCAGTTAATGAAAGTTGAACTCCCTATTTGTACTACCTACTAATTATGTCGTGATTCAATTACTCAGGAGTTGACGGCTGGACAAACACCTCCATTTTACAGGCGGTTAAAAAGGAAAAGTAGACTGCAGTAATAAAATTATGCAATATTCTGCCGTCCTAGTCTAAAAGGCGACTTTTTGCTATGGAAGTTCATAGTAAAAAGTCGCCTTTTAGACTAGCACGGCAGTATTGTGTACCTACATGGTAAAAGTTGTAAACATGCCTGAAAAATGATAAACCATCCGTGGCCTTTCTATTTATACAAATGATTCTGAGTTGATAGAATTTCAATTATCTTTGTAAATTCCATTGTGTTCTAATACAAATAAGTTACCTACTTGCATATTTAGAATTTGAATTTCTTTATTGGTATGTCAATCCTGCTTAAGTTATAGGCATAAATAGCGGAGGTTTCCTTATAATGCAAGTAGGATGAAGAGAACAATAGCTGCACCAGAGTCCGATATCTCACCGTAATTTAGCCGTTAAAAAAACAAACTGGCCATTGTTGTCACATTCCGATAATGCAGTAGCGTCCTTTCCGGGCTCGCCTCAGCGGGCGCTGCCTCTGGGCGCGTGAACTAATTAGCTTAGTTAGATTCTACTCTTCATTTACTACGTACTATGAGACATTTATATCTTTGCTATTAGTGGTTATAGGTACATACTTCATTCCTTAGGATAACGTGGGCACTGATTAATTTCTAACATGGCGCTTAATTACATGATCAACCATGTTGCAGTGTGAGAAGAAATGCGCTATTGTGGGTTTTCAATTCATAGATAATAATAACAGATCTGAAACATTATAAAGAGGAAAACTACGTCTCGAGTTTCAAGGTACATTCCACGACCTCTCGTTCTTAATCTACAAAGGGCTAAGTTAACCTTAACCGTATCTCTATGTTTGTTATGGATCGGAATCAGTTATTATTAGTACATATTATGTATGCAATATTTTTTTATTTGTAAAGAAGGAAAACTAATAATATTCAATTGAAAAAAATAGTTTAATCTCGAGCATTGTTGTTGTTGTTAATGTCATCGTTACATATGTAGAATTAATTATCAAAGAATCGTCATCGAATCGCCTTGCAAATAATAACATACCAGTGGATTTTACCGCAGTTAAAAATATCGTTTCGGACAAGTTCTACTGCTAGCCACCAGTGAGAATTGTATTGGCGTCACTCTCCACGATGTTGGACGCCTGCCAAACGAGTCAATGCAATAACAATCAAATATCTGTGTGTTCTGGACCTTCTGGTTGAAAACTGATCAACAATCGCTACCGAGTAACTGTAAACTACGGCCGGGACTTGTTTAATACAATACGACCGAAACATACGAAACTTTACGGTTGCAGTCTCGTTATACCTAGGTACATATACAGACACATCGTGTAAAGTAACTTTGAATAGGTGGGGCTTTACATTATGATTATGAATGAAGAGAGTGCGGCGTGAAGTTAGCGGGAACTCGCGCGCGAATAGTACGCAGTGCGGAAACGTGAAATTACCAATTGCGTATTACACCAGTCAGTAATAAAATTATTTGAGATCACGTCGAGAGACTATAATGTAGGCCTTAAACCACTCGTGAGTCGTTCTTATTTTTGAATTTGTATATATTCTCCTGGTAGACTAGGAATGATTTTAAAGATCAGTTCAAAAAAGTACCCTAGTACATAAAGAATAACTTTACTTTAGGTTAGATTAGCACAAGGTTAGGTAAGTTAGAATAGGTACGTTCGTTAGCACAAGGTAAGAACACGTTTCTACTCTAGGTACTTTATTAGAGTAGGTTTTGTCGCTTTTTTTTTCGGAAATGATAAATAGTGCTAGTAGACCAGGGTGTCGAATAGGTATCCGAGCCTTTTTGAAAAAAGTGTACATACCAACGGTACTTAAATGTTGTTAAAAAATAAAGGCCGCTTTGGACCGGGGCGATATGTCCAGTCGGTTCGTGCTCCCCACTCCGAGCAATTTCGCAAACCTAGGTCGTGACTACCCACGGCAACTCCTTCCAAATTGACTGGCCGAGAGGCCAGCTTTCAAAATTCCACTCACTGCACAAGCAGTTTTTCCAGGTGTCCCCTTCAGGCCCCGGAAACTTTTCTTTAATGTCTCTTTTGCCTCTCTCCGCACGATTTCCCAAAGTAGCCATACAACTTGACCAAGCGAGCAACAGACAAATAAAAAAAAAGTCTTTCTTTCCGTTGCGTTTGAAAATTGTATTGATTTGACTCTAACTTTCGGTTTCGCCACGGCCTCTAAACTGCTCAAAATATGTAGTACACTTTTTTGAGAAATGCTTATTCAGTTGTTACCAACTTAAGAGTTAAATATAAATAAAATTATATTAGGATCACCAATATATTTTTTTGCGTAACATTTTATTATTCATGAAATTATACAGATTGGCTATTTGAGATTTTTAAAATATAATTTTGTCCCGTTGCCCTCACCAATAGACCTTCAAATCAACATTTTTTGTTTTAACGCTTCACATTCTTAGTTCGGAATTATTCAACCTAAGTATTCACTTGTACATATCAGGGGTTAAGGGGGCATAGCAAATAGGTATCAGCTTTGTAACCTTACGTTATCAACTTATCATTTACAAGGAAAGGTACCCAACTGTCCGGCTTCGATTTGATTCATTTTGATATATGTTAGAGAGTACTCTATTCCTAATTCGCAATTAATCAACCTAAGTATTCACCTATATGAGGGACCATAGCAAATTTTAGCCTTGTAACCTTACGTTATCAACTTATCATTTACAAGGAAAGGTACCCAACTGCCCAGCTCCGATTTGATTTATTTTGATATACATGTGTTAGAGAGTAGACTAAAATAACAGACTTATTTTTTTTAGCTGCCCAATCTCAACCTATTGGGACAAACTGACCTCCAAAGTACTGAAAAGTGACTAAACCCTCCAACTTCTTCAGAAAAAAAATTCAAGCAAGTTGCTAGTTAATTACTGGTTTGATATTATGTTTGAGAACATGAAAAAATAATAAGCACGTGTTTTGTTATATCGGCTCAAACTCATATTTTCAAAAGGGTTCAAACGAAAAAAAAAACAGTAGGGTACCTTTCCTTGTTAGTACCATTTTGTATTTTGTCGTACCTAGTCGCAAAGCCTTATTTATAATAATCTGGTTTTTTACTTCGGTCATTTGTAAGTTAGACACAGTTATTGCCATTGAATAGAAACCTCGGCGAGTACGTCAGAAAAATGCGAAGGCAGTGACGTTGCCCGGTGCGTTATATGATACGGCGCAGTTTCATAACAAGCTGGTTATCGACCGTCGACCGTGCACTCATCTCGTTACTCTCCGGTTTAGTTGTTACAATTAGCTACTTGATACTTGCATTATTCCCAGACATGTATGTATATATTCGGATGATTTTGAATGCAGATATGCGAATGTATGTTAAAATATCACCGTCCAAATATTAGATAGCTCATAATCATAATGCCAGTGGCGTGGCGTTGAAGAAATCCCTGGGCAAGCTGGAACAGCTTTGGCTTCAATTTTCTTTAAGAGCACTAAAATTAAGTGCTGAACTGCCTAATATTAGGCAAGCCAATAGGAATCGAGTTCTATGGACGCCACGCCACTGACGAATGCATACGACGAAGCGATACGCACGACAAGATGAATCCAGTTACTCGATTATCTAGTAAGACCAAGAAGTCGAATCAATTCCAATTACGATACGATAGTAAATGTGTTGCCAGCTTGCCGTTAAATCATCCAACGCGCGTCACAGCGCTGGAATAGTCACAGGCCGCGATGTAAACAAGCTTATCTTATGTTGAGCGAGAGATAACGGCTGCAGTGAATGAACGGACTCCTCCCAATTGACTCGATAAGGCCAAAGTCAAGCTCGCTAAACGTTCTTCATCAATACCGAATCATATTTACAAAATAAGAGAATCCACTATCATTTGAACGGTTGTATCTAACGTATTTTTGATAACGAGTAGTACAAAACACGATGCTGTGCTTACACTGTAACACTACTACAAACCGCAAATTGACTTTGATTATTTTTTGATATTGAGCTATATTCATTATTAATTAATTATTTACCGAACGCAAGCGCAACGTGAGTAAGCCGATTTGTTACCCGAACTGTAAGGGAGGATTATTTTCCTGATTGATCTTCCATAAAAGCACAAACATTCCTAAAATTTCATGTAGGTATACAATGTAGCAGTAGCGTGGCGTCCAAAGAACTCGAATCCTACCGGCTTGCCTAATATCAGCCATTTGAGCACCTTATTCTACTGCTCTTAAGGAAAATGTACGCTAAATCTGCATCGGCTTGCCCAAGGATATATTTTACACTACGCCTACGCCACTGCAATGTAGAAGTAGGTTCATAATAGAATAATAAAGTAGAAGTAGTGGCATGGAGTCAATTTTTACCCGACTGCGGCGAAGCCCAAAGGAGGGTAATGTGTTTGACCTGTATGTATGTATGTATGTATGTATGTATGTATGTATGTATGTATGTATGTATGTCCGTTCCTGTGTCCGCTCGTAACTACTCAACGGCACAACCGATTTTGATAAATGATACATCATTGGATTCGTCTTGATGGCGCGAGTGTCACTGGGTATGAAGTTCGTTAAAATAAACAAAATGGCGGATTTTATGTACTTTTAAAGTGCACCGCGGTCGGGTTTTTTTTGTAAAAATATTTCTGACATATGGATGTATTGTACCTATACCTTAAAGGAAGCTGGTGCGAATCGGGGTCTATGGGCGTTACGCTTCTTATAGGTATAGTGGATTCAGAATAAGCTGGCGCGTTTCCACTTGAACGTAAACAATACGGGTTATACGAGTAATAAACCAAACACTCATAGAGCGCATTCATTTCTAAAGGAGTCGTTTTCGGACTTAACTGTTTTGCTGCAAATCAACAAGTTTTGATACTTTTGAATATTAATAGAATAATTTTAAAACAGTTACATGCAGGTATGTTGAATAAAATACAATAACAAGTTTATAAAATTATTTACAATAATGTTATAAATCTAAACACGTGGTTTTTAAACTATGACGACTCACAAATTCCTTCTGATTCCGAATTATCTTCGGTGGTTTCATTGTCCGACGAGTCAATCCCAACTTTTATTATAAAGTTCGTAATTGGTGTTTTTAAAATCGTGTAATATTTGCACTGAACTGACCACTTCGAAGTTTAAAAAACAACTAAGTAGAGGGAAGATAACATTAGGGCAAGTGTCAAGATCGTTTGAAGCACCGCCTGCCGCACGTGTTTTGCAAGTTTTTACAAAGAATTCAATCACCACGACTTAGTCCTATTGTTATTGCTAATAACGGTCTCAAGTGGAAACACGCCAGCTTATTCTGAATCCACTATAAGTATCTATTTAGGCACTTTAAGTATGAATAACATTTCTTTCACTTCTAAATACATATTTATATATCGAGTATGCATTAGATATTCACCGAACCTCTTTCATACATTATGTAATTGAAAAAGAATTTATCGCGTCGTGAAGACGTACCTACATTTATGTTCAGCTGCACGCTTGTTGTTCATAAAAAGGTCAGCGATAATACGTTGCATAAAGCCAACAGATGGGCTTGAATGACGGCGGTTGTAAAAGTTGGCGAAAAAGCGAGTGGCATTGAACCCGGCACGGCGAATGCACCGGGCGTCGGTCCGTTAGCTTTACCCGAGGTCAGGGTATCGTAAGGATTTGCGTAGTGTCTCAGGCTCAATATGAAATTTTGGGATT
Organism: Eudemis profundana; assembly: GCA_947034925.1. Taxonomy (NCBI): domain Eukaryota; kingdom Metazoa; phylum Arthropoda; class Insecta; order Lepidoptera; family Tortricidae; genus Eudemis; species Eudemis profundana. Next base: position 33,338,848 of record OX344794.1, read on the forward strand.
AGGTATTGTATTCAAATTAGTTAATCTATTGTTTTTTTAACAGTCCATTTGAATTTGACGCATATGCATATATTGAAGATAAATTTATTTCATCGGACTTCTCCGATAGGCAAGTTTTAGTAGGTTAGAACCCTAAAACAATGAGAATGATATTGTCGTATAGTACCTACGAGCGAGCGCCTATCGGCTGCGCACGAGCGACGAGGAGCGACGAGCTCCTCAGTGTGAATTAAGTAGGTACTGCGCCTCAAATCTTGAATTCGTTCCTATCGTATGCAGTGCCTCAGAAATCTTACGATCCTTCATTGTATGCCTTTTTAGTTACGTGCGTTAGTGTTTACTAGTATAACTCACCTCTGGTATACAATACCGGAAGTTATGAAATCTGAGTCATGTGTAAAGGGTTTTTTTTTAAATATAATACGATCCAATGTCACAGAATAAGTATTAGTACTTTGTACAGAACCACAGAATAAGTAATAGTACTTTGTAAAGAAGTCACACTGTCTAACAATACCCACGCTCGAGTCACAAAAATGCGCCGAATCCTACCTTCTCGCTCTAACTCATAACGCGCACTCTTTCTGATCGCCACGCCCACCGCTAGGGTTATCGACAAAAATAAAATTATTATTATAGCTTGAATTTCCTAGTGAATTAGAGGTAGTTAAAAAAATATTTGCGTGACGTTATATAACTGTTTTGATACACGTCGTCATACATACTTACATACATACATACAGGTCAAACACATTAACCCTCCTTTGGGCTTCGCCGCAGTCGGGTAACATACATACTTACGTACATAGGTACATACATACATACATTCATACCAGTGGCGTGGCTTTCAAAGAACTCGATTCCTACCGGCTTGCCTAATATCAGGCATTCGACCACCTTTTTCTACAGCTCTTAAGGAAAATGAACGCCAAATCTGCACCGGCTTGCCCAAGGATATCTTTTACGCCACGGCACTGATTCATACATACATACCGGTCAAACACATAACCCTCCTTTGGGCTTCATAGGTTTCGCACACAGGCGCTGCGGGGTGTCGGCGCAGCCCTGAGTTGCCTATTGGATTAGGCAAGGAATAATAATAATTACCGCGAAACAAAATCGCGGAGTGAGTCATGCCTGACAGAACTCGTACTGTCTAACAAAACCCACGTTCGAGTCACAAAAATACGCCGAATCCTACCTTCTCCTACTCATAACGCGCGCTCTTTCTGGTCGCCACGCCCACCGCTAAGGTTGTCGAAAAAAGTAAACTTCTTATTACAGATTGTGTTTCATGTTAAATTATAGGTAGTTATGGCGTTAATAATGGCATTTGATTTTATACATAGCCGAAATAATATAGTATTTCAAGTTTCGTGTAGGTTAGGTATTGTTTTCCGTGGTGCACAGCAAAGATGTTTATGCCACACCTGGCCATAAAGTGGCTTTTTCCGCACGCTGCGCGTACGGAAAACGCCGCTTTCTAGCCAAGTGTAGACATTAAATGATGTGCACAAAACGGGAGGTAATAAAGAAAGCCCTCGATTGCATATTTACGTCCCTCGCTTGCAGCTCGGGCCGCAAACTTCTGCGATCTCGGTCTTTCTTTGTATTACCATCCTAGTTATGTAATGTACTATTATTATTATTTACCTATAGATATTACAACCCAGTGCTTTCTACATTGTATAATATAGGACTTAAAAGGAAAAAAAAAACGCTTTTTCTTATCAAAATTGAAAGATTGTAAGATTAACAAAATCACTAGAATCTAATAATATTCATAAATTAACGTAAATGAACCAGATTTACCAATAAAAAAAAAACTTGACGAAATTAATCTTATTTGTATAACAAAGTATAAACGCAAACTTTATCTAAATGTCTTTATTTAAATATGTCCGGGGGTCGGCGCAGCCCTGGGCTTGCCTAATGCATTAGGCAAGGAACAATAATTAACACCGCGAAACAAAATCACGGAGTGATGTACGCCTGCCAATATTATATATTAGGAACAACAAAACACTGCGGCTCTGGGGAACCGTGTTATGATGAAAAGAATTTGGTAGGGTCGAAATCGGCGGTCGTTCTTACACGACGATAACACTTTTTCACGACGTTTTATTGCGACCTTGATCAATCTTTTATGAAAATTCCTGGCCTGATTGTTAGTTTGCAATTAAACAGAACAACTGTATTGTTAATCACTTGCAACTTCAGTTATGAGATTATATTACCATAAAGGATGAAAAGTGGGATGCAATTTTCATCAAATGCATGCTTGTTGTATACCAATTGTAAACTTGTTTGTAAGTTATGATGATATGCCTTCCAATTATCGGCGTCTGCTATCGTTGTAAGCAATGGCGGTGCAAACACGTTAATCCCCGGTCCCTGCGCACTCTCACGCTCTATTCTTTGATCGCGCCAACCCAATCACTCTTCTTGTGATTGATTTCCATGGTAAATACTAGCAGCATCAAAAGGATCGCGTCACCAATCCACGATATAATTGGGTTTTGGGGTCATTCGTGACGATTCTAATGTGGCATGGCATATATGTATAATAAATATGAAAACACTGAAAATGTACCTGATTTTCTGGCAATTAATTTTTCTTATTAATTTTCACGAATGTAACCATTATTACGAGTAATTTCCTCGTGTATTTGTCTTGATTCAGCACACACGTGTAATGTCTATAACAATAACGTAGTGCCAACTGTTATTAATTTAAAATCTGCCTGCGACTCCGGGAAACCACCTACTTATTTATGTTTGTTTAGATATCTTGAAAGCAGACGTTCCGAGTGGTTTGACATCGCAGAACACTCAATGGCATTCCAATAACGGCTATGTCAAGTCAACGTTGTCGCTGCGGCGCCATCGGCAGTGTGGCGAACGCTTGAGTAACCTTATTGCGGGGGATGAACGGAGCCGTGGCTGCCGAGGCAACCGCGCCTGCGCGATGCGATCGATCTTCAAAAACCACACGCTTTTCCAATACTCCCCCGAACTCTGGTAGAAAACCTTCACTGCTAATAAATAAAATGACCGACTTATCTAAGATTATTTTTATGGCAGCATGTTAATACTTAATAATGGTGTATTTCAAGAAAAATAACACTGTATTAAAATAAACTATTAATGTAGGAAGAAATAAACGATCCAGTAATGAGTAAATGTATTTATAATTACCTTTATAGTGTATAACACTTTACTACGTAGGTTACTCATTCAAGGATTGAAAATAATTAAGTAATTACAACAGGTAGGTACGTCACGTAGCGATAATTAATTGCATGAGTACTTATCATTAGAAATTGAAAGCCTAGACAGAGACAATAAAATACTTATTTCCATAGATATACCTATACATATTTAAGTATATAGTTTAGCCTCATTAAAAAATGGATAGCTTTAACTAGCAATTGAAACCGCTATGTATTGAAATCTCGCGTCTCAGGGTGGAATACAACCTCGCAGAAAACCCAACTTGTTGCTAATGAAAATTTAAAACCAAACGTATATCTGGGGGCCAAGTCGAGTAAAACAAAGGCACGGCCGTACTATCCTTTTCTCGAAGCCATTCAGGCCATTTTCAGCCTTCCATAATTTTGTAATGGCTAAAGCTAGAACCCTGAATTTTCAGGGATATATAGGGCACAATAAGACTTACTCGTAAATATATTCTGAATATCATTCAATTTCAACGTCCAGTTTAAGAACTATTGCATGTCAAAGTTCCTTAGTTTTGTCACTGACTGACCGACTGATTCACTGATTCACTGATGATCATCATAATTCTAAGTAGGGATGTAACGATACCGATACCGATATATCGGTATCGCCGATTACTTATATACAACCGATATTTGAAGAGCGCGAAAAGAATTTGCTGTATGAAATAAAAACTTTAAAAAGTAATTTCAATTACTGACTTAATTTATGTATTGGTCTATTACCTTGTGCAATGATAATTACTATGTTAATTAAATCTTTGGTTCTTAATAAAAAAAAAAAAAAATTTGAGTTGACAATTATTTATTTTTACTTTACACTTTCAAGGTTGACTCTTTGTTAAATATAGCCAAGTTTTAGGTATAATAAGGGCACACAAATATCTGAAGTTCATACTTCGTTATTTAGCTAAGATATCGGTATCGGTATCGCCTATTATATTTACTATGTAGTCAATAGTAGTATATTGTACAATATATCGGTATCGTATCGGCAAAACTATGTATCGTTACATCCCTAATTCTAAGGTACTTCTAGCAGACCTACAAGTTCCAAATTTTAAACATAGTTTTTAGCCTATCAAGTCCGGCAAAACCTAAATTGTATATTGTAATTTCAGTCACAACTGCAAACATAAGTTGTAATGTAATCCTATACAAATACATGCGATTACAAAGTTAGTTTTGCAGTTCAAATTGGAAGACCCGGGAATCGCGTTCTATGGACCCCCCCCCCGGTACTGACTTGATCTAACATTGCATCTCAAAACTTTTTTGTTGTAAAAGGACTGCGTTGCGAGACTTGCATCTTTTTACTTGTAATGTTTTTGATGGGTTACTACCTAATTATTCATTAACGAAAAAACTACAGGCTACAGTTGGCAAAATAAAAAGTTTGTCTTAAAAACTAATTTTTTGACATAAACTTGTTTACGTCGAGAATGAAGACGGAGAAGAGAGATTTTGTGACTAATGTCAATATTGCTGACCATGTTAGGCTTGAGCAAATATTATAATGCGTATTTAGGACGGTAGAATAAAGAATGACTTAAATCGCAGGTGTTTGTGACTCGAACAATCGAAATGATCAGAAGAAGTTACTGTAAAGTTAATAAAGTTCACAATATGCATATATATTGTGTACATATTAGGGCAATAATAAATTGAGAGTATATCAACACGAAGTACATGTAAACACATTGTCAGAACGTAAATAAATTATTTTTAACGTTTACGCAGACCATATCTGAGGTCAAATGTCAATTGCACTCGTATCTACTTGTATTTATTTTCTTACTTACATATTATGTGCAGTAACCATGCGACGTAACTATAGTGCGATTACGCTAAGTTTGCAGAGTTCAAAAAAAGGTTATATTCAAAATAACGCATATGGCAACATCACAAGAAATAGGATCGGATTAAACTTGATACTTGGCAAATATCTTTCCAAACTAAGCAATGCTCGTAGACATATACATTATTTAAATTTAATACTTAAATACATAGAAATTATCCAAGACCCTGGAACAAATCGCTTAGTTTGGTTGGAACTAGATGGATGTGTGCAAGACTGACCCAGATATCTATTTCAGTAGGTATGTAGACACATTTTGTAATAAAGGGAAAAAATATTACCAAGTAGTTACCAAGATTAAATAATCCTCTTGCTGTAGTTTCTTCATGTTGCCATATATATATTTTTTAATTCAACTCATTTTCGACCTCCGCAAACTTAGCGTAGTCCGACTCTAATGCGCTACTGCTGTGGTGTAACGAGTATATTACACTACGGGCGTGCGAAGCGGAGCGTGTGCTCGTCCTGAACCAACTGTGACACGTGACTTTTTGCCATGTGTCAAACACTACCTATTCCTTTCTATTCCAAATAGTGGGACAGTGATAGGTAATGATATGTCGTCGCCGGACAAGCGAAGTCGCGGCTGGTTATGCAACTTTTTTTTGTTTTTCATATTAATAAATAAAGGCACGTATTTAAATGATCTTTTTAGTATTTAAATGATCGTTTTAATTTTGCAAAAATTTTTCAATGATTGAGCTTGTTTTTTTGAGACAGGATAAATCAAATCAATCTATATTTAAACTGTTTAGAACTACGCAAATGCAAATGTCTGAGATCTAAAAAATACATCTGATAGTTACTTCGTGGGCCCCAAATTAAGAGAGGTGATCATCAAATATATAATACATATTTGGATACATTTTTACATAATTCGATTTATCGGAATTACTTTTTTGTCTTTTTAAATTTTGATCAATCCATTTTTGTGCTTTCATATTTTAAGCCATTTTTAGCTTCAATATGTTTGAGCTAAAATAAGTATCCAAAGGGCGATTTGCACTTTGAGGGACCTAATGGAGTCATAAAAAGAGCTTTTACTTTCGTTTTTTTTTTCGAAGCAACTACGATCCGCCATCAAGTCGACGAAGTCACGCTAAGCGGGGCTTCTACTTCTAGTCAGAGGGACGTAAGCTACCTAACCTAAAATAAAGAAGGGATTGATTTTTGGTTTTTCTATGCGGGGAGCTCCGCACCTCCCGAGCCGCCCCTCACCCCTTCTGTTCTGTGAAAGGTCAGGTTCTGGGCTAGAATCGTCTTTTTACATCGGCTACGCCGCTGGCAGACAAACATAACAATCTATTATCCCGTAAATTTCATTAAAAATATCTTTCTATAAATTTCATTACAATGATTTATTTTCATTAAAAAAATATATTTTTTCATCAAATAGATTTTAAAGTTTAGTTATAATATAGATCGAACTGTATTTATTAGGAGATCAATATTAAAAAGCATACTTCATATAAAAACTATCAAGTACATACAATAAAAAAAGCTCAATAATTAAAGAGTATCAAATATTATTTTTGTATACCAAACATAATTATCATATTACTTTATTTGCAGTTCATTTGTAATTTATCTGTAGATCAACTAATATTGACACAATAGTTAATGCAAAGATTTTGTACACTAAAAAACATTTTTATAAATGCTCATTTACGATTTTAGAAGCTCAATTAAATATTTCCCTTAAATAAATAAATATTGTGCAGACAATCTTATACAAATCGATCTAGTCCCAAACTAAGCAATGCTTATACTATGGGTACTAGACGACGACACTACTTATATAGGTAAAAATAAACTTGAATAAATAGAAAGCATCCAAGACTCAGGAACAAATATTCGTGCTCATCACACAAATATTTGCCCTTACCAGGATTAGAACCCGGGACCTCTAGCTTTGTAGGCGGTGTCACTCCCACTAGCCTAAACGTGTGGTCAATTCACTCACTGTACAATTGAAGGGATGTTTACAAAAACAACATAACTGAATTTTTTTGCAAATGCAACTTATTGGTCTCATTCTGTTAGGCCTCGAAGGCGCTACAATTGCAGAAAAAGATATTGTCCTATGATGATTCCGATTATCCAAAATTCACTTCAAGTATCTTTAAAATAAGGATGGTGAAGATAACGATAACGGAATATAGAATTTATATAAACTAGATAATTAAATTACCATTACAATAAACTAAATTTGCCAGTCAACCCTGAATCAATCAAAATGTAAAAGATAATTTATGAAAATATTGTTTTTTTTACAAAAGCAACATAAGTAACAATTTTTTTTTACAAAAACGGCAAAAGTGACAAAGCTATTTTAATGATTTAAAAAAAAATAAGATTACATATATAGATACAAGAAATCAAAGTATGAGTACATAGAAAAATTAAATGGTACTCACCTGTGGTCCAGACCTGGAATCGAACCCGGTACCTCTGGATTTCCGGCCCAGCCCCTTATTTCCAGAAAGCCGGTAATCCAGAGGTACCGGGTTCGATTCCAGGTCTGGACCACAGGTGAGTACTATTTACTTTTTCTATGTACTTTGATTTCTTGTATCTATATATGTAACTTAAAATGTGATGTAATTTACCCGCATTAAAAACAAATAAAGAAACATCATGTTTCTTTCATATGTAAAAACTATGATTGCTATGATAATTTTATTAATGATGTAGTTTTTAACTTGTGGCTATTTTTCTACATTATCTATATAATTTGAAGTTCTAATAATTAATACTTCAAGAGTTATTTAGTTTTATTGATCTCCTGAAAAATCACATCCCGGGTTGTTTTGTAAACATGCCTTCAATTGCATTCTCAAAGTAATTTGTGAGCCATTCCTACCATAGTCATGTCGTAAATGGTATCAGGTAATCTACGTTTTCAGGCGGGTTGGTGCATAATTAATAATGGGTGTGATATGTACACATCACAGTTATAAACTTGTGGCTACATGACATTGCTTCTTGCCAAATTTCATTATTCTGGGTCAAGGGGAACCCAAGAAGTTTTGATTCCCTCGAGAGCGTCAAAATATTATTATACGGCGTAAACGAAGCAAAAACGGCCGTTTCTTTTGATTGCGTTGACTAAGAAGTTTGATTTTTTCACTGCTCCAAGGGATTGCAGACTTGAGTGTTTGATATTAATTTCATCTTGATACGTCCACGCGTTACTGTGAAAATTGTCTTGCCAGACGGACAACAAAGTGATCCTATAAAGGTTCCGTTTTTTTCTTTTGGGGTACGGAACCCCAAAAACCCGCCAAGTGCGAGTAGAACTCGCAAAGACCGGTACCGCCAAGCGCAGACCACTTTATTTGCAAGTAAATACTGATATTAGCCACCAAATTACAGCTTTCTGGTACTTTACAGACGAGCATGATGACGGACAGACATGCTGAAACTGTAATAGTTCCTTGCAGACTAAGGAACCCTAAAAACGATAAAACATACGCGGTCTAACGGCTAATTGATGATTCACCATTTGGGTAGGAGCCAATTGAAAATTAACAAAAATAAATGAGAAAGTTGTGAGAAAAAACTATGCATAGGACAAAGAATGATAAAGAGTCTATTAGCTTTGAGATAAGTAACACATTTCATTAAACAAATAGATAAAAAATAAGATTTATACGACAGAAGAACAAATAAAAAATAAATAACTTAATTTTGTACCAATATTTCCTGAGACAATAAGGCGAAAACAAAGTGCTATAAAACGCTGAATATTGGTCCTCCTACAGCCAGAAGTAACCTTGAAATAAATGAAGTACAACCGAACAGCCTGGAATGTAAAAGGAATCCGCATAAAATGTAACTTTTGAGAAGAAAATCACCGCGTTACATAGGTTAAAGGTAATGATGATATCAAAAGTCATGAGTTTCTGTCAAAAAATGTTTTTTTTGAGACTAGCTTTTATTGCCGACTATACTTTTTTGGATCCTCGCAAAGTCCACGTCACAACTTTTAAATGAACCCAAACATGGTGAATTTATCTTATGTAATCAGATCAGTTCCAAGTCAAAATAATATTGCATTGTCATCTGATTTACATATTCTTGCAAAATTCCAGCTCAATCGGTTGAAGATATCTGCTTCAAAATTGAGTTGCAAGATTCCACCCGAACAAATATAGTTAGGTATATACCTACATACATACATTGCAAGTTACATAAAAACTTCTAAAAACATACCTAACCTAACGTAACGGCCAACCAATGTAATTCGTACGTCATTTAAGTTTTACGTCGTCGTTTTACGTTCTGCGCAAAAAGTAATTTGCGAATTTCTGACAATTATGGGTACTGGATGTAATTCTTGTGGTGAGCAACGTATGTCAAATCGATTTCCTGGTTCATTTCATTGAATTTACAGCTTAACGAAATACTAACTAGGTACCGACCCTTTTTAACCCCGCAGGTACCGTAAGTAATAGGGGTATTAGGTACCACTAAAAATTGTAAAGACTGTGATGGTTTAGAGAATGAGACAAAAATCTTTTCCTATAGGTATGAAGGAATAATTTAACTGTCTTCAATCAAATAAATAAAAAACAAATCGCTGTAGGTGTGCCTATAATATTTGAAGAATTCCCTCGATTTCCACAAGACCTCATCGTCAGAGCCTAACTTCGTGATAGTAGAACCACCTGGATGGAAAGGATACCCTTTCCGACAGTTTTTTTTAAATTATCCACCGTTCTCGAGTAATCAATCAATAGGTATGTGTTTCACATCCCACCATTGGTATATAACCTATTATATACTACTTACGTAAATTTCAACAGATTTAAAGGCACACATGTTGGAATGTGCACATAACTCCAGAAAAACGTGTTTCCGTACTTCAAAAAGTGTTTATAAGTACAATGGTAAGGTGAACAATTACTGTTACGAACAATTTCAAATGACCTTTAGGTAACTGCACGTGGACCTAAAGGTAGATATTTCTCTTATTTTTCTTTAAAAACTAAGCCATGAAAGCAAGACTCTTAAGCAGTAATAAGAAGCCAATAAAAAGTATCCTATTATAAATGTACAGCATCTACTATTCCTACAATGCCTAGGTGTTCTACTGCGGTTACCGCTGTAGTTTACGGGGGTGGGCAGGTATTCTAGCGCTGATAACATTCCAAGTTTAATGAGGGTAGGGATGGCGGCGCCGCGCAAGTCGGCCATTTCCTTTTGCCGTCCCTTACCCTCACACCATGCTCCTTAACTAATCTGTCTCGTTCAGTCGTCGGGGGGGTAAATCTAGCGTACGTGGTCACTTGTTGAAACAGCCGTTGGTACTATGCCACGCGGACTCTCCCGATAAAATCGTTTCCATATTTTTAAGTTCCATTCGACTATCTAACGATTTTTTTTTTCTGCCAACAGGTATGGATCTGCTGATAGCCAAAATTGACTATTACGAAATATTCTTAAATCAATTCGATCTTATCGGTAAGTGTTAATGCATTGTCTTTCTAGAATATGAGTTTAGTACATAAGTATTCAATATGGTGACCTAATTGTTGCTCAAGCGAATTGTAATTAATATTGTGTTATATTTTATTTTCTATTGCGTTTTCGTTTGTGCTTAGCCTCAGCGTGTGTATTTGCAATGCGTTTGTATTTTAAATAACTGTCAACCATCTTATTTAAATGTCGTGTAAAAATATTCAGGTGTGTAAATGTTATATTTTTGATTGTTACAGATATAATCCGGATACTGTGGGACAGAATACGTAATGCTGAAGAACCGATCTAAAGACAAACTCCAAGCCTCACCAATCAACCCGATGATATCACGTTTACAGGTAATTACTTTTACGTATCTATTATAATAATATTTTTAATGTTAACTACTAGAAATTAAGGTTATACTGTGCTTTATATTATTCTGAGCGAATCGTTTATTTTGCCGATGCGATTGTGTGTATTTGCGATATTTTATTAATCACGTGTTCTATTTGCAAAAAGTGCCTTGAACATATTTCTGGCAAAGTCTTCAGATAGAAAATCATTTCAAACGTCATGTTTTATAAAGAAGGTTCTGACGTCGATGATTGGATATTAAAAAATAGAAATATTACGTTCTATTTCCCCTCAACAATAACAATTTCCTTTAAAACATCAAAACATATATGGTTTAGTCTATGTCATCTGCAGCGACTGTTATGTAATTAGATATAATAACTGGCGTAAAATATAGACCAAAACAAATTATTTGAATGGGTTTTGTAATAAATTTCGACAGCCCGCGAGCAGAGGAGCCAGGGACGGCGCGGCGCGAGCCCGTACACCCGCTCAGGTAGGTCCCTTCTCTTCACTACCAAATACGCTATCAATGGCTCACAACCAAGGAATAACACTAACAACTAAGTCGCAGGTATGACGCAACAATTGTACTGGAATCTGTCATTAGGCTAATCCTAGGACGACTTTATACTATAAATCTTCTATCCTTTCTACACGAGTTCTTAGAACGCTTATGCACTACGTCCGATCCGAAACCGAGAATAGCGAAGCGCCAATCTTGCAGGAAATGTGTTTTTGTTTTGTTATCAAGGCGGCCCTAGAACTCGGGTTTATCATAGATATTCGTGAGAAATAAAAATAGAACCTTTGTCAGTCTTGCCACTAATTTCACAGATAATATAAATATCCCGTATCAATAAAGTCCACATCTGAATCTAAAACCGTATACACACAACACGGTAGCGACATATTTCGCGGACGTGGCACAGCATGTAATACGAGTAGCCAATGGGAGCATGCATCTGTAACGGATCGCAATTTTTGATGCTGCTGCAATGCTGTATCGCGCGAGATATGTCGCAGTCATGTTATGCTAGCCATGATGATAATGAATCTAACAACAATGTAAAACTATTTTGTGGAGTAGGTTCAAAGGTGCCAGCCAGTATTAGATTTTAAATCTTGGTGATTTAGCCCTTCCTAGTTGGTAGAACAAAAGACATCAACGGGTGTCCTTAGCTTAAAATATTAACTGAAATTAAAAACCATCAAAAATAAGTTTCTTAAAATTAACCCTTTTATAAGTTTTTTATTAAAATGGCATCAATATCCGAGTCAAACGCAGTGCGTAAGCGCTCACCCCTTTTATTACAATTGCTTATCACTGTTCTGATTATTTTCTATGAATGTACCTACCAATTTGGTTTATTTTTATGTTTGTGATTAACGTATTTATTTGATTCTTGAACAGAATGGGTCTTTTCATAGATATGCAGTTATGCGATTTACTATTCTAGCTTGTTGTTCATGTTGCAAACACACTATAGGGTCAAATGCAGAAAAAATGTACCTTTTACTTTTTTTGTCTGATCGTGGTGTGTCTTATACCATTTTACTCAGAATCATGAGCACTTTTCATTTATGAAATAATAAAAGCTGTCCAAAATTTCCGTACAAATTTTGAATCTCAGTTTCGTTACGCCCAAACTAAATAAATATAGGGGAAAATAGTAACATTTTTTTTTATTACTTTCGTTACTATTTCCCCTATATTTAATTTGGGCGTAACGAAACTGAGATTCAAATTTTGTACGGAAATTTTGGACATTTTGTACAGATTTTTTTTATTTCACAAATGAATAGTAAAATGGGTAAAATTGTTCTCAATTTATGGCAAATAAAATGAAATAAAGTGCTCATGATTCTGAGTAAAATGGTATAAGACACACCATGATCAGACAAAAAAAGTAAAAGGTACATTTTTTTCTGCAATTGACCCTATAACCAACATTGTACTATACATTACAAAGTACCTACCAAAGTAATAATATAGTTTAGTTAGTCAGTTATTCGAACCGGGATATAACTTGTCGTTATAGGTGTTTTTGTCTACTATCATTCATTCTAGATATATTTAGTTATATTTGGTTGAATGGGTTTATTACGTACGTGCTTTATTTATTTTATATTTTTATAGTTACGGTGTATCTCTGAGTAGGTTGTCCATAAATATAATTTGAATTGTACGACTTAATATTGTATAGACGCATTTAATCATACAAGTCTAAGGACATATTTATGGTAGGATTCGATTTGCGTTCCTATCGCGTTCCCCGTCCCCCTTGTATTCGGAGTTCACTGATATACAAAATTCCCTATCAAACTATTGGCATAAATTATGTATCTTGATGAAATACCACTATGAACTCTATGAGGGTATACTTTATACCATCTTATAAACTGTATTTCATCTAAATATGAATTACAATTATCATTTATCCGCAATAGGAAATCTGCGCGCGAGGGCTGTCACATAAATATTTCACAAAAGGGTTTATATTGGTAATGCCAACCTGATAATGGACATTAACCGATCAAAACAAAACTTCATCACTAAAGTGCTGCAGGTAGCCATTGATAAATATTGCTTCGGTTGGAGTCACGTGGTGATTTAATCCAATCAGACGTCCAATGGACGGTTGCGAAACACATAGGCGTGGTTTTACACAGTTTGCACGGAATATTCCCGTTCCATTTGAGAGGCGTTGGCTGGGATGCAGTCAGCTTAATGTTAACAATTTACACAAAGCCATACGTGCCGCGGGCTGCAACCAAAAGGCTTTTACACTAATGTTACAAGTTTTAGCTATTATGAATCCATGAATAGGTAATTTAAGTTTAATTGTGTAACATTTAAACTTGGGATCAGTTATTAGAATATTTTTTAAATCATATCCTACTATTTAATAAGTTACTAAATAACGAGTAAGATAAATCCACGACAGAGAATAACGTATGTTACCAATTTCTCGCGTGTTTCTATTGATGGTGCAAATTCAGGTGTCAATATATCTAGGGATTAAAGTTATCCTTATCTAGATTCAAATTAATGTTTAAATTTACGAAATAAACACGCGTTGAAAGGGTAACTTCCGTTACATTTTCATGGAATTGACCAGTAGCAGTCGAATTGATTGAGATGAAATTACAAAGTAGTCACACTAAATGCTGGATTGAAGTAAAGTATACGTACCCGGCAGGGATGAAAAGTATAATAACGGGGAATAACGCAGGTGAAGATGCGGGTAAATCTTTTTTATTTAATCTCAAGCTCAATTTGGGTAAGAAGTTGCGTAATAAGCGCCCATGCCTACTGGGATATCAAAATTACATTATGTAGGGCAGAAACATCCACTCCAGTCTGAGACATCCAATGTCGATACTTATAAACTTTACAAATGAAATAAATTAACCAGGCTTAAGAAACTATACAAAGAAATAGAAAACCCGCAGACCTGCATAATCTTGACCAGTATTTTTTGGAAGTTTACCTTAGACTCAGGCAGAGGCTTTGGGCCATTTTCTTTTGTCATGTAGTAAATGGGTAAAATTGGTAGTTTTCTCAGTATTATATTAAAATCCCTTGTGCATGCTCGCCGATGGGCGTTCAAAATGCAATATGTTTGTGTTTATTATCACAGACCAAACGAATATATTCGCACATGTAGGAAAAACTGTACCTCTAATAGGTAACTCGCCTCTTAGTGGCCATCCTGCAGTAACTGGTCACTTTGTAAAAGTATTCAGATTAATGATAAAATTGTAATATTTGTGCTTTTCAATAAATCCCTAGATCGGGAACTTTCACCTGGAGCATAATAAAAATACTCTTGGTCCAGTATCAGTAGTTGAATGTCATTTTCTTAAGTGGCCACTTATTGGCGGTTTACCGTGCATACTACATAGTATGATACAGCCCGCGCGCACCTACGTGACACAGCCGCGGCTAGCTCGTGGGGATTGCAATCGGTTATTTTATTTTTCATCACACTTGCTCGAAAATTGTGTCATTACACGTAGGTTCTACGGGCCGTAAATGGCCTATTACGCCCTAGGGCGTAATGGTTTTCTTTTTAAATTTGAAACGCTGGTTCTATTTCACTCTTATTTGTCATGTTCAAAGGAAACGCCAACTTACTTTTTTAACTTTTATTACTGAAATATTTATTTAAAGATAACTGTTATTGCAAATACATGTAAACACATATTCCGGTAGCATTAATTAAATGTTTAAATAATGTATTTCTTTATTTTGCAAATATAAAATGCCGCTTACCGCTATGGTTTCCGAACGTGACTTGACTTCGCATTGTCTATGGACATATGTGACAAATGTCACTGTCTGTTTTAATATTTTGTTGTCATACTGGGTCGAAAAGTAAGGTTATTTTATTAAGATTTCCTCACAAGTGTGATGAAAAACATTGTGTGTGCCACGGGCGGTAAAGGAATTACAAACTCGTGTTATTAAAGCCCTCGGTTTCACCTCGGGCTTATAACAAACACTCGTTTGCAATTCCTTACTTACCGCCCTTGATACACAATGTACTATTTAGTATGGGAAAAACTCGAGTTCTAACCGAAACCGATTTTACCATACAAAAAAATAACCGAGTTGCATTTCCTACTAGCTCACCAGGAGGGGTCCGGAGTGCTTCCGCGATAGTTCACTCTATACTGACTAGCGGCGCGGAGCAACGGCGCCTAGCCTCAAAGGGCCGACACAGACCCACCTGCAACTTGTATGGAAACTATGCAGCCGGGATGCAGTTCCCATACAAATCGCAGCTGGCATACAGTCTGTTTATATCGGCCCTAATTGGCACAGTACGCGAGTAAATTTATCAATTGGCAGTACCTGCTATGAATATCTCCTTTAAAAGTGTGCTTAAAACTCCAGATGCCATACTAGTAAGGAACGATGAAGCTATCTCTTTAATTCCATGTGCTAACTCTAACGGTATCAATTAGTCATTTTTCTTTTAAATAATTGACTCAATTACACTTTACAATCGCCAATATAAATTTAATTCTGTTTAATGTTTTGTTTAAAAATACTTGATTGAAGTTTTTGAGTTACTATTGTTCTTGAATGTATCATTTCACTTCATAAATCTGAGCGTTTTGATACTTCATAGAAGTTAATTTCATCATTTATGGTGTTTATTGTTCAAACTTTAGTGAATTTAGATTCCATTTCCTTAACATCTTTAAAAACTCAAGAGGACGTGCAAGCAACGTAACTCTCCTAAGCATATGTGATGATTATTAAATTCTACCCGCGCTAACGCTAAGAAACGCTAAAAAGGGCGTTATTTCGATTTCACAGGCATTTAACGGCAGTAAAGTTTTCTTTTTGTCATTTCTACGTACATATAGGTTAAGACAACTGGATATTCAGCCCTCGTTATGAGTATTTCAATAGGTACGTCTCGAAAGGTTATATTGTTTTTTCTTAAATACATATTTTAAAGTAATTCATGCAACGATTTGATAAAAGGGGGTTTTAAAACGCTTGGGCGGCGGTAAGAGCCGAAAGCGAATATTGCGATGTAGGTACCGCTGTAGGTTCACTACCTTCCGATTTTACTTATTTTCCAATTTCGCTAAAAGCAATTATCTCGGTATTTTAAGAAGAAACAGGAAAATAACAGAGATCTTGTTTATATATATTTTATATTTTGTTTTTAATTAGCAAATGACAGTGCGAATTTTTTTTCATAGCTATTCCGCGAATCTCTAATTTTCAAAATTATCAGATGATTATCAGATAGTTTATTCTAGTTTTTATCCTTATCGTTATATCATGTGTATAATATAAACAAACTGAATCTCCGTAGCAATTCGAAGACACCGTTGCATTACTTCAAGAAACGATTTTTTTTTCAACTTATTAAAAATTCCTAAGAAAAGACAAATTCCGACAACTTCTTCGATGATAGTGGATTTTTCTTCTTTTTTACCGAGAATGGCTCCATACTAAACATGTGTGACGGCGGTGTAGATGAAAGATGACACGTCTGTCAAGTAAAATATAATTGCAAAGCAAAGTCACCAGAGCTATTGAATGATATATTGTACCTAATGAAAATTTAACATTAAAAATATATTTAAGTAGGTACTGACTGTTTTGTACTAGGGATGTAACGATACATAGTTTTGCCGATACGATACCGATACCGATATATTGTAGTAAATATCGGAGTTACCGATACCGATATCTTATCTAAGTAATGAAGTATGAACTTCAGATATTTGTGTGTCCTTATTATACCTAAAACTTGGCTATATTTAACAGAGAGTCAACCTTGAAAGTTTAAAGTAAAAATATTAGAAAAATATAGATTGTCAACTCAAAATTCATATTTATTTTTTAAAAAGAACCAAAGATTTAATTAACACAGTAATTGTCATTGCATAAGGTAATAGACCAATACATGAAATAAGTCAGTAATTGAAATTACTTTCTGCAATTTTTTTTTTCATATAGAAAATTCTTTTCGCGTTCTTCAAATATCGGTTGTATATTATCGGCGATACCGATATATCGGCGATTCCGATATATCGGTATCGTTACATTCCTAGTTTGTATTATTCTAGCGAGGACAGATTAATTGCTGGTAAAAAATAAAGGCGTTCCTTGAACGTTTTCGTGTCATTTCATTGCTCATACCGGATGGTAAATGCATGGAAAAGGAACAATATCTTATTTAGCATGCATTTTGTTGCGAAATTGAAGACGCCATCTAATTATAAAAGAATACCCGTTTACTGAAACCTGCGAGTACTTATTGAAAGTTTCTACGTACTAACAATATTTTTAAACAACTAATATTTTTCATATTTAATCTTAAGGACTCGACAAAACTATAATATTTTTTTTTATCAAGGCAGGTAGATAGAGAAGCTATCTGGTATATCGCTTTTTGTTATATTCGAAAAAAAAACTTCATACAAAGTAAATTAATATTGAGTTTTAAAAGACACGTTTGAGTTATTATGACAGCTCATTTATACTGGTTGGTGATTAAATTAAGATTATGAATATTTTAAACACGGTATGATACAACATTACTTTCTTGGAGAAATTAACTTAATTAGATCTGAAGAATGTGCCCTAGAAGTTAACGGAAATCAATTAAAACACGCTGTATATATCACCGTAAGATTGTAAAGGACTGTTAGTTTATAATCTAACGCGCGAGATTATAAACATACGAGTACATAAGGTGCTTACAAATTATAGTCAGATCCGATAAAAATGGTCAAAAACGTAAACAAATATGGCTGACAGACAATTGCGTCTATTGTCTATGGATTTACTGTGAAATAGTGATGGGAAAGGTATAACATAAATTAATCAATCCATTTGACATTCGTGAAATTATTATTAACTAGGTACAACTAAGTGAGAGATTAATCAAATACTTTTATCATAATTTTTTTGTAATAATGAAAAGCTAGGTCCCATGGGAACTACGGGTATTGTAGATCAGTGATTGACCCAGTGAGTGACTCCAGGGGTCCACGGGAGACTCTCAACGGGGTCTACATTAGCGTATAAAAGAAATGGGGGTTCACAAGTTATAAGTGGGGGTCCACGAAAATGTAAGCTTGGCTACGTAGCAATGTGGGCAATGCACTATCCAAAAAAATTAAGGGAGGAAAAGTCCAAATATGAGAAAGCCAAGTCGTATTTCAAACAAAATCAGAAGACCAAAACAATGCACGATATCCGTAATAACACGAATAAGCGTTTCTTTAATTTTTGTCAGTTATGGTTATTTTTTAATAGCCATAGATACCTAGTTATGGCATTTGACCAGACGACGACTAAGCAAAAAGGAGGATTATAGCGCCGTACCAAGTGCGGGTAGTTCGGAAAACCCGCGCGGCTAGATGATTTTGACACCTGTATTGCCAGTCCCTGACCATGACCATGGACGTTACGACACGTCCGAAACGTCGAGATTTAATATCCTTGATTTTACCAAGCTCACATAAATTGTCACTTCTTTTGGTGGTTGTAACAAAACCTATACTTAAAAATAAACTTAACTAAATACTAATCAATATCAAAATGTCATTGTTAATAAAAAGTAATACATTTTTAAAGAACGGACATTCCCATCACTACGAATTCAAAGACAATATAGATTTTTACATTTTAGATGAGTAAAAAAGTTTGATAAATAGCCAAATGGTATTAACTAACTTTGTTTTTACTGAAATATGAATAATTAATAGATATTTTTACTAAAACTCAATGAAAATACCAGGTTTATGTATATAAATTGTTGATAAGTCTATTTTTGTCCCTAAAAAGTGCGTGATTACGAAGTAATGAAGGTAATTCCGTTTGTTTACGTTTTTGTTCATTTCTATCCGATCTCACTATAGATGACAATACTTTTAGAGCTCATTGTATTCCTCCTTAGAAGTTGACTTAAGTAGCTTGTTATTTAGTTCGGAAAGTTTTGTTTTTCTTAAAAACCGTAGGAATTTAATTGTTTGATAAGTTGGTAGTTGTGCATTTTCACCGCAAAGTTAAAATTGAGCGCTTAATCCTTGACCTAAGTTTAACCTAGATTTAGAAGTCTGTGGCTGCTAGCAATAACATAAAGTGACTATAACGACACTAGTGCTGTTATGGGGAATAGAGTATAGACTTATATGAACGCATATTATGTATGTTCTTATATTAGTGTTCGTGACCAAGTAAAAGACAGATCAGAACAGTACAGGAGTAGAAAAAATACTATAATAGTACATTGTGTATCTAGGGCGGTTAGTAAGGAAGTACAAACGAGTGTTTGTTATAAGCCCGAGGTGAAACCGAGGGCTAAAACAACACGAGTTTGTAATTCCTTTACCGCCCGTGGCACACACAATGTTTTTCATCACACTTGTGAGGAAATCTTAATAATATAACCTTACTAATCGCCCCAGTATGACAAGAAAATATTAAAACAGACAGTGACATTAGTGACATATGTCCATAGACAATGCAAATGTCAAGTCACGTTCGGAAACCATAGCGGTAAAGACCTAAAACGGCCATTTTAGTTGATTTTATATGTGCAAAATACTGAAATACATTATTTAAACATTTAATTAATGTTACCGAAATATGTGTTTACATGCATTTGCAATAACAGTTTTCTTTAAATAAGTATTTCACTAATAGAAGTAAGTTGGCGTTTCCTTTGAACATGACAAATAAGAGTAAAACAGAACCAGCGTTTCAAATTTAAAAAGAAAACCATTAAGTAATTTCATAAAGTCATTTACGGCCCGCAAAACCTACGTGTAACAACACCATTTTCGAGCAAGTGTGATGAAAAATAATGTACACAACACGGGAGGTAATAAAGAAAGCCCTCGATCGCATATTTACGTCCCTCGCTTGCAGCTCGGGCCGTAAACATCTGTGATCTCGGCCTTTCTTTGTTTTACCACCCTAGTTGTGTAAAGTACTATTATAACATTAATTAATACATTTATAGCGATATACATATACATACCTACGCGTGAATTAAATAACTAAACCTTTGCGCGATGAAAGTAGGCCACAAGGGTCAATTAATGAACAATTTTGAACTGATTAAAGCGATACTTCAGCTTATTACTGTCGTTAAATTATCTATAGGCACAAGCTAGTAGAAGAAGCATGTAGATCTTCTATCTGTGGTCTAGGAAATAACTATGAGTAAAACTAAAGTTGCCAATAATATCGGGTGTCTTCAAAACCACCAGGAAAAAGTATGAAGGAAGGTTAATGTTAGGCGAGATCTTAGACTATTAGAAATTATTTAGATGAATATTTAAACTAGTTAATACTAAATACTTGCAATACAATAAGGAAAATGAAAATTAGGATTTAACAAGTTTGTAAGTATTTATTGTATAATTTGTAGTTCTAGTTATCTTTCCCGTACACGAGACAATGGTGTCCCGGCCCTTTGGGAGGCGTGCGCGGAGCCGAAGCCAACGCGTAGAGGCCCTTTCGACAATTTAATGAAAGGCAACGGATAGGCATCGCTGCCGAGGGCTGCAGGGTGTCGAGAGGTGTGCTGCGCTTTCTCCGAGGGTACTCGCGGCGTTATGCCTTTTATCACTTCCACGCCTGGAGCATATAGCTCTCGCGACTCCACTCTGGACGGCCGGTTAAGGCAAGCCAGAGGCGGAGGTCCTTTCACTAAATCCCATGACCCTCCCTAAGGACCCCCCGGAGCACTCGGGTACGTGGGGTCGCTACTCCCCAACAGCTCGCCACAAGCTGCCCTGCGTTATTCTAGTTATTATTATTGTTATTTTTTTATCAAAGTACATAATAATACTAGTATCTTTAATCAAACCAACATCTTTTTACTGTTTGTTACCTATCGTATCCAAACTCGATTACCTTACTCATTTTAACTTCTCCTATATTTTTCGCCACTACTCGTACTTTTAATAAACCTTGCATCTCATTTTGCTGTATCAAAAAGGTAGTAACGCTATTATGTCACTAGTATGTATTTACTGCCTTTTTGCAAAGTTTGATTCAGTCAGATACATTTTTTTTTAAGTAGTGACGATTTGTAAATTTTCTATTGTTCAAATAGATGTCCTAAACATAATTATTTTACACTAACCATAATGTCCCATCAAATTTCCATCAATTTTCATTTAATTCCCTTTTCGGGACCATGTTGCAATAACCCTTTCAACGTTGCATTGGGAAGTCCGAAGCGCTGATAGACTCAGACCTGTAGACTGCTTGCAAAAATAAATAATTTGATTTGAGTTTGGTGCAATATTTAATAGCCCTAACCTAACCTAACCCTACAATTACTATACATGGCCTGTTCGCCACTGTTAAGCAATCATTTCAAAAGTAAGGATAGGCCCATCCGAACAGTTCGGAACTATTTTCCCGGTAATAAAAAATGCAGCTATGAAGACCAGCTGCGCAGTGCACGCGCACTAGTTGTAATAAATAGTTGTGGAGGTGGACTAAAGGGTGTGTCGCACTGCCGACTGGCACTGATCTGGCGGTATTTTTACCGCCAAAGCGTCGGAACCGTCTGCGCGCTCGCTTAGTCCTGTCCTTTGTATACGTCAATGCTGTTAAGACTTTTATTGAGAGGATATCCAAAAACGAAATTTTAAACTTCTTTAAAATTCTTGTTTTAGAATAAACCTAAATTGTTTGCAGTGAAGATTAACACTTTCTAAAAATTAAATAAAATGTCTTTAATTCACATTGATTTTTATTAGCGGTCAGGAACCATTTGTTTTACTTGGTAATTGTATAACATTTTTGCTACGCTGTGCAGTTTGTAAACTGCCAGATATTTGACGAAATCGTAGGCGTCGCACTATAGTATTTGTCGCGCGACTACGATAACTTCTTTGCAGAGCGGAACCTGGCAACAACTCCGTTTGAAAGTCATATTTCTATGAAAATGTGACTTAAATGGAGGTGTTGCCATGTTCCGCTCTGCAAAGTTGTCGTAGTCGCACTTTACCCATTATGTCTTGCCACTGAATATAGTGTGACAGTGACAGGTTATACTCTGTCGCGCGACACGCGAACTCGCGGCCAGTTGTCACTAATAAAATGTCACCTGGGCATTTCTCCAGAAATATGTCTGCGGTTACCTCATTCATCTGGCCCCTTTTCATACTAAATGTATGGAGTCAGATGAATGAGTCGCAGACATATTTCTGGAGAAATGCCCACCTTGAGAGAGCGTGCGATTTTTGAATTTTTTAATAGCTAAGGCATGCACTGAAGCGCCATAACAACTCGGTTCATGATTATAAAAGTTCTACAAAGTTTACAAAACATCTGTAAAATATTATAAATGTTCGCACTAATATAAGCACTATATATATAAGCAACTACTGTTCTAAGATTTAAAATTAAGAAGTTAATGTAAATATTTTATGTTGCTTAGAATCATTTATTTACTCAGTTTTACAGCTAATTGAGTAACGCAGAACCGGAAGTTTTCAAAATTTGATAAATAAGGAAAAGGGTATCCTTTTTAATAAAATTATAAGCAAAATATTTATAATGTATCAATTAGTGTATCATCAGCTGTAGGGAATGCAAACCGGTTAACCGGTTAACCGAAAAACCGGTTAACCGCCTGTATTTGGCAACGGTTAATAACCGGTTATCGAGCCCAAAAACCGGTTTTTAACCGAAATGTAAAAAACTGTAGTAAATTGACAAAAATTCTGTAATTTTACCGTATTCTTTTCCGATTACTCATTTGTTTTACTCTGCGAGTTCAGAAACCTTTAAAAATCAATCACATTGGTACTTTTACTATGTTCCTTTAAGTTTTTCTGCAGACTGAAGCGATTTGAACATTACACACATAACTTGTATTAATTAACAAACTCTCATCATCTCACTTTTTTCCTTTATGTTTTTTCTTCTTACCTGTAGTTTTTTTTTATTAGTAAGTGGAGTTTTCTATAGTCAACAGTCAAGTCAGCCTGATTCAATCAATTATAGTTAATAGTCTACATCTTTTCCTTGTGTCCCTTGTAGGTCTTAACGTCTGATTCGTAACGGGTTCGCCAAATTAAGAGTTTTTTTATATATTTCCAAACGTACTTTATTTATAAACACCACCATAGGAAACACCAGAGTCACAAAAGTTTTATACCAAAGACAATTTTTTTCAACAAATTTTCAGATAATCGTAAAAATTAACTAAAGCTAACGCCGGAAATCACTGCCAAATTGATGTCAAAAACTTGATACTTTGTGGCAAAACCTGCGTAAAACTGATTCCCTACGCAACCTGTTGACCTATAATATTACTTATACCATTTCTGAAAGAAAATTTCTTCACTTTGTCTATAATATGATGGGAATGTAGAAGTGTCTGCAAATATCTGGTGTAGCAGGTACTTTAGCAAAGTGATGTTCGCAACCGAGTGTTGGTTACCATTCGATAAAGCAATATTACGTCAATAATACCATACCTACCACTAATATTATTGATGTGTGTGATAATGTTTGGAGGTTTAGATGTTCGGATGTTTCTTGCTTACAACAACAACGCAGCAACGCAGTATCAACTGAATGGATTGAGATGAAATTTGGCATGGAAGTATCTAGACTAAGTCCTGGATAAGGATACTTTATATCCTGGTAAGGATTTCCCTAGATAAAATAACGGGAATAACGCAGGTGAAACTACGGGTAAAAGCTAACAAAAAATGGCTTTTAGTTAAATAATACGCTTTTCCAGCATTAATTTGACCGTAGTTGGGGTTGAGCCACGATAATAAAGAGCAAGAGAAAATTGAACTTAAAGACTTGATCCAACGAAGTCTAGCAGTATTGACATATTGAACAGTATTGGGTTCTGTGGCCAAGGGAGTCGCCATCTATGAGAACACGTGTTACACATGTACCCACCTCGATGCAAATACTTTACAGCTTTGACGATCGAGTGAGAATAGACGGTGTTAAGTTAAAAAAAAACCTATTAAACCAGAATGATACAAGTCAAAGCACTTGCTGGGTGCCCTGGTGGTCGAAGACCAGAGGCACTAGGTTAGATTCCTGTTCTGGACCATAGGAGAGCGCCATTTAATTTTTCTATGTATTTTGATTTCTTCGATTTTATGTAACACAAAAATGTGGTGTAATTTACCCGCATTAAAAAACTAATAAAAAAAACATCATGTTCATTTCATATTGTAAATCTAGGTAGTGAATCCGTTTCAAAACAGGCCTTACTTTTTATTTTCCCTCTGGCCAAATTATCACGATATACTGTCAGTAAAGTTCCCATTATTATTGTTTGTTATTTAAGTTGATTTTATTTAATAATCGACTAAGCAATATTTTAAAGTAGTTCTTATTATCATACACTCACAAAAACGCCAAAAATGAACGAAAATAAATTAACCGGTTTTTAACCGGTTAACCGGTTTTTTCGGCATCACATCGGTTAATAACCGGTTAAAAAATTTGGACGGTTATTGCATTCCCTAATCAGCTGTAATATATAAAATAATTGGATACGCCTACTCTTTTACGTTTATTACACAAAACTTTCTCTCGACAGTATTTTCATTATTCAAGTAATTTTAACATAAGTACTTATCTAAATAAACGAAAAAGGATATAGCTAAGTATTTTTAATGATAAATGAAACAAATTACTTCTCTCTTAAGCCATCAAATAAGTAACCTGAATCCGTATAACTAACTGTTCTTTTTTAAAACTTCGCGAAACTGGAAATAAGTTTTCAAACACGCTTGCTCGTAAAATGGCTATAATTTCCTTATTCTTATGCCCGGAATGCGGTTTATTATGCACTAGTGCTTTTTTTGTTTGTTTTGCATATTACACTTTTTTTTTAAATCTCCAAAAAAAAGTTTTTGTCCAAAACAAGGTTATCATTTTTGTAGATAAATAAGCTAGTTTCAGTCAAAATATGTTAAAAAATTATGCTTCATTAAAGTATCCACAAAATTACAGTACATTTAATCATCAGTTATTTAGAATTCTCTATAGAAATACATAATTATTCTGTTTATAATATTGTGCATATTTCTGGCTGTTTGAGGTCTACGTCGTTGCCTCTGCGCATAAGGTTAGTTCTTATAAAATTTATTTTTAAGCGCCTATAGTGAGTTACTGAGTTGGCCAATAAATATAAGCCGAGGCCGCTGTGACACATTTATTCCATTGTATAAGTAACGGTTCAGACCAAATTTTTTTTTAATCATTGTTATAATAATTTAATGTTTTATTTTTTTTTTCCTCGCAAATGTGTTGAAAAACGTCGTATGATACTCGTGGGCTATGGTCATTACAGTCTCGGCAATACAGCTCTCGCCTTACGGCTCGGGCTGTGCAACACAGCCTCGACTGTAATGACCAACATAGCCCACTCGTATCATAATATACTATTATATACTTATACAGGGTGGAAACAATCTATGGACCCTGGAGGAGAACTACGTTAAATCCTTTTTCATCACACTTGCTCGTAAAGGGTGTTATAACACGCGCGCTTATAGCGCAGCTCGAGCCGATTTACTCCCCGTGGGTTACAAAAATCTATAACTCCCACGGGAGGAAAAAGTGTATGAAAATCTATAACTCCCACGGGGGTTATGAGTTTAGTTTTAAAAATCGTACGTCATTTCAGGCTAAGGAGGTTTCGAATCAGCCAAGGCTATTTCACATCTTCAAAACTTGGCTACAAAACCAATTTTAGTGTAAATAAAACTTATATGGTATATTTTACTATTATAGTAGTTTTTGCGATTATTTTAAAGCAATTAAATTAATTTAGTTTAAAATTTTATTTTGAAAATCGGTACAATCTGGCGACATTGCCTGTCAAGTTTAAAAACTAAACGCAGTTCTTAGCATTATCTGTGGAAGACTATATTGAAAAAGTTGACAGTTGAAGTTGTCTCTTAGCGGGTGCGTTTAGTTTATTTCATTTTTATGTTTTATTTTATTTTTCCTCGCAAATGTGATGAAAAACATTGTGTGTATCACGGGCAGTAAGAAGATTACAAACTCGAGTCATTAAAAGCCCTCCGCCTACGGCGTCGGGCTTCTAATAGACTCTCGTTAGTAATCCCCTTCTTACTACCCTCGGTGCACAATGTACTATAGTTGGCTCATTTTACTGTAAGGAATTTTTAAAAAGAAACAAAACTACTAATTCTCTTTTAATGGTATATAGCGAATTGAAGGTAAAATAAAATTAATGACAGATTTCACGATCTTTTTAACTCGTAAGACCAAATGTTTATTAGAGAAATTTTAGCCTAAACAATAGTCCTATCGATTAGGAGAATAAAATAGTGAGTGTTTATTTTTTTTATTTTTAGCTGGTTCGATTCCCGGGTGAGACAAGTGAATATTAGAAAATCTTTTGATGAAGTTTTATTTCTTTTTAAACATAAAGGAATGTTTCCTTTCAGTACAATTAGCTTTATACCTATATTATATTCATCTAAAAGATACAGGAACACATGAAAAAATACCTCATTTAACTAATTATACGACAATAGATGGTTTTAGCCTCGATCGCAAAAAATAAGTTGTCATGCATTTGAATTGAATTTGAAATTGTCAGATACGTACCCTAACCAATGTTATTGTTTATGTTATGACAAACTCTTGATATTAAAAGCCTTAACAATATTTGTTTTTACCCATCTTCAGTGCTAAAGTAAATGAAATGGACAGACCCACGCCCGTATGGATAAATGAAGCATTATTAAGACCTCCAAAATATACTTAATATTTTTTTGTACTGAACTGCAGAATAATTCATCAAAAACACCGAATAAACATTTCTGTCATGTGTCACATAAAAATCCCTTATCCTCGTTTCATCCCTTAACCGTTTTCAAATCGTATATTTGAAATTGCAGAGCTGAAAGAAGCAAACCACATAAGAAAGTCGTCATTTTTAGGGTTCCGTAACAAAATGGTAAACATGGAACCCATATGGTGCGACTCTGTCTGTCTGTCTTTCTGTCACAGCCAGATATCTCAGGAACTACTGCTGCTATCGATTTGGAATTTGGAATAGTTTAATAAAAGTTGCTCACCCGAGCTTACTGGACGTAAAAAATCTCTTATATATTTTTTACTTTTTTTTAAAGGGGGTCAAAATGAGATGTCAAAAAATTCAAGTTGAGCTATTATACCAAGTGGGGTATCAAACGAAAGGGCTTAATTTGTAGATTTCAAATTGTAGATAAAAGGTAGGACTGTAAAACAAAGTGTAGGTAGGATTGTAAGTTGACCAATAAATTAGAACAGCAGTTTTTTTTAAATAGATATTCTTCGTTAAGCCGGTGTAGATCTGACAGACATTTTATTTATGAGCCATAGAATAAGTTGCTCAAATGCCTAACTAATATTAGGCAACTCACCCGACTGATAATTTGTTGCTTCGCCGCTAACGATAGGCATGAATAGGGAATATGCATGATATTTTTTATTTACTTTAATAAAAGCTCATTCATATAAAAAACAGTAGGATTTTTTTTCGTATAAAAATAAAATTAACCTACTTATAACATAACGAAGATTTATCTCTATATCTTTCTCGCAAAACAGAATATAGTATGGAGATTGTATGGCGGCCGTGTACTATGGCGTCATAGTCCATATCGGATCTCTCTCTCGCTCGCTGAATCGCTGTATGATTAGTGCTTTAAAATGTTTATATCTTCCATGTTTCTCAGTCGATTTTAATTTTATTTTGACTGTGTGTCATCTTTATTACGGTATTTTCATATTTTGTTAAGAAATCTATTAAAAAATTCATGCATATTCCCTATTGGAATAATTCATTGTATCCGTAGCATTTTTCGGAGTTTATGCAAATAATAATTATTTTTCTACTCCTGTACTTTTATCTGTGTTTTACTTGGTCACGAACACTAATATAAGAACATACATAATATGAGTTCAGAGAAGTCTATACTCTATTCCCCATAACAGCACTAGTGTCGTTATAGTCACTTTACGTTATTGCTAGCAGCCACAGACATCTAAATCTAGGTTAAACTTAGGTCAAGGATTAAGCGCTCAATTCTAACTTTACGATAAAAATGCACAACTACCAACTTAACAAACAATTAAATTCCTACGGCTTTTAAGAAAAACAAAACTTTCCGAACTAAATTCATTGATGCCAACATAAAAAATGTATTTTTAATATATTCACTGCGTGTCAATTTAATATTTAAAAAAAAGTTTACCATAGACACATACTGTCAGTCATACGTCATATTTGCCTTGTTTGCAGGTTATGCCTTGTTTGTATTTTATATTTTAAAACCTAGTCGTAGAAAAAGTATTGTATGCAACGTTGTATAATTAAGTCAAAAAACGCTCATTGCGTCTCTATTTGCGATACTCGCCGCGTTCGCGGCTCGTATCGCAACTCACACAATTCGCATTTTTTGAACCTTCTTATACAACTGTTGCATAAAATACTATAATTTTAAACTTTATCTACACCCATATCATAAATCCTCTATTATGCTTTCGGAAACCGTAAATAATGGCCACCATTATTGCAACCAGTAAGTAATGTAACATGAGTGTGTTATATGTGCCAGTGTTATTATATTTAGATGCTATTATGAAAATCTAGTTGGTCATGCATGTTTTGAAATCTAGTCCACCATGCCATGGCATCATTGAGGATTTAGAATGTGTGTGTATATTACATAATGTTTGCATCTGTACATAATTAATTAGGCCTTAAAACACTCGTGTGATCTTATTAGTAAACTCGCCTTCGGCTCGTTTCATAAAACACACTCGTCAAGGCCCGGCATTATGTATCAGTTGCATAAACTACTATTATGTAATACGGATAAATAATTAAAAAAGAAGGAAAATGTATGTAACCTTCTACATTTTTTTAAACTTATTTATCCATGAGGCGATAACCTCTAAATCATTAGAAACTATTTTGCCAAACATTTCAAAATCCTGAATCACACAAATTAGAAACGTATTTTTGTCTGAAAGTGTTAAATTCTTTGGATTGCATATAAGATCCCTTACTTAGAACCTAGAGACTAGATTTGTTTTATAAAAATGCATAATAGTTGGCGGCTTTTAACCCCCGACAGAAGAATAAGGGGTTTTAGGTATAAGTTTGACGTGTGTGTATATCTGTCACTCTGTGGCTTGTGTCTATCTGTGGCATCGTAGCTCACAAACGGGTGAACCGATTATGATTTAGTTTATTTTGTTTGAAATGTGATTTCATCCAGAGTGTTCTTAGCTAGGTTTCACCAAAATCGGTTCAACCGTTTGAGATATTCTAATTTGAAGTTAAAAGGTCTGAGATTTTTACGTAATAATATATATTTTGTTTGGTGGGACATGCAATACTAAAATAGAAGGTCCCCCGACAGCAAACAAAATATCACAACTTAGAAACATAATGAGCCAATAGATAGGTAGGTACATATAATTTTTTTTTTTTTACACATATATCCAATATGTAAATACTCCATTAATTTACGAAAATCTGGATTTAAAGACATCTGGTAAAATGTCAGTACTTACATCGATAATAAACCGAGGCGATATCATAGCTGTTGCGAAAAATAAGATCTAGGTCCAACATTAATTATCTAAAACCACAAACTAGAACTCAACTAGATGTTTCACTCTCGTAGTGCTCTCTGATACAGAATCAGCAATCAGTGGCGTGCACTCCATAAAGGCAAAAAGACACTATCTACCCTCTAATTCCTACCCTATTAAGGAGGGCTAGAAGGGGGGGGGGAGGCGGGAGGAGTAGAAGGGTAGAAATTAGTAGGGTAGGTACTTAGGTAGCGTGCTAAGATACCGCCTATCTTATTAATTACTGCCTCCTACCCTTACTGGGGAAGACATTAGAGGGTAGACAGTGTCTTTATAATAATGGAGTGCACGACACTAACAACGTTGTCGCAAATTCTAACACAACTGTATCACGAAATAAGAATAAATATAGTACTAATATTCCTTGCATAAAAGTGATAGTTACTTAGTACCGAAGTACAAGTTATAATAATAACACACTTTAATGCACATATATGTTCCAAGCTATAAAATACAACATAATTCAACCAAATTTGTTGTCGTTAAAGTGGAATCTATTTATTTGAAAAGGGAGGCAGGATCCCGGAATACATAATATAGTTAGCTGTATATTTATATTTTGGCTATAATTATAATACCTAATAAATATAAGTAGAAGTTCAGTAATGCAGAGCCCGGGAAGTGACAATTCGCCTGTTGACTCGATTTTTTTCTGTCGTAAATCGATTCTACTATTTGTGAGGAACAAATATCTATATGACACCTAATACATTTGTATAAGTATAACAGCCACAAATTGTAATCAAAAGTAGCAGATCGCACTGAGCATTGAAAACGCTCTATACAAAACGGTAGGAACTTATGTCATCCGTTCCGTCGTTGTACTAAGTCTGTATGAAAAAAATAGCATTTTGCCATATTGAGCACGAAAGCACATAGTTGTCATACATTTATTTTTTCAGTGTTATTTAAGCATTCCGAAATTGACTTTAATTTTTCTTTAAGACGGTAAAAAAAATATCGTTTTTTTTTAAACATTGTGGTCTCATAACTGTATGTTTTTTATATACATTTTTTGTTTATTTCTTTTGTGTCATGATAATTTAGTATTTTCCAATCCATGTGACTATATTATGTTGTAAAATTCAACATTAGTCAACATTTATATTCGAAGACGGGTATGGTTTTACGGGCGAGGCGCTGCTCAGTCCCGATTCCACTAATTGCCCGATATTGAATTACTTTTCTCCAGAAATGCAGGGAACCATTATACCTACCGTATGCAGAATGAAACAAGAAACTGACAGTAGTTTTCGCAATTATAGAATTAAATAACTTTTGTTAATACAGTGTGTAAGTCTAATACGGGCGATCTCTTAACGGTGGTTAGTATAGGACAAAGTGAAGGTAATTAATTAGATAACATTTACTTAAAGTTGCAACAATAATTTTGTCCATACAAAATAATTCAGCCCGCAATGTAATGCAAACACACTCACGTTAAACGCTCGTTGACAGTTACCTTGACATTTCGGTACCGCCGTACCGCAACCATGTTTACAGTACATTGCCGCTGAGAAATTTAAAAAAAAATATTATGGGGTCGTAATGAACTGCAACTTAAAAAAACCTTTTACTTCATGATTACACTAATGAATAATGTCTGATTTAATTTATCGCCCGTATTAGACTTACACGCTGTATATATCATGAATAATTTTTTAATACCGACTAACAAACATCTTTGTAATATTTGGTCCATTTAAATACATCAACGAGCAGTGGGACACGATATACCAGGCTAACAAAAAAAAACTGGTCAAGTGCGAGTCGGACTCGCGCACCGAGGGTTCCGTACAAACTCGTAAGTAGATACGTGAATTGTTCGTGGCGGTTAGCTTAGTAGGAGCAAATAAGTATGTGTTACGATATTTGAAAATTTCTAAAAAAACAATGCAATTTAGGAAAACCGTTATATTTTTCCTGTACAGGACTTAAAATAAATATTTTATAACAATAGGTAGTAAGGTTTGATGTATTTTTAGGGTTCCGTACCAAAATGGTAAAAAAGGAACCCTTATGGTGCAACTCTGTCCGTCTGTCTGTTTGTCCGTCTGTCACAGCAAGATATCTCAGGATCTACTGATGCTATCGACTTGAAATTTGGAATTGTGTTAAAAATATAACTCGAGCCTATTGCATAGAAAAAAATCTTATACATTTTTTACTTTTTTTTTAAGGGGACCGAAATGGGATGTTGAAAATCAAAAGTAGAGCTATTATATCGAGTGGGACATTAAATGAAAGGGCTTAATGTGTAGATTCCAAAACCGTTTTTATCTTTTTTCTTATACGTGTAGTTTTTGATGAAAGACAAAAAACGTTAAAAAAATACTATTCCCCCTATTATCTCCGAAGTTCCAGAACAGAAAAATCTGTAATTATTAACGATTATTAATATCATCCTATATATTACGGGGAAAAAAGCGTGTTTTAGAAATTCGCAAAAGTCGTAAGACAAACTTATTTGCTCCTACTGAACTAACCGCGACATATGTCGATGTATGGGGACAACAGTTTTTCAAGAGCAAAGTTAAGTTTGTCCCACCATACAGTTTATCTTGAATTATTCACGTATCTGCTGACGAGTTTGTACGGAACCCTCGGTGCGCGAGTCCGATCAAGTGCGAGTCCACTTGATCGGTTTTTTTTTAATTAATATTTACACCAAGAACTACTTCGCTGGTTAGTTTTGTGATACTAATCAAAATAGGGTACTTTCCTGACAGATCAAATCAGTTACTTTTTATGAATTGTCAAAACGCTCGGATAGTATGAAGTTTCTATGAGAAAAAGCATAATGACGTCATTGTGCTCAAACATCAAATCATCTCCTCATTTATAGCTTTTGGTCTTTTAAAAATCGTTTAAAACGTTAAATAGGTGAATTTTAGTTGATTTTTGCAAATTTTCGAAAGCAGATTTCAAGGCTAGCGTGAAGTAATTTATATTGACTACAGGCAAGTACCCTATTTCTGAGCATGTTGGAGAAAATCAAATACTTAAAGATATGATATATATATATATGATGCACATACAGATGCTACATCTTTAGCGTATCGGTACATATTTTAAATGCAATAATTATTTTTGTTATAATTTATTGTCTATAATGTGCAAGACATTATACATATTTGATGTTTCAACGCAATCTAAAATTCTAAATCGTAAAGATGTAATTGTTTTGTAATTTTAAGTTTCACATATACATAAAATAATAAAGAAAATTATAGGAAACGCCACGTTGCCAATTCGGCAGGAAGTGCTGTCATCCGGACACTAGTGGCGGCGACAAAACGCATAGGTATATATAAATAAAAAGTGTTTCAGTCAAGCCATAACGTATGTTTGTTTGTGTAAAAATTTAAACACTTTGGATCTATGGCCACTCGAGCGCCTAGTGTGCTGTGCGCGCTGATGTTATACAAACTGTGTGATGGTCCCTCTACACGATGGCCCATCGTGATAGTTCACTATGATGGGCCAGCGTGTGGAGGGCATAGTGGTGACGGATGGCTTATGGCGCGTGCGATGGTCGTGGGATGGCGTCGGTGTCGGTTTTTCGGCCGCACATGAAAGGTAGTGGGCCGGCGATGGCGGTACGCATCTACACGATGGCCCATTCCATAGTGTGGACGTCAACCATCGCATGGCCATCTCGCTGGGCCAGCGATGGCCCATCGTGTAGTTGCTTATCAACCATCGCATGGCCATCTCGCTGGGCCAGCGATGGCCCATCGTGTAGTTGCTTATCAACCATCGCATGGCCATCTCGCTGGGCCAGCGATGGCCCATCGTGTAGAGGAGCTATGACATATCTCGCCCGCAGCTTGACGCTACCACTAGTTGTCAAACCTAACCACACCTAACCTAACTTTGCCTAACGGTGTGGTGGGTACGCGGGCCGGCGTTCTTTACATAAATCTAAAGCTCTGTTATTACAACACGGTATAAATCGGTAAATCGCTCCCGCAGCATGTGACCTATAAAAATTATTGCATTATTTTAGACAAGCAATGAAGAGAATTTCAGCCCTGTTAAGCCGCTACCACCATTTGCGTCGCCGATTTCTACTTCAAGATCTGCTCTTTACTGCGTGAAAGACATGGGTAGTGAGATGTCCCTGACATCACAAATTCTCACTACCTTGTCTTTCATGTGGATTGAGCAATTTACGACGGACTGCGAGGTAAGAAGATACCAACGCCTGGATGGATGTCATCGGTATAATAATACATACTTATATAAGTTAATAGGCCTATAAAAATTTGAAATATTCTCAACAGAGATTATGACAATCGTTATCATAATCTTAGGCTACTGATTGATATAATATGACTCACAGGTGCTGATGAAGCTAATATTTGATTTTATTTCGTGTTGTGGAATGTAAATGGAAAAAATGCGATATCAGCTTGAATTTTGGCAATTTAGAGTGATATTTCAAACAATTAAAAGTAGTAAAAACATATCGACTGTTAGGGGGAGATTTGGCTGTCTAGCACAACTCGACGCGACTTCGTTTGTCGCGTGACAGAGCATGACCTGTCACTGTCACACTATATTGAGTGGAAAGGGATAGGTAGCATTTGTTGCGCGACAAGGAGTGACGTGTCACAGTTGTACTCGAGGTACCAGGTATTGTTGTCACGGGTTGGTTGTCACAGCGGCCATAAAACAAAACGAAGGAATATCATCAATGGATGGTTAACAGTAAGGATAGTTCTTGCTATCTTTTAACAACGATCGATGCACTTCTTCCTTCGTTTAATATTTTTTAACGCTTCTGTGACAACCCGCTCCTGAGACAACTACCTATACGGGTATAGTTGTCTCAGGGGCTCTCATTTCCCTTACCTATGTAGTAGACCACAGTATATAGTTAGTAAGCGCTAACGGCGAAAAAATATCAAGACTCGAGAATCATAGAGAAAATTACCTAACTCGAGGACAGTTTCAAACTTCTGTGAAGGCTCTTTATTTAATTAATAATGTGTGCGTCAGACTGACGAGTGTAAAACGTCAACTAACGTTTGTATAGGAAATAGAGTGCGACTAGAATAACTCTGCTGTGTGATATATGGTAACACCTGCATTTAAAATTCACATTTTCATATAAATTTGACTTTTAAATGGTGGTGCTGCCATATACCCCACTGCAGAGTTATCGTAGTCGCACTCTATAACTGTATTAATCCCTGCACTTCCATGCAGGTACTTATATGCTTTAATTTTATGTCATGTTGAAATACACTAGATCAACGTAAATAAAGTACGCCGGTGTCCATGACTTTCTGCGAATCTAGATAGTGTATTTCAAAGTACTCATATTTCCCATGCAACTGAAATTAAATATTTCCGGGTTGGGAACCAAGCACAGATCATGCATGCTACTAGCGATATCAATTTGCAATATTTAAGTTGGATTTACTTTACTAATGAAATATGGGTACCTACTGCGTGATTTTGAGCATTTATAGTTCAAAGATAGATACATTACAGTTGTCAACGAAAAAAGTGTTATTCGAGAAAAGGATGGTACGGCCGTGCCTTTGTTTTGCTCGACTTAGCGGGGGCACTGCCGTGCCCCCAGATAGGTACTGTTGATAATAATTTAGAGAGCTCCTTTGATTTTAGGAATTCGTAAATAATTGTCAGCAAGTGTTTCCATTTCAATTTAGCTTCGGAGTTAACATGCCTCACGAAACGTTTGAAAGTTCGGTATGAGCAAATTCCGCAGGTTGAATGCCGGGAGGCATTTGCGATGCATGACTCGCTCGTGATTAACTAACTAGGGATGTGCCATATGGACTAGGGAGTGCAGAACCAGAAAAATGTTGTACCTATGAGAAAACTGGGAATTCCCAGTACTGCCATTCTAAAACTTCCCGGTTCTGCACACCCTAATATGGACATGACTTGAAATAAATGTTTTTGAAACAGTGCTTCGCCAGGCGTGTTCAACCCGCGTTAATTGAGTAAGGACACGCCATAAGCGTTACATTCCTAGTAGGGATGTAACGATACCGATACCAATATATCGGTATCGCCGATTATATACAACCGATTCGTGAGTTAGAAGAATTTTTATTCTCAATAGAAACCTAATGAAAACCTATTTAAAATAATGATACGCATATTAAAACTGTTTAAATAATAACGCTATGTAAAATAATTACCACTTACGAAAATCTGCAAGTCGAAACTTATGACAAATAGCACAAATCTAACAAGTTTGTTTATGTAATTAAATGGGTCATTCTCCTTTAAAACGCCGTGACTTCGGTATGCTCGATATTGCCGAAATTCCTTGAGATTACAACGGCAATCGTAGGATTAAAGAGTAAACGTGACGGGGCTCTCTACGAAATAACTGAAAATACAATCCAACAATTTATTTATAACAGCATAGTTACGTGTTAGTGAAGCTTTCTATGCCTACATCATAATAGATGTGATAACACATATATTTTTAGGACTACCCCTTTGTTGCTTACTGTTTTTATATTAGGTTAAATTGGGAAGCAGTTAGTACGGACGGTCATGTAAACCTATTGCTAAACGATAAACTATTTATTTTGTTTAATATGTACAAATAAATAAGTTTATGCCACACTTGGCCATAAAGTGCCTTTTCCCGCACGCTACGCGCACGGAAAAAGCCGCTTTCTGGCCAAATGTAGACATAAAATGCTGTACACGATACGGGAGGTAATAAAGAAAACCCTTGATCGCATATTTACGTCCCTCGCCTACGGCTCGGGCAGCAAACATCTGCTATCTCGGCCTTTCTTTGTATTACCACCCTAGTTGTGTAATATACTATTGCATATGCATATGGAATCGGTTCTCGATACAAACGAAAAGCGGATTAAGAAACTTTATCCTCATTCGAAAGCATCATTCGAAACTAAAACTTTAATTTCTATAATATACAATATACATATGTATATTAGATTTCTTGACACTTTTCATGTTACTTCGTGCAAACAAAATGTATCAAGCTATAATATAAAAGACATTTCAACCAAATTTAATGTATGTAATTAACATTTTCAGTCAATTTTAATTTAACCCTCTATATGTTTCTGTGGAGAACCGTACGACTAGAATCACCTTAAATTAAGTTTACTATCCACGATATACCATGATGATAAACCATGTGAAAAAAAAACTAAAAATCATCCTCTCAACTGCCGAATAAAATATTAAATAAGTAAATCAATTTAGGACCTCAGCCAGATATAACAAAATTACTGAAATTTCATTAAAAGTCTGAAAGGCGGGCCTGCGCGGTAACGAGCTATCTGAGGACCGACTTCCACCATAACGTGAGGGTCTAGCCGGTTGTTTATTGAAGGATAAAGCACTTGATAATTTTGTATTCTGATGGGAACTGTCTCAATATTTTTTATTAAACATAACGTTAAACTGACATATTTGCGTCTCTACAGTACCTACCTACCTAATAATAGTAATAATGCTATATTTTACGATCAACTCAATCAGTTACTTACTTTTTATGAAGTGTCATCATAATAGACTGTATATATATACTATATAATATTAAAAACTATTAATACAATCTAATAGCTCATAAAGTTTATAGGTAGTAACTGTGTTATGAAATCGCTAGCAAAGTGTGATTTTTAACATTATTGTATTTCGGTGAGTTTTTATGATATTGAAGTAGTTTTTTTTCGCTAATATTTCTATCATCGAAGATTTTCTATAACATTCCTACCACAGAAAAAGAAGTGAAATAACCAATTGCAACAGTCTACTCTGATTTGGAATGGAATAATAGACCAGCTTTCCTGGCAGATCAAATCAGTTACTTTTTATGAAGTGTCAATACGCTCCGACAGTATAATAGTCTCTAATGTAAAAGTGTAATATGCATTGACGTATACAAAGGACACGGCTAAGCGAGCGCGCAGTCAGTTCCAACGCTTTGGCGGTAAAAATACCGCCAAATCAATGCCAGTCGGCAGTGCGACACGCGGCGCGTGCACTGCGCAGCTGGTCTTTATAGCTACATTTTTTGTTACGAGCAAAATAGTTCCGAACTGTTCAGATGGGCCTATCCTTACTTTTGAAATAATTGGTAATATGACGTCATTTTACTCCGTGGTCAAATCTTCTTATTTTTAAATTTTGATTTTTAAAAAGACTAAATAGCTGAATAATTATAGTTATTTATTATTACACATATCCGAAAACATGTTTAAAGGCTAGCGTTAAATAATTTTTATCAAAACATTTTTTTGACTACTTACGAAAGAACCCTAAAACATTTAATTCACAACACTGAATTAATTTATATAGGTATGTAAATGAAGGACCTACCTACGCTACGCTTATAAATATAGTACACGCTACGCTTATAAAAAGAGTATAGACTTCTCTGAACTCATATTATGTATGTTCTTATATTAGTGTTCGTGACCAAGTAAAAGACAGATAAAAGTACAGGAGTAGAAAAAGTACTATAACAGAAGTGATTTTTGTAAGGTAAAGTGAAACTAATATTGTACGTGTAAACTAAATGTGCTGATTGCAAAACATTTAGTTTGATGAAATTGCTGGTCAAGAAACTTGTATAAATAATTCTACAAATAGTTCGTTCCAGTTCTAAGAAATTAGTGAGTCATCACTGCACTTCGCCCTAGCCATGCTCTTACACCAAGGGCCGATACAGACGGACTGCAACCCAACTGCAACTCGCAGCACAGTCGGCGTGCAGTTGTGATGCAGTACCCATACAAATCGTAGGGAGTTGCAGTTGGGTTGCAGTCCGTCTGTATCGGACCTAATCGGGGCAGGTTATCGGTATCAATAACCCTTTGGACAATGTATAGCCAATGTATAGCCTGACAAGATCCTATTTGGGCCTGAAATAGTGTCGCTACATATGGCAATAATGCACGTACGTCATGTATAGTCGGTACAGTGTGCATTAGTTTCATGTCAAAACATTGTTTTCAGAGAATCGAAGTTAACATGTTTAGATTCATCAAAATTTGATTCCATTTCAATATTCTTCTGATTCGGACTACGATGACGTTTGATTTTCGATTGCCTTATGGCACATTCGTCGATGTGTTTTAACGTGGGGCCTTATTTTGTACTGGTGGCAATAACGGGAGCGCCTCGTTATTAATAGAAATATTTTTATCGTAGAACAACTATATTATACCTCAAATAAGAAAAAAATACCCATTAAATTAAACCCAAACCAACTAACCGGTTAAATACTACCGCACTATAAAATGTCAGTAGGTACCTACTGGTGGTCATTTCAACGACCAATTTCAAAACATTGTTTATTGGAGTGCTTATACTAATCCGCAATCCTTCGTCCTTTTTTTGCTGTAAATATTTTATTGTATTCACAACTGTTTTTCTTGCATCACTGGAAATCTTATTTGGCATTTTTGGTAAAATCGTTTATAATTCCAAAATATTTTTTTCTTGTTTAAATCGGTGACATTCGATGACTTTCAACTTCTGTTATCAGAAAGTTACTCATTGCCAGTAAAATAGTAATATATAGTACCACTGAAAATCCGCAGCATGGCGAAGGCCAAATAAAATCTTGTCAGGCTATACCTACTATATGTATAGGTAGAACACGTCTTATTTTTTGCGCTTTATTTCTGGTAGGCAATTTAAAATACCTGAGCACTTCAAACATTTCATTTAACGATCTTGATTGACATTACAACACCATTTTACGTCCAATCTTTTAAAATAATCAAAGTTTTAAAATTATAATTTTTGTATGAACATTCGCATTTTTGCGGAAATAAAAAAGAGCGACATTATGGTGCATTTAAAAAATTTACCATGTTGGTCATTTACATAACTACTATTAACAACGCGGTATTTACCATGTATGGTAGGGTAGATCGCTATGGTGAGTAGGGTAGACTGCAACTAAAAACTCGCTGTACGTCAGTTACTCCGTTGACGTTGGCGCTTGCAACAGTGCCAAAATATCGGGAGCTCACAAAACAAACATACATGGTAAATATGCCGTTTTTAATATGTAGTAGTAGTATAAAAAAATTAAGTACCTAATATCAATTCCGTTACTTAGATACTCATAATTGTGATATGTGTCGACAAACTTATACCTTTATAGTAGTATACAAGCTCGATAACAGTTTATACGATTATTATAGCACTAATTTAAGCTTTAAAAAGGCTGTATCAGCTCTTATACAGCTCGTGTGCTAACTGGGTAACGTCTCACTCTTCTGGCGAGCCGTAGTGTGTGGACTCCCCTTTTTTGTGCAGTCGGCGCAGCTGCAGCGCCCGGCAGATGCGCTGCACAATGACGCATTGGCTAACTCCCCGACGCCATAATTCACAATAGCGACCAGTTGTTGGGAAACAAATGTATTCTATTCCTAAACAAACTTCATTCGCCTCGAAACTACGTCTCGCTCGTCGTCATTATAAATACGCAGGTAGTTAGTTCCTATATAAATAAACGAATACAGTAACCACATTATTAGTTCTAGTGATCCACTTGAATACACTGATCTTACAAAATGCTTTTCACTCGAATTATGACCTAAATATAGATATTATGATACATTTATTTGAGTTGGAGAAAGCAAAGGAGACAAGTAATGTAATAATAAGCGATAAAACCGTTATTAGCTTGAATTTTCCCAATTTAATCGAGTTTTACTCAATGTTTTCTATGCAAGGTAAAAAATGCTCGTATATTTTATGCTATTTATTAGATCATTATAGCTCGTTCTATATGACTGTTAAAGTATAGTTTAACGGCTTGCAGTACAAAGTCGTGACGTGCATTGGGGTAACTTCGAACACGTGGTAATTCCGATGATTAAGAATTACGACTAATCCACGCGACATAATATGTCCTGTAATACACTAAGACGATACTAGACACGCCGCTGATGATTCGACTAATAGTACATCTCAAAAATCATGCTTGGTTTGGTAGAAATCCCATATTTTCAAAATTACCCCACGTTCGAATTTACCCCAAAGCACCTTAGGTAATTTATTAATTCAACATCATCAAGGGTAACAACAGTTTTCAACGATTCCGCATTGTTCGCTTACGCAACGTAAACCAATTCAGAGATACACCTTCGTATCTTACTATTTTATTATTTGTCATT
The DNA here is from genome assembly GCA_947034925.1 of Eudemis profundana. Classification (NCBI taxonomy): domain Eukaryota; kingdom Metazoa; phylum Arthropoda; class Insecta; order Lepidoptera; family Tortricidae; genus Eudemis; species Eudemis profundana. The sequence continues at coordinate 33,380,104 of OX344794.1, forward strand.
TTTATAGTCATTTATTGCAATGATAACATGTACTTGTTGTAGTTTTTTATTAGGTACTTGTAGTAAATAAATGCACTACTATACATCAATATACTCACCATTAATGCTTTTTCAGTGTTCAGTGTCAATTTCAGGCACATTCAATGTGGCCCTGCCATCAAAGTCGGTTTGTTATAGGTCACGACGCAGCTATCACAGCCAGCTTTGATGAGCATGGCCTCATTTGTAACAGCCCTCTTGAGTCGAACTAGCAACTACTTATCGATGGAACTGTATCAATTTTCTCGGGCCTAGCCTGTCAAAGCGGCGGTGAAATGTCTACCCGTCTTCATATCACAGCCACTTTGATGTGGTCGGTTTACGGAGACCAGTTCGTCGCTGCAGCCATCCGCGCGTGAAGCCAGACCGTGGCCCATTCGTCAAAATGGTTGTGTCGTGTAGTAGTTTCATATCACAGCCATTTTTGACGAGTTGGGCTGTGGGTAGGTGCTACGGTACGGCGCGCCTGCTGAACCGGCTGGGCGACTTAGTGCTCACAAAGTGGCTGTCATTATGCTTTTACCTACCATATCACAGCCAGCTTTGATGAGCGGTGAGTTGAACCCTCGCTACAATTCGCCGGGGCCGTCTTTAATCTACTGCATAAGAAGAAAGGAACGGGCTCATCAGTAGCCAGCAATGTGGTTGTGACATGGTTTTTCCTAGCACATATCACAGCCAGCTTTGTTGACTTCTATGTTGCCAGCACCACCAACACCGAATCTTTCTTACTTTTCATTTTTTACGTGTATTGTCATGTTTCTGATTGTTTTCTTTTGTTTTTGGTTAAAACCTCGTATTAATTTTGAATAATTTCTGAGCGACATCATAGCATCGTGTCCCTGTGTTGCTAAAACCACATAGCTCAACAGTTATATAGGTACGAGGGTACCTTTGCTTTGTATTAACTACATATCGATACCTTTAGACTCAAAGGGCGTAAACGCCATTAGAACCTGCGGCGTTTACGCCCTTTGAGTCTAAAGGTATCGATATGTGTTTATGATTGTAACTAAATGTTGAATAACACGATCGTAACGATGTATTTCTGTGTTGCTACAAATATACCTATATTATACAACAATTATTTGCCAATTAATTTCATGTGATTGTTCATGTGTATTTTATATTTCCACTGTAAAAACTTGTTGTTTATTTATTTTAGAAACCTATTTGTGGCGTCTCCGCATTAGCATGGTGACTAGGTATAAACCAGTTGAGAAATGCTAAAGCGGATGCTATCTGTAGTTTTCAGTGAATATAACTATGAGTATAACAAATTGACTAAATTCGTTAAAAATGTATTCAAGTTATATTTTAATTAAGGTCGGTTTTAAGGGCCTACGAGGCAAGCGCGCCCATATAGAAAATCTCGAAAAGTACAGATACGAGTATTATGCTACAAACGACCACAGCAACCTCTCCGTTTTAGTTCGTAACTTGCCCCGACTGAATTTAATTAATTAAATTATTGTCACATTACACACTTACCCCATCATTAGAGTCTTTCAATTTCGGGGGTTTAACTATTTGTGAATCTTGTGAGTATGTTTTACAGAGCTTCTAAAACATGTCATGAGAAGCAACTCCACCACAATGCCATAGCGGCTAGGTACTTAAAAAACATATCTGCCACTTTAGGCAGTCACTTTTATACCCTTTGCCCGAGAGAGAGACCATAATCAATCGTAATAATACCTACTAATAATAAATGGAAAATAGCTACGTATTACGCACTAATGCTAACGCAACACTACTCGGGCATTTGGCATTAACTTTTGTATGCTTATGTCAAAATGTTTATTTATTTATTTAAACTTTATTGCATAAAAGAAAACTTATCCTACAAAAGGCGGAATCAACCAGTTAACCTTAGGACAGGGGTTAATGTTGCTGTTATAAAAATTAACTTTGATGTTTCGAACATAAAATTCAATACAACCGGGGCGGATACGAAAGGTTAATTTACAGTAATTAAGACATCTACTGTATAAATGGACAGGTTGAATGAATGTAATTTATATGTCATTTTTCAGATGTTAATGCTTTACTAAGATCACCATTAACCAGTGCAAAAGATCCCTAAAATGTGTTCTTTAATTTTCAGGTCGGAGATGCCATCATGAAACCAAATAACAGACGTACTCTTCATTAATTAATTAAAGCAGAATGTGTTTTCCAATAGCAAATTGCGCAAAATGTGATATTATTTGTATTAGTGTTCATTATATTATCACTGGTATGCCTTAACCTTCATTAAGAGCTACAATAAATACAATTTTATATTCAAATATAATGTTTTGAGTATATCTGTGCATGTTCTTTTCCAAAACCTTACTGCCCTAATAGTGTAGGTACGTACATATCATGCACGATAAATACTATACAGGGTGATTGGAAATTCGACCTATTCCTTGAAAGGGGTTATTCTAGAGCTTATTTGCAATGATTTAAGTCCAATCAACCGGGGGTCAAAACTCAATGGTTATCAAGTTATTTGACTTTTAACTTATTTTTTTTGAAACCCGCCTTTTGATCTAAAACTGTTTATTGTGAAAAAACTACTTAAATTAGTAATAAAAAAGAGCCATCATCTAATAGCCAATAAATGGTTGATTACGAAACATCCAAAAAACATGCCAAAACCTTTGAAAATGTTACCAATAAAAGAATTTAAAGTCAAAAGTTATTGGATTTTGTTCAAAATTTTGTAATTCTATGAGGCATTACTTAAAAAAAAATTACGACACTTCGCGTAAAAATTACTAAAATTAGTTCCTCAGTTCATAAGCTTTCTAAAAAGGTAGAATTATTGTCATTTTTTGCATAACTTTTTAAAATAACCTTAATAATAAGAGAGGGGGTAGGGAATATCACCTAGCGTACCGCACCCTTAATCAGTTTGTTTGTGTCACTTTAGTTTATCCGTGGGTTTTGTTTGTCTTCGGTTTTTTATTTTATTTCATCTTCTTAGGATTGGAATCACTAAAAGTTGCCTTCGGTGATATTTCAATAAGTAATTTATCAATCAGTTCCCGGTTGCGTTAAGTTTGCACCTAATTTGTAAGTTACACCAAGGAAACCAGGTGCAAACTTAAGGCAACCGGGAACTTACAGATAAATTACTAACCGAAATATCACGGAAGGTTACTTTTAGTGACTTCTAACCTAAGAAGATGAGATAAAATAAGAAACCGAAGACAAACAAAGCCCACGGAGAAACTAAAGTGACACAAACAAACTGATTAAGGGTCCGGTACGCTAGGCGAAATTCTCTACCACCTCTCTTATTATTAATGTTATTTTAAAAAGTTATGCAAAAAATGTCAACAATTCTACCTTTTTAGAAAGCTTATGAACTGAGGAACTAATTTTAGTAATTTTTACGCGAAGTGTCGTAATTTTTTTTTAAGTAATGCCTCAAAGAATTACAAAATTTTGAACAAAATCCAAAAACTTTTGACTTTAAATTCTTTTATTGGTAACATTTTCAAAGGTTTTGGCACGTTTTTTGGATTTTTCGTAATCAACCATTTATTGGCTATTAGATGAAGGCTCTTTTTCATTACTAATTTAAGCAGTTTTTTCACAATAAGCAGTTTTAGATCGAAAGGCGGGTTTTAAAAAAAATAAGTTAAAAGTCAAATAACTTGATAACCATTGAGTTTTGACCCCCGGTTGATTGGACTTAAATCATTGCAAATAAGCTCTAAAATAACCCCTTTCAAGGGATAGGTCGAATTTCCAATCACCCTGTATGAAGAACAATTACTTTAAGTAGGTACCTATTGTAAATGTGTGAGCGAAAAGGAAACCTGCTTATATTTTTGAAAACAATACATACTGGAAAACAATAAATATACATGTTTTTTTTTAGTTTGTCTGCCTAAATCGGGTCTCGAATGTAATTTTAACAAAAAAAGGCTGGTTTTCACAAGAAAATTGTTTTCAATCGAAACCGATAAAAGTAATATTAACCTATTGATTGAAGCCTTGACTGATCCGACTAAGACTAAGGCAGTCGAGCGTTGTCTAGGAGGCAGGGGTGAAATGTTCATCTGATTTCCTCATGAAAATGCTCTGTTTCTCCCTTATTTCGGTCTACTTCCAGTCACAAATCTCAACGTCTGGCACCTCGGAGTGGTTGCGTTTGCCCAGGGGAGACCCGTAAACTTGCAAAAAAATCTGGAAAAATGTCTGATTGCCTCAAGGATAGTTTTGGATTTAATCTATAGTGTTTTATGTTGGTGATATCGAGGTAACATTGCCAGAACTGAACAGTAGGGCGTTGCTAAATGGGCGTTTTTCTAAATAAATACCGGGGTAGCTACTTTCTCAAAATATGGACTTTTGAGGTTTTTCTGGCTCAGAATCGTTAGTACTTTCGAACCTTGTACGTGAAAAAATGTGTCCCAAATTAATTTTTCAATTACGTCACCATTTTGTACTATGTTTGTATGAACGTGACGTAGTGGAACAAAAAAATCCATACAAATTTAAGGACACTTTTTTTAGGTACGTATAAGGTTCGAAAGTACTAACGATTCTGAGCCAGAACCTCAAAAGTCCATATTTTGAGAAAGTAGCTACCCCGGTATTTATTTTGGAAAACGCCGAAATACCTGCCAGAAGGTCGTAAAGTTGCAAAATTAGGGTCCAAATTTATCTGATAGCCTCAAGACTGATTCTTACATTATGTTGTTGTACACTCCCCAAAATATGCCCTATACAAAATGACAGAACATTAGGACGTTGCGTTCAGCACCCAGACGAGCTCAAAGTTGTAGGTCTCAGGTACTAAACATATGAAAAATGGTTCAGTTATACATGTTATCTGTAAATATTCTATTTCTCCATTATTTACGTGTACTCCGAAACATAAATGTCAACGTCTGGCACCCTGGACCGGTTGCGTTCACCCAGGGGAGGAAGATAAACTTGCAAAGAAGCATGGAAAAATATTTGATCGCCACAAGTGTTCTTTTTGGTCTCGTCTGAATCAGCCATTTTATATATATGTCGCAGCCAACTAGTTTAATTAGCCATTTAGTTCACTGCCTAGCCTTTTCACTAAACGGAGCCATTTAGTTAACTGCCTGGATGAAATTTAATTTTGAGGATTAAAATGTGACGTTCCGCAGGTAAAGGTACCTTATGGCGGGTAGGCGCTTACGCTGTTATTAACGGCACTCCTATATTCATTTGATGCTACACGACGTAAGTGCCGACCCTCCATAAGGTACCTTTTCCTGCGGAACGTCACAAATTTTGTTGCTGAATAGGTATAGCTAACAAAACAACTGCTAAAGTGTATTCTTCCTTTACTTCTTCGTCGGTATCACTCTTGACAGAGTGGTCCTGGAATTTCAGGTGTTGGTGGCACGCTTCACGATTCGTCGCCACTCCTCTCTAAGAGCTGCTGCTGTTTAGCATACCCACTCTTATACTTTAGCAAGTGAATTCAGTGCACAAAATGGAAATTCTTCGCCTGAAATCAGTTATTAGATGTCTGGAGAGTGGAAGGTAAGTTTTCAATTTTCATTTGCTCAGTAGGTACTGGGCGCCGGCTGAAGGCCGACATTGTAAGAATATTGCATTTTTAGCAAAATAGGCGCTTACCGAAATAGCTGGCCTAGAAAATGAACTTCACAATTTATACCCCGAGACGTCTGCTGAACATAGATATTATACCAACGAACGGTCGCATGCTTTCTTTGTAATATTTGTGTTAATGTATATTGATAATTTTTTTATACGAAGCAAACTAAATTAAAAGTAGTGCCATTTGTATATCAATAGTTTTTTTTTCATTTGCCATCTCTCCTGTATGGCCGACTACCCCGGAATTACCCTAGCACTTTATTCCTACCAAACACAAACGAACGTTAAGCACTTTCGTAAGATTTTGATTGAAAGGCGCTCCTAAAAAAGTACGCGAATTACGCGTGACCGAAAACGAGTGACAACCCCCAGGTAAAGGATAAGATAGGTGTAGGTGTCGCAGCCAACTGGTTTAATCAGCCATTTGGTTAAATGCCTAGCATTTTCACTAAATGATGACCCGCCAGCAGGTCGACGAAGCCCCGCTACGCGGGGCTTCTATTTCTGCTCTCAGGGACACAAGCTAACTAACAAACCTAACCTAAAATTTAAATGAAAAGACTAGGCAGTTAACTAAATGGCTAATTAAGCTAGTTGGCGGCAACATAGGTATGCCATTGTTTACTACGTGTATTTTACGATAATTTACGTTCCCCGCTTAATCACTAGGTTTTAAAATTAACTTTAGAGCAACACGAACTGTAAGTTCGGCCGTATATGCGTAGTCAGTGAAACCCACGTGTTCGGACCATACCTATATATCCGTACCTCAGAAGCACACAGAGAGCTTACAGTGTTATGCTTCCCAGGTACGGATATAGTTTTGACACTAATTATTGTCCATGTGTATAGAAATTGTTAGTGTAATGTTTTCTAAGTGTATCTCGTGGCAGACGATCAGGATTCGGGAAGGACCCATAGGTAGGTAGACATCAGTAGCGTGGCGTCCGGAGAACTCGATTCCTACCGGCTTGCCCAGCATCAGGCATTTGAGCACCTTATTCTACAATTCTTAAGGAAAATGCACGCCAAATCTGCACCGGCTTGCCCAAGGACATCTTTTACGCCACGCCACTGATAGACATCATTAGGTAAGTATAGGTAGTTTCACGAGAGTTGAGGCCACGCACACAACAACACTGTCATGTAATGCCAGCGGGATTTTGAAATTAATTCATTCACTTTTTTTGCAATGAGTACCTACCTACTTCATGTAGCTGTGTGTGTAATCATTCACCTCAACTCTCGTGGAACTACCTATACCTACAGCTATTTTATCTTCTTTAGTATTGGCCGGCTACTTGAGTATCAATTGACATTATTCCTTTTTAGGGTTCCGTACTAAAATGGTAAAAAAGGAACCCTTATGGTGCAACTCTATCTGTCTGTCCGTCTGTTACAGCAAGATATCTCAGGATCTACTGATGCTGTCGACTTGAAATTTGGAATAAATAAATAAATATTTAAATAAATAAATAAATATTAGGTAACTAGCCCCATAGTAAGCTCAATAAGGCTTGTGTTATGGATACTAGACGACGATATATTTAATAGATACAAATACTTAAATACATAGAAACATCCATGACTCAGATGAGGTATCAAATGAAAGGGCTTGATTTGTAGATTAAAACACCGTTTTTGTTTTTTTTTAAATAAGTAGTTTTTGATTTATGGCGAAAAACGTTAAAAAATTCCCCCCTATTATCTTCGAAGTTACTGAACAGAAAACACTGAAAAATATAACGGTTTTCCTAACTTGCACCATTTTTGAGAAATTTGCAAAAATCTTAAAACATACTTATTTGCTCCTACTAAACTAATCGCCATATAGTTTTTCTTGAATTATTCATGTATTTACTTATGCGTTTGTACGGAACCCTCGGTGCGCGAGTCCGACTCGCACTTGACCGGTTTTTATTTCAGGCATTTATAGACTTAGACATTTTGCTTTCAGCTGTTTTGAATTTAAGGTGATTCGAGTCGGTTCTCCATACAAACAAAAAGAGGTTCATATTCACTTCCACGACAACTCACACATAGTAGTAAAGTCTCACGTAGTTACCTACGCCTAGTGCATTCTTACTTTAAAGTGGAATAACTAAACACCTTTTCATTTATATGGAGAACCGAGCACCTTATTATTTACTTCTAATGTTTACAATTTTTAATGTGGAAAAACCTCAATCTTTATTACGATTAGCGTTGCCAGGCGTCCGGATAAAGCCGGACATAGGTAGTTAGGCTTATTGATTGCGTGTCCGGCCAAAATAAATGGTGTCCGGACAATTTTTTTGTAGTACCTATTAATACTGAAACACAAAATCCTGAATAATGTAGGGTGTTTGGCCAAACTGACTGGTCTGTCCGGCTATTAGTTTTGGCGACCTGGCAACCCTAATTACGATTATAGATACAAAGACCAAATGCATAGAATTTTTTCACGTAACCCACTGTAGCCAAGACTGGATTGGAAACAGCGTCTGTCGTGTCGGGACAACGTGCTAACCGCTACACCACCTGGATACTTACAGACTACGTTGACATTTTTGAAGTATTTGTAACAGCGTTACTAACGATCAAGGCCCTTAAAATAAATAGCCAGACGGAGCTTCGCCAATAGATAACTCAAGCCATTTCTAGTCCGCCGGCTGCTTGTACTTACGAGCCGTACGCATCCATCAACTAGTTTTTTCCTACTGCGAGCAGCACGCACACATTGACCTGACCAACCAGCGTTAAGGTAGCCGGCGGACTAGAGATGCTTCAGTTCTTTATTAGCGAGGCTACGTTCGGCTATTTATTTTAAGGACCTTGCTAATGATTTTTGTATCTTTTTCTGTTTGAAAGGCTTCATGCCTTAGCCCCACTCTAGGAAATGCGTACGCAGTATCCCCTGTCTGAACTCCTCCTATTTCAGCAATCTGGCCTTGGCTACAGTGGGTCACGTTAAATTTTTCTATGAATTTGATATTTGTATCTACCATCGTATTTATTTTTATTTTATTCAGTTGTTTATTTAAGAACTGACCAGACGAGCGCAGCGTTTGATTTCGGTAACACACAATAAACGAGTAAGTGACTACAAGGCCAGATAAAGCTCTCAGGTTCAGCAAGAGCATTACACTTTCTCATTGAGGAGTCCTTAGATAGAATAGAAAATATCTATATTTTCTATTCTATCTAAGGACTCCTCCAACGGGAGTTATTTAGTTTATATTCCTGACTCCCACATACATGCTGTGGGAGGAGCTTGCTAAGTAAGCTCACTGCACTTACATACTGTCGAGTGTGCACATAAGCTCGTTCATGTATAGGTTAAATAACTTTGTCAACCAAATGGAGCGGACGCGCTACGGACAAGTACAGACGGAGGGTAGGCCAAGACGTGAAAATACATCTATCAGGTTAACAGATAATGGTAAGTTGGTAGCAGTCAGTGTATTTGATATAGGTACTCGTAAATAGGTCAAGAGAACAAAATAAAACACATAAGAATAATATAACTTTTTTTTATAATTTGCGTAGGAAAATAAATGTTTACATATAAAATGAAACATGCGAGCGTAATCAAACATCGTTTACTCCTCCCCTTTACGAAGGAGTGAGCACTGCAAACGAGCGGAAGTAACAGCACGTGTTTACGTGCAACAATTATTAGGTACATTTTCTGTGGTACGGTTAGTTTGAGCTACACAAAAATATTTATTATAGTCATCTAAATTACAATCAACTATGTATTGGGAAATCAGCACAACAATCAGTGGATCGGCCGGAATAACACAACGACCAATGGGAACATGCGTCTGTAACACAGCGCAAAACCTACGCGCGTTCTCATTGACCGATGGTGTGAGGCAGGTTGCTGGCCGCGACTTCATTTTCCGATTGACAGAGCATGACCTGTCACTTTGCACTACCTACATTGAATCGAAAGGAATAGGTAGTATTTGTCACGCGGCAGAGACACGCATTACAGTAATGTGCTAGATAGCTAGCTAGATAGGCAGGGTTCAAATATCATGTGTGAGTAGAGCTAAGAATCTGCACCTTATCGTGTTAATCGTTTTTGGAACGCCTGAAGTGATATTTCTCGTTGTTAAATAAATAAATGAATTATCAGCCATATGATCAGAGACCTTGTTTGTTGGGGCATACATCTCACGCACAGATGCAAAGCGGACACAAAAACAGCGCAGTCTAAGGCCCCCCGCGCACTAGGCAGCATGGCTGCGGCAGCCAGAATATTTGCGCAGCCAGTTATAGCAGCCAATCGACGACTAGTCTAGATCCTTCCGTCGAGCGATATGGACGTGGAAGAACTTATAAACCCAAAATACGTCTGGTTGCTACAACAAGTGCGCGGAGACTGACCGCAGCCACATACATTCGCCTATACACGCACTGGCTGCGCGCAGCCAGCTGGCTGCCGTGCAAACAGGCGCGTCGTCGTATTGGCTGCCGCAGCCAGGAATTCGTGGCTGCCTAGTGCGCGGGTTCCCATACAACGTCATATGTTTTACTGGCTGCCGCAGCCAGGCTGCCTAGTGCGCGGGGGGCCTTAGTGTTCACACGCTGTAGTGCCAATATAACCACTGTTTGCAGTTGCGTGTACAGTACAATGCCAATGCTCCTTTAAAGATATTTGCCATTTATTACATAAAAAAACTAGTGACGTGCCGTTCATGAATAATCCCGGGAATAGCGCATCTCTAATTGCAATAGCGTAGTAGTTTTATGAGCGATTTTCAAAAAATGTGTAAAATTTTAGAGCAGTTAAGTTCCGTGACGAAACTGAAAGTTGGTGTTAAATCATCAAGCCGCAACGGAAAGTAAGACGATATTTAAACAATATTTTAGTGCTGAACAACGCTGAATTTGTTTAACAACATTGCGTTCAAAAGTTTAGGACAATGTCATTACGATTATTTGTTTTGATATCTATCACTAAGAAATACGATTGTTTCGTAAATCTGAGAAGACAGGCATAGAGAGATTCCCGTACTCTTAGATATTGAAGCAAGTGCTACATCATAACTGGAATTAAACAGAGTTTCACAAGCTTGTATAAGTATACCTTAAGTATACCTTAGCGTTCAGAAATTAATCAAATTATCTTATTCAGATTATGAAAATAATGGTAGATCATAGAAAGATAATTATTTTGTAATTAGGAATCAACTTACGTGCAATAACATCAAACCTACTAACAGCAATCATATTGATTTATAATTCGATAAATATCTCTTTCTATGTTCCTAATCAGAATTACTCACTAATGAATTGTAATATTACTGACATTTATACGTAATCCAATGATTGATGGGTTATCTATGAACCACATGGTCACATTATGTTCGTTTATAGATTCTATTGAAAAATATATTTTTTTTTATTCTTCGTTCTATAGCTGGCACGAGCTGACTTCAATTTCCTTATTCATAATGAGATATTACTAAGTGAGAAATATACGGCTCTTTATTTTGTACAGGTGAGCTATACTCTGTTTTTTTTTACCTATAAAGTACTAAGGCTGACTAGGACACACTCATTGATACATTCAAATTAAGTAGGTGCAAATACGTAAAACCAAGGACCTTAAAATAAATAGCCAGACGGAGGCTCGCCGACAGAGAACTGAAGCCATTTCGAATGCACCGGCTGCTTGTACGTACGAGCCGCACGCACACATCAACTAGTTTTTTTCTGTTGCGAGCAGCACACACAGATAGGTAGCCGGCCGATTAGACGTGCTTCAGTTCTTTGTTGGTGATGCTCTGTCCGGCTATTTATTTGAAGGTCCTTGCGTAAAACGTAATAACTTCTTAGGTTTTCGTGACATGAAGTAGGTAATATATGAATGAAACGAGCAAATATGGATTTTACATTGTTTTTTTATATAAAACCGGACGTTTTAAAACCTTTGTAAGTTCCGCGAGTTATTACAAAAATTAAAATCTTTAAATCTTGACGTTATGTGTTTTAATGTGAACGCCGGCTTGTAAAAAACCAGACCGTTATCCCAGTACTTTATAGTTAAAAAATAGGCTAAGGTCACCCGGGGCAAAAGTAACTATGAGGCAAATGTTAGGAATTGAAATTTTTCTCAATCGAATGGTTTTTAACCTAAGATTGAAAAAGTAACGAAGAAAAACACCGATGATAACGATAAAAAACACATAGTTTTTTGGTTAATTGATTTTTTAGAGTTCAAAAACGATTAGATTGAGAGAAAACTCTATTAGTTACCTTTGTCTCATAGTTGCTTTTGCCCTTAGTGATATTAAGGTAATCCATACCTGAAAATGTTTTTTTCTAACAAATTAAAATCATCCTACTCTCAAAGCGTAACTTTGCATTACACAGGTTGTTTTATTCTGGAAAACGAAAGCTCCCGAGCTTGTAGAGCTCCACATGGAGATATATTTTTTTAAGTCGACCGAGTTATGACCCGTTATTTATATTTTGAATCATATTGCGACTGTAATACAGTTCGATAGTGTGCGTTTTTTGAAATTATTTGGATAAACGGCTTAGGCGGATCTCACACTGCAGCGAAAATCGCGGCGACACGCGACTCAGCGATTTTCAACTTTGTATGTATAATCATCGATTTGTATAGAAAAATCGCGGGGTGGCGCACACTGGCGCGTAAATTGCGGCGATTTTTTCCGTGTAGCTGCGGATAGTAGTTGCGTACTATGCGCAGCTACACGGAAAAAATCGCGGCGACGGGCGATTTCAGTGTGTTCTTCGCCTTAGCGAATACATTACACTCGTTATAACCCAACGTTGCAACAACTCTTTAAAATAATGTGCACTATGGACACTGTGCTAATGGGTTGATTTCAGGCGTATTTCTAGAGTTTTTTTTTATTTCATTAGTGTCACTCCATGTTTACCGCGAAGGACAATCGAGTGCCGAATATCGTTAATAATAAAAGTTAACTCTGATCACCACCGCTTGCTGCTATATTTGCTGGAACACGAATGAAAAAACCGCCGCGCGCGAAACGCACTGAAATCGACCCAATGATACTTTGTCATGTTTACAATATCCTAGATTATTTAGGATCTATTATGACCAGTGACTGGCATGGATTGCTTAAATTAAATGTTAGTTTACAAGTCAATACTATTACAAAATAGTGTAGCTACTCAATCGTAAATTAGTGCCGAATATAGTATTTGTAATAGTTTATCAGGGGGGGCTTATACTATTTCTCATTATGATTATATACTACCTACATTTTAACACTTAAACAAAAACCGAAGAGAGCTGTTTAAATCATGTTGAAGGCGTTTGTGCAAGTGGGAAGGGTGCTGAAGACGTCTTGCCTGAAGGCGACAGCATATGTGATGTTCCGCGCTTAAAGGTACCTTATGGATATTGTCGCTTGCGTCGTATCCGACTTCGTTACTATAGGACATCAAGAAAGAAGGACGCAAGCGACAATATCCATAAGGTACCTTTAACCGCGGAACGTCACATTGTTTTCTTAATGGACACCACAGACTAACACGTTCACTGCCAAGCATTGCTACGTAGCACAACACCGTAATCACTAATCAGTAGTGGGTTAATTTCCATATCTACCGAAAATTGTGCGTAGACGTTAAACGCGACTTTTGGGACGGTGGCATTCAAAGTGCTAATTAGTTTCGCACTGACAGCACAAGAGAGACAAACGTTTCTGTCAGAATCTTTTATTTCCACATAACACAATTTAAAAGAGATAATACATGCCTCTCGACTTATTACACTGTATGTTAGTCTGCGACGTTCATTATACGTAAGCACATAACTCACTGCTAGGTACAGACGCAAATAAAATCATTTTTAACAACATTTCACATGATTCCATCTGCTGTAGTACCGCAGTGGTCATAAATCAGCTGACTGTATCTCTTATAGCATAAATCAGTGAGTTGCACTGTACATAAATCTCGTTCAATACAATTAATATGATACGCAAGTGGCATCATAAGCTCATTCACTAATCTAATTACAGGTCGATTCACAAGAGCTGGCACGAATGGATTGAACGAGTGAATGAAAATTTTTATGTGTGCATCACAAAATGATTAAATACAGGTTGATTCAAAAAGCGATAATCGTGTTTTTAGACTATCTCGTCTTGTAACTTCGTAACCCAGTCCGCATTGTGTATTTTATGAACAACAAAAAAATCTTTACCTACACAATCGCAACCTTGTTTGCACACTGACGCCGTGAAACGTGGAAATTCCACCGAAACATCTAAATTACGTATGAGCCTCGCATATTGTCGCCATGATTGCATAGATTGCGGTGTCAGTAAGATAACAGGGTATTAAATGAAAGAAAAACATGATAGTAAAATATTTGTAGAGAACCGTCAAATTTACCTTTCTGCCATATTTTTACCTGCTTATTCTTAATAATGTGCAGATTATATGTATTTTTAATTTTTTTATTCAAAAACTTATACTTGTTTAGAAAATACTTTCGTTCAATCCATTCGTGCCAGCTCTTGTGAATCTACCTGTACTGTAGACACATTTGTACAAGGAGGGTTCGAAATTCTTACCAAGGAGATGCAAGTTATAAATTGTGTATCCTAATTTGTGCCTGCCAAATAAAACTAAGTTTGCCAGTAAACGTACGTACATAGTCCACGAAAAATGATTTGCCCGACTGAACTTTATACTGCAGTGCAAGTCACTTTATATTATATTTATTTGTCTGTATATGGTGCGGCTACACACATCGCGATAACGCGAATATTCATGATTATGTCTCGTTAATTTTAGAGAAAGAGACGCCAACACGAATCCTCGCCCTATAGGGAACGTGCACGACGAAGGTGCTGCCAACTGGTGCCGCCAATCTAAATCAAGTACCCTCTCATGCTGGGGCAACATTGACGGAAACGCCGTAATTTATTGCGTTGAAGGACGATTAACGTCAGTGTAGCTACAACTTACTATATTTGACATTGACACTTACATAATATCATTGACAGCTTGATTTGACAGGGGCGATAGTATCATTTATTGTCCGCCCGTGTCTCTTTTGTCGGTTAGTGCTGCCATCTATAGTTCGTGCACGTTCCCTATAGCGATGTGTGTAGCCGTACCATAAACCAATCTTCTAGTGCAGCGGTCGGCAACCGCTTACAAGCCAAGGGCCACATAAGGCTAAGGAAATTGACGCGGGCCGCATTTTGTTAATAATTTGTGATTTTATACTATTCGGAATATAGCGACCGCAATACAGACCGGAATATAGGGCTGCAAGTGAGTGGTTCACGCACCGCATGCGGCCCGCGGGCCGCAGGTTGCCGACCGCTGTTCTAGTGTAAAGAATATCACTCGTTAGGTACTAGGAAAAAACAAAAGGATGTATTCTTACGATAAACACATATCGATACCTTTAGACTCAAAAGGGCGTAAACACCGTAGGTTCTAATGGCGTTTACGCCCTTTGAGTCTAAAGGTATCGATATATCATAATGGATTTCTTTACATACGTATGTATATCATGGTTTGTATTATTTGCTATGAATTTGCCAAGTTTAAATTATTCAGCTAAAACCCGAATGAAGAACAAAGCCAATGAGTTCACCTCTACTTAACCAACGTCAATTATTTTTCAACTCTGCCATTTTCCTAAATTTGTTAAACTATCTAAATTTCCAACGTCCCTCGTGGCTACCTACTTACATTTCTACCAAAGATAAAATTGATATTTCGTAGTTAATTTATCATGAAGGCCTCATATTAAAGCAAAGAGGGAATATTTATCTTATTTAAAGTCAGGATTACATTCGCTTCCCCGGAGCCGCCATCTCTCTACATCCCAGCCATATAAGCACATTGGTTAATATATTTTATGCCACACCTGGCCATAAAGTGGCTTTTTCCGCACGCTGCGCGTAAGGAAAAAGCCGCTTTCTGGCCAAATGTTGACATAAAATGATGTACACAACACGGGAGGTAATAAAAAAAGCCCTCCATCGCATATTTACGTCCCTCGCTTGCAGCTCGGGCCGCAAACTTCTGCGATCTCGGCCTTTCTTTGTATTACCACCCTAGTTGTGTAATGTACTATTAACTTAACCTATTTCACCTTTTAGAGGGACTTGACTTTTAGTTTTCCTTCGTTGATTTTAACCAATACAAATATAGCGATATCTAGTAATATAATGTATTTTAACTTTTTGAACGTTCGTTTACCATTTGCAGTATTATTTTAGTTAATCGTGTAGCAAAAATAGCATTATGTTCATAATATAAATATTGTAATACGATAGACGATGGTTTAAAATAACAACTAAGATAGTATATTTACAAAGCTTTCCCATATAAGTACATAGATAAAATAGATATGGAGTAAATAATCTGTATTTCGCATAAGAAAAATCTTAATAAATCTAAGAAGTAATAATTTGATTTGATTGTCACCAGTGTCGCTGCGCATCTCAGGTCAGATGCGATATTTCGGTTAGGGCGCATAAGGTCCCACTCGCAAAATGTCCCTTGGTCCCTTTAGCAGAACGTCCCTTTTAAAAATGTCCCGTTCCTAAAACGGCCCTTCCGCATAATATCCCGTTCTCAAAATGTCCCTTGACATAAAATACGTCCATCCGTTCGCAAAATGTCCTGCTTTCAATACGTTCCTTTCGCAAAATGTCCCGTTCACAAAACGTTCCTTTCGCAAAATGTACCGTTCGCAAAACGTAACGAAAAATTTGCTGTTAATCGCTTGGTTTTTAACCGACTTCAAAAAAGGAGGTTATCAGCCCGACCCGTATGTAAGTAGGTATTACTAGCATTTACCCGCGGCTTTGCCCGCGTTGTTCCCGTTACTGTCCCAAGAGAACTTATTTACCGGGATGTCAAGTATCCTATGTTTTAATCCAGGACTTGGTCTACTTGCATGCAAAATTTAGCTTAATCCATCCGGTTGTTACCCTGTGTTATTTGTATTTAGTAACGGTTATCATGCCCTAACTCAATAGAGGGAGGGTAGAGATTCCGTTTCGCAACAACTGGTGCAAGCGACAACCAAGCTGCTAATTAAGCTTTAAAACAATGCATTTAGTAACAAACATCCAAATATCCAAACCTTCAATCATCCTCACAAACTTTCACATACCACTAATATTATAAATGTGAAAGTTTGAGAAGATGTTTGGGTGTTTAGATGTTTGGATATTTGGATGTTTGTTACTAAATAAAGGGGTAACGTAGTAAATAATGGGGGCTTGTCAGAGCACAGTTTTTGTATATTATGTTAGTATACACCAGCTTCTAAACATGTGTGCCAAATTTCAAGTGTATGCTTGAATATTTGTATGTTTGTCCTCGCATATTTACCCTACTCATATTCCTTGCCTACGAGTTTGTCAGCCAGGGCGAATCAAAGATATATGTAGTCCTCAATCCATACTAGGCCAATGTAAGGACTATTATTGCCCATCTCCCTCTCTCTCACATGAATACGCGATAAGACTCTATTTATACAAGCATTTTGCAGGCGAGACAATTTATTTGCGAATGGGTCATTTGGCAGATGGGACGTTTTGCGAAAGGCGCATTTCACAAACGGGACGTTTTGCGAAAGGGCCATTATGCAGTCGGGACATTCAGCGAAAGGGATGGGACCTTTTGAGAAAGGGACGTTTTGCGAATGCGATATTTTTTCAGGAGCCATTTGCAAAGAAGATGTTTTGCGCATGGGACGTAATTTTGGTGGAGGGACATTTTGCGAGTGGGACCTTATGCGCCCTAACCGATATTTCATACAATACATTGACATTATATATTTATAATGTCACGATGGATATGCATCTCGTTGGAACTGTGAGTGGAACCAAAAAAAGACAAACCAAGAGCGGTCAGGTTTTTCTTCAAATTAGCGTTAAAATATGGACTGGACACTGTAATTCGGACGGCTAGACAGACGGATATTACCTATATAGAACCAAAATATTTACTTAAAAAAACTCAGTCGTATCTTTAACATAATTATCATGACTTCCATAACTAAACATAGGCTAGTCTTATATGCAACAATTACTTTAACAACTTTAATTGTTCCTGTGTGACTCGCACATCAGTCACCGCTACACGGATTACAGTACGATTTTCTGGAGAAACCTGATGGCAAGGTATTCCAAGTGTTTGAAATTCTGACTTAAAGGACGCTTGTGGGCTTGACCAAACATTGTTTGGTTATTTCACGACACACTACGTTTCTAAAAAAATACCCCTTCCCTGGTTAGTTTTCTCCAGATAACAATAGTATACCTATACGGTTAAATAGGCCTGGCTCGAGCACCACCTTGAAGCATCCTTTTTTATGCTTCGGGATGATTTAACAATGGTCTTTATATTACAGTAATACTAATCATCACCACCTCTTAACTTGATGCAATCACTGCATCGTTTCACAAAGGCTCACAAGATGCAACATTTTCAAAGATTGCCTAACTAGTTGTTGGTCACCGGAAGCCGAATTTTGGAATGTGGGAACAAAGGAATGCAAAATGTTAAACGTATAAATAGGTACATTTAAAATTCGGGATTCCAATAGTAACCCACGACTAACACAAAAAAGTAACGATGTACAAGTATATGCTACGCGACGCAGTTTTTACAAAGAAATTAAGAAATTTACAAAAATAAGCTATTACTTTTAACAAACTGTATAATTTTGTTTATCACCATTCAAAGTATATTTTATTTATATTGTAAAACCAGTCTAGCCTTCATACAATTATTTTTTACCTAAATCATATGATATAGTTAAATTTAGAGTCAATAGTGGGCCTTCAATTTGGCACGTGATTGTGATTATGAATCGAAATTTATAAGGTTCATGAACAAATCAATGAAGTCGTCTGATTTTGTTAGTACCTACACGAATGTTACAAGTGTCGTAGTACTAGTTTGTCACGGAATTATACAAAATGATAGTTTATGGACTATTATGACTTATAGCGGGAAAACTTTCACTATTCAAGTGAAAGCATTGACTCGTATAAGCAACTAGAAACTCAATCCTGAACAATCTTTGAATTTTATTGAAATAGATGCCAATGACGGCTTACTAATAAAATGTTAAATAATATATGGTTTGTCTCTGTTAATTTTGACATAGCCGAAACAAGAGTAATCAAACCGACTGGAGTATGGGATTTGAGGGCATATTTTTCTTGGCGATATATAGCAGTGGTGTGTAAGTTGGTTATATGCGGTCAATGAGCGAAACAAGTCTAATAGAGGTGGTATTTGACACAGACGATGAGATCGTGGGCCGGCAAGTCGAAGACCGTTATCGTCGGGCGAAACAGAGTCGCAGCTCGGCGTCGGTGACTCGTCGAGGGCGATGTTGTCGCTGATATTACTTGAAATATGTCGCAATCGCCTAAATAAGCTTCGAGAAATGTCGGAGTAGAAGCAAAGTAGACAACCAAGTAGTACGACTTCGGCCGTTTATGAGCGCGCGACACGTATTGTGACGTCTGTGTGAGTGCACTCCATACTGTGGCAGGGGAAAATGCTTGCCTGTGGTGCGTCCGTACACGGCGCGCACACATGCGCGCTCCCGATGTACCTTTTGTTGGAAGAAAAGCTACCGTATACCGTGGTAGAAGCGTCTTAATGGAGGTGGTACTTGACACACGCGATGAGATCGTGGGCCGGCAAGTCGAAGACCTGGTCGTCGTCGTCGGGCGAGGCGGAGTCGCGGCCCGGCGTGGGCGACTCGTCGAGCGTG
Source organism: Eudemis profundana (assembly GCA_947034925.1). Lineage (NCBI taxonomy): Eukaryota > Metazoa > Arthropoda > Insecta > Lepidoptera > Tortricidae > Eudemis > Eudemis profundana. The sequence continues at coordinate 33,399,509 of OX344794.1, forward strand.
ATGTTGGGGCTCGACTCGCTGCGGTCCTGCGAGCGATACATATCACATCGTCAGCCTATTTATTTATGCCACACCTGGCCATAAAGTGACTTTTTCCGCACGCTGCGCGTACGGAACAAGCCGCTTTCTGGCCAAGTGTAGACATAAAATTATGTACACAATACGGGAGGTAATAAAGAAAGCCCTCGATCGCATATTTACGTCCCTCGCTTTCAGCTCAGGCCGCAAACTTCTGCGATCTCGGCCTTTCTTTGTATTACCACCCTAGTTATGTAATGTACTATTTCTACTCCTGTACTTTTATGTCTTTTACTTGGTCACGAACACTAATATAAGAACATACATAATATGAGTTCAGAGAAGTCTATACTCTATTCCCCATAAAAGTTAGGTCAAGGATTACGCGTTCAATACTAACTTTACAATAAAAATGCACAACTACCAACTTAACAGACAAATAAATTCCTGCGGTTTTTAAGAAAAACAAATGTTTCCGAACTAAATTCTATGATGCCAACATAAAAAAAATATTTTTAATATCGTCACTGCGTGTCACTAGCAAGTATACGCTCAGGGCGTCTCTATTTGCGATATTCGCCGCCGCGGCGGCTCGTATTGCAACCCACGCCATTCGCATTTTTTGACCCTACTTATTCAACTGTTGCATAAAATACTATTTCATCACACTTGCTCGTAAAGGCTGTTATAACACGCGGGCTTATAGACCAGCTCGAGCCCATTTACCTCCCGTGGGTTATAAAAATCTATAACTCCTCCAAGAGGAAAAACTGTATGAAAATCTATAGCTCCCGAGATCGAGATATCGACCGATATATCGGTATCGCCGATTATACACAACCGATACTTATTCGAAGAGCGCGAAAAGAATTTGCCGTACGAAAAAAAAATCTGCAAAAAGTAATTTCAATTTCTGACTTAATTTATGTATTGGGCGATTACCTTGTGCAATGATAATTAATATGTTAATTAAATCTTTGGTTCTTAATAAAAAAAAAAATTTGAGTTGACAATTTATTTATTTTTACTTTACACTTTCAAGGTCATATCTAAAAATTATAAAGTTATGAGACCACAAAGTTTAAAAAAAAACGATATTTTTTATTTATATTAACACTGAAAAAATAAATGTATGCCAACTATATGCTTAAACGCACTTTATCGTGCTCAAAATGGCAAATTGCTATTTTTTTCATACAGACTTAGTACAGCGAGGACAAGAGATGACGTCACAGGGTGCGGCCATTTTGTACGGGCCATTTTCAACGCTCGGCGCGGTCGGCTACTTTTGATTGCAAAGTGGCTGTTATAGCAATCCAAGTGTAGTAGTTATAGGTATATATTTGTTCCTCATAAATAGTAGAATCGATTACATTAGAAATAAAATTTAGGACACAAGTTTATTAACACCCCCAGAACTCTATGCTTGACCATGTCGTGTGGCCCGCGCGCGATATTCAAAGGTGGCCCTTTGTATCATCATCTCCATCCAAACATCATGTCCATCCAAACATCATCTTAGACAAGTCTAAGAAATTTGATGATAACGTAATTCTAACCTGCGAGCGCGGCCGGCAGGCCTCCTGTCATGTCTCCTCGCGGCGGATGCTCACGATGCCCGCCCGGCACATCGGGCACTCCTTCAGCTGCGACGTACAGAGAGAGCAGAACCCTCTGTTCACAGAAAAAATTGCTGATTAAATTGAAACCTGGTGCTTATGGATATGGAGTTGCATTCGAACGAGATGTAAACATAGGTTATAAATCTTACCTTACCTTAGAAGATAATAAAAAAATACACACTCAAACATGTACTAAAACACAATAAATAAAATTACGACTATAACTCAGAGTTCTAGAAATGAAAGAAGTCTCGTCCGATTCATAGCACGGTCCCCTACGATCCAGACCACAGCTCGGGACCACATTATAAAAAAAAACAATATGCGGGTGAGTTGATTAAAGCCACAACATTAACAAACTTCGTACCCAGTGACACTTGCGCCATCAAGACGAATCTAATAATGTATAATTTACCAAAATTGGTTGTGCCGTTAAGTAGTTACGAGCGGACATAGGAACGGACATACATACATATAGGTCAAACATATAACCCTCCTTTGGGCTTCGCCGCAGTCGGGTAAAAATACCCGAGTACAGTGTGTTTCTTCATTTACTAGCTTCTAAAAAAGCAATCGTGTACTAGTTACCATATAGTTCTAAGGTAGTTTTCTTTACAAATAAACAAACAAAAATAAGAAATAATTTCGCTAGTCAGCAATTTATTTCTTCCTGCATTATGGATGATCGTCTAGGTCCCTTAACATATTAAAAAGCTGTTAATCAATGGCAACATTACTGTTACGTGAGGAAAAAAGACAGTGGCGAGGTCTTTCTCCATGTGGGTGTTCGGCCTCGTACGGCAGTACGAAGGAAATTGGTTGGAAGTGGTATACATCGCGTTCCGTAAGCGCGATGCAGTTTAGTATAGAAATACGTAGTGCCATTTGTATGGGCGTTGATGTGAACGCCATCTATCGTTGTATTGGATTGTTGTCTTCTTCCAACTAATGTCGCTAGGTTTTACTTTAGCCTGGTATTAGTACCTGTGTCCGCAGGGCTCGAGCACGCAGCAGGCTGTGTCGTCGAAGCACAACGTGCACGAATCTTCCTTCACACTCGAGCACCGCAGCTGCTCCAGGTATATCCTCCGAGGCACCACCTGGAACCCAACCAATAGGCTACTTGATGACAGTTCTAATCAGCTTCTTTTTAAGAAATGTCAAAACGCTCAGAAAGTATGCAGTGTAGTATGAATTACTGACTTTTGACGTCATGCTCAACATGGTGCCTTATTTTTAGTTTTTGTCACTGCTATGTTACGAGTGAAATCGATTTCTTAATACATATTGTCAATTTGGTTATTCTCATTTGAAATTACTGCCTAAAAAAAGAGCTCGGTCACCATTCGAAATTTATGAAGTCGTATCGCACAATTACTTTTATTAAAATGCAAGGTCTTACAAGACAAAGTAATGGCAAGTCGTGAGTATGTAGACACGCCGATAGCCTTATTTTTACTTTTGATAAAAGGACTCATCAATTTACAGACATTTCCTATTTACATTTTAAAAAATCAATACCTTTACACTCAAAAAGTGTAAACGCTATCAGCGCTATTGGCAATTACGCCATTTGAGTCTAAAGTTATCTATATGATGATGATGAACTTTAAAAATGCGTTTAGAGCAATATGACGTACGAGAATTTTCATCGGTTTTTGAGGTTAACAGCTGTCGAGGACGCAAGCGCGAGCATCCAGGCACAAGGCCGCCCATCCGACTAAAACTGGGTTATTAGGCACGATTCAACCTAATTCTGCAACAGTCTGCTTCCTTTTTATGCTATTGACCCACATAAGTACTTTAATAACCCTGAATATCATATTCTCTTTGGTTTTCGCGATTATTACTCGGTAGTTTTTCTACGAGGAAAAAAATACTTGGTTTACACTCGTTAACTGTGTATATTTCCGGGATAAAAAAACCCGATAAAAAACTCTAAAAAGTTCAAAATTATATGTACCTACCTAGTTAGTATTACATGTAATAGGTTCCCCGACAACAACTTATCTTAATAGATAGGTAGGTAGGTATATATTGTTTTTTACTTTTTAGAGTTTATTTTTAATAATATCTCGAGGTATTTTAAATTTAATTTTTATTTAATGTTATTACATGTTATTTTTGTACTAAATGCCATTTGTACGTAATAATCATACGAAAGTAAAAAATAAATAAAACTTTTTGCCGAAAATGCCTTACATAATTTTGGAATAGAGCTGATACTCTTAATGTTGCTAGATCGATTTTACCAAACATAGCTAAGAACCACAGCAGGGAAACTTGCTTTCACGTAAAAAAATATCGAAATCGGTCCATGCGTTCGAGAGCTACGATGCCGCAGACTGACACACAGACAGACAGTCATTGGCGAACTTATAACACCCCTCTTTTTGCGCCGGGGGTTAAAAATAGTCTATGCTACTCTTTAACCTTATCTATCTCTATTGAAGAAATGCGTCACACAGTTGCCCCATGAAGGTCTTTTGCATTAGTATTATCGGATAGGAAAAATGACACATAATCATCAGGGTTCCGTGCCCGAAAGGCGCTAATGGGATCCTATGATTAAGACTGCGCTGTCCGTATTGGATAGATATTATTAACCTTACTTTGGCATTGGACGATAAAAAAAACGTTGTTGTCTTTTGTATATTTTTGTTTAATTCTTCTGTGTTACGGAAATTTAGAATTTACTATGTTATAATATAACTATTTTATATTACAATGTTAAACTTTAGACTAAAACTCAATTTTCAAAAGAAATCTAAATACAGAGAACATTTTGGCGACTCCTTGCCGCTTTGACGTCACTCGGATGAATCTATAATACGATTTTAACGTATCGAGGACAGTGGCTATGACGTGCGCGCCCACGTTCGCCTCCCACTCGTTTAAGTCCCTCCGACATTAATTTATTCACATTTGCATCGGTACAGTTTGTTATATCACTCTTGTACTGTAATTATTCGCAATCAAAAGCAATACTAGAAAAGAAGAATATTTACTGGTGTGATATGGAGTATGTACCTATCCTTGTTTAATCAACTCTCTTTTTTCGCGCAGCACCTATTTTGGTCTAGGATATAACAGTACATTCCTATCTAGGCAGGGAAGACGGCAATAGGCTAGTTTCTTGGGTAAAAAAAAACATCATTTTAACTAGTCCGTAATTATTTTGCTGCTAAAATTCTTAATTAATAAGCTTTTATTCAATTTGCAATTATTGTTGTAAGAATGCCATTTCAAATATTTACCTGGTGGTAATTTTTTTTTTCAATCTCACCTGACCCGAGTCGGATGACTCAGCTGAAATATGGCATACTTATTTAATTTCGGTGACAATGGTTATTATTCGATCACCTAGAACTTAGAGATTGGACCATGGGGCCAGGATGTTAGTACTGGAACCACTGATATAAATGAACCTCACGATAAACACTGCATAGCTTTCTGCTATGGTGGTTGCCATTAGTTAGTGGCACCCTTGGCTCAAGGAGACGCCTTGCAATACGTGGTCTAGTAAAATCCTACTAAAGTAACTGGAACTGGAATTGCTAGTGCAGCCATTTTGGATTAGTATGTTTTGTTATTATGAGTACTTTCCATTATTTAAAAAAGCTTGTTTTTATTTTTTTATAATACTTTTATGGGTCATATTTTTTAAGGGATTGTACTCTTATGGTACGTTATAGACGAGTCAAGAATTTTTTTCCTAGCCTATTAGTGTGTCCCATTGCTGGGCAAAGGCCTCTCCATTAGATCCCTACAACTCCCTATTAGCTGCAGCATCCGGCCAATCGGCTACGAAAGCGTCTAAGTCGTCCCGCCATCTCCAATTTGGCCTGCCCTGCCGTCGCCGGCCAACCTGCGGCACCCAATTTGTGCACAGTATAATAGCAGTATTTTTTGTTCCAACAAAAGGTACATCGCGCGCTTGAATGTGTGCGCAGTTGCGCACCGTGTACGAACGCAATACAAGCAAAGAAATAAGAATGCGTAAGAATGCTCCAGTATAGATCGCACTCACACAGACGTGCTATCGCGCGTCTATGTAAATACGTGCCGCGCGCTTCTAAACCGCCAAAGTTGGACTACTTGTTCGTCTTTATACTTTGCTATATGGCCCAATCTATCCGGATGCAAGATTATTTACTAAAAGAAAAAAAATGTTAGTCATCAAGTGGTTTTCAACACACTTGCTCATAAAGTCGCTCTTATTTGGTGGTTCTTATGCGCGGAACGCAACTTATTACACACAAGTGCTTTTTACTTTACATTACCGCACAAGTGCTGTAATTACTGCCAATGAGGGCACGTCGTCGTGGGACTCGGCGTGCGGATATTATCCCCGCGTAGCGTGTTCATGAGCGTGCGCCCGCACTACACCGACACCACGCGACGAGGTGACCATAGACGAGGATAGATAAACCACTAAATAAATATGTATCTGTCAGCCAACTGGCTTAATTAGCCATTTAGTTAACTGCCTAGTCTTTTCACTAAACGGCGCCATTTAGTTAACTGCCTGGATGAAATTTAGCCAATGCCTCAGTGTATCAATTAACGATATGGCTGGCCAATGCTTAGGCCGTTCGTTTAGTAGGGCGAAAATGGACTTTGATTAGGGTTTTCTTTTTAAATAACTATGACCCGCAGCAGGTCGATGAAGCCCCGCTGCGCGGGGCTTCTATTTCTGCTCTGAGGGACACAAGCTGACTAACAAACCTAACCTAAAAAAAGAAGTTTGTTCACTTTCTCCATGCGGGGGGCTCCGCCTCCCGTCCCCCCATGTTAGATCAGATTCTAGGAGAGAATAGATTTATACAACTAAAATTTGACGGACTCGGCTAGGCGGGTTATTTAATGTTGTCGAACGAAAGTAATTTGCCTAGCCGTTTGATATAATGGCTAGACGGTCCCATGTTCATCCAGTCACTTAATTAAATGGCGCCGTTTAATGAAAAGGCTAGGCAGTTGACCAAATGGCTAATTAAGCTATTTAGCGGCGACATAGATACAAAACAGAAATTCTAAATGATAAGTATTATTTTTTATTCGCAAGTGTGTTGAAAAACGTCGTATGACACTCGTGGGCATTGGTCATTACAGTCTCGGCTATACAGCCCCCGCCTGACGGCTCGGGCTATGCAACACAGCCTTGACTGTAATGACCAACTTCGCCCACTGGTATCATAATGTACTATTTCACTGAATAAGGCTGGCAGGGGCGTATTTACTCTAGAACCAAGTAAGGACGAGGCGAGGGCGCACGCTCAATTTAAAACACGAGTCTCTTCTTAGTCAGTTTCTTCCAGGGCTAGTTAGCAATGTACTAGCCCATGAGCTAGACCGCGTGCTCATATCATCGTTGCTATAAGTGTACGGCCTGAGTGGCGAGCGTCGAGCGTCGCGTCCAGCGTGGCGGGCAGCGTGTATGGGTTTTGTGCAGCGTGCACTCAGGACGCTCACATACATTTGTTTATGTTTAACATGAACGCCGCACGCCCCGCCCCGCTGCACGCCCCGCTCGAGCGTCCACTCAGTTGGTACACTATGAGCGCTTTCACATTGCACGACACGATATCATTATCCGACACGACAGCTGATAGCCGATATCCGATATCGTGTGATGTCTTCACATTATCTCCGATATAATCGTGTCGGATCGGACATTTTTCGAGCTTTGTGCGAACAATGCCAGCCTATAATAGAAAACTTTATTTGCTGTATCTATTATATTTGAGACGCAAAAAAAGATCTGTCCACAGAAAATATTGGATACATCCCATTGTGCAAGCTAGATACTCAGATATACACCAGTCCTTACGCACACAGAGACAAAGTAGATACACGTATAGCACACACAGAAAAATTATCGTCAGATAGCTCACGGGCGTCCGATAGCGCCGCCAACATATCGGTATCGTCCTCGATATCCGATATCGGATCGGACAATGTGAAAGGCAGGTACATATTTCATACATTCTACTCGCCCCGATTTCGTATCGGTGAGCGATAACGATATCGTGTCGTGCAATGTGAAAGCGCTCTAACACCTACCTTTTTTTGTTCGTCAGTCAAGAAGCCGTGCTGGTTGAAGGAGGAGTACGGCCGGTCGGCGGGTGGGTACTTGAAGGGTTCGTGGCCAAAGTTGAAGCGGCACTGCTGGAAGGCCATGAAGCTGGCTGCGGCGAAGAAGCCATGCCTTTGAACAGTAAAATAATCAAAGTTAAAATCCTTCGTAATAATCAGTCATCGTGGCGTCCATAGAACTCGATTCCGACATTCTTGTCCATATTGACATCTCAATATAAAGCCTCATTTACTGCGCATGACTTCAGGGAAGATTGATGCCACGCTAATGTTAGACACATCAACTTTTACGCACTAGTGTGATACTAACTGACTTATAGCAAAATTTTAAGCGCAATACTAGTATTTTTTATCAATTAATAGTACTTTAGTCACTCACGAACCTTATGATTGCCACATCAGCCAAAACAATATTTGGGTGTCTAAGTTGTTGTATAGCTAGACAGCAGTGGCGTGGCGTAAAAGATATCCTTGGGCAAGCCGGTGCAGATTTGGCGTACATTTCCCTTAAGAGCTGTAAAATAAGGTGCTCAAATGCCCGATATTAGGCAAGCCGGTGGGAATCGAGTTCTTTGGACGCCACGCTACTGCTAGACAGTGATACCGTACAACTAACCCTTTATAGGGCAGAATTAAAATTATAAAGCAAAAACTACCACCTTACAACATCATCTTTTGACATTTTTTCTTAATCGAAATCATTAGGACAATTGAGCCCCGAGGAGGCCTGATCTCCCGACCTCGGTGATTATTGGGCGTTAAAGAGTTAAATACCAGCATACGTTCTAACGATGCAAGCATTGAGTGCAAAAAAAATCGTACCTTGTAGTTTCGAATATTTCCCTACAAGGCGGCAACCGCTGCCCGTTGAGCGAGAATATGACTTCTTTGGTGTTCATATCAATAAGAGAGCCGAGCACGTCTCCGGGCCGCCACTCGGGTAGCTCCGTCACGGGCTCGGGCCGCGCCTTGTACCAAATCAGCTTACGACATCCGTCATACGATAGTGAGTACAGGTCGTCGCCGATGCCGTATCCTTCCTGGAATTAATTAGAACTATACAACTAGAACGGTACGAGTATCAGGGTGATTTTCTGACAGATCAAATCAGTTGCTTTTTAGAAGTTTAAAAACGCTCAAGTTTACATATCGTCAGTACTTTAAAAAAAAACACGTAACTAATACTGACGCCAGGTAAAAACGCAGTAAGTGTATATGAATTTCATATAAACTTTTGACGTTTTCTCCACGACGTTTTTTGATACGAGTTTTTTTCAAAGTAGTGACTTTGATACTCGGGTGGTCTCGGTTTTAATCGTAAAGGTTCGTGTTTCCACATAGGGTATAAAAAAATCTCTTAATGAGCGCAATGTACACGTTTATTGGACGAGACAGGATCGAGTGTTAGATAGTTTGATTTAGATAGTTCTGGGTATGTTTCCTGAGTTCGGTGTTTTAAGATTAATATTCAGGATCCAGTCCAAGCATCATCGTGCCCAGTGTTAGAAGGGTTGCCAGGAGAAGATATTCTGAATTTGCTGCCATTTCCCACTGTCATTAACGGTTGGCCAGACTCTAGATCCACCTCGAACGCACTCAAGAATTTGACTGCTGAGACTTTAAAAAAAGTAAAGCGCGCTTACGTGATTAAGAAAATGGCTGTTTTTCGTTGCCCATCCTATCTGCATGACCCCAGGCGTGACCACTACAGACTCATAGTACCAGCAGCCCTCATCCACTTGGAAGGTACATCGCACGCTCTCGAACGAGTAGGAGTCGCATCGGGCCTCCAAACCGTTGCACGAGATCTTTAAGTACTCGCTCACGTCTTGAGAGTTCAGGATAACGTTGATGGCGGACATGTCCACCACTTCGTACGAGAGTTTCCGGCCTTCAATTATGACTGCGGAATGATAAGTTTTTTAAATTAGCGCGGAATGTATGTTATAGTACATTGTGCACCGAGGGTAGTAAGAAGGGATTTACTAACGAGAGTCTATTAGAAGCCCGACGCCGTAGGCGGAGGGCTTTTAATGACTCGAGTTTGTAATCCCCTTACTGCCCGTGGTACACACAATGTTTTTCATCACATTTGCGAGGAAAATAGAATAAGACAAAAATAAAATTATTTATTGTCAACTTTTTCATATAGTCTTCCACAGATAATGCTAAGAACTGCGTTTAGTTTTCAAACTTGACAGGCAGTACCGCCAGATTGTACCGATTTTCAAAATAAAATTTTAAACTAAATTATTTTAATTGCATCAAAATAATTGCGAAAAATACTGAAATAATAGTTAAATATACCATATAATTTTTATATACAATAAAATTGGTTTTGTAGCCAAGTTTTGAAGACGTGAAATAAGCCTTGGCTGATTTGAAACCTCCTTAATCTGAAATGACGTACGGGTAGGTTCAATATTTTAAAACTAAACTCATAACTCCCTCGGGAGTTATAGATTTTCATACAGTTTTTCTTCCCGTGGGAGTTATAGATTTTTATAACCCACGGGAGGTAAAACGGCTCGAGCTAGTCTATAAGCCCGCGAGTTATAACACCCTTTACGAGCAAGTGTGATGAAAAATAATATAAAAGATACACTCTTCACTTGTCTTTACTTGTAGTTTGTTCATTTTCAACTATAGTAATAAAACAACTTAAACGGATTAAATAGCGTATATTACTACATTTTAAGTTCCGACGTTTCGTAACCCTTTTCAGCGTTCGTGGTCGCGGGTAGACTGAGAAAATCATAAATTTCCTCTGTCAAAATTACTGTTGTGCAAACCTACCCACTTTAAAAAATACAAATTCAATATTAGTGTTGCCAGATGGGCCTAATGTGTAAAGATGTTCACACACATGCCAGAAGGGCTTAAAAACCTAACTTTAGAAAAACTAGCGGCGCTTCCAAAAGGCATACTTGATAAGAAAGAAGGCCAAGGAAACTTATCAGCCACGCCTTATGCAGAAAAGAAAATAATTTTAGCAAAAGACTTTAGGTATGCTATTTTTGGTAAAACAAATCAGAAAAAAGTTTAGTGTTGCCAGACGGGCCTAATGTGTAAAGAAGTTCACACACATGCCGGGACTTAAAATGTAGTAATATACGCGATTTAATCCGTTTAAGTTGTTTTATTACTATGAGTGATAATCGCGGAAACCGAAGACATTTTCAACTATTTTGTTAGGACGATTTTCCAAAACGACCGGGTTCGATTCCCTGTTAAAGATTTTTTTTTTCAAATCTATGTATGCAGTTTTTCTTGTCCCTAAAATCGATGACATGGTTGCTAAGAACAGATCTTCGTATGTCTTATAGTTTCAGACTTTCCCATACTGACCGATCGAAATGGGCCACCCTGTATACATATAATAAAATCGTAATAAGATTATGTTTGTGCGCACTTCACGCAAAATCTACCGGACCGATTTCCATGAAATTTGGTATTAAGGTAGATTCTGATCCCGGTTAACACATAGGATACCTTATATCCGATTAAGGCGAAGCAAAAATGAGATATTTAGCTTATTTAACCTCCGCAAAAATCCTCTTGTAGGATATTAAGTTAGTTGAAGACGAGCGGTTAAACTTACATAGGTTGTCAAGCGCCCACTGGGCGCAGAAGCCGACCTGCCGCCACACGGAGTCAGAGTCCTCCGATAACTTCTCCAACACAACCAGTGGATTCTCCTTCTCGCGTTCAAGACACTTGTTTATGGTCAACTTGTTTTCAGTCGTGTGGGCGAATTTCTCTAATGCTAACAACGCGAAGAGTACCACGCAAGCTTCGCGGCCTTTCACCTGAAAATGAACGGTTCGTAACACAACGGGAACTAGCATTAAGTCTCCGCACATTGGCCCACTAGTGGCGGCCACAGCCCCACAAGGGCAAGGAGGTTTTTCATACATTTTGTATGGCACCGGCGCACACCTGGCGTTTGAGTGACCGCGTTCGGGCCACAGGCTACGGGAGTAGCGCGCGGTCTCAACTTGTGGCCGCGTTTAGTGCCCGCCACTACACTCTAAAAAAAAACCGGTCAAGTGCGAGTCGGAATCGCGCACCGAGTATGGCGGTTAGCTTAGTAGGAGCAAATAAGTACGTGTACGATTTTTGAAAATTTCTAAAAAACGATGCAATTTAGGACAACCGTTTTATTTTTCCTGTAATATTTAGGATGATATTAATAATTGGTAATTATTACAGATTTTTCTGTTCAGTAACTTAATAAGGGGGGTGATAATAGGGGGGGAATGGTATTTTTTTGAACGTTTTTGGTCATAAAGAAAAAAGTACAAAATTAAGAAAAAAAATAAAAATGGCTTTGGAATCTACAAATTAAGCCCTTTCATTTGATATTCCACTCGGTATAATAGCTCTACTTTTGTTTTTCCACATCCCATTTCGGACCCCTTTAAAAAAAACGGTGCAAGTTAGGAAAACCGTTATATTTTTCCTGTAATATTTAGGATGACATTAATAATTGGTAATTATTACAAATTTTTCTGTTCAGTAACTTCGAAGGTAATAGGGGGGAATGGTATTTTTTTTGACGTTATTCGTCATTAATCAAAAAGTACTTAATTAAGAAAAAAAATTTAAATGGCATTTTAATCTACAAATCAAGCTCACTTAACTCGATATAATAAATAGCTCTACTTTCAATTTTCAAATTCCCATTACGGACCTCTTTTAAAAAAAAGTAAAAAAGTTACAAGATTTATTTTACATACAATAAGCTCGGGTTAGCAGCTCTTAACACTATTCCAAATTTCAAGTCGATAGCATCAGTAGATCCTGAGATATCTTGCTGCGACAGACGGACATACAGACAGACAGACAGAGTCGCACCATAAGGGTTCCTTTTTTACCATTTTGGTACGGAACCCTAAAAATTGGTTGCTCCTAACAAGATTGTGATAGTTATAATCATCTTGATTCCATACAAGCCTAACAAGACGTTAGATGCATCAACTAAGATGATATTGATTGTTTATAATAGTTCAATTAACCATGTTCTGATTTGATTCAACAAACATTGATGTAAAAGGTTACTTATTAAACATGATCGAAAGAAGAAAAAAATGACAGAAACAAGGAATATATTTGTTAAAGTTATTAAGATTCTAGATTGTTGTTTTAATCACTAATGATTAATGAACCTGCTGTTTTAATTAATCAGCTTTCGTTGATATGTTCAATATCTTGTTTGTTTTATTTAAGTTAACGCCTACAAAGAGAAAATCTCTCTTAGTTGGCTCAGATTTTTTAGAGTGTAGTGATCCAATGTGCGACCGCTCTAAACCACTTGTGGTTAGCTGCCCCTAGTGGCCCGACGGTCGCAGTTCTAAGGTTATTCGAATCAATCAGATCAGTTTTCCACACTAAGAAAAGAGGGTCATCTTGCTTGATACATCTTGTCTGTTCAAAACGACATGAGAAGTCTCAACACGCAAAAAATATATATTTAGAAATGATGCTAATAGATGGCGCTGACCTTAAACGACTGATTACACGTAAATAACAAGCTTTAAAATTAAACATATTTCAACCATGATTGTTGCCGTGGAAGCGAATGATGATCCTCTTTTTGCTTGGACGTGGAACGGACCGACTCGAATCACTTTCACCTATCGGATGGGATGGGTGGTCGGGTCCGATTCTACTAGATTTTCGGAAGTATGGCAAGTAAGAATGGTGAGGGAAGAAATGCCGCAAGAAACTCACCAGTTTCTCTTTCTAAAACGTTAAACATAACAATTATTAAGTGAAATGAGGAAAAAAAGTTGTTCACCCGCCTGCCCTCCCTCAAATACGGCCCTGATGATGCTACTAGATAGCGTTGAAATGCATCCATAGCTGATTGTATTTTCGTGTTATCCGCGCATTGGGCTCGGTGCTTCAGATTCTGAAGAGCGATTTTTGAGTTTATCTTTTTTTTTTTGCAACAATATGAATGTTTGTAGTTATAATTTTCGGTCAATATTCATTTAGATTATTGAGAATCTCCTATTGTGGATATACAATGCTCTTTATTGCACACCAAAAAAATACAGAGATCTTTCAATAAACAAAATATTAAAAAGCCAGTGGTACACAAGGCGGTCTTATCGCTAGGAAGCGATCTCTTCCAGACAACCTTTGGATATTTACGTTTTACGGAAACATTTATGGAGCATTCCATGAAAACATCAACTTTTTCCCTCCCTTACGTAACGCTATGGCAGCTACCCTAATAAAACGTATTAGCTGCAAAGAAACACTACCAATCTTATAGCCGAGGTATGATATTACAATGCTGATAATTAGCTTCCTGAATTTATTTCTCGGAAGTATTAAAACGGCGGTGTCCCTTACGAAATATTTTCATGGAATGCTCCTTAAGTATGTGTCGCGGCGGGCGTGCGTAGGGCCCACAGTCCAGACGCGATACATACGCGGCGGGAGCTGTGTACGATACGCTTTTAATGTTTCGTACCTAAGTGACTTACCAAAAATGCAATCAGATAGTCGAGAGTATCCTGGGTTAGTACGGCGACACTGTTCGGCCCCGCGAGCTTCTCCGCCAAACAGCCCAGAACCACGCAGATATTTCGCTCCACCCTAACGTTTATTTCACCCATGGACGCCCTCTGAGCCGATAGCCCCAGCATTTGGGTCACCTACAATTAAAAAAAACTGTTTTCAATGTTTTCTATTGTCAATCTTAAATAAAAGTACCAGCGTGCTATACAAAAATGTATGGTTAAGTGGTAGGTTATCATTACTCTGTTGCTTGCATACACCGCAGTAACCAATCATATACAAGCTATTTTATAGTATATTACAAACCAAAGGCGGTAAAACAAAGCATGTCCCAGATCGCAAGTGTTCTGCCGCGCTCTGGCTCGGGACGCAAACACCTGCGATCTGGATCATTCTTTATATTACTGCTCTAGGTGCTTTATTAGTACATTGTGTATCTAGGGCGGTAAGTAAGTAATTACAGACGAGTGTTTGTTATAAGCCCGAGGTGAAACCGAGGGCTTTAATAACACGAGTTTGTAATTACTTTACCGCCCGTGGCACACACAACCTTACTTTTCGACCCAGTATGACAAGAAAATATTAAAACAGACAGTGACATTTGTCACATATGTCCATAGACAATGCGAACGTCAAGTCACGTTCGGAAACCATAGCGGTAACGGCCATTTTAGTTGATTTTATATTTGCAAAATAAAGAAATACATTATTTAAACATTTAATTAATGTTACCGAAGTATGTGTTTATATGTATTTGCAATTACAGTTATCTTTAAATAAATATTTCAGTGATAAAAGTTAAAAAAGTAAATTGGCGTTTCCTTTGAACATGACAAATAAGAGTAAAACAGAACCAGCGTTTCAAATTTAAAAAGAAAACCATTACGCCCTAGGGCGTAATAGGCCATTTACGGCCCGCAGAACCTACGTGTAATGACACCATTTTCGAGCAAGTGTGATGAAATAGTACATTGTGCACCGAGGGTAGTAAGAAGGGGATTACTGACGAGAGTCTATTAGAAGCCCGACGCCGTAGGCGGAGGGCTTTTAATGACTCGAGTTTGTAATCTTCTTACTGCCCGTGATACACACAATGTTTTTCATCACATTTGCGAGGAAAAATAAAATAAAACATAAAAATGAAATAAACTAAACGCACCCGCTAAGAGACAACTTCAACTGTCAACTTTTTCAATATAGTCTTCCACAGATAATGCTAAGAACTGCGTTTAGTTTTTAAACTTGACAGGCAATGTCGCCAGATTGTACCGATTTTCAAAATAAAATTTCAAACTAAATTAATTTAATTGCATTAAAATAATCGCAAAAACTACGGAAATAATAGTAAAATATACCATATAAGTTTTATTTACACTAAAATTGGTTTTGTAGCCAAGTTTTGAAGATGTGAAATAGCCTTGGCTGATTCGAAACCTCCTTAGTCTGAAATGACGTACGACTTTTAAAACTAAACTCATAACCCCCGTGGGAGTTATAGATTTTCATACACTTTTTCCTCCCGTGGGAGTTATAGATTTTTGTAACCCACGGGGAGTAAATCGGCTCGAGCTGCGCTATAAGCGCGCGTGTTATAACACCCTTTACGAGCAAGTGTGATGAAAATACTATTACGTGTTCCCCTGGCCAGGAAGTAGGATCTTTTCTAAAGAAAAAAGCTACTTACGGCCTGGGTAACGTAAATTATCAATCAACTTATGACCACCAGCAATATAGGTAGATTGCGTCAGCAGCGGAAAACAAATGAAGGGATGTTTACAAAAACAATATAACTGACTAAGCTGATGGATACTGCCAATACTGCATTAAAAATGTAAATAGGTTATAGGTTAAGGCGGGTTTATTTTCCGCGACTCGACGACAAACATGCGCTTATTTTGCGTGATGGGTTGATGGCACTACTCTTGCTAACTCAACTTCACAAGAAAGCCTAGCAGATCCTTGAAGTTGCCGACGACTTTTGGGAGCGACCTCGGTGTTCCGAGGTAGTGTGCCCGGTACAATAAAAAAGTTTAGTCTATAATCAGTTACCTTGTTGTTGTAAACTTCCTTTCTTGACCTAGAGTATTCGTAGTAAGTACCAGGAGTACTTGAGTCTACACTACATTAATAATAGGTCCCTAGGTCCTACACAAATATAAAAAAAATTGCAGCGTTATTCAGTCTTTGTGTGATTATTGCTATTGAGATTTAAGGAATAATAAAAGTGACTCTAAAATGTTGGATTCTTTGACATACCTTAATTCTGAGCCTAATAGTCCGTGATCGGCGATTGGGTTGCTACGCCGCGGGATATCAAGTAAAAATTTTAGAATGGAGATGCAAAATACTAACGATCCCGATTTAACTGTTAAAAAATCTATTTAAGTGTATTATTAATAAAATTGACATTTTAATAAGCCGAGTTGATTATAAATTATTGAGGTCATTTACCCCCAGTGGCAACCAAATCGCCGATCGCTACTAATATTCCACTATTCCTACCGGCCGCTCAACAACCACAGTACTTCAACAGTTTTACAATAATAGTACATTATGATACAAGTGTGCGAAGGTCATTACAGTCGAGGCGGTATTGCACAGCCCGAGCCGTAAGGCGAGGGCTGTAATAGAGCCAAGACTGTAATGAACAAAGCACACGCGTATCATACGACGTTTTTCAACACACTTGCGAGGAGAAAAACAATTAGGTAGGTATAAAATACATTTTTAATTACCGTACTAAAGCAATTATTGAAAGTACAATTACTAAAATGATACGCAACAGTTTTTGTTGGATGTTGCACAGTATGTGTTACCTATAGTATTATTAAAAATTTCACTGTGGTGATCTTGAGTACCTGTAAATGTTGGAGATAGTAATACATCCCCATAGGAGGTGGATGGGCGTTCTAATTCTCCTTTAGTCAGAGTAGGCGGCACACAAAAATCACTGGCGTATGAGGTAGAAGGTAGCGGTTCGGGACAAAACTTCTTAGAAGGTTGCTCCAAATCGATTGCTTGTTGTTGGGTGCAAATCTAACTGTACTTCGTCACTTGTACTCGACATTTTCAGTCACAAATCAGCAAATTATAAACGAACAAATGTTTGCACAAAATGGCGCGGAGGTTTATTTTTTCGCGCGCCGTATCTTTGGTGGAATAACTATGCGCGCGCAGGTTAAGTCCAGAGGCACCGAACACCGCCATTCAGCCACAATATATTAAACTAAATAATTATGTATTTCTAATAAGAATTTACGGTAGTTAATATTGTATTTTTTAAATGCTTAAATAGATAATTAGATGAAGTATAATCTTATCTTATCGGATTTTGACAACAACAAGTTTATTTATTTACAAAATAATAAATCTTTTGGTAGGTAACAACCTCTTTACGGATATTAAAAAAAAAGTGGAATAAGAAAAACACTAGTGCGGCAATGAAAAGTAAAACGCACTAGTGTGTAATAAACCGCATTCCGGGCGTAAGACCAAAGAAAAAATAGCAACTTTACGAGTGTGTTGAAAAATACATAGTATTACTATGCGTACTGATGCTTGGTTAATCTATAGACTGCCCTTCGGGCTGTTGCTCATTCATTCAAGACTGCTTTCGCACGCAACTAATTATCTCGTCCTAAAGAAAACGCGATAACTGAGCGGAATTCATACAATCCTTCGAGTGATGTATTGGAATAGTGTTAGGTAGGTACAATTAGTTTATAATCTAGTCGTTTGTATTTTTTGGAATAAATTTTATTATGTGCTATGTAAAGTTACTACACAGTTGATTCGAGATCTACACATAAAATAGTTCCGTGACTAAGATCCTGACAGGCAACGTACTCGTACAGCCTAAACCATAGCAAATAGCGGGATAAAATTTGAAACATCTATTTTAAGAGAATGTAGAGGTGGAATATGGACGGATTTTGGGAATTCAACCCCTAAAGGATTAAAACGGGAATTTGAAAATGATTTAGCGTTTGAGAAAAAAAGTTGAGATGAAGCCGCGGCGAAGCATCTAGTTTAAGTCGAATCTTGATAATTCCGGTCAATTGTTGGAAATATATGCTATTTTCAATTGAATTGAAGAAAGAAATATGTCTTTATTTTGTGCAGTTTAAAATAAGAGTTTTTATGCATTTGGATTGTTGTTTCATACACGCAGAAGGGTCAATTGCAGAAAAAAATGTACCTTTTACGTAAAAAATTGTCCCAACTTTTCCGTACAAATTTTGAATCTCTGTTTCGTTACGCCCAAAGTAAATATAGGGGAAAATCGTAACGAAACTGAGATTTTTTTATCATCATGTTACGATACCCTATATTTAGTTCGGGCGTAACGAAACTGAGATTCGAAATTTGTGCGGAAAAGGTGGGACATTTAGGACAAAAGTGCTCATGATTCTGAGTAAAATGGTATAAGACACACCATGATCAGACAAAAAAAGTAAAAGGTACATTTTTTCTGCAATTGACCCAGAAATGTACCTATACTATTAGACGACAAATACAGGGAAGTAACGATAAGAAAAATATCAAGACATCCATTCAAAGTATATGTAGAGAAAAGAGATATATCAGCCTGAGACCAATACATGCGTTTTTTATACCTTTACAACTGAGTCTTTGGAGGGTAGCGGGCAGTCGTCCAGCAGTATCGTGATGACGGAGGGCCCAAAGGGGTCTTCGAGCGGGATCACTTTGACCATGGACTTGACCACTTGTATCCATCCTTCTTCCTTATCCGCTATCATGTGCAGCTTGACCAGGGAAACTGGTGATTCTTCGTCACTGGAAAATTATTATAATCAGCAAAAACGAGCATAGGGTAAAAGACACTTTCATAGGCATCGCAAGAATTATTCGCATGCAGACTGGGCATTATTAGATTCGGAATTTTCAAGGCAAAACAGAAGACTATCGCAACCAAATTAGTGTTTTAAACATTTTTTATCGATATCGATCGATCGACCGACACACAGCAGCACATGACATTTTATTTGATTTGTGATAGTAATAGGAGTAGATAATCATTAATTTCTAAACATTCTCTGGGAGTAGACTGTTAATCACTATATAGCCATTTATGCATACTAAATAAACTTTCAACCTCACTCGACGTCAAGGAAGCAAATTTATAAAACTCGTTCTAATTTGTATGATGTTCAGGTTGATGAAATTTTTTTATAAGATTATATTTATTAGTTGGACCGTTTTTTCTTCTATTACACAACTATCGATAAATAGTACATTACACAACTACGGTGGTAATACAAAGAAAGGCCGAGATCGCAGAAGTTTGCGACCCGAGCTGCAAGCGAGGGACGTAAATCGAGGGCTTTCTTTATTACCTCCCGCGTTGTGTACATCATTTTATGTCTACACTTGGCCAGAAAGCGGCTTTTTCCGTACGCGCAGCGTGCGCAAAAAGCCACTTTATGGCCAGGTGTGGCATAAAAAATGTTTCTAACACTAGTTTGATTGCGACAGTATTTTGTTTTGCCGTGTTAATTCCGAGCTCTGTTCATGACACTATTAGTGACTACCCAGAAATAAGTAAGGAGACTCTGTTCGGCACTATAAATGCTCTTTAAAACATGACAAAAGCTGGGATTTCTACTAAGAATTAAGTTTAATAAGTTGCAGAGACAGTATACCAATTGGTCTAAGGTCTAATCATCTCATTAAACGCACAATCTTTCACGGACTTAATGATGTCCTTGGTTACAATGAAATTGAAATGCGACTTGAAATATGTTGTTAACTTATCTTCAGCAGCTTGATAATCACTTTATTGTTAACTTGTGGACTCGCCCGCAACTTCGGTTGCGGAGGTGAAATAAGTCGGATAAAAAGTATCCTACGTGGTAACCGGGGTCATAATCTACCCGTATACCAAATTTCATGATTGTCGGTCCGGTAACTTTAGCGTAATGCGCGAACAGACATGACATTTCGCCGAATTTATTATAAGAATATAGATTATAGTAAGTTAGCATATTACAATGCAGTTAATAAATGAAATGTATGCTAATTAATGGGCGTTTTCCATATGTCGTAAATGTTTCATCATTTTTATATAATATTATGAATGTACAGTCTACTATTCTATAAGTATAAAATACATTTAGTAAGATTCAATAAAACAATATAACTATTAGAAAAAATAATCAAAAACAAATTATATTCAAGAATTAATTAATATATACACGTCATTCAGATTATGCTGCGTGAATATTAAAGCTCCATATTTGCGGACCTAGATAAAAGATGTAACAAGAAAACCATATTGCCAATGAGTGCTCTTGGCTACTTTATTGATTGAAATTTACATACAATTCAGTAGGTGTGCAGCGCTGCAGGCATATTTAAATTCGCATTTGCAAATGAATATAGCACCAAGCAAACTTTGCCAGTATAGTTAGCAAATATAATAAATACACAACTTCCATGATAAACTGATTTAAAAACCAAATTGGCGGCAATTATAGACTTGCAATATTATTGACAACAGTGGACCCGCGCGCGACTTCGTTCGCAGAGGTAAAATATGTTAAAGGGCGTTTCTCCAGAAATATGTCTGCGACTCATTTATCTGTCTCCATACATTTAGTATGAAAAAGGGCCAGACGAATGAGGTGACTGCAGACATATTTCTGGAGAAATGCCCTGAATGTCTCTTTTTTGCTTCGGCTTAGGCGGATAAAAAGTATCCTATGTGTTATTTAAGCTCATATAATCTACCTGTATACCAAATTTCATGAAAATCGGCCTGGTAGTTTTTACGTAATACGCGAACAAACAAACAGACAAACCAGAAAGCAGGCAAAGATTTCAAACAATATTTATTTACATTTTATTACTTATTTTTAACTCTCCAGTTACTTTTTCGAAGAAACTTCAATGTACAAACACAGTCCTAATTGTACGTATAGATTGCCTAGGTACATGTCTCATGGCATCTAAACACCCTATAGACTCTAGCTAGACGGACAAACAGTCAAATATCGTTTTCGCATGATTATTGGTTTACAGATACCACATGCTTTGTATCAGCAAAGTTGAATACAATATATTTAAAATCACAAAAGGGAGTCTGTTACAAAAGAAACCTAAATGTAACACATTTTTTCCTAAATTAGTAATAAAATATATATTAACAGTAGACCAACATTTTCTAATATAGAATAAATAGTCCAAATCCAAACTAAACTTTATAAACGCTATGTTGATATAAATTGATATGGGTAGCAATCATTTTGAATGTATTAAAGTCAAAACGAGGTTAACATGAGACCTATTCTCTCATGAAATTGCATGAATTGTTATTACTGACATGCAGTATAGGAGCTAGGAATGAATAATATATTAATTGCATTGCAAACATCAGCACATAAGTAATTAGAAGCCATGTTTAGATTATTGTGTGTTAGGTATACCTACTCTTTTAACCTCGATTTCTATGAATTGCCGTTTAGCAATCAAACTATTTTTTGTAATTTGAAATTTACTTAAACTTGTAGCTTAGATAGCAGTATACAATTATTGTAATATGACTGCCAAGCTGCATTTCCTTAATCTAATCAAACCAGTTTTAAAACCAATCTGCTTTGCATTTTGCTTTTGACATTTGTTTTTATCACACCCGTATCTTTGGGAAAGACTGTTGCATGCATGTATGAAAAACGAACTCACTTGTCGACAATGGAAGCTATTAAACCAAGCATTTCAAGCACAAGTTGGTCCACGAGTTTTGAGTCCACAAACTTGGTGACGCGTGACCGGGTCTCTGACACATTTGGGGTAACTGACACCGGCTCGGAGGTTGGTGCGTACACATCACCATCTTCTGGACCTTTATCTTTGCACCAACACACCCCCATTACCTGAAATATGACAATATAAGTTATTGGCATGTGTTTTGTATAGCCCAAAGTACCTATGAGTCGCCCTTTAATCAAAAGTATTGATATGTCCTTGTGTTAGTTAGGTACTATTATTGTGCCAAAAAATTATCCAACAAGGTTGGATACTGAGACCAATCACATCTGAACAGAGAATTTTAAAACTGCCTTAAAACACAATAACTGACGACATAGTCTTTAAACGTAAATTTAAAGCGAACATAATAAATAAGGAATTTAAAATGGGAAAGCTCTTCTCTGTAATTTAGACATCACAGTTCTGTAGTAGCATCGCTGTCCAGTATTTTCCCTGCTCTCAAATGTTCATTACATAAAATTCACAGAGCTACTGCTCAAACTTCAGTTTATTGATTCCAATCAAATGCATTGAATTATTAGATCTTGTCAAAGATGCAAGAATATTGATTTCATGTATAACTCATAAATGCCGGCATGTGGTGTACTGAATTACTTATAACACCATTATTGACCACTGTGCAAAGCCAACCCGAGACAGCTGAACCTAAAGAGAGTAAAGAATGACTAATTTAACTATAATTGGACATAGTTCTGCCAACCAACCAACCCACAAATTAAATGTACCTAGGTGAAATTTGTACCTTGTTGTGGTTGGTTCCTGTTTGCAAAATAAAGTCCAATTGTAAACAAAGAGATTTTCAGATAAACAAGGACCTCAAATAAATTGAATCAAAAATATAAAATCACAGGTAAATTGGATTAAGGTCAGTTTTGTTTAATCAGCAAGGGAAAATCTAAATTGGTCAAAATCTGCGGCTTTACCCATAAAACTACATAAATGTCTTTGTGGGAACTGTTGAGGAGTTAGATGCATGTTAATCTTAAAATCTACACTGTGTTTTTTTATTTGTTAAATTCGACAGGTTGCTTCGAAAGTCAACAGAAGCTACCTGGTATATCACTTTTAGTTAAATTCGATAAAAAATTTTTTTTACTTTTCATACAAAATAAGTAGTATAGTGAGTTGATAACCATTTTAAAAAACCATATGACAGTGTTGGGATTATGACAGCTCATTTATACTGGTTCGTGATTAAATTAAGATTATAATTATTTTAAAAACGGTATGAGTTACAACATTAGTTTCTAGAGAAATTAACTTAATTAGATCTGGAGAATGTGCCCTCGATGTTAACGGAAATCAATAAAAACATTGTGTATACCATAAATTTTTGTTTGTGTATCTCTTTTTGTTCTCCAAATAAATAAAATAAAATAAATAAATATTGATAGAAGTATGCATATAATACTAGTATATAAGCCTTCATGGGGAAGAAGGCCCAAATTAATAAACCATGTAACAACTATTTTTTTTGCCTGAGTCACTTTTACTTGGTTTGTCTGTTCTGTTTCTTTATTTGAGATGATAAAAACTTAGTATAAATAAACTATTCCAAAGAGGAGGGATTGTGAGTGGGTATGATTTATATTATTATAATGATTCTTCACACAGAAACTGATTGCTTGGATATACATACTTTAAATTTCACTGATTTGCATGTAACACATATTTAATTTTTAACAAACTTTTAGTAGGGTAGCCCACAAATAATTGTATTTAATTTGCAAGAACTTAAAATCACATTTCTATCCTAAGTAATGACAAACCAGATTTCTTACCATGATTCTGTATAAACATTCCTTTTAACAGCCTAATATAGTTATACACGGAGTAGTGCAATGGTTTAATATTAATTCATTTTCTTTTGATTTTTTTTAACAGGGTTTCAATAGAAGTGTGCATAACAAATAATCACATATGTCTTCAAGTTAATCAAATGATCACTTCAGTACCATGATAACTCCAATATTTGCATTCCAGGAAATAATGATATTTGATTCCTGAATTATAATGTTCTCCTCTGTGGTAAGTGGTGAATCATAACATTAAAACTATAAGTTCACTTACTGTAATTTGATATCGGGTCTCATAGCATTATAAGTTTGTTTTTAAGGAAACCGCCTCCTTATCCAGTTTTATAGTAGGTGTTATTGCCTCAAATTTGGTTGGAATATTGTTGTAAACACAATGCTGACGGGTGTAAGTTCACAAATAATTTGTCCACTCAACCGATTCATCAGCAGGTCTGTCACGTCAGTAGTCAGTACACAGACAGCGCACAGGTAAGAAAATATTACATAATTGAGGTTTCAAACAAGTTACAATTATTTTCTCGTTTGGTGATTGGTTAAATTTGCTGATGCATACGTTCTAGTTGACTGCTATTGGCTTCTTTATAAGGTGCTTAAGATGAAGTATGTTCCAGTCTCATGAATAAACGTTGAGGTTTTTTTATTTTTATATCTGTGGCGTTCAAAACAATTTGTAAGCCAGTTTTTTTTTTTAATTTTGTTTCCGTATCCGTTTCTCTGGGGTAGCCAATATTATGAATATTTATTTTGATAAATTTTCGAATATTTTATACTCACTATAGACATAGCAGCACCTCTGCATGTAATTATGGTGCATACGTACCACAGAACTTTGTAACAGTACATTGCGGGCTAACGATGTACAGTGTGATCGATAGACCTTTCCATATCCGCAATGTAATGTCACTCGTCCGGTTTTACTCGTTTCCTCGCTGCCGGTGGGACAACTGCCCTATTTTCTTTCTAGGGTTCTGCGACTAATTGCTTTTCCTCAGGAATGAGGTTGAAATTTATACCAAATTCTAATGATTTTAGAGAATTGATGCAGCAAAATAAAAAAAGGAAACATCTAGTCAGTGATCAATACAGTGAGCTTCTTTATTTATAAGTATGTATTTGATATTTTAAATACTTACTTGAAAAGCCTACGAGGTATTTCCTGTTTATCTAAATTCTAGAATCATGCAATTTGGCAAAAAGCAAGTTTTTATGGCACAAGTAACGGAATAAAATGCGAAAACTGTATATTTGATGAAACAACAACCTACGAAAATTCTTGATAGAGTCTGTGCGGAAAGAGAATAGGCGTGGCGAAAAACGGAACTAATCTACCCAGTACTTAGACCCAGTATGGCAAATACGGCAAATATTTTTTTCTTCGGTAGAAAAGCATTACAGCGCCCCCAATTTTAATCCTATTCTCTTTCCGCACAGACTCTACTTAAAAACCTATAGGATACTTTGCGTAGACCTAGAAACATACAATTTGGTGAGAGACAGAGTTACATAGCACAAAGTTTAGGAAACATTCTGAATCTTAGATTAGGTACATACAAACGGTGACTTGATTACAATGAATTCCTACGGTAGATAAACGCCCCTAGGTATCATTCAAATTATAAATATTATCATAAACGAGTATATGTTCCTTTAATGTTACTAAATAATGAATGGTCCAAATGACTGGACGAAATTTGAGAATATTTTTTTGCTGTGTTCGTTATTGTCAGCTAAAGTTTTGTACGTTTGTACGTACACTAGTTCATGTCGGGTAATCAGAGTTGGCAACACTACTAAACTCAACGTCATTGTCTTGGGCACGGAACTGGCCTGCCAGGCCAGTTCCGTGTAGGGTTCCCAACCGTACGAGGTTCCTCGTACAAATACTAGATTTGTGGTCTGCTGTACGAGGTACGAGGAAACTATCAGCCTCGTACGAAAATGTACGAGGTTTTGAGTTTTTTGTACGAGGTTTTGAGTTTATGAGTTTTTTTGTACGAGGTTTTGAGTTAGGAAGTTTTTTTAACATTTCCACACTCAACATTTCGTTACATGTGTCGTTTTCAGCCGAGGTAAGCTAAGCACCCCCCCCTATCCCCCGGGTTTCACATGTACTTACGAGGTTCGTAATTCAAAATACGAGGATTTTACGAGCAAAAAAATTCTAAGGTTGGCAACTCTGCCGTGTTCCGTCACTCACTCCGTCAGTTATTTAAAAAAAATTGTCAGTGAAGTGAAATTTTTAGGAGTGGAAATAGTTATGCTGAAATAATGTGAGGATTTTATCATTTATTGGCCAGACTCCTTTTTTTAATTAAACAATGACTTGTTAGAATCTTAAGCGGGAGAGCATTTTTATCAACTTGTTCATCAATTGCAGTTGTCACTTCAAATCAAAATTTTATGCCACACCTGGCCATAAAGTGGCTTTTTCCGCACGCTGCGCGTACGAAAAAAGCTGCTTTCTGGCCAAGTGTAGACATAAAATAATGTACACAACACGGGAGGTAATAAAGAAAGCCCTCGATCGCATATTTACGTCCCTCGCTTGCAGCTCGGGCCGCAAACATCTGCGATCTCGGCCTTTCTTTGTTTTACCACCCTAGTTGTGCAATGTACTATTGAACTCGTACTTGTTGTCCGGCAAATAAAAATCCGCGCAATACATTAAAAAAGGAAAATCTAGTCTCGTGAAAGTACGCACTGAAGACACCTTTACCTTTAGTCTACAAATTCTAAAATGTACTTTTATGTGGTGTGGATACCCGAGAGTACTAGCTTGGCTGTATGACGAGAAGTTCAACGATCCCGTGGTAAAAAGTAATTAGTATTACTTTTTACCACTGGGTCGTTGAACTGTTGGTTGCTGAAGTTGGTCGCTGAACGGGGCTGTCTACACCAAATAATAACATATATAAAAAAATAATGATATTATTGTTTTCATTATTATAATTTTGATCCATCTCTTGCTTAACGACGTAAGAGCGCAAATTGCCAAATGACGATTTTTCAGGAAACTGACCCAGTAAAATTACATATTACTGTGTTATTTGTTAATAGTAGTTTATGCGACTGATACATAATGAGAGGCCTTATATTATAATACGAGTGTGGTTGCAATAAGGTGACACGAGTGTTTTAATGCCGAATTATGTGCAGTTACATACACTGCTTTATCTAGGTTCACACATTTGAAGCTCTCTATGATGTCTTCAAAAACCGTAAATTAAAAATGTCAAATAGCGGTAAATAAATACTTTTTATGCCACACCTGGCCATAAAGTGGCTTTTACCGCACGCTACGCGTACGAAAAAAGCCGCTTTCTAGCCAAGTGTAAACATAAAATGAGGTACACAACACGGGAGGTAATAAAGAAAAACCCTCGATCGCATATTTACGGCACTCAGCCTTTCTTTGTTTTACCACGCTGGTTGTGTAATGTAATATTTCACGCGTGTCACATTACCGTAGTTTTATTTTTAATTCAGTGACAAACTAGAGTCGGCGTCAACTATCATATCGTTCGATATCAACTTATAGCTTGGCAACTTCGTTGGTGACACTCCCATGTGTGCTTTTTGTTATGTGCAGCCGTAACTACGTACACAAGTTACCGCCAACACGAACGGCGACCGACGGAGACAGCCTGCGGAGGTCGCCGTTCGTGTTGGCGGTAACTTGTGTAAGTATAGTTACGGCTGCATATAATAAAAAGCACACATGGGAGTGTCACCAACGAAGTTGCCAAGCTATAGGTAACGTGCGAGATTTGTCGAAATTGTTTGCAATTCACATTTCATTTCGAATAAAACGTCATTTCGGATGATATTAGAATTGAGGAAAAATCAAATTGCTGTTTTAATTTCAGAGGCATCAGAGATGTTCGAAATTTGAATGTGATAATAGCATTGAATTCGATGTTATTATGAAGCAATAATAACATTTTCACTGGTGTGGTTCTAACAAAAGCAAAACAGTTTATTATCTTTATGCTGGTTGTAATTTTCGATATATGAACGCATTATAGAGGGTTTATGATATGTGTTTAGATAATAGTAGTTTATGGAACTGATACATAATGGGAGGCCTTAAAACACGAGTGTAATTCACTAAACGGGATTTACGAAACGAGTCGAAGGCGAGTAATAAGATCACATGAGTGTTTTAAGGTTTAATTATGTATAGTTGCTCACATATAAGGGCTCTTACACATAAACACGTTATAATATCGCTTCGTGCGGCATCGTTTCAAGTTGTAACGTCGTGTCGTGGAAATCTAAGACGAGCAACGTAAAAAATCACGACACGATATCGCAACGTGCTACGACACGGCAACGTTTCACGTTGCAACGTCGTGTCGCGACGACCAGACTTGAGCCAGGCTTCAGACCCAGAAGACTTGACACTCTAATACTGAATACTCCTAATGGCTTGTAAATTCGCTACCCGTGTAAAATACCCGAGCGAGCGCGAGGTAGACGCAAGTTGGCAACCGACTGCGTTTCCTCCGACGTCGGTGCGCATAATGAGGTGAACGACAGTCGTACCGCACCACTGCTTTAACCTTTTTGCCAGGTGTTATGGCATTTTCTTGCCGCAAATCACGCCAACTGGGCTAGCACAATTGGCCGCGATTTCACATATCGCGCGACAGAGCAGGACTCGTCACTTTCAAATTATATTGAATGGATCGGGATAGGTACTATACTCCGTTTTTTCCCCCGTTTCTTGGTGGTCATACTGGCATGTCGTACCAATATGACCAGTGAGAATCGCTTGTATTGGTGGTCATATTACTTTTATAAACATCCTACATGCATATTTACTACATATGCATTAATAAAGTACAATTCGTTCAAAGTTCAAAACAACGGTTTTTTTAACGAAGTTTTTCTAAAAAAATCCGACGCTAATCTCATTATGCAAAAGCTCTAATTGTACTTGCATAATGAAATCGTCATCATCGATATACTCTTGTCGTCTTTTCATATCTTCTAAATCTCCCTACAGTTCATATTCATGCTCTAACTTCACTAGTGCATTGAGCAATCTTAAGAGAGAAATTGAACCTTTTTTCTTCATTTCTCTGTTTATTTTTGAGTTCTAACTCTACCGTGTTATTAGTACGGTGTCTCTCAGAACTCACACATCATTGTGATCGAAAAGCACAACTCTTGAGCCAGAAAGTTTACGTATATTTCATGAATTTGCAAATTTTTGGTTTATTGAAAGATCCTGTTTTTATATACATCCAGTCCTTTTCTATATTTTTGATTCAGGAAGCAGTGCTAGGGCAGAACACAAACCCACAACCCTTCGATCTCTTTTACGGTTTATGTTACTAAAGTGTGCAGATGTTTTTAAAGATGACTGTACCACCTTGTCTATAGGGGACAAGAAAACTATTATATTTAGAGGGACAATGACAAGTATGACCACCAATACAAGCGATTCTCACTGGTCATATTAGTATGACATGCCAGTATGACCACCAAGAAACTGTTTTTTTTTTAATGTAGAATTTTGGTAAACAAAGTAGACATTATATATCAACTTGAGGCTTTTTATCAGGTACATTGTGTAATTAAATTCATTCGATAGTGAATACTTGATTTTTAAGTAGGTTAACAATTTATATAATTAACAAATAAAAAAATAGTAAATTTATTTTATTTTGCTTACATTAATCTATAAGCAAAAATAAAATATTTTTTTTACTTTGTTGCATCATTGGTATAAAATGTTGTACAATAAAATACCCAAAAAGGTAGAGGTTTTGAAGCAATGGTCGGGTTTTTAGCGTCGTTGTCGTTATGATCAGTTTTTCAACAGAGTTGCGAATAAAAAATAATACTTATCATTTAGTAAGTAAGTAAAAAGCACGCGTGTGTAATACAGCGTTCCGCGCGTAAGACTAATGAAATTAGAGCCACCTTATGAGCAAGTGTGTTGAAATAGTACATTATGATACGAGTGGGCGAAGTTGATCATTACAGTCGAGGCTGTGTTGTCGAGACTGTAATGACCAATGCCCACGAGTGTCATACGACGTTTTTCAACACACTTGCGAATAAAAAATAATACAATACTTATCATTTAGGATTTCTGTTTTTGTACATATTTATTTAGTGGTTTATCTATCCTCGTCTATCGTCACCTCGTCGTGTGGTGTCGGCGTAGTGCGGGTGCGCTCATGAACAGGCACACGGTGTCGGACTGGTGGTGGCGGCGCTGCGCGGGTATAATATCCGCGCGTCGAGCCACATGGCGTGCTCGTTGGCCAATTGGCGGTAATTACAGCACTTGTGCGGTAATGTAAAGTAAAAAACACTCGTGTGTAATAAGCTGCGTTCCGCGCGTAAGAACCACGAAATAAGAGCGACTTTATGAGCAAGTGTGTTGAAAATATTTTAAAGTATACATTATATAACTAATAAATTAATTGATATCGGACAAAGAAAACGACATAATAAATATCATGTACTTTTAAATTGTTCATTGATAAATACAAATGTTGGCCACTGATTCTTTTATTTACCAAATTTCTACATTAAAAAAATAACGGAGTATAGATAGTATTTGTCGCGCGATATAGTAGTTGCGTGTCTTAATAAAATTGTACTACAGGTGCTTTCAATTGACTGATGCCACTCCGTCATACCATTTGTGGTTATGTGTATCACGTCGAGATCGCTTTTTCCATCGTTGCTTGCTTATAACTGACCCCAAGTACCAGGCTGATCTGTTGATATCGTTATATGATGCTTAATATGAGTTGGAGTTATATTCAAATTCATTATTTCACCGGGCATGCGTGTCTCGCACGGGCTTGGCTAGTGTATACAGCCGTGCTTAGGATTATATTATATTAGGATTCAAATTTTTCGTATTGGTAACTCAAATTAGAGTATGTTGTAACCAGAGTCGTAGTGCTTTCATACAAATGAAGGAATAACAAAACAACGCTATCACAAACTCTTAACTAACGTTGCTGTACCCCGAAGTAGAGCTAGAACTAGTAAGAATATATTTTATTATTATATGTATGTCTTCCCATCACTGTACAATACAATACAATCATACTTTATTGCACACCAAAAGATAAATTACAGTTACTGTATTGTGAGGATTCTGGCCATTTCCTTTATTAAAGGGTCTAATGCAACATATACATCGTGGGAGGGACTATACCGACAAACTTTAACTATAGATTCTAACAACTATTAGGAGTAAAAAATGTTATGTGATGTATAGTCGAAAAACGCTTACTTTCCGAGATATTCATTATTTTGTAAATGAAAAATCCCAAGTGTGTAACAAGCCCTCATAAATGTGACTAAGATACCTTTACTATTTTTTAAAATCCTTTAACTAAACAGGAATTAACCTTCGCAGTATTTGATGGTAAGCTACTACGAGGCCAAAAAAAAAAGCTAAAATGGAAACGCAAGGTCAATAACCTTTCGTTTCCATTTTAGCTTTTTTTTATTTTTGATAACTTTTCAGCCAGTAAGGACATGTTTATAACGAGGGGCTTAATTTACTGATTTATTTTGTTCCATAAGACTATTAATGTAAAATGACAATATTCGACCCATGTTGATATAACATTATTTACTCGTCACACCACCAGGAATTCATGGCTAAAGTATGTCGGTATAGTCCCTCCCACCCCGTATATAGTCAGTTACGTAATGTAGGGTAAAACCCTTCAGCCGTGTACGAAACCGGCGGTACGTAACCAGATAGTATCGAAGACTTCTTAGTCCCTGTACGAAACCACCTGCCGTCGAAGAGCTAGTTTCTTTGTACGAAACCAGTTGCAATCATTTTTTTCGTAATTTGGCGGTTTCGACGGAGCCCCGCCCACAGTGGGTCCACGGGTATTTTTTTCCCGTAGACCCACTAATCTAGTTTTAACTTGTCCTTTTGAATTCGCTAATTTCGATGGGACCACGGGTCATTCCTCAGATAATTTCTTTCCCCATTGACCCACTTCACTAAACATCTGTATATGACAAAACAATTCAGAACTAAGCAAAACTTTTCGGATATATAGTTTAACAAACCAAGTCTGACAGTAGATTTTTTTTAAACCTATATGTGTGCCCTTTTGAATAGAAAACTAATTTTGACAATCGGTGTAAAGTTTGCCTGGTTAGATGTATGTAAATATTTCAGCTATGTAAACTCAATTTTAACTTTCTTTTATAGCCATCCTACCTACCTATTAAAAAATAAACATAATTATTATTTAAATAAATGAAGTAAAATAAAGAAGTCAAATTTATTAAATTACAGCAAACCTATATAATCTTCCAAATATCACAGCGGTGGTCCACGGGTAAAGGCAGTTCTGTTTCGATTATCCGCAGCCCCATTCTGGAGTAGTGGGTCTACGGGGGAAAAAATACCCGTGGACAAAACAGTGGGACCACAGTTAATAGGCGCGAATTTACCGTCGCTAGTGACAGTTCGCTGTTGATGTTCCTAGGTCGAAATATGGATATGACTGGTATAATTTATTATTTTACTTCACACACAAAAATAATGTAACTTATGGGAACAAAAAAGTAAAAACCTTTTTGGGAGCTTTTGTAAACATTGGGCAAAACTTATGGTGATAATAAATAAAAACATCGTTTGTTAATTTTTGAAATAGTTTATTTTTTAAGTTCTTCTTCTTTAATATTTCTTCTGCACAATGCACAGTAAAAATTAAGACCTTATATAACCAACATGACATGTATTTAACAAATTGCACTAGTCATATCATATCCATATTAATATTGAGATCGCTACTTCAAATCCGGTCTCTAGTGATAAGAGTTGAGTTTTCAAAGGAACAAAGGCGGTATCGGTGCAGACCGATTTTTAACCGACTTTAAAAAAGAGAAGGTTCTCAGTTCGTCGGGCCTTTTTTATCGTATGATCCCCGATTATCAAAGGCAGCTGGACCGAGTTGTATTTTTTTGCTGTTGCTTAACACGTTCACTGCGGTGACCTAAATCTCCGTCCTGAATTTTAGTGCGTTACGGGGCCTAATCGACCCCGTATTGGTTTACGCTTTTGTGCGTTACGGGTATAAAAGTGCCCCGTACACTCTAGTCCGTTTGATTTGCTATAAAAGGCTGAATTTTTAATCTTTTCGTATTTTTTTTGCACCAATTTACAAAGTATGAAATTTCCTATTTTACTTTCTCTCCGCACGCAGTTACGATGAAAGCTCAAAAAATTATAATAAAAAGAAAGCACGGGGTTCTTTTCGCCCCGTATCGCACTGAATTTGAAAAACTACGGGGCTTAGTGAACCCCTTAACGCACATACTTTATCTATATCGATGTATTGGTAGTGATGGGAATGATATAAACGATATTTTAAATTAATTTAAGGTTTTAGATACAGTATTGCACATTCATAAATGTTGCGAATTTGTGGCGAATTTAATGTCCTAAGTTATAACAACTTAAACACATTGCTTTTTTACACTTACTGCAAATAATTTTTACTTTTTTACTTTATTATCTGCTTCGCGACTACTCATAGGTTCCCGTATTTTTTTATAATAGCGTACACATTTTTTCTTTTCATCAAGTTGAAATATAATGTGTTCAACATCTATATTTTTTGGCTCCGGATCAGTATTTTGTAAACTTATCATTAGACTTCAATGGATAATCCATGGATCATTTCTAATTTACCGATAACAGGTGTTGCTATAATGACTGCACTAGCGATATTGAGCACATCATCCCCCACAGGTCAGTTAAAATCTATACGAGGTTCTCTGAACCCCGTATCGCACAAGAAGACAATATTTGTTCTGTGATCGGAACGGGGTTCATATAACCCCGTAAATTTTAATATATCACTAGATTATACTTTAAAATAGAAACACAAATATATAATTATTTCTGGTGTAGACATAAAAATACCAAAAATACAGCCTCCGCACCAGCGAGTAAACGCCAATTTTAGCCCCCGCACTGAATGACAGCATAGTACGGGGTTCAGAAGGCCCCGTAACGCAGTGAACGTGTTAAAAGTAGATTACTTTGAAATTTTTAATTCGGTTTTATATCAATAGTGTTACTGTAATGAAATAACATTCTAGTGAGCATCTAAAACGCTCCAAACTTCTCCTAACAAGAGTTTGAAATGACTCGCTTCCTCACTACTATAATACCATGACCAGATCTTAAACATTTTCATCGATTTAGGTTGCTATTTTACGACCTCCCAAACGAAAGGAGTGTAATGTTTTTACCCATATCATGTGCCCTAATATTGTTTCCACTTTATTTCCCTGTGCAGGTCTATTGTGGTTTAATAAACATACATTATTATAAACTAGCTGTCCCAGCGAACTTTGTTCCGCCTCAATATATATATTTTTTAGTTGTTTTAATAGTTTTTCTGTTATTCGGAGCAGAGACAAACACGAAAAATCAAAAATCATAAAAATCGGTCCACCCGTTATCGAGTTATAAATGGTGTAGCTAACACGACATTGTTTAATGTATATAGATGTATATTTTTACCATTTCATAAGTTTTTCTTTTTATTATATTCCTCTGTACGCCATAAAGTCAAATATTCATTGTGTTAGTAGCGTTAACTCAAATAAATATAATATAATGTACAACCAAGTTTGCCTAAATTATCCTTTTTTTACCTCGTTAAAAATTATTACTTGGGTAAAAATTCGCATTGAAAGCATTTCAGAACTTCTAAAGTCTCTTAATAGATTAGACCTTATTAGATTATAACTGTGAGTAAAATAATGAAATGAAAGTCATATACAAATCCATTTGATTGGTACTGACTAGGATATCAATGTGACGATTGCTATAATACTGCTAATTCATGGTTTACCGCAAGTCGCTTACTGCACTTCGCTTGTTCCGATACTAAATTAATTAATTAGCAAAGAAGCATCTGTTTCTGTAATAGTACAGCTACAGCTAAAATAGTTATAGTCAGTTTCTTTTTTGTTTCCGAACGTTTAATTATCAAGGGTCTTGCGGTCGCTGTTGGTGATTGCTGTAAAAATTGTCGCCGAGTTCTATACAGTCGTAAGGGAGAGGACGGCGAGAGGCGGGCGAAAGCGATCGATAGGGCGAGCGGCGCGGCGCTGCAGTCGACAAACCGCCCGCTTGATGCCGTCGCGGTCGACTCTCGCTTGTGCTTAGCCTAGAGCCGAGCGCACGCGGGCCGAGCTCCGCCGAGCGAGTGCCACGCGCCGCGCGTCGCGTCCGCTGCCGCCGCCGGCCGCACCGTCTCGACTCGCCGCGCCGCCGAGACGGCACTTCGGCAGCGCCACTCCGGCACTCCGGCGAGCACTCGCCTCGCGATCCGACGCGTGACGCGACCATGCGCGGCGATCGCGCCGCCCGAGACAACCGTCACAACAAGGATCACGACAATCTAAAATCGTCTCTCAAAAAAGGCAGCAAATCCAAAAAGCACAGAGTCGTTTTTGACGAAAGCGCGAATGAATTTTTCGAGGCGGATTACATTATTGTCGTACGCGATGAGTGCGGGTATTCGGACGAAGGCGAGAGCGAGGAGTGCTCCGGTTGCGGAGCGTGCGAGCAGCGGTACCAGGAGGCGGAGCCCGGGGCCCTCAGCCCGCCGGAAGGATACAAGGATATGGGGCTGTTCAACAGGGACGGCACGCTGCGGGAGCAGGCGTGGTGGGAGACGGGCGACGTGCTGCTGGTGGGCGAGCGCTCGGGCACGGTGTTTACGCCGCAGCACCTGCAGCTGCTGCGGCGGCTGCAGCGCGAGCGAATGCTGCGCTCCACCATCTGTGCGGACTGCGACGCTCACGCCGCGCTCCACCAGCCACTCGGTGAGTCACCTCTATCTCGACGAAGGACAAACGCCCCCCGGTCACCCATCCTGCCTTCGACCGCCACGATGCCCGCGACCCATCATGGCTATCCGATATCTTAGACCTAACTTAACGAGTGTCTAGCGTCTGATAATGGCAATTCACGGCCGGATGTCTATTGTAGTGAAACCATATATGAGTAGTCACCATTATTTCCTTAGAAAGTCTATAGTGCATTATAAAACATGACAATTAGTATCTAGGTACCCAATTGTCTTTCTTAGACTAAACCTGCCAAAGCGAGTGTTTATTGCTTTGCTAACCCATGCGCGGGTGTACACTACATTGTTTAAATTAACTGTCTTGTTTAATAATAATAATTGTACAGCAGATGCGAATTTATCTCGATATATTTCTTACTGAAAATCGGTTCATAAAGTTGTTTTAACGCAAATGACGTAAGTAGTGCGTCATATTTCTAAACTAAACAAGCGGAATCTATTGTCACCGCTTTTTTTTTAAGTTGCTGGTTGAATGGACACTTTATCTTTAGTAGTTAATATTTGCCAACAATTTTAAAACGGCATTGAGTAACTACAGAATACAAGGCGACTGTGACTCGCATCTCCTTAAATATCGTGATCACCAAAAACCACGGCCGACCAATTCCACGAGTAGGATCATTTCAGGATTCATTTTCTCACTCTGTTAGGGCCAACAAAGAGAGGCTTTTAAAAATTCAGTAGCGCTTTCAACGCAGAAAGCTATTTAAACCGTTGCACCACGATGAAAAACAAAGAAAAACTACAGCTGGTCCGATTCAAACAGCTTACCTGCAGTGAAACCTGCAAATAAGTGGATACTAGATTAAAGATTTATAAATAACTAAGCAACGTGGTTTTTGAAATCCACTTGAAAGTTATTTATTGTTTATTTAAGTAAGAGTTATTTAGAGAAAAGAATTTAACAATCTGTCATGTCTGGTTTTAGAGAAATATTCTAATCGGTTAGAAATTTACCACGTTACAATTTTTTTTATTTAATTTTATTTTTTTAGCTCTCCTGAAAAGTAGACCTTTGTTGTCCCTTACGACACGACATTTAAAATTTCCACCGTTGAAATCCATAATGATGAATCCATTACGGGGCTCTACAACACAGTTTTGTCTTGTTTAAGAATATAAACTATCCACAAAAGTAGGTAGCACTTGGTATACACTTATTTTGATTAAATTTCATACAAGATATTTGTTGTTTGAATCTAACATGACTTGGAACCGGTATTTTGCAAAAACCCCGAAATAGCCCAATATTTTGAATTATTTTATGCTTTTTATGTAGCTCAATCATGTATTTAAGTAATGATTTCGTATTATAAGATTGTCCGATTAAAAAATGAAATAATAAACCGAAGAACTAAAAGAACGGAAGAAAATGCCAGTATTTTAGTATGGAGGAAATACCGGTATCCGACCCCTGGAATCTAATGAATGATATTCAAATTCAAGTCACCACGAAGGATTCAGAAAAAAAGCTTTTAATTTAAAAAAAAATCCAAGCTGATTGAATTTTTATGTGACTGCTGCCATAATGCCTGATTATGTACAGTTACATACACTGCTTTATCTACACACATATTATATCCCATCAAAAACATTACATGTAAAAAGATGCAAGTCTCGCAGAGCAGTTCTCCTACTTACAACAAAAAAGTTTTGAGATGTAAAGTTAAACCAAGTCAGTACAGGGGCTGTATCAACAGAACTCGATTTCGACCGACTTGCTTATTATTAGATCTATAAAATGTGTTCCTCCACGGATAAATAATAGGCAAGTCGGTGGAAATCGAGTTCTGTTGATACCGCCCCGGCTGACTTGGTTTAACTTTACATCTCAAAACTTTTTTGCTGTAGGAGAACTGCTTTGCGAGACTTGCATCTTTTTACATGTAATGTTTTTGATGGGATCTCGTTTCTTTTTGTAAGTGGTCTTCTTTTATTTATTACATTCCAATCTATTCTTTTCAATTTGAACTGCACTAACTAACTTTGTAATCACATGTATTTGTATAGGATCACAAACTTATGTGTGCAGTTGTGACTGAAATTGCAATATTTTTAGGTTTTTTAGGACTTGATAGGCTAAAACCTAACTATGTTTAAAATTTGGAGCTTGTAGGTCTGCTAGAAGTATTGATGTACCATAGGAAACTTTCCAAAATTGCGGAATTTTTCACATAGGACAATTTCGGAAAATTCTCACAATTTTTTATGAGAATCGAAACTTTCCGTAACGTAAAATTTAAATTTCCTATATTTCTTGTAGAAATTTCCAGAAACTTCCGAGAATTTTTCCAACTTTTTGGAAACTTTCCGCAACTTGCACATCTGTAGCTAGAAGTACCTTAGAATTATGATGATCATCAGTCAGTTAATCAGTCAGTCAGTGACAAAACTAAGGAACTTTGACATGCAATAGTTCTTAAACTACGCGTTCAAATTGAATGATATTGAGAATATATATAAGTCTTATTGTGCCCTATATATGGGCATTTTTACGGTTCCGTACCAAAATGGTAAAAAAGGAACCCTTATGGTGCGACTCTATCTGTCCGTCTGTCCGTCACAGCAAGACTTGAAATTTGGAATAGTGTTAAAAACTGATTGGACGGAAAAAAAATCTTATGCCTTTTTTACTTTTTTTTTAAAGGGGTCCGTAATGGGACTTTGAAAATTGAAAGTAAGGCTATTATATCGAGTGGTGTATCAAATGAAAGGGCTTGATTTGTAGATTAAAATGGCTTTTTTATTTTTTTTCTTTAATAAGTAGTTTTTGATTTATGACGAAAAA
Organism: Eudemis profundana; assembly: GCA_947034925.1. Classification (NCBI taxonomy): domain Eukaryota; kingdom Metazoa; phylum Arthropoda; class Insecta; order Lepidoptera; family Tortricidae; genus Eudemis; species Eudemis profundana. The sequence continues at coordinate 33,438,066 of OX344794.1, forward strand.
CGTCAAAAAAAACCATTCCCCTCTATTACCTTCGAAGTTACTGAAGAGAAAAATCTGTAATAATTACCAATTATTAATGTCATCCTAAATATTACAGGAAAAATATAACGGTTTTCCTAACTTGCACCGTTTTTGAGAAATTTGCAAAATTCGTAATACATACTTATTTGCTCCTACTAAACTAATCGCCACAGAGTTTCTTGAACTATTCATACGGACCCCTCGGTGCATGAGTTCGACTCGCACTTGACCGGTTTTTTATTTTAAAATTTACGGTTAGGCGAAACTTAAGCCATGTTCAAATACCGTCTAAGCTGTCAGTCCGTGACGAAATGTATGGAGTTTGACACTAATCGTCAGTTCTGTGACGACCTACTAACTGTCAGTTAAGAACGCACTTTAAATAAAAAAGCCCATATCCCTGATTGAGAATTTCAGGGTTCTAGCTTTAACCAGTACAAAATTACGGGAGGCTGAAAATGGCCTGAATGGCTTCGAGAAAAGGATGGTACGGCCGTGCCTTTGTTTTGCTCGACTTGGGGGGGGGCACTGCCGTGCCCCCAGATGTGCAGAGGCAGGAATTCTCGTGGCACCCTTGAGCTGTCGTAGGGACTTCTCATTCATCGACTTTCAATTTACATATCGAAATTATGACAGATTTTTTTCCTAGTACAAATGAATAGTAAAATTAATAAATGGTAAACGGACTAGTTTACAGCCAGATAGTATAAAAAAAATTATGACCATCTATTTTTTTAAATAAAAATGTAGTGAAACACTTATTAGTAGTAAACAGATTTTGAATTTGAAATTAAAAATGTGGCGATAAAACTTAACGTGAAATATACGATTTACTAGAAATGTTTATTGGAAGTCTATTTAAAATTTCCAAATAGGTATCTACTACATTTATAAATATTATCTACATACTATGAAGGCTTTTACCTAGGGTATCATTTAATCGATCAGTAAAATATTCATATTGTGGTCAGCAGAAATATGTATTTGGTCAGCCAAAATAGCTAGTTGGTAAGCAACTTATGGTTAGCAAACATTTATAAATCAGGCTGCAATTAATGATATACTGATCTGCTCTAAATTATTTTGGTCAGCAAATTAAATATTTGAGCTGCATTAAGCGATCTAAGGTTAATCAAATTTTGGTAAGCAATCAGTAGGTAAGCAAAATATTTCATTTTGTTCATCAAAAAAAAGGGGGCAATAAAACCTAACTGGGCGCAACTATTCTGCCGCCAATCGTGTGCGCATTTTGTCATTCGGTAATTGTCAGCTGTCAAGTAGCAGGTGTCACTGTGATATATACAGGGTGTCACTGTGATATATACAGGGTGTCACTGTGTTATATACAGGGTGTAACTGTGATAGATACAGGATGTAATTGTGATATATACAGGGTGTCACTGTGATAGATACAGAGTGATACTGTGATATATACAGGGTGTCACTGTGATAGATACAGAGTGATACTGTGATATATACAGGGTGTCACTGTGATAGATACAGGATGTCACTGTGATATATACAGGGTGTCACTGTGATATATACATAGTGTCACTGTATTATATACAGGGTGTCACTGTAATGTATACAGGGTGTCACTGTGATGGGCTCATATAAAATAGATATTTCGATTTTTTATACATCTCATAATGTTTAGAAGTTATATTATTTATTCACAACGTGTATCGTTTCGTTTTTAGGGTCATCAAAAAAAAAATAACCCTAACCTACCTATTATTGGGAGCCGTTTCGTTTTTAGGGTCATCAAAAAAAATAACCATAACCTACCTATTTTTGGGAACCGTTTTGTTTTTAGGGTCATCAAAAAAAATAACCCTAACCTACCTATTTTTGGGAGCCGTTTCGTTTTAGGGTCATCAAAAAAAAAATAACCCTACCTACCCATTTTTGGGAGCTGTTTCGTTTTTAGAGTGACACCCTGTATACATTACAGTGACACCCTGTATATAACACAGTGACACCCTGTATATATCACAGTGACACTCTGTATATAACACAGTGATACCCTGTATATATCACAGTGACACCAAGTATATATACAGTGACACCCTGTATATCTCAATTAAACTGCTTACAGACATGTTTTCTCTGCTGACAGTGACATCCTGTATCTATCACAGTGACACCCTGTATATAACACAATGGCACCCTGTATATATCACAATGACATTCTGTATATATCACAGTAACATCCTGTATACATTACAGTGACACCCTGTTGTATATAACACAGTGACACCCTGTATATATCACAGTGACATCCTGTATCTATCACAGTGACACCCTGTATACATTACAGTGACACCCAGTATATATCACAGTGACACCCTGTATATCTCAATTAAACTCTCTGCTGACCAATTGTAAAATCTTGCTACCCAAGTAATTATTTTGCAGCTCGACTGTTTATTAGGCAGTCAAATGATAAAAAAAGCAGATTAATATTGGTTAAAATGTTAACCGTTTTTAAACTGTTTGCTGAACAAGAGTTGCCGCCCGATTTTATTTATTGCCAGCCAAATCTTTGTATGCTGCCCAAATGATTTAACTGCTTATTTTTTTTTGCGGATCAATTTTAATAACGGCTGACCAAAAATTTACTTTCCTTTTACCTATACTTTTAAATTTTCTTTTGAATATTGCATTCTGTACTTATTGTACATTATGTCGTATAGTCGATAAACGAGAAATCGTTATAACAGCTCAAAGACACCAGCATTCCGGGTTCTGGTTGATGTGTTCAAAAACCGCAAATTAATAATGTCAAATGGCGGTAAATGGAAACTTTTTTCACGCGTCTCACGCAACCGTAGTTTTTTTTATTCAGAGACAAGCGAGAGTCGGCCTCATTTATCACGTCGTTCGATATCAAGTATCGTGCGAGATTTGTCAAAATTATTTGCAATGATGATGACCTTTCTACTTGATTAAGCCGAAGCAAATATAGACATTTTATTTCACCTCCACGAACAAAGTTGCAGGCAGGTCCTCTAGTAGTCAATAATTTTGTTTATTAGGGTTCCGTACCAAAATGGTAAAAAAGGAACCCTTATGGTGCGACTGTGTCTATTTGTCTGTCTTTCCGTCTGTCACAGCAAGATATCTCAGGATCCACTGATGCTATCGACTTGAAATTTAGAATAATGTTAAAAATAGCGATTTTAACATTATGACCCGAGGCTATTGGACAAAAAAAATCTTCATTACTTTTTTTTTATAGGTAACCGAAATGGGATGTCGAAAATCAAAAGTAGAGCTATTATAGCGAGTGGGATATCAAATGAAAGGGCTTAATGTGTAGATTCCAAACTGTTTTTATTCTTCACTCGTAGTTTTTGATTTCAGACAAAAAAACGTTGAAAAAAATACCATTCCCCCGTATTACTTATCTCCGAAGTTACTGAACAGAAAAATCTGTAATAATTACCGATTATTAATATCATCCTAAATATTACAAGAAAAATAAAGCTGTTTTCCTAAATTGCATCGTTTTTTAGAAATTCGCAATAATTGTAAGACAAACTTATGGGGACAACAGTTTTTCAAGAGTCAAGTTAAGTTTGTCCCACCATACAGTTCATCTTGAATTATCCACGTATCTACCGACGAGTTTGTACGGAACCCTCGGTGCGCGAGTCCGACTCGCACTTGCCCGGTTTTTTATTTTTTCAAATCGAGCCGATGTGTCTTCTCAATGAAGTAGGTATGTTGTTTTTCATCACACTTGCTCGAAAATGGTGTCATTACACGTAAGTTTTGCGGGCCGTAAATGACCTATTACGCCCTAGGGCGTAATGGTTTTCTTTTTAAATTTGAAACGCTGGTTCTATTTTACTCTTATTTGTCATGTTCAAAGGAAACGCCAACTTACTTTTTTAACTTTTATTACTGAAATATTTATTTAAAGAGAACTGTTATTGCAAATACATGTAAACACATATTTCTGTAACATTCATTATATGTTTAAATAGTGTATTTCAGTATTTTGCAAATATAAAATCAACCATTTTAAGTCTTTACCGCTATGGTTTCCGAACGTGACTTGACGTCTTGATATATGTCACTAATGTCACTGTCAGTTTTACAATTTTATTTAGGTTAAGTAAGGTTATTTTAATCAGATTTCCTCACAAGTGTGATGAAAAACATTGTGTGTGCCACGGGCGGTAAAGGAATTACTTACCGCCCTTGATACACAATGTACTATTAGATACGCTATGTACATCTTTATTTTAACATTTAACCGGTTTAACCGATGTATCTTGTGCTGCAAATCTTATTAAAGCGCAGTCATGCGCAGACATGTGGTTCTACTTTCAATACTCAATCAACGTTTTGCCCGTGCATTCATTTCTGGGAAAAAATACAAAGGTTATAAACTGGAACAAAAAAGGTAATGGATAAACTACGTTACTGAAGTCTCGCTATTCTTCATTCACTTCGTTTGTCGTTTTGCTTCCGTAGCTAATAGACAAATAGAATGCAATGTGACACGAGCTCTCTCTGCGGTTTGCCGGTGAGTGGATAACCAAGCTGCTGTAACAAAATTTATATGTACTAGGTAATGCTGCTGTTTTACCAATGAATTACTTAGATGATCTGTAATTCTGATTTCCGCACTATGAGATTGTTAAGCTTGCTTAGTACTGCTTAATTTTCTTAATACATATTTGTGAGTTTCAAGGGCAGTTTTAGACTAAATTGTTTGCCTATATGCATCGAGGACAACTATATCTCTATTATAGTTATCAAATTAGACGCCTGTTGTCGTACAATAATGCTTGTCTCCTGGGCGATCCATAATATCGTACGTTCTACAGCCAAATGTCATACCAGTTTTGCTCTAAACACTTTTGACACATCATTAATTTGTCATAATTATTATTTGCCATAATCTTCTTACGTCCGAATGATCATAAATAGGCTTAGGACTTCTGGTAGCATACCGTGGTTCTAAAATCCATGGAGCCACCATGTGAAATATATTTTTCGAAGTCAAAGTCAAAACTCAAGTCCGAAATTAAATACTGGATAGAGCCATATAAGGAATTAAACTACGATGAACAAAAATGTAGTATACATTGCTCCTCGTGCGATGTATATTTCACAGCGCCAAAAAAATGGGACATTGTAATACTGTTCATTTTAATAATTGAACTTAAAACCAATTTGAACGTCTCTATCAAAAGTGACAACGAATTATGTCAATATCTTTTAATTTTTTATTGCGAAAGAGTTTGCACTACTCACTAAAACGGACATTAAAGAGGATGCATAATTAGATAAATCATATTGTAGTAGTATATTGTGATCAGTAATTAATAATGGTAATATAAAAGTTTTTGACAAAATTAATTACGTTTGAAAATGAACTCAGTAACGATGTAAGCCACTATATTTTTATTTTATTTATTTATTTAAATAAATAAATAAATAAAAATAAAAAATAAATCCAAAAAATATTGTCGATTTACGAGTCCTATCTCGGTAATGATCAAGCTTTGAAAGAAGTTGCTCATTCAAATCACACACAAACACACTTATTTTAGTGTATTCTAAACGATAACTGTGAGGTTTAAATGGCTTTCGATGGTGGTGGACTGTATATTAATTAAAAGACTTATTTAAATTCCATAGCCAAGTGCTACCTCAGCTAAGCACTATTAAGAGCTGATTATCATTTGGTGATAATTGTAAGATAGATCAGAAATGGCAGAGAACCGCCATTTTATAAGATTATTTTTTAAAGATGGGAGATTTTACTGAGAATCTCCCGGTGTGCCGAGTTTGTTCTGAGAATTTGAGAATCAGCCATTTTATTTTAGTGCTTGGGTGGGGATAGCGAACGTTTGTTTTATTTTATTAAAAAACACAATAATTCGTATACAATTGCACATTACACAGAAATAAGGATAATATTATAGTAATAATTAATTAATTTCTTATAAACGATGGACATTGAAAGTACTTAAAATTAGAGTAAAACACACGTTATTTATGATTAATTGATTAAACAGTAGAATGATTGAATAGTAAACAATAACAAACAATAAAAGATTCTAATTAGATTTCAATATGATTTTCTCTCCTACGTGATTGACTTAGCCTAGTTGATTGTTACATTATATATACCTAACTACTAAATATATGTACAAGGCTATTTCCGACAATAACATCATAAAAAAGATATGTCATAATGACTAAGTTCAAAAATATTTACCATCGAATTCCCGCCTCCCCCTCCACTCCCCTTTCCCCTCCCCCTCAATAAATTCCCTAAATATAGTTGAACCCTTTGTTACACCCTGACCGCAACCAGTATTAGGTTAGGATATGCAACTATTGGGACACACGATGATTATGGCAACCAGTATTAAGATATGTAACTATGTATTAGGACACATGATCATTAGTACTTAAGAAAATAGTGCAAATAGGGATAAGGATATTCAATATGAGGATAAAAAAATATTATAGCATTTATATAAAATTAGGGCTAGCGTTATTATGGCAAAAGATCATTATGACCAAAGTTATTATGGAATTTACAAATAGGACAGTATACCTATTATGGATTCCAATATAGACCCATAATGCCCTGTTGAGACCTGATATGATAGACATATTATTTTAGTTAAATTTTAGAAAGTAGACACTCGGAATTCTCTGGATAGAATACAAGTTCAATATAACTAGAAGCTTCAGGCTACTAAGCTTTCAAATGAATAGAGTGGTCTGCAGGGCTGCATTGACAGAGTCTATGTTCTAAGCTAGAATGAATGAAGCAATTACTTTAAGAGGATGTCGCATCAGATTATTGAAGTACCGTAACAAGCAGAGAGCGTACAAATACAAACTAAGCACGATATCGAAAAGCACAGGTTTCTCCATTTGATAAACATACGCGTGTTTTTGGTTAATAACACAGACCACTAAACCTAAAGACGTCGCTTCGTAGCATTCTTTCATTGAAACCGATTCTGCCAAAACTAAAGGGGCGCGGGAGACGCGGCGAGCGCTTACCGCACTGTGATTTGCCGATTGAAGGTCAAGTGGGCGTCACACAGAAATATAAACAAAATGTCTGGGGGCCGCTAGTGATGTGACGATGATCGATGATTAGAGTAGTAGCTAAATTAATAAAACAACCCCATTCATTCAAATATACCCCCCCCCCTACTTACATACCAACTCTATTACACTTCACTGTTTAACTATTGAGTAGGACATGATTTTTAAATACTGACAGCAATGGATTGTTACTGGCATTATCATTAAATATATTGTTAATTCTTAAAAATAAAACTTTATTATAAATTGGTATTAATTTGAGCTTAATTGTAATAATTAATGCCACTATGATTTAAGTGCTGATGTATCTGTGTATGTAGTTTGGGCATCGTAGTCACGGCAATAAATTAGCTAATTTATTGTTTGTTATGTGAGCACTTGAGGCCAGACTAGGCAAGCACTTGAGGCAACAATTGTTCTTGTAAGTCTGAGTGTCAACGAAATACTATAACGGTAAACATTGCCTTTACACAACTCAGCTGATAACGAAGAATCTATATACTCATCACAGTTGGTAAGTGAAGCGTAGGAATGGCATTAGGACTTAAAGTCGCATGTTCCCAGATTTTGTCTATCTAAAATATTCTGATTTAAAATGGCGAGAACATACGATACTTTGTTTTGTAGCATCAATCCACATTTCCTTTATATTAAGACACTTCGTAAACCTTAAAGAAATTAAACACATTTTAGTTGACATGCTTTGAATGATTTATAATGTAACACTGCAGTCTTAAAAGACAATTTACCACTTTAAATATATAAATAATAATTAGACGCGGCTGCGCGCAAATACTTTGCCCATATATGTACGTACATATGATGGATAATATTTCGATATTTTTAAATTACTTACGATGTATTGCATATTTCATGTTATCAGTTATCGAAAGTAAACCAACACATACTATGGACATCACTAGTTCGCACTTAGTAATGCCACGTAATGGTAGACAAGGAAGGTGCGATTATTCGCATAGCGTGATAGAAAGAGACTTTGTTAAAAGACATCAACGAGTGACTACGGCAGTCTAGAAAACTTTATTTGATAATACGCATATTTAATTAGTAATTTTATTGAAATCTGCTTACCTGTAAAATGAAATTCCATCCTTTTGCACGCCAGATGTTTTAGTGTTTGTGCCACACAATTTCACGCAACAATAATGCATTTTTAATCATGTTACTTACGCAACTTCCGAGAACAGACTGAAGTTAGTAACGGGGGCGTGTCTCAATCTTGTAGTAAATTTACCGTATGAGTGGCAGCGGGGGTCGCCTGACTATGCGACGTCTTTAGGTTTAGTGGTCTGTGGTTAATAAGGTCTAGTGATTTCATCACACCCCTAAACAGTTTTAGTGAAAAGGTAGGTAAGTAAGATAGTGTACAATTATTATTTATCAACGTCATCAGCCGAAAGATATCTTTTGCTGACATAGCCCTTCCCCAATAACGTCACCATGACCGGTCTTGTGCCGCCCGAATCCATCGTGTGATACTACCCAGCACGACCACGGACGATTTTGTTATTTCTTTTGCGGTACATATTCACGAAAAAAAATGTACTTTTTTGTACTATTCATTAAAAAAATTGTACTCGTACGGTTTCGGAGTTGTGAGATAGAGGTTGTGGTCGTGCTAGGTAGATGCTACCTGGCACGACCACACTGACATTGAGGTTAGTTTGATAGTGAACATAAATGTACTGAAATTGTACTATTTTGTACCGAGTATAAAATAATTGTACCCCTTCCCAATTTAAAAAAAAATAACTTTTTTGTTCGCGGAGTACAGCCGACGGAAAAGAAAGCGGTACAAATTTACGAAAAAAAATGTACTTTTATGTACTCTTCATTAAAATGTAATAACTCATACGGTTTCGGCAGTGTGACACAAAAGGTGGGGGTCGTGCTAGGTAGATGCTACCTGGCACGACCACACTGACATTGAGGTTAGTTTGATAGTGAAAATAAATGTACTGAAATTGTACTATTTTGTACCGTACATAAAATAATTGTACCTCTTCTCAGTTAAAAAAAAATGTCCCTCAATGGTTCGCGGAGTACAGCCGACGCAAAAGAATGAGGTACAAATTCATGAAAAAAAATGTACTTTTATGTACTCTTCATTAAAATGTAATAACTCATACGGTTTCGGCAGTGTGACACAAAAGGTGGGGGTCGTGCTAGGTAGATGCTACCTGGCACGACCACACTGACATTGAGGTTAGTTTGATAGTGAAAATAAATGTACTGAAATTGTACTATTTTGTACCCAACATAAAATAATTGTACCTCTTCTCAGTAAAAAAAAAATGTCCCTCAATGGTTCGCGGAGTACAGCCGACGCAAAAGAATGAGGGACAAATTCATGAAAAAAAATGTACTTTTAGGTACTTGTAATCAAAAAGTAATTACTCATACAGTTTCGGCAGTGTGACACAAAAGGTTGGTTAAGGTTGGGTCGTGCCAGGTAGACAGATGGTTCTTGGTCTAGGTACGACTACGCTGATATCGAGGTGAGTTTGATGGGCAAAATAAATGTATTCTATTTGTACTATTTTGAACTTCGCATAAAATAATAGTACTTCTTCGCAGTTAAAAAAAAAGAACTTCAAGGTTCGCGGAATACAGCCGACGCAAAAGAAATTGGTACACATTCATGAAAAAAAAGTACTTTTATGTACAGTCAGCTGCAGAAATAAGTAGCCCCCCAGTCATACATCTTAGTATGACAGGGGCGCTACTTATCTCTGCAGCTGACTGAAATTTTCATAAAAAAAACAAATATTCATACAGGTTCAGTATTGTGATACAGGTTGTGGCCCCTTGTTCCTGGTACGGGCACGGTACAATACAAAATAAATGTGCTCAAATTGTGCCTACAGTCTACAGCACATTAAATGTGATAGGGTTATAGAAAAACCCGCTGCCGTTACAGAAGAGGAAAGTAGGGGACATTTGAAGCCAATTGTTAGCCTTAAGGTCAGGCCTAAAAATATGGTAACGAATTTTATTCTAATGCCTCGGTCGGACAATTCTGAAATTTATACTTTCAATATTTATTAGACGCGACTGTAAATGGAAAACAAAACAAGTAGATACAAATATATCTATTAGCCTTGCATATCCACTGCTTGACAAATGTCTATATCCCCCACTGGAAATACAAATAGTTTTTTTTTCATAATTTTATGATGAACAACGCATGATGAGAATCATTAGCTATTGTAAAACATTTTGCAATGCAACTAAACCTACTTTTTTTCAGATTTTACTTGCAATAAAACCCAAAGCTGTTTTCATAAATCAAATCATAAGTCTTATGAAGTTATCAATGATATATAGAATGAGTATAAGATAAAAATGACCTTCGCGTATACCTTTGGATAGGAGATATGACTACGTTTATTCCAATTGTTAAGGCTGGCACCAACAATAATAAATATTTCTTCCTTTTTTGAAGTAGAATCAACTTTGTAAAAATACTTGTTTATTACCTATGTATTTTAAAATTTGAGTACATATTAAGTTGGATTACGCTGTTAAGGGGAACGCGCCATATCAGCGCACTTCAATCCGTCTAGAACTGGTATATTCAGATCAGATCATACCACAAGCTACACCAGCGCTACTGCGAAGGAATTTCGAACGATGTATTTTGATTTTCGAACTCTTCCCTAACCGATTTGGTGGTCTGTTTCAGCTAAAAGTTACAATTTTACAAGGGTGACACACACACAAAGCGGTCAAACTTATTTCGTCAGAGTTTAAAAATAAAACGTACGGAACATTGGATGAGAATAGGTGTGGAAGTTTCTATGGGGAATCAGATGCGGATGCGGCTGAGGGTGAGAATGACGGTGAAGATTTGCTTTGCTCTCTTGGTTTTTTAGAATAAAAACTATCCTATGTACATTCTCGGATCTCAAACTTTCTTTATACGAAATTTCATCACAATCGATCAACGGTTTATACATAAAAAGGTAACAGATAAACAGAGTTACTTTAGCATTTATAATATATAGTTTTATAATATATAAGTATAGGATTCCTTTTGCTAATGCACATTCAGCGGAGCAATACGACTTCAAATGGAGACATTCTTACCTCTTTGGTAATGGCAGCGGTTTTTGCTATACCACTGTCACATTTGATATGCTATAGAAGTGTAGACTGTACAATTTGCTAGAAGTTGAGCATTTATTTTGTATTATTCTGGTCATTCGATTAAGCGTGGTTGTGTCAGGAACCATCTACCTAGCACGGTGACTACAACCATTTGTGTCACAATGCCGAAACCGTATAAATATTTGTTTTCTAATGAAGAGTGCATAAGAATACTTTGCGTCGGCTGTATTCCGCGAACCTTGAAGTTCTTTTTTTTTAACTGCGAAGAAGTACTATTATTTTATGCGAAGTTCAAAATAGTACAAATAGAATACATTTATTTTGCCCATCAAACTCACCTCGATATCAGCGTAGTCGTACCTAGACCAAGAACCATCTGTCTACCTGGCACGACCCAACCTTAACCAACCTTTTGTGTCACACTGCCGAAACTGTATGAGTAATTACTTTTTGATTACAAGTACCTAAAAGTACATTTTTTTCATGAATTTGTCCCTCATTCTTTTGCGTCGGCTGTACTCCGCGAACCATTGAGGGACATTTTTTTTTTACTGAGAAGAGGTACAATTATTTTATGTTGGGTACAAAATAGTACAATTTCAGTACATTTATTTTGTCTATCAAACAAACCTCAATGTCAGTGTGGTCGTGCCAGGTAGCATCTACCTAGCACGACCCCCACCTTTTGTGTCACACTGCCGAAACCGTATGAGTTATTACTTTTTAATGAAGAGTACATAAAAGTACATTTTTTTTCATGAATTTGTACCTCATTCTTTTGCGTCGGCTGTACTCCGCGAACCATTGAGGGACATTTTTTTTAACTGAGAAGAGGTACAATTATTTTATGTACGGTACAAAATAGTACAATTTCAGTACATTTATTTTCACTATCAAACTAACCTCAATGTCAGTGTGGTCGTGCCAGGTAGCATCTACCTAGCACGACCCCCACCTTTTGTGTCACACTGCCGAAACCGTATGAGTTATTACTTTTTAATGAAGAGTACATAAAAGTACATTTTTTTTCGTGAATTTGTACCGCTTTCTTTTCCGTCGGCTGTACTCCGCGAACAAAAAAGTTATTTTTTTTTAAATTGGGAAGGGGTACAATTATTTTATACTCGGTACAAAATAGTACAATTTCAGTACATTTATTTCGACTATCAAACTAACTTCGATCTCAGTGTGGTCGTGCCAGGTAGCATCTACCTAGCACGACCACAACCTCTATCTCACAACTCCGAAACCGTACGAGTACAATTTTTTTAATGAATAGTACAAAAAAGTACATTTTTTTTCGTGAATATGTACCGCAAAAGAAATAACAAAATCGTCCGTGGTCGTGCTGGGTAGTATCACACAATCCATCGAAGTCTTGCAACCTCTCATTCGAAGAGGATGCAAAATTAGCGAACATTGGCGAATTGTGGTGTTTATTATGATAAGTAATTAATGAATCAGGCATTACTTTGCATTAGATAGTTTGTTTATTACTTTTAGGTTAATTATTACAAAGTTTTTGAAATTCACACGATTATCAAATATTAGTTTATTACGTAATCTATCATTGCAATAGGGAATATGCATGATATTTTTTATTTACTTTAATAAAAGTTCATTCATATAAGAAACAGGAGGAAAAAAATATTTTTCGAATAACTGTTAAAATAACCAAGATATAAGACAATAAAGATTTAGCTCTATCTCTTTCTAGCAAAACAGAATATAGTATGGAGATAGTATGGCGGCCGTGTACTATGACGTCACAGTCCATGTCGGATCTCTCCGTCTAATCACCGTCTGAATAGTGCTTTAAAATGTTTATATCTGCCGTATTTGATTTTAATTTTATTTTCACTCTACGTTATCTTTTTTACGGTATTTTCATATTTTGTTAAGAAAGGTATTAAAGAAAATTCATGCATATTCCCTATTATTTACGCTAATCGCTGTCTTATGTGTTATTGTCTCCAACTTTAGAGCAGTCTTCTCCTTCAACTTTTCAACCGTGCCACGACGTATAAATAATCTATACTATACTCTATCTTTATTTTACTTATGTTTAATATAACTTGTTACAAATTTACAGTCGTCGAAAGGAACAGGTCCGTCTGACTCAACAACGTGTTATGAAAACAGCTTAATACAGTAACTTGAGATGAACAATTGTTTGCTCTCAGCAGCGCGCGTTTGTACGCATTGTGTTGGCCACTAAATATACGTAGGTACCTATAGTGCACAATATTCGAAGACGATTGATAAATACTGATTTTACCTGTTTTCTTAACTGGCAATGTAGAATTTGTATCGGAACCCTCTGAACTAGCATCCTTATAAGACCAATAAATTGTAAGGCTTCGCGGCAGGGAGACTGGTTCGAACGTTCAAAAGTAATCCCATCTCCGCGATAGTGATAGCTACTTAAAGAAACTACCTCTAAAGCTTCTAAACAAAATTCTAAAGAAGGAACTTTTTTAAGTACCTACAACTTCAGGAGTTTTTAGAGGATCAGACTCGGAACTACAATTTAATTAGTATAGCCGTGAAAACAAAACTTATCTAAATATATTAAGGTATGTATAGTGCGTTTCTCAAATATGCAATGAAATAGTACATTACATAACTAGGGTGGTAATACAAAGAAAGGCCGAGATCGCAGAAGTTTGCGGCCCGAGCTGCAAGCGAGGGACGTAAATATGCGATCGAGGGCTTTCTTTATTACCTCCCTAGTTGTGTACATCATTTTATGTCTACACTTGGCCAGAAAGCGGCTTCTTCCGTACGCGCAGCGTGCGGAAAAAGCCACTTTATGGCCAGGTGTGGCATAATAAATTAAAAACACTCCACAAAATCAGACATTATTTTTTAGAGACACTAAAAGCAAAGTAGACAAAAAATAGAATTGCAGAATGAAACATTTTTTAATTTCCTTTCCAAAAACTCTTTCAGTACACATTTTTACCGCGAATATTTAGATGAAATATTTTAAATGTGTATTCGTGTAGTTAAATTTGCAATTTAAAATTATTGGAAATCGTTTATAATGTGTAATTGGTTATGTTCAATGTCGATTTTATATAAATAAAACTGCAAAATATAGCAAACATCGTTTATTATTTTTCTGCCCTCCGGCCGGCAAGCGTCACCTTGCCGATTTCAAGATGCCGCTTTCTGGCTCCGTCGAGCAGAAAAATAGTATACAAACCTTGGCCAGTAAATAAGAAAGCCTCAGATCACATGTTTGTCGTCCTCGGCTTCGCCTCGGCCGACAATTGGGATGTTGAATAATGTTGAATGTTACAACATAATATAGTCACATGGATTGCAAAATACTAAATTATCATAACACAAAAGAAATAAACAAAAAATGTACCTATAAAAAATATAAAGTTATGAGACCACAAAGTTTAAAAAAAAAACGATATTTTTTTATCGACTTTAAGAAAAATTAAAGTCAATTTCGGAATGCTTAAATAACACTGAAAAAATAAATGTATGACAACTATGTGCTTAAACGCACTTCTTCGTGCTCAAAATGGCAAAATGCTATTTTTTTCATACAGACTTAGTACAGCGATGCAACGGATGACGTCATAATGTCCTACCGTTTTGTATAGAGCGTTTTCAATGCTCAGTCCGATCTGCTACTTTTGATTACAATTTGTGGCTGTTATACTTATACCAATGTATATAGATATTTGTTCCTCAGAAATAGTAGAATCGATTTAGGACAGAAAAAAAATCGAGACAACAGGCTAATTCCATGAGATCTGAGGCATTTCTTACTGTACTGGCCTCGGTATGTAATGTACTATTTTTAATATTTGGCTAAATGCCGTGATGCTGCGTAAAAAAATAAAATAAAATAAAAATATCTTGCAGGCCTAGGCCGGCAATGTTGTATGAAATTCCATTAAAGGCCTCTCGTCTAGCCGCACCGGAAACGAGGTACTTTGCGGCCTATTATAAGGCATGTAATGTCAATATTTCATTGCATGTTTGAGAAAATAGTGTTATTATTTAAGTTGTACATTTGGATGAATATATCTTTTTTTTTAGATCTTTAAACCGATACTTTGACTTTTGACGATTGTCCTTTTTTCAAATTTAGATTTCGCTAACTGGACCATTGGTCCTATCCAAAGCCATTCTTCTACAACAACGACAGCAAGTACTAAACAGCTGAAAACAGAAGGTGGGCGTCTGTCCGATCTGTAAGTTTTTAGGAAGACAATATGCTCCCTGTCCATATACATACGTTTCCGGGTTAAGGTGATCGGCATTAATTAGTGTGTTTACGAGATTAATTATAATAGCCATTACACACGCACATAGGCTCTCCATTAATTATATATAATTGAAGTTTAATTACAAACCTAGTACATACGCGTACTCGATATAGAATACTCAATTTAGTTCATGTTTCCCATTCAAATTCATAGTTGACTCGGTCGGTCGCGGTTGTAATGCTAATAGTTTGCGAAGTAGGCGAAGCTGGGCTCGCTGGCTGCAGGCACGCGGCCTCTGGTTATCAGTTCCAGTTTACCATAAACGTGTCAAGTGTCGGCCGCCCTCCAACTTTGCTATAACTTATCGATGTCAAATGAGCACGGCACCTCAATGTCATCGCGTTGTTATTCCTGTATTATTACTCGGCTTTATTAGTACATTGTGTATCAAGGGCGGTAAGTAAGGAATTACAAACGAGTATTTGTTACAAGGCCGAGGCGAAGCCGAGGGCTTTAATAACACGAGTTTGTAATTCCTTTACCGCCCGTGGCACACACAATGTTTTTCATCACACTTGTGAGGAAATCTGATTAAAATAACCTTACTTAACCTAAATAAAATTGTAAAACTGACAGTGACATTAGTGACATATATCAAGACGTCAAGTCACGTTCGGAAACCATAGCGGTAAAGACTTAAAATGGTTGATTTTATATTTGCAAAATACTGAAATACACTATTTAAACATTTAATTAATGTTACAGAAATATGTGTTTATATGTATTTGCAATAACAGTTCTCTTTAAATAAATACTTCAGTAATAAAAGTTAAAAAAGTAAGTTGGCGTTTTCTTTGAACATGACAAATAAGAGTAAAACAGAACCAGCGTTTCAAATTTAAAAAGAAAACCATTACGCCCTAGGGCGTAATAGGTCATTTACGGCCCGCAAAACCTACGTGTAATGACACCATTTTCGAGCAAGTGTGATGAAAAAAATATTACGACTCGGCTTTATAAAATATTTTTATGTCATACCTGCCCATAAAGTGGCTTTTACCGCACCCTACGCGTACGGAAAATGCCGCTTTCTGGCCAAGAGTAGACATAAAATGATGTACACAACACGGGAGGTAATAAAGAAAGCCCTCGATTGCATATTTACATCCCTCGCTTGCAGCTCTGGCCGCAAACATCTGCGATCTCGGCCTTTCTTTGTCTTACCACCCTAGTTGTGTACTATAGTATCAACTTGTCTAAAACGCAACTGGTCTTATGTAACATCTCGTCTGAAACGCATCTGATCTAAACGGCAGCTAGTTTAAAAACGCATCACGTCTAAAACGCAACTGGTCTAACAAATAAGGCATCTCACCTCCAAAAAAGAGCATTCCATAAAGGTACATATTATAATGAGGTCATCACACTTAAACTAGTAAATAATTAATTGAAAAAAAAAACTAGCTTTAATGGTACAGAATCTGCGAAAAAGGTACATTTTATATTTGAGAGTTTTGAGGGTTCCGTATCTCAAAAGGTCTGGAAACCCTTATAGGATCCTTTGTTGTCCGTCTGTCTGTCTGTCAAGACCCTTTATCTCGGGACCGCGTGGAGGTGTCGAGTTGAAAATAAAAGCATATTATACTCAGGTCTACAGTCCCTTGAAGCTGTAAATAAATCAAACTTCTAAGTTAACGTAAAAAAAGATATGGCCGTTATTGCCGCAAAAAACGTATATTTCGACACTGTCAAGGAATTCAAAATGTATAAGGTATGTACTTCCGTTGACCTAGAACTATGAATTTTGGCAAGTACTAGCGTCATATACTACAAGTATAGGGAAAATCTGAAAACTATACATTTGTAATTAAATCATAGTCTTTGCTAAGGGAATCAAATATATATTAATATATAGTTTAATATATGTACCTACAAATTTGTACGGAACCCTCGATGGGCGACTCCGACTCGAACTTGATCGGTTTTTTTAGGGTTCCGTAGCCAAAATGGCTAAAAAGGAACCCTTATAGTTTCGTCATGTCCGTCCGTCCGTCCGTCCGTCCGTCCGTCCGTCCGTATGTCACAGGCATTTTACTCAAAAACTACCAGACGTATTACTGATGAAATTTGGAATATAGATGTCTTGTAGATGCCGCTACTATGTTTGGTAGTTAAATAATAAAAATAAAGAAATCTAGGGGGGGCACTCCATACATGTAACAGAAGCTAAAAAATTTTTTTTTCAGCAATTATCAACGTGAGGTACATAATTCGATAGTTCTTTTAAAAACATTATAAGGCTTTTATGTACTTTTTTTTGATTAAGTGAATACTTTCGGAAATAATCACTCCGAAAGTTGCATAAATTGTGTCCCCCCCCTTTAACTTTTAAACCGTAAGTCCAAAAAATATGAAAAAAAATCAGGAAGGTAACGCTTAATAAATACATTCAACGAAAATTATTTTGAATAGTAAGGAATAAACCGTTTTGAAGTTATTGCTGAAAAACTTCCCAACCAAAAGGTTTTAAGTGCCATTGATTTACACGGCATTTAAAACTTTTTGTCAGTTGGTTATTTTTAGCTTTATTTTTATCTGTAGCACATTTCCTTATAGATACGGCTATGGAACCCTACACTGAGCATGATCCGACATGCTCTTGACCAGTTTTTTATGTTTTGAGCAGTTATGTTCCGTGACGAAACTAAACATTAGTGTCAAATCAATGCATATGGTTTGCAAACTCATTATTATTATTATTAGGAAGACCGTTATATTTTCTCTTAGCAAAACTAAGCGATGGTTTATATCAGATTACATAAAAAATGTCTATTAAATACAATGATCACTCATCAGGAATCGGGAAAAAAACATAAAGTAACAATAATTATTAAAAACTCTATAATAGGAGTATGTTAGGAAATTTGACACTAGTAAATACCATAAAAATGAAATACCACTAGCGCCATCTAGGGACACAAATCTAAAATAAAGTGTGCTTCAAAACATGATTCCTTCATGAAAAATGATACAGGAGAACTAACTTAGTTGACAAACAATTATTTCAATCAGCCAATAACAAAAACAAACGTTTAAATTTAAATTACAAGTAAAATTTACGCGCTATTTAGTATCAATAGATGTCGCTGTAGCATACGCTGCATCGCGCTGTTAAGATTTTTCCTGGTTTAATAGGGCTAAAGTGGGTTTAAGGCAGGGTTGCTGTTAGTCGTAAGGTTGGTCTACTTATGAGTTTATACGGAACCCTCGGTGCGCGAGTCCGACTCGCACTTGACCGGTTTATTTTATTTAGCTATAGAACCGTCGAAATGCACACTTGATAGAAATGATAGAAAATGATTGCTACATATCCGTAGCGGTGCTTAATTTAATAGGTACGTCATCGCCGCGCGGACTATGGGAGTGTCACCAACGAATTTGCTAAGCTATAACAGGCCTCCCGATTAAATAACAGTTTTTTTATTTAGATCCTATAAAGCAGTTACTCGAGCGCATATCGCATGCTATCGTTGTAAGCTTACCTATATAACCACGCGAACCTCCTGACCAATCGTTTGTTTAGAGTCCCCTTATCTAGATAGTTCAGCCCTCGCTAAGCGCTCACTAGACTACATGCATCGGCGTATTTATAACAATATCTGTAAAGTGCATAGCATTCAGCATTGCTCAAATGGAAAGTTTTCTCTCTCCTGCTGCACGCACGCACGCACGCACGCACGCACGCACACGCACACACGCACACACACACACGCACGCACGCACGCATTCACGCGTACACGCACACATCGCGCTGGTTGGTTATCTCTTTTTATTTTATGATATCCCACGTTTTTAGTATATTCAAAGTGTTTCACTTATCGCAATCCAGGGCCTCAAGATACAGGCTCAGCCCGGTTTAAGGCGGTTTGGTCCATGACGTCTATTTCCCTGAATGTCTAATTTTTCAGAAGTCTAATTCCCCGAATGTCTAATTTTCCGGAAGTCTAATTCCCTGAATGTCAAATTTTCCGGAAGTCTAATTCCCCGAACGAATGTCACCCGATATTCCTAGTTTGATAACCTTTTGTAAAATTTTCAAGTTTACCCCCAAAAGAGCTTTCGATGTTTAAAATTCATATATTTCCGTGACATGTTCGTCTTTGGCCCATCGACCTTAATATATAAGGTGTTTCCAAATTAGATGCCATAATATGCCAATACAAATACAAAATAATTAACTTTAAATAGGAATTAAGAAAACTTTTTATACACATAAACATAAACATTTTCCGAACATGATAATTAAATTAATATTCTGCATTTAACTGACAAAGTGGTTATAATTTTCTATCAAGTGAGCGTGCATTAAGAGGTTTTATACGATAATCAAAGAAGTCTTAATCGCTTAATTCTGCTTATTTCATTAATAGGGTGTTATAACGTGGCACAGTTTCTTTCCTAATTTTCTCCAAAAACTAATATAAATTTTAAATTAGTTTTAATCTTATGTCAATTTCTAAGGACGAGTACTATCAGCTCTAAAAGTATTGGCATCTAATTTGGAAACACCTTATATGTACCCAATTTCAACACGAGTGGTCCAGTACTTTGACAGACGGACAGACATGAGTGATCCTATCAGGGTTCCGTTTTTTCCTTTTGAGGCACGGAACCCTAAAAACGAAATCAAAATCGTTTCACCCGTTTGGGAGCTACGATGCCACAGACAGACACACAGATACACACGTCAAATACCTTATCACACCCCTCTTTTCCGTCGTTTAAAAGGTGGTAAGAGTACCTTTAAAAAGTGCGCCGAAATCCAGTTATAATTATAAAGGCTCTTAAATAGCCATACAAAGTTACGAGATTCCATCATCGGTACACTACGCGATGAGCTTGTTCATGTAAGGCATTCCTTTTTCTCGGTTTCATGATATGTGGGAAAGAAATGAAAGCAGCAAAGTATAGTCAGATAGTCCAGCAACGTTTCTGCATGTGCGGTTTTGGTTGACATTGACTAATATGGCGTGGGCCAGACTTGCTGGTCACTGAACCCGCGCTAAGGTGACCGGATCGCCGGGATAACGCTCCCGCGGCAGCATTGCCACTGAAGGTTACTAGACGCACCTACATCTAGACCAGCTAGATCAGCTGGAAAACGAGATGCAGTGGCAACATATGAAAACCAAGATATTCTTTTCTCTGGTTTATTGTGTGAAGGCGCCTTGTTTAATGGTACGGCTACACACATCGCGATAACGCGAATGTTCGTGTTGATGCCTCGTTCTTTTTGTATGTCAGAGAGAGACAGCAACACAAATCTTCGCGTTATCGCGGTGTTTGTAGCCGTACGTGGCCGTACCATAAGAGATATAGGGTGGGGTAAGAAGGGTAACGGGAGAATAGTTAGTTACCTACTACAGGTACCCAGGTTACCTGATCTGATCTGGCATTCTGACCTTGTTATCAGGAAATTTTCGAGCGTATTTGAAGTGGAGCTGCCAATGTACTTAACACAAACAAACAAATAAAATAGCTAAACAATTTTTACACATAATTTTCTCCGCGAATAAAACTTCGTGGTCGTGAGTTAAAAGTGAAGTCGTTGGTTGAACTTTTGAGGTAGCCGCCAAGCGTAAGCGTATTGTAACGGTTTTCACTTGGCGCTTGCATTTTGTAACGCGGCAAACCCTCAGCTCCAGACCCATCCTGAAGTCCTGTCCTCAGACCCATCCTGAAATCCTGTCCTACCATCACCACCAAGTCTCTCAGCATCGTTAAGGCCAGTGACCATACAATACCTAAATACTGCGTACTGACTGAATGCCGTTTTACCTTTATTTTATATTTTATATAGTGTTATTGTTTAATTTTATTATATTGTTATAAACCACGGCTCGAGTTTTACTCCCGACTCTAGCCGGGCTACATTGGCGCCCAACGTGGGGCTCGAGTTTTACTCCTGACTCTAGCCGGGCTACAATTTATGTATTTTCTAATGTCGTAATTTTGATATATCGATTTGTCAATAAAAATGGAGTAAGCTCGCATTGGATTAATGAACAAACAATCTGCAGTATAAAGTTCTGTAGTTAGATAAAGCAAATACAGGTAGGTAGTGCAACTTCGTAAAGAAACATAAAACGCAATCAGACCCTATTTGATAATACTATATATTGACATGTTGCGAAGCCCTCAATAAACGATTTAAAAATAGTTAATACCTACGTGCGTACGAGTAACTGGATTTGCGTACGAGTAACTGGATTTACAATACATGAAAAACATTTTCCGTTTCGCTTTTCAACGATACTACGTTAACCAAATAAGTGGGTAGCTGCCCGATGGAATGCGCGCGCCCGCTACCAAACACACGATTTCGACAGTTTGTTATAACTATTTAATTCGAGTTCTATTAATATTTCTTTCAATCTACATGCTATTTATTTTCTAATATATATACGAGTTATTTTGACTTCCATGTAGAAAAAATAATTTAGGTGAAAATAAAATACTGTTTTACTTACTATAGAAAGGAGTAATCGGAAATGATTTTTTCCGTAGAAAAATATAGTAAGTAGTTAAAAAAAGTCTTCATTTGATTAGCAATCTAGGCATTTTATAGGGATGACGGACTTTAATTAGTCGAGTGTTCGTATTTCGCGTACCAACAGAAATGAACGATAAAAGTGACTGGCCGGAGACATATATTATTACTTGTTCGTAGAAATCTAATACATAATATTAAATATTTTCCTTATTCTTAGAATTCCTTATTCTAATTTACTGGAAACAATATTCAGTGGACCATTAAGCGTGACTCGAACAGGAGGTTATTTTATTACATAGGTCAGTGATTCCGAACCTGGGGGTAATTACCCCTTTAGGGGTAAAATAAAGGGCTCGCACTTGTGTCCGGGTTTCGTGTAAACGTTTCTATTACCCGTTTCTGAGTAACACGTACACGGTTTTCTGGCCCATTCCGCACGTGTAATGAGGAAACGTGTAATTAAGATCCGTTTCCACGGGTACACGGGTACCCGAAGAAACGGATCTTATTTACCCGTGTCTCCGGACCCGTCCTTAACAAGTAGCGAAGGTACAAATCGTGGTACGAGCTACAAATTAATAGACAGAATATTTACAAGTTTCGAGCATATCTTATTCCGCGGTGTATATGTAAAGCCGAAAGTCAATAAACAATTTATTGGGCTAAGAACTCTCCCTTTTAAGAGCAGGTAGTTTATGCATAGAATACGAGTAGAGATTTTTATATAAGACTTCAAAGTTCAAATAGCACTTTTTAGGGTAAAAACGAGACCCTATTACTAAGAGTCCCGTGAAATAAGTTATAAAGTATCTTTTTTGCTCCGGCTTAGTCGGGTTTTAAATATTATATGTGTACGTGTATTATATGTGTGGGTCATAGTCTGTACAAATAAATTAATCGACAAAAAATCCAAAACTATTTGTTTACGTTCTCTCGCAAGTTACTTTTTTAGAAATAGTATTTTATGCAACAGTTGTAAAAGTAGGCTCTAAAAATGCGAATGGCGCGAGTTGCGATACGAGCCGCCGCGGCGGCGAGTATCGCAAATAGAGACGCCATGAGCGTTTTTTGACTTAATTATACAACGTTGCATACAATACTTTTTCTACGACTAGGTTTTAAAATATAAAATTAAATTAAACAAGGCAAATATGACATAATATGACTGACAGTACGTGTCTATGGTAAACTTCATTTTTAATTTGTCGTATACTCGCTAGTGACACGCAGTGACGATATTAAAAACACTTTTTTTGTGTCGGCATCAATGAATTTAGTTTTGTTTTTCTTAAAAACCGTAGGAATTTAATTGTTTGTTAAGTTGGTAGTTGTGCATTTTTATCGTAACGTTAGAATCGAGCGCTTAATCCTTGACCTAAGTTTAAAGTCTGTGGCTGCTAGCAGTATCGTTTTCCCTATAACGACACTAGTGCTGTTATGGGGGATAGAGTATAGACTTCTCTGAACTCATATTATGTATGTTCTTATATTAGTGTTCGTGACCAAGTAAAAGACAGATAAAAGTACAGAAGTAGAAAAAAATATGTAATGTATAATAAACACAGTGTTGTACGATTTTATTATATGTTTAGATACTTGACAATAGCAAACTCCATCAAACCCAGGCAAACAGCGCGCATGGCGTAGTCGACCTTGAGACGTATTTAGGGTTAATCGCGCCACTTAACATTCTTCTAGGGTTGCCCGCTGCAGTTACACGAAGTTAATTAATATTAACGTCGTCTCACACAAATCTGAACCTGAAATGGGTTGCATTGTGATTGCGGTGTAGTCATCGTTTGTGTACTTACAATAAAGTTATAATATAAAAAAATTAAAACATGTTTGGATGTTTCTTCCTGAATAACTCATAGACAGTTGAATGGATTTATATGAAAATTGGCACTCAGATCGAGACATGCAACGAAGTAAGTACTAAGAGCGGGTGAATAACGCGGATAACAACTAGCTAGTTAAAGATACCTATATTATAACCTTCCAGCTCATTGAAATTAGCAAATGTTACGAAAACTACATAAAACTTACCTCATTCAAAATTTTAGTGTAAAAAAGTGGCTTGTCATCTAGGTAGTTATCAAATTTCCTTCTTCAAAAATCTGGGGGCACTGCAGTGCCTCCGCCAAGTAGAGCAAAACAAAGGCACGGCCATACCATCCTTTTCTCGAAGCCATTCAGGCCATTTTCAGCCTCCCGTAATTTTGTACTGGCTAAAGCTAGAACCCTGAAATTTCAGGAATATATAGGGTACAATAAGACTTATACATATTCTCAATATCATTAAACTTGAACGTGTAGTTTAAGAACTAATGCATGTCAAAGTTCCATAGTTTTCTCACTGACTCACTGACTGATTCACTGACTCACTGATCATCATAATTCTAAGGTACTTCTAGCAGACCTACAAGCTCCAAATTTTAAACATAGTTAGTTTTTCCTTAAAAACCTTAATATGTTGTAATTTCAGTCACAACTGCACACATAAGTTTATACAAATACATGCGATTACAAAGTTAGTTTTGCAGTTTAAATTGAAAAGAATGGATTGGAATGTAATAATTAAAGGAAGACCACTTACAAAAAGAAATGAGATCCCATCAAAAACATTACATGTAAAAAGATGCAAGTCTCGCAACGCAGTTCTCCTACAACAAAAAAGTTTTGAGATGTAAAGTTAAACCAAGCCAGTACCGGGGCGGTATCAACAGAACTCGATTTCCACCGACTTGCCTATTATTTATAAAATGTGTTCCTCCACGGTTTAATAATAGGCAAGTCGGTGGAACTCGAGTTCTGTTGATACCCCCCCGGTACTGGCTTGGTTTAACTTTACATCCCAAAACTTTTTTGGTGTAGAAGAACTGCGTTGCGAGAC
The DNA here is from genome assembly GCA_947034925.1 of Eudemis profundana. NCBI lineage: Eukaryota > Metazoa > Arthropoda > Insecta > Lepidoptera > Tortricidae > Eudemis > Eudemis profundana. The sequence goes on from OX344794.1 coordinate 33,462,988, forward strand.
TTGCATCTTTTTACATGTAATGTTTTTGATGGGATAACTTATACCTAACGATTGTGTAAAATGTAGGTACCTACGTAGTACTACATAATGAGGACTGGTTTTATAACTAGCAATCCACAAGCCACGACGTCTGCGACTAGTTCAGCATTTAACTGATGAAACGTCGTTAACGCTCATATCGTTAGAATTTATACGTAGGCGGATTATCCTTTTTGTTTGGAATCAATTATTCCTCGACTGCTATCCCTAAACTACTCCCGTCGTTTACAATTAACAGTCAGCGGCAACTATTTTAATTGCCTTGTTTATTTGTTTTAGTTCTGCGCAAACTATATGCCACTAAAACCTGTTAGACTAACTCTAAAATTGGACTAACAACTTCATTTTCAACCTTTCAAAGTTCATGTTCACGGTTTTTAACTACATTGTATTTATTTTAACGAATTTCCCAGACCAACTCCATCGTATCGTAATGCACTATTAAACATTTCCTCTTAAAATAAATTGCTAATATTTTCATTTTAAAGTCTTTTTATGAATAAAGTCATATTTACCTTCAGAAATAACGTGTCTGCAATCCTGGGGATTACAGATGGCCGCAAGCGGCAATAAAATGCATTCATACATGTACTTTATTACAGGAAAGAGATATATGCCAATCAAAAAGGTAAACGGAACAAAGTAGAAAATGCTTCCTGAATGCCATAAACTGAACTCAATTAAAAATGTTGGCTTTGGTGAAAAGACAATCTAATTAGTACATTGTGTATGTAGGGCGGTAAGCAAGGAATTACAAACGAGTGCTTGTTAAAAGCCCTAGGCGAAGCCAAGGGTTTTAATAACACGAGTTTGTAATTCCTTTACCGCCCGTGGCACACACAATGTTTTTTATCACACTTGTGAGGAAATCTAAATACCCAGTATGAGAAGAAAATTTTAAAACAGAAACTGTCTTAGTGACATATATCCATAGATAACGCGAATGTCAAGTCACGTTCGGAAATGACAACGCTTTTGTAACTATTGGATTTACATGATGCAAATCAAATCATTTATTTGCTAGAATTCAAGTAAATTCATAATAAGATGACCGGTTGATAAGATACATGTGAATTCTGCCTATACCGGCGTCCAATTGTTATATGGCTGCAGTTTCTGCTTTCGAACGGCGGGTTGCATACTTGTTTGGTACTTAGTATTATAAAAAAATGCATAATTGTCATTTCGTTTGAGTAAAATGGTCAACCCAACCGCCACTGCGAGCGCTAACTAGAGCTGATTCTGGAAACCGAAGAAGGATTGGTATAGGTTGTATGTGTGTAATAAATTTTCACCGTCTTCACTCAGTCTAGGCATCGAATTTTTTGACATAACTTTATCCTTTAGCTATCGAGTGTAGTTAAATTTTGCTTGTCGATGAAAGATACCGAACCTACTCCTGATTTTGCTATCTTAATTGCCTCCCAATACCGAAGCAAATTTAAAGAAGTATTCACGTAGAACAGTTCGCTTCCTGTTGGCTCTAGGTAATTGGTTTTGCTTAACCACCACGAAGGTAATTTCATAACTGGGTGAAGTGTTGCCGCGACGACACTTGTGAGCACAGTGGCGTATCCGTGGTTTTTCTGGAAGCAAATATACACGTATATTGTAGCGCCAAGACGTGAGGTACTTAACCATTAAACAAGACTATGCATAGCAAAGCGTAAAAAATTCGCTTCAATCTTACATTTACATTTCCGCCTGCAATAATATACAGGGTGGAAGATATTAAAGCCATATGGAGGATAGGTAGCTCGAATAATGCAAATCGCTATTTCTACGCAGAGGAAACTAGCTTTTATTTTTGAAACAACAAATACTGCATTTTTAGATTTTTTTAATTCGTCTTAATAGGGAATCGGGCCAGTCAAATTTGCCAAAAAAATGTAAACTTGTTCTATAGACAACATAGGTTGAAAAGGTTATTGATGCTGATATTTTTTCATTACGACACAAAACCGGATAAACAAACAACGTGAAAACTAACAATTATAATTGTTATCAGTACCTACATTCATTGTCTTCATATTGTCTTCAATGATTGCACTTCAACCACTTAAAACTGAAAGTACCTAATAGGTAAGTCAGCCAGTTACACTATCATACAAGTACTGCTGATCTCTCATTAGCTAAACAACTGGATACATACATATCGTTTCTTTACCCTTTTGCTCTTTTCAGTCAACTTTATAGCCAAGTACTTACAAGAGCACTCTTTGATTAATTAACATCTTATTAACATGCATTTGTAATACAGTTCACTACGTTAAAATTGACATTAATTTGACACGTATGTATAACAGTATCTTAGGTAACCATGTTATTCGTAATTAAATGTTACCGACCGAATACAGTTTTTATTTATAAGCGATAACATTTTGTGAAACAAACTTCTCTTCGTTGTAACTTTATTTTGCTAAAATATTTCTCACCGTTGGTAACGGTAAGTGAATGCCAATTCAGGACAAACCAAACCAAACAGCCACGCTTACGCCTCCCGCTTTTTAGATGTCTGTCTGTCTGTACTTACATTGAAGATTTCATGACTACTTTAAGCTCCCCGAATAGTGAAGATCTTGGTTGGAGTTTTTAGATATTATGAACGCTAGTTTAGATATATTTATAGCTATTTACCCGCAGCTCCGCCTGCGTTTTTCCCGTTAATGTCCCAAGGGAACTATTTACCGGGATATAAAGTATCTTATATTTCGATCCAGGGCTAGGTCTACTTGCATGCCAAATTTTATCTCAATCCATCTAGTTGTTACCCCGTTATTTAGTAACAAACATCCTAAACATCTTCACAAATTTTCATATTTAGGTATAATATTGGTAGGAAGGATTATGCTTGTAGCTGCGTCTAAACTAGCATAGCTAACACAACCAGCCGCGACTTCGCATGTCGTGCGACTTAGCATGACCTGTAGGCTTATGATGCTACGTTTTGTCGCGCGATAAATAAATGATAAAGCATGAGAGTGATGGATGCTTTATCATTTATTTATCGCGCGACAAAGCGTAGCATCATAAGCCTACTTTACTGTCACATATTGAATGGAAAGAGATAGGTAGTATTTGTCGCGCAACAAAGAGTCGCGCATCACATTTGTCCTAGGCTAGAAGTACAGGACGGTTTATACCGTAAAAAAATATTTATCTGACTATGATGAAAAAGAAAAAAAAAAAATCCTAATTTTTGTGATATATAGACAAAATTTAACATACGCATAGCATAAGTATATTAAATCGTCAAGTAGTGCAAGAGCCAAAGAGTACCTATGAAGACATTTTTTTGTTTTTTAGCGTATGATCTTTTGATGGCCGTAGGAAGTTTTACTCCGTACCTGACTTATATATATTTTACTATATTATTTATGCCACACCTGGCCGTAAAGTGGCTTTTTCCGCACGCTGCGCGCACGGAAAAAGTCGCTCTCTGGCCAAGTGTAGACATAAAATGATGTACACAACACGGGAGGTAATAAAGAAAGCCCTCGATCGCATATTTACGTCCCTCGCTTGCAGCTCGAGCCGCAAACATCTGCGATCTCGCGCTTTCTTTGTATTACCACCCTAGTTGTGTAATGTACTATTTATTGAAGTGGTGTTATTTACAAACGCTGACTGTATCGGCAACTTTAAAATCCAATAACGATATAGGGTAAATATTTAGTCAATATTCATCCAACTGGTCGAAGTGACCAATTGTAGTGTGTATATATATATATATACAGGTTGGGAAAAATCTTTGGGCCCTGGAGGGCTACCTTAAATCCTTTAGTTAGCTGATTTTACTAAAAGGAAACATTCCTTTATTTTTAATAAGAAACAAACCTGCATTCAAAGATTTTTTTTAAATTCTCTTGGCATTTGTAATGTAAATTGTTGGTCAAATAAAATTAATGACAAATTTCACGATTTTTTTACTTGTAAGACCAAATGTTTATTAGAGAGATTTTATCCTGAACCTATCGATTAGTAGAATAAAATAGTGTGCTTATTTTTTTAATTTTTAGCTGGTTCGATTCTCGGGTGAGACAAGCGAATTTTAGGAAATCTTTTAATGTAGTTTTATTTCTTTATAAATAAAGGAATGTTTCCTTTAAGTAGAATTAGCTAAGTAATGGAGTTAAGGTAGTTCCCCTCCAGGGCCCATAGATTTTTTACCACCCTGTATATATGTATGTATACATACAAACAACGGTTAAACCATTAATTATATTTATTTACAATCAAGCTGCATTGCATTCCTGGGCGCAAATGATTTAGTTTTGATATTATTCCGTTACTTTTATCGCGAATCTCAATTTTATTTTTCTGTAAGGAAAACGCTCGTGTTCATATTTATTTATCACAATACTTGGCAACTAGAAACTAACGTAGGTAACATGAACTCTGTTTTCTGCTGATATAATCATTAAACAATCACCAGTTCTCAGTAACAGTAGTTAGTTCTCGGTAGTAGTAAGTAATTTTCCCATAACAGCTGAGCGTCAAAGTGACCTGCGAGAGGTCTACGCGTGTAATCGCCGCTTCGCAGGGCGCATCGATTTTCGACAATTCAGTCAACCTCGCTCGCCCCCGCCTCGCCGCCTACGAGGCAAATGAATCCAAGCTATCTCACGCTATCTATTTGCGTCACCTTACTCATGTTCTTATTTGTTCGTCATTCGGTACTATCTGGGAAGAGTCACCATACCTATGCGAATTGTATTTGTGTTACAAGTATTGCCTCCTCCTTCGGCCCTCCCCTCCTCCCTTTAATCCTTGCAGGTTATAAACGCGCTCCGTGTTCCCCTTTCCAGTGAATGTGGAACATGCGTTTAAAAACAAAATGACTAATTTACTTCGTGTTGAAATACCTACGTAACCGATCTGCATATTTCCCGTTATGTTTACACTATTATGACTTATCAGTCCAGCTAGCGTACTTTTCGTGCCTATGAAAAACAAATGACGTCAGCCAACATACAGGCTGATTTAGTTTTACTTTGATTTACCGTTACCGTAAATTACCGGTATCGTTTCAAGTTAAGAATCAATTATACCACTACTGAACTCATCTTGATTTATAAAATGGCTTCTAACATTGACCAAATCAGTGACAGAATTGATTCGTAACTTTTTCGATACCGGTAATTTCCGGTATCCATAAATCAATACAAAACCTTAAGTGAATCATGTTGAGCTTGATGTAATTTTTACGTCAACGGCACGAAAAGTACGCTCCCAGCTTATCAAGTATTAGACTAATTTTAGCAACTTTATTCGCCAATTATTATACGGGGTCACTTGACTACGGAATCGATCTTCGCGCTATTATTTTTTTTTCTCGGTAGGTATATTGACCGTTCAAGAAAGTTGAGTTTACGTGTTCATAATAGTAAAGATAAGATATTTGAAAGTACATATTTTTCAGATTTCTTAAACATTACCTACATCAAAATGGCTTAGCAAATTTATCCATGTCCTTGATAGATGGATATCCGGGCTTCTAATATATTTATGCCCAAGTATGGTGAACCAAATATCTGATTTATAACTTTTTGCATACGAGTACAACGTTGCGAGTAGCGGATATTACTAGTATACGTATATCAATTAATTATAATTTTGATTCCCTTAGTAAAGAATATATTTTGATGATTTAATTACGAATGTATTGTTTCAGATTTTCCCTATACTTGTAGTACAAGACGGTATTACTTGCCAAATTTCATAGTTCTAGGTCAACGTAAAGTACCCTATAAATTTTGATTCCCTTGAAAGAGTCGAAATATACGTTTTTTTGCGGCATAAACTATCTAACTTAGAAGTTTGGTTTTTTCACAGCTTCAAGGAACTGTAGACCTTAGTATAGGTTTTATTTTCAACTCGATACCTCCATGCGTTCCCCAGATAAAGGGCCTTGACAGACAAATGACAAAGACGGACATCGAAGTGATCCTATAAGGATTCCGTGTTTTCCTTTTGAGCTACGGAACTCTAAATTCTCCGCAACTCGAACGAAATATTATCATGACATTCATAACTTGGGAGTTATAAAAAAGACCATATTTTAGGGAATATGGATATCTTCGTTTATTTTAGAGCATAATAAATAGAAAAATCATAAAATACATTTTTGGACAAAGACAATTTTTTTGTAGAGTTGTGTTATCATTGTTAATTTGCAACATTTATTTTTGAAAATTTTTATTTTTAAAATGAAAAAAGACTACATTTTTCGTCAGAGTCAAATTTCTTGATAAATGGGTTTAGGTCTTTCGTCGAAGACAAGTAGTTTGATGTGAAAAGTCACATCGCAAAGGACGGTGAGGTCAATGGACTATTGCGATGAAAAAAGTGGCGTGGCGTGGCTACGAAGTACTACGAGGGCGTAGCTCGTAGATCGTCGCCTGACGCTAGACGCTACGCATCTCCTTCCTAGCGGTGACAGATTTCGTTGTTTTCTCGTAAGTGCGTGTAGTACAGTTTTCTTTAATTAGCGTACAATTTAGTACATATTTATACATTTTTACTGATTCATAAGAAAGTCGAAAATTCGACGGCAACATAGAAAAATAGATAGCGCCCGCCAGAAAGTATCCTTCCTAGCGGGGGCAGATTAATCGTTGTTTTCTCGTAAGTGCGTGTAGTAGGTACACGCACAATGTATGCGAATGGCGCGAGTTGCGATACGAGCGAGTATCGCAAATAGAGACGCCATGAGCGTTTTTTGACTTAATTATACAACGTTGCATACTAGTATTTTATGCAACAGTTGTATAAGAAGGTTCAAAAAATGCGAATTGCGTGAGTTGCGATACGAGCCGCGAATGCGGCGAGTATCGCAAATAGAGACGCAATGAGCGTTTTTTGACTTAATTATACAACGTTGCATACAATACTTTTTCTACGACAGGTTTTAAAATATAAAATACAAACAAGGCATAACCTGCAAAGAAGGCAAATATGACGTATGACTGTCAGTATGTGTCTATGGTAAACTTTTTATTTTTTAAATGAAGTTGACACGCAGTGAATATATTAAAAATACTTTTGTTTTTATGTTGGCATCAATGAATTTAGTTCAGAAAGTTTCGTTTTTCTTAAAAGCCGTAGGATTTTAATTGTTTGTTAAGTTGGTAGTTGTGCATTTTTACCGTAAAGTTAAAATTGAGCGCTTAATCCTTGACCTAAGTTTAACCTAGATTTAGAAGTCTGTGGTTGCTAGCAATAACGTAAAGTGGCTATAACGACACTAGTGCTGTTATGGGGAATAGAGTATAGACTTCTCTGAACTCATATTATGTATGTTCTTATATTAGTGTTCGTGACCAAATAAAAGACAGATAACAGTACAGGAGTAGAAAATAGTATTTTATGCAACAGTTGTATAAGTGGGTTCAAAAAATGCAAATTGCGTGAGTTGGGATACGAGCCGCGAATGCGGCGAGTATCGCAAATAGAGACGCAATGAGCGTTTTTTGACTTAATTATACAACGTTGCATACAATACTTTTTCTACGACGAGGTTTTAAATTATAAAATACAAAATTAAGAGGCTGACAAGACCTACTTTTGTTGAAATTGATGTTATTTAAGCAGTTTTTTAAGAAAAACCATTTGTTCTAGCACATCAAAAAAAATATATGTTAATATTCATCATATTTCGAAGACCGTAGACGGACGCGATACATAATTTCACGAAATCGGCTCGATAGAAAAAAATTGCAAAGATTGGTCTTAAAATCATCATTAAACGGTTCTATGTCTTTATTTTTTTAACGTATGGGTCTGCAAATAAAAACATGAAGTCAACATATTCATACCTAAACCGCTAACGAGTCACATTTCACAAATAGTCCACACTTTTTTTTATTTCAATTTTTATTTATTATTATCTTCTAAGACCCGGCTGCCCAGAAACAGTGACAGTAGGCTCTCGTTTACTCCGATACAAATAGACAGTGTGCGCTGACGCGCCGTGCTAGACGGACCTATGCTTCTCGTTTGCGCATCGAAAACATCGCAAAAATTTGTTTAACCTTGTGTTAAAAATCTAAAATACTGTATACGTACTTATATAAATCAAAGTTTTAATATAAGAAGTGTAAATATTTAGTTAAGTGTGTTAAATGTATGATCAGCGCAATAGCCACTGGCCTGTCCAAATGAATACTCATTCAGTTTTACACCTTCATGGCGTTGAAATGTGGACCTTATGTCACTGGATATAAGGTCCACATTTCAACGCTTCTTCAGATGCGGTTTTGGCTACGCCCATCGAGAAACGTTTTGTTTGCATAGATCTATAAAGTTTTGGAGTCGACGGTAATAGTTATGTATTATGGGAGGCATCAATACACGAGTATGGTTTTAGGAAACGAGCCGAAGCAGGCATGTCTCACTCCGCGATTTTATTTTGACGTAATTATTATTCTTCCTTGCCTAATGCATTAGGCAAGCTCAGGGCTGCGCCCACACCCGGCAGCGCCTGTATGTATCTGTATGTATGTATGTATGTATGTATGTATGTATGTATGTATGTATGTATGTATTTATGTATGTATGTATGTATGTATGTATGTATGTATGTATTTATGTATGTATGTATGTATGTATGTATGTATGTATGTATGTATGTATGTATGTATGTATGTAAGTATGTATGTATGTATGTATGTATGTATGTATGTATGTATGTATGTATGGATATATGTATGTATGTATGTATGGATATATGTATGTATGTATTATCATACACCGCACTCCAGGGTAATTTTTCGGGCACGTCAGTTAGTAAGGTTTACAAATAAACCAATCAATTTTCGATTTGACAGTATAAGGTATTTGTACTAAGTATTTATTATATTGTATATTATATTCAATCTCATTTAATTAAATTACCTACGTAACATACATTATCATTAGCTACTAAAGGTACTCAGAGTTGCATGGTACATATCTGGGGGCACGGCAGTGGCCCCGCCAAGTCGAGCGCGAAGCAAACACTGCCGTACCGTCCTTTACTGGAACCATTTCGCCGCATTTTCAGGCCCCTATTTGAGAACCTCTAGATAAGACCAGAACGCAGAAATTTTCGTCATCCAGTAAGCTATAATCACATACTTAAAATCCAAAATTTCATGTCTGTAGGTCATTTAGTTCCGAAGTTAAGCGAAAGCAAAGTTTCGCATTTACGACAGACACTCACTGACTCATGATCATCAGAATAGAACTAGTACTTCCCATAAACTCAGAGAGCTGAAATTTTAAACATAGTTAGTTTTTAGCCTATCAAGTCCTAAAAAACCTCCAAATATTGCAACTGCACACATAAGTTTGTAATCCTATACAAATACATGCGATTACAAAGTTTCTTTGTTGACTTGTACCTACTATAACGAATAAAGAATGTTCAACGGCCAAGTCACACAACATTAAGTATAATAATAAAGAAATCGCAGTAAGGTACCTTAAACTTGACACGATTTTGTCTAGATTTCATTACTTTTTAGAGATAAACAAGCAGCTCCATCGAGACTTGGCTAGTTTTTTACAGAATGTTTTTGATGGGATACCAGGTTACGGATACTAAGTATAAATACCTTATACTGTCAAATCGAAAATCGATTGATTTATTTGTAAACCTTACCTTACCTTTATGTTTTTCTCGATGACCTTACATTGCAGGTCATCAAGAAAAACATAAAGGAAGTGCTGTATATTTTAATTCAATATAAACGTATTACTACTTACAAAAATACTGTATTTTTTTCTAATAAATCTTAACTACTTATATTACATATCCAAAATTCATTAAATGTGTTTGAAAGTTTTCATTACTTATTTACGTATTACATATCCAAATTTCATTCTATCTGTTCACGCTTTAATTATGAAAATAAATTAAAAACCAACTATATTATTTTAACGACGCCCTGTCTATTTTATTCTGCGCTCTATGGGAAACCTACAGGAGTTTAACGCCATCTACCGGCAGGCGTGTTTATTTCGATCGCGATCGCAAGCCGAATGCAAACAGTTACGCTTCTCGCCGCTCACTTGTGAATAGCGCTGGGAGCAATTAGGCGGGGCTAGGGGATGGGCCAAAATCCTGAATCCTCAAGGGCATTTTGCTGTTGACAGCGTCTTAATCATAACCTGGAAAAAAGGCAAATATGACGTTTGACTGACAGTATGTGTCTATAATTTAAAATATACTTAAATTAAAAATACTTTTTTTATGTTGGCATCAATGAATTTAGTTCAGAAAGTTTTTTTGTTTCTGTTAAAAACCGTAGGAATTTTAATTGTTTGTTAATTTGGTAGTTGTGCATTTTTGCCGTAAAGTTAAAATTGAGCGCTTAATCCTTGACCTAAGTTTAACCTAGATTTAGAAGTATGTGGCTGCTAGCAATAACGTAAAGTGACTATAACGACACTAGTGCTGTTATGGGGAATAGAGTATAGACTTCTCTGAACTCATATTATGTATGTTCTTATATTAGTGTTCGTGACCAAGTAAAAGACAGATAACAGTACAGGAGTAGAAAAAATACTTTTTGTACGACTAAGTTTTAAAATATAAAATACAAAAATTAGACATAGTTCGTAAACAAGGCAAATATATGACTGACAGTATGTGTCTATAGTAAACTTATTTAATTTGACGTATACTCGCTAGTGACACTCAGTGACGATATTAAAAATACTTTTTTTATGTCGGCATCAATGAATTTAGTTCGGAAAGTTTTGTTTTTCTTAAAAACCGTACCAGGAATTTAATTGTTTGATAAGTTGGTAGTTGTGCATTTTTATCGTAAAGTTAGAATTGAGCGCTTAATCCTTGACCTAAGTTTTACCTAGATTTAGATGTCTGTGGCTGCTAGCAGTATCGTTTTGCGACTAAAACGACACTAGTGCGGTTATGGGGAATAGAGTATAAACTTCTCTAAACTCATATTATGTATGTTCTTATATTATTGGTTCGTGACCAAGTAAAAGACAGAAAAAAGTACAGGAGTAGAAAAAAATAAAAATAAATTCGCTGTAACAACTGCTTTACATTGCTTTAATAAACAAAAAGAGAAACGATTCAGTTTTCAATTATTCTGGTGCTAGCTAATAGAAAATAGCTCTTAGTTGGAGCATATTTTCTCGTTATAATATAATATCATTTCGTTGTCCGTCTGTCATTGACACAAAAACCCTTTTTTCTTAGAAACGGGTTAAGGGGTTGATTGGTATTTGTACTTATATAAATATAGTTAATAAAATTATAATGTTAGAGTAGATCACTGTTTTCTATTAGCAGATTAGATCGCTTATAAATTTATAATTTGCACACTATGTTTTCTCCTCGTACAAAAATTTATACAAAGCAAGTGGTTTTTTGTTCAAAAAGATGCTTTGTATTATAATTTCAAATACGCCTTTTGTAAGGTTTACACCACTGCACTGCGCGCGTTCAATAGGCCAGCCATTCACGTGTACCGTGTACGGTAAATAAAAGTGCCCTTGTCATCACAAACGCGGAATGGATCGTGTGCTATGAAGTTTTCGAATGCCTGCTTCAATTTGCTACACGAATTCGATATTTTCAACAGCTATATTTAATTATGTACCATTCATATGGGATTACGGTAATTTTATGTAAGTTCACGTCGTTAAAAATAACTGCCTTGAGTAGGTAAGGGAAACAGTTGCACGTTGTCCTTCTCGATCTTGTAGTGTAACTAAATGATCTCAACACAGGCAACCTTCATTGAATCTAGTCCATTTTATAGTATACTAGCGAGCGACCCACCCCGGCTTTGCACGGGTGCAATGCTGATACTAATTCTAACTATTAAAAAAAACCGTAAAAACCATTGCGTAGTTATAAAGATCTAGCATACATAGGGAATCGACTTTGTTTTATACTACGTATGTATCTCTAATGATAATTATTAGGTATCATTAGAGGCGGATCTCCTGCATTTGGCCGTAAGCAATATTGTACCTACACGCAAAATGAGTTCTGGTAACTTCAGTTTATGGGCAGCAATGTAGGTATGTATATCAGATTAAAATAGGAATTCCAGTTTATTTTTTTTACAAGCTTTTATTTAACTTACAATGTATGTAACTATGTTTGTTCGGACGGAATCTTGCAACTCAATATTGAAGCAGATATCTTCAACCGATTGAGCTACCATTTTGCAAGAATATGTAAATCAGATGACAATGCAATATTATTATGATATGGACCTGATCGGGATGGAGCACAGGATCATCTAAATTACATAACATAAATTCACCTTGTTCGGGTTCATTTGATTAGTTGCGATTATCCAAGTAACAGAGTACAATCAGCAATAAAATCTTTTCACAAAGAAAAACTTTTTGATAGTATTAGAAAGGATTTATTTACACACTGATTTTACAACAAATATTTAATTAATAATATTTCATAGGCAGACGCACACAAGTATGTCGCGCTTCATACAGACTGATACAGACTGTTTTTAAAACAGCTGCCTAGCTTTAGGGACGTGCGCGCCCTGTAGGGTCGTAAACACAATATCGATTCATGAAATCATCGAGTCGACTATTTTCTATCTAACAATAGAAACTTATTAATCTTTTCTTTTCCTTAAAGGTCACGGTCGATGTGTTAAAAAATAATTGCCGTAATGGTTATATTTCCTGTTTTTTTCTTAAGAGTTTTTTTATTGTAAAATAATTTATATTTATTTCCGGTTTTGTGACACTGTTTACCTCTCAACACAATGCGCATATGTTAAGCACAGCACAGCCTCGCTAATCCATCACTCAAGTTAGTCGAAAAGCCGATGGGGCGTAAAGATTCTCGAATGTAGACCACGAACTAGCAGACAAAAAAGAAGCAGCATGTGTCGACCTCCCACAAGATCATCTGATGACCTGGTTAAAATCGTGCAAAGTCGTTGAACATAAAATGCAAGCGATCGTTCTTTATGAAAGACTGGGAAAGAATATGTTCGGCAGTGGATGCCTCCGCTCCGGGTTGAAATAATGGTGATAAATGCTAGACATGTGTAGCGAGTGAGTGAGTGATTTAAAAGAGCTATAATCAGTTGGTCTAGCTCACCGGCTCACCAGCTGAGTTCCAATTCAAACAACATATCTTTCAACTTTGTCATTCACTCGCTCTTAAGTAATTCTCTTGAGCCGTGAGTTGCGAGAAAAGTCTCAATCAACATGAACTTTTCGTCCCTGTCTTGTCATCGTATACCTATTATGGGCGATTCTCCGAGCGTTTTGACCGCGCGGTTTGACAATCATTACTGTCCGACGATTATTTACTATAACGAAAGGACAAATCGTGACAATTTTGATAAAACTAGACTTAAACTCGGGACTGTTTTTTGGTGTCATAAAAAGTTAACTCTAGGCATCGTTTTTTTGAACAATATTTACTGAGACAATAATGACGAAAATAAAACGCCGTAAAAACGCTGAATATTGGCCCTTATACTGCTCTCTCTTTCGTTCGGAAATATTTCGGATTTGGAGCTACTGAGCTAGTGAGCTTCATATCACTCTTCTCACTTCAGTGACATATTTTGCGCATGTCTAATAGATGCATAAATGTCAAACGCTGCACCAAACAGACTTGCTAATCAACCATCAATCACAAGCGCTTGTCGACGGCAACGCACATGTCGTTAAATTGCTGCATTACACCCCTGCTGAATGCACAGTTTTATTACTACTGATTTGTGGAAAACTTTCACGTTTGCTCTCGCAACACTCCATTATAAATTCCAATGGACAAGTTTAAACACCTGATATTTGCTTTCTGAACTAGTTCTAATAGTTCTCTGCCGTAATTCGAATGAAACAAAACTTTATCCATATTAAGCGTCGCATGCATCTGATTGTATCTGTAAATTTCTGTGTGCGCTATATATCAAGGGTCCAGTGAGATTTGATCGCGCTAGCGGAATCAGTGAGGTCTATGAGTCGGCAAGGGCCCGCGTCGGCGTTCTATTTTTGTATGTTCATGTTTATTTGTCTAACCTAACGTGTTGAACGAAATTTAGTGTCAGATGATACCTTAGTAGTATTTTAGGTTTTAGAAGGTTACGTAGCAAAATATCTAAAAACACATGTTATAATTATAAGGTTTTGCATACGGTCAAAATACATAAAGTCAAATTGCAGAACATACGGAATTTAGGCCTATAACATCTTTTATCATGAGATAACATATATACGGTCTAAATTCATTAAGTTTATAATGTATAGTGCTGAATATGTTTCCAAAATTCAGACGCTAAGTTTCCTCAGAATCGTTTAAGCGGTTAACCAAAACCTATATTTTATATGGCTTGTAAAATATCTGGCACCAGAGACATTTCATCTAGGGTTTCCAAATACAGGATCCTTCGCAATCTCGGTATTAATACCGGAACCTTATTCCTCAGTACCGGGATCCCGGGATCCCGGTATTGGAAATCAAAAAATGTATTTATTACGAAATTACGTACTAACTAGAATTGAACTCGGTTTTATTGGTATAAATTCATATTTAATGCGTCAAATAACAAAATAAATGAAACTCGGAAACCGTTTTGATGAAAAATAACTATATAAAATTTGGTTCCGATGGCCAAATGTATTCATAAGCCCAAATAATAAGCTAGTAGTATATAAATGTACCGACGGGGCCTCGACCCATAATTATTTTTAAGGTTATGACTACCCGTTAGGTAGATGAATTCCTTATAGAAGAACTCCTATTTGATAATTATTTGTTGTGTGTACCGTGTGCAGGCAGAGCGTACCTAAGTAGTACTTAATATTGTAGTATCACTTTGCACGTAATAATCACTGGCAATATACATTGTTAGATCACTGTCAAATTGCCAATAGAAACATTCATTTTCAATTATGTAACGGTAAGATATTGTGCGTCCCCCAAACGTTACCAAACCAAGTCAATTCAGAATATTCAGATTAACCTCTTTCTCAAAGTTGAATCTACGTATCTGGACCGCATCTGAAGGCGTTGGGACTTGGGACTTCATTTTTAAGGCTCATAAGAATATTCTAAGTCATTCAAAGAGAGATGGAGTGGGTTATATCCAGTTGCTCTGCGAGATCGAATTAGAAATTAACGTTTCGATCTGTAGAAGAACCAAAGTGACCGAAATATACGGCGTGGGAGGGACTATACCGACAAACTTTAACTATAGATTCTAACAACTATTAGGAATTAAAAATGTTATGTGATGTATAGTCGAAAAACGCTTACTTTCCAAGATATTCATTATTTTGTAAATGAAAAATCCCAAGTGTGTAACAAGCCCTAATAAATGTGACTAAGATACCTTTACTATTTTTTTAAAATCCTTTAACTAAACAGGAATTAATCTTCGCAGTATTTGATGGTAAGCGACTACGAGGCCAAAAAATTGACCTTTCGTTTCCATTTTACCTTTTTTTTTTCTTTTTGATAACTTTTCAGCCAGTAAGGACATGTTTATAACGAGGGGCTTAATTTACTGATTTATTTTGTTCCATAAGACTATTAATGTAAAATGACAATATTCGACCCATGTTGATATAACATTTTTTACTCGTCACACCACCAGGAATTCATGGCTAAAGTATGTCGGTATAGTCCCTCCCACCCTGTATAGTTTTAAATCTTATATGTCAATGGGCAGAGCATGTTTCTTGTAGGATTGAGTTCCGATTTCCCAACTAAGATAATATAAGAGAGAACTGATGGTCTGATGAAGGTCAGGTCTCTGGATGCGAGTGGTGCCGAACGACTCACCATGGCGTTATTTGGGGAGTACTTATTTATGATAATATTATTACAACTATACTTGAAAGATACTACGTCAATCAATAGAGGTATTTAGGATACAACATTCAATCAATTGCACGGCTATCTGGCAAAGAAGACGTACTCGGTCGGGTTGGTTCATGGTAATAAAAAGACAGGAAGGTGCTAGATTAGCATGAGTGCTAGTAGCAAGCTTCTGACGTGGCCGAATATTAATGTTTTAATAGGAAAATTCAGTTAAAGTAGCACATTTCGTTAATTGTACTTAATACCGGGATCCCGGTATTGCACCGTCAATACCGGTATTGTAAAATGGCCCTAAAAAGCCCGGATCCCGGGATCCCGGTATTGGAAGCTCTAATTTCATCTGAGCCCTCAGGTAGCGACGCATAAACAGCTCTTATTGGTGCGGCTGTGTCAGAGGCGTAGCGACGTAAAAAGGCGCCCAGTAGACTTATGATGCTACGCTTTGTCGCGCGATAATTAAATGATAAAGCATCCGTCACTCTCACACACTATTTGGCAGAACGTGCTTTATCATTTATTTATCGCGTGACCAAGCGTAGCATCATAAGCCTACAGGGCACGCATCCATCCAAACTGCGCCCTTTTGTTTCCTGGGTGGATTTCACAGCGTTTCAAACGCCGTCATAACCAATCCCGAAATTTCGATGATTCACTTTAAGAATGTATCCCATTATTTTGATAAAATCCGAAAATAGTACCTACTATTTACCCGACTGCGGCGAAGCCCAAAGGAGGGTTATGTGTTTGACCTGTATGTATGTATGTATGTATGTCCGTTCCTGTGTCCGCTCGTAACTACTCAACGGCACATCCGATTTTGATAAATGATACATCATTAGATTCGTCTTGATGGTGCGAGTGTCACTGGGTATGAAGTTCGTTAAAATAAACAAAATGGCGGATTTTATGCAGTTTCAAAGTGCACCGCGGTCGGGTTTTTTTTTAGTAAAAATGTGGTTATTTATTTCATGTTTTGATCAAAAATTATGTAATTTTTAAAAAAAATGTCATCATAATATCGGGATTGGTGATGACGGCGGTTGAAACGCTCTGAAATCCACCCTCCTAGGGACACCCGGGGTGGATAATCCATATATGACATTTTTTGTATAGTTTTGCATAGGCAGTAAATTTCGGTTTACTTCAATTATTACATCATAAGCCTGAACTAGGAAAAACCTGTGTCTCAGGCAGTGAAAAAGTGAGTATAGGTTATAAGGAAAAACAACTAGATTACCTAAATATGAAATAAATTCGTGTATAAGGTTTAAATTCAAATTACAACTAAAAAAAATACTTAACAATACATCTGTATCTTTAAGCTTGACTTTGTAAATTTTATCTACGTATCTGTATAATTTTATCTACATTAAATAAAAAAAGAAGGAACATAATACAATGCTTATTTTAGAACAGTCAGTATGAAATAATCATATTCATTTTGTACTTCGATATCTTTCGACCAATCGTGTTGTATGTATTTCGAACGTTATACACAACGAACATTATCATTTAGATTTTCGACATTCTAGCCATATGTGTATCGAGTTTAAGACATTCGATCTTACGTAGATATTTTGCTACGTAACCAGTTTAACACAACCAGGGTAATGAAATGTGTGCTCATCAAAACTGTTCTAATCCCTACAAAGTTGTATGGAGATCAGCGCGGTACTTTTTCTCTACAGTGTTTAAAATGGGATCCGTTTTGCAGAAATGGAGTACGAGTATGAAGAGGAGGAAGCGAGTGACGCAGATAAAGAACTGCGGCCGGTTGTGCGCCGCACCGCCAAACACATCGCTGCCGGCGAGGAGCGGCCCAGGATCAACTCCAGCCAACAGACCACGCCGACAGAAGGTTAGTGCCATTTTTCCTATGTAGATATAAAATTACCTAGTAGCCCTGGTACAAGAAAACTCCGTACCTACGTTCTTTCCGAGACGGTTGATGATGACCTTGAACATGATGCCGTTGTAAGCTTTTTATGTTGCCATTCTGTGCAAATAAATTATCCAAGCAAAATGCGTTTCTTCAATTAAGTACTTGCTTCTAAAAAAACAGAATTTTCGGCTAGTAACATTAGATATAGGATTTTTGTTGCCCAAATAAACAAATAACGCGTAAAACAAATAATTTCGCGGGCCGGTCAAAATTTACAAGGTATTTTCCGTTGACTTAGAACTATGAAATTTGGCAAGTATACGTAGTACCCTTCTTATACTATAAATATAGCACAAAAATCCGAAACTATACATTTGTAATGAAATCATAAAAAATATAGTCTTTACTAAGGGAATAAATATGTATAGGGTACTCGGTGAGCGCGTATACTCAAGTCTATAATCCCTTAAACCCGTGAAAAAATCAAACTTCTAAGTTAACGTAAAAAAAAACCGGTCAAGTGCGAGTCGGACCCGCGCACCGAGGGTTCCGTACAAACTCATAAGTAGATACGCGAATAGTTCAAGAAAAACTGTATGTCGATTTGTTTAGTACAAGCAAATAAGTATATGTTATGATTTTTGCAAATTTCTAAAAAACAGTGCAGGTTAGGAAAACAGTTATATTTTCCCTCTAATATTGAGAACCTGACGTGTAATGATTCTATTTAATAGCAAGGACCATTAAATCAAGAGGACTGTCATTCTCCATACAAAAAGCTGTTCCCCGAATTTACAACGCCATCTATGTATAAGCTTGGTAAAATAATTATAATATTATTTACAATTACTTAACTTTGCAAACGTGACACAGTATTTAAATGTATTTAAATGTATTTATTATTAGCTGTTTACGAACTAATTGTTACTATACTATGTTTCTTTGTTTAATTATAACATCGTTAAATGTTTAGTGTTTTAGCGCCATCTAGTTTTGCCCGGAAATCCCCTAGCGTGAAACATGCCATCGCTTAGTTTTGCTACTCGCCGCTAGGGATTTCAAGTTTTGAAATTTTCTAAAAAGGTATTAAAGTTAGCAAGACCGTTCTATTTTTCCTGTAATATTCAGGTTGATATTTATAATTAGTAATTATGACACATTTTTCTGATCAGTAACTTCGGAGATAATAGGGGGGGAATGGTACATAAAAATGTATAAATTAAAAACTACTTATTTAAGAAAAAAATAAAAATGCTGTTTTAATCTACAAATGAAGCCCTTTCATTTGATACCCCACTCAATATAATAGCCCTACTTTCAATTTTCAAAGTCCCATTACGGAGCCTTTTAAAAAAAAAGTAAAAAAGGTACAAGATATTTTTTATGTCCAATAAGCTCGGGTTAGCTACTTTTAACACTATTCCAAATTTCAAATCGATAGCATCAGTAGTTCCTGAGATATCTGGCTGTGACAGACGGACAGACAGACAGACAGACAGACAGACAGAGTCGCACCATAAGGGTTCCTTTTTTACCATTTTGGTACGGAACCCTAAAAAAGATACGGCTGTTTATATCGCAAAAAATGTATATTTCGACACTCTCAAGGAAACAAAAATTTATAGGGTAGGAAGTTTCCGTTGACCTAGAACTATAAAATATGGCAAGTAATACCGTCTTATACTACATGTCATAGGGAAAAGTCTGAAACTATACTTTTTTATTATTTTTCGATTGTCTTTATTTAAGTAGGTACGTATTTCTACGGTACCCTCGGTGGGCGAGTCCGACTCGCACTTGTCCTGTTTTTTAAGGTCTTAATCAATGGCATCATTGTCGTAACTAACTATCTATTCCTCCCGGCTTGCCTAATATCAGGCATTTGACCACCTTATTCTACAGCTCTTATGGAAAATGTACGCCAAATCTGCACCGGCTTGCCCAAGGATAGCTTTTACGCCACGCCACTGTTAGGTACCTATGGTTTAATATTTTGGTAACTAAAGTAGGTACCTATTTAATGAAGCGACAGTAGGTATACTAAATTTAACCCATCTTCTATAGTAGCACCACCACTATTTAGCACAATTCGACGGACACTTTTCAAAACACAGACTATAGCTCTCTCCATACTAAGCACAATACTCGTAACAGGGATGACGAGTAATGCTGAATTTTAGATTGGAAATGGAAAGTGCCACAACGACAAGAGTTCATCCTGTAACTTACAAAACTCACTTGTTATGAAAAATACTTTTTCTCAAACATGGCATGAAATGTTGACATTACGTGCCTAAAAATAGGCCGCAAAGTACCTCGTTTCCGGTGCGGCTTGACAATGTATTTTTTTTTTAAATTCCAATCCACATTTATTTGGGCCACAGCATCACGGCATTCAGCCATTAAAAAAACAAAAAACGATGTTTGCTATATTTTGCAGTTTTATTTATTTCAAATTGACATGAACATAACAAATAACACATTATAAACAATTTTAAATTGCAATTTTAACTACCTACACGAATACACATTTAAAATATATCATCTAAATATTCGCAGTAAAAA
Organism: Eudemis profundana; assembly: GCA_947034925.1. Classification (NCBI taxonomy): domain Eukaryota; kingdom Metazoa; phylum Arthropoda; class Insecta; order Lepidoptera; family Tortricidae; genus Eudemis; species Eudemis profundana. Next base: position 33,483,312 of record OX344794.1, read on the forward strand.
TGTGAACTGAAACAGCTTTTGCATTGTCTATGGATATAATATGTCACTAATGTCACTTTCTGACAGAAAGTTTGTGTTATAAAATAATAAGTAAGGTTATTATAGTAAGTTTATTTATTTCATTGCATATTTGAGAAAAGCACTATACATATCTCGGCGGGAAATGGGGTTGCCAGCCTCGTAACTATCTGGCCTCGCTTCGCTCGGCCAGCTATATGTACTCGGCCGGCAACTCCTTACTTCCCGGCCTCTGCAGTAATGTACTATAACTCAGAACAGTTCTATATCCTAGTAGAACTTATAATCGTCTCTATATCCTATATCTTACGAGTAATTACAACGCAACGAATGTTTTGATATTCATCATTTTGTATTATGCTTACGTACCGTGAAATGCGTATCCTTCTTTAACCCAGTACGGCTGTGACCCGTAACTTTAAATAGAATAGGTCGGCTCGGCTCGAGCGCTAGCAAGCGAGATTTGTCTCCCTATACCCTAGTTTGTAAACTGACACAGATATCGTTATCAAATAAGACGTGCAGTTTAACTTCATCTACTTAATATAGTTTTGAAGTTTCGACTTATTGGAACATACGTGAAATCCGGCGAGGCGCCCGGATTCACGTACGAGTATAACTACGAAACTGAATAAAATGAAAACAAGCGCAATGCAGTGTTTTACAGTCAGTACAAAATTGTTGAATTAAAAACGACGCGAGACTCGATTATTTCGAACAATTTATGTGAGTAATTAAATTTAACATACCTACAAATATCGGAAATATATGATTTCTTACGTTTTAAATTTGATTTGCATACTATTTAAATTGAAATCACGTTTGCAGAGTTTGCGAACTGTCCTAGTTAATAAAGTAAGAGACTGGCCGGACCTAGTAAATAGATTACCTATCTTGATTGAGCGTTCGCGCCTGTATCCCGACAGTTTAACGTAGTTACAGTGGCAGCAATTACTTTCCCCTAGTCATGAGAGCGTGTCATTTTATTTTGAATCTTACTGACAGCAGTACAAACTTCGATATCTCTTCTCTGTTCCAAGCGAACGTTCAAAATGGCGAAAAGGGTTCCATAATGATCGAGTTAGAATATCACTTGCTTTGTTACCTGTGTCTATATTTGCTATTGATTTAATTTTTGGTTAGTCTGAAGCAGGTGTCCAACGGCGAGATCTAGCCTCAAAGAATTTCATTCCCGTCTAAATTCTAGTACGTTTCAATGACCTCAATTTGAGGAATTACTAACTCTGTACTCAGTTAGGTACGTACCTATTTTGCGATTTCCTCACAAGCCCTGTGCTGAATAGAAGCCATTAATTGAATCAGTTCGGTGAATTCTCTTTGGGTCCTGCAAGTCAAAGCCCTAGCTAGAATTAGCGCCAATGAAGTTGGGATGGTTGGATGGAGTGGAGATGGATCCGCGAGTCGTTAATTACCTATTCAACACCACTCTAATACGAATAGGCTCTATTAATAAAATCACATATAACAAATTATAATATACAACACGCAATTATAATGGACGGATAAACGGTTGCTTATATTAACGTAGTACTAGTAGTAGACTACTTACTTACGTGAGTACAGAAGGTACAGTACGCAAAGTTGTACAGTGCAAGTAAATGATATTTTAGGTCAAAGGGAAGGATATAAAATTCTAAGATATCTTCATATAATATAGGAATAATATAAAGAAGAATTCTTCCGTGTTACTCGTACACTATTAAGTAATTTATTTATATAATATTGTAGTGGGACTACGCTATGTTTGCAGAGGTCGAAAAGAGGATTTATCTAAAAAATGCATATGGTAATATCACAAGCAAGAGGATTAATTAATCTTTACACTTGGCAAATATATTTTTGTTTAATAAGTATAAAATATGTTTACATACCTACTGAAATAAATATTCAGGACAGTTTTTCACAAATCGATCTAGTCCCAACCAAACTAAGCAATGCTTGTATGCATGTTCATATAATTCATACTTAAATACATATAAATTATCCAAGAACCTGGATATGTAGATAGATATTACAATAATCGGAAGAATGATTGCCAAGTATCAAGTTTAAATAATCCTCTTGCTGTGGTTATCCCATGTTGCAATAAATATATTTTTTAACTAGCTGACCCGGCGAACCGGCGTACCGCCTAAAAGTAGATAAATTTAGTGATAGCTTTTACTTTGCTAAAATTGATTTATAATGAATACAAAAACATGATTAAGATTAATTTATTGGAACCGGCTAAAATAGCTCGTTCACTCAACCATTCGTTATTTTTGAGGTTAGTAATGATGTTTGGGAATACTCTGTCGATAAGCTCGTCTTTCGATGAGACAAAATTACAAAAAATCGATGAGAATGAAATCAATCCCCTGGATTCGTCAACAGGAATACGGCCATTACCGATAGTCAGCAATTGCTTGAAGAAATCTTCAGCAGATGGATCGTTCAGCAATGCTACTCTCATGTTTGCTACCAGCTCAAGTTTCTTCACATTGTGCCACAAATTGGATGATTTGAGGCAAGCGTTAATTTCATCGGCAGTTGTCGATCTTGAAATGACTGTTTGGCGGAAATAATTGCGGGAATACATCACAATGATACCACACACCCACCACACAATGATATATCACAATGACATCCTGTATATACCACAGTGACACCCTGTATATATTACAGTGACACCCTGTATATAACAAAGTGACACCCTGTATATAACAAAGTGACATCCTGTATATATCACAGCGGCGTCCTGTATCTATCAGTGACATCCTGTATATAACACTGTGACAACCTGTATACATCACAGTTACACCCTGTATATATCATAGTCACACCCTGTATACAACACAGTTACACCTTGTATATATCACAGTGAAGTCCTGTATGTATCACAGTGACACCCTGTATAAATCATAGTGATAGCCTGTATATATCACACTGACATCATGTATATGTCACAGTGACACCCAGAATATATCACAGTGAGTCCCTGTATATATCACAGTGACATCCTGTATATACCACAGCGACACTCTGTATAAATCATAGTGACACCCAGTATAAACTCATAACTCCCGAGGGAGTTATAGATTTTCATACAGTTTTTCCTCCCGTGGGAGTTATAGATATTTGTAACCCACGGGGGGTAAATCGGCTCGAGTTGGTCTATAAGCGCGCGTGTTATAACACCCTTTACGAGCAAGTGTGATGAAAAGAAACTTACAATAAGAATAACGTATTCCGATTCGTTATTATTTATTTTTGGTGACTGATAAACGAAGCAACATTCATTCATTCGTTCATCGATAAATTTTTGTTCTTTGTCAAGCCCTTACGTCGATGAAATATTAAAGTGTGTGCGTGTATTGAGACGGCGCGGGTGTTATGTGTACTAGCCAATAGCAGCGACAGCGTTGCTGTCTCTGATCTTTGATGGTGGTGACGCTAGTTTATTTGTGGGTGTTGTCTTTGCCGGCGACAGATGGGCGACAGAGGTTCTAAAACAAAATGCGTGTGATTCCACATCTTTGTTTCTTATATATCTGTGGGTGGAATAACCGTGAATTCAGCTGAGATGTGTTTAGATGTCAATTTATTTTTAACCAACTTAGAAAAACCGGGGAAAGCGGTTTTTAGTTCGTTTTTCTTATTAAAGTCAACCGGGGTAATTGTGTTTATAGGATTAAATGTGTCTTTATAAGATTCCATTAAATCCAAACTCTTCAAAATGATTTCCATACCTGCCTGTAGTATACGCTGTACTTTACAGGCAGGTACGGTAGAAATAATTTTAAAGAGTTCAGATTTGAATTTTTAAAAGACGCATTTGCCCCCTTAGTCGCAACTACCCCGGTTGCCCTTATGTCATATTCCAATACCTGAGGGTTGATTCTGATGATGGGATTCTGAAGAAATCGAGAGACTACTGCTGAGGAAAATATTCCCAAAGCCACAGAATTAGTCATGAATCCCTGAGTGGCGCTTGCAATGATGAATAACGACGCTTCGGACTGGGAGCGTCCGGGGAGGCATCCCGTGGGAGAACTGATAGCGTCACTTGTTCGACGCTCATTGACGTTTTGCCGCCTAACCGACACCCTTGTTATGTTTGATATACGGATTAATGCGATGTGTTGCTTTTCAATAAGTAACCGATGGAATTAGGAGTGGGTGGTCCTTGGAGAAAAAGGTCCGTATTGAGAAATAGTACATTGTGTATCAAGGGCGGTAAGTAAGGAATTACAAACGAGTGTTTGTTACAAGGTCGAGGCGAAGCCGAGGGCTTTAATAACACGAGTTGGTAATTCCTTTACCGCCCGTGGCACACACAATGTTTTTCATCACACTTGTGAGGAAATCTAATTAACATAACCTAAATAAACTTGTAAAACTGACAGTGACATTATATCCATAGACAATGCGAATGTCAAGTCACGTTCGGAAACCATAACGGTAAAGACCTAAAACAATTGATTTTATATTTGAAAAAAAATACTGAAATACACTATTTAAACATTAAATTAATGTAACAGAAATATGTGTTTATATGTATTTGCAATAACAATTATCTTTAAATAAATATTTCAGTTATAAAAGTTAAAAATGTAGACTGGCATTTTCTTTGAACACGACAAATAAGAGTAAAACAAAACCATACAATACAATACAATACAATACAAATATTCTTTATTGCACACCAGAAAAACATATTATAAGGGTACATTACATAATTAACATAACTTAAAGGTAGACAACAGGCGGTCTTATCGCTAAAAAGCGATCTCTTCCAGACAACCTTTGGGTGGCGGAATTGACGCAAAATTAAACCAGAAAGTAGGTGGTGCGAAGGGTAACGAAGCGAGAGCTAATTTAGTATCAAAAGTAAATACCCGTGAGGGCAAACATAAACATACATAAATAAATAGATAGATAAACCTACATATACATACATAAATACAAATAAATAAATAGAGCCACCATCCATAGTTTCAAATGTAAGAAGAAAACCATTACGCCCTAGGGCGTAATAGATCATTTACCGCCCGCAGAACCTACGTGTAATGACACCATTTTCGAGCAAGTGTGATGAAAAATACCTTAACTTATTAAGTCATGGCATGGGAGGAGATGGTCCTCAAAGCAAAATGTCCATAAGGGCATTTTAGTACTCCAAAATAAAAATACCCTGAAATTGTTTATATTTATCGGATATTTTATTCACTTTTAGGCACTGGTCCCACCGCCCCTGAGTATATAAGTAAGGTTGGGCGAGTAACAGTTCATTGCGGGCCGACCAGGCACAGTGTGGTCAATCAACCTTTCCAGATCCGGGACCAGTGCTTTACTATCCCTTATTTAAAAATCAATTATAATCAAGTACCTACTAGTTTTTGCCCGCGACTTCGTCCGCGTGAAATTCGAATACTAATGTGAATGATTCAATTATGTATCTATGTAGTAATAGTAAAATGCTTATATCTTCCGTGTTTCTCGGTCGATCTTAATTTTAATTTCAAGATTTTTTTACGGTAATTTCATATTTTGATAAAGTATGCGATAAAAAATTCATGCATATTCCCAATCCTATAAAAACTTTCATCTGTTTCTATTAAACAATTCTTTACTTTTCCACCATACTGCTTTGTCAGGGGATGGAATACGTGTGTTAGATTTCAAACCCACAGCAAGCTATAAAGCTTCTTTACTTAATTGTATAGTTTTGAATTGGACTAGGATCTGCATCATAGCTTTTATGATCATCATTTCTCTTCTTGGATTTTTTTAATCTAGGCTCTTCCGTTTGTCCCACGTGCCCAAGGTCACAATAGAGCTTCGCAATTAGTAACAATTAAAACAGTACAAAACCTTCGCAGTTTAAGCGCGTCTCTCATTTAACTACTCTTTTTATGGACCATAAACCTTATAGTAACACTAAATAATACGCCCGGGAGACTCCAGAGCGAAACAACGAACTACTTCCTTTTTTTATTGTTTATACCTTTCGTTTTGCATTCCAAAACAACACAAAGTATTGTAATTTTGGCATCTTGCCTATAAAATATATAAATCTGTTCTATTTTTTTCTTCTATATTATTTATCTTCTTACCGGAAAGGAAAGGTTGTGATTATGATTTTAGTGGTCTATACTGTGTGTATGTACATACGTGTTTGTAACGTAGCGCCTAAACTTCTCATCTGATTTTAATGAATGTGGTGTCAATCGATTCGGCGCTTTCGGAGGTGTATGTCAGATTCCGTTTTCGGAATCTGACCTACAAGGAATCTGACGAAAACGGAATCTGACCTACAAGGCATCTGACGAAAACAGAATCTGACCTACAAGGCATCTGACGAAAACGGAATCTGACCTACATGGCATCTGACGAAAACGGAATCTGACCAACAATGCACCTGACGAAATCAAAATCTGACCTACAAGGCATCTGACGAAATCGGAACCTGACCTACAAGTCATCTGAAGAAATCGGAATCTGACCTACAAGTGCATCTGACGAAAACGGAATCTGACGTAGGAACACCTCCGAAAGCGATTCGGCTATATATTTAACCGGCTTCAAAAAAGTGAATATGGTAAATCTGTTGCGTTGTGCGAATCGAATCTAAAATAATAGCGCCACCGACGAATATGTTTTTCTTTTCGTCATTAACATTTCGGTAAATATTGTTGAAATAGATAATCGATCGAGGTAATTTTTGTATGAAACCGAAAGGCAGTCCCGAGGCTCAGTCTAGTTTTATCAACATTATGGCGGCTTACTCTTCCATTGTCGTAATAATCGCGAAATAATATTGGCGCGGTCAAAACGCTCGGAATATTCATCCCCAAATATTCCATAAAATATCTGTAGGCGTGTGATGCTACGCTTTGTCGCGTGATAAATAAATGATAAAGTATCCGTCACGCTCTGACAATATGTGTGTCCACAATATGACTGGAGTTGTAAATATCAGTGTTTATCGGTTTAATTGTTTCTAACAAAGCACACTTGCGTTTACAAAGAAGTAGACTCACGGGCGGTTTAAGAGCATCTGGGATCAGAAGAGTGCTCAATGGCGTTACAAATTGTCCATTGTGAAAGATGAACGAGGTACGGTTTATCGATAAACTTTAAGACTTAGTTCTAAGCGGAGTTGAGGGAATTTTATTTGTTTGAAAATGCGATACAAGTCATAAATACTTCATTATTAAGGCAGGTTTGAATTTCATAATAAGTATAGGAGAAGAGATTGGGTCTATTATTTATACATATACATATGTATACTAAAAAAATACTAGCCAGATTACATTGAATTTTTTTAAGTTCACATGTAAACTGTGACCCTAGTGGACAGATAGGGTACCTATTTTTATCCAACTTTTCAAAAGAAATTGTGTGTTTTCTATAGATAGGTACTAAAATACAAAGTCGCACGCATCGTTTGTTTATCAGTATTTCGAGGGATCATTTCCCATATTAAAGATGCTCTTAATCTTAATTATCTTGATTATTAAGGTACATACTAGGCGACTCCTTACCTGCTTGGTTGTACGAAGGGGGGAAAGTGAGAAAGAATAGGTAGACCTACGTAATAGTCTTTCAACTTCGTAATACATTATATGTCCGGAAAATTAACCCGGTTTAACCTTTAACCTACAATATGTACTAGTCGAATACTAACAATTAGTGATAAACAAAGAAAAGAGCAATTATTTTACAATAATGGACACTGAGTTCGCCAGCTTCACGCGACCTAGTTTCTAAAGCAGGCAAAAATAATCGCAGGAAGTGCAATCCTTACCTACTCGGCCTGGTTTATCATGCATTTGCCGAGCTAGTGTACATTTTCAAACAGATATGGTTTGTGGGTTGCTCAAAACTTCTCGCGAGTATAAGCCACTAGTACTCTTATAATAATCCCAAACATTTAGTTTTCATGTTTGTGTTATATAATTCTGAAATAATTATACTCACCATTTCCTCTTTTTAGGGTTCCGTACCAAAATGGTAAAAAAGGAACCCTTATAGTGCGACTCTGTCTGTCTGTCTGTATGTCTGTCCGTCTGTCTGTCTATCTGTCCGTCTGTCACAGCCAGATATCTCAGGAACTACTGCTGCTATCGATTTGAAATTTGGAATAGTGTCAAAAGAAGCTAACCCGAGCTTATTGGACATAAAAAATATCTTGTACCTTTTACACTTTTTTTTAAAAGGCTCCGTAATGGGACTTTGAAAATTGAAAGTAGGGCTATTATATTGAGTGGGGTATCAAATGAAAGGGCTTAGTTTGTAGATTAAAACACCGTTTTTATTTTTTTTCTCAAATAAGTAGTTTTTGATTTATAAGTGCAAACGTACCATTCTCCCCCTATTATATCCGAAGTTACTGATCAGAAAAATGTGTCATAATTACTAATTATAAATATCAACCTGAATATTATAGGAAAAATCGAACGGTCTTGCGAACTTTAATATTTTTTTAGAAATTTACGAAAACTTAAAATCCCTAGCGGTGAGTAGCAAAACTAAGCGATGCCCTGTTTCACGCTAGGGGATTTCCGGGCAAGAACTAGATGGCGCTAAAACACTAAACATTTAACAATGTTATAATTGAACAAAGAAACATAGTATAGTAACAATTAGTTCGTAAACAGCTAATAATAAATAAATTCTAACATTTAAATAGTTGAATAATTGTAAATAATATTACTTATAATTCTTTTACCAAGCTTATACATAGATGGCGTTGTAAATTCGGGGAACAGCTTTTTGTATGGAGAATGACAGTCCTCTTGATTTAATGGTCCTTGCTATTAAATAGAATCATTACTCGTCAGGTTCTAAGCATTATAGGAAAAATATAACTGTTTTCCTAACTTGCACTGTTTTTTTACGCAAAAATCATCACATATACTTATTTGCTCCTACTAAACTAATCGACGTTAATTCGCGTATCTACTTATGAGTTTGTACGGAACCCTCGGTGCGCGAGTCCGACTCGCACTTGACCGTTTTTAGGGTTCCGTACCAAAATGGTAAAAAAGGAACCCTTATGGTGCGACTGTCTGTCTGTCTGTCTGTCTGTCTGTCTGTCTGTCTGTCTGTCCGTCTGTCACAGCAAGATATCTCAGGATCTACTGATGCTATCGACTTGAAATTTGGAATAGTGTTAAAAACTGCTAATCCGAGCCTATGGGACAGAAAAAGAATCTTATACCTTTTTTACTTTTTTTTTTAAAGGGGACCGAAATGGGATGTCATAAATCGAAAGTTGAGCTAATATATCGAGTGGGATATCAAATGAAAGGGCTTAATATGTAGATTCCAAAACAGTTTTTATTTTTTTTCTTAGACATGTAGTTTTTGATTGAAGACAAAAACCGTTAAAAAAAATACCGTTCCCCCCCTATTATCTCCGAAGATACTGAACAGAAAAATCTGCAATAATTACCGATTATAAATATTATCCTAAATATTACAGGAAAAATAAAATGGTTTTGCTAACTTGCAGCGTTTTTTAGAAATTCGCAAAAATCGTAAGACAACCTTATTTGCTCCTACTAAACTAACCGCGGCATATGTCGATGTATGGGCACAACAGTTTCACAAGAGCAAAGTTAAGTTTGTCCCACCATACAGTTTTTCTTGAATTATTCACGTTTCTACTGACAAGTTTGTACGGAACCCTCGGTGCGCGAGTCCGACTCGCACTTGACCGGTTTTTTAGTACATACACTCGGGTGCAAAGAAATCGAGCCACCTTCACATTTTTTCTAAAATCAATTTTATGGAAAAACTGTAAAAGGAAATCTGAAAAATGGGGTATCGTTTGAAAGATAATTTTGTTTTCTATCGAATGAGCTTATTTTCACGTGAAAAACGGGTGATTTTTCATACATACAGGGTAGAAAACAAAACTCATGTGAAAATGCTATTGCAGCACCGCTATGAAAATTCGAGTATAGGGAAAAAATTCATGGAAAATTAAACATTTTTTTTTCTTTCAGTATTTTGTATTCCCTCCTCTAGCTCTACGACATGCTTTCATGCGATTATGCATGGATCGAACCAAGTTGCGGATGTATTCTTGAGGGATGTCGGCCCAAACCTCTTCAACGGCGGTTTTCAGCTCACGAAGAGTTTCAGGAACTGGATTCCTTTCTCGAACTCTCCATTTCAATTCGTCCCAGAGGTGATCTATTGGATTAAGGACAGGACTTCTTGCTGGCCAATCCATGACAGGAATACTGACGCTCCTAAGGTAATTCTTGGTGATTGTGGCGGTGTGCGGCCTGGCATTATCGTGCATAAATAAAAAATTATCACCGATAAAGCCCGCAAATGGAACCACATGTTCAGCTAAGATCTCCTCTATGTAGCGATGAGCAGTGAAGCCTCCTGCGTTAGGCCTATCAGGCCCTACGACGAATACAATATCGGTCTTCGCCTCCAATGAAATACCGGCCCAGACCATGACAGATCCACCGCCATATGCGACCGTTTCTTCGATGCAACACTGCGAAAATCGCTCTCCTGGTCTTCGGTAGACCCTTTCTCTTCCATCGTTGCCAAAAAGACAGATCCTGCACTCATCAGAAAACATCACGGTCCTCCAATGCTCAAGGGTCCAATTGATATGGTCCTGAGCGAAAACACGGCGAGCTGTGCGATGAGCTGCAGTCAACTTGGGCCCATTGGCAGCTCGATGTGGTCTCAGATCTCGTTCCTTGAGACGTCTTCTCACAGTCCATCGACTTATGGACACATTCCGGACCTCCTGCAGTTTCTGCTGTAGCTTAACAGCGTTGAGTCGGCGCGCCCGTAGAGAAGTCATGACGATGAAGCGGTCGTCTGTTTGTGAGGTAGACCGTACCCTGCCTGTGCCGGGTCTTCTCGTAAAGGCACCACTCTCTCGGTACCTCTGGAACACTCGTTGGACTGCTGATCGGCTTAAATTCAGTTGTTGGGCCACTTGACGCTGACTCAGCCCGGTTTGGAGCAGAGCTACGGCTTGGGCGGCTTCAGCAGGGGTAGTATCCATTTTTTATTAACTTTCTGGCAAATTTAATAGAGAACAATGTCACAGGTAGAGTTGTAATTCACAATTGATGGGCAATTACTGAAAATTTATCATTTTATACCTTCCCAAACGGCATAATCCACACGTGCATTAATTAGCTCATTAGTAATGGGACAACATTATCACCCATAATTTCGTAATGACACCATTCTTGATTATAAAATTAGCTTTATTTAAAAGCTGAATAAATTACCTTTCTAAGGACATCCTAATTTGTTTGTTTTCATGTGCAGATCTTGAATAAATCGAACAAACATGAAAGTTGCACAGGTGGCTCGATTTCTTTGCACCCGAGTGTATTTGCGTTTCGTACCCGCCTCGTAATTACGCCTGGGGTCCTATCCTCACCTAGTCGATTTTTTTTAACTATCTCTAGGACAAGCTGCGCATAAAACTACTAAATATCAAACACCTCTATTCGTTACTTGATTTTTAGTATATGCAAGTTGGCCTTGAGATATTGGGGCGTGACGGTACAAGTTTCTGTTAAAAAAATGTTTTTAGACCATATTTTATTGCTGACTGTACTTTTTTGTATAATCGAAAAAGAAATGTATTATCACTTATCTAGTCCTATCCTATGCTATCCTATGGCCTGGGCAGCTGAAACGAAATAAAAGTTTGTAATAAACGGTTGCAGTTACATAATAACATCACACAGTGCTATCCTGCGGCTTGGACTTTTGTTTGAAACGCACCGGTATCCTAATAATGTAACCACGATCGCATCTGTGTAGATTCCCTACACGGTTTACGGAGTTAAGATGGCAGTAACTCCTAAGTCCAAACTAACTTGGGAAATTGTTGAAAAAGCTCTTGGGTAACGAATTATCAATATTTGTACATTTTAAAAACACGGATAGAATGCTTTTGTATACTATCTTCGTTTTATGCAACGTGTGTATAAATAACACGTACGTTATTTATCTAAAAAATTAAGACAGTCAGGAAAGCTCTTTGTAATAACCGCGCATTTGGAACCTGCCGCACGAGTCCTTGAAGTTATAGTACCTACTTCGGACCGGGGTAAGTCGAGATACTCACTTTGTTTTATACGTATGCGTAGGTAATAATATTGTGCGTAGAGATAACCTTTCATTGCGTGTACGTGTGTGTATCTCTCATCGCTATTCGCAGGGTTAAGTTACGTTACCGCGTATAAACGGAAACCAAATATATTTGTGATACGTTGCGTACGGACCATATTTTATTTTTGAGAAAAAACTATCGCATAAAATAGTACTCAAATTGTACTATTTAGTACCTAGCATAGAATAATTGTAGTTCTTTGCATTATCCTAATATACGAAGTTATACTGGTCCGTACAGAACGTACTCGTTCCGTACCGAAGGTTACAGGTTTTAATACAACACTTAAAAAAGGAAGATCCAGTCGTTGTTGATTCGTTGTTATCTACTCACGAGTTTGTACGGAACACACGTCATGCACACGTCGTATTTTTACGTGCCGACGACGCGCATTTTCCAAGTCTGCCAGTAATTAGAGTTGCGTACAAACATACTAGTTTTTAAATATTCGTAGTAGTATTCGCCGAATACGAATATTCGGTAAATGTCTACTATTCGGCGAATACGAATAATCGTATTCGTATTCGTTGCATCACTAATTTTATTTTATAAGGCCAGGTAACAAAATGCAAATTAACAATTACACAGATATTAAATTGTGCTGAATACATACTACAAGTTTGAACGGAAACCTCGGTGCGCGAGTCCGATTCGCACCTGACCGGCATTTTTTATGTTTCCTCTCAGTAGGTGTGAAAAGCACTATGTTTACCTAGTCTAGACCGAAAGTGAAATAGATGGACTCGTATTCTTCGATGGCGTCCCCTGCGGATCGGCCTCGATCTCACTCATCTATCTATTGCTTACTTTGCGGCCTCTACAACAATGTAGGTACTGTACTGTTGTAATGCTTGTTATCAAAACAGACAAATAACTTCCTTAAACCAATGGTAATTATATTTATCTTGTGACGGTGAACATCTAGTTTTGCGGGTTTCACTGATGTTCTCTTTTTGTCTAAATGATCTATCTTCTGGGCAGAGCACAGAAGGGTTGATGACTATTCAATGAAAAAATTACCCTTATTTAAATATTAATAATTTAAAAATAATAAGAAGATCCTGACCTTCTGAACGGAGTTACCGTTCAGATGTACAGGATCCTCTACAGATTTTGCGGAGTAGTCTCAGTATCTTGAAGATTTCGTCCTATTGTGTAGCACGTCACATACGCTGCCTCCCGGCAGTGTTGTAAAATATAAGGATACCGCGCGGTCTAAGACGCGGGTGAAGCCAAGCAATGGCCGCCGAAGTGAGCATGTGTGCGTTGACGGCCCAATGGCAGCCGACCGGCCCATTATGCTGGTTGATGTGTGCGTGCGTGCGTACAAAGCGCCGGCTCATCATGAGTGCTTCACTTATCTGTTCGCGACGCTACGTCCATTTATTTTTAAGGTCCTTGGTTGCACATGGCAGGAGAGCTTATAGAGATGATTATTAAATGGGCTGTACCTATTGATATTACCCATGATTCTAGGTTCGCTGGTTAATCAGAGGCTTTACTTTTAAGCGCTTTGTTCGAAGCTCTTACCCGTCATGCTCACTGAAATAATCTGTAGGTAACAAGAGAGCGTGTGGGCGGCCAGATGCGAACTTCAAACAAAGCCTTTCTCAGTTTATACCCAGATATTTTACTTGCCAGATGACCAACTGCAACTGCTACCTAGAGAACAGTGACAGCCTACTAATAATATCCTTAGGTCAGTAGATTTCGATATGGCTTCATTGTTTTGACAAATAGTAGTAGAGTTCTCAAAATGCCTATACAGACAAATTGTTTTGAGTCGAGTTCTATTGACACCTCGCACCTGCGCCTCTTATGCTTTGTGGCGTGATCTGGTTGTGCAACCCGATCATCTACAATGCTGAGTGGCAATCTAGTTTTATTATCCAGGGCGCGTAGAGCGCCAGGGCTGTCATGAAATATTAGCTAACACATACTCAACCAGAGAGCTGAGTTATGTTTTTGCGACCTCTTACATGTCTACTGTTATCTTTTATATTTAATAAATTGTTGAAGTAAGTTTTAAAAACCTACGAAATTAAGCTCAAAATATATGATGAGGGTTATTGAGCGTTTTCCAAAAAAAATACCGGGGTAGCTATTTTCTCAAAATATGAACTTGTGAGGTTTCTTTGGCTCAGAATCGTTAAGTACTTTCGAACCTTATACGTAAAAAAAGTGTCCCAATTTTTTTTTCCTATTACGTCACCATTTTGCATTTAGTTTGTATGAACGTGATGTAGTGGAAAGAAAAAAATCCCATACAAATTTTGGGACACTTTTTTTTACGTATAAGGTTCGAATGTACAAACGATTCTGAGCTAGAAAAACCCCAAAAGTCCATATTTTGAGAAAGTAGCTACCCCGGTATTTTTTTTGGAAAACGCTCTATTACATTATAATGAACATCGATGCAAGACACTAAAACCCGCTACAAATTCGCAGACATAGGTACTTATGTGCATTCCTAGACATAAATGCTTAGATATAAAAAATATTCACATAGGTATATGTTTAAAAGGCATTTGTGATTTGCATCTTTTAAATATTCGCTTCCATCAGCTTTGCAATTCTATTACCTAAACCATAATACTTCCTATATTTGGTAGCGGGATTCGAAAGATCATAAGACATACTCATAAAGAGCCCGTAAAAGAGACCGTAAATAACATTGCAAGGAAGGTAAAAATGATGGGTTGAGACATAAGTACAAAGATTTTATTTTATACAAGACCGAGAGAGAGAACATTAAACCTCGATCCTATTTAGGATTAGTAATTCTAGTTCTAGCGCATTATAGTTGTAAATCCGTGGCATTATAGGTACCATTTACATCACGTACGAGTTTGGTATTAAGTATGAGAGACATAAAAATATACGTCCGTGCTTACCCCTCGATTTAGAGGATGGAGTCTCATTGGGGAGTGAGGTGGGGGTGACCTTGACCCGATAATCTGGGGCGCTCAGAATATCCAGAAGCGTGCTTTTGGTAGGTATCGTACAAATTAACGTCAGCTCCCAAGTACAGACTTTATTAAACTATTAAGCACATTATAATATGTATATAGTTATTTTCAATATACGAGAAGGTACCTACTTATCATGAGGTATTTCTGCGCGTAGATATTTAACATCGTGATTTTGTTTGGTAAACTCATGCTATAGGTAGTTAAGCAAATAATGTTAATGGTGATTAAATTATAAAATTGTATTAGAGAAGTTTATGTAAAGGACGTCATATATCATTTTGTACGCCTATTAGCTGGTCTCGGTGGGAGCACTAATGTACTCCTAAATTTGTCGACGGTAAATTTTATTTCAGTACCTATTGATTTTGTCTCACTTGCTCAAAGTAGTACTTCTATCTGGAACGAATCTTTTTTTCCACGTGCCAACGGATACCTATTACTACACCTACGCTGTCCCTCCTTCCGTCTGTCACAGGACTGTATCTTTTGAACCGTAATAAGTTGAGACTTGAAATTTACACAGAATCTATAATTCTATTGCCGCAATAGCAATAAATAATACAAACGAAATAAAATTAAACATTAAGGGGCTCCTTAATTTTTCCCTACATAAAACATAACAATGTTTTTTTTGCGTTTTTTTTTCTCTAATTTAATAATGGTAATAGGTAGTTTTTAGTTAAATATTGTACGGTTTCGTACCACCATGCAATATCCGAATCGGATCGAAATCACACGAATCGAAATGGAAAACGGGCGAATCGACCCACACTGGGCCGCTTTATCCGCATTGTTGACCACTTCGAGGGCGGTATTCCAGGCAATCACTGGGATAGATCGATCGTACAACGTAAAATGTTCGACATGACTTTGTCTTATCGCTTTTCATCCACTTGTTGGGATGAGGTTATTTAGCACCAAAAGAAACTACTCGCTAAATCCAAGACTGGCTGTTAAGGAGCATAGTATAAATTGAACGTAATTTATGCTCGACTGGAATCCGCATCATTGCATTAAATTAAATCCTTTGAACAATGTATTACCAATGATGACAAACGGAACACAGTCGTAGTCTTCCACTGGGTCTCGTGAATAGGGTTGCCAGGTGAGTCGCGAAAAAATACCGGACAACCCCAGAAAGGGGGGGGGGGGGGGGGTATGCTAGGTTGTTATACTAACTGTCCGGTATGACCATTTATTTTTTACCGGACAGGCCTCGAAAATAACGGACTGTACGCTTAAATACCGGACATCTGGCAACCCTACTCGTGAACAGCCTTTTTTAGACGAACATAATTCCTTCGTACCTACCAGTTGCGTAGCGTCCAAAGAACTCGATTCCCACCGGCTTGCCTAATAATGTACGCTGTAGGATATCTTATCCACGCCACTGGTACCTACCCTCATACCATACCTACTGGTCAAACCTAACCTAAACTAACAATGTTTACAACCTGTTTTTTGTTTTATTGTGTTAATCTTGTTAGAGTAATTGTTTATAAAAGTATAGGAACGTAAATTAGTAACTAATCATTACATCATATACGCCCATTACAAAATATCTTTCCAACCAAAAGACTAGATTACAAACAGATCAAATCAGCGTCTTTCTATGAAGTGTCAAAACTCAGATAGTCAGTTTCATAGATAAAAATCGGTAAAGGCAATCTGGATTGGAATACGTTTTAAAAACTAGCGTTGAATAATTTATTTTATGCCACACCTGGCCATAAAGTGGCTTTTACCGCACGCTACGCATATGGAAAAAGTCTTTCTGGCCAAGTGCAGACATAAAAAATAACCGGACAAGTGCGAATTAGACTCGCGTGGAGAGGGTTCCGTACGATTTGCTAGGTGGACTTCCCGATATTTTTATTTTCTTGTATAAAAATTTCCTATCATCTTTTTTCCAGTCACTTGATTACCATACGAACTTACATATGCGTACATTTTACTTCTCGCTCAGTCCCGTTTTGTTATAATCATATAATATTAACAGAAATCAATACCGTACTTCAATTAAGTGTTACTGGATGTGACGTACAACATTTTGGACTGTAACCCTATACAGGGTGGATTCTAATCGATAATCAGGAGTAGACAAATATTAATATCTAGCTAAAATCAAACTTAATAGGCGAGGTCTCACACAAATACCTCACTGTTTAATTAATTAAAGGTTAAAACATAATTTAAACTAATAACCACTGGATACATGGTCACCTACATTAATTATTGAAGTAAAATCACGTGATCACGATACGTCAAGTGCCATCGCTTTCGCGGAAAATTTGACAGATCTTAACTAAATAAACTTATCTACGAGTATGAGTAGTTAGGGCGTGATAGATAACGAATTAAAATTGATAAAATGGCCGAAAATGAAAAGAATGCAATTCCGACGATTTAAGCAGCCGCCACACGAAGGACTGACTCACATGAAACCTTCTCGCTGCTTGCCTATTGCTCCTACGAGGATCCCGAGCAAAGTATCTTAAAATGCGTCGATCCAGATCGTCAGGACGACGTCGAGGCGGGCCGGGTGCTTGAGCGTGGTTTGGCACTGTGAACTGTCCGAAGTCACGGAGGTTTTAGTTCATGCGGTTTATCAAACTGTGCGTTAGAATTGGTACGTTTGGATGAATTTCGTGGAATAATTCTTGAGTTCATCTTCAGCTGTTTTGGTTTGTATTGATAAACGTACCTACAATATTGTAACGCTCGATATTTTGAGCACAAATATGCTCGAGGCATGTTTTTTTATTAGGGTTCCGTAGCCAAAATGGCTAAAAAGGAACCCTTATAGTTTCGTCATGTCCGTCCGTCCGTCCGTCCGTCCGTCCGTATGTCACAGGCATTTTACTCAAAAACTACAAGACCTATACTGATGAAATTTGGAATATAGATGTCTTGTAGATGCCGCAACTAAGTTTGGTAGTTAAATAATAAAAATAAAAAAATCTAGGGGGGGCACTCCATACATATAACAGAAGATAAAAAAAATTTTTTTTTACAAAATGTCAACGTGTGGTACATAGTTCGATAGCTCTTTTGAAAACATTTTAAGGTTCTTAAGTAATGTCTTTGATTAAGTGAATACCTTTGGAAATAATCGCTCCGAAAGTTGTGAAAATTGTGTCCCCCCCCCTCTATCTTCTAAACCGTGTGTCCGAAAAATATAAAAAAAATTACAAAGATAATGCTCAATTAATACTTTCAACGAAAATTATTTTCAACAAGATCGGATTAACCGTTTTTGAGTTATTGCCGATAAACTGCGCTTCTCAACAAAAGGACGTAATTGCTATGAAGATACGCTCTTTTGGTGTTGTACTTTTTTTACATCGTATTTTTTACCTTATAGTTACGGCTATGGAACCCTACCACTGAGCATGGTCCGACATGCTCTTGGCCAGTTATTTAATTACTAATTTACTTTTCTCATTCAATATTTGCGACTTCTATGACTTTGTTTACATACATGACAGTGACAAGTTATTACTCATAAATTATCATTGTCATTAATTTCTTAAAGAGGTTGTAATCTCACAGATACAGATTAGTAGGGTGACAAAAATTTAGTATAAAAATGATTTCGAAATAAAAATTATCACAGAAAAAAAATTGTTTAGATGTAACTCATTACGACATCAACGTGACCGCTATCAATTACTGAGTTAGAAAAACTGGTACCTGATTACCGATTAGATGCCATCGTGTATATACAAATTGCTAGCAAAGAAGTTTGCACTTCAAAACAAGGTAAACAAATAACGTACGACTAAAAGTATTTATGTAGTAAGTAACTCGAACCAGGGCTCGAAACCGGTATTTTGCAAAAACCCCGAAATAGCCCAATGTTTTGAATTATTTTATGCTTTTTATGTAGAGCTCAGTAATGTATTTAAGTCACTAGATAAAAATCTGCATTTGTTTAGTTTCAAAATAATACTGATGCACGTTGAATTGATTAATTATATCGTCACTACTTTGAAAAAAACTCGTATCTAAAAACGTCAAAAGTTACATACGAACTTCATATACATTTACTGCGTTTTTACCTGAAGTCAATATCAGAATCAGATACGTGTTTTTAGGGTTCCGTACCAAAATGGTAAAAAAGGAACCCTTATGGTGCGACTCTGTCTGTCTGTCTGTCTGTCTGTCTGTCTGTCTGTCTGTCCGTCTGTCACAGGCAGATATCTCAGGAACTACTGCTGCTATCGGTTTGAAATTTGGAATAGTGTTAAAAGTAGCTAACCCGAGCTTATTGGACATAAAAAAAATCTTGTACCTTTTTTACTTTTTTTTTAAAGGGCTCCGTAATGGGATTTTGAAAATTGAAAGTAGGGCTTATATATCGAGTGGGGTATCAAATGAAAGAGCTTAATTTGTAGATTAAAATGCCATTTTTATTTTTTTTCTTAAATAAATAGTTTTTGATTTATGGCGAAAAAAGTTTTAAAAAATACCATTCCCCCCCTATTATCTCCGAAGTTACTGATCAGAAAAATGTGTCATAATTACCAATTATTAATGTCGTCCTAAATATTACAGGAAAAATATAACGGTTTTCCTCACTTCCACCGTTTTTGAGAAATTTGCAAAAATCATAACACATACTTCTTTGCTTCTACTAAACTAATCGCCATACAGTTTTTCTTGAACTATTCATGTATCTACTTATTAGGATTATTATTATTATTAGGAAGACCGTTATATTTTCTTTTCCTAACTTGAATACTTTTTAAAAATTTACAAAAATCTTAACAATTTAGTTCTACCCTCCCTACGAGAGCCATCTAGCGGAGAGTAGCAAAACTAAGCGATGATTTATTTCAGATTATATAAAAAATGTCTATTAAATACAATGATCACTCATCAGGAATCGGGAAAAAAACATAAAGTAACAATAATTATTAAAAACTGTATAATAGGAGTATGTTAGGAAATTTGACACTAGTAAATACCGTAAAAATGAAATACTACTAGCGCCATCTAGGGACACAAATCTAAAATAAGGTAGCTTGTGGCTAAAAATGATACATGAGAACTAACTTAGTTGACAAACAATTATTTCAATCAGCCAATAACAAAAAGTAACGTTTAAATTTAAATTACAAGTAAAATTTACGCGCTATTTAGTATCAATAGATGTCGCTGTAGCATACGCTGCATCGCGCTGTTAAGATTTTTCCTGGTTGAATAGGGCTAAAGCGGGCTTAAGGCAGGGTTGCTGTTAGTCGTAAAGTTGGTCTACTTATTAGTTTATACGGAACCCTCGGTGCGTGAGTCCGACTCGCACTTGACCGGTTTTTTTAAACTGACGATATGTTTGTGAATTCCCAATTCGAAATTCTTAAAAGGATTGTGTTCAGAGTTTACATAAATGGCAAAATGTTAGGTGCCTGTTTATTTTCTTTCTTTGTTGCACAGTGACACAAAAACTTGAATCCTACTACATAAATATAGTAACTTATACGTCTACAAAGGTCCTTACTATTCACATGACTCCTGTAAGTAGAGGCCCGTTAAATTTTGCGTTTATAAATGGTCCAAATTTTTTAATTACAAGTTCCACAAGGCTCCCGCGCGAACCTGGCAAGGAGGTTGGCGCAGAGCCAACTCTTCTATCTCGAATTTAAAGCCACCAGATATTTGAGACATTCTCAGTTCCCACAAATCTCTGCGAAGGAGAGGTTTGCACAGCGTAGTTATAAAAACACAAGGGTCTGCATAGACTGGGCGGTCTTCCTTTATACAGACTGTTGTTTTCTTCATTAGAAACATGGCCTCGTGTCGTCGGGTTTCTGATCTCTTAATGTGTCACCGCGTGAGATGCTCTCCGGTTTCACATTACAAGAGGTTTGGAATTCAAATAACTTATCTATATCAATTGTTGTTCACGAGATATTTTTATTTGCGTGCCTGTGTATCGCGTTCGCTGGAATGTAATAAGGATTTTCACATTCCAGCATCCCCTTATTTCAATAATTGACCCCTAGATGTTTGAAATATGACTGGGCTAAATAAAATATTGAGCTTCTTATATATCTCAAGCGTCTCCTCAGTAGGCTATCCCGACCGTGAGTGACGGGCGAAAGTGGAACGAAGATGTCTGTAATGGGATAAAAATTTAACCTTTTTTGATGCAATTAATCTGTATTTTTTCTTTAGCACGTTATTTCGCCTGTAGGCTTATGATGCTACGCTTTGTCATGCGATAAATAAATGATAAAACATTCGTCACGTTCTGACAATGTGTGTGAGAGTGACGAATGCTTCATCTGGGGGCACGGCAGTGCCCCCGCCAAGTCGAGCAAAACAAACCGTACCATCCTTTTCTCGAAGCCATTCAGGCCATTTTCAGCCTCCCGTAATTTTGTACTGGCTAAAGCTAGAACCCTGAAATTTCAGTGATATATAGGGCACAATAAAACTTATATATATTCTCATTATCATTCAATTTGAACGTGTAGTTTAAGAACTATTGCATTTCAAACTTCCTTAGTTTTGTCACTGACTCACTGACTCACTGACTGATGATCATCATAATTCTAAGGTACTTCTAGCAGACTCACAGGCTCCAAATTTTAAACATAGTTAGTTTTTAGCCTATCAAGTCCTAAAAAACCTCCAAATATTGTAATTTCAGTCACAACTGTAGACATAAGTTTGTAATCCTATACAAATACATGCGATTACAAAGTTAGTTTTATAGTTCAAATTCGAAATTAAATGAACGGGAATGAAAAAAATCAAGGAAGACCACTTACAAAAAGAAATGAGATGCCATCAAAACATTACATGTAAAAAGATGTAAGTCTCGCAACGAACTGCGAACCGGGGAGGAACACATTCCTTCACGGGTAAATGGGTAAATAATAGGCAAGTCGGTGGAAATCGAGTTCTGTGGACACCCCCCTCCACTACTGACTTAAAACTTTTTTGCTGTATTTCATTTACCTATCCTCGCTCCGCTGGGCTGTTTCCACTAGAGCTGTGCTGAACGAGGATAGGTATAAATGAAGTGTTTCTATTGGTTATGACAAACACATCCCTCGCTACGCATCCTCGCACAGCCCTGGTGGAAACGCAGCCTTATGTCCAATTTCACCATACTCTGTTAGTTTTAGCGGTTATTTAAAATCTAAATACGCCAATCAAACGGTCGACATTGACAACAGTAACCAGCCGTTAATAACTTATTGAGCATGGTAATTTGGGCCTTTAGATACTCAATAAAGCTACAACCCTTGCTAGGCACAGAGTTTAATGACAGCGGTTGAAATTTCCATTTATGTACAAACGGGCCGATCAACGTCACATGTAATCAGGCGATTTCTCTGATCCGTTTTAGATTTGATATTAAATTTACCCCGAAACAGGGATGGCACCAAAATTCAACATTGAATTCTATGGAAATGAATTACGTTGAAATCAACGCTTTCGCGTGACAACCATACCTCGGTAACTCAATAGAAAAAAAGTGAACCGCTTTGCTTTGATTGCCATCTACCTTACATTACACATACCACTTGGCCTTTTAAGGGTTCCGTACCAAAATGGTAAAAAAGGAACTCTTATGGTGCGACTCTGTCTGTCTGTCTGTCCGTCTGTCCGTCTGTCTGTCCGTCTGTCACAGCAAGATATCTCAGGATCTACTAATGTTATCGACTTGATATTTAAAATAGTTTTAAAAACCGCTAACTCGAGCCTATTAGACTGGAAAAAAAATTTTATACCTTATTACTTTTTTTTAAAGGGGACCGAAATGGGATGTCGAAAACCAAAAGTAGAGCTATTATATCAAATGGGGTATCAAATGAAAGGGTTTGATTTGTAGATTAAAACAATGTTCTTGTATTTTTTTCTTAAATAAGTAGTTTTTGATTTATGGCGAAAAACGTTAAAAAAATACCATTCCCCCCTATTATCTTCGAAGTTACTGAACAGAGAAATCTGTAATAATTACCAATTATTAATGTCATCCTAAATATTACAGGAAAAATATAACGGTTTTCCTAACTTGCACCGTTTTTGAGAAATTTGCAAAAATCGTAACACATACTTATTTGCTCCTACTAAATTAATCGCCATACTGTTTTTCTTGAACTATTCATGTATCTATTTATGAGTTTGTACGGAACCCTCGGTGCGTGAGTCCGACTCGCACTTGACCGGTTTTTCAATATACGTAATGATGTGAATGAAATTAAATAAACAAAATATATACCAGGTAATACATTTCAAAATCGTGTGAATATAAAAATATATTTAAATTTGAATTGATTAATATTAACCACTCATGATATTATTTATTGTTTGTTACATGGCAACAATAGTCGGTCAAGTCGGTGCTGGTTGGCCATAAAATTCCCAAAATAAAGGAAATCGGTACTGGTTGACATCGATCAAATGAAAAATGTCGGGAAACTTAATTTGTCGAGTGCAGTATTATCAATTATTTATTTCATTTCAACGTCGAGTTGAGCATTAATTCCCCTGTTGTATGTGCTGTTACCCTTCTGCAGTGTTAAGTTTTGTTATAAACAAAATGTCGGTCAGAATTTGCTGACTACCCGGCTGCAAATGTCATGACGGAGAAGGTAATTATCATGTTCTGGATTTTTTTTTCAAAGTAGGTCTACTATAACATATACACGGAATTGAAATCGCCTATAAATATCCAACAAAGTGAACCTTTTACCAATTCTGTAAAAAATGACTCGTGGTACTAAATAGGTTTGCGTTTTTCGGCGTTGATATCATCTTTATTACTTTTTCTTTTTCAGGGATCCAATTGCATAGATTTCGGAATCCTGCTAGCAATCCAGAAAAGTTAAAAATATCGAAGCACAGTTGTGGATCTGTCTTTTAAAGGAAAGATGATAAGTAAATTTTTTTGCGAATTCAAAAATGAATGCGAAGATAAATTCACCTTTGAAATATAAGTAAAACCAGAAAAAGGAAACTGGTCTTTTTATTTACACTGCTCCTTAGTAAACCTCTTTCAAACTATGCAGTGTGGCACGTCTTAGAAGTTACGTAGAAATAAGTTTTCAGTTGAGGTCACTAAATTTAAATTAACTTGCTTTATTGGGCGAATTTGATTTAAACTTGGTGATTGTAATTAGAAACTTATTTCTACGTAACTTCTAAGATGTGTCAATACCATGCCTAACTATAATTGCCTACCTATATATACGTAGCTATATATATGTGTGTATGCGTGTGGGTGTGTGTGTGTATGTGTGTGTGTGTATGTGTGTGTGTGTGTGGGTAGATTTGTTGACGTGTAATGAAGGATAGATGGCAGCACGAGTATATAAATTTAAAATGCCCATAGCCTATTTAAAAACTTTTCTAAAAGGGTCCTAGACACGACTGGTGAACGAAGAGCTGGCAGCTTCCTTGCACAACTAATCAGTATTGCCAGTATCTTCAGACCATGCCACAGGGGCACGATTTTTTAAACGTATTATAGTTCCGTTTTTGTAGTTAATATAAGTATTTCATTTAAATTAAGATTTTTTCATAAATTTTATGATGACGATATAATGGATTCGCAATGTTGTGTTTTTTAGTACATATTATTTTCAGATTTTTCTTAAAAACGTAAGGCACATGTACTTTAACGCGGTTAACCCGACGACATAATTTCAAACGCCTAGTTTTACCTGTATGTGTACTCAATACAAGTGGAACGAGGTCAATGACGTCATAAACAAGTATTTCTTTTCAACCGTCAGTAGGAATAGCTTACTTTGACTGTCTTGTGACTTTTAGAGCACTAATTGCAGTTGATTTACAATAGACATTCATTACCAATTACCATACACAATACAATACAATTTTCTTTATTGCACACCAAAACAAAAGGTCATAAAAAGCTTTAATCTAACACAGCATATTAAATGGTAAACAACAGGCGGCCTTATCACTAATAAGCGATCTCTTCCAGACAACCTTCGGCCACCACCATTAGTGAGTTCGTCACACAATAACAAGATTGATTGAAGTAAATTGGAAATATCCCAATTGCTTCACAACGTAGCGCAGCCTTCAATGAAATAAGAAATCACATCATATAAAAATCTTATAAATTCCACCTTTTACATTACAGAAGTAGGTACGTGCAAACGAACAATAGAAAGAGGTATGCATCCTGCCGTATACAGGGTGTCCCTAAAACCAACGTCCATACGAAAAGTTACAATAATAGGATTTACGTTCAATAGCATAGTTATTTAGCAACCCATAGCAAAAAACAAATTTGAGAAATACTTAATACTTATTTTAGTCATGTCATGACACTCAAAACACCGAGTCAGGGTATCACTTAGCACGAGTTTTGCAATGCGTCAATATCTCGAAAACTAAGAGGTTTTTGTTGAGGTTAAATTTACTTAATCTGGCCTCTTATCAGCCCTTTTCGTATGGACGTTGGTTTTAGGGACAGCCTGTCTATTTGTATTGCATACATGGTATTTATACATGGTATTTATTGCTATTCAAATGACATTAAAGACTATGAAATTTTTCTTTACTATTCAAATCATCATACTAGAAATCTGCATTTTCGCCCGATTAGGTACTCCTCCGAACTATAATCACTATAGTTAGACTTAGACCATGTTCGGAATAATCCAGAGTTCCTACCAAAACCAGGCTTAGCCTAGCCTGTTTTCAAGTGATATCAAAAGGCCCTTTGTTTGGGTGACTCATTTACTACAGTGGGAATTTGTGAAGCTTCTTGTCTAAATGCAAATAGGAGACGAGCTGCCTGGTAAATCGGTGTCGGTAACTAGCTGCCTGCTAAATCTTCTGGATGTCCATTATACCAGTAGATCAGTTTCGCTTAAAATCAGTCATTAAGAACATATCGATTTATCGACTCGTGTAGTCGTGTATTCATTCCTTGTCCTGTTAACGACGGTTCGACATTTCGAGTTCATTTGCATATATTAAGAGGTCCTAGACGTTTGCAACGATAATCGATTTAGGCTTTTTGTCTGAGATTAAATGACTCTTCATGCAATAAAACGAAATATTAGCCCCCTTGGCATCTTTAACTCATTGAAAACTATCATATACTTCAATCAGTTGCCTAAAATTATTAGTACTTTTGTCATAATGTAGATTCATAACATTACAGACTTTCCAAGGTCTCTTAACAGTTAATGGCATGCCTAACGTCGTTGTTAAAACCGTGTTATTAAATGATGGATGGACGGTCCATTTTCAGCCATCCATCTATTCCAATACGTTTGGTACTATTCAGCACAGCTATCTACATAAAGGATTGCATTTTAGGGATCTACAGTCGTTGATATAAGGGACTTATCACACTTGCGACTTGCGAGTGAACTGCGGGCGAGTTAGAAGCGAAGTTCCATACAAATGTCGCTCGCAGTTCGCCGCGACTAGTTTTGTATGGAAACTCGCCCGCAGCTCGCCCGCAAATCGCAAGTGTCATAAGCCTCCCGACGCATAATGACCAATCATTTTTGCCCTTACAGTGACTTGGCATCAGACATATCTTGGGCAAGCCGGAACGAATTTGGCTAGCTTTTCTTTTAAGGCGAGGTGAGACCAGAATCGGGCACGGAAGCCTAGTTTCCAAATCATTTTTAGAGCACTTATTTGACTCTTAGGTCACTGTAAAACATATATAATAATATTCAGAACTGTATCTAGGGCTTCCTCTCACTTAGAACACGATAGCGAACACTTCGCTCGATAGAAAAGTAGCGCGAAAACACTATAAAATAAAGTATTTTTTTCATTTTTTTTCATTTTGTTCATCACCAGTTACCTTTTCTGACAAAATTAATACCTGACAATCATGATTTCACAGTCATGCAGGGCATCCTCTCATGTTTGGGTTGATAACGTATACTTTTATGTTAGAAATCGAAGATAATCTGCAATAATCTGCATTCCGCCCGACCCTAGTTTGTATGTGAAATGCGAGCCAGGTCCTACCGCGCCTTAAGAGCAGTAGAATAAGGTACTCCCTTCTATTATTAGATAAGCCGGTGGAAATCTGCCTCTATTGACGCCACGCCACTGCCATATTATTGATTGCTATTATATCGATATTATACATACTTAGTTCTTTTTTCATATTTCTTTTTCTAGTTATATGTTAACATCGACAGTAAAATTCATACTATTATATGGAATATTTCTATGAATTTTATTATCAAAGATAACACATTTTTAGCTTACAACATATGAACATGATTGTCTTATTAAATTTTGAATTAATTTCGCCGTCTCAATATCACGGTGAGGCGACCTCTAATGCAGAAGGTTACAGATACCCATTTGTCATCCTGACTAAGATTATGTGCCTATAAATATTCCATGACAGTCGCCAAATGAGTCTTTTGCCCGACTTAAATTTTTACCGACCTCTAAAAGGAGGATGGTTCTATTTGACTGTGTTTTTTTTTATATTACGCGATTATTTGAAGACGGCAAGTCCGATTTGAAAAAATCTTTTTTGTTTGAAGGATAGTTAGTCCTATCTGCTATCTGATGATAGGCCAGGATCCGATGACAGGATCTTGAAGAAATCGCCCGAATTCTTCGAGTATTATAGGCAATACCCAAATCGTTTTTTTCTGTTTGATGTCGGTTATTTAAAAATTAAATTTTGTTAATTATACAAACAAGCAAATCTGCTTCCTTTGATAAGCTTATCAATTTTAGTCTCCATCATTCGTCGGGTTCAATAAGATGTGAAACTTGTTGTAGCATTTCTTTAAGATCCAAAAGCAATCTACCGACCATTAATGATCGAGTACGACCGGAATGTGAAGGAATTGAAGAGGGGCAACAGAGCGCATTATTAGTTTGAACCTTTGAGGGCGCTTGATAAATTAAAGATCAATCTGGGGAATTAGTTATCAGCTTTTTTTCGCGTTTGGTTTATCGCCAAGATCAAAACGTTGAAAGTATGTACAGTCGGACAAATAGAAAGATGCATACCTTTGCCTTAGAAATATGTAAATATCCGTATTATTAGGCTATTCTGTAGCTGTATAATGGGAACGAGATGGTACAATTCGTAACACAACTTTATTTGCTGCTACTAAACTAACCGCGACCTATGTCGATGTATAAGGTGGTATAGGGGCAACAGTTTTTCAAGAGCGAAGTTAAGTTTGTCCCATCATACAGTTTATCTCGAACTATTCACGTACGGGTTTGTACGGAAACCTCGGTACACGAGTCAGACTCGCACTTGACCGGTTTTTTTTATTTTGTATTAAGTTAATACGATTTCAGCCACGGATAAAAAAATCCGGTCAAGTGCGAGTCGGACTCACGCACCGAGGGTTCCGTACAAACTCAGAAGTAGATACATAGATAGTTCAAGAAAAACTGTATGGCGATTAGTTTAGTAGGAGCAAATAAGTATTAGTTACGATTTTTGCAATTTTCTGAAAAACGGTACAAGTTAGGAAAACCGTTATATTTATCCTGTAATATTTATGACAATTTTAGTAATTGGTAATTATTACAGATTTTTCTGTTCACTAACTTCGAAGATAATAGGAGGAATGGTATTTTTTTTACCGATTTTCATCATAAATCAAAAACTACTTATTTAAGAAAACAAATATAAACGGTGTTTTAATCTACAAATCAAGCCCTTTCATTTGATACCCCACTCAATATAATAGCCCTACTTTCAATTTTCAAGTCCGATTAGTAAAAAAGGTACTAGTTTTTTTTATGTCCAATAAGCTCAAGTTATCTACTTTTAACACTGTTCCGAATTTCAAATCGATAGCAGCAGTAGTTCCTGAGATATCTGGCTGTGACAGACGGACAGACAGACACATAGAGTCGCACCACAAGGGTTCCTTTTTTACCATTTTTGGTACTGAACCCTAAAAACATAAAAAAAAAACAAATATTTTAAGTAATACGTCCAAATTGAGACAATAGGTCGTTTTATGGAATCTTAACTTGTATATCTTCCAGTTACAGCTCGAGTGCTCTCCATGTGTCGTTTAAACGCTCAATAACACTTCACATCTCGTTTGCCTACTTTGAACAAAAGGTGTTTGTGAACAATGACGTACCTACCGTACAATACCGTAGCGTGGGTAAATCGAACCGCAAAAGCCTTTCCGTGTTAGATGAAGTAGTATTATAAAATTATTTTTCATCACACTTGCTCGAAAATGGTGTCATTACACGTAGGTTCTGCGGGCCGTAAATGACCTATTATGCCCTAGGGCGTAATGGTTTTCTTTTTAAATTTGAAACGCTGGTTCTGTTTTATTCTTATTTGTCATTTTCAAAGGAAATGCCAACTTACGTTTTTTAACTTTTATCACTGAAATATTTATTTAAAGAGAACTGTTATTGCAAAATGCAAATACATGTAAACACATATTTCTGTAACATTAATTAAATGTATAAATAGTGTATTTCAGTATTTTGCAAATATAAAATCAAACATTTACCACTATGGTTTCCGAACGTGACTTGACATTCGCATTGTCTATGGATATATTATGTCACTAATGTCACTGTCTGTTTTACAATTTTATTAAGGTTAAGTAAGGTTATTTTAATCAGATTTCCTCACAAGTGTGATGAAAAACATTGTGTGTGCCATGGGCGGTAAAGGAATTACAAACTCGTGTTGTTAAAGCCCTCGGCTTCATCTCGGCCTTGTAACAAACACTCGTTTGTAATTCCTTACTTACCGCCCTTGATACACAATGTACTAATAGTATTATATTTTAATATACAAACAAGGTGTCCCAAAAACCATAAATAATCCTTTAACAGCTGCTAGAGCGTCTCATAACCGTCCAAAACATCTGATTTTAGGTTTAGTAAAAATGGCTTGGTTTTTCAAATATACACATGTTCGTAAAAATCGAGATTTTTCTCAGCTCAGCTTTACGAATACCAAAGTCTCAGATGTAACAATATCGTAAATCCGCGTTTTGCTTAATACACAGACCAAGTGGTCTGTGGCTTAATATTATCATTTTGATATCCAATCGATAAGGATAAGTGCCACGAATTAATTAGTTTCTTCTTCTCAGTGTAATACAAAATAAAATAGGTACTACACTAAAGTGGTATTATGCGCCAAAATATGCCTAGCTAATGTGGTTTTAAAAAAGGTGTAACATACGATCATACGAACGGTGTACGGTGTACTAATTAGTGTTTTAATTTATGAGATATAGCTCTATATCTGTTTATGCCACACTTGGCCATAAAGTGGCTTTTTCCGCACGCTGCGCGTAAGTCCTACCTACCTACGTGCGTAGACCTACTATAAAGGACCCAAGTGAACATTTCTCCAGAACATGCGATCGAAATGAAATGAACTTTTTCTAGCAAAATTTCAAAGAGACTCCTCTAGCATGTTAGTTTCAGTGTTTTAGTTACTTACACAATTACTATTTTTTTTAAGAAAATAAATAATTTTCTGTCAAGAAATGTTTTTACCTTTTTACCCGAATGCGGCGAAGCCCAAAGGAGGGTTATGTGTTTGACCTGTATGTATGTATGTATGTCCGTTCCTGTGTCCGCTCGTAACTACTCAACGGCACATCCGATTTTGATAAATGATACATCATTAGATTCGTCTTGATGGTGCGAGTGTCACTGGGTATGAAGTTCGTTAAAATAAACAAAATGGCGAATTTTATGCAGTTTCAAAGTGCACCGCGGTCTGGTTTTTTTTTGTAAAAATGTGGTTATTTATTTACTCTCACATTGCATGTCAAACAAAACCAATCACATGAGTCTAAGCACTGTGAGTTTATTTTATGTAATTTAGATGATCCTTTGGCCACTTTCCGGTTCTATCATCAGTTCAGCTCCGTTACATTCAGCAAAGATACTCAAGTATAGGTACCAAATTTGAGCCCAGGGCATTTCTCCAGAAATATGTCTGCGACTCATTCATCTGTCTCCATACATTGAGTATGAAAAAGGGCCAGATGAATGAGGTGACCGCAGACATATTTCTGGAGAAATGTCCCCCAATCGATTGTCATGAAGTGGTCCTAATTCAGCTTGTAATTTGCTCTAAACATACTAACAAACATTGCAAGTTAAATAAAAGCTTATAGAAATAATAGGATGGCCGGGATCATGATGACCTAATATCTACTTTTGAAAGTAAGGCTTCAGAACGTGACATGACTGGATCAGGGCCCAAGTCCCACACAATCACACTGCAGGATTATAGAGGGCGTCCCACTCCAAGTAAGATATCATTTCGACCGTACCCGCAATATTTAAAAGCCAAACATATTTTATTGTACTCTGGTTGAGCCATTGTATAGCGGTCATATGAAATATTCAACTCACAGCATTGATTTTTTGATTTTTTTTAATTCAATTTACTTGTGGATGTGAAGGCACTTTTAAGCTTAACTCAGTTAAATAACCGACTTCAAACTAATCTATTCAACAATCAAAAAATGCAAAACTTACTACAAAAATACCCAAATCGCTTTAAATGTGCCGATAATATTTGAAAAGTTCCCTCAATTTCTCCAAGATCCGATCATCAGATACTCTTTTAAAACAAAAAATGTATTTTCCGAATCGGTCAATCACTTTTTGAATAATCGGGGTAATCATAAAAATATAACTCTACTAAGGGAATCAAAAGTTATAGGGTACTTTAATATAATGTACTACAACATTTTTACGGAACCCTCGGTGGACGAGTCAGGTTTCTTTTGTTTTTTAACACGGACTATGATGACACAAAACTCCGCTTGGCGCTCATAATTTGGAACTGTCTTATTGAGTATTAAAAAAAGCCGGTTATGTGCGAGTCGGACTCGCGCACCGAGGGTTCCGTACAAACTCGTCAGTAGATACGTGGATAATTCAAGATAAACTGTATCGTGGGACAAACTTAACTTTGCTCTTGTAAAACTGTTGTCCCCATACATCGACATATGTCGTGGTTAGTTTAGTAGGAGCAAATAAGTTTGTCTTACAATTTTTGCGAATTTCTAAAAAACGCTGCAAGTTAGGAAAACCGTTTTATTTTTCCTGCAATATTTATGATGATATTAATAATCGATAATTATTACAGATTTTTCTGTTCAGTAACTTCGTAGATAATAGGGGGAATGGTAGTTTTTCAACGTTTTTTTGTCTTAAATCAAAAACTACATGTCTAAGAAAAAAATTTGGAACTGTTTTGGAATCTCCACATTAAGCCCTTTTATTTGATATCCCACTCGATATAACAGCTCTACTTTTGGTTTTCGAACATCCCATGTCGGACCCTTTTAAAAAAATTGAAAAAAATATTAAGTAGATTTTATCAGAATTAAAAAAAAAATGTATATATATATATGTATGTTGAATAACTTTAAAAAACGACTGATGAAACTGGCCAAGTCAAATCTAACCTACTTTAAGATCTCACATTTTTAAAAAACAGCAATTGTTATTAGTATCCAATAAAGCAAAGAAATAGAGTTTAATACTTGTTCGTAATGTTATTTTGTTCCTATAAATACATATTTGGATTTTGCATAGGACTTGGCACTCATTTAGATCTCCATTCTTTTTGCGGCGTAGCCCACAGCCTATTATAATTTTTGTATTGAACTTGGCTCTCCTTTTTTACATTGATGTTTTTGGTGGGTTCATCTTACCCAATTGTATGTAATTTTTAAATGCTTACTCTGCTGCCACTCTGCCACGTTATAATCCTAGGAAAATAACTCTCCTGTTTTTATTCAAAACGTATTGGGGCCATTGACTTTTGTATTATATACTGACCAAATTGTGTCATTAGCTTAAAACTCAATTGTTAAATTGCTCTATATTACGGCTTGTAAGCCCCAATATGATTTTCTGCTCAAGTTACACGAGCGGAAAGCGGAAAATTTCGTCGCTGTTCACTGATTAAAATATTCCAAACATCGGTGAATCGTTACCTTCGCCGACGGCACGTTTAGCCAAATTAAGTTAAGAACGAGTTTTCTTGTTCCTCTGCTGTAATAATGAGTATTTGAGGCAGTAGAAGCAGAACAAAAATAATTACCCTTAACTGCTTCCTTTCAAAAGCTATCGCTAACAATTACGAACTGTTTATTAACAAGCATAAAAGTTTTTCCTTTAAAGCTTTAGACTTATAAAATAGAGTGTTTGAAACGAAATTGACGCTTACATTTACTTATCAGTCAATATTGTTTCAGAATGCCCTCCGGAACTGTTCATAGAGGAAACACAGACCGAACTGCCTTCAGCGCCTATAACGAGTGAGTAGATGCATATTCATTAACTATGCAAATAGCATGCGATGTATATGTATAGCTGTTACGTTGATAGCATTTGATTCATATCTATGAATCGTAATCTCATGAACCAGAAGTGGTATGATGTTATGTACTATAGTGAGATCCGGTAGAAATGATCAAAAACGTAAACAAATATGGCTGACTGACAATTGTATTATTATCTATTGATTTACTGTGAAATAGTGATGGGAAAGGTTTAACATTAATTAATCAATCCATTTGACATTCGTGAAACTATTATTAACTACAACTATGGCCTTTTACCAGACTACGACGAAGCAAACAGGAGGATTATAGCGCCGTATGCGTTCGTCTGTTCATAACTAACTGCTACTGAATAGATTTAAACGAATGGAGTACCCCTAGTTCAAACGATAGAGACCTGTGACTGACGGACAGACGGATAACGAAGACTTAGTAATAGGAATCCGTTGGCACCCTTCGGGCACGGAACCCTAAAAAGTAAAACCCGACTACAAGAAAGACTAAAATAATATCATTGAGTATGATTTCACCAGGCTCACATTAAATTGTCACTTCTTTTGGTGGTTGTAATCAGATGAGTGAAAACGCAAGGATCTTGTTTTAGTCTTGCTCGTAGTTGGGTTTTCGTTTTTAACTTTATTCTATTCATATAATGAAGGTAAATCCGTTTGTTTACGGTTTTGATCATTTCTATCGGATCTCACTATATAGTAGAGGATCCCAGTATAGAACGACCTTCACCGAACTGGTTAATGGATGAAAAGTATTTTATATTGAATTAAATATGTTATTAAATATATTGCAAGTGGGTTGCCTAAAAAAATTCAGTCCAGAATATGATTAATTAAAAATTTAAGTTAAATTTGCACCTGGTTGGTATGTGATGCTAAGGAAACGAGGTGCAAACTTAGCTCAACCGGTTAGTATGAGAAAGTTAGGACGAAGTTGGCACGGGTTCCCGTTCACAGAATGAGCAGATTTTTGGTTTAAGGGCATTTTAGCACATAACACTCTTCTATCGCATGGGATGGTTCGCTGGGACCTCTCTGTCGCACGCAGGCGAAGAACACACGGAGCGGCGCAGCTTGCTATGTGCTAAAATGCCCATAAACCAAAAATCTGCTCATTCTGTGAACCCCCCCGACCCGACTCGTGACGACTTCATACTAACTTTCTCATAGTAACCGGTTGAGCTAAGTTTGCACCTCGTTTCCTTAGCATCACATACCAACTAGGTGCAAATTTAACTTAAATTTTTAATTAATCATATTCTGGACTGAATTTTTTTAGGCAACCCACTAGCAATATATTTATTAACATATTTAATTTCATATAAAATACATTTCATCCATTAACCAGTTCGGTGAAGGTCATCCTATCTATACTCGGATCTTAGACTAATACAGGTGCTTGGCATATGTGCAGCGGCCGGAATTTTCGTGGCACTTTTGAGCTGTCATAGGGACTTCCCATTCATCGACTTTCAATTTACATATCGAAATTATGGAAGTTCTTTTTCCACGTACAAATGGATAATAAATGGTAAACGGACTAGTTTACAAGCAGATGAGAGACAGATGAACACTTATTAGCAGTAAACAGATTTTAAAATTGAAATTGAAAATGTACCGATGAAACTAACTTAACGTGAAATATATGATTTACCAGAAATAT
The DNA here is from genome assembly GCA_947034925.1 of Eudemis profundana. Lineage (NCBI taxonomy): Eukaryota > Metazoa > Arthropoda > Insecta > Lepidoptera > Tortricidae > Eudemis > Eudemis profundana. Next base: position 33,518,465 of record OX344794.1, read on the forward strand.
TTATAGCAAGTCTATTTCCAAATAGCTATTTGGAATGGCTATTTGGTACGCTGGTAGCTAGCAGCATACCATAAAGGTTATCTGGAAGAGATCGCTAATTAGAGATAAGACCGCCTGTTGTTTACCTTTACTTTTTAATTATCTTTTGAATATTGTATTCTGTACTTATCGATATGCATAATTGCATATGTATCAGTGGCGTGGCGTCCATAGAACTCGATTCCCATCGGTTTGCCTAATATTAGGCAGTTCAGCGTTTGATTCTAGTGTTCTTAAAGAAAATTGAAGTCAAAGCTGCTCCGGCTTGCCCAAGGATTTCATCAACGCCACGCCATTGATATGTATAGTCGATAAACAAGAAGTCCCTAAGACAGCTCCAATTTACCACGATAATTCCGGGCTCTGCATAATGTGTATTTGACCGAGCGAGCAAAGCGTGTCCGTTTCAGTTTGGGCAACTGCTTTTGTATGTCTGTCTACCCGGCCGGCGGTTGTCCGGCTGTTCTCCTACAGGTCGCATTTTTCAACCGATTCTCGTGAAATTTTGTGAGCAGGTTCGTTAATAACATAGATCTTATTGGGTATCATTTAATCGATCAGCAAAATATTCATATTTTGGTCAGCAGAAATATGTATTTGGTCAGCCAAAATAGCTAGTTGGTAAGCAACTTATGGTTAACAAACATTTATAAATCAGGCTGCAATTAATGATATACTGAACTGCTCTAAATTATTTTGGTCAGCAAATTAAATATTTGAGCTGCATTAAGCGATCTACGGTTAATCAAATTTTGGTAAGCAATCAGTAGGTAAGCAAAATATTTCATTTTGTTCATCAAAATGAAAGGTGCAATAAAACCTAATTGGCATGCACAAAATGGGCGCAACTATTCTGTCACAATAACGCAAAAGGGCACATCTAAATAAAATTTTCGAGTTTACAATAAAATAAGCATATTTAATTAGAAAAGCTTCTATTTCTAAAATAAAAAATATTCGACTTCAAAGTTGACAAATTTTTAAGACGTAAAAATTTCGATGGATGTTGGTGTCATTATAACACCTATTTATTATTGTTTTATCGTATAGAATTCGCTAAAAACTTTTCTCTGAAATCAAAAATAACGGAGATATTCGACTTCAAAGTTGAAAAAGTTGACTTTCCGTATCTCCGGCGCTGCGGGAACAGCAGCCCTTCCGCCCTTGCATGACGACGCACGGTCACTTCGCTCGGCTCCGCAGCTTCGGCTTGTTGGTCGCCTTCGGCGACCAGCCTCAGCCGCTCGCCTCACTCGTTCCCGCGCTTCGTCATGGCGGGCGAGGGCTGCTCTCCCTCCGCGCCTCCATCTCTATAAAAACACTCTAGGGCGCGCAGTGTCAGCACGCGTCCTAACCAGCGAGAGCCCTAGATTCGGACTTTCGCAGGCTTTTTACATTTTATAGTAAGTAGTATCTTCAAAATAGCAATACGGTATAAATCACTGATAATTGATAAACACTCCTCGAGTCTGTGCGGAAAGAGAATAGGCGTGGCGAAAAACGGAACTAACCTAACCAGTATGGCCACAGAACAGAAAATACGGCATATACGATAGAAAAGCATTACAGCGCCCCCCAAAATTAATCCTATTCTCTTTCCGCACAGACTCTATGACACTGACTCACTGACAGCTGACAATCACCGAATGACAAAACAAACACGCCCGCGATTGGCTGCTCGCGTCACGTGGTCTGTTTCGCTCTGCCCACAGTACTGCTGATTTTTCAAACTGAACGCAATCCACGCATGTTTTCTCTGCTAACCAATTGTAAAATCTTGCCGGCCAAGTAATTATTTTGCAGCTCGACTGTTTATTAGGCAGACAAATGATAAATAAAGCAGATTAATATTGGTTAAAATGTAAACCATTTTTAAATTATTTGCTGAACAAGAGTTGCCGCCCGATTTTTATTTATTGCCAGCCAAATCTTTGTATGCTGCCCAAATGATTTAACTGCTTATTTTTTTTGCGGATCAGTTTTAATAACGGCTGACCAAAAAATTACTTTCCGATATATATCTATTCAGTTTTTGAACATTTTTGAAGAAATTACAGTTCATGAAATTTTTAAAAATTCGCGAGGTCTCCAGCACACAGAGTCACTAGTTTAAATATAGATATGCCCGTATAAAATATATCGAGATTGTTTATCGGCTAAAATAAGTATTCACGCTTTATTAGTATTTACATGTGAAATATTACAATAAAACTACACACGAGTTTTCAAGATCGTAAGTTAGAATACCAGTCAATGAGGGAACAAAAATAAACCAATACCTCAGGGAAATCTAGCCAGCGCAAAAATGCTTGCAGTCGCTTGTGAACGGAGGAAAATACTTTCTTTCTGTTGACGTCGCTCGTCGCGAGCCGAGAGTAGATACGTCATTGCCTCCTTTCATGAACAGTTTACTTTCCTCTACATCTATAGATCACTATGTATAACTCTTGCCCCCAAGTATCACTATTATGACCTAACGCGACGCTCCGCTCACCCTATTCATCTGTTGTTATTATTATATGCGATGTACATTTATATTTTCTATACATACACGGTGAAATTTTAGTGGTTGTTTTCCGTTTAAGGGCATGTTCAGTATCGTGTTTCGCGTTAAAAAAAAAATCTTCCACTTTTTCCTAATCAGAACACGATACTGAACATGCCCTTAAACGGAAAACAACCACTAAAAGTTCACCTTGTATAATAAGGAAATAATTAGGTAAGTTATAGCATGTATAATAACTTGAGTTCTGAAATATCATTGTTATGCAAATACAATTGAGTCAGTACCTGGGTCAATCATCTTTTTCTTGTTTGTTATTCTGCCCCGTCGCCAAGAAACAGCAGTAACCGAGTTTCTTAAAAAACTGGTATAGTATATACTACTAATATGCTTAAATATAATAAAGTATGAAAAATATCGACGGACCGAGAAACTCGTACTGCCTTAGGATAAGTCATCGGATTACCCGCGCAGAACTGTCGTTTGCAGTGGGCACGTGCCGCCTTGGGGTCTTATTACGTGCCTGCCGGGTGACAATTCAACGTAGTCACCTTCACGTATATTAATGAATATGTCATGAGCATTGTTACAGCTAAAGAATGGGGATTTATGAAAATACGAAACTTGAAACGTGCTTGTTTGCCGTCGCGTAGTGTGATTAAAGGGCCCCGAAGTGCTGCATGAAATTTTTCATCACACTTGCTCGAAAATGGTGTCATTACACGTAGGTTTTGCGGGCCGTAAATGACCTATTACGCCCTATGGCGTAATGGTTTTCTTTTTAAATTTGAAACGCTGGTTCTGTTTTACTCTTATCTAAATATATAAAAGAAGAAGTCCTGACTGACTGACTGACTTACTGATCAACGCACAGCCGAAACTACTGAAGTTAGGAACTTGAAATTTTCACAGTAGGGTGGTTATATAACGTAAGTAAGGGATAAGAAGGGATTTTTTGAAATTCATCCCCAAAGGGGGTTAAATGGGGGTTGAAAGTTTATATGGGGACCATACGATTTTTAAAGTAGGAGATCTGAGACTTCGAACATAGACTCTTTAATACAATTTAAAAAAAGTAATTTCACCGTTTTTGGAAATTCATCCCCAAAGAGGGTTAAATGGGGGTTGAAAGTTTATATGAAGACCACACGATTTTTAAAGTAGGAGATCTGAGACTTCGCATATAGACCCATCAAGATGAGTACAGGAAAGTAATTTCACGGTTTTTTGAAATTCATCCCCAAAAGGGGTTAAATGGGGGTTGAAACTTTGTATAGGCACCAAACGGTTTTTGACGTTAGAGATCTGAGAGTTTGCACATAGATCCTTCAATATGACATGAGAAAAGTAATTCCACCCTTTTTTGAGATTCATCCCTAAAAGGGGTTAAACGGGGGTTGAAATGTTGTATAGGGACCAAATTATTTTGAAGTTACAGATCTGAGAATTCGTATATAGACTCCTCAATAAAGGTCGAAGAAATTAATTTTACCGTTTTTCAAAATTCATCCCCAATGGGGAACATCCTAAATGGGGGTTGAAACGATTTTTGAAGTTGCAGCTCTGAGACATCGTACATAGTCTCCTCAATATGAGTACAGAAAAATAATTTCACGGTTTTTCGAAATTCATCCCTATAAGGGCTTAAACGGGGGTTGAAAGTTTAAATGGGGACCAAACGATTTTTAAAGACGGAGATCTGAGACTTTGCACATAGACCCATCAATATGAGTACAGGAATGTAATTTCACGGTTTTTCTAAATTCATCCCCAAAAGGGGTTAAATGGGGGTTTGAAACTTTGTATAGGCACCAAACGATTTTTAAAGTTAGAGATCTGAGAGTTCGCACATAGATCCTTCAATATGAGATAAGAAAAGTAATTTAACCCTTTTTCGAAATTCATCCCTAAAAGGGGTAAAACGGGGGTTGAAATATTGTTTAGGGACCAAATTATTTTTAAGTTACAGATCTGAGACTTCGTATATAGACTCCTCGATAAAGGTCTAAGAAAGTAGTTTTACCTTTTTTCAAAATTCATCCCCAACAGGGGTTAAATGGGGGTTAAAACGATTTTTGAAGTTGGAGCTCTGAGACATTGTACATAGGCTCCACAATATGAGTGTAGGAAAGTAATTTCACGGTTTTTCGAAATTCATCCCCAAAAGGGGTTAAACGGGGGTTGAAATTTTGTATAGGCACCAACGATTTTTGAAGTTGGAGATCTCAGAGTTCGCACATAGATCCTTCAATATAAGTAGAGAAAAGTAATTTCACCCTTTTTCGAAATTCATCCCTAAAAGGGGTAAAACGGGGGTTGAAAGTTTAAATGGGGACCACACGATTTTTAAACTAGGAGATTAGTTGCAAAAAGTAATTCCACCGTTTTTCAAAATTCATCCCCAACGGGGGTTAAATGGGGCTTGAAACGATTTTTGAAGTTGGAGCTCTGAGATATCGTACATAGTCTCCACAATATGAGTACAGGAAAGTCATTTCACGGTTTTTTGAAATTCATCCCCAAAAGGGGTTAGATGGGGGTTGAAAATATGAACTTTGAAGTTAGAGCTCTGAGAAATCGTACATAAACTCCTCAATAAGAATAAAGAAAAGTAGTTTTACCATTTTTCGAAATTCATTCCTAAAAAGGGGTCAAACGGGGGTTGAAACTTTGTATGGGGACCAAACGATTTTTGTAGTAAATCTTGAACTTCGTTCATAGACTCATCCATAAGAGTAAAGAAAAGTGATTGCTGTTTTTTGGAATTCATCCCCAAAGGGGTTAAAATGGGGGTTGAAACTTTGTGTAGGGTACAAACGATTTTTGAAGTTGGAGCTCTAAGACATCGTATATAAACTCCTCAATAAGAGTAGAAAAAGTGATTTTTCGTTTTTCTAAATTCATCCCTAAGAAGGGGTCAAACGGGGGTCAAAACTTTGTATGGAGACCAAACGGTATTTATAGTAGATCTTAAACTTCTTACATAAACTCATCCATGAGAGTAAAGAAAAGTGATTGCTGTTTTTTTGAAATTCATCCCCAAAGGGGTTTAAATGAGGGTCGAAACTTTGTATACGGACCAAAAGATTTTTGAAGTTGGCGATCTGGGACATCGTACATAGACTCCTTCATAAGAAAAAAGAAATGTGGTTTTACCGTTTTTTCATCCCTAAAAAGGGATCAAAAGGGGGTTGAAACTTTGTAAAGGGACCAAACGATTTTTGTAGTAGATCTTGAACTCATCTAAAAAAGAAAAGAAAAGTGATTGCAGTTTTTTGAAATTTATCCCCAAAGGGGTTTAAATGGGGGTTGAAACTCTGTATAGGGTCCAAAGGATTTTTGAAGTAGGAAATCTGACACTTCGTACATAGATCCTTCAATAAGGGTACAGAAAAAATGTTAAACCATTTTTTGAAATTCATCTCCAAGGGTTATAAATGGGGACCAAAACTTTATAAAGGGACCAAATGATTTTTAAAGTAGGGTATCTAAAACTGATTAAACTGAATAGAACTCAAATGATTTCACGGTTCATTAAAATTTATCTCGAAGACGGGTTGAGTAAGTAGGGGTTGAAAGTTTTTTTAGGGACCCGTACAATTTTTAAAGTAAAAGGTTTTTAACTCCATGCATAGCATATAGCAATTAGTAGATTGTTTTTTTGTGTAAGTAACAAGCGGTTTATTAAGTGCATTTAATTTTTTGGTAATAATCCTTAAATGGACTTAAGAATTGATTTTCACGGTAAATGTGCATTGTGCAGTTTTGGGCCCAATATTTGAGGGTTTTGTTTAATTACAACAAAGTTTATGAACAAATATCAGAAACTATTAATTGCCTATTAAGATTAATTGCCTAATTATAATTTACACCGCAGACGAAGTCGCGGGCATCAGCTAGTTTGTCATATTCAAAGGAAACGCCAACTTACTTTTTTAACTTTTATCACTGAAATATTTATTTAAAGATAACTGACAACCTTTCATTTTTTTGAGCCTTTATTTTTATTGGTTCTCTGTATTTGGTTTGAAAAGGCGAATACGCTGATAGTGTATTTGTTTCACCAGGATTAGTAATTAATTTATAATGAATATATTAATATTTACTTATTCTAAAAGGGCGTAACTACAGTTCTACGGTAGAATAAACCATTGCTTTAGTCTTATCGTGATCGAAAAAAGTAAGCGATCTGACAGTATACATTGACAATGTCAAATTCAAAATTATGACAGCTTATTTTTTCTGTGGCAAAAGGCACTGGCATTTCATCTATTGTGCCGTAGAACTGGTAAAATGAGAACATATTTTTTATTTATTTGTATTTTTTATATTAAGGCCCGGTAGGACCTGGCTCGCATTTCACATACAACTAGGGTCGGGCGGAATGCAGATTATTGCAGATTATCTTCGATTTCTAACATAAAAGTATACGTTATCAACCCAAACATGAGAGGATGTCCTGCATGACTGTGAAATCATGATTGTCAGGTATTAATTTTGTCAGAAAAGGTAACTGGTAATGAACAAAATGAAAAAAATACTTTATTTAATAGTGTTTTCGCGCTACATTTCTATCGAGCGAAGTATTCGCTATCGTGTTCTAGGTGAGAGGAAGCCCTAGATACAGTTCTGAATATTATTATATATGTTTTACAGTGACCTACGAGTCAAATAAGTGCTCTAAAAATGATTTGTAAACTAGGCTTCCGCGCCCGATTCTCGTCTTACCTCGCCTTAAGCGATATAACAAAAATATAAAAATAGTGTAGTGTTCAGGAGACAAAATGCTTTCGAATCGTATATACATTTAAAAGTGTTCTTAAAATGAAATGTTGTCAATTGCGACGACCGCGTTAGCTTGACGACCGCGTTAGCTTAGTTGGTAGTGACCCTGCCTACGAAGCAGGAGGTCCTGGGTTCGAATCCCGGTAAGGGCATTTATTTGTGTGATGAGCACGAATATTTGTTCCTGAGTCATGGATGTTTTCTATGTATTTAAGTATTTGTATCTATTAAATATATCGTCGTCTAGTATCCATAACACAAGCCTTATTGAGCTTACTATGGGGCTAGTTCGATTTGTGTAAGATTGTCCCCTAATATTTATTTATTTATTGCAAATACATGTAGGTAAACACATATTTCGGTAACATTAATTAAATGGTTAAATAATGTATTTCAGTATTTTGCAAATATAAAATCTACTAAAATGGCCCTTTTAGGTCTTTACCGCTATGGTTTCCGAACGTGACTTGACATTCGCATTGTCTGTGGACATATGTCACTAATGTAATTGTCTATTTTAATATTTTCTTGTCATACTGGGGCGATTAGTAAGGTTATATTATTAAGATTTCCTCACAAGTGTGATGAAAATCATTGTGTGTGCCACGGGCGGTAAAGGAATTACACACTCGTGTTATTTCCTTACTACCCGCCCTAGATACACAATGTACTATTGTGTTTGCCACCGATGTGCAGTCACCACAACTGCAAGCCGACTGCTGACGAATTGTATCTACTTACAGTATCTAACACGACATTCGTACAATCGGTTTGCTGTTTCGATTTCATGAGAAATGCATCTAATCTTTGGCTTGCAGATCAAATGTAGATCATCTGCAATGATCAGAAGTGTCCGTGGGGGCAACTATAAATATACTTTGTGCACTGTTGAGTACACATTCATAAAACACACACAAAGAGACTAATTACCGACGTCCATAGCCCAGTACCCATAATCGTACCGTAACCGTACCCCTATTCCTGCAACCTTAAAGTAGGTAATCTGCATTATATCAGCAGCATGCTGATCGCCCAAACCGCTGGTTCCAGAAATTCCAAATCTGGCACGTAGGTTCCTTATAAGGTCTAGGGGTGCACTAAGAGAGGATATTTCAAAATTTACCCCCTACTAAGGGGTTCAAAAGTTGTATTTGTAGAGTTTACGATTTTTGAAGCAAGAGGTTTGAAACTTCATGTTTAGAGTCTTCATTAGAAAACAAGAAAAGTGATTTCACCGTTTTTCGAAATTCTAAGGGGTTTAAATGGGAGATGAAAGTTTATATATCAACGCACTGCCCAAACCGCTGGTTCTTAAATTTCAAATCTGGCACGTAAGATCCTAATAAGGTCTAGGGGTGCACGTGCAGAGAGGATTTTTCATAATTCACCCCCTAAGGGGTTAAAAATTTGTATGGAGTCTACGATCTTTGAAGTAAGAGGTTTGTAACTTCATGACATTAAAATAAATGAAAAGTAATTTCACCTTTTTTTTAAATTCATCCGCAAAGGGGTTTAAACGGGGGTTGAAAGTTTGTATTGGGTCTCTACGATCTTTTTAAGTAAGAGGTTTGAAATATCATGTTCAGACTCTTCATTAGAATACAAGAAAAGTGATTTCACAGTTTTTCGAAATTCATCCTCCAAGGGGTTTAAATAGGAGTTAAATGTTTGTATCGGGACTCTACGATCTTTTTAAGTAATAGGTTTGAAATATCATGTTCAGACTCTTCATATTCTTTATTAGAATACAAGAAAAGTGATTTCACAGTTTTTCGAAATTCATCCTTTTTTTTATTTAAATTTAAATGAGGGTTGAAAGTTAAAAGTTGTTAAAAGTTGAAAGAAAGGATACTATATAACGGGAATAATGCGGGCGAAGGCAAGTTATATTATAAATCTGAAAAATACACTCACGGACAATGAATTCGGGTCATTTTCTATGAACAATTTTATAGAAAATTACCTGAATTCATTGTTCATGAGTGTATTATAATATAAATCCGTAGCCCCTATAACTGCTAGTATTTTATTATCAGAGATAACAATACATTATGTACAATACAATTTACCTATATTTGTATTAATACAATTTTTGAGTTTCTGTACTGGACTAAAATGTTAGTTAGTTTAAGAGTTAATTTAATTAAGCATGATTTTGGACTCCGCATGCGACAAGTACAGTCAGTATCAAATAGTAACCACCAAAATATTCAAATATATTGAATCAGATCTTTATTTGCAATGCTGTAAGAATGTGATTATGGTTATAATAAAATAATATGATTTGACCACTTTGACTGCTACTACTTAACTCTGCCGTGTCACGCGTCTCATCTAACTTAGGAACACATGTTTGGAGATAATAGACTTTAAAGTTCCATTTTAAAAGTGGATTATATCAAAACATTTGTTTCTGAATTACATGAGATGTGGCACGTGACACGACAGAATTATACTAGTATGATGCTGAATGTATATATCTATGATCAACAACAACCAGATGAGCTGGATAGACACAGCCAGGGAAGTATCAAAACTAAAGCCGGCTATATACAAAGTTTATTTATTTCCGATTAGGCGAGGAAAGTGACACGGGGGACGCAGAAGGCCGCCAGTCATCCGAAAACTCGCCGTCGAGGCAGCGCCGGGGCGGCATATTGAAAGGGGGGCGCCTCTGGAAATCGCTCGACACTGACAAGGATATTATTGAACAGGTGATTTCCTCCCACTTTATAACTTTATAGCACCTAGATGTTCTCCAATTGAACGGCTCCGCCGTTTTGCTGTAAACGTTTGCAATTCGGTAGGGTATACTTTCCTGACAAATCAAATCGGTTTCTTTTTTGATTGAATTGGCTTTATGTTAAGGTATGAAGTTTGTATGAAACAAAAAAAAATCATAGGTCACATTGGCCAAATCGCTCCTTGATTTTTAGTTTTTAGCCATTTAAAATTCGTAGTACGCGCAATTTGTTTACTGTCCTGTCCTGACACTGGGTAGCTGAAAACTCGTTAATTGCGTTCGAGTGATACCTAGCAGGCCATATCATATTACCTGTTACGTCGAAGTTGATATTCGCGAATGCGAATACGAATATTTTATGCTACTAGAAATAAGCAAAATTAATAACTATGAAAATTCAATACTTAATTTACAATTATGATTAAGCATTTGTAATAAAATAAGTAATGATGTTTTTAGAAAATTTCGCTAACTTAAAGTAATGATTATGCATGCGGCAGAAACATTGGAACGGGTGCTTAAAAATAAATATTTTATTTTTATTTTATATCGGTACTTATCGAACCGAGTTTTTAATTACTCGTTGATAGTTCCGAAATCCGACTCGAACTTGCTTAATATGCACCAAAAATATTCGCAATGATTTTTGCAAATACGAATGCGAATACGAATATTCGTTACATCACTAGTAAATACAGCGTTTTGGACCAAGAATACGCGTTAGTAATTAAACATGATTGAACCCAATATGAGTTGGATCGGTTCAGGGGTTACGGATGAAACTTCCTCCGTAACCTATGAACAGCTCATGCTGAAATTTAAACATTATGTTAGCCTCAAATCTTCTCCTACCAAATTCAAAAGCAGAAATTAGTATACATATTATCATATTTCTAATAACGTATGTGAACAGAACGAAGACCAGCGCTCGAACACGACGGCGAGTGACGAGGATGGTTCGTTCACACCGCGCTCCGTGCGGTTCGTTGAGCGACCTAAAGAACCCAGTGAAGAGGATCCATCACAAAAAAGTGAACTCTCTGCACGGACATCCCTATCAGATAGTGAAACTAACTCTCAAAAGGACTATCCAAACGTAACACAGAGGTGAGACTGAAAACGATACCAAGTTTGTTCTTACTTAAGCGACAGCGCTTTACTAAATTATTTTTTATGCATAGAGTATTCTTCGCAAATAAACCTACACCCGTTTTTGTTTAAAAAAAATGAGAGTTGTATGTAAACCCTCTTGACATCTTTCCATAGACTCGAAACTCCAGTAATTCTTTCAACGCAAACATCGAAACCGAACTCGGCCGTGCAACAACTTTTCAACAGCGGTAGACCTCCCCCTCCAGCCATCGAGCCACAGTTGGTTACCTCGGAAACATTAAGGTCAGAACATTTATGCTCTTGTTTAAAGCATGCAATTGATGTAATACTCGTATATCAGCAGTTTGCCAGCGAATTATACATTCATCACATAGAGTGATGGACTGTTTGCTTCAACTTCATTTCAGTAGCGTGTTATACATAGTAAAATTCTATTGTTATTATTCAATTTCATGCCGCTGCTGCAGTTCTTGCATTGCGCGTTCTCTCGTTATTTTCGCAGACTTCTAGGCCAGATAAATGCAAATTGAGACATATTTTGCCATTCAGCCGATATAGACAAATAGAACTTGGGCAATCGTCCGATTCGCCGAGTAAACGTTTCTTTTTTGACAATTATAAATAAGTACAAAATGTTGATATGTAAGGTAATTCATAATTCTGTATGTACCTAAAGTACATTACAAGAATGCTCTCAAAGTAATGAAACACACATTATTAAACAAAGTAGTGATGTAAATTGTATGTTATGAGGAATTGACAAATATGTATATAATTGTATACAAATTACTCTTATAGGTTAGGTCATGATCATAAAATATAAATTAACGGACATAAGCAGTCATAGAGAAAAGTAATCTGAAAGGCGGATGGACAACATTAGTAGCTATCAGTTTTTAACCCTACTGAATTTTCTCCGTGGGATAAAAATTATGTAACTACAAAAGTAACCAAATTTGAGATTTTTTCGTCAACCTCAAGTATTTCCATGGAACTTAAAAGTATAAGCTGACCTCTCATGTCGCTTTAGTTGAATTTAAATGTCTGTAAAATTTACTAATATTAATATTTTTTTACTAAATAACTTTCTATAGTGACATTCACATCATCAATTATCTTTAACTACACCCTGGTGGCAAAAAATCTGGTAGCTTTCATTCAATCGTAAATTTATTTTAGAACTACCTAATGGCCTGTTAGAAATGTTCGGTCCAATCCACCATCTATAAAAAAATTGTTTGCTACACTTTTATAAAGTAGAATCCCTGATGAGTTCAACCAATTCATTGCACCTATCCGCGTTGCATACAGGTAGCTCAATATAGTTAGACAGCACCGCAAAACCGCATAACGCTGGCAAGCTACCGCATCCTATTATCGACTAGATCCATGGCTTTTGGCAATCCAACCGATAGCCGACGGTTATTCCACAGTCCTATAGTCCTACTTAGTTTTTTTTTGAAGACTGACTAACTCGTGACCTTTATTGGGCATAGCGATCGTTTGACCATGGTAGGCCGTGGCGTTACCTGGGGTCGACCCAGGTCGCTAGCCGACCCATCCTGAGTGGATCGGACTGGGTGGGGGCCGGGAGCGCCTGGGGTCGAACCAGGTCGCTTGTCCCGGTCCACCTCGATAGGGTCGGACTAGGTGGGGGACTGAACGCCTGGGGTCGAACCAGGAGGTTTGGCCAGGGCCACCTTGACTTTTCGCTGATTGCGCAAAGTGAGCAGCGGACCAGCGGGAAGGATGAAGCGGATCAACCTGTCCTTATGTGAGCGTGTGTATCGAACGAAAGTCCTACTTAGGTAAAACTTGTGTGCGGTACGTGTCTAGTCACTAGCTTTAACCCCATAATCCAATTAATCTTGGTCAGAGCTCACGATTACTATGATTGCGGTTATAGCAGCTGCACGGGCTTTCTATGGGTAATAGACCACAGAAATATATCGAGAAGGAAATAGTTCGTCAATTTGTATGGGAACCAAGCGTGTAAGATTTTGCGGTAGACACACGTTTGATCAAGAGTGAAAACGTGAATTTTCTTTCATTTGGTGGTATTTCAACAATTAATTTTACCATTATTATCAGTTATGAAATCAGATTTTTCAAATCTGATATGATAATACTTAATGTTGAGGGCGACTGAAGTAAGTTGACTGCGAGCAAAGGAGGTCCCTGGCACTTCTTTTTAGCCCGCGAGGTACATCACTCTTTCCTTCTATATCAATATATTTCTGTGGGTAATAACTTTTTAATACACTTGCTCAAAAAGTGGTACTTTTTGTAGCTGTATATCGTGCGCAAAGTTCGATTTTGCGAACTAGTGCTTTTTATTTCCCATTTTTTTTAATTTACTGTTGTTCAAATACATACATCCAACTAATGGTCAAATACGTTCTTTGTTTTTATTACGTCAGTGGACATTGAATGAAAGTATACATTTGATACGTTTAAAATATTAAATCCACATATATAACGTTTGATTGTTTTTATTATAAACAATTAAACTGTTATCTAATATTAAAATAGTTTAAAAAGTATGCTTCTTGAGTATTACCAATGAGTAGTTTAGTCAGCGGTCTCGCATAATACTAGTATTATGCGAGACCCAAAAAATAAAAATTGTCACAGATAAGATAATATGGTGCAGGCTGTTCGAGTTTTATAAATGACAACTAGCTTTCCGGCACTAAAGATTACATTTTACTTGGAAATTAATGAGCTATTAAGTATTTAAATATTTATTGCTTTTTTCCATTTTTAAATGCAGTTAAATTATCTTAGAACGTTTGTCTGTTCCCAAAATAGTTTATTTTTATTTGGCTGAATGGTGACAAACGCTGCCACGTTGGAAAAAGTTCGCAATTAAAAGTAACACATTTTGTTTTATTCCCGCCATTTTCATTCATGATTGTAATTTTGTAATTATTAATTATCACGCATTAGTTTCATAACACTTTTGTGAAAAATGAGCGATTCAGACGATTTTGAAATAAATTCAACACCACGAGATATACTAGCAAAGGTGTCAACGGCAACTACTATTCATTATTTTACCAGAGAAGTCGAAGGAGGAATATCTGGCCGTCTATGAGCAATTCATTGACTGGAAACGAGAAAATCGAACGGCGTCATTCTCAGAAAATGTACTTATGGCCTACTTTCTTGAATTATCTAAGAAATATCAGGCATCTACAATGTGGTCAGGATACTCAACGTGACTCTTAATAAGTGTTCCAATTGAGTGCTCCATTTTTATGAGGCCAAAAAATAAACAAATTTGTCTCTTAATCATTCAATCATTTCATTTTCGTTGTAATTTTTCGCAAATGTATTAAAAAACGTCGTTTGATACACGTGCGGAAGTGTCATTTCCACTCGTCCCGAGTCTTGTCCCTCGCCTTACGGCTCGGGCCAAGACACCCAATGATATTTTATAAGTAGATAGGTTACAAGCACTCCAAAAGTGAAGCACTGAAACCACGATAAATGTATTGGTGCCCTTTTTGTAGTGGGTAGTCACTCGCGGGTCGGTCAACGAAACGCACGACGATGTCAAGGGTGAATATTTACAAGATTCACAAAAAAAATGCCGTCGTGTGTGATCAGAAAGTGCACCAATCATAGCAAAAAGTGCAACAAAGCGCAAGGGATCACATATCACCTGTAAGTACGCTGAAATAATTTAATTTTATCATTTTTATTATTTTATTTTTCAAATACGACGCCATCTTACTACCATAGAGGTCATTTGAATGAAAGAGACAAAGTTACGTCTTTGACAATGAGAGTGACAAGGATAGCCGAGCAGGCTCCGAGTCAATCCGAATCTAGCCGATGGGTTCACTCGGTTACGTTTAAAAATTAATCGCGCAAGTAACAAAAAGCTAGCTGTCTCTTTTTTTTGCATTATTGTAACTATGCCATCTCTTTTATGCAATCTGTTAATATGTGTGAGTATGTACACCGTACAGTGAGGTACCTATGTGTGCTGCTGCTTTCTTGGAAGCATATTTCTCAGCTGGCGAGTATGCGTATAACGTATCTTCTTATAAAATATCATTGAAGACACCTCGGGACTCGTGAAAAATGACATACTTTCCGCACTTGTATCAAAAAGTACTATTTTAGTAAAATTAGTACGTAAATTAAGGATATGTAATTTTTATTACCACGTACATTTCCCACAATTTCCCACCCGTTTCATTGAAATGTTGTTAAGCATTCACGATGCATTAAGGTCGAAATTTCTATTTCAGTAATAGTATTTAAATTTCAATACGTATTATTTGTCACTGCACATTACAGATAACCTCTTTGCGAAGTCATTTGCTCATCTAATTACAAATACGTGTCAGTTGGTGTCAGTGTCAATCGAGAAAATTTTAAAATAATTCCGAATCCAGACTCCGGAAAGTCTACCGCAAACGTCGATAATCTAAATTTCGTTATCTGCGTTCCTTTCATTCGAATATTGCAAGAGCGAGAAAGATGGACTTTCTTCGAATTTTGATTTCGCGGTTGTCCTCCTTTTTTGGTAGTGCCTTGACGTTCCAAATTTCAGTTCACCATGTCAACGTTGTTAATCTGTTACCTAGTTACTGACACAGAACAATGCGTGTGATATGTCAAAGTAACGTCGTACTCTAGCTAGCTCTTATGATGGCAGTATGCTTTACGATATTGGACCTTAGGTGGGTTGGAAATTAAATTCCTTGACTGTACTTTTTGGCTATTCCTCGAACTCAGCTAATAGTTTTTTTTTTTCAGTGCATTACATACGTTAGAGATATTTTTTTTAATATCGTTTTAGCTCGAGAGAAAAGTTATGCGAAACATGGTTTCGAATAAATAGTATTGACTTATGCCATGCAAGGGTAACTTGCGTAAAGCCACGTACAACTTAATCAATTACTAATATCTAGCCCAGTAAAGGTTTCTAATTAAGTCATCGCATTTCTAATTCAAATATTCCCAGCAGTTAAGTTATTGGACTTAAAATAATTTGATAAGTAAATTGGGCTTTCCACTGAATTAATTATTCACAACTTTACGCTCTAACCGTTGAAAGAAATTTACAAATTGGGGACTAATGACGAACTAAAATTTGATTAAACTATATTTAATTAAAAAAAAACCTCCATTATTATCTAAACTGATGAAATTTGAAAATGAAACCAGATTAACAGCACGCTAGTGATAAAATATGCGATCAATCTCTCGTTAAATACTATATCTTGTCCTAGCGCTTTTTCCTGTTTCTTTCTGAGTACTCGTACGTTTTGGCTTTGAGCCTACGTTCGGCAGGTCCGGTTAATTCCATAAAGCAGCTGCCATCTGACGTCCACAAGGGCTCGTCCAGAAATCATGCGATCGTCTATGGGGGGGGGGGGGGGGGGGGTATCGTAGCCCAGCGGTCGGCAACCTGCGGCCCGTGAACCCCTCACTTGCGACCCGCGAGCCTCCCTGGCTATTTTCTATGTAAAGGTCGCTATATTCGGAATTGGATAAAATCACAAATTATTAACTAAGTGCGACCCGCGTCAATTTCGTTAGCTACTATGTGGCCCTTGGCTGCTAAAAGGTTGCCGACCGCTGTCGTAGACTGTAGGCCATTCACTTTATGCAAACAATCAATGTGTTATCTTCATGACAGAGCTTGGGATGCGGGCGTAAGGCCGAAGACCGAAGAGGCAGCCGTGCGGCGCGTAGCCGAAAGGAACGCTTTACGCTGCTCGCTGCTGCGAAGCGAGGCGCGGAAAAAACAACAGCCGAAGGTAACGTAGTGACATGACATGGACCATATTTTCTACAAATTAGTTCTGGGCGTGGCTAATCATTTTGAAGTACGGTCATTCCATTTAAAAGTAACGCGAGTCACGATGTCATTACGCGTTTTTTTTTTCATTAAACATACCTACCTACAAATTTACGTGTCTGTATTATCTACGCATGATAAGTAACATTTCTTTAGAGATCAATGATTACTTAAATTTGCATTATGATGATTCAATACACTATAAAATCGTGACTCGCTTTACCACTTACCGTGGAATACCCAGTAAATGATTAGCTACGCCAAAATTGTAAAAAGAACAATATTAGGTATCCAGTGCGTAAGTGCACTGAAGTAAATAAGATTGAGGAAAACGTAATTAAACAACCGCAATACGGCAAGCGAATTAGGCTTACTCGGACCCTCCTGTTTTTTTACAATAATAGCTATTACCGATTCCTCTTATCGACTGGGCTTATGAGGATTGCAACAAAACGTGGCTAAATTCAATTTCTAGAAAAAAAAAACACGTATTTACAAGCCGAAAGTAAAGTTATAACCTGCTATTGAATTTGTGTAGGGCCACTAGACACCTGTGTGTAACAACTGATGTATTTATACTTACTTTGTTGAACTATATTATATGAATGATTCGATATGATAGTATACCAAAAAAATTTGGATTTTGGGAAGATAACGTCTGTTTGCCTAGTGTCGCAACTTTAGTGGGTTTGAAAATGTTTTCTGCGGATATAAATAGAGGGAAACCAGACATTCGTGAGCCTCTTTTAAATTAAGACCCCGTGTTTCTAAGAGAGCCTTAATACACATTATAACAAAATATTTTATTGAAACTTAGATTTATTTTAGTATCATTATAAAACCAGGACATTAAAGTCTATCCGTAAAGGCATATAGGTAGGTACCAACCACAGAAATATATCGAGGTAGGTACCTATGTACCTCGCGTGCTAAAAAGAAGTGGCGGCGACCTACTTTGCACGCCGTTAACTTCAGTTGCCGTCAATATTATTATCAGATTTGAAAATATATTATTAGATAGCCTATTAGTGTTTGAAAATCCTCCGAAAGATCTTCTTTCGGAGGATTTTTGGTGCGCTGTTGAAAGATGGACAATGGCGAACGCGGTACAACCACGAGCTCTACGACCTCTTCGGGGAGCCGAATGTGATTATAACTATCAAGCTGGGCCGCTTGCGTTGGGCTGGACACTTAGCGCGAATGGATGTAACTAGAGCCCCATTAAAGTTACTTGATGGCAAACCGGACGGCCGTCGTAACCGCGGCAGGCCGAAACTTCGATCGTTGGATGGCGTTGAAAAAGACCTTAAAGCGATCGCTGTTAGCGGCTGGAGAGAAAAAGCCAAGAATAGACTGGAGTGGAGGAAGATACTCGACCAGGCCAAGGCCCACCCAGGGCTGTAGCGCCTCAGATGATGATGATGATGACTTATAGATTTGATATATGTCATTCACACGGTGAGCAAAGTTACCCTGCATTTGGCCAAAGTACCTCAACCTTACGGTACCTACTAAATACTAGTTATTTACCAAGCATTGACAGTTTGATAAGTTTATAACAAAGTTGTTCTAGTTCCCAAGTGGATGCCATTGCCATCAAACCGGAGCATGTATTTCAAAAGCCAGTAAAATTAATATCCCAACTAGTTTAATTAGACTGCTATTCGAAGTAATTAGTAGATTGTAAGGGAACAAGATGCAGCGCCTTGCATTTATTGCATTAACAAATGTTCGCTTCTACATATTTAGCTACCATATGAGTAGCACTACATTCTTTCCATGGTACCAAATAAGATTAGAAACTATCCACTATCACAACACTATATCAACTTCACTCAATTCAGAGTAATTTATTAAAGGCCTCCAGCTTAAGCTGATACGAGTTCGCGGTTCTCCATACAAACGGAAAGTGCGTTAATCATTTAATTTCAATACACAGTGCAAATTTAGCAGCATAATAACTTGAGAAAATCCAAACAACCTCTCAAACGAAGACATTCAAAGTATACGAGTAGGTCTTAAAAACATAACACTAAACACGATTGTTTACATGTACGTTCCCAAGAGCGAAGGAAAATAAAAGGTACCAAATTATCAATGAAGACGAGTCGCAAGCCGCACGGCACGCTACGCGTACGGAAAAAGCCGCTTTGTGGACAAGTTTAGACATAAAATGATGTACACAACACGGGAGGTAATAAAGAAAGCCCACAACAACAACAACAAGGCAAACATTCCTTTTAGGTAAGGCATATAAAAAACTGGATGGTTTATAAAACCTAATTAGGCATTATTATAATTTAAAATACACACCTAAGGTGGTAAGTTTATTAAAAAATGTCTCAGATCGAAGCTATTTGTGCATAAATATGCGAAAATAATTAAAATAAAAAGGTAGGCCAGGCGGTCGTATCGCTAAAAAGCGATATCTCCCAGATATATCTTCCAGACAACATTTGAGTAGCGGAATTGACACAAAAATAAGCCAGAAAAGTAGGTGGTGCGAAGGGTAACAAAAGGGAGAGCTAATTACCAAATAGTATTTTATGCAACAGTTGTATAAGAAGGTTCAAAAAATGCGAATTGCGTGAGTTGCGATACGAGCCGCGAATGCGGCGAGTATCGCAAATAGAGACGCAATGAGCGTTTTTTGACTTAATTATACAACGTTGCATACAATACTTTTTCTACGACAGGTTTTAAAATATAAAATACAAACAAGGCATAACCTGCAAAGAAGGCAAATATGACGTATGACTGTCAGTATGTGTCTATTGTAAACTTTATTTTTTAAATGAAGTTGACACGCAGTGAATATATTAAAAATACTTTTGTTTTTATGTTGGCATCAATGAATTTAGTTCAGAAAGTTTCGTTTTTCTTAAAAGCCGTAGGATTTTAATTGTTTGTTAAGTTGGTAGTTGTGCATTTTTACCGTAAAGTTAAAATTGAGCGCTTAATCCTTGACCTAAGTTTAACCTAGATTTAGAAGTCTGTGGTTGCTAGCAATAACGTAAAGTGGCTATAACGACACTAGTGCTGTTATGGGGAATAGAGTATAGACTTCTCTGAACTCATATTATGTATGTTCTTATATTAGTGTTCGTGACCAAGTAAAAGACAGATAACAGTACAGGAGTAGAAAAAATAAATAATCGCAGGGGCAAATATAAACCTACATATACATGCATGAAAACAAATGAATAAATAGGGGGAATATATTAACCACAAAACTTTAAAAAACCATTGTAAAAATGGGAACATATTTTATTGTAGGTATTAGAAACAATAGTACTAGTAGATAAATCCCAAAAAGTAGGGATTCTGTAAACAACAAGGACCAATTAAGTTATTTTTTTCCAAGTAACGCCCCACCTATACCGAACGCATAAATGTATGCGTTCGTTATACTTAATAACATTATGCGGATTTCAGGTATGCCTATTCAATCGGTATATAAATTAACTAGTATGCGTTTTTATGATTATGCCATCTAATCGGTATGCTTAATCATCGTATGCCTAAACTGTTATGCATTTTAATATTAGGTTTATTAAGTTATGCCTAATAAGGGACACCCATAAATTTGTCCGCGTCCGGATTTAAGCTCTATGTGCAGTCACGGGTAATAATGTACGACGAAAAAGAGCATGCAAACTTATTTGACAGCACATTATATCTATGCAAATAGGATGCGTCAGATTTTTATGTGTGACTCGTTTCATCCTATGTTATTGACTTGAAGATGACTGTATGTATAATACGAGTTTCTTAGGTGACCTGTAATGCACTTTGTATTACTTGTAAAACTGAACCACGCGACTCTTAAGCGCACGAGAAATGTTGAAATCTCCTATCCGGTATGGTGCGGGAAACACAGGAAACGATATGTCACACTACTAAGGCACTCATGCTAGCTCTTCTGGCGGTAGACTTCGGCCGGTAGCTCTTGTAACTTGTAACTAAGCCTGTCGCGGGTGCCCTTTATTTGGCATAATTTTATTTGTCCGAATGTATTGTTTAGCCCGAATTTTATTTCGCATAATTTTTCTCTAGCTTTAACGGAAAATATTTTGCAAAATCTTTTACATCAGCCATTTAGAACATATTAGGTTAGGTTTCTTTTATAGTTATTCTGAAAAGTCAATATTATCTGTAAAATAACAATTATGCGTAAATAGTATTCGGGCAAATAGAACATTCGGACAAATAAAATTATGCCAAAAATAGGTGACCCGCCTGTCGCTGAGCATTGCGTTTTTTGCAGCAAGAGACAACGTCACTAGCCGAACGAATAAGACTTCTCACATGCGATGTGGAAGACGAGGGCGAAGAGCAGCGGGCTTCTCCCGCCGGGGCCCCCTCCGACAAATACTGCAGCGGCAGCGACAAGTCCAGCGACAAATCTTACAACAGCGTCGACCGGAACAACGAGAAAGCCTTCGGTAGTGCCTCGTCCAGCTCCTCGTCGTCCACGCTGTCGGTGGCCCCCGCGCCGGGCCGCCAGCAACCTCCCGACTTGGGAGATGTGCACCAGGAACCTCAAAAGGTAATTGTGAATAGGTATGCTTCCATTTTTAGGGTTCCGTACCGTTACCGTAATAGGTAGAGACTTGAAGTTTTGACAAAATGAGTATTACCTCTATAACAAAAAATAAAACAAAATAAAATGAAAAAGAAAATGGGGTGCCCATACGAAAAACGTGTTTCTGCCGATCTGTCATATGGCTCTATCTTTTGAACCGTAATAGATAGAGACTTGACGTTTTATAGACTAATTAATGGAAATAAAATAAAATCAAAAATTAAAGGGGTCACCCCCTTTAATTTTTGATACAAGTAACGTGTTTTAATAGGCTTTTTTGCTTGATTTTAGTAATGGTAATAGGTAGATGCTTGATATGTTCACAAAATGTGTATTTCTATTGCAGTTATTACAACAAATAATAAAAACAAAATAAAGTTATAAATAAGAGGAGACCATACAAGAAACGTATTTTTGGCGCCTTTTTGCACATTGGTGGTACGGAACCCTTCGTGTGCGAATTCTTCTCACACTTGGCCGGTTTTTATTTTCTGATGTTAGTCTATCATCGCAATAAGGATCAAGTATTTTATAAATTTTCAGATTTTTGTTAAAAAATCTACGATTTTTACATGTCACTAGTGACATGTAAAAATCGTAGATTTACTCATATTTAGTGAAAATGGACAAGCTCTGAGAAAGTAAAAAAAATGAGCTGGTAAATGCGGCTATGTATACATTTTTGAATAAATAAGGATTTTTTTGGCGAGACAACCACTGCGTTTGGCCGTTAGCAAATCTGTTCTAAAAAATGAAAAGCGCTGCCTACAACAAACATACTTCGCCGAGTACCGCATTTTACACTACGGAACACAGTTATGACACTATTTACTCATAATCTTTATGTTGATCAAAATATTTTATTATATTTACTTACACACATTATCAAAATATTATAGTAGAATACAGTAATTACTCTGTATTTCTACTGAAGTTTCTACTTGTATTGTAATAGCTGTTGGTTCTCGTGGATAAAATAAATAAATTAAATAAAATATTTCGCCATATAGCATATTATTTTTTAAATAAATATGTAATCACCAGATCCGGCAACCTTTCGCCACGCCGTACGGACAATTTGACTTCTATTGATTTAATTAAACTTTCACGATTTTCACTCATTATTATAACAAAACGGGACTTAATCGACCCGATCCGAAACGTCGAGGTAATAGCATGTTTTTACGCGATTAAGTCCCGTTTTGTTATAATAATTTGACTTCTACTTTTTTACAAGCTTTTATTTAACTTAAGAGTACAATGGTATGTAGGTATGTATGTAATTATGTATGTTCGAGTAGAATCTTGCAAGTCAATTATGAAGCAGATATCGTCAACCGATTGAGCTAAAATTTTGCAAGAACATGTAAATCAGATGACAATGAATATTATTATGACATTTATGACAAGGAGCTGATCTTATGGTGGAGCCGGATGGTAGCCATAGGATCATCTAAATTACATTAAAGATAAATTCACCGTGTTTAGGTTTATTTGATAAGTGGTGAAGTGCAGTTTGCTATTATATAAAAAAGTACAGTCTGCAATAAAAGCTTATCTCAAGAAATCATTTTTTGCAGAGACTATTTATGTAAATATCCTTCTAATAATTTTATAAAATTCATTATATTTGGATACGGTACCATAACAAGGCAATTTAAAGAAGAATAATTGAAATCTAACATTGCGTAGATAAATGTAAATATTTCGACATGTTATGTTCTGTTAAAAAAAAACGTAGAGCGTGACGGGTGATCCGTGTTGGTCGGTCATTCATACAAACAAGAGATTCATAGTTTGCTTCCATGATATCAACTTTGTTTAAAATGTGTTTTATTTTATAGCTTGATATATTTTGTCTTCGCGAAATGACATGTGAAGCCTTAAAAAACGTTAATTAACGTGCAATGGGCCTTTAAGGTCAGCGTCATCTTTTAACATTATTTGAAACTAACCGGATCATTCCACGGTAAGGTGTAGCGCGTGTCAGGATTTCATTGCATTTATAATCATCATGATGCATATTTTAGTTATCATCCCTGGACATGTTGACAGTAAAATTTGTATCTTTTATGAAAAAAAACCATGAGAGTTCTCAAGTCATTTCGCGCAAATAAATTGTACGCTGTAAAATAAAACACATATCAAACCTAATTGATGCCTTGGAAGTAAACGATGGTCATCGTTCTGTATGTTTGTATGGAAAACTGACAGACTCGAATCATCTTAACAACTTGTCATTTTCGTAAGGTCTTAACTTTGATAACAACTTTATACAGGTATTCCGTTTACTTAATCTAAAACCTACTCTGTCGAATTTCCCGCATTACCGTGACGCCGAACTTAGTTTTACGTAAACTGACTGGCAAGTGCCAATTAAGTCTCAACATTTGTTAATTAACAAACGTTAATTAATTTATGTTGAACGATATTCGTCACAAAATGTTTCGTGAAAAGTGGTGACAGTTAATTAATAAACCTGCCTGAAATGTAACTTTAATCACTTGCAGAAAATTTTGTGAAGTGCCGGCTGCCACTTATCAGGGTCAGTACGAGTCATGCTCGCTTTATTGGTAAACATATTATGCGAGTTTAATTACATTGCGAGCTACCTAGGTCCAATGAGTACAGGTGATCAATTAATCGCCGCAATGAAATGAAAATCGCATACGAGTTCTCGCCTCGTCTAAATGGGGCCTTAAACAATGTAGGTACGCCGGTGTCTAAATTAATGTTATTCCACTGATATACTCGTAAGTTCCGAAATATATAAATACATAATATAATAAATAAATAAATATTAGGGGACAATCTTACACAAATCAAACTAGTCCCATAGTAAGCTCAATAAGGCTTGTGTTATGGATACTAGACGACGATATATTTAATAGATACAAATACTTAAATACATAGAAAACATCCATGACTCAGGAACAAATATTCGTGCCCGGGATTCGAACCCATGACCTCCTGCTTAGTAGGCAGGGTCACTACCAACTAAGCTAAACTAAGCTAAAGCTACCACCACTACCTATACAACCAACGCTCTGCGCCATAAAATACCTCGGCCAAATTCCCATACAAACGAAGACAGGGTTTAGAATCAACTTTGACAAACATGCTATCGGCCGTTTATGATCAGCAGGGAGCGTACTTTTGGTGCCGATGACGTAAAAATTACGTCAAGCTATATACAGCATGATTCACTTTAGGTTTTACATTGATTTATCGTTACCGGAAATTACCGGTATCATATGAGCTATGAATTAATTTCATCACTGCTACTTTACATTAAAGAAACATTTTTTGTCTCTTCATTGGTTTTTAATGAGGGTAAATTACACCACATCACTACTTTCATTAGTCGGTGACACCACCACGACCACGACCAGTGACACCAACTTGGTGTCACTGGTCGCAGCCATTTTATAAATCAAGATATGTCGCCCTATATTATCTTATTTATTAAATCGGGAAATTGAAAAATAAATCAGAAACGCATTTTGATTTAGAAGTGGCCGCATGCATAAGATGAGATGTCACATCGCATATCCGATTAATATTTCCAATTTTCCGTTAAAATAAATACAAAAAAAGACGTATACATTTTTACTTACAAAATGTCTTCTAGTATTGACACCAATCAATGAAAGTAAAATAATATAATTAATTCACAACTTAAACGATACCGGTAATTTACGGTAACAGTAAATAAATATAAACCCTAAGCTAAATCAGCCTGTATGTAGGTTGACATCATTTGCCTGTCATCGGCACCAAAAGAACGCTCCCTGATGATCAGTGCCATCGATTAGCATCAATCGAAATTAAAGCTTAAATCACTATAACAAATGTTTTTGGCTATTAGAGTAGAGACTACCCATATTGTTACAGGCAGACAAATTGTATTTAAGCTATAAAGTAACATACATGTCAAGCAAATTTGATGTAAAAGATCCTTAATCCTCTTTTCGTTTGTATGAAGAACCGAGGACCCGATTCACCTTAAGAAAGTTACGACGTTCAACCTTACGACTGCACGTCTTCTACAACTTAGGTACAATGTACTCGTAAGTTGACTTACACTAATGTGCACAAATATAAATGAGGCTCACCTCGATGGATTTAACTTTCTTGTTTAACTTAATAAAGGAAACAAAAGGATTATGCTCGTAGCCGTAGCAATTTTATAAGCTCGTAAACAATAGACTGAATTCTGTGTTTCAATCATTCAGATTTAATAGAAGGTCATTGGTCGTACAAGGAAAAGATCAAAGGAATAACATCAAAGTTAAGGAATATAAGAAGTAAAAATTAGCTGTAATGAGAAATTTCTTAAAATTGGTTACTAGGAGAAATAACCTCATTTATTTACAAGTACAACAGGATAAGTTCACCTTTGTATATATACCTTTATTTTACAACCCTGTACTGTATTTTCCCAACCAGCAAAAAAGTCTTAGATTGCGCACTTTATAAGAGTGGTGGACTTATAGTGCCCTTATAATTGTTTTGGAACATATTATTGCTCTTTCTTATATTAGCTTTACATAAGCTAGTACCGGCTCAAGAGCACTCTGTCTTATTATCTAGTCTCATATATGTATATAAGCGCATTTTATAATACTATTATAAGCCTCTTACTCCTACAATAACATTTACGAAGACTCATTGCACTTGAGAATACCTGTTCTTATAACCCCATTCTCTAAGTTTATTTGATTTTATAATGGTCTTAATAAATGCTCTTGTAAGAATGTCAGACTAATATGAGCATAACATAAAAACGCTATAAGTGCGTACTTTTCTTTTGGTCTTATATTAGCCTTAGATAAGCTAGTACGGACTCGAGAACTCTCACTCTTATTACCGAGTCTCATATATGTCTATATGCGCATTTTATAATACTATTATAAGCCTCTTATTCCTACAATAACATTTACAAAGACTCATTGCACTTGAGAATATCTGTTCTTATAACCCCATTCCCTAAGTTCATTTGGTTTTATAATAGTCTTGATAAATGCTCTTGTATGAATGTAAGACTAATATCAGCATATTTAAAGCTATCATAAGATCAATAGCAGTAGTTTAATAAGATATAAGAGTGATATCGGATTAACATACTTACAATACAAAAGACAAGATCAATATAAGGTGATTTGATCTTAAATCGATTTTGGGAACACAATGGTAAGAAAAATATTAGTGAGGGTTCTGCAGGTTTTGCTTCCATACAAGAAGTCGACATTGAGGACAATGATTCGGCCTGTGACATAAATGATTTCAGTGAAAATGAATTTTCGACCGAGGATGAAACCGATTATGAAAAAGATTTTGCCTTAAAAAGTGATTTACAAAAAAAGGGCGTTAAAATGTAATATATCTCATGCACACGTTAATGAGTTGCCATTTATTTTAAGCAGAAAACTTAATAATGTTCTACCAAAGGACGCTTAAAACAATTAACATTCGTCCTGGATGTAGTGGTCATAAATTGGTGTATAAATAAAGCAATTTTCCCACCAAAAAAGCCGTAGTTGAATAGGTTCCTTATGTTTCTTGGATTCATAATGAAATGTTTAGGTTTGTCATTCATAAAGTTACTGTAATGGCAACATCCGTGACATGTTTCTGTCGAGGTTCGTATCAAATCCAGAGTTTTTACTGGCCGTTTTATAATACCTTTATAGTAGTTTTACAGTGACGTGTTCTTTTTACATTTCATTCTGGTTTGACACTTCTAAAGGAAACGGCGATTAATACAAAACTTACTTATTTAATTGTGTTTGTGATTTGTACCGTGCAATCCACCGCTAGATCAACCACGCTCTGCCATCTGACCCTAACAATGGTTATGGGCCCAGGATGGATTGCACGGGGTGATGAAATGTACTAGATCTGACATCGGGATTGTTTTTGTGAGTACTTCAACTAAAAATACACTAGAATGAGCACTGTACGAATTGATTCCTTGTCCAAGGAAAATTACGAAACATGGAAATTACAAGCTGAAGCTATCCTCGTCAAAAACGACCTCTGGAAGTACACTAATGGAAGGATACTTAAGCCTGCCGATTCTGCGGCGTCTGATTTAGAGAAATGGGAGGCAGAGGATGCTAAAGCGAGGGCTGATTTAATACTATGTATCAGCTCAACGGAACTTCGTCATGTGAGGGATTGTAAGACCTCAAGAGAAGTATGGCTGCGGCTGGAGTCAATTTTTGCTTCTCGTGGGCCGGCTAGGAAGGCCATGTTACTAAAACGTCTTCTGACGCACAAGATGAGTGAATCTGGAGATATTCGTGAAGACATTGGTATCTTCTTTGATGCGGTGGACAAACTGGAGTCCATGGATGTAAAGATACATGATGACCTTTAATCAATAATGTTGCTGTATACTTTACCAGCGAATTTCTCTAACTTTCGATGCGCTATTGAGAGCCGTGACGATTTACCGAAACCAGAGATTTTGAAAGTGAAAATCTTGGAAGAATACGAATCCAGAAATACTAACGACACTGAGAATGAGTTAATGTATGTGCGGGGAAAGAAGAAAGCCGGAGATAAGTGGCGAACTGATTTTAACGATAAAAGAGTATTAGGACAGTCACAACCTTATCGGCCTTCTAATATTGAGAGGAAAGTATTGACCTGTTACCGCTGTAACCGTCTGGGTCATAAAGCCGTGGACTGTCGAGAACCTAACCCAAAATCAAGATCGTACAGTAATAATGTAGAGGAAGGATTAATGTCTTTAAATGTTTCAGGTGTAGAAGAATGTAATATTGTTCATAATATGAGACAACATTGGGTGCTTGACTCCGGGTGCACGTCCCATTTATGTAACGATGTTAACTTGTTTGGCGGTACGCTTGAGGAGTATAACGGTAAATTAAGGTTGGCTACTAACATGAGCGCCGAGGTCGAAGGTAAGGGACTAGTTAGACTATCGGCATTGAGAGATAATTCGGTACAACCTATTGAATTCAAAGATACTCTTTACGTACCAGACTTAAGAACTAACTTAATCTCGGTGGCAAAGGTTACAGATAACGGCTACGGTGTGAACTTTACGCGCGATGTTGCAGAGGTAGTTGACAAAAATGGTAGGGTTAGGCTGACCGCACATCGTAGAGGCAATCTATATTGTTTGCAAGAATGTGAATCTGCAAGCGCGGTCACAGATTGTAAGACAGATTTAAAACTTTGGCATGATCGATTGGGGCATCTTAATGCGAAAGATGTCGTCAAACTATTAGGAAAGACAGGGCATAGCGTGAATGCTAGTGAGACTACTATGAATATATTGCGTGATTGTGGAATTTGCGCTAGAGGTAAGATGTCCATGTTACCATTTTCGGATTCTAACGGTCCCTGTAATGAAAGGCTACATATTGTATATTCTGATATTGTCGGGCCAATGAGATGTGAATCAAAATCTGGTGCTAAATACTTTATCACCTTCATTGATGACAGTACACGTTGGTGTGAAGTTTATTTTCTTAAGACTAAAAATAAAGCTTTAGACGCGTTTAAACTTTACAAAAGTTATGTTGAGAACTATACTGGCTCGAGGATCAAATATTTTCAGTCGGATAATGGTGGTGAATACTGCAATGCAGAATTTGATGACTTTCTACGTAAAGAGGGAATACAGAGGAGGCTGACAGTTCCGCGTACTCCTCAACAAAATGGAGTAGCGGAGAGGATGAACCGCACCCTGCTTGAGATGGCCAGATGTATGCTTCTGAATAGTGAGTTATGCATAGGCTTTTGGTCTGAAGCTATAGATACAGCGTGCTATATTAGGAACCGCTGCCCAACTTCTAGCTTAAATGGTGACATCCCTTATGAAAAATGGTGTCAAAAGAGGGTAAACATCAATTACTTGCGTAGGTTCGGGGAAAAAGTAATTATTTTGGATAAAAACCCGAACATTGATAAGTTTGATGCCCGCGGAATAGCAGGAGTATTTACGGGATATCCGAAGACAACTAAAGGATTTAGGGTGTGGATACCTGAGAAGAGAAAGTTTGTTGTTTCCAGGGACATAAAATTCAATGTTAACGTATCCACAGAATCAGCGAGCGACTTACTGCACGAAGAAAAGGATTTTATGGAGATAATGCCTTCTAGAGAAGCTATGCAAACTCGTGACGGTGATGATTGCCATGATACTCATGATAGTCGAGAAAAGGCTTCAGTGGAGATAGTTTTTAACAAAGGAAGCAAACGGGATAACACTGTTATGGATAATAATATTGAATTGCCGGTCGTGATGGAAGATATGGAAGATGAACAGGTTCCTGGACAAGCCGCTCAAGATGGAGAGGCATCAGATCGAGTGTTAAAGAGAGGACCCGGCAGACCGACTGTGGTACGCACAGGTCAGCCAGGACGACCGAAAAAGGTGTATCATTACGTTGACGTGGGAGAAACTAGAGAAGAGTCTGACAGAGATGACCTGGCGGAAGAGTATAAAGATTGTGTAGAGTTTGCAGGTACAGCTTCAGAAATATCTTTGAATAATGCTTTACGTAGCGAAGAACGATCAGAATGGGAGGACGCAATATTGTCCGAAATACGGAGTCTGGTGCAAAAGGGAACTTGGGCTATTGTCAAGACACCAGCAAATTCAAACGTGGTTGGCTGTAGATACGTATTGACCACCAAAACTAACGTTGATAAAACAACGAAGAAGAAAGCTAGATTAGTGGCTCAAGGATTTAGTCAACGTTTTGGAGTGGACTATGACAAAACTTTTGCACCTGTTGCCCGATTAGAAACAGTACGTCTGATGATGGCAATTGCTGTAGAAATGGACCTGGAGATTCATCAGTTAGACATTAACACTGCGTACTTGAATGGAAATCTCGATGAGAAAATCTATATGCGTATTCCTCCACTGCTAAAGGAGTGTTTGTTAAAACTGGCGCATAATAATCGAGAAGATCCTGTGATAGTTAAAAATGCAAAAGAAATGCTAGAGAGTTTGGAAGCCGGTGGTGAGGCATGTCTATTAAAGAAGTCTCTATATGGATTAAAACAGGCGGGGCGACAGTGGAATATACGTTTTGATAAAAAGTTAAAAGACATGGGATTAGTACAAAGTCTCAGTGAGCCATGTTTCTATATGAGAAATCAAGGAGGCGAACATTTATTTGTCCTTGTTTTTGTGGACGATGTATTAATTGCATCAAAACGCGAAGACCGCATAAACCGATTTAAAAATGAGTTGAGCAAAGAGTTTGACCTCAAGGATTATGGAAAAGTTAAATACTTTTTGGGAATAGACATAAAGAAAAATGAAAATGGCATTTCGTTGTCACAAGAAGGCTATGTCAAAACTGTTTTGGAAAAATTTAATTTATCTGACTGCAATCCTTGCAAAACACCGAGTGAATTGTCGAATTCCTTTTCGAGCAAAATGGAGAATAACGCAAACAATGAAAAATGGCCGTACCGAGAACTGATAGGCTCGCTTATGTATTTATCCGTGGCAACAAGGCCCGATATTACCAATACTGTTACCAAACTGGCTCAGTTCGTAAGTAATCCTAATTTGAGCCACTGGCAGGCAGCAAAAAGAGTCTTACGGTACCTAAAGGGGACGGCAAACTATGGCCTGGTTTACAGAAAGACTGGTAAGCCTGTTCAAGCATACTGCGATGCGGATTGGGGAGGTTGCCCAATGGATCGGAAATCTTATTCTGGTTATTCATTTATTTTAGGAGGAGCTAGTATTTCTTGGTCTTCTAGAAAACAGAGGACAGTAGCAACTTCTAGTTGTGAAGCGGAGTATGTTAGCATCGCGGAGGCGTTGAAAGAAGGCCTGTACCTTCAAAGCCTGCTGACTGAAATGGATCTAACCGGGTATGCCACCATCTCTCTTAATACCGATAGTCGATCTGCGATGTTCCTTGCTCAGGACCCCGTATTTCATGGTAGGAGCAAACATATCGATATCAAGTACCACTTTATAAGGGGCGCTTTAAAAGACAATAAGAGTATACTGTTGGGACATGTACCCACGGACTCAATGTTGGCAGATGTTTTGACAAAATCACTGCCTAGTATAAAACATAACAGGTGTATGGATGGCTTAGGAGTTCAACCTTGCTAATCCATATTCCTATAGTTTTTTTTTAGCTGAGGAGTTATCTTTTGTTTTGTTCCTTTATTGTTATTTATGTACGTCACTATGAATACTTAATTGTGTAGACGTGTGAGGCAAAAACTTTGCATTTGAGGGGGCGTGTCGAGGTTCGTATCAAATCCAGAGTTTTTACTGGCCGTTTTATAATACCTTTATAGTAGTTTTACAGTGACGTGTTCTTTTTACATTTCATTCTGGTTTGACACTTCTAAAGGAAACGGCGATTAATACAAAACTTACTTATTTAATTGTGTTTGTGATTTGTACCGTGCAATCCACCGCTAGATCAACCACGCTCTGCCATCTGACCCTAACAGTTTCATTCAACAAGAAATGTGTTTCTTTCCAAGGCCATCTTAAATGCTTTAACATACGGAAGTCTTTCTTGATCAAGTATCGGTCTATATCCATACTACCATTTCACGTCGCCAACGTTGTGACTTAAATAAAAAGTAAAAACATTTAGTATACTTTTATTTAAAAGTGATCAGGTTAAGGTTGAAAAATAAGGTTTTATGTAGATAAAGCAAGGAACCCTAAATTAATTCAACATGGCCATACCATTTGTATTCAAAATGCTAATGTTAGTGTAAATGATCTTACAATAGTCTTATAGTGCGCTGGAGAAATGCAACTATAAAATGGCGTCACTTTTAATACAAATAAAGAAATAATAAATTATAAGAGGATAGAAAATACCATTTAAATTGAAAGCGCATGAAGTTTGAAGCGTAAAATAGGATCTACTTTACAGTAAATAATATTTCCCAACGTGAATACTTACCGTCAACATAAACACACACCAGATAATAACGAACACGTTATTATATTTACTATAGTTTATAACATTTATTTTTTAATGTCACGCTGCAGTTTCACTCAAGCAGATGACGGCGAAATGTTTCAAATACCGTATGGTCATACAAAAAATCAAAATAAGCTTGTTTAGGCTTACAAGCTTCTAAAGTTGGACCAATATAAGCCTATGTAGGCTTACAAAATACTTACGTGAAAGCGATATTAGCCTAAGGCAGCCTAAATTAGTTTTAGCAAGATTGTTGTAAATGCGAATAGTCTTCCATAAGACTTATATAAGGTCTATATTAGAATAAATACGCTTATAACTTGTGCCCAAATCCAGGCTTATAAGATGATATAGAATCAATATAAGAGCGAAAATGTGTAGTCTTGAGACTGTTGTAAGCGCGATTTTGCTAGTTAGTTGGGTTGTCTTATTTTGTCCAATAAAGTGTTTACATACATGCATACAACCTATACTGTATTTTATCATTTCCAAGTTATGACCGTACACAAACTCTTTGCTCACCCTCGTGTTTCCTCGGTTTTCCTTAATAGTTGTTTATGCAACTGATACATAATGAGGGGCCTTAAACACGAGTGTGGTTTAAAACGTTTGTAACATAAACTTGCTCTTGCTATGATTATAAATAGATAATACAGGTACGGTACGAGTAGGTTACTTTTAACCCAGCTTTATTATTTCCCTGCATTTTCTCGGCGGAAGGAAACTCTTATTAAGGCTGCGTTTCCACTAGAGTTGTGCGAGGTAGCGGAGCGGTGTGCGAAGAAAAAATCCACCAATCAACGTACCGTGCCTCGCTCAACCCGGCATTGGTAGATTTGTTCCTCGCACACCGCTCCGCTGCTTCGCACAGCTCTAGTGGAAACGCAAACTTAAACATGCCCGGCCTTTTAACTCCCTGGGTGATAACCAGCCCCGTCACCTCAATATCTGGATAGTGATGTGACAATATTTACAGCCACGGCCTGAGCCGAGGAGACAGTTCCTGTCGACGCTGGCACCTCTGACGGCGTGCGTGGGGAGCGCCGCGCACCACGAGGGCTTCTACTACGTGCCGCCCGGCGAGCGGACCTCGGCCTCCGCCACCAACATCGACCTGCAGGAGCACAGTGACGCGCCTGCACCTGACGTCGTCGCTGGAACCCCAGGTACGGATGCCTATCTGTATCGACCATATTTAGAGCATTGAAATATAATGTATCGGACGATACCTAACGCCGAACAAAATATAAGTTGAAATTGCCCCACAGCGCCCACTTTTTAAAATCAATACGTCTTATGTGTCAGTGGTGCTAATAACTAGTGATCGGCGACCGGTAGCAATTTTTTGACGAAAGTATAACATGGTATATGATATGACTATTTAAAAATGTGTGCAGCTCTTTCTCTAACATCACAGACTTATCCATATTAGTCATTACGTTTGACATTAAAGTGACATAAAATGCTACGGATTGCCGATCACTGCTAATAACCAACTTAATGTTTACTATATTAAACGATAAAATTGCCCGTGACTTATTTTTGGTGTTCACAGAAATATTGGTACGATTTAGCTCCCACGCACAACACAAAATGAAACGACTAATAAATATACAACAGCACAACAAATTGTGATATGGATTATTTATATAACAATGGCGGCCACAAACACAATTGGGTACTTGACTGTATCCGAAATTTGTAAAAAATACGAGTATATAATCCGGTTAAAATAAGGAAATATATGTTAAAGTATCGAGTTTGATACATAACGTGTAACTTTTTTTATGAGCCTGCAAAGTTGTGCGGGGAAGTCCATTTTAAAAGTATGAACATAGTTGCAGAACAAAATTCTTGACTTCCCCAAACAACGTATTGTCTCGT
Organism: Eudemis profundana; assembly: GCA_947034925.1. Taxonomy (NCBI): domain Eukaryota; kingdom Metazoa; phylum Arthropoda; class Insecta; order Lepidoptera; family Tortricidae; genus Eudemis; species Eudemis profundana. Next base: position 33,552,902 of record OX344794.1, read on the forward strand.
GACATCAGGTTATAATGGGCCTTAGTAGGGAGCGTTTCGGCACGCATTTGGTAAAGTCTAAAAATGTGATTTTAACATTGTATTATCTCGGTGAGTTTTTATGATATTGAAGTGCTTTTTTTCACTAACATTTCTATTATTGAGAGGTGTTTCTATAACATATCACAGAAGAATATTTTATTTATCGTGGTGAATAGAGTTACGAATAAAATGCGCGCAGACTTCCTACGCAAAATGGAATTGCACTGTAGAAATCAGCTCTGCGTGGGAGGTTCGTGATATAAACGTCCCACGCACCTATACCAACCTTGTATCATTGTTATGACCTTCGATGAAACGCTTTATGTTTTGTCGTTGTTTGAAATACGGAGATCATCCATAAAGCTGGAAGGGTTTGAACGTACTAACCAATCTGCTTAATCGAACACGCGAGGAGTGTGGAATGGATACGTTTACCTACAATACATTTATTTGAATAAATACATTGACGTATAATAACATACATCTATGAATAAATACATTTCCAGCATGTAAATAAGACAATAAAAGGCAAAAATATAAAACTAATTGCTCACTGCGGATACTGCTAACTCTGTTAAGTCTACATACAATGGACAGAGTTTGAATAAAAACCAATTTAACGATTTGATACGCCATCGTCACCTACGGTGGCGGGATTTTTTTATCTCGTTTATGAAACTCACATGTCTATTGCAATAAATCGAGGATTTTCATACTTGATGAGTAGGTACGCATATGTAAAAAGTTTATGTTTAGGGACACTGGATTTATTGTGGGGGAAGTATGTGTCTCTTTTTTAAAGGAAAGAAATAAATTCAGTGTAAGAGTTTTTGGGGTTCCGTACCAAAATGGTAAAAAGGAACCCTTATGGTGCGACTCTGTCTGTCCGTCTTTCCGTCTGTCACAGCCAGATATCTCAGGAACTACTGCTGCTATCGATTTGAAATTTGGAATAGTTTTAAAAGTCACTAACCCAAGCCTACTGAAAAAAAAAATTGTACCTTTTTTACTTTTTTTTTAAAGGGGCTGAAATTTAAAGTTGTGCTATTGTATCAAGTAGGGTGTCAAGGGCTTAAATTGTAGATTCCAAAACCATTTTTATTTTTTTTCTTTATCATGTACTTTTGGATTTAGGATGAAAAACGTTTAAAAAAATACCCCCCCCCCCCCCTATTACCTTCGAAGTTACTGACCAGAAAAATCTGTAATAATTACCGATTATTAATATCATCCTAAATATTACAGGAAAAATATAACGGTTTTCCTAACTTGCATCGTATTTAGAAATTCGCAAAAATCATAATACATACTTATTTGCTCCTACTAAACTAACCGCTATACAGTTTTTCTTGAACTATTTACGTATCTACTTACGAGTTTATACGAAACCCTCGGTGCACGAGTCCGAGTCGCACTTCACCGGTGTTTTCATAGAGTACTTTGCAACGCGTTTTTAATTCATTTCGTTGACTTTTGTGAAACTTGGAATACCTGTCTACGAACTGAGCTGTGTCAAAGATTTCGTTTAGATAGGGCTACGGCTACACCGTCCAAACGTTTTATTTCCCTATTTGTGCCGCCCACGGTTTTCAGTAACAAGTCACAGCAACCAGCAAACGAAAATGTTTTTTTACTGCATTCGTTATCTACGAAAATAAAATAAAATAGTAAAAATCATATACAGGATGTCCCTAAAACCAACTTTGATACGAAAAGAGCTGATAGACCAGCTCATCAGACACCAGATTAAGTAAATTTGATCTCAGTAGGTAAAAATTTCTTAGTTTTCGAGATATTGACGTTTTTGCAAAACTCGTGCTAAGTGTGGCCACAGCATGAAAAATAAACAGAAATAGGAATTACGTCCCATAGCATAGTTATTTGGCTACCCATATCAAAAAACAGATTTGAAAAATACTTGATATTTTGGTCATGACACTCAAATAACCGAGTCAGGGTATCACTTAGCACGAGTTTTGCAAAAACGTCAATATCTCGAAAACTAAGAGATTTTTACTGAGGTCAAATTTACTAAATCTGGTTTCTTATGAGCTGGTCTATCAGCCCTTTTCGTATCAAAGTTGGTTTTAGGGACACCCTGTATAGAGAAAGAGAATACATACTGGCATACGTGTATAGAAAGTCCACAAAAGCCCGGTAATGTTAATTGGACGTAGGTAGTTTAGGGAAAAGGATTCAACCCACAAAAAATCATCAGTGAAATATCAACCTTTTGATTAAGCATTTAAATTCTATAATTCTAAAACTGGTTCGTGTGGGTTGGATCCTTTTTCCCTAAACTACCCCATACAACCATTTATGGTAGCAATCGTGGTCACAAATTCGTAAAAATAGTCGCAGAGTAGAAACGGTTCCACCACATATAAACAGTATGAATCTGGTAGCAATATGTGGTAATATTGTTAACACATTTTGAAGTACCAAGATGTTGGTTATTTTGTTACGGTACAGTTTTTACACGTTGCGACTTAATATCATAGGGTATTTTTTGGGAACTTAGTGTCGAGTTTGTGACTGTGTGCATTTGACATGTCAATGATCCGGAACAAAATATACACAATGTTACTGCTAACCACTATTTGGTCCTAAAGTTACGTAAATGTTTTGACACAGTGGGATCAAACGAAACATCATAGTTTTATAATTGTGTCAGTGAAGTATAGAGCCGCATGTTTCAGTTTTAGAGTTAATATCTAATATATTAGTGAAAAATTAATCGGAAAACAAAACCCTTTCGCCGGAAAAGTCGCTTTCTGGCCAAGTGTAGACATACAATTATGTACACAACACGGGAGGTAATAAAGAAAGGCTTTGTTTTACCACCCTAGTTGTGTAATGTACTGTTATTCGTCCTTGGCCAGTATAGTAAGTCATTATTCACCCAGCCACTGGGAACAGCAGTGACGGTCTGAGCCTCCTTCTTTGGTGATGACCATGACCAACGAAAATGGCATCCTTGAAAAATAAAAAGTTTGAGAATCCAATGTCACTAAATAAGATCATCACCTCCATTTTTATATCCAAACAAGTCGACACAGTATTGGAACAATGTGGAGAGATTTTTCATATAGATGAATCCCCGTTAAATATTAAAACATCCTGAATTCCTTTATATTGCCCAGCTGAAAGTTAGTAATACTAGGTAGATTGCATTCAAGACTTAATTTTTTTTTATTTCGCCATGTTTGCGAATTTGGATTGATGGTATTTTTTTTGTATAGGTAGTTAGTAAAATTTGTTTTTGCGGCCCAGTCATACAATGTTTTGCCATCGTATTTTATTGAAAAAATTTGTATTTATCTTGATGTTTCAAATTTATTTTTTACATTTGACACAGACTAATAAAGTTTAATATTAATGGATATGCCTAACTAAACATGTCAATCTTTTAATAGGGTAGATAGTTTGACACTTCGGATTCTATCGTATGCCAAGTTTTCCCGATGTGGAAATATTATTCACTAGATCTGCATTCGCTGTTATAGAATGTGTATTTGTTGTAGGTGCCGGCGACGGTGACGACGGTTTGGCCGCGTTCGCCCGCGCAGCAGGCCCGCGCACCGAGCGGCTGCGGCAGCGTTACGGCCAAGAATCCCAACCGGCAAGCAGCGACGACGAACACGACGACTACGGTATACCTCTTCCCATATAACCATTTGTGTCAAATCTTCCCCATTTTTGGTCGACACGACGGAACTTGACCAAATTGTGACAACTAAGTTGTCACAATTTGGTCGCGGTTCCGTCGTGTCGACCAAAAATGGGGAAGATTTGACACAATGGTTATATGGGTTTTTTTATACTACTAGGCAAACAAGCGTCCGGCCTGTCTGATGATAAGTAGTCACTGTAGCATATGGACTAGCTAGGGGTATAACGTGCTGCGTATTGCCGACCCTTTATAAACCTATTCACTTCCCTATTGATGAACTCCATACTGTAGCCTCCTGGGAAAACTACGACAGAGAGATCATTCCATATTCAAATTTCCTACCGCGCACGGTAGGAAATTTCTTTGGAACCGAACTCTGCGCGACCATTTTGGTTCCAATGTGTGGATGAATATTGAATACCCTGCCGATGGCGAGCGGTACGGTACTAAAATGTGGCCGCAGGCTGCATGTCGAACAATTCCTCAGAACACAGCCCATTGTACAAGCGGTAGAACACACATTAAGACAGCCACGACATTTCGCGACCAACGGCAGCGGCAGCGGCGGCCATAAGTGAGAGCGAGAGACCGTGCTCCGAGCTCCCGCTCCCACGTATGGCCGCCGCTACCGCTGCCGCTGGTCGCGCAATGTCATGGCCAGGCGGTAAAGGTTCAATACCGCTTGTGAGCATGGTCGTCAATTATTCTACCTTTGTAAACAGTGATGAAATCACATCAAATAGGCTCCCCCTTCTTCAAAAGTCAACAACTCCTACGCATATGGCCCTCTCGGGTGGGCCTCTTCCGGTCGGAGGCCCATGGCATTTTGCACCCTGGCACCTTATTGTTACCCCACTGTTTGTTAGGTATAATCGACTTTTCGCCTTACCTTTGAAAGTATTTCTCATGTTTTATCCGGTTTTCTTGTTTTTTATGTTAAAACCTCCAAATCAGAGGAATTTTCATGAAGAGAAATTTGCTAAAATGACACGTCTAGCACAGAATAAGTATTAATACTACATATAGAAATCTCTTTAAAAAAACGGTCGTTCGGGCCCGACCACCGGACGGAACGCACCGTCTCTGTCTATTTCATAACGCGTGCTCTTTCTGCTGGCCAAGGCCCCCTACAGGGAGCCTCAAGGCCACGCGGTGAAATCGCGGAGTGACTCCTGCCTCTGCCGTTGACAAAACCCGGAAAAAATCGAAAATTTCTGTTGCTATTTTAACCAAAAAATATCGTTTCATAGCATTTTCATAAACCACCTGGAAGTGCCCAAACATTCATATAACCACAGAATATAACCAAGTTAATGATAAACTTTGAACTACAGGGGTCGAAAGAGGGTCGAAATATTAGTGTAATATATTACCCCCGGTGGGTGTCTTACCGTCTCGCTTTAAGAGCTTGGCTGACACATTGCTGTATGCCTATTTAAACAATTAATAAATTATCGTTACAATATGATTTTATTCTCCCATTTTTTCTTTAAAATAACCAGGTATAGTGTAATTTTTCCTTAAATTAAATTAAAGTTGAGGGTAACAGACTGGAAAAGTGACATTAAGAAAAAATTAATGGAAAAATGACACTACTATTTTCTTTAAATATAATTATCAGGTAAATAAAACATAAAAGACAAAATTTACTCTTATCGGTAAAAGGCGTAGTCACAACACAACACACACACAACAACAAACAAAAACAAAACAAACAAAAAAACAAAAACAAAGTAACAAAATGTTACTTTTATTACAAATATAGGTACGATACTATTAGACGTTTTCATATTTCGGAGACTTTCAAGGGCCTAGTTTCAGTAGTTCGGTGATTTTAGTCTGGTTCAAACAAATATATATGAACCGGACTAAAATCACCGAACTACTGAAACCAGGCCCTTTCAAGCCCCGTACCCAAAAAATCGTATTTATTGTTTTATGACGTTATGATTTTCAAGGACCGATATCTAATCTCCATATGTGTACCTTACTCGTAAATGTCATATGTGAATTGTTTACAGTTTGCTATGAGTGTTCATAAAGAACATTTCTGGGAAATGGGACACAAATTACGGATCGTGAGTGAAAAAAATTGCTGTGAACTGTTGTGATTGTAGGATTTCACCGGCGGCCCGCGGTCCGCGGCATAGCCATCAAGCAGCAGCTCGGCGCGTCGGACGAGATCCTCCAGCAGATGCAGAACGACATGCAGCCGTCGCCGGGCGCCGCGCCCGCCGCCTCCGCGCCCGCGCCCGCGCACGCCTGCCACCGCACCAACTCCAACTACTCCTGGCCGTACTACTCCGAGGCCAACCTCAACTCGAGGCCCCAGAGCAGGTCCAGCGCCACTTCCAATTGGTGAGCCGCAGCCACTTGTTTTGGAATGTTGATCTATCATTTCAAACATGAGACGGCTACTGCTGAACGGTCGTACATCGCCAGCCTCCATCAACTTCTGGCAAGTTATACATAACGTAACTTGTACATAACGTTATTGAATTGGATAAAACATAGAATTATCAACAATTAAAGCGTTTATAGAGTAACTGTAACATTAAGTTTAAAAAACTATTACGGTTTTTACACAGTTATGATTATTAACACCATGGGCGTTGCAACATGCAACATATATACCCAAAACCTTTCTACGTCACCCCATTTCTATATCAAAGGAAGATGTGGAAAATATTACCACGGGTGATATAAAAAGCCTGAGGTTGCATACCTACAGTTCTGGCCACACGTGTGCTCCAGCTTCGTTACTTTACCGCCTTAGGCGTGTAATTTACCTACTTTTTGTATTTACATACAAGGAAAAGTACCCAACTGTCCGGCTCCGATCTGATTTATTTTGATATCTGTTAAAAAACACCCTCAAAGGGCTCAAACTTTGAAGGGTGTTTTTTTTAGGAAAATATGAGTTTGAGCCGATATAACGAAACACGTGCTTATTATTTTTTTTCATGTTCTCAAACATAATATCAAACCAGTAATTAACTAGCAACTAGCTTGAATTTTTTTTCTGTAGAAGTGGAGGGTTTAGTCCCTTTTCAGTACTTTGGAGGTCAGTTTGTCCCAATAGTTTGAGATTGGGCAGCTAAAAAAAATACGTGTCTATTATTTTACGCTCGTGTCCAAAATACCGCATTCCCGAAATACCAGATTTAAAAAAAAAAAACAGATTTTCGATTTATGAGATTCCTGTCTTACCACATTCCCGTTACACTAGATTATAAAATCGTAAGTTACTCAAGGATCTAAATCACTTTGTTGGGTGTGTTATTTTGGGAATCTTGTATACGGAGAATCTGGTGTATCGAGAATCCGGTATTTTAAAAATCTGGTATTTTAGGAACGCGGTATTTTGGGAATGAGCGTTATTTTATACTACTCTCTAACTCTAACATATATCAAAATAAATCAGATCAGAGGCGTCCGGGTACGTAGTTGGGTACTTTTCCTTGTTAGATGCGATAAAGTTCCGCCTTATGTTTGTCCAGGTCGCAAAAGTCGTCGGACTACGTGTCGGGGCGACAGTGCGGCAGCACGCCGGTGCCGCACAGCGACGCATGCTACCAGGCACAGGGCGTCGCAGCGTACGCACACTACCCGCACCGCGCACAGGAAGCAGTCTACAAGAACTGCTCGCTATACGCCAACATCGGGTAAGTGTAATGTAGTACAGCCATCCAATGTAGATATTCTACACACCGACTGGTCCCAACTAACCGCCGCGTACGCGCACTACCCGCACCGCGCACAGGAAGCAGTCTACAAGAACTGCTCGCTATACGCCAACATCGGGTAAGTGTAATGTAGTACAGCCATCCAATGTAGATATTCTACACACCGACTGGTCCCAACTAACCGCCGCGTACGCGCACTACCCGCACCGCGCACAGGAAGCAGTCTACAAGAACTGCTCGCTATACGCCAACATCGGGTAAGTGTAATGTAGTACAGCCATCCAATGTAGATATTCTACACACCGACTGGTCCCAACTAACCGCCGCGTACGCGCACTACCCGCACCGCGCACAGGAAGCAGTCTACAAGAACTGCTCGCTATACGCCAACATCGGGTAAGTGTAATGTAGTACAGCCATCCAATGTAGATATTCTACACACCGACTGGTCCCAACTAACCGCCGCGTACGCGCACTACCCGCACCGCGCACAGGAAGCAGTCTACAAGAACTGCTCGCTATACGCCAACATCGGGTAAGTGTAATGTTGTACAGCCATCCAATGTAGATATTCTACACACCGACTGGTCCCAACTCGACGCCGCGTACGCGCACTACCCGCACCGCGCACAGAAAGCACTGCTCGCTATACGCCAGTATAGGCCTAAATCTAAGTATATGATGTGTATCAGTGGCGTGGCGTAAAAGATATGCTTGGGAAAGCCGGTACAGGTTTGCCATACATTTTCCTTAAGAGCTGTAGAATAAGAAGCTCAAATGCCTGATAAGCCGGTAGGAATCGAGTTCTTTGGACGCCACGCTACTGATGTGTATATGTGTGTTTTTCTGAGGATAACTTTCGTACCGTAAATTGGATCTTCGTGAACCATTTGAGGTCTAGTTTCGTGCCGGTCAGTGTACTGTCAGCATCAAATAGTCTGTAACATATAAAGCGCCACATCTTTATGTGTATAGTAATAAAGACGTGACGCGATATATAAATGGGTCAATCAACTTTTTCTTGTGTGTTATTCTTTTCCATTGTCCAAGAGACAACAGTGTCAGAGTTTTTAAATAAAATTGTTATAGTATATGCTACTAATGTATGTACATAGGAGATAGTCCATAACATAATGGGCTTATAACTACGACAAAAATGTACGTTTGATGAATTTTAACTGTGGAAACCTTATAGAAAATCATATTTATAAAGAGTTGTCCAGGGAACGTATAGGTAGTTTCACGAGAGTTGAGGCCACGCACACAACAACATGTCATGTCTTGTAATGACAGCGAGGTTTTGAAATTACTGCTCTTTTTTCGTACTGATAGCAAGTTCAACAATGAATTGCAAGATAGACCAGAAAGTTTCTTTAAACCATAGCGTTGTGTTTATTTACTCACTCATTCATTTCATTCTTTCACTTTTTTTGCAATGAGTACTTCATTTAGCTGTATGTGTAATCATTCACCTCAACACCCGTGGAACTCCCTATAACCATTGCAGCGAGGTACAAGAAAAAGTTGATCAACCGAAGTACATGATTCGTACTCGTTTCCAGATGTTCGGACAGCAGCCAAGAGCTGTACAGCTCGCAGACGAGCTCGGAGCAGACGTCGCCGGTGCGCGCGCGCTGCCGGCGGCCGGAGTCGCCGCCGCCGATCCGCAACCACCACCAGCTGCTCTACGTGCCCTACAGCAGCCACTACCACTACCAGCACCACGACTACGGCGTGCACTGGAGCGCCAACGATTGTCAGTTCACGTCTTTATTACGCCCGAGGTGAAATAGTAGATTGTGTCACAAGGGAGCAAAATGATGTATTTACGGCGAGGGCGTATATTGAATCCTGAACGAAGCGAAGGATTATACAATAGAATCCCGAGCGTAGCGAGGGATTCTAAAGTATAATCCGGAGCGTAGTGAGGGATTCAAGTGTTAACGCCCGAGGTGAAAATAATTTTGCTACCGAGTGACACATACTGCTTTTCACACCGACTATGAGGAAAATTCAAATACAAACGCTACCTACCAAAATAACGAAATATATAGTTACTCAAAGAGCATCACACATTATTATTAAAAATTAAATGTTAAATTGTCAAATGTATAGTCTATTATTATTTTATAAAACGATTATTATTTTTTACGGACGAGACGAAAATACCACTTCCATATTATATTTATGGCCCTCGCCTGCGGCTCGGACCGCAAACACCTGTGATCTGGGCCATTCCTTATTATCGACTTTATGTAGAGTCGATATGTAGAGTCAATGTAGAGTCGATATGGAGAGTCGATATGTAGAGTCGATATGTAGAGTTGATATGTAGAGTCGATATGTAGAGCAATAATGTAGAGTCGATAATGTAGAGTCGATATGGAGAGTCGATATGTCGAGTCGATATGTAGAGTGGATATGTAGAGTCGATATGTAGAATCGATATGTAGAGTCGATATGTAGAGTCAATAATGTAGAGTCGATAATGTAGAGTCGATAATGTAGAGTCGATATGGAGAGTCGATATGTAGAGTCGATATGTAGAGTTGATATTTAGAGTCGATATGTAGAGTCAATAATGTAGAGTCGATATGGAGAGTCGATATGTAGAGTCGATATGTAGAATCGATATGTAGAGTCAATAATGTAGAGTCGATATGTAGAGTTGATATGTAGAGTCAATATGTAGAGTCTATAATGTATGGTATGGCAATGGCATATTCTAAGCAGGTTCAAACTAAAAATACCCTGTAGGTAGTCCTTGAACAGAAAAGTATCACTTTGATCCCTCTTATGAGGGATCAAAATACTTTTTTCTGAATAGGAGGTGTGAAAATAATTTTGCTACCTTGTGATACATAATGCTTTTCACACCGACTATGAGGAAAATTCACATAAAAACGCTACCTACCAAAATTACGTAATATATAGTTAATAATTATTAAAAATGAAATATTAAATTTATAGTCTAAATTAAAAAAATATTTTATATTATTTTATAAAACGATTATTATTTTTTAAGGACGGGACGAAAATGCCACTTCCATATTATATTTACGGCCCTCGCCTGAGGCTTGGACCGCAAACACCTGTGATCTGGGCCATTCCTTATTATACCGCCCTCTGTGTGTAATATACTAATAAAGCTGTCTATGGTATGGCTATTCTAAGTGGGTTCAGACTAAAAATACCCTGTAGTCCTTGAACAGAAAAGTACCTCTTTGATCCCTCTTATGAAGGAGCAAAATACTTTTTTCTGAATAGGAGGTTTGAAAAAATATTTTGATCCCTCATAAGAGGGATCAGCATTTTAGTTAATTTTTATTTTATCCGGTGAACATAATATCTACTATGAAATGTCACTTGGAAATAAGTATTTGAAACAGTTATCGATAAATTGAATATCGGAAGGAAGTCCCTAGTTAATTGACGTTTTTGCCACATAAACTTGTATGTCTCATCTGCTACAGCTGTTTGTGTTGACATATATACGGTTGTTCCAGACTCGCGCATGCACTCGTACTACCAGCAGCAGAGCCGCAGCGGCGCGAGCACGCCGCAGCCCGCGCCCGCGCAGCCGCAGAGGGCGCAGTACACGCACGCTCTGCAGTTACAGGTACACTTTTTAGGGTTCCGTACCAAAATGGTAAAAAAGGAACCCTTATGGTGCGACTCTGTCTGTCTGTCTGTCTGTCTGTCTGTCTGTCCGTCTGTCACAGCAAGATATCTCAGGATCTACTGATGCTATCGACTTGAAACTTGGAATAGTGTTAAAAGTTGCTGACTCGAGCCTATTGGATAGAAAAAAAATCTTATACCTTTTTTACTTTTTTTTTAAAGGGGTCCGAAATGGGATGTGGAAAAAGAAAAGTAGAGCTATTATATTGAGTGGGATATCAAATGAAAGAGCTTAATTTGTAAATTCCAAAACCATTTTTGTTTTTTTTCTTAATTTTGTACTTTTTCATTTATGACCAAAAACGTTCAAAAAAGTACCATTCCCCCCCTATTATCTTCGAAGTTACTGAACAGAAAAATCTGTAATAATTACCAATTATTAATATCATCCTAAATATTACAGGAAAAATAAAACGGTTTTGCTAAATTGCATCGTTTTTTAGAAATTTTCAAAAATCGTACACATACTTATTTGCTCCTACTAAGCTAACGGCCATACAGTTATTGTTGAACTATTCACGTATCTACTTACGAGTTTGTACGGAACCCTCGGTGAGCGAGTCCGACTCGCACTTGACCGGTTTTTTTTTTTGAAGACTGACTAACTCGCGACCCTTATTGGGCATAGCGATTGTTTGACCGGGTCGTCGGCCGTGGCGTTCCCTGGGGTCGTCGCTAGCCGGCCCACCCTGAGTGGATCGGACTGGGACAGACACTAGACAGGTACACTAAAATCACTATACAGCAGTAATTTTTCTTCTTACAAAAGGTACATCGCGCGTTTGTATATGTGGTGCGCTGTGAAAGAACGCACTACAAGCAAAGTATTAAGAATGCGTAAGAATGCTCCAGTATGGATCGCACTGTCCGCTCTTAAACGGCCGAAGTTTGACCACTTCTTATATTAGTGTTCGTGACCAAGTAAAAGACAGATAAAAGTACAGGAGTAGAAAAAATACTATATGATACGTGTGAAGATAAGCTTATTATTAATTTATTACAGACGCTGATTCCCGCGCCGGCGCGGTACCGGCCCGTGCCGGCGCCTCAGCCAGGCGGCGGCAAGCAAATGATATGCTACTCGGAAAAGGTAATCTTATTCTGTTTAATTATCATCTTTAGGCATTCAACTCGGATTCCATTCGAGACGTCCTAATTTTTTTGGGTATTCTTCCCGCTTTTGTTTCTTAAGTTTTTTTCTTTCGCATGGTAACTTCTAAGTAATATCGCAGCTGAAAGAACATCACATGGTTTTTTTTGGAATTCTTTATGAACAGCAGTCTCTTTCTCAGCTGTGCCACTGTGCCATATCAATTGGACGGTGTTATGCAATATCGAATTAAGCGCCATAAAAATCCTATGCACTTAACGCGATATTGCATAACTCTATCTAATTAACCCTCGTTTAACAGATATAGACCATTTATTGCGAAATGCAAATGCATTTTGCAAATCATCATTCTAACATTTTTAACACAGTATTTTACTGGTTATTTATGTGACTGGTGCATAATGAGAGGCAGTAATACACGAGTGTGGTTTTGGCATAATAATAATAAGATCACACGAGTGTTTTAAGGCCTAATTATGTACAGTCGCATACATAACTTTATCTACATGCATATCATAAGTTTTCTACAATATGGCCTGCATTTTCAAGTGGTGCTATTAACTTATTTTTAGGTATAAAACCTAAGTTTGAATGAAACACAAATAATAAGAAGTTAAAACTTTATTTATTTTACTTTACTTTTATAACTTCACTTTGTGCGGTGCAATAAGAAAATTAAAGTATCGGTTATCGATAATTTAATGTAAACATTCAGATACAGTGTGCTTTAATATAAACATTAAGAACCACTGGAGTGGGTTTCTTAATATAGGCCATTTGCTTATCCTTCCTGGACATATTATAGGGAAATTATGAAATGGATGTAGATAAAATTTATAATGCGCAGATGATATATTTCTATTTTTTATTATTAGGTGGCAGCTCCACTATACCAGCAAGCGCCAGGGTCGCCGTCGCGTGCCGCGCGGGGAGCGCCGGAGGGCGCGCCGGCGGGCGCCGCGGCGGCCGCCACCTCGCCCATGGCGCCGCCGTCCAACCCCGTCTACTACGCCATGAACGTCTGACGAGGGGACTAGGTACGAACCATAATGCCAGGTACCAGGAGAGCCCCTCAAAGGGCTCAAACTTTAAAGGGTGTTTTTTTTAGGAAAATATGAGTTTGAGCCGCGAAACACGTCTCATTATTTTTTCATGTTCTCAAACATAATATCAAATCAGTAAATAACTAGTTTTTTTCTGTAGAAGTTGGAAGCAGGGCTCGGAACCGGTATTTTGCAGAATCCCCGAAATAACACAATGTTTTGAATTATTTTATGCTTTTTATGTAGGGCTCAATCATATATTTAAGTAATGATTTCATATTATTAGACCGTCCGATTAAAAAATAAAATATTAAACCAAAGAACGAAAAGAACGCAAAAAATATCGGTATTTTTATATGGAGACAATACCGGTATCCGAGCCCTAGTTGTAGGGTTAAAGTCACTTTTTAGTACTTTGGAGGTCAGTTTGTCCCAGTAGGTTGAGATTGGGCAGCTAAAAAAAATACGTGTCTATTATTTTAGACTACTTTCTAACATATGTATCAAAATAAATCAGATCGGAGCCGGTTAGTTGGGTAACTTTCCTTGTCAGCCGTAGCCACGAAATATGATCAAAAAAAGTTTCGTACTCAACGCCCGCCACGAGATTTCTATGTTTCCGTGTGACGTAAATAACCACAATTTGTATGAGATTTTAGGCGAAACCTGGATAGTGATTCCGTCGGTCAGGTTTCAGAAGGGTGGTAGTCTGTAGTGGTGGTGGTAGGTCCATTGTAATAATAACCTAATCTGCAAAATCTGGGATCATGCTCAAAGAGTACTCTGAAAAGAAAGCACCTACCCTGGGAGAAACTACCCGACTGGATGATGACTTATTTGTGATTTTAATTTATCAGGTAAAAATCGTGGTGGGCCCTACAGGCGAGGTCCGAATCAGCGTGCAACCGCCGTCACATTCAGTCCAAACCGCTAAGAAAGCGCCGTGAAGCATGCAGTCCGTGAATGGCCCGTGCTTCAAGCCTACCAACGCCAAGTCCCGTCGACCGCGCGTCTCCACTGCACTTGGCCAATCCCTGTCAAATATTCGTAAGCACCGATGAATCGGGGACCACGGTTACAAAGGATGCTGGAACTAGTTGGTTAATACACCGACGAACATTACGTACAAAAAACCGGTAACAGCCTACTGTTGTTATTCAACATGCGTTGATATATTTGATATAATTAGGTATATAGTTAACATTAACAACTATCGTTCACAAGGCCGACAATAATTTCTAGACTTATGATTGTTTCGACAGCTCCTTGGGTTCAAACAGACACTGCCACTAGCCTCCATTGATATTGTACAGCGTTCTCTTCAAGTTGTAGTCGCGCTCATAATTTACACCGGCTTTGATCGTTCAATATAATTGCTGGAAACGTCTCAGCGCCGAAGTGTCCATAAAACCCCAAATATATCGACAATTTACTTAGAAATGTTCACTTAACACAGTTTCCATCCATTTCTGCATAATACCTAACGTTGGTTTATAGTTTATACAGTGTGTAAGTCTAATACGGGTGAATCTCTTAACGGTGGTTAGTATAGGACAAAGTGAAGGTAATTAGATAACATTTACTTAAAGTTGCAACAATAATTTTGTCCATACAAAATAATTCAGCCCGCAATGTAATGGAATCACACTCAGGTTAAACGCTCGTTGACAGTTACGTTGACATTTCGGTACCTCCGTACCGCAAACATGTTTACAGTACATTGCTGCTGAGAAATTAAAAAAAAATTAATTATGGGGTCGTAATGAACTGCAACTTAAAAAAAACCTTTTACTTCATGATTACACTAATGAATACTATGTCCGATTTCATTTATCGCCCGTATTAGACTTACACGCTGTATAACGTTCGCTCCGAGACTATTTTGTTTCCATAATGTCCATAAATGTAGAATCTCCAAAATATCATATACCAGATTATGGAAACACATTTTTTTCCTGTAGGCGTATGATGCTACGATTTGTCGCGCGATAAATACATGATAAAGAGTCCGTCACGTTCTGATATAAATGTGTGTGAGAGTGACGGATGCTTTATCATTTATTTATCGCGCCACAAAGCGTTTAGCATCATAAGCCTACTGGGGTGATTTGGAAGTAATCTGTAATGAGAAAATCGAAAGTCTGGCATTTTGTGAAATCAGATGCTTTAAGATTGCTGTAACTTTCAATTATTCGATTTACAAAGAATTTTTTCTATCTTCAAACTAAATTTCTTTAATTTAAGGCTTCTTTCCATACGGCAACACCAAGAACAAACGTAAACCCACTGAAAATATTTATGACTGATAGTTTTGATACCTGCTTGTTTTAAACAAACCTAGTTTTTACAAATTCTAGTCATTTCAGTTCTTAGAATGTAGAGGCTTTTTTTACCAAAAAATAATTAAGTAAGTGAAAACAGGAAGTAAATTAAAAACATCCAGAAATATGTCACTGTGTCATAAACAGCAATATTACTTAACTTTGAATAGTTATTAATTATATATTTTCATTGACTGCTTAATCTCTATATTCACAAGACCTTGTTACGCATCAAACATAACTTACTTACTCTGGCCGATATTATAGGTTTAAATAAAAAATTATCACTTTCCCAAAACGTACACTCAATTATGTACAAATTTTCATTTGATTAATAGAATTTTCTAAAAGTCATTTGTTTCTGTTATACAAGCTCCCAAAGCGTGGGTAGATTAAATTCAACAATTTTAACTCGTGGTGTTGAATACTGTAGGTATAGGAAATAAAGTTTTTGGAGTTTTGACGTAAGTACTCGATATAGGTATGAATAACGAGTTAAAGACGTAGTTAAAAAGTGTGGTTATATGGGGAAGTGATACCTGCTTTACCTAAACCACATTGACTACTCTTATAAGTATTTAAGCGATAACGAAAATGAGTGCCAAAATGTAATTGCAGTATTACTATAAGTTCCTTATAATACAAGCGAGAATGTCAGATTCGTTCGCTTATAAGGTGTTATTGGACGCCTGTTTGTAAATAGTACTGGACTGGACAAGTGTAAGTTTGTATCGCGCTCGGAAATGTTCCGTATCGTATTAGAATGAGGGTATTTAGAAATCAGAAATCCACCAGCTGGCAGCAGGGTGGCGAAAGGTCTATTTGGCAGTAGATGTCAAAATCAAGTGGTGTGATTGGTGGATCTTGACGCCTACTGTCAAAAAGACCTTTCGCCACCCTGTTGCCAGCTGGTGGGTTTATGATTTCTAAACACTCTCATTGGTACTTTTGTAGGCTCCCTTAATTTTTTTATGCCACACCTGGCCATAGAGTGGCTTTTTCCGCACGCTGCGCGTACGGAAAAAGCCGCTTTCTGGCCAAGTATTGACATAAAATGATGTACACAACACGGGAGGTAATAAAGAAAACCCTAGATCGCATATATACTTCCCTCGCTTGCAGCTCGGGCCGCAAACTTCTGCGATCTCGGCCTTTCTTTGTATTACCACCCTAGTTGTGTAATGTACTATTGTTTACTCTTAACTGTGGATGTTTATGATATAACTGACATACATTGTGCAATGGTCTTTCTATAGAAAATTTTCTCGAAGATACCGCTTTTCAGAGAGAGAATGAAGAATCATATAACATATATTTGTATTGAATTTTAATATCTTAACAAGCAGTTACTTTTGTTCAAATCTAGCCCTAATAAGTTTTTTTTTTCATATCACAGCTAGAAATATCGAGTTTTAAAAAGTATATAATAAATAGGTACTTCCTTTTATTTTTTGCAGACGGCCTACATAGTAATACACTTAATGAAGTACCTAGATGAAATTAGCAAAAAATCTTTAATATTTATAATGGATACTATACTTATTTTTAAGTTGTTAGATATATCTATAATAATAGTCTCAATTGGTCGGAGTAACGAGTAGGGAAAACCTCGATTTTCTACAACATTTCGTCTCCTTTCCCTTCTAAACTGTGGACGATATAATTGGAAAAATGTCCGTCTCATTTTTCTAACTAAATATCTATATTGAATTGAATATCTTAAAACAAGGGGTCTATATCGGTTGGTATACATATTGTTTGTTATAAATTATAATATAATGTTTGGTCAAATTGTCATCTGTTCGAACATTTTTGACCAAACAATAATTCGGACAAATATTAAATTAGAACAAACAATTTTAGACCTTGCGGGTGGGCTCCCTAAATCAAGACCAAAATTGTGAGTTTGGTCAATGATTTTATAATCGTCTTTATTTCGTGAAATAGGCAGATTTAATATTTATAGAAAATTAATGTTGTCTTTATTAAATAATAAAAATATACCTACAACAAATTAAACGATGTCGCACAAGTGTAAGACCAAAAGGTAGACCAAAACCCATTGAATTGAAGTATAAGTAAAAGATATTTTGTCTATTCCGGAATAAGTATTTTAATTTGTGCCTCTGGTTGAAGGCATCCGACTCGACTAGATACTGCTGCAACGCTTGCCGTGTCCTCTTATCAGAATCTATGCCAAACGAAAATGCCAATGATATTATTTAAGATATTAATTTGATAGATATACTTATATTTCGTTCTTTTAAGGTTCTATCAGACGTGACACTAGATCAGTGGTAGCCAAAGTACGGCCCGCGGGCCATCTCCGGCCGCGGAAGAGTTTAAGGTGGTTTTCCATCGGCAAGGCGAGACGAGACGAGTCGAGAATTGAATTGAAATTTGTATGAAGTTTCAATCCTCTCCTCGTCTCGTCTCATCTCGCCCTGCCGGTGGAAAACCACCTTTAAGCTGCCCACGGACGGTCCATAAAATAAGTAGACATAGCCCGCGATAATATATTTTGACTGTTTTTTTTTTTATAATTCTGGCCCTCTGCTTTTTTTTATATTTTCTGGCCCCTCGTGAAGTTTGCCTACCACTGCACTAGATCGGCAATAGAAATTTATTTCCGCATAAAGATCTCAAAAAGGTTTAAACTCATTGACAATCGAAGACATCAGTTGTTTGAACAGTCTGAGCACCGTATTTTCTTTGTCAATCTGTTTTTGTCAAGATTACTGTATAAACAAATAAGTTTATACACTGTCATTGACACGCATTAGTGATAGGTTTATTTTAACCGATGTTCAGCGTGAAACTTTGTCGTTTCATGGGTATGCTAATTATCAATATTTATCATTATTAGGGATGTAATGATATATCGGTATCGCCGATTATATACAACCTATATTTGAAGAGCGCGACAAGAATTTGTTGCATGAAAAAAAATCTGCAAAAAATAATTTCAATTACTGACTTAATTTACATATTGGTCTATTACCTTGTGCAATAATAATTACTATGATATTAATTATATATTTGGTTCATTTAAAAAAAAATGTGTTGACAATTTATTTATTTTTACTTTAAACCTTCAAGGTTGACTAACCCTGTTAAATATACCTAGCCAATTTTTAGGTATATATGGACATAAAAATAATAAATCTGAAGTTCTACTTACTTCATTAGTTAGCTAAGATATCGGTATTGGTATCGCCGATAATTTACTACAAATATCGGTATCGGTATCGTATCGGCAAAATTATGTATCGTTACATCCCTAATCATTATCATACTACTTCAATATAATGTATCGTTACATCCCTAATCATTATCATACTACTTCAATATAATGATCAAGCACCCAAGTCGCTGCCGCTGCGAACTTCTCCGAGTATTTTAATCCATTATCACCGTGATTGGAGTCGGTCGGCTCTCCAAACAAACATAATGAGGATCATCGCTAGCTTCCACGGCATCAATTATGTTTGAAATGTGTAATTTTATAGCTTCGTACATGTTATCTGAGCGAAATTACATTAGAAGTCTAAAAAACTAGAATTAACGTGCAATTGGGTCGTTAAGATCATCTATTAAGGTTGAACGTTTTAGAGAATTTTCATACAAATTTCAGTCCCGTTTTTCTCCAGCCGTGATCATTTTCTGTACTTGAAACATTATTAGTTCGATAGTACTTTTCCTTCTGATTCCGCCAATAAGAAAAAAATACCGAAAAAATGAGAAATATTCTAAATAAATCCATTTGAAAACTAATAATTTTTTTATCAAACCGTTGTTTGTGTGAGTGTAGAGTATCGTGTCGGTGTAAACAAAAGGGCGGCATTTATCAACAACAGCTGATTCTGGGTGTCAAAAGAATGCCTAGATTGTTAAAACCTACTCCTAAAACTTCTGGCCGCTAAGCTAATAAAAATTAAAAAATAAAGTGCTGTCAGCCGGTGTCGAAGTTTATCTCCATCAACAAATTTCATTTCCTAAACTGAGTTCAAGAAGGAGGTGGTATTGCATTGTAACTGTTTTTATCGTAAAGATAAAAATTGTACAAATACTTGAGTACGGATATAAATACGAGCTCTTATTCTTAGTAAAAAATATTGGATTTTTCGATGCAGTCCATTAGTTTTAAAAGCTAAAAGAGTTTGCTATCATTGACCATAAATGTATCGTTTGAAAAATACCTTTTTCATTACTGCACTCCCATGCTCGATTAAAAAAATATGTTGCCTACAACAGTCACATTTACATTTGAAGTTGTCAACATTTTTCATACAATAGCAAAGATATTCCTTGTTATTAATTTTATTTTATTATTTGAATAGAAAACAGTTAGTTAAATATTTCCTTGAGCAACATTTTGCATACTACTTGGGTGGTAAGCCTGCCTGATGTGAAGTAGTCACCGGAGCGTACTGCCATTTTACTAAAAATAATGAAAACAAACGTACGCACACTCGAGACCAGATGGATTACCCAAGTAAATCCTAATTTGCGTCATCATCAGAAGTTCGTTGCCGTCACCCCTGCTATGAAAAGCTATAGCTCTGCATGGAGATGTTCGGCTGGAATCAGCCAGACTGGAGATCGCCTACCTAGCGCGTTCAAGAATTAAGAAGCGATATGAGGCAGCTGAAAGGCTTGGCTTTGTATTCTACCGAAGTCTATGAATAATATTCTTACGAACCCGTGAATCAAACTTTTTTTACAGCGCAATAATAACAGATCCTAAATGTATGACAGAGTAGCAAGATATTCACAAAAGTTGCTTGTAAGTAGTGGAATTTTAGCATTTTGGAGTAAGTAAGTTTGACGCGACAATTCTCAATGAAAATAAATAAATAATATACGATATAAAATATGTTTTTTTCTTGGCTTGGCTAATAAGTAAGTATACTATAAAAGTATACTAACTTAGGTCAGTAAGTATACTAGTTACATGTAAGTTACATGCACAACTAACTATTCATATGTGAGAGGTCAATTTGCAAAGAAAGAAGTAACAAACATGTGCAGATAATCAAAAAATCAGAAATATAAAAATATATTGGATACCTAACAATATATGTAGTATGAAACTAAAACTTCTTATTTCAGCATCACCTGAACGTCTAAATCTTTATCAAATAGATTAAAATGGCGCCAAAATAATATGTAAACAAACATGACCTGTCATACTGTCATAATAATAATTATTGACAGTCACTGACACTAATGACTGTCAACGGGTACGCGTGTGTGCGAGAATGTGGAAAATTGCGATTATTTTTAAAAAACCTGTTTTATTGTCCACAAGAAGACTGTAGAGCTGAAATTGGTTGCGATTTAAGCTCATCATTTTTTACTGGTTCCGCCAAGACATAGAAATAGTAAATATTTGGTTGGGTTTAGCTAAAAATAATAAAAACACTACGCAAACGACGTACAACGCCATCTGAGCGGCTAAAATTGGTAACTTTCTCTAACGTTCCTCCTTAACATCATTTGAAACTAAACTCTTTTGCTAAAATTATATATTTTTGGCTGTTTGCGAGTTCTTGTGTCATTTCGCGCAAATTAAGTGTATCAAGCTATAAAATAAAACATCTGTTATTATATTGTTTTATCTCATATATAATTGACCCGTGGAAACAAACAATGACAATTATGTTTGTATGAAAACCAAACTGACTCGAGCCACCTTAAAACGATTCTTAAATGAATTGCGCCAAAGCCAGAGGCCAATAAGATTAAGTAGGTAGGTTAAATTAATGTAAATGTTGTATGCTTTCCATGTAGGAATCGAGAGTCAACTGTAAAATAGATACTAGCTAAGTAGGAAATGCAAACGAGAACAAATCATACTTATTTAATGCAATGCTTTATTCGCTTAAAATTCCATTTTCCACAAGCAATGGATAAATAAGTGTGCTCTGTATCTTATTGTTAGAAAACCCCCCTAGGATAGATTTAATTAGTCCGAAATCTAGTCATTATTAATAAAAACGTTTATGTTATTACCACATCATTGTCAGTACTGACAATAGAATTTAATTACACGGATAAAGATTATTGTCAAGAGGGTAAGATATGGGTATCTTGAGCTCTTCAACAGAGCACTGCTGACTGTAAATTGAGGCTAACAGACTTCGCACAGCCATAGGAGGCGATGCCCATTGCAACACAAGAGTAGATTAACAGGTACATAGGTACTTACCGATTTGTCGATACCCCTATGAAATACGCGCGTATTTTCTAGGGATGTGATGCCATCTAGAAATAAACGGCTAATATGTAGCCCTTATTGCATGAATAAATGACAATTTAACGTGGAATTCAAGTTTTTACTAGCTGCATAATAACAGATGTTTTCAAATCCAATCAGGAGTCGAGTCTATACTCCTCGTGCCGAATCATGATCCCTATGACAGTTCATTTTCTCCACTTGTATTCATACATCTAAATCCGAAAATAAAGAGCAACTTTATTCCTTTTGTATTATTATTACTTTAATGCAATATATCTTCATAAATTTACTTGCTCTAGTTTCAAATAATGATTAAAAATATTCAAAACAGCGTCGCTTATGGAGAAAGAACTGTCATAGGGATCATGATTCGGCGTGAGGAGTATAGTTTATTTTACTACATGTTTCAAATTTACTATCCTCAGTAGGTATTATCAATTTGTTAACCTTATGTTAAGGATAAAGTTAATACAGGCTTTCTGATTATGGCGTAAATAAATGTACTTATCCATTGTTTTATTGACCGATAGGTAACTTATTTAATTTACATTTGTGATATACTTACTGGTCATCGCTATTGAATAGGTTTGACCTATATTTGTTTCCTTCGCCAAAGATTACGAGGCTGTAATGTCAAAACGATGCCATGCCTCACGATTCGATAATGTGCGTACACACACTTAACTATGTATATTATATTTGTTGTTAATAAAAATAGGGTAGCGTTTGTAAAGTTAGTGTTAATGTTATTGCCGTAGAAAAAGACATGTTCGTCTTTATTTTATTCGCAGATACAAACCGGGCTTATTCCGGAAAAAACATTTATTTTAAGCTTGCCTAAGTGCATTATAAACACAAATGTAGAAGGAGTGATAAAATTCCCCATAACGACAAAAGCACAAAAGATATTTCAATATGTATTTGTTTTATTTATAATCGAACATAAATATCTAAATCTAATAATAACCACAGATTAAAACACTCGGTAGCCTACGGCAGACGTACCTGAATTTGGAACGAAATTTTAAAAATATTAATAATGTTTACAATATTAATTACCTATGTTGCGTTACCATGGCTTATTTTTAAGAAATATTATACATGTAAAGATAGTAAATTTAGGATTTAAATAGATAATGATATCTCGCTACCTTAGGTCACGAGAACAGGGGCTGTTGTGAGTAGACGTATTGGAAAACCTTCATAAGAGAACCAATGCTCTGTATTATATAAATCTCAAAGGTTTATATTTACCTACTTATCGTGTGTAATTTTGATATACCTAATAATGTATAAGTACTCACATAAGGAATGTGATGAGAAAATTATAAATCACAAGCTCTAGTGATGTTAAACGTTACTACGACTACAAATCGGGTGGAGTAAATGGGGATTTTCCATTAAAAAAATGTAACTTTCAAAAAGTTTAGTCGGGATAACTGTAGCCGGCATCACGCTCGAGGTTCATGGGATACCTACTTTCCATTCAGTCTATAGAGCTTTGACGTTATCTGGGGGCACGGCAGTGCCCCCGCCAAGTCGAGCAAATAAAGGCACGGCCGTACCATAGAACTTTGCTGGAACTAATGGCACAATGTTTCTTTCATTGGTTTATACCATGGAACTTTCGGGTCAAGTTTTATAAATTGTATGACGTCAGAATTCAATAGAACAAATGGGAAATACCCAGTCCGAGCGGCCGCCGTCGGGCGCCGGCGCGCAACTTCAACGACCATTAGCGATGTTACAAACAATTCATTGTTAAATATAATATGTATTTTAGTAGATCTCATATCTAATTATAGTGTTCGACGTTCGATTTCGATGTTCAGCGGTTAAGAATATTTCTCTATTTGAGTATTATTAGCAAAACTTATACCTACGTGTTGTGAAGGAACTACCCACATGTGATGCATAAGTCCCGATTGGGAACCAAATGGCGGCTAAGAACATAATATCGGCATTGCCTGCGAGTGTAGTTTATGTAAAGTAAATACTTACTCAAGTTAATGATAATAACTACGTATGATTGGTACGCGAATATGAAATGTCGCGGTAGTGGCGATGCTGACATAGGTAGTAGTTAAACCTACCTACCTACCTTTCTACCGCAGACTTGGATCTGTGATTATTGTTATGCATATTTTCACCATTGTCAGCATAATCGGCCGGCATTGGTCCATTCGAGCAATGTCATAAGAGTAACTTTTTTATTTATTTTATAAAGCTACGTTGGCTTTTGATTTAATAGGCAACTTCTGGCGGCATGTCGGGCGGCGGCGGCGTTGCGTTGTGAACTGGGAAGAGTGTTCAAAATACATGTCGATTAGTTTGCCGCACGCACAAATGTTTCATTCCATACTCTTATACTAGTTATTCTTATGCCATAGGCTTTATTAGATGAATACTCCTGCAACAGTATCTATTACGATAAAGCGTTTAAAAATATCATGACAACTCATCATAGAACCGTTACAGCGTGTCAGTTATTTTTGAGCGCTTTTCGAGAGATTATTGCCGGAGAGTATATATGTATATGTGCAGTGCGTGTGAAATTAAAAAGGTACCGACTTTAAATTTGAATGATGTAACCCTTTTTAATTTTTAAGCACTTCCCACATCTTTTTGCTATATGAAAATGTATATTTGTTTTAATTAGATGACTGATTTGTTTCTATGTACAATACGTTAATTCTTACCGAGTATATTAAACTAGGGCTATACTTATGCCGCATTTTGATAAAATGTCAAAAAATAACTATTTGAGAGTGTTGTTTCGCTCTAAATATTAATACATAATTTGCTCGTATTATATACTTCAAGATATTAAAAAAATATTGTTGTATAATTTTGATTAAATAATAGTCTTGGTATTCAATGCCGACAATTAAGTTTATTCTGTTAGGAAATGTCTAATAACTTGGTTTGTTCATGATATAGATAGGTATTTAGTACTTAAATTTAAAACCCAACAGATGTATAATGAGTGTTAGGGCAAAATTTCGCCAAAAAGTTTCGAACTACCCGTGTACAAAATTGTATTTGTAGATCGGTACACAAATAAATAAAAAACAATCAAAATGCTGCGTTTTATTTTGTAATCAGAGTAATACCTGGGCACTGCACACCTACGGAACGATGTGTGACGTAGTCGTTAAACCGTTAATAACAATGTTAACTTTTAAACGTTGAAGACAAGGACCTTAAAATAAATTAAATAGCCGGATGTAGCATCGCTGACAAAGAACTGCAGCACCTTTAGTCCACACGTTGCTTAATGCTGGTTGGTCATGTCAATGTGTGCGTGCTGCGGGTACTAGGAAAAAACTTGTTGATGTGCGCGTGCGGCTTGTAGGTACAAAAAACCGGCGCACTAAAAATGCTATCGGTTGGCGAGGCTCCGTCCGGCTATGAGTTTAGTTTTAAAATATAAACCCCACTCGTACGTTATTTCAGACTAAGGAGGTTTCAAATCAGCCAAGGCTTATTCCTATCACCAAACTTGGCTAGAAAACCAATTTTACTGTACATAAAACTTATACGGTATATTTTACTTTTACTTTATTATTACAGTAAGATTGTCCCCCGATAGTTATGTATTTAGTTTTGCAATTATTTTAGTAATTTTGAAAATCGGTACAATTGGCAGTAACTATGGCCAGTCAAGATTAATAAAACCGGTCAAGTGCGAGTCGCACTCGCGCACCGAGGGTTCCGTACAAACTCATAAGAAGATACATGAATAGTTCAAGAAAAACTCTATGACGATTAGTTTAGTAGGACCAAATAAGTATGTAAGTATTACGATTTTTGCAAATTTCTCAAAAACGGTGCAAGTTAGGAAAACGTTATATGTTTCCTGTAATATTTAGGACGATATTAATAAATGGTAATTATTACAGTTTTTTTCTGTTCAGTAACTTCGAAGATCCCGCCAGTCCCACCCTCACCACCACGGGAGGACAAACGCCCCTGCTCCGTAGCCGTCCACGGGAGGACATTCGCCCCTTCCCCGCAGACACTCGCCCCCCCGCTCCTGACCGTCGCCAGCACTCGTTGCTGGGGACAGTCAGGTTTACGGCCCGTGATGGGCCAGTCCTCTCTGTCCCGCTCACGGGACACAGAGGACTAGTCCACGCAGCGGCACAGGACACTCGTTAACCTGTCCGCAGTATCCCCCAAAATTAGACGTCGGAGGGATGCTGCCCGTACCCGACGCTCCACCCTCGCGTGCCGCACTTGGAAGAGTCCTCTGCTAATAGAGGAAACCCCGGTGCGGGACCCCCCAACTCCCCTTGACAGCCTCATTCGCAGCATCGGCATGTGGTCAATTAGGGATCCCAAAGAAAGAGTGAAGTACACCTGCCATAAGGGTTCCTTTTTTACCATTTTGGTACGGAACCCTAAAAACTAAACGCTGTACTTAGCATTATCTGTGGAAGACGACATTAAAGAAGTTGAACTCCTAATAAATAAAAAAAATTAAAAAGATGACAGTAGTTTATGTATTATTTTTTTTCCTCGCAAATATGATGAAAATTATTGCGTGTATCACGGACAATAACGGGATTCCAACTCGAGTCATTAAAAGCCCTCCGCTTTCAGCGTTGGGCTTCTAATAGACTCTCGTTAGTAATACTTTTCTTACTACCCTTAATATGCACAATATACTATTAAGTGCTAATTTGCGGTCTTTTTTGTGTGTTCAGAATGTAAATGAATGATTTCGGCTTCTTTAACACGTTCGCTGCGGGATCAAAACTGGCATTTTTTCATACGGTGCGTTAACTGGCCGATCGGCCTGGTACTTAAACTTTCCGCCGCGGCGATATGGGGCTTATTGGCCCGGTAAGGTATCGACAGATATAAATGATTATAACTAAGCAAAAACGTAAGAAATTGGATACCTACCTATCAATATCCATAGTAGATGAGTTGGTGGTCATAGTATTTGCTTCGCCTCGGGTTCCTATTATTCACTTGAGAGATATATGCAAAAATATATCTAAGGTCTTGTGACCCGAAACCGCATTGAATAATAGGTTTAATTGAGGAAGTATTAGTGATGGGAAATAAGTTATCGACATATTATTTTGAATTTAATTTATCAAAGAAAAAAAGAGACAAATTTTATGATAGAAACATGACAGACAGTAACTATAATTTCTCATATTCTACACAGAAAATATTATTATGCCACACCTGGCTAAAAAGTCGCTTTTTCCGCACGCTGCGCGTATAGAAAAAGCCGCTTTCTGGCCAAGTGTAGACATAAAATGATGTACACAACACGGGAGGTAATAAAGAAAGCCCTCGATTGCATATTTACGTCCCTCGCCTGCAGCTCGGGCCGCAAACATCTGCGACCTCGCCCTTTCTTTGTTTTACCACCCTAGTTGTGTAATGTACTATTTTACTGCAATTTCTTAATTTACAATCTCTAAAATATTTAAAAACCAATTACTTTACAACTAGCGGTAGAACAATTGCGCTAAGAAACAATAAAGTCGGTTTCTTTTAAAGGGTTCTAAAAGGTTCCTAGTAGTACTAAACAAAGACTAAACATTTGGTCAAGTAAAAGGCGACCTTTTACTACGGCAGATTTAAACTTATTTCCAAAGAAATTAAACTTTACAACTTACAATCCTTTTGTGTGACTGTCTTACAGTTAGAACTCTAAGAATTTCTCTTACGTAATGTGTTTATTATTGTAATATTTATGATCAAATATATTACTGGAAGAGAGTCGCCACAATCTAAAAACGTAAACAAACACTAGAGCTAGACTAATGCACTATCGTATCTACGTCGGTTCCCGCTAAGTACGTCACAACACTAGTCGGAAGTAAACCAATGCAATCACCTATTCAGTGCGGGAAGGGGTGGAGTGGCCTTGTAATCGATGATGGGCCTTTCGGCCCATTACCCGCAAGGAATCGAAAAAAAAATCAGTCAGTGCGTTATCGGGCCGGAAAACCTTAGCACAGTTTTAATGCTTTATCGAGTAGCCCTTAAGGTCCTAAACTCAAACCTATACTTGTCTCTTTTGTACATACAGAAATACTCATTATACAGCCGCCGCACCAGGGTAAGTTCACCGTTTCTCGCCTCCGCACAGAGCGGGAGTACATGCATCGGGTATTTAGGCCTTATATCGCAGCGAACGTGTTAACACAATAAAATCCTCTTGAAAATATAGGTACAGGTCGATTTACAAGAGCTGGCACGAATGAATTAAACGAAAGTAATGTCACTTGTCACTGTTGAGTGACCTTGTTATACGGGAGGATCCAAATATTTTGTAAACAAATAAATAACACTTCTACATTATTCAAGAAAAAAAATCATTATTAAAACTAAGCCGGTAAAAGATATGGCAGAAAAGTAAATTGGACGGTTCGCTACAAATATTTAACGTTCATGGAGTTTTTATTTAATTTATATCCTGTTTTCACATTGACGCCGCAATGTACCAAATCATGGCGAAAATATGCGAAACTCATACGAAATTTAGATGTTTTGATGCATATTCCGCATTTCACGGCGTCACTGTGCAAACAAGTTTGAGATTGTGTAGGTAGAGTCTTTTCGTTGTTCATAAAACAGACTGGGTTGCGATGACACGAGATAGTCTAAAAACACGATGATCCCTTATTGAATCAACCTGTATTTAATCACAAAATGATTAAACACATAAACATTATCATTCACTCGTTCAATCCATTCGTGCCAGCTCTTAAGTTTGGTGACTATGTACGATTTTGGTAGTACCAAGCTGATCTAATGATAGAGTCGGAAGTAGGCCATAGGATCATCTAAAATTCTAAATTACCTGCTCGAGATAAATTCACCGTGTTTGGGCTCATTTGATTAGTCTTAACATGAAGTTAGCTAATATACAAAAAAAACCGACCAAAAAACCACCGAGGGTTCCGTACAAACTCATAAGAAGATACATGAATAGTTCAAGAAAAACTCTATGGTGATTAGTTTAGTATAGGGATGTAACGATACATAGTTTTGCCGATACGATACCGATACCGATATATTGTAGTAAATATCGGCGATACCGATACCGATATCTTAGCTAAATAATGAAGTGTGAATTTCAACTATTTATATGTCCTTATTATACCTAAAACTTGGCTATATTTAACAGAGAGTCCTTGAAAGTGTAAAGTAAAAATATTAGAAAAATATAGATTGTCAACTCAAAATTCAAATTTATTTTTTAAAAAGAACCATAGATTTAATTAACATAGTAATTGTCATTGCACAAGGTAATATACCAATACATAAAATAAGTCAGTAGGTCATTGAAATTACTTTTTGCAGATTTTTTTTCATACAGCAAATTCTTTTCGCGTTCTTCAAATATCGGTTGTATATTATCGGCGATACCGATATATCGGCCGACATATCGGTATCGTATCGGTATCGTTACACCCTAGTTTAGTAGGAGCAAATAAGTAGGTATGTAAGTATTACGATTTTTGCAAATTTCTCAAAAACGGTGCAAATTAGGAAAACCGTTATTACATTTTTCCTGTAATATTTAGGATGACATTAATAATTGGTAATTATTACAGATTTTTCTGTTCAGTAACTTCGAAGATATTATAGGGGGGAATGGTATTTTTTTTTGACGTTTTTCGTCATAAATTAAAAAGTATGTAAAAGAAAAAAAATAGTTTTAGAATCTACAAATGAAGCCTTTTCATTTGATACCCCACTTGATACAATAGTACAACTTTAAATTTTCGATTCCCCATTTCGGCCCCTTTAAAAAAGTATAAGTTTTTTTTTATGTCCAGTAGGTTCGGGTTAATGACTTTTAATACTAATTCCAAATTTCAAATCGATTTCAGCAGTATTTCCTAAGATATCTGGCTGTGACAGACGGACAGACAGATAGAGTCACGCCATAAGGGTTCCTTTTTTACCATTTTGGTACGGAACCCTAAAAACTGCCTTCTTATTAGAGAGATTAAAATCTGTAATAATTACCAATTATTAATTTCATCCTAAATATTACAGGAAAAATAAAACGGTTTTCCTAACTTGCAGCGTTTTTTAGAAATTCGCAAAAATCGTAAGACAAACTTATATGCTCCTAGTAAACTAACCACGACATTTATATCGATGTAGTATGCGGACAACAGTTTTTCAAGAGCAAAGTTAAGTTTGTCCCACCATACAGTTTAACTTGAACTATTCACGTATCTACTTACTAGTTTGTACGGAACCCTCGGTGTGCGAGTCCGACTCGTACTTGACCGGTTTTTTATTATTTATCGTATCACATGGCATCATAATGTTACTGAATATATTGTAAAACTATAAATATTACCTACCTTACCTAGTACTAATATTAAGATCTAAAATGTTGCCCACGGGATATTTGGATTTTGGCTGGCTTCTCAGAATAGGCATCATTTTCTCTATAGGTGGGCTGGAGTTATAGCTGGGCAGTTAGTTGAAATTCTCGCCAGAATGCTTCGGTCTCATCATTCCAACACGGTACATGTCCGACGAAAACCACGCGATTTCCTTGGCAAACGCTATAATTACTTTACGAACGCGAGTAGCTGGAATTCATTTGATGTCATTATCCAGTTTCTTCCTAAAGCCTTTCCAACGGGCCTCCTGGAAGTTCCGTCGCGGCAACGGGTAAGGTAGTAGTCCGACCGAGATCTCGGTCTCGGTCTCGGTCTCGGCTATTCTCGGCCAAAAATCGGGCCGAGACACCGGTCTCGGTTCTCGGCCAAAAAGGGCCGAGATTCTCGGCCGCGGCCGAAACTATGCAACGACTTCTGATTTCTGATTGCTAAATTTGAATTTTCCGCGCATGGCCGCACGCTTCAATGCTGCCCGTTGGTCGGTTCAGCGTCGGCTATTGTAACGCTATTGGCGATTTCGATTAGCCATGTCACATTTTAAGCCAATTATAAGGCGATTTGGCACATTTCTTTTCGTTGTTGTTATTGCGGAGGAAAAGTTTAGAATTAGAATGCGGGATAAAAACTTAATAAAATAAAATACCTATACGTGTTAAAGTAAATGGAAGTGGAAGTGGACAAGCAGTAAGATTGGTAAGTAATAAACTTTATTGTGTACTTTTTACATAGTTTTTAGTTTCAATTTCACTCGTTATAGATAGGTACATATCTTGATATCTTAGATTGTACGTAGGTACGTTTTGCTGCTTATTTTTAAGTACTGATTCAGTAGTCAGTAGTGCTGGAGCTCTTTTTAGGGTTCCGTACCAAAATGGTAAAAAAGGAACCCTTATGGTGCGACTCTGTCTGTCCATCTGTCCGTCTGTCACAGCAAGATATCTCAGGATCTACTGATACTATCGACTTGAAATTTGGAATAGGTAGTGTTAAAAATAGCTAACCCGAGCCTATTGAACAGAAAATAAATCTTTTTAACTTTTTTTTAAAGGGGACCGAAATGAGATGTCAAAAATCAAAAGTAGAGCTATTATATCAAATGAAAGGGCTTAATGTGTAGATTTTAAAACTGTTATATATATTTTTTTCTTCATTATGTAGGTACTTCTTGATTTAGGACGAAAAAACTTTAAAAATACCATTCCCCTATTATCTTCGTAGTTACTGAACAGAAAAATCTGTAATAATTACCACTTATTAATATCATCCTAAATATTACAGGAAAAATATAACAGTTTTCCTAAATTGCACGGTTTTTTAGAAATTTGAAAAAATCGTAACACATACTTATTTGCTCCTACGAAGCTAACCACCATACAGTTTTTCTTGAACTATTCACGTATCTACGAGTTTGTACGGAACTCTCGGTGCGCGAGTCCGACTCGCACTTAACCGTTTTGTTGTCAAATTTTAATTAAGAAAACCTGTGTGTGTCAAATTTTAATGATTAAACTCTGTGTGTGTCAAATTTTAACGAATAAAACCTTTTTTCTACGAAATCCTCGTGTTATCTTTATATTTATAAATTCTCGGTCTCGGTCTCGGTCTCGGCCGAGAATTCCATTTATTCTCGGTCTCGGTCTCGGTCTCGGCCGAGACAAAAAAAACGGTCTCGGTCGGACCTTAAGTAGGTACAATTGGGACTTTGACTCCGATGTCGAGCACGCTTGGTCGGTGTTGGTTGACTGTGGGAATTCTCCTAGGACAGTTCTTTGTATTGCCAGTGGGTTGTCTTCAGCGTCTTTTGTTGTGAAGACCAGGTCAGGGTTTTATGTATTATTTTCCCGGCCGCGCGGACTTGAAGGTACCTCTACTCCTACAGTCAGACACGAGGAAGTGCTATCAGCTCATTCCATTACTTTCTCGCCATTGCTGTCGATCTCCTTGTAGCCCCAGCTTGTATGATAACCATTAAAAAAATGCCAAAAAAACACGTTTCTTGTATGCAGACCCCCTTTTTAACCGACTTCCAAAAGAAGGACGGTTCTCAATTCGTCTGTATGTTTTTTTTTTTGTGTGTTTGTTCACCGATTACTTGAAGACGGCTGGACCGATTTAGAAAATTCTTTTTTTGTTTGAAAGGATATACTTCCGAGGTGGTCCCATTGCAACCAGATCAGGATCTGATGATGGAATCTTGGAGAAATCGAGGGAACTCTTCAAATATTATAGGCACACATATAGCGATTTCAGTATTTTTCGTAATTTCTCGTCCATCTCTTACTGGCAACAAGTTTCTAGTGTTAACCAACTTCAAAACAAAGAGTAAATTAGTATCTTGGTTTCTTCCCCGATTACTTGAAGACGGCTGAACCTATTTAGAAAATTCTACTACTACTACTGCCACGCAAAGCTGACTAATCTGGCTATGCTGAATTGCTTAGCTGGCACCGACTTCAAAAATAACAGGTTAAAAACTATAAATATCTGTATAATATGTATATATGAATCGTTGATTATCCATTTCTTTGGGGTAATTAACATATTATTTTTTGGTTTTTAGTATAAGTTTTTGGAAGTCGGTTTTATTTTTTGTTTTAAAAATTTACTTTTATTAAATCCTGTGACTGATCGACACAAACACATTTCTTGTATGGGGACCCCCTTTTATTAAATCCTGTGACTGATCGACACAAACACATTTCTTGTATGGTCCCCCCTTTTCTTTTTCATTTTATTTTGTTTTTTATTATTTTTTTGTTCTAGTATTTTGTGAAAATTTCAAGTCTCGAACTATAACGGTTCCAAAGCTAGAGCCCTGTGGCTCACGGACAGACGGACAGACAGCGGAGGCTTAATAATAGGGTTCCTTTGGCACCCTTTGGGTACGGAACCCTAAAAAGAACATACAGAGGAAATGAAAAGCCCTTCTTTTGAAAGTCGGTTAAAAACAAACTAACATGAAAGGGGTAGTGTTTTTTGCTGGACGGTGAATACTGAACCTTTCGTTTGCGTATTTAGTTTAGTTTAGAGAGACGTGCGTATTAAGAAGGTCAGAACACTATAAAAGTAATATTAAAAAAATATTTGCAACACATTTATATGCGTATAGCTACAGTAGATAATTAACCCATTCCATCGCATTTAAACGTTTCTTTAAAAAATTCTAGCGCTATCATTATAAGCAATTACATATATCTTCAAGACTTTTTTGTATGAAAAAACAGTTTTAATTAGGGTTATTCAATTTCTCAATTTTTAACGACTTGATTTTTCAGTACATAGCAAAAAGTTGTTGTAATTTCGTTTGTAACATTATTGAACCAATTAATTAAGTACTATGTAGTAGGTATGTATTTGTTTTCAAATAATATTTTATAGAAATATGTATTTTAATTTCGTTTATCTATTATAATTATGAAGGATAAGAAGCCCATAGAGTTAAGGTTAAAGCGTTAAATGAAGTCCATGAATCGAACCGGAACACGCAACGTAGATTGCCCGCCACCTGATTGAGGTTACCAAAAGCCACATATCGAAACTATCGGTATCCAATAAAATAAAATAACTAATATTTGCTCAAGTTATGTCAGGCACTTTAACTAGTCTCGAAGTTGCCACCAGTATAAATTCGGTGGAACTTAGAATTACATACTTAGTCTACAATTTTTGGCCAAGATTTTACATTCAGACTTATAATTGGGTACCTACTCTAGGTATACGCTAGAAGGTTTAAGAAGTTTTATTAGTTATTTTGCGCTCCTAACTATCTCAGAAACCAACATTCTGTATACCTAAATTTGATATTTTACATTACGCAGTGTGCTAGTGGATAATGTGGGAAAGGTTTCGTCGATTTGGACTGGATTACTGCGACTTGCCTACAACATTGTCTAATATGGCGGACCTGATGCGAATCGTGGTACTGGACATGGACGGACGAGAAGGAGGTATCTATACGTGTTTATTCCCAATGGCGATGATTATCCATCTTTGATAGAAGCTTCACAACATGCTTAATTCAAGTCCAGACGGGTCACTATCACGCAGACCCGGATCTAGAGGGGGGCCAACCGGGGCACCTGCCTCGTGCGACAAACAGAAAAGAGGGGGCGCCACATCAAATTTCTGCCGAGACTCGGAAAAGTCGTAGATCCGGGGCTGCTTTCACGGCGGTACGGGGAGGGCATGAGTAATGCCCGCCTTCCACTGCGAGCGGAACGGGCTCCGAGAGCGAGCGAACTCTAAGCGAGAGATCAAACCTGTTTCAGTCCGCTCCACTCACTTTTATTCAGTGGAAGCACTTCTATGTAGATCATCATTGCGAGTTAACTGGGGTCCGTCCGGAGCTCGTTCCACTCACAGTGAAAGGCGGACAAATTTCTGAAACACTTTCTTAATGGAAGTGCACAACTATTTTACTCCTGTCCGCTCACCTGTTTACCTTAATTTGCGCTAATTACCCTATTTTTAGTGGAAGGCGGGCATAATAAGTACTTACCTGCAATACCTAAGTAAATGCCGTCAGTCCTCAGCATTCACCGCCCAAACTATGGTGTTGGTATTAATAGGTACTCGACTCGCACATGTTCGTACGTTCGTAGCTAGTTTGTAGGTACACTTAACCCGGTGACTTAACTCAATAAAGTACCTACCGCATTAAAATTTTTATAATTTCAGGAATACCCATACCCTTTGTGATACTGTCTGTGATCGGTGGGCTGGCGTATTTTTACGTGTACGTGTTCTCGATGGTGTGGCTCGTGTTCTGGCGTGAGACCGAAGACCCGGTTGTCGACATAGTGATCTTCTCCCTGGGGATGGCATCTTCCATGAGCGTGGTTAAACTCATCGGTCTGCATTTGAAAAGGTAATAAAATGAAAAGATCTGGTTAAAGACTAGTCAGCCAAATAAGGCGACAGAAAAGCAAAAATGTCCGATTGCAATAGCAAGCGGAATCCCAGTATGTACTTAGTGTATAATAAGTAAAGTTATAACTAGTAAAGTACCTAGGTACCTAAGGAGGACTTTAGGTTTACTAGGCAAAAAAGCACTTTCTAACGTAATGTAATTCCTTTTTCTATTACTGTCCCCAGCAAACGTTTAAGGAAGACAGTTGTAGCGTACTTGTCGTGTGACAAGCGCTTAAATAGCAACAGCAGGATGTATCGAAACCTGCTGAAGTACATGCGGGTGGTGAAGCGGCGCGCCACATTCGTGTGGGTCATGCTCATGACTAACGGTATCGCGTACTGCTTGCGGCCCGCCGTGCTCCCCGGGAGACATTTGATAGAAGACGGGCAGGCGCTTTACGGTTAGTAAGAATATAGAAAATACAGGTCGATTCACCAGAGCTGGCGCGGATTTAGTATGAAATAAGCACTATTTGCATACAAAATTCGCGCCAGCTCTTATGAATCAACCTTGTACTCGTATTAGACTTTATTTAAAATATGATTTGTAGGGTTCCGAGCCAAAATGGTAAAAGAGGTACCCTTATGGTGCGACTCTGTCCGTCACAACCACCATCTATCATATTTTTGAGTACGGCTGCTATCGATTTGAAATTTCGAATAATGTTTAGATTAGCAAACCCAAGACATAAAAACGTGTCTCGGCATTAGACATAGAATAGGTACCCATTCGATCAAAAAATAATTCCATTTTATTTTTTAATCCTTTAGGACTAGAGCCGATGCTCGAAACACCAAACTACGAAATAACCCTGACTGTGGTGGGTATCGCCGTCGTACTGGAGGTGTTCGCGGCATCCAACGTCAGTTGTCTCCTCATGATCATCGCAGGTTACATCGAGGCGCAGATGTCAGCCTTGAGCGACGAACTGCTCCATCTCTGGGATGACGCTCAGACACTAGCTCTCGAGAGCACTCAGCTGGGCAATGAAAATAAATTGAAGAACCAATACATAAAACAACAGCTAGAATACATTATCCAAGCTCACGCCGCCAACTTATCCCTATTGCGTTTAGCAGAGAGCGTCTTCAGCAACTCTATCGCTATAGAATTTGGTTTACTAGCAATAGGCCTGATCGCAGAATTATTAGGCGGCTTGGAAAACACCTATTTAGAGATACCGTACGCTTTGACCCATGTTTCAATGGACTGCTTTGCGGGCCAGCGTCTTTTGGAAGCGAGTCTCAGATTCAGAGAAGCGCTGTACGCTTGCAAGTGGGAGAATTTTGATGTTTCTAACATGAGAACAGTGTTAGTGACTATGCAGAATTCGAACTCGATGGTGATGTCGGCGGGAGGCGTCGCGGAACTGCGCTACACTAGCCTCATGGCCGTACTCAAGTCGATCTTCTCGGCTTATACAGCATTACGATCTACGATTAATAAAGAAGTACCCACATAGACAAACACTTAAAGTAACAACTGCGCCGCTAGACGCAAAACAAATCATAGCATAGCACATTTTTAGTATGTAAAAATTAAGTTAATAATGCAAAAATCATTAACGAAAATTATGTGTCAGGTAAGTATTGGAAGTTTCGAAAACTAGTTTTATATTAAAAGTATAATAAATAAAGTGCATTGGGGTAATTTCGAATATTAAGTAATTTTGAAAATTATGAATTTTCAGTAAACTATGCAACATTTTTGAGGTTTATAATTAGTCGAAGCAGTATGTCTAATACAGTGTTAGCGTATTAAAGTAAATATATGCTGCGTGCATTATGAGAAATCCTTCATTTTCAGAATCACCCCGTGCTCGGATTTACCCCAATGCACCCTAAACGTAAATTAGCAGTGTTCATAGAAGTTGTAAATTATAGTACATTACACAACTAGGGTGGTAAAATAAAGAAAGGCCGAGATCGCAGATGTTTGCGGCCCGAGCTGCAAGCGAGGGACGTAAATATGCGATCGAGGGCTTTATTTATTACCTCCCGTGTTGTGTACTAGGGCTTGCATTCCGGAATTCCGGAATTCGGAAATTCCGGAATTCCGGACGATTTTTCCGATATTACAGTTCCGGAATTCAAGTGCTAAATATCGAAAATTCCGGAATTGAAAATAGTGTAATGAAATTTAACATTAAGACGGATATTTTACAAAATTACGACGTTACAAAATTGTCAAGCGTTAATTATCTTATCGCCCAATCTTCAGAGAGTATTTTTCGAGCGCGGGGTCTAAACCGGTGCTTGTTAGAACGAGACAGAACGATTTTGGTCCAACTACTTATTGTTTGTCTCTATCTGTTTTTGCATTTAAACAATAAACACCATCAGTACTAAGTGCAATACCATTAACGTTAGTTGTGGGCTTCTTGTGCCCTGTGAAGTTGTGATTGCGAATTTTGCAGATTTCATGTGTGTTATGCATGCGACACAATGTAAGTATTATTGTTGTATTTAATTCATAATAACGCCTTAACATTTATCAGAATATTTCTGCAATAAAGTCCCATTAATTATTTCATACGACTTCACATTATTATTATATTAAACAGCCTAATAGTCGATATACAGGGTGTCCCATAACTGACACGTCACAGTGACACTGGAGGTAGACCAGGTCAAGAGGTACCAAACCAACTTAACATGACCCGCCGACCGTATTTTTTTTCACTACTGGTGGTTAAAGTTGAAATTAATGTTTCGGTGTGAATGAATTCAAGATCAAACTAGTATTTTTTTTTTCAATTTTACTTAGTTTTTGTATAAAACACCATTTCTGTAACCTTAATTAGCAATTCAAGTTACCGCACACATAAAAAAAACTAACCTTGACACCTTTTCGAGTGCACACTGCCAGCTAATAATGTTACAAACGGTCAAAATTCATGAAAAACTTTAATTCGACAATAACTCAAAAACCGTGCCACTTTTACTGGAGTCATGCTAAGTTGGTACCTCTTGACCTGGTCTACCTCCAGTGTCACTGTGACGTGTCAGTTATGGGACACCCTGTACATATAGGAGTTCTCAAGGCATTTACGAAGGTACAAGAATATTTGAACTAATTTCAAGATATAGTAGTAGCTAGTTAGTGTTTTAATGTTTGAGGATAAATTAATTGAAATGGCATTTTATCATGCTTTTAGAAATTATTTAAAGTCGTTTCGTATTAACGTTTAAACTTTTTATAATATTCACACAATTCATGTATTGTGTGTTATTCTAAATGAATAGTTATTTTAAGTGGTCACGAAAAGGATAACCTTGGTACAGAAATTGCTGTTACAAATAATTTAATAGCTCATTGTGTTGTGTTTAATGATTTAGTAATTGAGAAATTTTGCCCTACTTCGTAATATTTTTTGGAATTTTGAGAATGGTTTTATTTTGATAACAATTGCAATTCTTAGAATTTATTTTATATGTCATACTATTTCGTTATTAATTAATACCTACTTTTTGTAATAGTCTACCGTGCTAGCTAAGTGCACCTAGTATTATTGCATTACTTTACCAGTGTTGATTTTTTAATAATTATGTATCATTTTTTTCATATTTTGTACTTGGAATACGTTCTACACATTTGTTGATTATTAATAAATCTATTTTAGTACAATTTCTCGTTTAATTCGGACAAAAAATGTATTAGAAAACAAAGCCGGTACATCCGCATTAATTCCGGAACCAGTTCCGGAATTCCGGAATTGAAGGTAAAATTCGAAGTCAATTCCGGAATTGGAAAATCGACCGATTTTGCAAGCCCTATTGTGTACATCATTTTATATATACAGCGTGGGAGGGACTATACCGACAAACTTTAACTATAGATTCTAACAACTATTAGGAGTAAAAAATGTTATGTGATGTATAGTCGAAAAACGCTTACTTTCTGAGATATCCATTATTTTGTAAATGAAAAATCCCAAGTGTGTAACAAGCCCTAATAAATCCCACTGAGCAAGGTAACGTTGTTAAAACCTTACTGAACGTTACATTTGTGAGGTTGCAAGTTACATTTGAAAGGTTGCAACGTTTATGCAACATACCAGCAAGCTTGCTGCAAGCTTGAAAGTACCCACTTTCTAAGTCATTTTTGAAACGTTTCATTTGAAAGTTACCGTTACTTTCAGAAATAGCATCAACGTAGGTTACAGATCAAGGTTACCAAAAACTTTCAAAGGAACGTTACAATAACTTTTGAACGAATTATTACTGTACCATTACGAAACTAGGTTTCAGGATAAAGTTATGGTAAGTTTCATTTTCAACCTTTAGATAACGTTAAGGAAACATTGTTACAAGCTTGAAAGTACCCACTTTCTAAGCCATTTTTGCAACGTTACATTTGTGAATTACAGTAACTTTAAGAGATAACATAGAAATAAGTTTCAGAGTGAGGCTTCTTACAACTTTCAAAGGAACGTTACTGTAACCTTTAAATGAACTATTATTGTATTATTACAAAACTAGGTTACAGGATAAACTTGCAGTTAGTTTCATTTTCAACTTTTAGATAACGTTGAGGAAACGTTGTTGCAATCTTGAAAGTATTCACTTCCCAAGCCATTTTTGAAACGTTTCATCAATAAGGGGAAGGAACTTTCGCGGTTAACAGAAGTGCAAGTTTGAAAAAAGTTGCACTTGTGAAGTTACTGTAAGTTTGAAATGATTGGTGCAGAAAGTCGCACCTAAAACATACTGTAAGTTTGAGATGATTAGTGCAGAAAGTTGCACTTGTAGAGTAACTGTAAGTTGGAGGTGATTAATGCAGAAAGTTGCACCTATTAGTTACAGTAAGTTCCAGGATACTATTGCAGAAACTTGTACCAGTAAAGTTACTATAAGTTTCAAATGATAATTGTGGGAAGTTGCACCTGTAAAGTTACTGTAAGTTTCAGATGGTTAGTGCAGAAAGTTGCAAATGTAAAGTGACTTCAATTTTTAGATGGTTATTGCAGAAAGTCGCACCTGTTATGTTACTATAAGTTTGATATGATCAGTGCAGAAAGTGGCGCTTGAAAAGGTAAAATAAGTTTCAAATGATCAATGCAGAGAGATGCACCTGTAAAGTTCCTGCATGTTTCAGATGATTACTGCAGAAATCTTGAACTGTAAAATTACCGTAACTTTCTTACAATAAGATAATTATAAGACCGCGCCACCGTAATATTAGTATACATTTCCTTTAAAAAAATCATCCAAATTGACTGAACGACGTTTCCCATAGATGTTGTGCGAGGTCTTTTAATTATCTTAATGTAAGAAAGTTACGGTAATTTTACAATTAAAGATTTCTGCAGTAATTATCTGAAACTTACAGTAACTTTACAGGTGCAGCTTACTGCACCGATCATTTGACAGTTACAGTACCTTTTCAGGGTTAATCATATCAAACTTAAAGTAAATGTACAGGTTCAACTTTCTGGAATAATTACAGTAAAATAAGGTGCAAAAATCTGCATATTAAGTTACTGTAATCTCAAACTTACAATAGATAACTTTACACGTAAGTACCTACAGCTTTCTACTCTGATCAACAGAAACTTACAAAAAATCAACATACGGCTTACTACACTACTCATATGAAACATAGTAACTTTTATAGTGACATTCAGATTATTGAAAAAAAAAGATTTTTTTTAAAAAGAATAATTAATTTTATTATAATCATATCCCTAATCTAGGTACAATGTCATTTAGTCATATTATATAGGTACTCCATTCCAGATACAGAGTCTGTTATTTAACAATGGATCATGACATAAAATTAATAGTAGTTTATGTGACTGTACATAATGAAGGGCATCAAACATGAGTGTGGGTTTATGAAACGAGCGATAGCGAGTTTCATAATAGGATCCACACGAGTGTTTTAATGCCTAATTAATAGTGATCGGGGATTTCTCTGCCACACCGCGGTATATCAAGTCGAAATGATAATATGGATACGCCGCTTGGCCCGCGTTAGGAACAAAACTGTTCGAAAAGTATCCTATATCGCTCACGAATCCCGGAATCCCGCGGCATATCCATATTAGCATAATGGTTAAGGTCATTCACCCCAAGTGGCAGAGAAATCCCCGATCACTGCTAATTATGTACAGTTACATACACTACTTTATCTACCCTGCACATTGATGTGTTCGGGAACCATTAGAATAACCGCCATTGCACGTGTCCGTCAAGATAGCGTACACCGTAAAGATATTCAGAATCTGATGCAGCCAATAAATAGTACCCAAATAGTACCGACGAAATACCTAGGTGAAAAAAATAGTACCCTTAAACTTTCTGAAATATAAGGCCTGTTCACGGTGTACGCTACTGAGCGTCAAGCTGGCGTACACAGTTTGTATCTCTGAAACGGCTTTGTTTTTGGAAACGCTTTATATCTCAAAAAATAGTAACCAAATAGTACCCTAGGGCCCTAAAATTTCATTTCTCTAGCTATCGTAGAAGCCGAGTCCCAATAAGAACTAGTTTTGCTTAATCTTAACAGAAACGAGTATTCGATATGACAAAAGTTAGACGCTCTATCGATGACTGTACTAAGATGCATTTGTATGGAGAAGTTTAACTTGATTTTTTTCAGTGTTCTATATAGTTTTATTATATTATTATTAATGAAAAAGGGGTACTATTTATTGGTATATACCTCATTTCGGAATTTTAAGTATTTCTATATGAAATTCCCGGGTACGCCAGCTTGACGCTGCGAAATTTTGTACACCGTTAAGTCATGGAATATCTCGGCTTCTACGACAGCTAGAGAAGTAAAATTTTAGAGCCCTAGGGTACTATTTGGGTACTATTTTTTGACATATAAAACGTTCCCGAAAACAAAGCCGTTCCAGAGATACAAGCGGTGTACGCCAGCTTGACGGCCCGGTAGCGTACACCGTGAACAGGCCTTATATTTCGGAAAGTTTAAGGGTACTATTTTTTTCACCTAGGTATTTCGTCGGTACTATTTGGGTACTATTTATTGGCTACATCAGATTCTGAATATCTTTACGGTGTACGCTATCTTGACGGACACTATACAAATGCAAAATAAATTTTCGAAGAAATCATTTATTTTCCCTTACAGCAAAAGCCAACAAAGAAATGACAAAATGGCGGCAACTCGACAAGTCAAACCTCTGTGGTCAATAATGTTTTTTTTTAATCTTTGACAAACGAATACATAGTCCTTATTCTCATGTCGCTCGAGATCAAAGTGTCGTGCGATTTATGTTTAAAAACATAACGAAGTGACATTTCGTATGGAGAAAATGATAATCTCTATGGATACTAGAATAGAGACCCATGTAAATTGTGTCAATTTTGACAGCTGTTCCAAATTTAAAACTCATTTCATTAAAATTTTGTGGTACTTTAATAACATTACGTTACTGTTCTTACGTACTACCACAGACAAGAAACT
Organism: Eudemis profundana; assembly: GCA_947034925.1. Classification (NCBI taxonomy): domain Eukaryota; kingdom Metazoa; phylum Arthropoda; class Insecta; order Lepidoptera; family Tortricidae; genus Eudemis; species Eudemis profundana. The sequence goes on from OX344794.1 coordinate 33,595,427, forward strand.
TGTCATAATTGAATCGGTTGTTGTAATGCTGGTCATTGCAAACGGTTTTTGAACGCATTATTGAGGACTTATGATATATGTGTAGATAAAAACTATTATGATGTAGTATTAACTGGCTCTTAAAGATAGTAATTACAATAAAAAGATTTGTGTGTCAAGTAAATACAAAAAGGAAGACCACCTAAGGCCAAGCGCGCACCACGATTTTTTGTCGTGCGATTATTTTGTCGCAGAAATGCAACGTATGGGTTTATATGTCTGTGCGCGCATATACGAGCGAGCGCACAGACATATAAACCCATACATTGCATTTCTGCGACAAAATAACCGCACGACAAAAAATCGTGGTGCGCGCTTGGCCTAAATATGGCACCCAATATTTTAAATGAGCAATGTATGGTTAGTTAGAATTTTTAGGGTGGATCCGGGAGGAGCCGTACATCGTACGCGAATTCCAGTCTTCTTATTTTGATCGTTTGATACGGGTGCACGCATGCTGGAACCACATCATGATTGCTCTTTCAAACTGTTCATCAGTGGATGACGGAAAATTTTCTTTTACAGCAGCTAAAAAAAATAAGTAAATTAACCATAGATTTTGGGGTTACGTAACACGTGTCAAAAGATATTTTTAATTCACAAAATACAAAAGTATGCACAATAGAGGACCAAAAACGGTAGCTTATCATGTTCTTAAAATCGAAAAGAATTTATTTACAATTAAATATATATAATACAATTCTGCACTTATTTTTGTACGTGTAAAATAATTATATTAATTATCCCTATTATATTAATTATGTTCAACTTAACACCCCTCGGTTAATAAATTAACATGTATGATATGCAAGGATCGGACAAACGCCTGTCATTTTCAAAACATAACCCTGTTCCGTACAGCAGAGACTTCCTTATGATGTTACGATATTATATTTTATATTATTCATTTATTACGTTTACACAAAATATCTAATAAGTGTAGTTGAAAAAAATTTTGGTCATTCTTTTTTATTGGCGTAAGTGATTTTTTCTTGAACACAGACACCGGAATGTCAATGATTAATAAAATTGTCGTTGAATACATATAAATTATAGTATACTAAATCTATGAAATACCTAATAATATATTAACAATATATCTAAAAGGAAGTCTTTGCTGTACGGAACAGGGTAATGTTTCAAAATGACGGGTGTTTGTCCGATTCTTGATGCATGTCATGACATGTTTATAGAAATAATAAAATAATGTTTCAAACCTTTAATTACGGCCATAACGACCATTCCATAGAGCTTGTAATTAGATTTCCTGCCAGTCCACGAGCAGAACTGCGCCAAGTTATTGGTAAACACTTTTTCCAAACATCTGTTGGCACAGTCCTTCTCACTTGCTCCCCCGGAATATTTCATGTATTGAAGCTGAAATAATATTAAATAAGTAATACGATATGACTTCAATTTTATGTCCGACATAAACCATTAATCCCTTTATGGCGAGTAAGAAAGTGCGAGAGGGACAATGCTACGGGGCCTGATGAGCTACAGTCGCAATATTTATAGTTTGCCTTTATTTTATTTATTTGGAAATCAAACAAATAAGTGAGAAGGAGGTAAGGTTTCTAGTACACAATAGGTGATATTCACTTTTTCCCTTAACAGCTCCCACTAAGACAAACAACAGGTATATTACTACACTTAACTAATTTAATTTAGTCAAGTGTAGTAATATAATAATAATATCTGGTGGGTGGTTGAATACTACAATATAAAGGCAATACATACCAACTGATTTTTTATTGTCAAACTTTCTTTTATGTCTTTTTCAAATTGTTCTAAATCGTTTAATGTGTTCAAAGGCAGTCTATTATATAACTGATCTGCATTATTTTTGTCATTTACACTAAATAGACCCATTTTTTTTTCAATCGCGTCAACTTTGCGCATGGTATAAGTTACTAAAGTTTTTAGCTGGACTAGTGATTCAGCAATATATTCTGAAATTAACGAAATACATTATAGGTAATTGTATTAAAACTCCCATGATATCATAAATTCATCATTTTACACTAGGTATAAGTAACTAGTGTATATCATTACCAAATTCCTTTTTAGCTGAAGTTTCACTGAGAGTGACAGAATCAGAGTCTTGTGCCAGTGGACTGCTTTGCCCTTCAATCGTTCCTGGATAAGCTGCATCATCATCATTCGATTCTGGTATATCTACAAGCAAATAAAAAATTTGACTTTAATAGATTTCTTCAATACTCTAGTGTACATGTATGATGTAAGTTTACAAACGCAGGTAATTTATTATATTTTTTATAAAATATGATCATCACCCGCGCCTTGGGTGCACTTCACTCGATGTAATTAAACGTTCAAGGGATGTAATTATATAATGATAATAAAAACAAAAGAAATATTGTTACCTATATTATAAACGTATAAATAATAAATAATGTATTTTTTTTTAAATGTACATTTCAATAGAACTTTCAAGCTAATAATAAGACCATGAAGTCTCTCAATGTCAGAACCATCATCATCATCATAATATATGATAAATACCTAAAGGGGGTGATCCATTTGCGAGCAAAACCGCAGGTACGCCAACGAGCCCGCGAGTCAAAGGTCTAAACCGCCAATGGAGCACCAAAAGTCGCGCGACAGCCGCGCTTCACCGTATTTGCTACCGCTAGCTCGCGCGCTGCAGTCGAGCGTCTGTAGCGCGTTTGTAGTGCTGCAGACGTGCGACTCGTATCCATACATATTTACCTAAGTAGCGCAGCTGCGCGCTACTTAGGTAAATATGTATGGATACGAGCACTTCTAAGTCGCGCTGCAGACGCGCTACGAAAACGCCTATATGTGAACGCGCTCTTATACCGTTGGCTCGCCGGCTCGCGAATATATATTATGATACCATCGTATTTTCAGAGGTATCTATATACAGTTCTTTTATCAGTAATCCAATGTATATTCTAAGGAATCATTGTTATGTGCAGCAATTATCAGTATTGTAATTTGTCCTTACCTGATGTATTAATATCAATTGGCATATCGGTGTTTTCGTCCAATTCTAATGCTGTTTCACCTAAAAAACAAATAAATAAGTAAAAGATGTCGACTCGCACATAGGAGTTCCTGGCCACGCACATATTTTGTTGTGCATTTCGGTACCATAGAACTGCTTTTTCTTTCTACCACTGCAGGATTCTAAGCGCGAGCTTGAGGGACAATGCAGATGACCGACAAAAGAAAGTCAGTGTGAAAGCTGTCACTCCAGATAGACCGACCGCTTAAATGAGTCCTCGCCTGCGCGGTACAGTCAGCATCAATAATATGTATACGAATTTGAGTCTTATCCCACAGACATAAGTGCCGAAATGTTAACATATTTTTGATGCTGACTGTACAAGGCCGCAGGGCTATAACGACTAAGGGCAGGCAGGTGCGGGCGGCGAGGACTCATGAAAGCGGTCGGTCTATAGATAAAATCAATTTGATATTCATATATGACAGCTTTCACACCAAGTCTTGTCGGTCGTCTGCGTTGTCCCCCTCTTACTTAAGATTTTGCACTACAGAGCACATGTGTAGTACAAAATCTATAATATATTATAGTAAAATGTATGTTGTGTAAAATCTATAATATATTATAGATTTTTGGTGTGAAAGCTGTTACATATGTACCTATATCAAAATTGATTTTATCTATATGCCAACGGCTTTCGTGAGTCCTTCATAAGTTTCATGGTATACCATGCCAAAATGTAAATAATAGCATTATTATTTATTATGTATATAAATCTCATTTTTTGCACAGGCACCTCTTGTTTGTATTTAAAAAAAATTGTATACCCGCATTTTCAGAGGTAGAGTCCTTTTCAATCACTGCTGTGACTAGTGATGGGGGTGGAGACAACGAATCATCCCGATACTTTTTGTTCTTCGTAATTTTCCTTTTATCAAATTCTGCTTCAGACGATGACGATGCCGCCTGTCTAGATTTTTCCACAGCCAAAGCTTCCTTCAGGGTAGCTGACAAATAACAAAACACTTTTTAAAGAATTAGCTTCCATATACAGTGCACAGCCAGCATCACTTTGTAGGCTAGTATGTAATTACTAAGTAATAAAAGGCGTATTTATAATGTACAGATAAAGATATTCTATAGATGACGCATACTGCAAAAAATCTTTTATTTGACCTTAATTTCCACAGAAAATAATCAGTAATTAGTTTATATAGCTTCAGTACCATAGTAAAAAAAATACAGCAAATGTATTTCATACTCCGTTTGTATGGGAAGGTGAAATTAGGCCGTGCTTACTGCGGACTCTTAAGATATTTTCAACACACTTGCTCATAAAGTCGCTCTTATTTGGTGGTTCTTATGCGCGGAACGCAGCTTATTAAACACAAGTGCTTTTTACTGTTTATTGCCACACAAGTGCTGTAATAACCGGCAATTGACCAATGCTCACACGTCGTCGTGGGGCTCGTTGTGCGGATATGATTCCCGCTGTGCGCCGCCACCACCAGGTCCGACACCGAGCAGCCTGTCCATGTTGTGCGCCCGCGCTGCGCCGCCACCACGCGACGAGGTGACGGTAGACGAGGATAGATAAACCACGACAATAAATATGTTCAAAATAGAAATTCTAAATGATAAGTATTATATTTTATTCGCAAGTGTGTTGAAAAACGTCGTATGACACTCGTGGGCATTGGTCATTACAGTCTCGGCTATGCAGCCCTCGCCTAACGGCTCGGGCTATGCAACACAGCCTCGACTGTAATGACCAACTTCGCCCACTCGTATCATAATGTACTATTGTTAACCACGCTAATCCCTCCTCACTCCTCCTCAGTTCCCCCCACACAACACACACACACCACCACTATCTCTTGAGTTTGGCCGCGAACAGAGACCTAAGGGTTCCTGGTTGAGACATGCACATGCAGTATGTTATGCCAAATCTGTTATGCGTTTTTATTATAGGACTGTCGTTAGTGATTTCTGATAATAGCCTTGTATACTGAAAAACTATAGATACTATTATCAAAAAATATTTTTCCAATGAAAAAATATTTTTTCTTTTGACAATTAAGGAGGCCTTACACGATTTTTGACGATATCGCTAAACTTATTGCGAAATCTTATGAATTCATATGAAAGATTGGTTCAAACCATAATATGACGAAGATATAGAGCGTTGCAGTTCAGCGTGACGTCACACCGTGCTACATTTTTTTAGCACGAAGTACGTCACGAGCGCTACCTACTCCCGAACTTTAACCAGCTTTTTGTAAAAAAAAAAATTGTCAAAGGAAAAAATAAGTGTTCTAATATATTTTGATAAATCTATTATCTGAATTCCCTAAAAACAAGGCTTATAAAGGGACACCCATACACACAACATGCTTACTTGAAATCCATATCAATTTAATTGGCAATTGTTGTAAAAAACACTGAAAACCTGCTACCCGGACTGTAATGTAAAGCACTAACTTTTGCGTTTTGCTTCCAGCTCAAGCTGCACCTTTTTGGAGCTGAACTGAATGGGGGCAAAATATTTTATTATATTCTCATCTCATCATTTATTTACTTATCTCATTTGAAGACCAACCAAGCAAAACAAAATCAATTAAATTTTTAATACATGTGGAAGCAAATCCGAACCTGTGGGTTTTTCACAATTAAAAAAAAGTTTCAAAGTTAAACAAAATACAAATTTTGGTTGGCATGGTTTTCGATGAAGCACCAAATTCCGTTTTTTAAGGTGAGAAAGAGACTCCTCTTTCCACGACAGTGAACTAATGACAAAAACAAAGTTAAAAGTGTGATCAAAGTTTTTGTGGTATCAACTGTTTACAGCCGGCATGGCACAATATGGCCATATGTTCTGTTATAACTGTGTTACTCGGATTTTATTTTTAATGGGGATAATAATTTGGACAAATTATACTCCATTTCTTTGTTGGTTTTAGCTGTTAAGTAAAATGAAATATTTCTCTGAAAATTTATTTTTACATTTGTATATTAGTGATACCGATGTAGTTTCTTGATCTGTTTTAATTTATTTCTTAATTCATTACTCTATAGATATGTTACGTTAGAGGTAGCACTTGTAGCAATGCAGGTCATTTGCCTTCGGCTTCTGAACCCATTTTAGAGTACTTATAATATCTGTGTAGATAAAGTAATGTATGCAACTGTAATTAATGTAAGAAGTCACTGTAGCCTAGCGGTAAGACGCTCGACTTGCAATCTGCAGGTCGTGGGTTCAAACCCCGGCTCGTACCACTGGGTTTTTCAGAAAACTTATGTACGATATAACATTCAATATTTACAGTGGCTTTTCGGTGAAGGAAAACATCGTGAGGAAACCGGTCTTATCCCAATATCCAAATCTTGGGATTAGGTGTCAGAGCGGACCCCGGGCTAACCGGGACAACGCTAGGAGGATGATGATGCAACTGTAATTAATTAGGCCTTAAAACGTAACAGTTGCATAAACAACTATTATCTATCAAAATGCTTGTGACAGAACATATGGCCCGACTAAGTACCTACATACATAAATAGATACAATAGACTCATATTTACCGTATTGTCCAATGATACGAACGTCTTTTAATGTTGTCCAATCAGATTCAGGTGACATATTGGAGTTGATGGCTTTCCTTTCAATTATTTTGCGTTTCGGCCAAAGACATGTCTTCTCATCTTCGTTTATCCATTTTCTAGGAGATGCACTAATATATTCAATTTCCCCTAACTTGAATATGATAACAGAGTATTGATTCTGTAACAATATTAAATACAGTAAGTAAAGTACACAAACAATAATAATAACAATTAAACAATTTGGGGCTACTTTGACATATTTTAGACTTGCAATGACCGTGAATAAAAAAACTATGACAAAGAAGCCCCTTAAAATGCTTGCATACACACCTGCATTTTACCAATTGATCACTTAATAATAATCACGAATAATGTTACACAACTAGTGATATAACATTATTTTTGTAATTCAGACATTTTGTGAGTATGTCATCGATTTTACTAATTTCTTTATCATGCGATAAATTACTTATTCGGCCACAATAAAAGAGGTCTGAACCACAAGGGTTCTCAAAATATTTTTCAAAAGTTAAATATCGTTTAAAAACTATATATACATCGCCAGTTGACGTACATTGTATTACATTATCTACTTTTATCACAGTGGAGTCTTTGAGTACACAATGATTATTTTTTAAGTCTACGCCAATGCGACTTTTACAGTGCAAAACCACATATTTGTAAGACCTAACCCGTCTGTTATTTAACAATGGCTCCTGATATAAAATCAAAGGTTTTATCAGATGTACTTTTTCTTCATTGACATGCTGTTCATGTAATCTTTTTTCGTGAAATCTATTTACAATTTGCTCCAAGGGTTTATTGCATGACCTTACATTTTTTTTTATTTCAGACATATAATTTTCAAATTTGAATGCAGAGAAATTATCTAAAGGCCCAAATTTAATCACATCTTCTGGCAAATGAATTAAATTATGGACATTATGTGTCACATATTCTTCTCCATATAGTTTGGAATATTTATTTACAAAGTACAGAAGTAAATCCTTTGCATAAGAGTTGTGTGTCAAGCAAAGACTGGGGCTGATTAATATTCTTATAGCACAATGCAAAACTACAAAATGCAAGTACTGTGAAGGTTTAAGTCTATTTTTCAGTATCAGAGGTCCCGAGTATAGAAGAAACTGCCTGAATTCAGTTGCTTTCCATCTGTCAGATTCAGTAATTGGCCGTGGCAACCTAGCAAAATCTTGACTACTGATACTGTTCCTGAATTCAGACAAAGAAGTATTTAGTAGTTCCAAATCTGCAGAGTTCATTCTTACAGAAATGTTTCCTTTGTACCAAAACTGAATTAATCGTTTCATTACCCCCAGACATACAAGGTGCATATAATCTAAGGGTATATTCTGTACTAAATCAATATCTAAGTTAGTCAATAGAGTTGTCTTGATCTGATAATCATCAACATAAACACCAGATCGAAATTCAACATCTGTTCTTAATGGGCAATTAAGGTCATTGTAACAAAGTCTTCTATTGACAAAAGTCCCTTCAGTAATGCACTTTGTACACCCAAAGTAAGAGTTATGGCCTTTGACACCTAAAATAAAGGATTTTGCTGGTGCATCACATATAATTTTAGAAATCTGAATTTCAAACCTTTTAGCATTGTAAAAATAACCATTCACTTTCAATTGTAAATATTCTGAAATAAACTCTGAAAGTAATTCCTCAGAGGAATGTGGTTTATGAAATCCATGCCAAATTCCTATTACAAAAGGAGCACTATCTAGGCCTGTAAAGCACCCTAATATTGGCCAAAACTGACTACCTGAACTTTTTGTTAAAGGAAGCCCGTCTATGTTTACATCCAGAAATAACACAGTGCTGGAAGGATCTATCGGATGATGCCTTAAAATATGTGACAAGCCTTCAGCGATACCGAAATGATAATAGTGCCCTGAATCTGTGACAGTTAAATCATTGTTTGTTTTATGCTTCAGAAGTGTTCTACAATCAGAAGGTAAATTTGTAAACTCATTCATATTATTTTGCTTATTCAGAATTTGTAACAATTGATTTACACTTCTGTGGCTTATACTGTTTGTGACAACCCAGTTGCTCAATTCCTCTGACAAAGTTAGGTTATTAAGTTGATTTTCTTGTAACAATGAGCACATAGTTCCACCTTCAACAGCTATATTGTTAATTTCTGGCTGATCATGGCATAATTTATTTTGAGACAAGGAGCCCATATGAGACTGTACCGACTCATTTTCACTGTCAACATATACAGTATTAGGGAGACTGTTTTCACATGAACTACTATGAGGTTGAGGTGGTTCACTTTGAGATGGTGAGATCAGAGAGCATTCCGATTTCTGTTCTGTGTCAATCTCACTTTGAATACTGGTAGGTTTGTTGGGTGAATGAACATTTTTTTCTTCAGTAGACTGATTAAAATGAAATAATGAAGCTGTTTGTGGTGACTGGGGTAGTATACATTTTTCTTTGTCCCGTATTTTCTTTCTAATTACACGTTTCAAATACTTAGAACTCTTAATATTCCTTTTAGATACCTGAAAACAATAAGTTTTAAGTGCCAAATGTACTTATGGTATTTGGCAAATATTCGTGTAGCGCCTCTTGCGTTTTACCAAAATACAAAACAAAAAGGATCATCATCCTCCTAGCGATTTTCCCGGTTATCCCGGGGTCCGCTTTAACACCTAATCCCAAGATTTGGCGTAGGCACTAGTTTTACGAAAGCGACTGCCATCTGACCTTCCAACCCAGAGGGAAAACTAGACCTTATTGGGAAACCAGCCGGTTTCCTCAAAGGGTGCAAAACGAATATTTGCCAAATACCTACAGCCAAGTGGCGTGCCATAATTACTAAAAAGGCTTGCTGACTTGTGTATTTGTATGAGTGCATTCCGTATAGTTTATTTGCATTGCTACAACTCGATCTCCATAAGTTTGGACCTGGCATCACATTCCAGCGAGGTCCAATCTTTTAGTAAGTACTCGCACACTTCAGCCACAAACAGGACTCCCTTATATCGAAGTAATAATTAATTTATTAAATACACTCACATTATTGGCATCCATGGTAATTGAAGCCGGCGTTTCAGTTTTCCAAGCACACAAATAACAATTTCGCTTGCGTCGTCCGTGACTAAAATAAAATGGCTGACTCGACTCGGTCAGTGTTGCCAAGTGCCAACTCTGATTTTCATTTACACACAATAATCATAAAAGTTATTACTTTTATAACAAAATCTTTAAAAAAAAACGCATTTTCATTTCCACTGAGTTACATTTTGTACAAAGTGTACCTACACTATTATTGAACATAATTTAAAACTTACAAAAAAAGAAAACATTTTTTTATACAAACTTACTATGTAAAGGTATGTATTAGATTTATAAAAAACGAATAAAAACCAAGCAGTCGTGTTTTTTTATTTTAAAATAATTATTTTATATTTAAATATTATCACTGAACTTAAAAAAACTGGAATGCATACGAACTGAGAACCTACTTCCTTCTATTGAAGTCGGTTAATAAGTTGAAGTCGCGGGAAAAGCTCGTCCAGAATTCTGACTTTTCGGTCCAATGAGAAACAAATGAGAGATAAAGTTTATCATTGGAACGTCATGTCTGCAACTTCAGGTATAATTGAAAAAAAATCCAAACACTGCCTCGACAAAAAATTCCATGTACCTAATTAATAATAAAAAAAATCTAAAATAAATATCACCAAAATCGGTTGATAAATGCCTGGAGAGGAGAACAGTGACTTCCCCCTTTTTCCCCCTCCCCCATCCGTTGATAAATAACGCGACAGTAAACCCCCCCCCCCCCCCCCCCTTTTGTCCCCATTTTCCCAAATGCAGCCTCTAGCCCGGAACAAACATCTGGACAAAAGCAAAATCGGCCAGTTCTGAAGTGAAGACTTTCGTTCGGTCAAGTAGTTCACATTTAAAACCACTATCATATACTGTGAATGAAAAAAGATCGTATCTTTGTAACTGTTTTTTTTTCGAGATCTTGCATTTTAGAGCATACAATAATAGTCTAAGATCCCAGTATAGAACGACCTTCACCGAGCTGGTTAATGGATGAAAAGTATTTTATATTGAATTAAATATGTTAATAAATATATTGCAAGTGGGTTGCTTAAAAAAATTCAGTCCAGAATATGATTAATTAAAAGTTATTATTATTTTTTTTTTAACTTTTCACCGTTTTGTTTAATAGACAAATGACATACCAATCAAAAGTATTAAGCCTATAGAATATGTAAACGTTAGGTTGCCTATATTTTTCCCGTCATAACTTTTGGGTTGCCAGGCATAAACAGGTACATCATATTAGTAATTTGCACTGGTCTGGTTAATGAATAAACTTTATGCCAAAATAAAGACTATTTTATTACGAACACGGTGATATAGGGTTGCCTGCGAAAAATCAGTCCTGAATTCCGGTTGCCGAGTTTTAAAAAGTCAAAGCCCTTCAATCCCGGTTGCGTTAAGTTTGCACCTGGTTGGTATGTGATGCCAAGGAAACCAGGTGCAAATTTATCTCAACCGGTTAATACGAAAAATTTAGAATGAAGTCGGCACGGGTACATCGATATTAGTGATTTGCACTGGTCTGGTTAGTGAATAAACTTTATGCCAAAATAAAGACTATTTTATTACGAACACGGTGGTATAGAGTTGCCTGCGAAAAATCAGTCCTGAAGTGCGGTTGTCGAGTTTTAAAAAGTCAAAGCCCTTCAATCCCGGTTGCGTTAAGTTTGCACCTGGTTGGTATGTGATGCCGAGGAAACCAGGTGCAAACTTAGCTCAACCGGTTAATATGAAAAATTTAGGATGAAGTCGGCACGGGTACATCGATATTAGTGATTTGGTTGGTATGTGATGCCAAGGAAACCAGGTGCAAACTTAACGCAACCGGGATTGGGCTTTGACTTTTTAAAACTCGACAACCGCAATTCAGGACTGATTTTTCGCAGGCAACTCTATACCACCGTGTTCGTAATAAAATAGTCTTTATTTTGGCATAAAGTTTATTTTTTAACCAGACCAGTGCAAATCACTAATATCGATGTACCCGTGCCGCCGACTTCATTCTAAATTTTTCGTATTAACCGGCTGAGCTAAATTTGCACCTGGTTTCGTTGGCATCACATACCAACCAGGTGCAAACTTAACGCAACCGGGATTGAAGGGCTTTGACTTTTTAAAACTCGACAACCGCACTTCAGGACTGATTTTTCGCAGGCAACTCTATACCACCGTGTTCGTAATAAAATAGTCTTTATTTTGGCATAAAGTTTATTCATTAACCAGACCAGTGCAAATCACTAATATCGATGTACCCGTGCCGACTTCATTCTAAATTTTTCGTATTAACCGGTTGAGCTAAGTTTGCACCTGGTTTCCTTGGCATCACATACCAACCAGGTGCAAACTTAACGTAACCGGGATTGAACGGCTTTGACTTTTTAAAACTCGGCAACCGGAATTCAGGACTGATTTTTCGCAGGCAACCCTATATCACCGTGTTCGTAATAAAATAATCTTTATTTTGGCATAAAGTTTATTCATTAACCAGACCAGTGCAAATTACTAATATGATGTACCTGTTTATGCCTGGCAACCCAAAAGTTATGACGGGAAAAATATAGGCAACCTAACGTTTGCATATTCTATAGGCTTCATACTTTTGATTGGTATGTCATTTGTCTATTAAACAAAACGGTGAAAAATAAAAAATATTTTTATTTTTTATTTTTAATTAATCATATTCTGGACTGAATTTTTTTAGGCAACCCACTTGCAATATTAACATATTTAATTCAATATACAACACTTTTCATCCATTAACCAGCTCGGTGAAGGTCGTTCTATACTGGGATCCTCTACTATAACTGGAGTAGCCTTTTTGTAACTTATTCCTCTGTTGAAAACCTTGCGCAATGTGCAAAAAATCATACGTAAGTATGTGTGCATCAAAATGAGAATTTGTTATTGTTTTTCCAGATGTGACACTGATCGTTCTGCTTTGTGTGTATGTGTTATTTCGGGTACACTACATAAATACGAAAAACTTAATTCCGATATTCACAATCACGAATATCAAAATACCGATTTTTAAAATTCCGAATGGATTAAAATTCCTATTATTAAAATCCCGATTTTTCATAACTCCGAGTTTTAAAATTCCGAAATTACAAAACGTCTAACTGTAAGAATTACGATTTTCAAAAGTCCGAGATTCCATACACCGAACAATGAAAAGTCCGAATCTATAATAATCCGATACATCAAAAGTACGAATTCCGATTATCAAAACTCCGAATTCCAAAATATCGAAAAATAAAAATTTTGACTAAATAATGATAAACGTAGATACAGGACTTAAAAACAGTCGGTCGGACTCCGCAACTGCTCCGCCGCTGCGGGAAGAGCAGCCCCTCCGCGCCTCCGGCTTTCTATATACACTCTAGGGGTAGAGCAGACAAGACCACGTGGATAGTGGGGTGCTCCGATTCGGGTTTTGTTACGTATTCGCCAATGCATATAAAATACAATATTATCTCAGCCATTATTATTATTTGAACGTAGCGTATTTTTTAAGGCAAAACTATAAAAATAATTATCAAATTTTGTCAAAAAAGTCCTGACTTTCTTTAGACTTTAAAACCTGCGCCTCATATGTCAATATTATTAAGAGTTTACAAAATTTCAAACTCCGAATGACAAAATTCCGAATTAGTAACGAAATTTCGGACAAATGAAAATCGGAAATCCGTTTTACGGACAAAGGGTACATCGAGCTTTTAATTTTTCGGAGAAATAAATGTCGGAATATAGAAAAATCTGATTTTTGAAATTCGGTATAATAAATATCGTGTTTTTCAATAATCGGAATTTTATTTTTTAGGATTTATGAAATTCGGAGTTTTGAAATTCGGAATAAGTAAATTCGGAATAAAATAATTCGGAGTATTTGGGTGTTCCCGTTATTTCCTCAAATTTGACTCCCCGCCAAATTTGATGGACTTTTCTGCACGCAAATACGCATATAAGGCTACTCCGGTTATGGTCTGCTCTAAGTCTTGCATGCAAATATAATAATTAATGTTATTGGGTAATAAATTATAATTAATTTAAATTTATGCCAGTAAAAATCATGCAGCTTTACATCCAACACGTCGGGCGGGGAGGTGAGCTTTTTCCCTAATTTCATGCAACACGCTCTAACCTGGTATCACTGCCTAATTTGAAATGAAACGGGCCACAGCGCTGGGCGGGAAACCGCGCTCTACGCGCGCGGCGGGAAGTCGGAATTCTTACTCACGTCCGTCTTATTCCATTGTAATAAGGCTTATTTTTAAATAACACGACAAGATAACACGTTGAACATAATATGTACATTCAAAAAACATTTGATTGATTGTTTAATTTGGCAATGAGTAATTTTCAATAAATAACTAAGTTTTCGCTTGACAATTATTAATATATAAATAAATAATATACATTATAATTACGAGAGTTCCACCAAGAGGGACGGAAAAAAAAACGCGTCTATATTTTGACGTGCTAGTGGCACATTGTAGGTACGGTACTAAATATTGTGGATTCACAGTCTTAGGCCTGGTTTCCATTTTGATTAGTGATTAGTGCGAGTCCATACATTTACTGCGAGGGCGAGTAGCTTTTGTATGAACTCACACTAATCAAAGTGGAAACTAGGCCATACTACATACAGTCTGCAAGCTCGGCTCTTTTTAACCGACTTCAAAAAAGGAGGAGGTTATATGTTTCACTTGTGGTTCCATTGTATGTTTTTTGTTAATGTATGTTCACCGATTTTTCCGTCAATTGTGAACAGATTTCCAAACTTCTTATTTTAATCGAAAGCGTATAAGCTTACTCCCGAGGTGGTCCCATTGTCACCAAGTCAGGATCTGATGATGGGATCCCAGAGAAATTGAGGGCAACCCTCAAAGTTTATAGGCACGCGTGTAGTAATTTTGGTAAAGTGGAACTGATGATGAAGACCACAGGTGACTTTTATAATGGAACTCCTCAAACATGTAGGTAAAGTACGTCAAAGATTCTGACATGATTCCGTTGAAATCGCACTGGCCCTTGTCCACAAAAAATTGGCATCGCGAGCCGGCGCGGGCTGTCTCGCGCGTGATCTCCGTTGACTGTAGGCTTCGTACGGTGTATATGCAGCTATGCTATTCGCAACTTATTTTACATCACCTCACCCGGCCCTCACTCCCCAGTATATACTTGCAATACACACGCGATTACTGTATCATGTCCCGTGAATTGGTTCTATTAAATACGTTAATGGAGGAAGAATCAGAAGAAGATACTGCAACAAGAAATAATCTCATTGGTTTAACGACAGTATTATAGGTTGCAGGAACTTTACCTTTATAACTTTTGATACGTTCCAATTGAAAGCTTTAGTTAACTTAACAGAAATAATGTGACGAAACGAACCTTGACGCAAACTTGCCTTTTAATATTTCAATAACAATTTCTTGCTAGGTTACTGCAACATTTCTACTACAACATTTATTCTACTTTATATTTATAACATTGCTGTATGATTGAATTTAAAAGTTTAAAAATATTACAGATGCAAATTAACAACAATGTTACTAAAATAAGATACAGTAACTTTCATGTGGCACATTCAGACAACATTGATTGTGTTAAGTTTTATTAGCAACGTTGCTGCAACTTAAGGGGATATTGCATATACCACATTCGAAAACCGTAAAACTGTAACTTGTGGCAACTTGTCATATTAATGTTTTAATTAAAAGGTTGCTGCAAGATTGCGTTCAAAAGTTTCAAAATATTAAGCATGCAAAGTCGCAACAATAATACACAAGTAACTTGTATGAACATTTGTTACACAACTTTACATCAACATTGCGAAAGTGATGTTCAAAAACATTGAAATTTCGTGTTGTGGTACCTTACTTGAATGTTTCTTTAGCAACGTTGGTTTAACGGCAATATTGTAAGTTGCAGGAACTTTACCTTTATAACGTTTAATACGTTCCAATTGAAAGATTTAGGTAACTTAACAGAAATAATGTGA
This sequence comes from Eudemis profundana, assembly GCA_947034925.1. NCBI lineage: Eukaryota > Metazoa > Arthropoda > Insecta > Lepidoptera > Tortricidae > Eudemis > Eudemis profundana. The sequence goes on from OX344794.1 coordinate 33,611,167, forward strand.
CTAAACTAACCTTGACCCAAAGTTGCATTTTAATGTTTCAATAACTATTTCTTGCTAGGTTACTGCAACATTTCTACTGTAATTTTATATTTGTAACGTTGCTGTAAGATTGACTTTAGAAGTTTCAAAATATGATGGATGCAAAGTAACAACAATGTTACCAAAACAAGTTACAGTAACTTTCATGTGGCACACTAAGGCAACATTTATTGTGTAACGTTTTGTTTGCAATGTTGCTGCAACTTACGGCGATATTGCACATGCCACATTCGACAACCGTAAAACTGTAACTTGTGGCAACTTGCTTGAAAGTTGCGCTTGGAACGTTGATAATATGAGCTTCATCAATGTTGTAGAAAGGTTTCTGCAAGGTTCTTGGTCAGTGGGATGTGACTAAGATAATTTACTATTTTTTTTAAATCCTTTAACTAAACAAGAATTAACCTTCGCAGTATTTGATGGTAAGCGACTACGAGGCCAAAAAATTGACCTTTCGTTTCCATTTTAGTTTTTTTTTTCCTTTTGATAACTTTTCAGCCAGTAAGGACATGTTTATAACGAGGTGCTTAATTTACTGATTTATTTTGTTCCATAAGACTATTAATGTAAAATGACAATATTCGACCCATGTTGATATAACATTATTTACTCGTCACACCACCAGGAATTCATGGCTAAAGTATGTCGGTATAGTCCCTCCCACCCTGTATACTTGGCCAGAAAGCGGCTTTTTCCGTACGCGTAGAATGCGGTAAAAGCCACTTTATGGCCTGGTGTGGCATGGGTCATACAGAAAATCGATAAAAAAAGTGTTCATGTTGCATTAAAATTCAGTTTTGACCAATTCAAAGTTTAATGTTTTTTTTATTGAATATTTCTCTTCAAGACAATTCATTTTTGAATATTTTAATAGCAACAACATATGATAACATAAGATAAATATTAATTATTTTGCAAAAAGTCTCCTTCTGTGGACTGTTACACGGTGAGGTATTTTTCTTTAAGTACTCATTAAAATTATGTAATCGTCATTATTCTTTTTAATTTGCATGGATTGCGATGAACAATCCATTCAGTTAGCCACTACTGGTAATAGAAAAAAATATATATGTCTACGTTCGTTAAAAAAGTTAATACTTTACCTGTTATACACTTTTGAATCTTTTCTGTGGGCAAAATAAATCTGTTACAAAAGTCAGACGTGTGATCCTATCCGTATTTTTTTTTGCATTGGCAACACCAGCAGTCTTGTTGATACTTTGCCATAGTTTGTTGGATGTGAACACGCATAATACGTTAAAAAAAAAATTTTAATTTGAAAATAGTGATGTAAAAGATCGGTGCGTCTTTCCTGTTCATCGTATATATCGGTAAATGGTAAAATGAAAAATTACTTATGCACTGGCCCTTAAATATCATAGGGAGTATTTATTGCATATCTAACTAAACTAAATCTAACCTAAAATTTGATCGAGATAAAATTAATTTTTGAATGTACCGTCTCTTCTGTGGCCATCTTTCCTGTGTCCAATAAGTCCACAGAAGAGATTAATGTCCACAGAAGTGACATATTTATATTTATTTATACTCTTTAGATCAATTTTAGATAAGGGACAAATCATGTGATCATTCTAAAGTATTTCAACTCGACACTCCCAAAGTAAAAGCTATCCTACTACTTTAATAATTGTTTTTGTTATCTTCTATAAATGTAAGCAGTTGTTACATGTGTGGTACTGAATAAAAGATTTTTTTTTTTTTTTTTTCTGTGGCCAATATGATCTCTTGTATGGTATGTCCACAGAAGAAGATGTCACATCTGTGTAAGTTTAAGAATTTTATTTATGTTTTTATAAATACTATACTTACAGTTATATAATTGTAATGGGATACAAATGATACACAAAACAATCACTTTATCCCAAATGTTTCAGATTTAGTGTATCGAGCTACATTTGATAGCAACATTTGCTATCTTAAATATATGGACAAATTTGATCTCTCCTGTAGTACGACCACAGATCAAGACGTCAATTCTGTGTACATTTAAGAATTATTTTTTTATTCCTTATTCACTCAAATTAAGCAAAATATATTATTATTATAACAACCAGCATACACTTAAGAAGTATTTCAATCATATTGACTTAACATACATCGTCCTCTACTATATAAGTGAGTTACTTTAGTGATCTTCTGTAGCCATGCTTAATCTCTGCTGTGGACGTACAAGAACAAAAATACCACTTTTCACCTTTAAATTTAGAGACTGATCTGTGTCTGTATTTTTACTGAACAGTTTTGAACATAAGTAATTAATAAAATAAGTTTGATTAAGATCTGAGTGCTTTTCATTTTTTCAAGTTTCATTTTTCTTATTTCTGTATGACCCGCATACAATATTTAATAGCTTTTAAGCTAAAAAAGTAAATACAAACACTGTATGTTCTTTTTTATCATCATTGTAATGAATATTATATTTTTTCTCAGCACACAAAGTGTAATATTTTGAATCGTAAACTCGTTTCGCTTTGTTTACGTTCTAAGACAAGTTTTTTTTTTAAATGTAGAGCTGAGCGAATACCACTGTTTGGAGTCTGTTGTAATTTGAGTAAATCGATAAAAATTAAAATCGAATTCAAAATTTAATAACTTATTACTTATTTCATTAGCGATCAAAATCAAATACTTACATTAAAAAAAAACAATAGTCGAAGAATTATGAGTCAGTAACAAGTCGAGTTTGTATTTCATGAATTTAGTATAGATTTCTGATCATAAAATCGATTCCTTCTTGTAGCCATCATCAATCGTAATCACTAATCACTTATTTTATTTTAACACTCGATTTAGTTTACCCTTATCTCCAAATTCCTATGCCATTGACGATATGTGTCAAAAGACCAATCTCCAATCTCAAAACCAAATGTCAAAAGTATTAAAAAGGTATAATAGGGATCGCGCACGACGAAGGTGCTACCAACTGGTGCCGCCAATCTAAATCAAGTACCCTCTCATGCTGGGGCAACATTGACGGAAACGCCGTAATTCATTGTGATGAAGGATGATTAACGTAAGTGTAGTTACGACTTACTATATTTGACATTGACACTAACTTATTGTCATTGACATTGATAGCTTGATTTGACAGGGGTGATAGTTTCCTTTATTGTCCACCCGTGTCTCTATTGTTGTTTAGTGCTGCCACCTATAGTTCGTGCACGTTCCCTTATCTGGCAACACTGAGTCTGTTTTTTATTTCCGAAGACAAATATGACAGCTACAAAAGTCAAACGTAAAAATAATGTGGCCAGCTTTAAAGAAACAGTGCTGTCCTTTGTTTCGGTTCGTGGTGTAATTATGAATAACCGATATAATAAAAATTACTATTTACGTTAAAACATATATTTTTAGGTACTTATCGAAAATTAATTACATATAATAACTACATTGTATTCAAGCTTTGACCTACTATTGGATAATTAGTGCCTACGTATGTGATTCCGTTGCTTGAAATGATAATGCAGAGAAATAAAGCGGGTTTGGCGTATTTTCAGCTTTGTAAGATAAGTAATGAGTTTCGAATCAAATAAAATGTTTATAAATTTTATTTGATTTACTTTAAATATTCTATATCTCCAAAAGGGTGGCATTCTTAACTAAAGTATTGTATCGTTTTGGGCTCATTGTATTACAAACCCTTTGATATCAATAAACATAAGTACCTACCTAAATTTTTGTCGGTAAGTACCGGTTGTATCACATCACTATTTATGAGTTGTAAAAAACAGGCAACACATGAAATGTCATTTTTGTCCTCGGAAATAAAAAACAGACATAGTGTTGGTGTGTAATTACTGATTTGCACTTGCTTTTTATTTTGTTATTCAAAATCGAGACATTAATTGCCATAACTCTGTAAATACAGAAACTTTACTATAACAATGAGCTCTTTCCGGCGAGACAAAAAAGAGGAAGAAGAAGGAGGTGGAAACATTTTCCAAAATTTGGACAAAACTACACTTATTCAAGAGGCAAGATATTTTAATTCTACCCCAGTTAACCCTAGAAAATGCATTTTAATCCTGACTAAAATAATATACATGCTAAATCAAGGGGAGAAGTTAACCACTCAAGAAGCAACTGACATGTTCTTTGCTACAACCAAACTGTTTCAATCGAAGGATGTCGTACTACGCCGTCTAGTTTACCTCTGTATAAAGGAACTAAGTTCCATGGCGCAAGACGTGATCATCGTGACATCGTCGCTTACCAAGGACATGACTGGGAAAGAGGATTTGTACCGGGCTGCTGCAATCCGAGCGCTGTGCAGTATTACTGATAGCACCATGCTTCAAGCCATCGAGCGCTACATGAAGCAGGCAATAGTGGACAAGAATCCTGCAGTCAGTTCTGCAGCACTTGTGTCAGCCTTGCACTTGTCTGGAAGTGTACCAGACCTGGTCCGGCGTTGGATCAATGAAGCTCAGGTAAAGATAATTACTAAAATATAGTTAATTAATACTGTCATTCATGGGTAGTAACGTTATAACCAACCCATAACATGATAAACACCTCTAATGCATAACAATTGAAGGGATGTTTACAAAAACAACATAACTGACTAGACTGGTTGATACCAATCAAGAAACATTTTTAATGACAGTGGTGTCAACCAGTTTGGTTACATTGTTTTTGTAAACATCCCTTAAATTCTTGTACAGTCGAGTTCATCATTATCTGAGCAAAGAACGGATCAAAAATATCTGATCTAGTTCTTATGTCTCTGACAATAGGGACTTGTTCAGATATTTTTGGTCCAATCTGTGCTCAGATAATGATGAACTCGACTGTACTAGAATATATCTTTACCCATGCAGACAGAACGGAATGGAGATGGTATATGCATTTGGGGTTAGAGTTGTCTGTGTATCTAAGCCTGTTACCAATTTCCATGGAAACTTGGACCAATTTCAATGTGTTTTTTTGTTTGAAAGGTGACTTGCCCAAGAGTGTTCTTTGTTAGATTTCACCAAGGTCAGTTTAATTCTTTATGAGACATATATGTTCATGTAGAGTTTTTTTTAGTGTTGGGTTTTTGAATTTAACATTAGGTAGACCATGCCCTTTATAGTAGTTTAAGTCACTGATACTTAATAAAGGGGCCTTACAACATGAGTGTGGTATTGTGAAACCACCTGAAGACAAGCTGTTTAATGAGAACACACATGTGTTTTAAGGCTTCATTATGTATATAGTTGCATACTTTATCTGCACACATATAATATGTTTGTAGATAAAGTAATATGTGACATATTATAAATCCTCAATTGTATGTTCGGACACCATAAGAATGACTCAATGAAACAAACTGACAAACATTTTAAACACTTTTAATTATGTTTCATTAGTTTTATCCGCGACTTCGCTTGCATTATTCCCATTACTGTCTTAAGGGAACTCTTTACCGATATAATAAAGTATCCTAAGTTTCATTCCAAGCATTGGTCTATTGTCTTGCCAAATTTCATCGCAAGCCATTCAGTGCTTACCTCCATACATCTAAACATTTACACAAACTTTCATTGTGTAAATGTTAAAGCTTGTAAGTTGTGTTGGGACACTCCCCATTTACCTTTTTTGGAAAAATCTTGAATGTACAAAAAACACAGTCTTTTTAGGATTGTATTATCTATACATATAATAAAAGTTCGCGCACATTTTCCATGAAATTCGGTGTACAGGTAGATGAAATTCGGTGTACGTACAGCAAAAAAAAGAGACATTTTACTTTTATCATCTCTGTAGTATGTGAAAGATTTTTCTACTTACATTTACCACCTGGCTGTAGAGGCAGGACTATTTTTTATTTTACTGGCGGATTGTTAATATAGCAATTGTTTTATTTTCAGGAAGCAATAACATCTAACAACATGATGGTGTCTTACCATGCCCTGGCAGTCGTGGCCGGGGCTCGACGTAATGACCGCTTATCAACTGTCAAGCTTGTTACGAAACTATCACACTCACATTTAACTTCGCCTTATGCGTTATCCTTCTTGATTCGCCAAGCTGCTAAGTTAGCTGAAGAAGACCAGTCTGACAACACAGAGCAATATTTAGAATTTATAGAATCATGTTTACGCCACCAATCAGAAATTGTTGTGTATGAAGCTGCCCACGCACTTATAAACCTAAAAAAATCTGCCAGAGACCTTGCTCAAGCTGTGTCAGTACTTCAAAGTTTCTGTGGCTCCTCGAAAGCTACACTACGATTGGCTGGTGCTCGAACATTGGCTAGACTCACCGCTAAACATCCTAGTGCTGTCGCAACTTGCACAGTTGATTTAGAGAATCTGATAACTGACTCTAATCGGTCCGTCGCGACCTTGGCTGTGACGACTCTCCTCGCCACAGGTGCAGAGAGTTCCATAGATCGTCTCATGAAACAAATTTCGAGTTTCATGTCTGAAATATCAGACGAGTTTAAAATTGTGGTTGTCCATGCCATTCGGCAATTATGTTCAAAGTACCCGAGAAAACATCAATCTCTTGCAGCCTTCTTGGCAGGAATGCTTCGGGATGAAGGTGGGGTGCAGTATAAGACGGCAATCGCTGATGCTATTATCGCCCTTGTCGAGGAAAATCCTGATGCCAAAGAAACTGGCTTAGCGCATTTGTGTGAATTTATTGAAGATTGTGAACACGTTTCATTGGCCGTGCGAATATTGCACGTTTTAGGGCGCGAAGGCCCAAAGGCAAGGCAACCCTCTAGGTACATAAGGTACATTTACAATCGTGTCATTCTAGAGTCGGGACCGGTGCGTGCGGCTGCCGTTTCAGCTGTTGCCAGATTCGGAGCAGCCCGCTCAGAATTACTTCCTAACGTAAGAGTACTTTTGGCTCGCTGTCAAATGGATGACGATGACGAAGTGCGCGACAGAGCATTATATTACAGCGCCATATTGGATTCTGGCGACCGCCAGCTTATTGATGATTTTATAATCAATGTGCCATTACCAAATGTGGTACTACTCGAAAAGGCACTCCGTGACCATCTGGCTAATATGCCCAGCGAGCCATTTAACATTGATTCTGTACCAACGGCTGAAGAACCACAAAAATCCAAGGAATCTCCGGCGGAAATAGAACCGAGGCAACTGCCCATTGTTTCTCGTGAAGAGCAGTATGCGGACAAATTACAGGTGATTCCTGGAGTGGGACAACTTGGACCAACGTTTAAGACCTGTGAGGCAGTTGATTTGACTGAGCCTGAGACAGAGTACAGAGTTCGATGTGTTAAACACATCTATGCTCGTCACTTGATACTTCAATTTGAGTGTCTCAATACACTCTCCGACCAAATTTTAGAAAAGGTCCACATACGCCTAGAGCCTGCGCCTGGATATAAGATACTTGGTGAAGTCGCTTGCGAACAGCTCCCTTATGATAAACAAGGCAGCGTATTTTGCGTTTTGCAGTTTCCGGAAAACCCGATTGAAACACTCGGTACATTTGGTGCTACGCTTGAATTTGTTGTTCGGGACTGTGATCCCACAACCGGTTTAGCTGATACAGGCGAAGGATACGCAGATACATATCCCTTAGAGGAGGTTGAAATTGGATGCGCGGATCAGTTCAGAACTAGAGCTGCGTCTGACGAGTGGGAAGCATCTTGGGAGAGGGCTTCAACTGCGGCGGAAGCCTGTGATACTTTTGAGCTGTCCCAGCGAGACGTAGGTGAAGCCGCATTAGCTGTTTGTTCCCATTTGGGTTTGCCTAAAGCGGCTATAACTGGCGGATCAGATGCAGTGAAAGAGATCCGAGGTGGCGGACTGTGGAGGGAAGGGTCCCCGGCACTGATAAGGGCCCGACTGGTGGCGGCCCAAGGCACCGTCACCATGCAACTAGCAGCGCGCTCTCCTCGAGACGACATCGCTACGCTCATGCTCGTTGCTGTAGGTTAGCTGCTGTTAAATTCATAATTTGTATGATTGTAGCCGACGCGCACACGTGGTGTACTCGTATAATTTCATTGTTAAAACATATATATTTTGTCTAAAAATTATAAAAAAGGTATTAAAATGCTGTGTTTGAAATGTATCCCACGTCATACCTGCTAGACACGCCACGACATTTGCTAGATACAAAACACGCCAATATTTTATATATGGAGGAAGTCACAGGGTGTCATCTAGTAGTAAATATAATGGGTCTCCTTCGCGATCCATAATATCGTATGTCCTAAAGTCAAATGCCATACCATTTTTGCTCTAAATACTTTTGACATATCATTCATTTGTCATAATTATTATTTGCCACAATCTTATTATGTCCTAATGATCATAAACCATAATATTACATTACCTAACGCTCTAAATACCTAATACGTTTTATACTAATATAGTAAGACATAAAACTTACGAGTCATAATATACAAAGCCATAAATCGTATGTCCTAAAGCCAAATAACATACTACTTTTGCTAACATAAAACTTACGAGTCATAATATACAAAGCCATAAATCGTATGTCCTAAAGCCAAATAACATACTACTTTTGCTACACTTAGGAGCAGCAATAAAAACAGCTCTTTTTGTATAGAATCGTTCATAAAAAATACCCGTTTTTATTGCTCTTGTGTGCATTAGGTTAAAAGTAAATGGCCACAACTATAATTGACTTAATTTTATTTTATATTAAAGGAGTACTTATACATATTTTTGAAATGTTATGTTATGTGTACGATATATTAGGCTGCGAAAGTCCGAATCTAGGGCTCTCGCTGGTTAGGATGCGTGCCGACACAGATCACTTTAGAGTGTTTTTGTAAAGTCGGAAGCGCGGAGGGAAAGCAGCCTTCGCCCGCCGTGATAAAGCGCGGGAGCCGTGCGAAGCTGCGGAGCGGAGTACGGGTGACCGTGCTTTCACACGCAAGGGCGGAAAGGCTGCTCTCCCCGCAGCGCCGGAACTAAGGCGGAGTCTGACACTATACCCATCGAGAATAATCAATATTAATATAAACAATATTATGGCATTTACATTAGGGCAAACGTTATTATGGCAAAAGATCATTATGACCAAAGTTTTTATGAAATATACAAATAAGACAAATGATATTATGGATTCCAATATAGACCCAAATATAATGAGGTCAGATATTTTGCGGTAGGCACTATTTCAAAGTCGGAAGATACGAGAGCGAAGAAAAGTTAGGCCCGTGGAAATCGATGCGTTCAAATGCTAACATCGCAAAGCAGATACCATGCTTTGCGATTTAAGCATTGTTCTGAGTTTTTGGTATGTTGTATGTACCATACAGGGTAAGGTCTACCTAGCCTACTTTTTTTAAAGGGGGCCGAAATGGGAGGACGAAAATTTAAAGTTGTGCTATTGTTTCAAATGGGGTACCAAATGAAAGAGCTTAATTTTAAATACCAAAACCAAACCAAGATTTTTTTTATATCTAGTAGCCTCGAATTTAGAATCTATTTATTCTAAATTTCAAATCGATAGCAGCAGTAGTTCATGAGATATCTGACTGTGACAGACGGACAGACAGACAGACAGAGTTGCACCCTAAGGATTCCTTTTTTACCATTTTGGTACGGAACCCTAAAAAACCGGTCAAGTGGAAGTCGGACTCGCGCACCGAGGGTTCTGTACAAACTCGTCAGTACAAAGCCGATACCTAATTCAAGATAATCTGTATGCAGGGACAAACTTAACTTTGCTCTTTAAAAACTGTTGTTCTGATACATGACATATGTCGGGGTTAGTTTAGTAGGAGCAAATAAGTTTGTCTTACAGTTTTTGCTAATTTCTAAAAAACGCTGCAAGTTAGGAAAACCGTTTTATTTTTCCTGTACCTAATATTTAGGATGATATTAATAATCGGTAATTATTACAGATTTTTCTGTTCAGTAAGTTCAGAGATAATAGGGGCGGGGGGGATGGTATTTTTTTAACGTTTTTTGTCTAAAATCAAAAACTACATGTCTAAGAAAAAAAATAAAAATGGTTTTGGAATCTACATATTTAGCCCACTATATATTCCACTCGATATAATAGCTCCACTTTTGATTTTCTACATCCCATTTCGGCCCCCTTTAAAAAAGAAGTAAAAAAGGTATAAGATTTTTTTCTGACCAATAGGCTCGAGTTAGTGATTTTTAGCACTGTTCCAAATTTCAAGCCGATAGCATCAGCAGATCCTGAGATATCTTGCTGTGACAGACAGACAGACGTGTCGCACCATAAGGGTTCCTTTTTTACCATTTTGGAACGGAACCCTAAAAAGGAGTTAGTTTTGTTCACTTTTACCATGATGGGGGCGACAAAGCTCGACTATATAATCTATATCTGCCTACCGTGCCCCCGTTAAGTCGAGCCAAACAAAGGCACGGCCGTAGGTACCTAGGTACCATCCATTTCTCGAAGCCATTCGGGCCATTTTCAGCCTCCCGTTATTTTGTGCTGGCTGGCTAAAGATAGAACCCTGTTTCAGGCATATATAGGGCATAATAATACTTAAATATATCGTCGAGCGTAGGCTGAATTAGCGTAAGGGACATTGTTTTGCCTGTCCCTTACCGTAATTCAGCCTACGGTCGACGATATTCTCAATAATATTTGATTTGAACGTGTAGTTTAAGAACTATTGCACGTCAAAGTTCCTTAATTTACTAACACTGACTCGAAATGATCACCATAATTCAAAGATACTTCTAGCAAACCCACAAGCTCCAAATATTAAACATAATTAGGTGTTGCTCTCCTCCACGGATAAATAATAGGCAACTCGGTTGAAATCGAGTTCTGTTGACACCCCCTCCCCCCCCCCCCCCCGTACTGACTTGGTTTAACATTAGCTAGGTACACAGGCATTTTACTCAAAAACTAGACGATGGATATTGATGAAATTTGGAATATAGGTGTATTGTATGAGCCGCTACTTAGTTTGGTAGTTAAACAACTAAAATAAATATTTTTAGGGGGGGCACTCCATACATGTTACAGAAGCTAAAATTATTTTTTCAGGAAATATCAACGTGTGGTACATAGTTCGACAGCTCTTTCAAAAACATTTTAAGGTTCTTAACTAATGTTTTTGATTAAGTGAATATCTTCGTAAATAATCGCTCCGAAAGTTGTGAAAATTGTGCCCTCCCCCCCTCTATCTTCTAACCCGTGTGTCGGAAAAATATAAAAAAAATTACAAAGATAACGCTTAATTGATACTTTAAACGAAAATTATTTTCAACAAGATCGGATTAGCTGTTATTGAGTTATTGCCGATTAACTGCGCTTCTCAACAAAAGGACGTACCTAATTGCTATGAAGATACGCTCTTTTGTTGTTGTACTTTTTTACATTGTATTTTTTATTTACCTTATAGTTACGGCTATGGAACCCTACACTGAGCATGGTCCGACATGCTCTTGGCCAGTTTTTGTTGTAGGAGAACTGCGTTGCGAGACTTGCATCTTTTCACATGTTAGATTATAATCACCGCCTGACGCCTCCCTCTCTGTATATCCCACGCGTACCCCCGCTGTACGCCTATAGGCTACCTGCTGCTACCAGCAGTACGTAACTGGCGCGTGTCTTCCCACGTGCACGCAAAAACTGCATCCTACATATCTATTGCCCGCAGAAAGGCCAAAGCGCAGTTTTATACTATATGTATAACAGGCATGGTTTATACATACGTACTCCAAAGATCAAACTGCGGTATAGTATATTACACCACTTGGGTGGTAATACAAAGAAAGGCCGAGATCGCAGATGTTTGCGGCCCGAGCCGCAGGCGAGGGACGTAAATATGCGATCGAGGGCTTTCTTTATTACCTCCCGTGTTGTGTACAGCATTTTATGTCTACATTTGGCAAGAAAGCGGCTTTTTCCGTACGCGTAGCGTGCGGAAAAAGGCACTTTATGGCCAAGTGTGGCATAACCTGAATGTTTCTTTCTAGGACTCTTATCTATATATAATAATATTCTTGTAAGAAGGCTGTGTTTAGTACATTAAAGATTTTTCTAATAAAGTAGTCGGGATATGTTAAAAATAAGTAATAAAACGTGAATAAATACTTTTGGAATTTTTATGCCACACCTGTACGTCTAGCATAACTGTGACACGCGACTCTTTGTCGCGCGACAAATGCTACCTATCTCTTTCCACTCAATATAGTGTGACAGTGACAGGTGATGCTCTCTCGCGCGAGAAACGAAGTCGCGGCCAGTTATGCTAGACGTACTGGCCATAAAGTGGCTTTTTCAGCACGCTGCGCGTACGGAAAAAGCCGCTTTCTGGCCAAATGTAGACATAAAATGCTGTACACAACACGGGAGGTAGGTAATAAAGAAAGCCCTCGATAGCATATTTATGTCCCTCGCCTGCGGCTCAGGCCGCAAACATCTGCGATCTCGGTCTTTCTTTGTATTACCACCCTAGTTGTGTAATGTACTATTATCTGTCTGTACGCGCATCACGCAATTTATACGCGCACATCATGAAATTTGGTGTACAGGTAAATCAAGAACTAAAAGAAAAACCTCTCCCTTTTTGAAGCCGGTCAATAAATATAAACTTAAGTAGGTACCTATGTGTCTCAAATTTGTAAATTAATGGTGTGCTTTATTATGTATGTACAAGCAACGATCTTCAATCATAATTCGTTACTTACATTATAGGTAGGTAGGTACCTTATATTATATGCCTTTTATATATATATAGATTATACCCAACGACTATACAATGTTATTGAACGTCCATTATATATCTCACTCCCACAAATGACACAGTTCATAGTCCTTCTCTGTCTATAAACACGCTACCCGTTCATCTCACGTGTTTTTGAGCGTGAACCGTAGTGATGCGCATTGTTCATCGATAAAATTCAAAGTGAGAAAAGTGATTATCCTTCCTTTATTCTTTAAAGTCGTTGTAAAAAACGTAATAAGAATTTATTGCATATGTTTATTTAATTCAACTAAACTACACATACATTAGCCAATAACAGGGCCTTGTTTCACGAAGCTACAAGTTACAATTTTAAAGGTCTACACTTGCAACATTGGTCAAATACAGCAATGCCATTGGTTGATTTGACCAATGTTGCTAGTTTAGACTTGTAAAATTGTAACTTGTAGCTTCGTGAAACGGGGCCCTGGTCTTTATTGTTCGGGCTCATTAGAAATTCTAATACTGGTATTTATAATGTGTAAAATACCGGGAATTCGGTATAACTTATTAAAGCGCACTGTTTTTTCTTCTGCATGTGATGTATCGTAAGATATCATAAATTATTGTTAATAATCAACGTGATTTTACGTAGCATTAGACTTAAGCCTGATGTTCAAACACTACGAAACCCTGACCCTTTGATTTCATGTGTAGAAGCACTAACAGTATGCTCTGAATTCCGTCAGTTTTACCTCTCGTAGGTATCTCTCTCGTCTCGTATCTTGCGCGGGATAGCTAGCGCCCTAAGCTCTCTCTTGATAAAGTCTTTTCTCCATGTTGCCACTGTCACCTGTGGTAACCAAGTGCCACATAAGGCAATAAGTGGCACGTACTTATTTATCTCAGCACCCACCTTGACGTTAAACTAATCTCATTTAGTAACGTTGTATCCAAGTCCATGGTCTTCTCCTCCGCATATCTCTCACAGACATCGAGCTGCGTTTGCTTGCTAGATGGAGTGAATCGAACTATGTCATCAGCATAGCCGATGCTGTTTATGCCAACGTTATCGACAGGACACCCATAACATTTACGTAAATAATCACTCGTCGACACTTATCAAAATCATCTAACTCCATGGTAGCCAATGGGTAAAATTCGTTTTTTCAAAAAGGAGCAAAATCGCAATTTATTTACCGAATTTCTAGGAATTTGACTTTGATTTGATTTTTTTTATTTGTATCGACACATCTGACATGTAACATTTTTATTTATCGATATTGACTTCATTCACGTCACTGTTGAAGTTTCAAAGGTAGCTAGTCAAACAGAGTCAGTCATAAATAGCAACAAATGCGATGATTACGGTCGTGTCTTAATTTCTTTACGGGAAGTTTATGAAATTGGGACCTATACGAGTGAATTAGTATTTATATTGACTTTTAAATAAAATGATTATGGGATGCACAAGTGAAAACCGAATCATAAACTAAGTTGTCAACTTTTGGATTGTACCAAATTTTAGTTACTATTGGTGAGTATTGTTTCTTTTCTTAAAACTATTCATATTTCTCTTTTTTTAAGTAAAATTTCATTTTGAGGGATACACCTAGTAAATAAAGTTACTAAAATGTAACACCTTCTAAATTATACTGACAGTCTTAGTTCACAAGGCACTTATAGTAAGGAAATATATCTGCCGTCCTATGACTAAAACTAGACTAACCCCTATGGAGTTGTATAGAGGTTAGTCTAGTTTTAGATATCGGACGGCAGATATATTTGGCATTTACAACTAAACTTGTGCCGACAATGACTCAATCCTGATATTTAAAAAATTAACGTTAACCCAACATGTTATTGAGGCAATAATGTGGTGAAAGTTTTTTTTGGTTATGTTTATTGTCACATTTATCTTACAGTGCTTGTATTTTTTTTACTACGAGCACAGCCCCGGAATAAAGTTTGTAAGCCAAATATAACAATTTGACTTACAAACTTCATTCCGGGACTCTTGTAAAATTAGTGATGCACACATTGTAATAGCGATGTTCTTCTGTTTTACCTACAATGGAATTGTCTCCTAAAGATGACATCATAACTTGTTAATTTTACATTTATATTCCTATTATTTCGCTATCAAAACACTTTGTTTCTCTGTAGCGTTATTGTGTAAAATTCTTTTCATTTATGGAATTAATAATTTAATTACAATTTTACAGAAAAAAAGCCATGACAGAGCGGTAAAATACCACTCCGTCACAAATAATTAGTATGGAGCAATTGTAGCTTAAAAAGAAGAATGTCCGAATAACTTTCGTCTATGAGTATTGGCTTTTATTTTTGTATTATAATAGATTCCACCCTAAAATTTTTCTCTGCATGGATTTTCCAATTATATTACTTACAGTTTCATCAATATTTAAACCCCGTTTTCCCTTGCATTACCAAATACTATTACACATATACAATTACAAATGCTTTAAATTAAAATAAGAAGGTCCACTAATATTTTAACTATATTCTATCAAAACATTATGCATTTTCTTACTATATATGATTATTTGGTTATGCATGCCCTTTAGGAGTTTGGTGTAGTGTAATATTTCGCACCGTTAGAATGAAAGCGACCTAATTCAAAAATTTTGATAATCTAGTTTCAATCTTATAATGACCTAAAACGGTTTTAACTCAGTTGTAAAAAAATTTGGATTAGGCCGCTTTCATACTAACGGTGCGATTTGTTTAAAAAAATTGTGTACTAAATTCCATCCTGCTATCTGCAATGGTATGTACAATGCTCTTGTCTCTCAGTCATGTTAAGGAAGTAAAAAATTGGCTTTGTGCGATTTTTTTTAATATAAGCCGTCACATTGTGCTAGACCCTTGTGTGACATAATATATGAATGACCCCTTACTTGTGTTGCTACTCCTTGAATTGTTGCATCTTTATATAACCGAATTACACATTCGTTACGTTATGAGCTAGTTTCAGGATGATGAGGCATGGGCAATTGGGCATGATCTTATATGTTGTAAGCATAAGTTAAAATTACATAATTAATTCATACTTTTAAGGAACTTAAATAATATTGTTGCCTGGCGCTGCTCTGATTATGGGCATCTTAATTTTATTATTTTGAGGTACAGGTGTGGCCCGTTAATTAAGAACAAGATTATTTTTCCCATACAACTGCGTTGCCTAGACATAATATAACATTTCAAATTTGATGATAAAATATGCTTGGCCAATTCTTTTTATTTATAATACCTATAATGTATCAATGTTTAAACAAGGTTTAATATACTCGTAGTTCTTATAAAGCTTCTGTCAAATGTGTACCTTAAAAAATACATCTGTATTTATATCAATAATAAAATTGGTCATGCACATTTTAAATTTTCATCAAATTTGAAATGACATGTTTGTAGGCAGTTGTATGGGAAAAATAATCTTGTTCTTAATTATGGGGTCAAGACTGTATTAGTGAAGGGTTTGCAGTCCTCATACTGGTCCAATGCGGGTTGGGGATATCTTTGAATTTCCATCCCATTCACTTTCATCATTGTGTGCGATTACGCCGGCGCTCATTAGTGGGACATCTTAAATGCTGACGGTATTGATGAAGAGAGAAAAGTCATGACTCACTTAAAGACTGATTCTTCCTAAAAAGTTGATGTTTTGCAAGTAATCATTTGATACCTAACAAAGATCAAGCTCAATTTTAATTCCACGGAAACGTTACGTAAGCGACACTACCTTTTTGATACTTTCGACTCGTAAAATTAGGAAGCTGAATATCGGTATGGTAATACCATAGCCAAGTGGCTTTAAGATTGGTTGATTTGGCTCCTTAACGGTTGGTGTGGCGGGACGAAGTCTGACGGGACAGCTAGTAATGTATACGAGGGCGACACTGAAAGTTTTTAGAACTGGCCACTTTTAAAATATATAATGAAAAAATAAGTTTTAAATTTGAAAATGGAACTCTTTGTTAATATTTATTGTGTATGTATTCCATTCATCTGTCATTTGTTTCGCGATTTGGCGGCAAATTGAAAATTGTCTGTGTTACGTCAGGATGAATTAAACGCGAGAAAATTTTCGTGCAATGATTTTTTACGACTTTCGATGTCATTTAAGTCAACAAGAAAGTTATGATAGACTTCGATTGGCCTTTCACGATGAAGCCCCATCTCGTGCCGCTGTTTACAACTGGTTTAATGAATTTAAACGTGGTCGCACTAATCTCACCGATGATCAGGGCTGTGGGTTATGTTTATGTATGCCGAATTTATTTTATTTTGGCTTAGATTACACTTCCCATGAATGTCGATAGAGGCGACATAACGATATAACGGTCGTTAGAGGAACTCAGCGTTAAACCGGAGGTAGGATAACAGCGACCGCGTTCTGTCATCACCTTACTGTGATTGCCAACCCGCCCATCAAATCAAGTGAGTCATGTCCTGACAGGATAATGTCCTTTGGGGTAGGTCTTTGTTCAGTCAAGGTAATTTTCTTGGGAGCATTAACTGCTCTAAATACATTTGAGCTCATCTTATGCTGCCTTCCATCATAAGCTAAGGCGGTCAACTCGCTCATACCCAAAATACCGCATTCCCAAAATACCAGAATTTTCAAAATACCAGATTTTCGATTTACCAGATTCCTGTCTTACCACATTCCCGTTACTCTAGACTAGAATATAAAATCCTAGGTTACTCGAGGGTCTAAAACTAAATGATTTTGTTGGATGTATTATTTTGGGAATCTGGGATACGGAGAATCTGGTATATCGAGAATCTGGTATTCTGGGAATGCTGTGTTTTGTGAATAAGCGAGTCAACTTCACGTGAACCGAAAGTGAAGATGTTTACAGCAGAGCAGAGCTAAAAAATTAAAACTGCTATTTGTCTCTGTATTTTCATCTCTAAATCACTGGAAATAATCCAAACTCATTTTAGAATAATTACTATCTTGTCCCTCCCATATTAAAGAGAGCGCTATATGACTTTCGGTATCAAATTAACCTTCGTTTAAAAAAGGCGCATTAAAGTTTGAACTATACAAGTTGCAAACTAAAAAAATTCCACGTCAAGATTAACGGTTTACGCGTCGGTTGGTCCGTTATATCACAAAAGAGTTAGCACTCCTTTCAGGAGTCAGTTAAAAATAGAACACATTTCTTTGTATCCAAATTTAAAGTTGATATCAAGTGAATCCGTAGAGGGTACACTACGTCAGTAATGTACGTCACCCTACGCGAGGGCCTGTGATGTAACGTGAGGTTGGTAAAAACTTTACCTTAGTTAAAATTAGCCACAGCTACGAAATTACGCTTTGTTGATTATGAAATGAAAAAAAAACTTAAACTCAAACCCAGAAAATAATATGCAAATTGCGTTAAAAATGCGCAAAAGCTGATTATTGATTCCTCCATCTCTATTTTGACGTTCCTAAGTTTCACGGTCTTTAAAGGATTTGTATTTATATCTGTTTTATTACAGAAATGCAACTAATTAGCACAATTTGATTTAGTATTTTTCATAGTAGTTTGTTTTTTTTTATTTAAAAACCACAATTATCGCTGTGTTTTTGAGTGATAAAAAATTAAGTTGCTTGACTATAATTATTTGGTTAATAATTAAATACCAAATCAGACTCCGTGAAGTTAGCATCTTATATTTACGATAAAAAGCATAGATTTTTTTCGGGAAATCCAAGAGAAGTGCATCTCTAAAAAAGTTTGGACATCAATTAACGAATCCTTAATTGATTCCTATTTTGTTATCAGTATTTTTGATGATTAGGTACTTATTATTGGTTGACGTTTTGTCGATTCATTGGGATAATTAGGGAAAAATATTCCCGATAGAATCTTAGCCTATTAAGTCACGTAGGTAAGCAAAACGGATCTTACAACTGAAATTTTAGACTACTGCAGATGAACTTAATTTTCGAAACGGTATTTTTTAACGTTTTTCGTCTTAAATCACAAAGTAAGTGATTAAGAAAAAATATAAAAATGGATTTTGAATCTACAAATTAAGCCCATTTGATATAATAGCCCAACTTATTTACGACCTCTCATTTCGACTCCCATTAAAAATAAAGTAATAAAGATATAAGATTTTTATATCCAATAAAGTCGGATTTTTAAAACCATTCCAAATTTCAAATCGATAACAGCAGTAGTTCCTGAGATATCTGGCTGTGACACGGTCAGACAGACAGACAGAGTTGCACCATAAGGGTTTCTTTTTTACCATTTTGGTACGGAACCCTAAAAAGGACTCCTTTTTATCTCGGTTAAAGAGCGATGGCTCCCATAATGAAATTTTTGAGGTAGACAGTTTCTTAATGCCTGCTATTGGGCATGTTTTTATGGTTACCTCATTAATTCTGGAGAGACACCACATACATCTCTAAGAAAAAATGTTTTAATTTTAGTTTTTAAGTTATGCGAGTCACAGATTTTTTTTAATTTCTGTAAGTTTGTTTTTTTGTAAAGCATGTAAATTTAATGATAGTTTAGTAGTTTATTTCTCGTTTCCCATTTTGTATTTTGACGTTTGGAGATCGTTTACACCTCCTAAACATGTTTTGACAACGGAGACCCCTTACATCTCCATTAATTTTAGTGTATGTCTCTCTATTTTCCATATTTCTTTTTAATTTATCTTGTTTTGACGCCTAGAGACCCTTTACATCTCTAAAAAAATCTAGTTTTATGTTTATTGAAATGTATACCTATTAGTTAAGCACTTGTTTGATGAATTGTATTACTTATTGAAATTGCATTTTCACAATTATTGTAATGCTCAATGTTTATTTTAAAAGAGAAACTGGCGAGTTTCTTCCGGCGCTTCTTCTCACCAGAATGTCATTTGCCGAAGCGCCAAAAGAAAGAATCAGACTTGTGAAAGAGCCCTTGAGGCCTACTTACAGAAATAAATTATTTCATTTCATTTCTAACGTCCGATATCTAAAACTGGACTAACCCCTATAAAACTCCATATAGGTTAGTCCATTGGCATTGAGACTATTGAGATCGACGATCGGCGCTTAGCTTATATTATATAAAGAAGCCGGTATCGTATCGATTGGGAAAGGAGCGGCAAACGTGTCGAGTTTACCAGCAACGTGACTTATTAGCTTACGTCAGTCCAGACCGTTATTGATATTTGCTGGCGATGTGGAGATATATCATACTTCTTGATCAGGGGAAGACTTAAAATTACCTATGTACAGTCAGCATAAAATAGTCTAACATCCAAAGCGCCATATATATCATCAATTCATCACACATATTTGTGCCTGTAGTAATATACGTGTGTTGCGATATAAATATATGGCGCTTTGCTGATGCTCCTATTTTGCAGACTGTATACACAGGCTATAATAAAAAAAGTCTCTATGGCCCTCACTACAGCCCGGGCTATATACAAAATCCATCGATATGTGATATGCATTATCAAAATGTTTATAAAATAATTATTTATTAGTACATTGTGTATTATTAACACTTGCACATTCAAAGATTTCGTAGCGCTACGCTAACATGGGAGACCTGTATGTAGAGGTAATTTGGCTACGAGCCTAGCGCCCGCGGAGCGGGATCCCGGCGGGATTACAAGCATGAGTAGAGTTACCACTTACAATTTTTTAGGGGCATTCCAAAATAATGTCGGGTACGTGACGCCATTTTTTTCATACTTCCAACAAAGTTAGGAAGTACATTTTTGGTATGTTAATATTTTATAACTTGGTTTCTGAATTGATAATGTCATTTAGGACTTTTTATTTGTTATTAAGGTAACTGCCATAGCACGTAGCTGACAAAGTACACGTTTTCGTGGAATGCCCTTTACACGGCGCACAGGAAAATTCCTGACATCTGGTGACCCTAAACGTGAAGCTTCGTGCGCCTCCCGTGGGTCACACAGTGTTTTTCATCACATTTGCGAGGAAACAAATAAATAGGGCAAAATTAATATTCAGGTGCTATAACTTACCGTTACTGACATTCAAAAGTATTCTGGTTTGGAAGCCTTCTTAATTGTAGCATTCGTTCTTAGTCATTAAGGGTTTACATAAAACAAACAACGCAAATGACTTGAAAGTTTTTTAAAACTTTTACTACGTTTTGCCGACGATAATTTTTCCTTGGATTTTTCCGTTAGTAAGTTGTCATCAGTAATTAATTTAGTTGCCTTCATGATATTCTGTGAGTTGCATTTTCTCAGTCAAATTTATTTAAGTAAGTATTTAATTTCGTCGGGATGAGTGGAAATGACATTGCCGCACGTTAAGTGACGGATGCTTTGATAAGTTTGTCCTTTAACGTAATAACAAGTCGACGTGATTTTTATTCTTGAGGTTAATGCATGAGCTAGTAGTTGTACCGTGATGTCCACATGACTCGATTCTAACCGGCCTATTTTAAGGCATGGCAGAAACGTATCCTTCTGCTCTTAAAGACAAAATAAGGCAAATGTATGTACGATAGCCAAAATATATGTTTGACGCCACGCTACTGTGGGCTGGAGATTGCCATAGGCTACATAAGTACACACACAGTCTTATACACACGCAATTAATCAGGAAGAAATACCAATATCAATAGAGAATTTAACTATAGAATAGAAAAACTACCCTAAATCTACGACCGTGTAATATGCATAAGGCCTCATACTTAATTAAAACAAAAATATTGCTTTGCTAATCCGCTATAAATCTATATGATAACGTGTTAGTTAATTAGACGTTAGTTAACTGGCGTATTTTTTCCACGCATTCACATGAAAAAAAAAATGCAAATAAATATAACAA
The DNA here is from genome assembly GCA_947034925.1 of Eudemis profundana. Classification (NCBI taxonomy): domain Eukaryota; kingdom Metazoa; phylum Arthropoda; class Insecta; order Lepidoptera; family Tortricidae; genus Eudemis; species Eudemis profundana. The sequence goes on from OX344794.1 coordinate 33,632,691, forward strand.
ACCACCAACAAAAATACCAATCTCGACACGTGTTTCGCCTCTCTACGAGGCATCCTAAGGAGAAGCTGGAGGTGTTGACAGTCCGGCGTCCGTTGATGGATTGAGCACATGCATCCTCAAGCGAAGCAAGATTTTTGTTTTAATTATAACATGGATTTCCGCAAAGTGACGCCTATTTCAATCAATTTTTCCTAATACTTAAATTTAAGCCAAGCCTTAGTGTTAAGTATTCCTGTGTTACATTTGCATTGCTGCATAGCCATTGCATAGCGAAATTATGTTTTTTTTATTAGACATGTGTCACATGTGCGCCCATTAATTCAATCCGGCCAAAGTGTAGTATTCTGTATTTAGTTAAAACTTTGCTTAAACCGAATGTTTTTCACGTCATCATCGTCACCCCAGGCTGTAAGCTGTAAGTGGTATTTTCGGCCTACAAGGGCTGAAAAAATCCACTTCCGAGGCTCGGGCCACAAACAGCTGCGATTTGGTTCATTATTTATTTTACCGTTTTTGTTGTGTAACACGCGACCGTTCTGTTCTCCTGTTCAGATATACCTGTACTCGTACCTAAGATTGAGACGTATGTTGAAATTTAGCTCCATGGGCTAATAGGCCCCCTCGTGCTTTAAATTGAGTGTGAGGGGTGGCTAGGGGCGTCCGTTCTGCCGTGCCCTGGCAGTCCATATCCTTCTTGCCCTTAGCGTAAGTATTTACGCCAAGGTTAAGAAGGCTACTACGCCCCTGACTGACCATAGACCGCCATATCGATACCTTTACACTAAAAGAGCGTAAACGCCATTAGCACCTACGGCGTTTAGGCCCTTTGAGTCTAAAGGTATCGATATCGCTTCTGAAGTACAGTTAGAGATAAAGTAGGTGAGTGAATTTCTTCCACTTCACTGTATTGGTACAGTTAGCATCAAATAGTCTGTAACATGCAAAGCGCCATAGGAACATACCACAATCGCAACACATATTTATTGCTATAGGCACAGAGATGTGACCATATATGTATTTATCTGGCACTTTGAATGTTACAGACTATTTGATAATGACTGTACAGTCGGCCTCAAAAGTAGCTGGACACTTTAGTACTACGCCACAATACAAATGTGTTCAGCACTTTTGAGGCCGACCGTATTTACTTGTGAACGTACCAATATTGCTACGCCTCCTGTCGCTCGCGTCTGCACGTGACTACTTGTGCGAGACCGTTCTGTTCACTTTTCATTATAGGTACAAGTACAACTGTATTGTAATAAATAATAGACTTAAGGGCTGATACGGACTGCATGCTAGCTGCGATATGTATTTAATGCGATTTGTACTTTCTGTACAAGTTCCAGCTGGTTTACAGTCCGTCTGTGTCGGCCCTAAGGTTTGCTTAATTATTTTCGCTGTTGTTTTAAAGATCCATTTTAGCTCTAATAAGTTAGACGTCAGAGTGCTAGTCACTGTCCCAGAAGTCGCCACCTTGAATTCTAAGTCATTAGCAATAGGGGTGACAGCGAGGTGTCGACTATTGGGCAATAACCTGTTGAGCACCGGACGTTTATCTTACCTGCCTTTACGTGACGAATAAAACATGACTTTATGTAACTTTCGCCTAACGTCTAAATATTTTAGAATAATTATTGTGTATATTTTGTTAGTAAACTACATATAATGTACGATATTTTTTGTCTGTAGGATTGAAAAACTGAACTAAGACACCATGGATAACCTCGATGACTCCGAAAACAATGCCAAGGTTTCAGATTCAGCGTATTCAAACAGCTGTAGCAACAGCCATTCTAGGCGAAGGTAAGTCTTGATTTCATTAATTAGTCTAATTTCCTCGTCATTTCCTCGGTCGTGAAAAATCCATAAGTAAAAACATTTGATGTTACTTTACTTTGTGTTTTCAGGGATTATATCGCTCTTTTCTTAAGAAATCTTACTTCGCGTTATTAATCGTGCCAGTAAGCACGATTCTACATTTTGATTTTTTCATTAATTTATAAATGAATTTAACGATTTGGACTAGGGATACTTTTTTGTCATTCATTCTCAGCCAAAAGAACCCAAAATTACCACACGTGATAGCAATACAAATTTTGTCCTCTTTTTAGATTTCATTGCGGCGTTTAATCGGTCGATTGAACTCATCATACCTAGGTATCCGGTAATGTAATGAAACTCACATACGAGTTCTCGCCCCGTTTAAATGGGGCCTTAATCTCCCCACAAACATGTGCACGTTTCGAACGTTTCGTGACGCTTGTAGAAGCTTCACGGGCAACCATTTTTATAAATAAAGTAAAGTTTTCAGATCTTTCAGAAATTATTAAAGGGTAGCACGTGGAGTTTGCTGAAGCTCCACGTGTTTTATTAAATCCCCCTTATACCTGAAAACTGGCTTTCATTTCTCCGAAGTTGACGTGCGCCTCGTGCGCCGGTGACGTTTTCAGGCAACCGGTGCGTCATGTTGTTGTTTTATTTGGACAACATATTACAGTGATACAGTTATTTCGAATATTCGAGGTCGCAAATACTCGCACAACGTTGAATATGTTGGGATGTTGTTAGGATACATATAAGTAGTATATATTCGATTTTGCAGTTTCGAAAAAGTTGTGCTAAATGTGTGGTGGTCGAAAATCACCGAAAATTTCGGTTTTCAGAGTTTTGTCTATACCTTCTAAAAAATGCATTTTAGGAAAAAAGTTGTCTATGACACTATTAAAGTAGATAAAATTCCCTACAATATGAGTGTAATCATAACTCTGTATGTTTAGAAAATGTTGAGATATGGTACTTCAAAAAATAGCCATTTTTCCTAAAATGTTCTAATTTGTACTTTTAGCTATCTTTCAAGCCAAATATTGCCTGAATTGCTCATCCTATGATAAAATAGGCTACAAAAGAGTTATAAAGCAGTTATTCAGCTTTATTTTAAGACCTAGTTGAACCCTGTACAACCAATAGGATATCTTACACATGTCAATCTAATCCCAAAAGAACCCGTGTTTTGTATTAAGGGTGCTAGACAACAATTTAGGTACATACTTAGATAAAAATACGTACTTAAATAGAAACATTCAAAACACATTTTTCCCGACTGCGGCGAATCCCAAAGGAGGGTTATATGTTTGACCTGTATATATGTATGTAAGTGTGTATGTATGTATGTATGTATGTCCATTCCTATGTCCGCTCGTAACTACTCAACGGCACATCCGATTTTGATAAATGATACATCATTAGATTCGTCTTGATGGTGCGAGTGTCACTGGGTATAAAGTTCGTTAAAATAAATAAAATGGCGGATTTTATGCAGTTTCAAAGGGCACCGCGGTCGGGTTTTTTTAATAAAAATGTGGTTATTTTCATACAAACATCGTTCTTCCGTTCCGTTACCTACCGCCATACAAGTGTTTAAGGAAAAGTAACGGAATCGGAATATCAGAGTCGATAGTACTCGCGATTCTGAGGAGAAAAGATGTAAAATTTCTCAGATCTAAAAAAAAGTTATTATACAACTTTCTATAAAATGGCTTTAACAATCCCAAGTATGGGCCGTACTCTCCATATTAATGAGGAACATTCCCGGCACATTTCTACATACACACACGTCCGTACCAAAATGGTAAAAAAGGAACCCTTATGGTGCGACTCTGTCTGTCCGTCTGTCATAGTCAGATATCTCAGAAACTACTGCAGTTATCAATTTGAAATTTGGAATAGTTTTAAAAGTCGCTATCACGAGCCTACTAGTTGTAACAAAAATCTTATAACTTTTTAACTTTTTTTTAAAGGCGGTCGAAATGAGAGGTCGAAAATTTTAAGTTGTGCTATTGTATCAAGTGGGATATTAAATGAAAGGGCTTAATTTGTAGATTCCAAAACCATTTTTATTTTTTTTCTTAGTACTAGAAAATTTAAAAAAAATACCATTCCCCCCCTATTATCTTCGAAGTTACTGAACAAAAAATCTGTAATAATTACCAATTATTAATATCATCTTAATTATTACGGGAAAAATATAACGGTTTTCCTAACTTGCACGGTTTTTTAAAAACTTGCAAAAATCGTAATACATACTTATTTGCTCCTACTAAACTAATCGCCATACAGTTTTTCTTGAACTATTCACGTATCTACTTATGAGTTTGTACGGAACCCTCGGTACGCGAGTCCGACTCGCACTTGACCGGTTTTTTTAGAGTGTGATGTGTTCAGTGTTGTGTGCAACCGTACTGATGATGAGGGTAGTTCATTGTCTACGCCCCCTGCGCCCGCGCCTTCGTGGGCTGTGTCATGGTACATTATTGACCTCATAAATTATTCGTTTCAAATGCGTTTCTTCACTTATTTGCTTCCAAAGAAAAGGAATATTGAGCTAGTAACATTAGATAGTTTTCTTTTCACCCGAGTAAACAAATAACATGTAAAAATCAAATAATTTCGCCGGCCGGTAATTGAATTGATTGATTATGGAAGTTCTTAGTTTCGGGGAGGACATACCTGGTTTTCCCGTACCATGGGCTGTGTAGTCACTCGCTAGAGCAGGGGTCTCCAAACTCAACGGGGCTGTCATCGAAACTCAAGTCAACCGTTTCTTGATAAATACCTATCGTATATTGATATTATAAACTCGAAACTGTGTTGGTCGGTTTTGCTGCTTGCCATCTTTCACAGGAGCAACGGGTCACCGTAATATTTTTGTATAAGAATAGATTTTTTACCTAATTAAAAAAAACGGTATGAGTAGGTATGTATGATGCGGCCCACATTCAAAGTATAAAAACGAACAAGTAGGTAGTCCAACTTCGGCCGTTTAGGAGCGCGCGACACGTATTCACACAAACGCGCAAAAGCACGTCTGTGTGAGTGCTATTCATTCATACTGGAGCATTCTTAAACAAGCTAAGTAGCTTATAGTGGGTTCGTACACGGCGCGCACACATTCAAGCGCGTGATGTACATGTTGTAGGAAGAAAAATTACCGTAATTATACTGTGCCGCTATCAAAAAAAAATTATTGGTGCTTGATTTGGAAAAGGTTCACCCCTGCGTTAGAGCTACGGCTCGCAGTGCTCGATGAGCCGCGGTCGCAAGTGGTCCTGAATAAAAATGTCGAGAAATACACGGTGCGGTGCCTTTTTACTATGTGGGTGTTTTGATTCTATTTTTTCAATATGTACGAAGCGTGTTGATAAATCTTGGTAATTAACTTTTTTCTTCGGTTTTCAGTCGCAGTTCCAAGTCCACGCGTTCAGGAAGTCATTCCAGTGGTAGCAGTGGATACGGAGGGAAGCAATCCACTTCAGGCAGCAGGTTAGTAAGACATTTCGACATTCCCGTCATACGCGGCAGACCCCGCGGTATGACGTGCTACGTTTTTGTTTCGAGCTGCGGGGCTTCCACTCCGACAACTTGGTTGGTTTCTACTTATAAATATTTTGTATATAATTTAATACCACAATGTGACCGAGACTTGTGGCCTTTTTGATCGTAACATTCGACGTCTATTTAAGGGATTTCGTCTTTATGATCAAGCTTTCTCTATACAGTTCATTGAAATGTTTAAAAAAACTAGGTTTAGTGTAAGCATAAGTATCCTATTCACGTTCTAGGCCTAGTGCTCGGGGGGTTTACAAAACTTTTCAATGTTGGTTATAGTCATGTTGTGAAACTCATTGAGCTATGATATGTCAATAGCGTGTACGTATGACAATATAATGTATGTGTTTATTTTATAGCGCAACATTAAATCAAATACCAGAGAAGAGAACTAAAGAGAAAGAAGGAAAGAAGAAGCAGGCGCAAACCGAATTGGTTCAAATTCAAGCCGATGTAGAATTCAGACTTCCCCAGACTGAGCCAGCCCCAGTGACAGAGGAGAAGGAAGAGCCTCACAATGGTGGGTGATATGTATATTTGTGTTCGTTCCAGACGAGCTTGTAATCCCGGATCTTTCTTTGGTGGTTTCTTTTCAGCACCACACCTCAAACCTTTATTCTATAGGGGTAAGGTAAAATGAAATTGATATTCGTTTTATTTTCGATACCGTTACCGATGTCACATAATTCGTTACAGTTCTAGCTTACAGTTTTAATATTTTATTCTATTTTTTTCTTTTATTATACTTTCACCGTTTGTGATTTCGTGTAAGCATATTTATAAATCGAACCAAATACGAAAACGCGATTTACGTTCATTTATTGTCCTAAAACGTAATTAATCGTTCCAGGGTCAGCTATAAGACCGTGGCGTCGCATATATGCATTTTTTGTTTCCTTCTATTATATTGCATTACATAGCACATGCCTATGATTAGGTACATTCTACATTCCCAAGTTAGACATACGGTATTATTCTCCGTTTGGTGAAGGTATGTATACGTAAATAGAAGAGGTATGGTATGTATTATCCTCTTTCAAGTTCAATAATCATTATAATTTGGACAAGTTCATTTTTTTCTAGCTTGTAGAGATCTCTCATTGCGTGTTGGGTATTTTTTTCAGGTTCTTATAAAATACTTTATTATAAATCAGTTCCTGTTATCTTTCCGGTTATTTTTTTTTGTTGCATAGCTGCACCAGCTTCACCTACTACACCGCAGTCGCAAAAAGGAGCCCAGAGGAGTATGGAAATAGTCTTAGACGATACAGTTGAAGATGTGAGTTCATATTATCCTGTACACTATTTATTTACAACTAGCATTAACCCGCGGCTTCGCCCGCGTTATTCCCGCTAATGTCCCAAGGGAACTCTTTACCGGGATTTAAAGTATCCTAGCCATACACCGCACTCCAGGGGGCATTTTTGCGGGTTCGTCAGATGGTAAGGTTTACAAATAAATCGATCAATTTTCGAGGTGTCAGTACAAGGTATTTGTACTAAGTATTCGTAACCTGGTATATGTATGTACTATGTAACTCCGAGTACCTTAGTAGCTAACGCGTGTTTTCCATAAATTCGAAAAGTCACTCCCGACCCTCTAATTTCTTACCTTCTAAAAGTAGGAAAGTAGAAATTAGCAGGATTGGCGGATTCGTAACACACTACCTAACCGACTAATTTATACTCTACTAACCTTAGTAAATAAGAAATTAAAGGGAAAGCAGTGTCTTTTTGTCTTTATGGAGTGCACGCCACTGACTAATACCGTATGTTACGTAGGTAATTAAATTAAACAAGACTGAATAGTATATAAAATACTCATACTCATTTATTCGTAAAATATTTTACGATTTCACATGTCAAAAAAATATTACAAAAAGATTCATTAAATTAAATTACAATAATAAAAAGATAATAATTATGTTCAAATTAATTTCTTACACTGACCGATCTTACTAATCGATCTTGTTTTATTCAATTTTAAATGGCTTTAGTGCACTCTGCTAGCACTACATACCTACATCATAACATACAGTGTGCAAATATAACCTACATCATATTAAATACCTACATCATAACATGCTTGGCAACTTCGTTGATGACACTCACCTCGACCGACCGACCGACGGAGGCTGCGTCCGGAGGCCCCTGTTCGTGTTGGCGGTAATTTGTGTAAGTAGTTACGGCTGCACAGAACAAAAAGCACACAGGTGAGTGTCACCAACGAAGTTGCCAAGCTATAGTTACTAAGGTACTTGGAGATGCATAGTACGATACCAGGTTACGAATACCAAGTATAAATACTTAGTACAAATACCTCGTACACTGATAACTCGAAAATTGATTGATTTATTTGTAAACCTTACCATCTCACGTACCTACAAAGTGCCCCCTGAAGTGCGGTGTATGATCCCGTGTTTCAATCCAGGACCAGCTTTACTTGCATGCCAAAGGTCATTGGGCATTTTTTTCGGACATATGACCCACGGCGTACACAAACGAAATAGGGCTAGGTATGTAGGTAAATGTATCGGTTACTCTGTAGTATGAGTCGCATTCTTGTAAACCATGGGAGAATTGAGAAAAAAAATAAAAATCATTTCTTATCATTATAGCATTTTTGCAATGAATTAAGTCAGAACTATTGGAATTATTTCAAAAATACTTTGAATTGCTGCTGTTATATTGCGTTGCTGTAGTTATATTGTTTAATATAAAGTGGAAAAAAATAAAATCCAGTTTTAAAAACCAATTTTTTATTCTGCTTGATCAAAATAAATTGCTAATTCGTCCAAACAGGCGTGTCAATCACTTCTTGATGCCTGGCCCACGATTAAAATGGAATAACTTTTTTCTGCCGGTTGATACATAAAAAAAATACATATATATTTAGAAAAGTGACGTTAAATTTTCTATTTTAAAACTAGTTTGGTCTCTGTACGCGAAAGTTCGGAAAGCGGGTCAAAAACGCCCAATGACCTTTAATCTCAATCCATCCAGTTGCTACACCGTTATTTAGTAACAAACATCCAAACATAACGACAAACTCACATTTATAATATCGTCGACCGTAGGCTGAATTACGGTAAGGGACATTGTTTTGCCTATCCCTTACCGTAATTCAGCCTACGGTCGACGATATTAGTAGGATTTTCGACAATAGCATGTACCTAAATTCAGTGACAATAATATATGTACAATTTGTCACCATATTTCGTTTGCTATTAAATGCCTGGCAGCTTATCTTTATCATTAGAGATGCAGATAGAGCATATGATAGAAAATCACTTAGCACTTGTATATTAAATAAATAAATGCTTGGGGATAATATCATGTATACATAGAGTGTGAAAAATCCTGTGGAAGATAATAAGATAACATATTTTCACTTTTCAGCCGGTTCCTTCTAATACGCCCCAGCCGCAAATGCTGATTGTGACTAGCAAACCTACTTGTCCCGTGAGTATCTACTAACTGTTTATACTTATTTAAATATGGAAGGATTTCAATTTTTTTTTATGTAAAAGAAAATTAGCATAATTGCACAAGATAAAATCGCATGATCTTATTATTTTATGTACTTTGTATCAGAGTGCGACTACGCTAAGTTTGTAGAACTTAAAAAAAGGTTTTATTAAAAAAATGCATATGACAACATCACAAGAAAGGATTAAGATATTAGTCTTGATTCTTGGCAAATATCTTTCCATTTAAGAAGTATATAATGTGTCTACAAACCTACATATTCAGGACAGACTTGCTCAAATCGATCTAGTCCCAACCAAACTAAGCAATGCTTGTATACGTGTACATATTTAAATATAATACTTAAATACATAGAAATTATCCAAATGGCTTAGTTTGGTTGGAACTAGATGGTTGTGTGCAAGACTGATCTAGATATCTATTTCAGTAGGTAGGTATGTAGACACATTTTGTAATAAAGGGAAAAATATTACCAAGTATCCTCTTGCTGTAGTTTCTTCATGTTGCCATGTATATTTTTTTTATTAAAACCTTTTTTGGACCCCTGCAAACTTAGCGTAGTCCGACTATAGTAACATATTTTTTTAAATTCTTCTGTACCCCTCTTCCAGCAAACCGTTTTAAATTCAGCTCTCCACTAAGTTGCAGGTCTGTTCGCTGTGAAAACAGATCTCGCTGCTTTTTCCTCTCCTCTTTCCAAAATGTATAAGAAAAGCAGTTCCAGTCAACATTTTTTTTAAGTTCTAGTTTATTTCTTTCCACATCCTCGTAACATTGTTCAAGTAGATACTTTGTTTGACAGGAGGGGTTTTCGTGCGTGATCTCCATGCATGAAGGAGTCGTGTTATACATGTCGTCGTCTTTGACGACTACTCTCGGGTTCCCTAAAGAGTTGTGGATAGGCAGGTCCTTCATCGACTTCATACACCCCCTGGTGAGTAGTACAACATTTGTGAACAATAATAAGTTTTTGTGAACAATAAGAAGCTTCCCTTACAGTTTGGCCTGCCTGCAGGAACAAACTAGAGTCTGTCCCAACTAACATTTCGTTCGATATCAGGGTAAGGCTGAAAAATTGGGCTTATGTAACATAAAAGTAACTAAAAATATATGTTACTGAGTAACTTAAAAGTTACATAAAAGTATTCTAAAGGGATATTCACAATGTCTACAATACAAACACTTTTTGTACTAAGTGTTTATTTAAGAGATCAAATAGGTATATAAGGTCCTAATTTATTAGTTGCAGATATTTTTACAGCTGATAGTACTCGGTCTCTGGAGTATATTAAAGCATGAAACATTATAGCTTTTACGATGTTTTTTTGGAGAAAAAGGAAAAACAAATTTGCTACGTAATAACACCCTGTTAATGTGATTACTAAATGAAAATCTTATTGAAAAGATTCTAGTAGCTCTTTTACGTACCACTTAACTGTAACTGGCCACTTCACGTAGATAAATTAAAAGACATTTGCAGTTTTCCCGCCGAACCGTTACGACATTTACGACAACAAATTGTTGATATGACAGATAGTGTTATTGTGACATGTGATAATGCACATGATGATTTATTTAGACGAAATTATAATAAATTTTATTGTTAGGTAAATGAAATCAGAAAAGTTATATGAAAAGATTTCTGAATTTCTATTTAAAGTTAATTATTTTAATGTAAAGTATAATGTGTTAAAATATCTGCAACTAATAAATTAGGACCTTATATACTTTGGTACATTTTTGAACAAAGATGAATAAGTAATTAAAGGCTGATAGCTACACAAAAGCTGTCTTCACAAATAAAATTAAATCATAATTTTTCCCCGGATTACTTGTTATAATCATTGTAATTATGTAAAATAGCTACACAAAAGCTGTCTTCACAAATAAAATTAAATCATAATTTTTCCCCGGATTACTTGTTATAATCATTGTAATTATGTAAAATAAAATAAAAAACACGTTACTCTTCTTTGTGTTGCGCAGTTGGGTATAAAAATTAAAACAAACCAAATATTTTAAACTAAAAACCCGACTGCAAGAACTTGTAACTGAAAAGAAAGCGTGAACAAAGCTTTACTTTACTTTTATGTTACGTAACTTAAAAATAAATTAAAATGGTAACATAAGTAACTTAAAAGTAACATAAAAGTTAGCCTCTATTCACTTTCATTTGCATTATATAGAACAATAACAAACATATTAACTCGAACACGACACCTAGCTATAAACTAATATGAAGATTATATTAATAATGTATTACGTAATACAAAACAGAACAAATTTACCATGAAATTCACTCGTAACTTTTAAATTCCATAAAAAATCCTCGGCACAAGTTGAATCGACGCACTGAACTACCCACAAAATGGCCGACCAGTGAGAGGTATACCAAGACTAAAGAATAAATAGTGTTGCCGTTATAATGAAATCAAATTCCGCAAATCAACTGCTGAAATAGCAAGACAGAACGGTTACTTAAATTAAGTAACTTAAAAGCTTCAATATGTTGACTTGTCTTATGTTACGCGTAAATTATTATTTTAAATGGGCAATGCTAATGTTAAAGCTCGAAAAACGTTGCATTAATATATGACAGTTATAAAAAAAACTCCAACATATCAGTATAATATCACAAAACTAAAAAACGATAATTACAATCTTTCAGGAACATTTTTGGGACATTTTTATTTGTATGGAAATCGATGCAATTGCATAGAAGAAAAAAAAAATTGGAATACAAACACAGAGATTTACATTTGTTAGTGGACTAGAACTAGTAGAAAAAGTTTTGTATTTTGCACGGAAAATTAAAAAAGTAAAATTTTGTAATTACTTTTCGTAAAAACAATGCCGGACGCTTACAAGTCACGAAATCATCCCTTTTTTACGGCCTTAACCATCAAGTAACATGCAGGATTTGACGAATTTGATATTAATATGAAGCAATAATAACATTTATACAGATAAGATCTTTTCTAGACAGAAATTTGTTTTAACAAAACATTTAATGCTGGTCGTTATATGCGGTTTTTGAACACAGTAGGTTATATGTATGATATGATATGTTATAGAGTTTGTGTTTAATTATGTGGGTATCGGTTTCCATCGATTAACTCAGCAGATTTAAGGCCATCACATCGTTTTTGAAAGAAGTAATTAAGTGAAGAAATGCACTTAGCTCCGGTAATTTACTTTATGCCACATCTGGCCATAAAGTGGCTTTTTCCGCACGCTGCGCGTACGAAAAAAGCCGCTTCTTGGCCAAGTGTAGACATAAAATAATGTGCACAACCGGGAGGTACCAAAAAAAGCCCTCGATCGCATATTTACGTCCCTCGTTTGCAGCTCGGGCCGCAAACATCTGCGATCTCGGCCTTTCTTTGTATTACCACCCTAGTTGTGTAATGTACTATTCCCAAATTAATGATGACTAATGTTATTCCAACGACATGATCAGTTGTCGTTGAAAGATCGTGTTATAATTTATCTTTAATTGTTTTATTTTTCTACGGGGTATCAGAACCTTTATTTATGATGTCTTCGTCTTGTTCAGGATCACAATATGTTTGCGTCGCAAATCACCAACGGCCTCGCAGTTCCGAAGACAGTAAATGGTATGCAAGAAGCAGGTAAATACCAGTTACTAACCAATCATATTAATAAACGCTGAAACCTTTACTAATTTTATCTATTTAAGAAATATACAAAACACCGTTAGACATAACTCTACACAGAAATATCATCGGTGAATTAAAAAGAATATATAATATAGGTATGTCACTCTTTTTTCTTTATTTATTCTAAAACTGACCTGATAGAACGGGTAACTGACATTTGGTGGAACCGTCCCAAAGATATTACGTGCACTGTTCCGGCATAAATTACGCTCTCACCTTAAATAGGACATCAATATTTTTAGGAGTAGTCTTCATTTTGGCCTCAATAGTAGAACCGAAGTTCTAATTAGATCTTAATTTCTACCGAAGTATTTGCGGTGAGGCCTGTGTTTTGGTGGAAATGAACTAAGTTGGCACCCCCTCAATCGGCCACTCCCACCAAGGTCCTGTGTGTCAGCCATAGCCTCCATAAGAGATATTTCGCCTTTACTGGCCCATGCGTAAGGATATCGTAGTTGTGCTATAGTTTACGTACACCAAGATACCGGGATTAAGCAAATCGTTGACATGTAGTAGGAGAACTGATCTTTGAGGCACCTTGGCATTAATCGCCTCAAGATCGGAGGAGCACCCGTCTATAACAACTGAAATCGATTGGTGCCTCAAGAAATCGCTGATTCAAAGCACAGGCCTGGCCAAGTCTTGGCGATAGTTACGTATTTGCGGCGTTTGCCGTGGAGAACCTGGGTTTGTGGGGACAGGAAGCATCAACACATTTTCAAAAAATCGAGTTATACTTGCTTATCCGGTCTTCCGATGATCATAGGGCTGGCTTGTTCCTCGCTCAGCGCATAGGCATTGCCATACAGTGAGGCAACGCAGCGAGCCTTATGGGCAGCCTACCCACTGAAGGCGGCATAAGGGACATTAGCGCATATATAGTTTAGGTCATTAGGTTAAGCTAGGTTTACTTCGAATAGGATAGAGTAGGATAGGTCGGGATGGGCTGGGGTACGGTTTTTTCGTTCAGATAGGGTAGGGGAGGGTATGCAGGAGAAGATGGCACGAGGGCACATTTAGTACAATAATACTTTATTGCACATGAAAATATAATGTAGACTGTACGAGTACTATACTTCACAGTGGCGTGGCGTCCAAAGAACTCGATTCCTACCAGCTTGCCTAATATCAGGCATTTGACCACCTTATTCTACAGCTCTTAAGGAAAATATACGCCAAATCTGCACCGGCTTGTCCAAGGATATCTGTTACACCACGCCACTGATACTTCACTATACCAACATAGCGTTCCCTTTTGATTGCTATTTATGTATAATTGTAAAGAGGAAAAGCAAACCGAAGGTCTAATAGTATCGTCTTATCTTTACTCAGCTCAATCGCCAGTCAACTCCGGGTCGAGCATGTTCTGTCGCATCCGAAGATACAGAGGCCTAGAGACGGGGTTCAGCACCAAAGATAGGACCGTTTCCTTCATGCCCTTCGTGCTAAGGCTGTCCTTTAAAAATATCGGCGACGAAAAAGGATTGGTTGTGTACTTGGTAATACAAGCCTCGCCTTTATACTCTGCGTTCAAACGTAAGTTTATATTGGCTGCCTACATTTTTGAGTGTTTTTATTTTTTTATTCTCTGCAAACTGATTTCATATTTAACCTTAATGCTTTATAGTGCCAAATGAGATCGTCGTTGATGCGGCGCCTTTCGTTATGCGACATGCGGCAAACGGAAACTTGGAGTATATCGACAACGAAGCAGTGCCATTTCTGGGATACATGCCCCAAGATGTTACCGGCCAAGACATGCTGAAGATGTACCATCCTGAAGACCTCGCCTACGTGAGGTATATCTACGAAATCATAGTTAAGCAAGGAAGTGTGTCACGTTCTAAGCCCTACAGGTGAGTAAATACGTCTAAGTTCGCAGATGATGAGAATTATTTTGGTAATAGTTTTAGTATTATGTTCTTATTATATATTTTATTTTAGGCTAATGACTCAAAACGGGCACTACCTTAAGCTTGAAACGGAGTGGTCGTCTTTTATAAATCCGTGGTCTCGAAAACTCGAGTTTGTTATTGGAAAACATTACGTGGTTGAGGTATGCAAATATTTATGGTCGTAAATAGTAGTAGAGTACTTAGCTCCGTTACCTATAGTATTGTGCGCTTGGATGAAGTTACAAAAATGCTATCGAATAAAACTATCCATGGAAGAAATGTTATTATTTGAACCCAAAAATAATTATGCCCGTTTATGGAGCTAAGTATCTCCACTATATCTATAAACTTGATGAGCCAGTATTAGAATTTAAGGGATGTTTACAACAACTTCGTAACTATCACTTGTAAATTTTTGCAAATGCCACTTATTGGTATCATTCTGTTAGTCCTTGAAAGGATTGCAAATGGCGAAAAAGATTTTGTCCGGAGATGATGTTTATCAAAAATTCATTTAATATATCTTTAAAAACTGGGCAATTGCCATTTGGATTCGCATATGAAGGGTTCCCTTAAATTTTCTTTTCTTTTTATAATTTAAGCCATCCAAAACTGCGTCCCACGCCTTAGGTTATTATTTGAAACCATTTTTCATCCATTTGAAATTCAGACATTGTGTGTTTTAGGGTCCACCGAATCCAGACGTTTTCCAAATGCCATCTAATAACAAACTCGCGGATGAAGATTACGACATAGTAGACCTTAAAGAGAGTATTGTGAGGATTTTGCAAGAGGTAAGTGATAAAGCTTCTAACGAAACACCGAGGTAGTCAGCAATATTAAGAGTCTGCTAGGCTTTCTGGTAGATTTGGATTGGCAAGAGTAGTCTTCAACCTATTCAAAATAGGCGCATACCGCAGACATCGAGTTGCAGAAAACTAGCCCTCGTAAACCTATACTCGTATATAACCTTTAAAAGCTTCTAACCAAAGTTAAATACATAATACGGTATTTTACTGTCAGGTCAAGACAATGACTTTCAATTACGAGTTTTGTATGTTATTGAGTGACGGTGTTTAATTCGGTGACGTTACATATGTACAGTCAAATCCAGTGTTCAATCTTTTTAATTTTTTAAAATTATGTATTTGCCGTATCGACTTAAACCTTTTAAAGCTTTTACAGAAGTTTCATTGAAGTGTATTTTCTACAACATGCCCATAGTTTTTATATTTATGCTGTTAGTGATGTAAGACTATGTACTTATATTAATATACTATTGTCTTATTTCTCTAGGTTCCGACAAAGCCTGCGGAGCTCGCAAAACAACAAATGACTAAGCGTTGTCAGGATCTAGCTTCTTTCATGGAAAGTTTGATTGAAGAGCATCCAAAGCCAGAGGAAGAATTGCGGTTGGAAATCCAAGATACCGATAACAGCTATTATGTGAGTTATAATATACAAAAATACAAATACGCATAAGCTATTACCTGACTGGTAATAAAAGAGCTAGGGAGAATCTGACGTCACCTCTGAATACGTGGACATTACTTAGTTTAGTACTGGGATAATACGGGCAATGCTGTCCTCTAGTATATATTTACCTGTAATCTATGCTGGATACTCGACAGCGTCATAGTGCCAGTAGTATAACTTCAAAGAAAGTTACATCGCAAAACATGAACCGTCGCGATCCGTAACTTCTCGTACACTATCTATCCTCGCCTAGTTGATTTTCGTAATAGGGAATATGCATGATCTTTTTTTAACTCCTTTCTTAACAAAATATGAAAATACCGTAAAAAAGATGACATACAGTCAAAATAAAATTGAAATCGACCGAGTAATACGGAAGATATAAACATTTTAAAGCACTAATCAGACAGCGATTGGAGAGAGAGATCCGATATGGACTATGACGTCATAGTACACGGCCGCCATACAATCTCCATACTATATTCTGTTTTGCGAGAAAGAGATAGAGATAAATCTTTGTTATTTAATATCTTGGTTATTGTTATAGTTATTCAAAAAATATTTTTTTCCTACTGTTTTTTATATGAATGAGCTTTTATTAAAGTAAATAAAAAATATCATGCATATTCCCTATTGTTTCTATGTCGAGCTGCAGATAATACTACTAAATTTTACATCGAGATATGTAGGAATGTGTGCGTGGCACTGCGCGCAAATAGGAGCGAAGCTTATTGGGGAGCGGGTAGCGTCGTGGCGCAACGCCGAGCTTGTATGAGCGCAGGCAATTGCGTAATTTTCCTAAACGCTCGGAGTTAGATTACTAGGTTAAACAGAGGAATGATAATACTGTGACAGCGTTTCATATGACTAACGGTAGAGATGTGATTATATTTTGCCAGGAGCGAGATTCCGTGATGTTAGGTGGAATATCACCACACCATGATTATAACGACAGTAAATCCAGCACTGGGACCCCCTTAAGCTACAACCAGCTAAACTTCAATATCAACTTAAAACGGTAAGCGATTGTAGATTTTTAAGTATGCTTATTTTATTTATGTAATCATCTGCGAGGCCCTTCTCTTTCAATGCGTATATCTATTTGTCACGGACATTACATATAAGGGGGGGAGGCCTTAAGTGCGGAGCTGTGGGAGAGGGGCATAGCTACGTCACTGTGAGTCTCCAAATAAAGAATCGACATTGCGTGCATATACGCTGTGACGCGTCGTTGGCGTCACGTTTCCTACATACGTTTGGTTGCTTGCTAACATTTCTTTTTGTACAGGTATTTCGACAGCCACCAGGAATCTTTCGCCGACGATGTGATAAAAAATACAGACGGGAATGCATCCCCAGGGAAAAGGCAATACGACTTCAGTGGGTTAGTAGTATATTATTACTTCTGCCGCTCCATTACCCAGATTGTATACAAAATAGATGAAAAAAAATTAAATTAAATTAAATTATTAAAATTATTTATTCTTTTTCATGAAAACATTACATAGGATGTGAGTTGGTGCCTCTTTTTAAGCAATAAATATGCTTGTGTTAAGAGACACCGCTCCTCAACACAGTTAACAGTATACATTTAGGTTAGGTGTACAAGTATTTAGGACATAAATAGGTATTACTTAACATTAACTTATAATTACGTTACAAAGTATTCAATATTAAATAAAATGAAAGCTAACATAGTGGTTTTGGCAATTCTACAAAGGCTTAAATGTACTTAAGACCGTGCGTGTGTGTGTGTGTGTGTGTGTGTGTGTGTGTGTTAGTTATTTGTTGGGTTGTTTGAAAGTAAATTTTCTATGTCATGGTAAGTTTTTGATTTTAACCAATCAAATAATTTAATTTTCAGTTCATAGCGTGTACAGTGGTAAATATTTATATGGTTATTTACGATATTGTATAGCTTATGAAAATAATTATAATAAAAAAATTAACTGAATTTTGATGTCTCTGGAATTTTGCTGCCTTGGGCACTAACCGCTGGTACCTCCAGTGTAAATCTAGCGTTGCCATAGACAATTAAAAGTGGCGACCAAAATTTGGACCTTAACTATGGTTCTATAATTATATAGTTATGGTTCTATATCTTCGTATAATTGCTCCTAGTTTTAAGACGCAATGAATATATTGTAATTTTGGCCGGCAGTTGTGACATCACATTGTTATATATTCTTTCTTTTAGGGGTTGCTTGTCACCAATAGCTTTCGATTCGTTGGAGACGGCCTCCGTGGAGTTCGCCTGCCCGATGTTCGTCGAGGCTGGCACGAGTCTGTCATATGAGTACCAGCCCATGAAGCTAACTGAATCGCTTTTGAACAAGTTAGTACCTATTGTAAATTCCCTGTCGTCTTGAATGGTCATGATGTATCTGTACCTACTAGGGATGTTACGAAAGTTGTTTTATCGGAACAGCAAGCGTAGTATAATTTGGATATTTTGACATTTTGGAATCGGAACCGACACTCCATAACATCCCTAGGGACCTACATCAAATTTCAAGAGGATCTGCCCAGCCTGCATCGTCATCAGCGAGGAGAAAAGTTAACTTTTTTTCCTTTACCGTAGTCAGATAAAAATTATGATGTGTATGTAATAAGCATCCTGATATGTCTTTTTGTTAATATTGTTATAGACTTGTACTGTTTGGCAAATATTTTTCCGTTTAATAAGTATATAATGTGTCTACATACCTACTGAAAGAAATATTCAGGACAGTCTTGCACAAATCGATCTAGGCCCAATCAAACTAAGCAATGAATACATGTACATATATTATAAACATAATACTTAAATACGTAGAAATTATCCAAGACGGACATTTTCATAAAAATGCCTTCAATGTACCTACAGTCATGGCATTTTCATTCGTGTATATCACAGGTAGATAATTGTAATAAAAAAAAACCTTACCGCACAGACACAATGCAGAAATGGAAAAGATATTCGTGAAGAAGCATCGCGAGACTCGGCCTGCTAACAAGGAAGAGAGGGAGAAGATGAACAATGAGACCAAGCAGAAGAAAAAGGATCACCTGGTCAGGTGCAATGCGTCGTTCGTCCCCACCGTGGTCAACTCATCTATTGCTGAAAGTCAGGTTTGTCTACCCATTTACAAACAATCGTTATGGTTTTGCAATAGGTACTGTTCAACCTAACATGCATGCTCGTATAGAAAATTGCTCTGCAACTAACATGTGTAACTGAGGATATTCTCGATTCTAAAATGTAATTTATATAGTGCGAGTTGAGGTACATTCCAGGGAGCGTAATTGACAACATTTCATATTTTCAAAAGATCTTAATTCGAAAACCATTTGGGTAAAACTGTATTTTATGCTCAAAAAAAATATTTTTGGATTTTTTTTCCCATTCATTTTGGAAAATATCGTCAATTAGTGTGAACCGGAAGTGTGACGTCATTTTCCCTGCATTATCGAGAGAGACCTTAGTGCTGAAACGATTAAAAAGTGTATGGTATCCGGTTGTCATTTTCTGACATACTTGCCGTCTGACGTTTATTTGTTTTGAAAATTGTTACAACTGCTTAGCGGCTTTAGAAGTTTAATTTTCTTACCGTTGGTTCATTTGCACGTTTTCGAAGACCTTAAAAGACTTGGCACTTTCCCACCGGACTCCGATAACGCATTCAAACATTATTAACTTGGCATTCTTTTACCGGACGCCGATTTTTTTCATATAATGAAGACATCAGAAGGTTTTTCTCAGGCTGATAGCACGAATCTGCCGCGTGTTGAAATTATGATGATGGAGTACACATCGGCAAGTGATAAATATAATCCAGCCCAAATAAGAGGAGCAAAAGCATCGTTGTCTTCCCGAACTTCCTATGTTGACAACACTGTAACGCCTGACAGTTATTTTTTTAATCGTAATTGTCGCTCTGGATTCTAGTTTTTTTAAATCGTAATTGTCGCTCTGGATTCTAGTTGGGAAAGTGACGTCATTTTCTACATACGCCCTTTTAGAATGAGCTACTTTTCAAACTGCTATTTTTAATTGAAAAATTGAGTTAAAACGAAAAAGAAAAAATACGGGTAGCTTAAAATTCCACCTATTTTCTATCCAGCTCATAAAATGAAGGAGTAGAAAATTTGAAATATTGTCAATTATGGTGCCGATGACGTTAAAATTGGGTACTTGACTGTTACCGAAATATGTAAAAATTATATAAGATCCTGTTAAAATAAGCATAATAAGGAAATATGTTCAAGTTTTGAGTTTGATACCTAATGTGTAAGTTTTTTTATGAGCTTCCGAAGTTGGGTGGGATAGTGCATTTTAAAAATATAAAATTATTAAAAACGATAAATACCAGTAAATAACCCATAAAATTTATAGTAACTTTTGTTATGAAATCGTGACGATAAACGCAAGTTTTAACATAGTTGCAGAACAAAGTTACCGATTTCCCCAAACAACGTATGAGTAGTGACGTCACTGTATTACGGGATTCAGTAGGGAGCGTTTCGGCACGTATTTGGGAAAGTCTAAAAATGTGATTTTAACATTGTAGTATGTCGGTGAGTTTTTATGATATTGAAGTGGTTTTTTCACTAATATTTCTATTATTTAGAGGTGTTTCTATAACATATCACAGAAAAAAGTTGTCAAGTAGCCAATTGCGTCAAGCTACATACAGCACGATTCACTTTAGGTTTTACATCGATTTATCGTTACTGGTAATTACCGGTATCGTGAAAGTTATGAATTAATTCAATCACTACTAGCATTGGTGTTAAGTTAATTTTAGAAGCCATTCCATTTTATAATTCTAGATGTATTCAAGGCACCTGTGTTATCTTATTTATTTAAACGGGAAATGGGAGAAAATGAATTGTATATGCATTATGATATAGAAGGGACGGCAAAGAATATAGATAAATTCGCATAGGTATCATGTTATCGGCTAGGAGGGTAGCGCTACAAAATGTTTGGTCGGTAAAGTGTTAATGTCACTTTGACCTTTGTGCTTTATTCATTAGTGATGTGCATTTAAGTGTTCTGTATAGTAAAAATAAAAAACAATAAAATAAAAAATGATTTTTATTGCTACAAGAAACAGAAACAAACAATTACATAATATTAAAGCTAGCTTTAACTTAATCTTAATAGTATTTTATGCAACAGTTTTATAAGTAGGCTCAAAAAATGCGAATGGCGCGAGTTGCGCAAATAGAGACGCCATGAGCGTTTGTTGACTTAATTAAAGTACGAGTAGGTACTGTGGCAACATGCTCAGGCTCAGCGTATGCTGTGAGCGTGCTGGGCTGCACAGCCTGCACCTTACTCGGGCTATTTGCTTTGCTATTAAGGAGGGAACATTCGTCTTTAACATTATAAATAAAAAAAATATTAAACTGATCTGATTGCACATAAAAAAAATTCTCTAAATTATTGATTGGTTTGCAGTTTGTGATTATACAAAAAAAATTAAGGTAGGTAGATACAGGCTAATCAGTTTTTTTTAGAATTTTTACAAAAACTTATTTTAATAGTTACCTATTCAACATGAACAACCGAGTATCCTGTAGGTTAAGAGTTTGTAATTCCGATACCTGTTCAAAATTGTTCAGTATTGTAGAGCTCGTTCGTTATATGGTCACAGCCGCACGGCGTGAAGCGCGCGTCGAAGCCGGATGAGCCTGAAACGATCGCGCACAAGCAGCACTGCTCGTCGCCACGCCAGCTGCGCCAGGGCCACCTCTCCGCCCCCGCGCAGCCCTCCGTTACCGTTGCCACAGTCTGTGAGTTTGTCGCTACACTACCCAATCATTTATTTATTTATGCCACACAAAATTTAGGGGTAAATCCAGCAAAATGTACGTGTATAATTATCTTTTATGCCACACCTGGCCATACAGTGGCTTTTACCGCACGCTGCGCGTACGGAAAAAGACGCTTTCTGGCCAAGTGTAGACATAAAATGATGTACACAACACGGGAGGTAATAAAGAAAGCCCTCGATCGCACATTTACATCCCTCGCTTTCGGCTGGGGACGCAAACTTCTGCAATCTTGGCCGTTTTTTCGACCTCTGCAGACTTAGCTTAGACGGACTATAACCTCAATTTGCGACCCCTGTGCTTGAACGCTTGTCATATGTTTGCTTCTATTTGCAGCCACGTCGACGTCCATGTGGCCACAGAACTTCGTGAGCGGCAATCCGTTCATGTCGCAGCAGATTTCGGTCGTTAGCCCGATTACCGCCATGCCAGGTAAGAAACAACTTTCATGCCCATGTAATAATGAGCTAAGTATTTTACTCCAGACTAATAATCGCTGAATGCTGACTCCTGAAATTGAATATATACGGACCAGTAGCGTGGCGTAAAAGATATCATTGGGCAAGCCGGTGCAGATTTGGCGTACATTTTCCTAAAGAGCTGTAGAATAAGGTGGTCAAACGCCTGATATTAATTAGGCAAGCCGGTAGGAATCGAGTTCTATGGACGCCACACCACTGATACGGACAATCCCAACCTTCCAATTAGTTATTGTGAATTATTCCAAATTACTCAATTTGTCAGTATTCCTTGTGAACTTAAATTGTCGTGATTGTTCCTTTATTTACACTTAGCTAGAGAGAAGGTTGAATGCACTGCGGTATAGGTAGTTTCACGAGAGTTGAGATGAATGGTTACACACACAGCTACATGAAGTACTCATTGCAAAAAAAGTGAATGAATGAAATGAATGAGTGAGTAAATAAACACAAGGCTATAGTTTAAAGAAACTTTTCGGTTTATCTTGTAATTCACTGTTGAACCTGCTATCGGTACGAAAAAAGAACAGTAATTTCAAAATCCCGCTGTCATTGGTTTAGCCTAGTGGTTAGTGACTCTGCCTACGAAGCTGACGGTCCTGGGTTCGAATCCCGGTAAGAGCAAATAGCCGGTAAGAGTATTTGTATTTATAAAATATATCGTCGTCTAGTATCCATAACACAAGCCTTATTGAGCTTACTATGGGACTAGTTCGATTTGTGTAAGATTGTCCCCTAATATTTATTTATTTATTTTATTTATTACATGACAGTGTTGTTGTATGCGTGGCCTCAACTCTCGTGAAACTACCTATACAAACATATATGGGGGGGGGGGGGGGGAGGGGGGTCATCTTCTCTATAGCTACCTGTACTTTGCGGAATATCATAAAGTACAGATAGAAATGTAACAGTCCTATCCGATTCAATACTGTAATAGTAAATTACGCAACTGGGGTGGTAATACAAAGAAAGGCCGAGATCGCAGATTTTCGCGACCCGAGCTGCAAGCGAGGGACGTAAATATGCGATCGAGGGCCTTTTTTATTAACCCCCGTGTTGTGTACATTATTTTATGTCTACACCATTTTATGGCCAGGTGTGGCATAAAAGATAATTATACACGTACATTTTGCAGGATTTGCCCCTATGTATTACGTACCTGCTGCTGGCCCTGCACTGCCGTGTAGTTCGGAAATGAGCGCGCCTGATGCTGCTAGTTCGTTGCCGTTTCAGCCACCGGCGGGTAAGTTTGCCGACAATTATTACCTACGTATTCTTAATTTTTTTTTTTAGTTAAGATACAATGAATACGCGGCACGCATTTTCGTTATGCAGGTAATTAACTAATTAATTATCTACAGTTATAAACGCATTATAAAATAATTACGTTATGGGTCTAGATGGGTAGTATTTAAATCATAGACAGTGGCATGACACCTTAATGAATTTCCTTTTTATGCAGTAGGTATAATGAATTGATTAGGCAAGTATCCTGTATAAGAGAAAGAGGTGCAAATCAAATCAAATCATATCTTTTGCCTCTAGTGCTCGTTCACTGGTCTCTTTCTACTAGGGCATTTCTCCAGAAATATGTCTGCGACTCATTCATCTGTCTCCATACATTTAGTATGAAAAAGGGCCAGATGAATGAGGTGACCGCAGACATATTTCTGGAGAAATGCCCACTAGCGCTTCGGAAAGAAACGCAAGAAACTCACCAGTTTCTCATTTCAAAACATTAAGGTGATTCGAGTAATGGATCTCCATACCAGTGGCGTGGCGTCTAAAGAACTCGATTCCTACCGGCTTGCCTAATATCAGGCATTTGAGCACCTTATTCTGCAGCTCTCAAGGAAAATGTAGGCCAAATCTGCACTGGCTTGCCCAAGGATATCTTTTACGCCACGCCATTGCTCCATACAAGCACAAAGAGGGTCATCATCAGCGCTGAGTCCGTATGAGAAGTCTAAAAAACACCGAATTAACGTGCAATCTGCCGTTTAAGGCCTGCGCCATCTATTATCATCATTAATCAAACGTTTTTTTGTTAAAAATGTATATTTTTTCAGCTTCTTGCGAGTTATCATGTCATTTCGCGCAACCAAAATGTGTCAAGCTAAAAAATAAAACACAATTCAAACATAATTGATACCGTAGAAGCAAACGATGACCATCATGTTTGTATGGCAAACCAACAGAATCGATTCACTTTAAGCATAACAATAATTGACATGATTATATGAAATTTTATTAGTAAAAATGCAACAAGCAAATAACTGGGTGCAATTTTTTTACAGAGAGATGTATAGTAGAAGATATAAGTAGTCTTCGGATCCATTTCATTACTAGGTTACAAAACTACAATTTTTATAGATGTAAAGGGTCTCTACTCTACTCTCTAGTCTAGGCGTTAAAATAGGATAAAGAAATAGAACATAAATAGACATACAACATAAATAATATAGATGTGTTTAAGTCACACCTACTTGCTTGATTGTTCCTGTATTTAACAGTGCGATACATAGAAACAGAATAGGCGGATGATGTTCTTGTATTTTTCCAGGATTTGCCCCTATGTATTACCTACCTACTCCGGGCTCTCCAATGCCGTGTGCGCCAGAAATGGGTGCATCTGATGCATGCAAAAATATGACGTTCCAACAACCGGCCAGTAAGTTTGTTCTTCGATTTCGGATAGGCCATGTAATGGATGGTATATTATTACATCTACTGCTAAATTAGGGTTGTACACCCAGGCCGTTAATATCTACATGGTTTTGTCCTCATGTGATATAATTCACGAATCGTGCTAAATTTCTGATTTGTTGTTATTATCTTTTCAGTGCAATATATGATGTACGGGCAAGCCGTTTTCGGATCTCCGATCATGGTTTCACCTTATCCAGTGCAACAAAATATAATGCAGAACCAATATACCAATGTCCAGAACAACCTAACGCTAACAACGCGCAATTACGAAGATGTATGTTACAATAATTTTAACGAAGACAAATGTAGACATTTAGCCGAGCCCATAACCTCCTACCTACACACCATACATGCAAAATTGACTGAATGTACATACATGCCGTGGAATACAGATAAATTTATTTTTTCCAGTTTCAAAAGAAACTATACAAATGTCACTGTATTCCTTTTGATAGAGATTCAAATTACATTGAAATACATATGTCCTTTTCACCGGACATATGTAGGCAGGAGGTAAGGTTAAGGCTTCTAGTTGAGTCTCCATATAAACGACTTAATTTTAAGGAAATTTGGCAAATGTTTGTGAATTGAAAATTTGTGTTCGGTAGCCATAGTCAAATGTTCCCCTCTACCACGTAGACGTCAAACAACAAGACCTGTCTGTCCTGTTGGCCTGGTTGGGATGACGACTGGGTTAAAACTATATAATTCTATTTAGTCCGTCAGTTAGATTATGGAAAAATATGGGACACGTATATTTTGGTTTATCAAAATATTAAAAATCGACAAAGTTATAGATCATCCAACTTCTGGAGTGGGGGCTTGTGACGTCACTCCTTGGTGAAAATTGTACCAAGGAGTGACGTCACTCGAAACTTCTAAGCACTCTATCCTCGTCATTTTTTGTTTGTTAAACAAAAGAAAAAATACGTGTACAATATTTCTTAATAATCTAACTGACGGACTAAACAGTTTTTTTAGTCGTCTAGCCCATTGTTAGTGTATTGGTTCATCCGCTGTGTGTTATCGTAATTATAGAGTGATGGACGATTTTTTATGTACGCGTGTGTAAGCAAGTTACGTTGTGCAAACCCCCGCAAAAAATGGTTGACATTTATCGGAAAATGTGCTATGACTGACTGCTCCTTTCCGTGTTGCTCTAAGTCGGAGGCTTACTTATCGTCAAACTTATAAATATTTTAATTCTGAATCATCTAAAATTTGTCTGTCAAACAACATACATCGTTGCAGACACTGAGACGAACAGTTATCGTTATTGCGTGTGCAAAAACGATTTGACAGTACAGAAAGATTAATAAATAGGCAATATCAAAATTGACACTCGTATCGAGAAGCTTTTATCCCTACGCTTAGACATAGTTATTGTAAGTTTTAAGTTACATTGTTTCCGATTTCCGCGATTATCACTTATTAATAAAATTATTTAAACGGATGAAATCGCGTATATCATTTAATTTTATAAATACATCCCCAATGTGATGTATATGTATTACGCACCCAGATCGCAGGTGTACATATGCGTATAAATATGCAATTTAGGGCTTTCTTTATTACCACCCGTTACGTTCACAATTTCATGTCTTACACATGCCAGGTAATATACTATTAACAAATGTGGATGTGACAGGCTTGTAAGCCCGGTTTACCGCTGAAGCCGCCCTGCAAGGACCAACTGGCAGCGTGGCGGGAGGAGAAGCGCGCCGCCGCCGTCTCGCCGCTCTCGTCGGTGGGGAAGGGCCGACGCGTTAGCAGCATATGTACGGCCACTAACGCTCTCAACAGGGTATGTGGTTATATGTCCACTTATATTATTGTGTTACCCGTTCGTCCAGTTGC
This sequence comes from Eudemis profundana, assembly GCA_947034925.1. Lineage (NCBI taxonomy): Eukaryota > Metazoa > Arthropoda > Insecta > Lepidoptera > Tortricidae > Eudemis > Eudemis profundana. Next base: position 33,659,487 of record OX344794.1, read on the forward strand.
ACAAACTTTGCTACAGCGCGTGGCACGTTAGTCTAACGGTGCGTCGGTTCGGCTGGATGGTATGCCGGAACCCGTTTTTTGCCGAAACTAGGCCGAACCCTAAACCGAAATCTCGGTCGGACTCTATACGCTGGTTGATGTATGCATGCTGCTCGTAAGTGCAAAGAGACCGACTCACTACAAGTGCTTCAGTTATCTGCTAGCGTGGCTACGTCCGGCTTTTTATTTTAAGGTTATTGGTCATATTGTATGATTTATAATAATAAGTAAAGTTAATGTCCGCGTGAAGATGTAGGTTTACGGTGTAGATTAACTATGACGATGCCAACTATACATACTGGCATTCCGGCATATGGACAAATAAGAACGATTCTAGATATTCAATTAAACATTTTTTTTTATTTTGCCGAATAAAATGCTTCTAAAATACATGCCAGAATATGAATTGGAGCCCTGACAGTCTGTAGGGATAGGGAAGTAGCTTTATGCCATTTTGTATTATATCGTTTAGGTTATGGGCTCATAAAATCTATTTTCGACCTTGAAGGTTTGCGGCCGATATTCTTCATTAAAGGTGCCGAAATTTGATGTTTTTTTAAATATCGGCTCAGCGTTGGTCCTAGAGCTACTAGTTCAGACAGTACTCAAAAACCAGTACACTTTGGCAACTTTTAGGCATTGAAGATAGCATGAAGATAGCGGTCTGCCAAAAATTTAGATTTATAAATTCTTAAGCTATACCTACTTCAAAACCTTATTTACTTTAAATTTTGCAAATCGAATTACCTACAGACTGCACTGTAGCACATTGTGTTTATATTTAAAATTTTATAAGTTCTTTGACAAATATACGAAAGGTGATATCGCAAGAGATGTATAATTTGTTCAAATAAAGTAGATATCTTTCTAGGACCGTTTATCGTGATTTTCGAACTACAATGTACCTAACTGTAGAGGCTCGGTATCAATGATAAATAGAAATCTTAACTCCCAAGTTTATGACGATATTGGTTGTTTTGAAACCAAAATCCGCCTATTTTATTGATTATTCACACATATCGTCTTACCTTTAGAGTGCTGAAGCAGTTCCGGACTCGTCTCATAGCAACATGAAGAGCGAAATGGATCGTACGGACGGCGAGTCGAGCTACTCGTCCTTCTACAGTTCCTTCCTCAAGACGGAGTCCGGGAGTGCTGATGACAGCGGGGATACCAAGAAGAATAACAGACCTCTGAGCGTAAGTGCTGCCACAGGCGTGCACACACAGCGGAGTACAGCGAAATTAATCTTAAAATGTTTGAAATGAGCAGCAATTTACATCAATGGTACAGGTTGATTCACAAGAGCTGGCACGAATGGATTGAACGAAAGTAATGTCACTTGTCGATGTTGAGTGACGTTCTTGTACAGGGGGATCCAAATAAGTTCTTCACTATTCAAGAAAAAATTAAAAAATACATATAATATGCACATTATTAAGACTAAGCAGGTAAAAGATATAGCAGAAAGGTAAATTCGACGGTTTCCTACAAATGTTTTACTATCGTGGAGTATTTATTTAATTTATACCCTGTTTTCACACTGATGCCGCAACCTACGAAATTATGGCGAAAATATGCGTAACTCATTCGAAATTTAGATGTTTCGATACAATTTCAGCGCTTCACGGCGTCAGTGTGCAAACAAGGTTGCGATTGTGTAGGTAGGGATTTTTTTGTTGTTCATAAAATACACAATGCAGACTGCGTTACGAAGTTATGAGACGAGATAGTCTAAAAACACGATTATCGCTTATCGAGTCAACCTGTATTTAATAATTTTGTGATGCACACATAAACATTATCATTCACTCGTTCAATCCATTCGTGCCAGCTCTTGTGAATCGACCTTGTTGTATAGGCCGGTAAGTAAGCCATATGAGATCGATGACCAAAAGGGCTTTTGCACTCTCGGCTGAGACTTAACATAGGGCTTTAGATGGCGACTGAGTAAGAAAAACCCAAAAAGTCTATATTCTTAGAAAAAAACCTACATGTACCTACCGGTGGCGTGGCGTAAAAGATATCCATGGGTAAGGAAGTGCAGATTTGGCGTACATTTTCCTTAAGAACTGTAGAATACGGCGTACATTGTCCTTAGGTGCTCAAGTGCCTGATATTAGGCAAGCCGGTAGGAATCAAGGTTTTTGGACGCGCTACTGATACCTACATTTTTTTGAAAAACGTTTCTGTATATAGCAGAGAAGGGTAATTATTAATTAAAGTCAACAATGCGTGTTAGGCTGGGACAGTTACATCAGTAATCCAGAAATCATTTGTTTATTTTAGTTTGGGACGCCTCACATTCCGGTAAAGAATAACGTACGCAACAAATATGTACCGAGACGAAAAATGGAACCACCCTGGATGGAGCAGGTAAGTTTGCAAACAGGCTAGATATGCAATCCTTTGCGCAATATTGGCGTGTTCTAAAAAACGGAACCCTTAATAATTCCGTTCCGTGGAAATCACTGTTTCTCCGGAACGGGTTGACGTATCGAGTTAAAATGTATGCCTCATCATAAGGCCTATGGGGGATAGATGGAGTAAAAAATAGACTGTTCCTGTTCAAACAAAGTATAGTATATAATATCAAGACTTATGAATGTCAATACTAGGCAAAAGGCAACAATCGTCGCTTGTTCATAAAGATTATATTTGATTATATCAGTACGGTTAATGTATTAATATGGCAACCCACAAAGTGATTGGGGACGCTACAAATAATGATAAAATTTCATCTGTAACTCTGTATTTTTTATTTTAGGTATGCGTCACATCGGAACTGATTTACAAGTATCAAGTATTGACGAAGGACATGGATGAAGTACTGTTAGCGGACAAAAATAAGTTGGAGGCAGTAGAACAAGTAAGTCCGCATATTCATTATTACCCGAGTATTGAATTATAATCGGAACGGAACGGAACGGAGTATTGAATTATAATCTGTCCTGTTAAGTATTTAAATAAAGGTAAACAAAAAACCACGTGACTCGGCTCGTTCAGCCAGTAGTATTGCGCCACAGATACAAAACGTTACTTTGATTGGTTGAACGAGCCGAGTCACGTGGTTTTTTGTTTACCTTTATTTAAATACCTAACAGGACATAGTATAGTACTGTTACATTCTAACGAAAGAAAATGCTATAATCATAATCATCACATAGTTAAGAGCTTGGCTCTTGTTCGTGGAGTAATTTCCAGCTTAATCTACATTCTGACATTTTATTCACTCTTTTATACGATGAAACATTTATTTATTTTTTACTTGGTCCGTCCGTATAATTTAAAAAGGTAGACAACAGGCGCTCTTGTCGTTATAAAGCGATCTCTTCTGGACAACCTTTGGGCTTGTGGGTGGTTCTTTCTCATTAAATAAAATAATAATAATAATAACCACTAGCAACTCTCTCTTCGATGGTCTTGTGGGGCCTGAGGTGCCGTACTATAAGTGCGCACCGATGTCAGTTCTCGAAAATGGTCGTGCCACGTTCTATTGCGATTGATCTATCATCACGGACAGGACTATTGTAGCCAATAAGCCTGATATTGTGTTAATAGATCGACCCAAGCGCCGTGCATTGCTCGTCGACATCACCATCCCCCAAAGCGAAAACCTCGTGAAGGCCGAGAAGGACAAGCTCAGCAAGTACCTGGACTTGGCTCACGAGGTTACCGCCATGTGGGATGTTGATTCGACGATCATTGTTCCGATAGTCGTTTCGGCGAACGGGCTTATAGAGAAGAGTCTCGATCACCATCTCAAGAGACTCACGCTTGAAGGGTCAGATGCAGAAGGCGGTACTTCTGGACGCGGCGCGCATAGTCTGTAAGGTTCCTCTCTCTGCAGCCCTAACCACCGGTAGCCTAGGCCCCGCCCCGTTGCCGCGGCACCCTAGGTTAGGTTTTTTATAATGTGTTTATATTTTGTAATTTCATTTTGTATTTTACATTTTATATACATATTGTAAAAAAACCTAGCCTAAGACAATAAAGATATACCATAATAATAAAAATTGCAGCCAGCCTTGGTGAACGAGCAACTGGGTCAGTTGTACTTGGATATGCAGCTAGAGGGCGTGGCTGCTCGACTGTCGCTCGAGGAGGGCCTTACCAGCTCGGGCAGCTCCGGCGAAGAGAACAACAGGAGGCTGGGCTTGAACGACCTCTCCAAGGTAACGCATACATCCAGAGGTTACAGATATAGTGAATAATGTTTTGCCATCGTATTTTATCGAAAAAGTTCGTATTTATCTTACTCTCTCAATTTGCTTCAGTTTTTAGTTTGACATTCAAAACTGACTAATAAAGCTTCATATTAATGGATATAAATATGTCAATCATTTAATACGGTAATTGATTGATACTTCGGGTCGGGGGTATTCCGGGTTTTCCCGATGACAAAACATTATTCATTATATGTATATCGATACCTTTAGACTCAAAGGAAGTAAACGCCGTAGGTTCTAATGGAGCTTACGCCCTTTGAGTCTAAATGTATCGATATGTACCTAGTTCTTACGAACACACTGACGCTTAAAGTAACGTAAAATCACCATATTTTGGTCTCAAATGTACCTTGCGCAGACGCCTCAAGAGTATTTAGCTACAAGCTGATCTGTGTTTCGGACCGATGTCGGTATGCGCAGATAAGCCGTTAAAAAGTTTGCGAACTTGGGAGCATAACCCTTATACCTGCAGTAGTCTTGTCGAGGCAAGCGTTTCATGTGGTGGCAATAAAACATTAGGGTGCTTGCTTGTAGTCAACACAAGTTATTTCACGCTAGCCTTTAAATCTGCTATCGTTAATTTGCAAAAATAACTAAACTCCACGTATTTCGTTTTAGACGATTTTTAAAAGATCAAAAATTAAAATTAAGCTTCCGTATGCGGTGGCGAGATGTTGCTAAGCAATTTTAAATTTTTTGTACGGATCTGTGTCTAAGCGTACGAGGTTTTAAGGAGATGATTTGACCATTAAGTAAAAGACGTCATAATACTCCTTTATCTTAGAAATTACATACTGAGCGTTTAGACACTTCATAAAAAGTATCTGATTTGATTTGTCAAGAAAGAAATAGAATTTTAAATGAATTCATTTTGATTCCAGCGAGTGAGGAGAAAACGGAAATATGGCAAACTGGTGATGATATACGAAGAAAACGCCCCGCTCCCGCCCCCCGACGACGACGAGCCGGAACCCACGCCGTCTACTTCAGTAGGCTAGTTACATTACTGCCGCAAACATTGCCGTTTGCCTCCACTTAATGAAAACGAGCCGGCCATGCTGGCTCGAGCACAATGTAGGGCTCTGCTGTCATAAGACTCGCTCACGTTACGCATTCACCAATATGCCTTTTATGACGTTCCACATATTTACTGCTGGTGGGCGTGGCGTAAACGCCAATCTGCTTGACCTGGTCGGACGCACATATGCGTTGCCGCCAGTGAATGTGTTAACATAGATCTTATAATAGTTTAAATGTCAAAGTGATTTCAAAATAAGTATCGTTGACGTTACATTGAAATGAACGCACGTGGACTTTAGTCTAGTTTTCGTGAAATTTGTATTAGTATTTTAGCTATCGTTAATGTTATGATTATTTTTAATTCTATTAATTATGTTATTCGGGTTCAACGTTCACAGTAGCCATGTTCAAAATAGTTTTATAATGTTCTTTATGTAGAAAGATTAGGCCAGGGGTTCGCAAGCGTTGTTAAACACCGACTCTCTCTACAGGATCTACTTTTTTTGCAACGCTCTTATAAAAGATTTTAAGCGAGGTTATTTCAATAAAACCATGATGAACAATTAGGGGCATTGTTTTTACACAGTGTATTTGTAAAATATACTTTATTTCGTCGGTGTTAAAATAGAAAGTCAGATGGTTTAATACCATCTATCAGTGGTCTTCACAAACGATTAGCATTGTACTCGTACCTGCGGGTGGGTCTACTCATATAGTATATTCTAGCGTCCTAAGCGTCCCGTTCTGCGATGTTCCTGCACAGTTGGGACCCCTGGGTTAGACTAAAAAAATATCACTAATTTAAGTAAAATATAAATAAGTTCGTTACTATAATATTGTTGTTACAGGGTTAAGTTGCATTGTGTTAGTCAAAGTTACTGCATAGTTATGGTTTAATTTGCGAATATGTTGGTTGATTGAATTGTGTTAGTAATTTTATGATAAATGTTTATTAATATACAGAATTCTTAGGATATTTGTCGGATTTATTCCTTAGTGCTGATTCGATAGCTTATCCTTCTCATTAGGCTAATTATATTATTTTAGTACCGTTCTTTTTTCAGTAACAGCTAAAGCTTTAATTTTCTCACTAAAATCATATAATGTTATCATCTTGTCCTGACTGACGATAGATTCTGATGTTATGTATACCATGAATTCCAAAATAAATTCAAATTGTTACGTAAACGATAAGGGTTCCTAGTTGACTACGCAACCCAAACAATAGGCATCTTACGATATCCTTCCAAATGTGTCACAATATAATGCAATTATAAATACCATAAAATATATGAATATATACTATTTTTGTGTAATACAATTCATATTAAAACATTTAGATGAATATTGCCATTCAGAATATACGTATTTTAGAAGTACACGACTATATTGCCTTACATAACGCCTATAATGAAATAATCAGACTAATGTGACGTACAAATCTGTAGGAAAACGGATAAGTACCCTCGTGAGCGAATATTCCGGGGCACTAACATAAAATGTAATATCTGGAAAACAAGTGCCACTACCGTGTGTGAAGTAAATCGTCACTACTTTAAGTCGTATCTGATACTGACTTCAGGTAAAAACGCAGTAAGTGTATATGAAGTTTGTATGTAACTTTGACGTTTTTCTCTAGGAACGTTTTTGGATACGAGTTTTTTTCAAAGTAGTGACGAAGACAAAGTATGCTGGTGTTTTATCCTTCATCTCATCAGGGACAAGGGGCTTTCAGAAGGGCGATCTTTTGCGACCCCGTCCATCCAATTTTTACTTAAATTTTAGAAAAACAATATAAGGGGTACCGACGCCCGCTTTAGCTTAGTTGGTAGTGACCCTGCCTACGAAGCAATAGGTCCTGGGTTCGAATCCCGGTAAGGGCATTTATTTGTGTGATGAGCACGAATATTTGTTCCTGAGTGATGAATGTTTTCTATGTATTTAAGTATTTGTATCTATTAAATATATCGTCGTCTAGTATCCATAACACAAGCCTTATTGAGATTACTATGGGGCTAGTTCGATTTGTGTAAGATTGTCCTCTAATATTTATTTATTATTTATTTATTTATTTAAGAGGGCGTACTATAGTTTACAAAATCTATACTGAAAACAATCAATAATGCTTACGGAATATTATGTTTTATGATACTGACCCGGAATATTTGCTCTCGCGTGTAGTTATTCGTTATCAATGTTTGTTCTACGTAATGTTATCACTTATCAGTTGTTATGAGAGACATAGTTTTAACAATATAAATAAAGCGACCAAAAAGTTCCCTCACCGTGATAATACTAGTACATAGGACCCTTAATTGTGTGATATTTAGAGACCGGATTTGAAGTAGCGATCTCAATATTGATATGGATATGACTAGTGCAATTTGTTAAATACATGTCATGTTGGTTATATAAGGTCTTAATTTTTACTGTGCATTGTGCAGAAGAAATATTGAAGAACAAATTAAGAAAATAAACTTTTTCAAAAATTAACAAACGATGTTTTTATTTATTATCACCATATTAGTTTTTGTCCAATATTAAGAAAAGCTTCCAAAAAGGTTTTTGCTTTTTTATTCCGATAAGTTACATTATTTTTGAGTGTAAAAAAAAAATATATATATATCAGTCATATCCATATTAATATTGAGATCGCTACTTCAAATCCGGTCTCCACTGATATTAATTATGGCAGATAAATCGGCTAGTGCAGGGGGACCTTTCAATATGTACCGTTTGAATAAATAGAAGGATTGCTCTTGATCAACTTGATATGTTACTGTTTATGATCGTTGTTTTATTTTCTGTATTCCTGTCACTTTGACGTTTCATAAGTGTTTTTATTATTATAATGATTTATTAAATTTAATATTTTCAGTCACACAATCTTCTTCAATATGTTTGTTGTTCTAGCGCATTTCCCCGTTTCTCTCGGTGTATGCTTTGACCATGATCTGAGATGTGACAGAATCTTATTCGAACATGTCATACTTAATACAAATTACACGGAAAGTATGGCATTTGTGATTTTTTTTCATAGTTTAAATTGATTCGGACAGCGAAATTTGGTATTAAAACTTTTTGAAGAGCATAGTTTACCTTTAAATCTACTTAATTTGTAATCTTTGCGAATCTATTCAGATAATGTCACTACATGCCATGACCGCCTGTACTAAGTGATTTATCTGTTATCGATACCTGTGCAGTTGAAGGCTGTTTATTTCTGCTGAGCTGGCAACGTCGCATAATAGTATTTTAAACTGTGTACGGTGTTACGGAACCCTTTACGTGTGGCTCCGATACGTACTTGTTCGGTCTTAGTATTACGTAGAATTTGAATGTGTTCTGTACTAATCTTACAGTTTTAGTGGTATGTAAACATGTTCAATACTGTCTTTATAATATTCATTGCGATGAAACGTGAAATAGTGAGTAAGAGAATAAGAGAGCAATGATTTAATAGTATTTTATGCAACAGCTGTATAAGTAGGCTTAAAAAATGCGAATGGCGCGAGTTGCGATACGAGCCGCCGCGGCGGCGAGTATCGCAAATAGAGACGCCATGAGCGTTTTTTAACTTATTTATACAACGTTGCATACAACTTTTTCTACGACTAGGTTTTAAAATATAAAATACGAAATTAAATTAAACAAGGCAAATATGACATATGACTGACAGTATGTGTCTATGGTAAACTTTTTTTAATTTGTCGTATACTCGCTAGTGACACGCAGTGACTGACTTTTTTTATGTTGGCATCAATGAATTTAGTTCGGAAAGTTTTGTTTTTCTTAAAAACCGTAGGAATATAATTGTTTGTTAAGTTGGTAGTTGTGCATTTTTATCGTAAAGTTAGAATTGGGCGGTTAATCCTTGACCTAAGTTTAACCTAGATTTAGAAGTCTGTGGCTGCAAGCATTATCGTTTTGCGACTATAACGACACTAGTGCTGTTATGGGGAATAGAGTATAGACTTCTCTGAACTCATATTATGTATGTTCTTATAGTGTTCGTGACCAAGTAAAAGACAGGAGTAGAAAAATACTAAAAACGTATCAGTCCAGAGAACCCATCTGTCAGTCTCTTTTAAAGTCCGCGTAATAGAGAAGATAATTTTTTTTAAATGCGAAGTTCGTCAGCTCATCAGCAATAAACGGTCTTATGATCAGAGATGGGCAAAATTTATACGAATGACGAATAACGATTAAGAATAACCAAATTATTCGCGGATGACGAATAAATTTGGCGGCTGATTGATTATTCGTATTCGAATAAATTATTCGTGGAATAATTTATTCGCGGATGATTTATTCGCGGATGATTTATTCGCGAATAAATTGCCACGGATAATTATTTATTGGAACACCTTATTAACTTTTCTCGAAAAAATAATAACGAAACAAAACTACAAGAGTGTTGTTTGTACTAAGAGAACGGACTAAATTTTTTGCTTTATATAAAACAAATACTTCAATTTTTTTTGCTTGTTTGACTAAGACAAATGTTTAATGTTAGACTGCAAATATTAGCGGTTTGGATTAAAGTTTGAGTTCCAAGAGACTCGAGTCTAGGTGGTGATGGTGATGATGATGATGATGATGTTGATGATGACGGACCACTGGGGGGGGAGTAAGGGATGATTTTTGGGATAAAAAAACTACCCTACGTCAATTCTCGGATCTCAACTTAGACGTAGTTTAGGGAAAATAGTGTGTTAGATCATTTTTCCTGAACTGCGTCCAATTATTTGCATACCAAATTTCATTAACACTCTTCAATAATCACAATCGGTCCATAACCAAAAGGCTACAAAAGGTAGCATTCACAAAAGCTTTTAGCTTTTTAAAGGATGGAGCCTTATTGAAATTATTAGCTCTACTAAGCCTTTTCTATCAGTCTAGCTCTAAAAAAGGGCTCCGGAGCTAAACATTTCGGGCTAAAAGGCTCGAGCCTTTAGGAACACATTATGTGTTAGAACATATTATATATTACAAACAAGTCATTTTAAACATTATTCGTGTTAAATATTTTTCTTGGATTTATTCGAATAAAATAACGAATAAATCATCCGTCATTTAAAAAGTTGTCGAATGATTTATTCGCAGATGATTAATCACGAATAAATCATCCGCGAATGAAAATATCGTGAATTATTTTTTATTCGAATGATCATTTAAATAAAAATTTATTCGAATAATGCCCATCTCTGCTTATGATAAATATTAAGGCTTAGGCGTAATTGTCAAACAATCTAGGATCAAAATCGAATTAGTTACTTTATTTTTAGACCGTTTATGAATTGCCTTCGTGAGCAATATTACTGTTAAAATTTAAAGCATTGTTTTACAAGATGTAACAACATTTGCATTTATATTTCAATGAATATCAGAAAAGTTAATTAAAACCATATAAGAAATATTGAATATAATACCACAAAGTGGTAACGACCATTATTTTTAGAGCTTAAAAAGTATGCCGTAATTATATGTATACTAATATATTCGATATTATTATTTTAATAAATACATACAAGAATATTTGTACTTATTACATTAAATTAATAAATGCCAATTACAATATAATGCAATTCAGATACTTGGTCAACTATGTAATTTAAATCAATCAACCAGTTGAAGTAAAGAAGATTTTAGATATAAACACTCAAATTAAATGATGAGACAGCTACATCTAATTGAAAGATGCCATTCATTTTAACCCATTCATTGGCAAAGATGCAAATTCGTGTCATCGCTTGGCGGCACTGCTGGAACTAGAAATGTGGAGCGTCGGCAATGAATGGGTTAATATAATAAATATACCAAAAAGTGTTTGACTGAGTATTAGGATTGAACATAATTAATTGTAATATTTAACATCAAAGTGACATTATACTATTGCTTTTCTCTGGGACCGGACACTATCCTGGGATACCCTGTTTATTGAGATTGTGTGCAACTCTATGACATCTCGAGGTGACAACTCTATGATGGAAAATTTTAGTCGTTTTTGTTACCATTTCAAATCGCTGGCTTGTAACGAAGAAATAGCAATGTTTAAGGAAATATCATCTGTCACAGCCCTCGCCAAAATACTTTATAGGTAATAATAATACAGGGACATCGTTCCTAGATCAATGATCACATAAAGACATGAATATGCATGCAGATAAGTTAAGAGAGCTTTACAAACAAATAAAATATGAACTATAAATGAATTCATTTGTGTTTTCGTAAAAACAGTCTTTTATTAACTAAAGCATAAGTAGTACCTAAACATTCGATACAACCATAGTGTATGTACCTAAGCTACGCAAAGGGATAAATATCTACTCAGCTTTTGTTCATAGTAAATTGTACTTTATCGTACCGCTAAGCCACTTATTTATTTATTTAAAATTTATTGCACAATATATGGAAGTACAAGAAGGCCTACTTAATGCCTAAAATATAAATATGTACATAACACGACCAAAATGCGGTTTACTTGCGGAAGGTACAGTAGATTTTAACTATTTGATGAAAATCACATAATCAATCCAAGCTTATTGATTTTTTAGTACATTACACAACTAGGGTGGTAATACAAAGAAAGCCCGAGATCGCAGATGTTTACGGCCCGAGCTGCAAGCGAGGGACGTAAATATGCGATCGAGGGCTTTTTTGAGTACCTCCCGTGTTGTGTACATCTTTCTATGTCTACACTTACTTAGGTGTGGCATAAAGATTATTTATTGGTAGGAACATCGGTGGAAGTATAGTTCCATTACTCGAACGCTTACTATCAGCGGAACGTGTAATATAGTACAAAACGTTCGTTTTATTATTGGCTTTAGTAATCATCCTGCTGAACGAGAACGCAAGACGAGGAGTCGCTTTCAAACTTAATATGAAATCCGGAGTTTTACGGTCTTCACATGCTTCCACATTTATAAATAAAAGAGGGTAGCACGTATTAGTGACGATCCATGCGTAAACTTATCTAATACTAAGGGAGCGAGTATGTATGTATGTCCGTTCCTATGTCCGCTCGTAACTATACTCAACGGCACAACCGATTTTGATAAATGATTCATCATTAGATTCGTCTTGATGGTAAGTGAGTATGAAGTTAATTTATAAAGTGCACCGCGGTCGGGTTTTTTCAAGTAAAAATGTGCTTTATTTTCTAGAAATGTAGTCTAGGCAGTTCGCAAAAAATAAATAAATTCAGCTCATTTATTTCTTTTTGCGGGCTAAGGCTATGAGGTATCTGATTTACCTAATTATTGTTTAACGTTGTCCTCGTGTGACTCTAGACTCTACAAAGTGCATCAAACAGTCCCTCGCATATACTACGTTGTTTTTTTTAGATTAGACAAAAGTCGTTCGTTATTAGTCCTGCGATTTTAAAGGGAAACTAGGTATATCTCAGATTTCTTTATCTATGAGGTATATAATCACCATGAAAGGGGAATATTATGAAAACTTATGTACTTATAGGTTTAACATTGCTAGCCTGTAGGGCACCAGCTATATTGGGCCCTCCAACACGGGTGGTCCTAGGGGCGTGCGGGCTAGTCCCTCGCCGCGCGCAGATACCACTGTTTAAAATTTATTTGAACTAATGAACTATATGTAAGTGTAGGTGTATGATTTTATCCTAACTGTTTAGCAAAGTGATGTAATAATGAATGTATAGTGTAATCCTAATCATGTGTTAGAGTCGGATAGTACTTATAGGTATTGAAATAAGTGAATAATGTTACCGATTACCCTGGCGAAACAAAGAAAAATGAACGAAAATTTTCGTTAAAATTCTAATCTGAAAAACGAGGTATCAACTCTGATGCCATTGTCGTGGCAGTTTTTAGTGTTCTAAGTATTTAGGTATAGGTATGCTAAATATTAAAAATTGCGCCTTCCTATGAAAGTGTCAGGTAACAAACCCGCAGTTTAATGTTTCACCGGTAAAGTTGACTTTACACGCACACTACAATAGCAGTGTTCGTACGACATAAGTATACTAAGTATACTTACACAGACGAAGGCACACTAACACAGCGCCGTGTTACCTGCGCCGGAGTTGAGCCGCATTCCGTTGCCCACCTCCGCGATTGGTCGTCGGCACGAAGCCTTCGAAATAAGTTAGAATTTTAAATTTAGAAAGTAAGTTGTGCGTTGTGGTTTGTGTTAATACTTCCCGATTGGCATGGCAAAAATATAAAGGTAAGTTGAGCACTGTTTATACATTTTTAGAACTTAAGTAACCTCGGCCCGAAGGAAAAACGATTAAGCCCATTTTCTTATCGTGTCCTGAATCATAGTTAAATTACATTCTGTATTAAGTTTAAAGTGGCTGACGGTTTACGCACCTGTTAAGATACTAAGGTACTTGGAAATCAATTAGGTGTAGGTGCCTGTTTTTCTGCTTACAATAGTATGTTTTTTGCGGAGTTATCACGCTGTTGTTACTCCATAGATAGGTATTAAACTTCATCGTGTCGCTGTCAATCTCACGTGATTTTAATGGTAAAGTTTTTCTTCGCGTTCTTTTGGAATGACTCATCTGATAGATGCTTAGTTAACGCGCAAAAATGTCATTAAGTATATTTGCGATATTAGTGATATAATAGTAGTCACTATAAAGACACACTTTCCTATTAAGTATTTAGTTAAAATATAATACTTTTAAATATGTGTTTATATCCTATGTTTGTAATTTTGTACCTGTAAAAGTTATCTGTGTTATTATTATTAGAAGCTAGGAATGAACAAAAAATATAAGATAAGGTCGATAGTGGTAATTGCGTCTATAGGGGTAAATGCAAAATGAATTCTCTCTCGTGTCATCTCTACGACCCGCGTAGCGGGTCGTGGGGGTGCCATCTCTGGGCTGAGCCCACTTTGGCGGTAGCTGTCACGCGGCCGTAACGACGGCCGGGGCTCTAGGTGCCTTAAATAAGGCGATGGGCTTCTGTGCTCATTCTGAGCTGTTTGTTTTCGCTCTCTGATTTTTGAACCTTGACTTATTCCCAGACGGTAATCATGTCAAGGTTGCTTTTTTGCTGCTCTTCGGTTTGCTGTCTTACTAAGAAGTCTGTTGTTGTTTTGCGGTACTCTCCTTTTCTTAGTATTTCGAGGTATTGTTCATATTTAGGCGGGCTCAAGCATAAAGTTTTCATTTTATCGGTGGCTGGTTGCTTCGGTGATTCTAGTCCCGGTTCCTGTTCCAGTTCCGGTTCCGGGGCCGGGAGGGCGGGTTGGTATGGCTCGCTCTCTTCCGAAGGGTTGGTTTTCTTCCTGTGTCTACTTTTCTTCTTTTTTCGCTGCTTGTTCTCGCCTCGGGGAGTTGGGTCGTTGGCCGGCGCCATCAGAGAGACTGGCGCCGTCTCCGTCACCATTTGCGGCTCGTCCGAGGCATTGGTGGCAGGTCCCGGTCGTCCTGGAATCCGGGTGCGGGTGGTGGTAGCTGCTACGCCTGCCCTCCTGTTCCTGGCCTCCTGGAGGAACACCGGGCATCTCCTGTGGTTGGCCGGGTGCGGCCCCCCGCAGTTGGCGCAGGTAGCTGGTTGATTTTTGGGTCTCGTGCACTCGCGTGCTGCGTGAGGCTCTCCGCAGCACACACATTTCATCGGTCTGTGGCAGCCCAGGGACGAGTGCCTAAATCCCTGGCAGCGGTGGCATTGGGCCGGCCCTCTCTTTGCCCTCCATGCCTCCACTCTTATGCCGGTCATATAAAGCAGCTCTTTTACATCGTAGATGGCTTCGAAATCTCGTACGGGGCCCGCCAGTTGCAGGAAGTAGATACTGCTGGCGCGTCCTCCGCGGGCTTTGATTTCTTTGGCGTGCTCGATAGGGTAGCCGAGCTCTTCACACGCCTCCTTTATTGCTTCTAGGGGGGTCCCAGTCGGTAGTCCCCTTACTGCTACTTTCATTCTTTTTTCATCCTCCAATCCGTAGGTGTGGAATACTACTTCTTTCCCTTCGGCCTCCAGGGCGACCAGGTGACGAATAACGCACCGGTACTCGTCTTCGCTTTTGGGGCCGAAGAGAATTCCTTTCCCTGATGGCTTGGCAGAGGGCGTCAGTTGTAGATCTTCGGTAATCTTTTTGAGTACGTCGGGCCAATCTGGTAGGACCGTCGCGACGATACTGGGAATCTTTCTCTTCTTCGGTGGCTGCGCAACATTTGTTTGATGGTCGGCAATCGCTTTGGGAGCGTGTTGAGTCGAGGGCCCCGCGGCCGCCTTTGAGGTGGCGGGCGTAGCGTTATCATTTTTGGTGATTGCCGAGTGCGTCTTTTTAATCGCTTTGGGAGCGTGTTGCATCGAGACTTTTTCTTGTTTAGGCGGCATCTCTGTTATCGCTCCTCTTTGTGGCATGGTGCGGGGTTGAGGGCGGGGGGGCGCTTGGCTTGTCGCGATGTCTCTGTATGTCGGTTGTTGTTCAGGCTTCCGTTTTAATCTCGGGTCTGTAGGCGGCGATCTGATGTTGCAGGTTTTCTTTATCGGGGCGCTTTGGGCGGGCGGGCTGTTGTCGCTCGCTTTGCGCTTCGAGTTAGGTGGCATTGGGTTCTTTCCCTTCATGTAGTTGTACAGTTTGGCGTCTTCTTCGGTTATCGCAGTGCTTCTGTCTAGCTCGTAGGCTTTTAGGCGCATATACGTCCTAATCCATTCCATTAACCCGTCCGATGGTCGCTCAGCTTCCATGCGGGCCACCAAGATGCTATCATGATCTGGGTGTTCTCGATGGGCCGCCGGGCAAGCAGCGGGCGAGGTAGTCGACTGGTTTGTGCCTCTCGCTTCAGTTTCAGTGCTGGTAACAGTTATCGTAGGCGGCGGGTGCATTGTTGTTGACATTTGTGATAACGTCTTGGGCGCGGGGTGTGAGGCGGGGGCGGGGGCGCCCTCCGTTGCGTCCGTGTACATCCCTTCGAGTTGGGTGGGTAGGTTTAAGTATGCGGTTTCGTCTCTACCCTCGATGTCTTCTGGCGGTTGCGGGGTTGGGGGGGCCGCTGAGTTTGTTGAAGTGTCGTGCCGGAAGTGTAGGTGCTTCGGTGAAATGCCCTGCCACTGGGGCGTCTCGTCGTTGCTGCTAACTTCGGCTTCTTCTTGCTGCTTGTCGTGTGGTTGTCTCCATATTGGCGACAGGCTGTGCCTAAAAGGCAACTCTCTCGTGCCCCTTTCTTTGGGGGTCGAAGGGGTTACGCCTTTCGGCGTAGGCTTGCCTCCATCCGTGGACTTTGGCGTACCCTCCCTTGTTGTATGCGGCTGTTGTTGCTGTTGTTGGTGGCGCGACGGGGTTTCAACCGGCGTAGGTTGGGTTTGGTCTCGCGACCTCCCCCTTCCCTCCCTCGGCTGAGGGGAAACGCCGGTTGTAGGTAGATGTTCGCCTCGCGGCTCCGATCTACCCTCCCGTGTCGGTGTCTGCGGCTCGTTTTCCATCTATCACTAGTTGTGGTCCAGTGTGTTTGATGCGGCTTTTTCTTGATCGAATTAACTGCGACGCATTCCCTCAGGCTGTGATCCCGAACCGCACCGCTTTCCCCGGGGCTTCCGTTTTAGCGGGACCGGGTCCGGCGGCGCAGCGAAGGCAGCCGTTGGGAGGCTTCTATGGGTTTCGGCAGCTTCTCCGGCACTTGTGCCGGGCGCGAATCGCGCTATCTTTTCGAAGAAAAGGGGTCGCGATGCGCTGATGCGGTTGTAGGGACGTCCGAGCAGTAGGATAATTCGAGGCAATCCAAAATGAATTCCGTTAAATTCGAACTCTTTAAAGGTACCCCTACCCTACCTGACTGTAGTAGTGGTATACGCTGTACTTTACAGGCAGGTATGGTAGGGGTAGTTTTAAGAGTTCGGACTTCATGGAATCTTTAAAAAAAGCATTTGCCCCCATTGGGGCAGTTACCCCGGCTGACCTCACATTGTCATTATTTTATCTCTATTAATCCCAGTATATCTTTATTCGCTTAGGTTAGGGTTTTTACAATATATATATAAAAAGTAACATACGAAATGAAATTACAAAATATAAACACATTATAAAAAACCTAACCTTGGGTGCCGCCGGCAGCGGGGCGGGGCCCAAGCTACCGGTGGTTAGGGCTGCAGAGAGAGGAACCTCCTGACGATGCGCGCTGTGTCCAGAAGTACCGCCTTCTGTATCTGGCCCTTGATCCAGCCATCTAGCGAGAGTCTCTTGACTCTTATCTCTATCATTATTAATATTGGAAGTGATACGGCCATGTGTTATACGGTGGATATTTTTTTTTCCAAGGGTCATATCTCCGAAACTGCGGATTATAAGATGTGGCTGTTAAAGAATGAAAATAGGTAGTAAAAGTTTATTTTACTTTTTGAAAGAAGCGACAGAAAAACCAAATAAAGTGGTTTGTAAAAAAAACAGAAATGGGTCGCTGTGTTACAGTACATCATTTCGGGTTATTTAATAATATGGTAATTTAATAAAGCAATTCATTTCGTACTTAAATCGGTGATAATTATCATTACTATAATTGACCTCAATACAAAAATACCGGTATTTTTTCCGTTCTTTTTGTTCTTTGGTTTATTATTTCATTACTTAATCGGGGAGAATCTAATAAAACGAAATCATTACTTAAATACATGGTTGAGCCCTACATACCTACAAAGCATACGATAAAACAAAATATTGGACTATTTCGGGGTTTTTGTAAAATACGTACCTTTTTTTTTTTTTTTTTTTAACCCGGAGGAATGCTTGAAACTGCATACCACTACGTAACCTAAGGCCATCGGGGGTGACAGCCAGATGTTACGCATTGGTTATGTGGGGCTCTCCGCTCCAGAAGGGATTGGCCTACCCACTAAAACTCAGGGATGCTTCCACCCTGTGCCTTCATGGTGATGCCGTGGGATCGCTAGCAAGCCACCACGACATCACCGGCACCTTCGCCCTAGGGCGAACCCTCTCCGAAAAAGGCACACTGTAGCATGGCCAGTGTGCCTTCCCTCACCTGCTTCCCCCCGACCAACGGCCGTCCCCCGGGGAAACCAGGAACCGGCACCGAACACACGGGGTCCAATCGTGTATTCGGCGCCAGTCCCACCCTCGCCGCCACGGGAGGACAAACGCCCCTGCCCCGCAGCCGTCCACGGGAGGACAAACGCCCCTACCCCGCAGACACTCCCGCCTGTCCTTACGGACCGCGGTGGGCCAGTCCTCTGCCTCCCGCCCCCAGCACATGAGGTAGCGGCAGCCTGCAAGGCTGAGTTCTCGGGACGCAGAGGACTAGTCCACCGCCACCACGCAGCGGCACAGGTCACCCGTCTGGTGCCTGCCCGCAGTGCCCCCCAAAAGGAGACGTCGGAGGGATGCTGCCCGTGCCCGACGCTCCGCCCTCGCGTGCCGCACCTGGAGAGTCCTCTAACAGAGGAAACCCGGTGCGGGACCCCCCAACCCCCCCTGACAGGCTCATTCGCAGCATCGGCAAGTGATCAATTAGGGGCCCCTAAGAAATCACTTGCCGTTGCTCCCGGGGTGCACCGGCCAAGACGCTTCCCTTTCCTGCGGATCAACCGGATCAAGAGGAATGAGAAGAATCCAGACACTCTGGGAGGTTTCCTGTCTAGCACCCCGTAAAATACGTACCTACCGGTTTCGAGCCCTGATAATTAGGTATCAAGATAACTGAAAACTTAAAGTCTTACCTATGTTAATGTTCGTCAGGACCGATTATGGTAAAACATGAAATACATAGTACAAATCCGTATAATAAAAAAACTGGTCAAGTGCGAGTCGGACCCGCGCACCGAGGGTTCCGTACAAACTCGTCAGTAGATACGTGAATAATTCAAGATAAACTGTATGGTGGGCCAAACTTTGCTCTTGAAAAACGGTTGTCCCCATACATCGACATAGGTAGGTATGTCGCGGTTAATTAAGTAGGTGCAAATATGTTTATCTTACGATTTTTGCGAATTTCTAAAAACCCTGCATGTTAGGAGAACCGTTTTATTTTTCCTGTAATATTTAGGGTGATATTAATAATCGGTAATTATTACAGATTTGTCCGTTCAGTAACTTCGGAGATAATAGGGGGAATGGTATTTTTTTTAACGTTCTTGTCTTAAATCAAAAACTAAATATCTGAGAAAAAAGATAGAAACGGTTTCGGTATCTACACGTTAAGCCCTTTCATTTGATATCCCACTCGATATATTAGCTCTACTTTTGATTTTCGACATATCATTTCGGTACCCTTTAAAAAAAGTAAAAAAGGTATAAGTTTTTTATTCTGTCCAATAGGCTCGGGTTAGCGGTTTTTAACACTATTCCAAATTTTAAGTCACATTAGTAGATCCTGAGATATCTTACTGTGACAGACCGACACAGTCCCACCATAAGGGTTCCTTTTTTAGCATTTTGGTACGAAACCCTAAAAACTAACGAAAATAAAGTCTTTTTTTTTGTTTTAGCATATAAAAAGTATCACTTTTTTTTCTATAAACTACACTAAATACCATAATTTTATTGACTTGTATTTATTACCTCTTTTATTCGTTTGATTCATGATCCACTCTTTACCTATGCAAGTTGAGGCACTGCATAAAAACACCACCATTTTGAAAACATTTAGGACATGCTGCAAAAAACGTAATGCCTTTATTCCATTGGGTGTTACGCCTCCAATCCCAGACGAGCATATATTGTAAAAAAATACAAAGAGCTTATGCTTATCATGAACACCATAGTAACTAGAACTAAAATAACACACACCCTGAATTGGGAATTTGTATACGATCAAAACAGAAGTCTTCTCATTAATTCATACTTACAACAACCTCGCGGATTTAGCAGGAGAGATAATATGTACTTATTTCTTAATACAGGTTTTATATATACTATAAAAAAGAGTCAACATCTCGGTATCAAAAGCAAAATAGCTAGCTATTATAATAAATACTTTTTTAATTTTCATTGAGTATGTACCTACGGGAAACCTTTCATGCAATAATGACCGACAGCCAGCGGTATTTGTCGCAGCGGACGGTGCTGAGTTTGTAAACATGAGTGAGTTTTTTGCTTATACACTGTTAGCTGTTTGAGCTGTAACAATAGTCGGACTACATGCCGATAGGTTTGCGGCAGCTAAACTTCAGCACCAAGGGAGACATGATTAGTCAGTAGTTACCGAATGAGGTTAAAAACGTGGAGTTAATTGCAGGGGGCCCCACGGTTCGAAGAACCTAAATAGTCTTTATTTAAAGTATTGTGACACAATCTACTATTTCACGCCTATTGCTAAAAAAATGTTATAAACGAACAGCACCTCTCAAATCGTCTTAAAAGAGTTTGTGTATGTGTCGGAGGCGCGGTGGCACCGAGCGGCTAGCGCGGTGTCGCAGATGGTGGCGTGCACCGCCGATTATTTTATCGCCAAGGCAAACGGTGTGCTCTCATTGGTCAATCGTTATTGTAAACCCTACAATAATGATTTATTACATTGTTGGCTTGCTGGTCCGCTGTCCAAGAATGAGCCATTTTGCGGTCCCGATAACGTTCATCTATCTATTGCTATCTTTCCGAACAGTGGCGTGAAGAATTCATATTATAAATGCAAATGTGACTATGTCTACCTGTCTGTTATCTTTTCACGTTTAAACTACTGAAACTTGGAAATTTGGTGTGAAGATAATTTGAGACTCTACGGAAGAACATAGGATCATTTCAATCTCGGAATTCATCCCTTAATATTGTATGCGGGATGTCCTTACTCTATCCTAATTACTTATACCATGTCTTTAATATGTATACAATCATAAGAAGGTTATCTCAGAGATATGGGTAAAAAAAGGAAATTAGCAAATATTACTCGCGTACAGGCGAAAGTAAATGTCTGTCCGGCTTTCACTGAATTCCGCTAAATTGATTTTGATTTAATTTTTTATGAAGAAAATTGGTACTTTCGGGACGGAAACCGGCTACTTTATTTTCAAAAGAAAAATATTCTTTATTGTCAGGTTTAGTTTTACGCTAAATATACTCTGCACTTCTAGGAATTTAAAAAAAGGTAAACAAAAAACCACGTGACATGGGTCGTTCAGCCAGTATTGCGCCACAGATACAAAACGTTACTTTGATTGGCTGAACGACTCGAGTCACGTGGTTTTTTTGTTTACCTTTTTTTAAATACCTAAAAGTACAGAGTATAGGTGCTGTCGTCGAGTTGCGGAAAACTAGTCCGCGTATAGGTACCTATTTCTTGTTCAACAAGCACTTTCGAATCATTTTATTGAAATTAATTTACATCACTCAAAACGTCTCTCACTCTTCATTCGAGGGTTAGGTACTTATTTGAGATTTGCTCGTTCTTTAGGTGAGAAAACCGCATGACATACCTAGTGTTTGATTTGGTCCAGCGTAATATCCGGTGCTGTGCATTGTATCTTGATCACGTCCGCCTGGGCAAAATTATTACAGGCACAGTGCGTCTAGCAGGCTTAAATCGTTACATAGAAAAATAGGTATTCGAAATTCGATAGTACATTGTGTATTAAGGATAGTAATATTACTAACGAGAGTCTATTAGTGCCCGACGCTGAAAGTGCAGGAGTCATTTTTTTTAATGACTCGAGTTTGTAATCTTCTGACGGCCCGTGATACACACAATGTTTTTCAAGATATTTGCGAGGAAAAAAAATCAAATATACTAATCGCACCCGCTAAAAAGCAATTCCAACTGTCAAGTTTTTCAATGTAGTCTAGACAAATAATGCTAAGAATAAGAACAGCGTTTAGTTTTCAAACTTGACTGGCCATACTGTTAGAATGTACCGATTTTCAAAATGACATTTACTAAAATAATAGCAAAACTCTCTGAAATAATAGTAAAATATACCGTAGAACTTATTTTACTGTATATAAAAATGTACAGTAAAATTGGGTTTGCAGCCAAGTCTTGAATATAGGAAATAAGCCTTGGCTGATTTGAAACCTCCTTAGTCTGAAATGACGTACGAGTGGGTTCTATATTTTAAAACCAAACTCATAACTCCCTCGGGAATTATAGCTTTTCATACCAATTTACCTCCCCGGAGGTAAATCGGCTCTAGCTGCTCTATATGCCTGCGTGTTATGAAACCCTTTACGAGCAAATATGATCAAAAAAAAATTATTCGAAAAGAAATCTGTTTCTAGAGAAACCGGCAGAACTCCTTGAATATTATTCAGTATAAATTTGTGTGTAAGCTAATCAATCAGTGATTGGCGACTCTGTTGCCTCGCCGCCGGATATCAAGTAAATATTATGTTAGTATAGAGCCGCCACTAAGCCCGCGATAAATTCAGTGTAATATATTTTAAAAAATAGACTACATTTAATACGCGTAAGCAGCTTGATTATAAACTTGAGGTCATTTACCAATATAAATGTGGCAATATATTCATATTTGTTTATTGTTAGGGCCGTATTTGGGGGAGGGCAGGCGGGGCTACTGCCCCGGGCCTCCACAACACTTCCCTAATAAGAAGGGGCCTCCACTAGTCCGTTAGGGGCCTCCGCTCCTTCGTTGCCCCAGGGCCTTCACACCTCCAAATCCGGTACTGTTTATTGTGCTTAAATTTCGCAGTAGCTGTGTGTTCGCGCACCACGTAAAAATTACCTGACTGATTTCCATGAAATTTGGAGTACAGGTAGATTATGACCCCGGTTAAAACATAAGATACGTTTTAGCCAATAGGCTACTTGACAGGTTTCTGAAAAGTAACTCAGATTGTTTAATGATGTCTATTGAGCACTCAGAAAGTGGTTATTTTTAATTCTTTTGTGTATTTTTTCTGAAAAAAGCAAATAAAAATGCACTTTTAAAATTAGGCGCCAAAACGCTTTCTCGGACAATATGGCGTCTATGACGTAACACGATAGTAAACCGACAAACGTCAACGAGGATCGCATAACGTTCTGAATGACAGAATGAGGGTGTTTAGAAATCATAAACCCACCAGCTGGCAGCAGCGTGGCGAAAGGTCTTTTTGACAGTAGGCGTCAAGATCCACCAATCACACCACCTGATTTTGACATCTACTGCCAAATAGACCTTTCGCCACCCTGCTGCCAGCTGGTGGATTTCTGATTTCTAAATACCCTCATTATAGTGAGATTCAATAGAAAAGGACAAACAAGTAAACAAACGGATTTACCTTCATTACTTCGTAATCACGCACTTTTTAAGAACGAACATAGCCTTATCAACAATTTATATACATAAACCTTGTATTTTCATTCATTTTTAACTAAAATATCCATTAATTATTCATATTTCAGTAAAAACAAACTTAGTCAATACCATTTTTCTATATGTCAAATGTTACTCAATTTTTTTTACTCATCTAAAATGTAAAAGTCTATAATGTCCTTGGATTCGTAGTGATGGGAATGTCCGTTCTTTAAAAATGTATTACTTTTTATTAACAATGACATTTTGATATCGATTAGTATTTCGGAAAGATTATTTTTTAATTATAGATTTTGGCAATGAATGCCATATCCAATAAATGTATATAGGAAAACCCAACTACGAAAAAGGCTAAAACAAGATCCTTGCGTTTTTACTCGTCTGATTACAACCGCCAAAAGAAGTGACAAATTATGTGAGCCTGGTACAGGGCTGCGCCGCCCCTGTGTGCGAAGTGTGCAGCGCACACAGGCGCCAAGGTGATAGGGGCGCCGGAAGTCGAAACACGACGACAAAAAAGAGGAACTGCTGCATAGGTTTCGCACAAAGGCGGGCAGCCAAAGGCAGCAATGGCCTGGTGAAATCATACTCATCCATCACATCAACTCTTGACATTTCGGACAAGCCGTGACGTGGCAGCAGGGTGGCGAAAGGTCTTTTTGACAGTAGGCGTCAAGATCC
This sequence comes from Eudemis profundana, assembly GCA_947034925.1. NCBI lineage: Eukaryota > Metazoa > Arthropoda > Insecta > Lepidoptera > Tortricidae > Eudemis > Eudemis profundana. The sequence goes on from OX344794.1 coordinate 33,683,653, forward strand.
ACCAATCACACCACCTGATTTTGACATCTACTGCCAAATAGACCTTTCGCCACCCTGCTGCCAGCTGGTGGATTTTTGATTTCTAAATACCCTCATTTTACTAAAACGAAACCTTTTTCTCGTAATTAATACGAGTGTGAACAGAACTAGGGTGTCCCATATGGTTTATCTGAAACAGAGGTTCCCAAGCTTTCGTTTCTCGTAGACCACTTTCAAAATTTTGCTGGTTTCGGAAGACCCTTGCGATACTTCTACCATATTTCCAAATAATCAGCGATGGAAAATTGCGTCACGTTTAGTTCCAAACCCTAAATTCGGTGTGGTAAAAATAAAAAGAATAGTACATTACGCAACTAGGGTGGTAAAACATAGTTCCCCGCCCTAGCTTTTCATTGTTACAAAATATTTAATAATGATAAAAGTATCTGATTAATAATAGTACGATATACTTTAAGTTCCTCTCACTTACTTGTAGTTAATAATAATTTCATGAATGTCAAATGGATTGATTAATTAATGTTATACCTTTCCCATCACTATTTCACAGTAAATCCATAGACAATAGATCCAAATTGTCAGTCAACATATTTGTTATTGTTTTTGTTCAGTTCTATCGAATCTCACTATACGAACGAATAGGATTGACAGATGCTGTCGATGCCGTTTACAATGATGTGACGTCATCGGCCAATCCAAACCATTTTCGATAAAATGGCGACAGATAAAAAATAATCAATTTTCATCCGGGTTTTATAAATAAATTACCCATTTATTTTTAGTAATATTCGCGTAAATTGGTTTTAATACTTATAATTAATACATATATCCATAATTCTTCCATTATTTTTCACACTGTCAAGTAGCCTATTACGGCGGAGCAAAAAGAGACATTTAACCTATTTTATCTCCGCAAAAAAAGTTGCGGGCATCTTCTAGTTTTTTATCTGGCTAGGAATTGCTGCTTTGCTCGTTAGTATAAAAATATATATATTTCTGCAAGAAGGCCCTCAAGTGTTTTTTTACATGTCTGATTCTATTCTTTTCTTTTGGTGCTTCGGGTAAATGACCTTCTGGTGAGAAGAAGCGCCGGAAGAAACTCGCCAGTTTCTCTTTTCAAATATATTAAGTTATACTTACACTTAATATATTTGACATTTATACTTAATATATTTGACATTAATACATGAGATTTCACTAATAAATTACATTAAACTTAAAACTACAATTTTAGAGATATAAAGGGTCTCTAGGCGTCAAAGCATGACAAATAAAATAATAGAAAATAAATAAATACATATTTAAATATACACAAAGCCTCTATAGTATGATGTAATCTACATCTTTATACATATATTTGGGTCATACAAATCCCAGAAAATGAGCGTCTGTCCTGTGAACAATACACTAGTTGACAGAGTGTGTACAAATTTTATCATTATGTTTTCATCTTAAAGGACTATTAGTACTACATGGTATGTATACGCCTGAAGGGTCAGCAAGAGAATTAGACTTTTAAAGCCCTTAATTTTGGTGCTGTCCCCAGGAAATCTGTGAACTAGATAAACTAAACGAACTAACTCATTCTTAATAGCTGTATATATGACCCGTTTACTGCCTGTAGAAAAGCCTATATAGGTAGTTACTCTGGAACAACGACTATAGTTCGTTTAAGGTGGACTCAGCGTGCAGAGGTCAAAAAAGGTTCTATTTAACAAAAAACCAGACAACTGCGAGTCGGACTCCCCCACCGAGGATTCCATACAGATTTGTTGGTACATAAACATACTAACATTAAAGTACCCTATAAATTTTGATTCCCCTAATAAAGACTATATTTTTGTAAAGATTTCAGATTTTTCCCTATACTTGTAGTATAAGACGGTATTCATTGCTAAATTTCATACTTCTAGGTCAACGGAAAGTGCCCTATAAATTTTCATTCCCCTGAGAGTGTCGAAATATACGTTGTTTGCGGCATAAACGGCCGTATCTTTTTTTACATCAACATAGAAGTTTGATTATATGGAGAGATAATATGTACTTATTTCTTAATACAGGTTTTATATATACTATAAAAAAGAGTCAACATCTCGGTATCAAAAGCAAAATAGCTAGCTATTATAATAAATACTTTTTTAATTTTCATTGAGTATGTACCTACGGGAAACCTTTCATGCAATAATGACCGACAGCCAGCGGTATTTGTCGCAGCGGACGGTGCTGAGTTTGTAAACATGAGTGAGTTTTTTGCTTATACACTGTTAGCTGTTTGAGCTGTAACAATAGTCGGACTACATGCCGATAGGTTTGCGGCAGCTAAACTTCAGCACCAAGGGAGACATGATTAGTCAGTAGTTACCGAATGAGGTTAAAAACGTGGAGTTAATTGCAGGGGGCCCCACGGTTCGAAGAACCTAAATAGTCTTTATTTAAAGTATTGTGACACAATCTACTATTTCACGCCTATTGCTAAAAAAATGTTATAAACGAACAGCACCTCTCAAATCGTCTTAAAAGAGTTTGTGTATGTGTCGGAGGCGCGGTGGCACCGAGCGGCTAGCGCGGTGTCGCAGATGGTGGCGTGCACCGCCGATTATTTTATCGCCAAGGCAAACGGTGTGCTCTCATTGGTCAATCGTTATTGTAAACCCTACAATAATGATTTATTACATTGTTGGCTTGCTGGTCCGCTGTCCAAGAATGAGCCATTTTGCGGTCCCGATAACGTTCATCTATCTATTGCTATCTTTCCGAACAGTGGCGTGAAGAATTCATATTATAAATGCAAATGTGACTATGTCTACCTGTCTGTTATCTTTTCACGTTTAAACTACTGAAACTTGGAAATTTGGTGTGAAGATAATTTGAGACTCTACGGAAGAACATAGGATCATTTCAATCTCGGAATTCATCCCTTAATATTGTATGCGGGATGTCCTTACTCTATCCTAATTACTTATACCATGTCTTTAATATGTATACAATCATAAGAAGGTTATCTCAGAGATATGGGTAAAAAAAGGAAATTAGCAAATATTACTCGCGTACAGGCGAAAGTAAATGTCTGTCCGGCTTTCACTGAATTCCGCTAAATTGATTTTGATTTAATTTTTTATGAAGAAAATTGGTACTTTCGGGACGGAAACCGGCTACTTTATTTTCAAAAGAAAAATATTCTTTATTGTCAGGTTTAGTTTTACGCTAAATATACTCTGCACTTCTAGGAATTTAAAAAAAGGTAAACAAAAAACCACGTGACATGGGTCGTTCAGCCAGTATTGCGCCACAGATACAAAACGTTACTTTGATTGGCTGAACGACTCGAGTCACGTGGTTTTTTTGTTTACCTTTTTTTAAATACCTAAAAGTACAGAGTATAGGTGCTGTCGTCGAGTTGCGGAAAACTAGTCCGCGTATAGGTACCTATTTCTTGTTCAACAAGCACTTTCGAATCATTTTATTGAAATTAATTTACATCACTCAAAACGTCTCTCACTCTTCATTCGAGGGTTAGGTACTTATTTGAGATTTGCTCGTTCTTTAGGTGAGAAAACCGCATGACATACCTAGTGTTTGATTTGGTCCAGCGTAATATCCGGTGCTGTGCATTGTATCTTGATCACGTCCGCCTGGGCAAAATTATTACAGGCACAGTGCGTCTAGCAGGCTTAAATCGTTACATAGAAAAATAGGTATTCGAAATTCGATAGTACATTGTGTATTAAGGATAGTAATATTACTAACGAGAGTCTATTAGTGCCCGACGCTGAAACTGCAGGAGTCATTTTTTTTAATGACTCGAGTTTGTAATCTTCTGACGGCCCGTGATACACACAATGTTTTTCAAGATATTTGCGAGGAAAAAAAATCAAATATACTAATCGCACCCGCTAAAAAGCAATTCCAACTGTCAAGTTTTTCAATGTAGTCTAGACAAATAATGCTAAGAATAAGAACAGCGTTTAGTTTTCAAACTTGACTGGCCATACTGTTAGAATGTACCGATTTTCAAAATGACATTTACTAAAATAATAGCAAAACTCTCTGAAATAATAGTAAAATATACCGTAGAACTTATTTTACTGTATATAAAAATGTACAGTAAAATTGGGTTTGCAGCCAAGTCTTGAATATAGGAAATAAGCCTTGGCTGATTTGAAACCTCCTTAGTCTGAAATGACGTACGAGTGGGTTCTATATTTTAAAACCAAACTCATAACTCCCTCGGGAATTATAGCTTTTCATACCAATTTACCTCCCCGGAGGTAAATCGGCTCTAGCTGCTCTATATGCCTGCGTGTTATGAAACCCTTTACGAGCAAATATGATCAAAAAAAAATTATTCGAAAAGAAATCTGTTTCTAGAGAAACCGGCAGAACTCCTTGAATATTATTCAGTATAAATTTGTGTGTAAGCTAATCAATCAGTGATTGGCGACTCTGTTGCCTCGCCGCCGGATATCAAGTAAATATTATGTTAGTATAGAGCCGCCACTAAGCCCGCGATAAATTCAGTGTAATATATTTTAAAAAATAGACTACATTTAATACGCGTAAGCAGCTTGATTATAAACTTGAGGTCATTTACCAATATAAATGTGGCAATATATTCATATTTGTTTATTGTTAGGGCCGTATTTGGGGGAGGGCAGGCGGGGCTACTGCCCCGGGCCTCCACAACACTTCCCTAATAAGAAGGGGCCTCCACTAGTCCGTTAGGGGCCTCCGCTCCTTCGTTGCCCCAGGGCCTTCACACCTCCAAATCCGGTACTGTTTATTGTGCTTAAATTTCGCAGTAGCTGTGTGTTCGCGCACCACGTAAAAATTACCTGACTGATTTCCATGAAATTTGGAGTACAGGTAGATTATGACCCCGGTTAAAACATAAGATACGTTTTAGCCAATAGGCTACTTGACAGGTTTCTGAAAAGTAACTCAGATTGTTTAATGATGTCTATTGAGCACTCAGAAAGTGGTTATTTTTAATTCTTTTGTGTATTTTTTCTGAAAAAAGCAAATAAAAATGCACTTTTAAAATTAGGCGCCAAAACGCTTTCTCGGACAATATGGCGTCTATGACGTAACACGATAGTAAACCGACAAACGTCAACGAGGATCGCATAACGTTCTGAATGACAGAATGAGGGTGTTTAGAAATCATAAACCCACCAGCTGGCAGCAGCGTGGCGAAAGGTCTTTTTGACAGTAGGCGTCAAGATCCACCAATCACACCACCTGATTTTGACATCTACTGCCAAATAGACCTTTCGCCACCCTGCTGCCAGCTGGTGGATTTCTGATTTCTAAATACCCTCATTATAGTGAGATTCAATAGAAAAGGACAAACAAGTAAACAAACGGATTTACCTTCATTACTTCGTAATCACGCACTTTTTAAGAACGAACATAGCCTTATCAACAATTTATATACATAAACCTTGTATTTTCATTCATTTTTAACTAAAATATCCATTAATTATTCATATTTCAGTAAAAACAAACTTAGTCAATACCATTTTTCTATATGTCAAATGTTACTCAATTTTTTTTACTCATCTAAAATGTAAAAGTCTATAATGTCCTTGGATTCGTAGTGATGGGAATGTCCGTTCTTTAAAAATGTATTACTTTTTATTAACAATGACATTTTGATATCGATTAGTATTTCGGAAAGATTATTTTTTAATTATAGATTTTGGCAATGAATGCCATATCCAATAAATGTATATAGGAAAACCCAACTACGAAAAAGGCTAAAACAAGATCCTTGCGTTTTTACTCGTCTGATTACAACCGCCAAAAGAAGTGACAAATTATGTGAGCCTGGTACAGGGCTGCGCCGCCCCTGTGTGCGAAGTGTGCAGCGCACACAGGCGCCAAGGTGATAGGGGCGCCGGAAGTCGAAACACGACGACAAAAAAGAGGAACTGCTGCATAGGTTTCGCACAAAGGCGGGCAGCCAAAGGCAGCAATGGCCTGGTGAAATCATACTCATCCATCACATCAACTCTTGACATTTCGGACAAGCCGTGACGTGGCAGCAGGGTGGCGAAAGGTCTTTTTGACAGTAGGCGTCAAGATCCACCAATCACACCACCTGATTTTGACATCTACTGCCAAATAGACCTTTCGCCACCCTGCTGCCAGCTGGTGGATTTTTGATTTCTAAATACCCTCATTTTACTAAAACGAAACCTTTTTCTCGTAATTAATACGAGTGTGAACAGAACTAGGGTGTCCCATATGGTTTATCTGAAACAGAGGTTCCCAAGCTTTCGTTTCTCGTAGACCACTTTCAAAATTTTGCTGGTTTCGGAAGACCCTTGCGATACTTCTACCATATTTCCAAATAATCAGCGATGGAAAATTGCGTCACGTTTAGTTCCAAACCCTAAATTCGGTGTGGTAAAAATAAAAAGAATAGTACATTACGCAACTAGGGTGGTAAAACATAGTTCCCCGCCCTAGCTTTTCATTGTTACAAAATATTTAATAATGATAAAAGTATCTGATTAATAATAGTACGATATACTTTAAGTTCCTCTCACTTACTTGTAGTTAATAATAATTTCATGAATGTCAAATGGATTGATTAATTAATGTTATACCTTTCCCATCACTATTTCACAGTAAATCCATAGACAATAGATCCAAATTGTCAGTCAACATATTTGTTATTGTTTTTGTTCAGTTCTATCGAATCTCACTATACGAACGAATAGGATTGACAGATGCTGTCGATGCCGTTTACAATGATGTGACGTCATCGGCCAATCCAAACCATTTTCGATAAAATGGCGACAGATAAAAAATAATCAATTTTCATCCGGGTTTTATAAATAAATTACCCATTTATTTTTAGTAATATTCGCGTAAATTGGTTTTAATACTTATAATTAATACATATATCCATAATTCTTCCATTATTTTTCACACTGTCAAGTAGCCTATTACGGCGGAGCAAAAAGAGACATTTAACCTATTTTATCTCCGCAAAAAAAGTTGCGGGCATCTTCTAGTTTTTTATCTGGCTAGGAATTGCTGCTTTGCTCGTTAGTATAAAAATATATATATTTCTGCAAGAAGGCCCTCAAGTGTTTTTTTACATGTCTGATTCTATTCTTTTCTTTTGGTGCTTCGGGTAAATGACCTTCTGGTGAGAAGAAGCGCCGGAAGAAACTCGCCAGTTTCTCTTTTCAAATATATTAAGTTATACTTACACTTAATATATTTGACATTTATACTTAATATATTTGACATTAATACATGAGATTTCACTAATAAATTACATTAAACTTAAAACTACAATTTTAGAGATATAAAGGGTCTCTAGGCGTCAAAGCATGACAAATAAAATAATAGAAAATAAATAAATACATATTTAAATATACACAAAGCCTCTATAGTATGATGTAATCTACATCTTTATACATATATTTGGGTCATACAAATCCCAGAAAATGAGCGTCTGTCCTGTGAACAATACACTAGTTGACAGAGTGTGTACAAATTTTATCATTATGTTTTCATCTTAAAGGACTATTAGTACTACATGGTATGTATACGCCTGAAGGGTCAGCAAGAGAATTAGACTTTTAAAGCCCTTAATTTTGGTGCTGTCCCCAGGAAATCTGTGAACTAGATAAACTAAACGAACTAACTCATTCTTAATAGCTGTATATATGACCCGTTTACTGCCTGTAGAAAAGCCTATATAGGTAGTTACTCTGGAACAACGACTATAGTTCGTTTAAGCTGGACTCAGCGTGCAGAGGTCAAAAAAGGTTCTATTTAACAAAAAACCAGACAACTGCGAGTCGGACTCCCCCACCGAGGATTCCATACAGATTTGTTGGTACATAAACATACTAACATTAAAGTACCCTATAAATTTTGATTCCCCTAATAAAGACTATATTTTTGTAAAGATTTCAGATTTTTCCCTATACTTGTAGTATAAGACGGTATTCATTGCTAAATTTCATACTTCTAGGTCAACGGAAAGTGCCCTATAAATTTTCATTCCCCTGAGAGTGTCGAAATATACGTTGTTTGCGGCATAAACGGCCGTATCTTTTTTTACATCAACATAGAAGTTTGATTATATGGAGAGATAATATGTACTTATTTCTTAATACAGGTTTTATATATACTATAAAAAAGAGTCAACATCTCGGTATCAAAAGCAAAATAGCTAGCTATTATAATAAATACTTTTTTAATTTTCATTGAGTATGTACCTACGGGAAACCTTTCATGCAATAATGACCGACAGCCAGCGGTATTTGTCGCAGCGGACGGTGCTGAGTTTGTAAACATGAGTGAGTTTTTTGCTTATACACTGTTAGCTGTTTGAGCTGTAACAATAGTCGGACTACATGCCGATAGGTTTGCGGCAGCTAAACTTCAGCACCAAGGGAGACATGATTAGTCAGTAGTTACCGAATGAGGTTAAAAACGTGGAGTTAATTGCAGGGGGCCCCACGGTTCGAAGAACCTAAATAGTCTTTATTTAAAGTATTGTGACACAATCTACTATTTCACGCCTATTGCTAAAAAAATGTTATAAACGAACAGCACCTCTCAAATCGTCTTAAAAGAGTTTGTGTATGTGTCGGAGGCGCGGTGGCACCGAGCGGCTAGCGCGGTGTCGCAGATGGTGGCGTGCACCGCCGATTATTTTATCGCCAAGGCAAACGGTGTGCTCTCATTGGTCAATCGTTATTGTAAACCCTACAATAATGATTTATTACATTGTTGGCTTGCTGGTCCGCTGTCCAAGAATGAGCCATTTTGCGGTCCCGATAACGTTCATCTATCTATTGCTATCTTTCCGAACAGTGGCGTGAAGAATTCATATTATAAATGCAAATGTGACTATGTCTACCTGTCTGTTATCTTTTCACGTTTAAACTACTGAAACTTGGAAATTTGGTGTGAAGATAATTTGAGACTCTACGGAAGAACATAGGATCATTTCAATCTCGGAATTCATCCCTTAATATTGTATGCGGGATGTCCTTACTCTATCCTAATTACTTATACCATGTCTTTAATATGTATACAATCATAAGAAGGTTATCTCAGAGATATGGGTAAAAAAAGGAAATTAGCAAATATTACTCGCGTACAGGCGAAAGTAAATGTCTGTCCGGCTTTCACTGAATTCCGCTAAATTGATTTTGATTTAATTTTTTATGAAGAAAATTGGTACTTTCGGGACGGAAACCGGCTACTTTATTTTCAAAAGAAAAATATTCTTTATTGTCAGGTTTAGTTTTACGCTAAATATACTCTGCACTTCTAGGAATTTAAAAAAAGGTAAACAAAAAACCACGTGACATGGGTCGTTCAGCCAGTATTGCGCCACAGATACAAAACGTTACTTTGATTGGCTGAACGACTCGAGTCACGTGGTTTTTTTGTTTACCTTTTTTTAAATACCTAAAAGTACAGAGTATAGGTGCTGTCGTCGAGTTGCGGAAAACTAGTCCGCGTATAGGTACCTATTTCTTGTTCAACAAGCACTTTCGAATCATTTTATTGAAATTAATTTACATCACTCAAAACGTCTCTCACTCTTCATTCGAGGGTTAGGTACTTATTTGAGATTTGCTCGTTCTTTAGGTGAGAAAACCGCATGACATACCTAGTGTTTGATTTGGTCCAGCGTAATATCCGGTGCTGTGCATTGTATCTTGATCACGTCCGCCTGGGCAAAATTATTACAGGCACAGTGCGTCTAGCAGGCTTAAATCGTTACATAGAAAAATAGGTATTCGAAATTCGATAGTACATTGTGTATTAAGGATAGTAATATTACTAACGAGAGTCTATTAGTGCCCGACGCTGAAAGTGCAGGAGTCATTTTTTTTAATGACTCGAGTTTGTAATCTTCTGACGGCCCGTGATACACACAATGTTTTTCAAGATATTTGCGAGGAAAAAAAATCAAATATACTAATCGCACCCGCTAAAAAGCAATTCCAACTGTCAAGTTTTTCAATGTAGTCTAGACAAATAATGCTAAGAATAAGAACAGCGTTTAGTTTTCAAACTTGACTGGCCATACTGTTAGAATGTACCGATTTTCAAAATGACATTTACTAAAATAATAGCAAAACTCTCTGAAATAATAGTAAAATATACCGTAGAACTTATTTTACTGTATATAAAAATGTACAGTAAAATTGGGTTTGCAGCCAAGTCTTGAATATAGGAAATAAGCCTTGGCTGATTTGAAACCTCCTTAGTCTGAAATGACGTACGAGTGGGTTCTATATTTTAAAACCAAACTCATAACTCCCTCGGGAATTATAGCTTTTCATACCAATTTACCTCCCCGGAGGTAAATCGGCTCTAGCTGCTCTATATGCCTGCGTGTTATGAAACCCTTTACGAGCAAATATGATCAAAAAAAAATTATTCGAAAAGAAATCTGTTTCTAGAGAAACCGGCAGAACTCCTTGAATATTATTCAGTATAAATTTGTGTGTAAGCTAATCAATCAGTGATTGGCGACTCTGTTGCCTCGCCGCCGGATATCAAGTAAATATTATGTTAGTATAGAGCCGCCACTAAGCCCGCGATAAATTCAGTGTAATATATTTTAAAAAATAGACTACATTTAATACGCGTAAGCAGCTTGATTATAAACTTGAGGTCATTTACCAATATAAATGTGGCAATATATTCATATTTGTTTATTGTTAGGGCCGTATTTGGGGGAGGGCAGGCGGGGCTACTGCCCCGGGCCTCCACAACACTTCCCTAATAAGAAGGGGCCTCCACTAGTCCGTTAGGGGCCTCCGCTCCTTCGTTGCCCCAGGGCCTTCACACCTCCAAATCCGGTACTGTTTATTGTGCTTAAATTTCGCAGTAGCTGTGTGTTCGCGCACCACGTAAAAATTACCTGACTGATTTCCATGAAATTTGGAGTACAGGTAGATTATGACCCCGGTTAAAACATAAGATACGTTTTAGCCAATAGGCTACTTGACAGGTTTCTGAAAAGTAACTCAGATTGTTTAATGATGTCTATTGAGCACTCAGAAAGTGGTTATTTTTAATTCTTTTGTGTATTTTTTCTGAAAAAAGCAAATAAAAATGCACTTTTAAAATTAGGCGCCAAAACGCTTTCTCGGACAATATGGCGTCTATGACGTAACACGATAGTAAACCGACAAACGTCAACGAGGATCGCATAACGTTCTGAATGACAGAATGAGGGTGTTTAGAAATCATAAACCCACCAGCTGGCAGCAGCGTGGCGAAAGGTCTTTTTGACAGTAGGCGTCAAGATCCACCAATCACACCACCTGATTTTGACATCTACTGCCAAATAGACCTTTCGCCACCCTGCTGCCAGCTGGTGGATTTCTGATTTCTAAATACCCTCATTATAGTGAGATTCAATAGAAAAGGACAAACAAGTAAACAAACGGATTTACCTTCATTACTTCGTAATCACGCACTTTTTAAGAACGAACATAGCCTTATCAACAATTTATATACATAAACCTTGTATTTTCATTCATTTTTAACTAAAATATCCATTAATTATTCATATTTCAGTAAAAACAAACTTAGTCAATACCATTTTTCTATATGTCAAATGTTACTCAATTTTTTTTACTCATCTAAAATGTAAAAGTCTATAATGTCCTTGGATTCGTAGTGATGGGAATGTCCGTTCTTTAAAAATGTATTACTTTTTATTAACAATGACATTTTGATATCGATTAGTATTTCGGAAAGATTATTTTTTAATTATAGATTTTGGCAATGAATGCCATATCCAATAAATGTATATAGGAAAACCCAACTACGAAAAAGGCTAAAACAAGATCCTTGCGTTTTTACTCGTCTGATTACAACCGCCAAAAGAAGTGACAAATTATGTGAGCCTGGTACAGGGCTGCGCCGCCCCTGTGTGCGAAGTGTGCAGCGCACACAGGCGCCAAGGTGATAGGGGCGCCGGAAGTCGAAACACGACGACAAAAAAGAGGAACTGCTGCATAGGTTTCGCACAAAGGCGGGCAGCCAAAGGCAGCAATGGCCTGGTGAAATCATACTCATCCATCACATCAACTCTTGACATTTCGGACAAGCCGTGACGTGGCAGCAGGGTGGCGAAAGGTCTTTTTGACAGTAGGCGTCAAGATCCACCAATCACACCACCTGATTTTGACATCTACTGCCAAATAGACCTTTCGCCACCCTGCTGCCAGCTGGTGGATTTTTGATTTCTAAATACCCTCATTTTACTAAAACGAAACCTTTTTCTCGTAATTAATACGAGTGTGAACAGAACTAGGGTGTCCCATATGGTTTATCTGAAACAGAGGTTCCCAAGCTTTCGTTTCTCGTAGACCACTTTCAAAATTTTGCTGGTTTCGGAAGACCCTTGCGATACTTCTACCATATTTCCAAATAATCAGCGATGGAAAATTGCGTCACGTTTAGTTCCAAACCCTAAATTCGGTGTGGTAAAAATAAAAAGAATAGTACATTACGCAACTAGGGTGGTAAAACATAGTTCCCCGCCCTAGCTTTTCATTGTTACAAAATATTTAATAATGATAAAAGTATCTGATTAATAATAGTACGATATACTTTAAGTTCCTCTCACTTACTTGTAGTTAATAATAATTTCATGAATGTCAAATGGATTGATTAATTAATGTTATACCTTTCCCATCACTATTTCACAGTAAATCCATAGACAATAGATCCAAATTGTCAGTCAACATATTTGTTATTGTTTTTGTTCAGTTCTATCGAATCTCACTATACGAACGAATAGGATTGACAGATGCTGTCGATGCCGTTTACAATGATGTGACGTCATCGGCCAATCCAAACCATTTTCGATAAAATGGCGACAGATAAAAAATAATCAATTTTCATCCGGGTTTTATAAATAAATTACCCATTTATTTTTAGTAATATTCGCGTAAATTGGTTTTAATACTTATAATTAATACATATATCCATAATTCTTCCATTATTTTTCACACTGTCAAGTAGCCTATTACGGCGGAGCAAAAAGAGACATTTAACCTATTTTATCTCCGCAAAAAAAGTTGCGGGCATCTTCTAGTTTTTTATCTGGCTAGGAATTGCTGCTTTGCTCGTTAGTATAAAAATATATATATTTCTGCAAGAAGGCCCTCAAGTGTTTTTTTACATGTCTGATTCTATTCTTTTCTTTTGGTGCTTCGGGTAAATGACCTTCTGGTGAGAAGAAGCGCCGGAAGAAACTCGCCAGTTTCTCTTTTCAAATATATTAAGTTATACTTACACTTAATATATTTGACATTTATACTTAATATATTTGACATTAATACATGAGATTTCACTAATAAATTACATTAAACTTAAAACTACAATTTTAGAGATATAAAGGGTCTCTAGGCGTCAAAGCATGACAAATAAAATAATAGAAAATAAATAAATACATATTTAAATATACACAAAGCCTCTATAGTATGATGTAATCTACATCTTTATACATATATTTGGGTCATACAAATCCCAGAAAATGAGCGTCTGTCCTGTGAACAATACACTAGTTGACAGAGTGTGTACAAATTTTATCATTATGTTTTCATCTTAAAGGACTATTAGTACTACATGGTATGTATACGCCTGAAGGGTCAGCAAGAGAATTAGACTTTTAAAGCCCTTAATTTTGGTGCTGTCCCCAGGAAATCTGTGAACTAGATAAACTAAACGAACTAACTCATTCTTAATAGCTGTATATATGACCCGTTTACTGCCTGTAGAAAAGCCTATATAGGTAGTTACTCTGGAACAACGACTATAGTTCGTTTAAGCTGGACTCAGCGTGCAGAGGTCAAAAAAGGTTCTATTTAACAAAAAACCAGACAACTGCGAGTCGGACTCCCCCACCGAGGATTCCATACAGATTTGTTGGTACATAAACATACTAACATTAAAGTACCCTATAAATTTTGATTCCCCTAATAAAGACTATATTTTTGTAAAGATTTCAGATTTTTCCCTATACTTGTAGTATAAGACGGTATTCATTGCTAAATTTCATACTTCTAGGTCAACGGAAAGTGCCCTATAAATTTTCATTCCCCTGAGAGTGTCGAAATATACGTTGTTTGCGGCATAAACGGCCGTATCTTTTTTTACATCAACATAGAAGTTTGATTTTTTCACATTTTCAAGGGACTGTAGACCTGAGTATATGGTTTTTTTTCTACTCGATACTTCCACGTGTTCCTCAGAGAAAGAGTCTTGACAGACAGACGGACGGACGGACAGACAGATGGACAACAATGTGATCCTATAAAAGGGTTCCTTTTGAACCTTAAAAACATATGGCAAAATGGTTAAACCGCAGCAAAAGCATTAATTAGTCCTGATACTTGGCTACCATCTATGACTAAATTAATCTACTTGCTGTTGTCATATGTAGGTATATATTTTTAAATAGAAACTCTTTTTGACTTCTGCAGACTTAGCTTGGACAGACTCTACAGACAATATTTTCATATCCCATCGGTTCCACCCCAGCCCAGCCCAGGCCCCCACTCAGTCCGATTCCACTCAGGGTGGTTCGGCTAGAGACCCGGTTCGACCCCAGGAAACCACCCGGTCATATAATCGCTATGCCCAATAAGGGTCGCGAGTATGTCAGTTTCTAAAAAAACATCCCAACGGTATTTTCGGACAACTTACAAGTAAATTAAAAATATAAACAGGACTCATAGGAGTGAGAACTACTTATTAAAAAAAAAACCGGTCAAGTGCGAGCCGGACTTGCGCACTGAGGGTTCCGTATAAACTCGGAAGTAGATACGTGAATAATTCAAGATAAACTGTATGGTGGGACAAACTTAAATTTGCTCTTGAAAAACTGTTGTCCCCTTACATCGACATTCGCGGTTTGTTTAGTGGGAGTTAATAAGTTTGTCTTACGATTTTTGCGAATTTCTAAAAACGCTGTAAGTTAGAAAAACCGTTTTATGCCATACCTGGCCATAAAGTGGCTTTTTCCGCACGCTGCGGAAGCTGCTTTCTGGCCAAGTGTAGACATAAAATGATGTACACAACACGGGAGGTAATAAAGAAAGCCCTCGATCGCATATTTACGTCCCTCGCTTGCAGCTCGGGCCGCAAACATCTGCTTACCACTCTAGTTGTGTAATGTACTATTACTTTTTCTGTATTATTTAGGATGATATTAATAATCGCTAATTATTACAGATTTTTCTGTTCAGTAACTTAGGAGATAATTAGGGGAGTATTTTTTTAAACGTTTTTTGTCTTAAATTAAAAACTACATGTATAAGAAAAAAAAAATTAAATGGTTTTGGAATCTACATACTAAGCCCTTTCATTTGATATCCCACTCGATATGATAGCTCTACTTTTGATTTTCGACATCTCATTTCGGTCCCCTTTAAAAAAAAATGTAAAAAGGTATAAGATTTTTTTATTGTGTCCAATAGGCTCGGGTTAGCGGTTTTTAACACTATTCCAAATTTCAAGTCGATAGCATCAGTAGATCCTGAGATATCTTGCTGTGACAGACGGACAGACAGACAGAGTCGCATCATAAGGGTTCCTTTTTAACGTTTAGTATAGTCCGTACAAACTTTAAGATCAAATGCTGTCAAACGAACGCAAGCCAAAAGCTACCTTATAATTAGAGCATAAGGTAGTCTTTGACAGCATTTGGTCTTAAAAGTTTGTACGGACTATACAAAGATTATATTGGTTAGTGTCTAGCACAGGCAACAGCCCAGCTAAGCTATATAGCGACAGTGGACGGTTTACCTACAAGTGTTTGCATGAATCATTTCATTCCTCTCTATCTCGAGTCGAATCATGCCGTCTCTCTCACTCACATATATCATATATGTGAGCGACAGAGACGGCATGATTCGAAACTTTGTTTTCGAACATGGGAGTAGATACGTCGTTCTAGAGACTGTGGCACCTCACCACTCGACTACTCGCGGCGACTTTTCTTGCATACTAATGAGACAAAAACAATAATATAATGCAATTGTTATTCGTACCGTTTGCTACTATTGCGCTTTCCTTGGCTGAAGTCGACGTTTTGGTTTAGTCAAGGCTTGCCTTCACTACTCTTGTGCAAGGCGCGAAATTTTTACCCACGTCGTATCGGAGGAATTGAAAAGTTCAATTGAAATTTAGGTTTACTATTTATTTTGTGACAACACAAATTCACACTCAGACGATATTTATTAATTTTATGCAACAGTTGTATAAGTAGGTAGGCTCAAGAAATGCGAATTGCGTGAGTTGCGATACGAGCCGCGACAGCGGCGAGTATCGCAAATAGAGACGCAATGATCGTTCTTTTACTTGATTAAATTATACAACGTTGCATATAATACTTTTTCTACGACTAGGTTTTAAAATATAAAATACAAAATTAAGCATAACCTGCAAACAAGGCAAATATGACGTATGACTGACAGTATGTGTCTATGATAAACTTTTTTTTAATTTGAAATATACGCGCTAGTGACACGCATGACTATATTTAAAATACTTTTTTTTATGTTGGCATCAATGAATTCGGAAAGTTTTGTTTTTCTTAAAAACCGTAGGAATTTAATTGTTTGTTAAGTTGGTTGGCTGTGCATTTTTATCGTAAAGTTAGAATTGAGCGCTTAATCCTTGACCTAAGTTTAACCTAGATTTAGAAGTCTGTGGCTGCTAGCAGAATCGTAATGTGACTATAACGACAATAGTGCTGTTATGGGGAATAGAGTATAGACTTCTCTGAACTCATATTAGTGTTCGTGACCAAGTAAAAGACAGATAAAAGTACATGAGTAGAAAAAATAATATTAATAGTTTGCGCTACGATTACAGCCAGTTTAAGGATTGTAATTAAATTTACCCACGTGTTCGCTTGTGTTATTCCCGTTACTATACCAAAGGAACTCTTCATCAGGATATCTAACCTAGTCTATGTTTCACAATATAGGAATTGGTCTACTTACAATTACATGTCAAAATTCTCTATACATTATGTTGTTACTGCGTTATTTAGTAATAATTAGGGATGTAACGATACATAATTTTGCCGATACGATACCGATACCAATTATTTTAGTAAATAATCGGCGATACCGATATCGGTACAGATATCGATGGCGAAATAATGAAGTATGCACCTCAGGCATTTGTATGTCTTTATTGTACACATCCCTAGTAATAATCATTCACACATCCAATCATCTTCATAAACTTTAACATTTATAATGCTAGTGGCTCTGTGAACTGTAGACCTCGTGAGTCTGTCAACACTCATGGCTTCGCCATTTTGAAAATTTGACAAAAATTGAGCCGACAAAAATAAAACTAGGAAGTTATCGAAGCAGCTCACAAATTTTCAGGAGAATCGGTAGGGAAATGCGACCTGTAGAGAACAGACCAGACATCCGCCGGACGTACGGAAGCAATTTTTCGCCGATTTGAAACGGAGACATTTCGTTCGCTTCGCTCACTTGGCCAATTAGTAGGAAGGATTTTAATGGATGTATAACAATAATTACGCGTACTATACGAAATTATTAATGAGGAAACTTCAACAAACCGATCGATCTTTGAAGGCAGAATTAACAGGCAGAGGGCGTTGGTGTACATACATATAGTAATAGGTCCCAAATGGCATCTATTGGATACCAAAATCTAATCAAGTTTAGAGTTAGGCCTTGTATAGATACCAGTGCCGCTTTGACCCATAGCGATACTGCGGCAATCCTTTAATTAAAGTCCAAAACCAAAGTTCGGTACATTCAGGAATTTCCTGTTGCATTGGGTAGTGATTTGACGTATTACATGGTGCGTCGCTAGCTAGATATCGTCCCTTTACTTTCTCAACCTCGTATCTACTCGAATAGTTTCATAGGAAAATCGCACTTTTCTACTCGTAACACAGGTGCTTTTTCTATGAAACTATTCGAGTAGATAAGAGGTTGAGAAAGTGAAGGGACGATATTAAGTTTTAGTTTAGAGTCTAATCAATTTATCCTACTTATTATTAAATTAGAAATCTAATGCCGCATGACAGAAAGATTAATCTTAACCAGTGGCGGTTTTACTTTCTTGGCTGCCCTAGGCCTCCTTACCATGTAGAAAGTAGGCATGTGCAGCCGCCCCTTTCTCAGCACCAATCATATGGACTACAGCGCCTTAGGGTAAAACTGCCACTGATCTGGTGTAGGATTTCCTTGCAGTAGCACTGTTCGCTCCGGCTTGCCTAATAATAGGCATTTCAGTACTGAATTTTACTTACTGCTTAGGGAAATGTAAGCCAAATCTCTAGCTTGCCCAAGGATATAAAGCAAATAGACAGCTCTATTTCTGAATCGTTTTACGCACGAAGGTAAGACTAAAGAAAGCGATTCTAGAGGATGGCAGGGAACCTTCAGAAGATTAAAATAATGACAAGACAGGTAGGAAAAGGATGCGCAGTGCTATGCTGGCCCTACGTGCGGCGCCGGCGTGCGCTCAAGGTGATCGGGCCTGAGATCACCGCGCGCGCATTCGGTCACGTTTAGGTACATTCTTGCCTTAAACTTTATCACTTATTGGTCCATAGCATTATACAAACGTGTATTTGTACTTTTCTTGAATAACCTCGCATATTTTGAAAAATTGCGATGGTATGGTATCAGTTATGGAGATAGCTTATTATTATACAGAGCTCCGGATTTGAATTTGGGATCGTATGTATGAGTGACTTCATATATTAAAACAAAGACACGTAAACGCCATTGAGCGCGTGTACTTGCTAACGTTTCCGACAGCTGTCAATGTTTTGCACTTTAAACAAAAAGAAGGGTGTTCTCTATAGTTGGTTGTACCTATTTTTATTAATGTTTAGGGTTCCGTAACAAAATGGTAAAAAAAGGAACCCTTATGGTGTGACTCTGTCTGTCTGTTCGTCTGTCACAGCCAGATGTCTCAGGAACTACTGCTGCTATCAATTTAAATTTGGAATAGTTCTAAAAGTCGCTAACCCGAGCCAAACGGATATAAAAAAAATCTTATACCTATTTTACTTTTTTTAAGGGGGGCCGAAACGGGAGGTCGAAAACTTTAAGTTGTGCTATTGTAATAAGTGGGTATCAAATGAAAGGGCTTAATTTGTACCTTCCGAAACTATTTTTATTTTTTCTCTTATATGTGATTTAGGACGAAAAACGTTCAAAAAATACCATCTCCCCTATTAATATCATCCTAAATAGGTATTAGGTACAAGAAAAAATAACGGTTTTCCTAACTTGCATAGTTTTTTCAGAAATACGCAAAAATTGTAACACTAACTTATTTGCTGCTACTAAATTAACCGCGACCTATGTCGATGTATGGGTGCAACAGTTTTTCAAGAGCAAAGTTAAGTTTGTCCCGCCATACAGTTTTTCTTGAACTATTCACGTATCTACATACGAGTTTGTACGGAACCCTCGGTGCGTGAGTCCGACTCGCACTTGACTGGTTTTTTTGTTTAATGTTCCCTCAGAACAGAACTCCGTCCGTCGTTTATAATATAAGCCGTTTTGAAACAAAACTTGTTTTAAATGAAATGGTATTATAGGTACATTTAATTTCCAGATTGGTCTCAAATTTTCTAAATCTAGTTTTCATGATGGGATCCATGAAGAATTGAGGGAACTTCTCAAATATCAAAGCCACATGTAATGTATGTAAGTACATGTATAGCAATTCCGGTATTATTTATAGTATCTCGTGAGTTTGCTAGTATCATAGTGGTTTAATGTTTGAAGTGATTTTTTATTATTATTTCAGCAACAATTGTTCATATTGTAGTTTTTCATAGGATTCACTCAGACTGGTAGTTATGTAGGTATTCTCTAAGTCTTTATGTTATTCTGGGTTATTGTTATTGCCTTAATAGCTGTTGTTTTTTGTCCACAAGTCATTAGGAGCACTTCATCATGATCATACTTGTAACAATAAATTAATTTAATTTGCTTCATGCATGATATTCAGTTCAGAGGCATTCCACGAAAACGTCTACTTTGTCGGGCACGTGACGGCCATGGCAGCTACCTTAAAAGCAAATAAAAAAGTCATAAATGACATTATCAATTCAGAAACCAAGATATAAAATATTGACATACCAAAAATGTACTTCCTAACTTTGTTGGAAGTATGAAAAAAATGACGTCACGTGCTCGACATTATTTTGGAATGCCCCTTCAGTTGATACAAACAATATTCCTGAAAGCCGTAAGAGCGAGCGTATCAGGCATTTTAAGTGGTTGACACTATCTATACATATGTTATTCCTATCGTAACCGTAGGTACTTATTTAGTTAAAGATATTATTATATTTTTGAATTAAGCTATATAATAAATTTATTACTGTGTAAGTTGAAAACTATTCTTTAGTGTGCCAGTGCGCGAATCTAGTAGCAATGTTTATAACACTTGCTCTACAATGGCACTGTTACTGTATTATGGTACGGTACCTATTATGAATGACGAAATGCATTCACCATCAATATTCTACATCGAAAATATGTTTCTGAATATGCCAATAAGTAACTAGGTATTTTATAAGGGCGGAATTGAGATATTTATAAGGTATAGGTACCAAACAGTACTTACTAGTCCAAAGTACCTAATAAACCCATATTCTACACTGTAGTTTATTTATTTTTAATAGGCACATCTTTTTACCTACTGCAATCCCTCGTAACTCTAAAAGTTAACTTTAATTATTAGTATAAATATATATAAAAAAAAAATTGTAATCTTAAATCTTAAGTTAGTTTATAAAATATTCTCACAATTATGAGAATAAAGTTTCTTTAACCGTACTACAGCTATTTTTTCGGGTGTTGAATGTCTTATTTAACTCTTGAAAACTGTATTTCAATACAGCAAATTGAAATCACACTCAGCGCATATTTCGATTGAATCGTTCGTAGCCATTCCATCGCTTAGCAACGCAGGCAACAACTCGACTCCTCAAACCTGCCGACCAGCGGCACAATGCTCATGGCAGCCATGGCTGAACTGTTTAAAATACTTGAGCCGATATTTCCCCCGTGAGAAGTATCCAGTGTGTGGCGGTATGTGACACGGGATTCTCCAAGTGCCGGTAGCCCGAGGTAACTCCAATCCGACCTTTATTGAGAATTTAAGCGTATTCACGGAATACGCTTATCGCTTCTTTTCATGTACAGTACACCTACAGTTAACTTAACGTGCAAGTGCACATACCTATTCGTTTTCTCTGCAGTAAGTACCTAACATAAAGGTTCTTTACTTAGGTATGTATCGGTAAAAACCTCAAGAAGTGCGTGCTTGCATGTAGTAGTTAATGTATTTGTGTAAATCTAGTATTGTGTTTGTGCGCAGTATAGCTAAAATAATAAATATGGAGGAAAATGTTTAAGAAAGTATTTTCTATAATTTAATTAAAGATCCAAAGGCATATTTCGTAGGCAAGGCCCTAGGCAGGCGTACAAGAGAAACTTGTTTAATGGTCTATAGTTATATACGAGGATATTGTTTGGAATTAGCTAATTATGAGACTACAAGTACATGTTCTCGTTTCTACGTTTGATTTTGAACCTTGTGACGATCACAATACAGTCTTTATTTGGTTTGGTTTGTTTGGTTTGGCTTTTATTGAGAGACAACATACATAGTTTTTTACGTCAAATGCAATAAAATTGAGCTGGATGTTTGTTCTTAGAAATATGGAAGCAGGTGGCAATTGTTCCTTAACTAGGTATCCGTTCGAATATTCCGGTCGAGTCGCGCAGGTAGAGGTGAGTCACCGCTCACCATGCAGCGAAAGTATTATTTATTCATGGTTCCACTCATTAGGTAGACACTGC
The DNA here is from genome assembly GCA_947034925.1 of Eudemis profundana. NCBI lineage: Eukaryota > Metazoa > Arthropoda > Insecta > Lepidoptera > Tortricidae > Eudemis > Eudemis profundana. Next base: position 33,705,552 of record OX344794.1, read on the forward strand.
ACGGCCATGACGTAGTCGTATTCGACTCAGCAAGCCTTGAAGTTGGACACAACGTGATGAAAACAACTTTGCCTTAGTATTCTGTAAATTGTATCCCACCAAAAACATTCTGTAAAAAACTAGCCAAGTCTCGATGGAGCTGCTTGTTTATCTCTAAAAAGTAATGAAATCTAGACAAACTCGTGCCAAGTCTAAGGTTCCTTACTGCGATTTCTTTATTATTATAGTTAATGTTGTGTGACTTGGCCGTTGAACATTCTTTATACGTTAGTGGGTACAAGTCAATTTGGTTTACACGTAATGTTATATCTGTTGTAACTATCCATGTTTGTTAAGCAAGATAATAGCCCATACTGGTATTGGTAATTGGACGCTAGTGTCTAATTTTAGGCTGTTGTTGATTGTGCCCACTAACGTATAATTTAATTAAGTAAACGCAAATTGACTAACGTATAAAGAATGTTCAACGGCCAAAAAAACAATATTTTGAATTTTTTTAAGTCATTTATATACTCGTACTAGGATAGGTATATCAATCCTATATCATTATTGTCTCGGCTAGGTGCAATCTTGGTGTGGCCATATTATATGATTAACCACTACGCATTATGTAACAGCGATGTGCATGTAAATAGGTACCTACAACCTTTTGTAATTCTATATGGATTTACCTGTACCTAACGTCTTTATATGTGCAACCTTTTATACATGACTTATACGTATCTCTATTTAGATATCATTGCTTTATTTGAACGCGCTGGTTTTAATATGTTCAAGGGGAACGTAATTAAAGTAAAACTACGCAAGTAGTTACCAGTGTATAGGTGCTGATGGTTGATGTTTGCCTTGAAGAAACACAGCGCAGAAATCATCCAACCGTTATTTCTTTCCCGTACACGAGACAATAGTGTCCCGGCCCTTTGGGAGGCGTGCGCGGAGCCGAAGCCAACGCGTAGAGGCCCTTTCGACAATTTAATGAAAAGCAACGTGTACACCCAGCGGATGCTGTCCCTGCCCGTGTCACGGGACGCACACAGAGACAGCCCCCGCCAGATGCAAGGACTATTGTTGATTGATGGAATCTGAATTTACTGGGTTATGGTGGTGGAATTATGGACTAGATACTGGGCTAGGGATTGAAACATGGCGGCGCCTGTCAGGAAAAGTGTCTCATGGCTTTCGCGGCACTGACAGACCGTGACTTGCCCTCCGCTGATGGGCCCCTGTTAAATAGCGACATTATGAGCAATGGCCCAGGGGCAACACCGCTGCCGAGGGCTGCAGGGTGTCGAGAGGTGTGCACACAGCGCAGAAATCATCCAACCGTTATTTATTATTACCATTTTATAAAGAGGTCTAGTTAAAATCATTATAGTACCTAGTTAAAATCATTACGGTTGTTAGTATAGTACCGGTACCAGGAGGCATTGTCGCCATTGCACCGCCGTGACCAACTAGATATCAAATCATGACCTACTAGATTATTATAATACTTACATACATTATAATAACACTGGCGCAGATAACACACTGATGTTTACACTACTGGTTGCAATAATGATGGTGATTATGTACTGTTTCCGAACGCATAATACAGGATTTATGATATGGGTGTAGATATAGTAGGTACATTACACAACTAGGGTGGTAATACAAAGAAAGCGAGGGACGTAAATATGCGATCGAGGGCTTTCTTTATTACCTGCCGTGTTGTGTACATCATTTTATGTCTACACTTGGCCAGAAAGCGGCTGTGGCATAAAGGTATTTTCCCATTATGATTTGTTTTCTAGTAAAAATCGAACTCAGCGGAGCTCTACCCGTTGTTATTCTTTTTTCTCAAGAGCAGAGTGTAAGGCTGCCCGTCCACCGGAGTGGAGAGAGCCAAAATTAACCAATAGAATTTAAACTTTTCTTGGCCCCGCTTCAGTTGACATGGATTATAACAATTCTATTGGTTATATAAGTAAGTCCGCTTCAGTGGACGAGAAGACTAAAGGAAATCTGTATCTGGCGCGGATCACTAGGTACCTAGTTATGGGCTCGGCCGCTCTATACTGCAACTTCGTTTGCGAATGTGAAAAAAAGTTATAATCCCTCTTTTTTCAGTACCGTGACTGGTAAAAAGTATTCTATAAAGAGCCTTTGATATCCAGCTTTCCTTGCATTAATAATTAATACAAAAATAATTATTTAAAAAAACCGACTTCAAACGAACTTATTCGAGAACAAATGCACGAGGTAATAAAAGATACACTCTAAAAAATCTGAGCCAACTAAGAGAAAATCTCTCTTTAAATTAAATAAAACAAACAAGATATTAAACATGTCAACGAAAGCTGATTAATTAAAACAGCAAGTTCATTAGTGATTAAAACAATAATCGAGAATCTTGATAATTTTAACAAATAATATTCCTTGTTTCTATCATTATTTTCTTCTTTGTATGATTCGATCATGTTTATTTAGTTACCTCATACATCTATGCTTGTTGAATCAAATCAGAACTCGTTAATTGAACTATGATAAACAATCAATATCATCTTAGTTGGTGCATCTAACATCTTGTTAGGCTCGTGTGGAATCAAGATGCTTGATTATAATTATCACGATCTTTTTAGAGTGTACACAGCGTGGGGACTACAGCCCATTCACTCTCACCTATGAGAGTAGGCCTGTGCCCAGCAGTGGGACGTATATAGGCTGATGATGATTATGATTTGGATGTATGTGTGCCTATAATATTCGAAGAGTACCCTTCCTCTGAGTTCCCTAGAAACAGAGTAGTGTAGATGAGTGAATGATTTCAGAGTGAGGATGTCCCGGCTGGTGCTGGCATTAGTGGTGGCGGGTGCGTCCGCGCAGCTCACGCTGGATGGCGTGCGCTGCGGGCAGTTGCAGTGCCAGCAGGATGAGTACTGCTCGCCCGAGACCAACCGTTGCGCGCCCTGCGCCGTCATCTGCAACAGCACGCATCACAACTACGACGCGGGGCTTTGCGTCAAGGAATGCCAAGGTATTCTATTGTTTTTAGGGTTCTGTACCCAAAGGGTGCCAACTGGATGGGGTATGTCTCGTCTGTCCTTCTATCCAACTGTCCGGCTTTCCGACCGTCCGACCATCTGTCTCTCCGTCTGTCACAGGGCTATAACATACGGAAGGACGTGAATCGTATAAGGTACAGATTTGAAATTTTCGCAGAATGCGTGTTGTGTGTGTGGGTAGGCCTACTAATCTACCCGGCTAAGACTTTTACTCAATAAGGCCTCATAGGCAAAGTCAAGGGCTTGAAACACCAAGTGACTGTAGCTCGCCTGCATGATGTAGGTACGTACACCAAGGAGGTTGGAATACTAATATATAGAAATACATCTGCGGTAAATACAAATTACCTACCTCACGCGTCACACTACAACCATACTCCATAACGCTGCACTTAACTCGAGCTGCTACTGTAGATAACTTATAAATCGTACTTATATGTATGTTGTGATTGACTTATGTGGGGTTTAGGTTAGCTTAGTTAGTTTTAATTTTGACATATAGGTTAGATATATTCTGTGTGTTGTAATATACTTATGTTATGGGTTTTACATTGGAGTAGGTACTTTGTTCAATATCGCTCGTGAGGGCAGCAGGAAACAATGGATGAGTACCAATATAGCAAATAGCGCTCATCAACATGTGAGGCAGGGAGTAATTAGATAACGTCAGGTGTAAACAAAATTCCAAGAACGATACCGTTTTCCACGGTGACTTATTGTGTGCGATGAAAATCCTCGAGTCGTGCGATGACTAATATCTACAAACAATAATAATAGGACCATCTGGCTCGATGACATTTAACTTTCGACTTAACTGCCTTAGACATAAAGCCGCTTGTCATCGCCCAACGTGGACCCGTAAAACCAGTTTTGTGACCGCAAACCGCCTACTTACTATGTTTGTACTCTTCTAACTGGATGCATCTCATTCACTCATTTGGCGCATATTGTGAATATTTCAGGTTGAACGGTTGAGACGATGGAAAAAAGTTTCATATTTTTTATACCACGAACGTGCAACAGTATTCCACAATAGGAATAATACCTATTATGCTTATTTATTTGTATATGGGTACTAAAATTATGCTCATGTGAAGTATTTACTTATGAAGTCGATAAGTTATAAAGCCAATCTACCTATAAACCTGAAAAATACATTCCATATTCAGTCAGGAAAATAAAAAATATACAGGTTAACCAGGTACTGAGAGGTAAAAGAACGCAAGTATCGCGCGCCCAGGCCGGCGCATGCAGCGTCCGTGAATTTGAAGAATGCAATAGCAGGTTGCGCCTCGTACCGCGGTACCCAGATTATGGGATCCGACATGTTACGATTTATACTGTAACAAGCGATAGCCGAGTTAAAAGAGTTTCATTGGTAAAGGGTGCAACACAATGCCCTAGCCGACACGGTCTGTTGGTTACGACAGGTACCGACGTCACGCACACACGCTCTAGAGGCAAGTCACGCACACTAACCCAATTCCAGTCTCATAATTATAGAGCTATCTCCTTTGATTCCATGGAAAACAAAGAAATTGTTCGAGACGGCCAACAATTAAGTGTATATGTGATGTGATTATCGGACAAATGGACCGCATTAGTTAAGTGTTTATATCGTGGTAAAAAAAGTGTTATTTAATTTAGTTCAATCTCATAAGAAGTGTTATGTTTTGTGTTTACTTATTCTCTGTTTCCCTTAGACATAAGTTTTACAAATAAAAGATTTAATTTCGTTTGTTTTACTTACCCATTAGGATCTAAATAAGAAATAAAGAAGTTAGGTAAACTAGAATTCCTATTTAGATCCTAACAGCGCGCCGCCTCATACAACACTGAGGCGCGGACGGGCGAGAGCGGGGATATTTATACTCCCAGGTTGGGGGGGCTGAGGTAAACAAAACTACTTGGCGCGCCGCGCGCTCCGCTCAGTCCGGACGATGTTTTCGCGCTGTAAACTATGATAAATGCATGTAAAACGTATGTAGAATTGATAAGTAACCTATTTGTAACAAGTTATTGTGTAAAAATACATGATTTCATAATAATGTCAAAATGTAAACAAACCGAATTCTGAGAAATAAAGATAATGGATTCCGGGAAAGGAATGGCAGTGGTGGGAATGTATGGCGAAAGGCAAAGTAGAGGGGATACCGGAGCGTTATAAAATAGGCATAGAAACCCGTAGGAAGCCAGTTCCGTCCGATCCAGTACCCGAAGAAAATAAGAAGAAAGAAGCAGTCTTCAAGAAACAGCAAGAGAGCTTAGCTCGAAGTAGTAGTAGGGAAATCTCTGCTCCAGTACTAGAAGAAATCGCCTGCCTACCGCTGCCGCTCCCGAACCTACGAATCCAGCGTACCAACGTCATCGGTGTTTTTATTTCGACGTCAATCAAATACCTAACCAGTGCATAGGTGCGAGCCCGCACATGCTGGTCCTTCGAACCGGATAATTCAAGAATCAAGAAAGAAAATGCCGGTGACAAGATCCACGTCGGGGAAGCGCACGCTCGGCCAGTTAATTTTCGAGGCTGGAAACAAATCGGACGGAACTCCACCCACGCAAACGTCCTCCTCGGTGCACGGAACCACCGAGGGGGAAACTTCGGGCACCACGTCGTGCACCGAGACTACGGCGACGCCAGGCACCGCCACAGAATCCAGTCAGCCTGAGCAGTCGCCGCGGTCCACCCGGCAGTCGGCAGCGGGCACCCCCATAGTGTCAAGCCCGCCCGCGCCACTGCCTTCAGAATCAAGAAAAACCACGGTGGCATCGGGCACCCCCATAGAACCTAGCCAGCCCGCGCCACCACCATCGAAGTCTACAAGGAGCAAGAGTATCAAGACGACGTCGTCCACCCGCGCGCGCCGGCTAGCGCGCGCTAAGGAGGATATGCTCAGGATCAAGCTGGAGCTCGCAGAGGCGCGCATCGCCCTGCTAGAAAATGAAGAAACCGATGAAGATGACAACGACACAGTGTTGTCAACGTGCCACCAGCCTGAGCAGCGGGTAGAAGAGTGGTTGGAGACAAGCCGCAACCACGTACTCGCCATAGCCGACGTCCCATACAACGAAGAGGAGCCCGAGCCGGCACCCCCACAGAAGATGTCTACGTCTCAGCAAGGGAGATCGCCGCACACCCCCATAGTGAACGTCGCGCCCGCCGACGCCGCCGCCGTGCATCCCGGGCCCGACGCAGTTCCCGCCGCCGCCACCGCCGTGCCCGTCGGGAACAGTGCGGCTCCCTCATCGACATCACCACCGGCTCAACCAGGGAAGACATCACGCAACCCCATAGAAGCCGTTCCCGTCGCAGCCGCCACCGTAGCGGCGCGCGCCGGGCCCGGTACTATCCCCACCACTGCGGCCGCCGTGCCCGGAGGGGATAGCGCGTGTTCCCTCGCCGCCATGCTCCCCGCAACCGCGCCGCCCGCGGCCCCCGCGCCGCCCGCGGCCGCCATGTACCCCGCGTTCATCGCCGCGCCGCCGACTACGACGGCCTACGGGTACACCGCTCCGCTCTATGAAGATGCTGCAAGACTTCGAATGTATCCACAAGAGGATACACAGCGGGACAACTCTACTGCGATTGCGACGCCACAACAAAACGTCAACATATCCGAGTTAGCCTCCGCCATCGCGATCGCCGCACGGGTCGGTCATCGAGAAACATCGCGATATCACATTCAGTTACCAGATTTCAACGGCTGTCATCGAGAATGGTTGTCGTTCAAGGCAGCTTTCTACGCGTCCGCCCCTACCTACACGGAAGTGGACAACATTGCAAGACTACGAAAAAGTCTGAAAGGAAAAGCAAGAGAAGCCGTTGAAAATCTTCTCATCTACAACTCCCGCGCCGAAGACGTCATGAAGACATTGGAATCCAGATTTGGACGTCCGGATACCATCGCCCTCGCCGAGCTCGAGCGCCTCCGCGCTCTACCACGCCTCTCCGACGGTCCTCGTGACATCTGTGTCTTCGCCAGCCGCGTAGCTAACACAATTGCTACACTTCGCACACTCAACAAGCCGCAGTACCTCTACAGCCCTGAAACAACGAAGGCCGTATTGGAGAAGCTAACACCGAGTCAGCGATACAGGTGGTTCGACTACGTAGCCATGCATCCATCCGAAGATCCGGAGCTGATGAAGCTGTCCATCTTCCTACAGCGAGAGGCGGACTACTGCGCGCCTTACGCTTTGCCGGAAAACGTCGAAACCGCCACTTCGCACCCGAAGAAGCCTACACATCGAACTTTCACCACTATGGAGAAGCCGGCAGCCAAGTGCGGCGTGTGCGGCGCAGTCGACCACAAGATAGAAAAATGCTCGAAGTTCCTAGAAGGTGACGTCGCGCACAGATGGAAGACAGCAAAAGCACAGCGGCTATGTTTTCGGTGTCTACGCTACCGGGGGAAGGTGCACAGCTGTAAACGCGCCAAGTGCGGTGAAAACGGCTGTGAATATTCTCATCACAAGTTACTGCATTATACGAAGCCTGAAGAAAGAAACGAAGCCGTCACCTCTACGTGGTCTCCGAGGGGCACGCGCGCATTTTTGAAAATAATCCCGATAGAAATTTCCGGACCGGCGGGAGCTGTGCGCACTTACGCCCTTTTGGATGACGGCTCAACCGTTACACTTGTGCAAGAAGACGTCGCGCGGGAGGCGGGGCTCGACGGGCCGGTCGAGCCGCTGCAGATAGAAGCTATAACTGAAGAAAAAATCGACGCGTCGAAATCTCGTCGAGTATCGCTACAAATACGCGGTACGTGCGAAACACACAAGATTTACGCACGTACTATTGAAAACCTACGCTTGTCGCCGCAATCGATAGAAAATGAAGATCTTCACGCCTGTAAGCATCTTATGGACATAGAAGATCAACTAAAGTACGAATCAGCAACGCCACGAGTGCTCATTGGACAAGACAATTGGCACTTACTCGTCGGGCACGAGACACGCTGCGGTCAACCGAGTCAGCCGGTGGCAACACGCACGTCGCTCGGCTGGGTACTTCACGGCGCGCGCACGCGAATCATCGGACATCGCGTGCATACAATCAATCATCTGGCCTGCGAAGAAAAGGAAGATTTGAACGAGCAATTAAGCAAGTACTTCGCCATCGAGTCGCTGATGATCGAGCCGAAACGTCCGCAATCGGACCCCGAAGAGCGCGCCATCCAGAAGCTAGCCAGTTCGACGACCACTACGGCCGACGGCCGTTACCAGACCCCGCTGCTGTGGAAAGAAGAGGACCCGCGTTTTCCTGACAACTACGAAAATACGCTGAAACGACTTCACAACATAGAAAAAAAGTTAGACAAGGACGACAAGCTTAAGAAGAGATACAACGAAGAAATGAATGCCCTAATAGAAAAAGGGTATGCCGAGCCCGCGCCGCCTACGAAGAACAAGAAGTTGTGGTACCTACCACATTTTGCAGTCATCAACCCCATGAAGCCCGACAAAGTCAGAATTGTCCATGATGCTGCTGCGAAGACGAGAGGAGTCTCACTCAATGACAGACTACTCACTGGGCCGGACCTCCTACAGTCGCTGCCCGGAGTATTGATGAGATTTCGCCAGCATCCAGTCGCCGTCGGAGGAGATATCTGCGAGATGTTCATGCAAGTAAAAGTGCAGCCGACGGACCGCGACGCGCTCCGTTACCTCTGGCGCGGCGATCGACGTGACGACGCCCCGCCCGAAGAATATCGGATGACGTCACTCATCTTCGGCGCAACGTGTTCCCCGTCGATCGCAATATATGTGAAAAACACGAACGCGCAGAAGTATGAACACGCTCACCCAGAAGCCGCCAAGTCAATCGTGCGAAATCACTACGTCGACGACTACCTACAGAGTTTCAAGACAGAAGCGGAAGCGATAAACGTAGCGAGCGACGTGCAACGCATCCATAGTCACGCCCACTACGAGCTACGGAAATGGACTTCGAACTCACCGCGCGTGTTAGAAGCGTTCGCCGCGCCGCCCGCTACAGTCAACGATGTCGAGCTCAACAAAACCGAGATGAAAAATGAACGTGTACTCGGTCAAGTGTGGAAGCCGTCGGCGGACGAAATCGCCTTCAACTTGGACCTCAGCCGATTGCCGCCCGGGATAATCGAAAACAAAGAACCTACGAAGCGTCAAGTACTCAAGATTATGATGTCGGTTTTCGACCCACTCGGGCTAGCAGCACCGGTCACAATCAACGCTAAGAAAATACTACAAGAAGTATGGCGGCGGGGGACGGACTGGGACGAAAAATTGGACAGCGATCTCGCACAACGATGGGTCGAATGGACTCGTCATCTACAAGCACTGCGGGATATCTCAATACCGCGGTGCTACTCCGGCTTCAGCGACGCTGTTGAACTCGAGCTGCACACGATGGTCGACGCGAGCGAGACAGCATATACTAGCGCGCTCTACTGGCGGGCGGTATCGGCGGACGGGCACGTGCACGTGTCACTCATCACCGCCAAGGCAAAGGTGGCTCCTTTGAAGATTACTTCCATACCGAGGATGGAACTACAAGCAGCAGTAATGGGCAGTCGCATGGCTGCGGCGGTCATCGAGGAGCACGATAGAAAACCCGACAAGAAAATATTTTGGACGGACAGCCGCACCGTGCTCGCGTGGATAAGAGCGGGCGCACGCTCGTACCGCCCATTCGTCGCTCATCGTATAGCAGCCATCGAAGACAACAGCACGGTCAACGAGTGGCGCTGGGTGCCGTCAAAACTGAACGTCGCTGACGAAGCAACTCGAGAAGTACCAGAAGACTTCAGCAGTGGTCATCGATGGTTCACGGGACCGGAGTTCCTGTACGGCGACCCCGCAACGTGGCCGCAAGAACCGCCTCAGCAGCATCACGAAAACACAGGCGAAGAACGAGTGAACGCCGCCACCGAGAAGTACGACCGCGACCCGCGAGCCGCGGTGCCAGCGGCCGAGCGCTTCTCTAAGTGGGAGCGCCTACTACGGATAGTTGGGCGCGTACTACAGTTCATCGACCTCTGTCGTCCTCGCCGAGCGAAAACGTACTACAAGCGTACATCGAAAAACAAAGAAGCGGACCCGTCTTGGAAGAAAAAATGCATAAGCGACGCGTCGAAAAAATCAACACAGAAAACGCAAGAAAAAAGAAAATATATTCTACTCGACGCTACTTACCTACGGAACGCGGAAAACATCGTAGTACGGGCCACACAACGTGATTCATTCAGCGAGGAACTACGTGATCTGCGGTGCGGGCGGGCGCCGGCTACACAAAGTCGCTTACGTCATACGGCGGTCGAACTCGTCAATGACGTCATCATTATGAAGTCACGCATCGAAGCCATCGAAAACGTCGCCGGGCTAGAGAAAAGGCCGCCGATACTTGACGGCAACCACACGGCTGTCAAACTATACATCGACTACATACACCGGCAGCTCAACCACCATGGGGCCGAGGCGACCATCAACGAGTGCAAACAACATTATTGCATACTACGGCTACGTCCCGTCGCTAAAATGGTGCTGCATCGCTGCCTACCATGCCGCATCAAGAAGTCGAGACCGCCGGTCCCGCCAACTGGCGACCACCCCAGGAGCCGCCTTGCTCATCATCAGCGGGCCTTCACCTACACCGGTCTTGACTACTACGGCCCGGTCACTGTGACGGTCGGGCGCGGGACACAGAAGCGCTACGTCGCGCTTTTCACCTGCCTCACCACACGCGCCGTCCACCTGGAGGTCTCGGCCAGCCTGAGCGGCGACTCGGCGGTCATGGCCCTCCGCCGGATGGTCGCGCGCCGCGGCTGCCCCACGGAAATCTGGTCGGACCACGGGACCAATTTTCACTCTGCGAACAAGGAGCTGCGCCAGGCCTACGACGAGGCCGTAGAAGAGGAGGCTGCACGGCGTCTCATCAGCTGGCGCTTCATCCCCCCGGGCGCCCCCTTCATGGGAGGCGCCTGGGAACGCATGGTGCGGGCCGTCAAGCAGGCCCTACATGCCGTGCTGGCGGAGCGCCACCCGAGCGACGAGACCCTCATCACCCTACTCGCCGAGGCGGAGTACACCGTGAACAGCAGGCCACTAACACATGTACCTGTGGACCCCAGCGAGCCTGAAGCCCTCACGCCGAACCACTTCCTGCTGGGCGGATCTGCACGCGTGCCGACACCCGGCACCTTCGACGACACCATGCTCACCGGTCGCGCCACCTGGAAGACGAGTCAGCGCCTCGCCGACCACTTCTGGAGTCGCTGGCTCCGGGAATACCTGCCCTCACTCCAAGACCGGCGGGAGCCCTATGGACGTGGACCTGGTATCAAAGTGGGAGACGTCGTCCTCATCGCCGACGGAAACCTGCCTCGGAACACCTGGCCCCGCGGACTCGTCATCGCCTCGTACCCGGGCCCGGACGGAGTGACCCGTGCAGTCGACGTGAAAACCAAAGGCGGCGTGCTGAGGAGGCCTACCAAGAAGCTCGTGATCCTGCCCACGGAGCCTGCCGACTCTTCACCAGCGGAGATGCAACGATCAGCTGATCGATGCACGGCGGGAGAGATGTTCGAGACGGCCAACAATTAAGTGTATATGTGATGTGATTATCGGACAAATGGACCGCATTAGTTAAGTGTTTATATCGTGGTAAAAAAAGTGTTATTTAATTTAGTTCAATCTCATAAGAAGTGTTATGTTTTGTGTTTACTTATTCTCTGTTTCCCTTAGACATAAGTTTTACAAATAAAAGATTTAATTTCGTTTGTTTTACTTACCCATTAGGATCTAAATAAGAAATAAAGAAGTTAGGTAAACTAGAATTCCTATTTAGATCCTAACAGCGCGCCGCCTCATACAACACTGAGGCGCGGACGGGCGAGAGCGGGGATATTTATACTCCCAGGTTGGGGGGGCTGAGGTAAACAAAACTACTTGGCGCGCCGCGCGCTCCGCTCAGTCCGGACGATGTTTTCGCGCTGTAAACTATGATAAATGCATGTAAAACGTATGTAGAATTGATAAGTAACCTATTTGTAACAAGTTATTGTGTAAAAATACATGATTTCATAATAATGTCAAAATGTAAACAAACCGAATTCTGAGAAATAAAGATAATGGATTCCGGGAAAGGAATGGCAGTGGTGGGAATGTATGGCGAAAGGCAAAGTAGAGGGGATACCGGAGCGTTATAAAATAGGCATAGAAACCCGTAGGAAGCCAGTTCCGTCCGATCCAGTACCCGAAGAAAATAAGAAGAAAGAAGCAGTCTTCAAGAAACAGCAAGAGAGCTTAGCTCGAAGTAGTAGTAGGGAAATCTCTGCTCCAGTACTAGAAGAAATCGCCTGCCTACCGCTGCCGCTCCCGAACCTACGAATCCAGCGTACCAACGTCATCGGTGTTTTTATTTCGACGTCAATCAAATACCTAACCAGTGCATAGGTGCGAGCCCGCACAGAAATTCTGTTAGGTATTGCATTTTTCGTTGCTGCAGCGCCGAAGCTTCGCACACAGCACAGCAAAGTTGCTCAAAGCTCTCAAAGCCTGTTTTCTATTAGCTCGGTGTTTAACTTTGACTGACTTTAATAATGGACTAAGTGAATAGTTTATTTCTCCAGGAACGGTTACGGATTCTTTCCACTTTAGTGCCTCCAGATTAGTTTCCTTGCTGTTTTCCAATTCAATTTCTGCGAGTTATTGCAAGTTTATATTAAAATATGAGAATTAGAGTGCATCGTTCGCTTGCCTGGGTGGATTTCACAGCTTTTCAAACGCCGTCATCACCAATCCCGATATTAGGGCATTTTTATTTTAAAATCTACGGTTAGGCGAAACTAACTTAAGCTATGTTCAAATACCGTCTAACCTGTCAGTTCGTGACGAAATGTATGGAGTTTGACAATAACCGTCAGTTCTGTGACGTCCTGCTAACTGTCAGTTAAGAACGCACTTTAAATAAAAAAGCCCATTATGATGACATATTTTTAAAAATTACTTAATTTTTGATCAAATCATGAAAAAAGTATTGTACCATTTTCGGATTTTATCAAAATAGTGTGTGTGTGTGTGTGTGTGTGTGTGTGTGTGTGTGTGTGTGTGTGCGCGCGCGTGTGCGTGTGCGTGTGCGTGCGTGTGTGTGTGTGTGTGGACTGTGTGAGGACGTGCGACTCAGACGGGACACCTGTTGCTCCCTGTTCTCTGGTGACCTGACTAGACGATGTTTACTTTGTTCTTTTGAAGCCGTCCTCTAATTTGTTTCTACTTGTTTGTCTTTGTTTGCGTTACCGGCAGCAGTGGACTCAGCCCGTAACCTTTAAAACAAAGCTAGCTAGTAAGGTAACGGCGCCTATTACCGGGGGTATCAAAATCGGCGCCCATTACCGCGGCATTTCAAAATATGCGTTTTATAAGCAAGCCGTTCGTTTTACAATAAAACATATTTATACAAAAGTGAACCTTATCTAGTTGACTAACGGATCTGTTTATGCAAGTGTGTGTGATTTTAACAACAAGCTCGTAATACGTCAGTTCCCGCGACGGCGGCGTAGGAAGTGGTTGTGTAGTACAAACGCGTCACGTCACATGCGAGTGTACCCGAACCTTATTTATTAGTTTACGTAATAGCTACCACTATTGAACGAATGCTACGACTGTTTAATGGTTGTTTATAGTTTTGTGCACAACTTGTTCGTGAACTTTATATTTTATTTGGCCTGGAAATGTGTTTAAATTGGAAAATAAAATACAGCGGTGATAGACGCCATTTTTGGTTGGGGAAACTAATACCGTGGTATACCACGGTAATAGGTAAGATGGTAATTTGATTCTTTTTGCTTTATCTTTTCTTTATGTTGACGGTTACATGCTCTCTTACAGTTATTTAAATTTTGATCTATTGAAGCTTTTAAAAAACTATTTCCGTGTTATGGAATATATTAAAGAAACCCTTAATTTTTAAACAAAACTTCAGTACTGAATCTGCAGTTTCTATGGAAACCCTGATTTTGTCATGTCGTTTAAATATTGTAATAATTAACTATATTTACATACCAGCTTTTTCATTTTGGTTTTATAGCAAGCTTGTTAAAACGATGTTTGATTTGTAATGAAATTGCAATTGTACCCAAAAGTTTTTATGGGTCGAGATTAGATTTTACAAAAATCCAAATGAAGTCTATTACCGATGGTACGATCACATGACACTCGGTAATAGAATGTATGGGAATCTTTTAGCGACCCATTCAATATTTGTTTGGGTCGGTGATAGATATAACAGAAGGATCTATTACCGAGTGACATTTCAATCTTCTCTTAAAATAAATCATAACATAACATTTTGTTTTGATTTCCAAAAACCTTGATGTACTTACTTACGAATAGGTATAATAATAATGTACGGAACCAAACTCATAAATATTATTTAACCCTCGGTATTGGGTGCCGAATTGTGTATCAGTTTACTATTACCGATGGTAAAAAATGCTGCTTTTTGTACCCTCGGTATTAGAAGCTAAATTCGCGGTAATAGAATTACATCCTATCCATTACCACGGTAATAGAAGATTCTCCCTTTCTGGTTTCAATAATTATTTTGTCAAACATAATAAAATAAAATAAGTTCAAAAAGTAGCGATTCGGAAAATTTAATAGACACTCTAAAATAAAAAAAATAATCTCGGGCGTTAAGGAGCTCTCATACCCATCATTTATTGGAATCATTTGAAAACTACCTAAATACCACGGTAATAGGCGCCGTTACCTTATGTACTTATGAGCGATTGCGAGTTCGGTGAAACATCTATGTTTCCAAGGCTTTGATAATATAAGTGATGGTTCACTCAGAGAATCAAGAATAATGTAGTAACCAGTATGCTGTGTGTTTCAGGTTACTTGCTGGATCTCCGGTACATGCGCCGGTCGCAGGGCTCCGAGTCAACCACGGACTACGGCAGTAAGTACTCAATATTCACACTTCAATAAAATTTAGTAATAGGTTCTTGCATTCGTCGTAATTCCTCCCGGCTGTCGACCCATCTTTCTTTTTCTTACAAATACAAAGACATATCATTTAAAGAACAGGACATGAAAACATTACTGACCGACTTTTCTTTTTATCACTGTTGTTTTTTTGCAATATCCTTGTCAGATTCTAATTCTAGCTCACTTTCCGCCCACGTAGTGTTATTGATTGATTATCTAATAAAACTTCCAGAGCAGAGCGAAATAAAATAACATACTGCTTAATAGAATAGACTTTTCTTTAAGCACCCTTTTCCTTTGACTAAATAAGCACCCTTTTCCTTTGACTAAACATATCATTGTGAATTAAAATAAATAAAATGGTAGGCCTGCTACTGGCATTGCATATACGCTCTCTTCTGTACGTATGTATGTTGCTTTGCTATTGATTTTGTGATTTTATATGACTATTATCTACGTTAAGCTTGCAGGAGATAATGTTTTATATTAAAATTAACGTAAAATTAGGGTAAGTGGAGTTAACTATGTATTTATTTACCAACGCATCTCTGTTGGTTATACGAGTTCAAATATAATTATATAAGGTGCTAACAAATTAGGTACCAATATTTTAAGAGATGTTAAGTTACATCAACACAATAAACTTTTTATAGAAATTAAGGAAACTTTTTATATGATATTTTTGGTTTTCATTTCCCGAACAAAATAAATAAATTAAAGTTCTACCCAAACATAATTATACTGTTAATTTAACTGATAAGAACATTTTCTGTTAAGTGGCTAGTTCATTCATATTGAAAAGTTAGTAACCATAAGATAATCAAAGAGGTCTTAATCACAGATTATTGTTTACCTCATTAACAGGGTGCTTTACGTAGCAAACTAACTTCCCTAATTTTCACCAAAAAACATATAATTTGTTTATTGTTTTATATATAAATAAACTCAGAAAGCTGAGTACTATCAGCCTTAAAAATATTGGTATCGAATTTTCTAGCATCATATACACCGTGGGTACGAGTTACCCGACAAACTTTAACCACGTATTCCTGTACCTCTAGCACAACTGTGACACGCGACTCTATGTCGCGCGACAAATGCTACCTATCTCTTTCCACTCAATATAGTGTGACAGTGACGGGTGGTGCTTTGTCGTGCGAGAAACGAAGTCGCGGCCAGTTATGCTAGACTTACTGATGGTATTACAAGTAAATAACGTTATATCAACATAGGTCGAATTTTGCCATTTTACATTAATACTCTTATGGAACAAAATAAATCAGTAAGTTCAGCCCCTCGTTATAAACATATCCTTACTGGAGGAAAAGTTATCAAAAAGAAAAAAAAAGATAAAATGGAAACGAAAGGTAATTTTTTTGGCCTCGTAGTAGCTTACCATCAAATACTGCGAAGGTTAATTGCTATTAAGTTAAAGGATTTAAAAAAATTAATAAAACTATCTTAGTCGCTTTTATTAGGGCTTGTTACACGCTTGGGAATTTTCATTTAAAAAATAATGAATATCTGTGAAAGTAAGCGTTTTTCGACTATACATCACATAACTTTTTTTACTCCTAATAGTTGTTAGAATCTATAGTTAAAGTTTGTCGGGTTACTCGTACCCACGGTGTATAATATGCGGCATCACGCAAAAAATACCGGAGAGATTTCCACGAAATTTGGTTTACAGGTACATTATAACCCTGGTCAACACACCGGATACTTTTTACCAGTCTACGGCGAAGTAGAATAAAAGAGACATTTCCCTTATTCCATCTCCGCGAATGTAGTTCCCTCTACTACCAAAATAAATAATTTCTAAGCAAAGCGACTGACTGTGATCTTAATGCACGTAAACCAGCGTTAGATAAAGGGAATTCATCTGATCAAAGATGGGTTAATTTTGTCTGACGCTTACTCTACGAGGTTTACAATCATAATAATCATTGCGAATGCGTTTTTACAATAAATATTGATGTTACAGATTAATGTTTCAATTTAATCTTCGTTAGTTAACTATTCATTCTTTCATTCCGTATTCGTTTTTATTGTAATAGACATAAATCAGTTATGTCGTAACTATTATTATTCATTTTCCTTGCTTATTACTTTCTCATTTAATTCAAATTATTTGAGTCAGCATTATTCATTTTAAATACTTGATTTCGAATCCATTTAAATAATGATATTTAAACTTCCACAATGAGTTAAGTTCACGTACGTTTTTAATTTATTAGAACCTATGTATTAGTTTGTGTTTGCAGCGCTTTGCCTGTTGCTATTAACACTGATGCTAAAACTGTCGTAGTTTGTAAGAATGCTCAATGCTCATGCCAGCTCATGCGAATATCTTGCCTCGGATGTTTCGAGATTTGACTGCGCTATTGCTCTTCTTGAATGGTGGAGTTTCGTTATGGTATAGTGCTACCTCCAAAGACTATCGAGGGAAGTCTGTCGTCTACGAAGTCCCTTAGTCAAGTTTCCGTTACCGTGCCACGGTACCGTTCGCTGTGGGTCAATACTAGGGGTCTGTCGGGATTAAATTATAGTAAAAATATGTGAGTCTAATGAAAAAAAATCAGTCAATGTTGTGTGTGTATATGGCTCGATAGTGAATAAAGGTATCTTTAATTCTTGTTTTTCTAGTATTTTACTAGAAGACATCATCTCGTTTATACTTATTATTTTAAACTGTGACCTGTTGTTTGAAGGTGTAGAGCGACAGGCGCGCGCGGCGCTGATTATCAGCGGTGTAGCGCTGGCAGTGCTCCTACTTGCGCTGGTCCTCGTTTGCCGCTCCAAGTTCTCTTGGAGATACTTTAAACAGAAGTTCCAGCCTACGAAGGTGAGTCACTACTGACTGGATACACCGACGTGGTATTTTACGTACAGTTACATAAATTGTAGAAAGCCTCTACATTTAGTAGTAGATACCGCCTACCTAACAAAGAAAGCTTTCCTCACTCTATATTCCATACATATATATATATATATATATATATATTTCATATATGGTCAACACAAATACAACGCACTATGGTACCACGGAGTGTTTTTTTAAGTTTATCAAATAAAGGTTTAAACTTTGCAGTGCGTTATTATGACGACACGTTTAGCCTAGTGGGAGTGACACCGCGTGCGAAGCTAGAGGTCCCGGGTTCAAATCCTGGTAAGGGCAAATGTTTGTGTGATGAGCACGAGTATTTGTTCCTGAGTCTTGGATGTTTTCTATCTATTTGAGTATACAATTTATATTTAAAAGTATGCATATCGTCGTCTAGTACCCATGCCACAAGCATTGTTTAGTTTGGGACTAAGTCGATTTATATAAGATTGTCTACACAATATTTATTTATTTACTATAAAAAATATATTGAATGGGTTTTAATAAGAAAATCAATCCCTGTGCTCAAAATACGCAAGGATAGTACGTGAACACTACGTATTTTTTTAAGCACCGGTTTAAAAGGTGTGCGTCAAAAACGCGACGCTTGACGCGCGTTACCGATTACACGCCGCGTCAGCGTCTTTAGCACCGTGGTGCGCACAGCATCGTCAAAAACGTGACGCCTGAGGCGCGTCACCGCGTACACGCCTCTTCCGCGTCTTTTGAGCCGCTTTTTGGTCGTAGCTTAACTTAAATTTGTTTTGTTTTTATTGGCAGTAAATATGACAATTATGAATTTCAGAATCGAGTAAAACAGTATCCGGCGACAGGCCTCACCCATCACAACCCACACGCAGAGATGCCGAAACCGAAACCCGAACTCAAATTAGACATACCGAATGCTGAACCCCTAAAGCGGCCCCAGCCTTTAAACGCAAGGGACCTGGATACTAGGACTTCACAGACTGAGAAGAGCCAAGGGGCCACGACCCCAAAAACGATGAGCACGGCACTGAGCAATCGGCACCCCGCTGAAGACACAACCTTAGACTTTTCGTACGACAACATGGGAATGAACGTCACTCCCCCTGAGCGCGCCGCACCCAGTCACAAGTTTTGAGTCTCCGCTACTATGATAACCGACTACGCGAACTATTTAGAATCTCTTTGTACTCACGAAGAACACGAATCTGAACGATTATAGTCATCATACAATTTTAAGCAGGTATGCAGTAGGTCATGTCGCTATAATTACTTATTAGGTAGGTACTTAGTCTAGCATATAGTACTTAATTTACTTTACGTATGGTTATGATGAGTTGAAGTGGTTCGGCACTTCTCGGCCCTTCGTAGAGCAGCTCAAACTTACTTTATATGAGATTATTAAACATATTTTTCATCGATAGGGCAAATGCAAATAGGTATAATGATTTCCATACAAGTACGATACTTCAATGTATGTATTAGATATCGAGAATACATCACAGTCGTATTATTTTACTAGTATGTTATTAAACGGTTTTAAAAGGCTTAGAAGAGAACATCGCTTTGATTTCAGTATAGTTTAATCTATTCCGAATCTATTTCAAGTATTCAGTACTGAGAATATTTTACAAGCCAATTTTATAAATAATTAATAACAAATGATAATTATTTGCTTCTTTGTACTCGCCATTAGATCATAATAATAAGAACCGAAATGTTATGGTCAGGGAGCGTAAGTTTGGTGCCGATGACGCAAAAATGACGTCAGGCTACATACAGCATGATTATTTTTAGGTTTTAGATTGATTTATCGTTACCGGAAATTACCGGTATCGTAAAAGCTATGAATTAATTTTATCACTACGTTTATTAGTTGGTGTCAATGGTAGAAGCCGTTTTATAAATCAAGATGTGTCTGCCTGTTTTATCTTATTTATTGCAACGGGAAATTGAAAAATACATATAACAGAAACGCATTTTGATATAGAAGGGACCGCATTCGGATAAGTATATGTCAAATCGCATATCCGACGAATATTTCCAATTTTCCGTAAAAAAAAAATACAAAAACAGACGTATACATTTTTACTTACAAAATTTTTTCTACCATTGACACGAATCAATGAAAGTAAAAAAAGATAATTAATCCATAACTTAAACGATACCGGTAATTTACGGTAACAGTAAATCAATGTAATATCTTAACTAAATCAGCCTGTATGTAGATAGACGTCATTTGCCTGTCATCGGCACGAAACTTACGCTCCCTGGTTATGGTATAAACCTGAAAGAAGGAACATGGTTGCTAGGGCCGCATATTTTTCCTTCAATATAATTGTTGCTAAAATGATGACTTACAAAGAGAGATATTGAATTTTAATGTACCTAATTACCAGTGGCGTGGACTCAAATTTATGTAGGTAAGCCGTGCCTTTGTTTGTTTTTGCTCGACTTGATGAGGCACTACCGTATCCCCAGATCCATAGGCAAGCCAAAACGAAGTTGGATTACGAAACTTATTCTTCAAGATCAGTAACATAAAGTGTTTACATACAATACATACCTATTTACATACATGAAGTGAATCGGCGGGAATCCGGTTGTTTAACCAAACAACCGGATTCCCAACGCCGCAACAACGCCTCAGGTAATCACCCTGAGTATGTGCAAATAAGAGTAAGCCTAGAGTAGACTTCTAGGCAGATCAACCTATAATCTAAAATGTTTTCTTATTGATCAATGGCCCCCCTATCATACACATATAAATTTGTTTTAAAAATATGACAGCATTGAATAGTCTGTATAGTTGACTTTTAAATACCTAAGTACTTAAATGTCAATTCTGTATGTAAATGTAAATTCTGTAGTTTGTACATGAATAGAGTCATAAAATGAAACTTGTACTTGGGTAGCACATTTATTGTATCGTATCTACTTACTATATATTTAGTTAGATCTTATATATTGTGTATCATATTGGTTATCGAGTTCAACTCGGGTTAAAATAAAAATTCAGCATAGCTGAGGTAATTTTTTTGTAAGGTATGTGTTACGTGTGTTGATGCATGATGGTCGCTGCTTATGTACTCGTGAACTTATTTACCTACTCTATTATGAACCTTTTGTAACTCTCCTAGTGTCCTGCTTAAGTTGTTGTCTGTTATCTATCATTGTTAATGTTTTCCTTTCCCTTCTCCAATAATTACTGATTATATAATTATTAGATGTTGCTAAGTTAAGTGCGGATGAGTGAAACCTAACAAACAATCTTATTAAAGCGAAAGTTTTAATGACAGTAATTGCTGTACGTTCTTGAAAAATCGATAATAACTACATAATAAAAGTAATGCCTTCTTCATAAAGGTATTTAGTACTGCTGCTACTGACAGCATTATTATGCCTCTTTCAAATAATGTGTAGGTTTTAAATCCATTTTGTAATTGATGTTAGATTTAAACTAAGACTCCTTTTTTCCACTGCACCTGAGTAACGACTAATGAGAAAAATTATTCCATCGACTACCAGAATTACATTTTGGAATAGTAGTAAAGACAGTATAAAAGGAATTACAAACGAGTGTCTGTTAGAAGCGCGAGTCGAAGCCGAAGGCTTTAATAACACGAGATAATTAGTAATTCCTTTACCGCCCGTGGCACACACAATTTTTTTCATCACATTTGCGAGGAAATAAATCCATTAGTGAGGCTGTGGGCTGACGTCACGAAATAAAAAAAAACAGTGGAAGTGGCATACGCTTCACTTTCTGTTCTGTGGCTGACGTATATGTAAGTACACTAACTTACTATTGTTGATATTCAAAGATATTCATGCGGTTTTCGAATTGTGATAATGGAAATCTGAATTCGGAAATTGCTAATCGAAGCTTGTTGCTTCTCTTTAAAAAAAATAATTACGCTCTAGGGTGTAGCTAATTCACCATTTTCGGGCTAGGCTGTAATATCACTGTTTATGGGCAAGTGTGATGAAAGGGATCTTACATGTTTATGACATGGTGAATTGCTTTTGTATCTACGATCTTCATTGAACCTTGGTTTTCTTCAAGTAATCACACATTATAATTTGTTAAACATTGATTGACAACTTGGCGTTAGTGTTACAAAAATATGTAAAGAAACCGTTTTACTCTGACTTTTAGAAATTCGGGTTGTCATTGTGTCAATTGGCAAGAAAAGTTACTATTTATATGACACTCACAGCTACATGTCTACGACATTGAGAGTTTTCTTTCTGCTCCGCGCTAGAATTTTTTATTCTTAGAGTTATAATGGTTACACTGAGAGTAAAACCATTGGTAGAGTCAGAATTTCTGGTTCAAAAAACTTTGTTGTACAAAAGCAAAAAGTATTATGCAACATTACTCAACGATAAAATTGGACACAAAAAGGAGCGATGTATAAGTAGTATATATGTCGCCGCCAACTAGCTTAATTAGCCATTTGGTTAACTGCCTAGCCTTTCCATTGAATGGGTTATGGTTGTTGAGAAAGAAAAATCTCCTCATAGTTGCTCTACTAAACGAACGGCCTAAGCATTGGCCAGCCATATTGGCTAAATTTCATCCAGCAAGTTAACTAAATGGCGCCGTTTAGTGAAAAGGCTAGGTATTTAACCAAATGGCTAATTAAACCAGTTGGCTGCGACATATATGTCACAATAAGATTATGAAAATTATTAATTTATTATTTTACTCGTACTTACTTTTGTAAGTACCTATCTAAACTGTTGGATAATTTTAAGTGCAATATGGATGTGATTTTTTAACACGCTGTTTTAGTCCGTCTAACCCGTGCAAAAGCCAGATTTTTCGAGAGTGAGAAGTGAAAAGACATTTATTGTCTTAGTCTTAATATACATATTACAAATTGGGTGTTGCGAATGGCTATAAATCAATTTGTGAGTGATATTCCTTGCGCCTTTAGTTTGACATGTATCTAGAACGTACATATGTCCGGTACATCGCGTGTCATGAGGGCTCGTATGTCAGGGGAATCGTTCAGGGAATGAAGTACCTACGTGGCCGCCTATCTAGCTAGCGCTACGAGCTATTTGTTTGACTAACGAGCGCAGCGACGCTTTTAATGTCGCTCCATCCACCAAACTGAAGGTTGAATGATGCTGTCATTTAGTCATCATCTGTCCACTATGCAAATGGTCTCTATGAAATTATGCTGGCCTAATTTAAAACATGTTCCTTTTCAATTTCAATTCGTGTGGACTAAACATATCTCCCCTACCGCCCTTTTTAGGGTTCCGCACCCAAAGCATGCCAACGGAACCCTGTTTATGAAAAATATAACTAATAACCCTGCTCCTGCTGCTTCACATTTATGTTAACTAAATATTTCAAGGCAAGAAAGCCCCCACATGTCTTTATCTCCCGAGACGAGCAAGGCCATAATTTAATGTCAAATAATATGAGCAAGTTATTTCATAAAGCCTATTTTAGATTTCTAACAGTTCAAACGGTTTTTGATACCTGTTCTTCAAATTCATTTCAGCAATCGGCGCACCCAAATTCTGCAAATATTTTGTACGATTAATATTACTTACAAAACTAAGCGAACAAGTTATAAATTAAAATTAAGCGTATTATAATTTTATTACTTACGTCAACGTCTTAATTTTGCAGCGTTTTATGGATTCTTAAGCGAGCCGACATCAACATTTCCGATTAATGATTGAAAGTAGGCTGAACCGCTACAGTCGATCCTGCTAGAATGTGTGCCAACCAATAATTCCTTTACAAAAAATAATAATATCTCATGAAAACCATAAATATGAAAATGGGAGCCAAGGTCAATAGGTGTTAAGAATATGCGTGATTATCGACATTGCCGATAAAAGAGTTGAAATATAAATAGGTGCCAAGTTCTGTAGATAATCCTGAAATTGGCTTATAAGTAACTACAAACAACATTCAAAAATAAATTTAAAACACTTTTTTTTTCTGTTACACTTATGTTTGCCTTTGAATTCTTGTAGTCTTGTATGTAGGTAATGCAACAGTAATATTTATTCGTAACTTAAGTAAGATTCGTCGTTTACTATGTAAGTAAGTACTCGTACTTGACACTGTCCCAGTAGTCGCCATCTTGACTGTTAAGGCATTAGCAATAGAGGACACAGCAGCGTGTCAACTATTGGGCATTAGCGTGTCAAACAGTATAACGTTTACCTTATAAGCATCATAGTTAGACATTTAAATAGGTAGTTATTGATTTATTTATTAAAAATACCGCAGAGCTACACTCACGCAATAAATTCGGGTCATTTTCTATGAACAATTATATAGATATTGACCCGAATTCATTGTCCGTGAGTGTATATACATATGCAAAAAATATAGTATGTACACGGTATCGAGAGCAGCAATGTAATCAGTAATTTCATTTGCGAAACGGGGCGTGCAGTTTGTTGAGTGTCGAGCCCTTGCCTGCACCCAGCTCGCCTATTGTGTACTGGAGAGTTACCCCGTTCTCGGAAACGTTATCTATTTTCTATCGCGGATGTTCCGGCCCGAGATTTTTTTCGTTTAAATTAGAGAACGTTCTCGAGAACAACACAATTTTGCAGAGCGCACTTAACCGTCAGTCGAGGACCGTGCTCACTGTAACGTGTACTACAAGTAGTTAATAAAATGATGAAAATCTACGATATGAGTGGGCTTTATAAAACTTCATCAGTTAAGTCCATTCTTTTTATTTTATATAGCTAAGTAATTTAACAATCGTCCATACGTTACATTCCATTAGACTTAATATATGACTAAGTCCGTGTGGTTGATGAGTAGTATTATGGGTAGTATTTTAGAATATATTGTCTTTATTATTATGTACTTGTTTTACAAATTTTACAATTTCTCGTTTTTATAGTTAAATTTTTTTGTTGACTAAAGTTGTCTGGCAAATGGCATCGAATTTATTAAACAAGATGTTAGCGTCTCCTTAAATTTGTTTGTCAGATAATGATAAATGGAAGAGGTGTGAGGCGATCGAAATAAATTTCAACAATACATAGAACTTTTTAAGCTACGTTCATACGCTACTATAGCACGGGTGTCATAATAAACTGCAAGCGCTCTTGAATAGGACTTCGATGTCGATGTTATTAGCTGTCCTATGCTAACTTATAATCCGATCCAAAGCTTGTTGCATCTTGGTGGCAAATTGATTTTAGTTCTATGTTAGTTTGATTAACCTAGCATATACTCTAATCTGTAGGTATACTTCCTATTTGTATAGTATGCAATATGAGTATTATACCTAATTGTGGGCTAGGCAATCGTAGGTAACTTATAAGTATAATACAGAAATTAAGGAGAATATACATATTACATTTACTGCGATTTTACTCTTTTTCCATTAATTTAATAGCTTCTAGTGTAAATAACAAATATAAGATTTAAAAAAAACACATTACATTGATATTACAATAATATCGTCTGGCTCGCTAATTAACCTACTTACTTTTATCACAATAGTAATCCTTAATTCGACGGATTTTATTTTACCTTTTTATTGCCATTAATGAGATTTGTTTGCCATCCGACGATATTGTGTATCATCAATTACAACTTATTTTGATGTCGGGTGAAGCTGTTTATAAAAAAAAATACTAGAAAAACATTTTGAGGTTTCTCTATCATGTCATGAATGATTAAATTTCGATGTTTGATTTCACTTCTAAAGATCTTATCATGATTTTTTTTGTTTTTTAATTATGCAGACTTATAAGTATACCCAAAATCGTTATGGCGACATATATGCGACATTAAAGTAAGATTGTTTATTTATGAGTTATTTTATATTACTTGTGCCTACACAAGTAAATAATAGTTTAAAAAAAAGATAGGTACACTCTAAAAAAAATTGGTTGCTCCTAACAAGATTGTGATAGTTATAATCAAGCATCTTGATGCTCGTATGGAACGAGCCTAACAAGACGTTAGATGCACCAACTAAGATGATATTGATTGTTTATCATAGTTCAATTAACTATGTTTTGATTTGATTCAACAAACATTGATGTATAAGGTAACTAATTAAACATGATCGAATCATACAGAGAAAATAATGATAGAAACAAGGAATATATTTGTTAAAATTATCAAGATTCTAGATTGTTGTTTTAATCACTAATCAACTTGCTGTTTTAATAATCAGCTTTCGTTGATATGTTTAACATCTTGTTTGTTTTAAGTTAACGCCAACAAAGAGAAAATCTCTCTTAGTTGGTTCAGATTTTTTAGAACGCTTCTCTCATTGTTGGTATGCAGTAACAGATCAACTTTTTGAATTTCGGTTATATTTTGTAACTATGTATTTTTGATAAATATCGACATGATAAAACATACTAAAAAAAACTACACTACTAACTACTACGAGCGACGAACGCGGAGTTCTTTTCAGTCATCACACTTTAGTGTTAATAATTACGATTTAGGTAACTTACTAATGTAGGTTAGAATGATGTGTATAGTTTTTACAATGTAGGTAGTTTTGTCTCACGTAATTAAAGTCATAACTCTTGTGGCAATTTGTACTTAAACATTTGTTTAGTCGATACTGAACCATCTAAAATGCGTCATAATTCAGAGGTGAACGCCCTGGTGTTTTAGTGTTTTTACTTAATTAGTAGCACCTTTATTATATACATATAATACACATAGAAAATTAATAGAATGATATGACAGTTAGTCGGTATCATAACTAGAGGTTAGTAAAGAAAACATCGGTAGGTAAGTAATATTTTATAAACAGGTATAGATCGTTTCTTAAGAGTCGGAATCATTCTAATGAATGGAACGAGCATACCAACCAATGCTTGTGGGGTTATTTCTTCTACTTTATAATTCACCGAGCAAACAAAGTGGGATAAGTTTACATTTTGTAGTTGTTTGTCGGCAATTACTTGAAACCCGTTTAGGATTGGATAACCGGTTTTTGCGTTATCGTCGAACAAACATAGAAATATGAAATGTAGTGTATCCCATTTGTTGACTTAAGTATAAGAAGTATAAACTTCATTTTCATTGTTCGGTTGATTAGTTGATTTATGCCACACCTGGCCATAAAGTGACTTTTTCCGCTCGCTGCGCGTACGGAAAAAGCCGCTTTCTGGCTAAGTGTAGACATAAAATGATGTACTCAGCACGGGAGGTAATAAAGAAAGTCCTCGATCGCATATTTACGTCTCGGCTAGCTTGGGCCGCAAACTTCTGCGATCTCGGACTTTCTTTGTATTACCACCCTAGTTATGTAATGTACTATTATCATTAAAAAATAACCTAATAATATAAGCCTGTACTTACTTGACAATTCTTACTTTCCAGACCAACATACTTCACTAACGTATTTTTTCTATTTAGGTCAGCTCTTATAAAATAACTTTCACCTATAGAAGCCTCTTCTATGTGGTTCTATTGTAGACATGCCGATCAAAATCCTATGTAAAGCTGAACTGGACTTTGACTACTAGACTAGGTACACTTACAGGGAGGTAACTGTCAAAGCTATCCAAATTCATATTGTCTTGTACAGCTAGATTCGGCTTGATATCGATGATAAATTAGGTAATACAAATTCCATGCGTTTCCGTTGATACCTATATTCCGAATAAATGTAGCTAACAGTTTGAACAGATCTTTTATCTAAAATGATAAAGGGTATCATTTAATCGATCAGCAAAATATTCATATTTTGGTCAGCAGAAATATGTATTTGGTCAGCCAAAATAGCTAGTTGGCAAGCAACTTATGGTAAGCAAACATTTATAAATCAGGCTGCAATTAATGATATACTGATCTGCTCTAAATTATTTTGGTCAGCAAATTAAATATTTGAGCTGCATTAAGCGATCTACGGTAAATCAAATTTTGGTAAGCAATCAGTAGGTAAGCAAAATATTTCATTTTGTTCATCAAAAAAAAGGGGGCAATAAAACCTAACTGGGCGCAACTATTCTGCCGCCAATCGTGTGCGCATTTTGTCATTCGGTAATTGTCAGCTGTCAAGTAGCAGGTGTCACTGTGATATATATAGGGTGTCACTGTGATATATACAGGGTATCACTGTGATATATACAGGGTGTCACTGTGTTATATACAGGGTGTAACTGTGATATATACAGGGTGTCACTGTGTTATATACAGGGTGTCACTGTAATGTATACAGGGTGTCACTGTGATGGGCTCATATAAAATTGGTATTTCGATTTTTTATACATCTCATAATGTTTAGAAGTTATATTATTTATTCACAACGTGTATCGTTTCGTTTTTAGGGTCAGCAAAAAAATAACCCTAACCTACCTATTTTTGAGAGCCGTTTCGTTTTTAGGGTCATCAAAAAGAAAATAACCCTAACCTACCTATTTTTGGGAGCCGTTTCGTTTTTAGGGTCATCAAAAAAATAACCCTAACCTACCTATTTTTGGGAGCCGTTTCGTTTTAGGTTCATCAAAAAAAAATAACCCTAACCTACCTATTTTTGGGAGCTGTTTCGTTTTTAGAGTGACACCCTGTATACATTACAGTGACACCCTGTATATAACACAGTGACACCCTGTATATATCACAGTGACATCCTGTATCTATTACAGTGACACCCTGTATATAACATAGTGACACCCTGTATATATCACAGTGACATCCTGTATATTTCAATTAAACTGCTTACAGACATGTTTTCTCTGCTGACAGTGACATCCTGTATCTATCACAGTGACACCCTGTATATAACACAATGGCACCCTGTATATATCACAATGACATTCTGTATATATCACAGTAACATCCTGTATACATTACAGTGACACCCTGTATACATATAACACAGTGACACCCTGTATATATCACAGTGACATCCTGTATCTATCACAGTGACACCCTGTATACATTACAGTGACACCCTGTATATAGCACAGTGACACCCTGTATATATCACAGTGACATCCTGTATCTATCACAGTGACACCCTGTATATAATACAGTGACACCCTGTATATATCACAGTGATACCCAGTATATATCACAGTGACACCCTGTATATCTCAATTAAACTCTCTGCTGACCAATTGTAAAATCTTGCTACCCAAGTAATTATTTTGCAGCTCGACTGTTTATTAGGCAGCCAAATGATAAAAAAAGCAGATTAATATTGGTTAAAATGTTAACCGTTTTTAAACTGTTTGCTGAACAAGAGTTGCCGCCCAATTTTATTTATTGCGAGCCAAATCTTTGTATGCTGCCCAAATGATTTAACTGCTTATTTTTTTTTGCGGATCAATTTTAATAACGGCTGACCAAAAATTTACTTTCCAATGATAAATACAAACAATATAGATCTAGTGAGTAGGTATTTCTATACTAAACGTTTTTAGATGAATTTAATATTCTAAATAATGATAGTTAGTAGTTTGTTAACAGTTTTTTTATTTAGATTATTAAGTAATGTAAATGTATAATTATTAGCCCTCAGGAAGTCCGTCCAATAATTAAGACTAGTGAATGACAATCGTGTCCATGATTTGATTGTCTTTATAAAATACGTATGTAGTTATAATATATAGGCATTATTATAACGATTTTATGATACTGTTTTATTAAGTCACGTGAAAGGATTTTAATCAGATATGTATCGATTTATTTGGAATAAAAGTTTACTTATTATAAAACATGGTTTTAATGAATATTTCGTATCGTCGTGGTATACGAGGGTGGTACTGGAGATTAGGCCGCATAATTCAAATTGCCTACTAATTAAAACTATTTACTTTATATAGCTACCGCTATATTTGACGTACAATACCAATTTGACATAAAATTGACCCAATTTTTTTTTCTATTGTGATACCGTTTTTCCATAATTATACTTTGTATAACGGCAACACAGACAAACCATTATTACTGTACTTGTGGAAAATCTAGGACACTTTTTTTTTCTTTTATAGATGATTCGGAGGAGGTGATTGAGACTAATCCTACGGATTCAGTAAATGCTATTCAGTTTATTATCGTATTTAAGTGAAATAATCACACCTTATTTTTTTTTACTTTTTGTTAAGTACAAAACTTAATTTTCGACAATCATGGTGACACTAAAACTACTAATTAATAACGATAAAAACCTCTTTAGCTGTTATGACAGCACTTTGATTATGAAGAAGGTATATTTTCATTGTAATATTTGGCATTGTCGACGTTAACAAACATTCACTGCTAAAGCGAAGGGTAATTGATACTTAACTGATGTATTCTAATGTAGAGTGAGCATGAACGTCGTAAATAATAAAAAAAAGTATAAAGAAAAAAAAAATGACGCTAATTTCACAAATACTGTACCAAACAGTAACTTATAGTTTACAGTATTCGTAGGGTTGATCCTGCTCACGTCTCACGAATCATCCTGTATTCCCATACAGGATTGGACTGAAACGAGTTTGTAATCCTAAGTAGAAATAACTAATAATATAGAATTGGTAGAACCCTTCACAATAAAGAAATTAACATTTCTTTTTAGAAATGCTCGACTGGCCGTGACTTCATCTGTTACTTTCGCACTATTTTGTATAGGAAGCGATAGCTAATGTGAAGAAACTCCCGATTCCAGTTTTAACAGTGAACACAGTTGAATTTGGAACATACTCCGGTGACCATTCAATCAGTTCCGGCAAACTAATAATTAAAACAAACTCTAATAATACAATAAAACAATTTAAACTGATTAAAAGCCGTATTTTATTTTGCATCGTCGTGCATGGTAACGAACTGACATGAGAGATAATCGCGAAAACCGAAGACAATTATTAAACTCTGCCTTTGATATTTTATTAAAAATATGTTTTTAAGACATACCTCACGTTTATACAATACAAATAACCAAAAGGCAAGTAATGCTTACAAGTGGCGGATAATAAAAATAAACTGTAAAGACTTCCCATTTTTTAACCCTCCAATTTTATGTACCCCGTCAAATCTTAAATAAAATACGCTTAAAGTATACGCAAGTTATACATAGATTTTATTAGAATTATTATTCTGCCCAATCACTACAAGCAGCAGATTCAATGACATCTCCTTTTCTTGCTTCTTCTAGGGTAATATTCATATTCATCCAGCAGTTTCTGCAACCTTCTTCTAATCATTTTCTGTTTATGTTTCTCCAGTAGGTCTGAGTACACATCCGAAAACGGTAGGACGTTTATAGCTCCGTCAGGAGACACTAGCCCCTCCAATCCAGGGACCAAGCCGGCCTGCTCAGCAGGAACAGGGTACGGCTGTCCCGGTGCTGGTAATAAATGGGGTGGGTATCCCTGTATTACCATGGGTAGATGGGGTGCACCATATGTTTGAACAGGAATAGGTATTGGACCAGGCATCGGTAACGGCACAGGTGGAGGTCCTGGGATCGGCATTAAAAATCGCCCTGGCATCGGATTTAGTGGCGGCAATGGGCTCGGTAGAGGTACAGGTAAGGGGTTCGGTGGTGCCGCAATAGGTACAGGTTTTGGAGCATAGCAATAGTCAGGAATTTGCCTAGGGTACCAATACAGCGGGTTGCAAGGGTCTTCTCCGCTTAACAGGCCTTTTGACGGGGCTAGATCAAGCGAGTCCATGTAGGTCAAACCAACTATAGTGCATGATGCTAATTTCGCCAAGACGGTTAAGCCTATGATCTAAAAATAATAAAATATCTGATAAGTAATTTTCAAAAAGTGAAAGTGAGTTATGTAGGTACTGGAAAGTTTAATTTAAATCTTTGAAATGGCATCTTAAATATCAATCCGTCGTAGAAACCAGTGATATATCATAAATAATTCAGATGTAGTTTAGTAAATGCAGTTAAACAGAAAATATCCTCTTAAAAATATTTATAAATATACACTGCATAGGTACATAGTTACACACACGCACATATACATTATCTCCAAAATATTTATACATACACAAAGGTTAGTTGGAAGAGATCCCTTACAGGGATATAAGTTCGCCTTTGTACATAACCTTTGTACTGTTTGTACTGTTTCTGTATGATTTTATGTACAATAAATTGTTTACATACATAGTACTGTAATATCCTAATATCATATCGTTCTCCTGACTATGTAGGACTATACTGTAGATTCATGTTGTCTACGGCAAAATGCAATAAGAAAAACGAAAAGGCAAAATGCAATACAAACTGCGTTAGATGATTAAGAGATCTGCTTTGGTGGAGTCAACGCTTTCAAACTTAATTACGTTAATGTGAAATATAATGAAGCGGACCAAAGAAAGGGACATAGCATAGTTTTATCGAAAACTTTAACCTTGTTCACGTGTTTTGATGTTATATAACCGGTATAGAACTACCTAACAATCAATATTGCAAGATATTCCTCACCTGTACAGCATGGACCATGGCTATTGTCTGAAGCAAGCGTGGAGCAAAAACGCAACACTCGCTGTCTGAATTACAATAGGCACTTTTGTAACTATTTTTAATTATGCACAATGCATACTGCAAAAAGAATAGCCTTTTAACACCATTCATATGTCTGTTACAATACCACATGCGTAACCCACGATACACGTTTTAGTCTTTTTTTGATCCGTTGATTCCAATAACAATTAATTAGTTTTTTTTTAATAATACATGCAGTTTTACGTACTACTAGCTGTCCCGGCGAACTTCGTTGCGCCTCTGAATTTTAATTTTATATATGTTTTTTATAATTATTCTGTTATTCGGGGTACAGACTAACCCAAAAATCATAAAAATGGGTCCACCCGTTCTCGAGTTGTAAATAGTGTAACTAACCCGACTTTGTTTTTTATGTATATACCGTAAGGTCGGGGTACTTTGGCCAAATGTAGGGTAACTTTGCCCACCTTGTAAATCACATATCTCAAATCTATAACGTCTGATAATAAATATAAAAACATGAACAGTCAGCTAAAACCAACCACATGGCAATGTGCCGTAATTTAAATGCAATAATAAAACCTGAATCGAGTTAATCCCTATGGCCAAAGTTACCCCCCAGGGCTAAAGTACCCCGACCTTACGGATAGATTTCGCTAAAAGATGCCTACCGTAAAGTCAGTCTTCTATCGTCCAATGGATACAACTATAGTCTGACCTATTATGCGCTCTGGGGTAGATAGGAGCAAACTAGTTTTAACAATATGTAGTTATATGATGCAATATATATTCAATTATTGCTCATAATTCACATGTCTATAGCCAAAATTGGCGCGACATGTACCTACACAAGGACTACCTACTCCACAGTTTGGATTATAGTTGAGTGTGTTGGACCATCGAAACCTGCGTTTATGATACCTACTGCTTGATATATGCTGTTGGATAAAATTAATTGACATGGGCTTCTGTGAAACAAATCGGAGTGAAACATGAACTGCAAAATTAGATCTAAGCTGTACTTATTCTCAGTATTAGGAAACGGAGTAAAAATAATTATCTATCTTTTCCGAGGAATTAATATAGGGAATCTGTTGAGTTATACCTATAATGGAATTTAGCCCGTCATACCCTTTCATAAACAAGTTTTTAAGTGTGTAAATACTTAAAAAAATATATTTTGGATAGATAGGTACACAAAATTATTACATATGACTATAATATCGCAGTAGCATTAGACTGTTAAAACTTGGAAAAACTAACGATGTCTCCACTGTTTATTTTCTTCCAGCCGTTTTGCTCTCGGCGACGGACTTTATCTACCAGTTGCTTCCATTTACTTCCGCCTTTTCTGTGATGATCCCGGTCCTTACCTTTTCTATCGTCTGATGGATTAGCATAAATCATTGCAATCTTCTTAATCATGTCCGCACTGATCTGTGACACCGGCTGCTGGTAAACAGCGACTGGGCCAAAGTTCGGCATGTTCTTCAGCGTTGGGACGCTGGGGAGGTTATTAACATCCTTCTGAACGGATTCTAACATTTCTTCGTATGGCGTTAGCTCATGTTGAACGTCGGGTTCCATACCTAACTTCATTGCTGTGGGATAAAACGAGTTTTCCGAGTATTGATAATGATAATGGTGTGGTTCAAAGCTGAGTTGCGTAGGCGAGATTTCGGGTATGTGTGTGTGTTTGGGGAGTCGAGTAGGGAGCCTGGAGCGAATTAGTTTCTCGTACATATCCGCGCACTCTTCGGGAAGGTGCAGGGGGTGCCAGTAGAAAGGGTCGCACTCGTGTACGTTGCGGTAGCGCTGCTCGAAGTCGAAGTCGTCCATGTAGGTCACCCCGGCTATCGAGCTTGCGGCTCTTCCGCATACCATACTTAATGTCACAGCTATGAATTTGAAATTAATCTGAAAAGGCATTATACGAATGGTGATGAAACTACAAAATGATAACCAACATAGTTTTTAAATGAGCGTTTTTTAATCATCTTGTATTTTTATATTACGTGATATTCTTACTAGGTAATTGGTGAACCAATTTAAAATGTGAATAGGTATATTTAATAGGTTATACTAACACGAACCTTGTTAAATACTAAATAACGAGAGGCAGAGAAATAAGCGCTCATGATTTTGAGTGTTACGCAATCCATTCGGAGATTTAGAAACTCTTTTTGTGTTAGTGCTGTAACTGTCGGTAACTTGGAAATTAGGTAGCGAAACTTGAGCTAAACTTGGCGAGTTTCCATGTCTCAAAAACGAGAGGAGTTGGTGAAACCGACTTGGAAAACAATATAGAAGGTAAGAAGCAAATATATGATAGTACATTATAATACAAGTGTGCTGAATTGGTTATTACAGTTGAGGCGGTATTGCACTGCCCAACCGACAGTTGAGGCTAATAGACTGTAATGACCAAAGCACACGCGTTTCAATACACTTGCGAGGTAAAAAGTCTTTTTAAAATATTCAATAATTTAAACAATTATTCAAGTGTCAGTTTTGCCCCGAACCGTACTTTTTCAAATGGAATAAATGCATCACAGCGAGCTTGGCTTATATTTATAGGCCAACTCTCATTGAAGTACGCCAAAAATAAGTTTTATGAGAACGACCGGGCTTCTTTGTTGTGTTTACATTGAATGAAATTTCATAGGCTGACTCACGCATTTTTCTTTTGATTTCGGTGGCAACAAACTATCACTAGCAATTTATGCCTCACTAATTATATCAGAGGCCAGCAAATCTAATTGTTTTTAGTCACTTGTATTCTTCATTTCTTGTAACAGTCATATGCCACCGCTATGATATGATAAACGAACAATATTGGTACAAAATGGCGCTATATAAGATATATTTTTTCTGGCGCCGATCTGTGCTTGAATTACTTATGCGCTCGCAGGTACGCACGGATAGGTAATGTAATGACGGAACCGCCAAACAGCCAGAGATATTCACAATATAATAAACAGAATAATTATATATTTCTAAAGAGAAATATAGTACATTACACAAATAGGGTGGTAAAACAAAGAAAGGTCGAGATCGCTGATGTTTGCGGCCCGAGCTGGAACCGAGGGACGTAAATATGCGATTACAATTTTTTTGGTCAAATCCTCTAATTCGGTAGTAGTTCTAATAGCGTTTCAACCGCTCTCACTTTCCTGGTAGAATTATGAAGCATTTCCCCGTAGACTAGGATTACTATTTTAGGCTATTTTGTAGAATACCAGAATACCTGTAGAAAATAACAGAAAATGGTAATCCGAGCCTACAGGAATATAGTCAAAAATTCTACCAGGAAAGTGAGAGCGGTTGAAACGCTATTAGAATTGCCCCTTTATCGAGATAAAAAAAGTGTTAAGTATATGCAAAACACTAGTGCGGTACCTAAAGTAAAACGCCCGTGTGTATAACAAACCGCGTTTCGAATGTAAGAATAAAGAAATAGTAGTCACTTTACGTGCAAGTGTGTTGAAAATACATATTACATTTGAGTGGTAACTTCACAGGGCTATATCAAAGCACAAACTTATAAGAAAGTAAAAATGCTCACCGTCATGTTGTAATTATGTTAGATTTCAGTAAAGTGGGCATTGGCATCGTCCAATCCTACTGCAAGCGATTAAACATTTGCTTCATAAGGTTGCCGGCTTTCTGTCCACCTGGTGCTCCTAGCAGACTACGTCTCCCTCGGCCCCCGGCTGAACCCCCCTCTTGGCGCTGTGGCGGTCTTAAAACCAAAACAACAAAGAGAATGAAGAAACGTACAAATGCAAGATTCACACTATATAATGCCCAGCTTATTTTCACATATCGGTAACTTTATTATGCGTAAGTATTATTCAACAATGAAATTTCATATTCTAAGTAAACGCGCATATAGGATCAGTATTCACAAGCGGATTAAATATGTCTAGGAATCTATAGATAGATACTCAACCAAAAATACTTTTTCATCACACTTGCTCGAAAATGGTGTCATTACACGTAGGTTTTGCGGGCCGTAAATGACCTATTACGCCCTAGGGCGTAATGGTTTTCTTTTTAAATTTGAAACGCTGGTTCTGTTTTACTCTTATTTGTCATGTTCAAAGAAAACGCCAACTTACTTTTTTAACTTTTATTACTGAAATATTTATTTAAAGAGAACTGTTATTGCAAATACATGTAAACACATATTTCTGTAACATTAATTCAATGTTTAAATAGTGTATTTCAGTATTTTGCAAATATAAAATCAACCATTTTAAGTCTTTACCGCTATGGTTTCCGAACGTGACTTGTCGTCTCGATATATGTCACTAATGTCACTGTCAGTTTTACAATTTTATTTAGGTTAAGTAAGGTTATTTTAATCAGATTTCCTCACAAGTGTGATGAAAAACATTGTGTGTGCCACGGGCGGTAAAGGAATTACAAACTCGTGTTATTAAAGCCCTCGACTTCGTCTCGGCCTTGTAACAAACACTCGTTTGTAATTCCTTACTTACCGCCCTTGATACACAATGTACTATTAGAAAATAACTAAATACGAACCTCCAGTGTGAGGATGAATATAAGTAGGTAAATACATTAAAACCTGCGTTGAGCGACAATAGGACATTGTGTATCTAGGGCGGTAAGTAAGGAATTACAAACGAGTGTTTGTTATAAGCCCGAGGTGAAACAAAGGGCTTTAATAACACGAGTTTGTAATTCCTTTACCGCCCGTGGCACACACAATGTTTTTCATCACACTTGTTAGGAAATCTTAATAATATAACCTTACTAATCGTCCCAGTATGACAAGAAAATATTAAAACATCAAAGTGACATTAGTGACATATGTCGATAGACAATGCGAATGTCAAGTCACGTTCGGAAACCATAGCGGTCTAAAATGGTTGATTTTAAATTTGCAAAATACTGAAGTACAGTATTTAAACATTTAATAAATGTTACCGAAATATGTGTTTACATGTATTTGCAATAACAGTTATCTTTAAATAAATATTTCAGTGATAAAAGTTAACCCTCCACTGCATGATATAGTAAAACGCTAGAAAAAAAATATATTTTTTCCAAAATATGTGTTAATTTTGTGCAAAAGTTTGAAAAGTAGATGAAAAAAAAATATCTTTTTTTACAAAATTTGATAACTTTAGTCTTAATTAGGTCTATGACTAGTATATAACATGGGGTTGACATTATTTTTCCTCCTTTATGACCCTGAATTTACCACTGAAACGAAATGAGTTTTACCAAGTTCATTATTCATTTTAGTTGGAAATAATCAATCGCGCATAATATTGGGAAATTATCAAATAGTGTTATTTAAAAAATATATACCGTTCTATTTACACTTTGAATATTATATTTATGTAGCTTTCCAAATATACAGGGTGAATTTTAAATCGTGAATCGTAACCACGTTTACCGGTAAAGCTACTTAAGACTAGTACAGAGCACTAGTGTTAATTACAATTAAAGACCCGCTTAATTAATTATAAACAAAATGCTGGAGGCGCTTATACCATTAATCGTAATAAAACTGAATTATTTTATGAGTAAATACGATTAAAATAGGTACTCATGTTGACAATGTCGACGATGTTGACATTATTGACAATACGTGCCAAAATTCTATCCAGCCAACTTCAATATTAGGAGGTTGGATATCTAATGTTGAAATTTTCATGACAGGTACGAAACATGAATGTAGGGTGACCACGAGACTTAAAAATTAGGATAAATCAAATTAAAAGTGGACAAAATAAAAACGTACTTAATTTAGGTTTAAAAGCATTATAAGTTATTGTTAACTATGTATAGACTACAAAAAAATTATTACGATTCACGATTTAAAATTCAGCCTGTATAAAAATATATTCGATACTTAAAAAAAATCATGAACA
The DNA here is from genome assembly GCA_947034925.1 of Eudemis profundana. Taxonomy (NCBI): domain Eukaryota; kingdom Metazoa; phylum Arthropoda; class Insecta; order Lepidoptera; family Tortricidae; genus Eudemis; species Eudemis profundana. Next base: position 33,743,776 of record OX344794.1, read on the forward strand.
TTAGACGCCATTTTTGGCGTTTCCTTTAACCATGACAAATAAGAGTAAAACAGAACCAGTGTTTCAAATTTAAAAAGAAAACCATTACGCCCTAGGGCGTAATAGGTCATTTACGGCCCGCAAAACCTACGTGTAATGCACCATTTTCGAGCAAGTGTGACGAAAAATATCTGATATGTTTTTCCGTCTGGGTATGAGTCATAATCGCCATGTGATTGTTTAAGTAGTGAGTCATGAATTTATGATAAAATATAATTAGCCTTACTTTTCGACTTTCTTTAACTTTCGACGGGTAGGATCAGTATCAGTTTCGTTGTCTAGTTTAATGACTGGCCATCGATATACCCTTATAACAACCGGTAAAAAAATCACCGGTAGCTCTTCAACGCATTTCTTTCCTAGAATTAAACACGTGTGAGTAGGTATTTATTGTTAAAACCATTATTTAAGTACTGTTTAAGCACATAGCACATACTTTTAGGTAGAGCAGTGTTTTTAAAATTTGCCTAACACGACCCCTATCTATGTCTATAAAAATATTTCGTGACCCCCTATCGTCTCCTGCTTCTAACCTTAGTAAGAATAATTTTTGAGGTATTTTTTTTTGTCTGAAGCTTCGCGATCCTCACGACCTACTCTTAGAGTTTCTGCGAACCCCAGGAGGTCGCGACCTACACGTCGAAAAGCACTGAGATAGAGCAATGTTGCCTCCACGCGGTGAGTATGTGGAGTGAGTTGGTAGGGTGAGCCCGAGTTGTGCACCATGCTTCACTCCGGACATAACTTTCGGAGCAAGCGTAACAGTGCCTTTACGGTCATAGGCGGCTGTGTCCCCCAATAATTTTAAGCTGTGGTATGATCTACCGAGACCGCTCTAGACCTTATGACCATATTGCCATCACTTCCTCATTCACCAACACTGCCGCCATAACGCAAAAGGGCACATCTTAAATTTTTCTTCGACACTAAAATGTTTACATATTTGGAATTAGTAAATTTCGCTGATTCCGAATATGTTTATAACTCAGTGTCGAAAAAAAATGTTAGTTGTGCCCTTTTGCGTTATGGCGGCAGAACATAAAGTGTTAGCAAAACTCAAGGCAGCTTGTGAAATAAACCTTTAATCTGCAGTTTGGCTGTGGAAGGAGTGACGCCGAAGCAACACTCGCGCTTACGTTACTACGTTGAAGGTGGAGCGGGGGCCATCCAAAGTGCATTCTACAGGGTGATTTCGGGGTCGTGATCCCAACCATTTTTTTCTGACTCAGTAAATGATTGCGATGCTACCTGTATTTATTTTAATTGAAACAAAGATGATTCGTTATTTACGTATTTTTATTTAAAAATTATTATTGACTCAAAATGCGTGGTCACCCTACTTTTAATATTACACCTTTTTAGAAAACAAACTCTCTGATAGAAGTCCATGCACTTGACATAAGTTTTTTTGGGAAATAGTAGGGTGACCATGATCTCGAATTATCGCAGTTTTTTTTGCTGACTAAAATAAGTCGCTGGTGTACTGTTAGTCCTAACCTATCGTGATCCTTAGGAGAAAGTAAGTTAAATGCTTCTTTCTTGCTCCACGACCCCGTAATCACCCTGTAGATGACTAAAAAAATACCTACCGGGAGGCGTACTATGCATAGAATTGCCTGTTTTAATGACTTTATACAGCATATTACTATCGTAAACACAGGTTTTTATGGTCCAGTGCTCACAATTATGGTCCAATGGTTTTTTTTAACTGACAAACTCGCAACCCTTATGGGCATAGCGATTGTCGAACCGGGTGGTCGGCCGTGGCGTTCCCTAGGGTCGAACCAGGTCGCTAGCCGGACCAACCCGAGAGGGTCGGACTGGGTGGGTGCCGGGGGCGCCTGGGGTCGAACCAGGTCACCTTCTCCCGGTCCACCTCGATAGGGTCCAACGGTGGTAGCATGCACTCTCAAGTGGATAATTGCACACTATTTTTAACTATGTATAGTTGAATGATGTAGTATAATATTCAATTATTGGTCATGGTCAAAGCCACCACTCCAAAGTTTGAACCGTAATTGAGTGCATTAGACCAGAGGTTCCTAACCTTTATTAATTGTTACCACATCACCCACAGACACCCTCTAGATTTGTATCGATACCCCTCCAAAAAATAGGTAATACAGACAAGTATATGAAAGTACTCAAAGAAAAATGACTTAATATGAGTATTACCCCTGAGAAAATTTAATTTTACCCCTAAAGGGGTAATTACACCCAGGTTCGGAACCACTGCATTAGACCATAGAAATCTAAGTTTATGGTACTCTTGAAGAAAATGTGAGCCAAATCTGCTCCTGCTTGTTTTAAGATATTTTTGACGCCATGCTACTGTCTTAATATTTACTATGGAACATTGCATTTTAGCGCTATGTGGCGATTTAATTACAATGAATGAAAATCAATCTTAATTCAAATATATGGCAGAAGAGACCGTTTATTCACGCCCTTCCCTCAAATGGAAAAGCTGGTACCTACCTAACTGTATAGTTCCTACCCATGATGGCTTAGGGTTGGCTATGAAAAAGTTAGCAGATTTAGGGTTGACACCCGTTTTATTTTACGACGTCATTTAACTACAAAATTGATTTCAGTCACCATGAAAACTACCTAAATCGCTATATGTGTACCTATCATATTTAAAGAATTCCTTCGATTTCTTAGATTTCTTCAAGACGCCATTATCAGGACTTGGTTTGGTTACAATGGGACCACGTTGCAGTCTATGTGGCTTCAATGCAAATATAAATCCCAAAACCAAACATAAATTTCTCGTACTGTAAGGGATAATACCATGGTTAAGTTGATTGCAAATAACTGATTGGATACCTACTAATGTGCTTACTTACTCGGATTGATTTGTGGCTTCGCCAAGTAGAAATCGGGTAGTTCAGAGCAGAAAGAATAGTTATTTATTATAAAAAGCAGTAGTAAAACGAGCAGTTGCATTGTCGGTTGGCGTTTAAGAGTACATATAGTATTGTGCAAGGAACTTTATTTTTCGCAGAAATAAAATCAGCAATAAAAGTTAAACAATATTTTTATGATCTTTATTAAATTAGGTGAGGTTTTTTACAATAGTTATAAATAAAAAGTAAAATACAAGTCAAAATGCAACTATTTACAAGTTTTACAACATATAAACACCAAAGTATGAAGACAAATAACCACATTTATATTTAAAAAAACCCGACCGCGGTGCACTCACTTCGAAACTGCATGAAATCCGCCATTTTGTTTATTTTCACGAACTTCATACCCAGTGACCATCAAGACGAATCTAATGATGTATCATTTATCAAAATCGGATGTGCCGTTGAGTACTTACGAGCGGACATAGGAACGGACATACATACATCATACTTACATACATACAGGTCAAACACATAACCCTCCTTTGGGCTTCGCCGCAGTCGGGTAACAAGTAGTCCGACTTCGGCTGTTTAGGAGCGCGCGACACGTATTTAAACAGACGCACGATCGCGCGTCTGTGTGAGTGCACTCCATACAGCATTGGTAAATCGTTGCTTGTAGTGCGTTCCTACACGGCGCGCACACATTCAAGCGCGCGATGTAACTTTTGTAGGAAGAAAAATTACTGTATTATTCTGTGTACGTAAACACATTATAATAAACCTGACCTAGGGCGCCGCCGGCCGCGGGGCCGGGCTCAAGCTACCGGTGGTCAGGGCTGCTGAAAGAGGAACCTCCTGACTACGCGCGCCGCAAGACTACCGCCTTCTATTGGCCCTTGACACAGTCATCTAGCGAGAGTCTTTTGTGCTTAAGCATAAACATTTTTTTTAAATTAATTTTAGGTTCTTTAAAACTGCGGGTGGTCTGAGAAAGAAGATGTTAAATAGACATTGTGTCTTGTTTTTTCTAGTATTAAGGTACTCTTATCAGGGTTCAAAGTTCCTAGAAATATCAATAGGTACCGATATCGGCTTCTATAAACAGATAGTAATGAATATCAGTTGCCAGAACTTAATTTTTGCTCTTTTTAATGAATTGCCTACATCAAAGCTATTTGTGTTGTAATTTTGCAGCAATAATTATAATTATAGGACGAGGGTACTTCTGTAATTCAAGTAGGGCGTGCAGAACGGGGAGATTTTAGTATGGTAGTACATACCGAGAATTCCCGGTTCACTCATACTAAAATTTCCCGGTTCTGCACGCCCTAAATTCATGGGAGTGACGAGCAGTCTCTAATATAAACAATTTTGACACACCAGGAACATTTGACCTCTTTTACCAGCGGGTGTAGTGACACTCTGTGGTCAGATGGTGGTCAGGAAATCATGTAAGACTCACTAACTAAAAATAATGATATATCAGAGACCAGCTCGTCGTTAAATTGGTGAATAAGACGGGGTATTTCTTTCTTTATCTCTGACACAATGCCTATTATCGTCAACCGTCTACTACGTGCTTTATCACATTTTAATATCTTATAGGATAAAAGTAAAGGGTTATTCTTCAGAAATTATGTCTGCGACTTGTTCCTCTGCCTCCATACATTTAGTATGAAAAGGGGCTAGAGGAATAAGGTGACCGCTGACATATTTCTGAAGAATAACCCTAAAGCATCCTTTAATCATTCTGTTTGTGTCTTATAATTATAAATTTAGGGCAATAAATTTACTAACTTGCCAATCAAGTAATTGACCATACTTTTTAACCGACTTCTAAAAGAAGGATGGCTCTATTTGTATGCTTATGAAAGGGACCAATTTGGGGAATTCTTTTTTGTTCGAAAGTGTACACCTCCGAGGTGGTCCTTTTGCAAGTTGGTGGTCAGGATCTGATGATAGGATCCTATAATATCAATACTATACTATAGTATGGATGAATACTATAGTATTTGAAGAGATCCCTCGATTACTCCAAGATCCTATCATCAGATCCTGACCACCAACTTGCAAAAGGACCACATAGAACAACTTGCAAAGACAACTTGCAAGGACAACTTGCAAAAGGACCACATAAAAGGACCATATTGGGTACACTACATAAATACTTTGACGACCGCTTTAGCTTAGTTGGTAGTGACCCTGCCTATGAAGCAAGAGGTCCTGGGTTCGAATCCCGGTAAGGGCATTTATTTGTGTGATGAGCACGAATATTTGTTCCTGAGTCATGGATGTTTTCTATGTATTTAAGTATTTGTATGTATGTATCTATTAAATATATCGTCGTCTAGTATCCATAACACAAGCCTTATTGAGCTTACTATGGGACTAGTTCGATTTGTGTAAGATTGTCCCCTAATATTATTTATTATTTATTTATTTATTATACGAAAAACTTAATTCCGATATTCACAATCACGAATATCAAAATACCGATTTTTAAAATTCCGAATGGATTAAAATTCCTATTATTAAAATCACGATTTTTCATAACTCCGACTTTTAAAATTCCGAAATTACAAAACGTCTAACTGTAAGAATTACGATTTTCAAAAGTCCGAGATTCCATACACCGAACAATGAAAAGTCCGAATCTATAATAATCCGATACATCAAAAGTACGAATTCCGATTATCAAAACTCCGAATTCCAAAATATCGAAAAATAAAAATTTTGACTAAATAATGATAAACGTAGATACAGGACGTAAAAACAGTCGGTCGGACTCCGCAACTGCTCCGCCGCTGCGGGAAGAGCAGCCTCTTCGCCCTTGCGTATCAAAGCACAGGCCCTAATGCTCGCCTTCGCAGCTTCGGTTTGTTGGTCGCCTTCGGCGACCAGCCTCAGCCGCTACGGCTCACATTGTGCCTGTGCTTTGCTACAGCGGGTGAGGGCTGCTCCCCCTCCGCGCCTCCGGCTTTCTATATACACTCTAGGGGTAGAGCAGACAAGACCACGTGGATAGTGGGGTGCTCCGATTCGGGTTTTGTTACATATTCTCCAATGCATATAAAATACAATATTATCTCAGCCATTATTATTATTTGAACGTAGCGTATTTTTTAAGGCAAAACTATAAAAATAATTATCAAATTTTGTCAAAAAAGTCCTGACTTTCTTCAGACTTTAAAACCTGCGCCTCATATTTCAATAATATTAAGAGTTTACAAAATTTCAAAACTCCGAATGACAAAATTCCGAATTAGTAACGAAATTTCGGACAAATGAAAATCGGAATTCCGTTTTACGGACAAAGGGTACATCGAGCTTTTAATTTTTCGGAGAAATAAATGTCGGAATATAGAAAACGTGATTTTTGAAATTCGGTATAATAAATATCGTGTTTTTCAATAATCGGAATTTTATTTTTTAGGACTTATGAAATTCGGAGTTTTGAAATTCGGAATTATAACTCATTTCTAACCGGTGTCGCTCTAAGCGTGTCAATATGAAGGTTTGTTTTGTCAGATTAGACCCATACTAGCAAACAAGGCAAGTAAAACAAAACGTACCTAACAAGGCTTTTGCTAAATTGCATTTAATTTTATTTTACATTTTAATTGAACTGTGCGTGTACTCTATTGTCTCTACTCCACTTGTATATAATATGTTGAAATAATCGTCAGGATTCCACAGTCGATGTACTTTCATATATTTTTTTAAACTTTTCAATTTGACTTTGAAATTTCGTGTCCGTTATGAAACTTGGTACCACAATGTTTAGTGGCGAGCAGCAGCAACCTGCGTTGGTATTTCGTTTAAACCTCATTGATTTTCTTGTATATTTCTGTTTCGCATACTCAAAATATTTCTTTAGAAGTATTTCTTTGTCTTTTTCTAACACTCCTTCCAGCGATGATATTGCTTGTTTGAAGAATTTGAAATCTTCACATTCTGAGAAATATAGATATTTTAGTGTAAAACATAGGTATTTGAGACGTAAAGTTATGTGAATTATAAATCGAGATCGTTAATTCAATGTAATAACTAATATAAACTATTAATCACATGTTACAATCTCGTTTTCCTAATGAACTTATTATTTAATTAGTAAATTAATGTATACTGAGGGACAATCTTATAGCTCCTCTACACGATGGGCCATCGCTGGCCCAGCGAGATGGCCAAGCGATGGTTGATACGCAACTACACGATGGGCCATCGCTGGCCCAGTGAGATGGCCATGCGATATTTGACGTCCACACTATGGAATGGGCCATCGTATAGATGCGTACCGCCATCGCTGGCCCATTCACTCCCTTTGATGTGCGGCCGAAAAACCGACACCGTCGCCATTCCACGGCCATCGCACGCGTCATAAGCCATCCGTCACCACTATGCCCTCCACACGCTGGCCCATCATAGTGGGCCATCGTGTAGAGGCACTATTACACAAATCCACCTAGTCCCAAACTAAGCAATGCTTGTACTATGGGTACTAGACGACGATATACATACTTATATAGATAAATACATACTTAAATAGATAGAAAACATCCGTGTCTCGGGAACAAATACTCGTGCTCATCACACAAATGTTTACCCTTACCAGGATTTGAACCCGGGACCTCAAGCTTGGTAAGGCGGTGTCACTCCCACTAAGCTAAACGTATCGTCAACATCGTCTATATCGTATCGTCGTCGAACACATTTCATTGCATCGTGCATGGTCAGTCCCATGCACATAGTTACTATATGACATGAGCGCGCACAGGTCGCCGATCCTTTAGACGCGCAGAAATGACCAGACCTAGGCCCTTTGAAGGGTGAAGTTATAGAAGCCCGTACCGGGAGCATAAAAGGCTAGTTACGACACTGTATATAAGCTAATCATTACACTTAAATATATAGACAATAAAACAAGATCCATAGCCAAATATTCAATACATGAGGCAGTAGCATGCAGTCCTCTATAACTAAAATTAATAGTACATTGTGTATCTAGGGCGGTAAGTAAGGAATTACAAACGAGTGTTTGTTATAAGCCCGAGGTGACACCGAGGCCTTTCATAACACGAGTTTGTAATTCCTTTACCGCCCGTGGCAAACACAATGTTTTTCATCACACTTGTGAGGAAATCTTAATAATGTAACCTTACTAATCACCCCAGTATGACAAGAAAATATTAAAACAGACAATGACATTGTGACATATGTCCATAGACAATGCGAATGTCAAGTCACGTTCGGAAACCATAGCGGTAAAGACCTAAAACGGCCATTTTAGTTGATTTTATATTTGCAAAATACTGAAATACACTATTTAAACATTTAATTAATGTTACCAAAATATGTGTTTACATGTATTTGCAATAACAGTTATCTTTAAATAAATATTTCAGTGATAAAAGTTAAAAAAGTAAGTTGGCGTTTCCTTTGAACATGACGAATAAGAGTAAAACAGAACCAGCGTTTCAAATTTAAAAAGAAAACCATTACGCCCTAGGGCGCAATAGGCCATTTACGGCCCGCAGAACCTACGACACCATTTTCGAGCAAGTGTGATGATGAAAAATATATTGAGTCAGACCAACCATCATTCGGTGGACATGCACATTCCAACTTGTTGGCATTATCGGTTAAATTTTCACTTTTTCGAGAAATAGAATAGGCCGTGTCCCGTGGCTCTTGAGTAGCTAGCATGCAGTTGATTTGGAATATTATAAGTATTATCAGCCACGATACCTGTCGAAAGCGGTATAAATTAACTATCTATGTCCATAAATACATAAATTGAACCTTCATGTTCATTAAATAATTTCCGTCAAAAAATCTTCTGTGTAAGACATCTCATTCTACGGTTCCATTAATATTATAAACATAATCTACCATTTCAGAGATTGTATGAAGGAAATTTGGCACTATAACTTTCCATCTTCCGCCAAAGATCCAGAAAAGCAGACTCAAAACGAGGTGGAGAGATATAGTCCAAAATGGGTCTATATTGTGTTCCATACTTATTAAAAGTCATACTGTATGTATTGTTAGTCATAACTATCAGTGGCGTGGCGTCAAATATATACTGAGTAAAGCCGGAGCAGATTTGGATTACTTTTTCTTCAGGAGTAGTAGATACTCCGGTCATATGCTTTAAAAAATAGGCAAGCCGGTGGGAAGCGGGTTCTATGGACGCCACGCCACTGATTACTATCGAAAGTAATACAACCTATTTTCTACGAAACCGTTGTTTTCAGAATTGTTATAAAACAAACCTAACCTAACCTATTGTTTTGTATTTGCTAGCATTTTAAAATATCTTAGAAATATTACCGTTTTAGAGAAACAAATACTGTACCTATGACTTTCGATAATTATGACTAACAATACAGTATGACTTATAACTTTATGGGAAACAAGGGGATCCCTCCAAAAATACATCAGTGGAACCTGGATAACTGGGACCTTAAGGGACCCGCAATTTTGTCTCACTTAAAGAGGTATTCCACTTATCCAATGTCTGAGATATAAGATATAAATGAATATCATTGGTCTCATTTATAGAGGGTTCCATTAATAGAGGGTAAGAAAAAATAGAGGTTATTTCAGTTATAGAAGCGCGATTACTAAATAAAATAAACATGATCTATGTATATGAACATGAGTTGTTTAACATAACAATAGGTATTAAAAATAATCGAACATGTTTTTTATAAACGACACGGGTTTCATCGCGTGTCTTTCCAGCTTTCATAAACGGATAGGTATTAAGTTAATTTTTCACGCAGTGATAAAGATTTAAGCCTTATTTTCGGCATTTTTCAATAATTTCAATTAAATTTAAACCTCCGTTTCAGCATTTATCAATTACCTAAACATCCGGACTAAAGCAAAATCAAACTAAATCTTGAGGTATTTTAGGTACTATTAGCAAAGTGCAAAATTCGTGGGTAGATTAAAAATTTCTAAACAAAACGGAAGTCCAAGTCAGAGAAAAAAAAAAATTATGTCACCTCAGTTACCTATAAAATTCAAAGAAGTCCCAATTATAGAGGTAAATAACACGATAAAGTCGAAAGAATTTATCCCAGATATAGAGGTCTGTTGTGTCCCACTAACAGAGGTAAGGTCAGTGCCAAGGTGTCGGGGCCTCGGCACGAGTTCCAGCTATAGAGGTTTCTCACTTATCCAGGTCCGAGTTATCCAGGTTTCTCTGTAATAGAAAATTGGGGGATACATGTCACCCCTTAGAAAGTTGACCCAGGATTACGCTGGGTTTGTTGATAGCTAGGAACAGAAAGAGAAGGAAAGAAGGTAAGGTAGAAGAAGCAAATGGTTTTCCTCGTAAAATGACATTCTTTAATAGATTAGAGATTCTAGCTAATATAAAAAACCGGTCAAGTGCGAGTCGGACTCGCGCACCGAGGGTTCCGTACAAACTTGTCAGTAGATACGTGAACATTTCAAGAAAAACTGTATGGTGGGACAAACTTAACTTTGCTCTTGTGAAACTGTTGTGCCCATACATCGACATATGCCGCGGTTAGTTTAGTAGGAGCAAATAAGGTTGTCTTACGATTTTTGCGAATTTCTAAAAAACGCTGCAAGTTAGCAAAACCATTTTATTTTTCCTGTAATATTTAGGATAATATTAATAATCGGTAATTATTGCAGATTTTTCTGTTCAGTATCTTCGGAGATAATAGGGGGGGGAACGGTATTTTTTTTAACGGTTTTTGTCTTCAATCAAAAACTACATGTCTAAGAAAAAAAATAAAAACTGTTTTGGAATCTACATATTAAGTCCTTTCATTTGATATCCCACTCGATATATTAGCTCAACTTTCGATTTATGACATCCCATTTCGGTCCCCTTTAAAAAAAAAGTAAAAAAGGTATAAGATTTTTTTGCTGTCCCATAGGCTCGGATTAGCAGTTTTTAACACTATTCCAAATTTCAAGTCGATAGCATCAGTAGATCCTGAGATATCTTGCTGTGATAGACGGACAGACAGACAGACAGACAGACAGACAGACAGACAGACAGACAGACAGACAGACAGAGTCGCACCATAAGGGTTCCTTTTTTACCATTTTGGTACGGAACCCTAAAAATACTCAACAGAATTTTGGTGGCTTATTGGTTTGAGAAGTAAACATTGGATCGTGAGGTCCCAGGTTCGAATCACAGAGGTTTCCATGTATATGAGTCTTTATAACTTAAACTTATATACATTACCTGAATACTGCTGTGGCAAACAACGCTCGTATAGTGAGGGAAAAGATCGTGAGAAAAGTAACTTTATGTGTAACTATAATCCTGTCGCTCAAGTTTCTCTGTCACAATGGTTATATTGCAGTAGTTCCAATGAAATAACCTGACCTGCACAAACTGGGATCAGAGTCAAAGCATACCCCGAAAGAAACGGGAAAGAGTGCTACAAACAGAGGACATAAAAATATATGGAGCCAATTTATACTGTCATCATGCCGAGCTTCCTCTATGTATTTCTTCACTTGAAATTACTTCGTATACTTCTGTTTATTTTTCGAAAGCCATCGATGATTCTTCGGTTTTAATTCTTTGTTGTTTACTTGAATCAAACGAAAATGTTTATAACAAATACAAAGTTCATAATACAAAACGTGTTTTGTATTTAACTATGTACCTATGTGTTATTAAAAACTTCTGTTTTAGGATTTGCAATTTACTTTTACCGTCCAAATCACACCATTGAAATGGCGTATTTGCCTATCGGAATTAAGTTTCGCAATAATTTTATTTGCAATAGTAAAAATATGTTGTTATAAGTTATAAGTAAGTATCAAAAAGGTAGAAAATGATATTATAAGTCCGATTACCTGGGCCTCGTTTCACGAAGCTACAAGTTACAATTTTACAAGTCTACACACATTGGTGAAATACAGCAACACCATTGGTTGATTTGGCCAATGTTGCTAGATTAGACTTGTAAAATTGTACCTTGTAGATTCGTGAAACGTGGCCCTGGCCTCTTTTGTGTTTCTTAGTGCCAAAATTAATTTAATTGGACTGCAATGCTTTACTCCATTCAGCACAGCGTGCCGTCAGACGATGTGACGAATTCGGGTGCTATTGCCATATGATTGATAATACGAATCCACCGTTTAGTTTACCTGAAGACTTGGCATTTTTACTTCACCCGAACAGCTTCAATATCAGGTTGCATTTCATACTGGAGCATAAACCTCCTAAGGGCAAGATTGAATTCCAAAAACAGATGTGCTGGGAGCCTTACGAGGTTAAAGATCGCATACGATCCGACGCCATATTGAATATCCGTGAAGGATTTAGGGAGATCAGATTAGGGGAAAATGCCCTGTTGATTGCTTATAAAACTTCGGTTTTTTTTTAAATAAAAATTAAACTAGGTACAGACGTAAAAATAAGTGCACGGGGTTGGTTGAAGCAGTTCTGCCTTTACCAATTGACAACATTTCATTTTTTTTTTACATGAAAAAAATGATAGATTTAGTTTTGTCTTTGGTCCATTGTCTATGTACGTACTATCTACGTCACATTTCCGGTTTACAGTTTTTCGCGATTATATTGGAAATTAACGGGTAAAAAAATAAAATAAATGCCTCGTTACATACGGGAAGCATATTTGCCGAAATGATTTTTGATTTAGCCCACTTCATATAATTTGAAATATTGTCAATTGGGTAAGTCAAGTTCATAAAAAGTGTGCAATTTATATACTTTTTCGATAGTTCCCGACGTAATGATCTAGAAAATACCCCTTTTGCATTTTTATTCCCTGTAATTCTTCCCAAATATCGTGTTAAACTCACTTAAAAAAAGGGACGCCCGCCGGCAGACAAAATTAGTGCCTAAATTCGTAAAAAAAACAAACGTATCTGTGTGAAGTTTCGTCTGTCACAATTGTCAGCTAATGCCGCATCCACACCAAGCCAACGAAGGCCAACGAAGGGGCTTCGCCGGCCTTCGTTGGCTTGGTGTGGACGCGGCATAACACAGACTTCACACAGATACGTTTGTTTTTTTTTTACGAATTTAGGCACTAATTTTGTCAGCCGGCGGGCGTCCCTTTTTTTAAGTGAGTTTAACACGATATTTGGGAAGAATTACAGGGAATAAAAATGCAAAAGGGGTATTTTCTAGATCATTACGTCGGGAACTATCGAAAAAGTATATAAATTGCACACTTTTGATAAACTTGACTTACCCAATTGTATGTGTGGTGATTTTAAACAGTAAGCGATTCGGTCGATGCTTTCAAAAGAACAAATATCTTAATTCTAAAGGCCATTAGTTTGGTATATTGCACTTACTTCTTCTATAGCGGCATTCCATGAAAACATCTACTTTTGTTGCTTACGTAACGAGTATGATAGCTACCCTACTAAAACGTACCAGTTGCCAAGAAACAGTTTTAATCTTAATGATATATCCATACCGATATTCAGCATCCTAACATTACTTCTCAAAATTATTAAAAAGGTAGTGTTGCTTACGTAACGTTTTCATGGAATGCTCCTATATTTACTATTATTTACTTATGCGTTCGTTTATTCGAAGTCGTGTTTTGACGTGTATGTATCGTGCCGTGCCGTGTGTTTGTTGTCTTTGTCTACAATAGGGTATTTATTACACTTTTATATGCACGCAAAATAGGCGCATGTTTGTCGTCGAGTTGCGGAAAATAAGTTTTGGAGTCCAGAGTACATGCCTAATATCATACTAAAATTTTGTGCTGGTATCCAGAAGAAAAAAAAATTTCCTTAACTCGGGGTACTATGGGAGTATTTCGCGCGCTCAAGGTTTTTGAGCTATACCTTCTATATTTATTGACAAATTTACAAGATTTAAACTATATTATGAAGCTTAATAAATTGCTTCTGCTTTTGTAGTACATTTGCATAACTTAGTGTTTTTAGTTTTGCTGTAAAACCTAAATTTCCGTATTTTTTTTTGACATTGAAATTATTGTGTGAATAATTCCTAAAGTATAACATTTATTAAATTCAAATGTAAAAGTAATTTATAGTACATCTAATTACCATTCATTTGATTTCCCTTATGTGGATGTGAGATGTATAGTTTTGTCACAATTAAACATTCTTAAGAACGCGGGACCGGCTAGATGAATGACGTCATATTCGGTAACCTTGACCTTTCAAAGACTGTCTCCCGGCAGTTTTAGGGTCCAGAGACCATGCCTAACAACATAAGTACTAAAATTTGGTGCTGGTATCCGAATGTGAACTTTTCCCATAGAAGCATGTCCGTAACTCGGGGCACTATAAAAAACTTGCGTCGATTTTAATTTAATTGTCATCTTTTTACGGTATTTATATATTTTGTTGAGAAATATGCAATAAAAAGCGTGCATATTCCCTACTGCTTTTAAGTTTAGAGCTGCCTCAACGCTTGAAAATCTTAGTAATGGAGATGAAACCCTTTGAATTGCGTTGCCGAAGGGCCTTTATATGCCTGGTTTTAGAAGTTAGTCTATTGCAAGTACACAGTAAACTTAATGGATAGGTACTGATACCAATAATTGCTTTGACTGCAACTTTTAATTACATTACTTATTAGGTTTTTATTTTATAATTATGTATAATAAGGTCCTAATTTATTAGATGCAGATATTTTAACACATTATACTTTACACTAAAATAATTAACGTTAAATAGAAATTAAGAAATCTTTACATATAACTTTTTTGATTTAATTTACCTAACAAAAAAAAATAATTATAGTTTCGTCTAAAAAAAATCACCATGTGCATTATCACACGTCACAATAACACTATCTGTCATGTCAACAATTGTTTGTCGTAACGGTTCGGCGGGAAAACTGCAAATGTCATTAGGATGGGATTTATTGACGTGAAGTGGCCAGTTACAGCTACTAGAATATGTTGAATGAGTTTTCATTTAGTAATCACATTAACAGGGTGTTATTACGTAGCAAATTTGTTTTTCCTTTTTCTCCAAAAAAACATCGTAAAAGCTATAATGTTTCATGCTTTAATATACTCCAGAGACCGAGTACTATCAGCTGTAAAAATATCTGCAACGAATAAATTAGGACCTTATTATATTTATGGAAACTGCCGAAAAAACTTCACGATAATCGGTTGAGAAATGCGACCTGTAGAAAAAGCGGAAATCCACCGGCCAAACAATCGAAAGCATTTTTGTCTAAGCTGTAGCAGTGATACTTCGGTGGCTTCGCTCACTTGGTCAAAGAACTGATCACAAGTGCGTAAACTTAAGTCTAACTACCCTGTCTAACAATAAAATTATAGTCAAGGGCTACCTCAGCTTGGAGCTTGGCCGACTTAACATATTTATAAAACAATAATATTACACTAAATATCTAAAATGAAGAACTCACTAGCGACTTGTATTATTTTAAAGTAAATGAACTTTACCGAAAATGCAAAAACAATCAATTTGGCGCTGGGCCGGAAATCCAGAGGTACTGGGTTCGATTCCCGGTCTGGACCACAGGTGAGTACTTACCATTTAATTTTTCTATGCACTTTGATTTCTTGTATCTATTATATGTCACTTAAAATGTGGTGTAATTTAAACGCATTAAAACAAATAAAGAAACATCATGTTTCTTTCATATGTAGAATCAATAATACTACTTTACTTATTATTTTAATATAATGATCAATCTTACTTTTTAAACAAATACACAAAATGTTGGCTTTTCAAATATTCCAACCACATATAAAGTATTTATATGTACTTATAGATTAACTTTGTTTCGAGGCTTTCAAGTATCAATTAATTAAACTCAACACTTAACTAAGCAACTAGTAAACTGGTTACTTACTACGCAGTCACAAATAGACATTGTTTTTGGCTATAATACCTAATATGATTTTTCATCACACTTGCTCGGAAATGGTGTCATTACACGTAGGTTCTGCGGGCCGTAAATTGCCTATTACGCCCTAGGGCGTAATGGTTTTCTTTTTAAATTTAAAACGCTGGTTTTGTTTCACTCTTATTTGTCATGTTCAAAGGAAACGCCAACTTACTTTTTTAACTTTTATCACTGAAATATTTATTTAAAGATAACTGATATTGCAAATACATGTAAACACATATTTCGGTAACATTAATTAAATGTTTAAATAATGTATTTCTTTATTTTGCAAATATAAAATGCCGCTTACCGCTATGGTTTCCGAACGTGACTTGATATTCGCATTGTCTATGGACATATGTCACTAATGTCACTGTCTGTATTTTCTTGTCATACTGGGGCGATTAGTAAGGTTATATTATTAAGATTTCCTCACAAGTGTGATGAAAAACATTGTGTGTGCCACGGGCGGTAAAGGAATTACAAACTCGTGTTATTAAAGCCCTCGGTTTCACCTCGGGCTTATAACAAACACTCGTTTGCAATTCCTTACTTACCGCCCTAGATACACAATGTACTATTACATATTTCCTTAGTGATAAATTAATCATTAATTATTTAGTCTGATAGAATGACCGTAGGAAACAATAATAGATTGTTCAACTAGGGACTAAAACAAGCCATAATGACACGAGGTGTTTAGCCACCCGAGCGTAGCGAGGGTGACTATAGATCGAGTGTCATTATGGTTGTTTAGTCCCGCGTTAAACACTCTACTTTTCACTTTGAATGCGAGGAACAAAACGACGTTCTATTACACAAAATTACGATATTTATTGTTCCGTACTTTCGGTATAGGTAAAGTTGCACTATACACATTTAATTGTTGAAATATTGTGCTCAATACGATTAATGAACATTCAAAAAGCAAAGAAAAAATTTTCCGCGGTTCTTTATTTTTTTTTTACTTAGTGAAGTCACTCAGGCTTGAAATGCTGGCATTTTTAGCCAACAGGTTCAACCGTGAAAACTACCTATTTTAAAACTAATTGGATCATGCAAATTAAAATTAAGTTACCCCTAATCTAGTTAAATTGGTTTATATTCGTAATAATTAATCATTATTACTATATTAAATCGTTTTTTTTAATATTTTTGCACAGTTGTCTTTTTAGGTTATTTTCACACCCAAAAATTATCTATACACAATCACTAAAAATGGCGACAATATTCCAACCACAAACACCCCGATTGGCTGTTTAGGGGTTTTCAAAGTCAATTAAAAAAAAATTACTTTAATCCCTAGAGATTAATAAGGAATTTTAGTCCCGATATACAGAGACTAAATTAACATTTTAAGAGCATGAGAAGTGAAAATAGTATTAATTTATTTTGCTTTACCGGATCCGGTCCAGTTCCGGTGATTTTTACGTGATCCGGTAGCTACAAAAATCGCTGGATCCGGCCGGATTACCGGATCCGCCGGACCGGATTGCAATCCCTAGTCGCTACGCATGAACACTTGATACATGTTGTGAAATACATGGTAAATACGTATTTTTTCCCCGCAGAGGGCGTGAGCTGTATGACAAGTCTCGGCTGAAAGTGCAATAAATGAATTCGTACTCTTTGAAGGCGTTCCCTTCAGGTCGGCCCTTGAACTTGCTCGTCTATCCATTGCTTACTTTCCTTCCGGCCTTTACAATAATGTACTCATATTGCTCAGTTATGATATGACAAAATCAAAATAACAATTCTTAGGGGGAGTTTATTTATTTTGTATAAAATTTATGTATAATCTGATAATCGCATCTCTCTTATTGGCTGCGAAGGTGTGGTTCGATACGTTCGCTTTTGCGGCCACCTCATTTTCTTGGGAGAGAAATGTACTGGTTTAATAGTGTTTTTTGGATCATATCCAAGGTAGACTGTGCTTTTTGTAGGTGCTGCCTCAGTTGTTGACGTCGTTATGCAAAACTTGGTAGTGTAAAGATTACTAATATTTTTCTTAAATATGTTTTTGTCTGGCATTTGTGGGTACATCGATTTATAAAAACCCCGATTTTTTTTGTTATTCCCAATAAACATAGGGAACGCCATCACGACATTAGGATAGTCTCCTGTTCGACACAGCCCATCAGAACATGTGGTCAATTTATGAGGGGCGGTAAACAAAAGATAACCAGGAGTATCAGTAAATTCTGAAACAGTCAAAAGTGTGAATAGAATCAAACTTGTAATAGTAATTTATGCAACTGATACATAATGAGAGGTCTTAAAACACAGGCGCAGATTTATGGCATCACAAAAGGATGTTTTAAGGCCTAATTATGTACAATGCATAGGTACATTACTTTATCTACACACATATAATATTTATTATAAGTACTCTAAGGTTCAGAAAGCGAAGGCAAATTACCTGGGCCCTATTTAATAAACGTTACAATCCTACAATTTTGTAAAAAAGTAACAGATTTGTCAAATTGTACTAGAAGTGATGTGTAAGAAATTTACGTATGTATGACTTACAATTATCGCAATTACAAGTACCTACTGTTTAATAAAAGTTTACACATGTAGAAAATGCCCGTTAATTTTGATGACAATATTGTACTTACAAATAAGTAGTTGTAGGGTACAGTTTACATAAAATGTAAGTTTTTGGTGTAAGTTCTTAATATAGAAGGTAGATTTCTTACTCTTGAGTTTAGAATTTTAGTGTTACACGGAGTACTTTCTTGTTGGTTTGGTTTATTAGTAAAGTCATGTATAACAACAATAAAATAGGGTAGGTATTTGACAACCATCAAAATAAATAAATTAACTTTAAACATCAAATTACGTTTCCAAAACTGCTCGAATAAAATCAGTTACACTCATTTTCGTGAATTACATTATTTTAAAATGACAATAACTAAAAAAAACCGGCCAAGTGCGAGTCAGACTCGCGCACCGAGGGTTCCGTACAAACTCATAAGTAGATACATGAATAGTTCAAGAAAAACTATATGGCGATTAGTTTAGTAGGAGCAAATAAGTATGTGTTAAGATTTTTGAAAATTTCTCAAAAACAGTGCAAGTTAGGAAAACCGTTATATTTTTCCTGTAATATATAGGATAACATTAATAATTGGTAATTATTACAGATTTTTCTGTTCAGTAACTTCGAAGATAATAGGGGGGGAACGGTATTTTTTTTAACGTTTTTCGCCATAAATCAAAAACTACTTATTTAAAAAAAAATACAAAATGACTGTTTTAATCTACAAATTAAGCCCTTTGATTTGATACCTCACTTAATATAATAGCCCTACTTTCAATTTGCAAAGTCTCATTACGGACCCCTTTAAAAAAAAAGTAAAAAAGTTACAAGATTTTTTTTACATCCTATAAGCTCGGGTTAGCGGTTCTTAACACTATTCCAAATTTCAAGTCGATAGCATCAGTAGATCCTGAGATATCTTGCTGTGACAGACGGACAGACAGACAGACAGACAGACAGACAGACAGACAGACAGACAGAGTCGCACCATAAGGGTTCCTTTTTTACCATTTTGGTACGGAACCCTAATAAGGCACCATGTTGAACATGACATCACAAGTCAGTATTTCATACTGAACTGCATACTTCTGAGCGTTTTGACACTTCATAAAAAGAAGCTGATTTGAACTGTCATCAAGTAGCCTATTACAATTCTGTTTCTAATATACGAGAATAAAGACGTGTTATTCAGTCGGTTTAATGAAAAACTAAGTCATGATATGAAAATCAATAAGCTACCATCACTACTCTCACTACTTGTTGTATAAACCATGTTTAATATTATTTATTTATTATTGTTTAGGTTGTAGGACACATCTCTTCAAGTTTTGACACACCATGAACCCACCTGTCGGAATTGTACTACAATTTACATAATATCTAAACTTGTAATTACAATCGTGTGTTGAGTTTATTAAATACAAAAGCATGAGTTTCATATGCATTTAGAGAAATTTTAACCCTAAGTTTTTGAATGTAAAAGATTAATCTGACAAGTACCTAGGTAAAATTTACGAATAATTTAAAAATAAACGAAATTATTATTACAGATTCTAAATAACCCCGTAATCTTTTGAATGAAAAAGGAACCGACTAAGCATCTAATTCTGAAGACCTAATTATATGTTTGAATTGGCAACCTGAATGTTATAAATAGTTATTAACGTTTTTTAACTAAACTTTATCTCATTGTTCCTTAAAATAATATATTTTTTTATTAAAAATGCTAGCCACAATTAGAAATATATCGATAATATTTAATTATTGATATAAAATGGTTGGCTACATCTGAAATGTTCACTGGACAATGACACACGTAACTTTGACACATATGACAGTGACAAATATCGATACATTTAAGGCCGAGCCACACCGGCTGCGTGTGCACGCACTGTACGCTGCAGCTCCTTGACTTTAAGCGTGACTAGCCGCCATTTTGAAAAACATTCATACTATACAACGCGTACGCCACGCGCACGCAGACGTGTACGCAGCCGGTGTGGCTCGGCCTTTAGACTCAAATGGCGTAAACGGCGCAGGTTCTAATGGCGTTTACGCCCTTTGAGTCTAAAGGTATCGATATGTCGTAGTGTGTTTGGTCTTGAATTAGAATTCGGAGTATAGATCGGGTTACAAAAAGTAATACAAACTTATCATTTAATTTCGAAACACGTGGACAGGCCGAAAAATTAGCCAATAAAATACTCACTTTCTCCTTCCAATAATTTTGAGATGAATAACTCTCCATTAGTAGAGTCGGGTGCAACGGTATTTTCAGCTCTTAATTTTCGAGTACGAGTATGACATAGTGACAACGAAATAGAAGCTAGAATAATTTGTTGAATTAATCCCATTTTCAACAAAAAACAGCGTGTAGATTTGTTGTAGCCATTTCCTGAAATAGCGTTTTTTGCATTTATTTTCACAAGCCCATTTCAGAAAGATTCCATATCAGGTCGTAAAAAATATTTTCCTACTTTTAAGGAACGGTTTCGATTAAATTTATTGAGTGGTTTTATACGATCTGACACATCGAGAGCTCTCAACGTAATATATTTATAGATGCAACTATTATAATACATACAGGGTGACTTCGAATTGGTAATACAAAATGAATGTTTTACATACATATCCCCTAAACTTAGCCCCTCAATTAAGTCTCATACTTTTAAAATAATCAGAAGTATGTTTTTTTAAATTATTAATTTATCCCATTTTTGTTGGCTTAACATGGTTATCCTACCATAATAATAAACAAAGAGGTTTAAAGATTTTCAAATGAACACTTTCCTCTTTGGATATCCGTCACATGCCGCAATATTTATGAAGAAAACGTGTTTTGATTAGTAATTGTCAGTTCTCAAAGAAAATACGAGTGACAGGTATGACACTTAGGTATTTAATGGAGTGTAACCACACTTTAGGACTTTAATTATTTGTTTTGTTAGAAAATTTGCAATAATTAAATAAGGTAAATTTTAACATAGGGGTTAATGTGTTACACTACATGGTATTAACTGAGCCATAATCAAGTGTTTTGTATTACCAATTTGAAGTCGCCCTGTATACGTATTAAGTAATATATTTATAGATGCAATTATTATACATATACGTATTAAGCAAATCTCGTTTTTTAAGGTTCCGTACCTCAAAAGGCAAAAACGTAACCCTTATAGGATCAGTTTGTTGTCCGTCTGTCCGTTTGTTAAGACCCTTTATCTCGGGAACGCGTGGATGTATCGAGTTGAAATTAAAACCATATTCTCAAGTGTATGATCCCTTGAAGTCGTGAAAAATAAAAAAATCCAAGTTAACGTGAAAAAAAGATACGGCCGTTTACTTATGCCGCAAAATACTTAAATTTCGACACTCTCAAGGAAACCAAAAGTCAAAGGGTACTTTCCGTTGACCTACAACTATGAAATTTGGCAAGTAATACCGTCTTATACTACAAAATTAAATCATTAAAAAAATAGACAAAGTTTATCTAGAGTACTTTAATATAAATGTACCTACCTACAAATTTATACGGAAACCTTGGTTGGTGAGTCCGACCAGCACTTGTCCTGGTGTGTGTTGTTTTTTTAGGGTTCCGTACCAAAATGGTAAAAAAAGAACCCTTATGGTGCGACTCTGTCTCTCCGGCTGTTCGTCTGTCTGTCCGTCTGTCACAGCAAGGTGGAATAGTGTTAAGAACTGCTAACCTTACGTTTCTTTATTAACTTTTTTACTTTTCTTTATTGTATACTAGTTACCCGTCCGGCTTCGCACGGGTGGTTGTGACTCTGTTGAGTGGAGACCTTGTTGTGGCAATAACGAACACAACAAAAATAATAGGGATGACGACTGGGTTAAAACTATATAATTCTATTTAGTCCGTCAGTTAGATTATAAAAAAATATGGGACACGTATTTTTTGGTTTATCAAAATATTAAAAATCGACAAATTTATAGATCATCAAACTTCTGGAGTGGGGGCGTGACGTCACTCCAAGGTGAAATTTGTACCTAGTTGTGACGTCACTCGAAACTTCTAAGCACTCTATCCTCGTCATTTTTTATTTGTCAAACAAAAGAAAAAATACGTGTACAATATTTTTTAATAATCTAACTGACAGAGT
The DNA here is from genome assembly GCA_947034925.1 of Eudemis profundana. Taxonomy (NCBI): domain Eukaryota; kingdom Metazoa; phylum Arthropoda; class Insecta; order Lepidoptera; family Tortricidae; genus Eudemis; species Eudemis profundana. The sequence continues at coordinate 33,766,222 of OX344794.1, forward strand.
AAACGGTTTTTTTTAGTCGTCTAGCCCATTATTTAATTTGGTGCACTCCTTTGGAAATTATGCACGTACATATTTTCAGAGATTCAATACTATTTATACAGATTACAGTATAGATTTTTATTTATACAGATTAATAAAAAGGCAATACAAATTATTGAAAATAAACAGTTTTCAAAAAGTTTAATATTATTTTTATATATTTTTTTATTTTAAGAAGTCGTCTGAGTAATCCTTTTGTAATTAAAGGTCGGCCGGCCTCATATTGTGACCCTGCGGTGGGCAGCAACATGGCTCCTGAGACCGAGACTCATCATCATTGGCTCTTCTATTATGCATTAGGTCATTTGATTTAGTGTTGAGAGTTGTTCTTTTTAAAATCGCCATATCTTTTTTTAACTGTTCCTCCTCATGTTTCTTCAAAACACCACGGATCTTCAGGAACTCAAGTGCTTTGTCATCAATTTCGAAATTCAGCTCGCATTCTGGCAAAACATAATATACGTGTTTACTATAGCTTGGCAACTTCGTTGGTGACACTCACATGTGTGCTTTTTGTTATGTGCAGCCGTAACTACTTACGCAAGTTACCGCCAACATGAACGGCGATCGACGGAGGCTGCCTCCGTCGGTCGCCGGTCACACATGTGACATGTGAGTGTCACCAACGAAGTTGCCAAGCTATACCTAATTATTGATTGGGATATTTAGTACTTACACACATTGTATGCGGTTTATGTGGAATTTAAAATGTAAATGTTTAATTGTTCATAGAAAATGACCCGAATTCATTATCCGTGAGTGTATATTAAAATAATAACTTGTCAACTCAGGATGTCTGTTAAATACAATATTTATATTGCAAAAATTAATTTCAATTCTAATGTGGATGAAGTTGTGGATATGATCCTTGTGTGCGCAGAGCGTAGGTAGATTTACCGTGAAACGTTTCTGAATTTTAGGATTTAATCAAATAGTACACTAACTGACCTAAACAAAGAATACCTGTGAAAGGTATTCTTTGCCTTGCCCTCAGTTATAGGTGCATAAAGTTCCTATCCAAAACGATAATACCGAAAATACACAAGAAGAATTCGACTTAACGTCAATTTTAGACTTAGCCAAACTTGTCACGAAATTCCAAATTGACATCGATTTGATTTTCTCTTGAGATTTAAAAAAATGCACGGTGCAGTGTGTATTTAAGCATTAAAAATAATATATTGTCTGGTAACTTGCAAAATATATAGTGTTGAAGGAGAAAACACCGACCATCATAAGGAGGACATTCGCAATCAAAACTGGGAGCTCTGTAGGGCATACTGTCAATTTCCTGAATGACATGACGTCTTATTTCTGGAGTAACATTTAATATCCATCTATCCCACGGTGTTTTTTCTGCTAATATTAAAAAGATTTCAAAGAAAACCAGCAAAAATGTCCACAAGGTTACCTGAAATCAAAACAAAATATTTACTAATTGGCATTACGTTTCTATATACTCCAGCACCTTTCTTGTACACGAGAAGAAATAATAAACATAACAGTTGTGTGTATTCTTTTTTTCAGAACAGAAAACGGTCCGAATGGTATATATTAGAGCTATTGCTCTGAATATTATAAGTAAAAGTATATAATAGGTTAATAGTAAAAAAAGCCCGCGGAGTGCGAGTTGGACTCGCCTACCGAGGGTTCCGTACAAACTTGTAGTATGTAAATAGTTCAAAATAAACTGTATTGGGAGACCAATTTAACTTTGCTGTTGGAAAACTTTTGACCGCATACATCGACATAGGTCTCGGTTAGTTCAGTAACTGACAAAATAAGTTTGCATTACGATTTTTGCGAATTTTTAAAATACGATGCATGTAATGAAAACCATTATATTTTTACTGTTATATTCACTTTAATGTTCTTCACTCCAAATTGCCAAAATTTTAGCTCAAATCGCGATTATTTTCACAAAATTTTCACTACACGCAATATTACCAAATATTCACATTCACTCATTCGTTCACTAACTTTTTTGCAATTAGTACTCTATGTAATTGTTTGTGCTCTTCACCTCCACTCTCCTGTCGACACTCTACAATGTAAAATTTAATCAGTGGGCTGGTATTAACAATACTTTTTTCATAATCTCGACTGAACCCCATTCTAATTTTCTTAAGTTATGATTTCTATGTTTGCCTTATATTGTGAAAAAAAGGTAGACTTTAATTATTCGTAATTGTCTTATTGGGTAAACAGACTGCGATTTCCACAAAGTACGCTTTGAAAGTAAAATATTTTCTTGTAAAATAACAACATTTATTAACAAATTTTGAAATCAAAATAAAATTTACTCTCAGCAAAATATCCTACGTATCTACAATATTTGGGGCACTTTCCCTTCATGTTGCATAGTCTTGGGACACCTGTATAACGACAATTACTATATTCGCGACCACCAATATTAAAAACTTTCGAAACATCAAGATGAAAATGAAATGATACATAAATGCGACATGATTTCTTTAAATTGTTTTATTGAAATATGTGATAAACGCGGAAACCATAATGTATACAAGACAGCATTTATCATTATTGTTAACGGCAGGTTCAGCCACTGGCTGTATGATGAAACGGGCGTGCATAATAGTACATTACACAACTAGGGTGGTAACACAAAGAAAGGCCGAGATCGCAGATGTTTGCGGCCCGAGCTGCAAGCGAGGGACGTAAATGTGCGATCTTTATTACCTCCCGTGTTGTGTACATACATCATTTTATGTCTACACTTGGCCAGAAAGCGCTCTTTATGGCCAGGTGTGGCATAAATAACTTAATCTCTATTCTGATAGTATCTAATTAAACCGAGTGAAATATTTATGAGTATCCCATTTCATCATGCACTATTGCCGGTGATTGCGCCTACCCCGTTTAATGCTGCGTCAAATAGTCTGTAGCATCCAGTTTCGTATATATCGTAACACGTTTATCTTGCTATAGACACAAAGACGTGTTACGATATATGGCGCTTTGGATGCTACATACTAATTGACGCTGACTGTACATATCGCTGGCTTAATAATACGGGGGTCTATGTTACATCTTTATGACATGGCATGTTCGAATTTCAATTCGCTAAAAGTGAAACATAGGACCTTGTAATGTTGAGTTAGTGATATTATATTTAAACTACAATGCGTAATTCAGGTATTCTTCTTATCTCTCATTACGTATGGGCAGGACAGGCCTTAAACCATACGGTGGCCACTTATAATGCATTTTGTTTGAGTCCTGGGGTTTCGTTGGTCCTTGTCTATTCTGAGTAGGTCTCCAAACGACGGTCAATCTTGATGGTACATCATCCATTGAGAGACTGCGTCGTGGCATCCACCATCGAGCGCGGTAAAGCTGGTGCTCTTTCTCAGTTGCACCCAATTTTAGTGCATGCTCGTAGTCGTATACAGTTTTGGTTTCGGGTGTTCTTGCTATATACTTATACAGTTTATCTATAGTTGGTCTTTGCGAGTAATCTGGATATACAGTACTCTGAGTGCGCAAATGGGCTTTACTAGTAGATCCGGAGTAGCCGGGATACATGGTACTTTGAGTACTCTTACTATTTACAATATCTCTCAACGGAGAGCAGGTTGTAAATTCCGTCTTATTATATTGCTTGCCAAATACATCCCTCATTTTCTTCGAAACATTTGGATACATTTTTCTATATATATCTTTCCTCGCCTTCCCAGCAAATAAAGGGAACGCTATCGCAAAATTAGTATCGCCGCCATCTTCACATCCTCCATCACACACTCTATACGGTGCAGTAAAGAAAAGATATTCGGGGTTGCCAGAAACGCCTAAAAGAAAGTTTTGAATCGTAAAAGCATATGACCTCTTTACAGTATTCATATACACATATATACTCACTTTCATTTCTAAGCAATTTTTTGATGTACTGTTCCCCGTCTACTGCGGTGAGTTTGGTGTCAACACTATCTTGTGAGAAGACCCCTTGAACGATGGACCAATATACAAACATTACAAAGCGATTAATTGACATGACGGTAATAAATATGGTGGATTTTTAAATAATTAGGTACGGTTGAATAAAACTTACAATTTCTTGCGTCCGTTTACTAAAATGAAAAAAATGCATCTCGTAAATGTAATATCGTAACAGCGCATTTCAAACAGCTTTATCGAAATTCAAACATAAAATATCTTTATTACTTTTTAAGATTGCGTGCATCAAAAGGAAGAAAACGGATTTCATTGAATCATTTGGCGTCGAATTAATTACTCTCAAAACTGGTAGAGAGTTACTTGAAATGGTTATTCATCCGAGCTTGTTTAATTAATACTATTTGCTGGTATCTAATGGGAACTCTAAAGACAATGGCAAGAGACCCGACGGGATCCCTGGTCCAGTGGATGATGGGCCGAGTGCTGGTGCGACAGACAGTTCTTGACAGACGGACAGACAGACAGACTGACAACAAAGTGATCTTATAAGGGTTCCGTTTTCTCCTTTTGAGGTATGGAACCCCAAAAAAACCGAAATAACTATAAGGGTCTCTTCCGCCGGCATCCAATACGGTTTTATATCATTCGGCGTCGAAACCCTGGGCCCGTGAGGTCCATATGCTCTGCTCCTTTTCAAGAAACTATCGAAACGGCTCGTCGAATCAGTATCGCCATACAGCGAAGAAATGCTGCCAGCAACTTTGGCACGGCGGCACTTCTAGATATAATTTAAGATGTAGTTTTTACATTTAGTACAAGTATCGTTAGGATTAAAGGTTATTGTTATTTATGCTTGTTGTGTTATTGAAGAAACTAGTATACAATCATTTACTGTGAGAATGATTAGTTAATAGCCCACATTTTGTGGTCCACATTGATCATCATCTAGAAAATGATGACTCGGGTGATAACTCATCAAAGAAAATTACGAAAGTTTTACGATCAGGCCTATAATGGCTATTATTTTCTTAAGCTTTATTCGGACCTTATTTTTTATGAAATCGAGTCTTCTACGTAAACGCGCTGGTGTACGGAAAATGATAATCTTTGGTTGTTCTCATTAACCAAAAATGCTGGAACATAATTATTTTCCGTTAGTCATGCGTTTCAAAAGGAGCGCGCGTCGTAACGTATCGTCAAACGTTATATTTATGTAAGCGCATTAATTTATGTCTGTCACTGACTCCAACGTCTTTCCAATTGGCGAAAGAGTTTACAATTGTCTCGCTGGCCGCTGGGTAAAAATAGTCGTCCAAGACCGTGGCCCGCGGAGTGAGGGAATGTTAATAAATTCAAGTGTGGTGACATAACTCATACGCATCTCTGTTTATAATGGATTTGCCAACGCTAACTTCAAACATATTTTAGGAGTAAAAGCTAATGACGTGTAATCAAAAGCTATAGATATATTTTCATTAACATACATTCATGAAACAATATTAGGAAATAAAACTGCCTTAGGGTCCAATCTAGGGGTTCAGAGTTAAACAAACATTTTAGTTAATAATAACGAATAGAATAAAAAAACCCGGTCAAGTGCAAGTCAGACTCGCGCACCGAGGGTTCCGTACAAACTCATAAGAAGATTCATGACTAGTTCAAGAAAAACTATATGGCGATTAGTTAAGTAGGAGCAAATAAGTATGTGTTAAGTTTTTTTCAAATTTCTCAAAAACGGTGCAAGTTAGGAAAACCGTTATATTTTTCCTGTAATATTTAGGACGACATTAAAAATTGGTAATTATCACAGATTTTTCTGTTCAGTAACTTCGATGATAATAGGGGGGGAATGGTATTTTTTTAACGTTTTTCTCCATAAATCAAAAACTACTTATTTAAAAAAAACAAAAACAGTGTTTTATTCTACAAATCAAGTCCTTTCATTTGATACCCCATTCGATATAATAGCCCTACTTTCAATTTTCAAAGTCCCATTACGGACCCCTGTAAAAAAAAAGTAAAAAAGTTACAAGATTTTTTTTACGTACAATAAGCTTACTAGCGGTTCTTAACACAATTTCAATTTTCAAGTCGATAGCATCAGTAGACCCTGAGATATCTTGCTGTCACAGACAGACAGACAGACGGACAGACAGACAAAGTCGCACCATAAGGGTTCCTTTTTTACCATTTTGGTACGGAACCCTAACAAACACGAATAGAATAAAAGATAGGGTTTAGTGACGCCTTAACTTTTTGTATTACTATATTTCTAGAACCGTTAGGAAACTCGTTGTATGTCAACTGACCAAACGCATTTCGAGTTCAAAAGTGCATGGGATAATTTATTAACCGACTTCACAAGAAAAAAAGAGGTTCTCAGTTAGATCCTTGGCATTTATAAATCGATTAAAATAAACTTTATTTTTATTTAAAAAACATTGGTCTTTCCAAATCCAGTTTTAAGTATGAGATCCACGAGAATTAAACATACATAGCTATTTCAGTATTTTTAATCAACATCTAAAAAAGACGGAGGTTCACTGTTCACCTGAAACATATTGAAAATGTATGTTTCCCGATTTTTTGAGTAAAAAAAATCCAATTGGCTTGACTTGATTATTATGTTAAACAACGGGTCGAATTGATAACCTCCTTTTTTGAAGTCGAATAAAAAGGATATGCTTGTCAGGTCCAGTCGTGTTCTCACCAGGTTAGATTCTGATGATGAAAACTTGGAGCAATTGCGGGAACTCTTCAAATATTATAAGCGCACATATAGTCGCTACTACGAGCCCCGATGCATAAAAGTTCCCCTAGCACGAAGCAACTATCACACTTTTTAGGGTTCCGTAGCCAAAATGGCAAAAACGGAACCCTTATAGTTTCGTCATGTCCGTCCGTCTGTCTGTCTGTCTGTCCGTATGTCACAGGCATTTACTCAGAAACTACATGATGGATATTGATGAAATTTGGAACATAGGTGTGTTTTATGAGCCGCTACTTAGTTTCGTATATAAATAATTGAAATAAATATTTTTAGGGGGGCACTCCATACATGTTAAAGACAGTAAAAAAATTTTTTTTCAGTAAATATCAACGTGTGGTACATAGTTCGACAGCTCTTTAAAAAACACTATAAGGTTCCTAAGTAATGTTTTTGATTAAGTGAATGTATTTGGAAATAATCGCTCCGTAAATTGTGTCCCCCCCTCTATTTTCTAAACCGTGCGTCCGAAAAATATGAAAAAAATCACGAAGGTAACGCTTAATTAATACTTTAAACGAAAATTATTTTCAACAAGATCGAATGTACCGTTTTTGAGTTATTGCCGATAAACTGCGCTTCTCAACAAAAGGACGTAATTTCTATGAAGATACGCTCTTTTGTTGTTGTACTTTTTTTACATCGTATTTTTTACCTTATAGTTACGGCTATGGAACCCTACACTGAGCATGGTCCGACATGCTCTTGGCCAGTTATTTAAATACTCATTACCTGTATACAACTGAGTGATAGCACCAATGACAGCTATCTTTAATGTAATTTATTTTGATTTAATGATAACGTTTCCATGAGACCGTTATTGTTGAATTTTTTTTCTTAAAAAATTACTGTCCAAACCGCTTTAGCTTAGTTGGTAGTGACTCTGCCTACGAAGCAGGAGGTCCTGGGTTCGAATACCGGTAAGGGCATTTATTTGTGTGATGAGCACGAATATTTGTTCCTGAGTCATGGATGTTTTTTATGTATTTAAGTATTTGTATCTATTAAATATATCGTCGTCTAGTATCCATAACACAAGCCTTATTGAGCTTACTATGCGGCTAGTTCGATTTGTGTAAGATTGTCCCCTAATATTTATTGTTCTGTCGTACAGCAGTTCTGCACACTTGGGCTCAAAGCAACATTGTCGGTATATCGCTGTTTTTTTTTAATTTATTTTATTTATTTATTAAAACATACTTTAACGTACATTTATGAACAGTGTCCCACAAAACCTATAATAAGGTTTGACCTTTTAAGCCTATAATAAGGCTGTGTTGTTTTCCTTAGTACGGCCCTTCTCACACCTTTCGAGCTCGTGACAAAAAATAATTTTAATTAGAAAATTGAATAATTTTTACTCATCATAAAATTCGTATTTAAAATTGTTAGGATAAAATATTTTTATTTTAAATAAAAATATTAGAGCACCTGTATTAAACAGTATACATTTTTTGTCTCAAACTTTTTCCTAAAAAATTGTAGAGCCTAAGAAAATGCTCTTACTAGACGAGAACTTTTTATATGTGCCCTTATAATATTTGAAGAGTTCCTTAGTCTAGACTCTCGTTAGTAATCCCCTTCTTACTACCCTTGGTGCACAATGTACCAGGGGCGTTTTCAGCGCTCCGTACGGTCGGCTATTTTTGATTACAATTTGTGGTCGTATTTATAGGCATCCAAGTAGGTATAGTAATGGTTATATAAATATTTGCTCGTCACAACTAAAATAATCCATTTAGATCAGATAAAAAAATCAAGTTGAAATGCCTAGGTATTGTAAATTGGCATATTCACTCTGTTACCAAAGCGTGAGGACCATTGAAATACTTTTCTTCGTTTCTCTAACAACCCTCTCTTCATTCTGATTGCATATCATGCAAACTATTTTTATTTGCGGGTTCCATTGAGTAGGTAAATAAGAAAGATACATCCTAATAGACCGGTTAGTTAGACTTAAATACCTCGTCGTCTGTTACAAAGGAAGGCGGAGTAAAAGCTATAAGGCGTTCTCTACCAGTTAGGTAGGTAACTTTAAATTTCATGGAAATCGGTTCGGCAGTTATTGCGTAATGGGCGCACGAATATGTTAATCTTGCTCCGATTTTATTTTCATTGCGATTGTTCGCCAAATGCACCTCAAGTTTGGTTGGAGGTAATTAGAATTACTTCAAAGTCCCCCGCCGTGGCTGCGCGCGACATGGTGACAAAATGAGCAGCCATTAAAATGATTGTCATCTGCCGAAGCCGATCGATCATTCGGCTATTTGTAAATGGATTGATGAGACTTGTCTACAGTGATAAACTGTGTTGATAAATTATAAACAATCTCTTATGTCTTAATTTTGGATATGGGCTTTTAATTAAATTTTAATTATATATCATCCTGTTTCATTAATTAATTGATGCCATTATTTTATTTGTGAAATAATTAACTAGTCGGATATGAAAAGCGCAGCGGGGAGCGTTGTTATTCAAGGCAACAATGCAGAGGTAGGTATCCTAGACCCGATGTCGTAAGTAACTTCTATTCTTACACGTCTACCTAATCGATGTCTAGGCTCCGGTGGTCATTGTAACATTTAATTATCTTCAATTTGGCCGATTGCCTACTTTACCTGCTAGGTGTCCCATAGTTTTGGACAACATCCAAAAGATTACATTCACTGAACTGTCAAAGATAAGTTATTTTAGATACCTCGACATTGAGAATCTGAGTTACGGCCGTTGAGTGGATGTGTCATACAGAATACAGATGTGACATTGGATGACTTGGATTAAGTGTCATTTTACTTTGTTCAATTATGTCTTTTGTTAAGCTGTCAGTTTGATTTATGATAGTTCCATTTTTTCGGTTGAACGGAGTTATTTGCAAGCAAAATATTCGTTTTTAAATATTTTTTGTTTGAATAATACTCGTTTAAATTAAAGGAATGTATCCCTTGTAATAATTAGATTGGTTTTGTTAGAGAAATAATGGACAGAGTCATGTCTTCTATCCAAAATCGGACCTTTCACCACCTTAGGTAAAACCTTTGCCCGATGATGTGTTTTCCCGAGATGCTATTTGGGTAGGAATTCATTGAACTTTAGGGTAATTTCCTAAACTCTTTAGTCTACAAGTTAAATTCAAGTATTAATTGGGTCATTCTTCGAGAACCTGAGCCCTCTGCCCACAAATATCGGCAAATACCCTGTAGATTCCGCCTCATGGCATTTTGGGTTGTTCTATACAACTTGGCACGCGTTAAACAATTACCAAAAATTAAATACCAGTAAAGCGGAACCTACAGGGAATTTGCAAATATTTGTGAATAGTAAAATCAGATCCTTGAAGAATTACCAAAATCAAATATCATTTTCGATTTTAACGTGAGATTTAGAATATCCTACCATTTATACGAAGACGCCGCACCATTTACCTACATATCCTACCATTTATAGACGAAAAGTCTAATTTTTGTTAATAAACAGTAAGTAATAATATTTACAGTAGTCCCATTTAAGTATATTTTTTTAGGATGTTAACAGTGTAATTTTCTGAAAAAAAAAGCTAAACTAAGCCCTTTTTAGTGTGCACTAAAAACATGCAATTACAAGTCATACTTACTTGCCAAATACATGCTCAGATGTACCTACCTAGTAATAAGAGCAGATGTGTATTTTCCCTCGTAGTTAATATTGGGAACGACAACAAATAAGACAAGACACAACTCATAATCATAATTCATAATAGTGGCCTTACTTTTTCATTGTGTTTATTTAGAGTTTTTGTTCCATTTGTACACTCAGATTATCTCTAGCTAGCAAAATTCGGAAATTTATACCCTGTATTTGAATGTAAATGTTTCGTATTTTGGATTGGTTGTACATAACTCATTCCGTAATACTAATTGCGTAAGGGGCATTTCTCAATTGACTGGCCGTTTAATGAAATTTGTAATTAAAGGCTATATTCGTAAACTCCCTTAAGATTGCGTGACGACCGGTTTTTCACTCTTGTCCGGTCAAGTGTGAGTCGGACTCGTGCACCGAGGGTTCCGTACAATCTCGTCAGTAGATACGTGGATAATTCAAGATAGACTGTATGGTGGGACAAAATTTACTTTGCTCTTGAAAAACTGTTGACCCCATACATAGGCATTATGTCGCGGTTAGTTTAGTAGGAGCAAATAAGTTAGTCTTACAATTTTTGGAAATTTCTAAAAAACGCCGCAAGTTAGGAAAACCGATTTATTTTTCCTGTAATATTTAGGATTATATTAGTAATCGGTAATTATTACAGATTTTTCTGTTCAGTAACTTTGGAGGGAATAGGGGGGAATGGTATTTTTTTTACGGTTTTTGTCTTAAATCAAAAACTACATGTCTAAAAAAAAAAGAAAACGATTCTCGAATCTACACATTAAGTCCTTTTATTTGATATCTCACTCGATATAATAAGCTCTACTTTTAATTTTCGAAGTCCCATTTCGGTCTACTTTAAAAAAAAATGTAAAGGGTATTGTAAATGGATTCAAGCCCACGATAAAAATAAAAAATAATTTTGCTACCGGGTGACACATGTAATACTGCTTTTCACACCAACTATGAGGAAAACATGAATTGAGCAAATATTGTATGTTATTATATTGTAGCACACAATGTCTAATAAGTTTAGAAAATCAACTTTTTTAAATTTAAAGTCTGAACAGAGAAGTAGGTGCCAATCTAGTACCTCTTATGAGGAAAATACGGTTTTTGAAAAGCCGGCGTGAAATACTATTATTGTATATATGGAACACTAACCACATCAGCACTGTCGGCGCACAAGTTTGGATGGCTCTTTGTTACTTATGAAAACTACTGCAACATTAATTTTAAAATAGTACCTACATGACACTGCTGATATCGCATAGCATTAGCTGTTATTTAAGTTCATCTCGCTTTGCATTGCTAGATATTAAAAATCTAATATGTCGTTCATAAGACTGTGAATGCACACGTGCATAAAAAAGTAACTTTACTCTAGCAAGGCATAGCAGATATATTTAAAACAGTAGCCCTATTTTAATCGGTATACTTACACGCATTTTATACACCTAGAATCCCACTCTAGATTAAACGCAAGCTTGGGTTAAATAAAAAAATCATTAGAACTTAAATATTTATTGCCTTATTTAAAGACATAGTAGAGTTAGGAATGCGGACAGCTTCCGATCGGAGTTTGGTTACTCTAGAGGTTGCACCGCTCGCGCGGTTTAATGTGCAGCTGCGTCACACCAAGGAAATCCTGTAACAGTATAACCACAGAGGTCACGCGGGAGCCTGGGACGAGTCCGCGGAGCGAGGCCAAGCGAGGGTGTTAGAGCGAAGCTAGATGGATACGGTGTTAAAGCCCAGTTTAGCATACTTCCTCGAGATTAGGGACTTGCTGTGGTAACGGTGGAAACGCGCGCCGGTGGAGACGGCACGCAGCAGGGCAGTGTCGCGGTTGGCGGCGCGCGCGCGGTAGCTCGCGTCGGCGCGCTCGATGTACGTGCGCAGCGCCCGCTCGCCCCACGTCTGCGGCCGCGGCTTCTCCGTCACGATACCCTTGTTCCGTCGGTCCAGGTACTTGATGACGTCGTCGTAGTAGTTGTGTCGGTAGTCGTACATGTAATTGTATTGGAGGAATTTAGGTCTGAAAGGTGAACAGTACGCTTAAGCGAAACGAAACCGAAACATTCATATGAAATTAACACATTGTTTGGGTGGGACTGTCGTTTCTCACCTGACCCAGTGTTTGAATATTAGTTTTTTAGGTTCCGTTACGACGACAGTCTCGGGCTCCGGCTCGGCTTCCGCGGGCGGGGCGGCTTCCTCGGGCGCGGGTGCGGGTTCGGGCTCGGGCGCGGGCACTGCGTCTGCTTCGATATCAGCATCGTCCCACATTTTGCAAGGTGGTGGGTGTCTGAGTACAAAAATCACTAAGTTATTATAATGTACACAAAGCACCAGTATTTAATTGGTAAATTAGAACGAAAACGGTGAGTTCACGACGCGGTCACGAACCTAACTGGAGGAGTGGAGAAGCGTGTGGATCGGGTGATCGTTTATCTACGACTGGTGCCGGCGTCCCCCGGTGGTTCACGTAGCCTCCCGATTTATCTGTTTGCGCCCCCACCTGGCTGTCGCAAGCGCTGTGTGTGTGATGTTTGCTGCCAATGATGTTCTGTCAATACGTTGACCGTGCTCTTCACGCGCAAATTCCTCGACGTTTTTAATCGCGCTGCCAAACAATGCAACTCGCATGCGGATATTATTTGCTATTTTCACTTTTCCAAAACGTTGCTGTCAATTTATGATTTACCAATTGCAGTGAAAATGCGTTTTTTTATACAAATTACATACCTATTTAATACACAAGCGTAGATCAGTAGGTTGGTAGTGGTGGTCGTAGATTAGGATCAATAATTATGTAGTACTTGCTTACTTCTTTTGAGGTTTGACAATTTTATTAAAAGTAGTTGCTAATTAAAATGTTTCTTGTTTCTAAAAAAAATATTTTGTTTTTAACCGACTTCCAAAAGAAGGACGGTTCTCAATTCGTCTGTATGTTGTTTTTTTTGTGTGTTTGTTCACCGATTACTTGAAGACGGCTGGACCGATTTGGAAAATTCTTTTTTTTGTTTGAAAGGGTAGACTTCCGAGGGACTACCCATTGCAACCAAATCAGGATCTGATGATGGAATCATGGAGGAATCGAGGGAACTCTTCAAATATTATAGGTACGCATATAGCGATTTCGGTATTTTTCGTAATTTCTCGTTCATCTTTTATTAGCGACAAGTTTCTAGTGTTAACCGACTTCAAAACAAAGAGTAAATTTGTATCTAGGTTTCTTCCCCGATTACTTGAAGACTATTTGGAAAATTCTTTTTTTGTTTTAAAGGGTATACCTCCGAGGTGGACCCATTGCAACCAAATCAGGATCTGATGATGGGATCTTGGAGAAATCGAGGGAACTCTTCATATATCATTAGCGATTTTGGTATTTTTCTTAGTTTCTCGTGCATTTCTTATTAGAAATAAGTTTCCAGTTTTAACCGACTTCTAAACAAAGAGCAAGTTTTATGTAGGTTTGTTCCCCGATTACGGCTATTTGATTGCAAACGGCTAGACCGATTTGGATTTTTTTTCTTTTTACTAAATAGGTAGACTTAAGTCTATTGGAAGTCGGTTTTTATTTTTGAATTTAATTTTAGAGAAATGTATACCTTGAAGTAAACTGAACAGGTTAAGAAATAATCTATAAATACACTTTATTGTATAAAAAAGATAAGTTAGGTAGGCATAAAGCCATTGTATTACCCTAACAACCCTATGGATTTGAAGTCGTAAATAAATAATCCCATCAAAAACATTACATGTAAAAAGATGCAAGTCTCGCAACGCAGTTCTTTTACAACAAAAAAGTTTTGAGATGTAATGTTAAACCAAGTCAGTACCGGGGGGGTGTCCACAGAACTCGATTCCCACCGACTTGCCTATTATTAGAGCTATAAAATGTGTTCCTCCACGGTTAAATAATAGGCAAGTCGGTGGGAATCGAGTTCTGTGGACACCCCCCCGGTACTGGCTTGGTTTAACATTACATCTCTAAACTTTTTGTTGTAAAAGAACTGCGTTGCGAGACTTGCATCTTTTTACATGTAATGTTTTTGATGGGATCTCATTTCTTTTTATAAGTGATCTTCCTTTATTTATTACATTCCAATCCATTCTTTTTCCAATTTGGACTTCAAAACTAACTTTGTAATCGCATGTATTTGTATAGGATTACAAACTTATGTGTGCAGTTGTGACTGAAATTGCAATATTTGGAGGTTTTTTAGGAATTAATAGGCTAAAAACTACCTATGTTTAAAATTTGGAGCCTGTGAGTCTGCTGGAAGTACCTTAGAATTATGATGATCATCAGTCAGTGAATCAGTGAGTCAGTCAGTCAGTGACAAAACTAAGGAACTTTGACGTGCAATAGTTCTTAAACTATACGTTCATATTGAATGATATTTAGAATATACATAAGTCTTATTGTGCCCTATATATCCCTGAAATTTCAGGGTTCTAGCTGTAGCCAGTACATAATTACGGGAGGGCTGAAAATAGCCTGAATAGCTTCGAGTAAAGCATGGTACGGCCGTGCCTTTGTTTTGCTCGACTTGGCGGGGGCACTGCCGTGCCCCCAGATAGGTATTTGAGTTTGAATTAAAGTTTTAATTAATCATCAATTCGATTTACACTAGGTACTTAATCTACTCTGGTAAAACTAAGTTAAACTTTCCTGTGAATAAGATGCTATGATTTCTTAATGATGGGCTGTTACCCATATACTTGTACGCTGTTGCACAGTATGCACAATAAGGATCAGGAGTAATAAGTCATTCATAAATTATTAATGTACTACGTAATCGGCAAAAAAATACTAGACGTTTCAGGTTACTACGGCTGATTCTTTACAAAGAAAAAAATGTCCTAGTTGTTTACCTACCAACTTTACTGTGAAACAAGATATCTCGCGTTGTGTTACTCGTAGTTGTTTCCAGTTAATCGCAATAGGCATTCTTGAAATTTTCTCACTATATGTAAATGTCGTTGTAGAATCTTAGTATAATATTATAAATGTGAAAGTTTGTGAAGACGTTTGAATGTTTAGAGGTTTGAGTATTTGTAACTAAATAAAGCGGTAATAATTTAATAGATTGAAATTCGGCATACAAGTAGACCAAGTCCTCGATTGAAACATAGGATATTCCAATATAAAGAAATTTCCTACGAATAATAACGGGAATAATGCAGTTAGATGTAATTATAGAATTAGAGTAAACGCATTAGGCTTTTCGCTTCAGTTTGGAAAATTTTGGATAAAATTTCCATTGTGGACCATCGATTTCGAGGTTCATATTTTTTATGTAGATAGTACTCATGAAAATAAAGCGATTTGTGAATTCTCAGGTTGCGCAAACGAACGGTTCTTGAGATGTAATTTTTTAAAGTTTACGTACCAAAAATGGGAAAATCACACGCATTTGCAAATTTTGCGTCATTTTTAGGTTGGACAAACTGTCCTGTCAGATGCCAAACTGATACTTCGCGTTCCGTTGACCGGCTTGGTGTGTTTTCTTAAATTTTATGTCGTTTATTTTATTTTATTTTTTTCATATATTCATTTCGTTGTAATATGTTATATAAAATACATAAAATTGACTGGTTTGCGCTTCAATTGTAGCTATAAAAGTCACATAAATTAACTATGTTTGTGCAAAAAAAAAAAAAATTTTGCATTGTTTGGAACGGAACGCAAAGTGACGTCATTTTGTTTAATAGCGTGTTTTCTTATGTTATGTCAGTCGCTAGCGTCAGTCAAAGTGATTGTTTATTGTTTGTTGCCTTTTCAGTTGAGATCGTTTTACGTACTCCTGTAAGCCTAACAATGTGTGACTACCATGCCGTCGCCGTCTTTCTTTGTATTATGTACCACCCTAGTTGTGTAATGTACCATGAAAAGTTAGAGGTTTAACAAAACAGGGGGGGCACGGGGGGGCGCAGCCCCCCCGACAGGGGGGCTCGGGGGGCGCAGCCCCCCGCATTGAAAAAAAGAAACTAAAACCACGACCACTTTAACACGGTTAGGTTAGTTAGGTGCCTTTCGTCCCTTAGACCAGAAATAGAAGGCCCGCTCCGCGGGCCTTCGTCGACATGCTTACAGGCCTCTTGATAGGAAAAGTACCGACTGAGGCCAAACCGCCCCACCCCCGCTCCCCCTTCCCCCCAAAAAATCGGTTTTCTGCATTTTTGGCACAAAAATAACCTAAAACTTCAACCATGAATATCTTGGAAACCAAGCAGTTCCGCGGGGGGGGGATGGTTCAGGGGGGTTCCTCTCCACCCCCCCTCCCCGTCCCCCCCCTCTACTACCCCAAAATCGATGGTCCATAATGGAAATTTTTACCAAAATTTTAATTGACTAATCAGATTGGTACGTGACTAAATGTACAGATTAGATTTAAGAACAGAATCAGTTATAGTTAACTCCACGCTGTGGCAAAAACGGTCGAAACTCGGACTACTAGAATTTGTTTTGCCACCAGAGCGGTGCATAAGGACTTGAGAATGTCAGTGGGTATAAAAAAACTTCCAGTTACTAAAATCTGTTTTGAGAGATAAATGATTATCAAGGTAAATTTTACCTTTTGTTCTATATAAGTAGATAATTGTGATAAAATCGTTGGAAGGCAATGCTTGCACTGTTAAATATTAAAAAATAAAAAGTTTATGCCACACCTGGCCATAAAGTGGCTTTTTCCGCACGCTGCGCGTACGGAAAAAGCCGCTTTCTGGCCAAGTGTAGACATAAAATAAAATACACAACACGGGAGGTAATAAAGAAAGCCCTCGATCGCACATTTACGTCCCTCGCTTGCAACTCGGGCCGCAAACTTCTGCTATCTCGGCCTTTCTTTGTGTTATCACCCTAGTTGTGTAATGTACTATTTCCAAATATTTAACTAGGTAAGAAATGTGAAATATAAATCGTAAATAGGTACCTCTACCTACTTGCTTATCTTATGTGACAATGCAATAATATGGTATCAAGAAGCTATTTTGATGATTGAGTCGGAAGGTCGCCATCCATAGGATCATCTAAAATTTAAATTACATAACATAAAACCACAGTGTTTGTACTCGATTTACAACGCAGTTTGCGTCTGTACAAAAAAGGTAGGGAAAATTGTTCATGAAACAGTTCAGGGTGTTCCTAGCCGCTGGAAAAATCTGAAAGGTACATGTTGATTAGGATATTTCTAACTAATGTACAAAGTCTCATAACAAGAAAAAAATACGGAGAAATAAACGAATTACTTTTTATGCTTTTGAGGTGCCGGACCGTTCTGTCCGTTTCCCAAAACACCCGTTCCCAAAATACCCGTTCCGAAATAACAGTTTCCTAAATGGACCATATGCCAAAAGACCCGTTTGTCACAACGTCGGTATACCAAAAGACCCGTTTCTCGTTGCATCCGTATCCCAAGAGATCCGCTTCTCATTATACGTGTATGCCTATCATCAACTTTCGACCTTAGAATTTTATTCCAGTTTATTTTAACAATAAGTATTATTAATTAACAATAAGTATCAATAATTAAGCCAATCGTGCCTATCGTTTGAGGTGGTTCGGGTAAAATATATCGGGAAACGGACTACCTATTTAGGAGAAGGTAGTGCCGGGAACGGATGTTTTGGGAACGGGTGTTTTGGGAAACGGATATCAAGCCAAACGTATCTTTTGGGAGAAGCACATTTTGAGAAACACTTATAATCGGGATACGGATTATTTAGGAAAAGGTTGTGACGGGTCCGGGTGTTTTGGGAACGGATGTTTTGGGAAACGGATAGAACGGTCCGAAACTTTTGAGCATTCTGTATGTAGGCACATGGCAATCGAAACTCCTTCAGCAAATGCAACCTCATAGAATTGCATGATAACTTTTTCTATTGTATGATTTTCTTTTAAAATATTAACACTTATTTGGTGTCACTACTGTCAATTTAATGTCGTCATTACGTGTGTGTGATACAGTATGCTCCTTTTTGGTTGATTTTTTAATTTTTATATTTTGTTAGAAAATTTTAATATTTATCTAAGCTAATTCAAAATATTTGCTTATTGGAACATTCCTGAGAAGTAATTCTACGGGGGATTTCAGGGTATGTCCAAAGGCTAAGGTCACGCTGTATAAACGAGTGCGAGTTACAGAAATTAAAACTGCCCTCCGATGCTTTGCACTTAGAAGCTGCGGGGTTTAAAGCGAAAAATATCTTCTCATTTCCTGCACATTTGCCGTAACTTTACACGACAGTTATGTTAATGGCGGGAACTAAAATGCATTTTTTTTTATATACTCGTAAATGGTGCGAACTTCTACGACTACCTACTGTTTAATACATACGTACATACATATTACGGACATGGCTCGCAGGATTGCACGGTTGAAGTGGCAGTGGGCAGGCCATGGCCCGGAGAACGGATAACCGTTGGGGTAGTTTTTTTTCAAGCTGGCATACTTGCAATTGACTGTTGCAAAAATCGGACTAGGTGGGGGCCGTGGCGTTCCCTGGGATCGAACCAGGTCGCTTGTTAGGGTAATATGGAGTGGCGACCACGTATAGGCCCCAGATTCGGTGGACAGATGACCTCGTGAACGTAGCGGGCGTATGAGGTCTGCTCAGAACCGCACTTTGTCGCGATCTATAGGAAGGCCTATGTCCAGCAGTGGACGTCCGTAGCTGATAGATAGATAGATATACCTACATATTATGAATGGGTGTAGTATCTACATATAATGGGGGATATATTAGATTGGTCTTTTGACACACAACGTAGATTAGCGTGCAACTACGCTAAGTCTGCAGAGGTGGAAAGAAGGTTTTATTATGCTCGACTTGGCGGGGGCACTGCCGTGCCGCCAGATTAAAAAATATGTATATAGGAACATAGGGAAACCACAACAAAAGAATTATTTAATATTGATACTTGGTAATTATTCCTCCGTTTTTTATAAGGTGTCTACATGCCCACTAAAATAAATATACTGTCAGTCTTGCACAAATTGATCTACTTCCAAACAAATAAGCGATTTGTTCTAGGCCTTTTAGGGTCTTGGCTAATTTCTATGTATTTAAGTATTATATTTAGCATTGCTTAGTTTGGCTGGGACAAGATCGATTTGTGCAAGACTGTCCTGGATATTTATTTCAGTAGGTATGTAGACACATTATATATATACTTATTAAACGGAAAGATGTTTGCTAAGTATCAAGACTAATTGGAAGGAATTATGGAATAACGAATTAAGCGCTATGGATCTTCATAGCGCTTAATTCGATATTCCATAACTCCGCCCAATTGATCCTCTTGCTTGAGATGTTGCTATATGTATTTTTTTAAATAGCACCTTTTTTCGATCTCTGCAAACTTAGCGTTGTCGCACTATAGCAGTGTTCATATAAATTGTAAATTAAATATTTAATAGCTTTTCAGCTAAAAAAGTCAATACACACAACTCTCACTCTTGGTATACTACTTAGTATACTCTTTTATCACCATTGCAATAAAAAAATGTAATAATCATTACCATGCATTGTAATGAATATTACATTATTTCTCAGCACATAAAGTGTAATATTTAGAATCGTAAACTAGTTATGCATCGTTTACGTTCTAACGTCTTCTTTGTTTTAAATGTAGAGCTAAGCGAATACCACTGTTTGGATTCTGTAGTAATTTGAGAAATCGATAAAAATAAAAATCGAATCTCGAAATAAACGTATTATCTCATTAGTAAGTCTCTGTAAGTTTTCAGATTTACCTATGTTTCACAAATAAAATACTTTGACTTTGACTTTGATCGAAATCTAATACACTCAAGGACAATGAATTTTCATTTATTTTCTATATAATTATTCATAAAAGATGACCCGAATACTAGTAAAATAGTAAAATAATAGTCGAAGAATTATGAATTAGTATCAAGTCGAGTTAGTAGTTCATGAATTTAGTATAGATTTCTGATCATACAATTGATTCCTTCTTGTAGCCATCATCAATCATAATCGCTTATTTTAACAATCGATTTAGATTAGCCTTGTCCCCAAATATGCCATTGACAATGTGTCAAAAGACTAATCTAATATATCCCCAACTACTTATAATTCCGTAGTACTGAAATATTTGGTAATTATGTTTCGGATGCTAAAGATGAATTCAGAAAAATTACTCTTCCGTGTTCCGTTTATGAAAAAATCCACGGTGTATTTATACATTGTATATTATTCTGGACGTAATACAAAGAAATAGGGTCGTTAAAGGTATGGTATAGGGGATATGGCCAGACGGGAGAAATAAATGAAAAAAGAAAAACTGATAATAAACAAATGGCACTACTTCCAATTTAATTAAACTGAAAATGGTGCCATTTGCTTATTATATAAAACCTTAACTAAATCAGCCTGTATGTAGGTTGACGTCATTTGCCTGTCATCGGCACGAAAAGTACGGTGCCTGCCATCTCTGCCGGAATCACCCTACACTTAAAAAGCTCATGAATCAATTAGAAGAGTAAAACGATACAAGATTATTAATGTTCGTTAAGAAATTCGTGGAAAAGAGCCAAACTTATGTAATTTTGTCGCATTTGTAAGCTTTGATATTTTTAGATATTATGTAAAATTTATAATTAGGTATTAGAAGCTGGCATTGTTTGTGAAGCTGGATAGGTTGTCTAAAATAATAAGACACAATGAGATTAAATCATTTCCACAATCATCATCATCTACAGCAGGGTTTCTTAAACTGTGGACCATGGACCCCTTAGGGGTCCGTGATACGAGAGCCGGGGGTCCGTGGCTATGCATATAACACAAACTTTCATGTGCCTTTGATTTTCTTTTTCTCTGATTGTATTCGGAAAGGGTCCGTAAGGTTTTAGAAATAATGTAGGGGGTCCGTGAGTACGTAACCAAAAAAAGTTTAAGAACCTCTGATCTACAGTAATTTCTATAATGCCTATATAAGGCCATTCGGGGTATTGGCGTATTGAACCTACTCTTTAAAACTACCCTTAGCCTACCTGCCTGTAGTATACGCTGTACTTTACAGGCAGGTAGGGTAGGTTTAGTTTTAAAAAGTTCGGATTCAATGGCATCTATAAAAGCCGCATTTGCTCCTATATTCTTATAATAGATACAATAATATTTACGAAAATCATGTATACGTATCTAAATACGTAGACAAATATGTTACCATACAAATGTATTATAGTGAATTCAAAACTTTGATTAGGTTCCACGGGTTCACTAAATATGCTGAGCTTCTTCTTGTGTCAAAAATAAGTCATTGTATTCAACGACATGATTGTCGCCTGCAATAAGTAACTTAAGAGGCTTTGGAAAAATTGAAACGTTTTGAATCAAGACTATGCCAACTGTGGTACCTAACATTAACCAACTCATTGGAGTATATTACGATATTTTTGTATGAGTTTTGAATGGTGGTCGGTGGCGGGTATTTAGTAGGGTCTGGTTAGGTTAGGTTTTATGGCGTATAGTTGGGAGAATACAAGGGCAAAAAACTCAGCCAAGGGTGAATCGGATTCGCACACGAAAGGTTACGTACCACCATCGAGCAAAAAACACAAAATAACAGGTTTATAGTATTTCGTTTATTTTTAATTTTATTATATGTTATTATAGCGGTAATATAAATACATTTTGTGAACATTTCAAATCTCTACCTATTACGGTTCAAAAGATTCGACAGCCCTGTGTCGGACGGACAGACGGATAAACGGACAGACGGACAGCGGAGTCTTAGTAATAGGGTTCCGTTGGCACTCCCGGGGTACGGAACCCTAAACACGCTACTTCGGCTGTTTAGAGTGCTGTTTGGTATAACATATCCAGATCCAGACCTAGGAATGTAAGGGGCAAACGTCTGACAGGTACTAGAGGTAGACCAATTTTTTTATAGAAATTTATGAATATCGATATTTTTGGCATTAACATATTTAAGTTTTTGGCGCAGAATGGAAAGGCAAGTAGAAAATTCGCGTACCGATCCTCTCCGCGATGCGCGATCTCTCTGCGATGCTTTCCGCCTAAACTAGTAATCATACCCAGCTTTGTTTTTTATTTAAGTATATGGAAATTATTAACGTAACAGTCTTCGTCTTAAAGGACTTCTTTAGTAATATTTGTCAAGAACTTCATATGGTAAGAAAAGTCGAAAACAAAAATATCGATATCCATAAATGTCGATAAAAAATTTCGTCTACCTCTAGTACCTGTCAGGCGTTTGCCCCTTACATTCCTAGGTCTGAACATATCTTAATCAAAAACATCAATAATCAATTAATCAAATAAGGTTAGGTTAGGTTAGCTTGTATAGTTTATTTTTAATTTATAATTTTATTACTTTTTCTACTCCTGTACTGTTATCTGTCTTTTACTTGGTCACGAACACTAATATAAGAACATACATAATATGAGTTCAGAGAAGTCTATACTCTATTCCCCATAACAGCACTAGTGTCGTTATAGTCACTTTACGTTATTGCTAGCAGCCACAGACTTCTAAATCTAGGTTAAACTTAGGTCAAGGATTAAGCGCTCAATTTTAACTTTACGGTAAAAATGCACAACTACCAACTTAACAAACAATTAAATTCCTAAGGTTTTTAAGAAAAACAAAACTTTCCGAACTTAATTCATTGATGCCAACATAAAAAAAGTATTTTTAATTTAAGTATATTTTAAATTAAAAAAAAGTTTACCATAGACACATATCGTCAGTCAAACGTCATATTTGCCTTGTTTCCAGGTTACGATTAATTTTGTATTTTATAATTTAAAACCTCGTCGTAGAAAAAGTATTGTATGCAACGTTGTATAATTAAGTCAAAAAATGCTCATTGCGTCTCTATTTGCGATACTCGCCGCATTCGCGGCTCGTATCGCAACTCACGCAGTTCGCATTTTTTGAACCCATTTATACAACTGTTGCATAAAATACTATAATGTACCTCTACTCACTGTCATTGTATCATTAATAAATAAAATAAAAACATGTTAATTGGAAGGTATATTAAACCACAACAGTTCATTATATAGTAATGTCGAAAAAACATCAAGACTCGTCTTGAATCATAAATTGCAGTTTTGGTTATTATTTATGTGGGACCTGCCAATCTCTTCAAATATAGCAAAAAAAAATTGTTTCTGTTAAAACATGTTTTTTAGAGACGAGCTCTTATTGCCGACGGTACTTTTATTGTATAATTGCAAACTGCACGGCAAAACTAATCAAATAAGCCCAAAACACGGTGAATTGATCTTGTGTACTCCGGCTCCATCATCAGATCAGGTCCATGTCATAATAATATCGCATGGTCATCTGATTCACATATCCTTGCAAAAGGAGATTGACCAGGTTTGGACCAAATGTTGCCCAGAGATGAAAATACCTCTAACGAGTTCCTTGCGTTACCCTCTATTAGAAAATACATATATTTTTAAAATCGGTCCAGGAGAAAAAAAACTACATGAATTTTTGTTTTTAAGGGTTTTTAGCGAGCGAGCGCTTTCGGCTTTACTTTGAACTTTTAGTTTTTTGTTTGGGAGCGATTACACGGCGGGTGGAAGCTCGAGAGATGAAGAACACAACATACACAACATGGACTCCACAAGATCCAACACCCAAAACATTTCACACACACACGGAAGTGTCGGTGCGGCTGACGCTGTGCCCTCCACCTCCACACAACACTCACACCCGCGGGACGGTGCTGTATCTACAGTGCCGCCCTCGACCACACGTGCCTTCGAAGTCACGTCAGCGATCCGAGGAGGCAACACCACACACCGTGGCGGTGCTGTATCTACAGTGCCCCCACGCAAGACACACCGTGGCGCTGACGGTGCTGTTTTCACAGTGCCCTCACACAAAAGACAGTCCGTGCGAGGCAGAAAAGCGGCTGGGAAACCGGCGGCTTCGAAACTTAGCGCGTGGACGACAAAGACAGACTCGGCGCAGGCGAAATGCCGTACTGAGCCCATTTTAGACATACCGGGTGAGCCCCAGGAGGTCGTTTCGGCGGTGGAGCAATCCACTGCTCCGGAGCAGACGCCTGTGGAGGAACTCGACACAGACGACACATCCTCGCAACTCGACGCTGGCTGGACTATCTGTGAAGGGCCCAAGAGGCGAAAGGTGAGACCCGCCAAGCGGGACGAGCCTGGACCCAATGACGGGGACTGGAAAAACAAAAATAAGAAGCAGCGCAGAAAGTCCAGGCAGCGACGGGAGGCGCAGGAACACACGACGGCTCCGGTGCTTCGGCAACAGCCAGCTGCTCCCAACAGGATGGTGCAGACAGCCGCTGGGCTCCCAGTAGTAGGTCCTGCCACACCTTCAGGGACAGGAGCAGAAGACAGGACCGCAAAGAGCAGTAACCCGGAGACCAGACCCTCGGCCAAACGGGTCCGCCTGGATGAGCCGATCTCTACAAGAGGCGACCCCAAGAGGCAGAGGATCGAGTCGACGGGGGATGCACCGCGGACAGCTTACGCGGACGCTGTTAAGGCAGAACTGTTGGTTGCTATCACGACAACGACTACGGGGAACCTCACACAGAAGCTGTTGGATGAGGTCCAGCAACAGCTGTAGGCGCTGCTCATGCAGGAGGCCTCGCAGCCATGCAACAGCCAGACGTCCGACCTGCTGTTCCGAGGTAAGCCGATCACCACGAACGGAGTCCTGAGGCTGTGGTGCGAGGACCAGGCCACTTTGACATGGCTCAAGCGCGGCTCCGCTACTGAGGTGCGAATGATGAATGTGCGATGAACGTTAGTGCGACAGAATTTTTATGCGACAAATTTTACTTCGAAAATACTTCACTGCGACAAATTTTTTGCCGACAAATTAAAGTCCGACGCACGTTAGTGCGACAGAATTTTTATGCGACAAATTTTACTTCGAAAATACTTCACTGCGACAAATTTTTTGCCGACAAATTAAAGTCCGACGCACGTTAGTGCGACAGTCGAAGTATCGCATCATATCATATCGCCTTTAAATTCTGTCGTACTTATTAATGTAACGCACATTATATGTATACTGAAATATTGACACTTAAAAATGTATAGCGTGACGAATTATTTACTAACCAAACTATTCAAAATTCTCTTTCAATGGATGTTAAAAAACTCAGTTAATTATTTTTTATGTGTAAATCAATACTTATTTGCTAAAGTTTTACTTGCACTTGACAGGTGTCTTTTGTTCTTTCGTTTTGTAGTACCTACTAGAAAATTTGAAGGAAGATCTGGGGGCACGGCAGTGCCCCCGCCAAGTCGAGCAAAACAAAGGCACGGCCGTACCATCCTTTTCTCGAAGCCATTCAGGCCATTTTCAGCCTCCCGTAATTTTGTACTGGCTAAAGCTAGAACCCTGGAATATATAGGGCACAATAAAACTTATATATATTCTCAATATCATTCAATTTGAACGTGTAGTTTAAAACTATTGCATGTCACAGTTCCTTAGTTTTGCCACTGACTCACTGATTCACTGACTCACTGACTGATGATCATCATAATTTTAAGGTACTTCTAGCAGACCTACAAGCTCCAAATTTTAAACATAGTTAGTTTTTAGCCTATCAAGTCCTTAAGAACCTAAATATGTTGTAATTTCAGTCACAACTGCACAAATAAGTTTGTAATCCTATACAAATACATGCGATTCCAAAGTAACTTTTGCAGTTCAAATTGAAAAGAATGGATTGGAATTAGGGATGTACCGATACATAATTTTGCCGATACGATACCGATACCAATATTTGTAGTAAATTATCGGCGATACCGTTACCGATTCTTAGCTAACTAATGAAGTATGAACTTCAGATTTATTATTTGTGTCCTTATTATACCTTAAACTTGGCTACATTTAACAGAGAGTCAACCTTGAAGGTGTAAAGTAAGTAAAAATAAATAAATTGTCAACACAATTTTTTTATTTTTTATTATGAATCAAATATATAATTAACATAGTAATTATTATTGCACAAGGTAATAGACCAATATATTAAATAAAGTCAGTAATTGAAATTATTTTTTGCAGATTATTTTCTTTATTTATCTTCAAATAGCTGTAGTGTAATAGTTGTAGGTATATAATCGGCGATACCGGTATTTCGGTATCGGTATCGTTACATCCCTAATTGGAATGTAATAATTAAAGGAAAACCACTTACAAAAAGAAATGAGATCCCATCAAAAACATTACATGTAAAAAGATGCAAGTCTCGCAACGCAGTTCTCCTACAACAAAAAAGTTTTGAGATGTTAAAGTTAAACAAAGTCAGTACCGGGGGGGTATCAACAGAACTCAATTTTCACCGACTTGCCTATTATTTAACCGTGGAGGAATACATTTTATAGATCTAATAGGCAAGTCGGTGGACATCGAGTTCTGTTGATACCCCCCCGGTACTGACTTGGTTTAACTTTAAGTACATCTCAAAACTTTTTTGTTGTAGGAGAACTGCGTTGCGAGACTTGCATCTTTTTACATGTAATGTTTCCATGTTTCTTGTTTGCAATGCTACACTTGTTAAAAAAGAGGTTTCAAAAAACTACAAAGTGGCTGTATATACTTACGTACCTGAACTGTCTGTCATATTTGTTATTCTGTCAAATGTCTGCTATAGATCACATTCGTGCGCTGTTATATAAATCTTTAAAAAAATGGAGATCCCAGAGTGTAAGGTTGTGAAATCAAAAAGTGATAGAGACATGTTACTTGTGAACAGTTATTTATATTGCTTGAACAAAAGTCGTGATGATTGTCAGTACTGGTGTTGTGTAAAAAAAAACTGTTCAAATTGTACTGTGTATATTCGTACCAAAAAAAGAGATGGCTCTTATGTTATTTTGAATAAAGAGATTAAAAAGCATAATCATGAGCCGGATCCGACGACAAACGATTTCGTCAATTTGAGATCTGCGTTGAAGAGCAAAGCCACGAGTTCGATGGACACTCCTGCACAAATTATTCAGGATTGCATTAAGAATATATCTCCGGCATGTGCTCCCAGCCTACCAAATGACGATGCCATGCGTATGACGGTACATCGAGCTCGGGTAAAAAATTTACCATATTTACCAAAATCGCCGAAAGATTTTGAAATTCCTGAAAAATTTGCTGTTATTAAGAATGAACCATTTTTAATTGGCAAGTACGTGGAAGGTGAAGATATTGTGATTGTTTTAGCCACACCAGAAAACCTACGACGTCTTCATAAATCATCGATGTGGATAATGGATGGTACATTCATGTGCTGTCCAGATTTATTCTCCCAACTATACACCGTCCACGGGCTAGTCGGAAAGGGCTCATCCAAAATTACAGTACCGTTAGTTTATGGATTTTTGTCACATATGAGCGAAAAATGCTACCGAATATTTCTTGAAATCATTCGCAGACATGTGTATAATGAATTGAAAATAAAACTATGTCCAAAGTTTATTCTCACGGATTTTGAACTAGCTGCAATTAATGCCGTGCAGTGTGTTTTTCCTGAAACAGTAAACAAGGGCTGCTTTTTCCATCTCCAACAAAGCATATGGCGGCATATACAGTCAAGTGGGCTCGCTGATGAATATAGTACAAATATCGAGATTGCCCTTAAACTAAGACAATTGGCCGCTTTAGCATTCTTAGACCCAAAAGAAATTCAGTCGGCTTTCAAAGTGCTTTGCGATTCAGTTATCCCAAATAATGCTGCAGATTTAACCGATTGGTTTAACGAGTATTACGTAAATGGTTATTATCGCAAATATGGACCAAAGTCAAATAATCTAAAATTATCTCTCAAAAAGCACCAACCGAGGTTCCTACCAAAATTGTGGTCCATAGTTGATTGCTTGAAACATGGCTACCCTACAACACAGAATTCTGTGGAAAACTGGCACCACCGTTGGAATGGGCTGATGAGCCGTAAAAAGTGGAACATTTATAAAACTTTGGAAGAAATAATCAAAGAACAAAATAAAACGGAGCATAGAATTGAAAAAAAACATTTACAACGCAAAAGCAAAAGCAAAAGACAATACAATGAAAAAAACAAAAAACTAAGGAAACTATTGAAAAATCGGAAAAATATGGACTTGCTTAGTTATCTGCGAAGTGTAGCTCACATTTGCTATTTTAAACGTTAGTGTGTACTTATTGAATAGCAATATTCGTAATAGGGATGACGACTGGGTTAAAACTATATACTTACATAATTCTATTTAGTCCGTCAGTTAGATCATGGAAAAATATGAGACACGTATTTTTTGGTTTATCAAAATATTAAAAATCGATAAAGTTATATATAGATCATTAAACTTCTGGAGTAGGGGCTTGTGAAGTCACTTCTAGGTGAAAATTGTACCAAGGAGTGACGTCACTCGAAAATTCTAAGCACTCTATCGTCGTCAGTTTTTGTTTGTCAAACGAAAGAAAAAATACGTGTTCAATATTTTTTAATAATGTAACAGACGGACTAAACAGTTTTTGTACTCGTCTAGCTTATTATTAATACATTTTTGTGATTATGTTATATACTAGCTGTTGCCCGCGACTTCGTCCGCGTGAAATTCGAATACCCATGTGGGATTGTGGGTGGTTAAAGGTGCATTATACCTATTTTACCGTATTTTAAAGAAGAGTATTCTCACCGTCTTTTGAAATTCATCCCCGATAAGCTTAAATAGGGTTTGAGAGTTTGTATCGGGAATATGTGATTTTTACAATAGGAGATCTAAGACATCATAGATATACTTTTTATAATGAGCCAAGAAAATTCTTCAATAAAAGAAACCCAGGGGGACAAAAGGGGTTACTTCTTAGGGGGTAGTTACTGCTTCGCGCACGGCCAGTTTTACGTGGTTTTGGTAATGTAGAAAGCGGTACAGTAGTACCTATTTTACCGCAGGCTAATAGTAATTAGCCTGCGGTAAAATAGGTATAATGCACCTTTAACCACCCACAATCCCACATGGGTATTCGAATTTCACGCGGACGAAGTCGCGGGCAACAGCTAGTATTCTAATAAAGAGTCTAAACATGACGTTTTAAACCTCTTACTTAAAAAGGTCGTAGAGTCCCAATACAAACTTTCAACCCCCATTTAAACCCCTTAGAGAATTAATTTCAAAACACGGTGAAATTACTTTTTATTGATTTAAATGAAGAATCTAAACATGAAGTTTCAAACCTCTTACTTAAAAAGATCATAGAGTCCCGATACCAACTTTCAACCCCCATTTAAATCCCTTGGAGGATGAATTTCAAAAAACGGTGAAACCACTTTTCTTTCTTTCCAATGACAAATCTAAGCATGAAGTTTCAAACCTCTTACTTAAAAAGATCATTGAATCCCGATACAAACTTTCAACCCCCATTTTAACCCCTTAGGGGATGAATTTCGAAAAACGGTGAAACTACTTTTCTTTCATTCTAATGAAGAATCTAAGCATGAAGTTTCAAACCTCTTACTTTAAAAATCGCAGACTCTCCATACAAACTTTCAACCCCCATTTTAACCCTTCAGGGGATGAATTTCAAAAAACGGTGAAATTACTTTTCTTTTATTTTAATGAAGAATCTAAACACGAAGTTTCAAACCTCTTACTTATAAAATCGTAGTCTCTCCATACAAACTTTGAACCCCTATTTGAACCCCTTAAGGGATGAATTTCAAAAAATCCGTTCTTATCTCTCACCTACGTCATATGACCATTCTACTGTGAAAGTTTCAAGTTCTTCGCTTCAGTAGTTTCGGCTGTGCGATGATGAGTCAGTCAGGACTTTGCCTTTTATATATATAGAAGATAATTTTCATAATAGTATCGTTTATCATAAAAAAAGAAAACAAATCGACTAACGACTTTTGTGACAGTTAACATGTCCGTACAAAATGTTGTACAATTTTTTTTTTAATGTTCATTTTCATTTGTTTGTTTAGCTGGAACAATCACTAGTTTTTAACCTCATTAATTGTATTTTAATTAAGGGTACTCTATGCAAATTTTGTATCTACACAAGTTAAATACTTGTAATTATGGAATATGCTTTGACTTAAGCTTAAATGGTATATAAGTCTTTATGGATTTTGTACGATAATTTTACGTTAGTGCAATTGCTTTTTTTAAATTAATACAAATGAATCGTATTCGCATAAGTCTTATGCGAATACGATTCATTACCTGTGACTAACTGACTAGTGTGGATAACATTGACTGGTAAGTTATGTTATCACTTTGGTATTATTCTCCAACAATATCAATAAATATCTGATTAAAATAATTCAATTATTTGACCGAGTTTTATTAACATCCATTGAAAGAGAATTTTGAATAGTTTGGTTAGTAAATAATTCGTCACGCTATACATTTTTAACTGTCAATATTTTAGTATACAGGGTGGTTTTTAATAATCTGTACATATCGATACCTTTGGGTTCAATTGGCGTAAAGGACATTTTGGCGAAAATGAGTTATATATACAGTTTTGTTCAGAATTTCAAGCTCTACCGTTCTGTGTAGTTAAAATCTCGATATCTTTAAAAAAAGTGCCTTTACGACCCAGTTTTTATTCATCGCTTTCGCAAAACTAGCTCAGGTTAAGGGACGTAAGTGTCAAGTTATAAAATACGAATTAAAAGGTGTATCGTAAAGTACGCCGGTAAATATGAATACTGTCGTATATGACCTATTTTTTTCTTGTTGTCCTTTAAGCCCTTCATTTCTCATGATTAATTTCCATAAGCGCATAGTCGAGGTGGGCGTTAAGGACATGTTTTCTTTTACTTGTCCTTTACGACCTGCCTTTAAATTATGATACCGTAATTTGATAAACCGAATAAGGTTGTAAAGGGCAGGTATTATTTTACTTGTCCTTTACGACCTGCTTAAAAAATGATTACACCATTATTTGATAGAATTAAGGAGGTTGTAAAGGGCATGTATTCTTTTACACGTCCTTTACGACCTGCCTTCAAATTATTATGCTTGTTTACATACCGTAATTTGATAAATCGAACAGGGCTGTAAAGGGCAAGTAGTCTTTTACTTGTCCTTTAAGACCTGCCTTAAATCTAATTATAGCATATTTTTTAAACAAGAGCAGGGTTGTATGGGGATTAGCCTTTATTTTTGGCATTTACTGCCACAAATGTGTGTATAATTCTGAAATAAAAGCAATTGACGTAATTGTAAAGGTCTAAACTATCAATACCTTTAATTGGGTTCAATTGGCGTAAAGGACAAAACACTGGTTTTGAGGAGAAGCAAAAAACAGTTTTATTTTACAAAAAATGCCTATAGTATTTTGGTTTCTAGACCTATACTTTCGACATGTATATGAAAAATATTTGAAATGCCCGTATCTTTAACCTGTGATGGCAGTTCAAGCTGTAAACAATGTATTGTGGAAGTTAGATGTCCTTTACAACTGGTAAAAATGCTATCAATGTCATTTACACCCGTGACTTTTTTAGACATTTGGAAATGATGGGGTTGTAAATGACAATCTCAGATGACTTTGTTCCAATTTCGGGGCGTAAAGTTAACAGCTATGTAACAAAAATTGACAGTGTTCAACTTAGTTTACCTTAAAGAGACTTGAAAAATGTATGAAAAGATGATAAATTCATTATTTTTCATACTATTATACTTATTGTTTACATTAACAGTGTTTTACTCACTACGTACTCATCCTAATGTTTAACATCCTAATGTCGATAATCATTAGCCACTCTGTCACTTCCATTATTATGATTTAGTGCTATTGGAAGAGAGTAAAACACTAGTAGGACATAATTTCCACCCTTGTTTCCGCAATTTAGTCAGTTTATGAATAGTTAATATTATTTTTATTTCAAATCTGGTTATAAAATAGATCTTTCATAGTTATTATTGCGTTTTCCAAAAAATATTAATTTTAAATATAATCTGGACATGCCTAGCTGAATATACGATTTTAAGCTAACATGGTCATTCACATAATAACTACTATTAACGACGGGATATTTACCATGTATGTTTGTTTTTGTGAGTTCCCGATATTTCGGCACTGTTGCAAGCACCATCCTCACGGAGTAACTGACGTGCAGCGAGTTTTTAGTTGTAGCCTGCCTACACACCATAGCAATCTACCCTGTTTCATGTTCGCTTCGTCCGCGCGTTATTCATACTACTACGTCCGCATTCTCACTTAGAACTCGATCACGTTCACGACACTCAACACTTACAGTATCACTTCGTGTATTTACTCCTCAACATGTATTTTTTCCCTTGGAGAACTTACGGATCACTGGGTACCAGACGCTCGACAGTTGAAACCCGTCTTCCCGGTTGAAATTTTTATACTTGAGGATTTCGATAGCTTCCTTAACCATTCTGGGTATATAGTGTTTTTCTGTCGAGCGAGAGCATCTGTGGGTTGTGCAACTCAATCCAATGATTAGTTTCCGCGTTCAGAAGATGTTCAGCGATTGCCGATTTCGAAGGTTCGTTGTTTTTAAACATTCGGATGTGCTCCTTTATACGGCATGAGATAGTGCGCTTAGTCTGACCTATGTAAGAGCTACCACAGCTGCAGTCAATTTTGTAAATACCTGGGCATTCAAGCGGAAAACGGTCCTTTGGCGTACGTACGTATTGTGCCAGTTTTCTGTGGGGAGTGAAGACAGTCTTCACCAAGAACTTCTTTAAAATATTGGCAACTTTATCTGTCACTCCCTTTACATATGGTAGGTACGCCGGTTGTCGTTCAGCTTTATAGTCCAGGTGCTTAGGCAAAACGGTGCGTCTAGGTGGTATAATCCATCCATTGTAACCATTTCTCTGTAGAACGTTATTTAAATGTGTCAATTCACTACCCAAACGATCCGTCACATAAATTGTATGCGCGGTCAGTAAGTGACGCTACTATAGAGTACAGTTGGTGAGGGTGGTGTGACGAGGATCATTTGGGTAGTGAATTGACGCATTTAAATAACGTTCTACTGAGAAATGGTTATAATGGATGGATTATACCACCTAGACGCACCGTTTTGCCTAAGCACCTGGACTATAAAGCTGAACGACAACCGGCGTACCTACCATATGTAAAGGGAGTGACAGATAAAGTTGCCAATATTTTAAAGAAGTTCTTGGTGAAGACTGTCTTCACTCCCCACAGAAAACTGGCACAATACGTACGTACGCCAAAGGACCGTTTTTCGCTTGAATGCCCAGGTATTTACAAAATTGACTGCAGCTGTGGTAGCTCTTACATAGGTCAGACTAATTGCACTATCTCATGCCGGATAAAGGAGCACATCCGAATGCTTAAAAACAACGAACCTTGGAAATCGGCAATCGCTGAACATCTTCTGAACGCGGAAACTAATCATTGGATTGAGTTGCACAACCCACAGATCCTCTCGCTCGACAGAAAAACACTATATACCCAGAATGGTTAAGGAAGCTATCGAAATCCTCAAGTATAAAAATTTCAACCGGGAAGACGGGTTTCAACTGTCGAGCGTCTGGTATCCAGTGATCCGTAAGTTCTCCAAGGGAAAAAATACATGTTCAGGAGTAAATACGCGAAGTGATACTGTAAGTGTTGAGTGTAGTGAACGTGATCGAGTTCCAAGTGAGAATGCGGACGGTACTAGTATGAATAACGCGCGGACGAAGCGAGCCCGAAAGAGGGTAGATCGCTGATGTGTGGGTAGACTACAACTAAAAACTCGCTGCATGTCAGTTACTCCGTGATGATGGCGCTTGCAACAGTGCCGAAATATCGGGAACTCACAGAAACAAACATACATGGTAAATATCCCGTCGTTAATAGTAGTTATTATGCCTAGCTGAATTCATCATCTTTTTATACATTTTTCAAGTCTCTTTAAGGTAAACTAAGTTGAAAATTGTCAATTTTTATTACATAGCTGTTAACTTTACGCCCCGAAATTGGAACAAAGTCATCTGAGATTGTCATTTACAACCCCATCATTTCCAAATGCCCAAAAAAGTCACGGGTGTAAATGACATTGATAACATTTTTACCAGGTGTAAAGGACATCTAACTTCCATAATACATTGTTTACAGCTAGAACTGCCATCACAGGTTAAAGATACGGGCATTTCAAATATTTTTCATATACATGTCGAAAATATAGGTCGAGAAACAAAAAAACTATAGCAATTTTTTGTAAAATAAAATGGTTTTTTGCTTCTCCTCAAAACCAGCGTTTTGTCCTTTACGCCAATTGAACCCAAAGGTATCGATATGAAAAGGGGTGACAGCCAACTTTATCGGTAAAACTGATTTTAATTTTGTTTGTGGTTATCTTTTTTTTTTTACAGATTTTTAAACTTTCAGTGAAATTTTTGGCAGTACATCTGTTTGCCGCGGTATAACTTTTGATCTGATAGCTTCAAATTTTAAGACAAAATTGCAGGATCATGGCAATAGACACGTTATTTAGTAGCAATAACAATAAACCACCGACTTGAAGAAATCATCCTCCAAAAAAAATTATAATTGCGAAAAACGTTTTTTTAAGGAAAACACCGTTTTTCTCGAAAGTTTGTGAATATTGTGACCATTTTTTCATGCTTATTTTCGTTTAGCACTTGATTTTGATCTTAAAAACATTTTTTCTTACAGCTTTGAACAATAAGATCAAAAGTTATACTGCGTCAATGTTCCACAGTACAATTCTTCCACTACTCTCTTCACGATGGCTGGCTCTAGAGGCTTCCGTTGGTGAGGTACATACAGCACGTAGTTTTTTGCGCGCTACTCGGTACGGGCGTCCCCATGGATCCCTGTTAAGGTCCTCTAGGCCTCTTCGCTGGCTGCTGCTGATTAATATTCGAGGGCTCAACAGCCAATGCCGATGTCCTGTGCAGCATGGCTCTGTATGGCCCCCATGTGGATTGGCGCACTCACCGTTCAGAATAAAGCCGTCCTAACAAGACCTCAGAGGAGTCACAGTCGGACGGCTTTCGCAGTAAGATTAGTAAGATCCTACCATCATGGACGACAGCAGCGACGCTAGCGACGGAACCTCCGTGTGATCTCCATGTTTGAGTGAAATATGCGTACTGCCCAGGAAACAAACCAACACGAGGGGAGCACGGAGAACGCGGCCATTCTTGGGGTGATCGTCGCCATAGTAAAAAATCATCGTGTTGTCAAGGTCTATTGACTGACACATGTCTGACTCATTTCTGTTGGTCTTAGGGACACTGCCTGCCTATACAATGCCCATGGACCTTTCACACTGAAAATTGTGTGTTTTTGTGTCGTGGAAGATTTTTCATACTTGTTACGTGAATGTCTCTTACTTGCGTTGTAAACATCAATTGGAGACGATATAAACAAACATACGTTCATTCGACTAAATACTCGACGTGACTGAGTGTGCAAATGCTACGAGTGCGAGCGAGAAAGCAAGCCTTAACGCCGCCTGTTTTCCTCGGCGGCGGCGCGCCGCAATAACTCACGGCGGCGGCGGCGCGCCGGCGCGGCGCTCATATCTACCTGTATTATGTGCGTTACGACAGAATTTAAAGGCGATATGATATGATGCGATACTTCGACTGTCGCACTAACGTGCGTCGGACTTTAATTTGTCGGCAAAAAATTTGTCGCAGTGAAGTATTTTCGAAGTAAAATTTGTCGCATAAAAATTCTGTCGCACTAACGTGCGTCGGACTTTAATTTGTCGGCAAAAAATTTGTCGCAGTGAAGTATTTTCGAAGTAAAATTTGTCGCATAAAAATTCTGTCGCACTAACGTTCATCGCACATTCATCATTCGCACCTCAGTAGCGGAGCCCTCAAGCGCAGCGTGGCGACCGTCACCCTCTCTACGGGGGAGAAGGTCGTCGACGTCGTGAAGCGGCAGAGCGAGGTGCCACGACGAGTACGATGCGGCTTCGAGTTCCCTGGGCTCTGGGAAGACTTCCGCCCGGTTGCGCGGACTCTTCGGTACCAGAACTGGTGGGCGGAGATTGACCGCTGGCTACTCCACAGAGTAGAATGGCAGGAAGCGGAAATGTTTGCTATCGTCAGCATGCCAGTTGTAACTCTTGGAATTAAACAGAGCTGGTTCGGATATGGTCTTTTAATGGACTGCCAAAAGTAACAATGTCATATAAAAACAAAAGTCTATAAAAATACAAAAACGTATAAAAAGGTAAAATAATATTAAAAGAGGTGCGTCAGGCACACCAGCGACGTTGGTGCAGGCTCTCGTGGACCACGAGCGCCGACTCGGCTTCATGCTGGGTTCGGTGTACGTGCGGTTCCAGGGACTGCGGGGTCGGTACGAAGGTAGAACAGCAACATTGCGGGTCTAACCTGGGTACCTGCAAGCAAACCAGAGAGGCCCTCCCGGCAATCAACCCCGGATTGTCGCGGAAGCTACGCCAGCTAAAGAGGCCATAGCTCCATCTTCTAACCGGAGCTATCACTGGACAAGTCCTACTAAACAAACACTTGTTTACTCTAGGGTGTGTTACTGACAGCCCTCTGTGCAGAGCCTGCATGGAGGTGGAAGAGACAGCCGCCCACGTCATTCTCGAATACCCGGGGGTGGACAAGTACCGGGCACACCACCTCGGAACACCGAGGTCACTCCCAGAAGTCGTCGGCAACGTCAAGGGTCTGCTAGGCTTTCTGGTAGAGCTGGGTTGGCAAGAGTAGTGCCATCAACCCATCACGCAAAATAGGCGCATGTTTGTCGTCGAGTTGCGGAAAATAAGCCCGCGTTAACCTATAACCTATCGATGACAATGACGACGATTAGACGACGAGGTTACAGTAAAATCTGTTACTTTTAATGTAAGAAATAATTAATTTTTAGTGCCAATCAAAAAGTTTTTTTTCATGACTCCTGGGATAGATCTTAAAGCGCTTTAGTATAGTAAGCAGTCTAGTGTAAGCCTAAGGAGCATAATGCACTGTGTCTTTAGTCTGGGCAGCACTTGGTCCAACTCCCATACAAAGTTGGTCAATCTCCTTTCGGCTCAATCGGAAACCGGGAAGTGGGTCAAATTATACTTGAACGATTTGATTGCAGATAAGCACACTAGGACAGTTGAAACTAAATAAAAGATTGTAAAAGTTACATCTAGTGAAGCAAACAAATACTCAGAAGGATCCTCCTTCTGAGTATTTGTAGCCAGAGGGGGAGAATGATGTCTTACAAGAATAACCGTCAATTGCGTTTTTTTGTTTCACTAATACATCTATATAACTTTGTAGCCAACTGCTTTAGAACTATAATTTCCTACTACAAAGCTAGACAATAACCAGAATCCCATACAAACATTAGTGGGTATTTCACGTTCCGGTATAGCTTATTCATATTTTACAGAATTAGGAGGATTCTTTATTTGATAACTATAAAATGTGTTCCTCCACGGTTAAATAATAGACAAGTCGGTGGAAATCAAGTTCTGTGGACACCCCCTCGGTACCTACTGACTTGGTTTAACATTACAACTCAAAACTTTTTTGTTGTAGAAGAACTGTGTTGTGAAACCCGCTTTAGAAAGAAAGAAAATACATTCATTCATGGCAGCACATGAT
The DNA here is from genome assembly GCA_947034925.1 of Eudemis profundana. Classification (NCBI taxonomy): domain Eukaryota; kingdom Metazoa; phylum Arthropoda; class Insecta; order Lepidoptera; family Tortricidae; genus Eudemis; species Eudemis profundana. Next base: position 33,804,164 of record OX344794.1, read on the forward strand.
AAAAAACAAAAAAAAAATTAAGCAAAGATTTCCCGAAAACGCTGCCACAAAACGGTCAAACCTCAGCATAATGCTGACCTAAGAGCCAGCGCTGATCTTCCGGTGGAACCAAGCGGGGGCGACGTTATGTCGAGAAAGTCGCATGACCGGTCCAGGACAGACAGACAGAATAGTATATTACATAACTAGGGTGGTAATATAAAGAAAGGCCGAGATCGCAGATGTTTGCGGCCCGAGCCGTAGTAGCGAGTAAATATGCGATCGAGGGCTTTCTTTATTACCTTCCGTGTTGTGTACATCATTTTATATCTACACTTGGCGAGATAGCGACTTTTTCCGAACGCGTAGCGTACGGAAAAAGCCACTTTATGGCGAGGTGTGGCATAATGATACATTATGAGTTGCATGTATTTTGACTTGGTCGGCTAGGTCCACTTATAGTGAACGCGACCATTAATTAGGTAATGACAGCGCCAACCAATGGTGCTAACAGAGGTGCTAACGGATCAAGTCAAACTTCACTGTCTCTGGTTACGATCTTACGTCAAAAACGTCAAGTAAAAGAAAATCTAAGATAAATGAACAAACACATGCCAACTACAAATTAAAATTAAATTTAAAACACGAAACAAACAGTGTGTTTATGACGTTTTGAGTTACAGGGCAAAACAAAACAGATAATGACACTAGCGGAAAGTGTCCGTCTCCGCTCTGCAACCAATAAATTGACTAATTCAATTTAAATTGTTAATCAAATGTTACATGGGTACTTAATCTACTCACACAGCTTCACTCAGGCAATGCTTTTGGGACAAAACACAGGTATGTACTAGTATCTGGCGATAAGTCAAAGACAGCTTGTGTCGTGTCGCAATGTTTCCTGCTTGGTTTTAGCTAATAGTCTGAGACCAACCACTACATCCATTATAATTTAATTTACTCAGACAAAACATTACTTTTACATGTAATATCTTCCTTTATTTATTAAATTTCAATCCATTATATTTCCCATTTTAACTACAAAAGTAACTTTGCAATCGTATGTATTTGTATAGGATTAACTTAAGCAGTTTATATTGAAATTGCAATATTATTAGGTTTTGCATGACTTATTAGGCTAAAAACTAATTATCTTTAAAATTTGGAGCTTGTGGGTCTGCTAGAAGTACCTTAGAATTATGATGATCATCAGTCAGTCAGTGACAAAACTGCTGACAAAAGTGACAAGGAGCTTTGACTTGCAATACTTCTTAAACTACACGTTCAAATTGAATGTTATTGAGAAGTTAAGTCTTATTATGATCTATATATCGCTGAAAATGCAGGGTATTAGCTTTAGCCAGCACAAAATTTCAAGAGGCTGAAAATGGCCTCAATAGCTTCGAGAAGATGGTACAGCCGTGCCTTTGTTTTGTTCGAGTTGGTGGGGGCACGCCGTGCCCCCAGATATACGTTTTCTGACAAAAAAGTAGAACATACACCGGAATGTGAAATTTCCCTAGTAACTTTTTCACTGAAAAGCCAAATAACACAGTTTATGACTCAATGTCATGTCTATGTCAAAATAGGGCAAATTCCCAGACACACTTCCTTCCACTATTCAACTTCTTTAGGCACTGAATTTCCAATAATCCTCCCTTAGTACAACACGCTTAAGTAAGTTTCTTGAAAAGACTATGGACTTCACCGTGCCAGTCAGGATTTATCTTAGTCACAGAACTGTTTCAAATAAAGAAAATGTAATTACCTATTTTACACTTTGTGTTTGATTGTCACATCTTACCTTTTTAATGTTTTATAATTATAAGAGAACAATTTTTAAAGGCACTCCAAATAACGGTAATCGAATTGATCAACCATATTGAAGTTTAATTACAAAATCTAATAGATACCTATATGGAAATGCATGCAATAAGAATACATTAATAAGTTAAAAATATAGATTTTATTTATTAGTTTTTCTATTTTCCGGCCATACTTACCCTGTACAGTTTTATTTACGGTTGCTCACATATACATAGGTATACAGTATGTAACCAAACGTAAAGCAAAAAACGTACCACGCAATTGATAGATCCTAAATATGACAACGGTACCTGATTTATTGAAATGCAGTAATTTTTACCGTGGGCGAAAAAAAAACATCTAATAATGTTCTGTAAGTGTGTGTGTGTGTACCTAGTAAGTACACGCATGTATGCTTTAACGAACAGAAATTAATGACATCATAGTTGAAATGCGATAATCTGAAGTAGGTACGTTGTGATGACATGTTTGTTATGTTTACTTGGTATACATATTATGATACACAGGCAAAATCAAAATCATCTGCAAATAACAGGTACTTAACAATTTCATTTATTCAATCTAAAAAAAAACTGCTGCAACAGTGATATACAAACTATGCCATTACGCTATACGTTATATCGACGTTGGCCAGCTTACAGCTTTGCTTTACGCTCAAATACGTAATGTATAATATAAATTTAATTAATAGCCTAAAAGTTTCTTGACGTTCAGTGTATTTACGTGGATAATTTCGTGTTGGCAGACTATTAGGTACGTAATTATTTCAATGACATCTTATTTGCGGCAACAATTTATGAATGAAGATATTTATACGAAAACATAAATCTATTTATCACACAATGCCAAATTAAATAATTAATATGTCTGCAATGAATTTGTACAGACTTGTGTAGTGAAATATCGAACATCATTGCCAATTAAAATGGCTTTAAATAGATCACCGAGAGTGTACTATCAGGGAACGCCGATCGCTTATATCGTCAGGTAAATAAACATGTTTGTATGGAGATGAGTATATTTAGCTCCACTAAAAATAGTTTAAAATGTAAATTATCACATGATTAAAGTAGTGCATTTTGTCTGTTCATATATATACCTATTGGAATGCAAATGATAAAAGGTTATAATTAGTGCAAGGGTGTAAGGTGAAAATGTCGATAAAATCGCGACAATGTTCTGGTTATGTGGTGCTAGTAAATATCTGATATATAGATAGATTGACAGAAGACAGTAAAATATAGACATCATCGCTTAAATTTGCTTTAACGATAACGATATAAGCTAACACTGAGTACCTACACACGTGATTTATATTTAGCGTGAAACAGATTATAATTAACAGTAAACCTGAGTGATTATGAATTAAGTATTCGGGTATGTTTCAAATATTAGTGAAGAAGAAAAGAAAAGTATATTTCTGTACTTAAAATACTTACAGCTGCTTCCGAATGCACAACTCGTATATAGCATATTGTCTCAAAAACGATTTGGTGACAGTTGCCACCTGGTCGACGGTTCCGTTGATTGATATCCACGTGATGTCATGTTGTTCTGTCTCTATATTCTAGCTTTCTCTGGGATAGAAGCCAACATATGTAACTGTGTTGTCCTTCTCTTCTAAATTGCAAATGAAATACCTTAGATTGAACGTTCCCGGCTGGAAATGTTTGTATATTTATTTTAAGCAACCATCGTGTTCATGCTTTCTGAAGTATGACAATGCCGACCGAAGCCAGATTAAATCAGCGCAGGACCCTTTGTTTGGCCTAAGTAACTCTAAAACACCTAAACTGACCGATAATTTTGTAAAGATGCGATGTGTCAATTATTATTCCAAATACTGCATCGTAAAGTGTACAATAAGCCGGCCTAGGCCGGCAAACTCATGTAACAAGACAATTTACAGGTCCGGGCTAAAATGGTTTTAGAAGAATTTCAAGGAATAAGTGAGAATGATAATATGGTAAAGAAGGACGTAAATAAGTGACGACTTGAAGAGAAAGGAAAGGTTTAGAAAAAGTAGCGTAACCACACGTAAATGTCATACGGGTTAACGAATGCTCATGGTATTTGCTACACTTACACCTATTTATTCACTTTATGTTTTCCTGTGTGCAGTATCTACATATCTTTCTTTATAACTTTAGTAAATAGTGCCTACCTGGGTGACCGAGCTTTGCTCAGAGAAAAATACAAGAAAACTCTAAAACACGCGATTTCCCAGATCGATTCAAGCCAAGTCGATTGTTTTGGCCCAGAAAACCCCCACATAGCCAATTTCATCAAAATCGTTACAGCCGTTTTTGAGATCCCCGAGATAAATAAATAAATAAACAAGAATTGCTCGGTTATAGGTATTAGATTGTAACTCGGGATGCGTCCTTTCTTTGAACAGGTATAAACTGAAATAACGTATCCAGTCTGAGTTAAGGCGGGGTCGACAGCTTCTTCATAACATCAAAGCGTAGATACCATTGAATAGAAGTAATGCCGCGTTCAGACTAGCGAGTGGGCGGGATGTAAGCTTAGAACCCGCGGGTTATTGTCCCAGTCTCCTGTGGGGATTACTGAAAATTTCCCATATCTCATCAGTGGTATTAGATAAAAGTACCTTACCAATAGGTGAGATCGAGGTTAAATACTTTAATATCGTGAATAAGAAAAAAAAATAGTAGGCAGTCAGAACAGAAAAGTGTAAACGTATGTTGAACATATATTTTTACAATAAGAATTACTAAAACGGACTATTTGATAAGATGACGAACCGTAAAAATTCAACTCAATTCAAAAAGTATTCTTAACTTTTTATTCCGAGCAATGATATGACTCATAACAGAACATTACCTTGGTTGGAGAGTACCTATAAAATACGATGGCAAAACATTATTCACTGCATCTGTAAAAATTGTGAAAACTGGGTTTAGTAGGTTTACACTATGTTATATAAAACAGGTAGTACTTTGTTATAACCGGTCAGACTGATCAGAGTAGGTAATCACTCACAGTGTGCAGCTGAATGATGTTTTGATTGTCTGGTGTTTTGTTTAAATTAGGTGTTTATCGGTGCGGGCGTAGATCGTGTCAATCCAATAAAAAAGTAGTACATAACTAGTACCAATAAGGAGCTAAATTACCTCTGTGCCGATCGTTCCCGATCTGGGCCTGGTTTCAGTAGTTCGATGTTATTAATTTGGTTCGAACTAATTTAATGGCACCGGATTAGTAAACCGAACTACTGAAACTAGAACCCGATCTATGGGTCCCGACTAGGACTTCCATTAGCGGTGTTATAATTATGTAAGTGCTATACATGGATCCCGGTATTATCCGTACTAAAATTGGTATCTGCAGCTTCGGTCCCGAGCTATGGGGATTTGTCTGTACCGGAAACTTCCGTCTTTATGCAAGCGCCTAAAATCGTGTGTGTACTTGCAAGGTTGATTTACCCTTGGCCCGGCACTGATTGATTCATCTATGTATCTACGTCGCGCTATATTGACGAATAATTTGGCTTCAATCATTGGGCGCGGTGACCTAATGCCGATGCCAATCTACGGGGTGATCAACTTCCCGACATATCTTACAGTTACCTGCAAATCGAATCATGGCCGAGATGATAGACATACATAGCGCGATTAATGAATCTTAAGGTGATTCGAGACGGTCAGTTCATCATACAAATAAAATAAAAAGAGGGTCATTATTCGTTTCAACTACATAAATTGTTTGAAGTGTGTTTCATTTTATTGCTTAACACATTTTGCCTGTGTTTGCAAATTTCAAATCGATAAGAGCAGTTGTTTCTGAGATATCTGGCTGTGACACACACAGAGTCGCACCATAAGGGTTCCTTGTTTACCATTTTGGTACGGAACTCTAAAAATTATAGTCTCGTTTCTTTGTGTAACAACAGTTATAAATGGTAATGCCTTAACTATGGTTTTTAGGGTTCCGTACCCCAAAAGGAAAAAAAACGGAACCCTTATAGGATCACTCCTTTACCGCCCGTACTAATATACCCTTACTAATCCACCCAGTATGAGAAGACATTTTTAAAACAGAAAGTGACATAATATTCATAGACAATGCGAATGTCATGTCACGTTCGGAAACCATAGCGGTAAAGACCTAAAACGGCCATTTTAGTTGATTGTATATTTGCAAAATACTGAAATACACTATTTAATTAATGCTACCAAAATATGTGTTTACATGTAGTTGGGCGATTCTCCTAGCGTTTTGACCGCACGGTTTGACAATCATTGTTGTCCGCCGATTATTTACTATAACGAAAGGACAAATCGTGACAATTTTGATAAAACTAGACTTAAACTCGGGACTGTTTTTCGGTTTCACAAAAAGTTAACTCTAGGCATCGTTTTTTTGAACAATATTTACTGAGACAATAATGACGAAAATAAAACGCCGTAAAAACGCTGAATATTGGCCCAGTTGCAATAACAGTTTTCTTTAAATATTTCAGCGATAAAAGTTAAAAAAAGTAAGTTGGCGTTTTCTTTGAACATGACAAATAAGAGTAAAACAGAACCAGCGTTTCAAATTTAAAAAGAAAACCATTACGCCCTAGGGCGTAATAGGTCATTTACGGCCCGCAGAACCTACGTGTAATGACACCATTTTCGAGCAAGTGTGATGAAATAGTACATTGTCCACCGAGGGTAGTATGAAGGGGATTACTAACGAGAGTCTATTAGGAGCCCGACGCCGTAGGCGGAGGGATTTTTAATGACTCGAGTTTGTAATTCCCTTACTGCCCGTGATACACACAATGTTTTTCATCACATTTGCGAGGAAAAAAAATAAAACATAAAAATCAAATAAACTAAACGCATCCGCTAAGAGAAAACTTCAACTGTCAACTTTTTCAATATAGTCTTCCACAGATAATGTTAAGAACTGCGTTTAGTTTTGAAACTTGACAGGCAGTGCCGCCAGATTGTACCGATTTTCGAAATAAAATTTTAAACTAAATTAATCGCTCTGGTTTCTTCCTGGCGCAGAGGCTGTCCATCGCAGTTCAGCGCGGGAACGCCGCAAGCCTGATGGGCACTTTTGCGCCGGGAGTAATGCGGGGGGGTCTTTTTGATTAATGTGTTTTTTTTTTTTTTTTTTTGTATAAATAAGTTGGTTTTTTATTTTTATATAGATATAGCTGTATAAGTTTGATATTGTTTTTTTTAGATTTAGTTTGGTATTTTAGTTTGTTTAGTTTTTATTGTATTTGTAATTTTATTTTGTAATTGTGTTTTCTTTTTATATTTGTTATATAACGAATTAATATTTTTTTATAACGTATTTGTGGTGTTTAACTAAATTAATTAAATTGCATTAAAATAATTGCAAAAATTACTGAAATAATAGTAAAATATACCATATAAGTTTTATATACACTAAAATTGGTTTTGTAGCAAAGTTTTCAAGATGTGAAATAAGCCTTGGCTGATATGAAACCTCCTTAGTCTGAAATGATGTACGGCTAGGTTCTATATTTTAAAACTAACCTCATAACTCCCTCGGGAGTTATAGATTTTCATACAGTTTTTCCTTCCGTGGGAGTTATAGATTTTTATAACCCACGGGAGGTAAATCGGCTCGAGCTGGTCCATAAGCCCGCGTGTTATAGCACCCTTTACGAGCAAATGTGATGAAAAAAAAATTACGTCTCCCCCAGGCCATGAAGTGGGAGTTATTGCCACTTTATGGTCCGGTGTGACGTAATTTTTCTTTTTATCTTTGTTTAATGAAGTTATCACAGACAGTTTATAGTTTTCAAACTGCCTGTAGATATCTTTGAGCTCGTTTGTGTGTCTCTAATTAGTTAGCCATTTGCTAGCCTTGCACTAACCGTGAAGTTGTTTATCTTGATTTTGAGGATTTTAATCAGTTTTATAATTTCAATATTATTTATCACTCATTTCTCTCTATAGGTAGGTAGGTATCTTTCTTTTTTATGTCTTTATCTACACACAAATTATAAAACCTCTATAATGCGTTCAAAAATCGTAAATTACAATCAGCATACAGGTAACTGTTTTGTTAGAATAAATTTCTTACGTGTGTAAATTTTATTATTGCTTAATAACATCGAATTCGATATTATTATGGCATTCAAATTTCGAATATTTCTGAAAAACCAAGTGATTTGATTTTATTTCAATTCTAATATCAGCCAAAATTACGTTTTATTCGAAATGAAATGTCAGTTGCAAACAATTTTGTCAAATCTCGCACGTTACTTGATATTTGATATCCAACGATATGATTGTTGAGGCCGACTCTAGTTTGTCTCTGAATTTAATAAGAACATTCATGACATGCGTGATGTTATTATGAAGCACGCCTGTTGGCTTGTATTTTAATGCCTTTCATACTGTAACAGTCACATAATCTACTATTTATTACATTTCAAACTTTACCGCCGCGAAAAAGATTTGAAATCGATAAAACCGAACAGTAAATTATGATACACGTTCGATACCGGTAGTTACGCATCTTGTTTTATAATTATTTAAAGCCATAATGTATTGATTGTCATAATTTTTGTCAGTCTATTTTTTCTAAAACGTCGAGCTTTGAGGATTTTTTAAAATATAATTCTGTTCCCAGGTTTGGTTTATAAAACAATGTTATAAACTGTGATCGGCACAATCGGTGCAAAACTTTAACAAAACTTGTTAAGCTATAAAGGAGAACTTACAATCAAGGATATAAGAATATTATTGGCAGATCAGTGTTAGATTTAACTTTGTATCGAAATCTCGGGTTTCCAATACTTGAGTAGGTACAGTCGCCATCAGATATCTGCGGTCCTATGTCTAAAACTGGACTAACCTCTATGGAGTTGTATAGGGGTTAGTCCAGTTTTAGATATCGGACGGCAGATATATCTGAGCTGTCAGCGTACTCTAAATATCTGAACACGGCTCTATTTTCATAGCATTAGAGCCGTGTTCAGATATTTATGAGTACACTGTCAGATATATCTGATGGCGACTGTATAAAGATAATTGTTAATATTTTCATGGCTGTAAGCACTCTATTATATACGCTTGGCAAGTTTTGTTGAAGTTTTGCACCGATAGTAACCACTGGTTATAAACAACAATTATGAAAAGTAATATAATTCAGAGAACAAAAATAACCAATGATGCATTATGACAAGCATATGCATGCATATATATTTCATTTCATAACGTTATGTCTTAGTTTTTTTATGTAACCCATTATGGACCCCTGTGATATATAATAACGGTTCTGTTTATTTTCTTTTCTTGGGGTACACTTAAAAATCATCAAATTTAGTTCAAATACTCAGCTCTTGCCTTTTATAGTATTTTATGCAACAGTTGTATAAGTAGGGTCAAAATACGCGAATGGCGTGATTTGCGATACGAGCCGCCGCGGCGGTGAGTACCTATCGCAAATAGAGACGTGAGCGTTTTATGACTAAATTATACAACGTTGCTTACAATACTTTTTCTACGACTAGGTTTTAAAATATAAAATACAAAATTAAACATGGCGCGCAAACAAGGCAAATATGACTTATGACTGACAATATAATATGTATGTGTCTTTGGTAAACTTTGTTTTTAATTTGACGTATACCGCTAGTGACACGCAGTGACGATATTAAAAACACTTTTTTTATGTTGGCATCAAAGAATTTAGTTCAGAAAGTTTTGTTTTTCATAACAATACCGCATGAATTTATTTGTTTGTTAAGTTGGTAGCTAAGCATTTTTATTGTAAAGTTAGTATTGATCGCTTAAACCTTGACCTAAGTTTAACCTAGATTTAGAAGTCTGTGGCAGCTAGCAGTATCATTTTGCGACTTTAACGATAAAAGTGCTGTTATGGAGATTAGAGTATAGACTTCTCTGAACTCATATTATGTATGTTCTTATATTAGTGTTCGTGACCAAGTAAAAGATAGATAAAAGTACAGGCACAGTACAGGAGTAGAAAAAGAGAAATCAAAGATATACCGACCGACTATTTAGGTCACTTTCATATTTAGGGAAATCTATTCCAGTCCCGTACATGTTTGGATGTTAATTACTATAATTACTCAGTGGATATGTACTACTCGTAGTAACTCGTCGTATACCCACAGTCGAGCGCACAAATTTAGATGATGCTTGATAGACTGACAGATCATGTTCTGTAATAAGCCATATAATTTAAAAATACGTCTGATTCACCCACAATCTTCGAGCAAAAAGAGCCAAAAAAATCGTTACTTGTATGGGGGCCTCTTTTTATTTTTAATTTAATTTTGTTTTTATAAATGGGACGTTTTAAAACCAAATGTCCTTACTTAGAGCTTAATTTAATAAAATGTTAATCATGTTCGTTTGTGAAATGTAAGTTAACCATATAAATTGTATGGTAACTTTCGTTACACAAAAGAACTAGATTAACATTTTATTACATTAATCAATTAACTACAACCACATTTTTTTGAAAACGACTCAAGTAGTTATTTGTTGTTATTTTATTTGTTATAGCAGTAATAAACATATACATTCTTTGAAAAAATCAAGTCTCTATCTATTACGGTTCAAAAGATAGATACAGCCTTGTGACAAACGACAAGCGGAAGCCTTACAGGATCCCGTTGGCATCCTCGGGGTACGGGATCCTAAAAAGTAAATTAAAATGGGACGAACGGACTTAGTAGCGTCGTAGATCAACGACTGCATCTTCCAAGCCGGTTTCTAAAATTATAGGCATCATTTTGTTTCATTATAGCGAGTATTTATAGTAGGCAAGGCACCTACAGTAGTCAAGTTGCAGCGTGTCTACGCAATTCGAAATCAGAACGGAGAATTCAGTCTCTAAGTGTTGCCATCTAGCGGGCGTGTCATACATTTCTTTCAGCTACACTTACATAATCGCCAGTGCGTTTAGGCATAGTTCTATCGCTAGTCCTAAGAACGATTTCTTTCTCAGAATGATAGGTAGACGGCGCTAAAGTAATTTTCGCGTGAGAAAGGATTGTTTAAATCAAATCAAATAATTTATTTCAGATTTAAAAATTCCATATAATATAATGATTAGTAACAAAGAATCCTACCCTATGTTAGAAATACAATGGGATACAGCACAAAAAATTAGGGAAAAGTTAATTGATTGAAAGAAGATTAAATATCGCAAAGTGACAACAATTTTAAGAGCTCTCGATAGGATTAAACACTTCCTTTCAGTCAGCACGAAGAATTATGTAGGCTTATGATGCTACGCTTTGTCACGCGATAAATAAATGATAAAGCATCCGTCACGTTCTGACCAATAGTGTGTGAGAGTGACGGATGCTTTATCATTTATTTATCGCGTGACAAAGCGTAGCATCATAAGCCTAATGGTGTGTTACTCAAATACCACCCAGCATCTTTTCAATAAGCCGAACAGACTTCTTAATAACTGTACATATACGCTTTGTCTATGGTCTCTGTAAGTACGATCATGTATCCGCTTTCAACTAAACTGAATCCCTATTCGAGAGCGTATTTAGGTTACTCAGAATCCTCTGTTTTTTTTATTAGTGTGCAATAATAGAAATGTATAAATAAATAAATGTTACTGATAAAGTGGGCTTCCTTAGGCTATCAAGATAAAGACACTAAAAATCCCTGGGTCTGGGGGGTAAGCTAAAGTCAGGATGGTCATTTAAATGTTAGTTTTCACAGACGTTTGCTGCTATCTCGGAAACCTATGGAAATATTGGAATAGTTACTTCAGCACGAATTAACTTTGCTATAATAGTATATTACACAACTAGGGTGGTAATACAAAGAAAGGCCGAGATCGCAGATGTTTGCGGCCCGAGCCTCAGGCGAGGGACGTAAATATGCGATCGAGGACTTTCTTTATTATCTCCCGTGTTGTGTACAGCATTTTATGTCTACATTTGGCCATAAAACGGCACTTTATGGCAAAGTGTGGCATAAATTACATTACATTTTTAAGAAACAGGTTTTGGAATTTGATGAAACTCCAAATAGCAGGAGTGCTCTTTCTAGCTTTGTAGTTACCTTGTTCGTTTAGATCAGCGGTCGGCAACCTGCGGCCCGCGGGCCGCATGCGGCGCGTGAACCGCTCACTTGCGGACCTATATTCCGGTTTGGTTTGCGGTTATTATATTCCGAATAGTCTAAAATCACAAATTATTAACAAAGTGCGGTCCGCGCCACGTTCCTTAGCTTCTATGTGGCCCTTGGCTGCTAAGCGGTTGCCGACCGCTGGTTTAGATAGATCTCGAGCTGATTTTCGGCACTGTTGTTTCTTGAATAGTTTTGAATGTTTCTTGAACAGTTTTGAATTAACATTAAGAGAGAAACCTCGCGCGGGTAGTAGGTATGGGAGAGAGATGAGAATTTCAATTTCGTCGATTTTATGGTTTCGTACCAAAATGGTAAAAACTGGTCAAGAGCATGTCGGACCATGCTCAGTGTAGGGTTCCATAGCCGTATCTAAGGAAATGTGCTACAGATAAAAATAAACAACTGGCTAAAGGTCTTAAATACCGTCTAAATCATAGCACTTAAAACCTTTTGGTTGAGAAGTTTTTCGGCAATAACTTCAAAACGCTTTATTTGTTACTATTCAAAATAATTTTCGTTGAATGTATTTATTAAGCGTTACCTTCCTGATTTTTAGGGTTCCGTAGCCAAAATGGCAAAAACGGAACCCTTATAGTTTCGTCATGTCCGTCCGTCTGTCTGTCTGTCTGTCCGTATGTCACAGGCATTTTACTCAAAAACTACATGATGGATATTGATGAAATTTGGAATATAGGTGTATTTTATGAGCCGCTACTTAGTTTGGTATATAAATAATTAAAATAAATATTTTTAGGGGGGGAACTCCATACATGTTAAAGACAGTAAATTTTTTTTTTCAGCAAATATCAACGTGTGGTACATAGTTCGACAGTTCTTCAAAAAACACTATAAGGTTTCTAAGTAATGTTTTTGATTTAACGAATGTATTTGGAAATAATCGCTCCGAAAGTTGTATAAATTGTGTCCCCCCCCCCCCTCTATTTTCTAAACCGTGCGTCCGAAAAATATGAAAAAAATCACGAAGGTAACGCATAATTAATACTTTCAACGAAAATTATTTTCAACAAGATCGAATGTACCGTTTTTGAGTTATTGCTGATAAACTGCGCTTCTCAACAAAAGGACGTAATTGCTATTGAAGATACGCTCTTTTGTTGTTGTATTTTTTTTACATCGTATTTTTTACCTTAAAGTTACGGCTATGGAACCCTACACTGAGCATGGTCCGACATGCTCTTGGCCTATAAATACACCATGGCCTACAAATAAATACTGTCTTTAACATGTATGGAGTTCCCCCCCCTAAAAATATTTATTTTAATTATTTAAATACCAAACTAAGTAGCGGCTCATAAAATACACCTATATTCCAAATTTCATCAATATCCATCATGTAGTTTTTGAGTAAAATGCCTGTGACATACGGACAGACAGACAGACAGACGGACGGACATGACGAAACTATAAGGGTTCCGTTTTTGCCATTTTGGCTACGGAACCCTAAAAATGTACTTACAAGTCTCATAATGTTTTTAAAAGAACTATCGAATTATGTAGGTACCTCACGGTAATTTTTGCTGAAAATACTTTTTTTAGCTTCTGTTACACATGGAGTGGCCCCCCTAGATTTTTTAATTTTTATTATTTAACTACAAAACTTAGTAGCGGCATCTACAAGACATCTTTATTCCAAATTTCATCAGTATACGTCTTGTAGTTTTTGAGTAAAATGTCTGTGACATACGGACGGACGGACGGACGGACGGATGGACATGACGAAACTATAAATTTTTAGCCATTTCGGCTACGGAACCCTAAAATGGAACCTTTATGGTGCGACTCTGTCTGTCTGTTTGTCTGTCACAGCAAGATATCTCAGAAATTACTGCTGCTATCGGTTGGAATCTTGGAATATGCTTAAAAAAGGCTGGCCCGCGTCAACTGGACTTTAAGACCTTAAGGTCGAAAATTTAAAGTGGGGCTATTATATCAAATGGGGTAATTTGTACATCCCAAAACCTTTTTTTTTTGTAGTTTTTGGGTTCAGATGAAAAACGTTAAAAAATGCCATCCTGGCTATTACATTTAAAAGTTACCGAACAAAAAATATGTAATTATTACCAATTATCAATATTAACTTGAATATAAAGTTCCTAGCTTTCATAGTTTTTTAGAAATTCACGTAAATCCGGGAAATTTTAACTTAAAATATCGTGTATCAAGTACTACTAGTGCCATCTAGTGGAGAGTAGTAAAACTAAGCGGTGGCCGAAACATATCTGTTAAATACAGTTGATCATCACTCATCAGGTATCGGCACAAAACCCATAAGGTAACAGTAATTAGGTACGAATACCTCGAAAATAGTAGTAAAATGTTAGAAAATATGACACAAGTAATAACATGAAGATAAAAAATACTACTAGTGCCATCTAGGAACACAAATCTAAAATAACTTATCTTGTGGTAGGGGGTTAAGGCGGGCTTCCAGACGACCAGCATCCTACGGTACAATTCAGGCCATTCCCAAAATACCGCATTCCTAATATACCAGATTTTTAAAAGACTAGATTATCAATATATTAGATTCTCCTTATACCAGATTCCCAAAATAATAATAATAAAAAAATATCGTTTATTTCGGGCAATTAAAAATCCATATTTTGTCAGTAACGTAAAAGTAATACATCCAACAAAATCATTTAGATCCTTGAGTAACTTACGATTGTATAATCTAGTGTAACGGGAATGTGGTAAGACAGGAATCTAATAAATCGAGAATCCGGTATTTTGAAAATCTGGTAGGTATTTTGGGAATGTGGTATTTTGGGCATGAGCGAAAAAGACGACCAGCACCATCAAACAATAAAGAAACCGGACAAGTGCGAGTCGGACTCGCCCACCGAGGGTTCCGTATAAATTTAAAGGTACATAATTATAATAAAGTACCCTATACCTAAATTTCGATTCCCTTAGTAAAGTCTATATATTTTTCAATTCATTAAAAATAGCAGATTTTTACGTAGACTTGTAGTATAAGACTTGCTAAATTTCATAGTTCTAGGTCATCGGAATGTACCCTTTGAATTTTGGTTTCCTTGGCAGTGTTGCAATTGACGTTTTTTGCGATATAAACGGCCTATCTATTTTTCGCTGTTTTTTTCACAGCTTCAAGGGACTGTAGACCTGAGTATGTTTTATTTTCTACTCTATACCTTCAAGCGTTCACCAAAGGGCTTGACAGACAAATGGACAAACAGACAGACAACAAAGTGATCCTATAAGGGCTTCGTTTTTTCCTTTTGAGGTACGGAACCCTAAAAATATTGTCATTTTTCAAAGTACATGGTTGACGAGACTCAGACATATCGAACTACTAACTAGGCGGCTCCGTTACTTTCTCAACGACGTATCTACTCGAATAGTCTCATAGGAAAATCGCACTTTTCTACTGGTAGCACAGGTGCTTTTTCTATCAAACTATTCGAGTAGATTCATGGTTCAGAAAGTCAAGGAGCGATATGTTAAAAAAAAATATGTCTATGGGTGGGCCTTTTTTAGAACAAGCCTCCTTCCGACACAGAGTACATCAAGAGTACATGCTCGGACCCTCTGACCAGGCTCGGACATACATCAAATGTTCATAAAGGTACGGAACCCTCGATGCGCGAGTTCACCTCGCACTTGACCGGTTTGTTTTAACACGTTCGCTGCGGGATCAAAACTGGCATTTTTTTATACGGTGCGTTAACTGGCCGATCGGCCTGGTACTTAAACTTTCCGCCGCGGCGATATGGGGCTTATTGGCCCGGTAAGGTATCGACAGATATAAATGACTATAACTAAGCAAAAACGTAAGAAATTGGATACCTACCTATCAATATCCATAGTAGACGAGTTGGTGGTCATAGTATTTGCTTCGCCTCGGGTTCCTATTATTCACTTGAGAGATATATGCAAAAATATATGTAAGGTCTTGTGACCCTAAACCGCATTGAATAATAGGTTTAATTGAGGAAGTATTAGTGATGGGAAATAAGTTATCGACAAAAATATCAAAGAAAAAAAAGAGACAAATTTTATGATAGAAACATGACAGATAGTAATAGTTACTATATTTCTCATATTCTACACAGAAAATATTATTATGCCACACCTGGCTAAAAAGTCGCTTTTTCCGCACGCTGCGCGTATAGAAAAAGCCGCTTTCTGGCCAAGTGTAGACATAAAATGATAATAAAGAAAGCCCTCGATTGCATATTTACGTCCCTCGCCTGCAGCTCGGGCCGCAAACATCTGCGACCTCGCCCTTTCTTTGTTTTACCACCCTAGTTGTGTAATGTACTATTTTACTGCAATTTCTTAATTTACAATCTCTAAAATATTTAAAAACCAATTACTTTACAACTAGCGGTAGAACAATTGCGCTAAGAAACAATAAAGTCGGTTTCTTTTAAAGGGTCCTAAAAGGTTCCTAGTATTATAGTAAACAAAGACTAAACATTTGGTCAAGTAAAAGGCGACCTTTTACTACGGCAGATTTAAACTTATTTCCAAAGAAATTAAACTTTACAACTTACAATCCTTTTGTGTGACTGTCTTACAGTTAGAACTCTAAGAATTTCTCTTACGTAATGTGTTTATTATTGTAATATTTATGATCAAATATTACTGGAAGAGAGTCGCCACAATCTAAAAACGTAAACAAACTCTAGAACTAGACTAATGCACTATCGTATCTACGTCGGTTCCCGCTAAGTACGTCACAACACTAGTCGGAAGTAAACCAATGCAAACACCTATTCAGTGCGGGAAGGGGTGGAGTGACCTTGTAATCGATGATGGGCCTTTCGGCCCACTACCCGCAAGAAATCGAAAAAAAAAATAGTCAGTGCGTTATCGGGCCGGAAAACCTTAGCACAGTTTTAACGCTTTATCGAGTAGCCCTTAAGGTCCTAAACTCAAACCTATACTTGTCTCTTTTGTACATACAGAAATACTCATTATACAGCCGCCGCACCAGGGTAAGTTCACCGTTTCTCGCCTCCGCACAGAGCGGGAGTACATGCATCGGGTATTTAGGCCTTATATCGCAGCGAACGTGTTAAGTTATTTTATTCCAAAACTATGTACATTAGCGAGAATCGTATAAAGGTGGATTTAGACCAAACGAATTCTAACACATTCTAACCCCACTCTACCAAATTCTTTGTGTGAAAGAATTTGCTAGAGTGGGGTTAGAATGTGTTAGAATTCGTTTGGTCTAAATCCACCTTAAGAACATTGGCGAGCCATTATGAGATGGTAAATTACCATTATTAGAATTATTTGGTCTGATTGCTTGAATTAGTGGTTATTTTCTCCTGCTAATAACAATGATACATTAATCATTATTTGTGTAGAATATTAATGTTTCATTACCACGATATAATTTGCACCACTGTATTTACCAATGTTCAGATAATCCGCCCTTTGATTTCATTATTATAGAGCGAGTCGGACTCGCCCACCGAGGGTTCCGTACAAATACTTAAATTCAAAAATAAAGTCTCATGATTTAATTACAAATGTAAAGTTTTCTTATTTTTGCCTATACTTTAAGTCATCATTCGCTTGCCCTTGTCCCATTCATTTGGGGCCATTCATTTATTACGTAAGACCATTTTTGCCAGTTTTTGACCCCCTCCCCCCCTAATGTAAGAAAAAATAAGAATCGGCTGACCCCCTCCCCCCCTATTTAATATTTATTACGTAAGAATCTAAAGGAAAAATGATTTTACGTTTGGCCTGTATTAATTTTTATTTTACAAAGAATCATTTTTGTAGGGACGTTTATTTGCAGATACTAATACTTTTTAATTTTTTAGTAAAATACCTATACGCAACCGAGCACGCACCTACGCTCTAGCGTGGATTTGCGCGCTTTTTCAAAAGTTAAGATTATTTTGCGCATTTTTATGATCTTACGTAAGAACGATCAAAACTCCCTCCCACCCCCCCTGTAAGAAAAAATAAGACATGGTTGACCCCCCTCCACCCCTAAATCGTCTTACGTAATAAATGAATAGCCCCTTTGGGGTCGGCGCAGCATATCTTCTTCTTCCACACCTCTCTATCACCCGACATCTCAGCGTTTACAGCCTTCCTAGCCATATTATAGTCTCTGGCCAAATTTCTTAGTTCTAGGGTTCTATAATTTTTGTTTCCTTGAGAGAGTCGAAATATACGTTTTTTGTGGCATAAATAGCCATATCTTTTTTACGTTAACTTAAAAATTTGTTTTTTTTTTTTTACAGCTTCAAGGGACTGTAGACCTGAGTATATTATGGTTTTATTTTCCACTCTAATCTCTTTCCCGAGATAAAGAGTCTTGACAGACAAACAGACAGACAACAAAGTGATCAAGAGTTTAGTTTTTTGCTTTTGACGTACGGCCAGATTTTTCAACTCCCAAACGTATCGACTGACAGGTAATTTAAACTCTATCCTTGCCTTTCACGTAGGTAATGAAAGAAAACATGACAGGTTATTTTTGTGGCAGGTCTGTTGGTAGTTTTATTATTTGAAAAATCAAGCCTCAGTGTTTCTTACTGTATGTACCGAAATAATCAAATTGACTCCATTCACAACAATGAATATTTATTTTTGTTAAAAACAATAAATAAAACAGGGAAATACGTAGCGCTTTATTCTATCCAACAAGTATAAAATTATCATCAACTCACCATTGTACAGAGAAAATGCAGGAGCGTACTTTCTAGCAAACTCTTCTACCTCAAACAATATAATAATGTTAACGTACTCGACATTAATCTAAACGTGTAGTTTTAGAGTGTCAGTAGGTTACAACTGAAATTAGCGAGGAGTTTAGAAGGTGACTTGTTTCTTTTCCCTCTGTTCCCTGATGGTGATCTTGGTTGATGCGACCGCGGAGTCGGACACGTCGGAGTCGGCGACGAGAGCGCGCAGGCGCGCCGCGCGCTTCTCGCGCGCCGCGCCGCGCTCCGTTAGCTCAGACATCTCGTCCTCCAGATCGGTGAGGCGCGCGCGGCTCGCTTTCGCCCGCTGCGCGGCCGCGCTTTCATCGTCGGACTTCAGCGCCGTCCACTTCGTCAGCGAGTTTTCCTCGTTCAGTCTGCGAGCGATGCGCTTCTCTGTGCGCTCCTCGTTCTCTTGCAGGGCACGTCTCGCTCCGCTCACCTCAGCGTGTCCAATGCCGACCGTCTCCAAAATTTTATCCGAAATCCTCATGCGGTTTTCCAGATTTGACACGGAGTTTTCGAAGTCGATGTCCTCAGCGAAACGGGACTGTTTCTTGCCGGCGCGGAGTCGCTTTAGCGATTCTGTGATCTGAAATTTAATACATTTTTGTTCATATTAAATCAGTCACTGTTTATGACATATTATCATCCCGCTACATACTATGTAGTGGGGTGATAGATGTCTGAGGTGTTTTAGGGCTGCTACGAGTATATTCATATTTAGATCACGATTTTTTTATAGCAAAATTAAATGCCTAAATCTTAGCTATCCAGCAAACGAATGAGTTTATCCAAACTCACTTAACAAAACCGTTTTCTTTAACTATTAGAACGTGAAATCGTGACAATGATGTTCACTCCAGGCGTACAATTTCATTAGAAGTCGCAGTATGTGTGAATTGCGGGGATGAGGTGTCACAAAATTTGACTAGCGTTACCCTCCTCCTTGCACCTTCACGCGTAGGGGTTTCAATTAAGTTGGACGCCCGGAGTGATCGTTCCTAGTTTTGTTTAGAAAATGATTCTGTGGAAGAAATAAATATGATATACTCATAAATGCATGGGTACTAGTATGATTTTATTGGAGAGAAACAGGGGACGATCATTAGTCTAGAAACTCATTGTAAGCGAAATGATAAATTTTTTGTAGTATAGAAATTCCCACATCTGATTATATTATTCCTTTAACAAGTGAGAACATTATTTATTTCGTACTGCCTTACTATATGACAAGCTTATAAAAGAAACTCTGAATAAAAGCAAAATTGACGACTGCTATCGACATATCATTGTTTTGTAGACGTATTTTAGAATCAAAATGTTCAAATTGTGTCGTTGTGTGGAAATATAAATTAAAAATGTCTCCTACTACCCGTAGATTGACACATCTATTAGTTTTTAGGCCGCAAATCAATTATTGAATAACCGAATCGATATCAGAGTATCGAATAACGGGTATTTCTAAGAGTAAACGCTGAACGCATCGTTGTCGCATTATACATTCATTATGCCGTCATCATCCAAGACGGAAGTTTGGACATTTAATACAAATAGGTAAATTTTATAACACGAGAAGTGGTTTTTCAAAAGGATGATTTTCTATGGTTTTCATAGAGAAATAAGCCCTTTTAAAAGACACTCCTCGATTTCTAAAACTTAGATACCTAAATAAAAATGCGATCCTCATCTCATGTAGTTTTAACAAGAAGCCGTTTCAAAAGGCGGTTGAAATGCTCGTGGAATTTCCCGTTGTAAGTTGTCTAATCTCAGCTGACATAAGTTTTATTTCCTTTGCAATGTTGGTACTGTAATTGATTCATGAAAATTGTAATGTAAGTGTGTACTTAAAGTCCTACCTGAGTTCATAAATAAACGTCATTAAATTATGCGAGTAAAACTAACTAGACTTTTGTACATATTGAAGAGAGAGAGAGAGAGATGGGCAATAATAGTCCTTGCATTGGGCTAGTCCGCCTTTGATTTACCCTGGCGGGCAAACACGTAGACATATTTTTTTATTAGATGCATTAGATGCATTTAATTGCATTGGTTTTTCTGCGATTGGCCGCCACTAAATAGTAATCATCAGTTAGTTAGGCAATACCAGCAAAAAAAAAAGTAGACTAAGAGCTCAAAAAGATTTGGACACGACTTTATCATAAAACTAGCTTATTCCTTATTTGAACGAATTGGTTTATTTCTATATTTTGTTTATAAAAACTGAAAGCCATTAATAGTAAATTTTGCGAAAGGTAAATATTGCGAACGGAACATTTTGCGAAAGGAACGTTTTGCGGACGGAACATTTTGTGAAACGAACGTATTGCGAATGGGACATTTTGTGAAAGGAACTTTCTTGCGAAAGGGGCGCGCATTTGATGTAAAGGGACCTTTTGAGACCGGGATATTTTGCGGAAGGGCCGTTTTGCGAAAGGGACGTTCTGTGAATAGGACCAAGGGACAATTTGCTAACGGGACCTTGTGCGCCTAAACCATTTATTTATGATGCATATCTATTATTAGTATTAAATTTGAAACGAATGGCGCTGCAAACAACAACGCTGTTACATCATAGCAACGCAACAGTCTTGGTTTAGTGTCCAACCGAAAGTAGTTTTCAGGGCCGAAACCGAATTTCGGCTTTGATCTCAATTTCGGCCGAAACCAGAAACGCAACCGAAACTTCCATATAAGGGCATGTTTTCGTGGGGAGAAAAAAAATACAATCATAATCAGTCAGTCTTCATTTTAAATAACATATTGGGAAATATTTAATTGAGCTTTTAAAATTCCAAATGAGCATTTTAAAAAATAAATGCCTTTTTTATTTGTACAAAATCTTTAAATAAATTATTGTGTCTATATTACTTGAGCTATAAATAAATAAACCATAAATGAACTGCAAATAACGTTACATGATAATTATATTTGGTATACAAAAATAATATTTGATACTCTTTTTTAATGATTGAGCTTTTTTTTAATACTTGGTAGTTTTTATATGAAGTACTAGCTGTTGCCCGCGACTTCGTCCGCGTGAAATTCGAATACCCATGTGGGTGGTTAAAGGTGCATATACCTACCTATTTTACCGCAGGCTAATAGTAGTACCGGTTTCTACATTACCAAAACCACGTAAAAGTGGCCGTGCGCGAAGTAGTAATTACCCCCTAAGAAGCAACCCCTTTTGTCCCCCTGGGGATGAGTTTCGAAAAATGGTAAATTCACGTTTGTTTTATTGAAGAAAAGTAATAAGTCAGGGGAACGACTTTTTAAGAAGGTGTGGATATCTTTTCTTGGTTTTTAGTAAATAGGATTTTTATGTAACATATACCTCTAACTGAAAGAACCATTCTCTATACAAACTTTAATACCTTTAAAATATGAATTTCCAAAAAACACTTTTTTATTCTTTTTACGTTGTATATAAATAATGTACTGAGCATATTTCAAGTTTCTAGGTTTAGTAGTTAATGACTCTGTCCAAATTCAAATGTTTCACCCCCATTTAACTCCATTTAATTGAGTATGAATTTCGAAAACCGGCAAAGTTATTGTTCTTGACATATAATAAAGGGTTTACATATCAAGTCGCAGATCTCCTACTTTAAAAATCATGTCCCAAGTATACAAAATTCAACTCCGACTTTAGTCCATTAGGGCAGCGGTCGGCAACCGCTTAGCAGCCAGGGGCCACATAGTAGCTAAGGAACGTGACGTGGGCCGCACTTTGTTAATAATTTGTGGTTTTAGACTATTCGGAATATATTAACCGCAATACAAACCGGAATATAGGTCGGCAAGTGAGCGGTTCACGCGCCACATGCGGCCCGCGGGCCGCAGGTTGCCGATCGCTGCATTAGGGAATGAATTTTGAAAAACTGTGGAATCACTTTTCTTTAAATTGAATAAACAGTCTATACATAAAGTTTCAAACCTTCCCATGCAAATATTCAATCCTTTTAAACCCCTCAAGGGAAATAAGAACCTCTGCACATGTAAAGTTTCTAGATCTATAAGTTTTTGTTCTGTCTTTCAAACTTTCAACCTCTATTTAATTCCTAAATTAGATGAATTTCGGAAAACGGTAATAATGGCTTTTCTTGGCTCATTATAAAAAGTATATCTATGATGTCTTAGATCTCCTATTGTAAAAACCATATATTCCCGATACTAACTCCCCCCCACCCCCTCCTTATTTAAGCTTTTCGGGGATGCATTTTAAAACACGGTGAAAATTATCTTCTTTTAAAACAATGAAGAATTTAAACATGAAGTTTCATACCTCTTACTTAAAAAGATCGTAAAGTCACGATACAATTTTTCAACCCCTATTTAAGCCCCTTAGAGAATGAATTTCATAACACGGTGAAAGTATTTTTCATTGATTTAAATGAAGAATCTAAACATGAAGTTTAAAACCTCTTACTTAAAAAGATCGTAGAGTCCCGATACCAAATTTCAACCCCAATTTAAACTCCTTGGAGGATGAATTTCAAAAAACGGTGAAACCACTTTTCTTTTATTCTAAAGAAGGGTCTAAACATGATCTTTCAACCCACTTACTTTAAAAATTGCAGATTCTCCATACAAACTTTCAACCCCCATTGTAACTCCCTCAGGGGACGAATTTCAAAAGACGGTGAAACCACTTTTCTTTCATTCTAATGAAGAATCTAAGCATGAAGTTTCAAACCTCTTACTTAAAAAGATCGTAGAATCCCGATACAAACTTTTAACCCCCATTTTAACCCCTCAGGGGATGAATTTCGAAAAACGGTGAAATAACATTTCTTTCATTTTAATGAAGGATCTAAGCATGAAGTTTCAAACCTCCTCCTTTAAAAATCGCGGACTTCCATACAAACTTACAACCCCAATTTTAACCCCTCAGGGGATGAATTTCAAAAAACTGTGAGAGTCTAAGCACGAAGTTTCAAACCTCTTACTTTAAAAATCGCAGACTCTCCATACAAACTTTCAATTGGGGTTAAAATGAAGAATCTAAGCATGAAGTTTCAAACTTCTTACTTAGAAAGATCGTAGAATCCCGATACAAACTTTTAACCCCCATTTTAACCCCTCAGGGGATGAATTTCGAAAAACGGCGAATTAACTTTTCTTTTATTTTAATGAAGGATCTAAGCATGAAGTTTCAAACCTCTTATTTTAAAAATCGTAGACTCTCCATACAAACTTACAACCCCCATTTTAACCCCTCAGGGGATGAATTAAAAAAAACGGTGAAATCACTTTTCTTTTATTCTAATGAAGAATCTAAGCACGAAGTTTCAAACCTCTTACTTAAAAAATCGTAGTCTCTCCATACAAATTTTGAACCCCTATATGAACCCCTTAGGGGATGAATTTCGAAAAATTCGTTCTTATCTCTCACCTACGTCATATGACCATTCTACTGTGAAAGTTTCAAGTTCTTCGCATCAGTAGTTTCGGCTGTGCGTTGATGAGTCAGTCAGGACTTTGCCTTTTATATATATAGATTAACATTGATTTATATTATATTAGATATTTTTTACCTTTTAACATAGATCTCCTAATAAATACACTCCGATCTTTATTATAACTAAACTCAAAAAACTATTTGATCAAAAATTTAATACTATTGGCATATATTTTTAATGAATAATCTTTGTAATGGAATTTATAGAACGATAATTTTAATGAAATTTACAGGATAATAGATTGTCTGCTAGGGGCGTAGCTGATGTAAAAAGTCGATTCAACCCAGAACCTGACCTCTCGCAAAACAGAAGAAGGGGCAGGGGAATTTGGGTCGGACTCTGTCTTGTTTAAGCTCTGGAAATAGTATCAAGGTTTATGGTTGACACTGATACTGATTCTAATTGAAGCGTCTATTGAATCTGAAGTTACGGAAGGATAGTAAAAGATTCGAGACATTTTGCGAGTTAGTTGGATTGAATTTACTCAAATTTGTATTCAAATTCAAAGTTTTTAAGAGTGTTTATTCCTAGTAAGACGGCAACGTCGTATTTTTTTCAGTATACTCTGAAATTTGAATAAAACTTATAATCGTACTAAGAGGAAATACTAAGTAATTTGTTTTTAGTTAAGGTTATTAGAGTCGGTCGGTTTTTTCATACAAACATAAAGAGGGTCATTGTTTGCTTCCACGGCATCAATTATGTTTGAAATATGTTTTATTTCATAGTAAAATACATTTTATTTGCGCTAAATGACATGAGAACTGAGAAAAAATACATAATTTTAGCAAAAAACGTTATTTTCAAATGATGCTAATAGATGGCGCTGACCTTAAAGTCCCAATTGCACGTTTATTCCGGGTTTTTGAGACTTCTCATGTCATTTCGCGCAGACAAAATATATTTATCTATAAAATAAAATATATTTTAGGTGTACATATAATGAATGCCGGGGAAATAAACAATACAGATGCAGACCCTCTTTATGTTTGTACGGAAAACCGACGGACTCGAATCACCTTAAAAAGGTTTAGCGTCGAAATTCGTGCTTTGATTGTGATAAAAATCAAAATAGGTGTACGATGTTTTCAATCAAATTTTGCAAAATAATGAAGAAAAATTACTGAACACGCGACATTGCCAGATTATCAGGAATAAGCCCTATTAATGGAACTTCTCATTGACCAAAACTTACATTGCGACGTGTTAGCAACATTAAGAATCTCCAAGTTTCTACACAATGGAGACTAAGTTCGGCGGCGGGTCCGGATCCAATATTACATTGGCATGTGGAACCCTTGTTAGGGTCTCTGTTTGCTTTACGGGTAGCAACTGTTACTTATTTTTATGGCTCGGAGAGCAGTAAAATAATGGTGTAGCCAGCTAGGAAGACAGGTCAGAACAAGACTGTTATGCATGGAGTTCACTTATTCAACAGCGGAAATTCTTAAACCTGGCTGTGAGTTATCTGTGTTGCCCGTAGTCAATTTCCGGCGTGACTCAGATCAATGGCTGGACAGTTATGAATAAAAAACCGGTCAAGTGCGAGTCGGACTCGCGCACTGGGGGTTCTGTACAAACTCGTAAGTAGATACGAGAATAGTTCAAGATAAACTGTATGGTGGGACAAACTTAACTTTGCCGTTGAAAAATTGCTGTCCCCATACCCCATACATCGACATAAGTAGATCGCGGTTAGTTTAGTAGCAGCAAATAAGTATGCGTCACGATTTCTGCGAATTTCTAAAAAAAACGATGCGAGTTAGGATAACTGTTATATTTTTCCTGTAATATATAGGATGATATTAATACATAATTGGTAACTTCGAAGATAATAGGGAGGGAATGAGTTTTTCTTAACGTTTTTCACACAAAATCAAAAAGTAGGTACATGATTAAGAAAAACCGGACAAGTGCGAGTCGGACTCGCGCACCGAGGGTTCCGTACAAACTCGTCAGTAGATACGTGAATAATTCAAGAAAAACTGTATGGTGGGACCAACTTAACTTTGCTCTTGTAAAACTGTTGTCCCCATACATCGACATATACCGCGGTTAGTTTAGTAGGAGCAAATAAGGTTGTCTTCGCACCAAAAGGGTTCCTTTTTTACCATTTCGGTACGGAAGCCTAAAAAAACAAAAATGGTTTTGGAATGTATAAATTAAGCCCTTTCATTTGATACCCCACTCGATACAATAGCACAACTTTAAATTTTCGACCTCCCATTTCGGCCCCCTTTAAAAAAAACTAAAAAAAGGTATAAGATTTTTTTATGCTCATTAGGCTCGGGTCAGCTATTTTTAAAACTATTCCAAATTTCAAATCGACAGCAGCCGTAGTTCCTGAGATATCTGGCTGTGACAGACGGACAGACAGACAGAGTCGCACCATAAGGGTTCCTTTTCTACCATTTTGGTACGGAACCCTAAAAAATATCACTATGATAAGTAATAGTAATAGCCTTTGTCTGTGTCTTATATGAATGAGCTTTTATTGAAGTAAACCAATAAATCATGCATATTCCTTACGAGTAACGATACTTAACATATTTCAGCATCTCTAAGTATTGCACTGAGGTGTGGAATTAATAAGTTCCAACTTAATTACTAAATAGCTCGAGACTCCCTCGCGTACGAGTAACTACTGATATTTACCTAGAACTAAGCGATTTTTTTCTTTATCCTTTGATGACGCTCCTCTTTCACATAAAACCGTATTATTATAATTAGCTTTTTCTGACATATGATTTTAAACGCATTAACGTGCATCATCTTTTAATACTATTGGATGTTAGTAAATGTTGTCTTCAATTAACGAGTACACCGCCGCCAATTTGAATATGGCAGGAATTACGTAGGTGTCATGTTTAGAAGAGCATAGTTAGTTGCTATTATACATTTTAAGGAAAGTTTAGTTACTATATAGTTAGTACCGACTAACTTATAATTACAATGATTTTTTTACCCTTACGTAAGTTGGGAATGTATTAGTTAATAAATATCAATTCTTTCTAGTTATTGCTGCACAAATTAGAATGTCATTTGAGCATTTTCAAAAACGTTCGTACATCAAATAACTACGTAGTTGATTTTTATTTTGTTACCAATATATTTGATGATTATTTACTATTGATTGACGTGTTGTTGGTTAATTTTGATAATTAGGGTAAACAAATTCTCGATAGAATATTAATTACGAAAAATAGTAACAAGATAGGAAAGTTATAGTTGTCGAAAAATAATTAGCATCGATTCGGCTTAACGCCGTGTATCGTGTAAACAGCAACCCATCTCGGTAACGCACGTGCCATTCGTTTAATGCAAACAACTCGTTATGATACTTTGTCTTCCTGGTATACTATAGAAACATTGAAAAACTAAATCACAAGTTAAAATATACAAATAAGTCATTTAATTTTACATCATCACTACGAGTACATAGTACAAAACAGTGTATAAAACAAAGTCGCTTCCCGCTGTCTGTATGTCCCTACGCAACGGATTTTGATGCGGTTTTTTTAATAGATAGAGTGATTCAAGAGAAAGGTTTATATGTACTTATTATACATGCATTTAGTATCAGCATTGCACCCGTGCGAAGCCGGGGCGGGTCGCTAGTACACTTATATTCTTACGTTTTTATCGAAACATGCGAAACTGACTTAGCGAGAAAAATGTCAGGCATTGGTATAAAATAAGTAAAACAGGTCAAAACTGGTTTTATTACCCGATCTACCCGGCGGCAATTTTTTTGTACCGTTCCTAGAAATTCTCACTTAGATAAGATGTGAGAGTGTGAGTTAAATAAGGAACAATAGTTTGTAACGAATCGCATCTGCACTGAGTGAGCCCGGGCGGGCGCAAGCCCGTTCCTAACCGTGTTGATGATGTAATTCATAAGCAGCTTACAGCCAATCTGTCCCGCCGGCTCTGTTCTGTCCGCAGTATACTTCAGCTTGCGTAGAAAAGCCGCAGGTTAGCGGGCACAAGTTTATACATATATATATATATATATATATATTTAGTTAGTTTATACATATGTCGGCGTCAGGGGTAGGAGTCGTCAGGATGTCCATCAAATTGCCTTAATCCGCAGTCGAGTGTACGCTTCCATCGGTTGGAGCTCGATAGTATCACTAACTAATCATAATAAACGAAGAAATGCAGTGAGGTTGGTTGCAATACAAAACGGCGTGTCTCTTCGCCCCGTAAGCTCAGTTCAACCACCACCGTCTCCCATTCCTTATCCAGAACAATTCACCAATTTTCTGACATGCTAAAAATTAACAACCATGACAGCACTAAATTTTGAATAAAACGTCATTGTATCGCAACCAAACACACTCAAGTATAGACAAACTTGACATTCCTTCGTAGTAGGCGAAACTCTGACGCTGCGACACATATATATAACGAAGACTCTTTACATCTCCATTAATTTTACTATCAATTTATTTTCTATAATTTATTTGACTTATTTGGACGCATAGAGAGACCCTTTACATCTCTATAAAAATGTAGTTTTAAGTTTAATGTAACGCCATATTGTAATACTTGTTCAATGGTCGAAAAGAGAAACTGGTGAGTTTCTTCCGGCGCTTCTTCTCATCAGAAGGCCATTACCCGAAGCGCCAAAAGAAAAGAAGAGATGAGACATGTAAAAGAGCTCTTGAGGGCCTACTTGCAGAAATAAATTATTTTATTTTTATTTTATTTTATCGCGTGACCAAGCGTTGTGCGCAAGGGCCGACGTATTTTGAGATTTAGCACCCAGCCCAGGGCCAATAAAGTTTGTCGTTCTACAGAGCCTTCTCGTGCTTTAAGCGCAAGGGTGGTTTGCAACGAGAGGGGCTCCTCTCGTGGCCTCAAGCTGGCTGTGATCGCGGTATGCCGTCCCGGCCTATAGCCCACTTTGCCCTAGGGTTAAATACCGTGGTTGTGCGTCACAGTTGTGCTAGAGGCACAGAAATTATTTGAATGAGAAATAAGGAAACTGACTGTTATAAACCAAAATAAAAACATTTTAATACTATCTTAGCTTTTTGTAACATTGCCAAAAGACCACGCCGGTTTATTTTGGTGACGCAACAGCCGTATGCGTATGCAGAATTTCAACCGTTGAAAGGGATTCACTGCTTTTAATTAGAAACAAATGACGCAACATCGACGAATTTAGAAATTATAACATTACACACGAGGTGATGTCGTGCCAAACATGAAATGGCTCTAAATAATACTTGCCACGTAGGTAGTAAATTTATGATACTGCATGAAGTAGGTACGTGTTTGAAACGGAATACTGATACTTAATAGCTTGTTAATTAAGTGTTCATATTTGCTAAATCGCTGCTCAACTACTATTTAGCCTATTTTAATAACAATTATTGGATCGTTAACATAATATTTTATAAGAATATTTACACGTTCCCCGTCCCGGTGCCCCCAATGTGGGGTCATGAAGGTTTTTTTAGAAGTCTGTGCTTCCTTTATGTGTACCGTAAGGTCGGGGTACTTTGGCCAAATATAGGGTAACTTTGCCCACCTTACAACTTACATATCTCAGATCTATCTGATAATAAACATAAAAACATGAACGGTCAGCTAAAACCAACCACATGGCAATGTGCCGTAATTTAAATGCAATAATAAAACCTGAATTGAGTTAATCCCTATTGGTCAAAGTTACCCCCCAGGGCGAAAGTAACCCGTCCTTACGGTATGGGGTCACTTCCCCATACTGACTGCACAGTTGGGACATATGTCATTGTCCGATAGTTTTATATGGGGACAGTGAACGTGTAAATGTACATTAACTATTGAATAAGATAGTGAGTGTATGTCATGTTGAATCGGAGAAAATCGACTTCGTTGGTTATATCTGTTTCGTGGTTTAGTTACCTACACACGATGATACTAAAATGGATTAAACCACACTCTCGGACTGTAATAATATTTTTTTTGAGTAAGGATCCTATTTGAATGGAAGCACCAATGTGTCTTATTTTTCTTTTTAAAGAACTAACATACATATTTAAAATGTTTAGGTATCCTCGTAAAGTTACGAGACTATGTATATTTGAATTTTGTTTACGCAGCTGGATTTTTATACTTATTTTTGCAACTTTGTGGTGTATACATATATATATATATATATATATATATATATATATATATATATATATATATATATATATATATATATATATATGTATATTGTCAACCTTGACTGTAGTTGCATTAATATCCGTAATGTAGGTTTATTAATCAAAATAGGTAGGATAGTTGATTTAATCAAGTTAGTCGGCTACGTTCCAAGACCTGTTACCCTTCAGTCATCGCCCAACGGGCGAGTTCGGCAGGCGGTGAATCAACAGTGCTCCGATTTGAATCGTGCGTGTAATATAGCGAGTATGTCCGAGGGAGACATACAAAGACTGTTGACCAACCTGGTCTTTCTGTCAATACCGATACTAGAATGTGTGAGGAGGTAGATACGATGAAGTAAGGACACAATGTGCGGATAACATAACAATACAGACAGAATAATTAAAGGGTTATGCTCACAAGGACTAGATTGCATATAGACTAAGTAAACAAAACGTCATAATTGCATCATGTCTCAATAAACAAAATTACTGTTTTGAACAATAACCTGGTGAGCAATATGTCTTAGTTGCACGAACGTCATTATAACAAAATGCCGTTGTTGCACAATACAATGACTAATTGATTTAAGACCAGTAGGTTTATGATGCTACGCTTTGTCGTGCGATAAATAAATGATAAAGCATCCGTCACGTCACGTCAATAGATGCTTTATCATTTACAAAGCGTAGCATCATAAGCCTACAGGTTTTATTATGACTTAGGTAGTTGTAAAATTACACATTTTTTATTTTGTCTAAATAGCTACTACGACTACGTCTTGAATTTAAAAAGTCTAGTTAGCAAAACGTCGTGGTTGCATATGGATAAGGTTATAACTATAGGGAACGCACGAACTATAGGTGGCAGCACTAAACGACAAAAGAGACACGGGCGGACAATAAAGGAAACTATCGCCCCTGTCAAATCAAGTAGTCAATGTCAATGATAATATGCAAGTGTCAATGTCAAATATAGTCGTCGTACTACACTGACGTTAATCGTCCTTCAACGCGATAAATTAACGTTATTAACGACGTTTTCGTCAATGTGGCCCCAGCGTGAGAGGGTATATGATTTAGATTGGCGGCACCAGTTGGCAGCACCTTCGTCGTGCACGTTCCCTATAACTGTTAATAAATTCCTACTTGTCATTTTCTTGTTATTCGGCTATTTTAGACGTTTTGCAACTAAGACTGTACATATTCGACCATATGTTACCCTGTTATTTTACTATCCATATATTTTGCTGCTTTGTCAATTTGCTATAAGGGTGTTTTGTATATTTCGCCGTTATGAAAACAAGACGTAGTGCAGCTAAGTTCAATATAATACATGGTCGTTTTAAAATACACACTTTGGCATTTTACAAGTAATTCTGAAACCTGGTCCTTATGAGCTTAACCCTAACTAAATAGCACTGTGTGCTATCATCCGATTTATGAAGATAAAGGAGCAGCAGTTGAATAAATGCTGTTAGGATATAATCCCAAAAGATGCCACAGAGTATCCGAAAAGCCCCCAATAGGGAATATGCATGATATTTTTTTATTTACTTTAATAACAGTTCATTCATATAAGAAACCGCAGGAAAATAATTTTTCGAATAACTCTAAAAATAACCGAGATATAAGACAACAAAGATTTATCTCTATCTCTTTCTAGCAAAACCGAATACAGTATGGGGATTGTATGGCGGCCGTGTACTATGACGTCATAGTCCATATCGGATCTCTCTGTCTAATCGTTGTCTGATTATTGCTTTAAAATGTTTATATCTTCCGTATTTCTCGGCCGATTTTAATTTTATTTTGACTTTATGTCATCTTTTTTACGGTATTTTCGAATTTTGTTACGAAATGTGTTAAAAAAATCAATGCATAGGTATTCCCTATTTAAAGATAAGCTATATCGCCGTGATTCCACTGCACGTGATACCAGAGGCCCGGATGATTTGTGACCTACTCGCAGGTGTTGCACTAATTATAAATCCACGTGTGCGTAGCCAAAGTACGAAACAATTAGTAGGTAGCCATTCTAAAGTTAGCTGCATGAATCCTATCCAATCGTACTGATCCCACTAATATAGTAAATGTGAAAGTTTCTTAAGATGTAGATGTTTGTTGCTAAATAATACAGTAAGAATTCTATAGATTGAGTTGATATTCGGCATAAAAAACCGAGTTCTGCATTGAAACAGCGTATACATCCCTTGGGATAGTAACGGGGTAACACAGGCAAAACTGTGGGTAAATTCTAGTGTACTATAATTGAAATAAATACGTATCTAATCAACTGTTATAAGATATCTGAACACGGATCAGAATATTGGTGATTTTGTTCGGAATAAAAATATAATCATAATCAAATGTTAAATCATAACATACCTACTCGGGTTTTCCTGTAACATAACATCAGATAATGTTCTTTGCTGATTGCGCGAAACTTAATAGTTCGAATGTCTGTAATACATAAAAGTACCTAGTGATTTTTATTAATATTTTAGGCAATTGATTGAAACATACTTAGGTACTATTTAGGCCTTATCTCAAAAGGAAAAAATGGAACCATTATAAGATCACCTTGTTGTCCTTCTGGCCGTCCGTCCGGTCGTCTGTCTGTCTGTCTGTCAAGTACCTTTATCTTGGGAACGCGTATCGACATGAAATTTAAACCATATACTCAGATCTACGGTCTCTTGAAGCAGCAAAAAAAAAATTCTAGGTTAACGTAAAAAAAAGATGGCCGTTTATGACGCAAAAACGTATATTTCGACACTGAACGAAACCAAAGTTTATAGGATATTTTCCATTGACCTAGAACTATGAAATTTGGCTAGCAACACCGTCTTATACTACAAGTCTGAAACAGTACAAAAATCTGGAAACTATACGTTTGTAATTAAATAAAAAAAAAATATAGTCTTTATTTAAAGTATTTGTATGGAACCTTCGGTCAGCGAGTCCGACTCGCACTTGTATGATTTTTTAATTTTTGATACTATTAACAGTAAAAGCACTAGTTACTTGGAAACCATATATTTATAATAAAACACAATCGATCCAGTAATTGATTATCCTCTCGAGACGCCATTCCAGCGCGAACCCACGCTAGCCAGCCTTCCCAGTGCGCTGGGTTGGCAGCGCCCTCTACAACTTAGGCCGCGTTCGGAAATGCGGCTAACAATACGTACTTGGCAGACCATTTATGCATGAAAATTAATACAACTTCGTTTTTTATGTCATGGAAAAGGCAAACGAGCACACAGGTCACCTGATGGTAAGTGACTTCTGAGGCCCATGGACATTTGCAATCTTAATATTCAATTACAAATGCTTTGCCAACTCTGAGGATTAAGATAGAATGTCTGCATGCTAGTTATTTCACCGGCTGTCATACCCAC
Organism: Eudemis profundana; assembly: GCA_947034925.1. Lineage (NCBI taxonomy): Eukaryota > Metazoa > Arthropoda > Insecta > Lepidoptera > Tortricidae > Eudemis > Eudemis profundana. Next base: position 33,837,831 of record OX344794.1, read on the forward strand.
ACCGGAACACAACAGTACGAACACTGCTCTTTGGCGGTAGGTTAGGGGTAAGATGGTGGTAGCGATCCGGACGGACCCTGCGCAAGGTCCTGCCAACTGAAAACCACTGCCTTACTTTTGTTCCATCGAGCAGTGGCGGAACAAGACCTAAATTTGATGTGGGCTAGAGACGTTTTGCGAGGCTCTCTGATGGCGCATAAAGACGGTTTTACTATGGCTAACTGCCATCGGTGTCTTTTTTTATCGTTGAGCCTTTTCTCTGGTCCACGTCAACTTCGTACATGGGGTTATTACGCCAATAACACTATCCTATCAAAAATATTGAACTATAAAGTAAGCAAGTAGTCCGTTATACCGTCCTTTTACTTTCTCAACCTCGTATCTACTCGAATAGTTTCAAAGGAAAATCGCACTTTTCTACTCGTAATACAGATCCGTAAAATACGTATCCGATCCGAACTCACAAATTTTGGTCAAAAGTATGCCGTTTTACCATTCTTTTCCGTGGTTCCGAATTTTACATAAAATATGTCGAATAGATAAATATTATAGAACTATTAACTGACTGGTCTAAATCCTTGTATGGTAAATTTGATCTCAATTCGCCCGATCGTTATCACTGTTTTCTGTTTAGAGATAAATAAACTTTATCTTATCAAGTTATATATAAGTTGTGACCTCTATGCACCATGCTTATAATTATAACAAACAATCGAGCAATTGATTTCGTATTCATCCGGTTTTTAATGGATACTCGAAATTTTGTATTAAATTTCACAAAAACCAGACGATGAAATTAATTAACGCAGACGGCAGACGCGTAAGGCTGGCTAATGAAACAGCAAACACCTCGGGTTTCGTACGGCTGGGATTTAATATCCGAGTAGTAAATCAGACCACTACCGAAAAAACCTCCATTTAACGTCAAAGGTCATCGGTGTTAAGAGATCGCAAGAGCTTCACCTCCTTCCCTACTTCACCAATCGATGCACTTATTCCTTCGTTTCGTATCATTTAATGGCTGCTGTGACAACCAACCCGTGAGACAACCATACCCGGTCTCCCCTACTTATTCTGTCTGAAGTTCTTCAGACAATAGGCTACTAGACTCATATCAAATTTGGTGCAATAAATGATTATTTTCTGTAGTATTATTCATTTAAGCAATCAATATTTTTCGATTACGGTTTATTAAAAGTGTTTGATGGCTACATATTTTTAATTGAAAATTTGTCTTATTTTTTTATTTTGAACTATGAAAACGGTGTCGGCCATGATGTGACGTAAGAGGACCGTAATCTAACTTCATGTCGAACCTTATACGAGTGGAACTCGCCATGTAGCTTCGCTTTGCTGTGACATTAATATAACTGACTTGGTGGTTTTTTGAGGTTGTGATCGTAATCGTTTCGTTTTGATTGATTGATTACTATAAGCATTCCCCATAAACGCTGGATAAAAGTCAAATCCTGGTTTTCGGCTTGAATGACGACACACCACAGATAATCTAAAGATTAACATAGCTAGTATCGTTTTCGCGCGGTTACGAAAGTTTAAATTTTAAATTTGCGGTTTTCTAGGTCGTAAAAAATAGGGTAATATTTTTGTCCGTTAATCAGATAATAATTAATAATATAAGACAAACTTTAAAAAGGGGTCAAGTAGCCTATTTATTTCATTACGGCGGTGTGTAATGACGATGGATTTTGTTTCGACAAACTGTAATATACATAATATGTAACTGTGTTACTCGTTTATATACTACACACAAAGCTCTGTCTTAAGATGGTGACGTTCATTTCAAGACGTATATTCATTGGGAAATTGAAGGGTTTTTTAGGTGGACAATATTTCTCCACGAAATAGGGTACTTGCTTGTAGTCAATGTAAATTACTTCACGCTAACCTTTAAATATCTGCTTTCGAAAATATACAAAAAATAATAACTCCTTTGGGCTTCGCCGCAGTCGGGTAAAAAGACCTCACCTAATATTTAGAATATTTAGCGTTTTAAACGATTTTTAAAAGAACAAAAACTATAATTCAGGAGTTGATTCCATGTTTGTTGGCATGGTTGACTACAATGTGGCTTACTTCTCCATACCATACTTTTCTTGTGCATTCAGTTAAGTTACTGCGCAATTAGGATTTTTTAGACTTATTTCCCGCTCGTAATGTTTATTCTATTTAGATCGCAGCTATAGGTATATCATTAAATACAAAATAAACAGGAAGAATATCCAGATAACGTGTATAATCCTGCGGAAAATTAAAAAATAAATGAAGAGTATGGTTTTACCCTGGATTATGAAACGTGCTCTATAACGAGAATTCGTCCGTCAACAGAATTTGTTTAGATTAATATAGGTAACGTTATTAATACAGAGTTTCCTCAAAACACTGGTTATGACACGCGCATTTACTAGTAGTTAAACGTTTTTTTGGATTATAATGGAATCACGTTGGTCGTCGATCGCAAACATCCAAGAATATCTCGCAATTATAAAAATGCAGGTGTGAATCTAAAGGCATAGTTGTGTCAGATGTTCTGGTGTTGGGAATTCATTAATATGCCGAGATGATAATTAACGCCCTCATTACCTTTTCGGCCGATGCACTATAGTTCGCGTAGAACAAGCTAGCTGGACAAAAGTCACCTTTAAATTCCTTACATATTCTTATTACTAATTATAACTAACATGTGTACATTAAGATTTACAAGTGTCATTACTAATGAAAATCACTAATGACATAGTAATTATGGTAAGTATATAAAGACATTGCATAATTTTCACTGCAATCATTTGCATAATTGCGTTTGGATTATGAAGTTACTGTGCGTGCATAAGAAATTATTTGTATTTTATTAGTGATGGAACTGGAACATAAAGGTATGGACTATCTATTGTTACTATTATTTTGGACAACATTTTATCATAACCCATTTTAAACTAGTCGTGTTCATCGATAAATGTACATTTTAATGAATATTTTGAACTTCATCGGTCAAAAAATCACATGTACCCACGTGTACCCGGTGTAATTTTTGGATATATTATATATACGTTTATGTACTTTTAAATAAATGTAGTTTGAATTTGCGGACAATTTAGTAACATTTTTTTTCTAATTTTTTTCTTAGATGCTGTGTTCGCGATACGAAGAATGGATTTTTTCAACGAATGGGTTAAACACCATAAGTCAACACGAAATGAGGACTTATTTCGATTGATCTCATCGAGATACAACTTTATTGGAGCCACTGAACAATTGTTGAGGGCCATGAAGGTAAAAATTGCTCGATTATCGTCGAAAATAAGTGAAAAGTGCAGTCAGGCAGGAAAAAAAACAACAGCAGTTTTTAGAGACGAATTCAGAGTGGTTACAGGATGCTGATATTACATTTGATGTATTTATCAATAATACAATGTATGCCAAGTACATCCTCAGAAGGCCTACCAAAAGTAGGACGACCTTCGACCGAGTTTGCGGATTCAAGCCTGAAGACGAAGCGTCGACGAGTTGACGACCTGAAGCACGACCGAACTACTCTACGCTGCAGAAGTTTCAGCTCGTTTATCGGGCAATAGAAATTTAGCACAGAGGATCAGAGATTTCAACGAGTCAGCGGACAGTATGCAACTGAACAAATCGAGTGAAACAAACGTTAATAGGTGTTTGACAAGTGATGAAGCGTTGGCATGTTATGTTGAGAGCAAATCTACTACACAATCGTGAAAATTTGGAAGAAAATAGAAAATAGGAAAGATCCCTTCTGAAGTTTTAGACTTATTAATGGCCCCTAGTGTTAATGACAATTCTATAAATTTGGAGACTGATGAAAATATTATAACAAATCCTCATGATTATTCAACAGATGACTCAATAGACGATTCTGATGATAATAGTGATAATGAATAATAGTTTTCTGTATAGTTATTGTATTTGTATATATGTTATTTGTATATTTTAATTTAATTCTTAATTTTTATTTCAATGTTTTGTTTTCGTGTTATGTAACTTTAAATGGATTCCCTGCCTGCCAAATACACGATTATATTAGTATTCTAAAGTAGAATAAGTAGTGTAAGAATAGTTTTAATTAGAATAGCGTTTTCTTATAATAAAATATTTGATGTTAATTACATTTTTTTTATTTTCACCCTGCTAAGATTAAAATCCGTAAACCAAACTCATAAAATTATATGAAAGTAACTAAAAATGTGATAATTGTACATAACATGTACATACCAACGCATATATGTCGTAAAATAATTTTGTCCAGCTAGCTTGTTCTACGCGAACCATAGTGCGATGTAACTTCTGCTGCCACGCAGACGATGTAGCTTCGTAGTTAGATGTGATCAAAACATTTTCTTGCTTGTACGAAACCTGTTGCGATCGAAGACGTTTTTCTCCTTGTTTAATATATATTTTTTAATTTATTTAATTTAATTTGCTTATCGAGAAGTTGAACGCTACTGTCCAATTCCCTTCTATAATTTGGGAATTATGCTTCGTAGATGAATTGAAAGTTGAACTTTCTGATCAGGAAGGAAACTGAACTATTTGATAAGGGTCAGTGATACCTACTGCACTAACTAAAAGTGCAGTAGGTATCACTGACCCTAGTTTCGTACAGGGTTAAAAAGACGAACGAAGTAGTTTTCGATCATAGCTTCTGCAAGGAAGTAAAAGTATTCGATCGCAACTGGTTACGGAGCTCGAAGGATTCGTTACATTTACCTATGTCAGAATTGTGTCAAAGTGTTTTGATTCGCCCTTTCACTAAACAACTCGCAACTTATCTTAATATTTTTTTGCAAAAAGGTAGAATATGGTCCGATGACAATTTTTACCTCAGAAAAAATGTTCTCGAAGGATTTGCAAGATAAATTAGTCTATTGAAAAAAATGGTGTATTGCTTACATCCTCAGAGAGGTCTTCTTCTTCGAGAGCAGAGGAGAGCGGACGACCGCGCGGGGCGCGCGCGCCTCTTGAGTCGAAGAAGTCATCCCTCGGAAGCTCGGCGTCCACACCATCCATGGCGTTCTTGATGCGGCTCTCGACGTCGGCACGAATGCGATCGCGGTCTGACTGGTCGGGTGCACCGGGCGTCGCCTTGTGATCCAACCGGTCTAACACCGGCCGGTAGTAGCTCTCCCCTTTGTCGTAGTTGCAGTCGTAGACGCGGGTGCGCCGGGTTCGACCTAGTCGGCTCATTATGAAGATCCTAATCCAATAAAAAGTCGTGATTAAACTTTATACAGAGAAAGGTTGTACATAAAATTGGTTGTTATAAGCCATAGTGGGAAAAGTAAAACTATGTAATGCAATCCACTCGTACTGTCCTACGTTTACTCTAGCCCATATCAATGTATTGCTTAATTTAATTTGTACAACGCAAACTAATTCAGGCAGATGTGTATCAATAGGTGGCTTTGTGTCGCTAGTCCCAGGGAATCAAAGCGTGTACAAGTACAGTATTCGGAACACCAATTGGCTCTACGCTTTGATACTGTGCATACATAGACGTACCCAATACCACCAAAGTAATTGCGATGTCCATATAGTTCTGGAGGGAATTCATATTCACCTCTAATAATTATTTCTGTTGCATGGTTGCCTGGTTGATTGAGTTTGTAAAAGAGCTTATAAATTGCATCCGTGTCATTACGGTTTGCGTGACTAAATTAACCTACAACGGATACTGAACGCAATATCGCGCTAAACCACAAATACCGTGAGTATTTATCGATATACTCTACTCAATAATAATTTTCTACCAATCACCTGAAGTTATTATACAAGCTTTTATTTACCATGCCGATCCCGCACGATTAAATGTGTGTAAAAGCACGTAAAAGTCTCCCCAAGAACAATACAAAAACAAAAAGGACTGAAATTGACTATTCTATTCACTAAACTCAGCTATAACTAAGTAGTTAGGCACCTAGAGTTTTAACAAGAAGTTAAACCCTACGGACAGCCAACATTAATTTGATGTTGTCTTTTGTTAGCTTTGAGGCCACGTTTAATATATGGATATGCAATATGCCTGGATATGCTGGCCTTACCTGGTCATATTGAGAAGCTGCGTGATGAATAGAGTGAATATTCCAAGAACATTCTATCTATCACAAATAAATAGGAGATCGTCTGATAAAGTGGTGAGTACGTTTTAAGATTGAGACATGCCACTACTATCATTATTACTATGTATATTATATCAGCAACACTTTTACTTTAAACTTATAATGGCAATTATAAAAACTGGCTCTATTGTATTAATCTTTCCGTAGAAAATATTTTAAAGTATTGGCACAGCAAAAATATGCATCTTTTTTCAAAAATAACGGTGCAGATTATATTTAGAGTAACAAGAGTAACAATAGGTACCTTTAGATAGGATGTTGTTTTTCTAATCGTTTATATATTGGGGTCGGTTCAGAAGGGCAAAATTGTATTTTGTCATGATATGGAAGTCTTAGTTTTATAAAGACTTGCTGAGCAAAACGTTTAATTCGTGAAATGCACAAGTAGGCAGAACGACTTAATTGCATATGGTCTTAATTGTATCTATAAGGACGTTAACTATGTAATTTGTAAATGATCTATCGTTGGAAGCATAAAGTAAGTTTAAGGATTTTGGAATACTGTGAGGTAATAATAAAATGCAACTTAGACGGTTTACCACATTGGTCATTATGATTATCTGGCCCATTTGCCTATTAAAACTTTAAAACATTAAGACGTTTTACAAGCAAGTCCCTTCGTCTGCTATGGAATATTGCAATGAGGACGTTTTACACATTGAGACATCTCTCTACCTGGACAATATACAACTAAGGCGTTTCGCTTACTATGGCTAAATACAACTTGGACCTCCTGAACCGAACCCATATTTTCTATACGTTAATCTCTGATTCTTCTTTTATCAATGAAATGCTTAGTAACCTAGTTGGATCCTCACAAGAAACATGTTTGTTATGCCTACTTCTTTATTTGTATTTGTTGATGCACTGACTGCTAATTGTATTGTAAAACAATAGAAATATATTGCAGTTTCTGTTTCACATGTCTTCAGGCAGCAAATCAAATAAACGGTGCCAGTATCGTCGATAAATGTTCACTATGACTTTACGCGTGAGTTTAATTCTTTTTAATTACGGATAAGATCCGAACATAAAATCTATTTAGAAGAACGCGCGTACTTGTTATATTAAATTGACGTAATCCTACACAATTAACCCATGATGAAAACCAATTCTTGGCATCATCATTCGTCGTCAGAAAGTCATTGAAAATATTCAGCGTCAATGAATATTTTTTTAGGACAGTCTGTATTTACGACAGTGCAGATTTAATTACGGGCCGGCGCCAATATTGTAATTTATGAAATAATAACCGGAGTGATATTCACCCTGACTCGTGTTCAAATCTACTCGATCGATCATTCTCTCTGATGAATGATCTTCTCTAGTCGGCGATGCGAACAGTGAAACAATTTCAAAATAGATTTCGCAAACATTCGATACGGGTATATTTTTAGTAACGAAAACCCGGTTTTTGTCTGTCCGACACGAGGTATTGTGATATGCACTCGGTGAATGTTGAACGGCACAGCTAAAAATAACCTGATGAAGGAATTTGAATCACATATTTCGAATAAACTGACGACGGTGGATTCAGAAATGGAGTCGAAATTTAACAAACTTTACGTAAACACAACAGTGCGATAGAATATGACGTAGATAAATAAAATAAATCGCTATGCATTGTAAAGTTGGTAACTAGGACAAGAACACTTTCGCCAAACAAAGCATGCACTAATCAAAAACTTTACTTTTATAAAAGGTAAGTAATAAGAAAAGGTGGACTGACCTGGTGCGTGTTAAGACGGCGAGCAGGCGGACAGGACTGGGCGCGCTGACGACGGTTTCGGCGCGAGAGAGGTGTGGGTGTGACTATGTTTAACTGTGAGCCACGCTCAAATAATACGTGATGACTTTTGCTTACAATGATTTCCTAGGCGGAAAAGAAAAGAAAATCCGCTTGAGCACGGATTTTGTGGAGCAAATATTTCACCGTGTCAATTAGATGTGACATTTGAAAGATCGCCAACTATTGATGCGGTCGTTACCAATATCAAATATATATTTTAACTGAATTATATTCGTTTAAATTTTATCTTCAGTATTATGGTCTTAATGAAATTAAAGTGTTTGGTATTTTTTTTACAATATCCGAGATATTTACCGATATAATACCGGGATAAATATTTTTAATCGTGAGCTGTTGAACATTTTCTTCCATTCTTAGAGCACTTCGATCTTTAGATGGTTATGTTATGTATCAATATACATCTGTATTTATTTAGGTACGTATTGCATGTATAGACATGGAATCTATGCATGAAATACATACCTACCTAAATACAGCTTTTTTCCCCAGTTATTGACCTATATTATGTTGAGAATTGACGCATAATTATTGGCTTCTTCAATGTTTTGCGAGTCTATAAAGAATGGATATACAGATTTCAGCTTCAGACTTAATACTACCTAGTACTTAATAGGAATCTATGGAAGTTTCATAACTCAATTCATGAAGTGGTTATTTTGAAATATCTCATTAATCTTATATTAAATCGAATCAAATACTCGGAACACACGGTTATTGAATGCCTGGCATCCTAACTTCCAAAGTTCATAAGATTGTATTGTGTTGGGACTTCAAATCAAATGTAGCTGGTGTACTGTTATCGCTTCGGTACTAAGTTTCAGCGAACTGAACGCCGAACTTTATTCATGCATAGGCACTGTACAAACTTAAGCGTTCTAAGGTATCTAGGATTGCTGGTGATTAGCACTAATTGAGTTAGTTCAATTTAATTTCAAGCTATTTATTTGGTCTAGTGCGATAAACAAAGTACCTATACATACTAACTATATCCGTACATGCTAGTGGGTTTCTAGACGGGTCAAAAGTATCGTATAATTACATCAGTACTCTTTACTGTCGTCGTAGCGATACTGTTAATTATCATTCATATTATAATCCAATTTCTAGTGCTCTTTCTTATACGAAATGTATTCGATGATTATTTATAATACAGCCGGCTTAGTTGCCTACTCTCACTGGCCCTAACATTCATTCGACTATAATTTACGAGGAGAAAATAGGTCTAAGCCCTTGGGAGCTGCGAGCCCACCTCAAAACATAGTTGGGAAACAGTAAATTATTCGACTACCGAGGGATCCGAAGAATAACAGAAGAACAGGTAGCGAGTACGTAATCGATTGTTTCCTCCAAACTCTGCACTCGTACAGTTCAGGTCAATCACTATTAAAATAGTAGTTTAAAAAGTTTAGAGAAAGAATCTTACACCACATCGAGCCATCAAAGTGTTAAAATATTACAATAGGTACAGGAGCGTAGAAAACCTCACTTGGAATTGTCGGGATAAAGAAATAGCCATTTTTACAGTATACATATAGATATATAATAAATGGTTAGCACTAATATTGCTCGCTTAACTGTATTTACTTGCTGACACTTGCTGTAAATGATTATGATTACCAATGTTGCGTCTCCTTGCATAATACGTCCACTTTATACTGCAAAGGTCCTTTCTGCTTAGTAGGTAACTAGCATTACGACTATTTAGTGAGACGGAAGTACCATTTTAACAACGTTTGGTGTACTTCAGCAAATGTGAAGTATATCGTAATAGCAAAGTATTTTTGAATATAATATAGAAATCTCAGATATACAAATCGTAAACGTAATATTGACTTTGACATCTTTTTCTGGTACTCGGTACCACGGTACTCTGGTAGTCGGACTACGGTAAGTTTGCAGAGGTCGAAAACAGGTTTTATTAAAAAATATACATGTCGCAGGGAAATGGCCAAAACCGACATTTGATCAAATCTCTAAAGGATATGATCAAATTACGCAGGATGTTAAAATGGTGAATCCATTTTAACATTTGCCTAGAAATCAGTAATTTGATCAAATCCTTGAGTCTGTTTAGTGAAATGACGAAATCGGCCAAAAAATGCAACTCGTTTTTTTATTTCACTAGATTTGTTTGGTGATTTGATAAAATCTCTGACACACGTCAGTGAGTTGATAAAACGAACTCGCAAAGTAAACTCGTTAATCAGTACACATTGTATACTTATTAAACGGAAAGATATTCCAAGTATCAAGACTCATTAATTAATCCTCTTTCTTGTGATGTTGCCATATGTATTTTTTTTTAATAATTTTTTATATCCTCTGCAAACTAAGCGTAGTCGCACTCTACCACATTATTGGAAATCGACGATTCGTGTTAACGTCTCGTTCTTTTTGTAAGTCAGAGAAGGAGACGCCAACACGAATTTTCGCCGAATCTCCGATAACGTGACAGTGGGAATAGAAGAAGAAAAAAGTTTTGCTGTCTTTTAAATACTTTACTTCTTTTAACTTACGTATGAACATAGTCCACAAATGGAGTGATATTTTACTCTATTCCAGAAGAAAAACTTACATATTCTACTCTTATTTCAAACGTTGTGTCAGAAAAGGGAAGATTCTATTACACTTATCAATGGTTAGAATTAAGAAATAGATGTAAAAGAATGCTTTATTGTTAATTTTCTTTCGTATATTGGATTAGAAAATACAAAACTTATCTGTTCTTTTAGTGGTTCGTTTAACTACGTTTTAAGAAGCTGCTAAGATGGGTTGCATGCTCAGGAGTGACCCTATGACTCAGTGCGAAGTGTTCCTCCAACCAGAAACTGCCTTTGGGATACTTTCGCGTCTCGGTGAAATAGGATGTGTGCAATTTGCAGATGTGAGTAGTTAATAAGCACAGGCTTTAAACTTGACGTGATACAAGAAAAGTAAGGTATCAGAAGAAAAACTCACCGCGATTGCGCTTGTTGCGATGTCGTGTGCATGTGAGGAGCATAACACTACCTTTTTGGAGTCGAGTGTTAAAAATTACGAGCTACCGTGTTTAGTTTGGCTGGCAGATGACTCGTCGTTTTCCCAATGCCATTATTAAATAAAATTATGAATGATATTTTCTATTGCAGTTGAACGAAGATCTCAATGCGTTTCAACGCACTTACGTACTAGAAGTATGTCGCTGCGCGGAGATGGAGAGGAAGCTTCGTTACATAGGCGACAAGATGCACGAAGAAGAAATTTATATACCTAAACTACTGGATGAACCTGCCGCTCTAGAACTTCATGAAACGCCGGCTTACGAGGTTTTTATGTTTATTAGATGCTGATTTACTCTGAAATTTCCGGGACCGAGAAATGGTATAGTTTGGGTATAGTTCGATTTATAAGAGCTGGCACGGATTTAACATGAAATAAGCACTCTTGGCGCACAAAATCCACGCCAGCTCTTATGAATCGACCTTATACCAGGGCGCAAGGCCTTAAAATCAGTTTTAGGTCCAACGCAACGTCCATTACGGGACGCGACAACGTACGGTCATCAATCGATGGTAGTAAAAATGCTTAGTTTTGTGGTCAAAGACTGCAAACATTACGAGTACGATACGAAATTTTAAATGGAATCATAGGATATATGGGACCCAAAGCTGTTTAGGGCCACCGGCAGCGCCTGGTACGATTCGTCGTGATATGTGTACGTCAATAGGTAATGACCCTGTAGTCAAGCCTTTAATGTGAGTATATTACACAACTAGGGTTGTAAAACAAAGAAAGCTCGAGATCGCAGATGTTTGCGGCCCAAGCTGCAGGCGAGGGTCGTATATATGCGATCGAGGGCTTTCTTTATTACATCCCGTGTCGTGTACATTATTTTATGTCTACACTTGGCCAGAAAGCAATTATTGTAGGTACTTTTTACTTTTCTGGTTTATTTTGTTTACTTTTCACTGCTGTCACAATATTCAAAGACTCAAACTTTAAGTAATTTATCTACTCGGTCGCCTGTCTCTGTCAATTAGTGTAAATGAACTTAACTTAAACTTAATTTCACGATCATGTCAATCTAACGAATTCGTGCATTTTGCAGGCTACTATCGAATCATGGGAAAGGGTGCTTGTCGAGATGTCCGCAAACCTGACAAATTTGGGTAAAACTTACTTGCAACTGACAGAGATGAGTTATGTGCTGACCGATATTGGGAAAATGCTAGGCAATGCAGATGTACGACGCCCGTCTACCATCGTTGCCATTAAGAAAGGGTAAAGGCCAAATTTATATCATTCAAATTGCAAATATTTTTTAAGCTGTAATTGTAATTTTGTGTCGTTGTCTTGAGTTACCAGGCAAACAGTGCCGTGCCATTTTTATCACGCGTACTATTAGGTACCTAATTATTTTTATTCAGTAGGATTAGTGTTTTGAAGACTGACAAAGAATGTGTCGCATGATTGCAAAATGGGATCAAATTGTGCTGAGGTAAGTAACCGTTTCGCGAAGCACTTGGGACAACTTCACGATTTACGGTTATAGAACCCCTTTGATTTAGCCTTACGGAGAGAAATCGCGTCAACTTTAGTGCTTTTGTCAACGTAGTGATTGTCATATCACTACCCGTTTTGCGTTTCATACCGGATGTATAGGGCATGTAGAAGTTTAAATGCTTCCCGCATTCCATAAGGATCAGTGAGAGTATTTGTATGGCTATAATTGGGTGCAATTCGGTCGAACCGAACGATATGGATTCATGGATCTAAGAAAATGTGTATTTGGATCAATCAACTTTTTCTAGTACCTTGTTGCCATCATTATGTCCCCTGGTCAACTCTTGTCCATGATTTTTAGTTAAAATTCATTAAACATGATTTTTTGTCGTAGTAAAACCATTATTTTTTGGACTATCTCCTAAGCAGTTAGTAACATATATTATATAAGTTTTTTCCAAGAAACTCGGTTTCTATTGTCTTTTGGACTTGGACATAATAACAATGAAAAAAAGTTGATTAACCCATTTCTATATAACAGATACTTCGAAGAATTGCTGGATATTAAAACTATAATCATTTTGAACCGAGCCTAAGCAGCAAATAGAACATTTTGGGTAATATGGACGTTGCTGATTTTTAGCAAAGGCGCTAAAAGCGCGAAGGCGTCTGGGCCAGTCGCGGATAGCGGGGCAAGACTCACGGTGATCACCGGCCTGGTGCAGCGCAGGCGGTCCTACAGCTTCCAGCTCATGCTGTGGCGGCTGTCTCGTGGCAACATCTATTACAAGCAGTCAGAGGAGGACAAGATATTTAAAGATCCGTCTATGAATGTACGTATTTAATTGATATCACTAGGTACCATTGCTATTAAAAAAAATCAATCATCCCTTACCAAATAAACCGCGACATCTCTTGTGTAGGTATGTCCTCCGCATGTGTTCTTGTTACAACACATCGTTTAAAGCCCGCTTAGTTTTGTTAAGCAACTAGTAGCAGGAAATCCGAAGAGAGTTAAAAGATTTATGTATTGTTATATGAATAAGGCCTGAATTAACATCTACACGTTATGTATATATATATATGAGAATCTCCTGTAATCTCCATTGAAATCTATTGTTTATGGTACGTTCAAGCCTAAAAGTATGTATAAGATTTTGAATCTTACGCCACATAGGTACATTAGTTCCAAAATATATACTCAATTTTAGACGTTTCTCAAGTAGTTACACGAAAATGGTAAGTCCCCATACAAAATGTTTCAATTTCTTACTCAAGTCCAGCAAATTACTATCTTTTGCAGTCTTCAAACAGCTGGACAGCAGTATTCACAAAGATATAGTCCTAATCTGAGTGTGTGCCTGGACGTTCTTAGTGACCCATATCTGAGGCACGGACTTGTAGAGCTAGTTCGTCGTATCTCGGGTCCCATATATGGGGTACCTACTGGATTGAGAAGGTGTTAACCCTTAGGTGCATACAGTATCATAAATGATACTACTAAAATGACACAAGTAGATATCAACTTAACGTTAATTTCTGACTTTGTCAAACTCTTCACAAAATCTCAAATTGACATAAATTTGATTTTCACTTGAGACATCAGAAGTAAAAAAGGTAAGCTATCGTATGCATTTAAGGGTTAATAATGTAGGTATTGTATCAATTACTACTACCGTTTTAACACTGGACCTGCATATAATTTTCCAGAACGCTGATGTCCGCAAAGTGGCTTTTCTATTAGTTGTCCAGGGAGACGCGCTGGCAACACGCATGAGAAAAGTGTGCGATGGCTTTCGATGCGACCTCTACCCCTTGCCAGCTTCTCAGAGCGAGAGAATTACTACCCTAGATCAGCTTAACAACAGGATTTATGATATATATGAGGTAAAGTCATGCGCAAAATCTCTGTTGTGTCGCAAATTGTTAGTCATCAGCAGGACGCGTACGTTTTGTGCCGATGACAAACAAATGACATCAAGTATTATATCACTAGTTTCATTGATTAGTGTCAATGGTAGGAGGCATTCTATAATGAACTAGCTGTCCGACGTCCAGCCTCATGGAAACGCGATCACCACGCCATCTACCGGGTCCAGTTGTGTCAAACAATCCAGGGACCCACTCAAATATACTCGTAAACCCAAAATTTCTTCAAATCGGCCCAGCCGTTTAGGAGGAGTTAGGTGACAAACACGCGTAGAGAAGAATTATATACCTATAAAGATACTAGTGTCCGGGCGAACTTCGTTTCATCTCAGAATTTTAAATTTTTGAGATATTTTAATAGTTATTCTGTTATTCGGGGCGGAGACAAACCCAAAAAATCAAAGATCGGTCCATCCGTTCTCGAGTTATAAATGGTGTAACCAGTCGGGTTTTTATGTATATATTTAGGTTTGTTTTATATCTATAAATATAGATAGAACATATAGATAGATTTAGTCGGTAAGATACGCCAGTAAAAGAATTGTTAACACGTTCACTGTCCGTACAAAACTACATATCGGACAATGTCACAAGTCCCAATTGTGCAATCAGTATAGGGAAGTGACCCCATAGTGGAAGGACGGACTCCTGAAACGAAACCTTCCAGACCCCACATTGGGGGCGCCGGGACTGGGAACGAAAAATAAAACATTTAGAGCCATTGTTTAGTACATGTATCTTTGTGCTAGGTTTTGAGGGAATCCAAATTTCACCGCTGTAAGGCAATGCGGTCCATGGCCAGGTTGTACCCAACATATTCTATGAAAATTAAAAAGGCAAAAGCAATCTACCACACTATGAATCAATTCACCCTCGACATTACCAAGAAATGTTTGATTGGTCAATGCTGGATTCCTACATCAGATGTGGAACGAGTAAATGATTTATTTCATGACTATTCGGTAAGTACTTTTTTTTTTGTTATTCAACTTTATTAGTTGAAATAGAGACCCCGCGATGGATACGGGCGAACTCTATTTCTGTAACTGTAGATATTATAACTGTGATAGTTTAAGCTGTGATGTTAGACTGTGATAGGTTTTAGCTGTGATGTTATTAAGACTGTTTGTATTCTAGGTGTTGTTAAATTTCTTTAAGCTGTTTATTACTTTCTTGACTTAAAAATAAATAGCTGGAAGTAGCCTGGTTAACAGATAAATGAAGCACCTCTAGTAAGCCGGTCACGTAACGCTGGTTGATGTGTGCGTGCTGCTCGTAAGTACAAAGCGACCGGCTTACTACAGATGCTTCAGTTATCTGTTCGCGAGGCTATGTCCGGCTATTTATTTTAAGGTCCTTGACCTACATCATATTTTATGTTAGACCATTACGAGACTAACAAATGCATAAAATTGTTAGTGATTCGATTCGGTCGGTTCTCCATATAAACAAAGAGGGCCATCAATCGCTTCCATGACATCAATCGTGATTGAAATGTATCTTGATACATTACGTCTGCGCAAAACAACTTCGAAAAACCAAAGTCAATTTCCAATTAGGGTTAGCACTATCTATTAGCATAATTTGAAACCAAAAGTTTTGGCTTTTTAGGATGCTCATTTGTCGTTTTGCGGAGACAAATAGTATCAAAAATAAAAATAAAAAACGTTTCAAACATAATTGATGCTGTGGAAGCGAATGATGACCTTCTCTTTGTTTGTATGGAAAACCGACCGACGGGAATCACCTTGATGCAACTAGGCTTGGCTTTTTAAATACATATTAATCCGCATGTTGTCTATCAATTAGTTTTTATTATCTTGTTATTTAAGGCGCTCTCTTCAATTTTTTAGTGTGCACCAAAGAGGTATTGTATTATATTCATTTAAGAAGTTCCGTTAATTGCAACATCAGTTTTGACTTATTTTTACAAGCTTTTATTCAGTTATTTTATATTAGGGCGTGCTTGATATGATTACATATATACAGGTGTCCTAAGACTATGAAGGTTCCTATTATTTTTTTAAATGAAATAAAGTCTTCATTCAGCAAAATATCCTATCTACAATATTTGAGGTACTTTCCCTTCATGTCATGACACCCTGTATAATATGCTGCCTTTCTAACAGAAACATAATCATAGAATTTGACCTAGGTACATGGTAAAGTTCGCTGAGGTAACGTCAAAAACCATCATAGTCCCTTATTACCTTTGACTTATCAAAATGGGTTCAAATCTGTTTAGCCAATTTAACGTGATAGTAGCAAAGCGTTATAGCGTCTAAGGCAAATTTACCGCGTTATAATGATTTTTCATGGCACTCGAGTTGTTTTTAATTATATTTTTGTAGTATCTGATTTTCATACATGCTAACGATGTTATTCTAGCAACAAATGGAAACTGCCGTACCATCGTTCTTGTCAAAACTCGAAACTCACGAGCAACCTCCAACTTTTCATCGCACCAATCGATTCACGCATGGCTTTCAAGCGCTTATTAACGCGTACGGTGACTCTACTTACAGGGAATTGAACCCAGGTACGAAGTATTCATGCATCTACTTTGTAATTTTATACGCCTAAAGCGGTATCATAATTGTCTCATTCGTTTTTCGTTTAATTCTTATTTTGTCTCATTCTGTATGCACTGTCACTATCTTTGATTAGAAAAGAAAAGGTACAGAATTTTCAGTAACTTTTCTTTCATTTTATAAGCCTTATTCGTTTTTCATCACGGACTTCCTTGAATTCATTTGTTCTCCATCTCTTTAGTTTTTGTCTTGCTTATTCGTCAATAAATTCGACACATTCGGTGCCGGTGACATTCGTAATTAGTCTCTCGTTTTAATCGTACTCTGTAGTGTAAGAGAAGTCTCAAAAAACCAGAATTATTTAAGCCATTTCAAGTCTGTGCTATCAATTACTTTCATTTGAAACTATAAACGTTTCTGGCTAAATGTATTTATTTTTTGGTTCTATGAGAGTTATCATTACAAACATAACTGATGCCATGAAAGATGCCTGTTTCGAATCACCTTAAAACCAAAATACTTACTTGATTGTTTTATTTATAGGGCTTTACACGGTGATAACATTCCCGTTTCTGTTTTCGCTGATGTTCGGCGACATGGGCCACGGGGCAATCATGTTAGCTGCTGCCTTGTGGATGGTCATCAACGAGAAGAAATTCATAGCGCAAAAGTCCGACAGCGAGATATGGAATATCTTTTTTGGCGGTGACATACATTATTTATTTCGATTTGGGGTCAAACTGTGATCAATAATCATAAATATTATTACAATATTGATGAATGTCCAAAATGCGTACTATTTAATAAACTAGAGCACGCAAGCTTAAAAAACTGCCCAAGTCGCCGAAGGCGTTCTACTACCCTAAATAGGTCAAAACTATTTTATCTATGTATACACTTTTACTTTGCTCTCGATATATTGTACGGGCTATTATCACGAAAGTAAGGACAATATTTCCCCGCATCTATGAGAAAATAAATTATCAAGACTTTGACCTTACCTATTTTGCTTGGATATTTATCATTGTTACTATGGAAATAATCTTATTAGCTTGTAAATATTTCCAGGTCGGTACATAATGCTCTTGATGAGTTTGTTCAGCATATACGCTGGTTTTATTTATAACGACTGTTTCTCAAAAGCGTTCACAATATTTGAATCTGGTTGGAAGTGCCCTAAAAGGCTGAGCCTGGCTGTGTTGGCAACACAAGAGGATTTTCTTCTGGAGCCGTCAGACCACACTGCTGCTTACTTATTTGGAAAGGATCCGATGTGGGAAGTTAGTTCTTATGTTTGTAACATGGTGCAGTTTAGACCGAATACTATTTATTAGTAGAGTAAGATGAAAACAACAATAACAGGAACTAAGGCTATATACTATATAAATGTTAAATATGCCAGCCGCATTTTTTTTCTTTTTTGCCCTGGATGCGGGGTATATTTGTCAATGGCGACGTTTCGAATCAGACACACGAAAGGAGAGTATTCGGCCAGCCGTATTGTTCCGCTGTTTGGCCAATGTTATATGTTGGACGAGATATAAACCGGACTTGGAGTCACAGGCACCTTTCGATGTACCGTACATTATGTAATAGGGTTGTTGACTGTACCCGTAATTTGTAAACAATATATAAGGTCAACCGGGGTAATTGCGTCTAGCGGGGCAAATGCGTCTTTTAAAGATTCTATTAAATCCGAACTCTTTAAAACTACCCCTACCCTACCTGCCTGTAAAGTACAGCGCATACTACAGGCAGGTAACCTAAGGCTAGTTCTACAGAGTTCGGATTTAATGGAATCTTTAAAGGACGCCTCCATAGACGCAATTACCCAGGTTGACCTTAAAGCTCCTGTTAAAATAGGTAAAAAAATAAGGAAATAACTTGTTTTATGAGCCTTCAAAGAAGTATACCATTGAATAATCTATACAATGTATAGTAACTTTTGTTATAGAACCCTTACTATAAACGCAAGATTCAAGTTGCGAAAAAATCTTGATTTCCCCATCAAGATATTGGCGTGTGATGACACACGACACGACGACTTTAGTATGAAGCTTCTTTGCAAAGTCTAAAAATGTGATTTTAACATTATTTTATCTCGATGAGTTTTTATAATAAATATTGCGGACATTTTACACAAATCGATTAGTCCTTCCAAACGAAGTAATGCTTGTATAAGTAGACCACGATATCCAATAAGTTTCTTTAAACTGTAGCCTTGCGTTTATTTACTCAGTCATTCATTTCATTCATTTACTTTTTTTTTGCGATGAGTATGGAGCTGTGTGTGTAATCATTCACCTCAACTCTCCTTGAACTATCTGGTACTTAAATAAATACATACTTAGATAGAAAACATCCATGACCCAGGAACTAATACTCGTGCTCATCACAAAAATATTTGCCCTTACCAGGATTTGGATCCGGCACTCTAGCTTCGTAGGCGGTGTTACTCCCACGAGGCTAAACGTGTTGTTATGATATTGAAGTCGTTTTTTCACTAATATTCCTATTATTGACAGATCTTATAGAAAAAGTTTTCAAATAGCCTATAAATTTACATAGCACTGTACTATTTTGTATTTGTTACCCATGGTTCCTCTCGTAGTCCCTTGAAGGGACCACGGGGAATAAAAGTCCCCTTTGGCCCTCCGAGCAATTTTATACAGCCGAATCACGAGGCTGGAAAAATGGAAAAAAATCTACTGACGAGTTTGTACGGAACCTTCGGTGCGCGAGTCCAACTCGCACTTGACCGGTTTTTTTAGTTAGTTTTATTTCATTCACGGTGCATGTCTTGTAACACGTTTAATAGATGCATTATATTCACAGTGTTTTTGTGCACAGTTTTATTTATTTTTGAATGCAACCCTTCCGCTGCATTATTCGTCCGGTGTTTTTCAGCAAAAACACTAATTATATTTATGTACTTGGGTCTCAGTCAACAAATTTTACGAGTTATTTGATATTTTTTATAAGTACCTAATTATTTATTAGTGTTAAGTAAACGTATTTCTAAATAAAACAATTTAAACGGATTATATTGCGTATGTTCTCGTGATTCGGCAGCAAAATATTGCTAGGAGGGTCCCTTCAAGGGACAACTAGACGGACCATGGGTAACAAAGGCTATTTTGTAGCACTTTTCATAATAATTCCGTATAATTTACTTTAAAGGTAGGTTTTAAAATAATGGTTCTTAATAATGTTCTTTCAGTTGGCAAAGAATAAGATTTTGTTCGAGAATTCTCTTAAGATGAAGCTCTCTATTATAATTGGTGTTACCCACATGATTTTCGGTCTAAGTCTGAGTTGTTTTAATGACATGTAAGTAAATGTATTAAGATACTGAGAAAAACACACATTGTGTAATCATAAAATGGTGATTCTAATTAAGTATTTAAGCCTCGTGCTTTAAAAATCGTATTCCAAGAATACCAGATTTTTTAAAATATTATTTTCTGGATTTATCCGATTCCTATCTGCGTTTACCCTATACGGGGAAGCTAAGAAATCGAGAATCTGGTATTTTGGAAATGCAGTATTATGGGCACGAGGGGTATTTGATACATAACGACATAACTACAATTCAAGTACGATAAAATAATATATTTTTCTTTGTAGATATTTCAAAAACAGATACTTGATCATACTGGAATTTATACCACAACTTCTGTTCTTGATGTGCATTTTTTTATGGTTGGTTGTTTTAATTTTCTTCAAATGGTTCAAATATGGTGGTGCAAATCGTAAGTAATATATTACAAGTGATTTATTTTCTTACCTATTTAACAACTAAATTACACATACATACGGATACACATAATTATAACAATATTTCTTCCTTTGTTTCGGTTTCTCATTACTGACGATAGTTTCTATTCTTTGGCAACAGTCTTGAGTGACGTACAGACACATTTTCACTGCAGAATAGGCAAACATTGTCTGACATTGACAATTCGCTTGTTTGCGTTTTATTTAGCTTATGCGAGTTATCCTGCCTTACCTTTGCCCATCAGGGGATGGGTCCTAGAACTATATTAAATATATATGTTTTTTTTTAATTTAGCACCAACCGTTAAGGAGTCTCAAGGCTGTGCTCCTTTGGTGCTCATTCTGTTTATCGACATGGTTCTGATGTCCACGTCAAAGGCCCTGGGTCCGGAGTGCGACGCTTACATGTTTGAACCGCAGCAACTTATACAGAAGACTCTGTTGTTTATAGCAGTGGTCTCTGTACCAGTCATGTTGTTCGGGCCACCTTGTTTTGCTGCACAGTTAAACAAAAAGAAAAAGGCAAATCTATTGGTAAATTCATATAATTTCAATAGACTACTTGTCAATAAAGTTTTATATGTGTATTATAAGACTGTAAATTTTGGGCTTGTCAGTTGGTTTGTCTTATTAATATGCTTATCTACCTATTATCTGTCTGTCTATACGGATATCTCTAGTCAAGTCAAAATATTCTTTATTCAAGTAGACCTTGCCTTGCAACAAGCACTTTCGAATCTTCAGTTACTAATATCATAAGCAACAATTATTCAGAGCAATTTATTGATGCAACTGTTATTCATGAAAAAAAAATCGTATCAAGACTACATTTATACATTTCAGATTATTCTATTATTCTACAATGTACCGGAGGGTGTCAATGATTAGTAATACTCATAAAACGCTATAAGCTCTAGCTTATGGCGCAGAAAAGTACCTATGGTTATAAATGTACATCTGTACATGTCTAATCCTCGTGTTATTTTAGAAAAAAGTTCCCAACCAAGCAGAAGATCCAAAGAAATATGCAGAGTGGACACGGCAAATGGAACATGTATCGGAGACATTCGGCGACCTTATGATCCATCAGGCCGTGCACACTATAGAGTTCGTTCTGAGCACCATATCGCACACAGCATCGTACTTGCGATTGTGGGCATTGTCGCTGGCACATGCACGTTAGTATCCATGTTAATTTGTTAGTTGCCATTAATGATAAATGAATAATTTATCAAATAATGTTTTGTACAAAGGTGTGTTTCAAGTGAGTTTTATACATCGAAATTTAATAAGTATGGAAGCGTAACAGACGCTCAGAATCGACCCCACGGAATACGTACCAAAGGGGGTGTGATACTACACAGCACGACCACGGACGATTTTGATATTTCTTTTGCGGTACATATTCACGAAAAAAAATGTACTTTTTTGTACTATTCATTAAGGGCGTATCGCACGGTGACCCGGGGCAGAATTGCTCAGAGATGGCGCTGTCTTGGTCACGTGACCAAATGTTCAAGACTATATTATGATATCTGCTTATTTTACCAGTATGAGAATCAATTAGCCCAATATTTTGAGTCCCTTTCCATGATTTCTAATTCATAATAATTTATGTACGTGCTTACCAAGCGCAGGAATGTGCATGAAACTCGAGTAATACTTTGACAGGTAAATATACACGCACACTAAAGCAAAATCATTGATATAAGTGACATCTATTGACAGAGATTCTAACTTGTAAGTTCGCCTATTGTGCTCCGTCGCTCCGGCTATTGTGTAAACCCGTATTAGCAGAAACTCGGGTAATAGTCATGTAATTTAGAAGGTAAAATAAAGAAAAGTGTAGGTACTCGAGCAACAATATTCTCGAGTTACCATCGAACAAACAAATATAGAACGCCGATTTTCCCCCTTGTCTACCCCACATTTTTTTTGATCGGTCAAAAAATAACTTCGTAATTACCACCTAGTTTCATACCCACATGGGTATTGCTCAATTTTATTTTACCCACTGGGTAATATAATAAATTTGTGAAACAAACGCAACCGTTTATTTCACGATAAATGTACAGCTCTTTTTTGTATGGGAATATATTGAATGGAATAAGACGTATAACTGAGTAAAATAGTTTTATTCATAATATATTTATTCTCAAATTTGGAGAAGCCGATCTCCATATTTTATAGATTCTTAGGGCCGTAAGTTTACGGACCAATAACATATTATAAGTTGTATAAACATTGAACAGGCAGACTCAGACTCACTCAATGTGTTATTGAGAGAACTCTTGATTTTCTAGGCTTCCAAGTAAACTGGCATTGAGCACATTACTTGAAGTTTGCCAAGGGACGCCAAATTTCTCGAATACAGAGATTGATGCGAGTTGACTCTGTCAGTCGTTCTGTAATAAATAAAGTACCATGTTACTATAAGTCAATAAAACTAGCATTGCAAAACACTAGTAATTCAGTCTAATATTAAATTAACTGACTACCTTTTATATGTGTGCATCTCAGGTCTAGGAACTTAGTATTTTGTTCTACGATTCGCGTCACGATTTCAGGTACCTAAAACATATTTTTTAAAGAACAAATCAATTCTGGCATCCTCTCTACGATAAATGCATCTTCCCTTCACCAATTGGAAAATTTAGTTTAGAAACAAAACGAATGACAGCATTATTAGTGACAGCGTAATGTTCCGAAACCTTCTTTATTTTGTGGAATCCTAAATATGGAATGTCAAATATTAATTTTGTACTCGTATAGTACATTTGTGTTTTCACATCACTTGTATTTATTAGAAAACAATAAGATGGGTAAAGTTATAAGGTGATGGTACAATATAAATTTTCTCGAAAAGTATTTGAACGTCCCTGACTACTAGACTCTCGTATTTTAGTTTGCGTGAATCAAAAAATTGCCCAGAGTTGCAACGTTGCGTTGTCACCGTGACATGCGACGTTGCCATCTGTCACCGTTTGTCAGACATCTATGAATGCCTAACGATCGACGACACTTTTGGCTTAGCGGGAGTGACACCGCCTACTAAGCTAGAGGTCCCGGGTTCAAATCCTGGTAATTTTTTACCCTAATAAGCATTGCTTAGATTGTTTTTGTAAAATTTACCTCCGTATTATTATTATTTCTCTTTATTTAAGTATCCTGATTTAAAAAGTAAAACAAAACAATATTTAGTAGGTACATATATATTTCACAATATAAATTTAGTCAAAATATTTAATTAGTAATTTGGCATAAACAGGCTAAATTACAAAATTAATTAGAGCGTGTAGTATTCGATAAAGACGAAAAAAAAAGAAAAAATAAAATTATTTCGGGAATAGAACCCACAACCAAACGTAACCATAAGTAAAAGCTTGAGACCACAAGGCTGCGGATGCACGCTTTTGAAGTGTCAATAGATAAGTCACACACACATCCATACACCATTTGCCTGTGTTTGCGTGAGTTGTGTTACCCACCTGTAGGTGATTCGCACACAGTGATAGAATATCCAAGTTTTTCATCGGTGAAATATGGTATTTAGCGTGAAAATATACCATTTTTTATGCATTTGCCCAAAATAAAACGTAAATTAATTGATATTTGTCAAATTAGTTTCTTAATATACCCTGCCGTTAGCCCGTGAAGGTGCACCAACTTTTGTATGGGAACGCAACCACCTTAAAAAAATTGTACTCGTATGGTTTCGGAGTTGTGAGATAGAGGTTGTGGTCGTGCTAGGTAGATGCTACCTGGCACGACCACACTGAGATCGAAGTTAGTTTGATAGTCGAAATAAATGTACTGAAATTGTACTATTTTGTACCGAGTATAAAATAATTGTACCGCTTCCCAGTTAAAAAAAAATACCTTTTTGGTTCGCGGAGTACACGTAGTACGCCGACGGAAAAGAAAGCGGTACAAATTCACGAAAAAAAAATGTACTTTTATTTTGTTTCGGCAGTGTGGCACAAAAGATGGGGATCGTGCTAGGTAGAACCTGGCACGACCACACTGACATTCAGGTTAGATTGATAGTCAAAATAAATGTACTGAAATTGTACTATTTTGTACCGAACATAAAATAATTGTACCTCATCTCAGTAAAAAAATTTGTCCCTCAATGGTTCGCGGAGTACAGCAGACGAAAAAGAGTGAGGTACAAATTCATGAAAAAAAATACTTTTAGGGACTTGTAATCAAAAAGTGATTAGGTACTCATACAGTTTCGGCAGTGTGACACTAAAGGTTGGTTACGGTTGGGTCGTGCTAGGTAGAGAATGGTTCCTGGCACGAATACACTGATATCGAGGTGAGTTTGATGGTCAGAATAAATGTATTGTATTTTTACTATTATTTACTGCGCATGAAATAATAGCACTACTTTGCAGTTAAAAAAAAGTACTTCAGTGGTTCGCGGAATATAGCCGACGCAAAAGAAAGAGGTACAAATTCATGAAAGAAAGTACTTTTATGTACAGTCTGCTGCAGTAATAAGTAGCCCAGCCAGTCATACATCTTAGTATGACAGGGGCGTTACATTTAAAAGAAAAGTGATTTGGAAATATTCAACCGATTTCAAAAAAAGAAGAAACAAAAGATTTTTTCTGAGGTCGGCGTCGTACCGCATTGGTACTACCAAATGATTACGTTTATTCCCATTGTTAAGGCTGGCACCGACATAAAAAAATATTTTAGTTCTTCCTTTTTTGAAGTAGATTCAACTTTGTAAAATTACTTGTTTATTATTTATTTTAAAATATCAATTTGAGCACATTTATTTTGTATTATTCTGGTCATTCGAATAACCTCGATGTAAGCGTAGTTGTGCCAGGAACCATCTACCTAGCACGGTGACCACAACCTTTTGTGTCACAATGCCGAAACCACATGAATATTTGTTTTTTTTTTAATGAAAAGTGCATAAAAATACTTTTTTCCATAAATTTGTACATCTTTCTTTTGCGTCGGTCGATTCCACGAACCATTAAAATACTTTTTTTTAACTGCGAAGTAGTACTATTATTTCATGCGAAATACAAAACAGTACAAATAGAATACATTTATTTTGGCCATCAAACTCACCTCAATATCAACGTATTTGTGCCAGGAACCATCTATCTAACTAGCACGACCCAACCTTAACCAACCTTTAAGGTTTAAGGACATTAATGTAATGACATTGCATTGTCAATACATCTATGAGAATATTATGTATGTACATAAGAATATCATGAATTTCAAGAAGAACTGTGACATACATAATATTAATACTAGGAATAAACATAAGCTCGCAGTGCCCACCACTCGGCTCCATAAAATAAGAACATCATTCATGGGTAATTGTGTAAGGTTTTATAATAAGCTGCCAAGGAATATAACTGAATGATCTATTAACAAATTCAAGAATTGTGTAAAGCGTAAACTCATGGCTAAGGCTTATTACAGCACACAAGACTACATGAATGATGAAACACCGTGGAATTAACTGCAACCGGAAATAGATATATTTTAAAACAATGTTTGATTAGTTGTCTTTTTCTGTTTTTGTACTTGTCAATTGTTTTGACACTTAGAGACCATTTACATCTCTAAGAAAAAATATTTTTTTTTTAGTTATATCATGTGTCACAGATTTTTTTTACGTTTCTGTAAGATATTTAGTAAATAAGTATTCTCAATTTGTATTTTGACGTTTGGAGATCCTTTACATCTCCAAAACATAATATTTTGACAACGGAGACTCTTTACATCTTCATTAATTTTAGTATCAATTTATTTTCTATTTTTTATTTGTGTTGTTTGGACGTATAGAGAGACCCTTTACATCTCTATAAATGTAGTAGTTTTTAAGTTAATGTAAGGTATTAATGAAATCTCATGTATATTAAAGGATAAAAAGAGGAACTGGTGAGTTTCTTCCGGCGCTTCTTCTCACCAGAAGGTCATTACCCGAAGCGCCAAAAGAAAAGAAGACAAAATAATGTAAGACATGTAAAAGAGCCCTTGAGGGATTACTTAAAGAAATAAATTATTTTATTTTATTTTATTTAGCGTCACACTGCCGCAACTGTATGAGTAATTACTTTTTGATTACAAGTCCCTAAAAGTACTTTTTCATGAATTTGTACCTCATTCTTTTGCGTCTGCTGTACTCCGCGAACCATTGAGGGACATTTTTTTTTAACTGAGATGAGGTACAATTATCTTATGTTCGGTACAAAATAGTACAATTTCAGTACATTTATTTTGACTATCAAACTAACCTGAATGTCAGTGTGGTCGTGCCAGGTAGCATCTACCTAGCACGATCCCCATCTTTTGTGCCACACTGCCGAAACCGTATGAGTTATTACTTTTGAATGAAGAGTACATAAAAGTACATTTTTTTTCGTGAATTTGTACCGCTTTCTTTTCCGTCGGTTGTACTCCGCGAACCAAAAAGGTATTTTTTTTAACTGGGAAGCGGTGCAATTATTTTATGCTCGGTACAAAGTAGTACAATTTCAGTACATTTATTTCGACTATCAAACTAACTTCGATCTCAGTGTGGTCGTGCCAGGTAGCATCTACCTAGCACGACCACAACCTCTGTCGCACAACTCCGAAACCGTACAAGTACAATTTTTTTAATGAATAGTACAAAAAAGTGCATTTTTTTTCGTGAATATGTACCGCAATAGAAATAACAAAATCGTCCGTGGTCGTGCTGTGTACTATCACACCAAAGGGGCGGAGAAAAAACGTGTATGCTTCCCAGCAGAACCAGCTGTGATGAATTTTAACATGAATAGGATTTTTGTTACATAAAATCTATATAATTCTAGTACCCATAAAAAAATCGACGTCAATAGTTCACCGTAAATTTAATTGCAAGGTGGTCCTGCTGGGAAGCATCCCCCCAGCCATGGCCCCCTCTGCCCCCCCCCCCATGCTAGGCCGCTGACTATGTGTAAAACATGTTTTAAAGTGAATATTTGTGAATGATTGGATACCGTCGTGACGGATCGCGCGTACCTAGTGTAGTGATTTGTTGATACTCTTCGAATCAATTCTATTGCCAATATTTCAGAGTTGTCCGAGATGCTTTGGGCTATGATATTCTCAAAAATGGCTCTCTCTGATCATACGGCGGCCGGCGGAGTTAAAATTGTAATTGTATTTTGCGTTTGGGCGTTTTTCACATTGGCCATTCTTGTGCTAATGGAAGGGTTATCGGCGTTCCTCCACACGCTGCGTTTGCATTGGTAAGCTAATTCAACAAATTATTAAAGGGCCTAACACTCCACACAGACAAATCATATACGTGAATAATCAAACCATAAGGGTTCCATTTTTACCAGATTCGTACGGAACCCTAAAAACAACACAAACTTACTCGACGTTCTCTACGGACCAGTTTAAACTTCGTGTATAAGGTAACTACAAAGAAGTACAATTATTCTATGCTAGGTACTAAATAGTACCATTTGAGTACTATTACAATATATGTGATGATTTATTCTCTAAAATAAAATATGGTCGGTACGCAACGAATCACACCTTACATGTCGTTTCGCGCAGACAAACTGTATCTAGCTCTGAAATAAAATACATTTAATTTGATGCCGTGGTAGCGAACGATGATCCTTTTCTTTGTATAGAAAACTGACCTATACCTAATCGAATCATCTTAATGTCTGTCTACATTGGAAGTTATAATGAGCGTCTTGGTCATATACTATAGAGTATTTATATTTTGCAGGGTGGAGTTTATGAGCAAATTTTTCCAAGGCGGCGGTACTGTGTTTAAACCGTTTTCTTTCGACGCATTATTCGCCGAGTCTGGTAAGGATAAAATTGAAGTTTGTCCTGCACCTAAGACGTTTGAATATTAAGTTTGTACCGGCAGCCTCAAAAGTAGCCGAATTTTGAACCGTGACGTGACTAGTGTCCACCAACATTGGAGGCCGAGTTCTTTTGTCTATGTGAAAGAAATAACATTTTATGTCGTTATCCTAATTATTATAAACGAAACATGAGATATCCTATATGTTATTACTGTAACACATTTCTTTGGTGCGATCTGTAGCATATTGCATCAGTTAATTGTTGCATCAAAGCGTAATATGCAGAGTGCGTTTTTATTTGTGGATCTGTTATGGACATTGATTTAATTTTACTTCAGTATTAAAACATCTCGAAGCCCCTTTTTGTCTGTTTCTTTACCCATTTACCATTAACAGCCATATTGGATGCCAGAGCGGCTATTCATACAAACAATGAACAAAGTTGAGCAGAGAATAATTACAAACAATTAGCATAACAGATTATTTTTTCATTCTTTTGTTATCATTGTTTTATGTATATTCTTTCTGAATTATACAGATAAATGTCTGAGCCTTTATTGTTTCTTTCAATTCCTTTTACAAATAGCTAATATTAGTCACGTCAAAGATAAATATTATTACAGCGAAATAGACGCCTCTTAGCGGCTACGAGATTAATATTAAAATTTGCCAGTAGGCGTTCGCAAAATATTCAGATGTCTATCTTTTGGATGTGTGCTCTGTTGTATTATGGTTCCGTGATTAAGGCCCCGTTTCCCGATGGAAATGGTCCCGGAATGTCCCGGGCTCCATTTAAGGCAATTTGCATATCTTGCATAAACGACCAACTGCGAAAATTGGACATATCGCGCACTGGACAAGATTAGAGATGGGTAATCTCTACTCCGATGAGTTTTTCGAATCATTACGTAAATCCGGCTCCGCTTTCGGTATCAATAGTACATAAAAATATTTCTTTCCTGAATATGTACCACAAAAGAAATAACACAATCGTCCGTGGTCCCTTCACGCAAAATAGGCGCATGTCTGTCGTCGAGTTGCGGAAACCAAGCCCGCGTAAACCTATAACCTATATCGTCCGTGGTCGTGCTGTATATGAAAGGGCTTAATTTGTAGATTCCAAAACTGATTTAATTTTTTTTCTTAATAATGTACTTTTGATTTAAGACGAAAAATTGTGAGTGTCAGGATGGCGGGTGTACATCAACAAATGGAGCTGTGCCATACCTCAGGAGTTAGTGCTAAATGTGCGCCAAAATTGAAGCAATGTGCTCTTTAAACTCCAGAGATACCTATTTAAGAAATAAATAGTGCCCGCTATTCTGACGTCAGGTTGGCGGGTTCATTTCCAGTTCTAGCTAATGGGTGCCTACTCAAGGCTGAAAGTACTGCCAAGGTTAGGGCGCGCAATGTGCTTCCACATTTATGAAGCCCAATCAAATTCAGAGAGCGGTTAAATGGAATTGAATAAATATATGGGTGAAATGCAGAAAATATGCACCTTTTACTTTTTACAAAGGAGGAAAGTAAACTATCGAGAAAGTAAATTACTAATAGTCACACTGGTGTGACAAAATGGTGTGACTACGAGTCTGGAGTTAAAAATTTATACTCAGTTTCTATAGACAAAACATGTATATCCTTTGATAACGATAATATAAATAAAAATTATATCTACGACGACATCGATAACATTAACGACTGCATAAAAAAAATAAAAAAACTGATATCTACTCCATCCTGATTCACTGGGGTTGAAGCATGAAGTGCTCAAAGGACTAGAGTCGATAGAAAACTATGTGGTTGGTAGGAAGCTTGCGTCAGTATGTTTCGATACTGAAGATAACCCTTTTGAGCGCTTTTGCTTCGCAAGCAACAGCGGCAAATAATTATACAATGCAATGTTCAGTGGCCAATATGTATAAAAAATTATCGTGTATTCTCTTTGAACGTAATAAACGGTGTAGAAAACATCTCTTCGAACATTTTCTAGCAGGTGGCGAAACCGTCTAAGCGGTTGTGGAAGTTTCCTCGGCATCGGCCGCTTCATCTTCAGCAAATGCCGGCGGGACTGTTACGCTCTCGTTGCTGAATTCCTCCTCGCGAGGAAGGTATATGCCGAAACGATCCTGACAAATTATAAAAATGCAAAATAAAAAACACAAACACAAATTATAAAAGGTAAAAATGACCTAAATACAATACCTAATTGCAATATTGTGACGAACTTCAAGGAAATTTAATTAAAGACTGAGGTTTATTGGGGGTTCGGTTCAGGAGGTCAGAGTTGTATTTTGAATTAGTGCACTACTCGTCATTTTCCCTGATTCGCCATTTTCGTTAATTCGTCAGTTTCCCTAATTCGTCAATGCCATCACAATCTTTAATTCGTCAATTTCTAATTCGCCATTTTATTCATTAAGTCACTTT
The DNA here is from genome assembly GCA_947034925.1 of Eudemis profundana. Taxonomy (NCBI): domain Eukaryota; kingdom Metazoa; phylum Arthropoda; class Insecta; order Lepidoptera; family Tortricidae; genus Eudemis; species Eudemis profundana. The sequence continues at coordinate 33,868,783 of OX344794.1, forward strand.
CACTAACTGGTCAAGTACAGTCGCAGTAGATATTTAGATATTTTTTTAACCTGATATTTTTAAGCGAATGATATTATGATATTATCGAATCTTTGGGGCCAATATCAATGAATGAAATATTTTTAACATATTTTTAACATTAGTGTTAGAACATAATAGTCTGAATAATGTACTAAAAAAACAGGAGGAAAACGTAAGGGCGCGGCCCCATGTCGACGGCACGGTGCCGTCCGCCGTGGAACGGCACGGCGCCGTCACCGTGCGACGGTACGGCGTCGTGCCGTCGGACGGCGCCGTGGACGGTCTGACGGCGCCGTGAACGGTGTGACGGCGCCGTCCAAATAATAAATGATACCGACAATGACACATGACGAGTCGAAGAAAATGACCAATTAGGGAAATTGACGAATTAAAGATTTTGATGGCATTGACGAATTAGGGAAACTGACGAATTAACGAAAATGGCGAATCAGGGAAAATGACGAGTAGTGCACTAACTCTGTATTTTGCCATGGTATACAAAAAGTGTTAGTTTTAAGTTTTACAAAGACTTACTTAGAAAAACGTCTGGATCGTGAAAAAAGGTCTAGATCGTCAAAATGTCTTAGTTACAATATGTCCAAATATGTAAAACGTCACAGTTGCAAAACGCCTAAGTTGTAGGGATAATGAATAATCTATTCAATCTATCCTGAATGGATTTAAGAAAGATGGACTCGTTAACTAAGTAATTTAAAAAATGACCTATCGTTGGAAGCATAAAGTAAGGATAAGGATATTGAAATACTGGTGAGGTAATAATGAAATTATGTATTGTCGTTATGGAACCTAGACATTCCACCGCCTTAGTCGTTGTGATCATCTGGCCCATTTGCCTATAACGTTACGTTACGATTACGTTACGATAAACGCAAGTTTTAATATATTTACAGAACAAAGTTCTTGATTTCCCCAAACAACGTGAGGCTCGTGACGTCACCTTATACTTAATGGGCTTCAGTAGGAAGCGTTCCGGCGCGTATTTGTGAAAGTCTAAAAATGTGATTTTAACATTGTAGTATCTCGGTGAATTTTCATGATATTGAAGTGGATTTTTCACTAATATTTTATCATTGAGAGGCGTTTGTATAACATATCACAGAAAAAAGTTGTCAAATAGCCAACTAGTCGAGACTTGACGCATACAAACTAAGAAGATCAGTTGTGTTGGTCTTACTTTCGGATACTTATTGTAATGAAACTGCGGATGACAGATGCACGGTCGATGCGGTGGAACTTTGTAGCTCTCGTGTGAAGAAACTTCACTCTTCGGCGTTGGCGGGGTCTCGTAACCTGTCAAAATCATACTTGGCTATAATCTCGTTAAGGTGATTCAAGTCGGTCGGCTATACAAACACAAAGAGGGTCATTATTTTACTTCCACGACATCAATCGTGGTTGAAATGTGTTTAATTTATTCATATTGTCTGTGCGAATTGACATGAGAAGCCTCAAAATCCAGAATTAACGTGCATTCTGTCGTTTAAAAGGTCAGCGCCATCTATTATCATCATTTGAAACCAAACGTTTTTGCTAAAATTTTATATTTTTCAGCTTTTGTCAGTTCTCATGACATTTCGCGCAGACAAAACGTATCAAGCTACAAAATAAAACACGTTTCAAGCATAATAGGCTACTTGACCCCTTTTTAAAGTTTGTCTTATAACATTAATTAATGTCTGATTAACGGAAAAAAAAATACCCATTTTTTTACGACCTAGAAAACCCCAAAATTATAATTTAAAATTTAAACTTTCTTAACCGGGTGAAAACGATGCTAGCTATGTTAATCTTTAGATTGTCTGTGGTGTGACTCATTCAAACCGAAAACCAACATTTGACATTTTTCCTCGCCTTTTCCAAATTCCGTATATTCCGTTTTCCTATATTAAACAATTCCGTTTCCTCGTCCTACTTGTCTGGCTGAATGCGCCAAGAGCGCGATGCCATTAAAAAACATTTGACATTTATCCAGCGTTTATGGGGAATGCTAATAGTAATCAATCAATCAAAACGAAACGATTACGATCACAACCTCAAAAAACCACTAAGTCACTTATGTCAATGTGACAGCAAAGCAAAGCTACATGGCGAGTTTCACTCGTATAAGATTCGATATGAAGTTTGATTACAATCCTATGACGTCACATCATGGCCGACATCGTTTTCAGAGTTCAAAATTTAAAAAAATAAGATAAACAATTCCGTTTCCTCGTCCTACTTGTCTGGCTGAATGCGCCAAGAGCGCGATGCCATTAAAAAACATTTGACATTTATCCAGCGTTTATGGGGAATGCTAATAGTAATCAATCAATCAAAACGAAACGATTACGATCACAACCTCAAAAAACCACTAAGTCACTTATGTCAATGTCACAGCAAAGCAAAGCTACATGGCGAGTTTCACTCGTATAAGATTCGATATGAAGTTTGATTACAATCCTATGACGTCACATCATGGCCGACATCGTTTTCAGAGTTCAAAATTTAAAAAAATAAGATAAATTTTCAATTAAAAAATATGTAGCCATCATACACTTTTAATAATACCTAATCTAAAAATATTGATTTCTTAAATAAATACTACAGAAAATAATCATTTATTGCTCCAAATTTGATATGAGTCTAGTAGCTTATTGATGCCGTGGAAGCTAATGATAACCCTCTTTATGTAGGAAAAATAACTGACTCGAATCACCTTAAATGTTAAACATGGGAAAAAACATTTTAGTTACGTACTCGTAACACATTTCGTTAGAAATAAATGGTGTATGAAAATCGCATCCCAAATGTTTTATATCGGAAAGCATGCTGATTAATATTTCAAACGAGTTATCAGAATTGACAATCACAGAACGCTAATAATTAGTGTTTTGAATTTTTATCTATAATCCCAACAGCAATTCGGCGAAATAGTCGTAGAAACACACTTTGTAATATTTATTTATTTATATTGAATAAAAAAGCTTTTGGCTTTGAGCAATGTTCAATGCTGACAACTATAGGTACTATACAAAAAACGTAAATATAATATGTTTTCAATAATATTAAACTGCAATACATAACATAGGGTAAACACACGATAAACAGCTTCAATAGATGATAATTTAAAATATCTAAGGCCACCAACTATTTTTCCATCTAATGGAATATTACAGCGTGAATAAGTTAGAAAAGTGCAAAAGTTACACGCGCTGTAATTAAAACCACTTCAGGACTCATCCCAGCGTGTGTTAGTCAGTTATTAAAAGTTAGAGATCTCCTCTCACGCTATTACAGTCTACGCGAATACCGTAACTAAGTTATTCAATACTATTATGATGCCAGATACATGACTTAACACGTTCCCTGTCTGAGTGCCCGCAATGTGGGGCCAAGAAGATTTTTTTCAGGAGTCCGTACTTGCACTATGGGTTCACAACTTCAAATGGCCCCACAATGGGGCCACGACGTTAGGTATCACAAGTCCGTGTCTCCACACAAATTTAAGTTGATAAGTCAGTGTTTCCAAAGTGGAAGCACACTTGGACGTGTGACGTTGGGGATCCTATTGGATCGCATAAATTTAAAAGGCATAATTCATCATTTGGCATAATTCATCATTCGGCATAATGCATTTTTTTCTTAAACTGTAGAACTTTCAGGACTCTTTAAGGCCTCATCCTGTTAAATAGGTTAGGTTAGGTTTGCGTTATAATAATCCTGAAAAGTTTACGTGTTCAGAAAAAAAAACATTATGCCAAATGATGAATTATGCGAAATGATGAATTATGCCTTTTAAATTTATGCGATCCAATAGTAAACCGTGACGTTGTCATATCATTTTGTATAGGGACAGGGAACGTGTTCAGGCTTGGTCACACACTGCGAAGAGATCCAGGCAGCAGCGGCCGCCTTTATGCTCGGAACTTTATCCTTTATTTTTGGTTGTGCCGGGCACACCTCACAATTTTCGCTTATTATATTATTCTAAAAGTCGCCGTCAATAGAATTTGCTAACTATGTAAACAAAAGGCGTAACTTTGTTGTGTCACTGTTTCTCCTTGAATTTTCACACCACCTCATCAAACACCACTGAAACCATACACTATTTAAACGGTCGTTGCCGTAGAATACAAAACCATACAATAAATAATTGAATCTTGGATATTTCATTAAAAGTTTAAAATTTAATTATACATAGGTTATTATGACATAATGGAATGACGTTAGTGTTTCTTTTAAATTCTACAATTGTCTATGATGATAGCGTTGTGACTAAAGTTGGTGATATTGTAAAGCTACTACACACTACCTAAATTACGCTCTGTACCTAAGAAAATAAAATGAAATGTTTAGACCGCATCATCGATAGAGCTACGGATGAAATAACGGCACCTTTTGTGATAAATACTGGTGGATACATAATCTTCAAGTAACGATTCGCCTTCTGATTAAGCAAATTAAAAATACCTGTTTCTTGCGTTCGATACTTTAATAGCCATATGCTTTGACATAAAGGAGTAAAGTAAGAGTCTTTACCATCACTAGTAAATTCATCATTCAGAGACAATTTCAATATGGCGGTTTATTTACAAAGTTAGCAAATTCTATTGACGGCGACTTTAATAAATCAGGACTAAAGGAGGACCGAAAAACAAAAAGTAAAAAAGATATAAGATTTTTTTTCGTCCTGTCGACTTGGGTTAGCGATTTTTCCCTCTGAGACAGTAGTACTACCACGGAGTTCAACTGGTAGGACAAATGATACACCCTAAGGTCATTAGTACTACCAGTAGTACTAATTACCATAATGGAGGACCGGTAGTACTACTGTGCTGTAGTCTGTTGATTGCGAGGTTGTTCATTGCGAGGAGCTAAGAGGCGAGAAAAACTATTTTTACGTAAACTTCTTGATATAGATTTAAACTTTCGCGATTTTCACACATTACTATAATAATAACGTATACGGGACTTAACCGCGTATAAAATAAACGGTAAAATCTACCGTGCCCCCGCCAAGTCGAGCATATTTATTTACCTTAACGTTTTGGACGTCACATTGCGTCCATGGTCTCGAAGGGACCAATATGCGTATTGATGGGGGAATATGCGTATTGATCAACCTTCTTTTAAGCTTTTTTAAACCATCTTTACCTATTGTATTTTGTTTACTTCTGACATGTGTATCATATTTATTACCAGTTGAACTTTTAACACTGTGGTCTATGACAAAACCCGGGTGTTATTCTTGTATTTTTAGTAGCAGTACTAGTGACCTTAGGGTGTATCATTTGTACTACCAGTTGAACTGCGCGATTTTTAAAACTATTCCAAATTTCAAATCGATTGCAGCAGTAGTTTCTGAGATGTCTGCCTGTGACAGACGGACAGACGTACAGACGGACATACAGAGTCGCACTATAAGTTCCTTTTTTACCGTTTTCGTACGGAGCCCTAAAAATGATTTCTTCATCCAATGAATTAAAATATTTAAATATCGTTTTAATGTTTTCTTTAGCTTGCCTTAGCTTGGAAGGGCAGTGACTGTAAAAGACATGCGTACCTTTAAAGTTATGTAAGCGACGTAAGGTCCTTTTCAATTTTTTTCTCATTCTTTTCTCCCATGCTATTTCAGCAGCTGTAGATTATAAAATATACGATTATTATTTATTACATACACCATAAAAACAATATAATGAGACGGGTCTTTTTGCTGGTGGGTCGTTGAGACATCGAAATTTTTATCGAAAAATGTGATGATTTTTTTTACCCGACTACGGCGAAGCAAAAAGGAGGGTTATGATTTTAGCACCGTATGTATATATGTATGTATGTTTTCTCATGTAGGTACCACCTAGCAATTGATTGATTGCTACTTATTTATTAATAAAAACGAAATTTCTTTAAATATTTACACCAGTACCGTAAACATAAGTTTCTATGGTCCAGTACATACAACCTTGGTTCAATCTTTGGTGTGCTCTCGTTTAGGCAGTTGCTCACTATTTCTAACTAGACGTTATATGGTTCACATCACATGACTAAAGCCGAAATGGGCGCGGCATGTACTTATATAGTAAACCAAGAGTGGCCTACTAATTTTCGACTTTGTTGATTGGTATTCGAGTTCAATAGTAGCAGACCGGGGAATACTCCGTAGTTTGAACCATAGTTGAGTCTAGAGTTGGACTATATAGAAACCCGAGTTTACGGTAAGCAAATGCGTCGTTGTGGCAAGCGGCAAAGTGGTACCTTTGCTTGGGAACGTTATAAAAATATGTCCTGGACATAATTAAACGCTTGTAGACCCTGACGTGTAACTGACGCTCAAAATCGGCCCCACGATGCTGAAGAAAAAACTATGGCGTCAAATGAATTTCTCACGCCAACGGGTTTGTAACCAATAACATAATCACAGATTTTTGTATTTTAAACGATATGCAACCTATCCGAAAATGTCGTCTTCTCAAACTTTATATTAATATTTCTCATAAATGACTTAAGACTCGAACAAAGTAAACATTAAGTTGGTTATCAACACCGACGTTTCGACGTTCAACGTTTTGGAGGTGTCGTAACGTCCCAAGCCGACCTCCTGACCGGCCGCCGTAATTCGACCGGACCGACACGCCCGAAAGGTCGAGGTAAATCGACACCAATAATAACAATACCGATAACCCATTTCCACCACCATAGCCCAGTAGATTTAGATCCCATCAATTCATAATAGTCCTTGCATCTAGCGGGGGCTGTCTCTGTGTGTGTCCCATGGGTTACGGAGCAAAATATCTATGATCGAATGTCATAAGCTCGATACACATAGGTATGTCTAGAATGTCGAAAATCTAAATGAATAATTTTCGTTGTGTATAACGCTCGAAATGCATACAACACGATTGGTCGAAAGATTATAATACAGAAGTACAAAATGAATATGATTATTTCATATGAGACGACCGCTTTAGCTTAGTTGGTAGTGACCCTGCCTACGAAGCGAGAGGTCCTGGGTTCGAATCCCGGTAAGGGCATTTATTTGTGTGATGAGCACGAATATTTGTTCCTGAGTCATGGATGTTTTCTATGTATTTAAGTATTTGTATGTATTAAATATATCGTCGTCTAGTATCCATAACACAAGCTTTATTGAGCTTACTATGGGGCTAGTTCGATTTGTGTAAGATTGTCCCCTAATATAAAAAAAAATATATATAAATAATATATATAAAATTGATACACATATGTCTAGAGTGTAGAAAATAGAATCAATAAAATAATTGGGGAACCATCATGTTTTTTAAACCATGACGGGACAAACGAGTAGGTAGACGACCCGTCAATTGCCCATTGATACAGCCGTACCAGTAAGAGCTGTTTATGTGTCGCTACCTGAGGACTAAGATGAAATATCTCTTGTGCCAGATAGTTTATTAGTCATATTAAATATGGGGTTTGGTTAACCGCTTAAACGATTCTGAGACCTAGTGTCTGATTTTGTAGTTATATAATTTGGCTGTATGTATTTTGAACCTTATACATATTCAGCACTATAGTTTTTAAACGTAATGAATTAAGACCGTATACATTAATCTTATGATATAGGATGTTATGGATTCCGTACGTTCTGCAATTTGGTTTTATGTATTTTGATCGTATGCAAAACAACCGTATAACATGTGTTTAAACATATGTAACCGTCCCATGACACGGACAGATATAGCATCCGCTGGGTGTACACTTTGTCTTTAGGGGAGACCGGGTATGGTTGCCTCGCGGGTTGGTTGTCACAGCGGCCATAAAATAATACTAAACGAAGGAATAAGTGCATCGTCATCATTGCGATCTTTTAGTACCGATTGATGTACTTAATGTTTCGTTTAGTATTATTTTATGGCCGCCGTGACAACCAACCCGCGAGACAACCATACCCGGTCTCCCCTACTTCCATTGTCGAAAGGGCCTCTACGCTTTGGCATGGGCTCCGCGCACGCCTCCCTGGTCTGGGACACCATTGTCCCTTGAATAGGTAAGTACGACAGTCATATACATATATTTGGCCACTACGTACTTTCGTACAGATAGATAATAAGTTATAGGTATAGTATATCACCAATGCGCTCTTTTTCCTTAATGTTCAATTCAAACATTCTGTAAGCGCAGAAAAATAATTCCGCTATGTCGACTCTGATGTCAATGACTGGTATCTCCATCGCGTTTTCCACAGCTTTGGCCACCTCCACGTAGGCAGTGTCATAGCGAAGTGCCGACTCGTTCACCTGACTGTATATCGCTTTGTCTACTGTGTTTGACACGACCTGCATCATAATTTCGGACAACGTGGGTTCTGGTGTCGGGATGGGCTCTGGAACAATGTAAATGAATACTAAAGTAAAGCTTTTTCTTTAAGAGACTGAAGGGCGACTGCTCGGACTACCTGCTTGGTTTTATTATTATAATTAAATGCAAATAGAGTTCCCGCGATTGTATTCAATGGAGCGAAAAAAGTTATAACTCCCTTTTTCACTTCACTAATATGGAAGGGTAATAAGTATAGGTAATAACTCCTTATGAACAGTGCCACACGCAATCAGTGATCCAGGTAACTGAGCGCTTACGTAAAAAGTGATCGGGAAAGTCACAGGAAAATACGTCGAGCTCGATACTTTATGTAGGGTATCCATGCAGTTAGTTCATACTTCATAGGCAATAATTACGATTTGAATTCTTTGAGGAGAAATAGTACATTACACAACTGATTTACTAGGGTGGTAATACAAAGAAAGGCCAAGATCGCAGAAGTTTGCGGCCCGAGCTGCAAGCGAGGCACGTAAATATGCGATCGAGGGCTTTCTTTCTTGTGTCTCAAGGTACCTGGTGTAGGAAGCGTAGTCTCTGAAGTTACGATAGAAATAAACGACGAAGAAAGAGTGTCAGGGGTAGGCAGTATCGAAGAGGGAATTTTCACTGGTGGTGGTGGATAGTGTTTGTTATAAATGCCTTGGAGTTCATTTTTAATATTTTCGTTCTCGTAGGTAAAAACGGGTTTATTATCGTTGGCATCCTGAAATTCAAAAACATCGCATGTTTCAAGTATTTATTGTTTCAATTTGCTTACTTCTATATATATTTATGTATTACCCAAAATATTCGTATATCTGTCGGTGATGGGGGCGTACACGCAATACACTCTCTATTTTTTGTAGGCCCCTATGGTTTGATTGAAGCCCTCGATATGTACCTACGGGTATTGCCGTTATTAAGAAGTAATTCACATCGCCACGACTTTGAAGAAAGCTCGTATTTATTACCTATTTATACGGAAATTGTAATAAGTTATTACGAATACACTTCTATTATGTTTAGGTACCGTGTTTTTGCTGGAGTCAGTATTAGATATCCGACTTGTAAATAGCGACGGTGTAACATATGCCACGCTTGTACGCCGCAAGTCGATACACGAACTATAATGTAGTTATAGTTAGTCACACTTTAAGCTGTGTGTCGGCGGAGAGCATAAGTGTTCATAAAGCGTGTAGTTTGCTTTGATATTAGACGCATTGATAACTGTGGCCAACGATGTTAAAAGCTGGAAAGCTTGAGACCACATTATAAATCATTGAATCATCGGACTTTTTCAACATCAAAATTTAATGTGATGGCAGACTAGAACTGACTGTATATTATTATAATCAATAGCTGGATCAAATGACGACTTCGACATGTTCACTATCATACACAATCATACATATTGATTGACACACTTTATTTAGTAATTAGGTAGTAGTTTTCTGCCAACGATGCTAGAGCCTCGGGTTCGACTCTCGGCAAGAACAAATAAATATTCATGTTCCTGTATCCTAAACATTTTCAATGTAAGACTAGTTTTTAGTCATTTTGTGATTGACAATTTAAATGGGTTTAACAAATTATTGAACAAATGAAAAAAAATCAATTACTTGAAAAAGAAAACTTGAAAAGCGTTTGTGGGAATGTTCGTATTCTAGTTTGTTGCAGAGTTCAATCATTTGTGCCGCGGCATCCTTGAGGCTCTCAGTTGACTTGCCAGCGTTTACCATGTTGCTATAAAATGTTTCCAACATGGTTTTTATCTGCAATAAATTGAAAGAGGTATAAGTTACATACAACCAACATTTTGTCCATTGGTCTCACAACAAGTGATAATATTATCCAAGCGTTAGGGCCTGTGCACACAGCGTATTTTAAACGCGCCGTCGACGCGCGTTTTGTAGCGCCGTCTCTCTATATTTTTAGGGTGTATGTATAAGTGAAGTAGTATAAGCGACAGCGCTACGAAACGCACGTCGACGGCACGTTTAAAAGATGGTCGCTGGTCCGCTACTCACTTTGAGCAATCAGCGAAAAGTCAAGGTGGCCCTGGCCAATTGACTTGGTGCGACCCCGGGCGCCCCCGGCACCCACCCAGTCCGATCCACTCGGGGTGGTCCGGCTAGCGACCTGGTTCGACCCCAGGAAACGCCACGGCCGACCACCCGGTCAGACAATCGCTATGCCCAATAGGGTTGCGAGTTAGTCAGGAGTAAAAAAAAAGTTTAAAAGACGCCGTGTGCACAGGCCCATGTTTAGTAACTTTTTTACATACTAAAACGAAAAATGTAATAATGCAACCAAGAACCTTAAAAAAATAGTCGAACGGAGCCTCGCTAATAAAGAACTGAAGCATGTCTAATAAGCCGGGAATCTACTCGTATGTGTGTATGCTTGCATGCAATAGGGAAAAACCGGTCAAGTGCGAGTCGGACTTGCTGTGACAGACGGATAAAGGTTCCTTTTTTACCATTTGGGTACGGAACCCTAAAAACTAGTTGGTGTGTGCGTGCGGCTCGTAAGTACAAGGCGAGGCTCCGTGCGGCTATTTATTTTAAGGTTCTTGAATGCAACTATGGCGGATCTCACACTGCAGCGCGAATCGCAGCGACACGCGACTCAGCGATTTTCAACTTTGTATGTAGAATCATCGATTTGTATAGAAAAATCGCGGGGTGGCGCACACTGGCGCGTAAATCGCGGCGACTCCCAGCGACTCGCTGCGAGTCGCCGCGAATCGCAGCTACTATGCGCAGCTACACGTAAAAAATCACGGCGAGAATCGCTCGTTAAAGCGAGTCGCGCCTGCGATGTCGCCGGCGACTCGCGTCGTCACGTCGCGCCTCGCGTCGTCACCTCGCGACTCGCCCGTCGCGGCGACGGAGTGTGTTCTTCGCCTAAATACATACTTTATCTACTTCTACGTTATTATTTGAGACTTATTAGCCGAGTCTACCTTAGGATTTTGAGAGAGGAAGGCTTCTTGCTCGATTTGCAAAGTCGTACCCAATATGGCGGTGGCTTCGCGCTGGAACGCGCTCGTAGCTTCCCAGTCGGTATCCCAGAACCCTTCCGCCGGCACTAACGGTTTTGGCATACCTTTCATTCTCTTACGAAATGGCATGTTTACTGTAACGTACGATCAACGAAATAAAATAAGTAATTTTAATTGCATAAAAATATCCACGAAAATAATCGTAATGACAAAGACAGTTGTCAATTTTTTACATATTTTTTTTTTTATATGGCTGCCTAAAAGATTTTTCCAGCGCCATGTCGAATAGTATGTACAATAAGAACGCTTCGGAAAATTTAGAGTCACTTATGTTTATATACATAGTTGCCATAATTGATAAACCATCGAGACAACTATAAAAATATTGAGATCCTTCATCAAAATGTAATTTTTTAAATGTTTCACTGATCGAACGAGCGCGAAGCTTCCCCATTTCAGTTTGGCCAATAATATTTTCTAGCTGCTTTTCTCTCGCATTTCTCAACCAAATCTCATGAAATTTTGTGAGCAGATTCAATAATTGTATAGCTTTTTTGTCGATTCTGATTTTGGAAATTATTCAAAATGGCGGAGCCATGGGGATTGACAGGAGGTGAGGTCTACAGCGCACAGGGCCACTAGTACTAGTAGTCACAAAACCAAACGTTTTTTACGAATCAATAATTAAAACAAAAGTTTAATGACCGTTTATACCAATTGACAATATTTCAAATTTTCTACTCCTTCATTTTATGAGCTGGATAGAAAATAGGTGGAATTTTAAGCTACCCGTATTTTTTCTTTTTCGTTTTAACTCAATTTTTCAATTAAAAATAGCAGTTTGAAAAGTAGCTCATTCTAAAAGGGCGTATGTAGAAAATGACGTCACTTTCCCAACTAGAATCCAGAGCGACAATTACGATTTAAAAAAACTAGAATCCAGAGCGACAATTACGATTAAAAAAATAACTGTCAGGCGTTACAGCGTTGTCAACATCAAAGAGTAAAGTAATATATAACATAGGAAGTTCGGGAAGACAACGATGCTTTTGCTCCTCTTATTTGGGCTGGATTATATTTATCACTTGCCGATGTGTACTCCATCATCATAATTTCAACACGCGGCAGATTCGTGCTATCAGCCTGAGAAAAACCTTCTGATGTCTTCATTATATGAAAAAAATCGGTGTCCGGTAAAATAATGCCAAGTTAATAATGTTTGAATGCGTTATCGGAGTCCAGTGGGAAAGTGCCAAGTCTTTTAAGGTCTTCGAAAACGTGCAAATGAACCAACGGTAAGAAAATTAAACTTCTAAAGCCGCTAAGCAGTTGTAACAATTTTCAAAACAAATAAACGTCAGACGGCAAGTATGTCAGAAAATGACAACCGGATACCATACACTTTTTAATCGTTTCAGCACTAAGGTCTCTCTCGATAATGCAGGGAAAATGACGTCACACTTCCGGTTCACACTAATTGACGATTTTTTCCAAAATGAATGGGAAAAAAAATCCAAAAATATTTTTTTTGAGCATAAAATACAGTTTTACCCAAATGGTTTTCGAATTAAGATCTTTTGAAAATATGAAATGTTGTCAATTGATTTACTTCGTCCACATTCCCATTTTGCTCGCGTGGAGTTTCATCCATGCAGTTTATCTTATTTTAGTTGATTTTAGCATTTAGGTACGTATTTGTCCAAATTTCCCTATTTAAGGGCCTTTTTGTGGTGAATAATTTTTTTTTACAATGTTACGACCCAGTGACACTCGCGCCATTAGGACGAATCGAATGAGGTATCATTTATCAAAATCAGGTGTATTGTTGAGTAGTTACGCGCAGACATAGGATCGGCCATACATACGTACCTACAGGTCAAACATGTAACCCTCTATTTGGGCTTTGCTGCAGTCGGGTAAAAATGAGTGATGCTCAGAATGTCACTACTTTATTAAAGACCCTTGCACTTAAACATTCCGTGATATTTTCATGTTACTTTGATACTACCAAATGGCATTGGTCTTGATAAAAGGACAAAGGCAGGAAAAGTATTTTTTAGCCATTTTTTTCCTGAAAGAGTTATTCTTCCTAATTCATACAACTTTTGCTGAACTACCCGGCTAATACGGAACACGGACGACACCGTGTTCCGTATTTAAGAGGAAACAGTAAGGCCGAGAGAATTGAAAATTAGGTATTTGTAAAATGTGTCGCCTATTTAACTAATTTTTTCAGTATACATTAAAGAAAGGCTTTGGCCGTGCTCCTATGTTTTCCTTTTTTTTAATAATCTAGTCACACTTGTTTTCTGGATGTGTGAACACAGCGGAAAATCTGGCATTTTTTTTAGGTTTTTGAAGGTTAATATCTCTTTTGAGAATCAATTTATCGTAAAAAGGAAAACATAGGAACATATCAATAGTAGCCATAGATTTTTGGATAAAAGAATATTGCTCTACTGGCATTAACCAGGGAGGAAACAGGGGACTACGTTTGTATGGAAAAACTGCCCTCCTGTTTCCTCTTAAATGATATGTGGCAAAAGCAGAGGAAATAAACAACGGCCCTCCTGACGACTCGCGCGTTGATCCTGCATCGGTTTCAAACCGTGTAATTCAATTCGTTCGCCGTACCTGCATCTATCCCCCTAACACCACTATTTACCACCGATGCTTTCCTCTAGCATTGTACACACTCGCTAAAAAGAAGTGTATACTTCGGCAATAAAGGTATCGTGCTAAGCGGCAGGATATACGACAATTAGTTTGTCGAAGTTCATATTGAATTACTATTTCTTACTTCCATATTTTTCCAATGCAAGTGGGATTTTTATACGGACTAGGTACTAAGCACTATAGCTTCATCGCCCAATATTTTAAAACAGTTTACCTTTGTAAGCTCTACGATTATGATCTTCGTATTCTGTAGAATATACATAGGTGAAGATAACGATCAAGTTAGAGCTGCGATTGACACAGCTTAGGTACACCGAGTCTATTAGGCCATTTAATGGTCCTAATCAATTGTTTGGATGTCAACTATATCAAACAATACAGTTACCAAACTTGATACCTTCTCAGATACTATTAGTTCCGGTGGCACGTTTGAACGTGACATTTATGTTTTAGGTGGGATTCGCAAAGTGCTACTTGCAAGTTTAAAATTTAAGCTCTGCACTTACCTGCTTGCTAGGTATGTACATATTTCACTTAACACGCTATAGTAGTGAGATACTCGCTAAACAACTATTAGTTAAACTATAAAACCTAAATTATGCTTCACCAACACGCCTGTCATCTGCTTAAAACATTTTGAAGCTGAACTCAGAAACTAACCATTCTTTATACTTAGTCAGCTCTCCCCTCGGTTTTCTCGAAAACATTTGAATAATTAAAAGTGCCTAATAATGGCTCGGCAAATAAGGCAAACCTTATAATGTTATGCATATTTTACCAACTAATTTGGTTCGTCGTGTCGATCCAATTATATCCTTGCCATCGTTGCCTTCCCTCCCCTAGGTTATAATTTCGATATTCACCCTAGGGTCATTTTAAGCTGGATATTAATTAACTGTACGTAGATATGTCTAAGCATAACATAGTGTTTTTTTGTTATACTCGGTAGCAAGGGGTGTATAAATTTGAACCCTGTGTTACAGTGGCGTGACTTCAAAAATATCCGTGGGTAAGCCGTAGCAAATTTAGCCTACCCAATTATCGTCAAGGACAGTAAAACTAGGAATTTTAGTACCGTAAAATAGGCAGGCCAATCGTAATCGGGCCTTATATAGGTATCTGCCCGTAGGTCGATCAGTGGCATCGTAGCTATCAGCTGTTAATTATGATAAGACAAAAATTATTTAAATTATTATTAGAGATATTTGATAGTTATTTTGGTGTATAGTTATCACAAACTTAATGCTAATCACGAGTAGGTACATCAGTGCCTTAATTTCAGCAATGTTGTGCTTATCGCTCGTCTGTAAATATTTAACAATAATAGCCATCTCGCAAAATTTTAGTCTCCGCCCACCAAATCATTTGATGTGTTTATTTTGACATAAAGGGTGAAAATCCCCGCAATTCTTTTTACTAACTTCCTCAATCCAAAGACCAGAATAAAGATTTAATAACACCGAACGCACAAATAAACATAATCAGTGATTGTTTTGGTTTTGTCGCAAATGACACCTTTATGGCGAACTTCATTCGGAGCTGTCATATCGATGATTTGGGCTATTTTTTTTAAATGTCCTCTTAACTAGCAGTTAATAGGTCGTCACAAAACTGACGATTTGTGTCAAACTCCTTATATTTCGTCACTAACTGACAGGTTAGACGGTATTTAAACATACCTTAAGTTTCGCCTAACCGTACATTATAAAATGAAAATACCCATTTACAAAAATTTTTTGGAAAAAACACAGGGAATAAAAATTCAATATCAGTCTTTTCTGGATTTTTAAAACGAGAACTATCGAAAAAATATATAAATTTGAAAAAAATTTACCTACCCAAGAACTCTACGTTTTGCGATCTCAAATCTAGCCATTTTATAATAACTGTAATACAATGATGTGTTATCCGAATAAATACAATACATTTTAATACTACGCAATCCAGCAATTTATTAAACCTTTCGAGCAGTGGCATGAAAAATGTATACATATTTTGATTCCATTTTATGCAACGCGCATTGAAAACCGAAGCAGTAATAGTATCAACTTTGCGCCAGACAATCAAAAGTAGGATAAACGTCACGGCGCCAAGTAAAATAAAGCTACACAGTGAAAGGCAGTTAAGTAGAATGTTTCTTTCACGAGTACCTAGACTCGACTTTAATGCAGTAAAAATCTCTTAAAATAAACGTTCACGAAGGTTGCATTATTGATAGCATCTTTTTAGGGTTCCGTACCAAAATGGTAAAAAAGGAACCCTTATGGTGCGACTCTGTCTGTCTGTCCGTCTGTCACAGCCAGATATCACATTATCACATTACGAGACTGACATTATCATCATCGTTATCTACACTCACGGCAAATGAATTCGGGTCAATTTCTATATAATTGTTCATAGCAAATGACCCGAATTCAATATCCGTGAGTGTATTGGTTCTACTGTAACTGCATCTGAAGATGTAGAGGGAGGAGCAGGTGAATGATTAGTTTCAGGAAAACAGTTCATCTGGTTATTTACGTATATAATCGTTCGATCAGCTTTTTAGGGTTTCGTACCAAAATGGTAAGAAAGGAACCCTTATGGTGCGACTCTGTATGTCTGTCTGTCTGTTCGTCTGTCACAGCAAGATATCTCAGATCTACTGAAGCTTCGACTTGAAATTTGGAATAGTCTTAAAAACTGTTAATCCGAGCCTAATGGACAGAAAAAAAATCTTACTACTTTTTTTTTAAAGGAGACCGAAATGGGATGTCTTAAATCAAAAGTAGAGTTATTATATCGAGTGGGATTCAAAGGCCTTACTTAATGTGTAGATTCCAAAACTATTTTGTTTTTTTTAGATCTGTAGTTTTTGATTTAAGACAAAAACGTAAAAAAAAAATCCTGCCCCCCCCCCTATTGTCTCCGAAGTTACTGAACAGAAAAATAATTACCGATTGTTAATATCATCCTAAATCTTCTTCTTTTGCCTCGCCTTTTCCCGTTACGCGGGGTCGGCTTTCTCAAGGCTTACAACGCCATCTAAGCTTGGTAAAAGAATTATATTATTTACAATTATTCAACTTTGCAAACGTGACACAGTATTTAAATGTTAGAATTTATTTATTATTAGCTGTTTACGAACTAATTGTTACTATACTATGTTTCTTTGTTCAATTACTATAACATCGTTAAATGTTTAGTTTTTTAGTGCCATCTAGTTTTTGCCCGGAAATCCCCTAGCGGTCGGGTTACCAAAGTATGGAGAACGACAGTCCTCTTGTTTTAATGGTCCTTGGTCACCAATCACGACTTTGTTATATGTATATAGATAGAGAAGAAGATTTACAGTATTATAATTCAGTTTTAGAAAGAAACTTTAATTTCTATTCTAGTTTAAAAGAAGACAGTTAAAACTGGCTGTAAAACCTTTTTGAATGATACCTCATAATCCACATTGGCTTTAGTTTTTAAAATTAATCTTATGGATGACTCTTCTGGTTTTTAAATAGATTTTCTGCTCGTTTCTGCAGGAAGGATTGTAATTAGACTAATCATTTCAACAAGGTCTACGTTGCACAGTAACTTGGAAGAAATGCAACGCCGAAACTTTAAGGGAGTATAATTTAAGATTGCACTCAGTTGCAATTAAAGTTTGACTCGAAACAAACAAACTTCGGATGGAAAATTGAGATTCCAATTTTGAAGTGTTAATCAGTGGAGTTTTTCTTCGTTGTTGCTTGTATATTTCGCAATTTAAAAATCTGCATAATTTTATACATGTTCAATTTAGATCGTCAATGAACTCAAATTACTAAACCAATAACTACTTCATAAGTTCATATATGTACAGGTAATATAATGATTAACGAGATGTGAATAATATTTACTTCTTTTTATTTATTAGTAAGGAATATAATTCATATTATACGGTGTTACTTCACCCCAAGTCGTCCGGCAGAATGGATAGCTGGCTCCCACCGGTTCGAAACGAATTCCTCATTATTATATCACGATGTCACTTATTCATCGTGTATTATACCTAATGTTCTCCGTGGATTGAACCTTATATTTTAAACCTCGAGCTCGGCTGCTTAGTGTACAGCGCGCAGCTAAAAAACTTTTTTTTCACTTTTTTCCATAAGAAAGTGTATATTCTTAAATCTTCAAGACTCCCAATAACTCAGTACTACGGTTACTAGACCGTATTGGAATTTAACTATCGATTAAAAATACTTAGTGCTGTAGAGCACCGCTTTTTGTTTAAACTTAGCCAGATACACTGCGGAAATAACGCAGGCAGAGCCGCGAGTAATTGCTAGTCTTCAGTATACTAGGGTCTGATTTTAACAATCCTTGGATAAATCCCACCCGAGAGGTAAATTTAGCTTTCTCCTTTTCTTTCACATGGTAGAAAGGGAAGTAGCTCCACACTTATCTGGGCATTTTTATTTTAAATTTACGGTTCTGCGAAACTTAAGCTATGTTAAAATACCATCTTATTTATCAGTCGGTGACTAAATATATGCAGTTTGACACTAATCGTCAGTTTTGTGACGACCTGTTAACTGCTAGTTAACAGGACATTTTAAATGAAAATGCCCATCAAGCTGGTACATTTATTTGTCGACTGAAAAATCAAGCCAAACACAGATTTAATTTTGACAACATTACAATAGTAACTCGTATGAAAGTTATATTGCATATTCTCGTGATATTCAAACAGTCTAGACATTAAGCGTTGCCCAACGAGCTTAATTAATTTTCTGTCACAGAGAGGCAGTATAAAGAAGGCGCACAGGTAAATGGAAAAGGACATTGCCGACGCGTCTATGGAGCCTCGTACCAAATCAAAAGTCATTGTGTCAACACGAAACCAACTGTATCTTAAAGAACAAGAAACTGCCTTTCCTAATCACAAAATCCCATTAAAATTGTATTCGGGGATCCATAGGAAATATTGATATTGATATCCAGATTTCGAAGTTAGTTTTTGCGTAAGTATTTGTCAACCGGCCAAATACACAATCACCTAATAACTTTAATTCCTGACGTTGACGAGACTTCACCTAACTTAGTCGTATGACATGCCATTTTGGATGCCTGTTTTAGGTTTTTTTATTGTGCCTATTCCGATTGTTAAAATGTTATTATAAAAAAAGTTCTTTGAAAGTATTTTGATACATCGTGAGATAAAAAATATTGTAAAATTACATTTACGCTCAATGTCTCATATAGTGAAGTATCAGCGAAATATCACGAGTTTTTTGTAGCAAATAAAGAATTTAAAATGATTTACGTCCTTCGACACAAAATTGTGAAAAGTTACCTCCCGTGTTGTTTACATCATTTTATGTCTACAATTGGCCAGAAAGCGGCTTTTCCGTACGCGCAGCGTGCGGATAAAACCACATTATGGCCAGGTGTGGTATAAAGTACCTTATATTTAAACTTAGAATAAGACAGAATGTTAAGCTGTCAATTTTCTTGCTAAGATAAAGAAATTACATAGATATGGATTGTCTTTTAAACTCATGTGAAAAGTAGTCTTAAGAAAGAACGAGACAAACTGTTACTTTCCTGGGTACAGGACAGCTGGATTTAATTTATCTGAGTTACAAAGCAGTTCGTATATGAAAGAACCGCGGAGTTTTTTGGAATTAATATTTATGTAAAGTCGCCGTCAATAGAATTTGCTAACTTTGTAAATAAACCGCCATATTGAAATTGTCTCTGAATGATGAATTTACTAGTGATGGGGAAGACTCTTACTTTACTATTTTATGTCAAAACATATGGACTATTAAAGTATCGAACGCAAGAAACAGGTATTTTTAATTTACTTAATCAGAGGACGAATCGTTACTTGAAGATTATGTATCCACCAGTATTTATCACAAAAGGTGCCGTTATTTCAACCGTAGCTCTATCGATGATGCCGTCTAAATATTTCATTTTATTTTCTTAGGTACAGAGCGTAAGTTAGGTGGTGTGTAGCAGCTTTACAATATCACCAACTTTAGTCACAACGCTATCCTCATAGACAATTGTAGAATTTAAAAGAAACAAAAACGTCATTCCATTATGTCATAATAACCTATGTATAATTAAATTTTAAACTTTTAATGAAATATCCAAGATTCAATTATTTATTGTATGGTTTTGTATTTTACGGCAACGACCGTTTAAATAGTGTATGGTTTCAATGGTGTTTGATGAGGTGGTGTGAAAATTCAAGGAGAAACAGTGATACAACAAAGTTACGCCTTTTGTTTACATAGTTAGCAAATTCTTTTGACGGCGACTTTTATACATTCGCGTAGACGATGATGTTACTGTTATAGACCTTTTAGATTTAGACCGATTTTGTCTGTTAAATACAGTTTTAAGGAAATCATAAATTTTTTCATGGTGGCAGCGGATATCGAACAGCATAAGTAGTTCTATTTTAATTGATCGCAGATCTCCCTTTTAAATTTAGTAATAAAAAATCCATCTGGTTAAAAAAATAAAACTAAGGTTTTGGTTGTAACACAATTTAATGGCGATATTGGTACCAAAAGTCTGCAATCTTTTACTAGGGTCGATTAAACGACGAGTCGCGAACACAGATCTAATGAACAAAGTTTTTCGCTTTGCGTTCAAGTTTTCTGTGTTGCAATGGAATTACTGACATGCGCTGAAATTGAAATACGTATATCAAAGCAAATCAACTTTATAACAATGTGAAACTACGACTGATCATTATTTTCAGATGAAATTCGGAACACACGGTAAGATATAAAGTCGCCGTCAATAGAATTTGCTAACTTTGTAAATAAACCGCCATATTGAAATTGTCTCTGCATGATGAATTTACTAGTGATGAGGAAGACTCTTACTTTACTCTTTTATGTCAAAACGCAAGAAACAGGTATTTTTAATTTGCTTAATCAGAAGACGAATCGCTACTTGAAGATTATGTATCCACCAGTATTTATCACAAAAGGTGCCGTTATTTCATCCGTAGCTCTATTGATGATGCCGTCTAAATATTTCATTTTATTTTCTTAGGTACAGAGCGTAAGTTAGGTAGTGTGTAGCAGCTTTACAATATCACCAACTTTAGTCACAACGCTATCATCATAGACAATTGTAGAATTTAAAAGAACCAAAAACGTCATTCCATTATGTCATAATAACCTATGTATAATTAAATTTTAAACTTTTAATGAAATATCCAAGATTCAATTATTTTTTATATGGTTTTGTATTTTACGGCAACGACCGTTTAAATAGTGTATGGTTTCAGTGGTGTCTGTCGAGGTGGTATGAAAATGCAAGGAGAAACAGTGACAAAACAAAGTTACGCCTTTTGTTTACATAGTTAGCAAATTCTATTGACGGCGACTTTACATAAATATTAATTCCAAAAAACGGCAATAGTTGACATCCTGCTGTCATTCTGTTGCTTTACCAACAAGTAGATCAGTGTCAAGTACGGAGCTTATGTTTCTTAAAGGGCGGAGAACTACAGCAGGAAAAAGTTGGAAACAACGTACGGACTAAATCGCGGGGTGGAATCTAACTAGCATAATTTGAAACTACACGTTTTTTGTTAAAATTATATATTTTTTGGATTCTCATGACATTTTGCGCAAATAAAATGTATCGCGCTATAAATAATAACTGATGCCGTCGAAGGAATGACCCTCTTTATGCTGGCACGGAAAACCGACCCAGTCGAATCACCTTAAATTAAACTGATGTTTCTTTGATACCATGCATGAATACCTACACGGTTAGCTCGCGCGTGATGGAGATTGCTCCGTATCGATCATAAACAGTCTGAATTATTTGATACTAATAAATCAATTTTAGTTCAATATATTTGAAAAGTCAAAGGCCGTTTACAGTAGATTTAGTGCTCCCTTTGTGCATAACCATTAATTAAATACGTGGCATGTAGCTGGGCCCAGTAATTAATAAAGGGCTGGGTAGTGATTGAAGTATCAAAGCCGACGCCCGCCGCCATTCAAGTCGCACTCACGGTGGGCGGTCCGATAATCCCATTTACTTACCTTGACACACCATCCGAAAAAACACCGAGAAAAATACCTCTAGCCTACTTTGGTAAAATGTGTTAATGCCTAAATATAAATATTAGTTATTGACGCAGTGAGAGATCTACGAGAGTAGGCCTGTGCCCAGCAGTGGAACGCATATGAGATGATGATGATTATTAGTTATATATAATAATAAATAAATATAACATACATAATACAAAAAGTAAACTGTTACAATAATAGAACTGCATTTTGTATCTAGTTTCGCATAGAAAGTATTTCAAACTCTAATAGGCTAAAAGTGACCGAACTCTGAACATATTTTGAAACAAACAGCTTACATACATTATATACGCATACTTACATGCAAGTTAAAATAATGCTTGTTATATATTTTATAATTAGTAATTATATTGTGTAAGCGGATGCCCATCCCGCAAAATAACTGTCGTCGAGTTGCGGAAAACTAGCCCGCGTAAACCTAGGTATGACCTATATATGTATATTTGACGACCGCTTTAGCTTAGTTGGTAGTGATAGTGACCCTGCCTACGAAGCAAGAGGTCCTGGGTTCGAAACCCGGTAAGGGCATTTATTTGTGTGATGAGCACGAATATTTGTTCCTGAGTCATGGATGTTTTCTATGTATTTAAGTATTTGTATCTATTAAATATATCGTCGTCTAGTATCCATAACACAAGCCTTATTGAGCTTACTATGGGGCTAGTTCGATTTGTGTAAGATTGTCCCCTAATATTTATTTATTTATTTATTATATTCTATAAGCGGATTTGATGGTGTCCTGTTTTGGCAGAGGTAGAAATAAAAGCCAATGAATTATTATGGGATATAATGTCGTCGCCACCATGCTAAACTTACATATCTGTAATTTTTGTGAACTTGGATTTTAGACCTAAACCTATACAGGTTTAGGTTATGTACTCACCATCATTAGGTATGTTAACATTCGGTGAGGCAAATAAAAGAGGTTGAGACTTTTTAGTCTTGTCAGCTAGATTGTACGAACTTGTGCTTTTTAGGGTTCCGTACCTCAAAAGGAAAAAACAGAACCCTTATAAGATCACTTTGCTGTCCGTCTGTCAATACCCTTTATCTCGGGAACGCGTGGAGGTATCGAGTTGAAATTAAAACTATATAATCAGGTCTATGGTCGCTTAAACCTGTGAAAAAGTCAAATATCTAAGTAAAAAAAAAAACTGTCCGTTTATGCCGCAAAAAACGTACATTTTCTTTCAAGGAAACCAAAATTTATAGGGTACTTTCCGTTGACCTAGAACTATGAAATTTAGCAATACTCATAGTAATAAAACAACTTAAACGGATTAAATCGCGTATATTACTACATTTTAAGTCCCGACGTTTCGTAACCCTTTTCAGCGTTCGTGGTCGCGGGTAGACTGAGAAAATCATAAATTTCCTCTGTCAAAATTACTGTTGTGCAAACCTACCCACTTTAAAAAATACAAATTCAATATTAGTGTTGCCAGATGGGCCTAATGTGTAAAGATGTTCACACACATGCCAGAAGGGCTTAAAAACCTAACCTTAGAAAAAACTAGCGGCGCTTCCAAAAGGCATACTTGATAAGAAAGAAGGCCAAGGAAACTTATCAGCCACGCCTTATGCAAAAAAGAAAAATAATTAGTAAATAATTAGTAGTGGTAGTAGTAGTAGTAGTAATTATTTTTTTTATTATTATTTTAATTATGTAGTAATATACGCGATTTAATCCGTTTAAGTTGTTTTATTACTATGAGTGATAATCGCGGAAACCGAAGACAATATTTAGCAATACTGTCTTATACCACAAGTATCGGGAAAAATCTGAAAACTATACTTTTGTAATTTAATCATAAAACATATAGTCTTTATTTAAAGTATTTGTACCGAACCCTCGGTGGGCGAGTCTGAATCGCACTTGTCCGGTTTTTTCAAATAACCCAGCTGACAAGTTACCTGTAAAGAATATCAATGTAGGACTCACAATGTATTTATCCACAATGATAAATGGCAATAATTACACATTAAGTAAAAACATAACATCTTAGGTCATTTGTAAAGTTCAATCAAGTCCGGTTCACCTAGAAACAATATTCAGGCGAGCGAGCACCAACCAAATTGAGCCGGAATCATTTATAAATGGGGGGATAAACGGGAGGCATGAAATAGGTGGGGTAGGTGCGCCGATGCATTTTGCATGAGTCTACGGTCGCTATATCTGTTGTAGTTGTTTACACATAGAGAATAATTATTTAATACAAATACAACAAGTAGAAAGCTTTTACTTAGCGAACAGTGAACACACAAGAGCTTGTATTCAGTGTAATCGTATTAGAACGGCTTTCATGCATACTATATGTTTTAACTGATAACCACATTTTTACTAAAAAAAAACCCGACCGCGGTGCACTTTGAAACTGCATAAAATCCGCCATTTTGTTTATTTTAACGAACTTCATACCCAGTGACACTCGCACCATCAAGACGAATCTAATGATCTATCATTTATCAAAATCGGATGTGCGTTGAGTAGTTACGAGCGGACACAGGAACGGACATACATACATACAGGTCAAACACATAACCCTCCTTTGGGCTTCGCCGCAGTCGGGTAAAAATACTACTAAATTATACATATACAACTAAATCTATCTATCCATACATATTATAATATCGTAGCAAGACTTAAAAAAAATCGTGCAATAATTAGATTGTCAGAAATAAGTGGTAAAACCCAAATAAATACGACTTCGACAGTTTGCCGGTTAGCCTGTTTGTTTTGTGCTCGCATTACGCAAAAACTACCGGAGCGATTTCTGTGAAATTTGGTGTGCAAGTGTACAGATTATGACCCATGTTAACACATACAATCGAAGACACTGCTAACCACTTGTCACCCTTATTACAATGTATTAAGGTCTACTGATGGTCACTTAACTGTGTCTTCGTTTGTACGATACGTTTTACGACAATGAAAAAACAGACATTTACCTTATTCCACCTCCACGAACGAAGTTGCGGGCGTGTCTTTAGTATGCAATCATGGTATTATTAAACCGCGATTAGAATACGATTGAGCACATATGTTGCTTTCGCATTCATACAAGAAATTACATTGTCAATGGTAGAGTGTGCAGATAAATGAAATTACTTATTTCAGTACGAAAATGTTCTAAAGCTTGGGAAAAAACATAATTTATATTACCTACTTAAAATAAAATTGAAATGCAATCATTATAATTATTCAGGAACACCATCAAAAATTATTCCCTAATAAATAACACTATCATCTTCAGTTATTCGATAACATGAAAATTATGTAGAAAATAATGACAGTTTTGTCAAATACTGTCGACTTTAATATCTTTTTACAAATGGGTGTATTTTGAAAAACGTAATTTCGCTGTCATGACATATTGGCGAATACTGAGAAGGTTCTGCCTTATTAGAATTGGACTTTTGGTTACAATGTAGAATCAGTCAAGTTCTAACAAGTAACCAACGAATGCCAGTCCAGTGAGGAGGAATCTTTTAAATATTGGTGGCCAGAGAAATTACGCCAGCGAAAATACACCCAAATAAATGACACAGTATTTACCAAGAATAGGCAGAGTTGTAATATACTAATATGTACTGCATAATTACGTATAATGAAGCATACGGCGTAAATATCTAAGTGTCTGCACTTTTAAACTATGAAGATATTTTGATTGACTTAAAATTATATTTTTCTACTCCTGTACTTTTATCTGTCTTTTACTTGGTCACGAACACTAATATAAGAACATACATAATATGAGTTCAGAGAAGTTTATACCCTATAAAAGCACTTGTGTCTTTATAGTCGCAAAAAGATACTGCTAGCAGCCACAATCTTCTAAATCTAGATTAAACATAGGTCAAGGATTACGCGTTCAATACTAACTTTACAATACAAATGCACAACTACCAACTTAATAGACAAATAAATTCCTGCGGTTTTTAAGAAAAACAAAACTTTCCGAACTAAATTCTTTGATGCCAACATAATTTTGTTTTAATATCGTCACTGCGTGTCACTAGCGAGTATACGTCAAATTAAAAACAAAGTTTACCATAGACACATACTTATTATATTATCAGTCATATGTCATATTTGCCTTGTTTGCGCGCTATGTTTAATTTTATATTTTAAAATCTAGTCGTAGAAAAAGTATTGTATGCAACGTTATATAATTAAGTCAATAAACGCTCATGGCGTCTCTATTTGCGATACTCGCCGCCGCGGCGGTTTGTAGCCAAGTTATGAAGAAAGGAAATAAGCGTTGGATGATTTGAAACCTCCTTAGCTGAAATAACGTATGAGTGAGTTCTACATTTTAAAACAAAACTCATAACTCTCTCTGGAGCTATAGATTTTCATACCAATTTACCTCCCATGGGAATGATAAAAACTATAACTCCCATAGGTTAATCAGCTCTAGCTGCTCTATATGCCTGCATGTTATAACACCCTTTACGAGCAAGTGTGATGATGATGAACAAATCTTTCTAATTGTCTTTGCGCAATTTATTGGATATGACATGCGACTTTATTTAGAGTCGGGTAAAACCCGGGTATTTTGACTCAGAACCCGGGTAAAAAAAACCTAGTAATTAATAAAAATTATGCATGTATCGTTTTATTTTAAAGATAATAAATAAAGTCCGCCTAAAAGCATACGCGAAAAGCATCCTATGCTTGCTTATCTTAACTGACACGGCCGGCGATTCAGGCAAATTAATTGCAGGTAATGCAACCCGGGTACCCGAAAACCCGGGTAACTACAGAGTCGGATAATACCCGGGTTTCATATTTGACCGGGTATTACGTTCCCTATTATTTACCTTCTGACAATCCAATTGAAAATATTACGATAAGTTCTCGAATCAAGTTATCCCGAGCTGCAAATCGACTACAGTATCATAATATTGTCTTCGGTTCCCGCGATTATCACTTATCCTTTCAGCGTTCTTGCTCACGGGTAGTCTACCCGCGACCACGAATGCTGAAAAGGGTTACGAAACGTCGGGACGTAAAAATGCAGTAATTACTCGATTTAATCCGTTAAAGTTGATTTATTACAATTACTACAGACAGTATCATCGAAGTGTTAACTTGATATTTTTTTTGCAATCAATCCCTTACAAATAAAAGATACCTAAATCAGATTGTATCATCGATTTCTTTCTATTATTATTTTAGGTACCTACATGTAAATATGTTTTGAGAACGACCGACAATAATAGCGTTGTTTAATAAAACAGTAATTGTTATGGCTCATCTTAGAGTGTAATACTATTAATTTCATAGTAGTTCTCTTCCGGGCTAGCACATCTGGCCGCGACTTAGGTCATCGCGCGATAGAGCACACCCCATCACTTTTGAATATGGGTGGATTAATTTTCAACGGGACAAGGAATTTTGAAATCAATTGCCTTATAGAAATTTGAAGTAATTGAGATATATATCTTGAAATGCTGGAATTATCAATAGGGCAGAAATTGGAAGTCCTTACGCTTTAAGGCCTTAGACGTCTGAAGAGCTTATCGATCTAGGCCAGCGGTCGGCAACCTGCGGCCCGCGGGCCGCATTCGGCCCTTGAACCGCTCACTTGCGGCCCTATATTCCGGTCTGTTTTGCCGTCGCTTTATTCCGAATAGTATAAAATCACAAATTATTAACAAAATACGGCCCGCGTCAATTCCTAAGCTACTATATGGCCCTTGGCTGCTAAGCGGTTGCCGGATCTAGGCTATTTTCTCTATGATCTGTCAAAAAGACTCGTTCTAGAGAACGAGTCTTTTTGACAGTTTTTCTGCTTAGCCGTTGAGTTCAGGATTATTGCATTCTAAAAAATAATATGCAATTGCAATGTATTTAGAAAAGGATCGATATTCGGAATCCGGACCGCAAAATGACGAGTTTTTGGACAGCGAATGCCACGGGCCAACAATACTGGACAGATATAATATAGTTGGTCAGCTTGCAACAGCAATTTGACCAATGAGAGCACGCCGTATGCCTCGGCGACATTATATTAGACCAATCAGATCGCGAGCTGCAGCGCTTCACGCGACCCTGACACTCCGTACAGCCACTGTGTCCTACTAGTAATTAGCAAAATAAAAAATAACGTTGGTTGGTATCTGCGTTTAATTATTGTGCTCAAACACCTACCCTATCAGATATTATTAGGAAAATGGCGGAACAATTTATTTGTTTTTCGTTTTATACTCGTTTAAAAAGAAAATCTTAAAGATACATTTTCAATACGATGGTTAATTAGAAGTGGTGTACATTATCAAGTTTGAAAGAAAATTTACACTATAAATTCAACGATTCAATAGTACATTGTGTATCAAGGGCGGTAAGTAAGGAATTACAAACGAGTGTTTGTTACAAGGCCGAGGCAAAGCCGAGGGCTTTAATAACACGAGTTTGTAATTCCTTTACCGCCCGTGGCACACACAATGTTTTTCATCACACTTGTGAGGAAATCTGATTAAAATAACCTTACTTAACCTAAATAAAATTGTAAAACTGACAGTGACATTATCCATAGACAATGCGAATGTCAACTCACGTTCGGAAACCATAGCGGTAAAAACTTAAAATGTGTGTTTTTATTCTTGCAAAATACTGAAATGCACTATAAACATTTAATTAATGTTACAGAAATATGTGTTTACATGTAGTTGCAATAACAGTTCTCTTTAAATAAATATTTCAGTAATAAAAGTTAAAAAAGTACGTTGGCGTTTCCTTTGAACATGACAAATAAGAGTAAAATAGAACCAGCGTTTCAAATTTAAAAAGAAAACCATTACGCCCTAGGGCGTAATAGGTCATTTACGGCCCGCAAAACCTGCGTGTAATGACACCATTTTCGAGCAAGTGTGATGAAAAATAATATAAGCTATCTAGTATTAGAACTTCCAATTGGCAAATATTTTGTAATGTAACAGTGTTTTAAGTATTTGTATGGATAAATAATACAAAGGTGGTATCTATTCGGTAAAAATAAAATTGTACTATAACGTATTACAATATTATAATGCCATCAATTTCTAAGACTTGGAAAAACCGAACTCGCTCATCGATAATCGCTTCAAACTTGCTTCTACGGCATCTTCTTATGTAGATCGGCATCAGTTATGCATGTATAGGTTGTATTTTATAGCTTGAACATTTTATTTGCGCGAAATAACATGAGAACTTTCAAAAAGCGAAGGTATGTAATTTTAACAAAATACGTTTAGTTTTAAATTATGCTGATAGATGGCGCTGATCTCAAAAGCTTAATTGCACGTTAGTTCTGGTTTTTAGAGACTTCTAATGTCATTTCGCAGAGACAAAATGTGTCAAGCTATAAACTAAAACTTATTTTAAAATTAATGTCGTGGAAACAAATAATGACCCTCTTTATGTTTGTATGGAAAACCTACAGACTCGAATCACCTTTAAGTTAAAATGTCTCTTTTTACTTCACCTCACTGCAGTCGAGTAAGCCTACGAGTGTGTTATGTTACTTATGTACGAGTACGTACCTATAGATAGAAAATAAAACGTATGTTGAAGATATTTTCAAAAAAATGACGGCGCAGGTTATTTAATGTGTCTGAATCCAATGAAAATGTACAATATGCTAATATTGATAATTACTTTCATCACAATTAGCTCAACTAAGAAACTTTTGTTTACAATTTTTATTATTCATTTACTTGCCTTGCTTAAGTACGAGTATATGCGTTTTTATGTTTTCTATTAGGTACTTACTTACCGGCTTGTCTAATAATATCAGGCATTTAAGCGACTTATCCTACAGCTCTTAAGGAAAATGTACGCCAAATCTGCAACGGCTGCCCGAAGATATCTATTACGCCATGCCACTGTAACTTACCTAATTTTCATTTTGAAGTCTTATTATCTTTGTTAGAGCTAATCCCATCTAATATACATACTTAGTTCTACTATACACATGCACATAATTATCTAAGAGCAATATCAGAGCCATAACAGGTATTAATGGCAGTAGGAACATAGCGAAGCCGTAGCTGTACTAACATAAAAAACGTCAGTAGATACGACGTGGGTACGTAAATGGCGAAAGTGCTCATAATAAGCCAAATAATCTCCACCCACGAGATACAGTCTGTGGAGATATCTGAAGTAGTGAGTAACCTAAAGTTTTTTGAACGTTCCAGGCTCAGAATTAAGGGTGAATTTTTTATAAGGACGCAGGTACTAGAAGGAGGGAGCGCTCCTGGAGTCGCCGGCAAGGTCTGCATATTGCATTAGATTTAAATTGTTTACGTCGTTAGGAAAGAAAGTTCTCCCGAACTGGGCGAGAGGCGAGAAACTTCTTCGCGTAGCTCGGTATATTTAATTTTTCCGCATAGATATAATCGTACGAGTATGATTCTGACCTTACTCATAGCATTTAAATATTGTATGCAGAAAAAAATCCTTTCAGTCTGTTTTAGAATCAATTGCAGATGCAATTTTTTTGGACATACATGGATGCGGATATTTTGGGACTCGCGTTAGTAGCGAAGCGAGGGGTACCTCTTGAGACAGTAGTACTACTGGTACTACCACGTAGTTCAACTGGTAAATGATAGACCCTAAGGTCACTAGTACTAAAAATACAATTACGAACGAAGAAAATAAAAGAAAGCATTTAAAAAAGGAAAATACTCTCGCATTTTTCTCAAAACATCTGATTGTTTAAAGAATTTTCTACGTGATGATCGTGCCGTTATGTTTAGTTTATTGAAGCCGGATGTTATAAAATGACTGAAATATTCAATTGATAACACATCGTTGTGTCACACTACGCCTATTGTATTGTATCAGTATAAAATTAAAGATGGCTAATTACCGACACACTCGGGTGCTGGAGTCAGTGCCGGCCAGGCTCGCCATGCAGAAACTATTACTCATGCTAATTATAGTATTGCTGAATTATAACCAACATGTGAATTGTGTGTCCGTTGTCGAGTTTATACATGGTAAGATAAACGGAATCAAAAATTTCTTTGCCGGTACCTATACAACGATCAAAACTCGTCTAGAAGATGCTTATAAATATGCCAAAAATATTGGTAAAAATAAAAAACCTGGTTTGAAGACCATCCTGCATCACAATATTTCATCCATGTTTCGAAAGGAGCCATTAACAGTACTTCAAAACACAAGACCTGACTTGAACCTCCACTTCAGTAGAGCGGCGCATATCCTCACGACTCCTCAGCTCGCTGCCACACATGGACGTATCATCGAAACTCACGTTACTTACACTTTAGACGGTTACATCTTAACATTGCACCGATTGCGTTGCAGTGAGTCCAAGAAAACTACCAACCCAAAACGGACGATTTTACTTCATCACGGCCTACTAGGTAGCTCAGCGGATTGGATACTGCTTGGACCCAAAAAGTCACTCCCTTACATTTTGTCCGACGCAGGACACGATGTTTGGTTGGCAAACTCAAGAGGCAATTACTACTCGCGCACTCACGTGTCGATGAATTTTAATTCTGAAGAATATTGGAACTTTACCTGGCAAGAGATTGGTGAACGTGATCTACCGGCTACTGTGGATTACATCCGAAAAACGATCAACAGTACTGAGCCAATAGATTATATCGGCCATTCGATGGGAGCGACCGCTTTATTAGTCTTGCTTTCAGTTGAACGCAATTATAATAGCTACTTTAGGATAGCTTTTTTACTTGGTCCACTTGCATTTATGACTCACACTCGGGGTCCGCTACAGCTGTTGGCTACATTGAGCAAGACTGATCTCACGAAATTCCTGGGCACGAGAGAATATATGCCTATGAGACGAACTTCATTATATTTATCATCCACATTGTGCAAAGATCTTGAAACTTATTGTAGAAATTCGTTGTTTTTTCTCACTGGCAGCCCTTTACAAGAAGGGTCGAGAACTACCGAGTTTACGGATCAGTTGCAGGAATACAGCCCAGCAGGTGGATCGACTAAAACAATCATGCATTACATAGAAATGATCGCCAGTAAGAAATTCCATAAATATGGTAAACCAGACTGGAAATTCAAATTGAAATACATAAGCGCCCCGATTTTAATTCTCAGCTCAAATGACGATTTAATATCGAACGCAACCGATAACCAGATGCTGTATCTTTCTATTTTAAATCCCGTGGGGCATATTATAATTAAAGAGCAAAATTTTAGCCACACGGAGTTTGCTTGGGGATTTAATGCGGATGCATTGTTTTATTACAAGATCAGAGATTTAATTGACCTTGGTCCTGATGTTATTAAAGTATAAATCGAAACGCTATGAAATGAGATTTAAAAATAATCTAGCACTAAACACTAATTTCAAACTAAAGATGCATAGAACAAGCCAAAATGTAATGTCGATAAAAATCTACAACCAAATTCCTGACAGTTAACATTAAAGCAGAAAAAACGGAAAATGTATTTAAAACATTGTTAAGCTACTACATACACCTTACAAGAATTCGTAAATGACCAGAATGTTTAATGATAATATAAAAAACCTCGGACTGCCTATATCCAAATCTTTCCAATGCCCTCCAGGGTGTTTTGTATGTTACTATTTTTTTCTTATGTAATTAGTATGTAAGGATAATATGTAACATGTGAATGCAATGAATAAATGAATATGAATAAATAAACTGATGTGTTGTTAAAGAAGTACGTGTATTATAAAATTAGGAATTAATCCATTAAGAGGTATGGAAGAGCAGTAAATAAAATTATTATGGAATAAAGAAACTCATATACATACTACATTACATAGCATAGACCCAAGTATAACACTCCTTTTTCTACTCCTGTACTTTTATCTGTATTTTACTTGGTCACGAACACTAATATAAGAACATACATAATATGAGTTCAGAGAAGCCTATACTCTATTCCCCATAACAGCACTAGTGTCGCAGTCGCAAAACGATACTGCTAGCAGCCACAAACTTCTAAATCTAGGATTAAGCGCTCAATTCTAACTTTACGATAAAAATCAGATAAAAATGCACAACTACCAACTTAACAAACAATTAAATTCCTACGGTTTTTAAGAAAAACAAAACTTTCCGAACTAAATTCATTGATGCGAACATAAAAAAAGTATTTTTAATATCGTCACTGCGTGTCACTAGCGAGTAGGTATACGTCAAATTTAAAAAAAGTTTACCATAGACACATACTGTCAGTCATATGTCATATTTGCATTGTTTGCGTGCTATGTTTAATTTTGTATTTTATATTTTAAAACCTAGTCGTAAAAAAAGTATTGTATAATTAAGTCAAAAAACGCTCATGGTGTCTCTATTTGCGATATTCGCTGCCGCGGTGCTTCGTATCGCAACTCGCGCCATTCGCATTTTTTGAGCCTACTTATACAACTGTTGCATAAAATACTATTTTTGGGCAGTCGTATAAAATAACTATTTATTACGTGATTTTGTAACAAAATCAAGCATTGTTTAATCCTCGTTTCACATACTGCCGTTAACGTTATGGTATAAATACGCCTCCACTTTACCCAAAATTTAAGGTAAATGCATGTATTAACTAGCCATAAAATCTGCAGGTAACACCGACCGATTAATGTACTTCGAAGTATTCCGTTTGCTTTAGGAAGCTAAAGAATATGAATATGATATGAAGAATATGATGCTCCTTGAGCATCATATTCTTATACTTCAGTATGCGTAACAGTGCAAAAAGAGATAGAACATGCCAGTTTCTGCAGAAGCAGCGCGGACGCAAGTCGAGCTGTACTGAGCCTTGTTCGTTCAAGTAAGTAGGTTCGTGACTTGTCTGCTTAAGACATTTATACTAATAATTGAATACCTACTATACTTTGCAGTATTTAATATATTTATAAGGGTCAAATCTTGCTATCGTACCACATTTTATTAAAATATTTTTTTTGAACCGATAAAACTTTAAATAGTGTGGCGACAGCTTCACCAGTTTTGCTTCCTGGTGCTATTAACAACTGCAGCGTAATTTTTATTTTTTCTCTCTTTTATGTTATAATATTATTATACAATAACACATTACAAGTTCTTTAGTTTAAATGCAAACAATCGGCCTTTGTAAAAATCTATTAGCGACCCCACATATTGTTGTCTAGTTTTCTTCTTTTAGCGTTATCAATTTAACCACTATTATCATATTTTTGAAAGATCGATATTGTATAGTGACATTCTTATATGATTGTTTTTTTTTTACGTTACCAAGGCACCAAAAATATCCATACAATATTCTTACGTCCCTGACATACTTGACATCTTAGAAAATTTTGTCACATCATCCATATAAATATTCATGATGTTGACTACGTTCACATTGTTTAGTGTATTAAACAGTTATAATCTATTTTGTAGTCGGACGGTTAATTAAAGTTAAAATTACCTACTTTTTATGAGTCGGTAATACATTTTATGTTTGTACTTACATATTCCATTACCAACCCATAGGATACATATACGATCGAAAATAGCGTCTAATGGTTGCTATTACCGACCCATAGGGTCTATTTACGGTCGGCAATTCCTTTTTTGGTTGCTATTACCGATCTTATGCCTATCCTATTGTTTCATTTTGTTACAATCGATAATAGCTGCAAAAAATCGTTAATAGCTTCACAACGGCAATAGCAACAATCGACTTAGTCACTTAATTTGTTTTTTTTTTTATAAGATAGTCCTTTATTTTAAAGCAGTTGACTTCGTTAATATGTGTTTTATACTTAACACTAGCATTATTTAACTAAAAAACCTATAGCTGAGATCAACCAGTAATACCAGTATGCTTAAAAAAATTATGGTAAATTTCTAAATTGTCTTAAGGGGGTCGTTAATATCTGCGTTTACCTTATTGTTGTAAAATTGTAATTGTAACAGTCTGAACCTATTTAATTGAAATAAGATTCAAGAATGTAGACATTTATTAACCCCAACCCTAAAAGGTGCTGGAATAATTTGCAACACAAAATGTTTAATCCCTATTGCGCACATTAGTCGAACCCATTGTTTTATAGAAAGTCGTTTATTTCAATTTCCTGCGATAAAAAGGATTCTAAAATGCAAATTGGATAGAAAGTAGATACTGGGCATTTTAGGTATAATTATTCTAAGCGCTTTTCCCATTTCGTTTGGTGTTTGCTGCTTTTCACGATCACAGGTGAGGAGGTACGTCCCGTAGAAAAGGGCGTTGACCCCCTTTGGTCTCATCTGTCCGATCCGACCCTATCGAGGTGGACCGGGACAAGCGACCTGGTTCGACCCCAGGCGCCCCCGGCCTCCACCCAGTCCTATCCACTCAGGGTGGGCCGGCTAGCGACCTGGTTCGACCCCAGGGAACGCTACGGCCGACCACCCGGTCAAACTATCGCTATGCCCAATAAGGGTCGCGAGTTAGTCAGTTTTCAAAAAAAAGGTCTCATCATCAAGGTATTCCGGAAAAAACATATATTTGAACATTCTCAGTTTTAAATTTTAAGAAAATAAACGTGATATACTTTTACGTTTTTGGTAAGGCCAGGTGGGGTAAGACGGACAGTATGAAAATTCTATGCAAGAGTTCGTCTTGCCCCACCTGACCTTATTACTAGTAGATACAAGTAACGAACTTGAACTTAAGATTTAAAATTACCATTTTTCTGCTGAAATACAATCAACGAAACTTGCAAGAATTCATTTTACAATTGTATATTATTTAATAGGTCTCTTACGATTCTGAATGAGTTTAAGGAGTAAGAAATCTTGTAACTGTGGTTTTTATTAGTACAAATTCGATTTTTCTTGCTAAAATGATGATTTTTCAAAAATATTAAAAAATATTTTATTGGTTTTTAATGAAGAATATTTAAACAAAATATTATACGGGCCAAATGCAGAAAAAATGTACCTTTTACTTTTTTGTGTGATCATGGTGAGTCTTATACCATTTTACTCAGAATCATGAGCACTTTTCATTTATGAAATAAAAAAAGCTGTCCAAAATGTCCAAAATTTCCGTACAAATTTTGAATCTCAGTTTCGTTATGCTCAAACTAAATATAGGGGAAAATAGTAATGAAAATGAGATTTTTTTTTCAGTTTCGTTCCCCTGTATTTAATTTGGGCGTAACGAAACTGAGATTCAAAAGATAAAAAAAAAAGTAAAAGGTACATTTTTTCTGCAATTGACCCATAACATCTAAACAAAGAATCTCAAGTTTCCCATGCTAAAATTCAACCGCAATTTCAAAAATTTTTCCTTGTTCGTAGAGAACGTTATATAAATAATATACTCGGTCAATTTAAACTTTCTAGCTTTAGTACTATTGTCACTGCTCATTTACAAAATTTCAACCTCTATTTAACTCCTTGAGTTTAGAGGATGAGATAAAAATAAACGGCAAAATCACTTTTTAAACTTATTATGAAAAGCCTATGTATGAAATCTCAGATCTCCGTTAATAATGACATGTTCCCCATACAAATTTTCAACCCCTATTGAGTCCCTTAGGGGATGAATTATGAAAAACAGTGAAATTACTTTTCTTTAATTCTTATGAAGAGTCTATAAGTATATAGGTATCTGAAGTTTCAAACTTCTTAAAAAATGTGTAGTCCCCAGACAACTTTGAACCACTATGAACCCCTTAGGGGATGAATTTCAAAATTTCCTTTCTTATCACTCATTTACACCATATATAAACACTGTTCTGTGAAAAAAAACATGTTCCTAAGTTCAGTAGTTCGAGCTGTGCGTTGATGAGTCAGTCAAGACTTTGCCTTTTATACCTTGTATATTTAAAAGAAATCTTTGTGTAAGTAGGTACTTTACACAGGTAAAGCGTGGGCCATGGTGAGCGCAATTTGATTTCCCTGCGTAATCTGATTTCTTGTATCCTTATTGGACATTCTCATTTCTGTGAGACGTTGAATAAAGATCGTCTCGATCGACCCTGCGAATTGGAGCTCACCGCACCACGTTACGACAACACACGTGCATTGGAACTGCGGCGTCCAACACGCCGCGTTGATTTCCCGGGCGACCGATATTAGCGCGGGCAACGGAACACCGCATACGTGAACGCCCGTCACAGCAACTTATTCAGAGATTATTGTTTTCACTTTATAGCTGGCCTTTTTAATTATTTAGCAACGTATGTACAGGTAGCGTAAAATGGGGCCAATTAAGACCCGCAAGGCTATTTGGTACCTAACTACTAAGAAAATATTTGTGAAAAGTCTATTTAATTTTTTCCATAACAATGGTAAAAACATAGATCTTCATCTGTCAGAGCCTAAGTCTAATGTGAAATTGGTTAGTGGTCTATAAATAACCTTTTTATTAGTTTAAGTCATTTCTCCAAATTGGCTCGCAAATCTTTAATAGCCCAGTTTTACAGTAATTCAATCTACAGAGCGACTTAAATTATCCGTTTCAAATTTTGCAAACAACTGAAATATGGCATACTTAATTAAATATAAAATCGGTTGCATTATGGCACCATCGTGCTGACCTGACTAAAACTCACTGATGACATTATTTGGACTAGTATATTATTATTGTATTGTTATCATGAGTACATGGGCCATTTTTTCAAAGTTGTACACTTAACTCTTTTTTAGATCTGAGAAATTTTACATCATTTCTACTCAGAATCACGCGTACTATCCGTCTCTGATAGAAGAAAAAAAGGGTCCCAAATTTTTCATACAAATATCGCTCTTCCGTTCCGTTACCGCCATACAAGTGTGTATGGAAAAGTATCGGAAAAAATTTGGGACACTTTTTTTCTCCTATCAGAGACGATAGTACCTACGCGTGATTCTGAGTAGAAATTATGTAAAATTTCTCAGATCTAAAAAAGAAGTTAAGTGTACATCTTTAAAAAAAATGGCCGACCAATACTTTTATGCAGTTATCATACCGGTAGTTTGCAAGTTGCAACCAACGTTTATTGTGGTGTTTACCAATCTAGTAAGAAAAGCTCTTTGCCTGCCAGGCCTGAGCTTGTTGGACTATAATAGTACATTACACAACTAGGGTGGTAATACAAAGAAAGGCTGAGATCGCAGAAGTTTGCGGCCCGAGCTGCAAGGGACGAGGGACGTAAATATGCGATCGAGGGCTTTCTTTATTACCTCCCGTGTTGTGTACATAATTTTATGTCTACACTTGGCCAGGAGCGGCTTTTTCCGTACGCGCAGCGTAAGGGTCTTGACAGACGGACAGACAGACAGACGGACAACAAAGTGATCTTATAAGGGTTCCGTTTTTTCCTTCTGAGGTATGAAACCCTAAAAACTAAGTGCAGTACCTACAGGTACGGGATCGTTTTGCATTTTAACGTTCGAAATGTAAATTGTAAATAAATTCACTGTATATATGAGAGCATTCAATAAAGAGTGAATTCGGTCGAAGAGGGCACTACAATTGGATGAATTACAGCGTTTCAGCATGATACTGGGCAGGCCGCGGTATTGGAGTTAATAAAACGTTACGACAGAAACTGACGTCATTCATGCGAGAAACGTGTTACACAGATTCGCAAGTTTCGCTACCCGTGTCATGCTGCTAAAGGACTGAAAGACGCAATCAGAGCGTAGTTTGGTGAAACGTTTAGCCTAGTGGGAGTGACTCGGCCTGTGAAGCAAGCATTCTGAAGTTCAGTCCTGGTAATGGCAAATATTTGTGTGATGAGCACGGGTATTTGTTTGTGAGTTCTTGTATTCTTGTATATACATATAAGATGGGGTAATCCAGATATAGGTACGAGTACATTTAACAAACACTGTCTTGCCGTGTCTCTCCGTTTGTCCCTTCACGGTTTGTAAACTCGAAAACTACGATGTGGAAGTTTTGCGGTCATAAGTATTCGGTTATTTTAAATATTTGAATTTGGTTTAAAATTTATACCGTCAGCTTCGATTTCACAGATATACCGCGCGTGGACAGATATCACGGTGAAACTATTGCTTGTTTGCATATGGATTCCCTTAATCCACACGACTGATTTGCAATACAGATTTGTTTAATACAGGAGGCCAATAATTACGGAATCAACTGGTCCCGTACTACCGTCGTAAACAAACGCCAATAAAAAGAAATGTCTCGTATGCCAATTAATTTTTATTTCGTTTTTATTAGTTGTTCTATAGGCAATAGAAATCCATAATTATTTTGTGAAAATGTAACGTCTGTACCTATTATAGTTGAACCTACCTAGAAGATAATTTATAAAGGCTTAGTAAGTCCTCCTCTCCCAAAAATTGCAGTGCCCAACAGGGTTCACAATGGTCTGTAGCTTTAAGTTAACATCTGTACCTACTTTTGTGAAATTGCAATAAATGATTGAGTATGTGGCAGACGGACGGACACAGATGGACAGCGGAGGCTTTGTAAAACCAGTAAATAGAAATAAGGAAAAGGAAACTTATCTTAATATTACTTTACAGTAACCCAGCAGCGTCTTGCTCAGACTCCTTCCACTGAGCCCCGCGTGATTTCAAAATCTGCGGAGACATATGGCTTCGTGATTGCAAATTAATTTTTCCTATAGTGTATTTCTTATATGAAAATTTTGCTCGGGATATTAAGTAGTTTAAAATCAGCCTTATGAACAAAATCAAACATAAATAATAAGTAATAAGAGTGTAAGGACCTCCGCCTCTGGCTTGCCTTAACCGGCCGTCCAGAGTGGAGTCACGAGAGCTATATGCTCCAGGCGTGGAAGTGTTAAAGGGCATAACGCCGCGAGTACCCTCGGAGAAAGCGTAGCACACCTCTCGACACCCTCCTATGGCAGCCCTCGGCACCGGTGTTGCCCCTAGCTAGGCCATTGCTCATAATGTCGCTATTTATTTAACGGGCCCATCAGCGGAGGGCAAGTCACGGTCTGCCAGTGCCCTGAAAGCCACTTTTCCTGACAGGCGCCGTCATGTCTCAATCCATAACCCAGTATTTAGTCCATATTTCCACCGCCATTGCCCAGTAGAGTTAGATTCCATAAATCAACAATAGTCCTTGCATTTGGAGGGGGCTGTCTATGCGTGCGTCCCATAAGACGGGCAGGGACAGCATCCGCTGGGTGTACACTTTGCCTCTCATTAAATTGTCGAAAGGGCCTCTACGAATTGGCTTCGGCTCCGCGCACGCCTCCCAAAGGTCCGGGACACCATTGTCCCGTTAAATTATTAGTAATAATCTTCTGGAACTATGTGGGTAACTTAATATCAAATAATTAAATGCAGTCTGGGCATATGAACGCTTCCAGGTCATCTTTAGTCAATCCATAGTACCATTTAAGATGTATGTTACAACCATACACCGCACTCCATGGTGCATTTTACGTAGGTACACGTCAGATGCTACACTGTTAAAAATTCTCCTGGAATTTTACATAAATTTATGGCAACTTTCGTTGCCATAACTTTTTTGTGTTTTTACATAATTATGTAATTTTACAGGGCTATGTAATTTTACACAATCAACGATTTTTTAAATATGTAAAATTACATAAAGCAAATTTTACATATTTCTCAGATATGTAAAATTACATAAAGCAAATTTTACATATTTCTCAGATATGTAAAATTACATAAACGTAATTTTACATATTTGTCATGTAATTTTACATATATGATACTTGTCAGATTATGTAAAATTACATGTTGTGTAATTTTACATATCTGACATATGTCAAATTATGTAAAATATTTTCTGTAATTTTACATACCTCTTCCACCGTCGTGTCCACCGGCAGCACCTCAACAACCAGCAGCACCGCACCCCCTGGCCGCAGTGCTATCGACCGCACCGGCAGCGGCAGCACCCTCGGTCATCAAACCCCCACAGACGTCCAGCTCGACCTTCACAGGCCTTCGTGCTGCTAGTCCACGCGTCACCAGCTTGCACGTCTTCAATCTCAGTGAAGACACGACGTCGGAGGATATTATTCACCACGTTCAGACCCAAATGGGTGTTCCATCACCCGTGTGCGAGCAGCTGACCGTCACTCGTGGTAAATATGCGTCGTTTCGCCTGGATGTTCCAAGTGACAAGTTGAAGAGCGTCAGGGACGCCAAGAATTGGCCAGCTGGAGTCTCCGTTCGTTTATTTAATGTTGTCCAGCCAAAAAACTCGCAAGTAAAACGTGCACCAACAAAACCAAGGTAGTCTCGAAGTTCGTTGTTATACACCAAAATGTACGGTCAATAATTGGCAAAACATCACTTTTAGACATTTTAACGAGTACGGAAAAACCACAAGTGTTAGGTTTAAGCGAAATTTGGTGCCGGAAAAATGAAATTGAACGAGTGAGGTTGTGTGGGTATGCGCTTGCGAATTGCTACTGCCGAACGAGCATTGCTCACGGCGGAGTCGCGCTATACGTGCGCGACGGTATACAATACCGGCAGCGTAATGACTTACACAGCTTCGCCGTT
This sequence comes from Eudemis profundana, assembly GCA_947034925.1. Taxonomy (NCBI): domain Eukaryota; kingdom Metazoa; phylum Arthropoda; class Insecta; order Lepidoptera; family Tortricidae; genus Eudemis; species Eudemis profundana. Next base: position 33,910,360 of record OX344794.1, read on the forward strand.
CAATATCATTTTGAATTTGCGGCTATTGAAATAATTCACACCAATTTGATAATTATTGTATTGTACAGAACCGGAAATGGTGACTTTGACATTTACTTATTGAATTTGGAATTATTATTGAAAAAGTTAACCGACGAAAACAAAAGATTTCTCATTGTTGGCGACCAAAATGTTGATTATTTATCGGACAACAGCTTAAAACGGCGCACTGGTGATGTATTGAGTGCTTATGGGTGTCGTAATACCGTAACGTTTCCCACTCGCGAGACCGCAGACTGTGCATCGTGCATTGACTGCGGTCTATCGAACTGCGCGCGCGACGGTCTTACTGTGACGCCGGTGAACACCGCTATAAGCGATCACAACGCGCAACGTTTTGACATAACTACGGAGTACGACCCTAAAAGCAACACAAACGCGGTAGTTGAGCGTCGGCTGTTTCCGAAAGATTCGATCCAATTATTTTATTTTGACATTGCTAATTATAATTTTAATTTTATATATGATAACAATTATGACATTAACTATAAATTTAATAAATTATGTAATATTCTGACATACTATATAGACATCCATTTTCCAATTAAGAAGTTAAAATGTAAAAGTAATACTAATGTGCTATGGCTGAGTGATGAACTGGCAGAGTTAATTCGTAAGCACAGTGACCTTCACGAAATTAGACGCCAATACCCCGATAACCCCATATTATCAGATTGCATTGACCATCTTTCTGGGCTTATTAAATCGACAACACTGCAAGCGCGCCAAGCTCATATTGAGAGTAGGCTGATGGAAAGCAGCAACCAATCAAAGGAAATATGGAGGATCGTCAATGAGGAAGTGGGTACAAAATCTGATTTTCAAAATATCTGCCTTCGTGATCCTGAAACCAACTTGGAATTAAAAGATAGCGAATTGCCAAATGCTTTCAACTCGCACTTTCTAGGTATAGCGTCCAAATATACCATTCAAAGTGATATTTTGAAATCAACCCACTACCTTCGTAGGCATTTAAGCTCCTCTGACGCGCCCCTTTTTACTCTGCCAATCGTCACCCGTGATTTGTTGGACAAGGTTATGCGCCCCATGCTGAAGAAACGCAGTACCGTTGATGCTTTTGACATATCACTCAATCTACTGTTATGTGTATGGCCGGTTGTTGGCGACGTACTTGTTATTCTAATAAATATGATGTTCGAAACCGGTACATACCCAGATGTTTTGAAAAGTACCAGAGTATGCCCCGTTTTTAAAGGAAAGGGCGACAAGTGCGACGTCAACAACTACAGGCCTATCACGATCGTACCTACGTTATCAAAAATAGTTGAGTCTATCTTATCGTCCCACCTAATGAGTCATTTAGAATCGAATAACCTGCTTACGGAAAATCAATTTGCGTACCGACAGAAAATGTCTACAACCACCGCGGCGTACAGGATATTCGATTGTATCATGACTGGGTTGGATGATAGGCATAAGATGGCTGGGATATTGTGTGATTTGTCAAAAGCATTCGACGTCATTAGCCATACGTTACTGCTAAATAAATTACATCTATACGGTGTTGAGCAAAATGCTCATCAACTATTTACTTCGTTTCTGTCCGACCGCAAACAAGTCGTAAAAGTACATTCAAGCGGCAAGACGTTAACATCTGATACAGGTTATATAAATTTAGGTATTCCCCAGGGCTCTGCTTTGGGAAATACTCTATTTTTAATATTCATTAATGATCTTCCCTCTAATATTGTAGCCGGCTTGTCTGTACTGTTTGCGGACGACACGACTGTCTTAGTTGGGGCAAAAACGTATGAGCAACTCAGTTCTAAGATCACTGAGGCATGTGATCAGTTGCAGACCTGGTTCACAGCAAATGGGCTTTTGTTGAACGTGACCAAGTCCAACATAATGCTCTTTTCTGGTCGAAAGGTACCAACGCCACCGTGCATGGCATGCTGTCCAATGCCACTGTGCGACGAAAGTAAGTTCCTTGGGTTCACAGTCGATTCCAATTTGAACTGGAAGTGCCATGTTGACAGTCTATGCGGTAGGCTGAGTAGTGCTGTCTTTGCGCTGAGAAAATTGAAACCACTCATCTCGGGAGATGCCTTAAAGCAAGTTTATTTCAGTTACTTTCACTCCCTGATGTCTTACGGAACACTCCTTTGGGGTAACTCCACGGACGCGAATAGGGTACTTATAGTCCAAAAAAGAGCAGTCCGTACCCTTGTAGGAGTTACGCCCAGGCATCCCTGTAAGCAACTCTTCATTTCTCAGCGTATTATGACTCACTACTCACAATATCTCTTTGACCTACTGTTATTTGTTAGAAATAATCTCTCCCAGTTTGCACGCGTAGATGTCCCAGGGAAACAGCTTCGGTCTACTGGACGACTGAGAGCGGTTCCTCGTCGCATGGCACTTTCCCGTAAGAACCCCCGCGTCATCGGCCCAACTTACTTTGAGCGTTTGCCTGCCGATCTCAGAAATGAGCCATCTGACGAAGCATTTAAGCGTCAACTGAGAAATCTTTTGTTGGATAACCCTCTGTACTCAGTAAACGAGTACATGGAATTAGTTTTTTAGTAATTTGTATTTTAGTTTTTTGTATATGTTCTTGTTTTACTTTTTATTGTTCCAATTATTACAAATTGTTATGACGATCCTTATTGGGAGACATGATTTGATTATTATTTGCTAATTCTGTTTTTATTGTATTTTGAAATTGTGACATTTTTACGTTTATTATTCTAATTTTGTTGACGATCCTTATTGGGAGACATGATTTGATTATTATTTCCTAATTCTGTTTTTATTGTATTTTGAAATGATGACATTTTTACTTTTATTATTCTAATTTTGTATATTGACGATCATGACGGGAATGCTTGTAACTTTGTACTACAAATTTATACTGTTATTTTCTCATGAAATAAATGATCTATCTATCTATCTATCTATCTATCAAAACCCACGACCTCTGCTTGATAGGCGCACGTCTGAACCACTCGGCTACCATAGCTTCCGCCTTATAGTTACGGCATAAAGGGCACTGTTCCCGCGTTTCATACAATATATTAAAATAATTAGATGTAATTCCTCACAATATTGCGGGACTAAGCAGTGAGCGCCAGGAACTGATGGAACACGTCGAGGATGTGCGGGTCGAGGTCTTGCGTGAACAGCAGGGTTTCCAGCGTGCTGCTGTATTTCTGGACTTGCTCGTGGTGCTGGGGACAAACTTATCAATTAGGGCAAAGTATAAAGACAAACTCGGATGGGCAGCGTTCGGGAAACTCCGCAACGTCTTTTCGTCCAAAATACCTCAGTGCCTTAAGACGAAAGTCTACAATCAGTCTGTGTTGCCAGTGATTACATATGGATCCGAGACGTGGTGCTTCACTATAGGCCTTGTGAATAGGCTCAGAGTCGCTCAACGGGCTATGGAAAGGGCTATGCTCGGGGTTTCTCTGCGGGATCGAATCAGAAATGAGGAGATACATAGAAGAACGAGGGTCACCGACATAGCTAAACGGATAAGCTTGTTGAAGTGGCAATGGGCAGGGCATATAGCACGTAGAACAGATGGCCGATGGGGCCGAAAGGTTCTCGAATGGAGACCACGAATCGGCAAGCGCAGCGTCGGACGTCCACCAACAAGATGGACAGACGATCTGGTTAAGGCTGCTGGCTCACGGTGGATGCAGGTTGCTTCCAACCGAATTAAGTGGAAATCTATGAGGGAGGCCTATGTCCAGCAGTGGACGTCCTATGGCTGAAATGATGATGATGATGATGATAAAGACAAACAAGTCAAGCTTCGGCCGTTTAGGAGCGCGCGATACGTATTCTAGATCGAGGCGTAGACAGACAGTGCGATCCGTACGGGGGCATTCCTATGTATTCTTAAAACTTTGCTTGTAGTGCGTTCACGGCGCGCACACATACAAGCGCTCGTACCTTTTGTAGGAAGACAAATTACTGTCATTATACTGTGATTGCCATTTCTAGACATAGTAACTCTACCAGCTGGGTGAATGGTCCCGATCATATCGAGGTGGACCGGACAAGGTGTCCTGGTTCGACCCCAGGCACCCCGGCACCCACCCAGTCCGACCCAACTCAGGGTGGTCTGGCTAGCGACCTGGTTCGACCCCAGGGAACGCCACGGCCACGGCGTGGTCCGACAATCGCTACGCCCAGGATGGGTTGCGAGTTGTCAGTTTCAAAAAAAAAAAAGGGGTGAATGGTTTTTTGTTTTAATTTTAGTTTTTAAGTTATATTATGCGAGTCACAGATTTTTTTTAATTTCTGTAAGTTTGTTTTTTTTGTAAAGCATGTAAATTTAATGATAGTTTAGTAGTTTATTTCTCGTTTCCCATTTTGTATTTTGACGTTTGGAGATCCTTTACACCTCCTAAACATGTTTTGACAACGGAGACCCCTTACATCTCCATTAATTTTAGTGTATGTCTCTCTATTTTCCATATTTATTTTTAATTTATCTTGTTTTGACCCCTAGAGACCCTTTACATCTCTAAAAAATTTAGTTTTATGTTTATTGAAATGTATACCTATTAGTTAAGCACTTGTTTGATTAATTGTATTACTTATTGAAATTGCATTTTCACAATTATTGTAATGCTCAATGTTTATTTTAAAAGAGAAACTGGTGAGTTTCTTCCGGCGCTTCTTCTCACCAGAATGTCATTTGCCAAAGCGCCAAAAGAAAGAATCAGACATGTGAAAGAGCCCTACTTACAGAAATAAATTATTTCATTTAATTTCATTTCATTTCATTTCACGGCGAGGAACACTACTCACCGCCAGGAACACCTGCCGCAGCCGGCCCACGGTGCTGCGGTACCAGCCGGTGGCCGGGTCCCGCGCGTCCGTGTCACACCGGACCAGGTGCTCGGACAGGATCATGATGAACCGTTGGAGCACGGCGAGGAACACTACTCACCGCCAGGAACACCTGCCGCAGCCGGCCCACGGTGCTGCGGTACCAGCCGGTGGCCGGGTCCCGCGCGTCCGTGTCACACCGGACCAGGTGCTCGGACAGTATCATGATGAACCGTTGAAACACGATGAGGAACAGCCGTTTTTGGTCCATGTGAGCCGCTTCTAGTCGCTCTTCCATGCGTTCTACTGCCTGGAAAGAAATAATATCACTTGTTATTTGTTATTTTTTGTTATTTAATAAGTAGCATAGCATAGTTCTGCCGTCCTCAAACTAAAAGGCCGCTAGTTTCTATGAAGTTTCATACAAACTAGCGGCCTTTTAGTTTGAGGACGACAGAGTTAGTAGCTTTAGGGTGACATTATAACTAACTACAGTAGCGTTAACTTCACATAAGAATTACCACTGTATAGGCCGTATTACGAAATGATTACCTCTTCAGTGGGTTTGTCCTGGTCTTTCTTCTTCTTACTAGTGCCCTCATCTTCCGAGTCAGAGCTGGAAGAGTCTGCCCGTGCGAGTTCAGCACGCGCGTCTTGGAGTTCGCGACCTATCAATAAAATAGTGATAATTATTCAGTCCTATGAAAAAAAAAACAGATTTAGTGAAATATTTTTTTTATCGGCAGATTTGACATATTCATACCAATTTGTGTCATGTGTAACCCAAAAATTTCAGGTCACAGTTATTACGTTGGAGGCGTACTTGTTCATTTTGGTCGATAATGAGGTGATGGGGAGGATGTCCCATACCTAGATGAGCATTCGTAAAATAAAGGCGCTAGCCCCTTGGAGAAGAATCAAGCTGTGACAACACATTCAACCATCTGCGTCTGGTATAATCTACAGTTAAAATTTGCCATGTTAAGACACTTCATGTTTGTGGTTAATTCAGAAGTGAGCTCTGGTAAAGTAAACTGCCATCTCCATTCAAAACAACCTGTAACTGAGATAGTTTGCGCTATATAGTTGTTTTACTCACTTAGTTTAGAGACGTGCTTGTTCATCTTATCGATAGTGAGATGGAGGATCTCCCAAAGGTGCGAGCTGGTGAAATACGGCGCCATTTCCTTAGAGAACAGCCAGGTGGCGACAGCGCTACACTCCACGATCTGCGTTTTGAGCATCTTGTCAACGAGTACGGAAACCATCTGCGGGTGCCGCTGCCACAGCTCCCACACGTTGCGGAGGATGCAGATTTGGGCCTCTTCGGACTCTGCTAGGATCTGTCATAGAGATCATTGATTAGCTTTTACTATAAAAGAAAACAATTAACATAGTATTCAAGTAAAATATGAGTATAGTTCGAAAATGGCGTTCACTTAGCATAACGCCGAACTACATAAAGTGACGGGGACTGAATAGATACATATCCGGGTAAAAAGAGATACCCAACGGTAAACTGTTTGTGGAGGAGTCCCTCAATTTTTCGACAAGCGATCCAATGAAATCACTTTGGAAATTATGGAACCTGCTTATAGCTTATAGCCAAGCTATGAGAAATATACTTCGGGACAAAATTAAAGAAACGATTATAAGGGGAGCGTTTTCCAAAAAAAATACCGGGGTAGCTACTTTCTCAAAATATGGACTTGTAAGGTTTTTTGGCTCAGAATCGTTAGTACTTTCGAATCTTATACGTAAAAAAAAAGTGTCCCAATTTTTTTTCCATTACGTCACCGTTTTGCATTGTGTTTGTATGAACGTGACGTAGCGGAAAGAAAAAAAATCGCATACAAATTTTGGGACACTTTTTTTACGTATAAGTTTCGAATGTACGAACGATTTTGAGCCAGAAAAACCCCAAAAGTCCATATTTTGAGAAAGTAGGTACCCCGGTATTTTTTTTGGAAAACGCTCAGGGACGACACTTAGTGAACGTTGTTCTAAATTCTCGAATTCACCAAGTGTCTAAACGAACTTTTCAAATTTCGGAGGGTTGTGTGGCTGTGGTGCATCCTGCACTGCCGAAAGTTGGTTCTCTAACGCGGTAGATTGGGATAACTTCCCAATTAAAACTCACCTTGAACACGTAATGGAACTTGGATATAGCAGCGAAGCTGTGAGAGATACTCTTGCTGCCCAAGTTTAGCAGTGTCTGCACGAACACGTCGATTTTCAGAGGGTTATGCGGCGCAGCCTGCGCGGCTGCAGGCTGGTCTCCCTCCCTTAAAGGGTTGGGTAACTCGCGGAGTACGTTCAGAGCCTCCTCGGGAGTGCACTTGTTCCGGACGCATACTATAAGCTGTTGTGCTGCTTCGGTGCCGGGCAGGGATGCTGAAAGAATACAATATAACTTGTCTGAAAAAAAACTAAACAACATAAAATATATGGTTGTGCTCTACGGTGTTTATATATTTTAAAAACCACAGTCGACAACTAGCAGGTCCTAGAGATATTATCAGGATAACTGTAGACAAGTAAGATTTTACAATAGTTGATTTAAGTAAACAAGTTTCGGTCGGTGGTAATGGTAATAAATGGCGGTTTTAAATAGCTGTTAAGGAGCGTATAAGGTTTACATGAAATCAATAATTTTTCGAGTTGAGTGTAAGGTATTTGTAGGTATGTAGTGGTAACCGAGTTCACAGAAGCCATTTAAAATTAAATATAACTATATTAAATAGTATATTATTATATACTATTCAATCATGCTTAATTTAATTACCTGCGTAACATACAGTATTAAATAAATTCTGCCAACAAACTGTTATACTATACAGTTTGGCAGATGTTATATATATGTAAATGTAAACTTATATTGGGTAATAAATAAATTTAAAAAAAAAGTGCAAAGTTTATATGGGTATTATAGCCCGGGTCTGAGCCTTAATGCCAACAACAGCATACGGCCTTACTAGCCTTAACTCGATGTTTGACAAAAACGACCATATTTGATCAAAAATAAGCAACAGATCTTACCTTTTTTACAATAGTTGAAAAAATTAGTAAAAGCCGAAATCAATGGAAATAACAATATATATCACTGAAATCTTCATGAAACGCCGTAGATTTTATTTTAACATAGTAAAAGTTTGAATATTGCAACGGTAATATTCGATTTGCCTCCGGTAGGCTACCTGTAGGTACTTATTGAATATTTCATTATGTAAGTTGCGCCAAAATAGTTTGAACACCATATCGGACCCCAATTCTATCCACTTTGCAACTTCAAATTAGGGCTCACGCTACACGTGCTACACGCCGAAACGGATACCCGTGTTCTTAAGACCGGCGGTACTAAGAACCCGGATTACACAAACCCGCCGGGTACCGAAAACGTTTCTCAGAAACGTTTCCGGTACCCGTACCCGTTCTACGTGTCGGCGGGTACACGTGTATTTAAAACCGGCCCGAACGGGTACGAACGAACCGAAACAGTCGGAGTCAAGGCACACAATATCTACTATTTAATGCTGACTTCAGATGAACTCTTTTGGCGTACGAATGTTTAATAATAGTTTGTAACCGTGTTGGAAAATCATATTTAGCCAACTACTTAAAATATGTTTTTTATATAAATCGAAGTAGGCATCGTTATTCTACATTGTCTGCTGTATTTTATTCTAAATCTGCTCGTACTTAGTTTAGAAACTTTATTCTGATGTGTTAGGTTTTGATTTAATAAAATTAAAACCTATTGCGTCTTATCTAAGTCAATTAATTAAAAACAACATTTTATTTATAATGGCATATCAGATATGTGACGAATATGGTTTGCAGATATACTAAAATATCAATTAAAAATAACAGTTTAGAATATAATTATGAATTACTTCGCAAAAACAACAAACATCTGCCAATGGCGCAAAAAAGATAAACATAAGCGCCATTATCATGTGATTATTCATAACTGAATTTCACCCGAGAACCACAAAAGTCCATGTTACCTTAGTTAACTTGCGATAAGATTGCTTATTTCTTTAAGATAAATCCTAAAATTGGTAATCATTCAAGTTTACTTGAGTGACTTTCACAATAGGATTAAGGTAATAAACTTGAACGCCGAATGCCTTTTTGTCTGACGAAACGAAGCGAACAAAGAAACAGGTTCCCAAACCATCATCACAAGTACGACTACCAATTATAAGCTTTATGTCGTAGCAATAAGGTTAAAACTTATTCACCAAAAATTTCAACAAACCCCGGCAAAATCTTAAAAGATTAGATAAGTAAATGTTTTCTATTGATTTGGAGCCGCATCGCACTAATAACAAGTACTTAGTTTACTATGAAAAAAGGCAGAGCAAAAACAATTAGAATGAACAAGAAATGGGTAAGATTTTGGAAATAAGGTACCTAGTCTAGTTGTTTTTTAGTACCTATGATTCCAGTTCCAGAGTAATACAGTTTCGTTGCAAGTTATTTTAAAATCGTTTTTTTTTTGTTTAGTTGTGTTTGGTTTTGTTGTTATATACTGTTAATGCGATAGATTGTTATTAAATGTTAAAAAAATAGAAGAAATTGGGTGTGGAATTTTGCCACAAGAGTCGATGACAAAGCTTATTGCTCATTGTTCAATTATCGCACAAACAACGAGATTTCTTGTAATATTAATCAGGACTACTATATAGACGACAGGAGCGATTGGAATACATTTATTAACAATTCACCATAAGTCAATAAACCCGACGACCACCGAGTAAGTACAATTATTTAACTATTTTATTTATGTAAAAAAATATATAAACGTAACTCTATTTTGTATAAATAAATAAACCAGCCAGTGCGAGTCGGATTCACGCACGAAGGGTTTCCGTACCATTTCTGTATCTGTTGTTATAGATGCTACAGAAATACATAATCTGTGAAAATTTTAACTGTCTAGCTATCACGGTTCATGAGATACAGCCTAGGGACAGACAGATAGACAGACAGTGGACTCTTAATAATAGGGTCTCGTTTTTACCCTAAAAAGTGCTAGTATTTGAACTTCGAAGTCTTATATAAAAATGTCTACTCGTATTCTATGCAAAAACTACCTGCTCTTAAAAGGCCGAACCCTTAGCCCAATAGACTGTTTATTGACTTTCGGCTTTACATATTATACACCACGGAATAAGATATGCTCGAAACTTATACATATTGTGTCTATTAATTTGTAGCTCGAACCACGATTTGTACCTTCGCTACTCGTTAAGGACGGATCCGGAGACACGGGTAGATAAGATCCGTTTCTTCGGGTACCCGTGTACCCGTGGAAACGGATCTTAATTACACGTTTCCTAATTACCCGTGCGGAACGGGCCAGAAAACCGTGTCCGTGTTACTCAGAAACGGGTAATAGAAACGTTTACACGAAACCCGGACACGAGCGCGAGCCCTACTTCAAATAGGTACTGCAAGTGCAAATGGAACAACTAGCACCTGCATTTTTTACTAGTTCCTTTGGTTCACATTTTGGAAGCTAAATTAGAACCACTTCCTGACATTCATTGGATTTAAATGTAAACTTTCGTTCGTATCTTCGGTGACCATGCAATCTAAAATGCCATATACAGCCTGTATCTAATACGGGCGAATATTGAAACGGTGGTCAGCATAGGACCTAAGAAGCATATTTAGATAGGTAACTATTGCTTAAAACCACAATGAAAATATTTACCATACAAAATAATTCGGGCCGCAATGTAACGCAACACATTCAAGTTGACAAACACGCTAGTTGACAGTTACTTTAAAAAAGCTCGTATCTCGCAATGCCATAACAAGCATGTATGCGGTACATTGCTGCTCGGTAAATTTTCAAAAATTAATTACGAGGTCACTATTAAGTGTAATTTAAAAAATCATATGAATTAATGATAACACTACTAAACGCTATATCTGGTTTAATTGTTCGCCCGTATTAGACTTACACGCTGTATATCGTCAAACACCTTTGCGTCTATAGTAACAAAGATGCGATACGTATGGCGCTTCGGATATACCGACTCTCTGATGCTGGCTGACTATACCACGGAGACAGTCTGATAATGAAATCGGAAGGTGCCCATAGGCATACAAGATGAAAAGAAGTTTACGATTATACAATAAAAGGTATTCTCTGCAATAAAAAGCTTGTCTCATTTTTTTATTAAGAGTAACCTATTTCGTTACACTTATAATCATGTCGTAGCGGAAAACGTACATATCGACTTAATACTTAAACGAGGAGAATTGAGCAGTAGATATGTGATAAAGTTATTTACTTTACATTTGAACTCAATTCCTGATAAAGAAAATTTACTGCAGGATTGCAATCTTAGGGCCCGCTGGGGCGAGGGGGGTTATTACTCTTGGCATGTAATCTATGAGAATAGTTGCCCTTTAGTCGATATCATAAAGCGAGTTTGATCAAGTATTTTTTTTAAAGCCGTCCGTCCGTCCGTACGAGATAGAATATAACAATATCTAATCTTCTATGACTGTTTTTAGAATCGTTATGCATGTTGTACTTAATAAATCGATTGTGCCGTTGAATAGTTACGAGTGGACATAGGAACGGACATACATACATACAGGTCAAACACATAACCCTCCTTTGGACTTCGCCGCAGTCGGGTAAAAAAGGTCGGCAATGACGCTCTGCGCGTTCAATACAACAAGACGTTCAGAGTGCTTATGGGCCGGCCCAGATTCTGTAGTGCATCGGGGATTCGGGGATGTTTGTGGCGGCGCGGACATACTACTTCTACGCCACTATGCTTAACCGATCCGCATCCCTACACAGAGTGCGGGCCAGCCCCAACACCATTCTGAAAATGATTGCACATTGACAGGGTTGATACAGGGTTGTACGTGACTCATTGTAACTGCTATCACTAGAATAAGTCTCAAATTGTTACTTACACAATGAACCTTGTTAGTCGAAAAATAAAACTGTTCTATTCTATTCCAATTAGCACATACATCCCATAACCCACGTATGCTACGTGGGTTATGCACGGCATTATAGTTATATGGGCTTTATCGTATACTTTACTCCCATCCAGAAGTACAAGTTGGATATGAGGGGATAATTGGACAAAAGTTAATATTTTCAGTATGACACGCGAAAACGCAGCGAGGATGCGAAAGAGGATAATGAAACGTCACTGCAGGAGCTGATGTCACTCATACGGGACATTTCGAAACAGCTTCTGTCCGCGATGAGTCCAGTCTCGTTTCAATTAAGCTGAAGGACGGGAGGGTGCAATCAGATCACATTAATGAAAATTGATTAAAGGTACATGTTTTGTGCCAGACAGAGTATCTAGACGACTGAAACTTCAATTCTGGCTTTAATACTTAATGAATTTGGGCTTCCTTATCGGTTCACAGCTTAGCATATAGAATCCAAAGACTACAATATTATACTAGGTTATAGACAGGCAACTCGGCCAAATTTCTAATCATCGTACTTGTGCTGCCATCTATCCTTCATTACACGTCAACAAATCTACACACACATATACACCCACACCCACACACATACATACACGCATACACACATATATATAGCTACGTATATATAGGTAATTATAGTTTGGCATGGTATGACACATCTTAGAAGTTACGTTGAAATAAGTTTCTAATTACAATCACCAAGTTTAAATAAAATGCGCCCAATAAAGCAAATTAATTTAAATTTAGTGACCTCAGCTAAAAACTTATTTCTACGTAACTTCTAAAACGTGCCACACTGCATAGTTTGAAAGAGGATTACTAAAGAGCAGTGTAAATAAAAACACCAGTTTCCGTTTTTTAGTTTTAATTATACCTACTTATTTCAAAGGTGAATTTATCTTCGCATTCGTTTTTAAATTGACAAGAAAATGTACTTATCATCTTTCCCTTAAAAGTCAGATCCACAACTGTGCTTCGATATTTTAAATTTTTCTGGATTGCTAGCAGGATTCCGAAATCTATGCAATTGGATCCCTGAAAAAGAAAAAGTATTAAAGATGATATCGACGCCGAAATACGCAAACCTATTTAGTACCACGAAACATTTATTATAGATTTGGTAAAAGGTTCACTTTGTTGGATATTCATAGGCGATTTCAATCCCGTGATTACCGTGTCTAAATTATAGTAGACCAGTAAGCTTATGATGCTACGTTTTGTCACGCGATAAATAAATGATAAAGCATCCGTCACGTTCTAACTAATAGTGTGCGAGAGTGACCGATGTTTTATCAGTGATAAACTATCACTTATTTATCGCGTGACAAAACGTAGCATCATAAGCTTACAGCTTTGATAAAAACCCATAACATTATAATTACCTTCTCCGTCACGAACTTTGCGGCCGGGTAGTCAGAAAATTCTGACCAACATTTTGTTTAAAACAAAACTTAACACAGCAAAAGGGTAACAGCACATACAACGGGGGAATTAATGCTCAACTCGACGTTGAAATGAAATAAATAATGGAAAATACTGCACTCGATAAAATTCCCGACATTTTTTATTTGATTGATGTCAAGCAGCACTGATTTCTTTTTTTTGGGAATGTTATGGCCAACCAGCACCGCCTTGACAGACTATTGTTGCCATGTAACAAACAATAAATAATATCGTGAGTGGTTAATTTTAATCAATTGTAATTTAAATTAAAATATATTTTTAGATTCACACGATTTTTATATGTATTATCTGGTATATATCATGTTTATTTAATTACATTCACATCATTACGTATGTTAAAAGAAGGCCAAGTGGTACGTGTAATGTAAGGTAGATGGCAATCAAAGCAAAGCGGTTCACTTTTTTTCTATTGAGTTACCGGGGCATGATAGAATCTATAATTTAAAACTACAGTACACAAATAAAACCTAAGATTATCTGGTCTGTGGGTGTCAAATGGTGTCAAATTCCAAATATTCGACTGGTAACACAAGGAGGGTAGCCTGTTAAAGATAATTATTTTGAATTTGCCGCCACACGAAAACCTTCAAACAAGAAGTAAAAATCATAATCCACGCATAAAGGTAGGGACACACTTAGCCCACGTACGCAACGACTCTGTGAAATTTGTATGCTTAGAAACAAAGTCTTTATACGCACGCTTTCACATGCAACGTTCGAGCTGTCGCGCCCGATCGGCGTGGGAACGTGAAGGGGATAATTATACGCTATCCCACGCATACGATCAGTGTGTTTCTAGATCTTAGGTTCGCAGCGCATCAGACATAAACTTCAAATTCACTCTCAGAATCGAAAAACATTAGTATACTTAGAGAACTGACAATAGCGTCTGATTTTAATATACGTCTACTTTCTTTTTTGAAACTGACAAATCGCAACCCATTCCCGGGCATAGCGATTATCGGACCGGGTGGTCGGCCGTGGCGTTCCCTGGGGTCGAACCAGGTCGCTAGCCGGACCACCCACGGGTGTCGACTGTGTGACACACACAGTCGACACACAGGTCGGGCTGGGTGAGTGCCGGGGGTGCCTGGGGTCGAACCAGGTAATTTGGCCAGGGCCACCTTGACGTTGCATTGCATGCGTTGCTTGGGCTGAGTGTGTCCTTACCTTAATGCACGCATTTCATTATAGTCCTCTGAAACACAGGCTGAAAATGGGAAGGACTCGTCAAAAACTTGTCACCAGTCAGTCACCAGAGAACTTAAATGTCAATAATGTATCAAAATATTTGGTTTTATTTCCAACTTTTATATTTATCTTTAAATCAGTGAAAAAAATCGTGAAATGCGATAAAATACTTACGCGCCAGCTTCACTTATAGCCGTATTATAAAGGTCGAAAAGCTTCTGGAGGGAAGGTAACCTTAAGGGAAAGTTTCTTACATTGTTTTATCGCCAGTACACAGTTTTATGATAATATTTTTCGTTTAATAGATAATTGAAATTAAATTAGAGACAGCCGCATGAAGGCAATCAGTAGAAACCATTCAGACAATAATAGCTCCCGGTAACCTTGGCCGATTTTACATACTTAATGCACTAGTATGATACCTTGTAGTGAAACTATAAAAAAACGGCATTAATGACATCTCGAAATTTGTTGTTGGATTTTAATTGTCGTTTTTAATAGCAGAGAAAATTTCTGAAAGTCAACGATCTGATCCAAATGTCACTTGTATAATGCGTTTTGCAAGACAATTTAAAAGCTCTCTTAATTTTAAAGATTAAAATGAGGCTCTGTGTCTTGCTGCATGAAAGTAGTAAAAGTTAGATCATATGTCGTGAGTATTCAGAGTATCTTTAATCCTTATATGAATCAGAAAGTAATTTGTGAGTTTTCTAATGGTGCTATTAGTTAATACCTACAACTGAGCAATGAACATATTGTTGCAGAGACATCGAGACGGAGTGTTTAAGACAAGCTGCCCTTATTGAAATGTCAGCGCTGCTAGCTGGGTCTTCCGTTCATGTTTTGTTCCAGGAGTGTTTTGGCAATTCCGAAATTCTAAAGGCACCATCTTATTCACTAACGTAAGTATGGGTTACTTTAGCCGTATGGTAACATTGTCCACCCAAAAAAAAGAGTTTTAGCAGAATATGGGTACCTATTCTAAAGATTCATTTTTTAGGTAAAATTGTGAAATATTGGAAGTAATAGTTAAATTTAGGATTTATTATGGAGGCGGACCGTGCTTCTCCTCAAAGCTAAAGTATCCTGGGCTTACGGTATTTAAGACAGCTTTGGAGAATCAGACTGTAAATTTAACTAAATCGGCGCAAATCTAGCATAACTTTGGATATTGTAAAACTAGTGGCGTCGTATCAACTAAGTATAAGAATATTACCCAAGGGGAGAACCGGAGCGTATTTGAATTACTTTTTCTTCAGAGGAATTAAAAGGGGGCGCTCTTAATCCATAAATTTGAGCACTTCAGTGAATTATGTGGATTGCTATGCGATTCTGGACGATGTCCGATGCGATATATATTGTGTACTATTTAAAAACTTGTTTAAAGTCAAGTTGTTTGGTAAAGTAAGAGAATGTAAACTCTGTGTTGCTAGCTCTAGTTCTCACGACATCCATTAGATCCTTATGAATATATGTTAAACAGGCCGATTTGTGTTACTGGAATTAATTGTAATTCCTTGTTCGCAGATTTTAACCAAGCAGGAGAACCAAAAAAAGTAAATAAAGTAGTCTTAAAACCTACGGAACATTTGAAAAACATGGCACACGCATCGCCTGTGAATTACTGCAATCCTCAACGACAAAAACATAACACCACGGAAGTTAAAATCTGTGATGCAGACAATATGTACATTGTAATTTTAAATAAACGCAAACGTGCGCCTAATCATCAATCATTAATGTTTCTACATGACATGTCACCAAACCAAGAAGGAAACTCGCGTCTGAATATCAATATAGTTGTAACAAAGAGGAAGAAAAATAAAGAAAAAAAACGTAACCATACAAAATGCCGAACGCATTTTATAACCATCGATGAGTATTTGAAAATAATGGCGAAGAAATGTAGTACGCCAGATGTTCGCATAGATGCTTGTATAGTGACGCGTAATACTAAAAGACAACGCTCTGATACGCATTTGAATGCAAGTACATCTTTTAGAACTCAGAGCATCATAAATACCGTGACAATGAACCCCACAAGAGTGCCAGCAGAGTGTTTACCTTTACTGAGGCATCCGTTGTTGCAAGCTCAGTTAAGAATATATCGGCACTATTTTAATGAAAAAGATGAAACCTACTGTTGTTCGTGTAATTCTATGTCAAACTTAATAAACACGTTATATGACTATCACAAAGCAAAACATTTTGACAATTTGAACTACTTCCAATATGGCCATCTACAGTTAGAAGAACCAATGTGTACTGAAGTCGACGAGATACCTTTGAAAGTTGTTAGAGAAACAGAAGATAGTATATTTATTGATACATTTGCAACGGGTAAGACAACTGAACAAACGGAGGAAATAATAAATGTGACAAATTTAAGTTTGCTGGTACCAGATCCAGCAATACCACATACACCCCACAATATCGGTTCTGTAAATTTTCCAGAAACCAACACTCGTATTGAAAATGAAAAAAGCTTCCAAAGAAATCATAACATGGTTATAGCCAACCTCAAAAAAATTATATCTGAAAATTTGCATACAACAAACGCTGCTGGATCCTTTTCTCCGCAGCTGGGTGTATCACTTCCATTAAGTGACAATAAATTATATCGTGTACTTTCGGTCGATGGTTCTCCTGTATTTCATGTAAAAACAGAGCGAGAAAAGAAAAGTATTGACCATGACAGAAAAAGATGTAGCCTTTTATGGGACCAAACATATACCCTAAAAAGAGAAAACTGCGTTGAATTATTAAATTCCGAAGTTATTGCTCTTATGGAAGAAGCTGTTACTTTAGTAAAGAAGGAAGTCACTCGACCACCTGTAGAAAAAAGTGTACGACTATTATCAGAATCCAGAATAAAGTCTGAAAATACTGTGTTTGACAGAACTAAAAAAGAAGTTAAATTACATATAAGAGCTAAAAGAGTTTCATCAGAAATACTTCTTAGAAAAAAAGTCAATAGTTATAAAATATCGACAGAAAAACCATTAGAGCAAAAAGAACATACACCCAAATGCTTTGTAGGATACAGTCTTTCGTTACAAGAACTCAAACGGGCACAAATGTGCAAAACGATCAGAAAAGACATTACTGCGGAAGTAACTAATGCTCCTGGAAATAAAATGCAGGTAGGTACATTAGAAGGAACAGTGGCACCGTATGAAGCTCTCATTGACAAAATAGCTGAAACCATTTCAGTCGTCTGCCCAAATTCACTGCTTATGAGGAAGGAAATAATGATCGAACAAACAGGTGAAGTAATGAAAGATAATATAGTTCAAAAACAAAAACTTTGGAAGGATTCTACAGCTAACCTGGTAGATGAAAAAATCAAATCAAAACAAAAAACAAAAAAGCCAGGTATTCCAGTACTCCTAAATAAGACAAAGCTAAGAAAAAACCTGACTGACGATGTTACAAAAGACGCTGATATCTCGTTGATTTTAAACACTTCTCAGGATAAAGCAGAACATAAAAAAGGGCAAACAATTATTGCACCAATAAAACAAAAGTTTTTACCGAGGCAGCAGAACTTTCCAAGATCATTCGAAAAGAAGCGTATTTTTTTATCAAATGATAAAGATAAATCAGAAAAAAAACATACAAGCAAATTAACTGCCGTTAATACTCTTGCGATCACAGAAAATACAGACAGCAAACAAGCTGAAGCTAGAACAGAAGTTACTAATTCCCTTCACAATATGATTTTATCTCAAATTGAACAAGTAAGACAACCGAAATCACAAGCACTTGCAGAAAAAAATAAACTGGATAATCCTGAGTACCATACACTTTTAGATTTGACAACGCACGCTGAAAATAGAAGTGTCCTTAAAGATGACACTGCTATACATGAACTTAAATCTGAAGGTAAAACGTCCTGGGATAAAGTATTAACCAAGAAAATTAAAGATGAATTAGCTGTTACTAAGAGTCCGGTTGAAAAACGTCATAAAAATGCAGTTGCTAGTTTTATAAAACCAATAGAAGATAAAAACAAAATACAAAAAGAACAAACGCGTTATCGCTTCACACCGAAAGTCAAAAAAGACGTTGGCCAGCCGTATTTAGCAAAAACTCTGATAGAAAAAGAAAAATACGCTAAAACTTTGTCACCAAAACCATTCACTCCATTAGAAGGTAAATCTGATTCGGAAAAGGAAAAAATCCTAAGAGCATTAGCGGGGAAGGGTAAACCTCTACCAGAAGGAAGAACTAAAGCAGAAAAGGCTCTGATTGACAAAGTTCGGGATGAAACTATTAATATGGGGTCCCTTACTACCCGTAACCGACAAATTTAATAGGTTTCAGGTAATAAATATCTGACTCTTTCATACAAGCACGTATGTTCCCCGTTGCAACCCAGTACGAGGTAGAGTTTCGAAAAAATCGTTTATGCCACACCTGGCCATAAAGTGGCTTTTTCCGCACGCTTCTGGCCAAGTGTAGACATAAAATGATGTACACAACACGGGAGATAATAAAGAAAGCCCTCGATCGCATATTTACGTCCCTCGCTTGCAGCTCGGGCCGCAAACTTCTGCAATCTCGGCCTTTCTTTGTATTACCGCCCTAGTTATGTAATGTACCTGCTATTTTAGTGCACCTGAGTAGGATCTCCCAAAATATGTGTTTCAAATTTCATCAGTGGTCGAGGTTATACGTTGCCTGTCAGTGTCTTAGTCATGGAACCGTTTTACATGTATAGATAGATAAACATAATTTATATATTCTATCTTCTATACAAATATTAAAATCGTAGAAAGACTGTGTCTATGTAATGCATTAAAGATTTTATCAAAAAAGTAACTGTGGTGTGTTAAAAATAAGTAAACAAAATAAATGTAAATATATGGTGTTTGGAATATTTGTCTGTTTGTTTATGCGCGCATTACGTATAAACTACCGAACCGGTGGTACAGTCAACATCATAAATACAGGGTGAAATTTTTTTGACCGTTCAAATTTTTACAGTGGATTCTTTAGCGAAAAATAGAAAATACTTGTTTTTTATTTAGTATCTTTCAGTACTATGCGATGCCAATTGTCTCGCTGTAACTATTTCCAACGAAATTATACTCTTTGGCATTTATCGATCCCCGTCCTTTACAATTCTTGATACGTTTTTAAACTCATTGGATAATACCATAAGTCAGGTAAGTAACAGCCACCATATAATATTGGCAGGTGACATCAATATCGATCTGTTGCGTGACTCAACCCGAAATCAATCGGAGTACGTTTGTCTCTTGGCAGCTCATGGTCTTCTCCCTGCAATAACCAAGCCCACCAGAAACAATGCATGTCTCGATCATATTTTTATTAGATACAACAATGTTTCGGTAGGCGCTGTTTGTCCTGTTTCGGTATCAGACCATGATCTCGCCATGGTGGGCCTCATGCGCTATAATTCTGAAAAACGAAATCGTTATGTGCTGAAAACCAATTATGTCAAAGTAGCGGATGAGTTAAAAGCTGCCAACTGGTCGAGTGTAACTTGTGCTAACAACGTAAACGTAGCAGCCAAAAACTTTAATCACCTAATTACACAGGCAATACAAAATAACACAAGCGAAATTAAAATCAGTCGTTCCAAATTTAATATTAAGCCATGGATCACGCCCGGGTTGATCAGATGTATGAGACATAGAGACAAGTTACATTCGCAAGTCAGAGCTTCGCCACACAATCAAATCCTTCGGCTCACCTATACTAGGTACAGAAACTTTTTTGATAATCTGTTATTTACTCTGAAAAATGAATATCAAAACAAACAGTTAGCAGATAATAAAAATAACTCGAGCAAGCTCTGGCAGTCAATTAAAAATATTTGTCAGAAACCGAATCGTAAAAATGATGCTGAGGAACTTATTACCTCAAAGGATAAACCTGTCCAAGAATTACTCAACGATTGCAACAAGTATTTCTCGACAATCGGTAAAAATCTTGCGGATAGTATTTTATCAAAAAATTCGGAAACAGAGGCGACCTTGGCGTCAAAATACAAACCCCAGCGGGCGGTTCCTAATTCGTTTTATATGTACCCAACCGACACCCACGAAGTGGATAGGATCATTTCACAGATTAAGATAGATAGTGCACCCGGTCCAGATAATGTGAATCCGTTGCTGGTGAGGGAGATAAGAGACATTATTTTGGAGCCACTTACTTTCATATGTAACCTTAGCATGCAATCTGGTTGTTTCCCAGTTTGTTGGAAAATTGCTGTCGTTTCGCCTATTCATAAGAGTGGCCCCAAAAACGTACCAAATAATTTTAGACCGATCTCACTTTTGTCGATTTTCTCTAAGATACTCGAAAAAGTTGTAAAAGTCAGGCTATCCCATTTTATTAAGATCAACCATTTAATCTCGGACAATCAATTCGGTTTCCAGGCAGGGAAGTCAACAGAGGATGCAGCTGTCCTTCTCACTAACCTCGTCTCTGGCTATCTTGATGGTGGAAAAAAATGCGTTGGTATTTTTCTAGATCTAGCAAAAGCTTTCGACACCGTTTCAGCCACCATCCTATTAAAAAAATTAGAACATCTCGGAATCAGAGGCGTAGCGCATGATTGGTTTACTGGATATCTCACTGAACGGACGCAAATAGTAAAAATAGATGGTCTGGTGAGCGACCGATTCCCAGTCAGTTTTGGAGTTCCGCAGGGGAGTGTTCTTGGCCCAATACTGTTTACGCTGTACATCAATGATGTCTTTGACATTCCAATCCCAAATGCCAACGTTGTTTGCTATGCAGACGATACAGTTCTAGTAGTTAACGGCAAATCATGGGATGACGCATATACTGCAGCCGAGAGTGCACTAACTAGAATGGCCTATTGGTTAAACCGTAATCTACTAACACTAAATGTAGATAAGACAAACTTTCTGGCATTCTCAAAAACATCGGCTTCATCACCGGCAATAAGCAAAACTATCAAATTCCACACCTGTGCGTATCACAGTGCTGCCGGTTTGCTCACGTCGCTCCCAGACTGCCAATGTCAGGAAATCAAGAGGCAACACTCTGTTAAGTACCTGGGGATTCTCTTTGACCAACATCTGACTTTTGCACAACACATCACCACTCTTGCTGCAAGAGTAAGGAAGCTCATATATGTAATGAAGAGACTCCGGGATTGTGCCGCTCCTGATATCCTTCGTCTTGTCTACCACGCGCTGGGACAGTCTATCCTACAGTATGGAGTGGCGGTTTGGGGTTGCGCTGCCAAGAGCCACTTGATACTGCTGGAGCGTGCGCAGAGAGCAGTGATTAAGGTTATGCTAAAAAAGCCATATCGCTATCATACAAACTTGCTGTACGGAGAAACGAAACTGCTCAGAGTCAGACAGCTCTTTATCATGAAAGCGATCACGCGTACTCATGCCAATGTTTTTAACTCCGCCCGTCACGAGGAAATGCTGCGTAAGCGTATCTACAAACTCCCACCACCTTCTTACAGATCCGCTCTCGCTAGGAGATCACCAGCCTACTCTCATTGCTGCATATATAACTACATCTGCAACCATTGTAATATTAAATGTATATCAGTTCCAAGAGCTAAAAGGGTAGTGAAACATTGGTTATTCGGGTTGTCCTATAGTGAAACGGAAGACATAATTAACTGCATTAAAATAAAGTAATACTAGAATTGCGTTAACTATATTATCACAACATGAGACATCATATTGGCGGAGGGCCTGACACACACACATACACACACACACACACAAACACACACACACATCACACACCAACACTCCACACAACTAGTTTAATATTATACCATACCATACCTGCTTGCTAACGAAATGTACCTACCTTACTAAATTAATTTCGATTCGTTTTTTGATAACCGCACTCGCAGATGGCCAAGATACAGGCTCGGCCTAGTTTGGTCACTGACGGACAATCTAACAACATGTATACATTTTTTCAGTTAAATAAATTATTTTGTATTTTGTATTTTGTATTTTTGTACTAAAATATTGAGAAACAGTAGCTGAAAGATATCCTGAAAAAAAAAATACATTTGTGGGCGCAGTAGTGCACTGCGCGGGAGACGGCAACAATCCCCTCCACGCGACCTTGACCGCGCGCCTGCGTTGAGACAAATTTACGCATCGACATACCTCTAGCAACTTTTAAAGAAACAGTTAACCTTAAAAATTCGCTGGTAAAGAAAAACATAAGTTGCAAATTTCAAAGTGCTATCGTGCAGTTAGACTGTAATTTGTAAGATTGCAATTGTGAATGTGAAACTTATTTGCATTTGGCTTATTTAAAAATTTTTGAATCAACTTATGTGTACATAAGTTGACTCAAATTTTTGGGTGTATCTTAAAGTTACACTTTTTGTGAGATCAAAATTTATTTACTGCAGTATCAATCATCAGGGTGCGCGATTAGCCCCACTCACTGAAGGTGCGGCGTTGCACGGCGTCTGCATCATTTAATGCCTGTACAGTCAAGTTAATCATTATCTGAGCAAAGATTGGACCAAAAACATCTGAACAAGACCCTATTGTCATAGGCACAAGAACTAGATCAGATATTTTTGATCCGTTCTTTGCTCAGATAATGATGAACTCAACTGTACCTTCTGATCATGATACAGGTGATATCCAGCAGTATTTAATAACTTCCAAACGAGGTATTAATTAACATTGAACCTTCGTGCGGCATTTCGTACTCGCGCAAGGGTTATGTTTGAAAAAATCTAAGATTTCTTCTAATTCGATTGGCATTCTCGGCCTGCCACGTCCGTGCGCATGTGCAGTAGGGTGGAGCGTCAAACCGAATTTTCTTAATAAATATCATATTGGAACCGCACCAAAAAGTTGAGGAACATTTAATACTTCTCAAATAAGGAATCCTCCCTCCACGGGTAAATAATGGGCAAATCTTTTTACATATAATGTTTTTGATGGGATATAATTTTCCTCTACTCGGCGGTTGAAGAAAAAATAATGTCATACATTTATCAAATATTAATTAACTTTATTTTTTATGCTCGAAAACCATTTTATTCTTTGAACGAGATCTTTTTGCACGACTTGGCGGGGGCACTGACGTGCCTCCAGATAGCTAGTCTGGAACTAAATTTCCACTCAAACCTTTATTTTTCATTTCTAACTCGCACCACGTTCTCGAACAGTTTTTTTAGATCATCCACTTGCCCGTCGCCCGTAGGATGCCATAATTAATATCACATTACCTATAGATTTTTTATAGTACATTACACAACTAGGGTGGTAATATAAAGAAAGGCCGAGATCGTAAGATGTTTGCGGCCCGAGCTGCAAGCGAGGGACGTAAATATGCGATCGAGGGCTTTCTTTATTACCTCCCGTGTTGTGTACATCATTTTATGTCTACCCTCCCCTGTCCCTGTTTCATAAACGTGACAATGACAGGCGACAGGTGACAGGTGACAATTTGTCAATTTGACATTTTTTTGTTTCATATATATTACCAATGACAAATAAGTCATGGTGGAAAAATTACAAATATGTCAACTTGTCGCGACATTTTGACGTATTTCTGTTTCATAAAAAAATTCTTTTGACAGGGGACAGGTGACAATTTGTCGCGAAAATCTTGACATATTTGTTTTATAAAACACTGAATTGTAATTACAATTGGACATAATTGTAGACTTGTCGTCGATTTTTGACAGGCGACCTCACCCAATGTCAGCGGTTGCGCCTAAAAAACTAGTCATTTGAAACATAGTGCTATCATCAACAGATAGAAGTTCTTAGTAGCAGTGATGATGTATATTAATTTAACTTACACTTATGACAAGAATAAAATGTTTTTTTGATGTGGTTGAACTTCCTATTCCTCCAGTTTTGCAATGTTGTAGCACGCAAATAATTTATTTTTTTTGTTGAATATGCTCAACCCTTTCAACCTATTCGATCTCCTTCCTTTTGTTTACTTGTCGTTTAAATCATAATATAAGGCCTAAGATACTCGTAATTTTGCTGACCATTTCCCACGTTGCCAATGCCAAACCATCTAAGGAGAGTAAATATAGGTATAATTACTTGCATGTGCAACCAACCTACTTACATGCCAAATTTAATTTCAATCCATTCAATTTTTACCGCGTTTAGCAATAAACATCTTCACAAACTTTTACATTTATAATAATTAGTACGAATGTAACAAATGTTTTATTGCTTGCTACCGTCCTACCACGATATCATTTTCACAAAATCTATGCAGTTACAAATTTGTCACAAAAAACGATAATTATGTCGATTACCATGACAAAAAAGTCAGTGATAATTTTCTTAGAAACCGACAAATTGTAACTGACAATGGTAGACTTTTATGTAACGTAATTTACAATGACAATTTTGTCAACTATTTACCTGTCGCAATTTGACATGTTTGTCACGTTTATGAAACAGAATTTCTTGTGACAATGCGACTTTTTTGTCAAAAACTGACAATTTGTCGGATTGTCACGTATATGAAACAGGCCCCAGAAAGCGGCTTTATCCGTACGCGCAGCGTGTGGAAAAAGCTACTTTATGGCCGAGTGTGGCATAAATACATAAATAATAATAAATCTAGTATAATTTATTATGTTCTCGGAGATTATTTGTAACGAATAAATATGACATAATGTGTCATAGCGGTTTGTTTACTGTTTGTGCTAGTAGCGCCCCCTACGCCGAGTTTTGAGTAGTATTCCCTATTGTCATTTTAGAAAATGTTGTCACTTCATCTGTATAGATATTTATGATGTTGACTGTACCTGTAGATTACTTGTAATTATAAATGATCCAGTTAACACGTAGGATACGTTTTATCCGACTAAGCTGAAGCTAAAAACTTTGTATAATTAAGTTAAAAAACACTCATAGCGTCACTCATTTTTTTGAGCTTATTTATAAAACTGTTGCATAAAATACTATTATGTAACAGTTGTATAAGTAGGCTCAAAAAATGCGAATGGCGCGAGTTGCGATACGAGCGTTGCGATACGATTTTTAATTTCACGTATACTAGTGACACGCAGTGACGATATTAAAAATACTTTTTAGGGTTCCGTACCAAAATGGTAAAAAAGGAACCCTTATGGTGCGACTCTGTCTGTCTGTCTGTCTGTCTGTCTGTCCGTCTGTCACAGCCAGATATCTCAGGAACTACTGCTGCTATCGGTTTGAAATTTGGAATAGTGTTAAAAGTAGCTAACCCGAGCTTATTGGACACAAAAAAATCTTATACCTTTTTTACTTTTTTTTTATAGGGCTCCGTAATGGGATTTTGAAAATGGAAAGTAGGGCTAATATATCGAGTGGGGTATCAAATGAAAGAACTTAATTTGTAGATTAAAATACAGTTTTTATTTTTTTCTTAAATAAATAGTTTTTGATTTATGGCGAAAAAAGTTAAAAAAAATACCATTCCCCCCCTATTATCTCCGAAGTTACTGATCAGAAAAATGTGTCATAATTACCAATTATTAATGTCGTTCTAAATATCACAGGAAAAATATAACGATTTTCCTCACTTGCACCGTTTTTGAGAAATTTGCAAAAATCATAACACATACTTATTTGCTCCTACTAAACTAATCGCCATACAGTTTTTCTTGAACTATTCATGTATCTACTTATTAGGATTATTATGTCTTTCCCGTACACGAGACAATAGTGTCCCGGCCCTTTGGGAGGCGTGCGCGGAGCCGAAGCCAACGCGTAGAGGCCCTTTCGACAATTTAATGAAAGGCAACGTGTACACCCAGCGGATTCTGTCCCTGCCCGTGTCACGAGACGCACGCAGAGACAGCCCCCGCCAGATGCAAGGACTATTGTTGATTGATGGAATCTAACTTTACTGGGTTATGGTGGTGGAATTATGGACTAGCTACTGGGCTATGGATTGAGACATGACGGCGCCTGTCAGGAAAAGTGTCTCATGGCTTTCGCGGCACTGACAGACCGTGACTTGCCCTCCGCTGATGGGCCCCTGTTAAATAGCGACATTATGAGCAATGGCCCAGGGGCAACACCGCTGCCGAGGGCTGCAGGGTGTCGAGAGGTGTGCTGCGCTTTCTCCGAGGGTACTCGCGGCGTTATGCCCTTTAACACTTCCACGCCTGGAGCATATAGCTCTCGCGACTCCACTCTGGACGGCCGGTTAAGGCAAGCCAGAGGCGGAGGTCCTTTCACTAAATCCCATGACCCTCCCTAAGGACCCCCCGGAGCACTCGGGTACGTGGGGTCGCTACTCCCCAACAGCTCGCCACAAGCTGCCCTGCGTTATTATTATTATTATTAGAAAGACCGTTATATTTTCTCTTCCTAACTTGAATACTTTTTTTTTAATTTACAAAAATCTTAACATATTATTTCTACCCTCCCTACGAGAGCCATCTAGCGGAGAGTAGCAAAACTAAGCGATGGTTTATTTCAGAATGATCATTCTATTAAATACAATGATCACTCATCAGGAATCGGGAAAAAAACATAAAGTAACAATAATTATTAAAAACTCTATAAACTCTCTGTATGTTAGGAAATTTGACACTAGTAAATACCATAAAAATTAAATACCACTAGCGCCATCTAGGGACACAAATCTAAAATAAGGTAGCTTGTGGCAGCAATATTAATTTAATACACAAAAGTGTGCTTCAAAACATGATTCCTTCATGAAAAATTATACATGAGAACTAACTTAACAATTATTTCAATCAGCCAATAACAAACAGTAACGTTTAAATTTAAATTACAAGTAAAATTTACGCGCTATTTAGTATCAATAGATGTCGCTGTAGCATACGCTAATAATGGCAAAAACGGAACCCTTATAGTTTCGTCATGTCCGTCCGTCCGTCTGTCCGTCTGTCCGTCTGTCCGTATGTCACAGGCATTTTACTCAAAAACTACATGATGGATATTGATGAAATTTGGAATATAGGTGTTTTGTATCAGCCGCTACTTAGTTTGGTAGTTAAACACCTAAAATAAATATTTTTAGGGGGGGCACTCCATACATGTTACAGACACAACATTTTTTTTCAGCAAATATCAACGTGTGGTAAATAGTTCGACAGCTCTTTAAAAAAACATTATAGGGTTTCAAAGTAATGATTTTGATTAAGTGAATATATTTGGAAATAATCGCTCCGAAAGTTGTGTAAATTGTGTCCCCTCCCCTTTATCTTCTAAACCGTGTGTCCGAAAAATATGAAAAAAATCACGAAGGTAACACTTAATTAATACTTTCAACGAAAATTATTTTCAACAAGATCGGATTAACCGTTTTTGAGTTATTGCCGATAAACTGCGCTTCTCAACAAAGGGACGTAATTGCTATGAAGATACGCTCTTTTGTTGTTGTACTTTTTTTACATCGTATTTTTTACCTTATAGTTACGGCTATGGAACCCTACACTGAGCATGGTCCGACATGCTCTTGGCCAGTTTTTTAAGTGTTGTATTAAAACCTGAAGGTACATTTTGAGTACAGTTTTTACATCGACGTCTGTTACTTGAATTTGCATTTTTGGCTGCTGGTTGGTACGGAACGAGTAGGTACGTTCTTTACGGACCTGTTTGAACTTCGTATATTAGGATAATGCGAAGAAGTACAAATTATTCTATGCTAGGTACTAAATAGTACAATTTGAGTTCTAATTTTATGCTATGGTTTATTCTCACATAAAATATGGTCCGTACGCAACGTATCACACCTTGCCTTCGGCTCGGGCGTCAAATACCTTTGATCTGAGACATTCTTTGTTTTACCGTCCTAGGTAAGTAATTTACTTTTAAAACAAAAACCTTAATGACACATTATATAACAGCATTATAAAAATTGGACGGTAAGTTGAGCAGTCCCAGTCTTAAATACAAATATTGATATCAAAATGGAGGAGAAATGCTATAAACACGGAATAGTGGAAGTTGCATACAGGCACGACTAATGCGCCGCAGCTGCGGCGGCCGCCTTTATTGCAAAATAAAAACATTAAATATTGCTACTCCGCGTGGGGAGCGCTGTACTCCGATTGAGCTGTTGTAAGGACGCGTATATGATGGACTGGCGCGTGTTACAGATCGCAATCTATCTATTCTTTTCTAGAGGATGCCCGCAATATTGTTCGCGAGGTATCCCCCCGTAGTCGGGTCTACAGAACCCTATGTGGTAAACGGGGTCAAAATCTACCTGTACATTAAATTTCATGGAAATCCGATTTTCATGTGGGGGCACGGCAGTGCCTCCGCCAAGTCGAGCAAAACAAAGACACGGCCGTACCTACCATCCTTTTCTCGAAGCCATTCAGGCCATTTTCAACCTCCTCAACTTCCTGTAAAGGTTTTGTGCTGGCTAAAGCCAGAACCCTGAATTTTTAGGGATATATAGGGCAAAATAAGACTTAAGTATATTCTCAATAACATTAAATTTGAACGTGTAGTTTAAGAACTATTGCACGTGCACGTCAAAGTTCCTTAGTTGTGTCACTGACTCACTGACTGACTGATGATCATCATAATTCTAAGGTACTTCTAGCAGACCTATAAGCTCCAAATGTTAAACATAGTTAGTTTTTAGCCTATCTAGTCCTACGAAATAAAACCGTGGAGGAACATAAGTATTAAACTTCTCAAATAAAGAATCCTCCCTCCGCGAGTAAATACTAGGCAAGTCGGTGGGAATCGAGTTCTGTGGACACCCCCCCGGTACTGACTTGGTTTAACATTACATCTCAAAACTTTAGTGTTCTAAAAGAACTGCGTTGCGAGACTTGCATCTTTTTACATGTAATGTTTATAATGGGATACTTTTTACCCGACTTAGCCAAAGCAGAAAAAGAGATATTTAACTTATGTCACCTTCGCGGACGAATTGCGGAGCGGATCTTTTTGTATAGAAATAATATAAAATGAAACATTTCAATATAATCGACTTTATACGAACCTATTCAACAACAAGTGTACGAGTTACTATAAAATAAGTTTGTCAAAAATACTTTTTTGAGACAAGCTTTTATTGCCGTCTGTAGTTTTTTGTATAATATTGCATTGTCATCTGATTTACCATGGATTAATTTGTCAAAAACATCTGATTTACCATGGATTAATTTGTCAAAAACAAAATGAAAACTTTAAAAACATGCATTTATACAAATCCAAATACCTACTTCTAGCAAAGCTAGCTTACTCAGAACCATAGAATGACATAGATAAATAAAAAGATGAAATAAAAATGTGCACGCACCCTATCTTATTTTCTATCACCCTCAAGCAATATGTTTGCTCATGAGATGGAATTATATGGCAGATTAAAGTATCGGTCAGCGTTGTGGAATCAATAATATTTATTATGCGTGACGGTATTGTACATTTGTACGTATTATACCATTGCGCCCCTCTGAGGGGACGCACGTGTTTTTTTTTTTGTATTTTTGTCATTACTGGCGAGGGGAACACTGAGCAGGTTGATCTGTTACTTTTTTATTTATTACTACTGCTTATTTAATTTAATAAGTGATTACTATTGTTTGTTTATACTACCAAGCATATCATTGATTACTCAAATAATATTATACTAAATAATACTCGTATTATGGATACTAAATAACTTTATATGAAAGCCATATCAACGTTAATCACCTGTTAGCGGCATGGTACTAAACCGAAGAATATCTGGCTGACAATATACAATAAGACATTTCTTCGAAGACAAGTCCCTTAGGCCCGGAGGGGTAGGAGATAAAGATGGTAACAAAAATGACAATGTTGGAGCAACAGGTCCCTGTGTCTCGGCCTCGAGTCTAATGCGCAAAACAACTACATCGGTCATAATCCCGGAAAACAGACGTTTCTTCTGTTACTTCGAAAGATATTACACAATAAGATTTATATTACAGTATATATGGAATGTTATGGGGGCAAGTATCGAGACACAATAAAAGGGTATTTGTCAACAATCAAAATAAATTAATTAACGCTAATCATCAAATTACGTTTCCAAAACTGCTCGCTTAAAATCAGTTGAACTCATTTTTGTGCCACGACGATTTTAAAATGACAGAAACTAAAAATAAGGCATTGTGTTGAGCATGACGTCAGAAGCCTGTATTCCATACTAAACTGCATTATTCCTTTTTCCTGAGCGTTTTGACCACTTCATAAAAAGGAGCTGATTTTATCTGTTATCAAATAGCCTAATATCATCTTATTGTCTCTTTATAGACCACAATTGGTTCAACGATGGGTATTATCAGCATAATCAAGAAGATACTACACTGATTGTTGCACTTAGCACTTTCTAAGCACCCTTGTGATTTATAATGTTGGTTTGCTATACATTCATTTTAAGTATAATGCTTCTAGTGATTAAGTTGCAGTTTAAGCGTAGGTGATATCTATCAAAACATGTCGTCGTGAGAGCTGTTAAGGAAATAAGTGCCCATTTCTTACTTTAATGTTTAGAATAATTATTCACCTCTATACACTTGTTTCAGTTTGTTCTCCAATAAACATAGTAAATCACTGCAGAGGTGGGACGCGTCTCCCTGTGTAAAAATACTTGCGTATTTTCCGTTTTCTGAATTGAACTCTGTCGTTATAAATTATAAGTGGATTGTGATAGCGTTCGGTACGGCTAGCACAAGTCGAGCGCGACTCAGCGGATCAGCCAATGGCAACGAGCATCTGTAATGCAGCGCAATGTATGCAAGATCACATTGGCTGTTGCTACGCTTGCGCGCGAGATAGGTCGCGGGCATCCTGTGCTAGCCTTGTAGATGAGGGCTCGCTGAATTTAAATTTTGACTTATTTTACCCGCTACTTCGTGAGTGAAAAACACTCCTCTTGTTTGTTTCACTTCGTTTCACAGCCGGACCCGTTCTAAAAAAGTTAACTATTATATTTTACAGTAAAAATAGAATATAATAGATTTTTTTATTTCATGCATTGAAAAATCGTGTCACTTAAAATCTATTGCTATTAGTAACTTTCTTTATTTATTAAGGTAAAACCACCTGTTTTCTACCGTTTTACATTGTTATTAGATGTACGATGTACCTTTTGTAATGTGTTCTTCTGGTGTGCGATAAAGTATAAATATTTTTATTGTATACTTTATCTAATATCAATATATAAATATTAATCTTACAAGCATATATTAATTACGAGACCTACATCAGCGATAACATCGTATGTGTTGCGAGCTGCTAGCATTCACTGTATGAACGCGCACCACATCCATACGCGAATGGCGGGAGCGACGCGAGCCGAACCCAAGGCATCTGTAGCGTGCGAACTATTCGCACCGGACGCTTTCCACATTCAAAATCTCATACAATTTCGCAATTTAAATCGATTTCAACGTAACGGTTCGAAATCGGAGGCAAAATATGCTCCAGTTCGCTAGCGTTCTCCACGGGCCAGCATACCATTGCAAGAATGCAAGAGTGGGGGACAAAACATTAATCCAATAAACACGTTAAGTTGATAGTTTAAATATTCCAGCAGCGTTTAATTCCTTTTCTAATTTATGTTCGATGTAATATGTTTCCTGCGGAAATTAAGAAAGCCCCCTTGCATAGTAACTTAGAGTTTGCGAGATAAGGCAGGGTGCAGTTAGTCATTTTGAACGATTATTGCTTCGACACACGCCTCAAAAATGCACTGTAATCTCATTAAGTTGAGTTACGCTTCATTACCGCGTACAGGGGGTTATAGGGGATATAATAAAAGCTAATTCTTATAGGTTTTGTAAAAGTGTCACCATTTTTGAGATATTTTGCCTTACGTAATTTTTCTCAAAGTTGATACCCTCGCCAATTCTGTTTACTGCACCGCCCTATTTTTATTATTTTATTACGTCAAAATCATTTTAAATTGCTATTGGCTGTGATTTTACTCATTGTGTAACATACTTTCGATATCAGTTTAAAGTTTTCTGATATCTGTTATATTTACGTAATAATCGCCTGGCTACACTTAACGATTACACCCTGTATATTAGCGTTATCTAAATTTTGTTAATGACTGTAATTTGTTCTATGTGCCCAATAAATAAATATAAATAAATGCTTGCTAACTCTCCCTCTCTCTCTCCACTGCTTTCGCCACGGCCGCACGCGCTCCGCCTTGTGCTAATTTACTTAATTTATGTGATTGTGAATAAATATAAGAAATTACAGTCCACTTCAACCTATCATTGCAATCACCAACCAGCCCAAGAGTTCCATGATCCAGACACTCGTGGTACTCCCTACAGTAATGTAAATAAGTAACATAACATGCATACTTTTACGCGGCTACTTACGTCCAACGTAAATTACAAATAGATTTTCCCTTAAAAGTATTACTGGAAGGCATTTGACCATCCCGGGTAATTTGGGGTGGTAATGTGACAACTTTCGTCGCATTTACCCCAAATTGCTTGCCCGATGCTACGCGGTACAAATTTAGGGCCATATCGTGATCAAAATAATGATACATTTTTTTGTGATTGCAGAACTCATAAAATTATAAAAGTGCGTAATGAATTGTAAGTGTAGTGTATATATATAATACAATCGCAGTAAAACTGTATTTGTGTATTCATATTAGTTTATGTGACTGTTACATAATGAAAGACATTAAAATTTGAGTGTGGGTTTATAAAACGAATCGGCAGGCGAGTTTTGTAATGACATGACACGAGTATTTTAATGCCTAATTATATACAGATATATACACTGATTTATTATAACCTATCTATGATGTGTTCAAAAACCGCAAATTAAAAATGTCAAATGGCGGTAAATGAAAACGGTTTTCACGCATGTCACGCAACCGTAGTTTTATTTCGTTCAGAGACAAACTAGAGTGGTCTTCTACTAACATATTGTTCGATATCAAGTAACGTGCGAGCTTTGTCAAAATTGTGTACAATTGACTCGAAAAATCGTAATTTCAACTGATATTAGAACTGAGGTCAAATCAAATTGCTTTGTTTTCCTGAGATGTTCCAAATTTGAATAAAACATCGAAGTCAGTGTTATTAGGAAGCAATAATAACATTTTCACAGATCAAAAATGAGTTCTGACAAAACAGTTATCTTTATGCTGGTCATAATAGGCGATTTTTGAACGCATACGGTTATAGGGGGTTTATGAAATGTAATTAATGGATTCGAAATAAGATCAGAGTCAAAAATGTCATGGCGGGGCACATTGCCAGAATCGATGAGAGTCGTTGGACAAGACGAGTCCTTGAATGGAGACCCAGAGCGGACAGCAGAGGAAGCGGCAGGCAGCGCTGGGCGGACGGTATCCGACGACACGGAGGACGGGACTGGATGATTCGGCCACAAGATCGCCAGGAATAGAAGAAGAGGGAAGAGGCCTACATCCAATAGATTACCAAAATGCCACCATGATGATGGTGATGATAGACGGCTTATGATATTTGTGGAGGTAAATAATTTAGATTTTCAGAAGAAACACGTCGCCATTTAAGCGCTTCCCGACGTGGGAAGCACCAGCGCAGAATCGGCTGAAGCCGGTCAAAAAACTCGCCGCGGCAACGCCGTTTCACGTCGACGGTGCAACGCCGTGGGCACGTGGCCAGGCCTATAACACATTCAGTGCCAAGAACCCGACTATCGGGTTCATTATGTATAAACTTTTGGGAGCTTGCCATTGAATGTGTTAATACCTCGTTGAAAGGTTTACTATACTTAGTTATATGTATTTATATTGTAAAGGATCAATTTTTGTCTGCAAATTTTTATCGAGGGGTTCAAAATTCTTGTCGTTTGTGTTGCCCTGCATCATACTAACGGGTTCCGTGGAGATCTGTATTTTATAAAACCGAAATGAATAAAACTTTTTCAAGTCATGACTCAAGTAATGCTTATCTAATAAAACTTAAGTTTGTATATTGGAGATATATTGATAATAGTTACTAAAATAGATAATTCGAAGTTTACTGAATAACAATTATTTAAATTTTTCGTTTTTAGTATGAAAATTAGCAAGTCAGTCAGTTTATCATCTAATTTCAGGTTAATGTAATTTATAGCCGCTTATTATTATTTGTCATATTCCTAATTGTTTTGAGTAAAATAAACTTAAATGATGTAATGTTGTTACTCAATATTGTATTGTATTAACAGGATCAGCTTTTCCACTAAGTACTTATTGACTGTTTACACAGTCAAACTTAGTTAACTTCGCTACCTATTGACTAAACAACTAAGGTCATGTAAGCCAGGTAAAGCGTGTGGATCCTATACCGCATACAAACATTGCAAGGTATGTGCTACGAGGAGGAAGTATTCGCCGCCAGGTGCGGCTCACTCCGCGATTTGGTCACGCGGTGTTGTGGCCCCCGCGAGCACGGTATACGGTAGTTTTTCTTCCTACAAAATGTACATCGGGAGCGCGCATGTGCGCGCGCCGTGTACGGACGCACCACAGGCAAGGATTTGAGCATGCGCAAGGATGCCACAGTATGGCGTTCACTCACACAGACGCGCGTCGTGCGTCTGTGTAAATACGTGTCGCGCGCTCCTAAACGGCCGAAGTCGTACTACTTGGTTGTCTGTATAATTTGCCGCGAGGCTTAGAAAGCGACCAGAAAGAGCACGCGTTTGCACGCGTTATGCGATAGAGAGAGACGGTCGGATCCGGTGCGTTGCGTCTGGTGGTCGGATCCAAACGACAGATTTGTTAGAGAGAGATTCTGTACCTAGTACTATTATTACTTATCCTGTTTCGCCGCTCAGAGTCCACACACCATCCATACGCCACGAACGGAGCCCGATGTATGCGAAGGGAACCATTTACATTCTTTTACAAGCTTCCATTTAACTGACGTGGTAAGTAGTGGTTTCAAAATTTGCAAACCTTTTTTCAATCACTTCCAGTTGAGCTGAAATTAGCATACTTCTGTAAGTTCGGTAATAATGCAAGATTATGGTAAGATCGACCCGAGCGACGTCATTTTCACCCTTATTGCGTACACATACAGAGTTTCTGGCCGGCTTAACCCGATTTCGCATTGATCAATGTGGGACAAGACCTAAAATGTGGTTTGAGATAAAACTGTTTAAAGGGTCGATTTCAGGCGTTTTTCTGGCGTTTTTTTTATTTCATTAGTGTCACTCGACTTTTACCGCGGAGGACTGTCGAGTGACGAGAACTTTTGATTAAATCATGTGTAGCCTCGATACCGTCTATCGTTTATAATAAAAGTTAACTGTGATCACCACCGCTTGCTGCTATTTTTTCTGGAACACGAATAAAAAAAACCACCGCTGTCGAAACGCTGTGAAATCGACCCTAAAACTGTGTGTAAAAAGGTTTATTGAAGACTAGTACCTGTAATACACACTATTCGGCTGCATTTCGTGGTAGCTTCCGATATGCCGCCACGAAATGTTGGAACAATCTTCCACCACCAATTCGTGCATTGCGTTCGGCCAGCATATTTAAGTTGAAATGTCGTGCATATTTCCTAGACGCACAATACAACGGAAAATAATTCGGCACTAATTACTTATTTTTTTAATCAGCATGATGGGTATTAGGCGATACTGCGGCTCAGTTCCATGGCTAAATGGCATGTATGAGTATTGTTGATGTATTGTTAATGTTTTTTTCTGTTATTTTTTGTTATTAATGTGTAACACTTGTTAAAGTTTCTACGTCTGTTGTTTTCCTCTATTGTTTAACTCTGCGTTCGTCCAATTAGGATAATTAGTTTAAGTTAGTTTTTAGTTTCAGGGCACCACTGAAAATCAGCGCCATGGCTTGCTATGGCACAATGCTGAGTGGTGACCCCTTTTAGCGCCGTTTTTATTTATTTTTTCTTTTATTGTAATATTTTCTGTGTGTAACATAATTTTTGCGCTAAATAAACGTTCATTCATTCATTCATTCATTCATAATAAGCTTATTGAGTACGTATTGGTAGTAACGTGTGCATTGCCGCGATTTGTGCGCCGGGTAGCCCTCGCCGCCGCAAATTGTGGCGGGGCATTTTTATCGGTGCCGATGCCCTAACGATTTTCGACATGGCTGGTTGGAGAATGTTATTTTTTTTACATTTTGTAATCATAAATTTCGCATAGCAACGGTTCATATTTTGATAGGTAGCTCTCCTATAAGTATAAAGTGAAGGTTTTAAGGGGTGGCGTGGCGTCCATAGAACCCGATTGTCAATTTTAAAGCATATGACCGGTGTATAGGTAGTAAGAATTATCTAAGGTGTCCGAATGTTTGTTCATTCTCTTTACGAACATTGGGACACCTTAGATAACTCTTACTATACCTACTACTCCCGAAGAAAAAGTAATCCAAATCTGCCCCAGCTTTACTAAAAATATATTTGACGCCACGCCACTGAAATCCATTCACCCATTACAACAGCAGGTATAATCTTCACGTAATATATACAATCAAAATAGAAAAATTATAGCACAAAAGGCGTGTTGTGGTACAGCAGCAGTGGCCACTTTTACTACCTCGGCTATTGTCCTACCTTTAGAGTCTAACTTTTGAACAATCACAGGCGGTATTGTAATAGGTACTTGGCAAGGTTCATTAGGTATCTATGCAGAATTCCTCGCTCAAATCGGTTCATTCGTTTTGGAATTATATTGCCATAAAAATAAAGGTTGCTGCATAACTCTCGTAGCCTTTTGACGCTAAGAGGTAATGTGTTACAATGCATGATAATTTTGTTAGTTTTCTGCGCAGAGGAACATTGGCATACCACGATCTGATAGAAATTGCAATGCGACGGGTGATCCTTGTCCGAATTCCTTTCGAGATAACTTCGACGCTTCCGCACGATTTGCCACTGATTGTCCCGCCTCGCCAAAGAAAAAACAACGTTCGAAGGGCTTCTTGCCGCACTTTAATTCTACGCTACGTGCATTTTTTGTAAAAAATGGAATTAGCGTGTCTTTTATACACTACGTTTGGCAATGTTGAAAATCAGATCTCTATCACTAATAATTTGACACCTACGTGAAAGGTGAGAGTTTAGGTGTACTTATATTACGTTTTGCCATAAACTTCCATCACACATAAGGGTATATTGCTCAAGACTGAGGGAACATTTTTATCCACTTTTCTTCGTTTCTCTAGCATACCAGAGTAATATTGCACCACGTTCACTTATTTCAGGACTTTGATTGAAATCGCATGACGGAGAACGCAAGATATTTTTAATTTAAAATTAAACGACGTACCTATATAAAATCTACCCAAAAACATTTCCGTTACTTTATAGTAGTTTGTATAGGATATACCTAGATTTTTATGTAATAGAGAAAGTAATTAATAGAGAAAGTATTCAAGAAGTAAAAATAGCCCTTTATTTATAATAAAAGTGTTTGTAACACTGTTTTTTCTACTAAGTACTTACACAAATATTCTTTCTTGACCATAATATTTTTCATTTGAATTTTAAATAGGCAATACGTTTAAAGGCTTGACAGTCAAAAAGATCCGATTGGAAACGTACTTCAATTACATTCCTGTTTATCATAAATTTTAATCAAGGCGGATTGACAGAAATATCCATTTCTACAGGAAATAGAATCGGAATTGAGGAAGAGATCTTTTCTGTGCTGCGATATCGCAGAACGTAAAAAAACTTTGGCTCCGTTAAAATAGAATGATCTATTCCAGAATATAATAATTAACACATAGGTAATAAAACATTGTAAAATCTAATAAACAAGATAAATATTCTTCACAGGGGTATCTAGTATAATACAATAGTTTTAGTATTGCATTTCATTCGATTGGGCAACGAAAGAGAATTTTATTGTAATCAGTAATGTTGGTAAGTGATAAATAGTACATTACTGCAGAGGCCGGGAAGTAAGGGGTTGCCGGCCGAGTACACATAGATGGCCGAGCGATAGCGAGCGATAGTCAGATAGTTACGAGGCCGGCATGGCAACCCCTTTTCTCGCCGCGGTATAGTGCTTTTCTCAAATATGTGATAAAATAAATTAAAAACACTCCACAAATCTAATTTTATTTTCTAGAGACACTAAAATTAAGGTAGACAAGAAATAAATTACAGAATGATAAATTTTCAATCTTCTTTGCAAAAACTGTGCAGTACACATTTTTACCGCGAATATTAAGATGAAATATTTTTAATGTGTATGTGTGTAGTTAACATTTCATTTTAAAATTATTAGAATTTGTTTATAGTGTGTTATTTGTTATATTCATATCGATGTTATATAAATAAAACTACAAAATATAGCAAACATCATTTGTGGTTTTTTTAATGGCTGAACGCCGTGACGCTGTGTCATAAATAAATGTGAAAAGGAAATTAAAAAAAAAAACATCATGCAGGCCTAGGCCGGCAATGTTGTATGAAATTCCATTAAAAAGCCTCTCGTCTAGCCGCACCGGAAACAAGGTACTTTGCGGCCTGTTATAAGGCACGTAATGCCAATATTTCATTGTATGTTTGAGAAAAAAATATTGTATACACTGTAGAATAAGTTTAATTTAACTAAAAGTAAATATTATTAAATTACATAAACACTTTTCCCCACACACTAGTTGTAATTGAATCCATAAAAATACTTCGTAAATCGGTTAATAAATTTCTGTATGCAAGTATAGGTATTTAAGGAACTTTCTAGATGCTTTCCGACTTTAATGCAGCATGTTTGTACGTGAAATTTTTAATATATTAGAAAAGTTGCGCGCAGGGACGAGGCAGCGCGGAGTTCGTGGTAGCGACTTTAAAATTTGTTGCTTTATACCCCGTTTTATTTTTATTTTAATAGGATTAGGAGAGTTTTTAATGCCGAAAATAAACAGTCGTGGTTTTAAAAGTTCGCTAAGAACAATCGTTAAGATAATGACTGTGGTTAATTAGGACGGTAGCTACAAAACTCTGCCGCTCCCAACTTGCTTACCTCGTTACAATATACCATCTTCTGCTATTATTTACATGACATACGATGAAAATGAGTACTCCTGATACTTCTATCTAATTTTATAAGTTATAATTTAAATAGGAATGTATTACAAGATGCCAGGGATAAAGAATCACAATCTACATTAGGATCTGACCGGTTAAAAATATTCCAAATGCTTGAATTTTCAGCTACCTCCAGACCCCTAATTCATATTTGGGGACTCCTTGTTTTTATGTAAACTTATAATGCAACCGATAAAAGCAATGGAAGAGCATCGTAATTGCATTATTATTCTCTAAGCGTTCCTTTTTTAATAAAATCTAATTAGTAGGCAGACTCCGGGAGTCAAAAAAGGAAACCGCAATTTACATTTCTGACCTACAGCATTTTTAATATTTGCTGCTTGTCTTAAACAAACTCATTTCATAGAATGTTTTACAATAATAAAATCAAAATACAAAAGTATAAATCGATGCGATTCAGGCAAAAAGGAATTACAAAAATACGACACGGTATTGTTTGTTCTAGACCTGCGCTTGTTGTGCAGCAAATTCAATCAGAAACGGCTTTTCAAAAATGCATGAAGTTATATCGCTAGTTGACCACGCGGTATACGAGTAGGTATATCCTGCAATGAGAGCAAAATAAGACTGACGTCCGACTCCGACGTGTTTGTAAATCAATAATACACAAGCAGCTTTTACAATATTCATTGGAATTTACACGACGACATAGTTTATTAGAGTGGAAATGGGCGATTATAAAAAGTGTGGCAGCGGCAGGTTAAACATTTTGAAAAAAAAAATGTTTCCGTTCTTTAACCTTTTTTTTGCATTATTGTTACTTCTCATCGAATGATATCATATTTGTAAGAGAGATCAAAATATTCTTAAAAATGTAGAAGTTATGGCGGTTTGAAATATTGGAGATACGGGTAAAAGTTTCAGTACCCGGGTTAGAAGATAATGAGTGTCAGGTGGAAGAGTCTAATTTGAAAAATTAAATAAAACTTTATACAAAATAAAAAATAATAAATATTATCATCTTCGTATTATCTTTATTTTCTAAAGTTGGGTTTTTTACAATATCTATCTATACTATATTCATAAAACGAAGTCGGGTTAGTGACACCATTTTATAACTCGAGAACGGGTGGACTGATTTTTATGATCTTTAATTTTTTGGGTTTGTCTCTGCCCCCATTAACATAATAACTAGCATTAAAACATCTAAACAATTAAAAATTCTGAGGTGGAACGAAGTTCGCCGGGGCAGCTAATATATACAACATGCACATAAGAAATATTAACACAGTCATTATAAAAAACATAACCTAGGGTGCCGCTAGGGGCAGCGGGCGGGGCCCGAGCTACCGGTGGTTAGGGCTGAAGAGAAAGGAACTTCCTGACAATGCGCTCCGTGTCCAGAAGTACCGCCTTCTGTATCTGAGCCTTGATCCAGCCACCTAGCGAGAGTGTCTTGAGATGGTGATCGAGACTTCGCTATAAGCCCGTTCGTCGAAACGAATATCGGAACAATGGTCGGCGAATCTACATTCCACATGGCGGTAACCTCGTGAGCCAAATCAAGGTACTTGCTGAGTTTGTCCTTCTCGGTCTTCACGAGGTTCTCGTCATGGGGGATGGTGATGTCGACGAGCATTGCCCGGCGCTTGGATCGATCAACTAACACGATATCAGGCTTATTGGCTACAATAGTCCTGTCCGTGTTGATTGATCGATCCCATTAGAGCGTGGCATGACCATTTTCGAGAACTGGTATCCGTGCCTACTTACATAGTACGGCACCTCAGCCCCCTTTAGACCATATCGAAGAGCAAATTGCTGGTGAATGATCCTGGCTACTTGATTATGTCTGTGCAAGTACTCGTAGTTAGCTTGATGGGAACAACCGGTGATAATAAGCCTGATAGATATCCGGGACGGCGGATACGCCCGACAGCTATGTCGACCGTACCGTCCTTCAGAATATATCTCCGGTAGTTGTTCGTCATCATAATTTCGTCCGCAATTGCACAGGTAAAACCTTAGGTTTCCCCGAAGCCATCACAGAAGCGTAGCCAGTTCACCGATGCGGACAGGTCTACATCGGGCTCCGTAAGGGCCCTGTAGAACCGCCCGTGTAGCTCCTTACTCTTCCATATGTTCTTGCGGTCATTGGTGCAAAGCACCTTAGGTCTGCGCCAGTTCTCGTTTGCCAAGGAGAGGTGGGTGAGGGTCCTGTCTACTGCTACTACATCGCAATGTATCTCACATTCGTTGTTTAGGATATACTTCCTGAGACTGTACACCTCGCGGTTATGGAGATCCACACTTACGCGGGATGTACAGTTTCTTAACTGCCGAGCGTGGGTATAATATGCGGCATGTAGTGAGCAATCAAGCGGACCCGCCTGTTCAGGGCATCCAGCTCAGTCTGAGTCCATCTTAGTATGCCAAGGAAGTAAGTGAGCAGGGGCATGACCCAAGCGTCGAAGGTACCCACCTTATTGCCGCCAGACAAAAGACTGTAGAAAAATGCACTAATTAACCACTAATTAAAAACGCACACTTTATTATAACACTAGCATTTTCCCACGGCTTCGCCCGCGTTGTTCCCGCTACTGCCCCAAGGGAACACTTTACCGGGATAAAAAGTTTCAATCCAGGACTTGGTCTACTTGCATACCAAATTTCAGCTCAATGCATCCAGTTGTTACCCCGTTATTAAGTAACAAACATCCAATAAACATCCAGGCATCTTCACAAACTTTCGCATTTATAATATTAGTGGGATTATTTAATTAATAACACTTACTTTCTTAATAAAACACTGAACTAAATCACTTACAGGTAGTATCAACTTAGTTTCGAAGTTATTGACTACTTATTATATTTATGTTTATTCTGCCTATTATTCTACTTAAAATCGATATCCTGGTTGAGTTACCGCTAGCCTGTACACCGTCTTTGTCGTTTTTTGTCTCACTTCTCTTAGGTTAAATTATTTATGTTTTGTATTTTTTTGTCAATGGATCGACTGAAAATCATCGTCGTCGGCAACTTGTGCCCCGACACATGATGAGTGGTCTCCGATTTGGAAACACCTCAATATTTTACACGCTTTCATAGACCTAAGTGCAACTTATACTACTAACTACAACTTATACTAACTTATACTTCTTTCTAACTATAGGGCTTGAAAGTATGTATCAAGAACATATCGCAAACCAACTCCTATTGAAGTAGGTTAAAATACAAAAATATTTCTATAATACCTACTGGCATGTATTTATAGGGCTTGCAATATTTCGTTCTATGTTAGGGCATTGTGTCGCAAGGCACGCGGATTTCTCGTATTCATTCACGTCAGTAATTCAAACCACGTCAGTCCGAGTTGCATTCGCACACTGCATATTTGCCAGGCACGAGCTCGCTAAAGTCATAGGAACGAACGGTATAGGCTTTGCATTCATATATTTCAAGCTCTAACAATTTCGTTATGACCAAATTTTAATAAAGGGATCGTAGTTGGACATATAGTTTGTGCGCAGGAATGCAATATTGTTCATATACCATGTAACATCACGTTTGTTACATATACCGGATATGTAACAAACGTGATGTTTTACGCTTTGGCAGCGTTTTCAGCAAGCTCAAATTATTCGGTTTAAGAGTAGCTCTATTAACAAACTGTCTCGATGTGATGTACCTACTCGTATATTAATCGATCGTATACGTATTAAGAAAACTTATTCCTTTATAAAGTACTTCATTCCGAGAGAGGAATAATATCAAATACACGACAACAATCAATAGTACATTACTTACCTAGGGAGGTAAAACAAAGAATGTCTCTGATCGCAGGTATTTAACGCCCGAGCCGAAGGCAAGGGCAATAAATATGCGATTTGAGGCTTTCTTTATTACCTCCCGTGGTAAGAACAAAATTTTACGTGTCCCCTAGGCCAGGAAGTGGGATTTTCACGGGTTATTGCCACGTTATGGCCATATGTGACGTAAAATAAATAAATTAACTCTAACCATCAAATTACGTTTTCAAAACTCTTCGCATAATATAGTTACACTCATTTTCGTGCCAAATCGAACCGAACCGGATTATTACCGATGTAGCTACATCGGTTATAATCCCGGAAAACAGACGTTTCTCTGTTACCTCATAATATATTGCACAATATAAGGTAAATTTTTAAAACAAAAAATAAAAACCGACTTCCAAAAACTTAAACTAAAAACCAAAAAATAATATGTTAATTACCCCAAAGAAATGGATAATCAACGATTCATATATACATATTATACAGATATTTATAGTTTTTAACCTGTTATTTTTGAAGTCGGTGCCAGCTAAGGAGCTCAGCAATTCAGCATAGCCAGATTAGCCAGCTTTGCGTGGCAGTAGCAGGCACCGACTTCAAAAATAACAGGTTAAAAACTATAAATATCTGTATAATATGTATATATGAATCGTTGATTATCCATTTCTTTGGGGTAATTAACATATTATTTTTTGGTTTTTAGTTTAAGTTTTTGGAAGTCGGTTTTTATTTTTTGTTTTAAATTTTACTTTATTTTTAAATTTTTAGTGGCGCTGGAATAATATTG
Source organism: Eudemis profundana (assembly GCA_947034925.1). Lineage (NCBI taxonomy): Eukaryota > Metazoa > Arthropoda > Insecta > Lepidoptera > Tortricidae > Eudemis > Eudemis profundana. Next base: position 33,954,422 of record OX344794.1, read on the forward strand.
TTTTAACCAAATAAACTTAAGTCTATTTAGTTAAAAGAAACATTTTCCAAATAGGTCTAGCCGTTTTCAAGTAACCGAGGAACGAACCTACATTAAAACTGCTTTTTGTTTTGAAGTCGGTTAAGACTGGAAACTTATTTCTAATAAGAAATGCACGAGAAACTAAGAAAAATACCAAAATCGCTATATGTGTACCTATGATATTTGAAGAGTTCCCTCGATTTCTCCAAGATTCCATCATCAGATCCTGATCTGGATGCAATCGGACCATCTCGGAAGTATACCCTTTCAAACAAAAAAAAGAATTTTCTAAATCGGTCCAGCCGTCTTCAAGTAATCGGTGAACAAACACACAAAAAAATAAAAAAAAACATACCGACGAATTGAGAACCGTCCTTCTTTTGGAAGTCGGTTAAAAAGGACATTGCCGACAAGTCTATGGGGCCTCGTACCAAATCAAAAGTCATTGTTTCAACACGAAACCAACTGTACCTTAAAGAACAAGAAACTGTCTTTCCTAATCACTAAATCCCATTAAAATTGTATTCGGAGATCCATAGGAAAATGTTTTTTTTTTTACTCAAAGTCACTGACTTATCAAACCGCCCTCGTACAGCCCACTTGAAAGTTTGAAAGTTTATGGCGAAATTCTCAGAAGATAAAACTAGCACTATTATTTAACGTATTGTCACTTTTCTGTAATTTATAATAGTCGAGGTTATAATATATAAGCAAAACTCAAAACAACATGAGAAATTCTAATACAGAATACAGAAAAATCGCAATGTGTCGTTTAGTCAAACAAACCATCTATTAACATAATTCGAAATTAAAACACATTTCAATCATTATGTATTTAAAGTCGATTCTTAACACACTTATTGTTGGTTTGGAGAACCTAGAGACTCGATTTACCTTAAACTTGAAGCAACTGTCAACATCATCATGTATATAATTGCCTCAGATTCAGTAGCCAGGAAACACAAATAGGTGCTTACTATCCGCACGAGGGATCTCTTCTCTAATTACGATAGGTATGTATCTACACGTATAGTCAATTATCGGGAACTAGAAAAATAATGTCAAGAGAGATAGGCATACGATCTGAAATGGCTAAGCACGGGTTCTGGATACAATCGTAGCAAGCCGCTCAAAGACTTAATATCACCTTTATCCTCAAACTTTCACCGTGAATAATGTAATGTAATTTAGAAAATTATTACGAAAATCAAATGTCCTACTTTCAATCTGTTTATTATTTACTACCTATTTATTAAGTTTCAATAACGTTACACTTTTCCTTCTTTAGATTTATTGTGTAATTCATGAAAAGTTTCTACATTTCTTTCTATTTCCAATTTTCAAATCGATTTTTGTGTGGGACAATGGGACGCTTATTCATTTATTGGGCTCGAAGCAAGAATAACGTATTATATAATAATATATTTTAGGAAACGTGAGTGAACAAATACTTAATGGCGCGAAGTACCGTTATTATTTGGCTATTACTCTGTGTAGTTATTTGCAGAACTTATTGAAGTATCATTTTCTTGACTTTTCTTCACTATAAAAGACCAAACGAAATAAGTAATTTGGCTGAAATGAAACGAATAATATCATCGGGCTATACTCCTTCACGAATCCATAAATATAATATCGCCGAATAGTACCTAACATAGCTAGATTACCTGCTTTAAATACCCAAAAAATGCGCGATTTACGGTTGTGCAAAAAAAATATACATAACAATGCAGCTCGCACTGTCTGCTATCTTCGTCTTTATTATGCCGAGGGAACTAAATAAAACATCGTCGTTTAGCGGATCCCTAACATGAAATCGGATGCATTAGCGTTTCATCGTATCACCGAAATACGAAGAGGAAATCCTGCCAGTGACTTCCGCGCTACGTCTCGTGCCTAACGGGAAACAACGGAGCCCTCAAGGATCTCCCGCTTGTCGTCTGTTTGTCTAAACGGTTTTTGCTTGAAACCACTTTACGCAACAGATTGAAAAAATACTTTTTATTTGACTACAAATTCTCTACAACTCTTACATCTAAATTTTAATACGGCATAAGAGTAGGAAGGTAAGGCTGGCACTTTAAGCGCTCGCGATTTGAAGGGCCATAAAGTGGCTTTTTCCGCAAGCTGCGCGTACACCGCTTTCTGGCCAAATGTAGACATAAAATGATGTAAACAGCACGGGAGGTAATAAAGAAAGCGCTCGATCGCATATTTATGACCCTCGCCTGCAGCTCGGGCCGCAAACATCTGCGATCTCGGCCTTTCTATGTTTTACCACCCTAGTTGTGTAATGTACTATTGACAGCATATCGTATGAATTAAGTTTTGGCTTTTTGGTTAATTTTATTGATTTGAGCTTATATATTACAGCGTACTTTATATTGTACGGACGGCGAAAAGTGGCATAAAACTTTGCAAAAAACATCGTGATTTTTGTGCATAATTGTTTAAATTTTTGCAGCTTTCAGTGAAGGTCTAAGCTATTGTGGGCGCTCGGTGTTTGCATTTCAATGACGATCAAACCCTTTGTTTTCCATTATACGCTTTTGGTATGAGTAAATTGAAATACGGTTCGGATTTTCCAAATAATGACAGTGTTTTTCAGACGAGATTTAACGTCCGGTGCTATAATTCAGTTTTCTGTAAAGGTAGAGTCCGACTATGCTAAGTTTGCAAAGGTCGAAATATAAAGTAAAAATTACACTATTTACAAATGCATTTGGGACTTCATTTATTTTATAAATACATCACAATTACTAGTACAGGTACTATATTTTTGTTTACAAAAAAATCAGCACAGTAGTTTAGATACAAAAAAATATAAACCGATTTTTTTTTATTTTCTCGTAAACCTGTGGCACTTTAGGCTCAATATTTGGTGAAATAGCATTTTATGTTTGGGAAAATAAATTAGCTAAACGACCATCAATTTGGCGTCTGGGGCCAATCCCCTATAAAAACACGGAATATAATAATAGAAAACAAACAGATAGACAAACGTTTCAAAAACAATTTATTTACATTTTATTTTTTATTTTCAACACTTTCCAGTTACTTAATTTTTTAAGAAAAAAATCTCTTTCCTGTGCATACGAGTATCTCTATAATTATCAACATCCGAGGCAAAAAAATTGTAAAGCTATTTTCTTATCTCAGGACATGTCTTTGTAAAGGGACTATATTGAAACTTATAAGCCAAACCTGGCCATAAAGTGACTTTTTCCGCACGCTACGCCTACGGAAAAAGCCGCTTTCTGGCCAAGTGTAGACATAAAATTATGTACACAACACGTAGGGTAATAAAGAAAGCCCTCGATCGCATATTTACGTCCCTTGCTTGCAGGTCACGCCGCAAACATCTGCGATCTCGGCCTTTCTTTATTTTACCACCCTAGTTGTGTAATGTACTATATTGATATTTCATGTCATGAAACCTAAAAGTTATTACGTTTCCTTATCAGCATAACAAAAGTATATATCAGTAAATTTCACAATAATTTACAACATAAGAATATTCATAGTAAGAAAGATTTCTGCAATTCTCTCTGTGTAATATTTTCCACGCCATGAAAGCGGCCTTAGCGTACTTAATTTGAATGAACCAATGACCGTGTCGTATTCAGCCTAGTACTTAATAGGTAAAAAAATTGACTAGGTATATTTATGTAAATATGATGATATTCATATAGTGTCTCCCTTCTAAAGGGAAATTCTTTTCGAATATATGACATTATGATATTCTAAATGAATACTACTTAATCTCTCAGAGCAAATCTATTAATAAAACAGTAGTAACAGATCTGGTACAGTAGTTCTATTACTATAAGAAACACAAAAAAACCGGCCAAGTGCGAGTCTGATTAGCGCACGAAGGGTTCTGCCCGAGGCTCCATACCACCGTCTAACAAAAATCGTCAAAACATGTGTCTTGTAAGGGGGCGTTTTTAATTCTTAATTTTATTTTAATTAAAATAATAAAATATTACTTGTTGCTGTAATAATAGAAATACACATATATGGAAGCCTAAAAATTACAAGCCAGGCTTGAAAGCCAAACCGCCTCTTTTGGCAAACTTGTAACGACATCTCCAACTTAAACGTAAGTTTTTTGATAAGTCAGTGTTTAAACGATAGGGAGGTGGGGAGTTACAGGTGGTGAGGGTATGAGGGGAGGTCATGTAGTGAGGAAACATCGTATAATTATCGATGTTCTTTATTTGGATATCGATGTCGTGTTATTGTTTCGTGTAATTTACTTAATTAAGTACGCGAAATAGCACTATTCAAAAACTCTTCGTCGTCCAATGACTAAAACCCAGCTACCTAGTAAGTATAAAAGTTCGTTCGGCAGAACGTGTCAGGATTTAAAAAAAAAACCTAAGTAGGTATAATAATCGTGTTAAAGACAGGTCTAGTAAGTTTAAGTGATATTAAAATGTATCTTGTAAAGTCTTACATTAGGAATTGATTGATTTTTTTATCATTAAATCATTATCGTAATACCTATCTATACACTTGCGAACACAACATAATTAATAAAGCATTTTATGCCACACCTGGCCATAAAGTGGCTTTTTCCGCACGCTGCGCGTACGAAAAAAACCGCTTTTTGGCCAAGTGTAGACATAAAATGGTGTACACAACACGGGAGGTAATAAAGAAAGCCCTCGATCGCATATTTACGTCCCTTTCTTGCAACTCGGGCCGCAAACTTCTGCGATCTCGGCCTTTCTTTGTATTACCACCCTAGTTGTGTAATGTACTATTATGCCACACCTGGCCATAAAGTGGCTTTTTCCGCACGCTGCTCGTACGGAAAAGGCCGCTTTCTGGCCAAGTGTAGACATAAAATTATGTACACAACACGGGAGGTGATAAAGGAAGCCCTCGATCGCGTTTTTATTTTTAACGTTTAAACTTTTGCGATCTCGGCCTTTCTTTATATTACCACCCTAGTTGTGTAATGTACTATTTTGAAATCGAGGATGATTTAAATTCGTGTTATTTTATAATACGAGTTGAAATACACTCATCTAAAATATACATATTAAATTAAAAAAAAGTGATGGTGATGTTAAATATTACAGACGCCTGAAACGAGTCAGCTACAATAGAGCAAAAACACATATTTTACATACGCATTCTGCCGCATGCTTGCTTGGTATTGGATAACTAAGGGTGCGGATCCATAAGGACACCATCCGTACTAAGGAAGTCCGAAATAGCATGGTTTTATCGACAACGTGACGAGCCCTGCCCATCACTGTGAAGCAACAGGGTCTCGGACGCGTGCGCGTTGCCACCCCAACTCGCATAAATGCCCCTGCGGGTCCGTTTCGCGCTCAGAGCCACGTCCACAGCCGCCGCAGTGTCTCACCAGCAGCCCTCGGTACCGCGCGCCGCTACGACCTCGTAGCAATGTTCATATCACCTGTATAAATTTTCACCGCTGTTCATTACGCTGTCTGAAAATTAAAGTGTGGCTGTGTTGATCTTTGTGGCAATGACTCATAAGTGACAATGAACGTTTTGTGCCGTGGTTGTGACCTGTGCCGATTTTAACAGGTAGGTCAGATCTTTTTAAACATTTTGTTTTTTTTTATTTTATTTTTATTTGTCTTTTTTTAGTTTTTACAGAAACGACTGAAGCGAAGATCTATAAATTCAGCGAGAGCCGACGAGGGCTGCATTAAATAAAATAATTTATTTCACTTCCAGTTTATTTTATTTTTAGAGCTTATGTTGTAGGTACCATCATTTACTTTTTTATGTTATTTACCATTGTATTTAATTATTTGTATTTTGATTGTTTATTTGAATGTGAACATAGATAAAGCGAATTGTATATTTTAAGTTCGTTTAACTAAATAAAACGAAACTAGTCATGTTTAATCTCGGTACCGCCTACACAAACCTGCTCGTTAACCATAATCAGATATTTAATGTGAGAACCTGTAGGCTTATGATGCTACGGTTTGTCACGCGATAAATAAGTGATAAAGCATCCGTCACTCTCACACAGTATTTGTTAGAACGTGACGGATGCTTTATCATTTATTTATCGCGTGACAAAGCGTAGCATCAGAAGCCTACTGATATGAAAATTTCGCACGGGTTTTGATTTCTATAAAAAATACTCAAGATGTATCCATTTTATATATATACAAATTTAAACAATTCTTGTGACGATGGCGAGTTAATTTTAAAAAATCAATACATTGCATACGTAAAAGTTGAAATCTTTTTCATAACTTTTCTCAAACATGGCATGAAATGTTGACATTACGTGCCTAAAAATAGGCCGCAAAGTACCTCGTTTCCGGTGCGGCTTGACACTTGGCACGTAATGGAATTTCATACTAGGCCTAGGCCTAGGCCTGCAATGTATTTTTTTTTATTTCCATTCCACATTTATTTGGCCTACAGCATCACGGCATTCAGCCATTAAAAAAACAAAAAACGACTTCTGCTATATTTTGCAGTTTTATTTATTTAAAATTGACATGAACATAACAAATAACACATTATAAACAATTTCCAATTATTATAAATTGCAAACTAAACCACAAGAATACACATTTAAAATATTTCATATAAATATTCGCGGTAAAAATGTAAACTGAAACAGCTTTTGGTTGTATATGGTTTCCGAAGTTGACTTGACATATGCATTGTCTATGGATATAATATGTCACTAACGTCACTTTCTGATAGAAAGTTTCTGTTATAAAATAATATTTAGGGTAAGTAAGGATATTAGTAAGTTTATTTATTTCATTGCATATTTGAGAAAAGCACTATACATACCTCGGCGGGAAATGGGGTTGCTGGCCTCGTAACTATCTGGCCTCGCTTCGCTCGGCCTGCTATATGTACTCGGCCGGCAACCCCTTACTTCCCGGCCTGTGCAGTAATGTACTATTCCTGACCGCTAAGGTAAATTTGAGGCAGTTTTAAGTGCCAAATGGACACCTCTTAAATAAAGTGACTTTAAGCATTTTACTTTAAAGATGCAACTATCTGTAACATTTTTGAATTAAAGGAAACAAATATCCAAGCTGTCGCGATTGTTAAAAAAAATCGATAATATTTTAAAATATAAACGCAATACATAATAAAATTATTCAAAAAATTACCACATGTAAAAATATACCTATAGCAAGTCAACTTCCCTATTTAATATTTTATCGTCTTCGTTTTATGTCTATACTTGTGGCATAAAATAATTTATCTCACCTGCACACACGATGTTGCGGGCATCCTTGGCTTAAAATTCTACAAATGCCTAATAAGAACGTAAAATTACGGCACTATTTTTGGTGTCATTAATGTTTTTTAATAACTTTAAGCTATGCACAGGTCTAACAAATTATTGTAAGAGTGGGTAGACCTGTGCCCAGCCGTAGGAAGTATAAATAGGCAGATAATGTGAGAAGTGTGATCAAAGAAATAATACAATAAATGGGTGTATCAACTTTTTTTTGCTTTATGCAAACATTGCCCTTGCTCCTTATAAATTTGTTCACCTTTTGCGTATTGTAACATGATTTAAATGGCACAAGATCTTACTTACTTAGAGATAGATTAGGTAAAAATAAAACTCGTTTTTAACAAATAAATATAGTGACCCAGCGGACGAACCCTTATTTTCATACAAAAGTGGGGGACAGCTATGTCCGCTGGGTCACTGCTTATAAACAAGTTATAGTAAACAAATATATGCATTACGTAGCTTTATTATCTGTCTTTTTGAGAATAGGTACACTGTATTCAAAAAATATCCGAATAAAGATTTCCTTTTAATTTTAGTCGGAGACGGTGAAATTTTGTTGACAAAGAAAAGTTGATTCACCCAAATATTACAAGTAAATTTACTGGTTTACATCTAGAATAATTAATTTTATCAAAAACATGACATGTAAAATGATGCATGTCTCGCAACGAAGTTATTTTACAACAAAAAATCTTGAGATGTAATGTTAAACCAAGTCAGTACCGGGGGGGGGGGGAGGCACAGAACTCGATTCCCACCGACTTGCCTATTATTTATCCGTGAAAAAACATAAGTATTAAACTTCTCAAATAAAGAATCCTCCCTCCACGGGTAAATATTAGGCAACTCGGTGGGAATCGAGTTCTGTGTGGAGTTCTTAAACTTAAATATACTTAAAGTCTTATTGTGCCTTATATATCCCTGAAAATTTAGGGTTCTAGCTTTAGCCAGCACAAAATTACAGGAAGTTGAAATGGCTTGAGTAGCTTCGAGGAAAGGAAGTACGGCCGTGCCTATGTTTTGCTCGACTTGGCGGGGGCACTGCCGTGCCTTTGTTTTGCTCGACTTGGCGGCAGATTTTAAAATAGCTCATATATTTAAAAATATATTAAAAACGTTTGACTGATATCACAAAATATATCCGTACGTTTTTAAACTCAGTTTAATACGGTGGACGAAAGTTCATTGCTTCTGTAAGACGTCAATCTGATCCGCCAAGCGATATGATGGATTGCCGAACTGAAAGAGACCACTAGGTAGATAAAAACGATCCGACTTACGTCATGTGACTTCCATCAATCGCAAGGTCATACCGGTACATTACACGACCTATTCGAACAATGCTAAAAATACTTGTTAGTTTATTCTGTTTTTGATTCCCTTTGTTTTGGCATAATTTGATTTGTCTGAAAGTATCTACTTAAAGGACTTTTTTACGATTGATTCCCTTTTCGTCGTATCCCTGATTGGACATACTCTTGTTTCGGCACATTCCTGTTTAGTTTATTCCGTTTTCGGCATAAATCATTATATACAATAAATAAAATTAATCCTAGGTATCGTTATTTTTTATTTTCAAGATATACATATAGACCTATAATAGTAGTTATACAATAAATTTCAAGTTGTAAATAACTTAATTGATTAAAATAAAGTATTTTACTAAAAAATATTATTTTATTTTATTACGCTAGCGAAGTAACAAGTATTTCGTAGTTATAATTTATTTACTTAAATGCGTCGAAACAAGAATATGCCGAAAACGGAATACGCCCATACAGGAAGGTGCCAAAACAAGAATATGTCCAATCAGGAATACGACGAAAAAGGAATCAATTATTAAGGCATGGCAAATTTATTTCCGCTACTAACTCTCTACACTTTCATACAAAAAAAGGAAAAATATAAAAAAGACCCACTAGAATTGTACATTTTTCATTGGTATATCACTTTGTTTTTGACCACGAGAGACGCCATGGAAAAATATTTGCTTATAATAAAACGTTACTCATTTGGTGTTTGAAAAATATACAGGATGGAAAGTTAACTCGGACCAGCAAGATCAGTTTATAGAAAGCGACCCTTTAGAATCTGTACAAATTTTATATTATTTCAACTGTCGATCACTTAAAAACGCACAGTCGGTGAAAAAAACCAAAGTTTTGATATATTTTTGTTTACAATGCCAATCAGTCCCATTGTTATTGAAGGTCTCTTCGAATCCTATACAAATCTCCGGGTCTCTAGAAAAATAAAATGTTGTCTATTGAGACTTTAAGGTCAACGCTATCTATAAGCATCACTGGAAACTAAACGTTTTTTTCTAAAATTTATTTTTTTTGGCTTTTTGATAGTTTTCGTGTCATTTCGCGTGAATAAAATGTATCATGCTATAAAAACATTCCAAACATAATTGTTACCTACCGAAGAAGCAAACAATGACCGTCTTAAGGTTTGTATGGACAACCAACCGACTTGAACCACTTTAAGCTAAACGAAAATTATGCGAATTTAAAATTCGGACAAACAATACATTCGGGCTGATAAAGTTATGCCAAAAAGTGAGAACTCATATTTTGTATATTTACAGCTTTGTTTTCAGTTTAGGGGGTAATTACCCCTTTAGGGGTAAATTTAAGTTTTCTCAGGGGTAATACTCATATTAAGTCGTTTTTCTTTGAGTACTTTCATATACATGTCTGTATTACCTATTTTTTGGAGGGGTAATGATACAAACCTAGAGGGGGCCTGTGCGTGATGTGGCAATAAAGGTTAGGAACCACTGGCTTAGGGCATCAAGTAATCTTAATCCGGCATTGCGTGAGACCATTATAAGAGAAGTTTCGATGACTTGTTATATTAGTTATAGCCCTATTATCCAGAAGTCTTAAAATTTAAGAGCGAACATTTTAAGCGCAGCTGGTTTTCGCGAAACATTAATATGAAATATGGGATCGCAAAATATATACGAAGTTTTACTTTACGTGATTTAATAAAACACATTTTCGCGAAACTTAAACTACTATTTTTATTTTCCCTCAACGGACTATATTATGTTTTTGCAAAGTACTTACATGCAAGTTCTGTATGTAGTAAAATAATATCGATGGCAAAAAGCGAAAACGTAGTGGCGGTTACTACATGGTGAACATTTTTTTTTGCATATTCGGGATCAGTGAACTTTTCTGCGTCGAATGGTCTGGGTCCCAGGGCTCTACGACGCTTAGAAAAAAACTGGACAGCGTTACAAAACGAATGTATTTTTTTAACGGCGCGTTCATCTAATTGGTTTAAACACCTAAAAATCAGAAAAATAATAACCAAGTATAGTTACAATAAATTCGGTTGTGCATAATTCAACGAGTACGGTGGTTACAGCGCGGCCGAAATTATGTTCTGTGGCGGGTACAGATACAGCGTTTCGTTTATGCATGTAGTAAAAAAAAAACAAACCATCAACACTCACTGCATTTATTTATAGTAAAATATATGATCTATGATCGGTGTTAACTACATTTAATTCGAACATGATTTAACAAACAAATCACATTTACGCCATTTAAAATACAGTGCAAATTAGGTCACGTTACTGCCATTAAAATATGCGCTTGCGGCGTTATGATTGGTGCTTACCGCCTACAAATCAGTCGGTTGGTGATCGTTGGAGCGACAGGTTGTTCGTAGTGCGAGTTTTGTGCGTGCGGCGTGTGAGCAGTGTGTTAGTTTTTATAGTGTATTTCAGAGTGTGTCAAGTTCTTATTTTAAAATAAGATTATGGCTAAGAAAGAGTAGTTATTTGAGCTCTTAAAACTTATTTTTTCGGAATATTAAACCTAAGAAAATGTTTAGTTTTAGCATGTTACAATGTTCTAGTGAGATAAGCCTTAAGAGCATTTTTATTTGTAGCATCTTACAATGTTGTGAGATTTTTTGAGAGATATATAAAAATCGTTTTAAGATGTTATAATATAGTTTTAATGTTACTTATCGTTATTTTTTACATGGCGAGGCATTAAACTAGTTAGTAGTTAAGATTTTACGATATTAATTGTTCCTATTGAGATCTTAATTGTAATGACACTTGTACGGAAAACTGTTCGACGTTCTTAAAAAGTGGGTAAATAAATGCTAATTGATACTTAAGTCATTTTAATTTTACTGTTGCTTTTTGACACTAGACACTTAACACATTTAAGTCAGTTCTTTAGCGAATTTAATGGCATTTACGTCATAACAATTAAACATTGAAAATAAAAACGCAACTGGTTACAGCATTTATGGAATTCTTACTGAATGTACGATTTCAGTCCATTTACCTTTTTCACTTACAGCGTTTATGCGTAGCGAAAATAAAAGTGCCAATGGCGTAAACGCCACTAAAACGTAAACTAGTCACTTCTGTTAAATTCTGAGTACATTGTGACATTTAAAAGTAACCTATAATTTATCAACTTGATCCAAGTTTCAAGTATTTCTTTTAATAAATAATGGAGCTCTGATTTTTTTTTCTGAAATCGAAACCTTTTTTGACTCTGGTGTAAAGTTTGCATTTTGGCGGCTACTACGTTCCCGCTTTGTGCCATCGATATGCTCGAAAAAATGTACCAATTTTGCAAAGACTCATTAGTATTAAATTGCCTTCAGCTACCAAAATAATGTCTTCTTTGTTAATTAAAATTATTTAGAATAGTAGGTTATTTCTTAAGCATAATTGATATTTGGTGGCTTATGTTGTATAATAATACTAAACGGAACTACTTTTTACTTCTTTAAACATTTAAACCCTGATGACGTACATTGTTGACCACGCAAACGGTTAAATTTTATGCAAGGACTGTCACGCCTATTTAATAAAGCCTCTTTGAAATTCATTCAGAACAATCACGAAGTTCTGAATTCGCTATGCAAATTAAGAAAACGAAATATAATATTAATGGGTCTATTTAAAAGTATTTGAGCTAAGATTAGTATTAATGATATTTCTGTAACATCTGTATCTGTTCTGTATAAAAACATATTTGAACAGGATTTTACACTTATGACGTGCATATATAATTATATTACGTAGTAAAATTAATGAGGAAATATGTAGCTAATCTCGTAACGGAAAATCAGAGTTCAGCGTGTAGCTATATATTACTTTTAATAAGCCGGCGAAGAAAATGTGTCGAGAGGGTAGCTCTTTGCGCTCGCCGCAGGGTGCTAGGCGCGGCGCAGCGCAGCCTGGCGGCTCACGGTGGTGGCATGCTAGAATTCGCGGACGACGGTATCGACAAAATGCGGAACGAATGTAACCTACCGGAATAAAGTTGTAAGCGAGAGCTGCGACATTTCGCGCCACCTGCTCCAGACCATACATTAACGTACGTGGACGGCATATGCACAGCCAAATTACAACTTTTTATTTTACCACGTTTCCTGCATTTTGGTTTCTGCTCCGAATCGCTTATTGGAGAAATCTTCGCATTACAGCGCTGTAATCAATATTGAGAGCTTAATAAAGTGAATGTACTTACGTTTTCATTATTTGAAGGCATATAAAGTTAGGTATTATATTAAATGAAATTTATAAGTAGTAACGACGAATACCCTTACCGAGTAAAATATAATGAAAATTCAGGGTTCTAGCTTTAGCCAGTTCAAAATTACGGGAGGCTGAAAATGGCCTGAATGGCTTAGAGAAAAGGATGAACCGGCCCGTGCCTTTGTTTTACTCAACTTGGCGGGGGCACTGCCGTGCCCCCAGATATTGATTCTAAAATTTTCATAGTATGCTTTTTATAGAAACTACATCAAACTAGTTTAATACGGCTGTTAGACGCGTTGGTAGTATGAATAATTTTATGTTTAGTTTGGCTACTATCTCCAACTGAAAACTTATCACTAAAGGTTTATTTAGAGTCACCTAAGGTAAAACCCGTGGGTGGGCGCCTACCTGGCGCCTACGAATATGTTAGTACCTATTGTCTGGGTAACTTCTCGGGACTAACTTTTAGGGCTTCAAGCAGTAAATCATGAAATGTAAATTGTATCTAGCTGTTAAAATAGCATTACTTAGTCGCAAAATCACCAAGGTGGCGAATTCGTGTTTGAGTAAATTAAATCATAGAATTTATTTATTTTAATTGAAATAATGCTTTATAGATTATTCGAATTAACTTGTTTAATCAGTACCTCAAAAGATTTTTCCTTAATTTATTGATTGAATATATTTTTTTCACATTTTACCCCCAAAACGTCAGTCCGGGAACGCGTCCGCAAGTCGTTATCTGCTTACAACAACAGTTAAAATACATATTAAATTTTCTATTGCTTTATAGGTACTTTTTAACTTAGTTAATATTATAATAAAATGATATTTATAAGCTTTTAAGTTGGTAGATTATTTTTTTTTTTAATTAATCTGAAAGTTTGTCCGAAATGTTGTGCGTCATTCCGGGAACGCAACATTTTTTTTTAAATAACATTTTTCAGAAAAATGAAAGAGGTAGCGTTATTGGGTAATTATTTAAAGCATCTAAGTGCAAGTGGATGCCTCGAGTGTTTTTTATTAATTTTTTGAAATTCTGAGTGGTAAGTGTGTTTTTGTAAGAAATTTTTACACCGTACTTTAATTCACCGTCATTCCGGGAAAGCCGATAATTATAAAAAATAAAAAATAATTGAATTTTAATAAAATATTTCTTAAACATTATAATATGAGCTTTTACTACATTAACCTCAAAAAGTGCCGTTTTAATTACTATTGTCTACTTTTTTACAAAGTTTTATATGAAAACGTCACGTCCTGGAACGTTCTCAGAATGACCTTTCTCGGCCCTAAATAGTATTGAATTCATGTTATTATTCGTTTTCAGCTCGGCCCGCTCAGATATCAACTAAAGATAAGATAATTAATGGTTAGGACTGGTTTGTAAAACAAAAATAAATAAAAAAATATTTTAAAATTTGAAACCCGGAATATGCCACCTTGGTGATTTAGCGCCAAATAATTATGAGACGCACGCAACCATTGTTTTAAATTAAAGATACTAACATAAATATTATTTTCAATATACGGTTATCATATAAGTATAACTGGGGATGCTGTGATAAATTTCGTAAAATACTCCTGCTAAATAAGTAGTAGCTAAATTTTTTTCGTATCAAGTATTCATCTTATACTAAGAGCATGAGAGGTAAAATAAGTTCAGTCTCAAAAGCGTAAAATGTTTTAAGGAAATTCAGTTTAGGAGGGAAACATTTCGAAATAAAGTCGTTCTTTTTTGTAAAATTTAATCTCGATAATTTATTTTGTGGAGGAATGGGGGGGAGTGGGCGAAACGCGCCATCGGCAAAGGTAGGAATCTATGCAACGTCTTAGAGTGGCCCTGGGTAAAAAATATAAAGTCTTGTTCCAAAAATACCAAGAATTTTCTTCAATGAATCAAATGTTTCTGTATACAAAAATGACAAAGTCTTCCGATTATGCAATATATCGTATGATAATCACCACTGTCTAAGATAGACTTAATCGTATCGTACCGGCCTAATTAGCCATTAGAAATAGTGTCTCCAATACCGAAGGACCTTAAATCGTCTCTAAATAAACTGAAGATAGAATTTAACATGAATCTTATGTACTTAACCTCTATAAAAATTAAAATCAAATTTCTGTAAACTATAAGTCTACTCGTGTAATACAATTTCATTAAAACCGTATTATTAATCCCACACCAGGTAACATCGAATTTTCTATCTAATTAAAGCCGAACACGGCAACTTTCCTGCGAACCATTTCTCCGGGTAACTGAACCCCCACCTCCCCCTGTGCCCAGTGCGACGAAATGTGAAATTTCAATTCCACAGTAAGATTTTTATTAAAGTATAGAGGCTCGGGAACCGCTCGAATATAGTTGGAAACAAATAAACGACTTTACTGAACTTTTTTCCTTTTTATACATAAAAGCGTGGAGTTGATTTATCGCCGAAGCTGCGAGCGATCGTTGGTCTTGCGTCGAGTCGACTATCGACATCGCATTAAAATATTTTGAAGCAACATTTTCACGCAGCTTATTCGATTTAATTACGGAATTATCGTTTTATTGATCAAATCGCTTACATATTCCAATATGACTTCAGTACAAATTAAATAACCGGCACCATAAATGTTCATTTATGAAAACAACTCGTTTTTACTTTTAACGTTAATACTAAATGATCCCAATGAACAAAAAAAAAAGAGAAATGGCTTCATGAGGTTTCGGAAAGTAGTTTATTAATAAAAACGTTTTTGCATTCACAACTGCTTTACCAAAACTAGAATTATTTAGCCATTACATGTAATTTAAGTTTGTAACTCATTTAATCCACCTTGATAATGCACCGTTTAACCTAAGGTACCTCAACTTTTCAATAGAACTCTAGAATAGTTATATCCTTCTTCATAGCTAGTTTACTTCCAGCGATTTAAAGTGCTTTTAAAATAGTTCGAAAGCCGTCAAGCCGAAGAAGACTGATGGTGAAGGCATGTACTTAAGGCTCACTTTGTGTTTGTGTCTTCCAATGCATTCAGACCCCAGTCGAGCAAGTACAATCAGCCTCAGAATAATATATGTATTTTCATTGTACCTTTGATATGTGGCTAAGGGTACATAAATATGTTTTTTTTTTTTCAATGAACATGTATAATTTAAGGAGCTTTTTTATCCAATCGTTTTCTTACTCAGTAGAAAGTAAATCGAAGAACTTTAAGCAATGCTATATAATAATAAAATAAAATAATATATCATATCTGATTACAGCTATGTTCATATTTTTAATCGCCTACTGTGAAAGGTAATTCTATTTCAATTAGTTTGTATATCGATCGACACAGACACGGTGTACTGAATCGTTTAAAATAGTGGAAGTACGTAGCTCGCCCAGCACGAAGCAATGTAAACAAGTTAGCTGTTCAAAAAGCAGTGTGAATTTTAAACGGCGCACTGACGGAATTCCGCCGGTGTCGGCCCCGCGTAACGCGGCGACCGAAAAGGTAAATGGGTCATAAAGGCATATCAATATTGACCGCGCAACTCCCATCCAACGTACATCATGGCCGTTATATTGGCCATATCTCACGTTATGCGGAGAAGCCATTTTTTTCAACACTAATTTATGAACGCGTCGTTGTTTTTTATAAAAGTCATGGCGTATTTTTTACGCTAAATTTCCTATTACAGTCCTTATGTCCACTTTACGCATAAGTCTGGAATATCTTTTACTACCTTTTTTTATAATGTCGTAACTTAAGAACTTCCTTAGATTCAAACTTTGTTCAGAGAACGGGCTTAATTACGTGGTTATTTTGAACTTTCATTAATTAGCCTTTCTTTATAATTTGGACGAGTAGAACCCCATTTAATTGAAAATAGGTGCCGTATAATTCTAGTGCTCGGCGCCAACAAAAGGATAAACATAAAAGGTGCTCATTCAATCCTTAAATATTTTATCTATGTACATGTACGTATCATAAACCCTCTATAATGCGTTCAAAAACCGCATTTTATAACGATCACAAAGATACACTGTTTTGTTAGAACAAATTTCGTGTTTGTGAAAATGTTATTATTGCTTCATAATAATATCGAATTTGATATATACAAAGCAATTTGATTTAACCTCATTCTAATATCAGTCGAAATGACGTTTTATCCGAATGACAAACAATGGCAAACAATTTTGACAAAATCTCTCACGTTACTTGGTATCGAACGATATAATAATTGGTGCCGACTCTTTTGTCTCTGAATTTCGATTTTGATGAAAATTGTCAATTATGTACATAATTTTCATTTACCGCCAAAAGCGGTGGCTGGTTAAACGTCCAGTATTATTTACGAATTAATATTTTCAAAATGCTGAAAAACGAAAAAAAAACTATAATCATTTTTTAGTAAAATAGTTAATTTAGTTCAGTATATGCAATAAAAACCTTAAATAAATTTACCCTTACTCAAAAAACCATTACTGAAACAATCCCCTAAATTTTATTCAAAGAAAGTGTATATAATTTTCAGCAATTATATTAAAATGTTTCCCAACAACATACTTTGGGCTCATCTGTGTATTCGTATTAGCACAAGGGACCTTTTTAAATTTGGCGATGTGTTGGGGCCGCCTGATAACACTTTATGTTCACAAAGAGTTGTTTTAGGCCCCACTTTACATAATGAACTGATATAACGTCTAAACGGGAATAGCCTATTGTATACTACACTGAGAAAAATGTCACTTCGGGGTAATCTTAAAATATCGTGATTTCCGTCTAAATTAGGTGCGTTGTCCTAAAATAAGAAGATATCATGTCAATATTACGTTATAATTGAAATGTTTTACGACGTAATAGAATTGTTTGGGGAGATAATCAAATATTACGATACTTGTCATAGTAAAAATTGGTCACAGTAAATAATATTATCTTCATCAAATAATAACGTTATGTAATAGAAAATGACCCACCATCCTATAAATTTGTATGATATTTATAAATAAGAGTATAACTGTAAAAACAATGACAGGGTCACCGTATTTTTACAGATTTCATAGTATATATGAAGAAGTATCTCTGAAAATACGTTGAAGTCCCATTAATGTAGTATGATAAAATTGTGTATGTTTTTAGATGACGCATTATTTTTTAATATTACAATCATATTGTTTTATGTGAATCCTACTAAAATACGAATACAGAATCTTCTTATTTTTAGAGTAAGCATCAAAGTTTAATATTACAGTCATCTTATTTTAAGTGAATCTTACTAAAATACGATGACAGAAACTCATTTACGAGTACGATCCTAGTAATCTGTGGTAGCATCCAATTTTGTACGATTCCTACAAAAATACAATGACAGCACCTTAAAAGATATTATCATCGTAAAGACTGGACACACTAATTAAGAATCAAACGAACTTACCTTACGTGATGTTTGATTCCAATTATGTGAGTATCCCAACCGAAGACGATTACTATAGTTTACATGCAGCAGTACATGAGATGGTGCTGTCCTTGTCACACATTTAGAGCTATAATATCTTAAAAAGCAAAACCATACTTCCATCTCTCTCCCGCGGCGCATCGACACACCCGCTCCCGCGCTTACCTGACCTCATTTTTTCAGAGTTAGATATTTTGTGTTGTAGACAAGTTTTTTATTTTTTATTTTATCCCTTGGGCTAGGGTGGGATGGGACGATGTAATCGTCTTCGGTTGGGATACTCACATAATTGGAATCAAACATCACGTAAGGTAAGTTCGTTTGATTCTTAATTATATTTCGTATCCCAACCGAAGACGATTACTATAGTTTACATGCAGATGTTCAGAGCATTGTTATGTTCAATATGTGAAAAATGAAAAGTAAAAAACTGGTAATTCCAATCATTATAATGCTGATTAGCTACGAAATTGAGAACAATATTCTGATGACTTAATTTAAAGTTCAATTTACATTTATCAGATTCTTAACTGTTTAATTTTAATGGCATAAATGCAATTAATCCTATTTAGCGAATGTCAGATATAGCATACGTAAAATTATTTTCATTTGATTCCAGGGTGTCTCTATAATATTACTTATTCAGATAGACATTGGAACGATCACTGCAACCTGCAGCCTTGCAAACAGTCTCCAGATTAAACCCGGCACGGTGCGCGGCAGATTTTTATGCTACCCGTGTACTGTGAGCGCTGAAAATGCTTATGTCAATGGCATTGTCTCGTGATACCTTTTTAACCCAGTGTGCTAAGGTCTGAGATCCAAAGTTTTTATAAGGCCTTCGTACAAAGAGGTATCCTTTAGTATGATGGCGTCTCAATTCATTTGTCCTACTAACATACGTTTGAACTGCGAGTGCTGGGCAAATAAGGACTTTCGCGGATATAGGGTAATCTGTTGATTGGTTAACAAGCTCCAGGCCTCGAAGTATTAATTAAATTTGTAACCATGATTATATTTAACATTTAGATGACTCCTACTGGAGGAGTATCATCTCATTAGCTATACTGTCCAGTACCAGTGCTAATGAAGGTGAAGCCATAATTACATCATTACTTATTGGCATATTATCTAATTTTATCAGTAGCCTGATCGTGTGCATCCATTGTGCCGAAGCAATGGCGATAAAAGTACAAGTTTTATATGATAAATCAGTTCATGAGACATCTTCATTTCGATAAATATTTAAGAAATGATTTAGAACTATATTTGTACGTGGATTTATATTTTGGGTTCGGAGGTTTAAGTTTGTAAGCCTTTAAGAAATCGATTAACCCAATCATTTGACGTAACATTCGTATTGCGATAAGGCTGATCTGTGTATGATCAAACAGCTATAGCTTAAAATTTTATGGTCAAAAAGACATCATCAAAAAGACAAGACGGTGATGTGTTAAAACACATCACCGTCATTAGCGTCATAAACATCAAGATTTCTCGTTTTTTACAGAGAAGCTCCCAGGATTTGAATTAATAAAGTTTTAAATTATTGCTTTAAAAGTATTTTTGCTAAAGAGGCCATCACTATATTTAGTGATTCATGTGGTAGGCCACGCTTTATTATCATATCCCTGATAATTTAGCTGCCACCAGGATAAGGCTGGCATGAAGCGGGAGGCGCGTTCTGAACGGAGAGACTAATAAAGATCCGTCGGAATCAATAAACGTTTTTTCAGGTACGACAAGACTAGACCACAAGGAGTACCATGCTTGTGATGGCCAGTAGGGTACTACAACGATACCTTTAGCTTTATCTGAAATGATTTTTCTAATACTTTGCTCACTAGGCTGAATGGGGGAAAGAGATAAAAAGTAATATTTTCCCAACTAAAAGTAAAGGCATCGACTATTTCTGAATAAGGATCTAATTTCGAAGACGCATATCTACTGCAGTAGGCTGTAGTTCTGAGGGCTGTCAAAAAGGTCAAATGCAGGTGTACAGCCTAACATATGAACAATCTGTGAAAATATATGACCAGAAATTTCCCATTCAGTGTCTATATTCATTTGGCTGGAGTCCTAGACTCCCGATCTGCTACTACATTATCGCAAGACTGTATGTATGATGTAAATACATAGACGTTTTTTGACTCGCACAACTGCCAAATGTTTCTTGCATACTTATTTAAATGGGGATATTGTACTTCCCCATTCTGTTAATATAACATGGCAGGTGTGTTGTCTATTCTCAGTTAAACGTTGCAATCTTTTAGATTTGCTGTAAATATCTTCAGTCCATAAAATGCGGCTACAAGTTCCAGCGTGTTTATATGAATGAAGTGTCAGTTCACTGACTGTCCAGTTGCCAGAAGCGTTTGGGCACCACATGTCGCGCCCCAACCAGTTATAGATAGATGCATTACTATACATTTCTAACAAGTAGTTATTCTTGCGGATCGGGGAGAATGTATCATTGTATTATTAATCCGCCATGAAAAATGTGGACTTAAATATTTTTCTAGTTTCATTTGTTTGTTGTAATTTTCCAAATGATCCCGAGCTAAAATATTTCTCGTTCGAAGAATTTAGTATACCTACATCCGTCCGTAGTTGACGGCTGGACATACGGAGGGCAAAAATCTGATGAATTCAGCTAAATATCAAATTGTAACATGTGTGCGGTTCATCTAGTATCGCCTCCACCACGTGGTCGCGTAATGCCGCGTGTAGCTGGTCGGGCGGCGGCCGCGCGGCGCGTCTGTGCGACGGTCCCGCGGCGGCCGGTGAGGTGCAGGGGGCGGCCGCGGCTCGGCCGCTGCTGCTACTCGTGGCGGCATCCCCCTCGAGTTTAAAGCACTCCGTTGTTGCTGTGCTTCTTTCTACTGATGGTTCGTAAGCAGGACTCACAACTGTCGATTTCATTTCTGAACCGGTTTCAACGATCGCCTTTGAAAACTTGATATGCTCTGTTAAGGCTGAACGGAAGAGATGTTCATCCATTTTTGGTATTTTTGACGGTATCTCTAATATTTTAATTAAAAGTGTTTAAGGCTGCGAACCGACGAGACTGAGATTCTCTATAATAGCTGTTGTAGCTTCTCTATAATAGCTTTATTATGTCTTGAGATACTGTATTCTTAGATGACAGTGCCTAATTTAACACTTGTCCTATTGCACCGAGACTACCGAACAGCTGGCTCTGCTTACTTTGGCCGTAGAAGTCCTTTTATACATTGATTTCCAAAAGGGCTGCTTTGATCTCAAGATTTAGCATCGGAAACCTCATATTGGGGCAATTTTCAGGAGGCAAGTAACGTCTGATTAGTTCCAGGTGAAAGTCCTTAGCTAATCCATTTGCCAAAATGGGTGCCGACTTGGGTGCAATATCCTTATGTAGGTTTTTGCCGTATTTTTTGTTATTAGTTGGGTCCTCGCCCAGTAGTTCTAATATTTTCGGTTCCAATGACGGTATAGTCTCGCCACTCTATCTATGGGCACGGCAAGTGCCGCCAGGCGGCGTGGGCGCTTCGATCGTTACGGGCTCGGCCGGCGCGATCGGCGCGGGCGACGTACTCGGCAGTAGTAGGTAGTTGTTGCTTCGCCCGGCTCGGCCAACTCAGGGTCCGAGGCCTCCGTGTCCCCGTAAATATGAATGTATCCTCTACACGGTTCATGTGGAGTATGAAGTCCTCGACACCGTTAAAATGGAACTGATGTTCTGGATAGAACGTGTGTATCCTCTACACGATTTACGTGGAGTATGAAATCCTCGACACTGTTAAAGTGGAGCAGATGTTCTGAATAGAACGTGTGTATCCTCTACACGATTTACGTGGAGTATGAAATCCTCGACACTGTTAAAGTGGAGCAGATGTTCTGAATAGAACGTGTGTATCCTCTACACGATTTACGTGGAGTATGAAATCCTCGACACTGTTAAAGTGGAGCAGATGTTCTGAATAGAACGTGTGTATCCTCTACACGATTTACGTGGAGTATGAAATCCTCGACACTGTTAAAGTGGAGCAGATGTTCTGAATAGAACGTGTGTATCCTCTACACGATTTACGTGGAGTATGAAATCCTCGACACTGTTAAAGTGGAGCAGATGTTCTGAATAGAACGTGTGTATTCTCTACACGATTTACGTGGAGTATGAAATCCTCGACACTATTAAAGTGGAGCAGATGTTCTGAATGAAACGTATGTATTCTCTACACGATTTACGTGGAGTATGAAATCCTCGACACTGTTAAAATGGAGTAGGTAGACGTAAACATTCGTATATAATAGTCCTTTACACGGCTCGCATGGAGTAGGTACACAAATGTCAACATTTTGTAACGTGGATGATCAATATGATCACACTTGAAATCTTCAACACGATTTTCGTGGAGCTATACACGTGTAAATACATCTACATGTCTGTTTCTTTTCGCCAGGCAAGGTGATAGTCATAACACAAACCCTAAAATTTGCCAATTTTACTTGGTGTCATAACACTTTTATCACTATTGATGACGAACCCCAACGACTTAAAAAAGTCTTGTAGTTTTTACGTTTGTTAAGTAATTAAATCTATGATCTTACTATATATAAAAAATCGTCTAAGTAGTTAAATGACAATAGGCCCGAAGTACGTAGATATTTCTTTTAATAATTTTATATAAACAAATGGAGCCGTACAAATTCTTGTCGTCTAGCAAGACATTCGAATCAAACAATTGTGGTCGCCACTTAAAACGCAATCGTTTGCGATCATTTTCATCAACAGATATCAGAAAATAGGCATCATGTAGATCTATTGTTGCCATATCTTGCAATACCTTACATAAAATGTACCTACATGTAAGCAATTAATAAATGAAATGAAATAAAGTAATCGGTACGCTACCGCAGTCATCCAACTTAAAGTGATGAACCGTAGTGAATTTGTTTAATTATTTTAAACTTACAATTAGTATGAAACGATGAGTTCCGTTAGGTTTAGGTACTGTGAAAATAGGTGAGACAAATTGTCCTTCACATGGCATACACAGTGATATGAAGTTAGTTAGATAAAAACTCAGCAAATCCGTTATACATCTTTCCTAATTATATAACTTTATACACGTATCTTTACTTTTTATTCGTAAATATGTAAGTAACCAGGTTTAATGATTTTGTAGGTAAGATGCGTAAAGGAAATTTGAAAGTACCGTTATTGGCAGTGCCGTATTATCTAAAAACACTTTATAGTAACTAGTACTTTTGTTAAAATGATTACAAATTTACCTTCATAATCCTGGTTGTAATTTCGATCCCTTGATCGCTTTCGTTTTGACTTCACTACACTATTTTTTAACGTTAAATTTCGTGCGACTCGGACAACACCAAAAAATGTAATGAGGTCAGGTAAGCGCGGGAGCGGGTGTGTCGATGCGCCGCGGGAGAGAGATGGAAGTATGGTTTTGCTTTTTAAGATATTATAGCTCTAAATGTGTGACAAGGACAGCACCATCTCATGTACTGCTGCATGTAAACTATAGTAATCGTCTTCGGTTGGGATACGAAATATAATATCAGATGACTGACTGAGTTGGCTTTTAGTTGGTCTTGGTCAGTCACATCAGGCAGTAGTGTGTGTGTTTCGGGTGTTCGGTTAATCGCACGGGTCTCATTTTGTGAGTTTTGTTGGTGAGTGGTGAAGCCACGTGAATCCATGTTACAAGTGTCGCAACGGTTTACTAATCATCATTGATCATGGATCAAGCTACGCGTGATTTGCTTACAAAATGGAATTTCACCCACTACATAGAACGTTTTAAGGTAAGTTGATGTACCTAGTCTAGGTTATGGCACATGGTTTCGTACCTAGTACATAACTCTGTTTTGTAATACCGTCTCAAATGAAATACATTGTTTGTTTTAGGATGGTGACACAGCACTGGTTTTACCACTGGACTCGTCATCGTCAGTGGGTGAAGTTGTTACTGAAGCGTCCACTGTGAACAATTTAGTAAGTTATTGCTTATTAGACTACTGACTAATGAATGTGAAGAGACTAATGAATGTCAAGGAAGCGAGGGATGTATGCCAGGATCGTAGCAAGTGGAGGTCCTTGGGCTCTGCCTACCCCTCTTCTGGAAAAAAGGCGTGAGTTTATGTATGTATGTGTACTTAGACTAGGTACTTATTTGTTGAGAAGGTTATTTTTGACATTGAATATTCTTTACCCCTAACATAAACAGATAGGTGTTTAACGTAAGTCCTGTAAATGTGACTTGATGGAGTGTTTCTAGCTATGATTCAAGAAAATCTGTTTAGCAGTTTAAAGATTAACAATCTACTTAGTTGGTAATACTATAATTACTATTTGTATTTCAGGTGACTACCATACTGAATTCGTCAGCAGAGGGAAGACAAATAATATAAATTGGACAGAAAACGGGCGACGTACCCTCAGACGTGCGTGGGCATTTATCTGCCAGCTGACGCTTACCAGGCTAAGCGCAACATCTCTGGCTGGTTGGTCACCGCCAGAAGGGCTCGACGGCGGTATTTAGTTTCTTTTTGGGCCTTATAGAAAAGGCTAAGTCGCGATCCCGCTCCAAGTCCACTCCAAGGAAAGACAGCCCTTCACACGCTGGTATTGACCTGACCGGACTTAAAGAATGCACTATGACTAAAAATACTGATCTACTAGTCTGTAATTATTCATATTAAATTCCTGCGCTATCTTATAAATAAATACCTATCATTGATTCGAATTTCTGTTTCTATTTTTACATACATACATCCGTATCTGTTCTTATTTTAATTGCACTAATCTGGTTATTTCTTGTTTTCTTTACTTTACATGTTCATTTCTTATTCATAGACAATCGCATTACCAAGGTACCTTCTTCCTATTTTTTCACGGGCTCCCCATTTTTAAACGGTTTTATTTTTTAGCTTACCGTGTTTGTGTCAAGTTTGTTTGTTTGGGTCAAATCTTGCGGCAGATTTTTTAAATTTAATAATATTTAAAAGGAATGAACCATTATTTGGACCTTAAAAATAAAAGGATCACGTAAAGTAGAAAGAGGGTTTAACAATAAAAATAGCCCGTAAAGTAATGGAATATAACTATATTGTATACAGTTATGTCCTTCCAATTTTTATATGCTTTCCTCGTATTTCGGGTTAGGTCCTATTATTTTTCCTACTATTTTCTCATACAGGGTGTAACAAAAAGGGGGTTACAAGCCGAAAGGGGGTTGTTAAGGACATCATTCTGAACAACTTTCACTGTGGGACCGACTTGATGAGAGCAACTTTATTTTTCACTCCAGCTCGGCTCCAAAATGTACTGGGATAAGAAAAATAAAGTTGCTTTGATCAAGTCGGTCCCATAGTAAAGGTTGTTCACAATGATGTCCCTAACAACCCCCTTTCGGCTTGTAACCCCCTTTTTGTTACACCCTGTATGAGGAAATAGTAGGAAAAATAATAGGACCTAACCCGAAATACGAGGAAAGCCTATAAAAATTGGAAGGACATAACTGGAAATATGAGGAAGTCACCTATAAATAGTAGGAAAAGTATTAGGACCTAACCGAATATATGAGGAAGTCATCCATAAATGGTAGGAAAAATAATAGGACATAACATGAGGTATGATGAAAGGAAACATAAATAATAGGAATCATAATCATATATTGTATGCTGGTCCTACCAACGTCAAAGTGACAGTCATCTTAAACGCCGTTATCATCAGCAACATCATTATCATCGTACTTTTAGGTGATGTCAGTATGCTCCCTACTTTTGGTGAATACATCTTAATTTACGGTGAACAGTTTTCTCAGTGTATAACCGCTTATGGCACATGTCGGAATATATGAGGAAAATCAAAAGGAGAAAAAGTTTTTTCGTGTTTTACATTTATTATCTGTCTTTATATCTGCTACGAATCTGATGCGCTCTGCGGATATACGTAGGCAAATTATCTCTACACGCGTAACTGAATAATTACACGAGTAAAGATAATTTCTGCCTAAATGGTTCATAAAGGTGGTATAATGGTTGGCTTACAAAATCAAGGTTGCGATAAATAATGATTTTAATCTTAATTCGTCGCTAAATATTTATTAATTGTCATATTAAGTAAATAGGTCTAAACAAAACTTCTGCTCATTATCTTTGTTTATATTATCAAATTAATGTTCCAGTGCTGAACTAAACTGAAAGTATGTTTTCACACGTACAGACATACTTTTTAAATGGATGAAAAACGAAATCATAGGCATGTCTTTATGTAAGCAAACTTCTCTGTTAATTAGCCGTTTGAATGGTGTATCTTTAATTTCGCGGCACGTTTATTTACAGTCGTTGGCACGGTAAAAATGTGAATATTATTTTGTAGAAATAAACAATTGGGAGGGCGGCGCGGGCGCTGGGCGCGACTGATAAGGCGGGGCGTGCGGGCGAATATGTTAGCGATATACCGACTTTTAGCTGATGTAGACTACTCTGATTATCATCCCTTTTATGCAAAAGTTTAGTCTCAATTCCACATTTAATGGTTCAAACCTTTTTAAATAGATCAGGTTAGCTAAACTATTCATCACTTAAATGCATACGTTTAGCATGATAAACCCAAAATTATCGATTCCGGTGCATACCTATATTAAACGATTTTTGCTACAATGTTCCTGTTGAATTAAGTGAACTTCTTTCATTATTAGACCTCGTCTTATTGAGATGTTGTCTATTAACGAAATAGTCTTTTCACGAACTAGTCGTTTTGCTCCCTGGTCTTTGTGATATGTGGACTATTAACGAAGTGGTCTTCTCAAGAAGTAGTCGTTTTGATACCTAGTCATTCGGAGATAAATAGGCTTTCTAAAGACATGGTCCTTTAGAGATCTGGACCTTATCATGATTTGGTCGTTTTGACGATGTAGTCGTTATGATCCCAACCCTTCCAATCCTGCCCGCTGCAAGTAATTTTTCAATTTAATATTTAGAATTGATTAGAAGTCGTTAATGCTATAAAAAGGTTCATATGTTTTAGGACATCGTTACTGTTGATTTCTCAATCCAACTTGGGGCGACATTGCCGAATATAAATTTAAGACTATTTTTACGGTAGATGACAATAGAGGCCCATAAAAAGGCATAATAAAAAAGATAGAGCGTTTGGTTGAAAAATTTGATGACTTGGGTAAGCGCTCCGGTGGCACAATTGGTAGTGCGCCTGTGCCAATGACATTGGCAGAATTTGAACCTGCTTTAACGGCTCAGAGGCTGTAATTTTTCAAATATCGCCCTCAATAACATAAATAGTATTTTATGCAACAGTTGTATAAGTAGGGTCTAAATCAAAGTATAAAGACAACCAAGTAGTTCGTCTTCGCCGTTTAGGAGCGCGTGTCACCTGAGCGTGCCTAAGGCTCACTTCTTACTATGAACGTAACTTTTATTAGGTTGACCTCGATAGAACGAACAATCGTTCGAGGTCAACCTAGTAAAAGTTACTTATTTCAATATGAAAGTATCTGATCGCACACATCTGATGTTAATGTTATTAAGTATAATAGTTTAAATAAATTAGTATTGGTATGTGTACATGTAAGTAACGCAACGATACTTCGGCTCGTTTCATAAAACTACTCTCGTGTTTAAGGCATTTTATGTATCAATAAAATCAACTACTATTTAATTAGTACACGTTTACAAAATCTGTTAATTTTACTCATCACTGTCAAACAAAATAATTATCTACTCTATTTAATTGGTATAGTTTGATCACAAAACTATCAAACATTCTTTAAATGACTTAAAATATAACATTTATATAGGTACTAATAAAATACACACCTTTCGGGATCCTTAGGAATGCAGAAATATGACAATTCTGGATTTTGCGCATTATTCTTCAAACATCCGAAAACACTGCAGTATATACGTCTTCTATACTTTTCTTCGTCCGCAGACATTTTGAACGTTCGACCGCTTGCGACGATAGTCAGCCCTGACTAAGCACGCGGCGATGCTTGCCTGTGGTGCGTCCGTACACGCCGCACACGGCGCGCACACATGCGCGCTCCAGATGTACCTTTTATCGGTACAAAAACTACCGTATACCGTGGTCTAAATACGCTCATGGCGTCTCTATTTGCGATACTCGCGCTACTCTCGTGCTACTCGCAGTATCGCAAATAGAGACGCCATGAGCGTTTTTTGACTGAATTATATCGTAGAAAAAGGGAAAGTAATTTTTTGGTCAGCCGTTATTAAAATTGATCCGCAAAAAAAAATAAGCAGTTAAATCATTTGGGCAGCATACAAAGATTTGGCTGGCAGTAAATAAAAATCGGTCGGCAACTCTTGTTCAGCAAATAATTTAAAAATGGTTAACATTTTATCCAATATTAATCTGCTTTATTTATCATTGGTCTGCCTAATAAACAGTCGAGCTGCAAAATAATTACTTGGCCGGCAAGATTTTACAATTGGTTAGCAGAGAAAACATGCGTGGATTGCGTTTAGTTTGAAAAATCAGCAGTACTGTGGGCAGAGCGAAACAGACCACGTGACGCGAGCAGCCAATCGTGGGCGTGTTTGTTTTGTCATTCGGTGATTGTCAGCTGTCAGTGTCAAGTAGTAGTGTTTATCAATTATCAGTGATTTTTACCGTATTGCTATTTTTGAAGATACTACTTACTATAAAATGTAAAAAGCCTGCGAAAGTCCGAATCTAGGGCTCTCGCTGGTTAGGACGCGTGCCGACACTGCGCGCCCTAGAGTGTTTTTATAGAGCCGGAGGCGCGGAGGGAGAGCAGCCCTCGCCCGCCATGATGAAGCGCGGGAACGAGTGAGGCGAGCGGCTGAGGCTGGTCGCCGAAGGCGACCAACAAGCCGAAGCTGCGGAGCGGAGCGAAGTGACCGTGCGTCGTCATGCAAGGGCGGAAGGGCTGCTGTTCCCGCAGCGCCGGAGATACGCAAAGTCAACTTTTTCAACTTTGAAGTCGAATATCTCGGTTATTTTTGATTTCGGAGAAAAGTTCTTTCCATAAAACATGCTTATTTTAGCGAATTCTATACGACAAAACAATAATAAATAAGTGTTATAATGACACCAACATCCATCAAAATATTTACGTCTTAAAAATTTGTCAACTTTGAAGTCGAATATCTCGGACATTTTTTATTTTAGAAATAGAAGTTTTTCTCATAAAATATGCTTATTTCATTGTACACTCGAAAATTTTATTTAGATGTGCCCTTTTGCGTTATTGCGGCAGAATAGTAAAGTTGCGCCCATTTTGTGCATGCCAATTAGGTTTTATTGCACCTTTCATTTTGATGAACAAAATGAAATATTTTGCTTACCTACTGATTGCTTATTAAAATTTGATTAACCGAGATCGCTTAATGCAGCTCAAATATTTAATTTGCTGACCAAAATAATTTAGAGCAGTTCAGTATATCATTAATTGCAGCCTGATTTATAAATGTTTGCTAACCATAAGTTGCTTACCAACTAGCTATTTTGGCTGACCAAATACATATTTCTGCTGACCAAAATATGAATATTTTGCTGATCGATTAAATGATACCCTAGAAAAAGTATTGCAACGTTGCATACAATACTTTTTCTACGACTAGGTTTTAAATAAAATACAAAATTAAACATGGCGCGCAAACAAAGAATAGGTATGACATATGACTGACAATATAATAAGTATGTGTCTATTATGGTAAACTTGGTTTTTAATTTGACGTATACTCGCTAGGATGTAGTGAATAATCCTTTCCTATCGGCAAAACTCGGAACAACGATAACACCCGAATGGTGCCGATGTGTCTATGAATTACTGTATTATTAAATTACGTGTAGGTATCAAATAAATCGCATACTTTATTTATCAATGTCAAATGTCAAACTGCCCGTTTGACGTATATTACACTGAGATGTTAAAACCACCACGATTCTATCATATAAAGAATTCGTTAGGTAAACAAAAATATAACTAGAGTCAGGCTACGCTAAGTCTGCAGAGGTTGAAAAAAGGTTTTATTGCAAAAAACACACATGGTAACATTAACATCACAAGCAAGATGATTAATTAATCTTGATACTTGAAATAAATATTCGGGACAGTCTTGCACAAATTGATCTAGTTCCAACCAAACTAAGCAATGCTTGAGTATTCATGTACATATTTAAATATAATATTTAAATACATTGAAATTATCTAAGACCCTGGAACATATCGCTTAGTTTGGTTGAAACTAGATCGATATGTGCAAGATTTACACAGATATTTATGCTTTCGGCATGTCTGTTATAAATTGTTAATGTGGATCGAATAAAATCAATGTTTATTATTTACAAAAATGACAGACAAGAGTGACATGTAAAAAGTCTATCAAAATATAGGTGGCCTGCATTAATACACGAGTCCATGAAGTTTATCACAAAATCTAACATAAATATCAACAAAATATTTCTGTGGTATTAACTACTCTATATAGATACTTCCTCTTGCAATGCGACCGTTCCCTACGTTGTCTCGATGGGTACTGAGTGCCAGGGCTATGAAACTTAGAACAACTCGGTTTTTGTTGCGTCAAACGTTGACTGACTAAGTACCCTAGATGGCGTTGGAACCTACTTTTGTGTTTTTCCGTTATAAGCAGAGCACGTTTTACATTATGTTTTCTTTGACACTGATGACATGTTTTAATAGTTTCATTAATAAATATTTATTATAATTATAATTAGTTAAAATTAACAACAGATTTATTAATTATACATTACTACAAATGTGATATGTACGTGGAATGAAACGTTCCAGCTGTTATAAACGAAACTTCTTAGTGAACTCTATGGTTACTGAGTAATTTTGTTTTTTTCAATTTTACTGTCAATATTTTGCTTGTGTCAAAATAAAATGAAAATTTACGGTATTAAGTGAATTTATTTAATTGGCGATGAAATGCATGCCGTACCATTTGCACAATTCCTCAGTGTTCAAAAAACGCAACAAGAACAAATATAAAAACTTCTCAGGGTAGCACGCGCGCACACCGCGACACCAGCGGCAGTGAGCTACATTACACAATAACGGACGGCAACGTGATGAGCGCCACCACATCACAGGAATGATCTCGTGATAGAACAGCTACACAAAGCCTTCAACATGGATAAGTACAATCCTAACCATTTTCGAATGAGCGACTACATAGACCTCTTCGAAGCGAAGTGCACAATCGTCGGCGTGGAGGAAGCTGACGATATGAAGAAAGATCTTCTGTTTAACAACATTACGCCTGACGTGTTCAGTGAATTGAAGACAGCACTTATTCCCAACTTCGAAATAAGCACGTACCCAGACAAATAAATCATGATAACGTCAGAGAAAACTTGATTTTATTCCTCCTCTTATGTTTTTACCCTGGGTAGATTTTGTTCAGTCAATGCTTGGGAATGCCACTTAACCGAAATTAAATTTTGTGTTGGAAATTCCATACCAAATAATTTTGATTTCGGTTACATTGCATTCCCTAGCATTGACTGAAGAAAATCTCAAAGAATGGATACGTATGTGGGGGCGTGTGAGGGGGGGGGGGGGGTGGCGGCGAAATGTTTACTGCCTAAAACCACTGGGAGCACTTGTGTCGCCTTGGTACCAGTCATTCCCGCAAGATGGCTCTCTTTACCCTATATATTACTTTACTCTTTGCTGAGTGCGAGTGAAGTAGTAAGACAAAAACGAACATTTCCGGGAAAATACGAAAGGAAAGGATTATTCACTACATCTGTAACACGCAGTGACGATATTAAAAATATACATAATTTTTATGTTGGCATCAGAGAATTTAGTTCGGATAGTTTTGTTTTGCATAAAAATACCACATGAATTTATTTGTTTGTTAAGTTGGTAGTTGTGTATTTTTATTGTAAAGTTAGTATTTATAGCTTAATCCTTGACCTAAGTTTAACCTAGATTTAGAAGTCTGTGGCTGCTAGCTGTATCTTTTTGCGACTTTAACGACACAAGTGCTGTTATGGGGAATAGAGTATAGACTTCTCTGAACTCATATTATGTATGTTCCTATATTCGTCTTCGTGACCAAGTAAAATACAGATAAAAGTACAGAAGTAGAAAAAATACTATTCGATCTTACCATTCTTACCACAACATATGTAGGTACAGTCACCGGCAATAATATATGTATGTATGAATGTATGTATGTAAACTCTTTATTGCACAAAATAATACAAGCACAGGGTTACAAAATAAAGGTATATGTACAAAGGCGAACTTATCCCTTTAAGATGACACTTGACACGCATAAATATCTGAAACGGCCTTATTGCTACTAGTATAGTAATAGTGTAGTGTCAAATATTTTTACATGCTCTGTTTCATCATGTGTTATTACTGGTGACTCTACATGTTATAATCTACAAAGGATTGAACTCAAATTATTGCAACTATTTAATGGTGAACTATCAAACTCAAACTATTTCTCATAACAAGACACATTCAACACATTATAATAAGTATATCTTTAGTACCTTACCATATGTAATTATAGGATCACCGTAGACACTAGACGAGACTTGATGAAAAAAAAAGTTTAGCATTTTGGCAGAACCATATTGTAACTCTAATCAAATTTTCCGCTCGTGTGGATAAAACTCAACGAAAAAATGTTCTTTACTCCGGTGGGTACGATTCAAGTAATGGCCTTGCATTTTGAGTTAAGGATGAAAGTACCCTCAGTGCATCGCTACGTCAAACGGTGGGAGATTCCGAGTCAGCTAAAAGCAAATTTTATGTTACAGCGAACTACATTTCGGTACTGCTAATGTTAAATTATATTCTGGGATGTTAGTAGCCGGATTTTAAGTAACATACTGGTATTTATATTTATCGCTAGATCTATTAAATAACTCATAACAAATGAAAATACATATCGCCGCTATACTTACTCAACCACGTATCTACTCCAATAGTTTCATAGGAAAATCGCACTTTTCTACTCGTAACACATGTGCGTTTTCTATCAAACTATTCGAGTAGATACGTGGTTGAGTAAGTATAGCGACGATATGTACTCGTATATGTACTTTTAACATGCGACGAAACAAATTTGGGGCAAATTATTTTATATAATTCGTGGGTCATACTCAGAAGTCTTTAGTTAGTCCTCTTGGCTTCATTTTCCCATACTTAAAGGATGTAAAACATTCAAACGATGCGATCCATCATGCTTTGGGAGCGCCACTATGCCGATCGATATATGTAGGTACTTCAAAGTAAAAATAACCTCCAGTGTCCTTATGTTTTGAGAATGGGAGGGTTTTCGGTTGCATATTTTATTTATTTTCTTAATATTTTTAAATATATACTTTTGCTAATGTTCATATACCTAATTTATTAGAACCGCGGTTATTTATTCACATAAAGGAGAACGGAAGCATATTAAATTATTCAACAAGCTTGTAACGTAATACGCCCAGGGCTGGTTCTGTTGCTAAGCTACTCTTGCACCCTTCGCGAGGGGCTGTCTCCATTTCAAAAGCATATTATTATTGTAAAATTTAAATACGGCTGATTATTACTTAAATTATTTTAGTAATGTAAGTTATTAACTTAAATATTCTCGGTGTTTCTATCCAAATTTCTATGGCAAAGACAAATTTAAGTAATATATGGGTTAACCCATAGGTTAATTTTCCGCAACTCGACAACAAATTTAATATGCGCCTAGAGATACAGCGTAATATAGAATTAACGTTTAAAAAACCACTTT
Source organism: Eudemis profundana (assembly GCA_947034925.1). Taxonomy (NCBI): domain Eukaryota; kingdom Metazoa; phylum Arthropoda; class Insecta; order Lepidoptera; family Tortricidae; genus Eudemis; species Eudemis profundana. The sequence continues at coordinate 33,988,475 of OX344794.1, forward strand.
ATGACGCTGTCATTTCACATTAATTATGGCTATCTATTTTATCTTATGTTATTACTTTAAATAAACGTGCCGGTCGTTCAGGGACTAAACTACGAATTATAAATTTTACAAAACTTTATATGTACTAAATAATCCTATATTTTTATTCTAAATCGAGCCGATCAAAAACTATCGTGACTGTATTCGATTGGCTAATTAAATATACTTTTAGAGAACGTAGTTAAACGAGCTTGACATTAAAATGTCGTCAAAAGTTTTCTAATTAACTTGCTTCCATGTATTTTAAATGAAATTGAATATTGTGTAGTAAAAGTTTTTACGAGGGGAATAAGGTCAGTGAGAGAGTTCGGGAAACGGTTACAAAGGAGCAATGTAACTTTCAGTACGTATTTACCACAGACGCGAGCCCATGAAGTTTCGGCTAACGAGGGTCCCGAAATGAGCCACCTGACCTTTGTAGCCGTCATAGATTATTACACATTATCAAGAACCGGCTCTTCATAACATCCAGGATTTAATTCAATATGCATTTTTATTATAACATTATTTTGACCCCAACAGTAGGTATCGCGAAATCAAAGTGTGTGTGTGCGAAGTCACTTACTCATAATATCGTCGACCGTAGGCTGAATAAGCGTAAGGGACATTGTTTTGCCGTAATTCAGCCTACGGTCGACGATATACAGTTTAGTAAAGTAGAAGAGGAATTTGGCGCTCGGTTTCCCACAAATAATAAACAAAAAATATGCGGGATCAAGCTAAATAAAATTGTTCAACAGCCACATTTTTTACCTTAAAAACCTGACTGCGGTAAAAAATACCGCGCATTAAAGTGCATAAATCCGCCTTCTTGTTTTTTTTGTTCCCAGTGACACTCGCGCCATTAAGACGAATCTAATGTTATCATATATCAAAATCGGGTGTGTCGTTGAGGAGGTACGAGCGGACATAGGAACGGACATACATACATACAGGTCATACACATAACCCTCCTTTTGGGCTTCGTCGCAGTCGGGTAAAAAGTCTGTGGTGGGACTCGAACTTGTGTCACCGACATTAAAGTTTAGTTATTTTGTATGTACTTAATCGAAATTAATATTCCAAACTAGATCAAATGTCTTGTGACGTAATACTAATTACCTGTGGCAAACATTCACTGCAAAATAAACAAACGTCATGTATACAAATCAATTCATGGTTTGTAGTGAATGTTGGGAGAATAATATTTATTATGTGCATTTCATTTTCAGCAACCTAGACTTGCATGTGTATAAGTCAAGTCAGTGTAGCATTAAAACCAGGCATAGGTAGTTGCTGATTGATTATCTACCAACGCACCAATTCAGTGGTTAATACTTATCTGCCTACGTTCATAACTGGACATGCATATTCTGATGCAAAAGTTAAGCCGCGCTCTGAGGTTACACCTTTTAGACAACATATCCAAACGTCCATTAAAGGATTTAGAGGATTAAACACGTTCCCTTTAAGCTAAGTCTTGTTGCGTCCCGTTTTTGTTTACAAACGTATGGTTAATATTTTACTGGTTATCACTGAGCAAGGATTAAAGTAAGTGGTTACGTAAGTAAATAACTTTTTTTAAATAAACCGTCATACTTATGAGTAGTGTTCCCACACTCATGTCTCCATACTACCGCATAAAATTTTGTTTGTGCGATCTATTTACTAAACGTAAATTACAAAACTATATCTGCAGATGAAAGTTTTTATGTAATTAGATTGTTTTATATTGTATAGCAGCAGATTTTTTTTTTGTTGTAGTAGTAGTGAGATAAGACCTTGTGCAATCCAAGAATTCACGAAAACCAAGAATAAAAGAGATCAATGTCTTGTAACAGAAGAACAGTTATGTTCTGAATTTGTCAGTTTGCTCAAAGACGCGTAGTTTGATATTTTCTTACATGGGTTTTCTTTAAATGACTACCTCATTCTTAGCAAACAGCCGAGATTTATCGTGATAGAAATCTTCTCATTGATATAACACTGATTGAAATTTATTGAATACTGGAGAAAAATATATGCAGACTCACGCGCCGGGTGCCTTATCGGGTTCGCCTTATACAAACAAGAAACGTATTTTCGAAAGATTTCGGGAATAAAGGAACATTATTATTAAGATGTTAACAACGTTGTAATCAAATAGATATAGGATAATAATGTTACCACTTGCAGGTCTTGTGAGAAATGTGTTTTACTTTAATTCCTTATTGAACTTCAAACCGACAAGTGAACAGGTGTAATGGGTACCCCACCTATAGCAGCCAGTGATGTATGTTTTTTGTATGACGGTAACAAGAGTACCTGCCATCAATCTGTTTTTCGTGCTCTTCCTTAACTACTGCATTTGAACCGATTCTTCATGTTTAGGTACCCTTAATAAATTTACTGTTTTCATTCAACTACAGTCGTTCAATTCTCTTTAGGACGGACTTGGTACAGTCGCGTTTAATAAATGTATGTATTTCGTAACGCATGTCTGTGGAATAAGGTTCAATATCGTATGCACATATTTTTAGACTTGACCGTACTAAGATAACTCTGTAACTTATCTATTTCTTCAAAGCAAATAAATCAACAATCATTTCTATACCACCATTGGTGGTAGGTAAATACCGATCATTTTCATTACTTAAAAAATGCCGCTAATTAGCACTTTTAAATAATCGTTGTTTATGTGACTGTTATAAAAAATTATAGACACAATGGCAAAAAGCGAAAAGGTATTCTAATTCACAGTGAAATTCCGACCATTGTTAAAAAAATTACGATTACTCAGTTGAATTGGCTGATTCGGGAGCTGCTGATCATAATTTGTACCTATCATGTTCGCCCTGTTCACTCTCACAATGATAAAAATGAGTACATTTAAGTAATGAAATGTATAAATCTATTTTTGCTTGCTCGTAGCATATCTTTGTTTTGCATAAATGCCAATAAATCCAGTCTGATCGTGCCCATTATGAGCCGCTCACGTACCGTGTGGGATTTTGTCTTATCGCCGTCTTATTTTTCGCTTGATTTTATGACCGCAGACGTTTTGTACCTCTTCAATAACTCAAACATATGGCTTGAATATAATCATTTTAATGCATACAATTAAACTAGTTCAAATAATTTAATTAAAAAGAAAGAGAAAAGAAAGTCAGGCGATAGCTGTTCCTGGCAGTCGTGGCATTCTCGGTAAACGGTTTTTCCCTTAAATATCTAGCTCGTGTTTGAAGCACTAAGGATCTTATAGTAATAACAGTTTTATAAATCCCGCTTGTCGCTTGCAGAATGAATTTTGATTTTGTTTAAGAATAGGTATTCAACAGACTGTGTCTCGTGGCAGTTCGGGATCGTCTTGGTCTGAGCAGTTGGAAGACTTATTTTAAAACTTGCTGTTTTCTTCATACGTATTGCTTTTTAGTGTAAAATTTTCATGGCTGTTTATTTATTGATTATATTTATTCGTAGCTTAACTAACTTATTTATTGATCAAGTCAACAATATCATTCTTCTTAAAGGTAGGCTGGATGATTTACATCAACCTGACGCCATGATTAATTTTGGCAAACTTATGTTAAGTAACTGGGCTTAATTATGATAAGCACTGTGCTCGTAAGTGTTTGGTAACAGGTGAATTTAATTTTATTGGCAATAACCAACCATGCATCAAACGTGGCAAATAAAACGACCGCAAGCATTTCAAAAGGCTGTGTTAACACATTCAAATAATTAGTATTGGTTACCTACTGCGGTTACTCTACGCAGTTATTTAACAGAAAACAGCTGTGTCATATGATATAAATTAAATTTTTTAGAGAGGATAAATTGATATATTGGAATTGGTAAATATCATGCATTAAAATCTGCTTAAATTAATATCAGGAAATATTTGTTATTTTGGGAAACATGTTTTGTACTTATCTCATCTATTAACTCAAATTCTGGATATTTCAAGTATTTGTATTATTGCTAGTAGACAAAGGTAAAATGTGTGACTAAAGAATGCATCGTAATTAATTAGTTTCCAACACCAATGTTATTTTGAATGGACAATACCGAACTCCTGGCTTTATAAATACTAAAAATACCGGTATGGGAAACTTAACACATTAACAGAAATCATCAGCAAGTTGACCTCCAAATTCGAATAATTTTACATTGTTCAAATTATTTAGAGCATAAGCAACACTGGCCCACAGCCATGGTGTGATTATGGTATGAAGAGAAAGCAAAATGAAGTTTTTGGGAGGCTTTCAATTTATGCGCTATAGAAACTGCATTACCTAGGTGATCAAATTGACCTGGGATTTAATGAATCAGATTAATTTGCCTTACCTTACCAGAATAAACTTAGCTCGCATTTCCTCAGTGGGAATGAATCTGCTCGTGCTCAAGGGCCTTAGATTTAATACTGTACACGTTTCTAATTATCTTAGACCTCGTCTTGTTACCACTGACTTGATCAGAATGGTCTGATCAAGTCATACCACCCAGTCGTCTATGGCATGGAGTCAGGAGTTTCTATCTAGGAAGGCGTGTTACGGTAGTGGTGGGGTGATATCTTTCCACGCTTATGCTCTTCAGTTTCTTTAGTGAACATGTTGAGTGTTCAATAGTGCCGCAGTTTAACCAGTAGCTTTATTTGGATTATTAGGAAAATGTATTTCTGCATCCGGCCTGTCCGGAGGATAGACTTGATGGACTTTCTGAATATTATCTATCCGATAGGGTTCCCTATTCTTGCAACTTCCAGCCTAAAGCCCTACGAGCGACTTTTGGTGTAGAGAAAAAGACGTCCACCACAGATCCCCTATTGAGCAGAATCACATCTGCGTGAGAGCTCAAGGACTCTTTCTTACGAGTTTGTGTTGGAATCACTACATCTCTGGGACCTTACTTAACTCCGGCCGTTTTCAGGATATATAATTACGCAAGTATCGTCGTACGTACATAAAAAGGTTGCTACGGTACGATCCGAATTATGCCGCCAATGTATGGAATGCATGCCGCGATGCGCTCCTATTGTCACCCTGTGGCACGCACACAATCAAGCCGCACAATATACATTTCTATTAAAAAATAAAATAAATAAAATAAAAAGTTTTTATTTCGACCAACTGAGATCATAGCAATGAAAAAGAAAAATTAAACATTATAAATTAATATTAATGAGAACACGATATTATTGTATTATTTCAGTATTGAGAAAGGCTTGGTTGTCAGTACATGAATCAGATGACAATGATTCAGATACTGACAATCAAACCTTTCTGCAAATGCCCTCAGGATACCATTAGCACTGCCTCGCACCCTGCGCGCCAGAGATGTACACCGCTTGCGCATGGTTGTGTAGAAGCAATCCACCCTCGCGTCCGCGAACATCCCCGACGCACTACAGAAGCGCGGCAGTCCCATTAGCATCCTGAAGGCATTATTGTACTGCACACGAAGAGCATTGTATTGCTTTTGCGTGTAGGAGACCCACAGACTGCCCGTGTAAAAAGTGGTACAAAAAGCTCTAAAGAGAGTTATTTTTACCTCTGCAGAGCATCGAGCAAATCTACGGGCCACCATGTTCGCTCTAACAGCCAACGCCCTTCTCTCACGCTCAATGTCTGTATCGTCTTTCAAGTCAGGGGTTACCACGTGACCAAGATATTTAAAAGTACTGACCCTATTCAACGGCGTGCCGTAAAGACGAATAGGGGGTACGGGAGGCAGCTCTTTTCCTCTGACGTGAAAGACCATACATTCACTTTTCCTCACATTATATAGTAAGCCGTGACTAAGTGCAAACTTTTCACATATAGCTAACAGCTTTGCAAGGCCACAAGGCGAGGCACTCAACAGCACCATGTCGTCGGCGTAGCTAATGTTATTAAGACATATATCGTCGATATGACAGCCGACACGGGTACTGCTGAGCTCCTCTATTAACGCATTGACATACAGGTTGAAGAGCTTGGGTGAGGTTACACCCCCTTGCCTCACCCCGCACTCCAACCTGTACGGTTCCGAGTAGGCGTTCGACCATCTTACTACATTCACCTGGTTGAGATACCAAAACTTAAAAATATGGTACATTTCCGTTGGCATATTAGTATTTTTAAGTTTTTGCCATAAGATGTCATAATTTACCAGGTCGAATGCTTTAGATAGATCGAGAAAACAAGCATAGACAGCTGTTCTACGGTCCGTGTATTAAGTTCAACTACGTAGGTGCATTTTAATATGCCTAAATTGAAGAATAAAGTACTTTGACTTTGGTGGTTTTTTTTGCGTGGAAGGGGGAAATCCTCATAGGATACCGCCAGGCCGGTCATGATGGCCTGCCCGACTCGATCGGGAATAGAGTCCAGCGTCACGACATCTCGAGCGTCGTATGAAGTGTGCGGTGGGAGACACGCTGCGCTATCGGACTACACTTTGTGTCTCCTGCGTGGTGTTGGTAGGTGTGCAAGTATAGTGCTTCTGGGGTGATTGTGTTTGTAAAGAAAAATAGAAGCGACTATTTTGGCCGTGTGGTCGCCCAGCCGCCCAGCCACGGATGCCCAATTAATTGACCTCCTAATGTCACCTCTATTGCTTAGATGGCAACAACTGGGGCAGTATCAAACTTTCGGAGGCCTACCTTATGCAACTACTCACGTACTCCTTTTCAATTAAAATCTCAATGTTAAACGTACGACACGCAGTATATTAAATTGTTGATCCTAATTTATGCAATGGAATTGTCACACTTTAAGTGCATAAATTAATTTTATTTAATTCAATTTCTTAGAGGCTTAAGTAGTTGTGTCCGTTACTGATAACTAAAAAATATAGAAGAAAGTACTGTATTTTTGTATCTTGCATTGCGTTAAAACCATCTTTCAACCTTCGCGACACTTAAGTATCAGAGCAACAGCAAGGCACCATAAAAGTGTATTGGTCTGCGTTACTGGGTATTGAATCAATCTAGTGTACATATTGGTGCTCGACCGGCGAGGTAGCTTCCTAGGTACATTAAAATAGCTACCTAAGTGCTCTTTTCACGAGATTCACTGAAGCCAAGGCTGAATGCACGCCGTTTGGTATTGAAGTTGTTCTGAAAAAGGAGAAAGTAGGTACATACATACGTGCCTAATGTTATATTAAATTTATTACTTGTGTAGTTAGTTACTAAACGAATAAGGGTGCTTTTAGAAGTTTGATTTCGTACTTTTTCTTAGTGAACTTGTTAAATCATCATCAGCCTATATACATCCCACTGCTGGGTACAGGCCTACTCTCAGAAATAAGAATTAATGGGATGTAGTCCCCACGCTGGTCCAGGGTGGATTGGAGATTTTATATACACCTTTGAATATCTTCGCGTGTATGCGGGTTTCCTCATAATATTATTCCGTCACCGAAAAGCTAATGGTAATTATCAAATCAAATTACAGACCTAAGTTTCAAAGAACTCATGGGTACGAGCCAGGATTCGTTCCCACGGCCTCTGCGTCCGAACCTCTCAGCTCTTCAGCTCAGATTCGCTCTCGTGAATATTTGCCCCAAGTATTTTTAAATAAATCAAATTAATGTACACTCTGGTCTGAAGTAATGAAGCCGTAAATAGTATCCACTTTGTATTAAATATTTATACAAACACTCTTTTTTACCGTAGTCTTCGGCATAGGTATCGAAGTTACGGAAATTTTCAGAAAACTTCAGTTTCTTATTAGGTATGTTATTTCTCAGAATTTTTAAGTTTAAATATGTATTTTACGTAACAACTTTTCTGTCGTCGTATCTAATTACACGTACCTTTCAGTTTAACGTGAATGTGTGTAATGCAAAAATAACGTCGCGAGTACACGGGCCCATGTCAGGGCGGATCCAGCCCTACATTAAAGAAAGAGGCTTATGTCCATACATAAATCCGAATTAAAACAGAAGAGGCTCGAATAAATAATGTTGGCTCGTTATTCAGAGGTCTTACGTCGTCCGGCCTACTTTATACCTACGGCCATGTTTTCATTTTTCGTATTTAAAAATTCTGGTAATTATGAGTAAGCAAAATTTGCGGCTGGCGCATTTTCCCTGTAGCGATTAATTTATGGGACTCTTTATTTAGGGGACCGTCGTGATGCACGTCAGGTGGATTACCGGGCTTCCAAAATAACGAAGTTAGGCTTTGTCTCTTCTACACAACAGAATTTGATGCTACTATATTGCAGCAGAGTAGGTATTTAGTCCAGTCTATTCGTAATTATAAAGGAGATAAAGAAACTAATGAGCCATGGTTTGCTTGCGTAGGTATTGCAATGCGGATTGGAATCGCTTCTCTGTTTCGCTGTTTCTTGTTTCTCAGCTTCGCTGTTGTGCATCTAATCTGAAAAATAATAGAAACAAATGAGATCGTAGTACAGCCGTAAAAAAAATTTGCTTTATAGTCTAAGCTAATAGCTAAGGGTCGGAAATACAAATTCAATCTATCAAGTACATAAAATGGGGTTAGTAGGGATTGCGAGGGCAGTTGGGGACAGTAGGGACGACAGTGGGGTGAGGTGGTTTTTAAAGGCTGCTGCTAACTAAATAATATATTCTAATTACAAATGGAGCTATAGTAATATTCATAATCCAAAAGTGTCGATCCAACAATTTGCTCAACTCACCTTAGTATCCATCCCATCCCAACTCACCCCAACTACGAGGGACTACGGGGTGAGAAGGTATTTTGTGTTTATCGTTAAAGTTATGAAATGGAACTACGCCAAGTCATAAAAAAAAACTAAAATACAAACGACCGGTACATTTATTATAATATATACAATTCAGTTTGCATATGTAAAAATAAAATGTTATCGAGGTTTGAATGTCAATTTTGTCCCTACTTATTGGTACTGATTGAAAACATTTACCATATGTCAATTCGGTACTCCACAACGCGCGGCTAATCTAAAGTCGAAACCCACAATTCAACACACACCCACGATGTCAAAACGCTCAGAAAGTGTATTTAGTTTAGTATGAAATACTGACTTCTGACGTCATGCTCAACATGGTGCCTAGGGTTTCTGCTCGAGACTTCTCGAACTCGAGACAACTCGAGAGTTTCACCTCCATTCGAGACGAGATATAAATAGCTGACTCTCGAGACTCTCGAGTTCCGGCGAAAACGAAATAAGGGCTAAAGTCAGGCTCGCCATTTTTTGGCTTTTAACAATGATAACGTCGCCCGCGCACTAAAAACGCTTTAGTGTTCTTAAAGGCGTACTTTTTAAGACTAAAATAATTTTTATAATAACTGACTAAAACTGACAAAATTATAAAAATGATTAACACGCACACTTGAATAATTATACAAAAGATTAATTAATATATACCTACCTCACTTAGATCATTAAAATACTGTTAAATATGCTTAATAGTCACGTCACGTTATTATAGTTAAATAATCGCTTGTTTGTGATGATTATTATTATTGTATTATTTGCATTGGATTCCTAGTCCTAATTTTATCTAAGATCTCTATAAAAAAAAAATATGTCTGATCAAAAGACTGAAAAAGTAGATTAAGTATATTGTTTTATTTTCATTGTTGATTTAGTTTTTGTATGTTTGTAAGAAGAGTTTTAATTTTTTTTTGTATCTCAAACTTGTAATGCAGTGCAATAAAAGAATTCCGATTTTTATTTGTTTTTTATTTTATTTTCAACAATAATTTACAATTTCTTACTAAAGACTCGAGAGTCGAGACAACTCGAGAAATTCGAGTCGAGATTTCTCGAAACTCGAGAAAAAAAATGAGGCGAGAAACCAGAAACCCTAATGGTGCCCTATATTGTTTAATTTTGTCATTTTAACATCGTTGGTGACAATACTATGAGTGTAATTATACAACACACAACTAGTGTGGTAATATAAAGAAAGGCTGAGATGGCAGATGTTTGAGGTGTGGCATAAATTTATTTATTTTGATTGTTGTCAAATACCCGATTGGTTTGTGCAGTGATGGGGGTAATTAGGGTTCCGTACCAAAATGGTAAAAAAGGAACCCTTATGGTGCGACTCTGTCTGTCTGTCTGTCTGTCTGTCTGTCTGTCTGTCTGTCTGTCTGTCCGTCTGTCACAGCAAGATATCTCAGGATCTACTGATGCTATCGACTTGAAATTTGGAACAGTGTTAAGAACCGCTAACCCGAGCTTATAAGATGTAAAAAAAATCTTGTAACTTTTTTACTTTTTTTTTAAAGGGGTCCGTAATGAGACTTTGCAAATTGAAAGTAGGGCTATTATATCGAGTGAGGTATCGAATGAAAGGGCTTAATTTGTAGATTAAAACAGTATTTTTGTATTTTTTTTTAAATAAGTAGTTTTTGATTTATGGCGAAAAACGTTAAAAAAAATACCGTTCCCCCCCTATTATCTTCGAAGTTACTGAACAGAAAAATCTGTAATAATTACCAATTATTATTGTCATCCTATATATTACAGGAAAAATATAACGGTTTTCCTAACTTGCACTGTTTTTGAGAAATTTGCAAAAATCTTAACACATAGGTACTTATTTGCTCCTACTAAACTAATCGCCATATAGTTTTTCTTGAACTATTCATGTATCTACTTATGAGTTTGTACGGAACCCTCGGTGCGCGAGTCCGACTCGCACTTGGCCGGTTTTTATTTTTTTTCTTTGTAACCAACACGGCACTCATGCTGCGCACATCTTGCACAGAGCACACCATGACGGTATTCTGTACTGCAGGTCCGCACGATCAAGTTCACGAAATTAAATTCGTGTTAATATGTAGACAGATACTAACACACCGATCACTAACACTCGCGTCACTTGAAATTGCATAATCGCCTACCGACCTTCTATCAATTACACACAGAGTATGAATGCACAAATGCCACAAATTATCATGTACATATAAGCGTTATCTGTGCGCCGGTACCAAAATACTATAACAATTGAATGACGATCAGTTCTCTGTTAACTGGTATAGATAGTTCCAGGAGAGTTGAGGTGAATGAAAATGAATGAGTGAGTAAATAAACACAAGGCTATAGTATAAAGAAACTGTGTTGCAAGCATCCATTGGCTGCGGTGACTGCTTACCACCAGGCAGGCCATACGCTTGTTTGCCTCCCTAGTTGTATAAATAAAACTTTTTGGTCTATCTTGCAATTCACTGTTGAACTTGCTATCGGTACGAAAAAAGAACAGTATTTTCAAAATATCGCTGTCATTACACGACGTGTTGTTGTGTGCGTGACCTCAACTCTACTGGAACTATCTATATTGTTCGACTATGCTAATACAATACGGTTTCATGGATCCTGCTAATTCAAATTCCTATTTGACATCGCAACATATTCATCATCAAACAAATATATTATTATTACACTTAACCGTAATAAGGCTTGATAATACCGCAATTTGGTGCCGTTGATAGATAAATGACGTCAAGCTACATACAGCATGAACCAGTTTAGGGTTAGAGTGCGATACGATAACTTTGGAGAGCGGAACATGGCAACACTTCCATTTAAAAGTCAAATTTCTATGAAAATGTGACTTTTAAATGGAGGTGTTTACATTGATTTAACGTTACCGTAAATGACCGGTATCGTAAAAGTTATGAATTAGTTAAGTTGCTACTTTCATTGGTTAGTCAATGTTAAAAGACAAATTTTATAAATAAAAATGTGTCTGTGAAGTGTTGTCTTATTTATTTAAATGAAAAATTGGAGAGATCAATCGGATATGTGATTTGATATACATCTGATTTTCATTGTGTTGTTCTTTCTGTATCAATTCGTGTATCCGACTAAACTTACAAATTTCCCGTTAAATTAAATAAGATAACACCGCCGGACACATCTTGATTGAAAATGTGTTTAACCTGTGACACTATGCAATGAAAGTAGTGATTATAATGAGCTAGCATCTACCTGTTACTGTCCCAAGGGAACTCTTTACCGGGATATAAAGTATCCTATGTTTCAATCCAGGAATTGGGCTACTTGCATGCCGAATTTCAGCTTGATCCATCCAGTTGTTACCCCGTTATTACATAACAAACATCCAAATATCCAAACATCCAACCATCTTCACAAACTTTCGCATTTATAATATTAGTGGGATTTATAACTTTTACGATACCGGTAATTTCCGGTAACGATAGATCAATGTAAAACCTATAGTGAATCATGCTTTTTGCGTCATTGGCACTAAAAGTTCGCTACCTAGCTATCATAATATCTGTGGTACGTAGAAATTTAAACTATTTTGATTATATGTAATTAATATCTAGAGCTACATGCCCCTACTGTCCGGGGTCGCCCAGATTATACATTGCACCTCGTGGCCTTAGCATTCACATTAGTCGTGTTCACAAAGATGTCGTACAAAACAGTAGTAATTCAGGGGTCCCTAATGGTAGCACCACTTCACAAGGAGCTTCAGGCGCAGTACCCGTCGTGCCGCAGTCCCAGACATCTAGATACGAAGACTTGCCCTCCTTAAAAGCAAATGTGCGTGTCCTGAGGCACGTACCGAAGGGAGCGAGGAGTCTCGCGGCCGGTAAACTGTGCGATGTGATATCCAATTGCTTACGCACAAACAGTGATGATGATTGGTTTGCTTTGCTCTCCTTTTCTTTCTCGGCTTTAAGGGTTCCTGAGAACAAGGCGGACAAGTCTCTGACATCCAAAGTAAAGGATAACATTGATAGTGCAGACCTATATTTCCCCGAAGATTGTGTTACCCACAAAAGGAGCTCTATGTATCGCGCGATAGAAGCAAAAGTTCATGATGGAGACTTAAGGGGAGCTGTCCGCCGTCTCCTATCGGACTCTTCGCTTGCACCCTGCGACAACGATACTCTGAGAAGCTTGCACGACAAACATCCATCTCCATCTAGGCCACTTGCTTTTCCTCCAGAGCCAGACCGAAATACCGAATTTCTTTCTGTGACACCAGTAGAGGTGGCCAGTGCGATTGGTTCATTTTACAATGGCTCGGCGTCTGGGCTGGATGGGCTGCGCCCTCAGCACCTTAAAGAATTAACATCGTCATCTGCGGGTAGTAACGGGCCCCGCTTGTTGGAGTCCCTTACTAACTTGTGCAATTTTTTGTTAAAGGGTATGCTTAATTTACAAGTGAGGCCATTTCTTTATGGTGCGTCCTTATGCGCGCTGTCGAAGAAGGACGGTGGTGTACGGCCAATAGCTGTGGGCAGCACATTACGTCGCCTTGTGGCGAAATTAGGCTGTCACGCAGTAAGAGATGTCGTGTCGGACCATCTTCAGCCAAAGCAGATTGGCTTTGGTACGATCAGGGGTTGTGAGGCGGCAATACATGCCACTCGCTCTTTTGTTACTGCGCGGGACAACACGGATTCAGCTGTTGTCAAGCTCGATATAAAAAATGCCTTTAATAGCGTCGAGAGAGATGTAATATTGAAAGAAGTACTAGATGTTGTGCCGCCTCTATATCCCTTTTTGTACCAGTGCTATTCAGCTAATAGTAATCTCTACTTTAAAGAACATCTAATCTTGTCGCAGGTTGGAGCTCAGCAGGGAGATCCCTTGGGCCCTTTAATCTTTTGTTTGGCTATACAAAAAGCCATTGTCTCCTTAAAATCACCTCTCAATGTGTGGTATCTTGATGATGGAACCATAGGTGGAAAGCCAGAGGAAATAATCGAGGACCTACGGCTACTTGTCCCGGCTTTAAAAGAGGTTGGCTTGGAAATAAATCCAACGAAATGTGAGCTTTTTAGTTGTGGTCCTATAACAAACACTACGATAAGAGATCTAGAGACTTTGCTGCCAGGAATAAAGATGGTGGACAAGTCGACGTAAATTTTAAGTTATTTTACGTTTTCTATGATCTTGTAATTCTTTGTATTGTATATTAAATTGATTTTTAATTACACTATAAAAATACCATTAATATCTCATCGACACGTTAACGTTCCTCGGATTGGCATTGTCTGATCAACAAACAATGCGTGGGTGGTATTTGAAACTGCATTCCATTGACACACCTCTGCCCGAATGTGGCTGCTGGTATGACTGTAAATGCCGTTTTAATGACGAAATTGACAACATTTCATTTTAAGAACACTTCAAAATGTATATGCGATTCGAAAGCATTTTGCCTGCTGAACACTACACTATTTTTATATTTTTTTTATATCGCTTAATATAAAAAATACAAATAAATAAAAAATATGTTCTCATTTTACCAGTTCTACGGCACAATAGATGAAATTCCAGTGCCTTTTGCCACAGAAAAAATAAGCTGTCATCATTTTGAATTTGACATTGTCAGATCTTTAATGCGTAACGTGCCGAAGTAAAATTAAAAGATTATTTACATTTTATTTTAGTTAGTAAGTAGTCCTACTATAGATAAACCCGTATGGATCGACAAGGTATATGGGCGCATAAAAATAAAGCGGAGTGGTATCGAGCAGTAGGGAAAGTAGTGAGTCCAAAGAAACCACTAGTCATCTGTGAAGGACCCTATCTTGATGTAAGTTTTTGTATTGGCATAAGACATCGCTTTTACCTGTTTATGCCACACCTGGCCAAAAAGTGGCTTTTTCCGCACGCTGCGCGTACGGAAAAAGCCGCTTTCTAGCCAAGTGTAGACATAAATTGATGTACACGACACGGGAGGTAATAAACAAAGTCCTCGATCGCATATTTACGTCCCTCGCTTGCAGCTCGGGCCGCAAACATCTGAGATCTCGGCCTTTCTTTGTATTACCACCCTAGTTGTGTAATGTACTATTATACATTTCATCAGTACAATACAAAAAAAATGTGTATTTTTTAAATTTTACAGTTGGAATATGACCTTGAAACCCATGAATCGTGGAAGATATCTAAAGGTAACGCCAAACTGAGATTCGGTGTGCCATTTAAAAAAAAATATCCAAACCCACAACTGAAACTATAACGAAGATGAACCAGGGCCATCAAGAGTGTCAAAAGCGAAATGTGTAGGACCTGTTTTTGGAGACAAGTCTGTAATTTGCACTCCAAAAACTGCCACAAAATCTACTCAAGTAAAACCAAATATCTAGCAAATATCCAAGCAATCATTGATGCAATAAATGTTTAGTCTCCAATAATAATAAAAAGGGGTAAATAAATGAATGTATTATACCTGTCTTGCTGTTTTTATTTGCCGAATATACATTTGACTGTAGTCTCATAATAAATAACAACTAGGGTGGAAATACAAAGAAAAGTCGAAATCGCAGAAGTTTGCGGCCTGAACTGAAAGCGATGGACATAAATATGCGATCGAGGGCTTTCTTTATTACCACCCCTGTTATGTATATAATTTTATGTTTAAACTTGGCTAGAAAGGGGCTTTTTCCGTACGCATAGCGTACGATAAAAGCCACTTTATGGCCAGGTGTTGCATAAATTCATTTATGCCACACCTGCTATAAAGTGACTTTCCGCACGCTGCGCATACGGAAAAAGCCGCTTTCTGGCCAAGCGTAGACATAAAATGATGTACACAACACGGGAGGTAATAAAGAAAGCCCTCGATCGCATATTTACGTCCCTCGCTTGCAGCTCAGGCCGCAAACTTCTGCGGTCTCGGCCTTTCTTTGCTTGGCAACTTCGTTGGTGACACTCCCATGTGTGGTTTTTGTTATATCTGCAGCCGTAACTACTTACACAAGTAACCGCCTCCCGGGGCCTCCGGAGGCTGCCTCCGTCGGTAACATCACAAAAAGCACATTATATCATATCACCAATGAAGTTGCCAAGCTATAGTGTGTTTTATTTTAATAAGAGAACAACATTAAAAAATGGAAAAGAAACCATGTTCTTTTACTAATAACAATAATTTATTTATTTAGTGCACACGCCATAACTTTAAGAAATATAAATTGTGCCAGAGTTTGGTGCTTCTTTGACCCAGTGTGTTATTTTGTATATCATTGATCTTCTCCTCAGTAATTTTTTCTTCACAGAATGTTTTGAATTGATAATAGGTAAAATCACTACCATTTTCTATACTGCATTTTATTGCTAAATTAAAAACGGTAATCAATACATCACTGATTTTCCTTCTCTTGCACTCGTTTATAAAATTGTCTTTAGTAAATAGTGGGACGGGTTGAGCAACCTGTTTTTTTCTTTTAGTCAAATGGTCGCCGTGACCGTATACATTTTATTTTATACATTTTCGTTCTAATTCCATGTTCAGGAGTAATACGGCACTTAACTAGACATTTCCCATCCTGTCTTTTGACAGCCACTTATCCGATAGCATTATCAACGCGTCTCTAGTTGAATGCAAAATTTTAGCACCTCGAATTTCAGCAGCATTGAATGCTTCGTTGTCACGCATGTACTCTATCCTAAATAGTCAATGTTTATTATTGTTTATTATCGTCCGTTGAATCCGTATGAAAGCCAGGTGTCGTATTTATATACAATGCAATATCGGTATCCCTTATCACAGCCAAAATCGTCGTAAAAGTCTTATCTTTTTGCACAAATATAGGAATTATATTATATTAACGAACAAAATACTCCACAGACCAGTTTAAGACAATGATGACATTATGACAACGTCAAATGTCAGATCGCTTACTTTTTTTCGATCGCGATAAGACTAAAGTAATGGTCTATTCTACCGTAGAACTGTAGTTACGTCCTTTTAGAATAAGTAAATATTAATATATTAATTATAAATGAAATACAAACCCTGGTGAAACAAGTAAACTATCAGCGTATTCGTCTTTTCAAACCGAATACAGAGAACCAATAAAATTAAAGGCTCAAAAAAATGAAAGGTTGTCAATTGCGTTCATCGCCACAATGATCCGCATACCGATGTCCTTGATACACATTGTTACAGATTTATATTAGACATATCGTAGCTACAGCAAAATTGGACACTGTGTGATAATAGGTGCTAAAGCTTTTTTGGCATATTTATGCTAATACACATAGGTATATATATCTAAATTTGACTTGAATTTAGTTCCTTGAAGTTTAGCTTAAGCCTTTTCCTAGTTCAAATGCTGAGGCAATCCGTTATAATCAGTCTAAATCGGTATCTCTAAGCATAAACATAATCAACCATATTATATAGAAATCATTAATCTACGAGGCAATAAATTTGTATACTTACATAAGAGTTAATATTATTAGATCCTAACCGAATCATATGGCAGATAATTATCTTGAAATGCTGCGCTGATTCGATAGTTATTTGGAACTCGAAAAGTGATACTTTAATTTTTTCTATAATTGCATTTCTTTTTTACCTACAAACTATTTGTACTATGTGATGAACATAAACACAATACCGCTTCGGACACTACAACACACAATATTTGCTATGTCGAATATTACAAACCATCGTTGGAGTGCCGTTTTCGGCCACACTATCAATTATTCAGTTACACGATGCCTAAAATGCCAGTAATTATTACCCAAAGGCATTCCCGCGTGTTTTAGCGAGATTTAGATCGGATTCGATTGCGAATTGTTCAACACAGTTTGATTTACGTATTGCTTTGTCTTTATTCAGATTTCAAAGCCTATTGTGTTCACTCGGTAATGTATAGTATTTGCTGACGAATTGATTAGTAAATATATTTACAAATACCTATACGACAATCTTTATTTTATAACTTTAGTTATACTAAATTCTCCTTTCGTCATGTTTTGGTCCCATTTTCTCTCGTCGTACACAATTATTTTAGGAACTGTGTACATTGCCATAATACAAGCATAAATTATAATTGAAATTTATATTCTACTTTTATTTCTGAAGGCTTTTATTGTTGGAATATAATTTCAGTAACATTTAAGCTATTAATTTCCATTGCGCCATTTCATTAATAATATCGTGTCAGGCATATACTATTTCGTTGTGGAAATTATTATTAGGCCGTTGATTAATGACGTTGGGAATATTTGGGATTCCTACATTAATTACTGACAAATACGCTTCGCTCCGGCAATGTTTATCAACGGGTACACACCGGAACCCGTTGACGATTTCCCTAACGAATACTAAACACAGTCAGCAGTCCAATTTTCCACCCCTGTCGGTAACTGTATACGACAAATTAATTCTGGGCAACGTTCCAGAATTGATTCATATTGGATTTTATTGACATTGCGTTGTATTGTCATACTGTGTAATTTTAGATGCTTACCTGAGACGCGCTCAACAGGGTGTCACTATAGACCAGGGTTTCTTAAACTGTGGTCCATGGACCCCTTAGGGGTCCGTGATACGACAGCTAGGGGTCCGCGGCTATGCATAAAACTCAAACTTTCATATGCCCTTGATTTTCTTTTTCTCTCATTGTCGGAAAGGGGCCGTAAGGTTTTCGAAATAATGTAGGGGGTCCGTGACCAAAAAAAGTTTAAGAACCTCTGCTATAGACCCATAACTACAAATAGTTACATTTCAAAATAACTCTAATAACAACGCTTTCTGCTGCTTTTAAACAACCCTTTCTCTATTACATTTGATTTCCGTATAATTACCGGATGTTTGCGTAAAGCGGAAATGACATACCAAAATGACAATAATCCGACGGAGACAATGTCTCGTTCACGAGGCAATTTCCGGGGCACGGATCAAGAAACCCAGCTAGTCTACGGGAGAATACTGAAAATGTTGAAATGAGGATAACACAAAAATGTATGTAGTGGAACACCACTTACGTACGGTACGGCCTTTGCGGTAAAATCGAAGCTTTTTTTATTACGGTATTTAAAAGCATGGCTGCGAGATCTTAAACCAACATCTGCTGTGGAAAAAAACATCATTCCTTTAAAAATCTATAAAACTAAGTAGACAGTCTTGTAAACTAAACAAATATTTAGCAAGAATGGAAAATACGTACAAACAATAAAGAAGTTTGAACTGATAGTGACTCTTATTTATTTTCTCCTTATTGGTACTGGCTAAGCAGCTGGCGGCTGAATTGAACATTTAAAATTTTAATGGAATCTTAGCGAAGCGGGCTGTCCCGCACTGATTAGATCTGCAATGACTAGAGGGAGGGATATTGGTACCAGATTGCTTCCAGTCCGTCCGATCCTACCTAGTAATATAAAATCACTAGATTTTATATTACTATTTTTTTATTTGGGAACATAAAACACTAAATCGTTTATATCAATCAAAATAATAATAATACAGAGTGTAAGGACCTCCGCCTCTGGCTTGCCTTAACCGGCCGTCCAGAGTGGAGTCGCGAGAGCTATATGCTCCAGGCGTGGAAGTGATAAAAGGCATAACGCCGCGAGTACCCTCGGAGAAAGCGCAGCAGCACCTCTCGACACCCTGCAGCCCTCGGCACTGGTGTTGCCCCTAGCTAGGCCATTGCTCATAATGTCGCTATTTATTTAACAGGGGCCCATCAGCGGAGGGCAAGTCACAGTCTGTCAGTGCCACGAAAGCCATGAGACACTTTTCCTGACAGGCGCCGTCATGTCTCAATCCATAACCTAGTAATTTAGTCCATATTTCCACCGCCATAGCCCAGTAGAGTTAGATTCCATCAATCAACAATAGTCCTTGCATTTGGCGGGGGCTGTCTCTGCGTGCGTCCCATGACACGGGCAGGGACAGCATCCGCTGGGTGTACACTTTGCCTCTCATTAAATTGTCGAAAGGGCCTCTACGCGTTGGCTTCGGCTCCGCGCACGCCTCCCAAAGGGCCGAGACACCATTGTCTCGTGTACGGGAAAGACATACATATTAAATATTAATACATCATTCAACAAAAAAATTGGTAAATAAGATATTTTAAGTGCAATTTTAAAGTGCGGTCATACCGCCGCTTTTACGGTGCGTCAACGTCTTTTGATTGAGCAGCAGTTTAACTGGACTTTTATAATTCAATATATTGCTATCTTGGGAAGATAGTCTTACTTTTGTAGTATCTGAATATATGTATAGCTTGGCAACTTCGTTGGTGACACTCACATGTGTGCTTTTTGTTATGTGCAGCCATAACTACTTACACAAGTTACTGCCATCACGAACGGCGATCGATGGGGGCAGCCTCCGGAGGCCCCCGTTTATGTTGGCAGTAACTTGTGTAAGTAGTTACGGCTGCACATAACAAAAAGCACACATGTGAGTGTCACCAACGAAGTTGCCAAGCTTATAGTAGAAAACCTACTAACAGAATACTTTTACGTCGTATCGTATGGCAGCTAAACATAAAACATTAATTAATTAAGCGTATAACTAAAATTTAAACAATTAAGAAACTGCAAAAGCGGGGAATAAATTAAAATAGGTATGTTATCATTATCTTATTGCTTCTGGCCCTTTTGGATACACTGTCCCAGGGGGACCTTTCATGTATAATTGAAATATTGAGGATATTATTTGCGAGTAAGTACCTACCTTATATCTCTTTTGTTTCATCTATTGATTACAGTTCCAGAACAAATAGGAAGTACCCAAACGATACGCAATGTTGGCATCTTACTAAGCGTCAATTTGCGAAACGCTAACATAACACGACTGAAATGTACACCCGGCATTAAATTCATTTCCATAGTTCACCTGTACATTCCCTCCGCAAGGCTAATTTGCATGGTGCTCGATTATAGCGAAAGAGGGTAGTTAGGGCGAAGCGGGCCCGATGGCATTTCAAATGAATAATTGCCCCGCAGATTTGACGTGAGGTATTTTTATTACCTTGCTATATGAGCAATATTCGAAGTTTGATAGGCATCCGCTATAAACTTTCAAGGTATTTGTCATTATTCGGCTACGTAAATAGATGTTCATGATAAATGTTTCCCGTGTAATACCTACTTCGTTTATGTGATTGGTAGATTCGAATATTAAATATACTTGGCATTTATATAGAAAACTATAAAGCGTGTAATGTCGTTTTCAGTTCGTGATAATGTTAATTCTATGATTTTATTATTGTTAAAAACGTTAAGCTAATACAATGGTAGTATGAATATCATAATTTCATAACAAACAAACAATCTTTCTACGCGTAAAATAATAGGCTAATAGACGATTAAAAAAAACTGTTTAGTCCGTCGGTTAGATTATTAAAAAATATTGTACGTATATTTCCTTTTGTTTAACAAACAAAAGTTTCTAGTGACGTTACTCCTTGGTACAATTTTCACCTAGGAGTGACGTCACAAGCCCCCACTCCGGAAGTTTGATGATCTATATCTTGGTCGATTTTTAATAATTTGATAAACCAAAAAATACGTGCCCCATATTTTTCTATAATCTAACTGACGGACTAAATAGAATGATATATTTTTTGATCCAGTCGTCATCCCTATTATCTGCAAGTTACAAAACAATTGCTATCCCGCATTGCCATTTGACATTGACTTGTGTCAATGATACAAATATCGTAAACCCAGGTTTCTATGGTCCACATACCTACTGAAATAAATATCTGGATCAGTCTTGCACACATCGATCTAGTTCCAACCAAACTAAGCTATTTGTTCCAGGGTCTTGGATAATTTCTGTGTATTTAAGTATTATATTAAAATATGTACATGTATAAGGCACTGCTTAATTTGGTTAGGACTAGATCGATTTGTGCAAGACTGTCCTGAATATTTATTTCAGTAGGTATGTAGACACATTATATACTTATTAAACGGGGACATATTTGCCAAGTATCAAGACTAATTAATCTTCTTTCTTGTAATGTTGCCATTTGCATTTTTTTTAATAAAACCTTTTTTGGTCTCTGCAAACTTAGCGTAGGCGCACTCTAAACAAGGAGATGCTCCAAAGCTTGAACGATAATTAAATGCATTGGACAATAAAAACCGGAGTTTACGGTACGGCATATCTTTTTAACGTACAAATATGAAATACAAATACTTTCAACTTTGCAGAGCTATTAGCATCCGATTGCGCCTTTATCATTATACTCAATTGCTCATGTTTTGCCGTTGATTGTACCTGTCACAGACAACGTTGTAGCCCTACAAAGGTTGACGCGACATCGACCCGCGTCGAGAGTGTTTGTTCACGGTTGCTTGGTAACATAAAGGTTTTATGGACGGATCTCTCGCACGTCAGCAGAGTTAAATAGTAACGATGCAATATACCACTTCTTTTTTAGGATTCCGTACCAAAATGGCCGAAAAAAAGTAATTTAAAAAAAATCAACCCGACTTCAAAAGATAAAGAAATACCTATAATAAAGAAATGCCTACCTCATACCGCAGAGGTACACACTACTACCAAGTATTCCAAATTTTAAGGCTGGCACCGACCTTAAAAAGATTCTTTCATTTCTTCTTTTTTTGAAGTCGGTTTAACTTTCAAAATTACTATTTCTTAATTTCAGTAGTAAGTTGGATTTCGCTGTTAAGTCAGCGACACGTTTACTCATACACTTAACTCGCTATCTCAAAAACTACTGAACTGATTTTGATGAAACTTGACCTTGGACTATATATTTACCTATAGTCTAACAAAAAATATTTTTTGCAATCCGATTTATGTTTTTTGAGATATGCGCGGACAAGCATATAAACATGCATACATACATTTACGAAATGTGGCACACATGTTTAGAAGCTAGTATAGACTCACGTATATAAATACTGTGTAATTCTGAAACTATTACATACATACGGGTCGAATTGATAACCTTCTTTTTTAACCGAGTTCAATAAACGAGGTTATTTAAAGTCGGTTGAGAATACCATTTCCCCCCCTCTTCAACTGAACTGTTACAGAACAGAAAAAATGTGTAATAATTACTAATTCATTATTATTCTGAATATTACAGGAAAAATATAGTAGTTATAAAATTGTTTGGATTTGGAAAAATATAACTGGTGGAATTTCTAAAATCGATGCAAGTCAGGAACAACTTGCATCGTTTTTTAGAAATCTACAATAATCGTAACACAAAGATATTTGCTGTTACTAAACTAACCGCGACCTATGTCGATGTATAGGCACAACAGTTTTCCAGCGGCAAAGTTAACTTTATCCCACCATACAGTTTATCTTTAACTATTCACATGTCTACTTACAAGTTTGTACTGTTTGTTCACGAGTCCGACTCGAACTTCACCGGTTTTTTTAATGTAGGCATCATACATTTTATCTCTAAGATATGCATATTTATAATAATAATATCATCAGCCTATATACGTCCCATTGCTGGACATAGACGCTGAAAGGTATCTTTACGGACTCTTTATTCCATTTTATGCCACACCTGGCCATTAAGTGACTTTTTCCGCACGCTGCGCGTACGGAAAAAGCCGCTTTCTAGCCAAATGTAGATATAAAATGATGTACACAACACGAGAGGTAATAAAGAAAGCCCTCGATCGCATATTTAACGCCCTCGCTTGCAACTCGGGCCGCAAACATCTGCGATCTCGTTGTATTACCCCCCTAGTTGTGTAATGTACTATAAGGTCAACGGGGGTAATTTGCGTCTATGGGAGCAAATGCGTCTTTTAAAGATTCCATTAAAATACAGCGTATATTACAGGTAGGTACGGTACAAATAATATTAAAGAGTTCGGATTTAATAGAATGTTTAAAATATATGACGAAAAAGATAAAATCTAAAGATTACATAATCTTTAAAAGTTGTTTAACAAAAGTTGTTTGATGAGTAGAATCTACGTTTTAATTATCCTTGCTCCTGTTACAGGCAACACCCGGTATATCGAAGTGTATACATTTTATTGCACCCAATGCGAAGTTGTGATTCTGAGGTTGTCATTTTTATTGCAAATAACGATGAACGATTGATGTTCATCTACCTATTTCGAATAAAAGAAATGAGTGTTAAAAGTTCCTTATGTAATTTGCAGGCAATCGTCCGAAGCCTAGTCATATCACTTAAATATTACCGAAGGGGGGCAGCTGAGCGAGCAACGCTCTGAGCCACGTCACTTAAATATGACACACATGCTTAACTAAGTACAATCTGGTCATACAGATTGTGTAATATGAGTCAAGTGTTCGCGTTTCCCTGTGGACGTCATAAAGTTAAGCTAAATCGTACTCGGGCAGTTAACACTTACGCAATCAAAGTTTCGTAGCTAAAACACTTTTAACACGAGAACCCGTTCCGTGGGCATTATGATGATAGCAAATTTTCGCTACATACACGTTTCCCTTATGTTATTTGCGAGCGTAGCGCTAAGAAATTTTGATTGCGAAAGTGTAACTATTATTGTATTGTCCACACAGGATAGTCGTTTTCATCGGATACACTACATAAATACGAAAAACTTAATTCCGATATTCAGAATCACGAATATCAAAATACCGATTTTTAAAATTCCGAATGGGTTATAATTCTTATTATTACAATTCCGATTTTTTAAAATCCGAAATTATAGGTACGTAAAACGGGGTGACTTTAGGAAAAAATGGGGCTACTTTGATAGATTTAATATGGTTATAACATGGTATTTATACTTCTTTATTTGGATGTAGTTTAATAGTTAGTTGCAAAATCAACCAAATTTATTTCGTATATTGAGTTTAGTAAAGGAAAAAACGATTATATAACAGAAAAACTGCTTTTGCAAAGTCACCTCTGCATTTTAAAGTAACCCCGGTTTACCGGTACAAAACATCTAACTGTAAGAATTACGAATTTCAATTAAAAGTCCGAATCTATGATAATCCGATACATAAAAAATACGAATTCCGATAGGGAATGTGCACGAACTATATAGGTGGCAGCACTAAACGACACGGGCGGACAATAAAGGAAGCTATCGCCCCTGTCAAATCAAGCTGTCAATGCCAATGATAATATGCAAGTGTCAATGTCATATATAGTAAGTCGTAGCTACTACACTGACGTTAATCGTCCTTCAACGCGATAAATTATAGTACATTGTGCACCGAGGGTAGTAAGAAGGGGATTACTAACGAGAGTCTATTAGAAGCCCGACGCCGTAGGCGGAGGGCTTTTTAATGACTCGAGTTTGTAATCTTCTTACTGCCCGTGATACACACAATGTTTTTCATCACATTTGCGAGGAAAAAAATAAATAAAACATAAAAATGAAATAAACTAAACGCACCCGCTAAGAGACAACTTCAACTGTCAACTTTTTCAATATAGTCTTCCACAGATAATGCTAAGAACTGCGTTTAGTTTTTAAACTTGACAGGCAATGTCGCCAGATTGTACCGATTTTCAAAATAAAATTTTAAACTAAATTAATTTAATTGCATTAAAATAATCGCAAAAACTACGGAAATAATAGTAAAATATACTATATAAGTTTTATTTTACACTAAAATTGGTTTTGTAGCCAAGTTTTGAAGATGTGAAATAGCCTTGGCTGATTCGAAACCTCCTTAGTCTGAAATGACGTACGACTTTTAAAACTAAACTCATAACTCCCGAGGGAGTTATAGATTTTCATACAGTTTTTCCTCCCGTGGGAGTTATAGATATTTGTAACCCACGGGGGGTAAATCGGCTCGAGTTGGTCTATAAGCGCGCGTGTTATAACACCCTTTACGAGCAAGTGTGATGAAAACGTTATTAACGGCGTTTTCGTCAATGTGGCCCCAGCATGAGAGGGTATATGATTTAGATTGGCGGCACCAGTGGGCAGCACCTTCGTCGTGCACGTTCCCTATAGTCAATATACCGATTTTCAAAATTCCGTAATTCAGTATACCGAACAATAACATTTCCGACTCAATAAAAGTGGGAGGAGAGAGGAGGGTGAGGCGGGAATTCAATAGAAAATATTTTTGGACTTAAAAAATGTTGATCCTTTGGTGCCGTTTGGTAACCAAGTTTTGTAACTGGCTACAAAATGGGAATCCGAAATTCCCTGTTTGTGGCCAGTGACGTAATGGGCCTGCGTAGTGCCGAGTGGTAACCAGCTGGTAAGAGGCTGGTTACTAACCGCGGTTACGAATCAGTAACAGAAAAGTCCCGTTTTGCAACCAGTTACAACACGGGATTTTGAAATCTGTAAGACACATCTACAAAAATTAAGTGCTACGAAATCATCATACTTATTCCGTAGCACTGCATTCTCATGCTTAAATGTGTAGCGCGCTACGGTTGCTACACCGTAGACGTAATTTACTCAGAATCACACTAATTATGCATTCGACTTATTAACAAAAATATATATTACACTAGTTTATGCCCGCGACTTCGTCTGCGGACTGCGGTGTATAAATAAATTATAATTAGGCAATTCATCTTTATAAATAGTTTCTGATATTTGTTCATAAACTTGGTTGTAATTAAAAAAAATCCTCAAATATTGGGCCCAAAACTGCACAATGCACATTTACCGCGAAAATCTATTCTTTAGTCCATTTAAGGATTATTTCCAAAATTTTAAATGCACTTCATAAACCACCTATTACTTACACAAAAAAATATGCTATGCATGGAGTTTGAAACTTTTTACTTTAAAAATTGTACGGTACCTAAACAAACTTTCAACCCCTACCTATTCAACCCGTTTTTGAGAAAAAAATTTAATGAAAGACGAAATCATTTGAGTTCTATTCAGTTTTAGATACCCTACTTTAAAAATCGTTTGGTTTCTTTATAAAGTATTAGTCCCCATTTAACCCCTTTTGGAGATGAATTTCAAATAATGGTTCAACTTTTTTTCTGTACCCTTATTGAAGGATCTATGTACGAAGTATCAGATCTCCTACTACAAAAATCGTTTGGTCCCTATACGAAGTTTCAACCCCCGTTTGACCCCTTTTTAGGAATGAATTTCGAAAAACGGTAAAACCTCATTTATTTGTTCTTTTTAAGGAGTCTATGTACAATGTCTCAGATCTCCAACTTCAAAAATAGTTTGGTCCCTATACAAAGTTTCAACCCCCATTTAAACCCCTTTGGGGATGAATTCCAAAAAACAGCTATCACTTTTCTTTACTTTTATGGATAAGTCTATGTAAGAAGTTTAAGATCTACTACAAATACCGTTTGGTGCCTATACAAAGTTTCGACCCCCGTTTGATCCCTTCTTAGGGCTGAATTTTGAAAAACGGAAAATCATTTTTTTTGCTCTTATTCAGTCAGGAATCTTGAACGATGTCTCAGAGCTCCAACTTCAAAAATCGTTTGGACCCTATACAAAGTTTCAACCCCCATTTAATCACTTTTCTTTTCTCTTATGGATGAGTCTATGTACGAAGTTCAAGATCTACTGTAAAAATCGTTTAGTCCCTATACAACGTTTCAAACACCGTTTGATTGACCCCTTCTTAGGGATGAATTACTAAAAACAGTAAAACCACTTTTTTTACTCTTATTGAAGAGTCTATGTACGACTCAGAGCTCCAACTTCAAAAATCGTTTGGTCCCTGTACAAAGATTCAACCCCCACTTAAACCCCTTTGGGGATGAATTCCAAAAACCGATAAAACTACTTTTATCAAACATATTGAGGAGTCTATTGTACGATGTCTCAGAGCTCCAACTTTAAAAATAGTTTCAACCCCCATTTAACCCCTATTGGGGATGAATTTCGAAAAACGATAACACTACTTTTATTACTCATATTGAGGAGTCTATGTACGATGTCTCTGAGCTCCAACTTCAAAAATCGTTTTGTGCTTATACAAAGTTTCATCCCCCATTTAACCCCTTTCGGGGATGAATTTCGAGAAACGGTGAAATTACTTTTTTTAACTTGTATTAATGAGTCTATGTTCGAAGTTTCAGATCTCCTACTTTAAAAATCGTGTGGTCCCCATATAAACTTTCAACCCCCATTTAACCCCCTTTGGGGATGAATTTCAAAAAATCCCTTCTTATCCCTTACTTACGTTATACAACCACCCTACTGTGAAAATTTCAAAGTCAGTTAGTCAGGACTTCTTCTTTTATATATATAGATTACACAACTAGGGTGGTAAAACAAAGGAAGGCCGAGATCGCAGATGTTTGCGGCCCGAGCTGCAAGCTTTCTTTATTACCTCCCGTGTTGTGTACATAATTTTATGTCTACACTTAGCGTGCGGAAAAAGCCACTTTATGGCCAGGTATAAATATCATTAATACCGTACCGGATAAGATTTCCATACAAATATTTATCCGTCTATGGAATGAATTTTCGAAAGCCCTTTCTCTTAGATCAAGGTAATTCGAGTCGCCCGGTTTTTGATTCAAACGACTGGCATCAAGTTTGGTTGAAGTTTATTTCATTTTATGGATTGATACATTTTCTCTACGCAAAATAACACGTGAAGTCGTAAAAAACACCAAACATACAATCGGCTATTAATGCGCCAGATCCATCTACACTCACGGACAATGAATTCGAGTAATTTTCTATATAATGGGCGAGACGACAAAAAAAAACTGTTTAGTCCGTCCGTTAGATTATAAAAAAATATTGTACACGTATTTTTTCTTGCTTAGAAGTTTCAAGTGACGTCACTGCTAGGTACAATTTTCACCTAGGAGTGACGTCACAAGCCCCCACTCAAGAAGTTTGATGATCTATAACTTTGTCGATTTTTAATATTTTGATAAACCAAAAAATACGTGTCCCATATTTTTCCATAATCTAACTGACGGACTAAATATAATTATATATTTTTAACCCTGTCGTCATCCCCATTGCTCATAGTAATGACCCGAATTCATTGTCCGTGAGTGTAGTAGCGTTATTCGAAACTTAATAATTACTTCACAAAATATTTATATATTTTTTTGCTTTTTCATACTTAGTAATTATTATGTTATGTTGTTTAGTGCAACAAAATATTTCAAGGTATGAAATGAAATATATTTAACCAATTCTGATGTCGTTATAATGGATTCTAAACCCCATTTGTGTGTCGATTTCAGGCGTTTTCCAGCGTTTTTAATTTTAGTAGATTCACTCGATTTTTACCGCGAAGAACTATCGAGTCATGACAACTTTTCATTTAATCAAGTATACCCATACCGTCTTCCGTTTATAATAAAAGTTCAATATGATCACCGCCGCTTGCTACTATATTTACTGGAACACGAATGAAAGAAACCGCCGCTGCCGAAACGCTCTGAAATCAATCCTTGTATGGAGAACAAAGCAACTCGAATTACCTGAAGTCGATGTTTCTTTCATTATTTTTAACGTATATATACTATGTATTTCTATATTCAGAGTGGACCATGGTGAGTTCCACTTAATTTCCCTATGTTTAAAATATGCCAAAGTAAGGAACGCTTATCGCGGTGCGATGCGAGTACGTACGTAATGTAGGTACCGGTGATTAAGAAAGTCATCTCATACAAATCAGAGTCTAACTTATTTACGAACTTGCTACTACGCCCGCAGAATGCCGCACACCAAATTACAAAGTCCTACAGAAAGCAGGAAATTGAACATATTTCAATAATATTATTTTGAAAGATCGGAAGCATGATTATAATGACAAAGGTTCGACAGGGAGTAGGGACTCGGAGCTAAATATGGTGCTCAAGCAAATTCCAACTTTAATCTAGTCGGGTTTAATATGATTTGGCGACGGTTTTCCCGTAACCGAGGCATTTACAACTTTATTAACATATCCGTCTCGCTCCCACGATAGCGGTTTCCGTATAAATCGGCGTAAACTTGCTTTATGTCTTTTGACGCTTCCCTTCCCGTTATAAGCCTAAATTGTGATGTAATTCTGCACGCGGCACACGTCGCTATCGCTCACAATAAAATCTCTCATTTTACCTGTTCGGGTGAACGGCCGGGCGAAAGAAACAAATACAAAATAAGTTTGCAGCGAGATGTATCAATAACAAGATTTTTTCGATTTCTTTGTTTCAATGTGACTTGAGTAACAAACAATGACGTAAGTAAATATTGTGATGAAAAATGCTACGGATAGAAGTCAACGGGAGCTGGGATTGCCTAACTCAGTATATGTACAGGTATCTGACGTTTAGGCAGCTTCTTTGATGTTGAAAGCTTGGGTGACGATGGCCACTTTCCATTGGTTACGTAAAAAAATATCTAAGATTGAATGTCACAAGCTCGGTACACATATGTAGCATGTCGAAAATCTAGTAGTATACCTAGTGTATGAATTTTGTAGTTATACACGATAATTTTTAATCGGTGATCAGATACCAATTTTTTTAACTCAGTAATTGATGGCGGTCACGTTGAAGTCGTAATTAATCCCATGGAAACGAACTTTTATCAATGATAATTTCTATTATTGAAATCCATTTTACCCTAAATTCCTTGTCACTCTACAAATCTGTAATAATAAATATATAAACTACACATCTTTGAAATACTTGACCTACCCAATTGAAGCCAGTATAACCTGAATTTCGCGGCCACGGCCCATTGTAATATAGTCCTAGACCGACAATTGTACCTATACATCAATTAGACCAACAATTGTACCTATACGTCAATCCAGCTTTCGGCTGTGTAGGTCAGATTCCAATTTCGTCAGATGACATTGTAAGTCAGATTCCGTTTTCGGCAGATTCCATGGAGGTCAGATTCCGATTTCGTCATTTGCCACATATGTCTGATTCCGATTTCGACACATTTCTAATAGGGTCAGATTCCTAGTAGGACAGATTCCATTTTCGCCAGATTCCTAGTAGATCAGATTTCGAATACGTAAATTTCCTATTTCGTCAGATTCCGAGTAGGTCAGTTTCCTATTAGGTCAGTTTTTATTTCGTCAGATTTAAATATCTCTAGATTTTTGGCGTGGTGATGTCAAAAAAGGCGTGCATTTCAAACTACAAGATGGCAGACGTCATTTCACGTCACGTTACAAATCAGTGCCCCCATAAACCCAGCCGTATTTAAATCTAACGAAATAAAAACTGACTTAATAGGAAACTGCCCTACTCGGAATCTGACGAAATGGAAAACTGACGTATTCGAAATCTGACCTAAAAGGAAACTGACCATTTCGGAATCTGACCTACTAGTAACTTGTCGAAGTCAGCATTTGACCTACTAGGAATCAGACGAACATGCAATCTGACCGAATCCGGCGAAAACGGAATTTGACCTCCATGGAATCTGCCGAAAACGGAATCTGACTTAGGGTGGAATGCAATTTTTTTGTAGTCTATTAGGTATCAATTTATCACGTACGATATTATCACTCGTGTTGATCAAAATAATATTTTTTGGAAATGTTACATTGCGATGGCATTGTTTCATTAAGGCTACCCATTGTTATGTCTGATATGAACAAGTTATCTAAAATAGATCAAGTTTATTGAACTTTTGTTGTTTGTATGTAGATTTACGTGATTGTAATACTTCAATTATAGCTAGACAAAAAAATATTGTCTGTTTAGTTTCTTCTCCATGTAGTAGTCTCCTCTTGGAGAAGAGCTGATAAACTTAGACTTGCAAAGCTCTTGTAGAACAAAGTTCATTAATAAATCATAACTATGTCCAATATCCACTCGCTTGGTTGCAAAATAATTCAATTTCTGATTCCATAATTTGCAAATCCTTGTTGAGTTAAAAAAATGACAGCAAAAACACGCACATGATGTGCGGACCTAAAATCTGGTTGCCAAAACACCTATCGGACGCTTGGCAAAGGTACATATTTTATTGATTGCCAACAACCCTACCCACTCGAATACGTCGCCCACTTTTCGCAATAGATCTATTGAATTGATTATACTCTTTTACAAAACCAAAACAGCTATTTACACACATCGCTTCAATGCTAGCCCCGGAGAATGACTACGGAAAACGAAACGTGATTTCAATTTTCCCCACATTTATCATAAGAAAGAAGGGAAGGGAGAAGGAGGGGCAGGGGGCAATTTAAGCCACTTGACGCGGATTTGACGCGAAGTGCTTTCACATTGGAGGCTAAACTGGTGGCTTACTGAATCACCCATCATTTGCCTTTGATGAGGCAAAATTCGCGATTGCAGATATTTAGTCGTTTTTTGTGTCGCGATTCCGTGCCAACGTTATCGAAATGGATTATCTTTTATTTATATTATTACGATTAAGTGGATCCGATGTTTACAAAAGTAGAGATGACTTTTACGCAGTTGTATTCATGTGCTAAGTTGTTATAAAAATAAACAAAAACGCTAAACCAACTGGATATTCCACAAATAGAAGACACAATGTAATTAAATATTTTAAAAACCCCCGACTAAAAAAAACTAAAAAATAAAAAATAATTTGTAAACTTCCTGTAGTTCGTACCAGATAACAAAAGACTCTAGAGGGACACAGAAGCAGGGATTCCAAATATTTTCTCGAGTGACAACGCACGCTAGAGCAAACGCCTCTTCCACTGCCCCATAGAATCACTCATATTGAATGTTACAAATAACTATTCACCAATTACTTAATTACTTAGGAATAACAAACTATAACAGAATCAGTATACAATTAAAACAACATACAAATTCGATATAACTGTTTGATACTATAATAACAGCTCTGAGCTGTCTCATATATGGAGTGTTGCTTATCTCTGGCTCTTTGAGTATTTCATAGGGGCACTTTTTTATTTTCAGCCAACCAAAAAGTATAGACATCATCAATATTTTGTTTTTGAGCATCTACTTTAGAAATTTCATTTATTGAATGTAAACAACCTAAAACCGGTACTATAAAGAACCTCTTTTTTCCTCTGTCTATTACTATACGGAACAGACTGTACCTATCTATTGGCTCTTCGTAGGTTAAGTTGTACTTAATATTTTGTTTGCTGTCGGGGACTAATTGCATGGAATATCAACTAAAACAGAAAGTCCTCTGACAGCAAACCTGATATTACAACTTAACTTATAAAGGGCCAATAGATAAGTAGGTAGGTACAGATTATTTTTTACTTTAAGAGTTTTTCAGTCGAGGGTATTTAAATTTTAGTTTTAGTTCATGCTTTTCAAATTTTAATTTTGTACACCGCAAGGAGACATGCTTTCGTGTAAAAAACCGTATCGAATTCGGTCGGTTCGAGAGCTATGATGCCACAGACAAACATTGGCGTCAAACTTATAACACCCCTCTTTTTGCGTCGGAGGTTAAAACCGATTCAATCTCACAGATCAAATACTAATTGAAAATGCATTCCATTTGATGGTGAAAGTATTATTAAACGAAAACCATTTAACGAATCTTATCGCATATATTTTCATCTCCATTTATATATACAGATTTTAGAACAAATATCGACAGAAATATGGTCATCGTTAAAATCAAGTTTTATTATGAAAGTTACCCGAGAGAGCCATAACGTAACAATGTACAACTTTCCCGACCGTTCGAGAACTGAACAAGAACGCTCGACTAACACCATATTGATAAATATCCCGCTTTTTTATACACTCCATATGGCTGAACTTTGTACGAGCATGAAATGAAAAACTAGCGCAAACATTTTAGCTGGCGCGTCGGGCTTGGAAAACAAAATATTAATTAAGAGGATGCAACGTCACAGGCGCGTTGGTCATAAAAGAGGATTATTAAGGGCGGTAAGAATAATTTCATTGCTGTTTTTTTTGTTATTGCTTAATTTTATCATGTTTCTGACAATTACAACTATACAACCGAAACGTTGCTTGTCGCGCGGCGGAGTTTGATCTGTCACTATTGTACTACTGTATTCGGAATGGAAAGGGATAGGCACAAATAATCACACGGCACAGTTGTGCTAGAGGTCGTCAACCCCCGAAAAGGTGAAAAAGGACAGATACGATCCCAAACTGAGCAATACATTTTTTTTATAATATTGAGGCAACA
This sequence comes from Eudemis profundana, assembly GCA_947034925.1. Taxonomy (NCBI): domain Eukaryota; kingdom Metazoa; phylum Arthropoda; class Insecta; order Lepidoptera; family Tortricidae; genus Eudemis; species Eudemis profundana. The sequence goes on from OX344794.1 coordinate 34,022,218, forward strand.
AACAGTCATATTGTGAAAACAATATAATATAATAAAAATATTCATTTATTTCGGAATCAAGTCCATAGTTAGTAGTAGTAGTTGTTAGTAAGGTATATAGTAATATTAATACATTAAATGAAAAACAAATACAAAAGCTCAGCGACAATTATATATAAGCAAGTTCACATTAAAAATTACTGAATGCCTACATACTCTACAACGACTTTCATACTATTTATAACCGTTAACTCTAGCCGACAATATCTCTCTTATGAGTTATAAGTGCGGATATTTGACAAAAACTCCTAGATAAAGGTATCTCAATATAAGTAAATTGTATTGCATTCTTTTACTCGGTACAGGTTTTCATACGTTTTACGCTACACAAAGCTTGTAGCCCCTCGGCTTTTATTATATTCGAAGCGATAATCTCCAAAAAGAATATTTTTTTAAAATTATCGTTTATATAAAGTATTTGATATGTAAGATTGGTCTTTTGACACAGTGTCAATGGCGTATTTAGAGATGAGGCTAATCTATTTATACTTTTAACATTATTATAACATTATATCATATCACAAAACACACATAAAAAGACAAAACTAGGCATACATAAGGTTAATAAAAGGGTAAAAAATTTACTATAAATAACGGGCTCCAGGTCGGTGCCACGAGGGAGTGTGCCCAATACGCTGACCGTATTATTAAAATATTTTGAAATATCTAAGTGATAGTCGACTTTAGCGTGCAAAAAAAAACGTTTGTATTTCAGTTGTACATGAGTAAAATACCTGTAATATTATACCGACACTTAAATTACATTAATTTAATTACATTTTTGCTTAACCTAATTAAATTTACGAATTACATACAAATATTATTTAGAATATATTTTTCAATGTGTACGTATTCAAGCGACGTAAAATGCACATTGCACTTAGAATTACCGGTCTTTGTACCGAGCACTTTTATAAGAAACTTTAAATGAATCTCAAACAATAGTTTCCCCCAGCCAACGCTACAAACACGAGCCAGCAAATTGAATTCTCGCTACGTAATGTTAAATAAATAAGTAAGGATCTCTCAGCGAAAGTTTACAGAGCATACGGATGCCACTAAATTTTTCAGAGCTCCACGTAAGTAACATGAAAGGTGTAGGGTTCGCGCATAATATATACCCTCTCCCACTGATCTGGGACAAGTGAACGTAGTTTTCCCCTCTTCCTCTCCAATCCCTTTGTATCGCGATTATTTTAATACAGCACCTTTATGAAATTCAAATGAGGCCTCTCGGGAGTTGGGACCCTTCGACCGCTCTTTTTGTATTTATTTATTTCCGAAGCAAGAATGGCAATGCTAAGTTACGTGATTTATAGCGGAGCAAGCCGCCGCAAGCTCGTTTGTATTGCAATATTGTCCGCAAAGTTACACGGCAGTACACACGGTGCCCCCGAACAATGCCGAGTTGACCGTTAGTTTTATTTCCTACCGACAATTGCCCGGCTTAGGCGACTCGCCCCCGGTGTTAATTATCGATTCGTCACTAACATTTTTTTCGATTCCAATTGGTAAATCCAATGAAACATGCTAGACTGACTCGAGCATCGATTGCACCAGGATATATATGACATAAAGCTGTGGTGGTATAGAGGCAATAAAGGCAATGATACAAACATTTCGTTTTATTCGCTTACGCCGAATGAACCGCAGACGAGTTACACAGAAAATTAAATTTATTTTTTTCGGGTCGCACATTTTCTATAGAAAAATATCATATTTCAAAAGCTAACTCTAAAAGTACTTAACAAAATATTTAAAGCTGCATATTTAAGTTATTCCCATTTACATACTGCATTCATCAAAAAATATCGTTTTTTCATTACTAATAAGTACTTTAAATGTCATTGATGAGCAGCGAAATTTGCTTTAGGTAAAAATTTGTTTCATACTTACTACCTACCTAAGCACAAACCAAGATAAAGTTTAATTCTGACTAGACTCCAACTACGAATCATATTATAAACAATACATAATATTTAGGATGATATTAACAATCAGTAATTATTACAGATTTTTCTCTTCAGTAACTTCGGAGATAATAGGGGCTAAAAAAAATCAAAAATAGTTTTGGAATCTACACATTAAGCCCTTTGATTTGATATACCACTCGATATAATAGCTCTACTTTTGATTTACGACATCCCATTTCGATCCCCTTTAAAATAAAGTAAAAAAATTACAAGTTTTTTTTTGTCCAATAGGCTCGGGTTAGCGGTTTTTAACACTAGGTATTCCAAATTTCGAGTCAATAGCATCAGTAGATTCTGAGATATCTTACTGTGACAGACGGACAGAGTCGCACCATAAGGGTTCCTTTTTTACCATTTTGGTACGGAACCCTAAAAATAATGATTTGACGTACCTACATGATTGCGCATTTTTTTAAATTCGAAGGTTGACAAAATTTGTTTTAGGTGATTCGAACTGGTCAAACGACCGACAGATCTCTATACAAACAAAAAGAGGGGCATCATTAGCTTCCACGACATTAGTCAAATTGTACACTACAGCTGCAAGCTTTGCTTGGTGAAAATTTAGTATTGAGGTCATAGCCCCGATGCCAACGCGGAGCCGTGGTTGTAGGGACCTTTACGAGTCTTGCACGTGCACCAGACACATTTTAGATGAAATATCATTACACCACTGAGAAGCGTGATTGTGTAGTAAATTTTGTATGACTCAATCTAATCAAGTTGGACAATACAATCATAAAGCTGAGATACATCAAAACAAGCATCTTCACGATCGACTTTAATAAAATACAGCCACACCTAACCTTTGCGCTTGTTTGCGAAGAATTCACTCCTCTGAAACCAAATGGAAAATACTTTGGCAATTGCTACATTGATTTAAGCTTTTGGATAAACTTTACTTTTGTAATATTTTTTTTTAAGTCAGACAAACTTGCAAGCCTTACTGGCTGTTGCAAAAATCGGGCCCAATCGTAATATAATAACCAAAAATTAAGGAGATGAAAATATTTTAATAACTTAAATAACCTTCTTAGTATTTCCATAGGTAATGTAACAATTGTGTCACAACTAAAACGATACCAAAAACCAAGTTTTATTTTTTAGCCAGCCATTTTTTTTTTAAATTGAATTTAAAATGGGAAATTTGAGATCAATTAAAAAAGTATTTTGCCATACGATTTCCCGGCCACCATGAAAAATTTATAATTTCCTTAAAACTGTACGTAACTACATAATACTTAATTTGTCAAAATCTAAAAGGCCTGTGACGGTTGACCAACCTTCAAGGCAAATAAATACAAAAATATTAATTCCATAAAACTCCGCGGTTTTTTGTCTTTTACGAACTGCATAACCGAACTGTACCCAGGACTGTAACAATGTTTGTCTCGTTCTGTCTTAAGGTCCCATTTAGACGGAGTGAGAACTCGTATGCGAGTTTGATTACATGGCGAGTTACCTAGTACGTACGATGAGTACAGTTGATCGATTAAATGAATGAAATGAAAATCGCCTACGAGCTCTCATCCCGTCTATAGTTCGTACCGGATAACAATAGACTCTAGAGGGACACAGAAGTCCAAACTTTTTCTGTAAATTTATTAGATGTAAAATTGTAAGACAGTTTGGCAAACCATAGAATAAACTTTCACTTCTTCTTCGCGATAGTCGAGTGGCAACGCACGCTAGAGCAAACGCCTCTTCCACTGCCCCACAGAGTCACTCATATCGAATGTTACAAATAACCAGGGGTCGGACAAAAAGTGCGGATGACGTAAAAATGACGTACCTAATAATCTTGCACACAGGATGATGTTTGTGTTTAAACTTCCGTGTGACATATAGTAACGAAGTTTCCGACATGTTTGCTTGTCTCCAAATGTCTTTTAATATTGCTTACCTTCGTTGGTCTATCTTGATTACAGCAAGAGCAGTATACGTGTTTGTCACGTACCTCCAAAAACGGAAGATTGCCACAATATTCGAGTAAAGATGTCATTTTACAGCGTTTTTTTATACATTAGTAAATATAAATTTTAGCTAATAGTACGGCTCCTTGCCCTAACAAAAATCAGTTTTATGGTCCCTTCCTGAAGAAAGCATGAAACTTGGCATGAATGTAGCTGACATTTAAGTGCTTCAATGTTGATATGGAAACACGTCGAGAAATCATTTTTTCCCCCCATTCCCCCCCTTTTTATGTGCCAAATCGTGTTTTTTTTTTTATTTTTTATGAAAACGGGTTGAGCTATCCGAAAACTGTCAAGGATAAATATGTTCCTTATTAAATTCTCTACAATATTGTCTTTGGACGTATGTTGATAAAACTTATAGTTTACAAAATATGTACATGTTACTTTAAAGTTTTATTAAAAAAATGCAAACTTTTTACTAAAGATAGTACTATACGTGTAGTATATATAGTATATTACACAACTAGGGTGGTAATACAAAAAAAGGCCGAGATCGCAGAAGTTTGCGGCCCGAGCTGCAAGCGAGGGACGTAAATATGCGATCGAGGGCTTTCTTTATTACCTCCCGTGTTGTGTACATCATTTTATGTCTACACTTCGCCAGAAAGCGGCTTTTTCCGTACGCTCAGCGTGCGGAAAAAGCCACTTTATGGCCAGGTGTGGCATAAAATACCTAAAATAGCTGCGCGCGACCGCGTGACGCAATATTTGAGGTGTCAGCAGAGCTATGGCCAGGCCCGCGCCGATCCCCGGCAGCGCCTGTGTGCATCTGTGTGTGTTGGATATCATTTCGAACAGGGAAAACTTTACGTACTATTCTTTACGTACTATTTTACGTACTATTATTTACGTAATATTCACCAACTCGTGAATAAACTCGGCCTAGAAAAATGCAGCGGCATGTTATTTTTTTACGCATTTACAGGGTGCGATACTGTTTCTGGATTTTGTGGAAAGGGAAAGAAGTCCTTTTGGAAAACGTGGAATTCCTTCCCTGAAGTTACCAGAGTATTTGAAACCTTGTCACGACCTCAAAATGAAATTGAAACCCATCAATTGAATGCTTTGGCAAGATATGTCATCCTGACTTACGACAAAACTAGCGACGTAGAAGACATTAACCAAGCTAGAAAAGCATTATTCATCAAGGGACGAGTCATGGATAGGCTGCCACCAACACTCAGTGCTCTTGAACAGCATACAAAACGAGCTTATTTGCAAGCAGGATTGATCTGGGGTCAGAGTCTGATACCAAACCCTGAATATCCCAACTTTGAGAACTGGGGATGGATGAAAGAAGACGGTCTTTGGATTCCATTTTGGAGTACGACCAAAGAAACGTCAGCAGCCCTAAAGGAATTGACAAAGTGTTCATGTCGCAGCTGCATTAAAGGACGATGCCTTTGTAGGAAGTCAGGTCTTCCCTGTACTGGTCTCTTTAAGTGTGGGGGAGATTCCTGTGATAATATGCATTAAAATAAATATATATAATTTTCACTGCACTTTGCTGTATTTTAATAAATTGCTTGAAACCCTTAGGCCTACCTGTCCACGGAGGCGTAGCGTACTGGACGCGTATTCGTCATTATACGCTTGGTGTACGCCTGCTTGCTGCCTACAATACAAAACTATGAAACACTGTCCACGGAACGCCAGCGGCAGGCGTATTTTGAAGCGTCTATGACGCGACGCCTCGTGAACAGTGGGCCATAGTTTTGTATGTACCTAAGCAGCAAGCAAGCGTACACCAAGCGTATAATGACAAATACGCGTCTAATACGCTACGCCTCCGTGGACAGTAGGCCTTACACCAATAGAAACCCGATCACATTATCAAAGCATCTGGTTTAGTGTATTAAACCAGGTTACAGCTTTAATAATGTGATCGTTGTGACGTTAGATGTACAGATAATCGAAAATCATATTTTGTATTTTGTAATTTGGTTTGTTTGTCAATCACTGGAAAATAGCTCTACGGATTTAAATTAATTTTTACATATAGATAGACTATGGCCTGGATTAACACATGGATTATTTTATTTCTATTTGGAAACTCTGAATCGACGCAAAACAAAGTTAACGGAAGATGGTATTGTAAAAATCTAAAACAAAAGAGTACTTGAGTCAGACGCGGTGAGCTGTAACTCTGGAAGTAATGCCTCTACGACTATGAAATAAGTATCATTTTGTAGCTAAATGTATAAGGTATTTAACTTCTTTAGCCTATTTTATCACTACTCTTGTCGTTTTCCTATAAATGAAGCAAGAAAGAAAAAAGTGTGGCTGTTTTTACAATTTCATAATACGTTGATGGCTGTATATAGAAATATATTAATCTTACCACTATAAAATGTAGTATCGTTTTGTAGGCAATTTATCGACGATGATTTGGTCTTTGAAGAGTAAACTCCTCAGACGTATCGTTTTTGTAGAAAATTCGGAAAACCAGAATGAGGGAGATAAAAGGGGGGGAAAGGGGGGAAAAAATCATTTCTTGACCTGCTTCCATATCGAAATTGAAGCAAATATATGACAGCTACATTCATGCCAAGTTTCATGCTTTCTTCAGGATGGGACCGTATTTTCAGTTAAGAACTCGTACTATAAATATAACCGTGACGATACAATAGCTAAACAATAACGAAGTCAATTTATTGTTCATCTGATTGACAATGTGTCAGTCAAAACCGTACTTACTCATTTCAAGTGGCGATACCGCTTAATAAAGAGTTTGATAAATGATATGTGATCATTGTGTATGAAAATCAAAAATACTATTTGAAATCATCCTATAAGTGGTTTGACGTCATCCGCACTTTTTGTCCGACCTCTGCAAATAACTATTCACCAATTACTTAGGAATGACAGTATAAAATTAAAACAACATACAAATTCGATATAACTATTTGATAGTATAATGACAGCTCTGAGCTGTCTCATAGGTATATGGAGTGTTGCTTATCTCTGGCTCTTTGAGTATTTTATAGGGACCCTTTTTTATTTTCAGTTTTTAAATTCGTGTCTTATATGACACGAATTTTCACAATTTACTGTCGAAGGACGTAAATCATTATAAATTATTTATTTGGTAAAAATAATTAGTGATATTGCGCTGATACTTCACTGTATGAGATATTGAGCGTAAATGTAATTTTACAACTTTTTTTCACTCAAGACAATTTAATAGAATTTTTTTTAGTAACATCCAGCATTCTAGACAGGTACACTAAAAGACCTAATACGGGTTTCCAAAATGACATTGTGATACGATACGACTAAGTAAAGTCGCATTAACGTTAGAACTGTAAGTTATTAACTGATTTTGTATTTGGCCAGTTGATAAATTCTTAAACACATTGTTACCCAAAAACTAATCACGAAATTTGGAAACCAACTTCAATTCCAATTTCAATGATATTTCGTGATTAGGAATGGCAATTTACTGTTCTTTAATATACAGTTGCTTTGGTGCTGTCACAATAACTTTTGATTTGGTATGGGGCTCTATAGTCGCTTCGGCAATGTCCTTTGAAAGTAACTTGTTAGATAGAACCTGAATAACTTACTCGTGCGAATCAAGCGACAAATAGAAATGAAACTACCGTATTCTGTCATTCAGAGCTTACTCATTTTTATTATTTGTGTGAATCCTTAAATAAATGATCATTATGTTACCTTTCGCGTTTTTACGGTAACAAATAAATGCGCCAATTTACTTTTATAGATATCTATTGCGGCCATCCCTCGCCTAATAAAACGATACCCCACAAAACTAAGTAAAGTGTTTTGGAACTCGACGCAGACTTGCTTTATCATAACCAAAGTTTCCTTCTTCGTCCTTCTCACGTATGTGGTCAGTGCATCGTGCCGTCTCACGCCGAGCGGAGCTGGCTCCTACCGCGAGGCGATCTCCGGCCCTTTGCAAATTGAAATAGCAAAGGGTTGACGACGGTGCCCGTCAATAAACATTGAGTAAAGCGAGACGTATCATTGTTCTCTGTATATTTTAATTATTAGACTTGCCTCGGGCCCACCCTTTGGATGCGAAGGGCTTTAATGGAGGAGATCTTTCGTTCGTTTAATTGCAGGAAGTCGTAAGTTAGTTTTCTCGTGAGTTACTTCTTTCTTTACCATATACGTAGATTTTTTTACGAAGTTTTTTTGGTTCGAAACTGTTGGTTACCACATCATTGTTGTATAGTTTTTGAAAAACCTAGCAGATACTCTACAAACAGTATAACCTTAAATTCTACACAAGTTGATTTAAAACATTAACGGAGTAAATTCGACAATAAATTAATTACACAACCTGTAAATAACATAAACAAACAGAATTATTATTATATAGGAGCTATTGAAACATTTATTTATTCAGGGTTACCAAACAAGTGTTAGTCGCGAAATGATATTTATTTACATAACGAAGAAACTAAGTTAAAAATAAAACACAACATTAACTAACGTCCGTATTACATAATGGTTTGTAAGGATATTTTTACTAACAATAAAAAAGCTTAAAGGACTCGGTAAATGAGAGTCAGGGCGTGAGTTTAATCGAGATTAAAAGGATTAGCATTAGCGCCGCATTGGTAGGGGCAATTTGTAAGTGATTCGCTTAGCCGGGACACCTATTTACAAAACGGCGCACAATATAATTAACTCGCCTTTAATCTTACAGAAATTCAGTCAGCCGCCCTGTTTGCGTATATTAGACTTTAACCGTATTGTTGTACGAGTACCGTAAAACGGGGTGAGTAGGGACAACACTGACATTCAAACCTCGATAAAATTTTATTTTTACATATGCAAACTGAATTGTATACACGGCAATTTTGGGGTCATGTAGCAGGAGTGAACAGAGTACTGGGGAGGGTCACACTGAGCAACTTTCACTACGGGGACAACCACGAAATCGCGAAAAAATCTCGTTAAGTTAAGTATTTGTTGTTTAACAGAAAACGACGTCCACTTGACAGCAAATGTTCGTGTCAGTTAAATTAACAGTATGATTAAGTTTGGGTAGAATTTTAATTTATTTATTTTGTTCGGTAAATGGAAACCGAAAACAAACATAATTAGAGGGTATGCGTTACATAGTTTGGATTTTCACACCAAATCCAGAGCTCTATAAACTGCACACCTTCAATTGCTTTCAGAATACTTTTGATGCCCAACCACTCCCACTCCCACCGCTGAACAGCTGGCAAGTGCCCGGATCAATTAATAATGATAGTATGGCATACTAACTAGAGGGATTTTATTGCTCTATAAATTGCAAAGCTATATCCGTAGTATCCTCTTCGACTTTAAGAAGTTACGTATACTATAATAATAATAAATATTAGGGGACAATCTTACACAAATCGAACTAGCCCCATAGTAAGCTCAATAAGGCTTGTGTTATGGATACTAGACGACGATATATTTAATAGATACAAATACTTAATACATAGAAAACATCCATGACTCAGGAACAAATATTCGTGCTCATCACACAAATAAATGCCCTTACCGGGATTCGAACCCAGGACCTCTTGCTTCGCAGGCAGGGTCACTACCAACTAAGCTAAAGCGGTCGTCAAAATACTATGTAAGTTACTACCTGCTATGCATTTCTATTTATTTCGCAGTGACTTAGCAGTCATTTGCTTAGCAAAAAAGGATCTTTGCTAAGCAAATGAAACTTGGATATTATGTAGATTAGATGTTGCTTTATTAAAAATTGTTTGTACCAGCACGCGAAATCAATATACAGGTTGTTTAAAAAAATTAAGTCACATTTTTTCAGTAAAGGATACAGTTGGCAAGCTTTTATTTTTTTGTATAATTACTCTAAGTTCAAACAATATTTGTACAAAATTAGGAAACTGTCAATTACATAGATTTGTAGATAAAAAATAAAACAGTTTTAAGGTTAATTGGGTGCCGTGCGCTCCCAGGGGGGAGGAGAGTGTCGAAAATTGTGCATGGTGTTATATGATTATAAGGCATCGTTTGGCTTTAGTTTCGATCTCAAAGTATTGGGGGCAATTTTTCAAAGGCATCCCTTTAAGAAGTGTCTAAGCCAAATCAATCAATTCATAAGCAATCTATTTTAGAATAAGTCCCATTTGGAAAATGTTACCATTTCATTAATGATTTTTTGTGGGTAGCTTGACCCTAAACTACGTTTGATTGTTCTGAACCGAACACCAACCAATAAACAGCCATATTTCAACTTAGTATTACCTAGGTATAGTATCTTAGTATCCAAGTATGTTTCTGATGCATGATCTCTGCTCCGTTAAGCACACAATATAAGTGTCAACACGCTGATTAGGCGCTTACAATGCTTCTCACGTTACTCCCCTATGTGTTTATCTCGATATGCCTTGTTAAGCTACCCACTATGTGTACCTACACGTACACAGTATATTCCTATGTTAACAAGCAGTAATCAAATAGAAAGCTGATCCGTAAATCGTATAAAGCAATAACGAAATAATATCCAAGCTTGTTACAAGTTCTTTTTTTACAACTGACCGGCACTGACGAGATAGGACCCAATTTAAAATAAAATTTAATTTGTGAGTAATATAATGAATTTCGAGTCACAGGCAAAATAAAACAGATGGATACACAAAAATCACTATCATGAAAATATCTACTGGCATTATGTTACATAATTTGGAGATTAATTTTTTTCTAACATTAATCGTAATAGGGATATTGACTAATGTTGAACTTTACAACATAATATAGTCACATGGATTGGAAAATACTAAATTATCATAACACAAAAGAAATAAACAAAAAATGTATAAAAAATATAAAGTTATGAGACCACAAAGTTTAAAAAAAAAACGATATTTTTTTTATCGTCTTAAAGAAAAATTAAAGTCAATTTCGGAATGCTTAAATAACACTGAAAAAATAAATGTATGACAACTATGTGCTTAAACGCACTTTTTCGTGCTCAAAATGGCAAAATGCTATTTTCTTCATACAGACTTAGTACAGAGACGGAACGGATGACGTCATAAGTTCCTACCGTTTTGTATAGAGCGTTTTCAATGCTCAGTGCGATCTGCTACTTTTGATTACAATTTGTGTCTGTTATACTTATACAAATGTATTAGGTGTCATATAGATATTAAACAGGACAATAGACAGATCTGTCTCCAGGCGGGTGTTGTGCCTGGGGACCGAAGTCCGTAGGAAGATGGTTGGAAGTGTTATATATTGGAATTGGGTTTAGAAACTTCGATAGCGGGTTGTAGAACTGCATGGAGATGACAGTCTTTGTATGGGCGCTGATGTAAGGCCGAGCCACACCGGCTGCGTGCGCACGCACTGTACGCTGCAGCTCCTTGACTTTGAGCGTGACTAGCCGCCATTTTGAAAAACTATCATACTATACAACGCGTACGCCACGCGCACGCAGACGTGTACGCAGCCGGTGTGGCTCGGCCTGTAAGCGCCATCTGTAGTGGAATTTCCGTAACTGTCTTCTTCCAACGAGTGTCGCTAGGGGGCAGTGTCGCCACAGAATCGATTTACGATAGAAAAAAAATCCAGTCAACAGGCGAATTGTCAAATTAGAGGAACTAGCTTCAGACGATTACGATTACGATTTGTAGAGGTACCTATATTTGTTTCATATAAGCACAGCGATTATTCCGACCGATTTCTATCAAGTTTTGCTATTTTACTATATATGTGGAAGACTGTTTTTAAAAATGCGCAACAAATCATCATCAACTTGGGCTCACCACTTTACAGTTCGTTAACCATATTTTTTGATCATTTTTTTAATGCATACTCACAAAATATTAGCAGTCAGTATTAAATTCATGCATAAAGTAATTTTTCCATTTGAAATAGATAAAATTTGTCCCTTAAAAGACAAGCAAAAGCAACTCGCAATGTACCTAAGTATATGGGAATCTCCGTTTTATGAAGTAGGTAAAATTGGTACTCTCACAACGATAAAAAGTTTATCCATTTCATCGTGGAATTTGTTGCATGGCGATGAGCGAATCCAATCAACACTTTTCATCTTCATGCGCCGACACGTGACTGTTGATTCGATTAATACGTAGGTACTGGCCTAGGAGGCAGTGAATAAAAACTCGCGTGATATTTATACGAAAACTGTGAACTTCTCCGCGGGCCCAGCTAAGTTTCTTGAAGGAGTCTTCTTAACTGGGCTAGAACAATTACGAATAAAATCCCACTAGCTCTGCTCAACTTCTTCCAGCCCGTACGCTCACTTTGAGCGGTTAGCGAAATGTTAGACTGCTGGCAATCCTACTTGTGAGATTGTTAGCCCCCCACTCAATAAGGATAGCCACATTAATCTAAAACAGAGTAAAAAAAATGTATCTCCGTAATTTTGTTTTCCGTATCTGTTTATTTTCTTTCTACCTACTATATAATTGTAAACTCAGTTTTTTACAACTTGGGTAATAATTCCTAGACATATTTAAGAATCAAACGAACTTACCTTACGTGATGTTTGATTCCAATTATGTGAGTATCCCAACCGAAGACGATTACTATAGTTTACATGCAGCAGTACATGAGATGATGCTGTCCTTGTCACACATTTAGAGCTATAATATCTTAAAAAGCAAAACCATACTTCCATCTCTCTCTCGCCGGCATCGCCACACCCGCGCCCGCGCTTACTGACCTCATTTTTTCAGAGTTAGATATTTTGTGTTGTAGACAAGTTTTTTATTTTTTATTTTATCCCTTGGGCTAGGGTGGGATGGGACGATGTAATCGTCTTCGGTTGGGATACTCACATAATTGGAATCAAACATCACGTAAGGTAAGTTCGTTTGATTCTTAATTATATTTCGTATCCCAACCGAAGACGATTACTATAGTTTACATGCAGATGTTCAGAGCATTGTTATGTTCAATATGTGAAAAATGAAAAGTAAAAAACTGGTAATTCCAATCATTATAATGCTGATTAGCTACGAAATTGAGAACAATATTCTGATGACTTAATTTTAAGGTTCAATTTACATTTATCAGATTCTTAACTGTTTAATTTTAATGGCATAAATGCAATTAATCCTATTTAGCGAATGTCAGATATAGCATACGTAAAATTATTTTCATTTCATTCCAGGGTGTCTCTATAATATTACTTATTAAGATAGACATTGGAACGATCACTGCAACCTGCAGCCTTGCAAACAGTCTCCAGATTAAACCCGGCACGGTGCGCGGCAGATTTTCATGCTACCCGTGTACTGTGAACGCTGAAAATACTTATGTCAATGGCATTGTCTCGTGATACCTTTTTAACCCAGTGTGCTAAGGTCTGAGATCCAAAGTTTTTATAAGGCCTTCGTACAAAGAGGTATCCTTTAGTATGATGGCGTCTCAATTCATTTGTCCTACTAACATACGTTTGAACTGCGAGTGCTGGGCAAATAAGGACTTTCGCGGATATAGGGTAATCTGTTGATTGGTTAACAAGCTCCAGGCCTCGAAGTATTAATTAAATTTGTAACCTTGATTATATTTAACATTTAGATGGCTCCTACTGGAGGAGTATCATCTCATTAGCTATACTGTCCAGTACCAGTGCTAATGAAGGTGAAGCCATAATTACATCATTACTTATTGGCATATTATCTAATTTTATCAGTAGCCTGATCGTGTGCATCCATTGTGCCGAAGCAATGGTGATAAAAGTACAAGTTTTATATGATAAATCAGTTAATGAGACATCTTCATTTCGATAAATATTTAAGAAATGATTTAGAACTATATTTGTACGTGGATTAATATTTCGGGTTCGGAGGTTTAAGTTTGTAAGCCTTTAAGAAATCGATTAACCCAATCATTTGACGTAACATTCGTATTGCGATAAGGCTGATCTGTGTATGATCAAACAGCTATAGCTTAAAATTTTATGGTCAAAAAGACATCATCAAAAAGACAAGACGGTGATGTGTTAAAACACATCACCGTCATTAGCGTCATAAACATCAAGATTTCTCGTTTTTTACAGAGAAGCTCCCAGGATTTGAGTTAATAAAGTTTTAAATTATTGCTTTAAAAGTATTTTTGCTAAAGAGGCCATCACTATATTTAGTGATTCATGTAGTAGGCCACGCTTTATTATCATATCCCTGATAATTTAGCTGCCACCAGGATAAGGCTGGCATGAAGCGGGAGGCGCGTTCTGAACGGAGAGACTAATAAAGATCCGTCGGAATCAATAAACGTTTTTTCAGGTACGACAAGACTAGACCACAAGGAGTACCATGCTTGTGATGGCCAGTAGGGTACTACAACGATACCTTTAGCTTTATCTGAAATGATTTTTCTAATACTTTGCTCACTAGGCTGAATGGGGGAAAGAGATAAAAAATAATATTTTCCCAACTAAAAGTAAAGGCATCGACTATTTCTGAATAAGGATCTAATTTCGAAGACGCATATCTACTGCAGTAGGCTGTAGTTCTGAGGGCTGTCGAAAAGGTCAAATGCAGGTGTACAGCCTAACATATGAACAATCTGTGAAAATATATAAATAAATACCAGAAATTTCCCATTCAGTGTCTATATTCATTTGGGTGGAGTCCTAGACTCCCGATCTGCTACTACATTATCGCAAGACTGTATGTATGATGTAAATACATAGACGTTTTTTGACTCGCACAACTGCCAAATGTTTCTTGCATACTTATTTAAATGGGGATATTGTACTTCCCCATTCTGTTAATATAACATGGCAGGTGTGTTGTCTATTCTCAGTAAAACGTTGCAATCTTTTAGATTTGCTGTAAATATCTTCAGTCCATAAAATGCGGCTATAAGTTCCAGCGTGTTTATATGAATGAAGTGTCAGTTCACTGACTGTCCAGTTGCCAGAAGCGTTTGGGCACCACATGTCGCGCCCCAACCAGTTATAGATAGATGCATTACTATACATTTCTAACAAGTAGTTATTCTTGCGGATCGGGGAGAATGTATCATTATATTATTAATCCGCCATGAAAAATGTGGACTTAAATATTTTTCTAGTTTCATTTGTTTGTTGTAATTTTCCAAATGATCCAGAGCTAAAATATTTCTCGTTCGAAGAATTTAGTATACCTACATCCATCCGTATTTGACGGCTGGGCATACGGAGGGCAAAAATCTGATGAATTCAGCTAAACATCAAATTGTAACATATGTGCGGTTCATCTAGTATCGCCTCCACCACGTGGTCGCGTAATGCCGCGTGTAGCTGGTCGGGCGGCGGCCGCGCGGCGAGTCTGTGCGACGGTCCCGCGGCGGCCGGTGAGGTGCAGGGGGCGGCCGCGGCTCGGCCGCTGCTGCTACTCGTGGCGGCATCCCCCTCGAGTTTAAAGCACTCCGTTGTTGCTGTGCTTCTTTCTACTGATGGTTTGTAAGCAGGACTCACAACTGTCGATTTCATTTCTGAACCGGTTTCAATGATCGCCTTTGAAAACTTGATATGCTCTGTTAAGGCTGAACGGAAGAGATGTTCATCCATTTTTGGTATTTTTGACGGTATCTCTAATATTTTAATTAAGAGTGTTTAGGGCTGCGAACCGACGAGACTGAGATTCTCTATAATAGCTGTTGTACTTATATGAGCTTGCCGGCGTCACTCAGTCTTTATTATGTCTTGAGATACTGTATTCTTAGATGACAATGCCTAATTTAACACTTGTCCTATTGCACCGAGACTACCTAACAGCTGGCTCTGCTTACTTTGGCCGTAGAAGTCCTTTTATACATTGATTTCCAAAAAGGGCTGCTTTGATCTCAAGATTTAGCATCGGAAACCTCATATTGGGGCAATTTTCAGGAGGCAAGTAACGTCTGATTAGTTCCAGGTGAAAGTCCTTAGCTAATCCATTTGCCAAAATGGGTGCCGACTTGGGTGCAATATCCTTATGTAGGTTTTTGCCGTATTTTTTGTTAATAGTTGGGTCCTCGCCCAGTAGTTCTAATATTTTCGGTTCCAATGACGGTATAGTCTCGCCACTCTATCTATGGGCACGGCAAGTGCCGCCAGGCGGCGTGGGCGCTTCGATCGTTACGGGCTCGGCCGGCGCGATCGGCGCGGGCGACGTACTCGGCAGTAGTAGGTAGTTGTTGCTTCGCCCGGCTCGGCCAACTCAGGGTCCGAGGCCTCCGTGTCCCCGTAAATATGAATGTATCCTCTACACGGTTCATGTGGAGTATGAAGTCCTCGACACCGTTAAAATGGAACTGATGTTCTGGATAGAACGTGTGTATCCTCTACACGATTTACGTGGAGTATGAAATCCTCGACACTGTTAAAGTGGAGCAGATGTTCTGAATAGAACGTGTGTATCCTCTACACGATTTACGTGGAGTATGAAATCCTCGACACTGTTAAAGTGGAGCAGATGTTCTGAATAGAACGTGTGTATCCTCTACACGATTTACGTGGAGTATGAAATCCTCGACACTGTTAAAGTGGAGCAGATGTTCTGAATAGAACGTGTGTATCCTCTACACGATTTACGTGGAGTATGAAATCCTCGACACTGTTAAAGTGGAGCAGATGTTCTGAATAGAACGTGTGTATTCTCTACACGATTTACGTGGAGTATGAAATCCTCGACACTATTAAAGTGGAGCAGATGTTCTGAATGAAACGTATGTATTCTCTACACGATTTACGTGGAGTATGAAATCCTCGACACTGTTAAAATGGAGTAGGTAGACGTAAACATTCGGATATAATAGTCCTCTACACGGCTCGCATGGAGTAGGTATACAAATGTCAACATTTTGTAGCGTGGATGATCAATATGATCACACTTGAAATCTTCAACACGATTTTCGTGGAGCTATACACGTGTAAATACATCTACATGTTTGTTTCTTTTCGCCAGGCAAGGTGATAGTCATAACACAAACCCTAAAATTTGCCAATTTTACTTGGCGTCATAACACTTTTATCACTATTGATGACGAACCCCAACGACTTAAAAAAGTCTTGTAGTTTTTACGTTTGTTAAGTAATTAAATCTATGGTCTTACTATATATAAAAAATCGTCTAAGTAGTTAAATGACAATAGGCCCGAAGTACGTAGATATTTCTTTTAATAATTTTATATAAACAAATGGAGCCGTACAAATTCTTGTCGTTTAGCAAGACATTCGAATCAAACAATTGTGGTCGCCACTCAAAACGCAATCGTTTGCGATCATTTTCATCAACAGATATCAGAAAATAGGCATCATGTAGATCTATTGTTGCCATATCTTGCAATACCTTACATAAAATGTACCTACATGTAAGCAATTAATAAATGAAATGAAATGAAATAAAGTAATCGGTACGTTCCGGTAGTGCGACCGCAGTCATCCAACTTAAAGTGATGAACCGTAGTGAATTTGTTTAATTATTTTAAACTTACAATAAGTATGAAACGATGAGTTCCGTTAGGTTTAGGTACTGTGAAAATAGGTGAGACAAATTGTCCTTCACATGGCATACACAGTGATATGAAGTTAGATAAAAACTCAGCAAATCCGTTATACATCTTTCCTAATTATATAACATTATACACGTATCTTTACTTTTTATTCGTAAATATGTAAGTAACCAGGTTTAATGATTTTGTAGGTAAGATGCGTAAAGGAAATTTGAAAGTACCGTTATTGGCAGTGCCGTATTATCTAAAAACACTTTATAGTAACTAGTACTTTTGTTAAAATGATTACAAACTTACCTTCATAATCCTGGTTGTAATTTCGATCCCTTGATCGCTTTCGTTTTCACTTCACTACACTATTTTTTAACGTTAAATTTCGTGCGACTCGGACAACACCAAAAAATGTAATGAGGTCAGTAAGCGCGGGCGCGGGTGTGGCGATGCCGGCGAGAGAGAGATGGAAGTATGGTTTTGCTTTTTAAGATATTATAGCTCTAAATGTGTGACAAGGACAGCATCATCTCATGTACTGCTGCATGTAAACTATAGTAATCGTCTTCGGTTGGGATACGAAATATAATTTAACAGTGTGATACACGATTCCTGTAGCAAGTGAACAGTATTATCTCTGGCAGCAACATATAAAAGAATCAGTCCTGTCATAGTAGTCATTGTTATTTATACAGCCTGTAAATCTAATACGGGCGAATATTGAAACGGTGGTCAGCATAGGACCTAAGAAACATATTTAGATAACTATTGCTTAAAACCACAATGAAAATATTTACCATACAAAATAATTCGGGCCGCAATGTAACGCAACACATTCAAGTTGACAAACACGCTAGTTGACAGTTACTTTTAAAAAGCTCGTATCTCGCAATGTCATAACAAGCATGTATGCGGTACATTGCTGCTTGGTAAATTTTCAAAAATTAATTACGAGGTCACTATTAAGTTTAATTTAAAAAATCATATTATTTAATGATAACACCACTAAACGCTATATCTGGTTTAATTGTTCGCCCGTATTAGACTTACACGCTGTATAAGATGCCCTTCTTTTAACTTCTCATCGACCTGGCGTAGTTTTAGTACTGAACTATAATAACTATATACTTAGAGCCAGTGCACACGGCGCAACGTGGCTCTTACTTATCTATGTTAAACACTAAATCCAATACTTAACATTTCATGGTAATTATCATATATTGAAAGTTTATTTTATTTTATTAATGACGCAGCTGCAGTCCCTAGCCGGAAGTAGATTAAGATATAAAAAAAGAACACAAAGTTTTCTGATTACTATCAGGTATTTTAGGATTCCGTGCCTCAAAATGAAAAAACGGAACCCGTGTAAGATCACTTTGTTATCCGTCTGTCTGTCCGTCTCTCTGTCAAGACCCTGGAGATATCGAGTTGAAAACCATAACCAACTACTCAGGTCTACAGTTCCTTGAAGCTGTGAAAATATCAAAATTCTAAGTTAACGTAAATAAAAGATACGGCCGTTTTTGCCGCAAAAAAAGTATATTTCGAAACTCTCAAGGAAACCGAAATATATAGAGTCCTTTTTGCGTTGACTTAGAACTATGAAATTTAACAAGTAATACCGCCTTATACTACAACCAGTATAGGAAAAAATCTGAAACTATACATTTGTAATTTAATCATAAAAAGTATAGTCTAAACGAATCAAAATGTATAGGGTACTTTAATATATGTATCTACAAATTTGTACGAAACCCTCGGTGGGCGAGTCCGACTCGCACTCTTCCGGTTTTTTATTAACTGTCTCCCATTCTATACCTACGGTAACGTGACAAAAAGAACAAATATGCACTGACGCATTCAGTACTCACATGTTTCACTCAATATAGTTACAAATCTATCAAAGGACGGATCAAATATAGAGTGCATTCTGTCCCGGGATTAAAACAAGCCTTTGTGATACATTCGTCTAATCATATTATACAGTTGAACACTCGACCAGTACCTGCATATAAGTGACTTAAAAAATGATCCTTATCCCCTATGCGAGTTTAAATTTCGAAATGTTTCTTTAATTTCGAGCCATAATAAAGAGGCAAAAAAAATTACTTTGTTCACATCAATAGGGATGATGACTGGGTTAAAAATATGTAATTCTATTTAGTCCGTCAGTTAGATTATGGAAAAATATAGGACACGTATTTTTTGGTTTATCAAAATATTAAAAATCGACAAAGTTATAGATCATCAAACTTCTGGAGTGGGGGCTTGTGACGTCACTCTTGAGTACAATTTGTACTCAATAGTGACGTCACTCGAAACTTCTAAGCACTCTATCCTCGTCAGTTTTTGTTTGTCAAACAAAACAAAAAATACGTGTACAATATTTTTTCATAATGTAACAGACGGACTAAACAGTTTTTTTTAGTCATCTAGCCTATTCTGGTTGAAATGTGTTTTATTCAAATTGATATATTTTGTCTCCGCTAAACTTAGAGCAACGCAGACTCCGTAGAGAGCGGCCGTACTTAGTATTTCCCCTTTGCCAAGCAATTTGTGCCAGTGATCATATTCATTCTATAAAACTAGTTGCAATTGGATTAGTCCGTATTTCGCTGCAAAAGTAGATCTGACACGTCAAACGTACAAAGAGATGGTGTTTCCTTTCACATCTAAAATATTTAGAATCACATTATCATTATTTACTTCCTTTAAAACATAAAAAATACAAGTATCTCATTTGACATTATTTGAAGTTTGTTTACTAGTTGACAAACAAGAAACCTCGCGTTGCCACGGTGTTCTGCTAAATTTATCAATGATCATGTGCGACACGTTATTACACTATTTCCATGCAAAATGTATCTTTGTGTCTGAATAAAATATTTTCATTTGAAATATACAGGTAAGTGATACCACTCGATTGCATTCATAACCGAACACTAGGCAGGTTTTGCTTGTACTCCGTATTTAGTCAAGTAGGTTAGTTGCGTTTAGAGGGAACAAGAGCGGTTGGTTATACATAACACAAACTCGAACGGAGGCGCGATGACACGGTATTTCTGGCGTCGGTTACCCTGGCATTAATCATTCTCAGGCAGGTTGTAATGTGGGGCCCGGCTTCCCTTTTAATTATTAAAATATACAAAATTTTACCAAGATTAAAATAATACCTATGTAAGGTTATTCTATCAGTAGATTTTTTCTGCAAAATATATAGCAAAAATCATGCCGAATAGGTACTTGGTCAAAGAAGAGATTTTTACAGCATAACTATCGGTTGCTACATCAAAGGAATGGCTATCTTAATATTATCAATACATTGTACTGTTTTGAACAAATAAAATGGGTATATTGGAAAATTGGTAACAGCTTTACTTTGTGAAATGACGAGCAACGATATGATAAGCGAAAACAAGATTGTGACCGCGCGCACCTCTGCCAACATACATATACGAGTGTATTCACTATCCTTGTTGCAGTCCATCCATAAATCACACAATAAAGTATGCATTTCTACCTCTAGTTTTAGTCTAGTTAGTTTCATTTAGCGGAGTCTACTCGTACCATGTATATGCATCCCCTTTGCATGTGGTTTAACAATTACTTATAGACGACAAATAATGCTTAAAGTAAACCTATGTAAACTGTTTATATCGTTCTATAAATATTCCACTTTACACAGTTGTTAAAATACGTTGGCAAAACATTATTCACTAACCTCTGCAGAAAGTTGCCGTACCCGTGAGTTCACATGCCGTCAACATTTTTCAGTTCAAATACATTATGAAATATAAAAACCTATGTCAGAAAAGGAGCAAAATGTGAAATAATGGTGACGCGCCACTTTACGCGCCGGGCTTAACGATTGCGCCGGCTATCGCCAAATGAAGGGGTTTCTCATGCCATGAATATGCAAATACGACAGTTGTGCTGGCGATTTCCTCGTATAGATTAATGGTTCTGCGCCATTACTTTATCTACTTGTTGATTTAACACACACCTATGCAGCTGAATATAATACTGCGTGTATAGACTTACACACGCACTATTCTGCATGACCATATATCTTATGTGTTATGTTATGTACCTACGAGTAGTTCCTAGGTATCCGCTATTCTGAATAAGGATAATTATGCCGTAATGTGCTTTCAGCCTACTTATTTATACCTACCAAGGTATAACGCACAATTCTGAGTGAGAATAATTATACCGTAGGTGCTAAACGGCTATCTTTATACACACACACATATATATATATATGTGCGTGTGTATCTTGGAAACGGGTTGAAGGACAGGCGATCTAGGCCTTTTCATCATCCTGACCTTTGTTGGGCATGGATGCGTTCGAGCAGTAAAACAACATAGGTTATTAGTCACATATCACACTCATCTCACTTTCGATGTCGAAAGCCAGAGCATGGGTTGATTCGGTGTCAGGATGGTTGAATGGGCGTATATTGAAGTTCGATATTGTAGTTAGGTTATCGGAGAGATAGTACGTGTAAGATGCAACGCTTAACTTACTTTATTTATTTTACTTAAAAATAACACACAACTGTTCCTAGCGCCATAACAGCACTTGTGTCGTTAAAGTCGCAAAACATAAAAAAAGTATTTTTAATATCGTCACTGCGTGTCACTAGCGGTAGGTATACGTCAAATTAAAAACAAAGTTTACCATAGACATTAGACACATACTTATTATATGTATTATTACTAGTTATATGTCATATTTGCCTTTTTTGCGCGTCATGTTTAATTTTGTATTTTATATTAAAACCTAGTCGTAGAAAAAGTAATGTATGCAACGTTGTATAATTCAGTCAAAAAACGCTCATGGCGTCTCTATTTGCGATACTCGCCACCGCGGTGGCTCGTATCGCAATTCACGCCATTCGCATATTTTGACCCTACTTATACAACTGTTGCCCAAAAATACTATTATCACATTACATATCATTCTCATAATGGATTTTTAAACCATAATTAGGATTTGGTAAGCATTGACAACATACTATTGGTACCTAACATTACTTTAAACCACTATAAATGTCTTAGTCGAAGTATAAAATAAACTTACGGCTGCCACAATAATTTTTTTTTGTATAATTGTATGAATAGCGCTAAATTGGACTTTCGTTTCCGTCAAATCAATAAAGTGAGCGAGCGCGGCTAGGCGAAGAGTTGATTAAAATAGTAGAGGTGGGCTGAAAAGTCCGATAACTCAGATTCCTATCCATTTGGCACACCTGCCTGAGCCTTCAACATTGTAATGCCGTCATTTCATCGTCGTTTTGTAAGCTAAATGATGTTGTGAATTTCGAAATAAATGCGTGTAGTAGTAATCATATGATTGAAAATAAATAATCAGGGCTAACTACAGAATAATAGCATTCCAATTTTTACCAAACCAGTTAAACGCGTGTACCAAATACGAAAAAAGCGTAATGTTGATGCTAAGGAAAACATATTTTGAGAGGAAAGAAATAAAATCTAGTTACTAAGTATTCGTCGACTTCCAATCTTTTTATTTCGCGTGACTGGTTGTTCCCCTTTTATCCTATAAATATAATTTAGGTATTAGAAAATCGACAGCTAGGCATTGATAATAACTGACATCAATTCATATTTTTTGATATTTCATAAGGCTGTCTGAAAAAATACATGAATGTGTCATAAGCAATAAATCCTTTATAGTTATAACTTACCTTTATGTATAGTCGGACTACGTTGAGTTCGCAGAGATCGAAAAAAAGGTTTTATTAAAAACAAAAAAATAAATGTTTGTAAGTATTAGGTTGAAAAGTTTTGATGGGCCCTGGAGGGGAACTACCCTAAATCCTTTAGTTAGCTCATTTTACCGAAAGGAAACATTCCTTTATTTTTAAAATTAAACAAAACTGCATTCATAGATTTTTTTAATTTTCTTGACCATTCAAAGTCAAAGTCAAAGTCAAAATTGTTTATTTGCCATACGTATACAAGTATACATGCAAATACAATATTAATAAATTAGAATGAAACCAATAAATCGTTAATTACTTACGTCTAGTACATATTATTACATCATTATTATATTATGTCCAATTAATTATGTCCTAATCATTAATCTAGTACATTGGCAAAGTATTCATTAATTGTATAATAAGGTCTGCTTAAAAAATATTGTTTCAGCTTTCTGTTAAAAGTTACTATATCACTGCAATCTTTAATGTCGTTACTCAATTTGTTATACACTTTAATAGCATTATTTGTTATACTTTTGTTAAAGTGGCTGAACTTGGGCCTGAACAATGCAAGTTTATCATTTTGTCTTAAGTTGTGATTAGGCCTTTGTCTCGCTTTTGGAAATTTCTCGATATTTCCATGTACATACAGGGAAATGCGATATAAGTAAAGAGAAACAACTGTGAGGATCTTATTGTCAATAAACATTTGTCTGTGAGTAACAGGTACAACTTTACAACCTTCAATTATTCGGATAGCTTTTTTTTGCATGAGAAGTATTGATTTGATATTGCATGCGTTACCCCATACTTCAATACAATATCGAATAATACTTTCAAAGTATGAAAAGTAAATTGTTAACAAAGTCTTTTTGTCAGCTATTTTGGAAAGAGTTTTCATAGTGTAGCATGCACTCGCCAGCCGTTTATTAATTTTATCTATCTGGCTATTCCACCTAAGATATGGATCAAGATCAACACCTAGGAATCGTATACAGTTAGATTTCTGTATAGGTAGGTCACATACAAAATCAATGCTATTAGTGCTACGTCGAAACGGCATATAAAAACTTTTCTCACAATTTATTTGCAATTTATTATTCCAGAACCAGTAAGTAATATCTGTCCAGCTCTGTTTAGCTTTAATAACAAATTCATCGAAACTGTCCGCCATCAGAACTATGCTTGTATCGTCAGCGTAGAGGTATGGGGTGCCACAAGAGAGGTAGTCCGGCAAGTCATTTATGAATATTATGAACAATAGTGGCCCCAACACTGATCCCTGAGGCACCCCACAACTTATTGTACCATCTATAGAGCTGACAACATCTGCACCTTCAACATCCAGCTCTGTCATCTCGACATACTGAGAGCGATCAGTTAAATAAGATTCAAATAGTTTTAGAGCAGTGCCACGTATGCCATAATGTTCAAGTTTGTCGAGAAGTATTCTGTGATTTACGCAGTCAAATGCCTTACTTAGGTCACAGAATATTCCCCCACTTTTTACCCCTTGATTTAATGCAGACATTATTTCTCTCACTAGGTTGATAACAGCGCCTGATGTGTCCCTATTTTTTCTAAACCCAAACTGTTGCGTAGTAAAGAGATTATTTTTTTCAAAGAACTTTTGTATTGGAATTTATGGTAAAATAAAATGAATAATAGATTTCACGATCTTTTTTACTTGTAAAACCAAATGTTTATCAGAGAGATTGTATTCTGACTAATAGTGTATCGATTAGTAGAATAAAATAGTGAGTGCTTATTTTTTGACTTTTTAGCTGGTTTGATTTCCGGGTGAGACAAGCAAATTTTAGAAAATCTTTAAATGCAGATTTGTTTAATTTAAAAAATAAAGGAATGATTCCTTTCAGTAAAAGGAGCTAACTAAAGGATTTAAGGTAGTTCCCCTCTAGGGCCCATCAAAACCCTCCATACATGCCAATATGGAAGAGGATTAAAGAGGATTATTTAATCTTGGTACTTGGCAATAATTTTGCCCTTTATTACATAATATGTCTACTAACGATATAAATATCTGGGTCAGCCTGCCAAATATCAATCTTGTTCTGCCCAACTTAACCGAATTGTTCCAAGATCTTGGATAATTTCTATGTATTTATTTAAGTATTATATTTAAATATGTGCATGTACAAAGCATTGCTTAGTTTAGTAGGGACTAGATCGATTTGTGCAAGACTGTCCTGAATATTTATTTCAGTAGGTATATAGACACATTATATACTTATTAAACGGAAAGATATTTGATAAGTATCAAGAGTAAATTAATCCTCTTTCTTGTGATGTTGCCATATGCATTATTTTTTACTAAATCTTGGTTTTGACCTCTGCAAACTTAGCGTAGTCGCACTGTAATAGCGTGATGGTATCTGTGTTCCTCAGCTTATTCATAAGGAGGGTAGAGGTAAGGAAAAGTATCTTAGAGGGATCATTTAATAAAGCTGTTGCAGGAGATCATGAAATGAACTTAGCAAATGTAGACGGAGAGAAGTGCGCTTATATGGGGGTAGAAGTAAGGCTTAATATTTTGACTAAAGTAGGTATTTAATAAAACGTTATTATACCAAATTTTACCCATCTGCACCACTACTATTTAGCACATTCCGACGGAACTCATCAATACACAGAGACGTAGACAGAGTCATCTACGTATCTAAACACCAATACGTACTGTCGTAGTGGTGCCTGCTTAGGTATCAACATACATATACAACGTAAGTGTAAGTAAATATCAGCATTCATTATATGGTGGCCAACTTGGAGGTATACAACTTTTTTTTGTCACCATTTTGTTTTGGCGGCAAATATGACACTTATTGCATGAAGATTACTTTTCTCAAACATGACATGAAATCTTGATATTACGTGCCTAAAAATAGGCCGCAAAGTACCTCGTTTCCGGTGCGGCTTGACACTTGGCACGTAATGAAATTTCATACTTACATTACTGTATTTTTTTTTTATTTTCATTCCACATTTATTTGGGCCACAGCATCACGGCATTCAGCCATTAAGAAAACAAAAAACGATGTTTGCTATATTTTGCAGTTTTATTTATTTCAAATTGACATGAACATAACAAATAACACATTATAAGCAATTTTAAATTGCAATTTTAACTACACGAATACACATTTAAAATATTTCATCTAAATATTCGGTGTAAAAATGTGAACTGAAACAGCTTTTGGCCGAACGTGACTTGACATTTGCATTGTCTATGGATATAAAATATCACTAATGTCACTTTCTGATAGAAAGTTTGTGTTATAAAATATTAAGTAAGGTTATTATAGTAAGTTTATTTATTTCATTCCATATTTGAGAACCCCTT
The DNA here is from genome assembly GCA_947034925.1 of Eudemis profundana. Taxonomy (NCBI): domain Eukaryota; kingdom Metazoa; phylum Arthropoda; class Insecta; order Lepidoptera; family Tortricidae; genus Eudemis; species Eudemis profundana. Next base: position 34,048,721 of record OX344794.1, read on the forward strand.
ACTTCCCGGCCTCTGAAGTAATGCACTATTGTGTAGATTTGTTATGAAGCGTTTTACAACAACAAGACGGGGCCATGTGTCACAGAGCACGAGCCACAATAGAAAAATTAAAAAGAACGTTTCCCGGTCGATTAAATCAAGAAACGGTGACATTGATTGGCCCCAAGATCCCCTAATTTAACAGCTCCCGACTTTTTCTGTGAGGCTATCTAAAGGGATGTGTCTATGCTAACAGGTCAATGAAATATCCAAGACACAGTCACTGAAATAATGCAGAAAATGTGATGAAAAACGCGATGAAAACGGTTCACATCTGTATATTGCTAGAGGTGGACATTTGTCTGACATTATCTTCCATTTTTATTTGCCGGCCCTAAATACTATATACAGCGTGGGAGGGACTATACCGACAAACTTTAACTATAGATTCTAACAACTATTAGGAGTAAAAAATGTTATGTGATGTATAGTCGAAAAACGCTTACTTTCCGAGATATTCATTATTTTGTAAATGAAAAATCCCAAGTGTGTAACAAGCCCTAATAAATGTGACTATACCTTTACTATTTTTTTAAAATCCTTTAACTAAACAGGAATTAACCTTCGCAGTATTTGATGGTAAGCGACTACGAGGCCAAAAAATTGACGTTTCGTTTCCATTTTAGCTTTTTTTTCTTTTTGATAACTTTTCAGCCAGTAAGGACATGTTTATAACGAGGGGCTTAATTTACTGATTTATTTTGTTCCATAAGACTATTAATGTAAAATGACAATATTCGACCCATGTTGATATAACATTGGAATTCATGGCTAAAGTATGTCGGTATAGTCCCTCCCACCCTGTATAACAAAAAATACTTAATAATTTTTATATTTCATGGAATAAAATTTCAATAACAAAATGTATACCTGTTATTTGTCCACCCTGTATTTACTTATATTACTGCACGCTCGTGATGGTTGATGCATATATTTTATCGAATCGAATTCGTTGTGCAGGGCTTCCAATCCCGCAGCCTATGTTTAATCTCGGTACTTGCGGGATTGCACATTTTTGATCCCGCGGGATTCCGATATTTACGGGATCCCGCATAGAACTTAATTATATCAATTAGGTAAATGAAACAACGAAATAATCAACGTATATAAACTTTTATAAGAGTTTACCTTTTAAATATTAATATTACACATAAAAAAATAACATTGCACTTCTATTAGTTCTATTGAGACCAAAAGTAAAATCGACCTCTGTTCAACAAACTCTAAGGAACTCAATTATAATTTAGGACAAATTATTATTAAAATATTAAATTTATGTATGGATGTGAACACTTTATTGCACATAAATTCAAATAGAAACAATACAAAAAATAATGGATCTGTACAAAGGCGAACTTATCCCTATAAGAGATCTCTTCCAGTTAACCTTTGAGTTGAGTAAACGAGAAAGGATAACTCACATCAAAGAAGATAGACAAACGATCATACTAACTTACTTACACAAAGATAAGGCCAAGTTTTATTATTATTTATTATTTACTTGTATCAATATTGTGTTGAAAATGTTTGTCCCGCAGTCCCGCAAATCCCGCGGGATCCCGCTTCTTTCTGTTGGTTTTGCCGGACCTCATTGTGAGAGGCCTTTTGAGGTGGAGGTGGGCGTAGCCTAAGGTTCAGACGGTATCTGACTGATGGCCTTTCGGCCCGAAGTCCAGCCAAAAGCTGAATGTTCAGTTTTGCCTTGACTTGGCACCTGACGGTGATGGGTCATCAGGGTCAGATAGGACGTGTTTAGGACGTCTGATCTCTAACTTGCTGAGTGAGACGGAAGTTCGAGATGATAAAATAGTTCCCGCATCGCACTCAATGTGTTAATCATTAAAATCCTACTATGAATCCTAGTTGTAGAATCTGCCTTAGTTATCTTCGTACGAGTATACACGTGTAATCCTCCGGGCTAGGAACACGTCCCATGTTACTGCAAACTAAGCTGCGGTTTTCATTCGAGAACACAACTCGTGCGTTCAATGTCAGAGGTTATCGGCTCTGCGACTAATATGCGGGGAACTGCCTCTTCAGTGTGTTAATCGAGAGTCGATCCGTAACCTCCATTTATTGTAATGTCACCATATTAACAAGTAGCGACAATCTACTACATATAACTTTGTGTTGGTGCTCAATCAAGTGTTTTGAGACCTTGGTCTAAACTATCCTATTAGGGTTGAGAAGATGGGTTTGAAATGCACACGATTGATTTGAGGATTTAAGTTTCTTATATTTTCATTAGACAATATTGTATTGTATCTGTGATGGTTATGGCGTACAATTTTTATTGTACGATGCTTTCGATGAAAGGATTGGCATAGGCCGGCGATGTTAGGCGGTTCGTTCGGGGCGAGGCTGGCTCGTGGATTGTAGGTGAATAAAATTAATTTCGCGTATCTTGTCGGTAAAGCTCTATACATTATCTCGGCGGGAATAACCATGGCCGGCTGCTAATAATTTATATGAAGTGCTTTAAAGCAACATTACTTTTAACATTAGTTAAATAAAACGATCAGCTAAATTTTTGTTATACGCTACTCATAAAGCTTGCTAATTATATTACTTGGTACTACAAATTTTTGATAGCTCACATTTTCAAGAACACGTGCCTCATTTACCGTAAGACCGTGGAGATAAACAAAGCAATGAAGCACTTAATGGTTACTATTAACCACTAGACGCGGTAATAAAAATATATTAGGTCTCTTTCCTGGTCGGGAGCCGGCGGAACACATGCGGTGAACACGCGATCCCTCTCGTGTCCGTTATTCAGTTTGCTATCGGCTGAAACCTAGCACATAAGTATTATCAAACCGCGTTTAGAAAGGGATTGAGCTCATATGTCATTTTTGAACTAATGCATAATATGACATTGTCAGTGGTAGGGTATGCAGATAAATTAAATTGTTATTTTGGTACAATGAAGTTCTAAAGCATGGAAAAAATATCAAATTATACAGCGTGTTTTTATTGATTTCCGATAGCATTAAGAGATAGTTCTTCAGATCAAATAGAGTTACTTTCTTAAACACCGTTTTTAAAGTATTTTAAGTATGATTTTATAATTTATGTACAATTAGTAAGTGTTGTCATTGATGTAAAGTCAAAACTGTCACAATTGCAATTTTACATTTACGCTAAAGGAGGTGAAAGTGAGAGGTCACACTTGTGATCAACACGATTCTGATTTAGTTTGTATGAAAAAGTAAAAACAAGTCTCATTTTGAATTTAAAAGAAACCCATATACAAGTTGATTGCTGTTAATGTACTAAGCGACGTGTCGAATTAATCGTAAATAAAAAAACACGGTGTATTACTTAAATAAAATACAAATGTTGTAAATAATTACTTTAAGAACCATAAAAATTATTCAGTCATAACGCTATCGTCATCAGAGCTCTCAGTATCATCACATCCAATTATTTCCTGCAATGTATCTCTTGGAATACTTACCTCAGAGACGATTGCATTTACGCTTAAGATGGCCATCAAAGTTTTCAAAAGAACCTTCGTCTTATCGTTTTCTTTATTAAAATATGTTAGTACATTGTAGACAATTTCTTGAAGGAAATCGGCTAAACTTGGACTATTATATTAAATAAAACCAGAGCAAACGCTAAGACATTGCTGTAATCCGTTATTCGAATTATTACGACACAACTTGACATAAGTAACCATAGATAGAACAGTAAAAGAACATAAAAGGTTGCGTTCTTATATTCCAACATTTCTCGGCATCGACCGTTTAATACTTTACCGCGATTCATATTGTATACAAACGTATTTTTGAAAAGCTACGGCAATTTGATAAAGCGAAATAATGTGACTGGTGACAGATTTGTCAAATATGATAATACTATTTTTTATTAAACAAATGACAATTTACCGAGAATAGAGTTAAAATATGCAAATCATATTTAGCTATTAATTCTATTATCTATAAGGGTCTGCACTTATGAAGATATCAAAGATTGGTTTATGATTATATTTAATCATTTATTAAGTACACTTGTGCTAACGGTACACTCGAATCCCTTTCTCAACGCGGTTTGATAATATGATATGGACCGACATTGTAACTAAATAAGTACCTACTTTTAATATCGGATTTAAAAAAAATACTTTATGTTAATTACAATGCATTTCGATGTCTCTGACTTAGACTTAGGTCTTATGATAACCGGTATAAACCCGCCTTCTTTTTGAAATGGTAATAAAAGATGGGTATATTTTTGTAACTCAAAACTGCATACGGACTACATGCGGATTGTAGCCCGCTGATATTAATGTTTTGGTACTAATTACTAGTATAACATTTCCTTCGACTCAGATAGTGGTAAAAATTTCAACCAGCACTACCTAGTAGTAAAAAAAACCCGAAAGGTTGGGACTCTGTAAACAACGGGTATAAGCTTCAATTATTTTTCAAAAACGGTCATTTTTTACCGAACGCATTATTTTATGCATTCAGAATACCTAACAATATTACGCGAACTTCAGGTTTGCGAAATCAATCGATATGCCGATTAATATATATGCGTTTTTATTATTATGCGCCATTTCATAATAGGAGTTTTAAATTATGCCTTTGACGTTGAATATCACACTCCACGCCCTCAGTACTTTAAATATGGGTACTTAAAGTACTGCAGGCGTAGAGTGTGAGGATTTGGCATTTAAAAGTTTTCGTCGTAACGACTTTACTTTACTATTTATCCTCTCTTCGAGTAAAAAATCAATTTATTCTCCCTGCGCGTTCACAAAGACCTCAGTGCTCCACGCGCTGTGAAATCTGACAGGTGACGGGAGGTGGCCCACAATGGCCACATCCTTATCGCCAAAAGGGAAATAAATGAGAACACTCTTGCTGCCCTGCAAGCATTCGCTTTAAGTTTAATGCGGTCGTTAAAATATTTCGCAGTAAACAGCCAACCATTTTCGACAGAGTTCAGCAAGTAAAGGTATGTTTTGGAAAACGTATTTTTCACAATCCGTGCCACCATGTACCTTGTTATTTGGATGATATGTCGCAATACCGTTTGGATTCTACGTGATTTACCGCAGCAAATCACGAGACAGCTTCTTTTTTTAAGTTTCGTACGGCAGAAAAAATCCGCGATAGCGTGAAAGGGGACCGTTTCGTTAGTTCGTGCTGAGATTTGCGACGGTGCCACCAGTATATCGAGACCTGTCCCTAGTCGGGCCCTGCTCGCCTTCACGCTAGCCAGCAGCCCGTAGCGAGTTCAACATCATTTGACAAATATTGTAGAAAGCTAGAAATGGAAGTTGTATTAAAGATATCATAACACGATACTGCAGGCAATCGGCCAAATTGGTTTTTGCGGGGTATAGTTATCAGTGGTATCAGTCAATCATGTTTGTTTTTGTAGTTATTATAGTGGATACTTTAAGAATAAAACAGCAAGCATTCGTCTAGTGATTAGATACTTTACAATATCTGAGTTACTGATTCGCTAGCTTAAGTTTATTGTTATAAAATTGTGAAAATGGAATATCCGTTTTGTAATAAAACAACTATGGTGGTGGTGGTAACTATGGTAGAGGGGAATGGTTACCATGGGCTCGATTGTGCACGATGTGCTGGTAGGTTTTCGTAGGCAAACATACCGTGCGTTTTGGAGCCCCAAGGTCTCAGCCGGACTGACGGGAAGAGGCCGGATGGTCTCACTTTGGTGCCGTGGGCGAAAGGGCGGAGCTTGTTGTGGGATGCCACTTGTGTAAGCACTTTTGCTGCGTCTCACCTTGCGCAGACAATGCGGTCGGTTGGTGGAGCAGCGGAAAATGCGGCTAGACACAAGCACGCCAAATATGCGGGTCTCAAACCTGTCTACGATTTCATTCCCCTTGCTGTTGAGACGGCCGGCCCTTGGGGTTTGGAGGCAAAGCTGTGTTGCCTTGGGAAAACGCTTGCGTGAGCGTGGTTGTGACCCAAGGTCTGGTTCGTACCTAGTTCAGCGTATCTCTTTGGCTATCCAACGCGGGAACGCGGCGGGTATCCTGGGGACGTTTGAGCCGGGTACGTATCAGACAAGGCGCTAGGCGTGGGGCTCTGCTATGTGTTTATTTATTTGTTATGACGAAGCATGTTGTGGGAAATATTTTTTTTGTAATTGCTTGACGAAGCATGTTGTGAATAATATTTTGTTCTCCATATTGACGAAACCTGTGGTGGATACAAATTTTGTTTATGGACGAAGCCTGCGTAGTGGATTTGTGAGGTAAGTATGCTTTTTTTTACTGTGTTTTTTGAATAAAACAACTTAAATTAATTGAATCGCTTATGTTACTTCATTTTTAAGTCCCAAGGTTTCGTGACTCATTTCAGCGTTCAGCGGCAACTAGACTGAGAGAAACATAATTTTTCTCTGTCAAAATTACCGTTGTGCAAGCAAACTACCTACTTTAAAGATCCAAATTAAAAGAAAGGTGTTACCAGATGAGCCTAATGTGAAATAATATTTTTTTGTAAGTTACTAATACATTTGTTTTTGTTTTGATTTATTGGGTGTTTGTATTTATTGAGGTATGTGGAAGTACGAGTATTTGTTTGTGGGGCATCTACTAGTACTAATATAAGATTGTTTATCGCCTTGCCTCCTTGATAATGCTAAAAATATATCTAATTTATCAAGGTAATAAATCTTTATAGTACTTTATTCCCAAACTACCTTATCCTTGTTTAAACTGAGATCAACTGCACAATATTCATTCCTCCAATCCCTTGAAAAACCAGAGCCATGACTTTAATACTGAGATTTAATCCTGTTACACCATAATAGACTTCATCATCAGGAGAGGCGAACGCCGGCACTAATAAGTTGGTAGAAGCACAGAATTCTAGAGCATAATAGAGGGATATCTAAATGGAAAATCCAATTACTAATGGAGGTCGCCGACGGCGAGCCGCTATAGGTACATATCACAAGGCATGCAGTACAGATATTCGTAAACATTCGGCTTTGCGAATCGAAACGTTACAGAAAGCTGTACTTACTTACCTGTTGTATACTTTGTGTATTCCTTATTTTTGCAGACTTAAAATATATAACGGAATAGAGCCTGAGAGGGAATGAACACAACATGACGAAAAAATACTCGTACCTACGTAACTTCATTATACGTACACCGAAATATTCACAGATTAATAACTACATTCTGATACCTATCTAAAACTTATTTAAGTAGGTTCGCTTTTTTTAAGAATTTTAAGATAGACATTCAGCGTTTTATTTTTCCAATAACCATTAGTAACTTGTTACTAATTGAAAGTAATGAATAACAAATTGAACAATTCTAACATGAACACTAACAGTTTTAAATATCTCCTAAGCGAGCGAACTGTTTTTTGAATTCAGTTTGATGACCTTTTATTTGACCTGCAACGTTACGAACGTTTGTATGTAAGTTGTGGTTTCACAAATTTACAAGCCGTTTTACGACCACTTGCTGGTATCCGGTTGGGATGAAATTTGCCATACTTATGTAAGTTTGGCGACAGTGCAAAATCATCTAGCTGACCTGATGATGGATCCGGAAGGTAGCCATAGAGCATCATCTAAATTACATAAGCTAAATCCACCGTGCTTAGGCAGATTTGATTAGATTTAACGTACAGTTTGCGAATATAACTACTAATAAAAAAAACCGGTCAAGTGCGAGTCTGACTCGCGCACTAAGTGTAACAACGTGAATAATTCAAGATTAACTGTATGGTGGGACAAACTTAACTTTGCTCTTGAAAAACTGTTGTCCCCCATACATCGACATATGTCGCGAGAAGTTCAGTAGAAGCAAATAAGTTTGTCTTACGATTTTTGCGAATTTCTAAAAAACGCTGCAAGTTAGGAAAACCGTTTTATTTTTCCTGTAATATATAGAATTATATTAATAATCGGTAATCATTACAGATTTTTCTATTCAGTAACTTCGGAGATAATAGGGGGGAATAGTATTTTTTTTTAACGTATTTTGTCTTAAATCAAAAACTACATGGCTCGGGTTAGCGGTTGTTAACACTATTCCAAATTTCAAGTCGATAGCATCAGTAGATCCTGAGATATCTTGCTGTGACAGACGGACGGACAGACATACAGAGTCGCACCATAAGGGTTCCTTTTTAGGGTTCCGTAGCCAAAATGGCAAAAACGGAACCCTTATAGTTTCGTCATGTCCGTCCGTCTGTCTGTCTGTCTGTCTGTCTGTCCGTATGTCACAGGCATTTTACTCAGAAACTACATGCTGGATATTGATGAAATTTGGAATATAGATGTGTTTTATGAGCCGCTACTTAGTTTGGTATATAAATAATAAAAATAAATATTTTTAGGAGGGGCACTCCATACATGTTAAAGACAGTAAAAAAATTTTTTTTCAGCAAATATCAACGTGTGGTACATAGTTCGACAGCTCTTTAAAAAACACTATGAGGTTCCTAAGTAATGTTTTTGATTAAGTGAATGCATTTGGAAATAATCGCTCCGAAAGTTGTGTAAATTGTGTCCCCCCCCCCTCTATTTTCTAAACCGTGCGTCAGAAAAATATGAAAAAAATCACGAAGGTAACGCTTAATTAATACTTTCAACGAAAATTATTTTTAACAAGACCGAATTTACCGTTTTTGAGTTATTGCCGATAAACTGCGCTTCTCAACAAAAGGACGTAATTGCTATCAAGATACGCTCTTTTGTTGTTGTACTTTTTTTTACACCGTATTATTTACCATATAGTTACGGCTATGGAGCCCTACACTGAGCATGGTCCGACATGCTCTTGGCCAGTTATTTACCATTTTGGTACGGAACCCTAAAAACTAGCGTCAACATAAATATGTCTCAGAAACATTTTTTTGACAGAAACTTATTTAATAGTTGGCTTTTTGCGAAATTCGGCCAATCGGAAGATTAATTCGTTTCTTTTGAAAACTGTAATTTAGCTTGTAATTTGTACGCCGGGCCATTTAATACGACTCGCTCATAGACATATAGCGACGCTTACGTTTCGTTTACGTTAGGGGTCGTTATATCCAAGAGGACGCGGGTTCGTGAGCTTGCATTTAAGCAGGGTCGCATTCGCGAAAGTTTTATAGTTTACAGTAAATTAGATTTCTGTCTTTTAGATATTCTGCTTACTGCAAAAGTACTCCAAGTATACTGTATAGATTAAATAGAATATTATTAATTAATGTTGAAATACCCATACGGTTTAATGTCTAGGTCGAATTAAAATGTAGGTGCCGTAAAACGGAGTGAGTAGGGACAACATTGACATTCAAACCTCCATAACATTTAATTTTTACATATGTAAAGTGAATTGTACATATATATATATATATAACATTTATTATATATATATATATATATAATAAATGTTCCGGTCGTTTGTATTTTAATTTTTTAATGATTTTGGGTAGTTCCGTTTCATAACTTTAACGATAAACACAAAATCCGTCCTCACCCCGTAGTCCCTCGTAGTTGGGGTGAGATGAGATTTCATACTAAGGTGAGTTGGGCAAATTGTTAGATCGATACTTTTGGACTATGAATATTACTATAGCTCCATTTGTAATAAGAATACATATATTATTTAGGTAGCAGTTGCCTTTACCTCTAAAAGCCATCTCACCCCTCTGTCATCTCTACTTTCCCCATTCATAACACAACTGCCCTCGCAACCCCTACTCACCCCATTTTACGGTAACATATTAACATAAAAGATGCTTGTTCAGGTTCACTCCTGTCTTGGAACAGACCTCTCTAACCACCTACAATACGATTTAACACTAAAGTAAAACATTCGTCACTTTCTACCAAGTGCCATGCAGGGATGCATTATTTACGTCAGCATGAACGTAATGATTCAAGGGACGCAGGTAGTGGTCAACAAAAATACAAATTAAATTAGATAATCAGAATCGTAAGAACCGTACAGTATGTCCTAAAGATGGGGATAAATATCTTCCAAATTGGTGCTTAAAATACGCAGTATTCATGTGGCGTCAATGTGTATTGTACACAGGCATGGATAGTACATTAATACTGCGTTATTTAAGCACCGGTTTGAAAGGTACGCGTCAAAAAACTAACGCATGAGTCACGTCACTGCGTTTACGGCGCGTCAGCGTATTTTGAGCAGTGGTGTGGACGGCACGCGTAAAAACACGTGATGGATTACTGCGTTTAAGGTGCGCCAACTTCTTTTGTACGGCGGTTTGACCGCACCTTAAATCGCGTACTGCAGCACGAGGCACATTCAACCACATAAAGATTAAAACCCTTGAGGCGTCTAGAAAATTGTGCGCGTGTGAATGAATACCAGTTTGTAAATCCGAAAAGCAAACACGTACTAACTAACAAAAACGAAATTGTTCATCAGAGACGAAAAACATTTCGAGTTTTAAAAAATATACTTACTATGGTGTTTATGAACATAACTTACTCAAAAATGGACACATTATTCCAAAAAATTAAGACTTCAATTTTATTTAAATAAATTTAACCGCAGGTTATTACAAATGAAGATTTTGTTAGTTACTACGTTTTGATTTTTTTTTTCATAGAAAGCAAAAACAGTAACTGGCATCACCAAATGTATGAGACAGCCTTTTCTTATAATTTTGATGAACAGCGAAAACGCAGTAACCCATGTGAATTTGACAAAAGAAAACTATAATAAAGTCTTAAACGTCACAGGTGAGACAATCTGGGTGAACAAACGGTTGTAACGGTATTTGTTATCGTATTGTAAGTGATTTAGAATGCTTTTAGTGTATTGCTAAAAAATCTTGCCCTTTAAAATGGCGTTAATATCAGGATAAAGAAAATCAAACGACATTCCAAATGTAGTGTGCTATATTTAATTCTTGTGAAAATAAAATCACTTGATTAATCATTAATTTAATTACGTCAATAAGATATTTATATGTATTTATAGAAAATACATGGGTGTCAACCTCGCCTACCCGTGGTGCATCCCACTATTTAACGAACGAGACTCTTAAGATTAAATATGATGGCGGTATATCTATTTAAACTTCTTAACTTTAAATATAGCTAGTGACCGGGTTGCTTAGTGAAAAGAAAACTCGAGACCACAGACCACTAGTGGTCGAAATTTCGAAAAGCGGATCAAAAACGCCCAATGACCTTTAAAGTAACACTGACGAGTCCCCTTTGAATAACAATGCTTAGTTTAGTAAATGGTAGCATGCCGCAGGCAGAACTACTTGAAGGGGGTGTTCTTTTCATAATGTTTGTTTTTAGGTAGTTTAATTTAGTTTTAGATATAAGTTATTTTTAGTCTCTATTCTTGTCACCTTCTATTAGCTTCTTTGTTGTAATCTTATATGGATAAATATATTATAGTTAGTAAATGGTTTATAAGTGCAGACCACTAGTGGTCGTGCTCGGAACTGAAGCGCTCGCCAATACTCCGTTGTCCACCGCGGCAAGTGCGAACAAAAATGATGAGTATCACTTCATAATGGCCCTCAATTACCAGTGCCCCCGTTATTTCCGGCCATAGTGATGACGGTCGTGGTCACGGCGGGATGGATGATGCGAAGAATTCCCGAGAGGGTTACTATCACTACAAAAAAACTGCATTGGGCAACGTACCATGCTCGTTCGCCGAGTGGTGCGAAATGGAGAAGGCCTATTTCCAACAGTAGATGACTAAAGTTTATAGTACTTCTTAAAAAATATTTGTGCAATTAAAAAAAGTTACATTTTTAAAATCAGCACAAATCTATTACTCCCAGGACCAAAAATTTACTCAATATTTGGCTTGATACAATCACGTTTACGTCGACTCACTTTCGCCCCTTGCACCGCAACGAGTGATGGCACAAACGTCCGCCAAATAGCCGCAACAGCCACTTTCAAGCGAAATAAGCCGCAGGAGTTTAAATTTTAGGCCCTACAACAGTGAAGTCATTATTATGTGTTTAGTTTTATGTGATCCTTGTAAACGCAGTAAAAGTCAGGTCTCTCAAAATTAAACCTATGTCAATTTGTATTAAATACTATTCGACTAAATATTATTTCCCACCAAATGGCGTAATTGCGATACATGCAAATGTATAGGCGGCAAACGTGTAGTAACTCGCACTAACGGCAGAACGCCGCGATGCGACGAACGTCGTAAATGAATAAACTTGAAGTTGTACGGAATTCAAAGTGCTTTATCTGCTATGATTTAAAAACTTGAGTTTTTTGTGCTGTTTACTGCGTTTTAGAGGGTGCAAATTTCAAGAAAATTTAATTTACAACAAAACAAATTTTCTTCCTATTTTCCATCGTATCGACACGTGGACTCCGACCTATAGACGCAGAAAAAAATCTAATTTCCAAAAACGTGTTTGCTTTCCGGCGTCGATATACATATACCCATTCCTGCGGGGTCGTAAACTTTAAAAGCAATTTTCAATAATATTCAAAAGTGACCATGTCATAAATATCACATTTTAATTCTCCTACCGATTTTTTTAAAGAAGGCGATTGAAACCTTTTATAAAATAATCCTCTTTTATTGTAAAATTTATTATTTAAAGAAAGACATGCTCATGTTATGACATAGACGGAAAAGTTTAGAGGCAAATTACTATACATATCTACATTATGATAAAATGTAATAATTCGTTTGTGATTCGCTAACCCAGTTCCTCCAGACACTAGTAAATAAATTTTAACCTAAACTGCTTTTAATTGCGCTCACTAAAATGAAAAAAGCGAGATATGGTTTCGTCAGCTTATAACCTTACCACAATTCCCCCTTATAAATGTAATGGTGGAGCACAGCTGCTTCGCGAATTATGTGCCCTATATTGCGCAATTTGGTCCACTAAGCTTCGCGCTTTGGTATTCCTGGAGAGAATAGTTTTATTTTATAAGTAGGCCATGCCTTCCGACGTTCCATGTTAGTCAAATATTTTTGCATCGCGCCCTCATAAGTTTAGGACCCTAGTTTCTGTGGGCTGGAGCCGTCATCCACAGCTTTTGTGAAAAGGGTTCGGGTTGGAAAGTGACGTTTCTTTTCACAGTTATAGTTAATATTCGTTGATGTCGATATAAATATTTTCCCTTCGAGTGCTTAGCTTACCTACATCTTTTAACTGCTTAAAACCAAGTATTTTACTTTGATTAGAAATACATACTACGTATCCTCATTTGACGTACGTTAATGCCCAAATATGACCTTATTTCAACTGTTAGTTAATGAGGCAAACACAAAACTTTCCACAGAACATTTTTTTTACAAATTCGATAGGTACGTCGTACACAAAGCATATGGTAAAGTTCCGTCTTCAATGCACTGTAACCGGTTTAACAAAATTCTCTCAGGCTTCTTGTAGGTATAAAGGCTTTGTAGGCAGATTTAACAAATTTAACTGCATTGCTGAAGCTGTCAGTCAGGTATTCGACCTCCAGTAACACTGACGAGTCCCCTTTGAATAACAATGCTTAGTTTAGCAATATAAGTAAGTAAATGGCAGGCAAAACTACTTGAAGGGGGTGTTCTTTTCTTAATGTTTGTTTTTAGGTAGTTTAAATTAGTTTTAGATATAAGTTATTTTTAGTCTCTATTCTTGTCACCTTATATTAGCTTTGTTGTAATCTTATATGGATAAATATATTATAATTAGTAAATGGTTTATAAGTGCAGTTTTCTTGGTTTTACTATCATAATTTAAACCAAGCTTGAACTAAACTATTACATTGGTTCACATTAAATGTACGGTGAAAAAGGCAAACGGCGCGGGAAGAATTGCTTTTTACGGATCGGCTAACATTCCGCAGGTCCTTGAGGGGTTGGGAAGGAAACACGGGGGTGACGGGAGGCTACGCAGAAATGAATTGTTTTCGGCCCGCCGTGAGGTTACATTACGTTATTGCGTACCTTTGTGGCTTTTTAAGTGTGTTTATAGGATTTGGCCCGAGCATGACTGAGGTGGATTCAGTGGCGTAGAAAACATTCGGTCGTTTTGAAAAAAATGGAGAATTGAAATTGCTTCATCGTAATACTATTACATTATTTAATAAGTTTGGGGAAATGCATGCTGTATCTGCATACGTTAAATATTGCTCGACATGTAAGTATTACTAATAGACTTAAGGTATCTTGTCTCAATCATACTATAGGTATCCAATCGTCGGTACAATACATTTATTTGTGTACTCAAACCAGCTAGATTATAACAGTACAGTAACTACACAAAAACAACCTTTGGATAGTTGAGTTACATTACTGTTTGTACGGCAGAATAGGCTAGATGACTAAAAAAAACTGTTTAGTCCGTCTGTTACATTATGAAAAAATATTGTACACGTATTTTTTGTTTTGTTTGACAAACAAAAACTGACGAGGATAGAGTGCTTAGAAGTTTCGAGTGACGTCACTCTTGAGTACAAATTGTACTCAAGAGTGACGTCACAAGCCCCCACTTCAGAAGTTTGATGATCTATAACTTTGTCGATTTTTAATATTTTGATAAACCAAAAAATACGTGTCCCATATTTTTCCATAATCTAACTGACGGACTAAATAGAATTACATATTTTTAACCCAGTCATCATCCCTATTAAGCTTTTTGATAATGATCGAAATGCGTTCATTTTCAAAAGGATAATTATTTTAGATTTTAACCTTTGCATGTTGAGTCTAAGAAGCATTATGAGAGCAATATTGTCTCTTAGACACATAACTCATTTTGTTAATAATAAGCAGTGATTTGTAATCACTACATGTTTCCGACGTGTTAAGCACACTTAAGTGACCCCGACAATAAACTTTAATAAATAGAAAACAATATTATTTTTATGAAATAAAACCGGTACGTAGGGTTATAAAATGCCACTCACCTGCGTGAGATAGCTACGGACACAGTAATTTAATTTCGCTCGTTACATGAAAGAATTATTCGAAAAAAGTGGAGGGAAATTCATAAAGCTATTACTTTGCTTGAAAACGCCTGACGAAGCGTTTACAGATACGAGATGGAGCACAAAATTAATTTTCAACCCGGCCTAAAGTCTAAATTGTTACCTTTTGCAGAACCGAAGCCGTTATTATTAGTATATTACAGACTAAGGGCGGTAAAATAACGAATGTCCCAGATCGTAGATGTTTGTATCGTATAAATATGCCATCTAGGGCTTTCTTTATTACCACCCGCGGTGTGTACTCTTTTATATCCTTTCACAGCCAGGAAGTAGTATAATTAGCGGTTATAAAAATACCACTTACCTACGGCTTGGGGTACGTAAAATGATGAACGGCACACTGCAGCGCAATAAAAATTAATATGAATAAGTTTATTTTTAAAGCTTTGCTCTCAGCGGCCGTCGTCTGCTTATTCAGATTTGATTTTCGAAACTTCTGATATACATATAAACCCCAGATAGAGCTCACAAAATCAATCTTAGCTAGTCTTGTCTTAACAAAAGAAAAAAAGAGGCCTGAGATATTTAAAAAGATACTTGGGCTAATCAAAAATCAGCCCGTATCATATTAAAACTATTGTTGTGTCGTGTTTTTACCCGACTGCGGCGAAGCGTAAAGGAGGGTTATGTGTTTGACCTGTATGTATGTATGTCCGTTCCTGGTTCCGCTCGTAACTACTCAACGGCACATCCGTTTTTGATAAATGATACATCATTAGATTCGTCTTGATGGTGCGAGTGTCATGTGGGTATGTGGTTCGTTAAAATAAACAAAATGGCGGATTTTATGCAGCTTCAAAGTGCACCGCGGTCGGGTTTTTTTTTTAGTAAAAATGTGGTTATTATAAAACATCGCTCATAAAAACTCTGCTCCGTTAATATTATAATGACAATATCTCCCCACTCAATTTGTTGACACTTACAGGGAAAATATAATCTCGCTTCGGGTCACTAACAATTGAAAGTACAAGTGTTCTAAGATGCTGTGAAGTGCCCTATTATTTTTGCTTTACTGCTAACGATTCTGGGATGATTTGATGAATTTATTATCTGTACTTGCAGCGAAAATTGTTTTTATAACATTTAATGTGTGCAATATTTATTGACTAAAGTGTACATTTTTTTTATGTATTATGTACTACTCTGATGGTATCTGAAACTTTTTTAGGTATTGCAACAACTCACGTTAACTTTTGTTAATTACTGTTTTTGCATTTTTATACATCCACTTAGCCTTGTTAACTTCACCTCATGTCGGCGTACAACACTATTGTATTAGTATAAAGTCATTGTGTGCCTTTAGCTTATAATCCTCGAACTGTGTCACCTACAACAAACTAGCTGGGCAATATGTTTTGATATATATGGGTTCTATGAGTAATTTTTAAAGATTTCAGCCAAAATAATTCAATGCCAGTCCATCAAAGTAACGAAACTAAAAAAATTTACTGGATAAATTATGACGTTTAATCACGAGAGATGTCGTTGAACGTACCACAAAAATTCGACAAATTAAATTATGCTTTTGCACTTAGAACATTAGCTTTAATCAACACATGTGAAAGTGAGACATATTAAACTAACACTTGATCTAGTGGTTTGAGAGTACAGCTTCCACTATCTTATTAGTCGTTAACAGAATTACAATGACTTCTGTCCAGCTAGCCTGTTCTAGACGAAACATATTACACGTATATAAATCTAGTGTATTTGATCAACCAGCGCGCGCTTGCGTTGATCTTGTAAATAATTTCCGAAATCTTGTTAACGGTAGCGAGGCTGTCATTTTCATCAAGCTGAAAAAAGATTTCCATGTGGGTTTTTATAAAACATTCTGTACCGAAATACCTCATACTTTGATACTGTTATTGCTTTTGTGTGCGTCAATATAAATAAAAATGATCTTAAAAATTATTGTCAATCTATGAAATACATACCGTGTGAGAAAGTTGTTTTGTAAAGTTAGTACATTAAAAATGACAGTCAGATATTTATAATAAAACTGAGTCTCAAATACCATTAATTCCGTTGTCAGTGTCGTGGGTAGAACGTGACATAATATGTTGATAGTAACCCTGCTGGTAAAACTGAGTTTTATAATGGTTTATCTACGATAAAGGCATGATTTAAGGTCACGGTGATATGGGAAACAAGATATCTCGCAGTAACCTTATACAACACACTAACTAGACCCGTAGTTGTCTAACGGCCGGAGGCGTACAAAGCCCGCATTACGCTGGTATCGTGTTATGTTCTACTAACAATGTGCATTCTCATTAGTTAACCCACTGTGCTCTGCGAATAAAGAAATACGATGGTGACTGTACTTTGTGATCTTCATATTTGACGTAAGTTTTATGCGTTAACGTATAAATAAATCGTTATTAAACGCGCTTTGAGCATTATAACCTTTGAACTTGATTCTGTATTTCTAAATAATATTTCCACCGTAACATTTCCTGATTTTCAAGTTATAAACCAATCTTACTGATCGAACTTTTTATATATTTGATCAATGCATAGGAAACCCATTTCGGGGTTAATGAAAAAACGTGAAACCTTCTTACCTCACCTCCCTTGAAATTGAATGTAATGAAGATTTTAAGGCTTGCCGGTAGAAATATCAGCTTTTTCGCGCGTGAGAGGGACGCTCCGGCTACCGTGTACGAAGTGATTGTTCCTGAATTTCAATATAGACTTTAAAACAAGGAAAGCTATCAGATTTTTTAACCACCACGGCGGCCATTATGGTAAATTCTTAAAAAAAAGCACTTTGACAGTTCTAAAAGAATATTTTAAGAGATAAAATTTTAAATGAAATGAAATCATAGACAAGAAAGGCAGACTGTCTAACAAAGTGGCATCCGGTGCGATGCAGATTGTTAGCCGTTATTTTTTTTATTTTTTTGTGAATGTCCGTAGAGTCTGGCTAAGGAAATGTGACAGCATAAACGCTGGCATTATGGACGGTAGAGGTAAGCAGAAGTAAGGGATCAGTAGTAAAAGTGTCTAGCTAAAAGCAGTAAATACTAGTTCAAAATCTCCCCAGAATGACTAGCGTAGTAGTAGGTATTTAATAAAGCGGCACTATACCAAATTTTACCCATCTCCAATAGTAGCGCCACCTCTATTTCGCACATTTTAATAAGATAACTTAAGTACCATAAAGTGCAATTTATCATTCTAAAGACACAGGCTTTAAATTAAGGCTTTAATTGAAACAACACACTTAAAAGATAAACTGATTATCATTATAGTACACATTATTACTGCCGCTTCCTTTGGCTCACCCGATTTTCAATGTAGTGCTAAGTGTTTCAAATTTAGAGCCTCTTTCTATTTAGAAGGAATTGGGTTTTGTTTTGCAATATATTTAGAGCCCAACATTATAAACAAATAGTTTGACGAAAAGCAGTAGCTACGATTTGTCCTTACAGAGTTGAGTGAGTTGACACACCGACCATCATCATCATCATCATCATCAGCATGCGGCAGTCTGCCCACTATATAAAAATTAAGTTTTTGTCAAAGAAAAAGATAACTTAAGGTTTTATTGCCGCCTGTACTTTTTTACAATTGTAAACTGCATTTTTTTTTTTTTTTTATACAACTAGGGTGGCAAACAAGCGTACGGCCTGCCTGATGGTAAGCAGTCACCGCAGCCTATGGACGCATGTCAAAACCAAATGATCCCAAACACTGTGGATCTATCTTATGTAATTTAGGTGATCATATGGCCACCTTCCGCCAGCTCTATGTCATAATTATATTGCATTGTCATCCAACTTAACTACCTACATCTGCATACAAAATTTTAGCTTAATCGGTAACAGGAAATTGGGTAAAATTTAACTTGCAAGATTTGATTACGGACAGATAGACAATCGGAAACTGTGAGAGGTTAAACTAAATAAAAGCTTGAAAAGATAAGCTACGATATTCGTTAAAAGTTTATTGATAGAAAATAATAAAAGTTACTAAAATATGCCTTCCAAGAATAAATACAACAGGGAGTTCCGAGCTCCGGACAAAAAAGAGTATATTTACAGTGTGCAAAGTGAGTATAAAGCAGTGTTTTTGAACCTGTGGGTTGCGACCCCCTGGGGGGTCGCGGGGCTTCTTTAGGGCGGTCGCAAGAGGTCGAGAGGACTACTTCAGTAAAAAAACGATAAAGTTTAAAAAGATAGATTTCATGTATGTCACACATGAGATCAAAAAGCGAAGCGAAGTCGTGTCATGAAAAAGGTTGAAAACCACTGTTATAAAGAATAAAAAAATCAGACAAGTACGAGTCGAACGAGTGCGTAACGATTGTTCCATATAGTTACACAATAATATACAAATATTTGTTCTGTGTATTTACTAAATCAGAAACTTATCTACAGGTTAGATAAGTTTCTGATTGCCTTAAGTTTGCATCTGATCTCTCAATGAATGACTGATGAAACACAAATAATATAAATAAAATAAAGATACAAATAAGTCAGAAAGTTATTTTAACCGGTTGAATCACAGAAATATATCGGGGTGATTGGAAATTTTATTTATGTTTGAATACCTTACCTTATTAATATTTGTACCAAATTTCAAGATGAACAATCTAGTAGATTAGAAACAAGTTGCTATAACAGACGGACAGACCGTCAGACAGAACTAAGAATGAAAAAAAAAACGGAACCCTACCTAATAGAATAGAAAATCATTATTTCAGTAAAAACCCTATTATTAGTAATACTTCCTACCTAACCTAACCTACTTAATCAAACCTGCACCTATATATAAGTTTGACCTGCCTAACTTAGTGGATAATAATCAGGCAGTCAAATCAGCCTGCAATTGTATTTAGGAATACAAAAAAGCTAGCAAACAATTTATCAAGGCGCGATCTTGAACTCTTATCAGGACTAACTCACTTCGCGATTCCGTTGCGTGGTCATTATTAATAAATATTGCCCCATTCAGGTTTAATTCACGATGTCCCCATTTCCCATGCTTGTTGTACATCGATTGTGCTATTAAAAGTACCTATGACAATAAATTGTCGTTTTGTTTTAACCTAATTCATGGGCAATTTACTCGAAAATAACGTTCGATAAATAAAATGTACTCGTACTAGGTACTGCTATTATTATGGGAAAGTAAAATAAAAAGTACGCATTTTGTCACGGGGCGCTCCCTAGACAAGGAGTTAGTTCTTAATTCATTCCTGAGCCTCCGCCACATTTGTCCACGTCTCCTCTCCCTCGCTCTCAGCTGTTGTACATAATATATCATCATCAATAGCTTTTTCTCGTAAATTTTACTTTCGTTTTCTTTGTTTCAGGTATATACACCACTATACTCGTTACTCTACTAGAAGATTCAGTTACAATGTAAAATATTTTCATCGCAACTTGGTACTAAACCTATATTTGTCAATTATTTTATGTCTTGTGTACAAGACAGGTAGATAACTTCTTGTGTTGCAAATTCAGAATATTAAGAGAACTTTCACGAGAATAAAACAAGTTTCCAGTAAGTATTTCCGGACGTTTTGATAGGATCGCGCGACAAATTAAAAAAGAGCGCGAACGAACCTTTTTCGCATCCAATTTGATACTGATCGATCGCGCAGACAGCGGCACTGCATACAAGATATGAAATATGTGTTCAGGGTCGTGTCAGCCTGTTGAGTGACGACTCCTACAGTGTTTTATTTATGCCGTGGTAGCCCCTATATAATAGCTCCGTTTAACTAATTTACAGTGCAGGTGAGTAGGTACATTTTGTTTAGTACAATTAAGAGAATAGGTACCTGCCGGTCTTCCTTCCCATAATAATGTGAGGTTCTCGTTGCGCATAAAGGGGCACAGAGCTGAATAGATGAAGCGCGCCTGGAATACGACATTTATATTAAAGGTACACGGGCATCTGTCTGATGTCTTGGCCCAAGCTTTAAACTTGAGGCATCTACTCGGACTTTACAGAAGGGGTAAGTCTTTTCCTCTGGACGCAGCTTGAGAGTTAGACTCTTATCACACTTGCGATTTGCGGACGAGCTGCGGGCGAGTTTCCATACAAAACCAGTAGCGAGCGACATTTGTATGGAACTTCGCTTCTAACTCGCCCGCAGCTCCCTCGCAAATCGCAAGTGTGATGCTCTTAGGTACATGTACCTAGGTACCTATACCGATTTTCTCAACGACATCTGGTGGTGGTGGTGAAGTGGTTATAATTTATATGGGAAAAATTAACGCGACTAATAAAATATATTGGGTTGAAGAGTTACTATCGCTATTTGCTAGTAGAAAAATTGCCATCTCTGGCCGACTCCAAAAGAAGCTTGTAGCAAGCAAGAGCAAGTCTCCACTCCTCTTATCATGCTCTTTCGACTCGTATTTAGCGGTGGGTGGGTGGCTCCCCATCATACGATAAGCACTAGTCTAGTCCCTTTGCGGTGTACCTATACTTTGTATCCGCTATCGCTACTGTTCTACGCCACACGACAATAGGTACCAAGATTCGTAGACGAGCAATGGGGACGCGAGAGGACGGAAATCAGCTCGGGGGATGGAAAAACGCCTTTGTCTTCGCCCTGTCAGTTTATTAAACTCCTGAGCTAAGACGCTTAATTAGGTCCGTGAATTAGTGTAATTTTAAATGCCGACAAAGTGATATATTTAGATTGGTAGGTATTGGTAGTATAGGTAGTACCGTCAAATGGGGGAACTTAGGACACGCATTTCCTTGACTTTCACTTGACTAATTTCAGAAATACAGTACCTATATAATCTTAATTATAGCGCGGTACAGCAAAAAAACTAGGCGAGGGTATCAATTTTGAGAAATATTACATAAGTCAAAATATCTCAAAAATGGTGACACTTTTACAAAACCTATATTAGCTTTATTTGATAGACCTAAGTGCCTTTTATCACCAGTTCACAGGTAATCTATTCATTACCTAACACCCTGTATAAGAAAATTGTTTGATTTTCAAAATATATAGTTCAATGTATCGATTCTTACCTATGACTATTAAGTTTTTAGTACTTCTTTACAGTAACATTTTTGTGTGTTGAATTAGTTCGTTTAATTGTGGCGTGTACTGAAGCTACTGCAAACTAAAGAAATGTAAAAATATAAATTTCTAACCAGAATTTATAAATGTTTATGAATTCTTCACTTTGAATTATGTAACGATAAAATAGCGTTAATTACGAAGCGCTTATTGTAGCTACGCGAGGACGATAAATGCTATTTTAAACGAGTTCATCTGAGTTTTAATTGAAGGAGTTGGAAAGCGTTGGACTCAATTTACGGCCCAATCCAAGATCTCATTTATTAGTTTCCAAAAACTACTGCGCGATATTTTTTTTATTTGGCAAATCGCGTTCGGTATTGTGCGAGAGGGGTTTCGTAGAAAAACACAATAACATTCGAGATCTGAGAAAATAACCTGAATCGAAATATCTATTATGGAACTCGTAATATTTATAATAGGGGTAGCCCTGCACAACAGAGTGGAGTTTATGCACCTCGGCTAAGAAAAAAGTACGGCAGATCAAAAGAACTTTAGGGTCGTGAAATTGGTTTAGCCAGAGTAGAGTGACTTCCAAGTATTTATTATTTATGAGCGCCAGAAAATCACTCCATCAAACATATATGAGCATACTCAAATCAGACAACTACTTATACATGTATGTAGCAAAGATTTAAGAACTTAATATTGTTTTACACTGCTTTTCTAAAACTACTGAAGTGCTTAAACTATAGTTGGTTGTTCACATCCGTGTAGGGTTAAAAATAATTAAGGTACGGACAGCAGTGTCTGCAAGCACATGCGTTTGGAAAGAGAACGAATATGGCTGATCAACTACGCAGTATTCCCTCAAGACGTTCTCAAGGCAGTCTTACGCCAGAAGAAACGACTTAACCCTGAACGTTGAATTAAATCTATTTAAATATTTTCAAAGCAGACCCTGTAAAAGATTCAGCGGACATCTATATGAACTTACAGTTATAAATAAATCCTCATAACAATGATAGAACATACATTGTCACAAAGAGGACTGTTTAGGAGGACTTACGGTCAAACGTTTAGTAATAGCTTAATAGCCCAGTCTAGCAGCACAATAGACTCGCATATCGTCATGCTGTGCTATTTCCAATTGACCAAGCACTTGCAGCGCTCGGTGCTCGCTTCGCTCGCAAATAGCTTCACCGAATCCCATCGCAAGTACGTTTTAGCATGTATTTATGTAAACGCCAACCGTAGATAGGTCAATTTACATACATTTTTAAAACGGTTTCAGCAAAAGTAAGTATGTCAGCGGATGTTGACGTTAAAGAAAATTGCACTTAGCCTATTTAAAATGTTGTAATACGCTCCGTGTTGGCACTTTGGTGTTGTTGTTTGTTTGCGTTCAGCTTTATAACTTTTTAAAACATGCAAAATGCCACTCCAAATCATTGTTCTTGTTTTTTTATCTGTGTATTTTTAGCCCTGGTGCAACGAAGACAAGGTGTAAAGAGACTTGAGCATTAAAGGTGAGCACGAAGCACGAACAGCTCGGCACCGGAACGGTACCGCCTCTCCTCATCGTTCCGCCATCAATCATACGCAAGCACGTAACGGAAGCGAATTAGAAGCAGAGTTGTCATCACGCTTACGGCTTGCCGGCAGCGCGTCCACCACACAGTTCGGCACCGGAACGGCGGCGGCTCAGCTCGAGCAGCTCTCTGTGTTCTTTATAAGAAACTTCTGTAACGCACACTTATCGGCATCGGAACGGCGACGTCTCACTTCGGCACAGGGGCGCAGCGCGTGGGTGACTAGCATTCACCCACCGCGCTTATGTCGCGCCACCGCCGCGCTTGCGTCTCTCCGCCGGCGCTGTTATGTGTGGTTTAACCTGAAATTTGAAGCTTTTATCTGTATGTTCCACTAGAGAAACCAATTTCATGACGAATGTTTCTAGTTTAGGTAGTTTTTTTTAGACAAAACTGAAATAATACTTTGTGTATAAGTAGACGTTTCCAACCTATCGATGCTGCTCCATATCTTTATTGTACTATATACCATACGATCCCTTTCATCCAGAAACTCCACGATCTCAGAACTCCTACAAAAATTGCAT
Source organism: Eudemis profundana (assembly GCA_947034925.1). Lineage (NCBI taxonomy): Eukaryota > Metazoa > Arthropoda > Insecta > Lepidoptera > Tortricidae > Eudemis > Eudemis profundana. The sequence goes on from OX344794.1 coordinate 34,072,843, forward strand.
TTTGCTTTAAAGTGACTACGATAAATTTTAGTTTTGGCATGTACTTCAATTGCACGTAAAGGTATAGGCGCATAATCACTAGCGTTATTCTAAATCTCTTTTACACATCTACTTATGCTGCTGAAAAGACACAAGTGACTTACGTCACTAACTCTAAGTGATATCACGCCATCTGTCCTCGTGTGTGTGTTGCATAGATGAGTTTTTCTGCCTCATCATCGCCTAAATGTAAGCCATCCACTTGCACTGAAGTTACCAGTTGTTCTGGCTTTCCTGGTCGCGGCCTAGCATCATCATCATTACCACACTAACATCAGTCATACCTACTCATTTTTGAGTTATAGATTCATGTTTCTGTTCCTTATGTGTTTTAAGACAAGTTACACCACAAAAAAGTATCCCAGTGTCTTTACCTTTGTGTCATTTAGGATAGAAGGCTCATGACAGTGACAAACTGGAGAGCCAATGTTGTTTTAGAGTTTCTGTAAACGTTTTTATTCAGATTGCATGGTAATTGTAGATGCACATATAAATATTTCTTGTTGAAGTCAGCATACCCGGCCAAATCTTATAGTAAATTCAAATGATCATCATTTTAAGCTAGATTTTAATTGAAAAAAGTTCAAATATATTCTCTCACAACTACTGCTAGTCAGACAGTCTGCCAACAGGGAGAGATGGCGGGAGATCGTGCGGAAAGCTGTGTCCGCCTCTGCCACCCATGTGGACGCTTCAGTGTGACCACGACCGCTCTGCCAAGAGCGAAACGACAGAGAAGAAGAACTACTTCTAGTAACTCTCGGAAAATAAAAATTTGTTACAACAAAATCACTTAATTAGGTATTATGTCGTGAATTACATTTGCGGCTTCTAGTCTTTAACTACTTAAATTCAATCAAACAGGAACTCCTGCCACACCAAATTACGAACATCTTAAGTCGCCTGTTCAACAATAGGTTTGGCCTCAAAGTGCTCAACTCAATCCCTAAGCATCTTAGGTAATGTCTAACTTAGAGCGTTCGACGAGCACAAGAACGCTCAACTTTAATTAATTTGATACTAGGCGTCTATTAGGTACTTGCACATTGATTGAGGGGATGCTTCTTGATGCGCTCGAGGCAATGTGCTTTACAATATACATATTATCATGTCCTTTAATTTGTAGAAGATGGTTTTGTAGAACAATGTTTAGAACAACATAAAAACAAAATAACATAGGCATAGACGCGCAATATTATTATCACATAAATAGAGTTACCCATTAAAATACAAAATCAAATCAAATCGTGTTAGTAAAGAATTTCTTGTATTGGGGACCCCTTTTTTTTTATTTGTTTTACTTTTATAATTTGTTGTTATAGCGGCAATAGAAATGCACAAACACATTCTGTGAAAATTTCCAGTCTCTACCTATTACGGTTCAAAAGACAGACAGCGGAGGTTTAGTAATAGGGTTCCGTTGGCACATTTTGTGTACCCAACCTTATAAAAGAGAAGAAGAAGGATAGAGTACTCCTAGTTGTAGGATGAAAAATAAAGGTGTCGTCGGTGCGGCGTGGGCACGCGGAGGGAATAACTTGCTTTATTATACTGCAACGATCGCAAACTTTATTGTTTCAACTATGCACCGGTACACAACGGATAACTTTAATATTGCCTGACAATCATTCTATTTGAATATTGTTCCAACACGTAAAGAATGGAAACTGCTTTCTTACGTTTAATTTTTTATTTATACTAGCGATCCGCCCCGGCTTCGCACGGTGTTTCTCTATTAGAGAAACTCTTAACTCCAAGCTAATTAGAAATTGAATATTTGTTCCTTTAAGAAAACCGGTCAAGTGCGGGTCGAACTCACGTACCGAGGTACATGAATAGTTCAAGAAAAACTGTATGGCGATTAGTTTAGTAGGAGCAAATAAGTGTGTATTACGAATTTTGCAAATTTCTCAAAAACGGTGCAAGTTAGGAAAAACGTTATATTTTTTATGTAATATTTAGGATGACATTAATAATTGGTAATTATTACAGATTTGTCTGTTCAGTAACTTCGAAGATAATAGGGGGAATGGTATTTTTTTAACGATTTTCGTCATGAATCTAAAACTACTAATTTAAAAAAAAAACAAAATGGTGTTTTAATATACAAATCAAGCCCTTTTATTTGATACCCCATTCGATATAATAGCTCTACTTTCAATTTTCAAAGTCACATTACGGACCCCTTTAAAAAAAAAGTAAAAAAAAATACAAGATTTTTTTTACATCCAATAGGCTCGGGTTAGCTATTTTTAATACTATTCCAAATTTCAAATCGATAGCAGCAGTAGTTTCTGAGATATCTGGCTGTGACAGACGGACAGACAGACAGAGTCGCACCATAAGGGTTCCTTGTTTACCATTTTGGTACGGAACCCTAAAAAGGATCTAATTGTTAAAACCAATTTACGGACTTAGGCGATTATAATGTAAATCGACACCAACTTGCTAATTATAATCAAATCACAGTTTACTTGAAACTTTTGTGAATTGAAAATTATATTTTTTTTATTACAGGGCATTTTTTTCGGATATGTATTTGCGTTTCACCTTGATATCAGCTGATGGAAAGTAGAGACAAGGTCTAATGTGGAGTACACTTACCCAGAAGACGCCTATTCACTCTTGCCTTTAAAAATATCCAATTGCAAGTTTCTGGAAACATAGACGCTGGAAGGGAATACCAATCAGTTGCAGTGAGAGCCGAAAATATCTTATAAATCATTATGTGCTCCATGGCGAATATCTTAATTTATGAGTAATTAATTGACGAATCATAAAGTAAGCTTAACCTTCCTACTAGGCCTGAAAATAGTAAGAACGTGGAGTGAGGTTTATCGACGCGCCCTCACAATACAAACTATGTAATGTTATTTTAGAGTGCAAATTGGTTTGCGTCTTCACGCATCTCCAAGATTTCACTTATTCTTACTTCTTTATGTGCAGTACTTTCCGGTTAGTAATACAAAGGCAGGATTTCGTGCCCGTACATACGCGTTGATTTTTCATAGAGCAGTCGTAACTAAGCTTGTGCTCTGTCAACTTAAATATAATTTGAGAAGCTGCAAATTACAAATAGATATGGGCATAACTAGATATTAATGTTAACTAGTCATTAATACTTATCGACACGTATGACATTACTAGTACACCCGTAAGCCTCAAAGTTACAAACGGTAAAAAATGTGGTTTCAATTTATAACAAACATTGTATATTGAAAGTATAAGCCAATACTATGTGCATAAAAAATAATTCGGTGCCGAAAAGCATTACAGTGGGGTCGGTATGAAAGTTGGACGGCTCGCCGCGATGGGCTTGCGGTGGGGCCCTAAATACCTAGCGACTACGGGATTATCAGGCCGGGTTTTCGTACGCACACTCCCTTAGCAACAAAAGTAAACAAGACACCTATATAATATTTAACAATTTCCCAGCCGGCGTAAATCCTCCTTCTTTGCGGAGTGAATACGCCGTTTCCAATAATCCCATGATCCTTATTTACTAGCGGAGGCTTGCAGGCCGCGGCCTAAGCCGTGCGAACATTCGCAACTAGTACAAATGTATACCTATTGCTCTTTCTCTGCCACGTATGTACTGAGATTACTGCACTGTTCAGAGCCCGTTAACCTTGTATATTATCTTTCCAAGATTTATTTATACAAGGATGTAATTAATATGTTTGTTTAAATCGTTTACTGTACAAGCAATATTTTCCAGGCCGGTCTATTCCAAAAATTCAGTACCTACAAAATATATACCTGATTTTCATGTTTATTTTAAATTCATCGGAGCACTTCAGGAATTGATACCAGTGGTGTTAACAAATTGGCTATATTTTATCATTATCCCAGCAGTGTAGCAAACAAAGCCATTCGTTATAGTTACCGACCACCTATACTCTTCTCGGTAGATAGCTACTAATGCTTTTAACGACGTTTTGTACTTTATACATATAAAACTGTACGTAGGTACGTATATTTTCTACTCGTATATCTCCATGTATCAAGTAAATATAATTATAACCGCAAGTGAATTCGTAAAATGTACAATTTTATTTGTATTATATTTTTATATCAAAAATATTTTGTTATTTTATTATTGCTATAAAATTTTCCTCTCCCACAAAGAGTTAACGATTATCATATTTTATACCGACAGCAAAGTATTCAGTTTTATGCATGACAATGCATTGTTACTGCAATAAGTATGCAAATTAAAGTGCAAAAGATTTATGCTTCATTTTATTTCAACTCTGTGCTTCTCTATTAGCTTTTTTTTTCGCGGAAATACAAAACTACATGCTCACCAAATGTTAAACTAATTATGTGTAAATTAATCCACAAATCATTCAAAAAGTTTTTATTACGAATCTCAGGAGCATGAAACCAATCTTTCAACGATAGGAAAGGGTCTTTTTACATTAGATATTCCTTAGAGGACATTATTGTCGTTCCATTTGTTAGAATTAAGAATTTTTTATCATTCGCGAAAGCTTCATGACAGATGACCGGAGGTAAATAAGAAACAGCAAGGTGTATTGTATAATCGATGCTCTCTTAAAGGACAGATGCTACAAACGGGTACTATCAATCTATTCCCCCGGCCGCACCCCGCCGCCCACCCCAGGGCCGAATTGTTATTCACGTCCCATTACCTCAATTTTTTAGAGTCGAGGTGCCTGAAAAGAAACCCTTTCACTTATTGTGTCTCATCTCTGAATAGGTGGAGGGCCATCGTGAAATTAAATTTCTTTAGATAAATTCATCCTTAATGAATGTTTGGTGTCTCAGACAGAAACGGCTCGAGAAGAACAGTTCCCAATAACAATATGTATAGTTAAGTTAAAGTCAAATAACTGAAACAAACAATAAATTTAAGCTACACACGGACGCACGAAATGGAAAAACGCGACAAGAATGTGTCTAGAATCGATTAAAGTACACCGCACACGTACGGGAATCGAGCAAACACGGAGAACCCGATGGGCCGACCGGGTGCGTGGAGTCACGCACGGCCTGCCGCGCTATAATTCAATAAGACGATCCAAACGCCAAGTGGAATCGAACACTTCTCTTCCACAACACAACCAGATTAAATAAAGTTAATCGCCGGCTTTAGCTATTCAACTGCGTTCGTTATATTATAATATTATAAGAATAATACGCTTCTACTGAGTGATAAGTCCGTACTTAATTGCGAGCTGCACTTACGGTAAATGATGTCCAGTTACATTAAATTAATATTATTTTCAATTTGTCTCGTAATATCGATAGGTGAATCATTAATCATTTCAATACCTGTTAACGTATCATGCATTTCATATTTTATTACATGCTGATAATTGATGAGCTTCAATTACTAAACGTTAATGCAAATAGCCAGTTAAGACAATCGCAAGCGGCTCTTATAATTTACATTCTCTACTGAATTATGTCGTATATTAACATTTGAATGGGCCACGAAAACGCAGACATTTTCGAAGTTTTTTTCAGCGAATGATTTGGGGTAAACATTACCATGACCATATACCTTACCTAAGCACGTAAAGAGCAACAGCTCAGCCGCCGAGGCGTGCAATTTCTCCAATCACAATACAATGGCGGCGGCGGGTAGCTAAACAAAGCTTCATTATGTGTTTAGCTCATTAAATAAATTAATGGATACGACGAAAGGGTTTTGGCACGCGCTTGCCTGATGAGACTCATCATATTGATAGCGCTTACATTTTGATATTGTCCCCAGCGCGGCGTGGCGCAAAGTCTGCGGATTACAGGGCATCGTGGCATTAGACACATAGGTTTGAAGAATTGCTCTATCAAGACAACATGTAAATACTAAGCAGATTATTATTGACATGTTTATAAATGTGGCTGTAATAAACCCGGAATTACTAACAAGGAAAGGTACCCAACTGCCCGGCTCCGACCTGATTTATTTTGATATATAAATCTCAACATATTGGAACAAACTGACCTCTAAAGTACTGAAGTGACTCCAACTTCTACAGAAAAAAATTCAAGCAAGTTGCTACTTAATTACTGGTTTGATATTATGTTTGAGAACATGAAAAAACGATAAGCACGTGTTTCGTTATATCGGCTGAAACTCATATTTTCCTAAAAAAAACACCCTTCAAAGATTAAGCCCTTTGAGGGCAAACTAGCAACTTGCTTGATTTTTTTTTCTGTAGAAGTTGGACGGCTTAGTCACTTTTCAGTACTTTGGAGGTCAGTTTGTCCCAATAGGTTGAGATTGGGCAGCTAAAAAAAAAATACATGTCTATTATTTTAAACTACTCTCTAACATAATATATCAAAATAAATCAGATCGGAGCCGGACAGTTGGGTACCTTTCCTTGTAAGTATTATTTAAATATTTAGATACCGAGAGCAACCCAATACGTATTTATAGTTAGGTCAGCTGGAAGAGATCCCTTACAGGGATAAGTTCGCCTTTGTACATAACCGTACTGTTTCTGTATGATTTTATGTGCAATAAAGTGTTTACATACATACATACATATAGTTTTTAGGGTTTCTTACCCAAAGGGTGCCAACGGAACCCTATTACTAAGCCTCCGCTGTCCGTTTATCCGTGCATCACATGGTTCTAGGCTTTGAACCGTAATAGGCAGAACCTTGAAATTTCACAGAATGAATATTTCTGATTTCTGAAGAAGAAGAAGAAGAGAAGAATAACAACAAATAATAAAAACAAAATAAAAAGAAAAATAAAAGGGGGTCCCCATACAAGAAACGTGTTTGTATCTGTCAGTCACAGGACTGTATCTTTTGAACCGTAATAAATAGAGATTTGAAATTTTCACAAAATGTGTATTTTTATTGTCACTATAAGATCAAATAATGATAAACATACAAAAAAACGTGTCTTTTCGGCGTTTTCTGCTTGATTTAAAATATTAAATAAGTAATGGTAATAGGTAGATACTTAATATATTCACATACTTGATATGTTCCAACAACATCAAACAATAAAATTAAAAGAAAATTAAAAATAAAAGGGGGTCCCTACACATGAAACGTGTTTTTTGGGGTCTTTTTGTTTGATTTTAATAATGGTAATAGGTAATGCTTGATATGCTCACAGAGTATGTATTTCTATTGCCGCTATAACAACAAATAAGAATAAATAAAATAAAGTTTAAAATGAGTAAACGTGTTTTTTGGCTTCTTTTTGTTCGACGGTGGTACGGAACCCTTCGTGTGCGAATCCTACTCGTTTGTTATCTGATCTAAATAAATAAATAAATATCCCATCAAAAACATTACATGTATAAAGATGCAAGTCTCGCAACGCAGTTCTCCTACAACAAAAAAGTTTTGAGATGTAATGTTAAACCAAATCAGTACCGGGGGGGTGTCCACAGAACTCGATTCCCACCGACTTGCCTATTATTAGATCTATAAAATGTGTTCCTCTACGGTTAAATAATTAGCAAGTCGGTGGGAATCGAGTTCTGTGGACACCCCCCCGGTACTGACTTGGTTTAACATTACATCTCAAAACTTTTTTGTTGTAGGAGATCTGCGTTGCGAGTCTTGCATATTTTTACCTGTAATGTTTTTGATGGGATCTCATTTCTTTTTGTAAGTGGTCTTCCTTCAATTATTACATTCCAATCCATTCTTTTCAATTTGAACTGCAAAACGAACTTTGTAATCGCATGTATTTGTATAGGATTACAAACGTATGTGTGCAGTTGTGACTGAAATTACAACATGTTTAGGTTTTTAAGGACTTGATAGGCTAAAAACTACCTATGTTTAAAATTTGGAGCCTGTGAGTCCTCTAGAAGTACCTTAGAATTATGATGATCATCAGTCAGTGAATCAGTGAGTCAGTGACAAAACTAAGGAATTTTGACATGCAATAGTTCTTAAACTGCACGTTCAAATTGAATGATATTGCGAATATATATAAGTCTTATTGTGCCCTATATATCCCTGAAATTTCAGGGTTCTAGCTTTAGCCAATACATAATTACGGGAGGCTGAAAATGGCCTCAATGGCTTCGAGAAAAGGATGGTACGGCCGTGCCTTTATTTTGCTCTACTTGGCGGGGGCACTGCCGTGCCCCCAGATCGGGGGACAATCTTACACTCATCGAGCTAGACCCAAACTAAGCAATTCTTGTACTATGGGTGCTAGCTAACTAGACGACGACATACATACTTATCTGGAACACTTCAAACAGTTTCGAATATAATGCTAGCATAAAAAGATTAGTCATAATGCAGTCTTAACGTCATTCGCCTTAGGAGTTGAGTGAGGTCGACGGAGCTGTTGTTGATTAATATGCAGATTGCTAGTTAGTGCCGGGCAGAAGTTTGGCTGCAGCGCGGGAGTTCAGCGGTGTCATATTGTATGATTAACCCAGAACCCCGTCCCGGCGGCCCTTGTTACGAGTGCAACTTCACAAAACTTGTAAGAAAGAAAACTAACCTAACTTGAGGCGATGATACTTGTGTACGTAAGCTAACAAACTCGAACAGTAAAATTTTCATTTCAAAATCGATTGTTTTCGACGTAAGTTTTTGCTTTCTTCGTCGTGTCCGGCACCGCACCAGAAGCAATTTAACCGTTAATTTATGAGATCTTTAGGGTCTAAAAAGATTATGGGTAGATTTTCAAGATGCCTATTTTAGGTGTCAGTTTCAAGCTGATTGTAACTAAAATATGATTAAATAGTATTAACATACGATGTTTTATACATTGCACTCGTTGAAAAAGAGAGAAGCACTTTCTTAAAGACCTACTTATATAGTTATAATAACTAAAGCTATAAAAAAACGGTCAAGTGCGAGACAAACTCGCGCACCGACCGAGGGCTCCGTACAAACTCATCAGTTTTTCATAAGTCATTAGAAAGAACACTAAATATTCTCTTAGAAAATATTGTTTAGTGTGATTATATTTGACGACCGCTTTAGCTTAGTTGGTAGTGAGCCTGCCTACGAAGTAGGAGGTCCTGGGTTCGAATCCTAGTAAGGGCATTTATGTATGTGATGAGCACGAATATTTGTTCCCGAGTCATGGATGTTTTCTATGTATTTAAGTATTTGTATCTATTAAATATATCGTCGTCTAGTATCCATAACACAAGCTTTATTGAGCTTACTATGGGGCTAGTTCGATTTGTGTAAGATTGTCCCCTAATATTTATTAATTTATTATTATATCTTTATTTAAAGCTGAGTTGGAACTTTTGACTCCTTCCCAAGCTAACAATAAGTCTCTCACGGGTACTTACGTCACGGACAGAGTGTAAAATTGAGTGTTAATTAAGGTGATTCGAGTCAGTCGGTTTTCCATAAAAACAAAAAGTGGGTCATTATTCACTTCCACAGCATCAATTACGTTTGAAATGTATTTTATTTTATTACTTGATGTCCGCGCAAAGCGATATGGAGAACTGACTGACTCGAATCACGCCTGCATGCAAAGCTTCAACCTCTTTAAGTTGGGTCTACAAGTTAGTAAGTAAGTGAGTTAATACTTTTTTATTATTATTTAATACATTATTCATATATTTATTCAAATTACACGACAATAGGTACATCGTCTCACTAAACTGGTTTCACAGTTTGACTGTGGGATCCGTGAGTCTATCTATACAATATAATAATTCCTGGCCCCTGTTTCACCACGCCGACAGGTGCGACAATTGACACAGATCTTCTTCTATATGAAAAATCATCAATATCACTATTACTATCACTAGTGTCACTACTACTCGCATGGAGAGCCATTTTGAACTACGCGTGCCTACCACGAAATCTTACACGCAGTTTGACACAGCCTCGTTCTCATGTCAAGAATTATCTACAATTCTACAAATATGTCGACTAGAAAAAATCATTTTCGTTTCACAACATAATTGTAATACATACAATTGTAGCAAAATGCGTGTCACGTTTGTAAGAGTTTCTATAGAAAATATTTTATAAAATTGTAATATGTCACCTGTCGCTTGACAATTGTCGCTCGACATATGTCACTGACAATTGTAGCCGTGGTGAAACAGGGGCCTGATGGCATTGAAACAACATTTATATTTAGAAAAAATGGTTACAATCAATTCCTGTTTAGAATTGCAATTTTGTCAAGCATCCTTATATGTGAAGTTACATTTATTCGAATAACAGAAGCTGAAGCCATAGCGCTGCATAAAATAGAGCAACTAACAAATAAAACGAAACTTTCGTGCTCCAAAATGTAAAGTGACAAAATGCACAGTTTAAGCCCTGCCGGGGCAATAAATGTAGTATCACTCTCTGTGGACACGCGGAGGCCCCTTTATTTAGCCGCGTTCGCTCGACCAGTATACATGCCTTATATTTTACGTAAAGCACTACGCCTGTAGCATTATCTAAATATAACGTAACAATCTCAGATAATATAACCTTTAACACACAATCTAGTTATAAAAAGTTGGAGGTCTAGTTAATTGTATTGTAGAAAATAATTTAAGAACTTGGGAAGGGAAGGATACTAAACAAGAAAGATATAAAAATCTTGCAAGATATTGATGATGCCTAGAAATTGTCGTGTATGTCATCAAAACCACAAAAGGTTTGGCAGATTTCTTGAGAATACCATTAAATTTGTGAAAACTGCTCAGAAAATCCACTGTCAAACTTGGCATCTTTTCTGATATCACTTTTCTCGGTGCCAATGCGAACTTATGTTTTGTGATTGGATATAAAATTTATCAAAACCAGTGTCTGAATGAGGTATTGTTATATATTAGATTGCTGTTGAATAAAGGGGCGAATGAGGGCCCCATCCCATGTTTACCGAAGCGGAATCCACTAAAGCTGGTCAAAAAACTGCACAGTGGATACGGCACCAGGCCCTAAGGTTGCGGCCCCTCTGAAGCGGAGACGTGTAGGGTCAACCAATCACATTAGTTGAAATCCACATCTCGTCACCACTCCGCTTCAATGGAAACAGCGAACGCTAATGTGTTTGATCGATCCTCTCTGCTCCGCTCGTCTCCACCTCAGTAGAGCCGCAGCCTACAGGTCGTTGGGTGGGATCCGAGCCGTGGCATGGATCGTTCCTCTGATCCCGCGGTTTATTAGAGGCGTGCCGTGGACGCTTACTATCACGAGCACGTTTGTTGCGCACTATAGGGAACGTGCACGAACTTATAGGTGGCAGCGCTAAACAACAAAAGAGACACGGGTGTACAATAAAGGAAACTATTACCCCTGTGAAATCAAGCTGTCAACGTCAATGGAAATATCTAAGTGTCAATGTCAAATATAGTAAGTCATAGCTACACTGATGTTAATCGTCCTTCATTGCGATAAAGTAACGGCGTTTCCGTCAATGTGGCCCAAGCGTGAGAGGGTACATGATTTAGATTAGCGGCACCAGTTGGCAGCACCTTCGTCGTGCACGTTCCCTATAAAAATTTTGTGGTTGGAATATTGTCGCCATTTTAGTGATTGTGTATAGACAATTTTTGGGTGTGAAAATAACCTAAAAAGACAACTGTGCAAAAATATTAAAAATATAACGATTTAATATAGTAATAGTGATTAATTATTACAAATATAAATCAATTTAACTAGATTAGGGGTAACTTAATTTTATTTTGCATGATCCAATTCGTTTTAAAATAGGTAGTTTTCACGTTTGAACCTGTTGGCTAAAAATGCCAGCATTTAAAGCCTGAGTGACTTCACTAAGTAAAAAAAAAAAATAAAGAACCGCGGAAATTTTTTTCTTTGCTTTTTGAATGTTCATTATGTATGTTTATACATGTTTATACCGAAAGTAAGGAACAATAAATATTGTAATTTTGTGTAATAGAACGTCGTTTTTTTCCTCGCATTCAAAGTGAAAAGTAGAGTGTTTAACGCGGGACTAAACAACCATAATGACACTCGATCTATAGTCACCTTCGCTACGCTCGGGTGGCTAAACACCTCGTGTCATTATGGCTTGTTTTAGTCCCTAGTTGAACAATCTACTATTTACGCGATTAAGTCCCGTTTTGTTATAATAATGAATGAAAATTGACAAAGTTTAAATCAATAAATTGTTCTCTATCGCGTTGTCAGATCTGTTTGAGACTGACATGACTGATATTTATGCATGGCATTAAAACCATGTCAACGGCTATAACGTTTGTGTGATATTGGATTTGCTGTGGCTAACGCAAATCCTCGAAAACGCCCTAGGGAGTACGGAGCAACATGGTTGGAATATCTACACAAGATAAGTCAGAAACAAGATAGACCGCAGGAATGAAAGCCTCTGAGATAGGTATCGAGTCAAACTCAAATGGAAATAGACTCTCTACTTATCACTGTAAAATGTATAAAAAATGTATTGCTGTATAGAAATCTTGCCTAAAAAAAGAGGTCAGGATTTAAACAGCGAGTCTATGCTCGACATTGTAACAAAAGCAATGGCTATATACCTCCGTTGGGTTTATCTTATCAGTACTCAAGAAAAATCAACTACGTTTTTTTCATATTACCTCTAGGCTTCTTTAATAATAGTAGGTATAATTACACCCAATTTATGAAATAGGAGTTAGTAGATTACAGTATGTACTCGTAATATACCGCGCTGAACATTACACATGTAAATTACGTACCTACATGCTAATAGTTAAATAATACCAACACAATATATAAGCCATTGATCTTTGTACTGTTTCTGTATGATTTTATGTGCAAGTGTTTACATACATACAATATAATACAAAATAAGAATCAATACAATTGTTCAATAAAAACCCGAGTATTTTTTGAATGAGAACAATCCGCGCCTCCGAATGGGGCCTGCATTAGCATGCCGAGACACCTGCACCGAGTAATACCGTAAGTAAAAACCCATGTACCACTCTCGTCCTGTGCCGACCGTTCGGCAAAAATGGGGAAACTCCACGAAAATATCCGAATCTTGTGCTCTCGTAAACTCGAGTGTGCTTCCACCCTTCGAGCATGCGGTAGATACACTTGAAATTCTCATGTTGCCTTAAAAATTATTACACTCTTCTCTTAGTCCAGCTATCTTACGGTTTTGCGGAATATTAAACCTTTGGTTTGTTTACATGTAGGTATAAATAAAGCATCGTTTTTAAGCCGGAAATTATCAAATATGATCAGTTGTAAGAGAAAATGCATACTCTTTAGATGTTTTAAATTAAAAAAATATTTTTGAGGGTGGTTTCCCAAATGCATAGAAATCAAGGAGATAGTGCGTTGATGATAAAAAAACCGGTCAAGTGCGAGTCGGACTCGCGCGCCGAGGGTTCCGTACAAACTCGTCAGTAGATACGTGAATAATTCAAGAAAAACTGTATGGTGGGACAAACTTAACTTTGCTCTTGTGAAACTGTTGTCCCTATACATCGACATATGCCGCGGTTAGTTTAGTAGGAGCAAATAAGGTTGTCTTACCATTTTTGCGAATTTCTAAAAAACGCTGCAAGTTAGGAAAACCGTTTTATTTTTCCTGTAATATTTAGGATAATATTAATAATCGGTAATTATTGCAGATTTTTCTGTTCAGTATCTTCGGAGATAATAGGGGGGGAACGGTATTTTTTTAACGGTTTTTGTCTTCAATCAAAAATTACATGTCTAAGAAAAAAAATAAAAATTGTTTTGTAATCTACAAATTAAGCCCTTTCATTTGATATCCCACTCGATATATTAGCTCAACTTTTGATTTATGACATCCCATTTCGGTCCCCTTTAAAAAAAAGTAAAATAGGTATAAGATTTGTTTTCTGTCCCATAGGCTCGGATTAGCGGTTTTTAACACTATTCCAAATTTCAAGTCGATAGCATCAGTAGATCCTGAGATAACTTGCTGTGACAGACGGACAGACAGACAGACAGACAGACAGACAGACAGAGTCGCACCATAAGGGTTCCTTTTTTACCATTTTGGTACGGAACCCTAAAAACAATAGATATACCTCAATATAGTCGATATAATGATGACCGGGACAACAGACAAAGAAACAATGGTACGATAAACAAGAGAACCATGAAATCCGTTTTCTAGCGGGCCCCGGATCTGCCTCCAGGCTGTTAGCATTCGCGCTACATCGGTTTTCAAAGCGTTAAACACCGAGAGGGGATTTTTTAAAACATTGTGTCAATCTTTCGTGTTCAGTGAAATGAAACTAATGCTACTGTTACGCAGATTCAAACAACTAGAACACAGACGTTAGTATACACTTATTTAAGAGAAACGATTCGATTTCTTGTGAGCGATTTTACGTAATAACTAATAACAAATATTGACTATTTCGAAAAAGGTTCATTTAAATAATGATTTTTTTTAGTTTTTACTAACAGTTGTATAATTATTGGTTCTACTACCAAATTACTACGAGTAAGTAATATAAATATATCTTATACTACAAATATACATTATACATGTAAAAAATCACATCACTTACAAATTGTAAATCATTTTAATATGTTTGGCGGAAGCTGACATATTGTATCGCGTATTAAATTACGGAATGATCTCCTCGCACAGATTGTAGCTGGCAATAACAACAAATTTCCCATTTCCGATCGAATGTAACGGCTCCAGGAGCGTCACACGTCGGCGTCGCAGTCGTGGATGCCATTCCGACAGCGTACAACAAAATTAGGTTACCATTTCTCTCGTATTGGTTGAGCTTGCTCTAAAATTCCACTTCGATTTCGAAGATAATTCTTGAGAGCTCGACGCCGAATTGACGTACTGAAATGTGACAGACTTATTGTGACATTCAGAGTCGTTGTAGTGGTGTAGCTTTGAAATGCGTCATAAGTAGGTTTACGCCACTAGTTTTCTGCAACGCAACGTCTGATATGCGCCTATTATTTTGCGTGTCATACGGGATTTAGAATTTTTTTCAAAGTCTGTTTATAGCCTGAGCAACACAACAATTGAGTCAATTCAGGAAGAGACATCGGTGATAATTAAAACCTCACTATCACTACAACAAACACAACAAAAAGAGATACCTAGTTCCACATTTATGCAGGCACAATGTCAATTTATTCAGAGCAATGACGCGTAGTTGCAGGGTCCAAGAGCCAGCTGGATGGTTCGCTTTATTTTAGCTCCAGAAGTGTTATGGAACCGCCATGTGCAACCCAAACTGAGCCAACTTATACGACTATAATGAAATTATAGTGCCATCCCTTCTGGTGCGACCGGTGTGACTCCTGTACGCGAGCGAAGAAAAAAGTTTTCAAGCAGCCGCTTGAAAATTGGCATGCTTGTTCACCACCCCAGGTCAAGTTGGCTCAATTCGGGTTGCACAGGGCGGTTCCACAACACTTCGGGAGACTCTTGAATACTGCAACTACGCGTTGCTTTTAACTAATTAAAATAACTAAAACTATTATTTCTGTAACCGTCTTTTGATTTATAAAGAAATTATTATTATTTTGATAATATTGTCTTCGGTTTCCGCGATTATCACTCATAGTAATAAAACAACTTAAACGGATTAAATCGCGTATATTACTACATTTTAAGTCCCGACGTTTCATAACCCTTTCCAGCGTTCGTGGTCGCGGGTAGACTGAGAAAATCATAAACTTCCTCTGTCAAAATTACTGTTGTGTGTGTTGTGTAGTAATATACGCGATTTAATCCGTTTAAGTTGTTTTATTACTATTATTTTGATGTTTAGAAATGATTTAATATCCAATACATCTAAGTATGCTCATCATTCAAAGGTTTGTATGATGTAGAAGATGGTGACACCCAGTTTAAATTAAAAAAAGCAGAAAATACCGCGTATTAAAGTGCATAAATCCGCCATTTTGCTTTTTTTTTAAACTTTACATACCCAGTGACACGCGCGCCATCAAGACGAATCTAATGATGTATCATGTATCAAAATCGGGTTTGTCGTTGAGTAGTTACGAGCGGACATACATACATACAGGTCAAGGCCCTCCTTTTGGGCTTCGCCGCAGTCGGGTAAAAAAACCTTACTTTTTTAAGAAAAAATACTACAGTAATGAAATTAATCTAAATATATAAAAGAAGAAGTCCTGACTGACTGACTGACTTACTGATCAACGCACAGCCGAAACTACTGAAGTTAGGAACTTGAAATTTTCACAGTAGGGTGGTTATATAACGTAAGTAAGGGATAAGAAGGGATTTTTTGAAATTCATCCCCAAAGGGGGTTAAATGGGGGTTGAAAGTTTATATGGGGACCATACGATTTTTAAAGTAGGAGATCTGAGACTTCGAACATAGACTCTTTAATACAATTTAAAAAAAGTAATTTCACCGTTTTTGGAAATTCATCCCCAAAGAGGGTTAAATGGGGGTTGAAAGTTTATATGAAGACCACACGATTTTTAAAGTAGGAGATCTGAGACTTCGCATATAGACCCATCAAGATGAGTACAGGAAAGTAATTTCACGGTTTTTTGAAATTCATCCCCAAAAGGGGTTAAATGGGGGTTGAAACTTTGTATAGGCACCAAACGGTTTTTGACGTTAGAGATCTGAGAGTTTGCACATAGATCCTTCAATATGACATGAGAAAAGTAATTCCACCCTTTTTTGAGATTCATCCCTAAAAGGGGTTAAACGGGGGTTGAAATGTTGTATAGGGACCAAATTATTTTGAAGTTACAGATCTGAGAATTCGTATATAGACTCCTCAATAAAGGTCGAAGAAAGTAATTTTACCGTTTTTCAAAATTCATCCCCAATGGGGAACATCCTAAATGGGGGTTGAAACGATTTTTGAAGTTGCAGCTCTGAGACATCGTACATAGTCTCCTCAATATGAGTACAGAAAAATAATTTCACGGTTTTTCGAAATTCATCCCTATAAGGGCTTAAACGGGGGTTGAAAGTTTAAATGGGGACCAAACGATTTTTAAAGACGGAGATCTGAGACTTTGCACATAGACCCATCAATATGAGTACAGGAATGTAATTTCACGGTTTTTCTAAATTCATCCCCAAAAGGGGTTAAATGGGGGTTTGAAACTTTGTATAGGCACCAAACGATTTTTAAAGTTAGAGATCTGAGAGTTCGCACATAGATCCTTCAATATGAGATAAGAAAAGTAATTTAACCCTTTTTCGAAATTCATCCCTAAAAGGGGTAAAACGGGGGTTGAAATATTGTTTAGGGACCAAATTATTTTTAAGTTACAGATCTGAGACTTCGTATATAGACTCCTCGATAAAGGTCTAAGAAAGTAGTTTTACCTTTTTTCAAAATTCATCCCCAACAGGGGTTAAATGGGGGTTAAAACGATTTTTGAAGTTGGAGCTCTGAGACATTGTACATAGGCTCCACAATATGAGTGTAGGAAAGTAATTTCACGGTTTTTCGAAATTCATCCCCAAAAGGGGTTAAACGGGGGTTGAAATTTTGTATAGGCACCAACGATTTTTGAAGTTGGAGATCTCAGAGTTCGCACATAGATCCTTCAATATAAGTAGAGAAAAGTAATTTCACCCTTTTTCGAAATTCATCCCTAAAAGGGGTAAAACGGGGGTTGAAAGTTTAAATGGGGACCACACGATTTTTAAACTAGGAGATTAGTTGCAAAAAGTAATTTCACCGTTTTTCAAAATTCATCCCCAACGGGGGTTAAATGGGGCTTGAAACGATTTTTGAAGTTGGAGCTCTGAGATATCGTACATAGTCTCCACAATATGAGTACAGGAAAGTCATTTCACGGTTTTTTGAAATTCATCCCCAAAAGGGGTTAGATGGGGGTTGAAAATTTGAACTTTGAAGTTAGAGCTCTGAGAAATCGTACATAAACTCCTCAATAAGAATAAAGAAAAGTAGTTTTACCATTTTTCGAAATTCATTCCTAAAAAGGGGTCAAACGGGGGTTGAAACTTTGTATGGGGACCAAACGATTTTTGTAGTAAATCTTGAACTTCGTTCATAGACTCATCCATAAGAGTAAAGAAAAGTGATTGCTGTTTTTTGGAATTCATCCCCAAAGGGGTTAAAATGGGGGTTGAAACTTTGTGTAGGGTACAAACGATTTTTGAAGTTGGAGCTCTAAGACATCGTATATAAACTCCTCAATAAGAGTAGAAAAAGTGATATTTCGTTTTTCTAAATTCATCCCTAAGAAGGGGTCAAACGGGGGTCAAAACTTTGTATGGAGACCAAACGGTATTTATAGTAGATCTTAAACTTCTTACATAAACTCATCCATGAGAGTAAAGAAAAGTGATTGCTGTTTTTTTGAAATTCATCCCCAAAGGGGTTTAAATGAGGGTCGAAACTTTGTATACGGACCAAAAGATTTTTGAAGTTGGCGATCTGGGACATCGTACATAGACTCCTTAATAAGAAAAAAGAAATGTGGTTTTACCGTTTTTTCATCCCTAAAAAGGGATCAAAAGGGGGTTGAAACTTTGTAAAGGGACCAAACGATTTTTGTAGTAGATCTTGAACTCATCTAAAAAAGAAAAGAAAAGTGATTGCAGTTTTTTGAAATTTATCCCCAAAGGGGTTTAAATGGGGGTTGAAACTCTGTATAGGGTCCAAAGGATTTTTGAAGTAGGAAATCTGACACTTCGTACATAGATCCTTCAATAAGGGTACAGAAAAAATGTTAAACCATTTTTTGAAATTCATCTCCAAGGGTTATAAATGGGGACCAAAACTTTATAAAGGGACCAAATGATTTTTAAAGTAGGGTATCTAAAACTGATTAAACTGAATAGAACTCAAATGATTTCACGGTTCATTAAAATTTATCTCGAAGACGGGTTGAGTAAGTAGGGGTTGAAAGTTTTTTTAGGGACCCGTACAATTTTTAAAGTAAAAGGTTTTTAACTCCATGCATAGCATATAGCAATTAGTAGATTGTTTTTTTGTGTAAGTAACAAGCGGTTTATTAAGTGCATTTAATTTTTTGGTAATAATCCTTAAATGGACTTAAGAATTGATTTTCACGGTAAATGTGCATTGTGCAGTTTTGGGCCCAATATTTGAGGGTTTTGTTTAATTACAACAAAGTTTATGAACAAATATCAGAAACTATTAATTGCCTATTAAGATTAATTGCCTAATTATAATTTACACCGCAGACGAAGTCGCGGGCATCAGCTAGTATTCAATACGACACTTAAACATGTTTGTTGTCACACAAAGATATTATGTGACGATAAATCTGGCGCTTTGAATATTGCAAACTATTTGATGCTGAAGGTATTTTTTCTATTCCATTCACGTTAACTAATCATCTGACATACGTGGACGGCCCCAAGTACGATCTTACTTCCTAATCGAGGATCTTCTGTTTACCCACTGGTTCTAGTTACTAGATGATGTTTTACAGTCAATCACAAGAGAGTTCTGGAAACCAACAGTATACTCGTAGTATCTCCGCATGATATTTAGACAGGTATACGGTCTGTATTCATCAGTTTTGAACCCACATCAGAGTAAAGTTGACGCAGTGGGGCCTTAATTACATAGGGGGGTCGGTCCTTTTTAGGTACCTCAGTAAAGACCATCAGAAAGTTTGTAACCGCTAACGTTGGAATTTATATCGCAAAAAGCTTCCAGTGCGAGTTTGAATCCCTGGAAACGGATTCGGTGCAATTATGTCAACTCGGAAGCTTAAGTAATAACAAATATAATAATTATGTTCCATTTCTCTTTACTCTTGCGGCTGACTAGCTAACTGACATAGACAAACGCCTTAAAGAACAAAGGCTAGTCGTAGCTATTACTATTATATATTCGTGAGTACCAATCCAACCGTTGAATTAACAATTTTTCTTGAAACCGACTTATTTCTTATTTACATCTTCTGAGTAAATATTTTATTTTAATGGTAAAAAATACTTTTGATGTTTCCCTTTATTTAATTACGCTGGTAGGCGGGCACCGTACCTGAAACATTTTTCAAGCGCCCAGGGGACGCATTGATCAGAATGAATACAGCCACCTGCCACTTTAGAAATATTTTTTCTTTTATAATAAATAATACG
Source organism: Eudemis profundana (assembly GCA_947034925.1). Classification (NCBI taxonomy): domain Eukaryota; kingdom Metazoa; phylum Arthropoda; class Insecta; order Lepidoptera; family Tortricidae; genus Eudemis; species Eudemis profundana. Next base: position 34,092,888 of record OX344794.1, read on the forward strand.
AACGGATTTTCTTATAGATATTTTTAAGTGTAGCAAGAACAATTTAGAATAGGTCAGTCAAAAATAGACTTTTGAGTTTGGCCGTTTCATGAAAAATTAAACTAAAAAATACTTGAAACACTCTTCTTGCATTTTTTTGTTGTAGGTATGCTTTCTTGGAAATAACACACCGAGAGCGGCTCTAACGATTTTGATAAAATTTGGTACAGAGATAAGTATAGTCTTACGCGTACTTTTAGTAGAAGAGCCTAACTACGACCTTCCTTAATCCTTTTTCTTAAGGAAACAAAACTTAAATACGATTACAGCTAATACACACAATACGCCAGAGTTGCCTCCCCTTATCCTGGCAAGGGTAGGCGAACTGGCATTTCCCCTTACATAACGCATATTTTTTATACATTTATTCCTAATGCAACAATGTATATGCCTACAAGGCCTCTGAGTGTAAGCGTTGATGGCACACCCATTGGGCAGGTAAGAGACACGAAATTTGATTTACAGTATTCCGATCAAGAAAAAAGTAAGCAGATACCTTGTTGTTTTATTCATGTCTTTTACTATAGCTTGGCAACTTCGTTGATGACACTCACATGTGCGCTTTTTGTTATGTGCAGCCGTAACTACTCACACAAGTTACCGCCAATACAAACGACGACCGACGGAAGCAGCCTCCGGAGACCCCCGTTCGTGTTGGCGGTAACTTGTGTGAGTAGTTACGGCTGCACATAACAAAAAGCACACAAGTGAGTGTCACCAACGAAGTTGCCAAGCTATAACGACAAACATTTCTATAATAGCAATTACCTTAACTGTAAATATAAATCCCTTAATAATTTTCAATATTTTAATTAATTTCCAGGATACGATTAAGATAAAAGATGAGGAAAGATTGATTTTAGGCAGTATCGTACACTATTCTTAAGTTAACCTACATATTATGTAAAATCTAATTACTTAGTTTTCATAACGAGCCCCTCTTCATTTTTTGCACCAGTCCCTATCATACTTAACGCCACTGGATCTTAAATGGGTACAATAATAAACGGATCCGTTTAATAACAGCATGCAGCTAACCTCTTGTAGTATTAAGTATCATACTATCGGACGCTTATGTATGATAATACATGGTAATCTCTCGAGAGCAGAACGGCCAACTAGCCATATTCAATGTAATCGCTTTGACGCTAATGCCATTACGTTTACGCGCCCGTAACGAATTCCGACCGAACGTTTATATCAATCGATAGAATATGACGTAAAATGAACGCTAATTAATTTATATAAGTAGGTATAATTTATATAAGAATGTTTGGGTGAACCCAAGCGATTCAACAGTAAGTATGCTATTATATTATAATATATGACAGATCAAATCAGCTTCTTTTTATGAAAACAGTGTCAAAATGCTCAGAAAGTATGCAGTTTAGTATGAAATACTGTCTTGTGACATCATGCTCAACATGATGCCTTATTTTTAGTTTTTGTCGTCTTGCAATCGTTGGTGGCACAAAAATGACAGTATATCATATCTTTTATGCCATACTTGGCCATAAAGTGGCTTTTACCGCACGCTACGCGTACGGAAAAAGCCAGCCAAATGCCTGTACAGGCAACACCTTATATAACATTAGAAGAGTTCCCTCAATTTCTCTAAGATCCCATCATCAGATTCTGACCTGGTGACAATGTGACCCTTTCAAACAAAAAAAGAATTTCGTTCCAGTAATCGAGTAATCGGGGAACTAAAGATTCTGACGAACTGAGCACCTAATCCTTTTTTTAATTCAACTAAAATGTATCAAAAAGCAAACGACGATTCGAAATTAGCATGTTAGATAATTTCTGGACCGGATCGTTGTCAATAGGTATATTTCGCATCGACTGTGTGCGATAGCCTTTACAGTATTCAATTTCGGGAATACGTCTCACGCACGTATCTCCCGTCACTTCAGATAGATAGCGAGATCCATCAGATGATGCTGTTGTTGGTTATCAATCATGTTCGCTCGATAGCGAAAATATCTACGCCACGTTTATTGATACTGATAGCGGATATCTGATTTTGTTTTGCTGGAGCCTTGATTTAAAGAAAAAGGAAACGAACCTGTATTGTATAAAAACAGTATCTATAAGAACTTGGAAATTCATTTTTTTTTAAACTGGACAAGTGCGAGTTGGACTCGCTCAGCGAGGGTTCCGTACAAATACTTTAAATGAAGACAATATTTTGTATGATTTAATTACAAATGTATAGTTTTCAGATTTTTCCCTATACATGTAATATAAGACGGTATTACTTGCCAAACTTCATAGTTCTAGGTCAACGGAAAGTACACTATAGATTTCGGTTTCCTTGAGAGAGTCGAAATATACGTTTTTTGCGGCATAAACGGCCATATCTTTTTTGTACGTTAACTTGAATGTTTGATTTTTTCATAGTTTCAAAGGACCGTAGACCTGGCTGGCTTTATATTTCAACTTAATACCTCCACGCGGTCCCGAGATAAAGGGTCTTGACAGACAGACAGACAGACGAACAACAAAGTGATCTTATAAGGGTTCCGAATAAATATTAGGCCAATTTGAACTCTTGCACAATATAGGCTGTTTTTTTAGATATTTAAGGAAAGGCAAATAAAAAACTATGTGATTCGGTTCGTTCAGCCAATCGAAAAACCAGAGCCAAGTCCAGCTAAAGTTCAAAAAAAGTAATATTTTGAATCTGTGGTACATCTAGGTACAATACTTTTTTTTAATGCCTAAAAGAATAGACCATATGACCACGCACCTCAACGCAGCATTTGCGTCAAAATGAATTAACTTTACTGCAGCCTAATAACCACATTGGATGACTATCAATACACAAGATTGTATCAACCTAACTGGACACACTGCGAACTCATAGCTTGATGAGAGTGTAATACTCGTATGAAACCCGCCATGTGTTAATTCCAATTTCCAACATCCATATATACAGTTTAGCGTTAATGGCAGCTTAATCAGTCGTAACACCTACCTACCGCACTGACAGTGACGGAGGAGTCAAAGGCTAGTCTAGATTATCCTTGCTAGTGGTTATAGGTAATGCTCTAATTACGACTTCAGTTCAATAACCTCTGTAATTTGAAGTACCTTACGCGTATTTGGAATCAATTAGTTCTTGACAGAATGCGGATAAGCACCTAGAAACATATTCATCGAGTTGCTGATAAAAAAAAATCATGACATAAGGCATTTGTCCACTTAAGAACTTGGCCAAAAAAACTGGTTTTAATATAAATATGACTTGTGCTGAGGGTGACATACAAACACATTAGAATATGATTTATAAAATAAATCAAGTTTCTAATGAAATATATGAATTTATGCGAAATATCCAAAAGACAATGGACAATCAGACAAAACTTAAATTGAAAACTATGAAATCATATCTCATTCTGGAACTGAGAAACCCAATATAATCTTCCACTCAGCCGCCATTAGCAGCCTAAAACGTCAGTATGAAATATTAATTCATATCATAGTCACATCCTTTGGCCCCAGACATAATGATATTGACAATTCGGCTGGCGTAACGAACCGCACTGATCCTAAACCTACACTACAAAGGAAACTAGTATCAGCAGAAAATAATTTCATTACAGTATTATACGTTTTCAACTGTGTTTATAAATTACATGCCAAGCTCAGATGTTTTCTAATCTAATAACCCGAAATACCCTACGGACATGTTCTTTCGCTAAATACGTAAGACCGATATGGCTAGTGTAGCGCTGCCTTATAATATAATAAATAAAAAGCAATTTATCGTCTTATTAGGTCAATTGACGACCGCTTTAGCTTAGTCTTCTAGCTTAGGCTTAAGATGCTGGGTTCGAATCCCGGTAAGGGCATTTATTTGTGTGATGAGCACGAATATTTGTTCCCGAGTCATGGATGTTTTATATGTATTTAAGTATTTGTATCTATTAAATATATCGTCGTCTAGTATCCATAACACAAACAAACCTTATTGAGCTTACTATGGGGCTAGTTCGATTTGTGTAAGATTGTCCCCTAATATTTATTTATTTAATTACACACAAATGTAGCTGTAAACAAATATCACGAAAAGTAATTGAAGGCATGTTTAGAAAAACAACATAACTGCACGGGATGTGATTTTACAGGAGATCAATAAAACTAAATAACTCTTGAAGTATTACTTATTAGAGCTTCACATTGTATAGATAATGTAGAAAAATGGCCACAAGTTAAAAACTACATCATTAATTATTTTAGCAATCTTATTTTTTTTTAAATCATTAAAATATCTTTATCGACTATGCCGTTTTTGTAAAAAAAATGTTACTTATGTTGTTTTTGTAAAAAAATCAATATTTTTCATAGAAACTTCATTTTTACATTTTGCTTGATTCAGGTTTGATTGGCAAATTTAGTTTATTGTAATGGTAATTCTCTAGTTTATATAAATTCTACATTCCAGTATCGTTATCTTCACCATCCTTATTTTAAAGATACAATGAGTTAATTTTGAATAATCGGGATCATCATAGGACACTATCTTTTTCTGCAATTGTAGCGCCTTCGAGGTCTAACAGAATGAGACCAGTAAGTTGCATTTGTAAAAAATGATAGTTACCTATGTCGTTTTTGTAAACATCCCTTCAATTGAGTTTCACTACTTCCATAGTGATCTTATGTTACGCAGTGTTCAGAAATTTACGAGTGTAAAGTGTCCAGGCTCGATATAGCCGCGACATCTCCGACCCGCGCGACCTCAGCCCTTGCTAGGCTAGGTCTCACCCACACAACCACACGCGCCACCGCATCTGAACGTCACCATTTGCATTTTATTGCCAAAGTTTCTGGCCGCAGAACGCCTATTTTTATGGTAAACTTATTCAAATGCACGGCGACGTCATAAATCGGGTAAAGGGGTATTCTGGCATGAAAGCGGAAAACTTTTAGAGTAGGTATATAACGTGGTCTGTACCTTGGACAACATCCTTTTTACAGATATTCATTTAGAGTGGTTCATGAATCAATTTCATGATTGTAAAAATACGTCATTTACCTTCCGTTTCGTAAAGTTTGTGAATTAGCCCTAATAAACAAATTGAAGGGAGGTTCACAAAAACTACGTAACTACGCTGGCTTAAGCATCCCTTCAATTGTAATTAAAAAAAAACCGGTCAAGTGTGAGTCGGACTCGCGCACCGAAGGCTCCGTACAAACTCGTGAATAGTTCAAGAAAAACTGTATGGCGGTTAGTTTAGTAGGAGCAAATAAGTATGTGTTACGATTTTTGCAAATTACTAAAAAACGATGCAATTTAGGAAAATCATTGTCATCATGTTATATGTTCCTGTAATCTTTAAAATGATATTAATAATTGGTTATTATTACAGATTTTTTTGTTCAGTAACTTCGAAGATAATAAGGTGGAATGGTATTTTTTTAACGTAAAAACGTTCGTTTATGACCAAAAGGTCATAAATCAAAGAGTACATGATTAACAAAAAAAATTGACGTTGAAATTTACAAATTAAGCCCTTTCATTTGATCCACCATTTGATACAATAGGACAACTTTAAATTTTAGACCTCCCATTACGGCCCCCTTTAAAAAAAAGTAAAAAGGTACAAGATTTTTTTTTTCATGTCAAATAGGGTCGGGTTAGCGACTTTTAACACTATTCCAAATTTCATATCGATAGCAGCAGTAGCTCTGGCTGTATAAAATATATCTGGCTGTGACAGACTGACAGACAGACGGACAGACATACAAACAGAGTCGCACTATAAGGGTTCCTTTTTTACCATTTTGGTACGGAACCCTAAAATCAGCAAAGCCACCTATGTCATCACATCAATCAGGGGGGTCAGTCAAGTTTCACATCAAGATCAAATAAAACACTTTCGATGTTTCTTATTGAATAAAATCAATTTCCTTCTAGTGGAAATTTCATTATTTGACCACCTGCGCCAGAGCTCGATCAACCGAAGAACAATACAATAGAGCCCCCGCTCAAATATTTATCGTACAACATGTTTTTAAATAAGCCCAGTGATAACTTATTTATTCGTCTGTATAGTGTCAGCCCATAATCATTAAAATATAGAGTATTCTCCTCAGAGAACTACATATAGTACTTTATAATACAACAATACTTTGTAGCACACCGAAAAGAAATTAGCCAAGATAGTTAGAATAAGTTTATAAAATTCATTTATTTAACAGAAAGATAAAATATAAAAACAGTAACTACCTAAAGATAAAGGTCACTAGGATATACTCTCTTTTGATGGTGACAATATCTGTATCCCTTTCATGAAGGAAGCACTGGCCGAATGGTCGATTCGCTTTCCAGGAGGGGAGAAACCCAACAGCCTCGCCTCGCAAAGACTTTGGGATGAGATTTTGTGCGAACAGGCATATACAGATGTAGTGAATTCTGTTTCAGGGAAAGATGTAGCCCGGCTGAAGGCCGTTAGAGCACCAGAGTCTGGGGCGTGGTTGCACGCATTGCCATCACCTCACCTAGGAACGTTACTCGACAATGACACATTGAGGATTGGAGTGGCCTTGAGGCTCGGTGGTAAGGTGTGCGAACCACATGTTTGTGTATGTGGGGTGATGGTCAAATCGGACGGACACCATGGCCTCAGTTGTTCACGGTGTGCAGGTAGGATCCCCAGGCACTGCGCCATTAACGAGTTGATACGCCGCGCCATGATATCAGCCAACGTGCCGTGTATTTTGGAGCCCCGAGGTCTGAGCCGTACAGATGGCAAGCGACCGGACGGTCTTACACTGGTTCCGTGGGCGAAAGGCCGTAGTTTATTCATTTATTTATTCATTTATTCATTGCACCATGGTAATATACAAAGTTTGCTCTGGGATGCAACTTGCGTTAGTACTTTCGCACGCACTCATCTGAATCACACGAGCAGAATGGCAGGTGCCGCGGCAGAGTGCGCAGCCAAACTAAAACACGGCAAATACGCGAACCTGGAACCAGTGTACGATTTCGTCCCGGTTGCTGTTGAGACCGCTGGGCCATGGGGTGCTGAGGCGAAAAATCTAATAAAAAACATAGGGCGCCGATTGAGAGACAGGGGCTGTGACCCCCGGTCCGGTTTTTACCTGGTCCAACAAATATCATTGGCCATACAGCGGGGCAATGCGGCTGGCATATTTGGCACTTTTGGACCAGGTGTGTCGGGCCGGGATCTAATTTAGAAAAGTATTTAGTTCTAGTAGTTTATTCCGTACAGTATATTTAATTTTAATTTATTTAGAATAAGTATAAGTTAGAATACTAATACCTATCCCCAAATTGATGTCGTTATCAAAAGTTGCTGAACAATTGTAGTGATCTTCGACGAGTAGAATCGATCCTTGCTTCGCACTTAAATCTACAAGCCCGTAGGCATCCGCGATGTAGTCTGAGCATTTATTCACTTTGTTCACAGACATTCGTTATGGAAGAATATTTGTGGGTTATACCAACATTGTATTTAAGCGCTTTATGAGCGATGGTTAACAGTGAAGGTCCGCCCACGCAGACTAATCGTGACACCGTATGGTTTGTATTGACGAGTAAAGTCTGCGTTCACGTGCGTTACATCAAAGTTTGATAGGATAGGCTAGTATTCACATGGTACATATGTGAATGCAATGAATAAGTGAATATGAATATGATATAAGTACAAGTGGGAGTAATTGGATCTAGGGCAGTTTGGAAGAGGTCGTCGTCATCGATATATTACGCATAGAGTTGGGGGGCGGGGGGTCGAGCCAAATGTGATAGCCTATATTAAATAGAAGGAAAATACTAGGAAAAACTGTGAAATAGGGCTGGTGGAGGATGTCTAAAAATTTGAAAAATCGTGCGACGTATGTGGAAGACCCCTGTTTAGCACGCCGGTCTTAATAATGATTATTGTTGATATTCGTTTATGGCTTAGTTAAGCATCGTTGATATTCATTGATTAATAGGTAAGCACTGCAATTATGTTCCTCGAATGTTATTTTTTATGAAATAGGGGGCAAACGAGCAGACGGGTCGCTTGATGGTAAGCAATCACCGTCGCCCATAGACACCTGCAACACCAGAAGAGTCACAAGTGCGTTGCCGGCGTTTCAGGTGGGAGTACGCTCTTTTCTTGAAGGTTAACCGTATGACTATTATGATTGTGTTTTGATTGTTACATACATAACTGTGACACGTTTAGCTAAGCGGGTGTGACTACGTCCAGGGTTTTAATCCCGCTAAAGGCAAATATTTATTTAATTAATATAGGTGTTACTTTGTGTATCTTGGGTAAGTATTTAACTATGTACACTTGAGAGCAGATATTTCGGGTCACTAACATGTAATGTAATGACCCGGAATATTTGCTCTCGAGTATATATTGCCCTGGAACCTGTAGTAACAAACATTATGTATCTAGTTCGGTACTAGGTCGATTTGTGTAGGATTGTATGTATGTAAACACTTTATTGCACATAAAATCTTACAGAAACAGTACAAAGAACAATTGTTATGTACAAAGGCGAACTTATCCCTGTAAGGGATCTCTTCCAGCTAGCCATTGAGGATTGTCCCTCGATATTTATTTATGGGCTGTAACTCTAAATTCTATTTATTTTCTTTATATTACTTGTATATTTATATTACCTGTATGTGTAAATGTTAATGTAATTTATATTCATATTCAGTGAAAACAACAACAGAATGTAACGAGGTTTCAGCCATGAGAAAATAATTAATTTATTTCTTGACAAACTCGATACTCGATGGCCAGTGCCGGGCGTACATAATAATGTAATTATACCGCAGTTCCTGTTCACTTGCGTGTCTGTCCATCGCAGCACCTCCTTTTCATGCCAGTACAAATATGACACGGTGACTGCTTCCAGGACGGTGCTACTGAGAATTGTACTGTCATTATATATTGCTTTTTAAAAAAAGTAATACATATTTTTATAGGATTTTTAGAAAGGTAAATTTCATAGGCCATTTAACGTAAGCTAAATCTTGTAAGTTTAAAATTATGAGCCCTTATTGGGTTGAACCCGTGTCTGATAATAAAACTTAACGAAGTATGAAGCTTGAAATAAATCTATCTTGTTCTTAAATGGTTACATATAACCATGTTTTATTTTATAATTAGAAAATGCGGGTGTTATTATAGTACATTACACAACTAGGGTGGTAATACAAAGAAAGTCCGAGATCGCAGAAGTTTACGGCCCGAGCTGCAAGCGATCGAGGGCTTTCTTTATTACCTCCCGTGTTGTGTACATCATTTTATGTTTACACTTGTCCAGAATGCGGCTTTTTCCGAACGTGCAGCGTGCGGAAAAGCCACTTTATGGCCAGGTGTGGCATAAATTGATCAATATGATACAATCTCTACAATAATATGCGCAAATATATCTAGAAGACAAGTATTTATGAATCTATGATAAATGATTTACCAGCGGACTAAAACTGTCATGTCAGTTTCGTTTACCGCGAACTCGCGCCGTCAAACTAAGCGACGTGGAGGTTATAACTGTCAAAGTTATTATTGCTCGCTGCTTCCGTTACAAAACGTTCAAGGAGCTCAAACTTAGTTTATTCAATAACGAAATGAATTTAATTAAAGTTAGCTGAACATTGATCTTTTAAACGGAATCTGATCGGTAACGACACAAAAGCTTGCTCAAGTTGTACCCGGCGGGGAATTATTATCTTAACTTTCTGGATCGATGATTTACCCTATTGTGCCCGTATATTGTGCTTTTTGGGGCTTCCGAAAATGGATCACAAAAAACAACTTACGACGAGCGTAGGTACATTTTTTGTAGTAGATGTGTACTTACTTAATTATAATGCAGAATAAACAAGCGTTGCAGTGTTTTAGTTCGAAGAGTTTGTCAATTTAATTATACAGGATGTTAGGTAATGAATGGATAACCTGTGAACTGGTGATAGAGAGCACTTAGGTCTATCAAATAAAGCTACTATAGGTTTTGTAAAAGTGTCATAATTTTTGAGATATTTTGACTTATGTAATTAAAATAACCACATTTTTACTAAAAAAAAACCCGACCGCGGTGCACTTTGAAACTGCATAAAATCCGCCATTTTGTTTATTTTCATGAACTTCATACCCAGTGACACTCGCACCATCAAGACGAATCTAATGATGTATCATTTATCAAAATCGGATGTGCCGTTGAGTAGTTACGAGCGGACACAGGAACGGACATACATACATACAGGTCAAACACATAACCCTCCTTTGGGCTTCGCCGCAGTCGGGTAAAAAATAGCGGTACAGAAAATAAACTAGGCCAGGGTATCAATTTTGAGAAAAATTACATAAGGTAAAATATCTCAAAAATGGTGACACTTTTACTAAACTTATTAGCTTAATTTGATAGACCTAAGTGCTCTCTATCACCAGTTCACAGGTTATTCATTCATTACCTAACATCCTGTATAGGGTCGTCAAAGCGTCAGCTGTATTTTGCATTATAGGTTGCCTATATTATACTTAGGTACATCTGCCACATCTGTTTCTATCAGATGGGCTCTATGCTTCATAATATAATAATACTGTAACGTAAAAACTTCATTATATACTTTCTCTACTAAGCGAGCTTCTATCATTCTTTGGCTTGATGGAGGAGCTCTATGCATTGACATTTCTGACGAATGTCCCTGTGAGACACGGCCTTACTTCCTTCGCGTCATTCATCTGCTACTTTAAAAGCGAAAAATAAAACAAAGAAAGGCTGGGGAACATTATCGATGTGTATCGGAACTTCGGAGGCTTTCAGTACTAGTCCCCTGGGAGTTTAGTAGGTAAATATATTCTGCTGAACGAGTCGGGATGGTGCCGCCCGCGCCGGCGAGCGCTTAACGTGGCGTCTTTGTGTTCCAAATTTGTTATGATATAAATTATTTGCCCTCCGGTCGACTCTGACCACTTCCTAATTTGTCCATTTCCAAAATTGACCACTTCCTAATTCGTCCACTCCTACAAGGTCCTTTTCCTAAATTGTCTCTTTTTATGTTCCGCATTCGTCCACTTCCTATTTAGTCCATTCCTAATTTGTCCACTTCCTATTCAGTCAATTCCTAACTTGTCCACTTTAGTTAGAAAAATTTTTATCAATTTTTTTTGCCCTTTTTAGGCTTAGATTAGATTGATTCGTGTAGATTACGCTAAAATAAGCATGTTTTGTAAACTGAACTTTTTTTCTCCGACCAATATTTACCAAGATATTGGGGTTCGAAAGTCAGTCATTTTTAATAGAGCTTCTGGACTTTGAAATTCTTTCGATGGGCGTGTTGTCATTATGACACCTATTTTAAACGATTGTAACGTATGGAACACGTTAAAATAAGCATCTTTTACTTGAAAAACTTTTCTCTAAAATTAAAAATGGCTGAAAAGACGACTTCAAAAATAAATAGGTATTTTAAAACTTCGATTTTTTTTCACCGAAAGTGGTGTCATTATGACACCTATTTTAAATGATTGTATCGTGTAGATTACGCTAAAATAAGCATGTTTTGTAAAATAACCAATACGTTGCGTTACAATAAGCATGTTTTGTTAACAACTTAACAACAACAAAATGGCATATCTTCATAGCAATTACGTCTTTTTGTTGAAAAGTGCAGCTTATCGGCAATAACTCAAAAACGGTTAATCCGATCTTGTTGAAAATAGTTTTTGTTGAAAGTATTAATTAAGCGGGGGGGGGGGGGGGGGGCACAATTTTCACAACTTTCGGAGCGATTATTTCCAAAGATATTCACTTAATCAAAAATTACTTAAGAACCTTAAAATGTTTTTGAAAGTTCTTCTGTAACATGTATGGAGTACCCCCCCTAAAAATATTTACCTATTTTAGTTGTGTAACTAGCAAACTAAGTAGCGGCTCATATAATACACCTATATTCCAAATTTCATTAATATCCATCGTGTAGTTTTTGAGTAAAGTAGTTTGCCTGTGACATACGGACAGACGGACGGACAGACATGACGAAACTATAAGGGTTCCTTTTTTGCCATTTTGGCTACGGAACCCTAAAAATGACGATATGGAAAAATTACAAAGTATTATAAGGTCGAGGAATAAAAATGTCGAAATAGAATTTAGTTGAAGTATAAAAACGACATACCTATCCTCCTCGCTTCGCTCGTCGTCGTACCTAACTGTGGTTCTGTCAGTTTTTTCTCTTGGACAGTGGGGGGTATGTTGTGATCGCTCTTCAGTAATAATCGTAACTAAAAGTAATTAAAATCATCAATATTATGGCTTGATAAATGTATGACATTTGCAATTATTACTGCAGTCCGTGTCCGATTCATATTCGGGATTAAGTCGTATTCTTTCTTCGACGCTTTTATCATTACTCGTATCACTCATTTTACACTTCTACTATCCTCAAAAATACCAAATCGGTAAAAATCACTGATAAAATACGTAAATGACACCCTGTATATATCAAGTGACACCATGTATATATCACAGTGACACCCTGTATATATTACAGTGACGCCCTGTATATATCACAGTGACATCCTGTATACATTACAGTGACATCCTGTATATAACACAGTGACACTCTGTATATATCACAGTGACATCCTGTATCTATCACAGTGACACCCTGTATATCACACAATGGCACCCTGTATATATCACAATGACATCATGTATAAACTTGCAAAAACTTAAACTAAAAATAACAGGTTAAAAACTATAAATATCTGTGTATGTATATATGAATCGCTGATTATACATTTCTTTGGGGTAATTAACATATTATTTTCTGCTTTTTAGTTTAAGTTTTTGGAAGTCGGTTTTTATTTTTGACATTTTTATTCCTCGACCTTATAATACTTTGTACTTTTTCCATATCGTCATTCATGACATGAAGCATTTCTCGTCACATTTATGAAGCATTTCTCGACCATTTAAGAACAGAAGGTTGAATTCCTAAAATGTTGAAATCCCAAAATGTTTACTTTCCCAGAATGTTGAATTTTTTTACTTTCGCAAAATATTGAATTCTTATAATGTTGAAATATTTAAAAGTTGAATTCCCACAACGTTGACTTTGTGATGTCCTAGGAAAGTATACATTTTGGGATTTGGGATAGGTTTTGGAATCCCTTTCGGTTGCGAGGCGGCAATCCATCCACGCGACGAGGCATATTTACGCACTAGCTCATGATGTTAGTGATATTGTCATCATAAAATTGGACAAAAAAAATGCTTTCAATTCTGTTGAGAGGGACACCAATTGATAGGTCAGAATTTTTTTTTACGACACCAAACTGGTATTTAGCCATGTGGGGCAAAGTAATCAGTTGTGTGGTGTGGTGAAAAAAATATGTTTCACTCGGTGCCACTAATGTTGGCAATTACTAATTTTCCACGCGTATAATATAGCTTTAGCCTCCACTCTAAGCTCACTTCTTGACTCCGAGACAGGCAGTGACCGACCAAGGCTCCTGGCATCTACACCAACGCATACAACTTTTTGCAAACTCAACATGCTGCGAATTCAACTTCTTGCAAAATCAACATTTTAGGAATTCAACCTTTTGTTCCTAAATGTTTCTCGACATATTTTACCTCGTCATTTTGCCATCCCGACGTTAATGGCCAAAATCGTAAAAATGACTGACCTTCGAACCCCAATACCTCGGTAAATATTGGTCGGAGAAAAAAAGTTAATTTTACAAAACATGCTTATTTTAGCGTAATCTACACGATACAATCATTTAAAATAGGTGTCATAATGACACCACTTTCGGCGAAAAAAATCGAAGTTTTAAAATATTTATTTTTGAAGGCGTCTATTTCAGCCATTTTTAATTTTAGAGAAAAGTTTTTCAAGTAAAAGATGCTTATTTTAACGTGTTCCATACGTTACAATCGTTTAAAATAGGTGTCATAATGACAACACGCCCATCGAAATAATTTTAAAGTCCAGAAGCTCTATTAAAAATGACTGACTTTCGAACCCCAATATCTTGGTAAATATTGGTCGGAGAAAAAAAGTTCAGTTTACAAAACATGCTTATTTTAGCGTAATCTACACGAATCAATCTAATCTAAGCCTAAAAACGGCAAAAAAAATTTGATGAAAAATTTTCTAACTAAAGTGGACAAGTTAGGAATTGACTGAATAGGAAGTGGACAAATTAGGAAGTGGGCAACTTTGGAAGTGGACAAGTTAGGAAGTGGACGAACTAGGAAGTAGACGATTTTGGAAATGGACAAATTAGGAAGTGGCCAGAGTCGACCGGAGGGATTATTTGTATACCTATACTAGTAGTTGAATGCCATCACCCGTAGCTCGACTGAAGGGATACGTTACGACATAGCTTCATGGAGTATTTAATAATTATGTAGGTCATAAGATTACGTAAATAATTGCAATCTTTAAATATTAAATACTATGTACCTCCAACCTACCAAAAAAACCGTAAAGATATAAAATGCAAATGTAGAATAGGAAATTGGATTCTGAAAAAACATTGGAAGTCGTTCAAACTTGTAAGCTGTTTGTTCCTGACCAATTTGATTTGGCAAAGTTTGATGTGACTCCTTATTTACTTTTGAACAAATAACGCAACTTTAACTATTTTTACATATTTTGTGCTTGGCTTGTGAAAATCGGTAGCTATATTTTTGCTACTTGGCAATACAACTCTGGCTTGTCCATGTATAAACTGTGTTTCCCTTTCAAATTCCTAATCTAAGGCAAGGAGGTACACAAGTAAAGAATTTTTCAGTCGGCATAATGAAGAATTTAATTAGCGCACGCCAATAAACTGTACCTATCTAATAATATTTATATTAAAAACTTAAATACGTTTTCAAATGCTCTACCTATTCCTAAAAAGAAATAGTTGAATTTATTACTGGAGCTACTTATAGTAGTATTACTTTGTGTTTTGAGATATGAAAAATAACAAGCAAGTGAAAGTTGTTGAAAGGTCGTCACCGCGAATGTCCCGGCCCCTGTCAACTGCCGGAATGATCGAGGTAGCGTTCCCAAGAAGTAATTGAGATATTTCACCCAAAACCTTCAAATACAATAAAACAGAAAAAAGCTTTTACACATACCTATAAGGGGGAGATTATGATAGACATAGTGGTGCCCATTTTAGGTTTGACGGCCTCTTTACAGCAAAAGTCCATTTAGCTAGTCGGGACGCACTTTCAGTCCCATGATATATGCTAACCTTTGGCTCGCGGGACATTAATTCTCAATTTTACGCAATCCGCATTAGGTTATAATATATATTGAAAACTATATTTCTAGACATACATTGAGATATATTAACTTAAACACAAATCGACAGTTTATAGCATTTGCAGCTAATTATAACAAATATAAATAATTTAAAAATCACCAGTTTATCAAAACTTTTTGGTTCCATATGTTTACAACATTACGGTTTTTTTTTATAATTTTGCTCTGTTGTGACAATTTTGTATTTTCCTGTACATTATAACTACAATTTGCTGTAAAATTTAACATAAGTCATAATCCCAATTGGCGGCTGCATGCTATGTGGTGCAGAGGAGCAATGTCCTTTAACTCAATACATGTTACATAATATAAATACAATTAATATAATCAAATAAGCAGGTAGACTCTGTCTAAGCTAAGTCTACAGAGGTTGAAAAAGGTTTTATTTAAAAGAGACAAATGGTGCATGGTGAAACCACAGCATGAGTATTAATTAGTCTTAATACTTGACAATCATCCTTCCGGTTATTATATGTGTCTACATAAAATCTAAAATAAATATCCCGAACAGTTTTGCACAAATCGATCTTAGTCCTAACCAAATTAAGTAATTTATTACAGGGTCTTGGATAATTTCTATGTTTTGAAGTATTATATTTATTGTTTATACAATACAAACACTGCTTAGTTTGGTATGTAGATACTTGGCAGTCAACCTTCCGTTGAATAAGTTTATTCAACGGAAGGTTGATTGCAAGTATCAAGACGAATTACTGATCCATTCGCTGTGATGTTGCCATATGTATTTTTTTAAATAAAACCTATTGTTAACTTGTGCCTATTTAGCTTGGGACCGACTCTTTAACCGTTTACCGCATACGAAGCCAAAAATGGCGTCAAATGTTCATGGTTTTTTTTAAGTATCGAATATATTTTAAAATATTAGGAAAGCTACATAAATACAATGTTGAAAGTGTAAATAAAACGGCATATATTTTTTAAATAACACTATTTGATCATTTCACAATATTATCCGCGATTGATTATGCCCGACTATAATGAATAATGAACTTGGAAAAACTCATTTCTTTTCAGTGGTAAATTCAGGGTCATAAAGGAGAAAAAATATTTTAAGCCCCATGTTATATACTAGCCATAGACCTAATTAACACTAAAGTTATCAAATATTGCAAAAAAAAGATTAGCCCTATTCCGTAGTTTGATAAGTTTTTAGAAGAAGCCATATATGGCTTCATATGCAATTGTTGCTATTTCTATATCGTCCATATTTGGCTTCGTATGCATTAAGAGCTTCTAATGGTTGGTTATAGAAACGTTGAAATAACGAAGTTTTTAACTGTAGGATTTCAATTTAGCAGTTTCCGAAGAACTAGATAAATTTGACAAACGTATGTTCAAAGATAGAGACATAATAATAATTCTGACTATACAAAATAGGAAATTAGAAAATTGATGAGTTTATATCTAAATGCATACGAAGCCATATATGAATTTTGAAAAATACACGTCAAAAATTTTTTTTCGACTACTTTTCAAACTATTGCACAAAATTAATACATAGTTATTGTCGAAATATTTTTTTTTTCTAACGTTTTACTATATCATGCAGTAGAGGGTTAACCCCCAGACGATTACTACGACTAATGTAAGTGTGTATGTACTAGCAACGTCGCGATGCGTCGCTTGGGTACAGCGCTAACTTAATCAGCCCTAGCATACATATACATACGGGTATCTACATTTATGGGCTGCATTCATGATGTATTTCTATGCTTATACTGTGGCTGTTATTACGAGTATACAGCATCCTGTGTCACAGGAAATTATAACAAGAGTCTTTGCTCTCCCGCACCAATACATTCGGTAAGGGTAACAATTAACTACACAAGGTTACCTATACTCTCCCCAGAGCTCTCGTTTCGTGGGGAGCCACCCTCGCCCTACCGCCTGTTTATGTGACCTGTAGTGAGGCTTTAATAAAACAAAGTGCAGGTGGATTTTAGTCCCTGTACTTATAAAAAATATGATACAACATTTTTCCTCCAGATTGCTATACGGCGCTACGAATTCTAGTCCAAAGGAATCTCGCTATTTTAGTCTATGGAATGCAGACTATTTCTTAATTTTGCACAAAAAGCAATGGTGCCGGCCATGCTAAAATAACATTTAATCTAAATCTTTGCAAGTTTTGTTATGAAGTAGGTGAATGTGTTAAATATTCATGACTTGACTGGAATATAAGATGTACTAATTGTCTAAAACACACGTATTTTATAAAATATGATTTACAACATTGCAAAGAAGTACGGCATTGCAGAAGAATATTAAATATAGATTTCAATATCGTATATTCTTTTTACATACTTTCCCTCTGTATGCCTGCTATTATTTCAAGCAGATTGAAAGTAAATTTAAGTTGGTAGTCGTAAAATCTGTGTTCCCATTCCACAAGAAAACTATGCATGCATTTACTGGGTCCTGACGAGCAAGCACAACCGACAGCAACTGCGCTTGATATTAAAAAACCGGTCAAGTGCGAGTCGGACTCGCGCACCGAGGGTTCCGTACAAACTCTTAAGTAGATACGTGGATAGTTCAAGAAAAACTGTATGGCGGTTAGCTTAGTAGGAGCAAATAAGTATGTGTACGATTTTTGAAAATTTCTGAAAAACGATGCAATTTAGGAAAACCGTTTTATTTTTCCTGTAATATTTAGGATGACATTAATAATTGGTAATTATTATAGAATTTTCTGTTCAGTAACTTCGAAGATAATAGGGGGGGAATGGTATTTTTTTGAACGTTTTTGGTCGTAAATCAAAAAGTACAAATTAAAAAAAATTAAAAAAAATGGTTTTGGAATCTACAAATCAAGCCCTTTCATTTGATAT
Organism: Eudemis profundana; assembly: GCA_947034925.1. Taxonomy (NCBI): domain Eukaryota; kingdom Metazoa; phylum Arthropoda; class Insecta; order Lepidoptera; family Tortricidae; genus Eudemis; species Eudemis profundana. The sequence continues at coordinate 34,111,089 of OX344794.1, forward strand.
CCCACTCGATATAATAGCTTTACTTTTGTTTTTCCATATCCCATTTCGGACCCCTTTAAAAAAAAGTAAAAAAAGGTATAAGATTTTTTTTCTATCCAATTGGCTCGGGTTAGTGATTTTTAACACTATTCCAAATTTCAAGTCGATAAGATCAGTAGATCCTGAGATATCTTGCTGTGACAGACGGACAGACAGACAGACAGACAGACAGACGGAGTCGCACCATAAGGGTTCCTTTTTTACCATTTTGGTACGGAACCCTAAAAACCGGGCAAGTGCGAGTCGGACTCGCGCACCGAGGGTTCCGTACAAACTCGTCAGTAGATACGTGGATAATTCAAGATAAACTGTATGGTGGGACACTTAACTTTGATCTTGAAAAACTGTTGTCCCTCTACATCGACATACTTTTAGACTCAAAGGGCGTAAACGCCATTAGAACCAGCGGTGTTTACGCCCTTTGAGTCTAAAGGTATCGATTATGTCATGTCGCGGTTAGTTTAGTAGGAGCAAATAAATTTGTCTTACAATTTTTGCGAATTTCTAAAAAATTTGGAAAACCGTTTTATTTTTTTCTGTAACATTTAAGAAATCGGTAATTATTACAGATTTTTCTATTCGGTAACTTCGGAGATAATAAGGGAATGGTATTTTTTTTAACGTTTTTTGTATTAAATCAAAAACTACATGTCTAAGAAAAAAAATAAAAATAGTCTTGGAATCTACACTTTAAGCCCTTTGTTTTGATAGCTCTAATTTTGATTTTCGACATCCTATTTCGGTCCCTTTTAAAAAAAACTAAAAAAGGTATAAGATTTTTTTTCTGTCCAATAGGTTTGGGTTATCGATTTTTAACACTATTCCAAATTTAAAGTCGACATCAGCAGTAGATCCTGAAATATCTCGCTGTGACAGACGGGCAGACAGAGGGACAGAGTCGCACCATAAGGGTACCTTTTTTACAATTTTGGTACGGAACCCTAAAAATGGGTAGAGATAGGTAGTATTTGTCGCGCGACAACAAATCTCAGTTATCTAAAGATACGAGAACTTAATTTTGACATATGTAGAATCGGTGATGAACTGATGAATATAGTCAGTAAGTAAAATCTCCAGACCTTTTTCGGCTACGGCGACTGATTCAACTCCATTATAAAACATTTAGTAGGCATTCATGCGCCGTCGCATGGCTCACGTAGCCTGATGAAAATGATGAAGACAGTAATGATATCGTATTCTCAGTGATGGTGTAGTTTATCACGGTAATAAAGTTTATTTACCCTGAGAAAATGCGATGAATTCATGATCGATTTCACCTAACCGTTCACTTCGGTGTAACTAGTGTAAACTCGAGTAATCGAACCAGAGCATCCAACCGTTGAATCGTATTTTCAGGGGTTTTACGGTTAATTTAAAAGTAAACAGGAATGAGATGTGATCTTAAATTGTTTTGTTGCCAGGCACGATGTGGCGGTTAGCGCCACTAGTGACGCGACTCCTGATCGTGTCACTGGTGGCGCTCGTATTCGCGGAGGGAGCAGGCAGCACCTCGGTGGCTACACTGACGCGGGGCCCCGCTCCTCGCCCCACAGCGCCCGTGCCGCGCAAGCAACGCCCGCGCAAACGCCGAACCACCACTACCACCACCACACTCGATCCGGAAGAGGACGAGGATGACGTCACTACGCAGCCCACGACCACCACGATTGACCCAAGGATGTTCGACCACAGTAAGTTTATTTTATTGCATAGTCGTCTTATTAGGAAAGAAGAAGTCGGTTCCAGACATGATTGTAGGTACCAGCATGGATGGGAATGAGCAGAATTTGCGACCACCACTTTTTTTGACGAGCTGACAGTAGGTACTTACTAGTCTTACGGACTGTTGTAAAAGTCGGACCAGGTGGGGGCCGTAGCGTACCCTGGGATCGAATCAGATCGCTTGGCCCGGACCACCTTGAAGTTTCGCATGATGGCAATAGATAGCTCAAAGTGAGAGACGGACCAGCGGGAATCACTGTAAGTCATGTTACCTATGCTTACCGTTAAATGATGGTACCAGTAGCCGAACCCTACGAATGAGACAACTATCCGATGGTCGAGTACGACTCCTAACCGTTTGTTTGTTGAATAGATTTATAACTTTAACTTTTTTTTCACGCCCACAAACGTAGGAATTTGTACATACAATGTCTAGTTCTAAATTGTATGTTACGTTTATTGAAACACACAATAAATAGGATAAACTAGACTATAAACTAAAACTTATAATAACACTAAACCTTATAAAATTATGTACAATTAAGTCTTAATACATGACAAAGTAAAAAATAAAATACAACTAAACCTAGTCAAATAACCCGCCCCGCGCCAGTCCAGGCACAAAGGTGCCCATCACGCTCGCCGCGTTACCACGTTGGATCGCGATGGACAGGCTTTGCACTAGGAATGACCCGGAACGAGGGTCAAGACCCCTCTCCCTTAAGCGGCGCCCAATTGTAAGTGTACTTTTTATAAATGATAATTATATACCTACATACTAAAACTCATATTTAGTGAAAGTAGTACTGGTAAAAAACTTAAGTAAAGCCCTCTTGCTTGTGCGAGTCAAGGGTTTGGATAGACATTCCATTTTTAAGTAATTTGTAATAAGACGTACGATTTGCAATCTCATTATTTACTTGCTTACAAGTTTAATTAATCCTACTCGTATCCACTTATAATTTAATTGTTATTGTTATGTTAGGTTTAAGTTTAGTCAGTAGATAAGCCATATTCTGTTGAAGAAATCGATTGCACCAAATAAAGGTACATTCGACAATAGACCTTCTATCATGAACATAAGGTTATAATTAGTGTATAGGTCATTTACGTCGTTTTCTTGTTGCAACCGGTCACTTATTTACTTCAATGAGCTATGTGCCCGGCTAGCGCAGTCGGAATGATGAATAAGTTCCGAATCGCATTGAATTTTATATAATAAACTGTACACAACTACACGCAAGAGGGGCTTTACTTAAGTTTTATACCCATATTAACCTAGATCCAGTAGTTTTCGTATTCATTCCAGAAAGACAATATAATTTATAATACAACTTTTGGGTTAAGGTGACTCGAGTCGGTCGATTTTCCATACAAACATAAATCATTGGTCATTGATTGCTTCCACGGCATCAATTATGTTTGAAATGTATTTTATTCTATAGCTTCATATATTGTACTCGTAATTGCGCGAAATGACACGAGGAGTCACAAACTAGAATTAAGAGGAATGCCTACCTGCGATTTTCCCATACAAACGCTCTCGACTGTTTCCTCTCTAGTTTTTGAACATAGAGCAATGAATTTTTCAAATATCAATATCATCAATATATAGGCCGCTATGTTTTGCTTTTTTGGATATTTTTATTTTAAAGAAACTTACAGCGCCTTGAAAATCACAAAAACGGCTTAACTGAATTGGCTGCTTAAAAAGGCGCAGTATAAAAATATGACAACAAATATCAAAAAAATTAAAACATAACGGCGTAGATTATTTCTTCTTCTTGCAGTTCCCAAAATTTTATAATGTTTGGTTGCGTTTTGGAGGAGGCAACCGTCGAGAGCGAATCCTCGATTTTTGAGTTTTTTGCGTGGGATTTTTATTCCGAGCTGCAGTTGTCCTTATCGCACGAATTGACGCTCCCGCCCACAGCAGCGCAACAGAAACATTGCGTCAAAAATTCGAGACTTGAAAAGATGCTTAACTAGGCATTGCTCTTAACATGCATTGGACCTTAAAGTTCAACGCCATCTATTGCCATCATGTGAAACTAAACATTATTTGCTAAAATTGACTTTTTAAGAGTTCTCATGTCATTTCGCGCAAATAAGATGTACCTATCAATCTATGAAATAAAACAAATGTCATACGTTATTGGTGCCGAGAAGCAAACAACGACCCTCTTTTGGTTTGCTTGGAAAACCGACCCACTTGCAATTTTTTTATCAAAGTGAAATACATTCTCTCTTTCGCATAATATAGGTAATACAGAGACAATTTGTTTACCAATTTTACACTCCAGAGTAAAAAATTCCGGTCGCCGTAATTTAAATAATAGAAATCGGTGTTTGTCAATATTTAACACTTGTTTCATTTACATAATATACTATTGTTCATAATACCTGGCTGTATTAACAATATCCGCTAACAATATTATTATCTAAAAATATTTTTTTCCAAAATTGGTGATTTTTGCGATATTCCTCGGTCCACTCCGTTAACGTTGTTATTTTTCATGAGTATTTACGAGTTCGATCTAAACCTGAAGTTGCTATTATTTTCAGTGTTATTTTTGTAGATAATATCTAAAATTAATTAAAGATCAAAACTTCCAATTTTTTTTTAACTAACTTAATAACATCTAATAAGATTTTTTAGATGTTTTTAAGTTATATCAAAAAAACATGTTGGAAAGTTTCCGCAACTTGCACATCAGTTCAAGCACATTCATAGTTCAATGCGGCATTCTCAGATTAATAAGGCTCACGCATTTTGTAAATTCAGTACAGGACATTCAGCAATTTATGAAAGCACCATGTGCACTCTGAGCCTTTATTTGTTATATTTAATGTTACCTGCGAACCACGGGGATGTTTCCGCCATAAATCGTGGTATAATTAGGCGCTCGTTAACTCGTACGTGTCTGCCTCATTAACTGATTAATCCCCCAGCGGCTCCGCTCGGGGCAAAAAATATAATTATTTTCGACGATATCGGACGGTAATTAATCTTTTTTATTTATTTGCTTCACACGGCACAAATAATACACATGATATACGGCCTAACATAGCCCTTCACTCATCCTGTTTTCTAAGTAAACCTATTTTGTATTCTTACATTAAAACGTAAAAATAAACACAACCCGCCAGAGTTACCACTTCATATACACTCACGGACAATAAATTCGGCTAATTTTCTATATATTGTTCATAGAAAATGACGCGAATTCATTGTCTATATATATCTGTATAGTGTATCATTCAAAAGTATATTTTACACTAAGTTATAAATTTTTCTAGAAAATAATAATGTCAATCGACAGTGAGATATAAGAATCAAACGACAAGGCATGTTTGCCTACTTTTGTCTTGATCGGATTTAAAATGTTAACCTCTAAATAGTGACAAACCTAAATCGACTAACTTTGGGATAGACAACCCTATGCCATCGCGTTTGCTATAAAATTAACTTACCTTTCTATTTGTCTTGGATTCAGATAAAGTTTAGGAAAGGCATGAATTTTTTTGCATGGGGTGTGTGCACTGGGTGTGTGCCACTTTACCCACCGTTGCCAAAATAAGGCTGCGTTCCCACTAGAGTAGTGCGAGGTAGCGGAGCGGTCATTTAACCAAGTTTGATATAGGCATACAATATCATAGTCACAGTTCAAAACCGCAGTACAAATTATCGTGGGTTTTTGTCCTAAAATATATACTAACATGGCATACAATACAAATATTCTAAAATAAAACTCTAAAAGTGCACTGAACCAAATTTACAGTTACAGCAAACAGTTTACTAAAGAACAGAGTCTAGAGTTTCACAGTTTTTTACAAGGTAATTCATGGACATATGAGAAAAATTTAAAGAGTTATAAAACCCTAGCTGTAAATTTGTCTAATTTTAATTTAATGAATGAACTTACTCCATCGCAAATAGGATGCTGATTTTCTTTTCTACAATGTTATTTTTAAAATTGGCATCAATTACGTTATTGAAATACAAGTTTTGCTCTCAGTACGCATCTCGCTCTTCATATCAGTTTAACTTACCATCTCCACTTCAAAGTAGACGTACTTACTCTTTGAATTTACATTTAGTCTTGCATTTCCGACTGCAGATGCTTCCTTTGAAATGTTACGTCCTTAAACACTCATCAGTAGCAAACCAAGATTTATTATGAATATCATTTAGAATTTCTTGGCTAAGAAGGTAAGTATATTATAAGTGCGCTATGTGTTTGTTAATATTATATTGGTTTTTATTTGCCCTGCACTCATGCCACGTATTAGAGCAAAGGATCGATGTGATTTTTCTGAAAACGATATGGTTCGCATATTGACTATGGGTACTTTTTATCTCTGAAAATGCACAGTCCCCAAAGAATAAGCAAAATAATGTTTGCCTTGTGGAGGTTGAGGGCAATTCCGCGATAAAAACTAAGTGGGTTATGTAGAAACTTACCTATTGTTTCAATATTTTAAAACCTTTCGGTCCCTGTTTGTATTTCTTCCTTCAGCTGGATATTTATCATCATCTGGCCTCCGACATCTATAAAAGATGATTCAAGTAACGTTTATAGAAGTACGATACTGGCTTGCAAGACCGATACGGGAGCGGCAACGCTGACCGCACAGTAGGTAACACACAAAAGTGGTGCCCGGTGACGTTAGAGGAAGGGCAGCGCGCTGATATCTCAGGTCACGCTTATAGGACAGGGTCTCAAAACATGTTATATCGATATGTATACTAATAATGTATACACGCGTATATTAAAAGCAATATATAGAGTGGTTTTCTACGTCACACCTGGCCATAAAGTGGCAATAACCGTCCCGGTACGCGTGCGGAAATTCCCATTTCATGGCCTGGGAGACTTAAAATTTTGTACTTACCACGGGCGGTAATTAAGAAAGCTTCAGGTCGCATATTTATCACCCTTGCCTTCGGCTCGGCGTCAAATACATGCAATCTGAGACATTCTTTGTTATACCACACTAGGCAAGTAATGTACTATTCTGATACGGCTTGGAAAACGTGACATAAACATTCACAGTACCTAGAACAGCGAAGTAATTTGAGAAAGTGTCCTCAGGCCGGCATCGGAATGTGTCGTGTCACCAGCAAGGCACTATGCTTAGTTACTCTGCAAAAAAAAGAGGAATGAGGGGGAAAAAATAAATTACATGAAAGTGATGCTACGGTTGAATAAGTGTGTTAGTAGTATTTATTATGCCATAAACAACCGCAAATAAGATTTCAAAATTGTGTCTTTAGTTTTTTATTGCTCTATATTCTTCTGAGCGGTATACACTTTAGTTCCATACAAAAACAATTCAACTTATTTTATTCTATTCATAATTAAATTATGATAGTCATGTTTCACGGTATCTGTCGTTTAATTTCTTTTCCTCAAACATGCAATGAAATATTGACATTGCGTACTTTATACCGCAAAGTACATAGTTTCCGGTGCTGCTAAACGAGAGGCCTTTAATGGAATTTCATATAACATTGCCGGGATAGGCCTGAAAGTGTTTTTTTTTAACTTGTGTTCCACATTTATTTGTGACTCAGTATCATGGTCTTTAGCTATTAAAAAAACAATAAACGATGATTGCTATATTTTGCAGTTTCATTTATATAAAATTTACATGACCATAACAAATAACACATTATAAACGATTTTCCTAAAATTTTAAATTGCAAATTTAACTATTCGCGGTAAAAATGTGTACCTACTGAAACTGAAACAGTTTTTGGAAAGGAAATTGATTTTTTTTTATTATTCTGTAATTCTATTTTTTGTCTACTTTACTTAGTGTCTCTAGAAAACAAAGTTAACTTTTTTGAGTGTTTTTAATTTATTTCATTGCACTATACATACCTCGGCCGAGTACATATAGATAGTTACGAGGCTGACTTCCCGCAACCCCTTACTTCCCGGCCTCTGCAGTAATGTACATTATAGTTTTCTCAAAATGTGTCGAAAATCCATTGTGTGGCCGATTCGGATCATAGTGCTGAGGCGGCCGTCTAGCCACCTGTCATCACTTTGCCAATCTCGTGACAGTAAGCTGAAAGTTGTTAATAAACAGGATTTGTGACAATCTGCGATGGATTTATTTTCCATTAAACTTGCAACCCTTGCGATGTTAGCTCTTCAAAAGCCTTGCTGCAAACATTTTGCTCAAGTAACTAACACTATAAACAACGCTAACCGAGTGTGCTCTTCAAAGTGGTCTTAAGCCGAGATGCTCACTCGCCCACCTGCTGCAATGAATTCCTCGCATAAAAGAAATTTAAACAAAAACTGGAATTTTAACCTAAGCCGTTGTATGCATTAGAGAAAACCGTCGCCGTATGTATGGCCGAATTATTGATTAAGTACCGAAAATGTCTTCCGTTGACATTGAACATATATTATTTCATTGTTCTAACAACAGTCGCCTAGAGTGCCTAAGCTTAGATGTCTAAAAAGAATACTGTTTCAGCTTGACAAATTTTCGCCCAAACGGTAATTTGACCAAACATTACATTATGCCAAACATTATGTAGTATCTATTAGATTATGAATAGCCTTTTATACAATATGATATTACATTATTGCACACTAAAAGAACATTATAATAGGCTATTTTACTGCAAGTACCTGAAATTTGTCAAAATTATATAGGACCCTGGTAAAATAGGCAAAATACGGAAATATGTAGAAGTTTTCAGTTCTATACCTAAAGTGTAAATTGTTTTATATGAGCCTTCAAAGATGCGTGGGAAGTAAATTTTTAAAAATATGAAAATATTAAACACTATTAATACTCTTGAATAACCCAAGAAATGTATGATAACTTTGTTGTGAAACCGTTAGGATAAACGCAAGTTTCAACATAGCTGCAAGGAAAATGTTTGATTTTCTCATACAGAGTATAAGCTCGTGACCTCACTCCGCTACTTACTATGATGTTGTATGGACCGTTTTTTGGGAAAGTCTAAAAATGTGATCTCGGTGAGTTTATATGATATGATATTGAAGTAGTTTCTTCACTAATATTTCTATTATTGTGGTGTCTTTTAATAACACACCAGAGAAAAAAGTGGTAAAATAGCCTATTCAAACTTATATAAAAACAATAGGTGGTCTTATCGCGAAAGAGTTCTTTATTTATGATACTAACTAATGTCATAAAATTATCTGGGGGCACGGTAGTGCCCCCGCCAAGTCGAGCAAACAAAAGGCACGGTCGTACCATCCTTTACTCGAAGCTATTCCAGCCATTTTCAGCCTCCTGTAATTTTGTGCTGGTTAAAGCTAGAACCCTAAATTTTCAGCGTAAAATCTTAATTCAACAAAAAGTGCATTCGTATCAGGAAAATATGCTTTTTAAGAAATATCTTTTGGACTGGTCAAAAATTTAGTTTCAGATAAAGAAAAAAAAATACTTCTTAACGTATACCATAATACAATACAAGACAATCATACTTTATTGTACACCAAAAGAAAATTACATAATCTCGAATAACATTGAACAAGTTTTGGTCTTTAGTATGTTTTATCATTTAACTTTTTTTCGCGGAAGAAATCGAAAGCCTGTTTCCAATAGACCCGATTTGGGTCATAGTTCAGAGGTGACCGTCTTATTGACCGCACCCGTCATCGAGCATTACCTATCTAATAAACGGCGAGTCCCGGAAACATGTAACCAAACAGGATTTGTGACAATCTACGATGGATTTATTTTCCATCAAACTTGCAACTCCTGCGATGTTAGTTTTCAATCACCTTGCTGCTTACATTTTACTTAAGCATCAACCATCTATGAGCAACGCTGTACTTCATCTATAGTGTTCTTTTGGCCGGCTTTTTTTTTTGAAACTGACAAACTCGCAACCCATACATGGGCGTAGCGATTGTCGGATCGGGTGGTCGGCCGTGGCGTTCCCTGGGGTCGAACCAGGTCGCTAGCCGGACCACCCTGAGTTTGGTCGGACTGGGTGGGGTGCCAGGGGTGCCTGGGGTCGAACCAGGTCACCTTTTCCCGGTCCATCTCCATAGAATCGGGCTAGGTGGGGGCCAGCACGCCTGGGGTCGAACCAGGTCGTTCGGCCGGCTCTCCATATTTTCATTTTAAAAGAGGGTTAATTATTTACTTCAGTCTGCGAAAAAAAAAAATGAGAAGTATCAAAATGCCAAAAAAATATAGGTATATATTTTGAGTTATTAAACGCTTATAGTTCCGTTCCGAATAATGCTAAAATACATGGCGCTGGCTATTCAATGGTCGATTGCATGCTTTTGATTTTTTTTTTATACTATTTATCTTGTGTTGTGCAGAAAAAATGTATGAAGCTGTAAAATGTAACGAATTTCAATAAAAAAAATATTTCTCACTTTCTGTATGTATGGAGAACAGAGCGACTATAACCAAGCCAAAAAGCACACACACCCACCTGCTGCCAAGAATTCTTCACGCCGACGTGTAAGTTAACAATCAATTACATTGAATGACCGTCTAATCGAAAGAAAATGTTTTCTTCTCTTTCATTGGACAGTATTTATGTGATTATGAACTTTTAGCTGTATTTATTTTTCTTACTTAAGGTGATTCTAGTCGGTCGCTTTTCCGTACAAACATAAAGGTCACAATGGTGTGGAAGCACACATCAATTATGTTTAAATTAGGTTTTGTTTAATAGTTTGATACATTTTGTCTGCGCGAATTGACATGAAAAGTCTCGAAAAACCAGATTAACGTGCAATTGGGCATTCAAGGTCAGCGCCATCTATCAGCGGAATTAGAAACTAAACGTCCTTTGCTAGAATTATAATATTTTTTATGCCACACCTGGCCATAAAGTGGCTTTTACCGCACGCTATGCGTACAGAAAAAGCTACTTTCTGGCCAAGTGTATAAAGCTATGTACACAACACGCGAGGTAATAAAAAAGCCCTCGATCGCATATTGACATCCCTCGCTTGCAGCTCGGGCCGCAAACATCTGCGATCTCGGCCTTTCTTTGTTTTACCACCCTAGTTGTGTAATCTACCTACACTCTAAAAAAATTGGTTACTCCTAACAAGATTGTGATAGTTATAATCAAGCATCTTGATTCCATACGAACCTAACAAGACGTTAAATGCACCAACTACTTACTTAAGATGACATTGATTGTTTATCATAGTTCAATTAACCATGTTCTGATTTGATTCAACAAACATCGATGTATATGGTAACTAATTAAACAGGATCGAATCATACAAAGAAGAAAATAATGATAGAAACAAGGAATATATTTGTTAAAATTATCAATATTCTAGATTGTTGTTTTAATCACTAATGAACTTGCTGTTTTAATTAATCAGCTTTCGTTGATATGTTTAATATCTTGTTTGTTTTATTTAAGTTAACGCCAACAAAGAGGAAATCTCTCTTACTTGGCTCAGATTTTTTAGAGTGTACTATTTTGGATTTTTGAGAGGTGTCATGTCATTTCCGCAAATAAAATGTTTCAAGCTATGAAACAAAACACATTTAAAACACAATTGACGCCTTGGAAGCGGTCTTTAGGTTTGTATGGAAAACCGACCTACTCGAATCACTTTAATATTGGAAAATGTTGAAATAAGGATCAAAAACATTACATGTAAAAAGATGCAAGTCTCGTTACGCAGTTCTCCTACAACAAAAAAGTTTTGAGATGTAAAGTTAAACCAAGTCAGTACCGGGGGGGTATCAAAAGAACTCGATTTCCACCGACTTGCCTATTATTAGATCTATAAAATGTGTTCCTCCACGGTTAAATAATAGGTAAGTCGGTGGAAATCGAGTTCTGTTGATACCCCCCCGGTACTGACTTGGTTTAACTTTACATCTCAAAACATTTTTGTTGTAGGAGAACTGCGTTGCGAGACTTGCATCTTTTTACATGTCATGTTTTTGATGGGATCTCATTTCTTTTCAATTTGAACTGCAAAACTAACTTTGTAATCGCATGTATTTGTATAGGATTACAATCTTATGTGTGTAGTTGTGACTGAAATTACAACATATTTAGGTTTTTAATGACTTGATAGGCTAAAAACTAACTATATTTAAATTTTAGAGCTTGTAGGTCTGCTAGAAGTACCTTAGAATTATGATGATCATCAGTCAATCAGTGAGTCAGTGAATGAATCAGTGACAAAACTAAGGAAATTTGACATGCAATAGTTCTTAAACTACACGTTTAAATTGTATGATGTTGAGAATATTATGTCTTAATTGTGCCCTATATATCCCCGAAATTTCAGGGTTCTAGCTTTAGCCAGTACAATATTACGGGAGGCTGATAATGGCCTGAATGGCTTCGAGAAAAGGATGGTACGGCAGTGCCTTTGTTTTGCTCGACTTGGCAGGGGCACTGCCGTGTCTCCAGATATCGTACTTGCCTACGTAATTACAAAGTAAATCGCGCAGTAATTTGATCGAGTCCATAGTTAATTGGTTAATAAAGTATTAAATAGTTAGCTGGCATATAATGATGTATCAACGCAGAGGCGTCAAATGATGGCAAAAATTGCAAGAAATGGTACCTCGTATATTCATAAGTATTGATTGAGACGAACAAAATCATTTTTTTCTCGAACATTCTTTAACGTATAAACGATATTTAGACGAAAAAAAAACATTATATTACGGTAAAAATTAAAATATGAATTATTAAAAATGGTCGCCATTGTGCTGTCAATAGAGGCACGAATTGCTTTAGTTGATCTGGGGGCACAACAGTGCCCCCGCCAAGTCGAGCGCGAAGCAAACACTGCCGTACCCTCCTTTACTGGAACCATTTCGCCGCATTTTCAGGCCTATTTGAGAACCTCTGGATAAGACCAGAACGCAGAAATTTTCGTCATCCAGTAAGCTATAATAATCGGTTTACCCTTGAATTGTCAACAAACGTTTCACCGACATATCAGTTCATCGAAATATCATTTCATCGAAAGTTAATTTTCTCTGAAACCATATTTTCTAGAAATTAATATAAAACAAACCTAACCTAACCTAACCTAACCTACAGGATGACTCTGACGAAATGAATATTCGATGAAACGTTTGTCGGCTAAACAAGGGGACACCATAATCGCATACTTAAAATCCACAATTTCAAGTCTGTAGGTCATTTAGTTCCGAAGTTAAGCGAAAGTAAAGTTTCGCATTTATGGCACTCACTCACTCATAATCATCAGAATAAAACTAGTACTTCCCATAAACTCAGAGAGCTGAAATTTGGTACAGAGTTAGGGCTTAATGGCCACATAAAGGGAAAACTATAAAAACTAGGATAATCGAAGATCTGGAGTACCTGGTGACCCTGATTAAAAAACACAAGAGCCCAACCAAAAAAAAAAGAAAAAACTGTCAAATAAGAAAATCTAATAAAATAAATCAATATGCCCACGTTTCTACAAAAAGAAGTGAAATCCCACCAAAACATTCTGTAAAAAACTAGCCAAGTCTCGATGGAGCTGCTTGTTTATCTCTAAAAAGTAATGAAATCTAGACAAACTTGTGCCATGTCTAAGGTTCCTTACTGCGATTTCTTTATTATAATAGTTAATGTTGTGTGACTTGGCCGTTGAACATTATTTCTACGTTAGCGCCCTTCAACGGCCAAGTCACAAAACATTAACTATAATAATAAAGAAATCGCAGTAAGGAACCTTAGACTTGGCACGACTTTGTCTAGATTTCATTACTTTTTAGAGATAAACAAGCAGCTCCATCGAGACTTGGCTAGTTTTTTACAGAATGTTTTTGGGGGGATTTCACTTCTTTTTGTAGAAACGTGGGCGTATTGATTTATTTTATTAGATATTCTTATTTGAAACAGTTTTTTTCTTTTTAGGAGTAGTTTTTTTATAATCAGGGTCACCAGGAGATCTTCGATTATCCTAGTTTTTATAGTTTTCCCTTTATGTGGCCATTGAACCCTAACTCTGTACCAAATTTCAGCTCTCTGAGTTTATGGGAAGTACTAGTTCTATTCTGATGATCATGAGTGAGTGAGTGAGTGTCATAAATGCGAAACTTTGCTTTCGCTTAACTTCGGAACTAAATGACCAACAGACTTGAAATTTTGGATTTTAAGTATGTGATTATAGCTTACTGGATGACGAAAATTTCTACGTTCTGGTCTTATCCAGAGGTTCTCAAATAGGGGCCTGAAAATGCGGCGAAATGGTTCCAGTAAAGGATGGTACAGCAGTGTTTGCTTCGCGCTCGACTTGGCGGGGGCACTGCCGTGCCCCCAAATTTTAATAAGGTTTTATCAAGCCGCCAGTTCAAAATATCCTATCCTATGGCCTATCAAACAATTGTCTCAAAACTTATGAATGGGGTAATTATTCATATTTTACCGTTTTTTCCAGTTCATTCCGCGTCACTTAGAGCCGGTGCTTGCACCTAACCGGGAGAATTTATATCATTTACAAACTTAAAGCTGCCCTGCGCTTCATTGGAAAGTTTAATACAGTTTTACGGGAACGATTTAATTAAAGAGTACTTTTTTTCATTCCCTAGTCGTTTGATATCCTGCAGCTGGAGGGACTTTCTTAAAGTTATTTTGTAAATTACTCAGATTGTGTAGTGTTCTCTTACCTTTTATTCTAAAGATTTTTTTAATTATATCTAAAATTACTGACTATGCAGTATTTAAGACACTGTTTACATAAAAAAAAATGCTAAATGCAGTAAGAAAACAAAATAAAATAACCTCATAGCAAACTCCTTAATTTCAAGAATTCAGCTATATAAGAACCGAAATAAACCAGAAAATTATTGTCAGATATATCGTTGAAAGAAAGGTTTTTTAATTATATTTATCACATTAAATAACTTTGTATACTTATGCCCAGACTCTGGCATTAACCGTTCATTTACATTACAAAAAATCAAAAATTAACTTTTGAATCTTGTCAATATCTAATTGCATATATGGCTTAATGTCCCATAACCAGTTTATCGGGAGCTCCGAGCAAAGCTGAGGAATACATATGGGAATAAGCACTTTTATCTCAGGGAATAAAACACTGGAGGTCTTCGTGCGCTGGCTCTTGCGCCTCCCTTAGCGGCTTTGGGGAGAGGGCGTCATTTCACGCCTCTTGAGCGCGTATCGAACCAATATTAGGTTTATTAGATAGATGGGTCGGGCGTGAAAAGCGATTTTTCATTTTTTTTCGACTTATCTTCGGAGGCTTGTTTTTAGCATGAAGGTTATTAAAACAACATCGAAACGTCAACAACATTGTGATTTTTCTAAACGCATCAAGGGGATGTAAAACAATATGTACCTACACCTGAGAAATATGACGTGACACTTAAGTTTAATGTACAAAAACACAATGCCTGCTTTTACTAACGCATAAGGAGCGCGATTTTTGTAACGCGGGGTAATTTGTATGTTAGAGTAAGTATTTTATATCATTGTTCAGAATAAAAAAGCAGCGAGTTGTATCGCGATACAACCGAATTATAAGTGAATGCGTTAAACTTTGAATTTTATTTTAATCACTAAATCACTGTGAACGTCATAACGAACGCTCGTACGGTTAGTGAAAACATTGTGAGGATACCTGCACATTAAGGTAATTTAATGTGTAATTATTATCCCGTCAGTCTGTTTTCCCTATTAAAAGTTCAAATGGTATTCGCTTCATGGTAATATCAACACCGACACAAATATCGATACTTTCTGCTTGCACTAGGCTTTGGTAACTACGATGATTAAATTCAAGTTCAAGTAGACTTCCATAAGTAATATATCATCTATTGCTAAATAGCTTAACTTTCCTTTTCATAAAATTCCAAATAGGTTACTAGATTTCCTGTTTAAAGTGTGTTAAATACCTATTCTCTTGGAAATACTGGGCTATAATTGCGAAATTCTTTGTCGAAGTAATATCTAGTTTTAACCGTTTAACTCGCAAAGATTGTCGGGTGTTTATAGTGTCTAACTTTTCGCAACAATTATCTGCAAAATAGGAAAGTTGGCTTCAATGTGTTCAAACACAAAGCTTTTATATTAATCGAATAGTGTAAATAGTTATATTTATCTATTTTAATCACTTTATTTAAACCGCGCCTAATGGCGTCTTAAGTTAATGGAAACCATCACCTACGGTCAGTAAAAATAGCTTTGATTTCTGGTTTTATGAAAACATCTAAAATGTGATTGAGCGAACACTGTGAACCACACACTTAAATAGTGTGTATACGGTTGTAAAACACGTTTGCTTGTAAATCCAGTCGTTATTTTTTACGTATAAAATAATTTATGATGGTATTAAGTATATCGAAATAATCGAGCTTGGCAATAATTGATTTCTTTACTTTCTTAGTTATATTCAGTCTACTTACATATCTCAAGAATACTATTTTTAATTGGTTCGCTTTATAATTCAGTTTTACACATATTGTTAGTAGATAGGTCAATAACTATTCCTATTAATACCCGATGGCGTTTTGTTTAACAAATTTATATGTATTATGAATTATAAAAGTAATTCGCCTACTTGATTACAATAAATCTTGTACCTATAGAACGCCATTATTAATGTAAAAAACGCTTTGTTTGAGTTTCCTTGTATTAGCCTGTGATATTGAAAGCAGTTCTATTTCACAAGAGTCACGTGATTGCGGCACAAATCAAAAGAAATATCACTACCACCAAGTTGAAATTTTAAACATTATTTTAACAGGATCTTGGCATTGTGCCACTCGAACGAGGTAAGTACGACGGATGTTGTTTTCAAGTACCAGTCGAATATCTCACATTTGGCAAAGCCTTTGGAGGTTATTCATTTTATTACGAGCAACTATGTCGGCGTACTTTTTTTACTTCGCAGTTTTGTTTAACCGTTCAACTACGCGTGTACCTAAAACGATTCAAATCAACTCAAGAAATGAGTTTAATATTTGATAGCAAATTTTATAGTTATTTTAATATTTATTGTGGCCAAGTCAATCAATAACAGCTAGAAGTATTCATAACGAAAGCCAACTAGAAAGACACAGAATAAGAATTAGCACTACGTACAGAAGCCTCTCTCCTTAACAAAACTACCATTCGCGTCCAGTGACCGGACGGTGCTGACCCGCATCCGACTGTCTCTCTTTATCGCATAACGCATACATAACGCGTGTTCTTTATTACCACCGGCGCGATTTAATAATAACTACCGCGCAACGGAATCGCAGAGTGAGTCAATCCTGGCGCAGACGTAGTCTCGGCTTTTTGCTGGTCTTAAATAAAATGCACTCACTATGTTTAGAAAATGTTGATAGATTCGGATTCAGATAATTTATGGATAAAATAATTATGGTATCTTACAAGTCATTTTAAATTATTATTTTGTTACATTATGCATTACAATTTTCATAATATTATATATTAGTTAGTAAATGTAAATACTCATTATATTTATTTTAGGTCAATGATCACCTTCAAGTAACTCGTCCAAACTGAAGTAAGCGAGGTCTATGAGCAAGGATTTGTTCTTGAATATTATGTCACTGGTAACTTCTTTTATGAGTTTTGGTACTCTGTTATAAAGTTAACACAAAACTATAATGTCTGTTCAATGCTCTTTGTTAAAACTCTGCTAGTTGCTGGAGCGTGCCGTGGCTACGTTGGCAAACTACATTATTATTGAAGTTATCAGCCTTTGTCTCTCCAGGGTTCGAGCTTCGCTCAATGCAAAGTCACACGCCTCCGCTCGATACTCGCCTAATAGATTAAATCCCGCTCAAGAAATCTCGTTCAATGCTAAAATTGATTCGATACTTTGCGAATGCTGGACATTTCCATTCCGCCGTGTCTAATTGGATTGTAAACTTACAATACAAAAGAAAATAAGGTTTTGTTCTTATATAAAATTCAATCGTAATTAACTTCCCGGCGTTAATAATATTACGATGCATCAATAAACATCTCGTCTAATCAACCGTGTAAGTAACGGGATACCTATTGCAGTAAAAATCCAGGCTAAACATGAAACTAGTGTGATGTACGATGTTCGATATTTTTATAGAATATACGGCTAAAGTTTAAAGCACACATAACAGCTCGGCACCGGAACGATGGCGGCTCAGCTCAAGCCGCTTACTATGTTTTGTATGAAACGCCAAACTGTAACACACACTTATCGGCATCGGCACGGCAACGTCACGGCTCGGCACTGGCTAGCGGTGCGTGGGCGACTCGCGGTCGCCGCGCTTACCTCGTGCCACCGTCGCTGATGCAACTCGCTGCGCGCGCGGGACCAAGACGAGCTGCCGCCTCGCGGTAAGCGCGCTGCCGGCAAGCTGTGAGCGTGATGACAGCTCGTGCAAGTACGATTCGATTCTGTTACTTACTTGCGTATGGTTGACCGCGAAACGATGAGGCGAAATGGTGCCGTTCCGGTGCCAGATGTCATGTGTGCTTTAATCTTAATGCGGTTTATGATAATCAACATGTATTCAACGTGACGGTTCAAATAAGTGTCGAAGCAAGCTTAAAGGTGTTAGTAGTATTTAGCTCAAAGGAACGCTTGGTTTGCAAACAGGAACTGTCAACAACCATTACCGTGCTGTCCGTGTGTGTAAATAAATAAACTTACAGCCTTTGATGTACACTGCAAATAAACATCTCCTACTGAGACACTGACAAATATTACTTAGAAGATAAACAGTTACTTTCAACTGTATGTAAAGTCCACTTTTCATACTCTCAAATTGCTATTTATTAGTATACAAAGTTTAGGTAAGCTGCCTTTACACACGTAACGCTGTACTTTACGGAAAGAGGAATTTTAATCAGTTAAAAGCTTTATGAAATGCCAAGGTAACAAAATAAATATCTTGCAAATTTCGGCTAGCGAGTAATATGAATATTGTTATGAGAAGATAGTGTCTCGAACATATTTTCAAGCGACCTAAAAAAACTTTCAAGAAGCGTTTATAAATAACAAGGACGATAGAGGTCACTTTAGTTCAGTAAATAACGTACTCTAAAATTCTGATTTACGAGAGAGGGATGAGAGATTTAGTGCTAGCCGAGAGCAATCGCGCTCCTCTCGCACTCCAATAAAAATTGAACTAATTGCCTGGAATCTATTTAAACTTTCCAACAAAAATATCAATTGGTTAACGAAATGGATTTTATCCCAAACAAAGCGATGTTTAATATGTAAATGAATACGAGCGTTGTATTTGCCAAAACCATCATGAGTTTTAATTTCACACATTTACATATTGAGAAAAATTACATTTGTTAGTAAAAGTTTATTTTAATGGTTATTTACTTTGCTAAATGAAGTTGTAACAAAACTGTTCGTAAATGTGATATTTTAAATAAGGTCATCCGGGGCAGAAGCAACTATGAGGCAAAGGTAACTAATTGAATCTTCTTACCTTTCTTCTTTACTCTTTCAATCATATATTAAAAACCATTATTAGTGTTGCGCCGATGGTATAGGTCAAAACTTTAAACGTGATTTTCCGTGATTTAGGAGCGTTTTCAGCAGGCTGAAAAGTGATTTCAGGCCGTTTCAGAGGTGGCTCTTTCACATACTAGAAGATTGGAAATTCACCCTAGTTGCCGTTGTTTTCAGGCGCCTGAAACATGTTTTCAGTCCGTTTCAGGGCACCCTATATCAGATGGCGCAATAACCTGAAAACCCGTTTTCAGGCGTTTTCAGGACCCCTTATGGGCCTTTGAAGTACACTTCAGTATATGGCGAAATTTCTCGTAGGAGTGAAAGAGATAGCACTATTAGAGAGAGACAGCTATATTGAGAAGGTTCGAGAAGTGTGTGAAAGAGACAGAACTAGAAAGGGATAGCAATAGTCGGGAATGTTCCAGCCGAATCGAACATCGAACAATCTAGATTGCCTAGAACACTCGCGATGCGTTATTGACCGAGGGGTCACCGACCGCCCTTGGACTTTGGACCGAACATTCCAGATATGATTTCTCCGGAACATTCGAGAGCAAGGGTCTCCGGATATATAAGCCGCGCGTCACCGACGCCCCAGTTAGTTTTGAACTAACGGCGATACAGTGCGAGTCTCGAAGCGAACCTAAGCGAAAAGTTAATAAGTGCGTTATAGTGAAGTGATTAGTACAGTGATTTATTAAGTAAGTAAGCCTTGTTAATTAGTAATTTTGCAATAAAGTTTGCCTTTTTAATTAGTGGTTAATTAGTGCATTTTTCTATCACGTTACCTACCCCACGGACGTAACATTTGGTGTCAGAAGTGGGATAGAAAATGCCGTTTACACCGCGTGAGAACGAGCCGAAGGGAGTGCAGACCCGGAGCCAAGCTGCAGCAAGTGAGGACCCTGCGCCGGACGCTGGCTCATCAGAGTCACCGGTCTCACGTAAGCAAGATATGGACGTCAACGCGATACTAGTTCTCTTAAAAGAGCAAGCTCGTCAACAACAAGAGCAAGCTCGTCAACAACAAGAGTATGCTCGTCAACAGCAAGAGCAAGCTCGAATTCTCCGGAAGGAGCTCAGTGATGAGCTACGGGTTCAGTCGGCGAAGCAAGAAGAACAATCGAGAATGCTTCGGGACGTACATGAGACCGCGGCTGAATGGAAGCGAGAAATGTGTGAGGTCCATGAGAAACTGGCGGACATGGACATTAAATTTGACACTCGACTTCATGACGTTAAGGCGAATGTCGAGACTGTTAAAGAGGAAGTCAACACCTACAAAAACCGCCTCCAGAAGCTCGAAATAAAAGTGGCCAGCGGTACGAGCACCTGTGCAGCCGAGGTACCTGTGTCGGGAGGAGGACGATTCAAGGTACCTCCCTTCGATGGTACATCGTCCTGGACAGCTTATAAGCTACAGTTCGAGTCCGTTTCCCAAGCTAACGGCTGGAGCAAGGAGCAGGCCAGGACAGCCCTAACCCTAGCGCTACGTGACGAGGCGCTCACCATACTGGAAGCCCTAGGAGAAGAGAGAAGTTACGACCGGCTTCTAGAGGCGTTGGAGGCCCGTTACGGTGACAAGCACCTGGAGCACGTCTACCGTGCTCAGTTGAAGGACAGGGCGCAGGGGCGCAATGAAACGTTGCAGCAGTGGGCCCTAGAAATTGAGAAGTTGGTCAGAAAGGCGTACCAACGTACATCCGCCTCCTTTGTGGACACCACGTTGGTGCAGGCCTTCGTTGACGGAATACGGGATTTGGAGGTACGGGCTGCAGTGCGATTAGGGCACCATGAGAGATTGAAGGATGCAGTGGCCCACGCCCTGGAGGTAGAAGCTGCGCGCTGGGAGCCATCAAGGCTTTTTAGGGTTCGTGACGTGTCTACTAGGGAGCCGATTGCTCCCCGCCGTGAGTTTGGGCCACGATGTTACCATTGTGGAGAACGTGGCCACATACAGTCTAGCTGCCCGAGAAGGAGTAGGAGAGCATGGCCGACGTGGACGAGTGGAAGCGGCACCTGCACCAGTACCGGGACGGCATGGCGTGCCAGGCACGTCGACGAGGTAGACAACGAGGCCGGCGCAGCTGAGCAGTTGCGGAAGCGCGTGGCGCAGCTCGAGGCGGAGCTCGCACAGAGGAACAAGGAGCTCGCGCAGAGGAACAAGGAGCTCGTGCAAAGGAACGAGGAGCTTGCGCAGATCATCAAAAAGTGGGAGGTTGAGTTGGCGACTCTGAAGAGCAAAAATCGGCAGCTGATGACGGCGCTGCAAGAGAGTAAAGCCAACGCGGAGGAACTTATTCGGAGATCCTGTCTAGACGACTGTAAGCGTAGTCTTCGACAAGAGGGCAAGGAATGTTTGAGGATGTTGAGAGCTAACTCAGTTAGTGAAGAGTATCCGAGCTATTTAAGGGATCGGATTGATAACGTTCACAGTCTTGTTCGTGAACACGGGCTTCAAGGTAGCGCGAGAATGGAGACCCGATATGACAAGGACTCTAACCAAATTGGGTTCGAGGAAGGTTCGTGTGTGTGGCTACATCACCCCATGCGGAGAAAAGGAAAATCTTTGAAACTGTCCCCAAATTGGGAAGGGCCATATAAGGTAGTCACGAAGATCAACGACGTCACGTATCGGATACAGCGAAATCCTCGTAGTCCATGCAAGATTGTTCACGCTAACCGACTGGCGAGCTACCACGGAAATAATGATGCTCGGGACGAGCATGTCTTAGGAGGGGGTAGTGTTGCGCCGATGGTATAGGTCAAAACTTTAAACGTGATTTTCCGTGATTTAGGAGCGTTTTCAGCAGGCTGAAAAGTGATTTCAGGCCGTTTCAGAGGTGGCTCTTTCACATACTAGAAGATTGGAAATTCACCCTAGTTGCCGTTGTTTTCAGGCGCCTGAAACATGTTTTCAGTCCGTTTCAGGGCACCCTCTATCAGATGGCGCAATAACCTGAAAACCCGTTTTCAGGCGTTTTCAGGACCCCTTATGGGCCTTTGAAGTACACTTCAGTATATGGCGAAATTTCTCGTAGGAGTGAAAGAGATAGCACTATTAGAGAGAGACAGCTATATTGAGAAGGTTCGAGAAGTGTGTGAAAGAGACAGAACTAGAAAGGGATAGCAATAGTCGGGAATGTTCCAGCCGAATCGAACATCGAACAATCTAGATTGCCTAGAACACTCGCGATGCGTTATTGACCGAGGGGTCACCGACCGCCCTTGGACTTTGGACCGAACATTCCAGATATGATTTCTCCGGAACATTCGAGAGCAAGGGTCTCCGGATATATAAGCCGCGCGTCACCGACGCCCCAGTTAGTTTTGAACTAACGGCGATACAGTGCGAGTCTCGAAGCGAACCTAAGCGAAAAGTTAATAAGTGCGTTATAGTGAAGTGATTAGTACAGTGATTTATTAAGTAAGTAAGCCTTGTTAATTAGTAATTTTGCAATAAAGTTTGCCTTTTTAATTAGTGGTTAATTAGTGCATTTTTCTATCACGTTACCTACCCCACGGACGTAACATTAGATTGAGAGATATACCAATTAATTACCTTTGCCTCATAGCTGCTTTTGCCCTGCATGATCTTAGGGGGGGTTTATTATTATGTTCTTATTTAACAAGCTTGCAGGCTTTCTTTGCATGACTGAAATTGGCTGAATTCAATGCTCTTTGAGTTTCGCCGACTCAAGTCGGTCTTCCGTAGAATTGTATCGTGTAATTGAGCCAGATCTGACACTCCTATTCTGGTCTAGGACACTTATCCCTTCTATTAACCAAACACCTCTGTAAACACCATATTTGTGTACACAAATGTCGATATGATCACGGGATACAGTCGCTTCAAAATGATTCAACAAAGACCTGAAATTAAATTTACGTGGCGCAAAGAAAAAACTAGTTACAAGAGGAAATTGGCGGAGACAGTGACAAATTGGTCCCGCAAGAGGAGACTTCTTTGCGCTCATTCTAACCGACGCATGGACCTATCCTTTATCCCGCTCTAACCGTGCGTGCATACGGGGCCGTAAAACACAATGTACTCGAATAATTACTGTCGTGGAACATTATAATAAATGTGCTGTTTTCGGCTATTTTCATATTCCACGCAGAGTAGAGTGAGCCAAACGTAAAGAATTTTGTTGTATTTGAATGAAGTTTTTTAGTTTATCTGATCCTACGTACCGACTTCTAAAATAAGGATCGGTTTGAATGAATGAATGAAGATTTTATTTCACAAGAACATAATTATGGTACATGATATCTTATATAGTAGACATTATTGATCCGTAATATATTCGGCCGTTAGGCATTTGAAAATTGTCTGAAGTATGTTACCTACCTTGAAGAAATCTAACATGCATTATTATTATTATTACCACGGAGAACAATAATGATTATTAATAATATTATTATTAAACAATAATGTGGTCCCATTGGCACCAGATCAAATCTGATGATGGGATCCTGGAGAAATTGAATGAACTCTCCAAATATTACAGGCGCAACTATAGTAATTTGGGAATTTTATTTATAGTAATTCGTGCATTGAATCATTTGAAATTGGTTATTCGAAAACAATTAGCAAACATGGTCGATTATACTCGTAGCGGTCACTTTTAAGTTTACCTAAAAATGCACGCACATGATTAAAAAACCGGTCAAGTGCGAGTCGGACTCGCGCACCGAGGGTTCCGTACAAAATCGTCAGTAGATATGTGAATAATTCAAGAAAGATTGTATCGTGGGACAAACTTAACTTTGCTCTTGTAAAACTGTTGTCCCTATACATCGACATATGCAAGTGCAAGTGCAAGTTAGGAAAACCGTTTTATTTTTCCTGTAATATTTAGGATAATATTAATAATCGGTAATTATTACAGATTTTTCTATTTAGTATCTTCGGAGATAATAGGGGGGGAATGGTATTCTTTTTAACCTTTTTTGTCTTCAATCAAAAACTACATGTCTAAGAAAAAAAATAAAAACGGTTTTGAATCTACATATTAAGCCCTTTCATTTGATACCCCACTCGATATATTAGCTCAACTTTTGATTTACGACATCGCATTTCGGTCCCCTTTAAAAAAAAAGTAAAAAAGGTATAAGATTTTTTTGCTATCCCATAGGCTCGGATTAGCAGTTTTTAACACTATTCCCAATTTCAAGTCGATAGCATCAGTAGATCCTGAGATATCTTGCTGTGACAGACGGACAGACAGACAGACAGACAGACAGACAGACAGACAGACAGAGTCGCACCATAAGGGTTCCTTTTTTACCATTTTGGTACGGAACCCTAAAAATACACACAGTAAGTAACAATAAATACGAACGCATGACCAAGCAATAATTCGCATCGCTCTTATTTCGTTATTCGTTGACATGTTAAGAACAGTGACAAATGTATCAACATTTTTCATACAGCATACTTAAATAGTTGTGTAACAAAAATACATTAAAAGTTACATAATTATGGTAATACAATTTCAGTTTTTAATCTGGTAACAGTCGTTTGAGCGCAAAATTCTAACTTACTAAACGCTTTGGCCTCAATATTAGACTTTTATTTTCTTCGTGACTTTTCTCACGAATACTAATCTGATTCGCTAATTCCTGTTGTGATTTAATACAAACATTTATATGTATTATATGGTAAGATTGAGAATTCTGAATATTATTAGCGATATGGCCATTTAAAAATAAATGAACTCAATGTAGCTATGGTAATATAATATCACCTTCATACATTTTATCAATATAACTAAAGTATTTTTTGCTGACTATCATCGTTCAATCCTAATTTGGTTGGTCTGGATGTGTGGTTGTTCTCGATGCTTTTTTATCTAGCTAAATATCAACTTTAAGACGAGCGACACTACAGGAAAATACTAGCGTTAGAAACCTAAATTGTGAACGTTCAAACTTGAAACGAAGTTCCGGCGAGCGAAACTAAGTTAATGGAGTATAATATAACTTAGTGCGACCACGGTATGGGGAACTTAATATAGGCATTAATTACCTGAGATAACCTCACAAGTACCTGTCTGGACAGGACGTATACTCTGTTAGTTACATGAGACGCAATTATCAAGAAACCCGGCTCGACGGACGTAGGTACGTTTACCAATAAACCAATACCATGCCTGATGATATGATGCAGTATTCACACTCAAAAATTTTATGCCGGATAATTTATTTTGATACGCGTGTTGTTTATTTTGTCTCAATTTATTCCGGAATTTGGGGTATCCCAAAAAATATAAGGTCTAGTTTTTATATTTTTATTCGATAAAGAAGGCTAATTTAAGAAACTAATTCCGTTGTTTTGCAAGTAATTTATTTCCAAGTAATTTATTTATTTTAATTTTAAAAGAAATTTTCATTACGACGTCACTAGGTAATCGGTTTGCTTTAGACATGCTTTAAAACTTTTGGATATGTCTGTAAAATGTCATTGATTGTGTTTTTTGCCTGGCAACACTTTGTTTTTAGTCAAATAAAAATAACGTTGACATTGACAATTTCAACCAGACTAGCCTAGAAGTGATGATTCCAAAACGGACTTATTGGGACCGAGCGCGACGACAGCGCCACGTGATAGGCAGCCATTATGGACAATATTGTCACCGCTGTCAAACAACAAGTAAGTAAATATTGTGAAAAATATTAATGAAATCTTGTGTTATTTTACTATACTACACAATTTTGGACAATGGTAGTCAGTAACATTATTGCCAATAATATTAAAATTGTTGTTTTCAGTGAGAAAAGTCAGCGACAAAAATGTCAATTTTAGCCGTAGCGAGCGCTGTGATCGTTTAGGCTACCCCCTCCACCCGCTTTGCACTCTGCCAATAGCATAATCAATTCATTTTTTTTAAAGATCTTACATGTCATGTCATGTCAAAGAAGACAAAATTCGATGCACATTACTAGAGACCGGATTTGAAGTAGCGATCTCAATATTAATATGACTGGTATAATTTATTATTTTTTCTACACACAAAAATAATAACTTATCGGAATAAAAAACTAAAAATCTTTTTGGAAGCTTTTGTAAATATTGGGCAAAAATTATGGTGATAATAAATAAAAACATTGTTAGTTATTTTTTGAAATAGTTTCTTTTTTTAAGTTCTTCTTCTTTAATATTCCTTCTGCACAATGCACAGTAAAAATTAAGACCTTATATAACCAACATGACATGTATTTAACAAATTGCACTAGTCATATCCATATTAATATTGAGATCGCTACTTCAAATCCGGTCTCTACACATTACAACATTCCAGGCATGGATTATATGTAGTACTATGGTAGATCACAGATTAGATGCATTTTACCAACCACAACCGTGATATATGTGATATTAGAGGTCAAATAAGGTCTAATGTAAATTACAAATATAATACTAATTTTTAAAAATTATCTGATAACTGGGAATAATTCTACAACCCTTTTTCTCGAAATGGTTTTTGAATCATCATCATCATAAATTACAAAATAATGGGATAACCCAATTGCGAAGAACGTACAACTCTAACTTTGCACAAACTTTACATGAGGGTCAGAGTGACTTGTGCGTGAATAGATTATAAGTCGTCGCGACCCTCATAGCAAGCGCTCGGCCCAGAAGCTGTACATACTGCGAGGTCGTCACTCGGAAACGGATTTCATTCCGATTCATTACCACCGGGTGGGCGCTGTAAGGCGACACACTGCGCCGGGTATCAGTAGTTACATTAACAATTACACTTAAGTTTAATTCACGTCGTCAACTCAAATAATGCGGGCGGAAACCGTAAACAAAACAATTACAATCCTAAGAAGGGTAGTTACGATCCCCCTTCGCAAGTTTCTTGCTTCGGTCCTCAAGTAATGTGACTCTTTGACAATAAATTACGGCGAACTCTGTGCAGCTTAGGTTGTACGCTGAGTACGGTGTTAAGCTGGCTTAGCACTTTCTAGTACTGCTTCGAAGAACACGAAATACAATTTGTCCTAAACATAAAGTTAATATTAAATACTAGTAAGGTTTCCGCGCGATATACGCGTACGCAAAATGTATAAGCAGCAGCATAGCATAATATATAAACTACCTATTGTTGTACTATTTTTTTACTTGGTACAATAACGCCAATTGGTGACGTAAAACATGTATCTCTTTCTAGTAAGTAAATACAAAAGAGACGAATGCTGTACGTAGGCAATAAACAGCGCTGCGCTTGGCGGCAAATGTAGCTTTATTCTAGCAAGGATACGAATTTGTTACGTTACATATGTAAACAATATCGCGTCAAACCGTTAGGATACGACGTTACTCGATCTATATTCTATCACGACGTAACTCGGTCGACCGCGATTCCTGTCACGGCTGTCGTAGTGGGGCCTACGAACGAGCCTATGCGGCTACGCGCCGTAGCATCGTAGCATGTCTACGGCCTGTCGTGTCGCGTGGCGGTTTTCGAACTTCGATCAGAAGTATGAATAAAACAGTAAACAAATGTTCGATCTTTATACATAAAGATCGAACATTTGTTTACTGTTTTTTTTTTAAATACGGCAATGGGCCCACATATCGATAAAAAATGGCCCCTGACATTTCATTCGTAAAGAACTTGTATGACAGATTCATACTTCTGATCGAAGTTCGAAAACCGCCACGCGACACGACAGGCCTAGACATGCTACGATGCTACGGCGCGTAGACATATAAGAAAATTGTAGTAAGACTATGTTGTACAAAAATATGGTTCTAAAATATAATAAGTAAGAGAACGTTAATAAATAGCTTTGGACTTTTTACTTGTGTGTCATCTAGTCGTGTACGATTTAATGATTAATTTTTTATTTATAACAACATAAAATGTTAAAAAAACACATTGTTAACAGCTTACTAACTAAATAAACCGATTTAATTATACGTATAGATAATCATGCCTATTTGTTTTTTTCTCACACCAACTAAAGTTCAAATTTAAGTAATAAGTGATATTTATATTTGAGCCAAAATAAACATCTGTAACTCAAAATGTTATTAAAGAGAGTGTTTATAAAATTTCGCAACTGTAAATTGCATAGCTGATTGTATTTTCTTATTACATTTTGCGTGACATTCTCCAGATTCGAGGTTGAATAGTGAGTGTATTGATGTCAAACGTCTTGAAGGCAAAGCCGGCGTTCGCTCGCTTCCGTCGAAGAATAGGGCCCTTTGTTAGCTTTTACTATGACAAGTTACGAGCAATACAGTTTCATTTACGTTTGTACGAATACCTGGTACTGTAAACAATGTATTACGGTTTTGATATCAAATATTGCAATCAAACAATTGAATGCATAAAACACATCTATTGTTACATCTTGACATTTAAAAACTCTTAAAGTATCATGCAATCGAGTAGATCGTAATTTTTCACACCGAAATTATATTAAACTAATTGATTGTAGATTAAAATAAACGTACACAACTAAAAACGTAGGAACGTTATACAAGCCGTCTGGCATGTATGTAAACATCTTTATTTTTATTTAGAATTAATAATAATATTAGTTACAGGCACGGCTAATACTCTTTTTTTTTTTTTTTAAGAGAATTATGCTAACTGTGTTTTTAATGCAGACTACATCATAATTAATCAAAGAAACACCACTAAGTATATCAATCAGTATTCAGTAGCTAATAGTCTAAGAATATTAACAAAAAGTAAAGATATGTACTGTTTTTTTTTACTTTAAGCATGGAAAAAGCGCGTAGTCAAAAGGACGGTATAAGGAACAATAGAAAAACTGTGTTACAGGTAGTACTAGCAGTAGTTCAGCGCGCTCTGTCAGCCGAATGATTGTAAACATAGCAAATAAGAGATGTTTATTTCTGATTCTAAGAAATAAATGGCGTTCTTTATTTCAACGCGAATTGCTGGCCTTGATATGATTAGGAAAATAGAAGCAGGTCGGGTTCCACTGCAGCCAACTCCGTGCCCGCAACGGCGCATTCGGCAAGAGCAAGAGGGTAATGAACCTCTAGATGTCTGTCAGACTCGCAGCGCTCGGTGCCACATCATTAATTTCTACCTAATGTCTGAAACGGGCGAGACGACGTTACCGACCACATTCTGTGTTCACAGATACGCTAATAAAATCTCTAGATGTACGATTACGAATGTTCTGCTTCTGCTTTCGAATTTCGCTTTAATGTCGGTGATTTTTTTAACGAATGGTAGCAGCAGTTTTTTTTAAAAACATCTATCATTGACGTCTAGACTACAAAACGTGCAATCAAATTTCACAGAAGTGAAAAAAAATTTTTTGTATGTATAACGAAACCCTTTAATGTCCGTGGCCCGAATTGTTAGTTTATTTTTTATTTGTTGCAGTTGAGCATGCATGTTTGTTTGTCATGTTTGCAAGAGGATACACGGCAAATGTGAATATAGATAAATGGAAACTGCACACACTGCATACATGAAGCAATATTAAATACGACGCGAACCTGCGCAGACTTTTATTTGAGTTAAGTTCGTTTGAACAGCTGTCACTTTAATATTTAATAGAAAAGTAAATAATTATCAGAGATAAATTAGCGCGTTCCTCATGCAATGTTCGTGCAGGTTTTTGACGTGACAACGTCTTATAATTCGATGGAGCCGGCTGCACGCACGAAAAAACATGACGTATGCGGCGTTACCTCGCTCTGAGGCGTTCCATTGTCAATTGTTTATTTTCTTATGACGTTGTCACGTTCAACTATCGTCAGTAAACCGACTTACCAGACAACCGATTTTTTTTAAAAGGTAAAATAATTCAAGGCTTATTTATTATGTATGCTTTCTGTGCTCTTTCTCTAGACTCCAGAGTACCCAGGATTCAATTTCATGTGCCATAAATAATTCACAATTTGTATATAAGAGCATTTCAACCCAACAGTGATCAACTTTTTACTGCGAAAGCTGAAAACGTACGGACCAATTTGTGACAGCCCGTGTACTGAAGCTATGTTGGTTCGCGTTTTGGACGTTTTGCACGGAACGAAGTAGACTCGCTTGAATGGAAAATCGTTTAACAATTTTCATCAAAAATTGCGATGGATGTGTGCAAAAAGTGAAGTTAGTTATTTTGAAATGTCGATAAGTCACGTCGATAGATTATTTCACGAGTAGGAGTGTCACTGTTATATTTATACGATGTTTACAAGCTTTTATTTAACGTGCAACGCTTGTATACAGCGTGGAAGTCCAATACGAGCAAACAATTAAACCAGATATAGCGTTTAGTAGTGTTATCATTATTTAATATGATTTTGTAAATAACACTTAATAGTGACCTCTTCATACTTAAATTTTTGGAAATTTACCGAGCAGCAATGTACCGCATACATGCTTGTTATGACATTGCGAGATACGAGCTTTTTTAAAGTACCTAACTGTCATCTAGTCTGTTTGTCAACTTGAATGTGTTGCGTTACATTGCGGGACGAATTATTTTGTATGGTAAATATTT
The DNA here is from genome assembly GCA_947034925.1 of Eudemis profundana. Taxonomy (NCBI): domain Eukaryota; kingdom Metazoa; phylum Arthropoda; class Insecta; order Lepidoptera; family Tortricidae; genus Eudemis; species Eudemis profundana. Next base: position 34,141,814 of record OX344794.1, read on the forward strand.
TCATTGTAGTTTTAAGCAAAAGTTATCTAAATATACTTCTTAGGTCCGATGCTGATCACCGTTTCAATAGTCGCTCGTATTGAATTTCCACGCTGTATAAGTTGTGTTTTCAATAAGTTAAACCCACCGTGTTTAGGCTCATTTGATTGGTTTTGTAGCTTTCGATTTAAAAGAGAAAAGACTGTCACAAAATACAGGATCTTATTATTACACTTCATTTACAACACTGCATTTTCTTTACATTTTTCAGTAATCAACATCTGCTAAACTAAAGGGACAAAAAGTAATAAAAATCAAAATTAAAAAAAATGGTGTCCTTTTTCTAAGAATCTTTCGATCAATTTTATTACCTACCCTGCTTGACCAACAACATGAAAGGTTAGCCCTGGGTGAGCACCAAGTGTAATTTTTCTTTAGTTAACTTTAGTTAAAATTTGGTGCGATCTTTAAGCACTTCCGTCGTCTCTATATCTCGAAAACCCATCCCCGTGTTTGTCTGACGCGTTAAACACTTCTCAGAATGTGCCTGAGTTGCTTCGTTCTTATAATCTCTATTCCCAACTCTCACCTAACTCCGTTCTACATACTTGTTATAACACATTTATCTGCCAGCACAACTCGTGAAGTTCAGAGTCGCTAAACATATGAAGTTAACGTATGCATAGTCCTATAGCGATTACAAAAGGTCCTACCTACGGTACACTCATGTCAATGTCACTGACAGACTGATGATGATGTGCATTACTCTGGGGGCACGGCAGTGCCCCCGCCAAGTCGAGCAAAACAAAGGCACGGCCGTACCATCCTTTTCTCGAAGCCATTCAGGCCATTTTCAGCCTCCCGTAATTAGGAAGGGAATATATAGGGCACAACAAGACTTATATAGATTCTCAATATCATTCAATTTGAACGTGCAGTTTAAGAACTATTGCATGTCAAAGTTCCTTAGTTTTGTCACTGACTCACTGACTCACTGATTCACTGATTCATTCACTGACTCACTGATCATCATAATTCTAAGGTACTTCTAGCAGACCTACAAGCTCCAAATTTTAAACATAGTTAGTTTTTAGCCTATCAAGTCCTTAAAAACCTAAATATGTTGTAATTTCAGTCATAAGTTTGTAATCCTATACAAATACATGCGAACTATGTAAATTTAGCTTTAATTTTAAAATTTTACTTTGTAAAGTTAGATTTGCAGTTCAAATTGAAAAGAATGGATTGGAATGTAATAATTAAAGGAAGACCACTTACAAAAAGAAATGAGATCCCATCAAAAACATTACATGTAAAAAGATGCAACTCTCGCAACGCATTTCTCCTACAACAAAAAAGTTTTGAGATCTAAAGTTAAACCAAGTCAGTACCGGGGGGGTATCAACAGAACTCGATTTCCACCGACTTGCCTATTATAAGATCTATAAAACGTGTTCCTCCACGGTTAAATAATAGGCAAGTCGGTGGAAATCGAGTTCTGTTGATACCCCCCCGGTACTGACTTGGTTTAACTTTAGATCTCAAAACTATTTTCTTGTAGGAGAACTGCGTTGCGAGACTTGCATCTTTTTACATGTAATGTTTTTGATGGGATTCATAATATACGGCATTAACATTTCCATTGTAGCTTATACCACCATAAAACCTACATACAATACAATTAATACAATACATACTATTAATAAATAGTGAAAATTGTATTACTCGCTAATTTGTATTACCTACTCTTAAAAAACCGGCCAAGTGCGAGTCGGACTCGCGCACCGAGGGTTCCGTACAAACTCATAAGTAGATACATGAATAATTCAAGAAAAACTATATGGCGATTAGTTTAGTAGGAGCAAATAAGTATGTGATAAGATTTTTGCAAATTTCTCAAAAACGGTGCAAGTTAGGAAAACCGTTTTATTTTTCCTGTAATATATAGGACGACATTAATAGTTGGTAATTATTACAGATTTTTCTGTTCAGTAACTTCGAAGATAATAGGGGGGGAATGGTATTTTTTTTAACGTATTACGCCATAAATCAAACACTACTTATTTAAAAAAAAATACAAAAATAGAATTTTAATCTACAAATCAAGCCCTTTCATTTGATACCCCACTCAATATAATAGCCCTAATTTCAATTTTCGAAGTCTCATTACGGACCCCTTTAAAAAAAAAGTAAAAAAGTTACAAGACTTTTTTTACATCCCATAAGCTCGGGTTAGCGGTTCTTAACACTATTCCAAATTTCAAGTCGATAGCATCAGTAGATCCTGAGATATCTTGCTGTGACAGACGGACAGACAGACAGACAGACAGACAGACAGACAGACAGACAGACAGACAGAGTCGCACCATAAGGGTTCCTTTTTTACCATTTTGGTACGGAACCCTAAAAAAGGGAAGGAGGCTGCTGTATATAACGTTCAATATTATGATATTCAGTCAACATTTTATTTGGCAGCGCAACACGTACGAAGTATAGAGGTCGTTCTAGCTACTGCGGTTCCGATGCGGTACCGCCACAAAATTTATGTACCGCTGAGCGTGCAACTCTAGTCCCGTACTAAGGCTTAGGATATGATAACTGAAACAGATTTCGTTATCGCGTAGCGCCCCATCCACTACTTCCCGCAAGGAGAACCCGCCTTCCAAAAGCGCTGCCCGGCCAGAATTGTAACGACAATTGCTGCGAACACTCCACGCACCCAGCGTGTTTTGGGTAGGCATAGATTCCTTGGGGGGGCTACCCCGCTCAAATATTAAGTTTCGTAAGAATTTTAAATTAGAGCATTAGGCGCGGCGTCTCGGCTAAATTTAATATTAATAATGTTATCCGAGAGAACTCGGTGGAAGGTTAAAAACAATGAATTTTTAATAGTTATTCTCTTTTGCGACGTACAATTAATATAATGAGGTAGAAAGACAACTTTAGCCTACCCCAACCCGGGCACGGCAAATTAGCGTTAATTCTCTATTAGATTTTCTCGAGATTGTTCTGCTTAAATGGTGTAACCGCTTCCATTTGATATTCTCAGGAAATTCATTCCATCGATCTCCTTCAATTTGCCATGAAATTCCTGTATCATTAAGAAGGGAAAGTTTAAATTACATACAACCCTCGTACCTACGTAACTAATATATTCAGATCTTCTCATTATACGAAATAATTTAGAACGTTGTTAAGAGTTATGAATGTGTTATGATAGAAAGTGAGCATGTAGGTAGGCACTGGTAATTTAGTATTTACAAAAGTGTATAATGCTCCTTTACCCACCATGTGCGGTAAACAACAGCTTGCTGCTTGTATGTCGAACTCTCTTTGTACTCGAATAGTTTTTAGCGTTGGTTTAAGTAGTCTGGTTTTGGTTATAAAACTTGAGCGCAGTCTCAGAGTTGTTTGTTTGTTCTGTAAGCCAATCGCGTCGGGGCGTAAGTAGGATTATCATGTTATAATTAAAATCACATCAGAACAGAGGTCTAACCTCGTTTGTCTTCGTAATAAATTGTTTGTTTTTCTCACGCCCGTTTCACATCATTTGTTCGTGTGTAATTTATCACGCTCTCCGCGACGTTGTGGATTAGGCGGGCAATGCTCACATCACACACATATTTGTTAGATTAAGCTTTTACATAGAATAACGCTACTTATTAATTATCAGATACAGTGATAACAATTCCATAATTTTATATTTTATTTCTGTAGTTATTTCATCGCGTAATTTATAAATTCCTATTGTTTACCATTATCTTTATAACGTGTTGCCTGTACTAGGAACAATTTAAACTAAGGTTGTAGGTACTCCTCAGGCTAAACAACATTTGTTCAGCGACTCTTAAAAATAACTTATGTTTTGGTTTTTAGTACACTTAAAAGTTTATTTGAAGCCGCAATGTATTGCTATGTTAATTAAGTTTGTAGCGTGACACTGATAGTGATAAGCGACGTCATTTAGACTTATGTTAACGTACATTGAAAATACTATTTGATTTGTATGAAAAAGAGAAAATCTTAAGATTACATAATTTTTAAAAATTATTGAACAAAAGTTTCATTGCTTGATGAGCAGAATCTACGTTTTAATATTTGCTCCTGTTACAGGCAACACCCTATTTATTCACATGACAACATAACATCGCGTTGTCATGACGCGAAAAATGTGAAAAATATAATTAAATTTTCACCGAATTCTAGCAAAATCACATTATACCACCAGTTACTCTACGCATATTCATCATCGTCTCCATTACTTCAGCTCACTCGTCGACAGTTTCATATCGCATCTAAAACGCTTCGCATTACACATATACCGCTCCTCATCGTCGCGCTACGCATAAAATATTAGTATTCGCATTCCATAATGCTCCTTAGCATTCTAACGCACCTTTTATACCACGTCTTCATCGCTGCGGCGCCGAAGATGGGGGTACATATGCCCGCATCCTCGCCACGCCTATGCACTCGTTCGCCCCCTGCGCCTCGCAGCGCCCATAGCGCGCCACAAACTCTTCTATTTGTATGGCCGCCTCTCGACGTGCTCCACACGCACGCTGATAACTCTTCATGACACTCGCGCGCGGTACGGAATCTTCCTTCTTCTTGTTGAAGAAGACCCGAACTCCACCATGTCAGGGGGGTCTAGCCGGTGGAGTATTAAACCTAAAACATTCACTAGGCAATTTAGTCTTTATATTTTCCAAATATTTACATAATGTTTCTATGGCGGCGCTCAGATGAGAACTAAGTCAATAATTTCTACTCAAACATTACGTTAGACTGACAACTATTTGAATTATATTCATAATTTTCCTGTAGAGACGGCCAGGTCTCTACAGTACACAACACGGGAGGTAATAAAGAAAGCCCTCGATCGCATATTTACGCCCCTAGCTTGCAGCTCGGGCCGCAAACATCTGCGATCTCAGCCTTTCTTTGTTTTACCACCCTAGTTGTGTAATTCTTTAATGGTAGTACGTCGGAAGGGTTACAGTCAATATTATAGATTTGTAATACGCAAATAAATAACACATACCTAGTCCCATCGTGCGTGTCATATCTTGGTAAGGTCAAACTTTGCATTTTATTAAACCTTCAATTACGTTATTTTGTCAAAATCCGTGAATATTAAATGAATAGTTTGTTACATAAATATTTAGGTTTATTGTAGTAAAATAATTTGTGTAATTAACGATTTGTAAAACGTAATTTTGCGTATCGACTAATTTGTCTGTAATTTATTTTCCAAACGTTTGTTGTGAAATGACTGAACACCGGTATTGCGTGCTCTATGGCGTTAAATAAATTGAAGTATCAGTGAACATTTAGTAATATAATTAATGTAACAATGCGAATAAATATTAATTGATTTACCGTTACGAATCTCGAATACGATCACAGAGAGAGGTAGAAGGGGGAGCAAGAGAAAAGTAAGCATGTCTACATATGTCTGAATAATGCCGTCCACAAAACCGAATTTGAATTTTTCCTTTGTGCTTAACCGACGTGTATTGTATTTTCGTTTTATTAAAAGCAGGAAAATAAACAAAAATTCGGGGCTCTCTGGCTCCCTCCCCCGCCTCGCCGCTGACGCACCGATGCCGGGTACACGCTCCGACCGCTACGCATATTTACGGAGTGAATGTATACGTTCTTTGTAACTTTGCCCTGTGGCGTACATACCCTGCTTAACCTAACTGAGGGCAAAAGGAAAAGTTTAATGAATTAAAAGTTTTGCAGTATCACGTTAATAAAATAAAACTCTTTGTTCGGAATCGTTTTATTAAATAGGTAGATTAGTTAGGTTAGTTATTAAGTACCCTTTGGAGCAACTGTTTAGTTTTTGCCGCATACGGCATAAATTATATTCGGCCTTACCTTTATTCACTGCGCACTTCTTAGAGATGCATTATAACTTGCGCAGCCAAGCCTAGAACTCACCAGGGGACTTCACTTTGTACGAGAATTGGGACGCTTGCCGCTGAAAGTGCTACTTGGAAATACTACAAAACATATGTTAACTTATACCTCTAAGGTTTAACAATGCCAAAAATAAGTCAATTGATTAAGAAGAAATTTTGAATCCTCCTTTTGGTTGTGTTTCATAGCTAACTGGCAAAAGTTATTATTGTGTGTTGTTAATGTTTATGTTTTAGGTAATACTGATATTTATTAATTGCTAAATAAAAATGCACTTTTTCTTATCGGCAACGAAAGTGAACCGCCAATCTAACTTCAACTCCAATGCACCATTAATCTATAATAAAATAAAATTAGAACATAAAACAATAAAAACATTCTCAAATTATTCCTTTAAAAAAACAATCGTGGCATGGTTGAGTAGACTTACGATGAGACTGAAAACTTACTAACTCAGGGTTATTTTGGATGTTTTGCCTAATAAAACATATATGCTCACGCACACACACACACGCACATGCACGCAAAATGTTGTATTTGTGTACTAATTTGATAGTCCTTACTAGATTTAAGTTAGAAATGTAAAAATAAGCGTGCTATTTTGTATTTTCTTTAATGTTTTTTAAGTCTAATTGTTCTTTACAGTTCACTGTTCATGTATATGGGCAACCACTGGGGACTGTAACACAGTGAAAACTAACGCAGTCTCCAGGGCTTCAATTTTACTGTTATATGTGTTTTGAACAATAAAGATTTGTTATTATTGTTATTATTATTATAATCTTAAGAAAACCGTAAAGATAAAGGTATCAAAACTAGACAATAAGATAATATAAAAACTAAGTGCAGTTTTCCACAACGGTTTAAGTTTCTAAACCAAACTATGTAACGTGTTCACAAATAAGTTACAACAAGAAGTAACAGTATTAAACATCGGCTCATTACAAATGGTATGCCTACGATCAGCGTAGTTTTTGCGAGCCGCCCGGCAGCCCGGGAGAACGACACATTCGTTAATTAAAGAAAAACAAAGCTTGTACTATCAAAGCGGCAAACAGTAAGGCTCCGCAAGGTTCCTACTTCTTATAACAAAAAATAACTCGAGTTAAGTAGGTAATTAATTACAGCTAAATTAAATGCCACGAAAATGTACATATTATTATTTAGGTACTATATTTAATATAGTTGATAGCTCTGTTGACAAATGAAAACATTTGGTTTTCTGAACAGACAGTGAGAAGAAGAATATTATGTTTAAATTCTTAAATTTCGTTGACAGGTCTCTTCTCATTTAACCAGTGTCATCATCATCCTGATAAATTATATCTCTTTTTTTTTCAATCTAGATAATGAACCTTTTTCTTCGATCGTTCGATCGTGAAGATGTTATAGCACTATGTTTTATTGTGCAGCGGAGCTCGGCACGTGCGAGGCGCCGCTGGGCATGGAGAGCGGTATGATCTCCAACGAATCCCTCTCATCCAGCTCTAACTACGACCAGAGTGTATCTCCGCTAAGCTCCAGGTGAGTACTCATCCCTATATCCTCATGAAGCTCCATACACCAGACGCGTTGTGATGGGGTACACCTGGATCTAGAAGTCAATCTGGACCTACGCTCTGATTGTCTTCGTACGAAGATTGTATCCTGTCGTCCCTTTGACTAATTTATTCTATAAATGTGTATAGACCCCCAAGTCTATACACCCCTGGGCGGGACGCCTGTCCCACCCGCAACTTAGTTGGCGAAGGTGAAATAAGTTAAATGTCTCTTTTTTGGTTAGGTTAGTTTGGTTTAGTCAAGTAAGGCCCCATTTAGACGGGGTGAGAACTCTTATGCGATTTTCATTTCATTGCGGCAATTAATTGATCAACTGTAGGAACTCATCGTACCTAGGTAACCCGCAATGTAATCAAACTCACATACGAGTTATCGACCCGTCTAAATGGGCCTAAAGCGTATTACATACATATATCAACAGGAGTCATAATCTACAATTTTAACGTGCACAAAATTTCACGGGTTCAGTTCGGTAATTTTTGCGTGATGTGCGTACAAACAAATAAACAAACAATCCAAAAACCTCCTCAGTAACCTATTGAAAAAATGGTGAGTAGGTACCATTGAATAACTTACTAACTACCTAGACAGTTTCTTGGCGAGTCGTAATTTGAGTACAAACGGTGAAGCGCTATTGTTGTCATAGGCAAGAATATAACAAACTATAGGTATCCCTGATAAATAAATACCTAACATACCTGCTTATTAACCGAGAATGGCTGTCGAAAACATAGCTCATGAAAACATTGGCAGTTATTCAGACCATGCCAACAAAGTAAAGTAAATAGCATTTCAAACACAACTGAACTTTCGCCAGCTTACCCGACCATCCCTAAAATGTAAACTAAAAATACATTTTTAAGATTTCATCACATAATGCGCGCAGAAAACGGTAATAACGTATTTAACTGGGCATTGTCAAACAACAATAGAGCGTCATGATACGGCCAAGTTGTAACAATTATTGTGAATCCCGCTACCGCAGCCGAGTAAAACACTCACGATTAGCTCAAACAATTAACAGGGGGTCTCACATTCGGGCCTCGAGCCCGCATAAGCCAGCGCGAGACAAAACAACGGGAACTCGGAGCTCGTTTGAGAAATTCACTAACAGAAAATTAAATTTTCATATGAATTCGGAGTGAGCGAGATCCTAAAAAGCCTTTCGGAGCCCGGCTCCCCAAAGATAACAAGATGTAAGTACGGCCGGATGCCAAAACGTTATCATCTGAAACACTTTACATAGGGTCAGAGGCGATTTAGCAAATGCTACGTTAATTTAACGTTTAGCTCGCTTTGTTCTCACTACTGATGAGATTGCATTCAAGATAGGTATTCAAATTAAACGGCCGGTGGACGCAGCCCGAGGCCTTGCTTCTCTTGACAAACGGAACACTGGCCACATTCAGATAATTTGCTCAGACCATAACACTAATTTTATTTACTTATGCACAAACGAGTCTCTTGCTCAGTAACTTCTACCTCTACTCTACAGTTATAATAACGCATTACACGGTTTTCATACCTCTTTGCCTCGTATGTTTAGGAGTCGGTACCGCGACGACAGTCGCATAAATTACGGGGTTTCGTAGAGACTTCTCTCAAATATTCACTAGTACGTTAGGTAAGTGATATTTAATTAGACTATCAGAATTAATATCCACTGATATCGTAGCAATTCATTTTAGCATACCTAATAGCGAAGTGAGAATATGTACATCATACCTAGTGATCCAGCCACCTGTGGTTTCAAACTCAATTAGAGTCGAGTAGGGTAAAAACTTGTCGTTTAATTTGCATAAGAAGAAGACAAGGCTTTAATTTGAAAACGTTATAAATGTTTAAGGATTTCCTTAAGTGCCAATTTTCAGTGATCTATATCGCGTAAAATATGTATGTATGTATGTAAACACTTTATTGCACAAAATAAGATAAATTACAGGGTTACAAAATTAAGGTATATGTACAAAGGCGAACTTATCCCTTTGAGGGATCTCTTCCAGTTAACCTTTGAGCAGTTGAGTGATGAGACAAGAGAGATGGTAGACAAACTGAGAAACATGTACAAGAGATTATAGAGGTATTTATATGTAAATAAATAAAAAAATATACTATATATAAAAATATAACGCTGACCAAGTAGTTAGGTAAACTATTTTTATAGTGCACATCTACATTATATTTTATAAGTTTATAACGAACAACGTGATTCTAAATTAAAACGAGACTAATCTCCTTCCCGTTAGAATGAACGTTTACTGCTAAAGCGACCTTTCATTGACTTTATCCAACATCCAATTACATTAATTATCTAGAAATTCGTTTTGAAAATTATATTGAAAGTTAAAGTAAATTAAAAGTACCTACTCGTATTTATACTGTAAACTGTGTGACTGTCTTTCTTTAGAAACCAGGTTTACAATGAACTCACTCGAGTATTGCACTGCAGGCTAAAGTATTAAGAAGTAGCATGTATACTATTTATTACTAAAATATCATCCGTAAAAGCTGTAGCCATAAGGGCCTTACCTCTATTGAGCCAGACGCGCACACATAAATAATCTTTATAAACTTTTACGGCTCATGTTTATCGAACTATTCCTGTTCTCCCAACAGGATTGAATAAGTTTAAGGCCGTGTCATCAGTAAAGTAACTGTTTGTGGTCCCCAGGATCCGGACCGAATTGCGCGGCGGCGCGTGGTGCCCCAACGGGCTGATCTCGCCGAGCAGCCGCGAGTACCTCGAGATAGACCTTCAAGACGAGTACCTGATCACCGGTACAGAGTCCCAGGGCCGGTTCGCCAACTCAGTTGGAGTCGAGTTCGTCGAAAGTTACTCGGTAGAGTACTACCGCAGTGCGCTCAACCGCTGGGTCAAATACAAAGATTTTAATGGAAGCCGGGTTAGTAACTTTAAATTATTATTAAAAAATAAAAAGACTAGGTGGAGTAATGTAGTCTTTTTATTTTCTAGTACATTATTTCATGGTGTCGTTGCATTGTTAAGGTGAAATTTTATCTCGGAACGCAACAGTTCATTTATGTAAAGTAAATTACCTATGTAAATAAAAATACAGATCAATCAAAAATAAATTTATTACTCATGTGATTACTCTGAATTGGATATTTTATGAATAAACAAACATACTTACTAACAAATCACGTATTTACTGAAGGCCAATCTTGACTTTGATGCAAAACAACCTTTCAGGCAAAATATGTGTGGTGGCGCATTTCGAATAATCTTGTAAAGAATAATTTCCAAACTGAGTTAAATATTATGCTTACCCGTATTCCGAATAATAGGACAAAATGATTAAAGTAGGAACATAAGTTAGCGAGTAAATGTGAAAGTTTTTAGCTCGGTTTGCAAAGACACCGAGCTCAGCTTACATGAAATTAAGTAGTCCCACTGCGGAGGAAACTTTACACTAGCTGCCACGGCCTAATGATACACGTGTGTTCCATTCCTTCTCATATCGATGGGAAATGGTGCTAAATACTCGCATAAATTGAATGGAGCAATATTGAGCAATATTAACAATAGCACAACTCAAGGCCATCATTGGAAAAATAAAATCCATTCACAAAAACCAGAAGTAAAACTATCGATTATGATTTTTTTCATGACGTTTCCGGCTTGTAAAGTTACCTTGAGCTTAAACAAGTTGTTAATTTGTTTACTATTGGAGTCATGGTTAATCAATTAGTTGAATTAAATAGGCACCCAGTAACATATTATATTTACCATAAGGAAATTCCAATACCTCAATTACCAAATAACTTCATTAATTGCTCAGCACAAACTCATGAAAATTGCTGTCAAATATAGTAAGAATGTTGTTTTATTACTTGATTTGTCAACATGGAATCATTGAGTAATTAAAGTATTCTTTTGTATTTTTTTCATTAAGTGATGTATTATTTCATATCACATTATGTAATCTATATTGTATTTTTTAATTATGAAAATGAATCCGGATGTGATCATCTTGTTATATTGCAGCTGATCCCAGGGAACGTGAACACGTACACTCCACGGAAGACGATCCTGGAGGCTCCGTTCGTCGCATCCAAAGTCCGTTTTTTCCCCTTCGCAGCCCACCCCCGGACCGCGTGCATGAGAGTCGAGCTTTACGGTTGTCTGTGGAAACGTAGGTACAATAGTTACATAAGGTTTTCAGTAGCTGGCGACGTCCCGGGACCCATTGCGACGCGAACGAGCTCTAGCGAACGGTACTAATATACTTTATGGCAAACCATGTTTATTTGTGCTCTAATATTCATGTTTATAATGTTACTTTATTCTTGCATTGCGAATTATTACCGCCCGTAGGCGGCATATTAACGATGTCTGTATTTCTCCAGAAAATCTAGTTGCCTATTCTGCGCCAAAGGGCGGAGACATGCAGGCTATGACAGGAGGGGCTCGATTTGAAGATCTGGCGTACGACGGCATTCAGCGAGACGGCCGGCTGATGGACGGCCTCGGACAGATGACGGACTCGCTACTGGGTCCTAACGATTTTGAACAACCTGATCCTTTAGACACCCAAGGTGAACATTTTAACTGAAGCATGATTCAACTATTCGGCCGATGTATTACATGTAGAATTAAAATGCTCGTATTTGCTTTTACACATTCAGTATTATAGAGGGAACTAGATCATTCTTAGCAATCTTATCGACGCCCGTTATACACATGATTGACGTGAATAGGGTCGCACGTTTTTCCAGACTGAGAATTTAGCTCTCTTTTCATGCCGTCGCTGTGATTAAGCAAAAAAAATCTGGCAGCCCATTTAAGCAAATGCCGTCACTACGGATGACCAAATGAACAGAGCCCACTCTAGAAGATGGTCGAGATCCAGCTTTATAGCCAAAGTTGTATCCTTACAAAGTGTTACATTAGCGTCAAGCAATAGTTAAATTTTATTAAAGGGTCATCCCTTGACGTGTTATCTCTTTAAAATTATCGTTGTCCAGAATACGGGAAGCCAACGAGCTGGCTCGTTCCTCATTCAATGGATCAGCGTAGCAATCCAGAGGGGAACAGCAGCCAACCTAATGGAGACCCTGCCGTAGGGGCACGATCTGAGAGACATCACTTAGTCTTAGCCTAGTGAAATTGTAGATACCTACGTTTTATTTCTTTTCAACGTACCTTTAAAATGTATCATCATAATATATATATATATATATATACACTCCTTCCAGGTACTCGTTGGGTCGGCTGGAATAAATCGATGCAAGTGGACGACGAAGTCGAGCTTACCTTTAATTTTAGCACCACACGCCTGTTTTATCACGTCGACATCCATACTAATAACATGTTTACTAAGGACGTACAGGTACGCCATAATTAACATAATTCTGCTATCGTTTGCTTAAGCTCGATTAACCTAAGCACAGTAGGAAATTTGACCTAGAAATCGGACATGCCATAAACAGGAGGCAGATTATGATACATTCAGATAGCTTTAAAGGGATTATGCGATCGGTTACACAAACGCGATTCTACCTATGCGTGATTCTACACAAAATGGGTTTAACACAACTGCAGTTTACTACATTCGTGATTCCACACTAGAGATGTGCCGTGCCCCATACAAGTGGGGAATATTCCCGGGAACGGCACATCTCTATTCCACACAGTTGCCATTTTAACGCAATCGGGATTCAACCTATGCGTGATTCTACACAAAAAGGGGTTCAACACAACTGCAGTTTACTACATTCGTGATTCCACACAGTTGCCATTTTAATGCAATCGGGATTCAACCTATCCGTGATTTTAGTACATGTTGAGTTGAATTCGTTTTCATTAAAAAGCATTAGGAGATTTAGAATGACGTGGATTCTGTTTTTCTGCATGCGTTAAGAATTAATAAAATACCACTCGATCAGAATGTATTTTCTGGTGTCGATCCTACAATTCTGGCCGCATAATCATAACCGATCACTGCAACTGTGGGTCTACTGGAGATAAAATTCAACCTATAGTTTTATGTTAATCAGCTGTTCAAGGAGGCAGAAGTGTACTTCTCTCTGGAGGGAGAGCGATGGCAGGAGGAGTACATATCGCACGAGCCCAAGCAGGACCGCGTGTCTGAGCACGCGCGCGTGATACACGTGCCGCTGCACAACCGCACCGCGCGGCACGTCATGCTGCGCCTCAAGTTCCAGCACGAGTGGATCCTCATCAGCGAGATCACTTTCAAATCAGGTCAGTCACTAACAGATAATAGACATCGGTTACACGCTAATTCTGACGCCAGTGCAATCCATCATTCTGTTCATAATTAGTGTGATTCATTGCGTACGGACCATACTTTATTTTTATGAATAAACCATCGCATGAAATAGTACTCAAATTGATCTATTTAGTACCTAGCATAGAATAATTGTACTTCTTCGCATTATCCGAATATACGAAGTTCAAACTGGTTTGTTTGTACAGAACGTACTCGTTCCGTACCGATCAACAGCCAAAAATGCAAATTCAAGTAACATACGTCGATGTAAAAATTGCACTCAAAATGTACCTTCAGGTTTTAATACAAAACTTAAAAAAAAGATCCAGTCGTTGTTGATTCTCATTTGAAGTTGGTCGGTACAGAGCGAGTACGTACGGAACGTACTAACATTCAATCGCCTGTACTGCTCGATCCATTGAGGTATTTTTTTTTACAGTGTGCTAATTCGGTACTAATTGAGTACTAAATTTTGCTACCGAGAATAATTCAAGAATATCAATTTAAGCGCCATGGCCCATAGGGAGCGTACTCGCTACGTACCGGCCAATCTGACATTCAATCGGCTGTACTGGTCGATCCATTAAGGTAAATTTTTTTTAAATGAATACGAATTCGGTACTAATTGAGTACTAAATTTTGCTACCGAGACTAATTCAAAAATACTAATATATATATATAAAGCTGTTAAGCTTAGGATAATGCGGAGAAGTACAATTATTCTATGCTAGGTACCAAATAGTACAATTTGAGTACTATTTTATGCGATGGTTTATCCTCAAAAATAAGATATGGTCCGTACGCAACGTATCACACCAAACTGACAAGAGAAATATCGTGTACCTACCCTCGAACTGACTAACTGATGGTGTGCGCTGATGTAAATTAAATATTTTAAATAAAATTCGTCAGTCCATTGTATTGCGAATGACAGAAAACTGGTATCAAGAGTATACTGATGCCAGAATCAACGTGTAACTGATGGCTTCCGTACAATACATCCATACAACCGCACCAGCCTTTCTTAGGCATGCCTTTCGTATTTTCTGTTATGGTGTCAACATTAGGACCTTACACACATTATGATTCTAAGAAATGTCTTAACTACCAATATGAGATTTAAACTCGTAGGAAGCTCAAAGCGCTATATTTAGGACAATTCATGCTTATTTCTTTCAAGTTACGGACAAATTCTAGTAAATTACGAAACTCGCAATCACGTAAATAATCTGCTTAATCTGAAACACTTCGAGTTTCCTCAGTTTCAAATAAATAACTCAGTAGAAACGGCAGATAATTTATTTCCGTTTCATTCACGACTCATTTTACGGCATCCCAATCAACGCTCCATCCTGGGAATAAACATCGTCTGAATCCAAAACAGTTTACTGAATCAAATGTTTTATACAAACAAATAAATCGGGCAAATAATTTGGGTGCGAAAAAAGTGAGCAGGAAGATTCATAAGCACGATTGGGTGATTTTTCGCGCGAACAAAAAGAGGGCCGCCCCGGAGGGCATAGGACGCTCAGGCACGCTAATAGATCCATTACTCCTCATCGGGCTCCCTTATCTGTTCCGAGCACTCGCGAGCCTCCGGCTATTTCACAAATTTTATCTTTCTCTAATTAATCCACAGCTCTTTTGAGAGAATCGCCTCTTAAGTGATAAATCGCCTCGCGCTAAACGAAGAACTTGTAATTAAGGCAAATCTTTGATCTCGATTATTTTGCTTCCCCCCAATTATAACTGGAATACAAACGCTTTGGTTACGTTTAACGGGTTTACCTTACTAATGTATTGTTTTGTCTATCACATACATTCCGTATAATACCTACTTGAAACTCTAGGCCAGTTGAAATTAACATTAAAATCGCAAAGCATGATGTAGTTCTGATTTTTTGATATGTTGTTTGGACCAGTTAGGGTAGTGTTAATTTGATTTTGCACGTTCTAGAAAGTTGTGCTAGCTGAGCTACACGCACAAAAGTACGCCATTCTTGAAGTTTTTTGGATTCCTGCTCTAACTATGCATTTTTTGACACTAACGTCTATGGCACAAATTAACTAACTGCTCTTTCAAGCTTTGTGTTCGGCTTGCCTTGATTCTCAGCACAGTTGTTACTTGGATAGTCTTGAGTGCTTTAACATTAAGATGTTCGGTTTTGACACTTTTTTTGAACCTATTTTACTCCAAAAATATGCATGCCAGAGAAAATCCAATAAGGATATTGGCGGACCATTAAGACATGGCAAATTTATTTCTGCTACTAATTTTCTTTACTTTCATACAAAAAATTGAAAAAAATAAAAAAATACACTAGAATTGTACAGCTTTCATAGGTATACCTCTTTATTTTTGACCACGAGAGACGCCATTGAAAAATATTTACTGATAATAAAACGACACTCGTTTGGTGTTTGAAAAATATACAGGGTGGAAAGTTAACTCGAACCGGTAAGGGCAGTTTATCGAAATACCTGATGTTATCGAAAGCGACCCTTTAGGGGCCATTCATTTATTACGTAAGACGATTTAGGGGCGGAGGGGGTCAACCATGTCTTATTTTTTCTTACGGTGCTGGGAGTTTTGATCGTTCTTACGAAAGATCATAAAAATGCGGAAAATAATCTGAACTTTTGAAAAAGCGCGCAAATCCGCGCTAAGGCGTAGGCGCGTGCTCAGTTGCGTATAGGTATTTTACTAAAAAATTAAAAACTATTAGTATCTGCAAATAAACGTCCCTACAAAAATGATTCTTTGAAAAATAAAAATTAAAACAGCCCGAACGTAAAATTATTTTTCCTTTAGATTCTTACGTAATAATATTAAATAGGGGGGGGGGGCAGCCATTTATTATTTTTTCTTACATAAGGGGGGGAGGGGGTCAAAACCTGGCAAAAATCGTCTTACGTAATAAATGAATGGACCCTTAGAATCTTTACTAATTTTATGTTATTTCAAGTGTCGATCACTTAAAAACACACAGTCGGTGAAAAAAACATAAGTTTTGATGTATTTTTTTTACCATGCCAATCAGTCCCATTGCTATGAAGGACTCGACAACTGTCAACCATAGTAAAAAAAAATACTGTAAATGCTAAAATTCGAAATCAGTTCATGATTAACACATTTATTATTAATAAACTTGAAATTATATGTGATTTTTTTTATAATAACATCAAATTAATAACTGTTAAGGCACAATCTTGAATAGTCTCAAACGAAGTCATGTGTATACCATGAGTATTAGGTGATAAATAAAGAATAAATGTTATCTTGAAAGTTTATTCTATTAAGTAGCACTAGAAATGTCAAAAGTTGAAATTAATTATTCTTATATACCAACACACATTAAAAAAATGTGCCATGGCTTGAATTTTTTTTATAGTTTGTTGATTATAAAGAACTAATGATACTAAAGCATAACTTGGCGTAGTGTAATCAAGGGGTTTAGGTTGCTCACATATTTATTGTCCTACTTTAAATACGGCAAATGCTTTTATTTTTAGATTTATGGTTTTTCCGGTAACTATTTTCTAGTTCGGTTGATAGTCCACAAGACCTTCATAGCAATGGGACTGATTGACACGGTAAAAAAAATATCAAAGCTTATGTTTTTTTTTTCACCAACTGTGCGTTTTTAAGTGATCGATAGTTGAAATAACATAAAATTAGTAAAATTTATAAAGGGTCGCTTTCGATAACAATTTCGATAAACTGCCCTTGCCGGTTCGATTTAACTTTTCACCCTGTATATTTTTCAAACACGAAATGAGTGTCGTTTTATTAGACAAACACAAAGCTTGAAAGAGCACCCCTGCTTTTTGGACTTTCATCAATTTCAAAATCTTAACTCTCGGTAACTCAGGTAAATCAGATAGAACTACATCATGCTTTGCGATTTTAGCACTTTAACGCGTCGATTTCCACTGCGCTATTTACCTAACTGTCAAAATAATTCGTTTTTCCACCTACTCAATAACTTAATTCCATATCTAAAACTCGACTTGTAGCATTTGAAACACAAAAGCAAATAAAGAGTTTTAAGCTGCCTTGATTATATTTTAACGATAGTATTAGATAATTAAAATAATAATACAATTATTTCAAAGGAGATAACTGGCCGAAACTAACTGAAATGATACGCACCATCAACGGATATCGTGTTCATATTATTTTCTTACTCGCTAAGATGGTAATCCGCCTGCAACCATTTCAAAGGCTAAGCTGTGTTCAACTTTAACCTTCGACGGGTGACCCAACTAGCGAGCATTCCACTAGGCTTAACCGATCAACCGAGAGTTCAAACGTCCGTCGTCAGTCCAGTTCCATATGCGGTTTGACCTAGTTTTTTAAACAATTTTTTTACGAAACAAAAAAAAAAGGAAAACGCAATTATGACACAAGAAGTTTACCGACTTAATAGATATTTAACTAATCAAATTAGATTTTTTAACTAAGAAGAAAATTTCAAAATGATATCTCTCTGTAACGCAAGTGTAGTATAATGTTTGCTTTAAATAAAAAATATCATTGTGTTAGCTGATGTATCAGTTGGCAAAAAATCTATAACATTCCCAGCACTTGTAGGATGACAATGATAGTAGATTGTATCACAAGGGAGCAAAATGATGTATTTATGACGAGGGCGTACATTGAATACAGAAGGAAGCGAAGGATTCTAAAGTAGAACCCGGAACGTAGTGAGGGATTCAAGTGTTATCGCCCATGGTGAAAATAATTTTGCTATGTTGTGACACATATTTACTGCTTTTCACGAAAACTATGAGGAAAACTCAAATTAAACGCTACCTACTAAAATAACGAAATATATGGTTGGTCAAATTGCGTCACACATTGTTAAAAAGGAAATATAAAATTGTTCAATTTATAGTTTATTATTATTTAAAGGCCCTAGGCCGTAAATGACATTTTCGACTTTGCGCGCGAGACTAAAATACCACTTCCATATTAAATATTTATGGCCATCACAAATATAATATATAAATACCTGTGATCTGGGCCATTCCTTATTATACCGCCCTTGGTAATATAATATGAATTAATAAAGCTGTGTGTGTGGCATACCCTAAGAGGATTCAAATTAAAAATAAACTTTGACCTTATAAAGAAATGTACCAATTTGATCCCTCTTATGAAGGAGGATAAGACTTTTTCTGAATAGGAGGTGTGTTCTCCCGTTTAAGAGGAAACAGGAGGGCAGTTTTTCCATACAAACGTAGTCCCCTGTTTCCTCCCTGGATAATGCTAGTAGAGCAATAATTTTTTGTCCAAAAATCTATGGCTACTATTGATATGTTCCTATGTTTTCCTTTTTACGATAAATTGATTCTCAAAAGAGATATTAACCTTCAAAAACCTAAAAAAAATGCCAGATTTTCCGCTGTGTTCACACATCCAGAAAACAAATTTGACTAGATTATTAAAAAAAAGGAAAACATAGGAACACGGCCAAAGCCTTTCTTTAATGTTTAATGAAAAAATTAGTTAAATAGGTTAAGT
Organism: Eudemis profundana; assembly: GCA_947034925.1. Classification (NCBI taxonomy): domain Eukaryota; kingdom Metazoa; phylum Arthropoda; class Insecta; order Lepidoptera; family Tortricidae; genus Eudemis; species Eudemis profundana. The sequence continues at coordinate 34,161,062 of OX344794.1, forward strand.
TTTGGGGAAGAAATCAGGGGACTACGAAACGTTGTTTTCATGAAACTTTAAAAGGTATTTTCGGTCCAAGCTGCAGTTGTCTCTATCGCGCTCTGCGGGGGAGAGGCGAGCAGTGCGGGACAGCGACACATTTTACAAATACCTAATTTTCAATTCTCTCGGCTTTACTGTTTCCTCTTAAGAGCTACGGTACTACAGCGGTCAAACTTATAACACTCTTTTTTTTTGCATCGGAGGTTAAAAACTATGCATATTTGTTTAGGAAAGTGGAGAGCATATAAAACCGTAGGCGCACACCCTACACATAGATATTTATTTCACTGCGCAAAGCCGTGGCCCATACAAATGCGACGCAATTTTACATAGATTACATAGAAAATAGCCCAAAATATTTTCCTTCAGCTCGAATGGATTAAGGATACCCCGAAAATATTCCAGATTAAAGAAACACCCTCAAGCATTTCCGTTGAAAAGCTAGAATTTCGCATACTCTATGGCTTTAAATACAGGTATTCAAATCCTCGATCTGTTCCAGCAAAATATTGAATAAAATGAAATGAAATAATTTGAAACGAAATTAATTTATTTATTTCTGCAAGTAGGCCTCAAAGGCTCTTTAACATCCATGTCTGCCTTGTCTCATTCTTTTTCTTTTGGCATTCACTTCTAGGGAACGTGCACGACGAAGGTGCTGCCAACTGGTGCCACCAATCTAAATCATATACCCTCTGATGCTGGGGCCACATTGACGAAAACGCCGTTAATAACGTTAATTTATCGCGTTGAAGGACGAATAGCGTTAGTGTAGCTACGACTTACTATATTTGACATTGACACTTACATATTATCATTGACATTGACAGCTTGATTTGACAGGGGTTTCCTTTATTGTCCGCCCGTGTCTCTTTTGTCGTTTAGTGCTGCCACCTATAGTTCGTGCACGTTCCCTCTTAATAGTACATTACATAACTAGGGTGGTAATACAAAAAAAAGCCGAGATCGCAGAAGTTTGCGGCCCGAGCTGCAAGCGAGGGACGTAAATATGCGATCGAGGGGGCTTTCTTTATTACCTTCCGTGTTGTGTACATCATTTTATGTCTACACTTGGCCAGAAAGCGGCTTTTTCCGTACGCGCAGCGTGCGGAAAAAGTCACTTTATGGCTAGGAGTGGCATAAAAGTATTTTCTCAAACATGCAAAATGTTGGCATTACGTGCCTTATGGCCGCAAAGTACCTCGTTTCCGGTGCGGCTTGACACTTGGCATATATAATGGAATTTCATACAATTTGTAATTTCCATTCCACATTTATTTGGGACACGGCATCAAGGCGTTCAGCCATAAAAAAAAACATAAATGATGTTTGCTATATTTTTCAGTTTTATTTATATAAAATCGACATGAACTAAATTGCAAACTTAACTACAAGAATACACATTTAAAATATTTCATCTAAATATTCGCGGTAAAAACGTATACTGAAACAGTTTTTGAAAAATTTTCATTCTGTAATTCAATTTTTTGTCTATTTTATTTACTTTTAGTGTCTCTAGAAAATAAAGGTTGAATTTTTGAATTGTTTTTAATTTATTACATTGCATATTTGAGAAAAGCACTATACATACCTCGGCGTGAAATGAGGTTGCCAACCTCGTAATTATCTGGCTTCGCATTCGCTCGGCCATCTATATGTACTCGGCCGGCAACCCCTCACTTCCCGGCCTCTGTAGTAATGTCTCGACATTTATTGTTCTGTGGTTTTCCGTGGCCACGCAAAGCTGGCTATGCTGAGCAAGCTCCTTAGCTGGCACCGACTTCAAAAATAACAGGTTAAAAACTATAAATATCTGTATATGTATATATGAATCGTTGATTACCCATTTTTTTTGGGTAATTAACATATTATGTTCTGGTCTTTAGTTTAAGTTTTTGGAAGTCGGTTTTTATTTTTTGTTTTAAAAATTTACTTTATTTTTAAATTTTTAGTGGCGCTGGAAAAATATTGTTTTAACCAAATAGACTTAAGTCTATTTAGTTAAAAGAAACAATTTCCAAATCGGTCTAGCCGTCTTCAAGTACATAATCGGTGAACAAACACACAAAAAAAACATACGGACGAATTGAGAACCGTCCTTCTTTTGGAAGTCGGTTAAAAAAGCAGTAGTTGGCAGTAAATACGTACAATTAGGAATTAGCACAGTATAAAATGACTCTTGGCACCTCCCTACTGATATTATACATATAGCACTGGCACCCTGCCATCTCGCACACCTCAGATCAAGTTCAGACCCAGTTTTGCTATAGTTTGCGAGACAATCCCCTGTCCTAGGTTTCCTAAGTTATATTATACGTTCAAGATAGAACTGTTACTACACAATTAAATAAATATCGTTATCAACTGGTGTCAAACCAGCCTATTTAACAAGAAAAAGTAACTTAAAATTGCCTTACGCACAAAAATTTAGGCACTCATTTTACCGCGCACTCATTCAAGAAAAATGCATTCGTATTTTTTTTTATAAAATGTATAGCGAGACCAACTTGAGACCGTTCTAATACCCTACTGGGTGTATTTTCGTCCGCGACGTTTGTTGCCATACATTTAGCAAAACAAATGTCGCAGACGAAAATCCACTCTACTAATAAAAAATATTTTCTTTTTAATTAACTGACTTCCAAAAGAAGGACGGTTCTCTATTCGTCTGTATGTTTTTTTTTTTTATGTTTGTTACGCGATTACTCGAAGATGGCTGGACCGATTAGGAAAATTCTTTTTTTGTTTGAAAGGGTATACTTCCGAGGTGGTCCCATTGTAACCAAATGAGGATTTGATGATGGAATCTTGGAGAAACCGAGGGAACTCCTTAAATATTAGAGGCACACATATAGCGATTTCGGTATTTTTCGTAGTATCTCGTCCATTTCTTATTAGCAATAAGTTTTTAGTGTTAACCGACTTCAAAAAAGAAACAAATGTTTATGTAGGTTTCTTCCCCGATTATTTAAAAACGGCTGGGCCGATTAGGAAAATTATTTTTTTGTTTGAAAGGGTATACTTCCGCGGTGATTTCATTGCAACCAAATCAGGATCTGATGATGGGATCTTGGAGAAATCGAGGGAACTCTTCAAATATTAGAGGCACACATAGCGATTTTGATATTTTTTTTAGTTTCTCGTGCATTTCTTATTAGAAATAAGGTTCCAGTCTTAACCGACTTCAAAACAGAGAGCAATTTTTATGTAGGTGTGTTCCCTGATTACTTGAAAACGGCTAGACCGATTTGGAAATTGTTTCTTTTAACTAAATAGACTTAAGTCTATTTGGTTAAAACATTCTTTTTACAGCGCCACTAAAAATTAAAAATAAAGTAAATTTTTAAAACAAAAAATAAAAACCGACTTCCAAAAACTTAAACTAAAAAGCAGAAAATAATATGTTAATTACCCCAAAGAAATGTATAATCAGCGATTCATATATACATATACTTACAGATATTTGCCAGCTAAGGAGCTCAGTAGCCAGCTTTGCGTGGCAGGCACCGACTTCAAAAATAACAGGTTAAAAACTATAAATATCTGTAAGTATATGTATATATGAATCGCTGATTATACATTTCTTTGGGGTAATTAACATATTATTTTCTGCTTTTTAGTTTTTAGATATTTGTTGCTAAATAACGCGGTAACAATTTAATGGAATGAGATGCAATTCAGGATATAAGTAGACCAAGCCCTAGATTGAAACATAGGCCTTTACTACCGAGTCGAGTATGAAAAGTTAGGATAATGGACTATATCCGATACTGGGAATAAGGTTCAAATTCAATCGTAATTAAATCTCACGATCGTATTAGCACGGGTGTAAAGGGGATACTTTATATCCCAGTAAAAAGTTCCTTTAGATAAATAGCGTGAATAATGCAGGCAAAACCGCGGATAAGTGCTATACGCGTCTCACGGTACCGCGTCCGTGGCACAAAATCCGCGGCTGGCTAAGCTCGCACCATTGTAGCCCAACAATTAGTTCTGCTCTCGACACCTATTCATTTCCCCCGCATTGTCTTAGTCTAAGACGGAGGCGGTGTTTTCCTTCTTGCAATACGTTTAGTTGTCAGCCCTCCGGACTAAAAATAGATGCGTTAGTTGAGTCCGCCAGTAATAACGAGCCGGGAATACTATGAACATTGGCGTATTAAGTTTGTAAATTGATATAGAAATAAGACAGGTACGGCAGTGTTTATCTATTCTATTACTGTAAACGAGTAAAATAATTAAAAATATTTATATATTGTTATAGAAGACAAATGTGCTCCCATAAGAGACTAACGAGTTTATTTGTAATATGAGTTATTCACAACAAATTTACTCTTTGTCTTATTTATTTGTATACTGAAAATAATTAAACTTTCTAATAACATGATAAGTAACAGGGTATTTGTCTGTAGTCATTATAAATTACTACACGCTAGCCTTTAAATCAGCCTTGGAAAAGATGCTAAAATGAACTAAACATCGCCTATTTAGCGTATTAAACGACTTTTAAAAGATCAAAAACTATAAATAAGCAGATGATTTGATTTTTGAATAAAATGACGTCATTTCACTTTTTTCCATACAAACTTCATATTATCTGAGCGTTTTGACACATCATAAAAAGTAACTGATTTGATCTGTCCGGAAAGTACCCTATTCTGAAACACTGAATTGACATTCTTGAACATTATATCACATAGGTACTCATATTTTATCGCCAGCTATGCCATTTACCCTAGCAGTATTATTGCATCCGGTTATCAAGTTAACAGTAACAGAAATAAATTGCAATTGATCATAGCATCATTTTTCTTTATGTTTTTAACTTTGCTGCAATAACAATTGCATATTTGGGCGTTTCTCCGGTGATTTCCGTGGTATTGACTTCAGTGATATATTATTAATGTCGACGCCGGGCGACTTGCATGACCTTTTGAGATATCTGGTAGACGTCGAGGTTCTACCAAATACTCGAAAATGTCGTGCAAATCTCCCAAGACTTCAACATTAATGATATCCCCGAAATCAATGGCACGGAAATAACTTTTCTTTCGTTTTAATGTGATTTTACTACTTTATACTACTATATTTTTTGTCGACAGTTCCAACCGTGGTAAACGCTTCAGCAGAATTTCTGGACGAATATTATCGCACTGATATGCCGCCATCGTCACGTAAAAAGCGCAACTCTTCTTTGCGCGTGAGTGTCGGGCTGGCGTGCGGCGCTCTAGTCGGCGGGGGCGCTTTCATCGCTGCCACGGTGGTTCTCCTGGCTAAGAGGACCAGACGCAGAATACCTAACATGCTTAAGAAGCCATTTTGTCCCTCGCTGAGGAACGCAAACTCTAACTCGAGGAATAACAGACGAGCTCCCAGGCTCGCACTAGCGCTAGCTAATTGCCCACCTATCCATATGCTGAGGTAGGGATACATTAATTAACAATTATCTACCCATTCCGTACATTTACAGCGCGGAAACATAATAAAAAGTTTGAGATTTTCTATAGTATTTCATCAGATTATTACAACCTGTTTAATTATTTTAGAACCAGTAAGGTAAACGTCCTAGTGCTCGACATGCTAATGCCCAATAGTCGACACCCTGCTGTCACCTTTATTGCTAATGACTCTACATTCAAGATGGCGACTACTTGGGCAGTGTCTAGCACTTGGACGTTTATCTTACTGGCTACAAATGCATAAATAAAAATACTATTATTTTGGATACGTAATATTTGTTGGTTTGAAAAATACGAAATATTTTCTGGTTCAGATAATACTCGTGTTTCAAAAGCTTCCCGTTACTGAATGCATAAAAGGCTATTGTGATACGTAGCACCAAAGCGTAAACACGCCGAGTTGTAATGCTTGTTTCCTTTTGTGTGTAGACCAGCAGTCGTCGATGAGGATTATAGGGAGCCCTACAATATATGGAGGGAGACCCTCGGCCGCCGTGACAAGCACGACGCACATGATCAAAACGAGTACAACGGTGAGGTTCATTTAAGTTTATTTATCGACCTTTTTTATCTTTTAAGTGATATCGATGAAGGTTTCCAGGGATTTAGAATCTCTGCTGTCGCGGCAACCTTCGCTCTCCACGAGAGTTTTATTATTTATTTATTATTGGAAATGCCAACACATTATTAAGAGCGCTCTAGGGATAGTTGCATCGTTGCATAATTAATACGAGCCCGCAGTAGCAAGCCAGACCGAACGTAATAATGTCGGTAAATGTTTTTGCTTAAAGGGTCTGACCCTAATTGTAAACAGTGGATCGTGGAAATGAAAAAACTTATTTTTTAAATTACAAACAAGGGTTGCACATTGCATTTACGGTCCAAATATCACACTTAAGCGATTTTCAAATAAATATTTTACGCCTTTTAAAGAAATATCTGGGGGCACGGCAGTGCCCCCGCCAAGTCGAGCAAAACAAAGGCACGGCCGTACCATCCTTTTCTCGAAGCCATTCAGGCCATTTTCAGCCTCCCGTAATTTTGTACTGGCTAAAGCTAGAACCCTGAAATTTCAGGAATATATAGCGCACAATAAGACTTATATATATTCTCAATATCATTCAATTTGAGCGTGCAGTTTAAGAACTATTGCATAAGTTCCTTAGTTTTGTCACTGACTCACTGATCATCATAATTCTAAGGTACTTCTAGCAGACCTACAAGCTCGAAATTTTAAACATAGTTAGTTTTTAGCGTATAAAGTCCTTAAAAACCTAAATATGTTTTAATTTCAGTAATCCTATACAAATACATGCGATTACAAAGTTAGTTTTGCAGTTCAAATTGAAAAGAATGGATTGGAATGTAATAATTAAAGGAAGACCACTTACAAAAAGAAATGAGATCTCATCAAAAACATAACCCTCAAAGATATTACCCTTAGAGGGTGGTGAGGCTACCATACCCTTTGCGTCCGATGCTTTGTTGGCCTGGGAGCCCCTCAACCCGGGTGCGCCGGTTCCTGGGAGGCTGGACTGTTGTTGAACGCTTGTGGGACGAAGTTGGTGTTAAGCGTTTGTATCAGGTGTCAGCGCCAACAGCGCCACCCAAAAGGCCATCAGGCCTTTTGGGCGGCGCTGTTGGCGCTGATAGGGCGAGGCTTCTCGCGGCTGCGAGACCGGAATCTGGCGCCTGGTTGCACGCTCTCCCGTCCCCGAACATAGGTACTCTCCTCGACAGTGACTCGTTGCGGGTGGCTGTTGCTTTTCGCCTGGGCTGTGATGTTTGCCAACCACATCTATGCATTTGCGGTTCCATGGTGGAGAGCAATGGGCATCACGCCCTGAGCTGCGGACGTTGCGCGGGTAGGTTCCCGCGGCACCATGCCTTGAACGACATCGTCCGGAGGGCTTTAGTGTCTGCCAATGTTCCTTGTGTGCTGGAACCACCGGGTCTTAGCAGGTCGGATGGCAAGAGGCCGGACGGTCTGACGCTGGTACCTTGGGAGAAGGGCCGGTGCCTCTTGTGGGACGCCACTTGCGTGAGTACTTTTGCTGCCACTCACCTTGGGCGCACCGTGCGGTCACCAGGGGCGGCAGCTGAGCAAGCGGCGTTGCTCAAGAGGGTCAAGTACTCGGGCCTGTCTGGATATTTGTTTGTTCCCCTTGCGGTGGAGACGTCCGGCTGCTGGTGTGCGGAGGCAAGGGCCTTCCTTGGAGAGCTGGGTCGCCGCTTACGAGAGAGGGGTCATGACACCCGCTCCGGTTTCTTCCTGGCGCAGAGGCTGTCCATCGCAGTTCAGCGCGGGAACGCCGCGAGTCTGATGGGCACTTTCGCGCCGGGAGTAATGCGGGGGGGTATTTTTGAATAGGTTTTTTTAGTTTGTTTTAATGTATTTTTGTAATTAAGTTAGTTTTTAGGGTTCCGTACCAAAATGGTAAAAAAGGAACCCTTATGGTGCGACTCTGTCTGTCTGTCTGTCTGTCCGTCTGTCACAGCCAGATATCTCAGGAACTACTGCTGCTATCGATTTGAAATTTTGAATAGTGTTAAAAGTAGCTAACCCGAGCTTATTGGACATAAAAAAAATCTTACCTTTTTTACTTTTTTTTTAAAAGGCTCCGTAATGGGATATTGAAAATTGAAAGTAGGGCTAATATATCGAGTGGGGTATCAAATGAAAGAACTTAATTTGTAGATTAAAATACCGTTTTTATTTTTTTTCTTAAATAAATAGTTTTTGATTTATGGCGAAATAAGTTTAAAAAAATACCATTCCCCCCCTATTATCTCCGAAGTTACTGATCAGAAAAATGTGTCATAATTACCAATTATTAATGTCGTCCTAAATATTACAGGAAAAATATAACGGTTTTCCTCACTTGCACCGTTTTAAATTTAATTTTTAATTAATTTTAATTTTAATTAAATTTGCAAAAAGCATAACACATACTTATTTGCTCCTAATAAACTAATCGCCATACAGTTTTTCTTGAACTATTCATGTATCTACTTATTGGGCTTATTATTATTATTAGGAAGACCGTTATATTTTCTCTTCCTAACTTGAATATTTTTTTTAATTTACAAACTTCTTAAAATATATATTACTTCTACCCTCCCTACGAGAGCCATCTAGCGGAGAGTAGCAAAACTAAGCGATGGTTTATTTCAGATTACATAAAAAATGTCTATTAAATACAATGATCACTCATCAGGAATCGGGAAAAAAACATAAAGTAACAATAATTATTAAAAACTTTATAATAGGAGTATGTTAGGAAATTTGACACTAGTAAATACCATAAAAATGAAATACCACTAGCGCCATCTAGGCACACAAATCTAAAATAAGGTAGCTTGTGGCAGCAATATTAATTTAATACACAAAAGTGTGCTTCAAAACATGATTCCTTCATGAAAAATTATACATGAGAACTAACTTAGTTGACAAACAATTATTTCAATCAGCCAATAACAAACAGTAACGTTTAAATTTAAATTACAAGTAAAATTTACGCGCTATTTAGTATCAATAGATGTCGCTGTAGCATACGCTGCATCGCGCTGTTAAGATTTTTCCTGGTTTAATAGGGCTAAGGTGGGTTAAAGGCAGGGTTGCTGTTAGTCGTAAGTTTGGTCTACTTATGAGTTTATACGGAACCCTCGGTGCGCGAGTCCGACTCGCACTTGACCGGTTTTTTTTTTTTTGTTGTGTAAGTCTGACATTGTATTTTTTTTGTTTAATAAAAGGTAGATAGGTTTGGTAATTTGATTAGTTTTGATTGTATTGTAATCTAGGTATTTCTTATTTTCAATGACTTTAGGGTTTTAGTTTAATGTTAGTGAAGTTTAGAATAATAAGTAGTTATATTTTATTTGTACCTAATTTTATCAAAAACATTACATGTAACAAGATGCAAGTCTCGCAACGCAGTTCTACAACAAAAAAGTTTTGAGATGTACAGTTAAACCAAGTCAGTACCGAGGGGGTATCAACAGAACTCGATTTCCACCGACTTGCCTATTATTTAACCGTGGAGAACACATTTTTTGATCCCCTCCCCCCCCGGAACTGACTTAGTTTAACTTTACATCTCAAAACTTTTTTGTTCTAGGAGAACTGCGTTGCGAGACTTGTATCTTTTTACATGTAATTAATGTTTTTGATGGGATATTCATTTATTTGAGTCGTCATGTACCAACTTTATTGAATTTCAGTCTTGTTTAAACCCTTTATATTTCCTGCTTAAAGCAAAAGAACTGAATAAATTAAGGAGGAATTAATGCTTACTTAAAATGGTTCTGTAAATTTCATTGAAAAAATCGAAGCTGATTTGGTAACTTATTTTTGAGAATGTACTTCAATTGATTTTGCCCAATCGAATGAAACTATTATAAAAATGAAATTATTATTTGTACCACTCGCCTGTCGTTCCGAGCGCTCGATACTCGGAAATCAACCTACTGCTCATCAAAGGTCAGGAAACCGCTGTTCGATGTGACTTGCCCCAGGTCACGCTCGCGTCAGTTTCCCCGCTCGACGCTAGTTAGCTCGCCGCGACACTCTCCCGCCCCTCGACTGCACTCGTTGGTTTTCGAGTGCACTTGCCCCTGGATCGTTACTTTTCCCAGCTACTCGCCAACCTCTTACCTTCACGAGTTTGTTAATGGAAACGAAATGCCCTAATGATCTTCATAACGAGACTGTTATTTGTTACCACTTTATTGAATTTAACGGCGGTTTCTGACCATTATTCAAAATCTGCCAAATTGGTTTTTTTTATTAATTCGTTTGGTTGTACTAATTATTACTACTAACTTAGTATTATATTTTATTAGCCACTCGCCGTTTAATTAGCTAAACGAATAACTATAACTTTGGGAGCTAATTAAAAATAGACTCACAAAGAATTCAAAAGATTGCGCAGTACGAACCTATTAACAGTGCTTACTCCATCCTTTTTATTTATTTTACATTTCTTGCTTTGCGGAAACGTAATTAAAGCTTACCTAGCTTGTTTATCATACTACAGTAAAGTATCATAAATCAGTTTAAGAAAATTCTACCATCCATTTAAAAGCTTGGCTTTGTCTTCACTCATACCTAGCGATTCATCAATTGCCTGGTACACTGCAAGTAAAACCTAGGAGCACAGACATTAGGGCCGCTTGTAAAGAAAACTAAGATAGAGGGGTGAGCTCGTTACGACGGGCGGACGTCCGGTCGGAAGGGCAGCCATTGTTCAGGCGCCATATTGAAAAGATGATGCGCCCTCAGAGCAGGATAATGGGGCTAGCGGGCGTGTGCTAGCCTGCTATCTTCGACGGACAAGGATACATTGTTAGAGGAAATAGTCAACATGTTACAATATCGATAGATCTGAACCGCGCGTCCGTTCAAGAATGCCATTGAATAAAAATTTGTTACCTTTACGGTGCATTTAGCACTACGTATTACCTGTGGCATTCACTTAGCACCAGGAATTGATTTATTGAACTCCGACGAACTGCCAAATTTAATTCAATGATGGTATAAAGAACATAATTATTTCTTACTGTGAAGGAAACAATATTAAATTATGTACTTAAGTATTTTACTAACAACATTATGAGACCATCTTTATACTTGATAGTATATCTGTCTTGATAGTGTATAGTGGTACTCAGTATTTTTATGAACCACGCCGGATTACTTCAAAGTCTACAGTTTATTTGTATTGTGCAACAGTATCGCACACTTTGATGCACAGTAGAGGCTTAATAGAAAGATTAAGTCAGGAATAATTCGACCAAGGACCACCTCTCAACCCTCAACCATTCTGTTTAATTATACTCAAGACAGTGGGTTTTAATTTGTCCTGATATTGATTAACCGCAGTCGTCAAACCTCCCTTCACTTGGCTGCGGGCCTTTAATGACTATTGGAAAACCAATATACCTACCTGTAATCATGCCAAAACAGTTAGCACAGATATTTTGCAGAAATGCATGTGAATAGAATCCATTATCATTCAACTCCTTTCAATACTTTAACATTTGTGTTTTCTGAGTAGACACAAATATTTATAACACAGATTTCCTTTGTGCGCAGAAATCTGTGAAGATCCAGAATTCCCACGCCCCTACATGATGAAACGCCCCGACCCGCACGAGAGCTTCTACGCCGCCACTGACATCATACACCATGTAAGTTTTTTGATAATTCCACTGCATATCTGTACCTACATTTAAGTCAACGGCGATTGGTCGCATTCAGTTTCATAGATCAAAAGGACTACAGTGCATAAGCATACATATTAGGTGCGCTTGCTCCATGGTTGTCTCCATCAATGCTCATTATCAGACATATCCAGAGTCAAGAGCAAGCGTGGCGTCCATAGAACTTAGTTCCCAACGGGGTGCCTAATAATAGGCATTTCTACAATGTACATTTCTGCTTTTAATGGAACGGAAGCCAAGTGTACTACGGCTTACCCTAAGATATTTTTGAATGCACGCCACTATTCAGTTGTATTGCTGCATCGGCGACCAAGCAAACTGCTACAGAACTTCGTAATTTCAGTTACGTAATAACAGGACCAATCCAGGTGTAATTATCCAGCTAGAAACTCATGCAACAGCTATATTTGCTATAGACGAATACAAAGTCTACTGATAATAGGTAAAATGGTAGCATGAAATTTAATCCTCGTAGCAAATTCATGGAAACATTTTAAACTAACATTTTATTACACGACTGGTATGACGCTGCGTTGAGAAATTGTGGTTTTTCAGAAGAAGTTCCACACATTCTTATGAGTTCTTAAAGCTTCGAGCAAGCACCACTGCACGTACTGAGCAAATAAATAGGTATTCTACTTTAATATTTTGACAAGCTACGTAACTTATTTCATTTACAAATCACACACGGCAGACACGCTTTACAGAACCGTGTGCGGCATAGCGAACAAAGACAGTAAGCGACAGCTGTACACATGATGCGCTCAAGAGCTTAAAGGACTGTGCACATTTATACGACCATGCGGCGCGATGCGGGATGCAAATTCATTTGAACAGACTGCAAAGCACTCTGAATGAGATCTTTTACACCTGTTCAACCAACTGGTCGCATAGTTGTTGCCGTTTAATAATCAGAACATACACAAATTTGTAAAACCATCTCGGTAATTACAAAACACGTTAAAGCTGCTTCGTTATTCTGAAATACGATTTCGAAGAGCGATATGCAAAATGCAGGACTGGCGAAGCTTGGCCCCCGCGAGGGCGCACCGGCCGGCAGATTCAATAACCGGTGAGGCCCTTGTTTTATTGGAAATGCAATTTGCATAATATTGAACCTTACAGATTCCGACATTTCCCGTCCGATGCATTTTTTATTGAATCAAACAATCAGTGCAACAGGTTAACCTTTCGTTTCTTTAAAGTTTAAGCAGTTCAAATGTCGTTTGTCTGTTATGGTTTAATATAATCCTTATACACGTTTTAACTAATGTGAAAGGACGAAACCAATTTAAAACTATCAACATGTGGTTGAAAACGAAGCTAAAGGTTATTATAGCAAACATGAGCGTGTACATTGCAACATTGCCGACATTGTACTATACTAATTCACCGGTGGACCCGCCCGCTCATGATTTCCCTGGAGAGCATCGCATTGTGACGCCGCGGGGAGTGGCAAACCTGCTCATCGTTAATTTGTAATGATCACTGTTATTTAACACGTTATTTGTTTGTTGTTATTCGAATTTCGGAAAGTTAGAGTTTATTAATACTAATAAACGGGCTCTGTCTGTTTACGATCTGCGCAGTTGGCGTCGTCGCCATGTACCTAGGTAAATTATTTAGTAACGTTCGAGTTCACTGCAGCGCGAATGTAATTAGGACTCCATCCGGTGGCAGGCGATTAGTTACTTGTATCACACATGCAGTACTGTAGCATCTATAGGGTTATTGGTGAATTTGATTGACGTCGGAGTCGTTATAGTTGTAATGGAGTGCATTCATCGGCTTTAATGAAGGTCGATGAAACGGACAGGTAGGATATTGGATTATGTACAAGGCAAGCATTCCGCCCGGGCGTAGTAATTACGCTGACACAATCGGGTCGACCACCCACGTCGTGTGGCACCACATAAAATGCGTATCGCTAATAGTATCGCTAAGAATTTTTAAAGTAAAATCTAACATTTAAAGGGGGAATTAGCGTAAAATTGAAGGGTTTTTACAAAATAGGTGATGAAAATATCAATAAAATATTTAAAAAAGCTGTACTCGAAAATGGTCGTGCCACCCTCTATTGGAATCGATCTATCATCACGGACAGAACTATTTGTAGCCATTAAGCCTAATATCTTGTTAATAGATCAATCCAAGCGCCGGGCATCATCATCCCCTATGACGAAAACCTCGTGAAGGCCGAGAAGGACAAACTCAGCAAGTACCTCGACTTGGCTCACGAGGTTACCGCCATGTGAGATGTTGATTCGACGATCACTGTTGCGATAGTCGTTTCTGCGAACGGGCTTATAGCGAAGAGTCTCGATCACCATCTCAAGAGAATCTCGCTGGATGGTTGGATCAAGGGTCAGATACAGAAGGGTACTTCTGGACATGGAGCGCATTGTCAGAAGGTTACTCTCTCTGCAGCCCTAACCACCGGTAGCTTGGGCCCCACCCCGCTGCCGGCGGTACCCTAGGTTAGATTTTTATAATGTTTTTATAATTTGTATTTGCATTTTGTATTTTACTTAATATGTAATAATATTATTATAAGGAAATAAAGATGTACGGAATATTAATGTTCGTTATGGAGCGTGGTATACCGAAGAATTGTAGTCCCTTATCCTTAAAATTAGCGTCGCTTTGATAAGAAAATATTATGGTTAACTTTGAACTCGTACAATTAATCCAACTGCGTCTAGTTTGGTTTCAAGTAGCCTCTTCAAAGGCAGTGCACCAGTTTGAACATTGAAACTACAATGGCTCGGGGTCGGCAACAGCTTTGTGGCGAGTGACATCAATCAGATTTAATCATACCTGACCCTTTTATAGGTTTCCCACTTAACTGAGATATTAACCTCGGTATAGGTGCGCGATGCGGGGCCGCGACAGATATAGATGAAAAACAACTGTCATTGGCATCTAGCTACATTCCTGCTACTCGTACGTGGGCCGAAGCCCACGCTGCTACTGTAGGGTAGGCAAGACCTAAGTTAAGAACTAATAATAAAATAACGAATGAACATTTATTTTATGTAATATTTCGAGATATTCATATTTTTTTACACGTACCTAATTGTGATGACAAATTTTTCTTTTATTGGTATTGCTTAAGAAAATTGCCTTATAACCTCAAACGCTTACTCAATATTAAATTAATACTTTTGAAAAGCCTGTCCATTGTAAAGCTATTTCTATAATTACAATCTAGATAAAATTGTGTCTCATAACACCTTATAAGTATGGTAGTTTTATGTTTTAATCTACATGTATCTGAAACTGAAAAAAATACTAGTGCTAGAACCACACCCGTCCTCATGTTCACACCGCTTAGTTAGGCGTTATTCCAGCATAATCTTACAAACAACAAACATAAACTCAAGTCCGCAAACAAGTGAAACCCACTACGTAGCGTTTACTGAGCATTACTGGAAGCCAAAACTAGCGAATATCAACAATTACTTGGAGCAGAATCAGTGGGCCGAAACGAGCCGCGATACTTGACTAAACCATACTACATATTAGACTAATCAAACCTAACTTCATACAATGAGTTTGCAACGTCAAACCTGTTCCCTCACGTCTATAGGTATATACGCAGAAGGATCTTCTTCAACTAATTAAAAGTCGAGAATGTATGACCCACTACGTAATGCGGCGTTTGTTGCTGTGCCGTTAATGTTTAAGTTGCGGTGTCAAGGTGTAGGTTACATTACGTAACCCGCAATAGTGTCAGATATTTTGCATTATTGTCGATAGATACAGTACACCGCAAGTGTAAAGTTTGTAAGGGTTTGATTGTACGGTCAGTCTCAGAGAAACAGTACCAACAAATTTCGCAGAATTGCACTTTTATGTTTCCTTTATGTGCCTGTTTTGATGCCTAAACCAAACAGGAAATCACGGGATCATATGGTTCGGAAAAACGTTAAAAGTCGGACTGCGCCAAGCAAAGAACTTATTTTTCACTTTACGGAAACAAACTTTTCTACTAAAGTCTCAAAATGCTTATTTAGCACATTTCTTTCATATTCCTTTCGAAAAAAAGTGAGAATTTTCTAAGCACAATAATTTTCTATTAAGATGTATTTATGGAAAATGTCACTCGCATCCTGTCCACCCACCAGATCAACCCACCAGTGGGTGCACGGGGGATTCCTATTTACCCATGCACCCACTGCATTTTAGCTGGAATGAATGTAAGAAACATATCGATACGTTGCATCGATAGTTAGGTACATGAATTTTTAATTAGTATCATTAATGGTTTGTACTACTGGGTTACCATTGTGTACAATAAATACATGTGATGTAAACTGGATTACTTAATTGAAATAAGCCTGGCAAAATTGTATTGTATACATGTTATGGTACAGTCAAGTTCATGTACTAGGGGAAAAAACCAATAGTACCATTAGGTACTTATAGGTACTAATCAATAGTACAGCTGGGAAAGAGGGAAATTTTATGTAGTTAGCATACGGGTGGCACCACGTAATAAGTGTTTTACATAAACTGGTTCACAATTATGGATTTAGTTTTATTTACTTTGTGATATAAACATTACATCATAAATTATTATTATTAACTGAATTTCTCGTGATACGATAATTCACGAAGAATGCATGTAAATTGACATACATTTTTCATGTATAAATGTACTTAACTATGCAGTGTATCGATATGTTTCTTAAATTGATTCCAGCCAAAACGCAGTGGGTGCATGGGTAAATAGGAATTTCCGGTGCACCCACTGGTGGGTTGACCCGGTAGGTGGACGGGTCGCGAGGGAAAAAATTTACCAATAACATCCTGGTAATCCATTCCAAAACGTTTTGCAACTTACGCAACACAATGCTACTCGCTTACAAAATGCTACCATTTCTTTTAGTATCGCTCGAATATCGCAGTAGCTGGATAAGCCGGCGCCGGGGAGGGCCGGGCGAGAGTGAAATTTACAACTGCAGCTCCGCTCCGTTCATTACGCAGGACCCCACTCTTTAGCTACAATTACCTACTAAGCCATTCTAATGTACCTGCACCTCCCTACGTCGACAAGAATAAGCTCTAATACAATTTTGTAGCGCTGGGGTCTGGATCAAAGTTTTGATTGAATGAAAGGCATGAAATATTCATTTACTAACTTAATAACTCCTTCAGTTATAAAAGTAATAATATTGTTTTTATATATGATACGTTATATTATTTTTAATATTGTGTTACTTATAGTTTGTTTAACATTTATCGTTTTTCAACACACTTGCTCGTAAAGTGGCTATCATTTCTTTATTCTTACGCCCGGAATGCGGCTTATTACACAGTACCCAGTAGTGTATTGTACATTACACTATTTTTTTAATCTCCAAAAGGAGGCTTTTGTCCAAAAACGGTTATAATTTTTGTAAATATAAAGTTGTTTAAGTCAAAATATGATAAGAAAATATTATACTTCATCAAAGTAACTAAAAAAATACAATATATTTAATCATTAACTCAATAAAATATTTCTGGCTGGTTGCGGGTTCTGTCGTTGCTTATACTTCCACCTGCGCGCGCATAAATAATTCAAACACATATCGGCGCGCGAAAAAATAAATCTTGCGCTATTTTGTACTTGTTTGTTTGCCATAACACTGGTTTGTGATTGTTGCAAAAAATGACGACTACAAGTGACTAAGAACAATTAAAGACGCCGCCTGATATAATTAGTGAGGCATAAAATGCTAGTGATAGTTTGTTGCCATCGAAATCAAAAGAAAAAATCGTAAGTAAGCCTATGAAAATGTTATTCAATAGAAACACAACCAAAAACCCAGCCTATATATTATAAAACATATTTTTGGCGTACTTCAATGAGTTTGCCAATAAATATAAGCCGAGCTCGCTGTGATGCATTTATTCGATGTTAAAAGTACGTTTCTAATAGTTTCAATTTTTCTAATAGTTTAACGTCTTATAAAAAAAATCGCAAGTGTGTTGAAAAACGGTGTATGACAGTCGTAGGAATTGGTCATTACAGGCGAGGCGGTGTTGCACAGCCCGAGCCGTGAGGCGAGGGCTGTAATAGCCGAAACTTTAATTAAATAATTAATACCTACTGCAGCATAAACTGGTTTTATAAATGAAAGTAAACCACCTGTTCACACGGAAGATATATGAAAACTCAATAAATCAGAACCGTACTTACACTTCACAATGATGCATAAAAAAGAATCAGAAAGGCAATAGGATAGGTTAAAATTACACTTAGAATATGTTGGTCGTTTAGCGGTGGCAGATCCAAAGTAAAACATAAAAATAATCGCACAAAAGTAATAGGATAGGTTAAAACTTTGCTTATAATCTGTTCATAGTTTAGCGGAGGTCATGCGGGCATTAGATTTCTACAATAAATAGAAAGTGCACAAATAGGTAAGAAAGGTCAGCCGGCGGTTAAAAATACAGCGATTTGGAGGGGGATATGTGGTCTAGGTGTATGGTGTGTAGGGTGTGACGTGTATTTAAATCCCCGAATATTCCAGCTAAAGGGAAACTACGCAAGCAAGTGCGTTTTCAGAATTTAGGGAAATCAGTAAAAAGAGAGAAATGATTCGCTTACCTGCCAATACAGCTCGGGTTAGATAATTGTACGCTTTCTATGGTGAGGATCTCACGCGCTTACGCAATGACGGCATGGTAATACTAACTAATTTAACCTAAAGAAAAGTACGCTGCCGCCTGACGAAGAAAACTCCTGGTGAAGTGCGGGCCTGGCGGAGACAGAGAGAAACCCGGTCAGACGCGGGTAAGCGGAAGCACACGTAAAGCTTTCTTTGTGTAAGTAAATGAATTAAGTTTGTAAGTTTGTTTATCTTCTTTGGTATTAGTTATTCTTTTTCATTTGCTCAAAGGTTAGCTGGAAGAGATCACTTACAGGGATAAGTTCGGCTTTATACATAACCATTAATGTTTGTACTGTTTCTATATGATTTTATGTGCAATAAAGCCTTTACATACATACATATATACATAAAGCTTGAGGACGTCTTGTGGACGAGCGGTCCCTTCGCTGTCTCGTAATTGGAGCGTTAAGGTGTATCACCCACGTGTGGCGTCCGAGTTAGCCCTCGACGTAAACAGGGTTACGGTAGTCCCGACAGGAACGGGGAGTTACTGGAACAATTGATTATGTTAAAAAATGCGCCGAGCTAGCAATAGCCCTATAACTATTGTACGAATTTGCTAATAATGCTTATCGGATTTCTTAACCGAGAGAAGAAACCAACACGCTGCCGGTAGCGACAAGCAACAAAACACGTTGAAACTAATAATAGTAGGTACACAACTATAAACTTGCGTGGTGGCAGACACCACAGGGCACAGAGCCGATTAAGCCACCACAGGGCACAGAGCCCGCAGAAATTCACCACCTTCACAGTAAAATTATATTATTATTAACTATTACTCAGAAGCTGCTCCTTCCAGCCAAACTAATAGTGAAATGAATATCATCAAGTAAATGACAGGGCTGGATGTCACACAGAAACGGACGTAACTTTTAAATTTCAGTTTAAAATCCGGTAGGAACCTATGGTCAAGAATGATAGAAACTACATTGACCAAGCAGGTTACGCTGCACTACGTATTAAGCAAAACGTTAACTCGAGCTGAAGTCGAAACTATTTGTATCTCCTATGACTGTTAGATATAGTAATATCGTAGAGAGAATATTTAGCGATATATATTACGTGCAAGTAAAGAATAAAGCAAATAATTGGAAAAAACCTCGGTAAATACATTGTAAGATCATGTCATGTGTTACACCGATAGCTGTAAAGACGGTATGGTATTAGTTGCGCCCTATGCCTACCAGTTATTAATTTTGAAGGAATTGCCGTTGATATTGTCTTCTATTACTACATATACTATATATTACTACATTTTTAAGTCCCGACGTTTCGTAACCTTTTCAGCGTTCGTGGTCGCGCGTAAAATAATAATAAAATTATGCAATAATGTGTATAATATAATATAATGTACAGTGGAACCTCGATAAGTCGTAACTCAAGGGAAACGCTAAAAAATTCGTGCTAACGAGGTTTCGACTTATAGAGGTCTTCGACTTACAGAGGTTTCCAGAGGCACATGTTCGCCTTATAGACGTTAAGGCTTCTGTAAATTTAGCAATAGGTAATATAGGTATACGCGATTTAATCCGTTTAAGTTGTTTTATTACAATTGCCGTTATGTTTAGTAAACTGTGTCATTGATTTACATTATATTACTGTTCTAAAATCGTATTTGGCTTTTATTTGTTTTTTCATCACACTTGCTCGAAAATGGTGTCATTACACGTAGGTTTTGCGGGCCGTAAATGACCTATTACGCCCTAGGGCGTAATGGTTTTCTTTTTAAATTTGAAACGCTGGTTCTGTTTTACTCTTATTTGTCATGTTCAAAGGAAACGCCAACGTACTTTTTTAACTTTTATTACTGAAATATTTATTTAAAGAGAACTGTTATTGCAAATACATGTAAACACATATTTCTGTAACATGAATTAAATGTTTAAATAGTGCATTTCAGTATTTTGCAAAAATAAAATCAACCATTTTAAGTCTTTACCGCTATGGTTTCCGAACGTGACGTGATTTCGCATTGTCTATGGATAATGTCACTAATGTCACTGTCAGTTTTACAATTTTATTTAGGTTAAGTAAGATTATTTTAATCAGATTTCCTCACAAGTGTGATGAAAAACATTGTGTGTGTCACGGGCGGTAAAGGAATTACAAACTCGTGTTATTAAAGCCCTCGGCTTCGCCTCGGCCTTGTAACAAACACTCGTTTGTAATTCCTTACTTACCGCCCTTGATACACAATGTACTATTTCATCACACTTGCTCGAAAATGGTGTCGTTACACGTAGGTTCTGCGGGCCGTAAATGACCTATTACGCCCTAGGGCGTAATGGTTTTATTTTTAAATTTGAAACGCTGGTTCTGTTTTACTCTTATTTGTCATGTTCACAGGAAACGCCAACTTACTTTTTTAACTTTTATCACTGAAATATTTAAAGATAACTGTAATCGCAAATACATATAAACACATATTTCGGTAACATTAATTAAATGTTTAAATAATGTATTTCTTTATTTTGCAAATATAAAATCAACTAAAATGGCCGTTACCGCTATGGTTTCCGAACGTGACTTGACGTTCGCATTGCCTATGGACATATGTGACAAATGTCACTGTCTGTTTTAATATTTTCTTGTCATACTGGGTCGAAAAGTAAGGTTATTTTATTAAGATTTCCTCACAAGTGTGATGAAAAACATTGTGTGTGCCACGGGTGGTAAAGGAATCACAAACTCGTGTTATTAAAGCCCTCGGTTTCACCTCGGGCTTATAACAAACACTCGTTTTTAATTCCTTACTTACCGCCCTAGATACACAATGTACTATTAAATGTACCCTTTATATTAAAATAGGGTAAAGACTCCTTTTGCAATTGACCACTAAATTATACGGAGCAGGCGACTTTGATAAAACACGTATCCCCAATATTGAATGTTCCGCTATTAGTCGGCTCGTTATTAGTGGAGTCGATAACTGATGAACACGATTAATCATATCGAGGTGGACCGGACTAAGTGACCTGGTTCGACCCCAGGCACTCCCGGCTCCCACCCAGTCCGACCAACTCAGGGTGGTCTGGCTAGCGACCTGGTTCGACCCCAGGGAACGCCACGGCCAACCACCCGGTCCGACAATCGCTACGCCCAGGAGGGGCTGCGAGTTTGTCAGTTTCTAAAAAAAAAAAAAAAAAAAAAAAAAAAAAAAAAAAAAAAAAAAAAAAAAAAAAAGAACACGATTATCATCTAAGTATTATAACATAGAACCAATTAGCTTTACATTTGATCCACGTCAGATATGGCTTTTTATGGTATTGTGACTTCTTAACAAGCCAATCTATCTCATTTGCAGAGGACACAGATAATTTATACTCTTATCTGTGGGAGTTTCGAAAATGGCTTCGCTTTTTCCACCCCGCATCTGTGGCACACCCGATTTTGACCTCATAAACTTTGCTTATATTTTTTTATTTTATTTTTTTATTTTATTTTTTTATTTTATTGGTATTTAGGATAACAACAGCCGTAAATATACTTAAGACTATTTCTGATACATAATATGAGGCCAATAATAGCTATCCATTAGTTACATATAAACTAAACATAGTTAAGACGCGCAAACAAAATAAGTGCTCGTTAATGATAATAGACACCATATCAAATCAAATGGGTCGCGTTCGTGAAACATATGGTGTATAGTATTATATGTAAGAACTACTGCACCGTAAAAATTATACAAAAACAAAGACAATACGTGGGTATGTACAAACAGTAAATGGTTATGTACAAAGGCGAACCTATCCCTGCAAGGGATCTCGTCCAGCCAACACCCTTTGAGCGAATAGCTAACGTCAAAGAAGATAGATAAATAAACTTATTTACGGCGAATATACAGCGAATCAGGTATTTGTCTCGCTTTAATCTATTGAATCGTACAGCCAATGAAGCAAGACAGCTAGCAAGCGGGAATTTGAACGTTGGCCGTTGAAAAAAAGACATAGGTATACCTAGTCAAAGTCCGCCGCCGTTGGGGGAATAAAGGCGAGTTTACAATTATGGATATTTTTATAGGTTTATATTTAAAAAGGCAGTGCTGCGAGGTGTATATTTCTACATATGTAAGTAATCTTTTGTTTTATTACTGTGGTTTAACCAATAACTGTAATAAACCTATGATTATCACATCATACCTACACATGATCCGTATTTGCCTGCAAGATATTTTACGCTTTTCTTTTATTTTAATGCTAATGAAAGCAATTCTTTCTTGTGTTCATTATGTATCTAACATTTATATTTAATTAATATAATGGATAAATAAATCTCCAAAAGTAAGAAATAGATCAAAATACGTATCGAGAACGACGAGTCCCGATTCTGGCTTCGCCACCGACAAGGGAAGGCCATGATCGGGTCGGGCCACAGCGACGCCATTATTGTTACTAACGAGTGACTGTATAACATGGATACGCCATGGAGACCTGTTTTGGATTGCTTGCATAATTTTTAATAATGCATAGTCAAAACTATACAAGCTTATTCCCCTACCTACTTATACTAACACTAAGTAGGTAGTGTATTTTTTATACTGTTTTTAGATTAATATTTTAAGTGTTTTTTGTTTAAGTGATGATAATATTGTGCTTTTAATTTATAGTTTATTTAATGAAAATATTTAAAAATATTTTTTCTTTCACAAAGCTTGCGGTTGTTGTGGTGTATTTATTAGTGTATGAGTGGTCATTTTGTATGAAAAAAAAACAGTCTAGGCATACCATGATTGAGCATACCGCTTAAATGGCATAATAATAAAAACGCATACAAGTTAATTGACATAGGTACCGACTGTTGTGGCAATTAATATTATTAGGGCAATAAACTAGAGATGGGCCGACTAGTCGCCGACTAGTCAGGAACGCCGACTATTCGGCATCATTTGTAGTCGGCCGATTAATCGGCAACTAGTCGGCAAAAAATGCCGAATATTCGGCACTATTGCCTAGCGGAGAATATAGGACACAGAAGAAATTAAACCATATTTTTCTTAATTATTTTATATTTTTACGTACTTTACTCAAATACAAAAAAAAATAATCAACTCAATTAAAAACTGATCAAAACACGAACGCGTGACAATAAATGGCGGGGAGGCGAAGCGAACCGAGCGTTTCCGATTGCACCAGAACATAGCTAATAACTATGATCGGCAATGCCGACTAGTCGGCCGATCAATCGGCAAATTGAGAACCGATTAGTCGGCCGACTAGCTAGTCGGCAGATCACTAGTGGTTACTAAAATTGTACATGTACCTACTTGGATATTGACAATTATCTTTCGTAAAATACAACCAACATCGCAATTTGAGTCTGTTCGGGTGTCATTGCGCTATTTGTAGAGACGAAGTGCTAATCAGAATGAATGGGAAATTGGAACGTTACAGAGTGAAATATGGAATCATGTGTGAGCTGCTTCATTATGGTAACCTAAGGATCCAGGGCGTTGTAAACAAAAAACTCGTTTTTAACAGAATAAATCGTAAGCACGGAGGTTTATGTATTGTTTTGAAATATATTACCAATATTTAATTAAACACACGTAATTGATTCTCCTTTTACTAACAACTGCTAGTTTTAATGACAATAGTTACTAATACGACTAATGCATTACATTATTTATACAAAAACAAATATAATAATTTGTTTTTGTAGATTTCCTTCTCCAAGTATAAAACATAATTTATATAAACTGACTTTAAAAAAAGTTGATTTAATACACTAAATTCGTTAAATTTTAAAATATGATAAATTTACGTGCAAGTAGCACAGAAATTTCTCGCGCTACTCTACTTCGGTTTTATTTACCTACTGCACAACTTCAAAACAGAACCGAGAGTTAACTATTGACCTTTCCTACAATCTCCGAATTGCATAATAGTACATTACTGCAGAGGCCGGGAAGTGAGGGGTTACCGGCCGAGTACATATAGCTGGCCGAACGAAGCGAGGCCAGATAGTTACGAGGCTGGCAACCCCATTTCCCGCCGAGGTATGTATAGTGCTTTTCTCAAATATGCAATGAAATAAATAAACTTACTATAATAACCTTACTTAATATTTTATAACACAAGCAACACAAACTTTCTGTCATAATGTGACATATTATATCCATAGACAATGCAAAAGCTGTTTCAGTTCACATTTTTACCGCGAATATTTAGATGAAATATTTTAAATGTGTATTCGTGTATAGCTTGGCAATTTCCTACGTGACACTCCCATGGTCCGTGCGGGGGACGGGGAACGCAAAGACTACACCATTATACTAGGTTATAGAGAGGCAACTGGGCCAAATTTCTAAGCATCGTACTTGTGCTGCCATCTATCCTTCATTACAGGTCAAGAAATATACATATACACCGTCACATAACTTTTTTAACTTCTAATAGTTGTTAGAATCTATAGTTAAAGTTTTTCGGGTTATTCGTGGGCACGGTGTATATATTGTTTATTTAATTACATTTACATAATTACATATATTAAAAAAAGCTCAAGTGGTTTTTGTAATGTAAGGTAGATGGCAGTCAAAGCAAACTGCCCGGTTCTTTTCTATTGAGTTACCAAATTACCAATGCATGGCTCTTGTCAGGCGGTCCCCGCTGCGCGCGCACTTAAAAACACCCCCGCCCCCGTCGCCCGTGGACCATGGGAGTGTCACGTAGGAAATTGCCAAGCTATAGTTAAAATTGCAATTTAAAATTGTTTATAATGTGTTATTTGTTATGTTCATGTCAATTTGAAATAAATAAAACTGCAAAATATAGCAAACATCGTTTTTTTAATGGCTGAATGCCGTGATGCTGTGGCCCAAATATAAAACACACAAAATAAATATGAAATTCCATTACGTGCCAAGTGTCAAGTCACACTGGAAACGAGGTACTTTGCGGCCTATTTTTAGGCACGTAATGTCAACATTTCATGCCATGTTTGAGAAAAATATTTTTATTCATAGTACTAAAATCACAGACAAGTTTTTGATTCCCGATGATTATTTCGGTTTGCTCCTTGTAATTTTATGTCGCAGTGTCGGAGTTAGGCCCACGAAGAAATGTCAAGTTTGTCTATGCTTGAGTGTCTTTGGTTGCGATATAATGACGTTTATTCAAATTGACTTGGTTATATTTAAGTTATATTATTGATCTTTAGCAAGCCAGAAAGATGGTGAATTGAGATGGACTAGGAATCGGAGCCGGAGTGATAATTGAGCTGAGCCTTTTTTTGGGCGAAAGGACATGTCTAAAGTCGCCGTCAATAGAATTTGCTAACTATGTAAACAAAAGGCGTAACTTTGTTTTGTCACTGTTTCTCCTTGAATTTTCACACCACCTCATCAAACACCACTGAAACCATACACTATTTAAACGGTCGTTGCCGTAAAATACAAAACCATACAATAAATAATAATTGAATCTTGGATATTTCATTAAAAGTTTAAAATTTAATTATACATAGGTTATTATGACATAACGGAATGACGTTTTTGTTTCTTTTAAATTCTACAATTGTCTATGATCATAGCGTTGTGACTAAAGTTGGTGATATTGTAAAGCTGCTACACACTACCTAACTTACGCTCTGTACCTAAGAAAATAAAATGAAATATTTAGACCGCATCATCGATAGAGCTACGGATGAAATAACGGCACCTTTTGTGATAAATACTGGTGGATACATAATCTTCAAGTAACGATTCGTCCTCTGATTAAGCAAATTAAAAATACTTGTTTCTTGCGTTCGATACTTTAATAGTCCATATGTTTTGACATAGGTTTACGCGGGCTTGTTTTCCGCAACTCGACGACAAACATGCGCCTATTTTGCGTGATGATGTTTTGACATAAAAGAGTAAAGTAAGAGTCTTCTCCATCACTAGTAAATTCATCATTCAGAGACAATTTCAATATGGCGGTTTATTTACAAAGTTAGCAACTTCTATTGACGGCGAGTTTAGTATCGCATCCAACCTCACTGCTTTCCCTCGTTTGTTATAACCACTCACAATTGGTATTAACGTGCACAAACCGATGGAAACCAACGCTCGGCTGCGAACTACCAGCATCGGTGTAATGATCGGGTTAAGTATACTATTTAAACTGAGGCGCTTTGGTATTCAAATATCTGCACAAGCATCAAAATAAAGAAAATTATTAAGAAAGTTAGCACAATGAAACCATTTTGTAACTAGTGGTTCTGAGAGCTGTAGAGCGAGTCTGTCAGTCCCCATGGATCCGCCATTTTAATGCGTCTTTTAAAGATTCTACACCTACCCTACCTGCCTGTAAAGTACAACGCATACTACAGGCAGGTAGGGTAGGGATAGTTTTAAAGAGTTCGGATTTAATGGAATCTTTATAAGACGCTTTTGCCCCATAGTCGCAATTACCCCGGTTGAACTTATTTTTATCTGTCGGGCTGTCCAGCAATTTTTTATCTGCAGGTTACATTTCACAACCGATTTTTTTTTCGATAAATTTTTTGAAATTTATCTAAATGGCGGATCAATGACAGGCTCGCTGTACAGCTCTCAGAAGCACTAGTTACAAAATGGTTTCATTGTGCTAATTTTCTAAATAAATTTCTTTACTTTAATGCTAGAGCAGATATTTGAATACCAAAGCGCCTCAGTTTAAATATTTTAACCCGTTCACTACACCGATGAGCTTCTAGAGTCATGAAATTGTCTCCCAGACCCACATCCACTATGTGGCGATGGTACCTTTTGTAGAGGGTATAAAGTGACGTCAGTCGACCGCTGCACGAAATTGTGCAGGCGAC
This sequence comes from Eudemis profundana, assembly GCA_947034925.1. Taxonomy (NCBI): domain Eukaryota; kingdom Metazoa; phylum Arthropoda; class Insecta; order Lepidoptera; family Tortricidae; genus Eudemis; species Eudemis profundana. The sequence continues at coordinate 34,188,228 of OX344794.1, forward strand.
TAGGCGACGCGTTCAAAAGAACTAGTTTGAGTTTATGTAAAACGGTTTACGGATTAGTGGGTGAACGTGAACTAAACATGCGACTTGATTAAATTTCGCCCGCGCCCGTAAAGTATTAATATGAGTCTTCCCGGCCTCGGCTGTAAACAGCGCCCTCTAATTTGTTTACCGCGAGCAGGTGTCACGAAGCTTACTCGCCCAAATGCTCCATCTTCACTTTACTTGTGTTCTCGGGAATTTTCAGTGTGTGTTGGCCATTGTGTAAAACATTTTCCGTTGCCAGTTTGAAAAACATTAAAGGAAGCAATGATGAGCAAGAAAAACTTCATCAGAGCTGATTCATATCGAAATATATACTTTTTAAATTCAAATGAACACGCACTCGATGCTTCCTAAATCCTTAGTGATCTATAATTTATATTATAAATGCGAAAGTCTGTTGATTTGTCCTATTGCTACGCAACAGTTTTATTCTGGAAAAATACCTATACAGTTCCGAAGCAAAGTAGATGATCAGCAAAATTCGTTTGCCAAGCGGGAGACACTGCAGGATAAATTTGTATAGTTACTTAAATAACTTGCCAAAATTATGCGAAATCCATTAAGTTCGCCTGCATCACTAAATATTGCACTTCGTTTTTTAGCTCTTTTATTTGAGCAAACTTTATACACTAATGTTCGACAGTTATTCCCGAAGACTCGTACATATCTAATAGTTCACTTTTCCTGTGCATTACTCAAAAAAGTTATTCTCATCTTCTTTCTTTTATTCTTCACCTCTATTTTTTTAACTTTTTGATTTGTTTAAAAAAACTGATTACTTAATGTTCAAAATTCCAAAGATAAAAAAGAAAAATTCTCATCGTAAATATTTCCCAATCATAATTAGTCGTCGTTGATTCAGTAACTTTTTACTTTCATAGAATTAAAACCCCATTAGTAAATAAAACCTTAACAGTACAACGTAGGTACATAGTTTACATGAAACCCCGGGCAAAAGAAAGGAAAACAACATACATAAAAGCTTGAGTCTGGGACTCAGGTGTTTCCAAGTCTGGCCTCCATTTCTCAAAGTGAATCCACGTTGCGGGCCGTATTTTATAATGACACGGGGAGTTTGTGCTCCGGCGACGTATGCTCGTTGCCCACTCAAGGATTATGGGATGCCACTATTTTTTCCCTACCTACAGTTTAACTCAAAGATACTTCTTTATCGTTTTTTTTGGGAATCTTGATTTCATTCTATAGGTACAACACAAAAATGCTGTTTTCTTTTGAGAACTTCCATCCATTACAACTTTTGGAGTAGCTACCGCTCAGAAAAAAGAAAAAAATCAATTGCTTATTTTTACTTTCTTGCATTGAATTGTAATGATATTGAAAAAATACTTATCACGCTTTTTGTTTTTATAAAACTCTTATACAATTGTAAATAAAAAAGAACATTTAAAAGACTGCTTGTTTTTCTCTAAGATTTTCCTTAAGCGATGGCGACCCCTCATTCTTGAATAAAAATTCAGAAAAAATACATTTAAGTTATTTTATATCTTGGAACGACGGCAACATAAGGAGCACTCGAACGGAAAGTCTAAAAGGAAATACGAAATTGAGTTTCTGATTGCTGCAGTGGTTGATGACTCTGGCACAGTATAATAGCAGTAATTTTTCTTCCTACAAAAAGTACATCGCGCGGCTTGTATGTGTACGTACCGTGAACGAACGCACGACAAGCAAAGTTTTAAGAATGCGTAAGAATGCTGCAATACGGATCGCATGGTCTACGCCTCGGCCGAAGAGAAAATACTTTGGCCCTGGTGAGGTCAGTAGAGTTACGCTTTGCTTATAAGACAACATTTTTGTAACAATTCGTGTCGTTCTGTAACCCCGTAGACACTGACTGGAACACTGAATACGAAGACAAAAAAACATCTGCAAACTTGCTGTCAGTAAAAAAATATTGCTCACTTAGAAACAAAAATAATGTTGGCCTTTGACTGTATACACATAGATTTCCACCACCATGTAATGACAAAATAACAGTGTAAATTTGCTTTAGTGATGAATTTTGAATTTACATCATGACCAGAGAAAAATTAAGTTTTAATTAAAGCTCTCAAAATGGCAATCATACAAATTAGAAATATACATGATCAAATAATAATTCATCATTTCTCTTAGTAAGCATCGTCATAACTATTCGAAATGAAATAAAATTTATATTTTATGAATAAAGGATCAGATTGGTTACATATTTCTCATCACGACGTTAAAAGTGAAAGCACTTTCACGTAAAATGAGGTAACAAAGCTAATTAGGAGTACACGCCATGTAAAAGATTTTTCCCGGTAAACTTAATTAATGCATTTTCCTGGAGCACCTGAGGCGCGATACATGTTTTTTTATTAATTACAGCCTAGTGGTTTGTAAATACAATGACAAACTACCTGATATTTATATTTTACCAATTCCAGAAAGGGTTACAAAATTAAGTACCCCTTAACATTAATTATTTGGCTCAGTTTAATGGACGTTTACGGATATGGATGTTGATGGATTGTTTGGACGGAACCTTTGTCTGGATATTGAAATAAGAGAGGCAATGTGAATCAATTTTTATCGCCAATTATTACAGACTCTCCTATTTTAAAAATTTAAAAGACTTGAAAAATACCTACCTTGAGCGGAGAGGTAATGCTGCCAGCGTAAAGGGTACCATGCTACAGGCGGAGCTGCTTATCATTCTTTTTATAATATTTTTATTTTATTTTAGCTGTTTTCATTTGGTAGCTTAGTTTTTAGGCCTATTTAGTTTTAGGTATTTTATCTTGTTTTATTGTGTTATCTGTGTGTGTTTGTACTTAATAAACCTAATTTGATCACCATGGAAAACAATTTGTACCTACATTAACTTTCAAAATGAAGCATCTCACAGTTTTGTTCGCGCTCATAGCGATCGGCAGATCCAGTAAGATTCTTGAGTGAGATTTGATTTTTTCGGGTAAGTATGGGCTCTTTATAGGGAAAAGTGGGAACATGGGCGTACGACTTTACACGGACTTATGTTTCTTGATGTACTAACTATCGCTACTGTGATCAAATTCGTACTGTAAAAAAATTATGAAAAAATAAATCAGAATGCTTTATATTTCCATGGAAAACCACCTACCTTCTGTTTTAGTGTTACATGTAGGTAAAGTTACCCGTCAGCAAACAAAACATTACAACTTATATTAATAGTACATTGTGTATCTAGGGCGGTAAGAAAGGAATTACAAACGAGTGTTTGTGATAAGCCCGAGGTGAAACCGAGGGCTTTAATAACACGAGTTTGTAATTGCTTTACCTCCCGTGGCACACACAATGTTTTTCATCACACTTGTGAGGAAATCTTAATAAAATAACCTTACTTTTCGACCCAGTATGACAAGGAAATATTAAAACAGACAGTGACATTTGTCATATATGTCCATAGACAATGCGAACGTCAAGTCACGTTCGGAAACCATAGCGGTAACGGCCATTTTAGTTGATTTTATATTTGCAAAATAAAGAAATACATTATGTAAACATTTAATTAATGTTACCGGAATATGTGTTTATATGTATTTGCAATTACAGTTATCTTTATTGAATATTTCAGTGATAAAAGTTAAAAAAGTACGTTAGCGTTTCCTTTGAACATGACAAATAAGAGTAAAACAGAACTAGCGTTTCAAATTTAAAAAGAAAACCATTACGCCCTAGGGCGTAATAGGCCATTTACGGCCCGCAGAACCTACGTGTAATGACACCATTTTCGAGCAAGTGTGATGAAATAGTACATTGTGTATCAAGAGCGGTAGGTAAGGAATTACAAACGAGTGTTTGTTACAAGGCCGAGGCGAAGCCGAGGGCTTTAATAACACGAGTTTGTAATTCCTTTACCGCCCGTGGCACACACAATGTTTTTCATCACACTTGTGAGGAAATCTAATTAAAATTAACCTTACTTAACCTAAATAAAATTGTAAAACTGACAGTGACATTAGTGACATATCCATAGACAATGCGAAACGTTCGGAAACCATAGCGGTACAGACCTAAAACGGTTGATTTTATAATTGCAAAATACTGAAATACACTATTGAAACATTTAATTAATGTTACAGAAATATGTGTTTACATGTATTTGCAATAACAGTTCTCTTTAATTAAATATTTCAGTGATAAAAGTTAAAAAAGTAAGTTGGTAGTTTCCTTTGAACATGACAAATAAGAGTAAAACAGAACCAGCGTTTCAAATTTAAAAAGAAAACCATTACGCCCTAGGGCGTAATAGCTCATTTACGGCCCGCAAAACCTACGTGTAATGCACCATTTTCGAGCAAGTGTGATGAAAAAACATATAGGGCCAATAGATAGGTAGGATAGGTTAGACATAATATTCATTTTTACTTTTTACAGAGTTTTTGTAGTCGCGGTTTTTTTTTTTACTGGAGGCACTGTAGTAGTTATTCCTAACGTTTTCCCTTACTGATCAGTTGGGGTTAAGTAAATAGTTACATATAATATAACCATGAATTCTCCCAGAAATCCATATATGTGGGTGAAAATTCATAATACACACTTACTTTGTTTCATTGCAGTCGTACCATTTATAACCTCGCTTCGGTTTACAAATCAGTTAAAATGTTTTAGAAGATTGTATTAGGCACCTCTAGAACAACTGTGATACGCGACTCTTTATAGTGCGGCGAATACAACTTATTCCTTTCTATTAAATACTAGATACAAGTCGGATAAAAAAGATTATATTGTGCTAACCGGGATCATAATGTATTTGTATATCAAACATGGATACCGATCGCACAAACATAGTCCTGTTACGATTTTATTATTATGTATAGATAGTACAAAAACCACAAGCAAAATCGCAGCCAGTCGCGCTAGCCCCAGGTTCATAAATTATCTACTCTTACCTACTTATATTACATAAGCCGATAAAGTAGGTAGATAGAATCCTGCTGCATTGAACCGCAAAAAAACCACGCAAAGTATATAAGAGTTCGCGGCGCCTCTATCTTTGTTTATTGTAAGTGTTGTGTAAATATTGTTAATGTACAAGTTAGATGCGATGTTTCTGCAGCCTCAACCCTGCAGCAATAACTTAGCCGCCGGTTCACTCACCGTATAAAATATTCAGTAGCAAATAGAGGCGGTCTTATTATTACGTATAAACCATTCCATGGCAACTTTTCTCCTCGTGTCCCCCAGGATGTTGTTGCTAAGGCTTAGATAACTCAACTACTTAAGTGCGTAAGTTTGAGCTACGCTTTAGATTAGTAACAGCTGCGAACGTGCCATAATTTTGGCAATTTCTTTATGCGTGCCTATGGATGTCTAGCTACTATATTTCTGTATGTGTTTGACTAGGAACTTATTCATTTAGAATCGTTGGTCTATACACATCTATACGATTACTTCAAACCTTTCTTATCAGATAAACAACATGGATTTGTTAAAGAGAGGTCTACTGTCACTAAGTTATTGGAATATAAAAACTACTTATGTACCAGTTTTGCAAAAAGAAGATAGGTAAATTCTATCTATACTGATTTTTCTAAGGCTTTCGATAAAGTTGACCATGGTATACTTTGTCAAAAATTAGCGTTCTATGGCATACACGGTAGTCTGTTCAGATGGGTTTGTTCTTACTTGAATCAAAGGAGTCAACTGGTTGCTCTTAATGGCTTCATATCCGACCCTGCGCCTATAACGTCAGGCGTGCCTCAAGGTTCTCATTTAGGGCCGTTGCTCTTTATTGTTTTTATAAATGACCTAGCAGACAAATTGTCTTGCCCTGCCCTCTTATATGCAGACGACTTGAAGCTGTATATGAACGTAAATAATGTCGATGACTGTTTACAACTCCAAAAAACCTACAATTACAAAAAACCTTGTTTGTGTATCTGAATGGTGTGGAATTGTATGTTCCTGAATGTTGATAAATGCTTTGTAATGTCAAATTACCTATAACTACACATTAGCTGATAAGCATCTTGAACGCAAAACTGTTGCTAAAGATCTCGGTATTTGGTTTGATGAAGAACTTAACTTTAGATCTCACTATGAGTAAGTACATAATTAAAAAAGGTAACCAAATGCTAGGCTTTATTCTCCGTGTCACCAAAAGCTTCAAGAAGCCCAAGAGCTTAATATACTTATTTCAGAGTCTAATGCGAAGTATTCTCGAATATGGGTGTCCTGTTTAGTCACCATATTACTCTGTGCACTCAAACAATATCGAACGTATTCATAAAAAATTCCTGAAAATAATGTCGTACAGGTACAATCTTTATCGTCGTCATAATTATGACCAACGATTACATGAACTTTGTGTTTGTTCTCTCGAGTCGCGTCGCCTTTTACGTGATCTGATATTTCTTCACTAGGTCCTTCATTCTAAAATTGACTCTCCCTATATCCTGTTCCTTGTCACATTTAGTACTCCCCGGTTCAGATGCCGTACTCGTAAAGTGTTTGCTCTTCAGGTCTATAGGAATAATACCTGTTTCTACAACCCAATAGTAAGAATGTGCCGTCCGTACAATGTTTTAGTGGCGAAACACGATCTTATTGACATTTTTAATCCAAGGTTAGTCGTATTCAAGAGGCAGGTTCTAGACGTGCTCCGCGGTTAAGTTTAAGTGTAACAAAATCTAGTCGTAATTTGAATTTGAAGTTTATTTATTTACATATATGTAATCTTAAAGTTCCGTAACTATCTCGCCGTGCTCAACTATCACGTTTAATATATGAATGTGTTTATCTCGTGTAATAGTGTTAGTATAAGTTTTAGGATAATTTTCGTTATTTTGCCTAATCATGCTATGCATACTTGTTTTGGATAACGTTTATTCTAAAAACCTTCTATGTTATTATTTAATTTCAAGTCTTGAATGTTATCTCTTTAGTGTGCTAAATAAATAAATAAATTAAGTAAATTTTCATTGAAATTTAATTTCCTTTTCTGTTTGAAATAAAAATGTGTTTAATATTCTTCATTAAAAGTCAACCATCCATATCCCATCCCATTTAAAAAACGTATCTGCCATGCAATATGAATCCACGTTAAGATTTATATTTTCAACCAAAATGTTAGCCAGGAAAGTCTCAAAATGAAATACTTTAGTAACCATTGTTGGGGAGGACGAGCAAAATGAGAGTGCACTAAATGAGACCCTTTGAGGCAAATACCAACTTAGATAATGAGGATTTTCACCGGGAGAACTCGGGTTTTGTAATTTGAACTTGAATCCTTGGGAACCCTTAACTTTAACTTTGAACTTTGTTTAAAATTAATGAGCCTTACGCAAATCCAGTTACTAAATACTTAGGTATATAAAAATAGCAACCTATTTAAATTACCCAGCTTTATTTAAGATTATTATACCTTTACAATCATACGGTAAATATTTTATTACGTGTTAAAAAGTGGTCGCAACTATAACTTGACAACTTCGTTGGAGACACTCACCAGTGTGCTTTTTGTTATGTGCAGCCGTAACTACTAACACAAGTTACCGCCAACATGAACGGTTCATGTTGGCGGTAACTGGTGTAAGTAGTTACGGCTGCACAGAACAAAAAGCACACAGGTGAGTGTCACCAACGAAGTTGCCAAGCTATAGTGCTATGTGTAAATGTAATACAACTCATTACGCAACAGCAAAACTGCTGCGCTTGAATTTAAAAAAAAACGTGCGCGCACTTTTGTCCGCCTATGATTTTGTTGCAATTATTAAGGTTAAGCATCCATTTATTCACCTACTGTTTTTGTACAGATTATGAGGTACCTATTAAGACACTCACAAAAGTCGTAAATATTAGTATTAAAGCAAAACGAAAATACGAAAAAGACCGCTGGTTTCTTTCAAATGAAATCTCGATACATAGGAAATCGCAAGGAAGAACGTAGCAAAACAAGACATTTTATAAAGAGTGTTCGAGTGGGTACTCGATTGATCGGATTAGATACATACGAGTACACCTGGCATAGGAAAAAAGAATTTCATCGGCGCGATGTTTATGTTTTATGCATCGCTTTAGCACACTTATCCACCTGCCGCCCACCCCCTCCTGCAGCGACCCCTCGCGGGCACGAGCACTCCATTACAAGTAACACGCGGCAACGCGCCGCCGCAACGCTACCTGCTGTAAGTACCCCCCAGTGCCGCGTGAATATGTCACATGCCCGCGACACCCCACTTTCTAGCTGTATAGCTACATGTGTTACACACGGTCACTTTTGTGCTGTTGTACGTGCATAAATAAACTAATGAAATTGGCACGTTCAGCGTCCTTAGAACTACGTAATCGGAGACACCTGTGTGACCTGTGCTGTCACATTATGCTGAGAAAACTCTGTTTTTACTATGAATTTTAAAGGCAAACAAGAACTTAGTCTTAGTTTTATAAATGAATTCAACTTACAACCTGCGATTTTCAATGCTCATTATCACGAATACAGTATATGTATTGCAAATTAACAATGAAAGCCTTTCACTGCCACAATAAAACTATTAAATAGCAAAAAATCGCAATGTAAATTAAAGGTTTTAATTATTCCTGTCGTGGTTTTCTTTTAGACTGGCGTACAGATTCTACAGCTCCATTTATTCGCAAAAATTAAAATACAATTTTTATTACCGAGACTTAAACGAACGTATTCACGTATTTACCACCATCATAAAGTAGTAACAAAAGTGCTTCATTTAAATTGAAAATATCATATCATGATTATTTTTGTTTTGTGTAGGTATCTGGATGTCTTTGAAGACATGGCATTGTTGTGGAGACCTACACCTATGGACGGTTCTACCAGTGGACACCATTGATAACTTAAAAATAACAACAAAAATTAAAATGACTATGAACAATAGCCAAAACACAATTTATGTGTATTGTGTACCTATAATATTTGAAGAGTTCCCTCGATTTCTCCAAGATCCCATCATTAGATCTTGATTTGGTTGCAATAAGACCACCTCGAAGATATATTATTTTTATTATTATTGTTGGGTTTTGGGCCTTTTATGTGCCGCTTCGACCATTGCTGATCTATTGTGGCAGCCCTTTTGTTAAATTTCACTGTAGAGGCCCGTTGAATCTAAGAAATTCTTTGGGCAGTGAGTAGTTGTATCTCTTCCGGTAACAGAATATGTCGCCCTAGATGGATACTTCGTTTGCGCATGAGTGGTCCGCTTGAGCAAAGGATGTGCATGGCAGTCTCCTCTGACTCTTGGCAGAACCTGCACGCTGGATCCTATTTCATACCCATTTGAATCAGACGTTTGTTCAGTTTGCAGTGGCCAGTGAGGATTCTGGTCACTGAGCAAGTTTTAAATCTTTTGAGTGATACCGTTGAACCCTTCAATTTGGGTTTTCGAGTGCCTTTGTCCTTTTACAGACTTCCACAGCTCGATTGCCCTACCTTTGTACAGGTTGTGTAGCAGAGAGTATGCTTTTTGTTTTGTGTGCAGCAAAACGGTTCCGGGCCGTCGTCGACCCCTTTCCTTGCAAGTTCGTCTGCTTGATCGTTTCCGTGTATATCGGAGTGTCCTGGTACCCATCTAAGTGTAACTTTGTTGGATGTGGCCAGGGTGTTCAGGTTGTCCTTACAGTTCTGGACAAGTTTGGAATTTAACTCTAGTGAATCTAGTGCCAACAAAGCAGCTTGGCTGTCCGAGTTGATGTAGATGTGTCGGTATCTTAAGTCCTTTTCGAGGATGATCTCCGCACATTTGTTAATGGCTAAAACCTCCGCTTAAAAGATTGAGGCCTCTTTCCCCATGCTGATGCTTAGCCTGAGATTTGGCCTTTGTCCATAGACTCCACATCCTATGTCATCACCTTTTTTGGAGCCATCTGTGAACCAGATTAGGCTGCCCTCTTCGAAGGACGTGTGTTCATCTGCCCATTCGTTCCTAGAGGGTATTTTCACTGAGTATATTTTTGTGAAGTTACATACAGCATTCATATCATCAGTAGGCATGCATAGGATGTTGTTTTCAAACACTGAGACCTTAAGTTTGGTTAGTGTTTGTGAACGCCATGTGGTCCTCGTTTGGGTGCAGCTTCTATAGATACACTGCTCCGCCTCTTTCTGCACTTGCAGGTGCAGTGGTATTAGGTTCAGCAGAGCATCCAAGGCTGCTCCCGGTGTTGAGGATAGGGCTCCAGTTGCGGTTATGCAAGCGGTGCGTTGTAGGCCGCTTAGTTTTTGGATAGTTACCTTTTGGTTGGTTTTGATTTTGATACACCAGACGGCCGAGGCGTATGTGATAATAGGCCTCACAACCGCTGTGTAAATCATAGCAATGCTGGGTTTTAAGCCCCATCTTGCTTTTGCCATTCAACAACATGTCCATAAGGCCATCTTCGCTTTTTGGATTATATTTTCCAAATGTGTGTTCCAAGTTAACTTTTGATCTAGTGTGACGCCTAGATACTTGACTTCGTTTGAGAAGGGTATAATGTGCCCGTTAAGCTTTAGTTTTCCAAGCTTTTCCAGTTTTCGCTTCTTGGTAAAGGGCACTCAACGGTACAAGCCATTATGGTTTTACTGGCATTTATAGTCAGTTTGTTTTCTTTGCACCCTCTGATAATGGTGTTAAGAGCTCCTTGCATTAGGCTTGAAATGGTGTGGAGGCATGGGTCCCTGACTACGACCACTATGTCGTCGGCGTATCCCTGTATATCGTAGTCGTGGTCAGCCATTAATGTAAGAAGTTGGTCCACTGCTAGGGTCCATAAAAGTGGGGAGAGTATGCCTCCTTGTGGACATCCTCTTGTGGTGTAAAATTCATAGGTTACAGCGTTTAGGGTTAATGTCTCTACCCTATGGGATAGCATACCCTTTTCTTTTTTTTCAACCCGGAGAAATGCATGTAACTGCATACCACTACGTAACCTAAGGCCATTGGGGGTGACAGCCAGATGTTACGCATTGGTTATGTGGGGCTCTCCGCTCCAGAAGGGATTGGTCTACCCACTAAAACTCGGGGATGCTTCCACCCTGTGCCTTCATGGTGATGCCGTGGGATCGCTAGCAAGCCACCACGACATCACTGGCACCTTCGCCCTAGGGCGAACCCTCTCCGAAAAAGGCACACTGTAGCATGGCCAGTGTGCCTTCCCTCACCAGCTCCCCCCCGACCAAATGGTCGTCCCCCGGGGAAGCAGGGACCAGCACCCGACACACGGTGTCCCGGTCCCTCCCTCACCGCCACGGGAGGACAAACGCCCCTGCCCCGCAGCCGTCCACGGGAGGACACACGCCCCTACCCCGCAGACATTCGCCCGTCCGTTCCTGACCATCGCCAGCCCTCGTTGCTGGGGACAGTCAGGTTTACGGACCACGATGGACCAGTCCTCTACGTCCCGCTAACGGGACGCAGAGCACTAGTTCACCGCCACCACGCAGCGGCACAGGTCACCCGTCTGGTGCCTGCCCGCAGTGCCCCCCAAATGGAGACGTCGGAGGGATGCTGCCCGTGCCCGACGCTCCGCCCTCGTGTGCCGCACCTGGAGAGTCCTCTATCAGAGGAAACCCGGTGCGGGACCCCCCAACCCCCCCTGACAGGCTCATTCGCAACATCGGCAAGTGATCAATTAGGGGCCCCTAAGAAATCACTTGCCGTTGCTCCCGGGGTGCACCGGCCAAGACGCTTTCCTTTCCTGCGGATCAACCGGATCAAGAGGAATGAGAAGAATCCAGACACTCTGGGAGGTTTCCTGTCTAGCACCCCATGCCCTGATCCCATCTGATAGTGGTTCTGTCGACGCCCTTTGATTCCATCCCCTTGAGGATGGTATCTGTGGGTGTATTATCGAACGCACCTTCCACGTCAAGAAAAACACATAGAACCGTTTGCTTAACCTCTAAGGTATACTGCACCTTGTCGACCAGATCTAGTAGGGCAGTTTCTGTAGATTTCCCTTTTTGGTAAGCATGTTGGTTGGAGCTGAGTGGTTTAGCCACCAGGTAATGAGCTCTAATGTGCTGATCTATTATTCTTTCCATCGTTTTAAGGAGGAACGAGGTAAGACTGATGGGTCTGAAGGATTTAGGCTGTGAGTAGTCCTTTTTCCCTGCTTTTGGTATGAATTGTACCTCAAAGATATACCCTTTCAAACAAAAGATAATTTTCCTAATCGGTTCAGCCGTCTTCGAGTAATCGCGTAACGAACACACAAAAAACATACAGACGAATTGAGAACCGTTCTTCTTTTGAAAGTCGGTTAATTTGAGTAAAAACTAGAACGCAACGAATTAACCGAATTGAAACAAAATCGCAGTGAGTCAGGTTTGCCACACATCAAGTTTTAAGTTGGACTAGGTATTAGTTAGTCCGCCCAGTTTTCAAAAAGTGTCTGGATCGGCACCATGGCGCGATGACATTCCGGTGGACGCAGATCCTCTCGGAGCATGGTTGTTTCGGGAGGGATCTATAGGTAGCTAGAACCAGGAACAAACAACAAAGTGCCACCACTATGATAGCTGTCCTGAAGATACGACTCAGGGCACTCTGGAGCCTGGGAACGCTAGACATTAGGGAATTATGTGGGACCTGACCTTTCGCTGCCCACTGTGATTAACGCTATAGTGAACAACAAAGGGGTATGGAAAACGGTTCTCACCTTCTGTGAGAGGGTGATGGAGAAGAAGGAGGCGGCCGAGAGAGAAAGAGAAGAAACATCTGTAGATCCCAACCGCCAACGACGACTAAGGCGTCAGCGAAGGGCCTACAATCGTAACCTACTGCCTTAATATTGGCCAGGAGTGGCAGATTTGGGGAAATCTGTGTCTAAGATGGCGTCGCGCGGTGGTCCTGCACGTCACTCAGTGCTGAAACAGTGGCAGGACTGCACTGCTCTCCCCTGCAACTGCATTTGAGAACGCGGGTCGCGGAAAAGTGCTTCCGCTACCTGTAACCCGACACGAAGGTGACGAGACGGAACACCTTAGGGTTTTACTCCGTGAAAGTCGGAGAAATCCCCCAGCTTCTCTCTGGACTGAGCGGGAACCATAACAGATGTCCAAGAAAAAATAGGTATAGTCTAACTTAGGGAACTGAGCAAGTTTCATCAAAATCGTATCAGTAATCGTAATCGTTCAGTAGTTTTTGAGATACAGAGTTAAGTTTATATCAGTAGTCATCGGGAAAAAGTGTCGTTGTTTTAACAAGTTAAGAATTAAAAAAGTAATTTAGAAATAATAAACCTACTTTAAAAACTAGAAAAAGACTAGAACAATGTAATCTATGTAAACTAAATATTTTACTTGTCCCTGTTTTAGTGAGGGTTTATTGTTTAAATTGCTTTTTAATTTATCAATAGTGTCCACGTGTAAACCGTCCAACACTTTCCCCTACCTGTCTGTTTTGTGCAATCTTATTTGAATCATATAAGTATACAATACAGAAAGTATGCTTTATTTAGAATGAAAATAAGATTCGTAACACGATCCTTAATCATTTGCCGTACACATAAAAGTGGCATTGAAATCGCCCTCCCATTCAATATTCAAACTATCCCCGAGCCACATGACTACAGCATTCAAGCAGAAAGGGGCCCGGGCTGTAATATTAATGGTACCGCCTAAGGTATGCTTGGATTTTACTCATTAGGGGTATTATGTGGACGGTTTCAAAATGATAAATGAGTATAGTACGGTAAAATGAGTAAGGCGACTTGTTCCCTGTGTTTGTTAATGTTTTACAGCAGCTTTGTGCGGCTTATATGTACATACACGGGCGAGTCGTGTAATGGATAATTTCTATAATTGTTACAGCCCTTACTATTTACACAGCGAATTTTACTAACAAGGTTGGAGTGGCAGATGCGGCCCGGTAAAAAGCTAGAAACAGCATAATTTGCATGCCAGCATAAGTTTTGTTGCTTTCATTATGTACGCTTTAGTATCGAAAATTAATCGCTTATGTTAGTCAGTTTTCAAAACTATAAATACACACCTAACAACACACATAAAAACTGATAAAAAAATTAACAACTCAAAGTGGGAATAGGTGGGAACGAAGCTATGATTTATAGACCTGAGACATAAAAAAGGTAAAAATAACCTAGGTCATAATTAAACAGGCACAAATGCATAACAAAAAGTAAGTATCGGCACACCAAGTTTTCTTTACGAAGTTTTCTTTACGCGTCGCGCAAGTCTGCTTTTGCGCAGTTAGGAATATAAACACGATTTTAACAATATGAAAACCTCCCTGATATTCCCCGAATTCTCTTAGCATCAGCTCGTTTTTGACGCTATTATATACAGCGTGTAAGTCTACGAGTAATACGGGCGAACAATTAAACCAGATATAGCGTTTAGTAGTGTTATCATTAATTAATATGATTTTTTAAATTACACTTAATAGTGACCTCGTAATTAATTTTTGAAAATTTACCGAGCAGCAATGTACCGCATACATGCTTGTTATGACATTGCGAGATACGAGCTTTTTTAAAGTAACTGTCAACTAGCGTGTTTGTGAACTTGAATGTGTTGCGTTACATTGCGGCCCGAATTATTTTGTATGGTAAATATTTTCATTGTGGTTTTAAGCAATAGTTATCTAAATATGCTTCTTAGGTCCTATGCTGACCACCGTATCAATATTAGCCCGTATTAGATTTACAGGCTGTATTCTCAATTATTTACCGGTAGTGTACTTAACTATCAGTCAATTACGAGTCTCGAAATAAATCGGTTCGCGTCGGTTAGGATATTAATTTTGAACGTATTATAAATTAATTGATATATTGTCAAGAGGCTGAACTGTAATTATTACGATATGATGTCATGCGTTAGTACAATATTGACCGCGCCCGGTTGGGCGGTAAACATTAATAGCTAAGGGCGTTACGCCACCAAGCATGCAATCTGCTATTTAATTAAAATAACTAACCGCTCAGACATGTCAAACCAACATTAATTCCACCTACCTAATGTACGGTATTTGGAGAAGATTTATAGAATTTGTACTGAAAGGCAATTGGGGAGCCGAGTGTATTTCCATTCCGCTGATTAAGTCGGTTTTCAAGCCGTTTTGGTAACGTGCAGCTGCAAGAGCATTCGCTCTTCTATTTTGTATTTCGAATCACCTGTCAGACTATTAGTTAACTAAGAAAATCTTTCCTAAACATATTTACAGCTGAAAGAAATCCACTGGCAGAGGTAACTAAGTGGAACTTACTTAAAGAAAGCTGCACCGTCTTGTCGAGTTGAGAGGTTTTTTGCCGTCATATTCTTACTTATAACAAGTTCAACAAGTAGGAGAGGATAGGCCTTGTTCAGAATTAATATGTAAAGATGCAACGATAACCGTGAATGTCTATGATTTGATTTATTATCTGCCCCATGACAGGGCATAAAACGGCAATCAATAAATAAATTAAAAACCGGTCAGGTGCTAGTCGAACTTGCGCACCGAGGGTTCCATACAAACTTGTAAGTAAACATGTGAATAGTTCAAATTTCAATATAAGCTGTATGGGGGGGGGACTTAACTTTGCTGTTGGAATTGGAATACGGTGTAATATTCGGGATGATATTATAATTGGTAATAATTACACATTTTTCTGTAACTTCGGAAGTAATAGGGGAAATGGTATTTTCTTTAACGTTTTTCGTCTTAAATCAAGAATCACATGTTTCAGAAAAAGAATATAAACGATTTGGTATCTACAAATTAAACCCATTCATTTAAATTTTTGACATCCTCTTTGAAAAGAAAATATAAGAAGTATAAGAATTTATTAATGTCCATTTTAGGCTCGGGTTAGCTATTTTCAACACTAATCCAAATTTCAAATCGATAGCAGCAGTAGAGTCGAACCATAAGGGTTCCTTTGTTACCATTTTGGTACAGAACCCTAAAATGTGATATTAAAATCTCTGTTTATTGTAATTAGTAATTGTACTAAAGGTAACAATACGTGCCATGTGTTTTACTAACAATACTTACTCTGATGAAACTTATACAATAATGTGTCCACGAAAGTGAGGCGGTTGAAAGTGTTGAAACACTCAAATAATTACCCAATTCACTAAGGTCAGACAACTCACGAATTTAATTATTAATACTGAGAACATTAAGTACTCTTATTTCACGAATTAATGGAACGTAAAATAGTAGGTACCTACATTACTTACTTTAGGGCGGTAAAACAAAGAATGTCTCAGATCGCAGGTATTTGACCCCCGACCCGAGCGCAAGGGCGATAAATATGCGATCTGAGGCTTTCTTTCTTACCCCCCGTGGTAAATACAAAATTTTACGTCTCCCTCAGGCCAGGAAGTGGGATTTTCCGCAAGCGTAGCGTGTGGTAATTGCCACTTTAAGGCCAGATGTGACGTAAAATAATTAAACTCCATGATAGTAAAATATTTGTAGCGAAAAGTCAAATTTACCTTTCTGTCATATTATGTTTTACCTGCTTAATCCTATAATATGCAGATTATATATTTATTTAAACTTTATTGCACAATAATAAAAAGTACAATAGGTGGACTTAGTGACATTCTCTACCAGTCAACCATTGGGTAAAACTGATACTCTAGTTGGTGCAGGATGTAATTTTTTTTTTTAGAATAATGAAGAAGTATATATAAATACTTTGATTACAAAATATTAGGAGGTCCTGTATAAAAACAGAACTCGCACAAGTGATTTTACTATCGGTCAATACATTCCTGCCAGCTCTTGTGAATCGAACTATACTCCCAAAATATTAACGCATTCTCTAACTCTCAAAATCCTCTGCTAAACTATCGTGATATTCGCATTGTCGCAGTTCTGTGAATAATACAAAGGCGGAGGTTTACAAAGGGCTTTTAAATCTACTTCTATCGAGTCTCACGAATAAGGAACTTTGCTGCAGGACGTAAGAGGAAAATGGCAAAGAATACTGAGAAACCGTCTACAATTTCTCAATAATAACTAAGATAGTGCGGGAATTTTTGTAGTTAAACTTATAAATAATCGTTTAATTGAAATGTAGGTATATACCAATCTTTGAGCGATATTTCGAAAATAGGTAAGTTGTGTAACCATTTGACTCTATTCGATTACTTACTAAAAAAAATATTAATGACATAAATTATTCGCATATAGGTATTTGATTTTTATAATGTCCTTGCTAGATGTAGTAGGTAAAAAAATAAGTTCTTTAATACGGCGGGGTTTTAAAAATTTAATATTTACTCATTGAGCTATTATTACTACGTATAGAGAAGACGCCGCCCCATCACATCACTATAGCTTGGCAACTTCGTTGGTGACACTCACATGTGTGCTTTTTGTTACGTGCAGCCGTAACTACTTACACAAGTTACCGCCAACACGAACGGCGACCGACGGAGGTAGCCTCCGCAGGCAGCCGTTCGTGTTGGCGGTAACTTGTGTAAGTAGTTACGGCTGCACATAACAAAAAGCACCCATGTGAGTGTCACCAACGAAGTTGCCAAGCTATAAGTGCTTCGTTCAACTGCGGCCGGCCGGCCGCAATATACTCAGTTGCTCCGCAGCCCCAACCCCCTCCCACGCGCCCCGCACTGCCGCGCTTGCTGCACAGATTTTGTTCGCGCCGTCTTCTCTATACGTAGTAATAATCGCTCAATGTATTTACTATACAATACAAATGTGAAAAGGCGTAAATTAGTTTATTCTGCCATAACTATATATTCTTTCGTTAATACGAAAAAAGTTTATTATACTCGTATTTGGTAAAACTCAGTTAGACAAGTAACCGTATGCAAACTTTTAAACAGAATAACAAACATTTTCAATAGCATTTTGGTAAAAAACATGCATACCTATGTTGTACATAGATGGGAATATCTATTTCTGGAGCTCCATCCGTAGGCAATCAACAAACATTGATAGTTTCACCCATCATATCCAACGTCCGATCTTTTTCATGTTCAAACCGATTTATACATATACGTATGTTCTTATGCCTTTACGATTCCGGCGTCAAACTTATTATTTCCACACACGTATTTAAACAGCTGAAAGATACCGCCTTTATACCATTACATATTCCACATTGTTAAGAAATTGATTTTATTTTATGGTACCTATTCGTAACACGATATACCCTACCTATGAAATAGGTGCCGAAAATGTTAAATATGCGTAATAAGTAGTTTATCGCAATTGAAGTTACTACTTATAAATGAATTGCAAATATCAATGAATGTAAAGCAGTATTGAGAACGAAATCTTTCACAACACCGAGCTTAGAAGTACCATGAGACAAAGACTTTGTCAATATACCTGAAGGCCGTGGCTACCTTCATAATGACTTATTGTTATTATAATCGCTGCAAGGCCGTTTATAATGTACACACCTAAACATCGCAATAATTCATGTGTAGTATAAATTATGCGCGCACAATCTTGGGAGGGGGAGTAGCAATTAAGTCGGGAACCTGTGTTATTTACTGACTCATATAAATGAACGTATTCGTGCAGTCGCCGTCAAATATATTGCAGCGGGCTAATGATCAATAATATCTAAACACTCTCGTAGTTCAGTTGTTTCTTGCGCTACACTAGCTCCAAAGCATACAAACCCTACAGTAAAATTGCTGCATTAAATCAGATAAGGTCAGCTCCAAGAGAACCTTACACTTACGGGTTCGCCTTGGTACATTTACCATTAGTGTTTATATTGATTTTATCCAATCAAGTGTTTACCTACACATAATTATACATACATATATTCATTACAATTACTGTATTACACATATATATACATATATTGACGACACTTACTGTATTTTATATTAACAACACAAACTAAACAACAAGGTAGCAAGGTATGCAGCGAAACTGATTGGAGGCAGAAATTTAACTTAACAATAATTAATTAAGTAGCCAGGATCATTCACCAGCAACTTGCTGTTCGATATGGTCTTGTGGGGTCTGAGGTGCCGGACTATAAGTACGCACCAACGCCGGTTCTCGAAAATGGTCGTGCCACGCTCTATTGGGATCGATCTATCATCACGGACAGGACTATTGTAGCCAATAAGCCTGATATCGTGCTGATAGATCGATCCAAGCGCCGTGCAGTGCTCGTCAACATCACCATCCCCCATGACGAAAACCTCGTGAAGGCCGAGAAGGACAAGCTCAGCAAGTACCTTGACTTGGCTCACGAGGTTACCGCCATGTGGGATGTTGATTCGACGATCATTGTTCCGATAGTTGTTTCGGCGAACGGGCTTATAGCGAAGAGTCTCGATCACCATCTCAAGAGACTCTCGCTAGATGGCTGGATCAAGGGTCAGATACAGAAGGCGGTACTTCTGGACATGGCGCGCATCGTCAGGAAGTTCCTCTCTCTGCAGCCCTAACCACCGGTAGGTTGGGCCCCGCCCCGCTGCCGGCGGCACCCTAGGTTAGGTTTTTAGGGTTCCGTACCAAAATGGTAAAAAAGGAACCCTTATGGTGCGACTCTGTCTGTCTGTCTGTCTGTCTGTCTGTCTGTCTGTCTGTCTGTCTGTCCGTCTGTCACAGCAAGATATCTCAGGATCTACTGATGCTATCGACTTGAAACTTGGAATAGTGTTAAAAGTCGCTGACTCGAGCCTATTGGATAGAAAAAAAATCTTATACCTTTTTTACTTTTTTTTTAAAGGGGTCCGAAATGGGATGTGGAAAAACAAAAGTAGAGCTATTATATCGAGTGGGATATCAAATGAAAGGACTTAATTTGAAGATTCCAAAACCATTTTTGATTTTTTTCTTAATTTTGTACTTTTTGATTTATGACCAAAAACGTTCAAAAAAATACCATTCCCCCCCTATTATCTTCGAAGTTACTGAACAGAAAAATCTGTAATAATTACCAATTATTAATATCATCCTAAATATAACAGGAAAAATAAAACGATTTTCCTAAATTGCATCGTTTTTTAGAAATTTTCAAAAATAGTACACATATTTATTTGCTCCTACTAAGCTAACGGCCATACAGTTTTTGTTGAACTATTCACGTATCTACTTACGAGTTTGTAGGGAACCCTCGGTGAGCGAGTCCGACTCGCACTTGACCGGTATTTTTTATAATGTGTTTATGTTTTGTAATTTCATTTTGTATTTTACTTTTTATACAGCCTGTAAATCTAATACGGGCGAATATTGAAACGGTGGTCAGCATAGGACCTAAGAAGCATATTTAGATAACTATTGCTTAAAACCACAATGAAAATATTTACCATACAAAATAATTCGGGCCGCAATGTAACGCAACACATTCAAGTTGACAAACACGCTAGTTGACAGTTACTTTAAAAAAGCTCGTATCTCACAATGTCATAACAAGCATGTATGCGGTACATTGCTGCTCGGTAAATTTTCAAAAATGAATGACGAGGTCACTATTAAGTGTAATTTAAAAAATCATATTAATTAATGATAACACTACTAAACGCTATATCTGGTTTAATTGTTCGCCCGTATTAGACTTACACGCTGTATATATATTGTAAAAAACCTAACTTAAGTAAATAAAGATATACGGAGAATTAATTAATAATTAGAATATGCATTAAAATGCATGCGCATGCAACTTCTAAACAAAGGATGTGGTGACATCCTGTGTCTTTAATTACACTTGCTTTCTCAAACCGGAACAAACAGGGTGTACCTACCCAGGCATCCTGAATGAATGGCATGTACCTTTCAATGAGTATATGAATTTTATAAATTAAATTAAGCAATAAACACACATGCAAACTATTCGGACGCGTTAATATTATTAAATTCTGTTCATGTTTAGGTTTGTTGTTGTAGACTGTACCGCAGAGGATTATTAACGGGTGTAATGGCGATGGCGTAACAAAAACTGATCAATGCGGCACACGGTTGGTAATAACTTGGGTTGCGTCGGACGCTAATTGACTGAAACACAACAGATACGTTATAATACGAGTATACAGCGTACGGTTTTTGTGCAGGGATAAGTAAGTGAGAATTAATTATCAGAAAAACTTTTACAAAACAGTAATCCTGTATTACCACAACTAGGTACTACAATAGTACATTACACAACTAGGGTAGTAAAACAAAGGCCGAGATCGCAGATGTGTGCGGCCCGAGCTGCAGGCGAGGGACGTAAATATGCGTTCGAGGGCTTTCTTTACTATCTCCCGTGTTGTGTACATCATTTTATGTCTACACTTGGCCAGAAAGCGGCTTTTTCCGTATGCGCAGCGTGCGGAAAAAGTCACTTTATGGCCAGGTGTGGCATAAAAATGTAACAAGCAGTCAAATCATTTCCAGATATTCATCTTTATACAGGGGGCTCCAAGACTCTGTGACATGAAGGGAAATAAAAAATAGGATATTTTGCTGAAAGAAGACTTTATTTTATTTTCAAAATAATTTAACTGAATTCAAACATTTTTGAAATAATCGCATACGACACCATGCAATACGTAATCATTAAAATTTAAATGTTAAATTTCATGGTCTTCCTTTTGTTTACGATGCTGTGCTAATGGGTAACCCTTTCGATCGATATAATAAAATAATAAATAAAATAAAAATAAAAAAGCCTTTTATTTCTTGCAAAAAAGAAACATTATGACAATTACTGAAAGACATTACATTAAAAAACTTAAAAAATATAAAAAAAAAAAAAATTACAAACAATAAAACAATAAATTAGTCTTTAAATTACAACAATTAATATGAGTTCAATAAAATATCAAATCGCTTATTAATAAGTAGTTAAATTTTAGTAATCAATTATATTTAATTTGAAATAATTTTATTTAAAGTAAAGTCATGCATTAATAAGAATATACAAGTAATAGTAACGTGCAAGAACCCCTCATGTGAGGGTGAAGGCCTCCTCCAGACTGCTCCAACGATCTCTATCTTTCGCTTCTTGTACCCAACTCTTTCCTATATGTCTCGTAATATCGTCCTTCCATCGTGCTATTGGTCTTCCTCTTTTTCTGTTACCTTTTGGGCCAGGCCAAGATGTAAGCCTGCTTGTCCAACGGTCGTCGCTCATCCTGGCAACGTGTCCCGCCCACCTCCACTTCAGTTTTAGTGAGTAAACCAGAGCGTCTGTTACTTTTGTTTGGTTTCTGATAGTGGTGTGGGGTATCTTTTGCATTCTCTTAATATTTACGATGCTCCTCTCCATGGCACGTTGGCAGGATCTTATTTTGTTTTTAACCCGACGTGTATATTTCCACGTCTGGCAGGCATAAGTGATAGACGGAAGCAAGCAAGAGTCCATCACCTTTTTCTTAATACTTATAGGCATTGCACTTTTCAGTATCTCTTTTAAGCTCCAAAACTTTCTCCAGGCGCCTGTAATTCTTCTCACCACTTCTAGTTCATTACTCTGGTTTGTAAAAGAGATCTGCTTGCCGAGATATATATAAGTATCGACATATTCCAACGGTTCGCCGTCAAGATTTATAGGACATTTTTTAGAGTTCGACATAACTTTTGTTTTACTTAGATTTATTTCCAATCCTACCTTTTTGCTTGCTAGTTGTAATGAGTGTATCATAGATTCCATTTCATTGGCATTTTCGGAGAATAAAGCAATATCGTCAGCAAATCTTAGGTGGCTAATGTAAATTCCTTTTATATTTAGCCCTTTTTTTGTCCAATTTAGTTTACTAATAACTGACTCTAATACCGCTATGAAGATCCTAGGTGAAAGCGGATCTCCTTGTCGTACTCCTCTTTTTATTGGTATGAATGGCCCGGTCGTCTCCAATTTCACACGGCTTTTACTGTTAATATAAAGCTGTTTAAGGACTTCTATGTACTTTTTCTCGACGCCTTGAGAGTAAAGTGCTTCCCATATCGAAGAGTGGAGAATTGTATCGAAGGCTTTTTGGTAATCTATGAATACTATGTACAAAGGCCTTTGATATTCACAATACTTCTCTATTATTTGTTCAATTGAGTGTATGTGGTCCACTGTAGAGTATCCTTTCCTAAAGCCCGCCTGCTCGACTGGTTGGTATTTTTCTAGAGTGACACTGATCCTCTTCTCTATAACCGATGAAAATAGTTTATAAAGAGACGGAAGTAAGCTTATTGGGCGGTAATTGCTAATATTTTTTGGGTCTCCTTTTTTGTAGAGCAGGATCATTTCTGATTCTGACCATTGTTGAGGGGTAGAGCTGGTATCTAGTATCATGTTAAATAGTCGTGCTAAAGGAGTCGCTAAATGATGTTTGGCTAACTTTATCATTTCGTTCGTTATCTTATCTGGGCCTGGGCATTTCTCCAATTTTAATCTATTTATTTCGCGGATAATTTCGAATTCATCTATCCTATTTATTTCTATGTCATCATTCATATGTTGGGAGTTGAAGTTCATGTCATTGTCTTCATCATGTGTGCTATATAAATCCGTATAAAAATTTGTTGCAATTTCAATAAGGTCTTGTCTATTTTGAGTAATATTTCCTGATTTATGGAGTCCCTCTATCCATGTTTTGTTAGAATTTAATTCTTTGTATGCTCTTTTTAGACTCCTTGTAGTATTCATATGCTTTTCGATTGTAGAAGCTCGGTACTTTATGTAGTCATTTTTTATGTACTTACTTATCAATTTATATAAAGCCTTTAACTCGTTTTTCATTGTACGTGTTTTAGGTTTTATCTTGTGCAGCTCTTGTCTACGATGTATCAGTTTTCTGGTGTGTTCCGATATAACATTATTCTTCGAGTTGTGTTGATTGGGTACATGAGCGGCTTGAAGACTACTATTTATAGAGTTAATAATTTTATCATAGTAGTTTTGAACATTTTCACAGCTTTTCCAATCTCTCAGCTCTTCCTTGTAGATTTGTAGAGACTCTTCATACCTTATTTTTTCTGTTTCACTTTTTAGAGAGCTTTTTAAATTGCTTGTGTACTGAGATCGATTTTTCTTTGTTTGCTTTATATTAAGACATAATCGTACTAATCTATGATCTGTGGGGTAGCAAACGTTGACAACTTGGATGTTAGTGACATTTTTGTGCAAGTTTGTTAAAATATAATCCAGCTCGTTTTTTGTCTTTCCATCTGGAGATTTCCAGGTCCATCTTTGGTTGTTTGGTTTTTTGAAGAATGTGTTAATAATACTTAATTTATTTTCAGTTGCGAAATTGACAACATTTCATTTTTTCAAGTGGGCTGTTTTATGTTATGTATTGAAAAAAAATCAAATTCTAAGGTATACGTGTTTTTTTATTTTCCCAGAAAAGCAATTTTTCATTCAAAAATATTAAGTGAAAAAATAGCGAATGTTTGAAAGGTCGTAAACGACATATGACGTCACGAGTACGGATTTTCCTTTGCCCCTTGCTTTAAAAAAAATGGGTCGTGACGGTTGATTGATTTGAGGTTTACGTCATTGTCATATAATTGTCAACACAAATTTTCTTCAATAAAATTACAAGTAAAAACGAAAACATGGCATCAAAAGAAACTAAAAACTGTTTTATAAGAACGTGTAGTAATAACACAAGACTGACACCACAAAAAAAGTTTTTTTGTGTCCCTGCTGGGCAAAATGAGGCATGGTGTCGAGCGGCGGGGCTAGATCGTGTTCCTAAAAGGAAGTTATTCATCTGTGAAGATCATCTCGATGTAAGTACAACCGAATAATATACATAACCTAGCCCACCTTTGTATTAGATTGGTAGTGGACTATTTACTGATAAAGTTTACTGTACGTACTCATGTGTTGTGATACTTAACTTAACTAGCTAATATAACCTTGTTTATATAGGACTTTCTTAAATAGTTATTGGCACTTGCACTTACAAATTCTTGCAGTGTGCATTAAAATCACCCTCACGGTGTTCAGGCTTATGCTTATTATACCTATTTGTCATTTCACAGTTGGAGAAAGACATGGAAAACTATAGATATTGGAAAGTCATGAATGTCAATGCAAAACTGAAACCTCGTCTTCCAGCATCACTCACAAGAAGACCGTTAAAAGAAGCAAACCAGGCAGCACCGTCAACCTCTCATGATGAACCTACACCATCTTCTGCATCCTGAGGTGTAATGTGCTGCCCTATTATGACAACCCAAAACATACTAGTTAAGGTAGCGACAAAAGACAAAACAACACATTGTAATTTGGAACCACAAACTTATATATTTGGAAAATAAATATACTCGCACTAAGCCTTACAGTTTTATTTCTTAGGATAATGTTATTAGTTTCATATACAGGTACAGGTATATATAAAGCAAAAATAGGGCTCAATGTAGGGCACACAATATGGGGTAGAAACTATCTATACGGTACGAAGCGGCACTATACGAAGTTCGAGACGATAAGGCAGCTTTTGCACCTCGTATCCCAGCCAAATTGTATTTATCGTCCGTTTGTATGAACTCTAACATCATGGCAGTATCAACCCATGGCAAGTTGGTACTAAATGCTTGCACAAATCCATCTGAGGTCTTCATTTTTATGAGGTTCAATAAGTCCAAATACAAGTGCCAAATTTTCGTTTAAAGAAGCAGCGATATCCGTTTTTATTGCGATGTAAGCGTGAAAAGAAGCAGCAGTGTCCGTTATAAAAGCCAAGTCGTCAAGTATTTCAAGTGGAGCGAGAGTAATATCGTAAAATAAGAATAGAATATTACATTTCGTTAACACCGAAATGTAAGAACTGAAAATGTCATTTGAAAACTTTTGACAGAGTGTGACAACCGGATACATGAAAAAAATGATAGATTTCGTTTTGTCTTTGGTCTATTGTCTATGTACGTACTATCTACGTCACATTTCCGGTTTACAGTTTTTCGCGATTATCTTGGAAATTAACGGGTAAAAAAATAAAATAACTGCCTCGTTACATACGGGAAGCATATTTGCCGAAATGGTTTTTGATTTAGCCCACTTCATATAATTTGAAATGTTGTCAATTGACCAATCGTTCACCTCTATTTTTTCTAGTTCCATAACCGTGTTTTTTCATTATTAAATATTCTTCAGGTTTGGGTTGGCCAATTTTGGCGTTAAAATCGCCCATAACTATAACGTTTCTTTCAGACATTTCCAAAGACTTGTCGAGTGTGTTATAAAAGTATTCGACTTCTTCTTCGCTTGCTGACTCCGTATATGAGTAGACTTGTACTATGTCAACTTGAAAACCATTTACGTTTAGTTTTAATAAAGCCACTCGTTCAGATAAACCGGTGTAACTTATGATGTTTGCTTTAAGGTACTTCTTTATAATAAATCCTACGCCATAGAGTCCTTGCGTTTCTCCAGTATAACAGAAAATGAAGTTTTCATACTCTTGAATTGAGGAGCCTTGGCGTCTGATTTCAGATAGTCCAATTACATCGTACTTGGTATTTTTCAAGGAGTCCATTAATTCTAATAGACGTTGATTTGTAGATAGAGTCCTAACATTGTAAGTTGCCACGTATAATATATCGTTTTCGATAGTTTTTCCTATGGTAATATTTTCTGGAGGGTTGTAGTCTACTGCTCCCACGGTGACCGGCCGGATTGGGAGAGTTGGGGTTGGAGGGGGCGGGGTTAGTTGCTATATATCTTCTGTAGCAGGTAGAGATGTCAGCTGTTTTTCGTTAGAGGGAGCGGGAGAAGCTCTATTGTTGCTAGGTGTAAAGAAATCGGTTATATCAGCTCTACTTTTCTTTGCTTATGGGGCAATTTTGTCATTTTTGCTGTAGTTTTCTCTCTCAGGAGATTGTGAAATTTCTCTTTTCTTCCGCTGATTTAGTTTTGTTTTTCTGTTTTCTAGGATAACAATTTTATCGTATTTCAGAATTGCTTCTTTACCCTCTTGTCTAAGCTCTTCCACTTGGGGCTGCAGGGCTTTCCTGAGCTCAAGCACTTTTTGCGGGAAGTCCTCTTTGACGTAGTACGTGGTGTCGGCCAAAGCTTTTTTATTTTTCAAGATCTCTATTTTTTTTCCCATTGTTGTGAAAGTTACTGTCACTGGCCTCGGCTTGTCCCCTTTTTTACCGATGCGTCTAACATATTGGATATCGTACTTTTCGCAAGCTAATTTCATATTTAATGTGATTATTGCTGTTATATTATTTTGAAGTTGAAAATAGCTTTTTTCGTTTTCCGTCAATCCAAAAAACACTAGGTTCCTCTTTCTGTTTTCCCTCTCTAAGAAATCCATTTGTTTTTCTTGTGTTTCCAATTTTTCTGCTAAACATTTATATTTATTATCCATATCAGTAAATTTTTCGTTTATGTTGCTGTTTATATCTTGTGTAATATTTTTCTGCATTTCTTTCATCTCTTGCTTTTGTAGTTTTAGTTCATTTTGAATAGATTCTAGCATTCTTGTGATATTATCCATCTTTGATATTTTTCTACTCGTCGCTAGATGGCGTTGTAAAAAGCTGTGGCTCAGTGATATCGAACGTTTGTAATGTTTATTAGCTACTTTACAATAGATGGCGCTGTACTCAATATATCGAAGCGGAGATACGGCGGTTGTGATGTTTTATTTTTGAAGTGGGTAGTCGAATTAAATATTACATTTAAATATCACAGCTTTTATATTTTATTTATCGGACGTGATGCTCTACACACTATTTTTTTTTTTTTAATGTAACTGTCTATGATTTATGTTAATACCATCAACTTCGAACACTTGTGGATTTAACGGACAAATAAAAACACTGCATTGACACTGAGTGTCACAGTAATTCACTTGTTTTTGTTATAGTCACTGGTTCTAACACTAAACTATTTACTTCTTTCACTTATTTTTTATACTTGTAATTGTTTTAATGCACTTTTTAAACAGTTTTTTGGCGTTTAGTATTTTTAATCCATAATAAAGTACGGAGCTCACACAGATTGATGTTGACAGCGCGACGGTAGCGCCCTTTCGATCGATATAGTAAAATTAAAAATTGTTTATTTTGTCATTTTTGATAGATTTCATTCCTGGTTAACACGTTCACTGTCCCCATACAAAACTATCGGACAATGTCACAAGTCCCAACTGTGCAATCAGTATGAGGAAGTGACACCATAGTGGAAGCACGGACTCCCGAAAAACATCTTCATGACCCGATAGGGGGCACCGGGAGAGGGGGCGATTTAAAACAGGTGATTTTTCAAAAATCTTTGAATGCATTTCCAATTATTATTATTTAAATAAAAAAAGGTCTCATTTCAGTATAATATCCTATCTACAATATTTGAGGCACTTTCCCTTCTTGTCGCATAGTCTTTGGACACCCTGTATATATAATTCTTCTGTACGTGTGTTTGTCACCTGGAGTTAGGTGACAAACACACGTACCTAAAACTTCTGGACCGATTTGGATGAAATTTTGTGTGTATTTTTGAGTAGGGCCCTGGATGGTTTTGAAAATACAAGTGGACCAGATATATAAGGTCCTAATTTATTAGTTGCAGATATTTTTACAGCTGATAGTACTCGGTCTCTGGAGTATTTTAAAGCATGAAACATTATAGCTTTTACGATGTTTTTTTGGAGAAAAAGGAAAAACAAATTTGATACGTAATAACACCCTGTTAATGTGATTACTAAATGAAAACTCATTGAACATATTCTAGTAGCTGTAACTAGCCACTTCACGTCGATAAATCCCATCCTAATGACATTTGTAGTTTTCCCGCCGGACCGTTACGACAAACAATTGTTGAACATGACAGATAGTGTTATTGTGACATGTGATAATGCACATGGTGATTTTTTTTAGACGAAATTATAATTATTTTTTTGTTAGGTAAATGAAATCAAAAAACTTATATGAAAAGATTTCTTAATTTCCATTTAAAGTTAATTATTTTAATGTAAAGTATAATGTGTTAAAATATCTGCAACTAATAAATTAGGACCTTATATAGGTAGTGTGGTGATCGCGTTTTAATGTGGCGAGACGAAGGTCTCCGGGACTGCTAGTAGTCTTATATTTATCGTCTCTTTTATTGAAAGAAAATTACAAAGTTATCTGTTCTGTAATAGTATATTATGCTCCCAGGGCGGGAAAACCAAGAATGACCCAGATCGCAGTAGTTTGTGACCCGAATCGCAGGAGAGGGCTGTAAACATACGATATGAGGCTTTCTATATTAAGCCCGTCGTTTGAACATATATAATGGATATATACAAATTATCCATATTGTCCTTGTTTGCTTATTTTACTTTAAATCAATTTAGGAAAAAGATTTATCTAAAATCCCGAGCAAAACATGCATCAATTATGTACGCATGTTTTACACATGACAGGAAGAGAAACCAACACACGAAAATTAACAAAAACCTACTCTCTCTCTCAGAGCACGCTTTTACGAGGGTGCCTGTAGTTCGGGAGCGTAATGGATAACTTGTTTCGAGTTAAAACACCTAACTTTTCATTTTATGTAGGCAAGTAGGCATGTCGGAAATTTGAGAATAATTTAATGTGGTTTTCATGTTTTAATTTTGTTACCATCACTACCTAAAATGCGGTCCTTGGGTACCTCAGACAGCAACCAAATATGACAAGTAGACAAGGTTCCTCTTCAATGATTCGTAGCTTAAACAGACGTTGAAATTGAATAGGTACATGTCTAACGGGACCAGGAACTGAACTGTTTAGAATTATCCAACAGAGACCAGACCTCTCAAAACTCTCTTCACACCTTTACTTGAGAAAGTTTGAAAAAGTGACGCTGATACAGATAGCGTAGCAGATAATGTCACCTCAGTTCAGTCTGCGATGCAATTGGGTACATACTTGACTGCGGAAATTTGTAAAAATTATATAAGATCCTGTTAAATAAGCAAAATAAAGAAATATGTTAAAAGTTTTGAGTGTGATAACTTTTTTTATGAGCCTGCAAATTTGAGTGGGAAAGTCCATTTTAAAAGTATGAAATTATTAAAAACTATAATATCATTAAATAACCCATAAAATGTATGGTAACTTTTATTACGATAAACACAAGTTTTAACATAGTTGCAGACAAGGACCTTAAAATAAATAGCCGGACGGAGGCTCGCCAACAGAGAACTGAAGCCATTTCTAATGCGCCGGCTGCTTGTACTTACGAGCCGCACGCACACATCAACTACCTAGTTAGGGTTCCGTACCAAAATGGTAAAAAAGGAACCCTTATGGTGCGACTCTGTCTGTCTGTCTGTCTGTCTGTCTGTCTGTCCGTCTGTCACAGCCAGATATCTCAGGAACTACTGATGCTATCGATTTGAAATTTGGAATACTGTTAAAATTAGCTAACCCGAGCTTATTGGACATAAAAAATATCTTGTACCTTTTTTACTTTTTTTTTAAAAGGCTCCGTAATGGGACTTTTAAAATTGAAAGTAGGGCTATTATATTGAGCGGGGTATCAAATGAAAGGGCTTAATTTGTAGATTAAAACACCATTTTTATTTTTTTTCTTAATTAAGTAGTTTTTGATTTATACATTTTTATGTACCATTCCCCCCCTATTATCTCCGAAGTTACTGATCAGAAAAATGTGTCATAATTACTAATTATCAATATCAACCTGAACATTACAGGAAAAATAGAACGGTCTTCCTAACTTTAATACTTTTTTAGAAATTTACATAAACTTAATCCATCCATTAATCCATCTAGCGGAGAGTAGCAAAACTAAGCGATGGCCTGTTTCACGCTAGGGGATTTAACGATGTTATAATTGAACAACAATTAGTTCGTAAACAGCTAATAATAAATAAATTCTAACATTTAAATACTATGTCACGTTTGCAAAGTTGAAAAATTGTAAATAATTATTTTACCAAGCTTATACATAGATGGCGTTGTAAATTCGGGGAACAGCTTTTTGTATGGAGAATGACAGTCCTCTTGATTTAATGGTCCTTGCTATTAAATAGAATCATTACACGTCAGGTTCTAAATATTACAGGAAAAATATAACTGTTTTAACTTGCAATGTTTTTTAGAAATTTGCAAAAATCATAACATATACTTATTTGGTTCTTCTAAACAAATCGACATACAGTTTTTCTTGAACTATTCGCGTATCTACTTATGAGTTTGTACGGAACCCTCGGTGCGCGAGTCCGACTCGCACTTGTTTTTTTCTATTGCGAGCAGCACACACACTTAGGTAGCCGGCCGATTAGATATGCTTCAGTTGTTTGTTAGTGATGCACCGTCCGGCTATTTATTTATTTGAAGGTCCTTGGTTGCAGAACAAAGTTCTTGATTTCCCCGAACAACGTATGACACGTGACGTCACGTTATACCTAATAGGCTTCAGTAGGAAGCGTTTCGGCGCGTATTTGGGACAGTCTAAAAAATGTGATTTTAACATTGTAGTGTCTCGGTGAGTTTCTATGATATTGAAGTGGTTTTTTCACTAATATTTCTATTATTTAGAGGTGTTTCTACAATATATCACAGAAAAAAGTTGTTAAATAGCCAATTCGCCATCATTGAAACAAGTCTGTTGAAGCACAGCCACTATACCAGAGTAGAGTGTTACATAATAGTGCGCTAAGACAGCTGCAAAACTAGACGATGGCCATTGCCGGTCACTCTACCCGGAAACTGCAAGTGGATGACGCTGATTATTTCTTTCTCTTTACTCTGCATTGTGTGAGCGAGCCTTACAACTATGTATTTATCCCCAGACCTACCCCGAGGAGCGGACTTGTCGACGCGAGCGGCCGGCCCCGGGGCTCTTCACCTCCATCAAACTGCCGGAAGCCGAGCCCCCAAACGGAGTGGCGCCCCTGCTGGACTTCCCGCGGGGGCGCATGCGACCAGTTACCTTCTTAGGCGAGGGCCCATATGGCAGTGTAAGTATTTATTGTTGCATAGCTATAGTTGTACAGTCACGACCTTTAAAATTATACGGCGGTTTTTTTTATCTGAACAGTCAACTGTGATTTGTTTACAGGTTACTAAGCGACCTTATTGCATTATGAGATTTATGAGACATATGAGTGTTCAAAGAACATTTCTAGGATATGTACGAGTCACAAATTAAAGATTGTGACTGTACAAGGACATGTTTGGATGTCTTCAGGTAAAGTCTGCAAACGCAAACGCATTTTCCTCGAAAACTAAAAAGACGTATTTATTCTTCTGTGGCTATTAAATGGTATGCGTGTGGATTGAGTGAGCACCCTTCTGAAAAAGAAAACGAAATGCTGTTCATTTAGTAAAAGTTCTAAAACAATTGTAAAACTAATCTCTGTATTTGTAAAAAGATAAATCAAAAGATACAACCTTTAACGTGCGCTCACTCAGTTCTCTTAAACTACCAACGAAATCAGGGAATGTATTCATTTAACGTATAATATTTATATACGAATCTTTAGTAAAACCTGAGCTAACTTACCTTTATAATTTGTAGATCACCTAGTAACGTATTAAAGATTTTACAAATAATTTCTTATGCTCACTCAATCCGCACCCTTTCGAAAACCCGATTTCTGATGAAAAAACTGAAGATTTAAACTGCTATATATGTGTATAGTTTAGTAAAATTAATGTGGGAATTTGTAAAATACAAAACAAACCACTAACGTGGCAGGTTTTTAGATATTTTTTTCTGAATTCTCACTCAGTCCACACGTTACAAGTAAGTTAAAAATGTAAATATCTCAATATTTGTAGTATTACATAAACTATAAATTACTTCAAATTTTAGTAAAAAATTTTACTAAATATCCACCATCTAATATTTTATATTCGTTGTCTGTTTTTAAAGATATTGTATATAAATTCCCAAAATAATTTATATGAAAAAAAGAGACAGGCGTTGAATGAATGTAGGTATTAATTAAAAATAAATAGTAGAAACCTTTGAACTGATATTTCTTCGATCGAAACTGTTATTTCTATCTATATATCAGATAAAGATAATCAAAATTTAAGCTGAAATAATCTGAACACATGCCTAATTATCTGCTTAACATACGAAATAAGATTTGGCCGCAAGTATGATATAGGTATAAAATTGTCCGGATTTCATCAATCGTAATTTATAAAAATATCATCTTCCATCGGATCCGGAGTGTGTTTCGGCTCGCTTTCTTTTTGCTGTTTTTCTGAAGACAGGCTTTTTACTAGGGCGTTGAATTTAGTCTTGCTTGAGATAATACTGGGGGTTTTGGACTCGCGCGGCTCATTCTGGATCTGACTAACGTCTGGCATGGGTGGCTCAGCGCGGGAGGGCGCAGCATTTAGTTGTGTCATATTGTCAATGTCTGGTATAGGGATTATGTAAGGCTTTCGCTCTATCCGATCTTCTTTACTCTCCGTTCTGCCTGTAATATAGGAATTTCTAAATTATATCACTGCCTACACAAGTCCCTCTTTGTACCTAACGAATATTAAACTCAGCACCCATGTTCAAGCAAGCTCAAATTGAACTCGTTGAGATCTTAGCTCATTATTAAAATATATTCGCATATATCACAAAACTATATTAGTTGATAAGTTCTTTATTTTTCCAGTAATATTAGATATTTCGCCTTGTAACTTCCAAAAGCATTTTCGGAACATTATTAATTCTACGAACATTCGTAGGTACCGAAGTCAATAACCTAAAATACATTTTGATCCTGAGGGAAGTTAGATTAGCCATCACCCATTACATTGATTTTCGATTTGACTAACCATCTTACCTGGTAATATCAGCTTGCTTTTTAAATTAGAAATGAAATTATCCATATTAACGAATACAATATTTTTTTTAAATTCAGTTTTCAAACTTATTTCATGTTATATAATTTTGAAGTTTTTCCATTTTAAATGACATCTT
Organism: Eudemis profundana; assembly: GCA_947034925.1. NCBI lineage: Eukaryota > Metazoa > Arthropoda > Insecta > Lepidoptera > Tortricidae > Eudemis > Eudemis profundana. The sequence goes on from OX344794.1 coordinate 34,222,059, forward strand.
GACAACATGTTTATTTTTTAGCATAGCAGTTGTCTATGATATTTCCTATTGACACATTCCGTTGTTCATGAGGTTTTGATAAAGGTTAAATGCTTTAAGGTTATAGCACATATAACAGGCTCGGCACGGGAACGGCGGCGGCTCAGCTCGAGCGTCTCAATATTCCTTGTAAGAAACTCCATATTGTAACGCACACTCATCGGCAACGTCTCGGCTAGACACAGGCTAGCGACCATTGTAAATGAGGTACAATAAGAAAGAATACATAACTTGCCTAGGGCGGTAAAACAAATAATGTCTTAGATCGCAGGTATTTGTCTAATATGCGATAAATATGCGATCTAAGGCTTTCTTTTTTACAGCCCGTGGTAAGTACAAAATTTTACGTCTCCCCCAGGCCATAAAGTGGGATTTTCCACTCGCGTAGCGGGCGGTTGTTGCCACTTTATGGCCAGGTGCGACGTCAAACATATATTTCGACTCAAGTCGATTCATTAAAGCAGTTTTGATTTTGAGTTTCCATTAAGTTAAAAATTTTATTAAATTAAAACTTATTTTAATTTCAATTTATTGAACGGAGACTAAACTATTATATGTGACCATGTTTTTTTTCTATCTACACGCGAATATACATATCCTTTAAATCTTTCCATCAGGTCTCAATAACATCATACTTCCTGCGACGTGAAGCAATAAGGTTAACACGGCTGACGTGCTAAACACCATTAATCAAAGTAAATTGACATTTATAATCAATCATAAACTAATACTAATCGTCCTGAGCAGAGCACGGCTTTTCTCATTAATCGGGGCGTTAGAGTAATCTCGGGCCAGCTGTGACGGCCGGCAGTCTCCAGCCGATACTTAAATTAACCTATATAAAATACAACACTTGAAATTAGTTTAGAACGGCATACACTGTGTCGACTGTTGTGATTAATTTTAAGATGAGATACAGCTAATGAATTTTAGAGTTTCTAAGTGGTACCTACTGACGGATCCCATACATCGTCATGTAGGTACCTCCGATTTCCATCCGTCAGTATGTCAGAGGGATTCAATTTATATTTATGTACCTATATGCCTAGTTATACTCTATCTTTCATTATTTTGTACAAAGTTGTGAATTTATGTAAATACCGCACCTATAATGTTTCTGTTTAGCCTAATGGTTGGCTGAGTGGTAGAGAATGCCCTATAGCATTAAGTCCTCGGTTTGTACTTCCTTTGTAGTTCAATGTAATCCGGTTCTGATTATGGGATCCACATGGAACTAAAGGAACTCCTCAAATGTAGATTCAATGTTTGAAGTCGGCTTTTTTAGTAAAGTCTCCTAGTGCCGTAGGATTAGGTTTTACACCCTGAAAGAGGCAAGCCAATGAGGATCGGGTTGTATGGACGCCACAGGCACTTAACTAGTTACGAAAAAAGCCATTGGATTAGATTAGATGTAATATTGAAGTTTTCTAAGAAACAAAAACTAAATATTTTAGAAATATACACTTAAGTTTCATATTCTCTCCTAATGCTCTGGGACAGACATGGACAAATAGAACGTGCTGTTTTGTAAGAATCTCAGCTCTAACCGCAAATTATCTGCATCCATACGACTAGGTACATTTGCAGCTAGGCAGGTAGGTATGTAACCCATGCAAGAAACGAGTTTACGTACAGATAACAGAAAACAAGCGTCTTTTTTGTGGGCAATGCAATAGTTTACAGCTTCGGTAGGTACCAGTGGCGTGGCGTAAAAGATTTGGCTTACATTTTCCTTAAGAGCAGTAGGAGGTGATCAAATGCCTGATATTAGGCAAGCCGGTAGGAATCGAGTTCTCTGGACGCCTAAATATAACTATGTTTTTATGATACAGGTCTCAAAGTAGGTAGTAAGAGTTTATTTATTTGGCCTGTAAAGCAATTAAAGTCTCTGTTTTACCCAATAGTTGACTGATAGAGAATGCCTTATGACCTTAAGTCCGTGAATTGTACTTTTTATTCATGCCTACAGTAAAAATGTATAGATCCTCATTTATAGCAAATTTAATGTAGTTAATTTGTGCCAAAGCAACTATACTAATATTTACACGCGTTTTTGAGATATAAGCAAAAATCTGCAAAAACTGACATTTAAATGTCAATCCTGACGTTAGTACAGGGTCCTTGATGTCGAAAGCGTAATATAGTCCTCCTTGTGTACCTACACACAACCTGTAAAAGTTCCATTAACTTCAGAGTACTTTCCAGCTTGGATATAGCCGCTGGATTAAATTTACAACCTCGTCACCATTTCCGTCCTAATACTAACATTCTCAAAATTTTCTTTGTTCTTTTTCCAAATAAAATACGAAGAAAAATTGCTAATTCACGTATCATATTATATTAGGGGCGAGTTTAACCATGACGTTGTGAATTATCCTATCAACTTTTTCTTGTTTCCAGTGGCTGAGTTTCTTAAAAAAACTGTTATAATATAATGCTTCTAATGAACATAGGAGATAGTCCATAAAATAATGGGCTTAAAACTATGGCAAAAATGTACGTATTATGAATTTAATTGTAGAAAACATATAGAAAATCATGTTTTTAAAGTGTTGTCTAGGGACAACGCGGTACAAGAAAAAGTTAATCGACCCAAAGACACATCTGCTCAACAATAAGACCTATACTACTAGGTACTTACTGAGTACTTAGACTCAGGTAAATAGTTACGTTGTGACCCTTTTGAGTCTTCGAAGCACCGCATATTAGTATTTTTCAATGACGATATCGCGTAGCTAATACAAAGTAACAAGTATGAAGGGTATGTATAAAAAATAATCGGAAGCCATAAATTTTCTTTTCATTTATCGATCCGAAATTAAATGGCCTCCTGGAATGAGGTGAGCGATTAGGCGGCCGCTGCCGCCGCCGAGCGTAGCGACTAGCGGCCCGTGTACAATCAAGGTCGAAAATAATATCGATACCTTTAGACTCAAAGAGCGTAAACGCCATTAGAACCTATGGCGTTTACGCCCTTTGAGTCTAAGGGTATCGATATATCAGCTGACAAGTCTTCAAAAATATGTGCACACTGACTTCAATGCCAAAGGAAATCAGCTATTATTAACCGTTTGTACCTACATATCCATGATCCCGACATGTGTTATTGCTTAAAAACATCTCTCACAAACGAAATTCCACAGAAAAATATACACTCAGTCAAACACCTTAAAATAAATAGCCGTACGTAACCTCGCTAACAAATAACTGAAGCACCACTATTCTGCCGGTTGCTTTAACGTTGGTTGGTCAGGTTAATGTGTGCGTGGTGCTCGAATTGGGAAAAACTTGTTTATGTGTAGTGTACGTGCGGCTCGTAAGTATAAGACCGGCCCACTAGAAATATTTCAGTTACCTGTTGGTGAGGCTACGCCCGGCTATTTATTTTAAGATCCATTCATTCACTATTTTATAAATAAGAAAACAAAAAATTGGCAGCTTTATTGAATAATTTAAAGCTGTGATTGTAACTGTACATAATTAGGCATTAAAATACTCGCGTTTTAATACCTCTCATTATGTACACTCACATAAACTACTATTATTCCATTTGATATAGGTAATAACCAACCGGCTCTAATAGTGATGGTATAGGAAGAGAAACGTCCGGCACAGTAATGAATAATCGCAATTAGCCATCTATCGGAGCTCCGACGGAGATGGGGATTCGCCCGGTGATATCTGTCTCTGCGGATTATTGGAATCGCCCGTAATGGCTCCACAATCGCGCTGTTCACTCGTTTGACATTGCAAATAACACCAACTGACTTAATTGAACTTGCAATTTTTTATCTATCTCTATTATTCTGTTAGCATTTATCTGCTTCGTCTGAGTTATTCCCGTTATGGTCCCAAGGGAACTCTGTACTGGGTTTTAAAGTATGATATGTTACAATCCAGGACATCATCTCAATCCATTCAGTTAACTATTACCGCGTTATTTAGTGACAAACATCTGAATCTTCAATATATATCTGTGCTCCAAACATCCAAATGGGTTATATACATCACCAAAATTAAGGGCTTTAAAAGTCTAATTTTCTTGCTAAATCGTTGTAGGCATGTACAACACTAATCATGTGGTACTTACTAGAACCTTAAGATAAATGCTTAATACTATGTTCGTGCATACATGTATAGAGGTAGTACGGTGTGGGCCGTTTAGTATTGTAATGCCCACAGGAAATATCTTGTCCCTCATTTACTGAAACGTGTATGGCCCAAACATCTTCACAAACTTTCACATTCATTATATTAGTAAGGATGATTAACAGTTATATGTAGATGATATTGTTATAAACAAGTGCTGTTATTCCATACAAAATTTCTTCCCGGACAACAAAAACCATATTTACTTCAAATTTTAGTAATGTTACTAGTTTTAATTTAATAACATTTTAGTAATAATAATAACGCTTAGGTAGTAAGTAGATCGATCCAAGCGCCGGGCAGTGTTCGATGACATTACCATCCCCCATTGCGAGAACCTCTTGAAGGCCGAGAAGGACAAACACAGCAAGTACCTTGACCTGGCTCACAAGGTTACCGCCATGTGGGATGTTGATTCGATGATCATTGTCCCGATAGCCGTTTCGGCAAACGGGCTTATAGCGAAGAGTCTCGATCACCATCTCAAGAGACTCTCGCTAGATGGCTGGATCAAGGGTCAGATAGATACAAAGGGCGGTACTTCTGTAGGCGTATGATGCGCGATAAATAAATGATAAAGCATCCTTCACGTTCTGACGAATAGTGTGTAAAAGTGACGAATGCTTTATCACTTATTTATCGCGCGACAACGTGCAGTATGATAAGTCTACTGGACACGGCGCGTATTGTCAGGAGGTTCCTTTCTCTGCAGCCCTAACCACCGGTAGCTTGGTTGGGCCCCACCCCGCTGTATGTTTGTGCTTGTTGTTTTTACTTTATATATATACAGCGTGTAAGTCTAATACGGGCGATAAATTAAATCGGACATAGTATTCATTAGTGTAATCATGAAGTAAAAGATTTTTTTTAAGTTGCAGTTCATTACGACCCAATAATTATTTTTTTTTTAATTTCTCAGCAGCAATGTACTGTAAACATGGTTGCGGTACGGCGGTACCGAAATGTCAACGTAACTGTCAACGAGCGTTTAACGTGATGTGTTTGCATTACATTGCGGGCTGAATTATTTTGTATGGACAAAATTATTGTTGCAACTTTAAGTAAATGTTATCTAATTACCTTCACTTTGTTCTATACTAACCACCGTTAAGAGGTTCGCCCGTATTAGACTTACACACTGTATATACATTAGAGATGGGAACGCCGACTATTCGGCATCATTTGTAGTCGGCCGACGTCGGCGACTAGTCGGCAAAAAATGCCGAATATTCGGCACTATTGCCTAGCGGAGAATATAGGACACAGAAGAAATTAAACCATATTTTTCTTAATAATTATTTTATATTTTTTTACGTACTTTACTCAAACACAAAAAAAAAACTCAATTAAAAACTGATCAAAACACGAACTGACAATAAACGGCGGGGAGACGAAGCGAACCGAGCGTTTCCGATTGCACCGGAACATAGCTAATAAATATGATCGGCAATGCCGACTAATCGGCAAATTGAGAACCGATTAGTCGGCCGACTAGCTAGTCGGCAAAATCCGTAGGCGGCCCATCTCTAATATATATATATATATATATATTGTAAAAAACCGCACAGAGATATCGGACACTTTTAAATGAAGGAATTTGACGTACAGTACTGCGCTAATTATGGAGTAATTATGCTGGTATGTCAGCCCTCCACACTTGCAAATACCACTAAACGCGTCGAGCACATTATGTAGAGTATAATGGCTAAGATAGCGCAGCCTGTCTAATATTAATTAGGATTATGTGTACTAGGATTAGAGACGCAGCGAGGCTTAATGAATAAGTGAGTCCGCCAGGCTGAAGCGAAACAGTAGTGGCACGTTACCGAGTTAGTTAGCCGCTGAACTTACAAGCAGCCCGCCCGACGGGTGGGCCGAGAGAGCCGCCGACGGTCCACAAAAATGCTCATAAAAATTGATTACTGACCGTAGCAAGAAAATGCAATCTGCTCGTTCCAGCATTCAGGGGGGCTCTCTCGATGTTCGCGCACCTCCCCCTCACCTGCTTCACACCCCTCAACCGACGCTTTAATAGCTCGCGGCCCTTATTTTATTTTTCACTATGTTACTTCGTTGCTCCGCTCTTCAAATTGAAAGGTAAATTGAGAACGTAATTAGTTTAATGTAATTAAGAGTAAATATTGTTATAATTATCAAGTTCGTATTTTTTAACGTCCTGGTACAGTGAGTGCAATTATTATGAACGAAATTGCACCCGTTTTATTAAAAAAAGTTAGGCAAAGTCTGCCGACGGCGGAGAAGTTGATCCCGACTGTTACCATTTACTTCCATTCAATCACCGATAATAGGTTTTTTCTACTCCTGTACTTTTTATCTGTCTTTTACTTGGTCACGAACACTAATATAAGAACATACATTAATATGAGTTTAGAGAAGTTTATACTGTATTCCCCATAACAGCACTATTGTCGTTATAGTCGCAAAACGATATTGCTAGCAGCCACAGACTTCTAAATCTAGGATAAACTTAGGTCAACGGTTAAGCGCTCAATTCTAACTTTACGATAAAAATGCACAACTACCAACTTTTTTAACAAACAATTAAATTCTTACGGTTTTTAAGAAAAACAAAACTTTCCGAACTAAATTCATTGATGCCAACATAAAAAAAAATATTTTTAATATCGTCACTGCATGTCACTAGCGAGTATACGTCAAATTAAAAAAAAGTTAACCATTGACACATAATGTCAGTCATATATCATACTTGCCTTGCTTGCGCGCTATGTTCAATGTTGTATTTTATGTTTTAAAACCTAGTCGTAGAAAAAGTATTGTATGCAACGTTGTATAATTAAGTCAAAAAACGCTCATGGCGCGGCTCTCGCATTTTTTGAGCCTACTTATACAACTGTTGCATAAAACACTATTTTCCAGTACCTATTAGAGAAATTAAACAATTTCCAAACAATATTATGTTTTTCGAGTGTTGGAATACAAATTAATCTTTTCTAGAATAGCATTGGCAAAATTAAGAAATTAGTTCAATTTAATCCATTAATTCTTGAATCGTGGAGATAAAAACAAAGGACTCGTTTATTAATGAGGATTCATTATACACAAACAAACATTACGAGGAGACGTATAATTGCTTCACAATTTATTCACAAGTTCTACAGGCCCGTAGCTCCGTGGGAGGAAAAAATAGAGAGGGTGATAGATCACTCCACTTTACCATTAATGGACCTTTATAAATAAGTAATTAAAACGTAGGAAGCTCTTAATGTAGACGGAATATTTTTAATCTTTACTTTTGTGAACATCCTGAATAATCTGGCCATTTTGTTATCTGGCCTGTGAGGCACTTTAGCTGTAATAAATAAAATGCTGAAATGGGCATTTTCAGATAATGTTTTTGTAATACATATTAGCAAAAGTATCAATGTGGACTAAACACATCTACTACTACTTGCACTTTTACACGGGTCTTTCTAGAGCAAAGACATATGTTTATGATAAGAAAAACATCAGTTTTTATTTCATTAGTTTTTAAAGTCAATGTTAATTTGACAATCAATAGAATTAAACATAGTCTAACATGTTTATGATCATGCAGTGGCGTCGCTAGACTAGGTGACACCTGGGGCGGAAACCTATGTTGGCACCCCGTAAGCCGTTTTTTAGGGTTCCGTACCAAAATGGTAAAAAAGGAACCCTTATGGTGCGACTCCGTCTGTCTGTCTGTCTGTCTGTCCGTCTGTCACAGCAAGATATCTCAGGATCTACTGATGCTATCGACTTGAAATTTGGAATAGTGTTAAAAACCGCTAATCCGAGCCTATGGTACAGACAAAAAATCTTATACCTTTTTTACTTTTTTCTTAAAGGGGACCGAAATGGGATGTCGTAAATCAAAAGTTGAGCTAATACATCGAGTGGGATATCAAATGAAAAAACCTAATATGTAGATTCCAAAACCGTTTTTATTTTTTTTCTTAGACATGTAGTTTTTGATCGAAGGCAAAAAACGTTAAAAAAATACCATGCCCCCCTATTATCTCCGAAGTTACTGAACAGAAAAATCTGTAATAATTACCGATTATTAATATTATTCTAAATATTACAGGAAAAATAAAACGGTTTTCCTAACTTGCAGCGTTATTTAGAAATTCGCAAATATCGTAAGACAACCTTATTTGCTCCTACTAAACTAACCGCGGCATATGTCGATGTATGGGGACAACAGTTTTACAAGAGCAAAGTTAAATTTGACCCACGCCATACAGTTTTTCTGAAATTATTCACGTATCTACTGACGAGTTTGTACGGAACCCTCGGTGCGCGAGTCCGACTCGCACTTGACCGGTTTTTTTATTTTTTGGACCATATTTTTCGTCATTTTTTAAGTAACTCTTTATTATAAAAAGTAATTAAATTAACAAAACTCCTTATACTGAAGTTAGGTTAATTATTTAAACCCGGATTGATAAAGTTGACATATTTAAGAATTCCTATAATTTACATATATTAAAGATATCAATGTTCAATTTTTAAACTGTTTGCACGAATCAGGTTAGATTATAATATTAACACTGTAGCTCTTACTGTTACCATAACATTACAAAAAGCGAACGTGGTAACATAGTTTGACCGAAGCAAACGGAGGGGAACAGGAGTAAAGCCGTTGAAAATCGAAACAAAAATGACTGCCATGGTTCCTAGTTAATCTTATTAACTCTGCTCCTGGCTGTGGGGCCCCACTCGCAGCGCTGGTACTGCAGTACGCCTGGTGCGATGTTTTGATACAGTTTATTTATTCCATACAGTAAACACTCCATTCTAACGTAAACCAACATTTTTTTATAACAAAGCGAAGAACCTCATGGTAAAATAAGGATTTATATGGTAAAATAAAAATAATATAACGATCAAATATTATCAGAACCTTCGTTTTAAAAGTGTTACCGGATGTGACGTACTTAATTAGGGTTCCGTACCAAAATGGTAAACAAGGAACCCTTATGGTGCGACTCTGTCTGTATGTCCGTCTGTCTGTCCGCCTGTCTGTCCGTCTGTCACAGCCATCTCGCAAACCACATATCTCACCACACCACACCACACATCGCACCACACCACATATCGCATATCTCAGAAACTTCTTCTGCTATCGATTTGAAATTTGGAATAGTATTAAAAGTAGCTAACCCGACCCTATTGGATGTAAAAAAATCTTGTAACATTTTACTTTTTAGGGTTCCGTAGCCAAAATGGCTAAAAAGGAACCGTTATAGTTTCGTCATGTCCGTCCGTCCGTCCGTCCGTATGTCACAGGCATTTTACTCAAAAACTACAAGACGTATACCGATGAAATTTGGAATATAGATATCTTGTAGATGCCGCTAATAAGTTTGGTAGTTAAATAATAAAAATAAAAAAATCTAGGGGGGGCACTCCATACATGCAACAGAAGCTAAAAAAAAATTTTTTCAGCAGAAATCAACGTGAGGTACATAATTCGACAGTTCGTTTAAAAACATTATAAGGCTTTTATGTACTTTTTTTTGATTAAGTGAATACTTTCGGAAATAATCGCTCCGAAAGTTGCATAAATTGTGTCCCCCCCCTTTAACTTTTAAACCGTAAATCCAAAAAATATGAAAAAAATCAGGAAGGTAACGCTTAATAAATACATTCAACGAAAATTATTTTGAATAGTAACGAATAAACCGTTTTGAAGTTATTGGTGAAAAACTCCCCAACCAAAAGGTTTTAAGTGCCATTGATTTACACGGCATTTAAGACTTTTTGCCAGTTGTTTATTTTTAGCTTTATTTTTATCTGTAGCACATTTCCTTATAGATACGGCTATGGAACCCTACACTGAGCATGGTCCGACATGCTCTTGACCAGTTATTTTAAAAGGGGTTCGTAATTGGACTTTGAAATGTACTTTTTTTTTATTAAGTGAATACTTTCGGAAATAATCGCTCCGAAAGTTGCATAAATTGTGTCCCCCCCCCCTTTAACTTTTAAACCGTAAATCCAAAAAATATGAAAAAAATCAGGAAGGTAACGCTTAATAAATACATTCAACGAAAATTATTTTGAATAGTAACGAATAAACCGTTTTGAAGTTATTGGTGAAAAACTCCCCAACCAAAAGGTTTTAAGTGCCATTGATTTACACGGCATTTAAGACTTTTTGCCAGTTGTTTATTTTTAGCTTTATTTTTATCTGTAGCACATTTCCTTATAGATACGGCTATGGAACCCTACACTGAGCATGGTCCGACATGCTCTTGACCAGTTATTTTTAAAGGGGTTCGTAATTGGACTTTGAAAATTGAAAGTAGGGCCATTATATCGAGTGGGGTATCAAATGAAAGGGCTTGATTTGTAGATTAAAACACCGGTTTTGTTTTTTTTCTTACCATTCCCCCCCTATTATCTTCGTAATTACTGAACAGAAAAAACCGGCCAAGTCCGACTCGCACTTGGCCGGTTTTTTGAACTGTACAAGATGTAAGCAAAGAAGTATCCAGTTCAAAAACTGCATCATCCATTTGGATTTATAGCATCGTAGATAGACACACAAATAGTTAATTCCAACCTTTAACATGATAATAATGAGTAAAGAATAACAGAGAACAGTTCGCCGCTAGATTTGGCCCTCTACCCGTTCTTTTTGTAAGTCCTTTGTTTAACGGCGAGCGTTTGTTCTAGAGGAAGTACACACACAACTGCGGGACACCTGAACAAACAATACTTTAATTCCATTAGTGAGAGATTCACTTTGTTTCCAACGTAGTTCTAAGAACCCCTAAGTTATTTGATGTTAGCCGTTCGTACATTTGATACAAACTCTATCACAGGTGTTCAGTAGATAATAGAGATACTTCTGAAAGTCATGAGAGCAAAAGTAGTAGTCTTAAAACAAATTACAAATATTTGATTAATTTGATACAATAACTTTGATTCGACAACTAACCATTATTAAATACGTCATTATTGGTTGTAGGTAATATTATGCACACCTTCATTGTGCTGAGACTTTTTCCCGAGGCCTGTAAATCCGCTGGCCGCGAAGCCATTTTCTACGCTCGGTAAACTTAGAAACTGGGCCAAAGTAGGCTTTTGCGAAATATACAGGAAATTCCGTACCCACCCTCGCCTATTACAAGAACTATTTCTTTGGGAACTTCTCACGCGCCATAAAATATAAATTTCAATCTTTTTTACAAGCTTTTATTTAACTTGCAATCTTTGTATGTAGTTATTTGAAACTATCCAACGACTGGCTGCTATCCAATTTAACTGATAATTGTTAAGTTTGATGACAATGCAAATAAATAAGTATGGCGGCATCTAGCTGATTTGTTGATGGAACCGGGTTGTAGGGAATGGAACTATCTGTTGGCAAATGTTAGTAGATATAGTTGAATGTGGGCTTTCATACATACCTACACATATTTCACGAACCTACTTTCCGCTAAAAAGTACGTTTTTTAATAAAATATATTTATGAGAGTTATGGTCACCTACATGAGCGTCTGTTAAATAAAAAAATACGTGGAAGATCTGCTTTTTTCCTTTTACATAGGTACCTACACTACAGCTCGACTCACGAAAGCTGGCGCGAGATTTGTACTGAGTGACAGCTATTTTCATAGAAGTTCAGTCAAATCTCGCGCCAGCTTTCGTGAATCGACCTGTACTTTGTTTTAGGTAAAAAATCTTGGAATGTATTTTTTACAGCCGATGTGCCCATTTATGGCACCGATTACTGTTATTTATGTACTGATTTATATTTATTTAGCCGTATTAGCACTAACATACTTTTAGATCACACAGCTAAACACACACTCGCACACACGCAACAGATCAAACATCCACGTATTCGGCCATGAACTAACCAAGAAAATCACATCGGTGTTAGGTTGGACTCGTATGTAAATCAATCCGAACGATCCGTCTGATGCAGAACTGCATTTGCATACCCATTTTTGGCATTCAATCGCCGATTCGTAATTGGTTACATAGGATTGAGGCCGATTTTTAAATCTTAAACCCGACTGAATTCGTACCGTGTCCGCACTATCGCTCAAAATTATAATGATTGCGACGACGTAGCAACTTTATATTTTACTAGCAAATCATTGGGGGCTGTTCGGCTATCTAGCAATTTATACAAGGTTATCTGCTGACATACATATGAGCATCCTATCGCCCTTGGTATTATTTGCCATCCATTGTTTTTACCTCATCTTGATGGAAGCATTCTTGTAATGAATAAGGAACCCGCATAGGTATTTATATGTGGCAGGCAATGAGATGGTAATATTCTCTTTCAGCTCCAGATTTGCGAGACGGATGGCATCGAGGAGCTGAGCGACGAGGAATCCCCGAGCGTATCCCGCCGGCGACTTGTTGTTGTGAAGACTCTTTGGCGGGGATGCCATAACGATATCAAGTAAGCCTAATATAGGTAATTTCACGAAAGTTGAGGCCACGCACACAACAATACTATCTTGTAATGACAGCGGGATTTTGAAATTACTGTTCTTTTTTCGTACCGATAGCAGGTTCAACAGTGAATTGCAAGATAGACCAAAAAGTTTGTTTAAACTATAGCCTTGTGTTTATTACTCACTCATTCATTTCATTCATTCACTTTTTTTGCAATGAGTACTTAATGTAGCTGTGTGTGTAATCATTCACCTCAACTCTCGTGAAATTACCTATACTCACACTTCTTCTTCTTCTCCAAGTGCCTAACCATTACTGAAGATTGGCAGTCATCTTCTTAATTTTCTAAATCTCTGTCCACTCCCTGATATTACGGAGCCAAGATATCTTGCGTCAACCCGATTTAAGCTTCTCGGGTACATTTCTCATCATGATGGTCTGCACACCCAAGGGAACACCGACCATGCAGTAGTACCTACATGTCGGAGGTAGGAAACCTTTCTATGTTGGACAGTCCGGGTAACTTCAAAGTTTTTTCCATTCGATGCTAAACTTCTACGTTTGTGTACTGATGCGAAGCATGCGAATAGTGACTGTTGTCATTTAATTTTTAATTCAATCAACACAATACAAAGGACTTTTTGGAAAATATTCCTGGAAATGTTTGATCCGAGATCCCTATGAAGAGCACCCTTCACCCGCGGATAGCCACGCGTCACTGATTTTTATTAACCATCAGTAGGTATACTTAATGGCACTAAAAATCAGTTATGCGAGGTTCATAAAACATTGTGAAATTGTGTATTTAGGTCAATATTCTTGTAGAAAAATCCATTGCCTTAATATAGGTACCTATGTACATAATTATAAGTTATATCAGGTGAGCTTTCACCTCTTTAGTCAATGTTTTTTCGCATTTGGCTCTATAGAGATACCAGCATCGAAAAGCATTTGCATGTACGGTATCCATAATACTAGTAGTATATTACACACCGAGGGCGGTAAAATAAAAAAGAACCCCAGATCGCGGGTGTTTGTGGCCCGACCCGTTGATGAGGGCGATAAATATGCGATCTGTGGCTTCTTTTTTACCAAAATATTTTACGTCACCCCAGGCCAGAAGTGTCATTTTTTGCCCGCTGCGAAAAACCCACTTCCTGACTAGGGCAAAATATTAAATTGAATACACACCACGAGCGGTAGTAAAGAAGGTTCTTGATCGCACGTTTATGACCCTCGCTGGTGGCTCGGGCACAAAAAGCTGCGATCTGGATCATTCTTTATTAATAGGTGTGTAATATACCATTACGCTTAGCCTCCCATTTACCCTGGAAGGTTTTATAATTTTATTTAAAGTACAAAACGCGTTTGGCGTGTCATTTTCAGTAGAGCCAGTCCAATATCAAAAGCTGAATCGATAGAAGTGCTGTGTAAAATGTTGAGCTCTGATTTCGAGTGTCAATGTAAAAGGATCGTAAACTATCGGGCAATTACGTTTGCAGGGCGGCGTTTGCCAGAGAAGCGACATGGGGCGCTGGGCTGAAACATCCTCAACTCGCCAGAGTGCTCGGTTTGAGTCTACTCGAACCCCCGTGCGCAGCTCTCGACCGCGGCAACGCTGCACCCTTGCCCTCGATATTGAAACCGGACAACAAATTGAAGTACGTGCAGGTCACACTTGCCGCAACGGCGGCTTATTACAGCATATACGAACGTTTTATTACCTTTCTTTCACCTTTCTTAACGTTTCAGTGCTGAGACAAAATCAAAATGTTCCTGTATCATTCTAAAGACTGGTTTATACACTGTGAATTAATCTATAAATTAAAAAAAGCCGCAAAAAGTCTCCGTGCAAGCTCTAAATGTATTTTCAATGAAGTTTAATATCGAAAATAGGCTACATATTCACTTTTCTCTTTTCAGCTATTCGAGTTTGATTCACATATGTTGCCAGATTGCAGCCGGCATGAAGTATCTGGAGTCATTCGAGTTAGTGCACCGGGATCTCTCCGCTCGGTAGGCTATAGCTTTTCCGTTGTACATAGTAATGTTTGTGTTATGTTTACTTGGAACTAGAACCGTGAAGTCTATCCATTCTCTGTTATATTATCAGAAGTAAAAATTTAGGACAGACGTTGACGATCTAAAACCGCGACGAATGGAATCGAATCACGGTCATCGAACATAATGTTGTCGCAGCTTGTGCGATGTGGGAGATGCCTTAGTTTATTCAGTAACGATAATGGTTAATGGTCAATATGACATATATATTATATACACACATACTTATATGTATATATCTATTTATAGGAACGTAACAGTAAGTGAGGAGCTCAGCGTTAAGGTGTCCGACTACGCCATGTTTTGCGACGAGTTTGTGGGAGATTACCACGTCATGGCAGACGGCTCACGCTTCCCGCTTCGCTGGATGGCCTGGGAGAGTCTGCTGATGGTGATTAAAGCCTTTTTTTCTTCAACAAAGTTTTCTTTTAAGGTTTCGTAAAAGAAAACGTGGAATCTTTATTTCTTATATTATATTATATTAATCTGAAACCAGTCCTCTACGACGTAACCCTAATCATGAAAGTAACTTTTTATTTCCTTGCTGTCACAGGGCATGTATTCGCCGGCTAGTGATGTCTGGTCGTTCGGTGTCACAGTTTGGGAAGTGTTGACATACTGCACGGCTAAACCCTTCGAAGAGATGGATGACGATCAGGTCTGTATACTTGTGTAAAATTTGTATATTGTTCGAGGTCGGTTTCGTATTACAAAAAGGATGAACCTTTAAAATGGCGCACAGAGTTCGCGAATACTACGAGGGGTGATTGGAAAGTTCACGGCCTAAGTATGAAATCAAATCCAAAGATTTTATTTAATATTTTTATTTCTCTACGTAGTCCCCGTCGAGCTCTTTGCACTTGTTCCATCTGGATTCCAAAGCCATTATACTACTTTTGAAGAAACTTTCCTCCAGGCCTTCAAAATAGGTGTCCACTTCAGCTTGGACCTCGTCGTTGGTAAAAAAATTCTTACCGCCCATGTGTTTTTTTAAGTTTGGAAATAGATGGAAGTCCGATGGTGCCAAATCAGGCGAATAGGGCGGGTGGGGCAATAATTCAAACCCACAGTTGTGAATTTCTGCCATCGATTTTATTGACGTGTGCACACGTGCAATGTCCTGGTGAAAGAGAACTTTTTTTGTCAGCAATTCAGGTCTTTTTACTTTCAGATCTTCTCGTAATCGGCGTAAAAGGTCGCAATAGTAGTCCGAGTTTATAGTGGTACCTTTCTAGAGATAGTCAACCATTATTACTCCCTTTGCGTCCCAGAGGACTGATGCCATGACTTTATTCGCCGACAAAATGGCCTTTGCCTTTTTGGGAGGCGGAGATCCAGCACGAACCCACTACTTTGATTGCTGTTTAGTCTCGGGCGTGTAGTGATGGACCCATGTCTCATCCATCCATAGTAACATATCTGTCCAAAAAGTCTTGAGGGTCAGCTTCAAACAAGTCGAGACAGTCGCGGGAAATTGTTAGACGAGTGATTTTTTGTTCCACTGAAAGGAGCTTCGGAACCCATCTCGTCGACACCTTTGAAAAACCTAATTCGTTGACTATAATGTTTTGAGTTCTTTCATAGGAGATGCCTACGATGTCAGCTATTTCTCTTACTTTTAATCGTCGGTCTTGCATTATCATCTCGCATATAATTGCCACATTATGTGGATTGGTCGCAGTGGTTGGTCTCCCGGGGCGAGGGTCATCTGCGATATTGACTCGTCCCCGCTTGAATTCAGCTGCCCACTTTTTTACTGTCGTATATGATGGACAGGATTGTCCCAATTTACACTGCATATCTTCAAAAATTTGTTTTGGAGTCAATCCTTTTTTATGAAGATATTTAATTACAGCACGTTGCTCCAAATTGTCCATTATGAAAAATCTGTTGACTCGTATTTTTAAATCAGACGTATAATTAATGTTTACAATGTCTGACCATTGAAATTTCGCGGGATGACAACTGAATAATGACAGTTCAAATTGGCGGCAGAAAAAAATTAAAAAGTTTTTTTTTTAATGGTCAGGCCGCGAACTTTTCAATCAGCCCTCGTACTCATGATTAAGGGAATGCCGAATGCTCCCGAAACATGTCGAGTAGATGTCTTTTGCATAACGAGAGTGACCCGTTTTTATTTCAGTAATGAAAATGATGAGAATATAATTATTTTCAGTGTTCTTGAAACATTTGGTATTTAAAATAAAAACTATACTGTTACTTCATTGAATTTTGACTATGCGGTTCAAAATGAATGATTAAAAAATACTTTGCAGTCACATGTGTCCGATAATCGACTTGCCGGCGTCATCGACGCTGGGACTATATTTAATTAGGCGCGTTTGCATATTCATCGAGGTCAGGAAACGATGGTATTGAAATGAGCAATTTATTGCTAATTTTCTGCTATTTGTTACGTGTCGCACAATAGATTCAATCCACGTTTTCATTGTAGGCCCCCATTATGAACAGATGTCTAAGATGACCATTAAATTACATTAATATTCTAAGACATGAAGCATTTTTTTACAAAATTAATATTCACAATTAATCTTAAACATTGCAGAATCCAAAACCTTAGTTAATATAATAAAAGTAAAAAAATAGGTATATATAATCATAACTACAACACAAAACCAAGAGACCTAGAATCTAAAATAGGTACCTAAATTGTTATATACACCTGAACTAGGAAAATCCTGTGTCTCAGGCAAGGAAAAAGTGATTTGATTATATAAGGAAAAACAGCTAGATTAAGTAATTAAACATTAAATAAATTCGTGTGCAAAGTTTTTAATTGTAAGGTGGATATTAACACTAGATACAAATTACTACTAAAATTTTAACAATACATCTGTAGATGGTGATGATGTGATGATGTCTGGTCTGTTAGGTGTGGGCACCTAATACCTAATGCAAATGTTTGAAGATGCGTTAGCCGCAGAACTAAGCTGTTATGCCTCATTTAAACACTGTTTCTCCTCCTGGAACTGACGCTTGGCGGCAAGTAGGATGTTGTGATCTAAACATGTCGTTTTATGGACAGGTGGTGGCAAACGCTAGCGAGTGGCGGCACGGCGGGCGGGGCGCGCGCGTGCCGGCGGCGCCGCCGCCGCGCTGCCGCCGCGAGCTGTACGACCTCATGCACGAGTGCTGGCGCCGCGAGCCGTCGCAGCGCCCCCGCTTCCACGACCTGCACCGCTACCTGGAACGCATGACGCACGGCTTCAAACCGCCACACACCGCCCACCGCTAAACACCGCGATTCGTAAATACGACTATAAAATGCAATTCGTCACACCCCATATCATCTATCATAATCTCATTCTCATTATAGATAGGTATTTAATATAATTCCCATTGAAACCCCGACCCAGCTAGAAGTATTTAGTTTATAAACGACTATGGATAATATGACGTGTTGTAAATTTGACGACTGAAAATTTGTCGTGTTCATATCATCCATCGGCGTCCACGTCAACGGTCTATATATTGATCGATTTGCTAGGTTCCGAATTCCATTCAGTAGCGCTCGGCCTAACCTTTGGATTAGCAACGCTGAATGGGTTTCCGGACTGCTCGATAGATCTACCGTCTTTGGAGTCAGCGTGTAACATCTGTCCAGATGATTAAGTTGAGACAAGTTACTTATAATTAATTATTAGTAAGATGGTCACTATAAGGACATCTTACGTGTTTCGTATAATTGAACAGACTGATAGGGAAAATCGAGCAGTATTATGTTCAGTATTAATTTTAGAGTAAGATCGGATAGGTTGTAGGATAGGGCGTGTTCTATGTAACACGCAGCTTCACGTATAATCTGGGCACTGGCTAAGTCTGGTCTACTCCGTAGCGAGGGTTCAGCGAGTGCGCAGCTACCCGAAAGGGGAGAAACCATTTTAATGTCTTAAACCTCGGCAACTCGATGTAATTAAATACTTCGTGTGCCGAAGTTTTCAAGCAAGACGTGGGTTTCTGAATTGCTCTCTTCTTAGATGTAAATGCATGCTCTTGTACAGTTGATGATTAAATATAGTATCGTAATAAGGTTTTGATGGCGATTCAGAAACCTACAAGTCCTTTAAGCGTTGATTCTCTGATCGGTTTGGTTCATCGTCATTCTAAAAAGTCAACAAAATTGAGGTTATGTTTTCACGTAATCTCCATTTAAAAACGTAATTTAAATGCATAAATTTAATTGCTTGTATTAAATTTACCAATCTTATCTTAAATAGGTGGTTTATTCCACCCCCAATCCACCGTTAAGCCCAAGGATCGGAATGTGAGTTATATCGTTCGCTTCCCCGAACCCGTGGGTACAAACCAAACCGATAAGGGAATCACTATGTTCAAATGTTTCATACACTATTTCTGCGCCCTTCGCCTAGCGCCCCACGATCTTCCACTTTCACCGCCTTTACGGCAAACCCTACTCGGGGCTGCTCGAGTACCGGCGAAGCCGACGCCGACATCGCCCTAGCTGAGCTGATGACGCGTGGGTGGGCGATTAGCTGATCAGGCGGTTTATTTACATTTCTAATCCTGTACTCAAGTAGCCCCTTCCTAGTATATCCAAATCTAATCCTATTTTTTTAACCTGTTTTAAATGTTAAGGTTATTATACTTCGGAGATGAATCATCTCCTGGGCGATGTTTGCCCCCTGTGCTTCTTGTTTTCTTCAATAGGCACAAGAAAGGTTGCGCTCACACTGCATCCGGCAAATATCGATATTACGACTAAGCGAATTTATAAGAGAGATATTTTAATAGTGAATCGAGGCGATCGACATCGACCGTAGTGATGGGCCAATTTAACAGAAAGGAGAGTTGTTCTGCTTATATCCATATTTCCGGAAGCTATGTGTGAATAGAATATCTGAAAGTTGGATGAAGCCGAATTATATGTATTATTCTATAGCTGCGTAATATTGTAATAGTAATTAGGCATGATTCAAACGTACTTAAACCTAAATGAATGTTCTGTGTCATCAATGTTCAACATAAGAGTATTCTAAGATCCAATTGTTTCCCTGAGACAACTCCGATATTTCATCGATAATAACAAAAAGCAATTTACGATGTTGCCGAAATACTCTTACCACTTTAAAAGTAATAATAACAGTATACTCACAACCACAAACAAAAATCGAGCTTATCAAACTTTAAGAGCATCACACTTCATCACTCACACATTGTCAATTTGATATCCAAGCTAGAACCGACTACTTATATTTGCAAAACAATTAACAAGACATGTTACCGCTTAAAGATAAATTAATCGGGTAAAGATTATTTCCTAAGTCGATGAAATGGAGGTGCTTGCCGTTCCTCTAACAAATAGGATATATAATATAATCGTGAACGTCCTCTCCTAAAACGCGAGCTAGCGGACCGACAGACGAGGTGTATAGCGAAAACTGAACGGGATCAGATACTTCAAGTGTTCATTTTATGATTTCGTCCACATTTTGCATTAATAAATATATCAACATCCAGAAACGATTGCATTTAAATTTCTTGCAAAGTTTTATTTATCGACTAGCTTCTACATGTATATGATTCGAGTACCTACCTAATTTTGCGACGAATAAAGAATAATAATAGTAGGTACCTAACCAAAGCCTACCTAACCTTAGCCTTTATGTTTTTTTGCTTATTTTATGTCCAGTAATTCATGAAAACCTTCTTTAAAGATTCTCTGGCTGTTTGTTTAGCATTTGTATATGTCGCAAATGCCATAAAAATACCTTACCAATTATTATTAATCAAAATTTTGACATATATTTAATATAGCAAAAAGAGAGCCTGTGAAAATTAAAAAAAAGGTTTTCTTAATGTAGTATTTAAAATGATCAAAGAGCAAAAAGTATGCGAGGTTGAGTCGAGACGAAAATAACATACGAGAAATAAATCAAAATAATTAATAGTATTTTAGGTGGTACGAGAAGGACTTTGGCTCAAAATCATGGCTGGAGCTTACGAGTATATTACGTTTTTTTAGACTTATGAATTTGACATAGTTTCAAAAATAATAAAATTGTAATACATTATCACTGTTCCCGTTCATAGATTATTTATCACTGTTCCCGTTCAAGCGACATTCACTACCTACAACATATTTATATTGTGAACGCTTTATATGTGTTAAATAATACCTAATTTATTGATTAGTTTAGTCATAATGGGGATACGTGTATTTCTCTTAGCAAGCAATAATACTGAATTAGTTGTGAATATGAGTGTTACTAATGATTTAATGTTTTAAACATAATAATTAATGCAGTAATATAGCTTGATATCTTGCAGTCTTTCATCTGTAGGTACTTCTCTTATTAATGTTAAACAGTTGGCCGTTATTGTGTTCCATTTTATTTATTCACTGTTACGAAATTTAAAATGTTTACTTTATTCATCCTAATTTGCCTACTGCATCTTCGATATGAAGTATTCAGCATCATCAAATCATGTTCGTTTATGCACTTTTTATATTATTTTAGCAAGTCTTTGACATATTTCTTAATTACTGCAAGAGACTGTAAAATATCAAGTAAACCCAATTGGACATTTGTAGATAAGGTTGCAGTTGAGAATGAACTCCTGCAATGTCAAAATTTCTATTACTGTATTGTTTACTGTGTTTATTTAGTTAGCTAAACAGAATAAGATATATACCTAGTTCGTATCAACGTTAGAGATACGGTCATTAATTATCATTATCATTGCTTGATGATTTTTTACTTGGTTGGAAATAGGATTCTAGGGATGATGTTTAGTTACATAAAGTTATGTTTATATGTAGTAAATTATGTAGTAAAATCATCTTTGAAATAATACTGGTATTAAGTCTGAATCCATGACTTTGCCAATAAAATCTTAGTATTTTAAAGATGGTTACATCATTAAAGTAGGTTCAATAAGTAAAGATTTAGTGTCACCGGTGTAGAATAGCCCGCAAGTCGTGGGAACCTACTAGTATTAGTGAGAACTCCGTCAATTTGTTACACCTCTTCTAAATTAAACAATTTCATTCAGCTACGTCCACTACGTACATTCTTGTGTATCATAAAACTGTTCTTCTCATTTATATTTCTAATGAATTACTAGGTATTTAGATTATGAAAACATTGTGTTATAATAATAGACGAAATTAAATTATTATTATAAGGTAATTTATTGTACTGCATGCCAATGTTGATGTCGTCTTATATTAAGCTCGCGTAATGAAGACCCTGCATTAAATATGCTCTTTGGACAATACCCATATGCACCTCTCGTCTCCACTAGCTCTCAACCACCCTTCAATATATAAGCGCGTAAACTTAAAAGAAAACAGGTTAGCTAAGGAAGTATAGGTTAAGCGAGTCCCTGCAAGAATATATTTCATTTAAAAGAGTAATTGTAATTAATATTAGTTATTGTATTAAACGTTTATGTAACGAAACAGTTTTTAGTTAAGCGTGGGTTATGTACAACGAATGAAAACCTTTTATGGTACTTCAAAGTATCAGTGCTTCATTCTGTGATGCGTTTGCAAACTAGATTGTAATCCAGCTTCTTTAAATTCAGTTATGATGTATATGCCACCCTTTCCTGTTAATATCTCGTCCATATTTCTTCCATTTCCAATCGCCTCTGAAGAATAACTCCATAAACGTATTAATTTCTGACAATTATAAACCTTTTTAATAACAATACTAAACCAGATTATGATTTGGAAGAACTCACGAAGAATTTACACCGAACTACATTAATCTGGATTGCAAACGCTACGGACAGCACAAACGATTTCCAAATATCGTTAGTAATATTTGATGTTACTTTTAAAATGCATCAATAAAATGAAAAATAGAGCTTTATCTTAAGGTGTCCATTATCACGCTTGTTCACCCACATTACACATAGGTATTAGGCAACTATGTGTTTTTTGAAACTAAAACTCTAAGTGTCAACTTCTGTCATTGAAATCAATGTTATTCGACTATTGTTTAATGTTAATATATGTAAATTGTAAATGTGCCTAATTATTGGCCATAACTTATTATTAGGTCATCAATTTCCAAATACATAGCTCAGCACCACATAACACATTCCAGTAGGCACTTGTCGCTGCTCTGTGCTTGCACAGCGGTTTTAATAGCGGCGGGTTAGCTCTTCTAACACTGTCAGCCTTACACCAAATGCATTACATTCCTTCTTTTTTAAACGATCATATTTTCCTAGTTTCTGGTGAAACCAAACCTCCTATGGTACCTAATCATTATTTTATCAGAATTCAAGTGATACTCTTAATTAAGTTAGTACCTAAGTCATTATTTTATCGTATTGTCATATTCATATCATTATTGATGTTTCGCATCGTATCTACATCGCCTAAACTTTTGATTGATATTTACATATTATTCTCATTAAGTTATTACCAACTTTATCTCTATTCCTACGATTGGCGTGTTAGTAGATTAAAAGGAGTCTTTTTAGCGGGCATTGGAATTTAAAGCATCTCGTATCACTTCAGAGATCACAATCAGAAAGACAAAACTTATCATTTTTATATCGTATAGAGATTTAAGGCAAAATTTATATTATTAATATATAACGAGTTATATCTGTGGATAAGGCGCCTGCGAAACGACTCCTTTAATAAGTGATGGGACCAATGATTCGTGCACACGACACCGGGCCGCGGCGGCCCGGCCCGACACTGGCTGCCGCTGCCGGTGCGGCCGCCGGCACCGACGAGCACATGCCCGTAACCACCACGCGGCATACACTAACTCTAGAATGTTCGTATAATAAATGACAATATTCTGAATTTTACACAACCTACCTAAATGCTCATTTCGGTTGAGTAGATAGATAAATGCTTAAATTACCGGTGTACGATCAAGGTTAAGAGAGATCATTTGAAAGTAATGGACGCATACCTACCCTTTTCCAGGTAGTCTAGTTAAAACATCCGTTTTCATAAACACGTTCGACTAGGGGAGAATCCAAGAGGTTACATATCATGACTCGTCCAGAAATCACGAATCAGAAGAATATCACGA
The DNA here is from genome assembly GCA_947034925.1 of Eudemis profundana. Lineage (NCBI taxonomy): Eukaryota > Metazoa > Arthropoda > Insecta > Lepidoptera > Tortricidae > Eudemis > Eudemis profundana. Next base: position 34,245,782 of record OX344794.1, read on the forward strand.
ATCAAGGAAAGCCATAAACAACGAAATTACTCAACAATATTTTCTAAGCGTAGGTATATACCTGGCTCATAATACATATAGAAAATTACAGGTGATATGGATGGGGGTAACGTTATAATCACCAAATATCACCAAGGGGGGGTGGGGGGGGGGGGTCAAAAGCCAAATTTAATCACATGATTTTTGGACGAGTCATCACCGTTGACTTCAGAAGACACGTTTCTTAAATCTTAAATGTGGATTCTCACTCTGCTACCAAAGTGTCTATCGAACGATCAACATTGAATCATATTAACATTGTGCTAGATAGTACTGCGTTATTGTACTACATACGTATTATACCGGCACTTCTTAAAATGTGCGTTAAAATTAACTTGTCGTTAATTTTAACCAATGTTGAACATACGAGTATGTATATTTACTGATGTTAACTCGTCTTTATATACCGAACTTATCAGGTAATATGATATAATGATCAACGTGTCTATTCTTATTCTTTATATGACGAAAATTATTTAAAAACTTGAACCCCTTGTGTGACTTTATTGAAGCATATCGTCTTAATTGTTTTAATTAAGGAAATACCTAATTAACATCTAGTTTTAATATGCTATCTATCCGTTGATGTCGAACTATGTAATCGGTCTTATAGTAACTTTAACGCCATACCCACTTTAACTTATTTCTGTACTAATTACACTGGTTTAATATTATGTTAAAAAATTAATCATATTTACTGTTTGCATATTACTAAACTTTACAAAGTGGAACATTGTGTGTTGTTTTTCTCAAATGCACTTAGATAGCATATTTTCATCTCGATGTCGTCTCTTGTTTACCGCACGCTCTACTAAATGAAATAAAGTCCTGTAGAGGAGTAAATCATAAAAATATTCAAAGACTTTTAAGGCAAAACGCCTTCTTTTTATGTAATTTTAAATGTTAAAATAAATGTTGAATAACATATCAAAACGGACTTTTATTTTAACCCAGTTGACCAGTTACTTTTGGTCTTTTGATGAAGTACCTATAATACCCACGTCATCCTGGGCCGTAAGAAATGGAAAAATAATTAAATTATGATACGAGTGGGCTATGTTGGTCATTACAGTCGAGGCTGAGTTGCTCAGCCCGAGCCGTCAGTAGCCGAGACTGTAATGACTAATGCCCACAAGTGTCATACCTATGACGTTTTTCAACACAATTTCATTATCATCATATCATTTAGATCTTCTGATTCTGTATTTATTATTTGGGTTATCTGACAACACCTCGTCGGGTGGTGTAGTGCGGGGCGCGCGCCGATGTACAGTAGAAATTCTTTTTCTAGAGCGAATTCACTTAGCTTTGTACCTGACGAACAATACTCATTATCTGCATTGTTAACTGTGGCCACAACTTCGACTTCGAGATGTAAGGCATTATAGTGCACATAATTTTTACACTAAATTAGTCTTTAAGTCGAGCAAAATAAGGTTTACTCTTAAACAAAGAGAACACAGATGTTGGTCACTTCGTAAGTGAAAGAGCAGCGAAGTACGTATCGATGCTTAGAAAGACGAACGATGTATTCTCTTTGTTTAAGTGTAAACCTTAATTCGTTTGACTTAAAGACTAATTTAGTGTAAAAGCTATTTGCACTTATAGTGCCTTACATTTCGAAGTGGTAGTGGTGGCCACAGTTAACAATGCAGACAATGAGTATTGTTCGTCAGGTACACAGCTAAGTGAATTCGCTCTAGAAAAAGAATTTCTTATACGGTGCACGGTGTCGGCGCTGCGCGGAGAACCCCACGGCGTGCTGCTCTCATTAGTCAAATGCCGGTAATTATAGCACTATGCGGTAATGTAAAGTAAAACACACTTGTGTGTAATAAACCGCATTCCGGACGTAAGAATAAAGAAATAATAGCCAACTTATGAGCAAGTGCGTTGAAAATATCGCTTTTACCGCACGCTATGCGTACGGAAAAAGCCGCTTTCTGGCCAAGTCTAGACATCGATTGCATATTTTCGTCCCTCGCTTGCAGCTCGGGCCGCAGACATCTGCGATCTCGGCCTTTCTTTGTTTTACCACCCTAGTTGTGTAATGTAGGTATTATTGTTACATCTGTCTCTTACCATGGTTCAATAATATAAAGTAAAAAGCACTTGTGTGTAATAAGCTGCATTCCGCGCATAAGAACCAATAAGAGCGACTTTAAGCGAGCAAGTGTGTTGAAAATACTATTTAATTTGTATGAAAAAGATAAAATCTAAAGATTACATATTTTTTTAAAGTTTGTGATCGAAATGTTATTGTTTGATGAGACTACGTTTTACTTATTACGTTTTAATGATTTGCCCCTAGTACATGCAATCACGAATAAATCGTGTACCTACATAAGTGTTCTTTCCCCACATTATAACGAATGGAAGAATGCGCATAGGCACATGGTACGTAGATAGTACTTTGGCGAAGTTCGTTGTTTTACGTAACGTGAATAGTGCATAAAGGAATCGGGATATTTTGGTCTTGCCATTTAAGATCCAATGGATCAATGGATGAATGGAAGATTGGTTTTCCAATTTACATGTGTATCCCATGATATACTAACAATGTAAAAGATCCCACAATCACAGCCACAACCATGGCCAGGACAAGATGTAATATTGTGTACACATGCGGGTGGTAATAAAGACAGCCCAGAATCGCATATTTATGGCCCTCGCCTGCAGCTCAGACCACATAAGCCTGCGATCTGGGCCATTCCTCACTACCTATGCCGCAGGCAGTATAATAGCATCTATTTTTCTTCCTACAGAAGGTACATCGCGCAGCATGTACGTGTGCGCGCCGTGAACGAACGCGCTACAAGCAAAGTTTAAGAGGAAACAGGAGGGCAGTTTTTCCATACAAACGTAGTCCCCTGTTTCCTCCCTGGATAATGCCAGTAGAGCAATAATTTTTTGTCCAAAAATCTATGGCTACTATTGATATGTTCCTATGTTTTCCTTTTTACGATAAATTGATTCTCAAAAGAGATATTATCCTTCAAAAACCTAAAAAAAATGCTAGATTTTCCGCTGTGTTCACACATCCAGAAAACAAATTTGACTAGATTATTAAAAAAAAGGAAAACATAGGAACACGGCCAAAGCCTTTCTTTAATGTTTAATGAAAAAAATAGCTAAATAGGTTAAGTTTTGGGGAAGAAATCAGGGGACTACGAAACGTTGTTTTCATGAAATTTTAAAAGGTATTTTCGGTCCAAGCTGCAGTTATCTCTATCGCGCTCTGCGCGGGAGAGGCGGGCAGTGCGGGACAGCGACACATTTTACACATACCTAATTTTCAATTCTCTCCACCTTACTGTTTCCTCTTAACAAAATGTGTATGAATGTGCTAGTACGGATCGCACCGTCTGCGCCTCGACCTTGAATAGTCTCGCGCACTCCTAATCGGCCGAAGAGTACTTATCCGTCTTTATACTTTACCGCACGTGTGTAATATTTTACGTCACCCCAGGTCGTAAGGCACTGGTCCCACCATCGGCGAGTAAGCGAGTAAAGTTGGGCAAGTAGCATCACATTGCGGATCTGGAAAGGTCGATTGATCACGCTGTGCCTGGTCAGCAACTTTACTCGCTTAACTCGCTACGGGCAGAGAACCCACTTCCTTGCTAGGGATAGTCATAATACTCGTAGCAACTATATTGCACACATGATGCGGTAACGCAAAATCCCAGGTGACAAAAATCCAGATCGGGAGTGACATAAAATTATTTGCATGTCGTTTAGATCGACAGACCCCGCATAAAACATTCCATGAAATTTACCTTACCTACTAATGGAACTAAACAAAGATTAATAACTGTCTCCGCATTACGAGGTATCAAAATAGAACAAAAATGCTGTAATCAATATTCCACGATGACATTTATTGTTTAATCTTATACAGTATTGTTACAAAAATATCAACGTATGTTCTACAGAAGAAGCTTATATACGATATAAAGATGTATAGGTACGTAATAATACGTTGTATAACGGTTGTTTGTGAAAATATCACTAAATACAGAATAAGTGAGAACTTTAATCGCTCGCGAACGTACAGTCAAGGAATTTAATTTCCTAACCGTTTCATTAAAATGTTGTTAAGCATTCACGATGCATTAAGGTCGAGTATTTAAATGTCAATACGCATTATTTGTCACTGCACATTACAGACAACCTCTTTGCGAAGTCATTTGCTCATCTAATTACGAATACGTGTCAGTTGGTATCAGTGTCAATCGAGAAAATCGTTATCTGCGTTCCTTTCATTCGAATATTGCAAGAGCGAGAAAGATGAACTTTCTTCGAATTTCGATTCCGCGGTTGTCATCCTTTTTTAGTAGGCCTTGACGTTTCAAATTCCAGTTCACCATGTTAATGTTGTTAATCTGTTACCTAGTTACTGACACAAAACAATGCGTGTGATACTGATATGTCAAAGTAACGTTGTACTCTAGCTAGCTCTTATGATGACAGTATGCTATACGATATTGGACCTTAGGTGGGTTGGAAATTAAATTCCTTGACTGTAGTATTTTGGGCCTTACTTAGGATATCACACCGCAATGCACATTGCCCAACCTAGCATGTTAAATAGGTACCAAAGTATGTATGAAAATACGTATAATATGACTCTGACAACGCGGCGTGGCACCGAGATATCGCTATGTATATTATTTATATATACACTGCGAACCAAAGCAGGCTGTGTTGTCGTGTAATATCCGTTTCTGTTCGTCTCTAAACAATGCTAATAGTTTAAATGAAAATACTTTTTATTTTTACCACTAGCGTTTTATAATAGCTTATTCAAAAATAACATTTGCATGCAAACGCCCACTTTATTACAATAGTCCTTAATTCATCTCAAAAAATAATAAATATTAACGTTATTTAATTCGAAATTTCTCAATGCCGGTTCGATAACAACAGATATATTTTATGCCTAAAATTACAACAAATAATAGACCATAATAATAAGCTTTTATGGCATAAACGTTACGAATTGCTTAACAATGCAAACGCCACTCAACAATCATCGACAAACTGATATTGCACATATACAAAACTACAAAAAAGTAAGCAAACTCATATATACCGATAATCTAGATATATTTTATAGTTTAAAATCATAATAAAAACATTGATTAAAAGGTAATGTAAATTGGAAAATATCAATATCTGGAATGTATTTTAAATAGGTACATTATTAGACACATACACGCTAAACGCTAAGTGGCACACTGCAAAAATATAACAGTAACGTTACAACTATTATTGTCAAACAAATTATTTCTGATATTAAGAACTAAGTTGTACTGTATCAATCGATTCGGTAGCGTGTGTGCAGAATTTAATTCCATATTCAATGTGTATATTCCGTAGACTTGCTTTTACGAAACATTATTTTTTTGTTCGGTTACGAAAATACGTAAATGAATAAAAAAATTAGGTTGAAGAGCCCAAGCATTCGATTTAACCCATTATACGAGTATAAACCCAGTAAATAAGCAGTATTTTGTATAATTATGATTACAGATTATAATTATATAAATACATGACTTTCATATTATTTTAAACTTCACAGTTTAACTAATCAAGTAATCAATAGCAATAAAATTTGAAATTGACTCTTCATTGGAACTTTTTTTATCATAGTTTTGTAAAACAACAGATTTCACGTACATTTGAACAGGCTAGAACAGAAATTCTGCGATGTACTGAATCTCCGAGGACTTCACAAAGCAATGTCAGTTATACGAAAGAAAAGCCATTTTTATGTGTATATAAAGCGTAGAAATATTGAATTTCCCCCTTTAAGCAAGCTCTCTTCACTATACAAACTATACGCTTGTATAAATCTTAAACTATAACTATTTAACTGAGTACTTAAACGCAAATAGGTCCGATAATCTATAGAACTGTATTTAATCAGTACATATCAAATATGGTAAAAATGCATTGAATCGGTTGTTTACTATACATGTTCCTTCAATTGTATCGACGCCCCTAATCTAAAAGGGATTAAGTGGTAAAGAGAATGCATACAAAATAATCACTATTATTTTAGAGAACCATTGCAACTACGAGAGCGCGTTAGCGAAGAGCTACCTTTACAACATAACTGTAGCTGCCTATTGAACCAAAAAACATAGACATTATATATTATAAGTAAGGATAAATGAGAACTCTCAAAAAAATCGGACGGTTTCTGTTTCATAAGTTAATCAATTGCGAGATTCACAATATAATAAAAAATCTTTAACTCTAAACGACGTGTGATTGCGATATAAAATTGTAAATAACTAACAAAATAAAAGAATAACAAAAATAATTACTAGGAACTATTAGTATATAGAATCGTCAACGCTGTACTTAATTGGCCAAGTTGCCAAGAACTGTCCACCACTAAACACACGACACACACACCTTTTCAAATATATGTGTATAATTCAAATAGTAATGTTCCTGCAACTGAACTCAATCTTTCCCGACACCCAGAACTCTGACTGTGTCAGCACGCAAAAATGACAGCCAGTAGCCGAATGTCATTTCTTTAGGTAGTCATTCATTGACGATATACATTAAGATATCGGAGATTCATAGCATATGCTGGTTAAAGATCAAAATATTCGAGATCTTAAATATACATATTTAAAAAAAATCAGCGGATTCATTCCAGATCCATACTTGTAGAGTACCGTAAAATGCGCGCGGACTTCGTGGCTTGGGCCATCATATACTTGACTACATCACAGCCAAAGCTCCTAGTCTCAATAATACATTACAATGAAGCGAAACAGACGAAAATCTTTCTTAGTGCAAAAATAATCTAGGATTCTATATCAGCGGTAGCGCAACGCCTGTAACCAAATACAAATTATTCTTAAGATTCTTGTATCAAAAGATATGCAAAGCACTTTGTTGCCTGTAATTTTAAATATTCGCAAAATACGTAATATATTTATGAAAACCCGCCGATGTGTTATATCAAATATTCATATTTCTATGGAGTCGGCGAAAATACTGAATAGAATAATAAGCAGCATCTTACTTATACCTAGTGCCACGTGGCCCGGCCTGGACGCTCGAGACCACGCTAGGGGTATACACGGGAATTATAAATAACTAGCATTAACCGCGCTTTGCCCGCGTTATTCACATTATTATCCATTATTAGGAACTCCTTGAAGAATCCATTCCTATGTTACCGCGTTATTTAGTAACAAACATCAAAATTTTCAAACATCTTTAAAAACTTTCACAGTCATAACATAATATGTATTAGTACAAATACCGGAATTTCGGACCTTCCCCTAAAAAAACCGGTATATTCCAGTCCACGCGTCCGCAACCGGTATCTCGTAAGCCCTAAACTATCGCTACCTGCTTAATCTATCGCCTCCACATAGACACCTCTAATCGAGTATCAAAATACAATCTTTGTGTAGAATAAATATAAAATATTGTCTTCATTTAAAAATACTTTCGCCGAGAAACGTAGATAAGACCTTATCTTCTAAAAATCTGAGTATAGATGAAATAAAATATTTGTATATACAAAGAACCCCGCACAAAATGATCGTCAAAAGCCGTTCGGTCGATTTGGCTGAAATTTGGTGAAAATATAGCCTCTAATACTCGGATCAACTGTGTAAAGTTACAACTTAAATTAATGGCCAGATTTTAAAATATGATGATTTTTAGGTTCAATGTTTTTTACTTACATATAATTTCGGCTCAACGAAAAATGTAGTAACTATATGTGACGCTAATATGCACTTACTACCTTTTTCCCGAGGTTGATTATATAACGATATTAAACTGTTCTAGTTATAATTAATTCATATTTAATTGATTTTATTGATCATTTGTGCATTCAATGCATTAAATATGGTATAAAGCGTTCTTAATGATGGATACTTCACATTTTCCTCGTATCCGGCAAAACCTAAAAACAATAAGATTGCCTGTAACGTGACCGCATGTACCAATGGTTCTTGCTTCACGTTTACATGTGTACCTAATAATAGCTTAAGATTGGATCTTCTCTCCCATTATTTATGTTCTTCGTCGAATGCAATCCACACATAATAAAAAGTTCCGTTTCGGAAGCTTGTAGTAGCCCTTATTTTAATAAATCCTGGCTCATTGAAGTTTCATCTAATTCCAAAACTCGCTTGTCTTCGACTTCCGCTGTTAATATGACGCAATGTACTGTCTTGAATACCTATATTCTGGAGACTGTTTCACTTGATTTGTTCCACATGTGACCGAGTGCAAATACGCCAGGTCTAACCGTGGAAACAATGGTACCTATTTGAGCTATCATAAATAAATACTGCAGGCCTATTACAATGCCAGATTGTAATGTCCAGTTAGCTAATGAAATGCTCCAACGCGTCGAAGACATTAATGTTGTACAGGCACGGATTGAAGCTGAGAATCTTAACCGAAGAAGAGCACGATGGACCCCATTAACTCCTGCGCAAATACCATTGTTTCCGCGGTTAGACCTGGCGTATTTGCACTCTGTCACATTTGGAACCTATCAAGTAAAACTGTCTCCAGGATATATTCAAGACAGTACATTGCGTCATATCAACGACCTAGCAGCGGAAGACCAAGACGAGCGAGTTTTCGAATTAGATGAAAACTTCAATGAGCCAGGGTTTATTAAAATAAGGGCTACATCGAGATTTCGAAACGCAACGTTTTATTATGTGTGGATTGCATTCGAGGAAGAACACAATAACGGGAGAGATGAAGACCCAATATTGGGCTATTATTGCACCTATAAAAGTGGAGCAAGAACCATCGGTACATGCGGTCACGTAACAGCAATCCTATGGTTTTTAGGTTTTACCCGATATGAAGGAAATATAAAGTACCCATCATTAAAAACGCTTTATGCCATACTTAATGCATTGAATGCACAAATGTATCCTTGTAAATACAATTAGATATAAGTTAATTATAAGTTGTACAGTGTAATATCGTAATATACCTATGTATGTACATAACCATACGAGTTTGTTACTTCTCCACGTTCACGCTCGGACATTGGGCGTGAAGAAAGTTTGAACCTTCGAATGATGTTTTTATACCCGATATTGCCACGGAAATATTAATAAGCCAAGTTGCTGCAGTGTACGTTAACTAATAAGAATTATATCGTCACTACTTTGAAAATAAAAACTTGTATCTGAAATCAACCTCGGGAAAAAGGTAGTAAGTGCATATTAGCGTCATATATAGTTACTACATTTTTCGTTGAGCCGAAATATAAGTGAACCTAAAAATTTACATATTTTAAAATCTGGCCATTATTTTAAGTTGCAACTTTACACAGTTGATCCGAGTATTAGAGGCTATATTTTCACCAAATTTCAGCCAAATCGACCGAACGGCTTTTGACGATCATTTTGTGCGGGGTTCTTTGTAATGTACGTGTGTTCGCAAACGGCGACCAAGCTGCTAGGAAAGCATTAAAGAAAAAAAGTGATGTATGTGTTACTGCGTCCTCTCGCCAGAAAAAAAACACTACGTAACTAAAAAGCTTATACTGTGCTTGCGTTTTATATAACAATGTTTGTGTTTATAAGCAACGCACATGAAAGCTATAGAAGTCGTTGCGAATACATTACATTATGTTATCACTCCACCTTAGTCGGGGAGTCGCCATAGCGCATTTTTCTAATACTTACCCATCTGCCATTATAAGCGGGGGACGACCGACGCAGCGCACACTTACTTACAGGGCTCGCAAACCGGTATTGGCTCCATACAAAAATACCGGTATTCTTTCCGTTCTTATCGTTCTTTGGTTTATTAATTTCGTTTTTTAACCAGACAATGTAATAATATGAAATCATGACTTAAATACATTACTGAGCTCTACATAAAAAGCATAAAATAATTCAAAATAATAGGCTATTTCGGGGTTTTTGAAAAATACCGGTTTCGAGCCCTGCTTTAAGTACGCGTACATGAAACGTCGTCATCACTACGAAACTAACACTTAACCAATAGAACAACAATGGAAGTAAATAGTGACAATGTGATTTTAAATACTTTAGACGTGAAAGGAAACACCATCTCTTTGTACATTTGACGTGATAGATCTCCTTTTGCAGCGAACTACGGAACAATTCGGCATATTCACGGAGATCTCTTCAGGTAAGTTATTAATAATTTAATCTGACGACTAATCCGTTTGCAACTAGTTGTATACAACGAATACGATCACTGGCTCAAATTGCTTGGCAGAGGGGAAATACTATTGCTACTCTCAACGAAGTCCGCATTGCTTTAAGCTTTCCACACGCAATTTCAAACTGATTACATACAGTATCTGCCTAGATACGGAACAGGGTGACCACTATTTACAACAATCAAAATTCCCTGACTTTTCCCGGTTTTCCAGCCGTTTTTTCTAGTTTTTCCCTGACTATAATCTTAACCCTTAAAGGCATGATTTTTTTTATCGTTACTAAAAAAAAATATGTGGATACCTAATGGCGTAATAAACACTAGAAAAATATAAAAAAAAATTTAGTTGACTTGTAATCTTTATGATATGTGCTTACAACATTATACCTACTAAAAAATAATTACTTATTTTGTTAAAAACCGTTATAAACAAACACACTCAACGAAAACCTTAAATATTTAACTTTTTCAAAATTGCCGCCATTTTGCTCAAAAAATCTAATAACTTTTTTTTTAATACAATTTTGCCAAAAATATTTATGGATGTATTCGGAATCTAACACGTAAATGTCACATTTATTAAAAAAAGTAATAAATGTGATTTTGGATAGCTGCATATTGATGTACTGGTCATCAAATATACGATGTAGATATACATCATTATGCATTTAAGGGTTAAATGTAATAAGGAAGAAATATACAGGGTGTTTGGTCCATTGTTTGTCAAATTAAAATGGCGGATAGGTGGGGTTATTTTCTATCCCTCTACGCTCTCTAAAAAAATTTTTGGCCCACGTGTATTTTTTTTTCTTTTGTTGTTTTTAAAGAATTTACAGGGCCGACGCCTTTAAATTTGAATTAAAAAAAAAGTAAGTGCAAAAGAGATGAAATGTTTATTGCATCGTGATGTGTAACGTTTCACGGTTGTATCAGAGTTAAAATTACTGACATGTTACTGCTGGTTTTTTTATTGACCTTCAAATGTTTTACAACATGTAAAAATTTAGTCAAAGATGAATTTTGATTTGCAATAAAAAAACTAAATGAGACCCACGTTCTTAAAATTGTTTTAAAAAATTCTGCGCTTTATCCTCTTTCTAATGATGTACAATAATCCTAAAGAACCTTTCATGAACTTTATTTTTTCCCGATTTTTTGTAACGGACGCAACAGGCAAATTAACGATGCCCAAACATTGACGCTGTATCTTCGCGGGTTTTCATTTTTCGGCGACCAGGCTTGCAGGTTGTGAAGATGTAAATTCCCTGACCTTCAATAAATTTCCCTGACAATTCCCTGACTTTTCCATGACTAGTGAAATTCCCTGACATTTCCCGGTTTTCCCGGTTTTCCAGAAAGTGGCCACCCTGCGGAATATAATAGGTAGTCCATAGGGGTACTTAAAGCCATATTAAGGTATACCTATATTTACTGAATTACTCATATCCAAAAGATAGTATTATACTATATTAATAAGTGAAAAATTATCATAAGGCTTTTATAAAGAAAATTGTTTTCATAAGAGAAAAAGTGCGGCCGCACATTGGACCACTACCGGCGTAGTTTAAATTATTGTACTGCTGACTTGCAACGCAAGTGGCACGTCATGGTTTGTTTCTAACAAGTACATTTCATAGCGCGACAGCTTCATACCTTTAATTCGGCAGTTTGTTGGAATAACCATATAATTGTAATTAATGGCATAAATAATACATAAATAAAAGTAAAATGTCTTACGCTAAACTAACGCCTAATACTACATTGGTATTCAATGATATTTAGAATATTTGTTATATATTGCCAATCTATAAACTACAGGTATTTTTGAAAAGGTATTCATAACAAGTGCACATTTGTGTTTCGAACAATTGACAATATTTTTTGACCAAAGCTTAGTTTTCTATTTAGGTCCTGATAAAATCCCATTGATTGGTGGCTTGGTTGTCGCATATGACCATGAGTAGGGGCTCCGATCTGTAGGCGCGCTCGACTCCGAGACACATACCCGCCGCTTCGTTGTATATTGGACTGCCAGCCTGCCAATCAAAAATGATCAACATGAAATTTAACTATTCCGTACGCTGCCGTGCCGGCTTCAGGTAAGTTGTACGCTGCCGTGTGCGGGGGTATGGGAAATAAGCCTTGGCTGATTTGAAACCTACTTAGTCTGAAATGACGTACGGGTAGGTTCTATATTTTATGCCACACCTGGCCATAAAGAGGCTTTTTCCGTACGCTGCCGTAAGCCGCTTTCTGGCCAAGTGTAGACATAAAATGATGTACACAACACGGGAGGTAATAAAGTAAGCCCTCGAACGTATATTTACGTCCCTCGCTTGCAGCTCGGGCCGCAAACTTCTGCGATCTCGGCCTTTCTTTGTATTATCACCCTAGTTGTGTAATGTACTATTAAAACTAAACTCATAACTCCCGAGGGAGTTATAGATTTTCATACAGTTTTTCCTCCCGTGGGAGTTACACATTTTATAATCCACAGGAGGTAAATCGGCTCGAGCTGGTCTATAAGCCCGCGTGTTATAACACCCTTTACGAGCAAGTGTGATGAAAACACTTACGGAATCCTTGTGTTTCCACTCCTGCGAGCCGCCGAGCTCGTGGCACTTGCCGAGCGTGGGCGTGACGTTCCCCGACGCGTCCAGGCAGAGCGTCCGCCCCAGCACCAACTCGTTGCGGGCCGTCTCAAACCACATCTGAAAAATTATTCATTACTATACTGCACTCCAGAAAAGGCTACTTGATATGATGACAGGTCAAAACAGCTTTTTTTATGAAGTGTCAAAACGCTCAGAAAGTATGCAGTTTAGTATGAAATACTGACTTGTGACGTCATGCTCAACATGGTGTTTTCTTTTTAGTTTTTGTCATTTTAAAATCGTTGGCGACACGAAAATTTCTGTAATAACTAGCTGCTCGAGCAGTTTTGGAAGCCTACTTTGGTGGTTAAAATTAATTTATTGATTTTGATTATAGTCAAATACCCTATCAGGCGAACTAGTCCACACTTCAACATTCAGAAATGTTAACACAATGAATGGGCTCTATATGATGACATATTTTCGTGAAGCGTTAAAACGCTCAGTGTACAGTTTCGAAAAAAAAACTGACGTTCAAGTTCAAGTTTTCAACATGATCAAATTGGTGTCTCATTTTTAGTTTTTGTCATTTTTAAAAACGTTGTTGGCACGAATATAAGTGTAGCTATATTTTTCCGATGAGTTTTGGATACATAATTTGATGGCTATGTAACGTTAAATTTATTTTATGCCACACCTGGCCATAAAGTGGCTTTTTCCGCACGCGTACGGAAAAAACCGCTTTCTGGCCAAGTGTAGACATAAAATGATGTACACAACACGGGAGGTAATAAAGAAAACCCTCGATCGCACATATACGTCCCTCGCTTTCAGCTCGGGCCGCAAACTTCTGCGATCTCGGCCTTTCTTTGTATTACCACCCTAGTTATATAATGTACTATTTTAATACACTTGCTCACAAAGTGGTACTTTTTGTAGCTGTAAATCGTGCGCAAAGTTGTATTTGGCGCACTAGTGCTTTTTACTTTCCAGCTAATTTTGAACACTAAATAACACATTTATTTGCATTTATGTTTAAATTTAATTAAATTCTGTACTGGGTAAATTTATTTAAAAACTCTGTACTTATGTTTCTATTCAAAATAATTTCTTTTGATTAGGCTGAATGGTGACAGCCGGTGCCATGTTTTTGTTTCATCGGCATATTTTCGCAAATGCATTAAAAAACGTCGTTTGATACATGTGCGGAAGTGTCATTTCCACTAGTCCCGAGTATTTACCCTCGCCTCGCGGCTCGGGCCAATAGACATCGGGACTCGTAAAAAATTACATACTTTCCGCACTTATATCAAAAGTACTATTATGCCATATCTGGCCATAAAGTGGCTTTTACTGCACGCTACGCGTACGGAAAAAGCCGCTTTCTGAGCATGTGTCGACATAAAATGATGTACTCGACACGGGAGGTAATAAAGAAAGCCCTCGATCGCATATTTACGTCCCTCGCTTGCAGCTCGGACCGCAAATGTCGGCGATCTCGGCCTTTCTTTGTTTTACCACCCTAGTTGTGTTGAACTATATTATGATTATTGGGAGTAACCTATTCATAGATTGCTGTTTTTATCGTGATTATAAAATTGTCATCGAATACAAATTATACTTCCCACTTGTTTCTCTAACACCGGTACGTATATTCTTGTGGATAAAGCAGTTCTAAACAAAAATGGCAAAGCCATGTTCATGTCGCCGCCAACTAGCTAAATTAGCCATTTAGTTAACTGCCTAGCCTTTTCATTTCAATTTTAGGTTAGGTTTGTTAGCTAGCTTGCAGTGGCGTGGCGTCCATAGAACTCGATTCCCATCGGCTTGCCTAATATTAGGCAGTTCAGCAATTAATTCTAGTGCTCTTATAGAAAACTGAAGCCAAAGCTGCTCCGGCTTGCCCAAGGATTTCTTCAGCGCCACGCCACTGTTAGCTTGTATCCCTCAGAGCAGAAATAGTGTACCGTGTAGCGGGGCTTCGTCGATCTGCTGGCGGGTCATAATTTAGTGAAAATGCTAGGCATTTAACCATATGCCTGATTAAACCAGTAAGCTGCGAGATTCATACCGCTATCTCGAAAGTACTATAAGACTGACTAAGGAGTAAACCGAAAGTCGGGCAACAATGGCTTCCGTGTACACCATCTCAATGCGGTCGTCAACCTGACTGCCAAGCGTGGCGTTACGCCATACCCCTCCCAGTGTTCTGTAGAAGTGGCCTATGTCACGCAATGAGCGTCATTCGGCAGATGATGATGATAATAAACGCGTAATCGTAAATCTTTCCTCTTGCAGGAGTTCAGATTGCTACAAAGTGATTCGTGACCAGTCAAATCTGCACCGCTAGCACGCGCCACGTCTCGCGCACGACACGATAAGTAACGGCCAATGGGAACGCGCATCTTTAGCGCAGCGCAAAATACGCACGTTCTCACACATACATACCGCGGCCATAGACAAACATATCGAGCGTCCGAGCGGAGTTTTATTTGTAGTCCGGGTTTGATTTTTCTAGTTTTTGGTCGCCGCGGTGAAAAAAACTGTTGACGTGTCTGGGTTCTGAGCTCCAAAATTGGGGGATTTTACGCTTTTCGGCCTGGTTATCAAATTTTACGGATGTTAACCCCATCTCAAAAGCGTGCCCCGAAAGGAGCAGGTAAAGTCCAGCCATGATCCCAGGCAAGAATATAACTTACAAGGAAAGGTACCCAACTGTCGGAGTAGTCTAAAATAATAGACACGTATTTTTTTTAGCTGCCCAATCTCAACCTATTGGGACAAACTGACCTGCAAAGTACTAAAAAGTGACTAAACCCTCCAACTTCTACACAAAAAAATTTAAGCAAGTTGCTAGTTAATTACTGATTTGATATTATGTTTGAGAACATGAAAAAAAAAATCACGTGTTTCGTTATATCGGCTCAAACTAATATTTTCCTAAAAAAAAGCCCTTCAACGTTTTAGCCCTGAGGGTGTTTTTTTAGGAAAATATGTATAGAAAATATAAATATAGGAGCCGGACAGTTGGGTACCTTTTCTTGTTAGAACTTTTAGCTTCATTGGTGCAACCAGTGGGCCAATCGGTGGGTCAAACTTACTTGGTTCAGAGTTCGGATGCAGTGCGCAAGGATCAGCCCGCTGCCCTTACTCTTGATGTCTTTCGCACTCTGTATGCACAGCGTCGTATTCTTCAGCCGAATTTGGAACGAGTCTGTATAATTACGTTTTCTAGAAATAAACACATTGAAAACATTAGTGGGTACTTTTCATTTTGTTGTAGGTTTTTATTCAGGTTTCAATAAAAAAAATTAGGTACTTAAAGTTCCGCTATTTTACTTTAACAAAGCTACTTACTTCAATAGGATTAAATAAAACAGATTTAGTTTATGGACTATAAGAAATGGTAAAGGCATTAACATAAGCCACCTGACTAACAATTTATGAAATATTTTAATACATGTTTATAAGATACCTCAAAAAATAGTACCCAAATAGTACCCTAGGGCCCTACAATTTCATTTCTCTAGCTATCGTAGAAGCCGAGATATAGTGAGCTCTTTCTATAAGAAATTCCCGGGTACGACAGCTTGACGGTGTGAAATTTTGTACACCGTTAAGTCATGGAATATCCCGGCTTCTACGATAGCTAGAGAAATTAGATTTTAGTCCTTATATTTCGAAAAGTTTAAGGGTACTATTTTTTTCACCTAGGTATTTCGTCGGTACTATTTG
This sequence comes from Eudemis profundana, assembly GCA_947034925.1. Classification (NCBI taxonomy): domain Eukaryota; kingdom Metazoa; phylum Arthropoda; class Insecta; order Lepidoptera; family Tortricidae; genus Eudemis; species Eudemis profundana. The sequence goes on from OX344794.1 coordinate 34,262,359, forward strand.
GGTACTATTTATTGGCTGCATCAGATTTTTACGGTGTACGCTATCTTGACGGACACCTAAACTCAACGATGACCAAAAGACATCGAGACTCGTCTTGAATCATAAAGAAAATAGGGTCAATCGATGGGCGCTACAAACATCTAAGGCCTCTTAAGATTAAACCATATGTATGTTCGTGGAGTATAACAAAACGTAAAGGCATTAACGTAACCCAATTGACTCCCAATTGGACCCTGTTACGGAATAATGTGTCCAGTGCATAGGATTTCCACACCACTTAACACGTTATTGCGTAACACCGTGAAAGAAAATGTACTACTGGCAAAAAATATGGGTTACTATTTTTTATATTGGTCCCAAATTTTAAATCAGAATACAGATCGTCCCAAGACTATGGGACATCAAGGGAAAGTATCTTAAATATCTTAGATAGAATATTTTGCTCAAAGAAGACTTTATGTTATTTTTAAAAGTTAGTAATTCTATAGTAGTTAGTAGCATTTAAAGATTTTCTAAGAATTACTTGCTTGGTCTGCTCTGGGAATCGAACCGACTCAAATGTGAAAAAATAACACCCCATATTTTTATGATGACAATCGAAAGAGTGAACAAAAACAAATAATTTCTCTTAAGTAGGGATGTAATGATACCGATACCGATATATCGGTATCGCCGATTATTATACAATCGATATTTGAAGAGCGCGAAAACAATTTGCTGTATGAAAACAAATCTGCAAAAAGTATGTTCAATTACTGACTTAATTTATATATTGGTCTATTACCTTGTGCAATAATAATTACTATGTTAATTATATATTTAGTTCATAATAAAAAAAATGTATTGACAATTTATCTATTTTTACTTTACACCTTCAAGGTTGACTCTCTGTTAAATATAGCCAAGTTTTAGGTATAATAAGGACATACAAATAAGAAATCTGAAGTTCATACTTCATTAGCTAGCTAAGATATCGGTATCGGTATCGTATCGGCAAAATTATGTATCGTTACATCCCTACTTTTAAGTAACATAGTATTACAAACGAAAGGAATACCGTAAAATATCTGATTTCAATGTTAAGAAAATTATTTCCCATACAAAAAAGTAACTTTTAAAAAATCTATGAATGCAGTATTACTTACTTTTAAAAATAAAATTAAGTCTCCTTTCAGCAAATTATCCTATCTCTAATATTTGAGGTACTTTCCCTTCATGTCGCATAGTTTTGGGACACCCGGTATGTATGTCGCCGCCAACTAGCTTAATTAGCTATTTGGTTAGCTGCCTAGCCTTTTCATTAAACACACTCCTTATTTTAGATTAGGTTTGTTAGGCAGCTTGTGTCCCTCAGAGCAGAAATAGAAGCCCCGCACAGCGGGGCTTCGGCGACCTGCTGGCTGGTCATAGTTTAGTGAAAATGCTAGGTAGTTAACCAAATGGCTAATTAAACCAGTTGGCGACGACACATAATTATATTGTAATTTAAAATTTGAGACCAATATAAAAAATAGTAATCCATATTTTTTTGCCTCTAGCGACGACTTTGCGACATATGCACCCTAGGCACCCCAGTCCGACCCAACTCGGGGTGGTCCGGCTAGCGACTTGGTTCGACCCCAGGGAACGCCACGGTCCGACAATCGCTATGCCCATAAGGGTTGCGAGTTTGTCAGCTCCTAAAAAAAACCAAACGCACTGACCTGGAATGCCACGGTTGAAACTTGTTCTTCTCGGGGTCGTTCAGGGCGGCCATCCGGCGCTTGGCGGCGGTGTCGTCCCCGGGCTCCAGCTCGGGGTACACGTTGTCCAGGTACCACTTGAAGGACTTGCACTGCAGCCGGTCGCGCAGCGCCTTGCGCTCCGAGATATCCCCCACGGACACGTGGGCCGCTGACGGGTTCTGGTGGAGCACTTTCTTCTGCGAATTTTAAATGAAACCAATTAGTCGAAATTGCTGATGTGCAAAATGCGGAAACTTTCCGAAAAAAATTTTGATATAACTTAAAAACATAAAAAGTCTTATTAGATTTTTTTTAAGTTATACAGCGTGTAAGTCTAAGGCGGATCTCACACTGCAGCGAAAATCGCGGCGACACGCGACTCAGCGATTTTCAACTTTGTATGTAGAATCATCGATTTGTATAGAAAAATCGCGGGGTGGCGGTGGCGCACACTGGCGCGTAAATCGCGGCGACTCGCAACTACTATGCGCAGCTACACGGAAAAAATCGCGGCGACGGGCGATTTCAGTGTGTTCTTCGCCTAATACGGGCGATAAATTAAATCGGACATAGTATTGATTAGTGTAATCATGAAGTAAAAGGTTTTTTTAAGTTGCAGGTCATTACGACCCCATAATAATTATTTTTTTAATTTCTCAGCAGCAATGTACTGTAAACATGGTTGCGGTACGGCGGTACCGAAATGTCAACGTAACTGTCAACGAGCGTTTAACGTGAGTGTGTTTGCATTACATTGCGGGCTGAATTATTTTGAATAGACAAAATTATTGTTGCAACTTTAAGTAAATGTTATCTAATTACCTTCACTTTGGCCTATACTAACCACCGTTAAGAGATTCGCCCGTATTAGACTTACACACTGTATAAAAAAAGTGTCCAAAGGATAAGCGAAGAATATGTATTAATTGTTAAATTTTCTTTCATTGTTTTTGTCCGACACCTGATGCCAGTATTTGCATTTAACTTGGTTAGATCACCAACTCGGCTAATTAAATAAATCGGTCAAAATTATAATTATATTACTACTAGCTGTCCACCTGTTCTCGAGTTATATTTGGTGTAACTAACAAGACTTTGTTTTCTGTATATAGATTTGCACAGAATGTGACCACGATAAGTAAGGTTGCAGTCCCCCGTTTCAACTCGCAGACCAAATATCCACAAGATGTCACTTCATGACTAAGTATCTGTTTGTGCCAAAATCGAAAAGCGCGAGGAGCACCTAATGCCTTGCAATTCAGTATTTTAACCATACATACAACATATTCATCCATCCAGACGTATGCCATCCGCATAGAGTTGTGCAGCATGTAGTCCTCCTTCTCCCCGAGTCCGTAGGGGCGACGCTTGCGGAACACGTGTCCCACTCGGCTGCAGGGCACCAACTCCAGGCTCCCGCCGCACATCCATATCTGCAACACGAGCATTAGTGACAATCTTCACCCCATGAATAAATAAATAGATCAGAGTTTGAGCCACTAAAGACCATGCAATACAACATGCGTCAGGTGGACAAGGCTTGGCTTAGAGCTCAACGCACGCGGGCGCAGACAAGACGACATTCGACATTCGACAGACACTAGTGTGGGGGATCTCTTAATTCTCCGGTTGACCCGACGTAAACCGGTTTCGACACGTCCGCGACTAGGAGTCCGGCCGGAGGACGATATGCACGGTTATGTGAATAAAAAAAACTGTTAATCTAGACACGCGGTAGCGTGTCATGTCAAGCTAAGTTCAAGCAAAACTGGCTAGCCAGCGCCAAGTGTAATATTACACGAACCACTTGGTGCCACTTTTCTCCCTTCTATAACTCAAAACCTCTTTAGCGTAAACACATAAAATTACGTGTGTTTAATTATATCCATAAGGACATCTAGAAGCCCAAATTTCATGAAGCTAGCTCAAACGGTTATAAAGATATGAAGGTCAAAAAGTCGTAAATTTTAGCACTGACTGACATATAATAGCTAAACCTAACCTACTTCCAGATGACCTAGAAGGATAAAATTTGGAATCCAGCTCGGTAATTGTGTGCAAGAGTACTAAAAAATCTAAAATTAAAAAAAAAGTAAAAAAATAGGGGGGAGGGTCCCATACAAAATTTTGTTTTTTTAATTGTATCGTTGAGTACCTAAACCTAACCTACTACCAGATGACCTAGAAGGATGAAATTTGGAATCATGAGTTAATTGATACTTAACTATCAATTAAGTATCAATTAACTCTTAATTAGGAATTTTTTTTCGCGATTTCGTGGTTGTCCCCATAGTGAAAGTTGCTCAGTGTGACCCTCCCCAGTACCCCGTTCACTCCTTCTACATGACCCCAAAATCGCCCTGTTTACTATATATTAGTTAATGCACTACACAATCTAGATTAGTTAACACATATGCTAAGACTTGAGTCTTTATCAGATGTTTGTAACCTAGAGAGATAGCAGTCATATATTTGAACAAATTTTAAAATTTATACTTACTCTGAATGAGATCTCGAGATTTTCGCCTCCCCAAACATTCATGCCGGAGTCATATTTACCAATGTAGTTAAAATACTGCCGGTATATAGCAAATAATCCACCCGCCATTGTCGGGGACTTGATGGGCTGCACAAAATCTGCATCTGCTGAAATTGTCAAATAAAAGTGAAGTGATGTTTCATTTCACTCATACCAAACCACCGATGTTTTTTAACTTCACAAAAATAAACGCAATGTCACATACTTTTCAGTGTGCCTTTAGGGAGGTTGTCCCATTTGAAATGTAGTCCCCAGTTGAATCCTCCTCGTACTAACGGGCTCGCGGAATACTCAAAAGTGTCAGCATTGATAACGTCAATGACTGGTGCCACTGCTCTTGAGGAATAAAGTATGTTTGTCCCGTCAACACCCTCGACCAACCGCGCCAAGAGAGGTGGAAGCCAGTCTGTATTAACTTCAATATGAGAGTCCAAAAACACCAATACCTGTTGAGGAATGCCTATTTAAAAATACCTTAAGAGTACAAAACAGGATAAAAATCATATGAAAAGTGGTCAATGTCAGCTTCTTATGAAATAAATGTTAGTAAAATATGTACCTCTCCAATGCTATTATCGGCACCGTGCAACCTGGCACGAATAAGTCCTTCTCTCCTACTAGTCCGTAGAAGTCTAATGATAAAACCATTTTTCCTTTCTGTAGGTTTCTTTTCACCATTAGGATCGTCAACTATGTAATCTACAACATTATCTGCATCTATATTATTTGTTTCAAGCATTTCTTCTTCCCGACGCATTTTGCTGTTGAGATCATTAACAGCTTTCTGGATGTCATCATGAAGACCTTCTATGTCACTATAATCATCGACTAGAATGATTTCCTTAAGGTGTTTCTGGTCTGTTCGGTCTAATATTGAATGCACTGAGCGCATAAGGGTCTCAAAGTGTTCATTGTAAAAACATATAACTACAGATGCCTTTGGTAGTTTATCAGAATATTTTCGTATACGACATCTGGAAAGAAAAAAGTTAACTCTGTTGTAACTTACTAAAGAAATGTGACATGAATTTTTTTTATCATATCAAATTTGTTTCTATATCAATCTTACAATTTATTTCTTGTGTCCGGTATGCCCCTGTGATTACCTATTCGTTGAGATATAAGGGTGTTAAATGCATGCAAATTGTAACCCTTGTCACGTGTTCTAACATCTTCAATATTACGTATTAATCCAAATTGATTGTCTGGAACAAACAGGTTAAAAATCAATGTAGATAAAAAACCCATAATGCAATCAAACACTGGCATATACCAGTAAGTTACATCTTTTACAGGTTGATTCACAAGAGCTGGCACAAATGGATTGAATGAGTGAATGATAATGTTTATGTGTGCATGACAAAATGATTAAGGTTGATTCAATAAGCTATAATCGTGTTATTAGAAAATCTCACCTCGTAACTTTGTAACTCAGTCTGCATTGAGCATTTTATGAATAAATAAAAATCCCTACCTGAACAATAGCAACTTTGTTTGCACACTGATGCTGTGAAGCGTGGAAATTGCAGTGAAATATCTAAATTTCGTATGATTTTCGCATATATTCGCCATGATTTCGTAGATTGCGGCGTGAGTGTGAAACCCCTTCAGGGTATACATACAAATGACATAAAAACTCCATGATAGTAAACTACTTGTAGCGAACCGTCAAAGTTACCTTTCTGCCATATCTTTTACCTGCTTAGTCTTAATAATGTGCAGATTATTTATATGTTTTTGGAATAATGAAAAAGTGTTTTGTACTTGTTTACAAAATATTTGGAACCTCCCATATAAGAATGTCACTCAACAATGACAAGTGACATTACTTTCATTCATTCCATTTGTGCCAGCTCTTGTGAATCAACAAGTACATGATATATAAATAAACAATGGACACTAATTGTTAGTATATGTTACGAAAACTTTGGATTAAAATTTCTTATTATTTAATTTACCTAGACTTTTATCAGGCTTAGCTGCGAGTTTCTGTCCCATTTGTTTAGCATATCTTTCTTTCAACAACATCTTTTTTTGATAGTCAGATGGATTCCTGTGGTACTTCCACATGTTTCCTGAGTATTTGTTGTTGACACCAGGAGTATCATACAGCAAATCTTTGCCTTCTAGGGCAGCAATAGATTTGTCATTATTCTTTATTCGGTTCTTCTCCTCGGTATTGACTAAACGATAATGTATTTTTTTCTCGCTATTGTTCATAACTGCTTCACCTAAAATGATTATAGTGGAAATATAGAGAGGGTCAGTAATGTTCTTGTTTTAGTATCAATCATATTTTGTGCAGAGGTGGAACTGGGGTACTTGCTCCAAATGGCAGTTTATATATTACATGGCAGATTATTACATTTTTAATAATTCTATAAGTTTTTTATTCATAATTACAAGTGTCAAATATCTAGAAAGCATTTGTTCAAAAGGTTTTTAAATTATAATTAAAAAATATGCCATTAAAAGGTCTTTAGTACACAACCAATGTTTTGGGTATTTTAATATCTGTATAATATTTATATGTATTAATAAATATTATACAGATAGACTTTTTATGAAGGCAGAGTCAGTAACCGTCTAACCATAGCCCGGATTCCAGGGAAGGTTGTGGGACCTTCCTTAAGATACTGGGACAAAGCAAAAGGGGGATTAGTTGTAACATTTTCTTTCTCGCGGGCAATATTGTAATCAAATAGTAAATAGTAGCAGAAAATAAACTTACCGCTCATATTCAGCAACCAATACAAATACAAAGAAATACTCCACGTCGCCGACGCAAAAATAATACCCCAGAGAAAAGAATTGTTTATCTTACCCATCCTTCTAAAATAATATCTTATAATTAATTTCAGTAAACGACATAGAAGCTTCATTCAATACGTAAAGTACTTTAAAAAATTATTTAATGAAACTCGAATAACCGTGATACGGACGAAGGCATTACTTAACGCACTGGCTGTATTTGAGCCCACACAGTCGGGGATTCAAAGATAGCCGGATATCAGATCCTGCTGTAATATTTGGAGTCACTTTGTTCACGAACTTAAACCGCCGAACATGTTAAAAACTATAAATAGGTTTCGGAGTCCAATACAATACAAATAAAAGCTCAGTGACATTACCCCGCGTTGCGTTGCGCGGCGCGGCTAATGTTGGGCTAATGAAAAATGAAAGCACAGCACAGAAAACAACACATAAGATGCGTTCAAAATTCTAATACCTTCATGCAATGTGGCGTTCTTCAATCAATAAAAGCCCATTTTTAATCTGAATAAATTACGTGTTTTTTTTTTATAAGTAACACACTTGAGTAGTGATAGCTAAATCGTTTATGTTTAATTAATAAACTGTGCCCAGTTATTTGCTTGTTGCATTTTATAAATGTCATCTTATGTAATAATGTCACAATTGTTGTAATGTTGTTTTTAAAAGAGAAACTGGTGAGTTTCTTCAGGCGCTTCTTCTCACCAGAAGGTCATCTACCGAAGCGCCAAAAGAAAAGAAAAGAATCAGACATGTAAAAGAGCCCTTGAGGCCTACTTACAGAAATAAATGAGTTTGAGTTTGAGTTTTTTTGAGTTTAATCGGTAATGCTTAGGGATTGGACGATCGAATTCAAATGACTTATGGAACAGGACTAATGGAGTAGAAACCGTGTTACATTTTTTTTGCAGTCGATTTTGTCGAGTAATGCCCAATAGTTGACACCCTACTGTCACCTCTATTACTATAGTACATTAATACTTACCTAGGGCGGTAAAACAAAGAATGTCTCATATCGCAGGTATTTGACGCCCGAGCCGAATAAATATGCGATCTGAGGCTTTCTGTACCTATTACCGCCCGTGGTAAGTAGGTATTTGTACATTGTGTATCTAGGGCGGTAAAGAAGGTATTACAAACGAGTTTTATTAGAAGCCCGAGGCGAAGCCGAGGGCTTTTACAACACGAGTTTGTAATAACAGAACAACCATTTACCCGCGGCTTCGCCCGCGTTGTTTCCGTTACTGTCCCAAGGAAACTCTTTACCGGGATATAAAGTATCCTATGTATCAATCTAGGACTCGGTCTACTTGCATGTTGACTTTCAGCTCAATCCATTCAGTTGTTACCCTGTTATTTAGTAACAAACATCTATAAACAACCAAAACATCTTCACCCTCCTTCAAACCTCCAAACATCTTCACAAACTTTCGCATCTATATACATAAAACAAAGTCGTGTTAGTTACACCATTAATAACTCGAGAACGGGTGGACCGATTTTTTGGGTTGGTCTCTGTCCCGAAAAACATCAAAAAATTTAAAAATTCTGAAGTGCAACGAAGTTCGCCGGGACAGCTAGTTTATAATATTAGTGTGATGTGATGTTCTCGTGATCAGGGACGCAGCCACCGTGAGGTGTGCCGGCCCGCCGGTGGTGGTGTGCAAGCCGCTGCTGGCGCCGTGTCTCTTCAACATAGAGGACGACCCGTGCGAACGCGTCAACATGGCTGCCAAGTAACACACCTCTATAGTAATACATGTTCGCAAGATCAGGGACGCAGCCACCGTGAGGTGTGCCAGCACGCCGATGGTGGCGTGCAAGCCCCCGCAAGTACCCGCGACAATGAACGCAGAAAAACGTTACGAAACTTCGAGACTTAAAAAATCCGTTTAAGTTGTTTTATTGCAATAAGTAAATATTATGTTGTAGTTGTCATACTTACAGCGCTTAGTTTCGAGCCGTATTTTCATGACACTGTCTGCTTACAGAGAGCCCCAAATACTGCAAAGACTGTTAGAGGAGCTCCGCAGAGTGAACCAGACCGCCGTGCCCCCGAACAACAAGAAGGACGACGCACGAGGCGACCCCAAGTTTTGGGATCGCACGTTTACTAACTTCGGGGACTATGAGACGAACACCGCGCCGTGTTCGTAAAACTAGTAATGTTTTAAGTCCAAATCCATACAAAGCAAGTCGTTGTTGCCGTCCGCAGCATCAATTATAGGGGCATTCCACCAGAATGTCGGGCACGCGACGCCATATTTTTCATACTTCTAACGAAGTTAGGAAGTAAATTTTTGTTATGTCAATATTTTATAACTTTGAATTGATAATGTAATTTCCGTACTTGAAAGGCGTAACACGTAAGTCCTATTGTTTTCCACCTTTCGGCCGCGTAGGTACGTAACTGAAGTTTCGTAACCAGTTGCGAAAGAAAACTTTTTCGGTTTTGTTCGAAACCGGTTACGAACGAAAACTATTTTATTCTTATACGAAACCAGTTACGAACTAACACTTTTTGTTCTTGTACGAAACTAGGGTCAGTGATACTTACTGTACTAAATTTAAAAGTAGTTGAACGTTGTTTACCAGGTCAATACCTGAATAATAAATATCCTCAATGAATAGGTACAGTACAGTCATCTTCATAAACATGTATATATTTTTCGCCGTTATCTCCAAGCAATAAGGTCCCAGAACGCACACATGTTTATGCTTACTGTACAACGTCAAAATTATATTTATAATTAAAATGTAAAAATTATGTACAGACGACGTCCGCCATGCTCGTGGTGCTGGTGATCTTCTTGCGTACCTCACTCACAACTGGGCTGCTGCCATCGAGAGTAAAGCCTCCCCCTTACTCTACACTAACTGTCAGTCTAGATATCGCAAAGTTCGTCGTTCGTAACCGGTTTCGAACAAGACCGAAAAAGTTTTCTTTCGGAACTGGTTACGAAACTCCGGTTACGTACGCGGCTGAAGGGGTTTTCCATACTAACTTACAGTGTTATGCTTCTCAGGTACGGATTTAGGACTTACTATATATTTTAAGGTAACTGCCATAGGCCGTGCCCGACAAATTAGCCGTTTTCGTGGAATTCCCTTCCCCTATATATTTTTGTGTTTTATTTTTTAGCTTGATACGTTCTGTGCGGAATGGCATAATATTTTTTTACATAAAAAGTTTGGTTTCAAATGGTGATAATAGCTGGCGCTGACCTTCAACGTAGATTGCACGTTAATTCTGGTTTTTTGAGACTTCTTATGTCATTTCGCGCAGATAAAATGTATGAAGCTATACATATTTATACATGATAGACGTCGTGGGAGCCAATAATAACCCTCTTTGTGGTTCTATGGAGACCATTATTATATGGTTCATTATATGGACTATCCAGAAGAGCGGAGGGCTACCAAATTTCTTTCCCACCTAGGTCACTATCGAGAATGCGTACATCACTATAATAGTACATTACACAACTTGGGTGGTAAAGCAAAGAAAGGCCGAGATCGCTAATGTTTGCGGCCCGAGCTGCAAGCGAGGGACGTAAACACGCGATCGAGGGCTTTCTTTGTTACCTCCCGTGTTGTGTACATAATTTTATGTCTACACTTGGCCAGAAAGCGGCTTTTTCCGTACGCGCACGCGTACGCGGCCTTTCTTTGTATTACCACCCTAGTTGTGTAATGTACTATTTCTGTAAAAAAAAACGCTTTAGCAAGTCGATTTACTGTGGGACTGAATTTTTTGCATATGCTTGAGCTTCAGCATAGACCTATCTAAATGCATGTGTAAAGGACCGGCATAACTATAAGTACGTACTATTAAGAATAGAAACTATGCACAATTTCGTTTATGTTATGATTTAGGTATTAAGACTGAGCTGAGATTTTTTTAATTAAAACCATAAAATGCGCGCACAACATGTGTGTACTTTTTATTTAAGATCAAATTATAAAAGAGACAATAAATGATTGTTTTTTTAACGCATAGGTATTTATTATTGTGTATTTATTTGTGTAAGACAGTAACACTTTCTCTTAAAACTAAATAGTATGTCTTTGAAGACAACCATGTAACATTACTTTATTACTTAATCGACATTAAACATAAATTGATTTAAAAAAACTAAACATTAACTCTTCTATTAATTAACTACTTCTCTAATGAACTTTAGTGACCATTGTTTTTTTATACTTTTTATACTTTTTTTTATACTTTATTACTTAATCGACATTAAACATAAATTGATTTAAAAAAACTAAACATTAACTCTTCTATTAATTAACTACTTCTCTAATGAACTTTAGTGACCATTGTTTTCGAAAGTTCATACTAAGTGATCACAAAAATTATAGCGGACAAAGACATTTTAATGAAGTAATAGGTAGAAATTTATTGGAGTTATCTATTTTAGAAAGACTCTCCAAGCCAGAGGTAATGCGTCGTTCTCAAGCAAAACGTTCAAATATAAGCGGTCACAAGTATAGCGGGCGTAGCAATATTAAGAAACCATTCGACTTATAGGCAAAAAACAAAGAAAAGTACACAGAATTATAGGTAAATAAACTTAAGTAAAGCAGCAGTTGCATGTAATTAGGGATGTAACGATACATAGTTTTGCCGACATGATACCGATATATTGTAGTCAATAATCGGCGATACCGATACCGATACCGATATCTTAGCTAAATAATGAAGTATGAACTTCAGATACAAATATCCTTATTATACCTAAAACTTGGCTATATTTAACAGAGAGTCAACCTTGAAAGTGTAAAGTCCAAATAAATAAATTGTCAAATTAATTTATTTTTTATTTTTTATTAAGAACCAAAGATTTAATCAACATAGTAATTATCATTGCACAACGTACTAGACCAATACATAAATTAAGACGGTAATTGAAATTACTTTTTGCAGATTTTTTTTCACACAGCAAATTATTTTCGCGCTCTTCAAATATCGGGTGTATCTAATCGGCGATACCGATATATCTGCGTATCGGTATCGTTACATCCCTACATGTAATAGTAACCTGTCCGTATAGACCATTTGACGTTCCATTTTAGAAAAAGGACATAAGTTGCATATAATTCCGTATACCACTACATGCAACAGGTGCTTTAGTTTTTTTACGTATACTTATTTTAGAAAGACTCCAAGCCAGAGTAAAATGTGAATAAAACAAAATTAGGCCCCCCTCTTAGTTTTGACACTCGACCTTAATTTCGGAATTTTCGGCTGCCACTCAGGATCGTCCGCAGTCTTCCTTTTCAACGGCTTCTTGCCGATGCTCCCCACATGGATGGGGTTATCCGAGCCGCTGAGAGGCAGTTCCTCAGAAATATCCTCGTTACTCAGGATCGCCTCCCTAGACTCCTGCAGGGTTGGGTCATTGGTGACCGGGGTCACGTCAGGGTCTATAACGGTGCCGAGTTGGGAGTTCCTGAGGGTAGAGATGGGACTTTGCACCAGAAAAATCGATAATTAAAAAATCGATTATTTCTCCCAACATTAAAATCGATGTTTGTATGAAAAATAATCGATTTTCCCAACATTAAAATCGATTATTAAATAATCGATATTTGTATGAAAAATAATCGATTCAGTATCATTAATCGATTTTTTCAAATCACAGCTATATACTATTATTAATCAACTATATATATATTTTACGGTATGAGTACATGATATGTACTAAAGGGTGCGAAATACTTGTAATGTGCTACATATACACATATTTTTTACCTAGGACTACACACGAAAGTCCCATTGGGGGTGTAGGCAGTACTAAAAAAATAGTTTGTGAGTTTCAACATGGAAATAGATTAATAAAATCGATTTTGTATCTTAAATAATCGATTATTCCTATGATCGATTATTTTTTCACATTCCTACCTGAGGGATTCCTTCTCGTCAGGGCTGAGGGCTTTGGCCAAGGGGTCAAAGGAGACCTGGGCGGTTTCAGCCACTAGACGGTCTACGAGGCTATCGTGGTCGTCCGGGTGGAAGAATCGTTTCAGGGCCAGCTTGACGCGCACATGGTTTATTTTTCTGGGCAATTCTAGACTGGAACAGATATGTGAAAAATAAGAATTGAAGAAACCGATACGAGATTTCAAACCGAAAACGATTTTGGACTTCGATACAAGATTTTCAGCCGAAAACGAATTTTGACTTTAGTGTCATCTTCGGCCGAAACCGAATTTTTTTATGGATGATGTTGATGGATTTGCGTTTGACCTTGGTCTCACCTGATGGAAAGTGTCCAAGATGGAGCACGCTTACCTAGAAGACATCCAGGTCGTAAGTCGCAGGAAACACAGGCATGTTCAATTGAATACGGTACCAGAGTAAGTACCTAAGCTAAGTATAATTAAATTATACTGTAATTTCTAAACATGTACAGTCAAACTTTACATGGATCTCGGTTTGTTCAACTATACTTACATAGAGTGGTAGTTTTAAACGGGTCAGTAAGTGCAACTAGACGCCTAGGTACATCAAAAACGGGTTTCGACTTGGTTTCGGTGTCGGCTGCCAGCCGAAACTACGGCCATAACCGAAACTGAGTTCGAGAGGTTTGCGCTGCGATCGGACAGCCTTTATTTCAAAAAGCACAAATAATTTATTTGAAATAAAAAGTGATATGTTATATACATTATTATGTCACTACTTCAAATATCAGAGACTGAATGAAAATCAATATGTTCTTTAAAAAGTCAAGACTAACTGTTATGATTTTGTTTCTTCCCACGAATTACCTTATATGGAAGTTTCGGTTTCGGCCGTAAAAACTAGTTTCGGCCGGACACTATTCGCGTTATTGCGATGAGTAGCATAAGAAGAGAGAGACTTACTCTGTTTCGGCAGTGTGCGGCAGCACGTAGTGTGACTGCAGCAGACGGATCATCTTGCCGGCTTTGGGCGCGCTCAGCTGCAGCCACTGCATCAGCGAGTGCCCCGTCACGTGGCTGGAGCGCGAGCACAGCTCCAGGATGCGCCGGAAGATGCAAAGGGACTGGAACATTCACGTATACAAAGGTATAATGAGCGACTACGGGGCGGCGGCCGCGTCTGTGCAGTACGAGCGGCGCATGAGACGCACCTAGAGCAGCAGCATTTGCTCACTCGACGCGCCGGCGAACGGACGTCTAGCGGACAAGTGCAGTCCCTACCTTCCCAGGCGCGGCGTGTTTACCACGCGCTCGCGACGCTTCCCATCCACTTCCCGCATCCCAGGCGCGGCGTGTTTACCACGCGCTCGCGACGTTTCCCATCCACTTCCCGTATCCTAGGCGCGGCGTGTTTACCACGCGCTCGCGACGATTCCCATCCACTTCCCGTATCCCAGGCGCGGCGTGTTTACCACGCGCTCGCGACGATTCCCATCCACTTCCCGTATCCATCACGTGCCTCTTCCTCCCGTATCCATAACGTCCCCTCAGGACACTAACCGATACCGCTTCGCGACCGTAACTGAACGTCCTACAGGACTTTTTAAACCGCTACCGCTCTGCTCCCGTAAAGTGCATTTCAGGACTCGCCTGAAAATCCGTATACCGCATACCGTCTCGAATCATAAGCCTTCAGCTAACGAACGATATCCCGCGTAGTTTTACAGCCATAAGCTTTCAGCCGATGAACTCTATCACTCATAACTTTTCAGTAGTAAGCGAAACTTAAAAACGCCCTTACGGCGTCATATATGTTTTGGGCCCCTCTGGCCGACAGATTAAGTGTAATACGTTTTTAGCTTAAATAAAACTTTCAGTTTGTTATTTTTGTAACCGTTGCGTTTATTTTTCATCTCCTTATCTTCGATATCCCGATTGAGCTAACTAGGAAAATCCTCCAAGTCTGAGCTAGGCTGAGGAATATGCGATAGTGACTAAACGCCACATCACAAAGGACAGGGCTAAGCGAGCGCGCAGACGGTTCCAACGCTTTGGCGGTAAAAATACCGCCAAATCAGTGCCAGCCGGAAGTGCGACACGCGGCGCGTGCACTGCGCGGCTGGTCTTTATAGCTGCATTTTTTGTTACGGGGAAAATAGTTCCGAACTGTTCAGATGGTCCTATCCTTACTTTTCAAATCATTGGACTGGAAAGTGTTAGGAAATTTTAACCAACTGAATATAATGGGGATGTTGACTAATGTTGAATTTTACAACATAATATAGTCACATGGGTTGGAAAATACTAAATTATCATAACACAGAAATAAACAAAAAGTGTTAAAAAAATATAAAGTTATGAGATGAGACCGCAAAGTTTAAAAAAAGATGGATATTTTTTTATCGTCTTAAAGAAAAATTAAAGTCAATTTCGGAATGCCTTAATAACACTGAAAAAATAAATGTATGACAACTATGTGCTTAAACACACTTTTTCGTGCCTTACGTGCGTACCTACAGCGAGGACAAGAGATGACGTCACAGGGTGCATCCGTTTTGTATGGGCCGTTTTCAACGCTCGGTGCGGTCGGCTACATTTGATTGCAATTTGTGGCTGTTATAGTAATCCAAGTGTAGTAGTTATAGGTAGGTATATATTTGTTCCTCATAAATAGTAGAATCCATTTACATCAGAAACAAAATTTAGGAGACGCGCCTATCATAAAACCTCACCTGCCGCTGCCTGACGTCGAGCCCCCGCAGCAGCGCGTCGACGGGCCCGGTGTGGTCGGCGGCGGCGCAGCAGTGCGGCCGCGCCGCCAGCAGCCCGCAGCACGCCGCGTGCTGCTCCACGCCGCAGTACCTACGGGGAACGAGGGCTACCGATATCCTGGATTGGCTTTGTGGGGCATTTCTCCAGAAATATGTCTGCGACTCATTCATCTGTCTCCATACATTTAGTATGAAAAAGGGCCAGATGAATGAGGTGACCGCAGACATATTTCTGGAGAAATGCCCTGTGACGACGCTCCTATCATATGTCAATAGGGAACGTGCACGAACTATAGGTGGCAGCACTAAACGACAAAAGAGACACGGGCGGACAATAAAGGAAACTATCACCCCTGTCAAATCAAGCTGTCAATGTCAATGATATATGTAAGTGTCAATATCAAATATAGTAAGTCGTAGCTACACTGAAGTTAATCGTCCTTCAACGCGACAAATTAACGTTATTAACGGCGTTTTCGTCAATGTGGCCCCAGCCAGCATGAGAGGGTATATGATATGATTTAGATTGGCAGCACCTTCGTCGTGCACGTTCCATATAGGCTAGATTCCTAACAGCTCAAATCAGCTTTTTATGAACGATGACGCCAGTGCCGGATTAAGCCAGCGCGAGGCCTGTAGCATTCGAAGAGGTGCTTGGTTGGTCTTAGATCAACCTTTCCCGCTGGTCCGTTGCTCGCTTTGAGCGATCGGCGAAACTTCCCAGTGGTCTGGTGCTAGACGGTTCGACCCCAGGGACCGCCTTGTTCAATACTTACCCGAGAGTCAGTAGGACTCGTAAGTTATGTCAGGTCTTTAAAAAACGGGCTATCAATACTGAAACGCGAGTTCTCATTAGTCGCTGTGTTGCCGAGCATTAGTCTTACGCGAGGCCTCTTTAATATTCATTTACCAAAATACGACTATTTCCAACAACTTTTTAAATATTTTTTGTAATCCGGACTGGCGTGAAACCTAACCTAACCTAACTTTCGCACTAAATTATAGTACATTACATAACTAGGGTAGTAATACAAAGAAGTTTGCGGCCCGAGCTGCAAGCGAGGGACGTAAATATGCGATCGAGGGTTTTCTTTATTGCCTCCCGTGTTGTGTACATCATTTTATGTCTACCAGCTGTGCTAGATAGGTTAGCTGTGCTGGTGATGAACTAAACAGTGATCGAGAACTTGTCACAACATTTAACCAGATATAGACATTTTACTTCTTTATTAATCAATTTTGATGAAGTCGCCGCTACAACTGAAAGAGGAAGAAGAACTCACTGGCAGGTGACCAACAACACGTCCGTAGTGTCCCGCTTGCCGCACGGACACCGCAGCGGCCCCGCCGCCTCCGACGAGCCCTCCGTGCACGTGGATTCTGGAAACATCGGACCGATTGTTGGAATTAGGGTTTGCTCCCGGGAAAGGGCTAGACGACTAAAAAACTGTTCAGTCCGTCAGTTAGATTATTAAAAAATATTGTACACGTATTTTTTCTATTGTTTGACAAACAAAAAATGACGAGGATAGAGTGATGAGAAGTTTCGAGTGGTACAATTTTCACCTAGGAGTGACGTCACAAGCCCCCACTCCAGAAGTTTTATGATAAGATGCAAATGTTTGAAATCTAAAAATTACACTTTGAGGGACCTAATGACAATAAAAATAACTTTTTTACTTTCGTATTTTTTTTAAGCAGCTACAATCCGGCCTCGCAAGGCGGGGCTTCTATTCTATTTCTAATCTGAAGACGCAAGCTACCTAACCGACCTAACCTAATAGAAAAAGGGGGTTGGTTTCTTTGCTTTTTCTATGCGGTGGGCTTTTTTATTATGGTACAAATTACCTTAATTAGGTTAAACTTAAGTCTTAACTTTACCTTGAAATACCTCTTTATCGCCTTGCGTCATTTGAGGTACGTTGTCTGATGGCTGAAAGAAAATGGTTTAATTAATTGCTGGGATGGATGATACGGTGAGAGAAGTACCTAGCATATTACACACCGAGGGCATTAACATAAGCAGCGCCGGCCTACAAGGACCCGGCCTAGGGGCCCGGCCAGCCTAGAGTGGCCCCAGCATCCAGTCCGAAAGCATGACTTTCCTTCTCAATAGCAAGTGCCTAGGGACCCTAGATCTCTAAATACGGCCCTGAACATAACCAATAACCCAGATCGCAAGTGTTTATAGGATCTGGAAAGGTCGATCAATCACACTGTAAGTACTTCATCAGCCCGCAATGAATTGTTACTCGGCCAATTTTACTCGCCTACTCGCCGGCGGCGGGACTACTAGGTACCTATACTATAGTCTGTCCGTTTAGGTATTTAAATAAAGGTAAACATAAAATCGGCTCGACTCGTTCAGCCAATCGAAGTAACGTTTTATATCTGTGCCGCAATATTACTGGCTGAACGACCCGATTCACGTGGTTTTTTGTTTACTTTTATTTAAATACCTAAACGGACAGTCTATAGTGCCAGTTCTCCGTGTAGGCAAAGTAAAAAGGCAAACATGTAGTCCAATCCAACTTCGGCTGTTTAGGAGCGCGCGACACGTATTCACACAATCGCACTATAGCGCGTCTGTGTGAGTGCCATCGATACTGGCTGGAGCGTTCTTGCGCATTCTTAAATCTTTGCTTGTAGTGCGTTCGTTACCAGGGCATACAATACCGACTTTACTTGTATGGGCCAATACTGAAAAACCGGTTTTTCGGTATCGACCCATACAAGTAAAACCGGTATTGCATGCCCTAGTTCGCTTCGTACACGGCGCGCACACATTCAAGCGCGCGATATACCTACCTTTTATAGGAAGAAAAACTACTGCTATTATATATACTGTGGTGTACCTAGGTATCCCGGTGCACGTCGCCAAACCTAATAGCCGGACAGACCAGCCAGTTTGGCCGGATATTTGGGTAAAAAGGCCGGACAACCAACATTATTGAGGACTAGCATTTTCCCGCGGCTTCGCCCGCGTTGTCCCCGTTATTGTCTCAAAGGAACTCTTTACCGGGATATAATGTATCCTATGTTTCAATCCAGGACTTGGTCTACTGGCATGCCAAATTTCAGCTTGATCCATCCAGTTGTTACCCCGTTATAAGGTAACAAACATCCAAACATCCAAACTTCCAAACATCCTCACAAACTTTCGCATTTATAATATTAGTGGGATTTTGTGTGTGTGAATGTGACATTATGTGACAAGGGGTGAGGGGTCCTAAGTTTCGTGACGTCACATTTCAATATCTAACGCAGAAACTTAAAAATATTTGCAACTCTACTCGTATCTGCATAGACATAAGGTTTAAATTGTTTTGTTGGCAAGTTTACTCTCGCTCCACTAGTGTCACGCGCCGGTCGCCTATGAGCTCTTTGACAAATGCATAATATTGCAACATGTATGACGTCACACTGGGGTGGGGGGTCTCTTAAATGTGACCAACTGTAACAAGGATGGATGACCCCCTAAGTCCGGTTTTATCCGGACGCCTGGCAACTGCCGGTGACTCACCTCGGCCGCATCGCTGTCGCCAGAGTTCCTTGGCGGCGCGTAGCTCCAGGCCATTAGCTTGTGGTAGGGTGTCATCGCGTAGCCGAGGTACGTGGCCTCTGCCGTCGTGGGCTCCAGGTGGTCCGGCTCTTCTGAGCTACGGAATCCGGGCGCTTGGTAGTCCTTCGGAGCGTCTACAAATACGGTCATAAATAACTCGATCGTTTGGTATAAGTTAAAACGTCACAACTAGATACAAATAAGGAAGAAATGATCTTGACGATCCTGAGTGTCGTGTCGTTTATTGTAGGAACTTATTGCCAAGTCAATAGGCCGAGCCTGTAATCCCATTATTTTTGAACCAGGATCGTACTGAACTTCACTCCGACCTTGCTCGGGCTCAGCTAAGTTTCTTGCCGGAGTCTTCTTAGCTGGGTTTAGCGAACCGGCAACTAAAACTCCCATTCGTTCGATTCACACACCCACATAAGGGCAGGTTGATCCGTTTCAACCTTCCCGCTGGTCCGCTGCTCACTTTGAGCAATCAGCATAACTTCAATAATACCCGCGGGCTTCATATTTGACCGGGTACTGAATTCCCTAGCGTTAATACACCGCTGTGGAGAAAAGAAACAGAACGTGAAAGCCAAACTCACCCTCATTATAATAAAGCCTGATAGCGATATCGTAGTTGACGGGCAGATCGCGCTGGCAGTTACGGATGAGGAACTGCGTCAGGGCCCGCAGCAGCTTCGCGGTGCGCGCCTTCACTTGCGGCAGCGAGCACTTGAGGTCGCCCCGCCCCGACCTGATGCTCATGCTGGCGCCCGAGTCATTGTACGAGTACGAGAACTTGTGGTACTCGATCAGGTTCTCGGCCGAGCACGGCCCGTCGTAGTAGCAGAGGGCGAGTTCGTCGGCCTGTTAGGTGGATTCGTTTGATCACTTGTCACTAAAGAGATAGTATACTTGGGACGTTTAGGACCGCGCGATACGTATACGGTCGAAGTGCACACATACATACAAGCCGCGCAATGTACCTTTTGTACAGTCGACGTCAGAAATATGTTTTTTCGACCTTATTTCCTTGGAATAAGAGCATAAAGTGTAAACATATTTCCATAGGCGACTGTAGGAAGAAAAATTACTGCATTATACTGTGGTAGAGGGGCCGCGAGTGCCGCGACTGAGCTTGTCGCGCTAATGTCTGCACTCTAGTCGAGAATCAATAGGCCATGCATAGGAAATGTTAAGCACAGTAGTACCGAGTAATGGACAGCAATGATTCAATGGGTTAGGTATAGGATCATTCATGGAATTTACCAGTTATGACCATCAGTTATCTGAACATAGTGTTGATAGTTTAAAATTGTAGTGTCTTAGCAGCTTGAGGTTCTACGGAAGCACTCGTCACTTACATATTTGTTGTCGAACGCGTGGAAGGCCTGGTGCACGGCGTCACTAACAAACTGCGCCAGCTCGTGTCCACACCGTCTGCGCAGCAGCTTTAGTTGGAGGCCGCGAAAGTACTCGATGCGGTAGTCCTGCTCCGGGAACGCATCCTTCAAATACGTGATGGTGCTCACGGCCACCAGTGTCAGCTGCTTTATGAACGTCACAGAGCTCGTGTAGTTATCCGTCACTTGTTTGGGAAATAGTTGCACCCATTCTTTCTCTTGTACTGCCTAAAATAAATATACGCATGTAAAGTCATCTAGATAGAGACGTATCCATGTTAATCTTACAAAATGAAATAACTTTTTGTACCTATGCCATTAAAAAAAAAACCGGTCAAGTGCGAGTCGGACTCGCGCACCGAGGATTCCGTACAAACTCATAAGTAGATACATTAATAGTTCAAGAAAAACAGTATGGTGATGAGCAAATAAGTACGTGTTACGATTTTTGCAAATTTCTCAAAAACGGTGCAAGTTAGGAAAACCGTTTTTCATCATAAATCAAAAACTACTTATTTAAGAAAAAAAAACAAAAACAGTATTTTAATCTACAAATCAAGCCCTTTCATTTGATACCCCACTCGATATAATACCTAGCACTACTTTTGATTCCCGACATCCCATTTCGGTCCCCTTTAAAAAAAAGTAAAAAAGGTATAACATTTTTTTTCTGTCCAATAGGCTCGAGTTTACGGTTTTTAACACTATTCCGAATATCAAGTCGATTAGATCCTGAGATATCTTGCTGTGACAGACAGACAGAGTCGCATCATAAGGGTTCCTTTTTTACCATTTTGGTACGGAACCCTAATTAATTACCCTTGGTTCGTGACATTTCCAGTAGCAACCAAATCTTACATTATCATCGACTCGTTTTAAATGCAATGCATACGCATACCTACATAAGCTGCTTATATTTGTCACAATATATCGATAGATAATAAATGCGGCATGTAAGTGTATATTCAGAGGAAATACATACTCGAAAATTGTAATTCCGAATATTAAAATCCCGAAAGCGTTTTTTTAGTTGGCCTAAATTTTGTTTGCCCAAAATTACATTTCCCGTATTATTATTTTCCCAATTCTCATTTCGTTGCAATTTCATTTCGCTTATGATTCGAATCGACACTTTATTAAAATTCCGAAGTATCATTTGTCAACTAGGTACTTTTTTGTGCCGAAAAGTATTTAGTCCGAAATATTGTTATCCCGCTATATCAAAAGATCGAAATTGTAGCATGTCGAAGCAAATCATCAAAAATATATATTAAATTTATAGTTTTATTTACCTACCTATTCAATACTAACTTATTCAATGGCAAAATAATACCCGCCATAAAGACGACGAAGCCCCGCTTCGTCGTCTTGGTCAAGTTATTTCATTTTGTAAGATTAACATGGCTACATCTTTGTAGTTGACCGTACATGTATAACTAAAATATAGGTGTCACAATTTAAATCCCACTAATATTATACATGCGAAAGTTTGTGAAGATGTTTGGATGTTTGTTACCTTATAACGGGGTAACAACTGGATGGATCAAGCTGAAATTTAGCATGCAAGTAGACCAAGTCCTAGATTGAAACATAGGATACATTATATCCCGGTAAAGAGTTCCTTTGGGACAATAACGGGAACAACGCGGGCGAAGCCGCGGGAAAATGCTACTCTAAAATATGTAGGTAAAGTTACAGTTTTGCTAAACACAATAACTTTAACTTACTACATTACTAAAACATACCTCATGTTGCGAAACTTTAGATATTGTAGATGTAGCCGCCATGACAAAAACGTTTTTAATTATAAAATACTATCAAATGGTATTAAATTAAAATAATAAACATTAACATCAACTGAAAAACTTTTAAATAGTAAGGAGCATTATTTGAATTTTTATTAAAGTTCATTTACACTAACGCAAATAATCTAAAATGATAATATTTTTATGAGTTTCAGTAAGTAAATAGTAATTTCCCGCCACAGCGAGCAATCTTTTGTACGCATGCGTAAAATACTTTTTTTTTTTTAATTTATTGCGTGACCATGGGTGCATGCCCTTCAGTCGAAATATTAGAAATACATAGAGAACCTTAAACTATTACATATTGGGAACCAGACAGACTTAATCTAAGTAGAAGAAAATAATTAAATTTTTTCTATAGTATTTACAATAAACTGGAATACTGGAATAAAATACAGTTCATTTGACAATAAGTCTTGAATGCGGCGGGGAACACTTAACGAATTTTTTTTAAGCTAAGTTTACACTTTGTTAAGTGCAAGTGCGAGTGCGAAGTGATTAGTTAACAGGTTTTTTGGATGTTAAGCGTTAAGTGTTAAGAAATCGTTTACACATTGTTTAGTGCAGGTGCAAAGCAACAAAATGGACGACGAACAACGATTGGAATTACGAAATATTTTTTTCATCACACTTGCTCGAAAATGGTGTCATTACACGTAGGTTTTGCGGGCCGTAAATGACCTATTACGCCCTAGGGCGTAATGGTTTTCTTTTTAAATTTGAAACGCTGGTTCTGTTTTACTCTTATTTGTCATGTTCAAAGGAAACGCTAACGTACTTTTTTAACTTTTATTACTGAAATATTTATTTAAAGAGGACTGTTATTGCAAATACATGTAAACACATATTTTTGTAACATTAATTAAATGTTTAAATAGTGCATTTCAGTATTTTGCAAAAATAATATCAACCATTTTAAGTCTTTACCGCTATGGTTTCCAAACGTGACTTGTCGTCTTGATATATGTCACTAATTTCACTGTCAGTTTTACAATTTTATTTAGGTTAAGTAAGGTTATTTTAATCAGATTTCCTCACAAGTGTGATGAAAAACATTGTGTGTGCCACGGGCGGTAAAGGAATTACAAACTCGTGTTATTAAAGCCCTCGGCTTCGCCTCGGCCTTGTAACAAACACTCGTTTGTAATTCCTTACTTACCGCCCTTGATACACAATGTACTAAAAAAGGATAGTCGCGGTCATTGCTTCAGAAATCGTAAATGAGGTATTAAATTCAACGTTTGCTCCTCAGTCCACCTCATTTTTGTACCGTTCGTGTCCATACTATGCTAACCCGCCGTGACGGCGAGCGCGGGGAGTATGCGGGTGTGAGGGGTAGCTACTTGACAGCCAAAATAGACCGAGCGTCTATTCACTTTACTTCGCACTCGCACTTGTCACTTATCAGCGTGACCGTTTACACCTACATTTTACTAATCACTTTACACTTACACTTCGCACTCGCACTTGCGACTTAACAAAGTGTAAACTTAGCTTTAGCGATATCACTAATGACACTGACAAGTAGTAACCTTTGAATACCAAAACCACGGCTGTTAATCTAGGACCAATGAAATTGGGTGTTATAATCTGTGGGTCCTAGAGTTGAGTTAGACAATACCTCTCCCGCCTCACCCCCTTCCAGCTGTCACAATTGCGCTCCGCTTGTCATCTCGTCAAGCAGCCGCCATTTTTTGAATTTGACAGCTAGTTGAACTAATGGCGATGTTCTATTTTATTTACCATTACTGTTTTAATCTTGATCGAGTGAAGTGTCGTTGATTTCTATCCGCGCTTATCCTCTCAGTTAAATCAGTAATAGTTGTGGTACCGCAGTTATATATTATAACTCAAAATGTACTACAAGTGTTGTGTTGATAACTGTGCAAGTAGACGACAGGACGTTAAGCTGCATCAGTTTCCCGCATCGGAGTTAAAGTGCATTGATAGTGATCGGCTTCGTAATTTAAGCATTCGGGCAGTACGAACACTGTTTGTATGTCACAAACATTTTGAACGCAGGTTCATTACGGAGAAATCTCGCATACGTCTCGGTGCCTATCCTAATTTGTTCTCTCAATGAGAGATCCAAAGTGGTGTACCGACTGTAATTCACGAAGCTGAGAATTTATACGGTAAGCACATAACTCAAGTTATATCTAATATATTTTACGTTCTCTCTATCACACTATTCCATAAGTATTTTATTTTGACATACATATCGCTTATATTCTGTAGAACTAGACGAGTTTATTGACCAGTAAGCATGGTATTTTTTATCGTCGGACAAAAAGAAAACACACAAAACGGTATTTGTTCCATTTGGAATTATGCCCATAAAGCAATCTTTTTGGCATTTTACATTAAAAAGGAAAATATTATACTTATAAATTGTTTGATCTACACAGTTTAATCTATATACAGAAGAAAAAAATATAACAAAAATTGGATACATCATATAGTTAGGTACCTATGCATGTGGTATTTCTTTACAAATCTCATCTCAAGCATGCTATAATAAAAATAAGTTGGAGTCACTTGGAAAACTATATGAAATAGAATATCCAATTTAGTTTCCAGAGTGGTATTTTCCAGAACAGGATATCTTAATTCAGTTTTGCATGTGGTATTTTTTTTTATAGTTCAGTAGCATATATTTCTTAACTTAGACGCATAAGATATGTATGCTACTAAATATGAAAGAATTAAGCAGTTTCTTCGCCCTTGTCTGCTCATATGTCATGTCACACAACTATTTTTATTATTCGGAATCATTATATACCATCCAGTAAGCCGCACATTCCAATTACCCGGCACCACCCTAGTTTTTAATAGTACCAGATTAGAGACTTACTCTTATTTGTCCAATAAATCATTCAAAGCAAACCGTTGATAAGTTTTTGTTTGAAACTTTGTGTCATCTTAATCATTCCATTGGTTTACTCTTTGATTATCAAATTTTGCCTAATAATAAAATTCAACATAACATGATAAAATTATTACACTTATATCATACTAGCTTTTTTACGTGACTACGTCTGCATACTGTATATGGGGAACTTCCACTACCCTTTTCCAGGATAAATTATCTTTGTTTTCCCCGGGACCGGGACTAAAATATCTCCATACCAAATTTCGTCTTAATTGGTTCAGCAATTTAAGGGTGAAGAAGAAAATTACAATATAATTTTAGGGGTAGTTACAATAATAATAATCATTATCACTATCACTACCACATAGTATAAAAAAAAGTCACTTCCCGCTGTCTTTCTCTATGTATGCTTAGATCTTTAAAACTACTCAACGGATTGTGATGTGGTTTTTTTGATAGAGTGATATAAGAGGAAGGTTTATATGTATAATACATGCATTTAGTATCAGCATTGCACCCGTGCGAAGCCGGGACGGGTCGCTAGTACGGAATAATTTTTGAATTTGCTGTATGAGATGTATGATTATTGAGAAAGAATTAGCTATTTATTTAAATTGACATCTTTACTTTCTTTTTATTAACCTATATAAGATCACAACCTTGGTTTAATGATATATGAGAAACTATGCAAATCCATACTATCATAAAATTCTAAATTTGTATAAAATCAGTTATCTATGGAAAAAACGTCATAATTTCTGGAAAAAATTAATTGCGTGTTACAGGATGGCCTATGTTTTGTACAGCACTATCTGTTTGTAGGAATTGCTTTGTCCTCTCGTCACACGAAAACAGCAAGACGGATTTGAACCAATTTTGATGGGGAATAGCTGTTGAACCCCCAGAGATATAGGATAATATGATGGTTATAGGATACTTTTTACCAGACTTCGGCAAAGCAAAAAAGATACGCGTACGAAATTGCGGACACATTCTAGCAATTTGTATGCATGTTTAAATTAAATTTTACTTTGTTAATGTTCCTTTCTTTAAACTTTTAATCTCGATTTTTCTACTTTTCAGCGAATGTGGCGTTTGATCATTGCTACTATGATAAGAGACTGCGTCGCGAAACTCACGAAGATCACACCTACTCGAAGCCCAGTTCAGACGCTGCAGGTAACTTATTACGTACATATTATACATAGTACTATTCGCTATTCTCAAATGTCTAATAAATAAATAAAATTAATAAATAAATATTAGGGGACAATTTTACACAAATCAACCTAGTCCTAAAGATAAATACATACATAAATATATAGATTGATATAATGTTTAATCATTAGGGTTAGTGAAATAAACACCTGAAAAAATCTTAAAGGACTAGCGCCATCGATCGTCATAATTGCTACAGTTCGAAGCCAACTTATCGTGTTTTATATTTACTTCATTTCAGATCCACCAGTAGAGCAGGACCCAGTTGTTCCACAGATAGTTCCACCACAACTGCCTATAACATCAGGTATTTTTTTAATATTTGCCATTCTCAAATATTGGTATCTGCTCAATGAGTACATTTCTAATATTGCCAGACCAGCGTTACATAGTAGCTATTTGTTTCATTTTCTCGAAATATTTTAGATTTCATATTTGGTCCCAACTGCTGGTGTCATTTGATGTATAAGCAGCAGTGGCGTGGCGTTGAAGAAATCCTTGGGCAAGCCGGAGCAGCTTTGGCTTCAATTTTTTTAAGAGCACTAGAGTTAATTGCAGAACTGCCTAATATTAGGCAAGCCGATGGGAGTCGAGTTCTATGGACGCCACACCACTGATAAGCAGTCAATATTATTTATATTTGTATGACCTTTCCTATATTTCAGGTCTACAAATAGAGCCAGTACCAGTTCTTCAGGAAGTCCTGAACACGCCGCAAGTGTCAGCTTTGCCAGGTAATTTAAATAACTGAGCTAGTTCATTGAAATGATAAAAGAGTAATTATTTAAAGGTGTTTAATGTTTGTACCAATATTGTCGTCGTTTTAGGGTTCCGTACCAAAATGGTAAAAAACGAACCCTTATTGTGCGACTCTGTCCGTCTGTCACAGCCAGATATATAGTGTTAAAAGTAGCTAACCCGAGCTTATTGGACATAAAACAATGTTGTACCTTTTTTTTTTAAATTGTATATTGTATATTGAGTGGGGTACCAAATGAAAGGGCGTGATTTGTAGATTAAATCACCGTTGTTATTTTTTTTCTTAAATAAGTAGTTTTTGATTTATGATAAAAAACGTTCAAAAAATACCATTCCCCCCTATTATCTCCGAAGTTACTGAACCGAAAAATCTGTAATAATTACTAATTATTAATGTTGTCCTAAATATTACAGGAAAAATATAACAGTTTACCTAACTTTCACCGTTTTTTAGAAATTTACAAAAATCGTAACACATACTTATTTGCTCCTACTAAACTAATCGCCATACAGTTTTTCTTGAACTATCTATGTTTCTACTTATGAGTTTGTACGGAACCCTCGGTACGCGAGTCCGACTCGCACTTGACCGGTTTTTAACACTTATTTGCCATGCCAGTAACAAATGAAAAAATACTAAAGGATCTGTAACATTTCTGTAAATCAGCTCTATAGGTATCTCTACCTCCATTCTTGGATAATCAAGGGGTTACTCCTGTTTGAAGTGACTGGTTTGTTGGTAAAGTTTAAGTTTAAATTAGCTTGAGTAAAGTCATTATTACCTACATTTTACTCGTGCAAACGCTTACGTAACCAAACATATTGAACTCGAATAGGTGTCCTACTTGAGCTCAAGCGGTCGCTTGATGATGTTAGTAAAGTTCGCCCGAACTTGCGATAATCGCGTAATATTAGGACTATCCCTATAGGGTACTTTTATACATATATGTACCTACATTTGTACTGCACCATCGGTGGGCGAGACCGACTCGCACTTGTCCATTGTTTCTTTCATCAATTGAAGAAGAATAAAACATATGTCCTTTTTGAAAATCCTCGTTACTATAAAGAGGTTCGATATCAAGTCTAATATTGAACCTCTTAAGATACATAATTGAAGTATACGGTGGTCAGTTATTGTTGATTATTTTTGTCTGTATGACCCTTGTGCGCCCCCCACTCCTCAGGAAAAGTCATATCACGCCTTAGTATAGTTAAACATAAAATTGATTTCTAGTTAATTTATTTCAGATACGCCGCCACTGGAGAAAAGACCAGCCCTTCGGGAGATACAAAATCTACCACAGCCGCTGACGGTGACAGGTAACTTGATTTAATTCGTTATTGAGCTTAAATTCGTAGGATATTAGGATTACTCCTTCACACTTTGGTATCCTAAATAGAAACCTGGATATCTATAATACTATCTAAAAACTAGAATATGCCTCCAACTTCGTCAACTTAATTCTTATGGCGAAGAGATTTTTTTTTATCTCGAAATTTGGTTTATAGGTAAGAATGATTTTTTTTATTTAGGGTGTTTCATTTTTCCAAACTTTTAATTTTCATTTCACTTTGCTCGGTTTTTGAGTCTCACTCATGTAAAAGCTTCATATATCAAAATTCATCAAAATCGGCGTATACTGAGAGTTGCACACTTTCGAACTTTTAACTCAAAGAACGATTTTTAGATACTCCCAAGAAAATTAATGATACTGTGAAATGTAGCAGTGCTTGATAAAAATAATGTATTAATTCCATCACAGTAAAATAAAAACGAACAATTCTTACTAAAAGTCGTCCAGCATCACAGGAAACGCGTTAGCGTCACTCATGAGGTTCCAGGTTTTATAGCATTTAGTTGTTTCTATCAATAATTAGAACCCACAAACAACTAAATGTTGTTATATTCTGAATGTGATTATGTTTAGTTAAATTACTGTATATCCAAATATTTTGAAAATATAAAATATTCGTTTCAGTACATTTACTCTTTCTGATCAGTTTGTGCAACCTTTAAATATGTTTCTATCACCTTGCAATTTTTAGATATACTGTTTTTGAATGGGAGAGACCCAGGGGGTAAGCAAATTCTGACAAAATGAAACACTGTGATTTAACCCATACAAATATGAAACACCTTAGTAGGAATAGCCAACCTTATTATCAGAAAATGTTCTTTTGAGAAAAGCTTATATTCCCGAAAGTACTTTTTTTTGTATTATCACAAACTGCACGTCACAACTAATGAAATGAACCAAAACACCGTGAATTTATCATATATAATTTAGATGATCCTATGACTACCATCCGACTCCATCTTTAGATCAGGTCCATATCAAAATAATATTGCATTCTTATCTGATTTACATATTCTTGCAAAATTTCAGCTCAATCGGTTGAAGATAGCTATCTACTTCAAAATTGAGTTGCAAAACTCCATCCCAAAAAACATAGTTACATACATATTATATCGCAAGTTAAATAAAAGCTAGTAAAAATATAAGTGTAATAAAATATGATAAATGATGATAATATAATTTATTTTGTAATATTTTAGATAAAACGCGTGAATCTAAACGCTGGGCAGCTAAACCTCGTAAGGCTGGAGCGAAACGCCGGCGGCGTGTAGTGCAGAGGGTGGCGGATTTACCGGAGGACCATCGCAGTATCTACGACGAATACAAGAAATCTGTGAAGCAGCTGGACTTCATGAAAAGGACTGAACGAGCGAGGGAATTTAGAAAAAGTGATTTATTTGAGAAATTGACCTCGAAAGTAAATCCCGTCGCAAAAAAGATAATGTGGCTACAGATTAGCCAGAGCGAAAAAAAAATTAAAGGCAGACGATTTTCTGACGAAGAAAAAATGATTGCCTTATCCTTGTTCTTGAGCGTATTGTCAACAAAAGACTCGTCAGGTTTCTGGAAGGACACCATGTCCTTTCTGACCGTCAATTCGGCTTTCGTCGGGGAAAGTCCACCGAGCAGGCTGTAACTCTTCTAATAGACACTATCGTACCTCAGCTTGATAGGGGTAGATGCTGCGTCGGTGTCTTTCTTGATCTGGCGAGGGCGTTTGACACGGTCTCGACTCCTATACTGCTCAAGAAACTAGAATCTTTCGGCATTCGCGGGACAGCTTTGGACTGGTTCTCCAGTTATCTGACGGGACGGCATCAGTGTGTACGAATTGGCAACCTAGTTAGCGGACGGGCACCTGTGTCTTTCGGCGTACCGCAAGGAAGCATATTAGGCCCAACTCTCTTCACTGCGAATATAAACGACATTATCAATCTTAAACTACCAAATAGTGAAGTCTTTTGTTACGCTGACGACACAGCTATTGTTTTTCATGGTCGCTCTTGGTTGGAGGTGCAGGACATATCAACAAAGGGTCTTCGAAAACTGTTTCAGTGGTTGGATCGGAACCTTCTCACTCTGAATGCAGCCAAGAGTAAGTTTCTATGTTTTCACAAAACAGCTTCCTCCCGCCCTTCTTCATCTCTTACTTCTCTAAAATAACATTCTGTTAACTGTGTTGCAACCCCACTCTCTCAAACTTGTCCATGTGACTCTATAAATAGGGCCAGATCTTTAAAATATCTTGGTATTGTCTTAGATGAGAATCTGAATTTTAAAAGCCATATCTCAACTACAGCAGGTCGAGTTCGGAAACTGATCTTCACCATGAGGCTGCTAAGAGAAGCAAGTGATGGTTCTACGTTGAAGATTGTTTATATGGCCCTATGTCAAGCTATTTTGGACTACTGCATTCTTGCGTGGGGGGGTTCCGCAAAGTCGACTTTGATAACCCTCGAAAGAGCTCAACGAGCTGTTCTAAAAGTATCTTTGAGACGGCCGCGTCGTTATCCAACCGTAAATCTCTATAAAGAAGCCGAAGTTCTAACAGTTCGAAAATTGTTTATATTGCGACTCGCCTTGTTCATTCATAGACAAACTGCTAAGTCGGAATTGTTGCCCAATTTATTAAAAAAAAGGATTTTCCAGGTCCCTAAACTGTCTGTCAAGACGGTTTTTGCTAAACGGTTCAAGTCGTTTCTCTTCCCGCACGTATACAATAAGTTAGTCAGAGTTTGTAATATCCAAAACTGTCAGCTATATGAGGCCAAAAAACTAATCCATAGTCTTCTGCTTTCTTGTAGCTACGAGGAATGCGAAGAAATGGTCCGCATATCGAATCTTTAGAGCGCCCACTCACAATACACATACCTCCACACACTCACACATTAATACTCCTATACCTCCTCTCAATTTCATTTCATTTCACACACAAATTACATATGCCCAATAAATAGGGCAGTTTCCTAACAACTCGAAACAGTAACTTTTTGTGAAAACGTCATAACTATTCTTTAGTGGGTATGAAGTTTGTTGGAAAATCACTCCTGCGACGTCACAAGTTGCAAATACCGATCTGCCTTCTCTTTTCTGTTTTTTCTTTGTTTTATTGAATTTTGTGCATAGTTTGTAAGATGAGTGGTAGACTCTTAGTCTGAAACAGCTTACTTTTACTACAGCCGATTACTGCACTCTATGACTTATTCTAAGATTCTCCCACTCACCGAGCTCCGATATACTCTAATGTTTAATTTAAGGACTGTTGGTTCTCACGACACAGGCCCAGCCTAGTGTGTGAACCACCGTTATATCTTATGCTCTAAAATGTATGTTAATGTCTTGTAACCCGCTTATCATAGAAATGTACCTACTATATGGCAAATAAAATTTCTTTCTTTCTTTCTTTCTTTCTTTCTTTGTACAAACAAAGCCCAAAAGCCTACAGATTTCTGAGGAAAATATTCATTCTTCCTTCAAGAAACACATTGATCCAGGTGACATCGTCCTTGAATGTGCAACCTGGCATCAACAATCAAATTTTTGAAGCCATTAGGGATCGGGTACTGATATTATACATATGGAGACAATCATTAATTATTAACTACATTATTATCCGCTACATACTATATAGACATGAAATATTGTACTGATCTCTCCTAATTTTATAAAATTAAATGTTAATCGGGTTTTTAAAATGATCAATGGCATATATCTAGCCAAATGTCCAATAGAATTTTTTAGTACAGTCGACGTCAGAAATATGATTACAGTTTTCGACCTTATTTCCTTGAAATAAGGTTGAAAAGTGTAATAGTACATTACACAAGTATGGGTGGTAAAATAAAGAAAGGTCGAGATCGCAGATGTTTGCGCCCCGAGCTGCAAGCGAGGGACGTAAATATGCGATCGAGGGCTTTCTTTATTTATTACCTCCCGTGTTGTGTACATCATTTTATACGTTCGCGTAGCGTGCGGTAAAAGCCACTTTATGGCCAGGTGTGGCATAAACATATTTCTGACGTCGACTGTACAACAAATAATTTAGGTAAGTAAATATAATGGCTGAAAAAAGGGGAGGCCTTTGCCCAGCAGTGGGACACACAAACAGGCTAGTAAAAATAATAATTATAATTCACAAATAAGATTTATACAGCTATTTTTCATTGCAGGTTGAAAATTGGGGCGAGGCAAAAAGATACTGTTCCATCATATTTGACGAGGTATCCCTTTAACCCGGCGTGGAGTACGATAAAGCCAAGGATAATATCGATGGTTTCGTACATTTGAAGGTGAAGAAACCCCAATTTGCCGACCACGCTCTAGCGTTCATGGTGCGAGGCGCAGTCCGGAAGTGGCAACAGCCTATTGCATATTACTTTTGTGAAGGCTCAACCAAAACGGATGAACTAAAAGTTATCCTAAAGGACGTCATTAATGCCGTTATTGATACCGGCCTATTGCCTGTTGCTTTGATTTCTGATCAAGGCCAATCATTCCAATCTGCCTTGAAAGGCCTCAGTAAAGATACGCAAAGAGAGCGTAATGAGGCTCAAAATCGCATTGGTAAGTGTTTTATCTTAATTCGCCGTAGTGATATAAAAATTAGGCATATTTTGTAAATTCATTTTTTTACAGGCGATATTATAACCGTGAGAGGACATCATATAAATATAATATTCGACCCTCCTCATCTCATCAAAGGGATCAGAAACAATTTTCTGACCAAAAATTTAAAATTTGAAGATAAAATATGCAAATGGAGTGACATTGTCGACGTATACCAAGCGGACTGCAGAACTGCGGTGGCCCGATTGGTGCCGAAATTAAACGACACACATGTGATTTTTTTGCCGAAACTAGGCCGAAACCGAAATTTCGGTCGGACTACAGGTAGCCATAGCTACCAAAATAAGTGAGTGAATAAAGAGAGCGAGAGCATGAACTACATCACATACTGAGGCCACTAAAGTAAGAAATGTCTACGATCACAAGTAATTGTAACATGTGATCTGAGGCTTTCTTATTTACTGGCCAAGATATATAACTATTACTGGCTAGTTTAGCCTTGTAAAATTGTAGCTTTCTGAAACGGGTCATTGAAGTATAGGCCCGGAGCTGCTAAAGGATAATTCTATCTTGATTTGTGACTAATATTAATTATAATATTAATTTGAACTCTACAAACGTATTCGTAACTTCGAGACAAACAAAACTAACTAATAAAATATTACTGCATCTATATGGCTTCTGATTTGTGCACAACAATATCACTATAATAATAAAAATATACAAAAATGTATAAAAGTTCAATATACAGGCATTATAAACTTTAGCCCTGAAAAAGATAAACACATTTATTGGCTGTATACATAGTATAAACTCTTTTGACACGTATTTTCCTTAACCACGGGTTACTTAGGTGGAAGGATAACTTTAAGAGGAAACAGGAGGGCAGTTTTTCCATACAAACGTAGTCCCCTGTTTCCTCCCTGGATAATGCCAGTAGAGCAATATTTTTCTGTCCAAAAATCTATGGCTACTATTGATATGTTCCTATGTTTTCCTTTTTACGATAAATTGATTCTCAAAAGAGATATTAACCTTCAAAATCCTAAAAAAAATGCCAGATTTTCCGCTGTGTTCACACATCCAGAAAACAAATTTGACTAGATTATTAAAAAAAAGGAAAACATAGGAACACGGCCAAAGCCTTTCTTTAATGTTTAATGAAAAAATTAGTTAAATAGGTTAAGTTTTGGGGAAGAAATCAGGGGACTACGAAACGTTGTTTTCATGAAATTTTAAAAGGTATTTTCGGTCCAAGCTGCAGTTGTCTCTATCGCGCTCTGCGGGGGAGAGGCGGGCAGTGCGGGACAGCGACACATTTTACAAATACCTAATTTTCAATTCTCTCCACTTTACTCTTTCCTCTTAACCACCCAAAAGTAATTCCTTTTTTTTCTTATCAAAAGAAAATACAATACAATATGCTCCCAGTAGTAGCCCAATGTGCGGGCGCTCAAATTCTTCTACGCTCTATGCTGTCTAAGTAATCACACTTTGTAATTTTGTTTATTACTGTACAAATAATGTGGCTTAACTTATAAATGACCTCTATTTGACATGGTTTGTAAAATGTTTTAATTACGTATATGTATTTAAACACGTTTTATTACAAAAACGTTAAATTTTATTACTAGCCCACCAATTTTTTTAACCCAATCTAATTTTATTCAGTATATTTACATTACAGTTAAATCCTTTTATAACGTCGAACCATTACAGTTAAATCCTTTTATAACGTCGAACCATTACATTACAGTTAAATCCTTTTATAACGTCGAACCATTACAGTTAAATCCTTTTATAACGTCGAACCATTACAGTTAAATCCTTTTATAACGTCGCCTAAACTTGGTCATTGACAGAAGCCCAAAAGTCTAAACTCAAGATTTGCCAACGAGCCATGGAGCGAAGTATACTCGGAGTTTGCAGAAGCGATCGTATCAGAAACACCGAACTGCGCTCTAAAACAGGCATTGCAGATGTAGGTGTCAAGACCGCCAAGCTCAAATGGGCCTGTGCTGGACACGTCTGCAGGATGCATCCCAAACGATCGTTTTTGAAGGTTAATATCTCTTTTGAGAATCAATTTATCGTAAAAAGGAAAACATAGGAACATATCAATAGTAGCCATAGATTTTTGGACAAAAAAATATTGCTCTACTGGCATTATCCAGGGAGGAAACAGGGGAATACGTTTGTATGGAAAAACTGCCCTCCTGTTTCCTCTTAAAGTTATCCTTCCACCTAAGTAACCCGTGGTTAAGGAAAATACGTGTCAAAAGAGTTTATACTATGTATACAGCCAATAAATGTGTTTATCTTTTTCAGGGCTAAAGTTTATAATGCCTGTATATTGAACTTTTATACATTTTTGTATATTTTTATTATTATAGTGATATTGTTGTGCACAAATCAGAAGCCATATAGATGCAGTAATATTTTATTAGTTAGTTTTGTTTGTCTCGAAGTTACGAATACGTTTGTAGAGTTCAAATTAATATATTATTATTAATAATAGTCACAAATCAAGATAGAATTATCCTTTAGCAGCTCCGGGCCTATACTTCAATGACCCGTTTCAGAAAGCTACAATTTTACAAGTCTAAACTAGCCAGTAATAGTTATATATCTTGGCCAGTAAATAAGAAAGCCTCAGATCACATGTTACAATTACTTGTGATCGTAGACATTTCTTACTTTACTGGCCTCAGTATGTGATGTAGTTCATGCTCTCGCTCTCTTTATTCACTCACTTATTTTGGTAGCTATGGCTACCTGTAGTCCGACCGAAATTTCGGTTTCGGCCTAGTTTCGGCAAAAAAAAACGGGTTTCAGCTTAGTTTTGGTTTCCGCTGCCATCCGGCCGAAACAGAAACTGAATTTGAGGGCTATCGTGCTGCGATCAGAAAGTCTTTATTTCAAAAAGCATAGATAATTTATTTGAAATAAGAAGTTATAAAGTTATAATTAATGATTACTCTAAATGTCAGAGACTAAATGATTAATATGTTATTTAATTAAAAATGAAGACTTTTCTGACTGATTATCATTTTTTATCGTCCCACGAATACATGACCTTATATGAAAGTTTCGGTTCTGGTTTCGGCCGAAACTGAGATCAAAACCGAAATTCGGTTTCGGCCGTGAAAACTAGTTTCGATCGGACACTAAGCTACCTGTCAACAACACCCTTATGTTATAGAAAGATCAATACATTTGAACGCTAAGTAGCAAGCATGTGCAGGGGCGTATTTACCCTAGGGCCATCCGGGCGGGCCATGGCCCGGGGCGCCAATCCAATCAATTGCATTTTGTTTTGGTTTTACCGCCATTCAATCAACTTTTACTTCTTCTGGGCGGCAAATTTCAAAATACGCCCCTGAGCATGTGAGTGGACAAAATATTTGAGTGAGCGGAATTTCGAAGACATTCAGAGTGTAAGCCTACCGTAGAGTGTAGCGTGCCGGGCACAACTGGCCGCGACTTCGCTTCTCAGACGACAGGGCATGGCCTGTCACTTTTGCACTATATTGAATGAAAAAGATAAGAAGTATTTCGTCACTACCTACTTTGAAGAAAACTCGTATCTAATAACGTCAAAAGTTACATAGGTTTAGGTTTAAAGATCATTTATTCTCATTAATAATTTACAATTCACTTATTATGAGAACTTAAAATTAGACATAAATGTTTGTAATGAGCGAGAACATAAAAAGAGGGTAAACTTAGACAAAATTCTGCCGATACATATTGTCAACGCAGGAAGGTAAACTCCGTGCGCCGAGTCGTACGTAAACAAGATACCGAAAACACTGAGTTACACTAAGTTACACATACGAACTTCATATTTAAACTTACTGCGTTGTTACCTGGAGTCAGTATCAGGTACGTGTTTTTTTTTAAGTAATGACGATTTGTGATAACAGTCGCGTGTCACAGTTGTGCTAGACGTATACTGAATCATTGAGTGCCGTTTTTTTTAAACTTCAGTAATCTGACATCTTTTTACAATGACGAGCATATATTTTATGCGACTACTGCGTTATACTTTTAAGTCAATCACTTTTCTGTATATAAGTTAGGGATCTTAACTTAAATATTCAGTGTCAAAATTTTACCAAGCAAATTAATATTGTTATTTAAATATTAGAGTCCAAACGCTTAGGCCGCGACCCGTGCTAAAGCATACGAAGGGTTAATTTCAGCTTTTATATGTAATCTCGGTCATACTGTGTAATAAAGTCGTAAGTAACGAAATATTATAACACCTGTCAAATTGTCGTCAGATTACTGAACTAATATAGTGTTAACTTGTAAGGGTTTGTGAAGCCAGCTTTAATGTAAGATACGTAGCCATACCTTTAATATCAATAAAATTGTTTCATACTCCTGTCTTTTCTTGATGCCGTTTAAAACGTCCAATAACAGTACAATTCCAAGTGCCTTAGTAAATTAAAACGTAAGAGTATGTTACGTCGTATGTACCTATGTAACCGGTAGCCGAGCTGCCGTACCATGACAAAAGATGTAGTGCAAAATGATTTTCCTTCGTACTTTATCGGAAAAGTTCTTATTTATCGTGCTCTAGTAGCTTCAGTACCCATCTTACAGCCGTAGGGTTTTTTGATAGGGCCACTTTGATATTTGACACTAAACAATAAAGTTCCATATTAATGGCTATGAAAACGTCACTCATTTAATACAATCATTGATTGACAGTTCAGGTGCCATCGTATTCCGATTGAGATCCGAGTTTCCCCGATGGAAAATCATTTTGCACTACATCTGTATCTGGTATATGAAATCCATACATACGAGTAGTTACAGTGTTTTGCCCTGGCACGGCAGCGAGTGCACTGAAGCCATTCAAAATTAAATAAAACAAGATATTTTCGCAAGGAGTGGCGGGAGGATGTACTGAATAGGGACGACTGGCGGAAAAGAGGGGAGGCATTCGCCCAGCAGTGGGACACCTAGACAGGCTATATAAAAAAAAAAAAAAGATATTTTCTATATACTATTCAATCTTGTTTTATTTGACGACCGGTTTAGCCTAGTGGTTAGTGGCTCTGCCTACGAAGCTGACGGTCCTGGGTTCGAATCCCGGTAAGAGCAAATATTATCTGTATGTATTTGTATTCCTTCTGGAACCCTACACCTTATTAAATATATCGTCGTCTAGCATCCATAACACAAGCCTAATTGAGCTAACTATGGGACTAGTTCGATTTGTGTAAGATTGTCCCCTAATATTTATTTAATTACCTGCGCGATACACAGTATTAGTTTACTATGGTAACCTTATTCTGGCAACTCAAAGCCTACCCGTGGAATGCCCCCTTGAGTACAGGTAGTTTCACGAGAGCTGAGGCCACGCACACAACAACACTGTCATGTAATGACAGCGGGATTTTGAAATTACTGTCCCTTTTTCGTACCGATAGCAGGTTCAACTGTGAATTGCAAGATAGACCAAAAAGTTTATTTAAACTATAGCCTTGTGTTTATTTACTCACTCATTCATTTCATTCATTCACTTTTTTTTGCAATCAGTACTTCATTTAGCTGTGTGTGTAATCATTCACCTCAACTTTCGTGAAATTACCTATACAATGAATGCTTATTACATAGAGCGACTGCTATCTGCCTGTAAGTATATCAGGAACCAAGGTATAAAGTTTAAATAAAAAACCTGTAGCAGGTAATCTTTAATTATTTTATTTATTGCTGTTGTTACACCTAAATGTCACATTTTCTAGAAATTATAAAAAAATATAGTCAAATTTGCACGTATGGTGGCCAGCTAGAGGATAGTGTGTGTTATAAAAGGTTTTTAACTTTTTACTGTATTTTATTTTTTGATGACCCTTTTTTATTACTCACAATAAAATCATTCAGTACAATAGGGATGATGACTGGGTTAATAATATGTAATTCTATTTAGTCCGTCAGTTAGATTATGGAAAAATATGGGATACGTATTTTTTGATTTACCAAAATATTAAAAATCGACAAAGTTATAGATCATCAAACTTCTGGAGTGGGGGCTTGTGACGTCACTCTTGAGTACAATTTGTACTCAAGAGTGACGTCACTCGAAACTTCTAAGCACTCTATCCTCGTCAGTTTTTGTTTGTCAAACAAAACAAAAAATATTTGTACAATATTTTTTCATAATATAACAGACGGACTAAACAGTTTTTTTTAGTCATCTAGCCTATTGTAACATTTGCGTACATTGAACCGCTTTTTGAAACCGCTCATGAGTGTTGGCCAATTCTAGATTTTTAAACTGTGACATAGCTTTCGTTTATTGACAAATAAATATATGACGAAGTGAATAAATAGCTTAGCCGATCGGTCTCAATCATTGTTACTATTTGGGCGCGTATGTCAAGGAAACACTCGGAAATGGACACACTTCGTTATCTCAACTAATCACTTGGGTTCATGTGAACACTCTTGCCACTAATTACTGTGATTTTTACAAGTTTAAGAGCCAATGGTTTGGTTCGCGAACACAACACATTAATTTTCCTAATATCGCGTCCAACCCGCGCGCGAAACTCTAACTGTCAACAACTGTCAATGTCATTGAATCGAACCACTCCATTCGGGTTACTAAATTGCCCGCTCTCAAATCATTTAAACATGTTTCCATTTTAAATTGGATTTTGACTACTAATTAAATCCACGCTTCGTCATATATATATATATATGTATCAATAAAATAATATCTATAAATAGGTTTGGACGCGTGGCTGGATGTCTGTCACGCTGTTCATGTGTACCTGTAGAATTAATAAAACGATAAGAAAAAAACAAGTACACTTTATGACACAACGGAAATGCTAGAAGGAACAAAATGAATATCAACTGCTTGCTTTTAAACTACATTATTCTAGAACTAAGCTACAGGTGTAAGAAAATCGGCGAGATATCATATCATCACTATCATCAGCCTATACTGAGGTGCTCATGAGGAATCGACAAGATTATAACCACGCATTCCTGAGGTCATTAGGAGTAAAAATCGTTATATAACATAATGTCAAAATCGCCAAAAAATATTTTTTTTCTCGTTACGATGATATTTTTTTATTGGATTTAGTAGATTTCGTGGTTAAAATCTGTCGAATTCGGCAAAAAAAATGTTATTCTAGCTACGATGTTTTTTTTTATCTCACGAGCACTTTCGTGTTACGTTACGATCAGTCATTGGTCAACAGTGCGGTAAAAGTAGTGACTGCAGAGTTTCCTCGTACGAATCCGGGCCCCGATTTGCATAATATGGCTAAATTAACACGATGATAAGTGATCAACATTCCCGTGTGGTGACTGTACAGTACAATGTACTCCTATATTATAGTTGAATAATTACTTGACAGTATTTCTTAGCACAGTAGGTGCAAGTATATGATGACGCACCTGGCAGCGGTCGATGTGGACACACCGGGCAGATGTACCTATATACACATACATACATACACCGTAGGTGCAGGTATGAACAGTCACCTGGAAGCGGTCGATGTTGCGCTGCTGGTGGTGGCGCGGCACGTTGTGCGCACGCGCGAGGTGTTGGCGCACGTTGCCCGGACGAGAGAACGTGTCGCGACACACCGGGCAGATGTACCTATATACACATACATACAATTCAATACAATTATACTTTTAAAGCACACCAAAAGAAAAATTACAAAAATACACACTGTCGCCTCTCCAATCCAAACCTACTTTAACGTCCGTTCCGTATAGTAAGATGTTAATACGACCAAATTATACTGGTCTCTTGGTCGTTATATCCGAAATATACTGTATATGCACTAGAACTGTGTTAATGATTGTCATCTATAAATGTTCTCAAGGTGCGCTTTATCACCGAGCACTCCGGTTAGAACGTCCACATATTGCTGGATTTTGGTCGTTATATCCGGAATGTACTGGATATGCACTAGCAGTATTAATAAATAAATATCCGGGGACAATCTTACACAAATCGAGCTAGTCCCTAAACTAAGCAATATTTGCCCTTACCAGTATTTAAACCCGGGACCTCTAGCTTCGTAGGCGGTGGCACTCCCACTGAGCTAAACGTGTCGTCAAATAATGATGGTCGCCTATATAAGTTCTCAAGGTGCGCCTTATCACCGACCACTTCGGTTACAGCGACCAAATATTGCTAATCTCTGTCGTTATATCCGGAATTCACTGTATATGCACTTGCAGTGTTAATGATGCTCACCTGTATCTGTTCTCCCGGTGCGCTTTGAACACGTGCACTTGCAGCAGTTTCTTCGATTTCTCGCGCTTCAGGCACAGCGAGCACTGCAATATGAACCAAGCACTGACGTATATAAAGGACAGGGCTAAGCGAGCGCGCAGACGGTTCCAACGTTTTGGCGGTAAAAATACCGCCAAATCAGTACCAGCCGGTAGTGTGGCGCGCGTGCACTGCGCAGCTGGTCTTTATAGCTGCATTTTTTGCGAACTGTTCGGATGCGCCTATCCTTACTTTTGAAATCATTGGAACCAAGTCTGAGAACTCCGTTGGTGACGTTCAAAAATAATAGCTAATAATCCGTTACTTCCCCGTGGCACTGCTATTTTGGAACCACTGTTAGTTTTATCAAAGACCATTAAAACAAGAGGACTGTTATTCTCCATACAAAAAGCTGTTCCCCGATATTTACAACGCCATCTATGTATAAGCTTGGTATAAGAATTATATTATTTACAATTATTCAACTCTGCAAGCGTGACACGGTATTTAAATGTGAGAATTTATTTATTATTAGCTGTTTACGAACTAATTCTTACTGTACTATGTTTCTTTGTTCAATTATAACATCGTTC
The DNA here is from genome assembly GCA_947034925.1 of Eudemis profundana. Classification (NCBI taxonomy): domain Eukaryota; kingdom Metazoa; phylum Arthropoda; class Insecta; order Lepidoptera; family Tortricidae; genus Eudemis; species Eudemis profundana. Next base: position 34,304,465 of record OX344794.1, read on the forward strand.
AATGTTTAGTTTTTTAGAGCCATCTAGTTTTTGCCTGGATATCCCCTTACGGTCGGGGCACGATCCAAAGTGTGGAGAGTGACAGTCCTCTTATTTTAATGGTCCTTGGTTTTATCCACAAACTAACTTTTGTAAACCCACCGATATTATTGGAAATCGACGGAGCTCCGTTCCGCGGAGCTCCTACTTTTAGGCTGTTTGCCCTTCGGGCAACTGAAGCTACCTAACGAACCTAAACCTACCTAACCTGCCTAATATGTAATGTAGGCTAGTTGTGCCAAAATAGTAGTGCCACGGGGCAGATTGTTAACTATTTAAATTGAAGGGATTTTTACAAAAACCATGCAACTAACTGAGCTTGTTAAAACCTATTGTCATTAAACATGTTTCTCTATATAGTATCAACCAGTCTAGTCAGTTATGTTGTTTTTGTAAGCATCCTTTCAATTTCTAGCCTTAAAAATATTGATAATTTTACCACGAAATAAAAACTAGAGAATAGGTCTGGAGGAGACCGAAAATAAGGTAAGGGCACTAGTGTTTGTCATAGGACCAGTAGTTGACAGTATAACTACTAAATTGAAATGTGACATAGACTAGGGAATAATCCAACAAAGTTATAGTCAGCTGTAAATCTAATTAAAATGTCTCCAGAAAGTAACGGTCAACTATTACTTTATAGTACTCATAACTAGTCCTTAATGTCAACCACTAGTGCACTATACTATGAAAGGAATATGTACGGATGCAAACATTCCTCCAACTTTATTTTTGCAACAGAAAATATTTAATGGAATTCTTCTTTAAATTATTTAAACGTATGGAAACTTCGGGTCTTGATTAAATATTAAGTAATTATTTTTTAATTTAATATTACTTAATTTTGACTTTTTTATTATTTTAGAAATTTTGCATTTTAAAGGCAAAAATAGTATTTCTTTTTCGTTTACATTTTTGAAGTAAACTCCGTCCTTTTTAATGTGTTAAATAAAGATCATTTAAATCACACGTACAAAAACCAGTAACGTTTAAAAATAAATTTAGCTCTATCCCACTGCTGGGCTGAGAATTTCCCTCCCCTTTTCCACTAAAATGAATAAAATACAGTCGAAACCTTAAGAACATGACGGTATAAAAATAATCGAAAAATGTTCGCATCTTTGCACAAAGAAAAAAACTAGTGCCTTTACCTTACCTCTCGAATACGGCGGCGGCGGCAGCTCTAGCGGTCCCGTTTTGTTTCTCAAAGTAGATACCGCATCATTAACGCGTCAGAAAGAGAAAGGTGCAGTATTTTCAACGAAAAACAGCGTACAAGTCTTGTTTATGTCAAAAGCCTAAAATAATGTAGTCATTTCAAAAAATAAAGAACATTCCTTTGGTTAGATAAGGTAGATGTCCGAGTGCTTGACACTGTGCCAGTAATTGCCACATTGGATGTTATTTTATTAGTAATAGAAGTAACAAGCACTAGCACTTATACCTTAAATAAAGAATTTCAAAAAAGAAAAAAGGTAAGTAACAAGAAATAACTTAGAAAAATTAATGCTAAAAGAAAAACTTGTTCAAGAATTTTATTCATAACTTTTTTTATAATTTTTATAATTTACTACAACCTCGGACAAATAAAGCCAGAACTGTAGATGTTAATTGTATTTTTATTGACAATATAAAAAATTGATTACTTCTATTTTGGTTCAATACCAATAAAGATCGATTATCTAAAATGAATATACGAATATCTTAAATAATCAGCTCACTATTTTATTACATTTAGTACCAAAATGTAACGAAACAGTGGATATTTCATTGAACCTACAACTCATAAATAAATAAGTTAATTAATATTGATGTTAATTTTATATTTCATTATTGTAACTACCAATACTGATTATTATGTTGTTATTTCATTTTATTAATTGATTACTAAATTACATTATTATATAAAATTATAAATCATATAAAAACGGGATATATATAGAGATTCTAGTTCAAGTATGCGAGAAAATTCTGTCTGTCAGTCAATCAGTTAGTTAGTTACAACTACGCTAATCGCGTGTCAGAAATCATTCAGAACTGTGCCCTATATATATCAGTTATTTAGTAGCAACGTGGCAGCTGTCTGTCAGTCGACTCGCAGCCATCTGTCAGTCGAATGTTAGTAATAAGGCAGTTTTCTGTCAGTCAAATTGCAGTCATCTGTCAGTTGAATGTTAGGTAGTTGGTAGTTGTTTGTCAGTCGAACGGCAGTCATCTGCCAGTAGAATGTTATTTATTTGGCGGTTGTCAGTTGTCTGTCAGGACCGGCTCTAGTTGTCAGTCAGTTGAATGGCGCTTACATGTCAGTTGAATGATAAGTATCAGTCAGTTGAACGTATATTATTTGTCAGTTGTCGGTCAGTTACGTGTCAGTTGTCTGGCAGTTATTTGTCCGTTTTCTGTGTGTTGAATAGCAGTTGTCCGTGAGTTATCCGTCAGTTTAGTGACAGTTCTGTCAGTTAAATGTATGTTATTTGTCAGTTGTCTATCAGTGACCGGGCTAGAGCTGCACGCGCACGACGGGCGGCTGCTGCGCGTCGGGCAGCGCGTGCACCCTGCGCGCGTGCGCGCGCACTTTGTTGGGTTTCTCGAAGCGGTGCGCGCACACGGGGCACAGGTAGCCGTAGCGCCGCCCGGTGTGGGCGTTGTGCTTGTGGATTTGGAGGAACTTGCGCGATTTGAGGCGTTTCGGGCACATGTCACACTGGCGTTAAAGAGGGTTAGCGTTAATCATAAATCCCGAATCATCCTGTATATCCAACAGAGATGGGCCGACTACGGATTTTGCTGACTAGCTAGTCGGCCGACTAATCGGTTCCTAATTTGCCGATTAATCGGCTGACTAGTTGGCATTGCCGATCATAGTTATTAGCTATGTACGGGTACAATCGGAAATGTAACTCTATTTACCAAGTGTGATGTGCCACAAAAGTTTAATCATTAAAATATTACATGTTACATCTTTAAAAAGCTTAATAAGTTGATAATATTTTTTTTGTATTTGAGTAAAGTACGTAAAAATATAAAATAATTAAGAAAAATATGGTTTAATTTCCTGTCTCCTATATTCTCCGCTAGGCAATAGTGCCGAATATTCGGCATTCTTTGCCGACTAGTCGCTGACTAATCAATTAATCACTGAAAGAAAGAAGAAAATACATATATTTATGACAGCAGAAAGTTACAAAAAATAGAAAAATATACAAGAAAACACAAAGAAATTAAAAATCTTGCTGCCACAAAAAGGTCCCACCTCAGCATAATACCAACTCCAGAGCTGGCGCTGGTCTTCCAGTGGAACCAGACACTGCACACTTAACCACTGGAGCACTTAATCAATTTATTGAACATTGCACTTTACTGATACAATGAGGATCGTAATAGCTCGATATTTTTTTTATTCGGTTAGTACAGTCGGCCTCAAAAGTAGCTGGACACTTTAGTACAGTAAACGGCCATAAAGAATGCACATCGGCAATCATCGCATTTCCGAATACAAACGAATGCTAATTTCCATGAACATCAAATATTAGATTAATCGTTCATCAGAATTTGAATTTAGAACTAAGTACTTTATTGTTGTTTTGTTTTGATTTCACGTGGAATATATAGAGCTGTAAAACACGATGTAATTATATTTAATTATTACCTGTTGAGGAAAAATAATATACATACATATATATGTATATATACATATATGCACGCCCATATTCCTAAAAGGGGTTGACTGAGCATTAGCAACTGATGTTATACTACTAGCATATTTAAATGTGGGTTTAAAGATCGACAAAAAGTGTAATACGAGTATTGCGGTGACGGTATATAAACATTGTAGATAATTTCGCGTGACTGGTAAAGTAACGGCTTACCTTTTTTTCCTATAGATGCCATAGTACAAATTTAATTTTGTAAAAGTTTTAGCAACTCTATATATATATTGACTTGGATATGCGACTGCACTCTCTCGCATTTGAACAGAACAACGACTGACAAAACAAACGTCATGGTGTGTGCGACACAGATATCGCTATACGAAGTCGAAATTAGCCGATTGCCTCTTTCCAAAGATCGATGTGCATTCTTTATCGCCGTTTACTGTACTACGCCACGATACAAATGTGTGCAGCAACTTTTGAGGCCGACCTACAGGTTGGACCTATAGAATGTGTATACAGGATGTCACCTGGAAGTGGTCGACGCTACCGGGTGTGTATACAGGGTGTCACCTAGAAGTGGTCGACGCTACAGGGTGTGTATACAGAGTGTCACCTGGAAGTGGTCGACGCTACAGGGTGTGTATACAGAGTGTCACCTGGAAGTGGTCGACGCTACAGGGTGTGTATACAGAGTGTCACCTGGAAGTGGTCGACGCTACAGGGTGTGTATACAGGATGTCACCTGGAAGTGATCGACGCTACAGGATGTGCATACAGGGTGTCACCTGGAAGTGGTCGACGCTACAGGGTGTCTATACAGGGTACCTGGAAGTTCTTGTCGGGCAGGTGTATGGCGATGTGCTGCACGAGGTTGGAGCGACGGTGGAACGACGCGCCGCAGTGGTCGCAGATGTAGGTCGGAGCTACAGGGTGTGTATACAGACAGGGTGTCACCTGGAAGTGGTCGACGCTACAGGGTGTGTATACAGGGTGTCACCTGGAACTGGTCAACGCTACAGGGTGTGTATACAGGGTACCTGGAAGTTCTTGTCGGGCAGGTGTATGGCGATGTGTTGCACGAGGTTGGAGCGACGGTGGAACGACGCGCCGCAGTGGTCGCAGATGTAGGTCGGAGCTACAGGGTGTGTATACAGGGTGTCACCAGGAAGTGGTCGACGCCACAGGGTGTGTATACAGGGTGTCACCTGGAAGTTGTCGACGCTACAGGGTGTGTATACAGGGTACCTGGAAGTTCTTGTCGGGCAGGTGTATGGCGATGTGTTGCACGAGGTTGGAGCGACGGTGGAACGACGCGCCGCAGTGGTCGCAGATGTAGGGGCGCTCGCCCGTGTGCCGCCGCTCGTGGATCTAAAAAACCGGTGCGAGTGCGAGTTAAGACTCGCGTGGGGAGGGTTCCGTAAGTTCAAATATAAAACAATTATACATTATTGCACTGACTTCTTATAGGTTTTTATATAATCTATAGCTGTAGGACTATTTTCCATATTTTTTTTTTTCAAAATTCTACGTCCAATAGTTTCGGAGATAAGGGGGGAATGGACAATTTTTGCCTATTTTCTTAAATAACTTCAAAACTATTAATATAAATATATTTGAGATGACATATTTTCACCTATTTTCTGGTTTATTTTTGTGTCAATTCCGCTACCCGAAGATTGTTTAGAATATCGCTGTATAGCGATAAGACCTGTTGCCTTTTTAAATTGTTTTAATTATGTAATGTACCTCTTGTAATGTGTTTTTCCGGTGTGCAATAGGAGTATTCCACGGGAACGTTACATAAGCGAACTATCTTTTAATACTTTCGACATGTAAAATTAGGAAGCTGTATGTCGGTATAGTAATATCACAACTTGGCTTTAAGATTGATATTGTTAGCAGCTGATAAGTTTAATTAGGGTAGCTACTATAGCGTTACGTAAGCGAGAAAAAGTTGATGTTTCCATGGAATGCTCCAATAAAGTATTTTATGCCACACCTGGCCATAAAGTGACTTTTTCCGCACGGAAAAAAGCCGCTTTCTGGCCAAGTGTAGACAGAAATGATGTACACAACACAGTAATAAAGAAAGCCCCGATCGCATATTTACGTCCCTCAGTTGCGGCTCGGGCCGCAAACATCTTCGATCTCGGCCTTTCTTTGTATTACCACCATAGTTGTGTAATGTACTATTAATTGCATATTTGAGAAAAGCACTATATATAGATACCTCGGCGTGAAATGGGGGTGCCAGCCTCGTAACTATCTATATGTGCTCGGCCGGCAACCCCTTACTTCCCGGCCTCTGTAGTAATGTACTAATGTATTGTTTACTACCGTGAGAGCCTCCTTGGTGGCAGAGCTATACTCGCAGTAAGCGCATTTATGTATGCGGCCGAGCCCGTGGCGAGCCCTCTTGTGTTCCTGAAGCTGGTTGTTGTTGCGGCACCTCTTCCCACATGCCTGATAACAATATTACATCCATGTAGTAGCAACATCATCATCACTACATAGTATAAAACAAAGTCGCCTTCTCTGTCCCTATGTCCCTATGTATGCTTAAATCTTTAAAACTACGCAACGGCTTTTATGCGGTTTTTTTAATAGATAGAGTGATTGAAGAGGAAGGTTTATATGTATCATACATGCATAATATAATAGAGAAACACCGTGCGAAGCCGGGTCGGGTCGCTAGTCATTTATAAATGTTCTGGGTCTCCTTGCTTGCTATGGTATAGAAAGACCTCTCAGTTTATGGACTATCGATATTAATAGTAGTTTATTAGAAGAGCAAAATTGGAAAATTTATGTCTCAGGCAGGATTCGAACCTGCATTTCCTGCATACAGGATGTCACATGGATGTGGTCGGAGCTACAGGCTGTCACCTGGAAGTGGTCAGAGCGACAGGGTGTGTATGCAGGGTGTCACCTGGAAGTGGTCAGAGCTACAGGGTGTGTATACAGGGTGTCACCTGAAAGTGGTCAGAGCTACAGGGACTATCAATATTAATAGTAGTTTATTAGAAGAGCAAAATTGGAAAATTTATGTCTCAGGCAGGATTCGAACCTGCATTTCCTGCATACAGGATGTCACATGGAAGTGGTCGGAGCTACAGGCTGTCACCTGGAAGTGGTCAGAGCGACAGGGTGTGTATGCAGGGTGTCACCTGGAGGGGTGCTAGACAGGAAACCTCCTAGAGTGTCTGGATTCTTCTCATTCCTCTTGATCCGGTTGATCCGCAGGAAAGGGAAGCGTCTTGGCCGGTGCACCCCGGGAGCAACGGCAAGTGATTTCTTAGGGGCCCCTAATTGATCACCTGCCGATGCTGCGAATGAGCCTGTCAGGGGGGGTTGGGGGGTCCCGCACCGGGTTTCCTCTGTTAGAGGACTCTCCAGGTGCGGCACGCGAGGGCGGAGCGTCGGGCACGGGCAGCATCCCTCCGACGTCTCCTTTTGGGGGGCACTGCGGGCAGGCACCAGACGGGCGACCTGTGCCGTTGCGTGGTGGCGGTGGACTAGTCCTCTGCGTCCCGTTAGCGGGACATAGAGGACTGGTCCATCGCGGTCCGTAAACCTGACTGTCCCCAGCAACGAGGGCTGGCGACGGTCAGGAACGGACGGGCGAGTGTCTGCGGGGTAGGGGCGTGTGTCCTCCCGTCGACGGCTGCGGGGCAGGGGCGTTTGTCCTCCCGTGGCGGTGAGGGTGGGACTGGCGCCGGATACACGATTGGACCCCGTGTGTTCGGTGCCGGTTCCTGGTTTCCCCGGGGGACGGCCGTTGGTCGGGGGGAAGCAGGTGAGGGAAGGCACACTGGCCATGCTACAGTGTGCCTTTTTCGGAGAGGGTTCGCCCTAGGGCGAAGGTGCCGGTGATGTCGTATGGTGGCTTGCTAGCGATCCCATGGCATCACCATGAAGGCACAGGGTGGAAGCATCCCTGAGTTTTAGTGGGTAGGCCAATCCCTTCTGGAGCGGAGAGCCCCACATAACCAATGCGTAACATCTGGCTGTCACCCCCGATGGCCTTAGGTTACGTAGTGGTATGCAGTTTCATGCATTTCTCCGGGTTAAAAAAAAAAAAAAAAAGGGTGTCACCTGGAAGTGGTCAGAGCTACAGGGTGTGTATACAGGGTGTCACCTGAAAGTGGTCAGAGCTACAGGGACTATCGATATTAATAGTAGTTTATTAGAAGAGAAAAATTGGAAAATTCTATGTCTTAGGCAGGATTCGAACCTGCATTTCCTCGGCTATCCGGGCCAACACAGGCGCTACCAACTACGCCACCTAAACGTTGCCCAATTCATCAAAATTTCAACCAGTCTCCTTGACATAATCCTGGGTGACGTATGTAGCATCTTCTTAAAAAATATTAAAAAAAACTCCTTTCGAAAAAAAAAATTGTTTTCGTCATGTCGAAATGCCTGTGTTGTCCCTAACATAAATGTTTTATGTTTTAGGATTCCCGCCTAATCCTCTCATAAAAATCAAAATTATTTATCTCCTTGCGTGTCTGATTCCAAACTTTGACATTGGCAAATACACCCCACATCAAGGGCGTGTGCGCCAAAGAAAAAAAAAACTCCTTTGTGAAGTCGGTTATCAAAGACAACCCACCTCGCAGACGCAGTAGTTGGTGTGGAACCGCATGTGCGCTTTGTAGGTTGCCTTCATGCGGAACTCCTTACTGCACGTGCCGCACTTGTATGATGCCGCGTTGGGGATCGTCGCCCGGCGGCGGGCGGGAGGCTTCTTCTGCTGGAGCTGCAGAGATTACAATAGGGAATATGCATGATATTTTTAATTTACTTAAATAAAACCTCATTCATGTAAAAAACAGTAGGAAAAAAATATTTTTCGAATAACTATAAAAATAACCAAGATATAACACAACAAAGATTTATCTCTATCTCTTTCGCGCAAAACAGAATATAGTATGGAGATTGTATGGCGGCCGTGTACTATGACGTCATAGTCCATATCGGATCTCTCTCCAATCGCTGTCTGATTAGTGGTTTAAAATGTTTATATCTTCCGTGTTTCTCGGTCGATTTCAATTTTATTTTGACTGTATGTCATCTTTTTTACAGTATTTTAAAATTTTGTTAAGAAATCTGTTAAAAAAAATCATGCATATTCCCTATTGCTAATGGTATATATATTTATTGGCAGCGTCAGCTTTTGTATACTGTAGCTAGCAGTGGCGTGGAGTAAAAGATATTTTTGAGCAAGCCGGTGCAGATTTGGCGTACATTTTCCTTAAGAGCTGTAGGATAAGGTATTCAAATGCCTGATATTAGGCAAGCCGGTAGGAATCGAGTTCTTTGGACGCCACGCCACTGGTAGCTAGTTGTAATGATGTTAGCTTAATAGGCTATTTCTCGACGTGAAACACACATTTCCCATTTTGTATTTAATAACATCTGAAACATTGTTGTTAAAACATAATGTTTTGAAAAAAAACTGTGCCCAGTTATTTGCTTGTTGCATTTTATAAATGTCATTTTATTTAATAATGTCACAATTCGACGACAACAACGTATATGATTCTAATTGCAGAACAACTCCTTAGCACTTTGCACCATGTATGTTTTTGTCGTCGAATTGTTGTAATGTTTTTTTTTTAAAAGAGAAACTTCTTCAGAATCAGACATGTAAAAGAGCCCTAGAGGCCTACTTGCAGAAATAAATGAGTTTGAGTTTGGATATCTTTGCAGTGTATGCCATCTTGACGGTCACACATAATCCAAAATAATGCTGTGTTTCCAGGGATGTGCAAGGATGCGCAGCAAGGGATGTTTGTCATGAAGAAGTTACTTTCATCACCACATTTTCAATTTTAAGTTCAAAATATGTTTTAGTACTAAAAAGTAGGGATGTCACGATACCGATGCCGATATATCAGTATTGCCGATTATATACAACCAATAATTGAAGAGCGCGAAAAGAATTTTTGTATGAAAAAAAATCTGCAAAAAGTAATTTCAATTACTGACTTAATTTATATATTGGTCTATTACCTTGTGCAATAATAATTACTATGTTAATTATACAGGGTGGGAGGGACTATACCGACATACTTTAGCCATGAATTCCTGGTGGTGTGATGAGTAAATAATGTTATATCAACATGGGTGGAATATTGTCATTTTACATTAATAGTCTTATGGAACAAAATAAATCAGTAAATTCAGCCCCTCGTTATAAACATGACCTTACTGGAGGAAAAGTTATCAAAAAGAAAGAAACAAGCTAAAATGGAAACGAAAGGTCAATTTTTTGGCCTCGTAGTTGCTTACCATCAAATACTGCGAAGGTTAATTGCTGTTTAGTTAATGGATTTTAAACAATTAGTAAAACTATCTTAGTCACATTTATTAGGGCTTGTTACACACTTGGGAGTTTTCATTTAAAAAATAATGAATATCTCTGAAAGTAAGCGTTTTTCGACTATACATCACATAACTTTTTTTACTCGTCACACCACCAGGAATTCATGGCTAAAGTACGTCGGTATAGTCCCTCCCGCCTTGTATATTTGGTTCATAATAAAAAAAAAACTGTTTTGACAGTTTATTTATTTTTACTTTACACCTTCAAGGTTGACTCTCTGTTAAATATAGCCAAGTTTTAGGTACAATAAGGACATACAAATAATAAATCTGAAGTTAATACTTCATTAGTTAGCTACAAGGGTGGTTTGATAAGTACCTGTAATTAAGTACTTCTAGAATCTTGACATGCTCATGTTTCCGGCTATTGTATGACACATTATTTATAAGTATTTAGGCCAAATTTCAATACAGTCGCATCTTTATTCTTTGAATTATGGATCACAAACTGCACGACTCCGACGACGACGTGGACGTAACTATGAAAAAATTAAAACAGTTCGCCAAATCGCCAATGAAAAAAATAATATTATGTCTATTTTTGGAGACTCTATAACTGTTATAGTTTTTTATTAGAATATAGTTTTTTTTTTAAATAAGAGCCGATTCTTGACAGTATTGGCTCAAAATTGACACAGACTAATAAAACATAAAAAATTGGAAACCACATGTCTAGTGATCAATGATGAAGATTTAGGTGATAGCTAAAGTCCTTGACTTACGTGTTCGTGATTTTAAGAAACTTAAACACATTATTCACAAGAATGGGATAAGCAACAGAGTGTGGCTCCAAATGAGCACCAAAAATGGGTTCACGAACTCAACTTGCAAGTCGGTTCAGGAAAAAACAGGATAGCGAGTATTTATTGATCTATCACCATTGTTTACACTGGATTTCTAGCAAGTTATTTGTATTCACCAAGTTAAAAAAATAGAAAAAGAAAAAAGTTGTACCCTAGTAAATATACCCAGAAGCCTGTCATGCGACTACTTTACAATTTTTTAATTTGTAAGAAAAAAATTTATGCCACAACAATAATACTTAGTGTATTGAGCTAGTAAATAGCCTAGCTACAAATTGTATTAACATAAGGTTTTTCTATCTTTACTCTAAATACCTCAATACAGGTACTTATCAAACCACCCTTGTAAAATATCGGTATCGGTATTGCCGATAATTTACTACAAATATCGGTATCAGTATCGTGTCGGCAAAATGATGTATCATTACGTCCCTAAATAAGTGTTTCACTATATTTTTATTAAACAAAATAGATAGTCATAATTTGTTTCATATTATCTAGTTTTAAATTTGTCTCATTATAAGTTGATGAATGAGAAGTCCCTATGACAGCTCAAAAGGGCCATGAGAACTCCGGCCTCAGCTGATCTGTTATCAGATTCATAAGATTTGTCTACAAAAGAAGCAATAAAAAGGACATACTTGTTTAATTTTAGGTTTCTCCTCGACCTCTTCACTATAATCAAGCAGCGGCACTTCCTTATCATCGTCATAATCATTCTGGAAGTCATCAAACGAACATTCATACTCAAGCTCCTCTACTTTCTCCACTTTCCGTTTGATTTTCTGCACCTTCGGGCTTTTAATCTTTACCGTTTTCCGAGTCACTTTGGATATGGATTTCTTCTTCGGTTTAAGCCCGACGGACATGTTTAACAGGGACTTTTCGGCTTTCTTGCTGGTTCTACGGAATTGTAAGGCGTTGTTCAGTTTCTCTATGCAGCCCTTGCACATTTTCTGTGATAGACCATCATTCTGTTTTATCTGAAATATCCAGCAAAATAGTAATATATGAATAGAACAGAATTTATTATTTGTGACTCGCAGGTAATAGAAATAAAGGTCTTATTTAAAAAATACAGAGATCTGTAATTTGCTTAATATCCGGTAGTTAAGGTTTTTACAACCTGATGAAGATTACAGACTTATTAGCATGTTAAGGAATTTAAACATGTAATTTTACAAGAATCCATATTGTGATAAGCACTAAAGAACAAGAGGTTTCATAATTAACTCTATAGTATTATAAAATAGTGGCATGCCATCCATTGTGAACCTTAGAGAGCAGAAAATTACAGTAATATAATAAAATTTGAATATGCTACACCCATTAAAAGACTTCGCAAGCTATATTTAAGTAAGAAAACCAATTTCAATCACCTCTAAACCTGTGACTAGTCTCAACTCATCTGTTCTTTTCTTCTCCATTCCAGGGTTGTAGAAGATGGCTACAAGGTCATCCGCGGCCAGACAGGTCCGGCAGCACAGGGACTGTATATCCGGCTTCCTTTCTAGCTTGCACGCAGCCTCCTTAGCGAGTAAGCTTCGCCGTTTCATCGTCATTCTATTTAGCATTAGCACAGCCAACATCTTTCAAGTTGTGCGACTAGCTTTACTATGGAAACCACGTTCTAAGCACGTAGATTCATTGAACGTTTTCATAGAGACGCCTTTATTAAATTAATTGTAGGCGTATAATTGTTGAATCTCTTTAAATTTCGTTTGTACCGTATATAAAATAAACATAAACAATTCAGTCGGCCATTACTGTATTTTAATGACAGTTGTTTTTTTTTTAATCAATGAAAGCTGTTCAAGACACGCTTAAAATCGACAGATTTCACATATTTATTTAATGTGCCACAACGACCTCTAGCGGCAAGTAGGAAAGCACGATCTTAATACTAGGTCCCCAATTTTAAATAAGTTGTACTACAAGGGGGTTCTTTCCTAACTGGTTCATATAAAATACCTAACTACCGTAAGCTAACTTCTCTTGATACCCGCATTCTTAAGCAACGAAATCCTCATCACAGGAGCATATGTAACATTGAGTAAGTAGTTTCGTCTGTTATAAATAAAATGCCAGCCCCTTACAATGATAGATGGGAAAGGACGAAGCGGTATTTAGTTCGGAACTTCCTGGTAAATCCTGGTAAGTGCAATTTCTTTCAAATGCCTTTAAGTACCGTAAGGTCGGGGTACTTTCGCCCTGGGGAGTAACTTTGGCCATAGGGATTAATTGGGTCCAGGTTTGATTATTGCATTTAAATTACGGCACTTTGCCATGTGGTTGGTTTTAGCTGGCCGTTCCTGTTTATTATCAGACCCTATAGATTTGAGATATGTGATTTACAAGGAGGGCAAAGTTACCCTACATTTGGCCAAAGTACCCCGACCTTACGGTATACTGATTATTTTTCTTATATAACCATTTCCACTAATTTTAAATTTGTTGGGTAGTTCTACTGGTGTTTCAACTTCTTTGTAGGTTCGGATCAAGGACCTTAAAATAAATAGCCGGGCGGATAGTCCACCGGCTGTCAATGTGCGTGTGCTGCTCGCAGTAGGAAAAAACTAGTTGATGTGTGCGTGCGGCTCGTAAGTACAAGCAGCCGGTGGACTAGAAACAGCTTCAGCTGCTGGCTATTGGCGAGGCTCCGTCCGGCTATTTATTTTAAAGTCCTTAGTTCGCATTTTAGGATGTTAAGAATGCTAGGCCCATTAGAAAATAACTGAAAATTGTTGAAGCGAACGAACAGGGCTCCGGGGCTCGCTCATGCTCAAAATACCGCATTACCAAAATAATCGATTTTTCAAAATACCACATTCTCAATTTATCAGATTCCTGTCTGACCACATTCCCGTTACACTAGATTATAAAATCGTAAGTTACTCAAGGATCTAAATGATTTTGTTGGATGGATCATTTTGAGAATCTGTATACAGAGAACCTGATATATCGGGAATCTGGTATTTTAGGAATGCGGTATTTTGGGAATGAGCGCCAAGGTTAATAATGCGACTACTAAATTGAAAATTGTTGAAATGTTACTAAAACTTAGTATTTATTCTTTGAATAAGAATGAACCATGTCATGAAATTAAAGCATCACATACAAGGTGGCCAGTGGCAGAATTCCGATTTCAAATTCAAATAATTTTCGAACGCGATGTTCGAAACAAATGCGGGTCGGTGTTTTAACTTTTAGTATCGCGAGCATTGCGGATTGATAATTCAAAATGGATCGCTGGCCAGCTGTCCAGCGTTCATACGCCATAGAGGCCTATCTAACCAACGGTTTTTCGCCCATTACCGCAAGGCGTAAGTTTTGTGTTCGTTTTAATATACGGCGTATTTGTGATGGACCGTCAACTAAACTGATTGAGAGTTGGGTAGCACGATTCAGAGCTACAGGTTCCGCAGTAAATCAGCCAGGACCGGGCCCGCGACCTACGGTTACAACTGAACAAAACGTGGAACGCGTCAAGCAATCTGTACTCGAAAATCCGCGACTTTCCACCCGCATACGATCTACGGTGCTAGGTATTCCCAGGTCGACATTGCAGACAATCCTCAAAAAAAAATTAAGGTTCCACCCTTATAAAATCCAAATAGTCCAGAAGTTGCAGGATACTGACTATGAATCGAGAAAATTGTATGCTGAACAAATGTTGGAGAGATTTCCATCAAATCATCGTATGGGGAACATCTTCTTCAGCGATGAAGCACATTTCCATCTCGACGGTTATGTGAACAAACAAAATTGTCGTTACTGGGCTACCGAAAATCCGAAACAAATGCACGAGATGCCGTTGCATAGTGAAAAAGTGACTGTTTGGTGTGCGGTTTCAGCAAGATGCGTAATAGGGCCTTACTTTTTTGAAAACGAACGTGGAGCAGCGGTAACCGTGAATTCTGAAAGATACTGTGAAATGATTGACAATTTTTTTAGATCACACGTTGAAAATGGTTCTTTCTTCAATCGAAACACATGGTTTCAACAAGATGGTGCAACTGCCCACACAGCCCGGCCATCGATGAATGCAGTTAGAGCATTATTCCCAGGAAAATTGATCTCCAGATTTGGTGACATAGCCTGGCCCGCAAGATCACCCGATCTCAGCCCATGTGATTTTTTTCTGTGGGGATACCTCAAAAGTGTCGTCTACAAAAACCAACCTGCCAACATCGCGGAGTTAAAAGACAGTATTCGATTACAAATAAACACAATTTCCAGTGCACTTTGTAGCAAAGTTTTTGAAAATATGCGGAATAGGTTGGAAGAGTGCGTACACAACGAAGGTCATCATTTGGAAAACGTTGTTTTCAAAAAATTAAATCCGCATTCATAGTCTTTTCGTAGAAATAAATAATACTGCTCAATATGCTTTAGTTTTTTTTTATAAAATTTCGTAATCGGAATTCTGCCACTGGCCACCTTGTATTTATACCTATGTATCTGGGATGGGATTTAAATCCGCATCTCCAGCATAGGTGCATTTTCCAATGTGCTACTAAAACCAGTGCCCAGGGCCCCGTTTCATGAAGCTACAAGTTACATTTTTACAACTCTAAACTAGCAACATTGAATGAAAGAAAATACATTCATAACAGCACAAAATAAAAAAAAATTAAAGTAAAGATTGCCAGAAGACGCTTCCACAAAACGGTCCCACCTCAGCATAATGCCGACCTAAAAGCCAGCGCTGGTCTTCCGGTGGAACCAAGCGGGGGCGACGTTATGCCGAGAAAGTCGCATGACCGGTCCAGGACAGACAGACATAATTACACAAATGTGTCATTCTGTCTGTCTGTCCTGGACCGGTGTGAGTCAACATACACATGCAACTTATAATATAAGTTGCATGTGTATTTTGACTTGGTCGGCTAGGTCCACTATAGTGATTGGTCATATACAGCAACGCCATTGGATGATGTGACCAATGTTGCTAGTTTAGGCTAGGTCATAGAATTGATCAACCAGCCAATTTTTTTCACCGCGCCAGGGTTCGATCTGTCCCCGATCCCCGAGGAGGAGCGGAGCAGCAGCAGCTGCAGCGACTCGAGCCTGCCCGAGCTGGTGGTGGAGGCGGAACCGAACCGGCACGACCACAGCGAGAGCTATTACGCGGGCCTCGAGCGCCGCATGCAACAGTACTATCGGCAGCTCTTTTTAGGTATTATAAATTTAGTTTAATAAAATAAGATATGATTTGATTTGTTAGACAGCTTTCGCGAAATCGTTTTTCCGTGCAGTGAGTTTCAGCAGTCGCGTTTTCCCGCGATTTCTTTTTTTCAACTAGTTAAATTTCTTGGTCTTATTTTTATGTAGTAGCGTAAATTTTTAATCGTTTTTGTCCTCGATAGGAGGTTTTCACAATCGTGTTATTTCAAATCGTTAAATTACACACAAGAAGTTTTTACAACTCGCTATGTTTCTTAATAGAATAGTTTTTCTTTTGAAAACGTTCATGTAAATAATTTGTCTTGATATTATTTTTTTTCATTTTCATTTTTTTTTTAATAAATCTCATAGTCATATTATTTATCTTGTATCTTCCTACCTACTTAAGCAAGTGCCCCCCAGATTATCTGCCAGATAGGGTTTATATATGAAAGAACGATTTGACGCTTCACGAAAACTACACATTTCTTCAAATACGATTGTTTTAATAAAATAAAAAATAAAAAACCGGTCAAGTGCGAGTTGGACTCGCGCACCGAGGGTTCCGTACAAACTCGTAAGTAGATACGTGAATAGTTCAAGAAAATCTGTATGGCGGTTGGCTTAGTAGGAGCAAATAAGTATGTGTTTCGATTTTTGCAAATTTCTAAATAACTGGCCAAGAGCATGTCGGACCATGCTCAGTGTAGGGTTCCGTAACCTTTTACTAAAACGAAATGCGCTACAAATGAAAATATACTTAAAACTATAAACCTGACTGCGCCTTCGGCTTTGCAGCCTGAAGCTCGTTCTTCGGGCCCCCGAAAATGAGACTCATATGCGGTTTGCGTGAGATAACCATGTGCCTTTAGACCAAAGCGGTGCTTGGCCTTCGGCCTCCGTAGGGCTTACTACGGATATAGTGCGCTTGCAGAGGAGCTCGGCCTTCGACCTCGCAACCTGAAGCTCGCCCTACGGGCTCGCAACAATGAGATTGATATATGGTTTGCGTAAGGCAACCTGGAACGCTTCCGGCCTTCAGCTTCACTTTGAATTAGTGCGGCATAAAGGGCACCTGCAGACGAACCTTCGACCATCCGGCTTGAAACTTCCTTCACATGATCAGTCTCAAGTCTTGGTGACCCGAGGAATGATAGCGGAAGCACCCTTACTGAAAACTATCTTTTAATGGCTATTTTATGAACGTCCATTTAGTAAACTTGTTCTTATCATCGTAGTTAGTATGGCGCTAGTAGTCCTTAATTTCCACAATTTATTAAACTATTTACCGCTGGGCTGCGTTACTGATTTATGACTTTTTTTTGTACGAACATTGGTGCACCAGGAGGTAGGTGTGCTATGTTAAAGTATCGGCGAAGAGCGCGGACTGTTGAACGTGTTTCTTGTTGTTATTGAATTGAAATGGAAATACACATGTGTGACATATTTTTGGAATGAGCTTTTAAACTTCATTAAATTGTCATGTAATTCAATGCGGCTTGATGACTTTTATTCAATGCTTTACTTTTTATGAGGATCATGGTCCCCTATCTTAATTTTGGTTCCAACTAACTAGCTTATAACCTGCGTATCCATATCGTCCGTCCAATCACGAAGAATCTAACGATACCCCACATGTTTGAATCGGTTCAGTAGTTTTTGAGTTAAGAAGGAACAGACGAACATACAAACATACATACGGCGCTGAAATCATAATCCTCCTTTTCGTTTTGCTATACTTGAGTAAATAATACGATGTGAAAAAGTGCACTAACGAAAAAGCATATCTTCATAGTAATTACGTCCTTTTGTTGAGAAGCGCGGTTTTTCGGCAATAACTCAAAAACGGTATATTCGATCATGTTGAAAACAATTTTCGTTGAAAATATTGATTAAGCGTTACCTTTCTGATTTTTTCCATATTTTTTGGACATACGGTTTAAAAGATAGAGGGGGAGGGGGGACACAATTTTTGCAACTTTCGGAGCGATTATTTCTGAAAGTATTCACTTAATCAAAAATATTGCTTAAGAACCTTAAAGTGTTTTTAAAAGACCTCTCGAACTATGTACCACATGTTGATGTTTAGTGAAAAAAAATAATTTTTGTCCTTCTGTTATATGTATATGGAGTACCCCTCCTAGAAATATTTATTTTTAATATTTAACTACCGAACTAAGTAGCGGCTTATACAAGACACCTACATTCCAAATTTCATCAATATACGTCATGTAGTTTTTGAGTAAAATGCCTGTGACATACGGACGGACGGACGGACGGACGGACATGACGAAACTATAAGGGTTTCGTTTTTGCGATTTTGGCTACGGAACCCTAAAAACGGTGCAATTTAGGAAAACCGTTATATTTTTCCTGTAATATTTAGGATGATATTAATTATTGGTCATTATTACAGATTTTTCTGTTCAGTAACTTCGAAGTTAATAGGGGGGGGGGGGGGGATTATATTTTTTAACGTTTTTGGTCATAACTAAACCAAAAAGTACATGATAAACAAAAAAAAAAAAGGTTTTGGAATTTACAAATTAAGCCCTTTTATTTGATGGGTGTATTTTCAAAAACGTCATTTCGATGTCATGACATATTGGCGAATATTGAGAAGATTCTACCTTACTAGAATTGGACTTTTGGTTACAATGTAGAATCAGTCAAGTTCTAACAAGTAGCCAACGAATGCCAGTCTAGTGAGGAGGAATCTTTTAAATATTGGTGGTCAGAGAAATTACGCCAGTGAAAATACACCCTGATACAATAGCACAACATTAAATTTTCGACCTACCATTTCGGCCCCCTTTAAAAAAAAGTAAAAAAGGTACAAGGTTTTTTTTATATCAGACAGGGTCGGGTTAGCGACTTTTAAAACTATTCCAAATTTCATATCGTTAGCAGCAGTAGTTCCTGAGATATATGGCTGTGACAGACGGACAGACAGATGTACAGACAGACAGAGTCACACCATAAGGGTTCCTTTTTCACCATTTTTGGTACGGAACCCTAAAAATTAAGTGATTAATTGTTACGTTCAGTAAAGAAATCCGATTCACGTATTATAGATATTTAAAATTTGCTTTCAGTAAAAAAATTAAATATCTAGCAAAAGTAAGGAGAAATATTCCGGTATAAAAATGTTATTAGGGATTATGCATTTAGAAATAAATACGCCTGTGAAAATATATGAATTCGAATATGTCTGACTAAATAAAATGATTTTGAGAAAATTTGCTATTAAAAACCCTCCTATCGAGACCAAAAACGATTAAAAATTTACGCTACCTACTACATAAAAGTAAGACCAAGAAATTTTACTAGTTGAAAAAAAGAAATCGCGGAAAAACGCGACTGCTGAAACTCACTGCACGGAAAAACGATTTCGCGAAAGCTGTCTAACAAATCGAAATGAAATTTTCGGGCCCTAGGGTACTATTTAGGAACTATATTTATTTTGGAATATAATGCGTTTCCAAAAACAAAGGCGTTCCAGAGATACAAACAAACGTTGTACGCCAGCTTGACGCCCGGTAGCGTACACCGTGAACAGGTCTTATAAGAATTTCAAAATGTTTAAGGGTACTATTTTTGTCACTTAAGTGTTTCGTCGGTACTATTTGGGGTACTATTTATTTATAGGCGGCATCAGATTCTGGATATTTACGGTGTACACCATCTTGACTGTTACTAAGAACCTTATCAAAAATTTTGATAAATATACGGTTCCAGTAGGCTTATGATGCTATGATTTGTCGCGCGATAAATGAATGGTAAAGCATCCGTCACTCTTACACACTATTTGTCAAAACGTGACGGATGCTTTATCATTTTTTTATCGCGCGACAAAGCGTAGCATCATACGCCTACAGAAAAATAGTAATAGTTGACAAAGTGCAAACCACTACATTTTGGTGGCACTATTATGAGAACATGACCTTTGTTTCAAATTTATGTTTTTGGTGGTATGCTCATTTTAGGTCAACCTGGAGGCGATGATGAAGACAGCTTGGAATTCGATGTAAATCCGAGTATTTCTAGTACTCTTCTAAAAGATTACAGCAGTAAAAATAATAATAAAGAAGATAATGTTACAGAAGAAAACTATATTGATAAGGATGAAGAAATGACACAAATATGTGAAAGGCAATTTAATACTACAAACGAAAGTAGTGATGATGATTCAATAACAAGTGAGCAACAAGATACTGATAAAATTGATACTCATATAGAAACAAATGCAATAAGACATGTATCTAACGATAAATCTAAAGAAAAGGACGGAGAGAATCGTAAATTGATTGAAACTCGATCAGAAAGTGCATCATATTACAGTACTGAAACTCATATTGAAAATGACAGGCTTGATTACGAACGTTTACAGACCATTCAGTCAAATTTAGTGGAACCTCGTGATGATTTGGTAAATAAGCGTGCAGAAGCTCTGAATGAAGTAGTATCTAAAACTAAATCAGATTCAGAAGATTCAACCCCGTGTCACAGAACATCGACCACAGTTGTGGAAATCCACGCACCGCCAGTGAGAATTGTGACGCGGATGGTCGATGGAGGAAGTCCTGTGTTGATACCAAGGTTCGTTCGAAGAAGTGTCTCTGGTACTAGTGCTATGAGGAACGCTAGTCGGTCTGTTAGTCGTGTTTCTAAGGCCTCTGGTAAGTTACCATATAAATTGATATCATAATATACTCAAATACGGTCTTCGGTAAGTCTACCTGATCTAAGCTAAGTAGTCCAATTTATTCTATTATTTTTTAAACCCTTTTTTCGTGGTTATCTTGTGTCCCATTTTAAAGTCTAACCATGATATTTCAAACCACTTACTTAAAAAGATCGTAGAGTCCCAATACAAACTTTCAACCCCCGTTTAAACTACTTAAAACACCTTTTTTTTTTAATTTATCCAAATAAAAAAAAAGGTGAAAGACTCCATACAACTGTTTAACCCTTTAGGAGGTGAATTTTGAAAAATCCTCTCTTAGTGCACCTCTAGACCTTATTAGGATCCTACGTGCCAGATTTGAAATTTCTAGAACCAGCGGTTTGGCCTGTGCGTTGATATATAAACTTTCAACCCCCATTAAAACCCCTTAGAGAATGAATTTCGAAAAACGGTGAAATCACTTTTCTTGTAATCTAATAAAGAGTCTAAACATGAGGTTTCAAACCTCTTACTTCCAAAATCGTAGACTCTCCATATAAACCTTGAACCCCTTAAAGGGTGAATTTTGAAAAATACTTTCTTAGTGCACCCCTAGACCTTATAAGGAACCTACATGCTAAATTTGGAATTCCTAGGACCAGCGGTTTGGGCTGTGCGTTGATATGTCAGTCAGTCAGTCAGTTTCTTCTTTTATATATTTAGATAAGCGTTAATGACTATCAAGGTCTTCGACGATCGAAAAGCGATGACTGAATGACTTGGTCTCCTGGTCTACCTGCGCGGCACGGGGTTGCGGATCCGCGGGGCTGGCGGGGGTGAGTGAGCCGCCGCCGATCGCCGTGACCACGGCTGCTAGCCGTGTTTGGTTAAAAATGAGCAACGCTCTTGTTCGTTTCAAATTATACGTCTTTTGTTCGCGAAAATTAATTAAAAATGCTCCTCTAATGTGTTTCCCGAAAGTCCCGAAAGTACCGGGATTTTTATTCTGACGTCCCGGTTCTTTGCTCGACTGAAAATCCCGGGAAATCCCGGTACTTTCGGTTCCGGTATTTCCCGGGAGCAAACCCTAGTATGGAGTACCCCTCCTAGAAATATTTATTTTTAATATTTAACTACCGAACTAAGTAGCGGCTTATACAAGACACCTACATTCCAAATTTCATCAATATACGTCATGTAGTTTTTGAGTAAAATGCCTGTGACATACGGACGGACGGACGGACGGACGGACATGACGAAACTATAAGGGTTTCGTTTTTGCGATTTTGGCTACGGAACCCTAAAAACGGTGCAATTTAGGAAAACCGTTATATTTTTCCTGTAATATTTAGGATGATATTAATTATTGGTCATTATTACAGATTTTTCTGTTCAGTAACTTCGAAGTTAATAGGGGGGGGGGGGGATTATATTTTTTAACGTTTTTGGTCATAACTAAACCAAAAAGTACATGATAAACAAAAAAAAAAAAGGTTTTGGAATTTACAAATTAAGCCCTTTTATTTGATGGGTGTATTTTCAAAAACGTCATTTCGATGTCATGACATATTGGCGAATATTGAGAAGATTCTACCTTACTAGAATTGGACTTTTGGTTACAATGTAGAATCAGTCAAGTTCTAACAAGTAGCCAACGAATGCCAGTCTAGTGAGGAGGAATCTTTTAAATATTGGTGGTCAGAGAAATTACGCCAGTGAAAATACACCCTGATACAATAGCACAACATTAAATTTTCGACCTACCATTTCGGCCCCCTTTAAAAAAAAGTAAAAAAGGTACAAGGTTTTTTTTATATCAGACAGGGTCGGGTTAGCGACTTTTAAAACTATTCCAAATTTCATATCGTTAGCAGCAGTAGTTCCTGAGATATATGGCTGTGACAGACGGACAGACAGATGTACAGACAGACAGAGTCACACCATAAGGGTTCCTTTTTCACCATTTTTGGTACGGAACCCTAAAAATTAAGTGATTAATTGTTACGTTCAGTAAAGAAATCCGATTCACGTATTATAGATATTTAAAATTTGCTTTCAGTAAAAAAATTAAATATCTAGCAAAAGTAAGGAGAAATATTCCGGTATAAAAATGTTATTAGGGATTATGCATTTAGAAATAAATACGCCTGTGAAAATATATGAATTCGAATATGTCTGACTAAATAAAATGATTTTGAGAAAATTTGCTATTAAAAACCCTCCTATCGAGGACAAAAACGATTAAAAATTTACGCTACCTACTACATAAAAGTAAGACCAAGAAATTTTACTAGTTGAAAAAAAGAAATCGCGGAAAAACGCGACTGCTGAAACTCACTGCACGGAAAAACGATTTCGCGAAAGCTGTCTAACAAATCGAAATGAAATTTTCGGGCCCTAGGGTACTATTTAGGAACTATATTTATTTTGGAATATAATGCGTTTCCAAAAACAAAGGCGTTCCAGAGATACAAACAAACGTTGTACGCCAGCTTGACGCCCGGTAGCGTACACCGTGAACAGGTCTTATAAGAATTTCAAAATGTTTAAGGGTACTATTTTTGTCACTTAAGTGTTTCGTCGGTACTATTTGGGGTACTATTTATTTATAGGCGGCATCAGATTCTGGATATTTACGGTGTACACCATCTTGACTGTTACTAAGAACCTTATCAAAAATTTTGATAAATATACGGTTCCAGTAGGCTTATGATGCTATGATTTGTCGCGCGATAAATGAATGGTAAAGCATCCGTCACTCTTACACACTATTTGTCAAAACGTGACGGATGCTTTATCATTTTTTTATCGCGCGACAAAGCGTAGCATCATACGCCTACAGAAAAATAGTAATAGTTGACAAAGTGCAAACCACTACATTTTGGTGGCACTATTATGAGAACATGACCTTTGTTTCAAATTTATGTTTTTGGTGGTATGCTCATTTTAGGTCAACCTGGAGGCGATGATGAAGACAGCTTGGAATTCGATGTAAATCCGAGTATTTCTAGTACTCTTCTAAAAGATTACAGCAGTAAAAATAATAATAAAGAAGATAATGTTACAGAAGAAAACTATATTGATAAGAATGAAGAAATGACACAAATATGTGAAAGGCAATTTAATACTACAAACGAAAGTAGTGATGATGATTCAATAACAAGTGAGCAACAAGATACTGATAAAATTGATACTCATATAGAAACAAATGCAATAAGACATGTATCTAACGATAAATCTAAAGAAAAGGACGGAGAGAATCGTAAATTGATTGAAACTCGATCAGAAAGTGCATCATATTACAGTACTGAAACTCATATTGAAAATGACAGGCTTGATTACGAACGTTTACAGACCATTCAGTCAAATTTAGTGGAACCTCGTGATGATTTGGTAAATAAGCGTGCAGAAGCTCTGAATGAAGTAGTATCTAAAACTAAATCAGATTCAGAAGATTCAACCCCGTGTCACAGAACATCGACCACAGTTGTGGAAATCCACGCACCGCCAGTGAGAATTGTGACGCGGATGGTCGATGGAGGAAGTCCTGTGTTGATACCAAGGTTCGTTCGAAGAAGTGTCTCTGGTACTAGTGCTATGAGGAACGCTAGTCGGTCTGTTAGTCGTGTTTCTAAGGCCTCTGGTAAGTTACCATATAAATTGATATCATAATATACTCAAATACGGTCTTCGGTAAGTCTACCTGATCTAAGCTAAGTAGTCCAATTTATTCTATTATTTTTTAAACCCTTTTTTCGTGGTTATCTTGTGTCCCATTTTAAAGAAACGTAGTCTTTGTAGGAAGTAACCTTAGCCATACTTTCCCTTCTGCCACGTAATTTTATCTTATACAAAGAATATTGCTAATACTGAAAATTCCATTTGCTACTTATTGTATTCACTAAAATCTATTTTTCTGTCTAGGTGAAATCGAAGAAAGCATCGGTCCAGACGATACATTTGAATATTCACGGCTGGAGAGCAAAATTACTGAAAGATCGTTAATCCGAAATCTTTCAACCGATTGGGATGAAGATGACGACAATTCTTTTGAATTTGCTTTAAGAAAAGGAGAATTTGAGAGCAAGAATATACGGCAAACTGATTATTTAAGCACAGATATAGAAATGGAAAGTTCTTCTGATGAATATATTGGGTCCGTAGAGGGATTAAAGGGACCGGAACATGTCAGAGGGAATACTCCAGACAGCTCATCGGATGAAGATTTTGAGCCTGCTGAGGAGATGAGAGGGCCGAGAGAGATCGAAGTCCGCGTGTCTTGGCCGAAAGCCCCAGTAGACAGTCCATCCGATCAAGATTTAACGCCTGTTGAGGAGATGAGGAGACCAAACGAGGCCGAGATTCGCATGTCTTTGCAACGGGCGAGTACTGAAGACAGTCATACTGATGAAGATATTGAACCAAGAGATGACGAAAATAGCTCGTCCTTGCTAAAAGTCTCAGCAAATACTGAAGACAGTCCATCCGATGAAGATATTGAACCTCAAGAGATGAGACCACTGAAAGAGGCCAAAGACGGTGCATCATTAGTAAAAACCTTAATGGATACCCAAGACACCTCATCTAGTGAAGATATTGAGTCGATTGAAGAGGAAAAAGGGTCAAACGGGAATGACATGCGCGCGACTTTACCAAAAACCTCAGTAGATACTCAAAACAGCTCACCCGATGAAGAGTACGAGGCTATTGAAGAGATTAAAGGACCACAAGAGACCGAAAACAACTCATACTTGGTAAAAGTCTCAGTAGATCCTCGACGGCGTACATCCGATGAAGATTTTACGCCTGTTGAGGAGATGAGGGAAAAAGAGGTCAGGGTCAGCGCTTTCTTGCTAAGAACTTCAGTGCATACTCAAGCTAACTTATCTGATGAAGAGTATGATCCTGCAGAACAAATGGGAGGGCCAAGAGAAGCTGAAGTGCGCACGTCCTTACAAAAGGCCTCAGTAGATACTACACATATTCCAGCTCATGAAAGTTTTAAACCTGATAAGATGAGAGAATCAAGAGAGGTTGGAGTTGGCGCGGCCTCGCTAGAAACTTCAGTAGATACTCAAGGCAAGTCTGATGAAGATATCGAGCTAAGAGAGGCCGAAGAACGCGCATCTTTGCCAAAAGTCTCAGGGGATACCCAAGACAATTCACCTGATGAGGAGGTAAGAAGACCAAGAGAGGCTGAAGTTTGTGCGTCCTTACCAAAAGCAGTAGATTCTCAAGTAAACCCATCTGATGAAGATTACGAAGCAGTTGAAGAGATGAGAGGCCCAAGAGAAAGCGGAGTTCGCGCGTCTTTAGCAAGAGCCTCAGTACACACAGAAGACAGTCCTGTGTTAGCATTTGGGACCCGAGCAAGTAAGTAAGCTTCGAATTCTTAAAACAAACATGCAAATGACATCCTACATTATTATTAATCTGAAAGTACTAGTATGTCAAGATGCTTGGATGTTTATTACTAAATAAAATACCACAATAACGGGATAAAATTTGGCGAACAAGTCGACCAAGTACTGTCCGAGTCCGACCCTGTCAAGTACAGGCTTTTAATTAAAAAAGATTCAAGAGTTCTATTTTCGATCAACTAATAATGATTTGTATACTGTCATGTACACTACTTGGATGATTTCAGATGCAGAAAAATTAGAAGACGTCTCAGATTCAAATGAAACTCACGCATCTAACGAGCCACCAACCGATCCACAGCATACTTTTTTGCTTCCTAGAACCGACTTAAGTGCTTTGAACGACTTTTGGTCCGTATCTTCCATTGAGGTAGATATAGAAGAATCGCCAAAAGAGGATTCATGTCAAGGAAAAAAGAGGAAGATGGATTCAAACGCCAACGAACCGTTGGCTAAGAAGCCTAAAAATATGGTTGAGACTGGGAATCAATGTCCTAGAACATGGGAGGATATTAGGATGGATTTCTTCGTAGGCACGCCAATGGTGTTCCGTTTATGTGGGTGCAAGGATCACGTCTGTTCTTAATTATAAAGTAATTTGCACATCTAACCCACCTATAACTTCATCAATATTTTGTCTCTCTCTCCATCCTGTATAATTGACCATATTGGAATCCTGTTATACCTTTACAGTTAAAACATACGTATCTGTCTTTTTGAAGCAGAATGTAGGTTTATTAGAAGGTCTGTCTTTTTTAGTAAACATCCTACCTTCGAGATACACGCTTTTCCAAGTAACTTGTTTTCTGAACATCAAGAGATCAAAAAAGTGTTTGAACATCTTTTTACCTATTTGTTGTCTTTTAGTGTATAATTTAATTAAGATCTCAATTACACCTAGCGGATTGTTTTTAATCACGAGAAAATATCGATTTTATGCAAATATTTGCATTTTAGGTTCAAAAGTTAATAATGAATATTAAACAACTAATATTTGTATTAATTGTCTACAGTCTAAGATAATCTGATTTTGGACTTATAATCAATATTTTTTATGCAACAATGAATAATTATACTATTGTACTCAATTCTATAATTTTATGTTCATATGCTAATAATGTACGTAAGCACATATGCAATATACACACAGATATATATAAAAAATATTTTTTTTTTCATTATATAATTTAATAATAATAACATTTATCCCGTAGGAAAATCAAAGGAGGCTTTCAAGGCATGTCTGACTGAGCACTACCGGCAAAATATACTTTTTTTTATGACTACAGTGCAATGCAGATAATATGATTTTATTACACAATAGTAATATGAATTTTAAAATCACTAAAAAGTATCCCTATGAATTACTTAAAATTACATAAAATCGATGGGTAGGGTACCACTGATCAGAATTTTATTTAATTTCTATTTTATCCGGTGAACTTAATCTACTATTAAATATCACTTCGAAATAAGTATATGAAACAGTTATCAATAAATTGAATATCGAAAGGAAGTCTCTAGTGAATTGAAGTTTGGAATGACATTAATAATCGGTAATTATTATAATAATAACTAGCCTATAGTATTGAATTAAATGACAATTGCTATGATTAATCTAAAACTAAAACCTTAAAGTAAAAACAAATAAAACTAAGTACTATTAAACGTCAATTTCTAAAATGGGCCCTTGTGGAATTGTGCCGAGAATGCTGGCAGCATTTCCCCGCTGAATCGCGATGCTTATGCGCTGAGCGAGGAAGCTGCCAGCTCTCTGTCCCCCGTGGCGTCGACCAACCGGGCATAAAGGGCATGTGCCGATGGGCCCCACGGACCAAGGGTCTCAACACCAAAGGCCATAAAATGGTAGTTGGTGTTGAGGCCCCTGTATTTCCGGCGTTTGAGGGCTTCGGCCGCCGCGCCGCCTTTATTCGTGGTACCATGGAGGTGGGACGGAGCCAGCGTGTCTACGCATGTTGCGTCCCATACTAGCACTCGTCCCATCTTACACGGAATTAGCGACATCCCGTCCGGTCTCTTGCCATCGTCCCTGGTGATCCCGATTGGCTCGAGGATTGCCGGTACGTTGGCGGTGGCAAGAGACCGTCGGATGATGTCGTTGAGCGCGGCGTGCCGTGAAATGCGGCCTGCGCTTCTCTGGCAAGAAAGTCCGTGGTGGCCCAGTTGGTCGACGTCACTGCCACAGTGGCATTGGTGCGGGGCACATACCGGCACTCCCAAACGCAGACCTACCGCGATTCTAAGGGTTTCACTAGAGATGTAGGTTCCCGTATTTGGAGAAGGGTATGCATTTAACCAGTGCCCAGCCTCCCTGCATCCGACGGCCGTTAAGCGGGCTCGTTCTGGGCCTGTGCTGTGGGTCAACAAAGACGTGTAAGTTAATTTTGAAATCGCATCGTCCCAGCACCTTTGCGATTTAGGGATGGATGGGATATTTTGCCCCGGGCAGGTAGACAACCAGGCATTTCTAGCATCCTCTAGAGCTGCGATCTCATAGTTTAAAGGAGTATCCTTTAGGATTTTGCCTATGAGATCGGAGGAGCTGTAGGCGGATGATAGAAATCAGGATCATACTCTTCATCAGATAAGTTAGCTTGAGTATGCACTGAAGTTCTTAAATCGCTAAGAAAGTAAGTAGGTACCTACCCTGTAGGTATAATTGATAATAAAAATTAGTTACGAATGATGTGTTTAATTGTACGGGTCACGGGGTCTAGTATAGGAACGTAATGTCTGGTTCATTTTGCGTGATGCGCGCACAAACACCATCATGTTACGATTTTATTAGGTACACGTATTTTGCGGAATCTGACATACATATCGAGGGTTTTAGGCCAAAGGGGCGTATACGCAAAGCAAAACGCTTGCTTATACGCCCCTTTAGCATGAAGCCAGGAGAGAGGCCATTGTCTTATTTGGCTAAAGAGAATAATGTAGAATCGAACATGTATTTAGGTACGATCACGGACTTCAATTGTTAAGCCATTTGGGGATCAGTCAAATTTTTTCGTGTAATACACAATCTATGACACTACTTTTGTAAGGTGAACCCTAAATGGCTCAACAAGTCCGTGAGTGTACCTAGGTGGAACACTTTCCTCTGGCCTCTTAATAAATGTCGTCAAATTTCAAAACCGCAATAAGCGGTACTGCGTAACCATAATCACAATTATATCGCTGCTTATCATGAACAACGGCGAAATACAAAATGAAAAGTAGATTTATTTTGAGTCTTACTGCTCAATGTTAGAATTTAAAGTTCAACGTAGAATTATCTTCTTGGATTGGGCCGTTGTTCATGATAAGCAGCGATATTTGGTGCTCCGTACTGAAGCGAAGAATGGCGTGACGTACTGCGGACCTCGCGTCACGGGCAAGTCCTAAGCAATGATATTTTATAAGTAGATAGGTTACAAGCACTCCAAAAGTGAAGCACTGAAACCACGATAAATGTATTGGTGCCCTTTTTGTAGTGGGTAGTCACTCGCGGGTCGGTCAACGAAACGCACGACGATGTCAAGGGTGAATATTTACAAGATTCACAAAAAAAATGCCGTCGTGTGTGATCAGAAAGTGCACCAATCATAGCAAAAAGTGCAACAAAGCGCAAGGGATCACATATCACCTGTAAGTACGCTGAAATAATTTAATTTTATCATTTTTATTATTTTATTTTTCAAATACGACGCCATCTTACTACCATAGAGGTCATTTGAATGAAAGAGACAAACTTACGTCTTTGACAATGAGAGTGACAAGGATAGCCGAGCAGGCTCCGAGTCAATCCGAATCTAGCCGATGGGTTCACTCGGTTACGTTTAAAAATTAATCGCGCAAGTAACAAAAAGCTAGCTGTCTCTTTTTTTTGCATTATTGTAACTATGCCATCTCTTTTATGCAATCTGTTAATATGTGTGAGTATGTACACCGTACAGTGAGGTACCAATGTGTGCTGCTGCTTTCTTGGAAGCATATTTCTCAGCTGGCGAGTATGCGTATAACGTATCTTCTTATAAAATATCATTGGTCCTAAGTAAGTGTTAGGTGCGTAAGTATTTATCAGGTAATAATAATTCATGGGATGTCTAGGTACTATGTGCTATGCACAGCATGCGATGGAAATGGTACAGTCAAGATTACCTTTGTACTTACAATAAACCTATCAAAAGTAGTGCACCGCAAAATACCTAGTTTCTAATGAATAATATGTTTTGACCTTGACCGTACTTATTATTCTTATTCCTGCTGTACTGCATCTGCACTTTGAGCAATCAGCATAACTTCCAGGGGACCTTGGCTTAGCGTCCTGGTTCGATCCCAAGCGCTTCGGCCCCCACCGGGTCCGATTTTTGCAACAGCCAGCCCCAACATCCCTTCTTTACCATTGCCCACCTCCCGAGACCACCTAGAAATGATGGTAATTTTGTTCATACATTTTCAACGTTAACACGCACTGGTGTGCAAAAACGTTTGACAAAATTCTGATTTTACGTATGCGCTATTTCTAAGACAAATTCTTCACGCAAACACAAAACATCCATAGATATTATTATAACAACCGGTTTTAAATTTCGCAGGTAGATCGTCACCAATATGAATTACACACAATATAATAGAGGTGAACGGTAGTAAAAATAAAATTTCAACGGTTCACCCAGGTGGCCACGGGAGGTGGACGGTGGGAAAGAATGGGAAGTTCTTGTCTAAATAGGTAGGTACCAAAGTTAAGCAATGTCGAGTGTGGTCAATACTTGGATGGGTGACCGCCCGGGAACACCTGGCTTTTTTTTACTATTTTTATGATAATAGCAAATAGAATATATGTATTATGAACTAGGATTTATTTTCATCAACGAAAGTTAAAAAAGCCGAAGTTTGATGAAAAGTGAAATCCATTTCGCTATTTTATCGCAATGCGGCCAAAATAAATACACAAATGACAAAAAAATGTTTGGTTCCATTTTGATTTCATTTGACACTATTATTTATTATAGATTAAAGATGAAATGCCGACTAAGAAACATGGTATGAATGTACATGAATGATAAACATTAGGTCTTTAAACAGATATTTTTCTTTAGAAGACATTTTTCACTGAAGAAAACAAAGTATAGCATCATTGACGATTCGTAATTATTGCACATAGGTATGATTTTCCCATCAGTCTACTACACGATTTAAAGTCGCTGCAAAGTTATTCGTACAAGCGGACAAATAGGGAACTAACTCTGTAATATGAATACATACAGCGGACCACGTTGATACTAGCGCCGCCGCCGACTGCAATGGTGAGTTGGTGACGCATTTAACATTTTCATACTAAATTTAATATTATGTTTTTTTTTTGTCTAAATTTCCATTAAGAATTGATTAAATTTACCTATAAAACTCAAAAACATTTATTAACATTTTTATCTTGTCCAAAAGTATAAACAATTGTAATTATTTATCAACATTTTTTTCCGACGTCCCCAGATTTTCACCAAAAGAGGGTCACGGCTTTGAAACGGCTTAATAATACGATATAAATTGTATATGGACTAATAAAGCATGAGTTATCATTTGCACAAAATGAACATTGACCGAAAACAACTTTGATATTTACTGGAAAAACTCGATTTTCCGAAAAAAAATCAGCTCGTAACTGGCAATCCGACACTAGCGCCATCTGTTGAAATTTTTCGCATGACTCAGCGGCTCGTATAGCCGGATAGAAACACCAACAGAAATAAAAACCGGTCAAGTGCGAGTCGGACTCGCGCACCGAGGGTTCCGTACATACTCGTCAGTAGATACGTGAATAATTCAAGAAAAACTGTATGGTGGGACAAACTTAACTTTGCTCTTGTGAAACTGTTGTGCCCATACATCGACATATGCCGCGGTTAGTTTAGTAGGAGCAAATAAGGTTGTCTTACGATTTTTGCGAATTTCTAAAAAAGGCTGCTAGTTAGGAAAACCATTTTATTTTTCCTGTAATATTTAGGATAATATTAATAATCGGTAATTATTGCAGATTTTTCTGTTCAGTATCTTCGGAGATAATA
Organism: Eudemis profundana; assembly: GCA_947034925.1. Lineage (NCBI taxonomy): Eukaryota > Metazoa > Arthropoda > Insecta > Lepidoptera > Tortricidae > Eudemis > Eudemis profundana. Next base: position 34,336,673 of record OX344794.1, read on the forward strand.
GGGGGGGAACGGTATTTTTTTAACGGTTTTTGTCTTCAATCAAAAACTACATGTCTAAGAAAAAAAACAAAAACTGTTTTGGAATCTACATATTAAGCCCTTTCATTTGATATATTAGCTCGACATCCCATTTCGGTCCCCTTTAAAAAAAAAGTAAAAAAAGTATAAGATTCTTTTTCTGTCCCATAGGCTCGGATTAGCGGTTTTTAACACTATTCCAAATTTCAAGTCGATAGCATCAGTAGATCCTGAGATATCTTGCTGTGACAGACGGACAGACAGACAGACAGACAGACAGAGTCGCACCATAAGGGTTCCTTTTTTACCATTTTGGTACGGAACCCTAAAAAGTTCATCAAAGATCAGATCGAATTGGATCGACAAACACACACGTGTTACATTTTGCGCGCGACTCCCAATACCCCAGGACAGTAACATTCACAAAAATAGTAATAATAATACTTTTAATAAATAATACTAACGACTATTAAAAGGATGTAATAATTTTCAGCTATGTATACAAAAATAGCAACTATCAGAAGTCTTACTAAGTTATCATCCGACTAAAAGAAGCGTATCAGTAAGGAATTTATACGGTGGAATTTCCAAGTTAGTAGGAGCCGGTCCTTTACGAGCTCTTCCAACGTTGTCAAAGTGACTCCCATGACAGGGGCAATAGAAGCCGCCGGCGTGGTCCCCGGAGTTGGGAATCGGCACGCAGCCCAAATGAGTGCATATGCCTAACACAACAAGCCACTCAGGCCTTTGAACGCGGTTTTCGGCAGGTTCCGGGTCTTTCAATGCAGACATAGGCGTAGCATTTTCCAAGTCGATTTCTGCTTGGGTCCTGTTCTTTATAAAAAGTGGTTTACCTCGCCACTTGAAAGCCATACATACACCAGAACCGACCTTTGATATGTCTATCTCTACGGAAGCTAAAGCGAGCACGTCGGCCGGTGCTCCCATGAAGTGTATGTAATGTATAAGATGTGATTTAAAGCCGTAAGTGCCAAATAATAGTCCAAAGAAGCCAACAACATAAGTAGCACCCGGTTTGCCATCCCCAGAGCCCCATTTTGTCTTTCTAACATCTATGTATGGACTTTTTCTGTAAGCATCAAAATTGGGATATTCAAGATCACCATGAAAAGGGGGCTGAGGGCACTTTTTCGTAAAACGCACTTGATTCCATAGCGTAAGTACTGACGTAGGGTACTTTTTGTAATGTTTGGCTTTAAGTATTCCTTGATGAGTGGTCTTGTCAACACTGTCCTTGTATTTATAGTCATCAATAGCTACAACGCTAACTGAATTTATGATATCGCGACAGCGTGATACGTTCCGAAAAACTGCAACGCTACCTTTCGTTAAGCTAGTGCTTAAGAAACTCATCATTCAATTAAATATCATGTCTTCGAAACACAATTTATCCATTGCTTGAGGCCAACTTGAAAACAACATTGACAGTCAGTCAATGTGACATTAGTTCTAATATTTCAAATATGTTGCTAACCAGTTTTTTAAGCCTTTTTGGTGTATTTATTTACAATCTTTAAATTAAAAATGTTCCGGACTGCCTATAAGTTAAGTTAAGAAATATTATACATTATTTAAAATACTGACTGATAGAAGGGATCTTAAATATGAACGACGAAATTAACTACAAGGTTTCCTTGTTCGTGTACGAAATCGAAAAAGGAAACAATGAAGCAGGATGTTATATCTATAATCATCAACATCGGGATCGAGCATCCGTCTTGATTAATCTTGTGGAGCGTACTTAAATACCTACTGCCCAAACGTTACTTCATGCAATTCTAAGTCCTTCGATTGCTTCCATAACACTTGTTATGCAATCCAAACGATGTAGTAACACAAACTATTCCATTAAAATCTTAGCACTTTGCTTAGTTTAAACAATGGCTAGATAGACTAGGTCCGTGTAGGTCACGTATGCTCCCATGCAGGCAGAGGAGTTCATGGCCATTCTCATCTCTATTGTATTGTACAGTACCGGAGTGGTACCCAGTCCTCAATTACCCAGACAGCACGCGATATTTTCCAAACAGAATTTATACACAATATATATAATATTCAGAGAATAATGTTCATATCACACACAAACCCTCTATAATGCGTTCAAAAAACAAAAATATAAACTGTGTTGTTAGAACAAATTTCTTAGTTGTAAAAATGTTATTATTGCTTCATAATAACATTATTACAATCAAACTTCGAACATCTCTGAAAAACTAAGCAATTTTATTTGACCTCAATTCTAACATCAGTCGAAATGACTTTTTATTCAAAATGATGTCAATTGCAAACTGACAAATCTCGCACGTTACCTACTTGATATCAAACGATATGTTAGTAGAGGCCCGCTTTAGTTTGTCTCTAAATTTTAAAATAAAAACGACGGTTGCGTGAGATGCGTGTGAAAAGTTTTCATTTACCGCCATTTTACATTTTTAATTTGTAGTTATTGAACACATCATAGAAAAAATATGTGTGTAGATAAAGCAGTGTATGTTGCTGTACATAATATGAAACAGTCACATAAACTACTAATTACCCAAGAGAGAGAGCGGGCTTTATCGGTAGAACTACTAACGCATTTTCCAATCAATTTGGCAAACCGGTGGGTATCATGAACTTTGGACACTTTACAACTTCTTATACGCAATATTACATAATAGATTTAATAGAGCGACGCAACCTCGCCTTATGGTAAATAATCACGGAGATCAAGAGTAGGTCGCTGATTCAGCAGAATCCTATTCACGTTTGCAACTGATGAAGATTTGATTATCTTTTACCACCATGTTTCAAAAAGGACTGGGTAATTTAAAAGCCGACAAGTATGGAGACCCTAATCAGCATATGTTGTACAATGTGTTATGGGGACAGTCATCTTGACAGGCGCGCGGCTTGAGGCAAGGCTGCGTGACGTAAGGTGTGAAAGTGTGCATACGCCGCTGAGGCCGCCTGCAGTCACTGTCGGCTCTCGACTCGGGCGCATCGCCAATCGCAGCCTAAGATTCCCGCAAAGTGAGTAGCAAGCAGCACTACCAACTTTGTGTGCAAGCGCGAATGCGATTTATAAACCGCACTTTTTACAAGTTTTTATTTAATTAATAGTTGTGACACAGTTCTACTCTAGTTGTGGCATTATCGGCGCGTGATTGATTTAAATTTAATAGTAATTTTAATCAATTTCTAGTAGTGACAATATTTACTGAATTTATATGAATTCTGAGACAAAGTTAAAACACGTGTGTATATATTTTTAAACGGTTTTAAATTTAGCTTGAACCTATATATATATATATATATATATATATATTAACCTTAGGTAGATTACTTAATATATGGGCTTAAGCCTATTTATTTCATTATTTCAAAAAGCATTAACCAGTAATATAAGGATTTCGTTATAACGTGCAATGAACTTCGAAAAGTTTGTAATTGTAAATAGTTATGTACCTACTGTGCCTACCCTCTACAGACCAAACAACAATTGTCTAAAAACGTATAGTAATAATAGTACATTACACAACTAGGGTGGTAAAACAAAGAAAGGCCGAGATCGCAGATGTTTGCGGCCCGAGCTGCAAACAAGGGACGTAAATATGCGATCGAGGGCTCCCTTTATTAACTCCCGTGTTGTGTACATCATTTTATGGCCAGGTGTGGCATAAAAGATTTTTTTATTCTACTAAGGTGGCAAACAAGTACGGGGTGACTGAACACCTACTTAAAAAGATTACCTCTCTAACAGTTCTACCTTCGGCGGGGTCCACAATCCACATAACGCTGGTGGCATTACTTCACTGAATTGGCCAGACAAAAAATCCCGGGATTGGAAGCCCTAATCACGGCTCACACATGAGCGTGGCTAGCACAAGACGCCTGCAACATATCTCACGTGCAACACAGCATATAACAGCCAAACCAACCAAAAAATAGATTTAATTTGTTATCTTTAAAATAAAACGATACAATGCATATTTTTTATTGATTAAATTTTATAGATATAATTTTTTTTAAGTAAATGCCTTAAAGAATTACAAAATTTTGAACAAAATGCTAAAACTTGTAACTTCAAATTCTTTTATTGGTAACATTTTGAAAGGTTTTGGTATGTTTTTTTTAGATTTTTCGTAATCAGCCGTTTATTGGCTATTAGATGATGGCTTTTTTCATTCCTAATTTGAGTAGTTTCTTCACAATTGGCAGTTTTAGATCGAAAGGCGGGTTTTTAAAAAAAAATAGTAAAAACTCAAATAACTTGATAACCATTGAGTTTTGACCCCCGGTTGAGTGGACTTAAATAATTGCAAATAAGCTCTAGAATAACCCCTTTCAAGGAATAGGTCGGATTACCAGTCACCCTGTATATTTCGGACAAGCCTATTTTGAAAGCATCAAAGTCCTAAAATAAAAAAGTAAAACCACATTTAATCAGATTATATGCATTAAAAATACCCTCAGACCATACCTAGGAATCCAAAAAAATATACATGTCAACAGTTTGGTACACTAGGTTTTATCTGTAACTATAATTAACGATACGGTCCTTATTACGTACCGTTTAGCTCCATGTTCTATTCAATAATATGTAGGTACAGTCACGATCTTTAATTTGTGACCCATTTCCTAGAAATAATTCACAGAATTGATACTTTACTTAAAAACGTACTGTTTAAATTTTGCCGTATGAGATTGGACTTTAGGTGGGTCACATATTAAAGTTCGTGACTGACTGACTGTACCTACCTACCTAGAATTCTAATAGAGTAATTACTAAAATGACGCAATTAATACGAAATCGGCCTTTTGAGACGTGTTCTTAATGAAAGATAATCTAAGCAACCATTTACGTGCCCTCAGCTACAAATTTAGTGCATTAAGTGCGATTAATTTTACATTGCTTACCAATTGCTTACGTATTTTGTATAGATATAAAATTAGTGCATAGGTACCTACAATTTTAATAAAAGCCAACGCATGTTGCTACTTTGCTTTACTTATAAACTAAAAAAATATTATGTATAGCCAATAGGTTATCTGATTTTCATAAGAATTATTATAGCCTAACCAGGGTAATTCCATGAAAGTGTAACTAAAGTTACCATTTTATCGCGTGTTTATTTATTTATGATGCAAATGTAAGTGCTAATTTTGCTTTAGATAAGTATTAATTTGATCCCTAGATATATCGACAGTTAAATTTGCACCATCGAAATACTGGTAACTTACGTTACATTCTGCCATGGAATTCCCCATCTAGCAGGGCTATTAAGAAAACAGTAAAATCGCTTGGCAAAATCTAAGATTAAAATGATGTCCAATTGTTACCTACTAAAATCTCCTTATTATTTTATTATTTGAATTCGGCTGAATTAACATCTAATTCATCTAAATACCTACTCTCTGTATCTGATATCATGCATGGCAGTGAGTGTAGACAAGCTGGTAACAGTACAGTGGCGTAGCTTCGACGAGGCCAGCAGTTCGTCTTTCTTCTTATCTTAGGAATTGCGTTTAGCGAGAGAAAGGAGTTATATAAAAGAAGCAAAAATAATTTGTTAGAAAATGAGATTTAATTACCCTGATAACTCCAAAAAGTAATTCCCAATTGTTATTCCATAATAACACCAAGCACTAACAAATACAAAAATAATCAAAGCTAATAGCAGTAATACCTCGATGGAAAAGAAGTCCATGACACATATCCTCGAATCAAGCAGATAAAACCACGAAAGCACACATGCCAATGTCGGACTAATTGTTACCAAAAGAATTACAATACACATGAACATGATGATAGTAAAGGCAAATTTTATCAACGTCTTGTGAGAATTTTTTATACAAGGTGCAACTAAGAGCAATAGGCCGGTTATTATTAATAATGAAGATAGGAAACCGACAACACCGACTATCGCCCACTTTATATTTTCCGAGACCTGTCCTAATCCCAAAAAGTCAACAAACTCCGGGTCGTCATCCCACAACATCACCACAGTAGTCAGGCCGACCCCTCCGGTCGCAAGGGCTATAAATGCTATTAAGCATTGGGAAAATCTAAGCGGGATAATGTTGCAGCACTTAGCAACCTCTGGTAGGTTTTCCATCGTTAGTATAATATATAAATACATCAAAGAAGATTTAAATTACGTCATTGCGGAAAGTGTATATTGCTGTGAACTGTCAAATTGACATCTTGCGGATAATCATTACCCTATCTGTAGAAACCACGTAGAAACACCCCCGACACCGAGCCAGACACTTATGACGTCTTTTTCTCATTCACGCTCTGAGAAGAGTACGACATGATGTTTGTCTTTGCTGCGGTGGAATAGGTACCGATAACGATAAAATGGCAATTGCAAATACAATTTCCAAAAAGGTTGGTTACTGAGTTATATTATCAATTTTATTTATCTTCCTTTATTCAGGGGTACGATTTTAAAATAAAATGATAATCGTGGTTCGTTTCTTAGTAACCCTTCCTTCCTTAAGGTCTACACAAAATAGGCTGCGGACCGCGGTCCGTCTACCTGTGCCAGTGGCATGCAGGGTCCGTTTTCGCACTTATAATATTATTCACCAAAGTTTCGTTTTCATGCCTGTATCCACCCAAGTTTTGAGTGCCTGCTATGGGTCTCATTTATAAAATTTCTTTAGTCCTGTGCTAACAGTTAATTTGTATTTTTTTAGAATGCCGTCGTCCTACTATACCAGTATTATCCTGCTCTGCATTTCTGGATGCTTCTCTGCACCAGTAGACGAACCTATACGCGTAGATTTGCCGGTGTATGACCAGCCGCAAGTCAACTCCGACGTCGACCACGCACGACCTGTCGAACCTGAGCACCATAAAGGCGGCGCAGCCAGAAGTGACAAGTCGCTTGTTGGAAATTTCATCTCCCATAAACTCCAGGCTGCCACTGCGCTGGGTCATAACCTTCCACATAGTTACGCACATGTAAGTACTGTTGTGCCGACGGAAAGTTTCCACAACGAAAGATCTCGGTATTTTCTCCTAATTTCCAATAGGGAAATTCCCAACATGGAACCTTCTTTTAAATGCTTGTGAAAATTATCTGAAATGCGCAAGAAATTTCACAACATTTTGGATACTTTCTGCAACTTGCACATTTTTAGGTACATGAAAGTATGACCTACCTAACAGTGGCGTGGCGTAAAAGATATCCTTGGGCAAGCCGGTGCAGATTTGGCCTACATTTTCCTTAAGAGCTGTACAATAAGGTGCTCAAATGCCTGACATTAGGCAAGCCGGTAGGAATCGAGTTCTTTGGACGCCACGCCACTGCTACCTAATATTGTACGGCAAGTAATAAATATATATTTTTTAATTTTCGGTCACCAGTAGTTTAGCAGCAGTATGTTTTGAAGCCATAATAAAAAGTTTGGCATAGATAATTCAATTAAATTTGAGTCACCATTGCTGTCGTATTATGTTAACGTTGACATAAATAAATTATTTGTAAGCATTTATTTTCAATTATAGGAAGGCGCTGCACAATTCGCAGGTGGCTATTTTGCAGCACCAGTAACGACTCTCGAAGGTGCTGTTCTTGAATCAGAGGGCTACGGCAGCAGGAAACTCACGATAAAGGAGAACTTACACGGCATTGTCGCGGGACTCTTGCAAGTATATATGTCACCACTTCACCAGTCTAACTATAAGAATATTAAACTTAAGATCTCGTCTGTATTCCCCGTCTCTATACAAATAAGAAGAGGGTTAAGAGACTTTAACGACGTGAGTTTTGCTGGAAATGTGTTTTATTACATAGCTTGACAATTTTTTTTTCTACGCAAGCAACTTGATAAATCTCTAAAAACAAAAAAAAAGTTTTGAGTAAGGTCAACTGAGGTAATTGCGTATATGGGGACTTTACAGCCTGTAAAGTACAGCGTATACTACAGGCAGTTACGGTAGAAATAATTTTAAAGAGTTCGGATTTAATGAAATCCTTAAAAGACGCATTTGCCCCCATACCTAGACGCAATTACCTCAGTGTGCCTCAGATGACCTTAAGTTAGTTTCGAATTGCGTGGTTATGGTTATGCGGTTTATTGGGACTTCTTATGTTGTGTTGCGTAGACAACATGTCTCAAGCTATAAAATGAAACAAAATTCAACCAAATCTGATGTCGTCAAAATAGATTGAGATTATCAACCGTTTTTCGTTTGTATGGGGAACTGTGCCACACGAATCACCTTAACCCCTCGTATGCGGTGTCGAAATTTTGCTTAGCAAATTTTTTAACCTTGCGGGTCCGTGCCTAGAGAGGTTAAAACCACCATAATTCACGTCATGCATTTTTTACAAGTTATTTTAGTAGGCACACGACTTTCCATACATGAGAGTATTTTTCGATGGCGTGGTGGCTAGAATATAGGTATTCTAGTCTCTTACACATAATAACATAACTGAACAAAATCTGGTTTAACGCAAAAAAATACAATCTTAATTTTTTTTTACACTTTCAGCCGAAACCGATAATAGATACAATAAGAGAAGAAGAAAAATACGGTAACTCTGGAGACAAATTCTATGGCGCTGGAAAAGCCTTAGTCAGTGGGGCAGAGGGGGTCTCTAATCTCGTCAACTCAGTTCTTGAGGTAAGTGGTAATTATAAGAACTCACTGACAAGAAACTACTCAGTAAAGGGCATTGAGCCTTTATGCTCCCAAGGTTTCCTCTGCAGTTTGAATAGTCCTGTCGATCTCGAGAAAATTCTGTAGGTATTAAATGGCTATAACATTGATTTACGTCCGATCGAATGCGAGGCGACGCGTAGCCGCTTCGGCTGCCCTATAGGCCCTATATAGTAAGTGCTCCAGATCAAATTTTAAAAAAGGCGTAATAACAAACATAAAAATGTTTTAAGCCCTTTTTAGGGTTCCGTAGCCAAAATGGCAAAAACGGAACCCTTATAGTTTCGTCATGTCCGTCCGTCCGTCTGTCCGTCTGTCCGTCTGTCCGTATGTCACAGGCGTTTTACTCAGAAACTACATGACGTATATTGATGAAATTTGGAATGTAGGTGTGTTGTATGAGCCGCTACTTAGTTCGGTAATTAAATATTAAAAATAAATATTTCTAGGGGGGGTACTCCATACATGTAACAGAAGGCGAAAAATTGTTTTTTCACCAAACATCAACATGATGTTTGGTGAAAAAACATAGTTCGACAGCTCTTTAAAAATCATTTCAAGGTTCTTTAGTAATATTTTTGATTAAGTGAATACTTTCGGAAATAATCGCTCCGAAAGATGCAAAAATTGTGTCCCCCCCCCCCCTTTATCTTTTAAACCGTACGTCCAAAAAATATGAAAAAAATCAAGAAGGTAACACTTAATTAATACTTTCAACGAAAATTATTTTAAACATGATCGAATGTACCGTTTTTGAGTTATTGCCGATAAACCGCGCTTCTCAACAAAAGGACGTAATTGCTATGAAGATACGCTCTTTCGTTGGTGCACTTTTACAAATCGCATATTTATTCAAGTATGGCGAAGCGAAAAGGAGGATTATGATTTCAGCGCCGTATATATACATGTATGTATGTTCGTCTGTTTGTCTGTCTATGCTCTTTATAACTATAACCGATATTATAACCGATTCAAACATGTGGGGTATCGTAAGTTTCGTCGTGATTGGACGCACGTTATAGGCTAGTTAGTTGGAGCCAAAATGAAGATAGAAGATCTTCTTAAAAAGTGAACGATTGAACCTTCGCGAGTACTCATGAGTAAGGGAAGTCATCAAGTGGCATTGAATTATATAACAATTTCATGAGTTTTAAAAGCGCATTTCAAAAATATATCACACATGTATATTTCCATTTCAATTCAATATCAACAAGAAACACGTTCAACAGCCCGCGCTCTTCGCCGATAAGTTTACAATGTTCTAGCAACCTCCTAGTGCAACAATGTTGCTACTAAAAAAAGTGACAAATCAGTAACACAGCCCAGTGGTGAATAGTTTAACAAATTGTGGAAATTAAGGACTACTAGCGCCATATACTACGATGAAAATAATAAGTTTATTAGATGGACGTTGATAAAATAGCCACTAAAAGATAGTTTTCAGTAAGGATGCTTCCGCTATTACTATTACTCCTCGGGTCACCACAACTTGTGACTGATCTTGTGAAGGAGGTTTCAATCCGGAAGCTCGAAGGTCCGTCTCCAGGTGCCCTTTATGCCCTAGGTACTAATTCAAAGTGAAGGTAGTCTTACACAATCCATATATCAATCTCATTTCTGCGAGCCTGTAGGGCGAGCTTCATGTTGCGAGGTCGAAGGCCGAGCTCCTCTGCAAGCGCACTATATCCGCAGTAAGTCTAAAGGAGGCCGAAGGCCAACCACCGCTTTGGGCCAAAGGCCCAAACCGTATTATGAGTCTCATTTTCGGGACCACGAAGAACGAGCTTCAGGCTGCACCGAAGGCCAGCTAGAATCTTGTTTAAATCTTTTTCGTAGTTAGGTTTTAACTTTTAGCTATACATATTTTCATTTTTAGCGCATTTTTTTTAGTAACTGTTACGGAACCCTACACTGAGCATGGTCCGACATGCTCTTGGCCAGTTATTTAAATTTGTCTTAAGCACTTACTAGGTTTTGATATGGAGAAGCCGGCTTGCTCGAGCCATCCCACATCCATCCAGACTCTGTAACTTCAAGGTGCTCCGACGGTGAGTCTAACTAACACTAAAGGTAAATAGTAGTGTTTATGAATAAGTATTATGTAATTCGAATAGTTAACTTTGACTGTATTATTTTTATTACAGGTACCTGGGTCAATATTCAGGAAATTAACAAGGATCGCTACAGAGAAACTAAATAACTTGGGTGGAAAACTTATCGGGCTTTAACATATATTTTAAAAACTAAATCTACTTACTATAATAAAGGGCTGACCAAAAAATATGAGGTTCAGTTATATTACGGAATTTCATTGGAAATTATTTCTCAGTGGCAACAATTGTATGATTGTCAACGGCACGTCGCTGCTGCTTAATGATGCAACAAAGTACGAGTATAGTGTCAAAGTAAATAAATAAATATTATGGGGACAATCTTACACAAATCGACCCCAGGTCCCAAACTAATTAATGCTAAAGTGAACACATTTCCATACATACTTAGTGCTGCAGCAAGCAAATTAAATTTCCATAAATAATAATGTTCTTTATTAATGGTAAATAACACAGTATTCAGTTAAGAATAAGGTCAGTACCATAAAAAATATCGAAAAGTACAGATATTATAAATACAACGAACGACATCTTACACCACTCCGTTTTAGTTGCGTGGTTGTAAGATGTTGTTTGTAGTATAATATCTCTCAGGTAGGTACTTTTCGATATTTTTTATAATAAGCGCGCTTACCCCATCGGCGCACTTGTCCCGACTGACCTTACCTACTCTTGCGCAGCTATTTACGATTTTTTTTACACAAATTTGGCCCCCAATAGGAATACGTAGAGTTGGTAACGTTGTTTTTGCCATTATAGTCTCTAAAATCAGGCCATAACATTAAAAAAAACTCTAAATGAGTGCCCTTGTGACTAACCTCACATATTCTGGTCGAGAATAGGTAGGTATGCTTTAAGTAAGTGTAAAATATTTATAAAGACAATAAATGTTTACAATATAAACGAGTGTATCTTTTCGCAGAATTCTAGATAGGTATCTTAAGAATACAGTACAATGGTGTTAAATAGATCCATGTATTCAGCCAGTAAAAGCATGCACATGATTAAAAAAATCTAAACTAGAGTACAAAATAAATACAATTAGTTAATTATTAAATGAAGCATCATAAAATGTCCTTAACCTAATTCTACATGACTCGAGAAAATCTTTCACACTGTAGAAACATCCGTCGAGCAGCTAGCTATTTAAATTTCTCTTAAAACTATTGCCTTCCAAAGTCCTAATGACATTGGGTACGCGATTGTAATGACGATGCACATGTTATACACATTTTCTATATATAACATTATATGGCAGCGCGGCTGTTGCAGCATATGTCTCACTTTCAATCTTGTCTGCCTTTGCGGAATTTTTCCACGCTTATCAAAGTAATGCAAAGGGGAATTTACGAAAATACACACTTCTCTGATATATAGACTATAGTGTGAATATAGACATGGCAAAGGCAGGATATCTAATTTTTGAACAGGACAACTATTATCAGACCACGCACCGAAATGTTTTATGCGCTATAGTCTATTTTTAGGGTTCCGTATCAAAATGGTAAAAAAGGAACCCTTATGGTGCGACTCTGTCGGTCCGTCTGTCGCAGCCAAATTTCTCATAGCTCCTCTACACGATGGGGCATCGCTAGCCCAGCGAGATGGCCATGCGATGGTTGATACGCAACTACACGATGGGCCATCGCTGGCCCAGCGAGATGGCCAAGCGATGGTTGACGTCCACACTATGGAATGGGCCATCGTGTAGATGCGTACCGCCATCGCTGGCCCACTCCCTTTGATGTGCGGCCGAAAAACCGACACCGTCGCCATCCCACGACCATCGCACGCGCCATAAGCCATCCGTCACCACTATGCCCTCCACACGCTGGCCCATCACGATGGACCATCGTGTAGAGGCACCATCAGGAACTACTGCTGCTCCTATCGATTTGAAGTTTAGAATACTGGTCATAGTAAAAATCTTACACCATTTTAACTTTTTTTAAAGGGGGCCGAAAATGGGAGGTCGAAAGTTTAAAGTTGGGCGTAATGAAAGGGCTTAATTTGTAGATTCCAAAAACGTTTTTTGTTTGCTCGTTTCCTGTACGGCCGTACCATACTTTTCTCGAAGCCATTCAGGCCATTTTCGACCTCCTGTAATTTTGTGCTGGCTAAAGCTAGAACCCTGAATTTCAAAGTTCCTTAATTTTGTGACTCATTCACTGGTCATCATAATTCTAAGGTACTTCTAGCAGACGCACAAGCTCCAAATTTTAAACTTAATTAGTTTTTAGCCTATGAAGTCGTACAAAACCTAAAAACATTGCAATTTCAGTCACAACTGCACAAGTAAGTAATCATATACAAATACCATGCGATTACAAAGTTACTTTTGTAGTTGACATGGGAAATAAAATGTATTGGAATGTAATAAATAAAGGAAGAACACTTACAATTACTAAAAAAAACCCGACCGTGCATAAAATCCGCCATTTTGTTTATTTTCACGAACTTCATACCCTGTGACATGACACTCGCGCTATCAAGGCGAATCTAATGATGTATCATTTATCAAAATCGGTTGTACCGTTGAGTAGTTACGAGTGGACATAGGAACGGACATACATACACACAGTTCAAACACATAACCCTCCTTTGGGCTTCGCCGCAGTCGGGTAAAAAGAAATGAGATCCCATCAAAAACATTACATGTAAAAAGATGCAAGTCTCGCAACGCAGTTCTTCTAGAACAAATGTTTTGAGATGTAATGTTAAACCAAGTCGGTTATTTTAGTCAGTACCTACCAGGGGGTTCCACCGACTTGCCTAGAAGAACACATTTTATAGTTCTCAAATAAAGAATCCTCAGGGAACCATCCGGCTCCATCGTCAGATCAGCTTCAGGTCATAATAATATTGCATTGTCATCTGACTTACGTATCCTTGCAAAATTTCAGCTCCATCGGAAACCGGGAAGTGGCTCAAATTTAACTAGCAAGATTTGATTACAGACACACAGACACCGGGACAGGTGAAACTAAATAAAAGCTTGTAAAAAGACGGATTAGGTATGTATGTACGTCAGAGGCGGGGTTCTCATTTGACAATTGATCACCAGTCCGATTACTTGACTAGTAATCACATCAAAAATTTAAAGAACTTCATAAAATCTGCTTTGCGAATATAACTCCGAACCTGGGGAATAATGCAGTATAGTATACAGGTTGTCCCAAGACTGTGCGACATAAAGGGAAAGTACTTCAAATCTGAAAGGAGACTATTTTGATTTTAAAAATAATTGGAACCGCATTCGAAGATCGAGAAGAATCGAACCCACCAATTATGAAAAAGAAAAATTACTATATTATGAAATTATGGTATCAGCGTAATTCGTCCCATTCGTTTTTCGTTCAATTCTTATTTCGTCTCATTCTATATTCGTCACACATTCTTTATTAAGACTATTCTTTATACATAAAATTATACGTAAAAAAAAGTGTCCCAAAATTTGTATGGGATTTTTGTCTTTCCACTACGTCACGTTCATACAAACTCTGTGCAAAATGGTGACGTAATGGAAAAAAGGGACTTTTTTTTTACGTATAAGGTTCGAAAGTACTAACGATTCTGAGCCAAAAAAACCTCACAAGTCCATATTTTGAAAAAGTAGCTACCCCGGTATTTTTTTTTGGAAAACGCTCAGCTAAGGAAATTGACGCGGGCCGCACTTTGTTAATAATTTGTAATTTTATACGATTCGGAATATAGCGACCGCAATACAGACAGGAATATAGGCCGCAAGTGAGCGGTTCACGAGCCGCATGCGGACCGCGGGCCGTAGGTTGCCGACCGCTGCCTTAGACGATTGTTAGTTTCAATAAAAAAATCGACAGTTGAAACATTTATTTTTTTTAATCCAAATTTAATTTCACAATCTGTTTCCTAAATAGAATATAATGAATGTTATAATATATGGAGATAATTTGTCGGTTTCAAGTCAAATAAATTAAACTAGTTAAGCTAAAGTTATAATTAAACGTTAGAATACTTAAATGCTATAACTTTATTTACATAAAAATAAACGCGAAACAATTTTATAAGTAAACATAAGGCGTACAAAGTCTCTGTAAAAGTCGATTCCGCGTTTAAAATTATTATGTGCTTTACCGCTTTAAACAACAACACGTCTATTTACAAAGAAAAATCATTGTTTCATTTCATATCAAACTTCAGAACAGAGTAAGAGTAAGACTAAAATAATAACATTATTATAAATAAACATACATTGAAATATAAGCCTTATATTGATGCCAACCACAGGTCAGCCACTTAATTCAAGCATTACTTATGATAGCTGAGCAAGTCGAAGGGGTCTCACAGATGACCGACTATTGATCATCATGATCATGACGTCAAATGCCTTCCTGTCCGTTTGGCTGCCGTGGTCGATGCCTAAGTGGTAAACTATAGTCACCGAGACGGGTTCGACATAGACCAGCGTTCAAAACAAACGAGCAAAATAAATAATCACGCAAAAAAGTACGAGAAGATACAATAGGCCGACGCACTTATTATGGTAATGTCCATACTTAGAAATAGTTTTACATGTATGTATCAGTTATTACCTTGGAACTATGAATGATAATGTTATACATTAAAAAACTTGTAAGTTAGGTCTGCAAATCCCTAATGTAAGTCACAAATATTTATCTCTAATTGTATCGAGACCAAACGGACGTTTTGTAGCTCTGAGTTATGATTAGTCCCCGTATATGAAATAATATCGTAATAATTCAGCGCAAGTTCTTCCTATTAGATAGCGGAAGGGCCGCTCAGGAAAGAAAGTAGTTATAGGCCTAAAACTTAATTGAGACCTGGGTTATGTGTCAGGTTCAAGGTGAGGTACGATAATGCACGACTAGTCACCGTTGCCCTCTCCTCGCACCTCACAGTACCCCTCAACAGTTATGAGTTGCGCCTATAGTGTATTCTATGTGCAACAAGGTATAGGAGCACGGATATTGAGCGATCGCCGAAGAGCGCCGTAACAAGGGAGCAGCCAGTACTTCACTTATACTTCAACTCCCAAGTCATAACCGTATTGACAACTTAGAAATATTTGGTGATTTAGGTTGGTGATTATATAATCGTTACTTATTGACATTATTCCGTATTATTATTAGAATGCACTACATATTTTTGTTTTATTAATATTACGTATAGACACTAGGGAATTAAAAAGATATAGA
Source organism: Eudemis profundana (assembly GCA_947034925.1). Classification (NCBI taxonomy): domain Eukaryota; kingdom Metazoa; phylum Arthropoda; class Insecta; order Lepidoptera; family Tortricidae; genus Eudemis; species Eudemis profundana. The sequence goes on from OX344794.1 coordinate 34,352,674, forward strand.
TCTATTTACAACTGCACCACACACTGTGATTTCAGACTCGAAAACTAGCATACGATTTTAGAAGTATTGTACGGATTGAATCATCTACAACCACATAATCGATACTTATTCTCTTATTCATAAAACTTATCTTATCATACTTCTATTTAGCTATAATTTGTTGTCTGCTTTTTACAAATACAACTGTCAAATTTACAAAGATAAATGTTCCAGAAAACAAATTGTATCTAAAACAGAGATAAAATCGGGTTTATGAATAACAGCATTAGTCTATGCTCACCGACCCGTGAACTGCGACGTTCAACTCGTTGAACGGAACAGAGAAATAAATATTAACCTTAGTCAGGAACCGTGGTATTTACATAGTCTTGAATTGTTAAAAATAGTAATCATGTACCTAAATTGTCACGTTGTAGGTAACATTATTTTCACTCCTTTAGAGATTAGTTCAACCAGTTGAAACTTGTAGTTGTACGGTGTACGCAAGCCGCGAGCGATCTTGGCAGACTCCGCTCGATTTTGGTTTGAAATGATAATACCTATGTGTTAAATAATTTGAGTAAATTGCCTTTTCGACTAAGGCGGATCACACACTGCAGCGAAAATCGCGGCGACACGCGACTCAGCGATTTTCAACTTTGTATGTAGAATCATCGATTTGTATAGAAAAATCGCGGGGTAGCGCACACTGGCGCGTAATTCGCGGCGATTTTTTCCGTGTAGCTGCGCATACACGGAAAAAATCGCGGCGACGGGCGATTTCAGTGTGTTCTTCGCCTAAGGTAGTATTTGGTAGGTATTAACGTCATCGTAAATATGTATATGATCTTTAAATGGTAGCGTGCAGAAGAAATTTCAGAGGAATATTCAAAGTAACGTGATAGAGAGGTCAGACTTGTAAGGTTTTAACCGCTAGTTTAGGTAGTATATAATTAATAGATAATTTGAACATAAGAAATAATAACACTCTCGGTGACAAGCAATTTACGTACTCAATGAATAGTACATTATACAACTAGGGTGGTAATGCAAAGAAAGGCCGAGATCGCAGAAGTTTGCGGCCCGAGCTGCAAGCGAGGGACGTAAATATGCGATCGAGGGATTTCTTTATTACCTCCCATGTTGTGTACATCATTTCTACACTTGGCCAGAAAGCGGCTCTTTCCGTACGCGCAGCTTGCGGAAATGCCACTTTATGGCCAGGTGTGGCATAAATAATATTTTCCAAATAATCAGCGTCTCCCTTTCGCTTTAGATAGGAAGTCTTGATTTAAGTATGTCACCAAATATCACTTTGGTGACAAGTGTTCTCCATTTTCGTCACGGTAATTAATACTCAAAATCAACAAGAACCTCCAGACGCAAGTCCTTTCAGTAGAAATAAAATATTATTTACAAAAAGAAATAGTATCTCCGCGAAAAAGCATTTCGACGAATTTATAAGTAAACGCTATGCTGTTAAAAAAAAGATATTTGAGTCGTTTTCAAAAAAAAATTACATAGTTAAGAGCCTAATAAAAACAAAATCACGATCGTTTCATCTGTGTTACGAAAGTTAGGCATACAAACTACATGGGTAACTTTCAATAAATCAAGTTTTAATTAAATCCCTTAATTGTGTACAATTTTTTGAAAATGACTCATTTGCGCAAAAAGTCCAGCTCTTGCTTAAACAATACGTTATGAAAAATTAAAAACTTAGTCGTACAGTCGACGACAAAGTTATGTATAATAATTTCACCTCACATTAGTTAGACTGAATATTCACCAGAGCAGTTTTGGTACCACCAAAAAAGGAGTTGTTATACACAACTAGGGTGGTAATACAAAGAAAGGCCGAGATCGCACAAGTTTGCGGCCCGAGCTGCGAGGGACGTAAATATGCGATCGAGGGCTTTCTTTATTACCTCCCGTGTTGTGTACATCATTTTATGTCTACACTTGGCCAGAAAGCGCTTATAACTTGATGGCAACGAAAACAATCATCGATCAACGTACCTCGATCACCGCGGCTCAGCATTGGTTAATTTTGCCTCGCACAGCTCTGTAGACGTACGTTGGTAGGCTTTGTTGCGTAAATAAATGACAAAGCACCCGTCACGTTGTGCCAAATATGAGAGTGACGAATGGTTTATCATTTATTTATCGCTCGACAAAGCCTAGCGTCGTAAACCTGCTGGTGGATATTTAGCCTTGTTGGAATATAACACTTTGTAGTTGACTGTAAAGGATCGTTATATAAGTATGTAGTATAATAAGGCAGTGCTAGAGCACCGGCGACTGCTTCTGCGCCCTCGACCTTCCCTTATAAGGCGTTAGCAGTCACATATTGCAAAAAAATTGCTATTTCACAACCATATACAAAAACCCTTATAATAATGTAAAAACTGATTCTTGAAAAACATCCTATACGTTGATTTCTTATTTGCGTTCGTATTAATTTCATCCGCTAACTCCTTTCTATACAATGTGTGGCCTGTAACCGGAGCTAATAATTAAAACGTAGATTCTACTCATCAAACAACAAAACATTTGTTCAACAACTTTTAAAAATTATTTAATCTTAAGATTTTATCTTTTTCATACAAATTAAATAGTATTTTCAATGTACGCAACATCAGTCTAATTGACGTCGCTTGTCACGCTACAAACATAAAAAACATCGCAATACATTGCGGCTTCAAATAATTTTTAAAGTGTACTAAAAATTAAAACATAAGTTATTTTTAAATGTGGCTGAACAAATGTTGTTCAGTTTGAGGAGTACAATCTTCGTTTTAATTATTAGCTCCGGTTACAGGCCACACATTGTATAATGGACTTCTCAGAAACAGCTCTAACGATGTTGACGAAATTTGGTACATAAAGATACTTGTACAATTACCAAAAAGTGACACAAAAACGATAGCCCTCTCAAAAATATCTAACTAAGCAGGTACCATCGTATTAATGGTACGGTTACATTCTTATGGATTGGTTCTATTAATCAAACTTTGTACAGTTACAAGCAATAATATCTAATAGGAGAGACAGCATAACCGACGATGCCCCATTGCGACTATCGTTAGAGCGTGTCAGATATTTATACAGCGTCTTTATCTGTCAGATATTATAACACGAGACTGTACACTGCACCTTCATGGGCTAACTATGTTATGAGTTATGAATTTATGATATATAATATTGTCTTCGGTTTCCGCGATTATCAATCATTGTGATGAGCGATTTAAAATGGTTAAATCACATGTTACAGTTACAAAAACTATACGAGGTTTAATCCGTTTAAATGTTTCATTACAGCAGTGGTTTTCACACTTTTTCATGTCACGACTCCCGGGTATGGAAAAATATTTCGCGACCCTCCGACCCTTCGCTTTTTGATCATGTATGACATACATGAAATCTATCTTTTTAAACTTTATCGTTTTTTTTTAATGAGGTAGACCTCTAGACCTCTTGCGACCCCCCTAAAGCCTCGCGACCCCCCAGGGGGTCGCGACCCACACGTTGAAAAACACTGCATTACAGTATCGCTGGCTCAATATTACAGTGTTCTCTGTTAAATTTTCAGGGTAGTTAAAATGAGGGCCAACGCGAATGAATTACGCCGCTAGAGGCGCTAGTGTAGCGCGTGGTCTACGAAATGTCAAATGCCACTGTTTGTGGGGGTCTACACGGTTTTATTTGTTATTACAATAATGTTATTAATATTTTGCAATATCTGAGATTATTTATGGCAAATACTTATGTATGCAAATATATGTAATGTCAGTGAAACAGTTTCATCATTCGGAAACTTATTTCCTCTTTTTTTCCGAACTAAACGTAAAACTGCGGCATGCTCGATCTTTTTATGGTGCGGTTTTAAGTCATTAAATACGATTAAAATATTAACTTCGTTTTCACACCTGTATCAAACTGACTGCTGTACTTCAGCACCCTACTCGACAGTGGCGCCAACTGGTGAGCATAAAAACGGTAGCCCTCATTAGACTGCGTCACTTTGACAATGTTTCAATTCGTTAAAAGTGATATATAGAACACTGTAATGTTGAGCCAGCGATATGTTATGATATTCTTTCTAAAGTTGTACAACTTTAGAAAGAATATCATAACATATCGCGCGTATATCACGTAGCGTAGTATATCACATTACGGGTATATCACGCAGAGCTCAGTCAGAAATAAGTATACGAGCACAGCACATAACAGACACATATTTAAACATAGAGCAAATTGTACAGTAGTTATAATAAGAACAAAATGTCACATGCAATAGTTACAATCTCGTTATTTTCAGACCCAGAAAGTGTCGCTATTGAACTCTTGGACCTCGCGGATTAAGTAACATTAATATAATGGTTCTATTACTATAGTGTATTTCTTTTACTATAAAGTACTAAGACTGGATACGTTACGCTCATTGGTTCGTTCAAATTAAGTACACTAAGGCGGCATTCACGGCGTGAAAAATATTACACAAAAATCGCGGGTTTATTTATGAGAAAAAATACTAAATGTAGGTTTTCGTTACATGTATAGTAAGTAACACATTAAGAAACGACTTAAGACAGATTTCATATAAAACCCGACGTTTTAATCTTTTGTAGGTTTCGTGGGCTATATACGAGAAAACAGTATACTCGTATAATGCAACACATCTTTATTACTATAGGCACAAAGATATGGGGCGTTATATCTGGTGGTTTGAATTTCACAGACTATTTTATGCTGGCAGTTCATAGGGGAGTGACCAGTACATTAATTCATACATAAACTAAGATGCTGACGTTATGTGATTTAATATGAACGCCGGCTTGTAACTAATAAGAAGGAAGATCTGCGTCCCAGTACTTTATAGTTTAAAAATTCGACTATAATGATTTTACCGAGGGAGGTTGTACACATATTTTATATTTTAGTAATTACTCTCCGAGCCCTCTCGACCGCATGTAACTATTACGAGAAAGCGGATAAAAACATTTATCTTACGAATTGTGTCTTAAGCTTTATTTTAACTGGTTTTCAGCCCGACATTTCAAAAATTACAATAGAATGTCAGTCGTATTCACACTAATTAGAGTGGATAAGTGGCTTCAACCTGACAAAGGGTTATCTGGATATTTCACACGTCACTCTGCAAGTGTCCCGCAAATGGATGAAGATAATTGCTAACACACGCCTAGATATGAATTGTTTGTCAATATATAATAAAACATAATTCACTTCACTTGACGGCTCTTATGGTATTAACAATAGTTCTAATCCAGGTTCAGTCTGCCGTAACATAAAACCGTGTTTCACAACATATAATTGCGTTAGTTATGTCACTTTTTGATATAAATCAAAAAGAGCAAGCTCCGTAGTCGCCCTGATTACTCGGGGTCGACGTAGTCCAGTACAGTGTAGTCAATGTACTTGTCCGATCGCAGACGTCATGGCCGCGTGAGCCGCATCTTACGAACCGTTTCCACGTAGTGCTTGTTGTGGGCCATTACCGACTCCTGGACTTTTGGAGGCATATCTTCCAGCGCGGGCGCGGTGCCCTCGTCGATGTCGGTGCGCCGATAAAACAAAATGTACGGCGTGCTCGATCGGTTCAAGCCGCTTAACTGACCCTCCTCGGCGGCCGAAACGACGTCATCGTTATACAAGTGCCATTGCCCGTTATCCTTGGCTAGCGTGTAGTAGTGACCGGAGTCGAGCGTAGTCCCGGCGTGAATGACGGCCGCGTACAGTATGTACGAAGAGTGGTCGGCCTGCGAGCGTACAGTCGGCAACGTTACTGTGTGATTGTGGTGGATGGAGAGCATCAGCTTGGTTTGGACTTGTAGCTTCGGTTCGAATCTGCGGACAGAAAACGATTAATAGTTAACAGGAATGCTGTTAGAAAATTAGCAACAAAAGATTAGATTTAGATTTATTTATTTCATAATATAAAAATACAGTATAAATTACACAATGATGATTTTATACTATGATCGTCATAATTAAAATATAATATAAGTAATCACAATAAAAACATACCATGTCAGAAACACAATCGCAAAAAATAAAAATATTAAATAAACATCAAGTCAACTTATATCTCCCAATAAGGATCGTCAATGTTGTAATGTCACAAAAAAAAAACTTATAGTGTTAGTTCCATGTACTCGTTTACCGAGTACACAGGGTTTGCCAAGAAAATGTTTCTCAGTCGGCGCCTTAAAGTTTCATCAGATGGCTCGTTCCTTAAGTCGACAAAACAACAAAAATACAAAAAAGTATACTAACTTGAAATTCTTCAGAACAAGGATGAGAAACTTAGGCGTTGTCTCTATAAGAACGCTCCTCTCGGCGTCGCGCAGGCCGCCGCAGTCGCGGCACTCGTATCTGTTGTCGCCGGACAGCCGCTCCTTGGAGCAATAGAATTCTAACAGGCTCTGCACACTGTGCTGGGTGGCGTCGAGTTTCTCCGGGAACGCGAGCTGCAGGTCGCGGAACACGTCGCGGGAGAGCGAGGACGAGTGGCACTCGGTGCACTCGACGCGCGTGAGCAGCACGCCGCCGAACATGCTGTCGATGAATGAGTCGCGCCGGAGGAACGCCGACTCGGTCATGCGGAGCCGTTTCTTGAGAGGCAGGTGCATCTCGTGGTCGCCGTGACGCTTGAGGGCGCCGGAGCTGGAGCCTGAAATGTGCAAACTTGGGTTGGGTCACTAAATATATCACTAATTATAATATTAGTATATTATAGCCGTAGCTTCGCCTGCGTTATTCCCTTTATTATCCGAAGTGATGTCTTACCGGGATATGAAATACCCTATAATTCAATCCAGGACATGGACCACTCGTATGCGATTTCATCGCAATCCATTCATTTGTTATCGCGTTATTTAGTAACAACCATGTCCACAAATTTTCACATGTGAAGGGAACACGGAAAGAACATGTCTAGTCAGTACCCAAATAACACAAAACAGCTGTATAAGAGCTGTATAATAGAATATATCAACGTTAAAAGCTGAATAATTTTGCTGAATAAGAGCTGAAACAGCGCTGTTTCAGCCGTTATACATCTAATTTGGGCACAAATTATTCAGCCTTAAGTTCACAAGGCTGTTTAATAGCTGAATAGTAGCTGTATAACGGCTGTATTAAGGTTCACAGAGTTATAAGGGCTGAATATCGGCTGTTTAAAAGGGCACGAGTGACTGCTTATTCAGACTAAGTTTCACATGTGAACCCTTATTACTATCTTAAACCTCCACAGGTTCACTCTTTAGCTGTATAAGCAAGAACGTACGCTAAATTTGACGTTAGAGGAACACAAATATTTATTATGACTGTATCTTTCATCGATAGTGACACAGTGAGAGTGTGAAGTTTCTGATTTACTTAATGGCGGAATATATTATTTTGTTAATCGGTATGCACTTGATGTTTCGTTATCTCGGCGAAAAATGATTGCGATTACGATTTTACTGTTATTATATACATATATTATCTAAGAAATTTTTCACGCGCTCCTCGAATAATACGCTTTTTACAAAAATAAACACTAAATATGCACCATAGAAAGTATATACTAATCAGTTTTAATTTTTTTTCTTCAAGTATACACCTAAAATTGTTGTTACTGATCTAATAAGAGTAAATAATTGCGATGTAATTATATTTTATGGTTGAAACATGCTCAAAACTAAAAATAAAGTATGATAATCTATAGGTTATAAAAAAAAATGTTGGTTGAGTTTTCAACACCGATGTGAACCACTATTCTTCTATATTTCAGCTATAGGCTGCAGAATTACTCACTTGAGTTCTGTTATTCAGCCAAAAGCAGTCTTAGATATCGCACGTCAACACTTACACAGCTATAAGCGTTCTAGTGAACTTCTAAACAGCCGCTATACAGCTTGTATCAGTAGGCTGAATTAAAGCTGAATAACGGGGAAAAAATCAGCCCTAAGCAAGATTAACGTCTACATTTACTTCACTATAACTCTACAGACGTTATAATGGTTCACACGTGGTATCTTAAAAAGCAACGTAATTGATATTCACGTGTGCTATCTTATACAGCAATTAGCATAATGTTCTCTGTAAAATTGCTCTTAAGCAGCTAATAGTGTTTAAAGATGCTTAAAGCTGAATAAGGATGGAAATGTGTACCTTTTCTACACCGTTATACAGGTTTTATTCAGACTGAGCTGTTTAATTGACACTAATTGCTATTATGCAGCTATAAGTTCACGGGTGAACTGTTATAAGAGTCTATATCAGCCTAGAGCTGTTTAAAGACCCAAAAGTGAATAGTTATACTGCTTCTGTGTTACTTGGGTAGTCACCTTTTTTTTAAATGAGATTTTAATCTCAAAATGTAGCTCGCAATGACCTTTACAGATGGATATCTTAAAATAGTACATTACATAACTAGGGTGGTAATACAAAGAAAGGCCGAGATCGCAGAAGTTTGCGGCCCGAGATGCAAGCGAGGGACGTAAAAATGCGATCGAGGGCTTTCTTTATTGCCTCCCGTGTTGTGTACATCATTTTATGTCTACACTTGGCCAGAAAGCGGCTTTGTCCGTACGCGCAGCGTGCGGAAAAAGTCACTTTATGGCCAGGTGTGGCATAATAAATTTTTTTTTTCACTTTTAAGGGAATGGTTACCATAGCATAGCATTTGCATGTTCCCAAAAAGTTACTTAAGTGACTAGACATGTTCTTTCCGTGTACCCTTCATTTAGTGATCGAGCGAGCGCGAAGCATCGCCGTTTCAGCTTTGGGTAAAATGCTTACGTATGTCTCCGGATGTCCGTTCTCCATTTCAACCAATTCTCGAGAATTTTTGTGAGCAGGCATAATTACATAGAAATTTTTGTCGCTACAGTTTTTGGAAAAAAATTAAAATGGCTCAGCTCACAGAACCACTAGTAATATTAAGTAGGATAGTAGGATGGAATATAAGTTGCCGACAACTATGTATTACAGAGCAGTGGCGTGGCGTAAGAGATACTCTCGGGCAAGCCGGTGCAGATTTGGCGAATATCTTCGTTAACAGCTATAGAACAAGGTGCTCATTTGCCTGATATAAGGCAAGCCGGTAGGAATAGAGTTCTTTGGACGCCACGCTACTGTTACATAGTGAAAAAGCCCCAATATTTTAATTAATACAGTCTGGTAGTGTCCTTGGATATCTAACTGCTTCTGAACTAAAATGGTTGAAACGCTTCAGCCGTTTTCCCGGGATGTGAAATGTGGACACTAACAGTCCTACATACACTGGCTAAGAGGTGGCGCCACGACAGCGTAGGTGGCAATTTGCATATATACTACTGACTTATGACCCCCGTATGGAAATTAGTTGACGTAAGATGGTGAACACCGAAGCAAGAACTTTATTTCGGAACTATTACTTACTCCTAAATTTACTAAGTATGATCACTGTCGGAATGTATGTAAGCAATTCAAAATGTAGCAAAATATGATGTGAATCTAAATGTACCTTTTCACACCTCCTATTCAGAAGAAAAGGACTTTGCTCCCTCATAAGAGGGATCAAAGTGGTGCTTTTCTGTTCAAGGACAACTGTTTATTTGACGTCGAGACCTTGCGCGAGGTCAGGCTTATTCACGGAGTTATCAAAACGGCTCGTCGATACCTCTGGCGATTAAAGGACTGTCAGCTTCCTCATGATCCCTTGTGACACAATCGACTATTTTGTGTCAAATAATAGTAGATTGTGTCACAAGGGAGCAAAATGATGTACATTGGATCCTGAACGAAGCGAAGAATTTTACAATTGAATCCCAAGCGAAGCGAGGGATTCTAAAGTAGAATCCGGAGCGTAGTTAGGGATTCAAGTGATAACGCCCGTGGTGAAAATAATTTTGCTACTTTGTGACACATACTGCTTTTCACACCGACTATGAGGAAATATCAAATATTTGTATTTGCTACCTACCAAAATAATGAAATATATAGTTAATCATATGGCATATTCTAAATGGGTTCAAATAAAAAATTAACTGTAAAATATTTTATCCAATGACTAAACAATAATAACAACAATAAATTATTTTATGTCACACCTCCCCAAAAATGACTTTCTCCGCACGCTGCGCGTACGGAAAAAGCCGCTTTCTGGCCAAGTGTAGACATAAAATGATGTACACAACACGGGAGGTAATAAAGAAAGCCCTCGATCGCATATTTACGTCCCTCGCTTGCAGCTCGGGCCGCAAACTCCTGCGATCTCGGCCTTTCTTTGTATTACCACCCTAGTTGTGTAATGTACTATTAAACTGTTTCGATAGCTCCGCGAATGAGCCTGACCCCGTGGAGTCCATGAGGTGCCCAGCTCGTCGTCGTCGACACCCTGCGCCCGGTGTCGACGCAAGTTAAACAGTAGTCCTTGAACAGAAAAGTACCACTTTGATCCCTCTTATGAGGGAGCAAAGTTCTTTTTTCTGAATAGGAGGTGTGAAAAATATATCGAGGGTTTCAGGCCAAAGGGGCGTATACGCAAAGCAAAACGTTTGCTTATACGCCCCTTTAGCATGAAGCCCTCGATATCTAAGTCAGTGTCTATGGGACCGGATTCAATAAACTAACCGGCGGCGCTGCTCCCGGGGCGCGGCGACACGGAGCGGCGGTTCGGGCCCGGTTCAGAATGTTCACCGTCACTGTAATAAACAAACGTAATCAAATCAAAAATACTGCTAACTTATCACGTTAAAGCGAGTATTCCTAAACGTTAACAGGTTGTATGCAAACGGAAATGGTATGTTATATCTATTGCTAGTTACAATAACGCTACATCTTTATGGACATTACGTTACATTATGGGATACATTTTGTCTGTGCGAAACCACGTGAGAAATCTCAAAAAACCAGAATCAACGCATCAGCAATTTCGAGGTAAGCGCCATCTATTAGCATCATTTGAAACCGAAGGTGTTTTGCTAAAGATATCGTCACTACTTTAAAAAACTCGTATCTGATACTGACTACAGGCAAAACGCAGTAAGTGTATATGAAGTTTGTATGTAACTTTGACGTTTTTCTCTACGACGTTTTTAGATACGGGTTTTTTTCAAAGTAGTGACGATATATAGTTTAGAAGTTATGGCAGATATAGGTTATTTCACGAGAGTTGAGGTGAATGATTACACACACAGCTACATGAAGTACTCATTGCAAAAAAGTGAATGAATGAAATAAATGAGTGAGTAAATAAACACAAGGCTATAGTTTAAACAAACTTTTTGGTCTAACTTGCAATTCACTGTTGAACCTGCTATCGGTACGAAAAAAGAACAGTAATTTCAAAATCCCGCTATCATTACATAACAGTGTTGTTGTGTGCGTGGCCTCACCTCTCGCGGAACAACCTATAGCAGAGTGGTTCGGACATGCGCCTTTCAAGCAGAGATCGTAGATTCGAATTTGGCTCATACCAACGTTTTCCGGTATTTGGAATTTATGTACGAGATATTATTAGATATTTATCATTAGCTTTTCGGTGAAGGAAAAACATCCTGAGGAAACATCCGGGAAGAAATTCAACGGTGTATATGGGGACCCCAATCCGCAGTGGGCTAGCGTGGGGACTAAAACCCATGCACTCTCGTCTATGAGAGCAGGCCTGTGCCCAGCAGTGGGTCGTATATAGGCCTATGAGGTATGTATGTATATGCTGATCGTTTTTTGACTTTTGGCAATGCAAAAAATATCTTAGTTACCTAGAGTGTTGTGGTGAATGCGGGCTGCCGTGCCCGTAAGCTCTACGGCCGATGATGATGGGCGGGCGGGAGTAATCGAAGTTACGATCTGACCCGTGCTCGTGAGATTGAAGCAACTCGAATAAGTATCTGGAGGAAACAAGGAGACTATTTATTTGATTTGTCGAATATATATATATATACATATATACAAGTTAACATCGACTAGTATATTATGGTTGCAGCGACGTCATCCAATATGAAGTTGATAAATATACAGGGTGTTTAATTTTTCCAAACTTTTGAGTTTCATTTCACTACGCTCGATTTCTGAGTCTCACTCATTCAAAAGCCTCATATTTCAAAATTCATCAAAATCGGTGTATGTTTAGAGGTTGCACACTTCTGAACTTTTAACTTAAAGAACGATTTTTCGATGCTCCTAAGATTACGAATGCTACTGTGAAATGTGGCATTGCTTATTAAAAATAATGTAACGATTCCATCACAGTAAAATAACAGAAACATTTCTTACTAAGTGTCGTCGAGCATCACAGGAAAAGCGTTACAAGGGAACCACATTTTTTTTTTTTTTTTTTAATCTGACAATCTCGCAACCCATACCCGGGCGTAGCGATTGTCGGACCAGGTGGTGGGACGTGGCGTTCCCTGGGGTCGAACCAGATCGCTAGCCGGACCACCCTGAGATTGGTCGGACTGGGTGGGTGCCGGGGGTGTCTAGGGTTGAACCAGGTCACCTAGTCCCGGTCCACCTCGATATGATCGGGCTAGGTGGGGGCTGAACGCCTGGAGTCGAACCAGGTCGTTTGGCCAGGGCCACCTTGACTTTGCGCTGATTGCTCAGAGTGAGCAGCGGACCAGCGGGAAGGATGATACACAAGTTCACATAAGGACAGGATGACCCGAGCATCCTGTCCTTATGTGAACTTGTGTATCGAACTAATAAGGGAACCACAGATTAGGTTCTAAGTTTTATAGCATTTAGTCGTTTTTATTGACAATTAGAACACATAAATAACTAATGTTGGTGGTTTGGCCATTTATAAGTTAAGTTTTGTTCTTAATATTGTAAACGCAGTGTTTACAGTACCTTTGTAAATATATATAATTTTTGCACATAGTTAATATTATTAAAGTATTTCATATAAACATATAAATATACCGTTTTTGATTGGGAGAGGCCCAGGGGGTAAGCAAAGTCTGACAAAATAAACCCTTTTTTTTACCCATACAAATATGAAACACCGTATACATACATCTACAGGGTGGAATAAATCCAGCCTCAGATTAGATATGACCCCGCGAATTCGAAGCGACTATGTTAGCTGTCCTTGGTGAAAAAGGAGGTTTCTTCTCCGAGACAAATTCACCAGGAAATTCACTAGGAATTGGTACCTAACATATCTATCTATACATTTATAATAAAATCGTAGAAAGACTACGTTTGTACATTGATGATTTTTCCAAAACAAGTAATGAAACTAGTTTTTATTTTTCTGTTTGTTTATGCGCGCATCACGCATAAAGTACTGGACCGGTTTCCGTTAACACATATGATACTTTTTACCCGACTAAGCCGGAGCAAAAAATATACATTTAATTCATTTCACTTCCGCGAATGAAGTCGCGAGCGGCTCCACTAGTTTATAAATTTCATAATAATAATAATAAAATCATTTATTGCCACAAAAACACAGAAAAAAATGTTACACAATAGGCAGGCACAATACAAAAATTAATGCGACTTTATTAGTGGCAACAGGCTCAGGTCTCAGCTGGTCTTAGCTGCACAGCGCTGTTTTTCAGCCTGCACCTGACTCACAGCAAACACTTATTTAATTGTTAATTAAGAGGGAACATTATTCTCATTGCTAACAATACCTAAGTAAATATAAATAGTCAATACGCAAATCTAAATGAGTACTTACCCCAAAAATTCAGAGCTGTCATGCTGGTTGTCTTTGGTGAAGAAAGGAGGTTTCACCACCGAGAAAAACTCATCGGGGTTCAGTTTGGTGCTGATCGAGTGCATCATTTTAGCGAAAAGCATCCCCATTCTGGACCAATAAGGCACTGCATTCATCTTCAATACAGCATGGGTACTGAATCTGTAGTAATGACATTTCGGTAAGAATGTGTTAAATAAACCAATTAATTAGTAAGTAATGAAGTACAATTGCGGGCTATAGATAATTATATCGATTATACACAAGTGTAATTATATTAAGTTTATTGTAACGTACTAATGAAATTGGATAAAGTCATACTAGTTGTTATATTTAAACATTAAAAAAAAGAGAAACTAGCGAGTTTCTTCCAGCGCTTCTTCTCACCAGAAGGTCACTACTACCCGAAGCGCCAAAAGAAAGAATAGAATCAGACTTGTAAAAGAGCCCTTGAGGGCCTACTTGCAGAAATAAACTATTTTATTTTTATTTATTATATTAGAACAATATATTTCACCTATTCTAAAAAGGGCCGATAAACAAACTTTTCAGTAAATAATTAAAGAAAGGGTCAAATGATACCATATGTCAAATTAAATAATAGAATGTGAATGTTGTGAATTTCAAATACAGATTTAATAAGCCGGCAATTAGGTCGCCACGTTGCTGTTTCCAGCTCTGTGAGCTAAACAGAGAAACTTTACAATACCGGAATAGAACAGATAAGTGCAACGCCCCCAGCAAAGCCCCACCGGAAAAAATATGAAACGAATCAAATCCTAAACTTTATCACCGTTGAAAATAACTCAGACAATTGTAAGAGCCCCATAGACTAGACTTTTTATCGGCCAAATAGTTTATAATAATAATAATATTCGTTTTATTTTCGACCAACTAGGATCATAACACCAAGTTCGTGTAATGTGCTCATACATGTTCATATTGATTTACAGCCCGATTAAACTATCAGCCGATAAAAAGTCTATAGTCTGTGGGGGCTCTCACACTTCGGTTTCATTTTTCGAGCGAACGTTAGAAAAAAAATTACAAGTGTGCAAACTAAATGTTTGTCAATTCGCAACGCATTAACACATTCAGTCTCAATTCGCAACGCATTAACACATTCAGTCCAAGCACCCAATTTTTCATACAAAATGAACCCCATAGTCGGGTTCTTGGCAATGAATATGTTAAATAAAATATGCCAGTGCAGGAAGGAAACTAGAATTGATCTCTGTATGTAGCCGGTCGAGTTATCTGAAGACCGGGTACCTGAAGGCCCCCGAATAACTGACTTTTCAAATAATCAATTTAATTAAAAATTGTAAGAGTTATTATAAAATTAGCCAATTCGCTATCAGGTAGGTATGTCCGTAATATTTGAACACCTCATCTCCATGATCCCAGCAACCTTGAGATAACAATGGCTTGATACTGAAGAGTATACTTCTCCAAACAAAACAAAAACAAAAAAATTCAAGTCGGTCCCGCCGTGTTCGAGTAATCGGGGACCATAGTATGTAGTTGGAAAATATTATAAAATATAGTTTAGGCACGTGGATGAAGTCGCAGGCAAAATACTAATTTTGGTATATAATAATCAAGCCTAAATAGTCAAGCATAAAACAGAAAAGTTTCGGACATACTTGGGCAAAAAAACACTCTACAATTCGCTGAGCTTTGCATTTTGCTTGGCGTTCTTAATTGCGTCATGTATTCCAGGATACGTGAGTGCTTTAAACAGATATTCAACAACATTCGCATAAAATGTAAAAATAGAAAAGAAGCATTAGATATCAACAAAGGGAAATATATCAGCAGTTCTCGAACCAAATTATAGCATAAAGCAAACACCACTTAACCGCCAAAATCAAACTAGGCCGTACGGCGGTAACCGCAATGGCATTTTAGTGTTATGACAATATAAATGCAAAAGAATATGCTTATAGGGCCCGGGACAAACACTACTCGTTACATAAAACAGATGGTTGAATATTCTACCGCCATAACGCAAAAGGGACACGACACTGAATTGAATTCAATAAAATTCACTGATTCCGAATATATCGTCGTCCCCATGCTAAACTTATATATCTGTAATTTTGGTGAACTTTGATTTTAGACCTAAACATGTATAGGTTTAGGTCTAAAATCCAAGTTCACCAAAATTACAGATATGTAAGTTTAGCATGGGGGCGACGATATATACAACTCAACTGTGAAAAAAATAATGTTAGATGTGCCCCTTTTCCTTATGGCGGCAGTATTACAATAAAATAACATGTGTAAGCATACGGCACAGCAATTAAATTATCAAAAGTACACAAATGTAGAAACAATAAAATAAAATAATTTGCATTGGAGCTGACTAGGCGTGCAAATAAAAAACAACCGAAGAAGTAATCTTCTTAAATTAACAAAAATAGATTATATAATGCAGTGCAATTTAAAAAAAAAGTACCTTGACATTAATTGCAAATTAAATTATGATCCACCAGAAGCCATTGCAAAATGCATTCAAGTATCTTAAATTAGTAAACTTTTATTCTTAAGTAAGACCCTAACCCAATCTGGAGTATTTTATAGCTTTTTTCTACTCCTGCACTTTTATCTGTTTTTTACTTGGTCACGAACACTAATATAAGAACATACATAATATGAGTTCAGAGAAGTCTATACTCTATTCCCCATAACAGCACTTGTGTCGTTTAAGTCGCAAAACGATACTGCTAGCTGCCACAGACTTCTAAATCTAGGTTAAATTTAGGTCAAGGATTAAGCGATCAATACTAACTTTACAATAAAAATGCACAACTACCAACTTAACAAACAAATACATTCATGCGGTATTGTTATGAAAAACAAAACTTTCCGAACTAAATTCTTTGATGCCGACATAAAAAAAGTATTTTCAATATCGTCACTGCGTGTCACTTGCGGTATAAGTCAAATTAAAAACAAAGTTTACCATAGACAAATACTTATTATATTGTCAGTCATATGTCATATTTGCCTTGTTTGCGCGCTATGTTTAATTTTATATTTTAAAACCTAGTCGTAGAAAAAGTATTGTATGCAACGTTGTATAATTCAGTCAAAAAACGCTCATGGCGTCTCTATTTCCCACGCCATTCGCGAAGCCAGAAGTGGTTACCTTAATTAATAAATCAAAATAAATGAACTCACGGTCTAGTGACGAGCAGAGCCTGCATGACGCTGTTCATGTAGCATGTGTTGCCGAGGTTCAGCAGGCCGACCTTGCGCATGGGCGCATGCGTGTTCACGCCAGTGAGGCACACGTCGCGCGCGCGCCACGGCGACCGCTGCAGGTACCGGCAGTCGCGGGAGGCCATGTGCCTTTCCAAGCAAGACATCTGGCAATCACGTACTTCCATTACAAAACACGGCTCGACAGGCGTTGTAGCTCTTTTTTTGCAAATGACCTCTGCCTTCGATTTCTGCCTTAAACGGCGTTCTACTCGTCTACAATGGAGGCAGGACAACTGACGACAACTTACTGCGATTGCAAAACACGATACGATACAACGAGATGTAGATCATGATGTATGAAATATGAATATGATAATTCCATGAAGCCTCGAGTACAAATATAAGTAGCTGTGCACAAAACCAATAATCTGGTAATCGTTAATTGTCGAATTTAACAATTTGATTAATGGAATAAAGATAGTAAATAAAAAATCTACTCATTCTAGTCTACTCTTTATATTCATGATGCGGAATTTCACAGGACCTCTTTTCTTACATAGTCAACGATTTTGAGATTGTTTGTCGGTCATGCATTTTTTTTTCAATATGAAAGACAAATATTAATTATCGCCCACACGAAATACCAAAACTATTCATTATCGACAGCGGAACATAAATAAGTCAAACGCTCTGGGAGCTGTAGACCTCTCGAGTCTGCCATGACTACGCTATTTTGAAAATCAGTTCAAAAACTGAATCGACAAAAAAGTTCTATATATAATTATCGAACCTGCTTTCAAATTTTTACAAGAATCGGTTGAGAAGTGCGACCGAAAAGTGTGTGGACAACTGGACACACGAAGAACATTTTAAGAAATGGATTAACGATTAACCGACTTAACGTTTTGATTGCCGATGCCCAGCTCTACAAAAGCTCTGAAGTATTGGATGGAAAACAGTCTCATTTACCTACTATTACCTTATAACGTTACTACTACTAATTTAGTTTCAGCGCACAGGTTCCAATAACTGTAGTAAGCCCCAGTACCAGAATTAGGAGAATTAGCCTTTCGTATGTGTAATTGGTAAAAAAAAATCGCTGAATACCGCCTTATTTGCGCCGTATTGAGCATAAAAAAATTGTACAACAATGCATAAAGACTGCCTAAATATGTGATCAGGATCCTATCCAAACACAGAATAGGGGTTTAATTGACAGATAAAAATGTTACCAGGCAAACAAATGTCGAAAACATTTTATCGAGCTTTTCTTTCGAAATGTGCATGGCATTAAGGGACGGTTAATCTACGAGTAAGTGGCTTAGTGGCGTTATTTTACTACGATAAAACAGCATAAACCATGGTGTAGCTGTAGATGCGTAACTAGCTGCAAATGATCACTCATGGTCGATACAAATTTATACACAATTTATACACAACACCTCTGCTAATCATCATACAGTGTTAAACGACAGTAGCATTTCTTTTATGATCGATATCGCAATAGGGGTGGAATTTTACAAAGAAACTATATGGACTCGAAAACAGCCTACGAGTATCATGATGAAATAATGAAAATACAAAAGCGTAATGAAAATTATACAGATTAAGGTGAATCGAGTCGCTCGGTTTTCATAAGTTAAAGGTTAAGAAACCATTTGAAGAACATAATTGTATTTTGGTTGAACTGTTTTAATTTATAGAGTGATTACATTTAGTCAGCGCTAAACAACATGAGAAGTCCTAAATTGAAATGAAGCACGTTTCAAACAATTCTGATGTTGTTAAAGTAGATTATTACCCCTCTTTTCGTTTGTACGTAGAACCAAGCGAATCGAATCACCTTAAGTTCCGAAAATTTCGATGACTCTTTTTTTAGCCTATAACATGGGTCTATATATTATTTTGATCTTTGATCAGATTAACAAATTAAAAACCTACGGCGCGTGAGGGTGAGTTCGATGAAATTTATTTCCTCTATCGGTCGAAGTTCGAAACTAATGTAGTCGAAGTTAATTTGGCCGTCGTACCTACTTACTAGAACCAAGTAGAACGATCTGTTTGTTTTGTTCTGTTTTTTATTATTATTATATACGGCCTCACATTATGAATGGTTAATGGTTACATTACACAACTAGGGTGTTAAAAAAAAAGAAAGGCCGAGATCGCAGATGTTGGCTGCCCGAGCCGCAAGCGAGGGACGTAAATGTGCAATCGAGGGCTTTCTTTATTACCTCCCGTGTTGTGTACATCATTTTATGTCTACACTTGGCCAGAAAGCGGCTTTTTCCGTACGCGTAGCGTGCAGTATAAAAGCCACTTTATGGCCATAAATACATTATTTAAAAACTTACCAAATCAGCGTATTTTTCTTTGAAAACTTCCTGCGCCTCGCCTTTGAGCGCATCCATTCGTCCGTCGATCATCGCCGTGAGGATGTCAACCACGTCTTGAAGGATCTGACGGCTCCATTGACCGCTGTCGGCGGCTAGGTTTACTAACACGCGACCGACGTGAGGGGAGATCTGGTGGCAAAATATTACAGGTAAGTAATCGGCAGTACCATTAAAAGAAACACAGCTGTTACGGTGGTCATCTGGAAATTGCAATAGTATAATACTACTGAAAGAGACAATTTCGTGGATGAGTATAGTTTTATAAGGCGAGGCGAAATCCATTCAATAAATATATTATTGCCATTACCACCAAGGCGTGGTAAAGTTTCTCTAAAAATGTCGGTAAAGTTGTATCTTATGTGGTTAAATGACGTTCGTTGACCTGTTTGTCAGAAAGCCGTTTCTAATTAATCATCCTGCCTGCACTCATTTAGATAGAAGTGCCAAGCGATAAAAACTAACAACGTTATATTTATTAAATCATTATTTATTTTTTCTACTCCTGTACTGTTATCTGTCTTTTACTTGGTCACGAACACTAATATAAGAACATATATAATATGAGTTCAGAGAAGTCTATACTCTATTCCCCATAACAGCACTAGTGTCGTTATAGCCACTTTACGTTATTGCTAGCAACCACAGACTTCTAAATCTAGGTTAAACTTAGGTCAAGGATTAAGCGCTCAATTTTAACTTTACGGTAAAAATGCACAACTACCAACTTAACAAACAATTAAAATCCTACGGCTTTTAAGAAAAACAAAACTTTCTGAACTAAATTCATTGATGCCAACATAAAAACAAAAGTATTTTTAATATATTCACTGCGTGTCAACTTCATTTAAAAAATAAAAAGTTTACCATAGACACATACTGACAGTCATACGTCATATTTGCCTTCTTTGCAGGTTATGCCTTGTTTGTATTTTATAATTTTAAAACCTGTCGTAGAAAAAGTATTGTATGCAACGTTGTATAATTAAGTCAAAAAACGCTCATTGCGTCTCTATTTGCGATACTCGCCGCATTCGCGGCTCGTATCGCAACTCACGCAATTCGCATTTTTTGAACCTTCTTATACAACTGTTGCATAAAATACTATAAAAACATCTAAAATTAAAGTACACCCTAAATATAAAACAACTCCCCCATGTCTCTTCCGGGCGGCATGGTGCCCAGAAGGCTAGCGGCATTACCACGCTGAATGGCAATGCCGATTCTTTGAGCTAAGGAGCCAGCCCTCTGGTCGCCAGATACCCCAATAAAGCCTGTGGGCAATTTGTTTATACAGCGAACGCACTGGATCCCCACGGCCCCAACGTATCTACCCCAAATGGCTCAAATATGTAGCCACTGCCTATGGCTGCATACTTGCGCCGCTTGAGGCCCTCAGCACCGGCTCTCAGTATTAAATTGAGTAATTTATCATAAAGGTCTACTCACTCTATCAAGAGCTTCGGCCGATTCTCGCAGCGAAGCCATGACGTGAAATATGACGTCAGCGGAGGATTGACGAAGAGCGACCGGGTTATCCATGGCAAGGAATAAATGGCAAACGTTGTCTACTGACACTTCTACCAAGAGATCAAAGTGTTCATTTTCCTGTAACAAGAAAAACAATACATGATTATTGACCTTTTCTCTGTAAACTCGTATTTACCATTTACCGTTATTTACTACTACTGTTAAAGGTACTGGTATTCTAAAAATAACTGAAAATAGTAATCTGAATTCCGAATCTACGGGGAAATTAAATGTTTCATAACTCGACCAAGAAAATGAAAGCGGTCGAAACGATGTCATCGTCTATTCCTAAGATATGGCCAGGCATATCACGATGTGCCTAATAAGAAATACAGCAGATCAATGAGACCAGCGTATTTGTCGATATTCCTAGCTATATACGTAAAGTAGCTGCATTTTAGGCCACTGGTGGCGCTGCATCCGTATCTCACTAAAGACTATATCTAAAGTAAGTATGTAATAGTCTAATAGCAGAGAATTCGTGTTCTATGGAAATATGGTGTGAGGAAATTGTGACATATTTGGGAAGAACTGCGGTACTTGTCGTTACCTCAAGAGCCTTAATGTACGCCATAACCCACTCGCCGAGCGTGGGCGTGCCGTGCCACTCGTACAGCCAGCGGTAGAGGCAGGAGAGCGAGGCGCGCAGCCCCGCGCCCGCGGGACCGTTGTCTGCCTGCTGTACCAGCCAGCGCGCTGCAGACAGCGTCTCCTCATCGTTCGACCCGTCCAACACGACCAGCACGATCGACGTTGCGGGGCACGCGTCTGACTCTGTTACAATAGAACAACATATGTTGAATACTCGTACCTTCGTTGAAACTTGGAAAGCAAATGCTTCGGAAAATACTTTCTTAGGTAAAGACTATGTAATCAAGTGCTGAACACAAGACATTTTCACGAAAAAACAGCTAATACTTACTTATTAAGGTTTTATAGACCAGCGGTGCCACCAAATTTCAGAATTATAGCAAAAATTAATATAGTTTTAAAATCTCCATACTGCTTGATTGTCAAAATATGTATATGGAGCATTCTAAGGAAACGGTACGTAAGCGACACTACCTTTTTAATACTTTTGACATGTAAATTCTGCAAATTAGAAAGATGTAAGAGTTAATAAGTTTTATTGAGGTAGCTACCATAGCGTTACGTAAGCGACAAAAAGTAGATGCTTTCATGGAATGCTCCATATTACGGGCCATATACTACTCATTTGCCCTTCAAACCGTGCTTTGTCCACCACTGTTATAGACAGACCCCTAAGTAACAAAGTGATGTCTATAAAAATAACGTGATTAATAAAATCAAACAATAAATAATACGTACATATTTAGTAAATACGCTCGGTCCGAGCCGTTAAGGCTTAACAGTTGGACAGAAGCACGAACGGGGGCAGCGTGGTATAATTTTAACAGTGAACGGATCTTCGATGCAATTTGTTATTCTTCAACTTCACTTTAAACATGAATGTGCCCTCAGGATTTCGTGAGTGGATTATATTACTATAGATGCACCTAAAATAATATCCTTCCCAGAATCCCGAAGCACACCCATGTTTATGTATAACGTATAAAATCATATACCCCAAATTACATCCAAGACCCGATCACTGAATATTAATAATAGTAGATATAATACGTTTAACAATAGTAGAGCAGAGTTCCGTTGGCGGAGTACCTGCATTCAGTAGTGCGAGTCGGATTCGCACACGAAAGATTCAGTACTACAGTCGAGCATAAAGACGCCAAAAACACGTTTCTTGTGTTGTGAATAAGAATGCCATCAGACAATCTACTAGTTTTAGTTCAATCCAATAAATGCATTTTTCTACTCCTTTACTGTTATCTGTCTTTTACTTGGTCACGAACACTAATATAAGAACATACATAATATGAGTTCAGAGAAGTCTATACTCTATTCCCCATAACAGCACTAGGTTTTAAATTATAAAATACAAAATTAATCATAACCTGGAAACAAGGCAAATATGACGTTTGACCGTCAGTATGTGTCTATGATAAACATTTTTTTTTTTAATTTAAAATATACTTAAATTAAAAATACATTTTTTATGGTGGCATCAATGAATTTAGTTCGGAAAGTTTTGTTTTTCTTAAAAGCCGTAGGAATTTAATTGTTTGTTAAGTTGGTAGTTGTGCATTTTTATCGTAAAGTTAGAATTGAGCGCTTAATCCTTGACCTAAGTTTAACCTAGATTTAGAAGTCTGTGGCTGCTAGCAATAACGTAAAGTGACTATAACGACACTAGTGCTGTTATGGGGAATAGAGTATAGACTTCTCTGAACTCATATTATGTATGTTCTTATATTAGTGTTCGTGAGCAAGTAAAACACAAATAAAAGTACAGGAGTAGAAAAAATACTATAAACTGTTTCGATAGCTCCGCGAATGAGCCTGACCCCGAGGAGTCCATGAGGTGCCCAGCTCGTCGTCGTCGCCACCCTGCGCCCGGTGTCGACGCAAGTTAAACAGTAGTCCTTGAACAGAAAAGTACCACTTTGGTCCCTCTTATGAGGGAGCAAAGTTCTTTTTTCTGAGTAGGTGGTGTGAAAAAATCTATAACTCCCACGGGAGGCAAATCGGCTCTAGCTGCTCTACAGGTCTGCGTGTTATAACACCCTTTGCGAGCAAGTGTGATGAAAAATAATACTAACGTATCACCTTCCTACTGCTACCGCTGCCCGTCGCTAATAATTAGCCAACACGAATATCGATTGCCGATATCCTGGACATTTGCACATTCTAGGAACTTAATAAAACTGCAATCCCGGAGGAGAGGATTTAACATAAATAACGGCGGTGAAGAACATGATAATAATAATGCTGAATTCAATTGTATTTAAAGTTTTTTGTAGTGTTTCCCGAGTGTATAAAGGTGTTTGTATTGGAGCAAATCTAAGCATGTTTGTACATAACCTCTATTATTATTTATCGTCCAAATACCTAACTGAATATATTTTTCACAGATAAAATGCACATTTAGATTTATTTTGCAAACCCAAGATTCCTAGGAGCGTAAATTCTTATAAGCTTACGTGTGCTAACTCGGGGCACGTTGTAGGTTTGATATCGATAAATACAATGTCGATATATTTAGATAAATAGATTGAATATTTACATGTGCGCATTAAAAATCCTCAGGCTCAATATTATGTCAATTATGATGCCCAAGAAGTAAACACGTGAATATTGTAATAACTCATGGATTAGTGAATATTCTGATATATATAATTACGTGAAGCAAAGTTATTTAGCTCTAAATGCATTTTAAAACATGACAATTACCTGAGAACTAAAAGGAATGAATTCCCGTCAAGGCCCGAATGAAACTAAATATTATGTGTTTAATTTCACTAAACAATCATTTTCATTTACGTGCTCAGTATATCTTGGATCAGGAACTTGGGTCAGAGATACCAAACTAATCTTTATTTTACTAAGTTTCCATCTATCTACTCACAAATAGATCAAAATTTACCAACTCGCTGATCTATATACACTTTTGATTCTGCACTAACTCTAACTTTATCGTTGAATAGCGACTTCAGATTGTATAGAGTTGGCCAAGCAAGTAAGTTTTCAAGTGGATATTTAGTAAGCATCTGATGAAATTGGTTTATCTGTAGCAAAATGCAGGCTAGCGTGACGGATAACATCATTAATAATAATGTACATAAATAGTTTGTACATACTATAATAAAATCGTAGAAAGACTGTGTTTGTACATTAAAGATTTTTCCAAATGACATTTGAGCCAATTACTATCTCTCTTGTGTTACAGGCTAATGAATCAGCATATTATTAATATTCCGCCTGTTGCTATGTTTTATAATTTCTATCAGTGTATGGAGTAACAAGTAACGTCAACGAAGTGTTGTCCTCAAACCTAAGGACAATATTTCGCAGAAATAAACCTAGTATTTAAGATAATAAAAATAAATCGTACTGAGTTTTCGTCCAACATTGTCGGCCAAGACGTCGGCAACACCTAGATCCTAATTATTATTTATTTTATTTTCAACATAACAGCACAGCATTACAGTTAAATACTAATTCACTGTGCATTACAAATCAATTTATACAGTACAAAGATTAATAAATCACAGAAGAAGATTAATGATTGTCGTAGCAGTTCATCAGTGAGCACCACCGCTCTATTTTTAGTAATAAAATAAATTATATTCCCATAGATACATGGAAAGAAAGTAAGTACATAATTAAACTCGTTCTCGTTATGAATGTCTTCATATTAAAGCACATCTCACTAGTCGTTATCAAATTCGTATTTGTTAAAGAGCTATTAGTTGCATCATTATTTATTACAAAAGACTATTCTAAATTAGTTTGACAAAGGTAGGTACATTAAGCTCTAAGTCTTAGCTTTCTGAGAATATATACAGGGTGGGAGAGACTATACCGACATACTTTAGCCATGAATTCCTGGTGGTGTGACGAGTAAATAATGTTATATCAACATGGGTCGAATATTGTCATTTTACATTAATAGTCTTATGGAACAAAATAAATCAGTAAATTAAGCCCCTCGTTATAAACATGTCCTTACTGGCTGAAAAGTTATCAAAAAGAAAAAAAAAAAACTAAAATGGAAACGAAAGGTCAATTTTTTGTAGTCGCTTACCATCAAATACTGCGAAGGTTAATTCCTGTTTCGTTAGAGGATTTTAAAAAAATAGTAAAGGTATATTAGTCTCATTTATTAGGGCTTGTTACACACTTGGGAGTTTTCATTTACGAAATAATGAATATCTCGGAAAGTAAGCATTTTTCGACTATACATCACATAACTTTTTTTACTCCTAATAGTTGTTAGAATCTATAGTTAAAGTTTGTCGGTATAGTCCCTCCCACCCTGTATATTGTATTAATGATTATTTCCATCCGTCTGCCTTTTAACGGATCAGAGAAAGGAGTGCAATCCGCAAAGAGATTATTGATCAATAAGGACTTAAACCAACTTGCGTGAATTGTTCAATAAGAGACTTTTATGTTTATTTTGTCTGTAAATGTTCTCTGAGTAATACTGGAAATTAACTTCTAGCCACCGCATTACTTTCGTATGAATACAGACAGAAATCGAAGAGTATTAGTGAATGTGATAATTATAACAGCGCGTGTATCCTGTGTACTTTTGCCTTTGCGGGATAAATTATTAATGAAAATCGAGCTTTCCTTAATGGTGGTTGCAATTATTGGTTTGCATGCAATTCTAGAGGGCGAACGAAGCCAAGCATAATTATAATATTGCTGCAATGTCTGGCTTACGTTACATATAGCTATATTCTAGAATATAATACAAAGGCTTATTGGGTTTGATTTATTACTAATATCGCGGTATAATTTCCACAGATTTATGTTTAAAATACATACTAATTTTGGCATGTTCTTGATATAATATATGTGATGTGAACGCCAGAAAATAACACGAGCTCTCACCAAACAATTACCTATCGTTAAGACTGAATGTTATAAATGCGCATCAACTATTGAAAAACGCTGACCAATTATTAATAAGTTTTAGTAAATTAGTTTATTTTAAGCATTAACGAGTTTTGAGCTTTAGACGCTTTAACTTTTTTGTTATTTTATTAGGACGTTTTTCGAGCCTAGAAGTTAAATAGGATTCGGTGGCCTAGTGCTTGAGGTATAGACTCGCTCGCCATGTACTAATAAATTTATCTAACTTGTGTACATTAGCTGTAATGAACGGGCTACAACGCCGAAATCTTGACTTCTAGGTGATGAAAGATTTTTGTATGTAATTATTTTTTCTCAGCTCGTTCTCTAATCCAGTTATCGTCGAGTTCATCGTTTAAGTAAAGAAAAGTACTTACGTGGGTCAAAGATGAAGGAGTGGAATTTGTCGAGAACCGCAGTGATGAGTTCATGGCGGAGCCCGCTATGGACAGTGTTGACCACGCGGTGGAGGAACTCCTCTATCGACTGCAGCAGCTCCCAGAGTTGCTCGTCGGTTCCCGTTGTTCGAGCTGGACACAAAAACCCGCTATGTTAAGTCAAGTCAATCTATAAACACTTTTTTTAGCATATTCAATGTCCAATTTAGGATTTTTCAAAACAGGGGCAAAATTGGAAATGTCACACCTTAAGCCTAGCTGCCGTTCTTACTGCATGCAGCATTATTTAGCGAGCAATTGAGCAATCGTGATATGCGTCGACAAAATTAAACATTATAAATATGAATGAAAGAACAGTACTTACAGAGACATTTCACTATATTTTGGCAATTCTTGACAAGTTCTGATGGCGGTGGCAGATAATGTGGCTGCTCGTTCATCAACTTGATATACTGCATAAGTGAATTCAAGTCAAGCTGGTTATGATCATCATGAACCAGCTCGTGTTTCTTCACTGCCATGTTTGAGCTAAACAAAAAAAAGGCATTAGTAAAGTCACCTAAAAGCTGTAACTTAATACATTTTCAGTCAGAATCATGTTTAATTTTGAAACAAAGTATGTGTAATGCAGTAGCGTGGCGTACAAAGAACTCGATTCCTACCGGCTTGCCTAATATTGCCCACAGATATTTTTTATGCCACGCCACTGGTGTAATGAATGATATAGCATTTTCGGATTTCCAATAATCGAATTAGCAATTTCATTTCATCAACTTTGGCGCCGCCATTGAGAATATCAAGCAACATAATGTAATGAGTTACGGTTATAATAAGTTATGTATGATTTAACCGGCAGGACGGTTACTGGAATGTAGGATGGGCCAGAAAGATTGGTGGGTTTGAACAGCATTGGTTCCAAACGGCACGCGGTAATGGGGTACGGATAGCGGGGAATTAGAAGCTCGGTTTTGAGAAATGTTCTCGCGATGGGACTTTTTACCGGAGTACAGTGTGCGTTCGGTGTAAATGCTGATTTAAAAAAAACTACAACTAGTACAGAAGCAAAACTGTATTTATCTGGCCGGCCAAGTCGAGCAAAACAAAGGCACGGCCGTACCATCCTTTTCTCGAAGCCATTCAGGCCATTTTCAGGTTCCCGTAATTTTGTACCTACTGGCTAAAGCTAGACCCCTGAAATTTCAGGGATATATAGGGCACAATAAGACTTAAATATATTACAATACAATACAATTTGAACGTGTAGTTTAAGAACTATTGCATGTCAAAGTTCCTTAGTTTTGTCACTGACCGACTGATTCACTGAATGATGATCATCATCATTCTAAGGTACTTCTAGCAGACTCACAGGATCCAAATTTTAAACATAGTTAGTTTATAGCCTATTAAGTCCTAAAAAACCTCCAAATATTGCAATTTCAGTCACAACTGCACACATAAGTTAAGCATAAGTAAGTATGTATGTAGGTATATTTTACAGCATATTTATGTAGGCATATCAGTATTATGTATATGTATATAATTTGTGTTCACAATTTTATGGATTTGACTATATGTTCATGCACCAATTTAATATTTCTGTTTGACCCAGCGGTTAACTGGCAGATAATGCCTTATGGCATTAGTTCGCCGTTTGTACTTTCCTGTATTGTGCAATAAAGTCTAAATAAATAAATAAGTTTGTAATCCTATACAAATACATGCGATTACAAAGTTAATTTTGGGCGCGACAAATGCTACCTATCTCTGTCCACTCAATATAGTGTGACAGTGACCACGGGCGTAGCGAGGTACGGGCGCGTTTTTTTCATACAAATTAAAAAGTATTTTCATTATACGTTTCATTGTTAACATCAGTTTAATTGACGTCGCTTGTCACGCTACAAAAATAAAAATCATCGCAATAGGTATAAGGTGCTAACAAATTAGTATTATGCGAATATACAATTATGCGTAACAACGGTATGCATTATTAAAATAGGAAGATCTGCTGTATGCTTTTTAATATGGATCCCAGATTTATACAAACATCCAATAATCGGCGCCGCACCGCAGGCGAATATCGCAAAAGAAGACCAACGATTTTAGACCAAGTAACCAACAAGCGCACCGTTTTTCTATGACTTATTTTCGATTTAAAATATTTCAGTGTTTTCCGTTTTCAATAAAAGTATTCCCAGGCCAAGAAGCGTGAAAAAGAAATATGAGAGATCTCATTTATGGTTCGATTTGTTCTTAATTGACTTGCGTTCACTTGACTGAGCGGAGCGAACTGTTTTACGCGAGTATTATTTCGCGAACTAAAATTTAAAAGAAAATTCCTTTCAAACTAGAGGACCAGGCCGCAACTTCGTTCGCGGAGGTGAAAAAGTTAAATATTAGCTTCAGCTTAATCGGGTAAGAAGTTCACTTCTTCCAAAGTATAAAGACAGATAATTAGTCACTCATCGGCCGTTTACGAGCGCGCGATACCTATTCGGTTGAGGCGTATAGTCTGTTTTTTTTTTTTATGAAATAGGGGGCAAACGAGCAGACGGGTCGCCTGATGGTAAGCAATCACCGTCGCCCATAGACACCTGCAACACCAAAAGAGTCACAGGTGCGTTGCCGGCCTTTCAGGTGGGAGTACGCTCTTTTCTTGAAGGTTTGAAGGTCGAATCGGTCCGGAAACACTGCAGGCGACAATTTATTCCACAGTTCAGTCGTGCGAGGCAGGAAGTTTCTAGCAAAACGCAGGTTCTTTAAGGTATTTGAAAAATGGTAAACAAAAAACCATGTGACTCGGGTCGTTCAGCCAGTGGTATTGTGCCACAGATACAAAACATTACTTTGATTGGCTAAACGACCCGAGTCACGTGGTTTTTTGTTTACCTTTTTTTAAATACCTAAAAGAACAGTATACAGTGCGATTCCTACTCTTACGCATTCGTTTAACTTTGCTTGTAATGCGTTCGTTCACGACGCGCACACATACAAGCCGCGCGATGTACCTATTGTAGGAAGAAAAATCACTGCTATTATACTGTGGCACCTTTTTTGCCCAAAAGTAGTATTTTAATACTTAGTTAAGTAATCATACCATAGGTCAAAAATTGGCAATGCGTTTATAACTGTTGCCTCGAGAAAATAGACGGTAACGGCCAGAAATGTGCACCTTGATGGTAGAAATTTATTTACTACTTAAGGCGGGGATTTCCCAAATCGACCTCCGGGAGAATCAAAATTAAGAGGAAATAGTAAGGCCGAGAGAATTGAAAAGTAGGTATTTGTAAAATGTGTTGCTGTCGCGCAATGCCCAACAAGCGAGCTATCATAGTGTGAGTGCGACTGTCTACGTATGCGTGGCGCGCCGCCCCCACCGCCGCGACCGCCGCGCTCGCAGGCCAGGCCTCGCACCTTCAGACGGCAAGTTGTTATACCTACCGACATTGCAGAGTGATTGTTTCGTGTTATTGTATGTATTACTACCCGCTGTTTGTTTGACGCTGGTTATTGTTTACTGGACTTGTTTCTTTCTTGGCTTCACTGTTTTGACTCGGCTTATTCTGTATTGGATTTTGAGTTTTTCTCGTCCCAATTGTTTTGACACTTGGAGACCATTTACATCTCTAAGGAAAATGTTTTTAATTTAAATTTAGTTTTTAAGTTATATCGTGAGTCACAGATTTTTTTGTATTTCTGTAAGATATTTTGTTAATATTCTCAGTTTGTATTATGACGTTTTGAAATCCTTTACACCTCCAAAACATAATATTTTGACAACGGAGACTCTTTACATCTCCATTAATTTTACGATCAATTTATTTTCTATAATTTTATTTGTCTTGTTTGGACGCATATAGAGACCCTTTACATCTCTATAAATGTAGTTTTAAGTTTAATGTAATGTATTAATGAAATCTTGAAGGCAAGTTTTATATTGTGTAATAAAATACCGTTTTTTTGGTTTCATTTTCTTTATTTCAAGAATATTTACTTAAAAACTTTAATATCAGAATCACTTGATTAATTTAGTACCACTACCTGATAAATAACTGGTCAAGAGCATGTCGGACCATGCTCAGTGTAGGGTTCCATAGCCGTATCTATAAGGAAATGTGCTACAGATAAAAATAAAGCTAAAAATAAACAACTGGCAAAAGGTCTTAAATGCCTTGTAATTCGATGGCACTTAATGCCTTTTGGTCGAGAAGTTTTACGGCAATAACTTCAAAACGGTTTATTCGTTACTATTCAAAATAATTTTCGTTGAATGTATTTATTAAACGTTACCTTCCTGATTTTTTTCATATTTTTTGGATTTACGGTTTAAAAGTTAAAGGGGGGGGGGACACAATTTATGCAACTTTAGGGGCGATTATTTCCGAAAGTATACACTTAATCAAAAAATAGTACATAAAAACCTTCTAATATTTTTAAAAGAACTATCGAATTATGTACATCACGTTGACGTTTGCTGAAAAAAATTTTTTTTAGCTTCTGTTACATGTATGGAGTGCCCCCCCTAGATTTTTTTATTTTTATTATCTAACTAGCAAACTTAGTAGCGGCATCTACAAGACATCTATATTCCAAATTGGGTCTACCTTATTTCGTATAAAACTAAATGGTATAAAATCAAAACGTATAAATTCAAAACGTATAAAATAACTGCGTATAATCATTCATTTCGGTTAAAATTCATTTTGAATAATATTTAAAAGCTCTAAATACGAAATCTCTATTCTTCAATATGTCTAACATTCAAAATGTATAAAATCATTATGCATAACATTTAAGATGTATAAAATTATTATGCATAATATTCATTTTGTATAACAATTACTTGATCGCATATTTAAAACGTAGAACATTCAAAATATCTAATCATCACAATGTATACAAAACAGTCGGTCGGGTTCCGCAACTGCTCCGCCGCTGCGGAAAGAGCAGCCCCTTCGCCCTTGCGTATCAAAGCATATACAGGCTGCTCCATGTACAGGGCATATACAGGGTGTCACTGTTTTATATACAGGTTGTAACTGTGATAGATACAGGGTGTCACTGTGATAGGTACAGGGTGTCACCGTGTTATATACAGGGTGTCACTATGTTATATACAGGATGTCACTGTAATGTATACAGGATGTCACTGTGATAGATACAGGATGTCGTCGATAACCTACCTATTTTTGGGAGCCGTTTCGTTTTTAGGGTCATCAAAAAAAAATAACCCTAACCTACCTATTTTTGGGAGCCGTTTCGTTTTTAGGGCCATTAAAAAAATAACCCTAACCTACCTATTTTTGGGAGCCGTTTCGTTTTTAGGGTCATCAAAAAAAATAACCCTAACCTACCTATTTTGGGAGCCGTTTCGTTTTTAGGGTCATCAAAAAAAATAACCCTAACCTACCTATTTTTGGGAGCCGTTTCGTTTTTAGGGTCATCAAAACAAATAACCCTATCTTACCCATTTTTGGAAGTCGTTTCGTTTTTAAGGCCATTAAAAAAAAATAACCCTAACCTGCCTATTTTTGGGAGCCGTTTCGTTTTTAGGGTCATCAAAAAAAATAACCCTAACCTACTTATTTTTGGGAGCCGTTTCGTTTTTAGGGTCATCAAAAAAAAATAACCCTAACCTACCTATTTTGGGAGCCGTTTTGTTTTTAGGTTCATCAAAAAAAAAAACCCCTAACCTACCTATTTTTGGGAGCCGTTTCGTTTTTAGGGTCATAAAAAAATAACCCTAACCTACCTATTTTGAGAGCCGTTTCGTTTTTAGGGTCATCAAAAAAAAATAACCCTAACCTACCTATTTTTGGGAGCCGTTTCGTTTTTAGGGTCATCAAAACAAATAACCCTATCTTACCTATTTTTGGAAGTCGTTTCGTTTTTAAGGCCATTAAAAAAAATAACCCTAACCTACCTATTTTTGGGAGCCGTTTCGTTTTTAGGGTCATCAAAAAAAAATAACCCTAACTTACCTATTTTTGGGAGCCGTTTCGTTTTTAGGGCCATTAAAAAAATAACCCTAACCTACCTATTTTGGGAGCCGTTTCGTTTTTAGGGTCATCAAAAAAAATAACCCTAACCTACCTATTTTTGGGAGCCGTTTCGTTTTTAGGGTCATAAAAAAAATAACCCTAACCTACCTATTTTGGGAGCCGTTTCGTTTTTAGGGTCATCAAAAAAAATAACCCTAACCTACCTATTTTTGGGAGCTGTTTCGTTTTTAGGGTCATCAAAAAAAATAACCCTAACCTACCTATTTTTGGGAGCTGTTTCGTTTTTAGGGTCATTCATAAACAGCAGTATAATTTGGAAAAGCTTATTGCTTAAAAATGTGAACTTGGAAAAATATATATGACTAGATTATGACTAAGCTGCGATATATTTTGAAATATACATTACCTACACCAAATATTACTTAAAATACATTACAGTGACACCCTGTATATAACACAGTGACACTCTGTATATATCACAGTGACATCCTGTATCTATCACAGTGACACCCTGTATATAACACAATTGCACCCTGTATATATCACAGTGACATCCTGTTTACATTACAGTGAAACCTGGGCCTCATATTTCAATAATATTAAGGGTTTACAAAAATTAGAGCTTTTAACAGTTATACCCCGTGAATGTTATACCTTATAATACTTATAACAAATAACGTTTCGAGCAAATGAATGTTATACATTATAATACTTATAACAAATAACGTTTCGATCAAATGAATGTTATATCATACGAAATTATACAAGATGACTTTAGAGCATTTGAATTTTATACGAAATGTAATTATACACTTTAATTTTTATGCCATCTGAATTTATACGAAATGAATCATTATCCGAAACGAATTTCGACGAAGTGATTTTATACGGATTGATTTTATACCAAATAAGGGGATACCTTCCAAATTTCATCATTATACGTCTTGTAGTTTTTGAGTAAAATGCCTGTGACATACGGACGGACGGACGGACGGACGGACGGACGGACATGACGAAACTATAAGGGTTCCTTTTTAGCCATTTTGGCTACGGAACCCTAAAAATATATCAATGACAGATTTATAGGTAAATGAGGGAAACCCTGTCTCGTACATTTTATCTTTATCAAGTACCTAGGTTTTTATTGAAAAATTAACATACAGGGTGTCCCTAAAACCAACTTTTATACGATCAGGGCTGATAGACCAGCTCATAAGAACCTAGATTAAGCAAATTTGACCTCAGTAAAAATCTCTTAGTTTTCGAGATATTGACGTTTTTGTAAAACTCGTGCTAAGTGAAACCCTGACTCGGTGTTTTGAGTGTCATTGCTAAAATATCAAGTATTTTACAAATCTGTATTTTGCTATGTGTGGCCAAATAACTATGCTATTGAACGTATTTTCTATTTTTGCTAATTTATTCATGCTGTGGACACAGTACAATAACAAAAAAAAATTATTCGATTTTTTTCAAATTTAACCTCTGACTTCGAACTAGCGTGGTGAAAAAAAAATGTACCAACATAACCAGGCACTCAACGTAAAAAAATTGCGCATTTATTGTAGTTTCTAAAATGGTATAAAATTTACTAAACACTGTAATAATTTTTGAAATAATGATATTTTGTTACAAAATTAACTGTCTGCCGCCTTCATCTCATACGATCCGGTTGAACTAAGTTTGCACCTGGCGTGCTTGACATCACATACAAATTAGGTGCAAACTTCACGTAATCGTCAATATCTCGAAAACTAAGAAATTTTTAGGAAGTCGATTTTAGTCAGTCTCGTTTTTTAAGAGCTGGTTTATCAGCCCTGTTCGCCATTTTGTAAAAGTCGCGAATTTTGATAGCCTGGATCAGTCTTTCGAATGTCATGACTTCAAATTTCAGTATTTTCTTAATCTGCTTTTTGTTTAACATTACTTAATAATTATGCTATCATACCTTTGCTTTTTCACCACGCTAGTTCGAAGTCAGAGGTTAGATTTGAAAAAAATCGAATAATTTTTTTTTGTTATTGTACTGTGTCCACAGCATGAATAAATTAGCAAAAATAGAAAATACGTT
The DNA here is from genome assembly GCA_947034925.1 of Eudemis profundana. Lineage (NCBI taxonomy): Eukaryota > Metazoa > Arthropoda > Insecta > Lepidoptera > Tortricidae > Eudemis > Eudemis profundana. Next base: position 34,387,455 of record OX344794.1, read on the forward strand.
CAATAGCATAGTTATTTGGCCACACATAGCAAAATACAGATTTGTAAAATACTTGATATTTTAGCAATGACACTCAAAACACCGAGTCAGGGTATCACTTAGCACGAGTTTTACAAAAACGTCAATATCTCGAAAACTAAGAGATTTTTACTAAGGTCAAATTTGCTTAATCTAGGTTCTTATGAGCTGGTCTATCAGCCCTGATCGTATAAAAGTTGGTTTTAGGGACACCCTGTATAGTGCCTGTTTATAGTTTGTGACAGACGGACAGTCAGACAGAGTCGCACCATAAGCGTTCCTTTTTTACCATTTTGGTACAGAACCCTAAAAATCAACATATAGTGCAGGTTTGTAGTTCCGTACCTGAGGGGCATGACACTGTAAGTCCACTTTTTACAATTTTCGTTTCATTACGGTATCTCATATAATTGTTTGAGCTCTATCGAACTATGAACTATAACACTAACTGTTGAATTCATCTCGGATCGCAATTTTTTTAATAGTACATTACATAACTAGTACTAAAAACCCTAGATGTCCATTTTTTTACTAAAAATGGCTCTCCTGTAAAATTTAGAAAATAGCACTTAGTGTCATTTCATGGCACTAGTGTCATGCCTCTCAGGTACGGAGATTACTTTCTGGCCCTACCTGGTTGTAAGCCCTACTTTCAACAATCGAACAGCAAAAAAGACTGCTAAATGCACTTCGCGCTAAATTTTTACTAGAAATATCGATATCGATGAACAACACTAGGATATCGATAAAATTATCGACTACGTGTCACATCACAGGGAGTGTATACGTATTAGTCCGCGCCTCCCCAACCCAGCCTCTCCCCCGCAGAGTGCGATAGAGACAACTGCAGCTTGGATCGAAAATACCTTTTAAAAGTTCATGAAATCAACGTTTCGTAGTCCCCTGATTTCTTCCCCAAAACTTAACCTATTTAACTATTTTTTTCATTAAACATTAAAGAAAGGCTTTGGCCGTGTTCCTATGTTTTCCTTTTTTTTAATAATCTAGTCAAATTTGTTTTCTGGATGTGTGAACACAGCGGAAAAATCTGGCATTTTTTTTAGGTTTTTGAAGGTCAATATCTCTTTTAAGAATCAATTTATGGTAAAAAGCAAAACATAGGAACATATCAATAGTAGCCATAGATTTTTGGACAAAAAATTATGGCTCTATTGGCATTATCCAGGGAGGAAACAGGGGACTACGTTTGTATGGAAAAAATGCCCTTCTCTTTCCTCTTAAGTAACGAAATATTCATATTTTTGGATCGATATAGATATATATTATAGTTCGATACTGCTTCTGTGTGGCTGTGATGATCAAACACAATACTCACAACTTCGCTCGATCATAACACATCACGAAAACCGGTCATTTTTTCACAGTTTTACCACACTTTTACTTTACCACCAAAAACATGTCAATAAGCAGATAAGAACATTTTACGGGGATTTGTGCGGTCAACTTTTTTTGAAATAACTTATTTTTTAGTAGCTCAGTAATTATGTCACCCTTGCGATTTGCTTTAGAAGCCCGCCGGGCGTGTTCGAGGCCGGACCTGTGTCTCTCTGTCTGTTGAGTTGCGTTCCCTAACTCAACGAACAAAATAACAACCATCCAGCGCCTTTGATATCGCGTGATAAGCTGACGGCCACTTGAAATTACGAGTTTACATGTCGAAATTAAAATGACAGGCTATTCAAAGTATTTATTCAACTTATCATTATTATTTCATCATTATCATCAGTCATTTAGCTAGTGCTGAGCATAGGCCTCTTTAATTGAACGCGCATATTTGTTCTTTTTATCTTTTGGTTTTGACCATGTGTACAAAGCAATAAATGCGCGTAATTTATATTTTACTGACTTCAATGAAGTCGGAATCTTAATTTTTTATATTCCCCGACTAAGCACTCGAAGAAGGCAGAACCGATACGAATATTATTTTTTGGTTTGTAAGACTTTACCTCTCGGGTGGTTCCGTTGGCACCAGAGCAGGATCTAATGATAGAATTTTAGAGAAATCGGGGGAACTTTAAGAGGAAACAGTAAGGCCGAGAGAATTGAAAATTAGGTATTTGTAAAATGTGTCGCTGTCCCGCACTGCCCGCCTCTCTCCCGCAGAGCGCGATAGAGACAACTGCAGCTTGGACCGAAAATACCTTTTAAAATTTCATGAAAACGTTTCTTATTTAACTATTTAAAACTTAACCTATTTAACTATTTTTTTCATTAAACATTAATGAAAGGCTTTGGCCGTGTTCCTATGTTTTCCTTTTTTGTAATTATCTAGTCAAATTTGTTTTCTGGATGTGTGAACACAGCGGAAAATCTGGCATTTTTTTTAGGTTTTTGAAGATTAATATCTCTTTTGAGAATCAATTTATAGTAAAAAGGAAAACATAGGAACATATCAATAGTAGCCATAGATTTTTGGACAAAAAATTATTGCTCTACTGGCATTAACCAGGGAGGAAACAGGGGACTACGTTTGTATGGAAAAACTGCCCTCCTGTTTCCTCTTAAGTGTTTCATACCGGTCAAGTGCGAGTCGGACTCGCGCACCTAGGGTGCCGGACATACTTGTAGGTAGATAAGTGAATAGTTCAGTTGGATACCTTTTCAATTGATACATTTATTTTAACAGTCCCTGTTTTGGACCCTTTATTTTAAGCGTTTTGATAACATAATTTTACTCTTCGTTTAGCATTCGATCAATTCGACATCAATACAAACTTAATCAGGCCGTAATATATTGCAGGACATTTCCACAGCAGCAACCAGCAACCCATTAATGTTTTTATACAAATTGCAGGTAAACAATTTACATCTTATTTATAATTTTTACGTCGCACCTGGCCATAAAGTGGCAATTACCGCCCGCTACGTGCGCGGAAAATCCCATTTCCTGGCCTTGGGGAGACGTAAAATTTTGTACTTACCGCGGGCGGTAATAAAGAAAGCCTCAGATCACATATTTGTTGCGCTTGCCTTCGGCTCGGGCGTCAAATACCTGCGATCTGAGACATTCTTTGTTGTACCGCCCTAAGTAAGTAATGTACTATTGTATGTAGGTATAGTAAAAATATACGAAATTTTCTTAAAATATAGGGATTTGGAAAACAGCCTCGTTTATTTTGTATGGGAACTGGAAAGCTTATGTAGAAATTATGTAAACAAAAGAAGCAGCGGTCGTCAACATTTATATTAATCAATGAGCAGTTTAAAAGTACATGATATTTATTATGTCGTTTTCTTTGTCCGATATTAATTTATTAGTTATATTTAAAACTAAAGTGATCATTTAGTAGGCCAAGCCAAGGCATAATAATATAATATATACTTTAAAATATTTGCAACATACCTACTTGATCATAAAATTCCAATTCCAATTTCATTGTTCTTACGCGCGAAACGCAGCTTATTACACACGCTTGCTTTTTACTTTGATAAATCACAAAATAAATACAAAAACAGAAGTTTTAAATGATAAACAAGTATTATTTTTCATCTGCAACTGTGTTGAAAAACTGATCATAACGACAATGACATTAAAAAACCTGACCCATTGCTTCAAAACCTCTGCCTCTTTGGGTATTTTATTATGCCACATTTTATACCAATGATTACAATAATAGGCCAAAAAAAATCAAGTATTTATTTATTTACCTGATAAAAACCCTCAAGTTGACAGATGTCCACTTTGTTTACATAATTTCTACTTTCGAAAAAAACGAAGTATAGACTGAGAGCATTACCAATATTTGTACCATTGTTACAGAAAGTACAGGTAAATACTAGCAAAACTTAAATTTATTAACAGGAGAATTATTTTATATCAGTAAATCAAATTTATATGGTGTGTTAAAAAGTAATAGATCTCTGAACAGTTAAAGACTCCTGTATATGTGAATTGCAATTGTAAACAATATATTTTCAAGAAAATGTTCTTTTTTCTCAAAGGAGTCATCAATCTGAATATAATGGCATTTACAATTACATTGAACAGCAGAAAAAGGCCAACTCGTTTAAGTGATATCAATGTTACCAAGAATCGGAAAAAGTTAATATTGCGAAGTATAAATAAAGTTTTATCATTAACTTTGCACCATACTTTGTGTTACAAATTATGAAAACCAAACTTCTTGTACCATCAAATACATTGTTTATTGTACATTTTGTAATTGGATGTTAACTTTATTAAATAAAGTCTATGGGTGGTCAGTTAACAGTGGTCTTGTGTTTATATTTTTTAACACCCGGATAAAAGTAAATATACAAAGAATATGATAACTATCCTGATCTCATGAAGGAATATCCAAGCAGAGCATTATACAGACAGCTGATGTGCTTTATTTAGGTCATTGCATAATTGCTGGAGACTTCCTGCAAAGTATATAACCCAAAACCCTCCTGCAAAAACTAAAACAATCAGTCAAAAAAATACCCACCTACATAAGTATAGACATACCTTTCGCTACTCGGTGCTGCAACTGTGACTGCAGCCATTATTGCTCTTTAAAAATACTAAGTTCATAAAACGATGGTATCACGGGAGTCACTGTCGTGACGTCCGCCCGCGGCGCGGTGCACCTGCCGACCGAGGCGACAGCTTCGTAACAACCTCGGACGAGGACCAGGACATCAAAATATTGCATCCCCCCTATCACATGCGCATTTGCATCCACCCCGACATGGCTATGTAACTATTTATGCTAGTTTATACTAGAGACATAAAATGGCTTCCATGTTACATCTGATGATAAATTAACCACGAAAACGAAGGTAAATATACTCACATGCTAGTGGGAAATGCTGACAACTAAAAATCACTGCAGATGAGTTCACTACTTCTTGTCAAAAATAGAAAAACACATTGTCCTTTGCACCATAGTATCTTTTATATTTATCATGGAATACCAACGATAGCATTGTCGAGAAACTATCACAAACCAATCTCGCGACTTCGAGCGAATCTGTCTCTACATTTGCACAACAAAGTGATCACTATGTCCGACTTCATTGAACAGCAACGAGATTGGCCATTCAGTCTAGTCCATTGAAAGTCGTATCACCGTACACATCTTCACTTATTTCATTTGAACGATTGCTACACACCAAGACACTCCAATTTCGGTAACATATTTAGTTTTTACAGGTAATTAAATTGATTTTTGTTTCGCTAGCAAATCTTCCATGAATCGCAAATGTAACCAGACCAGAGTTGTCTTTGTCTATGATTGTCTGAACTGAATCAAACCATAAACATAACCAGATTCACAGACTATCCAACCCTAAATTAACTACCTATTTAAAAAGTAGGATCAAATTCTAGAAAATTAATTATTAATATTATTTATTAGCTGGATTATGCTTTAAATTTCTCACAATATTTACCTTCTACATTATCTTGATAATGCATATTGTTCCTATTTATAAAATATGTCGACCAGAACAAAAAGTCAATTTTAATAGTTTTATAATATATTTCCAATCATATTTAATTTCAAATATATATGAATTATTGATAAATACCAACTGACTATCGATTCAAAACATGGAAAATTTAATAAAATATCATTATTTTATTTCAAAGCAAAATTCCTAGCATCCAGGTCAATCATGGATTAATAAAAAGAAAGGATAACAATAAAGTTAAACTACTCATAAAAACACACAACCTTCGACAAAATGTAAGAAAAATCCAAAATTAATTAAATCGCTTCATTTTTTAAACCGTTGTTGCTAATTATTATTCTGGGTGGAACGTTGTTTTCTTTATTATAGATGATATAAAATGGTACCCTTATAGAGGTCCACTATAAATTATTGTCAGTTAGCAATGTTAGCATAATGGATTCCCCGGTATCACCGAGACCTGATGCCGATATTAATGATGTGCGCGGTTTTTACTTTAAAATCAAACATAATGCGTCGTTTCCATCAGCATTGAAAAAAAGAACTACCGTAGTCAAATATACCAAGTTGCCAGACTTCGATTTTGCTACAAAAGGTGCGTAAAAATATTGACTGCAATTTTATTGAAGGCCCTGCCTCCATAGTTTTGTATCAGTCATTTGCATAACAAACCTGAAGAAAAATTATCTTGAATGCTTGGAGCTTTGATTTAGCCTACGTGTTAACGAACTGTTGTTCACAGGGTCTCGGTCATTAAAACCACGTCTACGCCGTATCATTGAATTAGATGACCCGCAGTTGCCGACAACTCGATCTTTTAAACTTGGAACAGAACGCACTTCTAAAATGAACCCAGTTACCAAACGGAAAATAGTGACTATTTCAGAAAATGAAGAGAACAGACTCACTCCTAATATTGGTAAGTATATCAAAAAGTGTTAAAAGTTCTGTAATCTGCTATCTGTGGTCCAAGGTACATAACTATGATCAAAATAATTATGCAATAATGAAGACATGTATGCACTATTTTACTTCTTAACAAATATAGTTCTATAATCAGTGGTAGCTGCCGGAGGGCTACATGGTTCTGTGCACCTTAGCTCAGGGAGCCCTCGGACACTTTCCAGCAAACCTATTTTTTACACTTGTTCTCATACATGCAGTGGCATGCACTCCATAAAGACAAAAAACATTGCTTTTCCTGTAATTTGTTTCCAACTAAAGGAAATTAGTAGGGTAGGGTTCTATCCTACTATTCTTAGGCTGCATTTCCGCCAGGGATGTGCGAAGATGCGTAGCGAGGGATGTGTTTGTCGTGAACCAATAGAAAAACTTAATTTACCTATCCTCACTCCACTGAGCTGTTTGTATTGGTTCATGACAAACGCATCCCTCGCTACACATCCTCGCACATCCCTGGTGGAAACGCAGCTAATAAGGTAGAAATTAGAGGGTAGAGAATGTTGTCATTATGGAGTGCACACTGCTTCATGTTTGTAATAAGTAGCTTCTCTGTGCCCTGCAGTGCGCAATAAAGTAATTTTGCACCTTAAAGGCATTTATGTGCTTATATTTATATTGTAACTTGATCAATAACCAGTTTTTTCCCTATGTCTATAGTGTGCATTATGCAATGCGTAAATAAGTAACATAAAATTAAATAAATACTACATCAAACAAATTTTTGGCTACCGAAAAGTTATCTAAAAGATTTTTTAAAATTTAGTTAGGTAAACATACCTCATCCACTTTTGTATGATGTGTTGTAAATAGTCGATCATTGTATATCAATATATGTGTATTGGAAATGATAGTGGAGAATTCACTAGTTTTATAGAAAAGTGCGCTACAAAATTTCCAGTGTCTATCAGTGGCGTGGCGTCAAATATATTCTTAGTAAAGCTGGAGCAGATTTGGATTACTTCTTTCTTCATGAGTAGTAGATACTCAGGTCATATGCTTTAAAAAATAGTCAAGCCAGTGGGAATCGGGTTTTATGGACATGGACACCACGCCACTGATGACTATAGAGAACACTAATAGGTCATTCCTTGATTATCTGTTTATTTAAAATAAGAGACAAAATTTTATATATATTTTACAAGAAAATTCACAATAATTAAATTTAGGATGCAACCAAATATTGATTGTGCTTATTTCCTTTCAAAGTCTGACAACATTACATTTTGCAGCCCGAGTTGCAATCTCTACAAATCGATCATCTGGGACAGCCACTGCAGTACAAAGCAACACTTTGAGGTCAACTAATTCAGTCAAATGTAAGTGATGTAAAGACTGTATCGTTAATTATAGATACAACTTTACCTAACCATACTTTTTTTCCTATTTATAGTTTTAGATTAAAATTGCACACGTATTTAATTAGTGCCTTGATAAGGTACACATTTCGTCTTGCTTGGGAGCTCGACGTAAAGTAAGTTTTGACAAAAGTCTGGACAAATACTACTAGAAAATTTGCTGTTTGGGACAATAAATAAGTAAACATAAACTAGAATTTACTTGCGGCTTTGCCCGCGTTATTTCCGTTAAAATCACAATGACAAGGGCACTCTTTACCGGGATATAGTGTATCTTATGTTTCAATCCAGGACCAGGTCTACTTGCATGCCAAATTTCATCTCAATCCATCCAGTTGTTACCCCATTATTTATTTAGTAATAAACATGCAAACATCTTTACAAACTTTCATATTCATAATATTAGTAGGATAGTGGTATAATATGATTAATTATCTTTCAAGGAGGGTTTTTAGAAATTATTCCATCGGTTGGCAGCAGTGTGGCTCGCGACATTGTTGCCAAGTTATGGAATTATGTTTTCTAAAAACCCTCATTAGTCTCCAAGACTAATATGTATTATGAATCTTACAATAATGTTTCTCATTATTCTAGATTTTCGAGAACCTAAGTTAAGTGCTAAAACAAGCAGTATTAGCAATAAGAAAGAAATTGTTGTACCTAAAGCAACAATTTGCAGTAAACAGATATTGGGTAGCAATCATACTCTACATGATAATTCCAGAGGTCGAACTACCAAATACAGAGGTATGTTATTTAATTATAATCAATTGTATCATATTTTTGATTCTGTGTTATTAATTTATTGCTGGTCTCCTTTTCAGAGCAATCAAAAGTCTTCAAAAGCACGCCTAATCCGCCTAAAGTAAATTTAAGCAAAAATTTAGTAATTCCTAGTGAAAGTGAAAAGATGCTAAACTCAAGAAAAAATGATTTAGTTAAGAATATAAACCATACAGTTTCCCCTAAACGGGTTTCAGAAAAACCGCGATTTAATACCAGGACACCACAAAAGAAAACTAAAAAAGAATTATTGAAAGATATTCCATTAAATAAGCCTATCACAGTGATACACGTGCCCCTTGATAATGTCTATGAAACCGAATTTGAAATGGAAAGGTCATCAGAGTGTGCTATGCCTGTAACTGGGAGGCATTATGTTGACAGTGGTACTGATATGGATAAATCAATCCTTCCTAAAGATGCGAATGTGGGAACCTCTCCACAGCCCACCATGGTGAATGTGGAAACAGAAACCCCAAATAACGCTTTGAAAACTGAAGTGACGCAAGATTTTTTTGATAAACTTGATATACCTAATGTTTCCCTAATAAAGGATAAAGGTAATTTTGCCAAAGAAGAGATAGTCAGCTTTTGTAGTCACTCATTGCCAAATTTACAAGCGCCCTCGTTTAAAATTAGTCCGGATAAAGAAAGTATTGGCGATCCGGTCTGTTTTGGAAAAACTAAAACCTATATAATAGGCCGAGCCACGTTTACCTATACAACTAAACAAAAAATAAATTTCCATGTAGTCGGTAGCAGCGACGATAGCCAATCTAATCAATCGCCTAGTCCATTAGCGTATCCCTTGAAGGTGGTGTCACTTTTAAAAAAGAAATTAAATCACTGTGAGATCTCAGAGAGTTCTGAAGGAGAGCATTTACCTTATGAAAAAGATAAACCAAATCGTTGCCATAAAAAGATTGATGAAATACAAGCACTATCTTATTCACACTTTTTTAATAATGACAAATTAGTCAAGCCCTCCGATCTAATCAGTACTATAAGAGTTAATAACGACTTGTTACACAATGACTACATAAGCGAGCAGTTTCAACGGGAGCTCCATTTCATCGATTCATTTTTTGAATCACTACAGTATTTGGAAAGCTGCTCCTTATCCGAAAAATGTTTCTCTGAGGCTACTAGCGAGAGCTGGGTGAGCAAAACAAAGTTCGACTTGAAGAATTCGGAATATAACTCTTTTCTATCCAAGCTCGAGAATGGCGCGGGCGCCTTAGCGCATGTTGACGATACCGAAACAATGGCATCGAAAAGTCTTTGTCTGGTGAGTGAAATTCTTAATATTAGTAAATATTTTGTCAGTAATAAGCGACTACGAAGTACAGACAGCTGCAATAGTATCTAAGCAAGCAACGAGTTCACTTAGATTTTATTTGGTTCTGCAATACTGCAGATTGTACGTTAAGTCTGTCTGTAGAGTCATTAATAATGTTGTGCATTAGTAATTATGATGTTAAAAACTTGTTGTGTAATGTAATCAAATGATCATGTGAATAATTTACTAATTCCAGCTTAACTTACTAATTCGCGATGAACAGCGGCGCGCCAAGAATCTACTGTTTGTTTTGAAAATGCGAGAGGATGCATTAAAAGATTTTACTAAGAGCCAGATTATTTGGTTAGAAAACAAGAAGAAGCAGGACAACACTGACGTGTCGACGCTGAAGAAGAAGCAACGAGGCGCACTGTTGAAACTGCAGCACGAATGTGGGGAGATGCAACGGATGCGTAAAGCGCTGCTTACCCTGTCGGAGAGGCGCAAGGCAGCTCTGATGAAAACTAGAAATAATATAGAATTGAAACTTAAAAATAACGTTGATGTGGATCAGATACTATTGGGGAAAAAGAAATTGAAGAGAAATACAGCCGCTGATCGAAACGTAGCTCCTCTTAAATGTTTTGAATTGTCAAGCAGCGGTTGCGAAGAGAGCACGTCGTCTAAACCCAAATGGGAGACGCCTGTCACTGCGGAGCTTGCACCCTCAAACGCTTGTGCTGAGAAGTGCGTCCAGACGGGTGACAGCATCTTAGAGCCTGTTGTGTTAGTCGATCACACAACCGACACAACGGCTGAGAACTTTGTCACTGTTGACGGCGGATATTTAAATATACTTTTCCAGAATCTATCGTTGCCGCAAATCTTCAGCAGCGGCAAGCAATACGAAGTGAACGAGGAAGCTTTGAGAAACGTCGTGGAATCGTCTAACAAGCCACATCTCAAAGAACAGTGTGACAGTGATGTTGTTGAAAATTTTATGGAAAAAATTAGAAATCGCGATTCGGATAGGTCTTCATCACTCTCAACAGCCCACAGCCTTGTAGACGAGTTCGATCAGTACTACAAGGGATTGAGTGATGGCAGTAAATCACCAGCGGACTCGCCTGATTTAGAACACCACAGTAATACAAGCGCACCGCAAACACTAGTCTATGAACTTTCCGAATCATATGTTCAAGGAATAGATAAAAACCAGGAACAAAGTGAAAAATGTGGAGATGCAAGCATGGGAGCTATTATTGGTGAGAGTGTTGAACCTGCATCGAGCTCAGACACGTTCGTATCTGATCAGTCTTGTGCATGTGAAATTCTAAGCCATTCATTAGAAAGACAGTCTGGAAAGAATAGTGAAGTCACAGTACCCTCGAATCAAGCCGGACCTCTGCCTGTGCCCCCTGGAGCAGCATCACCTGAACCAAATTCTACAGATAGCTCTGACTCGCCAACTACAAGTTCAGGTAAGATCCTTGAATTGCTGTTATATTGTAAGCTGATAGCTTAAAAAGGACATATATAATATAAGTCATAAAGAAATTACTTTTGGCAAATATACATAAAGAAGTTCTGACGGTTTGATTCGTCAACACAGCCGAAGCTACTTACATAAAAAAAATCACAACAAATAAAGAAAAATAAGTTTTAAATGCAATAAATTCTCACCGTTTTACGAAATTCATTCTGAGGAGACAATGTCGAAAGTTTGTACGTACAGATTTGTGACCCGGTACATATTTGCTAAATGTATACTCATAAAACGAACTTATAATATGGTAATAATAGGGAATATGCATGATATTTTTTGTTTACTCTAATAAAAGCTCATTGATATAAGAAACAGTAGGAGTTTGTATGACGGCCGTGTACTATGACGTCATAGTCCATATCGGATCTCTCCGTCTAATCGCTGTCTAATTAGTGCTTTAAAATGTTCATATCTTCCGTATTTCTCGGTAAATTTTAATTTTATTTTCACTTTATGTCATCATTTTTTTTTACGGTATTTTCATATTTTGTTCAGAAATGCGACAAAAAATATCATGCATATTCCTTATTACTATTAGTGTACACTAATGCGTTTGGAATGTTGCATTACAGATAGCGGCAGTAGGAACGACAGCCACGACAACCTGATGTCGGCAATGTCGCCGCTGTCTCCCGCCCACAATGAAGCGGAAGAGCTACGCCGGCAGCAGCTCGCCATCGAGCGAGAGGTAAGCTCAAGTCAATCATTGACAAGGTATTAGTTATACAAATTTATATATACACTAGCTTTTACCCGCGGCTTCGCCCGCGTGGCAATAGTAGTTTTTTTCCATACAACTAATAAAAGTAAACTGCGAGCCCGAAGGGCGGGCTTTTGCGACCATACGCGTCATTCCCTCGCCTAGATCCTTACTAACCCCTAAGTATCTTTAAGCAAACCCGAGGGCCGCAGGCCCTAGGGGGAGCGTCACAGTGCGGCTCCCATTTACGCGGGCCCAAGGGCCTTAGGCCTGAAGGGCGAGCCCACCCAGATCCTTACTACCCCCTGAGTATCTTTTAGTTCACCCGTGGGCCACAGTCCCTCGGGGGAGCGCTAGCGACGCGAGGCCGGAGGCCGTGCTTCCGCGTAGCACCGAAGGTGCGGAGCGTCACAGTGCTGCTCCCATTTACGCGAGCCCAAGGGCCGCAGGGCCGAAGGGCGAGCCCACCCAGATCTTTACTATCCCCTGAGTATCTTTCAGCTCTCCCGTGGGCCGCAGGCCGCAGGCACCGAAGGTGCGGAGCGTCACAGTGCCGCTCCCACTTACGCGAGCCCACCCAGATCCCCATTATTCTCTAAGTGTCTTTCAGCTCACCCGAGGGCCACCGGCACTCGGGGGAGCGTCAGCGACGCGAGGCTGAAGGCGTCACAGTGCCGCTCTCACTTACGCGAACCCAAGGGGCGCAGGCCCGAAGGGCGAGCCCACCCAGGTCCCCACTATTCTCTAAGTGTCTTTCAGCTCACCCGAGGGCACTTCCGCGTAGCGCCGAAGGCGCGGAGTGTCACAATGCCGCTTCCACGTACGCGAGTCTGCGGGCCTGCGGCCCCTGGGCCGCAGGACCGTCCGGCGAGCCCACCCAGACAATCACTCTGGCTTTCCTTCGCAAGCAAAATTCTGCGAGCCCGAAGGGCGAGGCCGAAGGCCGAGCCCCCGCGGAGGGCCGCAGGCCCGACGCGTCATGGCCCACCCCATCCCCCATCCCCCCTACCCCCCATCCCACCATCCCTCCATCCCCGTTCATCCCCCCCCCCATCCCCAAGTATCTGAAGCGAGGCCGAAGGCCGAGCTCCGCATAGCGCCGATGTCACAATGCCGCTCCCACCTACGCGAGCCTGCGGGCCTGCGGCCCCTGGGCCGCAGGACCGTCCGGCGAGCCCACCCAGGCAATCAATCTGGCTTTCCTTCGCAAGCAAAATTCTTTGCATACAGATCGTTCACCCACGCCTTTCTTCCTTTCCCTTCCCACAGCAAATTTTGCAACATGAGCACTTCACTCGCTCCCCCCTCCCACGCATTCCTCTACCGCTACCCCTTCTATGATGTAAGCGCCCCGCGCAGCATGCGACAACTAATATAGTACCCCTGTATATATCACAGTGACACCCTGTATATATCACAGTGACACCCTGTATATATCAAAGTGACATCCTGTATGTGTATATACTCATACTCATACTCATACTCATTTATTCGTAAAATGTTTTTCGATTTCACATGTCAAAAAAAAATATTACAATAAGATTAATTAAATTAAATTACAATAATAAAAAGATAATAATTATGTTCCAATAAATTTCTTACACTGACAGTTACTTACACTAATAATATTTAAATAATCATTCGACAATAATAATTGGTTTCAGGATGTGAAATTATAGAATTCTGAAATGTCATAAAATGCCTTTCGGACAAGCCATTTTTTTAATTCATTAAAAAAAGTTTGGTCATTAGCATATTGCTTAATGCAATCGGGAATTGCATTATATATTTTTGGGCCGATTATACGGGTTATCTTGGTAGACTTGGCTAGTTTACACCAGGTTGTTTTGAGTTTTCCGCTATGGTTACTCCTTAGATATCGTTGGTTTTCAGGTCGTTGGGGAAATAAGTTAATATTACATCTTATGAACTTCGCGATGTTGAAGATGTATTGAGACGTTACAGTCATAATCCTCAGCGATATGAAGAGCTGTCGAGCCGGTGTACCGGGAGGGACACGAGCTATGATCCTTACAGCTCGCTTCTGCATTATAAAAACACGGCGCCATTCAGCAGCAGTTCCCCAAAATTCAATACTGTAATTTATCACCGAGTGAAAGAGAGCGAAATAACTATTTCGAACTTGTGACTGCGGAAGTACGAAAGCTAGTCTTTTAAGGGCAAAACAGGTTCCTGACAGTTTACTACAAATCGTTTCGATATGATTGTGCCACTTCAGTGCTGAGTCAAGTGTTACGCCCAAGAACTTGGCAGAGTGAACTTGTGGGACAGATGTGTCTTCGACGACGACAGAGAGAGGTCTTGGTGGACGGCCGCCTAGGTTGAAGTGCAATATTTGTGTTTTAGCTACGTTAAGGACGAGACCATTAGCAGAAAACCAGACAAGGAGTTTCTGGATGTCAGAGGTGATTTTTTTCTCCAAATGGTCTATGTTTGGGGCTGTTATTATATCGCAGGCATCATCGGCAAAAACATACATATTACCATCGACTGCATCCGGCAAATCGTTAACATTCTGATTCTCCAGTTTGTCATCATTATGGTCTCTCACAGTTTTCACCGTATCTTCATAATTTATTTACAGTGGAGTATTATTATATAACCATATCAAAGTACACATGCGATGCGACTAACACTATTTAGTGCAATCTTGTCTCGTTAATATACCAAATTGTTTTGTAAAGCCGCATTTTCTAGAATTTGTCATTATTTGCAACATTATTTTCGGCAACATTGTCAGAGACACCAATGACGACCAATAAATTAATCATAATTATTATTATCAAACCGCGATAAGAATACGATTCCGAAGTACCGTTTGCACAAAAGTACATACAATAAATAAATATAATTATAAGTCAATCTGTAATATCTTCTTAGTTTAAGTGCAGACACTTATAGATACAGTGTGGATAACTGGGACCTCAAGAGACCCGCAAATTTGTCTCACTTAAAGAGGTATTCCACTTACCCAGTGTCTTAGATCCAGGTATAACTAAATATCTGTCTCATTTACAGAGGGTTCTATTGATAGAGGGTAATAAAAGAGGTTATTTCAGTTATAGAGGTGCGATTACTAAATAAAATAAACAATATATATGTATACACATATGTACATGAGTTGTTTAACATCAGAATAGGTAAAATTAAAAATAATATAACTAATCAAACATGTTTTTTATAAACGACACAGATTTCATCGCGGGTCTTTCGACTTTTATTTATAAAGGGATAGGTATTAATTTAATTTTTCACGCAGTGATAAAGATTTAAGCACTCTTTTCTGCATATTTCAATTTAATTTAAACCTTCGTTTCAGCATATATTATTTATCAATTACCTAAACATCCGGACTATAGAAAAAACAAACTAAAACTTGAGGTAATTTAGGCACAATTACCACGTGCGAAATTCGTAGGCAGGCTAAAAATTTGTAAACAAAACGGAAATTTATCTGCAATACATTCCGAGTCGGAAAGAAAAAAAAATTGTCGTCTCAGTTACAGAGGTGCCTATAAAATTCAAACAAATACCAATTATAGAGGTAAATAAGACGATAAAATCGAAAGAACTAGGTAATCCCAGATATAGAGGTCTGTTGTGTCCCACTAACAGAGGTCATTTTTATGTCGTCTTACTTACAGAGGCAAATAAGACGATAAAATCGAAAGAACTAATCACAGATATAGAGATCTGTTGTGTCCCACTAACAGAGGTAATTCAGTGCTTTAGGTGCCGGGACCTCAGCATGAATTCCAGCTATGGAGGTTTCTCACTTATCCAGGTCCCAGTTATCCAGGTTTCACTGTAATACATTTAGAACGTACTTCTTGGTAAATGCTGTGTGTGTGTGTGTGTGTGTGTGTTTTATAAAAAAAAAAATATTATAGTCGACAGTACTCGACAAATATCTCATTATTTTCCACATAATTTTCATGTTATACAATTGTGACCGAACGTAATTATTTACAACGTACATACTTAACACTATTTAGCACACTAATCGTCTATGTTATTTTCTTTGTGCCAGGTGATGATACAGATAGCACTGAAGACAATAGTGTTATGAGGGAATAATTTTCGAAGTAGAATTATTACATTATTTCTATTTTATTTAAGTAGGTGATATAATTAATGTTTTTTTCCCAAGTAGAACTTTTTTGTACTGAAATAAGTATTTTCATTTATATGCACATAACCATTGACAATGTCATTTCAATTATTCATTCAAAAACGACATATGTGCTCAATCGTATTATAAGCGCGGTTTAATAATAGTAAACAATTAGCTTTGTCTTTTATTTTTTGACTGAAACAGGTATGTAAAGTTTCCTGGGGCTATTTGCAATACCGAAGCCTGGTTGTGGTGTAATATATTCAAAACTCGGCTACTTGCACATAATAGTATATTACTCAACAAGGGTGGTAATACAAAGAAAGGCCGAGATCGCAGAAGTTTGCGGCCCAAGCTGCAAGCGAGAGACGTAAATCTGCGATCGAGGGCTATCTTTATTACCTCCCGTGTTGTGTACGTCATTTTATGTCTACACTTGGCCAGAAAGCGGCTTTTTCCGTACGCGCAGCGCTTAGAGTTCCAAATAACCCTACGAGATAATCAGTATTGTCGTAACTGTTTAAGTAAAGCATAAGTTTATAATATTGTCTTCGGTTTTCGAGATATTCACTCATTGTACTAAAACAACTTAAACTGATTAAAACGCGTATATTACTACATTGTTAAGGTCCCTTTTTAAAGGGGACTTAAAAAATGTAGCACATAAGTAAGTAACTAGGGATGTAACGATACATAGTTTTGCCGATACGATACCGATACCGATATATTGTAGTTAATATCGGCGATACCGATACCGATATCTTAGCTAAATAATGAAGTATGAAATTCAGATATATGTATGTCCTTATTATAACTAAAACTTGGCTATGTAATATAGCCTATATTTAACAGAGAGTCAACCTTGAAAGTGTAAAGTAAAAATAAATAAACTGTCGACTCAAAATTCATTTTTTTTGTTAAGAACCAAAGATTTAATTAATATAGTAATTATCATTGCACAAGGTATAATATGTAATAGACCAATACATAAATTAAGTCAGAAATTGAAATTACTTTTTGCAGATATTTTTCATACAAATATTTTTTTTCGCGCTCTTCAAATATCGGTTGTATATTATCGACGATACCGATATATCGGTATCGTTACATCCCTATAAGTAACCATAAAATGTATGAAAATATAAATTTGTATGCTAAATTGACCCCTATAACAAAGTAACCGTATGGGCACTATGTTGTATGGGTCAACTTTAAATTTTAGGAAGTTACGACAAATTTTAATCATCTCATAACTTTTTTATTTGAAGTGTTATCAAAATTTCAATAGAACAGATAGACAGAAAAGAAATACCTACTGATTCCAATAGTGTATTTAATGTGCTTACGACAAAATGTCCCTTACGAAATTTGAAATTTCCAGTGTCGATGTATTCAAATTTTATTTTAGTCGTCCATATGATAAACCATAACAACAAAAAAAACACTTAAATCAATATACATCAGACCTGATTCTCAGGTGAAAATCATTGTTGGCAACGAGCCGTCCTTATTTTCTACAAAAACGTCATTATTATCATAAGGAGTCATTATCAGAAACACCATTTTAAACAAAAAAGTAAATATAATGAAAATTAATGGGTTTTGTTCCGTGCCTTTATGATAAAACTTTATGTTTTTCATGTATGTATACATCTGGCTTAATAAAGATGCTCTGTCGCGGGATTTGTAAAATAGTCATTTTTTTGGTCAAGAATAATGTTTTAAGGAGAACCGCCCGCATAGGCAGTGGTGATCACTTACCATCAGGTGACCCACATGCTTGTTTGCCAGCTTATAAAGTATAAAAAAACTAACATTCGACCCATTTTTAACCCCCTTAGTAAACGTCACCCGTTTAGTAACAATCTTATATTAAACATCTTGTGTGTTAAAAAAGAATCTATATACAAACTTTCAAATCTCCAAATGAACGAGTTTTATACAACCGTTCAACCCCTATATCACCCCTTAAGGGTTAAATTTCGAAAAACCTTCCTTAGCACATGTTTACGTACTTTGTAGAATATCATGTTCCAATTTTCAGACTTATATATCTTCAGCGGTTCAAGCTGTGCGCTGTCATTATTATTTAAATAATTCTGTACAGAAAACTGAGAGCTTACAAATAGGTAAATGTGATTCCACGACATTCATAATTATATCTCATTATAAACAGTTTCTTTATCTTTATTATCGATCAAAAGAAGACAATATTTCAAACAATCTCTGCCTCCGCCCTAGTTGAACCGTGGTGCATGTGGTTATAAAAGTTTGACGATCGTTGACTATAAAAGAATGAATGTGACGACTTATACCTACCTACACGAGTATCGCCCGCGACGCGCAAGTCTCGCGACGCACGGCCGGAATTGAGGCACAATGAAATGACGACCTTAGAGCGCCAGAAATAACGTCCATATTGAAACGTAACTAAGAAAAAAAATCAATTAATGAATAAACGCGGACACTTTCTGTTTAATTTATTTTTTATTGTACTAATAATATGTTGACGGCAAAAAGTAAACACTTTTGAAGTAGTTATGTATTAGGGCTATCCAAAAATTACCAATATTTGAGACTTTACAGATCCGTAAAGAGAATTTGTATAAGTTTTAATAATTTATCAACTCACATAATATAGTATTTAAAATAAATTGGCGAATTACAGTTATCTATAATTTCTGATAAGATAAGCCAGAAAACGTGAAATTTACTGAACCTTCTTTATTAATGACAGTCGCGATCGGTTAATTAGTATAATTTTGATTACTTTAACTGGGATGCAAGCGTCATATCGTAATAGAGGTACTTTTAAAAAGTTATGTATTACGCTGTACTCATAAAATCATAATATGATGAAAATTTAGTTTTTTGGTTATTTTACACTGACGCGGAACCCTAAAATGTATAATTCTATTTATTTTAACTATTACTAACAATACTTTATACCACACAAAAAGAAAATTACAGTTATCGAATTATGTCCAGGTTAAGGTAATTTGCTTGGTCTATTACCCCTGTAAATAAATCAAATCCTCAATATAGTTTAGAAAATGTCTTTAAAGTCAAACTTTATCCCAAGGGAACCAATTTCCGGGATAAACAGTATCCTATGTTTCAATCCAGGACCAAACGGTCTTTCTGCATGCCAAATTTCAATTAAATCTATCCAATAGTTACTGAGTTATTGAGTAACAAACATCGAAACATCTTCACAAACTTTCACATTTATAATATTAGTGAGATTATTGTATACAGGGTGGCCCATTTCGATCGGTCAGTATGGGAAAGTCTGAAACTATAAGTCATACGAAGATCTGTTCTTAGGAACCATGTCATCGATTTTATGGACAAGAAAAACTGCATACATTGATTAAAAAAAAAAATGCTTTATCCGGTAATCGAACGGTCGTTTTGGAAAATAAAACTTAATTGAATTAAAGATATTAAATACAATGGATTTTATTCGTTTTAGATATCGTGTTTCTTAGTAACATTGATTGCTTATGACCTACACAATCGATATCCAAATAGAACTAATGTAACTTTTTTTTTTAAAACGACCGTTCGATTACCGGTTAAAATACAAGTTTTTTATTTCAAATCTATGTATGCAGTTTTTCTTGTCGCTAAAGTCGATGACATGGTTCCTAAGAACAGATCTTCGTATCTCTTATAGTTTCAAACTTTCCCATTCTGACCGATCGAAATGGGCCACCCTGTATACCCATCTTATTATTGTAAAAATCACTTTCCTTACCGTGGTCATGGTTCCAACTTAGTAGAAGAAAAAAGGTATGTTCTTAACGATATCAGACAACACTACGTCATCAATGGATATATGTATTATCATTGATATAATGGACGATACATTATTTTAAATTTAAATTAAGAATAAATATCAAAAAAGTGGTTACTGGATTCTTTTGAACCGACAGCTGCCGAAAAAAGACGCATATTGTCGGCTAAAGTCGCAAATCCCTCTTACCCTTAACATATATTGTTTGATATATAATGTATAACAATAACGTTAAGAGGTTTGGGACTTTAGCCGACGATATGTGCCTTTTTACACCCTTGCATACTTCAACGTGTGGCTCCTAGTCTTAATTATTTTTATTTTCTTTCAGATTAAAGCTTTAGAGCAGCAACAAAATCAATTACTAGTCGTCCGGGAGATACCCGATAAGCCACCGCCGCCATACACGCCGCCCAACACCTCGCACAAAACGCGCATGTTCGCCCTGACCGATGACCTCGAAGATAAAATATACAGGCACGTCACATATGGAGAAGAGTTCGAAAATGACTTCAGCGATCCGTTTACTGTATTCTTAAGAGACTTATGCGAAGAATCTCGTACTAGGCAAAAAATGGAGCTCAGCGATCAACCGTGGGACGCGTGCAACCTGCTGCCGCACAAACAAGAACTAAGCCCTAGGAAGAGGGGACACAACTCGATATCTGAAATCAAACAACTACTGTCAGGCGTTGCACCAACAGTTGTCTCGGGTAAATTACTTATTTTGGCTATACACATGCTTTCGCACATTGCATCCTGCTACACCAAATAGGTATCGGCAAAGTATTAAAATTTGAGCATTCTATAAAATGTTAGGTCTTGCGGTAGCCAGTTTTCTTCCAATGACCATAGTGATGTGACCATTATGCAAAAAGTTGCCTCGAAGTTTGCATTAGACCGGATTTTTCTGTTTTTCTAAGACATCTGGTTACGTTTTATAGTTAAATTCTCCATATTTGTTCTAATTAGTAAACAACTTTTATGTAAATGTCTTGAAATACCTCCCTTTTCAATGATTTTTCCATTACAATATCCCTAATTTGAAATAATATCCCTGGACATCATTTTACGAATCTTTGGCCTAGGGCTGCTTTATTCACGAGAAAACTGTTTTTAGTATAAGAGTTGTTTACTGCTTAGGCCAGATAGGGAGAATGGCGGCGAACAATTTTAAAATCACCTAATGGCGCTTTAGTTGAATGGTATCAAAATCTACAGAGTGAAATTGATGACGTAATCAAAAATCACTTTTAGACTGCATTGATAGCCATTTTAACACAAGTGCCAAGAACCCGATTATCGGGTTCATTTTGTACGAAAATTTGGGAGCTTGGCACTGAATGTGTTAAGGCAACAGTATTCACACGAAACAAAACAACTTCTATGAAATTACATATAGACCTTGCAAAGCGACATTCTCAAACATCGTTCTTGTGGCAAGTAAATTTTAGTAACCGTATAGGGAACGTGCACGACGAAGGTGCTGCCAACAGGTGCCGCCAATCTAAATCATGTACCCTCATGCTGGGGCCACGTTGACGAAAACGCCGTTAATTTTCGCGATGAACGACGATTAACGTCAGTGTAGCTACGACTTACTATATTTGACATTGACACTTAGATATTGTCATTGACAGCTTGATTTGACAGGGGCGATAGTTTCCTTTATTGTCTCTTTTGTCGTTTAGTGCTGCCACGTATAGTTCGTGCGCGTTCCCTATTTGTAATGTGTGACATTGGCAGGGGTCGGCGCCCGGCGCTCCGACCACATCGACGACATCCTGTTCGCGGAGTGGCGCCGCTGCGAGCCCGAGTGGACCGCGCTGCACGCCGACGAGGCCGCCGTCAAGTCGCAGGTCTTCGAGAGCCTCTTCCAAAAAATCCTCACCGAGACCATCGATCAATACAAACAGACGGTCCTCGGATTCCCTTCGATGAGCGAAAAACCATAGAGAACAGTCAAAATTAGGAGAATCGTGATACGTGTTATTTAATTATAAATTATTATTGCCAAGCTATCTGCCGATAAGCTGGCTTTTTAATTAATTTATTAGGTGTCATTACGTGATAGTAATAATAATAATGGTATATTATACGTAAATATGTGTACACTCGATGTATTGGATAAAAGTCATTAATTAATACATAGTATTTGATGTTCATAAATAATTGTTTCATATTTAAGAGTCCGGGCCAGCCCTACAGAATCGTCGACTTTCTCATATACAGTCAGCAGCAGAATTAGCCACGCAAACAGAGTGCTCAATAAGGATTGTGAAACACGCAAAATAGGGGTATCATGAGACGTCGAGTTGCGAAAAACTAGCCCGCGTTACCCTATGATTGTGTGAATCAGCTGGGGCATGTTAATTCTGTGCAGCTACTTATGTTGCTGATTGTACATACGAAACTTAAAAAATGGTTACACGCTGTAGTATAGAATTTATATACAGTGTGTACCGACTTTTTCGACTGCCAGGCTAGCATAGCTATCGAATGGAAGGGAATGAATAGTTATATGGAGGACTGTACGTAGGTACAGTCACCGGCAACTTCATGAAATGAAATTAGCGGGTATGTAAGATCGGAACCCTACTCTACTCTTTCAGCAATTAAGTTATGTCAGATATTTTATCTACACACATGTCATAACCCTTTATAAAGCGTTCAAAAACCGCAAATTACAACCAGCATAAAGACTGTTTTGTTAGAACAAATTTCTTATCTATGAAAACGTCATTATTTCTTCATGATAATGATAACATCGAATGTTATTATGACATTCAAATTTCGAATATCTCTGAAAAACAAAACAATCTGATTTGGCCTCAATTCTAATATCAGTCGAAATTATGTTTTATTCAAAATGAAATATCAATTGCAAACAATTTTGACAAATCTCGCACGTTATACTTGATATCGAACGATGATGGTTGAGGCCGGCTCTACATAGTTTGTCTTTGAATATAAAATAAAAAACCGGCCAAGTGCGAGTCGGACTCGCGCACCGAGGGTTCCGTACAAACTCATAAGTAGATACATGAATAGTTCAAGAAAAACTATATGGCGATTAGTTTAGTAGGAGCAAATAAGTATGTGTTAAGATTTTTGCAAATTTCTCAAAAACAGTGCAAGTTAGGAAAACCGTTATATTTTTCCTGTAATATATAGGAGGACATTAATAATTGGTAATTATTACAGATTTTTCTGTTCAGTAACTTCGAAGATAATAGGGGGGGAACGGTATTTTTTTTAACGTTTTTCGCCATAAATCAAAAACTACTTATTTAAAAAAAAAATACAAAAATACTGTTTTAATCTACAAATTAAGCCCTTTCATTTGATACCTCACTCAATATAATAGCCCTACTTTCAATTTGCAAAGTCTCATTACGGACCCCTTTAAAAAAAAAGTAAAAAAGTTACAAGAATTTTTTTACATCCCATAAGCTCGGGTTAGCGGTTCTTAACACTATTCCAAATTTCAAGTCGATAGCATCAGTAGATCCTGAGATATCTTGCTGTGACAGACGGACAGACAGACAGACAGACAGACAGACAGACAGAGTCGCACCATAAGGGTTCCTTTTTTACCATTTTGGTACGGAACCCTAAAAATGACGGTTGCGGTTGCATGAAAAAAATATATATTATATTCATTTACCGACATTTGACATTTTTAATTTGCGGTTTTTGAACACATCATTTTGAGAGCTTATAACAGTATAAAATATTCCACATATCTCTATCAGGGGGGATATGGCGGTAGGGATAGATGGAACAGGGGGAATAAACTATTATTATGCATGCTTCCTTTCACAATATGTATTTTTTTTTTTTCGACAAAAGGCTCGCTCCAGCGAAATGCGTCATAAACGTAGATAATACAATGCGTTCAGATGCGAAAAAACCGACTGCCAGCAACCATGCGCCTCGACCTTGAATAGATTGATAGATTCATTTATTTCTTATTGAAAATTACATTTGTGTTTTAGAGATTAAAACTAAAATGAATTCACAATAAGATGGTCAAAATAAAATGAAATAATTACAAAATAAATAACAGTAAAAAGTTACAATTAAACGTCAGTCGGATAAATAACTCATATCTAATCTAAATATAATGTTGTATACGGTCTAGCTAGGCCATCCTAGGTAATACAATGTCAAAACAATCAATTTAATTTGTCAAATATTTCTACAATGCAACGCAATAAGTATAGCGCGCTTTATTTGAAGTGGTTATAGATTCTCTCGCACCAATGGAGTGTTGAGCCCCAGAAACACCATAAATAGAGGATTTTTCCCCCAAATATTTAGTAGATTTATATTCTTCATTCCGCGATCTAAAGCTCTGCTCATTTACCTATATACAATAGGGTATTTTACAATAATCAAAATAAATTAATTGACATTAACCATCAAAGTATGTTTCCAAGACTGCTCGGAATAAATCCAGGCATACCAATTTTCGTGATATTAACGATCATTTGGCCATAAAGTGGCTTTTTCCGCACGCTGCGCGGACGGAAAAAGCTGCTTTCTGGCCAAGTGTAGACAAAATGATGTACACAACACGGGAGGTAATAGATAGTATGCACTTTTTAGGAGAAATTGACTATACATTGTACCTATAGTCATATTTTTTTTGAAAATGAGATTTTAATCTCAATATGTAGAGCTCGCAATGAACTGCTATAACTCAAAAAGTTACTTAGGTGACTAGACATGTTCTTTCCGTGTACCCTTCATCTGAGCCTATTGACATTTAAAGTTTTTTTAATGGGTCCTTTTCTATTACGGACAAAGATTCTCTCGGGCCGACTAGGTTTTGGGTCCCTGAAACACCATAAATCGAGGATTTTATATCTAAGCATGTAATTTATATTCTTTGTGGGCATGTGACTCGATGACTCGTAGAGCTCTGCTTATTTACTCATTCATACTGATCGCCATGTCATGGCAAGTGAAACTTTATGAAGGAAATTAAAATCCGTGGCTTCCAGTAGTTACACATTATTCTCTTTATTCAGGAATAATATTAATAGAGAAAAATATCACATAGTTCTTACATTTAACACTGACTACTTAACATTATAAATACTTACTTAATAATTTGCAAAAATAGCAATTTAGTGTATCTAACTAGTTGCATACTTAAAATTAATATGAAAGTATAATTTAGAATTTTAGATGAAATCTCACTAACAAAACCTACGCTTATCCATAGAATTGTATAGTTTTGACATAAGAAAAGGTTACATAAAAATAAGATAGACACCAAATATTAATAAATATAATATATCCTCCTAATATAACGTTAATTATGTTGCCTAAGGAGAGAAACCTCTAAAAAGGATTACGAAATGGTTGAACGATAAACGCAGTCGGCTGCTTTGCAGATGATAAGTTGCATTTTGATTAAATGGTCAGAAAATACTGGCAATAAAACTTAAAATTGATTAAATAATATTCAATATTTATTTTATTAATGGAACATGCGCTGAACCGGGCCGAGTGGAGGAATAAGAGGGTAGGCCAGCAGTGGGACACACAAGACGGCAAAATTATAATGAAAGAGTTGTGGCCGTAATTCCAGGAACAAAGTAAAGACCAGATTCAAAGTAAGAAACAAATAGAAAACCTATTTAGGTATTTCATTTTCAAAAATACAGCATTTGATGCCAGGCATCACTTATTCATCAGGGTTGGAAATGGTTTAAAAAAGGACGTGGAGAAACATTCCGAGTTTAATTTCACCATGTACCTATAAATATTTCTGTGTGTCCCACGAATTGAATTAGGATTCTACGCTGACGGAGTGGCGTATATATTTTTTGTTTCATGTCCTGAGCGAATAAAGTTTGTCAGTCGACTGAGGTACCTCGTGGTCTATGATGTTCTTGTTTTATATTTTACTATAATAAATTGTATTGCTCATGACTTCGGTCATGCCTGATAGTGGTAAGCATTGATGGATCCTACGACGGAACGAGCGCATGCTGCATGAATGTATTTCCTATAATGTCCAACAATGTTCTTATTCTACAATAGAAACACATTAAAAAATTAACAATAAGGATAGGGTAGGCAATATTAGAAAATATATACTAAAGTCTGTTTTTTATTTCCGGAGACAAATATGACAGCTACAAATGTCAAACGTAAAAATAATGTGGCCAGCTTTTATGAAACAGTGCTGTCCTTTGTTTCGGTTCGCGGTGTAATTATTAATAACCGATATAATAAAAATTACTATTTACGTTAAAACATATATTTTTAGGTACTTGTCGAAAATTAATTACATATAATAACTTCATTGTATTCAACATTTAACCTACTATTGGATAATTAGTGCCTATGTATGTGATTCCGTTGCTTGAAATTATAACGCAGAGATATAAAGCGGGTTTGGCGTATTTTCAGCTTTGTAAGATAAGTAATGAGTTTCGAATCAAATAAAATGTACCTTTAAATATTAGAAATATGGTGTATTTACAAATATTTTATATCTCCAAAAGGGTGGCTTTTTTACGTAAAGCATTGTGTCGTTTTGGAACTTCGCGGATTTTGCACTCATTGTGTTACAGACACTTTAATATCAATAATCATAAATACCTACCTAAAATTTTGTCGGTATGTACCGGTTGTATCACATCACTATTTATGAGTTGTAAAAAACAGGCAACACATGAAATGTCATTTTTGTCCTCGGAAATAAAAAACAGACTATACAGGTATTCTACAAAATGACGTACATTGTAAGGGGCAGTAGAGTATATAAGTAGAGAGCAATACTAGGTACTCGGTGTTTGGGTGGCAGGGGATTTACCTTAAAACAAATTTTAGATAAATTAAGCCATATAAACACAAAACATATCCCAAAATAGGTACCTCGGGCATAATAAAAAAACATAATAATACTATATTGAGTTGCTTGAAATCTATAAAATCGCGCCAAATATATAGGGATTTATTATTTTTCTCTTGCAACACTGCTTCCTTCATCACGAACACTCTGTTGCTCTGAGCCAACACTGGTACAAGTGGAGATTAAAAGCTAGGATTTTTAATGAGAGTGAGCTAAGAGCAATGCCATGTATCTAATGTGATTACTACGTATGGTTTAAGTATCGTTTTCATTTTCATAATAAAAATTTATTAGTTACTGCAATTTCCAAAGGTAAACCAACAATTTTCAAACACTCTAATTAAAAATCCGACCATAGTCATTCTCTGTGTGTTTGTTCGAACACATGTAGCAGTTTTTGCGTATGATACTCGCAAATCGTCTAATAAATTAGTCATCAGCTTTGAGGATAGACTCCAGTGGATTTGGCCCTTTTCTTCTAGGATTTGAAATTTTGACCGGCTCCGCTGGAAAATAAATAAAGTATGCACCTTCATTATAAATATGGTCCTTCATTATATTACCTACATAAATAACTAACACATAGGAGGTTATTTAACATAGGGCTTTATTTTAATGACAATATTTTATAGTTGTATACACCGTGCCCCCGAATAACCCGAAAAATTTTAACCACGTATCCCTGATGGTATTACAGGTAAATAACGTTATATCAACATAGGTCGAATTTTGTCATCTTACATTAATAATCTTATGGAACAAAATAAATAAGTAAATTGAGCCCCTCCTTATAAACACGTCCTTACTTGAGGAAAAGACATCAAAAAGGAAAAAAAGCTAAAATGGAAACAAAAGGTAAATTTTTTGGACTTGTAGTCGCTTACCATCAAATACTGCGAAGGTTAATTGCTGTTTAGTTAAAAGATTTAAAAAAAAATTGTAAAAGTATCTTAGTCACACTTATAAGGGCTTGTTTCAGACTTGGGAGTTTTCATTTAAAAAATAATGAATATCTCGGAAAGTAACCGTTTTTCGACTATACATCATATAACCTTTTTTACTCCTAATAGTTGTTAGAATGTATTGTTACAGTTTTTCGGGTTACTCGGGGGCACGGTGTATAAATATCTTAGAGCAACGCAGACTTCGTGGGGCGTGGCCTTGCTTAGTATTTCCCCTCTACCAAGCAATTTGCGCCAATGATCATATTCGTTCATATTAATGGGATCCATGAGGACTTGAGGCAGAATTGTTTGAAATCGGTAATTTTTTTAGAAGTTTCAACCATGAATTCCACTTACTCGTCTGGCTCAACGGCAGCTGCGTGACTTCCAAGCACGCCATCCACTCTGTGATCGTGATTTTGGCATCGTGGTTGATGTCACAATACCGCGGCAGCTTGCGGCCGCACCTCCGCAGGGGCTCTACGTTAGAGATCAGCTGGTGGAACGACTTCCACTCGCGCCGCTCCAGGGCTTTATTCTTGTCCTTGTCTAACATCACGTAGGTCCACGTTGCTGCTTGCTCTTCTTTCGATGCCCCCCATTTCACAATTTCCCTGCGGAAATAGGGTATTAGGATTAGGTAAGCCCGCCATTTTAAAAAAAAAAGGTTACTAAGCGAAAACCACATGCGCCAAGATTGCGACCTGCATTCAACTCAAAGACGTGTATAAACAGTGTTTTCGACTCATTCTCTTGCAATGTCATGTTTTAG
This sequence comes from Eudemis profundana, assembly GCA_947034925.1. Lineage (NCBI taxonomy): Eukaryota > Metazoa > Arthropoda > Insecta > Lepidoptera > Tortricidae > Eudemis > Eudemis profundana. The sequence goes on from OX344794.1 coordinate 34,416,041, forward strand.
AATACCGCGTTGTTTAATTTTGAAAATGATAAGTAGGTATTGCATTCATGTATTTTATTACTCCTCACTATTGCCTACAAAGGTTTCATCGTCAGTTCTCTCGGTACTAGTCCGTGGAACATCAATGAAGATTTAATTACCTACCCGGGTCCTGTGCCGTTTGTTGTTGCGCCCATCTTGGTTATGAAGAATCTCATTAAGTCGCGTAGAAAGTTTGACTTCATTGGTTCCGGACAACCTGCAATTAAGTACAAACATGCGTAAATCTTACGATTTTTACACATGACATTACATGACGATGTAATTTTACAAATTTTTCTATTTGAAGATAATTGAAATGATCATTTTATGACGTGATTGTGCTAGAGTCGTCGGTACAATCTCTACCTAAGTAGATATGTCCTTGATCTAAGTATGAAGTATCACCGTAAGGTAGGAACTGGTTTCCTACTTGCAGGATCAATATCGAATCGGACTGACACTGCCCTTGAAGAAAAACGCCAAAAAGTTGCCACTGGCATTGCAGTTTAGCTAAATAAAAACCCAACCGCGGTGCACTTTAAAAGTGCATAAATCCGCTATTTTGTTTATTTTAACGAACTTCATGACTCGCGCCATCAAGACGAATCTAATGATGTATCAATCAAAATCGGTTGTGCCGTTGAGAAGTTCGCCGCAGTCGGGTAAAAAGGTACCTCTCATGGGGCTTGCATGGTGTGGCGCGGCGTCGCAGTCGGGGCGGCGGTCCTTCACGGAGGAGCCCGGGATGGGCTTGCCCGTGTCCTGGTGCACGCACCAGCAGTAGCCCGTCGAGCGGTAGCACTGCGCGCGCGCGTAGCGCCCGTCGCCCGTGCACTCCGGCACGTAAAGCGCGGCGGCACCTGCTTTCTGAATTTTTTTTTATTACATTACTGACTGATTTTTTATATTACTTTTTTTACTAGTGGACCAGGACATAACTTTGCCCGCGAAGGTGAAATAAGTTGTTAATTCAAAATATAATATCTTATAGCACATTACAGAATTAACAAATCGCTGGCTCACTATTACAGAGTTCTAGTTATGTTTCACTGTTAACATTTGAACATTGTCATAGTCATGGTGTTAATGAAGAAAAGTCTAATTCTAATTGCACTAAAATATTTAGCCTGCAAAATCACTTCGCGCATTTAACAACAATAGCACTAACTGGGTCTGAAAGTTGATTCGCGATGGCAAGTAGATAGGGTTATCACGACTACGTCGCTAAATTGCGTTCAAAAGAGTTAGTGAAGGTCCAGTCAATATACGTTAAATAACTTCAAAGGGGATGAAGAGAAGATCTCTTAGTGCATTCGACTCTTTCATGATGATGAAATGAAGATCTTGCATTATGAAAGAAAGATTATTACTTTATAATTATGAAAATGAGTTCGCATAAGCCCACGAAACTGCAAGTTTTATCTGCTACGCAAATTGGCCAGCTTGCGTCAGTAGAACTGGATAATAACCGTTATTTATCAATCACGTAAAATAATCATACAAATTAAAATGCTAAGAAATAAGAAAATGGATGCCGCAATAGAGTACCGTATCAATCTACTACGTAGACTACAGATCGATAGAAAAAGTTGAAATACTACTAATGATATTCATGGTGCCACACGATCGACAACTTTTTCAAATAAGACAAGTAGTTATCTGCTTAAATAGCCCTATATCAGATTCCACACTAGCAGGTGATGTCAATGAGTTGATTACTATATAATTACTTGTTCTGTGTATAGAAAAGTTATTATACTCGTAGCTTGGAAAATATCGCACTTAAAAGCCAAGTCAAGAAAAATTTTAAGGTTAAAATATGGTTTAGGGTGGTTTTTGTTGCTAGTTTTAGGATAAACAGAGTTCCGATTATCTTGGGCCTTTAAATAGGTACTAGTCTCTTAAGACTTTTATCTCGCTTAATCGATTCAATTTCAACTTCATACGTGGAGGTCTTTAATTTAGAAACATGCTACAATTGTATTATACTTGTTTTATATACCTACCTAGATGATCACGTATCGGTTTAAATAAGAACTTTTACCCTCGCGCTAGCATGCCAACATTGAAAAATCATGTTAACTTTTTATGAAATATTCTTATCATTGATGTCGGTGGTGGTGCATAAATAAGACATGCATTACTTGGTGTAGGTACCGCAAGTAGACACAGCTAAATAGTATATATTTGTGATTAATTATAGGTTACAATCATTGAAACCTCGGGAGTAAACTACTGTGCCGTGTAAGGCGTGATAATTATGAACCAATGCGTTCCTATCCATGTCGACCGAGTTGTACACTATGGATTCTTACAGTTACTTTAACAGACGCCGTACCTGTAGTTAATATACATTGATTCACGCCTATCGTGAGCTTACCACTTATACTTTTTACTCTTATCTTATTTTACTCTTTTGACGAATGCAAAGTCATGGAAAACTAAAAATGAGGAAATAAGTAGTTTGACAATTGAGTAGGCAGCCTTTTTGTGTTGCGGAAATAGTCTATATTGGTAAGATGGGCCTACAAGAGAATAGCGTGTGAACTAATGTTTTGTTCTGTCAGTCTAACCCAGCAGAGTCGGTAGGTTTATTACTTTATAAAAGAACAGAAGAAATTTAATTAAAGAAAAGGATAAAATATAAAAACAACCTAGGAGATAAAACTAAATATACCTATGTATGTACTTATAGACCAGAAGTTGTCCGCAACTTGGTCCGAATATGTTTCACTGTAGTGATAAAAAATATTCTATTACCATTTGGAGACGTCTAGTTATCCCTGAACCAAGAATGGTTGAAATTGGTTCAACCGTTTTGGTTTAATGCGGCTACAAACACACCTTGTGTGTGTGTGTGTGTGTGTGGGTGGTTCTGTATACATAAGTACAAACATTTTTCATTTAGAGATCTCCAAATACCCTATTCTTAGGTAATTCCATGAACATAATGTCTTCAATGTAAAGAATTTTTAGAATAGGGAATATGCATGATATTTTTTATTTGGTCTAATAAAACCTCATTCATATAAAAAACAAAGGAAAAAATATTTTTCGAATAACTATAAAAATAACCAAGATATAACACAACAAAGATTTATCTCTATCTCTTTCTCGCAAAACAGAATATAGTATGGAGATTGTATGGCGGCCGTGTACTATGACGTCATAGTCCATATCGGATCTCTCTCTAATCGCTGTCTGATTAGTGCTTTAAAATGTTTATATCTTCCGTATTTCTCGGTCGATTTCCATTTTAATTTGACTGTATGTCATTTTTTTTACGGAATTTTCAAATTTTGTTAAGAAATCTGTAAAAAAAATCATGCATATTCCCTATTTTATAGTAAGTATTATAGACATGTATGCCGGATGTCCGTCAAAAAAAATCGCGTCGAGTGGTAGCTGGTAGTAGTATCGTGCCCTTCAGATTTGTGTGTAAACTAGTCAGCCGAACCTGCTCGTCTAGGACAGCCTGTCTGTCTGTGAGGCAGTCGTTGGCCTCGTCTTCGCGATGGGACTCCGCTTCCGACCCGTCGGGCGCGATTGAGTGTCTGATGTTGCCCGGCAACACTGGAAAATATACATAAGTACTGTATTTTAATTGATAACCAAATAGGTATAGGTACGACAAAAACAAAGAGTCTCATTTCGCAAATTTTGGTAAAGTTAATAAATGTAGCCATACCAGGACTGACTCACTCCGCGATTCCGTAGCGCGGCTATTATTATTAAATATCGCCACCCTTGGGTGGTAATAGCCAGCGACCAGAAATGCGCGATAGGTGCATGAGAGCGCTTTCACATTGCATGACGCGATATCGTTACGTATCGCTCACCAATACGATATTGGGGCAAGTAAAATGGTATGAAATATGTATCATACCTGCCTTTCATTTTGCCCGATCCGATATCGGAGACGCCACCTATATGTTGGCGGCACTATCGAACGCCCGTGAGCTATCGGACGATATTTTTTGTATGTGTGCTATACGTGTATCTACTTTGTCTCTGTGTGCGTAAGGACTGGTGTATATATCTGAGTATCTAGCTTGCACAATGGGATGTATCCAATGTTTTCTGTGGACGGATCTTTTTTGCGTCTCAAATATAATAGATACAGCAAATCAAGTTTTCTATTATAGAATGGCATTGTTCGCACAAAGCTCGAAAAATGGCCGATCCGACACGATTATATCGGAGATATGTGAAGACATCACACGATATCGGATATCAGCCATCACCTGTTGTGTCCGATAACGATATCGTGTCGTGCAATGTAAAAGCGCTCGGCTGCGGCTCCACTGAGGCGAGAGGAGCGGAGCGGAGAGGAGACGTGTAGGGATCGACCAATCACATTAAAGCGGACCTGTTTCCATTGCAGCTGAGTGGAGACGAGATGTGGACTTCAACTTATGTGATTGGTCGACCCAACACGTCTCATGTCCGCTCCGCTTGTCTCCGCCTCAGTGGAGCCGCAGCCTTAGGCTAAGGTGTGCCTTACCTTCCAATGAGCCTTTTTTATTATTAATTAACAGATCCTTAATTGATTCCTACTTTTGTTACCTGCCAATATTTTTGATGATAACTAATTTACGAGTAGGTAGGTCGCCGAGTTCTTTAGAAATTTGCAAAAAATCATAAAACATACCTATTTACTCCTACTAAACTAATTCCCATACACTTTTTCTTGAACTATTCACGTATCTACTTACGAGCTTCTACGGAACCCTCGGTGCGCGAGTCCGACTCGCACTTGACCGGTTTTTTGTAATGAAACAAAACCAGCTGTTTTGACAAAGCTGCATTTTGAGGGTATACTTGTTTAGTGATTAGGAGATCTGTCCTGTAGTAGTGTAATGTCCCGTATTAGTATAGTAGTGAGTGTAGTCAGGCGCGATGACTCACCCGCGCTGGGGTCCTGCGGCGGCTCCTCCTCTCCGTAGTCGAGCTCCGGTTCCGGCCCGCTATCCTCGTCTGCGTTCAACGACATGAAGAAACGGAGAGAAACTATATATTATTATTATGTTTGCACACTCATTTGCATTTGAACCTGCTGACGTAATGAAACATTTAAAACTTATCGGACAAGGGCGAGACCATAATGACTGTATAATCGTCACTATTTATATGGCATCGCCGTGCTTATAGACATTTATCTTTCCTAGTCGCTTAGAGATACCGTTATTATATGGTAATTTGATATTATAGTAAAAATATAAAATGTTAGTCATAGTAGGATAGAATACGTGTAAATAACACATGTGAAAAGTTACTTTATTTACTCATTAGATTTTGACGCTGCAGTCGCATTCGCATTGTGATAAGTGGGATTGCAAGAGCCTGACAAATTATTCCAATTCATAGATTTTGTTATGTTTCCAATTGTAGTCTCCTCTCTGCCAAAAAAATCTCCTGAATACGAACTAAACTTGCTTACGATGAGCTCCTCATCCACAATTACCGTGCCTGCATGTATAAGCGATAATACGTTAGTACCTACACATTCTATGAAAACTTCAAGTGCCTACCACGATTCAAAAGATCCCAATATAACTATGGACCGACGGACGAATAGACAGCTAAGTGGTCTATTTAATACCGTCCGTTGGCACCATTTAGGCAAGGAACCCTAGAAATAGTTATTATGTTTATCTGTTTGTAGGCTCTGTACGTAGGTACAACTAATGCAACGCCACCTCGTCGAATCCCAGTTATAAAGTGCAGGGTTTTCATTGATAGATATATGAACAACAAAGTATTTAAAGGTTCTTCCCAATACCTATCTACTGGAATCCCATTTACCATCGTTTGACAGTATTAGTGTTACAGGTGTAGAATGCAACATTGTAAATCCGAAAGCGAACTCATTCCACCGGGGAAATAATACCAACAACACTGATAAGGTTTTCCCGCCACGTCCCAAAAGAGTTTCTCATGGATTGATATGTGAGTTAATCCGAGGTTGATAGTTAGCCGAAATTTCTCAATCGTGTTAACTGTAAAGCTAGTGACTAAATAACTATTTGGTACCAGCACACGTTTCTTAGTCACATACACTTCTACTTACTTAAGTAAGTACTAGTCAGGTGACGGGTGTTTTAATTTTGGCATAGTCACAGCGGTACCTATTGCACTATGGTCATAGATGGTCCGAGGCTGACAGTTGTTCCGTGCGAGTTTCTTTGCCTTCTTATGCTGGGCTCTGCAATTTAACCGTTCCCAAAAGAGTTCCGTGAAACCAGAGATTTCGAAATTTAGAGACTAAGGGAAAGTTACTTCTAAAGTATAGGACAGGAGTAGGAGGAGCAAAAAATGGCAACCGTATTTAGATCAACTCAGTTTCACGCGTATTTAAGTTTGGGACGTGACGCGAAAACCTAAAGGCACTCACAATCCGGTGCGGGCGGTTCGGGGCTGTCGAGCAGGCAGGCTGCCCACTCGGTGAGCGCTATCTCGCCATCGCCGTCGCCGTCGCAACCGCGGGCCCACGCGCGCGCACAGCGCTTCGGCTTCACCACCTAAACAAATCGTTTATTTTATAGCAATACAAAAATCCGGTCAAGTGCGAGTCGGACTCGCGCACCGAGGGTTCGTACAAACTCGTCAGTAGATACGTGAATAATTCAAGATAAACTGTATGGTGGGACAAACTTAACTTTGCTCTTGAAAAACTGTACGTCTAGCATAACTGGCCGCGACTTTGTTCCTCGCGCGACAGAGCATCACCTGCCACTGTCACACGATATGGAGTGAAAAGAGATAGGTAGCATTTGTGGCGCGACAAAGAGTCGCGTGTCAGAGTTGTGCTAGAGGTACAGTTGTCCCCATTACATCGATATATGTCGCGGTTAGTTTAGTAGGAGCAAATAAGTTTGTCTTAGGATTTTTGCGAATTTCTAAAAAACGCTGCAAGTTAGGAAAACTGTTTAATTTTTTCCTGTAACAATTACCCATTATTAAGGATGATATTAATAATGGGTAATGATTACAGATTGTTCTGTTCAGTAACTTCAGAGATAATAGGGGGAATGGTATTTTTTAACGTTTTTTGTTTCAAATCAAAAACTACATGTCTAAGAAAAAAAATAAAAATGGTTTTGGAATCTACACATTAAGCCCTTTCATTTGATATCCCACTGGATATAATAGCTCTTCTTTTGATTTTCGACATCACATTTCGGTCCCCTTTAAAAAAAAGTATTAAAGGTAGGTATAACATTTTTTTCTATTCAATAGGCTCGTGTTAGCGGTTTTTAACACTATTCCAAATTTCAAGTCGATAGCATCTGTAGATCCTGAGATATCTTGCTGTGACTGACGGACAAACAGACAGAAAGAGTCGCACCATAAGGATTCCTTTTTTACCATTTTGGTACGGAACCCTAAAAACACTACCAATAAGTTAAACCATTGGTGCTTGACAGGCGAGCGCTCCAAACTTGGAGTTGGTCAACGAGCGCTGCCTTAACTGGGTGTTAAATTGACCAAAATAAGCACAGAAAGTGTAAAAAAAGAGTTGACAAGTTAACCTTTTTAATAAGCCTCCTCAGTCCCCTGTATTCGGACTTCTGCAGGGCGCCGCTTCTGTCCCGGTCGAGCTCCCCGAACTTCCAGTCGGCCACGGCGCGGGGCTCCAATGCGGTCCCCGCGAGGCCCGATCGAGCCCGTTCATATTCAACGATGAATATTTTTATTAGATTCGCGTTGAATAACACACGGTCCGACCGAGAACAACCTGTTGAATAGACGAAACAAGTTTCAAACTGCCTGATAAAAGCAATGATCTTTTGTACGGTTATTAGGGACAATAAAACAGGATCCTGACTATACTGAGAGAGTAACGAAGGTTATCACCAGTAACTATTTCTTGCTCTGCAAATACGTAATAAGTATATGATATAATATGTCGTTCTCAGGCAAAAGGTACCACATATTTGATGCGATAAGAACCTGCCAACACGATAGGTACTGGTTTGAAGAAAGATAAACATAATAAAATTATCTACCATATTAAAAACGGCAAAGCGGTTCAAATTTTCAACACCAGTGATAACCATTTCAAATAAGATAAGTCAAATTCAAGCTGCAGTTGAATTCAAATATGGGTAGTACCAGCGTTTCAACCGCTGTAATGTTATGTTATGAAACATTGCCCCTTATATTAGAATTACTATTTTCGGTTATTTTGTAAATAGAATGCCAATACCTCTAAAAATACGGAAAATGGCAATCCAAGCCTACGGGTAAAAAATTGAAAATGCGACCAGGAAAATGAGACCTGATGAAACGCTGGTAGAACATAACATTATCGATCGCTTTGCTGCAAACACAAGTAGGTGGGTACCTAAGTGCCTATAACACAAAAAAATATTATTATTTGATATGTACCGTTAGTCGAAGGCTAACGGTCGGAATCTAAATGGTAAATACTGATGGATCACATGATTTTCACGTAATCCACCAATATACTAGACTAGACAATCAATAAATATCACAATATTTGATAAATATCAGTAAATCACAGTATTTATTGTACGTCTAGCCTTCGCCTTATACTAGCTAGATTCAATACCAAGATTTTGAATAAATATTGAAAGTAGTCACTCTTTCCTAGAATAAATTATCAATTCTCCGCACTTTGCAACAATATAGGGAACGTGCACGAACTATAGGTGGCAGCACTAAACGACAAAAGAGACACGGGCGGACAATAAAGGAAGCTATCGCCCCTGTCAAATCAAGCTGTCAATGTCAATGATAATATGTAAGTGTCAATGTCAAATATAGTAAGTCGTAGCTACACTGACGTTAATCGTCCTTCGACGCGATAAATTAACGTTATTAACGGCGTTTTCGTGTGTCCGTCAAGATAGCGTACACCGTAAAGATATTCAGAATCTGATGCAGCCAATAAATAGTACCCAAATAGTACCGACGAAATACCTAGGTGAAAAAAATAGTACCCTTAAACTTTTCGAAATATAAGGCCTGTTCACGGTGTACGCTACCGGGCGTCAAGCTGGCGTACACCGTTTGTATCTCTGGAACGGCTTTGTTTTTGGAAACGATTTATGTCTCAAAAAATAGTGCCCAAATAGTACCCTAGGGCCCTAAAATTTTATTTCTCTAGCTATCGTAGAAGCCGAGATATTCCATAACTTAACGGTGTACAAAATTTCACACCGTCAAGCTGGCGTACCCGGGAATTCCTTATAGAAAGAGCTCACTATATCTCGGCTTCTACGATAGCTAGAGAAATAAAATTTTAGGGCCCTAGGGTACTATTTGGGTACTATTTTTTGAGATATAAAGCGTTTCCAAAAACAAAGCCGTTCCAGAGATACAAACGGTGTACGCCAGCTTGACGCCGGTAGCGTACACCGTGAACAGGCCTTATATTTCGAAAAGTTCAAGGGTACTATTTTTTTCACCTAGGTATTTCGTCGGTACTATTTGGGTACTATTTATTGGCTGCATCAGATTCTGAATATCTTTACGGTGTACGCTATCTTGACGGACACGTTTTCGTCAATGTGGCCCCAGCATGAGAGGGTATATGATTTAGATTGACGGCACCAGTTGGCAGCACCTTCGTCGTGCACGTTCCCTATAAATGGTTAAGTATACCTATTATTTCAGTTATATTTTAATACAATGAATTTATAATTGTAAAATAAGACGTGACATGACATGACGTGAGGTATTTTAACTATTTTAGGCTCCAATCATGATTCAAAATTGCTGAAGTGTAAGTGTGTAGGGTAGGTACCTACCAGTGGCGTGGCGTTCATGAGACCCGATTCCCACCGGCTTCCTTATTTTAAAGCACATGACCGGAGTATCTACTAATCCTTGAGGAAAAAGTAATCCAAATCTACTCCGGCTTTACTAAGAATATATTTGACGCCACGCCACTCGTACCTACCTACTTTAAAACCATGTTCAGTCACGGTCGATTTCTTCGCATGCATCTGAAATGAGACCTTCATCTAGAGCTTACTTCTTTTATTCCGTTGACCTCGGACCGATGACCGACGTCTCGTGTGCGATTTACCTGAGAACAAAATGCCCTGCGGTTAGTCGGGATCAATTTACGATCTTTGCGTACCTATCGATATATAAATTTAAAACTATAACATCTTATTAATTGGTTCTGTTTTTTAGCTTTAAATCCGCTGATATAGGTACCTACTTACCGCCTGTTATGGATCAACACAATAGTATTAACTGTGTTTATAATAGAAGTACCTCTAGATAAGTTGTGTGATAATACTTAAGTGTAACAATATTAAGACGATTCTGTTACCTGACCTTTATGATAATTATTATGATATTGAATGTGATCATAAATAGATATGCACTGCCTTTTGACGGGTTAGGCTAGGTAACGAAGTAGGTCCTTTAGAAGAACTTCAAATAATCTACATTGCCAAAAGAGTTCACCGAGCCTAATCAAAGATATTTTATTTTTTATTTTGTTCCTTGCTCTTTTTCCTTTATCAACGTGATTGTGAGTTCAATTTATGTCAATTCATCCCACAACACAGTTTAAAATCATATTTGTGAGATTTTAACGTAAGTATATATAATTCTGAAGCTTATAGGAAAAAAAAATCTGTACACGTTATTAAAATGACGTTTAATCTGCATATTAGACTAGTACTGTTACGTAGCAACATCACACCATTCAGGGAGAGTCATGTGTTCCTGCAATACAGGCGGCATGGATGCTCCTTTAGTGCCATGTAGTAAGCAGGTATGGGTATAGCTATGGGAGCAGAGAGGCCGTCTGCCCAACCGGTCCACGCGCTAACAGTGACGTTTAGTGCTGTGCTTCATTTAATCGATCGATATTTAACCGATCGTCACGTTATAGTATGGGTATTATAGATACATCATAAAAAGAGCAGCTGATTTAGCCTTCCTCTGAATGATCCGGTAGGTTTATTTACGTAGTTACATATTATAGTATCATAGTAAATACATTTATTAAATAAACTTCAGGAGACAGTCTGACACAAATCGAACGTAGGTACCTATGCCAAAACAAAACAAATATTTATAATGCAAGCTAGACATCTTGCAATTTAATCAGCCAACATATTGTTGCGATAGGTCAGAATATAGGGAGTTCAAAGGTGAATAATGGGGAAGACAACCGCAACTTACACCTTGCAATCAGCCGAGTCCCGACCGATCGTACGGTACGACATGTTAGTGATAAAACTCGAAGGTGTGTGAGGCCATTAGTATATACTAATGCAAAACAGGAGTGATTAGCTCTAGTTATTTATCCCTTAAAATGCTTTAGCAGATCCCATCACTATAGCACAACCCAATGGTCGATAAAATAGGGTAACAAAAAGGGATACAAAAAAGCTCACCGAAATCGGGTTTCGTTACCGACCGGGCAGACTTGTTGGCGCCTGGCCCAAATCGTGTTCTGATTTCGCAGGGCAATTGTATGCAAATTACAATTAATTTTTCTAGAAGCCGATCCGGCTTAAGGCGGGGAGTGTGGTTGAATGATTAATTGAAATCAGAGATCTGAAGTGAAAACCACTTTGTGAAAAGCTATCGAGTTTTATACATAGACATATCGGGTAGTAAAACACTAATGATACAAATCGAAGAACTGACTTACCGTTGATAAAATGATAATTTATGTATGATATGATACTTGAAGAACTTTTTTTTGTAGAATCCTAATTACTACTAATTATTTTTAACAGTGCCCAACAGGTTGATCCAGAAACACGGGCCCGACAAAGCGTTCATTTAAAAAGATGTACCTATAATGTAGCGTTTTTTCCCAACATCTTGCGACTATGGAGAGTTCTCTACGCCCTCTCCCAAAAAAATGTAGAAAAAAACTTGGCTCCATTGTGTTTCGGCGTCAAGCTGTCTGCGGCAACCGCTGTTTCTTAGAACCCCACTTACAAGTGTTGCGGGTCCGCTGGTTTATATTTCACATTATAATCCTAGCTAATATTAATGCGAGGACAAATTCGTTACTCCTACTTAAGAAGATACATTTAAATTTAATTCACGGAGCATAAGTCTGCTTGGACGATCTTAGAATGAAAATGAAAAAGTCAGTTTTTTTGATTGCGTAAGTTTTCTTAAATCGTCTGTCTTAGTAGGTATACGCAGTAGGAAACAGGATCATAAAGTCCGTCTGAACTAAAAATGCCTCGCATTCTTAATAATGAATGTTTACGTTACCTTCCACTGACCCCGCGCCGGGCGGACGCCGGCGGCGGTCGTTCGGACAACCAGGTGATTAGGTACAAAACGATTTAAAGTTACAGGACTCCTCATTAGTTATGTATCGTTATCTATTTCGCTGTTGTGGATACTGGGCTCATTAAGATTAACGAAAAACAAATTGTAAGTATACCTATTTATTAAAAATATTTTTATTAAAATATGACCTGAGATGCTATAAGAAAAACGGTCGAATGGGACATTGCATTGTTTTGAATTTTTTCCCTAAGTTATATTTTTTGGTTAAAGTCGTAACTTTTGCACAGTTCTACAAATAATTGTAACTGTATTGTAAAACAATTGAATGTTGGCTCTTGTTCTATATCAGAACTTGTCAGTTCTGATATGGAACAAGTCCTTCCTTCAGTCGGGAATCCGGAATATTTTTTATGTAGTTTTAAGTAAGTACTTATTCGAGTATGCACCGAACGGTAAATATAGGTTTTCTTATATGAATTAGGAAAGAAATGCGTCGACTGCGAGTTAATGCCGACTCGTATACATGCACTATATAAAGTTATTCTGCTTTGGAATTTAGGTCTTCTGGGTACTGCCAAATGGACACATTTTTTGGTGATTTCACCATTAGTAGACAACCAGGCTGTTACTAAGTTAGCAAAATACATATTCGGTCGGTCCTGTTGCACCTATACTCACTACATACATATCAAGCGACAACAGGTACAGACGCTCTCGACTGTTTCCTCTCTGGTTTTTTAAACATAGAGCAATGATTTTTTCAAATAAGATCAATATTATCAATATCTATGCCGCTATGTTTTGCTTTTTTGGATATTTTTATTTTAAAGAAACTTACAGCGCCTTGAAAATCGCAAAAATGGCTTAATTGAATTGGCTGTCAAAAAAGGCGCAGTACACAAATATGACAACAAATATCAAAAAAATCAAAACATAGCGGCGTAGATTATTTCTTCTTCTTGCAGTTCCCAAAATTTTATAATGATTGGTTGCGTTTTCGAGGAGGAAACAGTCGAGAGCGAAACCTCGATATTTGAGTTTTTTGTGTGGGATTTTTAGTCCGAGCTGCAGTTGTCCTTATCACACGAATTGGAGGCGCCGCCTACAGCAGCGCGACAAAAACATTGCGTCAAAATTTCGAGATTTGAAAAGTTGCTCAGCTAGGCATTGCTCTTAAAGCACAAGACAGGATTGATTTTGAATGCGCATGAGTTCTTTGTTTTTTAAGGGAAAAAAACCATAACTCGTTGTCTTTATGTTCAGAGTCGCAAGCATTCCATGAAAAATATTTATATGATAAATAATAATGAATTCGAGGAAGTACCTAGGTATAATATATGAAACTGAGTACACAATTGACTGAATAACGAAATATCCTTATGCCAAGTAGCACTTCGAGGAATATTTATTCTATGGAAGCTCAAGGAAATAATCAGTTAGGTACATCGGCTCGTTACAGGCCTTTTTCTATATGATGGCTATAAATTACATTCATATTACATGTATTATTTAGGCAATTCTCATATACCTATCAATAAAACAAGAAGTAAGTACGTACTCAAAGCGCCAAACAGACAGTCCGTTCATCAAACTGAGATTACGAGATGACAAAATGTAGAGAGTAAAGAGCGGCAGCGGATTCCACACAACGGGGTCAACATAAGTGGCAATAAATGTTTAATTGCTTGCTTGTGCAGGCCCAGTGACTAATGGGGGCCTGGCTTAAACCCGCCACTAAGGGCCTTACACATCGACTATGAAGCGTGATCGTTGCATCGCAAATCTAACATGGACAACCGCACTGTGCCACAAAATAGCTATTCAACAGAGTTCAACAGCAATATATGCTATCATGATGATAAGACAGTAAAAATACAGCTCTCGCGTGGTCAATGGAAAACCTCCTTAACTGGCGCAGCATCGCCCAGTCAGGCCAAACCATTTGCTATAAACCTTAAAGCTCGCCGTACATGGACGACAGACGTCATTAATCAACCATCAATAGTGTTCCGTAACTAGTGGGTAATCTAAGAGCCGTTTTATGAGTCAGTAAATCGACGTGCTCGCTTGGACTGCTGCAAAAACATTTTATTGCATTCCATCGGTTTTAATACCTAAGTACTTTAATTTAAACCATAAATGTTTCATTGCAATATTTAATTTAATTCTTTATGATATGCTATTCAAAATATAGATGTAGTGAATTATGTTTTACCATCGTATTTTATCGGAAAAGCGCGTGATTTATCTTGCTCTCGCAATTAGCTTCAGTTTTCATTTTGACATTTCACACTGACTAATAAAGTGGTAGGTAGGTATAATTAAACTCATAAATATGTAGGTAATTCGGATGTTGACTAATGTTGAATTTTACAACATAATATAGTCACATGGATAGGAAAATACTAAATTATCATAACACAAAAGAAATAAAACAAAAATATATAACAAATATAAAGATGAGACCACAAAGTTTAAAAAAAACGATATTTTTTTATGGTCTTAAAGAAAAATTAAAGTCAATTTCGGAATGCTTAAATAACACTGAAAAAATAAATGTATGACAACTATGTGCTTAAACGCACTTTTTCGTGTTCAAAATGGCAAAATGCTATTTTTTTCATACAGCGATGGAACCGATGACCTCATAGGTTCCTCCCGTTTTGTATAGAGCGTTTTCAATGCTCAGTGCGATCTGCTACTTTTGATTACAATAGGCTACTTGACAGGTTTCTGAAAAGTCAATCCGATTGTTTGATGATGTCTATTGGGCACTCAGAAAGTGGTAATTTTTAATTCTTTTGTGTATTTTTTCCGAAAAAAGCAAATAAAAATGCACTTTTAAAATTAGCCGCCAAAAGTCTATGACGACACATGATAGTAAACCGACAAATGTCAACGAGGATCACATAACGTTCTACCTTTAAAAATAGGATTGACAGATGCTGTCGATGCTGTTTACTATGGTGTGACGTCATCGGCCAATCCAAACCGTTTTCGATAAAATGGCGACAGATAAAAAATAATCAATTTTCATCCGAGTTTTATAAATAAATTATCCATTTATTTTTAGTAATATTGACGCAAATTGGTTTTAATACTTATAATTAAAACATATATCCATAATTCTTCCATTATTTTTCACACTGTCAAGTAGCCTATTTGTGGCTGTTATACTTATACAAATGTATTAGGTGTCATATAGATATTTGTTCCTCACAAATAGTAGAATCGATTTACGACAGAAAAAAAATCGAGTCAACAGGCGAATTCTTCGGTCCAGTCGTATTCCGAGTTTTCTTGGTGGCAATAAATTATTCACTACATCTGTAGGTCTGCCCAAGCTAGGTCTGCTGAGGTCAAAAAGAGGTTTTACTTACTTAAAATAAATACATATGGCAACATCACAGCAAGAGGATTAATTTTAGTCTTGATACAGGTCGATTCACAAGAGCTGGCGCGGATTTAGTATGAAATAAGCACTCTGCATACAAAATCCGCGCCATCCTATTCAAAGATATCACACTCGCAGAACGAAAATGCGAAATCCAGTCGAATGAGTAGGTAGAGCTCACAATTCACGGCGAGTTTTTACCTGGGTTTATTTTAGTATACATTCTCAGCTTCAACTCTTTACCGTCACAGAAAACTGAGTCATCCATTAAATACTAAATGGAATCAAAAAATAACAAAGCTGGAAAAGTTTTGTTTCTAAAGCTGGAGTTGGTTTTGGGTTGATTTCAAAGCGCGGCGGTTTTTTTCATTCGTGTTCCAACAAATATAGCAGCAAGAGGTGATTATCAAAGTTAACTTTTATTATAAACGATATATAGATGGTATCGTGGTTAGGTACTCATGATTTAATAAAAAGTTGTCGTCACTCAAAAATCGAGGAACACTAATGACAAAAAAAACCGGACAAGTACGAGTTAGACTCGCGTGGAGGGGTTCCGTACGTTCAAAACAATATAATACTACTATATTTTAGGTACTGTACAGACTTCTTATAGGTTTTCCTGGAATCTATAGACTTCTTATAGGTTTTCCTGGAATCTATAGGTGCAGGACTATTACCCATATTTTTTTCAAAATTCATGGTGAATGGTCAATTTTTGCCTATTTTATTAAATAACTTCAAAACTATTTATATGAAAATTATATATTTGAGATTCTCAAAGTGAGCCCTTTCATTTAATATATCACACGATATAGTTCGCTAACTTTTTTTTTAATTTTGTAGTTGACCCCCAAAAGTGGCACCTATGATTAAAATTCGTATTGTATCCGTGACACGTCCGTGTTTGGGTTATTAACCTTAATATATGTTCCAAATTTCAACTCAATCGGTTCAGTACTTTCGGAGCAAATTGGCTGTGACACATAGACAGACAGACACACGAGTGATCCTATAAAGGTTCCGTTTTTTCTTTTTGAGGTACGGAACCCTAAAAACGCTGGAAAAACGCCTGAAATCGACCCCTTTACCGGAGAATAGTCGATAATAGTCTTATGTTAAATCCATATTACTTAAATCATCCGAAGCCTTAAAACAGAATATATTTAGGACACTTATTACGACTTTTATTATGACTACTTATCTAGATTTTGCTAAACGCTTCTAACATCAATCATTTTGGTTCTGCGTTGATAACTCACTATATAGAAACAATAAGTAATAACTTCCTTTTTATTTCTTGCAGGCGGGTTGCAAAATGGCACAAGTATACATACCTACGGTACGATGGGGTAAGGCCGGATTTAGTTTCCTCATTTAATGTAAACACCAAATATGCACTCCAAACTATAAGTCCAATAAATACTTACTATTGCCAGAGAACATAACGAGTCAGAAAGCATACTTAATAGGTATATGTATGTAAAGGTTAAGATACAGCGGTACAAGGAAGCTGGCGATTAGAACTGGCCGGGATCAGCGGGCGTCGCCCTGCGTAGGTAGACCCTTTGTCTGCATCTGAAGCAGTCTATGTTTTAACAGTACTTTTCTTTGACAGAAGTTCCGAACACTGATTCTCTTTATCGATGAATTTAATGATCTACAATTCTACATAACAGTAGGCCATATTTAAACATTCTCAAACACATGATATGTGAAAGATGGTGAACGTATGTCCAATTTATAGGTTCCCCGTAGATCAGTGTAGTCTAAAATTGAAGCCAATACATTTTAGATTTTCTCGATGTTAGTCGGACGGCAATCTGTTTAAAGATGCCTCACTTTACACAGCGTTTTGCATAAATTTCAGTCGTAGTGCATAAAGCGTGACAATGACTTTCTATGATTTAATGACGTTGTCTTGGTCATGTTTTATGTAAAACGATAATTGATGTAGTATACGACATTACAATATAAAGATGATACTGTGTATATTTTCATCACTAATCATAACATGTAAGGTTTTGCTGTTCATATAATCTATGCAGTTATTATCATGAATACCTGAGTGAGTTATATGAATTAGCGACTTTGTGCCACGACTATTGTGTACTTACAGCAAACATTGCTAGGTACCCATATTGGTCGCATTAAACATGGCATATTCAATTAAGTATTTATAAACCGAAACAACAAATAAATCTATAAGAATAAAAAGAGCTTCTGATAAATTTAATGCGTGGGCAGATACACAAGTAACACAAAATAAATTTATGGTTCCGATCTTCGATCGGTAGCTCGCTACGCACTTATATACAATACCAACAACGATTGTACCACTTCCCCATACGTACAAATGTCGCCTAATTCGATAATACATTCGCCGTAAACAGTTGGCGGGATTGCTACCTTCCGCCTACATGGGGCCCCTAGGCCCTTTTATCTTCATAGTTAATCTGAGCCAAATGTATCTGCATTTGAGATTACAATTGCTACTTGATCTTTGACATCGTTCACATTTTAGATCGAGATGATCTACTTCCGAAATCATGTACCGTAACATCGCAGAGATTAGAAGACGCATAGCTGCATAGGCATCATATTCTGCTGTTGCTTTTTATGTTTGCTCGGCTAAGATGTGTATTAAGTGCTGGAAATTTTATATAAAATAAATCAACGTCAAGCCTTGTATCAGGTGTAGGTGTGTTCTGAAAATTCGACGTACAACGTAAACACTCGCGCGCATCTGGAGTATTGTTTACGGCTTATTTCAAACACACTCCGACTGTTATTTACAAGTTACGACGTTAGTCAGAGCAGATGTTGTGAACCTGGCTACGAATATTGGTTTCACACATTTTGTAATAAATGCTTTATTTCAATTTTTTACCAAGACCAAAAAAATGGTTCTGCATTAACTTTATGAATTATGAACTCCTCCATATTAGTGTTAGTGTCCCAAGCATATCAGTAGCTAAGCTATAGGTGAAAAACTTAACTAAAGCACCTGTTGCATGTAGTAATGTACGGAATTTATATGGAACTTAGGTATGTCTTTTTTCAAAAATGGAACGTCAAACTGTCTATACGGACAGGTTACTGCTACGTGCAACAGGTGCTTTAGTCAAGTTTTTCACTAACTAGTATTTCAATTGAAAAATGACCCTATACTCATATTCAACTAATAACTGAGCTAGAATGTCAATTGTCAGAGTAGTTGCTGAGAACCCGCTGTAGCTTATATTTACTCGTAGGTACAGGTACAGTCGAACAAGGCAACAGATATGCACCCTGTTACGTCTATGGCAATACATAAATATTATAACAAGAGAAAGAGGTAAGCACCCCACGGGGTCGTTCTTTGTTCGACTGAACATACACAGACCTACAAACTAGTATGTATTATACATATACAAATCTGAAGTCCAGATTTCCGAATCAGTTTTTCGAAAATGTAGCCATAATTTAGTTTACAAAATGTTCTTGTTTCGCATGAACGCGCTCATCTATAACATAGTTTCAAAGCAGTAGCCCTAAGTTAAGCTAAGTATGGGTCGAGATGCAACCGACCCACTATAGATCTCAATTCGTAAGTACTTTATCATTTCTTTTAGAAGGATCGCCATCCAGTTATTTTTGGGAATGCTGCTAAATTAAGAGAAATTGGAAATTCCACATAAGAACCGCCAGATTGCTCACCGGTATTGGTACAGTCGGGCCTCCCGTTCCTGACAGCTGTGTCCTGAAGCGGCTTCCCGTCGGGCGTGACGCACCAGCAGCCCGCGGCGGCGCCGGCGCCCGCAGCTGCGCACTGCACTGCCGCGTATGTGCCGTCTGCGCGGCACCGCGGCACGAAGTTTGCCCGGCGTCCGCCCTGCCCGTTCAGGGCATAGCGAAGCGCTATGAGGCAGGACGACTGGCCCTCTAAGAAAAAACTTTACTCTTTAATCAATCTCGAAAAAGAAGGCTCTCAGTTCGTCGGCTTTTCTATGTATATTCCTAGATTATTCGATGACAATTGGATTGATTTGGATTTTTTTTATTCGAAAGTGGTTGGTCCCAGGTGGTAGTATTGTCGTCAGGTCAGGGTCTGATGATGAGATCCTAGAGAGATCAACTCTTGAAATATTACAGGTATCTACATCTCTGTAGAGATAATTACATAGGTACGTATTTTTTGTACCTAGTAATTAGGTAACTCGTGATTTCGTCGGTAACTCTGTGCGACTGCCTATGAGACCAGCGTACTCAATAAAATATGAGTCATTAAAGGTTCGTAATACTTGAATTTAAGCAAATTACACATGAAATAATGAAAACGCAAAATACTAGATGAACTAAGAAGCGTCGTCTTCGGTTTGCAGTCGGTAAAACCTACTCGCTCGAATTGTACTTCTGCTCTGGGGGCAGCGGAAAAGTATACAGCCTTCTATAACCTTTGGCTCTATTCCCGTCTCTAAATAGATACCTATATATCTTGACTGGTGAGTTTACAGACAATATAAGACAGATCTAGGTTATAGTAAGGTCACATGTAAACAAAGAAGTGTTTGATTAGAGTCAGCCAATAACAAACACCTCCTGTACACTCATCGATCATTATTTTTCAACTGAACGATCATGCGGCGCACATGTGACAACAACGGTCTGGGTGTGATGTTAGATGTATTCTATGACTAGATACAGATGTTCATTAATATGGATATGTGATTCTAGGACCTATTTCACGCTTAACTTTTCTCGGATAGTTGCCTCTGGCACTGACTAACAAACCCCGACTAAGTATAATTGATTCCAGTAGTATCATTTTAATAAATAATGTTTCTTCATGGCAGGCCAGCTTAACAACGTGAATTACTCGTATTTATGATTTTGACAATATTTACATACAAACAACAACAGTACTTAACCTACTTACATAAAGTTTTCCAGGTTAGTGCTACAGTATCGTCAGTTTACTGCGCTATAAGGATAAGTTAATAACTCGTAAGCACTACGTCAGCAATCATCGGTACCGTACATGACGTGGTGGTACACCATAATCAGTAAACTAAAAACATCGCTGATTAGGTAAACATCGAGACATATCTGGGTTCTCTCTGAATTCCCGCTCGATCTGCACGGCTAGCACAAGTCGGCACCGCGCATCTGTAACGCAGGACAATATAGTTACTCGCGCGCGTCCGTTGGCTATTATTATCTCGTGAAGCGCGCGCGATATGCCGCAGCCACTTTGTTCCGCCGCCAGTCTAGCTGATGCTATGAAACTCACCAGCACATGGTCCTTTGCGAGCCAGGGCAACAGGCTCACCAGAGCACTGGGCCCGGAGGAGGTGGCAGCGCGTTTGGTACGTCCGGCCGTCGGTGCCGCACACGACGCGCCGTGGCCCTACGGCGTTCGTGTCGCAGGTCGCAGCGCGCCCGACACAGTGCTCGTTGCTAGTCTATGACAAAATTCAAGGGTCTATTTGTATTAAGTCCACTTTGTTTTGATTCAAATTTTGCGTATCGATGTTCTCGTAGTTTAAGGGTTAGCGAGAAATTGAAATTGGGCATTATGTAGCAATTCAAAGATGAAATTTTCTCTATCACAGTATATTATCAGAAATTTAAGGGATCTGAGCAGTTCTTACCCCTTCAAATGCCGTCTTTCCCGACCTTCTTAGGCTTCGTAGCTTACAATCAGTTATTATGAACAACCGCAGATCAGATATATGAATTAAACAAAAACCGTATTTCTAGATGGATACTCCTGACATAGATAATACCGGTGATGTTCGTGAGTCCCGATCGTGAGTCAAACAGTTATGTGTCAAGAGTCAAGGGCCCTGTTTTTAGAGATGGCACAAGTTTTGTGCTAGCCCTGGCTACCCGTTCAAAATACCTTTGTATTACAAGTTTAGTGAAACGAGCACAAGGGTTCTACTGCTGGTTCCTTTTATCATTTTAATGTTCTTTACTCGTACTGATGGCTTTATCATAATATCTCCTTCTCTAGCACAAGTAAGTCTCCAGAATTACCCCCTATTGTATGCATAAAGGCTACAAATATGCTGCTTTTGACGCCGATTATTCAGCGGTATTTGCCCTTTCGCAGATTGGGCATGCGCCTGGCTGTCGGGGAATGTGATGTGAATTGACTATTGTACTCAATCAATTTCATTTATATGCCATGTTGTTTAGGCACAATTATTTGTCTTGGGTAATGGTTACGTTAATATAACAAGTTACCTATTATTGAGCATTCCCAATCTGTGCCATTACTGTCTTTGATTGAGTCGAGTGGTTTTGGCGTACGTAGATTTTCTATGTTAAAAACTCTTTAAAAGGTTAACAAAATTGTTACTCACACTAAAAATTATATATTTTAGAGGTCTCGTATATTGTCAGCAGGCTCTCGTAGGTACTAAAAAACTCTTTCTGTCTTAAAACGTCTAGGCTTTGCAATTTTGCATTAACCCAGCCGGTTAGAAAGGTCTTTCATCCATCCATTCCTTGAACAATAGCCCGTGTACTTGCGAAGACTTCAAATCTTTTACTTATGCCCATTTTCCTTATAAACGGGCTCGATTGTTTTGTTAAACCGTCATTATGATTCTATCCACGATGCGGGCTTGCGTGCGAACGTCCGTCTTAATGTTGATTTTTGCTTGACATTGCATATTTAAATTACGTTAAAAAAAACTTCTAACCATATGAAATGAACTAGCCTGTTTGGTGTCAGCCTGCCACGTGTAAGACTATGATTTTGATTACTGTGAATGTTTCAGAAGCCTATGTCAAACCGTCCAAGAGAAAACCGAGGTAATTCCATGAATGGAATCAGTTTAGGCCAGCGGTTCGGATACCGGTAGTTTCTCTATACAAAAATACAGGTAATTTTTCCGTTCTTTGGTTCATTATATCAATTTTTAATCGGGCAATCGAATAATACGAAGTCATTACTTAAATAGGTACGTCATTGAGCCCTACATAAGAAGCATAACATAATTCACAACATTGGGCTATTTCGGGGATTTTGCAAAATGCCGGTTCCGAGCCCAGGTTTAGGCGAACTTTATTACGGAACACACCTATCTATACAACTAAAGTGTATTGTAACTATAACATAACATCAGCATCCGTAAAGTCCTATTTAAATTCAAATGAGGCGACCTTTGACTTAAGACTTATTCTGTAAGTAGTGACTCTGTGAGCTGTAGAACTCGCGAGTAGGTATGTCAATCCCCATGGCTTCGCCACATTGGAATAATTTATACATAAAAACTAAAACGACAAAAAAATCTGTATAGTAATCATCCAACCTGGTCACAAAATTTCACGAGAATCGTTTGAGAAATGCGACCTGTAGAAGAGAACACCCGGACCGTTGCCGGACAGACATACGAAAGCATTTTTTCCTAAGCTGAAACAGAGTCGCTTCGCTCGCGCTCGGTCAGAAACGGGGTACTAGTTACTACAAATTTCACACTAAGAGTGGATTTGGGAACCGCCCACTTTTTTGATTCTAAACAAGTTAAACTGTCGAAAATGTAAGATGCAATGTGCTGCAGGCTGCACAACAACCTACTTGTAAAAATCCACAAAGCCTCAATGAGCAAACGCAATACCTACTCTATCTACAAGTTGGAATGGAGCTTATTAGAGTAGGTAGTAGAGTAGCCAGCTACTGAAAACTGAAAGTCAAACCAAGAAAATAATTACGCGGTAATGGTAGGTAGTTAGGTTCTACTTTTTATTTTCAGTAATTAAACTCTACTTAGTTAGTAATAAAGCATAATAAAAGTAACATGTTAGCTTATGATGCTACGTTTTGTCACGCGATAAATAAATGATAATAAAGCATCCATCACGTTCTAACTAATAAATAGTGTGTGAGAGTGACGGATGCTTTATCACTTATTTATCGCGTGACAAAACGTAGCATCATAAGCCTACTGGAGGAAACGTAGGTACGATGCTCCGATAGAGTTGAAATGGGTCGTCTTTTTCTGCGATGCAAAAAAGTGCAATGTCAAACTGTTAAGTGGGTAAGTACCTACATAATAAACACCTTAAAAAACACTATTAACACAAAATGCTAGTTTTAGTGAAGGCGTATGCGGAAGTTAATAACACATTTATAAATAACCGTTTATAATGAATGACTGGTACCTATATACAGTATGTATCTGATAGTAAAACAAAGCTGTAAGCTGGCCAACGTCGATATTAAGTATAGTGTAATGGCATAGTTTGTATCACAGTTGCAGCAGTTTTTTTTAGATGGAATAAAAAAGTACCTAGTACCTACCCGTTATTCGCAGATGATTTTGAAACAGCTTGTGGATGTAAACAATCTAAACGTCATTGTCTTATCGTAAACCAACTAAACATAACACATCACAACGTACTTCAGATTATCGCATTTCAACTATGATGTCGTTAATTTCTGTTTTCGTCAAAGCATAAATCCGTGTACTTACTAAATACAAGAGGTTACACAACATTATTTAATATTGTTTTTTTTGCCAACGGTAAAAATGACTGCATTTCAATAAATCAGGTACCGTTGTCATATTTATTTACGATCTAATCATTGCGTGGTACATTTCTTTACTTTGCGTTTGGATACATACTGTATAAGTGCTAAAGGAACTAATGATTTTTAAGTACATAAACAACTACTTAAACAACTATACTATTGCTACCACCTGTCCATTCATTTCTAAAGGTATAATTAATGAACTGCTATAATTAAAATACTGTTACAACTAACAAGAAACCGGCTTCCTATTTGCAATAAAGAAATTAATGTTACTGATATTCGTTAAACGGGGTCATCTAATTTACCGTTCGAGTAGAAACGACCTCTGAGCAAATAGAAAACTGAAAGAAGTAAAGCAAAAGTCATAATTTCTAAAAATATAATCTACAGAATCTCTAGATTGTAATTTGTAACGGGGTAATTCCGATCGATTGCCTACATTCATAGCTCTACATCTAGCTGTCGTGCCGGTAAAATTAAAGTAAAAAAAATTACAGACACTTAACCACCACACCATTAGATAAATAATAGTAAGAGCGGTAAGATAGTTATTTTAAATGTAATAATTGTTGAGAAAAATTCAATGGTACATTAAAATACAGGTAGATACATAATTCAATTTATCTCGCATGTATTTGATAATAGATAGTAAATGCATAGGCACAAGCATTATAAGAGAAACTTAATAAACTGTATGGTATGGAATCATTCACTCTAAAAAGTGTAAAGTTGCATACTTATTACCTATACGAATTACTTAAACTAGGTATATAAATTTATAAAATAAACACCTTACCTTAACATTGGGTATTGCTCCGGTAACGTATAATAAAATCGTAACAATAAAGAACTGGAACATTAAATTATTGAAAATATACATAATTGCTTAACGTATCAATAATTCATTAATAAACAATATTATAGTGAGTATCACTCGTTCACTAAACCGACATCGATCGGCTGATAGTTAAACAACTTTTTAATGATCATATTGACATAACTGGCTTTGATTTTGCACCGGTAAGGATCGGACACGAGACGTTCGCCTGGAGTGAGAGTTAAAACAGAATAAAATACATAATAACAAGGATAGAGCGATCCCGTGCGAGCAACCGCGCGCGCGCACCCCGCCCCGCCCACCGCTTAGCTGATTTGCCACTCTCGACGGGAATAATGATGCGCCATTAATACCGTAAACCGGTGTTAATCATCAAAAAAACATCCGATGCACAGTATCAATAAATATCTCCCCAGACTACTCTTCCTACCTTTTGACTGGAAACGTCACAGTTGATCCTATTTATTAATTAGAAATACTTATTAACATTGTACGAACCAAACTAAACGCCACGCCATAATAGTCCATAATTATATACGATCCTGGAAACTAAATTAAAGGATTATATGTATAACGAAGGAGGAACTGTAATTGAGCAAATTAAGATAGATCCAAACAGGTAATTCCCAAATATAATAGCATAGTAATAGCAAATTCTTCAGAATGGGTCGATATGTTACGGTGATGACGAAAATCTACGTTAGATTCAAAAGAAAGACGCTCGATCTCTACCGACTCTACTTATTATCTGATAGACTAACTAAATGGACTATTGTGAATTATTTGTGAATAAACCATAGTCTTGTGTGTTGAGTGCAGACGTGGGAATGCGCTAGTGATGTGATGTAATCGATAATTATACTGTTCCATCAAAAACAAATAAAAAAACACGCCTAGCGTCAAATTAATTTATAACCGCTTAATACGTCTTGAGCTTTTGACTTCTTAGTCAGTCAAGTCCTTTGACCGTCCTTTTTCGGCCGCCTACACTGAAAATGATACTGAGTGATAAAAATAATTATTCAATATGAGGCTTCCAGCGGACTTTTTCACACAACTACAAAAGAAGTGTTTTAACAGTTACACTAAGTCATGTCGGTAAAGTTTGTAAACCAGATTTCAAGACTCTCGAAGCGCGAATATATGTATGTATTATATTGGGTGAAAGTATAGATACCCCTATAGTGGTAGTAGTTGCCCTATCCATGCCAGTTCCATAACAGTTTAAATTAGATTATTCATGTCGTTTTACAAAACAAGACTAAATCGATTATATATATGTGCAAAGTGCATGCTAGGCGTATGGTAAAAGGTAAACCTTAGCCAGCTCAGCCAAAGGCTTAGCCAGCGACCAGAAAGAGCACGCGTTATGCATTAGAGAGAGACAGTCGGATCCGGTGCGTTCCATCCTGTGACCGGTTTTGTTAGAAAGAGAAACTTCTGTACGTAGTACTATTTACTTATTGTGTAATTATTATTAAGATCTTCGACTGTGGTAATATGTATATCCTAAAACCGCGTTTGGTGTTTTATTGCTATCACTTATATTTAAAATTACGCGAATCATGTTTCATAAGAAAGCAATTATTGCTATTTATTCCATTATTTTTATTTATAATGTTTGCCGAATCCGAAAAAAGCCCTCTGTGCAACAGGAAAATTATTTAAAAATCACCGCCGTTTTACTTCAAGAGTGTTGCTAGTTTTAAAAGTATAAACAAGTTACTGGTGCTACCCACTGAACTTTTTCATACTTCTAGGCACAGTCGCCAAACTTCTTACAGGCTTCTAAGGACAAGTAAATTTTGGACACAACACTGTGTGTATTAGGAACAAAAAAATTATGAGTTATGAGGAACATGGTACAAGAAAATCAGGTATGTTCTTTTCGAAATCAGACATGCTGACGTCACGTTAATGTTACTATTGAATAAGAACTTCCACAATTTAAGAAAATGTATAATCCGTAATCGGAAACCTATAAATTATTTGTTTTTACGTGTTAAGCTACTGACACATTTGCAGCTCTGTTCAGATTTGCTAGCAATATACATGCTAGTTTTGAGTTTGCTTGTAATTAAGTAAGCATGCTCCATGCAAACGATTTGACACACTTGCTAATAAGCACAGGCTTTCGGCCAAAATGGACGTTCCGCAACAAAATAGCAATCAAAACTGTGGCACTTGCTCATTAGTGGCATGCTTTCGTGCTAATAATTACCGTACCATAAAATACAATAAAAAACTACCACACAATGTATATGTCGATAATTTAACTACTTGTAGGAAAAGCTAGATATTAATACCGTTTTTCTTTTAGGTTAGGTTGGTTAGGTAGCTTGCGTCCCTCAGACTAGAAATAGAAGACTAGAAAAAAAAAACGAAAGTAAAAGTTCTTTTTATCACTTCATTAGGTCCCTCAAAGAGTAATTCGCCTTTAAAAGTGCTACTGGTGGTGGTAAGATAAGAAGCACACCTAATACTGTAATGCCAAGTGCCTTTTAATTGTGTCCTTCCTCTAACTTGACTACAATTGAATAATAATACGGGCTAAAAATTCCCAAGGTGGTCCGGCCAGCGACTTGGTTTGACCTCAGGGAACGACTTTTGCCACGCCCAATAAAAAAATATATAAATAAATACATAAAAAAAAACCGCCTAAAATAAGCACCCAAACATTTGCGTGCTTATTTCAGCTCAAATATATTGAAACGAAAAGCACAGAAATGGGTTAACCAAAATTTTAATAGACAAAAAACTAATTTAATTCGAATTATATAAAACGTGTCCAAATATGATATATGTCATGCTCATTTCTCTTATTTTTGGGGCCCACCAAATAAATATCAAATGTAATTTTTAGATTTCCAACATTTGTATTTGCGTAGCTCTAAACAGAATAAAATATCGCTCGATTTGATTTATTCTTTATCTTACAGAAAAAAGCTCAATCAATAAAAAGATGCTCATTTATATTTATTTGCTTACCATTTCTGCAATATTAAGACGATCATGAAATACATGCCAAATATTTTTTGCGTAGTTCTAAACAGATTAAAATATCGCTCGATTCGAGCTCACAGAAAAAAGCTCCATAATTAAAAAAGATGCTCATTTATATTTTTTTGCTTAAAATGCTCATTTAAATAATAAAAAGACCGTTTAAAAACATGCCATTTGATAAGAATCTGTTATGTTACTTTATATGGTGGTTTCTATGAATTAATAGGTATAGCTTTTATAAGCAAGGCCGTTTTAGTCCTCGGGATGTACCGTACGATGTTATCTTCGATTGTGGAATAGCTCTCATAGAAAACTAATGTTTCTCAGATAGTGTGTAAATTATCAAATCGGTTTTTGTTCGTTTTTTTTCTACTGTTTGTATTCTGACGACGGATTTTCTATATTTAGCGGAATAATCGTAAAGATTCTACTGGTAACACTGAATGACAGTGACAGTGACAGTTGATAATGTTGACACTTGACGTGTGAGTGAAACGTGGAAATAAAATAACAACTCAAACATTTTGTTATTGATATTAATATTATTATAATGTGGGGATACGATACTAAGTTGAAATGGTCTAATAAACAGGTATTGGCATACCTGTTTATTAGAGCTGCATTAGATATGTTATTAAACATCCTACTAATAATATATAATTGTGAAAGTTTGCGACGATGTTTGGATGTCTGGAGGTTTAGATGTTTGTTACTACTATATAACGCGGTAATAATAATTGAATGGATTGAGATGAAATTTAGTATGCAAGTAGACCAAGTCCTGGATTGATAGGATATACTATTGTTTATATTCCGGTACAGAGTTCTCCTGGGTTAATACCGGGAATCACATCACAGTCAAAGGCACGGGAAAATGCTAGTGATAGATATTTTCGTTAACAGTAATAATAATAGCTGTTTGTGCCCAAACAGGCATTCTACAAATACGCGTACTTTTCGATTGTATTTGAAATATATATATCTATAAAATATACCAGCTTGCTGTGTATAAAATGGTACCCTGGTGCTTTTTTCCATTACTTTGGGGTAATATTTTGATCATGATCCCTTGAAACGATTGATAACGTAACCTTTCCGAGAGAGAAACCTGATTGATGGCATCACGCTGACAAAAGTTTACTTACTCCCAATTTACTTCACCTTATGAGCATTGGCAGCCACAGCTGTATTGGTCATAATTAGGATATTAGGAAAACAAAGGGATTTGAACCTGAGATCATACAATCTCACCATTTTCAGTGCTCATGCGAGGATGGTGGACTTTTTAACCAAGTCTTTTCACACAAGTATGGTATTTATGTTACCAGCAATCTGTATAATCTGGTATTCTCTAAACACCCATAATGATAGGCAAAGTAGTATATATCTGTGGCCAATCGTAGAATTCGCCAAATCATGAAATTCCTAGGCATATCATGAAACGCCGCCATTTCATGATATGGCTCCATTTCATGATATGGCTAGCTAATGTCCGTCTGCCATATCGTTCAAAGCTCATCATTTGACGATTTGCCTACCAACGTTTAGGCAAATCGATTAATAAGACTATTTCTTCTTGAATCATACGCCACACTAACAAAATTTATATTTTGCATCTACCCGCGGCTTCACCTGCGTTATGCCCGTTACTATCCTAAGGAAACGCTATACCACCATAATAAATTTCCTATTATGTTTCAACCCAGGACTTCGTCGACTTGCATGCCAAATTTTATCCCAATCCTTATGGATGTTACCGTGATAATTAGTCATTGGTGTACACTTGTCTTGTTTATCAACAAAATACTTACCTCTAAAATACGACTAGAATCCATTGTTTATTCACATTATACACAGAATCTGCGAGATTCAGTGACGCAGAGCCCTGCGCCGTAGATAATATGTCGTCACCCCATCGTATAATTCGCTATTTATTAAATACATATTTAATCTTAATTCTATGGCAGTTTCCTGCTACACTGTATAAACAGTTTGACGGCAGGATATTTTCTATATTTAGGTATATAATATTGTAGTCTTAATTTAATTCCTTAATTAACATCACTCTATTGTCTCTAATAAATGTTTATTAACAACTTTTTTAATTTGTTTTTGTTAGCTTCATGTTGGATGTTCTGGGGCAAACTGTTTAGTAGGTATGGGAGTCTTTTATGATATTCCTAGGCATATCATGAAATGCCGCCATTTTATGATATCCACTAGTGTATTTATAAATAGCAAATTATCTAGAGATGTTGAGAATACAAATGATTTTGAGCATAATATGTTTATCCTTACTTAAGTTAAGTACTATAAGGTGATTCGAGTCTGTTGGTTTTCCATACAAACAAAGAGGGCTGGGGTTCCACAACACCAATTATGTTTGAAAGGTGTTTTATTTTATATCTTGAAGCTTGATACACTTTATTTGCGCGAAATGACATGGGAACTCTCAAAAAGCCAAAAAAATATACAATTTTAGCAAAAAACGTTTAGTATGCTAATAGATGGCGCTAACCGCACACACCCGATTGCACGATAGTTCTGGTTTTTGAGACTTCTCATGACATTTCACGCAGATAAAATGTATCAAGCTATGAAGTACATTTGAAATATTTTAATTGATGCCGTGGAAGGAAACCATGACCCTCTTTATGTTTGTATGAAAAACCGACCGACTCGAGTCACCTTAACTTAAGTACGGATTGTACTTCAACTTTGAAGTTAAGTAGTTACATAGTTTTCTTTGCCGCTTAAGATACGGTCCCGTCAGAATCATCTTTTAAGCGTGTTCTGTATTTTTAATTGATAAAAAAATATAACAGCGATTACTTACTTCAGTATTTTAACCGATTGATTCCATTCTGCTGTGAAAAGAACGAGCGGCTTGGGAAAGAATCAGATTTTATCCGGCGGTTTTCAAGCTAGGCGTTTGTAGTGTCGTTCCAAGTGGTGCTGAGGTAGACTTACCGCCACGAAGTTGTGACAGTTCCTACAGCTAACACCTGATTAGAACAAAAAAAAGTCGTCCCAACTCGTACTGAGAAATTGACAGTAATGATGTGCTACACCCAAACATAATTATGATTTTTTATTATAGCATTAACCTAGCTACAAACGTCTACCAGGTAAAAATGAGGCGACTGGTCGAAAAATTGAATGACTTGGATAATCGCTTCGGTGGCACAATTGGTAGTGCGCCTGTGTTGGCCCGGAGAGCCGTTCGAGAGGCAGATTCGAATCCTGCCTGAGGCAAATAAATTTAACTTTTCGCTTCTATTCAAATATTTAGAAATACCGCTATCGGGGGCTCTCATTCCTATATTGTAAAGAATATTAAATCCGATATTTTCACGTGCCCCGTTTTATCATGTATCAATATTGCTGGTGACTGTACTTAACTACATTAAAAAGTTTCAAATACACTATTTCACAAGAACGACATCGTAAAAGAAACTGAGTGTAATAAAAACCTAAATGACCTGTTGAGTTATATTGTGCTTAAATTGCATTGCAATATTTATTTGAAACGTAGCGTGGAAAACTAAAATAACCAGCACCATGCAACTCTTTAAACAGATTCGACTAATTGTGATCACGATCTTTTTTGTTTTTGCATTATACCTTGTCAACGCGGTGAGTATCGGTAGTGTTACGCAGCAGCGGATTTCCTATTATGTCGGCTAGACCCGATACGCCATATCTATGTCACGAATATGCTGCGAATATGTAGCTCAGAACCTTCCGGACCGTTGGTTCCACTGCTAGGTTCCACTAGTGGGTCCAGCAGGATTTCCAAGTACTCGTGGACCCATTTACGTAGTGGAACCAACAATATTAGTTTTAGGCAGTATAATTTTGGACAAGTGGCCCTATTGGCCACATTTGACTTAGACCCAACTGATAACTGAAGTATTTCTAGTAAGCCGGTTGCTTTGTACTTACGAGCCACACATCAATAAGTTTTTTCCTACTACCCACAGCACGCACACATTGACTTGACCAACCAGCGTTAAAAAAACAGGCGGACTAGGTGCTTCAGTTCTTTGTTAGCGAGCTATTTATCCGGTCCTTGGTTAAACCTCTATGGTTTTATATAATTTTAAAAAATAACAACTTAATTCAAGCGGTTATTTTTATCTCATTACTAGCTTATGCCCGCGACTTCGTCTGCGGTGTAAATTATAATTAGGCAATTTACTTAACAAAGTTTCAACCCCTACTCAACTCGTTTTGGACATAAACTTTTATAAATGTTGGAATCATTTCAGTTCTATTCAGTTCAATCGGTTTTAGATTTCCTACTTCAAAAATAGTATGGCCCCTATACAAAGTTTCAACCCCCATTTAACCCCTTTTGGGGGTGAATTTCAAAAAACGGTGAAATTACTTTCCTGTACTCATATTTAGGAGAGTATGTACGATGTCTCGGAGCTTCAACTTCAAAAATCATTTCAACCCCCATTTAACCCCTGTTGGGGATGAATTTCGAAAAACGGTAAAACTACTTTCTTCGACCTTTATTGAAGAGTCTACATACGAAGTCTCAGCTCAGATCTGTAACTTAAAAATGATTTGGTCCATATACAATATTTCAACCCCCGTTTAACCTCTTTTAGGGATTAATTCAAAAAGGGTAAAATATATTTTCTCTACTCATATTGAAGGGTCTATGTACGAAGTCTCAGATCTCCAACTTCAAAAATCGTTTAGTCCCTATACAAAGTTTCAACCCTCATTTAACCCCATTTTGGGGATGATTTTCGAAAAACGGTAAAACTACTTTTCTTTGCTCTTATTAAAGGGTCTATTTACAAAGTGTCAGATCTCCAACTTCAAAAATCGTTTGGTCCCTATACAAAGTTTCAACCCCCATTTAACTCCTTTCGGGGATGAATTTCGAAAAACCGTGAAATAACTTTCCTGTACTCACATTGAAGGGTCTATGTCCGAAGTCTCAGATCTCCTACTTTAAAAATCGTGTGGACCCCATATAAACTTTCAAACCCCCTTTTAACCCTTTTGGGGGTGAATATTACAAAACGATGAAATTACTTTTCTTAAATTAAATTGAAGAGTCTATGTTCGAAGTTTCAGATTTCCTACTTCAAAAATCGTTTAGTCCCCATACATAGTTTCAACCCCTATTTAACCCCCTTTGGGGATGAATTTTACCCTTACTTACGTTATATAACCACCCTACTGTAAAAATTTCAAGTTCCTAGCTTCAGTAGTTTCAGCTGTGCGTTGATGAGCCAGTAAGTCAGTCAGTCAGTCAGCACATCTTCTTTTATATATATATAGATTTACAGTCAAACAATTTAATTCCTAGGCCAGGCCTTTTATAACAGAAGTGGAGATATAAATATTTGCAAATCCTAATAGCCCCACCATAATTATGCTGTGGGTCCACGAGTACTTGAAAATCCTGCTGGACCCACTAGTGGAATCTAGCAGTGAAACCAACAGTCCGGTGTGCCTACCATGAGTTGAGCGTACGATCGGCGCTAGCAAGTTTAACGTATCGAGAGTCAGTGCGCCACGCGCTGATAGTACGATAGAGATAGACTGTCATCGAGCGCTCGATACTCGCTAGCGCCGATCGAAAAGTCAACTCATGGTAGGCACACTGAAGGGCTCAGCCTTAAGGGAGCGGCTGGTATTATACGCCCTAGGGCACGGAGTCCTTTAGTCTTACGCCAGCTCTTTGAGTAGGCGTCGTTTCGAAAGACCTTAATTCTAACTGGATTAGAAATCTAAAATTCACACATCTAACAACATCCTATTGGTCATCTCGTTCCATCACACGTTCTTGCAGGTGACTACACTATAGTGACAGGCGTAACGGGACTATAGTAACCTTCGATTCGCTTTTTACTTTTAATCGCTTTAAGTTATATCTTGAATGGGTAATTGTTTACAATTTTTGACTGAATCTCCTTACAGTGTTGTGGAGCCCGGCGCGGAGGCGGCGTTGAACCTATGTTCCACCGAGTACTTTTACCTAATAAAAAATCCCTTTACCGTTTGAAAAACAGCACTTCCCCTTATTAGACCGATTCGATACCCATTGCCTCTTCCGTTCTATACATTCCTTGACCGAAAAAACCTATCTGCTTATATTTGGTTCTTATATAACAGGAGAATTTTGCAAAAGCCTTTAAAGATGCAACAAAACTAAGAGAATTTGAAACAAAGCCATCGACTACAATGGCTGTTGAAGTACAGAAGATCCTTGCTCAAATCCAGGATTCCAAAATTGTAAAGAATAAAGCTCAAGTCCAAGAATTTATAAAACAACTGAAGAAAGTATTTCACACTACAACTACTAAGCGTACATGCTCGGAAGCAGTTTGCAAAAAAAAGCGTACGGCCAGCTTAAAATTTAAGCCTTAAATCCATAAAAATCCTGTAAAATGTGTCAATAAATTCCTCGTATTGAATTCCATTTTGTCTTTCAATTACATTAACATACATGAGAATGAAATATCACTTAAGAATGAAATAATACATTTGATGACAAATTAAAGGTTTAAAAATTTTTTTATAGACCTACACAAAAACGAAATATTACCTCTTTGTAAAAAATCGTGTTGACAACTATAGAACGCAACATAGAAAATCATAAATGACGACATCAACATACTCATTGTCACAGAAATCAATAAGTCAATAACAAAACTGTTAATAAAAAAATCAAACTTAAAAAAAATGTATTCCAACGATTTTCGCCCTTTTTACATTCAAATAAAGAAGGAAGAAGAGAAAGGTGACAAGTACGCTAGGATCAACATGCAAGTAAAACGTAGAGCCATAGCAGAACCACATAATCCTTTTACGAAAAAAACTACTTTTACCCAAACTTACCCCACGATATTGGAACCAGCGCTTCCACGGAAACCGTGCTGCATCTACTGTGAGTAGATATATATTACAACTTTATTCTTTGATATGCAAAATATATCCGAAAAAATTGAAGTGAAAGAAACAAAGAGTCGGCCCCTTATGAATCTGCTCTGTATATTGTGGGCCAGAAGTCTCGGCAACGCGTTAGGCTCCTCGATGAGACTAATATCTTGCCACTGCATGTCTACGAACGTATACCTTTTCTTTCTACAATCGTATTCACATTTATCGGATTACATTGAACTGGAATTGAAGGACCTAAAGGAAGTTACAGAAGAATTCAAATCTAAACATGACTCGGCTTGATGATAGATTTACTTTGGATTGGGATTCCTACATCTTGTTGGATTAAACGATATAGATGTATTTTATTTCTTTCATTGACTGTAAATGTCCTACTACGTAGAACTAAAGTAGCGTAAATGTTTATAATGAAATAACGAGAACCGTGATCGATGACGTCAAATAGGTAAGTAGGTACTGTTACTTATAAGAAAACTTTCCGAGGCCGCTTCATTATTTGGAGTTGAAGAGTTGTCCCATGAACTATTCGTGGAGTAAGATATATAGAGACCCGACAACAATCCAATTTGTAGGTATTCAACTCTTAGAGCTAGGGCAGCTCGTTCTTTTTGGAAAAAAAAACGAAACTTCCTGTTGCAATTTTAACGAAAAGTATGGTTTTTGACTACATCCTAAGAGAATGATTGCCTTTTTCGTATCCCATGACCTACCACCATCATACCATCTTCATAAACTACCTGGAAGTGCCCAAACATTCATATAACTTTGAACTACAGGGGTCAAAAGAGGGCCGAAATATAGTGTAGTGGCGGTCCGCCCCGGGCGCCAAGCACTGAGGGGTGACACAGCGGACCGCATTTCGGCCTTTTATGTCGGGGGGCTGCGAATGCACGAGGGTCGATTTCAGAGCGTTTCGACTGCGACGGCTTTTTTCATTCGTGTTCCAGCAAATATAGCAGCAAGCGGTGGTGATCACAGTTAACTTTTACTATAAACGATTGACGATATCGAGGCTACACATGATAATCAAAAGTTGTCGTCACTGGATAGTTCTTTACGGTAAAACTCCAGTGACACTAATGAAGTTACAAATAACTGGCCAAGAGCATGTCGGACCATGCTCAGTGTAGGGTTCCATAGCCGTAACTATAAGGTAAAAAATACGGTGTAAAAAAAGTACAACAGCAAAAGAGCGTATCTTCATAGCAGTTAGGTCCTTTTGTTGAGAAGCGCAGTTTATCGGCAATAACTCAAAAACAGTACATTCGATCTTGTTGAAAATAATTTTCGTTGAAAGTATTAATTAAGCGTTAACTTCGTGATTTTTGTCATATTTTTCGGGCGCACGGTTTAGAAAATAGAGGGGGGGGGGACACAATTTACACAACTTTCGGAGCGATTATTTCCAAATACATTCACTTAATCAAAAACATTACTTACAAACCTTATAGTGTTTTTTAAAGAGCTGTCGAACTATGTACCACACGTTGATATATGCTGAAAAAATTTTTTTTTTGTGTCTTTAACATGTATGGAGTGCCCCCCCTAAAAATATTTATTTTAATTATTTATATACCAAACTAAGTAGCGGCTCATAAAAGACACCTATATTCCAAATTTCATCAATATCCATCAAGTAGTTTTTGAGTAAAATGCCTGTGACATACGGACAGACAGACGGACGGACATGACGAAACTATAAGGGTTCCGTTTTTGCCATTTTGGCTACGGAACCCTAAAAACGCTGGAAAAACGCCTGAAATCGACCCACGAGCGGAAAATCAAAAAGTACACCTTTCCGCCCCGGCTGCCCGACTGGGTTACGTTTTCTCCGGAATTTTCAACGTGAATCTGGCTATAAGCCTTTAGGTATACCTTACCCAGTTTGAAGTGAGCTCATCCACTTACCTGTACTTACAATAGCATTGTATCTATACAATGCTATTATCTATTTTTGTTCTCGAACCGCCAACCAAATACTTACAATACACGGCTGTGGTGCTTAACACATTCAGTGCCAAGCTCCCAAATTTTCATACAAAATGAACCTGAACCTGATAGTTTGGTTCTTGGCACTGAATGTGTTAAGCGCTCATACAATATAGTACCTCACC
Organism: Eudemis profundana; assembly: GCA_947034925.1. Classification (NCBI taxonomy): domain Eukaryota; kingdom Metazoa; phylum Arthropoda; class Insecta; order Lepidoptera; family Tortricidae; genus Eudemis; species Eudemis profundana. The sequence continues at coordinate 34,453,117 of OX344794.1, forward strand.
CAATGACCATGTTAATCTATTATAATTAACTAGCATTTACCCGCGGCTTCGCCTGCGTTGTTCCCGTTGCTGTCCCAAAGGAACTCTTCACCGGTACATAAAGTATCATATGTTTCAATCCAGGACTTAGACTTAGTCTATGTACTTGCATACCTAATTTCAGCTTTACTTTATATTTTTTTTCGCGCCGGAAAGCCCTTTCTGGTCCGGAGAGTTGTGGAGATGCGGGTTCGAGTTCCGCTCGAGGCAATTAATTATCTAATTTCCACTAAGATAAAAATATGTAAATTTCGTCAGGAGACGTTTCAGGTTAATAATATTTTTGGGTGTAGCATATTGTTACTTACTATCGATTTCTCAATGCAACTTGAGACGATAGGGATTACAGAACTATACGATAGATGGGGTGCTACAAGCCTCCCGGAAAGGGATAGCTCGACTTGGCGGGGGCACTACCGTCCCCCAGATAAGAGGATGGAGCGACGGATTGAAAAATTCGATGACTCGAGCATGGGCCTCTGTAGGACCAATCATTCTCTTAGGATCCATTCATTAGATCCATGATGTATCTAATGATATTTTTTTTTCTAACTAGATCCATTACTCAAAAGTATGGATCTAACGATTTTTTTTTCTCTTCTGATACATTTTGGTACCCTGTCGCAAGAAATGGATCTATGGACAATGTTTTTCTCAGTAGATACATTGCCTATCTTCGGAATAGATCTAGGGAGTGTAGTTTCTCCATAGATCCATTTATTCATTTGTTCATGTATCTAATGAGATCACTTTTCTCGCTAGATACATTTTATAAGATCCATTATGGACCTGGTGAGACTTTTTTCTCATTAGATCCATTGATGCTCTCGATAGTGGATCTACTAAGAACATAATCTCGATAGATCCATTTGCTCTGACCGCATATGGATCTGGTGAGACTTTTTTCTTACTAGATCTATTAGTTCGCTAGATTATGGATCTGTTGAAAATATTTTCCTACTAGATCTATTAGTGCGCTAGATAATGGATCTGTTGAGAATATTTTGCCATTAGATCCATTACTTCGCTAGATAATGGATCTGTTGAAAATATTTTCCCACTGGATCCATTACTTCTCGAAATACTGGATCTGTTGAGAATATTTTCTCATTAGATCCATTACTTCGCTAGATAGTGGATCTGTTGATAATATTTTCCCACTAGATCCATTACTTCTCGAAATACTGGATCTGTTGAGAATATTTTCCCATTAGATCCATTTGCTCTGACCGCATATGGATCTGGTGAGACTTTTTTCTTACTAGATCCATTACTTCGCTAGATAATGGATCTGTTGAGAATATTTTCCTATTAAATCCATTACTTCTCGAAATACTGGATCTGTTGAGAATATTTTCCCATTAAATCCATTTGCTCTGACCGCATATAGATCTGGTGAGACTTTTTTCTTAATAGTTCCACCTCCAAAAATTTAATTATAAGAGTTCGGCACCTAAACGTCGCAAAGTCGTCAGAGACAATGATGATCGAAGTTTGATGGCTCAAATACAATTAATCAATGGAGAAATTAGTATTGGACATTTCCTGGAAAAACGGAGATAATGTGGCTAAAGTGGCTTTTACCGCACGCTACGCGTACAGAAATAGCCGCTTTCTGGCCGAATGTAGACATAAAATGTTGTACACAACCCGGGAGGCAATAAAGAAAGCCTTCGATCGCATATTTACATCCCTCGCTTGCAGCTCGGACCGCAAACATCTGCGATCTCTGCCTTTCTTTTGTTTTACCACCCTAGTTGCGTAATGTACTATTATCATTAAAAGTTGTATATCCAGTATATCTATTAGTCATATTTAATAACGTTATGAAAATTCCCGTAAAAAATCCTTGTACAAACAACCCAATTTTTTAACCGGCTATCAAAAGAAGGACGGTTCTCTATTCGTCTGTATGTTTTTTTTTGTGTTTGTTCACCGATTACTCGAAGACAGCTGAACCGATTTTGAAAATTATTTTTTTTTTGAAAGGGTACACCTCTGAGGTTGTCCCATTTGAACCAATTCAATTAAGTAGTCAAGGTAAAAATATGTATACATTGAGTTTATTACTGTAGTAATAAGATTTGTACTTATACACATTTTTACATTTTTGTGGTGTATACATATTGGTGACCTTGACTGTACTTCAAAATTATTATGATAAGTAATCATTTGCAAATATTCAAACAATTTTTATATTTTACGCCTTCGTGGAATTTTGTAACCTTAGAACAATAGGTACTTTATTTACAAGTTAGGGACAAAGGAAAAATTAGGGTGGTCAATACATTCGGCTAAGGCTGTACGTGATTATGTAAACAAAAAAAGTTGTGTTAAATGTAAATTAATAAGCTTGTTTTAATTTAATAAATATTTTTTTACAAATACGTTGTTTTACGTAAAATGAAAAAGAAAATTACTAAGTAGGTAGATTGGTTATGATTATGACGGCGATGATTGAATATAAATATAATCTCTATTAACTCATTTCACTACATTTAATTCATGGACAACAACAGATTTAAAATTTCTCTATTATCCTCGAGTACATTTTGTACAACTTCTCATTAGATCCATAACAACTTGTAAGATCTACTGAGGAAAACATTATCCATAGATCCATTTCTTGCGACAGCGTACCAAAATGTATCAGAAGAGAAAAAAAAAATCGTTAGATCCATACTTTCGAGTAATGGATCTAGTTAGAAAAAAAAATATCATTAGATACATCATGGATCTAATGAATGGATCCTGAGAGAATGATTGTTAATTTTTGGTCCAAGTGGTGGTTCTAATCTTAAGTTGCAAGGCATCTTCACCAATTTGTGTATCATATCATATTCAACTAGCTTTGAAGAAAAATGGGTAAGCAAAATAGGTTCCAGCTTGAACTAGAATATGTCTGGACTTCACGCCACTGCACTGTAAGCAATCGGTTACAATCAGTCACGGTCTTATATTATCCTTATTATATATTATTAGACGTGCATTTGTACACACCATAAATTATCGTCGTTACCTAGATGGTAATTGTACATACATACATCTTCACTTAATATGTAAGCACCTATATAAAATTGTTCTGAATGCATTGTTCCAAGCAATGATCACGTAACTAATCAAGATGAAAAAACTGCAATCAAGTTCGCAGTTCATAAGTGTGCCACTGATGGTGACGTCGTCATTCATCGTATTAGCATGACTAAGCTAGAAATACGTATACGCATAACCTGAATGCCTTCAATTCATATCATTCGGCAGTGTGTCGAGAATCACCCCTTCTTGCAATTTATTATATTTTAGTTAATTAGATATCAGTGCACTATCTAGTGTAAACATAGACGTTGGTAAATTTTACCACAGTGATTGCGTTACCTTTATCTCATCAGTTCTCCGCTACTAGGCACGTTTGAAATCAAAAAAAAAATTTAATAATTTATTATTCCAAATGCAGACCGGAGAAGATACTGAGTTGAAAGCGGATTTGCTGGGAAAAGGAACAAACGAGGTGATATTGTTTTTACTTCTTAGATATGGTTCCCGTTTGCTGCCTTTGTTAGGTTATGATTATCTATTTGAGCTACTGTGTCTGTGGCTGCTAACGGCCTTCACGCCTAGGCATCGTGGTTTTAACGTCTATCGTGAAAAATCCAACACGCATGCGATAAAAAGTGATTGTGGGTGTGGGTAATGTTTTATTACCCCATTTAACGGTATCCCAATTTTATAGAAATCGATTTAGCCCAAAAATAAACAATGCCTGTTAAGTAGGTAGGTACTATTGTGTATTAAACGACTATATTCATAGGTTCTTAAGTATGTAGTATTGCAACCTATGAATATATCTATGTCATATGGGAAAAATATTATTTCAAGACGTAGGAAACGTTCAAAATACTCGTCCTCGTTGCATAAGTATTTGATTTGTTAGTGTTTTACCTCAAAAGCAAAAAACCACCTTCACCTTATCGCACTTTAACACGTTCATTGCGGTACCAGGTCTAATAGACCCGATGATAAACTTTCCTACGGAGCGGCACTAGAAAAAATGTTCCTACCGCTGGTGCGAGACAGCAGATATCTTCGCTTTGCGAAGGAGTAGAAAAGAGACGAATAATGTTTTTGAGTGGTCTCTTGATCTCTTCAAATATTTTATGATGGTATAGTAAAAAGCTACCAGGTCGATTAGATCTGATTCTGACAGAAGGTAAATTTTCGTCACCTAGTGCGGATATCAGGTCCTTTCTACCTGACACCCGATGACCCGATAACCGCACCAGATTTTAGGACAGTTTGTCTAGTGCGGAGCTCGAGTGCAGTTGAAAATCCCACTAATATTGTAAATGCGAAAGTTTGTGAAGATGTTTGGATATTTGGATGTTTGTTACCTTATAACGGGGTAACAACTGGATGGATCAAGCTGAAATTTGGCATGCAAGTAGACCAAGTCCTGGATTGAAACATAGGATACATTATATCCCGGTAAAGAGTTCCTTTGGGACAATAACGGGAACAACGCGGGCGAAGCCGCGGGAAAATGCTAGTAAATAATACTTTAAATAATAATTATGGTGCTTTTATTCGAAAATATTGGTAGTGCTCGAATGCAGTTGCAGTCAACAATATTTGATAGGTGTTTGTGTGTGGTTTTGTGAAGTTTTCAGAGTTCACTTCAAGATATCGTCAAATTCAGGGATAATTAAGACACTGATAATAGAATAAAAGCCCCTTATGGGGGGCTCCGTCCCCCGTCCCCCTTCTTCTGTTTTACGAGAGGTCAGGTTCAGGGTTGAATCGACTTTTTACATCAGCTACGCCCCTAGCAGACTAACACGGCAATCTATTATCCTGTAAATTTCATTAAAAATATCGTTCTATAAATTCCATTAAAAAAATCGGTTGTCTGTAAAGTCGGTTTACTGACGATAGTCGAACGTGATAACGTTGACCTTGACCCTGACTTTGACTTTGACTTTGACTTGGACTTGGACTTCGACTTTTTTCCCAATAAGCTGCTACAATGACATTGACACGCTAAAATGATGGCTAAGTGGCCAGTGTAAATATCTGCCGTTCCACGAATATAATGTCAAAGATTTGTTTTAATAATTTTTAGACTACGATTAAAGCAGGCGTAAAACGGAACTGCCAAAGCAGCATCCACTATTTAAATTTAAAGATTTTTGCCAAACTCAGCAGTGTCTCTTGTCATTCAATAGAGATTTTGACAGCCGTATCTTAGGGAATAAGGGCTAATTTATTAACAATTTGTAAGAAACTATCGTCTTAACGACTTAAGTGCTGGAATAATTTAAAGTACCTATTTGACAGGTAACGGCCCCGCAAGGTAACGGCAAATGACGTCACACTTTTTCGTGCGTGCAGCCGGCTCCATCGAATTATAAGACGTTATCTATCACGTCAAAAGATTTTTTTCATTAAAAATATATACCAATAATAATAGTTGGTCAAATAGTTTTTTAAGTTTAGTTATAATAAAGATCGAAGTGTGTGTTGTGAGTATTAGGAGATCAATAATAAAATGCATTTGCATACTACATAATAAAAACTACCAAGTATTAAAAAACCGGTCAAGTGCGAGTCGGACTCGCGCACCGAGGGTTCCGTACAAACTCGTCAGTAGATACGTGAATAATTCAAGGTGGGACAAACTTAACTTTGCTCTTGTAAAACTGTTGTCCCCAAACATCGACATATGCCGCGGTTAGTTTAGTAGGAGCAAATAAAGTTGTCTTACGATTTTTGCGAATTTCTAAAAAACGCTGCAATTTAGGAAAACTGTTTTATTTTTCCTGTAATATTTAGGATAATATGAATTAATTGGTAATTATTACAGATTTTTCTGCTCAGTAACTTCGGAGATAATGGTAGGGGGGGAATGGTATTTTTTTTAACGTTTTTTGTCTTAAATCAAAAACTACATGTCTAAGAAAAAATATTAAAACGGTTTTGGAATTTACACATTAAGACCTTTCATTTGATATCCCACTTAGAGATGGGTCGTGGGTATTTACCCAATCTACCCACCCAGGTAAATACCCGGTAAATACCCATTTACCGGGTATTTACCCGTATCTACCCAAATGGGCGGGTAGATATTTTTCAAATTAAGTATAAATGTTTAGATTTGTAAAAAAAGTGTACAATCAGAGTAATTATATGTGTAATTCTGGGCATAAAATCTACAAAGCCAACAGATATAATTTAGGTATTTTTCATGTTTATCAAAGGCATTCGCTCTATTGAGTGTCAATAACTACATGGAGTTAGAGGTATTACCTACCTGTTAAATATACAAGTACTCGTTTCTATACAAGGTATAAGAATTTGGCTAATTAGTTTTGGTTTAATAATCAGAAACAAAAAAATACTGATTTTAATGCAAATATACTGACTCTATTAATAATAATCAACGAAATAGTAAATAGACAGTCCGAAATTATCGGGAATCAACATATATTTAAAAAGATGGTTTAAGTTGATTAGAAAAAGTTAGTTTTACATACGAACACAAAGAGGGTCATCATTTGCGTCCGCGACATAAGTCGTGGTTGCAATATTTTTCGTTTTATAGCTTGATACATTTATCTACGCGAAATGACATCTCAAAAAAAAACAGAATTAACGTGAAATCCACCCTGATGGGGGATGAAATAACTACGGCCACATAAGGACGTCCACAAGGTGGAGTGCTATCACCTACTCTTTGGGGCGATATTTTGGCTTAATTACTGGAGAAATTTAACATTAAGCCCACCGACACGGTAGGGTATGCAGATGATTTAGTGACTTGTGAATGGGAAGTTCCCCAGCACAGTATAAGGAATCATGAATGAAGCCCTGATGAATGTGATGAGATAGTGCAATAGTCATCAGCTCTTCTTCAACCTAGTCAAAACGGTGATAGTACCATTTACTAGAATGAGCACTCAAGGACACGCAGAAATTCAGATATTTAGGAGAGTGCTGTAATATTCCTACGGCTTTTAATTAATGTTGGTTGACAATAGGTACCAACACTAAAGCCAAAGCTAAAGCTAGTGTTTTGAATGTGCAGATCAGCATACAGGATGACGTGGGATCTAAAATCCTGAGGTACTTAGATAAATCTATACGACCTTATCATTCTGTACGGCAGCCTGGTCTGGTGGCCGAGGACATTGAAGAGCACTGCAGAGATGCCTTGACGCGAGTACAGAGAACAGCATGCATGGCTCTAACAGAGGCGTTCCGAACAACGCCATCAGCGGCGCTGGAGGTTCCAAAGGAACTTCAAGGTTCAAGTTCCAACTAGGGCTGAAGGTAGAGGATGGCAATGACAATATATGGGACGCAGACGGTTCTAAAATGAGCACTAGTATGGGAGAGGGCATCCATGCTAGAGACTACAATGTCAGTATTGAGATGGGTGGTTATGCTACTGTGTTCCAAGCGGAAACATATGCGATAATCGCCTGTGCCCAGGAGAATATAGATGGACATACCAAGGGGAAAAAGATCCAAATACTCAGCGACAGTCAAGCGGCACTTAAAGTGCTGACGGCACCGAATCTAGACTGGTATATAATGCCACCCAAGTCCTAAATAAGCTTAACAGGCACAAGAAGATGAAACTGATGTAGATCCCAAGGCACGAAGGCTTCATCGGCAATACCATATGCATTGCCGATGAAGCCACCAGATGACCAGATGGGCTGGTCAGAAAGGGCTCGGAAGGTACATTCATTGGGCTTGAACCATGTGTGGGACTCTCACAGGGAACCATATAACAACAGCCAACAAGGACCACGTCAAGAACCAACACTAACAAGAGTGGAAGGGCACCTCGGGCCTGAGGCAATCGAAGCTATTTATGGAACGTGTCAACACCGCTGGATCAAGAAACTAAGGAAGCACAGCAGAATCTCAGAATCATAACTGGGGTGTTTACAGGTCACTTCGGGGTTAAAGGACTCCTGACTCCTGACCAAGTTGGGACTATCGGACTTCGCTGACTGTAGAATGTGTGGCGAGGAAACAGAGACAATTAAACCCATACTGTGCGAATGTCACGCCCTCGCTAGACATATTCGGCTATAAAATAAAACAATTCAAACATAATTAATACCGTGAAAGCAAACGATGACCCTCTTTATGTTTGTATGGAAAACCGGCAGACTCTGATTACTTTATTTTTATACTAGCTATTTCCCGCGGCTTCGCCCGCGTTGTTTCCGTTATTGTCCCAAAGAAACTCTTTACCGGGATATAAAGTATCCTTTGTTTCAATCCAGGACTTGGTCTACTTACATGCCAAATTTCTGTTTGATCCATCCACTTGTTACCCCGTTATTTAGTAACAAACATCTTCACAAACTTTCACATTTAAGTATAATATTAGTGTGAAGATTTTCGAATGTTAAAAGTTTAAATATGCAATTTAATATAACCAAAGATCGGAATAGGTAGAGTATATTTACCTAAACTTCGAAGAACATAGTCGAAAAGTAGAGAGTCCCTTACAACAAAATTTTTATCCGGGACTTAAGTCTCGGAATCTTACTAAAAAAATATATTATTGGTATTCTTTAGCACATTTCTCGAACATTCTCAGTATAGCTGTCTCTTTCTAATAGTGCTGTCTCTTTCACTCCTTCGAGAAATTTCGCCATATACTGAAGTGTAGTTCAAAGGCCCATAAGGGGTCCTGAAAACGCCTGAAAACGGTTTTCAGGTTATTACGCCATCTTATAGAGGGTGTTCTGAAACGGACTGAAAACATGTTTCAGGCGCATACTGAGAATGCTCGAGAAATGTGCGAAAGAATACCAATAATATATTTTTTTAGTAAGATTCCGGGACTTAAGTCCCGGAAAAAAATTTAGTTGTAAGGGAGTCTCCACTTTTCGACTTTGTTCTTCGAAGTTTAGGTAAATATACTCTACCTATTCCGATCTCTCTATATAAACTTTCAACCCCTATTTAAACCCCTTAGAGGATGAATTTCAAAAACGGTGATATCACTTTTCTTGTAATCTAATAAAGTTTAAACATGACGTTTCAAACCTCTTACTTCTAAAATCTTAGACTCTCCATACAAATTTTGAACCCCTATTCGAACCCTTTAGGGGATGAATTTTGAAAAATCCTTTCTTAGTGCATATTTAGACCTTATAAGGATCCTACGTGCTAAATTTGGAATTCCTAGGACCAGCAGTTTGGGCTGTGCGTTGATATACAAACTTTCAACCCCCATTTAAACCCCTCAGAGGATGAATTTCGAAAAACGGTGATATCACTTTTCTTGTAATCTAATAAAAAGTCTAAACATGACGTTTCAAACCTCTTACTTCTAAAATCTTAGACTCTCCATACAAATTTTGAACCCCTATTTGAACCCCTTAGGGGGTAAATTTTGAAAAATCCTTTCTTAGTGCACCCCTAGACCTTATAAGGAATCTAACTGCTAAATTTGGAATTCCTAGGACCAGCGGTTTGGGCGGTACGTTGATATACAAACTTTCAACCCCCATTTAAACCTCTCAGGGAATGAATTTTGAAAAATCCTTTCTTAGTGTACCTCTAGACCTTATAAGGAACCTACGTGCTAAATTTGGAATTCCTAGGACCAGCGGTTTGGGCTGTGCGTTGATAAACACACTTTCAACCCCCATTTAAACCCCTTAGGGGACGAATTTTGAAAAATTCTTTCTTAGTGCACCCCTAGACCTTATAAGGAACCTACGTGATAAATTTGGAATTCCTAAGACCAGCGGTTTGGGCGGTACGTTGATATACAAACTTTCAACCCCCATTTAAACCCCTTAGGGGATGAATTTTGAAAAATCCTTTCTTAGTGCACCCCTAGACCTTATAAGGAACCTACATGCTAAATTTGGAATTCCTAGGACCAGCGGTTTGGGCTGTGCGTTGATATGTCAGTCAGTCAGTCAGTTTCTTCTTTTATATATTTAGATTTCTCATCACCTGATTCAATAATGCATTGGTAAAATTTTATGTCATTAAGAGCAAAGAGGTGTAACTTTTTCTGCCACAATTTATAATAATCAAACAGTTTAGAAACACAAGCAATATGGCGTTAATAGGCTTAAATAATTAATACTTAAGCTCTTAATTCACTTAATTTAGAAATAAAGATAAATACCCGCGTATCTACCCATGGGTAGGTAAATATCGGGTAAGTATTTACCGGGTAAATACCCAGCTTTGGGTATTTACCCGGGTAGTTACCCATCCCTACACTCGATATAATAAATAGCTCTACTTTTGATTTTCGACATCTCATTTCGGTCCCCTTTAAAGAAAAGTAAAAAAGGTATAAGATTTTTTTACTGTCCAATAGGCTTGGGTTAGCAATTTTTAACACTATTCCAAATTTCAAGTCGCTAGCATCAGTAGATCCTGAGATATCTTGCTGTGACAGACAGATAGACAGACTGACAAAGTCGCACTATAAGGGTTCCTTTTTTACCATTTTGGTGTGGAACCCTAAAAATTGGTAACCATAAGATAATCAAAGAGGTCTTAATCACTGATTTTTATTTACCAACCTCATTAACAGGGTGCTTTATGTAGCAAACTTACTCCCCTAATTTTCTCCAAAAAACATAGGTACATAATTTGTTTATTGTTTTATACATAAATAAACTCAGAAAGCTTAGTACTATCAGCCCTAAAAATATCGGTGGATAATTTGTTAGCACCTTATATGTTTCGAAAAGATGTTAGTGTTTATGTTGATTAATTTATAATTTGGTGAACGGTCAATAAACTTGGATAGGTTATACTTGGATAGGGTATTTAGAGTGTGCGTCAGCGCCTTTGTGACATAGGATAATTTCGGTGCTGCGTGTCAAAATGATAGTGTATGATTGAGACAGCGGCAGTGGCAGCAGACCGCAGACCTGTCAGCCGTAGTCGTGCCTCAGTAACGCGCGCACCGACCACTGGCGCACTCGCTCCCGCGCACGCGCACACGCCTCCGGAGAATGCGACGCGAAACTTTCTTTCAAATAATAACACGTCAATTTTCTCTCTTATAAATCTGTGAAGATTCATTGAATCACAACACAAATCGAGACGATCGACCCGAGCACGATGGAGCAGAAAACGGGGGTTTGTATTTTTTTGCTTTATTTAGGAGTTAAATTATTAATTGGCAATTGCGAAGTGCGCGCTAACTGAGCAAAGAAATGACTTTTACATTTTATTAGTGGCTTGGATTTTAAGAGTGCTATTATATTTGGCGTCTCATAAACTTTACCTACTTAGGTATAAACATTTCCATTCAATATTTTCAGACTGAACATAGGACATGGAATAAGGATGTATAATTCATGATATTATTTTAAGGATGATTGGCAATAATTAGATACCAATTTATTATTAATCGGCAATTCACGAAGTTAGACAACATACAGAAAAATAGGGAAATTACCAAAGGGGTGTGAACAGGTAAAGTACTGGAGTTAAGTCCTTTTTAATTTAACAGCTCCATGTATAAAAATATTGTGTTTTTGTGTTGAATCTTAATGATTTCTGACCGGATTTGTCCAATTTGGGACAGAGCTGTAGAGTGGCTGCCGTGAAGGCCTTGGTGCGATGCAGTGCGCTCACGTTCCGTGCACTAAAGTTGGGATTTTGGCTTCGTTCCTTTCCCTATACCTAGCTGATGCGAACACTTATTTTCTATTCGTCATATAAAACAAGTAAAACAAAGACAAAGTTAAGTAACCATTAAGTTTATCTCATAGCAATTAAGATCACTTAAGTAGGGAAAGTAAATTTTTGGTCAGCCGTTATTAAAATTGATCCGCAAAAAAAAATAAGCAGTTAAATCATTTGGCCAGCATACAAAGATTTGGCTGGCAATAAATAAAATCGGGCGGCAACTCTTGTTCAGCAAACAGTTTAAAAACGGTTAACATTTTAACCAATATTAATCTGCTTTTTTTATCATTTGGCTGCCTAATAAACAGTCGAGCTGCAAAATAATTACTTGGGTAGCAAGATTTTACAATTGGTCAGCAGAGAGTTTAATTGAAGGGATGTTTACAAAAACAACATAACTAATTAAGCTGGTTGACACCTACTGTCACTAAAAATGTTCCCCTATAAGTGTCAACCAGTCTAGGCAGTTATGTTGTTTTTGTAAACATCCCTTCAATTGAGATACACAGGGTGTCACTGTGATATATACTGGGTGTCACTGTGATATATACAGGGTGTCACTGTGTTATATACAGGGTGACACTGTGATAGATACAGGATGTCACTGTGATATATACAGGGTGTCACTGTGTTATATACAGGGTGTCACTGTAATGTATACAGGGTGTCACTGTGATAGATACAGGATGTCACTGTGATATATACAGGGTGTCATTGTGTTATATGTATACAGGGTGTCACTGTAATGTATACAGGATGTTACTGTGATATATACAGAATGTCATTGTGATATATACAGGGTGCCATTGAGTTATATATAGGGTGTCACTGTGATAGATACAGGATGTCACTGTCAGCAGAGAAAACATGTCTGTAAGCAGTTTAATTGAAATATACAGGGTGTCACTGTGATATATACAGGGTGTCACTATGTTATATACAGGGTGTCACTGTGATAGATACAGGATATCACTGTGATATATACAGGGTGTCACTGTGTTATATACAGGGTGTCACTGTAATGTATACAGGGTGTCACTCTAAAAACGAAACAGCTCCCAAAAATAGGTAGGTTAGGGTTATTTTTTTTTGATGACCTTAAAACGAAACGGCTCCCAAAAATAGGTAGGTTAGGGTTATTTTTTTTGATGACCCTAAAAACGAAACGGCTCCCAAAAATAGGTAGGTTAGGGTTATTTTCTTTTTGATGACCCTAAAAACGAAACGGCTCTCAAAAATAGGTAGGCTAGGGTTATTTTTTTTGCTGACCCTAAAAACGAAATGATACAGTTGTGAATAAATAATATAACTTCTAAACATTATGAGATGTATAAAAAATCGAAATACCAATTTTATATGAGCCCATCACAGTGACACCCTGTATACATTACAGTGACACCCTGTATATAACACAGTGACACTATGTATATATCACAGTGACACCCTGTATATATCACAGTGACATCCTGTCCTGTATCTATCACAGTGACAACCTGTATATATCACAGTATCACTCTGTATCTATCACAGTGACACCCAGTATATATCACAGTTACATCCTGTATCTATAACAGTCACACCCTGTATATAACACAGTGACACCCTATATATATCACAGTGACACCCTGTATATATCACAGTGACACCTGCTACTTGACAGCTGACAATTACCGAATGACAAAATGCGCACACGATTGGCGGCAGAATAGTTGCGCCCAGTTAGGTTTTATTGCCCCCTTTTTTTTGATGAACAAAATGAAATATTTTGCTTACCTACTGATTGCTTACCAAAATTTGATTTACTGTAGATCGCTTAATGCAGCTCAAATATTTAATTTGCTGACCAAAATAATTTAGAGCAGATCAGTATATCATTAATTGCAGCCTGATTTATAAATGTTTGCTTACCATAAGTTGCTTACCAACTAGCTATTTTGGCTGACCAAATACATATTTCTGCTGACCAAAATATGAATATTTTGCTGATCGATTAAATGATACCCCTTAAGTAGTTAAGTACCTAGGTGCGAGTTGTCTTACTTCGATGGTACCTACTTCGTTAGGTACACGTAGGTACACGTTCAACTCGTGTGCCGAAGTAGATACAGGTGTGCCATAATATTTGTGTATTTTTAAAGACCCGTTCAACAACACCCCAAAACATGGGATAGACGAGAAGACAAATCATCCCCGCTTTATGGGTACGGAAGTCTCCCGTACACGCCTCACAGTCTCGTTATAAAAAAAAAACATGATTTTAATTTACCACTTTGTCGGCGTCTCTCATGTCGTCGTAATTGGCGTAAGGGATAGACAAACCAATGTCCATTACGCCAATAGCACCTGCGGTCGATGATCATTATGTATAATACTATACATTAATTGAATTGGGTCACTGAGCTAATCTGTAGACAAATGGATAGAGAGACGGACAGGCGGACAGACATGGCGAAACTAGATATATAAGGGATTTTTGTCGAAATACGGAACCATATCATTGACTTGAGAACGGCTCGACCGATCTGGCTGATTTTTTTGTTGTGTTTCTAATGACGAGGACTAGGTTTGTATGAAAAAAAAAAATGGATAAATATATTACACCCGTGCAATGCCAGGGTGGACCACTAGTACTTAATTAATCATTCTAAAAGTACGATTTTCGTAAAGAAGTAATAGGTACATATTTCACAATCATTTGCGTATCTTGTTCTTGAGTAGTGATGTGCCTATTATTGTATCTGACAAACTGTCGATCAAATATTTTTTATACCACTCGAGCCCTCCAGAGCATATTGTCAAAATGGCAAAATGTCAAAATTAGCGGAATGTCAAGATAGCCGAATGTCAAGATAGCGAAATGCCAAGATGACAAATTGTCAAGACAACAGGAACTGCGTAAGAACCTAAAATTAACGTCCGCGGAATGAATTTGCATGCGGTCAGCGAACTGGCAAAACTACCCTATAATGTAACCGTTTACGAGTAAGTTAGTGTGATGAACATTTTAAAACGACATTTGTACTCAATTATATTCTAATCGCGGTTTGATAATATTAATATACCTATACTACCTACACATATATTGTGCACCTAAATATTTTTTTACATCCATACATGATTAACAATAACATACACTCATAGTTAACTCAAAGAACCATTTTTTTTCACTTTTTATTTTATTCATCCAATTTGTTTTAAATTCGTGGAAACCCTACATTAAGTTTCGTACTTGTCATAAATTTTCACTAGGAGATTTCAACCTCTAATAAGGGGTTAGTGGTAGAAATTCTAGGACGGTAATATGATACTTTATTGGATACTGTGCCGATAAGGGGGGCTTTTTCACCTTTGAAGTTAAAGTTGCGGGCAGCGGCTATACTTAGGTAATACAATTCCTTTAAAAACTGTCTCATGCCAACAAATTTAAGTCCCCTGCATAGTTGTATAACTTTCATTTCCTGCGCGGCCTCGGTCTTTCACCAAGGCTGATTACGATATAATATTTAGCGTCGTATACCTACGTCATCATTTACACACAAAACATATATTCCTATTGTAAAGGCTGGCCAGAAAATATAATATATACATTCTTGTGAATTTCTAAAAATCGATGCAAGTTAAGAAAACGGTTATATTTTACCGTAATATTCAGGATGATATTAATAATGGGTAATTATTACACATTTTTCTGTTCAGTAACTTCAGAGATAACTGGGAGGATGGTATTTCTTTAACGTTTTAGTCTGAAATCAAAAACTACGTGTTTAAGAAAACAAAATTCTTAAAAACGTTTTTGGAATCTACAAATTAAGCCCTGTTATTTGATATCCCACTCGATATAATAGCCTTACTTCTAATTTTCGGCATACCATTTAAAAGCCCCCTTTAAAAAAAAGTAAAAAGCTATAAGAGATCTTTTTTTATCACTCGGGCTCGGGTTAAACATTTTAAATATTATTCCAAATTTGAAATGGATAGCACCCGTAGATCCTGAAACATCTGACTGTGACAGACGGACAGACATACAGACAGACAGACAGAGTCGCACCATAAGGGTTCCTTTTTTACCATATTGGAACCCTAATAGCGCCCTCTTCACAAACCTTAAGTATATATTTTGGCCAGCCTTTTCTTGGGACACGGGAAAGCGTTTTTCTTGTTTTTATCATCGAAATTATAATGTATGGAACGATAATACGTAACAACACTAACGTTGAAATTTGCCCCATAACGCCCGCTTTTTAAATCAATACGTCTAATGTTACTATGTGTGAGTCTAAAGTCATTATATGACAAATATTAGTATTACTTTTGAGGAGACTGCAATTTCAAATAGGTATCGTTTAAAAGACAAAAATCTGTGATTGGTTATAAAGCTATAGACGTGAAAAATTCATTTGACGCTATTGTTTTTTCTTCTGCCCTCAGTACTGGCACCGCCCCGTTAGCACGTATGTAAGTACCAGTGGCGTGGCCTCCAAAGAACTCGATTCCTACCGGCTTGCCTAATATCAGGCATTTGACCACTTTATTCTACTGCTCTCAAGGAAAATGTACGCCAAATCTGCACCGGTTTGCCCAAGGATATCTTTTACGCCACGCCACTGGTAGGTACCTATTCCGTGGGGCCGATTTTGAGCGTTTACACTTCCATAGGTACATACCTAATATATTTAGATGTTTTTTTTTTATATCCTGGTAATCTGTGGCAGCTGATAAGCTTTTGAAATATAGCATTACCCACCATTGCAATATCGGGAACTTGGATTTTAGAGCTAAACTTATACAGGTTACGATCGTATTTGCGAATTTCTCAAAGTGGCAGATTCGTGAGTTTAGCATAGCACATTTTATACTGACTCTTAAGATTAAAGAGATAAATCGCGTCATCAACGGGCGATAAAAAACCTCGACTGTGAACGAGCGCGAAGCGAAATCTCGTGTTGTGATCGCTATGCATGGCCATGACCAGCACTAATTTTTACGATGCATTGTAATTTGGCCATTGAAAACAATACATTATACGTAGTTTTCTTAGGACATGACATCTGTTTCACTGATTTGTACTCTATAAACTTAAAATAAGCAGTAAGCATGACTAAATAAGTAGAGCAATAAAAACGTTCTGAACAGCGTTGTGAAACGTTGTGAACATATGAAGCCTCACAAGTTAGCACGCTATTTAGGTAAGGCTTGCCCTTTACGATTTTGTACTACATACATACCTTGTTTTTTACCAAAGACCTATGATGGTTGTATTTTCTTGCCGACGGACGAATTTTGAATGGTTGTATAGTTACCGGAAACAATGTACGAGTAGGTACATTGGATATTAGCAAAAACATCTGACACGACCTGACTGCTGTAGAAATGGAGTAGTATCAGATATTTAGATCCGTTTTAACATATAATTGCTGGCGACTGTATTGTTTTAGGTGCTCTTAATAATTTTTGATCTGGATATATTTTAGCACATTAGCAAAAATCGTAAACATAACTGAGTCTACACATTATTTGAACTTTTATTTAGAAATGTTAAAGTTAGCGTGCTGCCTCTGTTAAGGGGCTTGACATAGATACAGAGACATATACTTGATAGTCTATCTTAAGTATTTGGTTATAAGTAGGGTTACACTTGCACTGATAATAGCAATCTATCTAGCATGATAACAGCCTCCTTATCCTGGCGACCTGTTTCTTATGGTAGTACCTAACTTACTTGTTGCTACAGAGATGACGGAAATGGAAGACGTTTCCCGTTTGAACAGTCAGCGTCGAACATAACTACCTATATCTACATGAGTAGATAAGACAACCAAAAATCAAGGTTCAAGGGTTCAAGGTTTTATTACAATATAACAATCAAAAAACCCCGAAAAAAAAACTCCAAAAAGTTAAAAATAATATGTACCAACCTTTGGCCTTTTATGTTTTAAGATAAGTTGTTTTCGGAGGACCAGTCCCTCGACAGCAATTTATCTTAAAACATTAAAGACTAATAGATAGGAAGGTACATATTATTTTTTAGTTTTTAGAGTTCTTTTAGTCGGGCGTTTTATTTCATGCTTTCTAAAACATTACTTAATAACCTTAAAATATTTTTAAAAGAGCTTTCGAACTATGTACCACACGTTGATATTTTCTGAATAAAAATTAAATGTTATTTTAGTACTTACATTCCATTTTTTGCCCAAAATACCTCACGTAACACTCTTCAAACTAGTTCAAACTGCCGGATCGATTTTTAACAAACAGCTAAGAAACCCCGCAAGGAAACCTGCTTTCACGTAAAAAAACCGTATCGAAATCGGCCCATCCGTTCGAGAGCTACGATGCCACAGACACACACCGACAGACAGACAGACATTGGTGTCAAACTTATACACCCTCTTTTTGCGTCGGGGGTTAAAAAATGACTAACTACAAAAATTAAATCACTACGACACTAGAAAATGCACGAAAAAATATAAAATTACTGAAATAGCTAATATTTAAGGAATTTCCTTAACTTCTCATGGATCCCATCATTGGAACTGGATTCTGGATCTGACAGTTTGAAACTTACATGGAAATTCAAACACACATATATTAGGCTACTAAAATCATAACCTCTTTTGGTAAATATTCGTTTTTCTTAAGGGGGGGGGGGGGGGATTTGTGTAAGATCCCCCGATCTTACACAAATCGACCTAATCCCAAACTAAGCAATGTTTGGGAATAGACTTATTTATTTATTTATTTAAACTTTATTGCACAATAATAAAAAAGTACAATCGGCGGACTTAATGCCTTAAGGCATTCTCTACCAGTCAACCATCGGGTAAAACAGAGACTTTAGTTGGTGCAGGATTGTTTAAAGCCGAAAGGACATTTGAGTCAGAAATCAACATAAGATTAAGTAGGTATATAATATATATATTTCAATAATAGACATACACATATACTTGTTACAATAAACCTACATATACATATAATAAAACAAAAGTACCCATGCAAAACATCATGACACATAATTAACTTTGACTTGTATCAGAGAAATGCTTGCGCAACTTGCGCTTGAAGGAGAATTTGCTCTGAGCTTGTCTGATGGGAAGCGGGAGATCGTTCCATAAACGAATTGCCTGAAGGGCGAAGGAATTGGACATAAAACCAGTTCGGTGCAAAGGAATATCGAGCTTAAGGCTACGGGATGTACGGAGCTTGCAACCAGGACGGGAAGTTAGAAAAGTAAATTTGGATTTGAGATATTCTGGCGCAGCTCGATCGAAAAGTATAGTATAAAGGGTACAGAGGATTCTGAGTGACCTGCGTTCGCGGATAGGCAACCAGTTGAGTTTACGGCGAAAGGCGGACACGTGATCGTACTTGCGGAGACCGAAGACAAAGCGTATACAATTATTTTGAAGTCTGTCCAGCTTACTTAAGAGCTCCTGAGTGATATTTGAGTAACACACGTCACCATAATCAATAACAGGTAATATTAATGCCTGGACAAGAAGAGTCTTTGTGCTGACTGGAAGAAAGTGCTTAAACCTATAGAGCGCTCTTAAAATGTTTGTTACTTTGCGACAAACGGCAGACACCTGAGGGGCCCAGGTAAGACCGCTGTCAATCACCAGTCCCAGGTTCTTCACGTCGGTAGCGTACGGAACTACGTTGTCCTCGAATAATATCGGTGTCAATCGTGCCGAGTCAGTTAGGGCAAGTAGGCGTGAGCTTCCAAGAATTATGGCCTGGCACTTAGACGGGTTGACACTTATACCGTAACTACGAGACCAAGCGGCGATACTGTTGAGATCTTTGTTGATTAATCCAATAGCTTGAACTAACTCACCGGGTTTAACTTGTGCGTATATTTGCAAGTCGTCGGCATAAAGACTTAAATTATGTAATAGGCATATACTGTGCAGGAAAATGGTAGACATGCGCTGTTCAGAGTGACTGTGCCAAGGCGAACTGCGTCTAAGGATTAGAATACAAATTAGGAGAGATGGCACACTATCAATAATATGACATGCGTATATTGAGATAGCTGCGTTACTGTCGTTACAATAAAAAATATTTGTTTTTTTTTCATAAGTATAAATTATTGATTTTATCAAACGAATGTATAAACGTGGAAAGCCGACCAAAGTACCTGTTTCTTAATTTAAGGGTTGTTATGAATATAGGTATGAATGAATGAACAAAGTGAAATGTACTTTTTTTTAAATTTGCTCGTGTTTGTTGCCGTAGGTATCGGGATCTGGCGTAAGCAATCGAGGGGGTGATCAGGGCGATCTCATCAGTCTAGCTCATATATACGTTGTGACAGCGAAAAGTACCCTTTAGATGTATATTTGTGGTACCATAAGTCAACGTTTTAATACAGAGTAAAAATGGAATGCACTTTATATTTTTTTCTTTGAAAAGTCACTGTTAGTAAAAATAAGTAGGTAATAAAAAGAAAACTACTGGGAACACATTTTTTAACTAATGCGACTGGCTTTTTAATCTTATCATCTCATCAGAAGAAATCTGAGGCCAACTGAAGCAAAACTACTGCAGTTTATAGTGTAGTGAGGATAGTGGCAAAAATATTAAAGTTCCTGCGGCATGATAAGTGTTGTGTTGACAGTGAAAAATTTGCTAGTCATTAAAAACACCTGTACATTCTTTGTTTATGATCAAGGAAGGTAATTATTATTTAGAACTAACGTCTTCGCAAGTCATAACTAAGTAACCGACCGCAACTCGGGCCCATGACCTAATGAGTATACATTACGTAAACCAAAGATTGTTCAAATACATAAGAAAATATTATTTTACAACATTGATTAGGTTAATTAAATGCAAAATTTGTCACAATTAAGTAGGATATGCCAAAATAATCACTAGCGATTAGTTAATGATAATACATACATTTCTCATTGCGTAAGTTTAAAGGTGTCAAAAACGATTGTCTTGGGCAACAAGTGGTGGGCGCGTTGAATCCTTAACTCGTAATATTTTGCAAAACTTGCTCTTTTACGGCATACTGACTTACACAGTTACCGATTGCGCAAGTTTTATTGATGTTCCAGATTCGTCCCTCGCTCTTATTACACACGCAAATCGTACTCGCTGTTTAACCCTCCTTTTCCCGGGAAGTTTTAATTTTAAAAGCACAAGTTCGTTTATAGATAGGTTATCTGTATGTAAATATGAATATATCCGGCCAACGTAGTTCTTTGTCTTGTCGCCCACCAGAGCTCGCGGCAAATTGAGGTACTGTTACTCGTATACATTCACGACAGTAATTCTTTTGTCGTTCGGTTTATTGAATTAATCAATGTCCGGATTCCTCGCCATACATTGACATGGCACAAAGTCTAGTACAAATAGATTGTCGGTTTATATCGTGTAGAGTGATTTTCATTTACTTCGCTATTGTTTGGTATTGTAAATAAGTTTGATAAAAGATATGAGGATCCATTCATATTCCATTCATTTTACATTCATTTTTCTTTACGTCTTTCCGTTCTGGTTTATTTTATCGTCTAAATCGAATATCCATTTACATATAATAATAGGATACGTTTTAGGGTTCCGTACCGTACCCAAAGGGGCCAACGAAAAAGCCTCCGCTGTCCATCTGTCACAGGGCTGAATCTTTAGAACCGTAATAGGTAGACACTTGAAATTTTCACAAAATGTGTATTGCTACTGCCGCTATGACAACAAATAATAAAACAAAATAAAAATAAAAGGGGGTACCCATACAATAAACGTTTTTGGCGTTTTTTGCTCGACGGTGGTACGCAACCTCTCGTGTGCCGAGTCCGCCTCGCAATTAGTCGGTTTTTTTATGTTGTATCTTGATGCCCGAAACCCTTCAGTGAGCCGGTCGCACGCACCGGTCATCGTCTATGTTTAGGGTTCCGTACCAAAATGGTAAAAAAGGAACTCTTATGGTACCTGCATGTCTGTCTGTCAGTCTGTCCGTCTGTCACAGCCAAATGTCTCAGGAACTACTGCTGCTACGGATTAGAAATTTAGAATAGTGCTACAAATCACTAACTCGAGCCAACTGTATGTACAGGTCCATTCACAAGAGCTGGCGCGGAATTAGTATGAAATATGCACTGGCTGCGTACAACGCGAGCTCTTGTGAATCGACCTGTACCTATGATGCTAAGTTTTGTCGCTCTATAAATAAATGATAAAGCGTCCGTCACGTTCTGACAAATAGTGTATGAGAGTGACGGATGCTTTATCATTTATTTATTGCGTGACAAAGAAAAAATCTTATACCCTTTTTATTTTTATAGGTGACCGAAATGTGAGATCGAAAATTTAAAATAGGGCTCATTTTGTGTCAACTGAGGTATCAAATGAAAGGTATTGATTTGTACATTTCAAAATCGTTTTTTTTCTTGACCGTGTAGGTACTTTTTGATTTAGGACGAAAAAGTTAAAAAAAAAATACCATTCCCTTCCTATTATCTTCGAAGTTACTGAACAGAAAAATGTGTAATAGTTACCAATTATTATTAGCATCCTGAATATTACAGGAACAAATTAATGGTTTTCTCAACTTGCATCGTTCTTTGGAAATTCACAAAAATCGTGACACAAACTTATTTGCTGTTAGTTAAATTAAAGCAACCGCGACCGCGACCTACGTCGGTGAATGGAGATTGAAGACAACAGTTTTTTAACGGCAAAGTTAAGTTTGTCCCACCGTACAGTTTATCTTGAATTATTCACATATCTACTTATAAGTTTGTACGGAACTCTCTATTATAGCTAGGCACATGGAATGAGAAGCGGTCGTCATTAATCGTTTAGTGTGACGAAGAAAAACCGAGTACTTCTATGGTTAATGTGCGGGTTCTCCTAAGATTACTCTCCGGTATAAACTGGTTACAGCACGCGGCCATTAATTTGGTAGCAAGTCATGTCCTGACCTAATTTTAGATCTATATCCATCTTGTTGGCTTTAATTAACCTTTTCAGATGCAATAAAGTGAAAACCGTCACTGAAATTTGAGAATTGATTAATTAATGTTCGTCGATTGAAAAACGTAAGTAGCTCTTTTTTTTTAGGAGTACAACAACGTCACCTCTGGCCTTAAAGTGGCAATAACCGCCCGCTAAGTGGGCGGAAAATACCACTTCATGGCCTGGGGGAGACGTTAAAATTCAAATACCTGAGATCTGAGGCATTCTTTTTTTGCCGCCCTAGGTAATGTACTATTATCAAACCATATTGTACCTACCAAATTTAAAGTAGCACCAGCCCTGCAGCCAGGCAGCAATATTGCATCGGACATGATACCTACTAATAGTACATTGTGTATCTAGGGTGGTAAGTAAGGAATTGCAAACGAGTGTTTGTTATAAGCCCGAGGTGAAACCGAGGGCTTTAATAACACTCGTTTGTAATTCCTTTACCGCCCGTGGCACACACAATGTTTTTCATCAAACTTGTGAGGAAATCTTAATAAAATAACCTTACTAATCAACCCAGTTTGACAAGAAAATGTTAAAACAGAAAGTGACATTATAGTGACATATGTCCATAGACAATGCGAATGTCAAGTCACGTTCGGAAACCATAGCGGTAAAGACCTAAAACGGCCATTTTAGTTGATTTTATATTTGCAAAATACTAAAATACACTATTTAAACATTTAAATAATGTTACCGAAATATGTGTTTACATGTATTTGCAATAACAGTTCCCTTAAAATAAATATTTCAGTGATAAAAGTTAAAAAAGTAAGTTGGCGTTTCGTTGAACATGACAAACAAGAGTAAAACAGGGCCAGCGTATTCCAATTAAAAAAAAATTACGCCCTAGGGCGTAATAGGTCATTTACAGCCCGCAGAACCTACGTGTAACAACACCATTTTCGAGCAAGTGTGATGAAAAAATCAATGCAATTATTAGGTATATCTTTCCTGTAATATTAAGGATGATATTAATAATCGGTAATTTATACACATTTTTCTGTTCCTTAACTTCGGAGACAATACGGGGAACGGTATTTTTTTGTACGTTTCTTGGCTTAAATCAAAAATTACATGCTGAAGAAAAAGAAATAAAGTTTCGTAATTTACAAATTAAGCCCTTTCATTTGTTACCCCACTTGATATAATAGCCATACCTACTTTTAATTGTCAACATCCATTTCAGCCCCCTCTAAAAAAGGTAAATAATGTACAAGAGTTGTTATATGTCCAATGGGCACGGCTTAGCGATTTCTAATACTATTCCAAATTTCATATCAATAGTAGCAATAGTTCCTGAGATATCTGGCTGTGACCGACGGGCAGACAGACAGAGTGAAATGAAATGTAATAATTTATTTGAAATGAAATGAAATGTGAACGTGAAATTAGTATACCGATATAAATAATAATGTATAATATTATTTTCGTGTTTCACCAAGGAAGTTAGGTATTTTCTCCATTCAAATTCACTATTTGGATAAATTACAAAACGATTTGTGGTCACTGAATATTTCAACTCGGTAATCGTCTCAGTGAACATATTACATTTCTACCCTAGGAATGTATATTATATTTAATTATACACTATTACTACTATTTTACTACGTTCAAATTTAGTTGACGAGTAACTATGTCGAGGATACAGTACAGTACCGTTATGCCAGTGATGCGTGACTGAAGGTCTGGCTCAGGCTGGTACCTTTTTTTAGACTAGGTGGCCGTGAGCTGATTAGCTAGAAATATTTAAAAAATCTGTGGCTATACATTTTGTTAGCCCCGTGACCCCGTCATCATCAAAAAAATGCAGCACTACCTACTATTTATTATAATTTTTTTTATGAGTCATTTTCAAAAAAAATGTACACAATTAAGGGATTTAATTAAAATAAAACTTAATTTATTCCTTTGTGTTACGAAAGTTACCCATAGGTACCTATAGTTTGTATGCCTAACTTTCGTAACACAGAGGAAGCGATCGTGATTTTGTTTTTATTAGGCCCTTAACTATGTAATTTTTTTTTAAAATGACTAATAAGTACTTAGGTAAACATAGATTGTGAGATTCTGCCAGTTATTTTAAAGGAGATTGCCGATTTTTGGTACCAATAATATCATCATTAAATTTTGTCACAACCAAAACGATACCAAAAACTTAGTTTTATTTTTTTAACCGGATGATTTTTTTATTATTGAATTTAAAATGGGAAATCTGCGATCTATTAAAAAAGAATTTTGCTGTACGATTTCCGCCGCTGCCATGAAAAAAGTATGATTTCCTCTAAACTGTATTTTACAGACAAAATCGGTCAAAATCTAAAAGGTGTGGTGGAAAGACAGTGGCACCACCGTCTCCGCAAATGTATACATAAATATTAATTCCATAAAACTCCGCGGTTCTTTCTTATACCTACGAACTGCATTGTAACTCAGATGAATTAAATCCAGCTGTCTTGTACCCAGGAAAGTAACATGTTTGTCCATGTAATTTTCATGATCTTAGCAAGAAAATTGACGGCTTGACATTCTGTCTTATTCTAAGTTTAAATATAAGGTACTTTATAAGACACAACTTTTCATAATTTCGTAACTTACAAAATAGTCTAACCATCGAGTTTTTTTTTTTAAATTTAACCTCCATATTCTCTTTAGTACAAAAGACATTGACGAGTTCAGCAACTTATATTTTTAAGTAAATACTATTATTGCTTTACAGACCGAGGGCGGTAAAATAAACAACTTTCAATTTGTCTATTCGATGACAGCTCAAATTAGCTTCTTTTTATGAAGTGTCAAAACGCGTAGAAAGTATGCAGTTTAGAATGAAATGTGACGTCATGCTCACAGCTCCACATAAAATTATAAGTAATAATAAATAAAAATATATTTATTCAATAACACAAAGGTTCCCTATACAGAAATTGTTGGTGCCTCTTTTTAAGTATTATTAATATCAGGGCATTTCTCCAGAAATATGTCTGCGGTCACCTCATTCATCTGGCCCTTTTTCATACTAAATGTATGGAGACAGATGAATGAGTCGCAGACATATTTCTGGAGAAATGCCCATCACAGAAATATATCAAGATAGAAGGAAATAGTTCGTCGATTTGTATAGCAAAGAAGCGTGTCACGTTTTTCGCTTGGCGTTTGACGCCAAAAGTGCAATTTAGTGATGGAAAACATAAATTTTCCATTTCATTTGGTGGTATTTGAACAATTAATTATACCATTATTATCAGATCTTCAAATCTGCTAATAATATTGACGGAAACTGAAGTTAACGGTATTCAAAGTAGGTGGCCGCCACTTCTTTTTAGCACGCGAAGTACATACACTTTTTCCTTCTACCTCTCATCACAGAAATAGATCATTTCTGTGATTAATATTATTATCCCTCAGTCTGGTAGGATCCACTATCTCGATCCACCAGTGGATTGAATAGCACGCTGAAGTTCACTGTGATCCACCAATTGGCTCAGTGGATCCTGTGATACTTGCATCTCTTAATGCTCCACCAGTGGATCGAACATAATTCAGGGCGCTCAGGGCCGGATTTGGAGGTGTGAAGGCCCCGGGGCATCGAAGGAGCGGAGGCCCTAATGGACTATTTTTTTTTTTTTTTATAACATGACGCGACTGTAGGCCCTTTGATAGGGTCTGCAACAGCTCAATCAGATTTAGTGGGGGGCTAGGCCACCGCGCACTAAGATATAGTTATTTTTGTTTACCTAACCTGAAGTGAATGTGTAGTGTTGTTGTAAGTTAGCCTAACTGTAAGAAAAGTGTGTGTATTAGTGTGTTGTAGGTGTGTCCAAAATGAGCTGACTAAGGCTAAGTTTCTGGGGGGCGCCCCCGTCGTCGAGAGCAGCGCTGTATTAGGGTCGGGTCGTTGAGTAGTGTCGTGGGGTCAAAGTCGGGCGACGGGATCACCTCATTCCAACTTTTGATGGTTGACGTGATCTCGTCGTCAGGGTCAGTCAGGACGTGTCTAGGTCTTCTGATGTACTTAGGATTGCGGAGTCTGTTGGCTCTCGGCGGCCGGGGCGGCGTCATGGGGGGTCTGTCAGGGTTGTGGTCGAGGTTTGAGTCTGCTTGTCGGAAGTGGAGGCCCCTGCTTATTAGGGACGTGTTGTGGAGGCCCGGGGCAGTAGCCCCTCCTGCCCTCCCCCAAATACGGCCCTGAGGGCGCTTGGTAAGATCCACCACTGATTTCAGTGGAACCTGTGATATAATTTATAATAGGTTCCACTGGAATCTAGGTTAGCTATGATAAGTAATGCTAGACTGTTAGGGGCTATTCATTTATTACGTAAGACGGTTTAAGGGGGGGACCCCCCGGTCAACCATGTCTTATTTTTTCTTACAGGGGACAGGGGGGTGGGAGGCGGTTTTGATCGATCTTACGTAAGATTATTTTGCGCATTTTTATGATCTTACGTAAGATCGATCAAAACCCCCTCCCGCCCCTGTAAGAAAAAATAAGACATGGTTGACCGGGGGGTCCCCCCCTAAAACCGTCTAATAAGTGTGATAAGGGACAGCCTTTTTTGGTTAATCGCAATTATTTTATGGTAAACACTAGGGATGTAACGATACACAGTTTTGCCGATACGATACCGATACCGATATATAGTAGTTAATATCGGCGATACCGATACCGATACATTAGCTAAATAATGAAGTATGAATTTCAGATATTTTTATGTCCTTATTATAACTAATGGCAATGACTACTGGTTATATTTACCAGAGAGTCAACCTTGAAAGTGTAAAGTAAAAATAATAAATTGTCAACTCAAAATTCTTTTTTTTTATTAAGAACCAAAGATTTAATTAACAGTAATTATCATTGCACAAGGTAATAGAATAGACCAATACATAAATTAAGTCAGAAATTGAAATTACATTTTGCAGATTTTTTTTCATACAGCAAATTCTTCAAATATCGGTTGTATAATATCGGCGATACCGATATATCGGCCGATATATCGGTATCGGTATCGGTATCGTTACATCCCTAGTAAACACTATACAGTACGACATTTGACAGTGATTTTCTTTTATTTCAGAAACTACCGTATCCGAAATCTGTCGGCTTCATAGTTACCAATGAGCTATGTGAAAGATTTTCTTTCTATGGGATGAAAGGTAAGCCGGTAGTTCAACACTTTTTGAGTTTTTACACGACTGCGCAAAAAAGGAGTTTTTAATTCCTATTATTAGTATACACCGTGTTTTTTTTTGCTTTCCGTTAAATTCGTCACGTTGTTTCGTACGTCAACAGAAGCTACCTGGTATATCGCTTTTTGTTAATTTCGACGTTTTTACTTTTCATACAAAATAAATTATAACTAAGTTGATGACCATTTTAAAAGACACTTTTGAGTTAGTCGAAAGTTAATGTCAACTATGACAGTGTTGTGATTATGACAGCTCATTTATACTGGTTAGTGATTAAATTAAGATTATGAATATTTAAAAAACGGTATGAGTTACAACATTATAGTTTCTTGCAGAAATTAACTTAATTAGATTATAGATCTAATTAAGTTAATTAATAAATGATAAAACATCCGTCACTCTCACACACATTTTGTCAGAACGTGACGGATGCTTTATCATTTATTTATCGCGTGACAAAGCATAGCATCATAAGATTCATAAGCCTACTGAAGAATGTGTCCTCGAAGTTAACGGTAATCAATAAAAACACGGTGCATAAGTAATTATTACAATAGCTTAAAAAACTTAAATTAAAATGTAAAAGAAACCCCAGACAACCAACAACATATTCTAACAATTTTGAAAAATTGGTAGGTACATATAATTTTTTGTTGTTTTTTTAGGTTTTTTTATGTTCATGACTTTTAAATGTTAATTTTTTACTAAACCGTATGTAAAATGTTATTATATAAAAAAATCCGAACTTTTCATTTTAAATTAGAATATCTCATAAACGGCTGGGCTGAACCGATTTTAATGAAAGATGTCTAGAAGACCCATCGCTAGAAAACCTTTAAAAAAACCGCAGTTACAGTGCCGTTTAAGAGCAGACACTCTTACATAGCGGTCAAAAGTATAACACCCTCCTTTTTGCGTCGGGGGTAAAAAAGGGTCGGTCGGATGCCTTATAAAATCACTTTATTTGTCAATATTTCACGTAAAAGCCACTTTTTTCTCAGATACGCTTTGCGGTATCAACATGAAACATGTACCTATACTAAATATTAAGGCTAATGGAGATTTATGGTTTCGAACATTAACTGATTACGTTTGTAGCCTGAGTAGTTTCCGAATAAATCGGCTAAGCTGTGACATAGAGATAAGTGGCAATGCGTCCGTAAATCCGAATTCAATCGGCTTGCATATATTAAGTAGTACCTTACTTTATTGTCATTAAAGAAAATTTGGAAAAACTGACGCCGCGCCACTGATACAGATGTAATGTAGGTATACAGCGTGTAAGTCTAATACGGGCGAACAATTAAACCAGATATAGCGTTTAGTAGTGTTATCATTAATTAATATCATTTTTGAAATTACACTTAATAGTGACCTCGTAATTAATTTTTGAAAATTTACCGAGAAGCAATGTAGCGCATACATGCTTGTTATGACATTGCGAGATACGAGCTTTTTTAAAGTAACTGTCAACTAGCGTGTTTGTCAACTTGAATGTGTTGCGTTACATTGCGACCCGAATTATTTTGTATGGTAAATATTTTAATTGTGGTTTTAAGCAATAGTTATCTAAATATGCTTCTTAGGTCCTATGCTGACCACCGTTTCAATATTCGCCCGTATTAGATTTACAGGCTGTAGACAGGCGGTCATGGGGAAATTAAACTTTAAGGGTTCAGGAGATCCGAAGTCAAACCCTAGTCAAACTAGAGTTTGACTTCGGATCTCCGCGGATCACTACAGAAAAGCCAAAAAGTTACACATTGTGTTCCTTCAGTTGATTATACCTATCTACAGTGCAGCGCGTGGCTAGGTACTCGAATGATCCTTACGTTAATCTTTATTTATCTTATCAGCTGCAATTAAGTCAAGTTTATGCGTTTTTTAACCCACTTAAAACTGGTTACCCACCGTAGTATATCTATTATATGCCATAATTTCGCCATCGAAGTTAATCACTTTATCAGTTAGTAGGCACATGTGTATAATGTGAAATGCCACACTATTGCGTCTAAAGTTTAATGTAATGCAAGGTTTTATGTTATCGAGTGTATTAAAGACGTTAAATGGATTAATATCAGCTATACCTAAATACCTAACTTGTGCATGAGACAATAAAAGTGACAGACAGCCACTTAAACTAGAACGGCTGTAGATTTAATTTTCGAACAATAGGCAATTACGCCATGTTTGTTTTTATTTACATATAGGCAATGTGATTCCCCGATTGAAAAATCCCCGTTATTGTTAATCTATATTTGCTTGTACAAATAAGTAATTGTACATTGTTTGGTTAAAATAGGTAAGTGCCTATATAACTACGAATACGAAGCTGCATTGTTCGGGATTGGCCTTGAATAGGATACAGTATCTAATAAATATTAACGTAGGTAATTAACAATAATTGTTTTTCCAACACGTGTAAGTGCAACATGCAATCGTAACAGGCGTTAAGTTCAACCAAATCACAAATTTTATTGTTTTGTTAAGGTCCACCTCAAAAGAAAAAGAAACGGAAATCTATAGGCTAACTTTGTTGTACGTCCATCTGTTTGTCCGTCTGTCAACCCTTGCTCAGGTACGCGTGGAGGTATCAAGCTGAAATTAATATCAAACAGGTAGTCAGGTCTGCAATTCCGTAGAACAGTAAAAAAATAAAACTTCTAAGTCAACGCTATCTCGCATATATAGACCTTAGTAGATAGTTTAAATTTCAACTCGATACGCGTTCTCGAGATAAAGGGTTTTTAAAAACGGACAGACAGATAGACGGATAACAAAATGATCGGGTTCTGTTTTTTCTTTTTTAGGTACGGAACGTTAGCGTTCGCTGGAAAAACGCCTGAAATCGACCCAAACGCAAGGTGCACTTTGTACGCTAGTCCAACTCACACTTAACCAGCATTTTCCCAAAAAAGCAACTTTGAAGCAAACAAAACAATTCCAATCCCTTTTCAAAGTGACGTTATCTAAATGTCTTCTTAAATACGAAGGCAAAATATGCGTTTTGAAAATAGATGTGCTTCACTGACAAGTAGAGAAGTTTATTTAGATTCAATGACTATTAAAAGATTTCTGATAAAGTAAAGTTATTAACAACCGCTCAGCCTACAAACGTTAAAGTTAATCGTGTGGAAATTAAGAACTGCTTACTGATAAGACATGCTTCTTAATGCTAAATCTGAGAGTTATGTTGAGGTGATTTGAGTAATAAGAATGTGTATGTTGTTAGAGCAATCTATATTATTAAGCAATCTATATTGATGACATCAAATTCTGCTAAGATTTTTTTTGACACATTTTATCTATGCAAAACAACATAAGAAGTCGGAAAACTAGAAAATACAATCGGCTATTGATGCGCCAGCGCAAACTAAACTAAACTTTTAATTAGATACTCAATATAATAATATATTAGCTTTTCGAGACTTCTCATGTTGTTTTATGCGGACAAAATGTATCAAACTATGAAATGAAACGCATTTCAACTAACTTACGGTAATACGGGTAGGTAGATGTCGTTAAAGTGTCAATTAAGTGTGTATCTTGTATTTGGCAGTGCAGCGGTGGTATTTTCTTTTTAGGGTTCGGTACCCAAATTTTAACAGAAGGTGTATTTTAATTGTTGCTAAAATATCAATTAATAAACAAAATTAAATCAAGAATCAAAGGACCCCCCCATTTATTTTCCATTTGTCGCTACAACAAACAACAAATAATTATTTTCGGAGGTTTCAATTATGATCATTTTTATTTAATTGACTTACACTAAATAAAATTGACTTAACTCTTAATTTGATAGTAGGTACACATCAACACACACATATTTTGTGCAATATTTAAATTTGTTGAGGCTTGAATTATGGTATTTTTTAGACTTTGCCAAATTGAGGGTTAATTACGCTCGACATAAAAACCAATGAAAAGTTTATTTATTAAAGTGTAAGTTGTGTTATTGAGAAATATATTTTAGAGTGAGATAAATTGAACGGATGTTTACAAAAACAACATAAAAACCGTTGACACCTACTGTCATTAAAAAAATCGCTATAATATAATCGAATCAACCATTCTAAAGTCTATATTTTTTTACCTATAAAGTACGAAGTCTGAATACGACACGCTCATTGGTTCATTCAAATTAAGTACGTTAAGGTGGGTTTTCAGGCGGCGAGAAGGATTATTATGTCAACGCTTGTACAGTCGAGTTCATCATTATGTGAGCAAAGAAAGTACCAAAAACATCTGAATAAGAACCTATTGTCAGAAGCATAAGAACTAGATATTAGATCAGATCTTTTTGATCCGTTCTTTGCTCAGATAATGATGATTGATGAACTCGACTGTAACCAATAAAAAGGGAGAAAGTCATCCCAATACTTTATAGATATTAAAAATAGAGTAAAGTCGGTTATGTTGTTTTTGTAAACGGTGTTTCAAAAATCAACGACGCAACTGAAAAATCTGAAACATTTATCTGGTAATAAGGAGTGTTATTCCAATCATCAGAAAAAAAAGGAAAAAAATCAAGTCTATCTAATATTTTCATCCATTCCCAATTGATAAAATAAAGCCGTGTTAACTCTTTGATTACAGCGATCCTGTCGCTGTACCTTCGCGACAAGCTGGGGTACAGCGACAACGGCGCCACGGTCATCTACCACGTCTTCACGATGTTCGCTTACTTCTTCCCCCTGCTGGGCGCCATGATCGCCGACGGCTGGCTGGGCCGATTCAGGTGATCGATCACGAACTAAATAATGCTGTTAATGATGATAAATGCTGTTTGCTTATTCTTGGGCGGGAAAAACTCGTTGGCGCCGCGAGATGATCGCCCCGTGTAAGGGATTTCTACTTCTGCCGACGCGGCAACGTGTTTTTTCAGGCGCCTCTTGCATGTGTGCGCGCCGTTTACAAACGCACTAGGTACAAGCAAGAGCTTTTAGGAATGCGTAGCAATGCGCCAGTCGGGGTCGGACAAAATCTATCGTAAACGTGTATACTGCAGTGCGTTCGGATGCGAAAAAAGTTCAAGAAACATAAACCGTTACTCGATGATATGTTCGTACTGGATTATAATGATAATAATACTTTTAATGTTTCCATTTTCAGAACAATATTGTACCTATCAATGGTATACGCGTGTGGTAGTATCTTGATATCGCTGACCGCTATGCCTCCAATCAACATACCTCAATTGTAAGTATCTTTTCCTATCGTTTTGTAATATATAACATACACGTGTCATGTGTTGTGTCTTGAATACATCGCGATAGGTCGCGTGTTCAGTACCTCTAGCGCAACTGTGACGACTCTTTGTTGCGCGACAAATACCTACCTATGTACTGCCTATCCTTTTCCATTCCATATACTTAGTGTGACAGTGATAGGTCAATGACCTGTCACTGTCACATGGTGTGTCAACGCCTCTCTAGTTCTTATAAGCTCAGTAGCTCCAAATCAGAATATTTCTGAATAATAATATTTAAGTATACGGTAGCAAGACTAGGACGAAAAGTTCATGTAGATCGTATCTTTTCTCGCAGCTCACGGCTCAATAGAGCTACTTGAGAGCGAGTGAACGAGTGAGTTGAAAGATATACTCAGTTGTTTGAATCGGAACTGAGCTAGTGAGCCGGTGAGCTAGACCAAATGATATATATAGCTGTTTTGAATCACTCACTCGCGAACTACACGTGTCTACAGGTAATGCTCTGTCGCGCGACAAGCGAAGGCGCAGCCAGCTATGCTAGCTCGGCAGGTTTACTCTTACGAATATCTCCAAACTGTGTACCCACCGACCGAAAGAGGTAGAAGCGCAAAGAAAGTTAGCGAGATAGTGCGATATAGCCATATGCACGTATTTGTTTAACCTCCGCAATCCATCCATCGACTTCATGTCAAGAATAATATTTTAGTGTCATAGTCATGTATTTCGTTAGCAATTTTCTAATTTCGTTGCTTTTGTTTAAACCGTTCATCATATTTAAGGATTTGTACACAATCTTGTGAATTTAGCCGAAGTAAGGTTGGTATTTTTAGTAGTGCACGATATATTTTACCATTTCTGTGGATCTAGCGAAAAGGGGTACAAAGTTTTCTAGTAACCAGCTCCATCCTCGTGCCCGACTGCCCGTACCTCGCTACGCCCATCTTGAATAATCATCAAAACCTTATTAATCGTTCCGAGGTGATGAAGAAGCTCTGTTCTTTTGCTAAAGAATTCCTGTGTAATGCAAATTAGTTATCTAAAACTATATTTTTAGAATTCATAACCCGGGCCTGGCGAGTCGTTTTTAGGGTTCCGTACCTAGAGGCTGCCAACGGAACCCTATTACTAAGCGTCCGCTGTCCGTCTGCCACAGGACTGTCTTTTGAACCGTGATAATTGAAATTTTCACAAAGCGTGTATTTCTATTGCCACTATAACAACAAAAAAGAATAGGGGGCCTCCATACAGAGAAAACGTGTTTTATTTGGCGTTTTTTGCTCGACGGCGGTACGGTACCCTTCCTGTACGGATTTGACTCGCACATAGCTGGTTTTTAGGGTTCCCTACCTCAAAAGGAAAAAACGGAACCCGTATAGGATCACTTTGTTTTCCATCCGTCTGTCTTCGTCGAGTTGAAAATAAAAGCATATGTACTCAGGTATCCCTTGAACCGTGTAAAAATCAAACTTCTAAGTTAACGTAAAAAAATACGGCCGTTTATGCCACAAAAAACGTATATTTCAACACACTCAAGCTATTTTTTCACTTAATATTTTTGAATGAAAAATTGCTTTTCTGGGAAAATAAAAAAACACGTATACCTTAGAATTTGATTTTTTTTCAATACATAACATAAAATAGCCCACTTGAAAAAATGAAATGTTGTCAATTCAAAATGTATAGGGTATATATATATACTATCCGTTGATCTAGAACAATGAAATTTGGCGAGTAGGTAATACCGTATTATACTACAAGTATAGGCAACAATCTGAAAAGTATACATTTGTAATTAAATCATAAAAATATAGTCCTTACTAAGGGAACCAATATTTATAGGGTACTTTGATATATGTACCTACAAATTTGTACGGAATCCTCAGTGGGCGAGTCGGACTCGCACTTGTCCTTATTTATTTAATATTATATGTTACATTCATTCATACATATATGTAGGTACTTATCTATGCCGTACTCGTTTCCACGACAAGTTGCTCTTATCAAATTGTGCACAGCACCGTATATGAGTGAAATATAATTACTATCTCAATAAATCTTCCTTGATTGATTGTAATTATAACGTCCATCGGGCAGTTAAATTCATAAAGAGGTCACCGACATCAAATTCCTAAGACAGACAACGGATACCTACAATCCTAACCCGTGAAACTAGAAGCATGAAATCCTTCATGGTCTAGGAGGCACGGGTGAATTAATAGTACAAATAGTACATTAATACAGAGGCCGGGAAGTGAGGGGTTGCCGGCCGAGTACCTACACATAGATGGCCGAGCGATAGCGAGGCCTGATACTTACGAGGCTGGCAACCCCATTTCACGCCGAATTATGTATAGTGTTTTTCTCAAATATGCAATGAAATAAATTAAAACCCTCCAAAAAATCAAACTATACTTTCTAGAGACACTAAAAGTAGACAAAAAATAGAATTACATAATGAAAAATTATCAATTTCCTTTCCAATAGGTAACTGTTTCAGCCTACATTTTTACCGCGGATATTTAGATGAAATATTTTAAATGTGTATTCTTGTAGTTTAGTTTGCAATTTAATATTGCAGTGGAAGTGGAACCTCGATACGTCGAACCTCGATAAGGCGAAATCCTCTATACCACGAAATAAAATCCCGTTCCCTTCCCTTCATGCCCCAAAACCTCTATAACTCGAAATATTAGACCTCCATAAGTCGAAGTTACCGATGACTTATAAGACGTTTTAGTACATTTTACATGTACATTCGAAATAGATGAAATTTACCTTTAAATATACCTCGGAGGAACCCCGTTCTTTTGTTTTATATAACCTCTGTTTCTCGAAGTTTGTGAATAGGTATATACACGATGGAATCTAATCGGTAATCAGGTACCAGTTTTTCTAACTCAGTAATTGATAGCGGTCACGTTGATGTCGTAATTAGTTACATCTAAACAATTTTTTTTCTGTGATAATTTTTATTTCGAAATCAGTTTTATCCTAAATTCCTTGTCACCCTACTAATCTTTATCTGTGAGATTACAACCTCTTTAAAAAATTTATGGCAATGATAATTTATGAGTAATAAGTTGTCACTGTCATGTATGTAAACAAAGTCATAGAAGTTGCAAATATTGAATGAGAAAAGTAAATTAGTAATTAAAAAAACATGCCTCGACCATATCTGTGCTCAAATATCGAGCGTTACAATAATTGTAGGTACGTTTATCAATACAAACCAAACAGCTCAAGATGAACTCAAGAATTATGCCACAAAATTCATCCAAACGTACCAATTCTCACGCACAGTTTGAACCGCATGAACTAAAACCTCTGTGACTTCGGACAGTTCACAGTGCCAAACCACGCTCAAGCACTCGGCCGGCCTCGACGTCGTCCTGACGATCTGGATCGACGCATTTTAAGATACTTTGCTCGGGATCCTCGTAGGAGCAATAGGCAAGCAGCGAGAAGGTTTCATGTGAGTCAGTCCTTCGTGTGGCGGCTACTTAAATCGTCGGAATTGCATTCTTTTCATTTTCGGCTATTTTATCAATTTTAATTCGTTATCTATCACGCCCTAACTACTCATACTTCCAGAAAAGTTTATTTACTTAAGATCTGTCAAATTTTCCGCGAAAGCGATGGCACTTGACGTA
Source organism: Eudemis profundana (assembly GCA_947034925.1). Taxonomy (NCBI): domain Eukaryota; kingdom Metazoa; phylum Arthropoda; class Insecta; order Lepidoptera; family Tortricidae; genus Eudemis; species Eudemis profundana. The sequence goes on from OX344794.1 coordinate 34,489,867, forward strand.
TCGTGATCACGTGATTTTACTTCAATAATTAATGTAGGTGACCATGTATCCAGTGGTTATTAGTTTAAATTATGTTTTAACCTTTAATTAATTAAACAGTGAGGTATTTGTGTGAGACCTCGCCTATTCAGTTTGAATTTATCTAGATATTAATATTTGTCTACTCCTGATTATCGATTAGAATCCACCCTGTATACCTCTGTAACTCGAAGAAAAATTATGGCACGTATCTAGTCTATTTGAAATTTTACCTCTATAACTCGAATTTTTATTTATTTTACCTCTGTAACTCGAAGTTAAAAAGTACAGAAGCCTCTATAATTAACCTCTATAAGTCGATCACGGACGGGCCCATGAAAACCTCTGTAAGTCGTAGACCTCGATAAGTCGAAACCTCGTTAGCACGAATTTTTAAGCGTTTCCCTCGAGTTTGGACTTATCGAGGTTCCACTGTATTAGAAATTGTTTATAATGTGTTATTTCTTATGTTCATGTTGATTTTATGGGTAAATGAATCTTTAAAATATAGCAAACATCGTTTATTGTTTTTTTAATGGCTGAATGCCGTGATGCCGTGTCACAAATAAATGTGGAATGGAAATTAAAAAAAAAACACTTTTCCAGCCTAGGCCGGCAATGTTGTATGAAATTCCATTCAATTCCAAGTGTCAAGCCGCACCGGAAAGGAGGTACTTAGCGGCGGAAATTAAGGCACGTAATGTCAACATTTCATTGCATGTTTGAGAAAAAATCATTCCCTTCGGTATTGGGCCGACGGCGACGTGGAAAGGCACAGCGGATTTATTTCCTTAAGGTTAGCGAAGCGATTGAAAATTAAGGGGCTAGTAAAAACCGGACAAGAGCGAGTCGGACTCGCCCACCGAGGGTTCCGTATAAATACTTAAATTTAAAGATATATGCTTTAAATAATTACATTATTATGATTTAATTACAAATGTATAGATTTCAGATTTTCCCTATATTTGTAGTATAAGAAAGAAGGTACCTATTACTTGCCAAATTTCATAGTTCTAGGTACTCTAACGGAAAGTACCTACCCTATAAATTTTGGTTTCCTTGGGAGAGCAACGTACCTGTGACTCTTTTGGTGTTGCAGGTGTCTATGGGCGACGGTGATTGCTTACCATCAGGCGACCCGTCTGCTCGTTTGCCCCCTATTTCATAAAAAAAAAAAAAAAAAAAGAGACGAAATGTACGTTTTTTGTTTTGTACGTTTGTGTTGTAAGGGGTTAACCCCTTTAACAATACGGGACAAAAGTTTAAATATTTCCTTGAACAATGCGGTGTACATTTAAATAGTTTATTTTTTTCTTAAGAGCAGTTCAATTAGGGGTTAAATGTTATGCAAACAGGCGTGAATCGAGTTTTATTCACGCCAGGCCCATAATAGTTGAAGTAACAGACACATTGCATGCATAATTTCATTTAACTTACAGAGAATTCACAATAATTGCATTGCTACTGATAGCTTTCGGCACGGGCGGCATCAAGCCGTGCGTGTCCGCTTTCGGCGGTGATCAGTTCAAGCTCCCAGAGCAGGAGAAGTACCTGGGCTACTTCTTCAGTCTGTTCTACGCCGCGATTAACGCGGGCAGTCTGGTGTCCACTTTCCTCACACCGATCTTGCGCGCCGATGTGCACTGCTTCGGGGACAACGACTGCTATTCGCTGGCGTTCGGGGTACCTGGTGTACTTATGATCATCTCTATTAGTGAGTATCCGTTTCATAATAGGTTATTGTTAGAGTAACGTGGACTTTATAGAGAGTAGGTAGCCTTAGCCAGACGGTCACTTCCGTCACGCAAACGTCAAATAAAATCGTTGGAGTTTGGTTGGTGTTAAGAAAATGTCAGCATGTTGTTTCATCAGTTTTGTGTTAGTATCCTAGTGAAAAACCATTTTTTTATGTAAGCGTGTGAGAGTTCCCTCAATTATTCATGAATAACATCATATATATATGTCGCCGCCAACTACCTTTATTAGCCATTTGGTTAACTGCCTAGCCTTTTCATTAAACGGCGCCATAAAAATGTATGCGTGACGGAAGGGACCGTCTGGCTAAGGGCCAATACATACGGACTACATGCCAGCTGCGATTTGTATGGGAACTGCATCACAACTGCACGCCGACTGCGCAGTTGTGATGCAGTTTCCATACAAATCGCAGCTGGCATGCAGTCCGTCTGTATCGGCCCTAAGGCTACTCTCTATAAAGTCCACGTTACTCTAACAATAAGCTACGTTGGCTGTGACATATATATTTTTTCAAACTGGAGTTTGAAAAAATACCTCATCAATTACAAACACAATTTTTCATATCAATTTATCAGTTATGGTTATGGTGTTTTGAGGCAACAAGCATTGAAAATAATTAAAAAAATGCAACTGACCTGAGAACCTGTATCTTTTATTGAAGTCTGTTTAAAAATCGGGCAAACGAAGCAATTTCGGGATTAACGGCATTTACATTGTCATTAATGTTTTCAAAGCGATCGTGTCTTGAGCAATAGGTAAACAGATATAGATAATTCCATATTTATCTTTGAGTGAGCCGTCACTGGATTAAGTGCATAATAGGTGACAGTTGCCTGAGTGAATCTAGGTTAGAAGAAATAAACGTTTTACAAAAACTTTAATGTCCAATGGCAATACTAGGATATATTTTATAAACTTTTTAAGATTAAGGCCACATCGCAAATAAATAATTGCCCAGCTTGATATTTTAGCTTTATATCGTCATTGCTTTAGAAATAACACGTATCTGATAGGTACTGACTCCAAGTAAAAACGCAGTATAAAGTTCGTATGTAACTTTTGACATTTTTCTCTACGAAATTTTTATATACGGGGTTTCTTTTTAAGTAGTGACGGTATGCCCTATACCTATATCATATCCTATAGGCATTCGAACGGAAGACTTAAATGTATTTAATGAATGTTTCCTTTTCAGTAATCTTTGTGGCTGGAAGAAGACTTTACGTTGTAAAAAATCCCGCTGGCAATATTATAGGAAGAGTTGGTGCATGTATTGGTGTAAGTATAACCATTAAATTAATTGCACACTGTGCAGGCACAAGACACACATGTGCCTATATGATATAGTACATTATACAACTAGGGTGGTAATAGAAAGAAAGGCCGAGATCGCAGAAGTTGCGGCCCGAGCTGCAAGCGAGGGACGTAAATATGCGATCGAGGGCTTTCTTTATTACCTCCCGTGTTGTGTACATAATTTTATGTCTACACTTGGCCAGAAAGCGGCTTTTTCCGTACGCGCAGCGTGCGGAAAAGCCACTTTATGGCCAGGTGTGGCATAAAAATATTTTTTCATTCTCTATAAGAAAATTGCGGTGCACTTACACCATGTCTCACTTTCGTCATAAAAAAAGTCTCTTTCAGACACGTTGCGAGCACGGAGTAGGCACTTTAAAGGGATAAGTTCTTAGAGATAAGTTTGCCTTTGTGCATGTACATATATAATTGTTTCGCAACCTTGTACTGTAGGTACTTTTTATTACTTTGTACAATTTTTTTTTACATACCTATTTATAATTATAATTCGTACTTCGAGATTTTAATTCTAATTTGACGATGGGTCTGTCGGGTGTAGGTACAAAGAAGTACGAATTAGGTGCAGAATGCATAATGAATCGTGCCTTTTTATGTTGTGCTTAAAGGGTGTCACGTGTAGCAAAGAACAAGCTACCGTAATTTAATGAGTGTACCGCACGTAATAAATATTTTTTTATAGATTCTTTGTGCCGGGCGTCGTATAAAACACATCACGATTCCGACTGTTAGGAATGTAATGATTGAAATACACCTATTAGGTGGTAAAAAAGAGGACACAGGTGGTTCACCTTGAATTGTCTCGTCCTCGTCCCACACCGTTGAATAGGTATCTAATATCTGAATTATCAACACTATAGATATAAGTACCTGTATGTAAATCAACTAGGTACAAAAAATATGCTATTATTTGCTAATTGCTGAAGGCACAATATCCGACCACCGTCATGCCATTCATGTCAATAACGTTGTAAATACTGCATATATCTATTGTTCTCTTATGATGTTTATGAATGTAGGTAGGTACATAAATCCCGGTTAATTTGTATCTTGTTTGCGCCTTATGCGTAGGTAGGTATGCGATTTCATAGACAAGTTAGATACACACATGGCTCAACGCACACAGGTATACCTATGATTTAAATAAGTTATACCTACAGTAGTGATTCGGTTACCTTTTGACTTAATGTTATTTGTATAAAAGGGATAAGTCCAGCTTCTGCGAAGTTTATCTTTAATAAATAAGTATTAATTGATATGTAGTTCTCAAAGATCTAGGCGAAACTTAAGTAAGACTGACGTAAGTTTTCAACATGTTAGATTGAGAATAGATTACCTATATCTGAATTTCTATTTGTACCTATGTAACGGTGTGCAAAATAAACTAATCTTGTTCTTCTTTTCGACATATGTGCAACTAACTTTTGCCCGAGACTTTGTGTATAAATTAGTGATGCCCTATACCAATGGCCACCTCCCGTTTTACCTCCTTAAGAGATAATTTTCGGGATAAAAACTATCCCTGTCCTTCCCAGGTTTTCAAACTTCGCCTAAAACGGTACAGTGGTTTAAGTGTAAAAAGATAACAGACAAAGTTTTTTTCGCATTTATGATATTAATTTGGATCATTCAGCACCTTCCAACGGAATAAGATTACATAGTAGTAAGTTCAGAAATCTCTCTCTCCAAAAAAACTGTCGCTTGGCTCCGACCACCGGTCGGAACGCATCGGATCCGACCGTCTCTCTCTATCGCATAACGCGTGCTCTTTCTGGACGCTGGCTAAGGCTCAAGACCGCGCGGCGAAATCGCGGAGTGAGCCACTCCTGGCATAGTGTAACACAGCGATCGGCAACCTGCGGCCCGTGAACCGCTCACTTGCGGCCCGCGAGCCTCCCTGCCTAGTTTGTATATAAAGGTCACTATATTCAGATTTGTATAAAATCACAAATTATTAGCAAAGTGCGGCCCGCGTCAATTTGGTTATCTACTATGTGGCCCTTGGCTACTAAAAGGTTACCGACCTCTGGTGTAAAATAATTGCCAGCTCATTTTTTTGACACGTAATGTTATGCAAACCATATATGTATACTTTATCTAAATGGTATTTTTGTAGCATGCAGCAGTGAAGTCTGTGAAGAGCAAGGAGAAGCGAGATCACTGGTTAGACCACGCGCAGGAGAAGTATGGGCCAGCGCTCGTCGAGGATGTCAAGGGTCTACTGCAGGTGCTCGTGCTGTTCACGCCGGTGCCCATCTTCTGGGCTTTGTTCGACCAGCAGGTAACCCAATGAGAGCTAAATATTTTGAACTCACTAGATGTCTGGGTCTTCTCACAATTATCGACGCAAAAAAGCCTTAAGCCGATCAGAAAAAGCTTTATGCCACACCTGGCCATAAAGTGGCTTTTACCGCACGCTACGCGTACGAAGAAAGCCGCTTTCTGACCAAGTGTAGACATAAAATGATGTACATACACAACACGGGAGGTAATAAAGAAAGCCCTCGATAGCATATTTACGTCCCACGCTTGCAGCTCAGGCCGCAAATATCTGCGATCTCGGCCTTTCTTTGTTTTACCACCCTAGTTGTGTAATGTAGGTACTATTATGTTCACGCAATAAGAGCGAAAAATACGTCGTACGGCTAGGCGCGCCCAAGGACCTTCAAATAAATAGCCGGACAGAGCATCACTAATAAAGAACTGAAGCACGTCTAATCGGCCGTCTACCTATCTGTGTGTGTGCTGCTCGCAATAGAAAAAAACTAGTTGATGTGTGCGTGCGGCTCGTACGTACAAGCAGCCGGCGCATTCGAAATGTCTTCAGTTCTCCGTTGGCGAGCCTCCGTCTTGCTATTTATTTTAAGGTCCTTGGGCGCGCCCGGTCGATCGGAGCCGACGGCGACGCGTCAATAGATGTGGGGAGATCCTTAGTTGACAGAACGTCTAATAAAATTTACCATGCAAAATGATAACGTGAAGTGTTTTTTTTTTGTTTTCACAAAAAAAACTGTCCTAAGTGACAGTTACTTTCTCAGTATCTACCGTGGTGATAAAAATTATTTGGTCACCCGCCTTTAGCCCTGTTAGAACAATCTACGATACACGCGTAATATATTATGGGCATTACTAATGCCCATAATATATTTTTTTAGGTCTAATGCCGCATTAGACCTAAAAGAAAAATACGTATGGAGTTGGCACTTTGCAAAAGTCATCCAGACGACGAATTGCTTGAGTTTGGTTCGATTGCTTTTAACAGCAGATGGCTTACTGTCTAGTAATAAGATCCCAGCAAAACGGGACCACACCATCAACTCAATAAAATTTGATTAAAAAAATACAAACTTAATTTAGATTTGTTTGCTAACGTAGGTTTGCTATGCTACGTCCTTACATAACTAACAAACAAATCAGGAATCGATCTATTCAAAAGAGTATTAAAAACATTTGACACTTTGAATGTAGTCTACTTATATTGTCCTACAGGGTTCTAGATGGACGTTCCAAGCTGATAGAATGCGTCAGGATATCGGCAACTGGGAGCTCAAAGCGGACCAAATGCAAGTGCTAAACCCCTTGCTTATATTAATCTTCATCCCGATCTTCCAAGTAGTAAGCATAATTTTATATATAGTGTTAGACTCAAACACCATTACCATTAAATATATTATTTATTTACAACATTACACTACAGAAAACACAGGCTCAGGGATATTATCGATCAATCCAAGAATCACAGGACGCGGGTGCAATCCTCGCGCAATCCAGTCTGACGTCTCTTCTCTGCCGACGCCATAGTGATGTGTCACGCTCTTAGTGACGTATCACAGTGCAGCAACTTTTCATTCGATAAACGGCTAACAATAGATAGTGATGATAATGGATAACGTTTTCATTAGATGAAGTAACTGGACGTTTGCATACTGCGTTATTATGTATCTAAGTATATCACTTTTTACCCACGATACTCTTGGATGCTACAAAATCAGTCACATTTGGTCACATTTGGTCAGGGGTCTCCAAACAAACTTTATTAAAAAAGGGCCACACTGCGCTTTTGAAAATCTCGCGCGGGCCACACGACTAGGGCATGCAATACCAGATCATTCTCGGTACCGGTATTGTGACTAAATACCAGGATTCCATTCCATATTGGAGGTTTTAAAAAAAACGTTTTTATTGTTTTTTCTACGATTTTTTGTATCAAAAAATTAACAGTAGGTAATAAGCTTTTGGTGTTATGTGTGCAAAATCACAGTAAAAATCAGCCTTGAGGACTAGCATAAGTATAAAATTAACAAATCGAAACACCATCAATGCTAGCCGATCGCCTATTCCGATACGATGCGTAATAAAATTAGGATGGTTAGCGCGACCGTAAGCATAATAGGTGCATAATTTTACTTACATAACGACGATAGTAAAAAGTAAAACCGGAATTCCGGTATTTTGGTTTAGGGGGGTCATCCACAAAGTACGTCACACGATTTTTCAGACTTTTAGACCCCCCCCCCCCCCCCATGTCACAATGTCATACTTTTTCCTAACATATTTGAGCTTGTTTGTATAGGCTGTCACATTTGGCTAGACCAATGGGTGTGACGTACTATATGGATGACCCCATGGTCCTCCGAAAAAATAATGTGTGATTCCAGAAATCCGGTATTGCATGGCCTAGACACGACACATGGTCGACCACGGAGTTCAGTAATCTTTTTTTCACGTCATTGCTCGGAAAGGCAGCAATAGAATAGAATAGAATAGGTCAGAATTCAGGCAGACAGTTTTTAATATTGTATTACTTTGTAAGGTAGCAGGTGTTTTAAGTATTTGTGTGGATAAAAAAATTATAAATAGGTGTGGGTCGATTTCAGGCGTTTTCAGCGTTTTTTTAACTTCATTAGTGTCCTATTTTTAAGGAATCATCATATTTACTGGAAATATTTTGAATCCTCATAGCTTAATGTCCGGCAGCAGCTGTAGTCGATCGTATTTGATTTTTCAATGCATTTGCTCGATGTATCTATAATTTCATTAGTGTCATTCTCGATTTTTACTGCGAAGGGCTATCGAGTGACGACAAATTTAGATTGAATCATGTGTAGCCTCTATACCGTCTATCGTTTATAATAAGTACAAGTTAACTGTGATAACGACCGCTTGCTGCTATATTTGCTGGAACGCGAATGAAAATAACCGCCGCGGTCGAAACGCTCTGAAATCGACCCTTGTTTGCTATTCGATATTGAAGAATTGTCCGCGATATATGTATTTCCATCGATTTCCTTGGTTTTCAGTTAGTGACGCGCTTACCCGTGTTTTCACTTATAGGTACTATTTAATACTAATAAAATAAATAAGATAGAATATTTAGTCCAATTTTAATATGGCGGTTTAGGTTATTCAACTAATTCAAACTTTAACTTAAACCGTCTTATCTAATTCTTATCTTTTTGGCTATTTTAAGGCAATATATCCATTCATGACGTGGTGCAGACTTATAAGAAAACCTCTACACAAAATGATATGGGGAGGACTGTTGGCAGCTCTAGCCTTCGTCATCTCCGGTATTGTGGAGTTGAACCTTCAGGTTGGTATATTAACATTTAAATAACTATTAAATCGCAACTGAATCAACATTTTTCCATAGTCTCGCCAAACGTAACAGTTGGAGAATGCTACTAAATAATAGTACATTACAAACCGTAGCCAGCAAAGTAAAAAATGTCTGTAGGTATATGAAATGAAGCCGAGGATGACAAACATGTGATCTGAGGCTTTTTATTTACTGGCCAAGGATTGTATACTATTTTTCTGTTCGACGGAGCCAGAAAGCGGTATCTTCGTTTAGCGCAGCGGCCGGCAAGGTGACGCTTTCCGGCCGGAGGACAGAAAAGTGAATTGGCATCCGTTACATTTGATACAAATTAAAACATTTAGGAAACTTGGAGGCTATCATGAACTGATTTGCCTATATTGCTAATACCATGTGTTGTTCACAAGACACACTCTCGCCGAGACTAGGCAAGACATCCTTGCAGTCATTATTTTCTTACCTTTTAAGGTTCTGTGCCAAACATGTGCCAAAAGGGTGCCAACGGGACGCAAGTTGCTGGTTTGTCATGACTGCCTCGCCTGGTCTCGGCGAGAGTGTTCCTGTACAGTCGCTATGAAATAATTAAAATTTAGTACCTATCTTGTTTTTAGCCAACATATGGTACGCCGGTATCATCTGGATTGGCACAATTACGAGTATACAACGGATTCAACTGTGATTTCATACTAAATATTCACGAAGACAACTCTGGAGATGAATACCACATCGGGCCTCTATCTGTATACGAAAAACTGGACATCGTTGCCGACGGTTACATAGACCTCCCTTATTCATTACAAGGACAAAATAACACAGGGTGTGCAACAATAAATTACAATGGGACATTCAATTTGAAAGAAAAGACCGCTGTTTCTTTCTTCGTAAATAACGATGGCGTTTATAATTTTACCGACGACAACGAGAAAGCGATTGATGGAGTCGCTGTAAGGTAAAACTTAAACAGTTTAATGAGGCACTCTTATCATAAAACGTATAAACATTTTTACATCAATTAACTTGATAGAACTACAACTCATCGTGTATTTTTATGCCGCAAATCTCATTTCTGTAGTAATTGTTATAAATTTCATCCCAAAATTTGTAAGCTTTCTTGTCCGACCCAGGACGTACTAATTTAGTTTCTTTGCTGATTAACATTAGGCTATCGTCTTCTAACGTAGTCATTGGCCAGTGATCCTTACTTTGTAACGCGGGTGTAGGATCTCCAAATTTTGCAAAGTTTGCCCACCACATAGCCATTTGTTTTATAACAATTTTATTACTATCACTGTTATTTTTTAAATTCGTGTAATGCTCCCACAGGGGTTCACATTTCAATAAGTAACATATTTCATCACCGCTTGCTGCACCTTTGATCGGAAGTGTTGCTCCAGCCAAAGCAGTACTTCTTACCGAGTTAAATAATCCCACAAAGTTAAACTTATACGTGAATATTTTGTTTAATTTCAATTTTAAAAGGAACTTAATAAACTTGTACATGGGATATTTGTAAAGATCTGAAGTATATCTCAAAAATTCGTTAATAGACACTTGATTGTCTTGATTTGATATACCTTTTCTGAAATATTCATTCTTTATTTTACTAGAGATTTCATTATATCTTTCTGACGAATAACTATATCGACAACCGCCAGAAAAAGGTACCATAAACTTGAAGCCACTATAAAATATTTTCAAATATTCTGGATTGTGTATGAACGGTATTACTTCTGAAATACTTTCTTGGCTATTATACCCTACAAGTATGGGTAAACTAATGTTGAGTTTTATACTACGCCTAAATAGGTCATCAGGTAGAAACGTTATTAAAGACTTGTTAGATTTTTTTTCTTTAGTAGGTACGAATGGAACCAATGGCCTTTGATAATTGATAGCGTCAAGAGTATTGTAAATCTTTTGTGACGCTGAAATAATTTCCTGCGTAGACGCACCTAACAGCCTTTTAACACCCTTTTTCTTTAGCTCCTCGGTTAATCTTTCTAGCTCAAAACCTCCCTTGCGTGAAATGAGTGAAGCCGAAAATAATGCGCCACTTTGTAGAATCATTTTGGAAAACAGTTGACGTGCTTTTGTCATAAGTAGCCATGACAGAAGAGTGGCCGCCGATCCGCTGCCCATGACGGTCACTCTCTTATTGTCTCCAGCAAAACTCTTTATATTTCTTTTTATCCATTTCAGGGCCATCACAATATCTTTTAATCCCATGTTTGCATGAGAATCGGTTTCGTTAACTTTCAAAAATCCAAACGGTCCTATTCTGTGCGAAACAGTAACCAATAAAATATCATTGTCGATGAGAAAATCTGGGCCATGTAAATGGCTAAAGCTTGAAGTAAATGCATAGCCGTGTATCCATACTATCACCGGCTTTAAGAGATCCGTACCTTTTCTTGGGAGATTTGGCGTGTAGATGTTCAGATAGAGACAATCTTCACTACCGTACAAAGCGTGCTTATGGATAATATGTTCTTGCGCGCAGGTTCCGTAGTACTCTATGCTTGCATCGAGATGGATTTTCCATTTTTTCGGGGCAACAGGATCCTTGAATCTCAAGTTTCTAATTGGAGGTTGTGCGTAAGGAACTCTATAGAACGCATAGAAATGTCTCCTTTCGAATACTGTACTTCCCCTTATCCCAATTAATGTTCCTTGTCTTACATTTACTGAGACTTCGCGAGACGTAATTCCCATAAACAGTGAAAATAAAAAGCACCACCATCCATGCATTACTTAATTTTACTGGCGGTTTTTAACTAGAGCTATCATGAATGTTTTATCAACAGTTTTAAATTAAAATCAGTCAACTGTCCAATGTTTTGATTAGGAGTTTAATTTTAGGTAAGAATTATATAAGTTACGACATACAATGAATTCTGCTATTTATTCAAATAAAAAAATAGGTAAACTCGTGCTTTTTCTGTCATTGTACGAACATGATATTGAAAATACGAGTAATTTAGTTAACCGTTTTAGTCATAGGAGCAGATTTAATACACCAAAGTGCATGTTTAATTCAAAGTTATCTGTTTCAGATTTTTATCGAATATAAAAGGTATTGCACAGATATCTATTACAGACATGAAGAAAAATCAAACTAAATTAATATTGCAAAGTAACGATAAGGATAAGAAGATAATAGAGAGAGGGTCGTACGACGTGATCGTAGCAGACCAGACTGTGCTCACTGACTATGCGTTCCATACCGGCGGCGTGTACACAATCAACGTGTACGAAGAGACAAATGGAACATACGTACGTACTAAATCCTACTACCTAATATTATAAATGTGAAAGTTTGTGAAGGTTTTTGGATGTTTAGATGTGGATGTTCGGGTGTATAGCGTGATAACAATTTAATGGATTGAGATGAAAATTGGCATACAAGTACACCAAGTCCTAGATTGAAACAAGATACTTTTCACACCTCCTATTCAGAAAAAAGTATTTTGATCCCTCATAAGAGGGATCAAAGTGATACTTTTCTCTTCAAGGACTACCTACAGGGTATTTTTAGTTTGAACCTGCTTAGAATATGCCATTGCCATACCATACATTATAGACTCTACATATTGACTCTACATATCAACTCTACATATCGACTCTACATTATTGACTCTACATATCGATTCTACATATCGACTCTACATATCAACTCTACATATCGACTCTCCATATCGACTCTACATTATCGACTCTACATTATTGACTCTACATATCGACTCTAAATATCAACTCTACATATCGACTCTACATATCGACTCTCCATATCGACTCTACATTATCGACTCTACATTATTGACTCTACATATCGACTCTACATATCGATTCTACATATCGACTCTACATATCGACTCGACATATCGACTCTCCATATCGACTCTACATTATCGACTCTACATTATTGCTCTACATATCGACTCTACATATCGACTCTACATATCGACTCTCCATATCGACTCTACATTATCGACTCTACATTATTGACTCTACATATCGACTCTACATATCGATTCTACATATCGACTCTACATATCCACTCTACATATCGACTCGACATATCGACTCTCCATATCGACTCTACATTATCGACTCTACATTATTGCTCTACATATCGACTCTACATATCAACTCTACATATCGACTCTACATAAAGTCGATAATAAGGAATGGCCCAGACCACAGGTGTTTGGGGTCCGAGCCGCAGGCGAGGGCCATAAATATAATATGGAAGTGGTAAATTCGTCCCGTCCGTAAATAGTACATTACACAACTAGGGTGGTAATACAAAGAAAGGCCAAGATCGCAAAAGTTTGCGACCCGAGCTGCAAGCGAGGGACGCAAATATGCGATCGAGGGCTTTCTTTATTACCTCCCGTGTTGTGTACATCATTTTATGTCTACACTTGGCCAGAAAGCGGCTTTTTCCGTACGCGCAGCGTGCGGAAAAATCCACTTTATGGCCAGGTGTGGCATAAAAGTAATAAACGTTTTATAAAATAATAAGGAACTGTAATATTAACAATTTCACATTTCATTTTATTAAAAATGTGTGATGCTCTTTGACTAACTATATATTTAGTTTTTCTACTCCTGTACTGTTATCTGTCTTTTACTTGGTCACGAACACTAATATAAGAACATACATAATATGAGTTCAGAGAAGTCTATACTCTATTCCCCATAACAGCACTAGTGTCGTTTTAGGCACTTTATGTTATTGCCAGCAGCCACAGACTTCTAAATCTAGGTTAAACTTAGGTCAAGGATTAAGCGCTCAATTTTAACTTTACGGTAAAAATGCACAACTACCAACTTAACAAACAATTAAATTCCTTCGGTTTTTAAGAAAAACAAAACTTTCCGAACTAAGTTCATTGATGCCAACATAAAAAAAGTATTTTTAATTTAAGTATATTTTAAATTAAAAAAAAAGTTTACCATAGACACCATACTGTCAGTCAAACGTCATATTTGCCTTGTTTCCAGGTTATGATTAATTTTGTATTGTATAATTTAAAACCTCGTCGTAGAAAAAGTATTGTATGCAACGTTGTATAATTAAGTCAAAAAACGCTCATTGCGTCTCTATTTGCGATACTCGCCGCATTCGCGGCTCGTATCGCAACTCACGCAATTCGCATTTTTTGAACCCACTTATACAACTGTTGCATAAAATACTATTTCGTTATTTTGGTAGGTAGCGTTTGTATTTAAATTTTCCTCATAGTCGGTGTGAAAAGCAGTATGTGTCACAAGGTAGCAAAATTATTTACACCACGGGCGTTAACACTTGAATCCCTCACTACGCTCCGGATTCTACTTTAGAATCCCTCGCTACGCTCGGGATTCAATTGTAGAATCCTTCGCTTCGTTCAGGATTCAATGTACGCCCTCGCCGTAAATACATCATTTTGCTCCCTTGTGACACAATCTACTATTGTATCCCAGTAGGGAATTTCCTAGAGATAATAACGGAAGGACGCAAGCGAATCCGTGGGTAAATGCTAGTAACGTTTATAATAGGGTTATCCAGCTCGAAGAAAAATATTGGTTTTATTTTTTAGTTTGATACATTTTATTTGCGAGAAATTACATGAGAAGTCTCATAAACACATGCAGCATTTCATGCAAAAAAAATGTATCAAGGTATAAACATGTTTCAAATATAATTGATGCTGTAGAAGCAAATAATAACGCTCTTTATGTTTTGTGTAGTAGAAAACCGACCGAATTGCCATAGTTTTGATTACAGGTAGCGAGTCCAGTGATCATCACGCCCCCGAACAGTGTGCACATCCTGTGGCTGGTGCCCCAGTACGTGGTGATCACGATGGCGGAGGTGATGTTCTCGGTGACAGGGCTCGAGTTCTCGTTCACGCAGGCGCCGGCCAGCATGAAGTCGGTGCTGCAGGCCGTCTGGCTGCTCACCGTGGCCATCGGGAACTTGATCGTGGTGCTTATTGTGGAAGGAAATTTCCTAGATGCTCAGGTAACCATTTATTTTATACATGTCGCAGCCAACTGGTTTAATTAGCCATTTGGTTAACTCCCTAGCATTTTCACTAAACTATGACCCGCCAGCAGGTCGTCGAAGCCCCGCTGTGCGGGGCTTCTATTTCTGCTCTGAGGGACACAAGCTGACTAACAAACCTAACCTAAAATAAGGAGTGTGTTTAATGAAAAGGCTAGGCAGCTAACCAAATAGCTAGTTGGCGGCGACATACATATAATAAAATTGTAGAGAGACTATGTTTGTGCATGCATCAAGCAAAAACTACCGGACTGATCACCGTGAAATTGGGTACACCGGTATTATGATCACACTTAACACATAAGATACTTTTTACCCGATTAAGATGAAGCAAAAAAGACATTTGAGATCCGCCAACGTATTTGCAGGTGGGTGGGCACTAGCTATGGCCGTATGCTTGTCTGCAACTCCAGTTGTATAAAAAATACATATAGGTAGACTCAGTATGCTAAAATTTAAATAAGCCTATTATGTAGATTTTTGTAAGATCCCTGATGTTTATTTATTTGACACCCTCAGTGGAAGGAGTTCTTCCTGTTCGCGGGTCTGATGGTGCTGGACATCCTCATCTTTATGGCGATGGCGTTCCGATACAAGTACGTGGAGCTCCGGTCGAGCACCGAGAACTTGGGCGTCGAGGAGATCAAGATGCCGCCGAAACTCGACTCGAACAAAGACAGTAAAGATAATTGATAGAAAATAAGTTGTTATAAACTGTAAAATAACTTGTAATATATGTTTTGTTAACAATTTCATGTTTTTCGTCTTATTTTCTTCTCGGCCCTCACCTATTATCCAATAAGTATACGGTGCATTTATCTTATATGTACCTAATTTAAATGATCATATGGTTACCAGTAGAGTGGCGTCCAAAGAACTCGATTCCTACCGGCTTGCCTAATATCAAGCATTTGAGCACCTTATTCTACAGCTCTTAAGGAAAATTTACGCCAAATCTGCACCGGCTTGCCCAAGGATATATTTTACGCCACGCCACTGATGGTTACCATCCGGCTCCATCATCAGATCAGCTCCATGTCATAATAATATTGCATTGTCATCTAATTTACTTATTCTTGCAAAATTTCAGCTCAATCGTTTGAAGATATCTGCTTCAAAATTGAGTTGCTAGATTCTACCCAAACAAACATAGTTACATACATACCTACATTGCAAGTTATATTTATAAAAACTTGTAATAATTAAAAGCTACAATGTAATGCTTATTTTTTGGATTAATGCAGTTACTAACCGTGTATGCATTCGAATATCAGAATAACGGTTACCTTGAAGTTTTCGAAGGGATACATTTTTTCAAGCTAGCGAACCTATGTCAGCAGAGGACGCCTCTAGGTCAAAATGATGATGATGGCTCACTAGCCTCGATTTCGCTAAATCGAGGCAACCGATTATATTAACTTTACTATAGTCGGACTACGCTAAGTTTGCAGAGGTCGAAAAAAGGTTTTATTAAAATATATATATATATATATATATATATATGGCAACATGAAGAAACTACAGCAAGAGGATTATTTGATCTTGGTACTTGGTAATATTTTTTCCCTTTATTACAAAATGTGTCTACATACGAGGGTCAAACTGAAAGTTCTTAGAAAATCAAAAACTGAACAAACTATCAAGTTATTGGTTTTATTACATCTTTTCAAAATAGTCTCCGTCACATCAATTCATCGCTGCATCCGATGGAACCACTGAGAAAAGCACTTTGCCCACTCGTCCTTAGGGGTCTTTTCTATGGACTTTTTGAGCTTCGGTCAAATAATGAGGTATCCGCCGAGTAAAAATCTTCCTAAGCGCTAAATGTTCATGAAGGATTTTGTGGTCTTGACTCATACCGATGCCTAAGCTTGTGCGAATCTGCTGATAGGTCACTCTTTTGTCAGTCTCTATCATACGCCGCACAACACTGATGTTATCTTCAGTCGTCGCCGTAGAAGGCCGTCCCTCACGCAGATCATCGGTGAGATAAGTGCGACCACGTTTATAGTATATTACACAACTAGGGTGGTAATACAGAGAACGGCTGAGACCGCAGATGTTTGCGTCCCGAGCCGCAGGCGAGGGACGGAAATATGCGATCGAGGGCTTTCTTTATTACCTCCCGTGTTGTGTACAGTATTTTATATCTACATTTGGCCAGAAAGCGGCTTTTTCCGTACGCGTAGCGTGCGGAAAAAGGCACTTCGTCGACCGTAGGCTGAATTACGGTAAGGGTAGAGATGTGCCGTTCCCGGGAATATTCCCCACTTGTATGGGGAATATTCCAGCGGTGGGAATATTCCCCATACAAACGGGGAATATTCCCGGGAATGGCACATCTCTAGGTAAGGGACAGGCAAAACAATGTCCCTTACGCTAATTCAGCCTACGGTCGACGACTTTATGGCCAAGTGTGGCATAAAATGCATTAAACCAGTTGTAAACAGTGGCACGAGATGGGGCTTCATCGTGAAAGGCCAATCGAAGTCTATCATAACTTTCTTGTTGACTTAAATGACATCGAAAGTCGTAAAAAATCATTGCACGGAAATTTTCAATATAAATTCATCCTGACGTAACACAGACAATTTTCAATTTGCCGCCAAATCGCGAAACAAATGACAGATGAATGGAATACACACACAATAATATTAACAAAGAGTTCCATTTTCAAACTTAAAACTTATTTTTTCATTATATATTTAAACTCTTTTAAAATGTTCTAAAAACCAGTTCTAAAAACTTTCAGTGTCGCCCTCGTACCTGGGCGTTTTCCAAAAAAACGTGTCCGAAAATTTGTATGGATTTTTTTTCCACTACGTCACGTTCATACAAACTTGTACGTGACGTAGTGGAATAGATATCTGGGTCAGTCTTGCACACATCCATCTAGTTCCAACCAAACTAAGCTATTTGTTCCAGGGTTTTGGATTATTTCTATGTATTTAAGTATTTTAATTAAATATGTACATGTATAAAAGCATTGCTTTGTTTGGTTGCAACTAGATCGATTTGTGCAAGACTGTCCTGAATATTTATTTCAGTAGGTTTGAAGACATATTATGTACTTATTAAACGGAAAGATATTTGCCAAGTGTCAAGACTAATCAATCCTTTTTCTTGTGATGTTACCACATGCATTTTTTTAATAAAACCTTTTTGTAACCTCTGCAAACTTACTTAGTCGCACTCTAGGCAGCTTCCATCCTCCCTTCGGGTAGTGAGAGCGGCCAAAAAGTGTACTTGGGACGTCGTAGTGGCCGACGGCCAAACAAGCGTCCGAGATATCACTAAATCGACAAACTTCTTAAAGACCTGTGTCAGCTTCGAGTAGCCATTTTCGATCGGTAGCACGCTGCACAGTACATAACGCAGGAAAGAATGGAGTAGCTTAGTGTCGGGGGCCAAGATCCCCTTCGAAGCGCTGAGCCAGCGTAGTAAGTAAGTGAGGTATTAAACTATAAGTATTAAGGTGATTCGTCGGTCGGTTCTCCATACAAACAAAAAGAGGATCATCATTTACTTCCCGGACATCATCATATGAAAACCAAACGTTTTTTGCTAAAAATAAATGTTTTGGCTTTTTGCGAGTTTTCATAACATTTCGCGCAGATAAAATGCATAAAGTTATAAAATTAAAGACGTTTCAACCACGATTGACGTCGTGGAAGCAAAATAATGATGACCTTATCTGTGTTTATATTAATGGAAAAACCACCGATTCGAATCTGCGAGAAAATCGAACTATAGCATAAACTCGTAGCGTAAAGAAAGGACTGTCAAATACAAATATGCTCTTCAGAAGCAAAACGTGGCTCGTTAAATGGCGTGAACACGTTATACAATTGGTTTTGGGTAATTTGTGTGTTGTTCCCATCGAACTCTGGGGCGAGGGCCGCGGCCCCTACTATACGGATAAACGGGAACCCGCGGAGGCACCCAAACTTTGTCCAACAGTCTTTTATTTATACGCTTGAGTTCAGTCGACTGTGCGATACACTATATGTATATCTACATGCCTATGCCCAGATAACATTTGTGATAGTAACTAGTACAGCAGTGAATTATATGACATCTAATAGAGAACCTAATCCAAATACTAATCAAAATTGTTCATGAAATGAACAAAATTTACTACCGAGAAAAGTGTAAACAACTAAAACATAAAGCACATACCTCATTAGTGATAGTTAAAATAGATAACTAAATAAAACAAAAACAAAAGGTTTAGTCTAGGTACAGTAGAATAAACAGAGATGTTAAGGTACCTATACAGCCTGCATACTCATCAGGCTACATTTTAGAATGTATAGAAGCACTAAGTACAGTAAAACGATTAAAAAATTTTCTTCATCCTTAAATACTAAATTCAAAACTCTGATTTAGTCCATATTCTGATACCTAAGTATTTTTGTTTGAGAACCAGCGTGATCAATTGAAATGAAAGGGCCTGCAGACGACTAGTTGATAATTGCGTATAATAAATGCTCTAAAACAACAAACAGAGACAAATACGGGTTGGGGTTCACGTCTGTTTGCGAGTGTCGATTACTTACACACTGATTTGTAACTATGGAAACTTAGCTCATCTTTTAGCACTAGTGCATTGAACGTTATTATTATCAAGCGTATCGTATTTTACAATACCCGTATGCTTCTGTCGCCATTTTACCAAAGCTTTATTTTCTTGTGTACATACCAAATGCAATTGAGTTTGACGTCTGAGTAGTTGATTTTATTTTTTAAATCATTAGTACTTAATAGAGGTGACAGCATAGTGTCAATTATTAGGCATAAGCGTGACAAACACTAGAACGTTTGCACTTACTGTTTAAGTAATATTAAAAATAGGCGCATGTTAAATAACGGTGAGATTGACAAGAACCGGGAAGTAACTTTGTGATCTGTATTGGGGTCGAGAGGAAGTGTATAATTTTGGGCAAATATGTACCCTTAGAGGAATGTTAATGGAAAAATATCTCAGAAACAGGTTACGAAGTTCAACATCCTCGAAATTGCAAACGTACTCGCTGCCTTGTTATTAGTACATCGAACGGTTATATTTCGGGTCCCGAAACTTTAATGACAGTGTTTGAATGTAGTTCACGACACGGATTAATTAATTGTAGTTAGAAAAAGTTTTTGCAAAGACTCGGTACATGTTCCGGGCACTTGGGCCGCGAGCGCGGCGCGTGGCCGGCACGCGGCGCACCACCCGTGTGCGTGCGCGGATAATCCCACCAGGCCATATGCAGACAAATAAATAAATTAACCAAATCCAACCGTGGAAGTTAAAACGCGGTTACGAATGTTGGTTTTAAGACTTTTCAAATTAAATTAAGACTCATGTGAAAGTTGATTGGGGAACTTTAAATCCAAAGCGATGTCAATCAAAGTTTTAAAGTGGTGCATATTTTAAAAAGTTAAAAGCTGGTTGGCAATGGGAAATTAAATAAAAACACAGATTTAGATTTTTAAAAGGTTTATTTATTGACCCCGTATTTTGTAGGTTTGTTTCAAATCTTGCGACAGCTTTTTCAACTAATTGTAAGTACTTAAAAAAAAGCTGTAGCCTAAAAGTTGTAGCCTAAAAGTTTCTTTATAAGTTCCGCTTGTATCATTACTACTGTCTACAATTTCCTTTTACTTGAGAATATTTACACCTTGAAAATATTGTTTCATGGTAACTAGACATGGGTTTCTGTAAAAAAAGTAGACAATTTTTTTATCAGAGTTCCGCACCAAAATGGTAAAAACGGAATTTAGTGCGACTCTTTCTATCCGTCTGTCACAGCCTCAGGAACTTACTTTAGTAATTACTTACGTTCTGTGTGGGAAATAAAAGATTAAAGTATACCTAACCGAAACTAAACTGAAATCTGAGATGTTTCTCACATCTCTTACAGGGAAAGCATGAAGTTGAAGTGGAGTTCGCATTTGATAAAATCATAACTACTTACCCGCGAACTGTGGTTGGCATTCAACAAAGAAATCAAGGGTCGTGTCACTCGTGGACACAGTTGTGCACACATGCGTTCAACAAGGCTCTCAGGATGCCGCACATAATTCGGCCGACAAGAGATCTCACGCGAAAACCATCAAACATGTTCGTGCGGGGCGTGGTCGCGCGTGTCGGCGCGTGGCGCGCAGTCCGCGACAAATCAATTACTAGGGCCAGCACACCCGGGCACGACTTCCGAAATTACCTACAAATTACATCCCTTGCCAAAATTGCCTCGTAATTAATAGGTCGAATATGTTTTGGCCCAATTTGCTCTGGCAATTATCGCGTACCTATTGAAAGTTTTCAGTTGTATTATTAGCCGCGTTCAAAACTATCTTCACCACTGGAAGTCCTTTGAAACCTGTCCTTACCTAGTTCTCCAATTATTTTCTCGATTCGATTTTCTACATTCTAGACATATATGGGTAAATCAACTTTTCTTTGCTTTATGCAAAGTTTGCTCTTTCTCCTTATTTGTTCACCTTTTGCATGTTTTAACATGATTTAAATGGAACAAGATCTTACATCTAGAGATAGATTAGGTAAAAATAAAAATCGTTTTTAACAAATAAATACGAACCCTTATTTTTAACCGACTTCCAAAAGGACGGTTCTCAATTCGTCTGTATGCTTTTTTTTTGTGTGTTTGATCACCGATTACTTGAAGACGGCTGGACCGATTTAGAAAAT
This sequence comes from Eudemis profundana, assembly GCA_947034925.1. Classification (NCBI taxonomy): domain Eukaryota; kingdom Metazoa; phylum Arthropoda; class Insecta; order Lepidoptera; family Tortricidae; genus Eudemis; species Eudemis profundana. The sequence continues at coordinate 34,511,305 of OX344794.1, forward strand.
TCTTTTTTTAGGGTTCCGTACCAAAATGGTAAAAAAGGAACCCTTATGGTGCGACTCTGTCTGTCTGTCTGTCCGTCTGTCACAGCAAGATATCTCAGGATCTACTGATGCTATCGACTTGAAATTTGGAATAGTGTTAAGAACCGCTAACCCGAGCTTATAGGATGTAAAAAAATTCTTGTAACTTTTTTACTTTTTTTTTAAAGGGGTCCGTAATGAGACCTTGCAAATTGAAAGTAGGGCTATTATATTGAGTGAGGTATCAAATGAAAGGGCTTAATTTGTAGATTAAAACAGTATTTTTGTATTTCTTTTTAAATAAGTAGTTTTTGATTTATGGCGAAAAACGTTAAAAAAAATACCGTTCCCCCCCTATTATCTTCGAAGTTACTGAACAGAAAAATCTGTAATAATTACCAATTATTAATGTCATCCTATATATTACAGGAAAAATAGAACGGTTTTCCTAACTTGCACTGTTTTTGAGAAATTTGCAAAAATCTTAACACATACTTATTTGCTCCTACTAAACTAATCGCCATATAGTTTTTCTTGGACTATTCATGTATCTACTTATGAGGTTGTACGGAACCCTCGGTGCGCGAGTCCGACTCGCACTTGGCCGGTTTTTGTTTGAAAGGGTACACTTCCGAAGTGGTCCCATTGCAACCAAATCAGGATCTGATAATGGAATCTTGGAGAAATCTAGGGAACTCTTCAAGTATTATAGGCACACATATAGCGATTTCGGTATTTTTTTCGTAATTTCTCGTCCATTTCTTATTAGCAATGAGTTTTTAGTAATCACCGACTTCAAAAAAGGACCAAATGTTTATGTAGGTTTCTTCCCCGATTACTTAAAAACGGCTAGACCGATTTGGAAAATTATTTTTTTGTTTTAAAGGGTATACTTTCGAAGTGATTCCATTGCAACCAAATCAGGATCTGATGATGGGATCTTGGAGAAATCGAGGGAACTCTTCAAATATTAGAGGCACACATATAACGATTTTGGTATTTTTCTTAGTTTCTCGTGCATTTCTTATTAGAAATAATTATCCAGTCTTAACCGACTTCAAAACAAAGAGCAATTTTTATGTAGGTTTGTTCCCCGATTACGGCTATTTGATTGAAAACGGCTAGACCGATTTGGATTTTTTTTCTTTTAACTAAATAGACTTAATTCTATTTGGTTAAAACAATATTTTTCCAGCGCCACTAACAATTTAATAATTAATTAAATTTTTAAAACAAAAAATAAAAACCGACTTCCAAAAACTCAAACTAAAAACCAGAAAATAAACAGGGTTATTTTTGTAACAAAATATCATTATCTCAAAAACTATTACAGTATTTAGTAAATTTTATACCATTTTAGAAACTACAATAAATGCGCTATTTTTTTTATGTCATGTGCCAGGTTGTGTTGGTACATTTTTTTTTCACCACCCTCGTTCGAAATCAGACGTGAAATTTGGAAAAATCTAAACATTATTTTTTGATATCCTACTGCGGCCACACCATGAAGAAATTAACAGAGAATTACATCCAATAACATAGTTATTTGGCTACCCATATCAAAAAACAGATTTGAAAAATACTTGATATTTTAGTCATGACACTCAAATAACCGAGTCAGGGTATCACTTAGAACGAGTTTTGCAAAAACGTGAATATCTCGAAAATTAAGAGATTTTTACTGAGGTCAAATTTACTAAATCTGGTGTCTTATGAGCTGGTCTATCAGCCCTTTTCATATCAAAATTGGTTTTAGGGACATCCTGTATATTTTCTGAGTAGAGACATCTGCGTTAAGTATTGAAGTGGAAGGCTCTCGGGCTGCGGTTTATGCGAGCTGTCAGAAGCACGCCTGTGCTCACCAATAGGAGGAAGCGCTGGGCATCGATCCAATGGGCACCCTCCCACAATATCGTGCAATGCGCCTGTGGGAAAAGAAAGTAACCAATTTTCCTCTGAAAAGAAAATTAAGAAAATTCTATCTATGTTTCATCATAAATCAAGAGCTGTGTATCCGGGAGAAGTTTGGTTAAGCAATAATCATATGAATTATTTGAATATTACTCCGTTTTCTTGGCCCAATTTTTTGAAAAATGCTTCCTACCTCACTTGGAATAGGTAAGTAAGAAACAAGTCGCTTAACCAAACTAATTTCTTAAGAACTGTGTAAAAGTACCTATTTAATAACTACGTGGATTTTATATCAAGACAACGTATGGAGCGCTCCCTAATTTGTTTTTTTTATGTTCCTGCATTCATCTCATATTAGATAAATACTAATTACCTACTAATATGGCTACGTTTGCTTGAACTATTTTAATGCACCCGAAATGTCGATCGAAGTTTGAAGGTACCCCATACATTTTAGATACTTATCTACTTTTAAAGTAAAATTAGTCAGTAACAGAAAAATCATAGACATGATTTAGGATCCAAACAAAAGATCAGCTACAACCCTCTGCAACGCAGTCGCCACTAACTCCGCCCCAATCTGCCCTCGTTCTTGTTAGCGACACCCATTTAGGGGTCGCATCGCGTATAGGCCGACTAATTTCACGCAAAAATAGAACTTTGGATAAGGGGGTAAGAATGGTTTCAGCGGAATTGCGCGCCCAACCCCTGCTTTGTCACATACAGAATATAACCACCCCCCCCCCCCGTACTATAAAGTTATTGGCTCGATGCCCGAAAGCTCACAACGTCCGACGATACCCGTGAAGTAATTTGTACGTCCAGTCCTTATTAGTGGGGTTTTCATTTTGTGTTTATTCAAAGTATGTCAGGAGCCAGAACGCAGATTGCAGATTCCTCAACTTCACCTCCTCTAAGGTAAGTTCTTTTGATACAAGCATTGCTTCGTTTGGAATTAGGTAGATTTGTGTAAGATTGGCCCCACAATATTTATTTACTTACTTAATTTGCAAAATAATATTCATGTATTCATTTAGTTATACATTTATTTTCAGATATTAATTTTTTCAACATAAATCAATTCGTAGGTCGGCCATTCTCATGAAGTATGACTGCGTCTAATTACCGCGTCTCCATACATTTAGTATGAAAATAGCGTCGCGGTAATTAGGTGACCGCAGACATTCTTCGTGAGAATGGCCGAGGTATGTATCGACTGGGTCATTCCGCGTAAATGTAACGCGAGTCACGATTTTATTGCGTGTTTTGCATTAAAAATACAAATTTTAGTGTTGATATATAGGGATGATAAGTAACACTTCTTTAGAGATATATTAACAATTTAATTTGCATCATGATGATTTAAAACTTAATGAAAATTGTGACTCACGTTACCTCTTACCGCGGATTGACCCGACTTCCAAACGAACCTATTCAATAATAAATGCCAAATGCACGAGCTATACTACCTATAAAAAATACCTATCCAAGTCGCTATATGTGTGCCTATAATATTTGAAGTGTCCGCTCGATTTCTCCAATATCTCATCATCAGATCCAGATCTGGTGCCAATAATTAGAATAAATAAATTGAATTAAAGTGGTTGCGTCCGTTATTAGGTACCTATATGCACAAACGCAAGGCGACAGTCTAATTTTCATGATTCTAGGTTTAGGTTAGCGGGAAATAGCTTATAATAAATAGGTTTTCTGAGTGTCAAAAAATATCAAATATATTTTTGATGCATTGACATCACCGGCCTGCACTCCATAAAGAGGCACTGCCTACCCTCTAATTCTTTCATAAAAAATAGAGGCGGTAGGCTGTCTTATTAATATAATATATATTTATTTATTAAAACCTCAAGTTTTACATTCATTTAGGAACAGTGTCCCACAAAACCTACAATAAGGTTTGTCTGTTGGATCATGAGTCAGTTATTGTCTTTATGGAGTGCACGCTACTGATCGACAATATACACTTATTTTTTATTTTATTATACGTTACAAGTACCTTAGTATTCAACTATATTAATTTCAAAGACAAACAGACAGAAAGCTTCGGTTTTCCTTTTGAGGTAAGGAGCCATAAAATCCAAATTTAAATCGCTTTCCGCGTCAGAGAGCTATGATACTTATCACAGTCAACAATTTTTAATACAAAATTGTTAGTATGAAGTATCATTATTTTGGATTAAGATGATTTGAGTCAGTCGGTTCTCCGTACAAACAAAATGAGGCTCATCGTTCGCTTCCACGACATCAATTATGTTTGAAATGAGCAAAGATAAAAACCAAAAAATAATATGTTAATTACCCCAAAGAAATGGATAATCAACGATTCATATATACATATACAGATATTTATACTTTTTAACCTGTTATTTTTGAAGTTGGTGCCTGCCACGTAAAGCTGGCTGTGTTGAGCTCCTTAGCTGGCACCGACTTCAAAAGTAACAGGTTAAAAAGTATAAATATCTGTATATGTATATATGAATCGTTGATTATCCATTTCTTTGGGGTAATTAACATATTATTTTTTGGTCTTTAGTTTAAGTTTTTGGAAGTCAGTTTTTATTTTTTGTTTTAAAAATTTACTTTATTTTTAATTTTTTAGTGGCGCTGGAAAAATATTATTTTAACCAAATAGACTTAAGTCTATTTAGTTAAAAGAAAAAAAATCCAAATCGGTCAAGACGTTTTCAAGTAACCGAGGAACAAGCCTACATAAAAATTGCTCTTTGTTTTGAAGTCCGTTAAGACTGGGAACTATTTCTAATAAGAAATGCACGAGAAAGTAAGAAAAATACCAAAATCGCATATGTGTGCTTATGATATTTGAAGAGTTCCCTCGATTTCTCCAAGATCCCATCATCAGATCCTGATTTGGTTGCAATGGGTCCACCTCGGAGGTATACCCTTTTAAACAAAAAAAAGAATTTTCCAAATAGGTTCAGCAGTCTTCAAGTAATCGGGGAAGAAACCGAGATACAAATTAACTCTTTGTTTTGAAGTCGGTTAACACTAAAAACTTGTTGCTAATAAGAGATGGACGAGAAATTACGAAAAATACCGAAATCGCTATATGTGTGCCTGTAATATTAGAAGAGTTCCCTCGATTTCTCCAAGATTCCATCATCAGATCCTGACTTGGTTGCAATGGGACCACCTCGAAAGTCTACCCTTTCAAACAAAAAAGGAATTTTCCAAATCGGTCCAGCCGTCTTCAAGTAATCGGTGAACAAACACACAAAAAAAAAAATAAAAAAAATAAAAAAAAACATACAGACGAATTGAGAACCGTCCTTCTTTTGGAAGTCGGTTAAAAATGAGTTTCATTTTATACCTTGAGGTCAATTCAAGTCAATTCACGAAAGCTGGCGCGAGATTTGACAAAATTTCTATGAAAATAGCTGTCACTCAGTACAAATCTCGCGCCAGCTTTCGTGAATCGACCTGTAGGTTAGGTACATTAGGTCTGCGCGAAATGACGTGAGAAGTCTCAAAAAATCATAATGAACGTGCAATTTGGCGTGTAAGGCCAGCGCCATCTACATATTGGCATCTTTTGAAATCGTAATAAGTTTTTTGCTAAAAATATTATATACTTTTTTAGCTTTTTGAGTGTCATTTCGCTCAAAGAAAATCTATCAAGCTATAACTAAAATAAAATACAATTAAAACATAATTGATGCCGTGGAAGCATACGATGACCCTCTTTTAGATTGCGTGCAAAACCGACCGACTCGAATCACCTTAATAAGATATATTTATTTATCGATTACATTTTAATGATTTGGCTTCAACAATAGGTACATTGTAATGTTAAGAGGGACACAAAACTAAGTAAGTTGTTATTTTAAAACGACATGTTTGATTAATATAAAATTATTAGCAATTAATTATCTCTTATTCAACCTGTGTGCTATATGGGCAGTTTTAAAAAAAAAGTGTGACTGAAGCTATGCTTATAAGCTATGTATGGCTCAAATGGTTCTAAATGGTCTCTTCACCTGAAGGGTTTGCAACTTTGCACCCATTTCCCAAACATCCTGTAAACTTACCATTGTTCTGTGGCAGCGATAACCATCGGGTGGAGTACGCGGGCATGAAGTTCGCGTACGCGGACGGCTCGGACGACGAGGCGCCGCTGAACGCGGAGCTACCCTCCTGCGTGTACGCCGCGGCGCGGAGCCGTCTGCAGCTCCCGCTCGCCGCCTACGTGCACCAGCACACCAGGCAGCTGCATTCTGGTGAGTCATCACTTCTGTTGTTTGCCGTTTCACTAACGGCTGAGTGGAGTACGCTGACTTAAAGCTCATGCGGACGGCTCGGACGCTGAGGCGCCGCTGAACGCGGAGCTCTACTGCGCCTATGCGACCCCTTTATGCCACGGAGTATTCTACCATACATAGGCTACGGTGAGTGGCACTACGGCGATCAGGCAGGCCATATGCTTGTTTGCCACCCTAGTAGTATAAAAAACATTCTGGTGTTTGCCTACAAACGTTTACCCGGCAGACATTTAGGTAATTTATTTTACCTCCGCGAAGTTGCGTGCGAATTTATAATAATGGTCTGTATAAACGCCCATAAAGATACTTACGAGTACACTTCACGCGCGTGGCATCCCCATATCTCTAGTGAATGTCAACATTGTTTGACAGATGTCCTGCTGGAGGCGTCGGCGGAGCCCGAGTACCAGTGCGGTGGGTCGCCGTACCGCGTGCAGCGCGCTGCCGCCAACGTGCGCGAACGCCGACGGATGCTGAGGTCCGGCCCCAATGGGTACCCTTTTATGTACACTTTATGTTCACGCTTTCTAACAAGTTTTCGTTGGAATAGTAGGTACATTACACAACTAGGGTGGTAAAACAAAGAAAGGCCGAGATCGCAGATGTTTGCGGCCCGAGCTGCAAGCGAGGGACGTAAACTTTTCGTAAGCTTTCTTTATTACCTCCCGTGTTTCGTACATCATTTTATGTCTAAACTTGGCCAGAAAGCGGTTTTTTCCGTACGCGTAGAGTGTAGAAAAAGCCACTTTATGGCCAGGTGTGGCATAAAATAAGTTTCTGTAATAATAATCTGTGGGTTTAGCGAAAAGGGGTAACGTCGTGATACCTCTTCGCCTAGGCTGCCTATATTTGAGTTCCTAGTTGATTTTCCTAAGTTTCCCCTAGGACAAGCTGCAGATAAAACTATTAAATATCACATTTTCCCCAAAATTACGCAAATATACCAAATTATAGCCCAATTGAACGCTTTGCGCTAATTAAACATACTTATGTACAAACATTACAAGTTAGGTAGGTAACTAAAAGCTTATAAACGTATTTTTATTGTTTATTATTGGCAATCGCTAACTATATTAGGAAAAAATAGCCTGAACTAAACCGCATTTAAGCTATAAATAGTTAAATTAATGTAACTTTCTAAGTTTTGCATTTCTCGTTTCATACGACTTCAGTTTAACTTAGGTGAATTAATCAAAGCAAGCAAGAAAATAAACGTTTCAGGTATCTATATAACTAGCTAGGATATTTGTTTTCAATAGAAGCCTATTTTATATATAAATCTCGCTAAAATGTGCGTGTGACGTTGTGTCTTTAGCAGTATAAACTCGGCGTTCGACGAGCTGCGTGTGCACGTGCCGACGTTCCCCTACGAGAAGCGGCTCAGCAAGATCGACACGCTGCGGCTCGCCATAGCTTACATCGCTCTACTCAGGGAGGTCAGTCTAACCCTACCGAATACCCCTCGTGCACAAAATACACCATTCCCAGAATACCAGATTTTTCAAAATTCCAGATTCTCGATATATCAGATACTCCGTATAGGTACCAGATTCCCAAAATAATACATTCTACAAAATCATTTAGAACAGGAATGTGGTAAGATAGGAATCTGATAAATCGACAATCTGGTATTTTGAAAAATCTGTTATTCTGGAAATGCGGTATTTTAGGCACGAGCGCCGAATACAATGCCGTGACAATGAAGGTAGGTACTTTACGGCCATTCTCACGAAGTATGTCTGCGGTCACCTAATTGCCGAGACGCTGTTTTCATACTAAATGTATGGAGACGCGGTAATTAGACGCAGTCATACTTCGTGAGAATGGCCGTTTACTCTTAGGTACACCTCGGTTTAGCCACAAGTGCTCGTAGCACTCGTAGTTACCTAGGCTCACGCTGCGGCTTGCCATCGCTTACATCGCTCCACTCAGTGAGGTCAATCTTACCTTGCAAAATATAATGTCATAGCAGAGTGTACCTAGTCCTTCGACTAGGTTTAGGCCCAAGAAGACTCAAACTGCAGCTCGCAATAGACTACTTGACAACTTGTTTGTATGTTATGTTATAGAAAGACCTTACAATAAAAGAAATATTAGTGAAAAAAGTAAATTTTTAAAACAAAAAATAAAAACCGACTTCCAAAAACTTAAACTAAAAAGCAGAAAATAATATGTTAACTACCCGAATGAAATGGATAATCAACGATTCATATATACATATACAGATATTTATAGTTTTTAACCTGCTTTTTTGAAGTCGGTGCCTGCCACGCAAAGCTGGCTATGCTGAGCTCCTTTTATCCTTAGCTGGCACCGACTTCAAAAAAGCAGGTTAAAAACTATAAATAACTGTATATGTATATATGAATCGTTGATTATCCATTTCATTCGGGTAGTTAACATATTATTTTCTGCTTTTTAGTTTAAGTTTTTGGAAGTCGGTTTTTATTTTTTGTTTTAAAAATTTACTTTATTTTTAAATTTTTAGTGGCGCTGTAAAAATACTATTTTAACCAAATAGACTAAAGTCTATTTAGTTAAAAGAAAATTTTTCCAAATCGGTCTAGCCTCAAGTAATCGGGGAACAAACCTACATAAAAATTGATCTTTGTTTTGAAGTCGGTTAAGACTGGAAACTTATATCTAATAAGAAGTGCACGAGAAACTAAGAAAAATACCAAAATCGCTATATGTGTGCCTCTAATATTTGAAGAGTTCCCTCGATTTCTCCAAGATCCCATCATCAGATCCTGATTTGGTTGCAATGGAATCACCTCGGAAGTATACCCTTTCAAACAAAAAAATTATTTTCCAAATCGGTCCAGCTGTTTTTAAGTAATCGGGGAAGAAACCTACATAAACATTTGTTCCTTTTTTGAAGTCGGTTAACACTAAAAACTTATTGCTAGTAAGAAATGGACAAGAAACTACGAAAAATACCGAAATCGCTATATGTGTGCCTCTAATATTTGAAGAGTTCCCTCGGTTTCTCTAGGATCCCATCATCAGATCCTGATTTGGTTGCAATGGGACCATTTCGGAAGTATACCCTTTCAAACAAAAAAAGAATTTTTCAAATCGGTCCAGCCGTCTTCGAGTAATCGCGTAACAAACATACAAAAAAAAAAAAAAAAAAAAAACATTCAGACGAATAGAGAACCGGCCTTCTTTTGGAAGTCGGTTAAAAACTACTTCAATAACTTAAAACTCATCGAGATACAACAATGTTAAAATCACTTTTTTAGACTTTCCCAAAAACGCTTCATACTAAAGCCGTCATGTCGTGTGACGTCACAAGCTAGCGTTTGTTCTACAGCTATGTTAAAATTTGCGTTTATCGTAATGGTTTCATAACAAAAATTTCCATACATTTTATGAGTTATTCAATGGTAAATAGTAATAGTTTTTAATATTTTCATACTTTTAAAATGGACCTCCCACCTAACTTTGAAGGCTCACGAAAAAAGTTGCACGTCAGGTATCGAACTCAAAACTTTAACATTATTTCCTTTTTTTAACAGTATCTTAAGTATAATTTTACTATAGGACATTTCCCCAAAATAGACTCTTGTAAAATCCTTGTGAAAATTTCCAGAAATTTCCGAGCGCTTAGCTTCAACTTTGAGAGCAGCCTTACCCTACCCCACAGAATACAATTTATTATCGTAGCAAAGTGTAATTAGTTTGACGACGATCCCCTGCCACGATTGCCGCTAAATGTACATAATGGACTGGCAAACGGTCAAAATAAAAATAAAATCAAACGCGTCATAAAAACTTAGACATAGCTCGTTCCGTGTCCGTGCCATTCGTGCTGCCAGATGAACATCGTTTTTGTTTCAAGTTAGTTGCATTTGAATGTATTTTTTTTATCACAGGTCTTGGACGCGGATTATGATCCATTGACCTACGTGGAAAAGTGTTTAAGAGGAGAAATCAAAGCGGATAGAGCACACTGGAATACAAGTGGTAAGTTTTAAATAAGCAACAAATTGACCCCACTAAAACATTTCTTGCAAATATGCCTTTTTAGGTTGCCGAGAACCCTAAACTCTTTCTTTGACCATTAAAAAGTTATCTTAGCACATTCAGTGCCAAGCTACCAAATTTTCATACAAAATGAATTCGATAGTCGGGTTCCTGCCACTGAATGTGATAGAGGATCCGCCCTAGACTACGTTCACAGAGATTAAATAAATTTTATTCAATGTCTTTTAGCTTAAAATTTTTTTCAATATTATTACAAATTTGCGTTAGGTCTGTACCATGCAGCACTTTAAAGCCATTATTAATTATCAAATTTTCTACAAAATAATTCACCTTTTTAAAATTGATTAGTAATTAGTATATGGTGATGTTTGTTTGTGTGATGTTTTAATTTATCGACTGATTTTTTATTGTTTTTGTTTTATGTATTCAGACCTGACGGCAAGGTTGTCGTGGATCAACTGGGAGAATCTCGGCGTCAATCCACAGCGTCGCAGCGTGCTCACATCCCTCGCCCTGGGCTCAGACAATCTACAGTACACGCATAACTAAGTTTTTACAGTTCTTCCATTTTATTTTACGGTTATGCAGCTGTACCTATGAAACAATGATATCTGGCGTGACTCCTCAGGATAGCCGACTGAAAAATTGCAGCTCTTTGCTCTTCTGTCATCCTTACTATTGTAATATACATATGTAGATAGGAGACAGTAAAGAAAAAGCCGCCCGATCGTGTCGGACTTGCACATGAAGAATTCTGTACCACTAAAAAACCCGGACCCGGACCCGCCCACCGAGGTTTCCGTACAAATACTTTAAATAAAGACTATATTTTTATGATTTAATTACAAATGTATACCTAGTTTCAGATTTTTGCCTAGTTGTAGTATAAGACGGTATTACTTGCCAAATTTCATAGTTCTAGGTCTTTTTTTTACGTTGACTAAGAACTTTGATTTTTTTACAGCTTCAAGAGATCGTAGACCTGAGTATAAGGTTTTACTTTCAACTCAATACCTTCACGCGTTCCGGAGATAAAAGGTCTTGACAGACGGGCAGACGGAAAACAAAGTGATCTTATAAGGGTTCCGTTTTTTCCTTTTGAGGTACGGAACCCTAAAAATATAATCGGTTTTAGCGGTTAGAATAATACAGACTCTGAAAACTTTAAAGTGTCGACTATTTCGGTTCAAAGGACAGTCCGACGGTCGGAAGGACAGACAGCGGAGGTTTAGTTACAGAATAGAGTCCACTTAGCACCAGGATTCCACCACTTAGGTTCGGGTATGGAACTCTAAAAAGCAGTACCTATTGTTTTCTATAACTGTTATAGACACTGGGTGCCAAGTTAACGCAACCGGGGAGGCAGTGTTTCTTGTAAGTACAGTACTACAGGCTGTTTTAGACTTGCTTTTAGAATTGTAGGTACTAGTCATAATTTTCTGACGTGTTTAGTTTACCGTTCTTTGTAATTTGTGGACTCCGCAAAGTTTACCTTAACAATAAATATCTAAAACATGGTTCGTGGATTTCAGACATCTTATCTGTTGATCTGATCTGTTCCACATTTAGTTAAGAGAAAAATGGCTCTTTGTAAATCTTCCTTTGAGTCTTCATCATATTTCTTGTTTTTTTTTCTGATGGACTAACTAACTTAGGTTAGGTAAGCAGAGCTGGTTTCGCCCGCCAAGCTGGTAAACCGTTCTCATTCTCCGGGCAACGAGCTCGAATCTTGTTACGCTTGGACATAGGTAGATCATAAGTTAATTTATTTGTGTAGACTGTGCAATACTTAAAATATGTGCGTAATATAAAATACTGTGTATATTATAAATCTATATTTAAATTCGAATTTACATTTGTTTGATTTACAACCCCCTTTAAGAAAACAGGGTCTGATTAACACTTGCATTACTGCCTAAGGCCGACGACCTTCATCTAAACTGCCATTTTGTAGCGAACTGGTAGTTCGAATGCAGTCTGTATGTAATGGCCCTAATGTTCGCGAGCAACATAGTGTAAAGGTGGATTTAGACCAAACGAATTCTAACACATTCTAACCCCACTCTACCAAATTCTTTGTGTGTACACAAATAACGAACGACACCGATGATTTATACGCTGATAGTGCATTCGCATAGCGTAGGAGTTAGTGCACTACTGGTAATTTTCCCTGATACGCCATTTTCGTTAATTTGTCAGTTTCCCTAATTCGTCAATGCCATCAAAATCTTTGATTAGTCAATTTCCCTAAATGGTCATTTTCTTTGACTCGTCATCTGTCGTTCGGTATAGTCATGTAGGTACATATTTTTTTGAAATTTTTGGTTTTATTATTTTACTATTTATATAAAGCTGCAATGCGACTGATTTCTCATTCATTTATTATAATTGTTCTCCAAGAAGGTCGAAAATGGAAAAGTGTGGCCTACGGGCGTAAAAAGAGGGTCCAAGCATGACCTAGGAAAAAATCTGACTTGATTCCTCCATAGTGAACTCTTGATACGATGAACGGCCCGCCTAAACTATAATAGTTAGCCACAGGGTGGTCGACCAAATGTCATAGAAGACCCTGGTCGAAGAAAGAGGGTCATCTTTTTTTTTCAAAATGGTAACCTCAAAATATTAAGAGATTTTTTTTTGTTTAAGCAATGAGTTATTTTTAATTAAGTAATTGATTTTGGCCCCAAATGCTCAATAATATCATAATGTCATTCGCATAAAAATATCTGTTTCAAATATAATGTAAATATCTACTGTTGACTATACATGGCATGAATTGACAACATTTCATTTTTTCAAGTGGGCTATTTTATGTTATGTATTGAAAAAAAATCAAATTCTAAGGTATACGTGTTTTTTTATTTTCCCAGAAAAGCAATTTTTCATTCAAAAATATTAAGTGAAAAAATAGCGAATGTTTGAAAGGTCGTAAACGACATATGACGTCACGAGTACGCATTTTCCTTTGCCCCTTGCTTTAAAAAAAAATGGGTGGTGACGGTTGATTGATTTGAGGTTTACGTCATTGTCATATAATTGTCAACACAAATTTTCTTCAATAAAATTACAAGTAAAAACGAAAACATGGCATCAAAAGAAACTAAAAACTGTTTTATAAGAACGTGTAGTAATAACACAAGACTGACACAACAAAAAAAGTTTTTTTGTGTCCCTGCTGGGCAAAATGAGGCATGGTGTCGAGCGGCGGGGCTAGATCGTGTTCCTAAAAGGAAGTTATTCCTCTGTGAAGATCATCTCGATGTAAGTACAACCGAATAATATACTTAACCTAGCCCACCTTTGTATTAGATTGGTAGTGGACTATTTACTGATAAAGTTTACTGTACGTATGTGTGTGTTGTGATATTTAACTTAACTAGCTAATATAACCTTGTTTATATAGGACTTTCTTAAATAGTTATTGGCACTTGCACTTACAAATTCTTGCAGTGTGCATTGAAATCACCCTCACGGTGTTCAGGCTTATGCTTATTATACCTATTTGTCATTTCACAGTTGGAGAAAGACATGGAAAACTATAGATATTGGAAAGTCATGAATGTCAATGCAAAACTGAAACCTCGTCTTCCAGCATCACTCACAAGAAGACCGTTAAAAGAATCAAACCAGGCAGCACCGTCAACCTCTCATGATGAACCTACACCATATTCTGCATCCTGAGGTGTAATGTGCTGCCCTATTATGACAACCCAAAACATACTAGTTAAGGTAGCGACAAAAGACAAAACAACACATTGTAATTTGGAACCACAAACTTATAGGTATATTTGGAAAATAAATATACTCGCACTAAGCCTTACAGTTTTATTTCTTAGGATAATATTATTAGTTTCATATACAGGTACAGGTATATGTAAAGCAAAAACAGGGCTCAATGTAGGGCACACAATATGGGGTAGAAACTATACGGTACGAAGCGGCACTAGGTATACGAAGTTCGAGACGATAAGGCAGCTTTTGCACCTCGTATCCCAGCCAAATTATATTTATCGTCCGTTTGTATGAACTCTAACATCATGGCAGTATCAACCCATGGCAAGTTGGTACTAAATGCTTGCACAAATCCATCTGAGGTCTTCATTTTTATGAGGTTCAATAAGTCCAAATACAAGTGCCAAATTTTCGTTTAAAGAAGCAGCGATATCCGTTTTTATTGCGATGTAAGCGTGAAAAGAAGCAGCAGTGTCCGTTATAAAAGCCAAGTCGTCAAGTATTTCAAGTGGAGCGAGAGTAATATCGTAAAATAAGAATAGTCGTTAACACCGAAATGTAAGACATGACAATGTCATTTGAAAACTTTTGACAGAGTGTGACAACCGGATACATGAAAAAAATGATAGATTTAGTTTTGTCTTTGGTCTATTGTCTATGTACGTACTATCTACGTCACATTTCCGGTTTACAGTTTTTCGCGATTATCTTGGAAATTAACGGGTAAAAAAATAAAATAACTGCCTCGTTACATACGGGAAGCATATTTGCCGAAATGGTTTTTGATTTAGCCCCCTTCATATAATTTGAAATGTTGTCAATTGACCAGTTAGTGAACGTGACTTGTTGAATAAACTGGCGAATTAGAAATTGACGAATCAAAGAATTTGATGGCATTGACGAATTAGGGAAACTGACAAATTGACGAAAATGGCAAACCAGTGAAAATGACCAGTAGTCCACTAACTCCAGCGTAGTTGCGCGTCAAGTTCAAGCATGGATATAAAGGATATTTCCACTTGTTGCGTCATGGCTTTTTGATCGTAACCTGTAAGTACATAGGGGTAAAAAAAACATTAGGGTTTTGTTATCATTCATTTTAAGTTTACTTTGTTAAGTTTACAGGTTTTATAAAGATCAAAGTCAGACCTTTACTATTGCCTCGTTTAGTTGGTTCATTCTAATAATTAAATGTGATACCACCTAAGGCTCATAAAGCCTTTCAGGGTACCGTACCCGCTGTATAAATGTCTACTACATCAGATCGTCCACTGTATCAGTATGTCCACTGTTGAAATGAATATTCTGTATAACAAAATCTTAATGTAATTTAATACTAGTGCTGCCATCTAGTGGCGACTTATGTTGTACGTCATGTAGGTATGCTAGTAAATTTAAAAAATAAATTTAGTCTGTTCGCAACTGTCATCGTAGTTTCATTAGGTTATGGCCCAGACCATATTTCTATTGCAAAAAGTAAAGTGTTTCGATTCAGATTAATCCAGAATATTGTGTTTTTTGTCGTGTTGTGCAATAATGGCTTCGAACTTTATCGCAAATGTGCCAAAATTGAGAGGCAGAGAAAATTATGATGAGTGGGCTTTCGCGGCCGAGAATTTGCTCGTCTTGGAGGGAATGTCACACCTCATTTCGGGATCTCTGAGCAGTAAAGCAAGTTTGGCGGCAGCAGCGGCGGGTACGGCCCCGGCGGCAGCAGATACGGCCGCGTTAATGAAAGAATTGGACGCAAAGGCTAGAGCGAAGCTGGTTTTAACAATAGACCCGACCCTATATGTTCATATTAAAACCACGAAGACAACAAAGGACTTATGGGAGAAGTTAAAATCAATGTTTGATGATCGAGGCTTTTCCAGAAAAATAACCCTACTTCGTCATTTAATATCAATCAGGCTGGAAAATTGTGATTCAATGACATCATACGTGACTCAAATTGTTGAAACATCACAGCGGTTAAGTGGTACGGGATTTGACATAAACGAACAATGGATTGGATCGTTACTTTTGGCGGGATTGCCGGACAGATTCGCGCCAATGATAATGGCAATTGAGCACTCAGGTATTCCTATTAACGCAGATATCATTAAAACGAAACTGCTTGATATGGAATCGAGTGAAACGGAGTGTAGTGCGGCGTTTGCTACGAAAGGTTGGCAGAAGCAGAAAGCTGGCAACACTAGCAAAAATGTGTCTACGGATAGAACAAATGTCAAGTTGTCAAACAAAAACATAACCTGTTACAAGTGTAAACAGCCCGGACACTATAAAAATCAATGTACAATGGTTGAAAGTAAACGAAAACAATCGAATGCATTTAGTGCTGTTTTTTTGAGTGCTAATTTTAGCAGTTCGCACTGGTACGTTGACTCAGGCGCGAGCTGTAATATGACTCCAAACAAACATTGGTTGACAAATCTGTCGGATAAACCTCGAGTAAATGAAATTGTTGTTGCTAACAAAACTACAATACCAGTGGACTGCAGTGGCGATGTATTTATTACTACAGATGCAGGAGGTATTGAGTATGAGATTCCAGTTACGGACGTGTTGTATGTACCGAATTTGGCAACAAATTTATTGTCAGTCAGCGAGTTGATGCGCAAGGGCAATAGAGTTTCATTCGAGGAAGGGAAATGTTACATTTACAACAAGAAGAGCGAGTTAGTTGCTACAGCTGATTTGACAGATGGTGTCTACAAACTAAACACAGTCGAATCGAGTTGTTTGTTGACAGCGGCGACGGGTGACGTGTGGCACCGCAGATTCGGCCACCTCAATAGTGCCGACCTGAATAAGATGAATGAGGGTGCAGTAACCGGAATGTCATTCAAGGACGACTTTCATGTAAACAAAGAAAGTTGTGTGGTGTGCTGTGAGGCTAAACAGACACGTCTGCCATTTTCTCATGTGGGCACAAGGAGCACAGAGATACTTGAGAGAGTCCATGGCGACCTGTGTGGCCCGTTCGAGGTCAAGTCTATAGGAGGCTCTAGATATTTTCTTCTACTTGTGGACGATTTTACTAGAATGGCTTTTGTTTATTTTTTGAAGACCAAGGATGAAGCGTTCGACAACTTCAAGAGATTCAAGTTGTTAGTGGAAAATCAGACTGGGAAGAAAATAAAGTGCTTAAGAACGGATAATGGTTTAGAGTTCTGCAACAAGGCGTTTGATAAATGTTTGCAAGACGCAGGTATTGTACATCAGAGAACCAATCCGTATACTCCCGAGCAGAACGGCTTATGTGAACGGCTCAACAGGACCATTGTTGAGAAAGCTAAAAGCTTGGTGTTTGATGCTGGTATAGAGAAGAGATTTTGGGCGGAAAGTGTCCACACAGCGGTGTATCTCAGAAACAGATCTATAGCATCAGGTTTGAACAACAGAACACCATTCGAAATGTGGACCGGACGAAAGCCAGACGTCAGTCATTTACGTATCTTCGGCAGCAAGGTCATGGTGCATGTTCCAAAGGAGCGTCGTCTTAAGTTGGACAAGAAAGCGAAACCATGCATCCTTGTTGGCTATGCTGAGGATGTTAAAGGGTACAGGCTGTATGACCCTAATAACAATACAATTATAACAAGCAGGGATGTTGTTGTAATTGAGGAGGGGCAGAATATTGGCAAAAATGTGCAAATAGAAGTGTCATGCCCAGAAATAAAGACTGTGGAGAAGGAGGTGAAAACTGAAGAGCAATCCGGAGGTGAACAGGAGCAGGCCGAGTCTGATGAGATGGAATTCTTTGATATCCCCGATGTTCATGCCGAACTTGAGTCTAATTCCAGCGGAGATAGTGCCCCTGTGTGTGAAGAGCAGCTAGCTCCACCAGCTCAAGACGTGCCAGTTACACCAGCGAAGAGGGTGAGGAAGAAGCCAGAGAGGTATGGATTCTCAAATATGTGCACTGAATCCAATCCAAGTACAGCTTCAGATTGTATTACCCTTGAAGATGCCCTGAATGGTCCAGAATCAACATTTTGGAAGGAAGCCATGAAGGAAGAATTAAATTCTTTTAAGGAGAATGATGCGTGGGAAATTGTAGACTATCCCGAGAATAGCACCGTAGTTCAGTGTAAGTGGGTCTTTAAAAAGAAAGTGGACTTTGAAAATAAAGTGAGATATCGTGCGCGCTTAGTGGCCAAAGGATTTACACAGAAGGAAGGCATTGATTTTCATGAGACATTTTCACCTGTGTTGCGATATTCAACTTTAAGACTTTTGTTTGCTCTAGCTGTAAAACTAGACTTAGATGTCCAGCACTTGGACGTAACCACAGCGTTCTTGAACGGTTTCCTGAATGAAACAGTGTACATGCAGCAACCTGTTCTACCTGACTGCAGTAAAAATAATAACAAAGTGTTAAAATTAAAGAGAGCTATATATGGGCTCAAGCAGTCATCTAGGGCATGGTATCAGAGGGTGGAGGAGTATTTACAGGGTCTATGTTATAAAAAATCAAAATTGGAACCTTGTTTGTTTACCAAGTTTGATGGAAATACAAAAATCATCATAGCATTGTTCGTTGATGACTTTTTTGTTTTCTCAAACAGTCCAGTAGCTACAAACCAGTTGGTCGAAGAGCTAAGTGCTAATTTTAAAATTAAAAACTTAGGCCAATTGAAACAGTGTTTAGGTATGAGGGTCAAAGTTCAAAGTGGCATTATAACAGTGGACCAGGAGCAGTATGTAAATGAATTACTCAATAAATTCAATATGGCTGACAGCAAGTCAGCTGATACTCCAATGGAGGTTAATTTACAATGTGTAAAGTCTGAACAGGGCTGTGATAAAACATATCCCTACCAGCAATTGTTAGGTAGCTTAATGTATCTATCAGTATTAACTAGACCTGATATTTCATATAGTGTAAGTTATTTAAGTCAATTTAATAATTGCTTTAACGAAAGTCACTGGAAACATGCTAAACGAATCTTGAGATATTTGCAGAAAACTAAAAATTTTGGTCTAGTTTATGTAAAAGATAACTCAAGTTTAGAATGTTTCGTTGACGCAGACTGGGGGTCAAATGTGAATGACCGTCGGTCATACTCAGGATTTTGCTTCAAATTGGCAAACTGTGTAATCTCTTATGAATGTAGAAAACAAAGAACAGTGGCACTGTCAAGCACAGAGGCTGAATATGTTGCAATGTCAGAAGCGTGTAAAGAAGCAATGTATTTAAAAAATCTTGTTACAGAGATATTAGGTAGTTGTCATACTATTGTTTTATATAATGACAATCAAAGCGCACAGAAGTTGTCGGTGAATCCTATGTTCCACCGCAGGTCAAAACATATTGACATTAGATGTCATTTTGTGCGTGAAGCTGTGGCAAACAAGTATGTAGATATAAAATACATGCCAACAGCCGAAATGCCAGCTGATATCCTTACCAAAAGTTTGAGCGCTGTTAAACATTACAGGTTTATTCAGAAATTAGGCATTTCTACTGTTTAGCATTGTAAGTTTATTTTTTTAGGTGATGGTTTTTTTGATTTTGTTAGGTGATGGTGTTGAAATGAATATTCTGTATAACAAAATCTTAATGTAATTTAATACTAGTGCTGCCATCTAGTGGCGACTTATGTTGTACGTCATGTAGGTATGCTAGTAAATTTAAAAAATAAATTTAGTCTGTTCGCAACTGTCATCGTAGTTTCATTATGTATCAGAATGCTCACTTCACTATATCAAAATGCTCACTGGATCAAAACATCCACTATAGAATGCGCATTATATTAAAAGGACCACTGTATGAAACCCACTCTTCTAAAACGTCTATTGTACGCTACCAATATGTACACTGTATCAAAAGGTCCTCTCTATCGCAAGGAAAACAATTATAAAGTAAGCGATTTAATGCAATCCACACAAAGTGGACCATTTAACACAATGGGCATTATTATACAGTTAAACAATTTAATGTAGTGCACCACCTAATCTGCGTTAGTCTAAAAAGCGACTTTTTACTATGAGTTTCCATAATAAAAAGTATTAGACTATGACGGCAGTAATGTGGTGCACGTTTTAATTTAATGAACATTCCATAACAGTGGGCGATACAGTAGACGTTCTGTTATATTATTTATAATGTACGGTCTTACGCAGTGGATTGTTTAATACAGTGGACATTTTGATACAGCGGGTCACAGCGTACCCAATAGTAAAAAAAATCAGGAAATGTAAATATTGAAGCTGCGTAATAGTACATTACACAACTAGGGAGGGTGGTAATACAAAGAAAGGCCGAGATCGCAGAAATTTGCGGCCCGAGCTGCAAGCGAGGGACGTAAATATGCGATCGAGG
Source organism: Eudemis profundana (assembly GCA_947034925.1). Classification (NCBI taxonomy): domain Eukaryota; kingdom Metazoa; phylum Arthropoda; class Insecta; order Lepidoptera; family Tortricidae; genus Eudemis; species Eudemis profundana. Next base: position 34,531,579 of record OX344794.1, read on the forward strand.
GATTTCTTTATTACCTCCCGTGTTGTGTACATCATTTTATGTCTACACCTGGCCAGAAAGCGACTTTTTCCCAGAAAGCGACTTTTTTAATAGAAGCGTAATAAAAAGGAACTGCGGAAGAGAGATTTCACTCCCCAATCTTGCAGGAGAGTTAACCGGCTAAAGTGATGATATCTCTGCAAACGAAAAACGAGTTGGTCGGTAAAGTATAGTAAGAATTATCCTAAGGTGTCCGAATGTTTGTTCATTCTCTTTAGGAACATTCGGACACCTTAGATAATTCTTACTATAAATGTTATCGAAAAAAAAAACCGGACAAGTGCGAGTCGGACTCGCCCACCGAGGGTTCCGTACAAATACTTTGAATAAAGACTATATTTTTTATGATTTAATTACAAATTGATAGTTTTTCGATTTTTCCCTATACTTGTAGTAGTTGTAGTATAAGACGGTATTACTTGCCAAATTTTATAGTCCTAGGTCAACGGAAAGTACCTTATGAATTTTGGTTTCCTTGAGAGTGCCGAAATATACGTTTTTTGCGGCATAACGGTCATATGTTTCGGGCTGAAGGGATCGTCAAGTAAAACTCCAGGATTAAAAAAAAGGAGACGTGTACTCTGCGACAAGTTCGGTACAGGAAGGGGATAATTACATGCAAATTTAAACGAATACCTTGAAGTTAGAAGAATTACATGAGCGTGACGCATTCCCACGACTAAAAGTGCAGGCGTTCCAACCGCAAACTATACGATACGACTTCAACACCATATCTTTTTTTACGTCGACTTAGAAGTTAGCTTTTTTAAAGTAATCGCGTTTTTTCGATATCCTGTCTAATTGCCATGGATTGACCGTTTTAATTCTACTTTAACCACGTCACAAATTATAGTTAACTTACTCAATCGACACTTTCTATACACATTTTTCTATAGAATTGGGAATGTTAAGTCTTAAGTCTGTCTTTCAAATATAATACGCAAACATAACCTACAAAGTTCAAGACCCAATATAGTAACTTTACGAAAGCACCTTTAGCTACTACGCTCATTAGTCACTCGTCGTTACGACATGGAGTTATAATGTAGGTCGGCTAGTTTGACCCAAGTTTATAGCAATACACAATTTGAAATAATTGTTCAAACTATACGAGCACACAATATGTCTGTTGGCCGGTCCAGGGTATTTAGTTTGGGGCGAAATTCAAGTCAAATAATATAAATTCAACTGGCGCAATTTGGCTTCGAGGATGACCTCGACTGAACAAGATTAGGATTACAATCGCAGAGAGTTTAGGTAAGTCATCAAATAAACAGGAAGTAGGTAAACATGGCTACGACTTATAAGAAATCCCCCTCAGTAAATGGAATAAAAAAGTTTACTTACAAAATAGAAAACAACGCGGAAGATCTCACTGCATAATCCATTACGTGACTTGCTTTTAATTTTGATGCAATCAGTAAATTGAAAGTTACTACCAAACCCACCTTGCAGCGACCATTATTACTCTTATATCACTAATAAATAACAATATTCCAACTATTAGTAAATGCTACCTTTTCAATTGAAACTCGCACCATTTCATTCAAAGTATAGTTCAGTCAAGGGCCATTAAAACAAGAGGTCTGTCATTCTCCATACAAAAAGATGTTCCCCGATATTTACAACGTCATGTATAAGCTTGGTATAAGAATTATATTATTTACAATTATTCAACTTTGCAAGCGTGACACAGTATTTAAATGTTAGAATTTATTTATTATTAGCTCTTTACGAACTAATTGTTACTATACTATGTTTCTTTGTTCAATTATAACATCGTTAAATGTTAAGTTTTTTAGCGCCATCTAGTTTTTACCTGGATATCCCCTTGCGGTCGGGGCACGATCCAAAGTATGGAGAATGACTGTCCTCTTGTTTTAATGGTCCTTGGTTCAGTTAAAATTTTTCTAGCGACCGTTCAGAGATCTACATACAACATCATGACATTATTCTTACGAGTACGAGTATGAGTCGAGAACCATCAGTATGACAATAAAGACTAGATATTTAATGTTGCATTGCAGAAAGATCTAAACGTAATGTTTAGTTCTTAATTGAAATGTTGGATCGTGTTACATTTTACAACAAATCTTAATTAGGATTGGAAAGTAGGATACTATCATACAAAGTCAGTATAAAATTAATGTAAAGACATCTAAATATTGCAAATTAATAGTTTTACTAAAAGTTTGTCAAAAAGTAAAATTAAAGGGTTCGGTTCAGGAGGTCAAAGTTGTATTTTGCCATAGTAAAGAGATGTCTTAATGTACAAAACGCCCTCATTGCAATTTTCCAAAGTAGACGAAGGGACTGGTTGTAAAATGTCTTATTGATATAAAGTTTCTACAGTCAAATATCCAGATAATCATTAGAACCAATATGGCAGAAAATCTAGGTTGTAATAAGACATAAATACAATATATGAGTACCCCAAAATCCTTATCCTTGCTTTATGCTTCCAATGATACAATATTTATCAAATTAGATGAATTAACGAGTCCATCTTTTTTAAATCCATAATTATTATTCGTACAACCTATTTTTTTGCAACTAATGACGTTCCATCTATTTGGATATTTGGTAACTGAGACATTTGACGATCAAGACCTTTTGCTAACAGTCTTTATGCAAATAAGACCTTATACAATTAAGTTTTTCTGCCTATTTAAGCATTTCACGACCTAGACGTTCTGCTAAGAAAGTTTTTTTTTTATGTAATATAGACGAGCTGCCTGATGGAAAACAGAGACGTCGCCCATGAATATCTGCAACACCAGAGGTGTCACCTATACGTTGCCGATTATTGAGACCCCTGTTTACTCGTTTCTTGTACTAGTTATCCCATGTCACAGCGCTCCGGGAACACCTCAGCAGGAAACTCTTTACAGAACTAAGACTTTTTTGCATACCATGAAAAAAAAACAACTTTGAACTGCTGAAACGAACCCAAATAAAAGCTACTTTCGAATCCTTAATAAAATAATGAACACTAGCAATTCATAAATCACAAGTAAATGAACGTGACAATCACGGCCAATCTTCTGAGGAGTCGTGGACGGTGTGCCAGGTGAGCCCCGAGCCCGCGGGCGCGTGGCGCGAGGGCAGGAGCACGTGTCTAGCGAACGTCCTACCCTGCGTCAGCCCTAGAAACAACTTCCAATTTTTCTTTCTCCCAAAATCGTAAGGGTTCCTGAACATGTCACCCTGCGTTTTCTTCAGCGACGCATTGATGTGAGCTTCTACGCTCGTTTCGCCTCTACTCACGTTCTTTCCGTGCATTATGGTCAACGTTCCTAGAGCGAATAATACGGATACGCATGTTACCGCCATAAATATGACAGCTTTTCGTTTCCAGGGGTGCGCCGCGATGCGGTGCGTCTCCGTGATGGGCGGCAAGGGCAGGTCGTGCTCGCGAGGGAAGTTCACGGAGTCGTACTCGACTATCACTTTCACAGGAACCAACACCCCGCTTTGGTTCATGCGTACTGGATGGCCGATTAGGTCTGGGTCGTCGTGAGGAATAATTCCACCTGTAATGTGAAAATTTATAGTATTAAATGTTAACGTTCATCAGAGTAATGAGAAATACCTACTATAGCTTGGCAACTTCGTTGGTGACGCTTACATGTGTGCTTTTTGTTATGTGCAGCCGTAACTACTCACACAAGTTATCGCCAACACGAACGACGACCGACGGAGGCAGCCTCTGGAGGCCCCCGTTGTTGTTGGCGGTAACTTGTGTGAGTAGTTACGGCTGCACATAACAAAAAGCACACATGCCTGTGTCACCAACGAAGTTGCCAAGCTATAATTAAAAAAATTAAGGACTTATGACGATAAAAGCTTTAATAGGGTATTTGCCTGTAGTCAATATAAATTACTACACGCTAGCCATTAAAGCTTTCGAAAATTTGCAAAAATGAACTAAACATCACCTATTTAGTGTTTTGAACGATTTTTAAAAGATTAAAACCTATAAATAAGAAGATGATTTGATGTTTGAGTAAAATGACGTTATTTCACTTTTATTCCATACAAACTTCATACCTACTATCTGAGCGTTTTGACACTTCATAAAAAGTAACTGATTTGATCTGTCAGGAAAGTAGCCTATTGAATGAGTAAAATATTAGAAGTGAAACTCACCAGTGTCATTCAGCCATATGACTTGATATCCTATGTCAATGCCGGCGATGATGACAAAAGAGACCCCCGCGACCATGTACGCCATATACAGGTAGAAGTGGCGGGCGTTGTAGTAGCCCACGCAGTTGTTGAGCCACGGGCAGTGGTGGTCCATGGCCAGCACACAGCGATCGCACACCGAGCAGTGGTGAGTGCGTGGAGGCTTGGGGGATATACACTTCTTGCAGATGCTGGCCGCTTCAGCTATCATCGAACCCTAACAATTAGAAATCCTATCAAGACATTTCAGCTAAAACAAAAGCTATCAATTCTCATATACAGCGATGCTCAAGACGATAAATCCTACCTACATAATTACTGGTTTTAAATATTTTATAAACAATAGTTCCTCAAAACGGTCAAGTTATACTTTTTAACCCAGATTTAGGTTTTATAGAGGAAGGGGCTTGGCTCTACGAGTACCTTATCTAGAGCGAACTTTTTGTGTATAGTCAATTTTACCACAGTGAAAGAATTATGAGTTTGTGAATCTTGGCAATTCATTTTACACATACACATATAAAACTATGTTAACAACTTCCCGTTTAAATGACAAGATACACAACTTACTCACTAAGCCCACTTACATGAGGTGGATATCCTGGAGAAGTGGCCACACCCATATAATAGTGAAAAACAATATTGAGCAATAGCCAGTTGCCAAAAATGACCAGGAATACAGTGGTGTATGGACAACGCTGCCACCAGTATGGAAGCCCAACCCAGTATGCTATAGCCACTACAGCAGCTGTCAACACTGTTACACAGAATACAAACACCTGAAACAAAATTATTACACATTGAACAGTTGTTAATAAACAATCAAATAAAAATGACTTAGTAGTTGTCAGTGGCTGAATATCCATTGTTAGTAAAAATTATTAGCAATCTCATTTTATTACACTTTCGCAACCAAACATTTCATAGAGCTACGTTCGTAGCCGATAACATGGGGAAACTCGTATGAAGCTCGGAGTTGCTACGAGCCTAGCGTGTTGAAAGTGTTAAGCAAGCAATTTGGACGTCTTAATAAACAATTTTACTAACTTGTAGACAACTATGACAATAACAATAGTGTAATACTCACCTTTCCCAAATAATTGGCAAAATTGTCAACAAACCAAAAGATAGGTTCTAATAAGAAATCAACAGCATAGCTCTGACTCATATGCTCATTGTATGTGAGGGAACATGCCGTCAGCACCGCCTGCGAATACTTCCACGCTATGTAACCTCTGTAATGAAGAATAAGCAGTATAGTCAGCAGTGAATGATACTTAAAATAATAACATACCTATCTATATAGTAATTCACTGTGTAATATGGACTCTGTAAGGACGGAGTCCATATAACAATAGTGATTTTTTATTTTCTTTTTTGTAACTATTGTACTTAATACGAGAAAGCAATAAATATTTGATATTTATTATAATGCACAGAATCTGGATCCTCCGATTGAAACTTCATAAAAAACTTTTATATTATGTTATCATCAAATTTAAATCAATCCAAACATTTTTGGTATTTACAGTAATTAAGATAGACTTGCAAAATTTTACTCAAACTAACATTATACCAATGGTGTGGCAGCCATATGTGATAACTCTCACTGGAGCCACTGGTTTGTCTAATTTAAGAGTCCATTTTTATACCTAATTAACTTTGAACCGTAGAGACTATATATATCTCTGAGGAATGTAGAATATTAAAAATTATTTTATTTTAATATTTTGTATGTGCCAATGTTTTGACGCTTGAAACAATTTTTCTTAGTGATGTATGTGGTCTCTACATACATCACTAAGAAAAATTGTTTCAATTTTAGTTTTTAAGTTACCTATATATTACATATACCATGTATTAAAAACCAATGAAGAGACAAAAAAATATTTCTTTCATATATAAAGTATTACCTATATATTACGTGAGTCACAGATTTTTTTCACATTTCTGGTAGTTAGTTTTTTGAAAAGTATGTAAATTTAATGATAGTTTAGTACCTACTATATTTCTCGTTTCCCATTTTGTATTTTAATGTTTGGAGATCCTTTACACCTCCAAAACATGTTTTGACAATGGAGACCCCTTACATCTCCATTAATTTACGTATATGTCTCTTTATTATAAATTTTTTTATTTATCTAGTTTTGACACCTAGAGACCCTTTAAATTTCTAAAAAATGTATCTGAGCGGATAAAATTCGTAACAATGCCTTACGTTTCCCCTTAAGTTTATTGAAATGTATATTAATTATTTGTTTGATACATTTTATTCATGAAATTTCATGTAATATTTTCACAATGATTGTAATGCTTAATGTTTTTGTAAAGACAAACTGGTGAGTTTCTTCCGGCGCTTCTTCTCACCAGAATGTCATATGCCGAAGCCAAAAGAATCAGACGCCTGAAAGAGCCCTTGAGGCCTACTTTCAGAAATAAATTATTTCATTTAAGGTGTTTTGAGCAACTTGCTCTTATGCTCATAAAGAAAAAGTAAGCTAAATCTGCTCTGGCTTGCCCAAAGGTCTGTTTGTCACCATGTGACTGATATATACTAACCATATATAATTGATCTGTTAGTGACCAATAAGCATTTGTAAATAGTGAGAAATAAAGAGAGAATCAAGTTGGAATCAAGCATCCAGACAATAATTAAATTAAACAGTAAACACCATGGTGTAACTGGTGATAGCTACAGTATTATTAAAACTTATTAAACTTTTTAATTTAATTCAACTCTTGCAGTGTGTTTAATCTGATCTTGCAAGTAATTTTTTATTTACATAATACATAGTGGATGCGTGTATTGACTAGAAATTTGGTATGTAAATAGATCCTATAACAATGCAATTTATGCAATACAACACTGACAATCGAAGAGCTTAGAATAGAGTTTAAAATAAGCAGAAAATTATGAGCAGTACAAATTCTAATATGAATACATACGCACCTGATTCTTGGGACGATTTCTCGCCATTTCAACCTCCATTTTATGACTGCCATAATTTAAATGGGTGCCTAAAAACATTGATCTCAAGTAAAATAATAATAATTAGATTTATTATAAATATAATACACAAAACATACATACACTTACCTTACCGGTTTATTCAGCCAAGACTATTGTAGTGTAGCACACAATGAACTATCAACGATAGATAATTAAGTCTATTAACTTTCAGTTCTTTTCTTATTGATATGACCATAATTATTATCGCTTTTTCCCATTGGATAAAAACAATTAAACACTAACTTGAGACAGTAACTGGTTACTGGCTGTTATAATAATTATATGTTTGTATTGGTATTGCATTGCATCGCACCCTACTGTATTTCAATCTGACATCTGTCAAATAATTTACTTTCAACAATTACCACCTGGATACTGGTCTTTTAAGCCAAGTTTAACAGTTAAGCATTAAGAAGCCAGTCAGGACTTCTTTTATAGATTGTTTTCTGAGGGTGTTTAAAAATCATAAATCCACCAGGTGGCAGCAGGGTGGCGAATGGTCTTTTTGACAGTAGGTGTCAAAATCCACCAATCACATCACCTGATTTTGACATCTACTGCCAAATAGACCATTCGCCACCCTGCTGCCACCTGGTGGATTTATGATTTTTAAACACCCTCGTTCAACCAACCAGGGGCCGTTTCACGAAGCTACAAATTAGTAATTACAAGCGGAAGTCTCTTTTCAATACCTTTTGATAGAGTAGAGACTTCCGCTTGTAATTTATAGCTTCGTGAAACGGGCCCCAGTTATGTAACTGGTGTAAACTATTATGTTCATTGGAATATGGATAACAGTATTTTAATTTCAAACGACCCTGGCTTTAACTACTGAACCCTAATAGACTTAAAACTGTAAAAATACTGGATATTTGGGTGTTGTAGTAATTGTTTTAAGCTTGAATCAAAATCGTAAGCTACAAGTGGTTCGCAATAGTCTCCCCATAGAAATATTAAAGGGCAGAGATATTATTATCGTGCCGGGCACTTAATCGAACCAAGAGCATTATTAGTACATTACACAACTAGAGTGGTAAAACAAAGAAAGACCGAGATCGCAGATGTTATAGCGATCGAGGGCTTTCTTTATTACCTCGCGTGTTGTGTAAAAGCCACTTTATTGCCAGGTGTGGCATAAACTGCTTTTGTGTGCTGGCCATAAAGTGGCTTTTACCGCACGCTACGCGTACGGAAAAAGCCGCTTTCTGGCCAAGTGTAGACATAAAATTATGTACACAACACGGAAGGTAATAAACAAAGCCCTCGATTGCATATTAACATCCCTCGCTTGCAGCTCAGGCCGCAAACATCTGCCTTTCTTTTCTTTATTTTACCACCCTAGTTGTGTAATGTACTATTAACATAAATTTACAATATTATCCACTAGTCTCATTTTGAATACATGTACATGAAGCATACGGTGATGTGAATATTGTAGGTGTGTAAAGGAAGCAGGGATAGCGGCAATGCAGGTACTTAGTAGTAAATCCTTTCGAACAATTAAACTCACATTTCAGAACAATAAATTTATTATGATTTATTAAATTACCACAACTGATATCGTGACTGCTGCCTTTCTTTGAGCCGTTTGACAAATTCTACTTGCTAAAGTGTCCAGGGTGGAGACTATTCGACCATCATTAGGAATGCACCGCTTTGTATCTTATATTGGTCAGATGATCCATGGTAAGACCCGCCTAAGAGAAAAGGTGGCACCATGCCATACAAACACATAATGCGCATGCTGGCTTCTTTTCTTCGGTGCAGACTGTACAAATCTGCCATCCTAGTCTAAAAGGCGACTTTTTACTATGAACTTCCATAGCAAAAAGTCGCCTTATACACTAGGACGGCAGAAATCCACTCATATAGGATACGCAGCGGTTCTAGGCAAAGGTATGAACTGTACATTACTGAATTAGCTGACAGCTCAAGGTCCGATACATAAACGTAGTCTACATTTACTGTCGGTATCACGTTATCAGTTAGTGGAGGCGCATGTCATAGAAATATAAAACTAAAGAAAATACAAACAGCGTTTCAGTTACAGTACCATATCGCGGAAGCCATGCAACGGTGGCCTTAGGCTGGATAAGGGTCGCGCTATGGCAGTGACGTCGAGCAATAACTCGAGTAGATTATCAGAGAAACCTACTTTCAAGCACATACGTATAGTTTAAGGTTCTTGCAATGGTTAAGGCCGCCGTTGCAGCTATGATAATATGCCAGCTGTACATTAATACAAATGTGTGAAGACAGAAATAGAGATGTTCTAAAATGTTTAAGTAACAACATCTGCAGAGTTCTAGAAATCCGATACGTATAAACAACGTCCGTTAGTAAATACGTCCACGGGCAGTGTTTGTATGTCTAACTTCCATAAAATGTAGCTTGGAATATAGAGCAGGTTGATGTTGAATTATTTAAGAATCATTCAAATAAAAAGGCCAAATATGGAAAGAGTAATGACATAATGTCGGCGGATAAGGAGCATTCCACGAAATCATCTACTCTTTGTCCCGCACGAGACGACTATGGCAGCTACCTTAATACATATATATAGAAAGTCCTAAATTTCATTATCAATTTAGAAACCATGTTATAAAATATTGACATGCCAAAAATTTGTCTAGTTTTGTCAGAAGTATAAAAAATGGCGTCTTGTGCGGGACATTCTGGTGGAATGCTCCATATAAGCGAATTTATTAGATCAACATTTCTTAGCCAGACGAATACACAAAAAGTTAGTGCCCAGTCGTTTTACTAAGAATTTTAGAACACGAAGACGCAAAACTATAACATGAACGAGCACCTCTACAACCATTCAGTCCTAAGGAAATTATGTAATTGTATCTAGTTCTGAAAAAAATAGAGGATAGCTACTGAAATAGTCATAGATAGTAAAAACGTGAAAAATACACTTATAAGACAGTTACAAAGTCATAGAAAAGGGTTCACATTTAAATGTTCTATTTTGACATTATCATCACAGCGATTAATCAGCTTTGTTGAACTCCTATTTATTGTATCCTACTAGTACTAATCATTAAATTAACTATAAAAACTAACTTAACATGTTCCGAGATTAGCCACAGAAAGATCTGTAGAACATTGAGATCAAAGCTGCCTCTCAAACTAAAGTGCAAACCATTTTTACCAATAGATACATAGAACATAAATCATTTTTAAGTCATTGATTAGAATAAAATTATTAGCTATTCATCCACGTTTTTTTTATATTTAAACATTTTTTTTAACAACTTTAGAAAATGAAAATATTTTCGGATTGTTTGAAACGTATTATATAACGTTTCTTGAAAAATATATATATATATATCAGTTTAAAGGTAGTTCCACTTAGGGCTTATTTGTATGGCCAATACCTGGAAAATATCCCGGGATTGGAAAACCTAGTTCCACTGGATTTGCCCCTCCAAGGGCCGGCTTACAGCCCTACAATACATAGCTCCGTCACAGAATCTTGAGTTTTTGACCAAACAGTTCCAGACATGAAACGATTCATTCAAATATTGGCCTATAATCAAAACAATATAATAACTAAGTAAGCAGATATTTTTTTCAAGAATAGGACCCAGTCAGTTATCGTTAAAGGGCTTAGTGACACTGGTTGTGCTCTGCATCTTGGGGACCGGACCAAAAAAAAAGCAGAACACGTGTTAGACAAAGCATTAAAAATAACAATATTGCGGTCTGTAGTTGATTCATCTAAACGCCTCGAAATAAATAGAGGTATTCTTTGTTTGCACGTTATTCATCTATCGGTAAAAATAGGTTAAAGGCAAAAAGCTGTTAACTGCAAAGTCAGGTACTGCGTTTTTCTGCAGATAATTTCAGGATCAATATACACACTCTAGAGACATCAACTCAGTAGTTCACCGCTTTATCGCGATATAAAAAAAATAATACAAATAGATAGTTCGATTATATCTTAACCACTACTGCACATCATCAAATTTCTTAAAGTTTTTTGCCTATAAATCTTACTAGGGTTCTTTTGTTAAGTATACGTAAAATGAGATGAATATTTTAATAATTGTTACTGTTATTTATTAGTAGACATACGGTTGTTGGTTACTCAACCTATTTCATTTAGAGGGAAAATGTAACCATCTGCAAAAGTTTCATTGTTGCATAAATATGCAATGTAATGTAGTGCGCATATTACTGAAATAACGTCCTTGATTATAATAAGAAATAACTAGGTAGATAATGTATTACAGAGCAAGTTCGTTATATAATAAATAATGTCCCAGATCTCTGGTATGTCTCATATGCAATCTGGGGCTTCCTTCAGGTACCAGTGGTGTGTACATCGTTATGTTTTCGTATTTTACCACTCGCAGCCCGAGGTGAAGTAAAAAGTTTTAAATAGTTCCACTATCCCCTTCAAATGATTAGGACGATTAACCAATTTCACCAATCACATTTAGGGCATGCTTTCCATTATTTTATTGCGTTATAAATCTTTTCATAAGAGCTGGCATGGATTGATCGAACGAAAAGAATGACCACACATTTTGCTAAAACGTTGTTGGTTACCACCGGTACTCGTAAATATGGGGTGCCACCAATGTTGTGAAATTATAACTTTTAAATAAACCTGTATTAATTATTTTTGTTTACCAAATACTACATATTTCACCCATTCGTTTAATCTATTCCCACTAGCTCTTACGAAATGACCTACGCTTGCAATACTTTTAAATCGAAATACATACATATTTTAAGTCTGTACCAGGTTTACATTTTCTCAATAACATTACCACCACGTTCTTATATTGAGGTATATTTTTAGAAATGTGCTTTGTAACTATGTTGACTTCAGAGAACTCACAGTTTGCCTTTTGTGTACTTAGACAGCTAGAACTACACACATTACATAGATATAAGGCAATTATATTCTAAATTCTCCATAGTGTTAAATAACAATGCATTTTAATGTAAAATTAAATGTACTAGTTAACTAATGTTTTACACGCGCACATGGAATTACTTTACAAATTAGACATTGATAATGAAACATATTAAATATACTATTAATTTACATACTTACACAAAGGGAACAAACAGGCACTAAATGCATTTATTAACGACTCTTGTTTGAAACTTAGATGAAAAAAAAGCTTTCCCTTTTTCATGGTGTTACCTAAGAATTGAAACTTAACAATTAAGTCTTAACTGTAAACAGTCTTACAATGGAAATACGAACAGGAAGCGACTACTAAAATATTTCTCTAACATATAGTTTAATTTGGGGGATAAGGAATAAACAACACATTTTGACTTATTTACAATAACCGATGTGAATAACGAGTTATCGGAATGTGTACACGGACCGCTCGTATTAAGCGATTTTAAAATATCCACGCATTAAACACGAAAAATGCCAGGAATATTATTTTAGAAACGATGTTGACTTTGTGGAATGTTTGTTGATATTCAGTAATTATTAGCAAGCGCTTTTTCTATAATAAATACACTTCAGTATGTACATCTGGTATCTCATAACAATCACAATTACACCCTGCAAATTTGTATGTTCAGTCGCATGTGTCGGCTAGATGGTACTAACACTGCCCCGAATATCGTTTCCCGATGAATATTTTGCTCAAATTTTTATAAATGTCGTGAAGGCTTATTTTGCAAATCTTTCAAGTTCCATTTTTAAAAAGAAATATTGAGACATTAGGTAAACAATCGGGCTTAATATAAGTGAGTAGGGTGATCTTTATTTTAACGAATCTTTTTCAAGCTTTAGTAGTTACTACAATTAATCCAGCTGTGCATCACCAATAAATGGCTAGCGAGAATAAAAATCGACAAAATAACAACCATCCTATAAGCCTGGATTTCCCAACCAGTGGGCACACCTCTTTATAAATATGGCAAGGGTTGCGGAATGCTCTATAGAAACGTAAATGTAACATACAGATAAAATATCACAAAATAAATACAGTGAAGATTCGATTATGCAGCCCTCATTCGGCGCCTTAATTGAGACGAATAAGGTTTATTACGAAAAACGTGAAAAGGTATAATAAGATTTATAATAGGCTAATTTCCTGTAGTAGTACACTAATTATCTTATTCAGCTTCCAAAACTGATCTCCCAAATAAATCCAGATTCACTTATTTTCTTGCTTTTAACGATTTTAAAAAGATAACAAATTAAAATAATGAGACAATTCGACCAGTAGCAACCTGTGACGTCATTTATTCATATTTTCTACGAAACTGCATACTATAGGAGCGATTTGACACTTCATAAAAAGAAGCCGAGTTGACCTGTTAGGAAACTAGCCTATTCGGGGAGGCTCGACGCAAAAGGTTGGGAAACCCTGCCGTAAGCGATGCAGAAATCACTGTAAGGGTAATCGCTATTGCGGGGGGTCGCGCAGCGCGCCGTACGCGAGCAGCCCGGCCGTGGTGTGCGGGGACTTGGTGACCAGCTGTAGGGTGCGCCGCATCACGCGCAGCCGCGTCAGCAGGTTACTGCTCGCGATCATCATGCTCTGAGGCGGGCAAACAGCGTCACATAACTAACAACACAACTATCTACAGGGCGACCCACGGCCATGCCACATGAAGGAAAACCTCAAATATTGTAGATAGGATGTTTAGCTGAAATGGCACTTTATTTTATTTTTAAAAGCAAGTCATAATGCATTCAAAGATTTTCTAAAAAATACCTGCTTCGTCGGGGAATCGAATCGACTCAAGTGTGAAAAAATAACACTCCGTATTTTTATGATGACAATCGAAAAAGAGGACAAAAGCAATTAGTTCCTCTCAAGTAACATAGTATCTCAAAAGAAAGGAATAGCGTAAAATATTCGATTTAAATGTTAAGAAAATTAATTCTCATTCAATACAAATAATTAAAAGTCTTTGAATGCAGTATTACTTACTTTTAATAATAAATTGTCCTTTCAGCAAAATATTCTATCTCCAATATTTAAGGTACTTTCCATTCATGTGGCATAGCCGTGGGACGCCCTGTATATCTATACATACATATAATAAAATCTTACAAATACCGTTAGTACATTAAAGATTATTTCAAGAAAATAAGAGGGGGATGTTAAAAATAAGCAATAAAACGTAAATAGTTTTTGGTACTTTGTAGAGATGTAACGATTCCGATATATCGGTATCGCCGATTATATACAACCGATATTTGAAGAGCGCGAAAAGAATTTGCTGTATGAAAAAAATCTGCAAAAAGTAATTTCAATTACTGACTTAATTTATGTATTGGTATATATTTGTTCATAATATTAAAAAAAAAAAGTTTGAGTTGACAATTTGTTTATTTTTACTTTACTCTTTCAAGGTTGACTCTCTGTTAAATAACATGTTAAATGATAAAAGGACATACAAATATCTGAAGTTTATACTTCATTATTTAGCTAAGATATCGGTATCGCCGATTATTTACTACAATTCGTATCGTATCGGCAAAATTATGTATCGTTACATCCCTAGTATTTTATCTGTTTGCCCCTATGTTTGTGTACGTATCAATGTTTAATGATTTTGTATATTTAGAATTGAAATGTCACCTGCAATTCTGGCGCGAGTGGCAGACTGGCGACGAGCCACCACAGCCAGTCGGGCCCGTCCGGGTTCCGCCACCACTCCTCTTCCAAGTTTAGAGGCATCTTGCCAAACGCGCGCTCTATATTCCAACGAACGTTCTTCTTTAAATTCTTCAGCCACACTAGGGACTTGAGCACGACATCGAGGCCCACTGCGCGCATGGTCCTTATGTAGAAATGGTCTTCGGGGATTTTGTCGCACACAGTCTCCACCCTGGCGAGGCAACTGAAAACGCGAATTGTAACATTTTATTATAGTGTCTGTTGACTGATAAGTGGAGTATTTCTTTAGCAGACTGAGCTCAGAGAAAATAGTTCCTGTCAGATCAAATCAGTTACTTTTTATGAATTGTGATAACACAGATAGTATGAAGTTTCTATGGAAAAAAAGTATCATGACGTCATTTTTCTCCGTGGTCAAATAGTCTCCTTGTTTTTAGTTTTTATTGATATTTTAAGTCGTAGAAAGCGCATAATAAGTAAAGTTGAATTAATTTTCGCAAACTTTTGAGAACAGATCTAAAGGCGTGAGTGAGAGAAGCAGAATTAACGTGAAATAATTTGTATTGACTTCAGGCACCCTATTATAGAGTTGGCATTTAGAAAAAAAACTTAGTTTATAATATTAAAAATATGACAAAATCTCTTCCAGAATGCATGCGGCATCCTACTTTTAGAGCAATTAACTTACGAAATAAATTTTAAAGGTTTCTAACCTGTCCATCAGCCTTTCAACTATCCTGAACCGCGAAATGCCGATAGTCGACAAGATGATCCGCCCGTCCCCGCATTCTACGCAGTCACGTACCTCCAGCATCTAATTGAAACAAATAAATAGGTGATGAGTCATCCTGTATTTAAAAACTTCAATAATTATTTGGCCGGTTGGGATGGGTCCCTTCGGCCGCGTACGAAACCGGAGGTTCGTAACCAGTTGCGATAGAAGAAAAAATATTCTTCTTACGATACTAGTTACCAAACAATAGGTTTTTTCCCTCACACGATACTGGCTTCGAACAAAGAAATGGTTTGTACCCATTTTGACACATTTCTATGGGTTAGTCTAATTTCGTATAAGATGCAAATGGTCTATGTTGCAACTTGTCAAATAAGTAGTTTGTCTCAAAATGGAATTTTCATTTCGTCTAAGATGCAAGTAGATCTGTAGAGATTTTTATCTGTACCAATTTCCAATTCTATAGATTCGCGCTACTTTGTTCTGGTACACCGTAGGTAATGTCGTGTCTTATCAGAGACTAAATAAAATATGTCTTATAAGGGGTAAATTATGACCTTTATGAGGTTGTCTTATAGAAATCTTATTACTGATATTTTCATAGAAGAAATAATTATACCCTTTACACTATTCATCGTTTAAAAGAAACGTCTTTTAGTCCCTGAGTTAAGACATAAAAACTCTTTGCTTGTAACGAGTTACGAAAGGATAACTGCGGTTTCGTAAGAATATAAAAAACTCTTTATTCGCAACTGGTTTCGTACAGGTACAAAAAATATTTTTATCGCAACTGGTTACGAACCTCCGGTTTCTTACGCGGCCGAAGGGAGATGGGTTTCTTGCCTGTTAGGACATAAGCGTCTAGAATAGAAGCTAATCAGACTAGGGCCAGAATTATACCAAAAAATAATTTTATATTAAAATCACTATACAGCGGGACTGTCAAAATATTTCTCACGGCCCATATACTGCCGATTTCGAAGGATCGTAGGCGGATTAAACCCTCTCGCGATTTTAGTTATCACGTGATTACTTTCTGTACAAGAACAAAAGGCCGGTAAAGAAAGATAAAAGATTTTTCTTTATTGCCTTAGACTGGTAAACAGGCAGACGGCGACGAACGGCCAGAGGATACTGTGCCTCTCTTGCCGGGGAGAGGTACAACTCTCGAATTGCATTCGGAAAATCCCTGCGGTTTTTAAGAAAAACAAAACTTTCCGAACTAAATTCTGTGATGCCAACATAAAAAAATTTTTTTAATATCGTCTCGTCACTGCGTGTCTCTAGCGAGTATACGTCAAATTAAAAACAAAGTTTACCATGGACACATACTTATTATATTGTCAGTCATATGTCATATTTGCCTTGTTTGCGCGCTATGTTTAATTTTGTATTATATATTTTAAATCCTAGTCGTAGAAAAAGTATTGTATGCAACGTTGTATAATTACGTCAAAAAACGCTCATGGCGTCTCTATTTGCGATACTCGCCGCCTCGGCGGCTCGTATCGCAACTAACGCCATTTGCATTTTTTGACCCTACTTATACAACTGTTGCATAATATACTATAATACATGCACCTATTGCAGTACGGCTGTGTGAAAACTGTTCAACTGAACTTTACTCTTTACTCATCCCAGTGACTATAACATTCGAGGCCCACAATTCATCGGAAACCCTCCCAAACGTTGTATTAAATATCAAGTTCCTCCTGTCCTCACGATCTCTCGACTCGGAGACCCTCTCTCGGTGTCAGCCAGCGTTGCCAGATGTCCCGATTTTTAAATCAAAATTAAATGTCCCGCGCGGGACAGGCTCAGTCCCGCTTTTCGGAGATAACTCGACCGTGCGTGCAGCGTGCTGAGGAAGCGCGGGTGGGTGGCACAGACAAGTAATTTAAAACTCAAATAAAAAGATAAATATTGAAAAGCTTCTAATTATATACGTTTTTTTACTGTCCCGCTTTCGACGACAGAATCCCGCTTTTTTACTCAAAAAATTTCAAAATCACGACTTGGTGGACCCGGCAACGCTGGTGTCAGCAGACGTTACGCTACAGACTCGAATGGCAGTGTATTACCGTCCCAAAAGAGTCGGTGTGGTCCTCGTTGCGGGCCACGATCCCGAGGCGCCGCGAGCCCGACTCCAGGATCCGCCGGATGAACACGCGGTAGCGCGGCGCGGAGATAAGCAGCGGGCACGGCACTCTGCAACATAGACCTCGTTTTACAACAAACTGTAGTCACAGATTAGAGAATATGAACAGATATTTCACTGTCGCGCGTTTCCATACAAAACACAAGAATTCCCACGCTCGCATCGAAACAATAGACCTCCACCACCACAGCCACAGCACGGTAAACTTCGCACAGTACACTACGTTCTCGCGCCGTTCTCAGCGGCGGGGTGTCGGCCGGCATCAACGGCGTTTACGTACTGTCAGGATAATTATATTGTGACGTTTCGGTCGCCGGCGACCGGATCGGCTACTCCCACCGCGCGGATGGCCGAAATCGAGTGAAGTGCACCTGCTGTAGTTGCATAAATGCAAATACGCATTTACTTCAGCGACGAGGCGGATCGATGTCATTTTAACAGATTTCACAAAAAGGGGGTGGTTATGTTTTGTTTTAATATTTGTTTAAGGGGTAGACGTCTAGATTGGTCTATTTTTTTAAACTCTTAAAGTATTGTAGGTACACGAATAGCAATTTCAGTATTTTTATAGTTTGTCGTGAATTTGCTAGTACCGTAAACTCAGTGTTCGAAGTTTTTTTTAGAAAATGTATGTATTTAACATTTAACGCTTGATAAGGTCGGCAGATATTGATTCCATTGCACAATGTGTGGTTATTTATACGTGTAGTATAGATATTTGAACCTTCCTCGTTATTTAGCAACTATGAAGACACTCACTTGGGAAATGCCGTGACACAGATGAACACCGGTACGATGCTGGGGTCCACCGGCGGCGGCGGCTGCGGTGGTGGCAGCATGTCGATCGATGCTAACGACGCGCATACAAATTCTGATTTCCGAGTCTGAAATGATATAAATAAATGAAAGCAAGATTTTTCTGGCTCGCCAGAACGTTTCTGGTGTGTACAATAGGTATCTGGAATGAACTTCCTGCCAAGATCCCACTGCACTACAATATCGGGTTTTTAAAACGGGTGTTATCAAATTTCTTCGAAACCGACAACGTATTGATAACGCATCCAGTGTTGCAAATGTCTATAAGCAGCGGTGAACACTTTCTATCAGGTGGGTAGTCTGTCTGTTTGCCAGTCTAAGGCAAAAAAAAGTCGCAAAATGCAGGGCTATTCGACAGATCAAATTAGTTTCTTTTTATGAAGAGTCAAAACGCTCAGGTAGTATGGAATTTCCAAGAAAAACTGATTTATGACCTCACTGATTAACATGGTTAAATTGGTACTTTATTTTTAGTTTTCGTCAATTTAAAATCCGTCGATGGCACGGAACTAGGCAATTTGACAGGTTTCTGGAAAGTATCTCCGATTGTTTGATGATGTTTATTGAGTACTCAGAAAGTCGTAATTATTAATTATTTTGTGTATTTCTTCTGAAAAAAGAAAATACAAATGCACTTTTAAAATTAACCGCCAAAAAGCTTTCTCGGACAATATGCCGTCTATGACGTCACATGTCTGTAAACAGACAATTTTCATATAAGTTACTTAGTGCAACCTATAGCATATTTCATGTTTATAAGCTGCAACAAGTAGATTAGTAAATGGGTATGGTACTTACATTGCCGTTTTCACATTTAAAAACACGGCAACATAAATCTCGGAGTTATTTTCAAAGAAAACTCCGACCATAATGTATACGAAACCCAAACGTACGAATTATAAAATTGCACAATACCGCCCGATATATTAATAAATATCACCAATAAAACCGCAAGACACCAATAAATCCAAAAATGATAATTAATGACAGAATTGGCAGATGCTGTTTAGACTTGTGATGTCATCGGCCAACCAGGCCGTTTTCGACAAAATGGCGACAGATAAAAAAATAATTAATTTTCATCAGTGTTTTATAATAGTAGATTAAACAACTAGGGTGGTAAAACAAAGAAAGGCAGAGGTTTGCGGCCCGAGCTGCAAGCGAGATATGCGATCGAGGGCTTTCTTTACTACCTCCCGTGTTGTACCTATAAATAATTTTATATCTACACTTGACCAGAAAGCGGATTTTTCCGTACGCGTAGCCATTTGCTTTTAGTAATATTGCCGTAAATTGGTTTCAAAACTTTTAATTCATACAAATATCCATAGTTCTTAAATTATTTTTCACACTGTCAAACAGCCTATTAAGTAGTGTAGCAGGAATATTTCCGAGTTTTGGAAACATAATTTGATGGTAAGCGTAAATAAATATATTTTGATTATTGGAAATATTTTATCGTGTTTTGACGCCTAGAGACCCTTTACATCTCTAAAAATGTAGTTTTAAGTTTTGTAATGTAATGGATCCGGAGATTATATACGTCTCTCGGTAAAAGGTAAAAAAAAAAACTGTGCCCAGTTATTTGCTTGTTGCATTTTATAAATGTCATATTATGTAATAATGTGACAATTGTTGTTTTTAAAAAAGGGAAACTGGTGAGTTTCTTCAGGTGATTCTTCTCACCAGAAGGTCATCTACCGAAGCGCCAAAAGAAAATAATCAGACATGTAAAAGAGCCCTTGAGGCCTTATTACAGTAATAAATGAGTCTGAGTTTGAGTTTGGAAAATACCCTATTGCATTCGCGAATTAACGACAGTCGTGGGTTAAGCCAAACGGAAGACAGGTGCTTGCAACATGTGCATCAAGAGCAAAAAGATGATATATCGACTCGACCCTATTGGCCTTGCCTGTAAGGCCGTCTGGTCTGATCTCGACGTTGTCCACGGGATCCATGTTGTTAATTGATTTGATTCGATAACTTGCGTTTAACATACATATAATCTGAAAACCGCTACGTGCAAATAATTTCTGTCGTAGATTACAACACTCTTAGTAACCTCAGCATTACCAAATCGCATAATCAGTAACTGGGAGTTCTAATTTTATATTTTATAACAGAACAATTATATAAAGGTCACAAGCTTTGTTTCTGTGAACACAAAACAGTTTCTAAATAAACATCGTTTGTTATGATGTACTTATAAACTGTTATGTTCAAGTTTAAAGCCATGCAACCTTTGAGGAAAAGTTTAATAAAGTCTTTTTAAGACCGTAACTGCTTATAAACTGACGTAATTTCGTTCGTTCAAATTAAAGCATTGTGCAAAATAAAATCATGAAACGGTAAGACGCATTAGGTACCCTATTAAGCAACTGTTTAGGTAAACCGAAGTCATATGTAACTTTTCTAAAACAATCGCAGTACAAAAATGGATATATTTTCAAAAACTAGATTTGGTCTTAGAAAACTTTTTACAGGTCCGTTATCAAACAATTGTCTTTACCAAACTACTTTAAAGGATAGTCATATCAAAAGCACCAAAATCAGTGTTCATGTTAATATATTTATGTCACACCTGGCCATAAAGTGACTTTTTCCGCACGCTGCGCGTACGAAAAAAGCCGCTTTCTGGCCAAGTGTAGACATAAAATGATGTACACAACACGGGAGGTAATAAAGAAAGCCCTCGATCGCATATTTACGTCCCTCGCTTGCAGCTCGGGCCGCAAACTCCTGCGATCTCGGCCTTTCTTTGTATTACCACCCTAGTTGTGTAATGTACTATAGTAGGTACCTTTTTTCCTAATATTGTACATGGTATGATAGAAATAAATAAATGACACTACTAACCAATGCTAGATTGAAGTTGGTGAGGTCATGCATGCAGAGCGGGCAGACCTTCCTGTAGTCCATAGAGCACTCGATGCAGTGGCGGCAATAGGTGTGGCCGCAGGGGGTGGTGACGGGCGCGACGTAGCAGTCGCGGCACAGCACGCACTCCAGGTCCCCGGGGGCCAACCACGTGTCGGCCGCCTGCTGCGCCACCGCGTGCGACAGCTCGCTCGACAACAGCTCGGGCTCATGCTCTTCCAGCAATACCGCAATCGTCTGAAGTAACAATATTCACAAAATTAAAAATTTAAAAATAACCGACTCTTAGTGAACCTATTTTGATATGAGATGCACGGGTGACTATGAACAAGTCCCAAATCGCCGTATATGTGCCTATAATATTCGAAGAGTTCTGTCGATTTCTCCAAGATTCCATCATCAGATCTTGGTTTGGTAAGGCCACTCTGGAGGACCAATCCGTTTCAAACAAAAAAACAATTTCCAAATCGGTCCAGCCGTCTTCGAGTAATAGCGTAACTAAAGTAAAAAATGAAAACCGTCCTGCTTTTGTGGAAGTTGGTTAATAACGGACTTCAGATGAAGAGATTTGATAAGCAATGTACAATACACTATGAAATACCCAAATCGCTATGTGTGCCTATAATATTTGAAGAGTCGATTTCTCCAATATCCCATCATCAGATCCTGATGTTGTTGCAATGGGACCACCTTGGGGATATACCCTTTCAAACAAAAAAATAATTTTCCTAATCGGTCCAGCCGTCTTCGAGTAATCGCGTAACAGACATACAAAAAAAAACATACAGACGAATTGAGAACCGTCCTTTAGAAAGTCGGTTAAAAAATAAAATATAAATATTGTGGGGACAATCTTACACAAATCAACCTAGTCCCAAACTAAGCAATGCTTGTATTATGGGTACAAGACGACGATATACATACTTATATAGATAAATACTTAAATAGATAGAAAACATCCAAGACTCAGGAACAAATACTTGTGCTCATCACACAAATAGTTGCCCTTACCAGGATTTGAACCCGGGATCTCTAGCTTCGTGGGCGGTGTCACTCCCACTAGGCTAAACGTATCAAATACACCTTACAAGTTACCTTGTAACAAATACAACTAGTGTTGCTAGGTCTAATTTACCAAAAATCGGCACTTTGTACAGTAAAACGGGAATTCCATGGAAACGTTACGTAAGTAACACTATAGCTTGGCAACTTCGTTGGTGACACTCACATAATTATGTGCTTTTTGTTATGTGCAGCCGTAACTACTCACACAAGTTACCGCCAACACAAACGGGGGCCTCCGGAGGCTGCTTCCGTCGGTCGTCGTTCGTGTTGGCGGTAACTTGTGTTACGGCTGCACATAACCAAAAGCACACATGTGAGTGTCACCAACGAAGTTGCCAAGCTATATACCTTGTTCATACTTTTGAGAAATAAAGTTAGGAAGCTGAAGATCAGTATTATAACTTGGCTTTGCGATTGATAGTGTTTCGTAGCAGCTTATACATTTTATAAGGGTAGCCATCACACGCGTTACGTAAATGACAAAAGTTTTCATTTTGAAGACTTGAAGCTTAAAAAAATACGAGCTCATCGTGTTTATGACAACTTGCTACAATAACGCTCAAAGAGTGATGGAGGCTGTCAAAGACACAAAATTTTAAAACATCCTAGATAACAATAGATATAAAAGGGCCTGCAATAGGGACGTATCCAGACTCTTGACACCCACTCAAATCGCGACATCGTGCAATTCTAGTTAGGGTTTTTATTTTCCAAAATTTATCTACGATAGCCCCGAGGCCAGTAGCGTCGACGTGATGTCTATTTTATTATGCTAGTCGCCACTATAGTGAATTTGTTAGTAACTATTAAAAGAGCATGTGGTATATACTGCACTTTAACTATTTTGAGCATTTACTAAAGTTTGATTCTAAGTAATTGTCAGTGCTTCGCGAAGTATCTAAGTTCGCCTTAAGAAAATAGTAGCTCATAGGTTGTCCATACGGATTACAAGTTTAGGATTAGGACTGATTAAGTTATTATTAATACAATTCGCGTTTACATTTGTTGTAGTAGGTGATCCATTAAATTAATAGACGATCAAACCTTTGAGAAAAAAATATTATAAAGAAAAAAGATAAATCCATATTCGTTTGATCTTTTTTTGTTATATTGATTTTGATTCATTAAACTACGTCAAGTTTAGCCAATCCAAACAGCGACGTAAACGTCTTTAACACAGATCTCATATTTTCAAAGTAAGAGAACTTGTATAAATTATATGTAAGTAAGCACCAGTATAGGTTTTTTTATTACTTTCAAAACACAGATCATTGAGGCAACAGTCTGTCTTAAGTAAGCAATTTTAACGTCAACCATGTACAATCGCAGGCCCGGCGGAATAGTGACGTAACATCACTTTAGCGCACCGCAGAAGAATGGCGCAACTGTATTACTGTAATACGCCAGAACAATACTGTTGCTGTTTATGCCTGGCTCTTTCTTGCATTCTTGCGTTTTTTGGAGCTAGATAATTCAACAGTATTGTCGTTCAAGGCGACTGGTTTAAGTTGTTTCTTTGTATGCTTGCCTTGGATAGGAAATGTAATGGATTCTGATCATTTATATTATATTTGTCAGCAAAATGATCGACAGTAAGCGTGGCGTGATTCTCGAAAACCTTACTCATCAATATCATGCCGAATGCAGTATACTTATACATCAGGCAAGTGGTGCAAATTATTTACGTATGTACGTATAATCTGTAGTTGACATCGATTCTAAACTTAACTATCAAGAAACATAATATTGTATTAAGTAAGTTTCGTTCAAAGTATAATATGTAGTAGCCCTTTTAAACGTTTTCAAACAAACACGTAGCCGAAATCATATCACACAGGATGTTTATTAAATGTTAGAACGAACTTGGCAGTACTAGCACTGATATTGGGTGGTCGATATAAATTACTAAAAAAGAAAATGCCCTATCTACCGTATGCGTCACATCTCATTTTCATGAAGTTATTACAAATCTTTTTGTATGTAATCTGTTTTTATTACTCATTATTATTCTTTATTTCATTTTGATTTAAAAGAAACAAAACGTAACATGAATTTTGACGAAATGTTGGCCGTGTGTTTGTAAAATGTTAACTAACTATGTTACATAAGTTCACATAGCAGACAACAAAGCACCATAAAACACTCGTAGGTCTATAATCATAATCAACTGTGTCTGTGAGTTCATTAGATGAAATGTATCTCGAAGTACTAGCAATCTAGTTAATCGGGTAATTCCATGAAAATGTAACTCAAGTTTCCATTTCATCGCTTGTTTATTAATTATGATGTAAATTTAAGCGTTAATTTACTCCAGATAAATAACTATTACTAGGGACTGGACAGTGGAATGCAAATGACATAAGGAATAGGACTAGAGTAGATATCAGTTTTACATTTTTTATGCAGTCGATAAATTTATCGATGACGTCGTAGATTCAATTTCTGTATACATATTTTTTTTGTCGTTATCAATGGATAGGTATACATTTCGCCCATACAAAGTGGGTGTAAGCTTTTATTGTATATAATATCGAAGTGTATACATTTTATTGCACCCAATGCGAATTCTGTGATTGCATTTTTTTATGCAACTGACTACAACACGATTGATGTTCATCTAACCTATTTCGAATTATAGAAACTATTATTAAAAATGTAACACTCACGTCTACTTCAGTCCTGTTCCATATGTCATTTGCATTCCGCTGTCCTGTCCCTAACTATTACTTTAATTACCATCTTTCTGCACCATCTATAAAGAATTGGTAACCGACGTTACTTTTTCCACGGAATTACTCAATTGCTTATTCCATCGACCAAAACTTTTTAATTGTGGTAATGACGGTTATTGGCAATACGATCCAGCGAGCTATTGTTACGTAAGACGTAACGATTGTCTCCGGACTGAGCAACGCGCCCTTTGCAATGCAAACAAGGGTAGCTTACACAGATATCACGATAGATAGACGACGTAAACACGATTAATTGTATGAGAAATTGAGGCCCAAGGGTGTCAGCTTTTGTTCGACCACAGACTGTGAAGCCTATTATGGTAATAGTAGATTCTGTCACAAGGGAGCAAAATGATATATTTACGGCGAGGGCGTATATTGAATCCTGAACGAAGCGAAGGAAAGTATAATCCGGAGCGTAGTGAGGGATTCAAGTGTTAACGCCCGTGGTGAAAATAATTTTGCTAACATGTGACACATACTGCTTTTCACACCGACTATGAGGAAAATTCAAATACAAACGCTACCTACCAAAATAACGAAATATATACATAATTAATCACACATTGTTATTAGAAATGAAATAAAAACAATTATTATTTTTTACGGACGGGACGAAAACACCACTTCCATATTATATTTATGGCCCTCGCCTGCGGCTCGGACCGCAAACACCTGTGATCTGGGCCATTCCTTATTATACCGCCCTCTGTGTGTAATATACTAATAAAGCTGCCTATGGTATGGCATATTCTAAATGGGTTCAAACTAAAAATACCCTATAGTCCTTGAACAGAAAAGTACCACTTTGATCCCTCTCATGAGGGAGCAAAATACTTTTTTCTGGATAGGAGGTGTGAAATAGTACATTACACAACAAGGGTGGTAATACAAAGAAAGCTCGAGATCGCAGATGTTTGCGGCCCGAGCTGCAAGCGAGGGACGTAAATTTGCGATCGAGGGCTTTCTTTATTACCTCCCGTGTTGTGTACATCATTTTATGTGTACACTTGGCCAGAAAGCGGCTATTTCCGTACGCGCAGCGTGCGGAAAAAGCCGCTTTATGGCCAGGTGTGGCATAAGTTATTCTTATGCCTTGATCACACGTACCGAGTACAGTGGTGAGACAGCGCCCTAGGCCGAATGCTCGGTTCGTGGGAACGGAGTGCTCGGCCCAGTACGGGAACAGACGTACTGGGCCGAGCACTGTCTCGCCACTGTACTCGTTTCGTGTAACAAGGCCTGTATACAAATTAAACTAGATGATTTATTTTAATTACCGCCCAGAGATTTCATCCGCGTAAATTTCCGACTTTTGCATGCAAACTTTTATCCCCCTTTAGGGGTTGAATTTCGTAAAATATTTTCTTACTGTACCTTTACTTCCCCTAAAGAACATGTATTCGATATTTCATTACGTTATCTGCAGGGGTTTAAGTTGTGCATGGTCTCTCGGTACCATAGTCACGAAACTGTTATAAATGATAGAAAAAGCGTTAAAAATTATCGTTATTCCTTGAGCCAACTTCCGCAAGAAGTCCGGGTTCAATCGGATACAACCCCGATAGATTGAAACGAGTGCAAACTTGCAAAGTAGGTCGCCTAGTGAAATAAGTGAACTTTATTCTGCAAGTAGGCCACACGGGCACTTTTACAAGTCAGGGTCTACAGGCATTTCCCAAGAGAAGATTACCGTTAAGAAGAAATGGCCAAATAAACTCAACAGTCGTAAATTTTTCAGCTAAATTATACTTATTACAATGATATTACTACAGCATCTTTTGAAAACTGATCAAATCAGTTTCCTTTAATGAAATGTCAAAACGCTAAACGCTGAGATGGTATGCAGTTTCCAAGAAAAACTGACTTGTTACATAACTGCTCAAGCTGGTGGAATTGGCACGCTGCGCTTTCTTTAGTTTTTGTTATTCTAAAATCCTTGATGGTACGAAAATGAGTGTAGCCAGTTTTTACCGAGCAGTTTCGGAATCATAATTTTAACCTTCATTTATTTATTTCAATTATTTTGAAATACGGATGCCATTACTACTAAGTAGGTAATAAACTACGATTTTACATATGTATATCGACACAAATAATGCCGCCTGTTCTGCCGTGTTACACCGAAGTCCTGTATATTTATAATAAGGATTCCTACAATGAGACCAGTATTTAGGCATGACACGGCAGTGTGTACATACCTGGACCAATAGTTTCTTGGCGACGTCGAACTCCGCGTAAGTGGCGGCGCGCGCAAGGTGCGCGGCCGCCTCTAGGTACCGCTGCCGCCGGATCAGCTCGCAGGCGTGCAGCACGCGAGCCTGCACATATCACTCACTCAACACTATGCTCCTTTATCTCCCCTAGCCTTGCCGTTCCAATCAACGAAATAAATCACCAAAAACTACCGCGCAACATCTCTCTCAAAGATTACTTTGGCCGCTGGGCTGGTACAAATTGTACGGAAAATGTTAGTCTGATCATCTTGACGTCCGAATACGAACTGTTTTTGTTGAATCAAATTCAATAGGAATTACTTTGACAAATAACTGAATCGCGGAGAAGCTTTTTTAACTATTTAAAATAATTTGTCGCTATTTATTTCGTCGATTTGAATGACGGGGCAATGGAAGGTAAATACATGGCACATTCACAATATAGACCGCTGCGCAAGTAGGTACGTTGTAAACGGTTATTTTCAATAATACATACATGCAGTGCAGATGCATTATCGAAAACGACGACTTCAATTATAATTCGCAGATATGTATGAACGTCAGGTAAGAACATATGATTAGCGACATTAATGTATACTGCGTTGATATTGGAATTAAGTTTTACATTTGATAATTCGCTATACAAAAAGAAATCGATAGAAGCCGATCTAGATCTCATTAGGTAAAGAAACTCCAATTTGCCCACGTCATGAAGCTTCTCAATAGATGGTTTGTTGGTGCAACAAAAGTGAGAATTGTGAAGTGCAAGATTATGATCGATGCCATTTCAACATAACATCGTGTTAATCCACATTTCCCACGCTATCACATTCGCAAGCGATACCTCGAAGTAACCGATTAAATGGACCCCGGAATTTATTTTAGTGATTACTGATTAATATTACGAGGTATTCAATATCTAACCGATCGATTAATAATATTATATGAATAAAAATCGGCGACAATCTTACACAATTTGACCTGGAATTAAGATTACAATTACGTTTGGATTTCAGTTAGTCAAGAATAACGATTGTTACATGCTTATTTTATGTAACAATAGTTGTAAATTATTTACGCTAAAATCGCCAAGCAAACAGGAGTCAAACCACACTTCATAAAATGTAAACAATACAAATTTGTGCCAGGTTGAATGGATGCAATCTATCGTAACTTATTTAATAACATAATTACATTAACTTAAATATGCGTCAGCAACGTGGCACGCGGCGTACCGCGATGTTATGCAAAAGTCATACGGGGCAATGCAAAAGTAATGCAATTAACAAACTAACATTTGCAAGAGCAAACCATATGTTTCAATACTGAGCTTTACATATTACTTGCTTAAAATAAGAACAGCAAAAAGGCAGATTTACTACTAACTGCCGGGATGAGTCCTGAGCGTGTGATTGTTTCGACGCAATGCATAGCATAGGGCTGAATAAAAGACGATAGAAGTGCACCCGGCACGCGCTCAGGAGTCAAGCCGGCGGCACTCTAAGCCTATGGTTGGCCGATGTGGATGTGACAGAAAGGTGTGAAGTTCACCTGAGGGGTCATTGGCAAGCGCGCCGGCACATCGGGCGCGGTGAAGCTATCAGGAGAGATGGTAAGTGAGACGCGAAGGCCACGCGACAAGCGTTGTGCAACTGTACGACGGCGTGCCAATGCTTGACAATTCTCTGTTGATTAAAAAAATACTGGTGAAAATTTGCGCAAATTAACAAAACGAAACTAAATTCGCAGCGCAATAATAATTATGTCGGTGGAAAGATGTAGAATGTTCAGAGATATCATCATGCGAACAGGGATAGTGTTTGAACGACATCTAATCAGCTCTAATGGATGCGGAGTAATAGTACTGACTTAGAAAGCAGCAGATTGTGGTGCCGTCGTCATACGTCACACACGAGCAGTCACACTCGAGCGAATCTAGAACTAGCGTCAAGGGTGACACGTCAAACATTTGTATCAGCATCAACGTGTCACTAGGATGGATTCAGAAGGCCCGATTCGTCTCTGACATTTGCCCGGCTCGCATAAAACAACGTTACATAATTTGCTAAGGAGTTGTTGCGTTTCATTATGTAACGCTTAGTTCAAGGTACAAGCGCAAAGCGGCATGTTCGTTACAAACTGAACTGGGGTAATAACTATTATGTCACGCCCATCGACTAAAATCCGATACAACGAAGCCTTACACAATGAAACTAAGTTAATTAATTTGCAAAATCATTCAGAAACCTAAACTGTTTACCACCAAGTTAACTTAGCGTTCACTTATAAATAATATTATTACCTCACTCTACGACAAATTTTATTTTAGCAATCCAAGCATACCTAATAGTTTTATTACGGGCGGGAAAAGCCACTTACGGGCCAACACGGACATGTCATATGTCTATGGGGTCGCCCGAATGTAACGTAAATAATACTGTGTTTCCTATCAGCAGTTAATACTATCAGCTGCTGATTGTATTAATTAAACGCTCTTTTCATTTCCTTTTTAGGGTTCCGTACCAAAATGGTAAACAAGGAACCCTTATGGTGCCACTCTGTCTGTCCGTCTGTCACAGCTAGATATCTCAGAAACTACTGCTGCTATCGATTTGAAATAGTATTAAATACTTTTAACCTGAGCCTATTGGATGTTAAAAAAATCTTGTAACGTTTTTACTTTTTTTTAAAAGGGTTCGTATTGGAACTTTGAAAATTGAAAGTAGGGCTATTATATCGAGTGGGGTATCAAATGAAAGGCCTTGATTGGTAGATTAATACACTGTTTTTATAGTTTTTCTTAAATAAGTAGTTTTTGATTTATGACGAAAAAAGTTAAAAAAAATACCATCCCCCCCCCCCCCCCCCCTATTATCTTCGAAGTTACTGAACAGAAAAATCTGTAATAATTACCAATTATTAATGTTATGAGAAATTTGCAAAAATCGTAACACATGCTTATTTGCTCCTACTAAACTAATCGCCATAGAGTTTTTCTTGAACTATTCATGTGTCTACTTATGAGTTTGTACGGAACCCTCGGTGCGCGAGTCCGACTCGCACTTGACCGGTTTTTTTTAACCTGACTTTACCTACGAGTCCTACTGAATCTTGGATAGGAATCCTGACCAAGTGGGGGCTTACAAACCTGGTTCGCAAGCCGCGGCCACCGTGACTTTTCGCTGATTGCTCTTTTCTATCCCGACGTATTGAGTCTTTTCAACAAAACTCTCTTGTTATAATAAGAGATTAATTGTAAGGACAGGTGCATTCGTTATTTAATTACACCTAAATATCTGCCATTTCTATTTGTGTCGCAATAATATGAATCAACGCTTTCATTTCGATTTAACTGATAATGTTAATAGATAGCATCATTCGAATATATTTTTACGTGCCATGTGCATTATAATGTGTGATTAGGAGAACTACTCACATATTTAAACAGGTTGCCTTTATAGTATAGAAGTTGATAATCATAAAGACAACTATCGCGTCTTCATGTCGTGGAAAAGAATATTGGCCCTGAAGTGGAACCACCTTGACAGAAGTATCCTTTTATTTGCAAAATAAGAATAACTGTATTTACGAATACGAGTATGTCTAATATATATTTTTAGGTAAATTGCTAGCCGGTATTAACATTTTATAGTTTTAGTCGCATATTATCAGAATACGTACCACATAAATTTATCACATAGCCTTTCTTGACCTTTTTTGCAAAACCTACGCAACAAGTCACTTTTGTTTTGCTATATAATATATAGCAAAAGTGACTTGTTGCGAAGGTTATAGTATATATCAATTTTGCAGAACTTTCCTGTCCCATTGTGTAAAATATCTCCCATTTGGAAAATATCCTTTTCTATAAAATTTCTATTACAATACCAGAGCGATTTCATTCCTTGAAATTAGCTAGCAAAAACATAAACGTACCATCTGCAGCAGTTATAATTTAAAGAGAGAGAAATATGTATACGATTAAAGGTATGACAATATTTGCCTACTTAAATAAGAGTAAATGTTACAGTTACAGTATAAAAAAATTGCGATTTGCGAAAGAGACGTTTTACAGAAGCGGCATTTTGGGAAGGCACGCACAGAGAACGGATCTTAATCCTTAAAAAAGGTAAAATAATATTGTTATACTCGTAAAGACTTAAATTGTAATTATTAGTTTAGTCCAGTATGACCACTGATTTTGTTAATAGCTTTTATGTGCAATAATCACACATACTGCTCCTTGAAAAAGGGATAATTAAAGAATCATTTTTCAAATTAACGACGACGCTAATCTCTAATGACTTGGCCGCCGTGCTTCGGCACGCTGTCATCATTCAAGTTCGTAGTCGACATAGTTTATGATTATTATGTATTAAGCGATACACGACCAGTGTCCGCAAATGTGTGTCTTATTGTGTACTTGGAATCATTAACGAGACAATTTTGGAAGGTTTAAGAGAAAACAGTATTTAAAGTCAATCGAAACGTACTAGAAGTCCAGATCATTGAAAAGAAATTCACATCTCCTTTTAAGAGTTGTGTGTTAAGGGTATTATGAGCCAGTTAAAAGGGACCAAGAGCACTCAACCGGTCTTGGTGACCCATAAACTGGAACTGAAGTCTAGCTAGACGCGGCTGGGAGCGCCGGGCGGGGGCCGCCGCCCGGCCAATCCCGACACTCGCTCACCTACTTGTTACTGCGCAGTTGCACGCAGACCCGACATTTAAAACCGATTTTACTACGCAACTTAATTGATTTTAACTTTGGAGCCCGGGGACCAGGCGCTTTCGAAAACACAACCCGCAACAACTTAGATTACTTAACGTCAACCATGTCACCCGCTAATATTTTTATTTTAGGAGGGCAGAGGTAAGGAGCACCTCAGGAGAACTATCTTATATGAAGGATCAGTTCAAAAAGTGTCCAGCTAAAAGCAATAAATAATAGTTCAAAACCTCCCCAGAATGGCGCTAGCGTTGCAGGAAAGCACGAAATGAATTTAGCAATTGTAGACGAAGTGAAGTGCGCTGATTTGGAGGGTAGAGGCAAGGTTACATATATCTGAAGACTAAAGTAGGTATTTAATAAAGTGGCAGTATACTAAATTTTACCTATCTGCAATAGTAGTGCCACCACTATTTAACACATTGCGGCGGACACTTGTCGACAGACAGAGACGGTTCTCCTTACCTCTACCCTCCATATTTTCATATCTATAACTCTTAACATAGTCTAAGAAAACTTCTCACTTGTTTTTTTTTCGACATTTGGTGGGAAATAAAACTAAAATTGATATCTATGTATAACTCATGACAGAGCATACTAGAGCCTAGAGCCTCTTTTTTGCATTAGCTTTTTAGTTTGTTTCATGATATTTAGCGAGAAATAAAACCTAACGATAAAAGGTTCCAATTTGATGTCATAAGCCATGCTCGATGCTATTTCTAATAGCGTTGAGAGTTTGAGCTTTGAGTTATAAACTACAAGACTCGAGTCGTGACTGCCGAACCCCGAAGGCTCGAGCCTGTTAGTCTCTAAGATTCGAGCACATGTGTTTTAGATTTTTGGAGTTTGACAAAATTGGGTCAATTATTCTAATGAAAAAGTTGTTCAGAAAAAATGTTTTATTTTCCTTTGTATTGTGTCACTGCTAGACTTTAGAACGTTAAAACAAAATTATTAAAAAAAAGATTATCTTTGGAGCTTATCGAGTTTAAAGCCTGCCAAAGCCAAAGTTTTGAAGGCTTTATTTTTGAGGCTTCAGTCTAAGGTACAGGGTTATTTCAGAGCTCAAGGCTTCACCGATCAAGTCTCGAGGGCTCGAACTGCCAACGACCGCGAGGCTCTAAGGTTTAGAAGTTTCCAAGATTGACTAATCTTGAAGACTTCTCTTTTCACAATACAATACAATTTTTCTTTTCACACTACAAATTCGTAAGCTTTCATTATTTCAATTTATTTAAATCCCTTGGCTGGATTTAAGATCTAATTTTTTTAGGGTTCAGCTACTCTATGTATGTGTTAAAAAAAATCTGGGTAAATTTGCCTGCTTTTAACACCACTGGTTTAGGCTCCGATGTGCGTCGTCTACCAGTGGTACTTAGATTTTTGGTAAGGAGACATGTACAATTGTACATATAAACAGAAACTTTAAAGCTGTTTACATATGCATATATCTATAAATAGGACATATGCACGTGATTGTTATCGTTCAGTGGAGGATTCACGTGTGGCTGTCAGTGGCAAAGATGAATCATCTGGAAGGTGGTAGGTACTGAGCAGACGCCCAACGTAACCTGCGACCCGTCCGTCCCGGGCAGGCGGCGCTCTCGATCGCTTCGCTCACAATGTGATTACATAACAGCTATGTAACAAATGGACGATTTACATAATAGCTTTGTCGGTTTGCTATAATACCCGAGGACTACGCGACATTGCCAACGACAATCATTTTTGGCAAAATGATTATAGTTTCGGTTTCAGTTACATTACGTTTCTAGAAGATGTCCTACACCTACGTATTACTTGACATTTGGATGGCTGAAGGTGTCGAGATATTTTTTAAGCGTGACGTAGTAGCGTTAGTCTAGATTAAGCGGAGTCACCGCTCAATGTCAGGTAAGGCATTGACTCGTAAACATGACGCGGCTCGCTCAAGAAGCCCAAACATAAATACCTACCTATTATCATTTCATATTTCTAATGAATCATAAACTTCTGAAAAATATGCACCTAATCGACATTATAATGGTGATAAAACGACGAGGTTCATTTTTTCTTATAGTTTCGTCATGTCCGTCCGTCCGTCTGTCCGTATGTCACAGGCATTTTACTCAAAAACTACATGATGGATATTGATGAAATTTGGAATATAGGTGTCTTGTATGAGCCGCTACTTAGTTTGGTAGTTAAATAACTAAAATTAATATTTTTAGGGGGGGCACTCCATACATGTTACAGAAGCTATGAACGTGGCTTTTCAGAAAATATCAACGCGTGGTACATAGTTCGACAGTTCTTTCAAAAACATTTTAGGTTCTTAAGTAATGTTTTTGATTCAGTGAATGCCTTTGAAAATAATCGCTCCGAAAGTTGTGAAAATTGGGTCCCCCCCTCTATCTTTTAAACCATATGTCTGAAAAATATTAAAAAAAAATTACAAAGATAACGCTTAATTAATACTTTCAACGAAAATTATTTTGAACAAGATCAGATTAACCATTTTTGAGTTATTGCCGATAAACTGCGCTTCTCAACAAAAGGACGTAATTGCTATGAAGATACGCTCTTTTGTTGTTGTACTTTTTTTACATCGTATTTTTTACCTTATAGTTACGGCTGTGGAACCCTACACTGAGCATGGTCCGACATGCTCTTGGCCAGTTATTTTTGTTGGTTTTCTT
Source organism: Eudemis profundana (assembly GCA_947034925.1). NCBI lineage: Eukaryota > Metazoa > Arthropoda > Insecta > Lepidoptera > Tortricidae > Eudemis > Eudemis profundana. Next base: position 34,566,442 of record OX344794.1, read on the forward strand.
CTACATATTTATCATTAAATTTATAATGAACGCATATGTTTTGTAAAGCGTAAGCATGACTGGAAGTCTTATTGATGTAGGTACTCTATGTAAGTGGGTACCCGACTGCGGCGAAGCCCAAAGGAGGGTTATGTGTTTGACCTGTATATATGTATGTAAGTATGTATGTCCGTTCCTGTGTCCGCTCGTAACTACTCAACGGCACATCCGATTTTGATAAATGATACATCATTAGATTCGTCTTGATGGTGCGAGTGTCACTGGGTATGAAGTTCGTTAAAATAAACAAAATGGCGGATTTTATGCAGTTTCAAAGTGTACCGCGGTCGGGTTTTTTTTAGTAAAAATGTGGTTATTTTCACTCAAATAGATATAATAAGGGTTGAACTGTATTAAATGTAACTTAAGAAACACTGTGAAGTGGTGGTTATATTATACATAACCCTAAAATGTAGATTAAAACCCCGACGAGTTCTAACGACAAAGGTAGCCACATTTTTGTAATTAGACTTGCGTTTTTACACATAATATAATTTATATTACAATTTAAGCTACTACATTTTAATTAATTCCGGTCCTAAATTTCTTGGAATATCTAATGACGTAGTTAGAGAACTCGACATCGAAGACAAGAAAACCTAATACTCCACCTAGTCCAATAGATACTTGATAACAGTACCGGTCGGTAGCCGTTATAAACACTACTAAATCAAACTATGCATGGCTCACACTCACACGGGAAAAAGCACTCGGCAAAATAATCATACACTGGCATGCAAAGCGTTAGAATAACAAATAAGTATACAATAAACAAAAAATACAAGTCAAAATCGGGATAGGTACGTAATATTTCTTGGCGTAAAAGACTAGACACTGACCTTGTATAACCCTGCTGAGAATTGCGCAGACAAAATCATGCAGTGGTTGTCCTCTAACAGGTGGGCGCTCCGGTGCTCTCAAGGCAACTCTACGGAGAAAGACTTAGCTTTATCATTATTGTCCTGTAAGGGGCGGTAAGGTAGTAAAGGCACCCTATTCAGTAAACCTCCCGACTTTCTCTTGCAACTTCTTACATAAGATTTTTAAATATTTGATTAAAGAATGGATCTTACGAGCAGCATAAGAGTACAATAGTTTGCTATTTGCCACGCCAAAGAGGATATCGATTACGAACCGCCGAATACGCTTTCTTTGACTATAACAACTGTACACTGCTAAAACAGTTACACTGTTTGATAACGAATAACCGTATCATACTTGACAAAAGGTTTATATATTACGCTGCAATAATGTGACCCGGGTGTATAGACACAGCTTGTATTTATTAGCAGCTTATTTTGCTGACATGAGGCTGTTTATTTTGGATGAGTTTACATCTCGTTATATTATTTTACTTATCTCGGTGGTTTTATATTTTATCGCTATTCGGGATCGTTATTTTACATCTGTTTGTAACACTGTCGCTTTGATGTTTTGTGTTAATCACAAATATAAAATTAATATTTTTGATTAAACAATTATATTTGGCAATTCATTTTACAAAGAAACTATGTATCCGTTGATCACATACGGAAAAAAGATGATGATTGTATTATATTATAATATAACAATTTATTTTATACACCGTGGGCCCGAATAACCCGAATTATTTTAATCACGTATTCCTGATGGTATTACTAGTAAATAACGTTATATCAATAGGTCGATTGTCATTTTACATCAAGTCTTCTGGAACAAAATAAATCAGTAAATTCAGCCCCTCCTTATAAACGTGTCCTTACTTGAGGAAAAGATATCAAAAGGGAAAATTAATTGCTGTTTAGTTAAAAGATTTAAATATTTAGTAAAAGTATCTTCATCATCAGCCTGTATCAGTCCACTGCTGGACATAGGCCTCTCCCATGGCACGCCATTGAGCTCGATCTTCAGCTCTCCTCCTCCAGTCACCACCTACTGCCCTTCGTATGTCGTCACTCCACCTTGTTACAGGGCGCCCTACACTACGTTTTCCGATTCGCGGCCTCCAGTCCAGAGCTCGTCTACCCCAGTGGTCGTCGGCTCTACGACAGATATGCCCAGCCCACTGCCACTTTAGCTTGCTGATTCGCTGAGCTATGTCGGTAACAGTACGGTAAGTATCTTAGTCACCTTTATAAGGGCTTGTTACACACTTGGGAGTTTTCATTTAAATAATAATGAATATCTCGGAAAGTAACCGTTTTTCGACTATACATCATATAACTTTTTTTACTCCTAATAATTGTTAGAATCTATAGTTAAAGTTTTTCGGGTTAATCGGGCTCAGGGTGTATATGTATAACTTAATTTTTACGTCGCGACGTTTCGTAGCTCTTTTCAGCGTTCGTGGTCGCAGGTAGACTGAGACCACGAACGTTGAAAAATTTTCTCCATGAAAATTACCGTTGTGCAAACAATCCATTTTAAAACATCCAAATTAAAATAAAAGTGTTGCCAGATGGGTGTTGCCTAATGTATAATGACGGTTACACACATGTCAAAAGGGCTTAATACCCTAACCTTAGAAACCAGACGGCGCTTCAAAAAAGGCATACTGATAAGAAAGAAACGCCAAGAAAACTTTCAGCATTGCCTTATGCAAAAAAGAACATAATTTTAAACAAAACTCTAGGTTTGCTATTTTTAGACAAAACAAACAAAGGTCAGTGTTAAGATCTTCCAGAGCAGTCTCTTGCCCTTGATGAGCAGTAAAACGGGATCCCAGGCAGGTGGTAGGAGGCATCCTTGCAAAATAGCGCTTCCCTCTAGCGTGGTTCGAAGCATCATCAAACTTGATTGAGTGGTTTGGTTTGTCGATGACATGCTCGCAGACTGCAGACCGGTTACAACGACGGTATTTGACACCAGCCAACGAACGTCAGGACGCAAAAATGTAGTAATATACGCAATTTAATCCGTTCAAGTGGTTTTTTTGCAATGAGTGATAATCGCGGAAACCGAGGACAATATGTATTGTCTTATATTATGTTGTTTTTTTTTTCAGTTTCAGAATTTGATATGATCTGGTACAAGAGTGTTATTTAAAACTTTTTGATAAGTAAATAAGCAGATTCGGCATCGGCATTCACACCAGTACATTCAATGAGAGTTTACATTAAAAGACGAATTTCTCATAAAGCTGGTTAGACCCGGAGCTAGGACGGCCTGAATTTAGAGACGCCTAGTCGAGACTTTTTTGCCACTATGTTATATAATGATGACATGCTGCAATGACGAAAGCTACACGACGAAGGGTGGCTAAGACTGCCAGTCCACCGCTAAACAGGATTGTTGCCCGGCTTGGATACTTAGCCGCGTTGATACACGTAATATAACATAGATATACGCACCGGGATGGTAGTTTGTTGGAAAGTATTTTACTGATGAGGTGCTGGACGCAGGTGTCGACGTACGGCTCCTGTGGGGCCGACACGCCGCATGGACACGAAGCGTTGTTCTTTATGCACCTATTGAATTAAATTGAAACTTATTGCAAATTAAGGTACCGGACTTCTGACAAACAATGTAAGAGCAATAACAGGCAAATGAAAACAAATGCATGTATAAGAGGAAGTGCTTACTCTAAGCAGCGTGTGTGACCGCACTGGCCCGTGACCGGCAGTACGGGCAGCAGACCGCAGTCGGCGCAGCAGATGTCCAGGTCCTTCGGCATTTTCTTCAGATGCGCGTGATTCACTAGCTGGCCCGCCACGTGCATCGCCTGCTGCAATACCACAGGCACCGGGACGCCGGGCACGATACGTCTCAGCACCATACACGACATCATCAGCTGGACATTCATATCGTTCTTCCAACTGCGTCTGCTACGCGGTAAATCAAAAGGTGGAATAGATAGATTTCGCAGAATCCGCAGTAGCCTCTGCCGCGGTTGTCTCCTCAACGTTTGCACCCAATTTGTCGGAGCTGTGCAGTCTTCTGTTAGTGCATTGTTATTTGGCAACATGACACTTTGCGTGTCCGAATTCACGGGACAGTCCTCGTTCACGCTCAGTTCACCACCTTGGGTTTCGTGGCTTTTAGATATTAACATTAAAATTCCCGCCGCTTGAATATCGTCATTAGTTATTTCTAAATCTAAAGCCTGCTCTTGATTTGGCAATGCGGCCACTGCCGGAGGAATGAGTCGGTGGGTGACGCTGATTGTGTATGGTTGCTGTCTAATGCCATTTGCTCTTCTGTATAGCGGTTCAGTGCGAGCTACTCTACGCAAAGGACGCCGAAGACGTCTTTCTCGTGTTCTACAATCACCAGTTTGGATGATGCCTTGTAGCTCTGTTTGGATGTCATTCTGTGGGACCTGTAAATTAATCATCTAATTAGAATAACGTTCAGTACCCTTCTCCTGAGGTTAAGTTTAATATATCCTATAATAGTTTTTCGTGTGCTTATATTAGTAATAAATATGATTTTACTTCCACCGTGTTAAATGTTACTACCTACATTTATCTGTAACAAAATTCGACTCCTTAAGAGTAGAGATATTCGTAGCTATGACTACCCCATTTCATGAGATAGGTGCGTCCCACCAACCAGTCTTCCCGCCCTTATGTAATGAGCGGGACTTTTACCGCGTGCCCGGTGTCTCGCCCGACTTAGGCTATACTTGTTGCACCTAGCGAACTACGTTCGGCTCTAGCCGCGCACGGCTACTCATTTTGCTTGAATAACCCCGCCGCATTTCAACTCCGCACTATTGATTTTCTGGAGCGACCTTAGCTAACTGCATTCGTCTATTATTTATGTTGAATACGATATTTCCAGTAATTTAATCACACAAAATAAGTTTACTGCCTGATTGCGGTTTGTTTCAAATTATATGAGTAAGTATTTTTCATGACACTTGCTTGATCCAGGATCAAGTATTCAAGTCCAACAGTAGGTATGCCAAAATATATCGTAGTTCGATTATTTTCATATGACTATAGTGATTTCTCGACACTGGCTTTGATATCAATATCAATCAGAAAAAACATAGCACATTTTGAGTATCATTTTAGGCCGATTCAAGTTTGATATTACTTATTCTGCCCTTCTTCGAAGGAAACAGTTGATGCAAGATTATTCTTTATTATTGATCCCATTTTTTCCAAAATTTACTTTAAAACGTGGATAGTGAAACCTAAAGTCGCGGAAAGGAGAATCCCATCAAAAACATTACATGTAAAAAGATGCAAGTCTCGCAACGCAGTTCTCCTACAACAAAAAAGTTTTGAGATGTAAAGTTAAACCAAGTCGGTACCGGGGGGGTATCTACAGAACTCGATTTCCACCGACTTGCCTATTATTAGATCTATAAAATGTGTTCCTCCACGCTTAAATAATATTGGATTATACAATGAATTAGATTTCAACTCTTTACTTAAAGACATATTTTGATTTATAGATTTCCTGCTAAATATTTTCCTATGCGGTTTAGGTGTATTTATAAACATCCCTTCAATGGCGTTGATGTTTATATGATGTGGATTTTGCACATATGCTTTACGACAAATAGTAAACAAACACTTTCAGAGGATTCGTCAAGTTCCTAATACTACTTCGAAACTTTATACAGTAAAATATGTGAAAATTGCACATTGTTGTCGGATACTTCTATTGGACTTTTAAAGATTATATTTAGTGGTGCATATCCTTAATAAAGTCAGACTAGAATGTAGGTCACACCTATAAATTAGCGATAATTTAAAAAGAGCTTTTAGACTGATATCTTCAGCCAGGCTAACACAGGTTACAAACGCCCGCCACTTCGTTTATCATTGTTATTTTGGCACTATAATGAATGGAAGGGGATATGCATCGTGTCATAGGACACTTGCGGCATATTTAGTGGTATAGTTTGAGAACGTATTGGCCAGTGTTTTATCAACTCTGAATCACACGAGCAGAATGGCAGGTGCCGCGGCAGAGTGCGCAGCCAAACTAAAACACGGCAAATACGTGAACCTGGATCCAGTGTACGATTTCGTCCCGGTTCCTGTTGAGACCGCTGGGCCATGGGGTGCTGAGGCGAAAAACCTAATAAAAAACATAGGGCGCCGATTGAGAGACAGGGGCTGTGACCTTCGGTCAGACTATTATCTGGTCCAACTAATATCATTGGCCATACAGCGGGGCAATGCGGCTGGCATATTTGGCACTTTTGGACCAGGTGTGTGTATTTAGTTCTAGTAGTTTATAGTGGTCCATACAGTATATATTTAATTTTAATTTAGTTTTATCTTTAGGTAGTTACTATTTTTATATTTTATCTTTTTGTTCAATAAATAACTACATGACAAAAAAAACTAAATAATTGCATGGGAACAAAGGACAAGGAAGGGTTCCGTAATCAATAATTACGGCGACAGCAGACAACACTACACGGACGGAATTTAAATTCAAACATTTTAATACAGGACATCCGGACCTACATCAAAGGATGCCATTACAGGATATTTTCGGTCAACTTTTAACAAAGTCAGATTACGGACTACGGTAATTGCCCATTGGCGTTTGCTCAAGTAATCACTTTAAAGGTTTCATGATTACGACAAATCAAATAACTCGCTATTTCAACGACATGTCGAGTTCCTTGCCTAAACCAGGCTAGGTGTTTGGGTCACTAAGTTTGATTGTGAGCTTGGTTATAAGATTATTATAATACAGGTATTTATTTGTTATAATTCCGGGAACGTGCATTTTTCCTAGATAAATATATTCCATCGAGAAACCGTCAACTAACAAACATTATTGTTTTTGCATTAATAACATCAGTCAACATGGTTTTTATATCCCAGCTGAAAGTAGTTAATTAAACTTTTTTGAGGTTGATCAGAAAAAAAATCGTCTAGTTTATAAAATTTTTATTATAATTTTCATGATTACTAGGTTTCGCCATAACATTGGTGAAGAAAGTGAAAAGTATAGGTAAAAACCACTACAGTAACAAGTGGGTAATTTTAGGCTACCTCCTGACTGCATCGTCCTCAACCAAGACGAAATTATCATAATGATGTATTGTCACGGGATCTCAATTTGTGTGCTAAGTTTCACGAGAATCGGGTTACTAAAAGTAGTCGAAAATACTTTTTTTTTTTATTGCTATAGACTGGCAAACAGGCACAAGATCGCAAGATTTAAAACAATCAAATATACGGGGTCAAACTAAATAAAACTGTTTAATAAAAAGATTATACAGCCTTCACAAAACTTTAACGACTCTACAATGAGTCTTCTCCTGCTTGAAAATATAAGTAAACTGTCCACAAACGTAACATAACTTTGTTTACACTTAGGTATTATGATTCGAGTGGAAATAAGATATTTGGTGTTTAAATCGAATAAATTAATATTAAATGGAAGTCACCACGTCGGAGTCCAAGAAAATGGTTCCGTATTCTGTGAACACTTGTAAAAATTTCATTTAAAATATATAATATAACAGTTAAAAAAATACTTGTGTAATATGGATAAGGTAGTCGCCACTGTTTGTTTTAGACTAATTGTTATTTTGCATCGCATGTATTCCATCCCCAATCCTTGATTAAGGTCAAGTTAGTCGTAATCTACTGAGTAGGTACATCGCTGAATATTACACTTGACCGAGGTACAACCCAATTATTATAGCGAGGAATTGCGCGATCGTCATCTCATCTTAGGGCCGCTATCTACCGGTGGGAATCCGCTTACACATACGTCAACCAAACGCTTATATAAAATACGCCATTGAATACAGTCATCGTCTGGGGTTGGCTGATCGCAATGGGTCTTACGCAAAGCGCGAGTAAGCGGAGTCTTACATAACGCGACCTAGTGGCACACTGACTCTGTATGCTTGTACCTCGGCTGCATTGCTCTACCTACGTACGTTGACTATGTAACCCTTCTATCCAATGCTGTAATGTAAATGTGTAACTAGTCGCTTTTATTACAATATGATCACGTAAACATATGTATCTGTACTGCTGTTTAGAACTATTTGTTTAGTAAAATAAATACCCAATCGGCCGAGTGATAATCGAACTCGCGCACCAAAAGTTCCGCACTAACATCATACAATAGGTAATAATTTTGTTTGCATTAGAGTTCTCGGTTATTTCAAGTTTGCACATCATTTGTATGCAACGCCAAAGATATCAAGCGCTAACATGGTGTAAATAAAAGGTGGTATTCCACGGTAGAGGTAACGCGAGTCACGATTTTATTGCGCGATGAATCATCATTCATCATAACGCAAATGAAAGTGTTAATTAATCTCTAAATAAGTGTTACTTATCATCCCTAGATATATTAACACTTAAATTTATATATTTAATGAAAAAAAAACACTCAATGAAATCGTGACTCACTTTACCTTTACCGTGGAATGACCCAAAGATCTCAAATTTTGACCCCTCTCCTCTTGAAATCTTGCGCTATAATTATTGCTAATCTGTATCGATTCTTATGAAACTTAGCACGTACACATACGTTGAGTTCCCGTGATAATACAACATTACGTTAACTTTGACTTGAGGGTCTGATGATGGAGTCTTGAGATGGCAATAGGAACAGTTAATGATGAAAGAAAAAACGAATAAGCTTAGTTTTTAAGCTATATTTAATTAATATTAAAACAATTTGACGGAGGCAATGCGAGTCACTGTATCTACTTAAATTCGTTTTCAATGTCAAAATCTTTATACGTAAGTTGTCGGTTTCAAACTTAACAATTTTAACTTCATCCTCTAAAAGTCTCAATTTCATTATGACCCTTTTTTTGAAAACTGTTAATAGGTATAACCTCGTAAGTACTGTTTTATTAATACCGATACTCAAAACTACAATCTCAATGAATAGTGCTTTAGACCGAGACGGTCAGTTTTTCGTTAAGATCAGGTAATTAAAATGTCAGGTCTGAACGACTATCATTGATTTGTACGTGGGGACTTAGGTGGATAAGTAATTAAGTACATTCAAACTTATTGATGAATCTACTGTAACACCGTGCCGAGTTGCTGACTATGGGGACGCATCGGAGTTCTACGTTTAGTGATTCGACGATAACTCAACTACTGTTTACTAGTACTGGCACAGCCCTAACAAAACTGCCGTTTGCGTCGGATAACCGGACGGAGCTCACTCGCATCCAGCCGTCTCAATCTATCGCATACATTACACGTACATAACGCGTGCTCTTTTTTTCACCCTAGGTGGTGATATTTAATAATAATTACCGCGCAACAGAATCGTGGAGTCGATCAGTCCTGGTACTGGGCCTAGGGCGGCCAGTCTATCTATATCATGGGTGCTGAGGAAGGGGACGCTGGTACTTACTACTTGGTCTGGGCCTAGCGCGGCCAAGGTTGCAAATCCGTCTCTGGTTGTACGCTTTTACAAACAAACTTCACCTGACTTGAATAAGTGGTTAAGTACAACGTCGGCGTGAGTTGAATGCATCAGAAGGTTTATTCTACGAAGACATCGTTCCCCTGGACACAAACACTCAGAAGACACGTCCTCACAAGAGTGTCATTTTAATTACTTTGTAGAACTTGACAGGTTCTACACAGTAACTAAAAATACCATTCTAATGAGGCGGGATCTTTTGAGTATTCGTCAATAAGTGTGGACAGAGGAAAGATGTTTTTGAATAATAACCCAGAAAAATTCTGCTCATGCAGAGATGGGATCGATAACTACACAACATTACGGGCATGCGAGGCTGCGAGCGGTCATCGCGGCATCCCGTCTCGGCGTCGATTGCACTCAACTCGCGCCATCAACGAAAGAACACGAATAAGTATCGTGTGAACCAGGTAGGATGAAGTTTATATAGGTAACATAATTAAGTAAGTAGACAGCAACTCATGTTAGAGTTTTCGATTATTATTATTATATAAATTGACAAAATATAACTCTTAAATCAATTACGGGTTTATTTTAGTTTTTTTATCAACTCGAATTTGCCCATGGCTTTGCCCGCGAGGTTAAATGCGTCGTAAACCTATTTTTTTCGCAATAGTTGAAAATATCTTATAACTAAACTAGCTAGTCTTGTATCAAAAATGATTCGTCTTAGTTCTGCTGTGTAATGTAGAAACAAACAAAATATGATTGCCAGATACTCGTATCTACATTTCCTAGAGATGGCTTTACAGAAAAAAAATTCAAGCAAGTTTCTAGTTAATTACTGGTTTCATTATATGTTGGAGAACATGAAAAAAGAATAGACACGTGTTTTGTCATTTCACCTCAAACTCATATTTTCCTAAAAAAAAAACATCCTCAAAGGGCTCAAACTTTGAAGGGTGTTTTTTTGCGGAAAAAGCCACTTTATGGCCAGGTGTGGCATAAAAGATTTTTACATATGAAATATGTTAGTCAGATTCAGATGTATGCAAATATCTTTCTACTAAGCATAACAATTGCATAGGCAGACTGATAATTTTTAACATGTTGATGGACGGTAGGTACTGACTCTTATTTTGTTCGAATTGGAACACTAAACTATTTCGTACATAGGTACTCTAGAACATTGAAATACTGTTATATCACTTGTTTCAAGGACAATGTCTGTTAATTGTGTTATGAGAACATTATCAGCCCCAGTCTGTATCCGTTCATTCAACTGTGGATGTTGCGTTCTTTTATCAAAGTTTTAGGAAGTTTGCGTTTTTTGAACATTTCCAAATTGCCAAAACATAATGTCACTTGGATTTCTCTGAGATCAAATAGCATGAGTAAATTGAGGATAACGGCACGTGTTCATGCTGTCATCCTCCAAAAAAAAATTCGTCTATCTGTAGTACCTGTCAGGCGTTTGCCCCCTATATTCCGAGGTCTGGGCATAAATAATTCATGTAGTTTTGAAAATGGGCACAGGCCTCAGGCATGGGCTCAGGTTCTTTAGGCTGTCAAGATAAATGCCCTATAAATTCTTGGGTGTAGCGGGTGAGTTAATGTCAGGATTGTCATTTAAATGTCACTTTTTACAGACTTTTGCTTTTATCTAGAAAGTGCATGCTAATTTTGGAAAAGTTGCTTCAGCACAAATTAACTACATTAAATTTGCTATAAATTAGGTTTTCTACTCTATGTATGATAGTTGCAGAGAATTAAGGTTTTGAATTTTATGAAATTCCAAAAAGCAAGGGTTTTCTTTCAAGCTTTGTCAAGGTAAAAGTAAGAAGTTACTTGATTCGCGACAAGCTTTAAATACAGCCCTAGATAAGTATGATATCACACCTTTTGCATGAAGCATTTTCAATGCTTGGTAGGATCACACACACAACTTAAACCTAACCCCTATGTGTTATCTACATATTTGAGCCCATTATTTCGAGTGCACTAAAATATGTGATGCCATCATGGTGCCCTACAAACAATTTTTCATAGTAATGTAATTTTCCTGAAAATTACTTTGACTGGCCTTACTTTTGGACAGTAAAAAAAAACAAACATGTTCAAATCTTGACATTTTTTGCTTACTATAATAATTTGTTGTACTTGGTAAAAATCAACATGACTCATAATTAGAATTGAATATGTCATAAGGACATTGAAAAAGTACAAATTGTGATAAATATTGATAATCAAGGGATTCCAGTGCCTAAAAGTAGGTACGTAAATTTAAAAGAATACGAACTAAATTATGCAATAAATTACGCAATACTGTTAGTTCGGAAGTTTATTTAACTTATATCGCTAGCTGGTGGCGCTACGAAGTCAGCCGATATTTATGTTTACGATACCAATACTGTTTACGATACCCATACTGTTTACGACACAGATCGCGCGCCGCCTCACGCTCAGCGACCTTAGTCCAACAAACGGTTTCCAACGAAATAGTATTTAAACAATTGAAATAACAAACAATAAAATTCGAATGTAAATATCCCAGTGCATTGAGAATTATAATGTTTAGAGATTTGCGCAAACATTAACTAACACTCATACGAAGTCGCCGGCTCGATTAAATCATCCCTATGCTTGATCCTTACATAATTTTCTTACGTAATAGACACGTGGCGAGGATATCGTTGTCCAATAGCCCACCAGGAGCCTAAAGCCACTTAGAATTACGTAACATCATTCTATAACGTAAAAATGATCTGTATACCTATAACAATTCGACCAGATTTCAGGAGGTGGCTGCAAAGCTAAACTATGTTACCTCGGCTGTAGTAGATGTCAACCGCCGTAGACGCTCAATAACCGGCGGCCACATGGTTCAAGCACCACTTATATTATGGGTGAGAAAGATGTTTAATAAACTGTAAATCCGAAACTATTTAAAAATATGCACACCCAACTACAACCGTACACTTAACAGAACTGACTGACGGTGACGGGTGAGATACGTTGAGAATTAGGGGAAGGAGAAATACGCGGAGGGGGAGGGTAAAACGTAGTTGTCAGTGCCAAAATAACAAACCACAGACAATTTTATTACTCACCATGACGGATACAAGTAAATTAATATAAATTACGTTAGGTAAGCCTCACCTATAAAGGTACTGACACATTTGCTTAAAATAAACATGCTTATTTTTTGCAGTACCTGCAGCGATTGATTTTTAAACATGCTCGAAATAAGCATGCTTATTAGTGGCAATGACTAGACAGACATGCCACTAATGAGCACGTGCTCATTAGTGGCATGCTTTAAGCATGCAAATAAGCAAATGTGTCAGTACCATAATGGTGCGTACATATCAAGCCAACGAACGCCAACGAATGGGTTTCGCCGGCCTTCGTTGGCCCAGTGTGGACGACTTAGCAAACGCCAACGAGCGTTCGATAATCGTTCGTATCATTATCATTTGACCTGCGTACACACCAAGCCAACGAACGTCAACGAAGGTTCGTTGGTGTTGGCTACCGCACGTTCGTTGGGTGCGTTCGATGCCTTCTGTGGATGCACCTTCAATAATCAACGAATGTGAGGCATCAGTCGAATCAAATCAATCAACAAAAACATGTCGTGAGGTAGCGACCTCACTCTTTGTTTTTCTACATTGGTTATGTTTTGAGTACAAAATATGTTTTTAGGTTAAAAGTCTACAAAAACTTTCGTTCGTTGGCCTTCGTGCATCCGTCCACACCGCGTTGAGTTGCTTCAAACCCTTTGATGTTGCCGCCACGCTGCGGAACGCCGGCACACGCTAACGAACGATCGTTGGCATTTGTTAAACCGTCCACACACGGCCAACGAAGGCAAACGAAACCCATTCGTTGGCGTTCGTTGGTCTGGTGTGTACGCGGTTGACCGAGAACCAACGAACGTGCGATAGGATAGCCAACGCCGACGAACCTTCGTTGGCTTGTGTGTACGCAGCTTAACAAGAAACTGCCATAAGGACCCTTTTCTTATGAAAAGCCACATATTCCTGTTCAGGGTCTTCTTATCTTTCATATACGGATATACGTGAAAAATATTGAGTAAATACGTGCTTATGCTTAACAACTTGGACCTTGGTTGTTAAAGGTTTTGCTGTGTTAAAAAAATACATCTATATCGTGTCTATATTGTCTACGGATGGATGGTTTTCTTCCGATCCGATTGGCGATTCCCACTCTACATACATCCCATCCATACAATACATCCATTCCGTATGTGAAAGATCTTTGATAATGATGTTAAGAGTTGAAAATATTGATCATACGAATATGTGAAACTCGCCATGTAATTACAAACTTTGTGTGTTTATCATTATTGTAATTGTTGCGTTTACTGTTTTTAAGCTCAAATTATAAAATAAATTTTACTAGTTCGCTAGTAGTCATAATATAATATGTGAACGGTTCTACGCATGCAGTATTAGAAATACAGTGGTCATTATTAATATGCCTACTTTCCAGCAGTCACTTCGGTTGTCTTGTTATTGATGTGATGTGATCGCAATCCGGCCAATAACGACAATTTAATGCACAAGAAGCATCCAAACTGCATCATAGATCATAGTACAATATTGTAACTCGTGTTCCTTGGATACTTGTAACTCGACCGCTTTTAACTATTATCAAAATGGAAGACGATGGAGATGACAAAGATGACTCTAAAAGGTACGTGCTTGCAGTGCGAGTGTTCTTATAATTGCCTTTTTAAATAAAAACTATGTATTTTGCTATTACTAGTAGCTCATTAATGACAACTTACTAGGTAGGGACCTTTTATTTACAAATACATCATGTTTCCAGCATCTGTAATATTATGTAGTAGTAGTACATTATGCTCATAATTATTACAACTTTATCATGTTATTATTTATCTAAAATGCTTTATTTTCTTTGATAACTGCTTTCTGTATCGTATGGCATAAAATGGTAATGGCTATATTTATACAATGACTACAAAAACGAACTATCCTACAGCAGTTTAGAAAAGCAATATATTCAGGGCCGGATTTGGAGGTGTGAAGGCCCTGGGGCAACGAAGGAGCGGAGGCCCCTAAAGGACTAGTAGAGGCCTCTACTTATTAGGGAAGTGTTGTGGAGGCCCGGGGCAGTAGTCCCGCCTGCCCTCCCCCAAATCCGGCCCTGAATATATTTATATTAGAAATGCAGCTAAGCACCAACCAGGTAGTTGGTGAAGCTGATTATTCACCTTATTTATAGTCACCGATTACTCTGCAACTAGTTGGTAATAGACGCTGCACTTTACATGCTATAGGAAAATTGAGCATCTTATTACAATCATGTACAACACCATCTAAAATGCTCTACACAAGTGATTACATTTTCAACATTACTTATGTTTGACTGTTTTTGTTTGTTTAAATAACTTCACTTTCTACTGAAGATGTACCAACTAATCGGTGTGGATGACTATCTGGCCAAATTTATTACTTGGTGACTATATGAGCGCCCATTAGTTGGCTAGTTACCCGAGTTCATAGTCAGTTCGTCTTTAATAGTTTATATTAATTTTTGTAGAAACTACAGGCCAAAAGATATTATGTAAGACTTCGTGAGATATTGTACGAATTTCCAAAGAATTATGCAACTTTACAATAAAGTATAATATGTGTCTCCTATATTCTTTAGGAGGACTAGGAACATGAGTGAAAAGAAGAGAAGGGACCAGTTTAATCTACTAGTCAATGAGCTTAGTAGTATGGTATCAGGCAATAATCGGAAAATGGACAAATCCACTGTCCTGAAATCAACTATATCATTTCTCAAAAATCATAATGGTAAGTTTATCAAACATATTTTTTGACATCTACACTACTAAATAAAATTACAGCTGTAAAAATGTTATTCTTGCTCATTGGAGATATATATGTACAGGAATATTCTTGTATAATAAACTATTTGAAAGTATCATTAAGGGACTAGGCAAAAAAAGCGTCTTATATGGGAAAAAAACCACAGACCCCTTAAACCTTAAATACCAACACCTTAAGATTATTAAAAACATCCTTTCGATGAACTTTGGGGGGATATTGCAAAATTGTCATCTTTGAATGAATATTCAGAAAAGTCCTCATTTCGGTTAGTTAAAAGAATTTCGTCATCATATATGTAATGTATAAGTCGGTAACACTGTATAATGCGTATTGAAAGACGAATCATAGTAACCATGAAAAAAATGACATATTACACGGGAAATCGTATTAAACGTGATTTTATCAAGCTGGTTCTACTGAATGAGACATTAATTGTATGTTTTACTGAATAAATAAATGAAATGAAATAAATGAAATGAATTAATAATATTTTTTTTTATGTTGTTATGTGCTATGGTGCTATTTAATAATACATGTCTTTTTATTAAGATTGTCCCCTAATATTTATATAATGACAGTAGTAATTCTACTTAGAATAAGTGTGCTATTATTTTTATTAGATCATCAGTTATGAAAATAGGCAGTCAAAATACTTTTCGGGAGTAAATATCATATAGTTGGTAGAACAAAGACGATCAATCCATATTGTTTTACCAATATGGGGACTAAGAAATAACTGTGCTATAAAAGTTTTTGTTTTACCATAATAAATACATGAAGTAATTTACTTCGTATATTGCTTACAACCTTCTTTTCATAAGATCATTGAATGCTCTAAAAAGTAAGTGAAAACTAAACATGTGCAAGTGATGTGATGACAAATAAAACAATAAATAAATGTCTTTCAATATATGTGTTAGGCTCATACACCTCTTATTGAGCGAAAATTATACTCACAACGGAATGCGGTATTGTAAAAATGTTACGAAAAATTATTACACTAAATTAGTATTACTTACAAAAGTACATATGTATTTTTGTAAGTAATCACAAACCAAAATTCGTGTCATGCCTCATGTTGTTCGACCACAACACGTTTGGCAATGAAGAAAAGTCATGACGCGCTCTGTCAGTCTAACAATAAATAGTAAATCATGCATTTATTTTTTAGAAATCACCGTTAGATCACGAGTTCATGATGTACAGGAAGACTGGAAACCGACGTTTTTATCCAATGAGGAATTTACATACCTTGTCTTGGAAGCACTTGAAGGCTTTGTGATGGTTCTCTCTGCTAATGGACACATCTATTACGTGTCGGAGAGCATTACATCATTATTGGGTCACACCATGGTAAGATTATACAAAAACTGAAACTGAATCAATGAAAACAATCTATATAATTATCTAACCTACTCACAAAATTTCACGAGAATCTGTTGAGAATAGACAGAATTACGAAAGTATTTTTGCCCAAGCTGAAACAGAGATGTTTTGCTCGGTCAAATATATTCAAATGTATATTGTGAGTAGTGCAACGCTCTTTTGTCCACCAACAACTTATCTGAGTTAAAATCTGAGTCATAAAATACAAGATTAGGCCCCCGTTTTTTTCCCTGAACTTAGTCCAGGGAATTTGAGACTTGTATTATGGAGGCTTCCTGAAACACGAAAGAAATAAAACAAGTAGGAAAGCTCGTCAAACGATATTTGACCTTACCGCGATTCGAACCCAAGACGAATAGCTAGATAGATTCATTTATTGCTTATTGAAAATTACATAGTGCTCTTAATCTTAAGATTAAAACTAAAATGAATACACAAAAATATACGCCATTGCATACCATGCACATAGTATGAATTAAGCAAATTCTTCAATTTCAGGAAGATATGGTGAATAAAACCATCTTCGATTTAGCTTATGAGGAAGATCACCCAAATTTATACAACATACTTCAAGGTCCTGGCGCAGTGATAGATGCTACACAAAGAGGGAATGAAGGTAACAAACCAATATTTGAATACTGTAATCTCTAACATTATATTACTCTGCTGAAAATCTTCATAAATGTATACGTATTTTATAATTTCTCCTTCCTCTTTTAAAGTTGGTTAAAAAGGTTGTAATAAATCACTCCAATAAGTGACCATCGTTCTTAGCCCGGGCATCATCCCTATTTTTTGCACAGCTACAAACGTTAATAACAGTTCCAATAACTTCGAATTCGCAGCCTTCACAATATTTATGTACATAACATAATTCGTCTGTTGACTCGATTTTTTTTCTGTCGTAAATCGATTCTACTATTTGTGAGGAACAAATATCTATATGACTCCCAATACATCTGTATAAGTATAACAGCCACAAATTGTAATCAAAAGTAGCCGATCGCACCGAGCATTGAAAACGCTCTATACAAAACGGTAGGAACTGATGACGTCATCCGTTCCGTCGCTGTACTAAGTCTGTATGACAAAAATAGCATTTTGCCATTTTGAGCACGAAAAAGCGCGTTTAAGCACATAGTTGTCATTCATTTATTTTTTGAGTGTTATTTAAGCATTCCAAAATTGACTTTAATTTTTCTTTAAGACGATAAAAAAATATCGTTTTTTTTAATTTTTGTGGTCTCATAACTTTATATTTTTTATACATTTTTTGTTTATTTCTGTTGTGTTATGATAATTTAGTATTTTCCAATCCATGTGACTATATCATGTAAAATTCAACATCCCTATTATGTAATACGTGGAAGCCTTGCGGGCTGTGTCCACTTCCGAACGATGTGGGGGGAGATGAGGGATGCCTTTAGCGGCGCTCCTACTCGTCTGTATTTTAAATTTCAGTCCACTTAAGTAATTTTTATCAAAATATCTTCACGCGCTTTTCTGCGACTGTGTATCTGTTGTTTGGTTTGATATCACTATTCTGAGCATAATATTAACGCTGTTGTGCTGTATCTCTGCATTTGTTCGTTTATTTACCAGTGATGTGTTCGAATATGAAACATCTTATACCGTCACGTCTAATAATATGTATACGTTTCGGAACTTATATTTGTGTTAGTAGATTCAAAATCGTATATATATTTCTGGACTGAACGTAGAAGTTAATTCTTCACACGGGATTATTATGTTTGCCACTGCAGTGTATTTTTTTACTTATGCTCAGCGAATCTATCTTACAGTTTTGCTATATTATGTAAAAGTCTTGTTGTTATGGATGTGTGTTGATGAGTTCTGTACAGCCGAAACTACTAAAGCTATAGGCTTGAATAGGCTACTAGACTCATATCAAATTTGGTGCAATAAATGATTATTTTCTGTAGTATTTATTTAAGAAATCAATATTTTTCGATTACGGTTTATTAAAAGTGTTTGATCGCTACATATTTTTAATTGAAAATTTGAAAACGAAAACGACACCATAGTTTATAGGGAGCTCATCCATAATGTGGCGATGGTAATGATGCGATTGGTGCGACTGTTTAGTCGCAGAGAACTAACCAGTAGCAGTGAAAAATGACGCAAAGAATTGGAGACATCCGACCCTAAATGGAAACAAATCAAATCATGTATTTCTGCAAGTAGGCCTCAAGGGCTCTTTTACATGTCTGATTATATTGGCGCTTCAGGGAATGACCTTCTGGTGAGAAGGAGCGCCGGAAAAAACTCACCGGTTTCTATTGTGACATGATTAAATGAAATGGAACCGACGTGTTTTAATAGAACCACGACTATTAATCCACGAATGGAATCCAGGGCCATGATGTAGAAAGATTGTGGATAGGGCATGCGGTACCGGTACGATTTCCAGAACCGGGACTGAGATTTCCGGTACTGAGTCAGAACCGGGAATTACCGGGATTTCGGTACTTTTCGGTACTGAGTAAATTATTTGTATTTTTTTTATTTTGTAGTTAATTTGTTAAATAAAACACCCGTTAAGTGATAATTATTAATGATATAATCTAGAATAATTAACAAAATGCAAAATTAATGAACAAATGACCAAATAGCCCAATTGAAAGACAACACATATAGTGTGCGCTATGTAAAATTGGTTTTTTGACACGAGAGATGAGGCTAATTATAAAGAAAGGAAAGAATATGAGAGTTACGTCGAAGTCGGATAGGGAGCCACTTGGGTTGAAAGCGATCAATCATATTATTCATATTATTATGTTAATAACTGCCAATAAGTACCTATAATCTCTTAAACTGCTCATGTTGCCTCTGCAAGCCCTTCTAGGAATATAATCTTTAAAGTCTTCGCAATACATACTTTAATACTCACGACTTCGGAAAATAATTACAAGTGAACTGATCGTGCCGCGCACTATCCAAAGCACCAAGGGTTACTGGACAGATGCTCGAATACTATTGGTCATTAATTCTCCAATTCGAAACGGAAGTAGTAGAGTAAAAGCGGAAACTAAAAGCAATCTAATAAAATAAATGGTGTTGCCACGCCAAATAAATCAAGACCATGACATTTGTAGATCCTTTATAGACGCTTAGTTTTATGTCCTACATATTTATTTATCTATGCGGTCAACTTTATTCCAGGCCATGGTCCTACCGGAAATATTAATGAAAAAGCCCCTGTATCTTTTTAGATTTTTTTCCTTTTTTTAGATAACGAGATTCGATTCCAGTGCCACCTGAGAAGAGGCATTCTGGACTTCAGAGACGAAAGCACTTACGAACTGATCGAGTTCAGCGGACACTTTCGTAAGTATCGCCAAGTTACTGAATAACTGCGAAGTCACGTGTTCAACGTTCGAACGGCTAACGCGCCTTGGCATTTCAACATGCCTACTCCTACGCCTGGCAACTTCGTTGGTGACACTCACCTGTGTGCTTTTTGTTATGTGCAGCCGTACTTACACACGTATACAACACACTACTTACACAATAGGCAAGTCGGTGGAAATCGAGTTCTGTTGATACCCGCCCGGTACTGAGTTGGTTTAACTTTACATCTCAAAACTTTTTTGTTGTAGGAGAACTGCGTTGCGAGACTTGCATCTTTTTACATGTAATGTTTTTGATGGGATCATCTTCACAGAAATGTATCGAACAAATCTTGCTTTGTTTGGCAGGGAATAAAATGATAATTAAAAAAAAATGCTACTTGATTTGATACCCTTCCCGATTAGTACTAACAATATAGCATAGCAAACTGCCATATAATTAAATAAGTAGACTTAATTAAAATCTTTTAATAATAAGATTAAAGTCAATATTGTAAAAATATGAAAATTTCTGGAAATAAACAGATTAAATTAAAAAAAATTAAAAAAAACAAAGCAGTCTAGCCGTCTTCGAGTAATCGGAGAACATACACAAATAACTGGTCAAGAGCATGTCGGACCATGCTCAGTGTAGGGTTCCATAGCCGTATCTATAAGGAAATGTGCTACAGATAAAAATAAAGCTAAAAATAAACAACTGGCAAAAGGTCTTAAATGCCGTGTAATTCGATGGCACTTAATACCTTTTGGTCGAGAAGTTTTACGGCAATAACTTCAAAAGGGTTTATTCGTTACTATTCAAAATAATTTTCGTTGAATGTATTTTTTAAGCGTTACCTTCCTGATTTTTTTCATATTTTTTGGATTTACGGTTTAAAAGTTAAAGGGGGGGGGGGGGGGGGGACACAATTTATGCAACTTTAGGGGCGATTATTTCCGAAAGTATTCACTTAATCAAAAAAAAGTACATAAAAACCTTCTAATGTTTTTAAAAGAACTATCGAATTATGTACATCACGTTGACGTTTGCTAAAAAAAAATTTTTAGCTTCTGTTACATGTATGGAGTGCCCCCCCTAGATTTTTTTATTTTTATTATTTAACTAGCAAACTTAGTAGCGGCACCTACAAGACATCTATATTCCAAATTTCATCAGTATACGTCTTGTAGTTTTTGAGTAAAATGCCTGTGACATACGGACGGACGGACGGACGGACGGACATGACGAAAATATAAGGGTTCCTTTTTAGCCATTTTGGCTACGGAACCCTAAAAACGACTCCGACGGACGGAGAACCCCTAGTGGACTCGGTTAAAAAGATCATAACTGTGTTACTGTTCAGTTAAGTTACATCGACTACGGATCATCGAATGCATCCATTATTTTACAAGAGAACGTAGTTGGAAAAACAACAGCCATTTCCAAGATATTTGCTTATGTCCAGTTTACTTATTTAAACGTTATGGGAGGATAAATAATGCTGTCTTACATGCAAAAGCCAGCCAGAATTTTACTAAATGGTTTTGAACTTACAAACAATAATGATACTGAAAACTGCTATTGTGACTGGCAGGCAACGTAGAGCGTATAACGATGGGTGAAAAACATGGAATTTTGTACAGAAGCCCTGCGCATGTGAAGTAGCATTACAATATTTTTTTAATTCCACTAGGATCAAAATGTGAGGTGAAAATTTTATTATACCAAACAGGTCGCCAGTCGTCATCCTTTTTATATTTCTATATATAATGGTCTGTGTTTCACGTTTAAGGTACAAATACAGAGCAACTAGATAATGAAGACTTGCCATATCGACCGGATCATAAATCCAGGTAAGCTTAGTACAACTAGAATTCAGGATGTCCAAGTGCACAAACGAATAGGGTTAAAAGTAGACGTAATTTTGTCGACCAAAAGCGTAAAATTTTTATAAAACATTTTTTTTAATTGACCTTATGAAGACAAAATATGGTATTTTCCATGCATTAAAGGAAAATAAATACATAGACCAACAATCGCCAAATGGGGCAGTCGCCATATCTAGATAACTAAGGGCCGGGTGGATTTCACCGAAAAAAATTGACAATGAGTGTATTTGGTAGCGTTACTACCCGCACGTCCTTTCTGTACCCGGTGGCTCCCCAAGAGGAGCCAGCCACAAAATTCTATTTTCGATTTATATAAAGCTTAAAATGTTTTTCTGTCCTCCGGCCGGGAAGCGTCACCTTGCAGGCCGCTGCGCTAACGAAGATGCCGCTTTCTGGCTCCGTCGAACAGAAAAATTGTTTACAGACCTTGGCCAGTAAATAAGAAAGCCTCAGACCAATGTTTCATTACATGAGATCTGAGACATTTCTTACTTTACTGGCCTCGGTATGTAATGTACTATTATTCCCTGGGTGCCGTTGGGTCGTGAAAGGAGAACAGTCATGTAGTGATTTTGCGGTGATACACGGTCAAATTACGAAAAATTATACAATTGGCACAACCCCTGCACGCGACGGTTCTCGAGACTTTAAGAAAACTGAATATAGCAAAAAGTTTCGAAAGTTTCAAGGTGGAAAGTAAGTTTGAACTCCGATAAAACGTGAGAAAAGTTTTGCAACAACCCTTGGAGTGCTGAATACATTAGGCGTCGTGGGAGTCACAAGGGCTTATTTCACTATGAACACTATAGAAAAATAAGTCCTTTTGAAAATACACTCCAAACCTGTGACTCCCATTACATACACAGATGACCGCATTGGCATTTAATTAGAAATACATGCGTGTCACGTGTATACTGAATACTGTGATTACGGAAGGTTACCCTGCGTCAATGAGAGTTGGGTCATTCTCAGCGTTGTATTCAACTTTGTTTCTCCTAATCCTGGTAGGTAAGACTTGGGCATGCTCCCGGGAATTCCCGGTACTGAATGTACCGGGCAATCCCGGGAGTTTTCCAGCAAACTGGTCCCGGTTCTGGCGGGAACAAATCCCGGTTCTTCGGTTCCTTCGGTACTGAGTTTGTGCTATTTCAGAAATGCAGAATTTAATAAAAAATACCGTACGAAGATCTATAAAAGACCATGATACTGCTGAAGCCGATTTCATGAGAACTTCAGCTCCTTCTACTAACCATTCAGTAATACTTAGACAACGAGCCATCTACATTTTCAATAAGTCGTGTCAAGCAGTCGTTCCACTACCAATAGAATAGGTACATGATATGTCTCAGTCCATTCAAGTAGAGATGGTAGTATTTGAAAATGGAGGTGTTCGTGGACGACTCCATCGAGTTACAGAGGCCATCAGCTATTACCGGTACAGACAGGCAATTCAAATGCCACCTGAGTAAAATTTAAAATGTTTTTGTCATATATAAGCTATCAAAATAATGTTTTTTTTTTTTCATTTTAAGTTGTTCGTGCATTATTAAGGATTGATTAAAAAAGGATTATTTAGTTTATGCAATCGTGGCTTTATCTTTGTAATGTAACATTTCCTCAGGCAACTAAATAATGACAAGTGATATCTATCACTATAGGTTTTAAGGTAAATTATAGTGTGCGAGATGTAAGATTGGTATTTTGACACATTATAAGACCCACACAACGTAAATTAGCAGTGTTCATAAAAAAATATACATTAAATATTTAATAACTTTTAAGCCCAAAAAGTAAATACAAACACTATGTAAAGTATACATTGTATACTCTTTTATACCAGTATTGTAATGAATTATTATATATTTTTTAGCACACAAATTGTAATATTTCGAATCGAAAACTCGTTATATGCATTGTTTGTTGTACGACTTCTTTTTTTATATGTAGAGCTGAGCGAATACAATTATGTAGAATTTGTGGTAAACTGGGTAAATCGATAAAAATAAAAATTAAATCTCGAAATTAATAACTTATTATTTCATAAGCGATCAAAATCAGATACATTAAAAACAATCGTCTAAAATCTGTGTGGGATCCCATGGGCCCAAGGGTCTCGACGCCGAATGGCATGAAAATGTATTTGGAGCCGAGGCTCCTGTATTTGTGGGTCTTTAGTTTATCGGCCGCTTTTGCCGCCGCACCTGCTTGGGTACTGGTTCCGTGGAGGTGCGAGGGTGCCAATGTGTCTACGCAGGTGTCATCCCAAACCAGCACCCTTCCCAGCCTCCACGGATTCAGGGACATCCCGTCAGATCTCATGCCATCACCTCTGGCTAGAGATGTGCCATTCTCGGAAACGTTCTCCGTTTTGTATGGAGAGAGAACGTTCTCGAGAACATTTCCGATGAAAACTGAGAACGTTTCCGAGAATTCTCGAGAACGGCACAACTCTACTCTGGCAATGCCAGTCGGCTCGAGAAATAGTGACTATAAATATTGTTTCATTGTAGAGTTTATAGTTATGTAAGACTTTCAAGAGATCTTCATCTTTAATCTAATAATAAATCTTAATGGAAAACTACCTTAACTTCTTGTTTGGAATATACAGTGTAGGGACGGAAAAGAATAATTAATTGCCGTTGCAAAAAAAAAACCTAAAATAGAGGTTTCAGACAACTATAAAATTTCCTTTCTTAACGAACACACCGGTTTTAAATCACTTTCAACAAGAGGTTTTATCAAATCTTGTGCATAATTCAACGTGGTCTATCTCGCAGGTTAAGAGTTGGAGAAGAAAGTAGAGGGACTAATCTAGGTAAATTATATATAATATTATAAAGTGACCGTATTTTTTTACTTGCAAAAAACTTTGTAACAGAACTAAGTGACCAACGAGGTAACAAAGTAGTAGTTGACGCAAAGTTTAACAAACTTTTCGTAAAGAAATATCGTAGGCTTTTAGATGTCGCGCACGTGACTTCTCAAGTTATAAACGTCTTTCCACTCGCCAGGCAATAAATGCTTGGTCTAGGAGGCACGGGCGAAATGTTCATCTTATTTCCTCATGAAAATGCTCTGTTTCTCTCTTATTTCGGTCTACTTCCAGTCACAAATCTCAACGTCTGGCACCTCGGAGTGGTTGCGTTTGCCCAGGGGAGACCCGTAAACTTGCAAAAAAATCTGGAAAAATATCTTATTGCCTCAAAGATAGTTTTGGGTATAATCTATAGTTTTTTATGCTGGTAATCTCGAGGTAACATTGCCAGAACAGTAGGGCGTTGCTAAATACCTGCCAGAAGGTCCTGAAGTTGCAAGATTAGGGTCCAAATTTATCTTATAGCCTCAAGGCTGATTCTTACAAATGTTGTAGGTACACCCCCCAATATATACCCTATACAAAATGACAGAACATTAGGACGTTGCTTTCAACCCCTAGACGAGGTCAAAGTTGTAGGTCATTTGCAGGACATTTGTCCCTAAGAGTACACGTAAAGAATGAAGAAATATAATATTTACAGATAAAACGCATAATTTAACCGTTTTTCATATGTTTAGTACCTGAGACCTACAACTTTGACCTCGTCTAGGGGCTGAAAGCAACGTCCTAATGTTCTGTAATTTGTAAGAATCAGCCTTGAGGCTATAAGATAAATTTGGACCCTAATCATGCAACTTCAGGACCTTCTGGCAGGTATTTCGCAACGCCTTACTATTCTGGCAATGTTACCTCGAGATTACCAGCATAAAAATTATAGATTAAACCAAAACTATCCTTGAGGCAGATTTTTTTGCAAGTTGACGGGTCTCCCCTGGGCAAACGCAACCACTCCGAGGTGCCAGACGTTGAGATTTGTGACTGGAAGTAGACCGAAATAAGAGAGAAACAGTATTTTCATGAGGAAATAATATGAAAATTTCGCCCGTGCCTCCCATACTGTTTCGTTTCACTCAAATTTCTTATTTTTATAGTATTTAACAAACGTCTGTATTGCAACAGCACTTGATTCCAGCAATTTTTAACCAGCTTCCTACTAAAATTTGAAGAAAAAAGGCTATTTCATTAAAATAGGTTATTTGATAACAGATCAAATTAGTTTCTTTTTGTGAAGTGTCAAAACGCTCAGAATGAGCCTTCTTTTTAGTTTTTATCATTTTAAAATCGTTGGTGGCACGAGTGTAATTGATTTTATCCGAGCAGTTTTGAAACCATGATTTTGATTTTTGACTCTATTTTCCAATTCTTTCGGCACTTTGTAAATGGATAGTTCATACACCGTTTTAGCCGTCTTAGATTTCACGGCCGCATTATTTTTATTATGTGTAAGGGCCTGTAGAGGACCACTTCTGACACCCTCACGAACCATCAGTGGTGCGCGTACCACCCGCTGGGAACTACTGAACTAAAGCGACATCTGTTGAGCTAAAAATGGTCATCCCTCGTTGTTTCTGTAGATTATTATTCGTGTGCACGGGGCGGCTGCACACGCCGCAGCTGATACGCGACGTGTCGCTGGTGGACTCAAACCGGAACGAGTTTACGTCGCGGCATAGCTTCGAGTGGAAGTTCCTGTTCCTCGACCACCGCGCGCCGCCTATCATCGGCTACCTGCCCTTCGAGGTGCTTGGCACCTCGGGTTACGACTACTACCACTTCGATGATCTCGAGAAAGTTGTCACTTGTCATGAAGCCTGTAAGTTACGATTCTAGTTGTGAAAACTGTGTTACCATGCATATGTGATTGTAGTCGGCGATATGTTTAAGGCTGTACCGAGTTGGGTATTTTTGCGATAGTGGGGAAACGAACACAATTTTCCCGCTGCTACCATATAGAGTCTATATCGATACCTTTAGACTCAAAGGGCGTAAACGTCGTAGGTTCTAATGGCGTTTACGCCCTTTGAGTCTAAAGGTATCGATATGGTAGCTGCGAGAAAATCTGTATTTTAGACAATAGGCATGTGGACTGGATTTTGTTTCTAATGTAAATCGATTGTACTATTTGTGAGGAACAAATATATAACAATAACTACTACACTTGGATTACTTATAACAACCACAGATTGCAGTTAAAAGTAGCCCACCGTACAGAGCGAGCGTTGAAAACGCCCCATACAAAACGGACGCACTCTGTGACGTCATCATGGGCCCTCCCCGTAGTCTGTATAAAAAAAATAGCTAGTTGTCATTTTGACTATGAAAAGTACATAGTTCATATACATTTATTTTTTCAGTTTTATTGAAGCATTCCGAAATTAACTTTTATTTATCTTTAAGACGATAATACAATAGCGAAATAGTACATTACACAACTAGGGTGGTAAAACAAACAAAGGCCGAGATCGCAGATGTTTGCGGCCCGAGCTGAAAGCGAGGGACGTAACAATGCGATTGAGGGCTTTCTTTATTACCTCCCGTGCTGTGTACATCATTTTATGTCTACACTTGGCCAGAAAGCGGCTTTTCCCGTACGCGTAGCGTGCGGTTAAAGCCACTTTAGGGCTAGGTGTAGCATAAAGTTTTAAAACTTTGTGGTCTCATAACTTTTATATATTTTTTGTTTATTTCTTCTGTTATGATAATTTAGTATTTTTTAAAACATATGACTGTATTATGTTATGATCTAAAATTCAACATTAGGCCACATCCCTATTGTACAAATTAATTTGAGTTGTCATTGATCCCAGTGCGTCTAGAGTTTTAACTGGCCTTTTTAAATATGATTGCATTTTGAAAAGAATACGTAAAACATTGATATTTAAATAACTAAACATCATTTTCAAAATATATTTTAGCTTTGCGTTGACAAATTTGTTATCTAATTGCAGTTTCAGGCTGGCAAATCACTTGCTCAATATTACAGAGTTCTATACTTCACTTTTAACTAATTGAACTTTCAACATTGTCATAGTGACGCAAAGTCTAATTTTAAGTATTCTGAAAAAGTAACATAGAACCCTGAATATTGAGCCAGCGAAATGTTGTTCCGTGTGCTTTTCTGTAATGGGTACTACCTATAGTTTGAAGCATCCGCTGATATGTTCGCTTTTTGTTCATTTTTGATCACCTGTCACTCTCGTTTTGTATACCTTTCCCTTTGGTTCTTATGGCACTCTTTAATCACGAAGAACTCCCGTAATAGCATTATATCTCAGCTAGGTAACATTGATACGATAGGCGACATCAGTTCGTTGGCGTACTTAAAACTGTAACACCATATGGAGTGGTTTTCCTTGACAACCAATAGTACTTGTGTTCCAACTCATCCGACTTGCTAGCCGCCTTATGTAGGTCGGTACTTCATTAATTAAGTAATATTATTGATGTTATTTACTTAATCGACTGTTGTTCCGATGTATTTTGCTCGGTGCAGCCTTACCAACTTCTAATACTAATACCTCCGTACTATCCATGCTTCTATACTAATATTATAAATGTGAAATTGTTCACGCTTAAACAGCTGAACCGATTTAACCTAATGAAAGGTGATACGCAGGGAGATAGCTTGAGATCTGAGAATGAACTCAGAACTTGTTTTATTTCTGAAGAGAGTCAAAATGGGGATGGAAGTGCCTATGGGAGTGCGATAATTAAGGCCATTAAGTATTCTGTACGCGGATGTCTAGTCGCGGGCAAAAAGTAGTGTATAAATAATTGAGCTTCCCACAAAATGTCCCATCCATCAGAGGTTTATATGCGGGAATGCATTCGAAAAATAAATTTTTGCCGTCCGAAACCGGGCCGAGTCGTTGGTTGTTAGACATTTTGTTTTCTCAAATTAAGGAATTGTGAATCATAGTAATTCTTACCTTAGATAATTCTTACTATACCAATCAACAATATAAATATAAAATATGAAATTTATAAATCAGCTACACTAGGAGAAAAAAAAATATCAATTCAGGGGTTAGTCGAATGGCGTAGTAGACGAGACATTTTGTATCTACGTGATCTTATCCTCTATACAAAAAACGTAACTATCATTTGGGTATAATTTCGGACTACAGGCTTTCGACTCCCTTTATTTCAGTGTAGTTCATGTGAGTTCCTTCTTCACAGTAATGCAAAAAGGAGAGCTGACGTCATGCTATTACCGATTCCTCACTAAGGGGCAGCAGTGGATTTGGTTGCAGACACGTTTTTACATTACCTACCATCAATGGAATTCGAAACCAGAATTCGTAGTGTGTACACATCGAGTGGTAAAGTATGTATAACTTTTATTTATTTGCAAAGATCAATTCGATAGCTATAGGTAGTCATGTGATAATCGGGGTTCTAGTGACATGACACGCAGGTTTCCTCTAGTTCAAGCACAGTCTTCACTGCACAAGTATATTTTACGTATCGAAAAGACTGTAGTTTCCTTGTCAATTGTAACTGTCCAAATCGACTTATTATTAGGAGTATGAGTAGGTAAATAAACAGAGTTAAAGCTGATTAAATACTGTTGTGTCAATCTTAAACTCCGTTCTGTTCCTTTACTCTTGTAGTCGATCCACAAGAGCTGGCGCGGAATTACTATGAAATAAGCGCAGTTGCATACAAAATCCGCGCCAGATCATACGGATCGAGCTGTACTTAAAGACTTAGTCAAAGATAACGAAGAAAAACGTTGAAAAAAAATAGCGAGAAATAATGACTGCTGCTGGAATTCATATTTTCTTTTAAATTGATGTGCAAAAATTAGGTACTTTGTATCTTTGTTTGTGAATATAAAGCCAACATTTCCGAGCACATTTCCAAGTTAGCTAACCACTCCGGACGGTAAAATAAAGAATGACCCATATCGGGCCCGTGGTGTGTACGTAGTGTTATGTCTTTCACTGGCCAGGAAGGGAGTGGAATTTTCTTGCAGCCTGCGGTGACATGAAATGTCTCCCCAGAAGTTACTCGTCCATCTATGCTCACTTTCCTAACTCTACAACAATGTATTTATCATATTGATACTCGGCTATTGCAGTTACGCTGACGTAGCGAAAAGTGCCAAACAAGAGAGCGGTGAAGCAGAGCCAGTGGTAGAGCAGATGCCGCTCGCGGAGGAGCCGAAGGAAGGGAAGAAGGAGGACACAGCAGACGAGCCCATGCCCGCCATGTCACCGACATACATGTCGGAGGCCTGCGAATCGTTCACGGCCTCTTACACGGCTGTGTCGCGGGTATGTCGATCATATCCATCTGTACATATAATAAAATCGTAGCAAGTTCGCTTGCAGCTCGGGCCGCAAACATCTGCGATCTCGGCCTTTCTTTGTTTTACCACCCTAGTTGTGTAATGTACTAATAGTTGGAAGCTTAGAAATTCGGTACCATCTGGCAGTATTGCCTGTCAAGTTTGAAACTAAACACAGTTCTTAGCATTATCTGTGGAAGACTATATTGAAGAGTTGATAATAAATAATTTGACTTTTGCTTAATTTTTTTTCCTCGCAAATGTGATGAAAAACATTGCGTGTATCACGGGCAGTAAGGGGATTACAAACTCGGGTCATTAAAAGCCTAATAAACTCTCGTTAGTAATCCCCTTCTTACTACCCTCGGTGCACAATGTACTATTTATTGTTACTCTGTAAGTTACAAGTGTAACTGGTGTACAATGTTGTTGTAATAATAATATAGTACATTACATAACTAGGGTGGTAATATAAAGAATGGCCAAGATCGCAAAAGTGTGCAGCCCGAGCTGCAAGCGAGGGACGTAAATATGCGATCGAGGGCTTTCTTTATTACCTCCCGTGTTGTGTACATCATTTTATGTCTACACTTGGCCAGAAAGCGGCTTTTCCCCTACGCGCAGCGTGCGGAAAAAGTCACTATGGCCAGGTGTGGCATAATAGTACATTGTGCACCGAGGGTAGTAAGAAGGGGATTACTAACGAGTCTATTAGAAGCCCGACGCCTTAGGCGGAGGGCTTTTAATGACTCGAGTTTGTAATCTTCTTACTGCCCGTGATACACACAATGTTTTTCATCACATTTGCGAGGAAAAAAAAAATAAAACATAAAAATGAAATAAACTAAACGCACCCGCTAAGAGACAACTTCAACTGTCAACTTTTTCAATATAGTCTTCCACAGATAATGCTAAGAACTGCGTTTAGTTTTTAAACTTGACAGGCAATGTCGCCAGATTGTACCGATTTTCAAAATAAAATTTTAAACTAAATTAATTTAATTGCATTAAAATAATCGCAAAAACTACAGAAATAATAGTAAAATATACCATATAAGTTTTATTTACACTAAAATTGGTTTTGTAGCCAAGTTTTGAAGATGTGAAATAGCCTTGGCTGATTACAAACCTCCTTAGTCTGAAATGACGTACGACTTTAAAACTAAACTCATAACTCCCGAGGGAGTTATAGATTTTCATACAGTTTTTCCTCCCGTGGGAGTTATAGATATTTGTAACCCACGGGGGGTAAATCGGCTCGAGTTGGTCTATAAGCGCGCGTGTTATAACACCCTTTACGAGCAAGTGTGATGAAAAATAAATAAATGGTCAATGCGTTGACAGCCCGGGTCGGTGAAGTCCGCGTCGGCGGGCAGCTCGACGGGCACGTCGGCGACGGGCGCGGCGAGCGCGGCGCAGTCCGCGTACGCGTGGTCGCACTCGTGCGCGCGGTACGCGGGCTCCGACACCGCGTCCGCGCGCTACGCGAGCACCGGCTCCGCGACGCGTTACGCGCCCGACTGCGAGACGGCTTCCGTCTCGGGGGACTCGCGCTTCTCGCAACAGACCGGCGCGCGGGCGGTTAGTAAGGTGATTGAATGATTTGAAACAATGTTAACCCCTTTGTCGCGGCGCAGTCGTTGGACGTACGTGACTCGGGTAAGGGTCAATTTACAAGTGAAGGGTACAAACAGCAACACAGTTAACTATACACTTCAAAAATGGGAAATACTGCAAGAAAGAGAATCACACTTGAAGGCGTCGTGTTATGCATGTGTGCGTGTGTTTATGAGTATAAATTGGCTATTATTCAAAAGAGTTTTGAAACAATATTTTTTCTTTTATGGCTGATCCAACGTCATTATTGACATTAATGCCATAGAATTCGTCGAAAAGAATGAATGAATAATAAATATAAATTACATTATATTGGTGCATCATATCAAAAATATGAAGCACCAATAAAAGCATTAGCAATATAATTAGTTTATTTCATCCCAACGTTCGTCTGAAAGTAAATCATAATTTTGACAAATTCACCTGTCTTGTTGAAATAAAACCTTTATTTACTTACAGTATGGAAAAAAAAAACTTTGCCCAAACAACTACAATGACAAAGCTCAAAGGCACATTACACATACGCAAACGTTATTTGATTTGAAGTTGACATAATACAAATATATATATCTCTTTCATTCGTTATCATTTTCTCTCTGCTCTGTCTTTAATGGGCAGTTAAGTGTGTTGCTGTTTGTACACGGAAAGAAAACGTCTAGTCACCTAAGTACCTTTTTGAGCTATAGCGGTTTGAAAGTTAGTTATCGGGAACAATTACTATGGTAACCATCTCTTTAAACGTGAAAAAATATATATTCATTTAAGATATTCACCTGGAATCTAGTGGTAAGTTATAGTTCATTGCGAGGTCTACTTTTTGAGATTAAAATCTCATTTTTAATAAAAGTGACTGGACATGTTCTTTCCGTCTACCCTTCAAGTATAAGGGCCACAATCTCAGGTTAAGTCAATTCACTCGGGAGTTAATCGCTAACACAGTGTTAAAGTAATAATTTGTCTTAAAATCTGAGTTAACACCGGGTTTATTAACTCTATACTTAACCTTGGAAAGTGCAAGTGCCCTAACAATCACAAATAAAACACATGGTCCGATTGAAAAACTTCTGTGAATGCAGATGGGACGGTTTGCGTAAAGAACGCTTTGTCAATATGCATTTTGGTGAAACGGTTGTTTTTTGAAAGAGATAAAAGGGCATTTGGCGAACGGGAGTTTGTGCGATTAAGGATAATCTGATAAATGTGTAAATGTGACTATACACATTTATCAGCATTGACCAGCATTTAGTATTGCAATGGGTACTAATTGCGTACGCGTTTCTCCTTACAGAAAATGCTGCTCGATGCTGATAAAATATACGACTCCACCCTAAGACGAAACACGCATCTTGGCACTTATAAACAAAGTCGGTCACGTTCAAACGCATGCTGATGTCACAGCATAAGTTTCATTCATACCATCGCTCAATACCGTTCATATTTGCTAATGAGTATAGTTTCTTTTCTAATTAGACGCGCGCGGTGCAAAACTGCCAGTTTGACGGTTATGGTCACGGTGGCCTGACATTCCCGCAGCTAAAGAGCGAGCCGATGGTGGTGCCGCAGCGGGCCATCGGCGCGCAATACCTGGAGCCGGCGCCGTACGTGGGCGCGGTGGTGCCGAGCGGGCCCGTGGTGACCGCCGTGCCCTCGCTGCCCATCATCGTCGCGCCCGACCAGGCCCAGATACAGGTCAGCGAGATCACAACTTTTCTGCAGTTTCATAGGTTTTGAGAAACAGGCAGTTTTAGTTTTGGAAATGCCATGATTTTTGTTGATGAGCTTAATTTTCTTAATGACTTTTAGGAAAATTTTATAAACGTAAGATTTCTTTTTAAATATTATCCATTGATGTATTTTATGTGCAAAAATGTTAAAAAGAGAAAATTTGATTTCTTTGAGATGCGTCCTTTTGAATTAGGACGGAGGTATTTTATTTGTCAAAGTCAATGAAAATGCCCATTTTGGACAGTTGGTAGTTCTACCGGTTCCGCCATATAACCTAACTATCCATAAGGACAATAAGCAACTGATATGAAGATGCTTTAGAAATCGCCCCTATCAACAAGCTGCAAAATGGTACCTTTTGATTGGAGATATCATATTTAATTTTTATTTTTCATCATTTCAACCCGGAGACGTCCACTGCCAAACATAGGTCCCCACCAAAAACTTCCACAAATAACGATCACACACATTTTACCTCCATCGACATTCGGAGACTTTAACCAGGTCGTCAGACCATCTTGAAATGGCAGGCTCACTTAGCCAAAAACTTATTCCCACTTAAGTTTCGTTTTTAGGTCGTTCATATTGTTCTGTTGGTTCTCCATGTAAATAAAATAAATAAATAAAAATAAAATAAATATGTGTGTATGTATGTTTTTACCTACATCACAGTCCATCGAAAAGGATGGACGGATTTCAAGTTTTCAATCATTCATGGTACAATGATAGTTGGACTAATTTCATCTGACTGGTCACTCGGTCACACTTTTCAGCCATTGACTGTATGTAACTAACTGGAAACACAAACACACAAAATTTTTTCTCAAAATTCATTCACGATGTTTTGTGATTGCTTTTGTTTCTACAGTGCCATTATATCCGTATTATTTACCATTTATCTGAACCTCACCTCCCGTTGTTATGGCCAACCCTGAAATTGATTGTGTTTCTAGTTTATGATAGTTCAATGTCGGAAGGTATTAAACTTATTCCCATGACGCGAGCTAGTGGCCGTGGCAGGAGCAGTTGCAGCAGAAGCACGAGGAGCTGCAGCAGATGATCGTGCGCCAGCAGGAGGAGCTGCGGCAGGTCAAAGAGCAGCTGCTGCTGGCGCGCCTCGGCATCCTGCAGCCCTTGCCCGCTGTGAGTATACTATAAACTTATTCCCATGACACGAGCTAGTGGCCGTGGCAGGAGCAGTTGCCGCAGGAGCACGAGGAGCTGCAGCAGATGATCGAGCGCCAGCAGGAGATCACGGCTGAAATTTGTATGAAAATTCTCTGAAACGTTCCTCCTTAATAGTTTTGATAATTTTATACTTTTAAAATGGACTTTCCCACCCAACTTTGGAGGCTCATAAAAAAGTTACAAATTAGGTATCAAACTCAAAACTTTAACATTTTTCCTCATTTTGCTTATTTTAACAGGATCTTATATATTTTTTACAAATTTCAGTTACAGTCAAGTACCCAATTCTTGCCATTGAAAAATAATAATAATTGAAGTGACGTCAAAAATAATAATAAAAAAAAACAAATTAAAATTATATATTTGATGAGGAAAGTATTTTATTCAAATGTAATTTGTATTTAATATCTGTTAACATTGTCGATGTCATTTCATTATTGTATTTTATTTTAGATTACAATAATTCCACCAGCTAACCACAAAGCAGCAGCTATTTACATAGGGCAACAATGATACCTGCTTTTAGAAAATATCATTATAGTTAGTCCATCAGTTACGTTATTGAAAAATATTGGACACATATTTTTTTTGGTTTTGGTGCAGATATCTGCTTAACATTTCTGTAGGCATTTCGGAATGACGATGACTATGTATACCGTCGCCATTTTTTGTTTGTCAAACAATAGTAAAAATACGTGTAACTAAAACATTTACTTTACGTTAATACTGACGACCAAACAGTTTTTTTAGTCGTCTCGCGTATTGTGGTGTTGATGAAATCCTACACTTTGCAGGTGGTCAATCCGTATCTAAACAATGAGGTGCCGAACTCTGGCAGGTTGCTGGCGGAGATAGTATACGAAGAGTCGGACCGCGCGCTCGTGATTCCGGGCTACCCAACGCACCCGCCCCTCCCGCACCCGCCGCAGCACCCGCCGCACCAACACCCGCCGCAGTGACTCCCCACACCGACGGTTAAACTCGTTCCCTTCAGTAAACACCACAATTAGGCGAACTAGTTTAACCTCCTGAGGTCCAATGTCCTTATGATAGGACATAATCCGTCCAATCGATTTTCAATCTTTTTCAAACCGAACAGAGTTGCGTTTTGTTTTGTTTCGTTCGAAATTCGTCAAAAATAGACTCAATTCTTTTCCATACGTGTTGATTAAAATTCTATTCACCGTTTGTTTTTTGATGGGCCGCAGGAGGCTATCAGATTAACACGTTGCCAAGAACAGTGTTGGGCACTCATGACTAATATCGTCAATCAGAATAAAAAATCGTGAGAATAAATCATTTCACTTTCAATCAGAATAAATTTGAAATGATTAAATCACTTCAGTTTCAATCAGATTAAATTTGAAATGATTAAATCACTTAAGATTTATTCTCACTCAAAAATTTGAGTAAAACTAATTTAATCACCAATCAAATAAATTCAATCATGATTTTTTTAGTTAAAATGAATTCCTCTGATTGATTTATTTATCGAAATTGAAATTATTATCCCGTCTATAGGCTTAGTAAGTAATGTAGTAGCAATATCTTGTATTTCGTGTTCCACTATTCACTCACTCCTGCACACAGGCATCACATCAGCAAGCTGAACTGAACTGATGATGGAACATGGGCTCGTTTTAATGAGTTCTATGCATTTTTAACCGACTTTCAAATGAAGGACGGTTCTCTATTCGTCTATATGTTTTTATTTTTATTTTATTTTTTATATTTGTTACGCGATTACTCGAAGACGGCTGGACCGATGTGGAAAATTCTTTTTTTGTTTGAAAGGGTATACTTCCGAGGTGGTCCCATTGCAACCAAATCAGGATCTGATGATGAGATCTTGGAGAAACCGAGGGAACTCTTTAAATATTAGAGGCACACATATAGCGATCTTGGTATTTTTCTTAGTTTCTCGTGCATTTCTTATTAGAAATAAGTTTCCAGTCTTAACCGACTTCAAAACAAAGAGCAATTTTTATGTAGGTTTGTTCCCCGATTAATTTAAAACAGCTAGACAGATTTGGAAAAATGTTACCTCCTTCATAATTGTAAGAAAAACTACTTTATTTCTTCTCTAAAAACTAAGTTGTACACAGAGATGGGCAAAATGTAATCGACTAACGATTAACGATTGAGATTAACAGAATTAATTGCGACGGACGATTAAAAACGACGACTGATCAATCTTAGTTGTATAGAGTGCAACTAGTTTAGTTGCAACTAAATTAGCTGCCGATTGATTTCGGTCAACTAAACTTTTTAATCGACTTATTAGTTAGACTATTTTTCCGCAAATAATGTTAGAAGCAAATTGAACGGAAAACAACATGCAGATGTTTCATTCAATAGAAGTAGAACGTGTTATTTTTAGAAGATTCGTCGGCACTTCTGCCGCCATAACGCAAAAGGGCACATCTAACATTTTTTTCGACACTGAGTTCTATACATA
Organism: Eudemis profundana; assembly: GCA_947034925.1. Classification (NCBI taxonomy): domain Eukaryota; kingdom Metazoa; phylum Arthropoda; class Insecta; order Lepidoptera; family Tortricidae; genus Eudemis; species Eudemis profundana. The sequence continues at coordinate 34,603,457 of OX344794.1, forward strand.
TTCGGAATCAGTAAATTTCACTGATTCCGAATATGTATACAACTCAGTGTCAAAAAAAAATGTTAGTTGTGCCCTTTTGCGTTATGGCGGCAGACTTGCACCAAAATGCAACAAACAACTTCCAGGTAAGTAGGATTATCCCATTGTTTTGTCGCCGCGTGACACTAAAAAGAGATTTACTAATGACAGAGACAACAAAATATTGATAATATCTATATCTAAGATTTACTCAGTATCGTATAGAACTAGTACTGAAAGTATCAAAATAATTATGAATAGAGCACCTACCTACCTATTTACCTACTATTGTTTGCGACTTGTAAACATTGTGCATTGCAGTTTTTCGTTATTTATCGTAATATTAAGGCCCATTATATTGCATTTTCATTCAAGCGTTTCAAATTAAACTTATATACATAATTTTAGCTCAATCGGTTGAAGATATCTGCTTCAATATAAGTTGCAAGATTCCACCCAAACCAACATAGTTACAACGTACGCATACGAGTACCTACAATGTACATACCTACTCGTCGTAGTTACATATTGCAAGTTATCTATATTGCAAGTTAAATAAAAATGCAAAAACGAGCGACTACGTAGTTTTATTTAATATAGATTTAACCGTGAAATTTAGTCGATTGAAACTAAAACTAATTTAATTGTTAGTCGACCATTCTCACAACTAATTTAATCGCAACTAAATTAATCGCCATTTAAAAATGACGATTGATATTTTGAATCGATCTCTGGTTGTACAATCAATATTTTTTAGTGTTGTACTAAATAATAAAGACATTTTAAATTATACACGTCACGCTTGTTAAAATCACGAAAAGTTAAGGCCTGTTTATAACAAATCAAATGAGCCCAAACTTGCGGGGTTTACTAAAACCCTTCAAAGAGTACCATTACCCAGCACCTGGCTCCATCGTCAGACCACCGCCATAGAGTGTAATGCATACGAGTATAACTCTTTACAACAAATAAAATGAGCCCAAACTTGACAGATTTACTAAAATTACCACTGCCCACGTCCTGGATCCATCACTAGACCATCACCACAGGATTTAATGCATAGGACTCTTTACAACAAATCAAATAAGCCCAAACTCGAGGGGTTTACTAAGACTCTACGAAGGGTTCCACTACCCACCTCCTGGCTGGCTGACCATCGCCGTATAGTGTAATGTATACTATACTATGTATAGAACCCTTTACCACAAGCGAAATGAATCCATACTTGAATTGAAGGTCTTACCAATAGCCATTGAAGAGTTCCACTACCTACCTCCTGGTTCCATTCATCATCAGATAATCTCGAAGCTACCTAATTACTATGCCATAGGTTGTGTGTGATATTTATTCATGGATAAAAAAAACTGAACATTAAAAGTATGAGAAATAGTTCAAATTACAAGTGCAATCAGTGAACTAAATGTATAAGAAGAATAAAATCAATCTTATTCTAAATATTAATAAGTCAACTAAAACGTTAGTTTAACTAATAGTCTGTCGGAATAAATTAATCAAAATTTGATTTGTCATTTAGAATAAAAATGAAATGATTTAATCATTTTAAATCAAATCAGAATAAAAATGAAATGATTTAATCATTTTAAATCAAATCAGAATAACTTGCTCATGATTTTCAATCTTACTCAAATATTTTGATTGAGAATAAAATTTGGAATTTTATTCTTATTCTTAGTCAACTAAATTTTTGCCCAACTCTGGCCAAGAACACGGAAAATTTTATAGTCACGACGAAATTTTGTCAACATAGCCTTACTCTAAACTTTGAATTGGATGTTTTGAAAACATTAGTTTTTAAAACCATAGACATTGTTATAATATCGATAAAAAATAGTACTAGTTGAATTGTGGCAACAGTTATGTTGAATTGAAAGTCTAGTTCGCCTTATTCTAGCGTTAAGTGTTCTTAGCCTTTACGGCAAGAGCTGACTTTTTTGCTAACATCGCTTCTATATTCAATCTTAAGTAGTTACTATGGACGAACGTTATAAGGGCTGTGAAATGCTTTCATTGCAACGCCCGCCGCTTACAGACTTACGAAACACAATCTAAACGTATAATAGTTATCTACAGGCTGTTACATTAATGCAATACAAATTAAGCAATAGGGAATATGCATAAAAATTTTTTAACAGATTTCTTAACAAAATATGAAAATACCGTAAAAAATATGACATACAGTCAAAATAAAATCGACCGAGAAACACGAAAGAAATAAACATTTTAAAACACTAATTAGACAGCGATTAGAGAGAGAGATCCGATATGGACTATGACGTCATAGTACATGGCCGCCATGCAATCAACATACTATATTCTGTTTTGCGAGAAAGAGATAGAGATAATTCTTTGTTGTGTTATATCTTGGTTATTTTTATAGTTATTCGAAAAATATTTTTTTCCTACTGTTTTTTATATGAATGAGCTTTTATTAAAGTAAATAAAAAATATCATGCATATTCCCTATTCCGGCTCAGTTACCGACAGAGAACAAAATGCACGAATTGAGTTATTAAAATACGTCGTAATTAACTTTTGTTAGTTTCAACAAAATAAAGAAATTCAAATCTCGTAGTGTGGTCACCCGTCATGACGTCACGCTTACCTGACCTGGTATGTTATGACAAATAACTTCAATAATGTGCCAGAATGCATTTTATTCATAAATTATCGCCCTAGATAAGCAAAGAGGTAAGTGTTCAGTAACCAATTAGATTCAAACTTATTTCTCTTAACTCTTTAAGTAGGGTAACCGCGAATAATTAAAACAGTGATACTTATTAATTAAGACGAACACAAGACCAAGCAGAGGGTTTTAGCGTCAGGGAGATGAGTTTAAAAACATAAGTTGTATTACGTTCAATGTAACACCCTGTATACAATATTGAGTCGTAGGATTGACCTACTAATTTCATAAAAGTTAAAGTTTCTGAAGACGCTTAATAAGTTAACACGAAATTTGGCATGGATTATTTTTATCCTGGTATAATAAGGTAAGTAAAGCCGCGGGTAAATGTTATTAAGTAATACTTGAGTGTGATGTTGTTTTATTGCTTTCCTGAAAAATCACCTCTAGCTCAGTTAAGTGTAAACATCCCGTCATTTGGCGAATACTCGTAGCACTCCTTATGACTTTCCTCCATGGAAACACGTAACACGTAGCGTGTAAGCATAATAGTCGTTTGATGTCAAATGAGGTTAATGAAGTGCATCGTTTCACTTCACTTTTCGTATAAACGTTAGTCTTAACGATCTAGCATGTCGATGGTCTAGTTCACACTCGTACTAAATACATTTTTTTTGCCAATAAAATTGCAACTTTAAGATTAGTGTACTAACGTGCTAATTACGAAACTTTTTTGCTCCCAAAGTAGTATTTTGTTAATTGGCACTTGAACGTTTCAAAAGTTCTTAATGCATTGGCATAAGAACTTTTGATACGTTCAAATGCCAAGTTACTTTTGATGCTGACTGTACTAGTGCGAACTAGACCATCGATATCTACTGAACATAAACGCGATTATTTTAACTCGTGAAACGAAATGTGAGACATTGTAAATTCACTTCTAAAATGATAAACTTGTAGCTTCTAAATGCGAAGTAGGTTATAGGTTTACGCGGGCTTGTTTTCCGCAACTCGACGACAAACATGCGCCTATTTTGCGTGATGGGTTGATGGCACTACTCTTGCCAACCCATGCGAAGTATTTCGCGTTTATTATAAAAATATATGTTTATGGAAAGTGAAGCGAAACGATTCAGCATCGGGAGCGATGAAATAAGGATGACGACTGGGTTAAAACTATATAATTATATTTAGTCCGTCAGTTAGATTAAGGAAAAATATGGGACACGTATTTTTTGGTTTATCAAAATATTAAAAATCGACAAAGTTATAGATCATCAAACTTCTGGAGTGGGGGCTTGTGACTTCACTCCTAGGTGAAAATTGTACCTAGGAGTGACGTCACTCGAAAGTCGAAACTTCTAAGCACTCTATCCTCGTCATTTTTTGTTTGTTAAACAAAAGAAAAAATACGTGTACAATATTTTTTAATAATCTAACTGTCGGACTAAACAGTTTTTTTTAGTCGTCTAGCCCATTCTAGTGTGTCCCGTCATCGTGACCGTGTCGTAGCTATTTCGGAGTACACCTTTTTTGACCCGTTTTACCTCTAGGAGCATACTCCTATGGATGTTTTCTATTTACATCATGTGTGCCAATACCAATGAAAAAGTATGTGATATTTGGATTTACTTTATATGATGCTTCATAGACTAGTAAAACAATTTTGAAGAGTTTATACCTAAAGATGATATTTTTGTTTTTGTAGTAATAAACCCGTGAACATGGTGTTAAATAAGTTGTTTTACTAAAAATTTGCTTAAGAATGCCATATAAAGTGTTTTGTTATTATAAGATATGTATGGTAGTAGCAGTGGTAATGCGTATTTTTTTTTAGGTGAGGCGGTGAAATTGTGGTCACCAAATCTATGGTTTTTGCTGTTTTATGAAAAATAAGTGCATATATTTCGTGATCTTGGGATATTGATACGGCTGTGTATATTTATGGTTACAGTGTGTACAGTTGGTTTTTATCTGTACATTGATATTTTTTTGTAAATAGACTTAGGTATCATAATTACTCATAGGGAGACATAATTAAGAATAAGAATACGTTACAAATATTATTTGTAATGAATTACTGAATATTGATAATTATAAAAAACATAAAGTATGTTTGTTATAAATTATAATATTGTTGCCTTATTTTATTGCATTTCTTTGGTTTTTATTTAGTTTAATGAACTTTGCGAGTCAGAAATTGTTTTAAGCTGTATTTATAAATTAAAATATATTTTTTTTATATTTTATTGTTATTGGGACTTTCAAATATTATGGATAAATAGAATAACGCGAAAAATATCGCGCTGGTGTTTAATATATGTATGTCTCTGGTCAAATTTTACGATTGTGGTCTAAGTTTGTATGTTCGTACTTGTATTTATGTATTGTAAATATGCACTTAGTTATACTCGCTCCACTTTACCAGTAGTCGGATTAAAATTGTCAGAGGGCAACCGTGGTTGCCCACTGCTTGTGAGCAGTGTGCGCTAAATGTTACGATATTCAAATTTTTTTTAGTAACTGACAATACTTGTCTTACTGACTGATATAAAATCAGACCAGGTCGGGGCCGTGGCGTACCCTAGGATGGAACCAGGTCGCTTGGCCCGGACCACCTTGAAGTTATGTTCAAAGTGGCGCTTACTTACATATGTACGTGTACACGAACGTCATTGTTTTACAAATCCGTAAATGTATAAATAAATATTATTGAGACGTAGAGAATAAAAAGGCCGTGACAGGATTTTTAATTTAACTTGTATGATTTGTAGGATTTTTTCATTTGACACATATTGTTTGTGGTCGTGTATCAGATAATTACGTGACCAATCGTGATCCGATGTTTATGCTGTCATAGTGGAAAGATATTTATGCTGGTGGTGTGTCACACAATTTTGATTTTAATTAGTATCAGAAATGTTTTTAAGCGGTTCGATCCGATATTTATGCTTTTACAGCAACACTATATCGATACCTTTAGACTAAAAGGGCGTAAACGCCGCAGGTTCTAATGGCGTTTACGCCCTTTGAGTCTAAAGGTATCGATATATGCAGCCCACAAATTATCACGTACCGTTATAATGTACAAAGATCGCAAGACTTGCTATGATTTTATTCGTGCAGCTGAGAATTTTTGAAATTCAGTTTCTAGATACCGTCGAGGGCTAACCTTATTTAACATTATACAAGACATGTCATTTATTCATTATACATATTATTATTTATACACCAGTGGCGTAGCGTGCCTTGGCGGGGCCCCGTATAAAAATTTGTTTGGGGGCCCTTATGAAGGGTAAAGATTTCTCACGTCGGGGGCCCCCCTGGAACGGGGGCGCCGTATAATTGATACGGCGGATACGGCGGTAGCTACGCACCTGTTATACACATAGGTAGTGAAATTGTAGATTTTTTGTGTTCGCGCATTACATACAAGTCACATATAACCTAAATGCAAAAGAACTCAAGTCTATTAATAGAGTTGTGACCTTTTGTACCTAGTATATGTGACTTGTACAATGTACACCATTTCACTAGACCCACAAATATCTTAGAAATACTGTTTTTACATTAAAGATTTTCCGTGAAATTTGGTATACAGGCCGATTTTAACCCCGGGTAAAATATTGGGCTTTTTAAATATCTGATTACGGTGTAGCAAAAAGAGGGTTGAAACTTGATTCAGTCTGGTACATAAACATGATCTAGATGAGATTTTAATTCATTTTCCATGCATCTTTGTTAAAGTCATATGTTTTAGATCATTTTGGGTTTAACACGTTAACAATCCCCATACAAAATATATGAATGTCTTCGTACGTCCAGCATTTTAATATGCAGCAAAATAATTAGATGCATACACAGGGGGTTCGTACCTGGTAATTTTTATGACTCATATGTGGGGCACGGACGTGAGCTTGTTCGTAGTGACCCACATATGGGGCATGGCATGGGCTTTTTCGTTAATGCGGGTAAATGTTTAATTTGATGTATTGTTAATTGAGAGTAGCTATTATTGAAGTAGATATCAGTGTCAAATTAAGATAAACGTAAGTACTAGGTAAACTTACTAAGATTTAATGTTCATACAAGTCTATTATAAATATAGGTTCATGTAAATATTTACATATTATTGCATGAGCGACTGTTTTATGCCATTTTGGCATTGCCATATATGTAATGAATTGTTAATTAAACCCCAGTGGCGACAAAACGTAATTTAGTATCAGGACTTGTATAAAGTAAGAATTACCGTGACAATATTTGAATATTAGAAGCCGGGTGGGGTAGAGATAGATACTAGTTTGCGATATTGTTTCAGAGCCAGAATAAACTACAGATGTGAAAGTTGTGAAAAGTTTCCAATAAGCTGTGAATGTACTCGGATTTTTTTAGAAACTCTCACAAGAAATTATTTTCAAAGTTCCCCATAGGAAATTTTGAAAAATTGCCGAAAACTTCCTGTTTAGAAAGTTTTGCAATTTTTGAAAATTTCAGTCTGTACATCAGTAGGATAAGCTATGTCTTTCCTTACACATTACACAACTGAACTTAAGTCGTTTATACCTAGTTGCTGACAAGATGCGTAATCCAATTAATATTCATGTAGATATTGCCTAAAATAAAACTAAGAATGTATTACTGTCCGTTCAGCGTTAAAAGCAACTGATAATTTTATTGCCTTCCTTGCCACTGCTACGCGTATGTATAATATTAATATTATGTTACCGCTATAGTTACTAAAAGGATTAAATCATTTTGGGGTTTCCTATATATACCTCAGCATACAGGGCATCTTTCAAGAAAATCAAATTATTTTTATATTTTATCGTTTATCCATATAATATTATTACATAAGTATGTAAATAGTAGTTGTAAGTTCTCCCTTTCATTACCAAATAGCAATGTTAAAGCGACCGTCACATACTAACAGATGTAATGAACATACATAGGTACGACATCGAGTAAAGTAAGACAGGACTATGTCCTTACTTTACAAACGCGCCTATATTTATAAGCTGTCGTATTTAACTGATGCGTTTGGTCGTTTATTGACGTTGATTAAAAAAGTTTGGTATTTAATTGACATAAAGGAGTTTTTTATACGATAGCTCAATAATACGTGAGTAGTGTCTGGTTGCGGAGATTTACCTCATCCTGTATGTTTGTCCACTGCATCTGAAGTTTTAACGTAGCATTTACGACCAGAACGCACAACGGTACAGTTCGTAAACGAATGAATCGTCCTTGGTTTATACCGAGGACACAATAAGCAATCCGAAGTCCATGCTTGCGCCTATTGTCATTTTCTCTGAAATCTTGCTGGACCGGTACAGCCTCGATCATTAATCTGTGGCCCATTTCATTAATGAAAGAAATGTTCTTTAAACCCTCTTAATGCAATAAGTTCGTTTAGTAACATGTAAACAAATCACAGTTCTCTTGAGGTAAAAAAATGCTGTATTCATATGATTTTTACTATAAATATTTTATTAGAAAAGAAAAACTGAAAAAAGATATGCCTCGGGCATATGCTCTCCTGTGTAATTTTTCAGTATTTTTTTCTTTTCTAATAAAATATTGTTTAATGCTGTATTCAATTTGAGGGTGGATCACATATAATATCGTGACTGTACATTTGCTGAGACCGGATGTATCTTCATACACTCGGCGTCTTTTTCTTATATCGTGCTAATGGTACGGAATGCGTGTCTCATCTAGTTTCTGCGAGGGGGGGTAAACCCAGCCGGAGAGACGACCTTCTACCTTCATTCGACTGAATTGATTTTTTGAGAAGATTACATTGTTAAATTTTTGAAAAATGTTGATGTTTAATGTACTTACAATTAATCTACTAAGAAAGCGAAATATACAGGGTAATGCCAAAAAAGGAGCAGGATTTTCATGAAACGAGTGTTATTGTATGTAAGTAGTATAATTTCTAGTGTATACAATGTTAATTATGTAAGAAAAATGTTTTTAGAATGGTTAATACACAGAATTACCATTCAATTGCATGGTTTTTATTTTCCCCATCGTGTATTTCTAAATGTTAATTTGGTCACAAAAAGTTAATGCCCCGTGCGTTTTCCTTATTAGGACGTTAAAAAAGTCAGATCAGATTGAACATGTTTAACACTTTCGCAACCATGTAGCGCTACTCTATTAGTAGATAACTTGCCAAAACCCGTATGTAGTCCGTAGACTACGAGCCTAGCGCCCACGGAGCAGGTTCCCATAGTTGAAATGGTTGAAAGTGTTAACCTTTTCGACTCTACCTACGACGAACAAAAGTTGCACGTCACACACCATGTTATAATAGTGTCAAAACCGAAATTTAGCTTTATGCTGGTAGGTCTATATCGCCCTGCGCTCTGTGACGGATTAGGGTAGACCGGGGACAATTGAAACACGTTATGAATGAAACAAGTTAAATTTCTCGAAAACCACAATACCTACGCCGATGAGGCAATACTCACGCCACGCGGGCGGCCATTTTACAAGTTTGAACCAGTAACGCTCGAGCGCCCGACTGGCGAGGCCATGTCAGGGAGAAGTTGAAAAATTTTGACCATAAAAGTAAGTATCTGTGCTCTCATATATTTTCATATAATTTTGTGTTCTTGTGTAGTTTGACAAATTGAACTTATTAAGTGGTTTGAGTGTGAATTATAGAATATTCTAAGTGTCATTAAACAGTGATGCAGTGTTATTAATAGGTTAATATTTGACCTTGAAGTTAAATATGTGCTTTGGGGACGATAGAAACAACGAGCTTGTGGACGATTGAAACTCCCCATGTTTTAACCGTCCCCACAAGTAACCGACAATAAATAAAATGGGGTTCTGATTTTGAGAAAATATTTCTTTTAACATTATAGGTGGCTTTCTCTAATAATGTTTTTATTTCTGTTATTTATGGTTTACCAATAATTCACCGGGTCAAAGGAAAAACCAACTATCTCCTACAATTAATGATTGGCAGATAGGTGGTTTTGCCTTTGACCCGGCGAATCGTTGACATCAATATCTCATTATTGTATAAGTTACGAGCAATTACCTATTATTAATATATTTTATCTGTAAATTACCTAAGTTTCTACGTTCGTTAAACGTAAAATAATGTTTTTTTTTTAATTCTGCAACAAGTTGATTATTATGATAGTTATTTCGAAAATATATTTTATGCGGCTATGGTTAAAGTATTGTTTTTATATTTTATATGGCGTAGGTACATCTATCTTGTTGGCCTATAGACTCTTTATGATTGAAACATGGTTATAATTGAAACAACCATTTTGTATGAGACACATTTATGTTTTTTTACCACTATTCCATATAAGCAAATCTTATTGTTGTATTAAAACTACCATGGTAATGCTAAATGTAAGAGGTAACCGCAACAAAGAATACTAGAAGTCGTGTATCTTTTTTTTAAATCCGTTTCTTTAATCGCGATCTTCAAACGATGATAAATTTTGTAATTTTGGTACTACGATAGTGATCTTTTGGTGATCTCTTTGTTTAACATGACAGTCAATAATAAAGATAAAAATAATAAATTTTATTTATTTTTCCCAAACTTATTAAGGTGTTTCAAATGACCCCGCATAGTGTTTCAATTGACACTTATGTGGGGTCAATTGAACCACTCTCCCACTTACTCTTTAATTCCCTATTATAAGATAACCATGGGCAATAGACCTTTAAAACTAATCTTATTTAAAAACTACATAAATTTCCTTAATAAAAATTAGTTGCACACCTTTCTAAATATAAAAATAAAAATGTTGCAGGCGATTAAACATAAATTGTTTCAGTTGTCCCCGGTCTACCCTAATACGTCGTTGGTGTTGAACCTGCGGTACGGATATATCCATCGTTGGCGTCGAATAGGTTAACGGTGGTAAAATAGGAAGACGCCTCCGGTACTTGGTCGTGTACTTCCCTGCACCGAATAAGTTTGGGACTAGAAAAAATATATTTTAATGAGCAAAATATTCGTACAATCCCGGTCCTGGTCCTATAAGCATCGCTATACTATGTACAGTCAACGAAAACGCAGGTTTACAGGGCGTCCCTAAAACCAACGTACATACGAAAAGGGCTGATAGACTAGCTCATAAAACACCAGATTAAATAAATTTGACCTCAGTAAAAATCTCATAGTTTTCGAGATATTGACGTTTTTGCAAAATTAATGCCAAGTGCCTACCCTGACTCGATGTTTTGAGTGTCATGACTAAAATATCAAGTATTTTTCAAATCTGTTTCCTGCTACGGGTTGCCAAATAACTATAGTCGGACTACGCTAAGTCTGCAGAGGTCGAAAAAGGTTTTATTTCAAGAAACACACATGGCAACATCACAAGCAAGATGATTAATTAGTCTTGATACTTGGCAAATTTCTTTCCATTTAATATATAATGTGTCTACCTATCTACGGATTTAAATATTTAGGATAGTCTTGCACAATCGATCTAATTCCAACCAAACTAAGCAATGCTTGTATACATGTACATTATACATATAAATATAATAAGTACCGAAATACATAGAAATTATCCAAGACCCTGGAACAAATCGCTTATTTTGGTTGGAAGTTGATCGATTTGTGCAAGACTGACCGGCATATTTATTTCAGTAGGTATAGATAGACACATTATAATAACCGGAATAATTATTGCCAACTATCGACATGAACTTATCTTCTTGCCGTGGTTTCCCCATATTGCCATATTTATATTTTTAAATAAAACCTTTTTTCGACGTCTGCAAACTTAGCGTAGTCCGACTATATGCTATTGAACGCAATTCATATTTTTGTAAATTTCTTCATGCTGTATAGATACATGGATACACAATACAAAATACTCTTTATTGGACACCAAAAGAAAATACAGAGATCCTTAAATAAACCAGATAAGTACTAAAAACTAATGGTAGACAACAGGCGGTCTTATCGCTAGGAAGCAATCTCTTGCAGACAACCTTTGGGTAGCGGAGACTATAGGTGGCAGCACTAAACGAATAAAAGAAACTATCACCCCTGTCAAATCAAGCTGTCAATGACAATATCTAAGTGTCAATGTCAAATATAGTAAGTCGTAGCTACACTGACGTTAATCGTCCTTCATCGCAATTAGACATGCGCAGAATGGCTCACTAAAGTGAAAAGAGCGATATGAATCTTTAGCTCCCAAAGATATGTATCACTCTTTTAGCTCACTAACTCTTTTAGCTCAGCAGCTCCGAACGGCTCGCCTAGCTCCTATAGCTCCGTGGCGGTGTCACTCGCTCACTCGCTCTTATAGCTCATTAGGTCTAAAGCGTTTCAATAACTGTCTATCCTCGAGATTCGAATCTTTCCGTCTCATTCATCCAAATATTATTTTATAAAAGAGTGAGAGAGACAACATCTGCAGAACATACATTTGACTTTTGCGTCGGCGCTAGGCGCTACTACGTCTCGGCCACCCGAAGTTTCCGAGCAAACTTCGTGTTGATCGAGTCCTGTCTGTCTCGTTCGCTCTTCGGCTCGCGGCTCGGTAAGTTAGAGCGAGAGTTCCTTGAGAGCGAGCGACTGACTGAGCTAAAAGACATACTGAGCCGTTTGAATCGGAACTGAGCCGGTGAGCCGGTGAGCTAGACCAACTGATATAGCTCTTTCGACTCACTCACTCGCGAGCTACACATGTCTAATCGCAATAAATTAACGGCGTTTTCGTCAATGTGGCCCCAGCATGAGAGGGTACTTGATTTAGATTGGCGGCACCAGTTGGCAGCACCTTCGTCGTGCACGTTACCTTGCTTAACTATGTACAGTCGAGTTCATCATTATCTGATCAAAAATATCTGATCTAGTTCTTATGCTTCTGACAATAGGGTCTTGTTCAAATGTTTTTGGTCCAATCTTTGCTCAGATAATGATGAACTCGACTGTACAGTTACATACATTGCTTTATCTATACACATAAATGAGCTCTCTATGATGTGTTCAAAAAACGCAAATTAAATATGCCAAATAGCGGCGGCGGCTGAAATGAAAACTTTTTTCCACATGCTACCCCATTTCATTTCGAATAAAACGACATTTCGGCTGATTAGAATTTTAAGGTCATATAAAATTGCTTTGTTTTCGGAGATGTTCGAAATTTAAGTGTAATAATAAAATCCAATTAGATGTTATTTTATAATGAAGCAATTATATAATTTTACACAAATAAAGATATTTGTCCTAATAAAACAGTTTATCTTTAAGTTGGTAATAATTTGCGGTTTTTGAACGCATGATAGAGGATCTATTATGTGTGCGTATGTATAAAATTATCAATATTATATATATACTAATTAATGCTATAGGAAATACTAAGTACCTAAGAAAATCTATTTCTAAAATATAAGCTATGGTTGGTTAGTGTACGGCTGTAACCTAACTAACCCAATATACAGGCACATCTAAAATAATGATAGTACATTCCGAAACTTTTGCCATATTTTTAGACTTGACTATATGTGCGTATCTACTTATGAATTAGTACCTGATTCACCTGACACAGTACACTCGGTACAATAATCATTTTATGTCTACACTTGGCCAGAAAGCGGCTTTTTCCGTACGTGTAGCGTGCGGAAAAAGCCACTTTATGGCCAGGTGTGGCATAAAAATATAAACGCGTCACACTATTGTATCAGCCCTTATTTTGGTAAAAACTGGCCGTTACGGTACGGAATTTATATGGAACTTATGTCCTTTTTACCCGACTGCGGCGAAGCGCATAGAAGGGTTATTCAAAAATGGAACGTCAACCTGTCTATACGGACAGGTTACTACTACATGCAATAGGTACCTACTTAAGTTAAATTGTTCACCTATCTATACCATCAGTCATCACTGATCACCATACGGTCCGCTCCTATTACCTACTTATAATATAAGTAGGTAATGTACGAATGTACCTATCGAACTTGTTCGTAATTAGACTCACCCGACTTTACCACCCAACTTTGCAGGCTCATAAAAAAGTTACACGTTGGGTATCAAACTGAAAACTTGAACTTATTTTGCTTATTTTAACAGGATCTTAATAATTATATAATTGTTACAAATTTCGGTTACAGTCAAGTAACCGAAATTAATTGTGTTTGAAATGTGTTTATTCTATAGTTTGATACATTTTATTTCCGCGAAATGTCGTGCACTGAAAGCAGTGAAAGTAAAAAATAGTACACTACACAACTAGGGTGGTAAAACAAAGAAAGGCCGCGTTCGCAGATGTATGCAGTCCGAGCTGCAAGCGAGGGACGTAAATACGCGATCGAGGGCTTTCTTTATTACCTCCCGTCACCCCGTGTTATGTACATAATTTTATGTCTACACTTAGCCAGGTGCGGCATAAAATATATTATTAAAAAACCTTTAGTTTCAAATGATGCCAACAGGTGGCCTGACCTTACAGGCCCAAAGGCACGTTAATTCAAATATTTTACGACTTCTCATTCCATTTCACAGACACAAAATGTATCAGGTTATAAAATAAAACAAATTTTAAAGATAATTAAGCTTAGGTGGGGTAAGACGAACATTGTTTATTTTGCCCGGGGTATGAGGGACAGTACGACGATCGGGAAGACGTAGGGTAGGTCGGACGTTGCCCCCCCCCTCCCCCCACAAGATGATCTGACGACCGGAGGCGTGCGACCGTTCGTTGTGGGGGTCTTTGGGGGACGTATCCAGGTTGAAATGATGATGATGATGAAGAAAACGGACAGTATGGGAAGAAGCCCCGTTTTCTCGTGGTCCTACTGATTTGTCCTATTAGTAGGACCACGAGGGAGACCGATTTCTGACTGTCCTACTTTATATTTATATTCAAAACCCACCTCCTGTATATGCTGAAATTATGTCCTATAGGTTTATTGGTAATGACATGACAATCAATACTGCGATTGATAAATGTATTGATGGAAATGGAAGACGAGATGGCAAGTAACGATGATGTGGTACGTCGACGGAAAGATGACATTAGGGCTTCCAAATACCGAACCCTTCGCAATCTCGGTATTAATACCGGAACCTTCTTCCTCAATACTGGGATCCCGGGATCCCGGTATTAGAAAACAAAAAATGTATTTAATACGAAATTACGTTCTAACTAGAATTGAACTCGGTTTTCCTGGTATAAATTCATATTTAATTTTGATGAAAAATAACCATATAAAATTTGGTTCCGATGGCCGAATGTGTTCATAAGCCAAAATATTAAGATATAGCTTGGCAACTTCGTTGGTGACCCTCGCCTGTGTGCTTTTTGTTATGTGCAGCCGTAACTACTTACACAAGTTACCGCCAACACGAACGGCGACCAACGGAGGCAGCCTCCGGAGGTCCCCGTCGACGGGGCCTCGACCCATAATTATTTTTAAGGTTATGACTATAGCGCCCGTTAGGTAGACGAATTCCTCATAGAAGAACTGCTATTTGATAATTATTTGTTGTGTGTACCGTGTGCAGGCAGAGCGTACCTAAGTAGCACTTAAATGAAATGAAATGAAATGAAATGAAATAATTTATTTCTGTAAGTAGGCCTCAAGGGCTTTTTCACATGTCTTATTCTTTTGGCGCTTCGGCAGATGACATTCTGGTGAGAAGAAGCGCCGGAAGAAACTCAGCAGTTTCTCTTTTAAAAACATTACAATAATTGTGACAATATTACATTGCATATCACAATCAACTACTCAACTAAATACATTCAATTCAATAACATAAAACTAAATTTTTAGAGATGTAAAGGGTCTCTAGGCGTCAGATCACTGCCAAATTGCCAATAGAAACATTCGTCTTCAAATATTCAACGATAAGATATAGTGCGTCCCCCAAACGTTGCCAAGCCAAGTCAATTCAGAATATTCAGATTAACCTCTTTCTCAAAGTTGAATCTACGTATCTGCACTGCATCTGAAGGGGTTGGGACTTGGGACTTCATTTTAAAGGCTCATAAGAATATTGTAAGTCATTCAAAGAGAGATGGAGTGGGTTATATCTAGTTGCTCTGGGAGATCGAATTAGAAATGAACGTTTCGATCTATAGAAGAACCAAAGTGACCGAAATATATAGTTTTAAATCTTATATGTCAATGGGCAAAGCATGTTTCTTGTGGGATTGAGGGCCGATTTCCCAACTGCATAAGAGAGAACTGATGGTCTGATGAAGGTCAGGTCTCTGGATGCGTGTGATGCCGAACGACTCACCATGGCGTTCTTTAGGGAAGGCCTATGCCAATATTATTTAAACTATAATTGAAAGATTTACTACGTCAATCAATAGAGGTATTTTTGGATACAAAATTCAATCAATTGCACGGCTATCTGGCGAAGAAGACTTACTCAGTCGGGTTGGTTCATGGTAATAAAAAGACAGGAAGGTGCTAGATTAGCATGAGTGCTAGTAGCAAGCTTCTGACGTGGCCGATTAATTATTGTTTTAATAGGAAAATTCAGTTAAAGTAGCACATTTAGTTAATTGTACTTAATACCGGGATCCCGGTATTGCACCGTCAATACAGGTATTGAAAATGGCCCTAAAAAAGCCGTAATCCCGGGATCCCGGTATTGGAAGCTCTAGAAGACAGATCGCGATGATTTTATTATGAAAAGCCAGTTAGAAGTACTTTACAATCATAAAACAGTGAGTCATTTTTTGGATAAACTAAGATGATGTTCGTGTTTTATATTAGTAATAAATAGTTTTATAAAAAAATGTATATTTCTGTTTAGGCTGTGGCTGACATCGCATTATGACAGGTGGGATATCTTAAAATTAGTTTTTGTGTAAACCATCAGAAATCGGAATCATTGAATATAAATAAATAATTGTCAGCAGCTGCTAAGTCACACAGTGGGACAGACAGAAATAGATCTCCCTCGTAGTCCTACTAGTAGGACAAATCAGTAGGACTACGAGAAAACGGGGAAAATTCCACAGAAGTGTTAGTCTCTCCCGGTGTTAGTTTTACCCCACCTTTACCTTAATGTCGTGGAAGTACACGATGACCCTCTTTATGTTTCTATGAAAGACCGATCGACTCGAATCAACCTTAAGTAAGGCCCGGCGGCATACGGGGCATACCCAGCGGAGAAAAGCCGCCGGCATAGTCTGTAGGAACTTTTAACGTTGTTCCTAATTTGTTTTGTTAGTTCAAGGGGACATGTTGTCCTTTGCACATGCGCCAGTAGTGGCCCTGCAGAGCCACCAGCTCCGCATGCGTTCCCTTTTCCACGATTTTACCTGAACAAAAATAAATATCGCATATTTAGAAAACATGAAAGTACGGGGTTCAATTAATACGTAAGTAAAAAATCGTCTCCAGGGTCTGTGGACACGGGCAGCAATAAGCGCTTCTGGCCACTCAGCCTCGAGCTAGATCCAATAGCCCGAGTTGTAACCACCGGTAACTCTCTCTACTATACAGGGTGGGAGGGACTATACCGACATACTTTAGGTGGTGTGACGAGTAAATAATGTTATATCAACATGGATCGAATATTGTCATTTTACATTAACAGTCTTATGGAACAAAATAAATCAGTAAATTCAGCCCCTCGTTATAAACATGTCCTTACTGGAGGAAAAGTTATCAAAAAGAAAAAAAAAGCTAAAATGGAAACGAAAGGTCAATTTTTTGGACTCGTAGTCGCTTACCATCAAATACTGCGAAGGTTAATTGCTATTTAGTCAAAGGATTTTAAAAAAATTGTAAAACTATCTTAGAAACATTTATTAGGGCTTGTTACAAACTTGGGAGTTTTCATTTAAAAAATAATGAATATCTCTGAAAGTAAGCGTTTTTCGACTAAACATCACATAACTTTTTTTTCTCCTAATAGTTGTTAGAATCTATAGTTAAAGTTTGTCGGTATAGTCCCTCCCACCCTGTATAGTACCAGCATTTGGCTGAGGCCACATGAAAGAGAACAAAAAGTTAGATAATGGGATGCTTCTAGGGGCAACTGCGACAGATCATGGCCATTTTCGTAGAGTCATGACACAAAGTGTTTCAAAAAGTATCGGTCGGAGGCCTACCAAGGCTTATTGTAATATGTAGAAAAATACCGTAACAGTAGGGATTTAAAACAAAAGTGACTGGTAAGTTTTGATGAAACTATCTATAAATGTAGATAAATCACGTACCTTTGTCAACGACGCAGATTAGGTTGGCGTCTTTGATAGTTGAGAGTCGATGTGCGATTGTGATACACGTTCGGTCCTTCGCTGCTTTTTCCAGCGCCTCTGACACAGCCTGAGAAAAAAGAAATACGTATAGTTAGGCTTCCTAGATTTGGTAGCACAATTAGCACATGTGTAAAATAATGTCCGTTAAGGCTCTTTAGTCAGGAGTACTGACAGCTGCGCACTAAGTAGCAGTATTAATTAGCATATAAAAACGCTGCTTCTGCCCACCCGAAAGTAACGCGCTACTCGACCCCAGGTTCGTGTCGCAGTCCTGACCGAGTACATAATAGCATCCGATCGGTATAGTTACCCGTTCGCTGTTGGCGTCGAGCGCGGAGGTGGCCTCGTCGAGCAGCAGCAGGCGCGGGGAGCGGATGAGCGCTCGCGCGATGCACACGCGTTGCTTCTGCCCACCCGACAGCTGCGCGCCGCTCGATCCCAGGTTCGTGTCGTAGCCCTGACTCAATAATACCATACAGTGAGGGTGTGGAAAGGGTATTTTGTAATTTTGCGCCCTGGGTTAATAAGTATTTCGCTCGATCGAGAAATGCCGATACTTTAAGTTACCATGAGTAGCGACTTGCGGTGTCCACCGATTTTCTCTTACGGCCTACTACTCCGGGCCACGACTCGTTTAGCCCTAGGGTAAATAAGTTCCAGCATCCAGTGCATATAAAAATAACAAAAAATTGTGTGGTATAATGGTCTCTTGTTATTATATAATTTCTATAAGTACCTTGTCTACGCGCTGAAGGCACGTCAGCAAATAATTGATGCCATGCGTTTTTGTACCGTCTCAGAAACAGGCTGAATTACTTACGTCAGAAAGTATAAACCTTGACATTAATCATCAGTTTTGTGACGACTACGTGCTAGTAAATGGTAATTTTTTAAACGAAAGATTCAAGTATGTAATTTATACAAAATGACTTATACCTTTGGCAGTGAGACAATAAAGCTGTGAATATTGGCAGCTTTCGCAGCGGCGACGATCTCCATGGTGGTGACCTTCCTGCTGTTGTCCCCGTAGGCGATGTTCTCACCCAGCGTGCGGTCGAACAGCACTGGCTCCTGCTGCACCACGCCCAGCTGCTTGCGGAGCCGGGGCAGCGCCAACGTGGTGCGTATGTCTCGACCGTCTAATTCCTAACAGTTACATTAGGTATGTAAATAAAATCGATTCACTACCACCTTACAGCAACTCGTAACGGAGTCGCGCAGCACATTTAACTGATACCAAACGGTCTGGCATTTTTTACGAGGGGATCTACGTAGGTACACTTACTATTTACTTACACAAGCGTACATAAAAAATTCCTTGCTACTACGACACTAACACATAACGAATAAATCATCACACTGACAATTTCACCGCCACAAAGGTAATAAATAGTTTGGTCGGGTTGCTTTACGCGTATTCGTTGTTTTAAGAAAGGATATGTGTCGTTCCCAAGCTAAAGATATAGTCCGTACAAACTTTAAGATCAAATGCTGTCAAACGAACGCAAGCCAAAAGCTACCTTATAATGAGAGCATAAGGTAGTTTTTGGCTTGCGTTCGTCTTACAGCATTTGGTCTTAAGAGTTTGTACGGACTATACCAACTGCCAGTTGTTAATAATAAAGATGAAATTCTTTTGCATCTTCATACTAAGCTGTGTGTATGGCAAACGACAAACTGGTACTTTTTACCTGGGAATGGAACGTCACATATTTTTGTTTGCTTTTTTGGGTGTCTGTAACGTGCTTAGTCAGTGTATGACCAATCGTTAGGTGATCTAACGGAGTTATTATTCCCTGCTTCTCTCTCGTTATATTAAACACTTAACAGAACCCTTTATTCCTTGTTGAATGGGTATACGTACGATATTGCCAGAGTCGGGGTCGTAGAAGCGCTGCAGCAGCTGCAGCACCGTGGACTTGCCGCAGCCCGAGGAGCCCACCAGCGCCACCGTCTTGCCCGCCTCCACCTGCAGCTCCAAGCCGCGCAGCACGCGGATGTGCGGCCGCGTCGGGTAGCTGAATTCTACATCCTTGAAACTGAATTGTCCGCTTGCACCCTTAAAATAAATGATCGGCGTAGGTAACATTCCAGGTGAGTGAGTAGATAAAATTATACTATACATATAGACAACTCAGACTTCAGCTTTTTGCGCTATCTAAATTTATTCGTTAAAGCACGCAAGTTGTATGCCTGAGATTGTTCCGATCTGCATATATAGCACCATTGATGGCATTCAAATTCAAGCTGATACATTCTTGGATATATTTAATACATACAATGGCACTATGGCAGTACAAAAAAATATAGGATTTTCATTTTTTAACAAGTAACTTACCCAATCTTTTTTGTCTTTCACTCCACGTTCTGTTACAACCTTAGACTCCCTATTGATGACAGCTAAGATCCGGGCACCACAGGCTTTGGCCGAGTTGAAGCTTGGAGCATACACCAGCGACTGCCCCAACATGTACGCACCATACATTAAGGCCTCGTTAACTCTGTAATATGATTATCGTATTAAAATAACCACATTTTTATAAAAAAAAACCCGACCGCGGTGCACTTTGAAATCCGCCATTTTGTTTATTTTAACGAACTTCATGTTGTGTGTGACACTCGCACCATCAATACGAATCTAATGATGTATCATTTATCCAAATCGGATGTTCCGTTGAGTAGTTACGAGCGGACACAGGAACGGACATACATACATACAGGCCAAACACATAACCCTCCTTTGGGCTTCGCCGCAGTCGGGTAAAAACAGAGTTCACCGATAATACTGCCAGTAAGTGATTCCGACTCGCACTTGGCCGGGTTTTGTAGGTAATCATAATCAGGCTATTTCATTTTATCATTCGCGGCGTTGTGACTCGTCTTTTGTTTTGATGTCACAGGTTGAAGCCACGATACCGCCCTGACACAGTACAGTGACCTAATACAGTGGCAATTAAGTTTATGTAAGTAGTAGTGCCCGCGACACCGTTCGCATGGATTGTGAACAGCCAGAAAACGCACAAGCTTCTTTGGAAAAGTCGGTTAAAAAGTATCCGATGTCATGTACGAGGTATGTGCGAGAAAGACCAACGCAACGCCTTACATAGGTGACAGAAAAACAATATTGTGCAAGGTTAGGATTAATTTATGTGGAAACTCACAAAAATACAATCTGATAATGGAGGCCTTCTTTTGCGACCAGGGTGGCGCCGTACACCGTCGCGCTGCAGAACGAGAGGAAAGGCACGTATATCCCCATGCCCAGCACCATGCCACGCCAACGCGATTTCTTGGCCACAGCAGCGCAAGACTCTTTTAACTCCTTGTTGAATTTCTTCAAAAACGTCGCTTCGATACCTGTGAAATAGTCATTTTACTTGGTTAAGTATCGTCCTGGTTGTAATATACTGAACGTTAACGTTTTGAGTTAAATCTTTGTTATGTCAATAACCTTTTTAACCGACATCACAAGAGAAACCCTTCCCAGGTTCTCAATTTGGCACGTACTTTGAATTCATGTACAGTGGACAACTATTACTCCGGCATTATACATCTTTGTTTTTTTTTTCTAAATATTTTGTTGATTTACTTAGGTATGTTTGTACTGTTTAAAATGTTTTACGTCACACCTGGCCATACAGTGGCAATAACCGCCCGCTGCGCATGCGGAAAATCACACCATGGCCTGAGGGAGACGTAAAATTTTGACCGGTATTGAAGACTCAGATCGCATATTTAGCGCCCTTGCCTTCGGCTCGGGCGTCAAATACCTGCGATCTGAGACATTCTTTGTTTTACCGCCCTAGGTAAGTAATGCACTATAAATATTGAATATAGTCCCGATATGTTTAGTTCTTACCTAAACTCTGTACAGTTCTAATACTGATGATCGCTTCAGTGGCGATTGACGTTGCGGATTCCAGTGCCTTCCTTTCATTTGTCTGAGACTGCTGGGAGACTATCCCCTCTAACCAGATGCTTCCAACCATCTTTATTTATAAAAACAAAAATCAGTATACAGTAAATTGTGCTGCCAGTCACCCATTAACACTCACTAAAATAATTATAACGCTTGTGTGCCAATGCTACTCGTATACCTATTAGGTAAGTACCTACGTACGTACTACGTAGTAAGTATACTTGGTTACTTATACTTGGTACTTATAATTACAGATTTAGTACAAAAAACATCGCTATGTCTTGTAAGAAGTGAAACTAGAATTCAGAGTTTTGTTCTTGCCCACGAGATAATTTAGCGATGCCATGAAATATGTGGGAGCTGAAGTGTAAAGTGCTATTTAATTATTGTATACTCACAAGGGGCAAGAAAACGGAACCGACAAGAGTCAACTTCCAGTTATAGCTGATGGCCATTAGAAAGCCAACTACCACGGAACTAAGACCTTGCAAGATGAGGCCAACTCTAAGACCCGTAGCTCCTTGCACTGCAGCCGCATCACCAGTCAAGCGTGAACACAGAGAACCCACCGTGTTCGACTCCTTATCAAAATACCCGATTTCCTGTAACATACCACGCATTCCATTATTGATTTTCAGTCTAAAGGCCGGGTCACACCGGATGCGTGCGCGTCGCGTGCGCGTTGCAGCTCCTTGACTTTGAGCCGCCATTTTGAACGCGTTACGCACAAAGTCAAGGAGCTGCTGCGTGCACGCAACGCACACGCAGCCGGTGTGCGTTGGCCTTTAAAGTGCAGATACAGCAAGCAAAATGTATGGATCATTATAAATGTCAATAGATCATTTTAAACTCACTTGTTTAAGTAAACTACTGAAATACTGTTGCCGTAGTCTTGTAGTCATCTTTAACCCAGCATTTGTAAAGGTAACGCTTTGTAGACACATGGATATTCCAGCGACGGCGGCTACCACAATGAACATGCCTGAATAGAAATCCGCTAGGTACCTTATCTCGTCACGATCTTTTAAGACAAAAATCTGTTGAATTTAATATATTGTCACTGTCAATTGTTACTTTAATAGGCATATCGTGATTTGATAATAGCTTGGCAAATTCGTTGGTGACACTCCCGCGCGGGGGGCGGGGGACGATGACGTATTGAGCACACACGATGTGAATTATGATACGGATATGTCTGCCGACATTCCTAAAGGCCGAAGCAGTCTTTCGGTGCTTTTTGGCTGCAAGTGCAGTTTGAAGCCAGATTTTTTGCATTTAATATAACTGCACGCCGACTCCAAGAGGACTGCGCAGTTGGTTTACAATTTTGATGCAACTGCAAATTTTCACCTGGAAAACAAACTGCCTTAAAACTGCACTTTTGCAGCCAGAAAGCCATTTTTTAAATAGGTATGCATATACATTCCTAACATTACATACAATTTGTTTGGCTTGACATCCATTAACTTTGCCAATCGGCAGACTCATCTTTGCGTAGTTATCTCGTGTGCTTTTTGTTGTGTGCGGCCGTGGTTATGTACACAAGCTACCGCCAACACGAAAGAACGATGGCCGACTGATGCTTTTGTCACTTCATACCGCCCCTTCGCCCCCCATCTCCCGCGGACTAGATATGACCGCCGCGCCGGCGCGCCGCCCCGCAACGTCACAATGCTCGGAAGTGGGTTGTGAGTTTGTCAGGTTTAAAAAAAAAAAAAAAAAGCCGCCGCCACCGTGAGTTCCTGCGGCGCGCCGCCACAGCAAATTGAGGCTTGCTTTCTCGCTCGCACTCGTAGCCCGCCCGCGTTTGCACATTCAGTCGAATGAACGTATGTTTGTTTATATCGTCTTCAATTGATGTTTACAACGCAAGTAAGAGATATTCACTTAACAAGGATGTAAAATCTTCCACGACACAAAAACACACAATTTTAAGTGTGAAAGGCCCATGGGCATTGTATAGGCAGTGTCCCCAAGACCAACAGAAATGAGTGAGACATGTGTCAGTTAATAGACCTTGACAACACGATGATTTTTTACTATGGCGACGATCACCCCAAGAATGGCCGCGTTCTCCGTGCTCCCCTCGTGTTGGTTTTTTTTCCTTGGTAGTACGCATATTACACTCAAACATGGAGATCACACGGAGGTTCCGTCGCTAGCGTCGCTGCTGTCGTCCATGGTGGTAGGTTCGTACTAATCTTACTGCGATAGCCGTCTGACAGTGACTCCTCTGAGGTCTTATTAGGGCGGTTTTATTCTGAACGGTGAGTGCGTCAATCCACACGGGGGCCACACAGAGCCATGCTGCACAGGACATCGGCATTGCCTGTTGGGCCCTCCAATATTAATCAGCAGCAGCCAGAGGCCTAGAAGGACTTAACAGGGATCCATGGAGACGCCCGTACCGAGTAGCGCGCAAAAAACTACGTGCTGTAGACATCGGTTCGGTAGTGCTCTGCAAAACGAGGGGAGCACGGAGACCGCGAGGAATGCAGTGCGGTCTTCCACAGGGGCCTGTTTTTGGACCCTTCCTATAGAAAACAAAATACGATTTTCCAAGAAAACCCCATTCTTGGGGTGATCGTCGCCATAATAAAAATCCATCGTGTTGCCAAGGTCTATTAACTGACACATGCCTCATCTCTGTTGGTGGATGGGGACGTTACTGCCAATCGTCCTTTAAAAATTAACAATTACTACGGTTAGAATAAAATACAGCTTAATTTGGTATCAAAATATGGTTTTCTTCATTATTTTCTTACAAATCGGGCTTTAATAAAAATATTAAAATGCAAGGCCACGCCGCCACGACGCCGCCGCCGTGACGCCGCCGCCGCGAAAATTTTCAGTCCACGCCACCGCCGTGAAATTGGCCGTCGGCGCTCATATCTAACGCGGACCATGGGAGTGTCACCAACGAATTTGCCAAGCTTTGGTCATCCATACCCCGTTTGTGAATCCAAATAGAAGGGCGAACACAGGGAAGCAGGCACCTTGTACAAACGCGGCCAGCGCCCCGACTACTAGGTAAGGCCATTCCGGCCCATTCAGCTTCATCAATTCCCAATCGCTCACCGGCTTTACGTCCTAAACAGATTCATCAAATGTTTTATTAAAAGTTACATGCCTCATGCGGGATTCGATCCTGCAACTCCAATGGCTTTTCAGGCCAGGCGTACTTTACCTATTGTGCCATCAAATCGCTTACCCAAGTCATTCAATTTTTCAACCAGTCGCTTCAATTTTTATAGGCCTTCCTGGGAGGCTCAAGCTAACTCACATTCATGTTACTTTACTGTTTACTTACTCTGTCGGTTACTAACCTCATCATCATCATCATCCTTTTCGTCATCACTATCGATGATATCAGTGTTGTATACAAAGTTCTGCAGGCCGGTGGATATCATGGAACTTATAGAGCCTCGAGGCGTCATCCAATCATGTGAGTCTGAAATATTCAAACCGTGGTTTAATAAATTTTAAAGAAAATACAAAAAGAAAAATAAGTTCGAGGGTTAATTTGACCTTTTTTTATAGAGTGGTGCCTGTGAACCCTCCTGTTGGAACGTCTCTTTACATCGACACGCGGAGCGAGAGTTACTGCTTCTTCTGTATCGCCTTCTCCATCTACTTCTTCTGGTAAAGTCTCAATCACATCGGGCTCCTTTACTTCTTGCCCCGTTGTTACTAGCTTATGGAAAAAGCCTGAAATAAAGAAAAACATCTTCATATTCTTGTCAAAACAATTTTTTCGCTTAATAGATCTTTAATAGTAAGTAGACTGTGTCACAAGGGAGCAAAATGATGTATTTACGACGAGGGCGTATATTGAATCCTGAACGAAGCGAAGGATTGTACAATAGAATCCCGAGCTTAGCGAGGAATTCTAAAGTATAATCAGCGTGGTGAGGGAGGGATTCAAGTGTTAACGCCCGTGGTGAAAATAATTTTGCTACCATGTGACACATGCTGCTTTTCACACCGACTATGAAGAAAATTCAAATACAAACGCTGCCTACCAAAATAACGAAATATATAGTTAATCAAAGAGCATCACACATCACACTAATATTATAACGTGTGTGAAGATGTTTGGCGGTTTGGATGTTTGTTACTAAATATGTAACGGGGTAGCAACGAATGGATTGAATTGAAATTTTATTCAGCATGCAGGTAAACCAAGTCCTGGATTGTAACATAGGCTAATTTATATCCCGGTAAAGAGTTCCCTTGGCACAGTAACGGGAACAATGCGGGCGAAGCAGCGGGTAAATGCTAGTTATTTTATAAATAAAAATGAAATATTAAATTTATAGTCTATTATTATTTTATAAAACGATTATTATTTTTTAGGAACGGGAGGAAGAACCACTTCCATATTATATTTATGGCCCTCGCCTGTGATCTGGGCCATTCCTTATTATACCGCCCTCTGTGTGTAATATACGTATATCTATGGTATGGCATATTCTAAGTGGGTTCAAATTAAAAAAAAAAACCGGTCAAGTGCGAGTCAGACTCGCTCACCGAGGGTTCCGTACAAACTTGTAAGTAGATACGTGAATAGTTCAACAAAAACTGTATGGCCGTTAGCTTAGTAGGAGCAAATAAGTATGTGTACGATTTTTGAAAATTTCTAAAAAACGATGCAATTTAGCAAAACCGTTTTATTTTTCCTGTAATATTTAGGATGATATTAATAATTGGTAATTATTACAGATTTTTCTGTTCAGTAACTTCGAAGATAATAGGGGGGGAATGGTATTTTTTTGAACGTTTTTGGTCATAAATCAAAAAGTACAAAATTAAGAAAAAAAACGAAAATGGTTTTGGAATCTACAAATTAAGCTCTTTCATTTGATATCCCACTCGATAAAATAGCTCTACTTTTCTTTTTCCACATCCCATTTCGGACCCCTTTAAAAAAAAAGTAAAAAAGGTATAAGATTTTTTTTCTATCCAATAGGGTCGAGTCAGCAACTTTTAACACTATTCCAAGTTTCAAGTCGATAGCATCAGTAGATCCTGAGATATCTTGCTGTGACAGACGGACAGACAGACAGACAGACAGACAGACAGACAGAGTCGCACCATAAGGGTTCCTTTGTTACCATTTTGGTACGGAACCCTAATACCCTGTTGTCCTTGAACAGAAAAGTACCACTTTGATCGCTCCTATGAGGGAGCAAATAGTAGATTGTGTCACAAGGGAGCAAAATGATATATTTACGGCGAGGGCGTACATTGAATCCTGAACGAAGCGACGGATTCTACAATTGAATCCCGAGCGTAGCGAGGGATTCTAAAGTAGAATCCGGAGCGTAGTGAGGGATTCTAGTGTTAACGCCCGTGGTGAAAATAATTTTGCTACCTTGTGACACATACTGCTTTTCACACCGACTATGAGGAAAATTTAAATACAAACGCTACCTACCAAAATAACGAAAACGAAATATATAGTTAGTCAAAGAGTATCACACATTTTTAATAAAATGAAATGTGAAATTGTTAGATTTACAGTTCCTTATTATTTTATAAAACGTTTATTACTTTTTTCTACTCCTGTACTGTTATCTGTCTTTTACTTGGTCACGAACACTAATATAAGAACATATATAATATGAGTTCAGAGAAGTCTATACTCTATTCCCCATAACAGCACTAGTGTCGTTATAGCCACTTTACGTTATTGCTAGCAACCACAGACTTCTAAATCTAGGTTAAACTGAGGTCAAGGATTAAGCGCTCAATTTTAACTTTACGGTAAAAATGCACAACTACCAACTTAACAAACAATTAAAATCCTACGGCTTTTAAGAAAAACAAAACTTTCTGAACTAAATTCATTGATGCCAACATAAAAACAAAAGTATTTTTAATATATTCACTGTGTGTCAACTTCATTTAAAAAATAAAAAGTTTACCATAGACACATACTGACAGTCATACGTCATATTTGCCTTCTTTGCAGGTTATGCCTTGTTTGTATTTTATAATTTTAAAACCTGTCGTAGAAAAAGTATTGTATGCAACGTTGTATAATTAAGTCAAAAAACGCTCATTGCGTCTCTATTTGCGATACTCGCCGCATTCGCGGCTCGTATCGCAACTCACGCAATTCGCATTTTTTGAACCTTCTTATACAACTGTTGCATAAAATACTATTTACGGACGGGACGAATTTACTACTTCCATATTATATTTATGGTCCTCGCCTGCGGCTCGGACCCCAAATACCTGTGGTCTGGGCCATTCCTTATTATCGACTTTATGTAGAGTCGATATGTAGAGTCAATGTAGAGTCGATATGGAGAGTCGATATGTAGAGTCGATATGTAGAGTCGATATGTAGAGTCGATATGTAGAGTTGATATGTAGAGTCGATATGTAGAGCAATAATGTAGAGTCGATAATGTAGAGTCGATATGGAGAGTCGATATGTCGAGTCGATATGTAGAGTGGATATGTAGAGTCGATATGTAGAATCGATATGTAGAGTCGATATGTAGAGTCAAGTCAATGTAGAGTCGATATGGAGAGTCGATATGTAGAGTCGATATGTAGAGTTGATATGTAGAGTCGATATGTAGAGCAATAATGTAGAGTCGATAATGTAGAGTCGATATGGAGAGTCGATATGTCGAGTCGATATGTAGAGTGGATATGTAGAGTCGATATGTAGAATCGATATGTAGAGTCGATATGTAGAGTCAATAATGTAGAGTCGATAATGTAGAGTCGATATGGAGAGTCGATATGTAGAGTTGATATTTAGAGTCGATATGTAGAGTCAATAATGTAGAGTCGATAATGTAGAGTCGATATGGAGAGTCGATATGTAGAGTCGATATGTAGAGTTGATATGTAGAGTCGATATGTAGAATCGATATGTAGAGTCAATAATGTAGAGTCGATATGTAGAGTTGATATGTAGAGTCAATATGTAGAGTCTATAATATATAATATATGGTATGGCAATGGCATATTCTAAGCAGGTTCAAACTAAAAATACCCTGTAGGTAGTCCTTGAACAGAAAAGTATCACTTTGATCCCTCTTATGAGGGATCAAAATACTTTTTTCTGAATAGGAGGTGTGAAAACACTTTTTTCTGAATAGGAGGATTATCGTAAAGTTAACGAGTAGGTAAGTATATAATGGTTTCCATATTTTACCTTTAGCTTTCATTAGCTCTTCGTGAGTACCATGTTCAACGATTGCACCTTGGTCCATGCATATTATTCGATCAGCATTCACAATAGTCGACAGTCTGTAGTCAGTAAATTTCCAAATATGATAAATAATAGGTATACAGCAAACGAAGCACATCATTATTGCATTCTAGAATGTTGGTAAATCATACCTATGTGATACTACAATGGTAGTTCTTCCAATACTAGCATTGTCCAAAGCAGCTTGTACTTGCTTCTCCGAGTGTGGGTCAAGCGCAGACGTAGCCTCGTCGAGAAGCAGGACAGCCGGCTCTAGCAGCAGCGATCGGGCGATGGCAATTCGCTGCTTTTGCCCTCCCGAGAGAGACGCACCTCGTTCGACGATCAAGGTATCGTAAGCCTTCAAAACAGCAATACATTTAATAATGCACCCTTCTCAAACTTATGATATAAAAATATAATGATTCAATATTTGTGCAGATTCGCTTAATTGGTGATAAGTATGTTTTGATACCAGCGGCAGTTTGATTAGATTGATTACAGAATAAACTCACATTAGGCAGGTTGGTGATAAAGTCATGCGCGTATGCCATTGTAGCAGCTTTAATTACTTCCTCTCTGGTTGCATCTTGATATCCAATAGCTATATTCTCATGGACAGTACCGCGAAATAAGACAGGTTCTTGACCTACCACTCCTGCAAGTTTTAATCATTTGTTTGTTACCTATATATGATTTGGTACATCATTGTCACAGAAATATATCGAGATATATTTCTGTGATCATAGTAATACAATTAAATTTATGATATAACTATAGCACAACCTACACACGCCCTAAAATAAAACTATTCCTAATAATTGCTAAATGAATACATTATATAAATATAAACAGCAGTTAACCAAATGGCTAATCAAACCAGTTGGCTGCGACAGTATAATTCGCCATATTATGATATTCCTAGGCATAATATGATATGCCGGCATTTCACGATATTTCGGCATTTCATGATTCATGATATTCCTAGGAATATTCCTAGGCCACCAGTAGCCAAAATGCTACTACTTTACGATCTGCCCGGTATGTAGCTAGGAATATCGACGAATACATTGGTTTCATCGATCTGCCGTATTTATTATTAGGCACATCGTGATATGCCTGGCCAAATCTTAGACATATCATGAAATGCCGGCATTTCATGATATGCCTAGGAATTTCATGATTTGGCGAATTATACGATCGGCCGCCGACATATCAAACAGGTATTAAAAGTAAATAGTAGGCTCATTACTTACCCAAACAAGACCGAAGCCAGCCTAAATTCAGTGTCCTCAAGTCTCTACCATCTAGCTTAACCGATCCGGATTGCACATCGTACAGTCGTTGCAGCAGCTGCAGTATAGTGCTCTTACCGCAACCCGACGAACCGACCAGTGCCACGCATTCCCCCGCTTTGACGTGTAGGGAAAACTCTTTCAAAACCTGATTGAGGGTTAAATATTGTGCTAAATAATGGGTATTTTCTTAGTCTTATCAAACAAAGTCGACTGGTGTCGAGAGGTACCTACCATAACATCCGGACGCGATGGATAGTTGAAGCAGACATCCTCAAATGAGATGTTACCGATGACTCTTCTTGGCTTTGCACCCTCTTTGCTCATGCTATCGATTTTCGGTTTTCTTTCAATCATTTCGAAAACGCTGGCAGCTGCGGCCCTCGCACCGGAGAATGACTCTCCGTGGGGCACGCAGAAAGTTATCGACTGCGTGGCCATGTACATACTGAAGAGGATCTGAGAAAAATAGAAGTTGCTTGTCTGTGGTTATAGGAAGGAATAGAAGCAAAAGTAAATGATTGACGTCAATCGCCGTCAATAGTCAATTGTGTCACAAGGAACAATCAAAATTATATATTTAGGCAGAGGGTGCCATGTACATTGAATCCAGAGCGAAGCGAAGGATTCTACAGTATAGGAGCCTAGCGAGGGCTTCAAGTGTTAATGTCCAAGATGAAAAACAACTTTGCTTCCATGTGACACATACTGTTTTTCACACCAACTATGGGGAAAACATGTATTGAGCAAATGTGTATCGTACAAGCTTCTGTGTTCTCACTTTTTGTAATGATTTCCCGCTTTATTACTTACACTGAAAATTTCTCCGACAGCGTATCGCCTTTGATCTGGTTCAGGAATAAGGAAGTCCTGCAGCACGAGCCGAGTGCCGTAGGTGAGGCCGATGGCGTTGAGCGAGTAGGTGAGCACCCAGTTGAAGCCGGTGCCGAGCCCCGTGTACAGCCCGCGCTTGCGCCCGTACCGCTCCGCTGGCTCCA
Organism: Eudemis profundana; assembly: GCA_947034925.1. Classification (NCBI taxonomy): domain Eukaryota; kingdom Metazoa; phylum Arthropoda; class Insecta; order Lepidoptera; family Tortricidae; genus Eudemis; species Eudemis profundana. Next base: position 34,634,777 of record OX344794.1, read on the forward strand.
ACAACTTCCTGTATCTGTGGAGCTCATTCAAATATAACATCAACTGCTGCCACCATCTGATTGCTGCTCTGTTGAATAAACAAGATTAAAAGGAAGCCATGTTGCATCTCTTGATGTTGTCCTGTTTCTGACGTCAATCAATCGAAGTAAAGTGGAAATGTATAAGGCTTCTTCAACACAGCGTCAATCAAATGGCGTCAATCAACTACTAATATAACCATGATCGTAGAGAATTAAGTTATGTACTTAACAAAATATGAAAACAAAGGAAAAAGGTGTGGGTGTTTCATTAAAACACGATGGGGAACAATCCATAAACATTCACTGAATCCGCAGAGTTGGTTCTGCTCACGTCTCTCTGTAATCACTCTGTACTAGAGCATTCCACGGAAACGTTACGTATGTATGCGATATTACATTTTTAATACTTTTGACATATACAATTAGGAAGCTAAATATCGGTATGGTAATATCATAACTTGGCTTTAAGATTGGTACCTAGTGTTTCTTAGCAGCTGGTAAGTTTTTTTAGAGTATCGTTACGTAGCGTTACGTAAGCGACAAAAAGTAGATTTTTTCATGGAAAGCTCTATTATAATGTTAACTGTGCATATATTTACCTTTCGGCTTCCCTGTTTTCACCTCCGAAAGCCACGATAGTCCTCACTGATTTCAATACTTCTTCGGCTTGCTTGCCGGCCTGGCTATAAGCGTTCATTTCACGAATAGAAGATTTAGTTTGATACTGCAAAGTAAAAATTGATAGTTGCCAAACGAAAGGATCTCTATCTAAACGCATAAAAAATAAATTTAAGTACCCATTCGTCACTGATGCTGAAAGCGAACTAGAAATATACAATTGCGTTTTTGTGAAAGTGACGAATGTTTCCTGGGTCCTCTATCTAATGTTTTTTGTATTTAGAAGTTGGTTTGACCTGGGATAATTTGTCTTAAGTTGCAGAAATGTCGATTCTGAAATATCACTTTAATTTCGCTCGTTTAGTTCATAAGACGAAGTGAGTTGGTGACACCTCTGCATACTTACATTCGATAAAATGACGGAGGCTGCGATAGAAAAGGGCACTACTGTCAAACACGCGAGAGCTAACTCCCACCCAAGGGGAAACGCTTGGCAGATGCATATAGTGGCAGTGCCAATCAGGTTAGAAACCACAGCCAACTTTTCTCCGATGCCATCTTTTAACTTCATCATATTACTGAAACAAAATAAATTATGTAGATTGTGAAGAAAATATGTAGATGGTCATTTTATTAATTACAGAACTATTTAAATATTCTTATTGTGATTCCAGCCTATCGTAATGATCTTAAACTTCACACTTTGATTGTTTGCACATTTTGCGTGTAAATCGCATTTTTTATATTGTACATTATCTGCCGGAGCCAAACAAATCATTCACTTACTCAGACATTTTGGTAGCTAAGTTGAATTCCGTGTCAGTATCGAACCATGTCATGTCTTGCCTTAGAACGGCGTCCAGGAAAAGCTTCCGAATTCGCGTGATCTTGAAAGTATAATGAAACACATTTTAATATTTAGGAAAATATAGGTACCAACATCTTGTTGTAGACCAGCTGCAACTACAGTTAAAATATTTGGCAGGGCCGGATTTCCCCTTAGTGCCTTAGGCCCATAAAAGGGCCGGCCGGCCGTCCCATTACACATATGCACAAGATGATGATAATTATGATAAAAGAAGCTCAAGCCCCGAGTTTTGCCGTCCCTGGGGAATTGCCGCCCTGAGCTTTTAGTGCCCTTAGTGTACTTAAACCCAGCACTGCTTTGTAGTCCTTTCACATACTAAATTTCATAAATTTATGTCATGACAATTAGTAACGATGACTGAAAAATAATTCATCGCTTTATTGTTGTCGTATTGGAGTAAAATTGTGATAATATATCTCGCGCACTTCAGGCGCTTTTCTTTTCTGTGTATTTCTCATATTTGCTTCCATATAAGTATGTATAATTCATTATTTCAGCTGAACCAAGACGACGGCCAGGCAAGGCCACCAATTAAATCAATTGCGTTGTAAGCGATTCAATAAAATACCAAATGCAAGACTGTTGACTACTCTACACTGGTTGTTTTATTGGACCGAATTGAGAGTTCGAATCTATTCAATCTAAATCTATTAGCAGATTAATAATGTGTGATGTGATGTTACTCGTTATACCCTTTATTATAAGGCACCTCGGCATATTAATAATTATATGTATGATGAGTGAGATTGATAAGGTTGATTTAATATTGCTATTATAATACATAGTTAGGCTTCGAACGATTGCGTGCAAATTACATTAGGAACAAAACTGGAGTACCTACCTATATATCAGTGTCACTTTTTTTTTTAATAGTCGTATTGTAGTCAGTTAATTGCATTAAAAATGGCAATCTCAGAATCACACACACACACACTTCGATATATGGGTGAAATGTATAACGTGAATCATGATAATAAAACATCAATCTATCAATGATTTTGAACAAGTTTTATATATATACTAGCTTATGCCCGCGACTTCGTCTGCGGTGTAAATTATAATCAGGCAATTGATCTTTATACTTAAATAGTTTCTGATATTTGTTCATAAACTTGGTTGTAATTAAACAAAACCCTCAAATATTGGGTCCAAAACTGCACAATGCCCACTTACCGCGAAAACAATTCTATAGTACTTATTGCTATATGCTATGCATGGAGTTTGAAACCTTTTACTTAAAAAGTTGTACGGTCCCTAAACTAACTTTCAACCCCCACCTACTCAACCCGTTGTCAAGATAAATTTTAATAAACGATGAAATCATTTGAGTTCTATTCAGTTTAATCTGTTTTAGATACTCTACTTTACAAATCGTTTGGTCCCCTTACAAAGTTTTAACCCCCATTTAACCCCTTTTGGAGATGAATTTAAGAAAATGATTAACTCTTTTTCTGTACCCTTATTGAACGATCTATGAAGCCCCCTATTTAACCCTCTTTGGGGATGAATTTCAAAAAACGGTGAAATTACTTTTTTCAACTTATATTAAAGAGTCTATGTTCGAAGTCTCAGATCTCCTACTTTAAAAATCTTGTGGTCCCCATATAAACTTTCAACCCCCATTTAACCCTCTTTGGGGTCGAATTTCAAACAATCCCTTCTTATCCCTTACTTACGTTATACAACCACCCTACTATGAAAATTTCAAGTTCCTAGCTTCAGTAGTTTCGGCTGTGCGTTGATCAGTAAGTCAGTCAGTCAGGACTTCTTCTTCTTTTATATATATAGATAACTTAGTAAATGCAAAAAAAAATACAACTCTCTCATACATTTTGGTCTACCTATTCATGACCTTTTCTATGAGATAGTTAATTTTTTTGCATTTAGAAAATTGACCCCATAGTAAAAGTTGCTCAAAAAAATGATAGATAGATTGATGTTTCATTATCATGATTCACGGTTATAAATTTCACCCAGTATATATAGACAATAAAAGTTTATACCCACTTTTTATGCATGAAATGTATATCCATTGATAACAATAAAATGAGGTACCTGTCTCAACGCACTCCAGTTGATCAGGGCGACGGAGCTCGCCACGAGTACTAGTGACACTATTACACTGACGCACGTGCCTATGGCTATCGATTTCGCGTCATCGAGAAGAGCTGCCATGTGTTCTTCATGGGTTCCATTCCTCCTGTTAAAGGAAGCAGCGTTAAGACACTATTCACAAGATATGCCAAAACCTCGGTAGGGTTAGGAATATTTATTCCGTACAGTCTGAGTCCTCCTCCGAAAGCGATTGTGAGCGGCAGGTAGCTAGTGTACTGCGACTGGTAGCCGGTGCGCTCCACGAAGGCTGTGCTGAGCTCTCCGATCTGCACCAAGATGAAGCACACTCCTCCGCCGCTCGCAAACCCCAGCAGTACTCCCAGCACAGTCGCGAGTCGCTCCGGCCATGTCGCGTAGCGATACTACAAGAAGAGGTACGGTCAGCCTCAAAAATGACTGCACATATTTTGCGTCCTGGCCTGGCGTCGTACTAAAGTGTCCAGCTACTTTTGTGGGCACACAAGTTTTAAAACCAAAGCAAGCGAAATATCCCCTTCGGACCGTTACATATAAACTAATTTTTCTTTGTATGAACTGTGTTAAGTTGTAGTAAGTACTTACTATTTGTAAGTATGACACTTTAGGTGGCTCTTTTTCTTTTTCTCTGAAACGAAGAGCATATCTTTAATTTTTTCACTGTCACAGCACAATACGAGTAATATGGTAAGCAAAAAGTTAAAGTGACAAGGGTTGCCCAGTTCTCCATGCAGACGAAAAGTGGGTTAATAATTTACATTAACAATTATCAAGAGGGGTATCAAATGAAAGGGCTTAATTTGTAGATTCCAAAACCATTTTTATTTGTGTTCTTAATTATGTAATATTTGATTTAGGACGAAAAACGGTCAAGAAAATTCGAAGTTACTGAACAGAAAAATAGGAAAAATGTAACGGTTTTCCGAACTTGCACCATTTTTTTAGAAATTTGCAAAAATCGTAACACTTACTTATTTGCCTACTAAACTAAGCGCCATACAGTTCTTCTTGAACTATTCACGTATCTACTCACAAATTTGTACGGAACCCTCGGTGAGCGAGTCGGACTCGCACTTGTCCGGTTTTGACACTTAACTTTTAATGGTAGTCAAACTTTTATACATCAACTATTATTATATTTGGTAACGAGTAGGTAAATCGTACGTTTTTATAATTGTTATCCCCAATCCCCAATCAACTTTATAGCTCGGTTTTTGAAGTGGGCCTCTGCAGCGGGGCCTACATCATCGGCCCGTTGCTGCTCATCGGAAATAGATTTATATTTATACTAAAGTAGACAGATGGGAATTTTATTTACTTATATTTCTCAAGTTTGAGGTCAAAGATTCGAAGAGTGTTTGCGTCTAGATGATTCACATAGGTACTTTAGTATACTAGTCACGTTTAACCTAGTGGGAGTAACACCGCCTACAAAGCTAGAGAGATGTTTATGTGATGAGTACGAGTATTTGTTCCTGAGTCTCGGATGTTTTCTATCTATTTATATGTATTTAAACAACAACACGTTTAGCTCAGTCGAAGTGCCATTGCCTACAAAGCTAGAGGTCCCGGGTTCAAATCCCGGTAAGGCCAATATTTGTGGGATGAGCACGAGCATTTGTTCTTGAGTCATGGATGTTTTCTATCTATTTAAGTATGTATTTATCTATATAAGTATGTATATCGTCGTCTAGTATCCATAGTACAAGCATTGCTTAGTTTGGAACTAGCTCGATTTGTGTAAGATTGTCCCCCGATATTTATTTTATTTTATATTTATCTAGGTATATTACTATGTATATCGTCGTCTAGTACCCATAATACAAGCATTGCTTAGTTTGGGACTGGGTCGATTTGTATAAGATTGTCCCCACATGGTCCCCACAATATTTATTTATTATATATATACTTGTTTCTATACTACTATACTACTCGTACTGCAGTCTAAGTTCGTAATCATAATAAAATAGTGTTAGTTAACATTACGGGAGAAACTTTTGTTACTGTCTGTTTAGAGGCACATGCATACTTCGACACGTAAACATCAAAATGTTGAGTACTTGACCTTATTCAATACAAAATATTTACACTAACCATTTAATATTGCTTTCAAAAATTTGCAGAACTAAACTAAGCTACACTTACAACTTAATACGCTTTCAATATTTTTTAAATTACCAAAAACTAAAAATAAGCATCGGATTTGACCACTGTAAATAATGTTGTCATAATTTATTAATCACAGAAAAAACATAACCTAACCCATCCGTCAGTTTACAGCGTGTAAGTCTAAAACGGGCGAACAATTAAACCAGATATAGCGTTTAGTAGTGTTATCATTAAATAATATGATTTTTTAAATTACACTTAATAGTGACCTCGTAATTAATTTTTGAAAATTTACCGAGCAGCAATGTACCGCATACATGCTTGTTATACATTGCGAGATACGAGCTTTTTTAAAGTAACTGTCAACTAGCGTGTTTGTCAACTTGAATGTGTTGCGTTACATTGCGGCCCGAATTATTTTTTATGGTAAATATGTTCATTGTGGTTTTAAGCAATAGTTATCTAAATATGCTTCTTAGGTCCTATGCTGACCACCGTTTCAATATTCGCCCGTATTAGATTTACAGGCTGTATAATCTCGCGCGTAGGATTATAAACTAACGGAAGTCACAATTATACGGTGGCATATAGGTAGGTACATCGAATTAAAATAAAGTTACCAAACGTATCCGCTCAAATGGCGCTGAAACTCGCATGCGTAATTATTTAATTCCTCGTAACTTTGGATTTACACTCAAGAGCAAAAGTTTCGGGTCACCGTAATTTAAATAATAGAAATAGGTGTTTTTCAATATTTGACACTTGTTTCATTTATATAATATACTATTCTTCATAATACCGCTAACCCATCTTAAAAATATTATTATCCAAAAATGGTGATTTTTGAGATATTTCACTCCGTTAACGTCTTTATTTCATAGGTTTTTACACCTGAAATTGCTATTATTTTCAGCGTTATTTTCGCAGATACTTAATATCTAAAATTAATTAAAGATTAAAGCGGGGTTCAATTATTTCACAACCTGGATGGTACCTATTTTAGGAACAATGGCGGAAAAAAGCGTTGCATTGAAATTCGCATAGCTGAATAATTATATGTACTTACTTCTTCTCCTTTTTAGTTCCCATATCGGTGGAATATGATGTAATTAGAAAATGTTATATCCGCGATATGGACGCACGTTTGGACATAAGCCGTGCGCGGGCGCTTCAGGCGGGCAGCGGGACAGTATAAACTAATGCCTGGTATATTATGAACTGAATGAGAGTGTGTAATAAACGATCCATTTATAAGATACATCGCCAAAGAACACATTGGCTATATTGCTATTGGTCAGTGTACCCGAGGTCAGTTTAATAAGCTAGGCCAGCCTTTGCCAGTAGTTTATTTTATTTACCTTACCCGTTTACGGTTTTTTTTGCTATTATATTGGATGAGTGCCGGTCAAAATCTGTTGCTTTCAACATAAGCAAGCTAGAATATTTTACCTTGTAACTGCCTCTATCACAGATCACCTGCCTATATTAAACATGTAGTTTGATTCAATTTAAAAAAATCATGCTTAAATAAAACCCACGAAACTTTGCAATAGGATAACGTCGTATACCTCTATGTTCGTTATTATTACTTTTGCTTTTAATTGAGTTTGACTTTTAGGAATAGAGTGCATAACTGCATAGGCATCGTCTAGGCGCGCTCGCTCCATCGTAAGCTCCATCAAAACTTACCATCAATTAGGCATGATTGGACTCCAGAGCAAACCTATTTCTTAGGTATATACTTATTTAAATAAAAGTTTGAAATAATCTGTTATTTTAAAAAAGTCTTTAGTACAATCAAACATTAGCATTAGAAACAACATTATGCTTTTACCAGATTTACCTATTTGCATTTTGACATATTTTAATCAAATTACTTAAATCAATCTTTAGCATACCTAATAAGCGTAATAATAATAGGTAATAACAGTAAGATTTTCCCATAGTACCAATATGTTTTTGCGAAAAGCTTTATCCATACTTACACATTTGTTTAGTTAGGCAGTAACGGCTACCGATTTTGTGGTTTGTTAATTTAGAGTGTTATTCAGGTACAAATTGCCTCTCTTTAATTTTAGTACTATTGAACAATAATTACCTATTATGGTGTATAAAATAAGGCAAGTTCTTCCCGAGACAGCTGATGATCTCGATGGTACAACATTACGTAACAATCGTTTATATTTTGCAAAACATAGTACCCAAAGCCAGCTTTTTTTTTTCAACTAAACAAATAAATCAATTCCGCCTTGAACAATCCTAGTTTTCTAGTACCATAAATATGATATTGGCGGTTGTTAAATAGGTAAAGGCCTAGGCATCATGACACGAGTAAGTATCAGTCTCATTGCCAGCAATATCTCAATTCATTGGCCTAATGAGCTACACAATGGCCACGTTGATTTTATTGCTTATTGAAGACGCTATCGACAATATCCAGCAGTTTCCATATTATTGTAAATATATATTACCGGGGCAAGGAAGAAATTTAGTCTTTTAAACCCATTAATTATCCTGAAATATCTAGAACAATAACTAATACTAGAAAACTTTATTACCCTAATTACATTTCGAAGATGATGATGATTCCAACTTCCAGGTAAAAATGGAAGCTTTACTAGGGAAATATAATAAATATTTGAAATATCTTGACCACTTAAAGCTATACTTGACGTCATTTTAGCTTTCATAACTTCGTCATGAGTGGTCGACTCGATACAGGGTGATTCGGGAGACGTGAGCAGGACCAACCCTACGGATTCAGTAAATTTAATCCCATCAAAACATTACATGTAAAAAGATGCAAGTCTCGCAACGCAGTTCTTCTACAACAAAAAAGGTTTGAGATGTAATGTTAAACCAAGTCAGTAGGTACCGGGGGGGTGTCCAACTGTCCACAGAACTCGGTTTCCACCGACTTGCCTATTATTTACCCGTGGATGATTCTTTATTTGAGAACTATAAAATGTGTTCCTCCACGGTTAATTGCGTTTGATGGGATCTCATTTCTTTTTGTAAGTGGCCTTCCTTTATTTATTACATTCCAATCCTTTCTATTTCCCATTTGAACTTCAAAAGTAATCGCATGTATTTGTATAGGATTACAAACTTACTTATGCAGTTTGTATTGAAATTACAATATTTTTGGTTTTGCATGATTTTATAGGCTAAAAACGAATTAAGTTTAAAATTTGGAGCTTGTGGGTCTGCTAGAAGTACCTTAGAATTATGATGATCATCAGTCAGTGAGAAAACTAAGGAACTTTGACGTGCAATAGTTCTTAAACTACAAGTTCTAATTGAATGTTATTGAGAATTTATCTAAGTCTCATTATGCCCTATATATCCCTGAAAATTCAGGGTTCTAGCTTTAGCCAGCACAAGACTAAGGGAGGCTGAAAATGGCCTGAATGGCTTCGAGAAAAGGATGGTACGGCCGTGCCTTTGTTTGCTCGACTTCGAGGGGGTACTGCCGATGCCGTGCCCCCAGATGGATGATGATATAAGTGAAACAACCACACTTTTTTCTTTTCTTTTTACTTTTTACTTAAGTACAAAACTCAATTGTCTACAATCATCGTCTGTATCGTCACCCTAAAATAACTAATTAATAAAGATCAAACCTCTTCAACTATTATGCCAACATTTTGATTATCATAAAATGGGGATATTAGGGACCCGCGGCGCCATTTGGAAAAAGTTTTGAGTCCATGTATTTTTTGTCTTGGCCATGTGTTGGCCATGATAGAAACGTAGATCTTCGTCTGGCAACCCTAAGTCTAATGTTAATGTGTGTGTCTAGTTTAAGGGTTGCAGTGACGCCGAGGAGTCCACAAAAAAATCTAGATTCGGTGGGTGTAAAATTAGTGCAATTGAACACCGTCCTACTTCTAACAGATGTTGGTTGACTGTAGGGAAAGCTCTTTTTTACTATACATACCTAAAAGTACATATTCTATGGAGCTTTTTAAGGTATTGTATAATTTATAATTTGATTAAATTTTAATAAGTATTAAAACAAAACAGATATAAAAAAGACAAAATTCGACGCACATTACTACATTCCGGACATGGATTATATGTAGTACTATGGTAGATCGCAGATTAGATACACCTTACCAATCACGACCGTGACGTCACTATTAGAGGTCAAATAAGGTCAAATGATAAATTACAAATAACTGTATAATACTAATTTTTAAAAATTATCTGATAACAGGGAATAATTCTACTACCCTTTTTCTCGAAATGGTTTTTGAATCATCATACATTAGGGGCCATTCATTTATTACGTAAGACGATTTTTGCCAGTTTTTGACCCCCTCCCCCCCTTATGTAAGAAAAAATAAGAAATGGCTGACCCCCTCCCCCCTATTTAATATTTATTACGTAAGAATGTAAAGGAAAAACGATTTTACGTTTGGGCTGTTTTATTTTTATTTTTCAAAGAATCATTTTTGTAGGGACGTTTATTTGCAGATACTAATAGTTTTTAATTTTTTAGTAAAATACCTATACGCAACTGAGCACGCGCCCACGCTCTAGCGCAGATTTGCGCGCTTTTTCAAAAGTTAAGATTATTTTGCGCATTTTTATGATCTTACGTAAGAACGATCAAAACTCCCTCCCACCCCCCTGTAAGAAAAAATAAGACATGGTTGGCCCCCTCCCCCCCTAAATCGTCTTACGTAATAAATGAATGGCCCCTACGAAATAATGTGATAACCCAATTGTTTATTTATCTCGTCGTCGTTACGCAAGTTGCTGTCCTTGTTCCATGCGATAGTAGAATCCTTTCATATTCATGAGCTCGGAGTGATTACCTTTCTCGACGATTCTTCCTGAAAAAAAGTAAAACAGATTGTTTATTGGTAAGGTTAATATTGATAATAAGTTAACGATGGTTTGCTGATATGATATGTCATCCCAAATTGAAAATATACCTACTCTTACTTCATTTCATTCATTTCTTGCGACATGCATAATTTAAACAGCCCCAAAGCGGATTTTGTTATGAATGACTGGCAGCAGAACGCGGCGTTACCTTTGTCCAAAACGCAAATGAGATCAGCATCCTTGATCGTGGACAGCCGATGAGCGATAGTGATGCATGTTCGTCCTCTTGCCGCCTCTTCTAAAGCTTCGGTTACAGCCTAAAGAACAAAATATAAATAGTACATTGTGTATCAAGGGCGGTAAGTAAGGAATTACAAACGAGTGTTTGTTACAAGGCCGAGGCGAAGCCGAGGGCTTTAATAACACGAGTTTGTAATTCCTTTACCGCCCGTGGCACACACAATGTTTTTCATCACACTTGTGAGGAAATCTGATTAAAATAACCTTACTTAACCTAAATAAAATGGTAAAACTGACAGTGACATTAGTGACATTATCCATAGACAATGCGAATCTCAAGTCACGTTCGGAAACCATAGCGGTAAAGACTTAAAATGGTTGATTTTATTTTTGCAAAATACTGAAATGCACTATTTAAACATTTAATTAATGTTACAGAAATATGTGTTTACATTATTATTGGCAATAACAGTTCTCTTTAAATAAATATTTCAGTAATAAAAGTTAAAAAAGTACGTTGGCGTTTCCTTTGAACATGACAAATAAGAGTAAAACAGAACCAGCGTTTCAAATTTAAAAAGAAAACTATTACGCCCTAGGGCGTAATAGGTCATTTACGGCCCGCAAAACCTACGTGTAATGACACCATTTTCGAGCAAGTGTGATGAAAAGATATTTAAAGCATGTTACCTGCCATCTTACTTGAGATATTATCACATAACCAAGGGAATACAATAATACCAACGATTGGTAATATCATAAGATAAGGTGAAAGTTAAAGTTAAAACTAATAATTTTGAAATAAAGCAGAAAAATGTGTAAATCCAAGTGTAAGTAGATATTAATTCTTCGTCACCCTTCCGTAGTGTTTAAAAAGATATAATGTCATTGTAGGTACCGAAAAATATACCTAAGAATAGTGTGAATTAATACTGCATTAATCATATGATACACTAAGATCACTATTCTTAGGTACCTACAAGCTATGCTACTTTTTGCTGCGCGCCGCTCGATTGGCCAGGTTCATGTCGTAGCCCTGACAGAGGATTAGCATCCAGTGGGGATAGTTACCCGTTCGCTGTTGGCGTCGAGCGCGGAGGTGGCCTCGTCGAGCAGCAGCAGGCGCGGGGAGCGGATGAGCGCTCGCGCGATGCACACGCGTTGCTTCTGCCCACCCGACAGCTGCGCGCCGCTCGATCCCAGGTTCGTGTCGTAGCCCTGCCACAATCAATCCGTACCAATCATTCGATCGTGACACCTCGTTGATTAAACACTTGTTGAACATAACCAATTATAAAAATTGCTTAAATTTAGAATTGACAGACAATGCTTAAAGGGCACATAACAAAAAGAAACTGCAATAAGTAGGTATGTACTATCGCAAACCATAAGACTGTAAGGGATTTTTTTTCACCCAATACAAAATAAGAGTATGGGAAATAATTGGTGTAATACTAAAAGCTTTAACCTGAGGCAAAGAAATGATGAAGCTGTGAATGTTGGCAGCCTTGGCGGCGGAGACGACCTCTTCCATGGTGACCTCGCGCGTGTTGTCTCCGTAGGCGATGTTCTCGGCCAGCGTGCGGTCGAACAGCACCGGCTCCTGCTGCACCACGCCCAGCTGCTTGCGGAGCCGGGGCAGCGTCAGTGTCCGCCGGATGTCTCGCCCGTCGAGCTCCTGGCGGCAAGCAAGGGATCCACGATATTATTGTATACGATACGTGATTATATTCGTACGCCTATACATCCATTGATATATTCGCAATAGGGTATATTTCAATGGATAGAAATATTAGTGAAAAAACTACTTCAATATCATAAAAACTCACCGAGAACTTAAAAAACGCTCCATACTAAATCATAGTAGCAGTGTGACGTCACACGCTTATACTTTGTATGGGGAAATTAAAAATTCAAAATGCAGCTATGATATTCTATTTGCGATTATCCTAAAGTTTTCATAACAAAGTTAATATACATTTTATGGGTTATTTATTCAATGTTATTATTAGTTTTTAATATTTTCATACCCTTAAGATGGACTTTCCCACGCAACTTTGAAGGCTCATAAAACAAGTTACACTTTAGGTACTGAACTAAAAACTTCAACATATTTCCTAATTTTGTTTATTTTAACAGGGTCTTATATAATTTTGACAAATTTCGGGTGCAGTAAAATAGCCTAATTTTACTACCAGGGACTAGGTTCGGACATAAGCCTTTTAAGCAGACGTGGGTTCGAATTCTGGCTCGTATCAATGTGTTTTTTTGGACTTAATAACGAAATATGATTTGAAATTTATCATTGGCTTTTCAGTGAACGAAAAACCTTGTGAGGAAACCTGCATACATCTCCAATGTGCATGTAAAGTCCGCAGCAGTGGGCTAGCGTAGAGCCTACACGACACCCCATTCACTCCTATCAATGAGAGTGAATCCTATATAGGTAAGTCCCACCCCAACCAGTGGGACGTAGGTACATAGGCTGATGATGATGAATTGAAACTGTCAATTTGCTGAGTCATTTTGTATAGGGTTCGCTTACGATTCTCCCGGAGTCGGGGTCGTAGAAGCGCTGCAGCAGCTGCAGCACGGTTGACTTGCCGCAGCCCGAGGAGCCCACTAGCGCCACCGTCTTGCCCGCCTCCACCTGAAGCTCCAAGCCGCGCAGCACGCGGATGTGCGGCCGCGTCGGGTAACTGAATTCCGCTTCTTTGACACCGAAATTACCGGTAGCCGACTAAGAAAAAAGAGTAACAAGTTTAATTATCGGGATTAATTATGAGAACACTATTTCGACACCTGGTTCTTTTGTATTATATACTTCGATTATGCTGTTTTATCGTCTACGACTGCTAATGTTAGTTAGTGGCTCGTAGTACAAATAAGTAACACTGTGTCTTAGGTTGTTTATTTTGCATAAATCTTTCTTTTGGTCCTAACCAATTAAGATAATGCTGCTGGTGGGTTTCCTCCATTTAGCATTAGTTTATTTATCTGAATGTATTACTAAATAATCCGAATTCTTCATTGACATAATTTTCCTCCAGCTTAAATCAGAAAAATATTCCAGAAAATCTTTTATGTACCTAAGTCGCTTAGAGTAGGTTAGGTTAAGTTTATTTTATATTTATTTCGAAAAGTCAATGGTATCTAAGAAATAACTATTACTTATGCAGAAAAGTATTCGGACGCACCAAACATTCAGAAACACAACATTATACCAAAACAAGGGGAGCTCCTGCCAGCATCTGAGTTTCAGCAGGCCGCGTCTAATGACTGGAAGGTAAGCAAGACTAACCCATAGCGGGCAGTCCTCGACGCCGGGCTCCGTGACGACCTTTGGCTGGCGGTGGATGACGGAGAGGATGCGCGCGCCGCAGTCTTTAGCCGCGTTGAAGCTAGGCGCGTACACCAATGACTGGCCCAGCATGTACGCGCCGTACATTACTGCCTCCGTCACCCTGTATGGGATATTATACAATGTATTAAAAAACCTAGGAGTGTTAATTGTTACATTTTTAAGTATAATTAATTTTATGCGTGTTAAATATTTTTAAAACTGCTGCTGCTTGATTCAATGACTAGGTCCAAGAAAAGGTTTAGGTTTTTCATGAATCAAAATATATGCATGTTAACATCTTTGCAATGCAAGTTATTGACGTCTTTTTAGGGTTCCGTAGCCAAAATGGCAAAAACGGAACCCTTATAGTTTCGTCATGTCCGTCCGTCCGTCTGTCCGTCTGTCCGTCTGTCCGTATGTCACAGGCATTTTACTCAAAAACTACACGATGGATATTGATGAAATTTGGAATATAGGTGTCTTGTATGAGCCGCTACTTAGTTTGGGAGTTAAACAACTAAAATAAATATTTTTAGGGGGGGCACTCCATACATGTTACAGAAGCAAAAAAAATTTTTTTTCAGCAAATAACAACATGTCGTACATAGTTCGACAGCTCTTTAAAAAACACTGTAAAGTTTCAAAGTAATGTTTTTGATTAAGTGAATACCTTTGGAAATAATCGCTCCGAAAGTTGTGAAAATTGTGTCCCCCCCTTCTATCTTCTAAACCGTGTGTCCAAAAAATATAAAAGAAATTACATTGATAACGCTTAGTTAATACTTTCAACGAAAATTATTTTCAATAAGATCGGATTAACCGTTTTTGAGTTATTGCCGATAAACTGCGCTTCTCAACAAAAGGACGTAATTGCTATGAAGAGACGCTCTTTTGTTGTTGTACTTTTTTTACATCGTATTTTTTACCTTATAGTTACGGCTATGGAACCCTACACTGAGCATGGTCCGACATGCTCTTGGCCAGTTATTTTTTCTTTACCATAAGACACTTGGCCCACCGCCGGCGAGAACTCAAGTAAATTGGACGAGTATTAGCATTGGGTAAATTGGGCGAGAAGCATTAGGTATATATTGCAGATCTGGAAAGATCCATCGTTCATACCGTATCTGTATCTGTACCAGTGGCGTGGCGTCTAAACAACTCGATTCCTACCGGCTTGCCTAATATCAGGCGCTTGACCACCTTATTCTGCAGCTCTTAAGGAAAATGTACCCTAATCTGCACCGGCTTGCCCAGGGATATATTTTACGCCACGCCACTGATCTGTACCGATACACAGTGGCGGATTTACAGATTTGCCGCCAGGAGGCTATTCAAATTTTGCCCCCTACCGACTGACCAATCATGAAGTTATGTTTTCATTTACGATATGAGCATTATCGTCCTAATTACACCACCAATATGAAAAAAATCCATACGGGAAAATACTTGTTACAGTACATTATGATATGATACGAGTGAGCTACATTGGTTATTACAGTCGAGGCTGTATTGCCCAGCCCGAGCCGGCAGGAGAGGACTGTACCTAATGGCCGAGCTAAGACTATAATGATAATGAAATGACCATGCCCACGAGTGTGATACGACGTTTTTCAACAAGTTTTCAACACACTTGCGAATAAGAAATTAAACTTATAATTTAGAACTTCTGTTTTCGTACTTTATCTTGTGGGTTATTTAACAACACGTGGTGTAGTGCGGTGCGCGCGCCGATGTACGCGATCTCGGCGCTGCCAGCGCGGCCGAGTCCCACGGCATGCTCTCATTGGTCAATTTGCGGTATCGAAATATACCTAATAAGCATGGAAGCGTAACTGAAGCTCATAATCGACCCTACGGACTAAGTAGGTACTAACGTCGCGAAGCTAGTAGGTACCTAGTACATACTTAGTACTGAAGAAAAAACTATAGCGGCAAATGAAATTTAGTATAGTCAAATTAGGCGATTTTTTACAAAAGTGCGGAAGTAATTAAAAACTGTCATGAAAACTTTTCTAAATTATTTTGTGTGGCTTGAAAATCACCTCGCCCCCCGAGCCCCCCTCGTGGCGGACTACGCCCCATCCGTTCTCCCTTTATACTTCTACCTATACCTATAACCAGCCCAGCCCAGTTTTCTATCTTGCTCTAGTTTGTATTATTTTTTCTTAAAATATGTAATCGAGTATGAGATGAAATAGTTGTATAATAATACGTCGCAGGAATAAGCAGCGATATTTTGTTGTACTGTCTTTTAAATAGTTTATTAAATATATTTTAAGCATTTTTCTACTCGTGTACTTTTATCTGTCTTTTACTTGGTCACGAACACTAATATAAGAACATACATAATATGAGTTCAGAGAAGTCTATACTCTATTCCCCCTAACAGCACTAGTGTCGTTATAGTCACATTAAGATACTGCTAGCAGCCACAGACTTCTAAATCTAGGTTAAACTTAGGTCAAGGATTAAGCGCTCAATTCTAATTTTACGATAAAAACGCACAACTGCCACCTTAACAAACAATTAAATTCCTACGGTTTTTAAGAAAAATAAAACTTTTCGAACTAAATTCATTGATGCCAACATAAAAATTATTTTTAATATAGTCACTGCGTGTCACTAGCGAGTATACTTCAAATTAAAAAAAAAGTTTACCATAGACACATACTCTCAGTCATACGTCATATTTGCCTTGTTTGCAGGTTATGCTTAATTTTGCTTAAAAACTTGTCGTAGAAAAAGTATTGTATGCAACGTTGTATAATTAAGTCAAAAAACGCTCATTGCGTCTCTATTTGCGATACTCGCCGCTGTCGCTCACGCAATTCGCATTTTTTGAGCCTACTTATACAACTGTTGCATAAAATACTATAAAAATCCTTGTACCATTGTTCTAATAATCGTTTCAATATGTAATGAATAGTGGATGAAGCCATAATACTCCAAGAGATAATATTTATACTGAATATTCTATGAATCGTTTTCGATGAAATGAAATTTCAAATTGACTCCACAGAGAGTCGGAAAAGTGATAAGATATAATTATAAGGATTTACTTAGTTTTGCTGATTGAGGTAAGGAACCCTACAAGTAACCACAAATGAAAATGAAATTAGCATTAACGAATCCAATGGGTGAGGTGAACGGTTAAAGGTAGCGGTGAACAATCTTTATCAGTTTAAGTAGGTATCAATAATATTATATGAGTTGTTGAAACAGTATTGTTGGCGGAGGATCCTTGAAGAGGGTCCTGGATATTTAGTGATGTTTGTAATGCTGTACCTAAAATGATAAAAAAAATGTAATCGGCAGATATCTACATCACGTGAGTTGTAAGTTGTCACTGACGAAACTAAACCTGGTTTCAGTCACAAATCACGAGGCGGCGCGCGGCGTGGCCAAAAGCTGTTTGTGAGAAAATAAATAGTGCGGTAACACGAGGCACGCGATCCCCCAATTATAAAATAATTACTACTGAATCCTAGAATTATCGAAGCAAAAGCTTTTAAACAGTTTTGAAAGGAAGCAAAATTCTAAAATACCTTTAATGTAATTAGGGCACATTGATTGTAATATTTAGTATATTTGTGAATTGCGAACTTTCTCTTGCTTTCATGTTGAAGGAAATTATATGCCTAAAATGAATAGGTACCTAATCCATCAGTTGATCATTATCGTAAAATATTGGGCACATATTTTTTGATTCATCAAATTAATAAAAATTTACAAAGATAAAGATCATCAAAGTTTCGGGTCGGGCTGCTAGGTAAAAAATGTCCTAAGCGTGTCACACACTAAGCAGATACGATAAGATATCTGTATCTGAACGCATATCTGTCAATATCGCTCCCTATACAATTCAATGAGCTAACACACACAGCGCAGATAACTTATATTTTATCGTGAAGTATCTGTGGGCACCGACATATATCGAAAGATTATGGCAAAGATATTATCTGCGTATATAAATTGATCTGTGTATAATATCTGCCGATATAAATATGTTATAGTATTTTATCTGCAGATCGATACAGGTTGATGTAAGACGGAGCCGTCCGCCCGCGCCCAGACCCGCCCCGCTGCATGCGCCCCATCCCGAATGTATCGTCTCGTATATTATCTTATCTGCGTAGTGTGTGATAGTTTCAGATCATAAAGTTATTATACGCAGATAAAATATTATCGTATCTGCGTAGTGTGTGACACGCTTAACGTCACGCGAAACTTCTAGCACTGTATCGTCGTAACTCTTTTGTTTTTCAAGCATAAGAAAAAATAAGTGTACAACATTTTTGAATTCTCTCTGGCGGACCAAACACTTTTTTTGTCATCATGCCTATTATCTAGGATTATCAAATCAGCAGTTGGAACAGGTTCAGTATATTTACAAGAAGACGTTAGGGTAGGCGATCCCCTCGCGTGCTACGAGCAGGGCCCCGTAGACGGTGGTGCTGCAGAAGGCGATGAAGGGCACGTACACGCCCATGCCGAGCACCAGCCCGCGCCAGCGGCTCTTGCGCGTGATGGCCGCGCACGACACCTCCAGCGCCGCCGCGAACTTCTCCAAAAAATTGTTTTCCACGGCTGTTGTAAAAATAAGGCTCTATCAAAAAATTATTTCTTGAGACGAGCTTTTATTGCCGACTGTACTTTTTTTGCACAATTTTCTTTAATGCAAACTGCACGTCAAACACTTTGTTCCAAACATGGTGGATTTGTCGTAATTTATATGATCCTATGGCTACCATTCAGCTCCATCATCAGGTCAGCTCAATGTTATAATAATCTTGCATTGTCATCTGATTTATATTATATTCTTGCAACATGTCAGCCCAATCGGAAACCGCGAAGTGGGTCAAATATAATTTGCAAGATTTGATTATAGACACACAGACAGAAAGACAGACACCGGGACAGGTGAAACTAATTAAAAGCTTGTAAAAATAAGCCCTGTTCATTATTTTACGTCACCTCAGTGGTAAATTACTGTCCATTGCGCGGGGGAACAATTCCATGTCCTGATCAGGGGAAGACCTAAAATTATGTACAGTCAGCATCAAATAGTCTTAAACATTCAAAGCGCAATTTGTATCGCATTCGCAACACATCTAGACACGCGGCAGCGTGTCAAGCCAAGTTCAAAGCAAAACTGGCTAGCCAGCGCCGAGTGTAATATTACACGAACCACTTGGTGCCACTTTTCACCCTTCTATAACTCAAAACTTCTTTAACGTAAACACATAAAACTACGTGTGTTTAATTATATCCATAAGGACATCTAGAAGCCCAAATTTCATGAAGCTAGCTCAAACGGTTATAAAGATATGAAGGTCAAAAAGTCATAAATTTTAGCACTGACTGACTGACTGATTCATATATAGTACCTAAACCTAACCTACTTCCAGATGACCTAGAAGGATGAAATTTGGAATCCAGCTCGGTAATTGTGTGTAAGCATACTAAAAAATCTAAAAATAAAAAAAAAGTTAAAAAATAGAGGGGTCCCCATACAAAATTTTGTTTTTTTTTAATTGTATCGTTGAGTACTTAAACCTAACCTACTTCCAGATGACCTAAGGATGAAATTTGGAATGCAGCTCGGTAATTGTATGTAAGCGTAGAAAAAAAATTAAAAATAGGGGGGTCCCCATACAATTTTTTTTTATTGTATCGTTGGAACCGTTACAAACATTAAATCTCAATACCTGCCTAGTTTTCTTTACAAAAAGTAATTATATCCCACCAAAAACATAAATATAAAAAAGGAGAGCCAAGTTCAATACAAAAATTATGCTAGGCTGTGGGCTTCGCCGCAAAAAGGATGGAGATCTATATGAGTGCCAAGTCCTATGCAAAATCCAAATATGTATTTATAGGAACAAAATAACATTATGAACAAGTATTAAACTCTAGATCTTAAAGTGGGTTAGATTTGACTTGGCCAGTTTTTATCAGAATTTACAAAAAAATATATATATATGTTGAATAACTTTATAAAATGACTGATGTAATGAAAACTAGCCAAGTCAAATCCGATCTACTTTAAGATTCTCACATTTTTAAAAAACAGCAATTGTTATAGGTATCCAATAAAGCAAAGAAATAGAGTTTAATACTTGTTCATAATGTTATTTTGTTCCTGTAAATATATATTTGGATTTTGCATAGGACTTGGCACCCATTTAGATCTCCATTCTTTTTGCGGCGAAGCCCACAGCCTAGCATAATTTTTGTATTGAACTTGGCTCTCCTTTTTTACATATATGTTTTTGGTGGGTATTTATTACATTAGGCACAACAATGCGTGACGACCGACGATATATCTACTATACTAACTACCTATTTGATGCTCAATGTACACGACACTGGCGGTATAAAAGAAAGCCTCAGACAAAGTACCGTAAGGTCGGGGTACTTTGGCCAAATGTAGGGTAACTTAATATGAATGTAGGGTCTGATAATAAACAGGAACGGCCAGCTAAAACCAACCACATGGCAAAGTGCCGTAATTTAAATGCAATAATCAAACCTGGACCCAATTAATCCCTATGGCCAAAGTTACCCCCCAGGGCGAAAGTACCCCGACCTTACGGTATAAAGACAAACAAGTAGTACGACTTCGGCCGTTTAGGAGCGCGCGACACGTATTTACTTATACAGACGCACGATCGCGCGTCTCAGTGCGATCTATACTGGAGCATTCTTACGCATTCTTAAAACTTTGCTTGTAGTGCGTTCGCATACGGCGCGCACACATTCAAACGCGCGATGTAGCTTTTGTAGTAAGAAAAATTGCTGCTATATTATACTGTGCTATTGTGGACTCACTCCGACCTTGCTCGGGCCCAGCTAAGTTTCTTGCCGGAGTCTTCTTAGCTGGGCTAGGTATAGCGAACCGGCAACTAAAACTCCCATTAGTTCGATACACAAGTTCACATAAGGACAGGTTGATCCGCTTCATCCTTCCCGCTGGTCCGCTGCTCACTCTGAGCAATCAGCGAAAAGTCAAAGGTGGCCCTGGCCATCGTCCTGGTTCGACCCCAGGCGAGCAGGCCCCCACCTAGCCCGACACCTATCGTGGTAGGCCGGGACTGGTGACCTGGTTCGACTCCAGGCACCCCCCGGCACTTACCCAGCCCGATGAGCGTGTCGACCGGACCGGACGCCCTTGGGTGGTCTGGCCAGCGACCTGGTTCGAGCCCAGTGACCGCAACGGCCAACCACCCGGCCCGACAATCACAATGCTCGGATGTGGGTTGTGAGTTTGTCAGGTTTAAAAAAAAAATAATAAAAAAAAAATAAATAAAAAAAATAAAAAAAAAAGCTTTGTTGAAAGTGCCAAAGCTAGCAGATAGTATTGGTTTAGGTTATCTATGTCCCATTTAAAACCACTTACTAAGACGAACTCCAATAAGACCTTTTTCATGTATGTTAGTATATAGTATATATATAGTATATTCGTTCCAATAAAGTGATAAGCAGCTTGGATTGATTGTATGCTTATTAAATTATCAGAGGTGGACTGATACCATAAAGAATGCTTGTTGTGCAGAGGCAGAGGGCAGGCCGTATGGCCCTTGAACCTTGGCTTGGCCTTTATATGGAGGAACATTACAGTTGGTCACGATCCTTAGTAATGAGGGAATATTGGAGAAGAAAACGAAATTATGAAATAAAGTTACCCAAACTCTGGACAGTTCTAATGCTCACAACGGCTTCGGTAGCGATGGACGTGGCATTCTCCATCGCCTCTCGCTCCTGTTGCTGCGACTTCTGAGACACAATACCCTCCAGCCAGATACTTCCCACCATCTACAACAATTGTATGGGCATCTTGCAGGTATTTTCAAACACGTGTAATTTAAGAGACAATGGTAGGTAACTAAGAAATTCAAATTCTTACTATAATGAACTAATGACGCATTATGCCAAAGTTGGACTGGATATTACGCCTGCTTTTTACATTCCGCCATGTTGTAATGTAACGTACAGTGGAAACTCGATCAGCCAGGTGATTAGAACAGTCACCCATTCTATGCAATTCGTAGTACGTAGGAAGCTACATCATTTCAACTATTCTGCTAAAGCACAATAAAATGATGAGAACTGCGTTCCTCATCTCGATTGGGTAACACTTAATATGTATGTACAGTAGAACCATTCGCAAAAGGACCCCTTCCCCTCATTACGTCATTTCGTCATGTATTAAATACCGGTTAGTTGGTGTTTAGCTTAGCTTATAGCAACCAAGTGCCTCTTAATAAAATGCTACAGGCACCGCGCTGACTTAATCCGGCACTGCTTATACATGTACAATTTACCATTGCCATTAGGTATACATAGTTTGCTCCGTTGTAACACCAATTTTGTTTAAATTACTTACGATGGGTACGAACGCCGTCCCGACCAGTGTGAGCTTCCATTGGTAGCAGACGGCCACTATGAAGCCGACGACGACAGAGCTGACACCTTGCAGTATGAGTCCGATGCGCAGTCCCGTGGCACCCTGCACCTCGGCTGTGTCGCCGCTCAAACGCGCGCATATAGCGCCCACCGTGTTTCTCTCGCGGTCGAAGTATCCTATTTCCTGGAAGGATATTAAGTATTTTCGTCCATGATATAATCACCACGTTTTAACGGGATGCTTAGACATAAATTATCCATGGCTCCATGGTAAATTGACGTAATTCCTAAAGTATTACAGGTACGTGTTATAATTACCTATGTTTACTTACAGTGTTTGTTGTATTTTAAAATTACTTCAAACGCGCCTATTCTATAACAAATTCTTTAACTATTACTTATACAATGCCCAAATCACCATATATGCGCCATATATTTGATGAGCTCCCTTGATCCTAAAGTGGTACCAATTAGACCACCTTGAAGGTAAACCGTTTCAAATTAACAATAATTTTCCAAATTGGTCTAGCCGTTTTCGAATAATAGGGGAACATACTCGTACTTAAAAAAAGAAAAGAT
Source organism: Eudemis profundana (assembly GCA_947034925.1). Classification (NCBI taxonomy): domain Eukaryota; kingdom Metazoa; phylum Arthropoda; class Insecta; order Lepidoptera; family Tortricidae; genus Eudemis; species Eudemis profundana. Next base: position 34,657,891 of record OX344794.1, read on the forward strand.
TCCGACGCACTGAGGACTTTTTCCGCCCTTTTATGGAGCTGGTTAAAAACACAGACTGACATCTAATAGATTTCACAGGTATTCTAAATTGCCAATATTAGGACGGAAGACTGAAAAATAAATAACTAACTTGGTTGAGCAAACTAGAGAAGTACTGTTGCCGCAGCCGCGTGGTCATTCTTAAGCCAGCGTTGGTGAAAGTGAAGCTCTGGAGACACATGGACACTCCCGCCACGACCGCCACTATCACGAACATGCCCGAGTAAAGATCCGCCAAGTAGGTCATGCGAGCGTGGTCCGAGAACGAGAAAATCTGAAAGAAAGGCAATATGTGGGCATAGATAATACTGAGCTCGAATAACAAATTGTAAATTATGTACACTTAAATACTTAAAGATAAGAATAGCTCCTTTATAAAACATAATTAGTAGGTACAAAATTAAATAACTGACTAGTGTACCTATAATATTTTAAGAGTTCCCACGATTTCACCAAGATCCAATCATTAGATCCTAACCTGGCGTCAAAGACTTCACCTGAGAGGTAAGTATAATATATCTTTTCAAACAAAATAAAGTAAATTTTTAAAACAAAAAATAAAAACCGACTTCCAAAAACTTAAACTAAAAACCAGTAAATAATATGTTAATTACCTCAAAGAAATGGATAATCAACGATTCATATATACACACGTATACAGATATTTATAGTTTTTAACCTGTTATTTTTGAAGTCGGTGCCTGCCACTGCTACGCAAAGCTGGCTATGTTGAGCTCCTTAACTGGCACCGACACATAACAGGTTAAAAAATAACAGGTTAAAAACTATAAATATCTGTATACCTATGCCAGCTAAGGAGCTCAGCATAGCCAGCTTTGCGTGGCAGTGGCAGGCACCGACTTCAAAAATAACAGGTTAAAAACTATAAATATCTGTATATGTATATATGAATCGTTGATTATCCATTTCTTTGGGGTAATTAACATATTATTTTGTGGTTTTTAGTTTAAGTTTTTGGAAGTCGGTTTTTATTTTTTGTTTTAAAAAATTACTTTATTTTGTATGAAAATGTAGAGAGTTAGTAGCAGAAATAAATAGTTCTTAATGGTTCGCCAATGTCCTTATACGCTTTTCGCTGGTGTGCATAGGTAGTTTTGGTGTAAAATAGCTTAAAAAAGTGCCAAAACCGAATTACTCACGCGAGGTTCCTTGATAGTTCTCAATGTCGAAGTACTCAAGACTATCCAAGTAACAACTGTGCCGGGAATCAGCTCTGAATCTAAACGGGAAAGGTGAACACAAAGCTTGCTCCCTGCTTTTAAGAGTTTCATCAAATTCAAAACTTTAACTCTCGGTAGAGTCTGTGCGGAATAAGAATAGGATTTAGATTGGGGGGCGTTGTAATGCTTTTCTACCGTATGTGCCGTATTTTCTGTTCTGTGGCCATACTGGTTAGGTTAGTTCCGTTTTTCGCCACGTTCTCTTTCCGCACAGACTCTAACTATCACACTTGCAGTAAAAATGAGTAGAACCTAATTTATAGCAAATTGAATGTAGTTAATTTGTGCCAAAGATGTTACTGACAAAAATACATACTTAGTTTTTTTTATTGTCTTAGACTGGCAAACAGGCAGATGGCCCACCTGATGGAAAGTGGTCACCACCGCCTATACGGACACATTTGCAACACTAGTCAGAGCAAAGTTAAAAAATGGCGTAGTTTTTCGCGTGTTTCAGCTAGCACAACTTTTTAGAAGTTGCAAATTGGGATTCACACTACCCTAACTGGTCCAAACAGCATACCAAAAAATCAGACAGAACTACAGCATGCTTTGCGATTTTAGCATTTTAACGCGTCGATTTCCACGGGCGTCAATCCTTAATTACTTGCCTGGACTAAACTTTTGAATGTAAAATATGTTTGTTTTTCTAGATTATTTACACACCTCAGCAGTAAATCCGAAGAGTACAGCGAACACCGGGAAGCAAGCCCCCTGAATGGTGGCGGCGATTGCTCCTACGGTGAGGTGCAGCCACTCTGGCGAGTTCAGCTTCAGGAGGTCCCAATCACTCACGGATGTCACCTCCTGTTGCAATCGAACAAAACGCTCTGGTCAGTGAAAAAAAGTGTATACGTCTCAGTTATTTATATTAAGTTCTGAATAAATTTAACCTCTTCGTCGTCATTGATTTCTTCTTTTCCCCCTTCATAGCGGTACGAAAAGTTTTGTTGGCCGCTCGAAATTACAGAGGTGATGGAATTGCGCGGCGTAAACCAGTCGCACGTCTCTGCAACAGAAAAGTGTCTAAATATGATGTATGTATTCATCAAGTGGGCTAGGCGACGCACAAGTTTAGCCTGCATTTAAAATAACGGTTCATGTTAGTTACCTTTCTTGCTGGAATATTGCCTGACTATTCTTTTAACAGATGTTCTCTTAGTGTCATTGCGGCCTACAGGAGTCTCCTGACCAGAGGTGTCATCACTTTCTTCGGGTAAATTTTCAATTACGTCTGGTTCAATGGCCTTTTTACCTGCTGTCACTAGCTTATGATAAAATCCTGAATTAGAAAAATACAAATACATTAGTTTTTTATTACCGTAAACAATGGAACAGCTTTTGTTGTCAACAAGAGAGTGACTGAGTATGGATCAAGTAACTAGTAATACTTAGGTTCTACTGTACATTGGAGAGCAAAAATTTCGAGTCGCTATCATATATCATAATATTTCAAGAATTAATTTAAACTTGATCTTGATCTAAAATAAACCCTCTGTAATGCGTTCAAAAACCGCAAATTATATCAGCATAAAGATAAACTGTTTTGTTAGAACATATTTCTTATCTGTGAATATGTTAGGTAGGTATTAAGGCTTCATAATAACATCGAATTCGATTTCAAAACGTTATTGTTGCTTATATAGCAATAATGACGTTTTGACACTTAAATTTCGAACATTTCTGAAAAACAAACCAATTTGATTTCACTTCAATTCTAATTCAGTCGAAATGAAGTTTATTCGTAATTAAACGTTTTCAATTGTAAACAATAGGCTTGTGTCCTAAGTTTTGTAACTGATGTACCTAAATGGATTCTACTATTTATGAGGAACAAATATATTTATAACTACTACACTTGGATTACTACACCTTGGGTACGAGTAACCCGACAAACTTTAACTATAGATTCTAACAACTATTAGGAGTAAAAAAAAGTTATGTGATGTATAGTCGATAAACGCTTACTTTCAGAGATATTCATTCTGTTTTAAATGAAAACTCCCAAGTGTGTAACAAGCCCTAATAAAAGTGACTAAGATAGTTTTACTATTTTTTTTAAATCCTTTAACTACCTAAACAGCAATTAACTTTCGCAGTGTTTGATGGTAAGCGACTACGAAACCAAAAAATTGAATTGTCGTTTCCATTTTAGCTTTTTATTCTTTTTGATAACTTTTCCTCCAGTAAGGACATGTTTATAACGAGGGGCTGAATTTACTGATTTATTTTGTTCCATAAGACTATTAATGTAAAATGACAAAATTCGACCTATGTTGATATAACGTTATTTACTTGTAATACCATCAGGAATACGTGGTTAAAGTTTGTCGGGTTACTCGTACCCACGGTGTATAACAGCCACAAATTTCAATCAAAATAGCCGACCGCACCGACCGTTTTTTTTTTGACACTGACAAACTCGCAACCCATACCCGGGCGTAGCGATTGTCGGACCGGGTGGTCGGCCGTGGCGTTCCCTGGGGTCGAACCAGATCGCTAGCCGGACCACCCTGCGTTAAACACCGAGCGTTGAAAACGGCCCATACCATATGGACGAACCCTGTGACGTCCTCTACTAACTCTTGTCCTCGCTGTACTATTGTCTGTGTAAAAAAAATAGCGTTTTGCCATTTTGAGCACGAAAAAGTGTGTTTAAGCACGTAGTTGTGCTACATTTATTTTTTCAGTGTTATTTAAGCATTCCGAAATTGACCTTAATTTTTCTTTAAGACGATAAAAAAATATCGATTTGTTTTTAAACTTTGTTGTCTCATAACTTTATATTTTTTATATATTTTTTGTTTATTTCTTCTGTGTTATGATAATTTAGTATTTTCCAATCCATGTGACTATATTATGTTGTAAAATTCAACATTACCCAACATCCCCATTTTGACTAATCTCGCATGTTAACATGCGACTCAGTTGAGTCGGCTGTAGTTTGATATGCGTGAAAAAAGTTACCATTTACCGCCATTAGATACTTACTAAAAATTTGCGGTTTTTGAATACATCATAGAGAGCTTATAATATGTGTGTAAATATAGCAGTGTAGGTACGCAACTGTACCTCGTGTGATCTTATTATTACACTCGTGTTTTAAGGCCTCTCATTATGTATCAGTTGCATAAACTACTAAAGTGCAATTTATTTTAATACGCTAGCTGTATTTCGTTTTTAGGTTATAGAGGTCTATGCTAGGGATCCGAAATTCTTGCCGTCGAGTATATTCTTTTGTTTACCGACCATATTTAAGAAGTTTTACATTTACCGTATTTTGCGTATGTAACGTTAACAGTTCTATTTGGCGTACCTTTAAGTTTCATAAGTTCATCATGTGTACCCGATTCGACTATAACACCTTGGTCCATACAAATTATACGGTCGGCGTTAACGATTGTTGACAGTCTAAAGAATAAAATAATATGTTAATTGTGGTCTGTATTAGTAAATTCAGTAAATGAGTCAAAAGGTCAAGAGACCTCATAGTGGCAAGCGCATACTTGATACTGTGTCGCATATACATATGTATTACCGTCAGGACACGACATATCTGAATACCTTGTATAATGGTAAGTAGTTTTCTGAACCTTCGGATTATCCAATCCATTCACTACAATCACAAAACGTCATTAGCAAGTACGAGTATCGGTGTAACCTGTGAGACACGGTGAGAGTAGTCCTGCCTTTGCTGGCGAGGTCCAGAGCCTTCTGTACTTGTCGCTCAGACTGCGGGTCCAGAGCTGACGTCGCCTCGTCGAGCAGTAAGATACTCGGCGCTCGGAGCAAGGACCGCGCGATGGCAATGCGCTGCTTCTGTCCACCTGACAGCGAAGCGCCTCGTTCACCAATAAGTGTATTATAACCCTGAAAGCGGAGCACTGTCCATATAAAAATCCCGACCGTTGTCGTCAGGTAGTAACTAAGTTAGTCGTAGGTATAGCTAACAATAATATAATGGTAAAAAAAATAACAAGACCACAAAGTATAATCGGCAAATTATAAACAAAATAACTTGTAAAGGTCTTGCGAATGAATTGAAGAAAATAAAGAAAGGAAATTGAAAAGACAGGTTCCATATCGATTGTCTTCGTCTTTTGTCGCAATACATACATCAGGAAGTCGAGTTATGAAGCCGTGTGCGTAGGCCATAGTTGCTACTTTGATGATATCCTGATCAGTCGCAGCCGGGTTACCAACAGCAATATTATCGCGAACAGTGCCTCGGAATAGTACCGGCTCTTGACCTACCACTCCTAGAAAAACAAATAACATGTAACAAAGCTAACATGTTCTAAAGCATTGTATTGTAAGCTAGGTTACTAATATAATTTTGAAAATACAGACCTAAAGAAGACCTCAGGTGCCCCACATTGAAGGATTTCAGGTCGTGGTTATCAATCTTAACTACGCCAGACGCAGGGTCATATAATCTCTGCAAGAGTTGGAGTATCGTGGATTTGCCACATCCGGATGACCCAACCAAGGCCACGTTTTCGCCAGGTTTTACATCAAGGGAAAACCCTTGTAATACCTGCCGGTGAAACATTGAAACGTTTGGAATAGAGCCGAATAACATTTTTAAGCATGTGTTACGTTATTTCGTAAACTCCTTGCGTATACAAATAATTATGTGAATACAAATAGGTACAATACATACTCGTACATACAATATTTTTTCTAAAACATTTCAGCAATCAGAAATGCGCTAAAAATCTATTGTATGTATATCTAATTAGGGTGTTTCATTTTTCCAAACTTTTGATTTTCATTTCACTTTGCTTGTTTTCTGGTCTCACTCATGTAAAAGGCTCATACTTATTTCAAAATTCATCAAAATCGGTGTATATTTAGAGGTTGCTCACTTTTGAATTTTTAACTCAAACAACGTTTTTTCGATGCTTTTATAGTATTTTATGCAACAGTTGTATAAGTAGGGTCAATAAATGCGAATGGCATGGGTTGCGATACGAGTCGCCGCGGCGGCGAGTATCGCAATTAGAGACGCCATCAGCGTTTTTTGACTTAATTTTACAACGTTGCATACAATACTTTTTCTACGACTAGGTTTTAAAATATTAAATACATATTAAACATAGCGCGCAAACAAGGCAAATATGACATATGACTGACAGTATGTGTCTATGGTAAACTTTTTTTTAAATTGACGTATACTCGCTAGTTTTTTTATGTTGACATCAATGAATTTAGTTCGGAAAGTTTTGTTTTTCTTAAAATCCGTAGGAATTTAATTGTTTGTTAAGTTGGTAGTTGTGCATTTTTATCATAAAGTTAGAATTGAGCGCTTAATCCTTGACCTAAGTTTAACCTAGATTTAGAAGTATGTGGCTGCTAGCAGTATCGTTTTGCGACTATAACGAATCTAGTGCTGTTATGAGGAATACAGTATAGACTACTCTGAACACATATTATGCATGTTCTTATATTAGTGTTCGTGACCAAGTAAAAGACAGATAAAAGTACAGGAGTAGATAAAATACTATTAACACACATATACACGTAAATAACCGTACGTACGTACGTCATTATATTCTGAGTGTGAAACGAAACGAAAATATATAAAATATGCGTACATTTACTCTCTTTACTGACCATTTTGCGCAACCCCTAAACATGTTTCTTTTCTATCACCTTGAAATTTTAGATATACAGTATTCGAATAAAAGAAACCCAAAGGGTAAGCAAAATCTGACATAATAAACACATTTTTTAGTAAGGTATTATCTAAGGTGTCCGAATGTTTGTTCATTCTCTTTACGGAAATTTGGACACCTTAGATAATTCTTACTATGCGTTATCGTTATACTTACTTTGATATTGGGTCTCGAAGGATAGCTGAAAGTAACATTATCGAGCACTATCGCACCAGTCAATTTATGAGATTTTTGGCCTTTGGGGCTCAGGCTGTCTATTTTAGGCTTCTTCTCCATGATATTGAATAAGCCAGCAGCTGCGCCGCGCGCCGACGCAAAGGCCTCCGCATGAGGAATGATCAGTGTTATAGATTGAGTTGCCATGTACATGCCAAACATTATCTGTAACAGAAAATCGAATTGTACAACATTTTTGGAACAAGCTTCGTTCACAATGATCTTCGGGATCTTCCAGAATACATATGTCGCAGTGTCGGAGTTCTACCCCCGACGGAATGTCAAGTTCGTCCATGCTTGAGTGGTTGCGATACAATGACGTTTATCTGGGGGCACGGCAGTGCCCCCGCCAAGCCGAGCAAAACAAAGGCTCGGCCTTACCTTCCTTTTCTCGAAATCAAAATTGACTTGGTTCGGTTACTGATCTAAATCTTTTGCATGTCAGAAAAAATGTGAATAGTGCTGGACAAAGAATTGGAGCCAGTGATGATTGAGCTGGTCCACTTAGTATCGCAGCTAACGTCACTGCTTTCCCTCGTTTGTTATAACCACTCACAATTGCTATTACTATCGTTGCATTGTGCAGAAACCAATGGAAACCTACGCTCGACCGTGAATTATCAGCAATTTGGTGGACACCCGGACGACCCCTACCCCGTAACACTGACATCAGAAGTGGGATTGCCCCATTCTAGCTAGTCCCACAGGAGAACATCGATACACATGAGAAATAGAAAATTGTATGTCGCAATGCGGTAAACCGGAGGGATAAAAGTATAGTATAGACATGGTTTGAAGTGACATTGGGGTCAGTTGAATTTTGTTACAATTCTGAGGCGGAACGAAATTTGCCGGGACAGCTAGTACTTGATACATATTATTATAATGATTACATGGCTTAGTCTATGGTTAGAGGGACAATGAGTTGACGCACAGTAACTCACAGAGAATATTTTGCCCACGACATATCGGCGTGCGTCGGGATCTGCGTTATCCACATCTTGCATCACGAGCCGAGTGCCGTAGGTGAGGCCTATGGCGTTCAGCGAGTAGGTGAGCACCCAGTTGAAGCCGGTGCCGAGCCCCGTGTACAGCCCGCGCATGCGCCCGTACCGCTCCGCTGGCTCCAACAACTTCCTGTATCTGCCAAAGTATGTGATGGAAACCATATAATGTATATATATATATACATATATATATATAATACATATATATAGGTAATAAATATCTTAAGACGGACATTGTTTAGTACAGTCTAATAGTTAATAGCCATAATCTTGGTAAGTCAAAAGTACCTACTCTAAACCGACGAGCATACACAAAGAGATTAATTAATGTTGGTGAAGCAAAAGATGGACCTATGCTAAGACCATAGCAAGTGGAAATATGTAGTCCCCGATGAGAAAAAGGCGTGATTTTATGTATCTATGTAATACTTAATAGCAGTGATCTTGATACGCTACGGTAAAATCATATGGCAACATAATTATTTGATTGCACCTAACATTAATTCTTGCAAGCAATACCTAAGCAGCATAGATACATAAATTTACAGAATGATTATGGTATAAGGATAAAATAGAGGAATATTGATACTATCAAGCATAGGGTGTAACACTATACAGCACGACTACGGACGATTTTGTTATTTCTTTTGCGATACATATTCACGAAAAAAATTTACTTTTTTGTACTATTAATTAAAAAAATTGTACTCGTACGGTTTTGGAGTTGTGAGATAGAGGTAGTGGTCGTGCTAGGTAGATGCTACCTGGCACGACCACACTGAGATCGAGGTTAGTTTGATAGTCAAAATAAATGTACTGAAATTGTACTATTTTGTACCGTACATAAAATAATTGGACCTCTTCTCAGTTAAAAAAAAATGTCCCTCAATGGTTCGCGGAATACAGCCGACGCAAAAGAATGAAGTACAAATTCATGAAAAAAAATGTACTTTTAGGTACTTGTAATAAAAAAGTTTATACTCATACAGTTTCGGCAGTGTGACACTAAAGGTTGGTTAAGGTTGGGTGGTGCTATGTAGATAGATGTCGTCGGTCGATTCCGCGAACCATTGAAGTACTTTTTTCTTAACTGCGAAGAATTACTATTATTTCATGCGAAGTACAAAATAGTACAAATAGAATACATTTATTATGACCATCAAACTCACCTCGATATCAGCGTATTTGAGCCAGGAACCATCTATCTACCTAGCACGACCCAACCTTAACCAACCTTTAGTGTCACACTGCCGAAACTGTATGAGTAATTACTATTTGATTACAAGTACCTAAAAGTACATTTTTTTTCATGAATTTGTACCTCATTCTTTTGCGTCGGCTGTACACCGTGAACTATTGAGGGACATTTTTTTTTTAACTGAGAAGAGGTACAATTATTTTATATACGGTACCAAATAGTACAATTTCAGTACATTTATTTTGACTATCAAACTAACCTCAATGTCAGTGTGGTCGTGCCAGGTAGCATCTACCTAGCACGATCCCCACCTTTTGTGTCACACTGCCGAAACCGTATGAGTTATTACTTTTTAATGAAGAGTACATAAAAGTTCATTTTTTTTCGTGAATTTGTACCGCTTTCTTTTCCGTCGGCTGTACTCCGCGAACCAAAAAGGTAATTTTTTTTAAATTGGGAAGCGGTACAATTATTTTATACTCGGTACAAAATAGTACAATTTCATTACATTTATTTCGACTATCAAACTAACCTCGATCTCAGTGTGGTCGTGCCAGGTAGCATCTACCTAGCACGACCACAACCTCTATCTCACAACTCCGAAACCGTACGAGTACAAATTTTTTAATGAATAGTACAAAAAAGTACATATTTTTTCGTGAATATGTACCGCAAAAGAAATAACAAAATCGTCCGTGGTCATGCTGAATAGTATCACACAGCATAGGAGCTAGATTGGTAAGTCATCTGAAACAGACGAAAAACCCACTGGTCTGCGCGGGGTAAATATAACCTATCGAACAAGTGATAGGTAAAGACTGGTGAAGACGGAATGTTATAAGTTATAAAATAAAAACAATGTATGGTCTAGGAGGCACGGGCGAAATGTTCATCTGATTTCTTCATGAAAATGCTCTGTTTCACCATTATTTCTGTACCTGCACTACTTCCATTCACAAATCTCAATGTCTGGCACCCCGGAGTGGTTGTGTTTGCCTAGGGGATGACCGTAAACTTGCAAAAAAATCTGGAAAATATCTGATTGCCTCAAGGGTAGTTTTGGATTTAATCTATATAGTTTTTTATATTAGTAATCAGAACAGTAGGACGTCGCAAAGTACCTGCCAGAAGGTCGTGAAGTTGCAAAATTAGGGTCCAAATTTACCTGATAGTGTAAAACTTGAGCCCCTATAATGTTATTGTATTAAATTTAACGTTACTTTATGCGTGTATTTTAAAAAGGTATCTTATTAAACTACCGCGCGTTTCATCTTAATTCATTGGCCAGCCATTATGAACCGAGAACCCATATTCTTTAATGTAACACACAGAGCCCAGCTACCTCTTTGCACGTACCCATACTTATTTTCCCCAACGAATAATAGTTATACCTATTTAAATGCTACCTATACCTTTTATTACTTACAAAAGACTAGTCAGTACAGGAAAATATGGCAAGTAATACCGTCTAATACTACAAGCTGTGCTACAAGTATTGGGAAAAATCTGAAAACTATACATTTGTAATTAAAGCATAAAAAATATTGTCTTTATTTAAAATACTTGTACGGAACCCTCGGAGGGCAAGTCCGACTCGTACTTTTCCGGTATTTATCTTTTATTATAACTAGAAAATAAGTCGGCTAGAATTAGTGAATAGTACTCACCCCATTATCTATGTATAAATATTTTCACGTCTGCCAAAAAATGAATCACAAAGTAATAAAGATTTTCATTACTTACAGAATGATAAGAGAAGAGCTAACAATAGTTACAATTGTTGACAACAGTAAATCTTGAATAAATGCTATAAAGATAATTGCATCGCAAACAAAACGCTTCATAAAATTATGAGATTACTTTACACCACATAATATATAGGTATTAGGTACAGTTGGCTGCAGAGATAAGTAACCCCTCTATCCAACATTCGTAGAATGACAGGAGGGTTACTAATCTCTGCAGTTGACTGTACCTACATCTATCTGACTTGGATTCAGTATTTCCTAGATAAACTGCGTTGAATAAATCGTCGGTAGGTACTTATTCAGAATAACAAAGATAAATTTCAATCCGAACCTGGCAATTTCCTTGTGTTCTCCAGCAAATGCCACTATAGTTTTCAAGGACTTGAAAATTTCCTCGGCGTGTTTTCCGGCTTTGCTATACGACAACATCTCACGTACTGAAGATTTCGATTGGTACTAAAATTAAAAAACAGATTGCTCATTATTGTGTTCACTTTTAATAAAATACAAAATATGTGTGGAATATTTTACTTCTGATAATAATATAGCCGCTGCTAGCGAAAACGGGAGCACCGTGAGGCATGCCAGCGTGAGTTCCCAGCCGAGAGGAAATGACTGGCAAATGCAAATTACAGCGGTCCCTAGTAAGTTAGAGACCACTGCGAGCTTCTCTCCCATGCCCTCCTTCAGCTTCATCATGTCTCTGGAAAACAATTACGCTTCTATTCACTTAAACAATTTTATTAAACATAAATATTTACAACTGCTTTTATTTTAATGGTTGCTAGTATTTACCCGCGGTTTCGGCTGCGTTATTTCCCGTTCCAGGGGAGCCTTTACCGTGGTATTATCTTGTGTTTTAATCCAGTATAAGGTCTACTTGTATGTCGAATTTCATCTCAATCACTACATGCGTTTGAACAAATGAAAGAATGTTCGTACCGAGTGGTTTATTGAACTTCTTGGTCTAGCTAGGTACTGTACTAAACTCAATCGACGGTTTTATGAAATTAGGAAAAATCTCCTCCGCGCGATCTAGCCATTACTGTTTTACAGATGAGTGTAATCTATTGGCAAGTAGGAGAACTAGGTATTCATCGCGTGTTAAATACGTCACAATATGTAGTGACGGTCGGGTTGGTTGGGTGGTCGGTTGGTTCGGTTCGAGCCATCTATCGAGGGAAAATATATATATGACGAGGAAGGCCTAAAACCATTACCTTTGGGTTCCGGGTCACCTTAGGTCACCTTAGTGGTATGATGGGTATGGTCCAATAATTATCCAATAACCCAGTGTCCGCACCAGTTTGTGTACTGGTGTATCGCTCTTCATGTCTTTCTTTACACAATCTAAATGTCGCATTGGTAATAAACAAAGTTACACGATAAATTCACAGAAATAGGCTCAATCGCTTAAATTTCCCAAAGAAGACTGCCTGATATTAGGCAAGCCGGTAGGAATCGAGTTCTTTGGACGCCTAGCCACTGATGTATAGTAAGAATTAATGATGTTCATTCTCTTTACGAACATTCGGACACCTTAGATAATTCTTACTATACCTAGTAGGATCGAATGATGCCATACAGTTGAAGTTACCACAAAGAAAAACTTACTCAGACATTTTAGAAGCAAGATTGAACTCTGAATCAGTGTCGTACCATGCCATATCCTGGCCCAATACAGCTCTAAGAAACTTTTTTCTTATTCGTGTAATCTGAAAAGAGATCGGAATTATTATTAGTCTATTAACATTAAACTCCAATCCGTTAAATCTGTTGGAATGGGAGTGAAAACGCCTTTCCAGTGGATATAAAGATTTGTTATTGCTACATTTTTACCTTCTTAATAAATCGCATTTACTCGTACTCAGGTTGGGTTGTTCATTGTTAAGGTACCCTTGAGGTTCATCCTTATCATGCCTATTTGCGATACGCCTTTTTCGATACGCTCTTATACTCAATGCCGTGTAATTATTATTCATGTCTTAGAAATGAAGTCGTTAGGAATGTACTAACCTACTTTTTAGGGTTCCGTACCAAAATGGTAAAAAGGAACCCTTATGGTGCGACTCTGTCTGTCTGTCTGTACGTCTGTCACAGCCAGATATCTCAGGAACTACTGCTGCTATCAATGTGAAATTTGGCATAACCCGAACTTACTGGACATAAAAAAAATCTTGTACCTTTTTTACTTTAAAAAAAAGGGGTCAAGTGCGAGTCGTAACAAATCTTGTACCTTTTTTACTTTAAAAAAAGGGGTCAAGTGCGAGTCGGACTCGCGCACCGAGGGTTCCGTACAAACTCATAAGTAGATACGCGAATAGTACAAGAAAAACTGTATGTCGATTAGTTTAGTAGGAGCAAATAAGTATATGTTATGATTTTTGCAAATTTGTAAAAAACAGTGCAAGTTAGGAAAACAGTTATATTTTTCTGTAATATTTAGAACCTGGCGAGTAATGATTCTATTTAATAGCAAGGACCATTAAATCAAGAGGACTGTCATTCTCCATACAAAAAGCTGTTCCCCGAATTTACAACGCCGTCTATGTATAAGCTTGGTAAAAGAATTATAATATTATTTACAATTATTCAACTTTGCAAACGTGACACAGTAATTAAATGTTAGAATTTATTTATTATTAGCTGTTTACGAACTAATTGTTACTATACTATGTTTCTTTGTTCAATTGTAACATCGTTAAATGTTTAGTGTTTTAGCGCCATCTAGTTTTTGCCCGGAAATCCCCTAGCGTGAAACAGGCCATCGCTTAGTTTTGCTAGTCGCCGCTAGGGATTTTAAGTTTTTGTAATTTTCTAAAAAGATAGTAAAGTTAGCAAGACCATTCTATTTTTCCTGTAATATTCAGGTTGATATTTATAATTAGTAATTATGACACATTTTTCTGATCAGTAACTTCGGAGATAATAGGGGGGGGGGGGGGGGGGGGAATGGTACGTTTGCACTTATAAATCAAAAACTACTTATTTAAGAAAAAAAATGGTGTTTTAATCTAAAAATTAAGCCCTTTCATTTGATACCCCACTCAATATAATAGCCCTACTTTCAATTTTCAAAGTCCCATTACGGAGCCTTTTAAAAAAAAGTAAAAAAGGTACAAGATATTTTTTATGTCCAATAAGTTCGGGTTAGCTACTTTTAACACTATTCCAAATTTCAAATCGATAACAGCAGTAGTTCCTGAGATATCTGGCTGTGACTGACGGACAGACAGACCAGACAGACAGAGTCGCACCATAAGGGTTCCTTTTTTACCATTTTGGTACGGAACCCTAAAAAGGGGTCTGGAATGGAACGTCGTAAATTAAAAGTAGGCCTACTGTATCAAGTGGGATATCAAACGAAAGGGCTTAAGTTATCAATTCCAAAACCGATTATATATTTTTTCTTAAATAAGTAGTTTATGATTTATGACGAAAAACGTTAAAAGAAATACCATTCCCCCCATTATATACGAAGTTACTGATCATAAAAATGTGTCATAATTACTAATTATCAATATCAACCAGAATATTACAGGAAAAATATAACGGTCTTCCTAACTTTAATATTTTTTTCAAATTTACAAAAACTACTAGCGCCATCTAGCGGAGAGTAGCAAAACTAAGCGATGGCCTGTTTCAGATTACACAAAATATATCTATTAAATACAATCATTACTCATCAGATATCGGGAAAAATAACATAAAGTAACAATAATTATTAATAACTCTAAAATAGTACTATGTTAGGAAATCTGACACTAGTATTACCACAAAAATTAAATAACATTAGCGCCATCTAGGGACACAAATCTTGTAAGGCCAGGTAAGAAAATGTAAATTAATAATTATAAATATATGAAATGCGTGCTAAATACATACTACAAGTTTGTACGGAACCCTCGGTGGGCGAGCCCGACTCGCACTTGACCGGCTTTTATATTATAAGAGAGCATTGAGTTGAATACAACTCTATGATCGCGTATTGTAAACAAAACCTACCTATAAAACACAAAGTTAAGTGTGGCGACATTTTTCCCATTTTTTTTTCCTGATAGTAATCTTGCCATTCGCAAAATTTCCCATTTTTAATTTTTACTTTCGCTTAATTTGCCAAAGATTATTTTGCCAATATTGATTTTTCTTTAAATAAGTTAAAAGAGCAACAGTTTTCTTCATGTCATAAACCCTGTAAATAATTATGTAATATTTGTTTTATTTTCGGATCCCTTACAATATATTTCTTCGACGAAATACGTCAGGGCGTACTTGATTTTGTGATACGGTGAAACAGTAGTCTTGGCGAAAAAAGATTAGAAAAATATGCAAACAGAAACAAGACGCAAGGAAAATAACTGACCAAGAGCATGTCGGACCATGCTCAGTGTAGGGTTCCATAGCCGTAAATATAAGGTAAAAAATACGATGTAAAAAAAGTACAACAACAAAAGAGCGTATCTTCATAGCAATTACGTTCTTTTGTTGAGAAGCGCAGTTTATCGGCAATAACTCAAAAACGGTACATTCGATCTTGTTGAAAATAATTTTCGTTGAAAGTATTAATTAAGCGTTACCTTCGTGATTTTTTTCATATTTTTCGGACGCACGGTTTAGAAAATAGAGGGGGGGGGGGACACAATTTACACAACTTTTGGAGCGATTATTTCCAAATACATTCACTTAATCAAAAACATTACTTAGGAACCTTATAGTGTTTTTTAAAGGGCTGTCGAACTATGTACCACACGTTGATATTTGCTGAAAAAAAAAATTTTACTGTCTTTAACATGTATGAAGTGCCCGCCCTAAAAATATTTATTTTAATTATTTATATACCAAACTAAGTAGCGGCTCATAAAAGACACCTATATTCCAAATTTCATCAATATCCATCATGTAGTTTTTGAGTAAAATGCCTGTGCAGACAGACAGACAGACGGACGGACATGACGAAACTATAAGGGTTCCATTTTTGCCATTTTGGCTACGGAACCCTAAAAACGGAACGGGTCTATTAATTATGCAGATAAATACAGATTGGAAAATTCTGAGAATGTAATTATTTCGAATAAGAAAAAATATACCGAAAAATATGCTGCAGAAAAAGTGAACAATGGTAAATTTTGCTAATGGAAAGATTACTACCAGGAAATATTTTTTTTTGGGAAAAATATCGCCACTCTCGTACTAAATCTAAGACTAAAGCTACACATTAAAATTTATCTAAAAATGTCCCCCGTGGTATGGTGCCGAAGATGCTGGCAGCATATCCTTGCTGTATGGCAATACCAATTCGCTGAGCGAGGAAGCTGCCAGCCTTTTCATCGCCTGAGTTAGGTGTGTCGACGAGCTGTTTCGAAAGCTCCTTGTAGATACATGTAGGTACATAGAGTAATAATATATATACAGGGCGACTTCAAATTGGTAATACAAAACAAGTTAACGCCATGTAGTGTAACACATTAAGCCCTATGTTAAAATTTGCTGTATTTAATTATTGCAAATTTTCTAACAAAACAAATAATTAAAGTCCTAAAGTGTGGTTACACTCCATTAAATACCTAAGTGTCATACCTGTCACTCGTATTTTCTTTGACAACTGACAATTATACTAATCAAAACACGTTTTCTTCATAAATATTGCGGTATGTGACGGATAACCAAAGAGGAAAGTGTTCATCTGAAAATCTTTAAACCTCTTTGTTTATTATTATGGTAGGATAACCATGTTAAGCCAACAAAAATGGGATAAATTAATAATTTAAAAAAACATACTTCTGATTATTTTAAAACTATGAGACTTAATTGAGGGGCTAAGTTTAGGGGATATGTATGTAAAACATTCATTTTGTATGACCAATTCGAAGTCATCCTGTATACCTTACCTGTCTTAGCGCGCTCCAATTAATGCAGGCAACAGAGAATATACAGAACGCCATCGCGATGGCTATAGATGTGAACATCCCTTTGCACATGGCTTCGGCGTCTTCGACAAGAGCCTGCATATTTTCTTCAAATGAAGCATTTACTCTGAAATCAAACATCAATCAAAGACAATCAAAGATATTCATTTAATACCCTAGTAGTAGACGTAGACAGGGACAAACCGACTTTTGGGGACAATTGTGTATGCGACGATTATTCTAAGTTAATAAGCAGTGTTAATCAGGTCTTCATAAAGTTTCGGTAGAACTCTTCATTAAAATAATAGTACAAAATGATACGAGGGGGCTACGTTGGTCATTACCAATTACCCACGAATTTTAAACGACGTTTTCAGACACACTTGCGAGTAAGAAATAATACTTGTAAGTAATATTAATCAACGAAATAAAAGCTGGAGTACCACAGGGCAGCGTACTAGGCCCGGTCCTGTACCTACTGGACACAAGTGATATTCCAGAACTAGATAACAACACTATTGCGACCTTTGTCGACGACACCGCTATAATGGCGGTTGGAAGTACCCATGCAGAAGCAGCGGAAAAGGTTCAAGTAGCTGTCAACAAAGTTCATAACTGGACAAAGAAATGGCGAATTAAGTTAAATGAGTCTAAATCCATTCATGTCAACTTTACAAATAAACAAGATCAGTACTGCCCAGTTTATATAAACCAACATACCATACGAAAATACAGCCAAGTACTTAGGTATGACGCTTGACGCGAAGCTTCGCTGGAAAGCTCACGTTAAAAAGAAAAGAGAAGAACTTGAAATACGGTTCAATAAGATGTACTGGCTACTGGGACGACACTCCTCACTGTCAGTACACAACAAACTACTTCTCTATAAACAAGTCCTTATGCCAGTATGGACTTATGGAATACAGCTGTGGGGCTGAACCAAACAAACCAACATGCACATTATACAAAGATTTCAAAATAAAGTACTTAGGGTCATTGTGAACGCACCCTAGTATATAAGAAATGACGATCTACACCGGGACCTCAACATACAGTTCGTCGATAAAGTTGTAAAAAAATACGCCGAAGCCCACGAAAAAATGCTGCTTCATCATGTGAACGTCGAGGCAATCCAGCTCCTCGATCACACGGACATCGTGCGACGGCTCAAGAGAACGAAACCTTTTGAGTTAGTGTAAAGTGATAAATAAAAAGTGCTGTGAAAGTATTAACTATAGACACATAAACAAAGTGCCTTCCCCTTAAATAGAGACAATAAGAAAAGAGCCGATGGACACAATCTTATATCATAACTTTATAAAACTAGGTCAAATTTATATTACTCATTAGTCTGTACTTAGGCTAGATTGTAATTGTATACGTATTTAATAAGTTATTATTTTATACGCTAAATAAAAAAAAATAAAAAAGTAATATTATTCATAACTTCCCTTTTTTAACCGGCTTTCAAAAGAAGGACGGTTCTCTATACGTCTGTATGTTTTTTAAACCGGCTTTCAAAAGAAGGACGGTACGGTATTCAATTATACGTTTGTAACGTTTGTTATGCGATTACTCGAAGATGGCTGTAAATTCTTTTTTGTTTGGAAGGGTATACCTCTGAGGTTGTCCCATTGCAACCAAATCACGATCTAATAATGGAATCTTAGAGTTATTGAGGCAGCTTTTTCGATTCGATTTGGTTATTTTAGATAGAGTCCCGGCATTTCTTATCGAAATTAGTTTATTGAAAGCCGGTTGTTTTAAAATTTTTAATTTTGTGGCTATTACGTAAGTAACTAAGTATGTACATGTTTTGTGGCTTATCTACACCTCTCGATCTTCTAAATAAATGAATAGCGACCACGCGCGGTGGCGCCGAGCAGCGAGCTCGGCCAAGTACGTGCGGGGTGCGCGTGGCCTGGCCGCTATTCGTTTGTTCAGCTATGCGTGCTCTGATTAGTCACTTTGCAGTAATAAAATGTAAAAATACTAGTGCGGTAATGTGAAATAAAAAGCACACGTGTGTAATAAGCTGTTTTTCAGGTGAAAGGACAATTAATGATTTAAGGACATTTGTATCAAAGTATAAAGACAACCAAGTAGTTCGTCTTCGCCGTTTAGGAGCACGCGACACCAGAGCGGGCCTAAGGCACAGGGCTGCCGCTCGTCGGTTCTGTAAAATACCTACTTACTACGAACGTAACTTTTATTAGGTTGGCCTCGATCGAACGAACAATCGTTCGAGGTCAACCTAGTAAAAGTTACTTATTTCAATATGAAAGTATCTGATCGCACACATCTGATGCTAATGTTACTAAGTAGGTATAATAGTTAAAATAAATTAGTATTGGTATGTGTAAATGTAAGTAACGCAACGATATTTCGGCTCGTTTCATAAAACCACTCTCGTGTTTTTAAGGCATTTTATGTATCAATAGAATCAACTACTATTTAATTAGTACACGTTTAAAAAATCTGTTAATTTTACTCATCACTGTCAAACAAAATAATTATCTGCTCTATTTTATTGGTATAGTTTGATTTGATCACAAAACTATCAAACATTCTATAAACGACTTAAAATATAACATTTATTTTATATAGGTACTAATAAAATACACATCTTTCGGGATCCTTAGGAATGCAGAAATATGACAATTCTGAATTTTGCGCATTATTTTTCAAACATCCGAACACACTACAGTATATACGTCTTCTATACTTTGCTTCGTCCGCAGACATTTTGAACGTTCGACCGCTCGCGCGACGGTTGCTCAACCCTGACTAAGCCCGCGGCGATGCTTGCCTGTGGTGCGTCCGTACACGGCGGGCAAACGGCACGCACACATGCGCGCTCCCGATGTACCTTTTATCGGAACAAAAACTACCGTCTACCGTGTTTGTATGCCAAATTAAATTTCAAATAATTTGACCACTTGAGTAAAATGATGTCATATTATTTTTTTTCATGGAAATTCATATCATATTACTTATTGAGCGTGTTGACACTTATTGTGGCAAATCAGATCAAGACAGCATTATCAAAGTTCACAGATTGGGAAACCCTGTGCTAAGGTATACGGGGCAATTCGTGATTATGTATACTCACAGCTGTCTTCCTCCACCGAAGAGCCTCGTGAGCGGCAGGTAGCTGGACAGGCGGTCAGTCTGCACGGTGCGCTCCACGAACGAGGTGCTGAGCTCGCCGAACTGCACCAAGTTGTAGCACACGCCTCCGCCGCTCAGCAGTCCAAAGAGCACGCCCAACAGCGTGGCACTGATCTCCAGCCATGTTCCGTATCGATACTGATCAACAACACACCGAATAAATATTACCCTAGTTATTACGTTCCGCTCATGTACAAACAGCAACACACTTAACTGCCCATTAAAGACAGAGCAGAGAGAAAATGATAACGATTGAAAGAGATATATATATTTGTATTATGTCAACTTCAAATCAAATAACGTTTGCGTATGTGTAATGTGCCTTTGAGCTTTGTCATTGTAGTTGTTTGGGCAAAGTTTTTTTTTCCATACTGTAAATAAAGGTTTTATTTCAACAAGACAGGTGAATTTGTCAAAATTATGATTTAGCTTTCAGACGAACGTTGGGATGAAATAAACTAATTATATTGCTAATGCTTTTATTGGTGCTTCATATTTTTGATATGATGCACCAATATAATGTAATTTATATTTATTATTCATTCATTCTTTTCCACGAATTCAATAATATGGCATTAATGTCAATAATGACGTTGGATCAGCCATAAAAGAAAAATTATTGTTTCAAAACTCTTTTGAATAATAGCCAATTTATACTCATAAACACACGCACACATGCATAACACGACGCCTTCAAGTGTGATTCTCTTTCTTGCAGTATTTCCCATTTTTGAAGTGTATAGTTATCTGTGTTGCTGTTTGTACCTACATCACTTGATTAGAACCCGACAAAATACGATTTAAATTGACTGTAGTGAACTACCTCCACCCCCTTCCTGAACTTAATGATTCCTTAAGTTAAAATCGGTTGCTGTGCTTAAGCGTACTAAGAACATGCTGTATATAAATGTATAACTTGATACCTACTGTAAACCGGCAATTCTTGGATATTCATTCATTTATGTCGGGGTTGTCGGAAACGGCCCTACCGATTACAATGTAATTTGCTATATGGGAGCTTTTGGAGGCGAACAATCGATCTAGCTTGATCTTATCTCTGGAAAAACACCTTTAGGCAGGCCCGGTCATATTCAGATTTTGCCAGTTCAGCTTTAGGTCAAAATCTGATCACGTAAGATTCTGGTCATATCAGATTGGCCATAAGCCTGAAAATGATTTATTATTGATAACAATAGTTACAAGTTTGTATACATCATTGTATAAAATATCTAGTTGTATATAACATAATTGATTATTTAATTGTGCTATTGATTACAATTTTAATATACATTATATTATATTTAGTTATTAATTACATAACAATTGTTAATGTCTGGAAAATGATCTATAATGTGAGTGGCAGATTAAAGAATTCGTTATAATCATAAAAATTGTATACATAAAGCCATTTTTAGGATTCCGTACCAAAATGGTAAAAAAGGAACCCTTATGGTGCGACTCTGTCCGTCTGTCTGTCTGTCCGTCTGCCACAGCAAGATATCTCAGGATCTACTGATCCTATCGACTTAATATCATCCTAAATATTACTTAATATAACTTAAGCCTATTGGATAGAAAAAAAGTCTTATACCTTTTTTACTTTTTTTTTTAAAAGGGTCCGGAATGGGATGTGGAAAAACAAAAATAGAGCTATAATATCGAGTGGGATATCAAATGAAAGGGCTTGATTTGTTGATTCCATAACCATTATTTAATTTTTTTTTATCTTGTACTTTTTGATTTATGACCAAAAACGTTCAAAAAAATACCATTCCCCCCCTATTACATTCGAAGTTACTGAACAGAAAAATCTGTAATAATTACCAATTATTAATATCATCCTAAATATTACAGGAAAAATAAAACGGTTCTTCTAAATTGCATCGTTTTTTAAAAATTTTCAAAAATCGTAACACATACTTATTTGCTCCTACTAAGCTAACCGCCTACAGTTTTTCTTGAACTATTCACGTATCTACTTACGAGTTTGTACGGAACCCTCGGTGCGCGAGTCCAACTCGCACTTGACCGGTTTTTTTTTTGAGTCTCCTCCGAGTTCCTTTACTGTTAAATGATTCCAGGTTTTCGTGCGTAAGCACTGCCACCTGGTATATCAGTAGGCAGGCACGGTAGGGGTAGGATCTGAAGCTCTGAGAACAATTCTCTAGCCGGGGCGTCTTTCGGCTCGAACTGCCCTTTTCTGCATAGAGAATACGCGGTATCCGTCCGCAGCCCGAGCCCACCGCTCCACCCCGTAAGTCAAGACTGAGTGCATCGCGAAGTAGCATTCTCGCATGGCGGACATTTCGGCAGTACGGGCCACCCGGCGCAGAGCGAAATACGCACTCCCAAGGCGGCCGCACAACGCGTCAATATGCGTCTCCCACGTGAGCGCGCTGTCGAGGTGGAAGCGAGTAAGCGTGTGCAGGACACTTGCTGTATAGGGGCATCGCCCGCACACACTTGCAGGAACTCGCCGGCGTGGCCATTCAGTTTGAAGGGGATGAAGCAAGTCTTTTCTTTGTTTAACGCCAACCCGTTTGCTTGAAAGCAATCGTGAAATTGCTGAACTACATTATTTATGGCCTTTTCCAGTTCCCGCTTTGTAGGCGTGCTGACTACGGCTGTGACATCGTCACGGTAGGTCATTACGGAGTATACTAAACAAGGTGTTCGAGAGGCAGGATCCTTGAGGTACGCCCATGAGGCTTTGGCGTTCCGAGGATACGACCCTGCCGCCGTCTCCGACGGTTACTTGAGCTCTGTGGGTCATGAAGGAGAGTATTAGCTTTAGCGCCGGGCCTCGGACGTGCACAAGTTTGTCAGCGACGAGCCCGTGGTCCGCAGTGTCGAAGGTGCGCGATAGGTCGCAGCAGACGACGGCTACGTGACGCTCCGCCTCGCGCGCCTGCAGCACGCAATATACCTACCACTTCGCGCACGAGGTCGGTGGTGGACCGACCCTGGCGATAGGCATACTGATGGGCTGAAAGCGCGTTTCTCGGGCTCCAAAACGATATGAGCCTTTTGTTTAACCCTACTTCGAAACATTTGCTAGGGCCGGGGGCCAGTGCGATAGGGCGGTAGGATTTTAGGCCGGATTTTTTAACTTTTCCTTTATAAAGAGGGCATATTTTAACCTTTTTCAAGCATACTGGATAAATTCCTACTTTCATACAACTTTTAAACAGGTGTGATAAGACAAAGCAGATTATCGGGCTGGCATGTTTGAGCAGGTTAGCGGATAGACCGTAGACGTCCGTGCTATTCTTTGGGGCTATTGTTGTTGTAAAGATTTTTATAATTTCATCCGGTGTGAAATTATTCAACCTAAGTAATTGAACAGTCGCTGAACGCAGTGCGGCCCGACAGAGTGGCAAGACAGCGCGAACGGTCGGCAACGGGCGCGCCGCACGCGGCGGCCGCCGTCACGAGCTCGTTATTGACCGCGTTCACCAGCTGCTGTTTGGACTGGAACGGGCAACCGTCGCCGTCCACGAGCAGGTCGGTGAAGTCGACGCGCTCGCGCGTTGCTCTCGCTAACTCGGTGTTGATGGCTCGCCACCCACATTGCTTTGCTTTTATTTAGGTTATTGTGTATTAAAGAATTAAAAAAGTTGGTCCGTTTGATTTGAAGTTTATGATTATAAGTTTTTAACGTGTTTTTTGATGCGATATTCAGATTATTATTTTCTGGGTAAGATTTACTGAGGTTAATTAGGTCGAATGTTAATAATTTTAGGTCAATTAGTTCCACATCTACCCACGGGTTGTTTTTAGGATGTCTAGTCAAGGACCTTAAAAATAAATGGACGTAGCGTCGCGAACAGATAAGTGAAGCACTCATGATGCGCCGGCAACGTGCCGGCGCTTTGTACGCACGCACGCACACATCAACCAGCATAATGGGCCGGTCGGCTGCCATTGGGCCGTCAACGCACACATGCTCACTTCGGCGGCCATTGCTTGGCTTCACCCGCGTCTTAGACCGCGCGGTATCCTTCTATTTTATACATCCATGTGTCTAGTGATGTTTTTAAAAGGTATATCCCTTCGAGTGGCGGTCGACCGGCAACCGGCAGATTGTCATTTACCGTCAAGTGGCGCGGCCATTTTCCGCGAATTTCCCTCAAGTGGCAGGGGCCTCCATGGGTGGTCACCGCGAATTCGATTAATGTTAGAAAAATTACCATTATTCAAAAAAACATTATGAAAGGCTATATTATTATCTTGTATCGCTGGATTAAGCATAAAATTGCCTATCTAATTATATAATAATGAAAGCCGTACTTTATATGTGAAATTTGCTAGTTGTGATCAAATCTCGGAAAGTTACATTTTTTCCTTCTTTTTCTATATAAATAATTGTAAGTATGAATTAAACAATTAAATGTAGAAAATACCATTTATTTACAAAAAAATACATTAACTATCCCTCTACATAGAATATTTTTTATATTTTTAGACTACGAGGTTTTCAAAACCGAGTCTAAAATCGGACACACGCACGGTCGAAGAAAATTGGGTTTGCAAATTTGAATTTTTTAAAGAAATGTATTAGGTAGTGTTGTCGCGCCTGTTATTTTATGATATCCTTATCTATTCACGAATGAATCTTGCAAGAAAGAGCAAGACAGGTGTAGATTTAGCAGCTCATTTTATAGGTAAATAGTAAACAATACCCATCGCCGGCTAGCCGGCGCCCGCCACTTAACGGTTTCTGACAACCGCCGGCATGCCGGCGCCCGCCACTCAACGAAAATAAGCAATATGACAGCTGCCACTCGAAGGGATATGGACGTTGAGTAGGGAGCTCAGGATGCTGACAAACTTCCACGCGAATTGCTCACAATCCCCGCGGTAGTCATCCACCATCGCTTGCCAATCTATAGATCCGAGCGCCGTGACCAATGACATCTTATTTTTGTTGCTATAGACGCGCTTCGTTATCAGTACGGGAGCCATCTAGCGAGTCGGGCGCGGCACGAGTAGGCGCTGCGCAAAATGATCGCTGAGGTTGCTGTTTACGCAGGTGGCAGACACACGGTCGTCGCGGATGTTTGTGTATGCGCAACATAGCCTAATTAGCCACAAATCGACCTATTTATAATCTGTGGTATTTAGAAACATGCACACTGGGAATATGAAGATATATGTGAATGATCTCGTCATAATCTAACATTATCAGAATCTGACGTGATTAACCTAAAAAAACCGGTCAAGTGCGAGTCGGACTCGCGCACCGAGGGTTCCGTACAAACTCATAAGTAGATACTTAAATAGTTCAAGAAAAACTGTATGGCGATTAATTTAATAGGAGCAAATAAGTATGTGCGAATTTCTCAAAAACGGTGCAATTTAAGAAAACCTAATATATAATATATAATGAATATTTAGGATGACATTAATAATTGGTAATTATTACAGATTTTTCTGTTCAGTAACTTCGAAGATAATAGGGGGAGAATAGTATTATTTTTAACGGTACTCGTCATAAATCAAAAATTACTTATTTAAGAAAAAAAACAAAAACAGTGTTTTAATCTACAAATCAAGCCCTTTCATTTGATACCACATTTAATATAATAGCTCTACTTTTGATTTTCGACATCCCATTTCGGTCCTCGTTAAAAAAAAGTAAAAAAGGTATAAGATTTTTTTTCAATCCAATAGGCTCGAGTTAGCGGTTTTTAACACTATTCCAAATTTCAAGTCGATAGCATCAGTATATCCTGAGATATCTTGCTGTGACAGACGGACAGACAGAGTCGCACCATAAGGGTTCCTTTTTTACCATTTTGGTAAACCGTAATAAACGAACTTCTTTGGAATCTGACTATCTAAAAAAAAACAGTCAAGTGCGAGTCGGACTCGCGCACTGAGGGTTCCGTACAAACTCGTCAGTCTCTAACCTAATATTTGTAAGAATCAGCCTTGTGCTTATTATGTAAATTTGGGCCCAATTTAGCACCTTCATGTCGGTCTGGCAGGTACTTAACGACGCCCTACTGTTCTGGTAATGTTACCTCGAAATTACCAACATAAAAAACTGTAGATTAAACTAAAAACTACTCTTATGGCGATCAGATATTTTTCCGTGCTTCTTTGCAAGTTTATCTTCCTCCCCTGGGTGAACGCAACCGGTCCGGGGTGCCAGACGTTGACATTTGTGTCTCGGAGGACACGTAAAGAATGGAAAAATAGAATATTTGTGACGTCCTACGTGAAAAGGTACCTTATGAGGGTTTCTAGTTACGGAGATATGAACGGTTTTGTGAAATCCTTCAAAATCATCATTTTTTTCTTTTATGCAAAATTGTAAAATATAGGAATAGACGTGTATTTGTAGCTTGGTTTCACTGCTGTACGTTAATTTTTTCTATATAAAAATTGGGTTCAAAGTTTAGTAGAAAAGGTACCTTATGGCGGATCACATACAAAGATGATAAAGCTGTTGATAAAATTCATTAATAAAATTTACTAGCAACTTTTGCTTATTTCTTTTTTATACCACGACGGTGGCAAACAAGCATGCGGCCTGCATAATGGTAAGCAAAAATTTTCGAAATCATCCTAGAAAGCTGAAAATTTGGAAGGAAAGGGCCACTGGGTGCCACAGATTCGGAATTGAAAAAATAAATAAAAATAAATACATTTGTAAGTCGTTTTTTAAAATTTTTAATTATTATTTTTTTTTTAAAACAGATAAAAAAGTGTTTTTGACGAATCGTATAACTTTTTGACCATTTTTAGAAAGACCTTGTTTTTTTTAAAAAAAATGACAAAAATAAAAAAAAACACTGGCGAATGCCCATCATTTTTGACCATTTTAGAAAAAGTTTTTTAATTTTTTTTTCAAAAAAACTTACAAAAATAGACTTTTTTTTGAGGTTTCTGTAATTTTTTACCACTGTCATGTTTCCCTTTCAACCTTTTTAAAAAAAGTCTTAAAAACATTTTTTTTAAACATAAAAACGTGTTTTTGGCGAATCGTGAAACTTTTTGACCATTTTAGAAAAACCTTGTTTTTTTTTCAAAAAAATTACAAAAATAAAAAAAACACTTATTGGCCAATGCCTATCATTTTTGACCATTTTAGAAAAAGGTTTTTATTCATTATTTCGAAAAAAATACGAAAAAAGACATTTTTTGGCGGTTTCTATAATTTTTGACCACTTAAGAAAAATAATCTTTTTAATTTAAAACACGCTAAAATCCACGACGAACACTTCTCACAACTATTCGAACGAAAAGGTAAGCAAATACTGCTCATGCCCGCCGGCTGAGACTCCGAGCGGCCAGCCAGACCGAGAGAGAACGATACGTAAAGTGTTGGTGAGAGTAGGACAGATGCGTGGCGGTACTGGCGGTGTAGCCAAAATAATACCACGGCACGGCGGTATGAAGGACAAAAACTGAGCAAGTTACGACAAGTATTTCTAACATTTTTAAATTACACCGCCATAAAGTACCTTTTGTACTAAACTGTAGAAGCATATTATTCAGCCTTTAATTCGCCTATAACAAAAATAAAGATAGGCAAAGACGTGTCGTAACATATAATTTACTAAATGGAGATACATAATAAAAAAAACACAATTTTTACACAACATTGAATATCTCCGTAACTAGAAACCCTCATAAGGTACCTTTTCACGTAAGACGTCACATTTGAGAATTACTCTTAATTGGTCAAGATTTGAAGTAAATTTCTAATAACCTTTTTTCTTCAGTTTTCTGTCTTAATACAAGATTTGTCAATAAATAATGTAAATATCGTGCCATACTGTAATTATCAATAATTTTTGCTTATGGCCCGCCATAAGGTACCTTTTCTCAAATGTATGGGAATAATTTGTGATTTTTACGTAACTTCAATCGTTTATAAATAAAAAAATACGACTTGTAGAATAATAATGACACTTTTGAGATACTTGTGTAGACCGATTAAATATAATTTAGAACTCATTATACGAAATTTGTGAATATTATAGGAATGATGAAACATATAATAAAAATGACATTTTAATTAAAATAAAATTATTTCGTTAACAATGTGATTTTATTTCTATCCCAAAATGTGCAGTCTAATATCTCTAACTATATACAATGGTTCAGATTACAATATGTTAAAGAACAGGCCGATTTTTTTATTTTAATTTCGTTCTCAGAAGCGACTTGCTCTAATCAAAGGCTGATTTTTCACGACCTGTGGAAGTCACATTAAAAAAACCATTACTGATTTCCAAAGAAAAATACCTTGAGATACATAATGAATCATCATCTCCATAACTTCCAACGGGAACATACTTAAAATTAGTTTCAAACTTCTTTTGACGATTTCTCAAAAGTGCAATTTTAGCATGTGCAGGTTTGATGTTTTTTTAAAAAAAAAGTATGGGACTTAGGGTCGTGATTCTTTTTGTATTAGATAGCTTATTTAACACAGATTTAGGATCTTTGCTTAACTCAATACCAACCATAAGGTACCTTTTCCCGTGGAACGTCACATTTACAGATAACACGTATAATTGAACCATTATTCATATGTTTAGTACCTGAGACCTACAACTTTAACCTCGTCTGGGTGCTGAACGCAACGTCCTAATGTTCTGTCATTTTGTATAGGGTATATTTTGGGGAGTATACAACAACATATGCAAGAATCAGCCTTGAGGCTATAAGATAAATTTGGACCCTAATCTTGCAACTTCAGGACCTTCTGGCAGGTATTTAGCAACGTCCTATTGTTCTGGCAATGTTACCTCGAGATTACCAGTATAAAAATCTACAGATTAAACCCAAAACCATCCTTGAGGCGATAAAATATTTTTCCAGATTTTTTTGCAAGTTTACGGGTCTCCCCTGGGCTAACGCAACCACTCCGAGGTGCCAGACGTTGAGATTTGTGACTTTAAGTAGACCGAAATAAGGGAGAAACAGAGCATTTTCATGAGGAAATGAGATGAACATTTCGCCCGTGCCTCCCATACTAATACCTACGTGGATTTTATTCAAGATATACTGTATGGTGGGACAAACTTAACTTTGCTCTTGAAGAACTGTTGGCCCCATACATCGACATGTGACGACGAGGCTAGTTTAGTAGAAGCAAGTAGGTTTGTCCAACAATTTTTGCGAATTTCTAAAAAACGCTGCAATTTAGGAAAACCGTTTTATTTTTCCTGTATAATTTAGGATGATATTAATAATCGGTAATTATTACAGCGTTTTCTGTTCAGTAACTTCGGGGATAATAGGAGGGGAATGGTATTTTTTTGAACGTTTTTCGTTCTTAATCAAAAAGTACATAATTAAGATAAAAAAATGGCTTTGGAATGTACAAATTAAGCCCTTTCGTTTGATACATCACTTGATATAATAGCCCAACTTTAAATTTTCAATCTTCCATTTCGGCCCCCTTTAAAAAAAAAGTAAAAAAGGCACAAGATTTTTTTTATGTTCAGTAGGCTAAGGTCAGCGATTTTTAAAACTATTTCAAATCGATAACAGCAATAGTTCCTGAGATATCTGGCTGTGACTGACGGACAGACAGACGGACAGACGGGATAGACAGACAGAGTCGCACCATAAGGCTTCCTTTTTTTACCATTTTGGTAAGGAACCCTAAAAACCAATAAAGAAACATACCTATTCAGAATATGATTACAAAAGAAACTGGCGATAATATAATAAATCTTACTCAGCTTTTGACCTAAACCTCAATTGACTGAAACCACATCTGTCTGGCTCCGCCTAAATGTTCGATTTTCCATGGTGTTTAAGGTGCTTTTCTCCGAGCACAGCTCAGTCGCATACATATACGCATACAGCGCTCCATACGAGTAAATATCTAAAGATAAAGTAAATAACGCATCCCTATAGATTTAAGGTGCGAAAACAGATGCGAATTTTGATGAAGAGAAATAAATAAAAAATCAAATTTGTACCTTATAAGTTATACCTACATAGAATATGTAATATACGAGTATGTATCTGTTACTTACGATTTGGAAATATGAAATTTTATCTGGTAATGCAGGTTCTCTGAAACACAGGTAATTTCAATTATTGTTATTGATTTTTTTGCAGGTACAGTCGCGGAGCAAAGGTATCGTAAGTTATTTTACGTCACACCTGGGCATAAAGTGGCAATTACCGCACGCATTTACTTATTATGCAGATATTACTGCGGTAATTGCCACTTTATGGCCAGGTGTGCGCTGCGGTTTACGCTGCGCGTGCGGAAAATCCTACTTCCTGGTCTGGGGGAGACGTAAAATTTTGTACTTACCACAGGTGGTAATAAAGAAAGCCTCAGATCGCATATTTATCGCAAATACCTGCGTAAGTAATGTACTATTTTGTTTGCCTTAGATCAGGGGTATCCAATTTTTTTTAGTAAAGGGCCACACTGCACCTTTGAAAATCTCGCGCGGGCCACACTGCTCGACCACGGATTTCAGTAATATTTTTTCTCGGCCGCTGGCGTCCTGGGGGGTGGGATTTGGCCCGCGGCCCGTGGTTTGCATTAGACTGTCAAATCTGATGGAAAGTGGTCAGCACCGCTTACATACATTTATGCCACACCTGGCCATAAAGTGGCTTTTACCGCACGCTATGCGTACAGAAAAAGCCGCTTTATGGGCAAGTGTATAGACATAAAATTATGTACACAACACGGGAGGTAATGAAGAAAGCCTTCGATCGCATATATACGTCCCTCGCTTGCAGCTCGGGCCGCAAAAATTTGCGATCTCGGCCTTTCTTTTTTTACCACTATTTCTAGTTACTAGTTCTATTTTTTCACGTAATATTATCGCTTTGTGATCATAATCATCAGTCTTAATTTTTAGGTACTTACCTATTTTTATCGATTATTTAAACTACCACTATCTTTGTTCATAATTATGATTAGAAGACATTTTCATTCATAAACATCACTTTTCTGGTATCGGCTCTGCGAGGGTTGCTTTTCAACCTAACCTAACCCACATTTCGGGTAGCAGTTCAGTTCTGTAAGGGTCACACCCTAACCCAAATTAACGTACTTTTTTAAAAATAAATGTTTTTAAAAATATATGTAATACTAAATTACATTAAAAACAGTTGCATTAATAAGTACTAGTAAAAGAGATATTTATGTTGAATGTAGAATGTAGAAATGTAGAAATTTAGAAAAGTATTTAGTTCTAGTAATTTATTCCATATAGTATATTTAATTTTAATTAAGTTTTATCTTTAGGTAGTTACTGGTTTTATATTTTATCTTTCTGTTAAATAAATGACGACTTCACTTTATGTTGAATGTCATTATGAATATGAATAATTCGGAGATATGCTTGTATTAACCAAGAATATTTATGACTAGTAATCATTATGATATAAAATTGTATATGAACATTTTCGGGCTTCCTATAAGTACCAAATCGAATTAGCAATTTTATATAAACTTTGGCGCACCCGAAATAATGCCTTGGTAGGAAGTTCGTTTCAGATTTGATTTTTATAACGAGATTAAATCTTACGTAATAAGGGGCAGGGGGAGTGTGAGAAAACTTACGTGCCCTAATATGGCCCATATGGCTCATTTGGCCCATTTTTAATATTTTTATAGTTGCGTACTTTGAAGGATACAGAAATTTGATTCCTGTATCTAATTACAAAAGAGGAAAATCGGTCTCATCAAACTGCCACCAAGATGATTAAAACAAAATTAGTAAATAACTGGCCAAGAGCATGTCGGATCATGCTCAGTGTAGGGTTCCATAGCCGTAACTATAAGGTAAAAAATACGATGTAAAAAAAATACAACAGCAAAAGAGCGTATCTTCATAGCAAAAATTACGTCCTTTTGTTGAGAAGCGCAGTTTATCGGCAATAACTCAAAAACTGTACATTCGATCTTGTTAAAAATAATTTTTGTTGAAAGTATTAATTAAGCGTTACCTTCGTGATTTTTTTCATATTTTTCGGACGCACGGTTTAGAAAATAGAGGTGGGGGACACAATTTACACAACTTTCGGAGCGATTATTTCCAAATACATTCACTTAATCAAAAACATTACTTAGGAATCTTATAGTGTTTTTTAAAGAGCTGTCGAACTATGTACCACACGTTGATATTTGCTGAAAAAAAAAATTACTGTCTTTAACATGTATGGAGTGCCACCCCCCCAAAAATAATTATTTTAATTATTTATATACCAAACTAAGTAGCGGCTCATAAAAGACACCTATATTCCAAATTTCATCAATATCCATCATGTAGTTTTTGAGTAAAATGCCTGTGACATACGGTGAGACAGACAGACAGACAAGCGGACGGGCATGACGAAACTATAAGGGTTCTGTTTTTGCCATTTCGACTACGGAACCCTAAAAAATATGCGTATTACTAACTTGATACGACCCTAAATATTCGACAAAGAAAATTATATACTATTAAAAAATACCCAAGATAATTTCTACCTTACAAGCATTATGTACCTAGACGATAAGGATTATCTAATAATTATTAATTAATTTTGTTTTATTTGTAATTATTTATTGTATTATTATTTTTTGTAATTTTATTTTTACTCATTAATTATTTAGAATTCTCTATAGAAATACATAATTACTCTGTTTATTCTACCTATAAATATTTAAAGAGTTCCCTCGATTTCTTCAAGATCTTATCATCAGATCCCGATCTGGATGCTATAGAACCAACTGAAAGATGTAACAAAAAATAATTTTCCAAATCGCACTAGCCGTCTTCAAGTAATCGCGTAGCAAACACATGAAAAAACAATAACATATAGTAAGTAAATAAGAACCGTCGATTAACAATCTCTCGGTGATGTATACTTACTTTTTGGACTCTTTCTCACTTTTGAGGCCCATATTGTTTATAACACGTTAATTAAATTTGTTTATTTCTTTCTATATTCACACACCGCGAATCCGACCCGTGCGGCGTTGAAACTCAAGGCAGTACTTCTGAAGTATCCGTGCCGTTACGTGTCATTTATATCAACACGTGAATTAAATACACTTCAAGCACTTTAAGCCGTTTATTTGATGTACTAAATGACAATTACATCTTTTATCAGATTTTGATTACGTTTATTCTTTACTAGCATTTACCCGCGGTTTCGCCCGCGTTGTTCCGGTTAATATCCCAAGGGAACTCTTTACCGATATATAAAGTATACTATGTTTCAATCCCGGACTTGCATGCCAAATTTTATCTCAATCCATTAAGTTATTTAGTAATAAACATCCAAACATCTAAACATCCAAACATCACAGTTCACAAACTTTCGCATTTATAAATATGTGACTTTCCATGCCTAAAAGGACCTTATAGCAGGTATTGAGTTAAGCATACATCCTAAATCTGCGTTAAATAAGCTATCTAACACAAAAAAAACCCATACTTTTTTAAAAAAACAACATCAAACCTGCATATGCTAAAATTGCACTTTTGAGAAATCGTCAAAAGAAGTTTGAAACTAATTTTAAGTATGTTCCCGTTGGAAGTTATGGCAAGTTATGGAGATGATGATTGATTATGTATCTCAAGGTGTTTTTCTTTGGAAATCAGTAATGTTTTTTTTTATGTGAGCAAGTCGCTTATGAGAACGAAATTAAAAAAAAATCGGCCTGTTCTTTAATTTGTAATCTGAACCATTGTATATAGCTGAAGATATTTGAATTTACATTTTGGGATATAAATAAAATCACGTAGTTAACGAAATATTTTCATTTTAATTAAAATGACATTTTTATTATATTTATCATCATCTCTATAATATTCACAATTTTCGTATAGTGAGTTTATAAATCATATTTAATAAGTCTACACAAGTATAACAAAGTGTCATTATTAATTCTACAAGTCTTATTTTTTTATTTATAAACGATTGAAGTTACGTAAAAATCACAAATTTACTCCCATACATTTGAGAAAAGGGACCTTATGACCAGCCATAAGCAAATTTATTGATTACTAGCTTATGCGGTGTAATTTATAATTAGGCAATTAATCTTTATAAATAGTTTCTGATATTTGTTCATAAACTTGGTTGTAATTAAACAAAACCCTCAAATATTGGGCCCAAAACTGTACAATGCACATTTACCGCCAAAATCAATTATTTAGTCCATTTAAGGATTATTTCCAAAAAATTAAATGCACTTTATAAGCCACCTGTTACTTACAAAAAAGAAACAATCTACTAATTGCTATATGCCTTTTACTTTAAACATTGTACGGTCCCTAAACAAACTTTCAACCCCTACCTACTCAACCCGTTTTCGAGGTAAATTTTAGTGAACGATGAAATCATTTGAGTTCTATTCAGTTTAATCAGTTTTAGATACCCTACTTTAAAAATCATTTGGCCCCTTTATAAAGTTTTAACCCCCACTTAACCCATTTTGGAGATGAATTTCTAAAAATGATTTAACTTTTTTCTGTACTCTTATTAAAGGATCTATGTACGAAGTATCAGATTTCTTACTTCAAAAATCCTTTGGACCCTATACAGAGTTTCAACCCCCATTTAAACCCCTTTGGATATAAATTTCAAAAAACTGCAATCACTTTTCTTTCCTCTTTTGGATGAGATCTACTACAAAAATCGTTTGGTCCCTATACAAAGATTCAACTCCCGTTTGACCCCTTTTTAGGGATACATTTCGAAATACCGTAAAACCACTTTTCTTTTATTCTTATTGAGGAGTCTATGTACGATGTCTCAGAGCTCCAACTTCAAAATCCGTTTGGTCCCTGTACAAATATTCTACCCCCATTAAACCCCTTTTGGGGATGAATTTCCGAAAAACGGTAAAATCACTTTTCTCTACTCATATTGAAGAGTCTATTTACAAAGTCTCAGATCTCCAACTTCAAATATCGTTTTGGTCCCTATACAAAGTTTCAACCCCCATTTAACCCCTTTCGGGGATGAATTTCGAAAAACCGTGAAATGACTTTCCTGTACTCATATTGAAGGGTCCAAAGTCTCAGAACACTAACTTTAAAAATCGTTTGGTGCCTATACAAAGTTTCACCCCCGTTTAACCCCTTTTAGGGATGAATTTCAAATAACGGTAAAATTACTTTTTTCAACTTATATTGAGGAGTCTATGTTCGAAGTTTCAGATCTCCTACTTTAAAAATCGTGTGGTCCCCATATAAACTTTCAACCCCCATTTAACCCCCTTTGGGGATGAATTTCGAAAAACCGTGAAATGGCTTTCCTGTAGTCATATTGAAGGGTCTATGTGCGAACTCTCAGATCTCCAACTTCAAAAAACGCTTGGTCCCTTTTCAAAATTTCAACCCCCTTTTAACCCTTTTCGGGGATGAATTTTGAAAAACCGTGAAATTACTTTCCTGTACTCATATTGAAGGGTCCATATGCGAAGTCTCAGATCTCCAACTTTAAAAATCATTTGGTACTTATACAAAGTTTCAACCCGCGTTTAACCCCTTTTAGGGATGAATTTCGAAAAACGGTGAAATTACTTTTTTCAACTTATATTGAAGAGTCTATGTTCGAAGTCTCAGATCTCCTGCTTTAAAAATCGTGTGATCCCCATATGAACTTTCAACCCCCATTTAACCCCCTTAGGGGATGAATTTCGTAAAATCACGTCTTATTACTTACTTACTTACGATATAAAACCACCCTACTGTGAAAATTTCAAGTTCCTAGCTTCAGTAGTTTCGGCTGTGCGTTGATGAGCCAGTAAGTCAGGACATACTCTTTTATATATATATATAGATGTACAGTGTAATAAGTGGATGTACAGTATGGCACGATATTTAAATTATTTATTTACTAATCTTGTATTAAAACATAAAACTAAAGAAAAAAGGTTATCAGAAATTTACTTCAAATCTTGATCAATTAAGAGTAATTCTCAAAAAACGTTGTGTTGAATTTAAGTGATTAGTCATGAGATCCCTTTTTCCAAATGTATGGGATATTATGACCTTATGACCAATCACAGGTAAAACTTATTGATAATTACAGTATGGCACGATATTAATATTATTTATTTACTAAACTTGTATTAAAACAGAATACCGAAGAAAAAAGGTTATTAGAAATTTACTTCAAATCTTGATCAATTAAGAGTTATTCATATAATTATAACGTTAATGTTGAATAAAATTCACACCATTGTGTTATGATTATCTATGCTTTGTAATGGTATCATATAAAATACGCTAAAATAAATGTGTTTTGTATGGACGACTTTTCTATAAAACCAAAAATTACAGAGTTTTACAAAAAACTTTTTTGATTTTGTCGATCTTTTGAAAAAAAAATTAAAAGGATTATTTTTCTTAAGTGAACAAAAATTATAGAAAAAAAAGTATTTTTTCGTAAGTTTTTCGAAAAAAAAGACTTAAAAAACTTTTTCTAAAATAGTCAAAAAGTTATACGATTCGCCAAAAACACTTTTTTTATCTGTTTTAAAAAATGTTTAGAAACTTTTTCTAAAAATGTTTTAAAAGAACGACACACAAATTTATTTTTATTTTCAAATTTTTTTAATTCGGAATCTGTGGCCCCCAAACCCGGAAAGGGTTTGGGGGCCACAGATTCCGAATTAAAAAATTCCAAATTTTCAACTTTCTGGAATCATTTTGAAAATTTTGCTTACCATTATGCAGGCCACATGCTTGTTTGCCACCGTCGTAGTATAAAAAAGAAATACAAATAAGCAAAAGTTGCAAGTAAATTTTATGAAACAATTTTATCAACAGATTTATCATTTTTGTATGTAGTCTGCCATAAGAACCCTTTTCTCCTAAACTTTGAACCCAATTCTTATATAGGAAAAATTAACGTACAGCAGTGAAACCAAGCTACAAATACACGTCTATTCCTATATTTTACAATTTTGCATAAAAGAAAAATTTTGAAGGATTTCACAAAAACGTCCATATCTCCGTAACTAGAAACTGCCATAAGGTCCCTTTGCTTATGGAAAACCACATATTAGTTTATTTATTATTCTTTATGTAAGTAAACATCTCTCCAAAGCTTTTTATTGCTGTGCTCGAACGAACTGGTATTCAAACAATTGGAATGGAAAAACCAAGGAATTGTAATCAAAGATAAATATTTGAGCCGCCTTCACTTTGCCGACGACATCATCTTGTTCGCAGAATCCCGTAATCAACTACTAGAATACATGATTAAAGCTCTCCACGAAACCAACCACAATGTGGGACTCGAAATGAACTTCGACAAAACGAAGGTAATGACAAACTCTTTAGAACTACCCATAAAAGTGTGTCAGTCAGCTCTAGAGTACGTCAGCTCATACATATATACCTCGGAAAAATGGTATCCTTTTCGCCGAACAGCGCCTCTGAGAAAATTACACGTAGAATAAACATTTCGTGGAATAAGTACTGGGCCTTAAAAGAGGTATTCAAAAGCAACATGCCACTATTTGTTAAGAAAAAAGTAATGGACAGCTGCATACTTCCTTGTCTTATATATAGCTCGCAGACATGGGCACTAACTAAACATCTAAAGAAAACGTTAAGAACATGCCAGACAGCCATGGAAAGGTCAATTGTACAAATAAAACGCCTGGACAAAGTGCGCAACACAACCATACGGGAGAAGACCAAGTTTATCGATTTCTTACAACATGCGCTAAAACTAAAGAGGAAATGGGCTGGACATCTTGCGAGATTGCAGGACGAGCAGTGGATAAAAAAAGTGACTGTCTGGTCCGGCCCCACCGGCAAGCGAGCAAGAGGTCGGCCGCGCATGCGCTGGGTAGATGACCTGAAAGTAGTCGCTGGGTCGAACTGGATCACGACACGACTGCTGCAGACAGAGAGCTACGGAGGAACCTGGAGGGGGCCTACACCCTATAGGGGTTCTCATCGCGAAATTATTTATTAATAATATTTAGATTTTTATTGAAATTTAATTTTCATAGTTTTTTAATTGATTTTTAATTGAAATCATTGTATATCTTGCACTCTATAATAATAATTATTATTTTTATTGAGCTTTATTATAATGCTTAATGTTAGTTGTAAATAAATTTTTCTTATGCCGTTTTATTTGCATGCGATTGGGAAATAAAAGGCTTTTTTATTTTATTTTATTATATAAACTACCCTGGGAATTTCATAGTATTTTAAAGGAAATGTAGCGTAGTGGTAAAAATACCACCATCTATAATATCTGCAGCCTTTTGGAAAATCCACCTCCACATCCTAGGGGTTATCCTATATCCATATATAGAGTGAATTTTTTGGGCACTAAAAGTTATAACTTCCCTTTTGGTTTTGCCGCAGTCGAGTAATGAATGAGACAATTTTTAGGTAAAAGGTTTTTCATTCAATTCTGCACCATTGTTTACGAATTGACTGTTGGTTTTTCTTTTGCATAAAACATCCTTGCTGTTGGACCTGTCGAAAATGGGAGTCAATGAATAAAAAATACAGTATCTAACACTCGAAGACTCTGATATACCGAAACGCCCACAAGCTTAATTTGTCATAAGACCTGTACTTTGCCTGCATATTAAGGCAATGTTAAGAGGATGAAAAAACGTATCCGTAGCTTGTTTAGGCCATACTACAACATCGCCGGATTTGCTTACCTGTAATGACCTTGTTTATAGGCAAGTACCATGTAAAGTCACTTTACAGCATTCTGATATTCACATAAACGAGATCCAGCCTAGCCGTTAACATTAATCCGCTAAAGAGCGCATTTACTACGTACATGATAAGAATTGTAAACTAAACAAACGGAAGTATTTTTATCTCTACACCTAGGTGCTCGTCAAAAATGAAGGCTTTTTGCTCTATATTGAGAAACTACCTAGGTAAATTACGTAATATTCAACGGCTTGTAACCAAAATTGTTTTCAATGTAGACCTTAGAGCAACGCGAACTTCGTAGAGAGTGGCCTTACGTAGGGTACGCGCAGACAGAGCGCGGTCTGGCGTCCCGAGTTCTGCGTTCAGAGTTCTGCGATTTAACCGCTCGAGAGTTCCAACGCACACAAGAGGCGTTCTATTTTGTCCATGTCTTTGTACGTGCAAAATGTCGCTAGAAAATTCGTCTCCCGAATAAAAGCACTGCTTTTGTAGAGGCTAGAAACGATTTGTTAGGTGGACTTCCCGAACTCATTGTTTCTTCGAAGTAAATTTTCCGTTCGCATTTTTCCCCGAAAGATTTTTTTACAGTCTTATAGTTCTCTGATCCTTTATTTCACCGCTTTCCTTTTTTTCTATGAGCATATTTTACTATCGTCTTTTTTCACTATATACTTACCGATATCCAGGGGCAGTCACTTTATATTTGTAAAAATAGTTTAGGTACCAATAGGTTAAGGGCCGATACAGACGGACTACAACCCAACTGCATTTTGTATAGAAAACGTGCAGTCGGAGTTCCCATACATGTTTCGGTTAGAATGCAGTCAGTCTGTAGCGGCTTTAAGGTAGGTTTAATTAATAAGGTCTTTGAGAGCTATACATATCTTATATTACGTTATAATAAGAAGTATAGATTACCGATCGGGGAACAATGCGAACGGAAAGTGTACTTGCTGACTAAAAAACGAAAAGTATATTATGGTGCATAGGGATTTTACCGATCGGGGAAAAATGCGAACGGAAAATTTACTTCGAAGAACTAATGAGTTCGGGAAGGCCACCTAACAAATCCTAGAAACTACTGAATAAAGAAGAAAATATTGGGTGCACCTAAATTAACACAACACGACAAGAACAAGGCGGATTCAGTAGTATTTTTCGTGAATTACTTAGATTTTTGTAGTGTACTTGACTTAAATCATATAATATTCTCCTTTCTCTAGCCAATTCAATCAGTTTTTCTATATTTGCAACTTCAGACATCGTGGTGAACGCGGCGTTTTCTGTCTCGGAGGCAAAAGAACTCTAGAACGCGGCGTTCCGCTTTGACTGCCGCAGTCTGACCGCCTGCTGTGTGCATTATCGTAAGGGACTCGGTACATTCGTAGGAACGCAGAACTCTGAACGCAGAACTCTGAACGCGGAACTCGGAACGCAAGACCGCGCTCTGTCTGCGCGTACCCTAGTATTTCCCTTCTGCCAAGCAATTTGCGCCAGTGATCACATTCGTTCTATAAAACTAGTTGCAATTGAATTAGTCGTCAGATTAAATCTAGTAACTAACCTGAAGAGATCTCCGTGAATATGCCGCATTGTTCCGTAATTCGCTGCAAAAGAAGATCTAACACGTCAAACGTACAAAGAGATGTTGTTTCCTTTCACATCTAATGTATTTAGAATCACATTATCATTATTTACTTCCTTTAAAACATAAAAAATACAAAAATCTGATTTGACATTATTTGAAGTTTGTTTACTAGTTGACAAACAAGCAACCTTGCGTTGCCATGGTGTTCTGCTAAACTTATCAATGTTGTGCGTCACGTACACTATTTCAATGCAAAATGTATCTTAGTGAATGTAAATTGGTCAATGTGTTGTTCTATTTGTTACGTGTTGTTTTCGTAATTATGGATGATTTTTCATGTACCTACGCGTGTGTAAGTAGGTGTGCGTTACCTCGTTCCCCCCTCGCCAAATATGGCAGAAATTTGTGTACCTACCGGACAAGTGCCTTATATGACGCCTCCTTTCCGTGCTGGTCTAAGATGTAGACCGATTTGGGAGATAGGTAGTGTTTTGTCGAAAGAGTGGTGGTACCTACCTCTTTAAAAAGAATTAGACTAGGAATTAAAATAGCTCGTACAGTTTCGTGTTTTACATTGCCTGAATATTTTTTTAAATCACTAGTTTAAAAGGATGTAATTTTTAAGTGTGTGTTTTGTATCTACTGCGAAGGTTAAATATTGTATTAGCGGCCTTCATATTGATTGCGAAACGAACTGGCAAGTTAAAAGAAGTAAAAGAGATGTCTTTGAATTAATAGAATGCCGTCAGTCACGCTCTAACAAAAGATAAAATGTTTTAAATAATTCATCTTAGTCGGGGTGCGTACAAAATTTCGAAAATTTGCATAAATTCTAAAAAGTTTAAAATTACCGATGAAATCCAGGGAACTCTTGAAATAAGTATGTATGTATGTAAACACTTTATTGCACATAAGATCAAACAGAAACAGTACAAAAATCAATGATTATGTACAAAGGCGAACTTATACCTGTAAGGGATCTCTTCTAGCTAACCTTTGAGCAATAGAGAAAAAATAACTAACATCAAAGAAGATAGATAAACTGACAACTTTCATTCGTTTACTTACACAAAGAAGATAGGGCACGTTTTGAATACACATAAAAATCAAACGTATAGTACATTACTACAGAGGCCGGGAAGTGAGGTGTTGCCGGCCGAATACGTATAGGTGGCCGAGCGAACGCGAGGCCAGATAGTTACGAGGCTGGCAACCCCATTTTACGCCGAGGTATGTGTAGTGCTTTTTTCAAATATGCAATGAAATAGATTAAAAACACTCAAAAAAACAAACTTTATTTTCTAGAGACACTAAAAATAAAGTAGACAAAAAATAGAATTACAGAATGAAAAATTTTCAATTTCCATTCCAAAAACTGTTTCAGTATACATTTTTATTTTTTACCGCGTATACTCGTATTTAGATGAAATATTTTAAATGTGTATTCTTGTAGTTAAGTTTGTAATTTAAAATTATTGGAAATTGTTTATAATCTGTTATTATTTGTTATGTTCGTGACGATTTTATAGAAATAAAACTGCAAAATATAGCAAACATCGTTTATTGTTTTTTTAATGGCTGAACGCCGTGTTGCCGCGTCACGAATGAATGCCCACGAACTCTTTATAGTACCTAACAATTCATTTATTTAACAGAAAGATAAAATATAAAAACAGTAACTACCTAAAGATAAAACTAAATTAAAATTAAATATACTATATGGAATAAACTACTAGAATTAAATACTTGTCTAAATTAGATCCCGGCCCGACACACCTGGTTCAAAAGTGCCAAATATGCCAGCTGCATTGCCCCGTTGTATGGCCAATGATATTTTTTGGACCAGATAAAAGCCAGACCGGGGGTCACAATCTCTTTATTATGCAAAAAAAGTGCATACGAATCCTAGCTAAGATTCATCAACCAGTTAGCTGCAAACCACATTTCAAACACCTTAAACTGCTAACTCTCCCATCCTTGTACATATTAGAAGTCGCCACTTTTGTTCGAAAATCCTACATTTTTTTAAATTTTGCCAAAACTCCCGACGTCACCAAAATTTAGAACTACCGGAGCTTAAACTGGAAATCTATAAGGATGGTCCATATTACAGGTCAATAAAATATATAACCATATATCCCTCGAAATCAAAACGGCAAAAACCGATTCATCTTTTGCCCATAAACTTAAAAATAGACTTATCGATAAATGCTATTTACTCAATTGACGAATTTATGGAAGTCAGTTTGCTGTAATAGTTATCAATGTTATCATATATATATATATATACAGTGTTTACTATTTAAGTATGTTATATATGCAATCTCCTAATGTATGCATAAAAACGTGTTTATGCATAGATGTAAGTAACCACATAATGTAGGTACAAAAAATGTATGTTAATTAGGCCTAGTTTCAATAGTTCGGTGATTCTAGTCCGGTTCAAACAAATATATATGAACCGGACTAAACTCACCGAAATACTGAAACTAGGCCGTTAAGGCCGTTTAGGCTGAAAATTCGTGTCTTATTTATAAACCTACATACCTTATTTTTAAACTTAACAGAACTAAGACAGAATGTCAAGCTGTCAATTTTCTTTGCAACTTACAATGCTAAGATCAAGTAATTACATAGATGGATAGAATTAACACGTATTTATGACGTTAGCTTTGTCTTTTACACTCATGCGACACTCATGTGACAAAATTAGTCTTAAAAAAGAATGAAACAAATATGTTA
The DNA here is from genome assembly GCA_947034925.1 of Eudemis profundana. NCBI lineage: Eukaryota > Metazoa > Arthropoda > Insecta > Lepidoptera > Tortricidae > Eudemis > Eudemis profundana. The sequence goes on from OX344794.1 coordinate 34,701,069, forward strand.
CTCTCCTGGGGACAGAGCTGAAGAGTTAAAAAAGGAATAGAGGAGAAAAAGTACTATAAAAAATTAAAAATAAGTAGTAAAACATAAATTTATAGATTTGCAAATTTTGTCTATCTTTTTATCTGTTTGTTTGTTCGCGCATCACGTAAAAACTACCAGACCGATTTTCATGAAATTTGGGACATAAACAGGTAGATTCTGATCCCGGTTAACACATAGGATACTTTTTATCCGCTTAGCTGAAGCAAGAAATAGGTAGTCATTTATGCCACACCTGGCCATAAAGTGACTTTCAGCACGCTGCGCGTACGTAAAAAGCCGCTTTCTGGCCAAATGTAGACATAACATGATGCACACAACACGGGAGGTAATAAAGCTTTGTATTACCACCCTAGTTGTGTAATGTACTATTTCAGCTCCGCGAACGAGTTCGCGAGCGGGTCCACTACTAAGTATTTAACTGTTATTGCGCATTTCGTGAAAAGCATGTACTTTAGCAGAATATGCTTGATGAAAGAATATGCTTCAAAATATTTGACCCCAAAAATGGGCTTTGTAATATGGCGGTGAGCATCAATCTGCGTTCGAAAGAAATGGCTCTCAATATTTGTCGAGGCGCTGTCACCATAGTCTGGCCAGTCATATGCGGCTGTGGAAACCAGTGCCAAATTAAATATAGGTATCCTAGACAGCAGTGGCGTGGCGTAAAAGATATCCTCAGGCAAGCCGATGCAGATTTAGTGTACATTTTCCTTAAGAGCTATAGAAAAAGGTGCTCAAATGCCTGGTATTAGGCAAGCCGGTAGGGGTCGAGTTCTTTGGACGCCACGCTACTGTTAGACAGGCAACCCCGTATTTTGTTTCTGCTTATTATGGTTAAGAAATAAATTAAAAAAAAAAAAAATCTGCTTATTTCGGGATGTACATTGACCATGGCCACAGGTCAGATTAATAGTTGCAGCGACTACCAGCTAGCCCGCTTAAATTTATCACCTATAAACCAAATATTTTTAACTCTTTCTAAGGCCGGCAGTAAGCCTAAATAACCTCGTTTTTTTAACTCGGTTAATAAAGAGATAAAGACGAGTTAATATTTTTGCACTAGCACTTAGACGCAGCTGAGACAACGCAACGACGTCTCGTGGGCAGTCGTACACTCCCTAATTAGTTTCCGATGTTTTTAACCGAGTTGATGAGGTTATTTAAAAAGCATGGTTCATTTTACTTCTTAGTTGATTTTTGTTTACGAACCGCGAGTTTAAAGTCTTCTTGTGCTTCCTTTCCTGCAAGGAAACCTGACTTTGCCGAATATCAGTTTCTGTCTTTTCATTAACCGACTTCAAAAGAAGGTTATCAATTCGACTCGTATGGTATGCAATATTGTCAGAATTGCACAGTTTTTATATATGTAACTCTATACCAGCTTCTAAACGTGTGTGCCCATCCATAAGTGTATGTATTTATGTATGTTTGTATATTTGTATGTTTGTACGCGCATATCTCAAAAACTATACCTAAGTAGCATTGCAAAAAATATTTTTTAGTTGGACTAGTCTAACTTAGAGAACTCTGCAAGTTTCATCAAAATTTCATCACAACAGAGTAATTCAATTACTACTAAAATTAAGAAGTAGAAGTAATAAAAAGGTAATTTAAATAAAGTAAATTTTTAAAACAAAAAATAAAAACCGACTTCCAAAAACTTAAACTAAAAACCAAAAAATAATATGTTAATTACCCCAAAGAAATGGATAATCAAAGATTCATAGATACATATACAGATATTTATAGTTTTTAACCTGTTATTTTTGAAGTTGGTGCCTGCCACGCAAAGCTGGCTGTGTTGAGCTCCTTAGCTGGCACCGACTTCAAAAATAACAGGTTAAAAACTATAAATATCTGTATATGTACATATGAATCGTTGATTATCGATTTCTTTGGGGTAATTAACATATTATTTTTTGGTTTTTAGTTTAAGTTTTTGGAAGTCGGTTTTTATTCTTTGTTTTAAAAAATTACTTTATTTTTAAATTTTTAGTGGTGCTGGATAAATACTGTTTTAACCAGATAAACTTAAGTCTATTTAGATAAAAGAAAAAAAATCCAAATCGGTCTAGACGTTTTCAAGTAACCGAGGAACAAACCTACATAAAAATTGCTCTTTGTCTTGAAGTCGGTTAAGACAGGAAACTTATTTCTAATAAGAAATGCACGAGAAAGTAAGAAAAATACTTTTTATATTTGAAAGATCCCATCATCAGATCCTGATTTGGTTGCAATGGGTCCACCTCGGAGGTATACCCTTTAAAACAAAAAAAGAATTTTCCAAATAGGTTCAGCCGTCTTCAAGTAATCGGGGAAGAAATCTAGATACAAATTTACTCTTTGTTTTGAAGTCGGTTAACACTAGAAACTTGTTGCTAATAAGAGATGGACGAGAAATTACGTAACATACCAAAATCGCTATATGTGTGCCTATAATATTTGAAGAGTTCCCTCGATTTCTCCAAGATTCCATCATCAGATCCTGACTTGGTTGCAATGGGACCACCTCGGAAGTCTACCCTTTCAAACATAAAAGGAATTTTCCAAATCGGTCCAGCCGATTTCAAGTAATCGGTGAACAAACAAACAAAAAAAAAAATCATATATATGAATTGAGAACCGTCCTTCTTTTGGAAGTAGGTTAAATGAACAAACACACAAAAAAAAATAAAAAAAAACATACAGACGAATTGAGAACCGTCCTTCTTTTGGAAGTCGGTTAAAAATTAAACCAACTTTTTTATGCAACAATTTTTTTTAGGACTGTGCCAGCCTTTTTTAACGGTACGATACGAGAATGGCACCGACCTCAAAAAATTGTCTGGATAAAAGTTTATTTCCTTATTTTTTGAAGTAGATTTAATTTTTTTAATGGGAAATATTTAATTGAGCTTCTAAAATTCTAAATGAGCATTTTAAAAAATATAGCCTTTTTTATTTGTACAAAATCTTTAAATCAATTATTGTGTCTATATTACTTAAGCTATAAATAAATAATAAATGAACTGCAAATAAGGTCATATAACAATTATGTTTGGTATACATAAATAATATTTGATAGTCTTTTTTAATGATTGAGTTTTTTTAATGCTTGGTTGTATTTATTATGAAGTATGCCTTTTAAAATTGGTCTCGTAATAAATACACTTCGATCTTTATTATAACTAAACTTACCAACTATTTGGTCAAAAAAATAATATTTTTGGTATATATTTTTAATGAAAAAAATATTTTTAATGGAATTTATACAACGATATTTTTAATGAAATTTACAGGATAATAGATTGCCGTGTTAGTCTGCTAGGAGCGTAGCTGATGTAAAAAGTCGATTCAAATGTGAACCTGACCTCTCGCAAAACAGAAGAAGGGGGGGAGCCCCGCGCATAGGAAATGCAAAGAAATTAATCCCCTTTTTCTTTTAGGTTAGGTTGGTTAGGTAGCTTACGTCCCTAAGGGCTTCGTCGATTTGCTGGCGGATTGTAGCTGCTTCGAAAAAAAACACGAAATTAAAAGTTATTTTTATCAATTTATTAGCTCTCTCAAAGTGTAATTTTTAGATTTCAAATATTTGCATTTGCGTAGCTTTAAACAGAATAAAATATCGCTCGATTTGATTTATTCTATATCTCACAGAAAAAAGCTCAATAATTAAAAAATATGCTCATTTATACTTTTCTGCTTACTGTTTCTGCAAAATTAAAATGCTCATTTAAATAATAAAAAGATCGTTTAAATACATGCCTTTTTAGGGTTCCGTAGCCAAAATGGCAAAAACGGAACTCTTATAGTTTAGTCATAGGGGAGGCCACTCCATACATGTTACAGACGCAAATTATTATTTTTTTTAGAAAATATCTACCTGTGGTACATAGTTCGACAGTTCTTTCAAAAATATTTTAAGGTTCCTAAGTAATGTTTTTGATTAAGTGAATACCTTTGGAAATAATCGACCCTAAAGTTGTGAAAAGTGTGCCCCCCCCCTCTATCTTTTAAACCGTGTGTCCGAAAAATATAAAAAAAAAATACAAAAATAACGCTTAATTAATACTTTGAACGAAAATTATTTTCATCAAGATCCGATTAACCGTTTTAAACCACTATAAAGTTCCTAAGTAATGTTTTTGATTAAGTGAATGTATTTGGAAATAATCGCTCCGAAAGTTGTGTAAATTGTGTCCCCCCCCCCCTCTATTTTCTAAACCGTGCGTCCGAAAAATATAAAAAAAATCACGAAGGTACCGCTTAATTAGTACTTTCAACGAAAATTATTTTCAACCAGATCGATTGTACCGTTTTTGAGTTATTGCCGATAAACTGCGCTTCTCAACAAAAGGACGTAATTGCTATGAAGATACGCTCTTTTGTTGTTGTACTTTTTTACATCGTATTTTTTACCTTATAGTTAACGGCTATGGAACCCTACACTGAGCATGATCCGACATGCTCTTGGCCAGTTATTTAATAAATTTTTATGTATAATTCCAATGCTTTTTAGGGTTCTGTGGCCAAAGGGTACATTATTACTAAGCATCCGCTGTCTGTCCGTCCGTCACAGGGCTCTAACTTTTGAACCGTAATAGGTACAGACCTAACATTTTCACATATAAGGTGTATTTCTATTGTCGCTATAACAAAAACCGGACAAGTGCGAGTTGGACTCGCGTGGAGAGGGTTCCGTACGTTCAAAACAATATAACACTATTATACTTTACTGCATAGACTTCTTATAGGTTTTCCTGTAATCTATAGATGCATTTTTTTTTTCAAAATTCTAGGTCCAATACTTTTGGACATAATGGGGAGAATAGTCAATTTTGCCTATTTTCTTAAATAACTTCAAAACTATTAATATAAAAATTATAAAAAAAAATATATTAGAGATTCTCAGAGTGAGCCCTTTCATTTAATATGTCACACAATATGGTTTGCTAACTTTCTTTTTATTTACTAGTTGACCACCTCAAAAGTGGCCCTCATGATTAAAATTCATAATTTTCCGGGAAACGCCCGTGTTTAAGTCATTAACCTTAACATATGTACCAAATTTCAACTCAATCGGTTCAGTACTTTCGGAGCAAATTGGCTGTGACAGACAAACAGGCAGACAGACAGTCACACGAGTGATCCTATAAGGGCTCCGTTTTTTCCTTTTGAGGTACGGAACCCTAAAAATAATAAAAATAAAATAAAATTCGAAGTCCATACATGACTAACTTGCACCAATAGTTTTTTTTTTCAGTTTTAATGTGAGTTACCTCAACAAGCTTCAAAATTTTGTTTTTTTTTCGATAAGGAAGTTAAAAATGCCTCATCGGTATCCTTACATCACCATGCTATTGCTAGGCTTGCTATGGTGTCTTTCTACGCTCAGACTAGAAAAATTACTCGAACACCCGAACTTTTTTTATTCATAATTAATTGAGAAGCTCATTAATTGTGATTACCACTAAAGCTTCATTGAAAAACCTGATTTCGATTCACAATGCATACCTAATCTTTTAAGGCATTAAGCTATCCTTAAAAGCAGCCATATAAAGAGTGGTTCAGAAAAATAGTAGAACGCAAAAGGTTTACATGATTATTTAAAACTACAGCTTGATAAAAGAGACTGCAAGCACAAAACATGTTCTAATCGTGATTCGAGTCCACGTTAAAAATAAAACAAGTATAATTAATTATACGTGTCATAATTTTACAAATTAAGAGTATCGACGACCTTTCGCTCGGAGACGAGATACAATTTGCCTTTTGGCAGTTATGATCTTATTTGTAATTTTTTTCGTCTCAAACCCTTATCCTCAACCACTGCTTGTCTTCATTCAGTAATGAAAAACTATATGTAGAATTTGAGAGCCTTACTTGTTGTAGATTTATGTATATTTGAATATTTACCGACCTGAATTTACTGCTGCTGAGCAGATTTTCTAGTTAAGTGTACAGAATGAATTTTCCGGGGGTGGCTTCAAATGATAATATTGGAGTTCTTTTAAAACGGACCCAAAAACCAATGATATGATAGTACTTCCGAAAGTATTTATACTATACATTATATAACAAAGAGAAACTGTTTATTGTAAATAAGCCGGAAATAAAATACAAATGCTGCTACTATTTTTCCGGACGACTCCTTAGGTAAAATTTGCCAACTTTGAATTAAAAACTAAACTCTTTGAAAACGTGTATTTATTTATTTATTGTTATTTTCGGTGTAATTTCGTTATTATTTTTTGTTTCTGATCGCAATAGCACAAGTCGATGACATTATAACTTGGTTTCTTTGCAATCGTGTTCGCATTTAGGAATACCTACTAAACAGTACTACTACCTATAATATATTATTTTAATTTAGCGTTTTTTTTTATTCCAAAATATTGCGTTTCCAGCACCGCTTAATGCTGGCGTTACCTGCAAGGAACTATATTATATATTATTTTATTTTTATTATTTATGACCAATAGCACGAAACATAGGGTCGAGGTAGACGGGCAGACAATATGCTATGTCGACGAGTATCTATATTGAGGCCAATTAGTTTCTTTCAGCCAAAGGCAGGATAAAAAGATCGAAAGACGAATCCAAAACGGCTGAAAGAGCTATCAATAGCCTTAAAACGAAAACTCGTCGATATGTGCATTCTGCCTATCCTAACCTACGGTGGCCAAACATGGTCACTTACCGAGTCGCTAAAGACGAAATTGAAGGTTTACCAAAGAGCGATGGAACGCAGTCTGCTAGGCGTGAAACGAACTGACCGGGTTCGGAACACTACGCTGCGCACCCAAACCCAATCCCGTGGGTGCCGCAAGACGGGTGGCGACGACGTGGTAGGCCGCTGCGAAAATGGCGGGTCGATCTGGACGCATTTCTTAACAGCTGGCCAGAATTTATTCGGAGCCGGGACGAATGGAAATCAAGGGGAGACGCCTTTGCCAAGCAGTGGGACACTACGATACGCTAAAAAAACAGTTTTGATTTTAAGCGACGAAAATAAATCTTTAAAGAAAAGTTGCTTTATTTACATTAAAATAGGAACAGACCAGTAGTAGAGAAATTGTCGAAAGGGCTTCTACACGTTGGCATCAGCCCCGCGCACGCATCCCAAAGGTCCGGGACATCATTGTCCCGTCAACGGGTAAAAAAGATAAAATAAGGACTTAAAACTAAAATAAATCTAGGTACGAGTAGTTACCTAATATTAAACATACCTAATGAATAAAAAAAACCGGGCAAGTGCGAATCGGACTCGCCCACCGAGGGTTCCGTACAAATTTGCAGGCCCATATTAATATTGAAGTGCCCTATAAATTTCCGTAGTAAAAAGTATATTTTTTATGATTTAATTTCAAATGTATTTTTTCAGATGTTTCCCTATAGTTGTAGTATAAGGCAGTATTTTGCAATTTCATAGTGCTAGGTCAATGGAAAGTACCGTATACCTAAATTTTCATTGCCTTGAGTTGAGAGTATCGCAATATCCGTTTTTTGCGGCATAAACGGCCGTATCTTTTTTTTACGTTGACTTAGAAGTATGATTTTTGAGACCTGAGTAGATATACGGTTTTATTTTGAACTCGATACCTCCACGCGTTCTCGAGATAAAGGTCCTTGACAGACAGACGGACGGACAGACAGACAGACAGATGGACAACAAAGTAATCCTATAAGGGTTCCGTTTTTTCCCTAATTGTCCAAGTTCGAGCCGGATTCACCCACGAAAGGGTCCCGTAAAAGTCAAAGTCAAAGTCAAAGTACTTTATTCTTCAATTTAGGCATAATACAATGCACTTATGAATGTCACGATTTACCACCGGTTCCAGTGTAAACAAAAAAAAACCTCTGCCCCGAGAAGAACCGGCTAAGAAACTCAGCGAGGTATAGCTTTTCCAAAACAATTACAATATTAATATTATTATATTAACTTACCTATATACCTTACTACTAAAAAAACGCCAAAAAGCGTTTCTTGTTCATCTTTCATTTTATTACCTATTGTTTATTATTTGTAGTTATAGCGGCAATAGAATACACATTCTGTAAAAATTTCAAGCTTAAGTACCTACCTATTACGCTTCAATAGATACAGCCCTGTGACAGACGGACTTGACGGACAACTGGACAAAACCATAGTTAACGGCGTGGATATACGTAACATTATGATTTTAGCATACGGGTGTAATAGGAGAGGATTTTTTTGGTAGCAGTAGAGGGTTTGCTCTACAAGTTTATGCCTATAAGAATCCAGCAAGAAAATTAGACCCATAAAGCCCTTAACTTCGGTAATGTCCACAGAAAAGACGAGAACACTAACTCATGCTAAAAAATCAGTATGAGCCATACATCTTTTTATTCGTACTTACTTTTTAACTAATTTACCTATTATAAAACATAGCCGTTGTATGAATAGTGTAGTAGACATCAAAGTGAGATCGGTACCTAACGGAGGTATGATTACGTTACGGCCTGCCACGCCACATACACAAAGAACTAACTGGAAAGCAGCGTTTCGCAGCGCTAGCCCTCGTTATCAGTCGCGCAAGAACCTAATCACTTTCATTGCAACCCCGCGAAGGAGGTCGCCGCGGCTATCACCTATCGCACGCAGTGTGTCCCGCGCAGCAGCCGCGCGCAGGCGTGCGCATGGCCCCCGCGTGACAGTTGCGCCCCGACACGCGACGCGACGCCCGGCCCGCCGGGAATGGAGGCCTGCTGCGCGATCAGAGCTGCCGAGGACCTTGTGGGCGACCAGGTACGAGGCCCGCATATTCTGGAACACCGGTCCGCGTACGTGATCGGTGCCAATTAAGTCGAGTGCAGTTTTGACCAGCGAGCCCGTTCCGATGTGCCACCGAATTGGGACACCGGCTTGCGCCGGCGCTACATGCGATCGATCTATCCCGGGCACGGTCTCTATGCCGGCGAGGTCCGAGCTGGATATACTCAAGGCTTTCCTGAGTGCTGGTGTACAAGATTAGTGTTTTGGTACAGATTAATAGTGCTGGTTCCGAAATCGGCCCTTATATCGGGTGCGTCAACGCAGCGGCCTGTTATTTCAGTCTGGATACCGTGAAATTCGGCTTGGATTTTTGCTCTTACAATAATAGGTATACTCCTGTGGAAATGGAATGGGCTTAGAATGCCAGCCAATTTAATGGACGATTTAACGTATAAAAATACTCATGGTGATGACAGGGAATCCAGATACAAAGATACTAACTGATAATACTCGTATATATGTTGCGCTCTTAGCGAAATCATTTGTTCTGTATATATAAATGTATAAGCTATTATGATTTTAACTTCATTTGTTCTCATAGTGCAGGATATTACAATTTTATATTATGATTCGTAAATGATTCATTGCATTACTAGTAAAAATAATGGTAATAGGCATCAGGAAATCAGAAATATTTTTATTGTTAGTTTACAGCAACTGCGCCCGTTGAGTTCCTAATTATTTTCTACAAACTATATGTTGGTATTGCAATGGAAATCCATCTTGATGGCAAAACTGGACAAGTTGATTAATTTATGTAACGAAATTAACCATCATTATCAATTATTACCTACCAGCACAAACGCCTCTCAACTCTACTTACTATACGTCTAAAAATCTCCACGTCGGAACCATATATTGAAGATACGTACTAATTAATAAATATTCACTTTTACAGATACATTTAAAAATAGTAAAAGAAACCGATGCATTAGTTGAATATTCTGACTACTTATAAAACAGCTTATAAAGCAGCTTTGCTTATTATATTCATTTAAACATTACGCCCGCCCCGCTATAAGAAAACGTCACACCGATCAAATAATTGTATATACCTACACTCTGCGCTGAGTGAAACACCTATAAACGTTCTTATTAAGTTACTATTTCATTTTATTTTAATTAATGATTAGTTCGGAGGATAAATGTCAGCAAGCCTGCGTACACTCGTAGAAAAGACATCAACGCCGCCCGTCGGCCCACGCCGGGATACCCGCGGGCTGGCCAAGTCGCAACACCAATTTCAGGCAAAGCTTACATATGCTGAGTAAGGGTCAGGAGCGTTTCAACCACCCATTCCCGTATGTTAGCGAATATACAGTTATACAATGAAAAATGCATAAACTTTTGAGGAATATAGATAAAATATTAGCGGATCTTCTTATTCTCATTTAAATTTGAAGCATTTACTATCGTACTCGTATATTTTTAATATTTGGTAGCACACGTAAAGGAGCGGTAGACTCACTTCTGAGCCTTACCCTGCTATTAAAATTAACCAAGCTTCTTCAGTAGATACCTCTAACACAATGAGCCGAGCGACTCCTTGTCGTGCGACAAATGTTAGCTAGCAGTTTTTTATGTAGACTATTGATGTGTCTCGCGACAAATGAAGTCGGAGCTATTAGAGTTAACCCGGCAAAACTTATGGTAGGAAGTGACAAACATGATACAACTTAGGTATATGTCAGCAATTCATGCAGAATAATCCATTCTTATCACTACGAAATAAAGAGACACTAGTTTCCTTCTCCTTTTGTAATGATTATCACCAACTACCGTTGTATTACAATTGACTGGCATTTAAATAGGTAATTTACTATTAATACAGTAGCAAGTTTATATCTGAATTTTCCTCTTCCAAAAATGTTGCATAAAGATGGAGATGATCATGACAGGGCTCGGAACCGGTATTTTGCAAAAAAACCCCGAAATAGCCCAATATTTTGAATGTTTTTATGCTTTTAATGTATTTAAGTAACGACTTCGTATTATTAGATTGTCTATTTAAAAATGAAATAATAAACCAAAGAACGAACAGAACGGAAAAATTACGGTATTTTTGTATGGAATACCGGTATCCGAACGTAAGATGTTGAAATAATACTTGGAGTTTGTTATTCAGAAAAACTTTTGATTCAAGATTACATTTAGTGAAATGTCTAAGCCTTGGCTCCTACCGTGTAATAATCGAGTCGATATTTAGCGCATAATCTGAAACTTATCAAACGTAATTGCCTCTTAATACAAAGTACCTATCAGAAACTAGCGATAGATAATTCTGAGGTTCAGATTTCATTTTACTCACTTTTTCTTGAGTGATATTGATTGGTCTCAGTGTCCTAAAATATGAATGTATTGAGCAATTGGATGCGATTTGAATTGGGATTTATAAACCACACTGGGCCCCTACTACAATATAACTTAACCAGAGTTGGGCAAAAATTTAGTTGACTAAGAATAAGAATAAAATTTGAAATTTTATTCTCAATCAAAATATTTGAGTAAGATTGAAAATCATGAGCAAGTTATTCTGATTTGATTTAAAATGATTAAATCATTTCATTTTTATTCTAAATGACGAATCAAATTTTGATTAATTTATTCAGACATACTATTAGTTAAAGTAACGTTTTAGTTGACTAATTGATATTTAGAATAAGATTAATTTTATTTAGGTTCTTATACATTTACTTTTTAAAAGGCTTACATATTGAAAGGCTTCAGGCCCTTGTAAATTTATTGAGACTCGAAAAGTCTTTAGGCTCGAAGCCTTTTTTTCGATAAATAAATCAATCAGAGGAATTAATTTTTACTAAAAATCATGATTGAATTTATTTCATTGGTGATTAAGTTAGTTTTACTCAAATTTTTGAGTGAAGAATAAATCTTAAGTGATTTAACCATTTCAAATTTATTCTGATTGAAACTGAAATGATTTATTCTCACGATTTTTTATTCTGATTGACGATTTTAGTCATGAGTGCCCAACACTGAACTTAACTAGCCACTTTGTAAAAGTAGGTATATAGATTAATAATAAAGTTGTAGTATTTGTGTAATTCAATTTAATACCTTGGTTAAGAACTTTCGCCTGAAATATACAGGTTGATTCGGAAGACGTGAGCGAAACCAACTCTACGGATTTAGTAAATGTTGATGCCAACCATAATACCTATTTAAGTCAAACACCCACACCTTTTTCCTTTCTTTTTACATTTTATTAAGTACAAAATTTAATTCTCTACAATCATGGTAGGTATTTATAAAAGTAACATAAAACCTCTTTAACTACTATGACAGCACTTTAATTATGAAGAGCGTAAATTGTCATTGTCATTTTGACAATGCCAACATTTACAAACATTTACAGGTAAAGCGGAGAGTATCGGTACTTGACGGAAGTACCTATTCTAATTGTAAGTAGATTAGAATACTACTTAGATTAGAGTAAATAATTTTAAACTTTTTGTTCTCAACGCCAGAAAAAAATTAACGTTAATCTAACTTAATACTGGTACCAATAAATAGCTTACAATTTACTGAATCCGTAGGGTCGATCCTGCCTATGTCTTCCGAATCACCCTGTAGTAAAAATCTCTAGGCTCCTAATCCATTATCAGCAAGTAAATTTGTAGGCCAATAACTAAATCTTAAATCTTAAATAATAAATAAATATTAGGGGACAATCTTACACAAATCGAACTAGCCCCATAGTAAGCTCAATAAGGCTTGTGTTATGGATACTAGACGACGATATATTTAATAGATACAAATACTTAAATACATAGAAAACATCCATGACTCAGGAACAAATATTCGTGCTCATCACACAAATAAATGCCCTTACTGGGATTCGAACCCAGGACCTCTTGCTTCGTAGGCAGGGTCACTACCAACTTAGCTAAAGCGGTCGTCAATATGACATTTCATTGAAGATTTACCCTGTCTATATGGGTGTTTCACCTTTGTTGTCGACTAAATTCGTGTAACGCAGTGGGTTCTACCGGCGAGACACCTTTTTGCTTCGCTAACTTGTACCTATTGACTGCCACACTGCTGTTACGTTTTATCAATACAAAAGATATCCTGTTTTAGAGGTAATCTCGTAAATTTTGTAAGCGCTCATTCATAGGAATACATAATAGCAGAGATATACTACTCTTCTCTAGCCATTTTTTAGACTCTCAGGTAGATTCTGGTATATATTTAAAAAAGTATAGGTATTAATTTGAAAACATAATCGATTGTATACGACGAAGACAGAATGTTATGAAAGAGACTGAAAAGTGCAAGCCATTTGGATAACATGTATGTATTAACTAGTGTTCAACTAAGTATTCATTGGCCGACGACACTTAAAACTTAGGTGTTGAATATCTTCAATTACTTAAGCACACATCAAAAGTCATATGAGTCACATGCCACCAATAAACAAATTCCTCTTCTTTTCCACATGGAAGCTCAGCAGTACGGTTACTTATGAATAATAGGAATCGTTTGTTGTCCACAATACAGTGCCGAATGGTTTCCAATCTTAGCATTTGCATAATAAGCTGATAGTTTGAATGAATGGCTTCGATGTCAGCTTTTTATTATTAGCCCCAAAGCAGACAGAATCGATGTCAATGCGAAGGCAATATAATAAAAGATTTGAATTGTTAAATACTTTGATACTTTGATACATGGTTTATAAGCAACATGATTTGTTTGACACACGAACCGACAAGAGAAAACGTTACACGAGTAGTGCCCATTATTGCGGGACTCAACCAGTAGAATTATTGTAATAAGTAAGAACATATTTCGTACTGTACTTAATATGGTTAATTATTTGTAAAGTATTTTATTATTATTATGTATTGAGTAGAAACGTTTACAATAATTCTTACTGCTAGGACAAAGTCCCACAAAAGCAATAATTGGTTTGACTTTGTGATCACTGGGATCTGGGATCAGAGTCTCAGGATAGGTACCTACTTAAAAATGTATATGCTATGGAATTAAGGTTTGTTTTGTTATAATGTATGTTTCAATCTTGTAAAGTTTATGTAGCCTTTTCCGGGCGGGAAAATTGTTGTATGAAAAGTTCCGACTGTTGTGACAGCTCATATCACCCGTTCAAGCACAAAAAAAAACCTTTTACTATTCGAGCGCGGCGCTAGTGTCTGCACGATTGATCGTTATCGTCCCGATAACGAAAAAAGAACTTGTACACAGAATGTTCCAAAGTTTATTACACGATTGTATAGAAGCCGGGTGGAAAGGGATAAGTTGTATTATTTGCAATCATAATTATTTGTGCAGAATTTATAGATGGTCGGACTTGCGAGCTTTTGTCAGCCGTCTTCGAAACATATCATATTATTGTACTAAGGCACTTTTGTTAGAAAGAGCTTATCGATTTAATGAACACTTTCACTGTCATTTTAATCAAAATCCGTAATCGATGTTTCCAGATTTGAAGGTTTTACCTGGTTTCCAGATTGTCCCTGGCGGCAGCCGCTGGGCCGCACCTCACGCGCCCGGGCTTCTCGACTCATGGTTTCAGATGCAGATGCAGGTTAGAGTATTATCACTTTTTTAACACTTTCACGATCTGACAAAAAATTGAACATCACCACAGAATCTGACAGAGCCCGCTGGGTGGGTTTTTGAGGCCAATAATGTGCAACGCAAAATCGGCCGGCATTGGATTGCTGGTCGCGAAAGTGTTAACATTCCTGGTCCTAGTTCATGAAGGATCAAGAACCTATGGAATACCATTTTAAAACGATCAGAAGTTGGAGAATAAAGAAAATCATATCACACACCACCATACCACCTTATGATTTATTAGCGTATAAAGTTACGCCTTTTTACGCATAAAATTAAAAACAGATTCTTAAAACCGTAACTGGGTCGATTTCAGAGCGTTTCGACCGCGGCGGTTTTTCTCATTCGTGTTCAAGCAAATATAGCAGCAATCGGTGGTGACAATAGTTAACTTTTATTTAAAATGAAGACGGTATCGAGGCTACACATGATTTAATCAAAAGTTGTCGTCACTCGATAGTCCTTCACAGTAAAAATCGAGTGACACTAATGAATTAAAAACACGCTGGAGAAACGCCTGAAATCCACCCAACTATAGTTAAAAGCCGTAAGACATATTTAGCTCATATTGGCTACACAGATGTGGAAAAGCTCACATAAGGTACTTACAAATTAGTAACTATATTTTAAAATATAGTACCTTACATTGACTTATGGATTAATTAGTCCAAAATAAATTATTTTTATTTTATATATTTAAACAATATACTTTAAATAGAAATTGAGAAAACTTTTCATATGATCTATTGCTTTCATTTACCGAATAAGGTGTTTTTATTCGTCTCAAGATCTAAAATTCCTTCAATCGGTTAGATAATGTGTAGACGTAATTCGGTAAATGAAAAACTCCTCGAGTGGTTTTTACAGATATAGCAAAACGCTATCTTTATTTTACATCATTATTTTATAACTGCACTTAAAACAACTACTAACTAAATGAATGCACCTCGTTTTTGCTCCCGCAATTTGTTCATAATTATTGTAGCTAGTAGGAAGCATATTTGATACTTTTAAGGGTTCCGTGACTCAAAAGGAAAAAACGGAACCCGTAGAGGATCACTTTGTTGTCCATCCGTCCGTCTGTCTGTTTGTCTGTCCGTCTGTCAAGACCCTTATCTCGGGAACGCGTGGAGGTATCGAGTTGAAATAAAACCATATACTCAGGTCTACAGTCCCTTGAAGCTGTGATAAAATCAAACTTCTAAGTTTAGGGTAATAAAAAAACACTCCCGAGGAAACCAAACTTCAAGGGTCCCGTTGACCTAGAACTATGAAATTTGGCAAGTAATACCGTCTTATACTACAAGTATAGGGAAAATATGAAAACTATACATCTTTAATTAAATCATTAAATAAAATAGACTTTACCGAGGGAATCAAAATATATAGGGCACTTAAATATATGTACCTATAAATGTGTACGGAACCCTCAGTGGGCGAGTCCGACTCGCACTGGTGCGCGTTGTTTTTAGAATAGTAACCAGTATTCACTATTTAACAATGAGCGCAAAGAAATAATTAATTTCTAATATACCGGTAGAATGATTAAAAACTAAAACACGCAAACAGCAGAAAAACTTCTTGTTGATAGTGGCTTTTTAATAGTAGTCTCAATTATCATAAAAAGTATACACGCTGTTATAGTTTTATAATGTACCTTCACTCTACTCTTATTCATCGCTTTAATTGAATTAAAATGTATATATTTTTAAATAGATGGGAATTAAGTAAAGTAATACGTTAGCGAGAGTTTGGGGCTTAACATGCAAAAATGTAGGCCTCTTTAATTCCATTTTGGCGAAACCCCACTCAAAGGTCGCCAAGTTTGTATACGGTTTTTTTAAAGCATAGTGTACGAATTTGGTAACCTTTTTGTTTATTTTTAGGTATTTATGTAAATTTTTTATGGTATTTTTGCTTTGAAGATTGTACGGTAGAGGCTTAACGGAGCTGGCATAGTCAGTCTGACAAAAGCTCCTTAAAAATAAAGATTAAAAAAAAAAAAAAAAGTAAAGTAATAAACATATATGAATAAAATAGTTCCGGTAGAAGCGTGTATAAGTCGGTAGAGCGCTAATAGTCTGCTAATTGCTCGGCTGATTCTGATTGGCAGTTTTTACGCATTCTGTTGGATTTAACGTCCAAGAAATCAATATACGGTAGCCAATCCTGTTAAGTTTATAGTATTTTATGCAACAGTTGTATAAGTAGGCTCAAAAAATGCGAATGGCGCGAGTATCGCAAATAGAGACGCCATGAGCGTTTTTTGACTTACTCGTAATTATACAACGTTGCATACAATACTTTTTCTACGACTAGATTTAAAAATATAAAATACAAAATTAAATTAAACAAGGCAAATATGACATAATATGACTGACAGAATGTGTCTATGGTAAACTTTTTTTAAGTTGACGTATACTCGCTAATGACACGCAGTGACGATATTTAAAATACTTTTTTTTATGTTGGCATCAATGAATTTAGTTCGAAAAGTTTTGTTTTTCTTAAAAAAAAACGTAAGAATTGTTTGTTAAGTTGGTAGTTGTGCATTTTTATCGTAAAGTTAGAATTGAGCGCTTAATCCTTGACCTAAGATTAACCTAGATTTAGAAGTATGTGGCTGCTAGCAGTGTCGTTTTGCGACTATAACGATACTAGTGCTGGTATAGACTTCTCTGAACTCATATTATGTATGTTCTTATATTAGTGTTCGTGACCAAGTAAAAGACAGATTAGAAAGACAGACAGGAGTAGAAAAAACAGTTTTAACACTCAGGCGGGGTAACTTTATTCAGTTATAAAATATTAGCGCTGAGTACGTTGTTGTGATGTGGTTGTGGTAAATGTGAGGTGACACTTACTGATAGCCAAAGAGTGTAATGTCTGTCTGTACTTATTTTAATCTCGTTTTATTTGTTTATTAAAAAAAACAGACGTGTTATCGAACTTTTAAATAACAACATACACAAAAACCATTGAAGTGTGCGAAGGAAGTCACAATTTTTATCGTTATTAGGTTGTGTGCCGTGGCGCGAGACTCCTGCTGCTCCACGTTGCATTTAGTGTGTCTGATTCCAATGAACAATCACGCGGTGACCCCTATTTCTAATCGTTTATCTAATTATTTATTTTGTACTCATAGACCAAAGAATCATATAATCAGAAGCGATAGAAAGTAACAGAAAAATCCGCAATGGTATAATATATTATAAATTACGCACCCGGGGCAGTGATGGACCGTTCTCGAGACGTTTCGGAAACAAGAGAATATCAGGAGAAGCTTCTCGAGAAAGTTCTCCGTGGCGTAAATTTCTGAGTAAGTACCTTATATTCTTGAGCTATGAATTTTTTGTTCGCTTAAAACTTATTATTTTTGTTGTTTATTACTATTTGCAAACTATTGTGGCCAACAGGTCATTCTATCAATGAAATTCTCTTTGTTCTCGAGAATTTTCCGGGAAATATCCTGTCTACTGATCGTGTCCATTGATATGCAGATGACAGTGACTGGAGATACATTTTACACGGGCCGAGCAAACATCCCTCGTCCAAGGGTGGAAGAAAGTGAACAACTCATGGCCAAAATCGAGAGCACGAGTCTCTGATTGGGCTCGGGACAAATTAGTCCAGTTCAACCCCACCAAAATACAAGTTTGCACGTTGACTGCTAAGGAAATTCCATTTACTGTGGCTCCGCAATTCCTAAACACGGCTTTCAACATTTTGATAAGTTTTGGGATCCTACTTTTCCAGTGACGTTCAGTTTCGTCACCTATAAGAGAAACCGAAGCTGGTATCCAAAAAGCTTGGTGTGCTGAGTTTGGTGTGAAGCGGTACTTCACGTCTGGGCAAAGACAGCTGTTGTACAAATCGCAGGTCTGTCCCCATATGGAGTACTGCTATCATCTTGTCCCTCTTGACTTGGTTCAAAAACACATTGTGTTAAACATTTGAAGGGGTAGTGATTTAAGGATAGACTTCGCCTCTTTATATGTATGTTTTACCGTTTGTATAATAGGCTGTTAATATTGTTCATTATTAGAAACAGCTACCGAGGAAGAACGTTTCCGAGATGTTTTTTGGGATTATAGAGAATTTTGCCGTTAGAATATTTATTCAAGATACTTACACTCATTTACGAATGCCTATTAACCACAATAAAAAACATTTAAGCCCAAAAAAATAACTGTATTTTATATTTAAATTAAAGTTAAAGTTGGCCGGAAATTTTTCATCGTGAATCTTTCCGAGAAGTTTCCCGGGAATTTCTCGAGAACATAGCGAATTTTGCTCTCAGAATATTCTATAAAGTTCAGATACCTTGCGAACGTCTATCAATAACATATACGAAGACATAAAAGCAAAGTTATACTATTTTTTTTTGTATTTATGTACTTTCTCAGAAATTTCCGTTCCCGGAGAACTTTTTCGAGAACATGAAAGAATTCTCAGGAGAAGGAACTTTCGAGAACAAGAACGATCTCGCCGGCACATCACTGACCCGGGGTGGTTAAATAAAGAATAACCCAGATCGCAGGTTTAAGTATGTAAATAAATATGCGATTTGGGGCTTCCTTTATTATTCACCGTGGCACCATTTGACATCGTCCGCCAGGAAGTGGCTTTTTTTCCCTTCGCATCGGACGGAAAATGCCCCTTACTGCTTGGGGTGACGTAAAATCTATTTCGTTTAATATTAACCCATACAAAAACAATCGATATGCTTAATAAGGTGAACATATTGTATCATACAGTCAATCAGTAGTGCGTGTACGGATTGGTTTCGTAAATGTAATACACAGGAACGTTTTCCCGTGCGTAGCGCGTGTAAAATAATATTAAACGCACCATTACACCCGCGGGCACTGTGACATCGGCCATTGTTCGCTTCCTCCATACATCCACGTTACATCACTTGGAGCCAGCAACCGGAGCTACATGAAAACGAAACTTAAATGAAAGCACTCACCAGACTTATCGAAGTATTTAATGAAACTTCTAACATGCCTAGGCTGGAAGACTGACTCGTTAACAGTTCGGAAGAAGTTTGATTTAACTATAGAACAATTGTTTAAATACGAACGATACGAACTTGGCCCAAGACTTTTTATTCCATTAAAAGATGTACATATCTTTCTGAACCTCTGTTACTTTCAGCACACCTGGTGCTTTCACCACCCCAGGCGCTTTTGTACCTACTTAATTTCATATAATTTACGTACATTGAAGAAAGTTTGATGAAAATATATGAAAAAGGATATTTTGAGGTTTTTAAATGGATACTTTTTTGAATGTTGCTATATGTGAGTGACCGATTTCAACCAATTTAGGAACAAGGATAGCTGAACATCTCCAGATGGTTCTTAAGTACTTATTTTCCGACAAGGCTAAAGCAAAAAAAATATTGTTTTGACTTTATTCATTCGCAGGCGAATCTTTTAGTCTCTATTATAATTATGTATTTGTAATAATAGCACACAGTGCCTCAACTCTTCTGTTCGTGAATTAGTGCATTTTATTTTCTGCATTGATGTTGGGTTTTTGCCCTAAGTTTCAATTAGCATTATACACTTCGGTGATTTTACTCAGTTGCGTAAGCACAAACGTAAATGAGATTCATAATATGATTGGGGTGGAGGGGGGCGAGGGGCGGGGAGTATAGTGACAGGATTCACGGTCCAACTGACGAACACAATGATCGCACTCAATACGCGATCGATTATGCCTATATACGTATCTATACTGTACGTATGTGTACAACATAGGACCCATTACCTATTAGTAAAGTTTGTACCTTCACGAGTCGTTTAATAGGTACATCTCTATTTTCTATTTACAATGTGAATTAAGCCATTATACTTTTTAGAGTACTTATCCGTTACATTTACGTTAAGAGAGCCCTAAAATAAAACCACGTCTAGATAGATATACTTGCCATTTGCCATTAACACTGTGTATTTACTGTGGTAATTTAACAGACAACTCGTGTATTATAAACATTGTACCATTAATTGTTTTTTCATCACACTTGCTCGAAAATGGTGTTGTTACACGTAGGTTTTGCGGGCCGTAAATGACCTATTACGCCCTAGGGCGTAATGGTTTTTTTTTTTTATTTGAATACCTACGTTGGTTCTGTTTTACTCTTATTTGTCATGTTCAATGGAAACTTACTTTTTAACTTTTATCACTGAAATATTTATTTAAAGATAACTGTTATTGCAAATAGGGTTTGCAATCCGAATATTCGAATATTCAAATTATCCGAATATCCGCTGCATATGAAATTCGGATTTGACGGTATTAATTATTCGGATAATACGGATATTTTGAATAGTACGAAAATAAGACTAAAATCAATATTTTAAACAAAACGCAAGAGTTTAATTATTATTCGTATGAATTATTGCATAATGTTTAATTTTAAAATAAATTCTATAATTATTTCTGATGTAAATTAAGTATAGCATCCTGAACCTATTTGTAAACGCAAACCATACCGTTGCCGCCTACGAGCACGGAACCAGAAAGGATGTTTTCTGCGGCAGGTTAACCATTTAAGGCCAAGAATGAAGCATGAGTCTTTCATTATCATCATATCAGCCGAAAAACGTCCACTGCTGGACATAGGCCTTCCCCAAGGATCTCCACCACTGTCGGCATTGTGCTGCTCGCATCCAGCAGTTTTCCTCGATTTTCACCATATCGTCGGTCTGCCTTGTGGAAGGCGTGCCAACGCTTCGTCTTTCAGTACGTGGTCGCCACTCCAGAACTTTAACGCCCCAACGGCCATCATTTCTGCGAGCAATGTGCCCCGCCCATTGCCACTTAAGGCTTGCAATCCGTAGAGCTATGTCAGTAACCCTAGTTCTTCTACGGAGAGAGAAACGTCGAGCATGGCTCTTTCCATTGCCCTTTGAGTGACCTTGAGCCTTCTTATGACGCCCACTGTAAACGACCACGTCTTGGAGCCGTAAGTCATCACAGGCAACACACAGTGGTCAAAGACTTTCGTCTTAAGACACTGCAGGATTTGGGACGAAAAGATGTTACGCAGCTTACCGAACGCTGCCCAGCCGAGTTGGATTCGACGATTAACCTCTTTCTCGAAGTTGGACCTTCCTAACTGGATTGTTTGTTCCAGGTAGACATAATCGTCAAAAACTTCGAGAATAGAGTTCCCAACTTTGATAGGAGTGGTTGCAACGTGACATAATTTTTGTTTTGTCCATGTTCATTTTAAGACCCACTTGTTGAGAAACCCTACTGAGGTTTTCGAGCATTTTGCCAAGGTCCTCCAGGGTCTCAGCCATGACAATAATATCGTCGGCAAATCGAAAGTGAGTGAGGTACTCGCCATTGACGTTGATGCCAAGTTCTCTCCAGTCCAGAAGCTTGAAAACATCTTCCAGTGATACAGTAAACATATGTATAACATCACCCTGTCATGAGTCTCTAGATGCTTCAAAAAGGCGTTAGATAGAATGAAGCTTGTGCCAAATTAAAAAATAAGTTAAATAGAAAAGTATTCAGATTCCAGAGTCAACATTTCCATTATTTTGTAGCATAGTGTACCTAATTAAGTGTACAATTGGGTCATTATTTGAGCGTTTTACCCGCCTCACTGTCGTGGACACATTATTGTTGAGATTCCGGCAGATTTTAAAGTGATTTTAAGGAAATTCGACAATAATGTGTCCAAGAAAATGAGGCGGGTGATACGCTCAAATAATGACCCAATTATTGATTATTAGGTATTTATCGTTTAAATTACAATATATTGTACTCGTTTAAGGTCAAAACAACTTTAAATTATCCAGGCTTCGCATCTCACCCTACAAAATATGTCGCATTTACAGTTGTACTACTTCAAAAATAACCGAAGTATTTCGAAATATTCGCGGTTAGACAATCGAAAATAGTCTTACTGCCTAGAAAAAAATCGATAGCAAGACCAAACTCACCATATATAAGGTAAATCTCCTATGTAGAGAAAATATTTCTTATTTAACTGTTTAAATTTATTATTTTGGCGAGATTTTATTATTTTATACCTTATTCCTTGCTTTTATTAAACACTTCTTTACAATAACACGACTTTAATTCTTCATTTTATTTCATATTTTACAATATCAATACTATCCGAAAAATCAGAATTATTCGAATTTAAGAAACGGAACTATTCATTTTATCCGAATACTAAAAATGGACGGATATTGCAAACCCTAATTGCAAATACATGTAAACACATATTTCGGTAACATTAATTAAATGTTTAAATAGTGTATTTCAGTATTTTGCAAATATAAAATAAATTAAAATTGCCGTTTTAGGTCTTCACCGCTATGGTTTCCGAACGTAACTTGACAATCGCATTATCTATGGATATTATGTCACTTTCTGTTTAAAAATTTTCTTCTCATACTGGGTGGATTAGTAAGGTTATTTATTTAGATTTCCTCATAAGTGTGATCAAAAACATTGTGTGTGCCACGGGCGGTAAAGGAATTACAAAGTCGGGCTCCTGACAAACACTCGTTTATAATTCCTTCCTTACCGCCCTAGATACACAATGTACTTACTATTAATTCGCCCACTTACTAAATTAAGGATAAGACCCTCAACCAAGGCTGTTAGTAATCCAATATATTTTAATAGTCTCACCCTTAATACAACTTACTTGTCCTATTACTTGAAGATAAGAACTCAATGGGTCAATTGATTATAATAAACCGCAAAACATTCCCGACATAGTGTTTAGTTGCATTTTTCGTATAAGTAGGTGTCCTGTTATCATAAAGTAAATGTAACTTTTAAACACTAAAGACTGTGATAAAGTTAAAATCCGCGAACGTGGTGTTAGATACCATGTTCAAACAGCGCAGCACTAATATTACCCCGTAACTTTATCAGCGTATCAATAAGTAAACGCGACGAGACTCTATTCACTCACATTGTGGAGTTTACTATCGCACTGCCCTCGTACATACGAGTTGTGAACGTGCATGTGTGAGTCACCCATTACTTTACTACAACTTAAGTTTCCCGTAAATACTCACCTACATTTACCCACTTTAATCTACGGATACGCTTGGTAAGGTATTATGTTAATCAATAGCTTATGATTTACCTTCAATTCATAGAAAACTTGACACGTTACAATATGAACGGCACATTGAAAATGAAATAGGCGATGCGACTGAATTCTATATCCATTTACGTAGCGCAAAATCGATTCCAGGCGATCTTAGAGCTATAACACGGGCTGAGCGCAGACAATCTAGGTTAGGGCGACGCGACCCTAAATCGAACTTGTAATCTCCGTCAGACGGCGTACGAGGGAGCGAGACAGGGCGACGCGAGGCTGACCTAGAGTAGCAGGTTGGGAATCCGGAAGGTATGAAGGAACCGGCTTCGCAGCGCATTTTTCCATTCAATGGAAAGCTCGCTTAGAGTTCGCAACGATGAGCCTCGCGAATAAGTATTTTCTGGTTACTTTTTAGTTTCAATTTGTATAACAAAAAAATTGAGCTACTAAATATTAACCTGTGGACATTGAAGATTATTTTAGAGAAAATAGTGTCATGTATTATATCTACATAGGTATATAATTTCAATGAATTTGCAATTAAAATGTTGACTAACCCCAAAGAAATATAATTATATAAACAGGGCAGTATAATACGAGTAAGTATAGGTATACTTACTTTAAGGTAAATTGAAATGAACATCACTACACCAGAATTCTCAATGTATGAAACGAAGTCATGCGGCAACACATATATAACGAAGTTGCCACTAGTTTGACATTAGACTACACGCCGCAACTGCCTCTTCGCGTTATTTTCTTTTTTTTTTCATGCAAACATTCTCCGTTTCTCCCTCTTAAGAGATAAGTTTTTGAAAGGCAGGGGTCTCCAAACGTTTTTCCCAGAGGCCCGTACAGCATCTCTGAAAATGTCGCGCGGGCCACATGACTTCATGACATGGTCGACTTGGAGTTACGTATTAGTACATTATGTATCTAGGGCGGTAAGTAAAAAAATACAAACGAGTGTTGGTTATAAGCCCGAGGTGAAACCGAGGGCTTTAATAACACGAGTTTGTAATTTCTTTACCGCCCGTGGCACACACAATGTTTTTCATCACACTTGGTAGGAAATCTTAATAATATAACCTTACTAATCGCCCCAGTATGACAAGAAAATATGAAAACAGACAGTGACATTAGTGACATGTCCATAGACAATGCGAATGTCAAGTCACGTTCGGAAACCATAGCGGTAAAGACCTAAAATGGCTATTTTAGTTTGATTTTAAATTTACAAAATATGTGTTTTCATGTATTTGCAATAACAGTTATCTCTAAATAAATATTTCAGTGATAAAAGTTAAAAAAAAGTCGGCGTTTTCTTTGAACATGACAAATAAGAGTAAAACAGAACCAGCGTTTCAAATGTAAAAAGAAAACCATTACGCCCTAGGGCGTAATAGGTCATTTACGGCCCGCAGAACCTACGTGTAATGACACCATTTTCGAGCAAGTGTGATGAAAAATCTGTTTCCGTCCTGGGGGGGGGAGGGTGCTCTGTGTGTCACATCATCTGTCTGTACGTACTTTACTGTGCGACTTCTGTACGTGTAGTACTATTCTTATTCTGTGCCGCGGGCCGGATTAGAATGCCTCGCGGGCCAGATCATAGGCCCTGCCGATTTCTTCCCGTGGGCCGGATTGAAACGGCCGTAGTTTGGAGTGTATCAAATTCATCCCACTAAATTGTGCTTTTGTCTATAACTAGTAATATTATCAGTCGCGAATGATATTTGACGCGTTGGACGAGGAAGATGGGCTCTTCGTTCTTAGGTGATTGCCAGCCCTGTTCGAGGTCCGCTGTGGGTGTGACGGCGCCAGCGTGTCTACGCCTGTTACTTCCCATATTAACTCACATCTTGACTCCCACGGAGCTGTAGCTATCCCGTCGAACCTCCTGCTACCATATCTTGAACTTGTGTTTCGAATGTTACAGGCATTTGAACTGTGGTGAGATTACGGGAAAAAAAATCGTTAAAGGCCGCATGTCCGGAGTAGCGACCCACGCTCCGTTGGCATGATGAAGGCACGCGCGGTTTGGATTATAAAAGATTGGGAATAAAAACCCTAATACCCACCTAGTAGGACAGAACTAGAATTTTCTGTACCGTAGAATGGGGTGAGTAGGCTTCGCGGGGGGAGTTGGCTTGCGAATCCAGAATTTCATTTTTGAGTAGTTACTTTAATTTTTGGGCTTAGGTTGCTCTCAAAGTAATTTGATTATATTTTTAGACATATTTTTTCTTCTTTTCGCAACATTAAGCTGCCAAATCATACAATTTTGAAACACAAATTCACTGTCAAAGTTGATGCTCGAAATCGGCGGATTTTTAGTTGAAAAAACTTTGTTTTTAAGTGATGTTTACCAAAGTAAGTGTTCATCCACCTTTCGGATATCGTTTATATACTTACATGGCTTATTGGAAACAGAAAAACTTAAGTTATATTTTCTTTATTTATAATGGTTTTAACATAGAAAACGATCCTTCTACAAAGCCATAATAGTAGGCAAAGCCTTCTCACTCCAACTACGGGGTGAGCTGGCTTTGCCTACTATTATGAATTTTTCGTTGAAACTATGCAATGAAGCAACAAACTATCATTGACAAACTGAAATTCTTACCTCCGGAACACTTTTTTTGTATATAAATCAATGTGCCACATATAAAAATAAACTTTTATCCAGGTTTGAACTTCGATTTCCAGCCAACTCACCCCGTTTTACGGTATTGAGTAGATGCGTGCGGTTACTTTCATGGTTTATACTCTTAATATAAATGCCAGTTCCAAGCTTCGGTTTTTCTGCAGGACTTATAGTCAGTTGACGGTAAAGGGGTACTAGTAAAATAAAAATTAAGTAAAGCCTTCCATGTGTGAGTGAAGTGTTCGGATAGACATACCATTTTTTAAATGAGTGATATGACGTACGGTTTGCAAACTTATTATTTGCTTAGCTAACAAGTTTGATTAAGTAATCCTGAAAACTTAGGTATAATTTTTTTGTCATAATAATTAATGAGTTCCGAATATTATTAAATTTATTATGCATATGCGTTTTCTTACAAACTGTACACCACTACACGCAAGAGAGGGCTTTACTTTTTATCTACAATCTAGGTACGTAAATAGTGTCAAATGTCAAGAATCTAAAGACGAAAAAAGAAACAAAAAGTGTTCAATGTTCGTTATTAGGTAAATATGACTGTGCTAGCTTTTATCAAACCGTTTAGGTAAGTTTTAATAACATAAAGATTCTACAGTTCATGATGTCAATAAACAGTACCTAATTAGAGTAATAACAATTTTATTATGCTAATATACTCGTAGACTGGTCAGCAGTGATTGACACAGGCAGTGCAACACAGCGGGGTTCCGAGTAGAATGATAATAATCCCGCGATCTTGTTCGAAAAAAATATTCTATTGAGTGTTATTTATTTATAATTAAACGTTTAAAGAATAATAAAATAAAAATGTATTTATTCAGTACCTAACACAAATTATTTTTACAGAAAGTGTTGGTACCTCTTTTTAAGTATCATGATACCTGTGTTAAGAGGCACCGCTCTTATTAGGTGGTAATTAATATGTATTATTGAATATTGTCAATATTTAAACATAGTAACAAACTAAACTGTATTCTAACTAATCTTAACGTACCTAATGAGATCTTTTTCTATAACAAAAATAAAAGCTAAGATGCGGGCGCTCGCGCGCAGTGGCGTAGCGAGGTAATACGGCGCCCAGGGCACGCATCCAAACTGCGCCCCTTAGCCACGGTGCCAAGGGCACTCATCCAAACTTTGTTGTTTTCTTGGTGATACCCAGGGCGGAAAATATTGGTACCTACTTACACTTTGAATGGGTAAATTATTTTTATTTTAGTATAAAATCTTAACACATTCAGTGCCAAGAACCCGACTATCGGGTTCATTATGTATGGAAACTTGGGCGCTTTACACTCGAAGTCGTATTTATTTTTGCACCCATGGTATGATGTTGTATATAACCATTCAAAATAAAAGTAAAGTAAGTAGTTTATTTAAGGATCTACGTAATTTTTTTGTGTGCAATAAAGAGTATTGTATTGTAAAGTGCTACTAAACCCCTTACCCGACTAACCTGGCTTGTCCAAGGATACTACTTTCTGTTTGCGTTTATGATACCTATTTTGAATTTCATGTTGTTTGAACTTAGGATAAAAATCGTTACTCCTTTTATCTAATGCAATTTAAATTTGTTTCACGTCCTTACTAAAATCAGAAACATTGATTTCCTTCAGGAACTCAAATCCCGGAATCCCGGGGCATACCCATAAAAGCATAATGGTTGCATGCACTGTCGATGCCGATCATTGCTGATCAGTTAAAAGTGTTTATTGTACGGTAACTAACGACAGACCGCCAATTACCTCAGCTTCTGGCCCGAGTAAAGGTTAAGCCTGCTGTCGTCCCGGCGCGTTCGCGATCTCTGAGTGCAACAAATTTCAAAGGGCATGTGGCCCAATTACCGGCGTGTCGGCGCGACGCCGCGCGGCTTTCTACCCCGCGGCCACGCGGTGCGCGCGCATTCCGTGCCCGCGCAGCGCGGGCTGCTGCGCGCATCGTGCCTGTGAGCTGCGCCGACAACACATGTGGTAACCATACTTTACTATAGGTACCCTTCCCGCTGGTCCGCTGCTCACTCCCGCTGGTCCGCTGCTCACTCTGAGCAATCAGCGCAAAGTCAAGGTGGCCCTGGCCAACGACCTGGTTCGACTCCAGGCGTTCAGGCCCCCACCTAGCCCGATTCTATCGAGGTGGACCGGGACAAGGTGACCTGGTTCGACCCCAGGCACCCCCGGCACCCACCCAGTCCGACCAAACTCAGGGTGGTCCAGCTAGCGATCTGGTTCAACCCCAGGGAACGCCACGGCCGATCACCCGGTCCGACAATCGCGACGCCCGTGTATGGGTTAAACTACCTATACCCTAAGAAGTAACTAAACAGACACGCTAGAAAGAAATACTAGGAAAAATTGCGGTAGATTTTCATTTGCAAGTATAGGCCGTTAATTTGTCGAGGCGGTGTGCTGATTCCTTTCGGGATAGTAACATTGTCAAAGCTATGACTTTGACTTTTCTGCATTATTTTTGGCGAAAAGTTTTTCATCGAGATGAGCGATAAGCTTTATTGTACGTATACCAGTGTTCTTGTTTCCTAATATTCAAAATTAACCAGAACTTTTAAATAATTGAAAATAATTGCTAAATCCCTGTTTGACTAAATCCATTTTTAGGGTTCCGTAGCCAAAATGGCTAAATAGGAACCCTTATAGTTTCGTCATGTCCGTCCGTCCGTCCGTCCGTCCGTCCGTATGTCACAGGCATTTTACTCAAAAACTACAATACGTATACTGATGAAATTTGGAATATAAATGTCTTGTAGATGCCGCTACTAAGTTTGGTAGTTAAATAATAAAAATAAAAAAATCTAGGGGGGGCACTCCATACATGTAACAGAAGCTAAAAAAATATTTTTTTTCAGAAAATGTCATCGTGTGGTACATAGTTCGACAGCTCTTTTGAAAACATTTTCAGGTTCTTAAGTAATGTTTTAGATTAAGTGGGAATAATCGCTCCGAAAGTTGTGAAAATTGTGTCCCCCACCCCTCTATCTTCTAAACCGTGTGTCTGAAAAATATAAAAAAAATACAAATATAACGCTCAATTAATACTTTCAACGAAAATTATTTTCAACAAGATCGGATTAACCGTTTTTGAGTTATTGCCGATAAACTGCACTTCTCAACAAAAGGACGTAATTGCTATGAAGATACGATCTTTTGTTGTTATACTTTTTTTACATCGTATTTTTTACCTTATAGTTACGGCTATGGAACCCTACACTGAGCATGGTCCGACATGCTCTTGGCCAGTTTTTCTAGGTGTACTTTCAACGTATATACCTTCATCGAAAATACAATTAAAAATAAAGGAACCTTTTTTATCGGCGGCGATGTAACAACAATTTACAGCTGAATTTACATTTCAAAACTTAACTATCGCAGAGAGCTTAGTCGTTATTTATGTGACTGGTGCATAATGAGAGGCATTAATAAACGAGTGTTTTAATACCTAATTATCTACATGCGTATCATAAGTTTTCTACAATATGTATAAGTAGGTATGGCTTGCATTTTCAAGTTAGTTGTAGGTACTATTACTTATTTGTAGGTTTAAAACCTAAGTTTGAATAAAGCTCAAATAATAGGAATCGTTATAATAATTATTATTAACTACACTTTGTATGTATGATGCAGTGAGAAAATAGAAGTATGGGTTATCGATACTTTAATGTCAACATTAAGGTGCCACCAGAGGTACAAGTTTCTTAATATAGGCCATTAGCTTATCGTCGTATTTTGAAAAAAAAATGTACGTTTGTGCACCCACGGTCATTTTGTTTCATACAGTCCACCAGAATCCCCTAGTCTGATCATCCAGGGGATCCTGGTGAACTCAGAAGTTCATCAGAATCCCCTTAAAGTGAAAGTATGTAAAGTTGTATTCACCCCGCAGCATTATACAGTAATTGTCTAAATTACTTATATTGTACTCTCCTACAGCACTTCTGCACACGTGGGCTCAAATGTTTTCCTTAGAATTGACTCTTACAGCACGCGACAAAAATCATTTGAATTAGAAAATGGACTAATTTTTACTCATCATAAAATAGGTATTTCCTATATTTTAAAATTGTTATGGTAAAATATTTTTAATCTAAATAAAAATATTAGGGCACCTGTATTAATCAATATACATACATTTTTTATTTCTAAATTTTTTTTTCTAAAAAATTGTAGAGTTTAAGAAATGCTCTTTCTCGACGAGATCTTATGCATCGGGGCTAGTAGAACAAGTCGCTGTTAAAATTATCATGAGGCAGATATAAAAATTTCGTACTTTCATGTCATGCGAAATATTAGTAGAAAACGCAATAATCTGAACTTGCTAGTTAAATGCTAGTAAGGAATAATACGTTCATGTATTTACTTATATTATAAGAGGTACCTTAGTGTGAATGGGGCTTAAGACTATGAATCCGCGTCCAGGGGATTCTTATGAACTCCTGAATTCACCAGGATCCCCTGGGGGATCAGATTAGGGGATTCTGGTAGGCTGAATGTTTTGTTCGGTGTGGTCGGTCGTTAAATACCCCATCGCTTGTTTAGCACGGATCACAATACACGTCAAAAAAATATTAAGTAAGTAGCATACAGACCGTGGCGGTATGTTAAATCAATCCCCGTGAATAAAAAGTATTAATGATATAAAAATCCTCTTGTTACGTATCGCAAAACACAGTAAATACGCGCGTTTTGTAATATTGATTGAAACATCTCGATGTACGAGTATGTAAAAAAAGTTTCACAGTTTCTTCAACTACAGATACAAAATAAGATATTATGATTAAACGTTTTCTGTTTGCGTGATAATCAACGCTTTTGCTTTGTTTGCTTAGGTATCTGTGTATCGAGTTTTTGTACCGAGTCGCCATCACAGCGTATCAGGGAATTGCACTGTACCACAGTATAAAACTGTAGACCAGTAAAACAAAGCCATGCAATAGTTTCAGAAATAACTCCTACAGACTCACCTGTCCCAATAGCAGTGTTGCTGGATTTTCGATGACATGTAGGGTTGCCAAATATTTTTTGATCCTGTAAGGGTCAAATGCTCATTTTGGCAAAAAAAACGAGATTTTTAATTTTTTCCCGGGCCGAATAAAAAACATGTATTTTTCTTTGATTTTATTGCTAGTTAGTGGTTATATTTTAAAGAAAAATCGTGTAAGTTTTAACATATCTTTGTTTGATTTTACATGTGTATTTGTAAAATTCAATGCAGCTGTAATCAGTTGAAATCGGTCATTATTCGCTCTTTGTCAAATCCGGAGTACATTTGTTGCGCACATCATATTAATGTTATCTGCGACAAAATCCTTTCTATAAAGCAGTTGGAACTAGGGATACTAGACTAGAAATAATGTTTAAATACGGGACAGAGTCTGTCCAGACGGGACGTTTGAAATTATGCCTGAAATACGGGACGTCCCTGGAAATACGGGACGTCTGGCAACGCTAATAACACGTATTCAGTCATGTTTGATGCGTCTGCAAAAGGTTTAGTTAAGTTACTGCTTAAATCAGCTGAACATAGTCACGGAGCTACGCCGCAGTCCGATAAAAAGTACCCTATGTTTTTACTGAGGTCTTAATTGACCGACACCACTTCATAGAAATCGGTCCGGTAGTTTTTACGTGATGCGCCAACAAATAGCCAACAATGACATAAAACACAAGTAGGTATAAGTATTGTTTTTGCGTTTTATGACTTATTTTTGACACTCCCAGTCACTCTTTCGGAAAAATCTTTAATGTACAAAGTCTTGCTCCGATTTGATTATTATTATGTAGGTATGTAATCATCATCTATGACAGTAGGCATGTGCCCAGCAGTGGGACGTATATAGGCTGATAATTATGTAATATACAGGGAAATAGGCATCTCCAAGGGTGTACCACTAAGCTCGATCGTCCGTCACTCTCTTCCAGCTGCTACTCGCCCTTCTGCGAATATCATCACTCCATCTTTCCTAAGGAACCCTAATATCAATTTTTTTATCGTGATGCACTTTCTTGCTGAAAACGGCTATTTCCTTACAAATAAAGGTAATCAAGACTCTTAGTGTGGTCAAATCTTTGCTAATTTTGCCCTAGGGTTACAAAACAATACAATACAATCATACTTTATTGCTCACCAAAAGATAAATTACAATGCAAACTTATACAAAAACAGTGGTAAACAATAGGCGGTCTTATCGCTAAAGAGCGATCTCTTCCAGACAACCTTTGGGTAGCGGAGTTGATATAAAATTAACAAAACTAAATGAGTAGGTGGGGAGGAGGGTTATTTTATATCAGAAAAAACACTAGTTTCTGGTAAAAAATCGGTGCATTTTGAGGGTATAAACTTGTTTCCTAGATACATACTTACGACACCTCTGGAGAATGCTGTACTTGCATGATACATAGTATAACTTATGTATGACTTGTTACTTTCAGTATTAGTATTAATTGTTTGAATATAATTAGTTTAATGTTTTCAAAAATAAAAGCGATTTCAATTAATAACGCAAGCAACATAAGCATAACAACGTAATTGTTTTCCGCTGCATCCCGCCCCATCCCGCTTCTATATACACCGTGTTTTTATTGAATTCCGTTAACTTCGAGGGCACATTCTCCAGATCTAATTACTTAAGTTAATTTCTCTAGAAACGAATGTGTGAAAATAATACCGTTTTTAAAATATTCATAATCTTAATTTAATCACCAACCAGAATAAATGAGCTGTCGTAATCCCAACACTCTCATAGTTGACGTTAATTTTTGACTCAACTCAGAGGTGTCTTTTAAAATGGTTATGAACTCAATATTAATTTATTTTGACTGAAAGTAAAAAAAAATTTTTTTCGCATTTAACTAAAAGCGATATAGGTACCAGGTAGCTTCTGTTGAAGCAACCTTTCGCATTTAACGGAAATAAAAAAAAACACTGTATAAATGCGAAAGTTTGTGAAGATGTTTGGATGTTTGTTACTGAATAACGCAGTAACCACTGCATGAATTGAGCTGAAATTTGGCATGCAACTAGATCAAGTCTAGGAGTGAAACATAGAATACTTCATATCCCGGTAGGAATCTCGCTTGGGACAAACAAGGAAATGACGCAGGCGAAGCGAAGCTATTATAGAATTAAAGCTTGTAATAAAACATAAATAAAGACGACTGCACTGTTTCTGCGCGTTGTTGCTTTGTGTTCCATACCGTTTCATTAAGTAGGTACCAGTGGCGTGGCGTCCATACAACTCGATTCCCATCGGCTTGCCTAATATTAGGCAGTTCAGCACTTAATTCTAGTGCTCTTAAAGAAAATTGAAGCCAAAAATGCTCCGGCTTGCCCATGGATTTCTTCAACGCCACGCCACTGTTAAGAATTGACCGAATTACGATTTTTAAAAATATTGAATCTAGTTTTATGGCTCACCTGAAAAGTAGACCTTTGTCCTTTACGACATTTTTAAATTTCCAGTGTCGATATATAATAGAGGCTCCGTGAGCTATAGACCTCGCGAGTCTGTTAACCGCCATTTTGAAAAAAAAATCCAAAAACAGCGTTGACAAAAAAATTAAAAAAAATCTATATTCATATATACATACAAGAAATCAAAGTACATAGAAAAATTAAATGGCGGTCACCTGTGAACAGACCGGGAATTGAACCCGGTACCTCTGGATTTCCGGCCCAGCGACTCAACCACACGTAAACCGTAACACCCAGTAAACACCCTCAATTCTGCCATCTACCTTGACTTCCGTATCATTCTATTTTAATGGAACTTTAACCTAAAAAATCTATATAATAAAGTAATCATCGAAGCTGCTCAAAATTTCATGAGAATTGGTTAAGAAATGTGAACTGTAGAAGAGAAGCCCTTTGCCCTTGCTGAAATTCGATGAGGAGGCACCGGCTTTATATTAGAATGGGTTAAGTTATTTGTGGCTTTACGAACTGGATCATGACGATGAGGTACTAAATTGTCACTAACGACTTATAGGCCCAGACCGATTATGCTGATGATCAGAGCTCGGAATAGACCGTGCCTATTTACCTAAACTTCGCGGAAGGACGTATCTAAGAGTGGCTACAACCACCAAAAATAATTATTTATTTTTATTGAACGCGGGATTTCCTGGGATTAATAAGAATACATACTGTACATAAATTCACGCTCGGGGTTAAATTATTAATGAACTACAAGATATATTGAGAACTCAAAACTCGACTTCATTCAATTCTTAACTGTAATCCATAATTAAGTAGGTACGAAGTATTTACTGAGATATTTTGGTAATAGTTTCATTTTTTTTTGCTCTGGCACAGGACTAAAGTTCCCGCATATCTTTCTTTAGTTTTTGAATAACAAGTATCCTATGCTGTTGTAAATGGATTTTTACTTTATAAATACCTAGGTACTTATTCTTATTTACAATATATTTAAAAAATTTCAAATAATATATTTCTTTATTATTTTACGGTATCATTTCTAGGACTAAGTCTGAATCTATCGGGTCGGGTGGGTGCTTCACGAATTCGATACATTCTTTAACTATGATAAAGAACCGAGTCGATATCGATATATTGTCGAAAAAAATATAGTGCTTGCTACTTAAGCACTATATTTTTTTTAACAAACCGCTTAGTTTACATGTTTGTTCTTTTTCGTCCCAATTACCTTAAAGGTATGTCATCGACACCATGCTTGCTCCACTATTTACGTATGTTATCTTATTGACACATCCGAACGACTTATCGGTTGCTTCGGTCTGGATGTGCTTGTACAAGTCGCACGAGGTCCAAATTATGAAAGAGCATTCTCAAGCCGATGGTACCTACATTTATGTTGTTGTTACAAAATATAGTTACTTCTATGAAAACCCCTGTAATACGTAATTTTAAGACTTAACTCAAGGCTGTGTACGTAACAGTCCTTCTAGTTTTTAATTTCCCATAAACAAGAGTGACAAAACTTC
Organism: Eudemis profundana; assembly: GCA_947034925.1. Taxonomy (NCBI): domain Eukaryota; kingdom Metazoa; phylum Arthropoda; class Insecta; order Lepidoptera; family Tortricidae; genus Eudemis; species Eudemis profundana. The sequence goes on from OX344794.1 coordinate 34,736,213, forward strand.
TTGGATAGATTATTTCACTATCGATCTATGTAGATAAACTATCCCCTTCGGCCACTTTGAAAACCAAAGGTTCGAAACAGTAGTTTAGAAAACAGAATTATTTTTCTTATTAACCTGGTTTCGAATAAATAAAAATAATTCTGTTTTCTAAACTGGTTTCAAACCTTTGGTTTCCAATGTAGCAGAAAGGACAAGAATAAGAGCTACTAGAATACTATACAATACTAGATAATGTTCGATTTAAAATTAAATCACATTACTTACTTACATTACATTAAATCGGGTAGGTACAATAAATAAAAAAACGACTGCAGTGCAAAATATACCGCGTATTAAAGTGCATAAATCCGCCATTTTGATTATATTTTTACGAATTTTACGTATTCTGTGACACTCGCGTGACGAAGACGAATCTAATGATGTATCATTTATCAAAATCGGCTATGGCATTGAGTAGTTACGAGCAGACATAGGAACGGACATAACGGCGAAGCCCAAAGGAGGGTTATGTGTTTGACCTGTATGTATGTATGTATTATTGGACCCAATTTAATTTAATGTGATTTAATTTTAAATCTAACGTTATCTAGTATTATACGGGATTCTTGTCCCTTCTGTCACATTGGAAACCAAAGGTTTGAAACCAGTTTAGAAAACAGAATTATTTTTATTTATTCGAAACGAGGTTTCCTAAAGAGAAAAATAATTCTGTTTTAAACTAGTTTCGAACCTTTGGTTTCCAAAGTGGCCGAAGGGGAACTATCATAGGTAAAAAAAAAAACATAGACCCAGGCAAAGCATTTCAATTGTGTAACTTAAAAATGAAAATGTAATGAGCTCATCCTCAGCTCATTATATCTCATTAACAATAATAAAAACAAAAAGTTCAAAAGCATTATTTTGAAATTAAAGTTACACGGCCTAATTAGCATAACCGTTAACCAGTGAGTTATTCTTCAACTGGCTGATTACGAAACGCGCTATAAGAGAAAAATCTTAATCACTACCTTTATTAGTGGCATAAGTGTTGATAGAAAGAAGTACGTAGATTTAAATTATTATTGAATAATTTACTGAATGAAGTGTACGGCGAGAATAATACAATGTATGTGTTGACTTTACTTAACAAAACGCACCGTTAGGTGGCGGTGCCGAGGAGGGGGGCGGCGGGACACCTGCGCCAGCGCCGACGAAAGTGATCGGCCGGCAGAGCTCACAATACGCAGATATGCCACTTCTTAGGTAAACCATCCCGAGATCAACGAAATCAGCTCCGTCTCATCTCAATAGGCAAAAAAAACTCAAAGAACATAGGAAGGAATAAGAAACAATAACATCAGTATGACTTAGCTTGGCAATATTTTTGCAATGGATTAATTCGTTCGTTAATCAGTACCAGCGCCGACGAGAAAAAACCGAAGTGTATCTAGATTTGCGACTCTCAGATCGAGAATAGTCGCTGCTGGCGCGTCTGCGTGTGGATGCATCTTCGCGCAAATGTTGGTCACTGCGACCGCACACAGCAGGTTACGTGCCCGATAAACGCCGCCGATCGTAATGCCATTCAAGCCTTAACAGCCTTTTTAGACACCGCCGTCCCACCAATAACTCAGACGTCCGATACGGACCCTTTTTCGTAAAGCACCTAAACAGTTGGGCAACTGCAGAATAATCGCTCAGAGTGGGTGTCACCAAGATAACAGTAGACTTATAGTGATGCGTTTCGAAGTGTCACTCAGATGACACGTTGACGATTAGGTGCGAAGTTGTTGGTTTTAAGAGGAAAACGAAACTGTAAGCGAAAATGTGAAAATAAATAGATTCCATTAAGGAACGTAAGGAGTTCTGCTATATGCGGGTCCCAAAACAAATTAAGTCCATACAGCCGAAAAAACTGACTTTAAAACAGTCTAATTTTAGAATTGTAAGAGTAGAAAATTGAAGATAAAAAAAAAATTTCAATGCAATTTTGTAGCCTAGTATGTGGTTTTCTTAGGAAATGGGATTTTCGTAGGAAACGGGTGGTATGGGCCATAATACTATTTATAATATACTTGAGTAGAACGAGAAAATGCATGATTAGATACAGCGATGACCAATCGTTTGCATGACAAAAGAAAACCCTAGTTAATTACTTGATAGGACACGGCAACACCAATGTGATAAGTTGATAACAGAATTAGAACCAAGCATAGAATTTATACTTTTTAAGGTGATTCGACTCGGTTCGTTCTTCATACAAACTTAAAGAGGGACATCGTTTGGTTCCATGACATGAGGAGTCTAAAAAAACCAAATTAACATGCAATTGGACCTTAAGGTAGCGCCATCTATAAGCATAAATTGAAACGAAATGTTTTTTTGCTACAATTACATATTTTTTGGCTTTTAGAGAGTTCTCATCTCATTCCGTGCAAACAAAGTGTATCAAGCTATAAAATAAAACACATTTAAAAGATAATTGATGGCGTGGAAGCAAACAATGACCCTCTTTTTGTTTGTATGGGAAAACCAACCGACTTGAATCACCTTTAGTAGACATTACCTACTAAAATTACTTTAAGGTATAGTTGAAGAAAATTAGGTATTTTACTAATATAAAGTAGCATTTACAAGTGGCCCATCGTGATTCTAATGAAATAGCTCGCAGGCAATAATGTAGTCTCCGGCGACACGGGCTCGGGCACCGGCAGAGTTTAGATATGTATAGGTAATGTCGTGACAATGGTTGGAATTCACGCGGAGTCGTCGGTGGCGCACTGCGGATACTGGGCGGTCTTGACGCCGGGTCAAACATTCTAAATGTTCCATTTGTATGACGCAATGTGCCTCGAACTGGATTTGCACTCGTCTCACAGACACTCGACTTATGCATGTGTGCTGTATGTAACCGTGACTTAAACGAAAACCTATTCGAACAATTTACTATTCAAACTAGCGAGTAACGCTTTAATTTTGCCACATTTGGAGTAAGTAATAATCAGATAAATATCTAGTTTCATTAAGTTGGTCGTTTCGAGTTGCCCGTATCGCCATAGCTTTCGATGATTCTCTATGCCTTGTAGTAGAGCAGTGGACGTATATTGATGTTCTTTTTATTGACACCATCCATCGCTGCACATATGCGCATCGTCTGGTGGCTGCCTCCTTCTATGCGGTTAACGTAAACACGGCACTGTAAAAGTTGTTATGCCCGATGCGTCGTTTGGTGCGGCACCTCACTGGTAGCAGACAGCTTGGCGCGCCACTTTTTTTAACTATAATTATTTTCCATACAAAAGACGGAAGTTTAATCTGGTGGGGGCTAGCGCGGAAACCGCTTTCTTTTTTTACAGAATCGTACTGAATAATATGTCTAAGTCTGACCTATAAATATGTAGGTACCAACCCGGGTCTACCTTATTTCGCATTAAATTAAACATATTTAAATTTAAAACGTATAAATTCAAAACGTATAAAATGACTATATATAATCATTAATTTCATTTAAATTCATTTTCTATAACATTTAAAAGCTCTAAATACAAAATCCCTATTCTTCAAAATATCTAACATTCAAAATGTATAAAATTATTATACATAATGTTCATTTTGTCAAACCGTTACTTGATCGCATTTTAAAAATGTAGAACATTCAACATATTCCATCATCGTACTCTGCAACTGCTCCGGGGGGCGCTGTAGGAAGAGCAGCCCTTGCGTATCAAAGCACAGGCACCAAATACCAATGCTCACCATCGCAGCTTGGGCTTGTGGTCGCCTTCGGCGACCAGCCTCAGCCGCTACGGCTCACATTGTGCCTTTGTGCTTTGCTACGGCGGGCGAGGGCTGCTCGCCCCCCACGCCTCCGGCTTTCTACATACACTCTAGGGGTAGGGCAGACAAGACCAACCACGTGGATAGTGGGGTGCTCCGATTCTGATTTTTAACTATGTACTCTCCAATGCATATTTTAGCGTATTCATTCATCATTTGAAATCTGTTTTTAATGAATAAGTAGGTTTTTCACATCCTCTTTTATTATCACTGCATTTATAGTCAGGAAACATTAGAGATTTTAATGTTCTCAGTGAATATTATACCTTATGACAAATAACGTTTCGAAATTATTGGATATAACTTTAGTGAATTTGAATATTATAATAAGTAAAATTATACACATTAATTTATATGGCATTTAAATTTATGCCAAATGAGGGGATCTATGCAATATAGGTTGCAGTGGCGTGGCGTAAAAGATATCCTTGGGCAAGCCGATGCAGATTTAGCGTACATTTTCCTTAAGAGCTGTAGAATAAGGTCCTCAAATTCCTGATATTAGTTAAGCCGGTAGGAATCGAGTGCTTTGGACGCCACGCTACTGATAGGTTGTAAGGTTGTAACGTAAAGGTTGAACTGCATCAACTCGTCATTCGACCGAAACACGACCGTCATTCTTGTGTGGCCTACTTCCCAATACCATCGAAATCCATTTTATATTTTCCACTGTAGGTACCTCAACTATTCAGATAGAGTAATGAAAACTTGACTAACGCCATGAGTCAAATGTATTCCCTTTGGTATTAGATGCGTTATTAAAACAAAAAATACATAATTACCTGCATTTGCAAGTTGGTATATTATATTTATAAATATTAAAGTTTTGTGTATGTGTGGCGGTTTGGATACTTGTTACTAAATAACACGGTAACAATTGATTAGATTGAGATAAAATTTGGCATTATCCCGGTAGGGAGTTTATTGGGATAATAACGAGCATGACGCAGGGTAAGTCGCGAATAAATGCTAGTTATGTTCAGTCGTCAGCCACACCGAAAATGCATTTTCTATCCTATCCTGGATTCATACATTCTTACAATCACAGTGTTCCAGATATCTTAAAAATTGTAAAGTATGTTTGATTTTGTGAGCTAATTTCATTGACTCATTAGTATAATAATAAATTCAAATTTTGAACTATGTCGGTATTATTGTTTCATTCAAATTTTATAGTATCCTACAAACCTGTTGAATGATTGACATAAAACTTTATTTTCGTAATCATATACTAAAGAAAAAACGATTATGTTTTAAGCCAAGTGTAAATTAAATAAGAGGTGATTCACGAAACCTTGTATTGATTATTTAAAATGAATTTAATTTACAATATTATATATTCGATTGTGCTCGTATTACAATATTTCGGATGGTGAGTCATATGACTCCTAGAGTAGATTACGCAATGCCCATTACTAGTTTGTCTTAATAGCCACGGGCAATAATATACTATGAGTCAACTATAACAACACACGTGGCACTACAAAAACCTTCCTATAATAAGGCAATATACATAAATACTTGGCAAAAAAATATTCATCAAAATATAGTTAAGATAGAGTCGTTGGCTATTAAGCTGACTCTCTGGTCTGCAGATAGTATTTTTTTACCGTTTAGCGACGACTTTTTACAAGGACAGTAGTGTGTTAGCTGAACGTGCGACAGTATCATGACTGGATGGTGCGATGATCAGCAATGCATCCGCGCTCTCTATGTTTATTGTTTACGAATGCAATTCACGTCCGTATTCCGTAGCAATGATGCATCACAATTGAAGCGAGGCTATAGGCCTTCGGTGGCATTTTCGTACAAATGTTAGTGCACATTTGGGCCAAAGTTCTTTGTAGTGCCTAAAATGGAGATGAAAATTTATAGACACTTTAACAAAATTGCTGATGTCTCGTAATATTTTTAGTGCAGTTTTACATTAGTTCTCAACCAGGCCTCATAGTTCATTATGAATTATTTCGATATTCTGGGCTTGTTGTAACAAAAATGTCTAATTTCTTACTCGAATTACGACTGCGTTATCATCAGTCCTCATATCGCTTCTAATTTAGTGTCCACTGCGTTACCAAAAAATATATATTTTTATATTCATAGCCAACATATTTCGACAAAAGTATCATTCAGGGTGAGCGTATGCTATTCTGAATTAAAAAATAAGTACACTCACGGACTATGAACAATTATATAGAAATTGACCCGAATTCATTGCCCGCGAGTGTAATATGTTTCTTCAACACACTTGCTCATAAAGTCATTCTTATTTCGTGATTCTTACGCGCGGAACGCAACTTATTACACACAAGTGCTTTTTACTTTTCACACACTAGGGTGGTAATACAAAGGCTTTCTTGCAATTTTTTATGTTGGCGTCAAAGAATTTAGTTCGGATAGTTTTGTTTTTCTTAAGAACCGCAGGAATTTATTTGTCTGTTAAGTTTTTGTGTTGTTAATTGAATGCGTAATCCTTGACCTAAGTTTAACCTAGATTTAGAAGTCTGTGGCTGCTAGCAGTATCTTTTTGCGACTATAAAGACACAAGTACTTTTATGGGGAATAGAGTATAGACTTCTCTGAACTCATGTTTGTTCTTATATTAGTGTTCGTGTCCAAGTAAAAGACAGATAAAAGTACAGGAGGAAATAGTACATTACACAACTAGAGTGGTAATATAGAGAAAGGCCGAGATTGCAGATTTTTGCAGCCCGAGCTGCAAGCGAGGGACGTAAATATGCGATCGAGGGCAAGTTACCTTAAAATTACATTAAAATCTGCCGGAATCTCAACAATAATGTGTCCACGAAAGTGAGGCGGGTGAAACGCTCAAATAATGACCCTAATTCCATTTTTTGTCTACTTTATTTTTAGTATCTCTAGAAAATAGTTTGATTTTTTGGAGTGTTTTTATACATATTTGACAAAAGCATTACCTCGGCGTGAAACGGGGTTGCCAGCCTCGTTTGGCCCATTTACCGCAAAGCAACAAGCAGTGGCGTAGCGATGTAAAACGACGGGCACGCATCCAAACTGCGCCCCCTTAGCCACGGTGCCCAGGGCACTCATCCCAACTGCGCCCTTTCTTGGTGACACCCAGGGCGGAAAATCCATGTTAAATTGCGGCGGGGCGGGGGGAGGTAGGTCGCTTTCAAGACTTTTATTTCGCCAGGTTTGCGAATTTGTATTGATGGTATTTTTTTGTATAGGTAGTTAGTAAATTTAGTTTTTCCGCCCCCCTTCCTTGTTGGCGCCCAGGGCACGTGCCCTGCCTTCACCACCCTCGCTACGCCACTGGCGACAAGTCATTTTAAGAAACAAAGTTGACAAATATTAGCAGCTTAACATTTAATTAATATGCGAATAGTTCAGACATGAGCCTCTATCGTTCTTTCATTTCGTTGACAACTCTAACGTGCCTCCGTATAACGCGAGCACTACCTTTAAAATTTGATAGTTCGAGATAAAAAGCACATCACCATATAATTTGTATAAGTAATCTAAAGTCTAGATATTATTAAGACTATCACACCACATACCGTAAAATGAGGTGAGTAGGGATTGCGAGGGCAGTTGGGTTATGAATGGAAGAGTAGGGATGACAGAGGGGTGAGGTAGTTTATAAAGGCTACATTCATAATCCAAAAGTGTCGATCCAACAATTCACCCAACTCACCTTAGTATGAAATCCCATCTCACCCCAACTACGAGGGACTACGGGGTGAGGAGGGATTTTGTGTTTATCGTTAAAGTTATGAAATGGAACTACCCAAAATCATAAAAAAACTAAAATACAAACGACCGGAACATTTATTATATATACAATTCAGTTTGCATATGTAAAAATAAAATGTTATCGAGGTTTGAATGTCAATTTTGTCCCTACTCACCCCGTTTTACCGTATTGCAACGGATCAAAATTCGTCTTTGCATTTTCGACACTAGTGGCAACGTGTCAACGCAGTGGTTGCAACGTGTCAACGCACCTACGCTGTTCTGTAAGCAACTTAGTGTACGGTACATTAAGTCGCTTACAGAATGACGTACCTGAACAAACTCTTAGGTATTCAACGTCTTGAAACTTGATCCTGGATCGCACAAAGATCGACAGATTCTTAGACTACAAGTTAAGCTTCATCAGTAGAAATCAAATCATTTATTATCTCTGTAGGTTTAAAATAAAACACTAGATCAGTCACAGTACTTCAACAAGCATGCCATGCGCTATTGATAATCCTGCCTGTGTAATTTGATGAGTAAAAATACAAGAACTTATCCTCAACCGCTGTTGTGAGGTGTAAGTGCAGTAATAAACCGATAGGCACGCTAGGCAGGTGTCTGCTAGATAATGAAATTGCAATTGATAAGCGGCCCGCTGCAGTTTCACTTTATATGCTCCGATACTAGCCCGGGACCCGTTCTACTTGTAATGTATCCACAAGGCTTTCTTGTATCACACTCGCCTTTAGTGTAATCATAATACGAATAGAATCCATATCTGATCATAATTTTAAAAATCTATTGCAGGAAAAAAAATACTACTGTAACAACCTGTTCTCAGTATTGTAAACTTGTATAATTTGGGTACTATGATACCTATTTGTAGTGCAACAAAAATCTGGTATTTTCAAGAGATACATTTCTGTTATTATATATCCATTGCGTAAACTTACATTCAATTTCATTCAGCTATACCTCACATGCTTGGAATCGTTAAGCACACAAGAGAAAGGGGAGCAGAGAAGCGCAGACAGTGCTAAGAGACGCATAGGTACTCGTACGATATCGTCAGTAGTTTCTTCTGCTTCTTCGTTGTCGGTATCACTCTTGACAGAGTGGTCGTGGTAGTCATTTCAGGTGTTTGTGACGCGCTGTACGACACGCCGTAATTCCTCTCTAAGAGCTGGGAGAAAGAGAAAGGGAACCTTTGCTGTAGCTTTAACCTGACCTGTCCAAGTGTCCATCTATTGGCATGGTACCTTCAACCTTTCCTTAGACTAAGAGACATTCAATGAACAGATCACCCGACAGTCCTGAAAAGTCAGACTGTTAGAAATTATCGTTGACTTCGATTACGTTGCTTCATCTATGCTCGATATTATCTGTTGTACTTTCGTTTATTATACCTTCGTTACATTACTATGCAAATACTTAAACAACGAGCTACTTTCGATATTAGCTGTACCTAACTAAAAGAACAAACTAAGCTTTTGTAAAATTCACCCGATGCATCTGAATTTAACCGACATCAACAAAAGAGAGAAGAAAGAGGTTCTCTGTTCATCGGAATATATTTTTTATGCAGATAGTTACCTATGTTTTCCGATTACTCGAAGACTGAATGGGACCGAATGGGACAACTGGCTATTTATCAACTTTTTTCTGTAGTGTGTTATAGAAAAAACCTCTCAATAGTAGAAATATTTGTGAGAAAACTACTTCAATATCAAAAAAACTCACCGAGATGCAATAATGTTAAAATCACATTTTTAGACTTTCCCAAAAAGTTCTTCGTTGTTTGAACTTCTCATGTCATTTCGCGCAAATAAAATGTATCAAGCTATAAAATAGTACATTGTGTATCAAGGGCGGTAAGTAAGGAATTACAAACGAGTGTTTGTTATAAGCCTGAGGTGAAACCGAGGGCTTTAATAACACGAGTTTGTAATTCCTTTACCGCCCGTGGCACACACAATGTTTTTCATCACACTTGTGAGGAAATCTTAATAAAATAACCTTACCTTTCGACCCAGTATGACAAGAAAATATTAAAACAGACAGTGACATTTGTCACATATGTCCATAGACAATGCGAACGTCAAGACACGTTCGGAAACCATAGCGGTAACGGCCATTTTAGTTGATTTTATATTTGCAAAATAAAGAAATACATTATTTAAACATTTAATTAATGTTACCGAAATATGTGTTTATATGTATTTGCAATTACAGTTATCTTTAAATGAATATTTCAGTGATAAAAGTTAAAAAAGTAAGTTGGCGTTTCCTTTGAACATGACAAATAAGAGTAAAACAGAACCAGCGTTTCAAATTTAAAAAGAAAACCATTACGCCCTAGGGCGTAATAGGCCATTTACGGCCCGCAGAACCTACGTGTAATGACACCATTTTCGAGCAAGTGTGATGAAAAATATATTTTATGCCACACCTGTCAAAAAGTGGCTTTTTCCGCACGCTGCGCGTACGTAAAAAGTCGCTTTCTGGCCAAATGTACTACACATAAAAATGATGTACACAGCACGGGAGGTAATAAACAAAGCCCTCGATCGCATATTTACGTCCCTCGCTTGCAGCTCGGGCCGCAAACATCTGCGATCTCGGCCTTTCTTTGTATTACCACCCTAGTTGTGTAATGTACTATTATAGCTTGATACATTTTATTATTTTCCAAACGTAACATAATTGATGCCGTAGAAGCAAGCGAGAAGCTTTGTTTGTATGGGAAACCGACCGAGCCGACTCACCTTAACAGAATCTTGTATAATTTTTACAAATTTCGGTTACAGTCAACATACCAATTCTTATTGCTTTTGTATGAAAGGATGTTTCTTCCATTTCTTTCCATTGTAACCAGGTTAGGATCAGGATCTTATGATGGGATCTCGGTGACGTCGGGAGAACTCATTTAACTCGTGAATTTGTTATTGAATAGGGTCATTTGAAATCGGTTATGTATATATGTACTTTTTAATTTTGTGTTAATTATCAGCAGTTAACAACATTGTACTGTATAAGGTCGCCTATCCGACTTATAACGATGTACATACAAATATGCATCTTGTATTTGTACAAACATTTTTTATCTAACAGTTTACGTATCTTATCAATATTTGTGCAATAGGTACTAAAAGAAGATAAAGTCGAAAACTTAGTTTTTCGCGAACCCCACCTTTGTTTACTGACCTATATTCGTTCGAGACTTAAATTATTTTTAACTAGTCCGAGCAAGCGCTTATGTCTCTACTTATAGATATCAAATTCATTCGCACAACTTTGATAATATATTTTAACCAGAACCAACATGGAAGCTAGCAAAATAGTTTATAATATTATTTAAAACAGCTAATGGATATTGTGATAATGATAAGTATTGTACATTATCATTCCATGTTTCCATAAGAATTTATTAAAATACTAGTGGACCCGCTCGCGATTTAGTTCCCGGAGGTGAAATAAGTCAAATGTAGGTACTTATATTTTTTGCTCCGGTTGAAGTCGGTAAAAAGTAGGTAGGTATATTATGTTATCTACCTGTACCTACACCAAATTTCATGCGTGATGCGCGTAGGTGGGTACTATACTATCATATGTACATAAAATTTAACAATAACTGGCTATTAGCATGTCGGACCATGCTCAGTGTAGGGTTCCATAGCCGTAACTATAAGGTAAAAAATACGATGTAAAAAAAGTACAACAACAAAAGAGCGTATCTTCATAGCAATTACGTCCTTTTGCTCAGAAGCGCAGTTTATCAGCAATAACTCAAAAACGGTTAATCCGATCTTGTTGAAAAAAAATTTCGTTGAAAGTTTTAATTAGGCGTTATCTTTGTAATTTTTTTTATATTTTTCCGACACACGGTTTAGAAGATAGAGGGGGGGGACACAATTTTCACAACTTTCGGAGCGATTATTTCCAAAGGTATTCACTTGGTCAAAAACATTACTTGAGAACCTTAAAATGTTTTTGAAAGAGCTGTCGAACTATGTACCACACGTTGATATTTTCTGAAAAAAACATTTTTTAGCTTCTGTGACATGTACGGAGTGCCCTCTTTAAAATATTTATTTTAATTATTTACTACTAAACTAAGTAGCGGCTCATACAAGACACCTATGTTCCAAATTTCATCAATATCCATCATGTAGTTTTTGAGTAAAATGCCTGTGACATACGGACAGACGGACAGACAGACGGACGGACGGACGGACATGACGAAACTATAAGGGTTCCGTTTTTGCCATTTTGGCTACGGAACTCTAAAAACTAGCTTCAAATGGGGGAACTTCCCCCAAGTTACATAAGTATTTTTTTCAATTAGTGATTTTATTTGATGGTATTTATTTAGGTTTTATTATTACTTATTTGTAACTGTGACACTCATCAGTTTTACTTTTTTGGTTTTTTTAATGTACCTACACACTACGTTCTTTCTACGATTTTATTATTTGCTTACTTTAGAAAACTGAAACGAGGCACAGAAATGGCGATATAGTGACTTTCTTAACATTCACTTTCAGCGTATCTACTGAGGCTAGTATCAAAACAGAGGTTTTATTTAGGATTTTTTCATATTAGACTCCTTCTACCGCTCCCATTTGACTGATACCAGTGATACCTAAGTAAAACTCGAGATTTAAGTACAATCAATTACAGAAACTTGTTGAGTTTGCCCTTCTCGGCCAATACGTTTATTTATTATTGACCTTATTGTCGCTAATAGCTTGTTTTAAATTTTGTATGTCTTAAATATGTGAATCTCTAAACTTACGTCTGTGGTATTAGATTTAAAGTCATTTATATGTATATTTATGCTTGACCGTTTCTATTTCCAAAATAACGATTCACCGTTTTTAAATTTTAATTTTCGTATGTAAGTTAGCGCTTGATTGACAAAGGATGGCATACGCTGACAATAAAATGCTAGCTTACGATGTAGCTTTCTAATACCCGTATTTCTAGTACGGGTAATACTAGAATCCCGGTTAAAGTTAATCCTGAAATATCTCAGTTATTAGATATTTTCTCTGATTTGGACCGTACCATGTGCGTAAGAGCACTCTAAATGCGGAATCGGTATAAATAAATACTTACCCAACATGCTTACTTAACACATGTATATGAAAGACATTTACACTTGTTACACGAGTATAATTTCAATTTGTGAATGCAGTCTGTTATCAGCCTTATCAACCTCGCGAATGTGACGATGATTCGTCAGATTACAACCTTTTACAGTTTGAGATTATTTTATATTATGTATCGGAAATACACATGTTGGATGATAAAAATTAAATTATCCTAACAATTTGCATAACAAGGTGTTGCGAGATTTGTTCAATAATTTTCACAAATGCATTGTTTCATAGTAGCGAATTTTCACTTCGCGTTTTTTCATGATCGCAAATTTAATTATTCGTCTTTCTTCATGTAGCGATTTTTTTGTTGTAGGTTTTATAATGTTCGCATAAATTTTTTTCGCTTAATTTAACAGTAGATTATTTTATCAATCGCATATATTTTCAGCAGCATTAGGCAACCCACGCCTTATGTCGACGGAGCCCTGCTTAGCGGGGCTCCTATTTCTGGGCGGTTTGCCCTTCGGGCATCTGAAGATACCTAACGAACCTAACCCACCTTTTACATTGGAATAATGTGGACACTAAGGAGGTCACGATTAGTTAGAATAACGATTTCGAGTAAAATTTCTAACAAAAACCGACGTAACACCAAATATTATACTGAAAATATTTGCGATCTACTGTTAAAATAAGCGAAAAAAATGTATGCGAACATTATAAAACGGTTCATGAAAAATCGCTACATGAATAAAAACGAATAATTAAATTAGCGATCATGAAAAAACGCGACTTGGTAAATCACTACTATGAAAAAATGCATTTGTGAAAATTATCGAACAAACCCTAGCTAGCTTGTATGAGAACGTTCTTGTACAGTTAGCTGCAAAGAAAAGTAACCCCCTTTGCCATACTATGAATGTATGAAAGTTCCTTTTTTTCTTTTCTCTGCATCTGACCGTACTAGTTTAAGTGTATAGGTACAGTACAGGTCGATTCACAAGAGCTGGCGCAGATTTAGTATCAAATAAGCACTCTTCGCATACAAAATCCGCGCCAGTTCTTATGAATTAACCTGTAATTTGCTTAAATAGGTTCTTTTTGATTGTTGTTATATATTCAACAAAAACACTAATTTGTGGTATTAATTATTATTATAGACTGAATCTTATTAATGTAGTAAATAAATGAGTTATACTAAATGTTTAAGGCATAAGTACACCAGACACTGCGTGACAAGATAGTTGCGTTTGTTTTATTTAACTATAGGTGGCTATAAGATCAATTATTGTACCCTAACTTGAGCAAATCTTACGTATAGATACTGTCTTACTTCCGGATTCTCAGTCTTCTTCCGGAGTCATTAGGATTATTTTTCCTGACTAAGATTAGGTAAAAATACGGGGTTATGGTTATTTTGCACCTTTCTGAAGAAAGTTGTAGGTCAATTCTAATAAGTTGGTATACCTGTACACCAAATTTAATGGATATTGAACCGGTAGTTTTGCGTGATGCGCACATAAACAAGCAAATATACACATACAATTTGAAAAACTAATTTTTAACGTTTTATCACTTATTTATGGGGCATTACTCCAGAAATATGTTTGCGCCTAATTCATCTGTCTCCATACATTTAGTATGAAAAAGGGCCAGATGAATGAGGTGACCGCAGACATATTTCTGGAGAAATGCCCTATGACACTCCACAGTTAGGTACCTACTTTTCTGAAAAATATTTAATAGACAAACCTAGTCTTGGTTCTATTTTATTTTAATATAAATAAGTAGATGACTTGTGGACCCGAGCCAATGCGACTAAAAATAAATTGTTTTTGATTTAAACCAAAAGCTTTTTAACCCAGCAAAATGATGAAAAGAAACTAGATACTTACTCAAATTTATATTAGTACGAGTAAATACGATCAACTTTGCTTTAGATACTTACGATCACGATCACATTTGCTTAGATACTAAATGTGTTATTAAATAAGAAACTTTTATTTTATTTACAAAATTAAATCGGTTTATTATAGAAGTTGTGACTGAATGAAACTATTTAATTTATTATATCACATCTTTTAGTTATAGTAAATCATTTGTTTTATCACAGTTCCATAGATAACGACTTGGTTTTTATCGCCAAAAGTGACACCACCAAATCACAAGTGAGTGACGCACTTATACAGTGATCGTGAAGTTAAAATCTGAACCCATTCTCGCATTGGTCTAATTTGTAGTTAGTTCTTTAATTTTTAGGGTGCCGTACCTCAAAAGGAAAAGACAAAACCCTTATTGGATCACTCGTGTGTCTGTCTGTCTGTCTTTTGCTCCGAAAGTAATGAACCGATTGAGTTGAAATTTGGTACATATATTAAGGTTAATGACCGAAACACGGACGTGTCACGGATATATACGAATTTTAATCATGGAAACCCCGCTTTTGGGGGGTCAACTAGAAAATAAAAAGAAAAAATTAGCAAAGTACCTATATCGTGTGACATATTAAATGAAAGGGCTCACTATGAGAATCTCAAATATATATTTTCTATAATTTATATTAATAGTTTCTATATGCCACGTAATCATTTTATCACTTTATATACAGAAAAAAGTTTCGCTATTGATTTAGTTAGGTGATAGGTACCTACTCGTCGAAAAGCCTGAAAATGGTCACCAGACTTTTCTGAATTTTACAGTAACTTTACAATCTGCGTGCATTTACTTTGACGTAAATCTACCTAACTAGATGCTAATTTAAAGAATTTGTTTCATCATAAACGCTCCCTAATTAAATGCTTTGACATTACGAGTTGACCGTAGGTAGGTACGTAACGTCATAATAATCACCAGCTGCGTTAATGGTTTTTAAAGTTTCAATGGTAATATAATTCTCCGTATAAATTAAAGAAATATACACAATTAAAATAAGTATGCCTACTGCCTGCGAGATTATCGAGATCGGGACGCGGCTTGATGAATCTAATATAAGCCTTATATGGAATTATAAAGAGTCCCGTTTGCATTGTTGGTTCGCGTTACTACCATTTCACTATCGATAATTCTATCTCTGTCTGGTGTTGGAGGCGTGATTCGCCATTTCGAGTGGAATGACGCAGCGTAACTGTGAAATGTATACCTGTCCTATTCTTGCTTATTGGCAACCTTTGACCTAAAGAATCGATTTAAGTGAATGCGGCCGGCGCCGTTTGTGAGTCGATTAATTAGCCAAAGTAGCGAGACTGAATAGCTAATCGCGATACTGCCGTTCAGATTGCGTTATGTCCGATGATTTCCACGATTTCCCCGATTTATGAGACCATTCGTTTAGAGGCTCGTTTGTTTTAACCGTCTCGGTCATTTGCTCCGCTACGCTACACCATAAAACGCGCTCCAGCTCTGCTCGCTACCTATCTAGTAATGACTTTTTCTCAGTACACCTGATTATTTTACAATAAAGCAAGAAACAACTGAACCTACATATCGATTTCATATAAAATAATTTAATTTTGATAGATTGAGTAGGTCTGTATTTTTTATACAACCTCATCTATTAAAATGATTTCAGTCGCCCAGTTCTCCGTTGAAAAGAATAAAGGGTTAATACTTAGCGAAATCGATTTTGATTCAAATCTATTTTATGTTATAAAAGCCAAAAGAAATCTTTTTCATTCATTCAAATTAAAAAAAAAAGATGTCCAGGGCAGAGGTATTTGCCCAGCAGTGCTGCAGCAACAAAATCTACAGTGCATGAAATTACCGAGACCTATTTCGCTACAGAAAAAAATAACACCAACGAAGAACCTGACTTAAGCCTTGAAACATCGTTTGGGCAGAGGGTTTTTAATTTTCTGTATGGCCTATGGTCAGCAAAAATGGCCATTTTTAGCAATCGAAAATAGTGTCTGTCTGACTCTACGGAAGGAGCAAGATAGGGGTTGGCTGGAGTTTAAATTTAAGATCGTTTGTACTGTACTATCAGTATTAAATTGTAGGTACCTACCTATGTAATGTATTTGGATTTATGTAGAACATTAATACTTATATTAAGAATATGATAAAGCTTCAATGTTTATAGGTAGATACTCGTACCGCGCTATCGCTCGCTCAAAGCTTTACACTCTGCAGTAATGTTTATAAATAGTTCGTTGTATATTCTGGATAACCTAACAAGAAGAAAATATTACCCATTGTCGATTCGACGAACATTGACTATTATCTTTCCGATGACAAATGAGCTCAAAACTCTGCGCACAAGCATTGAGCAACTCTGGTGTCGGTTTATAAGAGACTTTGCTTTTACGCGCTGTACATTACGGCGGTCACGATATGGCATGTGGTCATTAAACTGTAGTGGCTCCGCAATGTATACCGATGTTACGCCCTCTCGATCACGCTTGCGCGCTCAGTGTATAGGAATAAGCCGATTTAGATCGGAACAGATAGAAGGCGCGTGATGCTAATTCTAAATTTAAATTTGTGTTCGTTTAGGTACCTACACAGCACACAATCAGAATTCCATAAGAATGGAATCTCTACGCTGACAATGCGCATTGTCACACTTGACAGGTGACGTATGAGCGAGTTATCAAAACATCGACCTGACGATTTGGTTTAAGTCTACTTTAGAATCGACAGTAAAATAAAGCCACTTGATCATTTTGCTATAAACGGGGTGTTGTACAAGAATTGCAGATAACGGACAATGGTGTCCCATTTCGTAGTTCAAAACTTCAAACTCAACTAGAAATAAATATTAGGTACCTATGCTAATTCGACCCATGTTTTTTTTTAATTCTCGTACCTAATAATTTCGCATTTCGCAAAAGATACTTCAAAAAGCAAAGCTTTACAACACCGTGAATCATTAAAACAGGTAGAAATGAAAAAAATATATAAGATATGCCATATTATCATTTCTTCAAAGATCTTCCTATAATTTTGGCACCTCAATGTGCGTAAGGATCGGTCCTATCATTTACTTACCCAAAACTCGCGCTAGAACTTAACGTCTTAAGTCAAATTTATTTGGCGAGCTGAATTTTTTCTTATAATTATGAATCTATCTATCTTAATTATTGAATCAAGGTCAACCAAACTTGCTACTTACTTGCCAACGATAAAAGGTTTTGCGTCGCAGAAGACGGTACCCCCCGTGTATCAGCATTATTAAATGCCTAATCGATATTAAAGGGTCTCGTAAAAGACCACACAGGTTTTTTGCTCACACGGTGTAATAAGTGAAATTATCTGGGCACATCGATTGTGGTCAGACCGCATACGCATAGAAAGTGGCGCGCCGGCTCGCCGCGGGCGACGCGTCGCGGCCCGGTCCCGGGCCCGGGGCCGCAGCACGCGTCCAATCGTACGCGGCCTAGCAGCGCCTGGACGCCTCATTTATGGTTACTACAACATATTACCAATTTATAATTATCCCAGCGAAACCTTCATGGGATCATTCTTGAAGTTGATGGTGCTCTAAGCACTGTATCCACCTATGTTATTATTAAACGTTGCACTCTTTTTCTCAAATTAGCAAAATCAAAATCACAGCTTCCGTACGCCTGATGTTGATCGGTTTTGTATTTTGGAATCAAACACAACAACACAACTGTTGTAGCTTAGATTAGATAGATAGGTACGTGTTAGCTATAGATACAAATATCCTCGTAAATAAAGCATTGCTGTCAATGCCCACTGTCCACCAAATAGAAGCTAGGTAGGTACTACACGGTCCGAGTTATTCGCAAATAGAGAGCACAGCGGACAGGTGTCCCGCCACGGTGGCCCGAGGCTAACGCTCGGCCCGTCGTTGTTCATCCGATAGACAAGATAGCCGATTTTCTAAGCACTTTAACTGCCTTTTAGGGTACCGTGCCCAAAGAGTGTCTACGGAAACCAGCGTTTGACCTCAGGTACCACCAGACGATACATGCGGAGCGGATGATGTTGTAGCACGTTGATTCATAAGTATTAACACCGTATTCATTCTTGCAACTGAAGCGTTTAGTTATTAGAAGTCGGTATTCGAAAATGCCGTCAAATGAGGAATTTGGAACACGCGGGGTAACTATACTTAGGTAGCTGTTTTTATAAGTAACTAATGTAGGTAGTTGGAGGAAAAGATTATGGGACTGGTCTAGTAGGCCAATATGCAATAATGGTGTGCTCTCATTGGTCAATTTGCGGTAATTACAACACTAGTGCGGTAATGTAAAGTAGGGATGTAACGTTACATAATTTTGCCGATACGATACCGATACCGATTATTGTAGTAAATAATCGGCGATGCCGATTGGCTACTTATATTTAACAGAGAGTCAACCTTGAAAGTGTAAAGTAAAAATAAATAAATTGTCAAACCAAAATTTAAAAAAAATATATTATGAACCAAAGATATAATTAACATAGTAATTATAATTAATTGCACAAGGTAATAGACCAATACATACATTAAGTCAGTAATTGAAATTACTTCTTGCAGATTTTTTTTCATACAGCAAATTCTTTTCGCGGTCTTCAAATATCGGTTGTAGGTATATAATCGGCGATACCGATATATCGGTATCGTTACATCCCTAATGTAAAGTAAAAAGCACTCGTGTATATGTTGCGTTCCGCACGTAAGAACCTTGAAATAGGAGCCACTTTATGAGCAAGTGTGTTGAAAAGATTATAAACGCTACAGTGCTGACTACCTATACACCATTTCTTTACTATTTTTCCTTGTCTACAAGTAAATATTGTTACCCCGCGTGTCCTAAGTTCCCTTGTTATACGCAAAGCAAGTCTGCTCTTCGTCTGATTTCTAGAACTAGGTAGTTAGTAGTAATACTTAGATCAGTAAGTCGAACGTACCAATCCTTAAAAAATGTTCTCATTATTTCAGTCCTATCTTTACGTTTTGCATTGTATTTAATAAGTAAATGTCGACAAAAGAGGAATAATTTTACACAAAACATCGAACTGTTTAAAATGTATATAAACTAAACACACAAGGATTCTATCTCATTAGAGAACTATAATATCTTATGTTTTGTGACTTAAAAATTAATTTCAACAGCATTCGTTAAGCAAAACTAGAAAAGCAGCTTCTCTGTATAAGTACCTATATTCATGAATGGAAATATCTTTTCGCGTATGACTCATCGTGATCAAAATTTATTCAACACAGGAACTGGAAATTTTAGCACGGGCCAGCCGTTATACTTACGAGATTGCGGCATTACTTATATGAATAACTTTAATAGTAATCATTTGTACAATATCTATTATACCTACGTAATATGATTATTAAATTACCTTATCTCGGAATATCAGTGAATTACATAAACACTAATTAGATGCCTAGTATACGAATTCCTTGTCGGAGAACAAAAGTAAATGAGTATTTCATCATCGCAAAAATATACGCAGGTATTCAAGATAATATTCCCTCAAAAATAAAAGGCTCGTGTTTTTAAAACATAGTGCCTAGCTATAATTTTTCCTAGCGCGTGCTAATTACATTAAATCAAAACATTTATTTCTGCAAATAGGTCCTCAAGGGCTCTTTTACATGTCTGATTCTATTCTTTTCTTTTGGCGCTTCGGGAAATGACCTTCTGGTGAGAAGAAGCGCCGGAAGAAACTCACCAGTTTCCGTTTGCAAAATTATTAAGTGTTACAACAATTATGAAATTATTACATGAGATTTCATTAATAAAATGCAGCAAGCAAATAACTGATATATATTACATTTTACATTACATTAAACTTAAGACTACCTACATTTTAGAGATGGGTGGTCTCTAGGCGAACAAGAACTAAACAAAACAAGACAAATAAAATAATAAAAAATTAATAGACATATACTAAAATTAATGGAGATGTAAGGAGTCTCCGTTGTCAAAATATTATGTTTTGGAGGTGTAAAGGATCTCCTAACGTCGAAATACAAAATGAGAAACGTATTTTTTTACGCCGAGAAATAGACTATTAAGCTTACAGTCAATGCATTTCCATGTTTGCTATAAAATAACTTACAGAAATGTAAAAATTCTGCTACTCACATTAAATAACTTTATTAAAATTAAAACCATATTTTTTAGAGATGTGGTCATTGTTATAAAATATAGTTATTTATTTTCAGTCACAGTTAATCCCACAGTGTTTCATCATTCATGTAGTCTTGTGTGCTGGAATAAGCTTTAGAAATGAGTTCACGCTTTACATAATTCATGAATTTGTTAGTAGATAATTCAGTTGTTCCTATGTTCCTTGGTAGTTTATTATAAAACTTACACAATTACCCATGAATTATGTTTTTATTTTGTGGAGCCGAGAGCACTGCGAGTTTATGTTTATTTCTAGTATTAATTTATGTATGTCACAGTTCTTCTTAAAATTCATGATGTTTTTATGTACATACACAATATTCTCATAGATATTGTATTGACAAACAATGTCATAATATCCTTAAATTATCTCTAAGCGAGTCTCGGTGATTCATCTTATATATCGCTCGAATAGCCCTCTTCTGCAGAATAAAAATAGTATTAAGATCTAAAGCACTGCCCCATAGTAGAATACCATACGACATAATATGGCGAAAATAACTACAATATACTAATCGGGCAATTTTGACGTCTGTTAATTGTTAGATCTCGTTTACTGCAAAATCTGCAAAACTTAGTCTAATTTCGAGAGATTAGCAATGTGAAATACCAATATCCCGATGGAGTTTAGAATATAATGTTATACCAAGAAAAACTGTAGGTACTATCAACTAGTTCCAATTCCTCATCTTTCACAATTACGTTACGCGTGTCGAAGTTAATACATTTTTTTATTTAACAGTAAATTGTTAACATTGAACCAATGTAAGTACTACTTTAAAAATAGCAATATTTATAAAATATGTTTAACTGAAAGATCTAAGTACTCATACTACTCATAGGTATTAATTTAATTTATGACATACGTAAACACGAGTAAGTAAGCAGCTTATAGTTTAGACAACTCTTTATATTTAACTATTAAGATCTACTTAATACCGTCTATAGCGTAAAATTTACAATGGTGCTAAAGTCAATTCACCTATAGCTTTAAATACATAGTAGGTACATAGAATATAATTGATCACTGCTAAAAAGTTGTTAAATATGAGTAGATCATCATTTTGAGGCTACGCCTCTGGACCGTCTGACTGAACAAAGTAAACCAGTCCGTTTATCGACATAACTGCTTTATCTCCCGATCAATCTCGCCACCTGTTCAGTCCAGTCGTAAATCTTCATTATTGTCCGTTTTTTACCATTTTACTGTTACACAGACCACTCATATCGCGGCCGGACGGACTATGCGGCCGGACGTTTATGGCGTTTTCGGATCTTCAACACATACTTGTCTCCATCAAAGAGAGACGAAGTTCCGTGTCGGAAATACACGTTGCCTAATCATCAAAAAGCTGTAATCTTTTTCATTGATAGGGTCATTGCGTTTGCTTATTGCGTAGGTTTTCTATACTTTTACATTTTAACACCAACAACAGTCTTCCGAAAACATTATGATGTCATCATATAGTATGCGTTAAATCAACGGACTCGTTTATATAGCACGCGACATTCCAAAACGCGGTGCGCGATTACTGTCAAACTGCTTTAAATCAGCCATTAACTAATAGTTAGATCTCCAGTTTTCTCGTCCAAGTGATTAGTTCTCAAGCTATCTACTGCACAAAACATCAAGTTACTTCCATCAAACCGAGTATATGGTAAGACAGAGTCGGTACGTCATTAAATGTGACCGAAAAGGATTTACTTGGGTCTTAATAAGGAATGGTTTGACCAACAGCGGTAAAAGTACCACCGGTGACGTTTGCGCTACTGGTCCCTACATTATTACTGTGTTGTTGCCGTCGACGCGACGGTAGGAGTTTTATAAACTTGTTACCATGTCGTAAGCCGACAAACGAAACTGACTTAAAAGTTCATTGAAACATGGATGCAATGTAAAGATTCTCTTGTATTTAACATATAAATTAAAAATAGCTCGCACATTAAACTTTAGATATAACTTAAATAAACAATTATTACGGCTGCAACCTTTATATTCTTGTTATTCATATTCAGTAGGTGGTCGTAGATTATTAACGTAATTTGATTGCTGATTGAGTGAGACCATAGACTTAAGCATTAAATTAGGGCTCATTTGCTATGTTCTGCCCAATATAGGTACCTACTTATATTCATGTATTTTGAAAATTGAAAAATGTTGTATATTAACCTACTGCGGCAAGTTACATACGAATTAGTAAACGCTAAAAGCGTAAGTAAACCAACTAAGTATTTCTCTGAGATACGAACACAAGTAATTCTAATTACGTCAAATATTTTGACTAGGGCTGGCAGGAGGTATATTTACTAGCAAATGGTCCAAAGCTTTCAAAGCATGAGTGATGCGTAAAACGTCGCAGTTAGGTGCGATGTTAAGTTAAGCGCAGGGTGCCGACGCGAAGCCGCGGGCGCAGTGCGCGGCGCGTGGGCGGCCTGCCGATTCCCATGTCCCGTGCGCGAACCGACAGTTATGTCAATATGCGATTTACCACTTACATATTAATGTTATCCTCATTTAAACATGCGACCGGAACGGTTTTAAAGCTTTTCTCACTTACATCGCGACGATACTCTACTCGCACGCCTCGTGTTTACAAATTGAGTGGACAACAACTTAAACACCGTAAAATCTGCATGTCGAGCAACTGACTGCAGATAGCTTAGTTGAAGCCCTGATTCAATGTACCTAAATGGTCAATGGACCTAGGAGAGGAATAAATATGTAGGATGCGTGTAAGCATGCTGCCAGAATAACAATTTTACTTGTATCGATTTACGGTATTCAATGGGCAATCCGTCTCTGTTAAATAAGTCTGCCTTGAATTAAGGCTATAATGAATACACGGTGAAAATTTAGTGGTTGTTTTCCGTTTAAGGGCATGTTCAGTAATTTCACTATCGTGTTCTGATTAGGAAAAAAAAGAAAAAGAAAATTGTCTTTTGTATGGAGGGTCGGCTAATTTGAACGACCTGCTCCATAGAAAAATTATTTTTTTTCGCGTTAAAAAAAATTCTTTCACATTTTCCTAATCAGAACACGATACTGAACATGCCCTCAAACGGAAAACAACCACCTAATTACCTTGTATATAAAGTTTAAGGAATTTGCTTAAAAATTGACGTTTCTAAAAAGTATTTTTAGTCTGTGTCACACCTGCGGCAATTCGACTCAGCTCACAAATGGCTGACCGAAAAAGCTGGCTACGAAATAGAAAATACCGCATTGTCCGTTAACTCAAGCGGTGACATCATCGCGTAGCCGTCTTAATTCCTGAACCCGATGCCAGGCGTACAGTCATAATAAATACAATACCTATTATCATAAAACCTCCATTACAATCCTATACCTACCGCCACATGATTGTTGAAGTGAGTCCTGTAGGTACTGTAATTAAAGCAAGAAGATTCATTGCTCGCTATCGCACTCATTCCGCTTGCGTCAATATCAAACATCGATTTATTTTTTACTTACAATCTACGTTAAAATAATCTCATTTCACTAAATATGCAATGCAATGAAAAATAACTTAATCATTGTTAGTGTCTGTAGGTCGATAATAACTCAATGTTAGTCATCGTAATCCGCCATGAGGTGGAACGCGAATATAAAGCCTCCGAATTTAGAAGCTCGGAACGTATTTATGATCTGATGCTAATGGGGTATCAATAGCAAATGTTCCGTTACAATATGGACGGCTGACATCGATTCTACTCCATTCATTAAACTTCTCTGTATTCAGAAGAGAAGCTATAACTTAAACTGGCTACATCTCGAAAACAGACAGTACGACTCTTTGTAATATTGAAGTCGATTCAGTGTATTGGTTAAAGTAATAAAACAGTACATACTTCTACAAGGAATGTTTTTAGTACATTACGCAACTAGGGTGGTAATACAAAGCCCGAGATCGCAGATGTTTGCGGCCCGAGCTGCAAGCGACGGACGTAAATATGCGATCGAGGGTTTTCTTTATTACCTCCCGTGTTGTGTACATTATTTTATGTCAACACTTGGCCAGAAAGTGGCATAAAAACTTCATTTTGGCGTAATTTTTCAATATACCTAAGTGAACAGTTTAGTAACGTGGGATATCTACTTAGATCTGGTAAAATTGGTTTAAATAGCACTTAAGTCGTTAGAAATGTTTGGATATCAAACAAGCGCGAGTCTGATCGATTGCGGTCATCTCCATCGCTTCGTTCTCACGCAGTTCTCCGACGTGTATTATATAATGTTCATTCCACAATATCCATGTTCAATGAGCATTTCTCAAATCCTGCTGTAGCTTTTTAATGCGTTTATCTACACATATCATGAACCATCTATAATGCGTTCAAAAAACCCAAATTACGACCAGCATAAAGCTGTTTTGTTAGAACAAATTTCTTATCTGTGGAAATGTTATTCTTGCTTCATAATAACATCGCATTCGATGTTATTATGACATTCAAATTTCGAACATCTCTGAAAATAGCTTTTTGAACACATTATACAAAGCTTATAATATGTGTGTAGCTAAAGCAGTGCATATAATTACGCGTGTGTTGTTATTATGGAATATAATATGAAGCAGTCACATGTGTATGTGAGTACTGTTTCGACATTTACATTATATGACGTATTTTATTAAATCTGAAATCATTTTGTTATAAATGCTTGGACACACTACCAACGTTTTTAATTGACTACCAATACATAAACTATAAGAGTACACACTAGCGATTTGCGAGCGAGCTGCGGGCGGATCAGAAACGAAGTTCCATACCTACTAATGTCGCTGGCGGCGATCTCGCCGCGAGTTCGCCGCCACTGGTTTTGTATGGAAACTCGCCCGCAGCTCACCTCCTTAATAGTAACCAGGCCGTTACAAAAATAATATTCCAAATGCTTATAATATAGAGCAGCGGTCGGTATGCCGTCTATGTAAAAAAAACAAGGAAGCTACTAAAATAAGACATATAATATTATGAGCTTGCATACGCACGATAATTGTTCGTGATAAAGCGATTTTACTATTTAGTGACAGACAAGACAGACGAATATGCCCGCCATGTTCCTTCTGACAGGATTTTAATTTTATGTAAATTTTATTTCTGTACGCTATTGTCATAATGCCGACTATTGTTTGGACTAAGATTAATAGGAAGACGATCCTTTGAATAGCTTTCTCGATTTGTGTCTTAATTAGGTTTTCTAGGTGGTCGGTGCAGCATAATACCCTGTAAATATTCTGTTAAAAGGCTGAAAGGACCTGAACAACTACACCTCATTTCATTTAAGATTTTGAAAGAATTTAAACGGTCACTTTTGCCCTCGTTTCCTAATAGGATATCAGTGGATAATATCGTTTTACGTATCTCATATTTTCCGGTTTCGAGATGGTTTTTCTTCAAATCACGTCACGGATATTGCACGATTGTTCTTATTATTAGGTTAGTCTTTAGTTTGTGTTTATGATAGGTAGGACAAAATCAAGTTTCCATTATGAGCATGCAATAATATTTGCCAAGTAGCGCCATAATAATGTATACCCACCAAAAACATGAATTCATTCTTGTGTATACTGTCATTCAACATTCTTTGTCTTATTCGACTGGTAAACATTTACCAGGTGGGTGAATGTCTTGTTCACAGTTTGTTTAGACCTTATCATATTTCAACTTCCTTTCTTGAAATCCAAAAAAGCGCAATCCTTACTAATGACAGAATCGTGAGTGGTATACCTACTCCGCGGCGATAGGATCGTGAGTGACGATATTTCCGGCAGCGCGTAGGCGGTGCGAGTTCGTTTCCCGGTCTTAAACGGTTTGAAAGATAACTTCGCACACTCTCAACCACCTCACTTCCTCTTGACATGGGGTCACAATCTTCAATCTACAAACGACGCTTTCTTTCGACTTTTAAATTTGAACCCAATTTCCCACGAAAATACGTGTATTTTTGTGCGGCATAAATCATGTTTAAGGCTTTTGGGCATAATTGAAAGGGGCACCATTCATTGAGAGAAGTAACGGGCAAATAGTATGCCCGCGTCTCGACGACACCATTCAAGCTGCCGCGTACAATCGAACACTAAAGTTACAAATTTAATAAACATTCAATTACTATATCGGCCTGTTCACTTTTAATTTTTTGTATTAAAACCCATAAACGTCACTATAATATTAGAATACGTACCTACTAATTATATGACATTATTTACGATTTATATATACATATTGATTAGTGATCAACGAAACATGTTATTTTAGAAAAACATAGAGTAAAATTAATGGAAGTATATTGTAAACATGCCAATTTGACCGGCACGTATTTGAATGTCGAAAGTTAATATATCTAATGTTAAAAAGTCGACGGTCAAAATATCTAAAGTTAACATATCGATATTTACTACCATTATATCGACGTCTGGAACGTACTTAAATACCGAACGGCTAAAATATCGAAAGTTCAAAATATCTACAACCGAATGATCGATATATGTTAATATCGAAACCTAAAATATCGACCATCAAAAAACCAACGTTTTAAACGTATCGAAAATTGAATTTTTATGATCTTTGATTTTTTGGGTTTGGCTCTATTAAAATAACTATTACTTAAAAATTCTGAGATGGAACGAAGTTCGCCGGGACAGCTAGTTAATTACTTAATTATAAATGCCTTCTGTAAATGGAATTTTTTCCATCTCTTTTAATGCAATTTGGAAGAGATTGAGCTTCTCACATCAATTAAAGTCTTGCTCTTGCTAAATCTTTAGGTCGTCCATCATTGTCTCTGGACCTGGAGATTTACGTTATCGATAGTACCAAAAACTTTATGTGTATGAGAGCTCACGTACAGTTCTATTGTATATGTATGTGTGCTCAAAATAACTTGTTTGGTTGTCAATGTGCGTGTCAATCCGCGTACACACATAGCACGTGTGTGCGAGGCGCGTGCGCCGCATTCCTGCGCGTACTCATTCATACTCATACATATACACGCACGCATAAACGACGATCCTTTTTCGTTTTAAAATTTTTCTTTGTTATAATTTTAGGACTAATAATCTAATTAATTGGATTCTATGGTTCAATCAAACTTACATACTAGACTTCTTCATAAATAATATCTTAACAGATTTTCAATATTTAAATGCTTATAGCTAGCTACTACATATATCGCTTAAAAGTAAAGTTAGAAGTTAGCAGAAACCAAGCCGTTACATGAATTTATGACGCATTATTTTTAAGATTACGTACTCTGACGAATTGCTAATATAAAAAAAAATATTACTATTTTCGGCATATAATAAGTATCAAACCTTATATTTTATCATGGTCAATATATAAGTTATCAAAAATAAATACAAGCCGTGTGTTTTACAGACTTTCCCTATAACTTTTACCCCTAGCTCCTTAAGACCTGTATTTTCAGAACTAATAGTTCAATGTCAAAACTGTAACAGATTTATCCTTTGTGAGGTGATAAAGAAATATTTTTAATATTTATTTACTATTCAGCGTTTCTACCGGGGAGATTTTATCATTACAGTTCAGACAAATGTCTTTGCAAGGAATGGTGATCAGGGTGGAGTAATGGTTCTTGCCACTCGTCATTCCCCTGTGCCATCGGCTGAACCGTTCGAATATTCGCCCTTATTTTTTAACAATCCATCACCCATGCCCACATAGTGCCGGATGAGCATGAGATGGTTTAGGCTGTACGTCGTTCGTCAGTACCTTAGTCACGAAGCTGTATATTTTATCGGTTGGTTAGTATTAGAGGGTATCTTAGCCCAAATCAAGGACTGTATACAAGAATTTGTTACGGGACTTCACTTGCTTACTTCTAGACTCTTTGGTTTAGTTTGTGCGTTGTTTTATATTCATTGATAAGGATTTCTTTCGTAATCATGTAAAAATGTACGTTTTAAGCACCCTTGGATATCCAGCCTCTGTATCAAACATGGTTCAAACCAATCACACTTCGACACACATAATCATGTGCATGCTTTACTCGTGATGGCACTTTTAAGAATGCATACCCGGGCATTTCTCCAGAAATATGTCTGCGGTCACCTCATTCATCTGGCCCTTTTTCATACTGAATGTATGGAGACAGATGAATGAGTCGCAGACATATTTTTGGAGAAATGCCCACCCGCGAAAATGTAATAGATTAAATTAATTTGTAATATTTTAACATTTAATGCCTATCATATTTTCACTTTTATTGGTGCAGAGACACCTGAAACGTTTATCTTTCCTTTGACTCAAGTGAACTGATAGACAAACGATAGCCATAAGTTGAAACTTAATGTATATTACTAACTTTATTGTATACATATAACGTAAATTATAAGACATAGCTTAATTGCAAATTGGATGTTTGGCAAGAATATACAAGTAAAAACCTACAATTTAAAAACTCATACAAATCAAACTTCGTTAATTTCATACATTCTACTTAATACTACATATGAAATATGAATATAATAAGTACTAAACGGAAAATTCCTATGCGAACTTTTCTTTCCATTCCCTAAATGCAAACTCTGCCGAGGGCTACAGTGTATATAAGTTAGGTAATACATGGTTGTGTGAGTAAATTATTCAGCACATTCATTTTTCACCATTTCCCGACGCTGCCCAATCAGTGCGAGGGGCGGGCGGCGCGGCGCTCGATACCTGCGCGCGCAGCGTTGCACCGCCGGCAGAATACGCAATACTGATTATGTCCTGTAGACCAATTCAGAAATTCGGCGTCGTCGACCATGGTTTACTTTTCAGGATAGCCAAAAACAAAATTCCATTGAAAAAAATCGTAACTTGGTAAATTATTAACCGATTAGGACGATTCTTAGATTTATACTTTTTGAATAACTTTATCTACACCGAACTAATTAATGGAAATTAGGCATGTAACGATTTCGATACTAATACCGAGAAATCGGCGGCGCCAATTATATACAACCAATATTTGAAGACCAATATTTGCTGTCTGATATTTCATGATATGCCTAGGAATTTTATGATTTGGCGAATTATACGATCGGCCGCCGACATGTATATCGATTCGCTTGTCATGACCTCCGATTACATACTGTTATCACACTTAATACTTTTTTCTGACTATAGGGTAGGAGTTGGACTAAGTTTTTATACTAGTTCACGAGGCAAATTAAAATATGGACGTAGTTGACGATAATGTTCTGAGTTACACTTACACTACGGGTTATTCCACCCGTACACAGAATGCAATTTGGTTCAGCTGCAACTCTGTTATGGCGGCTAGTATCATCTGATATTATAATAAGCGAAATATTTTATCTATGTCATCATTAATTTGTTCGAACTTAGAGCAACACGGAAGGTATAGTTGCCAAAGCACATTTTTCTGATATAAACAGTACAACAACAGGGATAAGTTCGCCTTTGTACAAAACCATTGATTTTTGTACTTCTTCTGTATGATTTTATGTGCAATAAAGTGTTTACACACATATAACATATACCTAAAACAAACCCCTTTTTTACGAAGAGGACCTGACTTATTTTCACACGTGTACATAATAAAACCGACCAAGTGCGAATCATATTCGCACGCGAAGGGTTCCGTAACACCGTGGAGCAAAAAACGCCAAAAAATACTTTTCTTGTAAGGGATATATATACATTCTGTGAAGATTTCAAGTCTCTAGGTCATTACGGTTCCAAAGATACAGCCCTGTGACAAACAGGCAGATGGACAGCGGAGGCTTAGTAATAGGGTTCCGTTGGCACCCTTTGAGTACGGAACCCTATAAACATCTGTCACTGCAATACGAACACCTAACGAATGAAACGTCACACTAAGAATTTCACGACCACAAAGATAAATACCTGACCAATTTTGGTCAGGCTATTTGACGGTGGCTTGACAGAGGGGACTTCTGGTAAAGACGAGGGTAATACTACCTATAAAATAAAAATCGGTTTAGTAGAAGTAGTTGAAAAAGCTGCTGCAAGATTTGACCCAAACAAACCTGACACAAACACGGTAAGCTAAATAAAACCGTTTAACAAGCATCCTTTAACACAGCCGTATTACCTACTTTGACATATGGTTCACAAACATGGAGTCTAACAAAGAAACAACGGAACGACCGATGCTGAAAATTACAAAAAAAGACAGAATAAGGAACACAATTATAAGAGAGAAAACAGGCATAGAAGATGTTATCCAACGTGTCAAAAAATTAAAATGGGCCTGGGCCGGGCATCTGTGTAGAATGCTCAATGACAGATGGGCAAAAATAACTACAGAGTGGACACCAAGATAAAGCGTTAGAGGTAGAGGCAGACCTAAGCTGAGATGGAGAGATGAATTAAAATATCATCATAAGTATTGGTGGAGATCCGCCCAAGACCGAAGAGTATGGGACAGGTTGGGCGAGGCCTTTTTGCGCACACTCTAAAAAATCTGAGCCAACTAACAGAGATTTTCTCTTTGTTGGCGTTAACTTAAATAAAACAAACAAGATATTAAACATATCAACGAAAGCTGATTAATTAAAACAGCATGTTCATTAATGATTAAAACAACTATCTAGAATCTTGATAATTTTAACAAATATATTCCTTGTTTCTATCATTATTTTCTTCTTTGTATGATTCGATCATGTTTAATTAGTTACCTTATACATAAATGTTTGTTGAATCAAATCAGAATATGGTTAATTGAACTATTATAAACAATCAATATCATCTTAGTTGGTGCATCTAACGTCTTGTTAGGCTCGTATGGAATCAAGATGCGTGATTATAACTATCACAATCTTGTTAGGAGCAACCAATTTTTTTTTAGAGTGTAAAGCGCCATGCATATTAGATTAGATAATGTTATAATTATAAATAAAATGTAGATATTATATTAAATTATTGAAGTAAATAAAAATAATTAAATTTACCTAATTAAATATAATAATAAAAATGTTAAATTACCATATTTCTGAGAAATGCATAGATGATTACTTAATTATTTACTTGCATGAAAATTACAGACCTATTTACCTATTAGTTAATTTAATTGATGGAATGTAATTGTATTGATATAATGTATTGTTGCATGAAAAAAGGCTATTATTATTACTAAATACTACCTACCAGTGGTGTGGCGTAAAAAATAGGCTTATGTTTATAACGGATCACCAGATATAGTAAAATATAACGCCAAAAAACACTTTTTACTACCGAAACTAGTAAATGATCACTAAAATTAAAACTTCATTTTAATGTGAAATAATAACCAAAATTATAACATCTTACTATCCTATTAAAGAAAATGTCTCCAAACTAATCATTGTTAACCCAAAAATGGTTAATGAGCGCCAAAATTTAAACTCCATTTTTATGTAAAATTATAACCCAAATTATAACATCTTGCTATCCTATTAAAACACATGACTCCAAACTAATCATTTGTAACTAAAAAATATTTTATGACCACCAGTATTTTAACCAAATTTTTATTTAAAATGTCAAGCAAATATTTAACATCTCGTTATCCTAGTAAAGTAAATTACGCTATGTAAATCATTATTTATCCCAAACACAGTATGTAAATCATTTCCTAAAGTTTGAACCTCTGCTTTTTATTGTATAATGTTTACTAACGTGATATTTATTATTCCCTAAATTACTGTACTGGTCCTATTCCCTAAATTACTGCACTGGTCAAGTACTAGAGATCGGCGCGGTGCGGCACGTGGAGCACGGTATCCGGGGGGTTGAGCGGTAGGCGCTTGTTTTGGCATCATTATACATTAATATCCATACATTGTATGGTAATCATAGTGGTTTATTTAGGTAGAAATAGCGTATTAATTTGCTCGCTAAGATTTGGTGATCATTGACTAAATTTGGTCTTTGAATACCTACAATTTAATGTGCAGTCGTTACTAAAACAGCTAGTACTATTGTAATGGTAGAATTATTTTTTTGGTGTTCAGTATATTTTTTTGGTAAGAGAGCTTAGGGTATCAAAGTATTTTATGCTGGTCATTATATTTAACCCCTAAAAAATATCCTTGGCCAAGCCGGTGGTGGTAGGTATCGAGTTCCTTGGACCCCACGCTACTGCTACCTACGAAGTCGGCGTTGCTCTAGATAAATTTATATATATCTAGAGTCTAGATAAATACACGAATGGTTCAATGAAAAAAACCGGCCACGTCCGAGTCGCACACAAAGGGTTCCGTACCAGAGTCGAGCAAAAAACGCCAAAAACACGTTTCTTGTATGGGGACCCCCTTTTGTTTTTATTTTATTTTGTTTTTTGTTATAATTTCAAGTCTCTAACTATTACGGTTCTAAAGATACAGTCCTGTGACAGACGGAGAGACGGACAGCGCAGGCTTAGTAATAGGTTATTAAGATAATAAGAGAAGATGGCAGAATCTTCGCCTATTCGGTGCGGAAAATAACTTTTTCACACCTCCTATTCAGAAAAAAGTATTTTGCTCCCTCATAAGAGGGATCAAAGTGATACTTTTCTGTTCAAGGACTACAGGGTATTTTTAGTTTGAACCCACTTAGATGCCATACCATAGACAGTTTTATTAGTATATTACACACCAAGGGCGGTATAATAAGGAATGGCCCAGATCTCAGATGTTTGCGGTCCGAGCCGCAGGCGAGGGCCATAAATATAATATGGAAGTGTTATTTTCGTCCAGTCCGTAAAAAATAATAATCGTTTTATAAAATAATAATAGACTACACATTTAACAATTTAACATTTAATTTTTAATAATAATGTGTGATGCTCTTTGATTAACTATATATTTCGTTATTTTCGTAGGTAGCGTTTGTTTTTGAATTTTAATCATAGTCGGTGTGAAAAGCAGTATGTGTCACACGGTAGCAAAATTATTTTCACCACGGGCGTTAACACTTGAATCCCTCACTACGCTCCGGATTCTACTTTAAAATCCCTCGCTACGCTCGTGATTCAATTGTAGAATCCTTCGCTTCGTTCAGGATTCAATGTACGCCCTCGCCGTAAATATATCATTTCGCTCCCTTGTGACACAATCTACTATTTTTTTAACATTTAATGAGATGATGCATGAAATTAGCGCTAAAATCGTAAAAAGCCACGACTAGAGAAATAATATAAAAAAAATCCCGTAACTATTGCACTCATTTTATAGCTTGTAACATAAAAAATCTAAACTAAAACGCTTGTATTAAGCAAATGACATTCGTGGATCTACACAAATTAGAATCGTCGTAAAAACGTCTGAGAAACAGCATAGGATAAAGTTTAACAGCT
Source organism: Eudemis profundana (assembly GCA_947034925.1). Classification (NCBI taxonomy): domain Eukaryota; kingdom Metazoa; phylum Arthropoda; class Insecta; order Lepidoptera; family Tortricidae; genus Eudemis; species Eudemis profundana. The sequence continues at coordinate 34,770,247 of OX344794.1, forward strand.
CATTCTAAACCTCTTCTGAATTTACGGCGTTCATAAAAATACGCATAAAAAGTTCATATCAATAATATCAAATCATAATAAACCAATCCCCCAACCCAATAAAAGGTACCTACATCGCGCCCTTGAATGTGTGTGCGCCGTGTAAGAACGATTGCATATTTACGTCCCTCGCTTTCAGCTCGGGCCGCAAACTTCTGCAATTTCGGCCTTTCTTTGTATTACCACCCTAGTTATGTAATGTACTATAATAAACTCTGAAAGTGTATAATTACACTAAATTTTGTTAAAAAACATATGCTTTCATAATATTGCTTACCTAGGGAAGTAAAACAAAGAATGTCTCAGATCACAGGTATTTGAGGCCCGAGCCGAAGGCAAGGATAATAAATATGCGATACGAGGCTTTCTTTATTACCTCCCGTGGTAAGTACAAAATTTTACGTCACCCCCAGGCCAGAAAAAGGAATTTTCCACACGCGTAAAGTGCGGTAATTGCCACTTTATGGTTAGGTGTGACGTAAAAAATGTTTAGTAAAAGACAACTTACCTATAGCGGATACTTTAATCCCACAGTAAAATAGCAAACACCACTTGCATTTAGGGTTGCCAGAAGCCCGGGAAATCCGGGATTGTCGCGGAATTACCGTTCTTGTCCTGTGTCCCGGAATTACACTTGATTGTCCCGGATTTACCCTTGACTGTCCCGGATTTCGAAAATCTACTACTTTTATTTTTTTTATTTTGTTACGAGTAGGTACGATGTGTGTTGGGATGAGTATTAATTCTCGTATTAATACTCGTATTGTATTTATAAATAAATATGTTGATTGTTTACCAAAGTTTTATTTCATGAATAGGTAATTAAAAACTAAGAGCGGTGCTGAATTCTAGGGAGGATTCTTCGGATTGTCCCGGAAATGACATACCTGAATCTGGCAACCCTGCTTGCAATGCAGTTCTTCTACATTACAACCATATTTTATAAAAAGATATCATATATTTATTTTCGTTAGCATACAAAAGCAGGAAATCGATCTACAAGTTGGATATCATTACGGCAGCGTATCGTTCGCCTCCACTTCCTAGCCACATTACAGCTATTCGACTACCCCATACTGTTCCGTCCACCGCACGAGTGAAAATGAACCTTCTGCGTTCCACTTAGAGTTCAGATCAGTCTTCTCGGTTCTATGTCCACCTTTCTCCTCCTTCCCGACTCCATTCAATTTGCGGCGGGTGAGAAGTTATGCGTTTTTTATTGTAGTCAACTATAAAAGTGACGGCTCGATCACAATGGAGAATTATTTGGATGAAGCTACCTAGTCTAAGTATCAGACTTGAACAAGTTTAAAAAAAGTGCTAGTGGGTATTTTAATCCAAATAGGTAGCTGTAGAAATGAAAACGTATGGGTAAGTAAACGTAAGGCAGCAGGCAGACAAATTGTTAATCATCACTACATAGTATAAAACAAAGTCGCTTTCTCTGTCCCTATTCCCTATATCCCTAGGTATGCTTAAATCTTTAAAACTACGCAACGGATTTTGATGCGGTTTTTTTTAATAGATAGAGTGATTCAAGAGGAAGGTTTATATGTATAATACATGCATTTAGTAGCAGCATTGCACCCGTGCGAAGCCGGGGCGGGTCGCTAGTGTAATATAATTTGAAAAAAAAAAACCACTTACTCCTATTGTACTCTGTTATTGTTTTCATATTTTTCTTAATCGGTAACGCGATAATCAGTTCCCGGGCTAAATCCCCAATAAGTTCATACAAGTTCATAAGTCGTTGTTTTAATAGCACCCATTATGGGTACTACCAGTCCCAGACTAAGTTCTAACCTATACTATACTACTACCTATAGTAGATACCTAAAGGTTAGGCTGGGATACGATTGATTAGTGTAAGATTGCTGTATGGTATCTATTGATTGACTTACTGTACATGTATTCTTTCCTGCTAATTGCTGTTAGTTAATGTTACGCCAAAGATTATGTGTCTATTGAACCGATTAATAGAATGAGGCATTTAATTGTCCACATTCCGTCTCGACGGCGACAATACAAGTGAATGATGACAATGCAGCCGTAAAATTGACGATTATTGTTCACCTTATAGCTACCTACTCACTTTTATTGCCGCACTAGAGGGAAATGTAGACCTTACCTTATGTTTATACGTGTGTCTATTCGTTGATACACATTGACAATGTACAGTCGAGTTCATCATTATCTGAGCAAAAAACGGATCAAAAATATCTGATCTAGTTCTTATGCTTCTGACAATAAGGTCCTGTTCAGATATTTTGGTCCAATCTTTGCTCAGATAATGATGAACTCGACTGTACGAGTAAAACGACTTTTTTCTTCAAGTAGGCTAGGTTCAACCATATTACAATACATACATATATATGCAATTCTATAGTGAATTTAATTTTAATGTACCCTTTTTTGTATTGGCGCCATCGCGAATACCTATTCATTAAAAGTGCGAGTCGGGTTCGCACACGAAGGGTTCCGTACCACCGTCGAGCAAAAAACATATAAATACTAAAATGTTGTCAATAAGGTACCTACTCCAGATCAAATCAGTTGCTTTTTTATGAAGTTTCGATACACCCATCATATAGGCAGTATGAAGTTTCTTTGAAAATGAGTATTATGACGTCATTTTCCCAAGTGGTGAGATCAACTCCTTATTTTTCAATCAATCATTATCATAATCATTATAATTCATTTATTGCATTATAATCATGTTTTTAGTCTTTGATCTTTTAAAAAATCGTTGAAATCGCTGGGTGGTGTTCGCAAATTTTCGAAAGTAGATGTAAAGGCTAGCATGAAATAATTTGTGTTGACTACACTACAGGCAAGTACCCTATTGTAGATTAGCTATTAACGAGGGCATATTAACCGCAATACACACCTGATGTTGGTGGTTGGAGCGGCAGCGAAATCCGAGATGTGGCCCGAGCGGCGCGCGTGCCACAATCCATTACCAGGTGGCGCCGCCGGCGGGGCGCTTCCATTAGCTAATTACCAGTCGCCACCGACCCCTTTCTTGACCAGATTGTTGCCGAGCTGTCTTTGCTTGCTAATTGATTTTTATAATTATTTTGGTCAATAGTCTTACTTTCCTAGTGCACAAAACAAAGGAGATAAAAATTCTTCATGTTTAATTGACGCGATACGTACTTACAAGAGCAGTTCGCATTTATGGGGTTTTCTCCACAAAGATTAAAATGGCTTTTTTAGAGATTTTAACGACACAATATGAAGTTTGGAGGAAAGAAAGATTAACTAATGATATAGTTTTTATCCGGACAACTGGGCTAATGCTGTTAAAAAATACAATAGCATTGAGAGGTAAACCACAAATTAGGATAACGAGAATATAGTGTCAAAAAAGTGTAACTGCCTTGAAAGATCATTAGATTATAGATTCTATTTACTAGACAGTAAAGTGTAAAAGCAGTTATAGATAACTGCGATCTTAATTTGTTTTGCATTTCACATTCGCCCGACGGTCTGCAAGTGCGTATTCCGTAGAGAAAAGACTTAGAGATACTATGAGCTTTCAACGGATTATCGGTTCTATGACCGTAATGATAAGGCGGCAAATGCTTTGAAACAAAAAAATAATAATGCGTTTTGCTTTTACAGATTCAACGGGGAGCCAGGTAGACCGCCCGGGTTTACTCGTGTTACGCATTGTTATTTTTTTTTGTGGTATTGTATTACCTCAATGGCATTGTTCGCTCAATGACATTGTATACTTTAACAGCATTAGCTCTCTTGAACGGATAATTTCTATAACACTGTTTTCAGTGCGATATTTTAATTAGCCCTCTTTTTTTAGCTTACACTTAAATTGTCGGCGTCAATCAAGTGTAATTAGATTTTTTAAACTAAGTTTGGAAAAAGCATTTAATGGTTAGTGTACCTAATGATTATGATTCATCTCATTCAACTAGTAGCAAATTCCCTATTAGAAATGCCAAATTTATGTGAATCCCTAACTCCCACAAACAAGAACTAGCATGATCTCATAATCAAGTATGTTTATACGATTATACCCTTATTTTCACATGCAACCCTCATTTAAACAATGTAAAATCACACCCCTCCTTTTCGCTGTCAAATTAAAAAGTTAAACTCTCCCCACGAGCCGATGGTCGCTTCTAATGTGGTAATGGCGTCGCGTGCGGCGCACGCGACACACGGCCGTGCACCTATGCGATAATTTCATTATAATAAAATGGAGTCAAATGTGTAAACGATGACCCCGGCCCCGTGCCGTGTCAATTCGACCCCTATCAGACTTCATTTAACCTTTTTAACTAAATAGTGTCGAGCTAATCACTCATTCAGGTTTTGTTCTAAGCACAGTTGGGCAGAAACAAGCAGGCCCATCTGTCTGAGGAATGAAATGTCATTCCTTCCGAGCGTGCGGATTTTTACGTGTTTTGTCCTTGTCGGTAGTTTCCGATGTGATTGGAACTTAGAACTGTTAACCCTCGTAATTAATTGCTATAGGATTTATATCTTAAAATCATTGATCACATTAGCATTAGCACATTATTTCACAAGATGCTAATGCAATCAATAATATCAAATCATAAAACACAGCGGTCCTGTCATGCCAGTTAATTTATAAAATGATGAGTTAGGAGCATTACCCAAAAAGTGCTCAGCGGGCACAATAAACATTATGGGCGCATTCATTAATAGCTGACCGCTGACAAACGGTGCCTTTGCCCCCCAGGGCTCCTCTTTACCCTATTATCCCCATAAAGCCCCTTGGCCTCCCCCTCATCCTCCTGCCCCCTATCTCCCCATCTGCCAGGTGTAAAACTGCCCGGTCACGGAAAGACAGACATGCGATGCGGCTAATATGTTTTTATTATTAAAAGTATACGTATTGCTCATCCCCTCGTGTCAGGGGGATGACCTATGAATATGTATGCGGTGATTTGTTTATAGCTTTAAATATTGTGGTGGTCTATTAATATCTATTGCGTGAGTTCTGAACTGAAAAGTGCCGATTTGCACGATTCTCTTCTTCGTCGGTGCCACTCTGGACAGATTGGTCGTCATTTCAGATGTTTCAAAGGTTTGCACGATCAGTGTATATCTAATATTGACTACATTTTTTAGTATTAACGTTTTGTTCTACGCTACCCTTACCGTATACCAAACAGATTAAAATAAATATGATACTTCAATAAACTTGCTTACTTGTTTTCTATGTATTTAAGTATTTATATCTATTAAATATATCGTTGTCTGGTATCCATAACACAAGCCTTATTGAGCTTACTATGGGACTAGTTCGATTTGTGTAAGATTGTCCCCTAATATTTATTTATTTATTTATTTATTTATTTATTTAATAATAGTCATTCAATACTATTTTATCAAATGCAGTCTTTTCAATCGCAACAAAATCTAACAGAACGCATAAGTAAAGATAAAAAGGATATACCCATAAGCAGAACGAAATGTGTGTCGCAAACCACGACCACGTTACGGCTCTGCACGCGGTGACTAAGTGCACATTACTTCCGTTTCTTTATTTGAGTGAGAGCCTTCACGTATCACGTAATTTCTTGAAAGCTCCTAACGTGAGTAATGTGGAGGAAAAGACGTGTGCCACCGGTAATGTCAACTCTATGGCGGACCTAATGTGTTGAGTTATCTTTAGCTGCTATCGCAGCTCCGTTCCTACCTACTTCGCTACGGGAAACGATTGCTAAAAAGATAGTATTGCCATCAGTTTATAAGTAGCCATTGCGGCTCGGTGCTTAACTGCTTGAGTAATAAGTACTAAACTTGGTACCTTTCGCTAGCGCTATATGTTTTGCAAGTAAAAAGTAATTTTTCTCAAACATGCAATGAAATATTAACATTACGTGCCTTATAATAGGCCGCAAAGTACCTCGTTTCCGGACATTGCCAGCCTATGCCTGCAAGATTTTTTTTTTATTTTATTTCCATTCCACATATTTTATTTATGACACAGCATCACGGCGTTCAACCATAAAAAAAAACAATAAACGATGTTTGCTATATTTTACACTTTTATCTATATAAACATAACAACATAACAAAAGCGGTAAAAACCTGTACTGAAATATTTTTGGTAAGGACATTTTTAATTATGTAATTCTATTTTTTGTCTACTTTGCTTTTAGTGTCTCTAGAAAATAAGGTTTTATTTTTAGTAGTGTTTTTAATTATTTTCATTGAAATTTTGAGAAAAGCACTATACATACCTCGGCGTGAAAAGGGGTTGCCGGCCGAGTACGTGTAGATGGCCCAGCGACAGCGAGGCCAGATAATTACGAGGCTAGCAACCCCTTCTCACGCCGAGGTATGTATAGTGCTTTTCTTACGCTTACTTCCCGGCCTCTGCAGTAATGTACTATTGTTTAACCTACACTATTTTTTAATCATTTCATTCGCCAACTCACTTTTTTTTATCGTTGATAGCTTATAAATTAATTGACACACATCACTTTGTTAATCATGCTTTCTTCCATAAATTGTACATGTTCACTCATTGTTCCTCCACGCCTCACCCCCAGCCTCGGTTCGCGTTTACGGAAAATTATGGGAAACGCAAACAGAACTCGAATTACAATGTCTTTATTTTTTCATTTTAGCTGCCGTGGGACCCGCGCCCTAATGACCTCGGTGTGTACACATCCATGTGGTTATAGGGAACTTTATAGTATTTTACGCGCAGTATCAGCATAATAGTACATTACCCAACTAGGGTGGTAATACAAAGAAAGCAGATGTTTGCGGCCCGAGCTGCAAGCGAGGGACGTAAATATGCGATCGAGGGCTTTCTTTATTACCTCCCGTGTTGTGTACATCATTTTATGTCTACACTTGGCCATATATGGACATTTAATATTCCTTATCTTTTATTTTTGCACTTGAATAATACTTACTTACTTGTAATTTTCCGTCCACGGAAATAATTAGCTTTAACAAATAAGTATGCAACTACAGATTGTTTGTTATAGTTATCACGAGATTTCTGTATTTCGAGTGTAGCCTTAATGTGATTTCTTTTATTTGATGAAACGGGATGCCTATTATTGCAAGTTGTTTTGTGTCGACGCTGCGCATATAATTTGCCGAGCCATCCTGCTTAATCAGGTCATAATTAAAACTTTTATACAAACTAAGCGCGAGACATTGAATAATTGAATTATTTTTCCACTTCGTAATTAACATTTAGGCAAATCTGTTGGGTCGAATTAAAAAAAATATTATTATCAGCCACGAATGACCCCCGCCCCGGGCGGTGGGCGGTGTTCCGTTATCGATCGCCCGGCCGCCCAGCGCCGCCCTCCGTACTTGTCATATCTAACACAGCGGTGCCAATGTGTGTCCACTGCCTATAAAATGTTATTGCTATTAGTTATTGCTGCCAATGTTTGAAAGTAGCAGCAATATTGCTACCTATTGTATGTATCTCTACGAAACAAATATGTATTTCTGATCAGGCACGGGTATTTTGTAAATTATTAGTGGAGAGTGGAGAGTAGCTTTTACCTGTTTAATTGTTTTTCAAATGTTTATTGCAGTGCCTACCTCAGTTAATCGAAACCGGTCTTCGATAAGCAGTTGAATCGATAGCAGTTAAATCAGCTAAATTGATTGGAATTTGTAAACAATGTGTATGTGCCTGTTTTCTTTACCTTTAACCTTACTAAATTTGAAAATTAATCTAAATATAAATGTAAATTTTGACTTTTTTTACTGAAAGTATCGTAATTTTTCATCATCATTGACTTCAAAATTAATTACCAGGACTTCCAGCGGGGCTAAATAAATGACAGGACATCCGTCATACTCGCAATCACATAGGTACCTACGTGTCGGAGCGTGTCAAGTTCTTTATTATTTGTTTATCGCGCGATATATGCGATGATATTAGGTCTCTATGTAAATCCATCCATAGTGTATCGGCTCGTGCGGCGAGGAAGAATGAGCCGTGGGTGGATGCCGCCGGTGCATTATGGAAATGGAGCGACGTCGCCAGCGATGCGCTCCAAACAATGCCGTAACGGGATGCAGCCATTTTAATTATGTTCGTTCGAGGATGTATTTAAGTATTACGACAATAATTTATTTTGACTTTCCTCAACTCAATGTTACCTATAAAAGAAGTGTAATATTTGATTGCACTTCATTTATAGGTAACATTGAGTTCTAACAGTCTGAACCTCCAAGCTTTCCTAAGTAGTAAACAAGTTTCTACTGTTGAGAGACACCTTATTTGGCCTTAGTTGGTGGTTTCTCGAGAAAAAAGGAATCTTAGGATTCTTAGGTCAACAAACTGTTGTCTAAATTACTTTATTTATGTAAAAATAGAGGTTTACAGCAAAAAACAAAATTTGCACTTTGAGGGAAGAATTAATCCGGTATCACTCCAAACCAAAATATCCTGGCGCACCAGCTATCCAGCAAGATTCTGTTTCATTGTTCCCTCTCGCACATAAAACCTCGCTAAAAAGAAATGTATATTTTTTTGATGATGACTAAACAAAATATTGTTGAGCGAAAACCTGGTTTCGACGCCGCTATTATTTTGCATATGAAATATTAACGTACCGCCCCTTAAAACCTAATTAGCACACAGTCCCTCGGGCCGTGTAAGTATAAACATGAACTGTGACCCCGTTTAGCTCTACGTCTAACTTCCATAGCTATGAGCGGTTCCAAGTTATTGTTTACAGGCCATTCAATGAAACAAAAATTATAAATAGTAATAAAGTCGCTATTGAGTTTAGCTGTTCTTATATGAAATATCATTTGGAAAGTGGGGGTGCCACCTGTAACCTATCTACTATTTGCGCGTTCTCTTGAATGTGATTCAGTACCTTACCTAATAGGCTAAAATAATATTATTAAAAAATAGTGTACACGTATTTTTTTATTTTGTTTGACAAACAATAAATGGCAAGGATACAGTGCTTAGAAGTTTCGAGTGACGTCACTCTTTGGTACAATTTTCACCTAGGAGTGACGGCACAAGCCCCACACCGGAAGTTTGATGATCTATAACTTTGTCGATTTTTAATATTTTGATAAACCAACAAATACGTGTCCCATATTTTTTCATAATCTAACTGAAGGACTAAATAGAATGATATAATTTTAACCCAGTCGTCATCCCTATTAGTACGTTCTTTACGAAAAGTAGGAGATTCGTCATTGGTCGATGGCAAGACTAGGTTTCGGTGACGTCAGGCGAGATACGCTGCTATTGACAAACGCGGCGAATATATTATCTCAGGCTCACCAATCATAACTTTTATTCTTGCCTTAAGCGACATGCCCCCGATTTAACAACTGATTACTTTATTGTATTTGACTGATAATACAAATACATTAAGTACAAATCAACGTAATGCATTTATATTTATCATATTATTAATACGAACATTTACTTTCCGAAAGGCATCTTATTTGACAAATATGGCATCATCAGTAAATGATTTTATGAATCAATTTATTTTCTATTTTTTATTTGTCTTGTTTAGACGCATAGAGAGACCCTTTACATCTCTATAAATGAAGTTTTAAGTTAATGTAATGTATTAATGAAATCTCTTGTATTAACGTCATATTATTGGAACACATGTAAAATGGTGAAAAAGAGAAACTGGTGAGTTTCTTCCGGCGCTTCTTCTCACCAGAAAGTCAAAAGGCATGTAAAAGAGCCCTTGAGGGTCTAAATATAAATTATTTTATTTTATTTCGTAAGGTAAGAAATGCGATTATTTATAAAAAAATATGCACAAGGTACAAAATAATTCATATATTATACTTATGTGCAAAGAAGTTGGCGGGATGACCTAGGCGAATATCTCAACCAATGGTCAGAGGTCGTATTGGATCGGGATGATTGGACGTCAATGGGGGAGGCTTTTGCCGAGCAGTGGGACACCTAACTGGCTATTAAAAAAAGTGCAACTTTTATGTATAATGTCCCTAATTGTTAGGCAGTTAAAGTGTATGAACCGTAACCATGCTTATGATAATAATTCTAATTGCATATCCAAATTAAATCACAGCCAACAATGTAAGGTATTGTATAAACAAATGCATTAGTTACACATCAATAGGCAATGGAGAAAACATATTTCATTGTGTAGGTATCCTTATTTATCACTACGTAATGCGCAACATTCAAAATGTTCTCTATTTATCTACATCTTCTACACGAAGTTGCAATACTTAAGATTGAATATCGCATTTGCTTCATTCACTGCCTTATCAAAATAAAATATAGCAACAACTGCTAACCGACTTACCTTTGGTTAGAGCAGTGTAATAACTTACCTACTTTAAATTCAAGATAAAATCTATAAGTGCAAGTCCGTCTTTCTTCACTCACAGGTACAAATCTGCGGGAGGTTCTATATTTCACAATTGCTGTCGGTCGGCATAAGCCGACTGATTTAGCTGGCTCGTGAATGAGCCAAGCTGAAGCGAAATAAAGCACCTAACAGGTCGCCTGCGGCACAGAGGTACCACGGCGTCGGCGCGCGCGCTCTATAACACTTACTCCTTGCGCATTGCGCTTGCGAGCCAGACAGGTGCCCGTCACGCGCTTACGCTGACCATCAAAAACTGCATCTTACCAAAACTACAGCTACATACAAGTCCTACGTTTCAACTTCGACCCAGTCGCTAACGGCGCTGTCAATATCGACTTGTTTTTTTTTATAATTTATAGTAGTTATAAAAATTTACTGGCCTCCAATAAAGAAGATTTACATATAACTCATAAAAGAAATCTTGATAGCAATATCAATTTTCAATAAACGGGCTCGGTATGGCCGATCTACGACACTCTAATCTGTGCGCTAGTTGCTTAAGCTCGTCTAGCCGCGCTGGAGGAGCCACTTGCGCAATCGTTCGATCCGCAAAGGTCATGGAAGGAATTCGCGCGGTCCGGCGTTCTTGCGACACGGCACACTGTTCCACAGTTTCCACTCGGTGCAGCGAGCAGAGCATATAATGGCGAAATGATTTCATGAAGGGCTTGCTGCGCTTGCCGTGTTCGCCTTCGGAAACTATTGTCCATGACGTCGACGATGACGGGCGATAGACTACATTGATCTGAACAATAGTAAACACCCACGCCGTTTGTCTCTCTAATTAAATATACCTACGTAAGTAAAAATTTATGTACCTAAGAGTCTGAAAAAAAATTCAGACTGTAATATAAAAAATCGTCGATTATTCGATTGTACAATTGAAGTTAGAGAGATTGTTTATCCTCTCCCTATCATAAACTGACCCTACAGTCTTTACCAAGCTATAGTACATAGTATTCTAATACAATCACGGACAATGAATTAGGGTCATTTTCTATGAACAATTATATAGAAATGACCCGAATTCATTGTCCGTGAGTGTATATTAAAACATAAATACAATCACTTCTCAGGTTTTGTAGGTAAAAAACACAAATAGGTATGATAAATAACACTTTTCGATAACAAAAGTGTGTTACGTTATGACCCACCCACTTACCTCAGATAAACAATAGAAAAGTAAACACCGATTACGAATAAGGATGGAACTGAAAGATTAGTAACGAGTACCTATATGCTTACATTTGCTTGCTTACATTTATTTACATACGATTAATACTAGTATGGGTACCTACAACATAAATCATGCCAAAACCTTATCAACTCTATACTTATTTATCTATAGACCTATATTTCCTATTGGTTGTTACAAATTAATATTATCTATACCATAAGCTGGTCATCACTGGCCCACACACACGTCCCACTGCTGGACATAGGCCTACTGTCAAAGATGACACACAAGAAATTAAACAGCAATTAATTCGAATCTTACCTATCTACTCGTAAAATAACTCGTACGCGTTCCAGTATTAACTACAATGCATAAAAGTTCAAATGACTCTTTCTTAATGACCTCCAGTGTGGTGGTGTCTATAAAACTCGATTTGCAGCGACATGTCTAATATTAGGGATTTAAAAATTTAAGCCTAAATTGTTGCAGCTTGCCTGGAGTAGGTGTAGAAGGATGTGAAATATATTTAATTTTTCACAACTCGGCGTCTGATATGCGCCTATTTTACGTAATATGATGTATTATATAGAACTGTCAATAAATAGATAACTTAGTTGCCGCTAGACTAATTCGAAAGAAAGCAAAATCTGTTCCTGGAGCAGTGGTTTTTACATGCATCTCTAGAACGCTCACGCCGTCACCTGCGCGGCGTGGGCGCCATTGTATGCTAATCTACTTCGCCGATCAAAAAAGACTTAAGCGTGACTGTAGCTTTAATACACATACACCGTTCTGTATCAATATGACAGTAATGCAATACCAAGCAGAGCAAATCTGTGCGTACTCCCAGAGATGAAATTGTGGGAAATTATAAAAACAAGAATAAGTGGTAATATTTGTTGTGCATACTATACATTTTGTATTTTCGCATAACTACTTAATGGGATAAACTTATCATTACTAATAGACTCCTATTTATCTTCACAAAGAAAGTAGTACTTAATAATTAGTAGAGTTCGTACCGAACAGTGTCGTCGCAACTCTATTAACTTACCGTCCGTACTACCGTCTTAGGACACTAGTTGACCGTAGATAACAAACAGCCAACAGAAATTAAAATTTGTCCATGAGCACAATTGTTTCAGGAGTTACGTTTACCTGAGTTGTCGTTGGGCAAATAAACATAATAACATACAAAGCCGATCAATTTTTATCCAGGCCTGATTCGACAACTTTAGCAAACAGTTGTCAAGTTTGGTCCAACCCGCCTCCTATTTATCAGATCTCCACAAACGAACTCAAAAAAGCCATAATCATCGTATGGAATCAAAAGGATAAACTTAGCACAGACAACAGTCACTCTTATTACGAGGTAATAAAAAACAAATCTAATGTTCGATTATATTTCTTTAAATATTGAAATATTGTTTAAGCTGATGTGGCCAGCGTTGATATTACTTACTGTCTGTCCCTCGGGATCGATTTGTGACGAGAGGATTTGTTTATATGTCCACACGTCAAGTCCCACAAATGTGCTCATATATAATAGTATGTAAGTAGAATTGTTTATATTTTAAAACGTTTAAACAAAAAAACTTCGAAACGAAGTAAGAAACTATTATATAAGGTCCTAATTTATTAGTTGCAGATATTTTTACAGCTGATAGTACTCGGTCTCTGGAGTATATTAAAGCATGAAACATTATAGCTTTTACGATGTTTTTTTGGAGAAAAAGGAAAAACAAATTTGCTACGTAATAACACCCTGTTAATGTGATTACTAAATTAAACTCATTGAACAGATTCTAGAAGCTCTTTTACGTACCACTTAACTGTAACTGGCCACTTCACGTCGATCCTAATGACATTTGCAGTTTTCCCGACGAACATTTGTTGACATGACAGATAGTGTTATTGTGGCACGTGATAATGCACATGGTGTTTTTTTTAGACGAAATTACAATTAATTTTTTTGTTAGGTAAATGAAATCAAAAAAGTTATATGAAAAGATTTCTGAATTTCTATTTAAAGTTAATTATTTTAATGTAAAGAATAATGTGTTAAAATATCTGCAACTAATAAATTAGGACCTTATATATTTGTTAATACAAGGAATAGTAGTTTCTGCAAATGATACATAATGAGGGACCCTAAAACACGAGTGTGGTTTTATGAAACAAGACGAAGGTGAGTGTCATAATAAGATCACACGAGTATTTTAAGGCTTACGGCGTGAATATTTTATTATGTACAGTTGCATACACTGCTTTATCTACACACATATTATAAGCTCTCTAAAATGTGTTCAAAAACCGCAAATTAAAAATGTCAAATGGCGGTAAATTAAAACAACATCTAATTCGATGTTATTATGAAGCAATAATAACATTTTCACACATAAGAAATTTGTTCTAACAAAACAGTTTTCTTTAAGCTGTAAAGGGTTTATGATATATATATGTAGACAAATAAATGTAAGCTACTAATACTTACAATAATAAACCTACATTTGCATTACTATAACAAAATATATGAACAATGAAATTGGCTTGGAAGTGTGTAATGTCGGCATTCTGTTACTCAGTATCACGAGCAATGAATATAATGCGGAACATAAATTATTCTACATCTACATAACGCATAATACCACTTACAGCTAATACGTATATTTTCATTTCAGACTTCTGAGCTCGAGTCGCTGCTTTGCAAGCAGGAGGGCGCCCCGCTAGCGCCCGCCCACATGGACCTTTTCGATGGCGGCACTTCTTCTCGCGACGATGCGTTCCTGCGCCCCGCCCTCTGGGAGGACATCGCCTCCTCAATCAGGAACATCGATCCCGAAAACGCGAACATGCTCGCTCCGCTCGGAGCCACACACGTCAAGTTGGAAGCGGACGATCCATTACTGGAAGAATGCGCTACGCCACTTCTCAGTCCTCTCGAGATCAAGACGGAAAGGCTGTGCGGGCCGCCGACATACGCCCAGCCGCAACCGCCGCCGCACGCGCCGCATCCGCTCCCGCAGCCGGCCAGCTCCTTCGCGAAGTACCCGCCGGCGCGGCTGGTCTACATGTCCCCGCTGACGCCACCCGGCTCCGACCAGGGCAGTCCCGGGAACTCGATGCAGGTAAAACTCACGTAAAATAACCCTCCTATCTCAGAATGCGAATAGAAAGTACAGTAAGCGATCATTTCCAAACGTATAGCGTCATTTACAACGTACCCTTTTGCCTTCATAACCTTCGTAGATGGTAATCGGCTCAAAAATGATATTACATACTTTCTTGGCTTAGTGAGATGGGATAGTGCTATACTTATGTCCGAACATTATACCATGCTTTGCGATTGCTTGCCCTGCGACGGTTGATGGTACCATCTCTGCTCGTGCTGCTGCGATCGTATTGTTATCACTGCTCCGCAATTCTTCATCTGTCTTTATAACGATTTTTTCAAAAGTATATACGTTGTAAACTCGTTAAAATATTACGGGCATTCGAGTTCGATTCTAATGACAAATGTTCACCTGGCTCGAACAGAATCGGTTACAATTGTTTATGTAAAGAGCAGAAGCAAGATATATTGGTTGTTGCAGGGCGGGCCGCGCCGGACGCCGCCGCCGCCGTACCACCCGCCGCCGCTGCTGCGCGCGCCGCACGGGCCGCCCCACCCCAATGTGCACCAGCACCATCACCAACAGGTACTTAATCACCGCCATCTTGTAATTAAGCGTTCAGTATGTTCACGAAACAATCCAAATCACAAACTATGCAGGGAACCACATCATAAAGACTAAAAATCTCTGGATGGTTAACTTGGAAAGTAAACGTCATCGCTTGGAAAGTAAACGTCATTATTTACCTTAATACTAAATTTCAACCAACCCATTACATAAGTAAACGCAGGTATTACCGCCCCCCTTAAGGCAATTTTGAAATTGACCCTCAGATAAAGTTTATTTTTATTTTTATATGCTAGTGTTAAGTATAAGAAACATATTTATGGAGTCAACTGCTTTAAAATAAAGGACTATCTTGTAATAGTAGTACAGGGTGTCATGATGTACTTACCTGTAACCCATTAACACATGTTTTTATATGTGTTATTTCCGTTTGTGGTATTGCCGTCATGGTTTTGACGGCAATAAAGTTATTCTTATTCTTATCGTATGGGTCGGTAATTGCAACCAGAAGATGCTATTACTGACTGTATAACTATCCGGGTCGGTAATGGAATATGTGTATAAACATACATAAAATGTATTTCCGACTCTTTAAAAGTAGGTAGTTTTTATTTTAATTTAATTGACCTTTAAATTAAAATAAATTGTAACTGATTAATACAATAAAAAATATTAACATATGCACACAGTTTTATACAAAAAACAATAATTTAACAATGTCACTATTCAATATTGATCCTTCGAAAATACGATACAGTGGAAGCTCAATAAGTCGAAACTCAAGGGAAACGCTAAAAAAATCGTGCTAACGAGGTTTCGACTTATACAGGTCTTCGACTTACAGCGGTTTTTATAGCCCCATGTTCGACTTATAGAGGTTAAGGCTTCTGTAGTTTTTGACTTCGAGTTACAGAGGGAAAATAAATAAAAATTCGAGTTATAGAGGTAAAATTTCCCATGGACTACATACGTATGACCTACCTGCCGTAATTTTTCTTCGAGTTATAGAGGTATATATTTACAAACTTCGAGGTACAGCGGTAATAAAACACAATAATGGTTTCTTCGAGATATAGAGGTAGAGTTCATCTACTTATTTCGAGTTATAGAGGTAAAACATGTACTGAAACGTCTTGTAGGGAGTCATTGGTAACTTTGACTTTCGGAGGTCTAATATTTCGAGTATTTCGGCTTTTATTTCGTGGTATAGAGGATTTCGTCTTATCGAGGTTCCACTGTAATATTAGTTAAATTGCTAACGCTAAAAGAAGAAAACAAGACAACAATATTTGCCTTTAAACTAAAGTACTTGTAATGTATTGTATAATAACATTATAACATAAAAGAAACAAAATATTATTAAAAGATGGGGCGTTAATACCTGCGTTTACCTTAAATACTGTACTTTCGCATAACGCGTATTTTTGCATGATCATAGATCAGAGGGGTGTGTAGAAAATTTTGTATGACATAAAATATTGTCGAATGGCAGGCAATGGCGCAACCGCCGCCGATGCCGCCGCAGCTGCCAGCGCCCGCGCAGCAGCCGCACCAATCCCACCTCCACGCGCCCATGCCTCATTCCAGGCTGGGCCCTGCGTCAGTGAAATACAACCGGCGAAACAATCCTGAACTAGAAAAAAGAAGAGTACACCACTGTGACTTCATGGGTAACTAGACACGATCGGTTTACACTTTCTTATCCGGTAATACTAAATAGCACAGTCGTGGATTGTAATCGCGCTACAGTAGTAGCATGCTCTCGGTTCTTCGTCGGCATTATCAAGACGATGATACGACTTATTCAATACTATTCTCTATTCCCTAAATGTGACACTGTTATTCCCTCCCTACTATCTCGCTATAGAGACGCATTTCTAAAAATTCGACACTTTTACGTTCGCTTGTCGAGATTGGAACACCAATTTGTATGTATTATGATAGTTGAGACAGAGCTAGCTTGTGCTGCACTACATGAAATAGAAACTTTCTGGTCATATCTGATCATACCTACACATAAAAATAATTAGAGAAGATAGGGCTATCTTGTATTTGTATTTAAGAAAAATATAAATTCGACGTTTTCAAATTTAAAAATGAGCTCCATAAAGTCAAATATTGTTGATATATTTTTATGCGTCTCATTGCATTTTCCAGGTTGCACAAAGGTATACACAAAGAGTTCTCACCTGAAAGCACACCAGCGGATACATACAGGTATATTCCCTTACTTTATACTTTTGATCGCTTTTTTCCAGCTCTTGCGAATTATGCGTATTGCGAAATAATCTAGAGCTATAGTCGTAATCAATGTTCACACAGTTTATGTATATAGCTTGTTCAATTTAATCAATCATAAATCAAATATTACATACTCACCATAAAAATACATAACTTACAAAGTATTTGAGGTATTACGTATAATTTCTTGAAACCTGGAGGCTCACTGAGCAGAGAATAAGGTCCTTGCACTAAAACAATACATAATTTTTCAAATAGGCTTGAATTCTAAAATTAAACTTGTAAACACACATATGTACCTACCTTAAAGTACCTAGATAGACATCAATCAACTACCGTTTTAAGGCGATTTTCAAATGACGAGGCAAGGCGAGAATGTAATCGCCGAACGCAGTCGCATCAATTCTCCCTTGGCTCACATCGCCTCGCCGATAGAAAGCAACTTTATATCTAGCAAAGCGACTTAAAATGACTATAGTTTACTTAGCTTATAAATATCGTCCGGGTCAGATCTAAATCAACTCGTGGCATCTACCGGTGGTGCCGGCGTGGTGGTTTAAACCTGGCACATGTTTTAAAATGTTTGCTTCACTTCTTATCAATAACTAGTATCCTCGTTTTGGCGCATTCTGTTTGGATATTTTGACACGTTAACGTGATTTAAACGATTTGTTGGCATAGGAGAGAAACCTTACACTTGCCAATGGCCAGAGTGTGAGTGGAGGTTCGCGAGGTCGGACGAGCTGACGCGGCACTACCGCAAGCACACCGGCGCGAAGCCCTTCAAGTGTGCCGTCTGTGAGCGGTCGTTCGCCAGGTCCGACCATCTCGCCCTGCACATGAAGCGCCACCTGCCCAAAACCTCCAAATGACACGCGAGGAGAGGCGGGGACCAGCCTCCCGCGCCTCAACCCACACAGGTAAACAGTATTGTCCTTTCATACACTTTTTAACAGAGAAATCGCTGTGGTAGCTCTTTTTAAACAATTCAACTGAAACTTTCAATCACTGAATAATTTGCAATGAAACGATTTACTGAGGATTGCTTACTTCTGATCTGACTCGATCCTTTTCCTTTATTTTTCCATCTTGATATAATCTCAGGCCGTTATTCACATTGGCTGTGGTTAATATTGTTCCTTTACTGTTAATAGGTATATTTGTTGAAACTTGAAAATATATACACTAATTAATCATCTATCTATTTATCCCCAAATATCTATCTATTTCCATCTCTGTGCAATTCCAACTCGTAATACGGAAAATAATATTTTAGGAAGAATGCAGTGACACCATCTTCTTGGAGTGCGACCTGGACACAAGCCTGATGGACACGTTTTACGGCGTGCTGTGACGCGTCGGCGAGCACAGGCACAGGCAGTGCAGCCGCGATCGGACTGCTCTCGTTTGAATGTCTCACAAACTAAGTATCTATTTTTAATAAGATATTGACAAAATACGTACGCAACTGTATTCCAATAGAGTATAGAGTAAGAGACAGATTTCATTGTGACAAGAGCTCCAAATTCAATATCAGAAAACTGCTTTACTTACCTATATAGAGAAACATGCACAAAAGCGCCTACGTTAAGGATAGTGACAACATATGCAATCACAAACAAGTGTTTAATTGTGATCTTTGATTGCATTATTGAAATCTAATCATTAATTGAAACAGTACCTAGGTATATATCTACATTTACCTAAATTGTAAAATTATTTAGAAAGATTTTAGCAAAGTGAGAAATTGGCGACATCGTTGCGAATATTTTGTAATTAAGTATATATTTTCCGCAATTTATCGAAATAGTCACGTTTATAAATACATTTGATAATGTTGATACAGGCATTGCTTACTCGCTCGCAGTAAGAGTGTGTATAGTACTAACTATAACACCCGGTATATCCATAAAAAAAATATGCTTGTACAGTTTATTAAATTGTGACTATGAAAAGAAACTACTCCAAAGTGCCGCTCAATAAAACTCAAGACACCTATTGACCAATAATGTAGGCGATCTGATTTGATTGAGCTGAACTGTGCAATCTCAAAAACGAAATTGAATATATTATCCCAATGCCATACAATAATGATCCTTATGGATTTGTATTATATATTTACGTAGTGCCTCGTTCATTACGATACGTATGAGTGATTAGTAGGGTGTGTACTTGTTGGTATAGAAAAGTTGCTCACTGCAATAGCAATGATGTCGCTGTTGAAGCCTCGAAACTTAAAAGCTCTAAGTATTCTTTAGATATTATTATTGATTAGTTAAATTATAATAGGTTATTATCTAAGAGAGCAAGGAATATCCAAGATATTACAGTTATCTTTATATTATTATTAAACTGTCGGTTAGTTTGTAGTTACTAGTTATAATCGTAGAATACATAGTCGCGTTTTCGGATCTCACGACCTGAGTTGTGGTTATTCCCAAATTCTTACAAGTAGCGCAACAAAACCCTTAATGATAATAGTGTGAATAGGTCGGTGACATTTTACGGGAAATTTTATACAGATACACATATAATTATTATACATATTTTTTTAGTTTACAATGATAACGACCTTTGATTTCTAGATCGTTTTATTGAGAAATCGCATGGCTTTTCTAATCCGCAAGAAAATAAGTACAATGTGTATCTAACATTTCTATTATCGGTCATGACTTGAGTACTGGATCATGCCTACTATCTCTCCAACTATTTGACGACCAGCCGTAGAATGTGACATGACTTGTTCGTCATTGCGCTTCATAAGATGAACAATTGAACATTCATAAAAATCATGACTAATACGATAAGGTACTGAACCTCTTTGGGTAACATTTAAATTCAGGTCGTTTTATTCGAACACGCAGTTTTACACTTTCTAGTCTCGATTTATTAAAGACATTTTAATCAAAAGTATATGCCACAATGAAGATCCTGCTACGCCTGATAAAACTATTCAGGACTTATTCTGAAACATGATTTTATTATGATTAGATACTGATACAAACGCACATAAAACCATAATACATATGCACTATTTGTAATCATATTCCATGTCTATTATAGATTTTATTCATTAAAATTATGGAGCGATATAACCTAAGGTCCAATAATGTAAAAAAAAACAATGTAAAATATCAGCCTTATTGCCTCCGTCCAATGAAATATTCTAAACAAAACGATCAGTGATCATACTATTTAATCATGAGGGGTATAACTGTCACGAGTTGGTTTTAAACGATGGATAATCGACTAAGTAGACTCGACCAACGGCAACCCGTCTCGGCCCTACTGTAAGCGTTCGGTTGCTCGCGCAGAAGTAGTGCATCGGAGACGGCCCGCACAAATCAATCGTCTGTAAAGATGTTATTGGATAAATACCCTGCCTATTTTACAAGCTTTTTATTTTTACTTTTCAGGTATGTATGTTTGGGGAGATGCGGGTTAGAATTTCGGCCGAGCCATTTAATTTTCGTTTCTTCAAAAATATTTACGTGCTCGTATGTTTGTTCGGGTCAAATCTTTTCACTGATTTTTTAACACTTTCATGACAAGACAAAATAAAATGAAAACTACCCCCGAAACCGACAGACATACGAAATAAACGGCCGGCATCTGAGCAAAAGTTACGAGCACCAGCTAGGCGGGTCAAGTTTAGGTGACAATGCAAGATTACTGTTCCATAGAATTCATTTCATTTTGTTTACTTAATAGTCGGCATTAAAGAGCTTGTATCAAATATATTTTTGGCAGAAACTTTTTTATTATTTTATTGGTATTTATCCACCAACGTCTATCTGTAGTCGTCTGATATGAATGTCGAAATTTAAACCATACTTCCTTGGCAACACGGCGTGAGCCATTGACAGTCGTCCCTTAATGAACTCGATTGCCATCATTTATAGTCACTAGGATTTGTATCGTCTAAGTAATGATCGCCTAATTTAAGTATAGGTATTTCTATCATTTCGTTGGCACGCATGGAAACTAGTAATTTTATAAAAATGAATTAGGTACCTACCCAAGAACATTTGGCGTGGCTTTCACTTTGTGCCTTAAAAGTTATATGTATATAATTATCGGGCTACGAGCTGTTATTCCTAATTAAGAATTAACCTAATCACCATCTTGCCTATACTCGAAAAATACTAAGCAAAACGAAAGTGAGATACCTATAAAATTAGTATTATCTATTTCATAAATAATATTCTCTCTTTCAACAATCAACACTCAAATTAAACTCTAGAATATAGTATCGATTCCATCATCAATCATTACACGGTTTTAACCTATTTGCCCTTCAGCTAGGTATCCTTTCTTTTTAAGAAAGGCTAAGATATGCCTAAAATTGATACTAGCTTAGTTACCTAAGGGAAAATATACGTCCTAATTATAAATTATGATTGAATGGACCAGATCCGTGCCACATGCCCATATCTTGCCAGCCAAAATGACTATTAAATCCAGGAAAGTACGTGCGGGGGCACACGTGACAGCAGTAGCCGTTGTGCGCAGATTTGCATAGTACCTATCTATATACTCATTCAATATTAATGAAATTTTATGGACAATTATCTAATTGTGACATTCAATATTTTTATCAACAGCATTTAATTGATGTAGTCTTTGGGTAATCCAACTGCTCGGCTTGATAAAATGACTCGAGAGGACGATTTTTAGTTTTTTTCAGGATCGAAACCTAAATCAACTTATAAAATGAAACTTTATCTATGTATAAGTAAACAAAATTTCATCAAACTCATAGGTATTTCGAGAAACTGATTGAGTAGAAATGACTCGTTTAAAAGTTATTGATTAATTGAGGAAAAGTCGGTCAAATGCGAGTCAGTGCACTCAAAAGGGAAAAATTAAACCTTTTAGGATTACCTCGATCTTCCTGTCTGCAGTGTATGTGGCACATAATGACTCCATTTTTTAAACCGGTAATATATTGAGTTGATCCTTGGTGTGTAAGTCCGATTCGCACTTAACCGGTTCCGGTCCTGTTTTCAAGGAAAGCACTTCTGTAGTTTTTGGGTGACGCGAGAAGGCAAGCACACTCATTTCATAGTTCTAGGTCAACGAAAATTACCCTGTAAATTTTGGTTTCATTAAGAGTGTCGAAAATATTTTTTTTGCCCTCGCGACCCGTTCACCCACCGGGTCAACCCACCAGTGGGTGCACGGGGAATTCCTATTTACCCATGCACCCACTGCATTTTGCCTGGAATCAATTTAAGAAACATATCGACACACTGCATCGATAGTTAGGTGCATGCATTTTTAATTAGTACCATAAATAGTAGTATATACTACTGGATTCTTTCCCTAGTAAATACCATTGTATACAATAAGTACAAGCGTTGCAAACGGGATTATTTATTTAATTGAAATAAGCCCGGAAAAAAAATATTGCATATAATGGTACAGTCAAGTTTATGTGCTAGGGGAAAAAATCCAGTAGTACCATTGATGGTACTAATCAATGGTACAGCTGGGAAAGAGGGAAATTTTATGCAGTTAGCATACGGGTGGCACCCGTAACAAGTGTCTTACATACACTGGTTCACAATTATGGATTTCATTTTATTTACTTTGTGACATGAACATTACATCATAAATTATTATTATTATTAACTGAATTTCTCGTGATACGATAATTCACAAAAAAAATCATGTAAATTGACATACATTTTTCATGTACATATAAATGTACTTAACTATCGATGCAGTGTATCGATATGTTTCTTAAATTGATTCCAGCCAAAATGCAGTGGGTGCATGGGTAAATAGGAATTCCCCGTGCACCCACTGGTGGGTTGACCCGGTAGGTGAACGGGTCGCGAGGGATTTTTTGCGGCATAAGCGGCCATATCTGTTTTTACGATAACCTAGAAATTTAATATTTTTACAGCTTCAAGAGACCGTAGACTTTGTGTTTTTTGATGAACATAAATTACGACGATACAATGCTTTAAAGTTTCGTGTGACGTCGCACCATTGTATTTTTTAAACGGTTTTATTTATCGAAGGAACGTCACAAACCCCCGCTCCGGAACTTTGATGGTCTTTATCTTTGTAAATTTTTATGAATTAGATAAAGCAAAAATACGTGTCCAATGTTTTTTGATCATCTATTTCTTAACCCAGACATCGCCCCCTTAAAACTGCAATTTTAATATTTTTTATCTCTTAAACCAATTTTACCATTCTGGACATTCCGGTCTTAAACTTACCTTAAAATTATTGTTTTTGTTATTATTAATTTAATTATTTTTACCAGAGCTATACATAAATAAATATTGAAGTATAATTTCCCGCCCTCTGGGGTTAACATATAGCGTGAAGTCATGTCAAGATGTTTTGTAGAATGTAGCCGTTGTGTGTCTAATATAACATTGATTTATTGCCATACACGTGTCTATAGATGCCATATTTTAATGAACACATAATAGTTATATAACATTAGCATATATGAAGAAAACCTTAGCTGAATAAGATTGTTTTTTTTTCTAAACCAATATTGTACCTCACTGTTTTCCGTTCTAGCTTAATTCTTTTATGACAGTCATTTTGATAAGTACCTGATAATAGAAAAGTATTTAATTGAAAACTGTACCTATGCCATGTTTTTTAAAATACTTCAATAAAAGAAGGATTTTCTCAGTTCGTCAACATTTTTTATGGCTTTACCTTAATATTCACTGAAGTGAATAAATATTGTAACCGTCGCTATAATAGCACTGGAGACCTCAACATACCTTACCGGCCTAAAAGATAAACTTCCTATCCTATTTACCTAAGTAATGAAATTTGAAATTATGTAGTTCTTTGTCATAATTTGCTACTTTAACACAGGTACTTATCAAACAGCCCACATTTAAGTTTACCTTTGTTTATTATATGTATATTTTCTAAGAGTTAATTTTACTTCACTTATAAGAAATAACTATACTCGTGTATTTTTAATCGTATCAAATAGATACTTAAGTATATTGACTAAGTCACAAGATAATTTATTACCAATGACATGTTTTTGAACTTTTTTATGTTTTTAAATGTTAAGTGTAAAAAGTTGATATATATATTTTGATGAGATAGCTATGGACTTGATGTATTTTTTGTATAATTGTAAAAAGTTGCCAGAAGTGTGATTTACTAACGACTGTTTTAATTTAATTGGCCACATCTTTACTATTTAAGTCTGATTACTTAGTGAGTCAAATATTTTTTTTTACGTCAGTATAATATAAATCATGACAGACGCGCAACGCCCATTTTTAATAAAAAACAAAATAACTGATACGATGGCTATACCTATATACAGCGTGTAAGTCTAATACGGGCGAACAATTAAACCAGATATAGCGTTTAGTAGTGTTATCATTAATTAATATGATTTTTTAAATTACACTTAATAGTGACCTCGTAATTAATTTTTGAAAATTTACCGAGCAGCAATGTACCGCATACATGCTTGTTATGACATCGCGAGATACGAGCTTTTTTAAAGTAACTGTCAACTAGCGTGTTTGTGAACTTGAATGTGTTGCTTTACATTGCGGCCCGAATTATTGTGTATGGTAAATATTTTCATTGTGGTTTTAAGCAATAGTTATCTAAATATGCTTCTTAGGTCCTATGCTGACCACCGTTTCAATATTCGCCCGTATTAGATTTACAGACTGTACATCCAATTACTTGCCATTCCCCACCTTGCATTTGCCATAATCCCTAAGATATGCTAAACTTTCAGTATTCTGTAGCACGTAATTACCTTTTATTTCAATATCATCTCAGATTAAAATACAAAGGGGCGAATAATAACATTAATTACATATCAATACAAATTAAATATGTACATTATTTTTATAACTGTTTAACTTGTACGCTTGCTAAGTCGCTGTGCCATAAAGCTTTCTTTTTTTGGTGTTACCCTTCGTTAGTTACGTTGCATACTTACCTGAGTATGTATCAGAAACAGACATACACTCTAGAGCAAATATTCCGGGTCATTAACATGAAATGTTATATCTCATTGATAAGCTTATTGAATGTTTGAATAATTATTTAGTTTTTAAATTAGGTATAATACGAAAAATGGCATCCATTTGCTTACAAAATAAATACTGAAACCAATCAATAAGCTAGCTGCAGTTTGATGTTAGTGACCAGAATTTTTGCTCCGAGTGCATACAGAACAGGCAAGGCATATCCGAAATAAACATAAGTGCGTATTCGCTCTATTTATCGTAAAACTTGAATATCACAGAAATAACTCGAGGTAGAATGAAAAAGTGTATGTACCTCGCGTGCTAAGAAGAAGTGGCGGCGACCACGGAATAAAATTTTCTGTTCTGTGGCGGCGACCTACTTTGCACGCCGTTAACTTCAGTTGCCGTCAATATTATTATCAGATTTGAAAATCTGATCATAATGGTTAAAATTTATGTTTTCCATCACTAAATTACACTTTTGGCGTCAAATGCCAAGCGAAAAACGTTACACGCTTGGTTGCCATACAAATCGACGAACTGTTTCCTTCTACCTCTATATATTTCTGTGTTGAATATCTTTACATATGGAATGGATAATTTCGAGTGCCCTTTACTAGGAATTAGGAGTACCTATAGTAGAAACTATTTTAAAAGTCCGCTACTTGCCTGTGAGTTTATGGTTATAATTTGGTTAGTACACTTATGTTTGAACTCAGATAGGTACGTTATAGACATGCGCGAAACAGTGCCTCAAAAAGTAATGCTATATCACATGACTTTTCCGAAAACGTAATATCACACTGAGATATCACATCACTCCAAACATCACCCGTACATAGTCGATGACGATACGCAGTAGCGCGGGCGCGCGTGAGATACCAACATCACAGCTATCACCTACATCACGCAGCGCGTGTTCTCTGGAGTCTAGGGCGTCTTTTGAAACTATTACGCGCGCTTCACTCGGTCCTCGCTCTCACTCGCGCTCGGGCAATGTTATTTAGAGTGATGTTTGGAGTGATGCTTGATTTCTATTTCTCGGAGTAATGCGTAATGCAACATCACGCAGTGATATCTCATTTGTGATATTACGCGCATTACTTACACATGTCTAGTACGTTATGTAGGTACGTAGATCAACACAAGTAAATGCATGTACTTATGTTAATTTCGTAACATAAATGGCCATGGTTCATTCAACTGGTTCCTTCTATCACTATGGGTATCGTTCTTACAGGATATTTCATTAAAGGTACACTTCGGACTGCGTGCCACATAAAGATCAGTAGAATAGGCGGGGTACCTATTAAAAATTTGGAAGTAAGATAACGTAATCTACTCATATTGCCATAAGCAGGGAAGCATAATGAATAAATTAGTTAAATTAAATGTTTGACTGAGAACAAATCTTTCTGAGAATTAATATCTAAAGCTGATTCGAGTCGGTTGGTTCTCAATACAAACAGAAAGGTCATCATACAGCTTGATACATTTTGTCTACGTGAAATGACATTAGACGTTTCAGAAGACCAGAATTAACATACAATGTAACTTTTTTTGCTACATTTTGAGACATTTTTTGGCATTTCGCGCAAATATAATGTATCAATGTATAAAATAAAATACATTTCAAACGTCATTGATGCCGTGGAAGCAAGCGATGACCCTCTTTATGTGTGTATGGAAAAGCGACCGACTAGAATCACCTTAGATGTATAATGTACACCGTCGGAAAATATGAAAAATAATCGGTGAAATTTAATTCATGGACGTGGTTTTATAAAATATAGATAGGTAGGTATCTTAATATTTATTAGAGAGTCTATTGAATATTATCAACCGATAAAATCCTATGAATAGAAAAAGCATTTTTTCTGAAAGAAACGATTTGAAAATTTGTATTTATTAAAATCCACCGGTTTTTTCCCACGCCCGCGATAACAAGAAAAATATCTTACCTTTAGATCGTCTTAAATTTACTCGTTTAAATTAATGCACAGCCGTACACACTGCTCGGTAATCCAAGCTCTACCGGCGCCCTTGCTTGCAGACACCACCACCACCAAATACTAGGTTGGGATTTAAAACATCGAGCGCATCTTAAACACCTTTAAAACTTGCGAAATATTCAAATTCCGTGATTATTTCTAGACATATATTCCACAGTCAATATTTACCTAGGTGCTACATCTAAAACTGCCACAATTTCCATGATTGTTTTAAAATCGGCTGAACCACAATAGCAATAAGATTAGCAATCTAATAATAAGTCATTACGAACATGTACTGAATTCATAACCACAAAAATAATAATAGCAGGTACATTACATTACACAACAAGGGTGGTAAACCAAAGTTCCTCCCGTGTTGTGTACATCATTTTATGTCAACACTTGACCAGAAACCGGCTTTTTCCGTACGCGTAGCGTGCGGTAAAAGCCACTTTCTGGCCAGGTGTGGCATAAATGTTATTTATTGCATACATTATATTACCTGGGCAATAATTGCACATGACTTATCAAGATAACAATTGTAACAGATGTCAAGAACCTAAGTTACATTTTGGTATGATTATAATTTAAACGGACATGACCGTCAAAACTAACATAAAACAAAGTAATGCAACCAATAGATGTTAATAAGTATATTATTGTAATTTCCACATTTCAAAACAAATTAAATTTAGTCACATCCAATTTTGTATGATTATTGTGACCTTTTCCATTTCCTTCAACTATTGATAACCTGGTAGCATGTAGTCAGGTTTCTAATGTACTTATGTATTTATATATAAGGTGTTTCCAAATTAGATGCCAAGACGTTAAGGTGGTTGCGTTCCCATACAAAAGTTGGTGCACCTTCACGGGCTAACGGCAGGGTATATTAAGAAACTAATTTGACAAATATCAATTAATTTACGTTTTATTTTGGGCAAATGCTAAAAAAATGGTATATTTTCACGCTAAATACCATATTTCACCGATGAAAAACTTGGATATTCTATCACTGTGTGCGAATCACCTACAGGTGGGTAACACAACTCACGCAAACACAGGCAAATGGTGTATGGGCGTGTGTGTGACTTATCTATTGACACTTCAAAAGCGATCTTAATTTACGCACCGTTTCAGTGTGCATCCGTAGCCGAGTGGTCTAAAGCCTTCACTTATGGATACGTTTGGTTGTGGGTTCTGTTCCCGAAATAATTTTATTTTTTCTTTTTTTTTCGTTATTATCGAATACTACACGCTGTAATTAATTTTGTAATTTAGCCTGTTTATGCCAAATTACTAAATATTTTGACTAAATTTATATTGTGAAATATATATGTACCTACTAAATATTGTTTTGTTTTACTTTTTAAATCAGGATACTTAAATAAAGAGAAATAATAATAATACGGAGGTAAATTTTACAAAAACAATCTAAGCAATCCTTATTAGGGTAAAAAATTACCAGGATTTGAACCCGGGACCTCTAGCTTAGTAGGCGGTGTCACTCCCGCTAAGCCAAAAGTGTCGTCGATCGTTAGGCATTCATAGATGTCTGACAACGGTGACAGATGGCAACGTCGCATGTCACGGTGGCAACGCAACGTTGCAACTCTGGGCAATTTTTTGATTTGCGCAAACTAAAATACGAGAGTCTAGTAGTCAGGGACGTTCAAATACTTTTCGAGAAAATTTATATTGTACCATCACCTTATAACTTTACCCATCTTATTGTTTCCTAATAAATACAAGTGATGTGAAAACACAAATCTACTATACGAGTACAAAATTAATATTTGACATTCCATATTTAGGATTCCACAAAATGAAGAAGGTTTCGGAACATTACGCTGTCACCAATAATGCTGTCATTCGTTTTGTTTCTAAATTTTCCAATTGGTGAAGGGAAGATGCATTTATCGTAGAGAGGATGCCAGAATTGATTTGTTCTTTAAAAAATATGTTTTAGGTAGGTACCTGAAATCGTGACGCGAATCGTAGAACAAAATACTAAGTTCCTAGACCTGAGATGCACACATATAAAAGGTAGTCAGTTAATTTAATATTAGACTGAATTACTAGTGTTTTGCAATGCTAGTTTTATTGACTTATAGTAACATGGTACTTTATTTATTACAGAACGACTGACAGAGTCAACTCGCATCAACAGTGTTGCCAACTCCGAATTTCATTCAATGCTAAAATTTTGCTGAAATTCTGCTAAAATTATGCTAAAACTTGATAAATTCTGCTAAAAAATATGCTAAATAAAAAAAAGCATTATTCTTTCAAATTTAATGTATTGTGATTATTACAGCTTTACAATAATCCTTTTTGTGTCCCATACTAAACTTTCAGCAAAAAAATTGCTAAAGATACCTAAGTAAATTAACAATGTATTAATCGACATTTTTGACGTGATAACGTCTTATAATTCGATGAAGCCGGCTGCACGCACGAAAAAGTGTGACGTCATTTGCCGTTACCTTGCGGGGCCGTTACCTTATCAACTCGAAAAAACAGTAAGCGCCGCAGGATTTCATACATCTTCTACAGTCGAAGTCGAAGTCAAAGTCAAAGTCAAAGTCAATGTCAAGGTCAACGTTATCACGTTCGACTATCGTCAGTAAACCGACTTTACAGACAACCGATTTTTTTTTTATATTGCAATCAAAGTAACTTTTTTACTACAGCATACAAACATCATCATCATCAACTGTTCAAAGGTTAACTGAAAGAGATCCCTTAAAGAGATAAGTTTACCTTAGTAGGTACATATACCTTTATTTTGCAACCCTGTTCTGTACTTTGTTTTATTTTATACAATAAAGTGTTTACATAAATACTTACAATTATAATGTCAACAGAGATATAGTGTACTATAAAATTTCTAAATGTAAAAAATTATACCAAAAATTATGCTAAATGTAAAAAATTATGCCAAAAATTATGCTAAATGCTAAATGTAAAAAAATTCTGCTAAACCAGTCCAAATTATGCTAAATTTAGCACTGATTCTGCTAAATTGGCAACACTGCGCATCAATCTCTGTATTCGAGAAATTTGGCGTCCCTTGCTTGACAAACTTCAAGTAATGTGCTCAATGCCAGTTTACTTGTAAGCCTAGAAAATCAAGAGTTCTCTCAATAACACATTGAGTGAGTCTGAGTCTGCCTGTTCAATGTTTATACAACTTATAATATGTTATTGGTCCGTAAACTTACGGCCCTAAGAACCTATAAAATATGGAGATCGGCTTCGCTAAATTTGAGAATAAATATATTATGAATAAAACTATTTTACTCAGTTATACGTCTTATTCCATTCAATATATTCCCATACAAAAAAGAGCTGTACATTTATCGTGAAATAAACGGTTGCGTTTGTTTCACAAATTTATTATATTACCCAGTGGGTTGAGTGAATTGAGAAATACCCATGTGGGTATGAAACTAGGTGGTAATTACAAAGTTATTTTTTGACCGATCAAAAAAAATGTGGGGTAGACAAGGGGGAAAATCGGCGTTCGTTTGTTCGATGGTAACTCCAGAATATTGTTGCTCGAGTACCTACACTTTTCTTTATTTTACCTTCTAATTTGCATGACTATTACCCGAGTTTCTGCTTATACGGGTTTACACAATAGCCGGAGCGCCGGAGCACAATAGGCGAACTTACAAGTTAGAATCTCTGTCAATAGATGTCACTTTTATCAATGATTTTGCTTTAGTGTGCGTGTATATTTACCTGTCAAAGTACTACTCGAGTTTCATGCACATTCCTGCGCTTGGTAAGCACGTACATAAATTATTATGAATTAGAAATGATCGAAAGAGACTCAAAATATTGGGCTAATTGATTCTCATGCTGGTAAAATAAGCAGATATCATAATTATAGTCTTGAACATTTGGTCACGTGACCAAGACAGCGCCATCTCTGAGCAATTCTGCCCCGGGTCACCGTGCGATACGCCCTTAAGAGACGTTAACTTACCTACATCAAAATTATTAAGTTTAAATAGAAATTAAAAAAACGTTTTAGTATAGTATATTACACAACTAGGGTGGTAATACAAAGAAAGGCCGAGATCGCAGATGTTTGCTGCCCAAGCCGTAGGCGAGGGACGTACACATGCGATCGAGGGCTTTCTTTATTACCTCCCGTGTTGTGTACAGCATTTTATGTCTACATTTGGCCAGAAAGCGGCTTTTTCCGTGCGCGTAGCGTGCGGAAAAAGGCACTTTATGGCCAAGTGTGGCATAAAATATTTGTTTTCATTTTCCGGACAAAATAATGAAATTAGAATTCTGCCCAAACATAAACATCCCGTGCATTTAACTGAGTAAGTGGTTGTCTTTCTGTCAAGTGAGCGTGTATTAAGAGGTTTCACACGATAATCAAAGAAGTCTTAATCGCTGAATTCTGCTTATCGCATTACTTAACAGGGTGCTACAACGTGGCACAGTTGCTTTTAAAATTTTCTCCAAAAAATAACATTAACTTTCAATTAGTTTTATGCTTAAGTCTACTTCTAAGGACGAGTACTATCAGCTCTAAAAGTATTGGCATCTAATTTGGAACCTTATATTATTTAACAACAAAATGCTTCAAAAGCGTTGCTTGAAAGTTGGGATTAGTGCAGTGGTGTAACTATACCAGTGGTTCCGAACCTGGGGGTAATTACCCCTTTAGGAGTAAAATTAAGTTTTCTCAGGGGT
The DNA here is from genome assembly GCA_947034925.1 of Eudemis profundana. Taxonomy (NCBI): domain Eukaryota; kingdom Metazoa; phylum Arthropoda; class Insecta; order Lepidoptera; family Tortricidae; genus Eudemis; species Eudemis profundana. The sequence continues at coordinate 34,802,452 of OX344794.1, forward strand.
ACTTACTTATATTAAGTCGGTTATCTTTGAGTACTTTCATATACTTGTCTGTATTACCTATTTTTTGGAGGGGTAATGATACAAATCTAGAGGGGCCCTGTGGGTGATGTGGCAATCAAGGTTAGGAACCACTGAACTATATTGGTATATATAGTTCAGTGGTTCCTAACCTTGATTGCCGCGACGGGCGGTAAAGGAATTACAAACTCGTGTTATTAAAGCCCTCGGTTTCACCTCGAGCTTATAACTAACACTCGTTTGTAATTCCTTACTTACCGCAATATTTTTGCTTATACACAATGTACTATAAATTGCCGCATAATTAAATACGACTTGAACTTTACTCACCTCTCTCTTTCTCTTGACTTTTATTTCATGATTTTAGTCGTTTACTTTTTGGGGATCTCGGTCCCTAACTTAATTTTAGTTCCAACTGACTAGCCTACAACCTGCGTCCAATCAAGACAAATCTAACGATACCTGACACGTTTGTATAGGTTCAGTCATTTTTGAGTTATGAGGGAACAGACGAACATACATACATGTATACATCGACACTAAAATTATAATCCTTCTTTTTGCTCTGCCGTAGTCGGATACAAAATACGATGTAAAAAAAGTACACCAACAAAAGAGCCTTATGTATCTTCATAGCAATTACGTCCTTTTGTTGAGAAGCGCAGCTTATCGGCATCGGCAATAACTCAAAAACGGTTAATCCGATCTTGTTGAAAATATTTTTTGTTGAAAGTATTAATTAAGCGTTACCTTTGTAATTTTTTTTCATATTTTTCGGACACACGGTTTAGAAGATAGGGGGGACTCAATTTTCACAACTTTCGGAGCGATTATTTCCAAAGATATTCACTTACCTAATCAAAAACATTAAACAGGAACCTTAAAATGTTTTTTAAAGAGCTGTCGAACTATGTACCACACGTTGATATTAGCTGAAAAAAAATGTTTTAGTTTCTGTAACATGTATGGGGAGCCCCCCTAAAAATATTTATTTTAGTTGTTTACCTAACTACCAAACTCAGTAGCGGTTCACACAAGACACCTATATTCTAAATTTCATCAATATCCATCGTGTAGTTTTTGAGTAAAATGCCTGTGACATACGGACAGACGAATACCTAACGAAACTATAAGGGTTCCGTTTTTGCCATTTTGGCTACGGAACCCTAAAACCCAGCTGCATTAGCTTACAAGATATGAAATTTTATGTTAGTGACCCGGAATATTTGCTCTCGAGATATTCTTGTTTATATAGTACCAGGTTGTCAAAGACACTAAGGTACCACCCTAGTTTACTCCGAGTTCAATATAGATTGACAAACGTGAAATGTTTTATAGAAAATATGCAATACACCTTCATTTTAAGTATGTACCTACCTAAAGAAGAGCAGTGGGTAGATACAGGCTGAAAATAGCCTAGCTAGCTTGTAGTTCTACATTTGAACTCCTCGAAAAATAAAGTTTATCAGAAGGGTGTCAGAACTGGGTCTCCCAATAGTTATAAGGGTCCTAATAAAGTGTGACATACCTGTCCTAGCGACTTCGTTATCGTGAATAGTTCAGGTCACTGGCGGATGCTAAATGTAAAACGGTACCATCCCTAACCACTTGCACAAACACGGTACCGTTATCACCCAGATTATATATGCATGATTGACAACTCCTTTACCACTTCACGACTGTACGTATTGGATTTTACACTCCTGAAAACTGAGAGTAAAGTTAATCCACATTACACAAATACTAGTCTAAGTGTTAAGACTTTCGATCACTGAGAAAAGTGTAGCTATTATTGGCAGCAGTTCAAACATGGGCTATAACAATAAAATGTACATTTTAGTACTAAGTTTTTTTTTCGTAGCCGCTCTAGCTGGTTTCGTTGATTACGACAAGATAGATGTGAAAGACAGGGATCTGGATTTTAATAAAAAGGATTTCGATATCGACGAGGCGGACGAATATGGACACAGGGAAGGGAAGATTTGTAAGTAAATGCACTATTTATACGATACTAGATGAATTGACATGTTATTTGCGAATACGTTAGCATGACGCCGAATTAAGTACTTTATCTACATAACAGTCATGATTTTTAAAGAATGTTGTTTTTGATTTCAACACTACGTGTATACAGGGTGGGAGGGACTATACCGACATACTTTAGCCATGAATTCCTGGTGGTGTGACGAGTAAAAAATGTTATATCAACATGGGTCGAATATTGTCATTTTACATTAATAGTCTTATGGAACAAAATAAATCAGTAAATTAAGCCCCTCGTCATAAACATGTCCTTACTGGCTGAAAAGTTATCAAAAAGAAAAAAAAAGCTAAAATGGAAACGAAAGGTCAATTTTTTGGCCTCGTAGTCGCTTACCATCAAATACTGCGAAGGTTAATTCCTGTTTAGTTAAAGGATTTTAAAAAAATAGTAAAGGTATCTTAGTCACATTTATTAGGGCTTGTTACACATCTGGGATTTTTCATTTACAAAATAATGAATATCTCGGAAAGTAAGCGTTTTTCGACTATACATCACATAACATTTTTTACTCCTAATAGTTGTTAGAATCTATAGTTAAAGTTTGTCGGTATAGTCCCTCCCACGCTGTATACCTAGATCTGCGTAGGTACTAGACTAAGTAAGTAAGTTGGAAATACAATTCTGCTATTATTTATATTGTATACTCGTATATTTATACTGTGTATCGTATAGGCCGGCTGGCTAGTTAGCCAGTTTTGCAGTATCATAATATAGAAATTCTACTTACTTATATTCTCTAATATACATATAGCCTATATAAGTATAAGTATAAGAATTTGTTTGACAACGAGTTTTTGTAAACATTATCATGTTTAGTACAGCACCTTATCAATGTGTATATATTCAGTCCAATGGTTTACTGGTAGAGAATAAAAGGCATTAATATTTAAGTAAGAATTAGATCAGTTTTTTGCCTTATTCACGTAGATCAGAACCTAATTAAAATGAGGTACTTAAAGAAGAAATATCGGTTTTTCTATAATTGTTATATGTATACTTACTCGATACTTTTGAGTAGTGCTTTCGCGTGCGCATCGCCGTAACGTTGCGAGTGTTTTTACCCAACTACAGAAGCGCAAAAAGAGTGCTATGTTTTTTACACTTACCCACTTAACTATTTTACAATACATTACTTTAAATCAGTGTCAATATAGACAGTAGTTCTAATACTCGTAGGTAAAGAACTTAAGTAACTAAATCACCTGTTGCATGTAGTAGCGTACGGAAATAATATGGAACTTTTATGTCCTTTTTAGGGTTTCGTACCCAAATAGTAAAAAAGGAACCCATATGGTGCAACTCTGTCTGTCTGTCTGTCCGTCTGTCACAGTCAGATGTCTCAGGAACTCGATTTTAAATTTGGAATAGTTTTGATAGCCGCTAACCCGAGCCTACTAGATGTAACAAAACTTATACCTTTTTTACTTTTTTTAAAGGGGGCAGGAATGGGAGGTCGAGAATTTTAAGTTGTGTTATTATGTCAAGTGGGATAACAAATGAAAGGGCTTAATTTGTAGATTCTAAAACTATTTTTTTTTCTTGATTATGTACTTTTCGATTTAGGGCGAAAAACGTTCAAAAAATACCAAGTTACTGAACAGAAAAATCTATAATAATTACCAATTATTATTATCATTCTAAATATTACAGGAAAAATATAACGGTTTTCCTAACCTGCACCGTTTTTTAGAAATTGGCAAAAATCGTAAAACATACTTATTTGCTCCTACTAAACTAACCGCCTTACAGTTTTTCTTGAACTATTCACGTATCTACTTACGAGTTTGTACGGAACCCTCGGTGCTCGAGTCCGACTCGCACTTGACCGGTTTTTTCTTAAATGCAACGTCAAACTGTCTATACAGACATGCAACAGTAGTTAGTTAAGTTTAGCTTCGTTTTTTCCTTGGAAGAACCCGAAGTAGGTCCGCGAAGCCATGCAAAAAAGTAAATCGGTTTGAAGGTAATAGATACAATACCAAACCAAACCAACCGATTCAAACCGATTTACTTTATATTTCCTCCAAACAGTCGGTAGTCAGTGGCAAGACACAAATTTTGTCAAATGGTCTCTCATCACTGAAATGTTAAGAACCACTGATCTACAATAAGGACTGTAGGTATTTTAACAAAGCAAGTGTTGCTGAGTTGGTTTCGTCTTATCTATCTTGGATATTGGATGTAGGTACATTCAACTTAACATTTGTACCCGTTCCTGAACAAAAATAACATGAAATAACTGCATCAAAATTGTAAAACAACTGCGCAATCCGCTTGCAGTCGGCATGCAGTTATTTTAACTGCATAAAATCTGTCTTCAAACTGCCCTTGCAGCCAGAAAGCATCAAAGGACTGCTTCGGCCTTTAAGGATATCGGCAGACATATCCGTACGTAATACGCGTCGTGTGTGTAGCGGTGCTCAATACGTCATCGTCCGCCGCCCCCCGCGCGAATAACGTAAAGGTGGTTTTCCACCGGCAGGGCGAGACGAGACGACACGAGGATTGAATTGAAATTTGTATGAAGTTTTCAATCCTCTCCTCGCGCATCGCCGCTCGCGCATCGCGCAACTTGATACAAATTTCAATTCAATCCTCGTCTCGTCTCGTCTCGCCCTGCCGGTGGAAAACCACCTGTGTCACCAACGAATTTGCCAAGCTATACAAGGGTCCCGTTTTTAGGGTTCCGTACCAAAATGGTAAAAAAGGAACCCTTATGGTGCGACTCTGTCTGTCTGTCCGTCCGTCTGTCATAGCAAGATATCTCAGGATCTACTGATGCTATCAACTTGAAATTTGGAATAGTGTTAAAAACCGCTAACCCGAGCCTGTTAGCTAGAAATAAAATAATAATAACAACAAATAATAAAAAAATGGGATGTCTAAAATCAAAAGTAGAGCTATTATATCGAGTGGGACATCAAATGAAAGAGCTTAGTGTGTAGATTCCGAAACCGTTTTTTTCTTAGACATGTAGGGGGGCACATATATACAAGGGGCACATTTATACAGTACACATATTTGAATATCGAAAAACGCTACGAAGTCTGGCGCATCACTAGGACGCTCAAGGACATGCACAAGAATGACAGTTGTGACGACACTCGCCGCAAATTAGCCGTTGGCCTTCTATGGGCATAAACTTGTTCGTACTGCCGCCTACTAAAATTTTACCCGAAATGTTATCGGGTCTCAGCACCGTATAATTAGTTGTTTTTATTGGTTGATGTTACCAACGGTATGTAAATATATTCAACAGTGCTTTTAAATATGTTTTTGAGTATAATATTGATAAATAATTTAATAAATTAATTGCTTGTAAAAAAGTCCGCCGGGGCACATTGATTCAGTAAGGTGCGGGGTACAGTCCCCATCAGATATATCTGAGCTGTCAGTGTACTCATAAATATCTGAACACGGCTCTATTTTCATAGCATTAGAGCCGTGTTCAGATATTTATGAGTACACTGACAGCTCAGATATATCTGATGGCGACTGTACAATGGTACGTATCAATCTGCCCCTTTAGTATATTATTCTGTCCCGTTAGTGTATTAAATGTACAAAATGCATTGTTATAAGATAAAATAACGTTTAGTTTACTTTTTACAACAATTATTTTCGTTCAATGTATGAAAGATTATAGAAGCTTGCAATATTTCTGACTAGACATTTTAAGACAAACCTTTATCATTTTGATAGGAGGTTTTACCATGTTATACTATATTTTCCTTAACAAGGTTCAATTTTGAGTCTGAAGTCTCAGTATAATAACTAATAAGATAATTAACAGAAAAAACAGTCTAGTTCTATGATGACAATATTGATTGCTTGTTATTTTCTTTAAGAGACTTAAGAGACTAACACAGTGTACTATGTGCTCTCAATCAATAAGATGGTTTTTAATTTTTGATGTTAAGTAATAAAACAATTCAGATTACGTTATATCTTGCAATTTTCATGAATTTTAGATAAGCATCAAACTGCCCCACCCCATGTATCAAAGTGCCCCTCGGGTGGGGCAGAATGATGCAAAAACGTTTTTTTACTAAAATCAGTATATCTTTTTACCTGATCACTTTTAGCGGTTATTTCGTAATAAAAATGTAAACTAACATACTAGCCAGTGCACACGTAATTTTTATTAAATTATGATGCTTTTCGGTCAATAATGGAGGTTGAATTTTGATCATCAATGTGCCCCACCTCCCCCTAGTTTTTGATTTAAGACAAAAAACGTTCATAAAATACCTCCCCCCCCCCCTATTATCTCCGAAGTTACTGAACAGAAAAATATGTAATAATTACCGATTATTAATATCATGCTATATATGACACGAAAAATAAAACGGTTTTCCTAACTTGCAGCGTTTTTTAGAAATTTACAAAAATCGTAAGTTCATACGACGGACGGCGGTGCGATGAATACGAATTTATCACCAACTCTGAGTTAACCTGGAGCTTGATACCAATTGTGAGTCATTTTCAAAAAAATTGTACATAGTTAAGGGCCTAATAAAAACAAAATCACGATCGATTCCTCTGTGTTACGAAAGTTAGGCATACAATAGTACATTGTGTATCTAGGGCGGTAAGTAATATTAAATTTAATAACACGAGTTTGTAATTCCTTTACCGCCCGTGGCACACACAATGTTTTTCATCACACTTGTGAGGAAATCATAATAAAATAACCTTACTTTTCGACCCAGTATGACAAGAAAATATTAAAACAGACAGTGACATTTGTCACATATGTCCATAGACAATGCAAACGTCAAGTCACGTTCGGAAACCATAGCGGTAACGGCCATTTTAGTTGATTTTATATTTGCAAAATAAAGAAATACATTATTTAAACATTTAATTAATGTTACCGAAATATGTGTTTATATGTATTTGCAATTACAGTTATCTTTAAATGAATATTTCAGTGATAAAAGTTAAAAAAGTAAGTTGGCGTTTCCTTTGAACATGACAAATAAGAGTAAAACAGAACCAGCGTTTCAAATTTAAAAAGAAAACCATTACGCCCTAGGGCGTAATAGGCCATTTACGGCCCGCAGAACCTACGTGCAACGTGCATTTTCGAGCAAGTGTGATGAAAACTATATGGGTAACTTTCGTAACACAGAGGAATAATTTAAGTTTTGTTTTAATTAAATCCCTTAATTGTGTACAATTTTTTTGAAAATGACTCTTGTGTCTCCGAAAATCTTAACCAACTCAAGTCACAAATTTTTCAACTTGTCACTTTTTTAGGGTTCTGTACCCAAAGGGTGCCAACGGAACCGTATTACTAAGCCTCCGCCGCTGTCCGTCTGTCCGTCGGTCAGAGGGCTCTATCGTTTTAACCGTAATAGGTAGAGACTTGACATTTTCATACGATGTGTATTTTTATTGCCGCTATAACAACAAATAATAAAAACAAAATTAAATTAAAAATAGAAGGGGATTCCCCATACAAGAAGTGCTTTTTCGTTTTTTTTCCTATTTTAATAATGGTAATAGTTTGATACTTGATACGTTCACAAAATATGTATTTCTATATATTGCTGTTATGACAAGGAATACTAAAAACATGATAAAGTTAAAAATAAAATGGGTCCCCCATACACGAAACGATTTTTTGGCGTCTTTTTCTCGACGGCGGTACAGAGCGATCGTACGTGAGCGAATCTAACTCGCACTTGCCCGGATTTTATGTACGTCTATAGAGCCGTTGGAAAGGGCCGGATTTGGAGGTGTGAAGGCCCTGGGGCAACAAAGGAGCGGAGGCCCCTAATGGAGTAGTGGAGGCCCCTACTTATTAGGGAAGTGTTGTGAAGGCCCGGGGCAGTAGCCCCTCCTGCCCTCCCCCAAATACGGCCCTGCCGTTGGAGATGCAGATTTCAATCCTGACCGAGCCATGTAAACTATACATTTTTGTTTCCAACAAAACGTGTAGAATTCGAGCTGACGTTAATGCTATAATAAATATTCATATCATAGAGTTCGTTTCTTTACAAATGGTTCAATTGTAACCTGTCAAGTTTCGGAAACACTTACAGTAAAGCCATTGTTAACAGCTAGTTTTTAGCCATTGGCGGAAAACGGCGTCTATTTCCGTGAACGTGTAATCAAAGTTAAACGATCCATAGGCTGAGTAAAAAGAGCGATCATGCGATTCAACAAATTGCCTACACGTATCGGCATAAGGCAGTTTATATGACTGATTAGGTACTTATTTAATATTAGTAATTTACATTAACGGAAAATCTCAAATGACAATGCCTTTCAAATTATAATTCAATTAGGATAAGCGATAGGCAAATTAATGTCCCCTACTCCAATTGAACCAGACTGATAACGACATTATTCGACGTAAAATAGACGGGTACGTATCATAATATATACAGTCATTATATATAAGTTCAAAACACATATGTTCAAAATATATAAAATCAAAATGAATAATGATTGAAAATCATAACAGGTAAAATCCATAATGTACGTTGTCCATAATGGTCGAAATATATACTTACGAAATGCATATGCTTACAACTCATAAGATCAAAATACATAAAGTCTAATGATATAATGTTTATAAGGAATAATGGTCGAAATCCAGAACTTTTACAATTGCACAAATTTTGACTATAAATAGCCATGTACTAGAAAAATTAAGTATTTATTGCTTAAATACTTGTTCTTTTCAATTAAGTCGCGACGTTTTATGCTTGCAAGTGATCCTAACACGCTCCTCCTCGCTTCGCTCGTCGTCGCACCTAACCGGTGCTCAGACTACATTTTAAAAATTTCAAGATTCTGAGTAACCTGAAAGTTAAAAATATTTGAGTTTTTGAGTCGTTCGAACCCAAAAGTTATGTGCGACGACGAGCGAAGCGAGGAGGAGTGTGTTAGGATCACTTGTTACCAACACACACCACAACTGAATTAGATTATATGGGGTTCCATGTAAATTGGATTATTAATTAAAAAAACTGTCCTTGCAGATGTAATAAATTAAGAAAATTGTTGATTTTTTGTTTTAATTTCCTACTATACATACAAATACAAACAAGGTAGGTAGTAAGTAATATTTATTTCGCTGCTACAAAAATAGTTAAATATGTATAAACTTAAAGGCTCAGAGGTGACGCTATAATTAACTTAAGTATATACCTGTGTTGCTTTTGTTCCAAAGCCCGTTATATATTTTGACCATTATGCATTTCAAGCTTAGGAGTTGTAACCATTATGAAATTCAACCGGTATATATTCTGACCATTATATATTATGACCATTATGAATTTAGAACTTATGAGTTTCGAACTTATATCAAACAAATTTATACATTTAGACCCATTATATATTTTGAATTTCTACATTTCGACTTTATTCATTTCAACCGTATATGTTTTGACTTTATATATTTTGATACGTACCCAAAATAGACGCATAATGGACGTAGATTTATGGAATACTAACCCGCATAAACCTATATACAGGGTGTCCCTAAAACCAACTTTTATACGATCAGGGCTGATAGACCAGCTCATAAGAACCTAGATTAAGCAAATTTGACCTCAGTAAAAATCTCTTAGTTTTCGAGATATTGACGTTTTTGTAAAACTCGTGCTAAGTGATACCCTGACTCGGTGTTTTGAGTGTCATTGCTAAAATATCAAGTATTTTACAAATCTGTTTTTTGCTATGTGTGGCCAAATAACTATGCTATTGAACGTATTTTCTATTTTTGCTAATTTATTCATGCTGTGGACACAGTACAATAACAAAAAAAAATTATTTGATTTTTTTCAAATTTCACCTCTGACTTCGAACTAGCGTGGTGAAAAAAAAATGTACCAACATAACCAGGCACTCAACGTAAAAAAATTGCGCATTTATTGTAGTTTCTAAAATGGTATAAAATTTACTAAACACTGTAATAATTTTTGAAATAATGATATTTTGTTACAAAATTAACTGTTTGCCGCCTTCATCTCATACGATCCGGTTGAACTAAGATTGCACCTGGCGTGCTTGACATCACATACAAATTAGGTGCAAACTTCACGTAATCGTCAATATCTCGAAAACTAAGAAATTTTTATGAGGTCGATTTTACTCAGTCTCGTTTTTTATGAGCTGGTTTATCAGCCCTGTTCGCCATTTTGTAAAAGTTGCGAATTTTGATAGCCTGGATCAGTCTTTCGAATGTCATGACTTCAAATTTCAGTATTTTCTTAATCTGCTTTTTGTTAAACATTACTTAATAATTATGCTATCATACCTTTTCTGTTCGAAATTCAAATTCTGGTACGAAATTTAACCAATGGAATATTGTAGTCTAACCTCCTTTTGAATTAAAATGCTATTATCTTAAAAACTACGGTGTCTATTGTGTAAAATCTTACTATTTTAAACTACATTATTTTTTTTTATTTTAACATGGTAAATTTGTTTTAAGTATTACGCGATTCAAATCCGAGGTCATATTTTGAATCACGTAAAATCTAATTTATTTTGATAAGGTTATGATAGCATAATTATTAAGTAATGTTTAAAACAAAAAGCAGATTAAGAAAATACTGACATTTGAAGTCATGACTTTCGAAAGACTGATCCAGGCTATCAAAATTCGCGACTTTTACAACATGGCGAACAGGGCTGATAAACCAGCTCATAAAAAACGAGACTGAGTAAAATTGACCTCATAAAAATTTCTTAGTTTTCGAGATATTGACGATTACGTGAAGTTTGCACCTAATTTGTATGTGATGTCAAGCACGCCAGGTGCAAACTTAGTTCAACCGGATTGTATGAGATGAAGGCGGCAGACAGTTAATTTTGAAACAAAATATCATTATTTCAAAAATTATTACAGTGTTTAGTAAATTTTATACCATTTTAGAAACTACAATAAATGCGCAATTTTTTTACGTTGAGTGCCTGGTTATGTTGGTACATTTTTTTTCACCACGCTAGTTCGAAGTCAGAGGTGAAATTTGAAAAAAATCGAATAATTTTTTTTTGTTATTGTACTGTGTCCACAGCATGAATAAATTAGCAAAAATAGAAAATACGTTCAATAGCATAGTTATTTGGCCACACATAGCAAAAAACAGATTTGTAAAATACTTGATATTTTAGCAATGACACTCAAAACACCGAGTCAGGGTATCACTTAGCACGAGTTTTACAAAAACGTCAATATCTCGAAAACTAAGAGATTTTTACTGAGGTCAAATTTGCTTAATCTAGGTTCTTATGAGCTGGTCTATCAGCCCTGATCGTATAAAAGTTGGTTTTAGGGACACCCTGTATATAACCTACAACCATGGTCCCTTTCGCCAATAGTGTTACAGAACAAAAGTTATTGCTATACCTATCTTTGAACTTGCAGTTCAGAAAAAAAAAGAAAGTCAGCAGTCCAAAAATTACGGATAAAAATTTCTAAAAGATAGTAATTGATTTTTTTATTTATTATTAATTATTAAACACATATTTATTCTTAATTCTATGGCAGTTTCCTGGTAAACTGTATAAACAGTTTGACCGCAGGATATTTTCTATACTTAGGTATATAATATTGTAGTCTTAGTTTAATTCCTTAATTAATATTAAACATCACTCTATTGTCTCCAATAAATGTGTTTTTAACAACTTTTTAAATTTATTTTTGTGAGCTTCGTGTCGGATGGTAGGTATAAGATAGTCTTAACTGCAAAATTGGCTTAGGTACTAGTCAGCAGGCCCCTTAGTCAGATATAACAGACGTAGAACCTACTCACGCCCTCAGAATCAATAATTTACATACGTACACAGAAGCTTCTAAACGTATGTATAGGTAGGTACTCTCGAAGTAAAGTGTTTACTAGTTTCTCATTCTATTCTTAGTGTTCCCTTTCGTGAGCATCGTCCGATTCGCAAACACGGAATGCTCGACTGCCAACGTCATGACCGGTACATGCCTGGCGCGACGGGAGTGCAACAATCTCAATGGGACCATCACTGGAACATGCGCTTCGAGACGGGGCCGCTGCTGCGTAGGTAAGTACATTTACTGCATTGTGTGGAAAATGGGGACATTTCTTTAGACTTAGCGTGCTTACCTGGAAAATGCATCTTCTTGCCTTAAAACCATCCTCCTCGCGTAATTCCTCCGTTACTGAGTTTGTGTTACTGTCTATCTTCGGCGTCTTGGAAAGCAGTGTTGAGTGAATTTGGTCAGACCATCTCTACAGGCCATAAGCTGTTCGAGATTGTGTCCTTCCTTCTTAGCGACATGGAAAAAAATCAAGTAGATATGTAGGTATTCTATCTACGCAAACATGTGGTGGATAGTTGGGTTTTAAAACCATACAGACCATAGATGCATCAATACCGATCATATATCTATGTCATATTTCCGATGTTTCAGTATCCCGCGGATGCGGTGCTACAACTAACGTGAACAATACCTACTTTACGAGCCCGGGGTACCCATCTGCCTACAGCGGAGGATCGGCGTGCAACATCATTGTGAACCGCTGCAACAGCAACATCTGCCAGGTATGGTAAGCCAGAAAAAGTGTTATCCTACCATATAAAGATATATCATGGAGGAGTTAACTTTAAACTGCGAATATCAGACAAAAGTAGTTGAATTTTTACCGGTTATGAACTTCGACAGTACCATAAATTACCTACTTTTCCAGCTCCGTATCGATTTCCTGGACATGGTGCTGGCGCAACCAGACGGGGACGGCAACTGCGTGACGGACGCTATCACGGTGACGGGCGGCAACACCATCGTACCGACGATCTGCGGCGACAACACCGGCCAGACAATCTTCGTGGACTTCAATGGTGACGCCGCCATCACCATCACCATTACCGCCACCGCCAGTACTACCTTCAGCAGGCGGTGGAACGTCAAGCTCACGCAGCTCGGCTGCGATTGCCCTGGAATAGGTCAGTCGTGATCTTGAATTAGCTCGATGCCAACTTTATTCATCGTACCTACGCTGACCTGCGTTAACTGTATCAAAAGTTAAATTTGAATTTCCTATTGTAGATAATTATATACCTTAATGCTTAATTATTTTATGATGTTTCAGCTCCAAACGGCTGCCTACAGTACTACACAGGAACTACGGGTACCATCTCCAGCTTCAACTACGGCACGGCAGCCAATACGGTGCTCAGCGCCTCCCTCGTCACAGGCACGCGCCAGATCGCCAACTTGAACTACGGGATATGCATCAGAATGGAGGCTGGCTACTGCGCCATACAATATGCACAAGTAGGTACAATTATTTATAGATTCAGTATGAAATGGGTAAATAATTTTCATCACAAAAAAAAGTGCCAAGTGGAAGTTGACCTTCCGTCAGATGAATCGCCACATATATTATATTTTACAGCTATTTTTTCGGTTTCGATTTGTGGTCACTAATGGCGCTATAGGTATACACACACCACGACCTATCAGAGTTCAAAAATACGTGTCCTATTTGAAACAACACCTGATATTATGAGTGATACCTACCTACCTACACGTATTACTGTTCGGGACACCGTGTACAGAAGTTAAGAGCTGTGGCTCCATCCTGTGTGAAGTGATGTATATTCCGAAGGTCCTTCACACAAATACAGTTAGTCTTTATTTAAAGTTTAAATAAAGACTAACTATATTTTTTATGATTTAATTACAAATGTATAGTTTTCAGATTGTTCTCTATGTATACTTGTAGTATAAGACAGTATTACTTACCAAATTTGTTAGTTCTAGGTCAATGGAAAGTAGGTACCCTATAAATTTTGGTTTCTTTGAGAGTGTCGAAATATACGTTTTTTGCGGCATAAACGGCCATATCTTGTTTTTACGTGAATTTAGAAATTTGATTTTTTTTAGTTTCAAGGGACTGTAGACCTAAGTATACAGTTTAATTTTCAACTCGATACCTCCACGCGTTCCCGAGATAAAGGCTACTGACAGACATACAGACGGATGGACAGACAGACGAAATTTGGTCTCTATAAGTTGAATCTTGGTACAAACGGGGATCGATTAGTATTAATTAGGGCTCCGTACCAAAATGCTAAAAAAGGAACCCTTATGGTGCGACTCAGGTATTTTTTAAAAGGGGCCGAAATGGTCTATCGGAATTTTTAAGTATTGCTTTTAAATAAAATAGGGCCTTATTTGACTGGGCTTAATTTGTATATTCCAAAACCGTTTTTTATTCTCAGCCAATTTGCCTAAAATTGAAATCAGCCAGCTCAGATTTTAAGGCAAGCCCACACGCTCCAGTTAGTTCTGAACAGAAAAATGTGTGTAATAAATACTGATCAACAATATCATCCTGAATATTACAGGAAAAATATTATAAATTCGCATAAATCCAAAAACACACTTATTTGCAGTTGCTAATATAACCGCGACCTATGTTGATGTATATTTTTCCAGCGGCAAAGTTAAGTTTGTTCCTCATTACAATTTATCTTGAACTACTCACATACCTACCTAAAAGTTTGTACGGAACCCTCGGTGTGCGAGTCCCACTCGCACTTGACCGGGTATATTTATTTGCCAAAACGGGCAGTTTTCTCTTAAACACCCCACAATGTCTACAAAACTTTTTTGATTGTGGATTTAAAGAAGTTGGATGGAAAGCTATCGAAGGTTTATTGCGTGGCAATAGTTCCCGTAGCTAAGGTTACTGACCCGTATCATATATGTGTACTTGTTCATCAGACATCGGACGTTTACTCGTTCACGGTGAGCGGGGACGTGGAGGGCGCAGACAACACGGTTCTCGGCACGGACGTCGGCGCGGTGAACGACGGCGCCTGCACCACGGACTTCGTTGTCATCCCCAACCCCACCGTCGTGTCCACCGGCGCCGCGGTCGGCACCGACCGCTTCTGCGGTATAGGCTTCGTTACCGTTCAAAGTGAGTACGACACGTTCAGTGCTACTTACTGGTCGACCGTTGATATGAGACATAGCCTGCGGGGTACAAGAGCGTAGGATATGACGACACATGGGCACCGGGCAGTGGCGTATTTGGGTGAATCAACTTTTCTTTGCCAACAAAATTTCACCCTCGACTAAAATTGAAAGGAAATCTTTATTCGGATATTTTTTGAATAAAGTGTATGCTCATTTAAAAGACAGATAATAAAGCTACGTAATGCAAATATTTTTTATTATAGTTTGTTTATTGTAACTTGTTTATAAGCAGTGACCCAGTGACATAGCTGTCCCCCACTTTTGTATGAAAATAAGGGGTTGTCCGCTGGGTCACCCTATTTATTTGTTAAAAACTAGTTTTATTTTTACCTAATCTATCTCTAGATGTAAGATCTTGTTCAATTTAAATCATGTTAAAACATGCAAAAGGTGAACAGAAAAGTTGATTCACCCATTTGCAGTCTTGGCCGCCCTAGGCCCCAAACCATGAAGTAAGCCCCTTGTCAGCACCCCTCATATAGACTACCGCCCCTAATATCTGGCCGCCACAGGCCCGGACCTACTGGGCCTTAGTGCAAATTCGCCACTGCACATGGGGCGCACGGAGAGGAAGCGGTTAGGTATCTACCGCCTGCTCCTTACCGCGTGCCTTCTTTGTTGTCAACCTCTACGCCTCTGTACCCGCGCAGGCGATGTCTTATTTTAAAGAGAATCGGATCGCTCGGTTCTCTATACAAATAAAAGTGGGTTAAGTAAGTATCGACTTTTAAAAAAACGACATGAAATTTGGTTGTAATGTACGAAACACGTTTTATTATAGCATAGTACATAACAAAACCTACATAATAAGATATTCATATCAATACCTACTTACGACGGCTTTCAGTAGGGCACTGAAGGTAGAACTTTTTCGCAGTAAAATTAAGTTTAACGTAAATAATTTTTGAGCCAGTACCTATGTGACAACAATTTCAGTTGCGGTATGTTTGATGCTTGATTTCTGAAGTTGGCCGCTATAATTGTGCCCATTCTGCCTTATACGCCGTGTTTTTTTTTTATTCCATGATTTTAAGGGAGCATTCCTTAGGTAAAATAAAGTTAATTTCTCCAAGAAACTAATGTTGTAACTCATGCCGTTTTTAAAATATTCATAATCTTAATTTAATCACCAACCAGTATAAATGAGCTGTCATAATCCCAACACTGTCATAGTTGACGTTAATTTTTGACTAACTCAGAGGTGTCTTTTAAAATGGTTATCAACTCAATATTAATTTATATTGTATGAAAAGTAAAAAAAAATCTTTCGAATTTTACAAAAAGCGGTATACCAGGTAGCTTCTGTTGACGTACGAAGCAACCTATCGAATTTAACGGAAATAAAAAAAAACACGATGTATATCATTGTATAGGCGCAGTGTCATATTATTCTATGCCGTTGATTTGAAATAAGTCTCGAATTAAGTTTAACTGGAAACTCCAGTAGGTACATTCTTATTCATTTTAATTATTTAATCCATATTAATTATTTTGTGCAGCGGGAGCGAAACCGTTCGTACTGTATGTGGTAACGAACGGTGACGAAGGCGCCACCGCCGCCAGCCCGCCAGACGTCGCCAACCGAGGGTTCACGCTCGCCTACACGCAAGTGGCCTGCTGAGCCGGCATTGCCCGTCTACGTCACTTAGGACACACTCGCCGTGCATCACAAGGACTACTTCGGGCTTATTCATTTAAGTTACAACCGTCCTTTAACCTTTTTGACGCTACTCAAACATAAGTTGCAAATCAGACAATGAATTTCTTGCTGGTACATATAGATCTATATCGCTCTGCGCTCTGTGACACCTTTAGGTGTTGTTGGCGTCCAAAGGGTTAAGAGACCTTAGAGGGTTAAAACGCTCATCGACTTAGACCATTTTCCCTATGATGTAAGACGAATCTTAATGTTTTTAAGACCAGGACTATTGTGGTTTAATAGCATGGGTAGTAGGGTGCTCCTTATTTTGTAGAGTTTTTTATTTCTTGCGGGGCACCCCTTCATTTTATTTCAGGGCATGAAAAGACATGACTGGTTTTTTTTTAGATTTTTTCTTCAAGTTTTAGAGGCTGGAACTGAAAGGACTACTAATATACAAATCTATACAACTTATTTCGTGAATACGTCAATTTGTGCGAAACCCCTGATATTTAACTATATCCAACATACCTATTTAATATTGCTTTTTATACGTAACTGTCCCGACTTTCGACAACGTACCGTCAAACCCTCCAACTTTGCCCACCGTCCAATCTTTGCCCAGGATGAAAATATACTATTTCCTTCCTGCAGGAAGGAATTAGCCCATGGGCAAAGATTGGGCGGTGGGCAAAGTTGGAGGGTTTGACGGTAGTCATTTTACGACTTAGCTATTCTGATATTTTACTCTTTGTCACCATGGGGCCATGTGGTCATTTTACAATTTGGGCATTGTGAGATACGGACTAGACGAGATGCAGACAATTTACGATTCTGACATTTAGGAGCGATGCGGTCATTTTCTAACTCGGACATGATCACAGTCACTCTTCTAGTGACAAGTTTTTTCACGCCCTAAAATAAAATGAAGGGCTGCCCCGCAAGAAATAAAAAAAACGACTAAATAAGGAGCACCCTAATGGGTAGACATGTATTTTATTTATTTTTAATTTAGAAAATGTTTCAAACATATCCCTAAATTGCCACGAATCAAGCTGGAATCGCGTTTTCTGCTCAGTACCTCTAGCACAACTGTGACACGCGACTCTTTGTCGCGCGACAAATCCTACCTATCTCTTTCCACTCAATATAGTGTGACAGTGACAGGTGATGCTCAGTCGCGCGAGATACGAAGTCGCGGCCAGTTATGCCAGACGTACTGGTATTGTTTTTTATTTGGTTTTATTATGTGTAGTGACATGAAACTTGCATACGGGTACTTCAATCAGCTTAGTTGATACTTATTATCAATACTCTTGCCTCAAATGAAAACATTTCAAACTTTCTAAGGCCTCTCATGGCTGCGGATCCACTGAGGCAGAGACGAGCGGAGCGGAGAACAGATGTGCAGGGATCGACCAATCACATTAGTGTTCGCTGTTTCCATTGACAATGACGAGATGTATATCAACTAGGGATGTAACGATACCGATATAGGTATCGGCCGATATATCGGTATCGCCGATTTTATACAACTGATATTTGAAGAGCGCGAAAAGAATTTGCTGTATGAAAAAAAAACTGCAAAAAGTAATTTCAATTTCTGACTTAATTTATGTATTGGTCTATTACCTTGTGCAATGATAATTACTATTTTAATTAAATCTTTGGTTCTTAATACAACAAAAAATTGAATTTTGAGTTGACAATTTATTTATTTTTACTTGACACTTTCAAGGTTGACTCTCTGTTAAATATTACCCCCGTCGTGGCGAACATAAAAATCTGGGTGAGGTCGCAAATAATCGCACAACGCTGAATATGTTGGGATGTTATTAGGATACATATAAGTAGTGTAAACTCGATTTTGCAGTTTCGAAAAAGTTGTGCTAAATGTATGGTGCTCGAAAAACACCGAAATTTTCGGTCATTTTTCAGATTTTGGTCTGTATCTTCTAAAAACCGGATTTTTGGATAAAATTGTCTATGACACTATTAAAGAAGATAAAATTCCCTACAATATGAGTGTAACATCAACTCTGCATATTTAGAAAATGTTGAGATATAGCACTTCAAAAAATTGCAATTTTTCCCAAAAAGTTCGAAATTGCACTTTTAGCTACCTCTCAAGTTGAATAGCAGCTGAAATACTGATCTTACAATGACAATTAGATTTATGAAGTTATAGAACAATTATTGAGCTTTATTTTAAGTATAATTTGAACCCTGTATTAGCGATAATTCTCTTGTTATCGGAAAAAGACCAAATCATTAGAGAACTCAGATTTGTCAGGAAAGAGTGCTCCTAAAGCAAATTGTTAATTATTCATAGGAAGTTTTAAAAATGACTTTTATATATCTAAACATCATTCATTTAAAAAGTCCTGAGGGGCCATGATGATCGCGTACATCGCACATTATGTAAATGACAAAAGCATCGTCACATTTACATACGTACGTAAATTCGAGAGTGTTGAATACTTTATTATTTATTTATACAGTGATATGTGCAACCATCATATGCCCGCTAAATTAGTCTTAGATACACATCGTAAGATCTTAGTCATAAAATGTGAAAATCAACGTAAAGTGATGGCGAGTCCTCGGCTGACTCCAGTGATAGAATTGCAGGACGCAATGTAAATTAGTATTTATTTATCGCAATAACTTACACTAAAGAGTGGCTATGTAGTTACCCTTAAATTGCTGACATTTTACGGAATCCGGCAAAAAGTTGTCTCCGATGACATAAAACATTAGATTCAACGTTTGTCAACGAAACGTCACGCAACCGGTAGGTATGTGTAGTTTTACGTGGTTATACGTTTACACCTACTAGTTTTCCGCGTCTAATAATGCTCCTATTTTGTGTAAGAACTTATAATATTAGGCTTGCCTTTACGCAATTGGCTAAATGGTCGTATTCTTCTGAATTACACCTAGAAAAGTGTCGTCGAAATCATGTTCATGGCTAAGTAGTCAAGCAGGGGCTTACTGCATAACAAAGTACGAGATAATAATATTATAAGTAAGTTTGTATGGATTTTTACTAATAATATTAGCTTGTCTTCTACTATGTACTCGTAATTAGCCTCAGGTCTTCCCCTAACAAACTCTGCAGAGAACAAGGTTAAGCCTAGCTGTCCGGCATGAGCTTTTTCTTCTTCAAAGCCTTTCAGTAATTGTAACAAA
Source organism: Eudemis profundana (assembly GCA_947034925.1). Lineage (NCBI taxonomy): Eukaryota > Metazoa > Arthropoda > Insecta > Lepidoptera > Tortricidae > Eudemis > Eudemis profundana. The sequence continues at coordinate 34,822,327 of OX344794.1, forward strand.
TACTATGCTACAATCCATCCTGACGTTTTAATTTCAATGGTAAAGATGACCTCTATCAAGCAGTTGCGATAGAGAGACTGAATCGTGATGGGTAGGATGTCGCCAACAGTTGTGTGAAATACGTAAATTATATGCTAGATAAGCTAACAATATGCGTAACGTAGGCAAGATGACCAACCGAATGTTACGAAATACGTGTACGATCTTCTAACAGTGCCAAAGTCCATCACCCTGGTTTAACCCCAATGGAAGACGTTGCTGCCCGATTTTCCTAAATAACCTGGGTACTGGGTGCATAATAATTCGTAGGAGATAGGGAAAAATACAAATTTGGGTGGGCAAGAAGCCCCACATGAGATCCTTATGAGTGGGGTAATAGTTAAGAAACGGGAAGCCGAGTCAAAGTTTTCCTCGGCTCAAAAAGGGCAGAGGTGTTATCTAAAACACAGTAGGAGCATTCCACGGAAACGTTACGTCAGGGACACTACCTTTTTAATACTTTTTACAAGTAAAATTAAAATCTGAATATCAGTACCTACGGTAATATCAAAACTAGGCTTTAAGATTGGTAGTGTTTCTTAGTAACTAAAAAAAAAATATTAGGGTTTGCTACCATAGCATTGCGTAAGCGACAAAAAAAATGTTTTCATGGAATGTTCCAGTAGGAACTACATACATACTCACTTCTAAGTTGTAACTTATTGCAATAAATTCGAATTTACATGGTGTCCTGTTCAAGTTGATTTTCACATTTTATGACCAAGATCATACAATGTGTATTTAAGACTAATTTAGCGGGCATATGATATTTGCACATATCACAGTATAAATAAATAAATAATAAAGTATTCAATACTCTCGAAATTACGCACGTATGTAAATGTGACGATGCTTTTGTCATTTACATAATGTGCGATGTACGCGATCATCATGGCCCCTCAGGACTTTTTAAATGAATGATGTTTAGATATATAAAGTCATTTTTAAAACTTCCTATGAATAATTAACAATTTGCTTTAGGAGCACTCTTTCCTGACAAATCTGAGTTCTCTAATGATTTGGTCTTTTTCCGATAACAAGAGAATTATCGCTAATACAGGGTTCAAATTATACTTAAAATAAAGCTCAATAATTGTTCTATAACTTCATAAATCTAATTGTCATTGTAAGATCAGTATTTCAGCTGCTATTCAACTTGAGAGGTAGCTAAAAGTGCAATTTCGAACTTTTTGGGAAAAATTGCAATTTTTTGAAGTGCTATATCTCAACATTTTCTAAATATGCAGAGTTGATGTTACACTCATATTGTAGGGAATTTTATCTTCTTTAATAGTGTCATAGACAATTTTATCCAAAAATCCGGGTTTTAGAAGATACAGACCAAAATCTGAAAAATGACCGAAAATTTTGGTGTTTTTCGAGCACCATACATTTAGCACAACTTTTTCAAAACTGCAAAATCGAGTTTACACTACTTATATGTATCCTAATAACATCCCAACATATTCAGCGTTGTGCGATTTTTTGCGACCTCGAATGTTCGAAATGACTGGGTCATATAGCCAAGTTGTAATTATAATAAGGACATACAAATATCAGAAGTTCATACTTCATTATTTAGCTAAGATATCGGTATCGGTATCGCCGATTATTAACTACAATATATCGGTATCGGTATCGTATCGGCAAAACTATGCATCGTTACATCCCTAATATCAACTAATGTGATTGGTCGATTCTACACGTCTCCTCTCCGCTTTGCTCGTCTCCGCCTCACTAGAGCCACAGCCTAAAGCTCGCTATAAATTTTTCATTCCTAATAATAATCGTTGAATAACGGTACTGTATCCTACAAACCTCTCTGAATGCCACACTAATTTCACGATATGTGGGAAGACTAAGCATATATATCGTTATTCTCATCTCCATTTTAGCAAGCAGAAATTAATGGTTTTATAATAAAATATACATATATCTCTTTTTCACGAGCCGGTAAGGATTTTGTCTATGTATTTTTGTCGCTTTGGACCTTAATTACATTGTACATACGTAATTACGTATTTTTCTAGGTAGGTATGAAAATATACGTAATTAAAAGCATGAGCCGGCTAAAAATTAAACTAAGTTATTTCACTGCGAGTCAAGTAAAATGAAACGGTAACAAATAGTTTCAATATTTGAAAGGAAGACTTTAAGTGATTAGTGATGTCTTTGCTGTTATCGTTTTCTTTTCGAAGATATGTAAATACAAATAGATATATAAATAAGAAAAAATAAAACAAGTTTCTTTATTATTTAACAACACTACAAGATAATTATCTATTATGACTAGTTCATATGATGGATAACTCGTATATTACACGTCTGCTTTCCACGTGGATAGAAGAAATCAATGAACAATAAGTTAATCTTTCTAAGGGGCTTATTCTCTCAGTACCCTCAAGATTGTTTTCCATCCAACATTAAAAAAAAACGAAAAATAAAAATTCATACCTCATTGAATCTTTAAAATATCGGACAGGAACAGGAAGTTAAAAAAATGTTCTACTACTTTTCGACATTATTGAGTGGTAAAGTCTGTGCGGAAAGAGAATAGGATTTAGATTTGGGGGCGCTGTAATGCTTTTCTACCGTATTTGCAAAAAAAAATGCCATACTGGTTAGGTTAGTTCCGTTTTTCGCCACACCTATTCTCTTTCATTTAGAGTTGCCAGATGTCTTGATTTTCAGGGCGCCAAATGTCTCTATTCGCAGACGGCCCTTATAGTTGTAATTTGTCGCAGTTTCCACGCAAGGTAATTCATTCTTGACTGATTGAGGTATATCTACGACCTATAAAGCTACCCGACAACAATCATAAGCATAAATTACCTAGACAGGTTTACCAGACAACTCTGGATCATATGTATAGAGGTACAAAAATCCGAAAATGGGTCGTATGATCGTGTATCATCATTCATCACGTACAGACAAATAGTTCTATCCAACGACCTTAAAATAAATAGCCGGACGGAGGCTCGCCAACAGAGAACTGAAGCCATTTAGGTATATACGCCGGCTGCTTGTACTTACGAGCCGCACGCACACATCAACTAGATTTTTCCTACTGCGAGCACCATGCACACATAGGTAGCCGGCGGATTAAACATGCTTCAGATCTTTGTTAGCGATGCTCCATCGGGCTATTTATTTTAAGGTCCTTGGTTCTATCCAAGTATCCACGATGGCGTACCCCGGTCATTGTGTTGTTTTTTGTATTGCGCTGGTAGCGTAGGTAGCAATAGCAATGTAACGCTGAATTGGATTATGTACTCATTTCATTTGTATCTACCGCACTTTCGTACTGAAGGTCTCATTCCCGAAGGTGTTTTGACGACGCCGCACTGACATCCGCTGCCAGCAATCTATTCAGTATTGATGTATCCTAGGCTTGGTCGGTCAGGAACTAAAAGGAACGAATTCCGGCACGGACAGAAAAGAACTAGTCTCCTTATATTTTATCATCTATCTACATATATACCTACATAAAACAAAGTCGGGTTAGTTACACCATTATAACTCGAAAAGGAGTGGACCGACTTTTATGATCTTTGATTTTTTGGCTTTTTCTCTGCCCCAAATAACAGAATAACTATTAAAATAGGTATCCAAAAAAATATTTATAACTCGAGAAACCGGTGCATCTATTTTTATGATTTTTGTTTTCCCCTTTTATCCGTGGTCCAACCGACATGGAGCACCCCTGGTGGGTTGAATTTGGCGATGAATTTCGAAAAATCCCTTCTTACGTTATCCCAAACTTTCGTTAAACAACCACCCTAATGTCAAAATTTCAAATTCCTAGCTTCAGTAGTTTCGGCTGTGCGTTGATGAGCCAGCCAGACAATTAGGAATTCTTCTTTTATATATATAGATCGTTGAATTTAATAGCCAAAATCATTATTAATGGAAAATTATGATTGACATTAAAGATATTCAAATGGAGCTAGTTGCTGGTGAGATTTCAGTTGGTGTGGCACTGGATAATACATATAAGATCATTTCTTTTTGAAATTTGTTTCAAGAAGAAAATTATTTATATTAGAACTGCATTCAAAATGATCTAAATTTGCTTAAGCTTGATCTCAAGAGAAATCGAAAGCAAATTTGAGTGCGGTGGAACTATGGTAAAAATAAATTAACCGTAGACCCAATGGCGAACAATGTTTAGAACGGTAGGACAACGGGTAAAGAAAATTACCAGGGAGAAAGGCCAGTTGGACCACGGGTAAAAGGGGTTTGTTTTTTTGGGTTTGTCTCTGCCCCGAAAAACAGAATACCTATTTATATAAATCCGAGGCGGAACGAAATTCGCCGGGACAGCTGTTTCTCATAAATGTTCTTTTTCTACTCCTGTACTGTTATCTGTCTTTTACTTGGTCACGAACACTAATATAAGAGCATACATAATATGAGTTCAGAGAAGTCTATACTCTATTCCCCATAACAGCACTAGTGTCGTTATAGTCACTTTACGTTATTGCTAGCAGCCACAGACTTCTAAATCTAGGTTAAACTTAGGCCAAGGATTAAGCGCTCAATTCTAACTTTACGATAAAAATGCACAACTACCAACTTAACAAACAATTAAATTCCTACGGCTTTTAAGAAAAACAAAACTTTCCGAACTAAATTCATTGATGCCAACATAAAAAAAGTATTTTTAATATATTCACTGCGTGTCAATTTAAAATTAAAAAAAAAAGTTTACCATAGACACATACTGTAAGTCAAACGTCATATTTGCCTTGTTTGCAGGTTATGCCTTGTTTGTATTTTATATTTTAAAAAATCTAGTCGTAGAAAAAGTATTGTATGCAACGTTGTATAATTAAGTCAAAAAACGCTCATTGCGTCTCTATTTGCGATACTCGCCGCATTCGCGGCTCGTATCGCAACTCACGCAATTCGCATTTTTTGAACCTTCTTATACAACTGTTGCATAAAATACTATAATTTGGTCTTCGGTTTTTTAGTTCAGTGTAATAGGAATCGGTGCAGTATGAGCGGAATAGGGCCAAACGAAGTACGCTCCTACTACACACAGATGTCAACTGCAAGTTTATACTATACGAGTACTTCATCCTAGATTATCACTTAACTTAATAGCACTTTAAAAATAGCGCGAGTTTTAAAACTTAAGTAAGAGATGTTGTAATAATGTTGTAAATCAAGCTTTTGTTTCTATTCGCAATCGCTAGAACACGTTGTACTCAAAAGTAGTTCGCACTTGTTACGTCTTATCCTTTAAGTAATTCCCTGAATACACAGAACGTCATATTTTTCACAAAACCTACCTTTACCCATAGTAAGAATCCACTGGAAATAATAATTATATTTCTCAGTATTTTACGATTTCATAAACTAGACACAAATTATTCACTAAAAATGGGGCCAAGCTCAATAAACAACATTGCGAAGAATCGATAATAGCGAAGAATCGATAATAGGAATACTGTGAAAATCCTTGGGAAAGGAGCCTTAATACGTGTAAGTGCGGTACGTGTCTTATTCAGAAGGTCCATTAACAAAAAACAATAAAACTTGAGGAAACACACCAGGAAGGCTTTATAATAGAGTCGAGCCAAAAACAGTAAATTTACATTTTGCATTGCAGTGATAACAACTATCCTTCTTTCTATAGGTTAAAATGTTCTCCTGTTAAATGAAAAACATTCGCAAGTGCTTCCGTTAAAGAATTAATAAGCAATTTTAAATGTAACTAGTTAAGACTAAAGTAAAACTTTCAATGTCTATTTCTAAACAACATAACAATACAACAGGTAAGCATCACACTTCACGGTCTTCATGCTTGTGTGTGTGCAACAATAACTTTTCCTTGTCTTCTTTGTATAGAGTCCTTGATGTCATCGTACCATATGCCTATGTCTGTATGACTCCGTAGATCTTGGAATGCCTGGCATCCTTCAATGCTGCTCAGCACACCATACACAGCCATGTCTGCAAGATTTGGTTGGCCTCCACCCAGAAACTTAGTACCTTTCTTTTTGACAGCTGATATCCAATCATTTGCTGCATCATAGAGTGACTGACGAACATCATCCTTGATATTATGTCTGTAAGTATTAAAAAAATACATATTATCAACTTCACCACTTGTTTACATAAACATTTATGATTATTACATGTCTTTAACATGCTCAGTCTGCGACCCGTAGATGGGTCACGACAAGCCTCTATTACAAAGCCTAAGGTTTCCAATGGGGATGTTGACTAATGTTGAATTTTACAACATAATATAGTCACATGGATTGGAAAATACTAAATTATCATAACACAGAATAAATAAACAAAAATATATAAAAAATATTAAGTTATGAGACCACAAAGTTTTTTATCGTCTTAAAGAAAATTTAAAGTCAATTTTGGAATGTTTAAATAACACTGAAAACTTAAATGTAACACAACTACGTGCTTAAACGCACTTTTTCGTGCTCAAAATGGCAAAATGCAATTTTTTTTTTCATACAGACATACAACAGTGAGGACAAGAGATGACTTCACAGGGTGCGTCCGTTTTGTATGGGCGGTTTTCAACGCTTGGTGCGGTTGGCTACTTTTGATTGCAATTTGTGGCTGTTATAGTAATCCAAGTGTAGTTGTTATAGGTATATATTTGGTCCTCATAAATAGTAGAATCCATTTACATCAGAAACAAAATATATGACACAAGCCTATTCAGAGTCTGAGAGTGAACATGTTAATTATATAGCATACCTTTTTTTAAGCCTCTTGCCTATAATCCACATTGCAGCAGCTCCACCATAGACCATGAGTGCGCATTCCCAACTGGGGAAAGACTCTTGCCAGCGTCCAGCCTCTTCAAACCACTTGAAGGTGTCAAGAGCTTCCCCGGCAGTTCGATAAACATTTGGGGAGAGTGTATGAACAAGTACACGGTCAGCCCATTGTCGCCATTGGCGCTCCTCCCTTAACATAAATTACTTATATATTTCATTGTCCTTTGGTAACCATTATGTAAACAATTGACTCATTCTAAGTCATTTATTATATAATTTTCACTTAACACTTTCAGGCACTACATTAAATTAAACATTGTTAAGCCTACATATTCGACATCTATAGACGTTGCTCACCTGAAAGTGTTACTTTATAAATTTTAAAGAATATAAAACCGCTGCAGATACTTACGCTTCTGCTGCTCTTTCCTTTTCATCAGAAACCACAGCATTATGCATAATAAAGTACTTATTTGTTACATCTGTCACTTCCTTGCCCTGATCATTCTGGAACTTTGTTATAGGGTAGAACTTCACTACATCTTTGAGCTGGGAGCTTTTGTCTCTTAAAAATGTTTCTAGTGCGGACACAATAGCTGAACTGTCCATCAGTTGCTGAAATAGTAATAACATGGTTAATTCTAATGATATAGAGACAAACAATAACCGCAAGCATAAAGTTTTTAAGTCATCTCAAGAAGTCAATTCAACATGAATATAGTCACAGTTATGATCAGGGAAATTCTGATAGATATTCACAAAGTATCAATATGTATCCGAATTTGAAATCCCCGATTATAAACCTTTGAAATTCTTAAATGTTACGATGTGTGACTTCCAAAATAATGTGATCCCACTTCATAGAATTACAAAATCATCTAAATGTTTACCTGATATCCTCCGTCCACTTTAGCTAACAATATAGGCACCTTCTTGTAGCCTGACCACTTTATAGCTTGTCGGAGAACTGCATCAACCTCGACCACCTCGTAACTGATGCCCCGGGCGTCCAAGTACGCACGCACTTTGCAGCAAAATGGACAGGTGCGGTATTGGAATAGGACAAGCTGCAAATTACTTGTATCAGATTCATTGATAATCTGAAAATGAAAATCGTATCATATTATTTTATTAGCAACACGAGCATTACATTACAAATGCGCCCAACGCACGATCATAAAATGCTGTAATTACTTTGTACTGTGACTTGTACTGGGGTGCTTCTTTTAGGAAAGGATATTCTTCATTTTCTATGGGAGCCACCTGTTTTTTAGCGTTTATCCTGTAATGGGTATAACCACTCCAGCCAGCTCCGACTAAGACTCCGACACTCGCGCTGATAAGGGTTATTTGTGCCGTAGACCTTGGGAACCGGCCTTTGGTGGAGTAATATATTTTTGCTAATTTTGCATTCTCCGTGAGTGATGGTATGATTATTTTGCGAAATAAGGTAAAAGTTGGACGCCACATTTCAATGTAAACACTTTATTCTATATTCATTAAATACACTTGATATAGAAATACGGAAAATCGCAATGGAATTCGCAATAATCTCACTTGACAGTTGATTCAGTTCGGCAGGCAGGCAAGGCAATTTATTTGACATCCACTTGAGCAGAGCAGTGCTACTGCTGCCAGACGAGTGCGAGCTCGGGGACGAATCGGGGTCAGGTATGTATTGTGAGAAAAATGTCTAACTCTCTCACATATAAAATAGAATATTTTTGCCCGTCTATGCTAAATGAAAACAGGCAAAGTTAATATACTCTTTATTTTCCTAGCCTTGCTAACAAAATTGCGGGTTATCTTTTTCCAAAACGTATACCCGCTCTCGCCAAGCGTATACAGCCGGAATTAATAAAACCGGTAACTGTTAAAGGACGGTGGGGTGGCGCAGCTAAAAAAAACCATAGATAACATTGTGTATAGAATTTAAAGTCAGTCTTTCTTTTTCTTGCTTTGATTGTTCGTCCGTCGTTCGTGGTGAATTGTTGAAGTTAACCGAATCTGTTATATTTTTGTGTTGTTAGAAATGTACACTTGAACACTAATTGTGTTCAGTTCATTTATTGCACTTGTTTAAGAACTCTCGTAATTTCCATTGACGGAGTTTCTTTCGGCACCTGTAAGGTACATACCGATGCTCATCTTGTTTAATTGGCGGAGTTTTCGAATATTTTGTTATGATGGTTTGTGCTGCGTGGCATTACTTATAGTGTATTGTACGTAGGAGAGTGGTTATGCTGGAAGTATGCCGTCGTCGTCGCGGACGCGGGGCTCCGGACGCGGCCCCGACGGGGCGCTCCGGCCTCCGGTCATAGCTCCCATGTCAGAGCGGCAGCAGCTGGCATTGGTGATGCAAATATCGTCTCAGGATGCTCCACCAGGTTCGTCTTGTTACTATATACGCAGTTGTTTTTCCAGAATGTTGTCATGTGTAATTTCCCGCCCTTTTTGTATTTAGCAGCTACAACTACTGCTGAAGAAAGAAAACGCACCAGACAGCAACGCAATGAACGCGGCGAAACGCCTCTACACGTAGCCGCCATCAGAGGAGACCACGATCAGGTGAAGAAGCTCCTTGACCAAGGACAGGATCCAGATGTCCCAGATTTTGCGGGTATGTTATTTCTTCACTCTCTATAAAATTAAGACTACTTTTAAGGTGCTAGAACATATTTGTATGAGATAAATATCATTTTTATTATATTTAAACTTTACTGTACAATAATAAAAAACGTCCAATAGGTAGACTTAATGCCTTAAGGCATTCTAAATATGTTGTTTTCATGTGAATGAATTGGACAATTTTATGAGAGAAATTCCACTCTCCTTTATTACTCTCAACTACTATCCGATCATAACAAATCAAATACACTTTAAAACAATCTATTGTTAATGACACTGGCACATTACGGTTTATTTCTGTAAAGAAAATCACTGAAAATTCAAGCTCCTAGTTTTATCAACATCAAGAATACAGGATATCGATCCACTGCCATGCCTGCAAATATGCCGCCATCCGATATCTAAAACTAGACTAACCTTTAACAACTCCATAGAGGTAAGTCTACTTTTAGTCATAAGACGGCAGTATTTGCCATCTGCAGACAAAGGACTTTTACATGTTGCCAAGAAGGTCCTCGCAATGGGCTATGGTGATTAAACATTACAATTTCATCTCTCCAAATAAAGCAAACTAAATAAGCAAGGATTTTGCTATAGTTTTCACTAACACAGCTTAATTTTTGATAATGGTTACAGAATATCTAGACACGCGTCATACTGAACTATGTTAAGGAATTGTAATTGTGTACTCATTATAAAGCAAATTTTGAATCATACAATGCAATTGTGACTATAAATCTGGGCATCTTAAATAGGGTCAAGCAATCTAGACAGCTTGTCACTCAATCTAAAGTGCACTCGCTAACAATTGCTAACTGGCTGGCCTATCACAACTGTGAAACACTAGCAATTAAATGTTGTTAAAATCAATGCCTCGAGTACATCAGCATAGTTTTGTATCTTTACTACAGTGGGTTTGACTGTATATCAGTAGCGTGATGTCTAAAGAGCTCGATTCCTACCGGCTTGCCTAATATCAGGCATTTGAGCACCGTATATCATCAACTAAACTGTATGTATAGATTAGAAGAACAATGTATCTATAGCATTAGAGCATCCATGAGCTCGTGATGTTTGTAACATTGTCTCCTCATGGCTGTTGGTAGGGTTTCAGATATGCCAGATTGATAATGTGTCTTCAATAAATTCTGTGCTATTTATAATCCTCTCATAGGCATGCAAATGATTGCATTCTATGTACCTACTTTCTTTTATCAGAATAAAGATGATCAGAGTAACAACATGATATTTTCCAGGGTAGGCTTATTTACATACCGGGGTTCGGTGGGCGCAAAATGCTTATTGACTCAAATGTTTGCGACATCAATAGGAAGCAATTTTTTAATCATCATTACAAATGTGTCTCCTTGAACTGATAAGAGTATCAATTTCATACACATATTTCATTACCTGCAAGCCTCTTTCGTTTATTCTTAGCGAAACTATAAACAACTGACAGATTTCAATGCAGCAATATTTCACAGTTGGTTATAATATTTTAGAACTACAGAATAGTGGTACATTATATTTTTTTACAAGTTAATTTTTGTTTGTCCTCAGACTATTGAATTGTCAATATGCATTTGCTCCTATCAAATCGGGGTATGATTTATATCTAAGAAACACTTTTTAAAGGTGTTTCAAGGCGCTTGTTTATCCATACAAACGATGAGATTAATATTGCACTTTAACAACATCAAACTCTGTTGAAATGTTATTTATTTTATAGTTTGATACATTTTGTTTGCACAACACACATGAGAAAATTTAATATATTTTGAGCAATCAAAAGTTTAATATCCTATGAATGAAAATGACGCTAGATGATGATGCTGATTTGCTTTTCTGGTGTTTAGGATCCCCTCATGTTTTTATACGCAGATGTATCAATATCAAGCAATAAAATGAAACAAATGCAACCAAATTTGATGTTACCGTGGGATGATAAGGCACTGGTCCCACCCCTGGCGAGTAAGTGAGTAAATTGGGGTGAGTAGCAATACATTGCGAATCTGGAAAGGTTGATTGATCACACTGTGCCTGGTCAGCCCGCAATGAACTGTTACTCGCCCAACTTTACTCACTTACTCATCGGCAGTGGGACCAGTGCCTAATCCCCATTTAGTTGGTATACCTGGTTAGAAGAACCTGGCGTCAGGAATCTATTCGATTAGATATGTGGTTGAGAAAGTAAAGGAACGATATGTACCTTTGCTGTGGTCTAATAATTAAAATAACCATCGTTTTGTAGAGCTTAGACCCAACCCAAGATTACTTACTATCTTTATTATATTCCGTTATCGTCAAATACTGTCAAGCAAGTTGTCTAGAAGATTACTTACTGTATCTATGACGATGAATGATAGAATTAGAACTTCATCAAACTTACATGTAACATAACATTGCCTGTTTTATTAATACTACCTTACACTATTACACTGAACAACCAAATAGGTGATGGATCATCCCAAATAGTTATTTTTTATGGATATTATTGTAGTTTATCCAAGATCCATATGAAACTCTCTTTCTGTATTTTTTCTGCCAAAGCCCACATTTGAGTGCCATATAAAAAGGTAGGTGTAAAATTATCAAAGTAAATTGTGTAAATCCTGTCATAGTTTATTTGCTGTTCACTATTAATGTTATTGTCAAACATGTCTTGAAGGCCTTTCAGTTATGTGGTCATTTACTTTACTTGTCTTTTGGTAAAAGATATTCCTTGGTATCTAAGGTCAAGAATATGTACACCAAAGCTAAATAAAATAGAATCAAAAATATGTGAACACTGAGATGTGAATAAGCGTGTCATACTTTCTGGCGGAGACATGGTATAGTACCGAATTCAAAATAGCATCAAAAATATGTATGAAAAATGTACTAAATTGTACGCTAATTAAAGAAAACTGTACTACACTCACTCACGAGAAAACAACGATTAATCTGTCACCACTAGGAAGGATACTTTCTGGCGGGCGCTATCTATTTCACTATGTAGCAGTCGAGTTTTCGACTTTCTTATGAATCAGTAAATATGTACGAGAAATATACGAAATTGTACGCTATTTAAAAAAATCCGTACGTGAATTTATTCCAATGTGGAGGTACGCCCGTTGGGACGGCGGGTGTATGCCAAATTACCATGAACATATTGATAAATGTTATTAATCTAAAAAAATGTACTAAATTTGTACTATAATATGCAGTTTACAGTTTTTCGAAACTTATCTCCTAAAGGGGTTAAAATAGGGATGGAATTATGCTTCCTAGCGGTGACATTTGATCGTTGTTTTCTCGTAAGTGCGTGTAGTACAGTTTTCTTTAATTAGCATACAATTTAGTACATTTCTCGTACATTTTTACTAATTCATAAGAAACCCACAAACTAGACGGCAACATAGTAAAATAGATAGCGCCCGCCAGAAAGTATCCTTCCTAGCGGTGACAGATTAATCGTTGTTTTCTCGTAAGTATGTGTAGTACAATTTTTTTAATTAACGTACAATTTAGTACATTTTTTAATGCTATTTTGAATTCGGTACGATATCATGTCTCCGCCAGAAAGTATAATACGAATAGGCACATGCTCATTTATTTTTGATTGCGAAATCATAATCTTTACCTTCCCAATTGGCATATACTAATTAATTAATAATCACTAGTCTGATTTCAGGCAATAGGTTCGGTGTTTTAGTCATTTTTTATTAGCCTACTTCCGAATGCTTGCTGCTCCCATCGAAATTCTTGGAACAACTACGCAACATTGAGTTAAAGAAAAAAATAATCGTACTCATATCATTAGTGTAAATATGGTCTTAAACAGATTCTTATGAAATATTACAAATTGTATCAAGTTTCACCATACGCAATGTGTGCAATTGAATCTTGCAAGTAATTTTTATCCACTTCCGGTGGTGGAATGACTTACTATTTTATTATCTGGTTAATGGCAAATGTGGATCTATAGTGGGGGATATATTGTGTGCGTGTGGATTGAGTGAGCACCCTTCTGAAAAAAAAAAAACAAAATGCTGTTCATTTAGTAAAAGTTCTAAAACAATTGTAAAACTAATCTCTGTATTTGTAAAAAGATAAATCAAAAGATACAACCTTGTCCTTTCCTTTCTTTAGTCGGTTTTTAAATATAAAAGATTTATTTGACAAATGCCTACTTTAAGAATAAAATTTCTGTAATAAACGAAATTATTGTAACAGATTCTACATAATCTCGTAATCTTTTAAATGAAAAAAAAAACTGAATAAGCATTTAATTTTGAAGACCTAATCTTATGTTTAAATTGTCAACCTGACTGCTATAAATAGTTTAAAAAGCTTTTTCCTAAACTTTGTCTCATTATTCCTTAAAGTTACATTTTTGTATCGAAAATGTTAGCCACAATTAGAAATATGTTAATAATAACTTAATTATTGATATAAAATAGTTGATTATGTCTGAAATGTTTAATTGACTATGGAAGAAGTAACTTTGACACATCTGACAATGATAGATATGTTGTAGTTTTTTTGTTTTGAATTAGAATTTGGAGTATAGTCGAGTTAGTATTTCATGAATTTAGTATAGATTTCTGATCATACAATCTATTCCTTCTTGTAGTCATCATCAATCGCAATCGCTTATTTTTCAATCGATTTAGATTAGCCTCATCTCCAAATACGTCATTGGCGATGTGTCGAAAGACCAATCTAATATATCTCCCACTATAATGACAATTAAAAAAAGGTACAGCTAAAAAAAAGCTTGTATTAAAAATTAAATATATGTGTAATTTTTTTTTTATCGATACTATCAAATTGTTTTTATCCCGTAGTGAATATTTTGCAGCATTAGGTCAGTAGGCGAACCAAAATTTTCTTCTAAGGAGTATCCTTTATTTTTTCCACATTTTGAATGTCTGTGCTGCTTTTTCATGTTGATTCTTCCGTGGTTCATACGAAGTGCGAAAATTCTTCACATGTTTTACCTATATATAAGTTAACGCGGGGTAATATATAGGCAAAACATGTACCTATAAATCCTGCCATGCAGCATTTTATTATATTTATTTATTTTCTGTTTTTACTGAATAATTATCAAATATATATTAGGTTCACTATCGTTTGTCTGAATTTCATTTGCTATTATTGTTGTTGCTGGCCATACTATTCATTGCTCAATTAATATCATTTTACCTTAAACTTAATAAAATTAAACTAAAGGTATCCAAATAGTAAATATATACTAATCCTTATAGTATACGAATTCAGAATTTTTATGGCAAAACATATAATTATGGGAAATGAATATCAACCAAACAAAGGTATTTAGGTCCTTTAGTAATTCCAAACACTATAATAAGAAGAAAAATAATTCAAAATTACTAAGGGTCGAAGTAATGGTATATGTTACCTTACCACTGAAACTTACAAGAAGCTCTACGCGTAGGACGAAATAACGAATGTCAAAATATCATGCACTTGCATACCTACATAGTTCAGCCTAGAGAAGATACATATCAAAATACCTAGTGGCAAAATACCTAATAACTGTAATTTCGCCTATACAGGTTATTCGGGAGACGTGAACAGGATCAACCTGATAGATTCAGTAAATTATATTATAAGCTACTGTTATTCGTGAAATTAACGTTTTTGTTGGTTTTGAAAACAAAATCTTTTTAATTATTTACGACATTCATAGTCAGTCTAGATTCTAGAGTGACTATGAATGTCGTCTAGAATTAGAATACTTCTGTCAATACGGGTTCCGTACCAACTTGGTAAAAAAGGAACCCTTTTTTCTACATTCCGATACGATTTTACTTGTTTTTGTTGGGAGCACAGTTATATTTTGGTTTTTGAAGACTGGATGTTAATTTTTACTTTACCAACTTACAAAAAGTGGTCCTTACGTAAATGCTGCTAAATATTTTGAACTTGGGCCCTTTTAACTTAGCAGCTTTCTGCTAGCAGGCAGGCAAATTAAGAATGTATTTTGACCGAGGCTCTCTGTTCGTAGGTGTTTTTTGATCTTAGGTATTTTGATATTTAACTCCTAGAGATGGGCCCAATATTCGGATTATGTTCGGTATTCGGCAATTTTACCTAATATTCGTATTCAGCCAAAATTCAGCTGAAATAATATCCAGAGATTAATCATATTAAACAGTGCTACTACATTCAGGTATAACTTTAATATTGAATGTATGTACTTTTCTTTCATGTCTAATTAATTTTACCCACCTTGTATATCACTCAATGTCGGATTTTTGAACCTTCTTGATTCTAATGACTAATGAGTACCTATACGACGACGACAACGATGACGAATCAAAGCAGGATCCTACTTTGTTGGTTGTTTCCCAATAATGTTTTTTTTTTTTTTTCGATTTGTAAGGGTCAATTGTTGAAAATCAATTGCAGAAGCTAAATATGCGTTCGAGGTAGCGATATATTAATTATAAATGTACGGTAAGGTCACCTTGTCTCCTGGTGACCGTACCACACATCAAATATATTTGACTGAATATTTTTATCGATATTTCTGCGCATACTGAGTTTACTTATCCCTAGTATTTTATTGTATTATTTTTTATTTTTCAAAATAAATGTAGATACTTAGCTGCTGTTAATCTTCACTCTTAAAACTGTATCAAATTGTCAATCAGGGCTCTATTTATACATTTATGTGTACAGACAGACAAGTTTACGTATTATATTTTGTTACATTGAACTGTTAAAAGATGTTGTCAAAAAAAACAATTTAACATTACTATACTTCATCCTTTCTAATGTAGAAATTATGTAAAAGTTGACAGAACGAATCATAAGGTTTTTTATAAGATACATTATGTGGCAAAATTGTGAAATTATTTCATTCTATAGTAAATATTAGATTTTTATGTAAACAAGTTACATAATTAACAAATTAAAAAAATTTGCCAATTTATTTTACTGACTAATTAATGTCAGTAAAATAAAACAAATTTGCAAATTGTTTTTTTTCTATAAGCAAAAATCAAAATATTATATTGTAATTATTGGTATAAAATGTTGTAGAATAAAATACCCAAAGAAGCAGAGGTTTTGAAGCAATTGTCAGGTTTTTAAAATTATGATCAGTCGTATTTCAATTGAGTGCGATGTGCCCGTGGTTTGTTATTCGCTGTTGTATGTCTATTATTGTTGTTCGGTAATAGTAGCTCATCCAATACACCTTCAGATAGTGAATAAAGTACATCCTTTTAGTTTTAATCTCCTTATAATCTGCTAATAATTGTGCACTAAACACTACTTACACGTTTCAAATCACCATATATATTTAAAGATCAACAGAAGTTAATGAAAAACATTTTTTTTTTTAACTAAATAGAATGTGGTAAATATTATAAAGTATGTATTATATTATTATGTCTCATGTATACTTCAAACTTCCAAACATATAAATTCTGTTTTAGTAATATGTAGATCTAATGTATAGATAGGTATTAAACGAAGACCTGGTCCTACTACATGAGCACTTGAGGCTTATAACTAAATAAATTAATATCGAACTAAGAAAACGACATAATAAATATCATGTACTTTTAAATTGTTAATTATCAATAAATCAAAATGTTGACAATCACTGCTTCTTTGTTTACATAATTTCTACAACGAAGTATATCATTTAATTTTTCTAGTAAATTATTTAACATCGTTAAACAGTGGCTTGAATGCAAGCTTATTTTTGTACGTATTATTTCAAACGAATTTAATTGGTTTTGTGGATGTGCTTGTAAAACCTACTTAAAATATTTTATTTTTCATAGCATCCTTCGCCATTGTGTTTATAAATGTATCCTATGCTGTTATGTTTTGAACTGTAACTATAAACTAGTTTCCTAATTTAACATTTTATTTCATAGGTTGGACGCCCCTGCACGAGGCGTGTATCTATGGTTGGTACCAGGTTGTTATAGTACTTGTGAAAGGTGGTGCCAACGTCAACGCAAAAGGTTTAGATGACGACACTCCTCTCCATGATGCCACGACTTCTGGAAACCTCAAAATGGTCAAATTTCTTGTTGAGCATGGCGCTGATCCGTTTGTTAAGAATGCCAAAGCCAAAATGCCTATAGACTATGCAGCTCCCCATATCTACGAATTTCTGGAATCATTGAAGGGTATGTTTATTTTTTATTGCCTATTATACTTTTAGTCTATACTAGTTATTGTTTGGATTCCTGAGCGACGGTCCTATTGCAGCAAATTGCTATACATATTACATTCAATGATATGCGTATAGTAATTTGCTGAAATTAACTAATATAGTTATACGAGACGGCGCAGTACCTACCTCTAGTTATGTAGAATCAGAAAAATGAGACTAGATTGTTTGCTTTTTAGGGTTCCGTAGCCAAAATGGCAAAAACGGACCCCTTATAGTTTCGTCATGTCCGTCCGTCTGTCTGTCTGTCTGTCCGTATGTCACAGGCATTTTACTCAAAAACTACATGATGGATATTGATGAAATTTGGAATATAGGTGTCTTTTATGAGCCGCTACTTAGTTTGGTATATAAATAATTAAAATAAACATTTTTAGGGGGGGCACTCCATACATGTTAAAGGCAGTAAAAAAAATTTTTTTCAGCAAATATCAACGTGTGGTACATAGTTCGACAGCTCTTTAAAAAACACTATAAGGTTCCTAAGTAATGTTTTTGATTAAGTGAATGTATTTGGAAATAATCGCTCCGAAAGTTGTGTAAATTGTGTCCCCCCCCCTCTATTTTCTAAACCGTGCGTCCGAAAAATATGAAAAAAATCACGAAGGTAACGCTTAATTAATACTTTCAACGAAAATTATTTTCAACAAGATCGAATGTACCGTTTTTGAGTTATTGCCGATAAACTGCGCTTTTCAACAAAAGGACGTAACTGCTATGAAGATACGCTCTTTTGTTGTTGTACTTTTTTTATACCGTATTTTTTACCTTATAGTTACGGCTATGGAACCCTACACTGAGCATGGTCCGACATGCTCTTGGCCAGTTTTTAACGAATAATACGTTCGTTACATACTTCTAATTTAGTGCACATGTGATATGATTCAAATTGTGAAACATGTATCTTTGTTGGTTTATTGGGCTAGATAATTACATATTTTAAATCTATTAAGTTGACGAAACTTAGGTATGTCAGTAAAGTCAGTTTAGATCAGTGTTTTTCAAACTATTTCATGGCACGACCCCCTTTGTATGCGAAAATATTTCGCGACCCCCTATATCCTCCACGATATCTAACCTGAATTGTATTTGTTTTACACTTTTGAGTTTTTTTGTTTTTTTTTCCTTTTTGTCTGAGGTTTCTCGACCCTCACGACCCCCTTCTAGAGGCTCTGCGACCCCCTGGGGGGTCGCGACCCACACTTTGAAAAACACTGGTTTAGATAGACAAGGTAGTTTAGTTGGGCCCTTGAATCTATTCAATCAAATACAAAATAGCTGGCATAGAAAATTTGTTAAATCATCTTCATCTGCTCATATTCAGATAGTGAAACTATCGCCGATTATCAGGGTTGTTAGGCTTTGAACTAAAAGGGACCACTGGTTAAACGGAATACTCTACGGCTACCTGGACAAAGAAAGGGCTAATAAAATACGGCTACGTTTCCAGGTAGCATCCAGCGAAGGTAAGTATTTTTTATAGGTAGGTAAAAATAACAGGAAAGCTGCACTACAATTAAAGTGTACCCATCTTCATCCTTTTAAGAGTCGAAAGCTGTGCGCGACTAATTGAAGTAACATCCGTAATTTGTACGAATAATCTGAATTCCGGGTTGTTTTCATACTTGTTGCGAATACGAAATAGCCGTATTAGAAACCAACGCCGTTCAGGTGACTGCAAGCCGTTCATATTTAATACGGCAGTTATACTTGGTACTAACTGACTACCGCGTTTGTGCCTAATACGGACACAACAGAAAATACTGACAAAATAAAAGTACGCAAATTCCTTTAAATAGGTAACCCGGTAAAAATCGGGTTCTAAATATGTCACGCCACTACTGACTATTCACATCAAAAATAATTAATTCTAATAAAATTAGGGATGTAACGATACCGATATATCGGTATCGCCGATAATACCTTATAACCGACATTTGAAGAGCGCGAAAAGAATTAGCTGTATGAAAAAAAATCTGCAAAAAGTAATTTCAATTACTGACTTAATTTATATATTGGTCTATTACCTTGTGCAATAATAATTATTATGTTAATTAATATTTGGTTCATAATAAAAAATCGGTTGTCTGTAAAGTCGGTTTACTGACGATAGTCGAACGTGACAACGTTGACCTTGACCCTGACTTTGACTTTGACTTCGACTTCGACTTCGACTTCGACTTGAGTACCAGCCGCCCTTTTCTCAGCAGCAGCAGTGATTTTTTGTCACGATTGGCCGCCCCTAATATCTGGCCGCCCTAGGCCCGGGCCTACTAGGCCTTAGGGCAAATCCGCCACTGGTCTCTTGTCATTCAATAGAGATTTTTGACAGCCGTATCTTAGGGAATAAGGGCTATTTTATTAACAATTTGTAAGAAACTATCGTCTTAACGACTTTAGTGCTGGAATAATATAAAGTACCTATTTGACAGGTAACGACCCTGCAAGGTAACGGCCCATGACGTCACACTTTTTCGTGCGTGCAGCCGGCTCCATCGAATTATAAGACGTTATCACGTCAAAAAATGTAATTCAAGGTTGACCCTCTGTTAAATATAGCCAAGTTTTAGGTATAATAAGGACATACAAATAATAAATCTGAAGTTCACAGTTCATTAGTTAGCTAAGATATCGGTATCGCCGATAATTTACTACATTTATACCGATATCGGTATCGTATCGGCAAAATTACGATTTTACGCCCGGCCGGGGTACTAGGGCGGTCATGACGGGCTTTCGCAGATGTTGGAAGTACCGTTTAAAAACCCAACAATTGCCATCTCCTTCAGATGGGCGCAGCAGGATCACTATTATAAGCATCCTACTGCGCAATGTCCCAGCGGGCGACCCACAGGGATAGTGAGCACTGAGCAGCACTGATCTCGCGGGGCACCCGTAGTTTGGGTGTCCCCAGTTTCATGGACATACTACTGCGGAGGGTCCCCCGAGACCCGCACGGGTCCACTAGGGCGGAGGCAGCAGGTCCGCGTAAATTCTGAGCCGGCCTCCAGCCGAGACCTCTAGACGCAGGTCTATAGAGAGGGTGAGCAGCAGGGTCGTTCTCCCGCTCCGTGGCCTCCTTCTGCGAGATTATGTCTTCACAGGAGGCCATAGCGTTCCACCTCCTTTCACTGTCGAGCATCGCTCCTACGATGCTCGACAGAGAGGTCGGCTCCCATTTAGTCCCGTAGTGCCACCCGGATGGGCTCCCACGCGGGGCTCTCCTCAAAGGTATAACGCATCGAGTCCACTTGAGCGCCGCACTCGTGACAGACAGGGGACTCCTCGCGTCCAATACGGTGCAGTTACGCTCCGAAGCATCCATGCCCGGTAAGCACCTGCACCAGCCTGAATGTTAGAGCCCCGTGCTATCGCTTCACCCAGCTATCTAAGCGGGGGCGAATAGCCTCTACTGTTGTCAGTCCATACGCGAGAACTTCTCACCAGAAGGTCATTTTCCGAAGCGCCGCAAGTCACCAGTTTCTCTTTTCTAAAACATTGAGCATTAAATTCTTCATTAGTGCACCTGTATTTCTTTTCGCTATCTTCCCTAGTTCCCGGTGATTTCGGCTGTACGTTGCCCGTACCTTAAACACGAACTTTTTTTTGACAGAAACTGTTAGCTTTTAGAATTGTTATGAAACAAACCTAACCTTCTCTATTGGTTTTCATAATAATAATAATAGCGAAGAGTCTCGACCACCAGCTCAAGAGGCTCTCGCTAGATGGCTGGATCAAGGGTCAGATACAGAAGGCGGTACTTCTGGACACGGCGCGCATCGTCAGGAGGTTCCTCTCTCTGCAGCCCTAACCACCGGTAGCTTTGGCCCCGCCCCGCTGCCGGCGGCACCCTAGGTTAAGTTTTTTATAATGTGTTTATACTTTGTAATTTCATTTTGTATTTTACTTATTATATACGTATTATAAAATTCCTAGCCTAAGAAAATAAAGATATACACGATAATAATACGTTTATTGACAGGCAAATGAACCCAATAACATGACAGAATTACTAAATTACACATAGGTAAACAATAGTATTATATTACAAGACTAACACAGTTTCATAACCACATCTTTACTAAAAATAACTGGCCAAGAGCATGTCGGACCATGCTCACTTGCTCAGTATAGGGTTCCATAGCCGTAACTATAAGGTAAAAAATACGATGTAAAAAAAGTACAACGACAAAAGAGCGTATCTTCATAGCAATTACGTCCTTTTGTTGAGAAGCGCAGTTTATCGGCAATAACTCAAAAACGGCTAATTCGATCTTGTTGAAAATAATTTTCGTTGAAAGTATTAATTAAGCCTTGCCTTCGAGATTTTTTTCATATTTTTCGGGCGCACGGTTTAGAAAATAGAGGGGGGGGACACAATTTACACAACTTTTGGAGCGATTATTTCCAAATACATTCACTTAATCAAAAACATAACTTAGGAACCTTATAGTGTTTTTTAAAGAGCTGTCGAACTATGTACCACACGTTGATATTTGCTGAAAAAAAAAATTTACTGTCTTTAACATGTATGGAGTGCCCCCCCTAAAAATATTTATTTTAATTATTTATATACCAAACTAAGTAGCGGCTCATAAAAGCCACCTATATTCCAAATTACATCAATATCCATCATGTAGTTTTTGAGTAAAATGCCTGTGACATACGGACAGACAGACGGACGGACATGACGAAACTATAAGGGTTCCGTTTTTGCCATTTTGGCTACGGAACCCTAAAAACCCGACCGCGGTGCACTTTGAAACTGTATAAAATCCGCCATTTTGTTTATTTTAACGAACTTCATATCCAGTGACACTCGCACCATCAAGACGAATCTAATGATGTATCATTTATCAAAATCGGATGTGCCGTTGAGTAGTTACGAGCGGACACAGGAACGGACAAGGACATACATACATACATGCAGGTCAAACACATAACCCTTGTGGCTACAAATAGTTTTAATTATTTCATTCTGAGAGTGCATCAGCCTCTCCCAGAATGAAGCAATTCGTCCCCTCATAACGGCGAAAAAGCCAGGTACTCGTGCCGCTGCAAACATGCCTGACGCGCTGCAGGAACGCGGCAACCACATGAGCGTACGAAATGCGTTATTATATTGCACCCTCATGGTGCTGTACGACCGTCACAGGAACTTTGTCCAGAGTTGGCAAGTGTACACTGATAGTATGCATTAAATAATGTAATCTTGACTTCCTTGCTACACTTGCCAAATCTGCGCGCAAGCATATTGCAGCGTATAGACAGAGCCCGCCTCTCCCGCTATCTTTGAGATCTTCAGTCAAGATTTGCCCCAGGTATTTGGACCTCGTCCCGCTCTGAAAACGAGCATTTCTGATTTGGCTACATTGTACTTCAATCAAGAGAATTAGCATAATCCTCACTGATTAAAATTAATAAATAATTATGTTGGTAGTTTTAAAATATCTGGAAAATATGACGAAGTCATTCGTTCGAAACCTGGCTCGTACCAATGAGTTTGAATCTCCAATGACTTTCAAACTACCTACATTTAAAAAAAAATATTCAGACGAACTGACAACTTCCACCGTGTTTTGATGAGCAACACAATGTTGTTCATAGATTAATTCTTATAATAACAAACATTAATTAATACTAAATAAAACAAAAAATACCGTGGCCACCGGCCACATCAAAAACATAACTTAGGAACCTTATAGAGGGGCACAACTCCATGATTGCCCAAAGTGGTCATCAACTGACCAGGCGGGACACAGACCAACCAAAAAAAAAAAAAAAAAATACCACACGTTGATATTGGCTGAAAAAATTTTTTTTTAGCTTTTATAACATGTATGGAGTGCCCTAAAAATATTTATTTTAGTTGTTTAACTACCAAACTAAGTAGCGGCTCACACAAGACACCTATATTCCAAATTACATCAATATCCATCATGTAGTTTTTGAGTAAAATGCCTGTGACATACGGACGGACGGACATGACGAAACTATAAGGGTTCCGTTTTTGCCATTTTGGCTACGGAACCCTAAAAATACCTAAATCGCTATAGGTGTGAACTCGACTACCTAAATAACCACAAACCAAAACGTCATCTGGTACTTTATGTTTTGATAAAAAAATCTGGGCCCATTGTGAAGTATGTCGTAACAAACAAAATCAATTCATAATTGGCGGAGCAATCGCGTACACAAGATAAAAAAACATACAGTCGAATTAAGAAGTCTTTTTTTTTCGAAGTCAATTAAAAATAATAGATGGCTTCCTTTTAATTGAATATGCAATTTAAATACATACATTAATAAAAAGCAATATAAGTACAATGCGTTTTCCTTCAGGCCCTTTGATTTTTTCCACCCCGTATACGCAATATTTCGTCTTACTCTTATAAAACCATTAAATTTAGTTTCAATGATCAGACCTAACAAAACGATTGTTAACTTATTTGTATTAAGAAACGTAAAAAATTCATAAAGCAAGCACGTAATATTAATAAAATGCCAATATAAACAATCATCAACAAACAAGTTATGATTTTTTTGGCATGGCAACATTCCGTAATAACGTCACTTTAGTAAAGATCGGGAACCAGTTGCTTGTCGCCATTATCAGACTTGAAAAAAAAACAGCCGTCCATCTCTGTGATGGCCGCTTGCGTTCCTAACTTCGGAACGGTGCTGAGGACCGATTTAGCATAAAAGTTATTGTTAAAATTGTGGTGTGCAACAAGTAAAAAACTATTAATAGTGTTCGAAAACGTGAAATGCAAAGAAAGACGCTCTCAAATATCAAAGGGGAGTATTATTTTGTACTTGGTCCTGGCACTTCAAGCACGCCGCTGCCGTTAGCGATGACTCTTAACCATATCTAAATCTTAATTTCAATACGTATTTGACTGACGTGACAAAGTGATTAAATCCTAATTCTACTTATATCTCCTTTATCAACTTTAACAAGGTATTATATTAAGTGACGTGTGTTCTATATAGATTATGTTTCTTGATGTTAATGCCCTCTAGTCAGCGATCGATCACGGTAATTTTTCGCTAAATGTATAATATGAAAAGTAAGTTGTCTATACGTAAAACCTGCGGCTTCTAATCTAGTTCATAAAACGACATTGAACAGTTCCACTGCAAAAATTTGAAATAGGAAAACCGTAATATGACTTGAATCTACCTTCCAAATAATGGCATTTACTTTTAAATTGTATTACTAAACCGTTAAAATACCGTAGTGTGCTCATTAGTGTCAGAATTAACCTAGCATGGTAATTTATATAGACACCTAAATAAATATCAGTCTTGAAACTCCTTACAACTTTGTGTCAGTGTGTATTAGGAACATGTCCATGTGTTCACAGATAATAACGTGAGAGCCTCACACACGGGTCGGGCAAGGGATGACAGCAGCAAGAAAGTTGGCAATGCAAGTACTTCTAGCGAAAGCAACAAACGCAACATGGACTGCCTAGCACAGGGGGAACACTTCGAAAACAAGGACTCTGCACCACAGGAGAAAGGCAGTGGAGAAAACAAAGATGGTGATGAAAGAATTACATATGCATATTCCTAGCAGAACTGTTGTATACTCTAAACTTATTCCTAGCAGAACTGTTGTATACTCTAAACTACAACTACTAGATAACTCAAAAAAAGATAAGTTCTAATGTTGTCTGATTACTAATATTGCTATCATTTGTTACAGATGGCAATCTACTTAGCAGTGGGGTTGTATCTTCATCACAGGATGAAGTAGCTGTAACCCTCAAAAGACCTTTTTCAGATGAGGGTCATGAAGCAGAGTCAGTGGAGGATGAAATAGCCAAACGAAAGAAAAGGAAGGAGAATGAAGAAAAAGAACCCATGGCTAAACCTGCTCCAGTTGCACGCAGTGGCCCGGGACGGTACTAATTCATACCTTTTTTAAATCATTTCAAAGTTTTTTAATGATTGTCATTGTTTAAATGAGTAAAATGTTCATTTACTGTTTAACACTCTTAGATGATGGACTTCCAGAGATCCTCTCTGTGATTGCTTACTGGATATAAAGAACCCTTTAATTTCAATGATTTATTGTGTTTACAGCGTTCTGACAGGCACAAAGCCTCCGGGCCCAGCAAGCAAGACTGGTGCAACCCCACTAGGAAAAGGTGCTAACACACAAGGCGGGGGAAAGGGCAGTGCAGCAGGCAGCTCTTCAGGAAAAGGCAATCAACAGACACAGGGGAAAGGCGGCAGTGTAGCAGGGAAACTTGGGGCCCAAAATCAGGTATTTGAATATGTTTTCTATCCATACATTTACAATACATCACACTAGAATAACTTATGTTTTAAAATGTCCAACCTACTATTGTAATTGTTGCCCAAGTAGTTATAATTTATTGTATGCCAATATTCAATATGAATTTTAAAATGGGAATTGTTACAGTTGTATGGGATTGCGCCTCTTGCAGTATATTAAATTCAAAATTTTAAATTAATTCAGTTCGTTTTCATAAATTAATTTAAATAGACTTATAAAGCTATTTAAAAACAAGTTGAACTTAAGCATTATTTTGGTTTTAACTTATAGGGCAAGTCATCAGGTGGTGCAAAAGGCGCAGCTAACACAGTTCCAAATAAACAAGAGCGTAAGAGCCCTGTTGCTAGTCCCAAACCAAACCAAGCTAAGGATATTGCTGATGGTGATTCTGAAGACCAGAAGACCCAAGAATCTACAGCACCCAAGGTGCCGCCATTGAAGATCGTCATACCGGGCGGCGCGGGAGGCTCAGCCAATAGGAACGAGCAAGAAGGTGAAGGTAAATATTTCTAATTTCAGAATCGTTTGGTCTTAACAGTTTAGAATATTACATTAGAAATGTGTTAATCATCACGAGTTATAACTAAGGCAATGGTATATTTAAGGCGGCTGCGGACAACGCGGAGGCGGCAAGGGGCGCGGCAGCGTCTCGACGTTGCCGTACGTGCTGCCTTGCACCAGCGCCGACGCCGGCCAGACATCCGACAGCTCCGATGGGAACTCGGACGATAAGAGGCCGGGAGAAGGTGGCAAGGTACACAATTACATAAATAGTTTGCATTAGGGCTACCCGTGAAAAACAAGTAAGTAATCATTTGCATATGTAACTTACGAAGTCGACAGTAAGCGAAAGAAGAAAGATTTGTGAAGTAAAGAGATGCTAGCGAAACCAGTTTTCCTTTTACAAGTTTACTCAAAAAATATTTTTCCTCCCAAGGCTGGGCAAAGAGTCCTCCGTTCGCACAGGACGAACGATGGAGAGAAAGAGAAGGACAAGGAAAGGACTTCCCCTCAGACAGGGAGCGAGAGTCGCTCCGGGGCGGGTTCGACTCAATCCACGTTGAGTTCCAACAAGAGCCCCCCGCCGTCGGGCTCTGTAAGTTCTCTGTATCATGTATTATGATTAGATAGAAAATTGCTGTAGGGTAGTTCGTCGTTGGGTATAGCATGTCATTGTGTCGTATGTAAAGCTAGCAGATCTACATTGAACATAGTCTACTTAATCAAACGTATTATTATTATATGGCATGAATGTGTATTTTATTTCCATACTGTTCTAGAAATGTAGTTGTTGGCTTCGATTCTAGGAGGTTCATAATTGTTCCATGATACTGAGCATGCGTCTCATTGATCCTGTTGCCTCGTACCAAATTTATGATTTAATCTTAATTTTGTTAAGTTGTACGATGTGTAATCCATCTTGCCATCTGCTACGACACACATGTGAATTCGTCATTATTACGTAACCCTATTCTTTGTTATAGGGACAGGATAGCGAGCATGCCCCGTCAACGTCGAGCGGGGTCAATAGCCGCTCTGAAATAGGTATGAACTACTTGAAAGCTGTTTGCACAAATGCGCTTTCTTACAATGAAAACGAGTATACTTCACTTGATATTAACGTTACGCAAATGAAATTGTTTGACTCAGCAAATAATTTAATTTTAGCCAACAATCCTGGTCCGTCAGTAGAGCTTCATCCCAGGAAGCGCAAGATCAAAGCGTCCAAGGACAGTCACTCGCGGGAGCCCGTCAAGACCGAGCCAACGCCGGACAGCTCCATGTCACACAACGTCACTCATTCCAATCCCTATCAAATGTACATCCACATTCGTAAACAGGTAACTTCTTGATGTATTATTATTTTACCAAGACTATAAAGACTATAGTATATAATGTGGTATGGTCTCAAAGTGATTTCATATCAGTTATAAATTTTGTCTTTCCACCAGATTGAGAATCGTCAAAAGAGCTTGTTTCCTGTGAAACCGAAACCCCCAAAAGACTTTAACAAGTACTTGATGAACCGTTGTACCTACACTCTGCAGAGCAATGTAAATCCTGAACCCCAAGTA
Organism: Eudemis profundana; assembly: GCA_947034925.1. NCBI lineage: Eukaryota > Metazoa > Arthropoda > Insecta > Lepidoptera > Tortricidae > Eudemis > Eudemis profundana. The sequence continues at coordinate 34,850,344 of OX344794.1, forward strand.
GAAATTCCACACAACATGCCACCGCAGATGGTCAGCGAATTCACAGACCAGGAAAAAGAAAGGTTTGTATCTTGTTTCTTGTCTCTATTATGGGTTTTCATCCCGTACGCACTGATTGTGCATGCATTTCATTTTGGCAGTCATGTAATTAAATAATGTCTTATTGCAGGACGCGTATGCGAATCCAACATCTAGTAGAGAAAGAAAAACTGGTACTAGCAGTGGAACAAGAAATTCTAAGGGTGCATGGACGCGCCGAACGCGCAGTGATCAATCAGGTAAAGTATTGTTTATACAGTTAGTACGATTAATGGCATTGAATACGTATTGGACATCTATATGGATCATGTTTGTTTAATTTCCAGTCTCTGCCGTATTCCGTGTGCACCATGCTGCGCGACAAGGAAGTGTACAACGTGCTCGCGCCCGAACAGGAGGAAAAGCGCAATGCACAGCGCTCGCGCTGCAACAGCCGCCAGATCAACTCCTGGCTGCAGGAAGTTGACGACAAGTGGGAGAAAATCAAGGTATACATAATATATATTTTTGCAATAAACATACCGCCTACTGACTGCAATACGGCCACAACTCAAAAAAAAATTTTTTTTTTTTGAGATGTGGCCGTTATGCAGTCGGCAGGCGATATATACATTTTTATATCGACTCCTTCTTGTCCTTGTCCTCTTGACAGAGAGAGTTATCACTTATCACCTTAATTTGAACCATAATTATTGCAGGAGGGCATGCTTCGGCGTCAGAACACGGAAGCTGAAACTTTACATGCGGTACAGAAAATGGGATGGGAGTGGAAACTGAAGGAACTCGGTATCTGCGACCACAAGACCACTCCTAACATAGATCCGGCCCATGTACCTCAAATATTTGTGTCTAATTTCGACTTGCGCGCTTAAAATTATATTACTTTGTTTCTTATATTATTAGCATGGTATCCAGACTGATAGATTTTAATTTCAAACATGCGGCAAGAAAAGCGTTTCGTTGACTTAGTTAGAAATATTATTCAATTGGTGCTAAAAAATCGTATTTCTCAGTTTTGTGCCAACAGAGCATTTCGTGTTTCTGATGGTTTTTAATTCTTTTATTAGAAGCATGTTGCCTATCGCCAGTCAGTCCTCCCTGGCTTTTTTTCTGCGTAAAGTGGTCTGTGGTATTCCCACCCGTACATTCTTAAATAATAAGTATGTGTCTTGATTTCCTAATATCTGATTTAGTCAAGAAAATAATTATGTAATCTTTTGTCCACATCTGTTAACTTGTATTTTACTTCCACTAACTTTATTCAGTGTCTTGACGATAACGTTTATACTAGAATATCAGTATTATAATGGGAAAGTATATTCTTATAGAGATATTTTAATGTAACGTATAGATGTTAAGAGTTGCATACCTTTAAGAGCATAAATTGCTTGTAACTCTCATACAAACGTTTGCAAAATTTAGGACTAGTAACAGCTATAAATTCGTCTATGGCTACTTTATTAACTTCTTGAACACCACGTCAATATACAGTGTATGGCTGTCGTAACTTACGACAGCCATACGGGAAGTCGTGGCTTACGACTCTTAAGCTACGACTTCCCGTAGACGAATCGTAACGTAATTATTAGTGACTTGATCAAAATTCAGCGATGAACGCAAATAAAAAAGTAAACCGGTAACTATTACTAATACTGTGATCAATCACGCGTATTTTCCTATTAAATATATATTTTAATGTTGAAGAAGCGGTGAATATTTGCGTTCATAAAACAAAGATGTGACAAGGTACGTCGGTGAAAATTCACGCAGATAACTGCTGATAAGTTTTTCGTTTTTTTTTTTAAATCGTTTATAGTTGTAAGTATAAAAATAGTGATCTCATTAAAATTACATCTGAATATTTTTACTTTTAGATTGTAAGGTACGTTTTTGTTAGTTATATACAAAAGAAAACTCACAAAAGCTGTTTCAATAGATCATGTCATGTATGTTTATAATTTTAGGCGTTTAATTATCTGTGGCCAGGAAAAGTGTATTTCAATTGCAAAGAATTTGTATTGACGCGCATCAATGTCTCGTAGATCTTTAATGGGTACTATAGGAAATTTGAGGATTGTTTGTCTGAAATCTGTATTTTGTGATTTCATACTTTCAACGATTTAGGCGATGTTGATACGCGTCGGCATATACGGGTTGTGTTAATTGCGAAATAAGTTGGCATGCCACTTTTTTCTCAGTAATAGTTCTAATTGTTGTGACTGTGTGAGTAATCATAATCCATGAGATATATTAGTGTCTGTAATCAATTATTGTATTCTACTCACACATGTAATATGTGTTTAGTTGTTATAAATAATTTAATGTGTCAACTTGTTACTGACAAGTAACACTAGATCAATGTTTGTATTCATCATCATTCGCTTGCCCTTTTCCCATTCATTTGGGGTCGGCGCAGCATGTCCTCTGTTTGTATTATTGTTGTTATTTTTTTAACAGCTAAGTAAATTCAAAAGCAAAATAATGTTTGATTAATGTAATGACAATTGTTTGAAAGGTTGGCATGCCCATTTTTATGAGAATATTCTGATGATTTAATATTGTATATGATGAATAGGATAGTTTCCTGTAGCAAAGGTCAATCATGTAACCAAATAACCCTTATTGAGGGTGCTCTTTTAACATCAACAAAAAACACAAACTAAGTTGATTCGCAGATTGCCTAATTTTTCTTTTTGACTAAAATACGAAAATTTCCGTGTCTGACCTTTTCGTGTATTTTTAGAAATGTTGTTGTAAAAACTTTTCAGGAAACTAACCAATTACAAAAAAATGTGTAATAGACGAATGGTAATAAATAAACCGATTAGACCGAATAATATTTTTTACTCTTTCACCTACTTTCGCAAATTACGAAAACCAGGGTTTTCCAGGTGTTGGATTTACGTGATGGAAAGGATGTAGCAAGCTATCTCAGATGTCTATTCATTCGTGCCCAAAATGAACATTCATTAGTCACCACATTAAACAATTTAAGATATTCATCTTTCAATTAGGTAACCTATTTTGATGAATGCGTACCTATGAACAATATTCCTATCTAACTGGGTGTACTTCCGAACAACTGCTGACATGCACGTTGATTGGCACTGGCCCCATGAAAATTGATTGAATGGCTTTATAGTCCTAGCCGAGTTATTTCCCAAACTCACCCATCCGGAAGAAACACTTATGCTCTGGAACAGCTCCGTCAAGTCCTGCAGCGATTCAGCCGTAATGACTATATCGACGACAACAACGTACTTACATGGTGCAAAGTGCTAAGTTGTCCTTCTGCAATTCATATACCTACGTGGTTGTCGTCGATATGTCGTCAGCGGACCAAATAAGTGAAAAGAGACCTTTTATTTGTGCCCCGTCCATTCCAATCCAGCGTTTTGAAGACGTTCTTCAGTGCGTTGGTGAACAGATGAATATTTACGTCAGGGAAATTACAGATGCACTTTTAAAAATTACGCAAAGCACCCTCATAACCTACGCATGGTTCATAGTGGGTTCTATGTTTGCGGATACAGATGTGAATATTAGATGTCGCTTTAGATGATTGGACTGAATATCCCATTTACCAATTTATCTTCAAAAATGATAATCGATCCTTCAAACTATATTGTTTTAAAGCTCGAGTTCATCTGATAACCCTGGTGAAATAATCGAGTACCTAGCCCTCATTATGTTACTGACGTATTATGATGATTGGAAAGCTATATCTATAAAACTTGTTTTATTTTTCTTTAAAACGAGAACAAAGTAAATTTCCTATATACATGGGAAATATTCCCCCGGCCGATGGGAATATTCTCGGCCACAAAGGGAATTTACGTTAAAAGTCGACTATTTGGTAAACTTGTTCAACTAGTAGGTAGCAATATAAGCATATAGAGAAGAAGAGAAATTGTGTCACAACCAAAACGATACCAAAAACTTAATTTTATTATATTATAACCAGGCGATTTTTGTTTATTACTGAATTTAAAATGGGGAAATCTGCGATCAATTCAAAAATAATTTTGCTGTAAGATTTCCGCCGCCACCATGAACAATGTGTGATTTCCTTAAAACTGTATTTGACAGGCAAAATCGGTTAAAATCTAAAAGGCCTATGACAGTGGCACCACCGTCTACCAGGGATCGTATACCGGTATTATTTTCATTCACAAATACCGGTATTCAATTTCTGTCTATCAGCCCTTTTCGTATGTACGTTGGGTTTTAGGGACACCTGTGTATAAGGGCTTTTTTATTTAAAATGTCCTCTTTAACTAGCAGTTAACAGGTCGTCACAAAACTGACGATTAGTGTCAAACTCCATATATTTCGTCACCTACTGACAGGTAAGACGGTATTGGGACATAGCTTAAGTTTCGTTTAACCGAACATTTTAAAATAAAAATGCCCATAAACACCGTACACACTTCAAAATGTGTTTCTTCGCCATCTTATTTTGGTATGTTCTAATCTGTTAAATTAAAAGAAAAAAGTAAATTGAATGAATAACGATTTAATATAGTACATGCTTTGACAAAAATACTTATCTGATATTGTTGTAAGGAAAACTGTAGTAACAGTTACAATTAATGAAGCTTGCATGTACATTATCCTCAAATAAGTATATCATTACACTACTATTATTTGTAACAAACATATATCTAAAATGTACACAGCATTCTATATGCAAGACAAGAAAAAGTTAGTTCCTACTTTTAAATTAACAATTAAACACTGCAATATAATTTTACATTAATGGTAATTTTCGAATAAAAAATCTATGCCACATTACAGCTGTGAAAGCAGATAACAGGTACCAGGTGACAATATATGACATGTGTTCATTTCGTAATGTGACTCGGGTCTGATTGGGTATTGGCCAACCTTCTAGGGGATCTGGGATGCCTCGCGCATCCAGCCATACCGGAGCACAGTCTAAATATGCACTCATTGCATCCAGATCTCTGAAACAAAAACAAAGAAACAAATAAATATGTAGCAACATGTCTTAGGAAAAAACGATCAAAAAGCGGCCGCCCCGGGTCCCAGAGTAGCTTAGTTCGCCACTGATCCGTGTAACTTACCTAGAAAACCAAGAGCCCTTTTCAGGATTGTTCTTGGGCATGAATGGCGCTCTCTTCTCAGTGAGCCTCACAACTCCAGTCAACTCGACCTCTCCTTTTATCATGGATGATTCTCGCTTTTGTTTAGCTCTCATAGATTGATGAATCCAGCCACGATTAATTAGGATCACCTCACTATAAGAAAATATTTCAAAAATCAAAGGAAATCATATTTTTATTTTATTATTATTTATTAGCTTTTCAATACAATGTAACTTACCCAGTGTCAGATAATTTAAAAGGAGTAACAACAAGCCATCCTTGATTTTTCTTTGGATCTGAGACCAGGGATCCGAACCTTTGGTGTGCATCTTCTATGAGCGCCCGAGGTCCAATTAGTATTTCTTTGTCATGGAGGAATTCACCTCTGACTTTCACTGGCATATACTCCATCTTTTCTAATTTTGAATAGCTACCAGAATCACACAAACCATTAATTGCAGACAATTTAAATTATAATTTTAACTGGAATATTCATATTTTTATTTATTTTACTATAGGTATCATGTTCCTACTTACTCTGTTGGCATTGGGACTGGAGTAGAGTTGGATTTTGCTTGAAGTATGTCTATAAGCTCTAGTTTCCATTGCAGACGGTAAACTTGCCAGCAGCCTAGGCCAAATGAACTTACTGGTATCATCTGAAACATCATCAATATAAAAAAAGAACCAGGGAGTTCTTCCTTTTTGTTAGAGTTGGGCACTGATGGACAAATAACAGGTAAATTGAATACCTAATCTACCCTGTAGAATTTTGGATATATACCTGTTATTTATCCACCAGAGCACTATTAGAGCAGTTTTCATAAACTTTGCATGTATTAAATATTTCTCTCAGAATATAGATTATTTCACTGATTGACTTTGCATTATGCAGTTAACAAAATATGCCAATTCGGTATAAGTCTTAAGTGAGATGTTATTTGAAGGGTACACGGAAAGAACATAATATCTAGTCACCTAAGTAACTTTATGAGTTTATATAGGGGTTTGAAAGTCATCGCCTCATCGGGAACATTTACTATGGTAACCATGACTTTGACACTTTCAAGATTAGACAAAAAATTTAAAACTACCTCAGAAACCGTCAGAGCCTGCTAGGTGGGTTTGTGAGGCCAATAATGCGGTACGAAAAAAAACGGCCAGCATCTGAGCAAAAGTTATGAGCGCCCGCTAGGCGGGTTGTTGGTCGTGAAAGTGTTAAAAGTGAAAATAATACATATTATTTTAAGATATCCACCCGTAATAGTATATTATAATAGTTCATTACGAGCTCTACATTTTGAGATTAATTAATATGAGATTAAAATCTTATTTAAAAAAAGGTGACTAGATTTGTTTTTTTCCGTGTACCCTTCATTTGTTAAGTAATAAAATAAATACATAGTAACATAAATAATTATCAGACTATAATAAAATTTTAACCTCACCAATAAAACCCATTTTACGACTTCTACTGGTTCTTTCCTCTGTGATTGTCTTTTAACAGCATTTGTGAAAGTTGTATTCGTTTTTATGAGCAGATTTTTCGGGTATCTACTTTGAAGATAGGTGAAGTCCCGGGCTACCTTACACAAACTTCTTAACATTTTTATTTTAGTTAAAGTAATTTATTTTGGATATTCTTGACGTTTCATTCGAAGTTGCCAGTTGGTTGCCAGGGTTGCCAATTGCCATCGTAAGTCGTTTCCAAACGAGCCGATTTCGTCAGCCAACCGATAGCGACGCAGCTTTTAAATAAAATGAAATACGTGGTCATCTCTCATTATAATAGCGGGTGTACATACGTTGCAAGAAACACAACGTCTTTATCTTAATCACATATACCTAGTGAGAAAAATCAACATGTGTGCTCTCGCCGAGTACGTACACAGGCACTACAAGCAGTGTAACATACGCAATATTATTATTATAGTAATTTGATAACTTTAATGCACATATTACACATTCCCATCGTGAAGTATCTAAATATGGGCCCATGGAGGGTAGAGTACCTCTACCCTCCATAGATGAGCCAAAGCCAAAGCTCTGGCACTGGCACTCAAATGACCAACAATTCGGCTGTTGAAATTGGAGTTGGATGTGGTTGGATGCAGTTTTAAAATAATACCGAACCGAATTACGATTTTACAACCCGGTTAAGTTTATCCCGGTTTGCATTTAAAGTAGGGTAGAGGGACAAACTTAGGAGGCTAGAACTTAGGCTTTACTTTGGTTATTTTCTTTATGATTTAATACGTGTACCTACCTATTGATATTTTTCTAGTCCATTGTGTTCTAATAGCATGCAATCCACATATCGTCGGCCTAAATCGCAAACCTCGTAATTCCTTTTTTTTTTTTATATCATGTTTTGACACTTTTAGATCGATCTAAAAGTGTCAAAACATAATTTTCAAAAAAAATGGAGTTACGAGGTTTGCCATTTAGGCCGACGATGTATTTTATTAATTTTTCATAAAGAAACATATATTATTATCTGAAACATTACTCAAATAGGTAGTCAAGATTTAAGCTGAAATCGTGTTTTCTTCTTCCACTTATAGTATTTTATGCAACAGTTGTATAAGTGGGTTCAAAAAATGCGAATTGTGTGAGTTGCGATACGAGCCGCGAATGCGGCGAGTATCGCAAATAGAGACGCAATGAGCGTTTTTTGACTTAATTATACAACGTTGCATACAATCCTTTTTCTACGACTAGGTTTTAAATTATAAAATACAAAATTAATCATAACCTGGAAACAAGGCAAATATGACGTTTGACTGACAGTATGTGTCTATGGTAAACTTTTTTTTTTAATTTAAAATATACTCCAATTAAAAATACTTTTTTTATGTTGGCATCAATGAATTTAGTTCGGAAAGTTCTGTTTTTCTTAAAAACCGTAGGAATTTAATTGTTTGTTAAGTTGGTAGTTGTGCATTTTTACCGTAAAGTTAAAATTGAGCGCGTAATCCTTGACCTAAGTTTAACCTAGATTTAGAAGTCTGTGGCTGCTAGCAATAACGTAAAGTGACTATAACGACACTAGTGCTGTTATGGGGAATAGAGTATAGACTTCTCTGAACTCATATTACGTATGTTCTTATATTAGTGTTCGTGACCAAGTAAAAGACAGATAACAGTACAGGAGTAGAAAAAGTTTATTTAACTACGTGCAATAAATCAAATATTAGCCGCATTATCACCTTTACTTTAATCGCTATTGTCAAAGTATAAAGACGAATAAGTAGTTCAACTTCGGCCGTTTAGGAGCGCGCGACATGGTATTTACACAGACGCGCGATATAGCACGTGTGTGTGAGTTCGATCCATACTGGAGCATTCTTACGCATTCTTAAAACTTTGCTTGTATTGCGTCCGTACACGGCGCGCACACATTCAAGCGCACGATGTACCTTTTGTAGGAAGAAAAATTACTGCTATTATACTGTGCTGTTATGGATTCAGAACATTTCAAATGTTCTTAGTCTTAAGACTCACACACAGCGTTGAGAGACGAATTGCGGCACGGATATATATAGCGGTTTCCTAAATTCTATTCTATTATCTGCTCCTGTTACGGCTACAGCCTGTATTAGATCTCGGTTAGGCAACTAGCAGTTACTGCTCCACAACTCGACAGACTGCTACCTATAAGTAGGTACTTAATTTCAAACAAAATCATAAATCTGACTTTATGTGATATTTTCAGACAATAGGTACCTACCTCGTTGCTGCTTGTCAATAAGGACGGTTTTTGATTTAATTTTTACAATATTGTTCAATTGATAGGATTTGTTGAAATATTGATTTAAACTTTCACGATTTTCACTCATTATTATAACAAAACGGGTCCCTTCGCGACCATCGACGTCACGGCACGTCCGAAACGTTGAGGTAATAGCATGTTTTTACGCGATTAAGTCCCGTTTTATTATAATAATGAGGATTTGTTGACTACAAGGTACATGATACCTTTTGTTAGTGAATGACTCACAGGGCCGGATTTCCCCTTAGCGCCGCCCTGGGTAGCATAAAAAATGCGGCCCTATTATCCATTCTTATTCTACACAAAAGGTACCATCCATACCTATAAAAAAAGCTCAAGCCCTGAATTTGGCCACCCTCGGCAATGTACCGCCCTAGGTACTAAGTTCCTAGTGCCCCTAGTGTAAATCTAGCGCTGACAACTCGTAATACTTAGGTATTCAAGATGGTTGGATCACGTTATGCAAGTTACTCTTGGGTAACAATCATGCTCAACATCAATTCACCAGACAATGGACGACCAATATTTACACAGCGGCTAGGTGTTTCGATGGCAGTATTATAAGTAACATGTGGCACTCGTGTTGGCATAAATTTGGAGACACGTAGCGGGCACAGCAACAATTGATAAGGATATAGAGCTGCCCAGTTATCGATAAGTCGTATGTAATATTAATATGTAAAATGAGGACATCCAGGGCTTGTAATCGGTCAATGTTGTTAATCCGTTTTTATTTTAAAGGCCTCATTTTTTAACTCTTTTGAAAGCCTGTAAATGGCCGCATAAAAAAGGATAACCCTAATTGCTAACCGGTTAAAAAGGTTAAAGGCTACAGGCCCGGACGGCAGCATTTGACATATCGATACCTTTAGACTCAAAGGGTGTAAACGCCATTAGAACCTACAGTGTTTACGCCCTTTGAGTCTAAAGGTATCGATATAGGTAGATCTGGGTAATTCTTAATGTTTCCATCCTAGATGTGTAATGTAGTTACTATTACAACTGACTCGGGGTGACAGCATGTTTACAAGCTTTTGCTTTAGAATAGATTGAATGGATGCATCTATTATAGGGCTACACCTACACAGCAGTGGCGTGGCGTAAAAGATATCCTTGGACAAGCCGATGCAGATTTAGTGTACAGTTTCCTTAAGAGCTGTATAATAAGGTGTTCAAGCCGGTAGGAATCGAGTTCTTTGGATGCCACGCTACTGTTACAAAAAAATTTTGAAATTCTTTTTCTAGAGCGAATTCACTTAGCTTTGTACCTGACGAACAATACTCATTATCTGCATTGTTAACTGTGGCCACAACTTCGACTTCGAGATGTAAGGCATTATAGTGCACATAATTTTTACACTAAATTAGTCTTTAAGTCGAGCAAAATAAGGTTTACTTTACTCTTAAACAAAGAGAACACAGATGTTGGTCACTTCGTAAGTGAAAGAGCAGCGAAGTACGTATCGATGCTTAGAAAGACGAACGATGTATTCTCTTTGTTTAAGTGTAAACCTTAATTCGTTTGACTTAAAGACTAATTTAGTGTAAAAGCTATTTGCACTTATAGTGCCTTACATTTCGAAGTGGTAGTGGTGGCCACAGTTAACAATGCAGACAATGAGTATTGTTCGTCAGGTACACAGCTAAGTGAATTCGCTCTAGAAAAAGAATTTCTACTGTACCTACACAGTTTATCCTTTCCACCAAGTGAGCTGCATAGGTCATCATAATTGTAACAGTCTTACTTTTATTTTAATATTACGTAATTCTGTAATCATAGATAAGCTAGTATAGAACTAGTCCATAAGATACTAAGTGGTTAGTCAATTGCCTATTTAGATGGATTATAAGGAAAACCCAAGACCAAAACAATATTAAACTGAAGAAAAACGGAAGTAGGTACCTATGACTGAACGTTCATATGCTGCCTAGCTATTAAAATAAGTGACTTTTATTACTTGCTTGATTGATCGACATACGATTAATCTTAGCTACCTACTTGGTTTCTTGATTGCGAATATTTTGTTTGTTCTACTGTAATGAAACTGCCTTTCTCTGAATGCCCTTGTTTTTGTTTATCTTGTATTCTAAAGATACGGTGATATTTTAATGTAGATCCATGCCTTGACTAGAGACTTTCTGAATGCAATTTTTTTTTTTTTATAATAAATATTCTGACCGACATATTTCCCTTATCGATAAAGTTCACAATTAATTGCGTATCAGCACTATCGATATTCAGCAGCACCATGTGGTTCATTAATTCTTTTTTTATCATTTTCTTGAAGCCCGACGTGAGTGCAGCACGCAGCAATGGCTTCAGCTAACACCATCACAGTAAGTAACTTTGATAATAGTTGTTATTATCATTTAATCATTTTATCAGTTGGCGCCGAATAATAAGCAAAGTGATTTGTGATTCATGCAGCCCGTGTATGTTAAGATATTGCTAGCGAATGATCACTATTTTGCTGTTGCGAGCTTGAAATTATCTTCGCTCGTGGTACCTAAAGATTTAACAGGAATCTACGTAAAATATTTAAAATAATCCTTTTAATACCTACCCCGTCGAACATTTCTCAAATATGTTGCTAAGTTTTTTTTACCAGATTGAATTTAACTGCTTAACATATGGGAAAAGTTTAACTACCTTTTAATCTATTAAATACTTAATACTTACTTTTCAAAAATGTTTCTTCCTTGTATCATTTACATCTTTAATGTTGGCTTCCTGGAGAGTGTCGAAATACATATACGTTTTTTGCGACATAAACGGCCATATCTTTTTTTACGTTAACGATTTTTTTCACAGCCTCAAGGGACTGTAGACCCACATATGTATATGGTTTTATTTTCAACTTGTTACCTCCACGCGTTTTCGACTTAAAAGGTCTTGACAGACGGACGGACAACAAAGTGATCCTATAAGGGTTCCGTTTTTTCCTTTTGAGGTACGGAACCCTAAAAAGGATTAGGTGCTCAGTTCGTCGGACCTTTTTGATCCCCGATTACTCTTTCTTGAAATTCGACGGATAGACAGTTTTTTTTCCTTTTGAGGTACGGAACCCTAAAAATTACGGAAAATTCAACGTTGGCAATTATATCCTAAAATAAAGGCACTTAATAATTTTTTACCTAACTGCGGCGAAGCCTAAAGGCGGGTTATTGAAATACCTTATCGGCGGTTCCATCGAGAGGGATGTTCGTCTCAAAATTGTGTTGTAGGTACTTTGTACCTAGGCATTGTAGGTATGTACCTATGGAATCTCGAACAGCCATCATTTCGATTGTTGAGTCTGAGAATTGTCACACAGTCACAATTATAGATACGCCGATATTTTAGAATGCGCCTTTGTTTACCAAACCATTAACCGTGATGTTCATACTTCACTTATTCTCGCAGTGGTGGCAATGGCTGGTCCATACCAATGACATCAAGCAGCTGTGGGCAGCCCAGCCCACTTACCTGATCTCGCAGGCCGTCTACCTCATCGCAGGCTTCGTGACATTGCTTCACGGTGAGATATAAGCAGCCGTACACTTTAATATGTATCTAACTGGAACATAAAGTTGCCAAATTGACATCAACAATTTTAAACAAGCTTGGACTCTGGCTTACTCGTCGTGTACTGTTACACTCGCGCTATGAGGACCATAGGGTCACCACGATTCAGAACCCAAAATGAGGTTTGTGTCTAAACATACCCTTAGAAGGGAGTAAACGGCATTAACGTTAATAGCGTTTACGTCCTTTTAATCTAGAGGCAGTATATGGGGCAGCTGGACTCGTTACACTCCGATAGATTTAAGTACCAAGCTGAATGACCGAGTCTAACGAACCAGAACGGTGACAATAACGGTCAGTTTTTAATATCGTGCCTTGCGATAATCTAATTTATGCATTTCTGTAAAATATTACCTCTCCAGCTTTCAGGAAAGGCGGTCGGTGGCCATACTTCTGGTTAGTCACTGTTCTGCACGGGCTCTATGCTGACAACTTCTGGCATTTCGTGGTTCCCGAATACGACAACTTCTGGCACTCACAGACACCCATCATCTTCCTCGGAGCCAGGCTGCCGCTGCACATTATCTTCTTATGTACCTATGACAATTTTTACTGTATAATATTTGCTTAAATAACGTCATTTTCATCATGTTTTATATACATATATATGTATATTATAGCTGCATCGTCAAAACAAGGCGGTCTTTGAATGTAGTGGCGACAATATCTGAGGAGAAATGTGCAAATTAAGCAGATGAACACAGCTCCACGTTATGGCTGTAGCCGTGCTGCCACAATGGGAGGTATTTGTTTTAAGGCAATTACATACATCTAGATCCGACGCTATGGTGTCACCTTCAGTCAGCTAACACGTTGTGGCAGTTCGTCTGTGGCCGTTAAATATTTTGTATGAGCTTTATTAGTGCCATATCACGCAATTTTCAAAACGGTGCTGTGTCCGTGAACGTGTTAATCTACTCTGCCACCATTGGCTATTGACCAACAAGATGAAAAAATACTTTTCATGCCTGGCAGAATCACAGAAATACCGTTTCAAAACTAATTATCTACAGGTTTTTTTAAACGTCTACTGTCGATAAAACCGCAGGTGTTATCTTCATATTCTTCATGGCAAGTTGCATTTGCCATGAACGTCAATCAAAACGTAATGTTTCAGACCCCGCGTTTATCTACCAAGCCGCGTATGCCGTGTCTAAGCTGAACCTGCCGCGCTACGCGGAACCGTTCGCGGTGGGTCTGGTCACGGTGCTGATCGACATCCCGTACGATATCGTGGCCGTCAAGTTCGTGCACTGGACCTGGCACGACACCGACCCCAACATCTTCGACCGCCACTACTGGGTGCCGTGGAACTCCTACTATTTCCACGCGACCTTTGCCGCCAGTTTGGTTTTCTTCTTCCATGCAATCAGAAAATGGTTCGCGCCTAAAGTTGCTCAGTGGGAGTCCGCCGGGTAAGTAAAAAAAGAAATCGGACAGTGGTCAAGACTCAAGAACATCGATAGTTTAGATTTGTAAAGATACTTTTAAGGCAAAATATACCTACCTATGATGATAGTAGTAAATGGTTCCGTTTATTTGACATAAGTTTTATGTAATTGCAGTAAAAAGACCGAATGGAAGACCCTCGTGATTGCCACTCTGCTCGGCATGCCAGGCGGCGTCCTGCTGTTCATCCCTATCTACCACCCGCTCCACGACATGTATCAGATCCACTCCGAGGTCACCTTCTTCCTGCTGTTTTCTGTCTTCGGCAGCTTTGTCCTGCACGGACTACTGAGCGAAAGGGAGAAAATAAAAGAAAAGTGAGCACGCGGTTATTACCAAACCTACCTATATGTATAACAATACCTAGCTGTAATACTAACATGTAACTATACCTCGTTTCTATTTATATTAATATTTTAACGAGCATTTATACTCACCTTTCTTCGTTTTCCTAGAATATCAGAGGGTAATACCATACTAAACAGACTTACTTAGGTAAGTAGTTCAGTCAGTACCCTAGTATTAAAGATAGCAGGATTCATATTATCCGGTTCCAAGATGACGTTCCTTGAAATCAAATGACGGATGTGGCACAATTTTTCTAATCTAAAATGAAAAGAGGTGTAGTCAAGAACAACCTGGTGGTACTTATGAAAGCTGTTATTAGAGCCTCCGCACATTGGGCCACTAGAGCCGGCCACAGCCTGGCTACTTGCGGCCGTCACAAGCTGCGGGCGAGGTTTTTCATACATTTTGTATGGCACCGGCGCACACCGGGCGTTCGACTAGCCGCATTCGGGCCACGAGAGTAGCACGCACTCGCTACTTGTGGTCGCGTTTACTGGCCGGCACTAGTGGTCTAATGTGCGGCCGCTCTTAAACTAGGTTCGTTGGTTAATGAACAACATTTGGCAGGCTGACGGCGATCGACTACGTACTGCTGCTGCAGCTGGCTGTACACTACCTGACATACTGGGTGTTCGTTGTGTTCTTCCACCCCGAGCGCGAGTGGTCGCTGGGCCTGCACGAGCCCGTCGGGCCCTGCAACGAGGTCGCCACGCTTACCACGCCTTTCGGACAGGTAACATCGTTACTAGAGGGCCTACAATATTTCTGATACTGATCTAAATACAGATGCGTCTTTTCAGGCATGACCGTGAATGCAAACTTGCACCCGTAGCGATTTTTCTCTTAACTAAGTGAAATAGAATACTTCTACCCTTTTCAGATGGGTCATTGACAGCTGCATTTACCGTCGTCAGATAAATTGTATCTACGCTTAGGCCTTTTTAAAGAAGGCTACCAACACTAGGCCTACTTAGTTGCACTGCACGCTAAGTTTGGATAGACAATCATTGACCATACTCGTAAATAAGTAGATACTAACATGTATAGGATGATGCTCTAAAAGACCTTGTATGGTGCCTCGAAATGCAGATGCGAAACGTCTTAGTCCATCATGTATAGGTGCAGATTAGTATTTTCCTTAGGTTTAAAGGTTGGGAGCAATACAGCATGTCATTGTTATCTAAACTTTTCAGACTCTTCAGAAGCGCAAATACTTCTGCCCTGAGAACTACGATGAAGGTTACTTCAGCTTCCACTGCGTAGACGGCCAAAAGCCACAACCCGGCTCCTGGTGGTACGTCATCTGCGGAACCCCATTCGAGTGAGTAGTCTTTGACCTAATTACCCTACTAATCTAGACGTTATTAAGGTCATTCTACTGATACATTAGTAGGTATCAGTAGCGTGGCGTCCAAAGAACTCGATTCCTACCGGCTTGCCTAATATCAGGCATTTGAGCAATTTATTCTACAGCTCTTAAGAAAGATGTACGCCAAATCTGCACCGGCTTGCCCAAGGATATCTTTTACGCCACGGCACTGATAGGTATGAACATATCGAGCTAACTTACCTTGCATGCAGTTCCTTAACTTACCTAGTAGTGCCTGCTTTATGTGCGCTGATTTCAGCGAAAATTTGGGTTAATATCGATACCTTTTGACTCAAAGGGCGTAAACGCCATTAGAACCTACGGCGTCGATATAATGATAGAATACCGTTTAAGGATTGTTGATAACGTTTTACTCTTTATTAGCTTTCGTAGTTGATTGTTCGGTTTGGTTGTAACGAGTTGCGTTTGCAGGAACCGTACCGAGTACATCGCCATCATCTCCACGATCCTAGTGTTCGCCGCCAGCGTGTTCTACGGCCTCTACTTCAAGACCGCGCCGGTGCAGGCAGCGCCACCCAAGAAGTTGAAATCCAAATAAATACTCCAATTTATTAAAAACGTAACTTTAAGAGTTAAGGTTCCATAAAGGATTTCAATGACCAGCCAATTTTAATAGCGTATCACTATTTAATCACCTTTAATGATATGTTCGTTTCGACATACAATCACAATAACATTACTTATATAGATATTTGTCTACGTACTTAGTGCCAACCAACTCTTAACGCTACCATTCATTAAGAAATTATTTTATTATGGAATTGTGGGTGAAACTGTATACTAGCTATTCAACGCTTAAAACACTATGTGTGATCAACAAAGTAGACAGTGGTCCAACTATTTCAAAACGTGGTAGGGTACCTACAGCAGGTACCTAGTTACCGTCATATTTTAGTGTGCCTACTGGATGTAAAGGCAGTTCCTAGATTGCGTAATAACATTTATATCTAAACACAGAAACAACAATCAGATTCATCAATATCAATTTAATTGTGTAAGTTTTAATGTAGTTTACTTTCATATTGTTTTGATTGAGTTGCTATTTCATCGTAATTTCTTTAACAAACATTTATTTATTTGACGTAGTGGATTTGAGACACGCCACCCTCTATATCTACCTACATCTACAGTTTGAATGTGGCCGATAGAAGATGATGACAACAAAGGAATGTAACTAGAATAGTAATTTACTTATGTGAAAATATTTAATGAAAACAATCTTTGTGTGATAAGAATCAATGACAAATTAATGAGCATTTTCATTTCGGCTCCCCATTTACATACATTAACATAAGGATTTGGGAACATAACTGATAAGGAAAGAAATCATCCTATCCACAAAAGTAGTCTTCACAACAATAACTTTTCGGTCTCCCTTTCGAAATAGTACCTACCAAAGTTTTAAGGGTGAGGCCACTGATACTAAGGTCAACCGTGCTAATTGCGTCTATGAGGGCAAATGCGTTTTTTAATGATTCCGTTAAATCCGAACTCTTTAAAAGTACCCCTACCCTACCTGCCTGAAGTATACGCTGTATTTTACAGGCAGGTAGGGTCGGAGGTCTTTAAAATACTCATTTCTCTCCATAAACGCAATTACCCCGGTTGCAGTGCCGGATTAGCCATATAGCAAGAGTAAGCAAATGCTACGGCCCCGCGGCGCCCACTCGCAAAAGGGGACCCCCCCCCTCGTTATGTCATTTCGTCACGTATAAAATTACCGGTCGGTCGGTATTTAAGCATATCTAAGACCAATGAAGGGCCTGGTTGAACTTAGTTCTTTGATTCGTGAGTAATGTAAAATAAATTACGGAATCTATGTTCTACGCAAATTCTGATTCACAAAAATTTTGTTTACTAAAAGAATTACCCTCGTTTATCCTCAGTCTAATAGGTAAAAATGTCAAATAGGTAACCGAAAGGTTGTCAAGTAGGTACCTCTAGATTGTTCGTTTATTACACAGTGTTACCTATACCTACTGTTGAATATGCCGAACCGGAATGTTATTGTTGGGCTGGGCGAACAGTAACTATCCTTGTCTAAATCAGAACAATTACACGAGTTACATTCATACAGTTGCATAGAACAGGCACCCAAATCTACGTACTACGTGATGGAAAGGCAAGTATTACAATTGTGATATGATTGTAGAGACGTATTCGAGATTTTTACGATCTGATCTTATAGTCGATATGGATCTTGATAAAATAACAAAATTGGATCCATGTTTTTGTTTAATTCAATACAAACGCAACGAAAACGAACTTAACTACACAACGCAACAGCTACACACGATTTAAAGAATCGATCAACTTTTTTGATAGATATTGAGGTGAATTGAGTTGCGCGGTCCTGCATACAGATAAAAAAAAAGGGTTAGCAACCCAATTCAACGTCATTCATTTAGGTTGAAATGTACCATGTATGTATGTGTGTTATACCTACCTATTTTGAGTAATTATAATTTAGGTTCGAATGTTGATGGCGCTAGTGCATCGATACCCGATTCATATTTTTATGTTTCTTTGGAATTTCTCATGTCATGTTGTTTTGCACAGACAAAATATCATATGAATCTAAATGAAAAACACTTCAACCAAATTTGATACAGTTAAAGTGAATAATAATAATAACCCACTTTTCATTTGTATAGAGAACCGAGCCACCCGAATTACTTCTGGTTAATTATAACAAAATTCTTCAATAAATAAAACAATATTGACTTGACGAAGTCAAAAATAAATGTTTTTACGCACAGCACCCGATCCAAACCTAACGTACCAAGTGAGACCGTTCTTAATCTCGGAATCGCAACTAACGTCACAAACATAGTTACCGTATCGACCCGTAACTTCACCTTGCATAGAGAACTACTAAAATAACGTAAATTAATTAATTAATAATTAAGAAAATCAAGTAGATGAGGATAGGCTACGCCAGGCGACCGGATGACGGGCCGGGTACTCTGCGTAAGTTCGCTTCGGACCTTATTTTCTGGGACTGATATCGAATGTCCTACAAAAGCCCAACGCAAACTGGCATTTCAAATAACACTATTTGATTCCGTACGGAACATGCTATTATCTGTATTATTTTATATTTATGTCATTTAGTAGGTATCGCCTTGAAATGACATTTTGGTGTCTTTTAACGTTCACAAACATTACATAATTGGTATAAATCAGCATGCCCCCTAGCATGCAATCATTTATCACCGACATCTACTTATATAGTACCAATGTCTCTTCCAGCAAGTTCGTATGTGAAAGAGGGACGCACGCTTTGTGTCGGCGTTAAACGCAACGTGCTAGGGAGGGCTGCCGTTATTTCAAGAAGAGTGGCCAGTGGCGTAGCTAGGGGGAGGGGGGAGGGGGGGGGGGACCTGGTCGCAGAAAGGAAAATTTCATGACATGTAATCGCTGAATGCAACCCTCCCCTCTTTACGGCCGTAAAAAAAAGCTGTTTATGGGATAGCAACATGGGGACCGGGGGGTTACTAATTCTAACTAGGGTAAAATCACCAAAAGATGAACGATTAAGCGACTACACCCACTTTAGAATTTTTTTTCGGTAGGTTGTAACCTACTTACTGCAAATTTTATTTTTTTACACGATTCAGTATATCTTCTAGATTGGATTTGAATATTTTAATACCTTTTATTATAATACAGTATTTTTATAAAAATTATTATTGTAAAAAATAGGCGGATTTCCCCAGAAGATGAACGACTTCCCCTATTTCTGAACGATTTGACCCCAATAGTTGAACCAATATCGAAATCGTCCTACATTGCCCCTGATTTTATACTTTCTCCGTTGGACAAATAATCAGAAGGAACAACATTGGGCTGTTCCAAGCGTTATTAAATCGTGAAAATAACACTGTCAAACTGTACAATTTTTTTATTAGCAAAAGGGGCAAAGTTGGACAACTTTGCCCCATTTCGCAAAATTTTTGCCCCTAGTTAAACAGTTATCAGTGATTGTTTTAATGTCGATCCGTCAGATTTTACACTTCATGGGTTTTTTTTTATCCATTAAGGGTAAGATTAAATATTTTCACGGTACTTGTATAAAACATGACTCGAAGACTGATGGTATGAACTTAGACCGGCCTTCCATCATGTAGCTAATGATATACAATGTGTTACCGGCATGCGGGCTTTTATTAAAACTGATAATAATATGTTTCGTTAGCAATCGTTTGCAAGTATTAGTAAATCATAATTATGCGAATTAACTGCACAATTCAATTTCCTAAATCCGCACTTTAAAAGTAGTAGGTGTAGTACTATGTAATTATCGTTATTCATATCGCTGATGCACTTGGTACAAGGCATGTCGTGGTACGGGGGTGAAAAGTTGAGAAAAACAATCCCACAATTAATGCCATCCTTATCATTACGTTTATGTATGGAGTTTTTTACACAGCTTAAAGAGTTTTTTCTAAAATTTGACATGACAATTACAAAAGTATTGACATTGGCTTGTCAAATTACAAAACAAACATTTATTTGCATAACTGATATTTTTTTGTGTTAAAATGGCTAAAGATACATGAGAATTATCTGACATGATTTGTGCGACACGTGGAAATGTTCCTCAAGCCTTGAGACTTTATCGAGAGTGGTTTCGAAATCAACGGCATCCACATAATATTCGTTTGATAACAATGGCTGTCCAGCGAGGTCCAGAGAATGCATGGTCCTATCTGGTTAGTCTGAAAGGGCTATAAACGGAATTGTGCACGTACAACTTGAAGAAAGGATTCTCGATCACTTCAAACAGGTCCAAATGTCTAGTACTCGTATTGATTTTTAAGTTTTATTTTATTAGTTATAAAGTGTTGTTTTTCCGTAGTTTTCTTAAGTGTAGCAATTCTGGTATCTCTAACTGTTGAAATAGGTAGATGCAGGCAGATACAATTTGGTCTGAATAAGTTCCACAAAGATTTAACCATACCATTTGATTTACCTGTGTAAGTAAGTATATGTGTAGTGTGAAATTAAACAGATAAGGGTTGCTGTCATATATATGTAATTATTTTTAGGAATATAATGATAACTAATGTAATAATTCTTAATGATGCATACACCAATACATACAATAACAGTTAGATACTTTTACCATACTCATGTATATTTTTTTTATTCATTTCATTTACTGTTCAACACGGCCCACCATAATCTCACCACAGGATGCAGTCCTGATAATGAATGCACTTAGTAGAGAATTGAAACGGACATCTCAATCATAGATAACTATGTGCCTAACCTACCTAATTCAAACTGAAACCCTAGATTTCCCTAACACCAACATAAGTAAGTGAACATGCGACTTACCCGGCTTACAGTAAGGTTTTATTGTAAGAAAGCAATCCAATTCAACCAACCATCACTGCACTTTCAACACAACTTCACAACACCACTCACTCACTGCAATACACACTGATAATCCTAATTTCTATCAATCACACGCGACGTATAAGGCTATTAACTGACCTCCACAAAATAATATTGACATAATTTTATCAGCTGATTGATGCCCAGGGCGCGGCCGCAGGCCACCGCGGCCACCTGGCTATCAGCTGTTCAGACATGACCAGTGAACAGTTTAGCGAGCCGGGCACCCATCAGCTGGCTGGGGTCATGGACCTCGTCAGCTGTTCCAGCAGAATAACAAAGTAGAAATAAAATGTAGTAAGTAAATGTATGATAAAAAGAGGCAAAGTTGCCAGATCCCACGGTAGACATCTAGGGTAACTTTGGCCAGTTTGTACTGAAAATTAATTGTTTCAAGGTCCAACTTTGCCCCCAAGGCACTTAGCTCAAAAGTAGCATACGTACAAATGCAAAGTAAAATCGGATGATATTACAACGTATTTGTGTAAATGTTTTTTTAAATAAACCAACAAATTAAAACGGCATTAATGAGGCAATAAATTAATAATAAAAACAAAAACGTTCATCTCACAAACCACTACCTAAAACTTGAACTAATGAAATCATTTAGTTCAAGCTTTGGACACGATATGTACGAAATGAACGAACAAAATCAACGGAGAATTCATTTATCGGAACCGAATCCATAAGTTGAACTAGAAAATTTTGTTGGTTCAACTTCTGGGCATGAATTCATTGTTGAACAAAGTTGCTTTCCATAGTAAAGAAAACCTTAATTTAATCGTGTTAAGCCACAAAAGTCACGTTCAACTTTTAGTTAAAAAATCAACGGTCTATAAAGGATTAATTTAAGGCATAAACATTTTGTTTATCTTTTCAATTCGAATTTATAGCAGCATTTGAAAAAACTGCACCTTCTCCGAAAGTTGAACGATGTTCAACTATTGGTTTAGGTGAACGTTATTGGAACCATAAGTTGAACAGCGAATATCTCGTAAATTAATAAAAAAAATGCAACCCCAAATAAACTAAACATTAAAAGGATAAATCAAGAACCTATAAGAGGTAAGACCATGTAAATAGACGCATTATTCTATTTTATATGCAATTAAACGCTTAAATTTGGAAGCGCTTACCTTAAGTAGGTGGCCATACAAACGATGTTTTTGGCGCGAAGCATTAACGCGTTGACCGCTCACGGCCGCGTACGTGACGTAACTGCCTGGGAGTTTCAATGCCAGCGTGGGCGAAGTGTTGCTGCTTTAGGAAAAAAATACTCCCCGCGCGTAAAAAATGTCAGGAATTAATTATTTCGATTTATCGGTCAAACGTTCAACTTCAGGGGTCCGTTCAACTTATGGTGAATTCACCCTATGCCACTGAGCGTGACAAACATAAAATAAAAACAATGATATTCAAATCAAATTCCAACCTACCTATTTACTCATAAATATTAATGATTACAAGTTGATTTAACGAAAAATCCCTTCCGTGCCCAAAAGTTAAGAATATCCTCCTATGGTTATAGAACTTTTTAAAAGGATACGGTTCAGTTTTACAAATATATTATCAGGTATATTATACTTTTAGATACTGAAGGGATCTTTAGCAAGCACGACTGCGAGCGAGACGTTTACACGAAGGAAGGGAGATCTAACATCAGCTCCAATCCAACCTCTATAAATAAATACAACAATACCCTCACACTGCAAACTATAACTCGCTCCTGTCGTAGGTAGGTACGTATGCATATAACGATGAGTACCTATGTATATACTTAATTAATATATTGCTGAATACGCGTTTTTTCTCGTCTATAGCTATGTAGGACAGGAAAGTCTAAATATAATCACAAAAGTAGTTAATGCAACTGATACGTAATGAGAGACCTTAAAAACTTTTCAAGGCCTAATTATGTAGGTACAGTTGCATACATAACTTTATGCCACACCTGGCCATACCTAAAGCCGCTTTCTGGCCAAGCGTAGACATAAAATGATGTACACTACACGGGAGGTAATGAAGAAAGCCCTCGATCACATATTTACGCCCCTCGCTTGCAGCTCCGCAAACTTCTGCGATCTCGGCCTTTCTTTGTATTACCACCCTAGTTGTGTAATGTACTATTATCTATCTATGGCCAGGTGTGGCATAAAATATATTATTTGCTTGAAGCTTGAAGCAATCAACCTCACACATTAAACGTTGGCGTGTATTTACTTATTAATATTATTAAAATCATTATAAAATGTTAGGATGACATCATAAAATAGTTGCACATAACAAAGGCCGTCTATTTTCTTTGTTTTAGGTCAGGAGTCTCCAAACTTTTTTAGCAAAGGGCCACACACAGTGCACCTTCGAAAATCTCGCGCGGGCCACACGACATGGCCGACCACGGAGTTGAATAGGTAATCTTTTTTCTTGGCCGCTTGCGTCTTGGGAGGGGAGCCCCTCCCCCCCCCCCCCCCCTCGCCTCCCATTGTTTTAATAGAGATTGAACTCCCAAGACGCCGGATCCGGGCCGGATTTGGCCCGCGAGTCGTAGTTTGGAGACCCCTGTTTTAGGTAATCATATTTCAACAGGTTAGGCATGTTGTTAGGTACAAGTAGGTACAATGCAGTATCAAATATGTTTTTCCTTTATTGACAGCGACCAATTTGTGCTTTAGGTACCTACACCTACATTTCTCCTAAGACGTGGCAACTTGTCTAATGATGTTCCAGTGTCATCCTCATACGTATATAATTGTTCTAGAACACAACAGCGCCGCCGCTCGAATAGGTAACAGTTGAACGGCAACGATAAATCGCAGGTGCCGAGAGCTGCCTACATCGTCTATTTTGTGCATTAAATAGAAACCAACATGGCTAAATAAAATAATAACATTATCACAACCTATTATTGCTGTATATAACTAAGGAATCAAGTAAATAAAAACCTCCAAAGGAATAATTACTTCGAAAACTGAACGCTGTATAAATTCGGTTGCCTGTATCGATATACCCCCTTATATAGTTAAAAATAATTCGTTTGAAAAAGGACTGATTGCATTGGCACACAACTATGTATCCGCCTATATACTTATTGCCTGTAGAAAACAATTTACAGCTGTCGTGCGCGATCAGTGTATTTAGCTTTCTCGGCATGTGTATACTACCTATATAGCCACGAGCTCTTACATCTTCCAAAGTATTTGATACGGTCAAATGTTGTTTGCTACATATATGTGCTGTAAACTCGTATTTAATCAACGAATGAAGAAAGCCAACTACGCTAATTATAATAACCTTATACAGCGTTTATGGCGATACAATTACATTTAGAACTTAATATTTTCTAAACGTTTTAAATTCAGAATGTTCTTATATAATTCATTACCAAAGTCATTGAAAGAAAATATATGGAATGAACATTCAGCACTCCCTGAGTTTTGCTTAGATTAACACTCCTTTGGAACAACGATGACTCGTCAATTACATTGACACATTTATATGTGTGCTTCAATTACAACTTTTAAATAAAAATTTCAATATTATTTGTTAACAAACGACTGGATTGCGTCCAGTTATACGCCGTCTTATAGCATGTCACCTTCTTTACAAGATTATAAACGTTTCATACAAATAAAACATTTGGATCACAATATTAGTTACTTTGAGTAAGGCTTGATTACTTAATTCATCTCATACACAAAATGTATTGCATATATCTAGAACCATACATGCCGTAAAATAGCAAACTATCACATTACTCTTGCATATGAATAAATAATCGTAACACTTCATTTTACATTACCTACTGACGACTAATTTGAATTAAATGCCTCGTACATGCTTGCACGTACTGATTACATTACATTCATACATAGGTATGGTGTCTTGACTTAGGGAAATGCTTTTTTGATAAATATATTTTTACTTAAAGTAATGAGTCATAATATTATAAATTCGAGCGTTATCCACAGCTAAAAGAAAAAATGGAAACCTGAAGGCAAGGTTTGGCAGTTTATCGTTCCAGCTGTCCATCGCGTGTCGTATGTCTCGTAGAACTCTTATTTCCGTCATACCTTAGATATATAATTTATTCTAAATACTCAGAATATTTTAAATACATCTGATGTTACAGAAAATGTTTTTACTGATCACACCAATATTCGATAATAACCTTTAATAACATTAAACAATTTTACATGTAATAGATAATGGGGCTAAGGTATCAATATTTTAGTTGTACAATGTTATGTCATCATTTCTTAGGTCAATTGTAACAAAATTTGCTGTTGTAACTCGCGCAAGACTATTTAATAGTCTCGCACCACGTATCGCCTAGCCCTTCTCCACGCGTGCGCCAGCTCTTCTCGTCTAAACAAGGATGGAAGCGGACGGATAGCGGTCATATGAAGTTAGGGAAAACCTTCAAAATAAGCTTCAACGAGAACTTAACGACACATAAGCAAACTAGGCAGGTCAATTAGGGCCTGTTCTTGAAGAGCTCCGCGACGACCGAGGGCTCGGCAAGAGTGGAGATGTCGCCGATGTCCTCGTCGCCGAGCGCGATCTTACGCAGAATCCGGCGCATGATCTTACCGGAGCGTGTCTTGGGCAGGCCGGGCGCGTACTGCACGACGTCGGGCACGGCGAACGCGCCGATGCGCGCGCGCACCAGCTTCCTGAGAGCGTCCAGGACCTCCGCGTTGAGCGAGGCGCCGTCCACGAGCACCACGTAGCAGTACAACGACTCGCCCTTGATGGGGTGTGGCTTGGAGACCACGGCGGCCTCGGTGACGCGCGGGTCCTCGGCCAGCACGCCTTCCACCTCCGAGGTGGACATGAGGTGTCCGGACACGTTCAGCATGTCGTCGATGCGCCCCGTCACCCACAGGAACCCGTCTTCGTCGCGTCTCGCCCCTGTAACGAACATCATCATGAAGTAGGAATTATATGTACGAGTACATCATTCCTAGCCGATTCAGTACCTACACATAGGTATACATGCATTTTGTTGTAAGATTTTGATAAGGGAATCGAAGCGTCTAAGTCAGGCATCAGCACACGGTCGTCAAAGATTCTATTCAAAAAGCAGCGAAGTTGTACATAAATGCCAGTAGAATGGCGTCATAATGGCGTGCAAACACTTTTTTTGGCAAGCCAGAGCAGATCGGGCTTACTTTTTAGGGTTCCGTAAAACGGTACGAACGCTAAAAACGGAACCCTTATAAGGTCCCTATGTTGTCCGTCAGTCAAGTCCCTTTAGGAGGTATAGAGTTGAAATTAAAATCATATTTTTTCACATCTTCAAGGGACCATAGACCTGAGTATGGTCCCTTGAAGATGTGAAAAAATCAAACTTCTAAGTTAACGTAAAAAATATATGGTCGTTTATGTTATGTCACAAAAAACGTACATTTCGGCTCTCTCACGGAAACCTTGGGTACTTTCCGTTGAAATATGAAATTTGGCAAGTAATACCGTCTTATACTACAAGTACCTAATACCTATAGAGAAAAATCTGAGAACCATATATTTGTAATTAAATCATAAAAAATATAGTCTATATTAAAGTATTTGTACGGAACCCTCGGTGGAGTTCGACTTGCACTTGTCCGATTTTTTTAGGGTTCCGTAGCCAAAATGGCAAAAACGGAACCCTTATAGTTTCGTCATGTCCGTCCGTCCGTCTGTCCGTATGTCACAGGCATTTTACTCAAAAACTGCACGATGAATATTGATGAAATTTGGAATATAGGTGTCTTGTATGAGCCGCTACTTAGTTTGGTAGTTAAATAATTAAAATAAATATTTTTAGGGGGGGCACTCCATACATGTTATAGAAGGTAAAAAAAAATGTTTTCAGAAAATATCAACGTGTGGTACATAGTTCGACAGCTCTTTTAAAAACATTTTAAGGTTCTTAATTAATGTTTTTGATTAAGTGAATACCTTTGGAAATAATCGCTCCGAAAGTTGTGAAAATTGTGCCCCCCCCCCCCCCCCTCTATCTTCTAAACCATGTGTCCGAAAAATATAAAAAAAATTACAAAGATAACGCTTAATTAATTCTTTCAACGAAAATTATTTTCAACAAGATCGGATTAACCGTTTTTGAGTTATTGCCGATAAACTGCGCTTCTCAACAAAAGGACGTAATTGCTATGAAGATACGCTCTTTTGTTGTTATACTTTTTTTACATCGTATTTTTTACCTTATAGTTACGGCTATGGAACCCTACACTGAGCATGGTCCGACATGCTCTTGGCCAGTTATTTAATACTAGCTCTAATGTCTATTACAGGCTCAAATGTCTTAATGTCTATTGGAGGGAATCTAATTCCAGGGATCCTACGCCCCTGCTAAGTAGGTACTGTAAGTATTAAAGTTGTTTACTACTTTGAAAGTGGAAAATTTATATTTAATGGTGCTAATGTAGTATGTATACCCAAACTTTAAGTAACCTAAGGACCTATATATAGTAAGGAAGGAAACTTTCAGTGCTTATTTGTTTGTTAATTATTTTCTGGTAAGTGATCATGTAACTAGGTAACTAAACTATACAAGTACCTATATATGTCCAAGTTTCACACTTCTATTAACACAAGTGATTATTTCGTGTCCTTGTCGTATTGTTAATAGCGAGACTAATGGTAATGAGTAGCAAATACATTTGTTACGCGGCGAGACAAATACCTACTTATAAATATATAAATATTTTAAATTCAACATTTTGCGTGACATTTTCTTGTTACTATCGCAGGAAAATGACACTTATTACGTAAGTGGAAAATCGCGCAAGCATCTCGTGGTACTCGTCAAACTTGCCAAACTTCAATGTTTGTGGGATAAAGTAAGTAGGCATTAGGTATAGTTTCACGAAAGTTGAGGCCACGAACACAACAATACTGTCATGTAATGACAGCGGGATTTTGAAATTACTGTTCTTTTTTCGTACCGATAGCAGGTTCAACAGTGAATTGCAAGATAGACCAAAAAGTTTGTTTAAACTATAGCCTTGTGTTTATTACTCACTCATTCATTTCATTCATTCACTTTTTTTGCAATGAGTACTTCATGTAGCTGTGTGTGTAATCATTCACCTCAACTTTCGTGAAATTACCTATAACAGACTGCAGTTGGAAAATGAATGGTGGCCGTCTAGTCTAGTGAACAATCGCAATAATCGATAAGTATAAATATCGCAGAAATCGATAGTGAAATTAGGTAACAGTTTTACTATGTCGTTCTATAAGTTCCTTATTCTGTTAGTATACCTAGATATAGCTAGATCATTAATGCACTGATGACCGAGTCTGAGTTTTAGTAGGTAGATAAGTGGATTAAAAATTTAAAATGTAAAAGAGGAGATTTCCAGCCTCTTTCTTGGTACCTACAACATGGGTACGTAACTTACGTCTTCTCCCCGTCATTGCCCTTTCGTCATTGTTTGACGACATCTTCTAGGCAAACTGGTTTCGATGGACCCTTCATCCTAGTAAGGCCGGTTTAATGTAGGTCAGCATATAAAGTGGTGACATAATCTAATATTTACTGAAGTCATTCTACTACCGTGGAGAACTATATATATGCAGGGTGTTAGATAATGAATAGATAACCTGTGAACGGGTGGCAGAGGGCACTAAGGTCTGTCATTTTTGAGATATTTTGACTTATGTCATTTTTCATAAAATTTGTACCCTCGCCTAGAATTTTTGCTGTGCCGCGCTATTATTTAAATTTTTCTTATCATTTTATATCAAAATAATCTTGAATAAATGCGCTATTAGCTGTACAAACAGCAACACACTTAACTGCCCATTAAAGACAGAGCAGAGAGAAAATGATAACGATTGAAAGAGATATACATATATATTTGTATTATATTGCTAATGCTTTTATTGGTGCTTCATATTTTTGATATGATGCACCAATATAATGTAATTTATATTTATTATTCATTCATTATTTTCCACGAATTCAATAATATGGCATTAATGTCAATAATGACGTTGGATCAGCCATAAAAGAAAAATTATTGTTTCAAAACTCTTTTGAATAATAGCCAATTTATACTCATGAACACACGCACACATGCATAACACGACGCCTTCAAGTGTGATTCTCTTTCTTGCAGTATTTCCCATTTTTGAAGTGTATAGTTAACTGTGTTGCTGTTTGTACAATAGCACTTAAAGCTAGCGTAACTATTGTAATTTTTTTAATAATTTTATTCAAACTTGGGAATGGAGTATTATTTGAAACTTTGGTCGAACATTGACCGCGTGTGTTGTAAAAAAAATACATCGACACTGGCGTTCTTATTAGCTTAAATACATGTGCATTTAATGCACATTTTAAAACAGTAAACGTGATGTAATTAATTCCATTACTAGAAAAAAATACTGAATAACAAGCGGTGACCGCACATTACGCGGCCGCAGTAGGTACAGTACGGCCGACGTCTCTGTAGTAAAGGGCTGACCGTTTTCTCTTATTTTGTAAATGTGTTACTCGTATTATTGTATTCTAACCTGCCTGGGCCTATCTTTTGGTATAACTGTTTGATAGTACAAACAATTTACTGATACAAGTAGGTACTTAGTCCGGAACGCCGATATTGAAATCATCGAAATGTTGGTTTTGATGTAGATATTTGAGTTCAAGTTAAATTATTTACCCCACAATTATGACGAGACGAATAAAAATTCGTACGAAAAGTATCACGCTTTAACGAGCAATGCCATTTTTAGGCAATAATAGTAATTTTATCACTTCTTAATTTGCTAACTATGTCCGCCAGTCCAACTTATGGGCCCACATTGTGTCTGTAGAGTGATTGTAAGTACTACAAACAAAAAAAACTGGCTAAATTCGGCGCGCGGCAAGCTCTACAGATTCCAAACTAAATGTAATAAAGAATATGTTTCTGTAAAGTAAAGCATTTTAGTAGATCGCACTTTACCAGCATTTTTAAGCCGGAAGATGAACACAGAAATATATCGAGGTATAGAAGGAAAAAGTGTATGTACCTCGCGTGCTAATAAGAAGCGACGATGACCTACTTTGGACGCCATCAACTTCAGTTTCCGTCAATATTTATCAGATTTGTAAATCTAATAATAATAGTATAATTAATTGATCAAATGCCACCAAATGAAATGGAAAATCTATGTTTTTCTTCACTAAATTACATTTTTGGCGTCAAACGCCAAGCGAAAAACGGTACACGCTTGATTCTCATACAAATCGACGAACTATTTCCTTCCACCGTACAAATTTACGGTTATTGGATTTTTTTTTACTTGTGCTACATGACATTGCTTCTGACCTAACTTCATGATTCTAGTTCAACGGTAATTACCCTAGAGGTTTTGATACCGCTGCGAGCGTCAAAATATGCGGCGTAAACGGAGCGTAAACGGCCTTATATACGGAATATCTTAGAAGTTTGATTTTTTCACTGCTCCATAGGATTGCAGACCTGAGTATTCGATACGATTTCAGCTTGATACCTCCACGCGTTCTTGAGAAAAAGGGTCTTGACAGACGGACAACAAAGCGATCCTATAAGGGTTCCGTTTTTTTCTTTTGAGGTACAGAACCTTAAGAAGTACAGTCGGCAATAAAAGCTTGTCACAATTTTTTTTTCACAGAAAATGATTTCTCCGTAGACTTACCGTCTCCGGTGCAATAATATCCAGGGAACTTGGAGAAGTAGACCTGCTCGTAGCGGTCGTGGTCGCCCCACAGCGTGCGCATGATGCCCGGCCACGGCCGCGAGAACACCAGGTAGCCCTCGCCGGGCCCCTCGATCTCCACGCCGTTCTCATCCAGCAGGGATGGCTGCACGCCGAAGAATGGGAAACCCTGGAATAAAGCAAAGGTTTTATTTTTTCAATCTTTTAGTTTTACGGCTCGCCGCACTCAGCTGCGCGAGTTCGCCCGGCACTGGCGCTGGCGACGTAGCCGGACCAAAATCTTTAACTATTGGAATACTATACCTAATAGTAAATTATGTATCCAGGGCGGTATAATAAAGAATAACCCAGATCGCAAGTGTTTGTGCCATAAATATGCGCTCTCTTTATTACCTCCCGTGTTTTCTTAATATCCATAAGATAAGGTGCTAATGTTAGGCAACCCGGTGGGA
Source organism: Eudemis profundana (assembly GCA_947034925.1). NCBI lineage: Eukaryota > Metazoa > Arthropoda > Insecta > Lepidoptera > Tortricidae > Eudemis > Eudemis profundana. The sequence goes on from OX344794.1 coordinate 34,881,563, forward strand.
ATCGAGTTCTACGGACGCCACGCCACTGCTCGCTATCCAGTCGTTGACAAGTCACAAAGCTTATTTGAACAGAATGCAGCAATCGTAGCAGCAAATCACAAATTGATATACAATTGCTCTCCAGTCAAAATCAAAATCCTAAGCTCAGTCCTCAGTCTCAGAGTTGATAGCTCAAGTACCTGATCAAAACCTTAGGCTAGCAACCTAACGGTTTAGGGATATATATGTGCGTCCAGGTACGTCGTCGTGGTTTTCATAGAGAAATAAGCCCTTTTGTAAAGACACTCTTCTTGTGAAACCTAAATCTATACCTATTAATACCTAGTAACTATTAGTGAACGCGCTCACGACATCGTTCGCAGAGGTAAAATAAGTTAGAAAATGTATTTTATGCCACACCACACCTGCCACACAAGTGTAGACATAAAATGACACACAACACAACAGCTCGGGCCGCAAACTTCTGCGATCTCGGCCTTTCTTTGTATTACCACCCTAGTTATTACACAACTTTCTTTGTATTACCACCCTAGTTATTACTATTTTACTTCGACATAGTCAAGCAAAAAGTAACCCATGTGTTAAATGGGGTCATAATCTACCTGTATACTAGGGATGTTACGGAGGTGGGTTTAATGGAGCCTATCCGTATCTGGAGTTTTCAAATTTGAATTACCGGAGGCGGACCCGGAGCCGGAGTTTTTAAAATTTGTTTTACCGGAGCCGGATCCGAAGTCGGAGTCGAAGTAGTAACCGGATCCGGAGTTAGTACCGGAGGCGGAGTAGGCAGAGTAGAAGCTTTTCTACTAAAATACAGATGTGTTAAGAGAAAGTCTAATAAAACAACACAATCTAAATAAGAAAAAAAAACCCTTAAATTTGAAATAAACGTCTATTTCAGAGATGACCTATAACTTTATGAAACTGTTTTTTATATGCGAAATAAAACCAAATCGTAAGTAAAATGCGTACATATTTAGATATGTATAATGTAATAATTCAAAGCAATTATAAATTAATTGCTAATAGAATTGCAAGTGATTAGATTACTAAGATAAGTTTTTATTAAATTTTGGGACAAGCGGGGTACTTATATATATAATGTAATACTGTGCACATCGATTCGATGCGGTGGCCTTTTAAAGAAGTTGTTGTTCCCCATTCCTAGAGTAAACTGTCTCACACAATTCACACTTTGCCAAGTTTACGTCTATATTAGTATAGTAGTTCCATATTACACTGGTAAATGGCTTCATTTTTAAACTAATTCAATATCTAACTAACCAATGTATAAGGCAAAAAGCGAGCAATCATGAGAGATAGGTAATTCCCGGCGACAAGTCGCAAATTGTAGGTGCGCGTCGTTGACGCGGCCAATGCATTTTTCTTAACTCCGGTGTTAAAATTTACCGGAGTCGGAGTCGGGTGCCGGAGGTATAAAATACAAAATAACAGAGCCGGAGCCGGAGGTGTGAAACCAAACGGAAGTTTCGGTTTACCGGAGCCGGAGGCGGAGCTCCGTAGTATCCCTACTGTATACTAAATTTCATGAACGGTCCGATAGTTATATAGTCTGCCCACGATTTTATTATATGTATACAATAGATAGACATAGCCAGTACCGCAGCGCCGGGCTTCATAGGCGTGGCTCCAGGCAAGCTTGTGATGACGTGGCCGCCCGTCTCCGTCTGCCAGAAGGTGTCCGCCACGGAACAGCGCCCGTCGCCCACCAGGTTGTAGTACCACAGCCAAGCCTCGGGGTTGATTGGCTCGCCAACGCTCCCCAGCACTCGCAGCGTCTTCAAATCATGCCTGACAACACATCACTCAAATTAAGTTGATTATTAAGAAAGCAAAATAGTACTTATTGATATAAGTGCGGAGTGCGGAAAATAAAGGTGTCTTGGCCCGAGCCGCCAGGCGAGGGACTAGACTCGGGATGAGTCAGTTGTCACCTTTCCGCCAAATCAAAATTAACTATTTTGGGAAGACAACTGTATTTGTCTCAATAATTTAATTTAAACATGAATACGCTATTAATTTATTTTTGTCACTTTATGTTTGATTTATTTTATTTGCAATTAAGTGTAGTCTTAAGTGTACGAAAACTAGCTGAAAAGTAGAAAAGCACTATAGTACCTACGCGACATATAACTTTCCGCGGGATATAGATACAGCTACGAAGAGCGCCGCTTTTTGAGCAAGTGTATTAAAAATATACCATCACTAACTGGTTACTAACAACTAAAAATCTGTTGACACAAATTACTTAGGTACATTAACAATCTAAGTCTTCTCAACAATTGTTAATAAACTACCTACATTCTTTTTTATACTGAACAGATTTTTTTCAGACTAGACGCATAGGAATTTTGTACTATTTCGTATATTTTTAAATAAGTTTTTTTTAATTATTCAATGGAATTCTAAGATACAGGCCAAGCCTAGTTTGGGCCCCTCTGCCTTACTATTTCTATCACTGTTTATATACTTTTATTACCCGACTACAGCGAAGCAAAAAGAGGGTCATGATTTATTTTAAAAGTACACATTTAAATGTAATGTATGTAATGAGGGTTATGTACCTACCTACTGATTTCTGAGAGAAGTAAAATATTCTTATTAGTAGAAACTAACTCCCAACAACATTCTGTTGTTCCTCATTTTTTTACTGCATTGGCGACCACCGCGGTTTTCAAGTTACTAAATTGTTTCAATGTCAAATTGTACTAACTAAGATCCCAAGCCGCTAAATGAAAGATAACAGTCGTATGTGTTCAGTTATTTTTAACCCTCGGCGCAAGGTTGAGGGCTGTTATGTCTAGTAGTTTGAAGCCTTTGTGTCTGCGCTATTGTATCTCCAGAAAGAATGGACTGAACTAAAAGTGTTTTATGTTTTGTTTTGTAACTTTGGCCGTAGACAAGTGTCATTTAACTAGAGTTAAAGCCATAGTGACTTTTGTCCATATCTACAAGATCAAAGTCCATTTTTAACCCGTCTGCGGCGAAGCCCAAAGGAGGGTTATGAGTTTTTAACCATAAACTGCTGGAACGACGATGTCCCTTTTAATTGGTTACAAACTGACGTTCACATTAGAGCACATGACGTCAAAATTAAGGTTTTGTCGTATATAGCCCAGGGAACCTTCAACGGTTTAAAATGTCAGGTATATACAGAGTGATTCGGGAGACACGAGGGAAACTAACCCTACGGATTTAGTAAATGTTATTGGATGGTTCACTATCCTATTCAAGTGAAACACCACACCTTTTCCCTTTTTACCCGACTGCGGCGAAGCCCAAAGGAGGGTTATGTGTTTGACCTGTATGTATGTATGTCCGTTCCTGTGTCCGCTCGTAACTACTCAACGGCACAACCGATTTTGATAAATGATACATCATTAGATTCGTCTTGATGGCGCGAGTCTCACTGGGTATAAAGTTCGTAAAAATAAACAAAATGGCGGATAAAGTGCACCGCGGTCGGGTTTTTTTTAGTAAAAATATTTATTTGCTTTTTGTTAAGTAAGTACAAACCTTAAATTTCTACGATCATGGTCACTGTTAAAGTAAGATTTAACCTCTTTAACTATTATAACAGCACTATGATTTAGTATGAAGAAAAAAAAATTACAATAGGTATCATTTGGGCAATGTCAACGATTACAAATAGGTATTCACAGGTAAAACGACGCGTATCGAACAGACCATGAATGTCGTAAAACTCTTTGTTGACAACACACAAAAAAATATTAATAGTTAATCTAACTAAATAATAGGTACCTACTGGTACCAAACAGCAGCTTATAATTTACTGAATCAGTAGAGTTGATCCTGCTCACGTCTCCCGAATCAACCTGTATCCAATATATAATAAATACAGTAAAATAAGTAAATTGTTTCATTCTTGTATGTATTTCTACATGTCACGAAAACCTAAGAAGTTGTCATGGTTTATTTTATTTTTCGTAATTTTTCTCACGAAAATAAAATAATTTTAAACGTAAAAATACATACCTACTTACAATAACAAAGATGCATGGAATGGATTTCACACAGCCCTGGCGTCCTTAATTTGAATGTTGGTTCATTCAAATTAAGGACGCCAAAGGCTGCGTTTATTGCGTATGCGTATTAAGTATCGTGAAATAGTACATTACACAACTAGGGTGGTAATACAAAGAAAGGCCGAGATCCCAGAAGTTTGCGGCCCGAGCTGCAAGCGAGGGACGTAAATATGCGATCGAGGGCTTTCTTTATTACCTCCCGTGTTGTGTACATCATTTTATGTCTACACTTGGCCAGAAAGCGGCTTTTTCCGTACGCGTGGCGTGAGGAAAAAGGCACTTTATGGCCAAGTGTGGCATAAATATTTAAATATGTCGTTCTTGAACTAAAGGTACCAAATACACCAGTTCTACTCAAATATAAGCAGTCATTCCTGGGCGTTTTCCAAAATAAATACCGGGGTAGCTACTTTCTCAAAATATGGACTTTTGAGGTTTTTATGGCTCAGAATCGTTAGTACTTTCGAACCTTATAAGTGAAAAATGTGTCCCAAATTTATTTTTCCATTACGTCACCATTTTGTACTTAGGTATGTTTGTATGAACGTGACGTAAGTGGAAAAAAAGTTTTTACGTATGCTGTTCGAAAGTACCAACGATTCTGAACCAGAAAAACCTCAAAAGTCCATATTTTGAGAAAGTAGGTACCCCGGGATTTATTTTGGAAAACGCCCTCCTACGTTTACTTTTAGATTCAGTTTTCACTGGCGAGCCATTAGGATCATTAGGCAATAACATTACCTACATTTGAATTATAGTTGGATATTATCCATGTATTCGTGAATGATGCAAAGTATAATTGATCAGACGCACTGATTACTTAAGGTGGATTTAGACCAAACGAATTCTAACACATTCTAACCCCACTCTACCAAATTCTTTGTGTACAAACAAAGAGTTTGGTAGAGTGGGGTTAGAATGTGTTAGAATTCGTTTGGTCTAAACCCACCTTGATACGAGTACTCGTACTTTGTAGGTATACCTTCTTTACCTACGTCGCCAGAGGTGGCGACTACAAGTGCCTATAGGTACCTATACCTACTCGTGCATAACCTGGATATTCAAATCAGTTGTATAAATTGATTAAATACATTGTAACCAGTTCATTAAGGGCCAGTAAGTCATCAGCATGTATAATTTATCGTGTGATCTTGTTTAAGAATCCCTCTAACATGGTTCCCCTTCAATCCCTCCAATAAGGTTGTGTTACGATTTTTGTGAATTTCTAAAATAACTATACGAGCTAGGAAAACCATTATATCTTTCCTGTATGATATTAATAATCGGTAATTATTACACATTTTTCTGTTCAGCAAGTTCGAAAGTAATAAGGGGGAATAAATTTTGGACATTTAACTTAACACTATTACAAATTTCAATTCGATAGCAGCAGTAGTTCCTGAGATACGTGGCTGTGACAAACGGACAAACACACAGACAGAGTCGAACCATGAGGGTTCCTTTTTTACGATTTTGGTACGGAACCCTAAAAAAGGAAACCGACTTGTAATGAATTTTAGTAAAATGCGTTATAATATAATGCGTGTTAATGTTATATGAATTGGAAATTACCAATAAAAAAAAACAAAGAAATATTAAATTCTGTTATTACTTTTTTATTTCAATGACGAACAGGTGCTTATAGCTTAGGTGCAAACCCAGAGTAGCGAGTTTGCACCTAAGTTGTACAAAAACGTTCCGGAATTTCCCGCTTTTTCGGGAACTCGGCCATTCTCACGAAGTATAACTGCGTCTAATTATTACCGCGTGGCCATACATTTAGTGGGCGATTCTCCTAGCGTTTTGACCGCGCGGTTTGACAATCATTGTTGTCCGCCGATTATTTACTATAACGAAAGGACAAATCGTGACAATTTTGATAAAACTAGACTTAAACTCGGGACTGTTTTTCGGTTTCATAAAAAGTTAACTCTAGGCATCGTTTTTTTGAACAATATTTACTGAGACAATAATGACGAAAATAAAACGCCGTAAAAACGCTGAATATTGGCCCTAGTATGAATACAGCGTCGCGGTAATTAGGTGACCGCAGACATACTTCGTGAGAATGGTCAAACTATACTATACTCAAGAACCGGACCAATAAATAAAAACCCCAGTTATTTTGGGGTACCTATTTGGGACTGAAGGTATAGGCCGGTTGAACTTACCTCTTGACGTAGTCATCCCCGAATTTGGTAAGAGTCCTGATGGCAGTTGGGGCTGTATAGAATTGGGACACCTTGAACTTCTCCACGATGGCCCAGTAGCGGTCGTTGTCCGGGTAGAATGGCGTTCCTTCAAACTGGTGACAAAATAACAATGACTCAAGTTTGGCATATCGAATATGGGTAGGTACAATGGAGCGGCTTTTTTGTTAGACTTCTTTTAGTTTTTAGCGTACCGACAAGAAAGTCTCATTAGCCGGATTACCAAGGCTAACTTGACCGCTACAACTACAACCTACTAGATTAGTTATGTTGGTCTGATCTGGGCGCTGTTTTGGCAGAGCGATCCGCATTCTAAAGCACATGCAAAAATTTTACACGCATGTTCGAATTAGGGTTGCCACCCGTACTATAATATATAGTATCGTACTATATTTCGCCCCTATGTACTATATGTATACTGTTGAAAGAATATATAGTACGCAAACATACTACATGTTCGTTGCCACTTCCACTGTTGCACTTACATATTTTAATAAACTTCGACTAAAATGGAACGCACCCGTACCGGCCGGCCGTACCTACCTATTTACCACCGTAGCACCGCGTTTGCGTTGCGAATTTCTGACGGACTCCTCATGCTCTGCACTTTGGCAATGCCGGAGTGCGTCGTCATTGCCAAAGCATGAGGATTCCGCGATTATACATAATACATAACAAAACGTCATAGTAATGTAGTGTAGTGTCTCGCGAATATGTTTAGCTTATGGCTAGTTTTAACCGACTTCAAAAAACGAGTACCAGCACATGAAAAATAACTGCAAATAGTTCATTTAATTACTTAAATAGGTAGTATGTGTTTATGTTAGCATAATAAGTTAATTTAGAAATCCAGGGAAATGTAATAATAAAATTAAATTGTGTCCGCCTCCATACAACTCAAAATTGAAGCTGACGGCAAAGTTTATGTATATAAGCATCCGAATTTCCGATGCCTGGTTATAGCTTAATGTTAACCTCTATAAAATATCTTACTGAGAAGTATTTTAGATTATTGAACGATTAAATAAATTCATTAAATAAAATAATGTACCTGAACAATAGCAATGGCTGAATAAAACAAGCAGTTGATAGGGAGAAAAAAAGGTTTATGTGTATATTTCTAAACAGTCATGCTTAGCATGTGTGGGTAAATGCGTGATATCGCAAACGATGGGATAACAACTAAGTATCACTAGATGCGGCTATTTACTGGGTAGCACGAGCTTATTTCGCTTACAGTGGTAAATATGTTATGATAGATGCGATTAGTGCGATCAAGGTTCCACCCAAGGTGACCGTTGGGGTCGTTGGAAAGGCGGTAGAAGTTGGAAGTGATACGGCACGCGTCAACAGAGACGGATTAGAAACGTAATATAAACTTTGTTGATGTTCAAACAATAACATTACGATGCGTTCGGTTTAACTCTAACGCTTCTTTATGTAAAGGTTACACTGTTGCTAACAAGCTATGTATGATATCCGAGGAAAATGCTACACTAATTCCTTGTTCCAAACTACGGTCCCATATTGTACAGATAGACAATACAACCGACGATCAGTAAAATATATTTTTATTTGGTAGTCTAAACTCCAAACTTTATGATGTCAAGTAAACTCAATCCCGACCGACCCGTCCCTGACACGAAAGTAATGATTCTAGATCTAGAAGAAACATCAGACAAAGGTAGAGAAGGATGCGACAACACAACCAATTCATAAATTAAAACTAGCTTTTATGTATACTACATGTTCATGCAGATAATGGTAAAATATTATATTTAAGTAGGATCACTTTTCCAAAGATTTAGTACGAATTACGGTTGTGTACCTACGCTCCGGTGCACTCCATTACTTAGATATATCGACAGTTGAACGCATCTCGGTCTCACTACATAGGTCACCTTGGGCATGTGGTCTAAGGCCCTTGTTATGTAATTACCTTCCATGACCTCTATTCTTTTATTTACGTTCTTACTGGCTTCTAGGTATTAGTATTAACCTAACATACAACAGTACTAAATATTAATTACCGTCAATAGACAAGTACGAGTAGCATTATTAATAAAATATTTAGAATATATGCCTATATTCTAAATAGGTATTTATTCTTAGCACAGGCGAAGTTAATAAATAGATAATTACTAGTGTCGTATCTAGAACAATAATTGACAACATTTCATTTTTTCAAGTGGGCTGTTTTATGTTTTTTTTCATTCAAAAATATTAAGTGAATAAATAGCGAATGTTTGAAAGGTCGTAAACGACATATGACGTCACGAGTACGGATTTTCCTTTGCCCCTTGCTTTAAAAAAAAATGGGTCGTGACGGTTGATTGATTTGAGGTTTACGTCATTGTCATATAATTGTCAACACAAATTTTCTTCAATAAAATTACAAGTAAAAACGAAAACATGGCATCAAAAGAAACTAAAAACTGTTTTATAAGAACGTGTAGTAATAACACAAGACTGACACCACAAAAAAAAGTTATTTTGTGTCCCTGCTGGGCAAAATGAGGCATGGTGTCGAGCGGCGGGGCTAGATCGTGTTCCTAAAAGGAAGTTATTCATCTGTGAAGATCATCTCGATGTAAGTACAACCGAATAATATACTTAACGTAGCCCACCTTTGTATTAGATTCGTAGTGGACTATTTACTGATAAAGTTTACTGTACGTACTCATGTGTTGTGATATTTAACTTAACTAGCTAATATAACCTTGTTTATATAGGACTTTCTTAAATAGTTATTGGCACTTGCACTTACAAATTCTTGCAGTGTGCATTGAAATCACCCTCACGGTGTTCAGGCTTATGCTTATTATACCTATTTGTCATTTCACAGTTGGAGAAAGACATGGAAAACTATAGATATTGGAAAGTCATGAATGTCAATGCAAAACTGAAACCTCGTCTTCCAGCATCACTCACAAGAAGACCGTTAAAAGAAGCAAACCAGGCAGCACCGTCAACCTCTCATGATGAACCTACACCATCTTCTGCATCCTGAGGTGTAATGTGCTGCCCTATTATGACAACCCAAAACATACTAGTTAAGGTAGCGACAAAAGACAAAACAACACATTGTAATTTGGAACCACAAACTTATATATTTGGAAAATAAATATACTCGCACTAAGCCTTACAGTTTTATTTCTTAGGATAATGTTATTAGTTTCATATACAGGTACAGGTATATATAAAGCAAAAATAGGGCTCAATGTAGGGCACACAATATGGGGTAGAAACTATCTATACGGTACGAAGCGGCACTATACGAAGTTCGAGACGATAAGGCAGCTTTTGCACCTCGTATCCCAGCCAAATTATATTTATCGTCCGTTTGTATGAACTCTAACATCATGGCAGTATCAACCCATGGCAAGTTGGTACTAAATGCTTGCACAAATCCATCTGAGGTCTTCATTTTTATGAGGTTCAATAAGTCCAAATACAAGTGCCAAATTTTCGTTTAAAGAAGCAGCGATATCCGTTTTTATTGCGATGTAAGCGTGAAAAGAAGCAGCAGTGTCCGTTATAAAAGCCAAGTCGTCAAGTATTTCAAGTGGAGCGAGAGTAATATCGTAAAATAAGAATAGTCGTTAACACCGAAATGTAAGAACTGAAAATGTCATTTGAAAACTTTTGACAGAGTGTGACAACCGGATACATGAAAAAAATGATAGATTTAGTTTTGTCTTTGGTCTATTGTCTATGTACGTACTATCTACGTCACATTTCCGGTTTACAGTTTTTCGCGATTATCTTGGAAATTAACGGGTAAAAAAATAAAATAACTGCCTCGTTACATACGGGAAGCATATTTGCCGAAATGGTTTTTGATTTAGCCCACTTCATATAATTTGAAATGTTGTCAATTGGGACAAACACTGACTCTGGTATGTTTGAAGGCAGAGCAAATTAGTGGGTATAGTGCGGAGTAATCATGTGACCTTGTCATATAAGGTTTACGGATACAATGACGTGTGTTATAGCAGGTTGGAACTTTCATGTCAGTCTATTGTCGTCTCTATACTTACGAGAACAGAGGTCGCGGCGTTGGCCAGCGGGGCGTATACGACGTATGTGTGGCCCGTGATCCAGCCGACGTCAGCGGTGCACCAGTAGATGTCCTTCTCCCGGTAGTCGAATACGTAGCGGAACGTTGCCGTCGCGTACAGGAGGTAGCCGGCGGTGGTGTGCAACACGCCTTTCGGCTTGCCAGTGGAACCGCTGTGGTGGAAACCATGACATCGTAAATCATAATAATACTTTTTATATGCTGTTAATTCGTCATCTTAAAAACGCGCCCGATCTCAATCGGACAAATTGTGGTATAGGTATTTATCTAATAACGCAACTGGTCGCAAAAATGTTTGCCGCGCATATGATATTTAAATTTTAACTACTTTTATTTTTCTCTTTAGTAAATTACGAGATAAACGAGAGAGCATCGCACTCGAACTCGACCTACGAAGTTGTAGTATTAACCCTTATTTATTTTACTTAACAGTAAAAAAAGTGAATATTTATTTATGCCACACCTGGCCATAAAGTGGCTTTTTCCGCACGCTGCGCGTACGGAAAAAGTCGCTTTCTAGCCAAGTGTAGACATAAAATGATGTACACAACACGGGAGGTAATAAAGAAAGCCTTCGATCGCACATTTACGTCCCTCGCTTGCAGCTCGGGCCCCAAACATCTGCGATCTTGGCCTTTCTTCATATTACCACCCTAGTTGAGTAATGTACTATTATTACCAATTACCACACGAAACTGCGATGTATGCCAAAAGTCACTAGATACAACGTTATATACCTACATGCTAACTACAAGAAAACCGGTGTTAACCACACCGGTTTTCTTGAAGTTAGTATGTAATATATTATGTACCTAGTAGTAAGTTTGCCGCATGGGACATCGCTGCACGGGACCAGACAGTCATTGCGTTTACCCGCTTGCACGAGTACCTGTAGTTACTTATACGCGACCCGCATTTTAATTACAACTTACCTATTTCCCAACAGCTCTTCAGTACACTTGACTTCCAATAGTACCTATAGTGCATAGCAGTAGGTAACGAGGATGGTGTTAGGTATAATATGTCTAATAGGTACCTACTATAACGCCTAGAGTTGCCATAAAGTTGTGCACTTGGGCAACCGCAAGCTATTGGACTGGACCAGCAAAAACCACTAGTGATGATAATGACGTACCTTAAATCTGTTACAGCCATTGGGATACGCTCGTGGTTATTTGGTTGTCGGATTCAGTAAAATAGTTTTCGAAGATAAGTTCGTCTTGTCGTGTCTTGTTAATGTTTAATTTGTTGTTCTGCTACTGTTATAGCATGGAACTAATACCACTCGATAAAGTTGAAAAGTGGTAGACCACTTTCTTGGCTTTCTGACGGTAGCTTAATGGTCATTACAATTGCGCTCATACTGTACTAGAAAGAAAATGAATAAAAAACATTATACCTATGTGACCTTCCGCGGGTAAAGGTACCTACCTTATAGACGTTGTCGCTTGCGTCCTTCTATCTTGATGTCCTATACCTACCTAGTAACGGAATCGGATACGACCCAAGCGACAACGTCCATACCTACCTTTACCCGCGGAATGTCACATACTATTTTATTCGATAATTCGATAAACCTCGTCACAAAATGTTATAAATTCAAACTTTGTATAAAAATGTTATTGACCGCTGGCAGTAGGCCTAAAGGTCAATGTACGAAATTCTTTCTGCTTAGCGATCGTACTTGCGTCCGTTCGTACACAGCGCGCAAGCGGCGCGATGTATGTTTTGTCAGAAGAAATAATGATGATGCATGAATAATATATTACATTGCTGCTATTATACTGTGCCTGTAGCAGGGCTCGAAACCGGTATTTTGCAAAAACCCCGAAACTGCCCAATATTTTGAATTATTTTATGCTTTTTATGTAGAGCTCAGTAATGTATTTAAGTCATGATTTCGTATTATTAGATTGTCTGGTTAAAAAACGAAATGATAAACCAAAGAACGATAAGAACGGAAATAATACCGGTATTTTTTTATGGAGGAAATACCGGTATCCGAGCACTGGCCTCTAGGCTCAGCGTGCGGCAGCATGCATACCTTCTTTTGGCAGTACCTAATGTTAACATAAATAAATAATTATAAGAGGATAGTATGTAATATGTACAAAATGTGTACAAATAAATAATTTGATAAACATTTGAAACAAAAATAACCACTGCTGCGATAACGAACGCGGAAAGGTTATCGATTATCGCACTTAATAGGTATGTATTTGGAATTGCATTCAAATTTATTTATTTTCAACCCTACATGCGTCGTGATTTGTTGTGTGTGATTCGTCGTGGTTTGTTTTATTTTTACGCCATGTTTGCCTCTCAGTTAGTTACGAATCAAATAGATAGATATACAGTCGCAGAAATATATCGAGATAGGTACAAGGAAATAGTTCGTCGATTTGTATGGGAATCAAGCGTATAAGATTTTGCGTTTGACGTCAAGAGTGTAATTTAGTGATAGAAAACATAAATTTTCTATTTCATTAATTTGAACAATTAATTATACCATTATTAAGAGAATTTTCAAATCTGTGACTGCGAGCAAAGAAGATCCCAGCCCTTCTTTTTGCACGCGAGGTACATACACTCTTTCCTTCTACCTCGATATTTTATTTCGTTTCATTTATTCAATATTAAATACAGTATTTCAGTTATACTAAGACACTGTGGAAATCAGCACAATAAATATTACAATAATCCAATCTTATAGCTACGCAAATTAACATATGGTCGATTGACGCGTATCCATCGCCTCACAGAACCTAAGACAATCTCGACAAACTGCCGCCCATCTACATGCAAAAATATCGCATTCCGACGCAAGGAGCGCATTGGGATGCAGCAGAGCACGGATAAGCGTCACTCCGACCTCGCTCGGGCTCAGCTAAGTTTCTTGCCGGAGTCTTCTTAGCTGGGCTAGGTTTTTAGCGAACCGGCAGCTAAAACTCCCATTAGTTCTATACACAAGTTCACATAAGGACAGGATGACCCGAGTCATCCTTCCCGCTGGTCCGCTGCTCACTCTGAGCAATCAGCGCAAAGTCAAGACCTGGTTCGACTCCAGGCGGTCAGGCCCCCACCTAGCCCGATTCTATGGAGGTGGACCGGGACAAGGAGACCTGGTTCGACCCCAGGCACCCCCGGCACCCACCCAGTCCGACCAAACTCAGGGTGGTCCGGCTAGCGATCTGATTCGACCCCAGGGAACGTCACGGCCGACCACCCGGTCCGACAATCGCTACGGCCGTGTACGGGTTGCGAGTTTGTCAGAAAAAAAAAAAAAGGATAAGCGGAGAATTACGACGCGACACCGTACGCGCTATTGGCACTGCCAGCAGGTGGCTAGTAGGTATATTTCTGTGGGTACAGTACATAAGCTGTACACATTTAAACACCACAAACAATCGCTCGATCTGATAACCCAGAGGGACCTACCTATTCTCTTTCTCGTCTATGGTGCCCATTGAACTCAAATTAAACAGTTGGGCAAAATATGGTGGTTGCCATTTTCTTTGTGATTGGAATGTCAAAATGACCTGGTCGAGATCGCAATAAGAACAAGCTTTGAACCCGGAATAAAACCATCATAAAAGCCAGGCATTCCTGTTTTTTTATCTTTCAGATAATTTGAAATGGGTCATAAGTACACATTCCAAATAATAAGCATCATTCCTGTAGAAAACAATAGTTAACTAACGGCGTGTGTGTATATCACTGAACTAACATGTTTTTATCATATAAATCTACTAACAGTAGAGGGTGTTTGCATGCATATAAGGGCCTTATCACACTTGCGATTTGCGGGCGAGTTTTCATACAAAACCAGTCGCGGCGATGTCGAGCGACGTTTGTATGGAACTTCGCTTCTAAAGGTGGATTTAGACCAAACGAATTCTAACACATTCTAACCCCACTCTACCAAATTCTTTGTGTACACACAAAGAATTTGGTAGAGTGGGGTTAGAATTCGTTTGGTCTATATCCACCTTCAGTCACCCGCAGCTCGTTCGCAAATGAGTCATTTTCAAAAAAAATGTACACAATTAAGGGATTTAATTAAAACAAAACTTAATTTATTCCTCTGTGTTACGAAAGTTACCCATATAGTTTATATGCCTAGCTTTCGTAACACAGAGGAAGCGATCGTGACTTTGTTTTTATTAGGCCCTTAACTGTGTAATTTTTTTTTGAAAATGACTCAAATAGCAAGTGTGATAAGGCTCTTAGGGTCCAGCACGAAACTTGAGAAACCAGGCGCACATCGGACGTCGACGTCGACCCACTTACTCATACCTACAAAAAAATCAGAGTGACCAAAATACAAGCCATCTTAGAGGTATATCTTACAAGTACCTAACCTATTAACTACTAACCTGGTGTAAAGCATGAACAGTGGTTCCTCGGCCTCCATCCATTCTGGGGGGCAGATTGTGTCTTGTCCCTCCATCATATCGTGCCACCACACGTCTCTATCCTCGTTCCATTTGTACTGTACAAACGAGTTGCATTCATCATTTAATTTACGGTTAAATTTTAAAATAAGCATACGACGAAACACTATACTATACCCCTAAGACAAGTTCCCAAATATACCAACTAATAACTAAAAATTAGTGAAGCATAAACTCACCAGTGACGAGATGTCATCAGGTAGTTTCCCGCATGGCGTAACCCTCGCGAGATGGGACACCACTACGCATTTATCAACGGTGTGATTGTGCTTGGTCTGGGCCTTCTGGAGTGCCTCGTCGCACGTATTCTTCAGCACCAGCAGCTTCTCGCCACGCCAGGCGCCGTCGGCCGTCACCAGCACCTTAGCTTTGCAGCTGGACATTCGCTCCGAAAGCGAATCTGAAGAAAATCCTGCGAACTGCGTATATCCTTACATCAGCAATCAATATTTTCATGACTAAATATAATTTAATAGCAAAAATATATCTAAAAACTTACCACAACGGAATGTATGGCCCCAATTCTCGCGCACGCCAACATGCACACGACGGTCTCCAGGATCATGGGCATGTAGATGGAAACGCGGTCCCCTTTACCAACGCCATTTGCTCTCAAAGCGTTAGCGAATTGGCACACCAGGTCCATTAACTTCCTGTACGTGACGCGACTGTAGTCGTCAGGGTGGTTCCCTTCCCTGAAAACCAATGGATCTTATTTTTAACTGACAAAAAAAAACAAAAAAATATACAGACGATTTTGGAAGTCGGTTAAAAAGGAAAAACACTAAAAAGACAAGGTAAAGTCAGTACAATTAGGAACCATCTGAAATCTAGATACAATGTTCCGTACACTACCGCAATTGCTTACTTAGTCAGACCAGTCATGGTCATGGCTACTGTACCAGTTTACGCAAAGGCCATTGCTTACTCTATGCAAGGTCGATACTATGAAACTATCTCATTATTGTCAAGATAAACACAACATTTCTTTGACAAGTCACATACGGTATTATTTCATAATCATTGCGCTATTTAAATCCTAATTCGACTACAAACAATAAAATTGCTGTGAAAGCAAGGTGATTGACTCGAGTTAGTACTCGTAATAGGGACCTACTTTTAATTAAGTAGTCATGGGCTGATAAACAGTGTTTCGCGTTATTACAAAAATGGTATCAGGGTTAGCGTTAGCGCACTGCGCCAGGCTCCTCTAAGAATTATTTGAAACCGGAGATTTATATCACCACGATCATAAATAATATGCGTACTTTTAATTAGAGGTACATAAAAACGCCTGTTTGAATGATTATCTAACTTAGTGACCGAGTACCAGACAAATAAGTAAAGTAGGTACCTACCTATGGATTCACTCTAATGTCTTGTATTGTTCAGTTGCGCTAAGTATTCGTGAACTAGATAGAGTTCAGGGCTCGAAACCGGTATTTTGCAAAAACCCCGAAATAGCCCAATATTTTGAATTGTTCTTCTTTTTATGTAGAGCTCAGTAATGTATTTTTCATCACACTTGCTCGTAAAGGGTGTTATAATACGCGGGCTTATAGACCAGCTCGAGCCGTTTTACCTCCCGTGGGTTATAAAAATCTATAACTCCCACGGGAAGAAAAACTGTATGAAAATCTATAACTCCCGAGGGAGTTATGAGTTTAGTTTTAAAATATAGAACCTACCCGTACGTCATTTCAGACTAAGGAGGTTTCAAATCAGCCAAGGCTTATTTCACATCTTCAAAACTTGGCTACAAAACCAATTTTAGTGTATACAAAAATTATATGGTATATTTATTTCAGTCAATTATTATTTCAGTATTTTTTGCAATTATTTTGATGTAAATAAAATAATTTAGTTTAAAATTTTATTGTGAAAATCGGTACAATCTGGCGGTACTGCCTGTCAAGTTTGAAAACTAAACGCAGTTCTTAGCATTATCTGTGGAAGACTATATGAAAAAGTTGACAATAAATAATTTTATCTTTGTCTTATTTTATTTTCGTCGCAAATGTGATGAAAAACATTGTGTGTACCACGGGCAGTAAGGGGATTACAAACTCGAGT
The DNA here is from genome assembly GCA_947034925.1 of Eudemis profundana. NCBI lineage: Eukaryota > Metazoa > Arthropoda > Insecta > Lepidoptera > Tortricidae > Eudemis > Eudemis profundana. The sequence continues at coordinate 34,898,448 of OX344794.1, forward strand.
CATTAAAAGCCCTCCGCCTACGGCGTCGGGCTTCTAATAGACTCTCGTTAGTAAATCCCTTCTTACTACCCTCGGTGCACAATGTACTATAAGTCATGATTTCGTATTATTAGATTGTCTGATTAAAAAACGAAATGATAAACCAAAGAACGAAAAGAACGGAAAGAATACCGGTATTTTTGTATGGAGCGAATACCGGTTTCTGAGCCCTGCTAGAGTTTTGGTAGTGTAACCCATTTCGTAGGATAGCACGAGAAAATCCTACTACCTATATGTGTAGGTACCTAATCGAATCGTAACCGTGTGAATCACTGTGAATCATGTGAACTTTGTAGATAATTCTGAGTTATCTAAAATTGGTGACAGATTTGGTCACACAGTTACTTCATTTATATAAGTAGTCGGACTAAGTACGCTAAGTTTGCAGAGGTCGAAAAAAAGTTTTATTAAAAAATATATATATGGCAACATGGAAAAACTACAGCAAGAGGATTATTTAATCTTGGTACTTGGCAATAATTATTTTCTTTATTACAAAATGTGTCTATACTCCGGTTTTTTTAGATGTTAAAATTTGGTAAACAAATTTGACATCTGTTAACTTGAGGTATTTTATCAGGTACATTGTGTGAGTGAATACTTAATTTTTATATACGTTTGCAATTATTATTTTAATAATTTGTGGAAATGTTGCACAATAAAATACCCAAAGAGGCAGAGGTTTTGAAGCTATGGTCAGGTTTTTAAACCATATGAGCACGTATGTCGAAAATCTTTTATAAGTATACATTATATTACTATGCCTTGGCTTGGCCTACTAAGTGGGTACTTTAGGCTTATAACTAATGAATTAATATCGGACAAAGAAAACGACATAATAAATATCATGTACTTTTAAATTGTTCATTGTTAATTACAAATGTTAACGACCACTGATTCTTTTGTTTACCAAATTTTCACATCTAAAAAAACAGAGTATAGGTACATAACTACTGAAATAAATATCTGGGTCAGTCTTGCACACATCGATCTAGTTCCAACCAAACTAAGTGAGTTGATCCAGGGTCTTGGATAATTTTTATGTATTTAAGTATTATATTAAAATACGTACATGTATAAAGCGTTGCTTATTTTGGTTGGGACTAGATCGATTTCCGCAAAACTGTCCTGAATATTTATTTCAGTAGGTATGCAGACATATTATATACTTATTAAACGGAAAGATATTTGCCTAGTATCAAGACTAATTAATCCTCTTTTTTGTGATGTTGCCATATGCATTTTTTTAATAAAACCTCTTTTTGAACTCGGCAAACTTAGTGTAGTCGCACTTCTAGGTGTTTCAATAAATGAAAAAGCGTGTATTTCACAAGATAGGTTTTTTAATCGTCATAAAATTAATGATAGATTTAAATAGAGTTTCATGCTTCGTACCTATTCATAATCATAACCTGCCAGTGCCAACTTAACTATAGTATCCTTTTTATGATTTCCATATACACCGTGTTTTTATTGATTTCCGTTAACTTCGTTCGAGGGCACATTCTCCAGATCTAATTAAGTTAATTTCTCTAGAAACTAATGTTGTAACTCATACCGTTTTTAAAATTTTCATAATCTTAATTTAATCACCAACCAGATAAATGAGCTGTCATAATCCCAACACTGTCATAGTTGACGTTAATTTTTGACTAACTCAGAAGTATCTATTAAAATGGTTATCAACTCAATATTAATTTATTTTGTATGAAAAGTTTTTTAGTTTAACAAATAGCGATATACCAGGTAGCTTCTGTTGACGTTAGGGTTGCCAGATTGAATTACCCTATTATCGGGAGCAGGAAACAATATGTCGGGATTTTGAGACTATGGTCAGGAGATGCCCCGCGCGCTCGACGCGCGTGCTTTTTTTTTAGCCTGAAAGAGCAGAAATTTTCGCTGGCCGGACCACCCTGAGTGGATCGGACTAAGTTTTAAAATGAAGTCGTTTGTCGGGAGATTTTCTTCTTTGTCGGCAGTCGGGAGGACATACGAAAAATCGGGAGAATCCCAATTCCCGACCATCTGGCAACCCTAGTTGACGTACGAAGCATGTACGAGGCAACCTGTCGAATTTAACGGAAATAAAAAAAAAACACGGTGTATTCTAACCTACCGTAGATAGGTACCTACATTTTACAAAACGAAGTGAAATAAGTCAAATGTCTCTTTTTTGCTTCGGCTTAATGGGGTAAAAAGTATGCAATGGCCCTATCCTATGTTGGCAGGGTTATTATCTACCCGTATACCAAATTTTATTGCCCGCACAAACAAAATTACAAATCTTAACAAACTAGGTAAGGTAAGGTGGGGTAAGACGAGCACTGGGGCAAGACGAACACTTGTATGGAATTTTCATACTGTCCGTCTTACCCCGGGCAAAATAAACTATGTTCGTCTTACCCCACCTTACCTTACTTATTTTTAACACTCAGATACTGTTTTGGAAAAATCTCTAAATGTAGAAAAACTGTTTTTCAGTGATTTTATTAAATATATGTCTAAAAAGATAAAATAGATAGATAGACAAACAGTCTGATGATGATGTGATATTTAAACAATTCAAAGGTAACAGTAAGGACAATACAAATAAATTATATTAAGCGTAGGTATAAGCAAGCGTCTACAGTTTAATAGGATGATAGCAACAGGCATGCAAACAGCATCTTCACTTTATCAGCACGCTATCTCGTTGATACTCGGTGATTGTTATAAGAGATGGCAATACCCATGGATGTATAAAATAGAAGGATACTGCGCGGTCTAAGACGCGGGTGAAGCCAAGCAATGGCCGCCGAAGTGAGCATGTGTGCATTGACGGCCCAATGGCACGCACGCACACATCAACCAGCATAATGGGCCGGTCGGCTGCCATTGGGCCGTCAACGCACACATGCTCACTTCGGCGGCCATTGCTTGGCTTCACCCGCGTCTTAGACCGCGCGGTATCCTTCTATTTTATACATCCATGGCAATACCTGTTTTAAAGGTACTTTTCTAGGAGATGCTTCTTTTGTAAAACTTATTGTAGACCCGAACCGTCTACCTACTTATCGTGACGTCAGTTGGGTGGATTTCACCGCGTTTCAACCGCCGTCATCACCAATCCCGATATTATGATGACATCTTTTTAAAAATTACATAATTTTTGATCAAAACATGAAAATGTACTTTTATCGAATTTTATCAAAATAATGGGATACATTTTTAAAGTGAATAGTCGAAATTTCGGGATTGGTGATGACGGCGTTCGAAACGCTGTGAAATCCACCCTGCTGCAGAAATAAGAAACCACCTCTGCCGCCATGAGGGATGTGTTAGTCATGTTAGTGTTGTGACATAATCTGAATAAGGGTTTTCAGAAACTATTGTCACCTGTTGAAAATGCCGGCAATGGGACCTGATTAGAGGATTTTAACAGCTATTTACAAGTTGTCTCGTGTCACAGTGCTGTCAGCTGGTCGCATTATGATTTCTGAAAACCTTTATTCTGCGGGCGAGCGATGTTGAGCGTGTTCAGCGTCCCTTTACGTCTGCTGCCAGATTTGGTTCTACTCTCGTAAACGTAAAACCGAATCTGTAGGCTTATGATGCTATGCTTTGTCGTGCGATAAATAAATGATAAAGCATCCGTCACGTTCTGACAATATGACATGTGTGTGAGAGTGACGGATCATAAGCCTACTGGATATCCCAATTGTACGTTAAGGCGCAAAATCACCAAGTAAATTCGTGTTTGAGTAAATTAAATCATAGAATTTATTTATTTTAATTGAAATAATTCTTTATAGATTTTTCGAATTAACTTGTTTAATCAGTACCTCAAAAGATTTTTTTTAATTTATTGATTGAATATATTTTTTTTCACCCTTTACCCCCAAAACGTCAGTCCGGGAACGCGTCCGCAAGTCGTTATCTGCTACAGTTAAAATACATATTTAAAAAAAATTCTTATGCTTTATAGGTACTTTATAACTTAGTTAATATTATAATAAAATGATATCAGCTTTTAAGTTGATAGATTATTATTATTTTTTTTAATTAATCTGAAAGTTTGTCCGAAATTTTGTGCGTCATTCCGGGAACGCATCATTTTTTTAAATAACATTTATCAGAAAAATGTTACAGGTAGCGCTATTGGGTAATTATTTAAAGCATCTAAGTGCAAGTGGATGCCTCGTGTGTTTTTTATAAATTTTTTGAAATTCTGAGTGGTAAGTGTTTTTGTAACTATTTTTTACACCGTACCTTAATTCACCGTCATTCCAGGAACGCCGATAATTGTAAAAAAGAAAAAGTAATTGAATTTTAATAAAATATTTCTTAAACATTATCATGAGCTGTTACTACATTAACCTCAAAAGTGCCGTTTTAATGACTATTGTCTATTTTTTTACAAAGTTTTATATATGAAAACGTCACGTCCGGGAACGTTCTCGGAATGGCCTTTCTCGGCCCTAAATAGTATTGAATTCATGTAATTATTCGTTTTCTGTTCGGCCCGCTCAGATATCAATTAAAGATAAGATAATTAATGGTTAGGACTGGTTTGTAAAGCAAAAATAAATAAAAAAATATTTTAAAATTTGAAACCCGGAATTTGCCACCTTGGTGATTTTGCGCCTTAAGTGTAGGCACAGTACACGACGCATAGATTTATTATTGTTCAGGCGTCTGATTTTTTTATAATTAGAAAAAAACAGAAAATTTCGTATCATTAGCATTCATAAATTTCATAATTATATGCCTAATAACAAATAATAAAAAAATATGTGATTATTATTCGGATTTTATTAATAGGTATTTAAAAAATCTAAATTAATTTATTGGTATTCTTTTTTTCATAACTTATTAAATAGAAACATTGTAACAACTTCATAGTTATAATACTGCCTAAAAACCATTTCGCTAAGCCTCAGTATGACGAAATAAAAAAAAAAGAATATATGAAATAGTTACATAATTATGATTAGGGAGGTTGTGTGGTAGCACTCGGGCCAAGAGGAGTGATGTAAGGTAAGGGAAAATCAATAACTTCGCGCGCCGTCTCCGTGGTGCATTCGCACAGCTGACTATCGATTGTATATACGAGTACGAGAGGTAGTCTTTGCTCACCAGTAGTAAGCTATCTTATCCCCGTGGCCATTCCTTACGTTGCGGTCCAACAGATTGAAGCAAATGTTTGTTACAGCTCCTTCCATCCATTTGACAAAAATGTTCCCCTTATTCAGGTCGAAATTGTACGATACGAATTTGCCGGGCTCAGCCGGAGTCTGCCAATGGAATTCGTTTGCTATTTGAGACCAAAACGTTTCAGGATCCTCTAATGATTGTTTATGCATTTTTTTGTAGGTCTCAAAAGACGGCAGACGCGACTTTTCGACTACGAAATCGGATGGTTGGTAAACACGCGACATCGCGGCTGTTAGCGTTTGTAATCACCGCGCGGAATTGAAACGCGTCTGAACGCGGCGGGGCACTCGCGGTTACTGTGAGTGTGTGCTGGCTGTGTGAGAACTGCGAATCGACCTTTGTGACTGTTTTTGACGTTTGCGTTGGTTTGGCACTCCACAGTGAAAGAAGCCGAACGTAGAGTGACGTACGCATGAAGTGCGCGTGCGCGGCGCGGGATTGAGCGAACTTTGACGTCATCTAGTTTTTGTTTTAATTAAATAGTAGATTTCACCCATCAAAAACATTATTGATGGGATCTCATTCCTTTTTGTAAGTGGTCTTCCTTTATTCATTACCTTCCAATCCATTCTATTTCCAATTTGAACTACAAAACTAACTTTGTAATCGCATGTATTTGTATAGGATTACATACTTATGTGTGCAGTTGTGACTGAAATTGCAATATGTTTAGGTTTTGTAGGACTTGATAGGCTAAAAACTAGCTATATTTAAAATTTGGAGCTTGTAGGTCTGCTAGAAGTACCTTAGAATTATGATGATCATCAGTCAGTGAGTGAGTGAATATTTCTTAAACTACACGTTCAAATTGAATGATATTGAGAATATATTTAAGTCTTATTGTGCCCTATATATCCCTGAATATTCACGGTTTAAGCTTAAGCCAGTACAAAATTACAAAAGGCTGAAAATGGCTTGAATGGCTACGAGAAAAGGATGGTACGGCCGTGCCTTTGTTTTGCTCGACTTGGCGGGGGCACTACCGTGCCTCCAAATAGTAGTTGCAAGCGCAACTATATTCGCTAAGGTGAAATAGTCCCTTTATGCCTCACCTGGCCATAATATGGCTTTTACCGCACGCTGCGCGTACGGAAAAAGCCGCTTTCTGGCCAAGTGTCGACAAAAAATGATGTACACAACACGGGAGCTAATAAAGAAAGCCCTCAATCGCATACCTATTTACGTCTGTCGCTTGCACCTCGGGCCGCAATCATCTGCGATCTTCTTTATTTTACCACCCGGGCATTTCTCCAGAAATATGTCTGCGACTCATTCATCCGTCTCCATACATTTAGTATGAAAAAGGGCCAGATGAATGAGGTGACCGCAGACATATTTCTGGAGAAATGCCCCCTAGTTGTGTAATATACTATTTTTGCTTCACCATTGTTGGGTAATATAGTACCTACATTGTGCACCGAGGGTAGTAAGAAGGGGATTACTAACGAGAGTCTATTAAGAGCCCGACGTCGTAGGCGGAGGACTTTTAATGACTGGAGTTTGTAACCCCCTTACTGCCCGTGATACACACAATGTTTTTCATCACATTTGCGAGGAAAAAAAATAAGACATAAATCAAATTATTTATTGTCTACTTTTTCAATTTTCAATATAGTCTTCCACAGATAACGCTAAGAACTGCGTTTAGTTTTCAAACTTGACAGGCGATACCGCCAGATTGTACCGATTTTCAAAATAAAATTTTAAACTAAATAAATTCAATTGCATTAAAATAATTGCAAAAATTACTGAAATAATTGTAAAATATACCATATAAGTTTTATATACACTAAAATTGGTTTTGTAGCCAAGATTTGAAGATGTGAAATAAGCCTTGGCTGATTGGAAACCTCCTTAGTCCGAAATGACGTACGGGTAGGTTCTATATTTTAAAACTAAACTCTTAACTCCCTCGGGAGTTAAAGATTTTCATACAGGTTTTCCTCCCGTGGGAGTTATAGACTTTTATAACCCACGGGAGGTAAATCGGCTTGAGTTGGTCTATAAGCTCCCGTGGTTTAACACCCTTTACGATCAAGTGTGATGAAATAGTATATTACACAACTAGGGTGGTAATACAAAGAAAGGCCAAGATAGCAGAAGTTTGCAGCCCGAGCTGCAAGCGAGGGACGTAAATATGCGATCAAGGACTTTCTTTATCACTTCCCGTGTTGTGTACATTATTTTATGTCTACACATGGCCAGATATATATACGCGTAGCGTGCGGAAAAAGCCACTTTATGGCCAGGTGTGGCATAAAATAATTTTCTACTCCTGTACCGTTATCTGTCTTTTACTTGGTCACAAACACTAATATAAGAACATACATAATATGAGTTCAGAGAAGTCTATATTCTATTCCCCATAACAGCACTAGTGTCGTTATAGTCACTTTACGTTATTGCTAGCAGCCACAGACTTCTAAATCTAGGTTAACCTTAGGTCAAGGATTAAGCGCTCAATTTTAACTTTACGGTAAAAATGCACAACTACCAACTTAACAAACAATTAAATTCCTATGGTTTTTAAGAAAAACAAAACTTTCCGAACTAAATTCATTGATGCCAACATAAAAAAAGTATTTTTAATTTAAGTGTATTTTAAAAGTTTACCATAGACACATACTGTCAGTCAAACGTCATATTTGCCTTGTTTCCAGGTTATGATTAATGTTGTATTTTATAATTTAAAACCTAGTCGTAGAAAAAGTATTGTATGCAACGTTGTATAATTAAGTCAAAAAACGCTCATTGCGTCTCTATTTGCGATACTCGCCGCATTCGCGGCTCATATCGCAACTCACGCAATTCGCATTTTTTGAACCCACTTATACAACTGTTGCATAAAATACTATAATATTTTGACCGGGGTCATACCCCAAATACCTGGTTACCTGTACACCAAATTTCATGGAAATCGGTCTGGCAAGTTTTGCGTGATTCACGAAAAAACAAACAAACCGACATAAAATCTAAAAACTATTTATTCACTTTTCATTATTTATTTTTATTTAACACTCCCTGTTACTTTTTGAAGTTTTTTTTTTTTCAAATGTAGAGATGACTCTTGAATGCAAGAACCTTAAAATAAATAGCCGGACGGAGCCTCGCCAACAGAGAACTGAAGCCATTTCTAGTAAGCCGGCTGCTTGTACTTACGATCCGCATTTATTCCTATAGCGAGCAGCACGCACACATAGGTAGTCGGCGGAATAGACATGCTTCAGCTCTTTGTTAGCGAGGCTCCATCCAGCTATTTATTTTAAGCCTTGTATCCTTGCCTGTATGTAAAACGAAAATAAGACGTTTTTCATGTTTTCTCTAAAATAATCGTTATCCCTACGTGGGACGTTATCCCTTCTCAATGCAAATGCACCCACCCCCGTCGCCACGTTTACAAAATAACAAAAAAAAGGGCTTATGGGGTGACAACATATCCCCGGGTGTCATTCATTGCAGCTACGCTAATGTTGAACTCGGTTGACAGGTTAGGAAAATATACGAAAATAGATAAATATTGCAGTAAATCACTTTACTTGTAATATTTTACAAACACGCACGTAGGTACGATACGCATCGTAACATACTGAAAAAAACTAGAAGTAGGTATTAATATATAAGGAAATCCGGGACTATAAAGTGTAATTCCTGGACACGGGACAAGAACGGTAATTCCGGGACAATCCCGGATTTCCCGGACTACTGGCAACCCCAGGCTACACCTAGATCCATCGAGATTGTGACAAATAACTACACTGATGTGGTGATGCCACAGACCACCTCCACTAGACGGAGCATGCCATACGACACGAGCTCACCACGCATATGTGCGATTAAATATCGGTAGATATTACTAGTACAACGCGTGTTTCACATCTTTTTTATCATTTTATGTTTTGAGATTGTCGTCGGATTGAACAGAAATATTTATTTCACGTTTGGTGCACACACAAGTCAGAAACATGGTCGCAACTGAAAGAGCGGCTGGTCGCGTAATGTCGTAATGCTATACGATTGACCATAATTATCTGATGTGAGCGCGCGCCGCCCAACATGCTCCGTCTAGTGGAGGTAGTCTGTGGGTGAAGCGTAACGGAAATAAAACGAGAATGGGCTTTCAAATTTATCTATTGTATGAAGGATGTCCGTGCGAGTTATATAAAAAAACGTATATAATTAAATTAAATAAGTTATAAATTATAATGTACCGTAAAATGGGGCTAATTAAGACCCGCGAGGTTAATATTGTGGAACTAAGAAAATATGAGTTAAAGGTCAATTTTTTCTATATCAATGGTATAAACATAGATTTTCTTCTATCAAAGCCTAATTGGGTTGGTAATTTTTTTTCAAAGATGTGTAATTTATATTTTATTTCGATAGTTATTATCTTAAAATTCAGAAAGGACTTGCAAAGAAGAACAAATAAATCAAATTAATGGAACCAAATAAAAATAATGTATTTTAGTCCATTTACAAGTCTGTTAAAAACCGGTTCCTGAACTAGATAGCCGGTTTTTAACCGTTGCCAAAAACCGGCGGCTAACCGGATTTTCGGTTTGCAGTCCCTAAGTACGTACTCGTCAATAGCATAAAGTTTGCGATAATTGTATACCTACCTAAATACCTATCAAACTACTCTTATAAGTAATATTTTTCATAATATTTGTTTACATTTTGTTTTGTCACTATTGCCAGCTGACAGCCAAGATAGACCGCACATAGACAATTGCTTTGTTTTTTATTACGAACTTAGGCATTACTTTTGTCAGCCTAGCGTCCTTATTTTACAAGCGTCAAATTGAGAATATAAAATAATACTTATTTTGGAAAATTTTCAGCGAATAAAAATGCAATAGTGGTATTTTCTAGGCTAGATCATCATTGCGTCGGGAACTATCGAAAAAATATATAAATTACACATCTTTGAAAAATTTCACCTACTCGATTCTAATTTGAAGTTGGTTAGTGGTCTTTTAACAAGGTTTTTAATAGTTTAAGTCATTTTTCCAAATAGCCTAGCGGGTCTTCAATAGCCCCATTTTACGGTTCATAAGCTTGACCAGTCTTGTATGTAGGGTACATTAAATATAAATAAGGAGGTGCAGTTACTCGCAATAATATATGACGAAAAGAGGCACGCATAAATATGTAACCCAGCCTTATTAGTATAGGAACGGAGTGGTGTCAAATACTTTTGCATGACCCATATTTTATCATATATTATTGCCATGTGACTACATAATAAATAGATTTCATTTTATACCACATTTCACAATTTCCACGTTTTGTTAGTGTCCTAAAAAGTGCAGTTTCGACACAATGCAAACTAATTTTATGTAATGAAATTTACATAATGTACCTACCTGAACGATTTTAGGCCGTGAAACCATCTCATACAAATTAACTTTATTATTTCATAATTTTAACTAGCTTGCATTTGTAGATCAGAATAATTATGCTAATAACATAAATAATTAAATAAGTGATGTGATGATACAATAAGTGAGAATGACAGTAGAATAATAGGTAGGTACATACAAAATCTTAATTAACTAGATAAACCATTGTTTAAGTACTCGTATGTAGATTCTTGTTTTTTTTTTCTTTTCTTATAAAGGTATAAGCCCCGCCATGTGAAGCCTGAACTATTTTTTAATCTTAACGCACCTCAGTATTTGTCAACAAATACTAGCTATCCCTTAACATTCATTCCAATGTGACAGCTACAGGTCATGTTGACGCGCGACTATAGCTTGGCAATTTCGTTCGTGACACTCCCCATGGTCTGTGGGGGCCGGAGGCGGGGAGACAGCGGGGGTGCTATGAGGTGTGCGCGCGGCGGGGGCCGCCTGACAAGAGCTCAGTCGGCGACCGGTGCCGGACGCGGTAACTCGTGTACAATAATTATGGCTGCACATAATAAAAAGCACACGAGATAACTTCGCAAAGATGAGTCTGCGGATAGGAAAAATTATTGTATGTGGAGTCGGTCAAATTGTATATTATGTATATACATACCTATTTTAAAAATTGCTTTCTGACTGCAAAAGTACAGTTGGAAGGCAATTCTTTTCTAGGTGAAATAACTGCATCAAAATTGTAAACCAACTTCGCAGTCCGCTTGCAGTCAGCGTGCAGTTATTTTAACTGCAAAAAATTTACCTTCAAACTGCATTTGCAACTAGAAAGCATCGAAAGACTGCTCCGGCCTTTAGGGATATCGGCAGACATATCCGTACGTAATTCGCATCGCGTGTAGCGGTGTTCAATACGTCATCGTCCCCCTCCCCCCGCGCGGACCATGGGAGTGTCACCAACGAAAATGCCAAGCTATAGTGCAGTCGCCGATTATGCTAGCTGTGCAGTAAGCGTATGACACTACGCTTTGTCGCGCGACAAATAAATGATATACCATCCGTCACGTTCTGACAAATAGTGTGTGAGAGTGACGGATGCTTTATCATTTATTTATCGCGAGTCAAAGCGTAGCATTATAAGCATACAGGATTGTGTAAAATCCACATGGGGTAGGTTCAGATAAAACCTAAACGTAGGGACCTAACATAAACGAGCATTTCTAAAAAAGTTTGTATACATCAATTAACCAATCATTTCATAAAACCGACATTATGCACCAGTCACATAAATAACTATTAACTTCCAGTTTCTCGGTTAATTACAATTTCAACAGCAAATATTTGCTAAGGCATTTGAATAATGAGGCAGTGTGTAAAGCATCGCTACTTATTTCGAGTCAGTACATCACATGATGTATAGTCCAAAAACGCTTACTTTCAGAGATTTTAATTATTTTTTAAATGAAAACTCCCAAGTGTGACTAAGATAGTTTTACTAATTTTTTTAAATCCTTTAACTAAACAGCAATTAACCTTCACAGTATTTGACTACGAGGCCAAAAAATTGATCTTTGGTTTCCATTTTAGCTTTTTTTTTCTTTTTGATAACTTTTCCTCCAGTAAGGACATGTTTATAACGAGGGGCTGAATTTACTGATTTATTTTGTTCCATAAGACTATGAATGTAAAATGACAATATTCGACCCATGTTGATATAACATTATTTACTCGTCACACCACCAGGAATTCATGGCTAAAGTATGTCGGTATAGTCCCTCCCACCCTGTATAGACTTTAACACGTTACAATAAAGTTGACATTTGTTTAGAAATGTACAAGTTAACAGTGTGTTCGATTGTACAGCATTGCAAGTCTTCCCCATCCCAGAAGCAGGATTTTATGCAGCCGGTAAATAAGTGAATGAAGGTGAAGAGATAGTGCAATAGTCATCAGTTCTTCCTCAACCCGGGCAAAACAGTGCCATTTATCAGAAAGAGCACTCGAGGACACGCAGAAATTCAGCTATTTAGGAGAGCGCTATATATAATTTTCCTATGACTTTAAATACCTAGGGGTCAAGCATGTTAGTTGACAGTACCAAAACCAAAGCTCTGCGAGTGATTGGAATGTGCAGAACAGCATACGGGAAGACGTGGGGTCTAAATCCTGAGGTACTTAGATGGATCTAGATGACCTATCATATCATTATGTACGGCAGCCTGGTCTGGTAGCCGTGGACATTCCAGAGTACATGCAGAGATGCCTTGACGAAAGTAAAGAGAACAGCATGTATGGATCTAACAGGGGCGTTCCGAACAACGCCGCCAGCGGCGCTGGAAGTTCCAAAGGAATTTCAAGGTTCATGTTCCAACAAGGGCTGAATGGGCTGAAGGTCGTACAACACCAACTGAGGATGGCAATGACAACATATAGTACACAGACATGTCTAAAATGGGCACCGGTATGGGGGAAGACATCCATGCTAGAAACTACAATGTCAGTATTGAGATGGGAGGTTATGCTACTGTCTTCCAAGCGGAGACATATGCGATAATCTCCTTTGCCCAGAAGAATACAGATAGGCATACAAGGGGAAAAAGAGCCATATACTCAGCGACAGTCAAGCGGCACTTATAGTGCTGACAGCACCGAAAGTGGACTCTAGACTGATATATAATGGCGTCCAAGTCGTAAATAAGCCCAGAAGGCACAAGAAGATGAAACTGATGTGGATCCCAGGGCAGGCAGGCTTCATCGGCAATGGATATGCAGGTGGGCTGGTCAGACTGGGCTCGGAAGGTACATTCATTAGGCCGGAACCATGTATGGGACTCTCACAGGAACCATATAATAACAGCTACAACAGCAACAAGGACTGCGGGCCTGAGGTAATCGAAGCTCTTTATGGAAAGAGTCAACACCGCTGGACCAAGAAACTAAGGAAGTACAGAATCTCATAATCATAACTGGGGTGTTTACAGGTCACTTTGGGCTTAAAGGACTCCTGACCAAGTTAAAAACTATCGGACTACGCTGACTGTAGTATGTGTGTCGAGGTAACAGAGACAATTTAAACACATACTGTGCGAATGTCACGCCCCAGCAAGAAGTAATTTGGTACTGGTTATCCAGAGCCAAATAAATTCCAACATCAGATTCATGGAGGTGATCTAAGAGGCCATGGTGTAGATTCGGTAAGGGATAAGTACACAAAAGATCCCATTGGGTCGAAGTGTATTATCAAGAGAAGATAAGACAACGTGGATTCTTTTGAAATTTCAAGCATAATTGATGCCGTGGAAGCCAAAGATGACCCTCTTTATGTTTGTGTGGAAGACCGACTGACTCAAACCACACTATTTTTATATTGGTCACCTAATTCAATAATGCATTGGTAAAATTTTATGTCATTAACGGCAAAGAGGTGTAACTTTTTTGCCATTATTTATAACAATCAAATAGTTTAGAAATGCAAGCAATATGGCGTTAATATGTTTAATTAATCAATATGTAAGCTTTTAATTCATTTTATTTAGAAATAAAAGTAAATACCCGCGTATATATCTACCCATGGGTAGGTAAATATCGGGTATTTACCCGGGTAGTTACCCATCTCTAATTATAATATATGAAAGCTAGAAAACCAATCTATTTTGTGAAAATGTCACATTAAACTGTTTTCTTGAATGACACTTACACGACATATGCTCGTAATTAGAAAACCGTAGTGATAGCTTTTTGCAAAGAGGTTATCATTTCAAGGGTCGATTCTATAAGACAATGTCTGAACTTGACTTGACATTCAACACTATCGAACTAAAGTTTCGACCTTATTGCATTATGAATGTTCTAACATCATTTAATGGAAATGGGTCCCAAATTAAAGCTCGTGTACATTAATACACTTATCTTATAAATCAATAAACGCTTCGAGATAAGGTAGGTAATGTTCGCAATTGGGTCGTTTTGGCCAACGTGCCCCATATTTTATGAAAAAAATCTACGCATCAAAGACGGGTCAAAATCAATAAACCGATAAACTATGGATTACCCTCCATCCATGGTAAGGCATGTAAGGATAATCCTCTCTGTGATTCGAAATGTGCTAAATAGGCGCTAGTGTTGCATTTGTTTAAAAAGAGGTTATATTTACAAAATTATATCGGACTAAGTAAATAGTTGAGGTTTTATATACTTGGTATATTGCCGCTATACTGGGTACCTACGCTTTAGTGATTAACACCAAAAATATTAAACCTTGCCTCTACGCTCCACATCAGCGCACTTCACTCCGTCTACAACGGCTACATTCAGTTCATACCAGTGGCTACGACGAATAGGCTACTTGATGACAGTTCAAATCAGCTTCTTTTTATGAAGTGTCAAAACGCTCCGAAAGTATGCAGTTTAGTATGAAATACTATCTTGTGACGTCATGCTCAACATGGTGCCTTATTTTTAGTTTTCGTCATTGTAAAATCGTTGATGGCACGAAAATAAGTTTGAATGATTTTATCCGGGCTGTTTTGGAAGCGTAATTTGAGTTAATGAATTTATTTTGATTGTTGTCAAATACCCTATTTCGAAGCATGTATTTTGATTTTCGAACTCTTTTTTATTCAATTCTGATGGACACTTTTTGTACCAATCCCCCATAGAAATCGGTCCTTATACATATAGCTAGTCTCCATGCGGTATACGTTTATTCCAACGTAATCTCGGCTGCCTACATTTTCTCTTCCCACGCGATAAATTAGCTAACTAAATAAAATAACAAAAATATTTCGAGAATACTCAAAATTGATTGATACATTACATTAACTACACGTCATCATTCATCACGGACCAAGAGACATCCTCTGCAAGACTGCCACCAAAGTCATCAATAGGAAGATTTGTCGTAATCGCTACGCATAAGTACAGTCGCCGAGGGGAGGTGGCTATTGAGCGACTTGTGGTCCAGGGAAAGGTCGAGGGTACCAGGCCACGCGGAAGATCGCCTATGAGGTGGACTGACCAGATAAAAGCGGCAGTAAATGGCTCATCATCACTACATGAATGCACGAGGAAGGCGGCCATCAGAGAAGAGTGGCGGCGTGTTGTGAAGCTTGCCACCAACGCCTGAAGTGATGACCACGACCACTCTGTCAAGAGTGATAACGACAAGGAAGAGAAGTACAGTCAGACAAGCGATTGCAGTTAGCTCCCTGTGGCGGCGTTAGGTACTGGTCCCACTGCCGGCGAGTAAGCGAGTAAAGTTGGGCGAGTAGCATTACATTGCGGATCTGGAAAGGTCGATTGATCACTGTGCCTGGTTGCCACAATGAACTGTTACTCGCCCAAGTTTACTCGCTTACTCGCCGGGGATCGGACCAGTGCCTTATGCGACTCGCCTCGCGCCTGTAGGGGCCTCGTAAAACAGTTTTTCAAGTTTTTGAAAAAAAAAAATGTAAAATGAAAACGACATCTAGCGCTGCCACTGGCCGCTGCTGCTCCGGCATACATCGCTTGTTTCGACAACCACAGGATCATATAGGGTAGTATAATTCTAAGCCGATACTTTAGAACATTACATACAACTAATAGAGAGCCGGGGGGGTATAAGTGAGGTGCGAGAGAGGGCAACGGTGATTAATCGGACTTTGTGAGGTAGCACACACGCCTCCGCTTCTCGCTCATAAGCCGACCCTCAAGTCACTTGTACATCTATCTATACACGGCGAGGCTTGTAGACTAAATGCTGCTTAAATAAATTTTAGTACGTATACTAGGAAAATGCGAATCTTATCAGAACATAAAATTAATATAATCGCCAACAACTTATCAACACGTATAAGTTTTATTTGGTTAAAAATTACCTATTCGAATGATCGAATGTGCTTATATCTATCAACAGCAACATCTTCATTAACATTTTTCATAAATTATCAGCAAAAATATGATATAAAAATTGTCTATCTACACCTTAGGGTTTCCGACACTTCTAAAATCACAGAAGTTTGCCTAACATATAAGGACTTGGCTCACTCGTTAAGAAAAGTACCTTCAGCTTGGTCCCATCAAAGATGACCTAGATCTCTATCACCGACGCCCTCGGGGTACAACGTTTAGTTCGGTTCTAACCGTCGTGTTTGTCGGGGTCCCTCTGCTAGGTGGCCAGGGACATGAGTCTCCGTCGGCGGAGTTTGCGGCCGCAGCGTTTCCAGGCGGCGGTGAGGCAGTAGACGAGCGCGGCGACGGCGAGCAGCGTGAGGGCGCGGCTGGCGAGGCCGGGCGACGCGGGCGCGGCCGCCGCGCCGCCCCGCGCCGCCGCCGCGCCCGCGCCCCGCCACGCGCGCGCCGCCGGCTCCGTGCCCTCCGTCTCCGGACCACCTGCTGTTAACACAGTATACAATCGTTAGTGTACGGCCTCAGTGGCGAGCGTCGAGCGTTGCGTCCAGCGTCGCGTCCGGCGTGGCGGGCTGCGTCTATGGGTTTTGTGCAGCGTGCACTCAGGACGCTCACATACATTTGTTTATGTTTAACATGAACGCCCCGCTCGAGCGTCCACTCAGTTTGTACCCTTAGAGTCCGACCGAAATTACGGTTTCGGCCTAGTTTCAACAATAAAACGGATTTCGGCTTAGCTTCGGTTTCGTCTGTCATCCGGCCAAAACTACGACCGAAACCGAAACTAAATTTGAGGGGTTTTGTGCATTGTAATTTATTTTTTGGTGTGCAATAAAGTATGATTGTATTGTATTGCTGCGATCGTACAGTCTTTATTTCAAAAAGCACAGATAATTTACTTGAAATAAGAATTTATAATATGTTATAATAAAATTAATGATTACTCTAAATAAATATCAGAGACTAAATGATTCATATGTTATTTAAAAACTAAAGTATGCCTGATTATGATCGTAATTTAAAAAAAACATGACCTTGTATGGGAGTTTCGGTTTTGGTTCTGGTTTCGGCCGAAACTGAGATGAAAGCCGAAATTCGGTTTCGTGAAAACTAGTTTCGGTCGGACACTAACAATCGTTCATCTTAGTGCAATCTGCAATTCAATTTGTTACGAGTAGCTTGTTACTATAGTGACATACTCGTCGTTTTCAATCCGTTTCAGAACCACTACACATATACATACACATCGGCGCCATATACATACCAACCAACATATACATACCAATAGTGCGCGGGTCCGTGGGCGGGTGCCGCGGGGCGAGCGTACGCGCGGCGGGCGGCGCGTGCACGGGGCGCGCGGGCAGTGGCGCGCGCTTCGGGCACGCCGGCGCCGGCCGCGGCCCGCTCTCGTCCGGGGCCAGTACGCGCGAATACGCGTGCAGGCGGCCGCCCTCCGCGCGCTGCGGCAGATCTGGAAACAAACGATAAGACTGCAGTCGACTCGTAAAAATATATGAGCCACATCGGCACACAACAGGCTAAGCGGACCGGTTTGATGCAATCATTTCAATTCGTAGACGTCCACCGTTGAAGTCTCCTTCAAAGGCTTCCACAACGATCGGCAGCAGCCAGTGCTGCGCCTGTGAGCGCGTATTGTAACGCCGCCAGCAGCAGCCAGTGGCACGAGCGCGCCGCGCCGCCCTCCAGGCACGTATAGTCGGGAGCACTCACCGGAGGGTATGATGTGCACGTCACGCTGCCGCGCGCGTGGGGCGGCCGCGTCGCGCAGCGCCGCCGGCAGGTGCGCCGCGAGCGCGTACTGCAGCGCCGCCAGCAGCAGCCAGTGGCACGAGCGCGCCGCGCCGCCCTCCAGGCACGTATAGTCGGGAGCACTCACCGGAGGGTATGATGTGCACGTCACGCTGCCGCGCGCGTGGGGCGGCCGCGTCGCGCAGCGCCGCCGGCAGGTGCGCCGCGAGCGCGTACTGCAGCGCCGCCAGCAGCAGCCAGTGGCACGAGCGCGCCGCGCCGCCCTCCAGGCACGTATAGTCGGGAGCACTCACCGGAGGGTATGATGTGCACGTCACGCTGCCGCGCGCGTGGGGCGGCCGCGTCGCGCAGCGCCGCCGGCAGGTGCGCCGCGAGCGCGTACTGCAGCGCCGCCAGCAGCAGCCAGTGGCACGAGCGCGCCGCGCCGCCCTCCAGGCATGACGAGTCGCCGTACACTACCAGTCGCCCCGCCTGCCGAAGCAACAAGTCATTAGCCGCGTACTGACTTAGCGAGCAGCCTCGCGAGGCAAATGCTCGGTCAGTCAGGACGTGCCTCGCCCGAGGCAAACGCATGCCCAGCCTCGGGCGAGCGTGCCTCGGCCCGAGCCGCGCGTTGTCAGTTTTTGTCCATGCTCAAAGCCGCCTCAGTACGTTTGGCGCGATCACTCAAGACGGCTGTGTTTCGCTTCGTCCTCGCATGTTAGCGTCATGGATAAAGAACCCTGCCTTAAATTAATACAACTATATAGGTATGGAGAATATAGACGATTATGGGACGACTAAGAGAAGATGCGTGGCGTGTTTCCAGCTTGTAATCTGTTTTGGTACAATAATTTCATTCAAAAACGTTTAAGTTTCCATTTGCTTTTTTTTTACAAGCCCTAATTATTAAAAAGGCAGTGGCGGCGACAGCTTTTCGAACGAAGGCCTCATTACACGTGTGGTCTCTATGCGACTTCACGTTAAGCTGAGCGCTCGATGCTGGCTCAGCCTCACCGTGGCTCGCTTTTGCGCGCGCGGCAGGCTAATGCAAGAAATCCTACTGATCGAGGCTGCCTCCCGCGGCAAACGTTGCGCGGCAAACATCCGAGGCTGCCTCGCCGAGGCTGCTCGCTAAATCAGTACGCGGCTAATACGTTAACAGGGTTAGTGGTAGCACACATCGCAGGATTTGTACTAAGATTTTTGGGCTCGATTTATTATTACTCATATTTGCCACTGAGAACAACGAATTTTACCATTTTGTAAGCAGTATCACAGTGATCAAAGCGCATTAAAAAGACTAGTCGCACTTAGCTTAATATTTGCTTAAATTTCTTGGGTCTAACATACCTTGGGCATCTTATCTATAGTGTGGTTGGTGTAATCTTTGGTCTCGCCGTCGGTCTGTAGCAAACCCAATATGGGCACGTCGACCGTACGCGCGCTCTCCGCCCCGCCATCCGTGTGAGCTTTCTCCCCGGACATTATCTGCAAATGACAAATTCGAATTTAATACATAGTACATATTGGAAATGGCATTCGTGATAAAATGAAGTACTATTTGCCAGGAAATTTCTCAATAAATTAGAAAAGACTTTACGGGATGTTGTTTAAGTGACCTGCAATATTTTGTGGATATGGTGGGCTGGCCACGTAAAAACGTTTGGTTAAATATAACCTACTCTTTTTCAACTTATCTAAAAAAAATATTAACGCAGCGCAGCATCCAATGAAGTTTTAATGGGCAACACAAGGTAAAGATTAAGGTACATACTTTTTTTGTGTTTTGTGTTATTTATCAACTACATATCGGGCAGCTATATGGTTGATAGATAGATCAACTACATAATCACCTCCTTAAATATTGCAGGTCACTAAAACATCAACCTGTATATCAGGTAAATACATAATAATATTAGTACTACAGAATTTCCTCTCTCTAACAAAACTGTCGTTCGGGTCCGACGACCGAACGGAGCTCACCCACATCCGGCCGTCTCTCTTTGTCACATAACGCGTAGTAACGCATGCTCTTTCTGGTCGCTGACTATTTCCACCCATAGGTGACGAAATTTAAAAATAATAGCCGCGCAACAGAATCACAGATGTATAGTACATTACACAACTAGGGTGGTAAAACAAAGAAAGGCCGAGATCGCAGATGTTTGTAGCCCGAGCTGCAAGTGAGGGACGTAAATATGTGACCGAGGGCTTTTTCTTTATTAGGTACCTCCCGGGTTGCGCACATAATTTTATATCTACGCGTAGTGTACGGTAAAAGCCACTTTATGGCCAGGTGTGGCATAAAGATTTGTTCAGACCTGCTGCCCCTGGTCGGAGAGAGGCGCCGTGACGAGCACGCCGTGCTCCGGGAAGCTGTGTATGTGTGTCCCGCTCGCGTAGTACATGGGGTGCCCGCCCAGCTTGAACGAGCCCTCGAACACGCGGTCGCCTAGCGCCACCTATATACGCAGACAAACTAACGTTACACCCTGGACGAATCTGCCACAAACCCGAATCTATACATATAAAACAGTTCCGTGACTAAGGTATTGACATACAATGTACGGTCTCGGACTTTAATTGTTAAGCCATTTAGGCTTCAGTCTAATTTTACAGTGTAATACACAATCTACGACACGACTATTGTAAGGTGAGCCCTAAATGGCTTAACAATTTAAGTCCGTGATTGTACATCCTGCAGATAGCGGGACGAAATTTCCAACGTGAATTTTAGACAGAAAGGTGCACTAACACAGGATTTTAAACGCATATTTAGCATAATCATGTTATAGAACCCATTAGGTTAGATCTAGGTAAAACAAACCTTGAAAACTTAACAGTAACGGTGTCAGAAAAACGGAAAATTATTTTTGACGTTTAAACATCGCCATCGAGTCGCTTTTTGAAGCTAGAAATAGCATTACGAAAATAAGGATTCATCAGAGAATAACATAATACTTGGTAATAAATGCACTACCTACCTGGTACATGCCGAGCAAGTCGTTCAAAGCCGGGACGTTAGCACCTCCCGTCTCTGGTATCCACCTGTAGACAATATGCTAATTATCATCAACTACACCAATTATACGTTAACCAACTCAACATTAAACGAGCTAACCCATGTAACTAGGCTACATATCGTCAACCGTAAGTTCAATTGAAATAAGGGACAGGCAAAGCAATGTCCCTTGTCCTAATTGACTTTACGTTTTCTGCCCAGCATTTATTAATTTTTACGCCACTAAAAAGAGACTGTTCTTAGATACTCTTTAGAAAAAAACACTGTAACAGACAATTTTACGATGTAAAGTTAGTTCTAAACAAGCCAACTTTGTAGTACAACCTACAGTCTAAGTCTTTGTTGTAAGGCAACGTAGGTTCTTCCATAATCGACTGTCTAGACAGCGTCAATCCGGTCAGGGCTATCAGTTGGCTGACGAAACTGGCTCATATAAAACAAACTTACAATTTAAAATTAAATGAAGTCGTTCACAAGATAGACAGCCCCATGTTAGCCCTCATTGATCCCATTGCCATCTTATGGTAAATTAGTAAGGGGCCGAAAATATACCTCGCTTGTTCAATAATAGGCTATTTATTCTTGCCTTGGATTGAAGTTTAAACCTATTCACTTACCATTGCCGCGTATTTTCGTCGTAAAACTTGACGTGTCGCAGTAAAGAAGCGTTGTACCAATCCGCGAATACGACGAGTGATAACCCTGCGTCCACCGCCTTCTTGACCGCGGCCATTTCCTCAGGAAAGTACTCGTCTTCCGGGTCCACTAATAGCAGAGCCCCGTAGAGCGAAGTGTCCACACAGGTTAGTGGAGTACCTGCAATATCGGTTCATAAAGCACAAGTAACATGTGCGTAGGTAAACGCTGAGTACGCAGAAATATGGTTCATCGTGCGATGGCATTATAGTCATCAATTGCACACATAGAAGCGCCCATGGATGTTTAAATTAAATACCGTAGTAATCAGAACGGAAACTTGTAATGATTAACCAGAACGCAAATAACAATCGTATCAATATCGTATGTCTAATTCTTACAACCCTATTTCTAACAACTTAGAGCTTAATAATGTTATATGTAGAACCCATTAGGTTAGATCTGGTCTGTAACAACCTTGAAAAATTAACAGTTACGGTGTCAGAAAAAAGGGAAAATTATTTTTGACGCTCTTAGAGCAACACAGAAAGGAGTCATTAAAGCACTTTCAAGTCTGCTTTTTTTTTATCAGGGAGGGATATGCGCAACGTACACTCCCACACACGTACATAAAAAATCGTCTGCCACTGCCTCATTTTCAGAACCTGAAACTTTTATACCTGACCAAATTGGTCAGGTTATTTGACGGTTGCTTGGCTGAAGGGAACGTCTGGCTAAGGCTACGTTCATAAAAAATCGTCTGCCACTGCCTCATTTTCAGGACCTGAAACTTTCATACCTGACTAAATTGGTCAGGTTATTTGACGGTTCCTTGGCTGAAGGGAACGTCTGGCTAAGGCTACTCCTTACGAATTCTACTGCTACCAAATTACTCTTGAGAAATTTGAGATATATAATCACAAAATTAAAAAAAAATAACCGACTTTCAGTGAACCTATTTTGATATGAGATGCACGAGTGACTATGAACAAGTCCCAAATCACCATATATGTGTCTATAATCTTCGAAGGGTTAAACCACTCTGGAGGACCACTCCCTTTCAAACAAAAAAACAATTTTCCAAATCGGTCCAGCCGTCTTCGAGTAATCGCGTAACAAACGTAAAAAATTAAAACCGTCCTTCTTTTGTGGAAGTCGGTTAATAACGGACTTGAAATGCAGGGATTCAATAAGAAATACACAATTCACTATGAAAAATACCCAAATCGCTATATGTGTGCCTATAATAATTGAAGAGTGCCCTCGCTTTCTCCAAGATCCCATCATCAGATCCTGATGTTATTGCAATGGGACCACCTGGAAGGTATTCCTCTAAATGAACTAAAATACCGCCAAATTATTTATGTTTCAATAAATAATTACATATATACCCTTTCAAACAAAAAAATAATTTTCCTAATCGGTCCAGCCGTCTTCGAGTAATCGCGTAACAAACATACAAAAAAAACATACAGATGAATCGAGAACCGTCCTTCTTTAGAAAGTCGGTTAAAAATAGATGATACGGATTACAAAGGTTGAAAACATGAAACACTTCGCTCACCCATCACTTCCAAGTAGAATCCGTGCTCGCGCAGCCGCCGGTACATGTCGCGGAAGTTGGTGTGCACGTGGTCGGCGTGCCAGTCGAGCGGGTCGTGCTTGGCGCGCAGGTCGTCGCGCGGGAAGTACCCGCCCGGGTACCGCAGGCTGTGGAACTGGTCCCAGAGCAGCCGGCGCGAGCGCACCGGCACGGGGATCACGCGGGCTCTGCGGTTACAGGGATCCGATCAGGGTGTGCCGTTTGGTTCAAACGTAATACAGATATAGTCCGTACAAACTTTAAGATCAAATGCTGTCAAACGAACGCAAGCCAAAAGCTACTTTATAATCAGAGCATAAGGTAGTTTTTGGCTTGCGTTCGTTTGACAGCATTTGGTCTTAAGACGCTGTCAACAGCAAAATGCCCTTGAGGATTCAGGATTTTGGCCCATCCCCTAGCCCCGCCTAATTGCTCCCAGCGCTATTCACAAGTGAGCGGCGAGAAGCGTAACTGTTTGCATTCGGCTTGCGATTGCGATCGAAATAAACACGCCTGCCGGTAGATGGCGTTAAACTCCTGTAGGTTTCCCATAGAGCGCAGAATAAAATAGACAGGGCGTCGTTAAAATAATATAGTTGGTTTTTAATTTATTTCATAATTAAAGCGTGAACAGATAGAATGAAATTTGGATATGTAATACGTAAATAAGTAATGAAAACTTTCAAACACATTTAATGAATTTTGGATATGTAATATAAGTAGTTAAGATTTATTAGAAAAAAATACAGTATTTTTGTAAGTAGTTATACGATTATATTGAATTAAAATATACAGCACTTCCTTTATGTTTTTCTTGATGACCTGCAATGTAAGGTCATCGAGAAAAACATAAAGGTAAGGTAAGGTTTACAAATAAATCAATCGATTTTCGATTTGACAGTATAAGGTATTTATACTTAGTATCCGTAACCTGGTAAACATTCTGTAAAAAACTATCCAAGTCTCGATGGAGCTGCTTGTTTATCTCTAAAAAGTAATGAAATCTAGACAAAATCGTGTCAAGTTTAAGGTACCTTACTGCGATTTCTTTATTATTATACTTAATGTTGTGTGACTTGGCCGTTGAACATTCTTTATTCGTTATAGTAGGTACAAGTCAACAAAGAAACTTTGTAATCGCATGTATTTGTATAGGATTACAAACTTATGTGTGCAGTTGCAATATTTGGAGGTTTTTTAGGACTTGATAGGCTAAAAACTAACTATGTTTAAAATTTCAGCTCTCTGAGTTTATGGGAAGTACTAGTTCTATTCTGATGATCATGAGTCAGTGAGTGTCTGTCGTAAATGCGAAACTTTGCTTTCGTTTAACTTCGGAACTAAATGACCTACAGACTTGAAATTTTGGATTTTAAGTATGTGATTATAGCTTACTGTATGACGAAAATTTCTGCGTTCTGGTCTTATCTAGAGGTTCTCAAATAGGGGCCTGAAAATGCGGCGAAATGGTTCCAGTAAAGGATGGTACGGCAGTGTTTGCTTCGCGCTCGACTTGGCGGGGCCACTGCCGTGCCCCCAGATATGCACCATGCAACTCCGAGTACCTTTAGTAGCTAATGATAATGTATGTTACGTAGGTAATTAAATTAAATAAGATTGAATATAATATACAATTTAATAAATACTTAGTACAAATACCTTATACTGTCAAATCGAAAATTGATTGGTTTATTTGTAAACCTTACTAACTGACGTGCCCGAAAAATTACCCTGGAGTGCGGCGTATGATAATACATACATACATATATCCATACATACATACATACATACATACATACGTACATATGTACATATATACATAGGTACATACATACATACATACACCTTAGGCCTTCATACACAGGGTTTCGCATACAGGCGCTGCCGGGTGTGGGCGCAGCCCTGAGCTTGCCTAATGCATTAGGCAAGGAAGAATAGTAATTACGTCAAAATAAAATCGCGGCGTGAGACATGCCTGCTTCGGCTCGTTTCCTAAAACCACACTCGTGTATTGATGCCTCCCATAATACATAACTATTACCGTCGACTCCAAAACTTTATAGATCTATGCAAACAAAACGTTTCTCGATGGGCGTAGCCAAAACCGCATCTGAAGAAGCGTTGAAATGTGGACCTTATATCCAGTGACATAAGGTCCACATTTCAACGGTATGAAGGTGTAAAACTGAATGAGTATTCATTTGGACAGGCCAGTGGCTATTGCGGTGATCATACATTTAACACACTTAACTAAATATTTACACTTCTTATATTATAACTTTGATTTATATAAGTACGTATACAGTATTTTAGATTTTTAACACAAGGTTAAACAAATTTTTGCGATGTTTTCGATGCGCAAACGAGAAGCATAGGTCCGTCTAGCACGGCGCGTCAGCGCACACTGTCTATTTGTATCGGAGTAAACGAGAGCCTACTGTCACTGTTTCTGGGCAGCCGGGTCTTAGAAGATAATAATAAATAAAAATTGAAATAAAAAAAAGTGTGGACTATTTGTGAAATGTGACTCGTTAGCGGTTTAGGTATGAATATGTTGACTTCATGTTTTTATTTGCAGACCCATACGTTAAAAAAATAAAGACATAGAACCGTTTAATGATGATTTTAAGACCAATCTTTGCAATTTTTTTCTATCGAGCCGATTTCGTGAAATTATGTATCGCGTTCGTCCACGGTCTTCGAAATATGATGAATATTAACATATATTTTTTTTGATGTGCTAGAACAAATGGTTTTTCTTAAAAAACTGCTTAAATAACATAAATTTCAACAAAAGTAGGTCTTGTCAGCCTCTTAAGAGTTCGTACGGACTATACATGGATTAATTATTACTATAAGATGAAGAATAGTATATTACACAACTAGGGTGGTAATACAAAGAAAGCCCGAGATTGCAGATGTTTGCGGCCCGAGCTGCAAGCGAGGGACGTAAACAAACGATCGAGGGCTTTCTTTATTACCTCCCGTGTTGTATACATCATTTTATGTCTACACTTGGCCAGAAAGCGGCATTTTCCGTACGCGTAGCGTGCGGAAAAAGTCACTTTATGGCCGGGCGTGGAATAAATAGTATATTACACAAAAAGGGTGTCAACTAGTCGCTTTAACTTTTTATACGGTTTAAACCAGGCTGAAGTTATAAATGTGTAAAGCAACGATACTCGTACCTTATCGGCAGCATCAGGGTGGTGTTCTTCATCGCACTCTCTCCAGTCTCATCGTGGCTCTCAATAGTCACGTTTACATGGCCCTGTGCAGACATACTCATTATCAATTTCACAACATTTATAAATAAAACTTTAAGTTACCATAAAATGTCATCGTCGATATATCGTTATTGTAACTAAGCCAATTAAGTCACAAGTACCTCTACAATTCCATCGAAGTCCGAACCCCCCTCGAGCACTGAGAAGCTGAGCGCGAGCCAGCCGGACCACGGCCACAGTATTTGGCTGTAGTCGGCCGCCACCGACAGCAGCGGTCCGTGCGGCAGGTGCGGGTGCCAGCTCACTTCTTTCTATAAAACAAAATGATTAAATTTAAATTTTTATTGCAAGTATTTTTGCTGACAGTCCTTTACACACGTATTGTTTTTTGTTTTAACCAAATATGAAGTCAAACTGTCTGATTATAATCGTAGACTTGCCAGATTTTATTGATCGCACTGTAATTTATGTTAGTGTTTTACAATCCGCTTATCATAGAAATGTACGTACTATATGGCAAATAAAAATTCTTATTTCTTTCATAAGACTAAATAAAGCTTCCGTACTGCTGCATATGCAGTCTTACGCTAGAGTCCATATACCAGGTGCCCGGAAATGTCGAACCCGTTGATAGTCCCGTTGGCTATGGTCAACTTCGGGCAGTGGGCTGCACGTACTGGCAGCCTGTCATGTCTATGTACGCTGGGTTGAGACTCGCCTGAGCCTTACAGTATTAGGAACAGTGTCTGGGTGTATTTTCTCTGGCCACCAATATTTAAAAGATTCCTCCTCACTAGACTGGCATTCGTTGGTTACTTGTTAGAACTTGACTGATTCTACATTGTAACCAAAAGTTCAATTCTAATAAGGCAGAATCTTCTCAGTATTCGCCAATATGTCATGACAGCGAAATTACGTTTTTGAAAATACACCCGTCTACATGTGTTAAGTCCGACTCCACATACCACGTGCCCAGAGACGCCGAGCCCGTTGATCACGGTCACGTTGGCGATGGTCGGCTGCGCGCTGTAGTACAGGGGCTGCGTACAGTACGGCCACATGTATTGGCACTCCGTCAGGTCGATGTACGCTGGGCTGAGACTCGCCTGCGGCTCGTACTCTCTCAGGAACTGTGAAAATATACAGACTAGTAAATAAAATTATAATTCTTCCAGCGCCCAACTACACAGTACAGTAGATGAGTACACGGGATACTATATCGGCACTATCCATCTGGCACTCGAATATGAGAGCAAAAAAAATAAGGCGAGGTATCCGTTAGACCAGATTTTCCGGTTTTATAAAAGACGCACAGAGTTTGCTTCCCCAGTGGGCCTTGTATGGGCGAGTATTCCCTTGAGTGGAACGGTACAGTACTTGGTAAGCGCTGATGAGATCCAGCTTGCCATGGCCCTGCTCGAACATGTTGGCGCCGGGCAGGCGGCGCGCCGTGATGCACAGCGCCTGCTTGACCGCCGCCGGCGTGAGGTGCTGCCGCGGCACGCCGCTCGCCAGCAGCGCGATCGCGCCGGCGACCACCGGCGACGCCACTGACGTGCCTATGAGTACGACGCGGTATGAGCATACCAAAATATTCTTATCAGCCCCGAAAATGTTTAGAGTAGGGTTTCTTAAACTCTGGTCCATGGACCCCTTAGGGGTCCGTGATACGAGAGCTGGGGGTCCGTGGCTATGCATACAACATAAACTTTCATATGCCCTTGATTTCCTTTTCCTCTGATTTTATTTGGAAAGGGTCCTGTAAGGTTTTCGAAATAATGTAAGGTCCGTGACCAAAAAAAGATCAGGAAACTCTGGTTTGGAGCCTCCGCACATTGGCCCCCACAAGCTGCGGGTGAGCTTTTTCATACATTTTGTGTGGCACCAGTGCACACTCGGCTGCGGCTCCACTGAGGCGGAGACGAGCGTAGCGGAGAAGAGACGTATAGCGATCGACCAGTCACATTAGTTTTCGCTGTTTCCATTGACGTTGACGAGATGTGGATTTCAACTAATGTGATTAGTCGATCCTACACGTCTCCTCTCCGCTCCGCTCGTCTCCGCCTCAATGGAGCCGCAGCCTTAGAGTGGCTGGGTTCGGGCCACAAGCTGCGTTGTGGCCACGTTTAGTGGTCCAATGTGCGGCCGCTCTTAACGCCAATATACACCATTCGACTCTCTCACGAGATATATCTTGTGTTAGCGATAAACGATACCGTGTAAGGAGGGTAAATCGCAACAAATACTGTATACACGGCCTATCTGAAACGCTTGTTCCAAGTTCGTCTCGTAACGAACGTCTCGCTCTCTTGTTAGAGCATTTGAGCGGAATGGCAGGATACTAACTTCGAACAAAGCGTTTCATAATATGTAGAAATCTAGGCACCACAAACATACAACACTACAAGAAAAAGAAAGGGAATATCCACTGCATTACTACGGTCACGTTTGCTCGCTATAGAGATAAGTAATTATAATATGAGGTTATAGTAGTATCCATTCAACTTTACTAAGGAAATATCGGACGTCCCGTCACTACAGCAAATACCAACTTATCGCAGTCAGGTGAGCTTTGTTAACTGGGATTTTCGAAAATATCTAAAACAACTGGCAATTTATACTCACCGCTAAGCGAACGGCACCCGCCAGTAACGCTCGAGCCTCGAACTCCGCTGCCGTATGTTACGATGTCGGGCTTCATGCGACCGTAACCCTGGTATGTAAATAAATATTCTATTGAAATAAAATAACATATATCAAGTCACTTCCAATGGAACCTTCTTTCTCATCTCCATTTTCCATGGAATTCTACTGAAATTTCGATCCTACTAATATTATAAACTAGCTGAGCTGTCCCGGCGAACCTAGTCCCGCCTCGGAATTTTTAGATGTTTTAACAGTTATTCTGCTATGGAGAGGTGGAGATAATCCCAAAAAATCAAAAATCATAAAAATCAGTCCACCCGTTCTTGAGTTGTAAATGGTGTAACTAACGCGACTTTGTTTTATGTATATAGATATGAAAGTTTGTAAAGAGGTTTGGAGCAGTAACAAATGAAATTATTGAGATGAAATTTGGCATACAAGTGACCAAGTCCTGGATTGAAACATACGATACTTTATATCACGGTGGGGAGTTCACTTAATAACGGGAATAACGCAGGCCAATGCTAACCACTAATAAAAGTTATGTCGATAGAGCCCGAATGTTAGCCCTCCCGCAGTCTGACCGCACGCTCCGTAGCCTCGCGAACAGGAAAAGCTCGCGTGTGTTTGACAGAACGTACGGCCTCCGCAGACCGTTGTACGCGCACGTCCCTTCCGCGCAAACTAATCGGTCCCGCTGCTTATATACAAGCCATACAAATTAATGCCACCGCGTACAACGTATTTAGCATTAACAGCGGAAACACACTCTCTCCTTATGAATGTAGTATCTCAACGGAATAACTTCATAGTGGCCCCGGCCAACGTCCTGGTTCGACCCCAGGCGCCCCGGCCCCCACCCAGTCCGATCCACTCAGGGTGGGCTGGCTAGCGACCTGGTGTGACCCCAGGGAACGCCACGGCCGACCACCCGGTCAAATTATCGCTATGCCCAATAAAGGTCGCGAGTTAGTCAGTCTTAAAAAAAAATACGGAATAACTTACGAGTATATGAAATAGTAAGAGAATAGTTACGTGAGGCAACTCCCAGGTAGTCATGCCGCGCGAGGAGAACTTGGCGATGCGGTCGTCGAACCCGATGCCGCCGACCCCGATGACGTCCATCTGGTCGGCGGGATTATTCAGCGTGCCGTATAGAGGCCCGTCGTTGCCGATCGCCGATACCATTATCACCTGTTTGAATACTTCTATACAGGTCTACCGCGGTTATAAACCACAAAGCGATTGTAAACCGCGAGAGTAAGGAATGACACAGACGCAATCCAGCTGCAGCTTGTAAAAGTTGAAACTGACGTGCAGTCAGAGGAGATGCAGTTCCCATACAAATAGCAGCTGGCATGGACTCCGTCTATGTCAACCCTTACACTCACGGTTTACGACAGCTTTGTGTTTACGGTTTCTAATCGCGTTAAATCGCGACTAGACATACGGTACTCGCTGAATGCGAGTTGAGTTAGTAACACTTTCCTATGGAAACGTACAAGCGCATTTGAAAAAGTACGTTTTCATCACACTTGCTCGTAAAGGGTGTTATAAAACGCGCGCTTCTAGACCAGCTCGAGCCGATTTACCTCCCGTGGGTTATAAAAATCTATAACTCCCACGGGAGGAAAAACTGTATGAAAATCTATAACTCCCGAGGGAGTTATGAGTTTAGTTTTAAAATATAGAACCTACCCGTATGTAATTTCAGACCAAGGAGGTTTCAAATCAGCCAAGGCTTATTTCACATCTTCAAAACTTGGCTACAAAACCAATTTTAGTGTATATAAAACTTATATGGTATATTTTACTATAATCTCAGAATTTTTTGCAATTATTTTAATGCAATTAAATTTATTTAGTTTAAAATTTTATTTTGAAAATCGGTACAATCTGGCGATATTGCCTGTCAAGTTTGGTAACTAAACGCAGTTCTTAGCATTATCTGTAGAAGACTATATTGAAAAAGTTGACAATAAATAATTTGATTATTGTCTTGTTTTTTTTCCTCGCAAATGTGATGAAAAACATTGTGTGTACCACGGGCAGTAAGGGGATTACAAACTCGAGTCATTAAAAAGCCCTCCGCCTACGGCGTCGGGCTCCTAATAGACTCTCGTTAGTAATTCCCTTCTTACTACCCTCGGTGCACAATGTACTATTCTTGGTTAGAGCGCAATTTTGTACGCGCTTTACTTATATCCAAACATGGAATTTGTTTGACAATGCAACTTCTGCTCATAGTACCATAATCTATTCCGTGCTTCAGATTACCTTGTTGGCGCTCAGTTCCCACACTTTGTCAACAAAAGGGTGATCCATGAAGTCGGGGCCCCCGATGCTAAGGTTCAGCACGTCGATCTTACGCATGATCGCATAATTGAACGCGTCCAGAAACCACGACGTGTATGACACCTACAAACAAAATATATTATGGAGGCATGAACGGTAGCAGTAGGTATTTTTACATGCTAGACAAATGGTGAAGTTGACAGTATACCCATTGTCTATACACATAATAAAATTCCAGAAAGACTGTGTTTGTATATTAAAGATTTGTTGAAGAAAGTAACTGGGTAGTGTTAAAAATAAGTGATAAAACGTAAATAAATAAAAGATGTTTTGTGTTTGTCTGTTTATTTGTAAAAATTACTGGACCGATTTCCATAAAATTTGGTACATCACGATCCCGGTTAACACATAGGATACTTATTACCCGACTGAGCCAGAGCAAAAAAGAGACATTTAACTTATTTCACCTCCGTGAACGAAATTGCGAGCGGGTCCACTAGTAAGAAATAAAAACACCACAGCAACGACCTGGAGTCTGGAGTCTCTATACCGTTTCAAAGATTGTTGTTATGAGAGATTTAATATACGAGAAAACAGCTAACCCTGTTCTTGACGAAGTATGTACATTACATTGTTTCTCTTAAAATAATGCGCATAAATTAAAACTTACAACCAAACCAGTAAATTTTAAGAACAGTACACTTTTAAAAATTACTCTGAGTTACAAAGACACAACTTCGGACGCCATTTACATTTCTAGAACTGCAATGTCATATGAATTACTTGCAAGCGTCTGCATTTGCATTGAAATTATTCATTACAGGCCGCTAGAACCCCGACCAATGTTATAAATGCGAAAGTTACTCTGTATATCTCTTTGTCTGATAACTTTTCACGATTAAACCGCTGAACCTATTTAGTTGAAATTTGGGGTGAAGATAGTTTAAGGCCCTGGGAAGGACAGTTTATATCCCGGTAATCATCCTTTTTTTTGGAAACTGACAAACTTGTTGCAAATATCGGACCAGGTGGGGGCCGTGGCGTTCCCTGGGATCGAACCAGGTCGCTTGGCCCGACCACCTTGAAGTTTCGCTTATCGCTCAAAGTGAGCAACGGACCAGCGGGAAGGTTGAAGCGGATCAACCTGTCCTTATATAGTGTGTAAATCGAACTAATGGGAGTTTTAGTTGCCGGTTCGCTAAGAACTCCGGCAAGAAACTTAGCTGAGCCCGAGCGAGGTCGGAGTGAAGTTAATCCTGGACATTCGGGTCCTGGGGCAAATCGGGACGCGGCCCATGTGTGCGGTAATCCTCCCTAAAGGAGACGAATAGGTGCGTGAAAGTTTGTATGGCGATTCAATCATTTCTTAACAAAAAGATATAAGTATAACACTCTAATTCCACACAGTCGAAAGCTAGTTTAGTGAATCGTTGTTTAGGTATTAACGACCTGAACATTTCCGCGAATGTTGAGATGCTGAATCCTAATCGCGTGGCGTAAAACGGCCTATTTTTCATGAAAAGCACTAGAACAGGGAGCTCAGACGAGCTATTGCGATTCGTGCTCTACAGACGGTT
This sequence comes from Eudemis profundana, assembly GCA_947034925.1. Lineage (NCBI taxonomy): Eukaryota > Metazoa > Arthropoda > Insecta > Lepidoptera > Tortricidae > Eudemis > Eudemis profundana. The sequence goes on from OX344794.1 coordinate 34,931,666, forward strand.
CCAACGCTTTTGCGGTAAAAATACCGCCAAATGATCAACTGATTTGGCGACGCGTGCACTGCGCAGCTGGTCTTTATAGCTGCATTTTTAGGGTTCCGTACCAAAATGGTAAAAAAGGAACCCTTATGGTGCGACTCTGTCTGTCTGTCTGTCTGTCTGTCTGTCTGTCTGTCTGTCTGTCCGTCTGTCACAGCAAGATATCTCAGGATCTACTGATGCTATCGACTTGAAATTTGAAATAGTGTTAAGAACCGCTAACCCGAGCTTATAGGATGTAAAAAAATTCTTGTAACTTTTTTACTTTTTTTTTAAAGGGGTCCGTAATGAGACTTTGCAAATCGAAAGTAGGGCTATTATATCGAGTGAGGTATCAAATGAAAGGGCTTAATTTGTAGATTAAAACAGTATTTTTGTATTTTTTTTTAAATAAGTAGTTTTTGATTTATGGCGAAAAACGTTAAAAAAAATACCGTTCCCCCCCTATTATCTTCGAAGTTACTGAACAGAAAAATCTGTAATAATTACCAATTATTAATGTCATCCTATATATTACAGGAAAAATATAACGGTTTTCCTAACTTGCACTGTTTTTGAGAAATTTGCAAAAATCTTAACACATACTTATTTGCTCCTACTAAACTAATCGCCATATAGTTTTTCTTGAACAATTCATGTATCTACTTATGAGTTTGTACGGAACCCTCGGTGCGCGAGTCCGACTCGCACTTGGCCGGTTTTTTTGTTACGGGGATAATAGTTCCGAACTGTTCGGATGGGCCTATCCTTACTTTTGAAATCATTGCCGCCGCTAAATACAGCCCGGTGTAATGTAACTCGCACATACTTGGTTGTCCGTGAAGACCCTGAATATGTGCAGGTCCGCGTCCGGCGCGAACCCGAGGCAGTCGGCGCGCGAGGCGATCACGCCGGCGACGAACGTGCCGTGCCCGAGCGCGTCGTCGAGCGTGTTCTCGCCGGTCCAGTCGGTGCGCTCGCGCACGCGCCCGAAGTGCGGGTGGTGACGCGCGAGGCCCGTGTCGAACACCGCCACCTTTATACCCTCCCCTAGAACAATAACGGAGCATTCCACGATAACGTCTCGTAAAGCCGCATTTATCTGTAGCGTTGTGTTGTGACGCATCAGATCGGAATCGGTTTCATACATTTATTGTAGTAACGTTCACACTAGGACGGTATACGGTAGTTTTTGGCTTTATGGCCAGGTGTGACATAAATGGGCGAATCAACTTTTAGACCCACACTTCTGACGTCTCTGGGGTTACCGAAAATGTCTACGGAGTTACTAAGAAATCGGGCTTCTAATAGGATATTTTTCTATTTGTTAGGTTTATGAGACGGGACATTCAACGTTCTAACATACACCATAAATTTAAACATAGACAAACCATTCTTTCAAGGCGTTATTTTACAACGAAAATTAAAAGTTGCGGACAACGTCGTGTGGGTCAAAAAGTTGATTCACCCAAATAGCATAGTACGCATCAAGAGCGGCAACAGTAGATTATGTAACATGGGAGCAAAATAAAGAAACTGGGCATTTTCCAATACATACGTTAACGCTAAAAATCAAATTATGTTTCTAAAACTGCTAAAATAAATCCAGTTACACTCATCGTTGTGTTGTGCCATCATCGATTTTATATGGCAAAAACTATAAACAAAACACGAATTTGGGCATGTCGAACAGTGACGTTACAAGTCAGTTTTTTCTCGGAAACTGTATACTATCTGAACGTTTTGACACTTGATAAAAAGATGGATTCTAAAGTAAAAGTTAATGTAGCGAGGGATTCAAGTGTTAACGCCAAAGATGATATAATATATTTGCTGCCATCTGACACATGCTGCTCTTCATACCAATAAAGAAGAAAAAATGTATACCGTTTAATTACAATACAAGGTACATATGAACAGTCAGAAAGAAAAGACTAGGAAGTACGATTTTCTCTCCGCTTAGCGAGCAGTAAAAGCTACTACTGAGCTACGCTACTATTAGGGTTCCGTACCAAAATGGTAAAAAAGGAATGGTTATGGTGCGACTCTGTCTGTCTGTCCGTCTGTCACAGCAAGATATCTCAGGATCTACTGATGCTATCGACTTGAAATTTGGAAGTGTTAAAAACCGTCAACCCGAGCCTATGGGACAGAAAAAAATCTTATACCTTTTTTACTTTTTTTTTAAAGGGGTCCGAAATGGGATGTCGAAAATCAAAAGTTGAGCGAATATATCGAGTGGGATATCAAATGAAAGGGCTTAATATGTAGATTCCAAAACCATTTTTATATTTTTTTTTAGACATGTAGTTTTTTATTGAAGACAAAAACGTTATAAAAAATACCATTCCCCCCCTATTATCTCCGAAGTTACTGAGCAGAAAAATCTGTAATAATTACTAATCATTCATATGATCCTAAATATTACAGGAAAAATAAAACAGTTTTCCTAACTTGCTGCGTTTTTTCGCAAAAATCGTAAGACAACTTTATTTGCTCCTACTAAACTAACCGCGGCATATGTCGATGTATGGGGACAACAGTTTTACAAGAGCAAAGTTAAGTTTGTCCCACCATACAGTTTTTCTTGAATTATTCACGTATCTACTGACGAGTTTGTACGGAACCCTCGGTGCGCGAGTCCGACTCGCACTTGACCGGTTTTTATATTATCTTAGAAATTAGGACTTTATCTATGCATATGTATACCCTGATTAAAAAATACCGAAGATAGGTACGTCACTATCACAGTAATAAGTGTCATTATAAATATGACATTCCAGATAATAATAACCAATCAACTACCAGAGCGAAGTCAAAGGTTACCAGTGCAATATGAATATTTCTTCCACAAAATGTTTTATATTAGATATTTATCCAAACCACTTAAATGTATGTAGGTATAGGTTTAAGATTTCAACAAAAAAGAGTAGTTTCCGAGAAATAAAATACATATTGCTTAAGGATTGTTTGTTTAAGATAGTCGGTTTTGTTTAACACTCTGTAACAGGGATTAGGTAACCATTTTTAGGGTTCTGTACCTCAAAAGTAAAAAACGGAACCCTTATTTCTCCGTAGGATCACTTTGTTGTCTGTCTGTCCGTCCGTCCGTCTGTCTGTCCGTCTGTCAAGACCCTTTATCTCGGGAACGCGTGGAGGTATCGACTTGAAAATTAAACCATATACTCAGGTCTACGTCCCTTGAAGCTGTGAAAAAAATCAAACTTCTAAGTTAACGTGAAAAAAAGATACGACCGTTTATGCCGCGAGAAACGTAAATTTCAACACTCTCAAGGAAACCAAAATTCAAAGGGTACTTTCCGTTGACCTAGAACTATGAAATTTGGCAAGTAATACCTCTTATACTACAAGTATAGGAAAAAAATCTCAAAACTATAAGTTTTAAATTAAATCATTAAAAGAAATAGACTTTACTAAGGGAATCAAAATTTATAGGGTACTTTGTTATGTGTACCTACAAATGTGTACGGAACCCTGGGTGGACGAGCCCGACTCGCACTTGTCCGGTTTTTTAATTTAAGAAATCACAGAAACCTTATCTTCTTACAACACAAACCTACCTACAACGATGTAAATACTTGATTATTATGAAACGTTACGTATACATTGGAAAATAAGTAAATAGATACAATGCTGTGACGCATGTGCGTATCTATTACTGAAAGACGGTATTTTAATTGCTATCTGAACGAAAATCAGTATTTAATAAAAAAACTTCTTCCAAGGGATCTTAGCAATAAAGTAGGATTTCATTTCTTTATAGTAACATGTTTGAAAAAACAATGGCAAGAGTAAAAATACAGTTACCAGTGACACCAAGAGACCAAAGCAAATCAGCTTTCAGCACAGATGTTATCTGCCGAGGAACCGTCCTTAGAAGTTTCCTGGACGTATAGCCGTTCTGAAAACAAAAGATTGTATTTACAGACACAATTGCAACACTTTTTCCAGTTTCTTTTGGGGTGCAGTTTTGATCAAATTTGACAACCTGAACAGTACTTTGGAACAACAATAATAGATTCCAGGTTTTTAGATTAAGAGGTTTATACCCAGCTGAGTGGCATGCACTCCATAAAGGTAATAAGACACTGCCTACCTTTTCATTTCTTCCCTAGTAAGGCTGCGTTTCCACCAGGGATGTGCAAGGATGCGTAGCGAGGGATGTTTGTCAGAAACAGCTCAGCGGAGCGAGGATAGTTATATGAAGTGTTTCTATTGGTTCATGACAAAAACATCCCTCGCTACGCATCCTCGCACATCCCTGCAACGCAGCCTAAGCGTAGGAGGGTTGAAATCAGTAAGGTAGGCGCTTACCACGCTGTCTACCCTACTAATTTCTACCCTCCTACCCTTAATAGTGTAGGAATTAAAGGGTAGGCGTCTTTTTGTGATGCACGCCACTGCTGAGGGCAGGTTTTATCGAGGTGAACAGTGCCGTAAATAGGCCGGTGCTACCGGTGCCCAGGCACAGGGCGTAGACTCTGGGGGGCGCAAGAATGGCCACTAGGCCCTAGGGTACCTGTAATATCTAAAAAAAAACAAGAGCGCAGTTATAGAAGCTCGCACAGGGCGCAGAAAAGGCTATTTACGGCACTGGAGGTGAATACAAAAAAAGCCGGCCAAGTGCAAGCAGTATTCGCACACAAAGGGTTCCATACCACCGCAGAGCGAAAACGCCTAAAAACTCGTTCCTTCTTCGGGCCCCCTTTAATATTTAATTTAATTTTACTATTGTTTGTTGTTATAATGGTAATAGAATATTTCAAGTCTCTACCTACTAATTAAGGTTCAAAAGATACAACCCTGTGACAGACGGAGAGATGGACAGATGAATGAGGTTTCGTAATAGGGTCCCGATAGCACCCTTTTGGTGTGGAACCATGAAAAGTACAGCTAAAGGGAGAGGGGCGGGGGAGGCGGCACGATCTTATCAAGGTCATTGGCTACTATAACCGCCTATGGGTTCACCTCTCTTGGTTGCCGCAAGGATCGCAGCGCCCGGGCACGGTGACTCCGCCAGCCAGCGTACAAGCAACCCGCGGGGCCACAGTCATCCTGAAACAACACATAAGATGTGAAGTCAGTTAAATGACAAGTTTTTGTTTGCCTAGACTAGAGCTTCAAAAACCTCATTGCACAATAATGAAGTACACAATGAATTACAGTTTAAAATTTCACAAGCTCTGCATTTTTTTAATTATGTGGTTATCTTTTTTGCCATATTTTGCAGTATTTCCTGCCAATAAAAAGAAAACTATTCGCAGGCAGATACAAACATTCGCAAATTCCCAAAGTTAATTATATTTGGTTAAATGTGACACATTTAGTTAACAATTCGAACAATGGTTAACCCTTAACTACCTACGAGGACCACCTATTTTTGTCACACAACCACCTAGCTGCAAACCACTGCAAACACATTGGTAGTGATGTGGAGCATACACATTAATTTATTACCCATTTTAAATTTGAAGGTGTCTGAAGACCGCATGCGGGTAGTTAAGGGCTAATGGCTAACTAATAGTGAGAATTACATCTTCACACAAACTCATACCTCTTGCACATATTTGATTGTCCGTTGGACCTGCCTCTGGGCAGTAACACGTCTTACTGCGGGATGGTCACGCAGCGCGTCCAGGGCTTTTCTGCTACTTTCCTCCAATAATATGACATCAAAATCACTCGGGTACTCTTTGGCTGGATTGTTTCTCCGGGTAATAGTCCAGTTAAACACCTGAGCAACAACATTATCAGAAAATTACTTTAATCCAAAACTGTCATATTACACAATTTAATATGTATAGATGCGTGAAAGCCTATGGAGCCTTTTGTTTAGTACAGTTAGACTTCCATCTGCTGATTTAATGAAGTATTCATTTTGTGTCTGTTAGATTGAAATGCACTGGTAAAAAGTTGTTGCAAACACTGTATTTGTATTTTAAGTAAAGTATATTTTATTTCTGAAGCATAGGTTACAAAGGTAGTACAGATATTTATGAGGTTCACTATGTCCAGCCACTAGCTAGGCATACAAATGTTGTCCAAGCATGCAACATGCTATACTTAATAGACATAAAAAGAACTCTTTTATTGCATAAAATGCCTTATCTAAAATCATATACCACCCTTTTAATTTGTGGCATGTCATATTCTCTTATCGAATCTGGCGGTTTATTATAAAATTTGGGGCCAATCTAATACACTTTTAGAGAGTAATGTTGTTTTGAGCGGGTTCGAATTAATTTTATTTCACTGGCGCATACATTTTAATCTTAATCAGCAGATTTTCTTTATTCCCACATCCTATGACTTTGTATTTGATAGGTACTTTTCCTATTCATATTTTGAGTAAGTAATTTTATATTATACTGAAACCTGTTAAAACCTACTCATGTATGTGCACTGTGCATACACATGCACATTTCAAAACTTCACGAGGTTTCTGATATAAGCCGTGCAACAATAGATGTTAATAATAGGAATTTATAGATGGTTGTTTATGCCAAATAGGTCAGTTGACCCACACACCCTTCCCTGTTTACGTGACTAATAATCGTACCAATGGCTATTTCAGGGTTATTTACTTACTCCGGCATTTCGTAAAGCTGCTGTGACATAGTTTTCTCGGGTACTCCTTGGGAAGTATCCTTTGAACGTAATAATATGCTCGCTACCAACGACTTGCGTACTATATTCATAGTCGACACGAGATGAACTCGTTGCGTTACAAGATGCGTCTACATCAATTTTTTCTTCGCCGGCGCACAGAAAGAAAAGCAAAAACCCCAAAAACAAGAAAAGATCCGAGTTTATCCCCCCCATAATTTCGGTATAAAATATTACGCGGTCACATATTGTAAGAGGAGACAATGATCAAGTTTTCCGCTCCGTTAATGGTGGATTTATCATCATTGGATCACTCAAAAGTACAGGATGTATTAATTCATTACGGGATTTACTAATGCCATTAACACAAGCACTAGAGACCTTATCTATTCAAGACTTTTCATTTCAGATAACGTAATGACAAATGACGGTTATATTTTTCCGTCCAATAAAACATAAGATAGTTAGTAGTATTTTTCTAATAAATGTATTCACATCTGGCAAAAGTGCGAGGCGGCTGTGATATTGTGCCATGTCACTGACATATTTGTAAAAATGTCAAGTTTTATGATGAAATTTATATTATAATTTATTTTTAATACCTCTTTCATATTGTTTAATTTTTATTTGTATTGGAGAGCAGATTAATGATAATCCAAAAGAAATGGCAGCGTATAGCTTGAGTGATAGATTTTCGAGTAAACCCAAATATTTTCGTTTTTATGACCCCGGGGCTTACCAGTACGATGAAAGCTGTAAAGTAAGTCCAGCCAAAGCCCCGTTTCTCTCAAAAACACCTCGTAAGACGATAAATGCTCTACCAATATGGACACATGCTATTTATCATACTGATTTGCCATCAAAAATTCCAAATTGCACTTCAATGATGTCTAAGATTCCCCGTTTTCCGTATGAAGCTTTAAGTAAAGAGGACCTTGAAGAAATTCTCTGTAAATGCGGATTCCCAACCTCTTGCGAATGTCCTATAGAAGATCAACCGGAAACGGAAATCATCTGTCAAGGTAAAATACCAAGACATATCATAAAAGGAGTACCAGCTCGAACTTGTGGTGATACAGGTCTTTCTGCACCTTCTAAAGGTGATCACGGCTTTAAAGTCCATAGAGACGGCACGCAAAAAAGAATAAAAGATAAAATAACTAACGAATCTCCTCCATTTTATGATGCAAGGGTAATAGAAGCGACAATGTTTTATCAAGGTTGTAAATGGAGTAAGTGGTCTGGCACTAGAGCAACTAAGCATGTAGAACAAAGGCCAGGTCCAGCAGATTACACACTGGAGAAACCATTAAATACAAATGAAATATGTGCTGAAAAAGTTAGAGCTAAAAAACGTAAAGAATCTAAACAATATAGGTTTATTGAGATGGTGCAACGGAGAAATATTTTAGAAAATGCACCTGGTCCATCGTCTTATACCCCTAAGTTGCCAAAAGGTACAGATTTACAAGAACTAGGACCCAAGGCTGACCGATTTCCCTCGACAAAATATAATATTTGTCCTGGCCCAGCTGAATATCACCTTAAAAGAGTTTTTGACCTACCGGAATCACCTTTGAGGCCATGTCAGGCTGTTCTGCCAAAACCAGCATGTTTCGGAATAAAAAATATAAGATTTAAGCCCCGTAAAGAAGAAGGACCTAGTCCAGCCAGCTATAATGCAACCTATAAAGCATGTCAATTCCAAATATGTGGAAAAGCACCGTTTGGATCAAATGTTGCAAGATTTAAGGCGATGCCATTGGATGATAGTAATGACGCTGATGTCACAAATATGCAGCAAAGTGATCGAGTAGATGACAAAGATCCCTGCCCACATCATACATGGCAATTTAAATCTAAAACGCGCATGAGGCCGCTTATAAGAAGTGAGAATGAGGCAAGCCCTGCTGATTTTCTGCTGTCACAATCTACGTTAAAGCGATCCTTAGAAATGCAATATCTTGCACCATTTTTCTCATCAGATGGTCGTTTTCAACCGTGGTATAATTGGATTTCTGTACATGGAACATTAGTAACACCTGGACCCGGCTACTACAATGCTCAAAAGCCAAAATGTTATCCTGCAGTACATCGTGGCCCATTGTGTCGTGAGCGACGTTTCCACGAAGCTTCATTTAAAACGCCAGGTCCTAATCAATACGATGTAAAAGGGGGTATTGAAACTGTATTATCAACTCATAACGAAAACTTGAAGAATAATATTAAAAATCAGCACCAATTTCATTTTGATTCACCATCTCAATCAAAAATCTTGACTGCGGAAGAAAAAGAAAGACTACTACTAAATAAATGTATAGCAATATGTGAAGAGACGATAAGTACTGAAACTTCGTTAATAGCTAGCCATGACAGAAAAACTACAAGTGAGCCAAGCAATCTTAAAAAGAAGAAAAAATTGTTACGATACTTTTTATATAAACATGAATTACCTTTTTGTAGTTGAACTAGTTGTAACAATTATTTTATTTGTAGCCGTAAGTATTATACAGTGGACCTCCACTAATATCTGCTGTCGTTCCCCGTAATATAAGTCACGGGACGCGATAGCACAATAGAGGTACGAAGTAAAATTGCGAATATCAAAATTCCTAAACACTACTACATTTCTAATGTACAAAATTCCGTATTTTGTACAATCAGTTAACCTGCGTTTAAAATGTCTAATGTACAAAATTGCTAATACATGAAATTTCGTTTTATATTTAAGAATTTCGTACTTAAAAAATTTAATTTTCGATATTTTGCCACGTACCCCATATCCCCGCAATATCACCTCATCTAAAAACACATGGCCTTAAGATGATTTGTTAGACAGCTTTCGCGATATACATGCTTATAATATAACCAGAGACCGGATTTGAAGTAGCGATCTCAATATTAATATGGATATAACTGGTGTAATGAATTATTTTTTCTACACACAAAAATAATGTAACTTATCGGAACCCAAAAGTAAAAACCTTTTTGGAAGCTTTTGTAAATATTGGGCAAAAATTATGGTGATAATAAATGAAAACAACGTTTGTTAATTTTTGAAATAGTTTATTTTTTTAAGTTCTTCTTCTTTAATATTTCTTCTGCACAATGCACAGTAAAAATTAAGACCTTTATATAACCAACATGACATGTATTTAACAAATTGCATTAGTCATATCCATATTAATATTGAGATCGCTACTTCAAATCCGGTCTCTTCATAGCCCTGGTTCGACCGACACTTTTTGATACACAGAGGACGATCATTAGATGATTATCCTACCCTCATCCATCGATACTTCCAGATCCAGACTTTACTGAAATAAAGGTGTAAAAATTATAAGAGGTAGATGCACTACGCCACGCGAGCACTGTTTCCAGCCTTAGTTCCCATACAAATCGTAGGGAGTTGCAGTTGGGTTGCAGTCCGTCTGTATCGGCCCTTAGGCTGAAAACAGTGCTCGACCGACGGTCAGCGCTGACCGTCGGTCCTGACCGTCAGCGCTGACCGTCGGTTGTGAAAATGCATTCACTGCTACGCTGACGGCGAACGTACGCTAACGGCGAAAGTATACGTACGCGCGTTCGGTCGGTCGTTCCGTCAGCGAAGCACTGAACGTGCTCCTTGCATTTTCGCAACTGACGGTCTGCGCTGACGGTCAGGAACGACGGTCAGCGCTGACCGCTGACCGTCGGTCGAGCACTGTTTCCAGCCTAGCACTGTATAGAAAATCGACGCTCCGAGTTAATTTTGGAACGCGCCCCTTGTATCTTGTATCTGTGATTGTAATGACACTGTCATAATGTCAATGTCATTGATAATTTATTTTATGAATTTATTTTATTGAGTTTAGAAACTTCCCTCATTAGAGGTTATCAGAGGTTAGGTTCTCTTACGTTACGAATAAATGTGTATTTAGTGCCGTATCACATTGACATATTATTCGGTCATTTATTTTATAACGTAAATCAAAAATATAATGTCTAGACTTGGTGCTTTACACTTGACAAAACCTACCGGTTCGAAACATACTGCAACAGTCATATTTTTTCATGGATCTGGTAAGCAAAACAGTCTCAGATCTCGAGTTTGAGTTCATTGTTAACCTCAACTGAATTCATTTGAAATTCTATCATAACATAACCAATACAACATAGCCTACTTAGCCACTACGGGTGCTGGAAACAACTAACAACCTCGAAATGTAAATTTAAACAAGTGTATGTGATGTACTCTGTTTATCGGGGGGCACGGCAGTGCCCCAGCCAAGTCGAGCAAAAGAAAGACTGCTGTACCATCCTTTTCTCGAAGCCTTTCAGGCCATTTTTAACCACCTGTAATTTTGTGCTGGCTGAAGCTAGAACCTTGAATTTTCAGGGATAAATAGGGCATAATATGAGTTAGATATATTGTGAATAAATATATTGTCAACTTGTAGTTTAACACTTTCATGGACAGTACATCCAGAGACGGGATATATGTATGCTTAACAATGCTTAATTGATGGTATTGTCCGTGAAAGTGTTTAAAACTATTGCAAATCAAAGTTCCTTAGTTTTATCAATAATTCTAAAGTACTTCTAGCAGACCCACAATCTCCAAATTTGAAACAAAATTCGTTTTTAGCCTATCAAAACATACAAAACCTGAAAATATTGAGATTTCAGTCACCTTTCAAAGATATACAAACTGCATAAGTAAGATTGTAATCCTTTACAAATACATGCGAAACACATAATAAATTGAAAAAATAAAAGATCACCACATAAGATTAAATCCGCCACGCAGGCAAATTGAAATTGGCAACAGGCTTCATCACACTTACCAACAAAAGTAATCTGCAACAGGCTTCGTCAATGGGAAAATGAATGGATTGGAATGTAATAAGTATAAGAAGACCACTTAGAAAAAGAAATTAAATCCCATCAAAAACATTACATGTGAAAAGATGCAAGTCTTGCAATGTAGTTGTTCTACAACAAATAAGTTCTGAAATATAATGAACCAAGTCTGTCATTTTAGATTTCGATTTTCACTGCTTGCCTATTATTTAACTGTGGGGGAACACTTTTATAGTTCTCAAATAAAGAATCCTCCATGGTTAAATAATAGCCGAGTCGGTGGAAATCGAAATCTAAAATAACAGACTTGGTTTAACATTACATCTCAGAACTTTTTTGTTGTACCTCTAGAAAAACTATGTTGCGAGACTTGCATCTTTTTACATGTAAAGTTTTTGACAGGATTTTTTTTATTTCAATGTGATCACTGATCAAGCATTAGGATTTAATTATGCTACTTAGTTATTTTCTCCTAACAGCATGAAATTCATATTACAGGAGATTCAGGTGGAAACATGAAAGAGTGGGTTCAAATAATGGCTCGGAATTTTGCATTTCCACACATCAAAGTCATGTTCCCAACTGCCCCTTTGCAGCCGTACACTCCAAATGGAGGTGCCATGAGCAATGTTTGGTTTGACCGTGCAGATATATCAATAAATGCTCCTGAAAAACTGGACTCTCTATCTAAAATTGAGGTTGAAGTTAAGAATCTTATTCAAAATGAAAATAAATCTGGAATACCTAGCAACAGAATAATTATTGGTAAGATTTTAAGAATAGTATATTGCTAAGCATGATTCAGTAATTTTGTCCTTTGAATTATATTTGTACCTCTAAAAGCAGGATTTTTCCCCATTTAACTTAACAAACTTAATTCCCCATTTTGGTCTCCTACTTTAAAAAACATTGGAAACTTTGATATTCGTTAATGGGTCAAACGTTATGTACAAACATTTTAAGAATCATAGGCATTTGGAACCACTCGCGGGCGGGCCGTAGTTTGGAGACCCCTGGCTTAGATTAAATGTGTTATTGAGTTTATTTGAAACAATGAAAATTGGTACAGTCGCCATCAGATATATCTGAGCTGTCAGTGTACTCATAAATATCTGAACACGGCTCTATTTTCATAGCATTAGAGCCGTGTTCAGATATTTATGAGTACACTGACAGCTCAGATATATCTGATGGCGACTGTACCTACCTACATAAATATGGAAAGTTTTAAAGCAAATACTGTTTCTTTTGAGTTAAAGCACAATTAAGTTTCATATTTAAATCCTCATTTACAGAAACAGGTGTATGAGTATGTTTATCACTCATTGCCCAAAAATCTGTATAAATGTAAAATTGAACATTGTTTTTTTTAGGTGGATTTTCAATGGGTGGTTCGCTGTCATTTCATGCTGCTTATAGGTGGGACAGGAATATTGCTGGAGCATTTGTGTTCAGCTCCTTCCTAAATAAAGGCTCTATTGTGTACCAGGAGCTGAAGGATGCTTCTAACTCTACATGTGAGTATTATATTGTATTCATTTTATTCGTAATAGTAGATCAGTAGGCTTATGATGCTACGCTTTTTCGCGCGATAAGTAAATGATAAAGCATCCGTCACTCTCACACACTATTTGTCAGAATGTGACAGATGCTTTATTATTTATTTATCATGTGACAAAGCGTAGCACCATACTCCTACAGATTTCATAGTAAGTCACATCTCAACCCCCTTCTTGAGGTTACAAGGTTTTGATGTGTACATTTTTATGTTAGTGTGTCTCAAAATGTATACATGTTAGCATGTTACACAACTCCACAGTATTTTAAGATCGCTTGAGACCAGACATTTGTAACCAATATCGGATATCAATGTAGTAAGTTGTAATAACACAAACTGCAAAAGAAACCCTATGTCTATTACTGTGCGTTTTGGAGAAAAACAATGTCGAAGTTGCTACTTCGGAGGTTGTTCAAAATCGGAAAAATACGTTTTCTTCTTTGTATACCAAAATTAAAGGCAACAAGTTGTAACAACATTTTGACACGTACAATTATGTATTGTTTAAACTTTACGACAGATGTGAATTATGAGTAGAAACACAAATATTCGCAAAAAAATTCATTTTAGTTTTTATTTTTTAATTTTTTATTTTCATGGTATTGGTATGAAATTTTATCACTAATAGTAGCTGACCTTATAATCTATCTGTAATAAAAAAATCGGCCATGTAGTGTACTTCACACCGTAATTATTCATGATTGAAAAAATATTCTGAGCGCCTACATATATACATATAGCAAAGTCAACCATCAGTTCTGGAGTGTATGCTTAAGTAATTGTTTATGATTATTTCACTAATTCACGGAGTCCTGTAATCTCACGATGTTCACCAATCCCGAACGGGATAGCGCGAGGCGAGGAGTTCTGTACTCTCTTAGAGAAATTAGTCTCTTTGGCTCTTCCAGAGACTTATTATAAAGTCTGTCCTATGAAGGGCTACATGTGGCGTGCGAAGGGGTCCACCCTCGGCAGGCATTTGCTAAAGCCCCATGTCAATACATGTAGCCTGGATGAGTGGGGGTGAGGCGTCATGCAGCCGTTAAAGACCCATGATGCTGCCTGCGAAGCTGTGGATAGCGCCACAGCCGGTGCCTCTCCCTCTTCGGGGGTATCTGCAAGTACATAATATATTAGGAGAATGCGAAGCTGTGTATAGCGCCACAGCCGGTGTCCCTGTTTCTCCGAGGGTACCTATAAATATGTTAGGAGATGAAGGCTACATGTATTGACGTGGGGTTTTAGCAAATGCCTGCCGAGGGTGGACCCCTTCGCACGCCACATGTAGCCCTTCATAGGACAGACTTTATAATAAGTCTCTGGAAGAGCCAAGGAGACTAATCTCTCTAAGAGAGTACAGAACTCCTCGCGCTATCCAGTGCGGGATTGGTGAACATGGTGAGATTACAGGACTCCGTGAATTAGTGAAATAATCATTAGTACATTGTGTATCTATATCTAGGGTGGTAAGTAAGGAATTACAAACGAGTGTTTGTTATGACAAGAAAATATTAAAACAGACAGTGACGTTAGTGACATATGCCCATAGACAATGCGAATGTCAAGTCACGTTCGGAAACCATAGCGGTAAAGACCTAAAACGGCCATTTTAGATGATTTTATTTTATATATGAAAAATACTGAAATACACTATTTAAACATTTCATTAATGTTACCGAAATATTTCAGTGATAAAAGTTAAAAAAGTAAGTTGGCGTTTCGTTTGAACCTGACAAATGAGAGTAAAACAGAACCAGCGTTTCAAATTTAAAAAGAAAACCAGGCCATAATAGGTCATTTACGACCCGCAGAACATACGTGTAATGAAATGACACCGTTTTCGAGCAAGTGTGATGAAAAAACAATTACTTAAGCATACACTCTAGAACTGATGATTGACTTTGCTATATGTATTTATGTAGGCGCTCAGAATATTTTTTCAATCATGAATAATTACGGTGTGAAGTACACTACATGGCCGATTTTTTTATTACAGATAGATTATAAGGTCAGCTACTATTAGTGATAAAATTGCACACCAATACTATGAAAATAAAGAATAAAAAAAAACTAAAATGATTTTTTTTGCGAATTTTTGTGTTTCTACTCATAATTCACATCTGTCGTAAAGCTTAAACAATACATAATTGTACGTGTCAAAATGTGGTTACAACTTGTTGCCTTTAATTTTGGTATACAAAGAAAAAAACGTATTTTTCCGATTTTGAACAACCTCCGAAGTAGCAACTTCGACATTGTTTTTCTCCAAAACGCACAGTAATTGACATAGGGTTTCTTTTGCAGTTTGTGTTATTACAACTTACTACATTAATATCCGATATTGCTTACAAATGTCTGGTCTCAAGCGATCTTAAAATACTGTGAACTGTTGAGACAATCAGATTACTGTTTAGTTATTATTATTGAAAATGAAATATAACAAAAAAACAATATTAACTGTGTGTCGCATCAATGTGTACCTATCAGATATTAAAATTTACACTAATCTACTAAGTGCTACCCAATTGCCACAAGTCACCGATGTATCCTTGTTACTCAAGATAGGTACCTACATACATTTTTAGAAACACTCATATAAATACAGTGAGGGCACTACTCTGTCACGTCTTCACTCCATCTATATGTATAGTACCTATATTGGGATAATATCTAAGCGTAATTTGTAAAAACTAAAAAAAAAATATTAAAAATTTACAGTACCACCTTTACTTCAATGTCATGGTGATAATGATGATGTAGTACCCCTGGAGTGGGGCCAAACAACATTTAATGAGTTGAAAGACCTTGGAGTTCCAGTTCAATTTCATATTCTGGAAAGACTTGGACATCAAATAAACAAGAGGGGACTACACCTAATACGCGATTTTATTGAGAAACATCTACCTGATCTCTGAAAATTAGTGGGAAAAAAAACTTCATGGACCAAATTAGACAAGTGAGTAGTATAAATGTAGTATTTTCTTTTATCTGAGTGTTAAAGCAATAAGTAACTCAAAATGCGAATGAAATGATGTATCAATAGTATCATATTATATTTAACTACACAACATAAAACATGTCAATGTTTTTTTTTATAATTGCATGGTTGCTGTTTAACTTTATAGAATTATTCTCCCAAGAGAATTATTTTTAATATAGGATGCAAATATCAGTTAATTATTATCTATGTATCAAATGAAATCATTGATTTTTGCAAGTAGGGCTCAAGGGCCCTTTTACAGGTCTGATTCTATTACTATTATGAAGGATTTATATTCAGGATGTTTAAACAATATTTAAGTTTGTTGAATATTATATTTAATTTAAATGTATATTTCCATGTATTTTCTCAGTAGCAGTATTTTTATATGATTTGATTTACTCCCGAATATCTTTTAAATGTAATTTTATTTAATTGTGTTACATTACACATATTTGTAATATACATATCGTCGCTATACTTACTCAACCACGTATCTACTCGAATAGTTTGATAGAAAACGCACCTGTGTTACGAGTAGAAAAGTGCGATTTTCCTATGAAACTATTGGAGTAGATACGTGGTTGAGTAAGTATAGTGGCGATATTGTATTATTATGGTTTGTATAAAACATGAGTGATATATCAAAATTAAATACGAATTCTTCAAGATAAAAACCTGATTGTCTTTCCGTTTTTATCAAAGTTTAAATAATATGGGACAAATATAAATAATAAAACAGAACCCATAGAGCTATACGTATTGCATTGTAGGACCAAATAATGTTATTCATGAATGAATGAACATGGTGAAAAATGGGTGAAAAAAGCTAGACCTAATTAGAATCATAGCGTATTTTATTGAAACAAATTGTTAACTCAATATATGTAATGTTTTAGAAAATATGTACGGGTTGGGTCCTGATCGCCTTACTTGCATTTAGCCTTGGTATTCTAAACGTCTCAGTTGTACACTGGCCAAGTATGCAAAATGACTTGTTTATCTAATCCCATGATTACAAAATGGTCCAAGTTTCAAGAAGACTTAGGGAGCAAAACGCCTAGGTCGTGGAATGCACAAGTAGGCAGATTGTCTCAATTGTATTAAAGTCTTGGTTGTGATAAGGACTACTTTACGATTTAACTACATAGTCTGTATACTATAAAAACATTCTAAAATATTGGACGCAAAGATTATTCAGACCATATACCTATTAAAACATTATGACGTTAAGCCGTTTTGCAGTCAAGTCATTCAGTCTACTATGTCTTATAACAGTGAGGGCGTTTTACAGACCAAGACATTTTACTCCCCGGACAAAAATACAACTAAGGTGCTGTGCTCTCTAAGGCTAAATGCAAGTAAGGCGTTCAGGACCCAACCCATATGTACAACATCCGAGTTATAATAAGAATTAAAATCCTTTCATCCTCGGAAAATATCTTTTTTATTATGTAATAGCATTTTTTCTTAAATTCCTAGATTATGTTCATCCATATATGATGTAAACATAATATTTTTTTTAAAACATCATCTCGCAATATAATTAAAAAGATCAATATTTTTCGTTGGACACAAAGACATAATCGCCATTAGTGATTCTTGTAACGGATCTGTCATAATGGGCTATTTTACAACCTTTTTCTGTTGCATGGTAAAGAAAGACCTCTAAATAATAGGAATATTAGTAAAATTCTTCAATATCATAAAAATTCATCGAGATACAACAATGTTAAAATCACATTTTTAGACTTTCCCAAAAACGGGACAAAAACGCTTACTAGCGTTATGACGTCACACGGTTATATTTTGAATGGAGAAATCAAGAATTTGTCTTGCAGCTATGTTAAAACTTGTGTTTATCCTAAGGGTTTCATAACAAAGTTATCATTTATCATACATTTTAAGGGCTATTCAATGGTAGGTATTATTAGTTTTGAATGTGTATTTTCATACTTTCTAAATTGGCTATCTTTTTTTTAGTTTATTTTCTCAAATTTATCTAAACGAAATTACAAATATAAGTACTCGCCAAACTTTCACGTTTAATGGCGAGATCACGTTTAACGGCGAGAATTATTAATCTTACGCAACTTTGAAGGCTCATAAAACAAGTTACACTTTATGTACTATCGCACTCTAACCTTCAAAATTTTTGCTTATTTTAACAAGATCTTATATAATTTTAACAAATCCCAGCTTCAGTAAAATAGCCTATTTTACGTGTAAAGTAATGTTTTAAGTTTTAAGCATTAAAAACTACTTTTATCGGATCTGCGCAGAGTTTCGGTTGGGCCGAGAATCTCGGCGTATTTTGGCCGAGACCGGGACCGAGAATCGCGTGAATTTGGCCAAGATTAGCCGAGACCGAGACCGTGATCTCGGTCGCACCTTAATAACATATATAATAAAAGAGAACAATAGACTAAATAGTAAATGATACTAATCGTTGATATTAAAGTGATTAAACGTAAATTTGTTTTATTTGAATTTGAATATTATTTATTATTAGTCACTATTTCTTATTCTGTGAATATGTACCTAGAGGTGTGATACTATACAGCACGACCACGGACGATTTTGTTATTTCTTTTGCGGTACATACTCACGAAAAAAAATGTACTATTTTGTACTAATCATTAAAAAATTTGTACTCGTACGGTTTCGGAGTTGTGAGATAGAGGTTGTGGTCGTGCTAGGTAGATGCTACCTGGCACGACCACACTGAGATCGAGGTTAGTTTGATAGTCGAAATAAATGTACTGAAATTGTACTATTTTGTACCGAGTATAAAATAATGGTACCGCTTGCCAATTTAAAAAAAATTACCTTTTTGGTTCGCGGAGTACAGCAGACGGAAATGAAAGCGGTACAAATTCACGAAAAAAAATGTACTTTTATGTACTCTTCATTAAAAAGTAATAACTCATACGGTTTCGGCAGTGTGACACAAAAGGTGGGGGTCGTGCTAGGTAGATGCTACCTGGCACGACCACACTGCCATTGAGGTTAGTTTGATAGTGAAAATAAATGTACTGAAATTGTACTATTTTGTACCGTACATAAAATAATTGTACCTCTTTTCTGTAAAAAAAAAATGTCCCTCAATGGTTCGCGGAGTAAAGCCGACGCAAAAGAATGAGGTACAAATTCATGAAAAAAAATGTACTTTTAGGTACTTGTAATCAAAAAGTAATTACTCATACAGTTTCGGCAGTGTGACACTAAAGGTTGGTTTAGGTTGGGTCGTGCTAGGTAGATAGATGGTTCCTGGCTCGAATACGCTGATATCGAGGTGAGTTTGATGGTCAAAATAAATATATTGGTAAAATGGTAAAAAAGGACCCTTATGGTGCGACTCTGTCAGTCTGTCCGTCTGTCACAGCAAGATATCTCAGGATATACTGATGCTATCGACTTGATATTTGGAATAGTGTTAAAAATTGCTAACCCGAGCCTATTGGATGAAACCAAAACCTTATACCTTTTTTTTTAAAGGGGACTGAAATGTTATGTCGAAATTCAAAAGTAGAGCTATTAAATCGAGTGGGATATCAAATGAAAGGGCTTAATGTGTATAGGTAGATTCTAAAACCGTTTTTATTTTTTTTTCTTCAGCAAAAAAATACATTCCCCACTATTATCTCCGAAGTGAGCAGAAAAATCTGTAATAATTACTGATTATTAATATCATCCTAAACATTACAGGAAAAGTAAATCGGTTTTCCTAATTTGCACCGTTTTTTTTTTATTTGTAAAAATCAAAACTCATACTTATTTGCTCCTACTAAACTAATCGCCATTCAGTTCTTCTTGAACTATTCACTTATCTACTAACGAGTTTGTACGGAACCCTCGGTGCGCGAGTCTGACTCGCACTTGACCTATTTTTAGTAATTGCAGAGGTTTTTGCCATAACACTGTTACATTTGATGTCCTATAGTACCTAGTGTAGACTGTAGCCACAATTTGAGCACATTTATTTTGTATTATTCTGGTCATTCGATTAAACTCTATGAAAGTGTGGTTGAGCCAAGAACCATCTACCTAGCACAGTGACCACAATCTTTTGTCACTATGCCGAAATCGTATGAATATTGGTTTTTTTAATGAAGAGTGCATAAAAATACTTTTTTTCATAAATTTTTACATCTTTCTTTAGCGTCGGTCGATTCCGCGAACCATTGAAGTATTTTTTTCTTAACTGCGAAGAATTACTATTATTTAATGCAAAGTGCTAAATAGTAAAGTCGAGTTCATAAATATATGAGCATTTCCTAGGCTTCAATAATAAATGTACATGGACCATATCTGCACAAGGGTTTTTTCGTGGTTTTTTCAATTATTTGTAAACAGGTCGTGGCGCATAAATTTCTGTACTGACGTATTCCAAATGTATGTGAACAATTAGAAGCTCGTAAATATCTGTACAAACAAAACATTTCAGCTTTTCAGTAGAAATAAATAAATTGGTCAATGAATGCCGTATGGAGTATTTGTTATTTTGGAAGATACATTTATAGAGGTATATTTATCTATTTAATTCTTTTTTTAAAGAATGTTATTTAGGAGGTTTTGAAATAGGTTGTGAGTAAGTTAAGATGAGGAGATTATTACAAGTAGTATCCCACGCAGGCGAAGCTACAGGCACAACACAGGCAGGCAGCCTGCCCCACGCCCGTATTAACGTCGAGTTCATCATTATCTGAGCTTGGAATACGTCAGTACAGATATTTATGCACCACAACCTGTTTACAAGTAATTGAAAACCCTTGTGCAGATATTTATTATATTTCCACTTGTTTAGATAATCTTGAAAAATCGTAGTACAGATATTTTATCAATTTTCAGTTGCTTACATATTATTGAGAAGCTTGCTCAGATGAATATGGCAGGTAAAACGTGTATATATTATTGATTGATAAATCTGTTCAGATGAATATGTACCGGTAAATGTACATTTATTATTGAAGCCTAGGAAATGCTCATATATTTATGAACTCAACTGTACAAATAGAATACATTTATTTTGACCATCAAACTCACCTCGATATCAGCGCATTCGAGCCAGGAACCATCTATCTACCTAGCACGACCCAACCTTAACCAACCTTTAGTGTCACACTGCCGAAACTGTATGAGTAATTACTTTTTGATTACAAGTACCTAAAAGTACATTTTTTTTCATGAATTTGTACCTCATTCTTTTGCGTCGGCTGTACTCCGCGAACCATTGAGGGACATTTTTTTTTACAGAAAAGAGGTACAATTATTTTATGTACGGTACAAAATAGTACAATTTCAGTACATTTATTTTCACTATCAAACTAACCTCAATGGCAGTGTGGTCGTGCCAGGTAGCATCTACCTAGCACGACCCCCACCTTTTGTGTCACACTGCCGAAACCGTATGAGTTATTACTTTTTAATGAAGAGTACATAAAAGTACATTTTTTTTCGTGAATTTGTACCGCTTTCATTTCCGTCTGCTGTACTCCGCGAACCAAAAAGGTAATTTTTTTTAAATTGGCAAGCGGTACCATTATTTTATACTTGGTACAAAATAGTACAATTTCAGTACATTTATTTCGACTATCAAACTAACCTCGATCTCAGTGTGGTCGTGCCAGGTAGCATCTACCTAGCACGACCACAACCTCTATCTCACAACTCCGAAACCGTACGAGTACAAATTTTTTAATGATTAGTACAAAATAGTACATTTTTTTTCGTGAATATGTACCGCAAAAGAAATAACAAAATCGTCCGTGGTCGTGCTGTATAGTATCACACACCTAGAGAGGTCTAATACTCGAGCCTTTCCAGATAAGTCTCTGTCGTTATAGCTTGGCAACTTCGTTGGTGACACTCCCGTGTGTGCTTTTGTTATATGCAGCCGTATCTACTTACACAAGTTACCGCCAACATGAACGGCGACCGACGGAGGCTGCCTCTTTCGGTCGCCGTTCACATTTAACAGTCACAGTTAACAAAAAGCACACACGGGAGTGTCACCAACGAAGTTACCAAGCTATAGTAACGTGACGTGACTTTGAGTGAAGTGACAGGTCGATTCACAAGAGCTGGCACGAATGGATTGAACGAAAGTAATGTCACTTGTCACTGTTGAGTGATGTTCTTATACGGGAGGATCAAAATATTTTATAAACAAGTACACAACACTTCTTTATTTAAGAAAAAAAAAATACTTATAATCTGCACATTATTAAAACTAAGCCAGTGAAAAATATGGCAGAACGGAAAATTTTACGGACGGTTCGCTACAAATATTTTACTATCATGGAGTTTTTATTTAATTTATACCCTGTTTTCACACTAACACCGCAATCTTCAAAGTCGTGGCGAAAATATACGAAACTCATACGAAATTTAGATGGTTCGATGCAATTTCCGCGCTTCACGGAGTCAGAGTGCAAACAAGGTTGACAATGACATTATGTGTAGGTACGGATTTTTATGCTGTTCATAAAATACACAATGCAGACTGGGTTACGATGTTATAAGACGAGATAGTCTAAAAACACGATTATCGCTTATTGAATCAACCTGTATTTAATCATTTTATGATGCACACATAAACTTTATCATTTACTCGTTTAATTCATACGTGCCAGCTCTTGTGAATCGACCTGTAATAGAGTGGCATTCCTATGGATTATGTAATATTTATTGGCCATCTAGATCGAGGCCTATAAAAGGCAGTGGACGGTCATCAATGGAGGCCCCCATATAACTCATTATCCATCGGATCGCTATGCATCTCTAATGTAATTAATTTGTGAACTTTTCTTACAGAACGTCTCTGTTAACTTACAATTAGTCATTTATTCATTGCAACCAGAACATTGGAACTTAATCCTAATAGTACAGTACTTCGGTAGGGTGTAGCAATATTTGTGATTTAAATCTTTACATTTTTTATTAGCTTATTATAATACTCCATGACCGACTTTGACGTCTAAGTTAGGCTCACACATGGCTAACAGAACTCTCTTATATACCTCAAATAGGCTACTTGATGATAGTTCAAATCAGCTTCTTTTTATGAAGTGTCAAAACGCTCAGAAAGATGCATTTTAGTACGAAATACTGACTTGTGACGTCATGCTCAACACGGTGCCTTATTTTTATGTTTTTGTCATTTTTAAATCGTTGGTGACACGTAAATGAGTGTAATTGATTTTATTCGAGCAGTTCTGGAAACTTAATTTGATGATTAAAGTAAGTTAATTTATTTTGATTGTTGTCAAATACCGTGTGTCTCGTGTGATTTCGCAGCACATGTTTGTCGGATTATATAACTAGAATTCCAATTTCGTGAAAATTGGTTTAATTGATGACAGATAATAGAAGATTCTGTTTGGGGTGAACCACTTAATAAAACTTGGGTGCATTTCTTAAATCGCAAATATTCGCGAATTTCAAATTAAGACGAACTTCTGAGGCAGGACCACATAATACACATACCCTGATACTCTTTTTGTCGATCCATGTGAAACGTAGAATTTGTATTATACATATGCGACCTCCTCACAAATTTAATTATAATTATTGCTGGTTGCATAAAAATATTTCAAAGTAATTTTATCATCATAATGTCATTTTTGATGAAGTATGATGATTTATGAAAATAATCTTTAACAGTTACTTATTAGAAATAATAGCCGTGAATGCGAAATGGGTCCAAAAAAAGCTGATCCAGCACTTAAAGATGATTATTGGCGGACGTACATCGAGGATGCTCCTTTGAATGATGAGTCATGGTCAGCACAAGTAGTAATGATGGAGGCTGCTGGCAGCGATCAGGACCGTATTTATTTAGAGAAATTCGAGGTATTTGCGGCCGAGGAAAAGAGATTTGTAATAAAAAATATTCGCAGATCAGAGACAATGTTTATGATTAATCAATTCGGTGGAGATAAAAAGTTAAAAGACGAAAGCCTCCGTGTATTTGAAGAAGGGCATGCCTATTTAAAGGATAATAAAGACATTCCTGCAGATATACAGGCATTGATTGTGAAGTATCTCATATTAAAGATGAAAGACGAATACCTATATATACAAAAACAACAATTACTAGTGCGGGAGGGAATACGCAGAGAATCGGCAACTATGATCGACAGAATTGAAGTTAGGGGTACAGTTAGCGTCCCACCTTCAGAGCCGGTGGTACCTCCGTTAGAACAACAAGGAAAGAATAAAAAAGGTGAAGTACCAATTATTCCAGTTGCCGAACCGGATGAAGGCAAAAAATACAACACTCCATTAAGAGTAAGGGGAGAGGAGTGGAGGGATAAGGTCTATGTCGACGACTTCCCATTAGACGGGCCCAATCTTTATGTCGCAGTGACGGGGTTTATGGAACCGCAGCTAGCTGGATGTCTTATACAAATCGGCGTCCCGTTGAATTCTATATTTCAAATTAGAATAGACATAACTGCGCATCATATCCCATCAACTTTGACGCGATCTTCAAAGAGGAGACAAAGTAAGACAGATGTTTTAATTGAGAAATCCCAGAGCTTTTGGCAAGAACTACAACAGTTACGCATAAACAAAGATACAACAGACGTGTATAAAGATACAGCTTTCGTAATTTTCTCGCCTCCTTACTGGAGTGCAGATAATTTGAGTGGAAATGCTGATAAAATATATGATGATTTATGTTTCCTTATGTACGATATACAAGATTTGACACGACAGCGTAAAAATTTTCTTGAGAATATGGATATTATTAACATTCCGATCGGACCTATAGAAGAGAGTTATGAAGTTTTCTATCATCAATATATCGACGACGTGGCTCTTGAATGTTGTAGTACGTATTCAGTCTTAGACAGTATCCTGCAAGCGGTTTGTAGAGAGCAAGAAGTAAGTGAAAGTACAAGTAGGACTACTCTTTCTGCCGCGATGACTTTGAATCAATCACTTCCAAATGACGAAATTAAAGCAGAAATGGCAGAAACTCTAATAAAAGACGTTTTTAGTGCCTTAAACGCAACAGATTCAAATAAAAAGTCTTATAGGCTAACTTATGGCGAAGAGGTGGAAACCCATAAAGATCCTATTGTCATTCACTTCGGAGATTTTGCAAAATGCCAAACTTTTCATCTCAATAATATTCATTTAGATGACGTTGTCTTCTCTATGTTATTGTGTATGCCTATCAACCAGCTATGGCTTAAACAAGAAAGACCACAGGAAGAATTGGAAGCGAAGATTAACTTTCACGTTAATGTACTAATGTCATGCTTTGATAGATCCGATGTGGAGACCGCAGAACTGAATAGACTTTTGCATATTTTGGCGTGTAGGAAATTATACAATAACAGGAGCTCGCTCAAAAAGACTCACCTGTCATTAAGAAGCGTGTCAGAGTTTAAAAAACTGTATTTAAGGCGTACCATACTTGCCGAGCCTTTGCCCAGCCCAGGTCCACCTTTATTTGTGTCGAGCAGCACAACTCACCATTCATTCCCTTCAATGACAAAAGTTGAGAATACTCCCAGTTTGACGAGTCCAACATCAGAAAAGGAGAAGTTAAGGTTTCTATTCGATTGTCCGGACATAAGTGAATTAGTTTCGGCTGGTGAAATAATAAACGATAAACCAAATAATCACATAATTGACGACTTCGATTTTTTTGAAGATTTTACAGAAACTCGTTCTTTCCAAGTTTTGCGTGAAGCCTTTACCAATTTTAACTGTTTGGATTACAAATATTGTGAAGTTACTGACACCTTCAATCTAATGTTTTTTAATAGTCACGATTATGATGGTATAACTCGTGAAGAATGGCGAAGTCATTTACCAACACCAGTATGCCTACAGGATTTTTTTGACTTTGTCCTAGAAGAACACTATGATTGGATTCAAGGTGAAGAATATATTTACGAGCAGAAACTTGCTCATGATTCTCAATCACAATGTGCTGCGGTGGATCCTCACGCTTTACAATCGTGTATAGAGAACCAAGATGTAGAAACGGAGCTCCTGATTGAAGGTTCTCTTAAATTCCAAGAAGCTGTTCAGACCGAAGCTTCGCTTGAAATTACAATAGGTGCTTCACCATTGACAGCTGAAAAATGTGGGGCGTCGGCGCCAGCATCGACTGTCATAGATTCAAAAAGTAGTAAGAAAACGAAGAGAACCAGAGTTTCTCCACCAGAAAGTTCTCTTAGTCTAAATACTTCTGTTGACGTGATTCTATGTAAGCCATTTCAAGGTTATGATTTGGGTGTACGAAGAGTTGAGGTATTTGGAAAAGACGCTGCTTTTTATTCAAAAGATGGAACTCGCGTGTTTAGTCGGTATGTTTTTATGATACCAATGAATATCGAAAATGTTGTTCTTCATTATGTACCGGGCAATCGTGCAAATGAATTCTGGGTACATAGGTCTTTCGGAGAAAGTGCACCACCAGAAATTGTGAAGGCATGTGAATCTTTTAGGATAATTAGCAAAGATCAAGTCATAATAAATATTAAAAAAGAATTATGTCGCCTACCTATTGTGACTGAGACAACTACATTAAATGATCACGACCAGCCAACAGTAAAACAGAGTTTACGTAAAACACCCTCTCAGGAAGAATC
Source organism: Eudemis profundana (assembly GCA_947034925.1). NCBI lineage: Eukaryota > Metazoa > Arthropoda > Insecta > Lepidoptera > Tortricidae > Eudemis > Eudemis profundana. The sequence continues at coordinate 34,958,304 of OX344794.1, forward strand.
GATAGTTCTTGAACCGAAAACGTATCATTCTCTTTGTATTACTTGGCCTAATGGACTTATTGTCGAATCTGTACATGACGAAAATTCGCCAACTCTATCTCATATCAAACAATACCATTTAGCACCAGGGCCTAATTGCGACGAAGAAATGAGATGTATCAGCTTAAATGGTGAAGTTGTCATTTTTAAAACTTCAGGTGACATAGAGATTCTACGCCCTGATGGCACATATATAAAAATTACAAAATACGCAAAGAAACTAATAATTAAAGAACCAGATGTTATCTCAACGGAAGTAAGTCCTGGTAATGTCAAGAATAAAAAAGAAACTCAAGCTAAGGGAAAACCGCCAAAATTGACCTCAAATACATCAAAAAATGATGGCTTTGCCGAGAATGTGTCTACACCTTTAATACAGGAATATGAATTATGTATAGAGGAATTTGAGATAATTGAGACGAGCGGCCTTCGACAGCAATGGATAGGGGAATGCTCATATGATTTAGAAAAGTTACTCATACGAACTGCTACTGATTATTGTTTAGGTGAAGTGTTTTCTCGCAGAATGGATGGAACGCAAATTTTGTTGAATAAGGACGGAATCCAGATAGTAACATTTCCTAATCACACTAAGATTATAACGAAATTTATCGTTGAAGATGCTGAGATATACCCAGAATGGACGGAGGAAGAGTTATGTTACTTTGATTTATTAGAATCAGGTTTTAATTCAGTCGGGTCGGAACAGTCTGTGTCACACAAAAGTGGTTATAGTAACATATCCAAGGCTCAGAGTTCGATGTCTAAAAAGCTCGCGGAGGAAGAGCCCAAAAAGAAAATAAGAACTGATGGGTATATTTCTGTCCAAACCATCTCTACAATTGAACATGACAATTTTGCATCTATCACTGTAAGTAAAGCAGATGGAAAAGTTACTGTCGACTCACCTAATAACACGGGTGTAGTTTTAGATACCCAAAATCACTACGAAATCAAATTAGATGCAGCAACAGTAGCCACGTTTGATGGCGAGGATTTAAAAATAGATTATGAAGCCTGTTCCAAATGCCAGTCAAAGACCACATGTAAAATAAAAATATGTCAAAAGGAAATGAATTCTGCAACTAAATTCCAGCAGTGTTGGCTACAACTAGAGGATTCATTTGGCAAAAAGATAGTCGTGAACGGGGAAGGCGCTATAACTTTGCATGATGAGGAATCAAGTACTTTGGGCGCTGATGCACCAGTTCAGTCTCGTGCATCTGATGTTCAGATCGAGGAAACTGAGCTTGTAGAGGGAGAGAACAATATAATTACTTCGAAATCAAATTCCAATATTGTGCATGGAAAATGCAGGGAAATGTATAGTGCTAAGGAAATGAGATTCTTCATACTTCGACGGTAAGTGATTCTATATTAACAGTGTTAACACGTTGTAACATTCACAGCTGTCTGCACATTTTCGTGTCCTAGTCGATACGATACAAATGCATTACTCGGGCATTTTCGCGAGAAGAACTCTAGCGGTTCGCGGCGGTGAAAAACTGACTCGTAATATCAACAACAAAGGTTTGGTTACAAAGCGGAAAGTTTAGACAGCATTCAAATTTATAAACACAGGTATGACCAATAGTAAATTTCTTCTTCCGAAAATGCTCAACTAACGTGTGCTTCGCTAAAAACAGGCTCTCGACTGCATTAAGGTATTCACTGCCACTTCCTTTTCTTGGACGTTCACCAGGTGCCGCACGCACGTTGCTGTGTGCCCCAAACGCACATAGGAGTGCATACTAATTTGACATTGGTTTGTTCCCATAAATAGGAACTAGGTAATTATTCTAACAAGAGGAACGCCGAATGCCGGCGATATTTTACTTTTATAGTTTTAGATTACCGTTTGTGTTATAAAATTATTTTCGATAACATAATCATAATCATAATTTATTGCATAGTCATATACATAAAGGTGTTACAATTTAAAGGTCAGTTCATTAATACTGATCATCAAGAAACACAATTCGGTTTTTGTGATGACTTTTATTGACGTTATAATTCAAATATTTTTACCGAAAGTAATCATAAAAATATTATGGTACTTAGTTTAATTTGGAACACTAGATAGGTATCTTCTTATCCAAGAAGTAACATATTAGACATAAGTACATCATTTCAAAATTCAGAACTCGCATAAACGTTGAAGGCACCGGGCGAAAGTTACTAAATATTATGAACGCGTCCGTGCGTTCAAGGCACTGGGTGAAGTAACGTAAACGCATATATATATAGCGTTAAAATGGATCACTCATGACTCATGATCATGACTATTGCTGTTACAATGCTTGTTTGTAACAGCAATAGTTATGAGTTAAATTTTGTAACAGCAATGTTTGTAACAGCAATAGTTATGAGTTAAATTTTTGCACAAAAGTAAAATAACTTGATTGTATGCGATGGTACAGTCAAGTTCATATACCTAATTTTGAGATTTGAGGAAAAAATCAATCAAAAAGACCTAAAGACGCTTACGACGTAAACAACACAGTTGTGTTCACATATTTTTGATAAAATGTTTGCTCAAAAGTATTAGAACTTGACTGTAAAAGTTTGCCATATTGTTTCCAGTGACTTGACTTGTTCGGAGTTGGTGCACCGACTTCTATTGGAGCGGGACATAAAGACATGTCGTTTCCAGCCTTGGTGTTCGATGAACGAGTACGATGTTTTCGGCGACAATCGCAGCCTCTTCGCTATGTTGACGCCTGTATCGCTTACTGAATCAGAGGTTTAAATTGGTGTGCCCTTAGTTAGAAACTATAGAGTGTCGAGTTCAATCGAGTTCTGTGGCCATCCCCCGGTACTGACTTGATTTAACATTACATCACAATACATTTTTGTTGTAGAAGAACTGCGTTGCGAGACTTGCATCTTTTTACATGTCATGTTTTTGATGGATGGGATAATCATAAACTTTACCGATTGCCGGACGCAAACGGCACAGCTCAGGCCTATGGCCTGGGAGGTCTATGGTGGGGAGGTCTATGTCTGATGGTGGTGATGTATATGAGTACCACATAGGTACAATCAACGGCAGATATATCCATGTACATTGACAATAAATTTTTCGACTTTTTGTATTGACATGTACTTATCTGCTGAGGACTGTACGTATCCATAATTTAAAAAATCTTTTGTAGAAATGGGTAATGCATTCTCAATTTTCCGGCAAGCCCAAGTCCATGGTATACAAGGATCTGAAAAAAGATAGCGGAAAGGGGTTTTACCACTGGATGCGGCCGTACCGAAGGTTCAAGCCCCAGCAAACATCTAATGACCTCACGCCGGGTCTGCCTAGAGCTTTCATACTGAGGTTTCATTTTGCCTATTTTCTGGATTTGCCTTCTTAGACGCTAAGGGATTTAATTTTTTACATAGAGATGGTACAAACGAAGACAGTATTAACTAGTAGTAAGTTTGATTTCGATTGTATCTATTTGTGCTGGACAAATATAATATTCTCAGCGTTATTACTCGCAAAGTGCGTGGTTCTCGAGGGCTGGGACGTTCTTCTTTTTAACCTATAATTGCTCCATACTAATTATTTGTGACGGAGTGGTATTTTATTATACCGCTCTGTCACGGTTTTTTTTCTGTTAAATTGTAATTAAATTATGAAAACAATTTTACACAATAACGCTATAGAGAAACAAAGTGTTTTGATAACGAAATTTTTGATAAGGGAATATAAATGTAAAATTAATAAAAAAAGTTATGATGTAAAATGAAATAATCTTTGGCAGACAATTCCATTGTAGGTAAAAAAGAAGAACGTCCCCGCGGCAAAGTAAAATTCTCTTGCAGTTATCACGTAGCCAAATCAGTGGGAAAAACTAGTGGCGTGGCAAAATCTTAAAAATATTTGCAGCTCTATCTGCATAGACATAAGGTTTAAATTGTTTTGTTGGCAAGTTTACTCTCGCTCCACTAGTGTCACGCGCCGGTCGCCTATGAGCTCTTTGACAAATGCATAATATTGCAACATGTGTGACGTCACACTGGGGAGGGGGGGTCTCTCAAATGTGATCAACTGTGACAAGGGCGGGGGGAGGGGGGGGTCAAAAATCACGAAATTGGTGTAACGTACTTTATGGATGACCTATGGGTTCGTTTGAAGGCGGTTAATTATTATTTTTTTATTTTGTGTTATTTAGGCCCCATTTAGACGGAGCGAGAAGTCGTTTACGATTTTCATTTCCTTGCGACGATTAAACGTTCAACTGTACTCATCGTCGCCCGCAATGTAATCAAACTCGCATACGAGTCCTCGCCCCGTTTACATGGGGCCTTATTCGTAAACAAACTCGGTTCATGCTAACGTTTGTCTTAAATATTATGATAGGGTTTTAGAAAGGCAATGGAAAGAAACAGACCGAGAACCATTAAAGGGCGCCAGGGAGCTGGTGCGGGCGGTGTTGGGGTACCGGCGCATCATGGAGTCGGACAGCGAGACCATTTTGCATGTGCCACTTGTCGACCCACGCTCGGAGAGCGAGCGGCGCGTCGACGACCAAGTGCAGGCGCTGGGACACAGGTGCGATACACTGACCAGTACCTACTGAGGGCCAGGGTGCTAGCAGGCGCCAAGGAGCTGTTATAAGCCGTGTTATGGTACCGGCGCGTTATGGAGACGGACTGCGAGACTTACGCACGTGCCGCTGGTCGAGCTGAGTTTAAAGAATGAACGACGAGTTTACTAGGGCTTCCAATCCCGAGATTTAATGCGCGGCCAATACCCCGGGATTGTAAGCCCTAGAGTCGACGATCTCGTGTAGGCGCCGGAACACCGTGGAACTAGCACAACTGGCCGTCAATTCACAGGGACACATCACCGGTTACTCTCGATGGAAAATGATAAGAATTATTTCTCGTGCGTCAGAGAGTCGCGCGACGCAGTTCTACAAGGAGTACAGGATATAATACGGTAAAGGAACAAAATGGTCCACGTTTATTTATTCCCAACACAAAAAGGTCACTGATCAAGTCAAGAGGCGTAAGAGAGTTGTTGCGGCCCGTAAATTGTGGTACAGTCGACTTCATTTACATCTCCACAGTTACGGGAACAACAATATCTGAACATGTCATGAACACAACAATATTGTCAGGAGCATAAAAGCATGTTCAGATATTTTTGTTCTCTTACTTATATGTGTAAATGTAAATGAACTCGACTGTACCTCTACCTACCGATGCATTATGGAATCGGCCAGCGAAAGCGTCACGCTGTTTTTAGTGTTACTTTATTTATAAATAATGAAGGTAAAGCAAATACATTTCAGTATTTTTATATTTACGCAAAACGTAATAAAATTAACTCTTTCTTTTCATACTAACCGTTATTCGCAAGCAACAACAAAACAGCGTATGTTACAAACACTAAATTGAAATCACGCCATAAATTAAATATAGGTAAAATAATAACACCGAAATATTGAACCTGTCTTGTACCTAGTTGCTAAATAAGCTAAACAGCGAATAGGTTAGTTTGGGAAGTGATCAAAGCGAGTGTCATTAGTCATTACTCATTAGGTAACTTCCTTTTGATGATCAAAGAAGCCGCTTGCTTTGGCGGCTTGCAGTTGAGCCTGGAATTATGACTTAGATGCATGTGCAACACTACGAATACCTACATAACGGGTATTGCATTTGTTTTGCGAAGATAACAAAAACCCAGCAAATTATAATACTATCGGCGGTATCTCGAATCTACTAAGGTTCCAGGCACTCTTTTCACGACAATAATATCAATCTAGGACATTATTTATTTTACCGCTCTTGTTTAATTTGCCGCTTTGCCTTGATTAATTATGTTTATGGTATGATCTTGACTGTAACAAGTAAATCGTGATCGATAGATGAAAATTCTTAGCACGATCTCCAGAACATTTCACTTGTTTATTTGATTTCCCGAACGCTGTACCTACAACCAAGTTGGATGAGTGATCTCGACTTCTTACGATAGCTAGAGAAATGGCCCTTAAAATTGCCCGGTACTATTTGGGTACTATTTTTGGAGGTATAAAGCGTTTCCAATAACAAAGCCGTTCCAGAGATACAAGCGGTGTACGCCAGCTTGACTATTTTTTCACCTAGGTATTTCGTCGGTAGGTACTATTTGGTGTGTACGCCATTCGACGGTCACTTAGATGAGGCGTTTAGTCTCTTTCTTAAAGTTCGACCCGTTGTTCCCCGAGCGTCAGGAATTTTATTTGCAAATCAGGAATTTTCACAGTTATTTCAAAACTAGCAGTCCTGGCTAACTTTGTTCTGCCTCAGAATTTTTAATTTTAGGGTTTCGTACCTCAAAAAGAAAAACGGAACCCTTATAAGATCACTGTGTTGTTTGTCTGTCCGTCTGTCAAGACCCTTTATCTCGGGAGCGCGTGGAGATATCGAGTTGAAAATAAAACCGTAATAACCGTACACTCAGGTCTGCGGTCCCTTGAAGATGTGAAAAAATCAAACTTCTAAGTTTATGCCGCAAAAAACGTAATTTCGACACTCTAAAGCATAGGTTCCCAAACTTTTATGACTTGCCGCCCACTTAGGCGTGATAAAAACTTTCAGCCCCCCCCGCGAAAAAAAAAACCATATAGTTGTAAAAATTTTTTTAACGACGGGGGAGGTGCAATCGGTCTGACGCAGCCTGGAGAAATCCCTGCCGGCGTAAAACGACGTGGGATAGTACCAACGCCAGGAATTTTGTGTACTACAGCTGATATTGTGATTTAAGTTTTTTTTTTCCAAAAGCGATAGCTCCTCCCTGGATAGCATCAACGGCTCCCAATTTCTTCCAAGGCCTCTACCGCCCGCCTGGGAATCCGCAGCGCCCACTGGAGGGCAGTGCGGACCACTTTGGGAACCTATGCTCTAAAGGAAACCAAAATTCAATGAAATTTGGCAAGTTACCGCCTGTACATTTTAAATTCAATCATAAAAAAATGACTTTATTAAGGGAATTAAAATTTATAGGGTACATACCTACGTACTTTAATATATGATGTACCTACAAATTTGTATGGAACCCTCGGTGTCCAGTTTTTTTTAGATATTTTAATAGTTATTCTGTTATTTGGGGCAGAGACAAACCCAAAAAATCAAAGATCATAAAATCGGTCCACCCGCTCTCGAATAGGGTATTTGACAACAATCAAAATAAATTCATTAACTCTAACCAGCAAATTACGCTTCCAAAATAGTCCGGATAAAATCATTCAGACTTATTTTCGAGCGATCAACGATTTTACAATGATGAAAACTAAAAATAAGGCACCATGTTGAGCATGACGTCACATGATGGTATTTCATACTAAACTGCATACATTCGGAGCGTTTTAACACTTCATAAAAAGAAGCTGATTTGAACTGTCATCAAGTAGCCTATTACAGTATAATGGTTTAACTAACCCGACTTTAGATACTTATGTATCTGGTAGTTGCGGGATCCTCTTTTCGTTTCGTTCACAAATATTCCTCAAGTTACATTTACCTAAATCCACCTTAGGTATAAGTTTGAGAGTCAGCACAATTTTGACGTCGCCTATATTGCGTAGGATATACGAGGAGCTTAAGGCGAAGTTGGACACCGCCGTGGTGACCCGCGCGAGGGCCGACATCACCACGAAACCGGCACCATCCAAGTCTTCTGGTGAAACTGAAGTGGAACAAGGTACCTACGGTTAGCCAAACGAAAGTTCTCCAATTCAGCTTGGTCAAAAAGTAAATGCTTTCGTATGTTTGTCCGGCTATTCTCCTCCACATGTCGTATTTCTCAACCGATTCTAGTGAAATTTTGTGAGCAGGTTCGATACCCATCTAGATTTTATTTTATTTCGGAAACTTGTCAAAATGGTGAGCCCTTAGTCTCTACAAACGATGAATTGTGTTTGTGTCATACGTTGCGTACCGGCCAAATTTTATTTTTGAGAATAAATCATCATATAGGTTTAATAGTAGGTACTCAAATTGTACTATTTATTACGTAGCACAGAATAATTGTACTCCTTTGCAGTTATATTTTTAACAAGTTTTACATAGGTGTCCGTTACTCGAATTTGCATTTTTGGCTGCTGGTCGGTACGGAACGAGTACCTACCTACATTAGGCTACGTTCTGTACGGGCCAGTTTAAACTTCGTATATTAGGTAACTGCGAAGAAGTACAAGTATACTACGATAGGTATTAAATAGTACATATGCTAGGTATTAATTTGAGTACCATTATATGTGATGATTTATCCTCAAAAATAAAATATGGCCGGTACGCAACGTATCACACGATGAAGACATAACAATCGTTCAACTTGCGTAACAATCAAGAACATAGGTACCTACGTTCAAACTCGACGATTGTTTTACAAGTGTTGCGTGTGTTTAAGAAAAAGGAACGCGCCTGTTAGGAATTGGTGTTGCATGCAACAATCACTAAGAAATCTCCACAGAACGTCTCGAGATTTCAAACTATCTACGTTTCAAGTCCAGTGGTGTAGATCATATTCTATACATCGCTGAATAGATCCTTTTGAGTTGCTTGAGTAGGTACCACCATAAAATAGGCAAACCGGTGGTTATTGGGTTCTATGGACGCAACGCCATCGCCATTGATAGGTACTCGTAGGCAGACAATTTGCATAGATACAAACATAGGATATGTTGTTAAATAGTACAGCTATTGTCTATATGCCCCGTTACAAACAGAGTGAATAATGTTGAGCTTAAATATTTGTTACTCACACATAAACGCTTTGCCGTACACAAGTTAGCTAAGCCATTTTTTTTATTTAATGAACTTTAGAACCGGTAGATCCCGTGAAGATATTAGAAGCGGAACGGGAGAGTTTGCTTCGAGAAGCACAAGTTGACGAGATGAGTCCAAACTTGAAGCGCTACTGGCGCCATCGCGAAGAAGAGAAGAAGGAAGAACAATTTTATTTGTAAGTCAAACATAAACTTATAAACACATTTATTTTATGTCATGTTATGTCTTAAAACTTCTGATGTACGGAGCTTTTCAGGTCTGATATTGAGTGTTTCGTTATACTTGTAATCCTTAAATGCTGAACGGTATCATATCGATTTCCCGATCAATATTTCAAGAGGTGATTCACCAGGTTGAATTGGATTGAGAGTCAAATACAGAACGCAGTAGCCGTGGTCATGGCGTTCTGGAAGCTCGTTTACAGGACGTTCCCCTCTGTGATCGTATGCACTGCGTACAATCACTAAAAATATGTACCTATTAATTTCGGAAATTATATCTGTGAAATAAGCACTTGTCCCACCGCCGGCGAGTAAGCAAGTAAACTTGGGCGAGTAACAGTTCATTGCGGGCTGACCAGGCACAGTGTGATCGATCGACCTTTCCAGATCGGCAATGTAATGCTACTCGCCCTAGCTTTAGTTACTCGCTTACTCCGGCGGTGGAACAAGTGCCATAAGATCGTATTACCTAATTCTTTTTGACTTAACCGCACTTTAGATTCACTTTATTCTCATGTCTCCAATGTGGTTAGGTACTTGCTGCGCGAGGGCAGTGTACCGCCGTACTTCCGCAACATGCTCGGCGGCGCGATCTGGTGGGAGGTAGACAACGCCGCCGCTGCTGCTGTCGACGCCGCCGCGCGCCGCAAGATGAAGTGTGTATGCGCCGAGAATGCCTCCGCGGGAGACGATGAAGAACCGCATATTTAAGGAACAATGATATCACGTGAGCTCCGACTAATCGGGAAGTAGGGTACCTCTTCACTTTACCCTCTGATCAGAGAGATGCATCCGCAATATTTTTGGGGGATAGGTTTCAGATGCTCTAAACTGGCGCCGCATAAACTCATTAAAATGAGACCTAGAGTTAGGAAACCTAGAGGTTCCCTTTCCATCCAACGCAGTTAAAGGGCTGAATGGTCTAGCTATGTTATACCTTTAGGTACATCTGGTGCCAATGTCGCCAATTTTATTGGTATAGAAATTACCTTCCGCCCGGTGTCTCTCTACCTTAATCGAGCTTAAATATCATTTCACGGTTACTCGGACATAATTATGCGTTTAACACGTTACATGAAAAAAATCCGTGTTTCCTCCATAACACTGCAAGGGTTTCGAGAAAATGTGGCAATTAGATGGAACATATTTAACCATAGATCTAGTTGAGCTGTGCTTGCTGTATAATTGTACAAATAGCTTGGGGGTTTTGTTTATTGGTAATACAGTACAGTAAGCCATAGATATCCCTTTACCTAATGTGTGTAGCGACCCATGTTTTGTAACTGCGGTAAGTTAATCTCGGTTTCCTGTATCGTAGTTAGGTACTTATCAGTAAAGTTATGACACAATACTTTATATGGAATAACTAATACGGTACTATTATTTTTCCTTGTATTAACAGCAAGAGTTGAAGCTCGAGCGGCTATATCATTAGCAGCTTAACTGTTTTAAACATTATATACTGCAAATAAAGTAATTTTACAATTCACATAACTCTGTCTGATTTCGTGTAATTTGAGGGTTGTGTTTGTCAGGTTTCAGTGCTTCTGCAAGATCTAAAGCTAGAATTTTATAGAAGATTGCGTACGTGCTACAGTTTTAGTAAGTACCTATGTCGTTTTCTCATTACGCGGAAAATAACATAGAATTTTCTGTAAGACATTTATCATCTAAACCCGGAGGAGATGTCGATTGCTGATCAGACTTATGATTATTTCCCCTACAGCCTTTCACTATGAATGCACGCTTTTTGTCTCCATGGACTCTGAAACTTCCTTCAGTCGTGGGACGATCTTGGGAGGGGCAGCCCCACGCTCCACGCTGCGTCATCCAGTTCGATGAGATTAAGGTCTTTAACAGAAGGTAAAACTTGAATTACCTAGGTACTCTTTTGGAAATACAATTGACGGTTGATTCAGCTACCAGCATAATCTTTAATAGTTTTACGTTAGACGAAATTTTTTATTCAAACTTGGCCAAATGACTTTCACAAACGATTTTCACGGCAGCCTAAGAAAGAGATAATAAAGCCCTAATAATTTGGTTGATTGGATAAGTAGCACAAAAGTACCACAGTCATCATGTTTATAAAGAGCACGGAGGTCCAAGAAGTAACGTTGTTTTGAAAGGCTAGCGGAAATCCGATGCGCCAGCGGTGAGTGGTATCGCCGAGCGCGTATCAGGTTCCGATTACGTTTGGCAACCGGTTGCTGACAAACCATTCGCGCACCAACCATGGGAACCGAACCTGTTATCTGACACGGCTCCTGTTATACCTAGAACATAACTGCTTACATCTTCAATTCCTAGCTCGTGTAGTGTTTAAACGAAGACTCAGTTATGTGATAGGTTTTAGACCTTACTTCGTTGCATTAGGGTTCATTACATAATTCTGCCCCGGATAGTCCTTCATCTCCTTTAACTCCATGCGGAGAGTTTTAAAAAATAAACTTTCTAATAATTACGGTCGGTAGTCAAGGAACTCCTGTACCAAGTGTCTTGCTTCTGGACCAACCACTTTAGTTCTTGCGTGTTAGCATCTGTTGAGATTTAATTACCTATGTATTTGGTGGTATTGGTGGTTTTATGGCCTTAATTTTTATCATACGGTCCAAGGGATCGATGGACCTATCCAACACTGATAAACTGGGCTGCATTCGGTCTTAAGTTATTCCAGGTAATCTTTTACATGAAACTGATACCTATCTTGAAAGGCTGTCGAAGTACCTATTACATTACCTAATCGTTTAAACCCAAGATGTTGTGATATAGGCCGAATTACCTTATTAGTGTTAGATTCCCTCGTGCCCAAAATACCGCATTCCCAGAATACCACATTTTTCAAAACACATTCTCCATTTATCAGATTCACCGTACTTATGCCAGATTTCCAAAATAATTTAGTTTCTTGAGTAACCTACGATTTTATAATCTAGTGTAACGGGAATGTGGTAAGACATGAATTTGATAAATCGAGAATCTGGTATTTTGAAAAATGTGGTATTCTGGGAATCTGGTATTTTGAAAAATGTGGTATTTTGGGAATGCGGTATTTTGGGCACGAGCGGTTAGATTGACATAAAATGGTTAAATACGATTATATGTTTCATTGTAAGTATGTAAAGCTCTATATGCGACTTAATTTTTTCTACAATGCCTTAAGTCATGTCGTATGTGTTTGCAAATATATAAACTTGTATCAGTGTTAATAAGGTCCGATATAGCGTGCGCTATCTCTCATCATCAGGAAGTCACCCGGAGCACTATTGGCGCCTACAGATGGGCGGTGTGGCCTTCCTTGCCAATTTTCTGCTGAAACGAATAGCAGGACGCATAGTGAAGGCCAACGTAGGCGAATTCGTACGTAATTTTCCCCTCCGCTTTTTCCGGTGCGACAGTGCCAGCCAGTCGCAAAGTGGCGTAGCTCGCGTTGCGATTGGCCGGTAATGCCACCAATGTCGACGTCGCGAGAACGTGCGCCCTAAGCACGAAAGGGACGAAGCAGCGCCGCACGGACCGGAGAGCGGACAGTCCGTCCCGGGCCCTTGCGTAGGACTGCATGCCTGCGCTGTGCATGCCCTTCTGTCTGTTTGTCAACAAAACCTTTTATTCGTTAGTGCATGTGCAATTAATAAGGATAATAAGGACGTGTCACGTTATCTTGAGTTTTCACGTGAGTAGTGGCTAATATTAATTATTGTTTCCGCTGCGCGCTCATAGATGGCGTTAGGTGTAGCGTTGAATAGCCGAGAGCGTGTCATTGAACCGTACCAGGTTATGCGGTTGTTGTGCACCTTTATCAGACTGCGTTTGTTTTTGTTGTTTCACTTACGAGGGGAGCTTTTAATGCCCATTGACGACAACCTTGGCAGTCAAGTGCTACTCGACATATTTATCTTGAACTTGTCACCTGACAACTATACGCACATTACACAGGAGCTGGACTCACTTATAGTGCTCTTAGAGACGCGTCGAATATCAATCGAGAAGAGATTTTGAGCAGAATTGTGAATGAGCTAGGAACAACACATCAAAGTGTGAATTTACCTATTAAGCATGCAAAGCAAAGCAATCTAATAGGTACGCCTCTGGTTCGAATCTTACTAGTTTCTCGTTGAGGTGCGAACTAGAGAACACATATAATTTGACTTGTATTCGTGGTACGCTATAGGTAGGTACGGTCGGCCTCAAAAGTTGCTGAACATATTTGTATCGTGGCGTAGTACTAACGTGTCCAGCTACTTTTGAGGCCGACTGTACAATCAAGTGTAAAAATATGGGTGCATACATAACTCAAAAATATGTCCGAATACACCTTTGGCAGTGACCATAAGAACTTCGTAGGTACCATATTTATGAAACGATTTAATTCGCTGCATGTTTTTCCACTTGGCTGTCTGTATAGGTATTGTTTCCATTTTAACGATAACTCAAAAGTAGGGAGTTAGTTTAAAAATAACTTAAAAAGTGTTAGATAGTCATTTAAAGAAATGTTTATGTTTGAGATGCGATTTTGAAATTCTCTGGTTTATGACATAAAATATGCCTAACCCTTGAGCATTGTCCTATTTCAATTCAGTTTCAAATATAATTCAGCCCTTAGGGCGGAATAGGTACTGGAGGATATTTGACCCGATGTATTAATTGACAATACTTATTCGTTTGCTTTACTAGGTACTTCTGCTGCCAACTGTACTTACTTCACTGATTCAATAAACACCTAGTCCCTTTAACAAGATGTTAAATTTATACCTACTTATATGAGATGTTCTTTAATCATTTGCACCGCGTGCCCATTTTGGTGAGATTAAAAAAAATAGGAATCCTTCAAACTTGGTCGTTACCTAATTAAATTTCATCTGGGGGCACGGCAGTGCCCCCGCCAAGTCGAGCAAAACAAAGGCACGGCCGTCCCATCCTTTTCTCGAAGCCATTCAGGCCATTTACAGCCTCCCGTAATAGTGTACTGGCTAAAGCTAGAACCCTGAATTTTCAGGGATAGGTACATATATAGGGCACAATAAGACTTAAATATATTCTCAATGGGTGCCCTTTATTTGGCATAATTTTATTTGTCCGAATGTATTGTTTAGCCCGAATTTTATTTCGCATAATTTTTCTCTAGCTTTTACGGAAAATCTTTTACATCAGCCATTTAGAACATATTAGGTTAGGTTAGGTTTCTTTTATAGTTATTCTGAAAAGTCAATATTATCTGTAAATTAACAATTATGCGTAAATAGTATTCGGGCAAATAGAACATTCGGACAAATAAAATTATGCCAAAAATAGGCGACCCATTCTCAATGACATTCTACTTGAACGTGTAGTTTAAGAACTATTGCACGTCAAAGTTCCTTAGTTTTGTCACTGACTGACTGATGATCAACATAATTCTAAGGTACCTACTTCTAGCAGACCCACAAGCTCCAAATTTTAAACATACTTAGTTAGTTTTTAGCCTATCAAGTCATACAAAATCTAAGAATATTGCAATTTCAGTCACAACTGCACACATAATCGCATACAAATACATGCGATTACAAAGTTACTTTTGTAGTTCAAATGGTAAATAATAGAATGGATTGGAATGTAATAAACAAAGGAACATCACTTACAAAAAGAAATGAGATCCCATCAAAAACATTACATGTAAAATCATGCAAGTCTCGCAACTAGTGATGTGCCGTTAGTCCGTTACCGGGAATATTCCCAGTAACATAACCGGTAAGTTACCCAAGAATCAGAAATATAGGGATATATTCAAATTTAGTATATTCGGGGTGGAAAAAATCTATAGGCCCTGGAGGGGTACTAGGTACCTACTTTAAATCCTTTAGTTAGCTCATTTTGCTGAAAGGAAACATTCCTTTATATTTAAAAAGAAACAAAACTGCATTCATAGATTTTTTAAATTTTGTATTGGAATTGATGGTAAAATAAAATTAATGATTGATTTCACGATCTTTGTTACTTGTAATACCAAATGTTTATTAGAGAGATTTTACCCTGACCAATCGTCCTATCGATTAGTAGAATAAAATAGTGAGTGCTTAACTTTTGAATTTTTAGCTGGTGCGATTCCCGGGTGAGACAAGCGGATTTTATAAAATCCTTTAATGCAGTTTTGCTTCTTTTTTAAAATGAGCTAACTAAAGGATTTTTCCCCCCTGTATAATCATAATGTTGTTTTTACATTACGTGTAGGTAGACTATGTATGTCTGAATGCATCATACAAAATACAAAAAATCAATATAGATTTACTTTTTAAGTAAATTTCCAATATTACTGGGAATATTCCCAATGTTACCCGGTATTTTCCCAATATTACCTACTCGGTAATATTCCCTTCGCCTGCGCATACTTAAAAGAAGTTACTCATTGAAAAACTCCAATAATGAAGTCAAAATAAAACAAAAATGTAAACCCTTTAAAAAAAAGTGAAATAGGTACAAGATTTTTTTTATGTCCAGTAGGCTCGGGTCTATGACTACTATTCCTAATTTCAAATCCTATGATATCTGGCTGTGACAGACGGACAGACAGACAGAGTCGCACCATAAGGGTTCCTTTTTTACCATTTTGGTACGGAACCCTAAAAATGATTATTTATACAAATATGAACCCATTAGTACAACATTTAATATTTACAGACACTAATAAAAATAAGCATTTATTCAATAATGAGGAGAACTTATCCAGTATGATCATCCAGGTTATTCTTTTGAATAGGGTATTTGACAACAATCAAAATAAATTCATTAACTCTAACCAGCAAATTACGCTTCCAAAACAGCCCGGATAAAATCATTCAAACTTATTTTCGTGCCATCAACGATTTTACAATGACGAAAACTAAAAATAAGGCACCATGTTGAGCATGACGTCACAAGCACGTCACAAGATAGTACAGATGTAGTGAATAATCCTTTCCTATCGGCAAAACTCGGAACAACGATAACACCCGAATGTTGCCGATGTGTCTATGAATTACTGTATTATTAAATTACGTGTAGGTATCAAATAAATCGCATACTTTATTTATCAATGTCAAATGTCAAACTGCCCGTTTGACGTATATTACACTGAGATGTTAAAACCACCACGATTCTATCATATAAAGAATTCGTTAGGTAAACAAAAATATAACTAGTTACCGAGGACGTTTTATTTCAATAAAACGCACTGATAAAAACCAAATTCCGGTTGGGATGATCTAATGATTCTATAAGGATTGGAACCCCAAAAGTCTAACTATAAGTCAAAATTACAGTAGGATTTTGCAGACCTTTTTTATAACAATTAATTTTTTTAATTAATTAAAAATACTATGACATAACAAAAAAGACACCTCAACATAAAATAAAACAAACCAGCAGAGAAATTAATATAAATAAATATGATTTTCTGATTGGATGAACGACTTGGATGATGGACTTTACAAAAGTAAGCAGTATAGTTGGTATGTTTGAATTTATCATTTTCAGTTAGGAAATATAGATAAATATTGAAAATAACTTCGCAGGCTTGCCGATCTAAACGTTTCCCTTTTCTTAGTGCTTTCGGCATGTCTGTTATAAATTGTTAATGTGGATCGAATAAAATCAATGTTTATTATTTACAAAAATGACAGACAAGAGTGACATGTAAAAAGTCTATCAAAATATAGGTGGCCTGCATTAATACACGAGTTCATGAAGTTTATCACAAAATCAAAAATCACAAAATTAAAAATATCAACAAAATATTTCTGTGGTATTAACTACTCTATATAGATACTTCTTCTTGCAATGCGACCGTTCCCTACGTTGTCTCGATGGGTACTGAGTGCGAGTGAAGTAGTAAGACAAAAACGAACATTTCCGGGAAAATACGAAAGGAAAGGATTATTCACTACATCTGTACCTATTTCATACTAAACTGCATACTTTCGGAGCGTTTTGACACTTCATAAAAAGAAGCTGATTTGAACTGTCATCAAGTAGCCTATTGATCCCAATATAGTACCTATAGGTACCTACCTACAATAGAATCCAAAATTAGAATCACTCACATGGTAATATTATATTCCGGTGTATCCTACTGGATATAATTCTGTCCACTAAAACCACCCGGGCGATCGTGATAGACATTTTGGTCCAATGGAATCAACTGGAGGATCTTGTTGGATAAGATCGTCCACTAAAATCACTTGCAGAGTAATATGATTTTCTCGTGTATCCTACTGTATATAATTCTGTCCACTAAAATCACCCGGGGGATCATGATAGACATTGTGGTCAAATGGAATCAACTGGAGGATCTTGTTGGACAAGATCGTCCAATAGAATTACTTGCAGAGTAATATTATTTACGCCACGCATGGCCAGAAAGCGGCTTTTTCCGTACGCGTAGTGTGCGGTAAAAGCCATGTGTAGACGTAAAATGATGATGAACACAACACGGGAGGTAATAAAGAAAGCCCTTGATCGCATATTTCCTTCCCTCGCCTGCAGCTCGTGATCGTGTCAGGAGATTTTAGTAGATACCGAGAACAAGTCACAGTGGAGCAGAGTGATGTACTCGTATCTACGGCAAGGGCGTACACTGAATCCAAAGAGGAATGAAGGATTCTACAACAGAATCCAAATAAAAGTGCAGCGAGGACGGACGGACAGCGGAGGCTTAGTAATAGGGTCTCGTTGGCACCCTTTGGGAACACAGTCCTAAAACGCATTTGTTATTGAGCGAGTGAGCGAAGTCTCCGTTCTCCGATTCAGCAGAGGCAAAAATACTTTCGCATATCTGGCCGGCGAATGTCTCTCTGCATGTCTCTTTTCTCCTCTACAAATCGCATTTCGTCACTACTTAGAAAAAAAACTAGTATCTAAAAGCGTCGTAGAAGAAAAACGACAAAAGTTACATACGAAATTCACTAAACTAATAACTGTCACATATGTCGATGTATAGGGACAACAGTTTTTCAAGAGCGAAGTTAAGTGTGTCCCACCATACAGTTTATCTTGAATTATCGACGTATCTACTGACGAATTTGTACGGAACCCTCGGTGCGCGAGTCCGACTCACACTTGCCCGGTTTTTTTAATAATGGTGGAACCATGGCGGTTGTCAGACTCACGAAGTCTGAGAGGAAAAGCTCACAAAGGCACTAGTTATAGGTATGTATATGTCGCAGCCAACTGGTTTAATTAGCCATTTGGTTAACTGCCTAGCCTTTTCGCAAAACGGAGTCGTTTAGTTAACTGCCTGGATGAAATTTAGCCAATGCGTCAATGTATCAATTAACGATATGGCTGGCCAATGCTTAGGCCGTACGTTTAGTAGGCCAACTATGAAAATGGGCTTTGATTAGAGTTTTCTTTCAACTATGACCCGCCAGCAGGTCGACGAAGACCCGCTGCGCGGGGCTTCTATTTCTGCTCTAGGGGACACAAGCTAACTAACAAACCTAACCTAAATAAAGAAGTTTGTTTTGTTCACTTCCCGAGCCGCTTTTGTGGGGGACTGCGTCCCCCATGTGAGATTCTAGGGCAGAATAGATTTATACATACAACTAAAATTTGACGGACTCGGCTAGGCGGGTTATTTAATGTTGTCGAACGAGAGTAGCCTAGCCGTTTGATAGTAGGGCTAGCTAGACGGCCCGATGTTCATCCAGGTACTTAAGCCTGTTCCAATGTGAATGGGGTCTTGATAGTCAACGTCAAGTCAACGTGTCAAGTACTTAACTAAATGGCGTCGTTTAATGAAAAGGCTAGGCAGCTAACCAAATAGCTAATTAAGCTAGTTGGCGGCGACATATATATGGATAAATCACCGAATGTGTAATTGAAATGAATATGAATGTCTAGGAAAACCTTTAGGTGATTCGTCTCAAATGAAAGATTGTAAATACAGCAGGCACCGTGATGTGGCGACACAAAAACGTTGGGTCGAGGCCTGGGACGCTGCTGGCCGGAACGGAATTTGGTTGATTAGCCACGGGACCGGCATTCCAATACAGGGGGAGTCTTAAATCGATGTCTTTACGATTACACAGACTCTGTTTAACTGTGTTGTCGACTATTATGTGATTGTTGCCATGGTTTGCTAATAAGAACGTAAATAATACAGGGTGCCCGTGAGCATTGCGAGAGATTTTAACAGGATATTCCAGACCATATTTTAAGTTAAAAATGTTAATTAACGTTTGCTAAATTCGGCTCGGTTTTAGAGATATTTAAATTTTTGTGTTAAAATGTTGTAATGAAATCTCCAGTATTGAAACGCCTTTATGATTGCGACGTTGCGAGACTTAACCATCTAATTTGACTGTAAAAGTCAAATCCAGTTCTGTCATGAGTGTTTAGTATGACATTATGTTTATTGTTTACGTGTCAAGTATCAACAGAGATATCGGCGTATTATTTTTTAATAAGTAAATAAAAATGAAGAAAGAATCCAAGACCTTACGAGTTAATCTAAACATACCTCATTGCAAATGAACCCCTAGGCCTATGGCCAAGAATAGTGATCGTATTGTTTGCAAATGATTTTGTGGATGAAATATTTTACGTGCTTACTATTGAGAGCATCCACTGATTCCAGGGGGCAAGGAACGAAAAAGTGAGTGGTTTGTGCACTGTTCACCCACTAATAATCGTTTCACGTGCAGACTCCTGCACAGTAACTGGGCTATAACCGTGAAAACCGAAGTTCACAAATTTCTTTTGCTTTCATTGGAGTAAAAGAAAAAGATCCCCGCAATATGCGAATTTTGGTTTTCGCAGCAGGCCTCTGACTCTGGCAACCGAACGTTAGAAACTATGTTCGGTCTTCCTCTCCAGAGAATATTGTAAAAGACGCAGCCGTGAGATGTGACTGAGTGGGAGAACTACTAGTAAATTCCATTGTACATGTAATTATTGGACTAATAAACGTAATTTTGTAACTAATTATTTACTATTATCAAGACCCCATTCGCATTGGAACAGGCTATTACACCATAAATTGCAGGTAATTTATGAATGCCCAACATGTTTCATGAAAATCGGTTCAGCTGTTCAAGAGTAACCAGTACTTATCTACTTTTGTATTTAATTTCGGGAGATTTCATCCTACGGCGTAGGTTCCTATACCGATAGCAAGTGGTCATTATTTGATATTTTTTAATTAAAATGTAACAATTAATACCTATTACCTATGTAATTCACTTTGCACATATCTAAACGATTAAATTAATTAATACACACAATTTCTTTAATACTCATTTATTAAAAAAGATCTACTTTGAATCTTACTCAACAAGTTTACAATCTAGAAAATATTTCATTATGAGCAGTCAGGAGGAATTAGTGGAAATACACTAAATAACTCCGATACTTCTTCCGGTACTTCTCATTAAAGCCGTGGCGGTGGAGTTCACACAATTCCCGTCTGCAGCATTTAAACAACTCAAAGTACACTGATGTTGCCGTAAGATGCACCGTAGATCACTCAACAAATAATTTCCATCAGCTTTCGTAATTTAAGGCCGGTCCTGTCATTGAACTGGCCCACAATTTCTTATAAGAATTTGGTTTCGGTGACACTTTTGAACAATTAAATATGCTTAGTACGATTATTATTTTTAGATTACAGTTTCAAAACTAAAATAAATAATAACAAAACCAATGACACATATGAAAGTCATTAATGTCATTATTTCCAGGAAATTTCCAAGTGGCCAGTCATTTATCGTACCTAATACCTATTGTAAGGAGTACCGATGATAGTAGTCTTTAATACTTACATAAAACTATTTGTTGACTACTTATTCTTACAAGTGGAAATTTGAATAGAAACAAATTATGTAATACTGTTGAATTAAATAAATATCAATATCAAGTCAATTATCGAGTCGTGCGTTGATTCGTTGAAGGTTCTTGAAAACTAGAAGCGATAGACAAGGGACATTTTGTTTTGTGTAACCAACATTTTTCTTTAATTAAATGACTAACTTGTTCCGATTTATTTCGAAGAAGGTTTCTAAACTGTCATTTGAATAATTTATACCCAAAAGAAGAAAATCATATGATATTGTCTCTTTAAAAAAAAAGAGATAGCAATAACCGACGTTGCCAGCTCGTCCTAAAGGCACGTCTTCACTAAATTAGCAATTATTATGTATGAAAATATAAAAAAAAATTAAAATCATAATTCGACCTAGGTTCATATAACATTTATTACTCCATATAGCCTCAGGAATTCGTGGTTAAAATCTCTCGCAATGCTCACGGGCACCCTGTATATTAAAAATTTCAAAAATCCCTTACTCCAAAAATAAAACCTCTAAATTTCATAAACGGTTAAACCGATTTTGGTGAAATGTATGTAGCTAACACTCTCGGTCAAGTCACCCTTCAAACAGAAATCGCATCGAAATCGTTCCAGTCCAAGTTTTCCAGGAAAATTATAACAATACACACAAACAACCTCTAACCCCAAACGCAATAGATACCGCCTCCGTTCCGTTCCGTCCGTTCGTGGGTAAAAAATAGAAAATATTATAAGCTTGAGGCGTGGAGGAAACTTATAGGTACAATGTATGCACACTTATGTTCAAACATACCTTATCCCTACATATACGTTCGGATATACCGTCATTAAAAAACACGTATCTGATACTGTTTTTCCAAAGTAGTGACGACATTAAGGCAATAAATAATAATTAACGCAAGCCATTTCTTGTTGGAACAAGAAACAACAGTTTTATGAATAAAAAATCCTACCAAAATATGTCAATCACTACATAATATAAAACAAAGTCGCTTCCCGCTGTCTGTCCCTATGTATGCTTAGATCTTTAAAACTACGCAACGGATTTTAATGCGGTTTTTAGGGTCCCGTACCAAAATGGTAAAAAAGGAACCCTCATGGTGCGACTCTGTCTGTCTATCTGTCTGTCCGTCTGTCACAGCAAGATATCTCAGGATCTACTGATGCTATCGACTTGAAATTTGGAATAGTGTTAAAAATCGCTTACTCGAGCCGATTGGATAGAAAAAAATCTTATACCTTTTTTACTTTTTTTTACAGGGGTCCGAAATGGTATGTGGAAAAACAAAAGTAGAGCTATTATATCGAGTGGGATATCAAATGAAAGGGCTTAATTTCTAGATTCCAAAACCATTTTTATTTTTTTTCTTAATTTTGTACTTTTTGATTTATGACCAAAAACGTTCAAAAAAGCACCATTCCCCCCCTATTATCTTCGAAGTTACTGAACAGAAAAATCTGTAATAATTACCAATTAAAAAAAATAAAATAAAACGGTTTTCCTAAATTGCATAGTTTTTTAGAAATTTTCAAAAATCGTACACATACTTATTTGCTCCTACTAAGCTAACCACAGTTTTTCTTGAACTATTCACGTATATATCTACTAACGAGTCTGTACGGAACCCTCGGTGCGCGAGTCCGACTCGCACTTGACCGGTTTTTTTTTAATAGATAAGAGTGATTCAAGAGGAAGGTTTATATGTAAAAATACATGCATTTAGTATCAGTATTGCGAAGCCGGGGCGGGCCGCGGGAATTTATACTAGTACAAAAGACTTAACAATAATTAGTTCTAAAAACTCGTACCTATCACGGATCTATCTTCTTTTTTTGCTGACCTACCAAATTTGAGAGATGTCTCGCCACTCCAGAATCTACCAAATCTAAAACTTACAAAAAGTGTAGGTACCTGAACGCACTGTATCACATTTTTAGTTTTTTGACTTCTTATTTGCTTCTAATAAGCTACCTATACGGAAACACTTTCTGTATTTATTCGTCCTTACTGGTTCGGTAACCTTATTAGTAATGTTACGGGGTTGGCGTAAAATCTCATAAAAATACAAAGAGTTTTAGTACGGCTAGGTATTTTCTCTTGGAATTGGCTACTGGGTCAAGTAGTATAGTTTTTAAAGTTTGTCTTATATTATTAACTAGCTGTTGCCCGCGACTTCGTCCGCGTGAAATTCGAATACCCATGTGGGTGGTTAAAGGTGCATATACCTATTTTACCGCAGGCTAATAGTAGTACCGCTTTCTACATTACCTAAACCACGTAAAACTGGCCGTGCGCGAAGCAGTAACTACCCCCTAAGAAGCAACCCCTTTTGTCCCCCTGGGGATGAGTTTCGAAAAACGTTGAATTCACGTTTCTTTTATTGAAGAAACGTGATAAGTTAGGAGAATAACTTTTTAAGAATGTGTGGATATATTTTCTTGGTTTTTAGTAAATAGGACTTTTATGTAACATTATACCTGCCTCTAACTGTAAGAACCATTCTCTATACAAACTTTCATACCTTTAAAATATGAATTTCCAAAAAACACTTTTTTATTATTTTTACGTTGTATATAAATAATGTACTCAGCATATTTCAAGTTTCTAGATTTAGTAGTTAATGACTCTGTCCAAATTAAAAATTTTCACCCCCATTTTATTGAGTAGTATGAATTTCGAAAACCGACATAATTACTTTTTCTTGACATATAATAAAGGTTTTACATATCAAGTCGCAGATCTCCTACTTTAAAAATCATGTCCCAAGTATACAAATTTCAACTCCGACTTTAGTCCCTTAGGGAATGAATTATGAAAACCTGTGGAACCACTTTTCTTTAAATTTAATAAACAGTCTATACATAAAGTTTCAAACCTTCCCATGCAAATATTCAATCCTTTTAAACCCCTCAAGGGAAATAAGAACCTCTGCACATGTAAAGTTTCTAGATCTATAAGTCTTTGTTCTGTCTTTCAAACTTTCAACCTCTATTTAATAATAATGTAAATTTAATAAAAAAGTAATAATGGCCTTTCTTGGCTCATTATAAAAAAGTATATCTATGATGTCTTAGATCTTCTATTGTAAAAATCATATATTCCCGATACAAACTCTCAAACCCATTTTTTTCAAATTCAAAATTTTTACTGTTTCGGGTGAAACGAAACGCATAACGCGTCAATTTCTGAACGCTTCGCATCCGCACTATTGCCTAGCGGACAATACACACAAGATACAGAAGAAATTAAACCATAATTTTCAAAATTATTTTATATTTTTACGTACTTTACTCAAACACAAAAACAAAATCAACTTAATTATAAACTGATCAAAACACGAACGCGTGACAACAAATGGCGGGGAGATGAGGCAAACAGAGCATTTCGGATTGCACCCGAACATAGCTAATAACTATGATCGGCAATGCCGACTAGTCGACCGATTAATCGGGAAATTGGGAACCTATTAATCGGCCGATTAGCTAGTCGGCAAAATCCGTAGTCGGCCCATCTCTATTAAAAATGCATAACTTTTTTTATACTTTTACTTTACTCAGTCTTACAATAATAACATACAACAAAGCTTCCAATAAATTCATCAAAATGGTATTAAACAAATATCGTAATGCATTCGTATCGTAATTCGTTATCGTATTTGGCCATTACGATGTATTCGTCATTCGTATTGGTATCGTAATAGCCGTATCGTTGCATCCCTAGTCCCGATACCAACTTTCAACCCCCATTTAAACCCCTTGGAGGATGAATTTCGGAAAACGGTGAAAACATTTTTCTTTTATTCTAATAAAGAGTCTAAACATGATCGTTCAACCCTGTTACTTTAAACATCGCAGACTCTCCATACAAACTTTTAACCCCCATTTAAACCCCTTAGAGGATGAATTTCAAAAAACTGTGAAACCACTTTTCTTTTATTCTAATGAAGAGTCTAAACATGATCTTTCAAATCACTTACTTTAAAAATCGCAGACTATCTATACAAACTTTCAACCCCCATTTTAACCCCTCAGGGGATGACTTTCAAAAAACGGTGAAACCACTTTTCTTTCATTCTAATGAAGAATCTAAGCATGAAGTTTCAAACTTCTCACTTAAAAAGATCGTAGAATCCCGATACAAACTTTCAACCCCCATTTTAACCCCTCATGGGGTGAATTTCGAAAAACGGTAAAAATACTTTTCTTTCATTCTAATGAAGAATCTAAGCACGAAGTTTCAAACCTCTTACTTAAAAAATCGTAGTCTCTCCATACAAATTTTGAACCCCTATTTGAACCCCTTAGGGGATGAATTTCGAAAAAGCCGTTCTTATCTCTCACCTACGTCATATGACCATTTTACTGTGAAAGTTTCAAGTTCTTGGCTTCAGTAGTTTCGGCTGACGAAAACGATGCTAGCTACATATGTTAATCTTTAGATTATCTGTGGTGTGACGTCATTCAAACCGAAAACAAACATTTGACATTTATCCAGCGTTCATGGGGAATGCTAACAGTAATCAATCAATGAAAACGAAACGATAACGATCACAACCTCAAAAAACCACCAAGTCACTAAATGTCAATGTCACAGCAAAGCAAAGCTACATGGCGAGTTTCAGTCGTATAAGATTCGACATGAAGTTAGATTAAGATCCTATGACGTCACATCATGGCTGACACCGTTTTCAGAGTTCAAAATAAAAAAAGACAAATTTTCAATTAAAAATATGTAGCCATCAAACACTTTTAATAAACCGTAATAAAATACTACAGAAAATAATCATTTATTGCACCAAATTTGATATGAGTCTAGTAGCCTATTGGCAATGCTGTGTTGGTCTAAGTCCAACCCCAGTGCGACTACACTGACCTACCTCGGAATCACTGTTCCGTAGACCAAATGAGGAGTGTATTTTCAAAAGGGATTATTTCTCTATGAAAAACAATAGAAAAAAAGGTCTTTTTAAAAAGACCCTCCTCAAATGGCCAGGTAACGTCGGGTGCATCAGGGTAATTATCCCACCGGATGTTCGTTAGGCTTCGCCTCACGGGCTTGAAGCAATTTGACGAGCGCGAAATGAGAATAATTAACCGAGTTCAGTAGTAGAGTTAGTGATTTTAATAAGGCTCGAGTAATGGGTTCAAGCCTTTTTTACCCGACTGCGGCGAAGCCCAAAGGAGGGTAATGTGTTTGACCTGTATGTATGTATGTATGTCCGTTCCTGTGTCCGCTCGTAACTACTCAACGGCACAACCGATTTTGATAAATGATACATCATTGGATTCGTCTTGATGGCGCGAGTGTCACTGGGTATGAAGTTCGTTAAAATAAACAAAATGGCGGATTTTATGCACTTTTAAAGTGCACCGCGGTCGGGTTTTTTTAGTAAAAATATTTAGTTATTTAAAGTGAGCCTTTTTTAAAACATAAGCATTATTGAAATTCTTAATATTTATGAATGCAGGCACAGTCTGGGTCGGCGCCTAATTGTATGGGAGTCTTAAGGCGCGGTAGGACCTGGCTCGCATTTCACATACAAACTAGGGTCGGGCGGAATGCAGATTATTGCAGATTATCTTCAATTTCTAACATAAAAGTATACGTTATCAACCCAAGCATGAGAGGATGCCCGCCCTGCATGACTGTGAAATCATGATTGTCAGGTATTAATTTTGTCAGAAAAGGTAACTGGTGACGAACAAAATGAAAAAAAATGAAAAAAATACTAATAATAATAGTGTTTTCGCGCTACTTTTCTATCGAGCGAAGTGTTCGCTATCGTGTTCTAAGTGAGAGGAAGCCCTAGATACAGTTCTGAATATTATTATATATGTTTTACAGTGACCTAAGAGTCAAATAAGTGCTCTAAAAATGATTTGGAAACTAGGCTTCCGTGCCCGATTCTGGTCTCACCTCGCCTCTAATTCGTCATTTTAATCCATACATAAATGCGAAAGTAACTCTGTCTGTCTGTTACCTTTTCCCGCTAAAACCGCGGGACCGATTGTGATGATTTAAAAAAAATTGGTATGCCGATAATTTGAGATCCCAGAATAGGGTAGCTTTTTATCCCGGATATCATCCCCTAAACTCAACCTCCAGACCACCACCAATATCATCTTCGTCATCAACATCTAGACTCGAGTCTTTTGGAACACTAACTTTTATCCAAACCGCAATTTGCAGCTTAACATAAAACATTTGTCTTAGGGCCGACACAGACGGACTGCAACCCAGCCGCAACTTGTATAGAAACTGTGCAGTCGGCGTGCAGTTGTGATGCAGTTCCCATACAAATCGCAGCTGGGTTGCAGTCCGTCTGTGTCGGCCCTTAATCAAACCAGTAAAAAAACCGGTCAAGTGCGAGTCGGACTTGCGCACCGAGGGTTCCGTACAAACTCGTAAGTAGATACTTGTAGATACTTACGTGAATAGTTTAAGAAAGTTTTTCTTGAGTTGTTCATACGGTGAGACAAACTTAACTTTACTATTGAAAAACTGTTGTCCCCATACATTGACATAGGTCGCGGTTAGTTTAGTAGCAGTAAATAAGTTTGTGTTACGATTTTTGCGAATTTCGAAAACACGCTGCAAGTTAGGAAAACTGTTTTATTTTTCTGTTCAGTAACTTCGGAGATAATAGGGGAAATGGTTGAATTATTTAACGTTTTTTGTCTTGAATCAAAAACTACATGTGCAAGAAAAAAAAACAGTTTTGGAATCTAAACATTAAGCTCTTTCATTTCATATCCCACTCGATGTAATAGCTCTACTTTTGATTTTCGACATCCCATTTCGGTTCCCTTTAAAAAAAGTAAAAAAGGTATAGAATTTTTTTTTCTATCCAATAGCGTCCAATTGAATTAGCGGTTTTTAACACTATTCCAAATTTCAAGTCGATAGCATCAGTAGATCCTGAGATATCTTGCTGTCACAGACGGACAGACAGACAGACAGTCGCACCATAATAAGGGTTCTTTTTTACCGTTTTTGCTACGGAACTATAAAAAAGTATGTTTTATGGTGTGTTCCCAATTCTGCAGATTAGCAGTTCTACAGATTAGCAGTTCTACAGATTCCCAATTCTACAGAATACCAGTTCTACAGATTCCCAATTCTATAGATAGATTACCAGTTTTACAGATTCCCAATTCTACAGATTACCAGTTCTACAGGTTACGTACCTACACTTCAAATAATAATTCTCTAAAAATATATAACAGCACGATTAGTACAGTCATATCTGAAAATAGATATTATACGATTTTAAAGTTTACTATTTAACCATATTACAATCCTAAGTGTAATTTTAGACGAGACTGTATAATCCACTTCGGTTATTGTTGTAAGAAATGGGTAATAAGATAGGTTTGATTCAAGAGTGTTGTGGATGATGGGCTTGCAACCTGTCACTGCAATGTATATACTCTTAGTTAGTGAGTTAGCCTCCTTCTCCTTGTTTTACCATGAATATGTTATTAGAGTGTTTATAAAAGTCAGAGCTTGCACCTTCTTATGGGGAAATAAAAACTTTTTATTAAAATTAATACTTAATTTCTGGCTGGTTATCGCATTTTATCTCAAGTACTCATTATCGTCTTTTCAATTAGGAATTTATACAGCTGAGAATCTGTTGAATTGGGAATCTATAGACATGAGAATCTGTAGAATTGGGAATCTGTCGAAATGAGAATCTGTAGAATTGGGAATCTGTAGACATGAGAATCTGTAAAATTTGGAATCTGTAGACAAGAAAATCTGTAGAATTGGGAATCTATAAACATGAGAATCTGTAGAATTGCAAATCTGTAGACGTGGGCCTAAAGGTGTTTTATATACTTAAGGCAAAAATCTTAGCCCGTTCCGTTACTACAAATATCAGTCTTTCAGTTCTGTTTAGTAATTATTATTTCGAGAAAAGTTAATAAGGTATTCCAATAAATATTTTTTTTTAATCATTTGCATGCCTATACTGGCTGAATACATGAATCTTTTAATTATATTTAACACCATTGTACTGTATTCTTAGCAAATAAATATTTTGATATGAAATCTTCTGCAGCCTTTATCGACCTCACGGCCGCATATGATACAGTCTGGCGCCAGGGCTTGCTCTACAAGCTTCTGAAAATAATACCATGCATGAAGATATACAGACTTATTGAGAGCACCCTCACGAACAGGCCTATACAGGTCTTCCTCGGAGATGAACCCAGCAGTGTCAGAGTCTTAAACAATGGCCTTCCCCAGGGCTCCGTCCTGGCCCCTCTACTTTTCAACCTTTATGTGCACGATCTTCCAGCAACCACATCGCGCAAGTTTGGATATGCTGACGACCTCGCTCTCATCACCCAACATAAAACCTTGGAAGCAGGAGAACCAGTCTTAGAGAAAGACCTGATCTTGCTGGATGACTTTTTCACCCGCTGGCGCCTGTGCCCAAACCCAGCGAAGACTGAAGTTTGCTGTTTTCATCTGAGCAACCAACTAGCAACGAAGACTCTTAACGTCACGTTCAAGGGTACAGTCCTGCGTCACAACCCTCGCCCAAAGTACCTGGGAGTCACACTCGACAGGAGCCTAACCTACAAATACCACCTTCAGAATGTAGCAGGCAAACTGAAAGCCAGGAACAGCATAGTCCAAAAGCTCACAGGGACCACCTGGGGAGCAACTGCCTCTTGTCTTCGCACTACAGCTCTGGGCTTAGTCTATTCAACGGCCGAGTA
Source organism: Eudemis profundana (assembly GCA_947034925.1). Taxonomy (NCBI): domain Eukaryota; kingdom Metazoa; phylum Arthropoda; class Insecta; order Lepidoptera; family Tortricidae; genus Eudemis; species Eudemis profundana. The sequence goes on from OX344794.1 coordinate 34,987,866, forward strand.
CTGCGCTCCAGTTTGGATGAACAGCGCCCATGTCCCAATTGTTGATGTACAGTTAAACCACACACTACGGCATAGCTCCAGCCCATCTACGGAGAGAAAGATGCCTACTCCGAGAAGCCAGAAAAATATCCCGTGGACACACCCTACCTATTCATGAAGACCTTGCTGACTTCGGGCTCAAAAGGTTAAAATCCAGGAACCCTCCTGCTCTGCTAATGCCTAAACAGGATATCTTTTGGAGCCTGGAGGAGAAATGGCTTCAGGAATGGGAATCCCGCAAGGACACCACTAACTCGTTCTTCACATTCAATCCCACAAAACCGCCTCCTGGCTTCAAACATCCTCGCCGACCCTGGACCGCCCTCAACCGCCTAAGAACAGGGATTGGAAACTGCGCCCATGACTGGCATAAATGGGGGTGGAGTATGTCTCCTACTTGTGACTGCGGACATCCAGACCAGACCATCGAGCATGTGGTTCTGGAGTGCCCCCTTACAAGATACACAGGCCATATAGAAGACCTCATGGACCTTACCGACAATGCGGTGGCCTACCTGAAACGAGCAACATTTTAGAACCTACTATACATCCGGTGACTACGCCATACGATAAATAAATTTTGATATGATTTGATTTGAATAATTATACGTGGCAATTGATTCGCGAATAAATCATCCGCGAATAAATTATTCCACGAATAATTTATTCGAATAAAGATAATCATCCGCCAATTTTAATTTGGTTATTCTTATTCGAATAAATTTTGCCCATCTCTGTCTTTAAGCAACATGAATGCAAATTCTCTAGATGCGTTAGGGACATAATTATTACCTATTTTGACCACATAGGCTCTGTCTTTATCTCTAAACCTGCAAAGAAATCGTTTGTTAGTGTTTTACCTCAAAAGCAAACATTTCTTGTAGCGTTTCACCTTATCGCAAATTCACCTCGATCGCATATTTAAATTTCGCGTTGTGTCTCAATCGTTTTGTCCACTAATATGTTTAGTCGCATTTCACCTCGATCGTGTACCTATTTCACTATCGCCTTGTGTCTCAATCGTCTATTAGCTACGAATAGGAAATCTATAACCGGCACCGAAACAGTTAATCCGCAATGAAGGGCTGATCGGCCCATTTCAATTCCCAATTTATTATTAGTCGTGGAACCGAATAGGAGTAGGAATCCCACAACGTCCACGATAAATTGTATTCGACGTGTGATTCTACCATACGTTTATCTAATAGCGTTATATAACCACAAAATTAAATAACCGCCTTCAAATGAACTTATTCGATAAGAATGCGCAAAGCACTATGAAAAGAAATAGGCTATTCGTTATACGTGTTGCCTATAATACTTATTTGAAGAGTTCCCTTGAGTTCTCCAAGATCCCATCATCAGACCCTGGTTATTCAAATCGGTCCATCTTGGAGTAATCGCGTAATAAACATAAAAAACATAGAGACGAATAAAGAACTGTCCTTCTGTTGGAAGTCGGTTAAAAATTACCGTCAATTAAGGCAATCAGTCCAAATAATTACTATAGTTTTGAAAATTGGCACAGCGTTTTTATAGACTGGCATGATAAAGACACTAATAATCCCTGGGTCTGGGTCTGAGGGGTGAGCTAACGTTAGGATTGTCATTTAAATATCACTTATTGCAGACTTTTGTTTGCCTTTACCTCGAAAATACTTATGTGAAAATATTGGGGTTATTCCCACCTGTTACCACCAAATTGATTTAGTGGTAACAGTTGGGATTTTTTTTCCCACTTGTTACCACTAAAATGTATGGTTTTAGAAACTTACCTACATACATGTACAGAATGGAACGGAACGAGGGACTTTCCCGCAAATGTGTCATTTTTTCTTTTTTAGGGTTCCGTACCCAAAGGGTGCCAACGGAATAAATGACTTTTTTTAAAACTTGTTTAGAAAAAAAATTAATACAGATAAAAACGTGTTTTTGGCGAATCGTATAACTTTTTGGCCATTTTAGAAAAACACTGCTTTTATTGACAAAAATAAACACTTTATGGCGAATGCCTATCATTTTTGACCATTAAAGAAAAAGTTTTTTAATCTTTATTCCAAAAAGATATTTTTTTGGATAATTTTAGACCAGTTTGTCATTATTTAAAAACTTTTTTAGAAACGGGTTTATAAATATTTTTTTTAAACAGATAATAACGTGTTTTTGGCGAATCGTATAACTTTTTGACCATTTTAGAAAAACCTTGTTTTATTTAAAAAAATTGACAAAAACAAAAAAAAATACTTTTTGGCGAATGCCATTTTAGAAAAAGTTTTAGTTTTTTTTCCAAAAAAAGATTTTTTTGGCAGTTTATAATTTTAGATCACTTTGTCATGTTTAAAAACCTTTTTAGAAAAAGGTTTATAAACATTTTTTTTAAAATAGATAAAAACGTGTTTTTGGTGAATAGTGTAACTTTTTGACCATTTTAGAAAAACCTCGTTTTTTTTTCAAATTTGTCAAAAACAAAAAAAACACTGGCGAATGCCTATCATTTTTGACCATTTTAGTGCTTGTTGTGCTTTCTTATGCACGATAATGTCAGCATCGAGGTTGTTCGGAAGTACACTTCTAGTATCTAAGCCCGATCATCCAATTAGGTAGGAACACTTTGACAAGGAAGCCGACAGAAGAATACAGTTGGGCTGGGTAGTATATGAGAAGCTTCGCCACATCTTCAAGTCGCTACTGCCCCAATATCTCAAGTCAAAAGTCCATATCAGTGCGTCCTTCCAGTCTTCAATTATGGAGCCGAGACATTAACAAAAGGCCTCGTCCAGAAGTTTCAAGTCACTCAGCGAGCTACGGAGAGGGGTATCCTCGGAGTTTCTCTAAAGGACAAAATCCGGAACTAGGATATCAGACGGACATCCAGTCGCCAACATAGCGTTGAGGATAAGCCAGCTAAATTGGCAGTGGACAGGCCATATTTGTCGCAGAGTCGATGACCGATGGTGCAGATGAGTTCTGGAGTGAACACCGCGAAGGAGTTGCGCTGTGAGTTGACCCACCACCAGGTGGACTGGCGACCCGAAGATAATAGCAGGAAGCGGTTGGATGCAAAGAGATGAACATCCGGGTACGTTGGCTCGAACTGGGGAAGGCATATGTCCAGCAGTAGATGACAAGAGGCGAATGATGATAATGATGATGAGTTATTCATCATTGCAACCATAGTTCGTTTAGAATTAGTTGAATTCTAATGAAAAAAGGATATTATTTCAAACATGCTGGAAAAAGTAATAAATAGGGTTTCTTTGAAGAAGTAGAATATCTCCAACAGCATACCAGAACTTATAATTAACTCCTACGAAGATTTTATGTCAATTGTAATACTATTTTCAATGTTTCCTTGTTTGGGGAATATTCCCGGGAACAAGGGAATATTCCCGGGAATATTCCCGCGGCACATCACTAGTCATGAATAGGGATGTAACGATACCGATATATCGGTATCGCCGATTATATACAACCGATATTTGAAGAGCGTGAAAAGAATTTGTTGTATGAAAAAAATCTGCAAAAAGTAATTTCAATTACTGACTTAATTTATGTATTGGTCTATTACCTTGTGCAATGATAATTATTACTACGAGTATGTTAATTACATCTTTGGTTCTTAATAAAAAATATTGAATTTTGAGTTGACAATTTATTTATTTTTACTTTACACTTTCAAGGTTGACTCTCTGTTAAATATATATAGCCAAGTTTTAGGTATATTAAAAGGACATACATATATCTGAAGTTCATACTTCATTACTTAGCTAAGATATCGGTATAGTATCGTATCGGCAAAACTAAGTACCTATCGTTACATCCCTAGTTATGAAGTAAACAAACCTACAAGGATAACTCAAAAAATCCTCACTAGGGTTGTGCAAAAAAATAATACACGAAAGCTTACTTCTTACGTTATCATTCCATCTCATCCCAATATACTCTGACTATCTTTGCCCGCTTAAAAAACGTGTTATTTTATTGCTTGTAGGTACCTACCTAGTATTTTTATTATTAATCAAAATTTCATGTTAACATGGTCTTTTATTCTCTAGCGTAGATCAGTTCATTTCCAAGTTTTGTACAAGAAACACTAAAGTAAAGACGTCGAAAAAAGGTCGGCGTGTCAATAGATTGCATTTTACCAAAACGTGCTACGGCGACGTTGCCGCTCTTCCCCCTCCTCCCGAGGGAGCATCGTTGCCAACTCGTAGAACAAAATTTGTGGCCAGCTAAATTTGGGATTTCTCGAGGATCCCTTTCTTTTTTACCTGCTTGCCTATTGTCAGACCCAAGACCTTTTTTCATAATTTTGCCTCGTGGATTCGATAGCTAAGTAGATACTCAAATAGCAGAAAATCAGTTTCAGTTCAGTCACCATATTTTTTAAGCTCACGACAATCTAGACACATTGGCAGTAGGTCAGCCAAGTTCGCGAAGCAAAGCAAAAGGGCAACGCACCGGTGCGGCATCGGCAGTGCATACATTTACACCAATGATTTCAAAAGTATTGAATACGTCATAATATGATTTACACGAACGATTTATTTTTGAGCCACTTTCGACCCTCCTATAACTTAAATTATATTTGGCCTACATGCTTACAATTTAGAGTAATTATTAGCAAGACCCAAATGTTGTGTTGTTACTAAATTCAACATTTCAATAAGAAATCTCTTACCGTTCACGAGATAATGTTGTCTCATGAAGTTACTGCTTTTATTACTCACTCACTCACCACATAGCAGCGTTGGCTTCAATTTTCTTTAAGAGCACTAGAATTAAGTGCTGAACTGCCTAATATTAGGTAAGCCGATGGGAATCAGGTTCTATGGACGACACGCCACTGATACTTACCTACATGAAGGAAACAAAAGCCATCAGGGGTTATCCATAAAGTACGTCACACTTTTCGTGTTTTTTTGACCCCTCCCCCGTCCTTGTCACAGTTGGTCACATTTGTGAGATCCCCCCCTGCCCCCCTAGTTTTACATCTAGAAATTGTTAAATTAATATAGCCAGTTCCGAAATTAGTTTAATTTCGATTTAAATTATTTTTTATTCTAAATCATTTTTAAAAGCTATAATTTTAATGAACTCGCCAACAAACCAATTTAAACCTTATTCCTATGCAAATAGAGCTGGAAATATTTTTAAGGTCCTCGTTAATAGTTCAAATTTAGCATTTCAACACAGATGTATTAGATTTTGAAATGTGAGATCACAAAACTTAAGACCCCTCCCACCCCTTGTCACATAATGTCACATTTCGTCGACCCCCTCCCCTCCTCTTAGCGTGTGACGTACTCTATGGATGACCCCTCACATTTGTAAAGAAATCCACCACTTTCGCATGGTTAAGTTTGCACCTCGTATGTATAATTATGTTATGAGTATGCGACGTCAAAGTCACCAGGTAGGTGCAAAGTCAACGAAACTGGGTAGCGGCGATTTACAGCCGAGAAGGAGTCGTCTAACATGCTCCGTCTAGTCAAGGGCGTATTTACCTTAGGGCTAAGGGGGCCATGGCCCGAGGCGGCGGCAGGGCACGAGGGGCGGCGGGCGGCGGGCACGGGCCATGAGGGGCGCCGCGAGACAGCACCACGCTCAATTTAAAGCACGAGGCGCCCCTCAGTAGGGCAGCAATAGTAGGTACATTGTGTATCTAGGGCGGTAAGTAAGGAATAAGGTTTCACCTCGGGCTTATAACAAACACTCGTTTGTAATTCCTTTACCGCCCGTGGCACACACAATGTTTTTCATCACACTTGTGAGGAAATCTTAATAATGTAACCTTACTAATCGCCCCAGTATGACAAGAAAATATTAAAACTAGGGATGTAACGATACCGATACCGATACCGATATATCGGCCGATATATCGGTATCGCCGATATATCGGTATCGCCGATATTATACAACCGATATTTGAAGAATTTGCTGTATGAAAAAAATCTGCAAAAAATAATTTCAATTTCTGACTTAATTTATGTACTGGTCTATTCTATTACCTTGTGCAATGATAATTACTATGTTAATTAAATCTTTGGTTCTTAATAAAAAAAAAATGAATTTTGAGTTGACAATTTATTATTTTTACTTTACACTTTCAAGGTTGACTCTCTGGTAAATATAGCCAGTAGTCATTGCCATTAGTTATAATAAGGACATAAAAATATCTGAAGTTCATACTTCATTATTAAGCTAAGATATCGGTATCGGTATCGGTATCGCCGATATTAACTACTATATATCGGTATCGGTATCGTATCGGCAAAACTGTGTATCGTTACATCACTAATTAAAACTGACAGTGTCATTAGTGACATATGTCCATAGACAATGCGAATGTCAAGTCACGTTCGGAAACCATAGCGGTAACGGCCATTTTAGTAGATCATATATTTGCGAAATAAAGAAATACATTATTTAAACATTTAATTAATGTTACCGAAATATGTGTTTACATGTATTTGCAATAACAGTTATCTTTAAATAAATATTTCAGTGATAAAAGTAATTCGGCGTTTCCTTTGAACATGACAAATAAGAATAAAACAGAACCAGCATTTCAAATTTAAAAAGAAAACCATTACGCCCTAGTGCGTAATGGGCCATTTACGGCCCGCAGAACCTACGTGTAATGACACCATTTACGAGCAAGTGTGATGAAAAATTTTACACCTAGGACAAAAAGCGTAAATCCCCAGATTTTGGAGCTTAAAACCCGGACATCTCAACAGCAATGCAGTTTTTTTTTCGCTTCCGAAGGGGGGGGGGGGGGGGTGCATTAGCTCTCGCGAGCCGGAGTAGCAAACCTGGACTACAACTTAGGATCTGGCCAATCAATCACGGCTGATGTGTATTGTCAACAATTGCAAACGATGATGGAAAAGCTAGCCGTTAAACAACCCAGAAACCAAAACCTCGGTGAGGATGAAGGGCCCCCTGAGTTAGGGGTTACAGCACTGCCTTGGACTTAGCAGTTTTCTATAATATAGACTTAACTATCTTTACTATCTTATCGTTCTGAGCACTTTTCATGACTTTTGTTTCGAACATTAAGAAGCTTTATTTAGTTCCTCTCAGGCAACGATGCAATATAAACTTAATATAAATGATGATCGGTGAGTATTGATATAAAAGCAAAGTTTTCACACAAGTAAAATCATTTGTGATTAGATTAATTAACTTAATTAATTATACAGGACGTTATACTAGTATGAAACCATCAGAGATTTTCTTTTTAATACATATTTCGTTAGTGAACTTTTATTTGGCTTATTAAAATCTTGATTTGTTTATGGATTTAGTATACTTTCATAATTTTGCATTATCCCGGCACCCACATTTGCTATTATATTACATTTCGAAATCCAATTAATCATCATTACTTAATTGTAAAACATGAAACAAAATGCCGCCTATATTGCATAATACGTAAAGCGAAAGGATGCCTATCACATTCGAGAACCGGCGTCAGCCGAAACTTCCGCTTGCAACGAAAACAAACAACATGGTTCCGCGAAACTTTCAAAGTCATCTGATAACTTCGGTCAATGTCCCGACTATAATGTTACATGTACATGCATAGCTTGGTAACCCGGGAGAGCCGAGCCTGGTGCCCCGGGCCCGAGGGAGGCTCGAGACAACCACCCTACGATCGATTCGGTCGCCCTACTCCCCGCATGGCGGGCTAGAGGTAGATATACTCGTACCTACACATAACTGGATGCGTACGTTCTGTACTCCCTATTTTTAGGGTTCCGTACCAAAATGGTAAAAAAGGAGCCCTTATGGTGCGACTCTGTCTGTCTGTCCGTCTGTCACAGCTAGATATCTTAGAATCCACTGATACTATCGACTTGAAATTTGGAATAGTGTTAAAAACTGCTAACCCGAGACAGAAAAAAATCTGATACCTTTTATACTTTTTTTTAAAGGGGACCGAAATGGGATGTCGAAAATTAAAAGTAATTTTTTTCTTAGACATGTAATTTTTGATTTAGGACAAAAAACGTAAAAAATAATACCATTCCCCAATATTATTTTATTATAATTAACATTTAGTAATGTCGTCCTAAATATTACAGGAAAAATATAACGGTTTTCCTAACATGCACCGTTTTTTAGAAATTTGCAAAAATCGTAACACACTTATTTGCTCCTATTACTTGGGAGACGTATTTAGTCAATAAGTGTTTTTACAGTCTTACTGAATTTAAAAAAAAGTACCTACTATTGATATTAATTTTCATCCATAGGCTGTATTAAGTTAGTGATAAGGAAATTGCAGTACTCTTACAGGGTGTCATGATGTACCTATAAAACCCAGCATTAACCACAGCACCAAAAACCACATGACAGCAATTAAAGTTATTCTATTCATCATAGGCCTCTTCAATAGGCTACTTGATGACAGTTCAAATCAGCTTCTTTTTATGAAGTGTCAAAACGCTCCGAAAGTAGGTATGCAGTTTAGTATGAAATAGGCTACTTGATGACAGTTCAAATCAGCTTCTTTTTATGAAGTGTCAAAACGCTCCGAAAGTATGCAGTTTAGTATGAAATACTATCATGTGACGTCATGCTCAACATGGTGCCTTATTTTTAGTTTTCGTCATTGTAAAATCGTTGATGGCACGAAAATAAGTTTGAATGATTTTATCCGGGCTGTTTTGAAAGCGTAATTTGCTGGTTAGAGTTAATGAATTTATTTTGATTGTTGTCAAATACCCTATACTATCGTGTGACGTCATGCTCAACATGGTGCCTTATTTTTAGTTTTGGTCATTGTAAAATCGTTGATAGCACGAAAATAAGTTTGAATGATTTTATCCGGGCTGTTTTGGAAGCGTAATTTGCTGGTTAATGAATTTATTTTGATTGTTGTCAAATACCCTATTGTACAACAGACAACACAGATACGGCTATTATCTCATCTTTGCCAGCCGCTTTGCGTGCGTGCGTAGATGATGAATGTAACAGTAGGTATGCTTATTGTTGAAGATAGAAATTAAAAAAAATGATCACTCCACCTAGACTGAGAGCTAATTCTACACTACACTTGCGATGTGCGAAATACTACAGTAACATTTCATAAACCGAAAATAAGTACCTATGTACTTAGATACCAATCCATTTCAGTGTGAAAAGTGAATAACTTTTTGTACCCAAGAAATATTAGAAATTAATATTTTGTGACTAACAACTTTTACATATTTGAGAATAATCAAAAATTATTTATCTCGCTTATATGGTCAAACAAGCCTAGACGTAATCTCACACGAGTTAGTTACCTGCTTTATAGGTTAATCTCTAATATAACTGTCTGCGCTGATTATCCTTTGACAAAAACAGCTGTAGTCGTAGAGTTCACTGGCCGATGGGCCGACACCCACACGGGGGGAAGAGAGAGATAGCGCAACATAAATTCTAGAGTTATAAAAAGGACAACTCATATTCGGAGCTAGAAGTAGAAACATTCCGGTACAGAATATTCAACACGAGAAGGGAATGTCATCATGATTGTATTATTTAAATGGGACATAATCGTTATTTATTTTTATTTTTCAAATCTCAATTTTTAAGGAACTTTTGTCAAATTGACAATGCCAGCTCCGTTAATCTTCTATTTATTTAATCAAGAATAATCATTAAATTTTGTGTCGTTAGAAATCCTTTGTCATTCGTGCCTGTGCTATTATTGTACCTTTACATAGTCTTACCTAGTTGTTATTTATTATTAAAAAAAAATACTGCGCCGCCTTCTTTGTTTACTTAATATAAGTATGCCGTGTCTAGATATCATCCACACACATATTGAGAATAAGGTCGGCCGTACATTGTAAGAAAATTTCTAATATTAAAATAGGAAGAGTTGAGTGAAATAATGTTTCGGATTTCTTATTAAAATGTGGATAAATAATTATGGAATAATGAAGTTAGTTCGTTCGTACCTACCTTTGTATTTATAAAATTATAACCGTAACCTGCACTTTAGAAAGTGTGTCTTTGTCGATCATAGCATAGACTCTTGTTGAGCCGGAGCCGAATATTAGAAATGCGGGAGGTCCTCGTCTTCTTTTCTTTTAGTCTTTTTTTTTTTCGCAATCATTGACACGCGGTTCACTAAACGCACAGTGCTATCTTTATGACGCTCCCAAAATAGCTGTTGCTCGGCCTGAGCCTTAAGGTACAGTCAGCGTCAAACCGCCCGCAACATCCAAAGCGCCACATATATCGTCCCACACCACGTCTTTGTGCCTGTAGTAATAAGGTGTGTGACGATGCGATATATATGGCTTTTTGGATGTTATGGGTGTTCTAATGCTAACTGTACATACTGCGTTGCCTCTAACTTCCTCTTTCCAAAGATATGAGAAATATATCGTCGCTGGAAAGCAATAATGCTGTAAACCTCAAAAAAAATCTTTTCACTAGAGCCAAAAAAAATTTGCACTTTTTTAGAAAAATTCATAACTCTCAAACAAAAGGAAATTATTAAAGCCCCTTTTGCAGACTCGTTGTAAAAAAATCGAAGTTTACAATGTTGGTGGTAAAATTAATATAAACTTGGTTTTAATATGACTTTTTCACACCTCCTATTCAGAAAAAAGTATTTTGATCCCTCATAAGAGGGATCAAAGTGATACTTTTCTGTTCAAGGACTACCTACAGGGTATTTTTAGTTTGAACCTGCTTAGAATATGCCATTGCCATACCATACATTATAGACTCTACATATTGACTCTACATATCAACTCTACATATCGACTCTACATTATTGACTCTACATATCGATTCTACATATCGACTCTACATATCAACTCTACATATCGACTCTACATATCGACTCTCCATATCGACTCTACATTATCGACTCTACATTATTGACTCTACATATCGACTCTAAATATCAACTCTACATATCGACTCTACATATCGACTCTCCATATCGACTCTACATTATCGACTCTACATTATTGACTCTACATATCGACTCTACATATCGATTCTACATATCGACTCTACATATCCACTCTACATATCGACTCGACATATCGACTCTCCATATCGACTCTACATTATCGACTCTACATTATTGCTCTACATATCGACTCTACATATCAACTCTACATATCGACTCTACATATCGACTCTCCATATCGACTCTACATTGACTCTACATATCGACTCTACATAAAGTCGATAATAAGGAATGGCCCAGACCACAGGTGTTTGGGGTCCGAGCCGCAGGCGAGGGCCATAAATATAATATGGAAGTGGTAAATTCGTCCCGTCCGTAAATAGTAGATTGTGTCACAAGGGAGCAAAATGATGTATTTACGGCGAGGGCGTATATTGAATCCTGAACGAAGCGAAGGATTATACAATAGAATCCCGAGCGTAGCGAGGGATTCTAAAGTATAATCCGGAGCGTAGTGAGGGATTCAAGTGTTAACGCCCGAGGTGAAAATAATTTTGCTACCGAGTGACACATACTGCTTTTCACACCGACTATGAGGAAAATTCAAATACAAACGCTACCTACCAAAATAACGAAATATATAGTTACTCAAAGAGCATCACACATTATTATTAAAAATTAAATGTTCAATTGTCAAATGTATAGTCTATTATTATTTTATAAAACAATTATTATTTTTTACGGACGAGACGAAAATACCACTTCCATATTATATTTATGGCCCTCGCCTGCGGCTCGGACCGCGAACACCTGTGATCTAGGCCATTCCTTATTATACCGCACTCGGTGTGTAATTTAAGTCTATGGTATGGCATATTCTAAGTGGGTTCAAACTAAAAATACCCTGTTGTCCTTGAACAGAAAAGTGCTACTTTGATCCCTCTTATGAGGGAGCAAAATACTTTTTTCTGAATAGGAGGTGTGAAAAAGTAATAAACGTTTTATAAAATAATAAGGAACTGTAAATTTAACAATTTCACATTTCATTTTATTAAAAATGTGTGATGCTCTTTGACTAACTATATGACGAAGCGTGGATTTAATTAGTAGTCAAAATCCAATTTAAAATGGTAATCAATAATGGAAACATGTTATAATCATTTGAGAGCGGGTAATTCAGTGGCCCGAATGGAGTTTTTTCGTTGAACATTTGACAGTGGTTTGACAGCTAGAGAAACGCGCGGGTCCTTGGCGCGATATGTTGAGAGAGAAGCTGTGGTGTTCGCGAACTAATCCATTGGCTCTTAAACTGGTTTTAAATCACAGAAATTTAGTGGCAAGTGTGTTCACATAAACCTAAGTGATTAGTTGACGTAGCGGAGTGTGTCCATTTCCGAATGTTTCCTTGATATATGCGCCCAAATAGTAACAATGATTGAGACCGGTCGGCTAAGCTATTTGTTCACTTCGTCATATATATTTCGTTTTCGTTATTTTGGTAGGTAGCGTTTGTATTTAAATTTTCCTCATAGTCGGTGTGAAAAGCAGTATGTGTCACAAGGTAGCAAAATTATTTTCACCACGGGCGTTAACACTTGAATCCCTCACTACGCTCCGGATTCTACTTTAGAATCCCTCGCTACGCTCGGGATTCAATTGTAGAATCCGTCGCTTCGTTCAGGATTCAATGTACGCCCTCGCCGTAAATATATCATTTTGCTCCCTTGTGACACAATCTACTATTGTCGTTTACAGCATTTCGATATTTCTAATCATGGCACGCAGTAATGCTGTAACTTACAAATTTTTTGTATGGAAAGAATATTTATACCAAATCTCATAGTCGTTTTAAAATGTCTAAAAAGTGGTTCGTAATACATTTTTGGGCCATGAAAACTTAAATTGACAAGATTTTTGTACTGCAACGTTGCTGTAACCCAATGAATGAAAGGAAACAGGTATGAATGAAGCAGTGTAAGTGCGAATGCTAGTTTATGTTAATCCATTTTAAAATGTCAGTGGTAAATAATTGTTGATCTGTAGTAATAATATTTTCTGAACTAATTAATTAATATGCCACACGTACATATACTAAGCTGAAAATGTTGTGTTTTGGCTGTTAAAAAGTTATCGTACCTATGTAGATGCAGCAGCACTATATAATCGCCTAAACTAATTTTAATCATTTGGTTTGACCGATGATTGAGAACGGAAGTATGGTATTTATCAGGCTATACACAGTATTAAAATTTTTTTTTACAAAATAAAGAAATCTAAAGACGTATCACAAACGCTTGGAGGAGCTTCTGATTGATGAAAACACTAATGGTGGGAAACCCCTTATATCCCTGAAATGTAAGCTCATGGAGATTTGGTGCATTCTACCCATTCTGACGTATGGCGCCCAGTTAAGGTCTAGCAGGACTTCACAGGTAGAGGAAAGTATTAGGAGATAGGTTCATGCACAGCAGTGAGACACCAAATATACTAGTAAAAAAAATCGTTGTTTTAAGGTTGACGTGTCATTTTAGGGACCATTCATTTATTACGTAAGACGATTTAGGGGGGGGGGGAGGGGGTCAACCATGTCTTATTTTTTCTTACAGGGGGTGGGAGGGTGTTTTGATCGTTCTTACGTAATCTTAACTTTTGAAAAAGCGCGCAAATCCGCACGAGAGCGTAGGCGCGTGCTCGGTTGCGTATAGGTAAATACTTCACTAAAAAATTAAAAACTTCAAATACGAGTAAACTTCCCTACAAAAATGATTCTTTGAAAAATAAAAATTGAAACAGCCCAAACGTAAAATAATTTTTCCTTACATTCTTACGTAGTAAATATTAAATAGGGGGGGAGGGGGTCAGCCGATTCTTATTTTTTCTTACATAAGGGGGGAGGGGGTCAAAAACTGACAAGAATCGTCTTACGTAATAAATGAATGGCCCCTAAGAGTAAAACAGAACCAGCGTTTCAAATTTAAAAAGAAAACCATTACGCCCTTGGGCGTAATAGCCCATTTACGGCCCGCAGAACCTACGTGTAATGACACCATATTCATATATTAATTGATGTACATAACACGGGAGATAATAAAGGAAGCCATCGATCACAGATTTACGTCCCTCGCTTGCAGCTCGGGCCGCAAACTTCTGCGATCTCGGCCTTTCTTTGTATTACCACCCTAGTTGTGATATACTAATTGTATCTTGTTACTCAGCTTATTTTATTTTATCCCACCTACACAATTTATACGTGTTTCATTGTTCATGTTATTATTATTATTAAATTTCGCCACCATGGGTGGGTGGCGAACGACGGATTTTGTTAGAGCTTCTGTACGTATATAGTTCTAATACCGTATACAGTGGACTGGCGTTACTCTGATTCACGGGGTAACATTGATCATCGATTTTTTTCAAAACCAAACGTCTTATACTTGAAAATTCGATGATCAATGTTACCCCGTGAATCAGAGTAACCCCAATCTACCGTACTTATTCTGTGACATAGTTATAATTATAAGCCATAATAATCTATACAATTCCTCGAGACGATTTTCTAATAAATTATCAAATAAAAGCTTGAAAAATTGACACTTGCAATTACTATCAATTTCTATTTGCTATTTTGTTTTAGTTTTAAATGATTTAGAATGCTGCTGGCTCTACTAGCGACACCTCAGGGACATTAAAATAACGGACATAACTGTTAACTAAGTTTGAAAGAAATACAACAGATGGCGGTGTAGCATCAAGGCGGTGTAGCATAATAAGTAAGACGACTAAATACAGATGGCGTAAATAAACATCTTTGAAAATTTCAATGCTTGTGTATAAATCATAGTCATAGACAACAGATAAAAATGTCACTACGAGTAATATTTTTATCGATTTCGATAAAGTTATAATTTTATCTGCATTTGTGGCGATAAAAAAATTAGTCTTGCTAAAACAATTTATGCGTAAATTTAATACATCGACGTACCTACTGATATAAGAAAAAAATTGAGAAGTTTTTGTAAACTTTAAAAATTGTGTAACTTTTATCACTGACGTGACTACGAGAGTTTGTCATGTAGGTACGCACTTCTCATTCTTATCCGCTTTAGACATACTGATCTGTTCTGTGATTAAACGAGAAAAAAACTTTATGTCATAACATAACCATAAGTTAACCATAAGTTTCTATGAAGTACAATAACTATAACACTGGTATTATCGAAAAATCCAAAACAGTAGTTAAATTAAATTACATAATATATAGATACAAGAACACAAGTACAATAGTTAAATGTTTTGATCGACTTTTTATCCCGTCTGGGAGTAACCGTCGCCATCTCAGCTTAACGATGATGGCTTGATGGCCGAATCAAATTAAGGGTGAAACCATTGGGGTTGCAAAACCCCCTGTTTCCCTCCAGTTGTATTGTGTCTATGTCTACCTACTTGTACTTATGCAGGTTATGTAGGTAAGGTAGGGTTAGGTGCGCCCAAGGAATAAAGTTATACGTAATGTTAATATAGCAGAAAACCAGTTTAATACGCAACCTGATTAATTCATTGCTTTTTGAAATAAAAAAGCAGCTAAATGCGTTTGAAGGATAGTATTATCGTGATTATATTAAATTGAAATCAACCACGATTGTGCTTTGGGCCACTTTATTTAAGGCGTAGTACCAGTGTTGTAATATACCTATTAAACAACTAGGGTGTTAATATAAAGGAAGGCCGAGATCGCAGATGTTTGTGGCCCGAGCCGCAGGCGAGGGACGTAAATATGCGATCGAGGGCTTTCTTTATTACCTCCCATGTTGTGTACATCATTTATGTCTACACTTTGCTAGAAAGCGACTTTTTCCGAACGCGTAGCGTGCGGAAAAAGCCACTTTATGGCCAGGTGTGGCATAAAATAAATATAGAATTGGTAATTATTTTGTATGTAGCAGTGTAAATGAAATATGATAGGTATATTATACTATTTGATATACCTATGCCGCACGACTCTTTGCCGCGGAACGAATACTATCTGTCCCTTTCCATTCGATACAGCGTGACCGTGACAGGTCATACCTACATTGTCATGCAACAAGCAATGTCGGGGGTATTTGTGCTAGCCCGGCTGAATTGTTCTTCTAGAGTGCGACTAAAATAACTTTGCAGAGCGGAATGCCATGTTCCCCTCTCCAAAATTATCGTAGTCGCACTCTAGCATCCGTGACACTTAAAATCCAATCATAATAACAAATAGGTATATGTGATTTTTAAAGCTAATAATAAAAATCAGTTTAGAAAATTACTAAACTAATATTTTGCTAATTATAGTATGCACAATTATATGACTAATGATTTCATTAGCTTAGATAACAGTTTTACCGCATTGAAAATGGATGTCCAACCAAATCAGGAACGGTAGTTGTAGGCGGTAGGGCTCCTTACAGTGTCGCTTTGAAGAGCCAACATGTCAACATCGCAATCTCTTTCGGACATAGCTGTTAGAGGGGGATAGCAGTAGTAGCAATAATAATCGCAGAAACTCTAATTTCGTCCCTCGCGCCCTTTTGTGTGCTTTCGTGCCGATCTGAATAACCGGTTTTGTTTGTGGAACGGTCGTAAACTTAACCGACCAATGACTGCCCTGGGTTTCCAGCAGGCGTTCTATTGGCGACGGGTGAACGGTGCGGTTCGTCGCGGGGTGGTGCGGGGTAGTGCGGGGCAAGGGTGCGCCGCACCGGTAGCGCGCGCAGTTGTGTTTCGCCACTCGAAAAGAAGGTTATTGTTGCAATGAGACGGGCATCGGACTATCGATAAAGTGTGTTTGTATGTCGTTTTCGTCGATAATAAGTGTTGTGTTTACTTTCACCCGTGCGAATGTCTCAATCCTTACCTTTTTGTTTGTCGTTTCTTTTAATCACTGCCGCATGGGACGGCGCTTACGTTTCAGTTAACCTTTTATTTTGAAACGATGGAACGTTGTTCTTATGGTTTTTACACCAAAAGGTATTTTATGTTGTTTTTTATTTTATGATTGCGAATTGGTGTGGGTGCGTCGCGTGTGACAAAGCTATTTGTCATCCACATTGTGGGCACGAATAGTAATATAAATATTGACAAACCAAGTGTGACTGGACTGACATAATAATGAGTAAAGGAGAAAGGATAAAACTTGTCGTGAATATCCCCGACTTATTTGGATATCTAACCCATCTTTGTGCCCGTTTACTCACCTTACTTGAGCGATAACGCGAGGGTAGAATATTGGTGTTATTGAAGGGGACTCGGTTGGTATTATTATTGCAATGCTTCGGGGAAAAAGCTGACAATGTGAGGCCTTCGCTCGATGGTCGGCTGTCAGGGGAGGGAGGACGCCGTCTGTCTGCACACATGCAGAACCGGTTCGCGCTCTGACTCCCCTTGTGCCGGTGCTCTCTCTCAGACACCTCGCAACTTCGTAGATCGCCCTCTCTCTCGCACGTTTTCATTTATTTTTTTGCTTCCCCTTTTGAAATAATGCCAGACGGGTCGTTCTATTCCTTATTATTATTTTAGTTATATTTATTCCCTTAACATAACTTACTAATATACTAATGGTTTCTTCATAAGTTTTGCATATGCCTATTAAGGGGTTGGAAATATAGGGAATATAGCATGTTAAGTGTTGTACTGTGATCATTTTGAGGTATCTATCTATTAGTTTGTTGCATGTCATAAAACTATTATGTACCTAGGTACGCATAGAATAGCGGGCGATCCAGCCAAGTAAGTCTATTCTCGTGCTCGACTAAGTTCCCACTTGCTTCTTGGCATCCACATATAAAAACCACATGCAATACCACTTGCTATGTACCTAGATACTAAGTTTGATCGAGGCTGATTGCCGATAATTACAACATTCCTATAGTCTCAGCCTTCATTCTCGTGCTTGGATCAATTGCTGTATCAACATTTAGTATAGATCCACACTATTTTGTTCAAAAACGCAACAGGATAGCATTTGCAGGACTAGATTTTTTAGATAAACTTTACTAAGTAATTGTTTTTAGTACCGCCTTAAATGATGACTAACATGTCCCAAGTTATAAGAGTAGTTAGTTTTTAAAGTTTACTACTACTCACTTTAAAAAAACTGACCAACAAAAGTACTTACGTGATCAGTAACACAAGATACGAAAAAAGTGTCGGTATAGAAAAGTTGAGCATAAAGAATGTAATGTGCCTACTCTAATGCTCTGAAGATTAAAAAAGTTGAAATACAACATTTCTTCAACAAAGAAGGTGTAAGTTGACCTATCAATATTATTAGGTAAGCAGTAAGTGCAATAACTGACACGCCGTACTGTACTTACATATAACCTGTTAAAATAGATTCTGTCCAAATAAAAGTTTTGGGGGCGCTAGCGAGCTCTGGCGTGCAAGCATGGCCATAGACCCGTTACGCGATACTCTTTCCTTATATCTAGATTTAAAGGCCTACCTAATCAGTAACGAGATATTTTATGGCGCAAATTAGGTAAATGACTCACATCTAACAAGATGATAAAAAACTAAAACACTGAAGTTTAATTAAAGTTTAACCTACATAGGATGTATAAGTTATGGTAACCCTCATCTCAAGTACTTACATACAGGAAGCCATTTACGTCTCCTCGCACACACAAACACAAAATGCACACATTAATCCTGTTTGGTCTTGGACACACACCTTTGCGCACCCCTTCGCTTACCCATTCCATTATATTCTTATGGTTTCGTTTGGAACGCTGGAGGGTTTTTTTAGTTCCCTGAATATGGGTTATTTTTTGGTCAGTGCATGAGGTATTTTTGTGGGTTGATGGGTTGATACTACCTTTAATATTAGAAACAAAACAAAGTAGACTTTCTTTCATTATTCCAGTGGTTCTTAAACTTTTTTTGGTCACGGACCCCCTACATTATTTCGAATATCTTACGGACCCTTTCCGAATACACGGCACATGAAAGTTCGTGTTGTATGATAGCCACGGACCCCCGGCTCTCGTATCACGGACCCCTAAGGGATCCATGGACCACAGTTTAAGAAACCCTTGCATTATTCATATTTATCCTTAGAATATGCTCCAGAATTAGAAATCAATGAGGAATAGATAATACTTTCATTAGAAGGACATGAGAATAAAATAAATACCTCAGAAGTAATTTGGTAGATATTCGCTACAATCTATTCAATAAAAACACAGCATGTACGAGTATAAAGCTCTAAGTTTCAGAAGTATTTGATTGATATACATATCCCTTATGTTTTGAGTATATACTAACAGATATTTTTTATCACTAAACAAAATGGGCCTTGCTCGTATTTTTTGGACAAAATAGCCTAGCACAGTTACATATTTTTATCGCCGATGTAAAGTAGATCTCAGATTGGATGTTTTACATCTATTATACAAAGATCGAGGCTATAGACAAAACGTTATTAAAATTATTACCTATTATTTAATACGATCCAAGGCGGATTATGACTCTTCAACTACAATAAATAACTACATCTCCATAGCAGTGTGAAATTTCCCAGGTTATATAAATGGCAGTAATCAATCCTTCAGCTTAGGATTGAGCTGATATTTCAATGAATATACATTATCTGAAACATTATTCCATTGTTTAATTCTTCTCTGACATTACTGGTTATGCTTACATTACATACAACCTTACAACTGCATCTTGTAATCTGGATAATAATTAAATAAGACTCGGAACCTAGTTACAAGGCCTAATTTTATAAAGGTTTAAAATAATGTGGCCCTTTCTTAAAAAAAATCTTATAAAAATACCATAGCTTAGTTTTGCTCCATTATGGTGAAAAAACGCGAATACATACCGCTTCTTTATGGGTATTTAATCAGTCATGGCCACCAAGATGACGGGACCCAGTCTAACTTTTTAATTAGGGTCTCATACGCAAAGGCTGTCAACGGAACCCTATTACTAAGCCTCCGCTGTCTTTCCGACTGTCTGTGAGTCACAGGGCTCTAGCTTTTGAACCGTAATAATATGTATTTCTATTGCTGCTATAACAGCACATAATAAAAACAAAATAAAGTTAAAAATAAAAGGGGGTCCCCATACAAGAAACGTGTTTGTATCGATCAGTCACAGGACTGTACCTTCTGAACTATAATAGGTGTAGATTTGAAATTTTTAAAGAATGTGTATTTTTATTGTCGCTAAAAGATCAAATAATAAAAAGAAAATTAAATCAAGAATTAAAGGGGGTCCCCACGCAAGAAACTTGTTTTTATTAGTGTTTTTTTCTCGATTTTAATAATGGTTATAGGTAGATACACGGTATGTGTATTTCTATGGCCACTATAACAACAAATAATAAAAACAAAATAAAGTTTAACATAAAAAGCGGTCCCCATACAATAAACATGTTTTTGGCGTCCTTTTAGCGACGGTGGTGCGGGACCCTTCGTGTTCGAATCCGACTCGTTTTTTAAGTACATTTTCAACAACCATATTCGTGAAAATTCTAGTGATTCATTGAAATTTTATTTATTTATTTTTTGAACTCATACACCCAATCATATTTAACAGACTTCAAAATATAAAAAAAACTCGTACAAAGTTTCACCCCATAAGGTCGGCGATAACAATAAAAATTACCATGCTAGGTACTTGTGTTAGGGGGAAAATGGCAAAATCGTACCCAAGGTTTTCTCCAACTAGGTCTCACAGCGACCGTCCTAGCACGACAACTCTAATCCTACTCACTAAACCAAACTTTATTCGAAAATTTAATACCAACACGTGATTAATGTATGACCACTTTTTTATCAACTGGGCTGTTTTATGGCCTACTTTGAAAGAATATAAAATTTTAAGGAATCTTTATTTTTTTATTTTCCCTTTTGCCCTAATTTTCATAAAAGATCCATTAAAAAGTAGGTAATTTCAAAATAAAAAAGTGACGTCACAACGGTTAATGACAACAACTGCCATTTTTTTTCTGTCATTGACGTGTGTGTTCTTTCTGTCTTCGCTATCCGAAATGTCAGTTTGTACTAATCACGTGACTGAACATTACCTGTAACTTTTGCACTATATTGAATGGAAAGAGATAGGTGTTGTTTGTAGCGCGACAGTGTCACGCCGCACAGCACCTCTAGCACAACTGCCCGCGACTTCGCTTATCGTGCGACAGATAATGATCTGTCAGTTTTAGACTATATCGAATAGAAAGGGATATAGGTATACCTTGGTAAATTCGTTGGTGACACTCCCTTGGTCCGCGCTGGGGACGGGAGACGATGACGTATTGAGCTCCGCTACACACGATGCGAATTACGATACGGATATGCCTGCCGAAATCCCTAAAGGCCGAAGCAGTCTTTCGGTGCTTTTTAGATGCAAGTGCAGTTTGAAGGCAAATTGTTCGTAGTTGAAATAACTGCACGTCGACTGCAAGCGGACTGCGCAATTGGTTTACAATTTTAATGCAGTTATTTTTTATCTGGAATGCAATTTTTAATCTGGAAAAGTACTGCTTTCTAACTGCACTTTTGCAGCCATAAAGCAAGCAGTTATCTTATATATTATATATGTAGCCGTAACTGCCAGTTATCTAATTTTATTATTTATTAATAATGACAATATTTTTGGATTTGTACCTACGGGAAATCTAGTCACTGTCACCGACTTTCATACAAATCGTAGAGGGACGAAAACTACCAATAATTCATTGTAGATGTCGCTCGTTGCGCCTAATTGTGCCCCCAGATATCCGTGAACGGCGAGTTTAAGCTTTTCTTTACTGATAACCCCGGTTATGATATCAACATGTCGTCTACACCTGTCACTTTCATGCCTTGCATCATGATCCGACCCGAACCACTTTTTTTTTGCTTAGTTATTTATATGGTTTAATGTGTAATCGCCCTAACCTAACTGTCAATTGTCTATGAAATTGTGACACTGACAGCTTGAGTTGAGTACGGTATTTATTTGTCAAACAAATTAGATCGTTCATTTATTTAATCAATATATAAATAAATCACAGCTTCTGTAATTGTTATTATTTTCCAATATTAATATTTTCGAGATATTTAGCCCTCAGAGGCAACGCAAATGTAATTACTGTTTGTTAGCCATGTGATTCTCACATTTATCACGTACGTGAAAATGAGAATCGCTCGCTTAGAAATGTCAAATTACCACAGGTAGTCAGCGTTTAAATGTGAGCTTAATGTGTTCCTACTTCTCGTAGTTATATACGTAAATAATAATAACAATAAATAAATAAGTGTTATGATCGTTATAAGTGTCTTGCCATATTTGGTACTAAATCACGCTCGTGTTTCAGATCTGAGATACTAGACAACATCCAGAAGAAGAAGGATCAGGACAAAGAGCAAATCCAAAGCGGCGCATTCCAGCAGGTGTCGAAAGGCGAGAAGGCCGGAGTCGGGCCCGAGCAAAATGCGAGCCCTGCGGTGACTCAGCATGTGCCCGCGCAGTTGCTCTCGCCCCAGCCCCCGCCCCCGCACGTGCATCAGCTCCAGCCCAAGGACGACAAAGACAAGACAATAAAAGTTGCCAATTCCACCACTATCACATTAATCGAGAACGGCTCTCTCAACAGTGACAAAGATAAAGACGCTAATTATCCTAAGAACTACTTCACTCTAGAACCTAAGAATGATAAGAAAGATGACTGCAATAAAAATAGTATTACTATAACTAGGACAATTCCCAAACAGTCCCCTGGCCAAGACAAGTCTAAAGGGCAGCAGAAGCCCACCAAACGACCTTTGCAGTGTTTGGAAACACTTGCGGAGAAGGCCGGAATCACTTTTGAGGATAAATACGAAGCTGCTAACACTTTGTTGGCCTTAGATAAGCAGAATAACACATTCCGAAGGCCGCAAGATTTAAAACAGCCCAAGTCGGAGCCAGATAATCTTAGCCAAACTGAAGAGTACAGATATAGAAGCCAGAAAGAAGAGGATGATAAATTGCAGGTACTGTTATTTAGTTGTTCAATGTTGTTTAATTTAACAGTGCTTAGCTCAACTACTGCTGTATGGTATTAAATAACCTGTCAAAAGTTCCATATATTGTCTGTTGACATTGAAAAGTCATAAAAAAGTCTGTTATTAATTTTAAAGACCTTTATCTCAATACTGTATTCTTACTGAGATATGTGCACAGTAGTTATTTGTTTGACTGGCAGATAATGTATTTGGATTCCTGTATGTACATATATTTAGGATCAAACTTCTAATGCATTTCTGTTTAACACACTCCCTGTCCAGGTGCCCCCAATGTGGGGTCATGAAGGTTTTTTCAGGAGTCCGTGTTTGCACTCCCACAAAAATCTAAATTATTTCTATGACCAAACATTCTTTTTGCATGTCTGATTTCAAACGTCGACATTGGCAATACACCCCACATCCAGGGTGTGTGCGCCATAGGAAAAAAAACCTCATACAAATATGCTACATAATTATATGCAATTAGCTTTTCGACTAATAAATGACGTCAAGATGGTGTCCGTCAAGATAGCGTACACCGTAAAGATATTCAGAATCTGATGCAGCCAATAAATAGTACCCAAATAGTACCGACGAAATACCTAGGTGAAAAAAATAGTACCCTTAAACTTTTCGAAATATAAGGCCTGTTCACGGTGTACGCTACCGGCGTCAAGCTGGCGTACACCGTTTGTATCTCTGGAACGGCTTTGTTTTTGGAAACGCTTTATATCTCAAAAAATAGTACCCAAATAGTACCCTAGGGCCCTAAAATTTTATTTCTCTAGCTATCGTAGAAGCCGAGATATAGTGAGCTCTTTCTATAAGGAATTCCCGGGTACGCCAGCTTGACGGTGTGAAATTTTGTACACCGTTAAGTTATGGAATATCTCGGCTTCTACGATAGCTAGAGAAATATATATATATATATATATATATATATTATGTAAATGCCTGCCACCACTGTATAACAGTTTGTTGGCAGAAACACTTAAAAGTAATGAATTAATTCTAGTGTGTGTTCCACCATTGAGAGCAATCAATGGAAGTAGTGACCGAATTAATTCATAACTTTTACGATACCGGTAGTTTACGGTAGCGGTAAATCATTGTAAAACCTAAACTGAATCACCTGTATGTAGCTTGACGTCATCTGCACCAAAAGTTCGACCCCTGCTGATATGTAAACTATCCTATGTTTCTATCCAGGGCTTGGTCTATCCGTGTGTTAAATTCAATCTAAATCAATTGAATTGTTACCACAAAATTAAGTAACAAACATCCAAAAATCCTCACAATATTAATATGTATAGTAGGATAGGATTACAAACTTTTTATTATGAGGTTAGCACAGCCACGTAACAATTTTTAGTAAAGATGAGCTACTCACTAGTTTAGCCATTGTATTAGAAAGGTATTCTTGTATTTTTTAGAGTAATTATTCATTAAATAATATGTTCCATTCTTCCAACAGATCCAACAGCAAATAATCCAGCAGCAACAACAGCAGCAGCAACAACAATTGCAGCAGTTGCAACAGCAGCAACTACAGCAGCAGTTGCAACAGCAACAACAGTTACAGCAGTTGCAGCAACAAGCTTTGCAGAGACAGCACCAGGCCATACAGCAGCATATTAAAAATCAGCAAGATCAACAAGAATTGGTAAGTGTCTGCCTTCAAATATAACCAAGTTGCAAAGTATAAATTATTCTTTAACATATTTACATAATTGCTCTTTAAGTTTTATTTTGTTTGAAAAATGAAAAGTTAAGTGAGTGAGTGCAAGAGGTGGTGTGAATGGAATGTCCAAAAGAAAAATATAGTAAAATATAGTTGCAGAAGCAGTTTCAACAGCAGCAGCAACAACAACAGCAACAACAACAACAACAACAACAACAGCAGCAACAGCAGCAGCAACAACAGCAGCAGCAACAAAAACCAGAGCTGCAACAAGTTACTCAGCAGCAGGATTTACAACAACAGAAGTTCTTACAGGTTTGTGTTACAAATAATGTTTTTTTTCCTGTGGCCTTGCCAACTCGGTTCTTAACACTTTCAGTGCCAATGCCCGAATTTCCCCTAAGTCTCTAAACATTTTTGTGTTAATAATTTACTCAATAGGGTTGCCTGTAATCAATATAAAATATTTCACTTCAGTCAGGCTTTAAATCTGATTTCGAAAATTTACAAAAATTAACTAAACTTCACCTAATTAGCGTCTTCAACGTTTTTAAAAAGATGAAAAACTAAAAATAATGAGATGATTTGACCACTGAGTAAAATGACGTCATATTCCTTTTCATAGAAACTTCATACATGAGCGTTTTGACACTTTAAAAAAAAGTAACTAATTTGATGTGTCAGGAAAGTACCCTATTATGGTTGGAATCCCGCTCAAGGCACCAACATTTTAAAATTGATGTTAATGTTGTACCTTTAGCTGATGGGGAAAAGTACCATACCACAATACCATATTATGTAGATATTTCTTTTATGATTGAATGATATTTAAAATCATAATTTAGAGCGCAAGGGCGAACCACATGTACCTAATGTATTTTTGCACAGCGGTAAACCCCTCGGTAATTTACGGACTATGGTTTCGCTCCTCCCCTTAGTAGAGACGCCATCTGCAATGCACAATTTACGTACTCACTTATTGTTACTCACATCAAAGCAAAAAATCTTGGGGCTTACTTTAGAGTGAGGGGAGCGATACTAACAGTGATCAGTTAGCAATAGTAGCACGCATTGGTGAACTAGATGATGATGTTCATTATTTAGCCTACAAGTATTTAATGTCAGTTTAAGCAAGTTGTTTTTTTCTTTACCGTCATTATGGCTTTTGTATTTATGAGCAAAATAAGCATAATATCTTTGGAATCAATCGATTTAGGTAAATAAGTCCTTTTTTATATGAAAGAAACATTTTTGTCTCTTCATTGGTTATTAATGCGGGTAATTTACACCACATTTAAAAACATTTTATTTTTATTTTTTGTATCTATATATGTAAATAAGTCCTGTTAAACGATCGATATTCCGAATTTATTTCATAACATAAGTGTTTTAATTAATTTATTAGTGGTGTACTTTTTTTGTTTGTATAGGAAACCGAGGCACTGGAATCACTTTAGGTTATCAACAGTGTAATATTAACTTAGTTGCAATACTTGTAGGTGGTGAACAACCAGCCGGTGCACACTCAACAGTTCAACGTGCCCGGCATTGGCGAGATCAACCTGAGTTTCTTGGCGTCCCCTCAGAGCAACGTGAATCTGCTCTTCGACAAGAACCAGAAGCCCGGCATGAGCGGCGAGATAAAACAGCAACAAGTATGTCATTAACGAATTTCTTATCATTCAATACCCAAGGCGCACACTATTTTATTCCTTTGTGATCGGCTCGGACGGTGCAACGACGCGGGAGATTTTAATATGGAGAAGATTATCATCAGCGATCATGTTGAAAAAAATCTATTTAGTGTTATACAGGGTGGGAGGGACTATACCGACATACTTTAGCCATCAATTCCTGGTGGTGTGACGAGTAAAAAATGTTATATCGACATGGGTCGAATATTGCCATTTTACATTAATAGTCTTATGGAACAAAATAAATCAGTAAATTAAGCCCCTCGTTATAAACATGTCCTTACTGGCTGAAAAGTTATCAAAAAGAAAAAAAAAAGCTAAAATGGAAACGAAAGGTCAATTTTTTGGCCTCGTAGTCGCTTACCATCAAATACTGCGAAGGTTAATTCCTGTTTAGTTAAAGGATTTTAAAAAAATAGTAAAGGTATCTTAGTCACATTTATTAGGGCTTGTTACACACTTGGGATTTTTAATTTACAAAATAATGAATATCTCGGAAAGTAAGCGTTTTTCGACTATACATCACATAACATTTTTTACTCCTAATAGTTGTTAGAATCTATAGTTAAAGTTTGTCGGTATAGTCCCTCCCACGCTGTATATTTATAAAGAGACGTTTAAATATTTAATATAAGCGAAAATTGTATAATTATTCCACCCTAACCTATCCTACTGTAATTGAAATTTATTTCATGCTTTTACTAAAATCAGAAACATTGATCTCCTTCAACAACACGAATTCCGTAATCTTAGAGCATACCCATATTAGCATAACGAGGTCATTGACCCCTTGTTGCACCGTCGAGGGCTTTCTTTATTACCTCTCGTGTTGTATACATGATTTTAAGTCTGCACTTGGCCAGAAAGCGGCTTTTTTCGAACGCGTAGTGAGCGGCAAAAGCCACTTTCTGGCCAGGTGTGGCATAAAGGTACTTTACTGCTTGCTACTAAATATTTTCCACTGCAACGACTAGTAAAGTGGTACCATTTGCTTGAGAAATAAAACTAGAATTCGGTTCGGTTACATCAGTTTTTTGTTCCTCATAGAATACATAATTGAGCATTGTCCCTCCCGTTCGCAGCAAATAGTAGACGGTCAATCGCAAGTGGTTCAACAGCAGATGAGCATGGCGCAGCACGATCAGACGCAGCAACACCACCAGACGGTCACGGTCGTCTCTTCCATGCCCAGTTCCATGGCGCAGCACCAGGTACTTTATACACGTAAATGAGGGCCAACTGGGCATTTCTCCAGAAATATGTCTGCGACTCATTCATCTGTCTGTATGAAAAAGGGCCAGATGAATGAGGTGACCGCAGACATATTTCTGGAGAAATGCCCAACTATATTAACCTCATCAATAGGCTATGGGGGCATTCCACGTTAAGAGCTAACGTGAGTCAGTCTCTAAAGAAATGTTACCTATCATAGATATATTGACACTTATATATTATATATGTATCTTTAATGTAAAAAACACGCAATGAAATCGTGAGTCGCGTTACTTTTTCGTGGAATGACCCTATTTGATGACAGTTCAAATCAGCTTCAGGTCAAAACGCTCAGAAAGTAATCAGTTTAGTATGAATTACTGACTTCTGACGTCATGCTCAACATGGTGCCTTATTTTTAGATTCTGTCATTTTAAAATTAGTGTAACTAATTTTATCCGAGCAGTTTTCTGAAACGTAATTTGATGGTTGAAGTTAATTTATTTATTTTGTTTGTTTTCAAATACCCTTGTCTATGATGGACCATGCTTTGGCCTCTGAGCATCTTTATTGTCTATGATGGACCTTGGGCAAATCGGTCCAAAAACTAACAGAACTGACAGGTCACTAAATTCGTCTTTATATCTACTTCATTTCGTTCTATGGGCACCAAAATATAATAGGGTATTTGACAACGATCAAAATAAATGAATTAACTCTAACCATCAAATTACGTTTCCAAAACTGCCCGGATAAAAATAATTACACTCATATTCGTGCCGCCAACGATTTTAAGGGTAAGGCCGTAAAAAAGGGATGATTTCGTGACTTGTAAGCGTCCGGCATTGTTTTTACGAAAAGTAATTACAAAATTTTACTTTTTTAATTTTCCGTGCAAAATACAAAACTTTTTCTACTAGTTCTAGTCCACTAACAAATGTAAATCTCTGTGTTTGTATTCCAATTTTTTTTTCTTCTATGCAATTGCATCGATTTCCATACAAATAAAAATGTCCCAAAAATGTTCCTGAAAGATTGTAATTATCGTTTTTTAGTTTTGTGATATTATACTGATATGTTGGAGTTTTTTTTATAACTGTCATATATTAATGCAACGTTTTTCGAGCTTTAACATTAGCATTGCTCATTTAAAATAATAATTTACGCGTAACATAAGACAAGTCAACATATTGAAGCTTTTAAGTTACTTAATTTAAGTAACCGTTCTGTCTTGCTATTTTAGCAGTTGATTTGCGGAATTTGATTTCATTATAACGGCAACACTATTTATTCTTTAGTCTTGGTATACCTCTCACTGGTCGGCCATTTTGTGGGTAGTTCAGTGCGTCGATTCAACTTGTGCCGAGGATTTTTTATGGAATTTAAAAGTTACGAGTGAATTTCATGGTAAATTTGTTCTGTTTTGTATTACGTAATACATTATTAATATAATCTTCATATTAGTTTATAGCTAGGTGTCGTGTTCGAGTTAATATGTTTGTTATTGTTCTATATAATGCAAATGAAAGTGAATAGAGGCTAACTTTTATGTTACTTTTAAGTTACTTATGTTACCATTTTAATTTATTTTTAAGTTACGTAACATAAAAGTAAAGTAAAGCTTTGTTCACGCTTTCTTTTCAGTTACAAGTTCTTGCAGTCGGGTTTTTAGTTTAAAATATTTGGTTTGTTTTAATTTTTATAGGTACCGAACTGCGCAACACAAAGAAGAGTAACGTGTTTTTTATTTTATTTTACATAATTACAATGATTATAACAAGTAATCCGGGGAAAAATTATGATTTAATTTTATTTGTGAAGACAGCTTTTGTGTGGCTATCAGCCTTTAATTACTTATTCATCTTCGTTCAAAAATGTACCAAAGTATATAAGGTCCTAATTTATTAGTTGCAGATATTTTAACACATTATACTTTACATTAAAATAATTAACTTTAAATAGAAATTCAGAAATCTCTTCATATAACTTTTCTGATTTCATTTACCTAACAATAAAATTTATTATAATTTCGTCTAAATAAATCATCATGTGCATTATCACATGTCACAATAACACTATCTGTCATATCAACAATTTGTTGTCGTAAATGTCGTAACGGTTCGGCGGGAAAACTGCAAATGTCTTTTAATTTATCTACGTGAAGTGGCCAGTTACAGTTAAGTGGTACGTAAAAGAGCTACTAGAATCTTTTCAATGAGTTTTCATTTAGTAATCACATTAACAGGGTGTTATTACGTAGCAAATTTGTTTTTCCTTTTTCTCCAAAAAAACATCGTAAAAGCTATAATGTTTATGCTTTAATATACTCCAGAGACCGAGTACTATCAGCTGTAAAAATATCTGCAACTAATAAATTAGGACCTTATATACCTATTTGATCTCTTAAATAAACACTTAGTACAAAAAGTGTTTGTATTGTAGACATTGTGAATATCCCTTTAGAATACTTTTATGTAACTTTTAAGTTACTCAGTAACATATATTTTTAGTTACTTTTATGTTACATAAGCCCAATTTTTTAGCCTTACCCTTAAAATGACAAAAACTAAAAATAAAGCACCATATTGAGCATGACGTCACAAGTGAGTAGGTATTTCATAGCTTACTTTCTGATCGTTTTGACATCTCATAAAAAGACTGCTGATTCAACTGTCATCAAATAGCCTATTCTTTATATAAAACTAGCATTTTCCCGCGGCTTCCCCCGCGTTTTTCCCGCTACTGTCCCAAGGGAACTCTTTACCGGGATAAAAGTATCCTATGTTTCAATCCAGGACTTAGTCTACTTGTATGCCAAATTTCAGCTCAATCCCAGTCCAGTCGTTACCCCTTTATTAAGTAACAAACATCCAAACATCTAAACATCCACACATCTTCACAAACTTTCGCATTTATAATATTAGTGGGATTATGGATGCCGCCCGGGAGTTCCACACTTATAACAACATTGAATGTTGTACAGGTGCAACAACAGCAGACGGTAGCGGGCATGCAGCAGCAGACCAGCGCGGGCATCTCCAGCATGCCGCCGCTACAGAGCCTGCCGCCCAACACGCAGCACCCGCAACAAATCAGGTGACACTTCCTTTTTTTTTTTGAAGACTGACTAACTCACAACCCTTATGGGGCATAGCGATCGTATGACCGGGTGATCGGCCGTGGTGTTCCCTGGGGTCGAACCACGTCGCTAGCCGGCCCACCCTGAGTGGATCGAACTGGGAGGTGACACTACCACTTCACGATTGTTCGTAGGTAGCTAGCTAGAGCCTTGGTGAAGTGTTTTTCGAGATTTATTCCAAATTGCTTCTTTTCTCGCGATCGAACTGAAATATTGAGTTTTTTAACGCCTATTTTTAAACTCAAATTGAATTTGTCAAATTGCCTTATAATTCTTGTCCTTTTATTTAAGAATTACACAATAGGCTTGTGTCCTAAATTTTGTTTCTGATGTAAATGGATTCTACTATTTATGAGCAACAAATATATACCTATAACTACTACACTTGCATTACTATAACAGCCACAAATTGCATTCAAAAGTAGCCGACCGCACCGAGCGTTGAAAACGATCCATACAAAACGGACGCACCCTGTGACGTCACCTCTTGTCCTCGCTATACTTAGTCTGTATGAAAAAAATAGCATTTTGGCTTTTTGAGCACGGAAAAGAGCGTTTGAGCACATAGTTGTCATACTATTTTTTCAGTGTTATTTAAGCATTCCGAAATTGATTCTAATTTTTCTTAAAGACGATAAAAAATATATTTTTTTTAAACTTTGTGGTCTCATTACTTTATATTTTTGTTTATTTCTTCTGTGTTATGATAATTTAGTATTTTCCAATCCATGTGACTATATTATATTGTAAAATTGAACATTAGTCAACCACCCCATTGCTTGCAGCGCGGAGTGGGGCCACAGTCGGGTGCAGGTGATACAGCAGCCGCTGCAGAACAGCACGTATCTGCAGCAGCTCTACAACGCGCAGGGCCCGCTCCTCATGCCCGGCAACATCGCGCTACATCCCGGAATCAACTCGCAACAGATACAGGTGACTATTGCCAGTACATGGCAATGGGCTAGACGACTAAAAAAACTGTTTAGTCCGTCAGTTAGATTATTAAAAAATATTGTACTCGTATTTTTTCTTTTGTTTGACAAACAAAAAATGACGAGGAGAGAGTGCTTAGAAGTTTCGAGTGACGTCACTCCTAGGTAAAATTTTCACCTAGGAGTGACGTCACAAGCCCCCAGTTTGATGATCTATAACTTTGTCGATTTTTAATATTTTGATAAACCAATAAATACGTGTCCCATATTTTTCCATAATCTAACTGATGGACTAAATAGAATTATATAGTTTTAACCCAGTCGTCATCCCTATTGTGTGGTTCAGCCATAGCAGTGTTTTGTTAACATAATAATTATAATAACCGCGCTCATTGAGCACTTTCAAGAGGAACCCGCGGCAGATGGCTGAGGTCGACCGCAAATTATTCCTTTGAAGACATGTTTCCCTTCGCAGATACTTTTACATTTCTTAGTATAATACGTGTACTTTGGTACATTTATTGAGTAAATATTCAAGGTTTTTTTGCAAAAAAAGGAAGCTATATTTTCCGTTTTAAAAATTTAGGGTTGTATTAGGTATATCTAGAAAACTAAATTATTCTACCGCTTTAATTGTTGTAATCATTTCGATATTCCTTTGGCAGGTCATCGCCGCCGGCAAGCCATTTCAAGGAAGCCAACTAGCTCCGCACATGCTCACCGCCCAAGGCAAGCAAGTGCTCCAGGGCCAAGCTGGTTAGTACCAACTGTTTTATTCCTACCCTTAAATCGCCGATGACTCAGTCTAACAATTGGATTAGATGGAATATTAGCACTAACTAAAGTCAAGATAAAAATCGAAAACTGACTGTTTTCTATTTAACTCTGTTCTGCCTTGCCGCTTGAATCCCCTATTCAGCTATCCCTATAATGAAGCAATACTCCGACAGTTATGCGTCAGATAAAAAGAGAAAAAAGCTCTAAAACGATACTTTTGATGCATTTGATGGTCCAACTCTAAATACTGACTTCACGTGGACATCTAAATGTTCTGTAATTATTAACTTATTTACGTTCGATGCTGCACAAGGATCGAATCTTTCTAATTAGGACTGATGCCAACTGTTACAATAAGATGCCCATTCGTCAATGTTTTTGACAGTAACCAAAATATTTACACATTCGATTTCAGATAATTGCAACTTGGCCCATGATTATAAATTATCGCTCATGGCGCAGTGTCGAGCGTGAACAAGTAATGCCACAGTGTAGATTTGGCGATATGTACATTATTTCCTTACGTAAACCAGAAGCCATAGCCTAAGTTTACAAATATTACAATTAACTAGCGGGTCTCGATCGAGATGATCTCTATTATACCATAGAATGTTCGTTGTCAATTCTTGCCTTCATGCATCTCGAACGACTGCAGAACAGGGTCACTACGGGTCCTATTATCCAATGTTGCGTATCGCAAATGTTGAACTCGTTTTCGACCCATGGTCGAGAGGTGATATAATATATGACAATGATGCACTGCCCGCGGCTGGGAAAGTGTTAAATTAATAATTTCTCGTAATCGTAATTCACATGTAATGCCAACTGTGCTTGACGATATAGTTCACCACATCTACATAGGTGCATTAGCTTAATAATTAGCAAAAGCGTCACTGCTACCTCACAGCCAGCCAACATTCTCTGTCATAGTCCTAGTTTGTCATCGGTTGTGTGCACCTCCCTTACCGCACTAGATGAAGCAGTCCTCGTAGAATTTAGCTCATGAACTCGTCATAGAACGTAGTTTAATCAACCCCAATGTATTTTATACCCCGATGTGAATATGAACTTCCACACTATTTAGTTTTTCAGTAAATTTTGCAGGTCTCACGACGTATCAGGAACAAGGTTTATAAAATTTTGAAATTGGATTATAATTTGGTTTTACAGTCTCGTGATTGATAGACAGTGTATGTCTTGATTTTACGAGGGAGCAATGTTTTGTTTCATTATTTGGTACTGTTCAAAATAATAATTGGCCTTTGAATTACGTTCTGTTCCAAGCTTTTATGAGGAGAATCGATTTAGTTGTTTTCGTAGGTCATAGTTTCGATCGTCCGCTTTTTATTGACATTTATTGATACGTTTTAGTTCATATTTTAGTACTTGTTTACCTTTATTTAGTTTGCTGTGCATTTTTAGATAATCTCACGCTTATCTAGTTGCACAAACGTTTTTTTACTCCTAATTTATCTGGCTGGCATCACAATAAGCGTTTGTGTTACTAAACATCAGGTAATAATATCGGTCCGTGAGAACTTGAAAGTTACTTATTTGTGGCAAATTAGTTTATTTTCTTATTGAATTTTAAGTATAAACAGTTTCTAGACACTTATTCTACCATGAGCATTCAAGCATAGCCTGTTACTATGACTATGACTGAAATCACAGAGTATCTTTTTAACTTGATGAGATACAGCTGATACAATAAAATAGGATTGATTGCTAATTTTCTATAACATTTTATAGTGAGCGAGAATAAGTAACCTTTAAGATATTTCACGTCACCATGGCCGGTGAATACTTCCACTGTTACTTCGTTAATTACCCTTGTCAGAAATCGCAGGAATTTTCAAACTTCATGTAATATTTAAAAAATAACATATTGACGTTTGACAATTTATCTTTTTTAATTGCCTCATGTATGGTGATGAATTGTAAACAAAATTTTTGATATAAATAAGGATTTAATAAATCACCGAATCTAAACAATTCTATATAATGACTCTGACAAGTTTAAGCTTTATACCGGCTCCACGCGTTTGGTGAACTCCGACAAGCTTACTCGTTGCAGTTCTACGTTACAGTGTGATGGAGCCACATTGTGCTCACAAGTTTACCCTAAACCAAATGTGTGGAGCCGGCATAAACCTCGTATTGAGGTCGGTCCGGCCCGTGTGCATGTAGTAGTAACGTGTGTAACTCGTGTGTTTGTGTGCGAGTAGCGCCGTTCCCGGGCTACACGACCATCCCGGCGATCCCCACCACGCAGAACCAGACGTTCGTGTTCAGCCCGCTGGGCGTGATCAACTCGCAGCCCAGCCTGCTGCCCGCGCACTCCCAGCCCTCGGTCTCCGGCATCTCGCACCAGCAGAAGACTAATGACATGCACAAGGTAATATCTTCTATATCAACTGTCAATACCACTAGCAAAAAGGTGTTGCGCGATAAATACTAGCTACTAGATAGCTCGTATTTATCGCGCAATTCCTTTTACATTTAATATAAGAGTTACAATGTCATACTCTGTGCTCTGTGTCATACGTGAAAAATAGCACATTACATAACTAGGGTGGTACGCGATCTCGGCCTTTCTTTATTACGTCCTGTGTTATGTACATCATTTTATGTCTACACTTGGCCAGAAAGCGGCTTTTTCCGTATGCGCAGCGTGCGGGAAAAGTCACTTTATGGCCAGGTGTGGCATAAAATAGTACATTACATAACTAGGGTGGTAATACAAAGAAAGGCTGAGATCGCAGAAGTTTGCGGCCCGAGCTGCAAGCGAGGGACCTAAATATGCGATCGAGGGCTTTCTTTATTACCTCCCGTGTTGTGTTCATCATTTTATGTCTACACTTGGCCAGAAAGCGGCTTTTTTCGTACGCGCAGCGTGCGGAAAAAGTCACTTTATGGCCAGGTGTGGCATAAAAAATATTGACCGCCATTTGGCATTTTTAATTTGTGGTTTTTGAACACGCCATAGAGAGCTTTTAATATGTGTGTAGATAAAGCAGTGTATGTAAAGAACTGTACATAATTAGGCATTACAACACTCGTGCTTTTCTGCCTTTTTATTATGTGACAATCACATAAACTACTATTTTGTTATAATGTATTTGCGAAATAAACGCTCATTCATTTAAGCCACACCTGGCCATAAAGTGTTTTTTTTCGCACGCTATGCGTACGGAAAAAGCCGCTTTCTAGCCAAGCGTAGACATAAAATTATGTAAACAACACGGGAGGTAATAAAGAAAGCCCTCGATCGCATATCTACGCCCCTCGCTTGCAGCTCGGGACGCAAACATCTGTGATCTCGGCCTTTCTTTGTTATACCACCCTTGTTGTGTAATGTACTATTTTGATGTATTTGCGAAATAAACGCTCATTAATTATGCGTGTTATCTCCAGGTAATGAGCGGCGGCAAGGTGTCGGGCGGCAAGAACGGCGGCGGCGTGGCGGGCGGCGCGGCCACCGTGCCCGTCGCCGCGCAGTGCGTGCAGGTCTCGCAGCCCGTGCTCGGCGCGCAGCAGCAACAGGCGCAGATCATCAGCCCCCTGCAGGTGTGTACCGCGCATTATACTGCCGTCCTAGTCTATAGGGACCGTGCACGAACTATAGGTGGCAGCACTGTCAATGTCAAATGTAGGGCAGAACCTTTAGATTGGCGTCACCAGTTGGCAGCACCTTCGCCGTGCACGGTCGCTTCACGAACTATAGGTGGCAGCACTGTCAATGTCAAATGTAGGGCAGAACCTTTAGATTGGCGTCACCAGTTGGCAGCACCTTCGCCGTGCACGGTCGCTTCACGAACTATAGGTGGCAGCACTGTCAATGTCAAATATAGAGCAGAACCTTTAGATTGGCGTCACCAGTTGGCAGCACCTTCGCCGTGCACGGTCCCTATAGTCGGACTACGCTAAGTTTGCAGAGGTCGAAAGAAGGTTTTATTTAAAAAAAATCATATGGCAACATCACAAGAATGAGGATTAATTAGTCTTGATACTAGGCAAATGTCTTCCCGTTTAATAAGTATTAATGTGTCTACATACCTACTGAAATAAATATTCAGGACAGTCTTGCACAAAGCTATCTAGTCCCAAACAAACTAAGCAATGTTTGTATACATGTACATATTTAAATATAATACTTAAATACATAGATAAGAAATTATCCAAGAATCTGGAACAAATCACTTAGTTTGGTTGGAATTAAATCAATGTGTCCAATACTGACCTAGATATTTATGTCAGTCAGTAGGTATGTAGACACGTTTTGTAATAAAAGACGAATTATTGCCAAGTACCAAAATTAAAAAGCCTCTAGCTGTAGTTACCCCATGTTGCCATATATATATTTTTAAATACTTATAACCTTTTTTCGACCTTTGCAAACTTAGCGTAGTCCGACTCTAAAAGGCGACTTTTTACTATGAACTTCCATAGTAAAAGGTCGCCTTTTACACCAGGACGGCAGAATAGCTTGGCTAATGCGTTGGTGACACTCACATGTGAAGGGTACACGGAAAGAACATGTCTAGTCACTTTTTTTTTTAAAACTGACTAACTCGCAACCCTTATTGGGCATAGCGATCGTTGGACCCGGTGGTCGGCCGTGGCGTTCTCTGGGGTCGAACCAGGTCAGCCGGGCCACCCTGAGCGAATCGGACTGGGGTCTAGTCACCTATGTAACTTTTTGAGGTATAGCGGTTTGAAAGTTTGTCATTGGGAACAATTACTATGGCAACCATCTCTTTAAAAGTGAAGAAAATTATATTATTCTAAGATAAGAACCTGTATTTAAGTGGTGAGTTATAGTTCACAGCGAGCTCTACATTTTGAGATTAAAATCTAATTTAAAAAAAAAAGGTGACTAGACATGTTCTTTCCGTGTACCCTTCATGTGTGGTTTTTGTTATGTGAGCGTTTTCCAAAAAAAATACCGGGGTAGCTACTTTCTCAAAATATGGACTAGTGAGGTTTTTTTGGCTCAGAATCGTTAGTACTTTCGAACCTTATATGTAAAAAAAAGGGGCAACCGACGGAAGGCCTCCGCAGGCAGTCGTTCGTGTTGGCAGTAACTTGTGTAAGTAGTTACGGCTGCACGTAACAAAAAGCACACATGGGAGTGTCACCAACGAAGTTGCCAAGCTATATCTTCTGCCATTCTTGAGCGCCGGCAGCGAGGTGCCAGGGCGCTTACAACCTCGTGTCAATAAGAAAATACTATAAAGAATTGGTTTGGGTTAATCTACTTTTTCTTGTTTGCATTCTGCCCTGTGCCCAAAAAATAACAGTGAACGAGAATCTTAAAAAAACTGTTATAATATAATATATCCCATAGCGTTTTTAGGAGATATGTAGTTCATAAAATAATGGACTTATAAAACAAAAAAATATTTTTAATTAATTTTAACCTAAGAAAACGGGGGAAAATGGGTTTAAAGAGTTGTCCATGGAACGTAACCATGGCGACGAGTTACTGGAAAATGTTGATCGATCCAATTATTACTCAGTAGCATGTGTTGATGTGGATGCATGTAAAAGGTGAAGTTAAAATTTAATTTTATCAACTGCCATCCTAAACACGTTTATTCCGAAGGTTTTACAAGTGCAGGTTGTGTATTGCAATGCTTACTACATGGCTGATGGTTACAGTGGTTATTTACATGGGAACAAATAAGGGTCCGAAATAATATAAATATTCTTCATCATTCTTGATCAATATTGTTTAGTGTAGGTAGGCCTTGAATATGTTTATACTCGTATATATTGTAATTTTTAGCTTTAATTTTTAGTATTCTTGGCGTGAGTCAGAGGCGCTTTGCGAATAAAATTAAAAATTAAGCAGTGCGAATGTTTTCTTGTCCCATGTGTGCAAAGCCACTCTGGTTTTATTTTAACTTCACCTATATTAAGCAGTTATTTAAATAATCTCTCAGTGTAAACGCTGTTAATGTAAGAACGCACTACGTAACACGGTGCGACGCGACGCGATCATACCCGCGGCCTTACTAGTATACCACACTGCCTCGTCGTCGTTATATCTCATTCAGTAGGCTACTTGACGACAGTTCAAATCAGCTTCCTTTTATGAAGTGTCAAAACGCTCAGAAAGTATGCAATTTAGTATGAAATACTGACTTGTGACGTCATGCTCAACATGGTGCCTTATTTTTAGTTTTTGTCATTTTAAAATCCCTGGTAACACGAAAATGAGTAATTGATTTTATTCGAGCAGTTTTGGAAACCTACTTTGATGGCTAAAGTTAATTCATATATTTTGATCACTGTCAAATACCCTATTTCATACATAGAATATTATGTCGCGTCGCTGCGCATTGCGTAGTTACGCCTAGTGCGTTCTTACCTTTAAGACCTTTGCAGTGTAACAAATAGAAACAAGGGTGCAAAGTGAGCAGCAGAGTAACTACACCATCTGAAGCTCGTGGTAAATTCATCGTGCCTCCCAAATCTTGTAATAAGCGAGTTAGAAGCGAAGTTCCATACAAATGTCGCTCGCTGACTGGTTTTGTATGGAGACTCGCCCGCAGCTCACTCGCAAATGTGATAACTGATAAGGCCCTAAGTGTTAGGTTCCTACAGTCTTTACAGCTCTGGGCCGGGGCTGTGCTCAGGCGGAGCCCGTGGCATTTTGCGCCCTATTGTTACGCCATTGAACGAGAGTGTGTCCTCAGGGCGGGGGCGGCACGATGCAGTTCGCTCCGTGGCAGATATCTGGCGCGCTGCCGCAAGTCTGGGCCGGGGGGTTGCAGGCCGGCGCGCTGCCCACAGGCCCGCTGCTCGCCTCCAACCCCATATTCCTGCGCGGCGCGCAGCCCGACGCGCCGCCCTCTATGTTTATACAGCACTCGCCGCAGAACACCGTGCACCATACGAGTACGTATTAAAAAATATATATATTTCATAAAAAACACGTTTTAGTGGTCTAAGGGATGGAGCCGCCCTGTAAGCAAAAAATACTGATGCTTTTTATACCGTGTAACGTCCTCGATATGCCCATGGGAGTGTAGGAATTTTATAGAAGTAAATTTTTGGGAAGCCTTTTTTAACATGGCTAACTTTAGCCTAATATGTGTATTGGCTCCAACAGTATCGGTAACAGAAGTGCGGGAGGGAGGGTCTCTGCACTCGCGTAAGGCTGCGTTTCCACAAGGGATTACCTATCCTCGCTCAGTGCAGCTCTAGTTGAAACAGCTCAGTCGAGCGAGGATAGGTAAATGAAGTGTTTCTATGGTTCATGACAAACACATCCCTCGCTACGCATCCTCGCACATCCCTGGTGGAAACGCAGCCTAACTCTGTGCAGAGTATATTCCGAATATCTTCGTTCGAAGTTCGTATTATGCCGTTCTGCTCACTCAAATGTTGTATAACTGGAGAGCGAGAGTGACAGCGCGGTTTAAATGAAGCCCTTCGGAGCATAAGCTTCAGGTTATGTTTCTTGGTGCGCTCTTTACGTTAAATGTCTAAAAGCATTAAAAAGTCATAGCGTCTCCATTACAATAGTATGGAGAAAGAACTGTCATGTGGATTATCATTCGGCGTGAGGCGTATAGTTATTATAATATTTCGAAATAAAGTTACATTGATATTGGCGATACCATTGGTATTCCTTTTCGCGAACCATGACAAAGTGAGATCTGGTTATATTCTAATAACTAAGGTAATTTATCTCTTATAATATTTAAGGTAATATATAATCAGGTTTTTATTCATTAGATCTCGGTAATCCGAAATGACCATTAACCTTAATAAAGACGATACATTTGAAGCCGTTTGTAATCGTATGTGTGTATTTTTGCTGCTGCGACTGTTACTAACTAGTGTGCCTGAGCGAATAATGCCCTATTTCTATTTCTGCTCCTGCTTGTTTCTATTATTCCGATTAGGGGTATTAAACTTACCAATTTGCAAATATATTTCTAGTGTAATGCAAGTATGTAATGTCCTTCACTAAAGACCTAACGTTACTCATATGGAAACTATAGTACAAATGATATTATTTTACTTCATAATATGTTTACTGTTTAACCGCCCCTGAAAACCATGCCGTTTTCGGAGAGCCAGTATGGTTAGCATGTCGTTTATACTCCTCAAGCTTCTCATCCTGTTACTGCTTCATTTATGTGTTTGTGGTGGTGCAGTTACGTCACTCTACACATGCTATTGGCATACATTAGTCGACGAGTTTGAGAAAAGGTGGCCGCGCGGAGTGTTTAGTAGTATGGCGAAACCTGTCATGGTTATGCATTACACAAATCATTTGACATCTAGTGAGCTGTGTCGATGTTCAACAGTTAACTGTCTTAACTGGTTAAATTGTCTTAAGTGGTTTAGCCATTCGCATGCTTGCCATTTTCCGTTCAACTCTGTTGATATAGAAGTGAGTGTTTTGGAAGGTGATTACAGTTATTGAAAGCAAGCCAGTGGCTACTTGAGGGGAAGTAGAACACACTTATAGGGAAAAGTACGAGCGCCCACACTGTTATCGATTAGATAACTTTGTGCGTCGGTGTGCCAT
The DNA here is from genome assembly GCA_947034925.1 of Eudemis profundana. Taxonomy (NCBI): domain Eukaryota; kingdom Metazoa; phylum Arthropoda; class Insecta; order Lepidoptera; family Tortricidae; genus Eudemis; species Eudemis profundana. The sequence continues at coordinate 35,028,823 of OX344794.1, forward strand.
CCTATCTCGGCGATTCCGACTTGCAACGACGATCGCTGCAGCTACTCGCTAAGAGTCATCGAGTTTAGCCTTGTTTATTAACCGACTTTCTAAAGAAGGACGGTTCTCAATTCGTCTGTATGGTTTTTTGTATGTTTGTTACGCGATTACTCGAAGACGGCTGGACCGGAAAATTATTTTTGTTTGTAAGGGTATACCTTCGAGGTGGTCCCATTTGCAACAACATCAGGATCTGATAATGGGATCTTGGAGAAATCGACGGAACTCTTCAAATATTATAGGCACACATATAGCGATTAGGGTATTTTTCATAGTGAATTGCATTTCTTATTGAATCCCTTCATTTGAAGTCCGTTATTAACCGACTTCCGCAAAAGAAGGACGGTTTTCATTTTTTACGTTTGTTACTAAAATTGTTTAGAAAATTGTTTTTTGTTTGAAAGGGAATGGTCTAACCAAACCAAGATCTGATTATGGAATCTTGGAGAAATCGAGGGAACTCTTCGAAGATTACAGGCACATATACGGCGATTTGGGACTTGTTCATAGCCACTCGTGCATCTCATATCAAAATAGGTTCACTGAAAGTCTGTTATTTTAAATTTTTTAATTTTGTGATTATCGATTATTCCAGATGCGAGCGTGGCGTGCGCGACGGGCACGCCGGCCAAGCCGCGCGCGTCAACGGAGGGCATGGCGAAGGCGCCGCGGCCGCTGTCCACCATCATGCCGTCGGGCGGCATCCGGCCCGCCTCCTCCGTCTCCACGCAGACCAGCGCCAACCAGGCGCAGCAGGTCGGTCACTAGGGATGTAAAGACTAAGGGCATGGCGAAGGCGCCCCGGCCGCTGTCCACTATCATGCCGTCGGGCGGCATCCGGCCCGCCTCCTCCATCTCCACGCAGACCAGCGCAGCAGGGCGGTCACTAGGGATGTGCCATGTTTTTGTTTCATCGACATTTTTCCGCAAATGTATTATCAAAATAGTACATTACACAACTAGGGTGGTAAAACAAAGAAAGGCCGAGATCGCGAATGTTTGCGGCCCGAGCTACAAGCGAAGGACGTAAATATGCGATCGAGGGCTTCCTTTATTACCGCCCGTGACGTGTCCATAATCTTATGTCTACACTTGGCCAGAAAGCGGGTTTTTCTGTACGCGTAGCGTGCGGTAAAAGCCACTTTATGGCCACGTGTGGCATAAAGTACTATTATGTGTTTTGTACGACAGGCGAAGCACCGCGGCAAGCCGGGCGTGCGGTCGCCGGCGCCGGCCGCGAAGCAGGATGCCGCCAACCAGACCAACAAGATGCAGCACCAGCTGCAGCAGCCCAAGCAGCAGCCGCAACAGTCAGTATCCTCACTGATTGATTACACTGCTCAGTAAAAACGATTTTTTTCCCATCTGTTACCACTAAAACCCATACATTTAGCGGTAACAAGTGGGAAAAAAATTCCCAGATGTTACCACTAAATCAATTTGGTGGTAACAGGTGGGAATAACCCGTAAAACACTTCTTGCATGTAACATAAACTTTTCACTGATACCTACCCTTATTCCGTGACAGATTATAGTACATTACTAGGGTGGTAAAACAAAGAAAGGCCGAGATCGCAGATGTTTGCGGCCCAAGCTGCAAGCGAGGGACGTAAATATGCGATCGAGGGTTTTCTTTATTACCTCCCGTGTTGTGTACATAATTTTATGTCTAAACTTGGCCAGAAAGCGGCTTTTGCCGTACGCGTAACGTGCGGTAAAAGCCACTTTATGGCCAGGTGTGGCATAAAATTAGTTTCTTTTTATGAAGTGTTTTACACTCCGATGGAGCATTCCACGAAAACGTTTCGTAAGGGACACTACCTTTTAAATACTTTTGACATGTAAAATTAGTAAGCTGAATGTCGGTATGGTAATATTATAACTTGGCTTTAAGATAGGTAGTGTTTCCAGCTAATAAGTTTTATTAGGGTAGCTACCATAGCGTTTCGTAAGGGACAAAAAGTAGATGTTTTCATGAAATGCTTCTGGTAAGATGCAGGCTCCAAGAAAACTGTCTTGTGATGTCACCGCTCAGCATCGTTGATAGCAGGATAGTCTAGCTGTTTTTTTTTTGGAGTCGGTTTGAAAACGTACTTTTATGATTGGCAATTACATTCCCAATAAGAGCAGAAACTTAATAAAAACGTTTGTTATTAATGTCCTCAGGGTGCTGCTGATGAATTCGACCGGCCAGATGACTCAACTATCAAATGTGCAAGACAAACAACCCATATCGAAGACCATTCAACAGCAGGCCATCTTACAGCAACAGGCGCTTCAGGTAACATATATCTTAAAATGTATGAAACAAGTAAAATGTGTTAGCACTACGTCCGCGAAGGTTAAATAGTACTTTGTATAGTTAGTAACAGACGAACCAGAAAAAAATATTAATGCGGCCCGTTTCACGAAACTACGAATTACAATGTAACAAGTTTGTGGTTGGATTGACAAATCTTGTTAATTTTAGACTTATAAAATTATTACTTACAGCTTCATGAAACAAGCCACTGATCGGCTCCCAAACTCATCCATCCTCCATTACATCGAATCAGACAACCCGCGGCAATTTTTTTCGTAAATAAAACTCATAACGCTTTTATCACATGGTTAATAATGCCGACATAGACAAAGTATAAAGACGGAGTCAGAGTAGTCTAACTTCGGCCGCTTAGGAGCGCGGGACACGTATTCACCGTCTGCGTGAGTGCTATTCATACTGGAGCATTCTTACGCATTCTTAAGAGGAAACAGTAAGGTCGAGAGAATTGAAAATTAGGTATTTGTAAAATGTGTCGCTGTCCCGCACTGCCCGCCTCTCTCCCGCAGAGCGCGATAGAGACAACGGCAGCTTGGACCGAAAATACCTTTTAAAATTTCATGAAAACAACGTTTCGTAGTACCCTGATTTCTTCCCCAAAACTTAACCTATTTAACTATTTTTTTCATTAAACATTAAAGAAAGGCTTTGGCCGTGTTCCTATGTTTTCCTTTTTTTTAATAATCTAGTCAAATTTGTTTTCTGGATGTGTGAACACAGCGGAAAATCTGGCATTTTTTTTAGGTATTTGAAGGTTAATATCTCTTATGAGAATCAATTTATCGTAAAAAGGAAAACATAGGAACATATTAATAGTAGCCATAGATTTTTGGACAAACAATTATTGCTCTACTGGCATTATCCAGGGAGGAAACAGGGGACTACGTTTGTATGGAAAAACTGCCCTCCTGTTTCCTCTTAAATCTTTGCTTGTAGTGCATTCGTTCACGGCGCGCGCACATACAAGTGCACGAGATGTACCTTTTGTAGGAAAATAAATGACTGCTATTATACTGTCACATTGATTTATTACCATGACATGTAATATCTAATTTTAATTCGTTTCATACATAATCTTGCAGCAACAGCAGCAGCAACAACAACAGCAACAGCAACAACAGCAGCAGCAGCAGCAACAGCAACAACAACAGCAACAGCAGTTGCTACATCAACAGCAAACGCAACAGATGGTTCAGCATTATCAACAACAAGGTGAGATAAGTGAATAGAGTATTGTTTGCTGTAATATCTTCGCTTGTACCAAGGACCATTAAAACATGAGGACTGTCATTCTCCATACAAAAAGCGGTTCCCCGATATTTACAACGCCATCTATGTATAAGCCTGGTATAAGAATTATATTATTTCCAATTATTCAACTTTGCAAGCGTGACACAGTATTTAAATGTTAGAATTTATTTATTATTAGCTGTTTACGAACTAATTGTTACTGTACTATGTTTATTTGTTCAATTATAACATCATTTAATGTTTAGTTTTTTAACACCATCTAGTTTTTGCCTGGATATCCCCTTGCAGTCGGGGTACAGTATGCTTACCGCCACGAAGACCGATAGTTGCAACAGCTTAAAGAGCTAGCATTTGAAAAAAAACGATCCAAAGTATGGAGAATGACAGTCCTCTTGTTTTTATGCCACACCTGGCCATAAAGTGTCTTGCTTTCTGGCCAAGTGTAGACATAAAATGATGTACACAACACGGGAGGTAGTAAAGAAAGCCGTCGATCACATATTTACGTCCCTCGCTTGCAGCTCGGGCCGCAAACTTCTGCGATCTCGGCCTTTCTTTGTATTACCACCCTAGTTGTGTAATGTACTATAATGGTCCTTGCTTGTACTAAGTATATAACATGACAATATACTTGCATTTTTATTGCACTAGACAGACAGCTCACTATCAAGCCTGATAGCGTCGTCACAACCATATTCATTGCGTCGTACAAACGGCCCAAATCGTTTTTCTCAAGGCTTGTTTTTTTTATTCGACAGATTACCTTCTGATTATCTACCCGTCTATACATATAATAGCACGATGTTTGTGCGCTCATCACACAAAAACTATTGCATCACACATAAACACCGTATTGTACCGATTACTGAGTTATTTGCTTTACAGGTAGATTTTGAATTTATGACTTCAGTTAACATTAGGACTTCCAATACTGTAGGATATAGGACCGGCTTGTACCGGGATCCCATACAAAAAATCCCGGGATTTGAAACCCTAGTTAACACATAGATTATATTTCACCTGAGTACGGCGAAGCAAAAAAAAAGACATTTAGCTTACTTCCGGGAACAAAGTTGCAGGCATCCTCTGCGTAATTAATAATGATCATGTATTTGTATTGGTCAAATCATTTATTTATTAAACCAGCGGTCGGAAACCTGCGGCCCGTGAACCGCCCACTTGCGGCCCTTTATTCCGGTCTGTATTGCGGTCGCTATATTCCGAATAGTATAAAATCACAAATTAATAACAATATGCAGCCCTCGGCTGCTAAGCGGTTGCCGACCGCTGGGTTAAACTTTAAACTATTTATTTTTATCGGTGAAACCATTTATTTGTATTGGTCATAAGCAGGGATGACGCTGGGTATGCAGCAAGGCACGCTGCCGGTGGGCTCGGTGGCGCAGAGCCTTCCCATGGCCGGCATCCCGCAAACCATATCGATGGTGCAGCAGATACATCCGGTAAGAACCAAAAGGACCTGCACAGACCCTTTGCTTTGCTGGGTTTCTATTACAGGCGTTTGCATTATGAACACGAAGAGAACATATTTAGACGCGTGTTTAAAAAATTCACGCTGCTTCCAGCGCTGATTTCCGCCTAGGTCTACAAAAGCCCCGGCCAGCCTATAGGCCCCTGGGATGGATCCTTCATATAAGCCCAAAAGTATGGCTTGCCTTATCAATACCAAGTGCCTAGGGGCCCTGGATCTCTAAGTACGGGCCTGGCCGCTTCAGACATTACTGCGTAACCTATATTTACATATCCAATCTATCTATCTATACATACAGGTTGTTTGGAAGCTAAGTGCAAAGCTTTTAAGGGGGTGATCGCTGAGATGTTTTTGAACATTTTTTGCCATATATGTCTTGGACGAAAATTGTTTTTTTTTTTAAATTGAAAATATTAGAATTTTAGAAAAATACCCAGAATTTGATAGTTATGCGTTAATATTGCCTAGATACGCGTTAGTTTGAAGACTATATCTATTATTTTGGATAGTTTAATGTTTACTGGACCACATGGAACAAATTTAAAGCATCTTTGTTCAGTTCAGTTTTTAGCTATCACCCCCTTAAAACTTTGCACTTAGCTTTATTGATACAGGCACGAAATTATTGATACAGGTTGTAACGCTAGAGATGACCTGGCCGCACCTCGGGCCACGACAGCTTGTGATACCACGGCTGATGTATCCCCTTTGAGTCGTACCAAGCGCGTTCGGAAACCAGTCCAACGATATGGTTTTGAGTTTGACTGATCGTTAATACGTGTCGTGTTAGTAAGTCCTGGATTGATGTTAGAGAAGTAGTATTAATATTAAGTAAATACAAGTCTTAATTGTATTAGTAATTAAGGGTGGAGGTGTAACGTATGTGGGTAAACTTAGTCTTTTCTATAATGTCGGGTAGATTTTGTAATGTACTCTCGCCCGATTAAATGCGATACCGGACGGACGTGTTTTAATATTCCTCCTGATTTATGGACCCTATCGCAGATATTCCTCACCAAACACCCTGTACAATGAAATCTTAGAAGAACTGTGTCTGTACATTTATTAAAAAAAGTTACATATTTTTAAAACTCCTCGCGTTAAAACGTGTATAACGGCGTTTGTAAAGGCCGTTATACACGTTTTAACGCGACACCGTTTACCGCGACAATATTTTTCTGCAATTTGTAGCCGGAAAGTCTTGCTATCTCTCTCTTACTTCGTATGCTAAACCAAGATGCACATAGTTGCCGGGCCACAAATTGCAGCAAAATAATGCCCGTTTAGAAGCACCTTAAGTTTTATTTTGTACGGCAGGGTGTGCAGCTGAGCGGCATGTCGCAGGCGGGCACGCTAGTCGGGCAGCTGGGCGCGCAGTCGCAAGGCGCCCTCACACAGGTCCAGACGCTGCAACAGCCACAGGTACCACTTTGTAGCAACGTAGCTCGTTCTGTCTGTCACCAACGGACGTCTGATGCTCCTTCATAGATCCCCACTAAAGGTAGACTTCCGACCAGAGCGGCTCTATCGCAACGGCCGCTGCGTCAGTGTCCCATCGGCTCCGACGCAGATGGGCTACCGAACAGCGCGACTCCGGTGTCAGTTCCAGTTGTTATTCCATGTTATGTCCAAGAATGAACCGATCAATTGAAAACATTTTATTGGAAGAGGAGGAGGATGATGATCTTTTGCTTCATTACTATTTTAGTATGGAGCGAAGTCCACCAAACTCAATATTCAAAAGTCGAAAGGAAGAAGGCACTTATACTCAGCATCTTGATAAAAAATCATTGAATGAGGACGACTAGAAATTCAGGAGCTTTTGACCTTAAAACCACGTGCGATCGTAGCGATTGCGCGACAGTACTTGCGCAAACATGGCACGGTTGACGCAGCGTCACTGTCGCTGCGACAGTCACGCTGTGTTCAAACGTTAGTTCATACGTTTCCGTATTGCATAATATCGTCGCGTTACTGTCGCTGCGTTAGTGGCGCCGGAGCCGCTCTGGTCGAAAGTCTACTTTCCTGTGCAGCCTGCATCTACAGACTCCTCGTTACTCTCACTACGCTACCCATCGACTCTGGGGCCGTTCTACGCTGCGCTTACCTATGCATGGTCGCCACTACCCCAACGATTATCCGTTCTCCGGGCTATATGGCCTGCTCACTGCCGCTTCAACTATGCAATCCCGCGAACTATTATCAGTTACTTTGGTTCTCCTACGGATTCTAGCACGCAGAGAAACTCGTTACTAACTCGTAACCTAGCTCGTTACTATTGACCAAATTTCCATAAAGACCCCGGTGAAACTCTCCCATTCGTCATAGCGCTAGTAACTAGCAATCCCAGATAACCACATTTTTCAAAAGATATACTCTATTTATCTGATTCCTGCCTTACCACATTCCCGTTACACTAGATTATAATATCGTAGGTTACTCAAGAAACTACTTGATTTTGAAAATCTGGTATACGGAGAATCCTATAATCGAGAATCTGGTATTTTGAAAAATGTGGTATTCTGGGAATACCGTATTTAGGGCACGAGGGAACTTAAAGATGCATCAATCATTTTGATCAAATCCATTGATGCTTTTTGTAACAACAAAGAAAAGGGCAAAAATAATTAGAAATTATTTGTTTGCTCTTTGTATATTTTTACTCGTATGTCTATACTGGTATTTTTAATTAGATACTGTAATCTAATAGCTGTTTGACAGCTACAAGCTTATATATAGAGGATTTTTATAAAGGATGACCACCGCAGGATGATGGTAGAAATGCTTTTGTTTAAATTTTTGCAGACATTAGTTGGCAGCGGCTTGGTCCAGACATCAGTGGGGATGGCGGTGCAACAACAGGCGGCGTTGAACCACTCCACCGCGATGCAAACGGTAAACACTCATGTTTTTACATGCTGATATTATATCGAACTTAACTTTCCTGAAAACTCCAAACTTGTAAATATCCTAGATACTGTTAAAATACTATGTCGATCTCGAAACGTGAAAGCGACTTTAGTCGCCGAATTCTGGCTTAAAGCCCTGGAGACTTGTCTGACAGTAAAGTATGAGTGTGAATAGTCTGTCTGAGTGTGGGTCACGTTGGCAGTCGGGGCTTGCGCTCGAGGGCGCGTCGCTGCTGTCCTCCTCGCTGCTGCAGGTCGCGCCGGCGATCATACACCACGAGGTAGCCACACTACCATGGAATCTATGTTGCCCTGCTCTAAACAACGCACGCGCACACTTGAAATTATTGTAACATTTTCGGCATCCAGTGCACGATTAGGACGAGTAAATGTATCTAGATTGCTCGTTATAAAGAAATATACTGTAAACAGTATACAGTTGACATGGCCATGTCGTTCATATGGCTGTCATGTGTATTAAAAAAATCATGGACGGATGACAATTTATAAAAAAAAAAATGTTAATTAATTATTTATAGACAATAAACACATGTTTAGATATGTGAGGAAACCCTATTATGGTCATAAAGTCGGCCTGGAATTTTGATGCACTTACTTGTTACCTTATCTCACTGTGAGTGGTTGTTTTGAGCAGGTTAATGTTACTTTTCTCGTCTCTGCAATTTATTCCCTGCACCCCTTTAATTTGTATTCTCGTATTTTGTTCGCGGGTTACTTTTTGTTAATAGTCTTCCTTTGGGATGACATCACGTCTCAAAATGACCAGTTGTCGTTATATGTATATCGAAATACTGGTTGCGACATTACATTATCTTTGCTTGAACCATGGGATTGGATATATCAAATTTCAGTTATCTTGGTGGTACGAATGCATTTCTATTAACACATGCAATGCCAAGAACCCAACTATTGAGTTCATTTTGTATGAAAATTTGGGAGCTTGGCATATGGAAGCTTGCATTGAATGTGTTGACATAGTCCCAATTTAAATTGTAAACCTTATGGCTTTGTAATAAGGCTTGCCGTGACCCAAATGTGGGGCACAAGACAGGGAACGTGTTAAAACATTAAGCTTCTAACTAAAGCTCAGTGTTTATGTAAAACGGTTTTTCATTGCGGCACAGCGCATGTCATTAGCAGGTAGGATGGTTTCGTTTCTAGTTACCACCAGGGCACCTTCGGGAATCCCGGTCGACATCTTGCAGTAAACTGAACCGAGTGGCTCAGAGCTGATCTCAGACCAAAAAAAAAACCACCAGGATAGCAGACTCAAAATTTGTCTAACTTAACTTTTTTGTGATGCTATCGTTGGATATCTATGTTTATAGTGCTAAAATGATGTTCTTTTTTGGCTTTGGTTTTCATCGTTTATTTTTCAAATTGTGTCAACCTAATTTTCTTTCATTCGGGTCTTCGTCCACCATCATCATCGGAACGATCGTCACGTTATTGTTGGTGTAGTTAAGTTGAAGTCGTAATCTAGGATATGAAATTTCTGACAGTGCTTCTAGTTCTATAGTAAGAATGCTCGTAATATACAGGGTTTTCTGCATGTTTCCTTGCACAAATGCGTGTTTTTATTTACGTAATTCCTATAAGTATTCGGGCATTATACTGCCACAATTAAAATGGTAGGCCAAAAGCGGCTCGTAGTATAGCCACCTATTAGATCACAGAAACGTCAGCGTAATTTTCTGTTGAGCATCTAGATTGTTTTTATACCTCTATCAGTTTATTAGGTTGGAAAGCTGCTCCAAAATATGTTTTAAACGCTTAGTTTTTGTTCAAACCAAGAGCATGAAATTAAATTGAAGCCTGACAATTAAAGTGTATTAAAAAGTGTAGATTATTTAGAAATAAGAAGAATGCTAAATAACTAATTTTGTATCTTTATGATATTTGTGTCGTGGCGTCAACTATATCCATAGGCGCAGATTAAAAGGCATTAAAAATCGACGTATTATAATCACACCAATGCGGAAAAGTTAAAGCCGAGAGTTTTGATGAGATCACAACTACGGTTCGTTGGCACGTTGCCAAACACTGAAATAATGTATGATTCACGCCTGAAGCATCAACACGCAACCTAATGGTATAATCAGAGATAAAATAGTGCATATTCGATGTTATCTTATTGAATTGTTTGATAGTTAAAATTCAAGTTTGCATGCAGTGCACGATTGTTACATTTAGCGGAACAGACTTGCAATGTTGAAGTTTTGTCTATGGAGAATAAGTTAAGATTTACTTGATTGTGTCTTGTTGGTTTGGCGCGTCAGAAGTGAATCTTGCATTAGGGCGAGGGACACCAGAGTTCCTTATCGATAAATTTGAGCATCAAAATATGCATGTTGAGTCATGTTATGTATGTATGGATATATTTGACGCTAAACAGCCACTTGAACTTTTCGTACTGACATGTCAATCGGAATGTTACTTGGCACGTACTAGATACCGGATTGCGCAGGTTGAAATCATAATGACTCCTCAGCCTTAGGTTTTACCTGAAGGAGATTTGCACAGAAACTTGCACTCGAAGGAGCTAAAACTACCTAAAATAAGTTACAAGTTCCTGTATGAAATTCATAGTTTCGTCAAGTTACACTGAGAAAACTAAATATCTCAGAACGTCATTTAAGTAACCGCTTGTCGCGCCATCACCGTCTATATCAATGTACTTAATAAAATGATATGGATAACAGCCTTTATATCCATTTTATTCTATCAAATACGGTTCAAGTTGATTATACGTCTAATTGTCGTTCGTATTAAAGTCTGCATTGTCGTGTTATTTACGTGTTATAAGGGCATTTGAAGAGTGCTTATCGTCGTGGATAAAGCGTCAGTCTAGCACTAAATTCTTGTCAGGTGCTTTATTCTGTCGTCATAGTCTCTAAGGCGATTTATTATGAGTTAGTTTTTTGTACCATGCTCTAGCACAACAGAAACCTTGCAACGTCGTGTTTGCCGCCACAACCGGTCTTAAGGCCGTACTATGCCGGCGGCCTGGCCGGCGTGATTTTGCCACCAGGTATGCCGCCGGCATTATCAAGCCAGGGGCCATATTGGTGGTGTGCCGGCGACACAACTACCCGCCGGGTATACCGCCGACATAGTGTGTAGAAGCCTTAATACAACTAACCACGTGTTGTCGTCCACTTGTCGTGTTACACATCATTGTCTGGTCCTCGTTCTGTACCATGCAGTACAGAACGAGGACCAGACGATGATGTGACGCGGGATAGTTAATATTTGTTACGCGCCAGAGTAGCAACAATGGGGATGACGACTGGGTTAAAAATATATCATTCTATTTAGTCCGTCAGTTAGATTATGGAAAAATATGGGACACGTATTTTTTGGTTTATCAAAATATTAAAAATCGACAAAGTTATAGATCATCAAACTTCTGGAGTGGGGGCTTGTGACGTCACTCCTAGGTGAAAATTGTACCTAGGAGTGACGTCACTCGAAACTTCTAAGCACTCTATCTTCGTCATTTTTTGTTTGTCAAACAAAAGAAAAAATACGTGTACAATATTTTTTAATAATGTAACTGACGGACTAAACAGTTATTTTTTGGCGTCTAGCCCATTGTGTTAGGGGCACTATAAAGCAACTGACAGGAATGTAGTGCTAGACCGACGAATGCCTTATCCACACACAGCTGCGGACTGGACGCCGCAGGACGCTGGAGGCGACGCGGTGGCGAGCGGTGTCCATACAAGCACTTCCCCGCTAGTATGGACTCCGCTCGCTGCCCCGCTGCACGGTGCACTCTAAGAAAAATGGGTTGCACCTAACAAGATCGTGATAGTTATAAAGTTATAATCAAGCATCTTGTCTTGATTCCATACGAGCCTAACAAGACGTTAGATGCACCAACTAAGATGATATTGATTGTTTATCAATATCATAGTTCAATTAACGAGTTCTGATTGGAGAACTAAGAGAAAATCTCTCTTAGTTGGCTCAGATTTTTTAGAATGTGGCGTCCAGTCCGCGGTCGGTTCAGAGTCGCACAATAGGGATGACGACTGGGTTAAAACTATATAATTCTATTTAGTCCGTCAGTTAGATTATGGAACACGTATTTTTTGGTTTATCAAAATATTAAAAATCGACAAAGTTATAGATCATCAAACTTCTGGAGTGGAGGCTTGTGATGTCACTTCTAGGTGAAAATTGTACCAAGGAGTGACGTCACTCGAAACTTCTAGGCACTCTATCCTCGTCATTTTTTGTTTGTCAAACAAAAGAAAAAATACGTGTACAATATTTTTTATACCACACATGGCCATAAAGTGCCTTTTTCCGCACGCTGCGTGTACGAAAAAAGCCGCTTTCTGGCCAAGTGTAGACATAAAATGACGTACACAACACGGGAGGTAATAAAGAAAGCCCTCGATCGCATATTTACGTCCGTCGCTTGCAGCTCGGGCCGCAAACTTCTGCGATCTCGGCCTTTCTTTGTTTTACCTCCCTAGTTGTGTAATGTACTATTAATACTCTAACTGACGGACTAAATAGTTTTTTTAGTCGTCTAGCCCATTGTGCTGGAAGTGTGGAGTGTACAATCGGGTTGGTTGTGTAGGTGAGCGCGGGCGCGCTGAGCTCGCCGCAGCTGACGCTGGGCGGCGGGGTGGGCCTGCTGGCGGCGCCGGTGCAGGGCTCCGTGCTGCCGCTGCCGCCGCCCACCGCGCTAGTGCACGTCAAGAGCGAAGACGAAAAGCCCGCCTTGCCGCAGGTAATCCACTATTTACACTACGTAGCCGGGTCATAAATTCTGTCACAAGTTTTTTTGCAAATAAAACAAAATTACGTTATTGTTTTATTACTGTATCAATTTACAACTTAGTTTTTCTCAATTAAGAAAACATAAAATAAGCCCCCCCCCCCCCCCCTCCCTCTACTTTCTCTACCAACTTCGAACCAACGTCGAGATGACCACCGCTTGAAACCCGCACAAGATATGATGAAAATTTCTTGTTCAAAGTGATTTCAAGCCAGCGTTTACGCTAGTTCAGAAAGAAAATGTTACAGTTGTATGAAACCTCTATTTTAGAGCTTCTCTTACAACAGCAGTTAATATTTCTTATCCATCCTTACCTTAGTCCTTACACTAAATATTTCGATGAAGGAGTTAAGGTCGTTTTTCACTTTAGCATAAAATACAGTAATTTCGATAGCGGGCAATAGAACTGAGTACGTAAAACACGAATACTGGCGATTGTGTCAAATATATAGAGTCTAAAATAAAGATGAAAATCTGATTAAAGTCTTACATAACCATAAAGTCTACAAAGGAACTATATTTAAAATCGGGGACTGATTATCCACGTGATACTTGTGCGTGTTTTTATATGTGGGTTATCTCAAAGTTTAGAGGCTAGTAAAAACAAATGCGATAGTAAATTTAAGAAGAAAAATACATTTTGCTAATTATCAAAAACTAAGCTTTCAATTAATGTATAGGTTAAAAACAAAAAATACTATAATTATATTATATTTGCAAATAACCCTCCTTTGGTCTTCGCCGCAGTCGGGTAAAAAAACTGACTTCCAAATTTATGCGCAGCATAAAACTTAATCAGAATTGGGCTTTACTGTTTTTTTCTCTGGGCCCCCTGGGCCTGGCTTACTTGGCTACGCTATTGACCCCTGCAAGTCATTGCACTAAGAAGTAAATACACTAATTCAACATAATGTGTCGAAGAGTGGACTGAACTCACATTATTTCTAAACTATCTTACAATTCTTAAGACACCAAGGTTCGTGCATTAGCAAAATAATTGACAAAGGTTTATAACAAAAGGATTATGAATGACACTGTAACACGTCAAGTATCGAATCTACATAACTATTTCTTGTTCTATTTTGAATATGCGTAAAACAAAAGCATTGAATCTCTATTTATTAATGTTTTGATACACCATATCATTGTTAAAATTTAAGTTGGCGATGTTCACTCAGCCGACCAATAATTTAATAATGATATCTTTGTTTGTTTTTTTTATTTAGATAAACATCATTTTTGGCTCTATTTAACTGCACAGCTTCATGTAATTTGGATTTTGTTGTTTTCCAGACGCCAGTGCAGCAGATAGCGCCGCAGCCGATGACGGCGGAGGCGCCCGAACCCACTGGCGCGGCCGCCGCGCCCAGCGCCGACGCCCACACCACGCCCACCGCCACCGTCGGTCAGTCACCACTTTTAACCATCCCACCCACATAAAAAGCCCCTTCTTAAGGTCTCTGCCCTCTACACCGTATCATACCATGACCGTATTATGAACAGTGATCGTAGATTTTTTTAGCAAAACCGCGCAATGACGTCACAATGACATACGGTAGTGACCTAGGGTTGTCGAGGTGTACCTATAATATGATTGACGTTTAAAATAATGTGTATTATGTTGTCGTTGAAAATGAAACAGCACATTTTTTATTTAATAGTTATTATAATTGTGTATAATATTTATTACTGTAACCCAAAATTCCTCAATTTTTTCGGAGGGTATGCTGATGATTAATTTTCGTAATTTTGATTGACCTGTTGAACAGCAACAACCAGCTTAAAACTTAAAAGTTAAGGTAGATAACAGGCGGTCTTAAAGACGAGACTTGAATCGAGTTTTTGTAAAATGGTTATTTAATTACCAGCCATCTTTACATTACTACGTTCTAAATGGCTTTGATTTTATTTGATTCTTGGTTCATACAATTTAATATTTGCCACTACTGTCAACCCTAGCACCGCACCAAAAATGCTGGAAAATCTACGATCACTGATTATGAACGTGTCAGGCAAAATAAATATTCCTTGTACACGGCACGTTTAGCTCAGTGGGAGTGTCACCGCCTAAGAAGCTAGAGGTCCCGGGTTCGAATCCTGGTAAGGGCAAATATTTGTGTGATGAGCACGAGGGTTTGTTCCCGAGTCATGGATGTTTTTTTATCTATTTAAGTATATCGTCGTCTAGTACCCATAATACAAGCATTGCTTAGTTTGGGACTAGCTCGATTTGTGTAAGATTATTCCCCGATTTTTTATTTCTTTTTATTTATTAAAAAGTATGAGACTATGCCCTAGACTAGCACGTTCCGTCACCGAACTGACACCTGTAGTATGCCGAGAAGGTTTACAAGCTTCTCTATCTGTCGGCATACTACAGGTAGGTTCGGACCTAGGACAAGATAGATATACGGGTGCAGGTGTGTGAGCCGCTTAGGCATACGAAAGGTTAATCCTGACTGATCTTGTCCGACTCAAATTAAGATCTACTTTAACATTTTAAATTTACAATTCACGTGGTCGTAAACTACCGCTGTAACAGCACACCCACTCTACAAGTTAGATAGTCTCAATGTACGTTATAAAATAGGAAAGCCTCATGTGTCAGTGAATCAATAGCCATACGTTATGTCGCTTATAACCAAGCTGCAGACTTAGCTTATCCTAGATAGATATACATAATAATGTGCATTTTTTTAGGGTGTCGTCAAGCAACTTGTTCCATACCCCTAGTATTCACAGTAAATGTTTGTTATAGGTCCGGCGACGGGCGAAGCGAAGCCAAGCGAGACCAAGCAGGAGCCGGAGGCGGCCCCCGCCGCTCCCGCTCCCGCTCCAGCCCCCGCTCCCGCGCCCGCCGCCGCTCCTGCGCCGGCGCCAGTCCCCAGCAGTGCGCAGCTCACCACTCCCTTAGCATCCCAGGTACAGTTTAGGAATTTATTTCATCACTCTAACTTACAGTCGGAAAAGCTTAGGCTTCACTTTTCTTTAAGAGCATTTGAATTAAGTGTTGAACTGCCTAATATTAGGCAAGCCGATGGGAATCAAGTTCTATGGACGCCACGCCACTGCTAACTTATCAAGTAACCTGGTAAATGATTGAAATGAGTTTCGATAAAACAACTCTCTATGGTCCAAAACATACTTGTAAAAGACAAAATATCTCGCTACACAAAATAAGTTGAGTATATACCGTTTCAAATGTACAAGGCCGTTTAAACTGATATAATACAGATATAGTAAATACGATTGAACCCGAAGCCCCAATCAATTACAGTATTAAACGATTGGCATGTGTATGTTCATTCATACGAAACTTTAGTCAGTGTCGACTTTCTAAATACTGAAAAATATATAAATATAAATAAAAACTGAAGCTAATTGGGACATCAATATAAATACGAACTTTTCGGGCAAAATACGATGCAACACATTATTCACTAGGGGTCATACATATAGTACGTCACACCCATGGGGGGGGGGGGGGGGGGGGTGTCTAGCCAAATGTGACAGCCTATACTAACAAGGTCAAATATGTTAGGAAAAAGTGTTACATGGGGGGGTTTAAAAGTCTAAAAAATCGTGTGACGTACTTTGTGGATGACCCCCTACCAGTAGTGTTGTAACGGATGTAACGAATATTGGTTTTTGAACATTCGCGAATACGAATAATCAACATTGATATTCGCGAATGCGAATGTGAATATTGGTTATAAAATTTTATAATACTAGAAATAAACAAAATTAATAACTATGAAAATTCAATACTTAGTTTTCAATTACAATTAACTTAAATTTAATTCAGTTTTGCTATAAAATAAGTAATGAAGTTTAAGTTGGAATAATTCGTTAGCTAAAGATAATGCTTATGCATGTGGTAGAAAAATTGGGACTGGTGGTTAAAAATAAATATCTTATTTTCATTTTATTTCGGTACTTATCTAACAGAGTTTTTAATTACTCATTGATAGTTTCGAAATCCGACTCGGACTTGGCCGTATTTTTTTATTTTCCATGAATTTTAGGATCTAAAATGCACCAAAAATATTCGCAATATATTCGCATCGATTTTTGCGAATACTAATGCGAATACGAATATTCGTTACATCACTACCAGTAGCGTGGCGTCCAAAGAACTCGATTTCTACCGGCTTGCTTAAAAAAGGAAAATTTACACTAAATCTGCATCGGCTTGCCCAAGGATATCTTTTACGCCACGCCACTGCCCGCTACATCTGTATTTTGTCGTATGTTGGTGCAGACGGTGACGACGGTGGCGGCGGGCGCGCCGGCCGCGGCGCCGCCCGTGTCCGCGGCCGCGCCGCTCTTCAAGTCCTCCCAGTGCGCGCCGCGCCACATCAGCCAGCCTGCGTCACACGGTAATATGCTTGTGTCCTACATTTTGTTTCTGATGCTGGATTCTACTATTTATGAGGAACAAATATATACCTATAACTACTACACTTGGATTACTATAACGAGCTGGTCTCAGATGGTCTAGAACGCAATTTGACTAGTTGTAGTTTTACCTACATCGCAATATGTCCACTGCGTAATACGTCTAAAACTGAATACGACTTGAACGCAACACACCCTGAACACAAAATGGCAAAGACGCAAATTGCGTTTTAGACCATCTAACCCGTCATTATATACGGTTTCTGAACGCATAAAAGAAAAATTATAATATGGGTGTAGAATTTTCGATAAAATAGATAACATGTCGCGCGATCAAAAACCGCGCGGTGCAGTTGTAGAGAAACAGAAGGCCCCATACATCATGCGTAATAATTATTTAACCCCTTTCTATTTAATTCAGCGCAAGAGGGGCTTATGCGCGACAAGCAGAGTCGAGGCAAGTTGTGCTGAAGTCTCAGATCATGAATGAAACATTCGATCCTAAAATAATGTAATCATAATTTAATTAATTGATAATTTCACAGACAAGGGGTTACCGAAAGCTATGGTGAAGCCCAACATCCTGACGCACGTCATCGAAGGCTACGTGATACAGGAGGCGGGCGAGCCGTTCGCTGTAAGTTACCCGAGCAATCCATACTATCGTTGCGGTCACATCGCTAGAACAGACTGTATATTTAGAGCTGTGATAGAATAACGTTTTTCACCCGAAGGTGAACCGGCCGCTGCGTGAATGGGCGGCCGACAAGGAAGACAAGGAGAACAAGCTGCCTTCGAGCGACGAGCCCCCGCGTAAGTCCGCCGATACGCTTCCCACCGGCCGCACCCTGACTTACATGGCTACTAAAATGAATTCTCATTATCCTTCTAAGTTTATGACCCCACTAGTAGTTATTTATGTTTTAATTTTATTTATCAGGCAAGCAGATCATCCGACTGCTGCCTGACCAAGAGAATTATACGGTAGTCCTCGCCGGGCTCAAACGTTAGTAGCGATACAATTAGCCGGAAACACTTCCTCGCTGCATCTCACCGTAAACTGCTTTTTTAAATTATTAACCCATGTTTGATTACTGACCAAAGGAAATTACTTCTTTGTGAGGTCTATAGCCTTTTATTGCAGCTAAAAGACTTGAGCATCGAAAACCATTACTAACTAGTTCTTTCTTCAAATTCAAACTCTGCCTAAATAATTTCGTATGCGAACTGTAGTATATATATACGATTACCTCGCGCAGGCAAAAAGCAGATGTTAGAAAGTGGCGGTAGTCTACCTCGGATCACTTCGAGCAACGAGAGCGGGAGTAACGCTGGCGCGGGCGCGGGAGCGGGCGCAGGAGCGGGGGCGGGCGCGGGAGCGAACGCTGCCTCCAAGACTGAAGGCTCCGCCAGCACTGACGACGCGCCGGCATCGGACGACGCTGCGCAAGCTAAGCTGCCTAACGTCAACAAGTGGACGGTGAGTTAAATCGTTGACTTCTTCATAACTGTTGTTGATCTCTATAGAGTCTGTGCGGAAAGAGAATAGGCGTGGCGAAAAACGGAACTAACCTAACCAGTATGGCCACAGAACAGAAAATACGGCACATACGGTGGAAAAGCATTACAGCGCCCCCCAATCTAAATCCTATTCTCTTTCCGCACATACTCTAGTATGAATATAGTGTGAGGTCTTTTCATAATTTGTTCATATCGCAGCCAACTGCTTTAGTTAGCCATTTGGTTAGCTGCCTGGCCTTTTCATTAAAAACACTCCTTATTTTAGTTTAGGTTTGTTAGTCAGCTTGCGTCCTTCACAGCAGAAATAGAAGCCCCGCGCAGCGGGGGTTCGTCGACCTGCTAGCGGGTCATAATTTAGTGAAAATGCTAGGCAGTTAACCAAATGGCTAACTAAACTAGTTGGCTGCGACATTTATATAACGAGGCAATAAACACATTGTATTTTGCTTATTGCCTCGTTATATAAATGTCGCAGTCAACTGTCACCGGCCATTTTGCAACAAAGGCGTTATGTCTTATTGGCGATCATACAACCAAGTGTTTCTGTTGCCTAAATCACTGTCCTTAATTAGGCCTTGTATAGCCCGGCAAGCCTTTACATAAATAACTTACGTTTAAAGAACACAACAAAAGAAACAATAGCAGACAATCTTACCCTCTCCTTCCTACGCGACTAGAGGTAGCACCTCATTCGTAAGCAAGGGCATAGACGCAGGGTTCAAGCAATCTTAGTTCAACCGGGAAACAAGTTTTGCTGCTCGCTTTTACATAGTTGTCCTAGCTATTGCATTGCAATACAGGTACAATTAAAAGTCTATTTACAAGCGGCGATTGTACCTTTTAATTGAAAACATTAGTGTTTTATTTTGTTTTCGATTATTTTGTTTCTTCAAGGAAGGATTCTAACGGTTAAAAATATGTACTTCCCAATTTTCACTAAAATCGGAAGAAGGTGAATAATCGACCACAAAATCGCCTCATTTATTCGTTAGGGATTTGAGCCGTGTAATATGTCGACAGTGGAAATTTCAAATGTCGTAAGGGACATTTTGGTCGTAAGTACACTAAATATACCACTGAAATCAGTATTCTTTTTCTATCGATCTATTCTATTGAAATGTTGATAAGCCTTCAAATAAAAAAGTTAGAGGAGATGATTAAAATTTGTTGTAACTTCCTAAATACATTTTAAAATTGACCCATACGGTATCTTTGTTGTATGGGCCAAAGTAGTTTACAAATCTATATTTTCATATATTTTATGGTTACTTACTTCATTAACCGAGAAACTATAACAATGACTTTACAACAGAAATTCGCTATGTATGAATATTATTTTCGTAGTTACGACAATACGATAATATTTTTATTTGACTTTACTTACTTTCGAAATTCGTAATGTACAATGATACTGTTTTGGTAGTTAAGACAAAATTATTTAAAAAAAGAATCGGTCAAGCGCCAGTCGGATTCGCACACGAAGGGTTCCTTACCGCCGTAAAGAAAAAGACTCCAAAAAACACGTTGATTGTCTGGGGACCCCTTTTTATTATAAACTTTATTTTGTTTTATTATTTGTTGTTATAGTGGCAATAGAAATACACATTCTGTGAAAATTTAATGTCTACCTATTATGGTTCGAAAGCTAGAGCCCTGTGACGTACGGACAGGCGGACAGCGGAGGTTTAGTAATAGGGCATTGGGTCGTTCCACGGTAAGAAGTAACGTGAGTCACCATTTTCATGAAGTTTTAAATCATCACGACGCAAACTAAAGTGTTAATTTATTTATTAATACATGTTAACATGAGATTACAGTAAAAAAAAAACCAATGCGTCATGAAACGTAGAAATAAAATATCTATTTAGGTGACGAAACGGCGTGGCCCCGTTGCATCGTCGTCTCCGGTGTAGGATTCGGCAGGTTGCCGAACCTGGTTGTTAATATGTCTCTAAAGAAGTGTTACTTATCATCCCTAGATATATTAACACTAAAATTTGTATCTTCAATGAAAAAACACGCAATGAAATCGCACGCTACATTTACGCGGAATGACTCCATTCCGTTGGCACCCTTTGGGTACGGAACCCTAAAAATTAGTTTTTTCAGAGTCGTAACGCACATTTTCTTCTGAAATGTACCGGCGTAAGGGACACTATTTCCTAAACCATTGAGAGGGATGTCCAATAATTAGTCCGTTGTAGATAAAATTTGAAAAGTATAAATCTAAAAACCATCCCAATCGGTTAAGAATTTACCAAGTTACGAGTTATTTTTAAATGGAATTTTGTTTATTGGCTCTCCTGAAACATTAGAAATTTCCGCTGTCGTATTGAGCGCGTACCGTGTTTAGGTTGCGGAGGTGTGCGAGTTCATCCGCAATATCCCCGGGTGCGCGGGCTACGCGGACGAGTTCCTCATGCAGGAGGTGGACGGCGAGGCGCTGCTGCTGATCCGGCCCGAGCACCTCGTCATGGCGCTCTCCATGCGGCTCGGGCCTGCGCTCAAGATCGTCGCCAGCATCGACGCGCTGCGCCCCGACTCCGACCAGCCGCCGCACGAACACGACTGAGGCAGGTGCACTTCACAAAATTTTCCGATCCGGTCGCAAGCAACCGAAACGTCACAGTGGCACAATATAATTTATGCTATACCTAACCATAAAGTGGCTTTTACCGCACGCTGCGCGTTCGGAAAAAGCCGCTTTCTGGCGAAATGTAGATATAAAATGATGTACACAACACGGGAGGTAATAAAGAAAGCCCTCGATCGCATATGTACGTCCCTCGCTTGCAGCTCGGGCCACAAACTTCTGCGATCTCGGCCTTTCTTTGTATTACCACCCTAGTTGTGTAATGTACTAATTTCGACACACTTGCTCATAAAGTCGCACTTATTTCATTTTTCTTACGCGCGGAACGCAACTTATTACACACAAGTGCTTTTTACCACCGAGAACTGTGCGAGAACGTACTGTACTGATTTACTTCACTGTTATACGTCCCACTGTTGGGCACAGGACTCAGGATCAGGGGATAAATTGGATTGATTCAAGAGTCATGAGAGCGAATGGGCTGTAGTTCCCACGCTAGAATTTCTCCCCGTCCTACCATTTGACCTATGGAATCTCTTCTGCTGTTCTTGAAGAAAAGTCAGCTAAATCAACCCTGGCTTATCCAAGAATTGCATGAACCCTAAGCTGGTGCTTACAGTAACTGGGACGTTCTTCTTTTTAACCTACAATTGCTCCTTACTAATTATTTGTGACGGAGTGGTATTTTACCGCTCTGTCACGGTTTTTTTTTTCTGTAAAATTGTAATTAAATTATGAAAACAATCTTACACAATAACGCTACAGAGAAAGAAAGTGTTTTGATAACGAAATGATAGGAATGTAAATGTAAAATTAATAAGTTATGATGTAAAATCAAATCATCTTTGGGAGAGAATTCCATTGTGGGTAAGAAAGAAGAACGTCCCAACTGTACAATACAATATACTTTGTCGAACTCCTCAAAATAATAAAATTCAAAGATCAAAGTAACAGTACAAGTAAAGAACAGGTGATCTTATCATTAAAGAGTGATCTCTTCCAGATAAACTTTGGGAAGCGGATTTTAATATATTATGTAATGTAATTAACAAGATATTTTTTTGTTTTCAGAATTGCTTTAAGGTCCATCCAGGGTGGGCATCAGTAGTCTTAGAAGAGTAAATTTATTGAAGTGTTCATACTGACTTGTCGTAAGTAAGCAATTGTGTATAAACTTGTATATAGTTTTAATGTAATATTTCAAATTATGTATTTTCAGACCACTGGTATCACTCATTTTAATTATTATAATTCAATTATGATTATCTAAGATATTATAAATGCATGTTTTGAGCTGTTTGTAAGTTCAAAACAAGCATGTTTTAGTTGATACGTGTTATTGATTTAATGTTATATAAAATTATATTTTAAATGAATCCAATGTCGACATAATATTTTAACCTTTTATAAATTTAAACCAATGACTTGATAAATCGGCGACTATTTCTCAAGACATTGATTTCAATAACGTATTCTGTTTTGTATTGTGAATAATTTAGTGATAATATTAATAAACACCTTATTTGTTGTGTTTGTGAACTAAGTATCCTTAGGTCGTAACGTGTTCCAGGCATTGCCCTGAGCCCGAGCGCGATGCGAGGGCGTACTCATGGACGATTTGTCGAAAGTTCCGCCTATTTAGTGTTAAGTATCTTATGTACATAATAATGCACATGGAGTCTCTCTTTCACTCTCACCGAGCACAGCTACGAAGCCGCCCGACCCGTCCGCAGCCTACTGTGTGATTATCGAGACACTGGGTCATACCATGTTTCAGAAAAGGAGGGTCTCTCCTGTGGACAATACAATAGTTAACGGCCTGGGTCATCATTATGTTTTTATCTTAAAGATGTAACAGTATCACATGTACGTACTATGTACATCCCTACAACGGTACAGCAAGAAAATTAGATTCTTTAACCCTTAATTTTGGTGATGTGTACCGGAAATATCTAGAACACTTTCTCATACTAAACACTGTGTATGGCCCCACTTCGCTCGCCGTCATCCTATTGTTCAATGGTTTAGAGAACGCTTACTGGGCTCCGGCCTTCTCGTGACTGCTGAAGAATGGGAATGATTTAAAACAAAGTAATTGTATTTTAAAACCAATCATAACAGCGAGTGAGTATTGTTATATTTTGCGAGAGAACTGATGGCTGCCAGCGGATGTTGTGTTTTCCCTCACCTGCTAGCCGGAATGAGTTATTTAATTATATTCTTGAATGATTTGCTCTTTAAAGGAAATTAATCCTGTAACTGGTCTTATTTAGGGTTTAAGCCCGCTGGCAAAATTAAGTTGCCAGTTTGGCGTGGTCTTGCAATTGTAGTGGGTGCCAATTTTCATATTTTGAAATAGGAGCGAAAATAAGCTTACTCGTCAGGTGAAAACCAAAACTCAGAGAATACGCTTAATAAATAAGAGGATAGTCAATTTTATGAATCCTCGGTTAATATACCTTTATATATTTTTTTGCGTTCAGTGAGTTTCGCTTGTCACATGACGAATATTAAATTGTAGCCAAGAGGCATATTTTCCTACTCGCGGACATAAAAATGAAATGTCTCAAACAGTAACTAACCAAGACTTACTGCATTATTAATTTATCGTTGCTTAAATAGATACGATTCACTCGTATCATTGCCGCTCACGTGGAGTTTCATGATTTACGATAACACACCCTTTATCGCACGATCCCTAGATAGATCCCTAGATATTCTAGACGATGAGTTTCTGTTCGGTTCAATACACACATGTTCATATATAAGAAAAAAAAAATATAAATTCTCGCATTGATACGTTTGAATTGTCTTTATTTTTAAAGTGATTGTTATAGTTAGTGTAAATAATAGTATAATAATGAATAATACGATTAGCGTCAGTCGAGTGTCTGACAATTAATATAAGAGTTTGCTACTTTCTGCGAAACCATTTTGTAACTAAATATTTCCTTTATAATTCTTAAAATGTTCTCGGCCGAAGAGCTGGGGAACGTGGCTTATACCAGTGGTTTCTATAGTGTACACTAACTCCTTATTATTAGTATCAATTGATATACTATTTGTTAGTTAGATATCCTAAGTTTTTTATTGCAAGTGCAATAAAATAGATTTTTTTTAAATAGACGACTTAATAAAATTGACATCTGAAAATTTAAAAGTATAAGATGTTGTAATTGTAACATCCTTCCTACTCATTAAATCGACTTAATATAATGGTGCTATTTAATTTGGATTTTGCATGATAATTGTCTAGTTGTCAGCGGAGTCGCCGGGCGGGGCGGCGTCCACGCCGGGCGCCACGGCGCCTCCCAGACGTCGCCGTGACGTGACACTAGTTTGCTAAATTTGCAAAGTACTTTGTAAATCATACTAACTGAACGATGACGACGTTAGTCGAAACTACAAAATTAACATAGACATTTTACACGATATATATAGGCTTAATGTACATAAAGATGTTGTAAAATTCATACCAAAACCAGGTCAGTCACATAAGCAGACGGATAAGGGAATTTTTAAACTAGTTAAGATCTTTTTGAATCGTTGGTTTGAATTATTCTGTTATCAATTTTAACATATCCGATGTGATGTGAGATGTTATTAACGTAACGTAAATGTTTAAGAATTTCCGCGCGCAATAGTCTGCGCGTAGACGAGTCCTGCATATGTATTCTGTATAGCTAAGGGAATACACTAACTGGTGTCTCGCAAGTTGCTCAGGTTTACAGAACAAGCATGTATCAAAAAGACTTGTAAGTATGGTTTTCGAAGTGTAAGGTCATGTCCGAATGAATCCGCCATGTAAACGCTTGTGAATACTTACGATGCTTTTTGTACAGGCACCTCTGTGTGCGCTGTATAAAAACTATTTTATTCTATTTGTGATATCGATTTTACATATGTACGAGTAGTAAGTTAGTCACACTTCCGACAGCTTGAGCACTGCCATGGATCTAACCCGTTGTCAAAATTGTCTAATCACTTCTGAAAAACTTCCCCGCACTCTGCTACAAATGTTCAATTTTCAATCAGTTAATACTGTTGAGTTAAATTTGTTATCTGTATATGCAATATGCATAACCTAAAAACTACAGTGTATTTGTATACGAGGCACGTCAGTTGAGACCGAGTAGTTAAAACTACGTCTGCACTTAGCTTTACTTGTCTAACTGCTATGAGACATTTTATGAACTATTACACAACGTGGAATGGGAACAACGTGGAAAAAATAATAAAGAAATCCATGCCCAACACAATGTTATGTTATTTGTTATTACTCATTATCGACCGTTAGTTTCGACCAAGCGCACAGACGGACATGATATTTTATTTAAAAGGTCCACCATTGAACGCATATACGTAAGATATTGAAGAAAGTGGCCACTCATGTTCGACTGAATTCCTGAACTGTTTCGACTAAAATAATACATTAAACTTGTACAATCTTCATACTGCGTTAAATGTATTTATTTACAGACATATCGAACGTGGTAAATGAGCATTCCAACATGCGCTTAACCGATTCCCGTTTTTTAAAACACCATACAGAATAAAATGTACAGAAATTATATGCTTTTATGACCAGAGATTTAAAGGAGACGTGATTAGACAGTTGTGTACAGTTCTCGCTAAGTAAGTCTGTCAGTGGCCTGGCGTCCATAGAACCCGGTTCCCGCCGTCTTGTCTAATTTATGTCATTTGAGCAAATTATTCTACTACCCTTGGAGAAAAAGTAAGCCAAATTTCATGCCACGCCGCTGAAGTCTGTAAAGGTTCAGTGAGATAACCTGAAACAAGCATACGGTGCTTTCAACATTTCCGATCGGAATCAAGCATTATGTCTCAGGGAGTCTCGCCGAAAGCGTGGGCGGGTTAATGTTAAAATAAACTACTTTGCTCAAAATAATACTAAAGGCCGTTGCCTCATGATGAAATTAGGAAAAATAAATCAAATAAGACTGATAAACATATCTTTTATTTTCACATACCTTCATGCGTCCAAGTCTCACTAAATTATAGGTAACGTTATCCTCTAATTCAAATTACATGTAGTACCCAGTAATAAATGAAATATTGAATTATAAAATTGCAACCATAAGTGTAACATCAATATGTAAAAAAACTAAAACCTATAAGCTTGTAAAGTAGGTAGCAATCCCTTTCTGATAACTTGCATCCAGATGCTCTGTCTGGTAAAGTGGCACCATGTGAAATTGAGCCTAATAACATTTAGCTTTACCGAAACTGGCATTTTTCACTCTGACTAGATTTTTTAAAGAATCTAGAGATTAAATTCAGTCGAGCTAATCTCAAAAGCTAAAAAAAGCTTCTTATACACCGTGTTTTTTTTATTTCCGTTAAATTCGACAGGTTGCTTCGTACGTCAACAGAAGCTACCTGGTATATCGGTTTTTGTTAAATTCGAAAAACATTTTTTTTACTTTTCATACAAAATAAATTAATATTGAGTTGATAACCATTTTAGAAGACACTTCTGAGTTAGTCAAAAATTAACGTCATCTATGACCGTGTTGGGATTACGACAGCTCATTTATACTGGTTGGTGATTAAGATTATGAATATTTTAAAAATGGTATGAGTTCACGGTGTAGATAAATCGCTTGACACAGGTCTTTGAATACTCTAGTGGTGTAGCTACAGTCGGAATAAAAAGTATTGATTATTCTTTACTACGTGTACAGGTCGATTCACAACAGCTGGCACGAATGGATTGAACGAAAGTAATGTCACTTGTCACTGTTGAGTGACGTTCTTTAAGGAAGGCTCCAAATATTTTGTAAACAAGTACATAACACTTCATCGTCATTCAAGAAAAAAATACATATAATCTGCACGCAACTGCAATGATATGGCAGAAAGGTAAATTTGACGGTTCGCTACAAATATTTCACTATCATGGAGTTTTTATTTAATTTATACCCTATTTTCACACTGACGCCGCAATCTTGGAAATCATGGTGAAAATATGCGAAACTCGTACGAAATTTAGATGTTTCATTACGACGTTTTGAGACAAGATTGTCTAAAAACACGTGTGTCGCTTGGTGAATCAACCTGTATTTAATCATTTTGTGATGCACACATAGACATTATCATTCACTCATTCAATCCATTCGTGCCAGCTCTTGTGAATCGACCTGTACTTGATATACGTAAATTCACGATCGTTGTATCATGTAAATTCTGTGTTACTAAAGAAACTTTTCAGCAAGCATACTCTTAATTTTGCTTAATTTATAAACTGGGAATCTTAAGGCACTATGCCGGCGGGTTTTTGCCACGCGGCAAAAGCCCGCCGGCATTTCGGCATGGCGGTTTATCATCGGCATTATCCAGAATCCAGGCCAATGGCCATACTGGTGGTGTGCCGGCGGCTCGTTTGTGTGGGATGTCCAGCGGTACAGATACTCGCTGAGTGTGCCTTCGGGCTGGTTAGGGGCCATTCATTTATTACGTAAGACAATTTAGAGTGGCAGAGGGGGGGTTGAACATGTCTTTATTTTTTCTTACAAGGGGGTGGGAGGGAGTTTTGATAGTTCTTACGTAAGATCAATAAAATGCGCAAAGTTAAGATTATACTTTTAAAAGTGTGCGAATCCGCGCGAGGTAGGAGGCGCGTGCTCGGTTGCCTATAGATAAACGGTTTCCATGTCACAATCCTGAAAAAACCGGAAATATAAGTGTATTTTTTTTTAAATAAAAATTAAAACAATCCAACCGTGTTTTTTTTCTTTACATTCTTACGTGAAATGTTAAAAAGGGGGGAGAGGGTCGGCCGATTCTTACTTTTTCATACGTAGGGGAGGGAGGGGATCAAAATGTGACAAAAATCGTCTTTACATAATAAATGAATGGTCCCTTGCCAGTATGGCCGGACACCGACAACACTAAATGCAAACACCACCTGCCTTAGACGATTTATGTATACGTCGTGTTATCCTGGCTGTTTTGGAATGTGGGAGGTACATGAGGGTTTCGCAGAGGTCCGTGCGGCGATCTACGAGTAGGCGTCGAAGAAGCTGTCTTCGGCGGGCGACTGGCTTAGGTGGTAGCTGTCAAGTCGCGACTTGCCTTTCATGTTCGTAGCGTGGATGCCTTTTATTTGCGGTTCAGTTTTTATATCTGCAATTGTATTCTGTAACAATATTATTTATTTATTCTAGGCAAATTTAATCTTTCCTATAAGGTCAGTCGGGGCAAGTGCGCAATAACGTCTCAGTTTTAGTTAGTTGCGTGTTTGTAAGATGTCATTTGTTGTATAATATCTGTACTTTTCAAGATTTTTTATTATTATAGACGCGCTTACCACGTGATGACCACGACCACTCTGTCAAGAGTGATAACGACAAGGAAGAAGAGAGACGCGCTTACCACGTTGGCGCACTTGCCCCGACTGACCTTAGGTATTCCAACTCTTAAACGTAGCACTTAAGCCCCTTAACCCTTTCGGTGCGCAAATCACTGCGCCATGCGGCTCACAGTGTGCATTAAATATCCCATATTGGTTAATCTTATAATATAATAATCCCATCAAAACATTACATGTAAAAAGATGCATGTCTCGCAACGCAGTTCTGCTACAACAAAAAAGTTTTGAGATGTAATGTTAAACCAAGTCAGTACCGGGGCCCGGTGTCAACAGAACTCGATTTCCACCGACTTGCCTATTCCGTGGAGGAACACATTTTACAGTTTTCAAATAAAGAATCCTCCACGGGTAAACTCTTATGTAGACTCGGTAAGTGTAGCTAGTTCCAACAGAGTTGAGGTGAATGATTACAAACACAGCTAGGTACATCAAGCACTGATTGCAAAAAAAGCGAATGAATGAAATGAATGTAAATAAAAACACTGAAATCTATATCTTTGATAGGTATAAAAACAGTAAAAAAAACCCGGATAAGTGTGAGTTGGACTCGCCCACCGAGGGATCCGTACTTGTAGTATTATGTAAATAGTTCATGATATGATAAACTGTATTGAGAGACAAACTCAACTTTGCTGTAGGAAAACTGTTGTCCCCATTAGTGGCGTGGCGTCAAACTTCTCCGAAGGCAAGCCAGAGTACTGTAGTGTACTGTTTCTTTGAGAGCGAGAAGAATAGAGTAGGGGAGAGTGGGGGAATTGCGGACACTTAAGCGAACATCTGAATAAAAATCATACCATTAACATTAAGCAGTCATTTTTTTTATATACTTAAAGTTTGGTTACTACCTTACAAAATTACCATAATCTTTTATTTTTAAATAATTTACAAATATTGAACATTAAAGAAAAACAAAAGGCTTTCTGTCCGGAATTATCCGGTACATGTGGGGTAAATGCGGACACTACTTGGAATATTGCGGTTATTTTGGGTACTATCCTACATATTTAATTCAACTACTCAGTACCAATTATCCACACATCAGTAGAAGTTATAACAGTAGGAGTTATGATAACTCCTACTACTCAGTTGGAGTTATTCACATAACAGTGTATACATGTAGATGATGTAGATGAGAATTATAAGAAAACGCGTGAAAAAAGTCTTTGGTACTTATTTTGAACTGCATGCGTGACTTTTCTTCTTGGAGACTATACACGCATTTCAGATGGTGCATGTGATCAAAAGATCGGGATAGTGAGGCACGGGGGCAGCTAGAACTCTAGAAAAGGCTGTGTCTGGTATTACCCCGCGTCCGTATTTACCCCACTCTCCCCTACTAATATGTTTGAAAATAGGCAAGCCGGTAGGAGTCAAGTTCTATGGACGCCACGCCACTGGTCCCCATACATCAACATAGTTCGTCGTGAGTTCAGTAACTGACAAAATAAGTTTGTGTTATGATTTTTGTGAATTTCATAATCAATAGTACATTGTGCGTGCACCGAGGGTAGTAAGAAGGGATTTACTAACGAGAGTCTATTAGGAGCCCGACGCCGTAGGCGGAGGGCTTTTAATGACTCTAGTTTGTAATCCCCTTACTGCCCGTGGTACACACAATGTTTTTCAACACATTTGCGAGGAAAATAAAATAAGACAAAAATTAAATTATTTACTGTCAAATTTTTCATATAGTCTTCCACAGATAATGCTAAGAACTGCGTTTAGTTTTCAAACTTGACAGGCAGTACCGCCAGATTGTACCGATTTTCAAAATAAAATTTTAAACTAAATTATTTTAATTGCATCAAAATAATTGCAAAAAATACTGAAATAATAGTTAAACATACCATATAATCTTTGTATACACTAAAATTGGTTTTGTAGCCAAGTTCTGAAGATGTGAAATAAGCCTTGGCTGATAAGAAACCTCCTTAGTCTGAAATGACGTACGGGTAGGTTCTATATTTTAAAACTAAACTCATAACTCCCTCGGGAGTTATAGATTTTCATACAGTTTTTTTTTAGTTTGATGTATTTTAGTAAATAATACTTAATACAATAGTTTTAAGAAACTTTTTGGTCTATCTTGCAATTCAATGTTGAATTTGCTATCGGTACGAATAAAGAACAGTAATTTCAAAATCTTGGTATCATTTCATGACATGTTGTTGTGTGCGTGACCCCAACTCCGCTGGAACTATCTATAATGGGTACTTGAAGATCACGCCTACAACATACTTGTTAACAAATAAAATACTTGTTAGAACACACACAGAAAAAACACAGATTATTTACTAACTTGTTTAAGGAAAGGTGCGCGGAAACATTACCCGATACTCGAGCGGCCTGCGCGCGGGCAGCGGCCGGATCATCATCTTTGTTCGGGTAATCGGCAAGTTGGGGCCCTTGAACGAGATCCAGTAAATGGTCTGGCTGCGGTGCTCGTCGGGAGTCACGTAAAATCCATTCAGATTGCTGAGAACACAAGGTAAGCCTTATTTTTTCAAAATTTAAAATTGCGGGAATTTCTTAAGTACTGTAAACAGAGTATAACGATGTTAGTGGTTTTTACAGTAACTCGTGTATTTGTTTCAAAATCATCTACTGATGATGGGATTCAGAGGATTTGAGGGAACTCCTCAAGTAGGTATAATAGGCACATGTATAGCTATTTAATGATCTTAAGGTGAATAATGACATTTCAACCATGATTTGGAAGCGGATGATATCTACCTAAACCTCCTTTTATTTGTATACAAATCCGACCTACTCGAATCACCTTAAGAAGCTACTTTTTAGGGTTCCGTAGCCAAAATGGCTAAAAAGGACCCCTTATAGTTTCGTAATGTCCGTCCGTCCGTCCGTATGTCACAGGCATTTTACTTGAAAACTACAAGACGTATACTGATGAAATTTGGAATATAGATGTCTTGTAGATGCCGCTACTTAGTTTGGCAGTTAAATAACTAAAATAAATATTTTTAGGAGGGGCATTCCATACATGTAACAGAAGCTAAATTTTTTTTTTCCAGCAAACATCAACGTGAGGTACATAATTCGATAGTTCTTTTAAAAACATTATAAGGCTTTTTGTACTTTTTTTTTTGATTAAGTGAATACTTTCAGAAATAATCGCTCCGAAAGATGCATAAATTGTGTCCCCCTCCCCCCCCCCCCCCCCTTTTAACTTTTAAACCGTAAATCCAAAAAATATGAATTAATCAGGAAGGTACGCTTAATAAATACATTCAAGGAAAATTATTTTGAATAGTAACAAATAAACCGTTTTGAAGGTATTGCCGAAATACCTCTCAACCAAAAGATTTTAAGTGCCATTGATTTACACGGCATTTAAGACCTTTTGCCAGTTGTTTATTACGACGTTTTTTGTACGGTGGTACGGAACCCTTCGTATACGAGTCCGACTCGCACTTGGCCGGTTTTTTAAGTATGCAAAACAACAAGAGACTAGAGAGACCCGCGGAGAACCTAGCGGCTTTAATCACCTTAAAAAATTCACCTTTCATTTAGAAATCGTTCTAGCTATCATGAATTCAAACATTCTCACTGTCAGACCACGGCTGAACTCGTCCATACACCCATGTTTATAAAATAAAATAAATCAATATCCACTCCTGGGAGTAGGAGATAAGGTACCTTTTGTCGCATTCTTTGTACCACCAGGCGCCACCGTGTTCGACTGCACACGATCCGTCTTTCCATTCATCATTATCCATGTCGAAAGCAGAAAACTTCTGTCCAGCGTGATACGATAATGAATCACCTGTGGACATATTCATGTTATATTTGAGTCGTGAGCCGTGAATCATAATTATTTCAACATACACCCAGGAAATGTATGTCATTTTCTGGGTGTATGTTGCGATAATTACGATTCACGGCCTTTACCTACTTCAAGTTCCTCAGTGAATTGAGCCAAAAATGTTGATTGAATTAATATAAGAAGATGTATTTTTTTGCGTAAGAATTATTTTTTTCGATTGTTTACATTATTTGATGTTAGCTGTTCTTTCTTATTTGCTCAAATATTAGCTACAAGAGATCCCTTAGCTCTTGTTTTTTTATATTCCTTTTAGTTTTTGTATTGTTTCTGCATGACTTTATATACAATAATTTTTTTACATACATATAACGAACATTGATGAATGTAAAGGTTAAGAGCCACGTACCGGCCGTCCCGTAATATGTTCCGAGGGTGCTTATTCTGAATCCTTCGAACTCTGGGCCGATCGTCACCACGGAATAGGCGGCATAGGCATCATGTCCGTTTTGCGTTTCGAGCTCAATCCGCATCTCATACAGCTTCTGATTGGTAAGGTAGTGGAGTTTCTCCAGGCCAAGCCAGAACTCGCCAGCGAGGTTACCGAATCCGTACTTATAGTCGGACCAACTTTTAAAGAAGTCCTGAGAGCCATCGAAGCGGTTTTGGAATACCTGAGGGTAGAATTAATTTAAAATTATTGTCTGATTGGACAACCTAGACAACTTAGCAAACTAAGTCATCAATTGTGTCGATACATATCAAATACACCTAAGGCCTCGATTTGGTAACTGTCAATGTAAACTTTATTTCTGTTTTGAATACTAGTAGACACAAAGTCCATTAATACATATACCTAATCAGACGATTTTGGTATGAATTAGGAGCGGATTGTCCTTGGAGTGGAGATCCTTGATGTCATTAACGTAACGGCATTTCCTCTATAGAACGTGGGCTGACCAAAAACGCTCACAGGAAAGAAATGAATACAGTTAATTAATACAGACTTGTGCGTATTAATTAGATTTCACTGACAACCAAAGTGTGTTATAACTTATAGTGTACCGTCCATCCACCGCCCGCGGTCGTGAGGTCGCAGAGCACGTAGAAGGGATCCGTGCCCTCGGGGTGGATCTTGAAGATGCCGGACACGTTGAAGCCCTGCATCTGGATCTCGTAGCAGTCCAAGGGATACCGCTCCGAACGGTCCACTCGATTCGATCTGTAGTACATATTATTATAACTATCATCTTTTTCGACTTACAGGGGTTTTCATTGGTCCATGTTCGACTTATAGAGGTTAAAGCTTCTGTACTTTTTGACTTCGTTAATAGCAAATCAGTGTAGTCGAATTTAAGCTAAATATTTAGCATGTTTTCTTAGCACGAGTACCTGCATTTCACTAAAAAGCTTGTTTAAAAAAATATATCAGAGTTAAATGTATTCTGGACAGAAATATGACAACGCAAGTGTAATATAAGATATTCCCCGGTATTTGTTTACTCGTAAGTATAGTTATTTACAACTGCTTACGTGTTTAACAAACAACACCACTCAAATTAAATAACACAGTGCGGTAAATTCTGTCCAGTACATTCCTTTCGTATAGTCAGTCATAGCTGTTATAGTCGCTATCCTTCTTTGTCTTATTTAATAAACAATTTTCCTCAAAATGCATATATTTTCCATAAAAACACCTTTTTCACCCAATGAGAACGTTTAAACAATATCCTATCAAATTGGTATTTTGTCTAAATAAACCAATCCTAGACATAATTTGACGAAAATAACAAACTTGAAAATACTTACCTAATTTATTTATTATCTGAACTGCTTTCATCAAGCTTTCATTGTAAGGAAATAATATCTGTCTTCGGCAAAAATTATGCATCGTGAGGGTAGAAGTTGTTTACTATACCAAGTAAGACAAGTAAAAAGTAGATCATATTACTCTGTTTCCGCTAAGTACGGTACCCTGGCAGGGATTCCTGAACTTCCATTTGTTATTTCCGAAACAAAAGAGTTTATAGCACTACATGTAGGTCACTATTATAAATATTAGGAAACAATCTTGATACTTGCTTGCAATCACATTTCTTCGCCTTCTGCTCCAGTAGCGTCCTCCGAAACTCAGTGATGAGCTTTGATGTCTCCGACGACTCTGGTCTGAAACCAAAAATTGCATACCATGTCAGAAAAATATATTTTTCTGTCCTCCGGCCGGAAAGCGTTACCTTGCCGGCCCCTGCGCTAAACGAAGATGCCACTGTCTGGCTCCGTCGAACAGAAAAATAGTATACGAACCTCCAGTACATAAGAAAGCCTCGGATCACATGTAATTGTCGGCCGAGGCGAAGCCGAGGAGATATTTCTTACTTTACTGGCCTCGGTATGTAATGTACTAGCCCTCATTCCGACCATCTATTTCCATCTTTACGGGCTGTAGGTAGCGTGAAAATGAATTAGATTTTAACCGACTCTAAAAAAGGAGAGGTTCTCAGTTTTTTTTTAAGTATGTTCCCCGACTACTTGAAGCGACTGGGTCGGTTTAGAAAATTATTTTTTGTTTGTAAGGGTTACATTAGCTTACCAAGTAACCCTATTGGCACCAGATCAGGATCTGATGGTGGGATTTTGGAGAAATCGAGGAAATTAGTTAAATATTATAGTTAATAGCGTTTTGGGTATTTTTTATAGTATTTTGTATTGGATAGATTCGATTGAAGTTGGTTATTTTATTTATTTATTATGCTTTTGACCTTTTGAGCTTTTGACCGCGACTCCGTCCGCGTGAAATTCGAATGTTGTGTTTTATGTCACCGGGAACGACGCGAAGACTTATAAGATTATGACTAATCTGAGTGGCTACAGAACTTACAGATGCACATATTTTACCGCAGGCTAAAAGTAGTACCGCTTTATACATTACTAGCGACCCGCCCCGGCTTCGCACGGTGTTTCTCTATTATATTATGCATGTATTATACATATATACCTTCCTCTTCAATCACTCTATCTATTAAAAAAACCGCATCAAAATCCGTTGCGCAGTTTTAAAGATTTAAGCATACATAGGGACATAGGGACAGAGAAAGCGACTTTGTTTATGTAGTGATACTATGTACGTAAGCCACCTTAAATTTGCCATGCGCGAAGCAGTCCCCCTAAGAAGCAACCCCTGTTAACTCCCCTGGGGTTGAATTTCGAAAAACGGTAAAATACCTACTTTTATGTGTATGTTATATGCGTCCTTCTATCTTGACCTCCTATAGTAACGGAGGCGGATACGACGCAAGCGACAATACCTATCCATAAGGTACCTTTTACCGCGGAACGTCACACATATGTATGAAGTCTCAGATTTCGTACTTTTAAAAGTCATATGTTCCTAAAACACCTTTCAAGCCCTATTTAGACCCATTAGGAAGTAAGCTTTGAAAAACGGTGAAATCACTTTTCTTAAAGAATGATGTTATATATATGTATAAAGTCTCAGACCTTTGAATACCACAGGTTTTCCTTACATAACACAAATTTTAACTCTCTCTCTGTTTAACTTCTTTATAAGTAGTGTGAATTATTAAAACTGTTAATACGAAAGACGAAATACCTCTAAATCAAAAAACCACGTTTCCACCCCTTACAAATAACCCAAACATTACATATTATCAACCTCAGTTTTTTTTCTTTTAGGAACTCAATTCCCAAAAATCCTTTCTCGTTCTTTCTCTACTATACGAGTACGTAAATAAAATATACCCAGCAAATTTTAAGGTAAGTAATTAGTAGTTGTAGTAGCTTTGCATGTATTGGCTTTGTTCATATACAAACTTTCAACCTCTATTTAACTTCTATCTATAGTCTTCTTTTAAGGTAATTGTAAAATCTTTTTTTGAAGAGTGTGTGTCCTCAAGTGTCCTGTCATATGTCCCCGCAACAAAGCTATTTAAACACCTTCAAGATCAATTTCTAAAAACGGTGAAATCACTTCGTAAATTATGATGATGAGTCTCAGATTACTTTAAGGTCCACCACGCACATTTTCAATCCCCATTTGACCTCTTTAGGGGATGAATTTCGAAAAACCGGAAAATCACTTTTCTCTACGTATAATGGTATGCCCCCCGGCGTGCGGTGTATACTTATAATATTTAAAGAGTTCCCTCGATTTTCCCAAAATTCCCATCAAACCGACCCACATAAAAAGGCCATAAGGGTTATTTTTTTACCATTTTGCTATGGAACCTTAAAAGGATCCCGACGAACTCAAAACCTAATTTCTTGAAGTCGGTTAATAATAAAATCGGTCAAGTACGAGTCAGATTCGCATACGAAGGGTTCCGTACCACCGTCGAGCAAAAATACGCCATAAAACAGCTTTTTTGTATAGGCATCCCTTTTTATTTTAAACTTTATTTTGTTTTTATTGTTTGTTGTTATAGCGGCAATGGAAATACATATTTTGTGAATATATCAAGCATTACCTATTACCATTATTAAAAATCAAGCAAAAAGACGCCAATAAAAACACGTTTCTTGTATGGGGACCCCTTTAATTTTTGATTTCATTTTCTTTTTTTAATTAATCTTTTAGCAACAATTAAAATACACATTCTGTGAAAATTTCAAGTCTCTACCTATCTATTACGGTTCAAAAGCTAGAGCCCTGTGACGCACGGACATACGAACAGCGGAGGCCTAGTAATTGGGTATCGTTGGCACCCTTTGGGTACGGAACCCTAAAAATGATGCAAAAGCACGGACTTAGTAGGAATGCATACCGCTTTGCTTTGCTTCCGCGCTATTGGTTTGTTAGTTGACTTATGCGCAAACAAGGCCTTATTTCCCCTTATTCACAACTTATTAACAATTTTATTAACCGTGCACAAAAAGATGGTAAATAAAATAAGCCCTGAATCCACCCCTGGCAATTTTCCACCTTGGCCCAGCCCCTAGTGCCCCTAGTGTTAATCCAGCGCTGTGGGCAAACACATCCTTTAGCCGCCTGGAGTTCGTTTTACCTGCGTTGACTTGTAAATACGAACTTGGAACCGGTCGCGGAGTACTGTCGGTTCTTAACTTCAGAGATGGTCGACACGACGGAGTCCACGCTCGCGGCCACGGCGTGCACGGCCGACTCCATTCGCGACAGCCGCGCGTCCAGCGTCGGCTCCAGGCTGGTACGCCCTTCTGTCATCACAAACTCCTAAATATTACTCACATACTCGTATTTACTCACATATTCGTAGTTAACATATCTCAGGGTTTGTCCTGAAGTTTCAGGATTTTTGGGATTATGACAGAATAGGCTAGACGACAAAAAAAAACTGTTTAGTCCGTCGGTTAGATCAGCGGTCGGCAACCTGCGGCCCGCGGGCCGCATTCGGCTCGTGAACCGCTCACTTGCGTCCCGCGAGCCCCCTGGCTATTTTCTATGTAAGGGTCGATATATTCAGAACTGTATAAAATCACTAGTTACTAACATAGTGCGGCCCGCGTCGAATTCGTTAGCTACTATGTGGCTCTTGGCTGCTAAAAGGTTGCCGACCGCTGAGTTAGATTATTTAAAAATATTGTACATGTATTTTTTCTTTTGTTTGACAAGCAAAAAATTACTAGGATACAGTACTTAGAAGTTTCGAGTGACGTCACTCTTTGGTACAATTTTCACCAGGGAGTGACGTCACAAGCCCCACTCTGGAAGTTTGATGATCTATAACTTTGTCGATTTTTAATAATTTGATAAACCCATGATAAACCAAAAAAAACGTGTCCCATATTTTTCCATAATCTAACCGACGAACTAAATAGAATTATATATTTTTAACCCAGTCGTCATCCATTAACTTTTAGATCGTTTATGAAGGTCCAAAGCGTGTCTTTTGAACTGAGTACTTTTTAGTGAAATTCAGACTTTTAAACACTTGGAAACTCTACTCATATACTTTTAGACACTTGACTCTAACCAAAATCACAGAATAAGAATGAGTACTACGTACAGAAGCCTCTCTCCCTAGCAAAACTGCCGTTCGCGTCCGATGACCGGACGGAGCTGACCCGCATCCGACCGTGTCTCTCTATCGCATAACGTGTACATTACGCGAAAAAGAAAGTGTGGAAAAAAGAGCTTTTTTCCACACTAGGGTTGCGATATTTAATAATAATTACCGCGAAACGGAATCGTGGAGTGAGTGAGTCAGTCCTGCCAAAATTAGAACGTTAAAGCGTAATATTTTGTAAACGGGTATCTGAATCGAAAAATGATTTTCACACACTTACCCGTATTTTTGAACGACCTATAAACGAAAGAAAAACACAAAAAAATGTTTTTCAAGTTTTTTTTTAAGACTTTGTATGCGTTATTCATTTGCATACTGATGTGAAATTAAAGCTTTCTTATGCTAAGTGTTTCAGCTAAGGCTTAGCCACACGGACGGACATACATGGCGAAACTACAGGGTTTCCACGCTGAACCTTAAAACCACGCTCAAAACTGATATAATACAGAAGTACTTGTAGATATTGGAGCACATGCTATGCATACAAAAATACTGCTAAAAATCTGACCTCGGTAAGTATATAATTAAATTGTAGTGTCTCATTTAAAATCGCAAATCTCAGTTTCGATATAGAACAAATTATGGCTATGATTTCAGTGTTCCGGGGAAGCCCTGGGTGTCTAAGTCAGTTCAGTTCAAGGAATGCACATAAATAAAAAAGTTTTATAAAAAAAAACTTTTGGAAGTTACATAAGTGCTACAGGTTAGGGTGGAAACGTTGGCAAAATGTTTATCTATACTACATAGTGGAGAAAAAGGCAAAGCTGACCCGTGCCGCTGCTGTCGCCGTGCGTCGGCGCTTGCACCGTCAGCAACTTCTTCACGTTCATCACCTCCGCCAGCACGTGGTCCATCGTCGACCCCGTCTTAAACCCAGCACCCTGACCTCGAATCGCTTTCATTAATTCCCCCAGATACTTAAGAATATCATTCGTCTTCTCATGAACTTCGATGTCCAATCGGTTGAGCTTGTAGTCGATGCTGTCCACTTTTTTCAAATACTTCTCACTGGATGTGATTGTCTCCATTATCCTCTCTATGACCTCCTCGTTCTCCTCTGGGCGTGGAGACAGCTCGACCCTGCTAACGTTGTCCCGCTTCTTGGCGTACATCATGGCATCAGTCAGTTCATTCTCGTATTCCTTCTTCCAAAGGGCGTCGTTTTGATAATGCACCATTGGATTTACTTTTTTTTCTCTAGCTGAACTACCGGTTATTGTGACGAATAGGCAGGAAAGTTGTAGGTACAAAATGTTTAGGATCATGGTGAGATGTGAACCGTCCGCGTGAACCGAAGCGACTGACAAACATTACAACAAACAATCGCGACATGTTTACAAATGCCAAAGAATAAAAACACTGCAAACATAAACCAAATTACGCTGCACCCGTATTTCTGATACGTATTTACTTACATGTTTTCATTGCATAATGGGTAGTCATAGTACGTAAGAGACCTAACGTCTAATATTAAATAAGGTAGACAGTAGTTGATATTATCTTGAATCTTAAGTTATTAGCAATAAGCGGGGCATTAACTAATAGGGATTAGCGTGTCAATCACTGGAGGATGTTTATATTACTTTCAACACACTTGCTCGTAAAGTGGCTATAGTTTACTTCTTCTTATGCCCGGAATGCCATTTATCACGCACTAGTGCGTTTTACTTTACATTACCGCACTAGTGTTTTGCATATTAAAAAGAGGTTTTTGTCCGAAAAAAGGTTATCATTTTTGTAGATAAATAAGCTAGTTTCAATCAAAATATGATAAAAGATTATACTTCATCAAAGTATCTACAAAATTACAGTAAGAATTCTCTATAGAAATACATAATCGCGCTCGACTTGGCAGGGGCACTGCGGCGGCAGATTATTCTGTTTATTATATTGTGCATATTTCTGGCTGTTTGAGGGTTGCGTCGTTGCCTCTGCGCGCGCATACGTCATTCAACCACATATCGGCGCGCGAAAAAATAAATGTTGTGCCATTTTGTATTAATATTTGTTTGTTTACCATAAGGTTAGTTTGTGATTGTTGCAACAAATTACGACTTCAAGTGACTAAGAACAATTAAATTTGACGCCGCTTGATATAATTAGTGAAGTATAAAATGCTAGTGATAGTTTGTTGACATCGAAATCAAAAGAAAAATGCGTAAGTATGCTTATGTTTTTTTTTGCACTAGTTAAAACAACGAAACCCAACCGTTCTTATAAAAAATCCCTTTTAGTGCCTATAATGAGTTAATGAGTTGGCCAATAAATAGAAACCGAGCTCGCTGTGATACATTTATTCCATGGTAAATGTAAAGTTTTTTTTTTTTTTTTTCAATAATTGTTCTAATAATTTTATGTTTTATATTTTTTCTACTCCTGTACTGTTATCTGTCTTTTACTTGGTCACGAACACTAATATAAGAACATACATAATATGAGTTCAGATAAGTCTATACTCTATTCCCCATAACAGCACTAGTGTCGTTATAGTCACTTTACGTTATTGCTAGCATCCACAGACTTCTAAATCTAGGTTAAACTTAGGTCAAGGATTAAGCGCTCAATTCTAACTTCACGATAAAAATTCACAACTACCAACTTAACAAACAATTAAATTCCTACGATTCATAAGAAAAACAAAACTTTCCGAATTAAATTAATTGATGCCAACATAAAAAAAAGTATTTTAATTATCGTCACATCGTGTCACCAGCCATATCAAAAAAAAGTTTACCATAGACACAACTGTCATGCCGGCTGTACACACTCGGAGAGACCGGACGAGACACGCGTGACGTCCATGTATTTTATATTTTAGCCTAGTCGTAGAAAAAGTATTGTATGCAACGTTGTATAATTAAGTCAAAAAACGCTCATTGCGTCTCTATTTGCGATACTCGCCGCATTCGCGGCTCGTATCGCAACTCACGCAATTCGCATTTTTTGAACCTTCTTATACAACTGTTGCATAAAATACTATTTTTCCTCGCAAATGTGTCCAAAAAACGTCGTATGATACTCGTGGACTTTGGTCATTACAGTCTCGGCAATACAGCCTCGACTAGTGGCTTTTTCTTCATAAAATGATGTACACAACACGGGAGGTAATAAAGAAAGCCCTTGATCGCATATCTACGTCCCTCGGCCTGCAGCTCGGGCCGCAAACATCTGCGATCTGCGGCCTTTCTTTATTTTACCACCCTAGTTGTGTAATGTAGTACTATTTCAACACACTTGCTCGTAAAGTGGCTATAATTTCCTTGTTCTTATGCCCGGAATACGGCTTATTACGCAAAAGTGCGAAACTACTTTACGTTACCGCACTAGTGTAAAAGCACATTACACTTTTTTTAAATCTCCAAAAAGAGGTTTTTGTCCAAGAAAAGGTTATCATATTTGTAGACAAATAAACTAGTCTTAGTCAAAATAAAATATGACAAATCATCAAAGTATCTACAAAATTAGAATACCTATATTTAAACATTAATTATTAAAAATTCTCTGTAGAAATACACAATTACTCTGTTTATTATATTGTGCATATTTCTGGCTGTTTAAGACTTGCGTCGTGGCCTATACATACGTGAACCTGCGCGCGCATAAGTAATTCAACCACACATCGGCGCGCGAAGAAATATATCTTGCGTCATTTTGTATTAAGTAATATTTTTTTGTTTACCATAAGGCTAATTTGTGAGGATTTGTGTAATGCTAGTGATAGTTCGTTGCCATTTAAATTAAAAGAAAAATGCGTAAGTACCTAAGCCTATGAAAATTTCATTCAATAGAAACAACAAAAGACCCAGCCGTTCTTATAAAACATATTTTTGGCATAGGTACCTACTATGATGATAAGTAATGTGTTAGGCGATAAATATAAGCCGAGCTCTCTGTGATACATTTATTTCAGGGTAAAAGAAACGGTTCAACCCAAAAAAAATCAGTAAATGTTCTAACTATTCTAATATTTTATATTTTTTTTCTCGCAAATGTGTTGTAAAACGTCGTATGATACGAGTGCGCGAAGTAATGACTGTACTGACCAGTGCCCACGAGTAATGTACTACTATTCTCATTGATCAAGCAAAATGATATCGAGATAAGAAAATGGGATATGAGGCGTCGGGTTGCGGAAAAGCCCGCATAAACCTACGATTGTTCTTTTATTTAATTTTTTTTTATTGTATATTGTAATTGTATCATTTTCTAAATTGATTTTTCTTTACTGCTGGCGGGTAGTAGTGGACGGTTTTTATTCTTGTAATTACATTTTATTGATATATAGGTTAACTTTATTTATATATTATTATTTTATTGCAAATATGACTCAACTCAGCAGCAGCCCAGATGATGACCTTAGTGACCACTTCCTTTCCTTTTCATCTAGTGATGACAGTTATCACAGCATTCCCCCATCACTTCATGATCAATTAGATGCACAATTTAATGATGTTTCTAAAAACTTTAATATAGTACATATAAATGCACATAGCATCCCCGCTCACTTTATAGATTTAAGTGTTACTTTTAATTTGCAAAATGTACATGCAATACTCGTCTCGGAATCCTAGCTCAAACCCTGTCTTCCGTCTACTTCTTACTCATTGCCCGGTTTCGTGTTGATCCGGAATGATCGCACGTTAAAGGGCGGCGGTGGAGTTGCCATCTATCTTCGTTCTCATATTCCCTTTTCTATCATCAGCATGTCAGCACAATCTCCTTCTGACTCCGCAGAGTACTTATTTCTTGATATAACTTTCTCTCACACCAAACTCCTTCTGGGCGTATTTTACTCTCCTTCCCTCGACGTCAATTATTTCGCTTCATTCGAGAGGCTCTTGGAAAATCTCATGCCATCTTTCAATCATCATATCGTCATGGGTGACTTTAATACGTGCCTTCTAAAAGATGACCACCGGACAAAGTCCTTAAAATCTGTTGCAGAGGCCTGTAACATGCATATTCTTCCCTCAAATTCCACGCACCACTTCCCTAACTGTTCTCCGTCTCTTTTGGATATCACTTTGATTTCTTCTAAGTGTCATGTTGCTAAATATGGACAGTACTCTGCGGTTGCCTTTTCATATCACGATTTATTATATCTTTCTTATAAGATTCGACCTCCAAAACCTAAAGCCAAAATCCTCTTTCAGCGCAATTTTAGTAGAATACTCGTAGATGCTGAAAAGCTCCGCGAAGATGCACTAAAGCTTGATTGGGATGTTATTTTTGAAGCTGAGTCGGTAGATGAACAAATCACAATTTTTAACTCCCTTCTTACACAGTTGTATGACATTCACGCCCCGATTCGTGCGATAAAAGTAAAGCATCTTCCTGCTCCCTGGCTTACAAAGGAGATACGATCGCTCATCGAGAAAAATAATCTTGCCAAATCTAGATACAAGGCCGACTCTTCGGATAAGAATAAAGCTCGATACCACGCTTTAAGGAATCGGTGCAGCACTGTTTGTCGAGATGCTCAAAGACGCCATATCCACAAGTCTGTCGAAAACGGTGATCCAGCTAAAGTTCGGAAATTTTTATAGTCGCTTGGAGTTGGGAAATCTCAACAGAACTCCTGTCCCAAAGATGTCAATCTTGAACAGTTAAATCTGCATTTCACGTCTTCTGCTACGTTTAGTGGCCCCACTAAAAGTGGGATGCTTTCATCTCTCCCAACTCCAGACTGATCCCTTCTCTCTTGCTCAATTTTCTGTCAGTGATGTTAAAAAGAACGTAGTATCCATTTCCTCTAATGCCGTCGGTGTTGACAGTGTGAGTCGTAGCATGATCCTTCCTCTCCTTGATCTTCTTGCTCCTATAATTACTAGCATCCTTAATACCTCAATTTCATCTGGTGTTTTTCCCTCAATTTGGAAGGATGCTGATATTATCCCATTACCTAAGAAAGCCAACCCATCCTCCTTCTCGGATTATCGTCCTATTTCAATTCTTCCCTTTCTATCCAAAGTCTTTGAGCGCCTAGTTTCCCAGCAACTCCTATCCTTTTTAATCAAAAATGATCTCCTTAATCCTTATCAGTCTGGTTTCCGTGCTGGCCACAGCACGACTACGGCACTCGTGAAAATTACAGACGACATTCGGGCGGGCATGAACGATCGCAAGCTGACTGTTTTGACATTGCTAGATTTTAGCCATGCGTTTAATACAGTGGATTTCGATATCATGCTGGGGATACTACGTTCTCTTAACATATCTCCTGCGG
Source organism: Eudemis profundana (assembly GCA_947034925.1). Classification (NCBI taxonomy): domain Eukaryota; kingdom Metazoa; phylum Arthropoda; class Insecta; order Lepidoptera; family Tortricidae; genus Eudemis; species Eudemis profundana. The sequence continues at coordinate 35,073,621 of OX344794.1, forward strand.
TTATTGACTGGTTTCGTAGTTATCTGATCGGTCGTCGGCAGCGTATAAAGGTGGATGCTTCTCGTTCTTCGTGGTGTAGCACGCTAGCCGGCGTTCCTCAGGGCGGCGTGCTATCTCCTCTGTTATTCTCTATTTTTATTAATTCCATTACACATAGCTTATCTTCACATTATCACCTTTATGCCGACGATCTTCAAATCTATTCTCAAGGTTCACTCGAAGATCTCCCATCTGTAATTTCCTCTACAAACTCAGATTTGGAGCGTATCTCAGAGTGGAGCAATCATTATGGTCTAACCGTGAACCCAGCCAAAACACAAGCTATCATCATTGGCAGCTCAAAATTAGTCCCAAGAGTCGACCTTGTAACCCTTCCTCGTATCTCTTTCAACGGCGTCTCGATTCCTTTCTCTCACCAAGTAAAGAACTTGGGCGTTATCTTGGATCGCACTCTTTCTTGGGGGCCCCAAGTGAATGAAGTGAGCAGGAAGATGTTTGCCGCTGTCGGCTCTCTAAGAAGGCTTCGCAATTTCCTTCCCATCGCTACTAAGATTGCGCTTTCTCAATCACTACTTCTCCCTATTCTTGACTATGCTGACATTTCCCACATCGATCTTTCTGAGGAGCAACGTAATAAGCTTGAGCGCATTCAAAATATCTGCATCAGATTCATATTTGGGTTACGCAAATATGATTATGTCTCCAGTTTTCGATCCCAACTCAAGTGGCTCCCTATCCGTTTTCGACGTAACTCTCACACTCTTTCTCTCCTTTATAGCATTCTTTTCACTCCAGCAACTCCCCGCTATCTTAAAGAGCGTTTCAGTTATCTTTCGTCAACAAGATCCGCTAAAAACCTTCTCTTAAATGTTCCTTCTTCTCAATCAAAATTCTATACGAATTCTTTTACATTCCAGGCCGTACGATTATGGAACTCGTTACCTCTTATGTTAAGAATCCCTTCCCATTTTTAAAACCAAAATTAAAGAGCATTACCTATCCCTCCCATAATTTAAATTGTGTACTTCTCCAAACTGTTTCTTTAAAATGTCTGCTGTCTGTTTTGCGGTTAATATTTCCCCCTATTTAATTATTTGTATTTATGTATGCATATGTAGGAACCGCCCTATGCTACCCGAACCGAACAACAAGCATGCCAATATTGGTCTGTTCTGAATACAGGGCATTTCCGTCTTTGATGGATTTGGACAGAGGCGCCAACGGCAGAAGTTGTCCAAGATAGCAAGGTCTTTTTCCAGTAATAAATGCTGTTGGCTTGGTTGACGTACATAAGTGGCAGTGCCTTATTGAGCATGATAAGGTCCAAAGCTGCGACCATCGAGTACTCGGGACTCGGTCCACTCAATAAACATTCTTTGGAATCATTTTGATGAACATATGCTTTAATTACAGTGAATACTGCAAGGTCCTGAAAGACAGTGCAGCTGCCAACATGTTGCTCTTTAAGAAACACCCGGGGGTCACATGTAGAGTTATTTGAGGTAGTTCCAACGGATGCAGAGCAACATCAACCCCCAGATTTAATTAATTAAATCAGAGATACATAAAACCATAAACATATAATGTTCTACAATGTTACTTACGTGTCGTTTGTGCTTGGTGCAGTCTCTCAGAAACAGACTGTAGTCCGTTCTGAACCGATGTCAGTCTTCCTTCGATTTCAGGGGCAACCTGTAACACTTTGAGAATTTCCGTTAGATATTTCATGATACTGGCTGTCTTTTCGTGAAAATTATCATCGAGATGGTTTAGCTTTTTCTCAACTGTCTCTACCAATTTCAAATATCTTTCGCTAGACATTAGAGTTTCTACAAATTTCTCCACCACTGCTTCGCCCTTTGACGGCCGTTTTGACGGAGTACGCCTGGTGGGTGTTGGTGGGTTCCTGTCAAAATACGTCACTTGAAGCTCCTCAGAGGACGCGCTATTCATGTTTTTATCATCCTTCGCGTTGGAAATAATTAATAGTGATAAACTGAATATTATTTTCAAAAGTAACATATCGATGGGACTGCTGCCTTTGCGGCTTAAGAAGCTGTACTGATTGTCTTCCAAAGTAAAAAATACTTACGAACATATTTTAAAAACATCTGTGTGAATGCTAGCCATTGTTGCGCTGGAAACGTACCCACTTAGTAAGTATAGGAACTTACTTAGGTGCCTATTGAATGTTTGGTGTTTTTAAATACAGGTAGTCACACTGAATACAAGGCATTGCCCACTGTTTCGCTTGCGAGCAATGCAATCGTAAAGCGCTACATGAAGAAAAAAGTGATGTGTAACTAGGTAAGTTTGCTAATTGCTAGTTATCTTCTGGTCGGCAAAACAATGCGAACTAATTGCATGTATGACTGACAGCGCAGGCTCGACAGGTAAACTCACTTCATCATCACTATCTTTATGTCATCGTAAGCCTCCCCCAAAGTCGTCCATGAACGACATGGACGACTTCTAAGTGCGCTTACTGGAGACCGAGGAGCATTACCTACAGGCGGAAGAGGTTCAGCCAAAAGATGGGTGAACAGCATCAAACGCCTTGCTTGTTTCAACTGAATAATAGTGGCACAGAAACGGTTCTTCCACCCTTCCATATTTTGGCTGGACCTCTTCCGCGTGTAATGTCCCTCGGTCTCCACCTCCAGTAAGCGCACTTAGAAGTACCTACCTAGGTACTTATTTTGCTCGCCATTAAATAAAAACGTGTGCGATATGTACTTTTCTTTACAAAGAATGTGATTACTCTAATATTAGTTAGTTTTTATCGTATTTATTTGTTTAGTTCAATTTAAGTATAATATATCATGGTTTACATATCGTTTATATATCTTTATTTGCAGACTCTAGACAAGTTCTTATAACTACCATTTCTTCAAGTCGAATTTTATTTTTTTGCGCAGTAGTTAAGTAATCCTAAAAAGCAATAAAAACGTAATTTATTAACATAACATTTATAGGTAGATACCTAACTAAATAAATTGCCATGAGTACATTTATAATAAATTTCTACATTGACGTAAGCAAGACGAGTGAATATCTTTTTTTCGTGACCATACTCGACTTATATCAATTCAATTTGCGTGGTACGAGCAATATCAAGCAACAGCCGAATTGTCTGGAAGGCACTTGTACAAATATTATAGTATTTAAACGCTAACACTAAGACGTGGCCGCCATGACGCGGCCAGCGGTCCTGCATTCTGCGGGACAGACTCGGATTTCAAGTTTCGGTCCCGCAGACTCGCAGCCAGCGTGGCCACTGGCCAGTGCGGATGTTTTGGTGTGATTCTGGATAATTTAGACCGTAAGAAAGTATCTAGATGGAAACAAAACAAATGTCCCGTCCCGTCAATTACCCGTTTCGTCACTTTCCGATTTAGTAGGTCGAGTTAGTAGTTAGTAGTTTCGAGTACATCAGTTTTCTATTTGGTCAGATTCCGATTTAGTCAGATATAAATGCTGGTCTGTCGCAGCCAACCGGAGAGACGCGCCCTCAAGAGCGCGTGAAGTTCGGGTTCCTCCAAAGGAGAAGCCCCCACGCACCGATGTGGATAAGGAGGGCTTCACAATGGTGTCGAGGAAGCGCAAGCCGCGCAAGAGTCAGTGTGGTACTGCAGAACCGGTTGGTTCTGGTCTGCGGGTCGCCACACCGAGCAAGGCGCTATATGTATCGCGCCTACATTACACCGCCACGGCTGATGAGGTGGCGGAGTACGTTCGTCAGAAGACCGGCTTCTCGCTGAGGGTGTTCCAGCTGCGTTCGCGCCACTATGTGCACTTCAGCTCGTTTGTGGTGCGCGTGCCGCGGCCGCTGCAAGAGACCATCGCATGTGCTGACTTCTGGCCGAAGGGTGTCGTGTTTCGACGGTTCCGGGGCAACCTGCCGAATCCTACACCGGAGACGACGATGCAACGGGGCCACGCCGTTTCGTCGCCAAAATAGATATATTATTCTTACGTTTCATGACGCATTGGTTTTTTTACTGTAATGTCATGTTAACATGTATTTATAAATAAATAAATAAATAAATAAATAAATAATAAATAAAATATCTCTAGGTTTTTGGGGGTGCTGATACCAAAAATTTCATGTCACGTCACAAATCGGCACCCCCAAAAGCCTAGAGATTTTTAAATCTGACAAAATCGGGAACTAACCTGATAGGAATTGACCTACTAGGAAACTGACAAACCCGGAAATTGACCTTATCAAAAATAAACCAAATCAGAATCTGATTTACTAGGAACTTGACGAAGTCGGCATGAAGCCTTCTAGGAATCTAACCAAAGCGAAACCTAATAAGAAAGGAAATATCCTATTAGGAATCTGGCGAAAACACAATCTGACTTACCAGGAATCTGTCAAAATAGGAATTAGACATAGATAGCCTTCATGGAATCTGACGAAAACGGAATCTGACCTACATATGCTACCCGACGTCATCGGAACCTGACCCCCATTGCCGGAAACACGTGAAGTTGGCCGACCAAACGTGGCCCACGTGTCCTATTCGGTACAAAACCCAAGTTCGAGTCATAATACCGAAAGCATCATTTTTAAAATAAGGAATTTATAATTTCTTATTTTGATATACTGTAACCAAAAAAATGAATTTAATTAGAGTTACATTCTAATATACCCAAATGCATCTTAAAATAAAATAAAATAAAAAATAAAATAGTTTATTTTTGCAAGTAGGCCCTCAAGGGCTCTTTTACAAGTCTGAGTCTAAATATGTATGTATTATTTCATTTCTTTTCTTTTGGCGCTTCGGGTAGTGACCTTCTGGTGAGAAGAAGCGCCGGAAGAAACTCACCAGTTTCTCTTTTTTAAAAACAGGTATGACATTATTACATTCTATTTCATTAATACGTTATAATAAACTTATAACTACAACTTATCTATGTACCTACCCATGATCCGTCAATTCCGTCTAAGTGTTAAAATAAAATATGCATGATACCTGGGTTAGGGTGATTCGAGTCGGTCGGTTTTCCATACAACCATAAAGGGAGACATCGTTTGCTTCCACGGCATCAATTATGTTTAAAATGTGTTTTATTTTATAGATTGACACATTTCGTCTGCGAGATGAAACACACATATTAGTCAGAACGTGACAGATGCTTTATCATTTATTTATCGCACGACAAAGCGTAGCATCATACGATTACAGAATTAACGCGCAATTGGGCCTTTAAGGTCAGCGCCATCTATTAGCATAATTTGAAACTAAACGTTTTTAGCTAAAATTATATATTTTTTTGGCGTTTTTAGATCATTCCTGGCAAATGGCCAACATTTCTGACATGTCAGGAAAATTCCCTCTGGTAACCTTACTCACGGCGTGACGTCTCGCGAAACTTAAAACCACTGTATCGTCATTTATTGTTTGTCAAACAGAACAAAAGGTACCTACATATTTTTTGAATAACCTAACTGAAGGACTAAACAGTTTTTTCAATCATCATGCCTATATTGTATTGCTGAGATCTGAGTTAGTGAGACTGAGTTTTAATAAAACTGCCATGCCAATGAGGAGCTATCCCTGGTCGTGCGGCGCGTACCGTACGCTGTCAGTAGATATAGTGAGAGAGAGAGCAAAGGTTGCTTAACTGTACAGCGGCGCTCGCGCGTCGCTCGTTATAGCATAATCAAATAATATATGATAACAGTTGATACTTATCGCTCAACTAGCGAGAACTGCCGCTCGAAAAATCGAAAACATGTTAAAGGTAAGTATTGCATAATTCTGTTCCTGTTATATTTACTCTTCTCTGTTTATTGTAAATGTGTTAATGTTTCTTTTCTGATGTCATATTAATCTAAACAATGTATTATATTGAAAACATGCCAAGTAGATACATACATAACCTATATCTAAATATTTCAAGCCGCAATCAAATATGTTTTCATTATGGATTGACGTTTTTCCAATAAAACTGTGATCTTTGTTTGATGAAGATGAAACAGTGTATCAAAAAACTGTCTTGATCGCGATTTCAACGTTCTCAAATTCTATGCCTAAAAAAACCTATAACATTGGACTTTTTTAGATATGGCTCGAGCGCCCTCGCGCCCTGGTTAAATAAAATACGTGAAAGGAAAAAAATGTGTGGGCGTTCCGTTTAAATACGATGGTAAATCATCCTCATGGATGAATATTCATATATTTACTAAATCCATAAGGTTGGTACGGTGGTGAAAAATTAACAGTATTATGTATCCAGGGTCTAGTGGCGTTGGTGACCGGAGGCGCCTCCGGGTTGGGGCTGGCCACCGCCGAGCTACTGCTGAAACAGGGCGGGCGCGTCGTGATTTGCGACCTGGCCTCGAGCCGCGGCCGCGACGTCGCCAAGGGTCTGGGGGAAAACGCCGCCTTTGTACCTGTAGACGTACGTACCTGTCTGGATATTTATTAAGATGAACGAGCATACAGCCATACAGAGGTTTAAGAATCCAGAATAAGTATAACAATGTGGGTCAAATCGTATTTTGTTTATAAGTAGCTCGCAACAATTACTGTACCTATCTTGCCGTTTTCCTAGTGGCACTTTAGGCGAAACCAGTATTACCACTATTACCAGTGAAACGATGAGCTTGGCGACAAAACTACCTACTCCTACACGACAAAACTCCTTTGACTGGTTGGTTCAAGTAAGAATAATTTAATTTTGTCTTGAAGCCTGTTTTTTTTAATAATATTCGCATCCGCTCCATCAGAAAGGGTTACAGACTTTCATTACTTGCCAGGTGACGTCGGAGGCTGATATAAAGACGGCTCTGCAGAGCACCAAGGACCACTTTGGGAGGCTCGATGTGGCCGTCAATTGCGCCGGCGTCGGCTCAGCGCAACGCATTTACAACTTCAAGAAGGACCAGCCTTTTGACCTCAAAGTGTTCCAGAGAACCATCGAGGTACGACTAAGAAAACCCAAATATGGTGCTCGACTTCCGCGAAACTGTCATATTTGATTAAGTAAAAATCGGGGATGTCACGAAAATATAGGAAACCCCTTTGTCCAAACATGCCGCGAAATGCTGTCAAAAACACCATTCACCACTGTGCTGCCAGCTGGTGAATTTATGATTTCTGAAAACCCTCATTACAGTCACACACAAATATCTAATAAGACCTTATCACTGTAGGAACAGGTGGAGTAGTTTCAGATGTTTTCGCATAATTTTTATTCATATATTTATATTTTATCATATATCTACCTACTATTGCCGGTGACAGTATACCTCAGGATTGTTTCTCTTTTTACGACGGCCGAATAAGGGATACCTAAATTTAAATTTCCTAATAAGTATCCTACCTATCTGGAATATCCTCTAACTGTTAAAGGATATTCCAGATTACTTAGTATTCTGCAACTTTTCTGTTTGAGTCTAACAGAACAAACAAAACTAATCGATTGTTATATGCATGATGTCAGGTAAATCTCGTGGGGACGTTCAACGTGATCCGTCTGTCTGCCGGCATGATCGGCAGGAACGCGCCCGACGCGGACGGGCAGCGCGGGGTCATCGTCAACACGGCCAGCGTCGCCGCCTTCGACGGACAAGTAACTACCTACACATATATTATACTTCAATGGTCTAGTTCACACTCGTACTAAGTACGAGAAAAGTTTCGTAATTAGCACGTTAGTAGGTATACAAATTTTAAAGTTGCAATATTATTGGCCAAAAATAAAATATTAGTACGAGTGTGAACTAGACCATCGACTTATACTTTTATTTTTTTCTTATACTTTATAATCATCATTATCAGCCCATACCTACGGAGTGGAAAAAATCTATGGGCCCTGGAGGGGAACTACCTTAAATCCTTTACTTAGCTCATTTTACTGAAAGGAAACATTCCTTTATTTTTCAAAAGAATCAAAACTGCATTAAAAGATTTTGTAAAATTAGCTTGTCTCACCCGGGAATCGAACCAGCTAAAATTCAAATAACAAGCACTCACTATTTTATTCTACTAATCGATAGGATTATTGTTCTAGATAAAATCTCTCTAATAAACATTTGGTCTTACAAGCAAAACAGATCGTGAAATCTATCATTAATTTTATTTTATCAACAATTCCATTTCCAATGCAAAGGCCAAAAAATCTAAGAATGCAGCTTTGTTTCTTTCTAAAAATAAAAGAATGTTTCCTTTATGTAAAATGAGTTAACTAAAGGATTTAAGGTAGTTCCCCTCCAGGGCCCGTAGATTTTTTCCATCCTATATACCTACGTCCCACTGCCGCTCACAGGCTATCTCTCATAAATGAGATGAGAAAGAATGGGCAGTAGTCCCCACGCAACTGTAGGTAGCTATTTACTCAGTAGCGAGTTCAAGTTGCTATTAAGGCTGTTTCCCTGCTGGTCACTTTAAGAAATAGACTTCTGAATTGGCTCGTAAAGTGTAGTGTGTATTCAATAGGTTCTCCTTTATGTCTATCGTTCTGTTCTGTGCCAAGTCTCTCTATCAGAATGAATGGAGATGAGCTCGCATAAGAGGTTTCTTGTTCGATGGAAGCCACCTACTGTTGCCCTCTACGGTGGGACGTGATCGATAGATTTTTAAACGCTCGCTCGATCTTACAGATTGGACAGGCGGCGTACTCGGCGTCCAAGGCCGGGGTTGTGGGCATGACGCTCCCCATCGCACGCGACCTGGCCAAACAAGGCATCCGGGTCGTCACTATTGCTCCAGGTAGGTACATACCTAAATGGTATCTTTTCCCAACTGCTACCACTCTTTGTGGGTGCATGTAAAGAAATTCAAAGGCAGACCAACCCATTGTGACTGCTAATTAACACTTCTGCAACCACGTAGCGCTACGCGATACATTCGTAGCCAATAACAAGGCAAACACCGTATGTAGTTACGACTAGTAGCTCCCGCGGACCGGGTGGTTCCCGATGTTGAAAGTGTTATATTTAATAAACTAGACATATAGTTGGATCATTTCTATGTATTTAAGTATTATTATATTTAAATATGTACATGTATAAAGCATTGCTTAGTTTGGTTGGGACTATATCGATTTGTGCAAGACTGTCCTGAATATTTATTTCAGTAGGTATGTAACCACATTATATAGTTACCTATTAAGCGGGAAGATATTTGGCAAAAATCAAGACCATTAATCCTCTTTCTTGTAATGTTGCCATGTGCATTTTTTTAATAAAACCTTTTTTAGCGTAGTCGCACTCTACCTAGTTACATTTTTAAATGAGCTATTTATACGATCATATAATAAGTACGTGGAAATAACCGAGTGAGCGATCGCTTTTAGCGAGGGGAAGGATGTTCTAGCTAGAACATTCTCCCCCTCGCATTTCATTCTTTGTCAAAGTAATGGTCTATACTCTGTCTATAGGATCAGTGGCGTAATTATACCCTCTGAGGAATTTTGCTTACTCTACCACCCTATTGTTACGCCACTGTGTGGGATGTCGGTAGTAAATGTTATTTTTGTTAATGTGTGTGTGCAGGATTGTTCCGGACGCCGATGATGGAGCAGATGCCGGAGCCGGCGATCAAGGCTCTGGAGGCGCAGGTGCCGTTCCCGCCGCGCCTCGGCCGCCCCAGCGAGTTCGCGCAGCTCGTCGAGACCGTCATTCGGAACCCTATGCTCAACGGCGAGACGATACGGCTCGACGGCTCAATTAGGATGCAACCCTAAACTTGAAATCATTGAGTGAAATAAGGCCTTGTTATATACTCTTTTTAACAAACCGATTTTATTTCAGAAGTTTTTTCCCCAAAGTACTAATTAGCCAATTCCTGGTTAATTAACTTAAGTGACTGCAAGCGCGACAATCGCATTAAAACACGGCGGAGCATAACACAACGCGCCTTTTCAGAATATTACAACTATTAAAAAACACTTAAAATTAGGGATGTAACGATACCGATATATCGGTATCGCCGATTATATACAATACAACCGATATTTGAAGAGCGCGAAAAGAATCTGCTGTATGAAAAAAAATCTGCAAAAAGTAATTTCAGTAACTGACTTGTATTGGTCTATTAAATTACGCAATGATAATTACTATGTTAATTAAATCTTTGGTTCTTAATAAAAATATTTTTTGAATTTTGAGTGGACTATTTATTTATTTTTACTTTACACTTTCAAGGTTGACTCTCTGTTAAATATAGCCAAGTTTTAGGTATAATAAGGACACACAAATATCTGAAGTTCATACTTCATTATTTACTACTTACAATATATCGGTATCCTATCGGCAAAACTATGTATCCGTTACATCCCTACTTAAAATCCTGTACTTAACCGTTTGGACGCCAAGAACACCTAAAGGTGTCGTGTACTTTCGTGTCCACCACCCAAGGACCATTAAAACAAGAGGACTGTCATTCTCCATACTTTGGATTGTAACCCACCGCTAGGGGTTTTCCGGACAAAAACTAGATGGCGCTAAAAAACTAAACAATTAACGATGTTATAATTGAACAAAGAAACATAGTATAGTAACAATTAGTTCGTAAACAGCTAATAAATAAATTCTAACATTTAAATACTGTGTCACGTTTGCAAAGGGCATTTCTCCAGAAATATGTCTGCGACTCATTCATCTGTCTCCATATATTTAGTATGAAAAAGGGTCAGATGAATGAGGTGACCGCAGACATATTTCTGGAGAAATGCCCCAAAGTTGAATAATTGTAAATAATATAATTCTTTTACCAAGCTTATAAATAGATGGCGTTGTAAATTCGGGAAACAGCTTTTTGTGTGGAGAATGACAGTCCTCTTGTTTTAATGGTCCTTGCCACCACCTAAAGATGTCAGATAGCGAGGGGCGATATAAACCTACATGTATAACCAGCATAAAGTTCAATTTCGGTTTTGACAGTGTTTGAAGAAAGCGTCGGCAAGGCGTAGCAGCTCCGCTATCTTCCCTCTCGCTCCCGCAGAAACCGCGCAATCTGGCAGCGATTTCGCGCCTTACGACTTCCGACCACCACGGCTGCCTCGGGCATGCCTACCACCACCTCCAAGAGTGTCTCGTGCTGTGTTAAATCGGACTGGTATAGACAGTGACTCTATGTGTATTGCGACAATTGTGTGTGTCGGCCATACAGGACTGCTAATAAAACCCATCTGTAAGTACACAAGGCGAGCCGTACTATGGCGGCTCGCTTACACTAGTATACGTAGGGCACACGGACTGACCCTTACTTACTAGCGACCCTGTGCGTGACGACATAACGATGAACCCGACCCACCACGCGGGTGGGCCGGCGGGTCGGCCGGAATGGCGGGGAGACCCGAACAGTCTCATCCAGCTGCTTTTGACCTTCCTTCAGGAGGCTGATGAAGGCTTGATGGAACGGTTCTGGGACTTCGCTATGTCCAGGTCTCCGTCGGCTGGCCCTCATGGCGCGACCGCGACTGGGCCCCCTGTCGCTCCCTCCCCTTCGTCCCTCCTGCCCCCTCCGACTCCGGAGCCTGCAAAGGCCCAGGTCTCTTCAGTTTCGATCCAAAACGCCACCACCATGACCGCGACGCTGGCCGCCAAAGGCAAGCCCCAGGCCCTCAAGGCCCCCAGGGCCCCAGTGCCCCCTGTGCCTACTGCCGAAGCCACCAGCACCGCGATCGAAAAAGCCGAAAAAATGGACATTTCATCCCATCCCCCATCCCAGGAAAATCCAACATCATTGACTCTGCCACCTCCCAATTCCAAAGGTGCACCTACAAACAACTTAAATACCGCGCAACCGTCTGGGAGCACCAAAAACGCGGTAAAAAGCGACAACCTTAGACTCACTCAATTCCAAGAATTGCCGACGGCCGCAGTGACCAAGGTCGCTAGTGCGGGGAAAGTGGCAGAGTCGATGAATTTTATCGACTCGACATATAACTCCATAACTGAAAATATCTCTAACGTTCCTACCGACAAACAAGACGAAACTGGCTCAACATTATCCAATTCCCATAAATCGATTAAATCGCTAGATTTAAAAGCCAAAGCAGCTCGTTCCCGCTCGCTGTCTGGCTCGCGGGGTCCGCGCTCGCATTCCTCCCGTAGAAGGAACCCCGTCATAGGGCGTATCTGCGATCGCGAACGATCGCGATCTCCGGGCAGCCCGTTGAGGGTTAACATACTCCAACCCCCCTCGGACCCCTCCGACATTACTGACCACCCATCGACATCAACCGACCAGACTGACCTTAACATGGACGTGTCCGAGGGCGACTGGAAGAAAGTGACTAAAAAAAGAGCAAGAAAAACAACCGACATCGATAACCAGATTATACCATCGACAAAATCCAGACGCACCCAAAATAACAACGTTCCAATCACTAAAACGGCCGATAACAGCTCCGCCCCAAGCCACTCCGCCACAGAGAAAGCGGTATCACAGAGCCCCAACTTGCTTGAGCAAAACGCATCATCGGATTGCCCACCGTGGCGTAAAAAGAAACACTCCACAATTACGGTGGAGGATAAATCTAAGTGGGGTTATATTATCACGACTATGGCTCAAAGGGGCATTAAGCCATTCTCATGTAAAAACCTGGATTCAGGTATTATTATTAAAACCACCGACTCAGACCAATTCAGAGCTACAGCCCAGCTCCTGGATGAGGCCAATATCCCATTTTTTAGAGATCTGTTAGACTCTGAAAGAACCTTCAACGTGGTCATTAAAGGCATACCAAAGGAATTCGGCACCGACGAGGTGCAGGACAACCTCCTCGAGCAGGGCATAAAGGTTCTCGAGGTTGGCAGGATCACAAGCAAAATAAGAGGTGCATACGATATGGTGTTGGTAAAGACCGCCACCGATGAGGCGACCCGACGCGCGATCTTTCAAGTTAAAGAAGTCCTTATGCTTAAAGTAACGGTAGAGGAACCGCGCCAGAGCGAGTTGGTGGTGCAATGCCACCGTTGCCAGAGATATGGGCACACCCAGAGGGGGTGCTTCGCCAGGCCACGCTGTGTTAAATGCCTGGGGGACCACCCCACCTGGGAGTGCAACCGACCAATTGACCAGCCGGTCGCCTGCTGTAATTGCGGGCAAACAGGCCACCCCGCAAACCATAGAGAGTGCCCATTGGCCCCTCCCAAGAGAACGATAGTCAAGCGACAATCATCAAAATTCTCCGCACCATCGCCCACCACCGCCACCAGCTCGGTCCCGCGTGACTCAACCCCACGCACCCACCCTCACCCCTATTTTAAAAATACTGACTTCCCTTCCCTAATAAATAAACACCCCCTAACAACCTCACATCCACCCGCGTCTCCTCCACCGACACCATGGTCTTCGCACCATCATGCCCCTACCAGTTCATGGAACCCCCACACCATCTTGGGGCAATCATATGCAAGTACTGCTAAGCAACCTACGGCCAATCAACATCAGCCCCCTATGGGACTAGGCCACCCCCCTCCCTCCATTAATTTTGTACACGCGGCCGTACCACCTGCGGTCTCCGCCCCAGTGCAGAGGATCTATGCTCTCAGAGCTAGCCTCGAGGCAGTGGAAGCGGAGATGGCGGTGGCGACCGATGCCCGGCAGGCTCTGGCACTTCTGGCCAAGCATGAACAGCTGCTGGCTTCTTTCACATCCCCCTCCTCAAGTTATGGACCGCAACCCTCTCAAAATTAAATTAAATTCCGTCAACATTGCATGCTTTAACGCATGTGGCCTTAGAGGTATGAAGGACCAATTATGTGCCTTCCTCATCAACCAAGCCATAGATGTTGTCCTCATCCAGGAGACTTTTTACAAACCAAGTCACAAGAATTTTCGTGTCCCAGGCTACACCTGTATACGTAACGACCGTGTAAACGGTCAACAGGGTGGCACAATGATCTTCTACAGGCGGATCCTCCACTGTGTGAGCCTGGAGCCCCCAGAGCTTACCAACATGGAGGTATCCGTTTGTAGGATATCTTTGGCCAGCCACCCCTCTATAACCATCGTCTCTTCGTACCTTCCGCCTCAGAAGGAGCTGTTATTGACCGATCTCAACACCCTTGCCAACCTCTCCTCCGCAGTCATTGTGGCTGGGGACCTCAACGCCAAACACACCTCGTGGGGGTGCAACGCGCGAAATGGTAATGGCAATCGATTGTTCCATCTCCTGCTGGAAGGCTCGCCCTTCGACCTCATAGCCCCTTTGGAACCCACACACTATCCATATATAGACACGCACCAGCCAGACATTTTGGACGTGGCCCTCCTTAAGAACGTAAGCCTCAAGCTGCGATCTATAGAGGTGATCCACGAATTAGATTCCGATCACCGGCCCGTAGTCCTAAGACTAGGGGACGACAATGGTAGTACTGCCCCCCCCAAGACCATAGTGGATTGGGACAGGGTCAGTGAAAGCCTCCTAAAGGCATCCCCTACCATAGATTCAATTCAGGACGTACTGACAACGACTGACGAAATTGATGAGGCCATTTCAGCCTTCTGCAGTCACTTCAGCGCTGTTATAAGCGAAGCCTCAAGGGAGGTAGCGGCGTCAGATGCTCTGCACCGCCCCCTGTCTGAGGAACTGAGTGCACTGTTGAGGCGTAAAAATGCCCTCATGAAGCACACATCTTGGTACCCTTCGCCCCAAAATCGCAGTAATCTGCGTGCCTTGCAACGCGAGGTCAAGCAGAAAATTGCAGATTTTCGGGCGAACTCGTTTCACGATCTGATAGGGGAGATACGGCCCAGTCACCTCGCGTACTGGAAGATAGCCAGATCTCTCAAATCAGACACCGTGTACACCATCCCCCCTTTAATTAGGTCAGACACAAACACACCGGCAATCGAAGACTCGGAGAAGGCTGAGGTTTTGGCAGACAGCCTGGAATCTCAGTGTTCTCCTAGTCTTTTGAATGTCGATCAACAGCAGGTAGACTGGATTAGGCATGCAGTCGAATGGCATTCCCATCGTACCCCCACCGACCCTCCCATCGCTCCGATCACCTGGGATGAGCTTCATCAGTTGATACGAAAGCTGCATGTCAGGAAAGCTCCTGGTGCAGACGGAGTATCCAACAGGCTGCTGAAGCTCCTCCCCGATAATCAAGTCCAGATCCTCGTCAATATTCTTAACTCCTGCCTGTCCCTTTCATACTTTCCCAAAGTGTGGAAGTACGCCACTGTCATCGGTATCCATAAACCCGGTAAACCCCGCAATGTCCCATCCTCATATCGACCCATCAGCCTTTTATCATCCTTGGGCAAGCTCTACGAGCGAACCATCCTTTCCCGCATCAGGCAGTTCCTCGAATCAAACAACATCATGATTCAGGAACAATTCGGCTTCCGCAAGGCTCACTCATGTGTTCAGCAGGTGCACCGGATAACGGAGCACGTCCTGAACGGATTTGAGAGCCGGCAGGGATACGCTGTGAACAGTGGTCTGAAGACGGGAGCGATCTTCCTCGATGTAGCCAAGGCGTTTGATAAGGTTTGGCATGATGGACTGGTATACAAGTTATACCAACTCCACATGCCTGACCGTCTCGTACGATTAGTGCGGGACTTCCTTAGGGAACGAACCTTTGGTTACAAAGTGGAGGCATCTGTCTCGTCCGCACACCCTGTCAGGGCGGGCGTCCCTCAAGGGGCCGTGCTGTCTCCCACCCTCTACTCCCTCTACACCAATGATATACCTACCCATCCCAAAGTCCATCTTGCCCTGTTCGCCGATGACACTGCACTCTACACCTCTAGTGTTAGCCTCGTAGCCATGAGGCAATCTCTACAGGAGGCTACCAACGACCTCGGTCGATGGTGCAATCTGTGGAGAATCGAGGTTAACCCTGAAAAGAGTGCAGGGATCATTTTTCACACAGCCTACTTACCTGTCCACCGTAATGTAGATCCCATCCTACTGCACGACCGTCCCATCCCTTGGCAGCACGATGTCAAATACCTTGGTGTCGTGCTTGATAGGCGATTAACATTCAAGAAGCACCTGCAAAGAGCGCGAAACAAGGCCGCTCACATCCTCGGCCGGCTGGGCGTGATGGTCGGCAGGCGGAGTCGGATGCAGTTTAGAAATAAACTGGCATTGTACACCGCCTGTGTCAGACCCATTCTCACCTACGCCAGCCCTGTTTTCGCCCACGTGGGCGTAAACAAACTCCATCCTTTGCAGGTGATTCAGAATCGCTTTCTCAGGCGGGCACTGGATGCTCCCTGGTATGAGACTAATCTCCTATTACATCACGACGCCAATGTACCTACCATCCACGCATATGTGAAGAATCTTTCAGAGAGATTCTTCACACATGCGGATTCCCATCCTAATCCTCTCTTACGGGAAGCTGTGAACTACGTTCCAGCCCCCGTACCTCAGCCACAAGACTTCCAAATCCCCGCCCCGATACCCAACCCTCATCCCGATAACGATCCTCTCCCCGACAGGGTGAATGACTTGTACGACATGACCCAGACTATTACTGACAACGCCGCACTACGTACTGCCCTGCGCAGACTAGTGAGGCGACCTCGCCACATCCTGACTGACCCTGACGACGTCATCACGGCCACCATCAACAGATGGTACCCCGATGACGTCGTCAGCGAAAACGACACTGACACTGAAGTAGTACATGACGCCGACTACTACTTAAACAGACAACAAGACGACAACCCGAACGGCGCCGGGTCCACTCCACGTGCACGCCGTCGTCTCCGCCGGCGGGGACGGCCGCCGCGGTAGTCCCACACTAAATCCTCTCGACATCACATAAAAACTTACCTTAGAACCACTACCTACAAGACGAACTACTGTATCACATGTTCGCTAGGTACACTCCCCACTTCGGTTCGAGTGTCCTTGCACGCCGATGAATAACTCCCGTGGTGCCGAGGTTTTGCCGAGGCATGCCTACCGCCACGAAGACCGATAGTTGCAACAGCTCAAAGAGCTAGCATTTGTTCAAGCACAAAAAAAAAAAAAAAAAAAAATCTTATTGTACAATTGCAGATAGATCGTCTAGAAAAGTGTCGGGTTGAGTTACTTTGGCGTACCCCTGGCGCAACCGCGTTCGAGTTATTCCTCAAGTGAAAAGGGCACAGAAATGAGAAGCCAAATGTTTAAACGAAAATATCATTTATTTCTACAATAACGGGCGGCGGCGCGAGCGCGGCCCCCGCCGCCGACGCGCGCGTGCGTCTCACAATGTTTCTTGATCACCATGGAAATAAATACACTGGCAACGCGCATGCCGCATACGCGTCGCTATTCATGTATCTATGTTGCTATCTAAAAATAGATCGTGTTTACAATTATAAACTTAGACATCTCTAAACAAAATTTACAATTAAAATAGGTTTAAAGATTTAGTGACAACATTAACTATTTACCTTATAATGGTATAAAAGACGTAATGTGAGGTAATGACACAGTGTAGCGTGGCTATAGTACTTTACCCCGGCATCTCCACTCTAACTGAACTTGTGAATTGCGATGTCTTTAAAACATCATCATCATCACCACGTCATAACTAGACAATTCATTTGGACACGTGATGTTAGACTATGCACACTGTAATAACTGAACGAGTGTTTTGCGCAACACCTAATCAGTAGGGAGGGCTTGCAGAGGTGTAAAACCGATCCAACCAAGCTATAATGTAAAGCACTCAATTAAAATAACGACATAACCGCTTTGCTTTCTTCTTGTAAGTTCATTTATTTTATTACTTAATATTAATATTTTTTTATGAAAAGGTAGTGTACATGGTATTTGACCTCTTCGATTTCAAATAATATGTACCAAGATTATTGAAGTAATATCCGCTCTTTCTTATTCACAGCTCGTATTAAGTTATATCAGTGTACTTTGAAACTAACCCAATTAATTATAAATACTTGGATAAAGAAAATTATCAGTGATGTTTTAAATAAAGGTGTGATGCTAAGGTAGGCTTTGTAGCCACTATAACTTAATAGTTAGGTAATTACACCGCCAATGTGTTCAGTTAGAATGCAAACAGCCTTACAACAAGCCGTTTTGGCGTAACTCAGAGGTGTACTTATGTATATTATGATAAGTCGAGCGACGCCGCCCCCGCTGCGAGGGCGAGTTCCTCGCATGGGACCACAGTAACACGTAAACAGCTCTTACACTCTATTGCATCGGATAGAACAATTTTAATATACTAACAGCAAATGCGAATTGCAATGGTATCCTTTAGCCCCATTATTCAGAATCAACAATAACCATTTAGCTCGAGTGAAACTGTTTACGATGACCTAACTATATTTACAATATTAATGAAATAGAACTTACACGGCTCGCGAAATAAAGTTAGGTGCAACAGAAATTAATGCTTAGGTCCTTAAAAGACTTATAGCTAATATGAACCTTTCAGGCAAAGGCATGTCAATTCGCTCAAATTCACGCCCTCATAAAAACTTAACCGACAGAATACTATACACAGATTAATGTTAAACAACACATCGACTGAGATTAAATCTAACTTATCGTTAATGAACAACAAAGTGGTTAACTTACAAATTGGATCGCCTCATTTAGCGTTACCATAGCGTTATTTTGGAATGTGTGCGACGCGTACTTGTACCCTCCCGCGGCGGCGGCGGCGGGCGGCGGGCGGAGGCGCCGGCGCCGGGAATCTGAGCGAAGCGACCGCGCCCGGCCGCCGAGCCTGCGCGACCGGACTCCGCCTAACCACTCATCGCTTACTCATTAATTCAATTCAAATGTACATTATATAACACACCTTGTGTATATTTTCAAATATGTACTTAACATTTTAATTTCATAAATATAGATATTCCTTATATAGACATTAAAATACAACTTTAAGCTATATATTACAACCTAACATTAAAAAGTAAATAGTAGGTAAAATGTTTATGTGTATACAATAACTCTTATTAAATATTGAATTGATCTTGATAAAAACAAGCAGATGACAAAAAGTATAATAGCGATTAAAATGACTAACAGAAGCTAAAATTAACTTATGAACACTGGCACCTTATTGTTGAACCGTTTATTGTCTAAATTAGTAGTTCCTTCGAGAGAAAACAGAAACATTGTACTTGTGAACGAGGGGAGAACCCCTCCCGACAGAGACTGCTGCGAACCCTGTACGATTACTTAACTAATGGCACACCACTCTGTAACCATGCACTTCATCTTTTGCAATCACCGATATTACTGTTTTAATAAGTTCTTGAATCCCGACTTTCACATACTTTACTATATCGTCTAACGACAAGGTAAGCTATACTGCGCGATTGACAATATCAATATCACAAATAGGTACTAGTACATGTACATGGACCAAAACCGCGAGTGTCCCCGTGCCCGGAACCACCATGCATGACGCTGACCGGCGCCTCGTCCACATCAACCGATACTGATGTATGGCTTCTCTACACTAACTTGACAATAAAACTGGTATAACTAGAGCATATGTCGTCGTGAACTGTGGTCCGCTCCGAGGACTCCACTACTCGATGTAGGTAACTCTGCTGGTCGTGCCATATGGTTTTCAACTACTTTCACTGCTTTACAAAATAAACAGTATTATATTAAAATTCTTTTTTTAAGCAGGGGATAACGTTCTAACCAAGCGTTTTTTTTTAATTTACTGGGGAACTGATTAAGCTAACCTATTTATTTATACGGTGCATACGTATTTCAAATCTTAAACAATAAATAAGATTATTGTACTTTACGAATATAAAACACCCCTGTACTTCCCTGCTAATATTCATGTAAATTCAAGAAAACAAGATTCCTCTTCATTTATGGCAGTCGTTACTTTCGATACAACAACGGTTGATTCCTTGTATTGGCATGGTGCACAGAAAACGTCTCATGCAAAATATTAATACTGTTATGTTAAAATTAAACTGCACAATCACGTATAAATAAATACTGTATAAAATGGTAACACATTTGGTAAAATGAAATAGACAACACTACTCGTAATAAAAGGAATCAAAAATTGTCGTACAAAAGCTCCAAAAGTGATTAAATTAATTAGGAAACGAGTAAATAGTACGCGGCAGTACGGCCGGTGCGAACCCTACCACTCGCCCACGGCACTATACCCTAAGAGGCTCGGCCGCGCCGATGCTTGTGCCCGTGCAAACCCTACGCAAGCAAGAGCCGCACAGCCTAATGTACTATGTCATACCATCACAGATCAGCATGCCCTTGCTTGCTACTGAGCCTAAAGCGTGGAGTTGCGAACCACTTCACTAACTACTCAATGCGAGTTCCCTGAATCTATTTACATGAAAATTTAAATTAAATCTATTTAAAAAATTCCGACAAACTGACATTATAAATGTTAAAATATCTCCGTACAGTCACTACTAAGTAACCAGTAGCAATACTAGATCACCAATGATGAAAACTGAATCTAACCGTACCTGGTTACAAGTGGGGGTGGACGTTCAACATGCGTGTCACAAACTTACAAATCTGCAAAAACTTTATGCGATATACCTATATACATTAAAAATATTTTATCTGCGCTGTTCAATGTTACAGGAAATAATGTGTTTGTAATAAAATTACCACAACAACATTAGAAGGAACTTTTTTTACGATTACTTTAAAGCAGGTACTACCCTTCATACTGTATTCGTCGGGCTGCAGTGTGTATATGTCTAACATATTACAACAATGGGTGGTAACTATTGTTCAGATTCAAACTAAACATTACTAGGGTACGACTCGGATTAATAACAATATGATTTAGTGGAGTATCGCATAATTGCCTCAGGCGGCCAGTCCATCCGACGGATCGAGAGGAACTATTCGCACCGCTTGGTATCGCTGGAATTCTATTTACATCGGGCCTTATCTTATGAGCGTATCAGTATCTTTACATTATCATTTATCATGGACGAACGATATAAGGGTGTTATGCGCCATAATGCCATAACCACCGGAATTTTAACGCCACCTATTTATAATAATTGAACCATGCTTCTGTTACTTGGTACCATTGAATTAAGTTATTACTATCATGGCAGCCTTAAACTACTGTAGCCGTTCACAGACATTTTGTTTAATTATAACATACTTGTTTGGTATTAAAGCGTCATCTACTGATAAGTATGCAATGCCCCTAAGTAGGCGGCGGACGGTGCAGAGTATAGCCTTAGAATTTTTATCTGATTGCGCATATGGTATTATTTAACATATCGCGTTATAAAACCAAACATCCGTAAAGAAATATACAAGCAGGATCCATTGACTATGAATTGTGATAACTAAAAAAAAACATAAGCGATTGCCAAAACATTCCTTTCGATCCGTTTGAATACTACTGGAATATTATTTTACTTTTAGCTACAACTAAACTCAAATAAATCTCTAAAATATGTCATGAGAATAAATTTACAGTGTTCACTGGACGGTATTAAAGATAACACACGGTGCCATAATTTTATATAAGAGCCGCAAAGTTAAATATGAAAATAACATCACCCAACATATACTAACCTACTCGTTGATGCGGCCTACGGTACCGTCGCACTTGGTGCAATGACACTATGATATAGGTATATACTATTAACATTTACTTACACAAACCGTCAATCACATTTTCGATTAATTAAATCATCCGAACTAGGCTCCCGCCGCAGGGGCGCACGCGCGTCGCCGGCGCCGGCCCGAGCGGCGCTCTACTAAGTTAAATGTTACAAAAATAAAAGATCCCAAAGAAATTGCAGCGCAGGTACCTACATAATACACAGTGATAACAATATCATATATAACCACTTTCACTTACAGATTGATCAATTAATTTCTTTACATACACTACTATATGTTAGAAAAATACGAAATAATGTACTTTCACTTTAACATATTATATATGTTAATAAAGAACAATATTTTTTATAAAAATACATCATTTTCCTTGACCGTTGGCCAGTAGAAACTAGTACCCATATTATCTTTTAAAAATCTATGATTTTTAAGGCTTTTTGCAGTAGGTACGTTGAGGGTTAATTTACATAATTTATAATAGTATAAGTATATTAAATCACTGTAAATCTGCTAGTTAGATTTTAACAAGGATTATAATTTGTACTGGTATGGCCGATAAACATAATTTGACATTATAATACAACAAAGATAAATATTTCAGGATTAATTTTAAACACGAATTTAATTCCGCACAATTGGTCTTATCATTACAATAGAAAATTTAAAATGTTACATGCCAACTCTTAATAAAATCTGTAATAGTCAATGTCTACAAGCCGCCTTTCGGGCTTTGTCCCAACAAACGAACCGCACTGGCTTCATTATGTAAGCTACATAAATTATCACCATAGAACACACAGTTTGCTAAATTGTTAAGTGCCTTTAAGTTCCCAAAATAATAATTAAATGTGTATTTATAACAAAGGTAAGAAAGGCGGCGCTAGCAGGAGCGCGCGAGGCGCCGCGGACAATCATTACACGAACTATAGTTACCGTAATATAACTAACAATCAATATTATACATATTTCTCAACTAACATTAAAAACGGTTTTTCATCAAATTTCTTCGTTTATAATCACAGACGCTTTCCTAAAATATGTATGTAATATTTCTCTTCACTAAGCAACAAAGTCGAAAGAACCTACACTTAAAAGACATCGTATTTACAATAAAAATATGTTCGGTGAATGTGCTATAAAAAGCCAAGCCATAGTTAACGTTAAACTACAATTATTGTGTCTACTTGACGCAAATGCTTAACAAGATCATTATTCTTACTAGTGCGATGAACTTAATTTGTAGAAACAGATAAGTAATGGTGCATTCACATCAGCTATTTCATTTAAGAGCACAGAGGAGATATAAACACAGAGTTCTCGGTTACTTCAAAGACGCTGATTTATTTTGTCCCAGGCGTAATTTGCTCTGTATTAGGCCGGCTAGATGTTCAACTGTCATGATTTAGAACATCATGTTTTAATTGGTCGAAAGCAAACTCACAAAACGCAAGAAGCACGAACAATGTTTTGAATTCTTTGGCTTGGCTTAAGAATTTATTTGACAATTGTTTCACAAAATTGATCGAGCGTAATATTTGCTGATTATAATTTTAATGCTCGTTTGAATTAACTCGACATAACTGTTAAATAAATATTTCTGTAAGTATATTTATTATTTATGTTATGTAGATATTAAGGTAGATAAATATTTGTTTTATGTATTCGGACTAGGCACGCGCCGCGCCGCCCGATCGGCGCTCGGCGCAATAACTTATTTAATCACACACCAAATTACAAACTAAAGCTAATTTAATAAGTAAAGTTTGTCGAATAACGTTATATCTGATGTGGTGTCGGGGCGCTTGGCGCTTCTTCGGTCTTAACCTTACCCTTCACTGGGAGTTCAAGATCTGGAAACAGAAATCGCCAACAGTGTTTAATATGTCATAACTAATAGAATATGTTATATATAATATAGGTATATATGTATGCATAGAAAATTAAATCGACGTTTTTGACCATTATTTTATTATACTAATTAGACGAACCAATTGAAACTACAAGTGTTAAAAAACTGGCCATGGCAACGTCTCTGGACGGGACCTCAACTCAAACACAGTCAATTGTTTAAAAAAAAATAATTAACTTTATTCCCATATGACGTATTCAACTGAAAAAGGTGTGTGTTAAGTTTTCCGAAGATAACATGGACGTAGTTCAGCAAAAGGATCAAAAACGAAAAAGCGTCATCAGCGAAATGTCAATCTTTAGTTAAAGCAAATAAGATTCTAAAATTGGTCGTGTGAGTTGGATTCTTTACCTGTAACTACGTTCACATAAAAATATGGGTTAACTCGATACAGTTAATTACTCAACGATTACAACTTATGCATCGTAAATAAAAAGTGATTGTTATTTTTAGTCCGTTTCACGGTTTTGACATGGACATTAAAGTTTTATCGTAATGGGCTTGATCGATTAATTTGAAACACCAAACTATCAGACGCTTTATGAAATATAGTACATTACACAACTAGGGTGGTAATACAAAGAAAGATGTGCGTTTATAGCATCGATATTATGTTATTGCACTAAACCATACATAATATACATATACCACAAAAAACAAAATATATAACTTGTACTTAAAGAAAATAAAATAAAAATACATTAAGGGCAGCAAAATACTAACTGATAATAAACTAATTTATATTATTGTTTTCATAAAAAATTGCATAAAGAGCAAAAAACCATATGAAAGATTTTTATTGTATCCATATCCATTTAATGTATTGAAGCAGTTAATGCTTACCATGATACTAGGTATACATGGGTGAATCAACATTTCTTTGTCAACAAAATTTCACCTTCTCCGACTAAAATTGAAAGGAAACCTTTATTCGTTCGAAGTGTATGCTCATTTAAAAGACAGATAATAAAGCTACGTAATGCAAATATTTTTTATTACAACTTGTTTATAAGCAGTGACCCAGCGGACATAGCTGTCTCCCACTTTTGTATGAAAATAAGGGTTCGTCCGCTGGGTCACCCTATTTATTTGTTAAAAACGATTTTTATTTTTATTTTTACCTAATCTATCTCTAGATGTAAGATCTTGTTCCATTTAAATCATGTTAAAACGTGGAAAAGGTGAACAAATAAGGAGAAAGAGCAATCTTTGCATAAAGCAAAGAAAAGTTGATTCACCCACATACACGTACGTATATAGGGTTTAATCGTTAAGCATATCAGGTAGGTATTCCTCATCAAATATAAGTGGTATTAAAATCCTTAATTGATATCCAAAGAACGTTAGCCAATTAATAAAACCCCATCACTAAATTTTAAAAAGAAAACTAACAATATCCAAATGTGTAATTATAAGCGATATACGCGAGAAATAACGAGAAATGTACATACTTCTGTCCAAGTTATCTTTATTGACGAAAGCAACGCAAATTATAAAAACTGAAAATGATTTTTGTGATTAGTTAAATTACTTTCTGTGCAGAAATTCAATGATTTCTAAGAACTGTAATGTTCTTTCGTTTCCAGGCAAGTGGTACCATCAGGTTCACGCTTTGTCGAGAAGGATCTATGGCCAAGTTACTTGACTAACTGATTATAATTATACAAACCAATATAGTTTTAATTGATACCTTTTTGTATGGGATTAGAACATTTTTTTAATACTCGTAATTTGTAAAGTTTTCATTTGCGATTCGACGTGGTTGGTATTGTTGGCGAGGTGAGCGCATTTGCGACTGGACTGACGCAGGGTAGCGTTTGTCGAATTAATATACTTTTTTGAGATACAGGGAAATGTGGAAGACATGAGCTGGATTATTCCTACGGATTCAATAAATTACAAGCAACCGTTTCGTACCAGTATTAGTAAGATTAACGTTAATTTGTTTTGGCGTTGAAAACAAAAAGTTTAAAATTATTAACGACATTAATAGTCAATAACACCCTTAGAATACTTCCGTCAATTACCGATACTCTTCCTTTTACCTATGAATGCTTGTAAACGTTGACATTGGCAGAATGATAATGACACTATACTGTCTTCATAATCAAAGTGATGTCGTAACAGTTACAGAGGATATATCTTTATTAATTAGTTGTTGTAGGGTGGGTGATCATGACTGTAGAGTATTAATTTTCAACTTTACCCCTATTTCATGAGTATTGTTGAAAGTCAATTTAATCGCTGTAAATCAATCTTTAACTCTCGTCTTTTTATAAATAAGCGAAATTCAATAAAAGCCTAGTATATTTTAATATTTGCCACTAATTTCCCTGCTGAAATTATTCCATGAAGTATTTGTTGTTGAATATCATTTAAGTCTGGGTTAACATCCAAACTTATTCACAATACGGTTATGGAGAAACAGCCAATTTGCCACTCCATACACTCGTCCATTGTATACAAATGTTTGACCAGTGTTAGTTGGCCACGTTGGCCTTAAAGGCTAGGTAGTATTGAGGTTGGCTGTCTATGAAACACTGCCAATTTAGCATAAAAGGTTATATGACCAATGACCATATATTAAATTCTGAGTTAGATACAAATTTGATTTCTGTTTAACCGTGCTAAAAAATTAATACTTCTAGTCTTTTTTTCGGAATTCAGCACCCATGCGCATTTTTGTAAAGGTTTCAAAATGAGAATATTATTGATACAAACCGATCAACTACTCAACAAATAAACGGGCGGACTGAGAGCGAAACGGACTGAAAATTTGGAATTAGGAACGCAATGAAGTAACTTGTTAAGTTAAATAGGACCAAAGACGAATATTTAAAGCACAAAAACGGGAGGCTGAAAATGGCCTGAATGGCTTAGAGAAAAGGATGGTACGGTTGTGCCTTTGCTATGCTCGACTTGGCAACAGACACATCTTCCACAAAGATCACAGTCTGGTTTTATTTTCAATATCCAGCGCTCGGCTAAGCTACCCACAGCATATTTTTTGTCACCCATCACCTGAAAAAGCCATTCGTATGGATTGCCATCTGAGGGAGGAAGAAATATTCTATTACAACTCGCTGTTACGCAAAACAGTACAGTACAAAATAAAATATGCATAAACAGTTGCAAATTGCATATGTGAATGGAAGCAACAACGTACGCGAATAACGCACGACGTGCAAATACCGTGCAGGTGAGGATCAACGCAAAAGGGATGCTTACTCTAGATGGGCGAGTGTGGCTCAATCGTCTCGCTTGGCAGGAAACCGCACCTGACACAGAGTAACAAATCTGTTAAGCTTAAGGCCACACCGGTTGCTGAACGGCAAGCGCTTCGCCAAGTGGTTAGACCTATGACACAACCTAATGGACGAACTTACGACAATCTGTGGCGCTGGCAACACCACGCGATAAGCTCTTAGTGGCATGCTACTTGCCGCCTTTGTTCATAAGCAATTTTATCTCTTAGCGTGCCATGTCCGGTAAAGGCCTAATCCTACAGGAACCTTTCTCATTTATGTTTCTATCGAGGCAGTTCGTGTCGCTAATGGCATTGCCCACCGATTGACTCTGTGTCATTTCCACCACTCATCCTGGCTCCAGTGATTGTATCATATATATCTTTGTAAAGAATTATCATTTGATAATCTAAAACCAAGGATATCACAGTAATGATACTGATGATGCTACGGTACAACAATTTAAGGTAATTTAAAACAATTTGTGCTTATAGCATACATTATTTATTTGAATAGATTGCTGTGACTACGATAGTAGAGGAGTAATAGTTTATCTACACACATATCATAAACCCTCTATAATGCGTTCAAAAACTGCAAATTATGACCAGCATAAAGATTGTTTTGTTAGAACAAATTGGAAAAAGGTATTGTGAAACTGTTACTATTGCTTCATGTTATTAACTGTTAATGTCGTCAATGTTAATATCAGTCGAAATGACGTTTTATTCGATAATAAATTACAGTTGCAAACAATTTTGACAAATCTCACACTTTACTTAATATCGAACGATATTATAGTTGAAGCCGACTCTAGTTTGTCCCTGAATTAAAAAAAACTACGGTCGCGTGAAAAACGTGAAAAAATTTTCATTACCCGATATTTGACATTTTTAATTTGCGGTTATTGAACACATCATAGAGAGCTTATAATATGTGTGTAGATAAAGCTTTGTATAACTGTACAACTGTGTTTGAGGCATTCATACACTCGTCTGATGTTATTATGAAACTCGCCTGTGGACTCGTTTCATAAACCCACACCAGTATTTTAACGCCTGCCATTATGTGACAGTCACATGAACTACTATAATACAACTAATACATAATGAGGTTTCATAATACGATCACACGATTGTTTTAAGGCTTAATTATGTACATTTGCATACATTACTTTATCTACACACACATTATCCTCAATTATGTGTTTGCGAACCGTAACAATGACCGCCATTACACCCCCATTGGCTGACTAGATTTTAAATCTTGACCGACTAGATTTTCATTTCGATGTTATTATGATTTTTCATACTTTATTATAACACTGGCACAAATATCACACTGATGTTACATTACTGGTTGCAATGATGATGGTCATTATATACGGTTTCCAAACGCATAATAGAGGGTTTATGATATGGATGTAGATAAGATTTATAATAGGTTATTTGATGAGAAATAAAATCAGCTTATTATGAAGTGTCAAAACGCTCAGATATTATGCAGTTTACAAGAAAAACTAACTTGTGATATCATCATTGTGTCATTTAAAAACCGATGATCGCATAAAAAAGCGAGTCGTTAGGCAATTAGTCGTTATTTCAGATGCATCTTCTTGAAAGATTATATTCTATACTAGTCATTACCATAGAAATTAATGAAAAATTATTATTCGTGAAAAGGATGTTACGGTCATGCTTTTGTTTTGCTCAACTTGGCGAGGGCACTGCCGTGCCCCCAAATAGTGTTGTCATGTAGACTAATTAGCCCTCGGTCCGTGGACTCACTGTGCTAGAGCGATACTTCTTAAAAGAAATTTCTAAAACGCTGGTCGACATCACAGGGAACCGAACACCTGACAGTTTCCCGGCACAACGCATAAGTATTGCGAAGCAGCGAGGAAATGCTGCCAGCCTATCTACGGGAACATGCTAAATGGGCCTAGTTTATAAGTGTTTGTCTAGTTTACTTTAACTCTAGGCATATTTAGTTTTTAGTGTTCTTCTAGGTGTCTGTCTGTCCGTCCATCTGTTACAGCCAATTTGTTCCGAAACTACTAGACCGATATACGAGGGCGACACTGAAAGTTTTTAGAACTGGCCACTTTTAAAATATATAATGAAAAAATAAGTTTTAAATTTGAAAATGGAACTCTTTGTTAATATTATTGTGTATGTATTCCATTCATCGGTCATTTGTTTCGCGATTTGGCGGCAAATTGAAAATTGTGTTACATCAGGATGAATTTAACGCGAGAAAATTTCCGTGCAATGATTTTTTACGACTTTCGATGTCATTTAAGTCAACAAGAAAGTTATGATAGACTTCGATTGGCCTTTCACGATGAAGCCCCATCTCGTGCCACTGTTTGCAACTGGTTTAATGAATTTAAACGTGGTCGCACTAATCTCACCGATGATCTGCGTGAGGGACGGCCTTCTACGGTGACGACTGAAGATAACATCAGTGTTGTGCGGCGTATGATAGAGACTGACAAAAGAGTGGCCTATCAGCAGATTCGCACAAGCTTAGGCATCGGTATGAGTCAAGTCCACAAAATCCTTCATGAACATTTAGCGCTTAGGAAGATTTTTACTCGGTGGATACCTCATAATTTGACCGAAGCTCAAAAAGTCCATAGAAAAGACCCCTAAGGACGAGTGGGCAAAGTGCTTTTCTCAGTGGTTCCATCGCATGCAGCGATGTATTGATGTGCACGGAGACTATTTTGAAAAGATGTAATAAAACTAATAACTTGATAGTTTGTTGAGTTTTTGATTTTCTAAGAACTTTCAGTTTGACCCTCGTAGGTAGTTGAAATTTGGTAGACATAATGTAAGTCGCTGACCCAAAGACGGACGTGTAACGTAAATAAATAAATTTTAAAAATTTTTGCATTCTACCCCGTGTGACATATCAAATGAATGGGTTCGTTGCAAGAAACTTACGTATTTATTTGTTTCATAATTTTAGGATAAACAGTTTTGAAAGTTAATTCAGAAAAAGGCGATAAATTTTGAAAATACAACACAGGCAATAGTTACCTAAAGATTACAGGAAAATCTATTATAATTATTTTTCCATACTTATGCAACTTAGATAATCTACGTAAGGAACGTACTCCACGTGAGCAATATGAGCAATATAATATTATATTGCTCATATTTAAAGGACTGCGAATTGTTTGTATTGAGAATAATTAATTCTGAAGGCAGTAAATCTTGTCAAACGAACTAATATTGATTAAAATTACCTTTATCAGAGAGAACTGAATTATTGCAGACTAAGCAAAATGTGTGCTACGAATAAAACAATCTAACAAATAAACAAGATGGCGTGGGTATAAATGCAAACGATTGCCGACAGCAGCTACATATATTAAATATGTGTCTCCAACACGTTTTTTTTTTCAACGAAAGTAACAAGTTATAACAACTCTCTACTCTACGTCATTTCCTACAAAACATTAGATCTTTGGCACGTGTGTCACTAATAATTATAGGGAACGTGAACGAACTATAGGTGGCAGCACTAAACGACAAAAGAGACACGGGTGGACAATAAAGGAAACTATTGCCCCTGTCAAATCAAGCTGTCAAAATGATAATATGTAAGTATCAATGTCAAATATAGGAAGTCGTAGCTACACTGACGTTAGTCGTCCTTCAACGCGATACATTAACGTTATTAACGGCGTTTCCGTCAATGTGGCCCCAGCATGAGAGGGTAGGTACATGATTTAGATTCGCGGCACCAGTCAGCACCTTCGTCGTGCACGTTCCCTATACTATACCCAAATAACTTACAAATAAATATAAGGAACTTGCTACTTCGGATCTTTCACAATGATCGAGTTCGGATATTGTAATTAACCGAAAATACAAAATAATATAGCTAAATTTTTACTCTTAAAATATTAAAAACGTAATGAATCGAAATAATAAAAATAAACCAATTTTACTTATATTTAATATGTCAACTTAAAAGAAAATATAATTAAATGACTGCCTTTACATTATATACCACAATGCGGAATCTGACTACAGTTTGTTGTAAACATTATTATTATGCACCAACCCCAAAACAAAGTTAAAAATAAAAAGTTATATTATTTGGTTATTATTTGTATCACATGAAATTGCTGCAAAAGCATTGTATTTGATTTACATAGAGTTGCCAGGCAAGTGAATGCCAATACTGTTTCAAGACAACGTTAAAATGTATATTATTTGTGTTAAACGAGTGTAATATATGAACCCATGAAAAGGTTTCCGAAAAGCGGTGCCATGGTGATAAAATGAAACTGGCAACTCTGTCAACGCAAGTAATAGTGATGGGTTTAATAATTACGATAACTTCATATGATATAGGGTAACATACAATCGGTCTAGGGTCGACGTGTGCTCGGCACTCCGGTTAACCATATCGCCTCCGTTCGGCCTAGAACGAGACATAATATTGCAAATCTAATGTAAATACTTATATGCATACATGTATAATAATAGTGACTAAGTATATCGGTATTGGTATGTGGAAAGGAACCCTGTGTGGGTAAACGTGTAGAGGTGGCAGACGGTACTCACTTGCGTTTCGCGTGTAGCATTTCCATGAGCAGCGTCTGCGTGGGCGCCTGGCCGGCGCAGTGCCGCTGGTACAGGTGCTCCTCGCCGCGGGACGCCAGCGCGTGGATCTCGGGCACTACCGTGACCAGTTTGCCGAACTTGTCCTGGAACCGACAGTCAGTAATATCAGTAAATTAATCAAACCACACACACGCTTAAATAGGGTACTTTAAAGTATACGTTTACGCAGGCCAGTTTTCCGCAACTCGATGCTGATATTCGCCTATTTTACAGTAATCAAAACAATTTAATTAATGATTTAAAATGACAAAAACTAAAAATATTTTTTCATGTTGAGCAGTGCCGTCATTCATCTGGAAACTGCATGCCTAGGTATTATCTGAGCGAGTGAGTGATGTTCAACACTTCATAAAAAGAACCCGACTTGATCTGCTTGGAATATAGCCTACTGATTATCAAATCTCAATACTTTCGTCGTAATGAACCCTCCAAATAAATATATGTCACGTTCTCAAGCAAAAGGTACCACATATCTAGTAATAAATCTATACGGACATAGAAATAGGTTAATAATATGAAGACGTCCTTATTGATAAGCGACAAAATGCGTTAAACGCCAGCCTTGATTGCGAGGAAACGTCACATACATTATGTATTCCGTAAAAAAGTGAAACGATGCTAACCTGTATTGTAGGATAACAAGTCAGCGTGTAATCTAGAAGTGCCGCTTGCACCGTTTGGTAGCCATCACGAACGCACTTGACGTTCACGATGCCCCTCACCTCTGAAATGCCAAAAAAACTCTTCAAGACATACAACAAGACACTTGAATGATAGTGAAAACAAACAAGATGTTTAAAAATATGTCATTCGCTCAATAGCGCAAATTATAAAATTTAGGGACTGTACAGAAATAAATAAGCATCAGTCAATAAAGAAAAGCGGAATAGTACTGACCAGGGTTTAGCAGAAGTAAGAATTTAACACAGATGTAGTCCGGAACGTCAAACTTGAGCTCTGCGAGTTTGTTCTGCAGCTCGTTGAAGTGGTCGGCGAGGGACGGCACACCCAGCAGGCCCAGACAGATGAGGTCGAACTTCTGGCCGTTGTGCAGCGTGGTCTCGTCCGGCAGTCCGTTGTGCATCCTCTGGTGCAGGTGGTCGAGCACCAGCATGTCTGACCACGAGTTCTGCAGTAACTTCATTTGGTCGTCAACCTGAAGCAAACGATTACCGCATTGCAATACCAACATTGCAGACTATATTGCAATGTTACCGAGAAAGGAGAAGATACTTTGCCGTCATTTACGAATTAGCGAGCAACGAAGTAGTTTTTCTTCAATTAATTAGTGTTAGTCATTTTACGCTTGCAAGTTTACAATAAAAAGTGTAATTAAAGCGAACTGCCTCGTTACTTAACTTTTTCATTAGATAACTAAATTAAAAATGATCGGCAAAAAGATGGGACCTAAATCTTTTGTTGAGGTTCTTGTGATGCATATCGTAATCGGAATATAACGTGATCTGCTTAAAATCAATTAGCCGTATTAAACGATATCTGCGATCTGCGACGGTATCCGACAGCGACCGGCGCACACGGCGTCATTCCGTGACCCACATTTTATTGAATTGCATTAGAAAACACAGGGCGGTGCGCGAGCGCGTTAAATTTGCAGTTTACGAAATGTTACAACTGAATTTTAGAGCTCGGCGCGATTGCCACACCGGTATCTTGCTCAACGCGATGAATTGAGATCGGCCGACGAAATCAGAATATTCTATCTATCCAATCGATCTTTCAACATTATCACCGCCTAAAAATATTAAGTTTTGAGTTTTATTGGTAAACTATAGTTTACTCATATACTTCTTCGGTACATGTTTTCCTTTTCACGAGAATTCAGATATATCATATTATAAAAAAATCACATTATAAAAACGATCGTGCACCTGGAAAAACTGATATAAAACTGACGGACCCGCTTTATTATCTTTTTATAGGAAGCTTTTGTTCACGGTGAATTATAAAATATGAAACTAACACGATAAAGATATTTTGAAGATTACTTGGGTTTGATATACTCTTACTCCCGATACTTTCCTTCCCGATTCCTTCTTCTGGTCAGTTAAACCGTAGGAATGCCGGCACCGTTACTAAAATCAGTGAAACAACGTGTACCGGTGATGTAGCCGAACGCGGCTATCCCCAGAGCGGGGATCTCGGGCCCGCCGCGAAGTAGGTCAAAGTCGGAATGGATAGCCGCGTGCTCGATTACGTGACGAAACTTCAACATCGGGACTAAATACTCGTCTATAAACCACTCTATATTTTATACTTAATACCACTGACTTATTTCATCGAATATGAAAAAGGTAATTGTATGTCATTCATCTTAAAACTGAATTTGTAAAAAGGGCAGGATATAGTAATCACTGTACTGTTTTTTTTTTAATATGTATTTGAGCTCTGAGCAGAGACTGACTTGATATGTCTAAGTTATACAATAGCAGTCAAATGTAGGCCAAACGGTACCGCGGCAGGAGTAATAGCAGTCAAACGAAATGTCGAATGTGTCTGTATTAAGTTATGTAGAGCGTTAAGTTTAAGCAACTGCCATTTCGACTTTATCGAACTGTCGTAATGCTAATGTTGTAATTTTCCAACATAAAATAAGACAAAAAAGCTTTTTAAACAGTAGTGGCGTGTCATATAATGTTTTAGGAGTAGTGCTACGTATAAAATACTTTTTTTAATAAATGTACCGCTCGGGAGTGTCGGAACACGGCCGACTCAGCTCAGCGAACCGGGAATAGCGGCAAGCCGCGCTATGACAATAGTCGGATTCAAACTTGATATGTCATCACGTTCCCCGGCTCGCTGAGCTGTGGTGGCCGACATCTGAATTAAGCTGAATCGGTTCGCTCGGTTCTGCGACTATGCAAACATAAAGTGGATTAAGAATCCATGTTAACGACATATATTTTGTTGAAATATGTTTATACGCGAAATAACATGTAAAGTCTCTTGAAGCCAAATATATAGGCAGGTACCTATATATTTTAGTGATTACAGCTTTTAGTTGTTAAGAATGATGCTAATAGATAACGCTGACCATAAACGGCCGTTTTTCCTGTCTTTTTCGGATTTCTCATGTTGCTCCGCACAGATAAAATGTATCAGGCTATAAAATGACATACATTTCAAATTGGATGTTATTAGATTCGATTCTTAACCATCTTTTATTTACTGATAAAACCTCAAAGGTAAACGCGGAGTGTCCCTATTCTCCTTATGATCCTACAATAACTACTACACAAAAATATATAAATGGGATGTGAATTACTAAACTTTAAAGCTTTCCTTCCAAACGTATTCAATCGATCGACATACTAACCGCTCAAACACAATACTATAAAAACAAACTCAACAAAATTTAAATTTCGTATCGACTTGTGTGGTGTATGATTAAATAAAAGCAACGTCATCGACCGGCCGCTCAAGCGGCCCAAGTTCATCGTGCTGTTATGCGAGCGACTAATCGTAACTGGTAACATTATGTAAGAGAAAGCGAAGAAAGGTTGCGTTCCGTTACCGACCGGTGTGGTTACGCGCCCGCGGTAAAAAGTGCTTTCTCGGGCAACGCGGCCATGGCCAGTGTGTCAAGTGCGCCGAGAAAGTGCAGCGTTGCCGTCTCGCGTTACGTCACGCGGCTGGAGGAAGACGCACCACATTGCTCAGCCTTTTCAGCCCAACTTATTGGGAACTTCATAGACATGTCTAACTACTACATAACTAGTTTTTGAGTTTCCATATTATAACATTTCATTCATTAATTCTTACCAAAATTACGTTAAATTATTAATTATTCAATTATTAATTATTAAATTATTAATTATTAAATTATTAAATTATTAATTATTATTAATTAGTTGTTTCATTTTGCCTATGCCCTAATTTTACTTCACTTGGCCAAATTAATTGCTAAACATATCGCGCGGTTGGAATTGGGATTTACCGGTCTGGCTGAATTAATGCGTGCCGGAGTGCCAGAGCATCTTTATCTTTATTTTATAATATATAGATTCAACGATGTCCTAATTCTGAGAACGAGTCGTAAACAAGCCCCGACGTTTAAGCCGAAACAAAAATCGCTATTTGTAAAATGGACGCCGCCTGCGAGAGAGGGACGGGCAACGCTGAGCAGAGCGGCAACGCCGCACGCCCACGTGACTGGCTGCGGTTCTTGCGTAAGCGTACGACGACCACGACTTGGGTCCACCGATGTTCCCGCTTCTGTCGGTGTCGATTGACTCTCACTGATTGATCATTCCTGCTGGTGACGTTTCGCTCAATCGGTTATTTTTAAGTAAGATATGCGTAAAATCCGTATCTAAATTAGTTAATACTTTTGATTTCAAAAATACTAATTTACCTAATTTTGTTCTCCTTAATTTCCATCAGTTTATCTACTTTACAGTAGGTACTAGTTTTCGGAGAATTTAAATTAGATT
The DNA here is from genome assembly GCA_947034925.1 of Eudemis profundana. Classification (NCBI taxonomy): domain Eukaryota; kingdom Metazoa; phylum Arthropoda; class Insecta; order Lepidoptera; family Tortricidae; genus Eudemis; species Eudemis profundana. The sequence continues at coordinate 35,109,421 of OX344794.1, forward strand.
AACTATTTTTGTACTGGTACCAACAAAATACTTTTTTACCGACGATTAAGTATGACCTAATTTAGAATTGATACCGTGCACCAGGTTTATATAATGGAACTTGTAGGAAGTACACAATAAAACGGAATCACGGATCAGGTACGGATGTGTTGGTAAAGGTTGGCCGCGTCGACAGGCGGTGGCAGCCGGCACGCTAGTCGTGGGATCTTGACCTAGTTGGAACAGCGCGGCGCGGGCGGCACGGCATATCGATTGCGAGCGGCACCTCGCCGCCGCTGCGTCACATGAACCTCAACTCACACTCATCCTGTGTACTCCGCAAACACAGAACTATTATTGGAACAGAATCGTTCGCAACGCTACAGTGAAATAGACAAGATATAGAATTCGCTCAGCAGGGCAATGCGACACTTCGCAAGCAAAATTGGTGTACACCGGAAGGGGGAACGGGGATCCGGGAGGGATACTCATACTTATCTGGAAATTCACCTTTAAATACTTAAAGAACACGGTGTTTCGCGCCCAGTCCACTTGAGAGAACAAGTTTTGGTCCAGCACTTTACACATTAACTCGAAGAGATCGACCTCGCACTGGTTATACGTTTGGCTCTGCAAGAGTCCGAACAGCGAGTTTTGCCACTCGCGATCGTCGATCGTTTGAACGAACTCGCGAATCATTGGCGAGACTCGCAGGGTCTCCGTGCTCGAGGGCTCGGCGGTGCTGGAGGGTGTGGCGGCGTTGTTGGCGGGAGCGTCGAAGGCGAACGCGTCGGGTGACGCGGAGTGCGGTGAGTGCGCTTCCCACTTGTCGTGCGCAGGCGGCGGCGGCGGCTGCGGCGGCTGCGGCTGCGCCGCCAGCAGCGCCGGGCCCGGCGACGACTCCGGTGACGACGTCAACGACGACACCTGGGGTATTTGGATCTCCTGTTTCACGGGCACTGACGCGTAAGGGGATCCGAAGCCTAGCACGAGGCTGCCGTCTCCGATGGATCCTCGCAGTGTTTGCACGGCTATCTGTCTTTGCCGCATCATTTGAAGCTTGCGAGCGCGGTCTCGTTTGTACATAGGGCCGAATTTGTTACGCCCTCCCCGCATGCGATCTGCTCGTACAGCTGTAACAAAACAATTAGAGGTCAATATTCAGAACGTACATATAGTAAGTACCTATTTAATTTTGAAATTTAAGTCATATTCTCACTCATGTACCCTTATAACAGATTCAATACACGAGTCACTTATGTTGTGGTTTTTAATTGGCCCATTTCATTCCCACGAGCGACAGAGCGAATGTATGAACGTGCTGCAATGCGTCTACGATGGTAAATTAACAACTGCCTCGTGTTTTAAAACTGCATTATCAATGTACCAATATGTTATCTCGATCCTATGCCGCGGATACCTACATTTGGCACATTGACAGAATAGATAGATTGATCTGATACTTCAGCATCACCTTTAAAATTGACTCGTATAGCACTTACTACACATAGCTTGCCTTGGCGACCCCATACTGCAGTCAATATTTCCCCGAGTAACCTTACTAGCCAATTAGACAGAAAGTATCAAGAGTAAACATTCGTATAAACGTTATATATTTATTACAGTTGTTCGAAGAATACCTATTTAAGCCTCGGATCGATCTATTTCACGGAAGAATGTTGCATTTTACTAAACGGCGTAATTACATAAGCATGGGCATTTTTATTTTAAAATCTACGGTTAGGCGAAACTTAAGCTATGCTCAAATACCGTCTGACCTGTGAGTCTGTGACGAAATGTATGGCGTTTGACACCAATCGTCATTCGTCAGTTCTGTGACGACCTGCTAACTGTCAGTTAAGAACGCACTTTAAATAAAAAAGCCCGCATACATACACGGGAAAGCTTGTGATGAGTCGATTCATATCAAAAACTTCTTAAGTTCTCAAAATCTAAACTAATTAGGTAGCTTGGACTTGGGTAGTTTCGATATGTAGCTCTACGTGCTGCTGTTTACTATACATATACGTGTTGGAGATTTAGTTGCCTAGTATGTCCTTAGTGTGTTAATTATTATTCTAATTTTCAATCGCTCATTTCTGTTTTTTAGGGTTCCGTACCTCAAAAAGAAAATACGGAACCCTTATAAGATCACTTTGTTGTCCGTCTGTCAAGACCCTTTATCTCGGGAACGCGTGAAAGTATCGAGTTAAAAATAAAACCATATACTCAGGTCTACGGTCTCTTCAAGCTGTGAAAAAATGAAACTTCTAAGTTAATGTGAAAAAAAGATGCGACCATTTATGCCCCAAAAAACGTAAAAACCAAAATTCAAAGGGTACTTTCCGTTGACCTAGAACTATGTTATTTGGCAAGTAATAACGCCTTATACTACAAGTATAGGAAAAAATCTGAAAACTAATATAACTAACCTAACCAGTATGGCCACAGAACAGAAAATACGGCACATACGGTAGAAAAGCATTACAGCGCCCCCCAATCTAAATCCTATTGTCTTTCCGCACAGACTCTAATTCAAAGATTTTTCAAAAAAAACCGGGGAACAATCCATCTTATCCTTCCTACTAATATTATAAATGTGAAAGATTGTGAAGATTTTTGGATGTTTGGAGGTTTAGATGTTTGGTTGTTTGTTACTACATAACGCGGTAACAGCTGAATGGATGGAGATTTTGGCACGCAAGTGGAGCAAATACTGGTTTAAAACATAGGGTACTTTATATTCCAGTAAATAGTATCCCTGGGACGAAAACGGGAATAACGCAGGCGAAACCGCGGGTAAGTGCTAGTAAGTAATAAAAGGTAAATCAGTTTTGAAAATGTTATCCGTTTGTTCGGGCATCACACAAAAACTACCGAACCAATTTCCTTGAAATTTGATGTAGTTGTTGATTACGATCCTGATTAAAACATAGGATTAAACATAGCCTTTTAATTAAGAGACTCGTTATTAGATTATATTTCCAGAATTAAGTGACCGTCAAGATGGCGTACACCGTAAAGATATAAATAGTAGGTACCCAAATAGTACCGACGAAACACCTAAGTGAATAAAATAGTACCCTTAAACTTTTTGAAATATAAGGCCTGTTCATGGTGTACGCTACCGGGCGTCATGCTCCAGGACCCTAAAAAATTTAGGGCCCTAGGGTACTATTTGGGTACTATTTTTTGAGATATAAAGCGTTTCCAAAAACAAAGCCGTTCCAGAGATACAAACGATGTACGCCAGGTTGACGCCCGGTAGCGTACACCGTGAACAGGCCTTCTATTTCAGAAAGTTTAAGGGTATTATTTTTCTCATCTAGGTATTTCGTCAGTACTATTTGGGTACTATTTATTGGCTGCATCAGTTTCTGAATATCTTTACGGTGTACGCTATCTTGACGGACACAGAATTAAGGATTAATTTAACATTAATTAATACGTAGCTTAGGTTCGTGCTGCCAATAACGCTTATTCGAGTAAAACTAGGTCGCGATATCCTATCGCATATGTAAAATATTTATTTGTATGTAATTAAAGGTGTATGTCACACATTGAACAGGTACGCATGTGTGATGTTTGTAGTGTATTTAAGTACCCAACCGGCACTCTGCCAGCGTGTAGTTTAAGGTTTGTTGTCTCTCATCATTGAACGAAAACCTTTATCCAGTATGGTAATATGAACACTCACACTCCTATACTATGCTACGCTATGCTATGATACATCACACTCACATACTATGCTATGATAGTAGAGTCGGTTAAAACTAACTAAATAACTAAGTACGGGTTTTCAGATGAGTGTGGAATTTCAAAACATGTTTTGGTAGTGGTTAAACACATTTTGTAAGTTCCATTGCTTCGAATGGCTAAGCGGATGGCAAATAAATAACACTGAAGCTGGAGCGGAAGGGGGTTTTCAGTGAGTTGCCGGCTCGCCCAACCCACGAGTTAAAAATAACAACCAGTTTTTATTGTAGTCAACGCGCCTCTGCGCGAAAAGGACAGAGTTATGCGAAGTAGGTAAACATTGGAGCAGGACAGTGAGCGTAACGGATTTAAGCATTGCAGAGTGCAGTTTCGTATTGCAGACTCGGTTAGACTTCATGAAGGGATTTTAGCGCGGAGCGAGAGCTAATTATGTCAAATATTTGTACCTAGTTGGAGATCTGAATTTTAACTAAGCAGTTCCTACGAAATTGTCATCAAAACGTAAATGCATAGTAGGTACGTGAAAGTAAACGATATGTCAAGTTATTTCAGACCATTTACCTCTACCACATGCCTTTACTTAAAATGCAAGACATTTATAAACGAGTATTGACTTGAAAAGAAATAAAATTAACGACCACCTTCTGCCTCCATGATCAGTCCTTCTTGACTATCATGTATCACAAGAATAGGTTTAGTTGAAGTATGTAGTCGAAAAACTGTCTGTAAGGTTTCTTATTTTCGGTAGAAATACCTATTAGATTTTACGATATAATTGCTTAATCTTAGATCGGGTTGCCTGAAAATGTTAAATGTCCTGATAAAAACGCTGCCATCACCCTAAAAGTCCGGATATATCTTATAACAGAGATTTGGCTTTGGTTTTGTTTAGTGACGATAATGGCGTCCAGTAATATTGTGTCAAAACATCACTCTTATAATTAAAATTAATTCAAGCTTAAATCGCGTTTTTTATTATTGTATTATGTTATAACATCTTAAAAATACATATATAGATACAATATATATATATATGTAACATAGAAATGTGGTGTAAATTACCCGCATTAAACCAATAAAGAGACAAAAATGTTTCTTTCATGTAAAATCTTAAAAATAATTATGTATGTACGGTCGGCCTCAAAAGTTGCTGAACTCATTTGTATCGTGGCGTTAGTACTAGTGTCCAGCTACTTTTGAGGAAGACTGTACCTACCTGGTACTTACATATTATTTTTATCTTTTTAAGTTGGTAATATTGTGTAAAGGTTTGGCATGCCGTTATGCCTGCCTTGCCGTCTTGGCGTGTGTGGCCATCCGTTACTTTCATAACGAATCTTTTTCGTTATGCCATGGACTTAAAGAACAGATACGATTTAGTAGGTACGATTACTGCAGGCCTTAATTCTTTTGGGCGTAAAAGCCAAGACTTCTCCGAATAATCTGTACCTATTATCATTTTCTGTGAATGAATTCCAAAATACAGAAAAATAATCAAGTCAAACTTATTCATTTAACTATGTTCTTATTTGAAACAGACTACTTTTTGTAATTGGCTGGTCTTGGTCTGCGGAGTGATTTATCCATCCATTCCTAGGTATTACGATTACGCTGTTATATTTATTACTAGTAGAGTAATAACTTTGTGACATATTAGTTGGTGTAACAATCCATTACGCATGCTGACACCTCGCAGCAACAGAACCATATCCTATATCTCAATTAGTCGGCTTTTCTAATTAGAATCGAATGCATTTGCAGTGCATCTAACAGTGCCTACCGTAATGAGTACGCGATAGCCGCCGATAATACAGTAAACGAGGTCAGCTCTGTTTATTAAACGAATAAACTAGATCAAGGTCAAGGTCATTTTTACAAATCAAAAAACCGCGTCTCGGTGACAAGCCAACGACGTGCAGAAATAGACACGTACGTAAGAGTTCACCTCGCATTCTGACGCTATTTGTGGCTATGGCCCACTTCTCTCAGATGGGTCAAGGTCGACCTTGACACAGAGGTCGCGAGAACACCGTAATTTCCATCTCCTGTCTATACGATGCCAAAATGACCAACTTCGAAACTTTTACCTGCTGGAGATGGCTCCAGCAAATCTAAAATTAGATCAAACGGATAAGTTTTTAACTTTCCCCGGCAGTAAAAAATCGTTTACACTCATAGTCAAGTAAAAAATAGTACTCTGCATTTGCACCGAAAGGACGGGAAGAGGTGGGGATCACTCCTTATACCGACGAGTCGGTGAAACTTGGTCAAGGCTGGCGGCACCCCGCGCCGCCAGCCCCGCCGGAGTCCGAACGACGGCGAAGGCAGCCGAGCGCTGCCGACCGCCGTCCGCCCGCACGCACTCGATCGTGCGCCCAGATAGCAGCAGCCGGATCGTTACACAACCAAGATAAATCATCACCCGCGATCATCTACCGAACTGTGTCAAGATCTCGATGCTCTTCTATTCATAGTATTTAGAGTACGACGGGGTCTGACTAGATTCCGATAAGACAATCATGCTAACACGAATGCCTTTAAACATTGCCTATAATAGACATTCGTAAGGTTTCAGTGCATGCCTTGGCATGAGCTCCCCGCCACGGCCACGCATGCTTTACAACGCCAAGTGGATCATGTATGCTTAACTACATTTTACGCACTGGAACCGGTTTTCGCGCCAGTGTTCTGACGCGTTCATACCAAAATCTATCCAAGATGGCGGCTCTCGTGCAGCCATCGTAATAATGACAGGACAGGTAATGCCTAAAAAATAGAAAGGACCGGCGGTGTGCGAGGCCGCTCTGTCGAAACACCCGATTCGGGTCAAGGCAGCGCGCCGAAATAGTCGAGTCGCGCGCATTTTTTTGTAATTTAACATCTGTCGTCTTGGCTAAGGACCAGCCATCTTTCACAGAAACCAAAGTTTTAATAAATAATTGATTAATTACCATAATCCAATTAGACGCTCCAATAATTTTATATGTTGTTGCAGAATTTTGAGTATAAAGTAAGCCGACTGGTGGGATACCGATAGACATTAAGATGGATCATTTCGTCATGATTATGGCGTACTACATGAGTAAAGTTCAGTTTTGCATAGCAAGAGGTAGGTTACGTAAAGTAGCGTGCATTCTATGTGCAGCCATCCATGTAACAATAACAATTATTGACGCTCGCACTCCGGCTCCGTGGCCGCAGCCCATCACTGCGGCCGGAATTGTAGGAAAAACAAATCCAATTCACACCCGTGACATCTACGATAGGCCTGTATGCACTTCTACACAAAAAAGTGGCCCTACAAAAGTAAACCTTCTAATTTGGATCTCTCGATTCAATAACCTAAAACTCGTGCTATTTTAATATTTTTATTGATACTCAGTTAAAAACTAATTCCATTTCCAATAAGTATGCTACTGGAAATTTTCTGGATGAATTTAACCCGTTACTAAAGAAACTTACGTAGCAAAATATCTAAAAACACATGTTATACGGTCGTTTTGCATATGATCAAAATACATACAGTCAAATTGCAGAACATACGGAATTCATAACATAATCTATCATAAGTTTAAAATATATAAGATCTAAATTAATCACGTTTAAAATCTATACTGCTGATAATATATATGGTTCAAAATACATACAGATTACAGCCAAATTGTATACCTACTAGGTCTCCTCAGAATCGTTTTCAGCGGCTAACCAAAACCCATATTTAATATGATTTGTAAAAAATCTGGCACCAGAGACATTTCATCTTAGTCCTCATGTAGCGATACATAAACAGCTCTTATTGGCTGTATCTATGGGCGGGTGGGCGACCATCACCAACATTTACTATTAGACGGGTCGTCTACTCGTTTGTTCTTTCATGGTTTAATAAAACTTGATAGTTCCCCAATGATTTTGTTGATTCGATTTTCTACATTCTAGACATTATGTGTAACAATTTTGTATGAAATAATCATATTCGTTTTGTACTTCGATATTATAATCTTTAGACCAATTGTGTTGTATGTATTTCGATTTGTGTATACAAAGAACATTATTCATTTACATAGATTTTTGACATTCTACATAGACATATGTGTATGCAGCTTATGACATTCGATCTTAGATATTTTGCTACGTAACCTTATTTTTGTGAAAGGTCTAAAGAATGGTTTGTCTATCGTGCGCCTATAGCCCTAGCGCGCGCTTATCGTGACATTTTCCCAATGCCCGTTGTTGCACTCGCGTTGTGTTCGATTTGGACACAATCCTCTACAGGAGAGGATTACGCAGACTCTAGAATTTCGACAGGCACCATAGCAAATTCGAGTCGCAAGCCTGTGGATGTGTGTAAATGTGATACGTGTTCAGGTCACATTTGGGTAGTGAGTTGCGACAGGCCGACCGAGGTGTCTTGTGAAACAAGCGCTTGCGCAGCAGCGCGAGCGCACCCCACCGAACGGCGGCCGATTGTGTCGAAACGCACGATACATTCGCCGACGCGCGCCCGATCCGCAACCCCGCCTGCGTCTTGTCATGTTTCCGTTCACGTCATACAATGTCTGCTTATGTCGCTTTATATACAACCGTAATAAATGTCTACAACAATATAAGAGTTTCAATGCTATATCAGTGACAAACGAAAATAATGTTTAGAACCCCTAACCCCCAAACTTGACATCATTGGCCAATTAAAGAAAAATAAACCATTGCGAAAATATGCGACGACTGTTCTTTAAAGACTATGGGTAAGTTGTATCAGGGCATCACAGAATTATTCAGTTGTGTTTACGCAACGTAGATAATTTCACGCGGAACGCAGCCTGCTGCCTACGCTCGTTATTGAGCGATTTGATTGCCATTAGTATACTACACATTTGTCCAACATACTTTACAACTCGTACGTAAATAATCTGAAACAACGTCCTGCAATTACGCTTACCAATTCAAATATGATTAAAATAAGTATAAACAAAGTCGATAGCTATTCCACTATCTTTATTTTTACGCAATAAGTCGATTTTTTTTCATTACATTTTGTTATTTTGTAAAACTCTTTCTATTGTAAACTTGAGTTCCGTAACGAAGCACCTTCCTACCTTTACCTGTGAACTTCATTTGCGCTGAATGATGATCCAATAAAAGGTATTTTAACCCCTGGCGTAAAAAGGGGTGTTATTAAGAGTATACATATATGTAAGTGTGAAGCCGGTTTGTCTGTCTGTGGGTCTTTATGTCGCTCTCTAATGCGTGGACCGAGTTGAATGGGTTTTAAATTAGTTAGGCAGTTGTTTCATTGCTATGTTTTTTCTTAGCCATGTTTGAAGATCAGGTCAGTCAATCCGTAATTATGAAGGGTTATTATAATTTTTAAATCAATTTTATTTTCTCTTTTTGGGTGGTTATTGTTTACCAGCGGCGTGGCGTCCATAGAACTTGATTCCCATCGGCTTGCCTAATATTAGACAGTTCAGCACTTTATTCTAGTGCTCTTAAAGAAAACTGAAGCCAAAGCTGCTCCGGCTTGCCCAAGGATTTCTTCAACGCCACGCCACTGTTGTTTACTATATGCTCTATTTGGGATAGATAGTGACAATGAATCTCGTTCATCACTCTAATCATACGTAGTCTGAATAATCGGCGCTGATGGGATTTTACAGAGTGAAGTTAGGCTGTGTTGGTCGAGTGAACAGACGGGCTCAACAGTGCTGAGTCGAGCCGGTGCGGTGTCTCGGTGGCATTGCACAAGGCTCAGCGCAGGTCGACCAGGCGGTGCGGGGCTCTCGCAACCGCGCTATTCGGGTCAGCCAACGATTTGTGTGAATTGTGTCATCTGATACATGCTTGCGTTAAACGACGTTTGCGTTTTACTTCAACTGAATTGGCAGTAAATACGATACTTTACCAGCTGATCGATAAATAAAAGGAAGGTTCTCACGGTAAATAGCGCTCCACTTACAAGCTCATCAATTGATTGATATACAAAAGTATTGAACTAAATATTAACCGCAACTACATGTTTTAATGTTTGGCCAGGTCTACCTATCAATTTTAGAATCGACTTGATATAAGCTTTACTTAACCCGATTCCAAAATTTGTTTTTATTTTGTAAATGGGTTTAAACGTAAGTTTATTCGAGCCGTAAGGTGATGTTGCAAACAGCATCTGGCGAAACGCGGAATGGCGAATAGATTACTAACACAGAGACGCGATGTGTACATGCACGCACAAATACGTAGGTAGGGTCGGGCAGCGCGCGCGCCGCATCGCGGCCCCGCCGCATGTAGGTCAGGGCGCTCTGCGGCCGCGCGCGTTTTAAATTTAGAACGATCCGCGCTTCAAGCAAACCCCGCCCAACGAGATTATTTCAATTATACAATTATTTCAACATTTTCCCTTCTACGTTTTCCCAGAATACTTTAAGCTTCTTACCTATAGTAACCCTAGGTACGGACGGAACAGTATGTTCGTTTACCGGCGTAACATAGTTTGTAAAAGGTCACCGTTTAAATAGGTTAAGGATGCGTGTGTTACATCGACTGACAAGACCAAACAAACAAAAATATAATAGATTGATGTAATATATTTACTTTATAATTTATTACGCGAATTTAAGCCTGATTAATCTGCCCTTGTGTGACTGTTACATAATGAAAGGCATTAAAATAAGAGTGTAGAAAGGAGCCGACAGACGGGTTTCATAATAACATCATACAGGTGTTTTAATGCCTAATTATGTAAAGTTTACGTACACTGATTTAGCTACAAACATAAGCTACAAATATAAGCTCTCTATGTGTTCAAAAGCTGCAAATTAAAAATATCAAATGGCGGTAAATTATACCTTTTTTCACACATGTTACGCAACCGTAACTTTTTCTGACAAAATTGTTTGCAATTGACATTTAATTTCGTATTAAAAAAACAATTTAACTGATATTAGAATAGAGGTCAAATCATATTGCTTTGTTTTCAGAGATGTTCAAAATTTGAATGTAATAATAACATCGAAATCGATGTTATTATAAAGCGATACTAACATTTTCACAGATGAGAAATTTGCTCTAACAAAACAGTTTATCTTTGTGCTGGTCATAATTTGTGGTTTTTGAACGCATTATACAGGGTTAAGGGGGATATATGTGTGTGTAGATAAAATAATTAAAAATGGCTTTAAAATAGTAAAAATGAAATAATAGACCTGCGAGATAAAATCAGTTTGAAATGATCTATATTACGTTTAATGCATACATTAAACATAATCAAACAGTATATCGATATTGTTATGGGCAACTCTAGCCTAATTGACCGCGCGTTCAGAGTATATTGATGAGTTATGTGTGACGTGGACGATACGTAAGTGCCAGTGGCAGACTTCACTTTTATCAGCTTTTCGGCATGAATTGAAATGTAATGAAAACAGACAAAACAGAACGACAGCTACCTAACTACGAAAATGTGAAATGCTGCTAAAGAGAATCGGCTTACCTATGTTTTTTCCATTGTCAGTATCTATCTACGTAAAAATTATCCTGTTTAGTAGATAATTGTGTCACCCTATTGTGACGAAGCCAAACCGACGATCGTGTTAAAATACATACTTATGAATGTTTAATTCATCCTACTTAAGTTAATCTATCTAGAGCTAAATCAGTAAAAACCAAATTCTACTTATTCCGAAGAATGATCCTCGGTATAATTACCTATCTTATTTGACTACCTATTAATATATGTTTAAGTATTTTTGCAAGGTTTTCGATAAATTCAGATGGCTATGACAATCTAATAGTATCAATAGCGTTTGTATTTGCAATGCAAAGCCCACGAACATGAGTCTACTTGTAGTGGGAAGTGACATAGGCTTACATAGGTCAGGGTTTGAATTTGTATCATAGTTAAACGAAATTCAAGGTATATTTGTTTAAAGTAAACATTAAAGTGGAATTCAGATAGGTAAACTTATATTTTGGGGGATTAAACCTCAGAAATATAAAATTCTCCGCTTACCTAAGTGACATCACATAAATGCATAAACTTTAAGCAACTTTGGCCATGTTTGATATTTTTAGCCAGTATTTGCCAAGTAGGTATAATAAACATGTAGCTCGAAAAAACTTCCAACGTCAATTTGGCTTCGAACTACCTACCTACGCATCCTGATTAGGTGTGTATTGTATAGGTAATACACAATAGATAAGACTCTTTCTTAAGTTTGATCTCTCCACGACGCTATTTGTACGTCAAATTTGTGACCTTAATATGTAAATAATATCCAAATACGTATTTGTTTATTTCATGTCTATTTAGAAATGTAACAAATAGGACGTAATGTAACTACATATATCCTATAGAATTTAGCGCCAGGATAACCAGTTGCGATGTAAATTACCAGTTAAGCGTAAATGGGTGAAGGTCGAATAGAATGCTGATGTTACCGTGTTATACCGTTAGCATTTATTGTTAAGTTGTTATGTATTAAGTGGAGTAACGTTGAGTATTAAATATCTTCAGTCCATTAACACGTTCTGTCGACCTAGCACAACCAGCCACGACTTCGTTTATCTCGCGTCAGACGGCATGGTAAGTACCTATTTGTCGCGCGACAACGATTCGCATAGCAGAGTTTTACTAGAGCTGTACCTCTAGCACAACTGTGACACGCGTCTCTTTGTCACGCGACAAATGCTTCCTATCTCTTTCCATCCAGTATAGTGTGAACACACGATACCTATTGAGTGGAAAGAGATAGGTAGCATTTGTCGCTCGACAAAGAGTCGCGTGTCACAGTTGTGCTAGAGGTACAGGTATTACATGTATAAGGGATGGGGCGACTTAATACCTACCTATGCATGCACGTCGCTGAACTACTTTCAGTTCCTAGGTATTTGCCTATTTGATATACCTATATGTTTAGTGAGTATCCGAAGCGGTTATCATAGTGGTAGAATATGAGAATATTACATTACAGTTCAGTTATTTGAAGATTCTATACCAAAACTACTGCGGCACAATACATTACCTACACATGACGGAAACGTAAAAATTGTACTGCAATCTTTATATTGCACTACACAGACTATATGTAGGTACTACAACAACGTCCGGGTTTTGTTAAGCTTAGGTCTATCTAGTGCCTACCGACCGTCCGTTTGGCTGACATCATCAAATTTGTCAATAGGACCCTACATTCTTGTGTAGGATTCGGCTGCATGAATTTATTATGACGCCAGGAAACGGGATTGTATGGAATTAATAGTCTAAAATGAAGAATATAAACACTCACCTTCAAGCTTCATGCCAACATCCAGGCACTTCTGGAAACGGCAGAAGGGGCAGCGTTTTCTCTGTGTCTTGTCTATATGACAGGCACGTTCCGCGACGCACGTGTACACCTTCTTATTTTGCACGGTTCGCTTAAAAAAGCCTTTGCATGACTCGCATGTCAGCAATCCGTAGTGGTATCCACTAACTTTGTCCCCACACACGGGGCACAGTTCTTCTATCACATCCTTGGTGTCGGTCTGGTCGCACACCGCTCCGGTTGCCGGAAGGTAGGCCCCTGCTTCGCCACCGGCTCCTGTAGGGAACAGATACGAAGGATCCAGATTGGCGTAGCCGAAAGACTGCTGCTCAGGCCCGCACTGGTAAGCGGCGCCTTGCGGCACATACTGTTGGGAAGTTCCCGAGGGCCCGCCGCCCGAACCCGACCCTTCGGGGCCCGGGCTGAGATCGAACGGGGACATGTTGAGGGACATGAGGCCTGTCTGCTGGTCCATCGTCATGCTCGGCCGCACGTGGCGGCTGCTTATTGCAAATCCTACCGGCGTTCAACCGCAACAACGTTTACACAGTCACCGAGTTCACTAGCGGTCTAGCCGCAACACTATCTGCCGTTTGCGGGCTGCACCTGTTCGAACACTATATGAAGAGGCACGTTAATCCAGCACATGTTGTCCTACGCGGGTAATATCGGAAGTCCTATCGGCGCCAGACGCCGGTATGCGTGGTAACCGTTCGTACAAGTTTGAAGGCGCGCGCTCAATTACGATCGTTGCAAGTGGAGGCAGACAGCGGCACACGCGCCGCTTGGTAGACGTCTCGCGATCGACTGGCGGCCGGCGACAACGTCGCGCGTGCCGGCGCCTCCCGCATGCGCGCCCCGCCGCCACCCGCGAGCCCCCGCCCGCTCGCACAATGGAAAACGATTAGGAGCCCATGTAATAAGTGAAAGTGAGTCGGTGACCCACTTTCCCGCGATCCAGGTCTATGTTAGTGCGCGTTCGCGCGGTTGCGCCACCGAGCGAGCGGGGAGGGGCGCGGGGGGCGGCCCACTGACCCAGTTGCGCGCGGTGCCGCAGCAGGGCAGGGTTGCTGCGAGCGAGCTTGTGTTTATGTTCGCATCGTAATCGCTCTCGCTTGCAGCACGAGTGCTGAAACGTAGCAGCGCTAGCGCAGCCCGCCCTGGCCTCACATGCCGTATGATCGTAGCGGATACGATTATTACCGTACCTATACGATATTAGCTTACGGCAAATATCTGTTCAAAGATTATAACACACCTACCTATCACAACAAGAACTACATTATATTGCTTTATATACTCAAGGACAATGAATTCGGGTCCTTTTCTATGTAATTGTTCATAGAAAATGACCCGAATTCATTGTCCGTGAGTGTATTAGCTTAATTTGTTACCTAGTTAAGCAGTATTTAGGTACCTACTGGAAGTAGGTTGGTATATTAAGGCAGCGTTTTATCCTAGGGCGATTCCGCTAGAGACGAACCTTGACATCAATTTTCAAGTCCCAAAATTTATTACTTTTTTTGATACCACCGTGTAGGGTGAGGTCTTAAATTAATTGTTATGGACATAACTTCATATTCAGGATGTTAAAGCGCTTGAAAACCTTAGCATTCTAAGATTTAGGACCAACTGCGAATCATACGATGTTGCACCCGCGATCGTTTTAACAGTGAATAATTTATTGATAGTTTCAGTGTTTAATACTTTTTTTATGTTTCTATAGTTGATTGTTTATTGTCTTTCAATATAAATAGGCAAAACATTTTAAATATTTGACAATTAAAAGATATTTCTGTTTTTATACTGTGATCCGGAGAGGTGGGCCGATTTGGTTGCACCCGCGATAGCACTTTAACCCTCTCTTGTGGCTATTTAAACATTTTATTTTAAATTCTTATACACAAATCTGTAGAAAAGAGGTTAAAATGTAATCCTTAAAACAATATTTTTATAATGTTTTTCGTTTTATTAGGAGGAGGCCTTGAATGAGTCAAATGTTGCACCCGCGATAATGGAATCGCCCCCTACAGACTTGTAGATTGTAATTCGGGTATCTATTCATTTTATTAGATCCTAACAACTGACTTAAAATAAACAGTAAGCTATATACAATTGATTACCTACTTCGTTAGCTGGTAATTAAAATGAGCTAACACCTAAAATATCTACAAATGCACCGATATCTAAAATGCAGCACAGTAGCTTTTATCTTCGGTTATTAAGCATCTGTTGCCCTGTTCCCGATTCGAGATGCATCTTTATAGTGAGATGTTATGGATGGAATGACATCGTCACTTCTATGGAATCTCGAAAAGAGATAATTTCGATCAGCTAGTCTCTATGCTTACGTATTTTCAGTTAGAGAAGGATGAGATAGAGAGGACTCTTTAACTCCTAATCTTCCTGAGCATTATTCACAGCGATAAACCGGAGTGCAGATTGAAATTAAACCCACTGGACTAATAAAGGACTTATTTCTGAAAGACATCATTGCTCTGGCCACATTATACTCAGAAGATTCCTCACTAGAACAGCATTTTTAGTTACTTTATAGGACTTGGCAGATTCTACATACAACCTAACTAAAAATGCATTTTAATGAAACAGGATCGTGACATATGCTGGACGCCCTACGCTGCCTGCCTCCCTGCCCTTTTTTTAACCCGGAGAAATGCATGAAATTGCATACCACTACGTAACCTAAGGCCGTCGGGGGTACAGCCAGATAGCCAGAGTAAATTGTAAACCTTTGTACCTTGCCCAAATACTACCTACTAATCATTCTGAGCAAGACACTGGCAGGTAAATCCTACCTACGACACTGAGATTTTTTTCTTTTTAACAATAAAAATGCCGGTTCGTCTGACTTTCTCCAGACGTCGTAAAATTATAATGAAGGAGTCGACCCTTTTCGGATCAGTCCCGTTATATGTGCCGGGATGTGAAGAATCAACTCGAAAAGGACGGTAGAATTAAACTTTAATTTATGGTTTATAAAATTTAACTAGTGTGCCTGACGCACCTCTTTTGATATAATTTTACCTTTTTAGTTTTTATACATTTTTGTATTTTTATAGACTTTTGTTTTTATATGACACATTGTTACTTTTTGGCAGTCCATTAAATACCATATCCGAACCAGCCCTGTTTAATTCCAAGAGTTACAACTAGTTACCTATTAAAACATTGCTATAATGAGAAAACTAACAACTCCTCTATCTGCGTTACAAATACTCCATCGCAAACGTTGTAGCGTGAAAGAACGGTATAGAAAATATCTACAAAGTAATTAAATATTATATCTATATCATATCACAAACGCTGTGACCCGCAAAATCACTTTATTACCCTCGTAATGTAAATTTTCCTTGTAATGAACACTTGCAACACTAAACTTCCTAATCCCCAAACATAATGAATAGGTAAGGAACTAGGGATGTGGTTTCGGTAAAAAAAAATATTATAATTTGTCCGTCAGATGATACACACGTATTTTTTCTTTTGTCTAACAAAAAATTACTAAGGTAAAGTGCGTCAAAGTCGGGAGTGGGGGCTCGTGTCGTGACGCTACCCCATGGTAAAAGTTGTAGCACGATGTGACGTCACGCGGAACTTTAACGGGCCGTATCTCCATCCCCATCTTATATTTTTCCCAGCGAGTTCTTGGCAGACGGCACTGAAGTTTTAAGTTTAATCAACCCCACCTCGTATAGGTGTATATGCCTGAGGTAGGGTGACACACTCCCTTTATTCGCTCGGTTTATATGGTAACAGTTTATTTAGGTTATTCTGTTATGCCGGCACCATAATTGCCACCCTCTCATTAAACAGCTGAATTGAAGAGATAGGAGCTACATGGGGTTGTTAAGCTCTAAAGTCTCATCTCATTCGGTATTGTAGAATACTTGCGGAATACTTAGATATTTATGCAGCTTGATTAGCTAGCACGGGCGTAGCCAGGGGGAGGGTTTTGGGGGTTCAAGCCCCTCCGAAAAGTTCAGATATTAACATTCATAGAATTAAAATAAGAATAAGCGTGCGGCATATCTCATTGATAACTAACTATCCCCCCCCCCCATACTAAACCTGGCTACGCCCGTGATGATTAGGCTTCAATATTATTGTAACTCATTTAATAGACTAGCTTATTATTAATAAATAATGAGCGCGTTGATATTAAAAATGTTACCATCGAGGCAGACACAGCCATTCAATTTTTGGAACGAAATTATAAAAGATCTTGACCTGGTTCGAACTAAAATTCAGTCAGCAGGTCATGAACGAACGAAGTGACTGTCTATGACAGCCTTGCAGTCAAATGTATACCACGGGCGTATTTTCCCAAAGCTCGGAATACAGTTAATGTCGTAATAACACGTCGAAATAATACATACAAAGATTCGGTGACAAGTTTTAGCCGGCCCACAAATATGGCGAAGAAGAAAACCACATGCTTACCTGTAGCGGTTACGGTTATGACTCAATAAGTTTCGATTTCAAAACAGAGCCTCGAATATGGAATGAAAAAGCGACAGTGGAAGCGAGCGACATGCGCAAAGTATGTCATTTTCGCTATCACCCAGACGCCACGGCCTCCTTTGAAAGTAAGAGTATTCCGAGTCGCACGCGCAGCTTTCTTTGCACGACTACGACGTCACACTTTCGCCACGGCTGGTGACGCGCGTTGATGTAATAGATCGTAATAGAACAGTAATATGGGTTGCGCGGAGCACACAAAACTTGACAGGGTGAAATTAAAATCACTGGCCAAATTTTTTCCTGACACTAGGTTACACTTAAGGAATCTATTTAGCGAAAAAAAAAGAATTTTTATTTTTCAATTTTCATTTTTCAATTTTTTTATATTTTCCTCGAGTCGTGGTCACCCTATTACTACAAATGTAAACATACCTAGTAGTATGTTTTAATAACAACATCAACAAAACCCTTATCTAACCTACACTAAACCTTATATCGTAGCAATAGGGTCCACTATAGCACAACACTATTGCTATGGTAGGCAATTTTATCAATCTTATAAACGAGGGTAGTCTTAAACCATGCTAGAGGTAAACATAGCAAATGATTAGTCACTCGTCACTCGCCAACCGTAAAATAATAGTCGCGCGCGTACTAAGATTTAAAAAATGTATTCGAACCGGGAATATTACGAAATGATGCGGTGTTATTTACTAAGTGGTGAATGTTTACGTGGTGCACAAAGATTATACCAGTTGGGTTGGTTGGTTGGTGAAATAAAAAGACACGTCTACGTGAACGAAGCCGAAAGTCTGGACGATTTAAAGCGTAAAATTGTGCGTGCCTTTGACGAAGTGCGTAACAACGTTGTAGTGCTTCGCAAATTAGAAAACAATGTGCATAAGCGTGCCGAACTTTGTTTGGAGGTGCGTGGATTACAGTTTGAACATCTATTGCAGTATAACTAATACTTGCTTCAGTAAGTACCGAGGGTGATTATGTAAATAGTTTAATTGTGTCGCTTTTTAATCAAATGTACATAAGTTGATTCAATTTTTTAAATACGCCTGAATGCAAAGATTCCCGACTTAAAATTTACTCATTGTTTTAAACCACGGACCTTTTGTTAATTATCTATTAGTCAGATTTATCATTTTAGATTTAAAAAATGCCTTTGCATTTTGACGGTCCTAAGCCCGTTAAAGTATGAAGGAAAAATTAGCAACTTATGTAGGTAAGCGTCTTATCTCGCTGCAATAGGGTTCATAATATGGTGGCATGATTGCAAGCTGTGGGAGGGGCGGGTTGTCAATGACCTTAACTGATAAGGAAAGCGGGTGTAGTGGGTAGTTTGACGGTTCACCATAACGTACGAGATGTTAAGGACAACTTGATGATGATTTTTTTCAAAAAAAATGTACTGAGCGGTATTAAAACAAAAAACACGTGTTTAATATTTTTTCGAGTTCTTTCGGGTGTTTCAATTTGGCCAGTGAATTTAATTTCACCCTGTATATGCGTAAAATAAAATGTTCCAATATTTTGTGATGTGATGAGTAAACAACCATGCAGATTTTCAAAACAGTGTATTAGAGAGGTTTTCAAAAAAAGAGTACATGATTTTTTTCCGTATACTACTTACATTTTCGAATTTTTCTTACTCAGAGTCGTTTGCGCTTCCAAACCTATTATGTACTAGAAAAAATGTGTCCGTCAATATTGTAAGAAAAAAAACGTATACCGTAAAATGGGGTGACTAGGTTTCGCGGGGGGAGTTGGATTGCGAATCCAGAATTTCATTTTTGAGTAGGAACTTTAATTTTTGGGCTTAGGTTGCTCTCAAAGTAATTTGATTATATTTTTAGACATAATTTTTCTTCTTTTCGCAACACTAAGCTGTCAAATCATACAATTTTGAAACACAAATTCACTGTCAAAGTTGATGCTCGAAATCGGCGGATTTTTAGTTGAATTTAACTTTGTTTTTAAGTGATGTTTACCAAAGTAAGTGTTCATCCACCTTTCGGATATCGTTTATATACTTACATGGCTTATTGGAAACAGAAAAACTTAAGTTATATTTTCTTTATTTATAATGGTTTTAACATAGAAAACGATCCTACCGCATTTGAGGATTTTTATGGGGAGAGCAGGGTTGTACTGAGGGGTGAGTTGGCTCGACAACGGGGACAGTTGGGTCATGAATGGGGAGAGTTGGTGTTACGAACGGGGTGTACCTGTTTGATAGAGGGGGGAGTTGGTGTTCGTAGTTCAGGGTTGACGATTTACATAAGTAGTCAAAAGTGTCTTACATTATGATAAAATGGTAAATATTATTAAAAAAAATATTGAAGTAGCGGAGGAATTAAATAAATTGCAAATGAAATAAATATGTTATATTAAAATTTGCATTTTATTTATTTCATACAGTAATACAGGCTATTACCTACTGAGTGGTTAATCGACTTTTATTTAACTCGTGAGTTTTTTATTTTTATTTTATTATTAATATTTGAAAAGCCGGCCATTTAAACACCCCCGCGATCCTTCTCACATTATAGCCCACCTTCTTCCCTCACCGCACTCGCGATATTTGATACTACGGCGATAGACGTTTCTGTCTGTCGACGTGTCATAGTATGTCATGCAGGTCATTAATTTCATATTAATGTTTTTGATGGGATTCACCTTACTAATTCCGTATAGATCAAAATATATTTTTATAAATTGATCTAAAAAACTATTTATACGTCATAAAAATAAGGGTCACTACTTACAGAAAACATTAAACCGGTTTAAGTAGGAGCATAAATAAAACATAATTTTGTTACATTAATAAAAAAATCTCTTGATAAGTCGAGCTATTGTCTTGATCCGAAAGTGTCAACCCTAGCAATTTTTCCATCTCACCCCATTGCTAGGCCTTATAACCCCAACTACGGGGTGAGCTGGCTTTGCCTACTATTATGAATTTTTCGTTGAAACTATGCAATGAAGCAACAAACTATCATCGACAAACTAAAATTCATACCTCCGGAACACTGTTTTTGTATATAAATCAATGTGCCACATATAAAAATAAACTTTTATCCAGGTTTGAACTTCGATTTCGAGCCAACTCACCCCATTTTACGGTACATTTTTTTTCCCAATGTCCTCAATTTCCCAGTTCATTATTTATTAATTTATGTAAGTACAGTTTTTGGAATAGTAGGTTGGAGTAGGTACAAAGAAGAAAGCGTAAAATTATTTTTCAATCATATAAATTCGGCACTTTAGGACAATTTAAATAAGTATTTAGTTTATAGTTATAGTAGTCAATACAATATATTTAATTTAGTTTTTTTATCTCCTAGTTTTTATATTTTAACCTTTTGTTTAGTAAAGAATTTCAACACATCATATAAATGTATGTATGTATAATTGTAAATAAGCAAAAAAATCTACATGATACATCACTATCAGCTGCCTTCGGCTCGGGCGTCAAATACCTGCGATCTGAGACATTCTTCATTTTACCGCCCTAGGTAAGTAAATGTACTACTCGTATTTCCATTTAGAGAGAAGAAACTACATAAAATATACAGATATTTGTGGTATTAGAGACGCCCCATCATTTATTTTATGTCGTATAATTTCTGATAATTAAGTCCATTCGAAGTCAAAAATTGGGTCATATTCATATTTGTACTTAATGAGCTCAATTTTTTTATTTAGAACTAGAGGGCCCGTTCGCAACTAGGTTCGCGGAGGTGAAATAAGTTAAATATGGCTTAGTCGGGTAAAACGTTGGCTATGCATTGACACCAAGTTTCATAGACATTCCAAAAACTATTTATTTACGTTTTACTCGTATTGCTTATTTTTAACACTCGCCAGTTACTTTTTTGGAAAAAAATGTCGTGCTTTTTAAGATATAGATGAATGATGATGAGATTTTTTTAAATTCCTAATATGTGGTATAACTCTTCCTGTAATTTCAAAAAAATATATACCTATAGTTACCTAAGCAATAAAAAGAAGCAGTAACTTAGAAAAAACCTAAAACTATTTCGGGCCTGTCTTTATCTTCATCTTGAAATAATGGCTTAAATTAAAAAGCCAAGCCCACGATTAAGGTATTATGGCTTATTTAGTTGAACGAGGCTAGGCGGCCTAGCCCTCGACGCAAGCGAACTTTGCAGAAGGGTGTTTTTTGGATTTCGAGTCAAGTGCAGTAGGTTACTGGGTCAGTGGGATGCCTCCGGCTAAGCTTCGTTGTATATATACCGGTTAAGGGTAACACATTTTTGTTTGAAATGATATTGTGATGTTACAACTACAACTTACTGTAAATTATGTGGATTGAAAAAAGCATTCATAATATCACAAACAAGTGGAAATAAATACTGACCTAAATTTGTCATCATCGTCTAATTTTTTAGTGGTCCGTACCTCAACAGGAAAAAACCGGACAAAGCAGGAAAAAGTCGGACTCGCCCTCCGAGGGTTCCGTACAAATTTGCCATACCATACCATAACCAAACCAAAATTTGTCATCATCGTTTAATTTTCTACGGTTCCGTACCTTAAAAGAAAAAAAACCGGACAAGTGCAAGTCGGACTCGCCCACCAAGGGTTCCGTACAAATTCGTTGGTACATATATTAAAGTACCCTATAAATTTTGATTCCCTTGGTAAAGTCTATTTTTTTAATGATTTAATTAAAAATGTGGAGTTTTCAGATTTTTCCCTATACTTGTAGTATAAGACGGTATTACTTGCCAAATTTCATAGTTCTAGGTCAACGGAAAGTGCCTTATAAATTTTGGTTTCCTTCAGGTCGAAATATACGTTCTTTGCGGCATAAACGGCCAAATCTTTTTTTTTACGTTAACTTTGAAGTTTGCTTTTTTCACAGCTTCAAGGGTCCGTAGACCTGAATATATTGTTTAAATTTCAGCTCGATACCTCCATGCGTTTCTGAGAAAATCAAACTTCTAAGTTGACGTAAAAAAAGACATGGCCGTTTATGCCGCAAAAAACTTAAATTTGAAATTAAAAATTGAAATTTGGCAAATAATACCGTCTTATTCTACAAGTATAGGGAAAAAATCTGAAAACTATACATTTATAATTCAATCATACAAAATATAGGTAGTCTTTATTTAAAGTATTTGTACGGGACCCTAAGTGGGCGAGTCCGACTCGCACTTGTCCGTTTTTTTATCTTTTTGTGCTTCTTTAAAATTGGACTGTGGACTCAGGTTGTCTGGCAATAAACGATCGATTTTTTTATATTTACAAAAGAAGCAACGTAGCGAAATACAAAAGCATGTTTTTCTTGTAAGTGATAGAGACGATCGATATTCGATATTACTATCGACCCTGAGGAAAAAATAAGCTTTATCCCAATTAAATAAGTATGTAGAGTGTGTGCGGAAAGAGAATAGGATTTAGATTGGAGGGCGCTGTAATGCTTTTCTACCGTATGTGCCGTATTTTTACCCGACTGCGGCGAAGCCCAAAAGAGGGTAATGAATGTGTTTGACCTGTATGTATGTATGTCCGTTCCTGTGTCCGCTCATAACTACTCAACGGCACAACCGATTTTGATAAATGATACATCATTGGATTCGTCTTGATGGCGCGAGTGTCACTGGGTATGAAGTTCGTTAAAATAAACAAAATGGCGGATTTTATGCACTTTTAAAGTGCACCGCGGTCAAGTTTTTTTTAGTAAAAATATTTAGTTCTCTGTTCTGTGGCCATACTGGTTAGGTTAGTTCCGTTTTTCGCCACGCCTATTCTCTTTCCGCACAGACTCTAGGTAGGTATATGTATTAATGAGTATTCATATTAGGTAATGGTTGCAAAAGACAATGATGATAAAAGTACTTTCATAACAGTTATGAAAAGCCCGGAATAATAAACTTGGGTGCCCTAATTTAACCCAGTTTGACACAAATGAAGAGCCGAGCTTGACCCACATGGCCAGTAGGTTGTCGTAATAAAACCGTCTGCGCCGTGTTAAGGCATCAATAATACTATTAGCTTTTACTACGTATACATTTTAGATTGTAGTGTGGAACTGTATTGTAGTAGAATAAATTTTGATCAAAAGAACATCAAAATATGAAAACAAATTACAACTGCCGAAAATATATGACTTTTGCCAAGAAGGCGCCCTTTAGGAGATTAATATGGCAACATCAATCAATCAATGTTACCAACTCTAGATTTCATTTAGGATCAAGATAGTAAAATTCTGTGTATTATGTACGCCAACTAGCTTAATTAGCTATTTGGTTAGCTGCCTAGCCTTTTCATTAAACGGTGCCATTTAGTTAAGTGCCTGGATGAACATCGGGCCGTCTAGTCCTTCTATTAAACGGCTAGGCAAACCACTTTCGTTCGACAACATTAAATAACCCGGTTAGCCGAGTCCGTCAAATTTTAATTGTATAAATCTATTCTGTCCTAGAACCTGATTTGACATGGGGGGGGGGGAGGGGAGGTTAGGTTAGGGGAGGCGCTTCACAAGGGGGGCATAGAAAAAGTGAACAAAACAAACGCCTTTTTTTAGGTTAGGTTTGTTAGTCAGCTTGTGTCCCTCAGAGCAGAATTAGAAGCCCCGCGCAGCGGGGCTTCGTCGACCAGCTGGCGGGTCATAGTTGTTTAGAAAGAAAACCCAAATCAAAGCCCATTTTCATAGTTACCCTACTAAATTAACGGCCTAAGCATTAGCCAGCTATTTCATTAATTGATACATTGACGCATTGGCTAAATTTCAGCCAGTTGGCTGCGTCATATACAACACTGCGTTATTTGGCAGTAGTAACGGATATAGGTATAAATTTTTAATGTATATAATAATTTTTAACGGATATTCACAGATAATTTGCTAAACATTAGAAAATATTTGTTGCTCGTTACTAAACATTGGCCAAAAATGTGTTTAATTTAGCAGTAATAACTAAGATGGCATCACCGAACAACATTAACTTGACGTCGTGTAGTCACAATACATCATGAAACTCGGTACGCATAAATATCTGACACGACCTTATTGCTATAGAATCGTGTCAGATATTTTTGCATGTCCTGCTTCATCATATGTTATTGCTGGTGACTGTACTGCAGTAGAGTGGCGTAAAAGACAGCCTTGGGCAAGCCGGTGCAGATTTGGCGTACATTTTCCTTGAGGGCTGTAGAATAATGTGCTCAAATCTGCCGTCCTAGTCTAAAAGGCGGCTTTTTACTATGAACTTCCATAGTAAAAGGTCGCTTTTTACACTAGGACGGTAGTAATGCCTGATATTAGGCAAGCCGGTAGGAATCGAGTTCTTTGGACGTCACGCTACTGCTGTACTGACAAAAATCATAACATTGTTAGTGTAAGAAATAAGTTTTAATAAAAATCCGCAATATGACTGCACCTTATATGTTTCTGGTTAGGGTTTAAATACATATTGAACCTCACTTTCCAACGCACAATATAATAGCAACGAATATCACAGAGTACCTACGTTCGGCTTTTACCATTAAGAGTTGACACAGATACATCTTAGGTTTTAATGGAAAATATTAGGGTACTTAACATCATAAATATCTATCTATACGGATGAAGTGCCAACATTTTCTAAAATGACAATTATGTCAGGGGCGTGAGAGTGTACATATATTTTTTCGCTTTGGTAACGTATATAAATGTATGATGTTGACTGGATATACTGTAATTAGAGCTCTTACAGTTACTAGTTTTTAACATATACACTAACTTTAAAGCAGTAAAATAAATTCATACAGAAATCCTAAAATGACAACACACACACACGCCCATCAAAATCGCGTTGTGAATCTCGATTGGTGTTAGTTAAGTAAGCTATCAAAACCAGCAGAGTGAGAGAAGAAACAACCATAATGTCTCTGTTTAACTTAATAAGTCAAGTTAGCTGATTGCGTATCCGTTTCTCACACTGGACTAGAATTATTAGTCACAGCAATATGTCAGTGGAATCAAAGGAATAATAGGAAGCTGACAAGCAGCGAGGCTAACGAGTGCACTAACGATACGGATTCACATGATGATGACAATTGTAGGTACGGCTGGGTTTTCGACTGAAGCATATCTCTATTTATCTCCGTCAGGGATATAATAAGTGATACAACTTCCCGTTAATCAACTCGATCGCGAATTACTGCACGGTTTAATCAGGGATAAGCAATATCATAGGTAAGACATGATGGTTAAGTACATCGTTTTTAAACTAGAACTGAGAGTGTAGACTTGTTTCTCGGCAGATTATAGATTGCAAGCCTGTCCGACTTTGGCCTGCTGCAGAGTGCAAGCGAACTGACAGTCAGTGGGCTGCTAAAGACTATGAGTATAATGCTAAATGTAATTCAATGTTTGTATTTTAGCTGGCGTTTTGTACCTAAAACCATCAAATATCGTATTAAGTACCGTATCATCAATAAATACGTATATATAAATCCAAAAACGACTTTTTACCAAGATGCCTAATTTGATTTCAAGTTATGACATTTTTAATAATGTTACTAATTCAAGATTGTTATCCAGCCATTGTTGCTTTATTCCCCTGATATAGCATCGACACTTTTTAAGTTTATATTTGAGTATATGGAAATTTTAAAATGCATTTTGGCGATTAGCGAGCGAGCGAATCCGACCGCTAGGTTTATGCCCGTCTTAAGTTTTGTAAGATTCCGTACCCAAAACCTTATAAAACTGGGTCAGTCGAACGATGATTCAATAAATATTTGTATTGCATTCCAAGCTCTGGATTTCTTCAATATGTACCTACTTACTTGAGATATTATATTTGTAACTTTATGCATAAGTTAATCTGCCACCTACTTCGGCTGCGAGGGGGAAAAGTATTAGAAATAAGTGATAGAGAGAAAAAGGCACTTACGATCTAAAGTCGTGATCAAGCGATTGGTTGTGTTTATCGCCATTGATATTATGACGCTTTCTGACAAACATATAGGCGCCTTATTGAAAGCTAAATTACAGTTGAACAACAGTAGTTTATATGTACCAGTACTATCCCATTTAATACCATTTCCCGCATAATACCTACACCCATTTACGTCGGCCCCTACAATTTGAGGCGTGTTCTTATACATTTTCAACGTTACTAACTCATGTGTGCAAATGAAAATGACTAACTGAAATGAGGAGAATAATATAGTGTTAGAAGAGATAAAACCCACAATATTGCAGATTTTCCTCCATAGATGACAATATTGCAATTTAAAATGCATAGACCCCTATAAATGCAAGCCTATTAATGATGGCAATGATCATAGACAGGATGAAGGAATTGCAATTCGCCTGTTGACTCGATTTTTTTTCTGTCGTAAATCGATTCTACTATTTATGAGGAACAAATATCTATATGACACCTAATACATTTGTATAAGTATAACAGCGACAAATTGTAATCAAAAGTAGCAGATCGCACTGAGCATTGAAAACGCTCTATATAAAACGGTAGGAATTTATGACGTCATCCGTTCCGTCGCTGTCCAGAAGTACGTGCGTTCTACTTCTGGAGAAAGAACAAAAAGCATTTCTCTGAGGTTTCTGTACAAAAACGTCAATAAGTACGTACTATACATTTTTATACCCAACTACATTTTTGTTAGGATCGCTGGGCTTCAACTACAACTTTCAAGTTATAACTTGTAGTATTTTGCGAGGGAACTCCGACTGACTACCCTGATTTGGTTGCGCAGACAGTGAGTCTCGCTATTCCTTTAATTCCGGAACTTACACCGCATAATCGTAATCTACTTGCAGTTCCCACAACGCGAACTGCAGCTCACAAAAACTCTCCTGCTATTCGGGTCTTAAAAGTTTTGAAGTCGCTTTTTTTATGGGCTCCTGAAAGTGATTTATATAGCATCTGGCTGAAGTAGGTACTGTGAAGCGATGGATGGATGTGGGATTACTTAGATTCATTATTTAGAAATGGCTTGTGTATTATTAATTAACTGTACTTTTATACCAAATTATGCAGTGATTTGGTTTATACTGTCATACTGTATACAGGGTGTTAGGTAATTAATAGATAACCTGTGACCTGGTGATAAAGGGCACTTAGGTCTATCAAATAAAGCTAATATAGGTTTAGTAAAAGTGTCACCATTTGTGATATATCTCAAAATTGATACCCTCTCCTAGTTTTTTTGCTGTACCGTGCTATTTTTTTTATCTATTATTTTATATCAAAATAATCTTGAATAAATGTGCTATTAGTTGTACAATAGCACTTAAGTCAAGTGTAATTATTATATTTTTTAAAATAATTTGGTTTAAAGTTCGGAATGGAGTATTTTAAAACAGTAAGCATGATGTAATTGAATCCATAACAAGAAAAAAAATCTGCATAATATGTGTGCTTGAAGGCAATTTTTGCTATGATCGAAAAAGATTTTTTGTTTAACAATTTAGACAACTAGTAAAACAGTGCAATAATTTAAATATTGTGAGGTATTCCCGTTGTTTGGAATTCAAATTGCGTCGATAGTGTAAATACAGTATAATCAAGCCAGTGTCAAAGATAAGCGAGAGCCACAAGATGTGGATTTTCGAAAAATAATTAAATGCAATAAATACACAAAGAATTCAGAAAAATAAAAAATATCATCACAGATACTTTCAACATGAACTTTTATCATACTTTATTAACACGTTCCCTGTCTCCATACAAAATGATATGACAACGTCACACGTCCAACTCCAAGTTGCTTCCACTTTGAGGACAAGGACTTATCAACGAAAATGTGCGTTGAGACCCGTACTTGTGACACCCAACGTCGTGGCCCCATTGTGGGGCCATTTGTTGAAATTGTGAACCCATAGTGGAAGCGCGGACTCCAGAAAAAAGCTTCAATACCCCACATTGGGGGCACACGGACAGGGAACGTGTTAATAAATCGTTTTAAGTATCAAAATTTTCAGATTTCTCATAGAAATCACAAACTTCATTATGTATGGAGTTTGAGAATTTCAGTTTAACATTAAATGGTACTAATAAAAATTATATCGCATAAATAGAGACGGAGTAGCTACCTAACATCAAAACTTTCGTGTCGACCCTCACATCACATGTGTGTTTTCTTTCCTGCTTAAAACGCCTTTTTTGACGGTTTTACTGTACTTGAGAATATATAGATAATATTTAGTTGAACGCCAAGTCTATCAGTCGATAGAGCTGAGCTTTGCTTAGCTATAATTTATATTGATTTAAGCCGGCTTACCCCCGCGATTCCGACGTTACTAGGAACTAGAATCTTCCCGTAACCTCGGCTGCCCGATATCAAAACCTAGTAAGTGCTCCAGACAAATTTTAAAAAAGGGCTTAAAAACATTTTTATGTTTATGTTTTTACGCCCTTTTTAAAATTTGATCTGGAGCACTTACTAGGTTTTGATATGGGGGCAGCCGACCTGTCTTCGGCCGCGAGTGAAAAAATGTATCGTTAGTTGTGCTTCAGTGAAGTCAAGTCAAATAATTTTGTATTTATACTCTTATTCTGTTAATTTCATCAATATATACATGTACAAATAGGAGTACATATGTTTTGTAAGTGTGTAAATTCGTACGTAAAATCCTATTCGACCACTGACATACATATTGAGATTTAGTGCGACTATTACCCGGATTTCTAGGATTAGATACGACAAAAGGAGGTCGATCACAGACAGCATTTACAGCAAGTTGAGTTCTGTTATTTACAAGCTCATGTAATAGGTCCAGAGTGCGGCGACCGGGCCGACAAAATTGAAAATGTTAAAATAACTGACTTCAAACGAACTTATTCAATAAAAAATGCATGAGTTACTATATAAAATAGGTACCCAAATCGCTATATAGGAGTAACTAAAATATATACGAAGAAATGCCTCAATTTCTTCAATTCTTTCAAATTTGCCTCAATCATTAGATCTTGACATAGTGGCAATGGGACATGGGACCAACTGGAAGATGTAGACTTTCAAACAAAAAAGAATTGTCCAAATAATTGGTCCAGAAGTCCAGATGCCTTCAAGTAATCAAGTAAAAAATATTTAAAAAAAATCCTAAGAACTGAGACACTTCCTACGTTTTTGAAGTCAACGGTACACACTACGTCTTTTGAACGTCGTCGTCTTGTCAGCGTCCGCGCAACGTCGACGCATCGTCACAGGTGCACAATACAATCCCCGCTCCCACTCCCACTGCCCACCGTCGCGTCACCGCGCTGCGCGAACGTCGCGTTAACGCTGCGCGGGCGCTAACAAGACGACGTCGCTCGAAACACGTTTTAATGTGGAGTGTCTCTTATGGCACTAGTCCCACCAGCAGCGACCAACGAGCAGCGAGTAGCGATTGTCGAGTATTTTCTTCGCGGGCGAGTGAATTCTCTTAGAAAATTTACTCGCCGGCAGTGTGAACAACCAGCGATGAACTATTAATATATGTGTCTCTTTTACTAACACAGGATCCTTATCTTTTGTTCGTTTCTTGGGCGAGAAAATCGCCGATAGCTAATCGCTTTCTCGCTCTTGGTGGGACCAGTGCCTAATGCTTACAACACACGGAGATTGCGATATTTGCGTAGACGCAACTTAGCAGAGATTTCGCACAGATACTTTCGCATAGGTACATTATGATAATGGAATCACTGACTTAACATTTCAATTTTTATGTCCTGTATAAGTTGACGTGAAACTGTCCAGAGGCTTTGTTCTCATTTTGAATTTTAAATGAAGTTTCAGAAGTGTTTTCACTTCTGAAATAGGTCGCAGTTGCGTAGCTGCGTTTCGCAATGCAATGTTTCTAACTAAGACTGTGTTTTCGTTTCAATTGGGATATCTATTACATTTGGTATAAATGGTGTGTACCGTTGTAGTTTTTCCTACTACAACAAAAACATAACGACATTAACAACACACCCTTTAATAATTTCGTCTCCGTTTCAGCTTGGGCAAAAATACTTTCTTATATGTCTGTCCGGATGTCCGGCTGATTCCACTACAGGTAGCATTTCTCACCGATTCTCGTGA
This sequence comes from Eudemis profundana, assembly GCA_947034925.1. Taxonomy (NCBI): domain Eukaryota; kingdom Metazoa; phylum Arthropoda; class Insecta; order Lepidoptera; family Tortricidae; genus Eudemis; species Eudemis profundana. The sequence continues at coordinate 35,139,954 of OX344794.1, forward strand.
AATTTTATGAGAAGGTTCGGTTCTGTGAACTTTTTAGTTGAGATGAGAGTTAAGAAGACTCCCGAGATCTACAACTCACAGAGCCACTAGTTTAATTGTTGCCAATACAAAAACCACTCGGATAATTATGAGTCAAGAATATAAAAACATAATCCTACTTATAGTTTAGTCAATAAGCGAAAAAATGAGTAGATCGGAAGCGGACGTTGTCGCTACGCTACGCATCTTTGCTTCGCCTTCCCTGGCCCAGTCAGAAACATACTAAAGTGGCTAGGAATTTCCAAATTGCACCAATATATTTTTTATCTGACATTTTGATTTGACATCAAAAAAAAATATTTTTTTTTTAAATGTTCTTGTTTAAAGACGATGGAGCGTACCTAGTGTGACTTCGCCATCACACGTCCCGTCTCGGGTTGCGTTGTCACATCGGGGCAAGATTGCTTGGGACATCCACGTTGCCTCTTACTCTGCGTCATCCATTCTAGGGCTTGTTTAGGTATGAGGTCTCAATAGTGTAGCCGAACCAAGTCCAATTAGGGCGGTGATCTGGTGACTGATCTGGGTTCGGAACAGGTTTCTAAGAGCCGTTCGTTCAAAATATTCTCACTTTTCTCACAACACTTGGATCCGCTGCGTGATGTCCTTTGTCACCCTTCACGTTTCGCATCGCATCCATCCATACAGCAACACTGATTTTACATTCGATCGAAAGATTTTGAGCTTTACTTCTCTCGTCAGTTTCAGAGACCGCCAAATAGGACGAAGCTGTGCAAATGTCACCCTAGCCTAGAGTTGGCTATTTTCAAAGCGGTACCTCCAAATTCTGACACAACGCTACCCAAGTATGTAGTACTTATGACTTCGCTATCTACCTACGCCTAGTTTCAGCGCTGAGACGTTTCTACCCTCAGTACGCATTTCCGGGATCTTCCGCGAGTCAGTATTCGGAGCGTCCGTTACAGCCTCTCAGTGTAGGTCGTTTAGTTTGGTTTGCATGCCGGAATGCTTGTGGCAAAGCAGGCAGCTATCATGAGCATAGTTAAGGCCATTCAGGTGGTCAGTCAACTCCCATTCTAAACCCCGACGCTTGCCGTCATTAATTTGATGCATAATATAGATCGTAGCATATTAGGGTAGCTATTTCATCCGGAAAATCACGCTACGATCCAAGACTATAGTCGATGTAGGTCGGAAATGGGCGAGCTGAAATGGCACTCGGCTGGCCAAATGGGAAACCTCAGGAGTGTTGAAAGTCTCGAAACGTCCAAGGAAAAATAAATAACGCTTGCAAAGCTAAACAAGTTACTTGGCAAACAAAACTTTTTATGTGCCACGGTTGTTAAGAAAGTCAAGTCACGTGGCGCATACAAATTATACTCAGAAAATACTTGCTAAGAGTTCTTGAAGAAATGTATACATAAGTACTGTTCAGCTAAGGAAAACCCCTTAAACAATTGATATCCAACTGAACACTAGAACATTTACTAAATAGGTACTGTAATAGTTTTTGAGATAATGATATTTTGTTACAAAAATAACTTGTACTGTAGTTACACTTAATCTTAAATTAAAAAAAAAAACTTCAGTGCAGGTTATTTTTGTAAAAAAATATCATTATCTTAAAAATTATTACAATATTTAGTAAATGTTATACGATTTTAGAAACTACAAAAAATGCGCCATTTTTTACGTCATGTGCCAGGTTGTGTTGGTACATTTTTTTTTCACCACCTTCGTTCGAAATCAGACGTGAAATTTGGAAAAATCTGAAAATTATTTTTTGATATTCTACTGTGGCCACCACACCATGAAGAAATTAACAGAAATAGGAATTACGTTCAATAGCATAGTTATCTGGCTACCCATATCAAAAACTTTATATTATATTTTATAAAATAAGGTATTATGTTAAGAAAAAAGGACAAGGGAGGGAGGGTCGTTGTTAGGCGGTGTATGTATCACATTCAGGTCAACCTACACGATAATGACATAGTAAAATAGATATTGATCCTTAACAATGTATGTACTTGTACCCGTGTAAATAAACTAGGTATAGTAAGTACTTAATGTCTCATCGAAAACACAATTTAAACTAGAAATTGGATTAGATTTATTTTAGTTTACTTTAATTTAATCACCAACCAGTATAAATGAGCTGTCATAATCCCAACACTGTCATAGTTGACGTTAATTTTTTACTAACTCAGAAGGGTCTTTTAAAATGCTTATCAACTCAATATTAATTTATTTTGAAAGTATGAGAAGTACAATTTTTTTTTCGAATTTAACAAAAAGCGATATACCAGGTAGCTTCTGTTGACGTACGAAGCAACCTGTCGAATTTAACGGAAATAAAAAAAAACACGGTTTTCGTTTATAGTACAGGGTGTCCCATAACTGACACGTCACAGTGACACTGGAGGTAGACCAGGTCACGAGGTACCAAACCCACTTAACATGACCCGCCGACCGTATTTTTTTATTCACTACTGGTAGTTAAAGTCGAAATTAATGTTTCGCTGTGAATTAATTCAAGATCAAACTAGTATTTTTTTTTCAATTTTACTTAGTTTTTGTATAAAATACCATTTCTGTAACCTTAATTAGCAGTTCATGTTACCGTACACATAAAAAAAAACTAACCTTGACACCTTTCCGAGTACACACTGGCACTAATAATGTTAAAAACGTTAATAATTCATGAAAAACTTTAATTCGACAATAACTCAAAAACCGTGCCACTTTTATTGGGGTCATGTTAAGTTGGTTTGGTACCTCTTGACCTGGTCTACCTCCAGTGTCACTGTGACGTGTCAGTTATGGGACACCCTGTATATTTATTTTTGTCTGTGCAAAGGACCAATAACTAAAGTATACCATTTGGCAATAAAAAATCTAGAAACTATTTACCAAGTACACGCGTCAGATTTAGATATACAATACATATCTTTAAGTTACTGAAGTTTAAATAGAAGGATGACGAGAACAACTTTTTCTCGTCTTCACAGTCATATCGTTGTATTCTATTTCGCTAACTGTAACAGGTGAAAAGAAATCTACTTAATAAAATAATGAACTCTGACTGACCAACATTCTAAACAGACGGATGTCGTAGGTTACTTATAAAGGAAGAGTTTTTGATTTTTCCCCTAAGCGGGTAAATTAAATATGTCTGGCCTTGCTGTTAAATATATGTATAGCTTGTTTTATATGATATGTATTTGTAATCGGTTTCTTCAGAAACAGTTCTACCGATTTTAAATTTTGATGGAAATGCATAACAAAAAAAAACAATAAAGCAAGTGCGCCTACGGTGCAACTGCGTACTTTTCGAGATTTAACTTTCATCTTCCTTCCTTCCAGGTCATTCAGATTATTATTATTTACTAGAAGTTGATAGTGTCGCTGAGTTTTTTTTGCTGTATTTAAAGATCTCTTATTTAGGCCGATTCAAGCTTATATGATGTCATGAAGGTTGTTTAGTTTGTATGTACTGACATAGGTATGAAACTTTCATTTATAATTTCATTCATACATTTCAATTACATACTTCGAGGTAAGTAGGCTTCGTTGGATGCTCTTTTTACAAAAACTATTAGATTGAGAGAAACTTCAATTAGTTAGATAGGTACCTTAGCCTTATAGTAGTCATAGTAGTCGCACCGGGTGACCTTACACATTTGATTCGTTTGAGAAGCAACAGCAAATACTGTCAAAAAAAGACCGGCCAAGTGCAAGTTGGATTCGCATACGAAGGGTTACGTACCACCGTCGAGCAAAAAGACGCCAAAAAACGCGTTTCTTGTATGGGGACCCCTTTTAACTTTCTTTTGTTCTTAGTAGGTATGTTGTTATAGTGGCAATAGAAATTAAAATTCTGTGAACATATCAAGCATCTACCTATTAGCATTATTAAAGTCGAGCTAAAAAATACCAAAAAAGACGTTTCTTGCATGGAGACCTTTTAATTCTTGATTTTATTTTCTTTTTTTTTTATTTGAAAATTTCAAGTTCTATTACGGTTCAAAAGATACAGCCCTGTCCTGTGGCAGACCGACAAAAACACTTTTCTTGTATGGGACCCCCTTTTATTTTTAATTTTATTTTGTTTTTAATATTTGTTCTTATAGCGGCGATACACATTCTGTAAAAATTTCAAGTCTCTACCTATTACAGTTCAAACGATAGAGCCTGTGATAGTCGAACAGCGGAGGATTAGTAATAAGGTTCCGTTGACATCCTTTAGGTACGGAAGCCTACAAATATATTGATCGGTTTGTGAAGACACTTTGACAGGCTTGGAGTTTAACGGTCTTGTTCGCGCCTCTACACCGCACCCTGACAAGATGTGAATCGTGCCCATTGGCAATATTCGTTCATTGTAAAAACAAAAACAAACTGTTCAGTCAGAATACAATTGCACAGCAGTATGCATTAGCATAAATCCATCAGATGCGATACGCATAACTTTGCACAACATAAGCATATTTAGGCAGTGACCCACTTTTTTATCAAAGCTCATGTTGATAGCGCCAGCGCATGGCACACATGCACATACATAGCATAGATACACGTATACGCACGAGTACATTACCGTCCAAACCAAACCGTCGTATGTATATCAGAAAGCCTGTATATTTACGGCGATTTAGATCAGTCAATATCGTACCTGTGTAATCACGCACACAAAGAATCATTTTCAAATACACATTTACACTCAATTGTGGTTACAAATTATACTTATCAATTGATTAGCTTCAAGATTATTCAGAGATGTATATTCTTTTTGTATAATAATATGTAGTTGTCAATATTGAGTTAACAATACACACAAGGAAATCGTGAGTGTACAATACATTTTTCGACCTGGGTAATGCGCGCAACATGGCCTATACATCTATTGGACAAGATGGAATGAACAGTGTTATTTATCATTTCACTAATAGGAACTTAAGAAGTTGGGCGTAAGTACCTAATTAAAAGAACGACAGGCAGTTTCCAATTGCACAGCACAGCGATTTTAGTTAGGAATGTTTGTTTACTCCTAATATTCCGTGAACTGCGGCTATTATACTCTGATCAATTTCAATATTAAAATGTGTTCATTTCCTTATATAATAACTTTAAAAAGCCAATGTTTCATTGTTCCTCTATCGATTTCAGCAGAAAAACAATGTTTATTATTATAATATCTCTTAAAAAAAGTTATGCTGGTGATCAACTTTAAACCGATATTGGGGTTACTTTAAGAGGAAACAGGGGGGCAGTTTTTCCATACAAACGTAGTCTCCTGTTTCCTCCCTGGATAATGCCAGTAGAGCAATAATTTTTTGTCCAAAAATCTATGGCTACTATTGATATGTTCCTATGTTTTCCTTTTTACGATAAATTGATTCTCAAAAGAGATATTAACCTTCAAAAACCTAAAAAAAATGCCAGATTTTCCGCTGTGTTCACACATCCAGAAAACAAATTTGACTGGATTATTAAAAAAAAGGAAAACATAGGAACACGGCCAAAGCCTTTCTTTAATGTTTAATGAAAAATTTGTTAAATAGGTTAAGTTTTGGGGAAGAAATCAGGGGACTACGAAACGTTGTTTTCATGAAATTTTAAAAGGTATTTTCGGTCCAAGCTGCAGTTGTCTCTATCGCGTTCTGCGCGGGAGAGGCGGGCAGTGCGGGACAGCGACACATTTGACAAATACCTAATTTTCAATTCTCTCCACCTTACTGTTTCCTCTTAATACCCACCTTTTTAACGGAATCCGATAATAACCCAATGAAGAACACCGAACGAAACATAAAAAAACAGTTCGCAGGTTTTAGGATTTATAGTAATTTCAGAAACTTTGAGGTTACATTGACACAGAAAAGCAAGCGTATTGTAGTAAAATATTTTAAGAAACAATTGAAACTATACGTAATTATCTTAAAAATGTCACCGTGTGTCATTAACCCATTCATTGCCGACGGTTCATATTCCTACTGTCCCCGCAGTGCCGGCCCCTTGCAAGCGACGACGCGAATTCACGTCCACGGCATACAGATAAAGTTTTTAACGACGCAGATTCGCGTCCGCGGCATTACGATTAACAAATCGAGTGACGCGAAATCGCGTCTCCGGCATACATACAGCTTTTAATGACGTGAATTCGCGTCCGCGGCATTACGATTAACAAATCGAGTGACGCTAATTCGCGTCTTCGGCACCTGCGTAAAAAAATATAATAATTTTAAGTCTACTAATTCAGAAACCAGCAAGCAAGAGCATTTTCCATCAAAAGTAAAGTACATTTTGAGTATCAGTTTTTTTTTACTGTTATTACCAGCTTTAAATGGCAAAACAAATAGACGCGAATTCGCGTCCGCGGCATTACGATTTACAAATCGAGTGACGCGAATTCGCGTCTTCGGCAATGAAAGTAGTGATCAAAGTAACTTCCATTTAGAGGGTGTACGCCGCGCCGGCGCGCCGTCGCCGCCGGCTTTTTTGGCCACGCCGCCGCCGCCGATTTCTGATCGTCTGTCGAATTTGAGTTTGAATATGTGATTTTTTTTATCAGTTACCCCGGAAATCATAGTAACCTCGGTTTACAGCGTTTATCTATTTATTAATTAAAATGGAGATTTATTTGTATAAGAATCTCTAAAGTTTGGAAATGAGTGCATTGTGTATAACACTGAAGCCTACAGTTAAATAAAAATAACCTACAGTAGGTTCGTAACTAGTAATGTCCCCGATATCGAAAATAAAATAGTACATTACACAACTAGGGTGGTAATACAAAGAAAGGCCGAGATCGCAGAAGTTTGCGGCCCGAGCTGCAAGCGAGGGACGTTAATATGCGATCGAAGGCTTTCTTTATTACCTCCCGTGTTGTGTACATCATTTTATGTCTACACTTGGCCAGAAAGCGGCTTTTTCGGTACGCGCAGCGTGCGGAAAAAGCCACTTTATGGCCAGGTGTGGCATAAAATATTATTCACATACTGTGAAATATGTGAATCCTCGATGGGATAGTCGAGGAAATAATCATAATCAGTCAAGCAACCGTAATTGAAAAAAAAAGAAGACTAGTTTAAAAGATAAGTGATTTGATTGTATGCCTTTGACGATTGAGCAAGGGCTAAGATATTGAACCTAATGTCTTTAATGCAGTAATAAAGGTAAATTGGTTTGTTTTCGCCATTAGTAATTTCTATCGAACTTAACTATGTGTAATCAACTATTGAAAATCATACATACCTACTTAATTTTATTTACTTATTCGTATTTCCTAACTATACGTAATATAAATTAGTTTTATGTTCTTCATTCGTAGGCAGGCATAAAAAACAGAATAAACCATAAAATCAAAAGTCAGGTATATATATATTTATGTGTTGAGAATGCTATTTCTCACGTACGTATGTAAATAAAGGCAGCCTTGGCCTGGTTACCACGATTTTAGCAGTATTACAAAATACTCGAGCGATGCGACGTTGCGCTGGAGTGGGTTGCCAGTTGCCGACACATGTAGGTACACACAGCTCATTTATATTATTACTATCAAACTTTGCCGCAACAGGGATTTATTTTAAAATAAATAGTTAAATGTGCAATATTGGAATATTTCTTTTTCTGGATAAGGTAAATTCCATTCTACTGCGAAATTTATCAATATCGTCATAATTTAATAATAAATAAATAAATAATAAATAAATATTAGGGGACAATCTTACACAAATCGAAATAGCCCCATAGTAATTTCCACCCGGAGACTTCCACTGCTGATCATACGAGGTCTATTCGGGTTCGTGAAAATACAATACGATTTCATGAAAAACCTTAAAACATGTGGTACAAATTGTTGGCCATGTTATTAGGTACTACCAAATTTTGAAGGCACAAGTTGAAGGGTTGTCCATTATAAGAGTAGGTACAAGAGGGTCTATAGAGCTGTGCTGTGTTCCAGGCTCCCGTAATATACGGGTTGTCGGATTTAATTTAGTTTTAAAAGGAATATCCTGAAAATATTACGACCTCCTAACAAATCATAATAAATGACTTGAGAAAATCATGACACAGAATCTATTATGACGATTAACTTTATGAGTACAATTTTGCTGCAAGGTTCAAAACATAGAGTCGAGCAGCAACCAAAACTACGAGTATACTATCTAAACGACTGTCAAATTCGGCGCTCTTGGCAGAGTTGCCTAACCCGACAAAGCAAGGTCTCTGCGGTTGAGCAATGAGCATAGGCTTCAGAATATTGTTGAAATATTAACGAGCCTGCGATTTTTAGGGTACCGTGCAAGGAAGGTCAAAAATATTTTCGTAGGACAATTTATATGATACACTTTAGAAAATGAAAAATATTATAAAGGGATACAAGTAAAAATCGATAAGCATGACTCAATCACTATTAAAAATGAGAGAAATGTATCTGTCATTTTAACACATTTTTTACTATATCGCAATGAGTAGATACCGTAATTTTTAGATTCCAATAAACGAAAACTTCACTTCGCCTAGTTTTCATTATTTTTAATCAAGACAGAATTTCGGACCAGGGATGTTGCGAATATCCGCATCTGCATCATTTTCAAAATCCGCATCCGCATCCGCAAAAATCGATGCGGAGCTGATACGCATACGGATGTTGAACAAGCGGTACAGGAACGACTAAGCGGTAGCGCACGGGCTAGGTATTTTCGCCATTACATTACTCAATTGGAGTCTCGTTAGGTTTTTGGGATTGGTCGATCGAGCGCTTAAACCTATGACAAACAGCAACAAGCAGCTATAAGTTTGTTTTGACTTTAGTAGATATTGTAGTTGTAGGGTAGGGTTGTGTTGTGGGGTAGCCGTAGGTGTTAAGTATTTATGCACAGTGTTATTATTACAAAAAGACGTCGTGAATGTGCATTTTTGTTGGGTACGTATCATAATATATACAGTCATTATATATAAGTTCAAAACACATATGTTCAAAATAAATAAAATCGAAATGAATAAATAATGATTGAAAATCATAACAGGTAAAAATCCATAATGTACGTTGTCCATAATGGTCGACATATATACTGACGAAATGCATATGTTTACAACTCATAAGTTCAAAATATATAAAGTCTAATGAATGATATAACGTTTATAAGGAATAATGGTCGAAATCCAGAACTCTTACAATTGTACAAATTTTGACTATAAATAGTCGTGTACTAGAAAAATTAAGTATTTATTCTTTAAATACTTGATCTTGTTGACGAGCGAAGCGAGGAGGAGTGTGTTAGGATCACTTGTTAAGTTGTTACCAACACACGCCGCAATTGAATTACATTATATGTGGGCTTCATGTAAATTTGATTATTACTTATGAATTGTGTCCTTGCAGATGAATGAAATAAATGAAGAAAAATGTTGATTTTTTGTTTTAATTTCATACTATGCATACCTACAAATACAAACAAGGTAAGTATTCATTTTATTTATTTATTTAAACTTTATTGTACAAGAGAAAACTTATCGTACAAAAGGCGAACTTGGGTGGCCGTCTGGTTGCATAACAGCTATTGCCATATTATTGATTGTCATAACAGTTTAAGCATAAAGTTGATGCTCATTTTTTTTTGGTATAAATTGTCCTATGGCATAATTGTTCCGTGTCATACTTATACGGAGTCATAATTGGTTTAACCATAATGTAGATTGTCATACATTTATTTAGTCATAATATTGATGATTATAAGTTGTTTTTGTAATAATTGTAAATTTCATACATGTATTAAGCCATAACATTGATGATTATAAGTTGTTTTAGTAATCATTGTAAATTTTATACATTTATTAAGCCACAATATTGATGATTATAACAATCGTATTGCATACATTTTGATAATGGACTTGCGATGGTTCTTCAAAAAAGAAACGATTTATATTATTGAAGTATTTTGAATTTCTACTCTTTACACAATATTAGTGACCTCACACAGAACCAAATCGCTGCCAGAAAAATAGGTTAGGTTAGGTTAGAACTGTTATCTCACACATAACCGAATCGCTGCCAGAAAAGTAGGTTAGGTTAGAAATGTTATCTCACACATAATCGAATCGCTACCAGAAAAGTCGGTTAGGTTAGAACTGTGACCTCACACAAAACCAAATCGCTGCCAGAAAAGTAGGTTAGGTTAGGTTAGAACTGTTATCTCACACATAACCGAATCGCTGCCAGAAAAGTAGGTTAGGTTAGAACTGTTATCTCACACATAACCGAATCGCTGCCAGAAAAGTAGGTTAGGTTAGAACTGTTATCTCACACATAACCGAATCGCTGCCAGAAAAGTAGGTTAGGTTAGGTTAGAACTGTTATCTCACACATAACCGAATTGCTGCCAGAAAAGTATATTAGGTTAGAACTGTGACCCAACATAAAAGAGAACTTTTTAAAAAATCTTTTAAAATTAGGCTTATGCGTTTACTTAGTATGGTTAAAGTGTTGTATGAGCAACCTATTTATGCGTTTAGCATTTTATGCATTTACTTAGTATAGTTGAAGTGTTGTATGAGCAACCCATGTATGCCCAGTATAAAGAATGCTTGAATAAATGTATGCATATCAACTATATGCCCATTACACAGTATGTCCATAAACATTATGATTAAAATCGTTATGCGCATAAATGTATGACTATTTACAGTTATGCGTAATGATGAGTATGACGAATCCTCGTATGCGTATCAAAAATATGACCTTAAACTTTATGCAACCCGACCCCTACACGGCGAACTTAATGCCATAGGGCATTTCTCTACCAGTTAACCTTAGGGCAAAGCAGATAGCGTGTGGGCGGGGCAACTAACTTCATTAAATTTTTATTAAAATTTAACTTTAATTAAAATTTGACGACCGCTTTAGCTTAGTTGGTAGTGACCCTGCCTACGAAGCACGAGGTCCTGGGTTCGAATCCCGGTAAGGCACTTATTTGTGTGATGAGCACGAATATTTGTTCCTGAGTCATGGATGTTTTCTATGTATTTAAGTATTTGTATCTATTAAATATATCGTCGTCTAGTGTCCGTAACACCAGCCTTATTGAGCTTACTATGGGGCTAGTTCGATTTGTGTTGGATTGTCCCCTAATATTTAATTATTATTATTATTTATTTATTTTATAACTGCATCACCAATAGCAAGTAAGATTTATTTCGCTTTTGCAAAGATAGTTATAGCTATAATTAACTTATATACCTGCGTTGCTTTTGTTCCAAAGCCCATTATATATTTTGACCATTATGCAATTCAAGCTTAGGAGTTGTGACCATTATGAAATTCTACCGGTATATATTTTGACCATTATATATTATGACCATTATGAATTTAGACCTTATAAGTTTCGAACTTATATCAAACAACTTTATACATTTAGACCCATTATATATTTTGAATTTCTACATTTCGACTTTATTCATTTCAACCGTATATGTTTTGACTTTATATATTTTGATACGTACCCCTTTTGTTGTTAGTGTTTCGTTTATGCAAAGTGCGATTTGGACTTATTTCAAACAGAAACATGATCGTGAAAAAGCTAACTGTAAAACGTGTCACAGAATACCTATATTCTTGGAAGGAACGTACAACCACTTAATGAAAAAAAAACACACCTTAAATCTAAAAAGCAGTGATGTAGTTGATAAAACAATGTAAGAAAAACGCCGAATTAGGTAACTTTTAATTTTGATATTTTTAACCCCTGACGCAAAAAGAGGGGTTTTATAAGTTTAACGCCAATGCCTGTCTGTTTATTTGTGGCATCCTAGCTCTCGAGTCTCAAACGAATGGGCCGATTTCGATGCGGTTCCTTTTTTAAGTAAAAGCTTGTTTTCTTGCGGTGGTTTTAAGCTATGTTTGGTAAAAATCGATTCAGCAGTTAGAAGAGTATCAGCTTTTTTCCAAAATGATGTAAGGTATTTTCGGCACAAAATGGAATTATTTTTTATTTTCGTATGATTATTACGTAGATAATAATGTTGTACAAACGGCATTTAGTACAAAAATAACAGTTAAAAAGCATGAAATAAAATTTAAATTAAAACTTTAAAAGCTAAAACAAAAAAAACTATAAAAAGTAATATGTTCCCACGTATTTATTGGGCTTTTATGTTTTTAAGATAAATTGTTGTCGGAGGACCTATTTTACATGCTATACTAAAACAGAAGGTACCCTCAACAGCAACTTATCTTAAAAACATAAAAGGCCAATAGATAGGTAGGTAGGTACATACTATTTTGTACTTTTTAGAGTTTTTGTTTAACAGTGCAGATAGTGGAGAACTACGATTGATACTTAATTCGTTAAAACTATCTAGTTATAATCATACTTTGTCACATTTTATTATAATCACCGCGTAGTGTGCATGTCTTTCAGCTAAATATTAATTATTTAGCAAGGTTTTATTTCTAATTAAAAATGACTAAAATGTACTACTTGACGTTTTTATGTACATATTCTCACATCCGCATCCGCCTCCGCGGATGTGAGCCTCATAATATCCGCATCCGCATCCGCGGATGTCAAACAATCGGCATCCGCAACATCCTTGTTTCGGACAAACAGTTAAAAAATGCATTTTTGTTTTGGCTACTTTTCCTCCTTCTGTTCTAAACGTATCAAATAAAATACCTTACTTACCTAAATAAAATTTTAAAACAGAAAGTGACATACGTATTTAGATGTATTTGCAATAATAGTTCTCTTTTAATAAATATTTCAGTGATAAAAGTAAAAAAAGCAAGTAAGCGTTTCCTTTGAACATGACAAATAAGAGTAAAACAGAACCAACGTATTCAAATTAAAAAATAACCATTACGCCCTAGGGCGTAATAGGTCATTTACGGCCCGCAAAACCTACGTGTAACGACACAATTTTCGAGCAAATGTGATGAAAAAGAAATTTAAAGCCTTCGCACTATGAACATTTTGAAATTAAGGCCAGGGGTAGGTATTCATGATCATGATGTTTAACGTTACACAAGATTGTTGCAGCATAAAGAAGTCACCAAACAACTTTTATTTAACGCATGCGGTATAAATCAGACAAAAGGTTTTTAAAAGTAGTATAAAATTAACATTTTTCCGAGCTCATACGCTATTCATTTCAATTTTTCACGTCAACTGTGCTGTCTCCATGTAATATACATTCATTAGTGCGCAGAATTACAACAGCGGTGAGCACCGGAGTCGTGTCCCACTTACTAACACAAATTGAAATTAAAATTCGCCCAAGAGTAACCACGTTAATGGTTATGCATGGCATGGGTAAAATCTGAATATAAAATACTAAGGCATTGCGTTTTAACTATGATTCTCCGATTCATTCGAGGTGTAAATCATTTCATTACCCTTCGTATTGAGAATTATTCTGGTCGGGTTGTCGAGTCAAATGTTGCACAACTGACGTAACCTTCGAAATGGAAAAGAAACGCACGCACACGGCCCACGTTGGCGGCCATATTGGAAACGAGAGTCAGAGGCTTCGCGCCTTTTTGGTGAAAAAGTAATTCGGTTAAAATATTACATCTCAGTAAGAAAAAGAGACGGCCAAAAAACATTTCGAAAAAAAATAATCATTTGCGAAGAACTAATTTATTTGGTAAAATATGTATTTGTGAATAATTTGGTTCGGGGAAAAAGCCGCCCGGCCAATATGTTTTTCAGCGAAGAGTTCAAAAGACCAAGCAGAGAAGAAAGTAGTTGGACATATGCGATTGGTAATACATAGGATGGGGAATAAAGTAAATGGGGAAAAAAGCGATTGGAATTAAAAATAATGGGAAACAAAAAATTTGGGTAACCAAGCTATACAGCCGCCAAAAGTATGTCGGACCATGCTCACTGTAGGGTCGCAGCCATTACTAGAAAAAATGCACTACAGATGAAAAGTTTCAAATCGCAAATGTGATTGGATGTAAAAACTATAAATTAACGGATTTCGGATCTTATATTAACTTATACTACAAGATATTGCTTCTTGCCAAATTTCATGATTCTAGGTCAACGGGAAGTAGGTACCCAAGAAGTTTTGATTTGATTCCCGTGCGAGCGTCAAAATATGCCGCGTAAATGGAGCATAACCGGCCGTATCTTACAGCGTTGACTTAGAAATTTGATTTTTTTCACTGCTCCAAGGGATAGCAGACCTAAGTATTTGAAAATAATTTCAGCTTGATGCCTCCACGCGTTCCGGTGAAAAAGTGTCTTGAGAGACGGACAGACAGACGGATATCAAAGTGACCTATAAGGATTCCATTTTTTTTTCTTTTGAGGTACGGAACCCTAAAAATACAAATAAATCAGGATTGCTTCATACAACAGCAGTGGACGATTCAATTAGTGAATGACGTGGTCTGGTCAAGAGTGACAACAATGTCCAAATTAAGTAGTAAGTAAGTGTCTAAAAGACATAGGATCGTTGAAAGAGTGAAGAAGGGTACTTCTAGCTAGATATCTGAAGGGTAGCAGCTAGTTAGGTAATGTAATCATCATCATGAAAGAAAAGTTTTGTCCACCTGACCAGTTAGAAACTTGGATGGTATTTTTTTATGAAATACTGTTACAAAACCTTTGCATAGTACCCTAGGGCCCTACAATTTCATTTCTCTAGCTATCGTAGAAGCCGAGATATAGTGAGCTCTTTCTATAAGAAATTCCCGGGTACGCCAGCTTGACGGTGTGAAACTTTGTACATCGTTAAGTCATAGAATATCTCATGGAACGTCACCAATTGATGTTTAGAACGCAAGTAAAAGATATTCACATAACAACTATGAAAAATCTTCCACGACACAAAAACACATAATTTTAATTGTGAAATTACAAAAATTACAATTATGGTTGTTTATGTCCTCCGTTCGTTTATTAGAATAAAATACGGCTTAATTTGGTATCAAAATATGGTTCTCTTGATTTTTCTTACAAATCGTGCTTTATTAAAAATAGGGATGTAACGATACATAGTTTTGCCGATAGGATAGCGATACCGATATTTGTAGTAAATTATCGGCGATACCGATATCTTAGCTAACTAATGAACCGGGACTCATTTTTACGTCATCGGCACGAAAAGTACGGTCCCTGCTAATGAAGTATGAACTTCAGATTTATTATTTGTATGTCCTTATTATACCTAAAACTTGGCTATATTTAACAGAGAGTCAACCTTGAAGGTGTAAAGTAAAAATAAATAAATTGTCAAACCATTTTTTTTTAATTATGAACCAAATATGTAATTAACAAAGTAATTATTATTGCACAAGGTAACAGACCAATATATAAATTAAGTCAGTAATTGAAATTACTTTTTGCTGATTTTTTTTCATACAATAAACTCTTTTCGCGCTCTTCAAATATCGTTTGTATATAATCGGCGATACCGATATATCAGCCGATATATCGGTATCGGTATCGTTACATCCCTACATTAGAGTAAATATTAGGGACGTAACCAGGGCTCGAAAACCGGTATTTGCTCCATACAAAAATACTGGTATTCTTTCCGTTCTTATCGATCTTTGGTTTATTATTTCGTTTTTTAAACAGACAATTTAATAATACGAAATCATGACTTGAATACATTACTGAGCTCTACATAAAAAGCATAAAATAATTCAAAATATTAGGCTATTTCGGGGTTTTAGCAAAATACCGGTTTCGAGCCCTGGATGTAACGATACATAGTTTTGCCGATACGATACCGATATATTGTAGTTAATAATCGGCGATACCGATACCGATATATTAGCTAAATAATGAAGTATGAACTTCAGATATTTGTATGTCCTTATTATAACTAAAACTTGGCTATATTTAGCAGAGAGTCAACCTTTAAAGTGTAAAGTAAAAATAAATAAATTGTCAACTCAAAATTCAATTTTTTTTATTAAGTCCCAAAGACTTAATTAACATAGTAATTATCATTGCACAAGGTAATAGACCAATACATAAATTAAGTCAGAAATTGAAATTACTTGTTGCAGATTTTTTTTTATACAGCAAATTCTTTTCGCGCTCTTCAAATATCGGTTGTATACATATAATCGGCGATACCGATATATCGGTATCGTTACATCCCTATTAAATATCTACGTGAGCATTTCTAAAAAAAAATGCAACTTTGTTTTATTGTGCAATTATCTTCCTATTTTATGTTAAGTATTTGTACTTACAATTACGGGATTTTACAATCTCAATGGGACAAAAAACTGTGTCAATTTTTTTTTCCTATTGTGTTACCATTTTTCCATTTAATTTGTATAACGGTAAGCCAAAGGAAAGTTTCGTTAACGTATGGAAAATTTGGGCCACCTTTTTTCTTCCATTTGGATGAAAAAGGCTCGTAATTCTAAGTAGGAATGACATAAAATTGGCAGACAACTTCACATTGAAGAAAATGCCTATTTTATAAATTGTCACTTACAAAGAGTATTATTTTCTGTGTAGGGTTCAAAATCATCGACACCCGATACACCAGATAGATCGTATCAGGTTCAATATATGTAGCTAAGCAGAAAGCTGTAACATAAGTACTTTCCCAACAGCAAAGCGAAATCCTTGGAGCTATATTTTCTGTAGGTGTACAGCATTTCTATTGCGTTATTGGTACTGGTTTTGGTAACTTTAATGTACAAAATAATTAATGAATATTAATTCTAAATACTTAAAGGTAATAACACTTTAGTCTTAGCTAAGGTATTCATTTATTTACATGATATATTTTTTTTGAATTTTAATGTGCATTGTTTTATAATCATTTTATTGTGTTTTAATTACATATTATTAGTTAATTATCGAAATACTATACTATACTAATATAGCTCTAAGTAACTAACCAAATCTTATATGGGTCTAATGGACCTGAAATAAATATTTTCAATTCAATTAACTTTTTAGGTTTAATTTAATTTATAGTTAATTTTAGTTTACTAGTAGTTTTTAGACTGTCAAATGCAATGTAATTAATTTGATTACTAGATTATTAATTTATAGAATACAATTGCATAAGTTTGATTGTTGGAACTCCTTACTTTTAAGATAAACTTTTTCCCGGATTTGGACATGGAGTAAAATAATCTAACATGAATAAATGAGCATTGAAAATCTATACATAGGTATATCAGGTTTAAAGACAAAATAATTCAGCAGTTTTGCCCTTTATTTTTTTAATTTATTTTTGTTAGAGCTTCCGTCTGACGATCTATTTAGAGTCGGCCAAAGGGTCCAGATCAGAAAATATACATTATAGAATAAAGTCAACTGCAGTGTCTCGGGGCCTTGATGCGGGAGAGGGTCGCCGGGAGGGGGGAGGGGGGAGCACGGTCGTGGATGACGCGCGTCCTACTGGCACACTGACACACTTACCCAGTGACAGTGGTACTGCTTTTGGTTCGACGAGGTCGCCACGGTACGTCCTACGTGTACGATAATGTATATACTTACCTACATACGATAAGCCCAACGAGACATTACTATAAATAGTGTGGTGTCAGGGAGAACGCATGTCATAAACAAGCTTTGCTTGTTTCATATGTTTGTTTGTGTAGGTGCTTGCTTCTAGACGCTTCTCAAGTCTCTTTGGAATTAAAAGCTGAGTTGCGTGAAATACGAATATGTTTTATATGAAACTGGACTCCGGTGGGAATGTATGTAATGACGGCAAAATGTTACGGCGGTCAAACTACCTGTAATTTCTAGGAAACTTATTAATGCTTACACCTAGGTAATGAACCACGCAAATAAATCTAAACTTTGTTTATTAATTAAATACGCTCTATATCTAAGTCATAACATAACGCAATTAAAATCGTTAAGTAATTTTTTTATAATTTTCAAAACGCTTTTCATAAACTAAGACAGACATAGAGTGTCATTTGGTATTATTTTCTAATGATTACGTTACTAAAATCATTTATCAAGAGTTCTAGTCGACAATCTCGACGTAATTCGCCAATTATTCTGAGCTCCCCCTGGGAAGGGTTAATAATGGAGCTATCATGTGGTGACCTACGCAGTATCCCATGAGTATATCCGCTTCCGTAATTGGCCATGAAAGGAAAATTGTTAGTAATTTATAAAAGCAGCCGGAACAATGTAGCCTATGACGTCAATCTTGCAATGCAATAATTTCTTAGTAAAAGCATACCGGAGGTGGAGCTATAAATAAAAATCGCCAACACCATAAGGACTGCTTTAGAGATCTGAGCTGAGACCCTCTCGGGTTTAACCGGGTGAGTCACTTTCAGTGACAGCATCGAAGTCATCGAACAGATAAATAATAGCTGTTTGAGACGTAGACAGACCAGCTAGATATTACAGGTATCGGACTAACACTAGGTACCTATTAATAAAGCTAATTTACACACATATAAACCCTCTATAATGTCATAATAAAATAGGACAAGTAACTTCACTAGGACCCTTTAGGAGACTTAATTGCTGCTTCGGCGTGGACTGCGGACTCTAAGGGTTGTCGATGTGTTTTATTTAGATTTATTAATGGCGAATAATTTTAGAATTCAAGTTTAACGTAAATGTATCTTGCCTAGAAAAACAAGACGGACGGACATTTATTTATTTAAACTTTATTGCATAATGCAAAAAAGTATAAATGGCGGACTTAATGCCGTGGGGTATTCTCTACCAGACGGACGGGCATGGCTAAATTAACAGGATTTCTTGTTGACTACGGAACCCTAAAATGGAGGATTTCAAACGAACGCCCAATACTAGAGTTGTTATTCTAATACACATTACAGTCTACGAGTATAGTATGGGCTAGGTATTTTCCAGACAAATGAATCAGCTATTTTTTATGAACTGTCATAACGATTATGGTGTGTAAGTGTGGCATCACTTGGCCATGCAGTGCCTTTTTACGCACGCTACGCGCACGGAAAAGCCGCTTTCTGGCCAAATATAGACATAAAATGCTGTACACAACACGGGAGGTAATAAAGAAAACCCTCGGCCGCAAACATCTGCGATCTCGGCCTTTCTTTGTATTACCACCCTAGTTGTGTAATATACTATTATCTAATACGAACCTTTTGACGTCATGTTTATACTGCCTCCTTTATTTGTTGCAAAAATATTGTATTTTTTCAAGTTTGATTAGATAATTAGTGTGTAATAAAAAGGTGACAACATGGAAACGTCATATCGAATTAGAATAAAAATTTACTTTGGAAGATAACATAAGTCAATAAAAAAAATCCAGTCCTAATACGTTTAGTTAGCTACATAACATTTATTTATTTTTTACTTTATTCAAAAAGCAACTGACCAGCGGAGGCACACATAGGTTTTACCAGACGTCAGGAATTATAATTAACGAAGAGTTAGTTATTTTTCTAATGTTCCTTTATTCAGTTACTTTCATATAAAACAAATCCCCTGTTTTGTACTTCTTTTAAACACTTACAAACTTCTGCACTTGCAACAGTTGCAACTAACGGTAGAACAAGTTCCCGTTCCGAGCGTCAGGAATTTTATTCGTAAATCTGGATTGATTACACCGACCTAATATATCAAACCGTCAGAAATATATAATCTATGCTGCCTGCTATAACCGAAATTTTCATGAGCTTACCTACAATACCCCGTCAGTATAATTAGTTGGGCCTATTTCAAAGGCTTATTTACCTGTATACAAGTGGTTTGAACCAAGGTTTCTGAGCACAATGGGTACAAAGCAAGGTTTGTTTGTTATCTCACTTTTCCATTGTAGGTAAAATAGAATTTCCTTGCAGCGGTACGTACTTCCCTTGCATTCTGTAATCTGTATCCATTAAGACTATGTCAAGGCGAAATCTCTGCCTCATTAAATAACCGTGGAAGAAATAATTAAACAGACTGGATCTAAATTTAATTTTACTATTGTTTAGACTGTCATGTTGATTCAACCTTATGGAAGGTTGTTTTATAGGTATTTATTTATAACAGCGATAGAATCAGCCTAGGCATTTATTGGTATATTTAGGTATTATTGTTACTTAAAAACTATTTTATGCGTTTATAGAGCAATTCTTTTAAGTATATAAGTTGGTATCTAAATAAACATAAGATAAAAATCAACAAGATTAGTAAAATGCATAGCTAGTAGCGGTGCTGCGTTGCGAGCTTGTTCGAGGGTCGACACGACTGGAATATGGGCCAAGTTCATACGAAACTGGGTCAGGGGGATTTGAATAACTGGGAGATATATTAAACGACCGCTCTCCTTTTAATATTTAATCATATTGTAAACAACCTGTCTTTGTAAAAACATTAAACTGAAATGTAAGAACGAACTTTAAAACCATCTCGGGTCTTGTGCCTAAGATGAAATACTAAAACGAGCAAAAAAACCTGGATTCCAGCTATGGTACAAGAAAACCAGGTATGGTATTCCCGAGATAGCTGATGACGACATTGGACATCATTACGTATTTACGTCACAATCACAAGCTTGATATGTGGCCATTTTGTGCAAATAAATTATCTAAGCAAAATCCGTTTCTTTAATTGATTGCTTTAAAAAAACGAATGTTTAGCTAGTACCTAATATTGAATAGTATCTTTTCACCCAAATATATAACACGTAGTAATTCAGTTCACGGGCCGGTAATTGATTTCACAATTGATTAAATGGTGATACATTTTCTTAAATTATTGACGTTCTTAAAATCCATGGCAACATTATCGTGACGTAACGATGTCGGATCTCGGGGAGAACAGACCATAATTGGTTTTCTTGTGCCAATGTGCCATAGATTCCAGCTAACCTTATTGCAAAAATTTGTATAGTAGTATTCATGTACTTAGTGTGCGTTCGAGTAAACATCTGGTGGTAGAAAATATTGTTAGTGATAGAAAGCACACTGTAGTTCTAATATTACTAGATGATATCCACTACTTCGTTGTTTGTTACTTGTCATAATTCACTTCTCGGATTGAGGAATGAGAGTGCAAATGCTATCCCTGTACCTAAAATGGCTACATATATCCCAAAAATAAACAATTTTGTATTTAAAGACGTGGAGGGAGGTCTACTACTTAAACCAGACACTTTGACAGATGATTTTGTAACGCGAATTTCATCCACGAAGTAGAAATTTAGTCACGTCCACTAAATCAGGTACACAAAAATTTTCAAAAAAAAACAAAAACAGTAAATAGACCACATGCGGCGATTTACATGTAAGGATGTAAAATATGGTATTTGGAGAGAAAAACGCAAAACTCTCCTGTGCAAAAATAAATTTGAAAGTATGTAAATGCTATGTAACTATACAAATATAAATTTGTATACTTAATAAAAATGTATATAAGTTAAAATAGAATACACTATAAAAACGTAAAGATTGTCGAATCCAACGAACTAATCCACATAATTTGATTAGTGTTTACATCTGCCACAAATTACTGCGCGTGCCAACACGAGTAAACAATAATTGCTTGGTTAATATGCTGCGCATGCAACGTTGCGATGAAAATAACGCTGGCATAAATAGGAACAAACTGGACATGGATCGATGAAATACCGATTAGTCATTCTTGTTAAGTATTTGGCAACTGACATTAAAACCTTTCCTCATACTGTGAGGACGCAATTGCTGATCTAGGCCAGGTCAGGTCAAGATCAAACGCGGAAATGGGTCAGTGGAATCACATCCCCGCGATACCCCCGCGCGGGGGTTAGGGTGGTATTCACTGCCACGTCCTTGCCCCCAGCTCTACCGCATCGACAGGTACTAGTTCAGACCTACAATTTCATTTTAAACTTAGCCCTGAGCTATTGATTGAAATAGATCACATAGAAATATAGCAATGCACTGTTACGGTATCGATTTGCGCGAACAGTAAGAATTCATGAATAAGATATTGAGTGAGTTAGGTGCAAGGTGAAGTTATTATTTCACAGCGACCGACCTTTGGTAGAAATCAATAGAAAAATAAGGTAAGTATAGGCAGGTATATCAGATTAAAAGTGAACTAATTGAAAAAACGAGCATATCTTCAGCTAGGGTGGTAAAACAAAGAAAGGCCGAGATAGCAGATGTTTGCGGCCCGAGCTGCAAGCGAGGGACGTAAATATGCGATCGAGGGCTTTCTTTATTACCTCCCGTGTTTTGTACTGTAGAGACTGGCCGTCTCTACTGTAGGTTTATAAAAAATATTTAAAGATTCAAATACCTATATGTCAGTCTAGTGTGTTTATGTATTAAATATTGATGGAGTTCTCATCTGAGCGCCGCCATGGAAGCATCATGTAATATTTCGGAATAAAACCAATTCTAAATCATCAAGTGCCTGTTTACTTCAATAAACCACTGGCTAGACCCTCACAGTACATCATTTTATGTCTACACTTAGCCAGAAAGCGGTTTTTTCCGTACGCGTAGCGTGCGGTTAAAACCACTTTATGGTCAGGTGTGGCATAAAATATAATATTCTCTTTATAATCTAATACTAAGACTTATACAGGATGTCCCTAGCCTCTGGACAAACCTGAAAGGTAAATGTTGATTAGTGTATTTCTAACTAATATACAAATTCTCATAACAATTGGAGCAGAACTAACGGAGAAATTAACGAATTACTATTTTTGCTTTTGAGCATCCTATACACTGTGTTTTTATTGAATTCGAAGAATTTTGGCCTGGATGTGCACATTTAAAGGAACGAAATAGTAAAGCGGTGTTGCGAAATGAGCAAAAAATTTGTTTCTTTTCCATACATAATAATTAAATTCTTAACAAACGATTATGCTGAAAGGACCTTTATAATTAACCAAAATTTAGTGTCAATTATGACTGTCCAAATGACATCTTACGCGCACATGCGCACAACTGAAGATAATTCTTGACAGATAAATAACTCACTGACTCGGTGGTTGAAGCCTTGCTGTATATGTAAGAGATCCCTGGTTCGATCCCCAGTCGACGGATATTTTTTTTAATTTTTTTAGACTCGTGCAGTTTAACCATTCTTATCTAGTTTTCATGCAAAATTACTTATCATGTTAGGATCTACATATTATTTTAACAATGTTAAATATCTGACGTGAATTTCGGAGCCCTTGTACAATAATTTCAATTCCCTTTCATAGGCTGAAGGAATTTTAGCTACATACATACACATCATCGGTCATAGCCAGAACCAAGCCACCGAAATTAGAACAGATTTGTTATTTTACAAGCGTTTATTTTAAACAACTTATTTATTTTCGTTAAATGAGTCTCGATGAGCAGTTGCTGATTGTACGAAAATGTACAATAGGCTATAAAAGCTAGTCCTCACCTTTAAAATATGAAACTTATTCTAAATAAAATCTATTTGATATTTAGCACGCTCCCTGTCCCGGTGCCCCCAATGTGGAGCCATGATGATTTTTTTCAGGAGTCCGTGCTTCCATTATGGGGTCACTTTTCCATACTGATTGCACAGTTGAGACTCGTGACATTGTCCGATAGTTTTGTACGAACAGTGAACGTGTTAAGAAACAATTCAATAAAACTCGATTTTTTATTGAAAATTATTTATAAAAACATTACAAATTATTACATCGAAGGTGTATGTGTAATCCTCGAGGGCCATGGTGGGCACTAAATCATGTTCCATCTCATCCATTAGCCCTTTATCCAGCAGTGACGTACCTATCTTTACGCATTCTTCATGAGGCACACCAAAATTACGTCCTAACAGTCTTGTTCATAGTGTTCGCTCCTCAATTATCAATATCTTATTTATTATGCCAGCCTCATCTGCCATACTTAAATTTATTAGTAGGTAATTCTCTCGTCATGAAGCGTTGACTCTAGCTCGATTTCGGAAATCCGCCTATGCATCTGTAACAAATGGTAATAATGATTGGATTATCCTAGGTCACCACGTCTTTTGAGGTACCAAATGATTACTTTTTATACAAACCTTACGTTCCTAAAAGTAGAAAACGGTTTGGTGACCGTCGGCCAAGACAATGTACCTGATGTTCTCCTAGCGCTTCAGGGGCAATATCGTTACATTACAGAGCCTTGTATGAAATCGGTCTGTTGATTAGGAGGGTAATTATATCGCTGTATAGTCAAACAAACACAATCAAATGGTTTATTTAAACACCAAAACAATAATTTATTTATTTTGTCACTCACGTCAAGTGACAGGCTTTGACACAATAACATGTCGACACAAACAGAATAGTATTTTTGCAGAAGGATTCACTCAAAGAACGGATCCGACCTTTCTATGTACCTATAAAAACCTAAATTTAAATCTAAATTTACATAAAAAAAACCACATGTTGTTTACCTAATATTAAGGTCCTTTTATATTAGTTAATTGGTCATAACTGATTAAAATGAATAATTGAATATCTCGTAAATAGTGCGAGTTAGAATAAGACTGTCTTAGAGAAATTAACATAATTTGAGATAAGGAATGTTCCCTTAAAATTCTTTGAATTCAATAAAAACACGTTGTATGTAGGCACATGGCAATCGAAACTCCTTCAGCAAATGCAACCTCATAAAATTGCATAACTTTTTCTATTATATGATTTTCTTTTAAAATATTGACACTTAGTTGGGTGTCACTACTGTCAGTCCATTTAATGTCGTCATTATGTATGTGTGCACGTTCACTAGTGTGTCGTGCAGCACGTTATTTCTTAAATTTTGTTAGAAAATTTCAATATTTATCTTAACTCCTAATTTAAAAAAATATGTCTATTAGAGCATTCCTGAGAAGTAATTCTACGGGGGATTTCAGGGTATGTCCAAAAGGCTACTTGGTCACCCTGTATAAAAGTGAACAACATAATTTCAGGTTTAATATTTACAAAAATGTTAAATGGTCATCAATGTCATCAATTCTTTATAATACTTTTAAGGCAAGCTGTTTTGTTCATCACACTTCAATATTCATTTGCTATGTCATACTGGTAACAAATTTGAAATGGAATTGGTTAACGGCTCAGCAAATTAAGACAAAACTTACAGCAAAAAAAAAAATGGCAAAATTTGTAAATAATCAGCAGAATTTGAAGAATAATTTGTATTATAAATTAAAACCAATATTTAGGAAAAAAAATAATAAATATTATTTTGACTAAAATTAATTGCTGACACCGCGGCAATTTTTTCTTAGTGTAACGAAACTTAGTGTCAAATGTCAGCCGAACAATGCTTCAGTGAAAATACTGTAATAACGTCTAAGAAGGTAGCGACAGCGATGACGATGGCGATAACGTTAACGATGACGTTATTATCGCCACTTAGACTGTTATAATTATAATGCTCGTTTGGAGACTTTGGGAGTCTTTGATGCAGAGGGCTATGGGCAAGTCAACGAAGCCCTGTTTTGCTGGACTTTTGTTTCCGCTGTAAGAAACGCAAGGTGACTAACGATACCTGTCCAAGTAGTTCCAGAGTTGGTATGAAGGTTTTTAGGGTTCCGTACCAAAATGGTAAAAAAGGAACCCTTATGGTGCGACTCTGTCTGTCTGTCTGTCCGTCTGTCACAGCCAGATATCTCAGGAACTACTGCTGATATCGATTTGAAATATAAATGGAATAGTGTTAAAAGTAGCTAACCCGAGCTTATTGGACATAAAAAATATCTTGTACCTACCTTTTTTACTTTTTTTTTAAAGGCTCCGTAATGGGACTTTGAAAATTGTAAGTAGGGCTATTATATTGAGTGGGGTATCAATGAAAGGGCTTAATTTGTAGATTAAAACACCATTTTTATTTTTTTTTCTTAAATAAGTAGTTTTTGATTTATAAGTGCAAACGTACCATTCCCCCCCCTATTATCTCCGAAGTTACTGATCAGAAAAATGTGTCATAATTTAATTACAAATATCAACCTGAATATTACAGGAAAAATAGAACGGTCTTGCTAACTTTAATATTTTTTTAGAAATTTACAAAAACTTAAAATCCCTAGCGGCGAGTAGCAAAACTAAGCGATGCCCTGTTTCACGCTAGGGGATTTCCGGGCAAAAACTGGATGGCGCTAAAACGCTAAACATTTAACGATGTTCTAATTGAAAAAAGAAACATAGTATAGGAACAATTAGTTCGTAAACAGCTAATAATAAATCAATTCTAACATTTAAATACTGTGTCACGTTTGCAAAGTTGAATAATTGTAAATAATATTATAATTCTTTTACCAAGCTTATACATCGATGGCGTTGTAAATTCGGGGAACAGCTTTTTGTATGGAGTATGACAGTCCTCTTGATTTAATGGTCCTTGCTATTAAATAGAATCATTACTCGTCAGGTTCTAAGCATTACAGGAAAAAAAATAATTGTTTTCCTAACTTGCACAGTTTTTTACAAATTTGCAAAAATCATAACATATAGGTACTTATTTGCTCCTACTAAACTAATCGACATACAGTTTTTGTTGTATTATTCGCGTACAGTAAACGGCCATAAAGAATGCACATCGGCAATCATCGCATTTCCGAATACAAACGAATGCTAATTTCCATGTACATCAATTATTAGATTAATCGTTCATCAAAATTTGAATTTAGAACTAAGTACTTTATTGTTGTTTTGTTTTGATTTCACGTGGAATATATAGAGCTGTAAAACACGATGTAATTATATTTAATTATTGCTTGTTGGGGAAAATAAGTTACAAAATATTTATAAACATTGTAGATAATTTCGCGTGACTGGCCAAGTAACTGCTTACCTTTTTTTCCT
The DNA here is from genome assembly GCA_947034925.1 of Eudemis profundana. Lineage (NCBI taxonomy): Eukaryota > Metazoa > Arthropoda > Insecta > Lepidoptera > Tortricidae > Eudemis > Eudemis profundana. Next base: position 35,166,702 of record OX344794.1, read on the forward strand.
ATAGATGCCATAGTACAAATTTTTCGATGATCGACAAAAAGTGTAAAATTGTGGTAACAAGTTTGTTTTTTGGTCTCCCATTTTTCGGAGAGCTGAACTTTGTTCCACTAGAATGTGTATCAGTGCCAGTGCCGACTTCGTTTAATAAATTGTTCAAAGTTCTTCTTGAAATTCCAGTGGCATCTGCAACTCTCTGTTGAACCTTCTTAAAATAATTACTTACATTAACATCCTCATGTTTTTTAAATTGGTCGGCTTCAGTTACAAAATATTTATAAACATTGTAGATAATTTCGCGTGACTGGCCAATTAACTGCTTACCTTTTTTTCCTAGAAATGCCATAGTACAAATTTAATTTTGTAAAAGTTTTAGCAACTCTATATATATATTGACTTGGATATGCGACTGCACTCTCTAACATTTGAACCACGACTGACAAAACAAACGTCATGGTGTGTGCGACACAGATATCGCTATACAAAGTCGAAATTAGCCGATTGCCTCTTTCCAAAGATCGATGTGCATTCTTTATCGCCGTTTACTGTATCTACTTATGAGTTTGTACGGAACCCTCGGTGCGCGAGTCCGACTCGCACTTGACCGTTTTTATTTTTTTATTATGAAGGGGTTAAAAAAGTAGCAAGACTGTGTTTGTACATTAAAGGTTTTTCCATAAAAGTAACTAACTTTACAAAAGTTACACGATAAAATGTAAAAAAAAATATTGCTCTTGTATGTTTGTCGGAAAACTACCTAGCCTTACTTTAGTTGAAATATAGGTTAGTTTTTACGGGATAACGGCCAAATAAAGAAACATTTAACATCTCACACCCGCGAACGAAGTTGCCGTATCCTCTAGTCTAGAGTCTAGTTGTTAATACCTACTTACGTATCTTTTCGGGTAAGAGATTTTACTAAGGAACGCGTGATTAGCTAGTACGCTGACATGGGTAGGTAGGTATATTGAAATAAATAACAACACGTATGTACAAAGGTACACTGGCTATACATTGTCAGTGACAAGTGGGTCAAGTTTACGAACAACCGGGACGGAGAATAACAGATCTGCAGTTGTCGCTTTATATGTGACACACTTAATGTAATTGCTTACACAGTAATAATAAGCAACGAGTGTCGTTTTAAACGATATACCTAGTAAATGCTTCAATTTGCCTATCATGAAATGAAAACTTGCGCGTTGTGCAATTCGTAGTTTTATTTTAGCACACTGGATTATCTTAAGTAAGTAGGTATATGTTTTTATGCCACACCTGGCCATAAAGTGGCTTTTACCACATGCTACGCGTACGGAAAAAGCCGCTTTCTGGCCAAGTGTAGACATAAAATGATGTACACAACACGGGAGGTAATAAAGAAAGCCCTCGATCGCATATTTACGTTCCTCGCTTGCAGCTCGGGCCGCAAACATCTGCGATCTCGGCTTTTCTTTGTTTTACCACCCTAGTTGTGTAATGTACTATCGCACACCATAGGCCGTAACTGGCATCACCCACTGCTTGAGTAAAAAATCCCTCTTCCTGGTCAAAGGAAGACATAAAATTGTGTACACCACCCGTGGTGATAAAAAAACACCCCAGATCGCATATTTATGGCGCTCGCCTGCGATATTGGTTATTATTTATTTACCGCCCTGGGTGTGTTATTAGAACGTTACTTACCTAGGGCGGTTAAACTAATAATGGCTCAGATTGCAGGTATTTGACGCCTGAGCCCAAAGTGTAAGGGCGATAAATATGCGATCTGCGACTTCATTACCGCCCTGCTCATCCATAATGTGACGATGGTAATAAATAATGCTATTGGTGCGACTGTTTAGTCGCAGAGAACTACCCTTTAACAGCTAGCTGTCAAGTAAGAGCTCGTCTAGCGCCTAAATAAGTATCTAAACATAAATGCCACGTAAGAGGATAATGATAAAATATATAATCTAAGTATTAATAATGAAAAGATTCACTAGGCAGGCAGCACCTCGCTTCGAGTGAGCGAATAAGTGGGTGAAGGTCAAACGCCATTGTAGGCGGCGAGAACATACTGAGCAACACCACACCGCACTCACTTACCTCTATAAAATTAAGCTTTTTCATAGTCAGCTCTTGCGAAATGGTTTTGATTTGTTGGTTCGATTAATTTACTTACATTATTTATTAACAAGTTATTTAAACTTTTAACAGTGGTTTTGCAAAGTACCTACTTATATTACCTAATAAAAGGTATTGTAAATTGCCCTACACTTGCCATACTATGTAGAATTGTAGAAAACGAATCTTGGTGTCATTTTGCTGTATTTTAGTGTGAAATCAAGAAAAATATTTGTTCTCCCCACTGCTCGGAAAGTAATGGATGGTCGGAATTGGGGCCGTCAGTTTACAACAGCAATTTGACCAATGAGAGCACGCCGTATGCCTCGGCGACGTTATAATAGATCAATCAGATCGCGAGCTGTGCCGCAGCACGTCACGCGACTTTGACAATACTCCATACAGCCACTGTCCCGCTAGTACAATTCTTAACCTTATAGCATGGTGTCGCGCGCTCCTAAACGGCGAAGACGAACTACTTGGTTGTCTTTATACTTTACAGATTTTTTGCTCCTAGGTTAAATGCGAATTTTACCCCTTTTCACTAGAGCCACAGATATTTTTTTCATCACACTTGCTCAAAAATGGTGTCATTACACGTAGGTTCTGCGGGCCGTAAATGACCTATTACGCCCTAGGGCGTAATGGTTTTCTTTTTAAATTTGAAACGCTGGTTCTGTTTTACCCTTATTTGTCATGTTCAAAGAAAACGCCAACTTACTTTTTTAACTTTTATCACTGAAATATTTATTTACAGATAACTATTATTGCTAATACATGTAAACACATATTTCGGTAACATTAATTAAATATTTAAATAGTGTATTTCAGTATTTTGCAAATATAAAATCATCTAAAATGGCCGTTTTAGGTCTTTACCGCTATGGTTTCCGAACGTGACTTGACATTCGCATTGTTTATGGACAATATGGACATATGTCACTGTCCGTTTTAATATTTTCTTGTTATACCTGGGGCGATTAGTAAGGTTATATTATTAAGATTTCCTCACAAGTGTGATGAAAAACATTGTGTGTGCCACGGGCGGAATAGTACATTGTGTATCCAGGGCGGTAAGAAGTAAGGAATTACAAACGAGTGTATTTGCAAAACACTGAAATACACTATTTAAACATTTAATTCATTTGACGACCGCTTTAGCTTCTTAGTTGGTAGTGAGCCTGCCTACGAAGCACGAGGTCCTGGGTTCGAATCCCGGTAAGGGCATTTATTTGTGTGATGAGCACGAATATTTGTTCCTGAGTAATTTAGTAGAATAGGATGTTTTCTATGTATTTAAGTATTTGTATCTATTAAATATATCGTCGTCTAGTATCCATAGCACAAGCCTTATTGAGCTTACTATGGGGCTAGTTCGATTTGTGTAAAATTGTCCCCTAATATTTATTTATTATTATTTATTTTAATTAATGTTGCCGAAATATGTGTTTACATATATTTGCAATAACAGTTCTCTTTAAATAAATATTTCAGTGATAAAAGTTAAAAAAGTAAGTTGGCGTTTCTTTTGAACATTATAAATAAAAGTGAAACAGAACCAACATATTCAAATAAAAATAAAAAACCATTACGCCCTAGGGCGTAATAGGTCATTCACGGCCCGCAAAACCTACGTGTAACAACACCATTTTCGAGCAAGTGTGATGAAAAAAATATCTGTGGCTCTAGTGAAAAGGGGTAAAATTCGCATTTAACCTAGGAGCAAAAAAGGCTTAAGTCATACAACAGAGTTGTGACCTTTTGGTCCTGGTATAAATGTGACTTGTACTCCTTTTCACTAGACCCACAGATATTATAAGGAGCGGTCGGCAATCTGCGGCCCGCGAGCCTCCCTGGCTATTTTGTACATATGTGACGTTCCGCAGGAAAAGGTACCTTATGGAGGGTCGGCCGGCACTTACGTCGTGTAGCATCAAATGAATATAGGAGTGCCGTTAATAACAGCGTAAGCGCCTACCCGCCATAAGGTACCTTTACCTGCGGAACGTCACATATGTAAAGGTCGTTATATTCAGAATCGTATAGAGTCGTATTAACAAAGTGCGTCCCGCCTCAATTTCGTTAGCTACTATGTGGCCTTTGGCTGCTAAAAGGTTGCCGACCGCTGCTCTAAACCTATTTACTTTGTATTGCCTCCAAAATGTTGGTGGTCCGTACAAGGCACAGATTTTGTGAAATGGTTTATAGGGACCATTTCACAAAATCTGTAAAGTATAAAGACAACCAAGTAGTTCGTCTTCGCCGTTTAGGAGCGCGCGACACCATGCTATAAGGTTAAGAATTGTACTAGCGGGACAGTGGCTGTATGGAGTAATGTCAAAGTCGCGTGACGTGCTGCGGCACAGCTCGCGATCTGATTGATCTATTATAACGTCGCCGAGGCATACGACGTGCTCTCATTGGTCAAATTGCTGTTGTAAACTGACGGCCCCAATTCCGACCATCCATTACTTTCCGAGCAGTGGGGAGAACAAATATTTTTCTTGATTTCACACTAAAATACAGCAAAATGACACCAAGATTCGTTTTCTACAATTCTACATAGTATGGCAAGTGTAGGGCAATTTACAATACTTTTTATTAGGTAATATAAGTAGGTACTTTGCAAAACCACTGTTAAAAGTTTAGATAACTTGTTAATAAATAATGTAAGTAAATTAATCGAACCAACAAATCAAAACCATTTCGCAAGAGCTGACTATGAAAAAGCTTAATTTTATAGAGGTAAGTGAGTGCGGTGTGGTGTTGCTCAGTATGTTCTCGCCGCCTACAATGGCATATTGCTGTTATTGCACCATCTTATAGAGGGTGTCCTGAAACGGACTGAAAACATGTTTCAGGCGCCTGAAAACAAAAGCAACTTAGGTGAATTTTCGATCGTCTACTATGTGAAAGAGCCACCTCTGAAACGGCCTGAAAAGAAGAGTTTGTTAATTAATAAAAGTACTTTTATTAGTGTGTAATGTTGAAATCGCTTCAATCTGCAGAAAAACTTAAAGGAACATAGTAAAAGTACCAACGTGTTTGATTTTTAAAGGTTTATTAACCCGTAGAGTAAAACAAATGAGTAATCGGAAAGGAATAAGGTAAAATTACAGAATTTTAGTCAATTTACTATAGTCTTTTATATTTCGGTTTGAAACCGGTTTCTGGGCTCGATAACCGGTTTTTAACCGTTGCCAAATACAGGCGGTTAACCGGTTTTTCGGTTAACTGGTTTGCATTCCCTGTTACGTGCCTTATAACAGGCCGCAAAGTACCTCGTTTCCGGTGTGGCTAGACGAGAGCTCTTTAATGGAATTTCATACAACATTCAGCCTTTAAAAAACCGGTCAAGTGCGAGTCGGACTCGCGCACCGAGGGTTCCGTACAAACTCATAAGTAGATACGCGAATAGTTCAAGAAAAACTGTATGTCGATTTGTTTAGTAGAAGCAAATAAGTATATGTTATGATTTTTGCAAATTTCTAAAAAACAGTGCAAGTTAGGAAAACAGTTAGATTTTCCCTGTAATATTTAGAACCTGACGTGTAATGATTCTATTTAATAGCAAGGACCATTAAATCAAGAGGACTGTCATTCTCCATACAAAAAGCTGTTCCCCGAATTTACAACGCCATCTATGTATAAGCTTGGTAAAATAATTATAATATTATTTACAATTATTTAACTTTGCAAACGTGACACAGTACTTAAATGTATTTAAATTTATTTATTATTAGCTGTTTACGAACTAATTGTTACTATACTATGTTTCTTTGTTCAATTATAACATCGTTAAATGTTTAGTGTTTTAGCGCCATCTAGTTTTGCCCGGAAATCCCCTAGCGTGAAACATGCCATCGCTTAGTTTTGCTACTCGCCACTAGGGATTCCAAGTTTTGTAAATTTCTAAAAAGGTATTAAAGTTAGCAAGACCGTTCTATTTTTCCTGTCATATTCAGGTTGATATTTATAATTAGTAATTATGACACATTTTTCTGATCAGTAACTTCGGAGATAATAGGGGGGGAATGGTACATAAAAATGTATAAATCAAAAACTACTTATTTAAGAAAAAAAATAAAAATGGTGTTTTAATCTACAAATTAAGCCCTTTCATTTGATACCCCAATCAATATAATAGCCCTACTTTCAATTTTCAAAGTCCCATTACGGACCCTTTTAAAAAAAAAGTAAAAAAGGTACAAGATATTTTTTATGTCCAATAGGCTCGGGTTAGCTACTTTTAACACTATTCCAAATTTCAAATCGATAGCATCAGTAGTTCCTGAGATATCTGGCTGTGACAGACGGACAGACAGACAGACAGACAGACAGACAGACAGACAGAGTCGCACCATAAGGGTTCCTTTTTTACCATTTTGGTACGGAACCCTAAAAAACAATAGACGATGTTTGCTATATTTTGCAGTTTTATTTATATAAAATCGACATGAACATAACAAATAAAACAACACATTATAAACAATTTCCAATCATTTTAAATTGCAAAGGAGATTGCCGACTTTTGGTACCAATATCGTTATTAATTGTGTCACAACGAAAACGATACCAAAAACTTAGTTTTATTTTTTAAACCAGAGGGATTTTTTTATTACTGAATTTAAAATGGGAAATCTGAGATCAATTAAAAAAGAATTTTGCTGTACGATTTCCGCCGCCACCATGAAAGATGTATGAATTCCTTAGAACTGTATTTGACAGACAAAATCGGTCAAAATCTAAAAGGCCTATGACAGTGGCACCACCGTCTACGCGAATGTATACAAAAATATTAATTCCATAAAACTCCGCGGTTCTTTCTAATACGAACTGCATGATCTTAGCAAGAAAGTTGACAGCTTGACATTCTGTCTTATTCTAAGTTTAAATATTAGGCACTTTATAAGACACGTCTTTTCACAATTTTTTGTCGAAGGACGTAAATCATTTTAAATTCTTTATTTGGTACAAATAACTCGTGATATCTCGCTGATACTTCACTATACGAGACATTGCGCGTAAATGTAATGTTACAATATTTTTTATCTCACGATGTATCAAAATAGTTTCAAAGAACTTTTTTTATAATAACATTTTAACAATCTGAATAGGCACAATAAAAAACCTAACACAGGTATCTGAAATGACATGTCATACGACTAAGTTAAGTGAAGTCTCGACAACGTCAGGAATTAAAGTTATTAGGTGATTTTGTATTTGGCCGGTTGACAAATATTTAGACGGTTTGCTACGCAAAAACTAACTTCGAAATCAGGAAATCAATCTCAATTTCCTATTGATCTCCGAATACAATTTTAATGGGATTTAGTGATTCGGAAAGGCAGTTTCTTGTTCTCTAAGATACAGTCGGTTTCGTGTTGACACAATGACTTTTGATTTGGTACGAGGCCCCATAGACGCGTCGGCAATCTCCTTTAACTACATACATGAATACACATTTAAAATATTTCATCCAAGTATTCGCGGTAAAAATGTGTACTTACTGAAACAGTTTTTGGAAAGTAAATTAAAATTTTTCATTCTGTAATTTTATTTTTCGTCTACTATACTTTTAGTGTCTCTAGAAAATAAATTTGATTTTTTGGAGGGTTTTTAATTTATTTCATTGCACATTTGAGAGAAGCACTATACATACCTCGGCGTGAAATGGGGTTGCCAGCCTCGGAACTATCTGGCCTCGCTATCGGCGTCTATATCTATATGTACTCGGCCGGCAACCCTTACTTCCCGGCCTCTGCAGTAATGTACTATTATTTGATTAATTGCGGAAGTCAATAAAACCTATTCGTAAATGTAAAATTATTGACTTGACGCGTGTGACTCGTTTAAAAAAAGAAGGGTAGCACGCACGGTATTATCGATGATTTATATGATTATGCTGTTGGATTTTGTGAAATGCCGTTAATGGATTAAAAAAGTATTTGGAGTTATTTTACGAAAAATAGACACATTTAGCCAGCGATTGTTTATACTATGCTGTGTCCTGTTAGGTATTTAAATAAAGGTAAACAAAAAAACCACATGGCTCGTTCAGCCAATCAAAGTAACGTTTTGTATCTGTGGCGCAATACTACTGGCTGAATGAACCGAGTCACGTGGTTTTTTGTTTACCTTTATTTAAATACCTAACAGGACAGAGTATAGTATAACATCTCCAGAGTAATGTCGTAACTATTCGTAACTATGTTACGAGAATTTGCAATTTGCAAAGTAGAAACAAGTTGTATTTCAAGAGGTTTCTATTCTGAAAAACACTTTCTTAACTAGTTATGACCTAGTTAAAACTTTTTCATAACCTGATACAACCCAGTTGCTTACCAAGGAATTAATAGTCGTTTGCAGGCTTTACATTTTAAAGCTAGCTACAGAGCGGTACATATAGGACAGAGCCAAAATAGGAACAAGAGCGTCGTCGTGCTTTATATTATAATATAACTAGCTGTGCTCCGTGGTGTTACCCGCGGTTTAAACGTAGCCTATGTGTTAATCCAGGGTGTCAGCTTACTCCTTACAAAATTTTATTAAAATCGCTCTAGCCGTTTAGACGTGAAGAAGTAACAAACATACACACTCACAAACTTTCCCCTTTATAATATTAGTGTGATGTACTATCGTAAAACAACCTACGAAAGAGGATTAAAAGTTAGGTAAAATAACTGGCCAAGAGCATGTCGGACCATGCTCAGTGTAGGGTTCCATAGCCGTAACTATAAGGTAAAAAATACGATGTAAAAAAGTACAACAACAAAAGAGCGTATCTTCATAGCAATTGCGTCCTTTTGTTGAGAAGCGCAGTTTATCGGCAATAACTCAAAAACGGTACATTCGATCTTGTTGAAAATTATTTTCGTTGAAAGTATTAATTAAGCGTTACCTTCGTGATTTTTTTCATATTTTTCGGGCGCACGGTTTAGAAAATAGAGGGGGGGGGACACAATTTACACAACTTTCGGAGCGATTATTTCCAAATACATTCACTTAATCAAAAACGTTACTTAGAAACCTTATAGTGTTTTTTAAAGAGCTGTCGAACTATGTACCACACGTTGATATTTGGTGAAAAAATTTTTTTTTGCTGTCTTTAACATGTATGGAGTGCCCCCTCTAAAAATATTTATTTTAATTATTTATATACCAAACTAAGTAGCGGCTCATAAAAGACACCTATATTCCAAATTTCATCAATATCCATCATGTAGTTTTTGAGTAAAATGCCTGTGACATACGGACAGACAGACAGACAGACAGACAGACGGACGGACATGACGAAACTATAAGGGTTCCGTTTTTGCCATTTTGGCTACGGAACCCTAAAAAGTGGGTAGCCTGGTTGATTGTAGGGCTTCCAATACCGGTATTTTTAGTATGGGCAATACCGGAATTCCGTTATTGCCCATACTAAAAATACCGGTATTGGAAGCCCTACCTGGTTGTGACAGTCCAGATGCAGGTTGCTTTAAACGACTTATAAAAGAGGTAGCTATAAGATATCTTCACACCATTCTTGAACCGTTTCTAATGATTATTTTTCCAAAAAAAATCTTAAAAAATCCTACCCTTATGAGGAGAAAATAAGAGATGAAAATTATGAGTTTGTACGCAGTTACGCCTTGGCCTACAAGCATAGGTTTAAGGGAATTTTCGCCAACAGAACCTACAACTGACAGCACGTTCGCCCATTTAGTATCAGAATTCTCGGTTTCAACATTACGAGCGAAGTCTAATTTCGGGGCCATTTGGAGACCAAGCCGACCATATTTCTGAAAGCCTCGTAGTAAATAGAGTGAGAAACAGAGAAGAAGTTGTAGCAAAACACTACATATGAAAGAAACATGATGTTTCTTTATTTGTTTCTAATGCGGGTAAATTACACCACATTTCAAGTTACATATATATAGATTGTATCTATATATGTTGTAACAAAACAGTTTATCTTTATGCTGATCATAATTTGCAGTTTTTGAATGCATGTATGTATTAGGTTTACGATATGTGTGTATATAAAATAAATAATGGTCCAGATTGCAGATGATTTTGGTCTGAACTCCGAACCGTCAGGGGTAGTGAGGTGTAGGTACATAATTTAACGTCTTTCCCTGGGCATAAAATTATATTTTCTCTCTGCATAGTGGGCGGGAAAGATCACTTATACAGCCTGGAGTGACAAACATTTTTACGTGGACCAAAATAGTGCGTATTTAATACAACGACCCACGACCAGTGTGTTAGTCTTTTTGTTTCGCAAACTTAAGATTTTGCGGATATCCGTATCCACATTTAATTGAGAGTCCGTATTCGCAGAATTCGATGCGGAGTTCATGCGGATGCTAATCTGAGCAAGTCGCTGGAAGAATGAGGCCAAACGGCAGCCTGTGCTATGTGCGAATGCGTGTTAATTTAGTATTATCTCCGAGTAATCAAATAGTATCTTCGTAGCGACTGTGTGACGACACACTTGACTCCAATTGACTGACTACATTTTCTGTGCCTTACACTAAAGGTATAAGTGTGTGTTCACTTTGAAGCCAGATTTTTTGCAGTTAAAATAACTGCACGCTGACTGCAAGCGGTTTACAATTTTGATGCAGTTATTTCACCTCGAAAATAACTGCCTTCGAATTGCACTTTATGCATATATATAATATTATGTACTATTTGTTTGGCTTGACATCTAATAACTTTGCTAATCGGTAGACACATCTTTGCGTAGTTATCTCGTTTGCTTTTTAGGGTTCCGTAGCCAAAATGGCTAAAAAGGAACCCTTATAGTTTCGTCATGTCCGTCCGTTCGTCCGTCCGTCCGTCCGTATGTCACAGGCATTTTACTCAAAAAGTACTAGACGTATACTGATGAAATTTGGAATATAGATGTCTTGAAGATGCCGCTACTAAGTTTGGTAGTTAAATAATAAAAATAAAAAAATCTAGGGCGGGGGGGGGGGGGGGCACTCCATACATGTAATGTAACAGAAGCTAAAAAATTTTTTTTCAGCAAACATCAACGTGAGGTACTAAATTCGATAGTTCTTTTAAAAACATTATAAAACTTTTATGTACTTTTTTTGATTAAGTGGATACTTTCGGAAATAATCGCTCCGAAAGTTGCATAAATTGTGGGGCAGCACATAGGGCTTCCAATACCGGTATTTTTAGTATGGGCAATACCGGAATTCCGTTATTGCCCATACTAAAAATACCGGTATTGGAAGCCCTAGCAGCACACAACTTTTAAACCGTAAATCCACAAAAAATATGAAAAAATCAGGAAGGTAAAGCTGAATAAATACATTCAACAGAAAATTATTTTGAATAGTAACGAATAAACCGTTTTGAAGTTATTGCCGAAAAACTTCTCAACCAAAAGGTTTTAAGTGCCATTGATTTACACGATATTTAAGACCTTTTGCCAGTTGTTTATTACGAGGTTTTTTTGTACGGTGGTACGGAACCCTTCGTATGTGATTTCGCTTGGACAGTTTTATTATGTCCAGCCGTGATTAAGTACGCAAGTTACCGCCAACACGACTGGCGGCCGACCGCTTCTGTCACACGGCCCCCGCCGCGCGCATACTTCAAACCGCCCCGTTGTACTTCGTCCCCCGTGGCCTGCGGACCAAGGGAGTGTTACCAACGAATTTGCCAAGCTCTAGAATTAGTTGAATCTTAATGAAAAAATATATTGTTTTGTATCATGTCGGATGAAAGAAAGATAATTAGCACCTTTTTTAGAAGTAGGTACTACATCGTTTCTAGGGCATACCAGACGTTATAATTAACTTTCTTGGAGATTTAAATTCTTTTGTGGTACTATTTTCAAGAGTTTGGGGAATATTCCTCGGAACCGGAATATACTCGCGGCACATCACTATCACTACTTTACGTAAGCGTATCGACATTTAAGTGGAAAGGGTGACCTGGCTACGCAACTACATGTACAGTACAGGGTGACTGGAAATTCGCCGTATTCCTTGATAGGGGTTTTTCTACAGCTCATTTGCTATGATTTAGGCCCAGTCAACTAGGGATCAAAACTCCTTGGTTTTCGAGATATTCAAGTTTTCTTTTTAAATACCCGCCTCTTGACATAAAACTGGTGATTGTCTAGGAACTACGCAATTTTGAAATAAAAAAAACTGGCCAAGAGCATGTCTGACCATGCTCAGTGTAGGGTTCCATAGCCGTAACTATAAGGTAAAAAATACGATGTAAAAAAAGTACAACAACAAAAGAGCGTATCTTCATAGCAATTACGTCCTTTTGTTGAGAAGCGCAGTTTATAGGCAATAACTCAAAAACTGTACATTCGATCTTGTTGAAAATAATTTTCGTTGAATGAAAGTATTAATTAAGCGTTACCTTCGTGATTTTTTTCATGTTTTTCGGACGCACGGTTTAGAAAATAGAGGGGGGGGGGGGGGACACAATTTACACAACTTTCGGAGCGATTATTTCCAAATACATTCACTTAATCAAAAACATTACTTAGGAACCTTATAGTGTTTTTTAAAGAGCTGTCGAACTATGTACCACACGTTGATATTTGCTGAAAAAAATTTTTTTTACTGTCTTTAACATGTATGGAGTGCCCCCCCTAAAAATATTTATTTTAATTATTTATATACAAAACTAAGTAGCGGCTCATAAAAGACACCTATATTCCAAATTTCATCAATATCCATCATGTAGTTTTTGAGTAAAATGCCTGTGACATACGGACAGACAGACGGACGGACATGACGAAACTATAAGGGTTCCGTTTTTGCCATTTTGGCTACGGAACCCTAAAAAACATGTTTTGAATAGCTAATAAACTACTGATTACATTGCAATAGTAAAAAGTGCCAGAACATTACAACAATTGCACAATCACCAGTTTTAAGTCATGAGGCGGGTATTTAAAAAGAAAACCAAAAAACTTGAATATCTCGAAAACCAAGGAGTTTTGACCCCTAGTTGACTGGGGTTCCGTACCCGAAGGGTACCAACAGGACCCTATCACTAAGCCTCCGCTGTCCGTCCGTTCATCCATGTATCACAGAGCTGTATCGTACCGTAATACGTAGACTTGAAATTTTCACAGAATGTGTATTTCTTTTGCCGCTGTAAAATAATGAAACGAAATAAAATTATAAATCAGAGAGAGCCCCATACATGACAGTTTATTTGCTATAGTAGGAATACGTGGATTGATGAAAGAATACTTTTAACCAGACTACGGTTAAGAAAGTTATGACTTTTCACCTTGGCACACGATGTTGCGGGTAACTTAGCTAGTACAAGTAGATTCCAATTAGCACAACGACATTTATACGTTTTCAGGTACGAAGCACAATAAAGTTGTGAGAGAAACAAGTTTTGTTTTTCTTAACAGAAAATGATAGGCAACACCTACCTTCAGCAACATATGTTCAAAAAATACACCAGAATATGCCATACTTTTACGAGGTTTAGTTCTGTTTTGATATATAATAACGAGGAAATAAAAATCGTGAAAATTTTAATCAATATGATATCATCGCCAGGTTATAATCATAATAAGTTTTCTGAATATAAAAGATACTTGAAGCTTATGTTCAAAGTATTCGAAAACACTCGTATACCTGACCTTAAATTATCGTTTAACTGCAAGCAAACAGTGCGGGTGACCACACAGCATGACCGGTACCATATAGACGCAAACAACTCATATACCTATGGTTACTAGTTCAAACACGGTTCCAACACAGCTGTTATTCGCTTAACATAACTAAAGTGTGGTTAAAAGTAGTAATGTATATTAAACGGCGAGTGCATTCGCGCCGCCGAGCATGACGTTATGACACTGACATCGTAGTGGTTCTCCTCGACCTAGTCTGTTGCTGAGCCATCTAAGGAGAGCTATCGAGAGCATGGCCACCGGGCTCTTAAGGTGCATTGTTGCTCAGTCTTTTTTAAATAACGTCTTGTGGCCTGAATCAAAAGTGCCAATTTTATGACAGACATGTATTTAACTGAAGTACATTTTTGTTAGTAAAATATCAAAGGGTAATGGCAGAGTCCAAATGATTTCGATTTATATGTAATAATAATAATAAATAAATATTAGGGGACAATCTTACACAAATCGATCTAGTCACATAGTAAGTTCAATAAGGCTTGTGTTATGGATACTAGACGGCGATATATTTACCTCTAATAAATACAAATACTTAAATACATAGAAAACATCCAACACTCAGAAACATATATTAAAAATTGGTTAGACATATTTACATCATAGTTAATTATAACATTTTAAAATTAATGTTAATCAGGACAGGACGTTAAATGGGCAGGTCTAGAAGGTTACTTTCGACTAGGTGCCATTACGAGTTAACATTACTGTGTTTATTAACTGTCAACTACCCTATTTGTCTGCGTGAATGTTGACCCGTAGTGTTCCCCAAAATTAAAACGTCAACGTCGAGTTATTCACGATCAGACTCACCTTTTCCTTCAGAAAGTGGTCAGTCTGAAATACAGTTTAGGATTCTGTATGAAGGACCTTTTAATATTAGAAAAGATATTTAGTTTGGAAACCTTTTCCAAGCGAACGTTATTAAAAAAAAACCTTAAATATAAAATAAACGAAAACTACATTGAGTATAGCTTGTTACGACACTCCGAAACGAATTAATTACCTCGCAACCGGGCGGAGTATTAAAAACGGCTTGCGCAAGAGTCGATCCGCACCTTGACACAGATAGCGGTGCTGTCGTTTTGAATACACAAAAACCGGACGCCATCTCGACTATTTTACGAGTACACAAGCGGAGGCATAATTAATGGGTACCAGAAATGTACAGTCTCATAAAGGTTATGGAGACCCGAATATTTATAGGATTATGTTCGAAATTCAGTTTAACACCCACCAAGGCCTCCTTACCTAACTTGTATGAGATCATCAGCGCCCAAGATATAAATCCTTTTTAGGGTTCCGTACCAAAATGGTAAAAAAGGAACCCTTATGGTCCGACTCTGTCTGTTTGTCCGTCTGTCACAGCCAGATATCTCAGGAACTACTGCTGCTATCGATATGAAATTTGGAATAGTTTTAAAAATCGCTAACCCGACCCTTGTACTTTTTTTTTAAAAGGGGGCAGAAATGGGAGGTCTCAAATTTTAAGTTGTGCTATAGTATCAAATGACAGGGCTTAATTCCAAAGCCGTTTTTATTTTTTTTTGTTAATCATGTGCTTTTTGATTTATGATCAAAAACGTTCAAAAAATACCATTCCCCCTATTATCTTCGAAGTTACTGAACAGAAAAATCTGTAATAATTACTAATTATTAATATCATCCTAAATATTAGGTACAGGAAAAATATGACGGGTTTCCTAAATTGCACCATTTTTTATAAATTTGCATAAATCTTAACACATACTTATTTGCTCGTACTAAACTAACCGCCATACAGTTTTTCTTGAACTACTCGTATTCACGTATCTGCTAACGAGTTTGTACGGAACTCTCGGTGCGCGAGTCCGACTCGCACTTGAACGGTTTTTTATTTTATTATTGTGTAAACTCACTTTCCTTCGCTTTTTAGGGTTCCGTACCACAAAAGGAAAAATCGGAACCCTTATAAGATCACTTTGTTGTCAGTCTGTCCGTCAGTGCGTCAGTCTGTCCGTCTGTCAAGACCCTTTATCTCGGGAACGCGTGGAGGTATGAGTTGAAATTATAGTATTTTATGCAACAGTTGTATAAGTAGGCTCAAAAAATGCGAATTGCGCGAGTAAAAAATAGAAATAGAGACGCAATGAGCGTTTTTTGACTAGGTTTTAATAGTACATTACATAACTAGGGTGGTACTACAAAGAAAGGCCAAGATCGCAAGAGTTGGCGACCCGAGCTGAAAGCGAGGGACGTAAATGTGCGATCGAGGGCTTTCTTTATTACCTCCCGTGTTGTGTACATCATTTTATGTCTACACTTGGCCAGAAAGCGTACGCGCAGCGTGCGGAAAAAGCCACTTTATGACCAGGTGTGGCATAAATTAATATATTAAATACTTTTAGGGGGTTAATTAGGAAATAAAAAGTTTGCAACCTGTAGTGTACGTACATTCAGTCAATATCTGAAACTGCTCTTTTACTATAGCAATCATGTGTGTACGAGTAAATTGAGGCCAAATTATAGCTTTCTAGTAGTAAGGAGTCTGAGCGAAGCCCTAGACAGACTGACATGCATGGCTAAATACGAGTAATGTATAAGAAGGGATCCTTGTTGACTACGGAACCTTAAAAGGAGTGACGATAGCGATGTTGTCTATTAACGAAATAATCTTTTCACGAACCAAGGGGTCTTCTCAAGAAGTAGTCGTTTTGCTACCTATAGTCATTCGGGGATATGGGCTTTTTAAAGATATGGTCCTTTAGAGATCTGGACCTTATGATGATTTGGTCGTTTTGACAATGTATGTAGTCGTTATGATCCCCACCCATTTCAACTTGCAGTAGATACGCTCCAGGAGACTTAACGAATATAATATGCAATGTGTATACCTATATTTGGGTAAATTAGATACGGTATCCTAACAAATTAAATTTGTTTTCTCGCGAAACGTAAGTACCTAATATACTAATGTGAGGTGCGCTGGTTAAAAGTAGGGATGTAACGATACGTCATAATTTTGCCGATACGATACCGATATTTGTAGTAAATTATCGGCGATACCGATACCGATATCTTAGCTAACCAATGAAGTATGAACTTTATTTGTATGTCCTTATTATACCAAAAAATTGGCTATATTTAACAGAGAGTCAACCATGAAGGTGTAAAGTAAAAATAAATAAATTGTCAACACAGATTTTTTTTTATTATGAACCAAATATACAGCGTGTAAGTCTAATACGGGCGAACAATTAAACCAGATATAGCGTTTAGTAGTGTTATCATTAATTAATATGATTTTTTAAATTACACTTAATAGTGACCTCGTAATTAATTTTTGAAAATTTACCGAGCAGCAATGTACCGCATACATGCTTGTTATGTTATGACATTGCGAGATACGAGCTTTTTTAAAGTAACTGTCAACTAGCGTGTTTGTCAACTTGAATGTGTTGCGTTACATTGCGGCCCGAATTATTTTGTATGGTAAATATTTTCATTGTGGTTTTAAGCAATAGTTATCTAAATATGCTTCTTAGGTCCTATGCTGGCCACCGTTTCAATATTCGCCCGTATTAGATTTACAGGCTGTATAAGTAACATAGTAATTCTTATTGCACAAGGTTGTAGACCAATATATAAATTAAGTCAGTAATTGAAAATACTTTTTGCAGATTTTTTTTCATACAACAAATTCTTTTCGTGCTCTTCAAATATCGGTTGTACATGATCGGCGATACCGATATATCGGTATCGGTATCCGTATCGTTACATCCCTAGTTAAAAGCATGAGCCGAAATAACTAGTACCTTACATACAGACTACACTCGGTACAAAGACATCGAGCCACTCTGGCAGTATTCACGTTATTTCTGTTAAAAAGTATACTCGTAAAAGGAAGAACATTTATTCACTTATTCAAAGATATTATATCCGGGTGTGAAAGTGAACATTTCAGAAAATGATGGGCGGTGCCCATCTCCAATAATGAAAATGAAATGAAAAACATTTATTGCTTTAAAAATTTTGACAATATGACAGCAAGGTGGGGACTACCTAGTAAGTAATAATACCTGTGTCAGGTAGTCCCGCTCCTCCATAACAAAATAGTACTTTTTGATACAAGTGCGGAAAGTATGTCATTTTTCACGAGTCCCGAGGTGTCTTGGCCCGAGCCGTAAGGCGAGGGACAAGACTCGGGACGAGTGGAAATGACACTTCCGCACGTGTATCAAACGACGTTTTTTAATACATTTGCGAAAAATTACAACGAAAATGAAATGATTGAATGATTAAGAGACAAAGGCCGTAGCAGGATAAGGGAGGAAAAAATGCCCTTTAATGATTAAGAGCTGTTTATTTTTTCTATAGTTGCTTTCATTTAGTTGTATAATTGTGCAAAGTTTGGTTGAAAAATTCCCAGTGGTTCAGCCGGGAAAAAATAAAAACAAAATTTATGAAATTTGACGTATCTCTAAAACTATAAATCTTTATCATAATATCTTTAATTCATTTTGGTTAATTAAATAGTATGTATGCCTTAAAAGAAAATTGAGTCTCTATCTTTGCAATTTCTGTAAAAAACACGTAAGTCAAAATTTCAAAAAAAAGTTTTTTTGATACCTGAAGGAGTGACCACTCTAAGTGACATTTCTAAAAAAGCCTTATTTAACGATCTGTCAGTCATATAAGTTTGACGGTTAAAATCGAAAAGCAACAGTGTCAAAATTAAAAAACTATGTTGGTCGGATTCTGTTACATTTTATTCTTATACAATTCTAATACAGCCAAAGAACTTAAACATAAATATTCTTTGTTAAGAACTAAAAATAAAATAAATTTATCGCATTTACTCGTATATGTATCAACTTAAAAATGTCTTTTACTTCTTATTTTAATCACTATCGCTATCTTCATTAACGGTAACACTAATACCGTTTCTCAAAAAAGGTCCACTAAGAATTTCGGCAGGCTGAATAATTTTTGATAAATATCTTGCGTGCGATAGGTAGTACACAATTGCGGCAATGTGTGAACAACACCCTACCTACGAATGAATATATCTGGTGAAACGATAAGTAAGGCTTAATTAGAAATAATGATGATTACCTATTTGAAAAAAAAAAGGTTTTATAAGTTAAAAGGCGACAATTAATACAAATACAGGCTGGTTTTCGATAATCTGTACATATTAAAAGGGGTGAAATTCCATTTAATTTTATCAGTAAAAATGACTAATTTTTGTTTCTGGGCAAAAAAAAATTTTTTACAGATTTTTACAGTTTGCTATGAAATTTTGGGCAGTACATCTGTTTGACGCAGTATAACTTTTGATCTTATTGTTCAAAGCTGTAAGAAAAAAATGTTTGTAAGATCACAATTAAGTGCTAAACGAAGATAAGCATGAAAAAATGGTCACAATATTCGCAAACTTTCGAGAAAAACGGTGTTTTCCGTAAAAAAAACTGAAGTTTTGCAGCCGTTTTTCACAATTATAATTTTTTTTGACGAGTTTTTCTTCAAGTTGGTGGTTTATTGTTATTGCTACTAAATAACGTGTCTATTGCCATGACCCTGCAATTTTTTCTTACAATTTTAAGCAATTAGTTCAAAAGTTATACCGTGGCAAACAGATGTACTGCCGAAAATTTCACTGAAAGTTTAAAAATCTGTAAAAAAAAAAACGAATGACCACAAACAAAAATTAAAATCAGTTTTACCGATAAAATTGGCCGAAATTTCACCCCTTTTCATATGTACAGATTATCGAAAACCACCCTGTATATTTTCAAGCCAATATTAATGGGAATGTCAATAATTGATTTATTTTTAATTTTTTACAAAGAAGATTTATTTTTAAGCTCTTTGGCTGTATTAGATTAGAATAGTATAAGAATAAAATGTAACAGAATCCGACCAACATAGTTTTTTAATTTTGACACTGTTGCTTTTCGATTTTAACCGTCAAACTTATATGACTGACAGATCGTTAAATAAGGCTTTTTTAGAAATGTCACTTAGAGTGGTCACTCCTTCAGGTATCAAAAAAACTTTTTTTTGAAATTTTGACTTACGTGTTTTTTACAGAAATTGCAAAGATAGAGACTCAATTTTCTTTTAAGGCATACATACCTATCAATTTACCAAAATGAATTAAAGATATTATGATAAAGATTTATAGTTTTAGAGATACGTGAAATTTCATAAATTTTGTTTTTATTTTTTCCCGGCTGAACCACTGGGAATTTTTCAACCAAACTTTGCACAATTATACAACTAAATGAAAGCAACTATAGAAAAAATAAACAGCTCTTAATCATTCAAGGGCATTTTTTCTTCCCTTATCCTGCTACGGCCTTTGTTTATTTTTTGGCCTCATAAAAATGGAGCACTCAATTGGAACACTTATTAAGAGTCACGTTGAGTATCCTGACCACATTGTAGATGCCTGATATTTCTTAGATAATTCAAGAAAGTAGGCCATAAGTACATTTTCTGAGAATGACGCCGTTCGATTTTCTCGTTTCCAGTCAATGAATTGCTCATAGACGGCCAGATATTCCTCCTTCGACTTCTCTGGTAAAATAATGAATAGTAGTTGCCGTTGACACCTTTGCTAGTATATCTCGTGGTGTTGAATTTATTTCAAAATCGTCTGAATCGCTCATTTTTCACAAAAGTGTTATCAAACTAATGCGTGATAATTAATAATTACAAAATTACAATCATGAATGAAAATGGCGGGAATAAAACAAAATGTGTTACTTTTAATTGCGAACTTTTTCCAACGTATCAATCGTCGTTCAATGTCCACTGACGTAATAAAAACAAAGAACGTATTTGACCATTAGTTGGATGTATGTATTTGAACAACAGTAAATTAAAAAAAATGGGAAATAAAAAGCACTAGTTCGCAAAATCGAACTTTGCGCACGATATACAGCTACAAAAAGTACCACTTTTTGAGCAAGTGTATTAAAAAGTCTTTTATCAGATTAAGCAAAGACAGTTAGTTAATATATCAATAAAATCTTTAAAAAGTAGACTTTTACAATAAGATGAGATAATAAGAAAAAGTAAACTTGTACAAATACGTGGGGGGTGGGTTAGGTACACCTAGTGGTTGTGTGTGTGTGTGTGTTTGTGTGTATGTATGTGCGCGCTCTTTTATTATGTAATTGATGGATTAATACCAGTACACCTATTTTTAGACAGTTAAGTGGTAACTTTATATAACAAGGATTCTGTTTCCTCGTAACTTTGCCGTTTAAGCCATTCAATTAAAACTTTTTTGCATTCATATTGCTGTAGTTGATAAATGTTAACTTTCTCGTTTAGTTTATTATACACATATGCAGATTGTGTTGCGTATTGTCGTTTAGCAAACATGGATCTGGCTGTCGGGAGAGGGACAAATAAGGTCCTACTGTGATAGTTTTTAAGATAATGATATTTTGTTACAAAAATAACTTGTACTGTAGCTACACTTCATCTTAAATTTCTCATACGATCCGGTTGAACTAAGTTTGCACCTGGCGTCTTAGACATTACTTACAAATTAGGTGCAAACTTAACGTAGTCATCCGTCAAAGTAGGTCCGTTGGCACCAAAAATATTCATTAAGTTACAGTTTTTACAAAGTGTGAAAACTGTTAGAGTGGCGCGATTCAATTTGCCCACGCCACGAGTGTTTACCTTATTTCTGTTCTGGGTAAGATAGTTATAACTAGATTTTCAAATATACTGTGGAGATGCGGCTCAGTGAAGAAAAACAAAAACAAATTACCGTCATTTAAAAAAGAATGACGAATAAAAAACTTATCCGTAATTAAAAAATATATCTTGTATTGGGTTTTATCATGAAACATATGTATAAATAAAACAATACACATAAAGTAGCATTTAATTAGCGCTGGTAAAATATACTATTTTCGAACTTGTGTAAAAAATATTTCTGATCCAATCTAGTGTAATGTGAAACTATGTACAAGCTGCAGAATTTAAATTCATGGCGTTCTAGAGATCTCGCAACTACCATTGGATGTTGCCTTGTGAGGCCTAACAAAGAGCGCACGTAGCAGTGAACCCATATGTACCGTTGCGTAACACAAGCATCGAGTGAATATTCGGCGCTAGACAGTGATTTTTTAGGGTTCCGTACCAAAATGGTAAAAAAGGAACCCTTATGGTGCGACTCTGTCTGTCTGTCTGTCTGTCCGTCTGTCACAGCCAGATATCTCAGGAACTACTGATGCTATCGATTTGAAATTTGGAATAGTGTTAAAAGTAGCTAACCCGAGCCTATTGGACATAAAAAATATCTTGTACCTTATTTACTTTTTTTTTAAAAGGCTCCGTAATGGGAATTTGAAAATTGAAAGTAGGGCTATTATATTGAGTGGGGTATCAAATGAAAGGGCTTAATTTGTAGATTAAAACACCATTTTTATTTTTTTTCTTAAATAAGTAGTTTTTGATTTATACATTTTTATGTACCATTCCCCCCCTATTATCTCCGAAGTTACTGATCAGAAAAATGTGTCATAATTACTAATTATAAATATCAACCTGAATATTACAGGAAAAATAGAACGGTCTTGCTAACTTTAATACCTTTTTAGAAATTTACAAAACTTGAAATCCCTAGCGGCGAGTAGCAAAACTAAGCGATGGCATGTTTCACGCTAGGGGATTTCCGGGCAAAACTAGATGGCGCTAAAACACTAAACATTTAACGATGTTATAATTGAACAAAGAAACATAGTATAGTAACAATTAGTTCGTAAACAGCTAATAATAAATAAATTTAAATACATTTAAATACTGTGTCACGTTTGCAAAGTTAAATAATTGTAAATAATATTATAATTATTTTACCAAGCTTATACATAGATGGCGTTGTAAATTCGGGGAACAGCTTTTTGTATGGAGAATGACAGTCCTCTTGATTTAATGGTCCTTGCTATTAAATAGAATCATTACACGTCAGGTTCTAAATATTACAGGGAAAATATAACTGTTTTCCTAACTTGCACTGTTTTTTAGAAATTTGCAAAAATCATAACATATACTTATTTGCTTCTACTAAACAAATCGACATACAGTTTTTCTTGTACTATTCGCGTATCTACTTATGAGTTTGTACGGAACCCTCGGTGCGCGAGTCCGACTCGCACTTGACCGGTTTTTTTTCGTAATTATTACTTCGCCAAATATTGTTGAAATAGGTAATGGTCAAGGTAATTAGGGTTCCGTACCAAAAAGACGGTAAAAAAGAAATCCTTTTGGTGCCACTCTGCCTGTCCGTCTGTCACAGCCAGATATCTCAGGAACTATTGCTGCTACTGTTTTGAAATTTGGAATAGTGTTAAAAATCGCTAACCCGAGCATACTGGACATAAAAAATGTGTACCGTTTTTTACTTTATTTTTAAAGGGGGCTGACTGAAATGGGATGTTGAAGATTAAAAGTAGGGCTAATAAATAAATTAATTAAGCCATTTCATTTGATACCATCAAATGAAATGGCTTAATTTGTAGATTCCAAAGTTTTTATTTTAAGTGATTATTTATATCATCCTGAATATTACAGAAAAAATATAACGGTTTTCCTAACTTGCATCGTTAGATAGCTGTTATAGTTTGAAGCAGTGTAGGTAGGTGGACAGAAACTGGCTGCCTGCAAGATATATTTTCCAAGATATAACTAGAGGTAGCAATTCGCAATATACTTTTAAGCCACAGCTGGCCTGGTGCAGATAAGTTCTATCCAAGTGTAGACATAAAATAATGTACACAACACGGGAGGTAATAAAGAAAGTCCTCGATTGCATATTTACGACCCTCGCTTGCAGCTCGGGCGGCAAACATCTGCGATCTCGGCCTTTCTTTGTATTACCACCCTAGTTGCGTAATGTAATCTTAATACCGCGCTATCAAAGATAGGTTTAAAGTATTTAACAATTTATTAAATCGTTCTTAGCGTTTGAATTTATTTTAAGCTTATGTACATAATATAACTAAAGTTCACAGGGTGAATTCAAAGAAAGACTACTTCTTGAAATGCTAAGAGCAATTATGACGTTAATTAGCAATTTATTTCTTATGGGAAAAAAACGTGATATCGTGTCGTTTTCTTGGTACACTCTAGGTGCACTCATTATTTCCAAGTTGATATAATAAAATTGACGGCAACTTCAGAGCTAACGATGTTCATATAAATATATACTATATGTAAGTATTAAGGCTTTGTTAGAAGCTATTCTTGATAAGCATTTATACTCTATATAAATATGTAATCGCTTTCTTGTTATCGGCTTAACCATTTACATAAACGATTTTTTCATTTCGATATTGTTAATCTACATATATACTCCTTGCTGTTATGTCCAATAAAACAGTAGCGAGATTCATGAGTATCGGATTACGATATACCAAGGACACGGGATATTAATTACATGCATTGGGAAGCCCTTGAAGTAGCTACTCGGTGCCTGGACAGAGACTTTCATCCTCAAAATATTGGAAAGGCGTATCCACAGAATTCCTTTTTTAAACGGTTTTATTTAGCTTACCGTGTTTGTGTCAAGTTTGTAAGTTTGTTTGGGTCAAATCTTGCGGCAGCTTTTTTCTACTCCTGTACTTTTATGTCTTTTACTTGGTCACGAACACTAATATAAGAACATACATAATACGAGTTCAGAGAAGTCTATACTCTATTCCCCATAAAAGCACTTGTGTATTTATAGTCGCAAAAATATACTGCTAGCAGCCACAGACTTCTAAATCTAGGTTAAACTTAGGTCAAGGATTACGCGTTCAATACTAACTTTACAATAAAAATGCGCAACTACCAACTTAACAGACAAATAAATTCCTGCGGTTTTTAGGAAAAACAAAACTTTCCGAACTAAATTCTTTGATGCCAACATAAAAAAAATATTTTTAATGTCGTCACTGCGTGTCACTAGCGAGTATACGTCAAATTAAAAATAAAGTTTACCATAGAAACATACTTATTATATTGACGCAATGACGATATTATTATTTTTTTACGTTTGCATCAAAGAATTTAGTTCTGAAAGATTTGTTTTTCTTAAAAACCGCAGGAATTGATTTGTCTGTTAAGTTGGTAGTTGTGCATTTTTCTTGTAAAATTTGTATTGAACGCGTAATCCTACACCTTATACTCTTTTTTTTAGATGTGAAAATTTGGTAAACAAAAGAAGCAGTGGTCGTCAACATTTGTAATTATCAATGAACAATTTAAAAGTACATGATATTTATTATGTCGTTTTCGTTGTCCGATATTAATTCATTACTTATAAGCCTAAAGAACCCACTTAGTAGGCCATAGCCAAGGCATAGTAATATAATGTATACTTAAAAAAGATTTTCGACATACGTGCTCATAAAGTGACTCTAATTTCATTATCCTTATGCGCGCAACGCAGCTTATTACAGACACACACTTTTTACTTTGATAAATCACAAAATAAATACAAAAACAGAAGTTCTAAAGATATATATTACTTTTTATTCGCAACTGTGTTGACAAACTAATCATAACGTCAACGACGTTTAAAAACCTGACCATAGCTTCAAAACCTCTGCCTCTTTGGGTATTTTATTGTGCAACATTTCTACAAATGATTAAAATAATAGGCAAAAAATGAATCTGATTTTTGCTTTTAGAATAATGTAAGTAAAATAAAAGAAATGAGTTTTTTTCTTAATTTTTTAATCATGTAAATTGCAAACGTACATAAAAATCAAGTATTCACTATCAAATGAAATTAATTGCACAATGTCGCCACACAATGTACCTGATAAAAAACCTCAAGTTGACAGATGTCAACTTTGTTTACCAAATTTTCACATCTAAAAAAACGGAGTATAGTTTAACCTAGATTTAGAAGTCTGTGGCTGCTAGCAGTATCTTTTTGCGAATTTAAAGACACAAGTGCTTTTATGGGGAATATAGTATACAGTGTGTTACCGGTATACGGGCTTTTATTAAAACTGATAATAATATGCTTAATTAGCAATCGTTTGCAAGTATTAGCAAATCATAATTATGCGAATTAACTGCACAATTCAATTTCCTAAATCCGCACTTTAAATGTAGTAGGTGTACTACGTAATTATCGTTATTCATATCGCTGATGCACTTGGTACAAGGCATGTCGTGGTACGGGGCTGAAAAGTTGAGAAAAACAATCCCAAAATTAATGCCGTCCTTATCATTACGTTTATGTATGGAGTTTTTTACACAGCTTAAAAGAGTTATTTCTAAAATTTGACATGACAATTACAAAAGTATTGACATTGGCTTGTCAAATTACAAAACAAACATTGATTTGCAAAACTGATATTTTTTGGCGTTAAAATGGCTAAAGACACATGAGAATTATCTGACATGATTTGTGCGACACGTGGAAATGTTCCTCAAGCCTTGAGACTTTATCGAGAGTGGTTTCGAAATCAACGGCATCCACATAATCTTCGTTTGATAACAATGGCTGTCCAGCGAGGTCCAGCGAATGCATGGTCCTATCTGGTTAGTCTGAAAGGGCTATTAAACCGAATTGTGCACGTACAACTTGAAGAAAGGATTCTCAATCACTTCAGACAGGTCCAAATGTCTAGTACTCGTATTGCTTTTAAGTTTTATTTTATTAGTTACCTATAAAGTGTTGTTTTTCCGTAGTTTTCTTAAGTGTAGCAATTCTGGTATCTCTAACTGTTGAAATAGGTAAATGCAGGCATTTATCTTGATGTCTTCGTTATGAACAAAGAATGAAGGGCTGGCATTTACATCTAATTGTCAATTTAGTACTTTGCTGTACATTGCTTGCAATTAAAATGTTGTTAGAAAATTTATGAAATCGGAATTTTAGTCGATGAATTAAATGAAGGTCACGGTTAGGTTAAGAAACAACGTTACTTTACCCTACTTTAAAAAAAGCCTGCTTGCTGGTAACGCACTGTAGATAGACTTCTCTGAACTCATATATTATGTATGTTCTTATATTAGTGTTCGTGACCAAGTAAAAGTCAGATAAAAGTACAGGAGTAGAAAAAATATTAAATGTGTATTCGTGTAGTGAAATTTGCAATTTACAATTATTGGAAATTGTTTATAATGTGTTATTTGTTATGTTCATGTCGATTTTGTATAAATAAAACTGCAAAATATAGCAAACATCGTTTATTGTTTTTTTTTTAATGACTGAACACCGCCGTGATGCTCTGTCACAAATATTGTGGAATGGAAATAAAAAAAAAACATCTTGCAGGCCTAAGCCGGCAATGTTGTATGAAATTCCATTAAATGCCTCTCGTCTAGCCGCGCCGGAAACGAGGTACTTTGCGGCCTATTATAAGGCACGTAATGTCAATATTTCATTGCATTAGAATGATATTTGATACCACATTTCTTAATGAAAAATAAGTAAAATACATGTCAAAAACATCAACACTTCTCTTGAACTATGTCATGATACTAAATCCGAGATAAAACACAGTTGAATTGAAGCACAGCGGCCGCCGTGTACTGCCACATTTCTTAATGAAAAATAAGTAAAATACATGTCAAAAACATCAACACTTCTCTTGAACTATGTCATGATACTAAATCCGAGATAAAACACAGTTGAAGCACAGCGGCCGCCTTGTACTGCCACCATCTAATAGGGTACTTTCCTGACAGATCAAATTAGTTACTTTTTATGAATTGTCAAAACGCTCGGATAGTATGAAGTCTCTATGAGAAAAAGCATAATGACGTCATTGTGCTCAAACATCAAATCATCTCCTCATTTATAGCTTTTGGTCTTTTAAAAATCGTTTAAAAACGTTAAATAGGTGAATTTTAGTTGATTTTTGGAAATTTTCGAAAGCAGATTTCAAGGCTAGCGTGAAGTAATTTATATTGACTACAGGCAAGTACCCTATTGTAATTATTGGCCTGCACAGAAATATATCGAGATTTTTCGAGATAGAAGGAAATAGTTCGTCGATTTCTATGGAATGCGAACCAAACGCGTAAGATATTATAGTTGATGATGATGATGATAACCTTTTTAAGTTTTGATCTGACATTATTATTTATGTTAATTCATAATTAATACGAAGTCCACGGATTTATAATTGTAGAATATCGCAGTCGCTCGCGTCGCACATAATACACCGTGCCCCCGAATAAGCCGAAAATTTTTAACCACGTATTCCTGATGGTGTTACAAATAAATAACGTTATATCAACATAGGTCGAATTTTGTCATTTTACATTGATAGTCTTATGGAACAAAATAAATCAGTAAATTGCTTGAGGAAAAGATATCAAAAAGGAAAAAAAGCTAAAATGGAAACAAAAGGTAATTTTTTTGGACTCGTAGTCACTTACCATCAAATACTGAGAAGGTTAATTGCTGTTTCGTTAAAAGATTTAACAAAAAATGTAAAAGTATCTTAGTCACATTTATTAGGGCTTGTTTGTTACACACTTGGGAGTATTCATTTAAAAAATAATGAATATCTCGGAAAGTAACCGTTTTTCGACTATACATCATATAACTTTTTTTACTCCTAATAGTTGTTAGAATCTATAGTTACAGTTTTTCGGGTTACTCGGGGGCACGGTGTATAGTACATTACATAACTAGGGTGGTAATACAAAGAAAGGCCGAGATCGCAGAAGTTTACAGCCCGAGCTGCAAGCGAGGGACGTAAATATGCGATCGAGGGCTTTCTTTATTACCTCTCGTGTTGTGTACATCATTTTATGTCTACACTTGGCCAGAAAGCGGCAAATGGCCAGGTGTGGCATAAAAGTCGTTTTGAATAAGACACTGTATTTACTTGTACAGTTGAACTTCGATAAGACCACATCCTCTATAACACGAAATAAAATCCCATTCTCTTCCCTTCAAGCCCAAAAACCTCCATAACTCGAAATATTAGACCTACATAAGTCGAAATTACCAATTACTCCCTACATGACCTTTTAGTACATTTTTCACCTCTATAACTCGAAATAGATGAACTGTATCTCTATACTTTATATATGAAGGAAACATTTTTGTGTCTTCATTGGTTTTTAATGTGGGCAATTTACACCACACTTTATGTTACATAATATATAGATAGGTACGACGAATGGCTGAGTCACTGGGCCGGAAATAAACCTCTAGAAAAAACTAAAACCTCATAGAAAAAATATGGCAGGTAGGTCATACGAATCTGGTCTATAGTAAATCTGTGTGTCTAGTGAAAAGGGATACAAGCCAAATTTATACCAGGACCAAAAGGTCACAACTCATTAGTAAGACTTAAGCTCTTTTGCTCCTAGGTTAAATGTGACTTGTACCCCTTTTCACTAGAGCCACAGAAATATTACCTCTATAGCCCGAAATTTATCTGGGGGCACGGCAGTGCCCCCGCCAAGTCGAGCAAAACAAAGGCACGGCCGTACCATCCTTTTCTCTAATCTATTTTACCTCTGTAACTCAAAATCAGAAAGTACAGAAGCCTTAACCTCTGCAATTCGACCATGAGTCTTTGAAAACCTCTATTAAGTAGAATAAATAAAATAAATAAATAAATATTAGGGGACAATCTTACACAAATCGAACTAGCCCCATAGTAAGCTCAATAAGGCTTGTGTTATGGATACTAGACGACGATATATTTAATAGATACAAATACTTAAATACATAGAAAACATCCATGACTCAGGAACAAATATTCGTGCTCATCACACAAATAATCATAATAAAATAATAAAGTAGAAACCTAGTTAAATCGTTTTTTTCTGCGTTTCCCTTGAGTTTTCACTTAATACCTAAGAGGTTCCACTGTATTTCGGATTCGGAACAGTTTGAATTCAGCTTATACTTTCCTAGCATGACATATTTCGCGTGTTAACGCGACGTATCTCTTCAAACATTCCATGCCGGGGCGTAAATTAGGTAATTTCAGCGTCAAAGTATGCCGCAGTTGTTGACGCCAGCCGATGTGTGTCAGGTCACCGAGACTGGGCGTCATCTGAATTATTTTTATTGGCCATCAGAATGTAGCTCGCCTTAAAATAGGGTTTTTATATGTTAATTTACCCTAATTTCCAATGATTCCGTTAAGTCTTGTCCACCGTCTCCCTGTGGCGTAAAAGTGTTAAACGATAAAATGACGTCTTCGGGCTAGGCGTGGCGATGATACTCGCGGGGTGGGTGGGGACAGCTGGAAGAGAGTGGATTAGAGGCACCCTTGGAAGTCCTCTGTATAAGAGCACATGAGCAGTGGATGGCGGGAGGATGATATACATTTTTTCAAGTTTCGTTTCCTTCCGAATTTTGGCAAATCTCTTTCATCATTTCAGCCAATTGATAGAAGTATAGTGGTACCTACATTTCTATAAAATTATAAACAAATAATAAAATTTTGCTATTTCGAGAGCACAAAATCGTAATATATATGTTAGTAATGAATATTTGTATGTACATATTTATGTATGTATGTTTGTCATAAAAATGGGTAGATGGATTTCAATCCTTTGTGGTACAGGGATAGCTGAACATGGACACTCACAGATAGGGTACTTTCTATTCTAGAATTAAGATCACAGGTTCCCAAACTTTCTTGACTTACCACCCACTTAGGCATGATGAAAACTTTCAGCGCCCCCCACGACGAAAAACAACCATATTGTTGTGAATTTATTTTCAAAAGTAGCCTGGAGAAGCACCTGCCGGCGTTAAACGACGTGTGATTTGTGGAAACAATACAATCGCCAGGAACCTATATCTAGACAGATCAAATCAACCTCTTCTTATGAAATTTCTGTGACAAAATTAATATAACGTCATTATTATTAGTCATTATCAGTAGTCAGATCACTGCCTCTGATCTTTTATAAACCGTTGAAAGTGTTAAATAATGAAGTAAAATTAATTATAGCAAACTTTCAAAGCAGATTTAAAGGTTATCGTGAAATTATTTATGACTGCAGGCAACTACCCTATTATTGGTTGCTTTACACACGTTACAAATATGTACTTAGATACATTGATGAGATTAAAATGCCAACATAACGTTATGTAAATGTTACAACGACACAGCCAAATAAAAAAGCAACAAATACACAAAACATATAATTGTGTTAAACTCCAGAGCGTATCTTTTTTCTATTTTTGTAGGAATAAGAATACTGATTACGACTTATTAATACAATATGTAAAGTCGAGCTTGCGTCTAGTTTCAAAAACATTTAAAGTTGAATACCGCGATTCATTTTCATCTTGGTATATCAGTAAGTGCATGTCTCCTGTGCACGACGCAAATTAGCCCGATTGATTAAATGTTATTTTGAAAATACGTAAGTAAAGTGTAATGCTTATCATGGCTACCAATATTTTCGATTGTAAGCTTTGTTAAGTGAAAAACATAAATGTGTATAAACGAGGGCAAAAAGGCTGCGTTTCGTGTGTACTTTTATTTTAATTGTTATCTTGAATGTGGGGCAAGGTTGGTGCGTTCGAGTAACATTAAAATAGAACAAATAACTTGAGGCACGCACACTTAAGTGTTTATTGAGCGCTCGTAGCCTTACAAATTGCGGTTTTTTTACCTAGCTATTAAATAAACTAGACTTTAATAACGTAGCAGTAAGGCTTATCTGATACAAAGGTTTCCAATTTCACAAGCGTTAACACATTAGTTCTAACAATACAGTATCAGGTTATCTTTATCTCTCACAGAAAATACACATGTAACTCTAAAAATTCTACAAGTTTTATAGAAAATGTGTAATTTTTTAACCTATGTGTAATCGTGGAACCAGGTTGAACAGAAAATTAACCGATTCTAACTAATAACACATTATTTAGTCGTGTTATTTATTACTTTTGCTATAAAGATAAAAAAAATACAAGTTGTGTAATTGAAATAGATGCCGTTCGAGGAAATAACACTATTGAAAAATATGTATAAGGTAGTTCAGGGAACGACATTAGCAGTCGGTACTATCAATGGACCTCGTCTGTGACCCACTGACCCAGTTACGCGGGAGACTTATGTCGTCGACGAGCGCCGCCATTACGAGCACGTAACGTGCAAGTACATCTACAAATCCTGTCAAAGGATAATTCAGGCTTCATATAAATACTTATCTAATTAACAAATAATAACTTTAGCGTAGGTACAACTGTTTCGTTCGAGAATAGTTTTGTTTCTTTTATTATAGGGATGATGATTGTTTCACATATCACGTTACATGTTAAAAATATTCCAACCTGCAGTAGCTCGCTGTAAATTACAAATTTCCTTCATCTTACTCTTTCTACCTTGTTATCTTATCTAGAAAATGTACAAGTATGATTACCAGCAACGCGGTTACAATGCTTTAGTCAGTCATTTAAGAGGATGAGTAGGCACCTTATTATTATTAATACCTAGCCTAATACAGCAATGCGCATTTAGTGATATCAAAAGTTTAAGGCGATTCGAGTCGGCCAGTTTTCCATACAAGCATAAAGAGGGTCATCGTTTGCTTTTACGGCGTCAAACGATGTTGATATGCATTTCATATTATAGCTTGATATATTTTGTCTGCGCGAAATGACACGAGAAGGCTCAAGAACTAAAATGAATGTGCAATCTGCTGTTTAAGGTCAGCGCCATCTATTATCATATCACCATTTCAAACCAAACTTTTTTGCTAAAAATGTGTAATTTGTTGGCTTTTTGCAAGTTCTTATGTCATTTCGCGCACATAAAATATATCAGGCTATAAACTAAAACAAAATTCAAACTTAATTGATGCCGTGGAAACAAACGATGACCCTCTTTATGTTTGTATGGAAAACCGATTGATTTTTTTTGTATGAGATTATAGCAGCTTGATTCTGAAAGAGTATAATAAATAACGGATCGTCAAAAAAAGCAATTCAAGATTTGGTCCCCCGCGCTGCCCTGCCGTGTCATCCTCTACAGCAAACATCGTTCTAACGATATAGATATGCGTCACATACACGCGCATTGGTTTATGAGAGAGGAGCATCATTGCGTATGCATAAAATTAAGTATGCATCGCCAAATTTATCACAGAGAGATACTTTGGTTTATAACGAACGACCCGCACAGGCTTCGCACGGTTGCAATGCTGATACTAAATGAATATATTATACAAATAAACCTTCCTCTTGAATAACTTTATCTATTAAAAAATCGCATCTAAATCCGTTGCGTAGTTTTAAAGATCTAAGCATACATAGGGACAGACAGACAGCGGGAAGCGACTTAATTTTATACTATGTAGTAGTGATACATCCCAACAGATAAATTGCCTATACTTATATTATATATAGCAAAAATTCCTACATACTGCAATCTACAATTTCGCAATTAAGAGCACGCACGATGCCCACCAACTTGCATAATTTAAGGCAACACTACAACTTATCCAACTTCCGTTGAAGAAAAACTTTACCAACTTTTGTACGTAATTATTAGTTTAAGTATAACACATTTAATCAATGCTGACTAGGCGGTCTATTGCATTAACAGGTACAGAAAGTGAACGTCAAGATCGCGTACACCAGATATCCAGAATTTGATGCTGCCAATAAATAGTACCCAAATAGTACCGACGAAATACCTAGGTAAAAAAAATAGTGCCCTTGAACTTTTCAAAATACATATAAGGCCTGTTTACGTGTACGCTACCGGGCCGTCAAGCTGGCGTACACCGCTTGTATCTATGGAACGGCTTTGTTGTCGGAAACGCTTTATATCTCAAAAAATAGTACCCTAGGGCCCTAAATTTCATTTCTCTAGCTATCGTAGAAACGGAGATATTCCATGAGTTAACGGTGTACAAAATTTCGCACCGATTTCGGAATTCGAAGTGTTTCTATGTTAAATTCCCGGGTACGCCAGCTTGACGGTGGACGGCATTTTGTACCAGTATGGCGACTATAGGAAAATTAAAGGAAAATACAAGAATTTTTGTGGTACAAATCGTTCCGACTTTCGTAATTTTTCCGACACGTTCGATTACCGCCCACACGTTTGGGCTGCCTGTGCCAGCGCTATGACCATCATTTTCCTTTTCCTCATTACGTAATTACACCCCTGCAATATTGGGTACACAGGACCGGAAATTTTGCATCTCTATCTCCCGGTCTATAAGTAATATGCACGATCTAATCCGTTTAATTTTCTTATTTTTTTTTATTTCCTCTTTTTTACTGGTATGATAATTTGGTATTTTCCTATCCATATATGTAACCTATTTTTTTGTAAAATTCAGCATCCATATTATTATATTGTATTCAAAGTGTTTCCGCTCCGCAATTACTTGGGATCCTACAAAAAACGAGTAAGTAGACAGGGTTCTTAAACTTTTCGACGCTTTCTTAAAACATAAAAATTGCAAATCAGACGCCATGTCATAAAACTGTCAAAACCGAAAATGAACTTTATGCTGGTACATGTAGTTTATATCGCTCCGCGTTCTCTGACACCCTTAGGGGTTGTTGGCGTGGTAGGCACGAAAGTACACGACACGTTTAGGTGTCCTTGGTGTCCGAAGGGTTAAACATCTGTAATGTATAGGCAGTTCCTCTCGCGTTGCATATATTGCTAATTTAAGAGTTACACTCTTATTGGTGGAGTATAGCTTCCAATCATGCCTGCGTTTTGGTAAAACACGACACCAGCTTTTTCACTCACTTCATCAACGTAGTTGCGGAGAGACTGTGTTAAAAATTAATATATAATTCTATTTGGCCCGTCAGTTAGATTATGGAAAAATATGGGACACGTATTTTTTGGTTTATCAAAATATTAAAAATCGACAAAGTTACAGATCATCAAACTTCTGGAGTGGGGGCTTGTGACGTCACTCCTAGGTGAAATTTGTACCAAGGAGTGACGTCACTCGAAACTTCAAAGCACTCTATCCTCGTCATTTTTTGTTTGTCAAACAAAAGAAAAAAAAATACGTGTACAATATTTTTTAATAATCTAACTGACGGACTAAAGAGTTTTTTTTAGTCGTCTAGCCTATTATAATATGCACTCGCACTGACTGTTTGTATTTTAACCACATTTCACGATATAATAATAATAGTAAAATATGCTGGAGCCGGTTCCAGTTCGGAAGCCAGATTAGATTAAGTTCTGTTCTGGCCCAGTACATGAAAATACTGTGTCAGCGGATTTGTAATGTTTTGATTTAGAAATTTAATTATAAATAATAATATACAGGGTGAATTTTAAATCGTGAATCGTAATCACGTTCACCGGTAAAGCTACTTAAGACTAATACAGAGCACTAGTGTTAATTACAATTAAAGACCCGCTTAATTAATTATGAACAAAACGGTGGAGGCGCTTATACCATTAATCGTAATAAAACTGAATTATTTTATGAGTAAATACGATTTAAATAGGTACTTATGTTGACAATGTCGACGATGTTGACATTATTGACAATACGTGCCAAAATTCTATCCAGCCAACTTCAATATTAGGAGGTTGGATATCTAACGTTGAAATTTTCATGACAAGTACGAAACATGAATGTAGGGTGACCACGAGATTTTAAAAATTAGGATAAATCAAATTAAAAGTGGACAAAAAATAACGTACTTAATTTAGGTTTAAAAGCATTGTAAGTTATTGTTAACTATGTATAGACTACAAAAAAAATATTACGATTCACGATTTAAAATTCATCCTGTATATGTATATTAATAAATAATATATACATGAGTTTAATTATTTAAAAGGTTGTCTGGAAGAGATCGCTTCCTAGCGATAAGACCGCCTGTTGTCTACCATTAGTTTTTCGAATCTTGTTTATTTAAGGATCTCTGTATTTTCTTTTGGTGTGCAATAGAGTATTCTATTGTGTGTAGGGATGTAACGATACCGATACCGATACCGATATATCGGCCGATATATCGGTATCGCCGATATTATACAACCGATATTTGAAGAATTTGCTGTATGAAAAAAAATCTGCAAAAAGTAATTTCAATTTCTGACTTAATTTATGTATTGGTCTATTCTATTACCTTGTGCAATGATAATTACTATGTTAATTAAATCTTTGGTTCTTAATAAAAAAAAAGAATTTTGAGTTGACAATTTATTATTTTTACTTTACACTTTCAAGGTTGACTCTCTGGTAAATATAACCAGTAGTCATTGCCATTAGTTATAATAAGGACTTAAAAATATCTGAAATTCATACTTCATTATTTAGCTAAGATATCGGCGATATTAACTACTATATATCGGTATCGGTATCGTATCGGCAAAACTGTGTATCGTTACATCCCTAATTGTGTGTATAAATGGTTTTTTCATCACACTTGCTCGAAAATGGTGTCATTACACGTAGGTTCTGCTGCGGGCCGTAAATGACCTATTACGCCCTACGGCGTAATGGTTTTCTTTTTAAATTTGAAACGCCGGTTCTGTTTTACTCTTATTTGTCATGTTCAAAGGAAACGCCAACTTACTTTTTTAACTTTTATCACTGAAATATTTATTTAAAGATAACTGTTATTGCAAATACATGTAAACACATATTTTGGTGACATTAATTAAATGTTTAAATAGTGTATTTCAGTATTTTGCAAATATAAAATCAACCATTTTAGGTCTTTACCGCTATGGTTTCCGAACGTGACTTGACATTTGCATTGTCTATGGACATTATGTCACTAACGTCACTTTCTGTTTTAATATTTTCATGTCATACTGGGACGATTAGTAAGGTTATATTATTAAGATTTCCTCACAAGTGTGATGAAAAATATTATGTGTGCCACGGGCGGTAAAGGAATTACAAACTCGTGTTATTAAAGCCCTCGGTTTCACCTCGGGCTTATAACAAACACTCGTTTGTAATTCCTTACTTACCGCCCTAGATACACAATGTATTATTGTGAGTGGCCAGTACCGTAGCGGCAATGAGACGCATTAAGACTCGTTACAAGGTAGGTATAGTATTGATGCATACGGCAATAGGGAACTTTGTACGCGAAGGTTTACTTGAAACATTTGATGATACTTGTTTGTAATAGGTATCAGTTGTCGGGGAGTAAACTTCTCTGCTGCTTTTCCGGCTCCTGGAGCTCGTAGAGTCTACGTGAAATATGACGAAATTGTCAAATGGGACCAAAAAAATAATAGCTCAGCACCAGAGCTCGTTTCAAGGCCATCACTAGGTCATTCTAGTGGCAAAAAAATCCTTGCCCCAATTTGAAGAGCTTTCACTACTTCTAGCCGGTTATCACCAGGCATCGGAAATTCGGATGCTTATAGTATACCTAAACTTTGGCGTCGGTGTCGCTGTTGATTAGTTCTAAATTAGCTTATTATTATTAAACTGTATTTCAATGAACTACTTATTTGAGGTTATTTTTTATTTTCCATATACTCGCTTTTTGAAGTAGAGTTAAAATTGTCAAATCCTAAACATACTTGCGAGGTACTACATAATCGTGACGTTTTGTACAATCGCGGAATCCCGGAATCTACATTATTAAAATCAAAATTTTAAGAAGCCGATTCCATATTTGCTTACCTTTTTCCGAGATTTTGCCAACTTTAGGTATAAAAGCATCGGAATTTCTGATACCTCGTTATCACCTTTGTTTTGTCCCTCCAGATAGGTAATGGTCCACACTTCTTGTTATTCCTTCTTTCTAAATCACGATTAAAAAGGAAAAGAGTAGAGATAATTTAACGTAAAGACCGAAATGAGAACCGCTGGCAACGGCGCCATCTACCAATAACTGACCAAATATTTATGTTGGAATATATTTTTCTTCGATAGTAATACTACTCTTTAGTCATTCATAATTTACACTCCGTAGGTGGGTGAATTGCAGAAAAAGTGTACATTGTGTAGCGACGAAATGAAGAAAAATTGAACAGAGCTACATATAAGAAATAAATTATTGAAGTTATATTTATTATCCACACCTGGCCAAAAAGTGACTTTTTCCGCACGCTGCGCGTCCGGAAAAAGCCGCTTTCTGGCCAAGTGTACAGACATAAAATGATGTACACAACACGGGAGGTAATAAAGAAAGTGTAATTGTGTAATGTATACTCCAGATACACTATCTTATAGTGTCATTCATATTCTTATACGAAATGTATAGCTTTATGGTGTAAATCTCATAAAAGTATGTAAAAAAATCACATTAACCAAAAATGTGTCCTTACTACGATTTGAATTAGGGATGTAACGATACCGATATATCGGTATCGCCGATAATATACAACCGATATTTCAAGAGCGTGAAAAGAATTTGTTGTATGAAAAAAAAATCTGCAAAAAGTAATTTCAATTACTGACTTAATTTATATATTGGTCTATTACCTTGTGCAATAATAATTACTATGTTAATTATATATTTGGTTTATAATTAAAAAAAAAACTGTGTTGACAATTTATTTTAGGGATGTAACGATACCGATACCGATATATCGGCCGATATATCGGTATCGCCGATATATCGGTATCGCCGATATTATACAACCGATATTTGAAGAATTTGCTGTATGAAAAAAAATCTGCAAAAAGTAATTTCAATTTCTGACTTAATTTATGTATTGGTCTATTCTATTACCTTGTGCAATCATAATTACTATGTTAATTAAATCTTTGGTTCTTAATAAAAAAAAAGAATTTAGAGTTGACAATTTATTATTTTTACTTTACACTTTCAAGGTTGACTCTCTGGTAAATATAACCAGTAGTCATTGCCATTAGTTATAATAAGGACATAAAAATATCTGAAATTCATACTTCATTATTTAGCTAAGATATCGGTATCGGTATCGTATCGGCAAAACTGTGTATCGTTACATCCCTAATTTATTTATTTTTACTTTACACCTTCAAGGTTGACTCTCTGTTAAATATAGCCAAGTTTTAGGTATAATAAGGACATACAAATAATAAATCTGAAGTTTATACTTCATTAGTTAGCTAAGGATATCGGTATCGGTATCGCCGATAATTTACTACAAATATCGGTAACGTATTGGCAAAATTGTGTATCGTTACATCCCTAATTTGAATGAACCCAGCACTGTTCTTTTTTCAGAGTACGCTACATAGATAATGAAGATTGATGAGTTTCTTTTGGGTAAAAATGTGATGGCGGTCTGTATCTACTAATAGCCATTTGTGTTTTAATAAGCTCCCTTTTAAAGTAAATACATATTGCCGCAAATGTTTTCAAAAGAACAATTATTTACCAGTTTTACCAAGCCAATGGTCATACTAAACATAAGATGGTAATTTTAAGATTTTGGGCTTAATTCCGAACAGTAGGCACAAATTAACTTAGGTGAGTTATTGACTATTGAAGTATATTTTCAAGTAAACGATGAACTAATTGAAGTTTGTTTGTCGATTTATAGATGCATTTTTATATCAAAAACTGATACTAAATCCTTATCGACAAACGATAAAATGGCAGGTTTGTTTGGAAACATCATATTTAGAGATTTTTTAGGGATGTAACGATATTGCCGATATATCGGTATCGCCGATTATACAACCGATATTTGAAGAGCGCGAAAAGAATTTGCTGTATTTCTGACTTAATTTATGTATTGGTCTATTACCTTGTGCAATGATAATTACTATGTATGTTAATTAAATCTTTGGTTCGTAATAAAAAAATATTGAATTTTGAGTTGACAATTTATTTATTTTTACTTTACACTTTCAAGGTAGACTCTGTTAACTATAGCCAAGTTTTAATTATAATAAGGATATACAAATATCCGAAGTTCATACTTCATTATTTAGCCAAGATATCGCTATCGGTATCGCCGATTATTTACCACAATATATCGGTATCCTATCGGCAAAACCTATCGTTACATCCCAATTTTTTTTCTACTTTTATAGTTTATTATTATACATTTTTGAATATTACCCGGTTTTCCAATATTCTAGATTTTTAAATAAAAAATAGAGCATAATGTCTAAATTATGAAATAAAACAAAATCCGTTTTCTTTATCTTCGAAACAAACGTTTATTTTTGTGTAAAATTTTTGTGATTTTTCCTTGTATCCGTACGAAGTTCATCAGTATCATGACGTCTCTTTTATTCTCTTTTTATAGGATACTTGAGTGAGCGAAACGGCACGATACGAACTTTGGACGAAGACATTTGGAGTGTAAGCTTTGTACAGTGTACACCTTGCGCTTGCGGCTTGTGGATAGCACTGGTTGGGTGCGTTCTGCGCCTTCCAACCAGGTCACATTTATATTATTATAATTATTTTCAATGCAGAGCCACGCATGTTCAAATTAGCTTCCAATTTTTAACTTTTCACGTATGTAATTTAAACTGTAAGTTGTAATTATAATATCCTCCTACACCTACAACATACATATTTGTTAATGTTCTACCTATTTCAAATCATAAAAATATCTCGCTATGTAGAACAGTAGTAACTAGGGATGTAACGATACCGATATATCGGTATACAACCGATATTTGAAGAGCGCGAAAAGAATTTGCTGTATGAAAAAAAATCTGCAAAAAGTAATTTCAATTTCTGACTTAATTTATGTATTGGTATATTACTTTGTGCAATGACAATTACATCTTTGGATGTTAATAAAAAAAAATTGGAATTTTGAGTTGACAATTTATTTATTTTTACTTTACACTTTCAAGGTTGACTCTCTGGTAAATATAGCCAGTAGTCATTGCCATTAGTTATAATAAGGACATACAAATATCTGAAGTTGTAGTAACCGACAAAAGGAAAGAAATAAATGTATGTATTAAACAGATTAACCAGTACGGATCTGATACATAAGCCCACTTGTCGGAATCCAAACAGAATCGGCGTTCGCCCTACTTCCATAAATACATACTTGTGATCACTTGGAACAACGCGTCATTGACAGAGTCTGCGTAATATCATCTAGAACAAATCCAAACGAGTTCGATTTGTGGCCCTGCGGCGGTTAACTCTTACGGGCTTACGTCAGGCGGTTACTTCACATCAGACCAGCAACCAGGCCCCAGCGACTGCAGTCTGCAGCGCTCCGCAGCGCGCAAACCTGCCCTACTGACACCGAATGAAATCAAAAACGTTGCCGACCACCACTGAATACAAACGACGTCACATCACCGCTCGGCGCTCTCACTAGCGTAGACACTCAATTTTACTATAGGCAATTAGGCAGCCTATAGCCTATTGCCGGACTGAACTCCAGTCGGCAAACTTCTCGAAACACGTTCCGTGTCATTATCTACTACCTACAATTTAGTTAAACACTATTTCACACGGCCAGTCGGCCAATTCCATGGCAGGATAGCGCGAAAAAACAATACGGCGCGACGTTGCCACATCGTGCAGCCGAGCGTACGAGCAGGTAGCCACCACATTGCATACAACATTATGTAGATGTATGTATTATTATACAACACTTGTCTCTTTTGAATAAAGACAGTCATATATAAATAATTTTCTCTCAGGCCTCATGTACCCAAAACATGCGTTACATTGAACTTCAACTAGTCACAGAAAGTTTAGATTATGACCAGATTCTAATTAGGACGCCGCTTTGTGCGTAAATAGATAATCTTAACGCTATGAATACAAATG
Source organism: Eudemis profundana (assembly GCA_947034925.1). Lineage (NCBI taxonomy): Eukaryota > Metazoa > Arthropoda > Insecta > Lepidoptera > Tortricidae > Eudemis > Eudemis profundana. The sequence continues at coordinate 35,208,134 of OX344794.1, forward strand.
TTATTTCAGGGTTAGTGTTACAGAATTTCATTATTCAGTACTAGCATAGAAATTGCATTATTACATCCGGTTCGAACGGATGAATTTGAGTATATACATAAACTAAATATACTAATAAGATTTTGTAAATTAACCATAATGGCAAATGTACTTACCGGTGGAAGGATCCACATACGCAACCTGAACCTCTATGTCTAAATGTTCCGAAGGCTTGGTGTCCGTGGAGCTCATGATGTCGTACTCCATTGGTACTTCCGTCACGAGCTCGCTTTTCGGCTGGCTCGTGGAAGCGGCCAGACTCTGCGTAACACTCATTTTCGGAGCGTCTTCGTGCATCGTACACGAACGACACAACGAGTCGACGGAATTATGCTCAAGTAATTTATTTACTTCACTCACAGCGTAAAATAATGTATTCTATCTTTTAAAATGGCTTATAAACAAAATGTAGGTCTCTGGGCCACTTCACTTATACTTTGGTATTCCGACATAACTTGATAGGATTCAATGGCGCTACCGTACTCATGACTGACATTGAAATAAATCGGTAAAGGGCAGTGGGAAATTAACCTAATTCGAAATAAAACTGTGTCATGACCTATATACCAAAAAAATGGTTAATAATGGACTTAACCGAGTAAGGTAAGTTTTAATTAATTTCGTGTGATCGGCGTCATTAATATAGGTGTAATAAAAAAACCGTGTGGAATCTTGATTTTATTAAAAGTAAACTCTATAAGTTAAAACAAATATATAATACACTAAAATTACTGAGTTTGCTTATGAATACGCTGCGTTGTGTAATAAATGACCGTTTCTATTGCACAATCCTTTCACAAGGGCTTCAAATGTAGGTCAATCTTTATGAATTCGATTGCAAAGTAGTGCTCAATGTATTTATTTGTTAAAACGTAGGTAGTTTCATTTAAAAAGAAAAATAATATTTTAGCATTATTCTAAGATATTTAAAAAATAATGCAATACATAACAAAAGTGAAAGACAATGTTTTGATGTTTGGTATCCGGTTTCAGTGTCGCCATCTGTCACATGATAGTATTACGTATAGTGCCTATGTACTGCTCATGAAGTTCGAACCTATTGTAACAGAGGGCGCTTTAAATGATAAATTTACATTCACACAGTACAGTAATATTAATACTTTGACAATAATGGACTTTAGTAGGCATATATATCATATTTTTATCTGCACGCATATCATAAATCCCCTTTTATGCGTTCGGATTATTGTAACATCACTGTGTTATTATAATGTGTGGCGACACTGCCACCTAGTAACGTACGCTGGAAGCAGTGGACATATCAACATCAACTACGGATAGATGGCGCTAACATCAACGTCCATACAAAGAGCTTCATCTCCATACGGTTTTACAACGTGCAATAGAAGTTTCTTAAGGGCCGATACAGACGGACTGCAACCCAACTGCAACTCCTTACGATTTGTATGGGAACTGCATCACAACTGCGCAGTCGGCGTGCAGTTGTGATGCAGTTCCCATACAAATCGTAGGGAGTTGCAGTTGGGTTGCAGTCCGTCTGTATCGGCCCTAACTCACTTCCTATGTAAAGGTGGATTTAGACCAAACGAATTCTAACACATTCTAACCCCACTCTACCAAATTCTTTGTGTGTACACATAATTCGTTTGGTCTAAATCCACCTTTAGGTGCTAACAAATAAATTATCGATATTTTAAGAAAAGATACATTACATAACTAGGATGGTAATACAAAGAAAGGCCGAGATCGCAAAAGTTTGGGGCCCGAGCTGCAAGCGAGGGACGTAAATATGCGATCGAGGGCTTTCTTTTATTACCTCCCGTGTTGTGTACAGTCAAGGAATTTAATTTCCTACCCGTTTCATTGAAATGTTGTTAAGCATTCACGATGCATTAAGGTCGAAATTTCTATTTCAGTAATTAATAGTAAGTATTTAAATGTCAATACATATTATTTGTCACTGCACATTACAGATAACCTCTTTGCGAAGTCATTTGCTCATCTAATTACGACTACGTGTCAGTTGGTGTCAGTGTCAATCGAGAAAATTTTAAAATAATTCCGAATCCAGACTCCGGAAAGTCTACCGCAAACGTCGATAATCTAAATTTCGTTATCTGCGTTCAATATTGCAAAGAGCGAGAAAGATGGACTTTCTTCGGATTTCGATTCCGCGGTTGTCGTCCTTTTTTGGTAGTGCCATGACGTTCCAAATTTCAGTTCACCATGTCAACTAGGGATGTAACGATACCGATATATCGGTATCGCCGATATTATACAACCGATATTTGAAGAATTTGCTGTATGAAAAAAAATCAGCAAAAAGTAATTTCAATTTCTGACTTAATTTATGTATTGGTCTATTCTATTACCTTGTGCAATCATAATTACTATGTTAATTAAATCTTTGGTTCTTAATAAAAAAAAAGAATTTAGAGTTGACAATTTATTATTTTTACTTTACACTTTCAAGGTTGACTCTCTGGTAAATATAACCAGTAGTCATTGCCATTAGTTATAATAACGACATAAAAATATCTGAAATTCATACTTCATTATTTAGCTAAGATATCGGTATCGGTATCGCCGATATTAACTACTATATATCGGTATCGGTATCGTATCGGCAAAACTGTGTATCGTTACATCCCTATTCAAAATCAATAAATTTAGTTATTTTAGCCCTCTTTTAACGGCGGCACTGATCCCAGTGAGGATGATCAGCAAGTCAATGTCCTCACCAAAATTGGCGTCCTAGCCGATTGGCGCTCCGGGCCATGGCCCGGATGGCCCTAGGGTAAATACGCCCCTGGTAACCATAAGATAATCAGAGGTCTTAATCACTGATTATTGTTTACCTCATTAACAGGGTACGTAGCAAATTTACTTCCCTAATTTTCTCCAAAAAACATACATAATTTGTTTATTGTTTTATACATAAATAAACTCAGAGAGCCTAGTACTATCTGCCCTAAAAATATCGGTAGCTAATTTGTTAGCACCTTATATATGTCACTTCCAACCATCTTTCTTCAGTCCCCAGGCACAACACCCGCCTGGAGAGAGATCGCTCTATTGTACTCACTTCCATAAATGTATGAAAAATCATAAATACATCGAAATCGATAGAATTATGAAAATCTAGTCGGTTGTGATTTGAAATCTAGTCGGCCATTACGTCATTCTTACGGTTTCCGAACACAGCCTAAAAAGTTTTGACTTTCGTCCGTCGGATGTCAGTACAGTAGAATATTTACACCTCCTCAATAATTACACCCCCCTAAGTCTTTGGAATGCGTGCTTACTTTAAGTGGGGATATATAGGAAGATAGGAAAAATCAAAGATTAACATTCAGAAAATAACAATTTTTATATAAAAGATATCTTGCACACCAAATTCGGCACCCTTATATACAGTCCATTGATATACAAAGAATAAACATTTTTCTCGCTTCTAACATTTGGTCAATTAATGATAAGAAAAAATAAACAAGTGACTCAAGTAAAATGATCGAGGGTTTCTACATTTTTGAATAAAGAACTTTACGCCTGCTGCTTCGCCGCGGTCAGGAGCTCTCTCGAAATGATGAGTCTCTGGATCTGGGACGTGCCCTCGTATATCTGGTAGATCTTGGCGTCACGCATCAGTTTCTCCACGGGGTATTCAGTGTTGAATCCGTTGCCGCCGAAGATCTGAACGGCGTCGGTGGCATTCTTGTTGGCAACTTCCGACGCGTGGCATTTGGCGACCGAAGCGATCACGGTGTTCTTGAAACCTGAAACACCAACATCATTAGAACACTCTCATCAATGCCTCTTCCAGTGGCGTAACAATAGAATGGCAGTGTGGGCGAAATGTCATGGGCCCCACCCCACCCGAGAGGGTCGTGAGTATTGGGAGTTTTTTTTTTGACATCGAGAAACATGGCCCATTTGATTAATTTGCCAGAGGCCTAAGTTAAGTGTAGTAACGCCACTGGCCTTTTCATAACTTTTGGTCGATTTCTACCTGTTCTTCAAAATAAAATAAAAATAAAAATTACCTGCCCTCGAGGGTTAAAAGTCGTATATCACTTATTCGAGTAAAACTATCCAGCAACATCTTTCGTGTTGAACTACCCTCTACCCTATTTTAGAAATGGTCAAGACTAACTCCCTCGCGTCCTTCAGTTCCATGTAAGTATTAATATCAAAGTGGCAAAAATGATACGATTAGCCGTTGCAAGTTCGAGCCTAAGCGGTCTTATGGGTTAATTCGCCTGAACCCGATACAGAAGGTTGTTTGATCCTCAGTAGCGGGGCCTATCTCCGCGGCCCGTTGCTGCGCGTCGGAAATAGGCCGGAACTCCTCAGAAGCACATTACAGTAAGTTGTTTGTTGAATAGAAGTCTAGGTTCACTCTAAAAAATCTGAGCCAACTAAGAGATTTTCTCTTTGTTGGCGTTAACTTAAATAAAACAAACAAGATATTAAACATATCAATGAAAGCTGAATAATTAAAACAGCAAGTTCATTAGTGATTAAAATGACAATCTAGAATCTTGATAATTTTAACAAATATATTCCTTGTTTCTATCATTATTTTCTTCTTTGTATGATCCGATCATTTTTAATTAGTTACCTTATACATCTTGTTGAATCAAATCAGAACATGGTTAATTGAACTATGATAAACAATCAATATCATCTTAGTTGGTGCATCTAACGTCTTGTTAGGCTCGTATGGAATCAAGATGCTTGATTATAACTATCACAATCTTGTTAGGAGCAATCAATTTTTTTTATGCCACACCTGGCCATAAAGTGGCTTTTTCCAAAAAAAAGCCGCTTTCTGGCCAAGTGTAGACACAAAATGATGTACACAACACGGGAGGTAATAAAGAAAGCCCTCGATCGCATATTTACGTCCTTCGCTTGCAGCTCGGGCCGCAAACTTCTGCGATCTCGGCCTTTCTTTGTATTACCACCCTAGTTGTGTAATGTACTATTAGTGTTCTGTTACCATGGTCGACAAGCCAGGCGGCTTTCTGCCAGGCCAGCCTGGAGGTCTCCACGCCCATGGCCATGTCGGCGAGCATGAACGCCACGGCCTGGTGCATCGCGATGGGCACGCCGAAGGTCTTGCGCTCCAGGGCGTACTTCGTGGCTTCATAGAGCGCGCGGTTGGCGAGCCCAGTGGCGCCAGACGCCACCTGATATACGAGTTAGGCAGTGTTAACTGAGGGCACTTTTCATATAAATCAAATCAGCTATTTTCTATGAAGTATTTAAACTTTAGAGTAAAAAAAATTAAGAAAAAGCTACTGTTGGCTTTGTTGGTCAAATCGACGATTTTTTATTAGATTTATGTTTTTTGAAATCATTAAAACACAGGCAAGTAAGTACTCTCAGAGTTATTATGCTAGCACTTTATAAGTATGGCGGTAATTTTATAATATATTATGAGGTATGCAACCGCTGGGATGGTAGTTGTTGATTGACTTCTCATCTTAAAGTTACTATAGACGTTAGTAACTTTAAGATGGTTTTCAACATTCTTGTGCTTTGAATATTGGTATACAAGTAATAGCATTAAATTATATTCAGTGATAGCGCTGATAAAGCATTAACCTTAGTCAGGCTTACTTCCGTTCTGAAACGTTTCAGACCTAGAAATAAAAATAGTATAAACAATATTATGGAACATTATATACACTCTAGCTACAAGTTAAAATCATGTCATTTTTGTAAAAGCGGCCGTTGTTGAATTGGAAGACTCTTAATTCGCATGGAGTAAAAGTCCTTTAGTCAGGACGAGAGTAAATAGAACTCGCTGGGGGTATAAATCATGCGTTGTGAAGGTTTAAACGTAATACCGGTGGTGGTATGTTTAGACGCGGAGGCTCCGATCACGGATGCACTTTTCCATAGTTTCCATTTTGTTGTTGGACTTGGGATTTCCGGGCTAGTAAAACTAGCGCCGACTTCACATGATTCATCACATTCGTAGTTTATACTGAATGAATACAAAGAGACAGTGGTGCGAGACTATAGTCGCCGGTTACAGTTCATTCATTTTATTAAAAAAATGGTACCGGTGGCCTGGTCTTGTCGAAGGCGCCCATGGCGATTTTGAACCCGGCGCCCTCGCCGATGAGCACGTTTTCCTTGGGAATGCGGACGTCCTCGAACGTGATGCCACGCGTATCCGACGCGCGCTGGCCCATGTTTTGTTCCTGAAATCCACATACAATCTCTATTAAACCTTTAGCTGTTTCAAATTGGTGTGAAGATTCTATTTGAAGAGGAAAATCAATCGATATTCATGAGTTTTTGTCCTACGCATGGAATCAAAACACGAAATCCCATTTTGTCTCTGAATAAAAAAAAAATACAGAGCATGATATCGTACCTTGCGTCCGGGTGTTACTCCGGGCCAGTCCCTTTCGACGATGAAGCCAGTAAAGGCCTTGCTGGCAGGACACTTAGGATCGGGGTTAGTGCGTGCCAGTACGAAGTACCTGGATAAACATCACTTTAATATACCAAATGTGAACCAAATGTTTATATATCTAAGTACCTAATTTGATTTGTGAGCCGCTATGGAAAGTTGTCACAAGAGCCAATAAGATTTGCAAAGACATAAATACACTCGCGGACAATGAATTCGGGTCGTTTTCTATATAATTGTTCATAGAAAATTACTCGAGTTAATTGTCTATAAGTGTAATTTCATTACTTCGTGACTAAAAAATACAGGACGATATTTTTAACGTCAAAACCAACACGTTTTTTACAGTTCATTTTGACCTACGATGAGCGTTTCATACCAGTTTGCGACGCCACCATTGGTGATCCACATTTTCTGGCCGTTGAGGATCCATTCGTCGCCTTTCTTTTCAGCCTTAGTCTTGATGCCGGCCACGTCTGATCCTGCGCCAGGTTCGGTCACACCGTACGCCTAAAATGTACACCAAGTTTAACCACTTTTCCATTCAATGTTCTAAGTATGTACTGTCAATATCTGGATCTGGATTAAATTTTAATACTGAACTTTGAAGTGTTTGATTTTATTTAGTGACCGTCAAGATGGCGTACACCGTAAAGATATCCAGAATCTGATGCTGCCAATAAATAGTCCCCAAATAGTACCGACGAAACACCTAAGTTTCGGAATTCAAAGTCTTTCTATGTGAAATTCCCGGGTACGCCAGCTTTGGTGTGAAACTTTGTATACCCTCAAGTCACGGAATATCTCGGCTTCTATGATAGCTAGAGAAATAAAATTATATGGCCCTAGGGTACTATTCGGGTACTATTTTTTGAGATATAAAGCGTTTCCGAAAACAAAGTCGTTCCAAAGATACAAGCGGTGTACGCCAGCTTGACGCCCGGTAGCGTACACCGTGAACAGGCCTTACTCGTATATTTCGAAAAGTTTAAGAGTACTATTTATTTCACTTAGGTATTCCGTAGGTACTATTTGGGTACTATTTATTGGCAGCATTAGATTCTGGATATCTTTACGGTGTACGCCATCTTGACGGTCACAATATTTAGGTATGTATGATTTGTACTTAGAGCATTAAGGATTTGTATTATAAATTATAATATCGTGATAACCAAAGTTCATTTTTTGCAATAATAATCTCAAAGGAAAATTAAACGTATTCGATGAGTAACAATAAGGTCGACCGACATACCTGTGGTCTGTTCTTGTTATTACTGAGTTTCGGTTGTCGCTCGACAACGTATAATTATTTATTACTATGCACCATTCTTGTGACTATAGATATATTTCTTTGTAATCGTTTTTCAGAAACTGCTCTAACAACATGAGTGGAAATAACTATTTAGATAGTTTCAGCATCAACTCCCAAAAAAAAGCCTGCCTGTTCAACTGAGCAGAGCTGGATTGCCAGCAATGGATAATTACATATTTATGACTAAAAAAAATAGTTTATTTCTGCAAGGAAGCTCTCAAGGGCTCATTTACAAGTCTGATTCTATTATATCTTTAGAGTCAGATTTGGGTCATAATTATAATGCAGGAGACTTACAGCTACGAGTGGCTCATCGATCAGCCTTCCGAGATACTTCTTCTGCTGTTCCTTATTACCAGCAATAATCACTGGCGTTTGCTGAAACATTCAGGAATAATTGTTATATATGATAAATTAAAATCAATATTGTACCAAAACCAAAATCCCAAAGCACATAAAAAGCATTATAAAGCATAAACCAATGGAATAGTATGATGTTAGTGAAATGCAAAGCGAGTTTTCGAGTCTCCATGGAGTCATTGTGGTCTTACAATAAAAACGAATTACATGGGTCAGGTGCTAAATAAACTATTAATGTTAACAGAGAAACACCAACTACGTAACGAATTTGAATTGAACCATATAGTTAAACCATTTAGTGTCCGACCGAAACTTGTTATCACGGCTTAAACCGGAACCAACTTCCATATAAGGTCATGTTTTCGTGGAAATATAAAAAAAATACAATCATAATCAGTCAGTCTTCATTTTTAAATAAGATATTAACTATGGATTCTGATATTTAAAGTAATCTTTAATATAACATGTAAATTCTTATTTCAAATAGTTTCTCTGTGCTTTTTGATAAAAATACTGTCCGATCGCAGTTCGAAACCAATCAAATTCAGTTTCGATTTCGGCCGGATGGCAGCCGAAACCGAAACTATGCCGGAACCCGTTTTTTTGCCGAAACCGAAATTTCGGTCGGACTCTAAAACCATTATTGAAGCGGCTTGCAGACATCGAGAAGTCTCTAAAGGTAGGCATCAAACCTTTAGTACTATAGTTCGGTATATGATTACGATAGATAGGTACTGGTCTAACCTGGTTCGTTCTGGGGTTACTATACTAGTGATTACCTACTAAATTTTAGACGGCAATGAGGGGAAATTAAACTAAAAGGTAAATGGTTTCAAATAGACGAACCCAAAATTAAATGCTGTTTGAATAGCTCATGAGATTCTTTAGCGTCCTTTGTAACAAACCCGTTTTAGCTTGAGCAGCATGCAGGCACTATTTATTAGTCTTCCATTCAGTGATATTCTTCCGCTAGTCAATGAACATGCATTTCCTAGAAGTCACATGCACGTTGAATCATATTAATTTTGGGGCTCTCTCCACATATTTAGAAAGACGCGGTATGTTTATAGGTTGTACCTATTGAGATATATGCTTTCTACTTTCCGAAGCGAGATAACGGTTTTGTAATTTATTTTCAGTAAATCTGCTCTCAATACTCGTAGTTAGGTATATAGTTTTAAACGGTTTTTATTAGCAAGTAGGTTAGTCTTTAGACATAAATGTTACGTGTAGCTTATTCTTATAAATATGTCATCAAGAACCCAGACTACAATCTACCGTACAAAACATTAGAGAGAAACAATATATCGGGTTAGCATAAGAAAACAATTGATAAACTGCAATGCTTCACTCACGCCAAGCCCACTAGCTTCCATTGCAGTCATGATACCGGTGCAGCCATATGCCAGTTCTTCGGCTACCATGCAACCTTCGAAAACTCCCATGTCCATACCACCTAAAGAAATGTAAAGATGAAGTGATAAGCGGACAACACCAAAAGGCACGGGATAGTAGAGAGATGGGTTGGGGCCTCATAGTTTTTATTACTCATTGTTTATGCTATTTAGAACCTAGAAACGACTTTCTCCAGTAGCAGTAGATAGCGTACTCGTAGTGAAATTTGAGCTTTTATTGATCAGTTAAACGTCAGTTGAACTCAGGATGAGACTATACCAGGGGTTCCCAATCTTTTTCAACCCGTGGCGCACTTACAAGTTTAGTACTACGTCACGGCGCCCTACCCTAGTTCGCTCAAAATAGGTATTGTTGCTTTATAGGTACTCGCGAATATTTGTGGTTTTAGATAATGTATGTATGTAAACACTATATTGCACATAAAATCATACAGAAACAGATAATGATAGAGGAGCGACTCACGGCGCCCCTCTTTACTTTCTACGGTGCACCAGGGCGCCGCGGCGGACACTTTGGGAACCCCTGGACTATACAGTTTTAAAAGATATAATATGTGGGAGGTTCAGTATTTCTTTAATTTATAGATTACAGCCAGTCCACGACTTATGAGACGCACGAAAATAAGCTATAATATTTATTTAACTGTTTACCAAAGTGATATGATATCTTAATCAGTGAAGTATTTTTTATCATGTCCTCTAGACGCGGGCAGTCATACAGGTCATAAAATTAAGTTTCTAATTGGTTTGTTTGACCGTATTTTATAAATTAATATAGATATAAAACAGTCTCGCGATTATTAGGTGATGACAGACAACGTAGCAAGCATACGCCACTGCAGATAGCGGGATGAAATTGATGTTCTTAATGGGACGTAGAGGTACACTAAGAAATGATTTTTCGAAATTCAACCCATAAAAGGTTGAAACAAGGGATGCCAGTTTGTATGAAAAAAGTCGCGATGAACGTCAAGTACTTATATACAGGTGTTAGAATGTGCGTTATACCTGGTAGTTACCCGTTAATACAGTAGCAAGGTGAATGTCAATTTGATGCCCGGCACTTTAGGAAAATACACAAATATTCAGTCGAAGGTTAGTTGTTACCTATTTGAGGAAGAAAATATTTTATTCTGCTACGTGGTTTTTCTATTGGCAATTTATTTATATACTTATCATCTTTCTGTTTTTATTTCGTATTTGAATGTAACGCCAGAAAGCAAGGGTTTTTTTGAGGTACTTAAACAAGATACTATTAAAAATATTTTGAAAACTTTAATAAATAAATATGTAAAAATATTTACTTCCCGATCGATTAAATATTCATTTTTTTTACTAAGCATTACATGTATCTAGAATAACAGCACTGAGACGACATTTAAAAACGAACTGCGCCAATGCCAATTGTGAAACAGATCGAGAAATTACACAACACGGACAATAGAGAATATACGAGGTTTTGGTTCCAAATAACCATTATCCAGAAAATAAACTACATTAAGTTTAAAAAAAATTAAATTTTCCAATAAGTATAATTTCTAAGTAATATGTTTTGATTGAAAAAAAAAATGCACATATTGAGAATATGTGCCTGTATGACAGAAAGGTGCAAGTGTTGGGATAGAAGAATATAAGTGATTTGACTTTTACTACGAGAACATTACAATAAAGTGCTCAAATACTTTAAAGTAGGCACATTGATGGGAATCATTTTCGAAATTAACGTTTCGAAGCATATTTTTTTGGAAACTGGTAACTGTGAACCCAAGCCGCGAGCGTACAGGGTGTCAGACTCACTCCTAAGTTAGAGCTGAGGAGGGCAGTTTGAATGCCTGAACACCCGAAAGCTAATTCTTCACCAACAACACATTCCTCGAACACTCCTAGATTGCCCACGCCGCCTGAAACACCTCTTCTCACGTTACAATAACTCAAGACAAAATGGTTTTAGTTCGAGCTACTATTAAATACTTATTGCAGAAGACTGGCAACTACCAAGAAATACATAATGAATGCTACCTATTTACACAAGGCTTACTACACCGTTTAATTTCGACCGGGGCAATCGCAATAGATACCTACTTATAAGATTTAATATTAAACTTGCAACATTGAATATCACCAGCACGCCATATTATACCTCGGACCATTATCCTATAAGGGTCATTAAGATATTAAAGAAACGCCTATGTTAAAAAGATAGAAAATGACCCCCCGGTCCAGAAAACAGAAAAATTAAAAATTGTGACTAGAGATGTGCCATTCCCGGGAATATTCCCCGTTTGTATGGGGAATATTCCCCATACAAGTGGGGAATATTCCCGGGAACGGCACATCTCTAATTGTGACGTAATTTATATGACTGACCCCTACTTGAAATGCTGTTGCTATATGTCGTATATTCCTTTTGTGAAATAATTCTAGAGTTTTGCGGAACTCTGTAAGGTCTGCAGGTCTGCATGAATTTCAACTGGGAATAGCATAGAACCGTTGTGGGAAAAGGGAAAAAATGCAATACTCTTACACCTCTTCGAACCAAACTCATATACAGGGTGTCCCTAAAACCAACTTTTATACGATCAGGGCTGATAGACCAGCTCATAAGAACCTAGATTAAGCAAATTTGACCTCAGTAAAAATCTCTTAGTTTTCGAGATATTGACGTTTTTGTAAAACTCGTGCTAAGTGATACCCTGACTCGGTGTTTTGAGTGTCATTGCTAAAATATCAAGTATTTTGCAAATCTGTTTTTTGCTATGTGTGGCCAAATAACTATGCTATTGAACGTATTTTCTATTTTTGCTAATTTATTCATGCTGTGGACACAGTACAATAACAAAAAAAAATTAGTCGATTTTTTTCAAATTTCACCTCTGACTTCGAACTAGCGTGGTGAAAAAAAAATGTACCAACATAACCAAGCACTCAGGGTAAAAAAATTGCGCATTTATTGTAGTTTCTAAAATGGTATAAAATTTACTAAACACTGTAATAATTTTTGAAATAATGATATTTTGTTACAAAATTAACTGTCTGCCGCCTTCATCTCATACGATCCGGTTGAACTAAGTTTGCACCTGGCATGCTTGACATCACATACAAATTAGGTGCAAACTTCACGTAATCGTCAATATCTCGAAAACTAAGAAATTTTTATGAGGTCGATTTTACTGAGTCTCGTTTTTTATGAGCTGGTTTATCAGCCCTGTTCGTCATTTTGTAAAAGTCGCGAATTTTGATAGCCTGGATCAGTCTTTGTCAATGTCATGTGAATGTCATGACTTCAAATTTCAGTATTTTCTTAATCTGCTTTTTGTTAAACATTACTTAATAATAATTATGCTATCATACCTTTTCTGTTCGAAATTCAAATTCTGGTACGAAATTTAACCAATGGAATATTGTAGTATAACCTCCTTTTGAATTAAAATGCTATTATCTTAAAAACTACGGTGTCTAGTGTGTAAAATCTTACTATTTTAAACTACATTATTTTTTTTTATTTTAGCATGGTAAATTTGTTTTAAGTATTACGCGATTCAAATCCGAGGTCATATTTTGAATCACGTAAAATCTAATTTATTTTGATAAGGTATGATAGCATAATTATTAAGTAATGTTTAACAAAAAGCAGATTAAGAAACTACTGAAATTTGAAGTCATGACATTCGAAAGACTGATCCAGGCTATCAAAATTCGCGACTTTTACAAAATGGCGAACAGGGCTGATAAACCAGCTCATAAAAAACGAGACTGAGTAAAATCGACCTCATAAAAATTTCTTAGTTTTCGAGATATTGACGATTACGTGAAGTTTGCACCTAATTTGTATGTGATGTCAAGCACGCCAGGTGCAAACTTAGTTCAACCGGATCGTATGAGATGAAGGCGGCAGACAGTTAATTTTGTAACAAAATATCATTACTTCAAAAATTATTACAGTGTTTAGTAAATATTATACCATTTTAGAAACTACAATAAATGCGCAATTTTTTTACGTTGAGTGCCTGGTTATGTTGGTACATTTTTTTTTCACCACGCTAGTTCGAAGTCAGAGGTGAAATTTGAAAAAAATCGAATAATTTTTTTTTGTTATTGTACTGTGTCCACAGCATGAATAAATTAGCAAAAATAGAAAATACGTTCAATAGCATAGTTATTTGGCCACACATAGCAAAAAACAGATTTGTAAAATACTTGATATTTTAGCAATGACACTCAAAACACCGAGTCAGGGTATCACTTAGCACGAGTTTTACAAAAACGTCAATATCTCGAAAACTAAGAGATTTTTACTGAGGTCAAATTTGCTTAATCTAGGTTCTTATGAGCTGGTCTATCAGCCCTGATCGTATAAAAGTTGGTTTTAGGGACACCCTGTATAGTCTCGGTCTCAATTGCAGGATGGTAGGAGAAATAACAAAGAAAGCTAGACAATGGACAAAGTAGTCATATACCCTGTTGTATGTGCGAAAGGACAACACGAGACAAAATAAAAGTGAATAGAGATGTGCCTATTAATGAGAAGAAGAACTTAATAAATTCTGTCGGAAATTATTTTCACTGATAATTTAACTAATTCAGATATTAATTCTTAGACACATTTTTATGCCGTGACGTTAATAGAAACAGCATTTCATGAATGCGTACCCTGACACGAATGCTGATGGAGTTAAGGACTCCAAGACAAGAAGATAATAATTATTCTAAAGTTCCCTTGCTAGTTGGCAAATGGTTAGTGTTACACAGAAACGCCCCCGGGAATATTTAGGCATCTCGTTATTGGTCATGGACTCACGCCCAAGTTGGTGCCACCGATCGCTGTGCAGATGCCAGTACATCCAAAGGCAAACTCTTCACCGATCAGACATTCCTCGAATACTCCTAGGTTGCCAACTCCGCCTGAAACACCGCTCACGTCTCAATTTTATCATACATTATGACATGTTACTATTACTTGCCTGGGCGTGATGCCCATCACGTTTGTTAAAAACAAACGCACAGAAGCAACCTTTCTAAAGCCACTGCGTTCGGACGAAAAACGAAATGCTTCGTTCTATGTCACAAGGCGTACGTTACGTCAGTACGATTAGTCATCACACTTTATAATACTTAAAAAGAAATTATCTAAAACATAAACTACGCTACGGTGTTTAATTTGTAAATTGACCTGTATAGTATTCACTTATATAGATCGCAGTAGAATTACCCGCGGAGCCAGATGCTGTCTCACTAACAAAAATACTCCTATATTCCTATAGGTCTGAAAGTAGTTCTCTTATTCACTACTAATCTATTTGATTTTGGCGATAACGGTAAGTAAACATACTATTGTGATGCATGTTGGCCATCTACTCTGGTCTGCAAAGTAGGTATATTTTTGGATCTTTTCCACCACCCTTCAGAAGCCATAAGTAATAAGGAGAGACTAAAGATTCAGTGTTTGCGCCATTCCTTATTCCGGCACACTCGGACGAAACGATCACATCACAAAATTATTTAAAAAAAAAACACTGACTCCATAGGCTCTGATCGATCATTCCCTTATAGGGTAAGATCACGCAAGTTTTTGCACTTATCGGTCATTTTAATGAAATGAGTCTTAACACATTCCCTGTCCCCATACAAAATAATAATATGACAACCCTACACGTCCAAGTTGCTTTCACTTTGGGGACACGGACTTTTCAACGAAAATTTGAAAAATTGGAGACACTGACTTGTGACACTTATCGTTGTGGTCCCATTGTGGGGCCATTTGAGTTGTGAACCCATAGTGGAAGCACGGACTCCTGAAAAAAGCTTCATCGCCCCACATTGGGGGTACCCGGACAAGGAACGTGTTAAACGTTATCTTTCACGTGGAATAAATATTGACGCTGGGTTGCGAGTCAAAGTTTGCCCGCAAGCGTCTTTAAAATTCAAATGCCACCAACCCACAGTTCCGACCACTTGCAGATCTAACGTTATGTTTAGGATGTTAAGACGGATTTCATCATAATACATAACACATAGGTGCAGAAACATTCGGTGGCATCTTAGGCTATTGGTGATGCAATAAATGTCTGTTCTACAAATAGTTACGTAGCCTTATAGTAAGTTTGTTTAAAAACCACATTATAAGTATTTTGTGGTAACCACTCACTCCCAGGCCCGTGACGGTGACTGCAGCAGCAATACCCGTGCAGCCAAATCCTAACTCTTCCATGATTAAACTATCTTCAAGAATTCCGAAATTACCCACACCGCCTGAAATAGCTCTCTTATGTATTACTCGATAACGAAAACTTTAGGGAGCACGAATTGTAGGAGTTAGGTTTAAGATGTACGAGATGAACTTTCCTGAAAAGCAAACTTACTTGGAAGAGTTGAAATTTATGAGTACTTATCGTCTGGTGACAATCAAAATTCACTGAAACTTCTGTCACTCCTCTTCAAAAGGTCGTATCTAATTAGTAAATCATTACTGAGATATAAGCTTTGCTTTAAGTAGGTATTTGTAACTTAGTGACTTTTGCTTGTCAGCAGACGTTATACAGGGTGTCCCTAAAACCAACTTTGATACGAAAAGGGCTGATAGACCAGCTCATCAGACACCAGATTAAATCAATTTGACCTCAGTAAAAATTTCTTTGTTTTCGAGATATTGACGTTTTTGCAAAACCAACCAAAAATAGTATTATCTCAAAAACTATTACAGTATTTAGTAAATGTTATACCATTTTAGAAACTACAAAAATTGCGCCATTTTTGTACGTCATGTGCCAGGTTGTATTGGTACATTTTTTTTCACCACCTTCGTTCGAAATGAGACGTGAAATTTGGTAAAATCTGAAAATTATTTTTTGATATTCTACTGTGGCCACACCATGAAGAAATTAACAGAAATAGGAATTACGTTCAATAGCATAGTTATCTGGCTACCCATATCAAAAACCAGATTTGAAAAATACTTGATATTTTAGTCATGACGCTCAAATAACCGAGTCAGGGTATCACTTAGCACGAGTTTTGCAAAAACGTCAATATCTCGAAAACTAAGAAATTTTTACTGAGGTTCAATTTACTTAATCTGGTGTCTGATGAGCTGGTCTATCAGCCCTTTTCGTATCAAAGTTGGTTTTAGGGACACCCTGTATATTTTACGTATAATCGTGTCTCGGAGAGCATTTATTGGGATAGATACAGATAGTAATATGCAGGAAAGTAGGATGAATGAAGGCATTCTCTTTTCCGTTCTAGTCATGTTATCACGACCTTCACCGATTCAAACAAAACATAAGAGGCACAAGAGACTGAGCTCACTCCGACTTCGGTGATGTATATGGCTGCCATGATACCAGAACAGCCAAATGCAATTTCCTCGGCGACAAGGCAGTTTTCAAACACGCCTAGTCCTAGACCGCCTGTTATTGAGAAGTTACAATTATACACGTTATTAGCGTGGAAAATAATAACATAGCATAGCAAAAAATAAAATAAAATACATGGAGAATAACTAGATTCGTTATAGAAAAGATAAGTAATAAAATAAATCCATATCAGTAACCTGGAAATTGTACAAGAGTTTAATAATGCATTATGTATATTGGATTGACAAGATGTGACGAGTCTTAATTTATGCCCGCGTAGAAATGAATTCTACCCGTTTCACAAAAGGTATAGGTAATTTCTCGAGAGTTGAGGTGAATGATTACACACACAGCTACATGAAGTACTCATTGCAAAAAAAGTGAATGAATGAAATGAATGAGTGAGTAATAAATAAACACAAGGCTATAGTTTAAATAAACTTTTTGGTCTATCTTGCAATTCACTGTTGAACCTGCTATCGGTACGAAAAAAGAACAGTAATTTCAAAATCCCGCTTTCATTACATGACAGTGTTGTTGTGGGCGTGGCCTCAACTTTCGTGAAATTACCTATAAAAAGATATACTTTATCAGATATGCAGGCGTTATCAAAGATACTGTACAAACTTATGAAATAAATGTAATTTTGGTTATACTTATTGATTTTTTTAAACTTTATGAAACAAGACCCTGAGCGTTTAATTTTAATTACATAGCATAATAAAATAACCATTGTTGCACTCCATGAAGACGTGGCCGGTTATAGATATGATTTTTGTTTCAAATAATACTATTACTCTATAAAAAGTGTTAGTTTACTTAGAACATGATCACCGTATTATTTTTTATTAGGGTGTTGGAGAATATTTTAAAAACTATTCCTTATGAACTGTTTAGTGCTTTAGCACAAAATTCTTTAAGGTATAGTTTTTATTGAATACCGCATCGTGTATACGGAAACAAACTTAGTCCGTCAGTTAGATCATATATTATTAAAAACTAGCTGTCACGACGAACTTCGTTCCGCCTCAGACTCTTTAATGTTTTAGTAGTTATTCTGTTGTTCGGGGCAGAGACAAACCCAAAAAATAAAATCATGAAAATCGTTTTCGAGTTATAAATGGTGTAACTGACACGACTTTGTTTTACGTATATACATATTTTACACTTGCTTTTCTTTTATTTTACAAACAAAAATAGACGACCCTAGAATGCTTTGAAGTTTCGCGTGACGTCACGCCATAGTATAATTTTCATCTAGGAGTGACGTCACTCGCCACCACTTCGAAACTTTGATGGTCTTTAACATTGTCAATTTTTATTTATTAGATGAAGCAAAAAATATGTGTCCAATATGTTTCGATAATCTAACTGACGAACTAAATAGAATGACATATTATCTTTTCCACCCAGGCATCATCCCTATTGCCATATACCTACACGTTATCTTCTAGAATCTAGATTCAGGATAAAAATCTTTAAAAACATGTTTTCTGCGTGGGTATAATAACGATGACGTTAACGAATTTATTTAGGTAGAACTCAGAGCCACTTACGCCTATGTTGGAGGTCAACAAGGCAGCCTTAATCCCGGCACATCCGAATGCAATCTCTTCTACGACTAGACAAGAATCAAAAACACCTATCTCCATTCCCCCTGTAATAACAACTTCAGTAATATCAGGCATCTAGTGACATATTGGTACGTATCTGTAGTATAAATAGAAATAACGTTGTCACTGATTCGTAAACCCTGTACATTCCGATTCTCTTAAGCTGTTCTACTAAGTACAAAAGAAGTTGTTTACTACTAGTAATAAAACAACTTAAACGGATTAAATCGCGTATATTACTACATTTTAAGACCCGACGTTTCGTAACCCTTTTCAGCGTTCGTGGTCGCGGGTGTCTACCCACGAACGTCGAGCATCGGGTCTTAAAATGTAGTAATATACGCGTAGAGATGGGCGCTCGTGGGTATTTACCCGATAAATACCGGGTATTTACCCAATCCACCCGGTATTTACCCGTTTCTACCCATTTTGGTGGGTAGAAACTACTGAGGGTCAAGATAATTAACAATTTAATAAATTAATTTGTGCAAGGGATAAAATATTAAGAAAAATACATTTTGTCGTTATCGGAATGATATAATATAACTTGGATTGTTAGATAATGCACTGTTACCGAATATTTTCTGCAGACTTAGCGTTTATATCTGATTTGATTTGATCGTACCTAATAAAATATGTTTGTTTTATTAAAGGAATGATATTGAGTTTTTCTGTACACTTTCGAAGTCAGATTTTAAATTTATTTTTTATATGAAAAAAAAATATATATAAATAAGCTTCCCGTAAAGACTAGTACTAGTCCTCTCATCTCATGCTGGTTCTATGAGATTCAAAAGGTTGTCCAATAATTTTATTTCAATTTCAGTAAAGAAGTGAAGTTGTATAATTATTAAGACTTTATTAAAGGGTTTTTTATAGTTTCGTGAAAAATTATTTCTACGAAGTGTCTAAATAGGTAATTTATCGTTAACTTTTAGAATTTTTTTGAGGACTTAATATCCTACGAGCACTCTAGTAGTGTATACACGGTATTTTAAAGTTTTCAGATTCCTAGAAGCTTCTAGAAGATGTCTAGAAACGTCTAGAAGTTACATTAAAGTTTCTTCATGTTTTATGAATTTCATAGAAGGTTTAACCATATTTCTAAAAGTTTCTTTGATGTCCCTAAATGTAGTCTTGAAGAGAGAAACGTAATCTTCTGGATGGTTCTATAGGATTTATACAAGATCCTACGAACTTCATAGATGGTACTGCAAGGTTTTAAAGAGATCTAAGAGATTTCTAAGTTTCGTTTATAAAGTCTTTAGAAGCCTACAAATGAAATAATATTATTAAATGGTATCTCTCTGTGGTATCTATCGTCATGTTTATGAATATCCCAGATGTACAGTAGGGAACTAAAAGGCCTTGTAAGGTTTCTCGAGGTTTCCGTAAAGTTTTGACATGGTCTTATGAAGTTCCCAGAGACCTAAAAAGAATCCAAAATCTTCTGTGGTACCTCTTGTCATTTTTATGAATTCTAGATGTTACTATAGGTGACCACAGAAGACTTGAGGTTTCTTGAAGCTTCTTTAAAGTTTTGACATGATTTTATGAAGTTTCCAGCAGTCTAAAAATTAAATAATATCATATAATAAACATCTGGAAGTCTTTACGTGGTTTTACAAGGAATCCAGAATCTTCTTTTGTATTTCTAGCCACGCTTGTGTGTTCCAGATGTAACAATAATACGCCTAAATGTCCTAAGGTTTTTTGAAGCTTCCGTCAAGTTTTGAGAAGCTCTCTAATTATGTTTGTTATGTGCTAAAGTGCCCCTAAACCAAAAATCAGCTCATTCTGTGTATGGGGACCCGTGCCGACTTCATCCTAAATTTTTCATATTAACTGGTTGAGCTAAGTTTGCACCTGGTTTCCTTAGTACCACATACCAACCAGGTGCAAACTTAACGCAACCGAGATATAATAGATTCCCGGATTGAGCTTCTGCTTTGATTTTTTTTATTTAATTATGACGAATTTCTATAAGATAGTTGGTCAGACAGAAACAGAGTGTGCAACTACATGTGCATTTCAAGCTTTTCACTTCCAGTAACTTCACAAATATGAAGAATCGCTGAATTTTGAAAATGCAATGCGGTATTTTATATAATCTATGAACAAAACATATTTTCTAGCTCTTAATTAGTCGCCACTGTTGGTATAAAATAATAAAATGCGATTTAATGACATAAAAAGAGCCACAATAGTTGCGCCCTTCAATCCTGGTTGCGTTAAGTTTGCACCTGGTTGCTATGTGATTCGAAAGAAACCAGGTGCAAACTTAGCTCAACCGGAAGTCGGCACCCGTTCCCATACACAGAATTAGCTGATTTTTGGTTAAGGAGCATTTTAGCACATAACAAACATAATTAGAGGGTATGCGTTACTCAGTTTGGATTTTCGTAAAATCTGGGACACCCAAATAAAAAGTGTATCATTACTTTTGTTGATGCAACGTAAGATGCCTATTTCGCTATCCATAGCATTTATTCTTACTATACGTCTAAATATCAACAACATTTTTAATGAAATTTGTAAAAAATACTAAACAAATAGTTTATACCCACCAATTTGGGTATTTACCCAATTTACCGGGTAGATTGGGTAAATACCCGGGTATTTACCCGGTAAATACCTTGGGTATTTACCCACCGCCCATCTCTATATACGCGATTTAATCCGTTTAAGTTGTTTTATTACTATGAGTGATAATCGCGGAAACCGAAGACAATATTAAGTTGTTTACTAGTGAAGGTAGCTACGGAGAATCGAGATGTACCTAGTATGTAGATTGTCGAATGGTAGTAGTCCCCGTCGTCCGTATTTAATTTCACCAGATGTCGCTTCGGTTGATGGGACTGAACTATGTTTTTAAAATGTACCTTTCGAATTGATCTGTCAAAGGTTTTTTATACTAAAAGGGTATTATAGTGACAGTCCCAGTCTCTATAGCGGCACCTTAATGAGGGTGTTTAGAAATCATAAACCCACCAGCTGGCAGCAGGGTGGCGAAATGTTTTTTTGACAGTAGGCGTCAAGATCCACCAATCACACCACCTGATTTTGACATCTACTGCCAAATAGACCTTTCGCCACCCTGCTGCCAGCTGGTGGATTTTTGATTTCTAAATATCCTCATTGCTAAGAAATCGGGTAGACTTAATGGGAAGTACTCGCGTCGAATATGCGAAAAAACGTTCCCTTTAGTTCCATTATCAGTTACATTAATGGTGCTAGTGGAATTTCCCATAATATTATTTGTGCGGAATCGATCGACATTATACAATCGGAGCGGACAGTAATTTTCTGATTGTAAAATATAGTCGATTTTTAGTCACATTATGAGAAGTCCTGTTGTTGAGAAAAACCTCATTAGCTCCATTAATGAACTACAAATATCAATTTGACACTGTAAATGTATATGCATTAGATAAAGCAGTAACGCAATTAAGACTTTTTGTGACGCTATCAGGCACACATTCCCCCGTAACGTCATGACGACACGCCATAGAATCTAAATAGAAGATCTAGATGGACTCATAGATTCCTTGTGGGGCGTGCGTCTGTATGAGTGCGTGATTTTCGGACTTTGTATGGATTTTTTACTACTATACATAAAATTGTACTGCTCTGATAATGGAAGTAATTGGAACTGAAAGAGAAGAACGATAAAGTTACCGCAATGCTCGGGAATGTGGCCGTTCATGAGGCCGACCTCCCAGGCCTTCTTGACGATGGGCCAGGGGTACTCTCCGGACTTGTCATACTGTGCTGCGACGGGGATGATCTCCTCCTTGGTGAATTTGCGCGCCAAATCTTGCAGAGCCTTTTGCTCGTCGGTTAGTTCTGAAAATTTGGTTTTATTAATTTTATTATTCTGAAATGGATCTTTACCTACATACCTTGCTAATAATTGAATTTTGATGCTCGACAATAGGTAGTTCAGGTACAACTTCCAGAACCAAAACTCGAAATATACAAAAATGGCCCTTACTACAGATCTATCAAAATATACAACTACATACCCATAGAGATAAAAAATACAAAAGCTGACCGATCAGTATTAGTAAGAAACTATTTAAATAAATTATTTGCTACTTGGATATAGGTAATTCATTAATTATATTCTCTAAGTAAAACATTTAGTCAATGTTCATCGATCTCCGATCTCTATAATTATATTTAATTACTAGTCGAGTCACTAAGTCTGTATGAAACTTGCATTATATAGATTTAATTTTAGTAGAACATGTAATTCATAAACATGTAAATTGCTATACCCTACCAGGGTACCTATGCCTAGGTTTAAGTCCTAATGTATTGGTTTATGCAATAAATAAATACTAGTATAAGAAGAATAGTGTAACAAATAACTTATCTAAATTGTGTTTTTTGACCTTGTTTTTATTTTTATTATTTGTAGATATATATAATATTGTGGTTTAATTAGTTCTGTATGAATCATACTGTAACATTATCTGACTGATGAGAAAATATCTCATTTATTCAATTATTCACTGACCCCATCAGTAGCTACGAACAGTCGAACATGTATTAGTACATTGTGTATCAAGGGCGGTAGGTAAGGAATTACAAACGAGTGTTTGTTACAAGGCCGAGGCGAAGCCGAGGGCTTTAATAACACGAGTTTGTAATTCCTTTACCGCCCGTGGCACACACAATGTTTTTCATCACACTTGTGAGGAAATCTAATTAAAATTAACCTTACTTAACCTAAATAAAATTGTAAAACTGACAGTGACATTAGTGACATATCCATAGACAATGCGAAACGTTCGGAAACCATAGCGGTACAGACCTAAAACGGTTGATTTTATAATTGCAAAATACTGAAATACACTATTGAAACATTTAATTAATGTTACAGAAATATGTGTTTACATGTATTTGCAATAACAGTTCTCTTTAATTAAATATTTCAGTGATAAAAGTTAAAAAAGTAAGTTGGCGTTTCCTTTGAACATGACAAATAAGAGTAAAACAGAACCAGCGTTTCAAATTTAAAAAGAAAACCATTACGCCCTAGGGCGTAATAGGTCATTTACGGCCCGCAAAACCTACGTGTAATGCACCATTTTCGAGCAAGTGTGATGAAAAATAAATATTAGGGGACAATCTTACACAGATCGAACTAGCCCCATAGTAAGCTCAATAAGGCTTGTGTTATGGATACTAGACGACGATATATTTAATAGATACATACATACAAATACTTAAATACATAGAAAACATCCATGACTCAGGAACAAATATTCGTGCTCATCACACAAATAAATGCCCTTACCGGGATTCGAACCCAGGACCTCTTGCTTCATAGGCAGGGTCACTACCAACTAAGCTAAAGCGGTCGTCATATGTATACTTCAATCACTCGATTATGGGGAGCATAATCATAAACTAAAAAAAAACCGGTCAAGTGCGAGTCGGATTCGCGCACCGAGGGTTCCGTACAAACTCGTCAATAGATACGTTAATAATTCAAGATAAACTGTATGGAGGGACAAACTTAACTTTGCTCTTGAAAAACTGTCGTCCCCATACATCGACGTATGTCGCGGTTAGTTTAGTAGCAAATAATTTTGTCATTCGATTTTTGCGAATTTCTAAAAAACGCTGCAAGTTAGGAAAACCGTTTTATTTTTCCTGTAATATTTAGGATGATATTAACAATCGGTAATTATTACAGATTTTCTGTTCAGTAACTTCGGAGAAAATAGGGGGGGGACAGGTATTTTTTATCTTAAATGAAAAACTACAGATCTAAAAGAAACAAAAACAGTTTTTGAATCTACACATTAAGCCCTTTGATTTGATATCCCACTCGATATAATAGCTCTACTTTTGATTTGCGACATCCATTTCGGTCCCCTTTAAAAAAAGTTCTAAGAAACTTTTTTCTGTCCAATAGGCTCGAGTTAGCGGTTTTTAACACTATTCCAAATTTCAAGTCGATAGCATCAGTAGATTCTGAGATATCTTGCTGTGTCTTCTTTACAGCGTCGCACCATTAGGGTTCCTTTTTTACCATTTTGGTACGGAACCCTAAAAAGTACCCAAATAAAGAGACTTTTATTGAGTACTTTTGATTTTCTTTTTTAAACTTGATGAATATAAATGAGCTGTTAGAAAGCCAGTCTAAAACAATGGCGAAAGATAAATAAATATTCGGTTTCCTTACGAATCCACTTGGAAGTTGAGCTCAAGAACTCATTTCTCATCTCATGTTCATTTGGAGCCACACTCAGTTGTTTATCCCATTCTTGTGAATAATGTGTTTTTTAAGTTTCTAACAATCACCAACACGTAAGTCGAGGACTTTAGCTCCACGTCGTCCGAATCGTGCAGTTTGTGATCCATAATTCAATGAATAAAGATGCGACTCTATTGGAATCTGTCTCAAATACTCATAATGAATGTGTTTTACAATAGCCTGAAACATGATCATATCAAGTACTTCATTACAGTTACTTATCAGTTATCAATGCACCCTCGTGTAACGATTCCGTCAAGTAGGATTTCATGAAATGTCACTTCGACGATATTATTGGTAACGTTCTTTGAGATATTCACAATGGTTTGTTTTTATATTTAGTTCTATGGGTCACTATCTCTTTGGTTTGGAGCATACGTTGTGATACTATCGCCTTATATCAAAGTAAAAGTGTGTAGATAATAATGTCCTTATCGTTGTCAAAGTAGGCTTCTAATCCGTTCCTCGTAACGCTTCTTGATAGGTAACGATTGTAAGTACAAATTCCTGGGTTGGACTTTAGACCCCAGTCAAAAATGCAATAAGAAGTGAGAGATAACGTACACTTAGGTACCTATTTGATGTGGAAATTGATTATTTCACTTCATTTTACATACCAACACAAAATGTACACCAGGTCAAAGATATATTCGCGAATAAGGTTACCAAGCAGCGGTACATTTGATGTTAAAGGAAATTTTAGGCTAATGATAGGCATTTCAGGTAATAATATATACCAAAAAATACAAGAGACCCTTAAATTAAAACAAGATAGTAAAAAACCGGACCAGTACGAGCCGGACTTACACACCGAGGGTTCCGTACAAATACTATAAATAAAGACTATATTTTTTATGATTTAATTACTTAAAAGTCCCGACCGCGGTGCACTTTAAAAGTGCATAAAATCCGCCATTTTGTTTATTTTAACGAACTTCATACCCTTACATAAATACACATACACTCGCGCTATCAAGACGAATCTAATGATGTATCATTTATTGAAATCGGTTGTGCCGTTGAGTAGTTACGAGCGGACATAGAAACGGACATACATACATACATCTCCTTTGGGCTTCGCCGCAGTCGGGTAAAAATTACAAATGTATAATTATCAGATCTTTTCCTATATTTGTAGTATAAGACGGTATTACTTGTCAAATTTCATAGTTCTAGGTCAACGGAAAGTACCCTAAAAATTACGGTTTCCTTGAGAGTGTCGAAATATACGTTTTTTGCTCCATAAACGGCCATATCTTTTTTTTACGTTGACTGAGAAGTTAGATTTTTTTTCACCGCTTCAAGGGACTGTAGACCTGAGTATTTGGTTTTATTTTCAACGCGATAGCTCCAAATGTTCCCGAGATGAAGGGTATTGACAGACAGACGGACGGACAGACAGACACACAGACAACAAAGTGATCTTATAAGGGTTTCGTTTTTTCCTTTTGAGATACGGAACCCTAAAAATTAATGATAGGCAACGACATTTCGGGATGACCCTTGAGCTCATTCATTTATCTATAGCTACTGCCTTTAAACAAAGTACTACAACTGTACAGATAGCAATTTTTAGGGTTATGGTGCAACTCTGTCTGTCCGTCTGTCACAGTCAGATATCTCAAGAACTACTGCTGCTATCGATTCGAAATTTGGAATAGCTGTAATAATTGCTAACCTGATTCTATTGGACATAATAAAAATCTTATTTTTTTTTAAAGCCGTTGAAATGGGAGGTCGAAAAATTTTAAGTTGTGCGAATTATATCAAGTGGGGTATCAAATGAAAGGGCTTAGTTTGTAAATTCCCAAACCACTTTCACTTTTTACATTCATTTAGACAGGTACCTATCATTCCTTAGAATTGCCCCAAAGCCGAGAGCAGTTTGGTTGCTCAGATCCTGGTACATAATATCTTGTAAGGTTATGGTTATATTAGATAATACAAATTTTTACCAAAAGAGAAACCAGTTGTTAGAACTGGCTTTGGCGCAGAGGCCGCTGGGCATGTCGTAGATAGCTGTCGGTACAGTGGACGGGTGGCTCGGGCAAGCTGTAAGACAATTGGCAGAAAAATACATATTAATACATTTGCCTTTTGAAGGTGACAACGTATAAGCTTCTATATGACTCTTAGCTTTCCATAATAATAACTAATAAGTATGGTAAGGGCAATTGCAGGCATCATAATTACTTACCAACACTAAATCAAGTTAAATATTCTACATTTAAAAAGAAAATAGACATAAGTAATGCATACACGGACCAAATATACCAAACATCCAATAAACAACTTATGTTTCAACAATAATTTGTAGCCTACTATAGTAGGTAAGTTATTCGATGTTTGTAATCCTATTATAATGAAGAATCCGTACATTTATCAGTAATTGAATATAATTATTCGCGTTTTGTTCATAATTTAAACAGGTTGACCGAACGTACCGTTACACGAACTTTGGACATCTTGTATTGTAGGTATATTGTGATCATAAATGTAAGACATTATATTATAAATAACTCCAATTGAAAAGTTAACATTCAAACCAGATTTCCTATAAGTAATGGTAGACAAATTACACTAAAATGAAGATAATATAAGGGAATATTATCATTTACAAAGGACATTTTTTCTTGAAAAGATAACGTAATCATATAAGAGTACAGAGCTG
This sequence comes from Eudemis profundana, assembly GCA_947034925.1. NCBI lineage: Eukaryota > Metazoa > Arthropoda > Insecta > Lepidoptera > Tortricidae > Eudemis > Eudemis profundana. The sequence goes on from OX344794.1 coordinate 35,235,579, forward strand.
AAGACTTACTTGACTCAAAGGCTTCATTATGGTATATATAAGAATTTCTCTACCAAATCAAACTTCGATGGATTATTGGACTTTGCACTGTGTTGTGAGTTTAAAGAGGGTCGTGTCTCGTGTCGTGTAAGTGACACGATACCTTGAAGAATAATAAATTAATAAAGCTATAGCTATACTTCGATCGAATGAAATGAACCGAACGAATGATGAATTTGATGAATGAATGAAAAGATCCCTCCCTGTGATGAGAATGAGACAAAAAATATAAAAGAGGGGCGATAGATAAAGTAAAGTTTTTACACACACCACACACCACACGCAGACTCTAATTTATAAACAAGAAATTCTTCTCTATTGCATTTGCTTATAGTTAAGCGTATAAAATTATATAAACGAATATCAAAAAGATATGGTAATAATAAATAAAGCAGGTGAAGCAAAATTTTCTAAACATCAATAGGTATTCAACTTTGATAAATACAGAGGACAAACATCGTTCTAGTTAATAATTAAAAAACATCTCTTATTGCCAACCAACCAGCCCAACCAACCACCACTTCCAAACTAAAAAGGGCGTCAAGGCGAAGAAATTTTGTTCTTGATTAGAATAGTTTTAGTGAAATGTGGTACTAATATTGGTTTAAACACAAAACGATACTCTGCGTACAATAATTACGTTTTGTCCTTTTTTGAAAAAGAAGTAAATATGACATACGTCACATAATGTAGTAGTATCGTGTCGAATAGGAAAAGTTGCAGGTCGTGATGTTAAAGAGGCGGAATGGGTGATGTTTGATTTATATTCTGGGTTAAATGTGAATAGTTGTAGGTCAGATAGCAATATTGTTGGTAGAATAGGTGTTTCGGTATGTGGCACAGTCAGGCCGTGTTATGAATAAGGAATCTTTGTTGGCCCGAGCTTCCGAGGAGCGGGAGCGTATCTTTCAACGGTATGAGAGGGGTCGGGAGAACCTCACCGGACAGATAGACCCCTGGGAAGATCCAGAATACGAGACATACCATAAAACTGACAGGTGAGCATATTAAATACTATAAATAAAATAAAGTAGTTCAATCAAACGTACCATTTAACAACTGTCAACAAGTAGGTATCTGCTCTTAAGTCTTAACAAATGGTTTCAGTAAAAGCTAGCGAATTTAATTATTAAGCTATTGCTACTGTTTTATCTGGTCTTTTATGTGAATCTACATTACTTCTTATTAGTATAGGAGCTCCACTTTGGTCTGAGCTGTATTCTAATATGGCACAGATAGAAAATAGCATAAAAGATGTAAAATTCATTAGGATCAACAATTTTGGTTATTGAAATTATGTATGTAATACTTTATAATATGCTTAAAAATACCTTAACATTTGTGGCTATTTGGCCACAAGGGAGCAAAATGGTTTATTAACAGTGAGGGTGCTGATTAAATCCAGAGCATAGCAAGGAATTCAAGTGTTATAGTCCGCTAAGTTTGCAGGTCGAAAAAGGTTTTATAAAAAAATATATGTATGGAAACATAGGGAAATCACAGCAACAGGATTATTTAATCAATCAATTATTTTTCCCCTTATTATAAAACATTTTCTACACACACACACACACACAGACATATTTTTGCAGTTTGCACATGTTTGCAGATGTTAAAAAAGAGGTTTTATAAAGAGAAAGAGGATTAATTAGTCTTGTAATTATCCAAGACCCTGGAATACATCACTCTGCAGACCTTAGTGTAGTCACACTCTAATGCCCAAGATGTAAATAATTTTGTTGGGTAAACCATACAAGGTGATTATACTGTGTGTGAACAGTCTCCACAATTAAAATGAATGGAAATTAAATAACACATTATAATTACAGTTTTTGTATAGAAAAGTACCCCTTTGATCCAAAGAAAAGACTGTGTGTGAATGTGTGAAAAAAACACCTTATTTCCCACAATTACAAAAAGTAGAATCTGTCTCTGACATTGAATTATAAATGTCGATTTATGCTTTGATATTTATACCAGAGAACTATAAAGTTCTGAAGGTAATTAGGGTCTTGCGGGTCTCAATATCCTATTTTTGTTTGGAGAATTGTTAGTGGTTTTTTTTTATTTCTTATGCACTCACTCTGGTAGCATCGGGTAAAAGCTGTATTTGAAAACCACCATAAATTTAATAAGACAACATTTATTTATTTAAGCTGCAAGCTCAAGAGAAAACTTATCATACAGAAGGTGAACATGCCATAAGGGTTTCTCTACCAGTTTATCATTTTAATGTTATTTATATTTGTACAGTCTGTCTAAGAGAGAGTTATGCACCATGGTATAGATAGATGATTGACTGATTGTATATGTACTCTTCATATCTTTCAACAAATTTTCTGGTGTTTTATATGTTCATCTTGAATTAGGGGCATTTGAAAAATCATGTAGGACTGCAAAACGGTACTGGTTTTATTAGGTAATTGGACCAAGCAGCTGTAGTATTGTCACCCACTCTAATTCACAATATTAGTTAATTTATTGTTATATGACTTATGAGTGTGAGTTTGCAGTTAGATATCTTCAAATATTTTTTACAGTGGTTGAAGGAAACCTTTTAGGTTCATTTCTCCTTGATTGTCATGTCTCTTGTGGTTATAGAGGTGCTTAGGTACCATACGATTAAAGGTTAATATTTTGCCATATATTTCTTATGTACGTGTGCGCCACATTTACCAATGAGTAAAGAAGTGTGATGAGATCAGCCTCATATTACACTCGCTCATTGTATTTACTAGAGAAGTAGTTGAGTGCTAGTAGCAGTGCATATAAAGAAGGCATGTGCTTCACATTATGTTGCCCCGGCAACATGAAGCACTTTTACTGCATGATTGATAGCAGAAACGGAAATAGGTTTTTTTATGTAAGTTGCCCAATCACTTAAAGACGATCAGGCCCGCGCCGACAGCCCCCCGACAGCGCCTGTGTGCAAATCTATGAAGCAACCTCTTTAATGTCGTCGTGTTTCGAATTCCGGCACCCCTATTGCCTTGGCGCCTGTGTGCGTTGCACACTTGGCACACAGGGCCGGCGCGGCCCTGAAGACGATGAACCAACTTGGAAAATTTATTTTCTGTTTCAAAGGGTATCAGAGTCATTTCCAAAAAAAATGTACACAATTAAGGGATTTAATTAAAACAAAACTTAATTTATTCCTTTGTGTTACGAAAGTTACCCATATAGTTTGTATGCCTAACTTTCGTAACACAGAGGAAGCGATCGTGATTTTGTTTTTATTAGGCCCTTAACTATGTACAATTTTTTTGAAAATGACTCATCAGTATTGTCCCAGGGAGTTCAATTGTTATCAGATCAGGACCTGATGTTGGAATCTTGGAGAAACCAAGGGAACTCTTATATTATTATAGGCACACCTATCGCGATTTGGGTATTTTTCATACTAACTCTTACATTTGTTAATTAAATATTGGTATGAAGTCAGTTATTTTTTTTATTTTGTATTAATTATAAAGCTAACTGTTTTGTTACGCAAATTTACTAAATTTACTATGTCTCTTGCACCCATCTAATTGTATTTGCTCTCCTTTTCAAACTGGAATATAGCAATGCAATGCACTGATGTTCTGCAGCAGAAATAAGTTTGTGAGTGGTACCTAAGGAGGACAAGTCATGCTTTGATGTTCCACAGAGTACAGGTGTTGCTTTTTTGAATTGTACAATTAATTTTTAAACTTTTAGTTAATGTGTCAATAACTCGCTGCCACCGTATGCAAAGGCCCATGACCCTCATTATGATGGTTAAATTGAAGGACATGAACTAATTTGAATGAAACGACGGATGTAATGTGGCTAATGCTGTAAACGAGTGCCCAGCTTTATGCGCATTTAGCGTAAAATAATGATAAGCTTGTCACAACTGAAAGGATGTCGATTGCAGACAATCAACTAATTTTTCACTGCTTTTGCGACTGTTAGGCACTATTAATACCTACTGTTTTAGTCAAAAATGCCTATTGTTAGCATAATTATCCTTCTTTCCTTATTTGGTTTTAGCAATGCGAAGTTCAATTGTTCATAATCAAAGTTCAAAATCAATGTGTCGTTATATACCAAATTTCAGTCATGTACACAGTTTTGACCACATAGTGGGGTGATGTGATGTGTGATTCAAAAATATACCGAGCTGTGACGCTGGCGGCTCCTATACATATTTGTTTTCTTAACCGTTATATTGTAAATCATGAATATGTAGAATACTATAGGAATGTTCCTTGCATGCTCCTGGGCTATTCCCGGCTAGATGTCGTGTTTTATTCCTGGTCTCCCAGCAACGCGTATTGAGGGTCCCTGGCCGGTGGCGTAACTGCGCTTGACAATGCCCGTGGCAAATTCATCAGATGGGGCCCCATTTCAGCCCTTCCTTCCTCAATGCAAAAAATCCTCAGACTATTATGCTCACGGCCCTCTCGGGTAAAGCACCTTCTAGTCGGGGGTAGGGCGTGCAGTACCTACTGGGAAATTTTAGTATGGCAGTACCGGGAAGTCCCGGTGGTCGCCTTCTAAAATTTCCCGGTACTGCACGCCTAGTCGGGAGCCCGTGGCATTTTACCCTTCCTGTTACCCTTATGTTACGCCACTGACCCTGGCCCTCAGTTACGCGCATTGAAGGCACCTGCGTCGCCCGTGTGTCGTCGTGTCGGAACGTATAATATCGGTCAATTGGTGATAAAGGGGTTCATAGACTAAATCTAAGAACTTGCTTCAGGTTTCGTGCTGGTTTAATCCGGCACTGGGCCAACGTGTCCCAATACAGTACTTAGAGTAAATAAGATGCAATGCGGTATCTCCTCTATGACTGCAAAAAAAGGTTGTTACTGTTACATATTATACCCAGCCCCCGTCATGTTAACGGCATGTCATGTCATGCAATTCTCATACTATGATGACTGGTGTTGTTCTTAATACGCATGCTAAACATTTCCAGATATGGATTCATCCACGACGAGCGGCTGCCACAAAAGACGGCGCCGCAAAAGGTCAACATCGAGGTCGAGAGAGAAAAAAAATGGGTAAAAATGCTGAAAAACTGGGACTCGCCCGGTACCAAAGAAAAACTACACAAGCGTACATACAAAGGCCTGCCACTTTCCTTACGACCACGAATATGGTGCAAATTACTCGACGTCAATCGAATAAAAGCTGAGAAATTTGGTAAATATCAGGAAATGTTGAAGTTAGCAAAACAATGGTCTACGGACGTTAGACAGATAGACTCTGATGTAAATCGTCAATTCCGAGAACACCAGTTCTATAGAGAGAGGTACTCAGAAAAGCAATGTTCGTTGTTCAACGTGTTGTGCGCGTACAGCATGTACAACTCGGAGGTGGGCTACTGCCAGGGCATGTCGGGCCTGGCCGGCGTGCTGCTCATGTACATGGACGAGGAGGACGCCTTCTGGGCGCTCGCCATACTTCTCTCGGACAAGAAATACAACATGCACGGATTGTATATCGAAGGATTTCCCAAGTTAACGCGTTTTTTAGGACATCATGATAAGATACTCTTGAAGTTTATGCCGAAGTTAAAACAACACTTTGATAAGTACGGATTGGATGCGATACTATATTCACTGAAATGGTTCTTTGTGTGTTTTGTCGAGCGCGTGCCGTTTAGTTTGTGTTTGCGAGTGTGGGATATATATCTACTTGACGGAGAGAGAGTGGTCACTGCCATGGCGTATACGATACTCAAGCTTCACAAAAAAGCTATCATGAAATTGAATGATATGGATCTTATTGTTAATTATATTCAGGTACGTACAAGTCATTTGTCAAACTTTAGTAGTTACCAGTAGCGTGGCGCCCAAAGAACTCGATTCCTACCGGCTTGCCTAATAACAGGCATTTGAGCACCTTATTCTACAGCTCTTAAGGAAAATGTACGCCAAATCAGCACCGGCTTGCCCAAGGATATCTTTTACGCCACGCCACTGGCAGTTACTTATAAAAAAGTTTGATTTCTGAAACCGTAAAGTCTAAGGATCGTTTTGTAATGCACATTAATTTTAATGACTTAATCACGGTCAATCATTAAAATCCCCAATTAAAACAGTTGTAAAGTGTTTCATTACAATGAGTAATCGCGAAAACCAAAGACAATATATACAATATGCAGTTATAAAATTTTAAAGTTTTTCAATCAACTTATTAGTCTGCCTACGCTAAGTTCGGAGAGGTCAAAAAAGGTTTTATTTAAAAAAAAATGCATATGGCAACATCACAAGAAAGAGGATTAATTAGTCTTGATACTTGGCAAATATATTTCCGTTTAATAAGTATATAATGTGTCTACTGAAATAAATATCTGGGCCAGTCTTGCACACATTGATCTAGTTCCAACCAAACTAAGCGATGTATTCCAGGGCCTTGAATAATTTCGATGTAATTAAGTATTATATTTAAATATGTATACAAGCATTCCTTAGTTTGGTTGAGACTAGATCAATTTGTGCAAGACTGTCCTGAATATTTATTTCAGTAGGTATGTAGCAGTGGCGTGGCGTAAAAAATATCCTTGGGGAAGCCGGTGCAGATTTGGCGTACATTTTCCATAAGAGCTGTACAATAAGGTGGTCAAATACCTGATATTAGGCAAGCCGATAGGAATATCGTTTTTTGGACGCCACGCTACTGGTATGTAGACGCATTATATACTTATTAAACGGAAAAAAAATTGCCAAGTATCAAGACTAATTAATCATCTTTCTTGTGATGATGCCATATGCATTTTTTTTAAATAATACCTTTTTTGACCCCCGCAGACTTAGTGTAGTCGCACTGGAATCTGATATAATCTCATACAATGTCTGTGTCTACAGTCCATTTCTCGAGGCATGAGAATTCTCGACCAGGATTTCTCGAGTTTCTCGAGGATTTTTAATAAAGGACGATTTTATTTTTATTTACAAATTAGACAGATAGATGAGATCAGTTAAATCAAATAGTCAATTTTTATTTTTAGCTAGCGCACGCTCGAGCTCTCGAGGGGTTGTGTTTTTCCCCGTCTCGACTAAAGACAAATTTCTCGAAAATTCTCGAGCGAAACCCTACTGTCACACTTTATTCATAGGGTGGGCAACAGTTTCTATTCTTGGAATTTAGCACGGGTACCGCTAAATATTATGGAGTTAAGCAAATGTATAAGTGGCGTTTGCCTTGTAATATTGCAGGTCAAACTACACAAAGACTTTGGTTACGAGGACGACACTGTGATAGTAAATCTGGAACGTTCGATGGACGAGCTCCGGCGGGCCAAGCTCGACCACCCGGGCCCGCCGCCGCCGAACGAGCTGCCGCAGCGGCCGCTCGGCGTGTTCGTCGAGCCTGACGACAAGTCGAAGATCGGCCAGCGCGCGGACACCTTCTCCGATACCGAGAAACAAGCCCGAGCGACTGTGATATTAAGGTACTGTTATCGATACTTAATTACTACCTTGGCGTACAATAGGGACCGTGCACGAACTATAGGTGGCAGCACTAAACTACCAAAGAGACACGGATGGACAATAAAGGAAACTATCGCCCCTGTCAAATCAAGCTGTCAGTGTCAGTGACAATATCTAAGTAACAATGTCAAATATAATAAGTCGTAGCTATACTGACGTTAATCGTCCTTCATCGCAATAAATTAACGGCGTTTCCGTCAATGTGGCCCCAGCATGAGAGGGTACTTCATTTAGATTGGCGGCACCAGTTGGCAGCACCTTCGTCGTGCACGTTCCCTATAGGGATCTGGAATGGATTTCCTGCTAAGAATTTCTGCAACTGCACTGCGCTATTATAATTATTGTTTTTTTTAAAGAGGTGATCAATTTTCTTCGAGCCCGCAACGCATCAGGCGGACCGTCTGCCTGTTTGACCGTCTAAGGCGATTAAAAAAACTTCGATGCCTAAGCGGTCCAAATTATTGCTGTTTTAAATATTGATGATATTATGATATAAAAAAGTTCCAATTCAAAATGAATAACAACCGACATAAACAAAACGTAAATCGTATCACAAGCACACTCGAAATTTCCTTCTTTTGTTTTTGTCCCCTGGCGGTGGAATATTTTTCATAAAATGTACCTATATGTATTTATTAAACTCGGTTCGCAGTTAGCGAAGATATGACGCAACCTACAACAAACAAAAAAAACTTGCAGTCGAACCGAGAACCGCCTCGCTTATGAAGTAGGTTAGTAGATATGTTTTCGAGTTTGTGGTGTCATAGTACTAGGATTCATTATGAGTATTGCAATGTCCGCCTCTATGTCACAGCCACTTTAATCAGATACGATTCGAGCTATATCGATGAAACTTGATACACATGCACGTCACTATTTGCTACAAAGGATCTGAAAATGATTAGTAAAAATGGATTTTAGGTCCTGTGTTTTCGGCGTCTTTTAAACGCCAGCGACGCGCCTTTAAAAGACGCCGTGTGCACAGGTCCTTACGGTACCCCCTCTACGTGAAAAGTAGGATTATTTTTTTTTCGTATTACAGACGCGAGAAAGCGGCACTGGAGCTACAAGACTTGCGAGTGTCGCAGAGCGACACCGTATCAGGTAATTTGGATTCCACTCCACCCTCCTCGCGCACCTCCTCGGACGAGAGTCTCGGCTCCGACCAGTTCACGCATCTGTGAGATCGTGGTGCTAATGTGATCACTTGTCCCGCTTTCGATGGTGATTGCATGTGGCTTCACCGTCACAACCATGCTGTATAAATTCCGATTTAATAATTTACACATGTCGTACTTAAAAGTTAAACGTATGCGTAAGAAGTCAGAATTCAGCATCGAAACACGGATAAGAATCCAGAGATACTTGCCAGAAGTAATTAAAAGTTTAGCTGCACAGAAATACTATATCGAATGGTAACATGGTATATTGATACTGCCAACAATGATTTGATTTTTTATAGTATCATATTTCAAAGTAACAAAAGAATAATTATGCACACTGCATGCTTGCCTAAATAATATTATTAGTTCCTTTTAGTTTGGTTATGACCTTGTGAGGTATTATTACAATCATGTTTGTCGCCGACTTTCTACAATAGTTGTAAACATAATCTTATCAATATTGGTGCCAATAAAATATATTTTAGGTAAAGTTCGATTTGGCCACCAAGACAAATATGTAATCAATAGTAAAATACATCTTTTTGTACTTTTATTTGGGTGAATTGCAAAAAAAGTGTATGTGACACAGAGGAATAATCACAAAAATATTACACAAGTTACACAAAAAAAATCATATTAATAAAAAAATAAACGATTGTTTGAAGATAAAAAACAACGGATTTTGTTTTATTTCATAATTTAGACATTTATGGTCTATTTTTTATTTAAATCCTTGGTAATATTCAAAAAAGTATAATAAACAATAAAAGTTGAAAAAAATCTCTAAATATGACGGTTCCAAACAAACCTGCCACTTTATCTTATGTTCAGTATGACCATTGGCTTGGTAAAGCTGGTAAATAATTATTATTTTGAAAACATTTGCCGCTATATGTATTTACTTTAAAAGGGAGCTATTAAAAAACACACAATGGTTATTAGTAGATACAGACCGCCATCACATTTTTACCCAAAAGAAACTCTTTATTAGCATTTCAAATAAAAAATATGATACAAATGGGCTAGAGTGCGAAGTAAAGAATTATTGGTGTAAGAACGTAAATTAAGAATAAAAAAAGTCAACTTGATGTGAAAACAAATCAAAAACCTCATTTCTTTCATGTCGGTTAAACATGCCAATATGAACTAAGCTTAATAACAAAACGTTACACAAAGTTACACAATGGAACCAAAAATCGATGCCACAAAATGTTTAAAATTGTGTACGAAAAAAATGTAAAGGAATCTAGAAAAGAAATCTAGAATTCGCTAATGTCAAGCCGGTCGCCAACTAAATTTACCATCTAACAGAGCAAAAATGGTGGCAAAAAGGAATAATTTACCTATTTTAAGCACTTATCAAAATTGTTTTTTTTTTTGTGTAACATAAAATGAAAGCGCACTTTCTTTGCCTATTGCATGAAAACCAATATGGCTATCTGCGCGTGAGTTGGCATCAGCATAGATTAGGTGTTTCTAGACCTAATGAATGTTATGGATATGTTAATGACTACGTTTAAACGAACAATATGCGTTAGGCAACTTCGTGTTACACAAAAATACGAAATCTGTCCCCAGAATTTAATACAATATTTAGTAATCAAAATTACGTTCTAATAATAAAAAAAAACCATTTGCTTCAAACTTCATTATCTATGTAACGTACTCTGAAAAAAGAACAGTGCTGGCTTCATTCAAATAGAAGTAATGCATTTTTATTAATCGTGAGGTAGGGTATAGATTTTCTATGGGAGAAAAATACGATCTTTGGTTAATGTGATTTTTTAAATACTTTTATGAGTTTTACACAATAAAGCTATAAGAATATGAATGACACTGGAATAAATATAACTTTAATAATTTATTTTTTATAGCTTTGTTAAGGTTTTCCCCATTTCGTCGTTACACAATGTACACTTTTCTTGCAATTCATCCTTATAACTCCAACATTGGTAAGATTTAATAATTAGAAGTATTAATTTGACCCTGTTGAGTGCAAATTAGTTTAGGTATTTAGTATCATTATATAGCAAACGATCATAATTTAGCATCAATAGTAACGCAAATACATACATATAATGATGTAACAAATTTTCGCTAACTATTTGGAGTTCTAATCTCAAACTACGTGTTCTGTGCTAATCAGTGCGTGCTCTGTTTTTTTTATTTATCTTTCTGTACCCATAAAACCAAGCCTGTTAGTGACATGATTAGGTAGTTTCCATATCTGTGTACCATGTAGAGGTATGAATCATAATTTAGGAGAAAGAAAAAAATATTTACTTAAAAGCAAATGTTAAAATCACAGTAAGGTCACAATTGTTTATCTTGACTTAAATCTAATTTTATGATATGATATTTTCGGTGCTGTTCGAATTACAATCGAACCTGTAAAAAACAAAGAAACCTGGTTTATGACGTTATTATGCTATCACGATAATGTTGTTGGTTTTTGGAAAAGACGAACACTTTTACGAATATTGTTTGTCAGTTAATATCCATTGTGTTAATAGTGATAAGAAAGAATTTTGAATTGAGTTGGTTAAGAATATACCTATTGTTTGTTATCAATAAACTGTCTTACACAGTTGAGAACTAAAGAGACTGAAAATCGCACAATTAATAAAGATGACCGATTAGTGTGTGTCTTCAACAAATGGAATGAATGATGCCCTAGAATTTATAAAGGTGGAGCATTACTTTCTAGAGGGAAAAGCAGAATTTTAGCACCAAACTCGTATTATGTCTAAATTTGGCCAGAAAGCGGCTTTTTCCGTACGCGTAGCGTGCGGTAAAAGCCACTTTATGGCCAGGTGTGGCATAAAAGTATATTATCTATTTTCTATACTGGATTGTTCAAACATTCGCATACGTTTACATTCTCGAAATATCAGATTAAACATTTCGAATCAATTTGAAATACTTGATTTTTTTTTAAATGATATAAAAGAGCATTCCATGAAAATATTTCGTAAGGGACACCACCGGTTTAATACTTCCGAGCATTGACGTATAATAACATAGACACACAGTTTCAAAGAAAAATGTCTATGAATCTGGCGCAAAATGACATTTGTAGTTACACTCAAATATACGCGAATAACGTTAATTTATAAGCTGTATCTTTATGAAACTCATTCAAAAGATAACTTAGTTCCATGACACCTATGTGTCAAATTTGAAAAACGAACATTTGAAAACTTTGGTTTATTGGCACATATCAAAAAGTGACTAAAAGTGAGCAGAAAATAAATGGACGCTTTTTGGTAAAAGACTCGCGAAGATAATTAAAAAACTATGAAATTACGATGAGTTCACTTGTAATTCTGCTCAATATTAATTGGCCCTTAATTAAAGAAGTACAACCGAAGTAGTGTTTTGCTGCTATTAACGCATTTTATTGATGCAACATTTCGCCATTGTTGACAACTGTCGCCGTCTATGGTTGAAACCAGACTAAGTCAAAATGAGCTAGCCAAGCTAGCCAGCTAGCACTTTTGTGGGGCCATTTTTTCCGGCTGATTGTGTATCTAGGTATATCATACATCTATGCTTCCGAGAAATAAATTCAGGAAGCTAATTATCAGCATTGTAATATCATACCTCGGCTTTAAGATTGGTAATGTTTCTTAACATCTAATACGTTTTACCCTAATGGGTAGCTGCCATAGCGTTACGTAAGGGACAAAAAGTTGATGTTTTCATGGAATGCTCCTAATACAAGTATCTGACAATTGCGTTATATAGTGAGAAATCATATATTTTGCAAAATTGGTAAATAGAACTGGGTGCCATCCAAATCTGGTGGCATACGAGAGTATTGACGGGCTGGCCCTGCTTCGTTTGTAGTTGCTGCAATATCAAATATTATGCAATACGATGAACTTGCGTTAAAACGATGTCCAACTTTACTCAAACACTGCTTTTAAGAGACGTCGGCACGTGCAATTCAAAACTAATGATTGCAATTTAACGTAAAATGTAATTAATATGTAACTTTAACTACGTTAGAACTTTGATAAAGGTGGTACTTTGTACGAAGCAAATAATAAGGATCAGAATGGCCGGGATGTCCTAAAGTTTAGTATGTTGCTGTTCTGCTGCTAAATACATAAATACGATTAATAACTAAATTAGCAACATAGTAAAAGCTTTACGCTGATGCGGCTGATAATTAAACGAACGGTTGATGATAACAGAGTTGCTAAGCGATAACTCAGGTGGTGGTTTTGTAAAGTGGCATTCAACTACCATTTTAACGTCATAATCTTTCTGCCTTAACCAGTGCTAAGTAAATGTTCTATTGTCTTGCCGATGAAAATGAATTAAAGGCATATTGTTTGATGAACATTCATAAACAATCTACACACCACCATTGGAAGGAATTGGCTTACCGTATCTGTTGGTCTTTTACACAACATTATTTTACATTAAGAGTGTACCTATCTATTATGTAATTAAATTCTGATTGTAAACGGAAACTTAATTTATTGATAAGATATAGGTAGATAGACATTTTGAATTTAGAAGATATATCATTTGAAATTTATTCACAAATGCCATTATAGGGGTTTCCCGAAATTTAGGAACTGTATTAATAAGCTAGATCGGCGTTAATACGTAATAGGGCTCGATAGGTTCGAGTAACTACATACTGTGGTTTTGCTCTGCTTTTTCTTCAAAAAGTTGGCCGGCCACAGACTGCTGTGTATCTATCTTGATAAGAATTTAATATAGTAAGTAACGTAGTTTTTACCTTTCTAACGAGTGTAGGCAGCCATCAAAAATCGGTTTCTAAAACTTGATACATATTAAGGGCCGCACCTAACTACACTCAAAAAACGATATGACAATAGAATGAAAACGGACAACGCTTTTTCATGTTCAGTTAGTTGATTTCTAACTCGATTTTCAATATTCCAATTTTTGAGGTAGCAGACCAGTATGAAGTATTAGTAATCACCTCATAACTTAAGCGGTGATTGTTTCGAATAATGCGTTAAGATGTATGCACTAGCAAGGTAATTTTAGTGGTACGGCGGTGGGTTTATGTTGTTATTAACGCTTCCAGTCTGCATTTAACACGCTGTTTTAAGATATGAGGAGAATATATTGTTTATACCTTGTATAAATGACGTTTATACTCTTAGTTTTAAGCACAGCGGCGATTTGCCTCGTTTCTCAAATTACGCTAATACTCCTCAGATCTTGATTCTCCTACATTTTACATTGTTTGTGCTATACTTCATAACGCTATTTTTCCCATGAACTTTTTATCAAGTTGCGTATTTTATTACTTTTTAAGCACATAAAGTATCTTTTCTCGAGCTTCTTTCACTTGATTCCAAGAAACTGATAATCATTATTTTTTTATGTATCATGCCGTGTGTGTGTTGGTATAAAGAATCTCTGCTCACTACTGAGTGCCGTTGCTCGCCGTTACGTTGTTTACATAAACCCACCCCTATCATCTTCTATAATATGTTTAATTCACATACAATTGTAGCAATAATATGTTCTGTTTCATTTATTTTTAAGTAACTTAAGCGAGAGATTAACATAATCGGCTGCGAAGAGCGAAGCGCAGTAGTCAATCATAAATAAATTTTAATTGGAATTTAACTAAGGTGTATGCATTGCTCCTCAAATTTTGGCCATCATATCTTTACGTCATCTGATATAAATTGAACGTAATAAAGTTCATGTATTCGTTTTATTTTTAGTTTTGCCGCCCGTGGTGGTCTGAGGAATTCAAATAAATAAATAATAAACAAAATACATTACAGTATCAGTTAGTTGAGTGGTACGTGATATTATACATTTTATTAGATATCACATTCAAATATGTAGCTAGCACATTTATTTTGTCGCTTATAGATGTGTCAAAAGTGTTTAGCGATGTTGAGATATTTATCACTACCTGTTGCTTGCATATATTCAAGCAAACATTTCCTAATTTAAAATAGGTTATTAGTAGGTACCTACATTTCTAACTATTGTCACCTTAGTGTATTGTTGGCGACACGACAAAAGTGCTACATGCAAAACGAAAGTCTTTTATATCACAATATGACAAAATAGCATGCACAGAAACAGCAACCTCTCGAGTGAAAGGTTGCAAGTGCGTTGTCGCCTCGAGAACTAAGACAATTCCTCATATGCCTATAATTAAACTTCGTGGTGGCGTTATAGTTTTGCGTTGACGGTTTACGTATTTCATACAAAATAAAGGTGTTTTTTCCCTCCAGACCTCTCGCACGCTGTGCCCCTCCGCACCTCCCTGGCCTCCGTAGACATCCACCTCAACTCACCTCCTACCATCATAAGCACCAGCAACTCTTTCCCCCCCAAACCACCCAGCTACCTGTTCCTAAAAAAGAAAAGTAAGAAGACAAGGAAACACCGTCATTTATAAATTTGTGAAGTTACTGTAAATAATGTGTACAATAAATATTGTTTGTCATGCAATCAATTTTGTTTCGTACTTTCAACGACTTAAGTATGAGCAGAGATTTTTTTCATTTCACTGTCATTAGATTTGCATGTGCATTGGCACAGTTTGGTTTGCTTGAGAATGTGTGTGTTTATAACGATCTTGAGGTAAGTTTTTTACATTTTATTTTGCATGGGATTAATACGTACATTAAAAAGCTTTTCGAATTTAACACGTTAACTGTTTTAGCTAACCTTGTATTCCATCTCGGTAGGGACTTAATAGCTTTAAGAATGTTTACTAATTTAAGTAAAAAATGTTCGTCCATGTTGCGGAATTTTACTAGAAGTAATCTCTTTCGCAACAATTGATTATCAATCAAGTAGAAAAAAAATTAAGAATGTTTACGCGAAGTTTACTTTTATGTTAACCCTTGCTAAGTAACATATACACAAATACCGGCGACGACACCGCCAGCTTTTGGCCGGTGTCTCAAAATCTGGGCGCATTTGTCAATCAAGTATAATAGAAACCCCTATGCGAAATTTCTGCTTCTAGGTCCAAGTGTTTTTACATACATATCATATTCAAAGTCAAGTAGGCCTTTAAATTTGCTTTCGGAAATATGCAATAATTAACTAAACTTTACTTATTTAACGTTTTCAGCGATTTTTCAAAGATCAAAAACTATAAATACGGATTTGACCACTGTGTAAATTACGTCATTTTACTCTCTTTTACAAAAAAAAATTCAGAGTGTTTTGACACTTCATAAAAAGTAACCGATATTATCTGTTACGAAAGTACCCTCTGTTCAGTTAACGTTGAGTCCCCTTGTTACTATATGAAAGAAACATGATGTTCCTTTATTTGTTTTAATGTGTGGAAATTATACAAAAAAATACAAAATAGTTTATTTGCTTATCAACAAAGAAATGTACATGAACGTTGATACCTGGCGGACCTCAAACTAGGCTGAGCCTGTATCTTGGGGCCCTGGATTACACGACAATTCTATGTTATATATAGATACAAGAAATTAAAGTACCTACCTACATATAGAACAATTAAACTGGGCTCATCCACGTGATGGTCTACACCAGGAATTGAACCCGGTACTTCTGGATTTTCGGCCCAGCGTCTCAACCATTCGACCAACGGCGCAGTTAGCAAGTGCCTTCAATTTGGCCATCTACTTTGACTTCTGTATCATTCCGGTTAGACCACAAACCATGTATTAAAGTAGACCCAACAAATGCTTATACTTCGCGTGCCATGACTTTTGCGCTTTGCGCAAATTACCTCTCAGTTGCACACGGGCCGTTCAAACTGTCCAGAGCAAAAATCTGAAACGCAACGTTCTCATACAAATCGAGGAACTTTTTTCTTCTACTCGATATATTTATGTGGGTTAGACAGTTAGCGTGTTAAATCGCGACTAGAATGTAACAGCTGTATAGTATGTTATATGTTGATCGTCGCAGTATACAGTGTGTGTTGTCACAGAGCACAGCGGCGTGGCGGGCGGCGCGCGGTGCGACGACTCCGTGTCGGCGCTGGGGTCGCGGCGCTCGCTGGCCGACACCTCGGTCACCAGCACGGCGGATCTCAGCGTGTTCTCGAGCGGCCGGTCCCACGCGCCGGATAACTCGCTCGACACGCATAGCAACGCCAGCGACGACGGCACTGGGTCAGATGGGTGAGATGTCTTTGTAGACGTACGCGACCTTTGCTTGGGTGTCACGGTTTCATAATGCTGCCGTTTTTAGGGGTCCGTACCAAAATGGTAAACAAGGAACCCTTATGGTGCGACTCTGTCTGTCTGTCTGTCACAGCCAGATAGTTCAGAAACTACTGCTGCTATCGATTGGAAATTTGGAATAGTATTAAAAGTAGCTAACCCGAGCCTATTGGATGTAAAATCTTTTAACTTTTTTTCTTTTTTTTAATGGGAATTTGAAAATTGTAAGTAGGGCTATTATATCGAGTGGGGTATCAAATGAAAGGGCTTGATTTGTAGATTCAAACACCGCTTTTGTTTTTTTATTTAAAATAAGCAGTTTTTATTTATGACGAAAAACATTAAAAAAAATACAATTATCCTATTATCTTCAAAGTTACTGAACAGAATAAATCTGTAATAATTATCAATTATTAATGTCATCCTAAATATTACCGGAAAAATATAACGGTTTTCCCAACTTGCACCGTTTTTGAGAAATTTGCAAAAATCGTAACACATACTTATTTGCTCCTACTAAACTAATCGCCATACAGTTTTTCCCTCGGTGCGCGAGTCCGACTCGCACTTGACCGGTTTTTTTACTAAAACCAAGCAAACCTCTATGGATATGGTTGTATACAGGTTAGCCAGGTTTTAGAATGGACGGCATAATGTCTAATACAACATTTAAAAAATAATGAACCAACTTCAAACTTCTATTCAATTAACAAATGAAAGATTTACTATCAGAATACCCAGATCGCTGTAGATGTGCCTATACTATTTGAATAGTTCCCTCGATTTTTCCAAGATCCCATCATCAGATCCCATCATCAGATCCCGACCTGGGGACAATGAGCCTAGGAATTAGCTTTACCACATCAATAGAAAAAGTCCAAATCGGTTTAGGTGTATTCGAGTAATCGGGGATCATGCATAAAAACTGATAATAGAAAAAAAAAAGATTAGGCAACACTAAGGACATCTCCTCCTTTTGTGAAGTCGGTTAAAAATAATTGGTAAATAACACTCGGAACGAGTACACTATATTTATGATTATGACATTTTGGATACGAAACCGTGGCACACCATACGCCATAAGGCGTGTTACTTGCTAGTGTATATATTGTATGTAGCATAGTGATGTAATGCTTGTTATCAGCATGGTTATGGTTAAGATTCAATAGCTAGAACGTAAGTTCCGCTAACAATCTCGTTAGTCCATGGAATGGGTGGGTGAGAAAGTAAATGGTTAGCCGATAGTGCTTCACAACGCGAACAAATGAAGTTTAGGGAAGAGAAGAGCCGCTTGGGATATTGTAACTGCACTCCTCTTGAGGCAGGATATGGAAGACGCTAAAATTGACATTATAAGACTTATACACACAATACCATGCAATAATAATCCATACAAACGTATTGAAAGTTAATAATCATTTTAACGATACCGAACCTAATTTTGGTTGAAATTTGTTCATTTAATAGCCTGGTACAATTTGTCTGCGCATAACTACGGGAGACGTCTCTAAAAGCCTAAATAATCCTATATATTTTAAAAATTAAAAGTTTAGTTTCGCATCATGCTAATAGACGGTGCTGACGTATCAATGGCCGCTTGCATATTTTGTGGGTTTTTGGGGCTTCCCATTTTGTTTTACGCAGATAAAATGTATCAAATTGTAAAATGAAACAAATTTCAACCAAATTTGATGTCTTTAAAAAGGATTGTTAACCCTCATTCTTTTGTTTCGAGAACCAAGCGGCTCGAATCACCTTAAGCATGAAACTTGGAATGTATGTTGCTTCCATATGTGTTTACTTTCGATATGGATCTTAGCCCATCTTGTGTAGACTTGCTGCTATTCCTACAGGCTGTTCGCGATAGCCCGCTATGTAAATCGAAATGAGAGTTTTTAGAAATCGTAATTACACCAATAGGCAGCAGTGTGACGAGAGGTATTTGTGACTGCAGGTATCAAAATCTTGCGGTTGTCAAAAAACCTGTTGCCATTTATTATTTCTGGTAACCCTCATTGTCTAATATAATAACTGCCAAATGAAACTGTCGCAAGCGTAGATAACTTAACGCAACTTTGTCATATACATAAGAATTTAAATTTAAATATGTACGGTTAAGCCAAACTTAAGTTATGTTTAAAAACTATCTAACCTGTGACGAAACATAGGTACGCCGTTTTTTGACTGCTAGTTAATGGTACATTATCAAATGAAAATGTCCACATATATCACAAATCATTTTGGATCTCTGCATCAGTGGCGTAGGTGCAGTAGGATATTTAAGTAGCTGGAGTAATATACACGGATAGATGTGATTCCTGTGTTGTTTTAAACATTATTTTCTTCGATCAAGGTAATATGGTAACGATGTGTTGCTAATCTTACTTTCATAATATACCGTTTAAATTACGAACATTTATTACGACAATGACAAACGGATTCTACCTTATTAAAAATCCTAGCTACTAGGTACCTATGTCTAAGTACTTATATCAAAGGCTCGAGGATAAAAACGCCCATTTATCAACAAAAAAAAGTCCGCAAAGCGAAATTCGTGTCATGGCTGTCATGCTTTCGACCACAACGACGCCACGAATTTGGAACGGTCGCCTGTTTTTTTCCGCTTAATGAGTATTTTCGGACTTTGAGCCTAACAGTTATAATAGTATAACACTTATACCATAAAGGGTAACGGCGAGCTTGTGATAGGCTTGTGTCCTAAATTTTGTAACTGATGTAAATGGATTCTACTATTTATGAGGAACTATAACTACATACTACACTTGAATTACTATAACAGCCACAAATTGCAATTAAAAGTAGCCGACCGTACCGAGCGCTGAAAACGGCCCATACAAAACGGACGCACCCTGTGACGTCATCTCTTATCCTCGCTGTACTAAGTCTTTATGAAAAAAATAGCATTTTGCCATTTTGAGCACGAAAAAGTGCGTTTATGCACATAGTTGTCATACATTTGTTTTTTCAGTGTTATTGAAGGATTCCGAAAAATTTACTTTAATTTTTCTTTAAGACGATCAAAAATATCGTTTTGTTTTTAACTTTGTGGTCTCATAACTTATATTTTTTATATATCTTTTGTTTATTTCTTCTGTGTTTATTTAGTATATTCCAATCCATGTGACTATATTATGTTGTAAAATTCAACATTTGTCAACATCCCCATTACAGGTCCGGCATATGCGGGTTGAGCATACAGCGGGCGCCCTCGACGACGCACTCGACGCCGCGGGCCACGCCGCACCCGCCCTCCACCTCGCCCCTCTCCGACGACGTGGTGCGTATTCACGTCACCTACAACCCTCTCGCGGCCAGCCCCTCCCACCTGCACCCTGTCACCCCCGCCAAGTACAAACCGTACTCCGAGGAACACCACAAACCGGTCTCCCTTGGTTTCTATGCGAGCAATGGAGCCAGCAATATGGCATCCGACAACAGGATTAGGATTCAAGTGCCGTCCGAGGAGCTTTTAACGCCTGTTGTTGATTCCGGAAGAATCATAACGCAACGCTACATAGAAACGCATTCAGAGTTGTACGATTTAAAGTAATTCACTAGTATCTAGATTACTATTGATGTATATTCACGAATCATGATCTTCTGTATAGATTGACCAGCTGTCTTCATAATATTTAGAATACATTTCAACGGCCACTAAATAGATCTCAGTGTTGGAAAGTATCAAGTATTACGTCATTATATGTGAATTTCATTAAAAAGTTATAATGGGTACCTACGTGGTTCGTGAGTTATAGGATTATCGTCGTCAAAAGAATTTTTACACTCGAAACATGTTTTACATTAGCTAAATGCTCATTCGCGTAATTTCTGAAGACAAGTTTAAGAAATCTCAGTCAATTTTTAAGATGCCGTATTTATTTGTATAATTATGTGTTGATATAATTAAGATGTCGTAAGTACAGGTTAAATTAAGTTACACGTTTTGACCAATTGTTTTCTAAGTAAGTACCTAATCATTTTAGTCTTTACATACAAGAGGGAGAGAAAACTCTTTATTAAACAAATGCTGCTTTTTATGCCCATCAGTTTCAATATGTTAGCAGTGTTCTAGAAAATATTTTATCATGCAACCTTCCCATTTGTTAGAGTTAAACATTTACTACGCAGTTTCTGAACGCAATATACAATAAAATTTTGGCATATGTGTCGATATTATACATATCAAAAACGCCTAGGTTCAGTTCACTAATGGCACACTACGGTTGTCACAGTTATCCATGATTATTGTTGCCAATATTGCCATCTAAATTAATTTAATTCTCGGATGCTGTGTTTCTAAACATTCCAAGTCAAACGATTACCTACTAATCAAAGTGAAGTGGTATCAATCAAAAATGTTAAGACAAAAAAAATATATTATTTTATTTCGGGCACTATTCCCATAATTTGTTAGCAACAATTATCTTAAATTCTAATGTAAGTAAACAACAATAATAATAATAACATAACATTTTTAACAAAGGACGTAAGCACAGACCGGAGATGATCCTTAGTCCATTGTCGCATCATCGGGCAATCCACCCGTTCAGCCAGTGACCTGCGGATGCTGTTGGTGCTTCCGCGCTCCTGACGCATCGTGAGGCAATTCTGCTGCACTAAACAGCACTAAAGTACAATTAGTAAAAAAAAGTATTATCTTTATTTTTCTACTAATATCACTAATTGCAAATAACGTAAACGTGCCATGAAATGAAGTATTGAGTTTAAAATTATACCACAAGATTAATTTCAATCCCCCAAAGTCGTTTGCGTGTGACTTAGTAGATTTTGTTATTGTATAGTACAGGCACATATTTAAACAATTTATTCGTTGAATACATTAACTAAATTAATAATACAAACATTAAAACGGAACTTAAAAACATCCAACCTTCTTGAATGCAATAATTAAATAGAGATATTGTGTCATAAATGTATAATTGCAACATTTTTATGCGTTTATTTTTGTAAAGCAATGTGATAAGCAATAATATAATTAAATAGTTGTTTAGTGATTGGGTTTAAGGCATTGTTAAAACCTGTCGAGTCTTTATATTATTATATAGGTATATACTTATTTATATCAAGAACATATGTCTATCATACCTAAAATATAGTGTAACTTGAAGTACCTCGTCGTGCTTATCTGAAAGTGCTGACCGATTGTTTCCTGTTTCCCAATTCACTTATTGATTGCTGAGGTTGAAAACATATTTTAGGTACGGTCAAGTTTAAAAATATGTATACTATTTTAAATCTTATTCTCAGTTGATATTATTCTACATAAATTAATGAATCGAGTGCCGGGTTGCTAGAAATGTAAAATAAGTCGTAACTAAACCAAACTGTAACAAAGTTGTTAGATCAAATCAAATATGTAGAATAAGCTCAGATAAAGAATCACCCCTTATCTACATAAAGTATATTTGCCGAGTGAAATAGTGATTGTACTTGCATTTAGCTAGTTATTCAATGTGATTCTAGCTGAATACATATTTATGCACACATTACGAATATAATATACCTCTTTCATTAAGATAATATATTTAAGTGTTCATTGAATTGTGATTTTATGCTGAATCTCGTCAAAGACTTGGAAGATATAGTAACATAATGCTCCAAAAATACAAAATATATATTGTTTCTACCTACATGCAACTCATTATTATATATAGATATATAATGATGATCATAGATGAGAATGTTACTAGACATTTATTTAACAGTATTTTTGTAAGTAAGCGCCTTTAATTTTAAGATTCCTTGTACAAATAGTAAAGGACTAGCTAATGTAATGTTTAATATTATTTTATTACAACTACTAGATACGAGTAGTTTTCTCAGAATCCACTGCCTACTTTTTAGTGCACATATAGCATTCATCTCCTTGAAACATTAATAATTTGTATAATATGTATATAAAGGGGATAAAACTTCGAGAAACACTATAAGTTGTATTCGGGTCTGATGAAAATTATTAAGAACGCATATGTTAATTGGGATGGGTTATGTAACAAAGTAAAAGCCGATAGCTGCGATTCCGGTCACATGGGATTTGGATGTTTTTAAAGCATGAGGCATCTTTAGGGACATGTGGTCCATCATAGACCCTGTCTCCACTTTCCATCAGGTGAGACCGAAGCTAAACGCAAACCCATTCACCATAAAAAAATACATTCATAAGTCAAGTTCCGGGGTTTTTATTTAAAGCACATAGTAGTTTATCTATTAATATCGCAATAAACGCATTAGTGTTAATACATGTCTTTTTCAGGGGTCTATGTGCGCCCGCAACGCAACACTAGTTGCATTTGTACATTTTTAGAAGTTGTTCAAAGGTGATTGCCGACTTTTGGTACCAATATCGTCATTATTGTGTCACAACCAAAACTATACCAAAAACTTAGTTTTATTTTTGTAGCCAGCTGGATTCTTTAATTACTGAATTTAAAATGGGAAATTTGAGACCTATTAAAAAAGTATTTTATGCCACACCTGGCCATAAAGTGGCTTTTTCCTTTTTTAAGTGTAGACATAAAATGATGGACACAACACGGGAGGTAATTAAGAAAGCTCTCGATCGCATATTTACGTCCCTCGCTTGCAGCTCGGGCCGCAAACTTCTGCGATCTCGGCCTTTCTTTGTATTACCACCCTAGTTGTGTAATATACTATTGCTGTACGATTGCCGCCACCATGAAAAATGTATGATTTCCTTAAAACTGTACCTGACATAATTTGTCAAAAACTAAAAGGCCTGTGACGGTGGCAGCACCGTCAACGCAAATGTATACGAAAATATTAATTAGCCGAGATATAGTGAGCTCTTCCTATAAGAAATTCCCGGTACGCCAGCTTGACGGTGTGAAATGTTGTCATGGAATATCTTTGCTTCTACGATAGCTAGAGAAATTAAATTTTAGGGCCCTAGGGTACTATTTTTTGAGATATAAAGCGTTTCCAAAAACAAAGCCGTTCCAGAGATACAAACGGTGTACGCCAGCTTGACGTCCGGTAGCGTACACCGTGAACAGGCCTTATATTTCGAAAAGTTTAAGGGTACTATTTTTTTTCACCTATGTATTTCGTCGGTACTATTTGGGTACTATTTATTGGCTTTATCAGATTCTGAATATCTTTACGGTGCACGCTATCTTGACGGACACGTTCTTTAATACAATACAGTTGGTTTGGTATTGACACAAAAACTTTTGATTTGGTACGGGGCTCTATAGTCGCTTCGGCAATGTCCTTTACGAACTCTGTTTATATGCATAATGAACGAAGTACCGGTGGTACAAATTGAAATATTTCTAGGTACTTATCATAAAAATACATATTATTATTATAGAAAAAAACATGCCTTTTCAAATAATTGGCCCTATTTCATTGGTCTGGTTGCCTTATGCCCGCGACGCACGCGACTTCTGAAATAGATTCAGACGACTACCTCTCATCTCTAATTCGGTATTTTTGTCAACAGACTTTAAAAAAGGAGGAGGTTCTTAGTTCATCGGGGATTTTTTTAAATGTACTTCGTATGTTCTTAGATAACTAGAAGACGGCTACACCGATTTAGAAAATTCTTTTTTAAGGGTCCAGATGGTCCTATTGGTACCAGATCAGGTTCTGATGATCTCGAAGAAATCGAGGGAACATTGCAAATATTATAGCGATTTGGGTATTTTTTTATAGTAACTCGTGCATTTGTTATTGAAAAGGTTCGTTTGAAATAATTATTAAAAACTGGCCAAGAGCATGTTGGACCATGCTCAGTGTAGGGTTCCATAGCCGCAACTATAAGGTAAAAAATACGATGTAAAAAAAGTACAACAACAAAAGAGCGTATCTTCATAGCAATTACGTCCTTTTGTCAAGAAGCGCAGTTTATCGGCAATAACTCAAAAACGGTTAATCCGATCTTGTTGAAAATAATTTTCGTTGAAAGTATTAATTAAGCGTTACCTCCGTGATTTTTTTCATATTTTTCCGATACACGGTTTAGAAGATAGAGGGGGGGGGGACACAATTTACACAAGTTTCGGAGCGATTATTTCCAAATACATTCACTTAATCAAAAACATTACTTTGAAACCTTATAGTGTTTTTTAAAGAGCTGTCGAACTATGTACCACACGTTGATATTTGCTGAAAAAAAATTTTTTTTGTGTCTGTAACATATATGGAGTGCCCCCCCTAAAAATATTTATTTTAGTTGTTTAACTACCAAACTAAGTAGCGGCTTATACAAGACACCTATATTCCAAATTTCATTAATATCCATAATGTAGTTTTTGAGTAAAATGCCTGTGACATACGGACAGACGGACAGACGGACGGACGGACATGACGAAACTATAAGGGTTCCGTTTTTGCCATTTTGGCTACGGAACCCTAAAAATGTATTAATCATAATATATAATAATGCAGCTTAGCCGTGCTGAAGCAATCAAGCAGTAGTCTGCTTTAGAATTCTTTCTCACATACATGGCGACCAAACATATGTTATTGTGCCATGTAACAGACTCATTAAGCCCGTTAATAACGATAACGTATTAAGGTAACGTTCGTTATGGATTGTATTGTACGTGTATTTAATTTACTGCTCCAGTGACATCATGAGCTCTCAATCTTCGTTTTCATTCCGCGTTTGTGTGTTCCTTCCTTGGATTGTATTATGAACCTTAATATTGTTATATCATGTAGTTTATTAGGCTGAATTATGCTATCTCAACGTTCTTTACATCATATCCGGAATCAATAGAAGGACACTTAATATATTTTAGTTAAAGGTTAAGGAATACGATAAAACGTCTGTTTATATTTTTGTTTGACCGTTGTGTTTACCTAGTAGAAAAATATACCATTCATTTAACTAAAATAGGCTTAATTCTTTTATGAATTAGAACTAGGAGGGCTACATTCAATTGTAGGTTATCGTCGGTTATAAATAAGAACTATCAAGAGCATTGGAGTCATTTTCGAGGAGATGACAAATGTATATACGTAGGTATATTTGCATTGCTCGTTTAGTGATAATTCTAGAATATAAATGTCACAATATTAATCAGAAAAATTAATATACAAGCAAAAACTTATCAATATTCCTTTCACGAATCCCGTTTATAAGTATAATGTAATATTAATTGGATGTACCTATTGTAGAATATTATTTTAGGGTAAAGAATTTCAAATGAAATCTTACCTAGTAGGTATGATTAAAATTTGCTATAACATACAGTGAGAATTGCAATAAGGTCAGTGAAACTGCCATTCAAAACTAACATTTAAGGTCGGATTTGATAAAGCACGAGTACGAATTTGTCACATAATAGGGATGACGACTGGGTTAAAACTATATAATTCTATTTAGTCCGTCAGTTAGATTATGGAAAAATATGGGACACGTATTTTTTGGTTTATCAAAATATTAAAAATCGATAAAGTTATAGATCATCAAACTTCTGGAGTGGGGGCTTGTGACGTCACTCCTTGGTGAAAATTGTACCTCGGAGTGACGTCACTCGAAACTTCTAAGCATTCTATCCTCGTCATTAGGGTTCCGTACCAAAATGGTAAAAAAGGAACCCTTATGGTGCGACTCTGTCTGTCTGTCTGTCTGTCTGTCTGTCTGTCTGTCTGTCTGTCTGTCTGTCTGTCTGTCTGTCCGTCTGTCACAGCAAGATATCTCAGGATCTACTGATGCTATCGACTTGAAATTTGGAATAGTGTTAAGAACCGCTAACACGAGCTTATAGGATGTAAAAAAAATCTTGTAACTTTTTTACTTTTTTTTTAAAGGGGTCCGTAATGAGACTTTGCAAATTGAAAGTAGGGCTATTATATCGAGTGAGGTATCAAATGAAAGGGCTTAATTTGTAGATTAAAACAGTATTTTTGTATTTTTTTTTAAATAAGTAGTTTTTGATTTATGGCGAAAAACGTTAAAAAAAATACCGTTCCCCCCCTATTATCTTCGAAGTTACTGAACAGAAAAATCTGTAATAATTACCAATTATTAATGTCATCCTATATATTACAGGAAAAATATAACGGTTTTCCTAACTTGCACTGTTTTTGAGAAATTTGCAAAAATCTTAACACATACTTATTTGCTCCTACTAAACTAATCGCCATATAGTTTTTCTTGAACTATTCATGTATCTACTTATGAGTTTGTACGGAACCCTCGGTGCGCGAGTCCGACTCGCACTTGGCCGGTTTTTTTTTGTTTGTCAAACAAAAGAAAAAATACGTGTACAATATTGTAGACATTAAATGATGTACACAACACGGGAGGTAATAAAGAAAGCCCTCGATCGCATATTTACGTCCCTCGCTTGCAGCTCGGGCCGCAAACATCTGCGATCTCTGCCTTTCTTTGTATTACCTCCCTAGTTGTGTAATGTACTATTAATAATCTAACTAAACTAAACAGTTTTAGGGTTCCGTACCAAAATGGTAAAAAAGGAACCCTTATGGTGCGACTCTGTCTGTCTGTCTGTCTGTCTGTCTGTCTGTCTGTCTGTCCGTCTGTCACAGCAAGATATCTCAGGATCTACTGATGCTATCGACTTGAAATTTGGAATAGTGTTAAGAACCGCTAACCCGAGCTTATAGGATGTAAAAAAAATCTTTTAACTTTTTTACTTTTTTTTTAAAGGGGTCCGTAATGAGACTTTGCAAATTGAAAGTAGGGCTATTATATCGAGTGAGATATCAAATGAAAGGGCTTAATTTGTAGATTAAAACAGTATTTTTGTATTTTTTTTTAAATAACTAGTTTTTGATTTATGGCGAAAAACGTTAAAAAAAATACCGTTCCCCCCCTATTATCTTCGAAGTTACTGAACAGAAAAATCTGTAATAATTACCAATTATTAATGTCATCCTATATATTACAGGAAAAATATAACGGTTTTCCTAACTTGCACTGTTTTTGAGAAATTTGCAAAAATCTTAACACATACATATTTGCTCCTACTAAACTAATCGCCATATAGTTTTTCTTGAACTATTCATGTATCTACTTATGAGTTTGTACGGAACCCTCGGTGCGCGAGTCCGACTCGCACTTGGCCGGTTTTTTTTAGTCGTCTAGCCCATTGTAGTGTGTCTGAGTGCGAGCCCTCATGGCGTCGCGGGCCCAACTCGAAGTGTCAGGTTTGGGTTACTAGGTATCAGTGGCGTGGCGTCCATATAACTCGATTCCCATCGGCTTGTCTAATATTAGCCAGTTCAGCACTTAATTCTAGTGCTCTTAACGAAAATTGAAGCCAAAACTGCTCCGGCTTGCCCAAGGATTTCTTCAACGCCACGCCACTGCTAGGTATCAGTAGCGTGGCGTCCAAAGAACTCGATTCCTACCAGCTTGCCTAATATCAAGCATTTGAGCACCTTATTCTACAGCTCCTAAGGAAAATGAACGCCAAATCTCCACCGGCTTGCCAAAAGATATCTTTTACGCCACGCCACTGCTAGGTACCTATGTACAAACTACCTTCTCCTAACATTCTGACACAAACTTTCTTCGAGTCTACTTTACATCGTAAGCCGTCCAGACAATATTAGACCATAAAACTTGAATGAATTCCTTTGTAGAATAATGTTGATTTAGTAGTCTTAAAATCTAATAGGAAAAATGCACCACTGTTCCTATTGAACAAAACTTGCTTTCATAGGATTAGACATGTGGGTACTTTCTATAGGACTTTAGGTGCCAGACGGATTATTATTGTATAAAGCATAAAGATATTTATGAAAAAGCAAAAGGGCTACAGAGGTTGTGTTCAGACTGCCTGTTATAGGGTGGTACAATTAATTGCTATATGAGATCCGACCTATATATATATATATATATGTGTGTGTATGTAATTGGTTTGTGTTTGTACGTAGTTTGTCAACGTTTGTAAATAACATACCATCAGACGAGTTCAGATCTCTATATGTATATATTTAAAATGGATCATTAGACGAAGGAGTTATGCATGTACCTATGTTATTTATTGCACTGGTGTATACTACAGCCACTAATTCAATCTTGTACTGACAAATTTAATATGAGCATATACCTATATACTTACATAAATAGCGACCTACTGTAAAATGTAAACTCATAATATAATATGTATCTACAAAAAAACATTATAAAACAATAGAAATGTAGGTACTTTTTGCATGGGAAAACCAAAAACCCCTATTTGAACCAAATTTTTCAAAATCATTATGTACCTATTCCTTGAATTGTTGGCTAATTGGTTGTAAGAGTGGATAAGGGCACGATGTAATGAATTTGACGTTATACATAGGTACATAGTAAAATAGAGATCGTGTAAGTTAAAATGATGTACAGTCAGCGTTAAACAGAACTAGGCACCCTGCGATACTAAACACTATCGCTGGGGGCTTGTTTTGCGCAGCTTACTGAACCTATCACTGTTTCAGTAGTAATGAAAATGATTTTAATCCTACACGATATCTATGTTTAGAAATATATTTATGCTGTAATACTCTGTCAAATTATTTGAAATAAAGACTTAGACGTCCAATTTTTGTTCAACAAAAACCTGTGCCATTTCTAAATTAAGGATGATTGGTAAGACATTACGTTTTATAATGTTGTTGTATTTAATTAATTTTGTATATGCTTGGCATTTTAGTAGGGCAAGCACCCTACAAAACTACGTAATATTTGTTAATGATTTAAGTGCTTTGTATTTCCTCCTCTAGGTACAAATACAAAGAAATATTACTCAGCAATGTAATATGATTTATATTTGGCAACGATTATAATAAATGTTGAAAATTAAATAGTTCATAGATTACACTTACATTCACTGAAATGTAAATATATTATGCCGACTATTTTGTTATAGAAGTTTATCGAGAACACCACTAATCTCCGTTAGATTGGTAGGTGTATAAGTGAAATATTGCAGTTTCATCTGTCGGCAAAGTATACGAATAACTGGCTAGAAAGGAAACAAATGACTGCGGATAACTGGTGATGCGATGTCTAAATGTCAGACTTTCCATTATCTGCTAGCGCTTTATTTCTTCCATTTACCAATACACCTATGAATATCGTGCGTATAGATGGCATGATATGTGTTCTGTTGACACATCACGTAATATAGTACCTACAACATCCGTTGTAGTTAACTTACATACAATTTTTTCGTAAACTTTGCCGATATTTGCACCACTTCTATTTAGCATTTCTTTAGAGCTGAGAGCTATTGAGCTGTTTTATGCATTAACATTAAACATATTTAATTATCTAAGGACAATTTTATTCATCATATTCCTATGAATTTTGTAGATTCCATCACATTCAAGGTATTGATCCTCGCTGCACGCACCAGTTTAAGCCGATTCCACGTCAATAGTATACACCGTGAAATTTTAGTGGTTGTTTTCCGTTTAACGGCATGTTCAGTATCATGTTCTGATTAGGAAAAAGTGGAAGATTTTTTTTTTAACGGGAAAAAAAAAAATATTTTCTATGGAGCAGTGGTAGTTCAAATTAGCCGACCCTCCAGACAAGAGAATTTTTTTTACATCAAAATTTTTTTTTCCTCTTTTTCTAATCAGAACACGATACTGAACATGCCCTTAAACGGAAAACAACCACTAAAATTTCACGGTGAATGTAGGCAGACCCTTAACGAAAGTCTCGGCGGCCATGAACAGTAAAAATGAATTGAACCTAATTTATAGCAAATTTAATATTTCCACCCGTTTTTGAGATAATAGTAAGTCTGTAAAAAGTGACATTCAAATGACAATCCTGACGTTAGCTCACCCCATAGAGTAGTTTTGTATACAGTGTGTTACCGGTATGCGGGCTTTTATTAAAACTGATAATAATATGCTTCATTAGCAATCGTTTGCAAGTATTAGCAAATCCTAATTATGCGAATTAACTGCACAATTCAATTTCCTAAATCCGCACTTTAAATGTAGTAGGTGTACTACGTAATTATCGTTATTCATATCGCTGATGCACTTGGTACAAGGCATGTCGTGGTACGGAGGTGAAAAGTTGAGAAAAACAATCCCACAATTAATGCCGTCTTATCATTACGTTTATGTATGGAGTTTTTTACACAGCTTAAAGAGTTTTTTCTAAAATTTGACATGACAATTACAAAAGTATTGACATTGGCTTGTCAAATTACAAAACAAACATTTATTTGCAAAACTGATATTTTTTTGCGTTAAAATGGCTAAAGACACATGTGAATTATCTGACATGATTTGTGCGACACGTGGAAATGTTCCTCAAGCCTTGAGACTTTATCGAGAGTGGTTTCGAAATCAGCGGCATCCACATAATCTTCGTTTGATAACAATGGCTGTCCAGCGAGGTCCAGAGAATGCATGGTCCTATCTGGTTAGTCTGAAAGGCCTATAAACGGAATTGTGCACCTACAACTTGAAGAAAGAATTCTCGATCACTTCAAACAGGTCCAAATGTCTAGTACTCGTATTGCTTTTTAAGTTTTATTTTATTAGTGTTGTTTTTCCGTAGTTTTCTTAAGTGTAGCAATCCTGGTATCTCTAATTGTTGAAATAGGTAGATGCAGGCATTTATCTTGATGTCTTCGTTATAAACATAGAATGAAGGGCTGGCATTTACATCTAATTGTCAATTTAGTACTTTGCTGTACATTGCTTGCAATTAAAATTTTGTTAGAAAATTTATGAAATCGGAATTTTAGTCGATGAATTAAATGAAGGTCATGGTTAGGTTAAGAAACAACGTTACTTTACCCTACTTTAAAAAAAGCCTGCTTGCTGGTAACGCACTGTATATGCTCCGGATCTTTCTTCCGGAATTTATTCCGGCCGTTATCTTCAATTTTCTTAGGCTAATTCGATATACTCGTACGCCCGAATGAGTAACAATCGAAAAGCTCAGTGAGATCACATCACATCATACACAACCATAGATAAATAAAACATATCTGTTAGAGTTGAACGATTTATAATTCACAATAATGACTAAAAAACATGTTTCATAAAAAAAAATATTCTATAGCCCGCGCAGGGGAAAATTTGATAAAAATACTTTTAATACAATTGCTGGGCCAAATAGGAACTTCTATAGTAGGTATATTTGGTTTTACAATTATGTGACAAAATATATCATATACCTACAATTTATTTATGATAGGTACCGTCAAACCCTCCAACTTTGCCCACCGTCCAATCTTTGCCCAGGATGAAAATATACTATTTCCTTCCTGCAGGAAGGAAATAGCCCATGGGCAAAGATTGGGCGGTGGGCAAAGTTGGAGGGTTTGACGGTACCATAACGAATAAATATAGGTACAAAACTCACATGTCCGTCAGTCCGTCTGTCACAGACGAATTTCATCGTTTCAACTTGCGTTAGGTATATCTAGTTGATACAAAACCGTTTTAAGTGATAAATAATGCCCGCGCGAGTTGAATGCAGTCAAGGGTCGTGCAGTTTAAAGTATACTACCGATGACGCCACGGATTACGTGTAAAATGCCTCGCGTTCGCATTCAACTTGCGTGGCTCCTGTACAAGATATAAATACCTTCTTATCCTATATCTTACTATGTATTTGCCAACTCAAACGCAATCGGTGCTCTTTTTTTACATTTCTTATGTGTTTTTTTACATTCCCGCAGCAGAGGTGGATATGCTGCCGTCCTCAGACAAAAAGGCTGCTGATTTGTATGAACTTCCATACTAAGTAGCGGCCTTTTAGGACGGCAGTATATGGTGGTCGTTTAGTCGCAAACACACTATTCTCACCGGTTTTATTATCACCGGCTCATCTAACACTGGTGCTGTGCTGATGATAAGTAGGTGGGGTTAGGGTCGTAAGGACTAGTTTGAAGAATGACTATAAGAAAAAGGTCTAATTTACATCAGGTCACGGTGGTAAAATGTCCAAGCATGTAAAATGCCATATTAAAATAACTGGGTATAAAATTGGATTTATTTGAACAATGTCTTTATTTGCAAAACGGCTGAATAAGCGAAATGTCCTAATAGCTAAACGGCAAAGTAGCAGAACATACTGAGAGTAAAATGACATAATAGGCGTATAGCCAGATATTTATAAAGTCTCAGTTGCAAAACGCCAACGTAATCGAATGACAAGGAAATAGCAGAGGTTATTTATAGTTATAGTGAATTGTGCACCGAGGGTGGTAAGAAGGGGGTTACTAACGAGAGTCTATTAGGAGCCCGACGCCGTAGGCGGAGGGATTTTTAATGACTCGAGTTTGTAATCCCCTTACTGCCCGCGATACACACAATGTATTGCATCACATTTGCGAGGAAAAAAATAAGACAATTAAAAATGAAATTATTTATTGTCAACTTTTTCAATATAGTGTCATTTCACATTCCACAGATAATGCTAAGACTTGCGTTTAGTTTTCAAACTTGACAGGCAATGTGGGCAATACCGCCAGATTGTACCGACTTTCAAAATAAAATTTTAAATAAATTGATTGTGCATTAAAATAATTGTACAAATTACTGAAATAATAGTAAAATATACAATATAAATGTTATATACACTAAAATTGGTTTTGTAGCCAAGTTTTGAAGATGTGAAATAAGCTTTGGCTGATTTGAAACCTCCTTAGTCTGAAATCTAAACTCATAGAGTCAGACTACGCTAAGTCTGCAGAGGTCGAAAAAAGGTTTTATTGCAAAAAACACACATGGTAACATCAGAAGCAACATGATTAATTAGTCTTGATACTTCGCAAATATCTTTCCGTTTAATAATTATATAAAGTGTATATATTTATTTCAGTAGGTACTGAAATAAATATTCGGGATAGTCTTGCTCAAATTGATCTAATTCCAAGCAAACTAAGCAATGCTTGTATTCGCTGGGTGCGCGATGACAGCGTCAACTAGCGGTTACAAATACGGCGGACTTTTTTTTTTGTGTTTTGTGGCTTAAAACGTAAATTTCGCTACTAAAAAGTGACAGCTGGTCTGCCGAAAGTTCCTTTTTTGGCCATGATGCGCGCTGCGATCGTTTCGTGCGTTTTCCCACCTTATACTTCGCACCCAGCGAATACATTGAAATTATCTAAACCCTGGAACAAATTGCTTAATTTGGTTGAAACTTGATAGATGTGTGCATGATTTACCCAGATATTTATTTTAGTAGATATGTAGACACATTTTGTAATAAACGGAAGAATTATTGCCAAGGACCAAGATTAAATAATCCTCTTGCTGTAGTTTCCGCATGTTGCCATATATATATTTTTTAATAATACCTTTTTTCGACCTCTGCAAACTTAGCGTAGTCCGACTATAACTCCCTCGGGAGTTACAGATTTTCATACAGTTTTTCCTCCCATGGGAGTTGTAGATTTTTATAACCCACGGAAAGTAAATCGGCTCGAGCTGGTATATAAGCCCGCGTGTTATAACACCTTTTACGAGCAAGTGTGATGAAATAGTACATATTACATAACTAGGGTGGTAATACAAAGAAAGGCCGAGATCGCAGTTTGCGGCCCGAGCTGCAAGCGAGGGACGTCACTATGCGATCGAGGGCTTTCTTTATTACCTCCCGTGTTGTGTACATCATTTTTCATCACACTTGCTCGAAAATGGTGTCATTACACGTAGGTTTTCTTTTTAAATTTGAAACGCTGCCTCTGTTTTATTCTTATTTGTCATGTTCAAAGGAAACGCCAACTTACTTTTTTTACTTTTATCACTGAACTATTTATTTAAAGATAACTGTTATTGTAAATACATGTAAACAAATATTTCGGTAACATTAATTAAATGTTTAAATAATGTTTTTCAGTATTTTGCAAATATAAAATCAACTAATATGGCCGTTTTAGGTCTTTACCGCTATGGTTTCCGAATGTGACTTGACATTCGCATTGTCTATATATGACATATGTCACTAATGTCACTGTCTGTTTTAATATTTTCTTGTCATACTGGGGCGATAAGTAAGTTTATATTATTAAGATTTCCTCACAAGTGTGATGAAAAACATTGTGTGTGCCACGGGCGGTAAAGGAATAGGCTACTTGACAGGTTTCTGAAAAGTCAATCCGATTGTTTAATGATGTCTATTGAGCACTCAGAAAGTGGTAATTTTTAATTCTTTTGTGTATTTTTTCCGAAAAAAGCAAATAAAAATGCACTTTTAAATTTAGCCGCCAAAACGGTTTCTCGGACAATATGGCGTCTATGACGACACATGATAGTAAACCGACAAATGTCAACGAGGATCGCATAACGTTCTACCTTTAAAAATAGGATTGACAGATGCTGTCGATGCTGTTTACTATGGTGTGACGTCATCGGCCAATCCAAACCGTTTTCGATAAAATGGCGACAGATAAAAAATAATCAATTTTCATCCGAGTTTTATAAATAAATTATCCATTTATTTTTAGTAATATTGACGTAAATTGGTTTTAATACTTATAATTAATACATATATCCATAATTCTTCCATTATTTTTCACACTGTCAAGTAGCCTATTACAAACTCGTGTTATTAAAGCTCTCGGTTTCACCTCGGGCTTATAACAAACACTCGTTTGTAATTCCTTACTTACCACCCTAGCTACACAATGTACTATTATGTCTACACTTGGCCAGAAAGCGGCTTTTTCCGTACGCGCAGCGTGCGGAAAAAGTCACTTTATGGCCAGGTGTGGCACAAATAAATAAATAAACTTTAAACGTCAAAATCAGAATAGTAATTTAGTTGGTATAAAGTAACAGTACCTTTTTATTGAAATAATTGTCTTCACATAATAAAATAACCACTGCTTTTAAGCAGGCATCAAATCATCATCAGCAGTGCCGGATTAAGCCAGCGCGGGGCCTGTAGCATTTCTCCAAAGAGGCGCTTGGTTGGTCTTAGATATGCTTAAATACCGATTGATCGGTAATATTATACGTGACGAATTACATAACGAGGGGGAGGTCCCCTTTTGCGAGTGGGCGCGGGGCCCGTAGCATTTGCTAACTCTTGCTATATGGCTAATCCGGCACAGATCATCAGTTATAACTTAGTCGTTATGCAAGCATGACGTTTTGCTACCTAATAGTCATTTTAAATTTAAGACACCTTTGTATCATCTAGACAAAATTCACAATGTGTCATTTTACAACAAAAGCATAATAGAATATGACCACATTCTAACTCGTCACTACGGCATTCTGCTATAATTGACGATCGTGCAACCAGGACATATTGCTTACCAGGTCATTGTTCAAAAAAGTCATTGTGTTTACCGAGGTATTGTACAACTACGATTTTTTGCGGACATAGTCATTCTACAACCTTAACAACCTAGTCCTTACGACCCTAATCCGGTAGGTGTCACAGTTACATTTCGCGTAAGTGTGAAAACCGCATACAGGCAACACAACATATAGGTATGTGCGTCGGAGTGAGGTTGGCTCACTACTTATTTATTCAAGAGACGAATTGGTATGAAATAGGCTTGCCGATGGGAATTGGATTGTTTGATCGCCTCGATAAACCCCGCGATGACTGTGTGCGACTTTAGGTTAATGAAAATCCAATATAAACCTTGTATAAAATTACTACACAGGTAAGTATGATATTTAGAATATTGTTCTTAAGAAATAGTACCATTAATTTAAATATATCAATTAACACTCTCACGACCAGACAAAGTTGAACAATACAGTCCAATAAAGAGTAGAAATTAAAAAGTGACATCACTGTAGTGTCATCCCTTTTTTAGGGTTCCGTACCAAAATGGTAAAAAAGGAACCCTTATGGTGCGACTCTGTCTGTCTGTCCGTCTGTCACAGCCAGATATCTCAGGAACTACTGCTGCTATCGGTTTGAAATTTGGAATAGTGTTAAAAGTAGCTAACCCGAGCTTATTGGACATAAAAAAAATCTTGTACCGTTTTTTACTTTTTTTTTAAAGGGCTCCGTAATGGGATTTTGAAAATTGAAAGTAGGGCTAATATATCAAGTGGGGTATCAAATGAAAGAGCTTAATTTGTAGATTAAAATACCGTTTTTATTTTTTTTCTTAAATAAATAGTTTTTGATTTATGGCGAAAAAAGTTTAAAAAAATACCATTCCCTATTATCTCCGAAGTTACTGATCAGAAAAATGTGTCATAATTACCAATTATTAATGTCGTCCTAAATATTACAGGAAAAATATAACGGTTTTCCTCACTTGCACCGTTTTTGAGAAATTTGCAAAAATCATAACACATACTTATTTGCTCCTACTAAACTAATCGCCATACAGTTTTTCTTGAACTATTCATGTATCTACTTATTAGGATTATTATTATTATTAGGAAGACCGTTATATTTTCTCTTCCTAACTGGAATACTTTTTTAAAAATTTACAAAAATCTTAACATATTACCCTCCCTACGAGAGCCATCTAGCGGAGAGTAGCAAAACTAAGCGATGGTTTATATCAGATTACATAAAAAAATTCTATTAAATACAATAATCACTCATCAGGAATCGGGAAAAAAACATAAAGTAACAATAATTATTAAAAACTCTATAATAGGAGTATGTTAGGAAATTTGACACTAGTAAATACCATAAAAATGAAATACCACTAGCGCCATCTAGGGACACAAATCTAAAATAAAGTGTGCTTCAAAACATGATTCCTTAATGAAAAATGATACATGAGAACTAACTTAGTTGACAAACAATTATTTCAATCAGCCAATAACAAACAGTAACGTTTAAATTTAAATTACAACTAAAATTTACGCGCTATTTAGTGTCAATAGATGTCGCTGTAGCATACGCTGCATCGCGCTGTTAATATTTTTCCTGGTTTAATAGGGCTAAGGCTAAGGTGGGTTTAAGGCAGGGTTGCTGTTAGTCGTAAGGTCTACTTATGAGTTTATACGGAACCCTCGGTGCGCGAGTCCGACTCGCACTTGACCGGTTTTTTTTCTTAGGTTGATTTGAAAGGGATGACACTACGATGTTGCTGCTTTTTAATTTCTACTCTTTATTGTCGGACTGTACCTACCCCAGAAACCGACAGAGCGCGCGCGCTACGTGGGTTTGTGAGGCCAATAATGTGCAACGCAAAATCGGCCGGCACGGCATCTGATCAAAAGTTGCGTGCACCTACTAGGCGGGTTGTTGGTCGTGAAAATGTAAATCACAATTCTGACCTCATCATAGTATCATATAATTCAGGTTTCCTTCTACATAGTCGGGCAATAAAACGACTAATCTGTAGATAATTAATTTCCATTGAATTTTCTGTCGAAAGTAATAAAATTATTTCCGATTATAATACATGGTCGAACCGAAAACAAGACGGGAATTAAATAGCATAGTGCTACCATTTAGGTTCCAATTAGGATAAACGAGCTAGGTATAGGTTACCTACTTCAACATATCACCTGGCATAGATATGAATTAAA
This sequence comes from Eudemis profundana, assembly GCA_947034925.1. Lineage (NCBI taxonomy): Eukaryota > Metazoa > Arthropoda > Insecta > Lepidoptera > Tortricidae > Eudemis > Eudemis profundana. Next base: position 35,273,895 of record OX344794.1, read on the forward strand.
AATTTGATTCATATGCTTGATTTTTTGCCGAACAGAATTGGAAGCTGTCTACAGCGGTAGAGCTAAAATTATTTTTTAATTCAGCCTTTTCACTCATTGAATTTCATCTTCCAAAATTTCATACAAAATGAACCCGATAGTCGGGTTCTTCGCATTGAATGTTTTAAAATTGGTTAACCAGTTAACCTTTCAATTGACAATACAACTAACTGGGAAGGCACCAATAATTTAATTTAGTTTGATACGTAATTATGTATTTATTTATTAATTAGCTCTGTAGTTATATGTTAATCTATTTCTAAAGACGGCATCTCAATAGTTATAGCATTAAATAGCTGTAGGAACCTCATGCATAAATTAAAATTTAAACGTTTCGTTATGAGTGGCATTTAAATATACTTAGGTAAGTAGGTATAATTTTGGACACCTTCACTACTTACGGTGAGTGATAACCAACCATATCTACTTGTCCCGGGCTTCTCTGGCCCGATGCCACCGTGGAAATATACGCTATAAAGATGTATATAATATATATTACTTGAAAAGATAAATATCTAATTACTATCACTTACATTTTGCACACTTAGTTAAAGTCGTTAATTACTGAATCACTATTAAATGCATCATCAGCTTTGGGCATCGTAATAGCCCTAATTAAATAATAAATTCTGTGTTCTAGGGTCTTCAATCTTACTAAAGGAATATAAAATCGGAAACTCTTTCAAGTGAGTAAATTCAAATAAGGTAATTAATTCGCATTGGTACAAAAGTAAATAGCTCCTATTTAATGAATTAAAAGTTATTACATTATACTCGTACATATTAAACAAACTAAGGCCGGTGGTCCCTTTGCAATGAACCACGTCGGCACACATTTGATTTGAATTGTAGTGGCACTTCATGGTTGCACTGCTGTTACCTACTTCACTCTATTTTTATATAAAACAATCTTGCTAGTATAGTATAAAGTTTATGATTTAAGAATATTCAAATATGTATTTAACCAAAACATACTGTCTTCAAATCTGGGACGGGAATGCAATTTAAATATTTTGATGTACCCAGATTATTCTATACACACACACTCAAGACCTCTAAAATACCTAGTGCTTAAAAAGGTGGATCATATTTGTTTCTACATAGCACCTTTATTAATCATTTTCGCGAGTTGCATAGTAATAAATAGTTTACTTGTTTTTAATAATTAGGGCTCAATATTTTTTTTATTTCATTATAAAACAAACACTTATTTCCTCATTTTGCTATCACGGCCTACACTAAGCTTAGAAAATATTAATGCTCCTGTAAAAAATTAAAACCTCGCTTCGCGTCACAGCATGTGCCTATCGACGGCTAAAACTTCGTTCAACATTACTTCGACGCCTTATTTCGAGTACTCGTTAATTATATTTATCACTGCGTCCTTAGTACCAAAAACAAGCGCAAAGAGGCCAAAAATGAGTACGAGAACGTTTTTCCAAATTAAAATTTTGCCTGGTCCGTAGCCGATGTCCCAGTACGTGATGACCTCTATGAACGCCGGCGCTATCAGGCCCAGGATGGAGAAGCAGAACGCGCCGATGACTCCCATGAAGGGTCCTATTGTGGGCACCGCAACTGCCAGCATCACACACAAGGTTACCATGATGGTGCGCATCACGTTGTCGGCCAGGTGCGGCCTCTTCGTGAACTTGTCCTTGATGCAGCTCCACATGATGTCCACGCATACGAAGAACTGCAGCCCGAACGTCAGGTATACTGCTAAGGCGATCGATATTTTTACAATCTGGGCAGGACTGTAACAAAAAAAATAGATTTAGTATCGATTAGAGCGGTCCAAAACTTCACGACGAACCTACTTAGGTAGGTAGGTACGAGGTTTTCTAATGATTCGCATAAAAGTTTTTAACATATCTTTGTATAGGTAACTAGGTAAAAAACTTAACTAAATCACCTGTTGCACCTGTACCTAACCTGTCCGTATAGGCAGTTTGACGTTCCATTTTAGAAAAAGGACAAGTTCCACATAAATTCCGTCCACTATAACAAAGTTCTGCCAACAAAAAAATCTGCGCAATAAGATTTTTTTGTTGGCAGAATTTTCTTAAGGTGTACATTTCTCACATTTTCCATCGACACACACTACTTTGGCACAGGTTCGTTTCGTGTTACGGTTACAGTTTTACCCTAAACCAGCCTACTTTTCTGTTAGCAGAAAAAACATGCCGTAGTAAAAGTACCTATGTTCGATATTTGTGCGAAGTATACATTTCGTGACCGTCAAGATAGCGTACACCGTACAGATATCCAGAATCTGATGCTGCCAATAAATAGTGCCCAAATAGTACCGACGAAACACCTAAGTCAAAAAAAAGTACCCTTAAACTTTTTGAAATATAAGGCCTGTTCAAGATGTACGCTACCGGGCGTCAAGCTGGCGTACACCGTTTGTATCTCTAGAACGGCATTGTTTTCGGAAACGCTTTATATCTCAAAAAATAGTACTCAAATAGTACCCTAAGGCCCTAAAATTTCATTTCTATAGCTATCGTAGAAGCCGAGATATAGTGAACAGCGTGATTTCGGAATTCGAAGTCTTTCTATGTGAAATTCCCGGGTATGCCAGCTTGACGGTGTGACACTTTGTACACAGTTAAGTCATGGAATATCTCCACTTCTACGATAGCTAGAGGAATGAAATTTTATGGTACTATTTGGGTACTATTTTTTGAGATCTAAAGCGTTTCCGAAAACAAAGCCGTTCCAGAGATACAAGCGGTGTACGCCAGCTTGACGCCCGGTAGCGTACACCGTGAACAGGCCTTGTATTTCGAAAAGTTTAAGGGTACTATTTTTTTCACCTAGGTATTTCGTCGGTACTATTTGGGTAGGTACTATTTATTGGCAGCATCAAATTCTGGATATCTTTACGGTGAACGCTATCTTGATGGTCACTACATTTCTGCAAAATCATCATTCGACTAAAAATATTTTCGCGATACATTTTATGCTATGTTTATAATTTAGGGATAACAATATTATGCCAGGTGAGGTGTAATCCGACATACGACGTGTTGTACTTACATTTCATTAATATCCAGATTGAGGGTGATGGTATCCCTCACATCGTCATTGTACCGGAGGTATCCAAGGAAGCCGAGAAGTATGTAAATCAGGGTCACACCAGACATTCCCTTATTTAGAACTCCACAGAATCCCAGCATGGAGCGCGGCGTCTTCATGGCATTCTCCAGAGGCATCACTACTCCGATAGCTTCCATGGCAAAGATTGTTAGGGAGAAGAATTCTGGCCAATTTTCTGGTGTTGTTACTAACTTAATTTTACTGAAATCTATGCCGCCTGTGCCCACTAAGTAATAAAAAGTGATGCCGAGTCCGATGCCCATACAAACGTTAGCAACCATAGATGCTGGCGCTAGGTACTTTAGGTTGCGGACCCAAGCGATGCAGATAAGAGGCAGCAGTAGAGCGATAATGAATAGTCTTATTTCAACCTCGTCTTCTGACACACCCATGTAATGAGCAACTACCTGGAAATAGTTAAAACAATAATCATTTAATACTATTATGGCTATAATAACTATTTCAATAAAAAAACCGGTCAAGTGCGAGTCGGACTCGCTCACCGAGGGTTCCGTACAAACTTGTACCTAGTACCTATTATGTAAATAGTTCAAGATAAACTGTACCTACTGAGAGACAAACTTAACTTTGCTGTTGGAAAACTGTTTTCCCTATTCACCGACATAGTTCGCGGTTAGTTTAGTAACTGACAAAATAAGATTGTGTTACGAATTTCGTGAATTTCTAAAAATCTATGCAAGTTAGGAAAGTCTTATATTCAGGATGACATTAATAATCGGTAATTATTACACATTTTTTTGTTTAGTATCTTCGGAGATAATAGGAGGGGAATGGTATTTATTTAACGTTTTTCATCTTATTATATGATTAAGAAAAAAATAAAAACGGTTTTGGCATGTACAAATATGCCCTTTCATTTGATACCCCATATTATATCGTACTTTTAATTTTCGACATCCCATTTCGACCCCCTTTAAAACAGTGAAAAAGGTATAGGATTTTTTTTTATGTCTAATAGTCTCGGGTTAGCGATGTTCAACACTATTTCAAATCGATAGCAGCAGTAGTTCCTGAGATATCTGGACTGTGACAGACGGACAGACAGACAGAGTCGCACCATAAGGATCCTTTTTTTTTAATAACGCGTAATTAAATTCGACCCTGATGGTTCCCCAAATTATTTAAGTTGACGCGCCTATAAATAAATTCAAATTAACAAGTAAAGTAAGGATAATAATAAGTGATAAAGGTCATAACGCCGCGAGTAACCCAGCAGAAAGGGCATCACACATCTCGACACCCGGCAGCCCCCCGCACCGATGTTGCCATTTTATAATGTCACTTTTTAACATAGGCCCATCAAGCGGAGGGCAAGTCACCGTCAGTCAGTGCCACTTTTTCCTGAATTTCCTCATGTCTCAATCAATAGCCCAGTTTTCTGTCCGTATTTCCACCAACATAGCCCAGTAGATTTAGATTCTATCAATTCACAATAGTCCTTGCATCTTGCCGGGTCACCATTGATTCGTGTACGGGTAAGACATACAGAGATAATAAGTAATTAATATAAATAAGTAATAAACAATACCTGTAAAATGTTTCTGGCCACTATTACAGTGTAAACGGAGCAAGTTCCAAAGTAAGTCAGAAAAAGACTGACAAGGATGAAAATTCTGGAAAGATAACAAATTATAAGTAGGTACATTAGGTATTTAGGGTATATATATATGTGATGTGTGAATTTACTTAATTAGTAATTATAATTACCTGTCGTCTTCTTTATATAATGTAATGTAGGTACCTACCTGAAAGTGTTTCCCCATCGCCTCAGGCTTTGTGGTCCGTTTTCTAGCGCCGCTTGTCCCACTTCAGGAAAACTCATTGTCGTCCGTCTATTTTTCTTATACAGAACGTGGGCGCATTTAATCTGAAAACAATAATTATTAATAGTACATTACACGACAAGGGTGGTAATACAAAGAAAGGCCAAGATCGCAGGAGTTTGCGGCCCGAGCTGCAAGCGAGGGACGTAAATATGCGACCGAGGGGTTTATTTATTACCTCCCGTGTTGTGTACATCATTTTAGGTCTACACACGCGGAAAAAGTCACTTTATGGCCAGGTGTGACATAAATATTATTTAACATTTTACCTTTACAATAAAAAAAATAATTACCAATCTACAACCCGCGGTAAGAAAATTCTTAATAGCGCGAAGTACGATTCCTTAGCCAAGTGAACAACACTATCTCTCGGATAACTCGCAGGCGCAGTTTTGGTATAAATGAAAGTTATGAACAACCAGGTGATGACTTAGTGGTGATGACCCGCATTCATCTTTGATTAAACAATCGCCCGGCAGCAATGGAAACTCGACACGATTTTATTAAACTTAATTTATTTAATGATATACCACATAAATTCGCATAAAGCATCGCAGTGCCCACTGTGCCAGTCTTTTTCCCATAGAACAAGATTGAGCTTTCAGCCAAATGGCAATGAGTACAGCAAAGTCTCTAGCGTAGAAACTGGAGTGATTTTAAACAGGTAATTTTATCTACACATATGTCATAAATCCTCTTAATATGCGTTCGGAAACCTATAATGACCACCACCGTATATTGCAACCAGCAATGTAACCTCAGTGTTATCTTAAACTATATACGCGTACGGAAAAAGCCGCTTTCTGGCCAAGTGTACACACATAAAATTATATACATAACTAGGGTGGTAAAATTAAGAAAGCCCGAGATCGCAGATGTTTGCGGCCCGAGCTGCAAGCGAGAATTTACTATTATGACTTATTTTACGCGTCGATGCTGATTATACATATATGCTTACCAGAACATAAGCGCAGTGAGTGCACACAACGGCAACAAGTATCGTGAAGAAAATTCCAGTGACGAGGCCAGCAGCTTTAAAAGCATACGGCATAGCTAAGATGCCCGTACCAAGAGAAGCCTTCAGTAGATGCGTTAGAGTGTCCATGTTTCTAGAAAGAAAAATAAATTTGAGTTAAATCTGAACGTACTAAACCGCCTCGTAAATCAATTACCTACATACAGTTTTACATACGTTCTTACAATGACAAAAACTAAAAATAATAGGGCAGCATGTTGAGCACATGTTGAGCTCACAAGTACAGTAGGTATTTCATACTAATCTGCAAACTATTCAGGCGTTTTGACACTTCTTAACCTCCTGCCGCCCAGAGGCCTATAAAAAGGACATACATAGTTCAATGTATTTTATAGTATTTTATGCAACAGTTGTATAAGATGGTTCAAAAAATGCGAATTGCGTGAGTTGCGATACGAGCCGCGAATGCGGCGAGTATCGCAAATAGAGACGCAATGAGCGTTTTTTGACTTAATTATACAACGTTGCATACAATACTTTTTCTACGACTAGGCTAAAATATAAAATACATGGACGTCACGCGTGTCTCGTCCGGTCTCTCCGAGTGTGTACAGCCGGCATGACAGTTGTGTCTATGGTAAACTTTTTTTTGATATGGCTGGTGACACGATGTGACGATAATTAAAATACTTTTTTTTATGTTGGCAACAATTAATTTAATTCGGAAAGTTTTGTTTTTCTTATGAATCGTAGGAATTTAATTGTTTGTTAAGTTGGTAGTTGTGAATTTTTATCGTGAAGTTAGAATTGAGCGCTTAATCCTTGACCTAAGTTTAACCTAGATTTAGAAGTCTGTGGATGCTAGCAATAACGTAAAGTGACTATAACGACACTAGTGCTGTTATGGGGAATAGAGTATAGACTTATCTGAACTCATATTATGTATGTTCTTATATTAGTGTTCGTGACCAAGTAAAAGACAGATAACAGTACAGGAGTAGAAAAAACTTTTAATAAAAGGAATAAAGTTGCATTTGTTTTGTTTCTTTTCAAACTAAAAAATAATAAATTCAATTCTATTCCATGTCAAGTTTAAAGTTCAAATTTAATAGTCAATTTTGCATGTATGGTGGGCGACAGGAGGATAAAATATCCTATTTGGTAAAGTAAGTACTTACGACGTAGGATTCTCGACTTTTCTTTCTGTAAACGGATCGAAGTCACCAGCTGATTCGACATCTTTTGTCATATTATATCTGAAAAACAAAAAGAAATAAACATAGGTACTGACAGACGAACTGAGAAAAGTCCTTGTTTTGAAAGTAGGTTAAAAAAAACACTTAGGTACGCAAAGGTGTAGATTCTAACATAATCTTTCCTAATAAAAGTAGTAAAAGGAATTTAATTTAACATTTGAAATTAATTGACTTACTTGCTTACAATTTTTTCTTTACTTTTTTCATCTTCTGGCATTAAATTTTCCAGCTCATGTGGCGGGGGTAAGCCACCATTTGCTTCTTGTTTCTATAAAAGAAAAAAAAGACATTACATATTTATATTAGTAAACCGAACCACTGATCGTGTTTTAACTAAAAAATAATTATAAACAGTACTTACAGTGCCCATTTTGTTGATTTGTGGTCAGACGTTTGCTTAAGTTAAAGATGACCTGAGAACCTGCGAACAAAAATTAAACATTTAATTTAACTGCATAATGTTTCGTAAGTTGACGGATCCTCTAACCATTTTTTAAGACATACCTAACGTTCAACGCTAAGAATACCTAATGGTGTCGTGTGCTGTCGTGCCTACCACGCCAACAACACCTAAAGGTGTCGTGTGCTGTCATGCCTACCACGCCAACAACACCTAAAGGTGTCGTGTGCTGTCATGCCTACCACGCCAACAACACCTAAAGGTGTCGTGTGCTGTCATGCCTACCACGCCAACAACACCTAAAGGTGTCGTGTGCTGTCATGCCTACCACGCCAACAACACCTAAAGGTGTCACAGACCGCGGAGCGATATAACCCTACACAAGCACCAATATAAAGTTCAATTTCAGTTTTGACAGTGCAGTGTTAATACACGGCGTATGATTTGCAACTTCTAACTTTCTGAAAAGAGTTAAAGGGTTAATGATTTAAAGTTTACTGCATGAGAAACTTTGAAACTAACTCATTATTATTTTAGCGTCGTATATTCTTCTCATAATTTACTTGATTTCAAATGTATCGACACCCACATATCTTACGAATGCCTATACAATACATAAGAGATAACTCTGCGAAGTCGACACAGATCAAGGCTGGAACAATGTTTTATTTATCTTTTCCGTCTGGATCCGTTATAAGCTGCATTACAATATGTGCAATATTGACTCTATTCTAATCGAAACCACACGCTCCTATGCTCCTAACAATAAAGCCGTATTCAGTTTGGATGATCCTATGTGTGTTTCGATGGATAAGAACTCGACTGTACACAGCGATAACTCGTCGTGGTCACCCTTGCACTTCGCACTGGTGTCGTTTGTTTGATACTTTTATTTGTACACGTGTATAACTAATTAATGTGACGAACTCATGGAGTCGGAAATATTTATCAGAATATGTAGAATTTTTGAGTGTGTTGTTAATATTTACCTTTTTTATCCGTAATTTAAAAAACTTAAACAAATTTAAAACAAGTAAACGTCGAGGGTACGTTATTACCTACGTCCCTCCCTATGTACCTACCTATATATGTATATAGAACTACATGTATAGAACTCTTGAAAATTGTTAAAACATAAAATTAGTAATCTTGAATCTGATTTCAACATTCATTATGTTTAACACCGCTATACCTACACTTTTTAATTGTATACACTGCTAGTAAAATACCGTAATGATAAAATATGCAAGCAGTCATTTATTTTGAATATGCCCAAATGAACATAAACACAGAATTATTATCTTATCAAGCCTACCCCTGGCCAGGAACATATGATACCTACGAGATTCAGCCTTATGGCGGGATTTCATTGAAACAAATTTCTTACACTGGCAACATGGTCAATGTCACTTCAATGTTACTTAATGATGTCAATTTTTAATTAATAATTTGGTATTCTCACTTTATAAAAAATATGGTTGGTATCTACGACTATTCAATTTAGTGCTAAATTATATTTTTGGCCAATCATAAGTAACATAATAAGTTCTGTTGTTTAACAAAAGGCTTTTAAATATCCATTAAAAATAATATGTCGTCTATTTTTTCTTAATAACGCAGTAAGTATAAGGAATTATTTTTTGGAGCTATTTATTAATTTTAGCCGATTTTCTTCACAATTTTGGCACAAAATAAATTTTTGAGTTGGTAACATTTATGTGGCCATATTAAATTATTCCTCAACCAAAATTTATATATATTTGGTCAGGCGTTACATATAGAATATATAAAGGTTGCCTGACTACTCGTTCCTCGATGCGAGGAACAAAAACCAATTTCCGGTATAGATATGCCTTATCTCATTATATATATCTATACAAAGTTTCCAACTACATGTTAATCAGATCAGGCATACATGTTTTGAGACTTTTGAGAGTTTAACCAATTGACGATTAATAAGGAAACTCGGTAGTGCAGCGGCTTATTAAAATGGGAAAATGATTATTAAAGGCATTCAATTATCATAAATTAGAGAATAAATCTGTAATATTTTTGCGACTTTTTGTATTACGCTCCGTAGATTTTATGTTGTGATAGAGTCCGAAAGTACTTTAATTTCTGATGTAGAAGTCAGCCAAATTATACTTACTACCTAGACTTTAAGGCACTGGTCCCACCGGCGGCGAGTAAGCGAGTAAAGTTGGGCGAGTAATAGTAATAGTTCATTGCGGGCTGACTAGGCACAGGTGTGATCAATCGGCCTTTCCAGATCTGAAATGTAATGCTACTCACCCAACTTTACTCGCAGTGTCTAATGGCCAGTTTTAAAAACCTTTCGACCGCTCTAATTTTCCTGGTCGAAGCTTTTACCATTTCCCTGTAGGTTGGATTTCTATTTTCAGTTATTTTATAGAAGTCCAGGTATATTACAAAATAACCGAAAATAGTAACCCGAACCTACGGAAAATGGCCCATAATTCGATCAGGATAGTAAGAGCGGTTGAAACATGTAGTGTTTTCCTACCTTTCTCCAACCCGACTGACCGGCGCCGGCTTGCGATCGCGACTGATATCCAAGTGTTGCGGACATATTTACATTCATGGTTTACTCAATAAATAATGAAATCGTGCTATCAAACGTGTCATTTTGGCGTGTCCTGGTCACGTGTCAACGTGATAGGGTAGGATAGGGATATGTTTGAGGGCGACCCATTTGTACATAAATTGTTTCAAATAATAAGTTTAGACTGTCAAAAAAAGATTTTGGAGGCAAGCGTTTGCCAAAGCCAACTGTACTATTTTGTGTACCTAATCGAAAACTGCATGTCAAATGCAATCAAAGGAACCCGAACACGGCCTATCGGCTCGATCATCAGCATATCGTCGACCGTAGGATGAATTACGGTAAGGGACAGGCAAAACAATGTCCCTTACCGTAATTCAGCCTACGGTCGACGATATTGCATTGTAATCCGATTTACATATGCATATGAAATTTCAGTTCAGTCAGAAATTGTGGGTCAAATCCAACTTTCAAGATTTGATTACAGACAGACGAACTAACAGACACCGGGGCTGGTTCAATATGCATAACCAGTTTCAACTGACATAGGTAATAACAATAATAATAAGGAGTAACTTGTTTTGGTATGTATAACGAGGAACTAATGCGATTATCTGACCACTAAGCCAATAGTACATTGTGTATCAAGGGCGGTAAGTAAGGAATTACAAACGAGTGTTTGTTACAAGGCCGAGGCGAAGCCGAGGGCTTTAATAACACGAGTTTGTAATTCCTTTACCGCCCGTGGCACACACAATGTTTTTCATCACACTTGTGAGGAAATCTGATTAAAATAACCTTACTTAACCTAAATAAAATTGTAAAACTGACAGTGACATTAGTGACATTATCCATAGACAATGCGAATGTCAACTCACGTTCGGAAACCATAGCGGTAAAGACTTAAAATGTGTGTTTTTATTTTTGCAAAATACTGAAATGCACTATTTAAACATTTAATTAATGTTACAGAAATATGTGTTTACATGTATTTGCAATAACAGTTCTCTTTAAATAAATATTTCAGTAATAAAAGTTAAAAAAGTACGTTGGCGTTTCCTTTGAACATGACAAATAAGAGTAAAACAGAACCAGCGTTTCAAATTTAAAAAGAAAACCATTACGCCCTAGGGCGTAATAGGTCATTTACGGCCCGCAAAACCTACGTGTAATGACACCATTTTCGAGCAAGTGTGATGAAAACGTATTATGCGTACTTTATGATATTTTTGTGTTATGGAACCCTCGGCAGGTAAGTCCGATATGCAGTAGCCGGTATTTTTAACATATTTATACAGCTTACTCGGACTATTATTAATCGAGTAAAGAAAGTACGTGCGTCAATAGTATGGTAATCAATATCCATGTTTGCCATTTCACCTCCTTACTTAGAGTTGGAAACGTAATGTTTTGTTATTTAAACCTCGCGTTAATGTGTACAATCGTTTAGTCGCAAACTGAAGCTAGAAGGTTATTCGATTGACGTAGGATTGACACATGTGCAATATGCAATATGTACCTACACACCTGAAAGGAACCGTTCAAGTACCAAATATTCCGGTCTTAGTACCAATAAGGACGATTTTCACCTTTAATTAAAGTAAATCATTAGTGCCATTGCCTTGTATAACGTTGAAATAGTGAATTGCCTAAAATAACGAACTGGATTAAACGAAATCTTTTCATAATCAACATTACTTCTTTCTTAACCGCCAGTGGGTAAGGCGAAGAACACACTGAAATCGCCCGTCGCCGCGATTTTTTCCGTGTAGGTGCGCATAGTAGTTGCGAGTCGCCGCGATTTACGCGCCAGTGTGCGCCGCCCCGCGATTTTTCTATACAAATCGATGATTCTACATACAAAGTTGAAAATCGCTGAGTCGCGTGTCGCCGCGATTTTCGCTGCAGTGTGTTCTTCGCCTAAGTTACCAACCTGCTCTGGAACTAACTGGTATCCGTTGAATTGTTCAATTGAGGAGTACTGTAGTGTAGGTCATTTTTTACAATAGTTTTGTGTAAGCAGACAGGTTTTAACTTTTCGTTCATACAATACAGTTTAACGCTTCGATGATCAATTTCTAAAAACCCTGATCATAAAAAGACTTTCGCCACAGTTCGGTTTCTAAGAGTAAGTGGGCCTACTTACTATAAAATATTTCTCATAGTTTACAAAAAGCCAAGTACGTTTTTAGATGCAATGTAACGAAAAAAGGGACCAAATAATTGGTATGTTGCGTTCATATTGCGAAATCGTGCGCAAGTAGAGTGACTTGCAAAACACCGCTGCAAATACGATAAATAATTATATTTCTAGTATGGCCCCGGTTATCGATGTAGATGGGCATTTTTATTTACAGTAGTTACAAAACTGACCATTAGTGTCAAACTGCATATATTTTGGCACCAACTGATAGGTTCGACGGTATTTAAACATACAGTAGCTTAAGTCTCGCCTAAACGTACATTTTAAAATAAAAATGCCCACATACAAAATTAAGTGAACTGCCAACTATATTTATTATATTCAATTATATTATACATAGATGAGTTATTTTCAAAATAAGATGTCCGTAGTTAGAGCCTTATTAAACAAAACGTTAATCTTGTTATTTTGTGTTACGATAACGAAAGTTAATAATACAGGGTGGGAGGGACTAAACCGACATACTTTAGCCATGAATTCCTGGTGGTGTGACGAGTAAAAAATGTTATATCAATCAACATGGGTCGAATATTGTCATTTTACATTAATAGTCTTATGGATCAAAATAAATCAGTAAATTAAGCCCCTCGTTATAAACATGTCCTTACTGGCTGAAAAGTTATCAAAAAGAAAAAAAAAAAGCTAAAATGGAAACGAAAGGTCAATTTTTTGGCCTCGTAGTCGCTTACCATCAAATACTGCGAAGGTTAATTCCTGTTTAGTTAAAGGATTTTAAAAAAATAGTAAAGGTATCTTAGTCACATTTATTAGGGCTTGTTACACACTTGGGATTTTTCATTTACAAAATAATGAATATCTCGGAAAGTAAGCGTTTTTCGACTATACATCACATAACATTTTTTACTCCTAATAGTTGTTAGAATCTATAGTTAAAGTTTGTCGGTATAGTCCCTCCCCCGCTGTATAAATTGTATGGTAACTTTCGTTAGACAAAGGAAAAAGATGTCTAGTTAAACCCTAACCACGGACATCTTTTTTTGAAAACGACCCAGGTATAATATAGGTACAATTATCATGTAACTGGCATACTTAGATACCTAATTACATAATAATTTAAATCATTGTCATTGTTTAGCCGAAACAATAGCAAGCGCTAAGTGCACACATCCATATACTGTTCAACAACGTTAAAAATTTAATAATCTGTCACTACTTACTATAGTGACGCGTTAGGCGCCAACTCAAGTTACGTGTTTCCGCACAAGGTGATGCTGTAAAGGATTTTATTACAATATGAATTGATTAAATGACGATTAGACTATGAACGATAGTGAAATGTCCTCAATATTATTAATACTCATATTTCGTGGGCAGCTAGCCTCCGATTTCGATTAATGTTTATGATTCTACATTCACATCATAATTCATATCATCATCGCAAGAAGCGTCAAAAGTAGTAGTAAGTAACTTACTCTCGTTAAAATCACAATTGTTAGATATAATGTAGTATATTTGAACCCTTCAAATATACTAAATGTAATGTGCATTTTTGCATGTGTAACACGCAAAAAAACATGTCTAGTCACCTTTTTTTTAAATGAGATTTTAATATCAAAATGTAGAGCTCGTAATGAACTATAACTTACCATTTGATTACAGGTGAATAACTTAAAATATTCTATTTTTTTTACTATTAAAGAGATGGTGGACTAGACATGTTCTTTCCGTGTACCCTTTTAATTTTCAGTTACTGGTTTTTCTTAGTACTAGGGATATGCTGGCTGAACCGAACTGCTACCAGAAGAGTAGGGTAGGTTAGGTTAGTACTGCGACATTTACAGTATGCCCCACATATAGTACAGTTAACTAGGTCAACATGAACATCATTTTGGTAACTTTTCCACAAAGTACATGATCAGTAATATACACGGCGTATACAGGCGAAAATATCAACCATATTTGATCTGAAATATCTGAATGCATTAGTTTGGTCGTGTTTCGCTAAGTGGCCTCTTATTCCATTATCTTGCACCTAATGACCCAGCGAGGATAGAACAATGGCGACACACTCGAGAATACTTAACAATGTACTGGAAACACCGTGGCTTTATGCTAGTGCATAATGGTCCATTTTTGAATATTGAACGGTATTAGATCGCTTTTTCACGTTAATGGATATTATCTATTAGTGTAATAATAGGAGCGACTATTTTAGGAGTGCTTATTTCAAAAACTGAATTACCTACGCATTTTCAAATTATGTAATGTATTCTATCCTTAGAAATACCACATAGTCTACGTCTAGATTACCATTCCTACGAACCTAGCAAGTTAATTTTTTATCATCTTTCGTTTTTAGTTTGTGAAGTTTAATGACATTTAAAGATGCTCTTAATGCAAATATTAAAGATACTTATGAACACGGACGGACCAGCACTGAATTTTATGATTTACTTAGATGGTGTTGAAATATTAGATGAACGTGGATGAAGTTGTGCGATAGACCAGTAGGCTTATGATGATACGCTTTGTCGCGTGATAAATAAATGATAAAACATCCGTCACTCTCTAACACGTATTGTCAGAACGTGACGAATGCTCTGCAAATACATGTAAACACATATTTCTGTAACATTAATTAAACGTTTAAATAGTGTTTCAGTATTTTGCAAATATAAAATCAACCATTTTAGGTCTTTACCGCTATGTTTTCCGAACGTGACTTGACATTCGCATTGTCTATGGATATATGTCACTAATGTCACTGTCTGTTTTACAATTTTATTTAGGTTAAGTAAGGTTAGTTTAATCAGATTTCCTCACAAGTGTGATGAAAAACATTGTGTGTGCCACGGGCGGTAAAGGAATTACAAACTCGTGTTATTAAAGCCCTCGGCTTTGTAACAAACACTCGTTTGTAATTCCTTACTTACCGCCCTTGATACACAATGTACTATTAAAAGTGGGCGTTGTGGGGCAATTTTCAACGTCAATTTTGTTAGATTAGACGTTATCGTTCCATACATTATATTTCGATGCTTTGGACATATATGCCAAATGATGATAATATCGCTCGGTATAAATTCTCTTAAATTGTAATGTATTTTGAAATAAGTTTTACAACGCTCCATTCCAGTTCCTCTACTGTAGTATGAATGATGGGACTTTAGATGAGTTGAGCGTAGCTCCAACGAGCAGAGACTGTACCTTCGTAGCAATCTTATTTTTACTCACAAAGCGACACCTGTATAAGGAACCTAATGCGGTTGCTTGAATTTAAACATATTTGGCATATCCTGAATGGCCATTGAATTTAAACATATTTGGGTTATCCGCGTCCTCTGGCAAGGTGAACCCGCTAAATGAAATATCACGCGCCGTAAAAAAAACGTGCGCACTGGTAAACGACTCTCACATCACATCCTTATTATACAACTGTGTGGTAATCATTCATCATACATACAGTAAAGGTGAGGTAAGGTAACATTAGAATAAGAAAGTTCTTGTTACAGCGGTATCTTCGACGTATGGGACTCTTATCAGCGACTGCGGCAGCAGCGACAATGAAACATTTTTGGATGACGGAAAAAATACAAAAGAGTTTTATGATTCGAAAAATACACAAGCTTAGTTAAGGTACTACGGAGGTAAGTTAAGGAAAACTTACATAACAAACAAGGTCTTCTGAACTAGCCATAAAGATAAGTTTGCAAAAACAATAAATAAAACTATTTAAAGTGAGAACCGGGTAATAATCAGGTGCAAATTACAACCATAATACGAAGCCATGCGCGCATACAAACACTGAATTTTCCTATTAGTTAGCGAGTGAATTTTCTTATGGCACACAGTATGCCCGAGAATCACTCCTTCCCTTCCCCTACCAACCTAAAAAAAGTAGTCGGTAACTTTTATAATGAGTTTATTATTTGGTTCTGTTGCTACTTACTTCCTTGGATTTCGTAAAGTAAGTTTTTACCTTAGAAATTCATCGTAGCGTGGGTATTCTAGGCACCTCTTGAATTACCACTCGGCACCACGCAGTGTAAACACGACTTAAGCCTTGACGGAATCGGCAATAGGTACGTAGGAGTATAGCATTTTCCTTGACGTGCACATATCGTAGTGTAGTAGGTATATTTTACGAGTTTGCGATCTTGTGTGTACCTAATACCCTTGAGTGTGACCGTGCGCGCCGATGGTAACAATAACAGTTTTATCTTACTGATTGTAGTCTACCAAATATCATTCGCACTATTTACGTTTTAGGCAGCTTTCTATCTAGCTATTCGTATCTATCAAGTTAAAATTCTAGCGGAAATTTCTTTACGGTTATACCTAATGTATAGATAAAGAAAGAGCATTATATGAACTGTATGAAATAGTAGTTCAGGAGTGTACGTTGTCTTGCTTACATTCTTACAATCTATGTGAAGGATTCAAACCAGTCAAATTAAAATGTTTGGTTCTGTTATGTAGGGTACACTATACATAATTCCGAAGAGTTATTATTCTAAAAGCATTATAATTCTGAAACCCATGTTACCCTAAAAGTAGTGATGCAACGAATACGATTATTCGTATTCGGCGAATACTACTACGAATATTTAAAAACTAATATGTTTGTACGCAACTCTAATTACTGGCAGACATGGAAAACGCGCGTCGTCGGCACGTAAAATACGACGTGTGCATGACGTGTGTTCCGTACAAACTCCTCAGTAGATACGTGAATAGTTCAAGAAAAACTGTATGGTGGTTAGTTTAGTAGGAGCAAATAAGTATGTGTTAGGTTTTTTGCAAATTTAAAAAAAAATGGTGCAAGTTAGGAAAACCGTTACTATATTTTTCCTGTAATATTTAGGATTATATTAACAATTGGTAATTATTACAGATTTTTCGGTTCAGTAACTTCGAAGGTAATAGAGGGGAATGGTATTTTTTTGAACATTTTTAATTCTAAATCAAAAAGTACATGATTAAAAAAATGAATAAAAAATTTGGAATCTACAAATGAAGCCCTTTCATTTGATACCCCACTTGATATAATAGCCCAACTTTAAATCTTCGTACTCCCATTTCGGCCCCCATTCAAAAAAAAGTAAAAAAGGTATAAGATTTTTTTGATGTCCAGTAGGGTAGGGTTAGCGACTTTTAAAACTATTTCAAATTTCAAATTTATAGCAGCAGTAGTTCCTGAGATATCTGGCTGTGACAGACGGACGGACAGACAGAGTCGCACTATAAGGGTTCCTTGTTTGCCAATTTGGTACGGAACCCTAAGAAGAAATCGCCTTAAAACAGAACATCTACAAATTTAGAAGAATAGAAATTCATCAAATAAATAAGTATTTTATTACCATGGCGAGATATTCGTATTCGCCGAATAGTAAGTTTGATATTCGTATTCGTATTCGTAAAAGTAGTATTCTTTGCATCACTACCTAAAAGATATTTCATTTATTTTCGGGATATAACCATATACCTACGTAGGTATATACAATTTATCTGTGGTATAACATTATCGTACTTACATATACATAACTATCAGTTCCGGCGAATTTCGTCCCGCCTCATGAAAACGCGGTTACAACGCCATCTACCGGATCCAATTATATTTTCAAAACATCCAGGGACCCACTCAAATATTTCACAAATTTTCACAAAATTCGGTCAAACTGTTTAGGAGGAGTTAGGTGACAAACACACGTACAGAAGAATTCTATACATAAATATATGTTCTATTATATAGTTTACGGCAAATTATTCACAGAAAATAGTGTTCAGCATTATGAAATTTAGGAATAAATGATGTTTTCGGAGTTATGACTCTTCGGAATTATTGGATGTTTGTCCAGTCTCAGAAGCAGCTAATGTAATTTTCTAACAAACTGCGGCTAAAACCTAGGTTTTTAATTTGGATATATAAATATAACACTTTCTAGGCAGGTAGACAAGTACTCATTATATGCATCACATATAAATGCAGTTAGAATAGGTAGTACAATGAAGCCACAGGATCCTAATTGCAATTAATCTGTTAGTAATAAGACTCCAGTAGGCTTATGATGCTACGCTTTGTCGCGCGATATCCGTCACTTTCAAAGACTATTTGTCAGAACGTGACGGATGCTTTATCATTTATTTATCTCGTGACAAAGCGTAGCATCATACGCCTACTGTTTTTTACCCGACTACGGCGAAGCAAAAAGGAGGGTTATGATTTTAGCACCGTATTAGAAACTGGTGTTTATAATACGGGCCTTCCAAGAACGGTAGGTGATATAGGATATTGTGTCCTACACGGGCAGGTTGATCCAGCGAAAGTTGAAGCCGAGTTTGTCGTGTTGACGCGAAAGGGCATATGTATATTGTGTTACAATAACACTGCCGTCTTTAGGGCCGGCGCGGTGTGGCCGACGTCGCATTATGCCAAAGAAGCCTTACACTTTAACAGAGCCGATTTTATGTCTTAATATACTGCACACTACTACCGCTGCATTGTTACCGTTTATCAACCCTGCGGTTTACCTAACTACTTAAATACTTAACAGCATAATTAGCTTTGTACGACTTATTTAGGAATAGGTAGGTATACATACTTCTACTTACATCATGTCTAATTTTAGATCACTTTAGGAATTACTGAGTTTTCAATGACGCGCATTACTTAAGTATGACGCAATCAGACTAAAATAGTTAATCACAGTAAGTTCAGTATTGATGCAGAAATTAGTACCTAGTTAGTAGAAATTAGTAGCAGCTATATCAGGGTGACCACTATTTACAACAATCAAAATTCCCTGACTTTTCCCGGTTTTCCAGCCGTTTTTTCTAGTTTTTCCCTGACTATAAGTTATTCCCTGACTATGCCCTTAAGGGTTAAGAAACCCTTAAAGGCATGATTTTTTTTATCGTTACTAAAATAACTGGCCAAGAGCATGTTGGACCATGCTCAGTGTAGGGTTCCATAGCCGTAACTATAAGGTAAAAAATACTATGTAAAAAAAGTACAACAACAAAAGAGCGTATCTTCATAGCAATTACGTCCCTTTGTTGAGAAGCGCAGTTTATCGGCAATAACTCAAAAACGGTACATTCGATCTTGTTGAAAATAATTTTCATTGAAAGTATTAATTAAGCGTTACCTTTTTCGGACGCACGGTTTAGAAAATAGAGGGGGGGGGGGGGGGACACAATTTACACAACTTTCGGAGCGATTATTTCCAAATACATTCACTTAATCAAAAACATTACTTAGAAACCTTAGTGTTTTTTAAAGAGCTGTCGAACTATGTACCACACGTTGATATTTGCTGAAAAAAAAAATTTACTGTCTTTAACATGTATGGAGTGCCCCCCCTAAAAATATTTATTTTAATTATTTATATACCAAACTAAGTAGCGGCTCATAAAACACACCTATATTCCAAATTTCATCAATATCCATCATGTAGTTACGGACATACGGACAGACAGACAGACAGACAGACAGACAGACAGACGGACGGACATGACGAAACTATAAGGGTTCCGTTTTTGCCATTTTGGCTACGGAACCCTAAAAATATATGTGAATACCTAATGGCGTAATAAACACTAGAAAAATATAAAAAAAAAATAGTAAATATAGTAAATCTTTATGATATGTGCTACAACATTATACTAAAAAATAATTACTTATTTTGTTAAAAACCGTTATAAACACACTCAACGAAAACCTTAAATATTTAACTTTTCCAAAATTGCCGCCATTTTGCTCAAAAAATGTAATAACTTTTTTTTAAATACAATTTTGGCAAAAATATTTATGGATGTATTCGGAATCTAACACGTAAATGTCACATTTATTAAAAAAAGTAATAAATGTGATTTTGGATAGCTGCATATTGCTGCACTGGCCATCAAATATACGATGCAGATATTATGCATTTAAGGGTTAAATGTAATAAGGATGAAATATACAGGGTATTTGGTCCATCGTTTGCCAAATTAAAATAGCGAATAGGTGGGGTTATTTTCTATCCCTCTACGCTCTCTAAAAAAATTTTTTGGCCCACGTGTATTTTTTTTCTTTCTTTTGTTGTTTTTATAGTATTTTATGCAACAGTTGTATAAGTGGGTTCAAAAAATGCGAATTGACAACATTTCATAATTTCAAAAGATCTTAATTCGAAAACCATTTGGGTAAAACTGTATTTTATGTTCAAAAAAATATTTTTGG
The DNA here is from genome assembly GCA_947034925.1 of Eudemis profundana. Taxonomy (NCBI): domain Eukaryota; kingdom Metazoa; phylum Arthropoda; class Insecta; order Lepidoptera; family Tortricidae; genus Eudemis; species Eudemis profundana. The sequence continues at coordinate 35,294,466 of OX344794.1, forward strand.
ATTTTTTTTCCCATTCATTTTGGAAAAAATCGTCAATTAGTGTGAACCGGAAGTGTGACGTCATTTTCCCTGCATTATCGAGAGAGACCTTAGTGCTGAAACGATTAAAAAGTGTATGGTATCCGGTTGTCATTTTCTGACATACTTGCCGTCTGACGTTTATTTGTTTTGAAAATTGTTACAACTGCTTAGCGGCTTTAGAAGTTTAATTTTCTTACCGTTGGTTCATTTGCACGTTTTCGAAGACCTTAAAAGACTTGGCATTTTCCCACCGGATTCCGATAACGCATTCAAACATTATTAACTTGGCATTCTTTTACCGGACACCGATTTTTTTCATATAATGAAGACATCAGAAGGTTTTTCTCAGGCTGATAGCACGAATCTGCCGCGTGTTGAAATTATGATGATGGAGTACACATCGGCAAGTGATAAATATAATCCAGCCCAAATAAGAGGAGCAAAAGCATCGTTGTCTTCCCGAACTTCCTATGTTGACAACGCTGTAACGCCTGACAGTTATTTTTTTAATCGTAATTGTCGCTCTGGATTCTAGTTTTTTTAAATCGTAATTGTCGCTCTGGATTCTAGTTGGGAAAGTGACGTCATTTTCTACATACGCCCTTTTAGAATGAGCTACTTTTCAAACTGCTATTTTTAATTGAAAAATTGAGTTAAAACGAAAAAGAAAAAATACGGGTAGCTTAAAATTCCACCTATTTTCTATCCAGCTCATAAAATGAAGGAGTAGAAAATTTGAAATATTGTCAATTGCGTGAGTTGCGATACGAGCCGCGAATGCGGCGAGTATCTCAAATAGAGACGCAATGAGCGTTTTTTGACTTAATTATACAACGTTGCATACAATACTTTTTCTACGACGAGGTTTTAAATAATAAAAATACAAAAATAATCATAACCTGGAAACAAGGCAAATATGACGTTTGACTAACAGTACGTGTCTATGGTAAACTTTTTTTTTTAATTTAAAATATACTTAAATTAAAAATACTTTTTTTATGTTGGCATCAATGAATTTAGTTCGGAGTTTGGTTTTTCTTAAAAACCGTAGGAATTTAATTGTTTGTTAAGTTGGTAGTTGTGCATTTTTACCGTAAAGTTAAAAGTGAGTGCTTAATCCTTGACCTAAGTTTAACCTAGATTTAGAAGTCTGTGGCTGCTAGCAATAACGTAAAGTGACTATAACGACACTAGTGCTGTTATGGGGAATAGAGTATAGACTTCTCTGAACTCATATTATGTATGTTCTTATATTAGTGTTCGTGACCAAGTAAAAAACAGATAACAGTACAGGAGTAGAAAAAATAATTTACAGGGCCGACGCGTTTAAATTTGAATTAAAAAAAAAGTAATTGCAAAAGAGATGAAATGTTTATTGCATCGTGATGTGTAACGTTTCACAGTTGTATCAGAGTTAAAATTACTGACATGTTACTGCTAGTTTTTTTTATTGACCTTCAAATGTTTTACAACATGTAAAAATTAAGTCAAAGATGAATTTTGATTTGCAATAAAAAAAACTAAATGAGACCCACGTTCTTAAAATTGTTTTAAAAAATTCTGTGCTCTATCCTCTTTCTAATGATGTACAATAATCCCAAACAACCTTTCATGAACTTTATTTTTTCCCGATTTTTTGTAACGGACGCAACAGGCAAATTAACGATGCCCAAACATTGACGCTGTATCTTCGCGGGTTTTCATTTTTCGGCGACTAGGCTTGCAGGTTGTGAAGATGTAAATTCCCTGACCTTCAATAAATTTCCCTGACAATTCCCTGACTTTTCCATGACTAGTGAAATTCCCTGACATTTCCCGGTTTTCCCGGTTTTCCAGAAAGTGGCCACCCTGTATATGTACCTATAAAGTATGTCGGGAATTCGTAGAAGCACTCTCAAGTACTTCGGGGTGCGGGCAGCGGAGGAAGGACCGGCAGAGATTCAGCGAGCCCTTGTCGTGCGCGGACGCACATGCGTGTTGACGAGTGATTAATTTGATAATTGGAATAATTACCTAGTGTTAGAGATTTATCAAGGACAATCGACCTGTAATATTGTGTAACCTAATTAAATCGTGTAATGGACTAATTTGACTGTTTTTATCATCTCGGGGAGCCCACTGGTGATTTACCCATCAAAATGACGAAATAGCTAATTTGCAGAACGAAACTGCGACATCAGAACTGGGATCACCCCGAGATAATTATGGTGGTAATAGTGAAAGTGACAATAACAGTGAATTTTGGTGTGAAATGCTGCGAATGCAAAATGGGTTAAAACCTCTAGTGTTTCACTTCGCTGTTTTCAATGTGGCGAGACAGGCCATAAGGCTGTGGATTTTCAATTAGAACGCCTGAAAATGCAGGAACGAAATGAAATGAAATGAAATAATTTATTTCTGTAAGTAGGCCTCAAGGGCTCTTTGAACTCGCTCAAAACTCTTCGCTCAAAACATGAAGAACAAAGGAAAGTGACCTGTTTCCGATGTGGAGTGGAGGGCCACATCGCTTCTGCGTGTCGGACGTCGGGAGGTACCCCGTCGGGCCCGAGTACGTGAAGCAGCGCTAACCTTTGTGTGGTTGGCAAATCAGCGTGGTCACTATCTGAATAACGGTCAGTCGTATTCATTTTGTATAGACTTTGGAACTGAGAGTTCACGAATTAAGAAGGGTTTTGATGACAATAAACCTGAATAGCGATTACTTAATGTTGTAGCATTAAGATGGCTTAGTTAACAGATGCAAGTACATAGAATCGGTTGTGCGTAGTAACGTACGTTGTTTAAAAGTTCTTTTTCATGTCGTTCCCGACTATTGTTTATCAGGGGCGTATTTTGAAATTTGGCGCCCCGGGCCGATATATGTTTCGCCGCCCCAGACCCAGAAGTCAACACTGAGAAAAATGTCACTTTGGGGTAATCTTAAAATATCGTGATTTCCGTCTAAATTAGGTGCGTTGTCCTAAAATAAGAAGATATCATGTCAATATTACGTTATAATTGAAATGTTTTACGACGTAATAGAATTGTTTGGAGAGATAATCAAATATTACGATACTTGTCATAGTAAAAATTGGTCACAGTAAATAATATTATCTTCATCAAATAATAACGTTATGTAATAGAAAATGACCCACCATCCTATAAATTTGTATGATATTTATAAATAAGAGTATAACTGTAAAAACAATGACAGGGTCACCGTATTTTTACAGATTTCATAGTATATATGAAGAAGTATCTCTGAAAATACGTTGAAGTCCCATTAATGTAGTATGATAAAATTGTGTATGTTTTTAGATGACGCATTATTTTTTAATATTACAATCATATTGTTTTATGTGAATCCTACTAAAATACGAATACAGAATCTTCTTATTTTTAGAGTAAGCATCAAAGTTTAATATTACAGTCATCTTATTTTAAGTGAATCTTACTAAAATACGATGACAGAAACTCATTTACGAGTACGATCCTAGTAATCTGTGGTAGCATCCAATTTTGTACGATTCCTACAAAAATACAATGACAGCACCTTAAAAGATATTATCATCGTAAAGACTGGTCACACTAATATCAGATGACTGACTGAGTTGGCTTTTAGTTGGTCTTGGTCAGTCACATCAGGCAGTAGTGTGTGTGTTTCGGGTGTTCGGTTAATCGCACGGGTCTCATTTTGTGAGTTTTGTTGGTGAGTGGTGAAGCCACGTGAATCCATGTTACAAGTGTCGCAACGGTTTACTAATCATCATTGATCATGGATCAAGCTACGCGTGATTTGCTTACAAAATGGAATTTCACCCACTACATAGAACGTTTTAAGGTAAGTTGATGTACCTAGTCTAGGTTATGGCACATGGTTTCGTACCTAGTACATAACTCTGTTTTGTAATACCGTCTCAAATGAAATACATTGTTTGTTTTAGGATGGTGACACAGCACTGGTTTTACCACTGGACTCGTCATCGTCAGTGGGTGAAGTTGTTACTGAAGCGTCCACTGTGAACAATTTAGTAAGTTATTGCTTATTAGACTACTGACTAATGAATGTGAAGAGACTAATGAATGTCAAGGAAGCGAGGGATGTATGCCAGGATCGTAGCAAGTGGAGGTCCTTGGGCTCTGCCTACCCCTCTTCTGGGAAAAAGGCGTGAGTTTATGTATGTATGTGTACTTAGACTACGTACTTATTTGTTGAGAAGGTTATTTTTGACATTGAATATTCTTTACCCCTAACATAAACAGATAGGTGTTTAACGTAAGTCCTGTAAATGTGACTTGATGGAGTGTTTCTAGCTATGATTCAAGAAAATCTGTTTAGCAGTTTAAAGATTAACAATCTACTTAGTTGGTAATACTATAATTACTATTTGTATTTCAGGTGACTACCATACTGAATTCGTCAGCAGAGGGAAGACAAATAATATAAATTGGACAGAAAACGGGCGACGTACCCTCAGACGTGCGTGGGCATTTATCTGCCAGCTGACGCTTACCAGGCTAAGCGCAACATCTCTGGCTGGTTGGTCACCGCCAGAAGGGCTCGACGGCGGTATTTAGTTTCTTTTTGGGCCTTATAGAAAAGGCTAAGTCGCGATCCCGCTCCAAGTCCACTCCAAGGAAAGACAGCCCTTCACACGCTGGTATTGACCTGACCGGACTTAAAGAATGCACTATGACTAAAAATACTGATCTACTAGTCTGTAATTATTCATATTAAATTCCTGCGCTATCTTATAAATAAATACCTATCATTGATTCGAATTTCTGTTTCTATTTTTACATACATACATCCGTATCTGTTCTTATTTTAATTGCACTAATCTGGTTATTTCTTGTTTTCTTTACTTTACATGTTCATTTCTTATACATAGACAATCGCATTACCAAGGTACCTTCTTCCTATTTTTTCACGGGCTCCCCATTTTTAAACGGTTTTATTTTTTAGCTTACCGTGTTTGTGTCAAGTTTGTTTGTTTGGGTCAAATCTTGCGGCAGATTTTTTAAATTTAATAATATTTAAAAGGAATGAACCATTATTTGGACCTTAAAAATAAAAGGATCACGTAAAGTAGAAAGAGGGTTTAACAATAAAAATAGCCCGTAAAGTAATGGAATATAACTATATTGTATACAGTTATGTCCTTCCAATTTTTATATGCTTTCCTCGTATTTCGGGTTAGGTCCTATTATTTTTCCTACTATTTTCTCATACAGGGTGTAACAAAAAGGGGGTTACAAGCCGAAAGGGGGTTGTTAAGGACATAATTCTGAACAACTTTCACTGTGGGACCGACTTGATGAGAGCAACTTTATTTTTCACTCCAGCTCGGCTCCAAAATGTACTGGGATAAGAAAAATAAAGTTGCTTTGATCAAGTCGGTCCCATAGTAAAGGTTGTTCACAATGATGTCCCTAACAACCCCCTTTCGGCTTGTAACCCCCTTTTTGTTACACCCTGTATGAGGAAATAGTAGGAAAAATAATAGGACCTAACCCGAAATACGAGGAAAGCCTATAAAAATTGGAAGGACATAACTGGAAATATGAGGAAGTCACCTATAAATAGTAGGAAAAGTATTAGGACCTAACCGAATATATGAGGAAGTCATCCATAAATGGTAGGAAAAATAATAGGACATAACATGAGGTATGATGAAAGGAAACATAAATAATAGGAATCATAATCATATATTGTATGCTGGTCCTACCAACGTCAAAGTGACAGTCATCTTAAACGCCGTTATCATCAGCAACATCATTATCATCGTACTTTTAGGTGATGTCAGTATGCTCCCTACTTTTGGTGAATTCATCTTAATTTACGGTGAACAGTTTTCTCAGTGAAGGAAAAAATGATTTAAATAAAAAAAAAATACAACATTTTTAATAACGTCTACTTATTTTTTTGCGGTGTACTAATTTGTTTACAAAGCCATTAATGATGATTTCATTACTTATAATCCAGAAACTTTATACATGAGCTGAGTGAGATACATGAGCTTGGGACAAATCCGGTAGTTCTGATTTTTTGCAGAATTATAATAAGCCAAGTTTGTACAGTATACCTAGGTATAATAGCATTAATTTTTCTTCCTACAAAAGGTACATCGCGCGCTTGAATGTGTGCGCGCCGTGTACGAACGCACTACAAGCAAAGAAATAAGAATGCTCCGGTAGGGATCGCACTCACACAGACGAGCTATCGCGCGTCTTTGTGAATACGTGTCGCGCGCTCCTAAACGGCCGAAGTTGGACTATTTCTTTGTTTTTCTACTCCTGTTAGTGTATTCATTCTAGATTTTTTAGCGGCAAAATTTATAACTTTAATTTATTGCTGCTATGTGATACCTATATACGAGTATATTAAAATACACGACTCTCCCGCCCCCCCCGCAATCTGCTGCACCCCTCCCCCCCTTGAAAAGTGTCCCATTTTACAGATTTTCTCAATTTTCAGGAAAACTATACAAGCTAGGACAAAATGGTCAAAGACGGAATTATTTGTCAATAAATTTCCTACAAGTATGTACTTACATTCATTTCGATACCATTTATAGTTTCCAAGCTATGGTGCATCAAAGATTACTAAAAATGTGCGCTTAGCGGAAATAAAACATTTAATACACAAAAAACAACAATATTTATTATTTTTTACAAGAAATGCGTTTAACTAAACAAAATAAACAATTGTTATTTATTTTTTATATAGTAAGTAGGTACTTAATATTTAACAAAAATCAGTATCGTCATCATTATCTTCTAAACACTTGTTGAAGCAACTAAGGCCCTGGCAATTTTTGCACATGGTGGAACAACGCAATCCAGCTTTGACACATCCACATCTTTTTCGGCAGCCTTTTTTGCAGCTGCACGATACTATTTTGAGTATCGACTGTGGAGCTGGTGATTCTGTGGTATATATGGGTGATACAAAGTTATTATTATTTTTCCAGCCCCAGTTTTCTGGGTTCAATGCGTTTCCTCGCCATAATTGTACTTGATGAAAAGTACGCATTGAATGCTGAAAAGCTGCTCCTGATGAAGGTGGTAACTTTGATAATATCACCGTACTGTTCGTCAGACCAACATATTTGTTGAAATGGACGTATCGCAACTCGTTTAAACTTTTCTCGGTTTGCTTAGCCCCATACAAGGCGAGAATATATCTTTCTCCCGCTTCTTTTACCTGCTCGTGTGAGGCATCCGGGTTATTGAAAACGTTTATCGTATCTTGCAAGTCGATCTTTTTACCGAGCAGAATAGACTGAACTTTTCCTTTGCCGTAGAATGCTGAAGTAGTATCGCAACCACTTATGGCATGCAGAAAGAGGATCGATTCCCTGCAATTTTCGACCACATTTCTTTCTATTAAGCTTCGGGTGCTAAAAAGTCTCTTGTTTACACTCCCTTGGCCCTCTTTCAGCAAGAATATATTCTTGTGTAGTGGAGTAAGACCCAGTAAAAGAACCAACTGATCTATGTCTTGCCCAACCACTACGACATTCTTGTTTCTTTCGGCTTCTTCTATTGCCGTATGAACAATGAGCATATCTGCGTCATCATTCGCTGTTAACGAGCTTATCCCCACATAGAGTGATTTGGCCAAAAGAAGGGACATACGCTGATATTTACACCGCTTATGTGAGGTACATTAAAAAATGTTACGGAGAGAAGGTAAAGAAACGAGAATGTCGTAGTGGTTGGGCAAGACATAGATCTGTTGATTCTTTTACTGGGTCTTACTCCACTACACAAGAATATATTCTTGCTGAAAGAGGGCCAAGGGAGTGTAAACAAGAGACTTTTTAGCACCCGAAGCTTAATAGAAGGAAATGTGGTCGAAAATTGCAGGGAATCGATCCTCTTTCTGCATGCCATAAGTGGTTGCGATACTACTTCAGCATTCTACGGCAAAGGAAAAGTTCAGTCTATTCTGCTCGGTAAAAAGATCGACTTGCAAGATACGATAAACGTTTTCAATAACCTGGATGCCTCACACGAGCAGGTAAAAGAAGCGGGAGAAAGATATATTCTCGCCTTGTATGGGGCTAAGCAAACCGAGAAAAGTTTAAACGAGTTGCGATACGTCCATTTCAACAAATATGTTGGTCTGACGAACAGTACGGTGATATTATCAAAGTTACCACCTTCATCAGGAGCAGCTTTTCAGCATTCAATGCGTACTTTTCATCAAGTACAATTATGGCGAGGAAACGCATTGAACCCAGAAAACTGGGGCTGGAAAAATAATAATAACTTTGTATCACCCATATATACCACAGAATCACCAGCTCCACAGTCGATACTCAAAATAGTATCGTGCAGCTGCAAAAAAGGCTGCCGAAAAAGATGTGGATGTGTCAAAGCTGGATTGCGTTGTTCCACCATGTGCAAAAATTGCCAGGGCCTTAGTTGCTTCAACAAGTGTTTAGAAGATAATGATGACGATACTGATTTTTGTTAAATATTAAGTACCTACTTACTATATAAAAAATAAATAACAATTGTTTATTTTGTTTAGTTAAACGCATTTCTTGTAAAAAATAATAAATATTGTTGTTTTTTGTGTATTAAATGTTTTATTTCCGCTAAGCGCACATTTTTAGTAATCTTTGACGCACCATAGCTTGGAAACTATAAATGGTATCGAAATGAATGTAAGTACATACTTGTAGGAAATTTATTGACAAATAATTCCGTCTTTGACCATTTTGTCCTAGCTTGTATAGTTTTCCTGAAAATTGAGAAAATCTGTAAAATGGGACACTTTTCAAGGGGGGGAGGGGTGCAGCAGATTGCGGGGGGGGCGGGAGAGTCGTGTATTTTAATATACTCGTATATAGGTATCACATAGCAGCAATAAATTAAAGTTATAAATTTTGCCGTTTTGCCCATACATTAAAATCTAGAATGAATACACTATGTACTGTTATCTGTCTTTTACTTGGTCACGAACACTAATATAAGAACATACATAATTTGAGTTCACCAAACATCAACGTGGCAGTAAGTATAATGTTTGAGTAACAGAATTTTTAGCATTTAGACTTGTAATCGGTTGTCTTTTTGATAAAACAAATTGCATTAATTGCATTAATTGTATAGGTTTAGATCAATAAAAAATATAATTTAGCTTATTTTGATGTTGTAAATACGCTGCTGTCCTGTTGACGGTTTTAATTATCGGATACAGAGCAGAAATAGGCGCCGTTATAAAGAGCGTCGGTCTTAATGGCAACGTCGCTGATCCGTAGATCAAAAGCAAACCACGTGTACTTACATTAAAAAACCATTCCACAATTCAAATATTACCAACTATTAGCAACTGGATAAAGTACATGATTTACTAGAAAAATCTCTGATACTTTAAAAAAGCATTTATAGCATTACAAAATTCGAAATATTACAAAAATTGCCTTCAAAACTAGTATTCTAAACATGAAACAAGTGAAATTATTTCATATCTAACTTACCTATGTATAGAGAATTCTTAGACAGTAAATTAGTCTATGTACCAAGGACCCTTGATCCTGACTTGACCAATTACCCATATAATAACCCAATAGCCCATGAAGCAGGTGTGGGAGGGGTTTTTTGCCTAATTAGGGGCGCACCTAATTAATGACGGGGTCGTTTTCGCTAATGAGGGCATCGCTATGTAAAAAAAAGGTCAGCAGCCAAATTTTCTGAAAAATGCGATCCAGCTCACCCCCAGGTTTGAGCCAGAACGCACTAATCCTATCTACTTTCTTACACGCTTAGTAACTGGATCCTACAACTTTGACCTCGTCTGGGGGCTGAACGCAACGTCGTAATGGTCTGTTATTTTGGATAGGGTATGTTTTTGGGAGTATACAACAACATATGCAAGAATCAGCCTTGAGGCTATAAGATAAATTTTGACCCTAATTTTGCAACTTCAGGACAGTCTGGCAGGTATTTAGCAACGCCCTACTGGTCTGGCAATGTTACCTCAAGATTACCAGCATAAAAAACTATAGATTAAACCAAAAACTACCCTTGTGGCCATCAGATATTTTTCCGTGCATCTTTGCAAGTTTATCATCCTCCCCTGGGTGAACGCAACCGGACCGGGGTGCCAGACGTTGATATTTGTGTCTCGGAGTACACGTAAAGAATGGAGAAATAGAGTACTTACAGATAACACGTATAAATCTACCATTTTTCATATGTTTAGTACCTGAGACCTACAACTTTGACCTCGTCTGGGGGCTGAACGCAACGTCCTAATGGTCTGTCATTTTGGATAGGGTATGTTTTTGGGAGTATACAACAAGATATGCAAGAATCAGCCTTGAGGCTATAAGATAAATTTTGACCCTACTTTTGCAACTTCAGGACCGTCTGGCAGGTATTTAGCAACACCCTACTGGTCTGGCAATGTTACCTCGAGATTACCAGCATAAAAAACTATAGATTAAACCCAAAACTATCCTTGAGGCGATAAGATATTTTTCCAGATTTTTTTGCAAGTTTACGGGTCTCCCCTGGGCAAACGCAACCGCTCCGAGGTGCCAGACTTTGAGATTTGTGACCGGAAGTAGACCTAAATAAGGGAGAAACAGAGCATTTTCATGAGGAAATAAGTTGGAAATTTCACCCTTGCCTCCTAGACCATAAACAATGCAAGTATGATTTTGTACGTCTACGGCATTGTTACACTAATACCAGCCGCTACGTCGCATATACCGCACACGCACAAAGTATTTGTGATATATATATTTTTTTGTGGTAACGATTTTTATTGTCTGTTAGACTTAGTTTAGTACCTACTTAAATGATATGTTATAGTACTTATAGTCGTTTCTTTGTAGTCGCTCTCGAATAGACATAAAATTAGTTGTTTATCTTAAATACTCATTAAGTGAAATGTAATATTTCTTTTGAGTAAATAAATGTCTTTAACCAGAAATACTGTGCTATGGCTGTATTGTTTCAGGAGATGCACCCGAGGACGGGTGATGGTCAGTGATGGCCGTGTCGGGAATTCGTAGAAGCACTCTCAAGTACTTCGGGGTGCGGGCAGCGGAGGAAGGACCGGCAGAGATTCAGCGAGCCCTTGTCGTGCGCGGACGCACATGCGTGTTGACGAGTGATTAATTTGATAATTGGAATAATTACCTAGTGTTAGAGATTTATCAAGGACAATCGACCTGTAATATTGTGTAACCTAATTAAATCGTGTAATGGACTAATTTGACTGTTTTTATCATCTCGGGGAGCCCACTGGTGATTTACCCATCAAAATGCCCACAGATGACGAAATAGCTAATTTGCAGAACGAAACTGCGACAAGTATATACTGGTAACGGTAAGTATTATTGCTGATTATATGGTGACAAGGAAATATATTTGTAGGTAATTCAGTACGTTCATAACGAAATAAGGAAAATAAATAAATAATTTCCTAATCGTTAAATATTTACATACTACCACAGATTATATAATAGTTCTTATACTACCTACAATGTCTCGGTGTGGATGAGAACAATGACGTATGATTCATTTATTTATTATTAACATTAAGCATTAACTAACACTATATTTAAACTTAATGACAAAATCTGAGGAATGTTCATTCCCTTATTTAAATCAGGAACGAAATCAGACCCCACAAATTTCAGACCGATTTCAATACTACCGGCATTTAGCAGTGTTCGAAAAACTTATTCTCAATTTGCCGAAGCGCCAAAAGAATGAGACATGTGAAAGAGCCCTTGAGGCCTAGTTGCAAAAATACATTATTTCATTTCATTTCATTTCAACGACGAAACGACTGACGGAACAATGATCGTCGAATCAATATTCAACATGGCGGTAACCTCGTGTTTGTCCTTCTCGGCCTTCACGAGGCTCTCGTCATGGGGGATGGTGAAGTCGACGTGCACTGCCCGGCGCTTGGTTCGATCTACTACCACTATATCAGAATTGTTGGCTACACTATTGGTGATGATAGATTGATACCAATAGAGCGTGGCACGACCATTTTCGAGAAATGCCATCGGTGCATACTTATAGTACGGTAGCTCAGACCCCACAAGACCATATCGAAGAGCAAGTTGCTGGTGAATGATCCTGGCTACTGGATCATTATTATTAACGTATGCCCTACATGCCTTATTTTTTCATCGAATTACAGAGGTAGGAATACATATGAACCTCGAAATACAGAGGTCATAAACGTAAAATAATGGTTTCTCCGAGATATAGATGCTGGAAACAGGTAAATTGGGTACATAGATATAATTTCACATTCTAAGTTGATTTAAACAGATGTGTGTAACAGACAGACAGTATGTGTAAAAAATCATTGCCCCGAGCATTTCAACTGAATGACCGAAGTTCGGCCGCCTAGAGACTAAACGGTTACACATATGACATATGAATGCTGTTATGAGCGGGAAATATGAGTCTGCATACTACAAGTGCGTTTCGAATGTTTATATGCAGCACTAAGTTATTTTTGGCAAAGTATATCTAAACCTAATCGAACAAAGTCGAATGTGTCATGTTTTTGCTAAGGCTCTAAATAGAATGAAAAAGTACTTAACGACAACATGCTCATTTCTTACTGAAAACTGTTTTTGTAACGACGATCTAACAGTGAACACGTTTAAAAGGATGTATAATTATAATAAAAAATAAAGCAATTGACGAAACAAAGAAAGTTTACTTTCAAAATTTATATAGTATTCGGCAAAGTGCCAATACAATCTGCAGTCCGAGTACGAATGAATTGAATCGAAGTGTATTATTAAGTTCATTACTGCGAGATTGTCGGATATAAGGTAGGTACTTAAGAAGAACCGCTGATGCACCTAATTTCAACATACGTTCAACGTCCATTTCGTGCACTGTGATGAAACGTTGAAATTAATTATAATGTCTTTGTTCCCGTATCCCGAAAGCTTAATAAGGAAGCGCCTTGTCCGAGGTGCTCTTGCACTTAAGGATTTTTATCACCTACTTACTGCTCCCAACTCTAAATATAAGTAAAGGTTATTACTCTTTTTGACAAAGGCGCTTATCCTGTCCAATCTTTGATAGTAATATCTTTCACGATAAAGTTATCACGAAAATCAACCGTTTCATTGTCTTATTGTTTTTAACCTCCGACGCAACTAAGTAGTTGCATATGTCTAACAAGATAAATGCATGTTATTCTTTTTATTTATTTATTTATCCAAGACAAAAAATACAGGTTGGCAGAATTACATAACCCTTTATTCGTCTGTTTTACTTAATTTACATATGGGACTCCTGATACCGGGCATTACTTGCAGAACTTGGCTGTAGCTTTAAAAGGCTGAATGGGTGAAAGAAAATAGTGTTATTTGGACAGTATGTAACACTTACTTTCGCTATTACATTTTTAAGGTTCCTTACCCAGAGTTACTAAGACACCGCTGTCCGTCTGTCACAGGGCTGTACCTTTTGAACCGCAATAGGTAGACTAGAAATTTTCACAGAATGTTCCCGCTATGGCTATGACAACATAGAATTAAAAATAAAAGGGTGTCCCCATACAAGAAAAGTATTTTCGTGGTGTTTTTTTGCTCGACAGTGGTACGGAACCCTTCGTGTGCGGATCTGACTCACACTTGGCCGGTTTTAATCATGATTTTCAATGTTGGATTTTGAAATACGTAATTGCTAGAGCACGCATCATTAGACCTGTAATATGGTGCAATTTTCTGGATATGGCTAGTTTATAATGCGCCCTTTCGTGAAAAAGGTCCATTTGTTCAGGTAATAGCAGCTATTTCGCAATCACGCCAGTGACGGTCGAACGATGCAATGCCCTTACATTATACTTTCCAAATGCCAATATTTACTTCAGTTTCCACGATTAATACTAATTTAAAAGTAAAACAATTTGAACCGTGTACCGGGTTTGTTATACCTACAGTGTATTTTTTTTTTTAAACTGACAAACTCGCAACCCATTCCCGGGCATAGCGATTGTCGGACCAGGTGGTTGGCCGTGGCGTTCCCTGGGGTCGAACCAGGTCGCTGGCCAGACCACCCTCGGGTGTCCGACTGTGTGACACACACAGTCGACACGCAGGTCGGGCTGGGTGGGTACCGGGGGTGCCTGGAGTCGAACCAGGTCACCTGGCCCGGCGACACAGTGTATTCACAATCAAGATTAATGAAAACTGTTACTGATACTTTGTACAGCAATACAATACAAATACCGCATTTTTGCTTTCCCGAGTCTATATTTGTTATTTGTCTCAAAGTTACGTGATATCATCCTAATGGTACATTGTTTATTTAAATTAGTATTAGCCTGCTTGATCAGTTTCCACGTGACTGCGTCATGCATTTAATGAGCACTGCAATTATTTGCTCGATTCTATTTATTTATGTTTCTGTATGGCCACGTTGTCAACGGATGCATCCCATTAGACACTATTTTTAACAGACTTCAAAAACAGGTTCCCTAGTCGGTAGCTTTTTTATCTTTGTTATGTTCAGGGACAGTGTTTTCAAAAAATCTTAAAAAGTAGATATACGGTTTTGAAAATGGTGTCGTTTGGTAAGAGAAGATTAAATTAGGGCGCGCAAGGGGCACGCAAATTAAGTACGGTAATCCCGATTCAGAACCAACAAATAATGTCTGCTTCAATATTCGTTTGGTCAATAGGTTCTTAGGATTCTTCTGTCAAATCAAATAAAGTAGTAACTTTTTGTGGTCAGTTGTACAATCGAAGACACTGCTAACTGACCACTTGTCACCCTTATTACAATGTATTAACCCATTCATTGCCGAAGACGTGAATTCGCGTCATCGCTTATAAGGCGGCGGCACCGCGGGGAGTGTAGAGGCCGCGTCCCGATTTGCCCCAGGACCCGAATGTCCTGGTTAACTTCACTCCGACCTCGCTCGGGCCCAGCTAAGTTTCTTGCCGGAGTCTTCTTAGCTGGGCTAGGTTTTAGCGAACCGGCACCTAAAACTCCCATTAGTTCGATACACAAGTTCACATAAGGACAGGATGACCCGAGTCATCCTTCCCGCTGGTCCGTTGCTCACTCTGAGCAATCAGCGTAAAGTCAAGGTGGCCCTGGCCAAACGACCTGGTTCGACTCCAGGCGTGAAGCCCCCACCTAGCCCGATCATATCGAGGTGGACCGGACTAAGTGACCTGGTTCGACCCCAGGCACTCCCGGCTCCCACCCAGTCCGACCAACTCAGGGTGTCTGGATAAGTCAATAACCGGTATCAGTCGGAATAACTTTTGAAAAAATCTACTTTTGATATTGTCAGTTATGCACAAAGTAATATATTTCAATGAGTTAATGGAATTTATTACCAATAATAAGTGGAGAGTATCCATATTTCTTAGCAACTGACGTTCGAATAACACGGAGTTAATACCGCGAATAATCTAGGTTGAAATAAATAACTCTGTTTAATTGTCTAGCAGTTGCTGCACTGTTTTATCACCATTGTTATCATGGTACATGCGGTGCATTGCATAAAATATAATGTACAAAGATATTTCAATAAAAATGTATTTGACGAACCCGGAATCTACAAAAATTTATAAAAAATATTCTTTTTACATTTCTTCAACAGCGTATAAGTAACATTTCCATGGAAATTGTAATGAATTTGGATTACCGCAAATTTTTTTTTTGTATAATAGCTTTCACTCCTCGCTGATTTTAGTAAAGAGTATTTTAGGTACCCCGTAGATGTGTATACGTAGATGTAGGCATTTCACACGAGAAGAGGTTCGGTAAAACTTTGGTTTATTTGAAGGATATGTTGAGGAATCCTAACCCAAATAATAAAGATTATATACAGTTTAGAATTTAGATGTCGGAAATAGACTACATAAGTCTGAATTGAAAAGTCGACGCCCAAACTGCAAGTGGATCAAATATCCTGTGAAAAATAACTACGTATTTGCGGCACTCGTGAATGAGGGTGTTTAAAAATCATAAATCCACCAGGTGGCAGCAGGGTGGCGAATGGTCTTTTTGACAGTAGGTGTCAAAATCCACCAATCACATCACCTGATTTTGACATCTACTGCCAAATAGACCATTCGCCACCCTGCTGCCACCTGGTGGATTTATGATTTTTAAACACCCTCATTGCGATAAAAACCGTTGGACTGCTGATGCAAAAATATAAATTAAATTAGGTACCTAAGAAAAAAATATTTAATACCTATGTGCAATACTACGTGTCTCTTATAAGTAAATACCTACTTGACTTTTAAAATGCTTTTTTACCTATAAAATTTGTATTCTTGTAATAGAAGTGTTGCGGTCACCTCACCACATAGCGGGAGCGTACCTACTTCGCCCAAAGGCTGAGCTCCAGCCTTGCAATACAGTGGGGCAACGCAGCAAGGGCCCTGGGAACCATGCCTTGGGCGGGTGTCAGTGGCGTAGATAGATACCAAGGTACTTACTATAAGACCCCGAGCAAAAAAATAATGGACCCCATGAAAACCAATACGGCTCTAGAGAGGGAGAAAGTTTAGTCTTAGGTATGGTATATAGCAGGTTAAACTTTAAACTCGTTTGATAGGTTTAAGGGCTCCCCTGAGCTTGGGGGTCCCTGTGCATTGCTTCGCCTAGCCCGCACCTTAAAGTTACGCCATTGGCAGGTGCCCAAATGCCCAAGCAGTGGGACTAATTAATTCAATACCATTTCATTACATTATATAACTACTCAGATGCGTAGTTTATTTTGTTTTTATTTATAGTTTAATTGTGATAGACTATTATTTTCGCGTTTCCACAGGACACTAATGTATGAGTAACAAATAAACAATAAAATAAGCAATCGGATCTGAACCCGGAGTTGGAAATATGTATGTAGGTATAAAGTATATACTGGTAACGGTAAGTATTATTGCTGATTATATGGTGACAAGGAAATATATTTGTAGGTAATTCAGTACGTTCATAACGAAATAAGGAAAATAAATAAAATATTTCCTAATCGTTAAATATTTACATACAATATTTACACTAGCAAGTTCTAGAAAACATTTATATTTTCGTGATTTGTTCTCGCGAAGCATTAGTAGGTAAGTCAGGTTGATACGAAGCCATAGTAAACACAGATTAGTATATCAATGGGGTCTGGTGCGGTTAAGTCTCCGAATCCGAAATATATATGTACATTATTTAGGTAGATGAGACTGCACGGCTCAGTCTGATACATTAGTACATTGTGTATCAAGGGCGGTAAGTAAGGAATTACAAACGAGTGTTTGTTACAAGGCCGAGGCGAAGCCGAGGGCTTTAATAACACGAGTTTGTAATTCCTTTACCGCCCGTGGCACACACAATGTTTTTCATCACACTTGTGAGGAAATCTGATTAAAATAACCTTACTTAACCTAAATAAAATTGTAAAACTGACAGTGACATTAGTGACATTATCCATAGACAATGCGGATTCACGTCACGTTCGGAAACCATAGCGGCAAAGACTTAAAATGGTTGATTTTATTTTTGCAAAATACTGAAATGCACTATTTAAACATTTAATTAATGTTACAGAAATATGTGTTTACATGTATTTGCAATAACAGTTCTCTTTAAATAAAAATTTCAGTAATAAAAGTTAAAAAAAGTACGTTGGCGTTTCCTTTGAACATGACAAATAAGAGTAAAACAGAACCAGCGTTGAAGTGCAAGTGCAAGTGTGATGAAAAATAATTTTCATCACACTTGCTCGAAAATGGTGTCATTACATGTAGGTTTTGCGGGCCGTAAATGACCTATTACGCCCTAGGGCGTAATGGTTTTCTTTTTAAATTTGAAACGCTGGTTCTGTTTTAGTCTTATTTGTCATGATCAAAGGAAACGCCAGCTTACTTTTTTAACTTTTATTACTGAAATATTTATTTAAAGAGAACTGTTATTGCAAATACATGTAAACACATATTTCTGTAACATTAATTAAATGTTTAAATAGTGTATTTCAGTATTTTGCAAATATAAAATCAACCATTTTAAGTCTTTACCGCTATGGTTTCCGAACGTGACTTGTCGTCTTGATATATGTCACTAATGTCACTGTCAGTTTTACAATTTTATTTAGATTAAGTAAGGTTATTTTAATCAGATTTTCTCACAAGTGTGATGAAAAACATTGTGTGTGCCCGGGCGGTAAAGGAATTACAAACTCGTGTTGTTAAAGCCCTCGGCTTCGCCTCGGCCTTGTAACCAACACTCGTTTGTAATTCCTTACTTACCGCCCTTGATACACAATGTACTAATAGAATCGTGTAAGGAGTAGAACCTGCAGTAGGTATCGCGACCTAGTGGGCCCAACTTAGGTACACAGAACTTGGAATTAGAATGGTTGCCGGAATACTTCGCTAAGTGGCTACCTCTACCTTACCCAACTCAGGTATGCGCAGCAGTACCTACCTACAGACAAAAGGCGTGATGGGTTCGGCGAACCAACTTCTTTATGCTTAAAACGGGTCCTAAAGGAATGTCAAATATCTTTGTTTATTTTCAGACTATTGTTTATTATTCAAGCACTGCATTTCTACACGAATCGATGAAAAGAATATGCTTCACAAGAAGGGTTCTGTTCTGATTATTGAATTCGCGACTTAAATTATGCCGGTGGAGCTTACAAAATTCAATTAAATTATAATTAGGTACCTACATTCGTCTCATCAGACTATTTAATCAACACATACACAAAGGGTCATTGACTGACACACACCTTGAAAGTAAGTTACCTAGTTAGGTAGATTGGTAGGTATATTGTTTTCAATAAGTAAATAACCCGACAGAGGCCAGGGTTTAATTAACGTTAAAGTTAGGACGTATTTTTACCTTAGTTGGTTAACTTAAGAATATAATTATATATAGGTAATTTCGAAACGTTTGTTAAATGGAGATACGAAGTAATTTTAACTTATGCCTAATTACACTCAACGTGTTGAAATATGTAGGTCAGTTGAGTTGACATTAGATTAACTATCTAGTTAATCTGTCACTACTAAGTCTAATACACATGAGAAATGAAATAAATAAATATTAAGCGATAGTAGAAATTATACGCAGACATCGAACGAATCAGTTAAATAATAAATAAGCAACAACATGACGTCCATATGCCTACGGTAGTCAAATAGCGCGGCGAGCAACGGTTAGGTATATTACTGAATGAAAAAGTCTTAATTTTTGACACAAACACTCACCCTTCTGAACGTGTCTCAAATTGGCCGCCGGCTGGCTATAGGTTATGACTGAAGCACTGTGCCACGTGCTTTATAAATAGAAAAAGCGATACGTCCGACCGGCACGCGAGTTAAAATCGTAGTGAGTGAACGCACGCAGCGAACGAGCGGTCAGAACGGCACGACGCTCCCGCGGTGGCGCTCGGCCGAATACAACACGATACACAGCCGGCGCCGCGCTCGTTCGCGAGCAACCGCCTTGGAATGTTGCATCATGTCAGCCGCATACGAGTAGCGCCCTTGGGACTACACCATAGAAGCATCAATATCTGTAGTAAGTATCCTAAGCTCTGTCTGCTGCACCGTGTCCATCTTCCTAAGGGCCTTGAATAAATTAAATGTTATCAGTATATTATCTACAGTTGGCTGAAGAGATAAGAACAATTCCTATTTCATACGAATACGTGTAGTTATAATAGTACTAGCTGTGAACCCGGCTTCGCCCGGGAAAAATGTAAAAAATCACAAACCCCCGTTTTACTTCCTTAGAAATATTTTCTTATTTTTAACAGACATTACAAAAAGGAGGATGTTGAACTGATGGCTGAGTTCCAAACATTAAAATAATGTTGAAGTCGTTTTTGGTTTAAATTATCCAAATTAAATTATTGTTGTTACACTATATTTCCCGTTAGTGAGCACAGCTCTCCCCTTTAAATTAGAATCGCCCCGGTCCAGAGGCGGCGTTAGACGTAGGCGACGTGGGCCACCACCAACGCCACGCGGTCCAAGGGCCCTCGCGCCTCGACGGCAGCACAGCAAAAAGAGCTTCGTCACCAGTTAATAATACCATTAACCGTCTTCATGGAACAGCAAAGGGCCTCGCGAAATATCTTTTGTCCACAGCAAATTTAGGTCTTGCTGCGCCACTGTCCCGGTCCCGGGCAAACTCTGGCCGGGACCCGGCGGAAGAAATACATCTAAATCATCCCACTATCTTCGCCGCGGCCGGCCCCATCCTCGTCATCCAATTTGTGGCAGCCACTTAGCGTCAGTTTAGTCAACCTATGTGTGTGGCAGATGTGGCTAGCCCGGGCACAGTCCATCTTCAACCTGGCGGGTTTGGACCCTGCATCAGCAACGCGGTTTTGTATGCGCAGTGTGGTGTTCCAGACCCGGTCAGTTCGTGTCACTCCTCTTTCAATTTAGACCTTCTTCAAAAAGTATAGAATCATCTTATGGAGTTTATGTTTAGTTTATTTTATGGAACGGTTCCTGTGTATGTAGAAGTGCCCGCGAGAGGTAAAAATTAAGATGGCGCTACTATCACAGGTGGGTAAATGTTGCAGCAAAGCGCCAAAAATTATTTGACTTTTGTTAATTCATTAGTGAAAATTGTTAATTTAATAAAAAAACATGTGACCTACATACTTAACTGATTCCCCGTATAAGATAGTTATCCTTACCTCTATCCTCTATATTATGGGGGCAAAATTAACATCCATCCACTATTTTGCCCTCAATAGAAAAGGAATTTTCGAAAGAATTAGTAAATATTTGAACATTCCCACCTCCAAGACAAAATAAAAAAACATTAGGGAATATGCATAATATTTCTTGTTTACTTGAACGAAAGCTCTTTCATATAAGAAACAGGAGGCAAAAAGTATTTTTCGAATAAGTATAAAAATAACCAAGATACCATCAAAGATTCAAAAAATCAAAAAACTTACTATAACATCATAGTCCATGTCTTACCAACAGGTGAGATAAAAGTTAAAAAATTAAACTTAAAAAGCTACAATACCGAGTTTCGCTCAAGTCACCACTTCAGAAGGATTAAATACAAAAGTGCATCAAAACTGCCTATTCCTTGTTTTTTAAGCTTAGGATTTTAACTGTCATTTTCGCCTGACGTTGGTTCGTTTTCAGCAATGAGACAATAATATTGAGCAATTTTCACTTATGTCAGTAATTTATTAGGTACGTTTTAAAAAATAAAGCAAGATGCATAATATTTTCCTGTTAAAAGATCGTTTTCTTTGAAATAATATTCGTAAGGATATCGCACGATTTTTCTAATTAAAAAACACCGTAAACTTACGTCGCGGTCAAAGTCACACGTTACGCGCGCTTCCTTAAACTATATCAGTTTCCGAACGCAGCAAAGAAACATGGCCGACTGTTTTTGGCGTTATTCGTATTATTTTACATCTTTATACGCTTATTTCTCCGTTATACGAATTTTGCGGATATAAGTTGTCGATTCGAAAGTGTTATTTTTTTACGCTTTAATTTTTGAGACGCTTTTCGTTCAGGTCTACCGTAGGGCCCGGCTAAATTATTAATATAGATTACATTTTGGCACGTCAAAACTTGGGCAGCGCGTCACAGCCACAGCATAGGTAATATTGGTGACGTATTTTGTTCGCTCTTACGATTTGTTGACATGAAATTCGCTATGGTGACGGTAAATGAGTATACCTATGTAGGTACCAAACCAAGCAAGTAAATGTTGCTGATTAAACTGATTTGATTAAGTTTACCAAATAGTTGTCGTGCTCTTTTCCACGTACTTATGTAGTATTTCTTGTAAATATTGTCGTGCCTTAAGGCCGGACAGAGAGTACCTATTATTTTTTATTTTTTAGGCATTTTGCTGCAATAACTTTGTTATTTGTTGTTCGCAATTGCTTCAACATTTTTATATAATGAAAACTACGTTAATCCTGCCAATATTACAAATGCGAAAATGTGTTTCTTGATTTTTCCTTATCTCACGCACGACTTTTTGGACCTGAAATGTGGGTCAAAGACGCTACTTACTTCAAATTGCCACTTGTTAATAACGACAAAATTTGTTTCTCTATTATACCAGTAACTTCTTAGTCCAATTCATTATAATTGGGAACGTCACAAATACTAAACCTCTAAAAACACCGCGAACAGAAAAAGTCTGTGAACCCCCGCCGGATTTAATATTAAGGTGGGTTTAGACCAAACGATTTCTAACACATTCTAACCATTCATTTCTACCAAATTCTTTGTGTACACACAAAGAATTTGGGAGAGTAGGGTTAGAATGTGTTAGAATTCGTTTGGTCTAAACCCACCTTTACAAGAAGGCAGTTTATTCGATGTGTACAACAGCGACAGGGTGTATTCAAATAATTATATTGCATAATAAGTAGGTATTAGTGTAACGACTATGATAATAACCAGTCCAATCGTTTCACGCAATGCATGTCACAGCAGTCAACTCGGATTAATAACGGTTCAATATGTTGTTGAATTAGGTATAATGAGGGCGCTCATTCTATTATGTATGTACCTATTTCAATGCGTGTACATATCGTAGGAATTTCATTCGTGTGTTCTATTTTATTAAATTATTTTAACTAATACTAAACTATTTTACTAAATATTTCAATGCTTAAATGTAGACAATAATATTATCAATTACTTATGTATAATAAACGAACATAGAAAGTTAAATAAGTATGTTTGCTTGCTAAGTGCTTGCTTTAACAAACATTAAAAAATAAACCGATTAGATACCCTCCTCCTTTTTGTGAAGTCTGTTATAACTGCTGACTCACCCAGCCCCCACTGACTGACTCATCAACACCCTTCCCAAACCCGCCAATCTAGAAAGCTGAAACTTTACATGCATACCTATACCCTTTATGACGTATTGTACAAAAATAAAGGAAAAGTTAATAATTTACAAAGCATTTAGGATTTGTTTTACAATTACCAGTATGTACTTAGGTACAGTCAACTGCAGAGAAAAGTTTCTCCGATATAAACATAAAATATCGTATCCGTATCGCATCGTTCCTTTAAAATAAATCTCACGAAGTTTAAATGCTTAATTACTTAACGCGAACTCATTTGCAAGTATTCAGTCAAGAGAAGGCGACGCTCTAAAAGGCAGGTTTACGGTTAAGAAAATTACAACGTTGTGCCCATCATTATTAGTACAGGAACGAGCAATTCGCGGAAATCGTTTTAACAATTGGGCGACTTTTTTTGCAATTAATAAACAGCGTCCGATAACACCGTCGGTAGCCCCTGTTGATTAACCACGATGTAAAACTGTAATTAATACATCATTCAACATAATATTAAAATAACCACTTCGAACTAAACTATTCAATGAAATAAAAAATGCAAGAGTTACTAAAAAAATACCCAGATCGCTTATAGGTGAAGAGTTTCCTCTATTTTTCCAAGATCCCATCATCACATCCTGACCTGGTGGCCATGGGATCAACTGGGAGCCTAATAGGCTCAGCCATAGACACTGAAAATAATAGTATTTTATGCAACAGTTGTATAAGAAGGTTCAAAAAATGCGAATTGCGTGAGTTGCGATACGAGCCGCGAATGCGGCGAGTATCGCAAATAGAGACGCAATGAGCGTTTTTTGACTTAATTATACAACGTTGCATACAATACTTTTTCTACGACTAGGTTAAAATATAAAATACATGGACGTCACGCGTGTCTCGTCCGGTCTCTCCGAGTGTGTACAGCCGGCATGACAGTTGTGTCTATGGTAAACTTTTTTTTGATATGGCTGGTGACACGATGTGACGATAATTAAAATACTTTTTTTTTATGTTGGCATCAATGAATTTAATTCGGAAAGTTTTGTTTTTCTTATGAATCGTAGGAATTAATTGTTTGTTAAGTTGGTAGTTGTGAATTTTTATCGTGAAGTTAGAATTGAGCGCTTAATCCTTGACCTAAGTTTAACTTAGATTTAGAAGTCGGTGGATGCTAGCAATAACGTAAAGTGACTATAACGACACTAGTGCTGTTATGGGGAATAGAGTATAGACTTCTCTGAACTCATATTATGTATGTTCTTATATTAGTGTTCGTGACCAAGTAAAAGACAGATAACAGTACAGGAGTAGAAAAAGAATTTTACAAATCGGTCCAGCCATGTTCTTATTCAAGTTATCGGGGAACATATTTAAAAAAATCGATGCAACGAAAACCCCTATTTTTTAAGTCGGTTAAAAAGGATGGACATAACTTGACAATGTTTTTGTAACATATATAGATACAACAAATCAAAGTACATATATAGAAAATTTAAATGGCATTCATGATGTAATTTACCCACATTAAAAACTAATAAAGGAACATTATGTTTCTTTCATATAAAGAATGTTTTTGTAGGTAAATAAAATATACGTAAAAATTCGTTTGTAGTTTGACTGTATCTTGACAGCGAAGGCCTTCCCCGGAAAGGTTAAACCTAGCCTAGACAGTAACGCGAAGCGTTCAATAACAGGTTTTGATGAATTATAAAATGAAGACGTTAAACTTGTGTTGGTTTAAATGAATATGCGTAACGCTAGAAGCGTAGGCAGCGGTTTTCAAAGTGTCGCCATTCTCGTAAACGTGTTCAGTTTCAGCGAGCGGTGGGCGCGGGCGGCATGACGCGGGGCCGCCGTGGGTTACGTCAGCCAGCCGGCCCTAGCGCCACTACGTCACGGCGTGTCGTACACCGTTAGCTAGGTGGTTTGCGGTCCACGTACTCGGCCTGATAACCGAGGATCTTAATGTAGTGTGTAGTAGTGGGAGAACGGACTTTAACACCCTTTAAATAGCGTCTGTATCGGAACTCTGTATTCGATGAGTTTATTAAAGTTCTAACTATTACAAAACTTGTTGATAAATAACAGATATTAAAATTTGTAAATAGATAAAAATATTTATATTAACACGTTCACTGCGTTAGGTAGGAGATGAAAACCATCTCGTGCATGTCTTTCACTCGGTGCGGCGCCCGATTTCGTATTTTTCATTTCTGTGTGTATGGCAGAGACAAATATATATATTTACTTCCTGCTTGAAGATTAACTCAATAACGTATTAAAAAAAACGGAGATCGATTAGGTCCCTAACGCACTGAGTAATACTCTTTTACACTAGAAGTCTCATACGCACTGAAATATAGCTTGGTTATAAGTTCTTATAGGTCTCAAACGCACTGGATGAAAGTTTCTTAAAAACAGTCCCGCAGCGAACGTGCTAAACAATAACTGGCCAAGAGCATGTCGGACCATGCTCAGTGTAGGGTTCCATAGCCGTATCTATAAGGAAATGCTACAGATAGAAATAAAACTAAAAATAAACAACTGGCAAAAAGTCTTAAATGCCGTGTAATTCAATGGCATTTAAAACCTTTTGGCTGAGAAGTTTTTCGGCAATAACATCAAAACGGTTTATTCGTTACTATTCAAAATAATTTTCGTTGAATGTATTTATTAAGCGTTACCTTCCAGATTTTTTTCATATTTTTTGGATTTACGGTTTAAAAGTTAAAGGGAGGGGGACACAATTGACAACATTTCATTTTAAGAACACTTTAAAATGTATATACGATTCGAAAGCATTTTGTCTCCTGAACACTACACTATTTTTATATTTTTTTTGTATCGCTTAATATAAAAAATACAAATGAATAAAAAATATGTTCTCATTTTACCAGTTCTACGGCACAATAGATGAAATGCCAGTGCCTTTTGCCACAGAAAAAATAAGCTGTCATAATTTTGAATTTGACATTGTCAATGCATACTGTGAGATTGCTTACTTTTTTTCGATCGCGATAAGACTAAAGTAATGGTTTATTCTACCGTAGAACTGTAGTTACGCCCTTTTAGAATAAGTAAATATTAATATATTAATTATAAATTAATTACAAATCCTGGTGAAACAAATAAACTATCAGCGTATTCGTCTTTTCAAACCAAATACAGAGAACTAATAAAATTAAAGGCTCAAAAAAATGAAAGGTTGTCAATTTATGCAACTTTCGGAGCGATTATTTCCGAAAGTATTCACTTAATCAAAAAAAAGTACATGAAAGCCTTATAATGTTTTTAAAAGAACTATCTAATTATGCACCTCACGTTGATGTTAGCTGAAAAAAAAATTTTAGCTTCTGTTACATGTATGGAGTGCCCCCTCTAGATTTTTTATTTTCATTATTTAACTACCAAACTTATACTCCGGTTTTTTTAGAGGTGAAAATTTGGTAAACAAAGTTGACATCTGTCAACTTGAGGTTTTTTATCAGGTACATTGTGTGGCTACATTGTGCAATTAATTTCATTTGATAGTGAATACTTGATTTTTATGTACGTTTGCAATTTACATAATTAAAAAATCAAGAAAAAAACTCATTTCTTTTATTTTACTTACATTATTCTAAAAGCAAAAATGTGATTCATTTTTTGCCTATTATTTTAATCATTTGTAGATATGTTGCACAATAAAATACCCAAAGAGGCAGAGGTTTTGAAGCTATGGTCAGGTTTTTAACGTCGTTGACGTTATGATCAGTTTGTCAACACAGTTGCGAATAAAAAGTAATATATATCTTTAGAACTTCTGTTTTTGTATTTATTTTGTGATTTATCAAAGTAAAAAGTGTGTGTCTGTAATAAGCTGCGTTGCGCGCATAAGAATAATGAAATTAGAGTCACTTTATGAGCACGTATGTCGAAAATCTTTTTTAAATATACATTAATATATTACTATGCTTTGGCTTGGCCTACTAAGTGGGTACTTTAGGCTTATAAGTAATGAATTAATATCGGACAACGAAAACGACATAATAAATATCATGTACTTTTAAATTGTTCATTGATAATTACAAATGTTGACGACCACTGCTTCTTTTGTTTACCAAATTTTCACATCTAAAAAAAACGGAGTATAGTAGCGGCATCTACAAGACATCTTTATTCCAAATTTCATCAGCATACGTCTTATAGTTTTTGAGTAAAATGCCTGTGACATACGGACGGACGGACGGACGGACGGACATGACGAAACTATAAGGGTTCCTTTTTAGCCATTTTGGCTACGGAACCCTAAAAATGATAGTATTGCCTACTAAATTGATAGTGATACCTAGTTATTATAACATTGATCATTGATGACAATAGGTAGCTAAGAATGAGTGAGATGAGGTCCGGGGATTGCTCCGTTGGATCAAGGCGCCACGATCGACGCGACGCCCCAAAAGTGGAATATTGTTAACTAAAACTGGCGAAACGAGATCAATATACTACTTACTAAAATAAGGAGGAATGATAGTGAGAAATCGGGGCTAGATCCATTTTCCTCATGTTTTGGTTTTAGCTAATCGAAGGTAAATTAATTTGACCTGTCAGTGAAATGATGCATTAACACGGCTCCTGGTACTGCGTCTTTGATGAAGCTACCTTTACAGTCAAGTGTAATAATATAGGTGCTCAAAAATATGTCCGAAACACCTTCTGCAGTGGTAATAAGAACTTAGTACCATATTTATTAAACGATGTACCTATTCGATACATGTTTTTGCAGTTGGCTATAACTGCTCAGCTTGTAAAAAACCACTTATCTTGTATGGGAGGCGTTAAAATTAAAAATTCATTTTGTTTTTTATGATTTATTGTTATAGCGGCAATAGAAATACACACCATGTGAAAATTTCAAGTCTCTACCTATTATGGTTCCAAAGATACATCCCTGTGAAAAACGGGCAGACAAACAGACGGACAACTGCGTCTTAGTAATAGGGTCCAACCCTTTGGGTGGCACCCTTTGGGTACTTAAATAATGGGTAACTAATTAAATAAAAAATAAATACACGCAGATGCAACGCAACCGACCCGGCTGTTCCTACGTTGTGCAAGCTTTGTAAGATACCGGTATTCAGTAGCGGACGTTTTTGGGCTGAAATATTAATTGAGTGTGGAGATTTATAAAGTAGCATTACATAAATATCACATTATTTGCGTCATGCATGTGGTATGAGAAGCCTTGCCTTGCTATTTAAATAAAAGGGTGGGCGAAATACAGCCTACGAGTCAACTCCAGCCCCGCCCGCTAACGTATAGAGCACGGCCTTAAAATAGGCAAGGCGAGTAAAAAAACGTGTTTAAAATATTTTTGTCAGAATATTCAAAAAAATTATACAAACAATGACGTCGATAAAGTGTCGGCAAATGCAAACCGACTGTGCACAGTCGGTTTGCAGTTTGGATGCAGTTACACCAACTGCAGCAGAACTGCACTTGAACTGCCATTTTGCAGCTGGGTTGCAGTTCAAATGCTGTCCGTCTGTCTCGGCCCATATTGACGTTTTTGCAAAACTCGTGCTAAGTGATACCCTGGCTCGGGGTTTTGAGTGCCATGACTAAAATATTATGAATTTTTAGATCTGTTTTTTGCTATGAGTTGCCAAATAACTATACTATTGAACGTAATTCCTTTTTTTGTTAATTTATTCATGCTGTGGCCACAGTAGAATAACAATAAATATTTTTCAGTTTCTCTCAAATTTCACCTCTGTCTGATTTCGAACGAGGGTGGTGAAAAAATAATGTACCAACACAACCTGGCACATGACGTAAAATAATTGCGCATTTGTTTTTGTTTATAGAATGGTTTAACATTTACTAAATAGGTACTCTAATAGTTTTTTAGATTTATTTATTTATTTACGAGTATTACAGAACACATCAGCGTTGCCAGATTTTTTTGCCAAGTCGGGATTAGTTTACTATATGCAGCAGATATTAATAATTTGTTACAAAAATAACTTGTACTAAAGTCTATATCTCGAAAACTAAGAGATTTTTACTGAGGTCAAATTTACTTAATCTGGTGTCTTATGAGCTGGTCTATCAGCCCTTTTCGTATGTACGTTGGTTTTAGGGACACTCTGTATACCATACAAGTAACCCGTGCATGTCAATGTCGACCGACCTTCGGGGATGTTAAGCGAGTGGTTGGGACCGGCGCCGTTCAGGATGACATCACCTGCGACAATCGGGCGCCATAACCACCTCGTTACGTGTCAAAGAGTAGAGTTATTGTTAATAACAACGCAGGGCAGCTTGTGGCGAGGTGTTGGGGAGTAGCGACCCCACGTACCCGAGTGCTCCGGGGGGTCCTTAGGGAGGGTTGGGTAATAGTGAAAGGACCCCCGCCTCTGGCTTGCCTTAACCGGCCGTCCAGAGTGTAGTCGCCAGAGCTATATGCTCCAAGTGTTAAAGGGCATAACGCCGCGAGTACCCTCGGAGAAAGCGCAGCACACCTCTCGACACCCTGCAGCCCTCGGCAGCGGTGTTGCCCCTAGGCCATTGCTCATAATGTCGCTAAACAGGGGCCCATTAGCGGAGGGCAAGTCACGGTCTGTCAGTGCCGCGAAAGCCATGAGACACGTTTCCTGACAGGCACCGTCATGTTTCAATCCATAGCCCAGTATTTAGTCCATATTTCCACCGCCATAGCCCAGTAGAGTTAGATTCCATAAATCAACAATAGTCCTTGCATCTGGCGGGGGCTGTCTCTGCGTGCGTCCCATGACACAGGCCGGGACAGCATCCGCTGGGTGTACACGTTGCCTTTCATTAAATTGTCGAAAGGGTCTCTACGCGTTGGCTTTGGCTCCGCGCACGCCTCCCAAAGAGCCGGGACACCATTGTCCCGTGTACGGGAAAGACTCTACTCTTAAACCATAACTCTCAACAATTTGTTATTAATAGTTAGTATAATTTAATGTCACTTTACTATGGAACAAAAACTGCATACATACATGAACCCAGATAAGTGATAACATAGCACTCCTTTTTTTGGGTAGTCGTGTAAAAAACACGCGTGTAAAATAAATATAAGCTGCGTTCCGACCCTATGAACAATGAAATAAGAGCCACTTAATGAGCAAGTGTGTTAAATCAGTAGGTATTGTTTCAACCGATTGACGCGCGATATTGTAACGTATTGCGGTTACAACAATCAACGATTTTTTTTATCGTAAAACCTCTACTTTCCTATCATATTTCCTTCATTTTAACATAGCCGTTGTTGATATACAACATTATTGCGCAATACAAAATATAACTATGTATGTTTCAATATTGTCAATGTTAGGGTCAACATGGGGTCAACAACTAGATACGAGTTACAAATTTTACAATTATGCATCTAGGAAGTTTTATTTTAAAATGTACGGCTCAGCAAAATTTAACTTATGTTTAAGTAATGTCTAATCTGTTAACTTTGTGACGAATTGCATGCCGTTTGACATTAATCGTCACTTTTGTGACGATCGCTAAATGCTACTGAATATATGTTTAAATGAAAATGCCCTTCTAAGTTGGAGTTATCAACGTAAGCATGTTTCGACAACAAAACATTTCACAAATGTTATGCCACTGTTTGACCATTATATCGGAGAGAACGATAAATATCAAAAATACCGATAAGTCATTGCCTCTACAGCCAGGTCGCGTGACTAACGTGATGATTGTTGAAAAGGAATCCGAGTTTTTTGTAAGGAGTCATTACCTCAACTAATAATCACGTTGGCGATACCTCATCAGTAGTGGCCCGTTGAATACATGAAGCATTTTTTTACAAATTAGTACGATGAGTCAATTGACTTAATTCCGGCTCTAGGTAAATATAACAGGAATAAGAAAGTACTAGAAATTCATGCACACTTAAGGCGTTAATAAATAATTCTTACCCCAAAATGTAATTAAACAACATTTCTAACAAGATTTTCCTTTTCTTTACAACTCAATTTTTATCTATTTTCATTGCTGCATTGGGGCAATTTAAGTACAGTAAACGGCCATAAAGAATGCACATCGGCAATCATCGCATTTCCGAATACAAACGAATGCTAATTTCCATGTACATCAATTATTAGATTAATTGTTCATCAGAATTTGAATTTAGAACTAAGTACTTTATTGTTGTTTTGTTTTGATTTCACGTGGAATATATAGAGCTGTAAAACATGATGTAATTATATTTAATTATTGCTTGTTGGGGAAAAATAATATACATACATGTATATATCCATATATTCACGACCATATTCCTAAAAGGGGTTGACTGAGCATTAGCAACTGATGTTATACTACTAGCATATTTAAATGTAGGTTTAAAGATCGACAAAAAGTGTAATATTGCGGTGACGGTATATAGACATTGTAGATAATTTCGCGTGACTGGCGAAGTAACGGGTTATCTTTTTTCCTATAGATGCTATAGTACAAATTTAATTTTGTAAAAGTTTTAGCAACTCTATGTATATATTGACTTGGAGATGCGACTGCACTCTCTCGCATTTGAACCAAGACTGACAGAACAAACGTCATGGTGTGTGCGACACAGATATCGCTATACGAAGTCGAAATTAGCCGATTGCCTCTTTCCAAAGATCGATGTGCATTCTTTATGGTCGTTTACTGTATGTATCTTGAAGTTCAATAAAGGTTCGTTAAACCGATAGCTGCAATAAAATCTTAGACCACTGTCGATATAGTACATTACACAACTAGGGTGGTAATACAAAGAAAGGCCGAGATCGCAGAAGTTTGCAGCCCGAGCTGCAAGCGAGGGCCGTAAATATGCGATCGAGGGCTTTCTTTATTACCTCCCGTGTTTCGTACATCATTTTATGTCTACACTTGGCCAGAAAGCGGCTTTTTCCGTACGCGTAGTGTGCGGAAAAAGCCCCTTTATGGCCAGGTGTGGCATAAAAAAACTTACCTATCATTATAGACAATGTCTGTTTTTAGGATTCCTTAGTTAATACGGAATCCTTATTAGTTTCATCTCCGCCGATTCATCTGCGCGTCTATATATCCGTCGAGCCATATAAAACACCGGCGCCTCTGTCACATTCTTCGCAATGATGAAACAACTACTTAGTCTTCAGTTACATACAATACACTAACACAGGGAAATACTACGCGTTTGGATAATATTTCACTACCGAGTTTGCACTAAGTCAACGGAAAACATGCAATTTGTTTTTAACCGACTTTCAAAAGGACGATTCTCAATTCGCCTGCATGTTTTTTTTTGATTACTCGAAGAAGGCTGAACCGATTTAGATAATTATTTTTTATATAAGTATACTCCGAGGCGGTCTCATTTCAAACAAATGGTGGATCTGAGGATGGGATCTTGGAGGAATCGAGGGAACTCTTTAAATATTAGGTATAGGGCACGCATATAGCGATATGGGTATTTTTCATAGTGACTCGTGCATTTCTAAATAAAATAGGTTCATTGGAAGTAGGTTATTTTATTTTTTAGGGTTCCGTACGTCAAAAGGAAAAAACGGAACCCTTATAAGATCACTTTGTTGTCCGTCTGTATGTCAATCCGTCTGTCCGTCTGTCTGTGAAGACCCTTTATCTCGGGAACGCGTGGAGGTATCGAGTTGAAAATAAAACCATACACTCAGGTCTACGGTCCGTTAAAGCTGTGAAAAAATCAAACTTCAAAGTTAACATAAAAAAAGATAGTATGGCAGTTTATGCCGGAAGAAAGTATAATATCGACACACTCAAGGAAACTAAAATTTATAGGGTACTTTCAGTTGACCTAGAACTATGAAATTTGGCAAGTAATACTGTCCTATATACTACAAGTATAGGGAAATATCTGAAAACTATACATATGTAATTAAATCATATAAAAGATAGTCTTTATTTAAAGTATTTATACGGAACCCTTGTTGGGCGAGTCCGATTCGCACTTATCCGGTTTTTAAATGTTGGTTCCTCGTGATCCACGTGTTGTCGGTAAGGCATTGTATGTGAGAGTAGTTGAGTGGTTGTTTTAACGTGTGTACTATATTTTAGTTTATACTTAGGTAACTACTTCAGTTACGTACCTAATTAGAGTAAACTTCTCACAACTTTAGCTGCGCCTAGGGTCGATTGCCTGCCAGCTTAATTTATTATTATTAGTATTGAAGCGATTGATTCCCATACCTTTAGTCCTGGGGTTCACTATTTGGTAGTAGGTATATCTGTGTGATACTATACAGCACGACCACGGACGATTTTGTTATTTCTTTTGCGGTACATATTCACGAAAAAAAATGTACTATTTTGTACTAATCATTAAAAAATTTGTACTCGTACGGTTTCGGAGTTGTGAGATAGAGGTTGTGGTCGTGCTAGGTAGATGCTACCTGGCACGACCACACTGAGATCGAGGTTAGTTTGATAGTCGAAATAAATGTACTGAACCTGTAACCTAACCTAACGTGTCTAAATAGGTTGAGGGGTTAGAAGTTATTGTGGAATTAAGGAACTCATATACGTACATACATGAATCCTGAAAACATAACACTCCTTTTTTTGGGCAGTCGTGTAAAAAGGAGCCCTTATTGGGCGACTGTCTGCTTGTCTGATAATTAAAGGACCAGTCTAGGGAAACCTTTCTAATTGACCCATTAGGATAGCGAATCCAACATTTGGTTGGTTTACGATATGGTGAACTACAACAATTACAATAGGGTGTAAGTATAATACTCTTTTTCTTTTGCGCAAGTACCTAATTCTGCCGCTTAAAATCCGTACTTTGACACTACCTTGGCACATTTCCCAGTAGTGTTTTCCGACATTATTTATAACTTCGCCCCAGATACGAAAACTCCATATCACTTGGTGACTAGATCGACGCGCACCTAATTGTTAAACTTAGAGGTTACTAATTGGTGTTGTTAAAAAATATAGATAGACCTAAGTTAACACCTTCACGTCCCTATACAAAACTATCGGACAATGTCACAAGTCCCAACTGTGCAATCAGTATGGGGAAGTGACCCCATAGTGAAGCACGGACTCCTGAAAAAACCTTCATGGCCCCACATTGGGGGCACCGGGACAGGGAACGTGTTAAAAAAGCAGGTCAAGCGCAAGTCGTACTCGCTCACCGAGGGTTCTGTACAAACTTGTAGTATGTAAATAGTTAAACTGTATTGAGAGACAAACTTAACTATGCTATTGGACAACGGCTATCCCCATACATCGACATAGATAAATAAGTTTGTGTTACGAATTTTGTGAGTTTCTAAAAAACGCTGCAAGTTAGGAAAACCATTTTATTTTTCCTGTAATATTTAGGATAATATTAATAATCGGTAATTATTTCAGATTTTTCTGCTCAGTAACTTCGGAAATAATAGGGGGGGAATGGTATTATTTTAAACGTTTTTGGTCTTAAATCAAAAACTACACGTTTACTGAAAAAAATAAAAACGGTTTTGAAATCTTCATATTAAGCCCTTTCATTTGATATCCCACTCGATATATTAGCTCAACTTTTGATTTTAGACATCCTATTTCAGTCCGCTTTAAAAAAAAGTAGGTAAAAAAGGTATAGGATTTTTTTTCTGTTCCATAGGCTCGAATTAGCGGTTTTTAACACTATTCCAAATTTCAAGTTGATAGCGTCAGTACATCCTGAGATATCTTGCTGTGACAGACGGACAGACAGACAGACAGAGTCGCACCATAAGGGTTCCTTTTTTACCATTTTGGTACGGAACCCTAAAAAACGCTCCATGCTTAGGATCTGGCAATCAAGCCATTGTCAGAAACTGTATACATATAACAAGTAATGATTAGCAACCATTTCATACAGCATAATCGTTGCCCTAGATCGTGATTGAGCTTGCCAATCTAGAATAGGATCACTTCAATTATCTAAACTTATGTAGTTCAGCCTCGTTAACTATTGTGCGTCTATTATGCTCTAATCACCTACGGGTTTAGTCGGAATTTTTATTGGAGAGAGTAAACTGGTGTTTAATAAAAAGCTTGTCACTGGTAAGAATCATTATAATTTCTTTTTTTTTGTCAGGCAATATGATGTTTTCGCAAGTACGTGATCAATGAGCGGGAACATAGTTTTGGAACCTAAGATATCACATGCAACAGCGTGGTATTCGCTTCTTTCTTCGAAGAGCGGTTGCGCGGCACGATTTGCAGGGCATGCAGCAGCCGATCTCTGCCTCTTCGCACTGGATGAGCTTGCACGAATGCGCGGCAGGCTTGGGTTTAGCCGGTGCGCGCGGCGTCACTAGTTCCACCTTTGAAAAGTATTTCCTTATTTTTTATTTTTAAAGTAATGTGTTTATTCATCAACTTAATACAGAATTAATAGGTACAGTCGCAGAATTTGGTTCGTTACTTTTCGACTCTATGTCATTGAGTTAAGGTTGGAAAGTGACGAACCTTTTCGTTCCGTGACTAATGTGACTATAGGTAGAACTTACATCTAGGTATAATTAAACTAAACTATAGTTAAACTATACTAATGCCAAATGACGTCTCCTAAAAAGGGCCCTTGCGGCAGTGTCCCATAATAGGCCCGTGGAAATTGACACGTTATAATGCTAAAATCGCAAAGCATGTTGTAGTCCTGATTTTTTGGTATAGTTGTTGATTTGGCACAAATTAACTACTTACATTAAATTTGCTATGAATTTGGTTCTATTCATTTTTACTGTAGGTACGAGTATGATAGTTATGGAGAATTAAGGTTTTGAATTTGATGGAACACAGAAAAGCACGGGGTGCTATTTTTCTTTTGCTTAGATCCATATATGATTATAGCCTAAATAATAAATGCAAAACAAATCACAAGAATCGAATATTTTTCTTGAACATATCTCTTTATTTTTAACCACAAGAAACGACATAGAAACATTTTCGCGGATTATATAGGGTGTTGCTTGTAACAGGAGCAAATAATTAAAACGTTTTTGTTTTGCGAATAATTGTTTGATGAGAGAATCTACTCATCGAACAATAAAACTTTTAAAAATTATGTAATCTTGAGATCTTCTCTTTTTCATACAAATTAAATAGTATTTTCAGTGTACGTTAACAATATGAGTATAATTGACGTCGCTTGTCACGCTACAAACATAATTAACATCGCAATACATTGCGGCTTCAAATAAACTTTAAATTGTACTAAAAACTAAAACATAAGTTTTTTTAAATGTCGCTGAACAAACAAATACTGTTCTGTCTGAGGAGTACAACCTTAAGTAGTTTTAATTATTTGTTCCTAGTACAGGCAACACGTTGTATAACGACACTATGTCTGAAAAATATACAGGCTGGAAAGTTTAATCGAACCGATAAGGGCAGTTTATCGGAATACCAGCTGTTATCAAAAGCGACCAAATAGAAGCATATTCGGCGAATAATACAGTTTTGCCAAAAATATTTTACAATGTCATTCAATCCGATTGCACTACGGTCCGAGAGGGGTTCGGTTCAGGAGATCAAAATTGTATTTTACCTTAGTAATCGAAATGTCTTAGTTGTATATATATTGTCCAGGTAGAGAAATGTCATAATGTGAAAAACGCCCTTATTGCAATATTCCATAGTAGACGAAAGGACTTGGTTGTAAAATATCCTACTGTTATAAAGTTTTTATAAGCAAATGGTCCAGATGATTATTACGCCCAATGTGGCAGAACGTTTAGATTGTATAACGACAATACATTATTTCCTTATAACATCACCAGTGCTCCATTATCCTTATCAACGATGCATCATATCAAATGAGGGCTACCGTTTTTATGCTCACCAGTTGGCGCCACTGTCGAGTAGGGTCCTGAAGTACAACTGTTAGTTTGTTGTTACAGGTGTGAAAACGAAGTTTATATTTTAATCGTATTTAATGACTTAAAACCGTACCATAAAACGATCGAGCATGCCGTTTAGTTCGGACAAAAAGAGGAAATAAGTTTCCGAATGACAAAGCTGTTTCAAAGCACTGATATTACATATATGTATTTGCATACACATTTGCTATAAATAATCTGTACGGAATAGTATAGAGTGAATAATTTTATTAGATACTGCTTAGTCCTAAACTCGTTCTGTCTTAATAGAGTCTATGGTTCGCATTTGTCCAACAGTGCTCCTTTTTTATGACTTTGCTTTGGGCGCGCGCGTTTACTTTTCCGTTGATTCTCGTGGGTGGTTCAGCCCAAACGCCTCTGAATTTGTGTTAGTTACTACTATACTAGCCGCTAGTATTTCATGCTGTTATAGCAATGGGTCCCAGAGGCATTCGATTCTCGCAAACAACTTGTTTAATTGTTGATGTTGTGATTAAATACACCGTGTTCGCACATAATCGCTAATGTTATGGGTAAATAAACATTATCGGTAATAACGTCATTTATTTTACGATGACGCTCGCTTTGGCAAACTAATACTAGTTACTAAGGTACCTACTTAATAATTACGTGATATTATTTTTAAGACAGTTAGCTTGCTATTATGCTTGTATTTTCTCAATCGTCACAAATATTGAATTAACCCTCTGTTTCTAGTGTATTTTTAATCACGTAAACGCATGGATAAAAAAGCATCAGTCACTCTGGCACTTGTATTATTCTCACAAAATACACGTTATATATAGGAGTGTCTTTTCAAAAGGGCTTATTTTTGTATGGTTTTCATAGAGAAATAAGTCCTTTTGAAAAGACACTCCTCATCAGCGTTGCCAGATTATTTTTTCGCCAAGTCGGGATTTTGAATTTTTTTGAGTAAAAACGCGGGATTCTGTCGTCGAAAGCGGGATATAGTAAAAGAACGTATATAATCAATATTACTATGATACTATAAGTGAGATCCTGTAATTGGCTCTTTATTACCAGTTAAGTCATTATTAATATAGTTTAAGCTGTTGGTTCTCCATGTAAATAAATAAATAAATCAGAAGTTTTTCAATATTTATCTTTTTATTTGAGTTTTAAATTACTTGTCTGTGCACCTACCCTTCTTCTTCAGCACGCTGCACGCACGGTCGAGTTATCTCAGAAAAGCGGGACTGAGCCTGTCCCGCGCGGGACATTTAATTTTGACTTAAATATCGGGAAGTCCCGCCGAAATCGGGATTTCTGGCAACGTTGCTCCTCATATAGCCATAAACGAGTCTTTGTAAAACTTATGCGTTTTCGTGAAATGTAATACTTATTTATGAGTCGTTCCCGCAAAAGGCACCAATCGCCGTTTATCAAACGACAGAATTTAGCTACATCTTACACCAAGGAGGGACTGGTAGGTATATTCAGAAGTTCGGTTCGGTTATAAATAAGGTATAATCGATTATTATTATAATTCACTATAATTATTAGGTAGCGGTCTCATTTTACCGATAGTCAAAGTTTTGATCGTTTTAGGTATATGAAGGAGAATTAATAGGTACCTCTATAATCGAGTTTTCCTTTACCGCCAATAGTTTGATTATTTATGTAGAGGTATTGATTAATACCCGTTTTAGACTATCTGCTTTGTACCAGTAACCTGCACGCTTAGAAGCGTCGCTTAGCACAAATGTTTGGCTATAGGAATTTTCATGGTTAACTAATTAGTACGGTCAGCTGTAAAGAAAATTAACTGCCTTGCCATACTACGCATATATGACAGGAGGGTTTCTTTTCTCTGTAGCTGACCTATATATGTAGTATGTACCTTTTCGTTGGGAACATCACATAGGTACCTCGATATTTCCAGTACGGTTGGGTTCATCGGTCTGCTTGCCGATCTTCAATATGAATACGTCTTTGTTGGGATGCAATACTTTGTGAGCCTTGACTCCCTTCGGCGCGTCTTTTGGAGTGACGTTACAAGTGTTGCACATCGACTGGTGGTTTTCCTTCTTGCTGTACACCAGTTCAGAGTTCAGTGCGGTACGGTTAGTCGTAGCTTCGCATATATCGTCAGGAATCTGAAAAACGCGATAAAATATTGAATGTTTTAATCTATCCTTTTATTGCCTACTGATTAAACTGTAAACGGCAGGTACTTATTTAAAAATCAAAAATATTTATCGTAATAAGAGAAAACAATATTAATATAAAATGCGATAAAAATACAAAGCAAATGAATTAGAAGTGGAAATAGAGCAATCAAGAGGGCTCTGGTTACGTCTGTTTTACTGGATGCCTATTTCTGGCTTTATCACGAGATCGCTTGGCGGCCAGACATAAGTCAGTTATCATGTCAGTCGAAAAGGCTCTCAAGATTTTTTTTCGAAATAATAAAATCAAACAACTCTTTTACTTACTGGCGGTAGGATGCCGCGCCACGCTTCAGCTCCACGGCACCATGAAGCTGCGTTTCTACCGGAGCTGTGCGAGGCAGCGGACCGGTGTGCGAGGAAGAAATCCACCAATCAATGTGCCTGCCTACCCTCGCTCAGCGCTGCCCGGCATTGGTGGATATTTTCCTCGCACAGCTCCGCTGGAAACGCAGCCTTAGGTACTTATGTGTTATGCTAGTCAGGTAAGTCTGTGAGCACCTATTTATTTATTTATTTGGCAAAATTATTATTTATTTAAACCCCTCGTGCCCGATTTCTCAGATTTTCCGTATACATTTCCAAAATAATACAAAATGATTTAGTTTCTTGAGTAACCTACAGGGATCTGACAAATCGGGAATTTGGTATTTTGAAAAAACTGATATTCCGAGAATGCAGTATTTTAGGCACGAGTGATTTAACCTGCTTTTGATAGGACCCCGCGGGAGTAGTGGTGACATGTTTTACCTGGAAGAAGAGCTGGTTCTCGTCGTCGCCGGCGGCGCCCGCGCCGCAGGTCTCCGAGCACACGGATTCGTCATCGTCGCAGGTGCAGAGCTGCTGTAACTTCAGCTGCGACGGCGTCAGTTTTGGAGCCTTCGATGTGCTCTTGGGGACTCTTATTTTCACCTGACACGAGCATTACAAATCACCGAAGTTTGAAGCATACCCGGTCGGTGGACAAGTTGTAGGTGCAAATTTACAAATCGTATATATATATTGTTGTGGGGTAAACATACATAGCGATTTGTGATTTCGTACCGACGAAATTGAATGTATAGGTAGGTATGTGGTGCTTGCATAAATGTGTGCTTGCGTGGTGCGGCGCATATGATTCATAAGACAGTCGAAAACTCGACGGCAACATGTTAAAATAGATAGCGCCCGCACAGAAAGTATCCTTCCTAGCGGTGACAGGATTAGATTAATCGTTGTTTTCTCGTAAGTATGTGTTGTACATTTTTTTTAATTAACGTACAATTTAGTAAATTTTTTTATGCTATTTTGAATTCGGTACGATACCATGTCACCGCCAGAAAGTATGAATAAAAGACCTAAAACGGCGATTTTAGTTGATTTCAAAATACTGAAATAGACTATTTAAACATTTGATTATTGTTACCGAAATATGTGTGTTTACATTTATTTGCAATAACAGTTCTCTTTAAATAAATATTTCAGTGATAAAAGTTAAAAAAGTAAGTTGGCAAAACAGAACCAGCGTATTCAAATAGAAATAAAAAAACCATTACGCCCTAGGGCGTAATAGGTCATTTACGGCCCGCAGAACCTACACGTAGGTTCGAGCAAGTGTGATGAAAATGTTATTTGGGCTATTTAATCGCATACGAGGTGTGGGCAGCCAATAGTGAATGCTCACAGTGAGTATAAGTAATTCGCAAAAGACGCTCACCGCTCCGTACGGTCGAGCATACCTACGTGCAGTGAGGGGCCATTTGTGGTGCCCCTGTCTATAACCTTACCCAGTTTGAAGAGAGCTCATCCACTTACCTGTACTTACAATAGCATT
Source organism: Eudemis profundana (assembly GCA_947034925.1). NCBI lineage: Eukaryota > Metazoa > Arthropoda > Insecta > Lepidoptera > Tortricidae > Eudemis > Eudemis profundana. Next base: position 35,335,167 of record OX344794.1, read on the forward strand.
GTATCTATACAATGCTATTATCTACTTTTGTTCTCGAACCGCCAACCAAATACTTGTATGTATGTATATCGAATTTTCAACCTTATTTCTTGTCGAGTAGGTTTGAAATGGAAATGAAATGCAACAAATGTTATGATCGCCATTATTCTGTTAGTGTATTTTGTAGTCTATTGTCCAAAAAAATAAAGTAGAAAAATTATATTAACCTTCCAAGGCGTATATTATCTTCTTTTACTACAACCTCATTATCATAATTTGTGGTTAACCACTCAATGGTATTGTAGTCTCAAGTAGAAGAGCTCGCTTCAAACTGGGTAAGGTATACCTACCGCCCCGGGGCATGGCCCACTTGGCCAAAGAGTAGCGCTATTAAACCCCGACTGAAGCCACTTGAGAGACCAATCATTTGGATACAGTTGCTCTGATTTCCATCAAACTTGTGGATAAGGAAAGTAAAAAAGTATGAAAACGAACCAATTAAAATTAATGATACCTAATTATTTTGTAGGTATGCATAAACAGCAATAACTGGTTTAGGCACGGAATGCGAAGTGGACCAATATCCACCTTATGCTTAAACATGGTCGTTCACCAATCAATTGAAATCTTACTTCATTTCCGTTAAATATGGCACCGATTTCTTCATATGGCTTGCGACGTTTAGGTTCTTTCGGAGTACTAGGAGCTGGTTGAGCCATTTTGCATTAATTTGGAGCAAAATCGGGCCAAGTTCATATCTCTGAAAATTTTGCTTTTGTGACAGACTCGTAGATGATCAATTGACAGTCAAAGAGAATAATGTCAGCCGGTACGACGATGTGACTGGGTGAAGTGGACGAATAAAAGGTGGTATGCTTGGCTATTCCATATGGCAGAACTAGCGGGTATTTAACAGTTTTAACAAGTAAAGCGAAACGGCGCATATCGAACTTTATATGCTTTACGCAAAGTACACTGGTTTTATTTTCAACACGGAATATTAAATATTCGGTCGTAGTCGAAAGTTTTACCTAATTATTTAATGATAGTACAATGCAAGTGTATTCTTTCATTATTTTCTTTCTGCTATTGAATCCATCAGATATTGTATACTCCTGTAAAACCTGATACGATTTATGCTGAAAGCTTGCCGGTGGCTTGCCGTTTGAAAACAACAGGCGCGTTTTTATTCTAATGAACTAAACTCTGTAAACTCAGCTAAACTATTACGAAATAGCTGTCACTGTCACCGTTTCATTATTTGGATTAGACATAGAAAAACAAAACAAATTTATAGTCTAAATTAGCTGTTTTATTTTGAGCAATCCTTGAGCATCCACAGATGACTGATCAAAAAGGTAAAACCAAAGGTGTTCAAGCGGCTCCTTGCCCAAGGATTTGCCAGTTGGTTCCTACCAACGTTCCAGGGCCCAGCAAAGCCCAATCCGTCCTTCACCCTAGGAAAGACGTATTTGTTTTGAGGGTGAGTGCTGCTTTATTGTTAGTTTTCAGTAAGTATTCGAGTTCTGACTGAACTTGTATCTCATATAGTGTCATAATGAACTAAAACCGACAGCATTACAGAAAATTATAACTGAATTTCCATCAGTTCCGACTTTTGTTGAGAAAACAGTACAGTAGAGAGAAATTGCACAAGGAAGAACTTAATATTTCCTGTACCTATCTACATATCATTACTTCTTCAGTTGTCTTCAGTTGAGGTTCCAATCTCTCAAACGGTTTTCGAAATTATTTTTAATCACTATGCTCCTACCTTTCAATTCAATCAATAAATGTTGCATTTTCTTCTCAAGGTGGCGAAGGTTGGTGCAATGGGAGAAAGGCGTTGCAAAATGGAGCTGGAGCTGGTAACACCTAAAGGTCCAGAGAGGAAGGTACCTGGGCGCATCGACTCGAAAGGTACGCAGTGTCTTCCACCCCCTTGCCCAGGGTGCTGTCAAAGAATTCAATGCTAAAGTGCAGTACTTACTTCATGTTTTTTAGCCGTTAAATTGTTTGTTTACTTAAAAGTGTGATAGATAGACTACTCCGGACATTTTAAAATAAAGTCTTTATCAGCTGTATCTGCCTACTTTGTATAATTTACTTAGTTCGATCGCAGAAATATTATAAGTCAGCAGGATAATTTTATTGTGGGTCAGAATCACATTCGTCCGGGAAGCGGCGTCGAAGTGAAGAGGGATTTACTCATACCTATTTACTTAGTAGTGGGTGGACGCAGGTTGAAGAAGTTATACTTTGTAGAACTATTTGGTAGTCTGTGGTACTTCGTACCTATATCTGTATGAAATCATGTGCTCATGCACAAAATACCGCATTTCCAAAGTACCAGATTTTGCAAAATACCGGTTTCTCGATTTATCAGATTCCTGTCTTACCACATTCCCGAATCTAAATGATTTTTTTGCATGTATAATTTTGGGAATCTGTTATGCGGAGAATCTGATATATCGAGAATCTGGTATTTTAGGAATGCGGCATTTTTTGGGAATGAGCGAAATCATGGTCATCATTTCAATCTGGGGACATCCACTGCTGAACACAGGTCTCTCCCAAAGACTTACACAATGAAACGAAATCCCTAAAACCCCTAAAACGAACATACATATGAGAAGGGCTGATAGACCAACTCATAAGACACCAGATTAACTAAATTTGACCTGAGTAAAAATCTTTTAGTTTTCTAGATAGGTATTGACGTTTTTGCAAAACAATAAACAGTATTGATATAGGTCATTAACAGTAACATTCATCTGTTAATGACCTATTTATCTGTTAATGACCTATTTCAATACTGTTGAAGATGAGGAGGAAAGATGAGGGCTTAGGGTTTTCTATTTGGAGTTAAATCTTCAAACATCTACTTAGGTAAATTTTTGGTTGATTGGTTGAGCGCCAAGTCAATGCAATAGTAAGTACAGAAGAAGTTATTTTTGCAAAAAAATTACATTATTTAGTAAATATTATACCATTTTAGAAACCACAATAAATGTGCTATTTTTTACGTTATGTACCAGGTTCTGTTTGTAAATTTTTTAGCCCTCCTTCGAAATCAGAGGTGAAACTTGGAAAATTCTGAAAAATATTTTTTGTTATTCTACTTATTGTGGCCCATTGAAGAAATCAACAAAAATATGAATTACGTTCAATTGCATAGTTATTTGGCAATCTATAGCAAAAACAGATTTGAAAAATACCGTCAACCGGGGTTATTGGGGATGGCGGGGTGGCCCGGGAAACAAATTTAGCTGATAATTTCGTAGTTTTCCCCGGGCCATCCTTATTCACCCCGCCGTCCCTAATAACCCCGGTGTATAGGCCGTAGCAGGATAAGGGAAGAAAAAATGCCCTTGAATGATTAAGAGCTGTTTATTTTTTCTATAGTTGCTTTCATTTAGTTGTATAATTTTGCAAAATTTGGTTGAAAAATTCCCAGTGGTTCAGCCGGGAAAAAATAAAAACAAAATTTATGAAATTTGACGTATCTCTAAAACTATAACTCTTTGTCATTATATCTTTAATTCATTTTGGTTAATTAAATAGTATGTATGCCTTAAAAGAAAATTGAGTCTCTATCTTTACAATTTCTGTAAAAAACACGTAAGTCAAAATTTCAAAAAAAAGTTTTTTTGATTCCTGAAAGAGTGACCACTCTAAGTAATATTTCTAAAAAAGCCTTATTTAACGATCTGTCAGTCATATAAGTTTGACGGTTAAAATCGAAAAGCAACAGTGTCAAAATTAAAAAACTATGTTGGTCGGATTCTGTTACATTTTATTCTTATACTAATCTAATCTAATACAGCCAAAGAACTTAAAAATAAATCTTCTTTGTAAAGAATTAAAAATAAATCAATTTTTGACATTCCCATTAATATTGGCTTGAAAATATACAGGGTGGTTTTCGATAATCTGTACATATGAAAAGGGGTGAAATTTCAGCCAATTTTATCGGTAAAACTGATTTTAATTTTTGTTTGTGGTCATTCGTTTTTTTTTTTACAGATTTTTAAACTTTCAGTGAAATTTTCGGCAGTACCTACATCTATTTGCCACGATATAACTTTTGATCTAATTGCTTAAAATTGTAAGAAAAAATTGCAGGGTCATGGCAATAGACACGTTATTTAGTAGCAATAACAATAAACCACCGACTTTAAGAAAAAATCGTCAAAAAAATATATAATTGTGAAAAACGGCTGTTTTTTTTTCACGGAAAACACCGTTTTTCTCGAAAGTTTGCGAATATTGTGACCATTTTTTCATGCTTATTTTCGTTTAGCACTTAATTGTGATCTTAAAAACATTTTTTCTTACAGCTTTGAACAATAAGATCACAAGTTATACTGCGTCAAACAGATGTACTGTCCAAAATTTCATAGAAAACTGTAAAAATCTGTAAAAAAAATTTTTTGCCCAGAAACAAAAATTAAAGTCATTTGTACCGATAAAATCAGTTGGAATTTCACCCCTTTTAATATGTACAAATTATCGAAAACCACCCTGTATTTGTATTAATTGTCGCCTTTTAACTTATAAAACCTTTTTTTTTTCAAATAGGTAATCATCATTATTTGTAATTAAGCCTTACTTATCGTTTCACCAGATATATTCATTCGTAGGTAGGGTGTTGATCACATATTGCCGCAATAGGCTAGATGACTAAAAAAAACTGTTTAGTCCGTCTGTTACATTATGAAAAAATATTGTACACGTATTTTTTGTTTTGTTTGACAAACAAAAACTGACGAGGATAAAGTGCTTAGAAGTTTCGAGTGACGTCACTCTTGAGTACAATTTTCACTCAGAAGTGACGTCACAAGCCCCCACTCCAGAAGTTTGAAGATCTATAACTTTGTCGATTTTTAATATTTTGATAAACCAAAAAATACGTGTCCCATATTTTTCCATAATCTAACTGACGGACTAAATAGAATTACATATTTTTAACCCAGTCATCATCCCTATTGTGTACTACCTATCGCACGCAAGATATTTATCAAAAATCATGCAGCCTGCCGAAATTCTTAGTGGATTTTTTTTGAGAAACGGTATTAGTGTTACCGTTAATGAAGATAGTGATTCAAATAAGAAGTAAAAGACATTTTTAAGTTGATACATATTCGAGTAAATGCCATAAATTTATTTTATTTTTAGTTCTTTACACAGAATATTTATGTTTCAAAGTTCTTTGGCTGTATTAGAATTGTATAAGAATAAAATGTAACAGAATCCGACCAACATAGTTTTTTAATTTTGACACTGTTGCTTTTCGATTTTAACCGTCAAACTTATATGACTGACAGATCGTTAAATAAGGCTTTTTTAGAAATGTCACTTAGAGTGGTCACTCCTTCAGGAATCAAAAAAACTTTTTTTTGAAATTTTGACTTACGTGTTTTTTACAGAAATTGTAAAGATAGAGACTCAATTTTCTTTTAAGGCATACATACTATTTAATTAACCAAAATGAATTAAAGATATTATGATAAAGAGTTATAGTTTTAGAGATACGTCAAATTTTATAAATTTTGTTTTTATTTTTTCCCGGCTGAACCACTGGGAATTTTTTAACCAAACTTTGCACAATTATACAACTAAATGAAAGCAACTATAGAAAAAATAAACAGTTCTTAATCATTCAAGGGCATTTTTTCTTCCCTTATCCTGCTACGGCCTTTGTGTCAATCCCTGGTTAGTTTAAAAATACGATTATCGACCAGTAGGCTTATGATGCTATGCTTTGTCACGTGATAAATAATGATAAAGCATCCATCACGTTCTGACAAATAGTGTGTGAGAGTGACGGATGCTTTATCATTTATTTATCGCGTGACAAATCGTAGCATCAAAAGCTTACAGGCCCCTATTTTACCACACCGACAGGTGAGACAACAGGGATGACGACTGGGTTAAAAATATATTATCATTCTATTTAGTCCGTCAGTTAGATTATGGAAAAGTATGGAACACGTATTTTTTTGGGTTTATCAAATTATGAAAAATCGACCAAGACAAATCAAACTTCCGGAGTGGGGGCTTGTGAAGTCACTCCTAGGTGAAAAATGTACCATAGGGTGACATCACTGTAATTTTTTGGTTGTCAAACAAAAGAAAAAATACGTGTACCTACAATATTTTTTTCGGTGTCCCCTTGTTTCGCCGACAAACGTTTCATCGAATTTTCATTTCGTCGACAACTTTTTTCTCCGAAACCGTTAACTTTTCAGGATTTTTTAAAGAGTCATCCTGTAGGTTAGGTTAGGTTTGTTTTATATTAATTTCTAGAAAAATATGGTTTCAGAGAAAATTAACTTTCGATGAAATGATATGTCGATGAAACGCTTGTCGACAATTCAAGGTTAAACCTTTTTTTCAACACACTTGCTCATAAAGTCGCTCTTATTTCGTGGTTCTTACGCGCGGAACGCAGCTTATTACACACAAGTGCTTTATACTTTACATTACCGCACAAGTGCTGTAATTACCGCCAATTGGCCAATGAGAGCACGCCATGTGGCTCGGCGCGCGGATATTATACCTTATACCCGCGCAGCGCCGACACCGTGTGTCTGTTCATGAGCTCGCCCGCACTACGCCGACACCACACGACGAGGTGACGATAGACGAGGACAGATAAACGACTAAATAAATATGTACAAAAACAGATATTCTAAATGGTAAGTATTATTTTTTATTCGCAAGTGTGTTGAAAAACGTCGTATGGCACTCGTGGGCATTGGTCATTACAGTCTCGGCTATATGTATAGCCTCGACTGTAATGACCAACTTCGCCCACTCGTATGATAATGTACTATTAATAATCTAACTGACGGACTAAACAGTTTTTTTAGTCGTCTAGCCTATTGTCACAAACAGTGACGATTGTCAAGAATTCGTGATTATTGTTGTTTCACAAGTTTCGACATTTTACAAGCGATATTTCACCTCGCCGACAGGTGCGACAATTGTCACAAAGAAGTGACACTTGTCAAAAAGTCGTGATTATTGTTGTTTCACAAGTTTTACAAGCGATGAATTGAACCGTATGTCGAAAACTAACAGGCACGTGTGCTTTTTGTTATGTGCAGCCGTAACTTACACAAGTTACCGCCAACACGAACGGCTGCCTGCGGAGGCTGCCTCCGTCGGTCGCCGTTCGTGTTGGCGATAACTTGTTTAAGTAGTTACGGCTGCACATAACAAAAAGCACACATGTGAGTGTCACCAACGAAGTTGCCAAGCTATAGTCGGTCGGTCATTTCATTTGGTTTCACAACAAAATCATGGTTGAAATGTATTTCATCTTATAACTTGTTACCTACTTGATATATTTTGTTTGCGCGATACATCACGAAGGTCAACGCCATCTATTAAAATAACATTAAACTCTATTTGTTATACTTTTTTTTTATTACTTTTGAAAATGTTCTTTTCGTTTCACGAAGACAAAATGTCTCCTACCTATAAAATAAAACATTTCAAACGTAATTGATGCTGTGGAAACAAATGATGCCCCATTTTTTAGTAATAGGTTCCGGTTCCAACGGAATCCTCCTATTACTAAGACTCCGCTGTCCGTCTGTCACAGGGTTATCATTTAAACTGTAGTAGGTAGAGACTAGAAATTTTCACAGAATGTGTATTTCTATGCTACTATAACAACAAATAAAAAAATAAATAATAGGGGTCTCTATACAAGAAACATATTTTTGGTGTTTTTTGTTCGAACTGCAAAGTATTTACGTGAAAATTATTAAATTAAACCTTGGGGTTGATGGTGAGATGCTCCATACTCTACATCAATCCCAAACTCAAGTTTATTGTACTCTCGATCTATTGATGTATACCTATTTTTTATGCACAAATCCAGTATCTACATGTTGTGTACATTAGCGTTATGTCTTATGTCGTAATAAATCACAAAACAGACAATGGGGTTTCCAGGGAGCATGACATGTAATGCAGCAATCGTATTAGACAAAACACATACAACATTTATTCCATTAACAAAAAGGATGAAGTAAAACTGTTTACATGTCGTTTAAAATAAAATACAGTAATAGTGTCGAGATGGTTTATTTCCGGTTGACGGTCAGGTTTACATTGGGCTTATTATTTTAATACAGCATGTCTTCCTGTTAGCAAACCTACCCAGAATCTGACTTTTGTGCCCAAAATGTTGCATCCCCAGAATACCTACCACATAATCCGAAATACCTGATTAATCATAATCCTATGTTATCATTTTCCCATTACACTAGAATCACTAGATTATAAAGTCGAGGGTTAGGAACTCAAGAAACTAAGTGATTTTGTAGAACGTATTATTTTGGAAATCTGTTTCCTACACGGGGTATCTGATAAATGGAGAATCTTGTATTTGAAAAAGTGGTAATCTAGGAATGTGAATACCTACCACATAATCCGAAATACCTGATTAATCATAATCCTATGTTATCATTTTCCCATTACACTAGAATCACTAGATTATAAAGTCGAGGGTTAGGAACTCAAGAAACTAAGTGATTTGTAGAACGTATTATTTTGGAAATCTGTTTCCTACACGGGGTATCTGATAAATGGAGAATCTTGTATTTGAAAAAGTGGTAATCTAGGAATGTGAATACCTACCACATAATCCGAAATACCTGATTAATCATAATCCTATGTTATCATTTATTACAAAATTATTTTTTTACAAAATTAACTAAAATGTGACATTTAGTGCCAATATCACATTTAGTACCTATAAATCCATCATGTTATTACGTTATTAGCTCAATTTGTTTTATTAATTTAATCATATAGGCGTTACACGTCTTAGTTAAATACAGTCGCAGGATTAAAATATTTGTCTAACTCCTAATTCATTACGTTTCGCGACTACATTTATTAAATATTTACCGTTACAAAATGCCGTTAACCGGTAGCACTGAGACGTAATTCTGTGATTAACATTCGCCTTATTTCTTATAAAAATATATTTATGTATTATTGCTGCAGAAATATGCGCTTATTTAAAAAAATACGCTTTTTTGTATTCAATAATTTACCAGTAAATATTACTGCATAACGTTTGGCACTCCGAGCACCCTACAGCACCCCAGGCTTTTGCTAGTGTCCAATAGTGGGGTGCAACAACGTCTACAATGGCTAGTAGGTATACAAGGGTCAGAAGCCACGTGAGATTCAATAGAAATGGGTGGGCTACACGGAATGCAAGAAGTATTAAGATGGCAAGGTTTATTACAACTATCGCAAATATTACGCGGAATGCAAGGCGAAGAAGGAAAGCGTAAACAAGGGCTGTAAGGTGTAGCGGGAATGCAAGGGTAACATGAAAAACATGAAGGGAATGGGCTGCATGGACTGCATGGATCGCATGGTTGGCAAGTCTTAGGTCTGCGGGGACTGAAAACTATACTAGTTCTACTCATTGGACAGGCTAAGTCGGGTACACAGGGCCTGTAAGGGAAACATGGCCTGCAGGGTTTAGCAGGAGGTGGTTTACAACGTCTACAAGGTTTACAGGGCTTGCAAGGTTTACAAGGTGATACGAGAGAAGTGCAACAAAGAGTGCAGTTACTGGGTTTAAAAGGGAAAGGAGGGTAGCAAGGTTTACAGGGCTTACAGGGTTTGCAAGGCCGACAGGGCTTAGCACAAGGCCTAGGGGCGCAAGGCCTACGGGTGCAAGGTCTACGGGTGCAAGGCCTACGGGCGCAAGGCTTTGGGGCGCAAGGCCTAGGCGAACAAGGTCTAGGGGTACAAGGCGGGGGGGCGCAAGGCCCTGGGGCGCAAGGGTTGGCTGGACAGCCGGGGCAAGACACCCTGCCACATAATGAGCAGGGCATACATTGATACAATTTTGGCCCACAAGGGAATTTGCAACGTAACGGTTTTTTACAACACCTAGGTTTGGAAGTGCGATATACAGGCATTTTGCATTTTGCAGGTCTACAAGGCCCGGGCATTGCGGGTAACGAGCATATTAACGGGCAAGGTACGTCGCACGGACCTCGAGTAGGCGGAGGAGTCCATTCCAACATCAGTTCATTTCTAGCTAAGGGTGCTCCATTTAATCTGCGAATAACTAATTCAAACACTCCACGCCGGGGATTATTTGCTGCACTCACTTTTACAGGGGCTTTCTGTGCGTTGCTGTTGGATCCCGGAGTAAAACAATCCGTAGGTGCATCAGCGCATGGACCTAAACCCATCATAATACAGTTAGGTCCTTGACAAGGACTGGTCCCGTGTACTCCGCAAGGTAGGCGGGGGCCAATTCTAATGTGTGACACAGTTGCCGTCAAACTACATCCGTCATTACCCGTACCCGTAACTTTAAATGGACAGGTTTTATCCGGTTCTTTAATAGATACAGCTTTTGAGGTTGTCGTTCCACTAGAACATCCCGTTGGTCGTTTTGGAGTTTGGGCAGATATTGAGTTTTTTACGGATTGAGCTTGCACGCTCTTGGACGATCGGAATATTTTGCCTGTTTCCTCGTCATTCACCACATTCTGGGTATTACGACGTTTTCTACTAAAGAAGTACATTTCAGAATGGTGAATACACCTTGCGTCGTCTTTATTGTTAATATTGTCGTCTAGCTTAGGATACATAGGGCATGTGGAACAATGGCCAGAATGTATACCAGCCGGACTAAACTGGTATTGGATTAAGCTCTGTTCGGCTGAAGCTTGAAAGGATTTGTTAATGGATGCGGTGGCCTGTGTCCCGGATGTGCGATGGCGACAGAACTGATCGTACAGCGTCATGTATACGGTGGTTTCTTTTTTTCCAAATTTTGACTCGTGTGCAACGTTGGGCATGTTTTTTGGATTATATTTACTTCCGTTATTTTTTTTCCAGATATAATTAACAATTTCTATAAAAGATACGCTGCGCTTCTTCGACCTGACAGTGCTGGCGATGGGACACAGATTACGATCAGAATCATCTTTTAATGCAGTTTCTGTGTTTTGATATTTTTGGCGTGTATTGAAATACTGTTTAATCAAGTCGGACGGATCTCGCCAGCTCGGTACTTCTGATATCTGCTTTTGTTCTTCAGACGAGTCTTGATGAAGTGGCGTACTCAGCGGTGCACCTACGATCAGTGGACTACACTTTATTTCTCGTTGTTAGAGGAAGAAATATTTGTTTTGTGGATAAGTTGTTACAATATAAACTCAACTAAACAAGAATTAGATTGGTACACAGGTGGTATCAATGGCGCTGGTTTACACGGAAACCATAAGAAGAGAGAGGGGGTGAAAAAGGGTAGGGGCTAACTCAGTTCATTATTATCTTTTTAAATAAGATACTATGGTTATCTAGATGAAATGGTGTAGGTAGTTTAAATATAAAAAGGCATTTCTTTTCAAGTACAGTTGCGAGAAAAGTTTTAAAACCAACCAGTATTAGGTATTATTGTAAAGTTGGCCAACTTATTACGAATGACGTTGGTCTGCCAGGCAGGTATGTAAGTTATTTATCACTTTTTTCGTGACTGCACTGTAATGCTTCAATTGCGACTAGCGCTCCCATACAATTTTATTGCGTTTTTGTCCTGTCGTGTACCTACCTAGGTTTTTCCGTCGCCCTCGTGGCCAAAATGCCGCATTCCCAAAATATTCACCAGATTTTGCAAAATACCAGATTCTCGATTTACGAGATTCCCTGTATACCAGATTTCCAAAATAATATTGCTACACAATCTGGTGTAACGGGAATGTATATGAATCTGGTAAATCAGGAATCTGACGTTTTGTAAAATCTGGTATGCAAAGAATGCTATTCTTATTTAGGACACGGGAGTTATCCTGATACTAGAACAGGTAGGGTTATCCCGGTCACGAAGTTACTTCCGCAGGACCTCTACGTATTTTGTAAAAAAAATGCACATTCCGCTTATCCGTTATCGCGGATTCGACTGTGGATGCTGATTTTCAAATCTTTGCAGAAGTTCCAAGAATGCGTATGCAACATTCCTGGTCTGCAGGTATGCCAGAGATTGAGGTCACCGTGCAAATATGCCTATTAGTAATCTCTATTACAACTGCATAACACATTGAAACATAATTTGCTGTTACTGAGAATACAGATTGTTAAGTATGGTTGTCTTACACACCAATAGGGTTTTGCTTGGGTTTTGCTCGTTGTGTATTTTATTACGAGCACCGCGTTTACAGACGGCGCCCTGGGCGCTCATGTGAACGTTAAATAGTTACGTTTGTATAATTATGTCGCCGTGGGATGGAGGAGGAAATTAATGTGGTGTAAAGACAAAGGCATCAATACGACTTGCCTCTTCAGTTAGATTATTAATAGTACATTACACAACTAGGGAGGTAATACAAAGAAAGGCCGAGATCGCAGGTGTTTGCGGCCCGAGCTGCAAGCGAGGGACGTAAATATGAGATCGAGGGCTTTCTTTATTACCTCCCGTGTTGTGTACATCATTTTATGTCTACACTTGGCCAGAAAGCGGCTTTTTCCGAGTCACTTTATAAGTCACTTTATCGCCAGGTGTGGCATAAAAATTATAGTTTGCTTTGTGACTTTGTTATTTATAAATTTAATACCTATTATCATTTCTAAATATTGATCTTATCAAAAAGTTTTTTGATGTTGCACGGATATAACATCGATACCCCACGTACTTTCACGAAAAGTCGAAAACACAATTTAGTTTACGTGATCCTATGTCGACATAATCGATTCAAACGTAGCTTCAAAAATCACCTTATGGCGTTTTTCACGGGTCTCAATCGCTATATCTGCGCGTATACATACAGTCCACCCGGTTCATGTACGAGCAGATAAAGCGCGTTTCGTAAGGAATCATAAGAAAAAAACAGAAGTTCAATTAAATTGTCATTTATGCAATTCTCATTGATTTCTCAAATAATTTCGTTCATGTTATTCAGTTATGTGATGCTTGCCTCGCGTAAGACTTCGTGTTTTCCATCCACTTTGCAAAGATTTCGACAAGCAAAGTATTTGATTAAAAGCGCACGTCGCGAGTTTATTTATACCTACAGTATTGTGTGTTAATTTTGGCAACAACTAAGGCATGGTGTGCAACAACTTCGTTGAGTGGGCACGCACTGCGACGTATGATTGTCTTTCACCGGCACCACTTTCGTGTAGTCGGGAATGGGTGTTACAAATTGGTACTCCAATTTCGACTTTCTGCCCGCGCCCTCTACGGTCTTATTTATGCGGAGTTTTATCACGCGATTGGAAAAGTCGTAGACGACACCGGGGTAATCTTCCGCCGTGGTGGGTAGCAGCTGGGCGGGGTCCTCTCGGGTCACGTCACCGACCCCGTCGGACGTGAAGTTGAAATGCGCCCGCTGCTTGTGGTTCAAACTGCAGCTATCTTGTGGCATTTGAAATATCACCTTGTTTCCCGACGGACAGCAATCTGCACAATTTTGTGACCGTATCATGAAATTATCAGAGGACAACTGAAGTTGGATAAATAATATTATGGGGTCATAAAATGTGTATGGTTTTTGTAAAGTCAATGTTGTTAGTTACAATTAATGAAAAATTTCATGTTTTAGGGAGTGCATTATGTCGCCGTTTCTTAGTTTTTCTTATTCTACGCACACAACATTCGCAGTCCAGGTCGGATTGCATTCTAATGTCTCTTTTTTGCACTGGAGGATTTTTGTCAAAACTTTTCGGAGTAACTAGCTCCAGCTCTAATTTACATTTCCTGTCCCCCTGCATTGCGGTTTTGGCTACTTTAAGGACGAACGTGTCTCTGTTGTGCGCTATATCGCCGGTTCCAGTGCCTGGTAAGACGGGAGCTGGCTGGTTGTGTTTGGCCGCCATAGGACAACTCTCGGTGGTGCATGTGAACTGAGTTTCCGCGAGCTGAGCGCCGCGGCAGCACACATCTTCGGAGGGCAACGCTAAGCTTATTTGATTTTTCCCACACGGTGGTTTGCACGGATCGTTGCCCTTTTTGTCATTTCCTTTGTCCGGCACAAACGGGCGCTGCATCGAACAATGCGTCTGACTAATCTTCTTGATGATCGAGGCACTGGCAGGTACTTTAATCTTAAGCTCGTTGCCGGTCAGGTTGGTGCCTATCTCTTCAAATAGTGTATTGCGACCTGGCCATATTAACAAACTTTTTCTCATTGTTCAGTTCATGCATAAATATAAAACATGCTAGTGTATTCCATGAACCATTATACTTATATTGGGCTGTTAAATTTGGTGTCCAATAATTTGACAAAAAACTAATGACAAATAATCATTTTTAAATCAATGTTTCACCAATTCTTTTATATAATGTTCTTTCCACGAATTATTTGACAAAATATTTACTACTTAGACAAAATATTTATTTATTAAACATGTTACCTCTATTGTGAAATCATCGTTTAACAGTCGGTACGGTCGGCTGCAAAAGTGCATGGACATGTTTCAACCATAATACTATCGCAATACGTTCGACATCTGTCCATGCACTTTTGCAGCCGACCGAACATCAAGTTAGTGGGCACTTTAAGCTTAAAGGTATTTTTAATGTCTGTAACGAAATTCAATAGATTGTAAATACGATGTAGCCCGAATTTACAAAATATTCCGTACTATAAGTTTATACGGAACCGTTGGTGCGCGAGTTTGACTTGCATTTGACGAGCTTTTTACGGCTCCGTACCAAAATGGTAATAAAGGTACCTGACCTACCCTTGAAGTGCGACTTTGTCTCTGTATGTATGTCCGTCTGCAACAGCCAGATAAAATCGCTGACCAACTGGACATTAAAAGTATCTTAAGTATACACTTTTTACTGTTTTATTCAAACGGGCCCAAAAGTGATGTTTATTATTTAAAGTAGGGCTACTATATCAAGCAATCCATGTGAGATTGTTTTGTAAAATCATGAATTTGTTTTTTTTTCTAATGACTTTATAACATTTATCAATTTAGTACACACATGAAAAATGTGTATTTGTCAAATGATCAATAAATAATGTGTTTACGAAATAAAGTGTCAAATGAGCACGTTTTTAAAGGGTTTCTTGTAAAATTATCACTTGCCATATGTTTTTTGTCAAACAAGAGTAAAGCTTAAAATTCATCATAACTTTGTATACATAAGTACCTATGTGTATCTTGGTAATACTACTACATTAGAATCTCAGTAAGTAGGTACGTGTACCTACCAACAAGCAATAGTAATAAGATACATTGGACGTCCACACTTGCAACTTCTGTTGTACCTATCATAGCGACAGCGTATTACGTTACTTATGTAGGTATATATATCAACAGAGGTAAATAGCTAACAGAATTTTGAATTTCTTTTTTAATGAAACTAACGAAAATAACTTCTAGGTGTTCCAAATGGTTAATGAAACTGCCGAAATGATTACAGTTATATCTATAAGTTTACGTATGCATATGTTGGTTCAGGTGGCAAATCAAAATGATTTTTTATCCTGCCAGTGCCCCTTCGGCCGCCATCGCAACCATGTTTCGCAACTAGTTGCAAAGGAAGAATTTTCCTCCTTTGTTGGCAACTAGTTGCGTAAGCCGAATATTTTGTCTTAATACGCAACCAGTTACAAATATGTTATCCATTTTCCATCATGGCAACTAAGTTTCGCAACCAGTTGCCAAAGATATTTTTCTTTTCTGGCTACGCAACGAAGAAGTTATATGATAGATAAAGTAGATAAGGTATTAAAACGTGAACATTCATTTGAAAATTTGGGATATTCATGTTTTATTTTAGAAAGCTTATCGCAACTAGTTGGATATTTCTAGTTTGACATATTACTTTTTATTGTGACACTATTAGGACAAACCAAATCGTTGGATCGTGATGATCAAAAAGGTTAGGCACTTACCTAAGTTTCTGATGTGCAAGAGGGATGTTCCTTGCATTATTTATTACGCTTAAATATTTTATTCAGTCTGGTTGCGTATTAAGAAAGAAAAACATTTTGTCGCAATTATACTGTTAAAAATATTCTTAGTTGGCAACTGGTTGTGTATTAATGTAAAATGTTCTTCATTCACAACCAGTTGCCAACAAAGGAGGAAAATTCTTCCTTTGCAACTGGTTGCGAAACATGGTTGCGGTGGCGGCCGAAGCGGCCAGTGTCAGTGCATGAGATACCTAATGCTCACCTTTTGGTACATGCAAACAGTATTGCTGGGTATTCCTGCAGGCCATCTGCTGTTTAGCGTCTGGCTTCGGACCTGAGCAGTAGCATGGATCGTCAGGGTCTTCACATGGCATGGTATTATAGGGATCCCGAGCTGTAACATAGTATGTGTTGGTCAAAACTCTCGATAACTGAATGCTAATAAATAAAATAATCACGAGAAAAGAGTTCAGGAATCTTAATCCAGATATCGGCCATTCTCACGAAGTATGACTGCGTCTAATTACCGCGTCTCCATACATTTAGTATGAAAACAGCGTCGCGGTAATTAGGTGACCGCAGACATACTTAGTGAGAATGGCCGATATCACATATTTTATATCGGGATTTGAAAAAAAATACCTTGTGAAACTTGTATGCGTTTCCACTTTTACGACGGAACTTAACAATAATTAAGCTTTTTGTGTTTCCGATCGTATCCTTAAATTATGTAAATTCAAGAGGGATGAGATAGCCCTGGTATAAACGAACGAGGAACAAACTTTGCTTGACTGGATATTAAAATAAAAAGAAGCATTCTCGGATTAGTTCTCGGGTGTTTTCGGTAAACACCGTTGGTTAAATACAGAAATGGTTCAAATTATTCTCAAGTTAAGTTTACATCGACTTTACGACGAAACCATTTGAAATCATGTACTTCGAGTACCTGGCTCGCATACGCCGCCGGCGCCGCCCCGAGATCCGCCCGCGCTGCCGCCACCGCCAGCCCGCGACGCGCCGCAAGCACATGGGTCGTCGCGACTCTGAAAACCTCTCGGAGGGTTGCATGATCGATCCACTGGTCCAGAACTTCCCATTCCACTGCCCAACATTGGCGGGGCACCGCTACCTTGGAATCTTGTTACTATTAATTTACCGAAACAAGAAATACGCAAAAACATGAGAATTTCGCCAGCTTCCACACCGTCTGTACCCATTATTCGGAAGGAATCTTTCAGTGCTTGGTAGCTCACGTTGTTGGGATCTTCTAAGAACTTTTTACGAGCTTCCACGAATTCTTTTGTCATGTCGATAGTAGCTTCTCCTAGATGGATTTTCGTTGGCAAACAACCACAGGGAAGTTCTTTGTAGACAGACACTTTGATAGGAAATTTACTCATTGCGTTAGCGATATCGGCTTGTTTCAACGAAAAAAGACAAGATTTGCCATTATTAAATGACTTGACAAAAGGCGAGTCGTTCGCCGTGACACGGTTGGTGCCGGGGTCATCGTCGCAGATGTCCAGAGGGTCGCAGGCGGGACATTGAATGGTGACGCAAGTTCTGAACCCCTTGTCTGAAAAGCACGGAGTTTTCGAATATATAATTTTATCTATTAGCACTTCCAGGAGGAAGAGGCCATCGTCCTGTTTCGCCATCGCAATCGGGTGCTGAAAACGGTTTTTTTCTAAATTTTTACATTTAATTTATTTTTATGACTTTCACCTAATTTTGACAGGTGAAATAAAAGAACGAAACACGAATAAATAAAATTGACAGCAACTTCTTTTTAATAATCTGACATATTCTGCCGCCATAAGGAAAAGGCAAAGAGTGATACCGATAGTGACATAAGTATACAGCGTGATACATGGGTCGTGAACAGAAATATGTTTTTCTTACTGTCTAACTTTAGCTTAAACATGTAGACGATATGAGGGGCAGAAAGAAAAGAAAATTGTTTGTTAATTCGTTATTAAAAAATAGTTGTGTGATTGAAATTCGCGATTTTTTTTTAAATACGATAACAACCAATACCAAGTGTGTTTACATTAAGTGTAGGTTCTTGGAATACACAGATGATGTTGTTTGATAGTCTAAGTACTCGAGTGATAATATAAAATAAATCTACATAACAGTAATTGTAAGTACTTTAATCTACATTCAAGTCCCGGATAGGGAGACCATAAGCTTGGTATTTTTCCTATTTTAAATTAATATCAAAAAGTTTTATTGTTTGTTTTAAGAGTTAACGCAATGAATTTGCCTTAAAATACTGCAATACAAACGGAAATTTCTGTTTACAACCCATGTTTAACCCTGTATAAAGGGGGCACATCCAACATTTTTTTCAAAGTTGACTTGTGTAAAGTGTCGAAAAAAATGTTAGATGTTCCTTTTTGCGTTATGGCATGGCGGCAGTATTTTGAACCTCGTTGCAATTATTACAAAATATGTATTTCCGTCAAACCGAGAGATCGAGAGCCTTTCCAATTTCTATTGCAATCCAGTCCTCTGCTAGAACTTTTCCAGCCAGAACTCCTCGTTTATCGGCGTTTACACGCCTATAGATAACGACACTAACATATCGTCGACGACACCCCCCTTCTCCTTATACTGCACAGCGACGGAAAGGGACAGACGATGTCGTCGCCGACATATCGGTGAGATGTGAAAACAGCTAGAAAATTTGTTTATGTCTCTGGTGAAAAATTTCAAAAAAAACTAATTTTAAAATAAGGCGATGATCTGACCACTGTGTAAAACGACGTCATATTACTCAAGTGTTTCAAACTTCAGTGTTTTGACACTTCATAAAAAGCTATCGATATAATCTGTTAGGAAAGTACCCTCTGTTCAGCTAATGTTGAGTCCGCTTAGACATCGTTATATAAAAGGAACTTGATGTTTCTTTATTTGTTTTAATGTGTACAAATCGCTCGTGTCCAAAATACCGCTTTCCCGAAATACCAGATTTTTCAAAAAACCAGATTTTCGATTTATGAGATTCCTGTCTTACTACATTCCCGTTACAGTAGATTATAAAATCGTAAGTTACTCAAGGATCTAAATCACTTTCTTGGGTGTGTAATTTTGGGAATCTTGTATACGAAGAATCCGGTGTATCGAGAATCCGGTATTTTAAAAATCTGGTATTTTAGGAATGCGGTATTTTGGGAATGAGCGGTACAAATTACACCACATTTTTTTGTTACAATATACCTAGGTACAAGAGGAGAGATAGGTAGAAGAGGTATGAGTTGATCACCGAGTAAAATTACGTCATACCTTTTTTCTTAGAAACTTCTAACCTTCAACTTCAATCTATGTGAGTCTTTTGGCAGTTCATAGAAAGTAACTGATTTGATTTGGCAGGAAAGTACCCTGTTGCAGTGGCGTTGGTTTGACAGCGGCGCGTCACACTGGTGTGAAGTGGCCACATGCACGTGGTTCGGGGCGCGCAGCGTGACGCGCACGTGTAACTAAAATAACAATGGATAGCGTGACTTTGACCTTTAATTTTTGATCAATATCCGAAGGTTGCCAGGTGAAAGGGTCAAATATTACCTATAGTTGATCTATATACCGATATCGATAAATACTTCTTTATGCAACTACCTTCTTGGAAGTATTGTGTAGACGGTATTTAATTAATTACACTTGTAGGTATGGCATACCACAAACAAAACAAAGAAATTTCCTAATTATAATTTTAGCTCAGGATTTTCTTCTATAATAGCTCTTTATTATCATATCAGGTTACATGTCTATTCATAGATTTCTTGTCCAAGCAGTTCAAAATCCAGCCCAAAGCCCAACGAGTGATTGATGCAAGTAGACTGTTCTCTCAAGAGTCTCGAGTATGATCCTCATCAGATATCAAGTATGAATTTTGATTGAAAACATTTGCATTTCTTTAAGGCCTGTTCATTACCTATTGATTTAATTCTATTCAATTCAGAGCTTTTCTGGTAACAGTGACCCATAGATAAGTTTGTGATAAACTAATATAATAAAGTATACAGAACATAAATACAAAAACTACGAATAAATAGGTATAACGACAATATGTTGCGCAATCTGGAGGTGTCAGGTAGCGGGCTACGGAAACGGCAAAACATTACTCCTTTTGATCAAATTTCTTGCTTTGTGAAGGTCGTCAGTTGGTGTGCTGGGACTCTAGTAACGAAAAAAATATTATTCACCGTGGTGAGGCTCCTCACAGTCCGGAGCTCTTGGGAAATCCAGTATTCATAAGTAGGAACGCACTCTACGTCCTACTTATCGATCCTACTCGTTAATTCAGCGGTACCACACTGACTCTGGTAAGCAGATTTTTTCTTCCTCTACCGTGATGAAACCATCCTTGAAGTATCGAGTGGTTTAGGGCGTTTCTCCAGAAATATGTCTGCGACTCATTCATCTGTCTCCATACATTTAGTATGAAAAAGGGCCAGATGAATGAGGTGACCGCAGACATATTTCTGGAGAAATGCCCTTTAAGAATTGCTCTAAAGTTACCAATACCAATTGGTAACTTTAGAGCAATTCTTTATTGATATTGCCGGGTACACTTATTCTTATATCGCAACCTTTTATTTTATCCCCCAGTTTTAGCTATTCGTAAATCTTGCAAGTTCTTTTCATAAAATGCCTGTGACGGTGGCACCACCGGCTACGCAAATGTATACCAAAATATTAATTCTCCGCTATTATTAAAACTCCGCGGTTTTTTGTCTTTTTATGAACTGCATTGTAGCTCAGATAAATTAAGTTAATGCAGCTTCCTTAAGACTACTTGTCACATGAGTGTAAAAGACAAAGCTAACGTTACAGGTACATCTTAATACAATCCATCTATGTAATTCCTTGATCCTTGAATTGTCAGCTTGACATTCTGTCTTCTGCTAAGTTTAAAAATAAGGTACTTTAGGCACGAATTTTCACAATTTTGTGTAGTAAATGATTAAGTATAAATTATTTATTTGGTACAAATAACTCATGATATTAAGTTGATACTTGACTATATGAGATATTGAGCGTAATTGTGATTTTACAATATTTTTTCCATTCAGTTCTCTAGATATGTTCAATAAAAAACTTAAAACAGGTACCTATCTAAAATGACATGTCAAACGACTAAGTTAAGTGAATTCTCATCAATGTCAGGAGTTACAGACATTAACTGATTTCGTATTTGGCTGGTTGACAAATTCTTAAACGCATTTTTACCCCTAAACCTCGAAATCTGGAAATCGATCTCAATTTCCTATGGATCCCCATTGTTCATCAAGATACAGTCGGTTTAGTGTTGACACAATAACACTTTTGATTTGGTAGAGTCTGTGCGGAAAGAGAATAGGATTAATTTTGGGGGGCGCTGTAATGCTTTTCTACCGTATGTGCCGTATTTTCTGTTTTGTGGCCATACTGGTCAGGTTAGTTCCGTTTTTCGCCACGCCTATTCTCTTTCCACACAGACTCTACCTCTGTAGTCGCTTCGGCAATGCAAATATGGCATATAGACGTAGGTTATACCTATCCTCAGTGGGTTCAACGATAATGCAATTTAAAGTGACGCCAGAAAAACTAGCAGTGCAAAATAAATGTAACTTCACTGAATAAAAAAATATTTTTCTACTCTTGTACTTTTATCTGTATTTTACTTGGTCACGAACACTAATGAGGGTGTTTAAAAATCATAAATCCACCAGGTGGCAGCAGGGTGGCGAATGGTCTATTTGGCAGTAGATGTCAAAATCAGGTGATGTGATTGGTGGATTTTGACACCTACTGTCAAAAAGACCATTCGCCACCCTGCTGCCACCTGGTGGATTTATGATTTTTAAACACCCTCATTGGGTCGAAAACGAACCTGCCCAAAAAAACCTCCTATGCTATTGTTGGTCGATAGTATATTCGAATTGCTCAAAAAAAGATGTGCAAGAAAAAAATCTCTGGCCATACTATCAATACTTGCTTTACAATAAAAATGCACAACTACCAACTTAAAAAACAAATAAATTAAAGCGGTTTTTATGAAAAACAAAACTTTTCGAACTCTTTGATGCCAACATAAAACAACGAATTTTTAATATCGTCACTGCGTGTTACTGGCGAGTATAGGTACGTCATTTAAAAATAATGTTTACCATAGACACATACTTATTACATTGTCAGTAATTTGCCATATTCATGTTTTCCGCTCAATTGCTGTTCTTTTGCCTTGTTTGCGCGCCAGTTTAATCTTGTATTTTGTACTTTCCGAACTATATTCTTTTTTTTAAATCTTTATTAGGGTTCCGTAGCCAAAATGGCAAAAACGGAACCCTTATAGTTTCGTCATGTCCGTCCGTCCGTCTGTCCGTCTGTCCGTCTGTCCGTATGTCACAGGCATTTTACTCAAAAACTACATGATGGATATTGATGAAATTTGGAATATAGATGTCTTGTATGAGCCGCTACTTAGTTTAGTAGTTAAATAATTAAAATTAAAATTTTTAGGGGGGCACTCCATACATGTTACAGAAGCTAAAAAAAATTTTTTTCTGAAGATATCCACGTGTGGTACATAGTTCGACAGCTCTTTCAAAAATATTTTAAGGTTTTTAAGTAATGTTTTTGATTAAGTGAATACCTTTGGAAATAATCGCTCCGAAAGTTGTGAAAATTGTGTCCCCCCCCCTCTATCTTCTAAACCGTGTGTCCAAAAAATATAAAAAAAATTACAAAGATAACGCTTAATTAATACTTTCAACGAAAATTATTTTCAATAAGATCGAATTAACCGTTTTTGAGTTATTGCCGATAAACTGCGCTTCTCAACAAATGGACGTAATTGCTATGAAGATACGCTCTTTTGTTGTTGTACTTTTTTTAAATCGTTTTTTTTATCTTATAGTTACGGCTATGGAACCCTACACTAAGCATGGTCCACATGCTCTTGGCCAGTTATTTAAGGAGCTTTTGTCAGACTGACTATGCCAGCTCCGTTAAGCCTCTTCGCTGGGTGTGAAGTATAAGGTGGGGGAATCACGAAACGATCACAGCGCGCGTCATGGCCAAAAAAGGAACTTTCGGCAGACCAGCTGTCACTTTTTACTAGCGAAATTTACGTTTTTATTCTTTGATGCCAACATAAAAATACTTATTTTTAATATCGTCACTGCGTGTCACTAGCGATATACGTCAAATTAAAAACAAAGTTTACCATAGACACATGCCTACTCTACTTATTATATTATATTGTCAGTCCTATGTCATATTTGCCTTGCTTGCGCGCCATGTTTAATTTTGTATTTTGTATTTTATATTTTAGAACCTAGTCGTAGAAAAACTATTGACCTAAGTTTCACCTAGATTTAGCAGTCTGTGGCAGCGAGCAGTATATTTTTGCGACTTTAACGACACAAGTGCTGTTATGGGGAATAGAGTAGGTATAGACTTCTCTGAACTCATATTATGTATGTTCTTATATTATTGTTCGTTACCAAGTAAAAGACAGATAAAAGTCACATCTTTTAGGTACGTAAACATATTTTTGGGTATATATTTCTTTGAGAAGTAAATTGGTCAATTTTAGAGATTCAAAAATGTTTATTTTTGTATGTTATTTGCTAAATTTTCGCATGATGCATGGATATTCCACAGAAGGGTAGTTTTTATAGTACCAATTGCAAGCTTCATTCCGGAATGGACGACCGACCCTGATGAGAAAAAATACATTGGGTTTAATAACAAGCATTGTTGCCTAATACATAATAATACCTACCTATTGAAAATGAATGTTATTAAAAATTTCATTTTTCGGGTGTCGTAAAAAGACGGTGTCCATTCATAAGACTATACACTTTGCTTTTACAAAGCTGGGCTTAAAAAATGATTTATTTGTTTAATGTTACTTTTCGTTTCTTACGTCGAATACCCACAACTTCCCGACTGACATAATTTTGGCCGATTTTTCGCGTAATTTCCACATAATTTTACGCTGTGCTAGTTCTCCACCCAGATTCTTACTACCCCCAAAGTGTCATTCAACGAAGCGAGGCCGAAGGCCGAGCTTCTGCGTAGCACCGAAGGTGCCGAGCGTCACTCACAGTGCAACAGTGTGGGAACATGTTACAACGGCAATGCCTCCAGTATCTTTAGCTCATCAAGGGCTGCAGGCTCTTGGGTGAGCGCCAGCGATGCGAGGCCGAAGGCCGAGCTTCCGCGTTGCGCCGAATGCGTGGAGCGTCACAGTACCCGCTCCCACCTACGTGAGCCTGCCCACCCAGACAATCACTCTCGCTTTCCTTCGCAAGCAGAATTCTTTCCATGCAGATTTTTCACCCACGTCCTTCTTCCCTTCCCTTCCCACAGCAAATTTTACAACTTGCACTAAATCACCCCCCTCCCAAAAGCAACCGCTACCGCTATCCCCTCTCTGATGACACAAGTACTACCTCTTTGTGCTCGCGGGGTGCCATCCGGCAGCTAGTTTCGTACTATAAGGCTATTTCTTTTTTAAAAGATGAATACTTATTTTGGAGTCTTGAAAGTAGAATATATCATATTTTACGGCTTCGGGTCGGTATTTCATGTTGTCGATAATCGATGTCTAAAAAAATAGACTGAGCCTCGCGAAAAAATGTACCACGCCGATCACGCCGCCGCCGTCGATCAAAACAGCATCGGCCGCCACAGCCGATGATTTTACAATCGGCGCACACCTCTCTTCCGGACACATCGCAAGTAATACTGTATATGAAAGAGTCTGTCATAAGGTCATACTCATCCATCAAAGCCCGGATTTCCTTAGTAGTCAGAGTGGCAGTAACGTCCGGGTAGTAGCGCCACCTTTTCTGTCCAGGGTCCTGAGCCGAAGCCAGTTGAGAGGGGGACGCGCCAGGGTCCTTACTGCGACACTCACGACAGTACGGTTTAAGCGGCATCTGGGAAATCAATTTTCAAATTACTGTAGGTACTTTAATCCTATACGTAAGGTAAATCGCTTATTTAAAAAATATATACGAAAAAAATATGGAAAATAACCCAGTGTATCTATAGATTACAGAAAAACTTATTAGAAGTCTGTGCAATAAGTATTATGGTTTTATATTGTTTTAAACGTACGGAAGCCTCTCCACGCGAGTCTAACTCGCACTTGACCGGTTTTTTAAATAACTCGTGCATTTGGTACTATCCTGTTAATTCAATACATTCAATGCTTGAATCTGGTTATTTTTGTTAGAAATACTATGCTATCTGCTTTTCGAAATCATTCATTTAGATAGTTTTACGTAAGCATAAAAAGGTATCTACTCACTGAGTAAGTTAATAACATAACTTTACCAACCTTTTTACTATCTTGGGATTGTTTTAAACCATCACAACCATGGAAGCGGCGGTACCTGACGCAGTCTAGATCATACTGGTACGACCGTGGAAATACGGCCTGTGGGGCTGTGGGGCATATTATCTTGATGTTTAAATACATGAACCTAATCAATTTCAGCGTCCTATTATCGATATGTCTAAGGGCCGATACAGTAAGACGCATGCCAGCCGCGATTTTTATGGGAACTTCAACCCAGCTGCAGGCTAACTTGCACGCCAAATGCACGTTTCCATACTAGTACAAGTTGCAGCTTGGATCTGGTCAAATTTGTCATCGACAATTACTTACTTCATCATCAATTTAAGACTTATAAGAGTCAACTTTTGTCGGTGTAGCCGATGAAACGTGCAGCCTGACCTTATCCAAGAGCCACCTCCTTGATCACGTTTACCTATCTATATAAATGCTGTATAAAAATGTCTCAAATCACAACAGAAGCGTCGACCTTTA
This sequence comes from Eudemis profundana, assembly GCA_947034925.1. Taxonomy (NCBI): domain Eukaryota; kingdom Metazoa; phylum Arthropoda; class Insecta; order Lepidoptera; family Tortricidae; genus Eudemis; species Eudemis profundana. Next base: position 35,360,901 of record OX344794.1, read on the forward strand.
GGTAAAGTATCTAAAGGCAAGATAATTTATACATATAGTAAAGTCGTAGCAAAACTCTGTTTGTACATTGAAGATTTCCCGAAGGAAATAATTGGGGAGTATTAAAGAAGTAATAAAATGTACTTAAATAACCGGACCAGTTAGCATGAAATTTGGTATACAGGGACCCTAGTTAAAATATACGAAACTTTTTACTCGACTAAGCCGAAGCAAAAAGAAATATCCGCGAACGAAGTTGCGATCGTCTAGCTAGTGTAAGAATAAGACAAATGTATGACTATCTATGAATAACGCACTTGGTTTGATTATTTCTGTGGTCATGCCGTAGCTGTAGTAAGCATCGTGGAGCGTATATGCGTTGGCACCGGGCTTGTCGACCCAGTATGCTTTATCTTGAAGCACCATCTGGTCTTTGACGGAGTCTGGCAACTCGTCAATTGCCGGCCTGGTGAAGACTTATCGGGTAGAACATTTACCACGTCATGAATTACTTTTTCTGCCCTCCGGCCGGAAAATGTCACCTTGCCGCTTTCTGGCTCCGTCGAACAGAAAAACAGTATACAAACCTTGGCCAGTATATAAGAAAGCCTCACCGAGACACCGAGTACGACAAACATGTGATCTGAGACATTTCTTACTTTACTGGCCTCGGTATGTAATGTACTATTGCAGCGGTCGGCAACGTTTTAGCAGCCAAGGGCCACATAGTAGCTAACGAAATTGACGCGGGCTGCACTATGTTACAGGTTGATTCATAAGAGCTGGCGCGGATGTTGTATGCAAAGAGTGCTTATTTCATACTAAATCCGCGCCAGCTCTTGTGAATCGACCTGTAATAAGTAATCGGTGATTCGACCTTTAAATACAAAATAGCCAGGGAGGCTCGCGGGCCGCAAGTGAGCGATTCACGAGCCGCAAGTTGCCGACCGCGGTACTAATGTAATAGTACATTACATACCGAGGTCAGTAAAGTAAGAAAAGTCTCAGATCATATGTAATGTCGCTCGAGGCGAAGCCGAGCCAGAAAGCGGCATCTTCGTTCAGCGCGGCAAGGTGACGCTTTCCGGCCGGAGGGCAGAAAAGTAACTTTATTAATTTAATACAGTATGCCATGAACTATAAAGGTGCGGTCAAACCGCTACTCAAAAGACGGTGACGTACCGTATGTACTGTCCATGCGAGATCACATGCGAAAAATCTGACTCGAGGTTGGGTGTTTCGAGATCTCGACCGTCGGACTGTCGAGACCGAGATTTTACAAAATAGGTAATTAAAAATGAGTTACCTATTTTGGATTAAAACATTTTTGTGTAAGATTGTCCCGATATTTATTATGTATTTATTATATAAAATTGCCTAAGAATTCAGTATATTCTAACTATTTAGGGTACTTGCTGTTTTATTAGCAAAATGAAATAACACATTCATTGAGCACTGAACCAAAAATATACTTTTATTAAAAAGAAACGTACTCATCTGCAATCTGCTTTATGTAAGTAAAAGTGGCAATTGAATCTCGTTCGAGATCTCGAAAATATTAATCGAAAAGAAAACCAAGATTGCATTGCCCAGCGCCAATATCACGATAATTTAAAACAGAGTTCAACAAAATGTCGGCAATTAAAAAGATGTAAGTTATAAGTAGTAAACTTTAACTTTTGAGTACTTACTTGTACTTTGGACTTATTAAGGTGCCAAAACATGGCCAAAACAAAGATTTATACGTATAAAAATTATGTAATGTATGTAGCAGGTATAGATAAATTACCGGGAGCAGGCATTCTATATTTCAATTTTCTATTTTCGCGTACTATCAGCATAAATAGTACTTTTTGATATAAGGGCGGAAAGTAGGTATGTCAGTTTTTACGAGTCCCGATGCCGGTGTATTGGCCTGAGCCGCGAGGCGAGGGTAAATACTCGGGACGAGTGAAAATGGCACTTCCGCACGAGTATCAAACGATGTTTTTGAATACGTTTGCGAAAAAATGTCGATGAAACAAAACATGGCACCGGCTGTCACCATTCAGCCTAATCAAAAGAAATTATTTTGAAAAGAAACATACAGAATTTAATTAAAGGACATTGCCGACGCGTCTATGGGGCCTCGTACCAAATCAAAAGTCATTGTGTCAACACGAAATCGTCTGTATCTTAAAGAACAAGAAACTGCCTTTCCTAATCACTAAATCCCATTAAAATTGTATTCGGGGATCCATAGGAAATTGAGATTGATTTCCAGATTTAGAAGTTAGTTTTTGCGTAGCAAACCGTCTCAATATTTGTCAGCCGGCCAAATACAAAATCCCCTAATAACTTTAATTCCTGACGTTGTCGAGACTTCACTTAACTTAGTCGTATGACATGTCATTTCGGATACCTGTGTTAGGTTTTTTATTGTGCCTATTCAGATTGTTAAAATGTTATTATTAAAAAAGTTCTTTGAAACTATTTTGATATATCGTGAGATAAAAAAATATTGTAACATTACATTTACGCTCAATGTCTCGTACAGTGAAGTATCAGCGAAATATCACGAGTTATTTGTACCAAATAAAGAATTTAAAATGATTTACGTTCTTTGACACAAAATTGTGAAAAGACGTGTCTTATAAAGTACCTTATATTTAAACTTAGAATAAGACAGAATGTCAAGCTGTCAACTTTCTTGTTAAGATCAAGAAAACTGCATAGATAATGGATTGTATTAAGTCGTATCTATGACGTTAGCTTTGTCTTTTACACTCATGTGTGAAGTAGTCTTAAGAAAGAACAAGACAAACATGTTAAGTACTTTCCTGGGTACATGACAGCTGGCTTTAATTTATCTGAGTATCATGCAGTTCGTATAAGAAAGAACCGCGGAGTTTTATGGAATAGGGTACTTTCCTGACAGATCAAATCAGTTACTTTTTATGAATTGTCAAAACGCTCGGATAGTATGAAGTTTTTATGAGAAAAAGCATAATGACGTCATTGTGCTCAAACATCAAATCATGTCCTCATTTATAGCTTTTGGTCTTTTAAAAATCGTTTAAAACGTTAAATAGGTGAATTTTAGTTGATTTTTGCAAATTTTCGAAAGCAGATTTCAAGGCTAGCGTGAAGTAATTTATATTGACTACAGGCAAGTACCCTATTAATATTTTTGTATACATTCGCGTACGGTGGTGCCACTGTCATAGGCCTTTTAGATTTTGACCGATTTTGTTCTGTCAAATACAGTTTTAAGGAAACCATACATTTTTCATGGTGGCGGCGGAAATCGTACAACACAATTCTTTTTTAATTGATCTCAGATTTCCCATTTTAAATTCAGTAATAAAAAAATCCCTCTGGTTAAAAAAATAAAACTAAGTTTTTGGTATCGTTTTGGTTGTGACACAATTTAATGACGATATTGGTACCAAAAGTCGGCAATCTCCTTTAAACATGAAAAAGCAAGAAATATATTTATTATTACTTTGTACTTTACTTATTTGCAAATAAACGTGTTATTTTGTATTTAAAAATTAGCTGGAAAGTAAAAAGCACTAGTGCGCAAAATACAACTTTGCGCACGATTTACAGTTACGAAATCGTACATTACACAACTAGGGTGGTAATACAAAGAAAGGCCGAGATCGCAGATGTTTACGGCCCGAGCTGCAAGCGAGGGACGCAAATATGCAATCGAGGGCTTTCTTTATTACCTCCCGTGTTGTGTACATCATTTTATGTCTACCTACACTTGGCCAGATAGCGGGTTTTTGAAAAAAAAAAACACTTTATGGCCAGGTGTGGCATAAAGTACCTACCCACTTTTTGAGCAAGTGTATTAAAAAAAGCGTTTGTTGTATATTGAAGACGTAAACGCCAAAATAATTTCAGTGCCAAATTCTAAATATTTTTAAATTAAGAGAAATAGGTACTTAAATTATTCTCCTTTTCACACGAACAGTACCGACAACCACTACAAATGGAATTCCAAACTCTGGATAATTCGTCTAAAATATAATACCTATAGACAGTTTGATATTGCATTTTAGAAAAAAGGACCCAAGTTCCATATAAATTCCGTACTTACACTACTACATGCAACAAGGGCTTTAGTTAAGTTTTTTACCTATACTACTTTTTAGGGTTCCGTAGCCAAAATGGCAAAAACGGAATCCTTATAGTTTCGTCATGTCCGTCCGTCTGTCTGTCTGTCTGTCCGTATGTCACAGGCATTTTACTCAGAAACTACTTGATGGATATTGATGAAATTTGGAATATAGGTGTCTTTTATGAGCCGCTACTTAGTTTGGTATATAAATAATTAAAATAAATATTTTTAGGGGGGCACTCCATACATGTTAAAGACAGTAAAACATTTTTTTTTCAGCAAATATCAACGTGTGGTACATAGTTCGACAGCTCTTTAAAAAACACTATAAGGTTTCTAAGTAATGTTTTTGATTAAGTGAATGTATTTGGAAATAATCGCTCCGAAAGTTGTATAAATTGTGTCCCCGCGTCCGAAAAACATGAAAAAAATCACGAAGGTAACGCTTAATTAATACTTTCAACGAAAATTATTTTCAACAAGATCAAATTAAGCGTTTTTGAGTTATTGCCGATAAACTGCGCTTCTCAACAAAAGGACGTAATTGCTATGAAGATACGTTCTTTTGTTGTTGTACTTTTTTTACATCGTATTTTTTACCTTATAGTTACGGCTATGGAACCCTACACTGAGCATGGTCCGACATGCTCTTGGCCAGTTATTTCATCCTTAAAGTGCTAATTAATGAATGTGCTGTTTAACCTCGGGGGGACCATGGTTAGCTCCCTGGTAAGCGGTTGCAGATATTTGCCGACAGTGCGTTGCGTCAGACACGGAGGGCGGCCAGGAGTCAAGCTTTCATCAGTCACGACTGACATAGGCATGCGGTCGTCCAGAAGATAGCTGAAAAAAATAAACAAGCCGCTTTTTTAGGGTTCCGTAGCCAAAATGGCTAAAAAGGAACCCTTATAGTTTCGTCATGTCCGTCCGTCCGTCCGTCCGTCCGTCCGTCCGTCCGTCCGTAGGGGAATTGTGCTTAAGATGACATACTTTTTCTTTCAAGATACATAGCTGAAATAAATGAAGACATCTGAGTTCCGCATCTAGCGTATATTCATTAAAGTTTCATATGCAATTAAATTGTTTCAATTTTAGGGCAATAAACATAATATAAAATGAAAAAAAACATACAAATAGCACGCATGGTCGACGTGCTTAAGATGACATATCTATAGTGTAAGAAGACACAGTATGTCATCTTAGACTTTTATGGTATGTCATCTTATACAATAATATTGTATAAGATGACATACCATCAAAGTCTAAGATGACATACTGTTAATTTAATAAGACAGGACAGCTTTATTATTAGGGTAAGGCTGAAAAATTGGGCTTATGTAACATAAAAGTAACTAAAAATATATGTTACTCAGTAACTTAAAAGTTACATAAAAGTATTCTAAAGGGATATTCACAATGTCTACAATACAAACACTTTTTGTACTAAGTGTTTATTTAAGAGATCAAATAGGTATATAAGGTCCTAATTTATTAGTTGCAGATATTTTTACAGCTGATAGTACTCGGTCTCTGGAGTATATTAAAGCATGAAACATTATAGCTTTTACGATGTTTTTTTGGAGAAAAAGGAAAAACAAATTTGCTACGTAATAACACCCTGTTATTGTGATTACTAAATGAAAACTCATTGAAAAGATTCTAGTAGCTCTTTTACGTACCACTTAACTGTAACTGGCCACTTCACGTAGATAAATTAAAAGACATTTGCAGTTTTCCCGCCGAACCGTTACGACATTTACGACAACAAATTGTTGATATGACAGATAGTGTTATTGTGACATGTGATAATGCACATGATGATTTATTTAGACGAAATTATAATAAATTTTATTGTTAGGTAGATGAAATCAGAAAAGTTATATGAAAAGATTTCTGAATTTCTATTTAAAGTTAATTATTTTAATGTAAAGTATAATGTGTTAAAATATCTGCAACTAATAAATTAGGACCTTGTATACTTTGGTACATTTTTGAACAAAGATGAATAAGTAATTAAAGGCTGATAGCCACACAAAAGCTGTCTTCACAAATAAAATTAAATCATAATTTTTCCCCGGATTACTTGTTATAATCATTGTAATTATGTAAAATAAAATAAAAAACACGTTACTCTTCTTTGTGTTGCGCAGTTGGGTATAAAAATTAAAACAAACCAAATATTTTAAACTCAAAAACCCGACTGCAAGAACTTGTAACTGAAAAGAAAGCGTGAACAAAGCTTTACTTTACTTTTATGTTACGTAACTTAAAAATAAATTAAAATGGTAACATATGTAACTTAAAAGTAACATAAAAGTTAACCTCTATTCACTTTCATTTGCATTATATAGAACAATAACAAACATATTAACTCGAACACGACACCTAGCTATAAACTAATATGAAGATTATATTAATAATGTATTACGTAATACAAAACAGAACAAATTTACCATGAAATTCACTCGTAACTTTTAAATTCCATAAAAAATCCTCGGCACAAGTTGAATCGACGCACTGAACTTCCCACAAAATGGCCGACCAGTGAGAGGTATACCAAGACTAAAGAATAAATAGTGTTGCCGTTATAATGTAATCAAATTCCGCAAATCAACTGCTAAAATAGCAAGACAGAACGGTTACTTAAATTAAGTAACTTAAAAGCTTCAATATGTTGACTTGTCTTATGTTACACGTAAATTATTATTTTAAATGGGCAATGCTAATGTTAAAGCTCGAAAAACGTTGCATTAATATATGACAGTTATAAAAAAAACTCCAACATATCAGTATAATATCACAAAACTAAAAAACGATAATTACAATCTTTCAGGAACATTTTTGGGACATTTTTATTTGTATGGAAATCGATGTAATTGCATAGAAGAAAAAAAAATTGGAATACAAACACAGAGATTTACATTTGTTAGTGGACTAGAACTAGTAGAAAAAGTTTTGTATTTTGCACGGAAAATTAAAAAAGTAAAATTTTGTAATTACTTTTCGTAAAAACAATGCCGGACGCTTACAAGTCACGAAATCATCCCTTTTTTACGGCCTTACCCATTAATTGCCCAAGCATAATTCGCAGGTAAACTGTTTTTTTCTTGCGGATATGCCTGCGCATTGTGTATGACACCAATTGGAACACAGTTGACACTTCACCCAATGTTCTTTTGGCCTAGATTGGCTAAATAGTTCATTACAGTAAATGCAAGCTGGATCATCAGCCTCCTCATCCTCATTGGCGTAAGGATCTTTGACTTCCTCTAGGTCCTCGTCATCATCCAAACTACCACGTTTCGTCTGCTTTCGACCTCGCGTATATTTGTATTTTCTAGTTGTGGATGCGGACTCAGGCTCAACATCATCTTCCCCTAGGTCCTCGTCGCCATCCAAACTACCACGTTTCGTCTGCTTTCGACCTCGCGTAGATCTGTATTTTCTAGGTGCGGATGTGGACTCAGGCTCCACATCATCTTCCTTGAGGTCCTTGTCGTCATCCAAAATAACACGTTTCGATTGCTTTCGACCTCGCGTAGATCTGCATTTTCTAGGTGCGGATGCGGACTCAGGCTCCACATCATCTTCCTTGAGGTCCTTGTCGTCATCCAAAATAACACGTTTCGATTGCTTTCGACCTCGCGTAGATCTGCATTTTTTAGGTGCGGGCTCAGGCTCGACGTCATCTTCAAAAATAACACGCTTTGTATGCTTTTGTTTTCTTAGAGATTTGCGATTTTCCTTTTCTTTTTTCAGCTGCACTGCTGCTTTTACTTCACACATGTATGGACTAGCCGTGAGAATCTGCGATCCACCAACTTTCCTGGTTGCTCTTAACTTACCTGTAGAGGCAGCCTTAGGTAGTGGTGAAATTTCTTTTAGTAACTTGGTGTTAGAAAGTATTGCATCTTCTATCTGCACTTGATAGTGAATTTTCGGAGCATTGGTAACATCCGTCTCTTCGTTGGCATTAGTGGGTTGCTTAGAACTAGACTCTAGAAATATTGGCCGGGACCGAGATAAAATATTGGCGCCATGATCAAGTGACAAAAGCCCAACAACACTTGCTGACAAAATTGTAGCATCTTCTTCCGGAGCAATGGTAACATCCATGTATTCGTTGCCATTAGTGGATTGCTTAGAATCAGACTCTAGAAGCATTGGCCGCGACCGGGATGAAATATTGGCGTCATGATCTTGTAACAAATGCGCAACAGCATTTGCTGTCAAAAGTTTAAGAGATGATGGGCGACTATCAACTACTCGAAAAGTGGCATCTTTTTGCGGGGCAATGGTGGCGTCCATCTGTTGATTGGCATTAGTGGGTTGCATAGAACCAGACTCTAGAAGCATTTCCTGGGACTGAGACGAAATATTGGCGTCATGATCTTGTGAAAAATGCCTACCAACACCTGCTGACAAAATTGTAGAGGATGAGTGATAACTTTCAAGTTCTTGAGAAGTGCCACCTATTTCTAAATTTATTTGCTCATGAGAGTTGGCAGTCACAACGTCCGTCTGTTGGCCAACGTCAGTAGATTCGGAGGAATCAGACTCTTCGTGATTTTGCTGGGGCAGAGATGAAATACTGGCAACCAGCCCGTCGTCACTATTCAATTCGTTTTCGGTAACATCGCTGGGTTGTTCAAATTCTCGAGCAGTGCCACTGGCACCGGTTTCAAAATTTATTTGATCATGAGAGTTGGCAGCCGCAACTTCCGTCTGTTGGCCAACGTCAGTAGATTCGGAGGAATCAGACTCTTCGTGATTTTGCTGGGGCAGAGATGAACTACTGGCAACCGGCCCGTCGTCATTATTTAATTCGTTTTCGGTTACATCGCTGGGTAGATACATGTCCTCTGGGAAAATGTGCGGATTAAAGGGATAAATTCCGCTTTTCGCAAAACCACTCGTTATATTCCTGACTGAAGCTGCATTTTCGTAAGCTCTACCAAAAATTTGAGCAACTTGGTATAGGTTTATAGTTCTGCCAGGATGGTTCTTCATCCAGGTGGCCATTTCGCGGTCATAATACGCTTGCAGTGGACCAAAAAATGATATATCAGTTGGCTGCATTCGATGAGTGCAATGCGGAGGAAGACAGAGCATTATCACGCCGTTGGCCTTAGCAAATTCTAGTGCTTCTAGATTTTTGTGGCTGGAATGACCGTCAAGTATTAACAGCACCTTGTTTGTTACAGAGGCATTCACAAATGAAGCAAAATGGCGCATCCACTTACAAAATAGGTCACTGACCATATACCCAGAGGGGTAGCACAGCTGCAAAGTGCCTGGTGGAGCACCGTCAAAGTATTCAGCTTTGTGATTTTTTCTTGGTATAATAATTGCAGGTGGAACAAAGTTTCCGATGGCATTAGCACAGGCAACAACTGTGAAATGTTCACCACGTTCAGCACTAGTGACAGCGCCGACTTGCTTTTTTCCTTTTGATGCAAAAACTTTTGGGGGCTTTTGGACAGTGTTAAGCCCAGACTCGTCCATATTGTAAATTCTATGCGCCTGAATCTCATTATCAGTCACTGCTTTTTCTAAAAGAGAAAAAAAATTCATTACTTGAGGCTTATTGAATGCCCTTGCTCGTGCAGCTGACGTTGCCTCTGGAGCCCTGAGTGAGATACCAAGATTGCGTTCTCTAAACCCTTTCAGCCAATCCCAGCCAGCTATTTTTTTACTCTTATCAAATCTGTGATCCAGCTTCATTTTTTCCGCAAATTCAAAAGCTAATTTTCTTATTTCGGTCGTATTAAACCCAAAAAGTCGTCGTTCAAAATCGAGCACATGATCCACGAGTACTTTTTCCATATCTGCGTTGAAGGTTGGTTTAAAGCGACCAAGGTTTTCTGGAGTACTATAATAATGTCGACGAAGCGTTGCTTGTGGCACATTAAAACGTTTAGATGCTAACAGCCAACCCATACTATTCTCCTTTACAGCTTCGATAGCCTTTACCATGTCTTCTTGTGACCAACTCTTCCGTGTCGTGGTACGTTTATAATTGCTAGGCATCCTGTACCTATAGGAAACAAACGAAAAACTAATTTAAAATCATATTATTTACAATCATATTTATTAAAATAAAATAATTTTATAAGGGTAAGATGACATGGTATGCCATCTTACACCCACGTCTGGTATGTCATCTTGCCCAAAAGTGAATGCAAATTTAATTCAACCGCCGCAACAAAAACTTTAAGGTTAGAATATGCTTTTACCAATATTAAGAACCTATAATAATCCTAGATTGCAATAAAAATTAGTTCAATTAGAAGATCCTTACCTTACGTGTATTTTCACCACCAAATAAAAACACAATGAAACTTTTTTCACATCAAAAATTACAAAAACCGGCACTACGTTAGAATACGCGTCCACAAGCCACCATATTGAAGTTTAATACTAGCGACACCTGTTGGCCGACTCTAGAACATCACTGGCAGTCCTTTAGCGCCAATATCTAAATCGATATTGCTGGTGTGTCATCTTATCTGACTATGTCATCTTAAGCACAACTCCTGTCACAGGCATTTTACTCAAAAACTACAAGACCTATACTGATGAAATTTGGAACATAGATGTCTTGTAGATGCCGCAACTAAGTTTGGTAGTTAAATAATAAAAATAAAAAAATCTAAGGGGGGCATTCCATACATGTAACAGACGCTAAAAAAATTTTTTTTCACAAAATGTCAACGTGTGGTACATAGTTCGACAGCTCTTTTGAAAACATTTTAAGGTTTTTAAGTAATGTTTTTGATTAAGTGAATAACTTTGGAAATAATCGCTCCGAAAGTTGTAAAAATTGTGTCCCCCCCCCTCTATCTTCCAAACCGTGGGTCCGAAAAATATAAAAAAAATTACAAAGATAACGCTTAATTAATACTTTCAACGAAAATTATTTTCAACAAGATCGGATTAACCGTTTTTGAGTTATTGCCGATAAACTGCGCTTCTCAACAAAAGGACGTAATTGCTATGAAGATACGCTCTTTTGTTGTTGTACTTTTTTTACATCGTATTTTTTACCTTATAGTTACGGCTATGGAACCCTACACTGAGCATGGTCTGACATGCTCTTGGCCAGTTATTTTGTCTCTAGCTACTTAAAATAAGCGCTTTTCACGGTCCATTCTAGCAGATGGCGTGAAACTTAGTAATGAGTCTCCATGACCAGTAGAATTATGATGCTACGCTTTGTCGCGCGATAAATAAATGATAAAGCACCCGTCACTCTCACTCACTATTTGTCAGAACGTAACGGATGCTTTATCATTTATTTATCACGCGACAAAGCGTAGCATCATAAGATTAATAAGCCTACAGAAATAGTTTAGGTACAACCATAACGTACTTACTTATCTAAACAACAGCGGCGTGGCGGTAAGCCGATAGGAATTGAGTTCTTGGGCGCCACGCTACTGCTTAACAATTATGGGCCATAAGTACCTATCTGCTTTTAAAGTAGGTACCTATATTCAAATATTTCTAAACGTGGTCCAATGGTTTGACGTAAAGTTGATATTAAATGGTTAATGATGCAGGAAATCTCTTTAAAGCTGAGAAATTCGTTGTATAATATAGAAAAAAATATATATATTAACGTACCTACTTCAGGAATATATTCAATTAACATACTTAAACACATTTTTTTTTAATAAGTAACCGACTTTCAATGAACCTATTTTGATAAGAAATGTACGAGTGACCATGAACAGTACCAAAAACACTATAGGCGTCCTCCTAGGTCCTTTCAAATAGAAAAATAATTTACAGCAGACTTCGAGTCAACGTATAACAAACATAATTACAAATTAAAAACCGTTGTTCCTCTTTTGTGGAATTCAGTTAATAACGGACGTTAAATGAAGCTATTCGATAAGAAATGCACGAGTCACTATGGAATCCAGATCGCTATAATAATATTATAATATTGGTGTGCCTATAGTATTTGGAGGGTTCCCTCCAAGGTCCCCCTATCAGATCTTGATACGGTTGTAATCCGACTACCACAAAGGTGTAACTTTCAAACAAAAGAAATCTAAATCGGTTCAGCCGTTTTCGAGTAAGGTAACGGCGCCTATTACCGGGGGTATCAAAATCGGCGACCATTACCGCGGCATTTAAAATATGCGTTTTATAAGCAAGCCGTTCGTTTTACAATAAAACATATTTTTACAAAAATGAAGCTTATTTAAGTAGTTGACTAACGGATCTGTTTATGCAAGTGTGTGTGATTGTAACAACAAGCTGGCAATTCGCGCGACGGCGGTGTAGAAAGAGGTTGTGTCGTACTAACGCGTCACGTCACAAATGAGTATACCCGAACCTTATTTATTATTTTACGTAATAGCTACCGCTATTGAACGAATGCTATGACTTTTTAATGGTTGTTTATAGTGTTGTGCAAAGCTTGTTCGTAAACTTTATATTTTATTTGGCCTGGAAATGTGTTTAATTTGGAAAATAAAATACAGCGGTGATAGATGCCATTTTTGGTTGGGGAAACTAATACCACGGTAATAGGTAAGATGGTAATTTGATTCTTTAAGCTTTATCTTTTCTATATGTTGACGGCTACATGCTCTCTTACAGTTATTTAAATTTTGATCTATTGACGCTATTAATGAACTATTTCCGTGGTATGAAATATATTGAAGAAACCCTTAATTTTTAACCAAAACTTCAGTACTGAATCTGCAGTTTCTATGGAAACTCTGATTTTGTCATGTCGTTTAAATATTTTTATAATTTTGTTAGCTTTTTGATTTTGGTTTTATAGCAAGCTTATAAAACTATGTTTGATTTGTAATGAAATTGCAACTGTACCTAAAAGTTCTTATGGGTCGGAATTAGATTTTACGAAAATCCAAATGAAGTCTATTACCGATAGTACGATCACATGACACTCGATAATAGAATGTATGGGAATCTTTTAGCGACCCATTCAATATTTGTTTGGGTCGGTGATAGATATAACGGAAGGACCTATTACCGAGTGACATTTCAATCTTCTCTTAAAATAAATCATAACATAACATTTTGTTTTGATTTCCAAAAACCTTGATGTACTTACTTACAAGTAGGTATAATGATAATGTACGGAACCAAAATCATAAATATTATTTAACCCTCGGTATTGGGTGCCAAATTGTGTATCAGTTTACTATTACCGATGGTAAAATATGCTGCTTTTTGTACCCTCGGTATTAGAAGCTAAATTCGCGGTAATAGAATTACATCCTATCCATTACCACGGTAATAGAAGATTCTCCTTTTCTGGTTTCAATAATTATTTTGTCAAACATAATAAAATAAAGTAAGTTCAAAAAGTAGCGATTCGGAGAGTTTAATAGACACTCTAAAATAAAAAAAATAATCTCTGGCGTTAAGGTGCTCTCATACCCATCATTTATTGGAATCATTTGAAAACTACCTAAATACTACGGTAATAGGCGCCGTTAACTTAATCGCGTAATAAACATACAAAGAGACGAATTGGGAGCCGTCCTTTTTTTGAAAGTCAATTAAAATGCTCGAGATACTAAACTGATAACCAGCGACTAGCTGTGCACCCCTTTTTTGAAAGCGGTTAAGAATCACCTATAAAGCAATGAGTAAAGAGTTACAGTACAGTCACCGGCAATAATATTTGTTGAAACGAGGGACGCATAAATATCTGACGAGGCCTTATTACAATATGAATAGAGTGGTGTCAGATATTTTGGCATACCCCAATCGATCATAGTTATTGTTATTGCCGGTGACTTTTCTAGGAAGTAGGTATTCAATCCAACTGCTTTAAATCATCTTACAAATTGTTGATGTTTGTTGACATGACAACAAACAAATCGTTGCCATACTGTCATGACAGGGGTATCATGATAGTTTGTTAACGTATACCCAGTAACTGTCCCTCTCGCCCCTAATTACAATCTCGCTAAAAACATCATGGGACGCTGGTAGAAATAAAAGATCAGAGAAAAGCTCAAAGGGATTACAAAACATCTTTAAATTACTTATATTTTAATTATTTTTCGGGTTGACTTATTCGGTGATAAAATGTAGTCTATACCTAGCATATATATACTTTGCGACCAACACTCTACGCTACGCAATAATTCTATTTAAAAAAAACCGGTCAAGTGCGAGTCGGACTCGCGCACCGAGGGTTCCGTACAAACTCATAAGTAGATACGCGAATAGTTCAAGAAAAACTGTATGTCGATTTGTTTAGTAGAAGCAAATAAATATATGTTATGATTTTTGCAAATTTCTAAAAATCAGTGCAAGTTAGGAAAACAGTTATATTTTCCCTGTAATATTTAGAACCTGACGTGTAATGATTCTATTTAATAGCAAGGACCATTAAATCAAGAGGACTGTTATTCTCCATACAAAAAGCTGTTCCCCAAATTTACAACGCCATGTATGTATAAGCTTGGTAAAATAATTATAATATTATTTACAATTATTTAACTTTGCAAACGTGACACAGTATTTAAATGTATTTAAATTTATTTATTATTAGCTGTTTACGAACTAATTGTTACTATACTATGTTTCTTTGTTCAATTATAGCATCGTTAAGTGTTTAGTGTTTTAGCGCCATCTAGTTTTTTTCCCGGAAATCCCCTAGCGTGAAACAGGCCATCGCTTAGTTTTGCTACTCTCCGCTAGATGGATTAATGGATGGATTAAGTTTTTGTAAATTTCTAAAAAAGTATTAAAGTTAGGAAGACCGTTCTATTTTTCCTGTAATGTTCAGGTTGATATTGATAATCAGTAATTATGATACATTTTTCTGATCAGTAACTTCGGAGATAATAGGGGGGGGGAATGGTACATAAAAATGTATAAATTAAAAACTACTTAATTAAGAAAAAAAATAAAAATGGTGTTTTAATCTACAAATTAAGCCCTTTCATTTGATACCCCACTCAATATAATAGCCCTACTTTCAATTTTCAAAGTCCCATTAAGGAGCCTTTTAAAAAAAAAGTAAAAAAGGTACAAGATATTTTTTATGTCCAATAAGCTCGGGTTAGCTACTTTTAACACTATTCCAAATTTCAAATCGATAGCATCAGTAGTTCCTGAGATATCTGGCTGTGACAGACGGACAGACAGACAGACAGACAGACAGACAGACAGACAGAGTCGCACCATAAGGGTTCCTTTTTTACCATTTTGGTACGGAACCCTAAAATCGCTAATCTGCCGCTCAGTTGTTGCATGAAAGTAGAACTAACTACCTTACACATTTTCACATTTATAAGAAAAGATAAGGGTTTTGGTATATGAAGGATGACGGAAGTGAGTCTATTCCATTCCCTATTAGCACTCCACATTGCGAATAATAAAAAGAATCACTTCGGGCTAATAATAGATGGTATACGTTTATACGTTTCACGCTAACAAGGTGGATGCTGATAGATTTTATACTTGTCGGGGTCATATCCAGCAAATTTGGGCACGTTGCTAGGTGGTGCAGTTGGATGAGGCCTTTTTGTTTCCATGCTTATAATGATGTCCAAGTATCTCTAATATTTTTATGATTCAATTCACTGTACGAGGTTTCAGATTTTACATTTTGAAAAATAAATACTCAATGCAAATCATCATATTGACGTCCAATTTTGGTTTTTTAATGTCAGTTTAAAAGCGTCAAGAGTGAGTGATTCAAGTCGGTCGGTTTTCTATAGAAACTTAATATACAGCGTGGGAGGGACTAACTATACCGACAAACTTTAACTAGGTATAGATTCTAACAACTATTAGGAGTAAAAAATGTTATGTGATATATAGTCGAAAAACGCTTACTTTCCGAGATATTCATTATTTTGTAAATGAAAAATCCCAAGTGTGTAACAAGCCCTAATAAATGTGACTAAGATACCTTTACTATTTTTTTTAAAATCCTTTAACTAAACAGGAATTAACCTTCGCAGTATTTGATGGTAAGCGACTACGAGGCCAAAAAATTGACCTTTCGTTTCCATTTTAGCTTTTTTTTTTCTTTTTGATAACTTTTCAGCCAGTAAGGACATGTTTATAACGAGGGGCTTAATTTACTGATTTATTTTGTTCCATAAGACTATTAATGTAAAATGACAATATTCGACCCATGTTGATATAACATTATTTACTCGTCACACCACCAGGAATTCATGGCTAAAGTATGTCGGTATAGTCCCTCCCACCCTGTATAGTGTAATTGTTTGCTTAATTGCTTCTACCGCCTCGATTATGCTTGAAATGTTTTTTTATTTCATAGTTTGATACATTTTATGTGCATTTAATGACATGAGAACTTTAAAAAGCCAAAAAATATATAATTTTAGCAAAAAACGTTTTGTTTCAAATTATTCTAATATACGGCCTGTAAATTTTATTCGTGGGTATATTTTACCCAGCTATAGTATCCGATCATACGACTCATATAATATGGCATAATAATTTTGTTAATTAGTGTTATTAATTAGGCGTCATTATTTTTTTAAAGTCCGACCGAGCAGCAATGGATGCAATCCAACTTAGTTTGAAATACATATCAAGTGATTAACTGTTTGTTTACTTTATTTTTTATGTCTTTCTGTGATAATTCCTAAATAATTTTTGAAATCGCTTGACCAAACTGAATCAGTGTTTTTGTAACTTGATCCTGGAATGATTGTTCAAGTAAATTATTATTCTGCAGTACTTAATCACCAGTGATCGGAATAGGTAGAGGTCCCGAAGCGCGGGAACGAGTGAGGCGAGCGGCTGAGGCTGGTCGCCGAAGGCGACCAACAAGCCGAAGCTGCGGAGCCGAGCGAAGTGACCGTGCGTCGTCATGCAAGGGCGGAAGGGCTGCTGTTCCCGCAGCGCCGGAGATACGGAAAGTCAACTTTTTCAACTTTGAAGTCGAATATCTCGGTTATTTTTGTATTCAGAGAAAAGCTTTTTTCCATAAAATATGCTTATTTTAGCGAATTCTATACGATAAAACAATAATAAATAGGTGTTATAATGACACCAACACCCATCGAAATTTTTACGTCTTAAAAATTTTTCAACTTTGAAGTCGAATATCTCGGACATTTTTTATTTTAGAAATAGAAGTTTTTCTAATAAAATATGCTTATTTTATTGTAAACTCGAAAATTTTATTTAGATGTGCCCTTTTGCGTTATTGCGGCAGAATAGTAAAGTTGCGCCCATTTGGTGCATGCCAATTAGGTTTTATTGCACCTTTCATTTTGATGAACAAAATGAAATTTTTTGCTTACCTACTGATTGCTTACCAAAATTTGATTAACCGTAGATCGCTTAATGCAGCTCAAATATTTAATTTGCTGATCAAAATAATTTAGAGCAGTTCACAGTATATCATTAATTGCAGCCTGATTTATAAATGTTTGCTAACCATATGTTGCTTACCAACTAGCTATTTTGGCTGACCAAATACATATTTCTGCTGACCAAAATATGAATATTTTGCTGATCGATTAAATGATACCCTAAAATAAACACATTTTGAATATAACTGATGCCGTGGAAGCAAACGATGACCCTCTTTATGTTTGTATGAATAACCAACCGACTCGAATCACTACATTAAGTACAATCTAAAAGTATTTTGTATGTAAATGCAACAAATGCAACGAAGAGTTGAAAATGATTGATTGATGTAAGCGACGTAACGTAAGCAATAATTAATGACGTGCTATTGCTATGCAATATGCCGATCAATCGATTTTAAAGTAGGTGGCAGCAGCGTCGCCATTATAATCGATTTAATCGTTCCTGGCAACACTACTTTTTTTTCTCCACAGTCCACTCTACTCTCCAGTCCTTATTTCTAATCTGTGTACATGCACAAAAGTCGCAATATTCATCACAATAAATCAATGTAGTGGTAGTTATTTGTGACTCACTATATTAGGCTTAGATTTGCATTAATTAAATAATGTCTCGGAATATCGTTTTCGAGGGATGGTTGACCAAATCACCGCCGACCAAGCGGATATGGAGAACGGTAAGCAATAAAGCAACTTTTACCATTGTTGACACATTGATCCTTGATCGAGTTTATCTAGGTTTGGTTTGATTAGAATGTGATCGACGACTTGATTTGTTTATAATTTTTGTCGTATTATCACAGTGAGTAATACGCGGTATTTTTCTCTTTATTATTAGAAATGGCGAAGAAGATGGTTTGCCTTGAGGCATTCAGGAGAACTGCCTGGTCAATATTTCTTGGATTACTACGCTGACAGAAATTGCAGGCGCCTCAAGGGCACCATCAACCTCGATTTGTGTGAACAGGTATTTGATCAGCTACTGTTATAGTTATGTGTTTTGGCCCTGCATTGACAGAGGCTTTGTCTCCATTTGTGTAATTCTCAATTACCTTAACAAGTATTATTATTCAGGACAATGTTTACAAGAAAAATAACAAACTCATAGATTTCTATGTTGATATAATTATATGAATACATAATGAAGTGATACATACTTTTAACTACTACCAAAATTGCTCAGTTGTTCATTTTTAGGGTTCCGTACCAAAATGGTAATAAAGGAACCCTTATGGTGCGACTCTGTCTGTCTGTCTGTCCGCTGTCACAGCCAGATATCTCAGTAACCACTAGCAATTTGAAATTTGCAATAGTTTCAAAAATTGCTAACCCGACTCTTATTACCTTTTTTTTAAAGGGCGCCAAAATGGGAGGTAGAAAATTTAAAGTTGGGCTGTTATATCAAGTGGGGTATCAAATGAATGGACTTAATTTGTAAATTCCAAAACAATTTTTATTTTTTTGCTTAATCATTTACTTTTTGATTTATTTATTTATATGCTTGCAAATATTTTAGTAGATTGTTTACTAGATTGCGAGTATATATTTCCTTTTCGTAAATTAAGCAAATATATGTTTTATAAACCTGTGCATTGGCAACTCCAGCTATTAAATTTAAATAATGTAAATCTTTCCTGGTATTGTTATTCCGTGTTTTCCTCTTGTGCTGTAAGCAGTGTTTTGACTAGGTTGATGCGGGTCTGCATATGGAACGCAGTAGCAGTGGATCACTGGACCCCAAGCTGCGTGGTTCTGTGTTTACTATACAGACTCAGTCCAGGACTTATCATCTGGAAGCGGACTGTGAGGCTGAGATGGAAAAGTGGGTTGATGCAATTTGCAGTGTTTGTGGTTTGAGGGCAACTGAAGACTCTTCGCCAGAAAGTGGTATGTTTCTTAAATTTTTAACTAAACTTTTAGGCAGTATGTAACCTCTAAGTTAATATTAATGTAATGCAATTCAATAAATTTACTTTTATTGTTTTTATTCCCTACTTTGCTTAATAATTTGATGGTCACATACCTACCAAGATATGAATGAGAGATAGTCTGTTAATTTATTGCGTTATAAATAATAAGATACTATGAATCAATATTGAGATATCATGATGATATCAATATTATTAATAGCAATATTGAGGAAAAAATACTTACAATAACAGAGGCAAAATGTAACAATTGTTTGGGTATGAGATAAAACATCATTACATACATATGGATTTATCACTGTATTTTACAAAGTAAAAATAGAACTACAAGTGTATATTTATTTCTGAGCAGTATATTTGTTTTTGCCTTTACCAATACAGTGTTGAAGAAAGCTGCTAAAATGCAAAATGCGCCTTATTTACTTTAGCTTATATTTAGCTTTTACGATATCAAATGATAACTACATTAAGCGCTTTCGACATGAATTTATATTAAGCCAACTTCATAAAGCAGACTGTCAGTGAGTTTTTTTTGTATGTTTGCCAATTCTTTCGATATTTGGATAATGATTATTTTATATCAAAGGTGTCACCACCTTACATAACTGAACTGAACATAGTTCAGAGTTTACATATTTGGCCAAATGACAGTCCTCAGTCTTTAATGTTAATAATAACTGTAGAAACTGGACATTCCACTGTAGGAAATTGAAAGACGCGTCATGATGAGATACCACACTTCGTGGTGACTATGTGGTTGGTATTTTTTGTATTTTCCTGCTTGGCGAAATTATTAACTTTTTTATGTTGTTGAATAGGTAATAATTATAGTTCACGACTTTACATCTGAGCTACGCTGGCATAGAAACTCTATCTAACTAAGAAGAATAAAATATTCCTAAGTATTTTCTACAATTTTGTGCAAAATGGTGAACTGTGACACTCTCAAATTTTATTTCAACCAATTATTCTTTGATTAAGATGTGTATTCTGAGCTTTTGTTTGTAGTATTCGCCAAACTTCATAGTTAAGTAAAGAAAAATCAAACATGGTTCAAACTTAGAGCTGTCTCATAGGTTTTGTATTCAGTTACTTGGAAGCTGCACTCAGCTCGGGCTGTTCGGTTAAGGATACTACCCTAGCTTGGCGAAAGTAAGATAGCTATTGCGAATTTACCCCTCTTTCAACCCTGACTTGCAATTTGTGGGGATAAAGCGAACTTTTCCGATTGTATTTTTTTTTTCGTGTTGTTGATATATTGAGAGTAGCCTCTGGTGGTGTGTATATCAGTGGCCTATGATGACTGCTACCCAACCGATGAGCCACTAGTTACTATTATCAATTTTTGGGATATCAAATAGTCTGATTATAATTTTAAAGTGTTATCAGTTAGAAAGAAAGAGAAATAAGTTTCTTGTAATTTCAATTTGCGTCTGACTGACGTTTTATTTTACAGAAACTTACCAGAATAACATGAGTCCTATAGCCGTGAACGAACAGTATGAGAGCCCGGATGGCACGGGCCCGTATATCCGAATATCAGAGTGCATCACAGGGATACGCGCTCAGGTAACATGCATCCTCGTTATATCGCAACTTCATTGTATCGCATTTGTAACATTGTTATTAAGACAATACCAACGTCTTAATTTTTTATTATATAATTTGCGTATTAAACTATGGGTATTACTCCAAGTGATATATGTAATGTTAGTGAAATGTTATTTACTATAGTATAGCTATCTATGTAGAAAAAAACGCATTAACAATGTCATAGAATTTGAATATGGAAGCGTCACTGTCACTGTGTGTTAGTCAAGTTTCATGATATCACATACTAATGTCAAGATTTACCACCAATTCAAAGTAAAACATCAACTCAAAGTAGTATTAAGATTGTTAAGGGTTCATTTTGTAAAATAGAAATATGTTTTTAGGATTCCCGCGCATTCACGTTTGACCCACAAAACATCGTGACAAGTCGCAGGAGGCCATTCGAGATGACCGACCGGGGGCAGATGATGTTCATGAGCCAGCAGATCCGCCCCAACTACCTGGACATGTCCGATAACGAGTCCAACCTGAGCGACGACGAGTGCAAGTCGCTCAACGCTAGTCAATCTGACATAGGTAACAATGTTTACACTTCCACAACTAGACTTGTCAGCAGAGAGCAGACATTTGCTTCTAGGACAGCGAGTGTGGCTAAATCACTAGTTCCTAATATACTATATGTTAAAATTACCAGTATTTAATGTAAACGCCGGATTCTATAGACAGTTCTAAATTATAGAATTAAAAGAATATGATTATATCAGATTTATTTATTTAATCGTATGGCATTTACAAGAAATTGGCATTTAGTAAAAATTACAATGTCATAAAATGTTAAATTCGATTTCAACATTCAGGGTGTTGAGCCACGCAAATGCGTCAGGCGTTATATCAGATTATCTTTAACTATATTTAAAATGGGATAGATGGTTATTCAAGTATTTCGGAAATCTGGTACATATATTGAAATCTAGCGTGCTAATTATTGTTTTTAAGATAATCCATAAAAAAATAACATTCTAAAATTGAAATTGAGTGCATGTAATTATTTGACATTATTTTTAAAAGACTATCTATCTAATATGTATTTCTTACACTTACATATTGAGCAGCACCGGAAACGCTTATAAATCTTCGCTTATAAACGCTTATAAACATTAATTTACATTATGCGCACAAAGACATTTCTTTGTCACAAATCTCTTATTCGTGCGCAATTTGCTTTGGTGCTTAAAATATGCTCATAACTATGTATGGCAGCAAAAGAAAACGAGGAACACATGTGCAATGTATTATTTATTCATTGATCCCCGTCATGATAAACAAACTTGACACTTCGATGAGTGAAATGCAAATGTATCAATAATGTTTCAGGGGATTGGTCCGTCATGAAGTCTTTTACCAAACTAGCGGTCGATCCCAAGAAAAATGGTATTTCTGGCAATGGTATGTCATTATCATAAATGTAGTGTATCAGTTCCTTAATGCAATCGAATGTGATTAACGATACTTTGTTTTTTATCCAGGGCCGCCAGTGCCGCCTCGGCCGCCTAAGACTTTAGCGTTGCCATTTAAAAACAAAACAAAACAAAAAGATGCTTATAATGGGCCAAAATACAATGAGCCGATGGATTCACATGATGTTTTTGTAAGTCCTTTTTATTGTCATGTTTTAAACAACAGTACTTGTAAGATATTAGGACACTACAGTCAGGACTCCAAGAAAACAACGAGGGAGGAATATGTGACGTTTAAGGCAAAATAAACCAGATAGTGGTAATATGAGAATAAGGTCAGTATCTGATTACTTCTTTATAATTCATAATATGTAGTCCTCGATCAATTAAAGTTACTAAATAATAGTATTGTCGTTGATAGTTTTATGAAGTAATGTTCTAAAAACGAAATATTACTACAACGGTCTGTCAAATTACTCCAATTAAATAAATCTACCTTAGGGTATATCTTTTTATCGAAAACGACACATGAAGAAGCGTGGTTAGTTATAGAGAACATAGCCTAAATAGAGCCACAGTCAAGGAATATAGTCACAATCTTTCAAATCATGCGTAACAGCGCGTTTGATGGTACATTTGAAAAGATATCTCGAATAGGGAATATGCATGATATTTTTTATTTACTTTAATAAAAGCTCATTCATACAAGAAACAGTAGGAAAAAAATATTTTTCAAATAACTATATAAATAATCAAGATATAAGACAACAAAGATTTATCTCTATCTCTTTCTAACAAAACAGAATATAGTATGGAGATTGTATGGCGGCCGTGTACTATGACGTCATAGTCCATATCGGATCTCTCTGTCTAATCGCTGTCTGATTAGAGCTTTAAAATGAACGAGCAAAGAACAAACGAGCCGCCGGAACGCCACCAGTATGGCCCCTGGCCTGGTAATGCCGGCGGCATGCCCGCACCGCAAGAACTTGCCGGCATAGTGTCCCCTAGTATGTAGCCTTAAAAGTGGCTGTGTCACCCGAAGCATGGGTGTTGACTAATTGAAGGTTTTAGGGTTCCGTACCAAAATGGTGAACAAGGGACCCTTATGGTGCGACTCTGTCTGTCTGTCCGTCTGTCACAGCCAGATATCTCAGAAACTACTGCTGTTATCGATTTGAATTTTGGAATAGCTATAGCCGAGCCTATTGGATGTAAAAAAAGCTTGTCACTTTTTTTTTAATGGCGTCCGAAAAACGTTAAAAAAATACCATTCCCCCTATTATCTTTTCGAAGTTACTGAACAGAATAATCTGTAATAATTACCAATTATTAATATCATCCTAAATATTACAGGAAAAATATAATGGTTTTCCTAAATTGCACCGTTTTTGAGAAATTTGCAAAAATCGTAACACGTACTTATTTGCTCCTACTAAACTAACCGCCATACAGTTTTTCTTGAACTATTCACGTATCTACTTACAGGTCGATCCACAAGAGCTGGCGCGGATTTAGTATGAAATAAGCACTCTTTGAATACAAAATCCGCGCCAGCTCTTATGAATCAACCTGTACTAGTTTGTACGGAACCCTCGGTGCGCGAGTCCGACTAGCACTTGAACGGGTTTTTACCCGACTGCGGCGAAGCCCTAAGGAGGGTTATGTGTTTGACCTGTATGTATGTATGTCCGTTCCTGTGTCCGCTCGTAACTACTCAACGGCACATCCGATTTTGATAAATGATACATAATTAGATTCGTCTTGATGGT
The DNA here is from genome assembly GCA_947034925.1 of Eudemis profundana. Lineage (NCBI taxonomy): Eukaryota > Metazoa > Arthropoda > Insecta > Lepidoptera > Tortricidae > Eudemis > Eudemis profundana. The sequence goes on from OX344794.1 coordinate 35,385,060, forward strand.
GCGAGTGTCACTGGGTATGAAGTTCGTTAAAATAAACAAAATGGCGGATTTTATGCAGTTTCAAAGTGCACCGCGGTCGGGTTTTTTTTTAGTAAAAATGTGGTTATTTAAATTGTGCTAAGTGATAAAAACAAATGTGAGTTAACCCTGCGGTCGCTCCAGGTGGAGTGGAACACGGTGGGTCCGATGAGCCAGGGCGCGACGCGGCGGCTGTCGCACGGCGCGCCGCCGTCGCCCGCGCGCGGCTTCAACCTGCCCTTCCCGGACGACGACGACGACGATGACGACGAGTACTCGCCCGGACATCCGGTAAGTCAAGGTGGCCCCGTCTAAGGTTCGACCGAGACCGTACTAAATGGAATTCTCGGTCGAGACCGAGACCGAGAATTTATAAATATAAAGAAAACACGCGGATTTCGTATATAAAAAAGGTTTTATTCGTTAAAATTTGACACACACAGATTTTAATAATTAAAATTGGACACACACAGGCTTTATTAATTTAAATTTGACAAAAGAAATCATTCTAGAATCAGAATGAAATTTTCTTCCGCAATAACAACAACGAAAAGAAATGAACAAGTTCATGCTCGCAATCCTGCCAAATCGCCGTATAATTGGCTTTAAATGTGACATAGCTAATCGAAATTGACTGATGAATGATCGAAAGAGACTGGTGTCTCGGCGCGATTTTTGGCCGAGATTAGCCGAGACCGAGACCGAGATCTCGGTCGGACCTTAGCCCTGGCCAAGCGTCCCCAGGCGTTCAGGCCCCACCTAGCCAGACCCTATCAGGTGGACTGGGACAAGCGACCTGGTTCGACCCCAGGCGCCCCGGCCCCCACCTAGTCCGATTACCTCGAGGTGGTCTGGCTAGCGTACTGGTTCGACCCCAGGGAACGCCACGGCCGACCTGGTCCGAAGATTGCTATGCCCAATAAGGGTCGCAAGTTTCTAGTACATTCCTATCAATAACAACCAGACATAGAAGTTTTTGTGGCAAAAACGTCAATTACTTAACTAGGGACTTCCTTCCGATATTAAATTTATCGATTTACCTACTTATTTCGAATTCGAAGTGACATTTCATAGTAGATATTAAGTTCACCAGATAAAATTGAAATTAACAAAAATGCTGATGATATGTAATTTAAGTAATTCATAGGCATACTTTGTAAGTATTTTAAAATTCAAATAAACATCAATTTAAACAACTGAAATTTTATTAGTAACGTGTTTCTCACAGAAAAACTTCTTTTAATGCTATTCAATCTAATTTCATACAAAGTAAACTTAAACCAAAAGTGCCTTGCAATATAGGCCAATTTAGGTAAATTGTATAACGTGTATGACATTGTGTAGCATAATAAAACTAGTATACTGTATAATAGGTATGTAAGTTGCATGTGCATAACTGTCATAAGAAAGTAAATCAATATCGTTGGGAAGTCTCTAGGTCAATGTTATTCGTGCCACAAAAACTTCTATGTCTCATAACAACTTTTAACTCGTAATGGTACGGCTACACACATTGCGATAACGCGAAGATTCGTGTTGGTGAATGAAAAAAAGAATGAGACATCAACACGAACATTCGCTATGTGCGTAGCCGTACCATGAAAGGAACGTTCTTCCTGTGATTATTGGCAACGTCTGCGACATCAGCTTTGAGAGGCGCTTTTAAATTTCCGAAATTTTTATTTCAAAAACTGTAATGCCATCACTGCCCTCGAGTAACTAGACACTTAAAAATATATCGATGAATGATAAAGTTCTAATGCATATAAATTCATATGGATTCATATAAATTGTCATTTATAATTTTGTATTATAAAATAAATATATCTATCTATCTGTTTCTGCAATTCCGTCTTAATATTTTTAATAGTAGTGTAAAAAATTGTATGTCTCGGGCAGGATTCGAACCTGGGTCTCCAACGGCTCTCCGGGCCAACACAGGTGCACTACCAATTGTGGCCCCGAAGCGATACCCAAGTCATTCAATTTTTCAACCAGTTACCTCATTTTTACGCCATCCTGGGTGGCGTTTGTAGCACCATCTACCGTCAAGCTTGTCTAATATATATACGGCACTGTCTTCTCAACTGGTATTGAGAAATGTGATATACCCAAACATATACAGGGTGATTGGAAATTCGACCTATCCCTTGAAAGGGGTTATTCTAGAGCTTATTTGCAATGATTTAAGTCCAATCAACCGGGGGTCAAAACTCAATGGTTATCAAGTTATTTGACTTTTAACTTATTTTTTTTAAAACCCGCCTTTCGATCTAAAACTGCTTATTGTGAAAAAACTACTTAAATTAGTAATGAAAAAGAGCCATCATCTAAGAGCCAATAAATGGTTAATTACGAAAAATCCAAAAAACATGCCAAAACCTTTGAAAATGTTACCAATAAAAGAATTTAAAGTCAAAAGTTTTTGGATTTTGTTCAAAATTTTGTAATTCTTTGAGGCATTACTTCAAAAAAAATTAGGACACTTCGCGTAAAAATTACTAAAATTAGTTCCTCAGTTCATAAGCTTTCTAAAAAGGTAGAATTGTTGACATTTTTTGCATAACTTTTTAAAATAACATTAATAATAAGAGAGGGGGTAGGGAATATCACCTAGCGTACCGGACCCTTAATCAGTTTGTTTGTGTCACTTTAGTTTATCCGTGGGTTTTGTTTGTCTTCGGTTTTTTATTTTATTTCATCTTCTTAGGATTGGAATCACTAAAAGTTGCCTTCGGTGATATTTCAATAAGTAATTTATCAATCAGTTCCCGGTTGCGTTAAGTTTGCACCTAATTTGTAAGTTACACCAAGGAAACCAGGTGCAAACTTAAGGCAACCGGGAACTTACAGATAAATTACTAATCGAAATATCACGGAAGGTTACTTTTAGTGCCTTCTAACCTAAGAAGATGAGATAAAATAAAAAACCGAAGACAAACAAAGCCCACGGAGAAACTAAAGTGACACAAACAAACTGATTAAGGGTCCGTACGCTAGGCGAAATTCTCTACCACATCTCTTATTATTAATGTTATTTTAAAAAGTTATGCAAAAAATGTCAACAATTCTACCTTTTTAGAAAGCTTATGAACTGAGGAACTAATTTTAGTAATTTTTACGCGAAGTGTCGTAATTTTTTTTTAAGTAATGCCTCAAAGAATTACAAAATTTTGAACAAAATCCAAAAACTTTTGACTTTAAATTCTTTTATTGGTAACATTTTCAAAGGTTTTGGCATGTTTTTTGGATTTTTCGTAATTAACCATTTATTGGCTATTAGATGATGGCTCTTTTTTATTACTAATTTAAGTAGTTTTTTCACAATAAGCAGTTTTAGATCGAAAGGCGGGTTTAAAAAAAAATAAGTTAAAAGTCAAATAACTTGATAACCATTGAGTTTTGACCCCCGGTTGATTGGACTTAAATCATTGCAAATAAGCTCTAGAATAACCCCTTTCAAGGAATAGGTCGAATTTCCAATCACCCTGTATATGTTTTTTTAATAGCATTAATTCTAAATATTTTTAATAGAAGCGAAAATTTAATAAAATTATGCATCGGGCAGGAACGAACCTGCGTCTCCAACGGCTCTCCGCGCCAACACAATAGATAGTGCTCCCGCGCACTACCAATTATGCTACCGAAGCAAATTCCGTCTTGTTCCAGGCGAAAGATCTCGATCTAGGAACGTTCGCCTGGAACATAATAAACTTACTCCTAGTCTAGTCAGCAAGTTTTTACTAGGCGGCCAGTACAAACAAAGCCACTGTTAACTGACCACCCATAGACCTTAACACGGTGCAATAAAATTGACATTAGTTTACAAATGTATAGTTAACATTGTGTTCGACTGTACCTGAATGAGATTTTCTTAAACGGCCACTGAGGCGTGTTATTGACGATTTACCCTAGGTACCTTGAAATAATCAGTAAAAGCGCTGGAGTGGTCATGATAATTGATAACATCGGCTGTTTAAAGTTACAAACGAGTAACTAAGTTTTGGCAAATTTTGCATGAGAGCCAAAATAGATTTAATTTTAAAGGCTAATTTAGTAAGTTGAATTTTATTTTTGTGTTGAATGTCTGTAGTTGGTTATTTTTAATGTTATGTATTTTTGTTTGGGATATTCATTGTTAATTAGTGTTTATACTATATTGTTTTCAATATATGTTTTGTTCTAGTCAATGCAATACTGCAACGTGAAGTCACTGCCCCCGGCGGTGGATCGCGCGCTCAAGCCCCGGCACTCCAGCCACAGCATAGGCCATCTAAACAGCTACGGTGGCCAGGTGACCTAATTTTATAACCCAATTGAAAACCCGGATAATTTGTTAAATTACCGCAGTGCATTTATATGAAGTTATGGGATATATCCGCAATTTGTCAATCGCTTACATTTTAGTCTTTTAGGCACTGGTCCCAACGCCGAGGAGTAAGCGAGTAAAGTCGGGCGAGTAGAATTACATTGTGGATCTGGAAAGGTCGATCGATCACACTGTGCCTGGTCAGCCCGCAACGAACTGTTACTAGCCCAACTTTACTCGCATACTCGCCGGCAGTGGGACCAGTGCCTTACACTTTAATGAGATCAAAATATACCGTGTTATTGTAAACTTCATAGCAACAGTTGAAATTCTCGCGATAGCAAATGATATGATCATAGCTAATATACATTATATTTTGTCGAACCCACTTCAAAGACAATGATGAGTATACGAGGATCATCTACATCGCTCACACTTAAATTACTGATGTAAATAATAAAATATTATATTCTATTTTTATATCAATTCATAATATTTTATTGATTATCTTACAGTCAATGGTGCCGTTCTTTCATGAAGAAGCAAGGGCAGATACACTGCAATATTTAGACTTGGACTTACATACGTCGAAGCCGCCCCCTCATAAGGTATTGTTAATCATTTATTTTAGTAACTTATTATTATTGATAATCTATACTTTTTGAGACAGCCAGTAGGCATATTACTATCTAATATAATAAAATTACATTCACAGGCGCAACAGCAAAAACCTCGTAAAAAACAGGACATAGCTCACGGTAAGTCGCGGTCCGAGGTGGACTCGGACAAGGACTCGTGCTACAAAACTGTCGATTTCCTGAAGACGGAGGCGTTTAACATCACCATGCAGGACGCGGAGGCCTCCCGCAACAATCTGTTCCCGCACCTCAGCCCGGTGGGCCAGCATGGGCATTGACCCAAGGACCAATCGGCATCCCCTTCAATGACGCAAATATCTTCCAACAGGACAATAGTTTACAGCAGTGTTTTTCAAAGTGTGGTCGCCCTTGGGGGGCCGCTGTGGCTCTAGAAGGGTCGCAAGGGTCGAGAAACCCTAGGCAAAAAGGAAAAAAAGCACATAAGTGTAAAGGAATAAAATTCGCGTCAGAAATCGTGGAGAATAAAGGGTCGCGAAATATTTTCACATACAAAGGGGGTCGTGCCATGAAATAGTTAGAAAAACACTGGTTTACAGCAAAGCCTCGTCCGACGTGCAGCTGAGCTCGGACGCGGTTTCTTGTTACGATACAATCGACCACGAGAGGACGGAAGCGCTGTAGTTGGTTATGATTGATGCGGTAACCTCTAGGAGTGACGATCCGGAGCACCCTGGATTGCTTGGTCCGCCCTCAAGCGCCTCTGACACCGAACCGCCGCCCTGCCGCGGTTGCAGCTTGAAATGCTACGAAATTATATGTTAAACGGTACTTGCCTGCGCATTTACTAAAATCCTCAAAAAGACGTTATATTTCTTTCCGCGTATTCTAACATTTTTAATTAACTATAATGTGACATTATTCACACACTTTTTTTCTATTATCATGTATTTTACAATATCACCATTTATAACACTTTTTTCTCTATCTGCGCGTTTTTACACTTCATTAAAAAATGGTTTTATCTGTCAGGAAAGTACTTCCATCCAGTTTGCGAGTGCAAAATTATGCAGTGAATCGGTAATGCGGCGAAAAGCTGCCGGTATCGTATAAACATCCCTGCTTTAATAGCTGCATGTAACACGACGAAAAGCAATCTTTCGTGTCAGTTCATGGCCAGGCCAAATCGAGAAAAATATGAGCATGCTTCGTGTGAACATTCATCGATTATGTAATACTAGCTACCCGCCCCGGCTTCGCACGGTGTTTCTCTATTATATTATGCATGTATTATATATATAAACCTCCCTCTTCAATCACTCTATCTATTAAAAAAAACCGCATCAAAATCCGTTGCGTAGTTTTAAAGATTTAAGCATACATAGGGACATAGGGACAGAGAAAGCGACTTTGTTTTATACTATGTAGTGATAATATTTTTTTTTTTGTTACACCTTGTGACTGTGAATCGGCCCCAAACTGTTTATGTAAACAGCTATTAATCGTGTGTAACACAAATCCCGGCCATTGCGGCTTCAATTACTATTGCTTTATAGCCACGTTTGCATCAATTATATTGTAATTTCACTTTACTTAAATGGAAAGGGGTAGGTAGTAATTCTCGCGTGACAAACTGTCGCGCGGCTCAGTTTAGTGACACAACCATAATTTACTATTTCTGTAGCATTTTTATCAAACGGGTGGCTATCAATGATCATTACGCCTTCAAATTTTCAAACACTTTCTATCAACATTGAAAGTAATCAAATACAAGTAGACAACGATTAGCATGAGCTAGCGTGCATTAAAATATGAAGCGGCAATTAACTTAAAAAACGGATAGATGGCTAAAGTCGGTAGACCTGGCTTTAGCTTTAGATCAGGGTTTCTGAAACTGTGGTCCATGGTGAAGGCAATAAAAGAAATCTATAGAAATAAATACTAGTTTATTATTAATATTATTATGAGAGTCAGTTGTCGCGTTAGGCACTTTTATACGCGAGTGCCAATTTTTTTCATAGACCCGCCGCGAAGTAGCGCGGTTTTAGAAATATTGTTCAACAACGATATTTTTAAAATCTTATGAATTCTTTCAGAATATAATCAGAGAAAAATAAACCCCTAAGAGAACCATGTGTTGGAACTCTGGCATGAACCCCGTACTGACCGGCAAGCACGCGCGCTGCTTCGCGGCGGCCAACGCCCGTGACTGAAAAAAGACACAGAAACCCTGCTTTATACAGCATTTTCTGGAGTAAAACCTCAGTTGAATGGCATCCAAATGTCTCGTTGTAAAGCAATATGATTTCACTATAATGCACGGTGTATATGTTACGGGCGACTTGAGAAGTCTTGTCACTATGAATAATGAACGGTCTGTATACATAACGGGGCAATTTAAGTAAAACTGCATGATTAATCACTTCCCGACCAGTATGAACGATGACTATATTGGGCAATATAATAAAACAGATGAATATGGAATTAAACTTACATAATTCTTATTGGAAAGGACTTCAAATCCTCCTAATTTTAATTTATGAATTTCTTCGTTAAAACTTCTTCATAACCATGGATTCCGCCATTTTGCGAGATAAGCTTGCACAATGCACTTACCTTATAGGCCAGCCTAACACGTCGCTGAGTACGCTCGTGGACTTGCCTCCACGTGTGCCTGACGTATGTTGCATGGCACGACCGAATTTATTACATTGCCCGGATAAGAGCAGGGAATCATACTGCCTGGTCCAAGTGATAAATTCAAGCTATGTGATAAAACCTTGGTTTTTAAATGGACCACCGGCCATCGGGTATTATTAATAGCCCGTAAGATATATAAAACTTTGTGCGCAGCACGGTCACTTTCGTGAATGTCGCTTCCGCGGATTTAATGACTCTTTCTAATAGTTCAAAAAAACCTACATGTTATCATCCAATTATCTTTATCATGACTATAAAAAAAATAAGTATCTGATACTGGCTCCAGGTAAAAACGCAATAAGTGTATATGATGTGATGTTCGTAGTGACGATATGGGAGAGTTGTTTAAGCACTGTTATAACTCGTAAGTTCTGTACTTTAAAATGATTCAAACCGCCTTCAGAATAAAGAGAGAGGTTCTCAGATCGTCAAAATCTTATTATGTATGCTCCTCGATTACTAGAACACGGCTGGACCGATTTAGAAAATTATTTTTGTGAGCAAAGCAAAACAATGATTGCATTGGCACCAAGTCAAGATTTGATGATGGGATCTTGGGGTAATCGAGGGAACTCTTCAAATACTGAAGGCACAGTTATAGTATTTGGGTACCCCGTACCTTTTATAGTACCTCTTGCTTTTGTTATTGAATAGGTTCGTTTGAGGTCGGTTATTTTAAAATTGTTAATTTTGTATAGTTGTATATGGGAATGTTTCTCTGCGCGATAACAGCTGTCAGCGTCATTTTTAATGGCAGGCGGTTATTTCTGTACCTGGATAAACGCACATTATAAACGGCATTAACTATTTTAATAATGTACGCAGAGAGAAATTTTATGACCGATGTACCTAGTTTTACACATCAATAATCAATAAAGTATCTTTGTATCAATGTTACATTATATAAGAAATATTATAATATTAAAATGTACTGTCATACCCATCTTATAATTGTGTATTATCTTCTAATAGTATTAAATATAGACGTACAGTTTAAGTGTCTTCCGTATTGTCAAGTATTGTTTAGCTTAACATCTTATTATTTTAGTATTTTACAATATTAATGAAGTCCTTCTAATGTACACAACGACTATCACTATCGGGTGTCATTCCTGAAAACTGTAAGTTTACAAGCCTAATATTTCAAATGTGCAACCATGACAGCCCATATAGGCCCATACATATATTTTATTGCGATTTTATATTTGTTTTCCCCTTTTTAAAGATAGGTACTTAAACCTTTGAATCTGTATTTTAATATTTATAACGTAATAAGTTTACGAAGTGTGTTTTATATTCATTCGTCACACTGAGTATTTTTACGATACTTAGATGGTTTTTCAATTATATTCATATTCGTACGTTATGCCAGATATACCTACCATTTTTTTCCCTAATATTATTTATTTTTTAGTTTAACGTCTGTGTAACATCTCAGTTAAACGTAAGGTATGTTAAGGTAAGATCGGATTTAGTCAATATTGGACCATTCAAGCCTATGTCGAACCTCAGACACTGGCTATATCCAAGGGATGTATTTTTAAGTGAAAAACGTGAAGACGTTTTTCAACTTGAGCTGGGAAAACCGGCCTCAAATGCGTAGATATCTTATTTTTAAAGGACTTCTTTTTTATAATTTTCATAGAGAAATAAGCCCTTTTGAAAAGATAATCCTCATTTGCACGAAGTTAGCAGAGTTTATTCTAACCTCTATTTATAGTAGGTATTTATAAAAAGGAAGTGTATTAAAAGTGTAACATATCAAAGAACCATCCTATCTTATCTTAATATACCCCAGCTGTCGCCCTATTCTCACAAAGGTTTAACTCTGTGCAATTAGTATGCTCACAATTTTAGTTTAATACGCTATAATAACTAGGGTAGTTATCTTTGAAAGACTGCACTTAACAAGAAAAAACTTTAAGCAAGCGTTACTATTTTAATAGCGTTTTTTAAAACGTTTTTTTGATATCACTGATGTGTATATATCGTTTCACGTGAACCATTTAAGATAATGGTGGTTTTAAAGGTTAGTTTACATAATAAGTAGGTAAAGGTATGGTCAGATGTGGCTCGTTTCATGAAGTTACACGTTACAATTATACAAGTTTAATCTGGCAATATTGGACAAAAAGAGCGTTCCCAATGAGAGCATTATTTCCTGAGCATTTGTAAACGAGCAATCGCACCAAGCAACCAACGCTCGGATTAACGTCTAACGAATGCTCTCAGTGAGGACGGTCCTATTGGTCCGGTTGGTAGACTATAGCAACCAATGTTGCTATAGTCTAATTTTTTTTTAACATAAAGTACTAAGGCCGAACAAGACACGCTCATTGGTTCATTCAAATTAAGTACGCTACAGACGGTATTCACGTTCGTGAAAAATATTGCACAAGTAAAATCGGAGACATCTTATATGTATAAATATTCCTATATCTTTAATTCTTTATTTTTGTGTGAAATTTGCTAATATGTACTTTTGATCTGCGAATAAGTAAAACTTAATAACTTTTTAGGTTTTCGTGACAGGTCAAATTTCTATATTTTTTTTTATATAAAGTCCGATATTTTGAAACATTTGTATGCTCCGTGGGCAATATACGACTAAAACAGTAAAATTTAAACATATTTAAAATCTTGAACTTACGTATTTTAATGTGATCGCGTGCTTGTAACCAATAAGAGGGGTCTTGTCATCCCAGTACTTCATAGAACTACTACTACTTCATAAACTATAGTTAGACGTGCAAAATTGCTTCGTGAAACAGGTCTATGGTCGCGTCCGCACCTCACGAGGGAGGGCTCGCGTGATGTCACGCCTTCCCTTCCACCGCCCGCCTTCGGAATCATAGACACGATCCTGATAATTGTCTGCTGAAATGACAAAGTAGCTAGTATAAGCTCGTCTTAGTCTGTCTATAAGTATTAATGATCTTCAAGTATTAGATAATGTAATAATTATATGTTTTAGGAAATATGTATTTATCCCCGGGGTTGGCATGGCTGTAGACTCCTGAAAGTACCTCGAGGTGGGTTCGTGCTAGCTGTGGGGCTAATATCGTCGTCTAAAATATTCTATGAGCTTATCACTAGTTGTATGGCCATCACTTAAATATACGTTTGTTTCGAATTCTCTTACTCTATCCACAGGTTAACTCTTCCGATTTAAATTCTAGTTTAAAATTTTATGAATATGTCGGGTTATTCCCACCTGTTACCACCAAAATGACTTAGTGGCAACAGCTGGGATTTTTTCCCATCTGTTACCACTAAAACTACTACTACTACTACTTACTAGTTAGTAGTAGTAGTAGTAGTTAGTTACTAGTTAGTGGCAGTGGCGGATTTACAGATTTGCCGCCAAAAGGCTATTAAAATTTTGCCGCCCCTACCGACTGACCAATCATGAAGTTATGTTTTGATTTATGAAAAAAAATCCATGCGGCAAAATATTTGTTATACCTAGTACATTATGAAACGTACGAGTGGGCTACATTGGTTATGTTATTACCGTCGAGGCTGTATTGCCCAGCCCGAGCCGGCAAGCGGGAACTGTAATGGCCGAGCCGATATAAGGCCAATGCTCACGAGTGTCATACGACGTTTTTCAACAAGTTTTCAACACACTTGCGAATAAAACTTATAATTTAGAAGGAACTTCTGTTTTCGTACTTATCTTGTGGCGACACGTGGTGTAGTGCGGGGCGCGCGCCGATGTACGCGATCTCGCGGGTATAACATCCGCCGGCCGAGCCCCACGGCGTGCTCTTTGGTCAATTTGCGGCATCGAAATATAATAAGTATGGAAGCGTAACTGAAGCTCAAAATCGGGCCCGCGCAACTTAGTACCGACTGAAGAAAAATCTGTAGCGGCAAATGAAATTATCACGTCAGTAGCTTGGTAACCAATCACAGATTTTTCTTTTTTTAAACGATATACATATCGTTTAAAAAAAGAACCAATCCCAATAAATTATTTTAGACTCACATATAGTAAACATTAAGTTGGTTATCAATACCACTAGATACATAAGACGTATTGATTTTAAGAAGTGGGCGTTGTGGGGCAAGTTTCAACGTCAATTTTGTTACACGTTATCGTTCCATACATTTTATTTCGATGATTTGCGATAATTTAAACACTAGTACGGTAATGTAAAATAAAAAGCACACGTATGTAAAAACTAATAACCTGCATTCCACGCGCAAGAACAATGAAATAAGAGCCACTTTATAAGCAAGTGTGTTGAAAAATTGTTTATGCGGGCTTATTAGTGACGTATAAGAGCACACCTTAGAAAACTTGAAATGTTTTCAATGAAGACTATGACAAAAGTGGTCAGTATTGGATCAGTTGTGTGTAGTGGAATACAAGAACCCATATTTGCGACTTCGAAAAATGTATGCTCGTTGCGCGCCTCGCGGAAAAAATGTGAAATTTTGTGACATTTTTCACTTTTTGCTCTAATAAAAGGCTAAGTATGTATAGAATTTTTCATATATTTAATTTCTCAATAATTCCAGTCCAACCGCAGCTCTATAAATACAACAAGGACCAAACTATAAACCTTAAAAAGTGGTAAATTTTGTGCCGAATATTAACAAATTTAAGTTTTGCTTCCTCCACCTGAGCCCTTTTCTGGCAGGGTAAAAGGAAATTCTGAACCTGGCTGCCATCTCTCTACTTAAAGATGGAACTCGTGAGAGTATTGCGGAAACTGGCGAAAAGTATCTGAAGATAGCTCTTCACGGTGGTGTTCCAGCTACACAGAGACTGTAAGACCAAAGGTACCTCTTTGTAAAGACAGCGGCAAGCTCAAAGGTTAATCTGACATGTTTGCCCTCAACCTCTGAGGCTTCCTCTTTCCATGCGTCCCGCACCTACCTCCAAGTGCAAAAGTGATTGGGAGTAGGTAGAGAAAGACCACACCGAATGGGGTTGGGAAATGAGTTCCAGTCGCCTCATCCCACAAGCAAATTAAAAAAAAAAAATTTAGACGAACTGAGAACCGTCCTTCTTTTGGAAGTCGGTTAATAAAGAGCTCACGACAGCTTCTCAAATTCCTGTAAATATAAGAAAGGATACAAGGGAGCGTGTGCTCGATTAAGAGCTGGATTCAAATGCTCGGTTCTTTGTGAATTTGGTACTCGCGGAAATGACGAACTTAAAATTGAAAATTCTCGATGGGCCACAGCACAGTTTAGTTAGTGCTTAGCGTATAGAGTTTATAGAGCAGGGGTTGGACTTGAATTGATTCAAATTTAATTTACTATAGAAAATTACTAAATTTTATTGTAGAGAAACGCTCGGCTCAGAGTAAAATAAAAAGTATCAAAATTTCGCGGTTTTTCGCGTGGTGTACAGCGAACACAAGTTTTTCGAAGTTACAAATTTGAATTTACACTACGCTAACTGGTCTATATCTATACCAGGGGCTCCCAATCTTTTTCAGCCCGTGGCGCACTTACAAGTTTCGTACTTCGTCACGGCGGCGGCGCCCCATACCCTAGTTCGCTCAAAATAGGTATTGTTGCTTTATAGGTTCCCTTCCCGCGAATATTTGTGGTTTTATATAATCATAGAGGATCGACTCACGGCGGCCCTCTTTACTTTCTACGGCGCACCAGAGCGCCGCGGCGCACACGTTGGGCTATACAACATACCAATAAAACAGAACTATATCATGCTTTTCGTTTGCATTTTCGAATTTTTAGTGTCGATTTCTACCTACTAAGCTAGTACTAGACTAGCCTAGTACGTATATTTATATAAATCTATTTCATTTTTGTATGGCAAAAAATATTGGCCCCAGATTTGCCGCCCCTAAAAATCTGCCGCCCTAGGCTCCAGCCTACTCAGCCTGCTGGTAAATCCGCCACTGGTTAGTGGTAACAAGTGGGAAAAAAATTCCCAGCTGTTACCACTAAATCAACTTGTTGGTAACAGGTGGGAATAACCCAATACATATGTTTTATAGGTAAACATGTCGATATCTGAAGTGTCTTGAAATGTGATTGAGATATACATATATACATGTTGAACGTGTGATGTGAAGTGATTTGAAATAATTATGTATACTATTTTAAATCGCAGGGTCGAACAGTTCGGTTATACTCAGGTTTTAAAAACTGGTATGATTAAGGCGAATCCCCAGGACATAATACTTAGGTTAGATTTTGCATTGTACGCCATACGCGTCATCCAACTTAACCACACACAGTGAAACAAAATGTTGGTCCCCATTAAGAGATATACCTAAACAGGGACGGGGTTGTAGAGAACGTGTTTTAAAGAATTAAGATACTTAGTTTAAACTTGAGTATATTCGTCCAATAGGTGTTATATACCTATTTATTATACATTAAGGTATGTTGCACATATTTTCTACTTATATAATACTAGCAATTTCCCGCGGCTTCGCCCGCGTTGTTCCCGTTATTGTCCCAAAGGAACTCTTTACCGGGATATAAGGTATACTTTGTTTCAATCCAGGACTTGGTCTACTTACATACCAAATTTCAGCTTAATCCATCCAGTTGTTACCCCGTTATTTAGTAACAAACATCTTCACAAACTTTCACATTTAAGTATAATATTAATGTGAAGATTTTCGAACGTTAAAAGCTTAAATATACAATTTAATATAACACGTGGTTTTAATACATAAAGCACGCTCTCCAGTAGGCTTATGATGCTACGCTTTGTCACGCGATAAATAAATGATAAACGTAACGTCACGTTCTGACAATATGTGTGAGAGAGTGACGGATGCTTTATCATTTATTTATCACGCGACAAAGCGTAGCATCATAAGCCTACAGGACAATAGTTGACACAGTGCAATTTCGAATAGTCCAGTTGCAGGCAAATCAAAAAGTCTGATAGCAGTAAGCCACAATACATAGTCATAGTCCTATAATATAGCTAGCCTTTGCTCGCGACTTCGTCCGTGTTAAATTTGAACATCGTGTGCCGAATTTGAAGTTACTTGGAACGACGGTAAAACTTATGATTTTGACTAATGTGAGTGGTTAGTGGTTACAGATGCACATATTTTATCGCAGGCTAATAGTAGTCCGCCTATACATTGTTACCTAAGGCACGTTAAAGTGGCCGTGCGCGAGGGAGTCCCCCCTAAGCAGTAACTTCTCTTAACCCCGCCTAGGGATGAAATAACAACGGTGAATTCACTTTTTTCTCACTTGTTTTTCACTTTTCTTGTATTATAATGAAAACTCTAAACATGATATTTTAAACCTCTTACTTAAAAAGATCGTAGAGTTCCGATAGAAACTTTCAACCCCGTTTAAACCGCTTTGTGGATGAATAAAAAAAAAAGTTGAAATTACTTTTCATTTATTTTAATGAAGAGTCATGAAGTTTCAAACCTCTTACTTCAAAAATCGTAAACTCCATAAAAATGTTGAACTCCTTAGGGGGTGAATTTTGAAAAATCCTCTCTTAGTGCACCCCTAGACCTTATTAGGATCCTACGTGCCAGATTTGAAATTTCTAGAACCAGCGGTTTGGGCTGTGCGTTGATATATAAACGTTCAACCCTCATTTAAACCCCTTAGAATTTCGAAAAACGGTGAAATCACTTTTCTTGTTTTCTAATGAAGACTGTAAACATGAAGTTTCAAACCTCTTGCTTCAAAAATTGTAAATTCTACAAATACAACTTTTGAACCCCTTAGGGGGTGAATTTTGAAAAATCTTAGTGCACCCCTAGACCTTTAATAAGGAACCTAAGTGCTAAATTTGGAATTTCTAGGACCAGCGGTTTGGGCTGGTCGTTGATATGTCAGTCGGTCAGTTTCTTCTTTTATATATTTAGATTCTTTTATATATATAGATTATAGAGCCCCAAAGTTTAGAAGTAATGCAAAGATTGTTACAAAAACCAAAGCGCAGACTATTGCAACCCATCTATCACTTGGAACTTGATTTTACATCTTGGAATCTTAAAAGGTAATGAATTAATCGATTTTTGAATGAAAGGGCTTTCATGGGAATAATACTTAAAACTACAAAAATTTTGTGTTTAGCTAAACGTAATGTGAATTAATACTAATGATGTTTGAAAAAAAAAGGTGAAGTAATGGACTACTTAAAATTTTTATTGGATAGCTTATTTTGGGAATAGATGAAAATTTCACTATATAATCAGGTATTTTGGGGCGAGATTAAAAAAGATTATTTTTCACCACTCTGTCTAAAGATCAAAATGACTTAAAGGGATTACACCTAATAATCTTAAGGATATGAACATCGAAATATAATGTATGGAACGGTAGCGTCTAACAAAATTGCCATTGAAATTTGCCCCACAACGCCGACGTTTTAAAATCAATACGTCTTATGTATCAAGCGGTATTGATAACCAACTTAATATTTACTATGTGCGAGTCTAAAATAATTTATGAGAAATATTAGTATTAAGTTTGAGAAAACATCATTTTTGGATAGGTTGCATATAGGGCATGCAATACCGGTTTTACTTGTATGGGCCAATACCGAAAAACCGGTTTTAGACAAACACGGTACTACGAGTTAATGTATAGGTAAAAAATACTCTAATTTTATTTTATTTGCAAAAAATCTTGTAACAGAACTTAGTGACCTAGTTGGTCAATACATATTAGGTAAAATTAAATTTGATTAATTGATTATCCATAACTATTGTGTAACTTGTGTACTAGTATATCACGCAAGGGGTCGTACTTTTGATATCTATGACAGGCTAATGACGTCAACCTACATACAGGCTGATTTAGTTAAGGTATTGCATTGATTTACCGGTATCGTTTAAGTAATGAATTAATTACATTTTTTTTACTTTCATTGATTGGTGTCAATGGTAGAAGATATTTTGTAAGTAAAAATGTATACGTCTGTTTCTTTATTTTTTATTTTAACGGAAAGTTGGAAATATCAA
This sequence comes from Eudemis profundana, assembly GCA_947034925.1. NCBI lineage: Eukaryota > Metazoa > Arthropoda > Insecta > Lepidoptera > Tortricidae > Eudemis > Eudemis profundana. Next base: position 35,401,625 of record OX344794.1, read on the forward strand.
TCGGATATGCGATTTGATCAAAACGCGTTTCTGATTTATTTTCCAATTTCCCGATTCAAGAAATAAGATAACACGGGCAGACACATCTTGACTTATAAAATGGATTCTATCATTGTCACCAAGTAATGACAGCAGTGATAAAGTTAATTAAGTTAATTTTCGGTAACGATAAATCAATCTAAAACCTAAAATGAATCATGCTGTATGTAGCTTGACGTCATTTTTACGTTATCGGCATCAAAAGTACGACCCCTGTAATATCAGATAAATATTTATTTACATGTGTAGCGCGAATAGCGGTACTTCGAGTTCCATTCTGTCGACTAGGTATATTTCCGAAAACTTGCGACACTGATGTCTATGGACATTTTTATTTTTTCGTGTATCCAATTAAGAAAGTGTTAGCTTGGAGTTACGTTTTATCCTTTTGTTTACAGCATTGAAAAAAGTGCGTAAACAAAAGGACAAGATTTAACTCCCCGCTAACGATTTCTTAATTGGGAATATGACGCAAAACTCGGCGTAGGGGGCGCTACTAGTACAAACAGTAAACAAACCGCTAACTATGACACTTTATGTCATATTTATTCTTAACAAATAATCTCCAAGAACATAATAAATTATTATTATTCCTGTATTATAAAGTCTGTACTGTGATATTATGGCATCCTATGGGCACTTAAAAGTGGATGATCTACAAAAACTGTTTCGAGAACGTGCTGCGAGTTTAAAGGGAAAAATAAAGGATTTGGTGGAAAAGTAATTTATAAAAGATAATGAAGTGATTTGAGCAAGGCAAGTCGAAACCTATTTAAGTCAATGTGCTGAACATATTTCTGAGTGTTTTTTTTATAAAGTATTTACGATGTATTACCGCTTCCCATAGTTTTCGTATATTTATTCTTTCGTAAATTAGTAATTCCTTTCAATCTTACATCCAAATAAGCAGCGCATGTGCATTTTATATTAAAATAATATCTTCTCTATTTGAAACTCAAATTATTACATATTTTTGCATAATCCCGCTTTTACGACTTGTCAAAAAATGTTTACGGTTTGTGCTAGTGCTGCATTCTGGTGGCAGAACATTGCAGTAATACTCCCTATTGGGTACAAGAAAAAATAGAAATGCCCGAGAACATCCAATCAAATGCCGTTGTAGTCAATGGGCAGAGTTATGCATTGTGTGCTGATTAAAGTACACTCTAAGGGCGTTCATATCCGCAGAGGTGGTGTTATATCGCATTTATGTCTATTTTTTGCAGATATATACGTATGTTTATGTATTGTATGTTACAGTGGCGTGGCGTAAAATATATCTTTTGGCAAGCCGGTGCAAATTTGGCGTACGTTTACCTTAAGAATTGTAGAATAAGGTGCTCAAATGCCTGATATTAGGCAAGCCGATGGGAATCGAGTTCTATGAACGCCACGCCACTGGTATGTTAATGGAGATGCAATTTAAGTGCGAAATCGTTAGGTCCTAATTTGAGGTGTTAAAAACGGTGTCCTGCCGTTTGACCAAAAGTCATTTGGCAAAATTACACTTGACAAACAACGTTTTACAAAAAAATGTTTGGCCAATTGATCATTTTACAACTAGTCATTTTACAAATGACTCACTTTACCAAATGATCAACAGTTAAATTTACATTTTATAAATAATTATTTGACAAAATGAACATTTAGCAACTGAGTTATCTGACAAAACTACTCTTGGCCTAAAAACGTTTGGTACAATGTATTATTTGACAAGTGTTTCGTTTATAAATAAATCTAATAATAGATATGGTACCTACCTACAAATTAAGACACAGTATTTGGAAAAAGAGTAGGTTGTTAGGTTAGGTTAGGATTTGAACTGCGTCCCCCAACAAAAACGAACTGCTGGCAGAAAAAATAGGTTCTTAGGGTAGGTTAGAGTTTAAACTGCGTCCCCCAACAAAAACGAACTGCTGCCAGAAAGACTAGGTTGTTAGGTTAGGTTAGGGTTTGAACTGCGTCCCCCAACAAAAACGAACTGATGCCTTTAGACTAATCATGGAAAAAACCTAGGTCGTCGGTTAGGTTAGGTTTGTATTATGACCACCAATAGCGGACCGAGCAAAGCGAGCGGAGCGTCATAATGCATTGATTGCTTGCCTTCTATATAATTTTGTAACTTAACGTTTGAAAAAAGAAGTACTTTTTATGAAATAACATTTTGTTAAATGAAATTTGGACAAATGCTTAATTTGCGAAACATATTATTTGGTGAAATGAAAAAAGGTCAATTGACATTTTATTATTTAACACATTTACCAAGTGTAGTGTTTGCTAATTAATCATTTGCTAAGTGAGTTTTTGTAAGATGATACTTTTGTCAAATGTCTCGTTTGCCAAATGAATATTTGGTGAAACGTTGTTTGTCAAATGATCATTTGTCAATAATTTTTTGGTCAAACATTAGTGAACCGTTAAAAACAAAGTTATTGGCGTCGATCGTAAAATTACGCACGTTCGTACTTGCCCTCATTTTCTCGGATTAGGATCTGATGCAATTCTACTAGACTAGAGGATGAAAATTGAAGGCCTTATTGAAAGGGTTGTTGAAAATCGCTATGTTGAGAAGTTCCAGAAGGTTTACTATACGTATTGATAGAATACGTTCTTTTCTTTGTAGGATAAACAAATGTAATTATTAGATATAAATTATATAATTATTCTATCGATGTCCGACGTTTCGTTTAAAAATTATTTTATACTTACACATGATAATGTTATTTTGTGAGGTAGTAAAAATAGATAAATTGTTATTAATGATGTTGTGTTAGTAACAATAGCTGGACTCGTAATTATATGGTTTTCCTGTTCAGATCATTGCCATATTTTTGTGTAGGTATATATATATATAGATAATTTACAATATTTACTTGTTAATGAGGTGTTGTAGTGTTACGTAGCATTATTATATATGCTTTTAGTGCAAATTTTAGACAATTTGAGTGTCTGTACAATATTATTTTTACTGTATATGGATTACCACATTTAAATAAAACTTTAAGTTTTACTGGAATTTTATTTTATGTAGGTACAATTACGTTTATCCTTATCTTAACGGAATTCTAATACTTATTAAAGTATCAGAACTCAATCCTAATCTAACCCAGTAACACTGACTGGAAGTGGTCTAGGAAGTACAGGGCTTTTAATAGAAGATATAACAATAAACTCGTTTTTATTAGGGTTCCGTAGCCAAAATGGCAAAAACGGAACCCTTATAGTTTTGTCATGTCCGTCCGTCCATCTGTCCATCCGTCCGTCCGTCCGTCCGTATGTCGCAGGCATTTTACTCAAAAACTACATGATGGATATTGATGAAATTTGGAATATAGGTGTCTTGAGTGAACCGCTACTTACAATTAGTTTGGTAGTTAAATAACTAAAATCAGTATTTTTAGGGGGGGCTCCCCCATTCATGTTACAGGAACTAAAACAAAAAAATATCAGCAAATATCAACGTGTGGTAAATAGTTCGACAGCTCTTTTAAAAACATTCTAAGGTTCCTAATTAATGTTTTTGATTAAGTGAATGTCTTTGGAAATAATCGCTTTAAAAGTTGTGATAATTGTGCCCCCCTTCCCCTCTATCTTCTAAACCGTGTGTCCGAAAAATATGAAAAAAATTACAAAGGTAACGCTTAATTAATACTTTCAACGAAAATTATTTTCAACAAGATCGGATTAACCGTTTTTGAGTTATTGCCGATAAACTGCGCTTCTCAACAAAAGGACGTAATTGCTATGATGATACGCTCTTTTGTTGGTGTACTTTTTTACATCGTATTTTTTACCCGACTACGGCAAAGCAAAAAGAAGGATTATAATTTTAGTGCCGTATGTATACATAAATGTATGTATGTTCGTCTGTTCCCTCGGGTTGTAGGCTAGTCAGTTGGAACTAAAATTAAGTTAGGGACCGTGATCCCCAAAAAAGTAAAGGATTAAAAATCATCAAATAAAAGGCATCAAGTCGTATTGAATGATGTGCCAATTTATAGTACATTACACAACTAGGGTGGTAATACAAAGAAAGGCCGAGATCGCAGAAGTTTGCGGCCCGAGCTGCAAGCGAGGGACATAAATAGGCGATCGAGGGCTTTTTTTATTACCACCCTACTATTACTGCCCTACGCGTAAAATATATTATAGATTAGCTTCAGAGTATCTATTAGAACAATATCTAATTATCAATAGCAACAAACAACACGTTCAAAGGCCAGATACGTTTACAATATCTCTATCATAACTATGAACAGTCACCATGAGATATATCGTAACGGGTGAGGTAGTCAAATAGTTCTGAGCAATGTTTACCTAATTTCAATAAAATCCTTAAGCTACCTACACAAAGTAATCTGTACTAAAAATTCATAAATCAGTAACGCAGCCCAGCGCCAAATATTTTAACTAATTGTGGAAATTAAGGACTACTTGCGTCATACTGCGATGAATAGAACAAGTCCATTAACTGGGCGGTGATAAAATAGCCCTGAGCACTTTCAACACCGGGAATCCGCTTTGTAGGCGATAGGATCGCAGTAGCTATACGGTCTATGTACTCGTACATTCGGAGTTCGTTATGTTATCGCGTAGCTCTACGTGGTTGCTTTGCTAAAGTGTTAGAAGATAGTTTTCCAGTAAGGACTGAAGGAGGGAAGGAAGGAAGGAGGTACTTCCGCTATCACTTCGCGGTTCACCACCACTTGTGACTGATCTTATGAAGAACGTTTCAAGCTGCAAGGTCCTCTGCACGTGGCCTATAGTAATTTTAAGTGAGGCTTAAGGCCCGGCGCGTCCCAGGTGGTCTTACGCAAAAATATATATCAGTGTCATTTTGCGAGCCCGAAGGGCGAACTTCAGGCTGCGAGGCTGAAGGCTGAGCTCCTCTGGAACTTCTGGAAGTGTTCTAAATACAAGCGAAACCAAAGGAAAGAAGCGCTCCAGGTCATTTTATACAAACCGTATTGCAAATTAGACAATTTGAATGAACCCGAAGACTGGCAAGCTTCTCTGCAAGCGTTTTATATCCAAGGTAAGACGATATTTGAGTCTCATTTTCGGAAGCCCAACGTACGAGCTTCAGGCTGCAAAGCCGAAGACCGAGCTCCTTTACAAGAACCTGCGTTCTGAAGTAAAAGGCAAAAGCAGGCAAAAGTCATGAAACATCTCACGCAAGCAGAAATCTTGTCTTACTCTTTTTCGTAGTCAGGTGTTAATTTTGGGTATGATTTTATCGATCACCAAATAATGGCATTTTGTGAAGTTTTCAAGGTTCACTTCAAGATATCGTTAAATTCAGGGAAAATTAAGACACTGATAATAGAATACCAATGAAAAAAGGCTTATACGTGACCCACGTGGGGCACCTGCAGTATATCGCCTGAGTAGCGATATGAGTATAGTACTAACATATATACTATAATTTATAAATTCATCCATATTTTATCTTTACGGCCTTAATTTTATTATAGATAAGTTAACCAATCAGTGAGGACGTAGGGTCGAAAAGATCTGTCAGAATATTCATTTTATTTGAAGTTCTTCCAATTATCTGATTTACAAACGGCCGCAGTAGTACAATAATATGTTATTAATCGAAAGTACGTTAAAATACGAAAATTGTTACCTGGAGCTAGTAAATTGCAAATAAACAGAGGCATGTCACACAGATCTAATCGACCCTATGACGATGTATTGGAAAGTTAAGAAGATACAGTTCCAACTGAAAGTTAACTAAATGGGCTGCCGCAATAAACGTGTTAAGTCCTATATATTATACAATGTAGAAAGCACTGCGTTGTAATAACTATAGGTAAATAATAAAAAAAAAATCTTTGCTGTGCACCACGGAAAACAATACCTAACCTACTCGAAACTTGACCATGTATAAAATGAAATGCCATAATTAACGCCATAACTACCTACCTGTAATTTAACATGAAACACAATCTGTAATAAGAAGTTTATTTTTGTTGTCAACCCTAGCGGTGGGCGTGGTGACCAAAAAGAGCGGGCGTTATGAGTTAGAGCGAGAAGGTAGGATTCGGCGCATTTTTGTGACTTGAACGTGAGTTTTGTTAAGGTGGGTTTAGACCAAACGAATTCTACACAAAGAATTTGGTAGAGTGGGGTTAGAATGTGTTAGAATTCGTTTGGTCTAAACCCACCTTTAGACAGTGCGAGTTCTGTACAAAGTAGGTACTAATACTTATTCTGTGAATCGTCAAAAACGCAGTTAGTTACCCTAAGTAGTGGCCTGTCCTGTCTAGGCCGAAAAGGTTTGGGAGTGCCTTATATTTAGAGCCCGTTCACGGGCATTTCTCCAGAAATATGTCTGCGGTCACCTCATTCATCTGGCCCTTTTTCATACTAAATGTATGGAGACAGTTGAATGAGTCGCAGGCATATTTCTCGAGAAATGCCCTCACATCCGCTCAAAAACGTGACGTATGAGTCACGCCACTGCGTTTCCGGCGCTCGTGTTCAAAATACCGCATTCCCGAAATACCAGATTTTTCAAAAAAATCAGATTTTGAATTTATGAGATTCCTGTCTTACCACATTCCCGTTACACTAGATTATAAAATCGTAAGTTACTGAAGGATCTAAATCACTTTGTTCGGTGTGTTATTTTGGGAATCTTGTATACGGAGAAACTGGTGTATCGAGAATCCGGTATTTTAAAAATCTGGTATTTTAGGAATGCGGTATTTTGGGAATGAGCGGGTTCCGGTACGTCAACAATTATTCAACATCTTTATAGCAGCGGTTTGTCCGCGCCAAACTGAGGCGCCTACCTATAAAAACAACGACATCTTGCGTTGTTTTGCCTAAACGCGGAGGTTACTACCTATCTGCGTAGCGAGAGCACTACATGGCGATGACAGCGCCATCCGGATGAGTCTTTTCAGGCATAAGTTTCTACGAAAATTTTCAGTAGAGGGCAACATTAAAAGGAAAATCGTCCATTTGAATGAACCATTTTGAAGTTGGACCAAAGTAATACTATCCAAAGTGAACTTATTCATGGATGAAAATACAAAATATCAAGTTTGACAATTTTACCATGGGACATGATTCCATTTTCGACGTTTTTCAGGATGGTCAATTTTGCTTGTTGATGTATTTCAAATTGTCTTTTTTAACGACTTGACGTATAATTTCGAGTTGACGATTTTTCATTTTTATGTACTTAAAGATAGTAAATCAAATTTACGAGTATATATTATGTAATCCTTCCTCATTTATACATGTAATAAAATCATAGAAAGACTGTATACTTTTAAGAATTTTCCAAACAAGTAACTAAAATTTATCAAGCCATAAAATTATAGAAAGAAAGCGGCTTATGGCCAGTTGTGGCATAAAACACATTACAATGTCGTGAACATGGATTATTTATTAACCCTCTTTTATTTTGTATCACAGAGCTACTCGAATCATCTTACTTAATTCATTACGAAAAGAAAAAAAGTGAGTTTTAGTATCTTCAATAATATTTTGTTCGCTCATAAAACTATAAAAAATAGGAACCTCAAAAATATACCTACATCAACATACTTCATTATGAGGACACTTTTTTCTTAGGGTTTTAGGGCTTCTCCGACCAAACTGATCGATGTTATCGATGTCGTACCAGTAAACAAAAGATTTTTTCCAATTTCCAGTGGCAAGGTCAGACAGTCTACTCTGTTTTATTATTTCAAATCTGAAATTCACCGCGTAAAACACCACAGAAAATGATAAGTCTACGCCGTAGATACTGCTACCGCTGAATATCCATTCTTGTAATAGCTACGAGAAGCTCCGATCTGAGTATTTTACCTCGCAGCTACGCCGTAGGCCCGAGTAGCAGCGTACTTTGCATTTCTAAGCTCCCGTTGAACAATGGAAAGGTGCATTTGGGTAAAGTAAAGGGGCCTCCTTTTGAGTAAGAAATGTCACATTTGAACGAAATGTTACTGAAAAGTAGGTACTTGATGAATGAGGGTAACCCGAAAACTTTAGTAACGAAAAGACTTTCTCAAGATCAAAAATAATACAGACTGCTACATCTTTTTACAAAAATCTTTACTCAATGCGAGCTAACGAGAAAGAGAATAATCAGGCGCACACCTATAACTCAACCACATTAGACAGGTTCTCTGACTCTGAAATCCTGAAAAAAATAGATAGACTAAAACAAGACAAAAGCCATGGACCGGACGGTATTCCAAACGAAGCAATAAAAATAGACAAATTTCTGCTAGCCCTTCACATAACCAACTCGTTCAACAAGATCCTAAATGATAGAAAAATACCTACAGAATGGGCAACATCAGATATAATATTATTATATAAGAAGGGTTACCCAGCAAATATAAATAATTACAGACCTATCAGCTTACAACCGAATATATATAAATTGTTTGCCTCTTGCCTCGAAGAACGACTTGCGAGATACACTGAAAAACACCAACCATCAGAACAAGCTGGTTTTAGAAAAAGCTTTTCGACCACTAATCACATTCATACGCTAAAGCAAATCATAGAGAAATATGAAGAACACCAAAGCCCGCTCTACCTGGCTTTTATAGACTACGCCAAAGCGTTCGATTCAATATCTCACAATAGCACGTGGACAGCTTTACGCCATGCGACGTACCGACAGATACTATTATAGTATAATAGAGCTTATTAAAGATATATATAACAAGAGTGTATCTCGCGTTAAAATGGAAACCAAAGGATCTGAAATACAAATCTGCAGAGGAGTTAGGGAGCCCCTCTCTCGTCTAGAATTTTCATCACTGTTCTTGAAAATATCATGAAAAAACTAAACTGGTAAACAGTCAAGAAATCGATTTAGAACATAATGCTACCAAAACAAAAATGACCAGTTCTACAAAAATACCCATCAAAGTCAACAATACCCTACTAAAATATGTACAAGATTACATTTATTTAGGAAAACAAATATCATTTGTAGACATCAAGACGAAATAAACAGACGAAGGAACTAATTTGACAAATATGAATTAACTTACGTTTTATTTTCGGCAAATGCATAAAAAATTGTATATTTTCACGCTAAATACCATATTTTACTGATGAAAAACTTGGGCATTCTATCACTGTGTGCGAATCAGATGATTCAGAGAGATTCAGAGATACGGGTGGGTAACACAGCTCACGCAAATGTTGTATGCGTTTGTGTGTGACTTAAAGTTTTTCAGGTTTAAAGTTGACCAAGACAACGCGTCATCTCTGGGCAATTCTGTCCCGGGTCATCGTGTATACATAAAAATTGCATGGCAATATTATTCATTATGAAGCCGCGTGGAAAAACGCCACGGTTATAGGGATTCCGAAACCGGGAAAACCCCGTACCTCCCCGTCCAGTTATAGGCCAATCAGCTTACTCAGCTCCCTCGGGAAACTGTATGAGCGGATTGTTTTGTCCCGCATTCTCGCGTTTGCGAATGCCAATTATAGACGAGCAATACGGCTTTAGGGCCGGACACTCGTGTGTCGAACAGGTGCAACGTATTACGGACCACGTGTTGGAAAATTTCGGCAAGTTCTCCGGAGTCCCAACCGGTGTGATCTTTCTCGACGTGGCGAAAGCCTTCGATAAGGTCTGGCATAACGGTCTCATATACAAGTTATATGAGATGGATATGCCGGACATATTATGGTATGAAACCTCTTAATCAATGTCATTGTTGACAAACAAGGATGCTCGCTTGACAGAAAGTGATAACTACCTTGCACAGGATGGTCGCAGAATTTTAATTTAATTATTTTTTATGGAGAACGAAAACAAAATTTTCATATAAAAAGTTTTCTTAATTCCTATTTAAAGTAAATTATTTTGATGTAAGTTAACGTCTCTTAAAGTATTGGCATCTAATTTGTGAGCACCTTATAGATAGAACCTAAATACCCTCACTAGGTACACTGTTGAAATTAGAAGAATATACAGTAAACAAGTCTGTTAAATTAAAAAAGCTCCTTAAGAATTATATTACTTACAAAGGGGAGGGGGTAAACTTTATTGGGTCGATTTTCGGCCGCGACATTTGTATGGCATACAAATGTCGCGGACGAAAATCCACCCTATTATCTGATCCCAAAATAATTGCTGTTGACGTTGCATGATATCGTCGCTTTTACGTGTCAAAACGCGCTGAGAATGCGTAAACGTAAATTGTAAATTTTAATTGCGAGCCTTATAATTAATCGCAATTGTTATTCTTGACGTGTCGCGCCTCTGGAGAGGTTTACGGGTGGAGCATTACTCTGGGATATTTTATTTGGTTTCCCGCATGCAGATAACTTTCTCAATTCCATTATACAGGAACAGATCGTAAACCGCGATAAAACCGCAGATTTCTAAGTAGCTAAATGGGATTATAATTTAAATGTGCGGACTCATATAAGATAATACTTTTTATACCCTCTTTTTTACTGGTGTTCTCTTCTATACCAAGCGATAGTTATAGTAACTAATTTCAGTTTCCAATACATTGATATTTCCTTGTTTCAATTAAAGATAACACAAAAGAGGTTTATTTATATTTGGCTTAGTCTGATCTTACTTTATTTGGACGCGACCCTTACTTGGAAAAAAAGTCTTTTGATTAAAACTACTTTAGAGTCTATTGGCGTTATCAACTCTATGCTACGATTTACTTTATCTGCCCCCTGCATTCCTAGTAACGCTTTGAAAACTGAGGTCAAAATGTATGGCCACAGTTCGGAATGTATGTTGTGTAATGTGCCATACAAGACACGTGTTTTTTGGCGTTTTTTGCTCGATTTTAAAAATACTTGATATATCCACAGCATGTTTATTTCTTTTCGCGCTATGACAACAAAAAATATATATAAATAAAGTTAAAAAAAAAACATATAAGAAACGTGTTTTTTGGCGACTTTTTGATCGACGATGGTACGGAATCCTTCGTGTGCGAATCCAACTCGCACTTGGCCAGTTTTATCCTACTTTGCCACTAAATCCTTCTTCTTTACCGTTCCGTACCTCAAAAGGAAAAACAACGGAACCCTTATAAGATCACTTTGTTGTCCGTCTGTCTGTCTGTCCGTCCGCCTTTATCTCGGGAACGCGTGAAGGTATCGAGTTGAAGTTAAAACCATATACTCTGGTCTATGATCTCTTGAAGCTGTGAAAAAATCAAACTTCTAAGTTAACCTAAAGAAAAGATTTGGCCGTTTATGCCATCTTCCAAATCAAAGCACGTCGACAAATGTGAGAAACTTCTATTGGGTTTAGAAAAAAGAACCACTGCTCGGAAAACACACCGGGTATGAAACTTATAATATGGTATTAGATTAAATGTCCTGAGACAAGAAAGTAATACAATACAAATATACTTTATTGCACATGAGAAAAACACATTACAAGAGGTACATTACATAATTAAAACAATTAAAAAGATAGATAACAGGCGGTCTTATCTCTAAAAAGTAATTACCACCAGCCACCACTTATTATTATATTGTATTACTTTATTGTAGGTAAGACAAGTAGTTCTACTTAAAAATTGGACCTTTATTAGTCCATGGGCATAAAGGCATTAAATAAATAGTCTTTTTGTACAGTTATTTCATACATAAAACCTAAATACCCTCACTACATAGTTTAAACTTAACCCAGGCACTCGCGCAGAAGCTATACCTAATTTATCACATCTGCCAATCTGTAATTCAGCCGTAGGAAAATTAGTTACCCCGGCAATGATAGACTAAAACCAAGCGCCTTTTTATTAATCCATTGAATACTGAATTAAAATAACAGGCTGCATGGGAAAACTTGCCGGCAAATTTCACCTTGACTAAGTAAAATCATTGTCGTAGCTATGAAGCCGAGTAAAAAGTAGCCTATAACTTTCTCTTCTACATTTAGAACAAAGTTCTGGGTAAGGCTCAGAAGCGTTTAAACGGCCCTTTCCCATGTGTATAAAAAATGCTTTAAATTTAAACGCAAATAAAAAGACCCGCTAATAAGTTATCTATATTCCTTAAAATTTTTGTGTATTTTTCATCGTATTACTGAATATTTGTTAACGCACGGGAAAGGGCGCTTAAAACGCTCCTGAGCCTTACCCTTCTACATTCTAATACCGTTTTTCTATTCCATTCTACATAACTACTATGCCAAATATGTTAAAATTACATCATAACGAGTGACAATAAATAGTTCATGATTTTCACTCGTTATGATGTAATAAACTGCCGAGATAATAAATATATATATTTATTTTATTTATTTAGACTTTATTGCACAATACAGGAAAGTACAAACGGCGAACTTAATGCCATAAGGCATTCTCTACCAGTTAACCGCTGGGCCAAACAGAAATATTAAATTGGTGCATAAACATATAGTCTAAAACCGTAAATTTGTTAACACAAATCATATTTATATATTTACATAATACTGATATACTTACATAAATATGCCGTAAAATATACCCACATACATACATACTATTATGTACCCAGTATAAAATATCATGAAGACAATTAATGTTGAATATAGTCAGAAAAATGCTAGCGCAACATGCGTTTACATACATAAAGACAAGGTAAAAGTTTAAACGATTTATTTACATAGATCGAAGTGGTCTGAGTAAGCGGTCATAACCCTTTGTAGCGAGCGTTCCGTGAGTTATTGACCACAAAATAACTTATCAACCACACCGTCAGTCAGCCGTTTCAATAGAATATTTGGTATTAGTGATACAAAGCAGGAATTTGGGGTGTTCATTTTCAATAGACTTGTGCGTTGCCCAGCTATCATCAGATCGGATTTCGCTTTTGGTATACAGAATCAAAGCTAAGCTAAGTACTGTTTAGTTCAGTATTGTAGATAGTTTACGGGTCATAATTTGCCAAGATATTTCAGAGAATTGGTAAAGCCTTGTAATGAAAATCAACTCATGTGCAAACAAACAAAATTTATAGAATCATACCTAAACACTTTTGGCCATTATTAATTCTTTCGTGGTGTGTATCTAGGTATGGTACCTATATTATTTATCACCGCGTCTGATTTACATACCTCTACTTACTTTACGATCGCACTGAAATAGGGTGACTCAGTGCGCACGAGTAGTATCGTCCGCATTATTTTACCTGTTCTTCATGTTTGTAAAATGGTATCTATTTGTGCACTCACAAAATAATTTGTATTTACTGGCTAAACTTTTTAATAATTAATTAGTTAAATAACGTATATGTAATGTGGGATTAAATCTGTGTTAAGCATGTATTATTTCTTTATACTGGTTTAACCAATCATGGTTACAGTGGGGCAGTTCGTTGTCATCGAGATCGATTGCTGTATGCTGCCCAGAGACTGTATGGTATGAAACTATGAATATAAATTTCTGGGACAATGGCGGGATCAAAAATGGAATCCGGGCGCAGGTAAGCAATAAACCACATGAATTGGTGCATACATTTTATGAATTATCTATTCTATATCTTTAAGAAATGTATATTAATCAAAAAGCAATCTTATAGATAATTCTACAATTTTCTTCAAACTAACATATTTTAATATGTACCGACTCTCGCTCCTTAGTAGGTATCAGTAGCGTGGCATCCAAAGAACTCGATTCCTACCGGCTTGCCTAATATCAGGCATTTGAGCACCTTATTCTACAGCTCTTAAGGAAAATGTACGCCGAGTCTGCACCGGCTTGCCCAAGGATATCTTTAACGCCACGCCACTAGTAAGGTATGTATATTGAACAAGTATATACGATGCAAAAAAGTTTTAGCATTATTAACTAAGAAGTAAGTTTATTTATATAACAATACAACGAAAATGTAGCCATCAGTTCATACTAGTAAAAGTTATGGTAAGATACTTAAGATAGTTACGTAAATACTACAAAATACTACAAGCAAACTTGAAAGGAAAACATCTGAGAGAGTTTTTTAGAAATAAAAGTATTGTATGCTTAATAGTCTGCTATGTTATAATACCTCTTTTAGAGATGGCTGATGGTAATCTTTATTGTTAAGAAACCTTCTCGCTGCCATGCTTAGAATTTCGCTAAATTCGTATTGTTTTCTTTCCCATGTTGATTTTCTCGCGTTGATGAAATAGAAGAGGTTTCACCTTTCGCCTTCAGAAGTGTCTGTCACTTTGAATATAATATAATTGGAAACATTCGTCTATCCACTTTTTATGATGTCAATCAAATTGGTTTCTCTTGGTATATTTGTTGTTACAACACAACCAAAAGGGAATTCAAATATATAAGTAATCGGAAACGCGAAAATGAAATCTATCAGTGTATCTTCATTAGTCATTAGTTACCTACTTTGTAAAAAGCCCACATTTCACTACCGATCCTAGTAAAACGTAGTAAGCACATGCGAGCTTCATATGTGTAAAACTTACTTACTGCGTTTAAACTTTACTCTCTATTTGCCGAGTAATTTCATTGTATGTCCGGTAGTAAACAAACCAATCACAAAAATGAATAAAATCAAGCATTTCGTAATTTTGGTAAATATATAGCGTATGTGGCTGTCAACATAATTTTTCTGTAGAAATGTAAATAATTAGAAGATAATGTTTAAGTTTTCCCACTTTCACTACACAATCAGTAAATTCCTGAAATTTCCAAATTACCACGACGTTCATTCATTTTAATTCAACAACAATTTACATTAATCTAAAAAATGTTTTTAATGAATTCCAATTTTCTATTAATCTAAATTATTTCTATCTCTTTATGGTCACTATCGTAAGGTGGGTATGTTTGCTCTATTCTACACACAGACCACTTCGGATTAGCAATTCAGTCTGTAATACATATACTAGTGGCAGTGTCAACCCCCATGGCTCCGCCACTTCACTCCGACCTCGCTCGGGCTCAGCTAAGTTTCTTGCCGGAGCTAAGAAGCTGGGCTAGGTTTTTAGCGAACCGGCACCTAAAACTCCCATCAGTTTGATACACAAGTTCACATAAAGACAGGATGACCCGAGTCATCCTTCCCGCTGGTCCGCTGCTCACTCTGAGCAATCAGCGCAAAGTCAAGGTGGCCTTGGCCAAACGAGCTGGTTCGACTCCAGGCGTTCAGGCCCCCACCTAGCCCGATTCTATCGAGGTGGACCGGGACAAGGTGACCTGGTTCGACCCCAGGCACCCCCGGCACCCACCCAGTCCGACCAAACTCAGGGTGGTCCGGCTAGCGATCTGGTTCGACCCCAGGGAACGCCACGGCCGACCACCGACAATCGCTACGCCCGTGTATGGATTGCGAGTTTGTCGGTTTCAAAAAAAAAAAATGGCTCCGCAATTTTGCAAAATTCCAAAAACTGAGTTGACAAAAGAAAATATAATTACAGAACCTGCTTACAAAATTTCACGAAAATCGGTTGAGAAATATGACTTTTAGAGGAGAACAGACGGACAGACATCCGCTGGACGTACGAAAGCATTTTTGCCCAAGTTGCAACGGAAACCTTCGTTCGCTTCGGTTCCTTGGTCAATTAACGTCATTGAGACGAGTGTCAAAAGAAAAGAGAGGGTTATCAGGCAGAGATATTTTGAATTTGCCGCTATTTTCCGTTGCAACATTGGGCTGGCTAGACTATAGCTTTCTGTATTTCGTTAGGGTTACTAAGTTTACCGTAATAAACATACCATGTGTTCGAAGCTGGATTGTCAAAGTAGGTAACATTGTTATACTGGTAGTCGGCGCGGACGTCTAAGACGTGGACACTGCAGCGTCAGCGCGGCACGGCGCGTGCGCGAGTTTTATGTAACGCGGGCTGATCTGAAGCGATCCGTGGACTAGCGGCCGCTAGGAAACTTTGCTCATTCATCTTTTCCCTAAAGACGGGGTGAGGGGTCCGGGCCGCGCTGCGCTACTCCGCGCGTGTTACATAACTGTGGCAGAGGGCCGGAGGGCGCCGCGACTTCTACTCCAGCGTTCCCCGCGAGCGGTCCTGTGGACCCGCGCCGCACGTATTCGCGCCCTCGCCGAGAGTTGGCGCGCCGCGACCCCGGTTCGACACCCGCCGCGCTTCGCTCCTAACGCACTGCGTTTTTCTTTGTTGTAACTTCCAGCGACGACGACGTTCTAAACCCCTAGACTCTACTTTTACTCCACTTCGCGACTGAACCGGTAAGATATTTGTTTACAAAAAATATTAACACTTTTTGGTACCGTCCCGCTCTGCTACATGTTATATAACGCTCGATCATTGTTTTGTTTGCTTACGAGTACATACTTCCCTCTAGGATTTAACAAAGTCTGCACTGCGAATTGCTCTTAGTGTGTTTTTGGTAAATGTATGTTTCCTCGCGAGACATACGTACTCGTACTTTTTTAAAAGTTTATTGTATTTTTAATGTTGAATTTTTGGGATAACTCTAAAGGGTGCTAGTTATTTCAAGAAACGATTTCCAACAAATTTGTTTTCTAAGGAACGGGAATCCCAAATAAAAACGAATCTCAACGAATATTGGCAAAATTATGTTCTTGAAGGAGTGCGTCTCATTCTCGGGAGTGCTGAAAGGCTCCCGACGGCCTCTTCGCTTTGTTATGGTCCGCAAACATGAACATCGGGCCCTGTCAATCCGATTGCCTTCCCCACACTTAGTTACAGCTTTCTTTAATTTAGTTTTTTTCCATAGCTACGGAAATATCACATTTATTCGCTTAATTGGCAACATTGTTACATTTTGGGTTGAATTTTATGATGTTCATTGATTGAAGTAACTAGTGCAAAAATATATTACGGTCCCGTAAGCGGTTACAGCCGCTAACAGCCATGTTCATCGGGCAGTTATCGTTACAGAATTGAATTATGGAAGTAGGTATGGGCTTTCGTAGCTACGGATGCTACGAAGTTTCGTAGCCCGGCACGGGCATTAGGTAAACGAGAAAGAGCGTATTCGGACGTTAGTTTAAACCTTCCATACGACTTTTTTTGCTATAACAGTGTAAGGGAAAGTGTAATTTTTGCCGTCCCCAGCCGCGGGTCCTGTGATTAATGTGTTACGTGCGTGCGTCCGCCGCAAATACGCCGGGATGCGAAGACAATACACACTCTACAGTGTGTTACCGGTATGCGGGCTTTTATTAAAACTGATAATAATATGCTTCATTAGCAATCGTTTGCAAGTATTAGCAAATCCTAATTATGCGAATTAACTGCACAATTCAATTTCCTAAATCCGCACTTTAAATGTAGTAGGTGTACTACGTAATTATCGCTATTCATATCGCTGATGCACTTGGTACAAGGCATGTCGTGGTACGGAGGTGAAAAGTTGAGAAAAACAATCCCACAATTAATGCCGTCCTTGTCATTACGTTTATGTATGGAGTTTTTTACACAGCTTAAAGAGTTTTTTCTAAAATTTGACATGACAATTACAAAAGTATTGACATTGGCTTGTCAAATTACAAAACAAACATTTATTTGCAAAACTGATATTTTTTGCGTTAAAATGGCTAAAGACACATGTGAATTATCTGACATGATTTGTGCGACACGTGGAAATGTTCCTCAAGCCTTGAGACTTTATCGAGAGTGGTTTCGAAATCAGCGGCATCCACATAATCTTCGTTTGATAACAATGGCCGTCCAGCGAGGTCCAGAGAATGCATGGTCCTATCTGGTTAGTCTGAAAGGCCTATAAACGGAATTGTGCACGTACAACTTGAAGAAAGGCTTCTCGATCACTTCAAACAGGTCCAAATGTCTAGTACTCGTATTGCTTTTTAAGTTTTATTTTATTAGTGTTGTTTTTCCGTAGTTTTCTTAAGTGTAGCAATCCTGGTATCTCTAATTGTTGAAATAGGTAGATGCAGGCATTTATCTTGATGTCTTCGTTATAAACATAGAATGAAGGGCTGGCATTTACATCTAATTGTCAATTTAGTACTTTGCTGTACATTGCTTGCAATTGAAATTTTGTTAGAAAATTTATGAAATCGGAATTTTAGTCGATGAATTAAATGAAGGTCATGGTTAGGTTAAGAAACAACGTTACTTTACCCTACTTTAAAAAAAGCCTGCTTGCTGGTAACGCACTGTATATTTATGCAAATTTACATCATAGAAGGCCTGCTGTTTCTACTACCTACGACGTAAAAGCAGATTTCTTTTGTTCAACTTCAAGCCAGCGATTGATCTAAGTTGAACCTATATAATTATGTATAATTTAATTGGAAACACTGTATACCCAAAAATCCGTCGCCGTGCATTTTGGTAGGACAATTGTTCATACGACAAGAAGTACAAATTAATGTTATATGAAGTTATATTAAAAATATTCATGATTTATACCGGACATTATATAGGTGTTTCATAAAATACCAGTTTTAGATTTTTTTATGCAACGTTTTGTCACATGTTTTGTAAAATAACGATATCATCCCAACTTTTGCAGTGGCTTAAGGTGTACGTTGTCTGTAAGTATTTTAGTCACTGAACTGTGTTACATGTATAGATAGATAGTTGAATAATGTATTTAGCATTGTTTTTATTATTGTTTTGTTGTCTTTTTGCGTATTGGAAAGAAATAAAAATTACAATTACAATAATAAAGGGCAGCAACTGATAAAATTGGCTCCAGTTATAAATGAATCGTTCCCGAGGAACTCGATTGGAGTCTGTCGAGAGAATTGGTCGGCCGATAAGGCATAGCGCGGTTAAGTTCATGTCACTGAAACAATCCATCAATTTCTGTTTCCGTGTTAATGTACTAATATAGTCTACTGGAACGCGATTGAATAGTTTCAAACGTTGAACGAATCCGTAAATACTCGGTGGACATATAATTAAAGAACTATATTGATTGTAGCATACTAAATTTATTCCCGACAACAATATAGTTTCCTTGGGTGAATTGTGTGATTGTATTAAATTCTTATAGTGTATTGCTGCCTATAATTTTATATGAATTATTTTCCTGGTAGCAGGAAGATTGTGATGCTCGACGGCTTTAATTTTGCGCGCATTTTACGGTTATACCTTAAATGCTGCCGTATCTTTGGTCACTTAACTGGAATGGAATAGGTGGATAGACAACGAAAATAATAACATTTCATAAATCACTGAATAGGTACAGATTTTAACGACCGTGCACAAGTCTATTATTAGGTACATAGTTAATAGTAGATATAATGCTAGTGTAGATAAAGATGTAGCGCTTTAAACTGGTACCTCAAGGCATTGCGCAAACAAATAGACAAACAAACAAACCGAATAAACTGAACAAAAAAATAAACATACAAACACACAAAAAATTCTAAAACGAGGTATATGCGTTTTATTAATTTTATTGTTCTTTACACTCACCATTAGAATAATCTCTAATGTACTTTGATGCCTTCTCCTTTTCATTTGGTTTCTGAATTCAATATCAATTTAACTTATTACTTACAATCTGTACTTCTTAGTAGGTTTTACAATATATTTGTAGTAAATAGGTACATATCGAAAATATTAAAGTTGTAAGTTTCAAATAATATCTAAATATTTTCCTGGCACGAACGAAAGCTAGTGACTTCCTTTTTGTTTGATACTTAGTTAATCGATAGTTATTTTAGAAGTGTCATATTCATATTATCAAATTGCGACGCTGTGAAAATGAATGAACAGGATTGTTGAAGTTAGTATTAAATATGTCAAACTCTAACCACACGACGTTCGTGTCAGGAAAATCTCTACGTATATAAGTAATAGATGTTCAATCTCAAGTTTAATTTCGGTTTCCTTTAGTTAGAAGAATAGGTCTAAACGTCACCCCTAAGTCAATCGCATAGATTAGTTGAAATATTATTATGCTGGCGACATAGAGTCTCGTATGGCTTTCGTTTGTTTTTATATTTGTTATCAGACTTGGAATCTTATCCTGCTCATAGGTAGGTACAGTCAACAGCAATACCTACTTAGTAGCTAAGCAGGCAAAGAGATCGAAGAGAAGAGATAATGATCTCTATGTATATATTTGATGAGATTCTTGGTTATTTGTTTACCCAAACTAGGAATGGTTCTGTGCACGGGCCAAGCAGAACAAAATCAATACATGCCGCATACTGTATATCATTTGCGACGCTTTTACTCTCTAAACATTGCGGAGAATACTGTTTTGGCTTAATTCTTGAGTATTTTCGATTTTTTTATTAGCATCCAAGCTATACGGTCTACTGTAGCTGAACACACAGGGGAAAGTGTTATGATGAAGCGAGTGATGTGAACGACCCGAATCGCCTTGACAGGCTCTGTGAACTGTAGACCTCGCGAGTCTATCAACCCCCATGTCTCCGCTGTTTTGAAAACATCCTTAAAACTTAGTCGACAAAAAATCTATAGGTATTTGCCGAACAAAAATTTTCAAGAATCGGTTGAGAAATGCGACTTTTAGAGGAGAACTGACAGACAGACATCCGCCGGACATACGAAAGCATTTCTCAAGTTGCCCAAGTTGAACTCAATACTCCTTAGGGCCTTATTACACTTGCTATTTGCGGGCGAGCTGCGGGCGAGTTTCCATACAAAACCAGTCGCGACATTTGTATGGAACTTCGCTTCTACCCGCCCGCAGCTCGCTCGCAAGTCGCAAGTGTGATAAGGCTCTTAGTTATCAGAGGGATGTTTGAGAAATTGTCCTCTTTATATTTCCATATAACACCATCTAAATAATTGATTTAAACTTTCACGATTTTCACTCATTATTATAACAAAACGGGACTTAATCGCGTAAAAACATGCTTTTACCTCGACGTTTCGGACGTGCCGTGACGTCCATGGTCGCGAAGGGACTGGCGAGGCGGGTGTCAACATCTTCTAGCCGCGCGGGTTTTCCGAACTACCCGCACTTGGTCTTGATTAATACTTTGCATATTAGGGTTGTCACTCGACCGACACACAACACTAACAACATCAGGCGATTTGCCGGAAGACACTTGATGATATTTACACATGCTGATGACTGGATTCCACGACGAAGAAAGCTTAAAGCCATCTTCCCGATTGAAATTGCGGTGTTTTTTGATTTCAACCGCTTCACGGACAATTCTACTATAGTAATTGCGTTCTGCAGACAGGACCTTGGTATTATGAAACTCCATCCAGTGGTTTGATCCAGACTCCAACACATGCTTCGCTATAGCCGATTTGTCTTTAGTCCCTTCGATTTGTCGATGTGTGCTTAGTCCCTTCGCGACCATGGACGTCACGGCACGTCCGAAACGTCGAGGTAATAGCATGTTTTTACGCGATTAAGTCCCGTTTCGTTATAATAATCACTATCTAAATATTTGGTGAAACATAAAGTTTGACAATATTTAAGAAAATGTCCATATACAAATAACACAATAATAGGGGATAAAATAATGATAAAATTTAAAATACCTAAAACTAAAAAGACATAAAAAACTAAATTAAAGTACCTGAAATAAAATAAAAACATTATAAAAAGAAATTAAAGAAAGAACAAGCTGTTCCAGTAAGTAAATTTAGCTAAATAGCGTTCCTTTAAATTCGCTTAAGTAGGTATATTTTATTGAAAACGTCTGGGATTTGTCTCGCAGTTTATTTGGTAAAGTTTCCTCTCGATTGCGGTGACTGAGGGAATCACACAACGCGCTCCATTGCACACATCACACATGCTTGGAATTGCCTTTAGTTTCTTGCATTATTAAGATCTTGCATTATGAGCGTTAGGTACGTTTTTAACATATATTTATTAGACTATATGGAATATTGCTGTACGACAAGGCTAAACGGTTTTTTTGTGTTTCAGATAAATTTATATATTTAACTACTTTTGAGGATATTAAATACTGAATATCGGCGAAGGTATTCAAACAATAGCTATATCATAGAATAGGTAATACCTATAGGAAAAAAAACCGGACAAGTGCGAGTCGGACTCCGACCGAGGTTGCCGTACAAATACTTTAAATAAAGACTTTTTTTATGATTTAGTAACAAATATATCGTTTTCAGATTTTTCCCTATACTTGCAGTATAGAACGGTATTATTTGCCAAATTTCATAGTTCTAGGTCAACGGAAAGTACCTATAACTTTTGATTCCCTTGAGAGGGTTGAAATCAAGGACCTTAAAATAAATAGCTGGACGGAGCCTCGCCAATAGAGAACTGAAGCCATTTTTAGTCCGCCGGTTGCTTGTACTTACAAGCTGCACGCATACATCAACTAGTTTTTTCCTAATGCGAGCAGCACGCACACATAGGTAGCCGGCGGACAAGAGATGCTTCAGTTCTTTGCTAGCGAGGCTCCGTCCGGCTATTTATTTTAAGGTACTTGGTCAGAATATACTTTTTTTGCGGAATAAAAACTGCCTTTTTTTACGTTAACTTAGAAGATTGATATTTTCAAGGGACCGCAGACCTAAGTATATGGTTTTATTCTCGATACCTCCACGCGTTCCCGAGATAAAAGGTCTTGACAGACAGACGGATGACAAAGTGATCCTATAAGGGTTGTCTTTTTCTTTTGAGGTACGGAACCCTAAAGATGTGGTAGAATGGACAAACTCCTCCTATTTGAAATCCGTTGAAATACGCTTTTCACTAATAAACATTGCAGATTATATCTACTACAATACATCTACATACTTTCCGTATACGAGTACCTAACATATTATCATTAATCATAAGCATAACATTAATGTCCCAAACGGCTTGCTGGACAAACAAAAACTAATTACGTGATCAATTTATTGTGATGTATTATTTCCATTAAGTAATTTGGACATTCCAAAGAGCAGAAGGTTTTACGTGTTTTTATTTTTAATCCTCGTATATAGTGAGAAACTTATAGTTCTGAAAGCAACAGCATTCATTTTTAACCCCTCCTATTCAGGAAAAACTTTTTTGTTTCCTTGTAGTTAGGAGGGTTCCAATTGGTAGGTAAAAATAAACACATTAGTATTAAGTATAGCTTGGCAACTTCGTTAGTGACACTCACATGTGTGCTTTTTGTTATGTGCAGCCGTAACTACTTACACAAGTTATCGCCAACACGAACGGTGACCGACGGAGGTAGCCTCCGCAGGCAGTCGTTCGTATCGGCGGTAACTTGTGTAAGTAGTTACGGCTGTACATAACAAAAAGCACACATGTGAGTGTCACCAACGAAGTTGCCAAGCTATAGCAAGTTTTTTTAAACTGGCCATTACTTTTATTTTGTAAACAATTTGACGTTGTATATAAATAAGTAAATAAATAAATATTAGTGGACAATCTTACACAAATCGAACTAGTCCCATAGTAAGCTCAATAAGGCTTTTGTTATGGATGGATACTAGGCGACGATATATTTAATAGATACATATATTTAAATACATGTAAAACATCCAAGACTCAGAAACAAATATCATCACACAGATAATATTTGCTCTTACCGGGATTCGAACCCAGGACCGTCAGCTTCGTAGGCAGAGTCACTAACCACTAGGCTAAACCGGTCGTCAATGGGTCCATATCGGCTCACATACAATTTTTTGATCCAAAGTTTCTTGTAATACCGCTTTGTGATCATAATCATCACTCTTCATAATCTTTTTCTTCATATATTTGTAAAACTAACAATTACTTAGTATTTCGATTTTTTTTAAATGTAATTACTAGAATTATATTCGTACTCATAATTTTGTTTTAAAGAAAATTTTCATTCATTAACTCATTTTGTATATCTAATACGGTGCGGCCCTGTGGGGTCGCGCTAAAACCTTACCTTACCTACCTACTTTTTTGGTAGCAGTTCAGTTTTGTGAGGGTCACAGTTAAAACCTTAGGTACCTAACCTACTTTTCCGACAGCAGTTCGTTTTTGTTGGGGGACGCAGTTCAAAGCTAACCTAAACTACTTTTCTGACAGCAGTTCGTTTTTGTTGGGGGACGCAGTTCAAACCTAACCTAACCTACTTTTCTGAGAGCAGTTCGTTTTTGTTGGGGTACGCAGATCAAACCTAACTTAACCTACTTTTCTGACAGCAGTTCGTTTTTGTTGGGGGACGCAGTTCAAAGCTAACCTAAACTACTTTTCTGACAGCAGTTCGTTTTTGTTGGGGGACGCAGTTCAAACCTAACCTAACCTACTTTTCTGAGAGCAGTTCGTTTTTGTTGGGGTACGCAGATCAAACCTAACTTAACCTACTTTTCTGACAGCAGTTCGTTTTTGTTGGGGGACGCAGTTCAAACCTAACCTAACCTACATTTCTGGTAGCACTTCGGTTTTGTAAGGATCGCAGACCGCAGTTCAAACCTAACCTAACCTTCTTTTCTGGTAGCAGTTCGATTTTGTGAGGATCGCAGTTCAAATCTAACCCAACTTACTTGTCTGAGAGCAGTTCGTTTTTGTTGGGGGACGCAGATCAAACCTAACTCAACCTACTTTTCTGACAGCAGTTCATTTTTGTTGGGGGACGCAGTTCAAACCTAACCTGACCTACTTTTCTGGTAGCACTTCGGTTTTGTGAGGATCGCAGTTCAAACCTAACCTAACCTTCATTTCTGGTAGCAGTTCGATTTTGTGAGGATCGCAGTTCAAACCTAACCTACTTTTCTGGTAGCAGTTCGGTTTTGTGAAGATCGCAGTTCAAACCTAACCTAACCTACTTTTTTTAAATACAATATTTAAAAAAAATATGGTACCAAATTATATTGCTACAAATTGTTATATTAAATAAAATTATAATCACATATAGGAGTAACAGTGATATGTATGAAACATTACATTATGAGTATGAACAATTCTGAGTAGGGCATGCGGTACCGGTACCATTTCCAGAACCGGGACTGCGATTTCCGGTACTGAGCCAGAACCGGGAATTCCGGGATTTCGGTACTTTTCGGTACTGAGTAAATTATTTGTATTTTTTTTTATTTAGTAGTTAATTTGTTAAATAAAACACCTGTTTAGTGATAATTATTAATGATATCATAATTAACAAAAAACAACATTAATGAACAAATTACCAAATAGCCCAATTGGAAGACAACACATATAGTGTGTGATATGTGAGATTGGTTTTTTGACACGTCGTCAATGACGTATTTAGAGATGAGACTAGTGTAAATCGATTGTTAAAATAAGCAATTACGATTGATCATGACTACAAGAAGGAACCGATTGTATGATCAGAAATCTATACTAAATTCATGAAATGCAAGCTCGACTTGGTATTAACTCATAGTTTTTCGACGATTGATGTATCTGATTTTGATCGCTAATGAGATAATAAGTTTTTAATTTCGAGATTTAATTTTTATTTTTATCGATTTACCCCAATTACCACAGATTCTACAGAATTGTTTTCGCTCAGCTCTACATTTAAAAAAAGAAGTCGTAGAACTAACAATGCGTAGAACGAGTTTTCGATTCGAAATATAACACTTTGAGTGAAAAATAAAATATATTCACTACAAGAGTATACAATGATACTATACATAGTGTTCGTATTTACTGTTTGGGCCTAAAAGTTATTAAATATTTAATGTATAATTTGTATTCAACACTGCTAGTTTACGTTGTGTGGGTCTTATAATTTGTCTAAATACCAATTTTACATCTCGCACATTATAATTAACTTTAAAGCATAAAGTGATAGATAACACTTGCTATTATTTAGTTGCCTGAGGTAATGTTACAATCAACAGATAAAGCCACGATTGCATAAACTAAATAATCCTTTTTTAATTAAACCTGAATATTGCATGAACAGCTTAAAATGTAATAAAAAAACATTATAGTTTCGATCCAGGAAATATTATGAACAAAACATTTTAAATTTTACTCAGGTGGCATTTGAATTGAAGGGGTCCTCCACGAACACCTCCATTTTCAAACACTACCATCTCTACTTGAATGGACTGAGACATATCGTGTATTCTATTGGTAGTGGAACGATTGCTTGAGATTTTCTTCAGTTCGTTATTCAATTGTTCTATAATTGAAGATGTAGATGGCTCGTTGTCTATTACTGAATGGTCAGTAGAAGGAGCTGAAGTGCTCATTAAACAAGCTTCAGCAGTATCATGTGCTTTTATAGATCTTCGTGTGATATTTTCTATTAAATTCTGCATTTCCGAAGTAGCACAAACTCAGTACTGAAGGAACCGAAGAACCGGGATTTTTCCCCGCCAGAACCGGGACCCGGTTGCTGGAAAATTCCCGGGAGCATGCCCTAATTCTGAGTTACGATCGGTATGAGACAAGAATAATTACGACTAGTGATCATTATGACGTAAAACTGTATGAAATACCTACATTTTCGAACTTCCAATAATCGAATTTGCAATTTTATATGAACTTTGGCGCACCCGTCGTCAATATATACGGTTTATGTTTGCTCAACATGCATGTTCTTCATAGTCGGTGTGAAAAGCATTCCTACATGTCACACGGTAGCAAAATCTGTTCACCTTGGATGGTAACACTTAAATCCTCTCTCAGGATCCTGTTGTAAAATTCCTCTTTTCGCTCTTTATTCAATGTATAATGTATGTCGTTCATTTGTTCCATTGTGGTGCAAACTACTATTTCTCAACTTCCAGAAAAAAATCTTTAGATTCCTCAATTTTACCTAGTATTGCTCCATTCTATGACTAACCAAAATACTCGTAACCATTGCAAATAAAACCATCTTTTTATTTGCGGTCAATATTTTGGTTTAGCTTATTTTTAGGGTTCCGTAGCCAAAATGGCAAAAACGGAACCCTTATAGTTTCGTGATGGCCGTCCGTCCGTCTGTCCGTCCTTCTGTACATATGTCAGAGGCATTTTACTCAAAAACTGCACGATGGACTTTATCGCGCGATAAATAAATGATAAAGCATCTGTCACTCTCACACACATAGGGCCAGAAAGTGACGGATAATTTATCATTCATTTATCGTGCGACAAAGCGTAGCATCATACGCCTACAGGCGTTTCCCTAAAGGCAGTTGATACAATGGCAATGCTTTTCACAAGCAAGCTGCTTATGTATTTTTCCCTACAAAATACTTGGCAGTTTGGCAGATATCATTAAATATGTTCAGTGCCACTTCTTTTGTATAAATTAATATAAAGAAACGTTCTATCTTCCCAGACAGCAACTTCAGTCGCTTTGTCGCGTGATAAATAAATGATAAAGCATCCGTCACTCTCACACACATAGTCAGAACGTGACGAATGCTTTATCATTTATTTATCGCGTGACAAAGCGTAGCATCATAAGCCTACAGACTTGTTGCCGAAACATAATCGACGACGCCGCATTACTCTAAGCGTTCCTTAAAACACATCGCTGTGTTATAGTAGGTTTAACCTTATAGGTATATTGGTGCAATGAGGTAAAAATATGTCGGTGATTCAGTAAAAATAAAGACAGCTTTACCAATAAGCAATATACATATATGGTTATAGTAAGTAGCGTGGTCTAGCCAGAACTTTATTAAATTAATCTCACGACAAATACTAATAATTTAGCTAACAATAATTCGGTACTTAAAGTAAGCCTCGCTTTTTTCCACCAAAACTACATCAACCGAACTACTCGCAGTATTATTTATTACATATACAGTCTAAAAATATGTCACTTAACAACTAGGCACATACTAAATAAGTAATTTACAGTTATTTTACTAAATATACAGTTATTTTTTATTTAACTGTTGGTCAGTTTGTGACAATAGTTTAACAAAACTTCTGCATTTTCAATCCCCCTGTACCCAACAGGCTCTGTTCAGTCATTAAGGTCCGCGTCCAAAGTTTAGTTAGTAATGAATATTTACTGTAAGAAGTTTAGCGGAGTATCCGTGGAGGCCAGTAAATTGCATTGTCTCGGGGCACCTACGCAGCGGCACGCTGGGGCACAGGTGTGCCTTACGCCCGCCCGGCCTCGAAGAAACGGAGATGACTAACGATATGTGCAAAAATGTCTACCTGCAAGTTTATTGATAACACTGCTGTTCTTTTGTAAACCCTAAATTGATCTGCAATTATGTTGGCTATGTGAAATAGGCTCTTTTTAGAGTTCCGTAGCCAAAATGGCTAAAAAGGAACCCTTATAGTTTCGTCATGTCCGTCCGTCCGTCCGTCCGTATGTCACAGGCATTTTACTCAAAAACTACAAGACGTATAGGTACTGATGAAATTAGGAATATAGGATGTCTTGTAGATGCCGCTACTAAGATTGGTAGTTAAATGATAAAAATAAAAAATCTAGGAGGGGCACTCCATACATGTAACATAATTCGATAGTTCTTTTAAAAACATTATAAGGCTTATATGTACTTTTTTCGATTAAGTGAATACTTGGAAATAATCGCTCCGAAAGTTGCATAAATTGTGTCACTTTAACCTTTAAACCGTAAATCCAAAAAATATGAAATAATCAGAAAGGTTACATTCAACGAAAATTATTTTGAATAGTAACGAATAAACCGTTTTGAAGTTATTGCGGAAGAACTTCTCAACCAAAAGGTTTTAAGTGCCATTGATTTACACGGCATTTAAGACCTTTTGCCAGTTGTTTATTACGACGTTTTTTATGCGGTGGTACGGAACCCTTCGTATGTGAGTCCGACTCGCACTTGGCCGGTTTTTCCACTTAAAGTACAAGTTCAAATTGAATGTTATTGAGAATATATCTACTGTACTACCGTGACCTTGGCGGGTTTTGCTCGACTTGACGGAATCTCGCAAATCGGACTCGCCCACCGAGGTGAGGGTTCCGTACAAGTACTGTCGTTTGTATAAATTTTGATTTCATTAGTAAAGTCAACTTTTTTCAAGATTTAATTAAAAATGTATACTAGTAGTTTTCAGATTTTTCCTTATACTTGTAGTATAAGACGGTAACCACAGGTTACTTGCCAAATTTCATAGTTCTAGTAGGTCAACGGAAAGTACCCTTTGAATTTTGGTTTCCTTGAGAGTGTCAAAATTTACGTTCTTTGCTGCATAAACGGCTGTAGCTTTTTTCACGTTAACTTAGAAGTTTGATTTTTTCGCAGCTTCAAGGAACCGTAGACCTAAGTATATGTTTTTTTTTTCAACTCGATACCTCCACGCGTTCCCGAGATCAAAGGATCTTGACAGACGGACAGACAGACGGATGGACGGATGGACAGATGGACAACAAATGATCCTATAAGGGTTCCGTTTTTTCTTTTGAGGTGTGGAACTCTAAAAATGGCAGAAATTACCGGCGGTTGTGATCTGCCATGAATCATGCGTGGGCTCCATGCACATGCTAAGGAAATCGAACATTTTTCTAGGCTTTTCAAATCAAAATTTTCTTAGCACATAGTACATTCTTAGTCATTTAGAGCTCTAAGCACAATGCACTTGTTATGGGCGTCCAAGCTTATTATTCAGTTATCAGGCATCTGGCTTAAAATCTTAGTGCCTCTTCGTCGTTGTGCTAATATTCGATAAGCTATAAATAAAAATTTCTTCAGTTTCTTTTAAAATACTGACATGTACGTCAGCTAGTGGTTACCTAACCGTCCGGTACGTTTTCCCTGAGCAATCACATGGCAGGGCCGCGACCCGCATAACAATAAGCAATTATGAGATTGCCTGTATTTCGAGGGCTCAATTAAATTACCTAATGTGTGCCCTTCGAAGACGGTTTCGACAACATCTATAATACTCATTTAATCGGTGAAGAAGAGGTAAGAAAAGAAAGAGTACCTACTTAGACATTAAATAAAACGGAACTGAAATAGAACAATACCAGTTCTCTAGTCAAACTTGTGTCAAAACTTCTAAAATTCGAATCGTAAAAGTAAACAAAGCTCTTAGTTTTCTTGTGATAAATGAGTTTTTTATTCGAGGAACAGTTATAATAAGCATCGAAATATAATAGATAAGTATGGAAGCGTAACTGACACTCAAAATCGGCCCCACACGGATTACGTGCCAACGGAGGCGGATCTAGTACCTATTTAGTATTTAGTGCTGAAAATAAAACTATAGCGACAATAAGTACATTATGATATTGTTACGTCCGTGGGGTGGGTAACGTGATAGAAAAATACACTAATTAACCACTAATTAAAAAGGCAAACTTTATTACAAAATTACTAATTAACAAGACTTACTTAATAAAACACTGTACTAAATCATTTCACTATAACTACACACACACAACACATTACACAACTAGGGTGGTAATACAAAGAAAGGCCGAGATCGCAGAAGTTTGCGGCCCGAGCTTTTTTTCTTTTATGTGATATGCAACCTACTTATCCAAAATTTAGGTCTACTCAAACTTTATATCTGGGGGCACGGTAGTGCCCCCGTCAAGTCGAGCAAAGCCAAGACACGGCCGTACCATCCTTTTCTCGAAGCTATTCAGGCCATTTTCAACCTTCCGTTATTTTGTGCTGGCTAAAGCTAGAACGCTGAATTTTCAGGGATATATAGGGCATAATATGACTTAGATATATTCTCAATAACATTCAATTTGAACTTGTGCTTTAAGAACTATTGCACGTCAAAGTTCCTTAGTTTTTTGCCACTGACTCACTCACTCACAGATCATCATAATTCTAAGGAACATACTTCTAGGATACCCACAAGCTCCAAATTTTAAACATAGTTTATAGCCTATCACGTCATGCAAAACCTAAAAATATTGAAATTTCAATACAAACTGCATAAGTAACTTTGTAATCCTATACAAATACATGCGATTACAAAGTAACATTTGTAGTTCAACTGCGAAATAGAATGGATTGGAATGTAATAAATAAAGGAAGACCATTACATGTAAAAATACGCCAAGTCTCGCAACGCAGTTGTTTTACAACAAAATAGTTTTGCGATATAATGTTAATGATCTTGGGTGCGATTTGGGGTAGGTATGACTTCAAACGTTATACAGAAACATGAATGTTCCTCGGTATTTTGGGACTGGATATTATTATAGATGCATTTTTCTTGTTACATGCATCTATAGTAATAATTCACTTGCCTATTATTTACCCTAAAAATGGCTAGATCGATTTGAATCAAATTTTGTATGTAGGTATATTTGAGTCGATCCCTGGATGGTTTGAAAATATAATTGCATCCGGTAGATGGCGTCGAAATCGGTTTTTTATGACATAATTGATCTTCTTCAGATTATAATGGAAACGTAATGGTTTTTTTTTATTTTTTTTATTTAAAATGCCCTTCTAACTAGCAGTTAATAGGTCGTCACAAAACTGACGATTAGCGAATAGCGTCAAACTCCATATATTTCGTCACCAACTGACAATTCAATCAAATCAATTCAATCCACCGCGCTGACCGACGCTAGGCACGTTGATTGGTGGATTTTTTCCTAGCACACCGCACTGCTACCTCGCACAGCTCTAGTGGAAACGCAGCCTAAACGGTACTTAAACATAGCCTAAGTTTCGCCTAACCGTACATTTTAAAATAAAAATGCCCTATGAGGAGGAACGAAGTTCGCTAGGAGAGCTAGTAATAAATATAAGATACATTCGATAATAAAAATCGTTTCGTAGGATTAAAATAAAGAAAATAGTAAAATGTGTGACGCGGGCAAGGTAGGAGGAGACAGCAGATGAATTCGGGAACTGCGGAAATCCAAGGAGTCTTTACCCAGCAGTGGACACCACTCAGCACTAAGAAATAATTTCAAAAAGGTTAAAACGGAGAATTAAAGTATGTTTGAAATAGTCGGAAATTTATGCGGACGAAGTAGCGAGCGGCAACTAGTTATTTATAAAATTTATAAATGCAAAATATATAAAATGTGGAAGTGATAGTGAAATATCATACCTGTCAAAAGCCGAAAATGCCTGGAAATTGGCCTGTCCCGGAAAATATCTAATTTAACAAAACATCCGAAAAATTTGGCTTGAGCTCATCTGTCGCCAGGTCCATGACGGGCTCCTTCAGTCTTCGTCACCCACATAAGGCCCGGTTTCCAGCTTCCTCTAAACAAAACATAATCAGGTTTCCCTTGTTTTTTCTTCGTTTGGCGAATTGATAATTGATAATGTACTTAATCAGAAAATTCCTGGAGGGTGAAACATTGGATAGCATGATAAAGGATTGATTTTTGAATGACTTATAACTTTTAGTGCCTGTTATTTATTGGTGGGTTGAGAAGTCCGGGGGTGAAACGAGTGTAATTGGCGGGGCGCGAGCAAAGCCAGCGCGGGCGAAGCGAAGCCCACTCGGGGCGCGCTCGGGTGGAAGAGCCCTACCCGCCGCTCCTGGATCACATCTCCATAATTATTTCAGCTAAGCGATTTTCCTGAAATATTTACCCGCCGATCAAGGACGCCTATAAATTAGCCTCTTTGAAATTCATTTAACTTGCCGGCTGATATTAAAGCGTTATGCTGCATAGATACCTGAGAGCGGACGCGGAGGCGGGTCGGTCGATCGGCGGCGTCCGCTGTACTCGCCAATCTAATCATCACGTTTCAAATTAAAGGCGTATCAATATACCTATTACTTTAATTAAACGATTAGGTAATTTTTGTATATACCACATACTTTACCATCGGTTTTAGGAAAATGGCACTAGATTTTGATGAAATTTGGTAGATAGATCGAGTTATGCTTTCTAAGTTGGACTAGATAGGTGTCCACCCCGAAAAACCGCAGGTCGTATTTCAGAGATATATATATATATATATATATATACAGTCTATTCCGTATAGGAATAGACAGAAGAAAAAAAAGGTTCTTTATAGTGCCGGTTTTAGGTTGACATTCAATAACAATTCAATAAATGACATTTCTGAAGTAGGCGCTCAAAAATAAAATATTTTTGATGTCCATACTTTTTGGTTGGCTGAAAATAAAAAAGTGTCCTTATAAAATACCCAAAGAGCCAGAGATAAGCAACTCTCAATATATGCGACAGCTCAGAGCTGTCATTATTATATTGTAGTATCAAATAGTTATATCGAATTTGTATGTTGTTTTAATTTGTATACTGTTTCTGTTATAGTTTGTTATTCCCAAGTAATTACTGAATAGTTATTTGTAACGTTCAATATGAGTGATTCTGTGGGGCAGAGGAAGTAGCGATGGGCGAGTCGAGTTGTCTGATTCGAATAACTCGAATCAGACTCTAAGCGAGTTGATTCGAATCAAGTTCATTCGCAACTCGAATCAACGCGCATATCTAACTCTAGCTAGAATTGACACGGACCGGATAACGAATGCGAGTTATGCGAGTGCACGCGAGTCACCGATTCGCCAACTCGACGAATGTTCATTTTGTTACGAA
The DNA here is from genome assembly GCA_947034925.1 of Eudemis profundana. Taxonomy (NCBI): domain Eukaryota; kingdom Metazoa; phylum Arthropoda; class Insecta; order Lepidoptera; family Tortricidae; genus Eudemis; species Eudemis profundana. Next base: position 35,434,937 of record OX344794.1, read on the forward strand.
TACGCTGAACTCGACTCGACTCGCCGATCCGTTTGGCTGGTGCTGCGATGCGGATCCCATCCGGTTGATGCGAGTCGAGTCAACTCGAATCCCGAGTCGAGTTGACGGGCGAGTCAACTCGAGTTATCCGAGTTGGAATAAAATCAACTCGTAACATCGCTAAGAGGAAGAGGCGTTTGCTCTAGCGTGCGTTGTTACTCGACCATCGCGAAGAAGAAGAAGTGAAAGTTTATTCTATGGTTTGACAAAGTGTCTTACAATTTTACATCAAATAAATATTATTACAACTTTACAGAAAATGTTTGGAATCCCTGCTTCTGTGTCCCTCTAGAGTCTATTGTTATCTGGTACGAACTTATAGTCATGTTAATGGCATATCCAAAACGATTTAGTTCTGTTTAATAGACACACGGTTGTATTTTTTTATGTTTGTTATCTCAGGATCTTTCTTTTCATTGGATTTTGCTATTTTCTTATGTATTTAATTAATACAAAACTTATACCTACTTAAAACCACGCACGGTTTGTCTGTCACCAACATATAAGTAAATAGTTATACTTTATCATAAAAACCGGGGTCCCGAATCAGATATTAGAGTTATTTTTATGTTCAAGCGGGTCTCAATTTGTTATCATAAAAGTATGGGGTTAGTATCAAGTGGTCTACGGTATAAACTCATCTAAAAATCATTTGGCTAAATTTGCAGATAGTCGAATACGTAATCGGTCCATGAAGCAATTCGTCACAAAATCAACTCGTCTTAAATGCATGTGGTCTAAATAGCTGATCGCCGATAAAGCAATTCGTCGAAAATGCATGTCATCTTAATAGCTGTTCGCCCGCGAAGCAACTCGTCTTAAATCCCAGATAACATATTATAAATTTTCAGACGAGTTGCTTTATTGACCAAATGAAACGTACGTACATAATGTCTTTAGTGAGTTTGCTCGTCGACAGCTGTGTGCTCACATCTACCACAACTGTCGGCGATGTCAGCTGCCCGTGACAGAGTGCTATGAAATACGATCGCACCCATGTGTTTGTGCAAATCAGGTAAATGGCTACAAATTATGACTTACACGATGTTGAATGGTGTTTCAAGGCTGATTATAAGTAGATATATACATGTAAGTATTAATTTTCATATGAATTTATTGATATTTTACTTAGGTTAGATATAGGTTTACGCGGGCTAGTTTTCCGCAAATCGACAACAGATATGCGCCAATTACTTAGGTATATAATACGAGTATACGAGTATATCGTGGGTATAGTTTTAAGTGATTTAAATTTAGCTGTTTTATTACTGGCTACTGGTAATTAATTTATTTCTTCTAATCATAGGTACCACAGGAACGACGGTGCATTACATATTACATATATATCGAATATTCTCTAAATTACTACACGTTCACTGCGGCAATTAGCTTAACTCATTAATTAACTACACATGTACCTACGGGGTCCTATGCGCAGTGAAAATGTTAAGTCCCATCTAAAGTGTAAGATTTCGCTTTAAGATAAAAAAAAACCGGACAAGTGCGAGTTAGCCTCGCGTGGAGAGGGTTCCGTACATTCAAATCAATATAACACAATTATACTTTTACTGTACAGACTTCTTATAGGTTTTCCAGCACCTTAGCACAACTGTGACACGTGACTCTTTGTCGCGCGAAAAATGCTACCTATCTCTTTCCACTCAATATAGTGTGTTAGTGACAGGTGATGCTTTGTCGCGGGAGATACGAAGTCACGGCCAGTTATGCTAGACAGGCTGTAATCTATAGGTGCAGGACTATTTTCCATAATTTTCTCAAAATTCTAGGTCCAATAGTTTCGGCGATACGGAATGGTTTTAAGTTTCGGAATGGTAAATTTTTGCATATTTTCTTAAATAACTTCAAAACTATTAAAATAAAGTAAGTCCTTTCATTTAATAAGTCACACGAAAGTGTCCCCCATGATTAAAATTCATATATTTCCGTGACACGCCCGTATTTGGGTCATTTCATTAACCTTAGTATATGTACCAAATTTCAATTCAATTGGTTCAGTACTTTCGGAGCAAATTGGCTGTGACAGACAGACAGACCGACAGAAGTGATCCTATAAGGGGTCTGTTTTTTCCTTTACGGTACGGAACCCTAAAAATTGTTTATTTTATCTCTTTAAAAAGCATATTTAAAAATAACAGACTGATGCAAACGTTCTGTCAATAAATATTGCAGAGGTAACGTTCGCCGATGCAATTATATGCTACAAAAACATGACAGTACCATGTTATTTTCGAGTTGATACAATTTTGTGAGAATTATTGAGGGGTAAATTGACTAGAACAATTTTCAGAGCCCAGTAGGTATATTTTTGGTCGCAGCCACCGGATGGCAATTTAGTTGTAAAAATTACCTCAATCGTATGTATGTGTCCCCAATGTAGGTACGTGTATAAAACGCTTAAATTGGCCGCGACAAATTGGAGTTTGGGGATAAGTCACATAGGCACTCGACAGCAACAACAACTTTCAGAGTCCGCCCGTGAAGGATTCCGTAATTTCAAAAACCTAATCATAAGAGATTCTATAAAAACATCTTTCGTTTTTTGCGTCTCAGTCTGTTTGTCTGTGTCACACGATAATATTATTTATCCCCGGAATGGGTAATTATAATGGTGCTCTTATAGTTCTCCGACGAATATTGCTCCCTTTATCATTAACAGTTAATAGTAATTACGTCATGTCGTTTTGTTGCTAGGTGATTTCCAGAGATGTTTTGTATAAATATCTGTACTACTGGCACATCGAGCGTCTTTGACAATCGTGGTATAAAGCGCGAGGCGGGCTGCGGCCGCAGCGGCCCGTGTAATTAGGCCGACGGTGGCGACCTTTCACCATTCCACCCCTGTTCTTTTTAAGTCTACCTGTTTTTACACTGAAGTTATAGCTACCTTTATTTTAACTGGGCTACTGGGTTGAAAGCGCTGGAATCGCGAGCCTACTAAATATTAGTAATTATCAACTTGAAGGATCAAAAGAGAATTTCATGATAGTAATACGAGAAAAGATCATACTATAAATAAAATATGTAAAATGTGCCTACATGGCCATCGTACAACCGCCGACTGATACATTCGACAAATCAATTCGTGTTGCGTTAGTATTAAAAGGTTGGACCCTGGGAGACCGAAGTTCGCTCTGTTGGATGGGTTGGCAGAAGGATTTATAGTTTTTTTCGGCAATGGCTTTTCTAGATACCTATGTACTTGGAAAGTTCTATCTAAATTTCAAATTTCATCAAAATCTTTAGAGCAGTTTCCGATAATACTGTTTATGTTTAAGCAAGTATTGCTTACCTACTCGTATTTCCGAATATGAAGAAGAATTGATAGCAAAATTCGAATCGATCTATAAGTCCGTACTTATTTTATAGTTTCTGTACAGAAAACATATTACCTAATACCTGTCTTCAAGAAGTCGTAAGGGAAATCCTTATCATGCATTCTGACTGTAAACGCTTGGAACACGCGATGCTCACTGAATTAACCGTTCGTGGGATTCGTGAAATAAATCTAAACCTATAATGTTCACAATATAACCGTTTCTTTTTCAAATATTTAAGTTACAACCGACATTACGATGTCTCGACTAAACAGAACTTTATTGTAACTGACTAGGCGAAAGCGGGATCTAGGTATGATTTACAGTATATTGCCACATTACGAGTATTGACGTCATCGAGTGTACTATGTATGCTACGAGTATTATATAGTTGGGTACTTAAATGTAACTGAAATGTGTAAAAATTACATAAGGTCCTGTTAAAATAAGCAAAATAAGGAAATATGTTAAAGTTTTGAGTTTGATACCTAACGTGTAACTTTTTTTATGAGCTCGCAAAGTTGGGTGGGAAAGTCCATTTTAAGAATATAAATATACTAGCTTATGCCCGCTACGTCTGCGGTGTAAATTATAATTAGGCAATTAATCTTGATAAATAGTTTCTGATATTTGTTCATAAACTTGGTTGTAATTAAACAAAACCCTCAAAACTGCACAATGCACAATAACCGCAAAAATCAATTCTTTAGTCCATTTAAGGATTATTTCCAAAAAAAAAATGCACTTCATAAACCACCTATGACTTACACAAAAAAACAATCTACTAATTGCTATATGCTATGCATGGAGTTAGAAACCTTTTACTTTAAAAATTGTACGGTCCCTATCCCTAGACAAACTTTCAACCCCTACCTACTCAACCCGATTTCGAGCTAAATTTGGATAAACATTATCCATATTTAGCCCTAAAAATCGATTTTTTTACGGCTAAATATGGATAATAAATTATCATGGAACAATCACATTGACAACTTATGTAAAAAATTAAGCAAATACTCTTACGCTCTATACAATTTAAGGAAAGTAGTCAGGCACTGGTCCCACCGCGAGCGAGTAAGCTATGAGCTATCGGCTAATTATGCGACAAAAGAACGTCGCTCCCGTGTAAATAAAAGAGAGAGATATATTATAGCTGAGCTATGAGCTATTTTATAGTTCATCGCTCGGCTATAATACATCTCTCTCTTTTATTTACACGGGAGCGACTATCTTTTGTCGCATAAATAGCCGATAGCTCATCGCTTTACTCGCCGGCGGTGGGACCAGTGCCTCAATGAACCAGCGGTCTTGACGGCCTATCACGCATACGTAACAAGCACATTGAGATACGGGGTAATATTTTGGGGTAATAGCACAGATAGAGAACTAGTATTTAGAGCTCAAAAGAAATGCTTACGTTCAGCATATTATGGTATGAAACCCACACAGTCGTGTAAACCTCAGTTCATTAAACTAGAAATTCTAACTCTACCGTGCCTATATATATTAGAAGTAGCGTTGTACGTAAAATCTAATATTAAATACTATCCTAGATTTCATAGCCAACGTCAAAAAGACAAAATTACTCACAGATCATGTAAAACCGCCTTACTAGCACAAAGCATTTTCGGGATGGCCCCAAAAATCTACAATAAACTTCCAAAAAATGTTCTGAGTTTGAGTGACTTCAGTCAATTTAAAAAATCATTGTATGATTTTCTAATAACCAAAGCCTACTATTCCATTCAAGAATTTTTAACGGAACCAGTCTGAAATGTAATATACAGGGTGAATTTTAAATCGTGAATCGTAATAATTTTTTTGTAGTCTATACATAGTTAACAATAACTTATAATGCTTTTAAACCTAAATTAAGTACGTTTTTTTTGTCCACTTTTAATTTGATTTATCCTAATTTTTAAAATCTCGTGGTCACCCTACATTCATGTTTCGTACTTGTCATGAAAATTTCAACATTAGATATCCAACCTCCTAATATTGAAGTTGGCTGGATAGAATTTTGGCACGTATTGTCAATAATGTCAACATCGTCGACATTGTCAACATAAGTACCTATTTAAATCGTATTTACTCATAAAATAATTCAGTTTTATTACGATTAATGGTATAAGCGCCTCCACCGTTTGGTTCATAATTAATTAAGCGGGTCTTTAATTGTAATTAACACTAGTGCTCTGTATTAGTTTTAAGTAGCTTTACCGGTAAACGTGATTACGATTCACGATTTAAAATTCACCCTGTAGTTTTAAGTTTAGTTGTAAACATTGAAATTAGTTTACTTGCTGCACATAATTGTAGCTGTTTGTATGCCATCCGGCAAAACATAGTGATACTCACATGTATATATGTACACCTAAATCTTAACACCTATGTTTCACAAATAAAGTAATTTGAATTTGAATTTGAGATAAATTTTAATGAACGATGAGATCATTTGAGTTCTATTCAGTTTAATCAGTTTTAGATACCCTACTTTAAAAATCATTTGGTCCCTTTATAAAGTTTTAACCCCCATTTAACCCCTTTTGGAGATGAATTTCAAAAAATGGTTTAACTTTTTTTCTGTATCCTTATTGAAGTATCTATGTACGAAGTATCAGATTTCCTACTTCAAAAATCCTTTGGACCCTATACAGAGTTCCAATCCTTATTTAAAACCCTTTGGGGATAAATTTAAAAAAACTGCAATCACTTTTTTTTTCTCTTTTGGATGAGTTCAAGATCTACTACAAAAACTGTTTGGTTCCTTTACAAAGTTTCAACCCCCGTTTGATCCCTTTTTAGGGATAAAAAACGGTAAAACCACATTTCTTTGTTCTTATTAAGGAGTCTATGTACGACGTCTCAGATCTCCAACTTCAAAAATAGTTTAGTCCCTGTACAAAGATTCAACCCCCATTTAGCCCCTTTTTGGGGATGAATTTCGATAAACCGTGAAATTACTTTTCTGTTCTCATATTGAGGAGACTATGTACGAAGTTTCAGATCTCCAACTTCAAAAATCGTTTGATCCGTATACAAAGTTTCAACCCCCATTTAAACCCCTTTGGAGATGATTTTCAAAAAACAGCAATCACTTTTCTTTACTCTTATGGATGAGTCTATGTAAGAAGTTCAAGATCTACTACAATAATCGTTCGGTCCCTTTACAAAATGTCAACCCCCGTTTGACCCCTTTTTAGATTTGTGAAACAAAAATCTACTGTTACTAACCTTTTACTATACGCAAATACTTTATTTAAATCTATGGACAAATGAGAACAGGTATATGATATTTACCATCTGCTTCTTCTAAAAAAGCTAGCCTATAATGCAATACGTGGAAACTTTTTGCGTTGGTTTGAATCGTACCTCTCCAATAGAACTCAAGTCGTGGTTGTTAATGGTTTTAGATCGGCTTATACCAATGTATCATCAGGTGTAATTCAAGGATCGATTCTGGGCCCTTTAATATATATATATATATATATATATCATCTTTATAAATGATATAACATTATGTTTTAGAAACTGTGATTTTCTCATGTTTGCGGATGACTTAAAAATCTTTAAAACTGTTAAATCAAGTAATGACGTTACATTGATTCAAAATGACATTAACAGGTTTCTTGATTATTGCAACAAAAATAAACTCCAATTGGCCGGCGACAAATGTTTACATATGTCCTTCACCAAAAATAAAATAAACCTTATTAAATTTGAGTATAAGATTGATAATAGGCCTATCAAAAAAGTATCTAAGGTGCGTGATTTAGGTATTTTATTCGATGACAAGCTGGATTTTAGTTTACTATAACTAAAGCATACCAGATGGTGAGCTTCATACTTAGAACAGCAAAAGTATTTAAAAAGTCTTCCACATACCTGTTACTATATAAATCTCTTGTAAGGCCCCACCTGAAATATTTGTCGGTTATTTGGAATCCCCTGTATACTAAGTATTCAAAAGCCATAGAAATGATCCAAAAAAAGTTTTTGCGCGCGTCTATATGTCGTACGTCAACTTGTTACGCCACTATAAGCTGTCATCGCTAGACGCTAGACGAAAGTGTTCCGATGCCATGATACTCTACAACATATGTACAGCTCACTATGATAGCGTTGAGCTCCTAGAGCAAATCTGATATAGGGTGCCATCACGTCCCACGTCACGCTCATCAGCCTTGTTCGCCGTTTCCGTCTGCTCGACCAACGCCGGAAAAAGAGCTCCTTTACGCCGCATATGTGACTTATACAATAAGTTAGATTATTCAAAACTTTAGGAGAGTATTAGCTTGTAAAATGTTGTCACGCCTTCATGTCTACAGTAGAGATAAATGTATTTTATTTATTTTTAAGCATGTTGTGTGTAGTTCCTCCTGTATCAAAATTGTTAAATAACATGGATTGATCCTACACAGTAAATTTGGTTTAGCTTAGTGTAGTATAACATGTTCCACATTATGTATGTCTCAGTGAGTGCGTTTTAGGAAGTAAATGCATGCCTAAATTGTTATCTGCTCGATTAATTATGTCTGTTATACATTTACTTCTGTTGTTTCTCCAATAAATAAAATAAAATAAAATAAAAACATACAAAACGTGAAAAATTAGTATGCAGTTACTTAGGTAAAAAAGTAGATTATTCATAGGATCTAAATCTTGTGTTTTTGTCTTCAACTTTGAACACAGGATTTTTTTCCCTTAAGGGGATCATTTTGCACACATCTTCCCTACTAGTTTACTTTAGAAAGATAAGACTTTTGTAAACGATTTTCCATCTTACCTTTTGTAAAACAGAGCCACTTAAGTTTGTCACGTGTTCGGAATGTTGTTTCAAGAGATGTGATTGGAGGCATTTCAGATTGAACCGGTGTAATGCGGTGATTCGTATGCAAGTCTGTTTGTTTTTGTAGGTTTTCGTGCCCCCTATCTCTCGAGTCCACTCAGCCTACACCCACACCCTTTATTGCGTATAAGAAACAATCGTAGTCGTCCCTCTTGCTTGTTTGAGTAATGCGTGAAAGGGACAAAAGCAAACCACCTCCTAATTTCATTCTGGTCGAACACCCCTGCGCGTTCGCTCAGTACTTTCTTCGAGGATATAGATTACTTCTCCGGTAATGATAAGCAACATATTTTAATTAAATTATGTCGGAAAAATATTCGTTTAAAATGACAATGGATATTACATTATTACTGCAGTCTTTGATATATTATATTTGAAATGACGGAGCATTTAGTCTCTTTATGATTTTCGGACAGTTGGATATTTATAACTTATAACACCTATAGGTAATCTCGAGCTGTAGAGTGTAGACTAAAGAATGAGAGAAGAAAAACAGGCAAACTCAACCATATCGCTATAAGATGTTGTGAGCTAAATCAAAACTAGCGGCCTCAAAAATTCAGTGGTAAATACATAGTAGGTACACGGCTACCGCTGGGGAACCACCTCAGTGCCTTGCTATCGCGAGTCTGCCCCGTAACCACCAGTTTTCCAATCAATGTTGACCCGCTCTCTGTGTCTCCTTTTATGTGAGAAAATAAAAAGTTAAGATAAGTACTCGAGGACTGCAGCGGGGCGCGTCGCGTCGAGCAAACTTCTCGAATCTCGATCGTTTTCTGATAAACTGTGCCCTCTCAGTGTCCGAGTTCTAAAGGCTTCGATAAGCCGATTACGAAAAACTTTTAGCTTTTATTATAAAACATATTTTTTTTTATAAAGTAATTAAACTGAGATGGTTACTCCACTAAGCCCTTTTACCTATACTCTTTAAATTGTTGGAGCTTTGTAAGCTAGAAGTCAAGATCCACGAATTATTTTTGAAAAACATGGTCAGCTGTGTGGATATTTCATTATATAAATGTACCTATATCGTTGGTTTAAACTTGGATCATGTTTCTAAATCACATTCAGTCATTTGAAGTTAAACATTAAAGAAATATTCATTCAGTATAAATAAACGGATAAACACTTTCACAAATAACATTAGGTATATTATTAGAATTCGGTCGGGTGTTTACGCGCGGGCCCATTGAGCGTGATTCGGCTGCGAAGGCGCGGGCCGCGGCGACACTTCACCCGGCTACGAATCTGCTTAAATGAAATGACGTCATTTATTTCTCAGAATTTTCTTCGCCTCGTTCTCATTATTTGCTTACTTTGAGAAAATGAAAAAGTCGAACGCTAAATTCTTTTGTTTTGCCGGTGAAAAGCTGTGAAAAGTTTTCACTTGAGGTTGAAGCGGTTGAGCGAGAATCTAAAAACAAAGTAATGATACACTTTTTTTATCTCTTCTATCTCTACTTTATACTATATTAAAAAATCTGGAAATGAAATTTTTGTTATTGGGAACTTTTTTAATAATGGTTGAAGGACCGAAGGTTTTTTTTTAGGTTTTTTGTAGGTTTGTGTCTGTACACAAACCTACAAAAAACTGACTGCTAGACATTAAGAATGGTTATAGGATAAGTACCTGCTTCTTATTGGACAATGGTGCAGCGTAAAAAAGGGTACTTTTCCATGTCACCTGTGAGATAGTTGTGTTTTATTGAGGCAGATGGGGTTATTATTTTTTTACTTCATATTCTTTTGTCTGGGCAACTATAACTGCCACTAGCAATATAGAACGATATTAATTCTGGTACTTACCCTTAATTTTATTTTATTAAATAATTAAATCCATATGGAAGTTCATGCAATGATCACATGATTTCTGGACGAGCCCTTATGTGTTACCTATAACGCAAATAAAGAACAATAAGGGGTACTTCTGATTCATTTGTATGTATAAAAAGATAGTTGTGGCACAACTACGCTCCCCAAAGCTTGTCGGACCACCTATTGTTTACCACTATTTTTATATATAAGTTTGCATTGTACTTAATTTTCTTTTGGTGTGCAATAAAGTATTGTACACTGCTCTCCTAAATTAAAGTGTAATATCTATGTTCACGTAACACGTAACGTAAAGTGTAATGACTCCTCAATCGATGTACGATTTCTGTGTTGATAGGATTCCTGGAATCAAATTCTTTTTTGTGACGAAAGAAGAAGTGGAATCTTCTGAATTGAGTTTAGTTGCGAGATTCACTAACTTAATTACAATTAAAAATACCAGATCGTATCATAATTATGTTCCTATTTCCAATGAATCTTTAAAAATCCGGAGGTATTGTTACTCCAAAAACTTCAAAGTTGTAAAAGTAACCAGAAAATAAATTTTCGTTACAGATATTTAAGTATATATTAAATATAAAAATTTTATGTGTTTAATTTTAAGATTTATATAGTGTATCTCAATGTAATCCTGGCAATAAAGTCATAGATTTGAAGAAAACTCGTCGTACAAAGTTCCGCGGAACGTAATTTTCAAAAATATTAAATTATATTTCGTACTAGAAATGAAAATAACAAACCAAATCAAATGGATTCGTCAAGTAGAGAGTAGGTTCTATGTTATGTATAAATGTTTTGGATTTTTTCAGTTTGCCAAACATGAATTTCGAGGTCAAAGATGACTCGTTTTGAAAAATTACAAAGTTCAAAAAAATTTTTTCACCTAATTGAAAAGTTGGGGATCAAAGTATGTGCTATATTATAAGATCCATACTAGTTCTACACAGAAAAAATAAAACCGGTCAAGTGCGAGTCGGACTCGCGCACCGAGGGTTCCGTACAAACTCTTCAGTAGATACGTGAATAATTCAAGAAAAACTGTATGGTTGGACAAGCTTAACTTTGCTCTTGTAAAACTGCTGTCCCCATACATCGACATATGCCGCGGTTAGTGTAGTTTAGGAGCAAATAAGGTTGTTTTACAATTTTTGCGAATTTCTAAAAAACGCTGCAAGTTAGGAAAACCATTTTATTTTTCCTGTAATATTTAGGATAATATTAATAATCGGTAATTATTATAGATTTTTCTGTTTAGTATCTTCGGAGATAATAGGGGGGGAATGGTATTATTTTTAACCTTTTTTGTCTTCAATCAAAAACTACATGTCTAAGAAAAAAAATAAAAACGGTTTTGGAATCTACATATTAAGCCCTTTCATTTGATACCCCACTCGATATATTAGCTTAAATTTTGATTTACGACATCCCATTTCGGACCCCTTAAAAAAAAAGTAAAAAAGGTATAAGATTTTTTTGCTGTCCCATAGGCTTGGATTAGCAGTTTTTAACACTATTCCAAATTTCAAGTCGATAGCATCAGTAGATCCTGAGAAATCTTGCTGTGACAGACGGACAGACAGACAGACAGACAGACAGAGTCGCACGTCGCACCATAAGGGTTCCTTTTTTACCATTTTGGTACGGAACCCTGAAAATGTCTTTCTAGGCCCAGTAAATATAGCAGAAAATCAACCGGAAAATAAGTGCATATTGAACAATTATACGATTTTTTTCTATTTATCATGGGATAAGTAATAGTAGATTGTGTCACAAGGGAGCAAAATGATATATTTACGGCGAGGGCGTACATTGAATCCTGAACGAAGCGACGGATTCTACAATTGAATCCCGAGCGTAGCGAGGGATTCTAAAGTAGAATCCGGAGCGTAGTGAGGGATTCAAGTGTTAACGCCCGTGGTGAAAATAATTTTGCTACCTTGTGACACATACTGCTTTTCACACCGACTATGAGGAAAATTTAAATACAAACGCTACCTACCAAAATAACGAAAACGAAATATATAGTTAGTCAAAGAGCATAACACATTTTTAATAAAATGAAATGTGAAATTGTTAAATTTACAGTTCATTATTATTTTATAAAACGTTTATTACTTTTTACGGACGGAACGAATTTACCACTTCCATATTATATTTATGGCCCTCGCCTGCGGCTCGGACCCCAAACACCTGTGGTCTGGGCCATTCCTTATTATCGACTTTATGTAGAGTCGATATGTAGAGTCAATGTAGAGTCGATATGGAGAGTCGATATGTAGAGTTGATATGTAGAGTTGATATGTAGAGTCGATATGTAGAGCAATAATGTAGAGTCGATAATGTAGAGTCGATATGGAGAGTCGATATGTCGAGTCGATATGTAGAGTGGATATGTAGAGTCGATATGTAGAATCGATATGTAGAGTCGATATGTAGAGTCAATAATGTAGAGTCGATAATGTAGAGTCGATATGGAGAGTCGATATGTAGAGTCGATATGTAGAGTTGATATTTAGAGTCGATATGTAGAGTCAATAATGTAGAGTCGATAATGTAGAGTCGATATGGAGAGTCGATATGTAGAGTCGATAATGTAGAGTCGATATGTAGAGTTGATATGTAGAGTCAATATGTAGAGTCTATAATGTATGGTATGGCAATGGCATATTCTAAGCAGGTTCAAACTAAAAATACCCTGTAGGTAGTCCTTGAACAGAAAAGTATCACTTTGATCCCTCTTATGAGGGATCAAAATACTTTTTTCTGAATAGGAGGTGTGAAAATAGTAGATTGTGTCACAAGGGAGCAAAATGATGTATTTACGGCGACGGCGTATATTGAATCCTGAACGAAGCGAAGGATTATACAATAGAATCCCGAGCGTAGCGAGGGATTCTAAAGTATAATCCGGAGCGTAGTGAGGGATTCAAGTGTTAACGCCCGAGGTGAAAATAATTTTGCTACCGAGTGACACATACTGCTTTTCACACCGACTATGAGGAAAATTTAAATACAAACGCTACCTACCAAAATAACGAAAACGAAATATATAGTTAGTCAAAGAGCATCACACATTTTTAATAAAATGAAATGTGAAATTGATAAATTTACAGTTCCTTATTATTTTATAAAACGTTTATTACTTTTCATCACACTTGCTCGTAAAGGGTGTTATAACACGCGCGCTTATAGACCAACTCGAGCCGATTTACCCCCCGTGGGTTACAAATATCTATAACTCCCACGGGAGGAAAAACTGTATGAAAATCTATAACTCCCTCGGGAGTTATGAGTTTAGTTTTAAAAGTCGTACGTCATTTCAGACTAAGGAGGTTTCGAATCAGCCAAGGCTATTTCACATCTTCAAAACTTGGCTACAAAACCAATTTTAGTGTAAATAAAAGTTATATGGTATCTTTTACTATTATTTCCGTAGTTTTTGCGATTATTTTAATGCAATTAAATTAATTTAGTTTAAAATTTTATTTTGAAAATCGGTACAATCTGGCGACATTGCCTGTCAAGTTTAAAAACTAAACGCAGTTCTTAGCATTATCTGTGGAAGACTATATTGAAAAAGTTGACAGTTGAAGTTGTCTCTTAGCGGGTGCGTTTAGTTTATTTCATTTTTATGTTTTATTTTTTTTTCCTCGCAAATGTGATGAAAAACATTGTGTGTATCACGGGCAGTAAGAAGATTACAAACTCGAGTCATTAAAAGCCCTCCGCCTACGGCGTCGGGCTTCTAATAGACTCTCGTTAGTAATCCCCTTCTTACTACCCTCGGTGCACAATGTACTATTTTACGGACGGGACGAATTTACCACTTCCATATTATATTTATGGCCCTCGCCTGCGGCTCGGACCCCAAACACCTGTGGTCTGGGCCATTCCTTATTATCGACTTTATGTAGAGTCGATATGTAGAGTCAATGTAGAGTCGATAATGTAGAGTCGATATGGAGAGTCGATATGTAGAGTCGATATGTAGAGTTGATATGTAGAGTCGATATGTAGAGCAATAATGTAGAGTCGATAATGTAGAGTCGATATGGAGAGTCGATATGTCGAGTCGATATGTAGAGTCGATATGTAGAGTCTATAACGTAGAGTCGATAATGTAGAGTCGATATGGAGAGTCGATATGTAGAGTCGATATGTAGAGTTGATATGTAGAGTCGATATGGAGAGTCGATATGTAGAGTCGATATGTAGAGTTGATATGTAGAGTCGATATGTAGAGCAATAATGTAGAGTCGATAATGTAGAGTCGATATGTAGAGTCGATATGTAGAATCGATATGTAGAGTCGATATGTAGAGTCTATAACGTAGAGTCGATAATGTAGAGTCGATATGGAGAGTCGATATGTAGAGTCGATATGTAGAGTTGATATGTAGAGTCGATATGTAGAATCGATATGTAGAGTCAATAATGTAGAGTCGATATGTAGAGTTGATATGTAGAGTCAGTATGTAGAGTCTATAATGTATGGTATGGCAATGGCATATTCTAAGCAGGTTCAAACTAAAAATACCCTGTAGGTAGTCCTTGAACAGAAAAGTATCACTTTGATCCCTCTTATGAGGGATCAAAATACTTTTTTCTGAATAGGAGGTGTGAAAAATCATTTTGGCAGAATTACTTAATAGCTATGATTTAAAGCACGGTATATTTTTTCTGTATAATATCAAAATGTGTTGAATATCAGTTACAGAAAAAATACACCTCGCGGAACATCAAAAACATGTCAATTAAATCTTAAAGCCGGCACTGACCAGAAGTGAAACAAGATAAAACATTACTAATGCTGGTTTTACGTAAAGCTTACTTGAAATATCACGTGTGATTTTTTTCAGAATATTTAAAAATCAGTCAGCGCAGAATTTTATCAAAATCTGGTGTTTTCATATGGAATTACCCTAGTGACAAACGTTAAAAGAGCAGGATGCAAGCTGTTTTGAATTTGCCACCGTTTTTTCCTGACAGATTCTGGCAGCAAAATTGCGTTGTTTGATACGAGTATGCACCAAGGAACTAATAAGGCATTTTTACTACCTAATCAAACGTAAGTGTGTTCTGATAAATTAATCCAAAGCGTATGTGTAGAGGAGGACTTATCAAAAATATAAATCGTTAGGTAACGAGGATTCTCCCTGAGAAGATGTAATTTAGATCTCCAATAAAGATTTTGCCCGCCGTAGAACCATATATCGTAGTTGTAGGTATTATAGTTGTGTTTCAGAAGATTAATAACTTTTTTGTTCAAATACTTTCATCAGACCAAATAGACGGCCATTGCTTCGGCGATTGCGAAAACGTATTGCATTTGGCTCTTGGTGGAATCGATCGCTCGGGAAAGTTCGGCAGCTCGCTGTACCAGAATGCTCTATGAAACGTTACTCGGCTTACTAATGAATTCATCAAGTTTTTAAATGTTACTTGGTAAATTTGGAGTAAAAATATCTTTAAGTCTCATTGATCATTTTTAATTCTTAATTATTTGAATCGAAATAGACAACGAATAAGCAAGTAAGGGATGATTTAGAAGCACTGTGACATCGGAATGCTAGAGTTTCAACGTTGATGCAGATTTACTTATATTGAGCACAAGAGTTGAAAATGTCGTCTACTATGACTACGTATATATAAATTCTTACTGCGATTTTTTTGTTCGTTGTCATTTTTAAGCAACTTCAAAACACGAGAAGGTTTTCAGTTCGTTGGAATCGTTATTCACCCAGGATGATGTCACAAATAGGAGGCTGGTTGAAAAATTGGATGGCTTGGGTATAGCTTCGGTGGCCCAATTGGTAGCGCGCCTGTATTAGCCCGGGAAGCCTTTAGACTCTTTGGAGACGCAGGTTCGAATCTTGCCCGAGGCCATATAATTTTTCAACTTTTCTCTTCTAATGAAATATTCGTTTTCATTATTATTAAGAAGATGGCTGGACCGATTGAGAAAATTCTGTTTTGTTTGAAAGGGCAAACCTTCCAGTTGAACCCAAGTCCAACCAGGTCAGGATCTGATAGCTAACTAGATCATGGAGGGTTCGAAAGAAGTCTTCAAATAAGTAGGTATTATAGACACACAAATTGCGATTGGGATATTTTATTACAACTAGTGTTGAGTGCAATAGAGTATAAAAAAAGCGTCGACCACATTCAACCTATAAATTATTTCATCTGTCTGAGGAGCACTCAGAGCTTTTAAACATCTCGTTAATAAAATAGTACATTGATCTGAGCCAACCCCAAACATAGGCACATACAATTATGAGCGTTGGCGCTATCGGATGCAAATGAATGGCTTTTAAATGATTTGAATACGAATAAAGTGATAGGGCTTGGAGCATGTGCGCGGGTGCGAGGATAAAATGAATTAATCCCGAAAACCGGCCAACTGTTTGACGTTACGTACTAGTTTGGGTTCCGTACTCATACTAACATTAAACCTAAATGTTACGTTTGAGGCGATTAGAGTCACCCGTTCCTCCATACAAATGAAAAGTTAATTGAAAAGTGATTTAACAATCCATTGACCGACATCGATTTTGATTGAAATGTTTTGTTTCATAACTTGATATTTTAGTCTGCGCAAAATCCCAAAAACAGACAAAAACAGGCATCGGCCATTGATGCAGCGCCGTCTATTATCATCACTCGAAACTAATATTTAAGTATTAGCTTTTTGAAACCTCTCTTTTTTTATGTACGTACAAAATGTATCAAGCTATGACACAATAGTACATTACACAACTAGGGAGGTAATACAAAGAAAGGCCGAGATCGCAGAAGTTTGCGGCCCGAGCTGCAAGCGAGGGACGTAAATATGCGATCGAGGGCTTTCTTTATTACCTCCCGTGTTGTGTACATTATTTTATGTCTACACTTGGCCAGAAAGCGGCTTTTTTCGTGCGCGCAGCGTGCGGAAAAAGCCACTTTATGGCCAGGTGTGGCATAAAATATGTTTAAATCTCGAATCGCCATAAGGTATCAAACGATGTCTACATTATATACATATAATCTCATCGAGCTCGAGCATTACTCTCGCAAGACGTTAATACGACAATCTATCGGCTAAAATTTATAATACATTAAATATATTGTTAAATATTCATGAACTTACATACTGGGAATGCAAAAATAAGATCACTAAATTTTTACAAGAACTTTCTTATGATGAGACTGAAGTACTCGTTAGTGGAAACTGAATTCTTGTTACTGTTACACTTAGGTATTTGTGAGACTGGTACTATTTGTTAGATATATTACTTTTAAATGTGATACTTACCTACATGTACTAATAATAACACGCTAATAAAAATTGCAAAAAAATAGTCTTAAAACTGTAATCTAACATAGCTTATAAGTATATAAATTAAGGATACTAACCTGAAAATGTAACTGTAGAACATACATCCTATGTCCCGAGGTGGGCGTAAACAGCTGCGACACAGTTTATACTAATGCAGCTGCTTACGATCTTAATTGTTATATGTATGTTTTTGTTATTTTGTTCAATAAAAATCTTTAATCTACATTATATTTATATTGTTACTTTTATAAGGTTGAGCCTCGTATTATTATTATTTTCTGTTCTGAACACGTTTAAAAGGATAGACAGTAATACGAACAGTACAAAGTAACTAAAGCTAGATTAAAATCAAATATACTATAAACTAAAGTTAGATTAAAATGAAATCATCAACGCGTCAGCCTCATAATCCAGCGAGGAAATGCTACCAGCATCTTCGGTTGTCTTCGGTACCGTGCCGCAGGGGCCATTTTTAGATTGATTTTAGTTTTAGTTTATTGTTACTTTAAGTACCTTTTAATATACTTCGATTTCATTTTTATAGCCCAATGTACTCCACTCCAAAGTATTAAGTTTCTATTTGTGTACAGAACAAAGACTGTTTGAATACACAGCACAACTAAAGTTCAAAATAGTGTGCACTTTTCTGGATGACAGCAGTCAGCCTTAGAAACCTGAGTTTACGGCACTTTGTGAAGTCAACTTTTTAATATTAGCAGAGGCAAGTTCCTTAAAGCTTTTGCTCATTATACTTAGTATCAAACCTTGATAAATGAGAGCAACGGAATAAAAGCACTGATGTGAAATTACAGTTTTTTGCATAATTGCAATTTCTGTTCGTTAAACCTTTTTAGATTATCCAAAGCTTAAGTTAGACTGCAAACATTTTGTGGTCTTGCTCTTTGCACCCAAAAAAATCTATAGCTTTTACGTCTAGTCTCACGCTGGTAATTCAAGTTAATAAAATCGTTCTACTTGGTTTTTAAGTGGGAAAGTACATACCTAAGGGAATGTTTTTATAAACAGGAATAAATAATGGCAATTCGAGATCTCACTGCAGGTTTGCATACCGTAAAATGGGGTGAGTAAGGATTGCGAGGGCAGTTGGGTTATGAATGGGGAGAGTAGGGTGAGGTGGTTTTTAGGGTTCCGTACCAAAATGGTAATTAAAGGCCACTGCTACCTAAATAATATATTCTTATTACAAATAGAGCTATAGTAATATTCATAATCCAAAAGTGTCGATCGAACAATTTGCCCAACTCACCTTAGTATGAAATCCCATCTCACCCCAACTACGAGGGACTACGGGGTGAGGGCGGATTTTGTGTTTATCGTTAAAGTTATGAAATGGAACTACCCAAAATCATAAAAAAAACTAAAATACAAACGACCGGAACATTTATTATGTATACAATTTAGTTTGCATATGTAAAAATAAAATGTTATCGAGGTTTGAATATCAATTTTGTCCCTACTCACCCCATTTTACGGTAGTAAATATGGATATCCCCAAATATTCAAGCGTCATCCATCATATTCGTGGATACGAATGTAGTGGTATTGTAATCGAGCGAGAGAAGTGAACTTGATATCCATCCCGAAAATCCGGGTAGGCACGCGACCAGCCTTTTTGGTTTAGGTTATTGTTGTTTATTTTTTTCATTTGTTGTGTCGGGGTTTTTCATCACACGTCCTTGTCAAAACCTTGAAATTAATTACGTGGCAAATCGGGATGTAGGTAAACGTTTGATTGTAACTTTTTGTCGACTTTTATTAATAACTTGTTCTGAAAATCATTAAAATGGTGGATATAATCTCGAATTAACTGTGGCTGTTATAATTTCGTCTGATTTCATACAAAATTGA
The DNA here is from genome assembly GCA_947034925.1 of Eudemis profundana. Lineage (NCBI taxonomy): Eukaryota > Metazoa > Arthropoda > Insecta > Lepidoptera > Tortricidae > Eudemis > Eudemis profundana. The sequence continues at coordinate 35,454,180 of OX344794.1, forward strand.
GCTGACTTCTCTTGCAGACTACATCTCTAATGCTCAGGACCGGTGTGGATAAAAGGTTTCAAATTACGAAAGTGCTAGATCTCATCTGAATTTATAATACTGTTATTTTCATGTACTTTTACTGAGGTAGTGTGCGACCAACTTTATTGTCTCTGGTAGAGCCCGTCCGGTGCTTCCTTATTGTGTTTAATTCATTGCTTCTACCTATTGATATAAATATATTTTTTGGCAGTGTAGGCAAACTTTCCACCCGATAAAAAAAATCACGCATCTCACAAAAACTATTTGGAGAGATCTCTTCGAAATTTTTTGTACAGGTATCTACAACAAGACCCTAGTCAACATTTATGGTCAGGTGCATTGGGGTAGATTCGAACACGGGGTAGTTCAGATGATTAAGAATTTCGACTAATCCACGCGACATATATTTCCTGTAATGCACTAATACGATAGGGTCTAGTATCGGTCGCTGATGATTCGACTAATAATAGTACATCTAAAAAATATTTTTGGTTTGGTAGAAATCCCATATTTTCAAATTTACCCCACGTTCGAATTTACCCCAAAGCACCTTCCCTACTTTTTATAGAAGAGTTATCTATTTTTTAAATAATTGAATTCACATACAATGCATTGCTCAGCTTCGCTGTGTCTTACCGCCCTTAGCAACTCCAATACAATTTGATTGTTAGGGGTGTCGGAGATTGCACGGAAATAACGCCTGTGCAACAGGGTGGACTTGCCGTGCAGCGACGTTCACTTGTTAATCACCGTAAACCTTGATCCACATTGCAAATCTATTTCTCTTTAATCTTCGTGAACGTGAAATATATATTTTTTTAATAAAACCTTTTTATACAAGCTATATTTCCACGTATTTTTATTATGATTCTAAATTGTAGCGATATTTGCAAACCTATACTTGTCCCCTTTAAACCGTAATTCGCTGCAAATTCAGTCCCTAATACAATTTGAGCTGTGAACGAGTAATAACCGCCGTATTATAATTAGGACGGACTTCACGACGAAGTTGTGAATTACATTTCCGCTTCAAAAGGAACAACGCGATTCTTAAGAGGAAAGAGAAGGGCATTTTTTCCATACAAACGTAGTCCCCTGTTTCCTCCCTGGATAATGCCAATAGAGCCATAATTTTTTGTCCAAAAATCTATGGCTACTATTGATATGTTCCTATGTTTTACTTTTTACCATAAATTGATTCTTAAAAGAGATATTGACCATCAAAAACCTAAAAAAAATGCCAGATTTTTCCGCTGTGTTCACACATCCAGAAAACAAATTTGACTAGATTATTAAAAAAAAGGAAAACATAGGAACACGGCCAAAGCCTTTCTTTAATGTTTAATGAAAAAAATAGTTAAATAGGTTAAGTTTTGGGGAAGAAATCAGGGGACTACGAAACGTTGATTTCATGAACTTTTAAAAGGTATTTTCGATTCAAGCTGCATCAGTCTCTATCGCACTCTGCGGGGGAGAGGCTGGGTTGGGGAGGCGCGGACTAATACGTATACACTCTCTGTGATGTGACACGTAGTCGATAATTTTATCGATATCCTAGTGTTGTTCATCGATATCGATATTTCTAGTAAAAATTTAGCGCGAAGTGCATTTAGCAGTCTTTTTTGCTGTTCGATTGTTGGAAGTAGGGCTTACAACCAGGTAGGGCCAGGAAGTAAACTCCGTACCTGAGAGGCATGACACTAGTGCCATGACATGACACTAAGTGCTATTTTCTAAATTTACCAAGAGAGCCATTTTTAGTAAAAAAATGGACATCTAGGGTTTTTAGTACTAGTTATGTAATGTACTATTAAAAAAAAGTGCGATCCGAGATGAATTCAACAGTTAGTGTTATAGTTCATAGTTCGATAGAGCTCAAACAATTATATGAGATACCGTAATGAAACGAAAATTATAAAAAGTGGACTTACAGTGTCATGCCCCTCAGGTACGGAACTACAAACCTGCACTATATGTTGATTTTTAGGGTTCCGTACCAAAATGGTAAAAAAGGAACGCTTATGGTGCGACTCTGTCTGACTGTCCGTCTGTCACAAACTATAAACAGGCACTATTATGTTATTTTTTCAATAAAAACCTACTTGATAAAGATAAAATGTACGAGACAGGGTTTCCCTCATTTACCTATAAATCTGTCATTGATATATTTTTTATCAGGTAGTGGTACTAAATTAATCGAGTGTTTCTTATATTAAAGTTTTTAAGTAAATATTCTTGAAATAAAGAAAATGAAACCATGTTTAAATTAAAAACATTTTCCTTAGAGATGTAAATGGTCTCCAAGTGTCAAAACAATTGGCAAGTACAAAAACAGATGAAAAATCACAACTAATTAGACATTGTTTTAAAATATATCTATCTACAGGGTGATTGGAAATTCGACCTATCCCTTGAAAGGGGTTATTCTAGAGCTTATTTGCAATGATTTAAGTCCAATCAACCGGGGGTCAAAACTCAATGGTTATCAAGTTATTTGACTTTTAACTTATTTTTTTTAAAACCCGCCTTTCGATCTAAAACTGCTTATTGTGAAAAAACTACTTAAATTAGTAATGAAAAAGAGCCATCATCAAATAGCCAATAAATAGTTAATTACGAAAAATCCAAAAAACATGCCAAAACCTTTGAAAATGTTACCAATAAAAGAATTTAAAGTCAAAAGTTTTTGGATTTTGTTCAAAATTTTGAAATTCTTTGAGGCATTACTTAAAAAAAATTACGACACTTCGCGTAAAAATTACGAAAATTAGTTTCTCAGTTCATAAGCTTTTTAAAAAGGTAGAATTGTTGACATTTTTTGCATAACTTTTTAAAATAACATTAATAATAAGAGAGGGGGTAGGGAATATCACCTAGCGTATACCGGACCCTTAATCAGTTTGTTCGTGTCACTTTAGTTTATCCGTGGGTTTTGTTTGTCTTCGGTTTTTTATTTTATTTCATCTTAGGATTGGAATCACTAAAAGTTGCCTTCGGTGATATTTCAATAAGTAATTTATCAATCAGTTCCCGGTTGCGTTAAGTTTGCACCTAATTTGTAAGTTACACCAAGGAAACCAGGTGCAAACTTAAGGCAACCGGGAACTTACAGATAAATTACTAACCGAAATATCACGGAAGGTTACTTTTAGTGACTGTGAAAATGTCAACAATTCTACCTTTTTAGAAAGCTTATGAACTGAGGAACTAATTTTAGTAACTTTTACGCGAAGTGTCGTAATTTTTTTTTAAGTAATGCCTCAAAGAATTACAAAATTTTGAACAAAATCCAAAAACTTTTGATTTTAAATTCTTTTATTGGTAACATTTTCAAAGGTTTTGGCATACTTGCCGTCTGAAGGTGCGAGGCCTGGCCTGCGAGCGCGGCGGTCGCGGCGGTGGGGGCGGCGCGCCACGCATACGTAGACAGTCGCACTCACACTATGATAGCTCGCTTGTTGGGCATTGCGCGACAGCAACACATTTTACAAATACCTAATTTTCAATTCTCTCGGCCTTACTATTTCCTCTTAACACATTCAGGCCAAGAACCCGACTGTCGGGTTAATTTTGTATGAAAATTTGGAAGCTTGGCACTGAATGTGGTGTGTGTGGCACCGCGCCCAGCGCAAGTTCAATATGGAAAAATATAGTATTGTAATATAATTTGGTATAGGTATTTTGTTGAAAAATTAAAACATATTTTTTTTATTACAAATTATTTCGATAGGTACGTAATATAACCGTGAAACCTATCATTGATATCATTATTACCTACATTGCTGGTCGAGAAAACTTTAAAAATTAAAAAAAGCTTTATTATCATCAGTAATTATTATATTTGGGGATATCCACAAGCGTGATGAATATTTACTACCGAAAAACGGGGTGAGTAGGGACAAAACTGACATTCAAACCTCGAAAAAAAATTATTTTTACATATGCAAACTGAATTGTACCTAAGCATATATAATAAATGTTCTGGCCGTTTGTATTTTAGTTTTTTTATGATTTTGGGTAGTTCCAATTCATAACTTTGACAATAAACATAAAGTCCCTCCTCACCCCGTAGTCCCTCGTAGTTGGGGTGAGAAGGGATTTCATACTAATGTGAGTTGGGCAAATTGTTAGATCGACACTTTTGGATTATGAATATTACTACAGCTCCATTTGCAATAAGAATATATTATTTAGGTAGCAGTAGCCTTTAAAAACCACCTCACCCCTCTGTCAGCTCTACTATCCCCATTCGTTACCCAACTGTTCTCGCAATCCCTTCTCACCCCATTTTACGGTATTCAAACTCAAATAAATCAAATGCGTTAAAAACGTAAACGGTTTCTATTTCGTTTACTGCTAAGCCCGCTCCATTGTTTGCAATACAACATGATAGGTATTATCCTCGATGATGTATGTGTACGCCATAAGACAAGAACACTGTTGGTATCATGAATCAAATTGTGTCGATTTTTCAGCTTACGATACTGGGGAGTTGAGTAGGTACCCTTACTGTAATGGGGATGTTGACTAATGTTGATTTTTAGAACATCATTATAGTCACATGGATTGGAATATATTGGAATATCATAACACAGAAGAAATAAACAAAATATATATAAAAAATATAAACTTATGAAACCACAAAGTTTAAAAAAAATCGATATTTTTTTATCATCTTAAAAAATAAATGTATGACAACTATGTGCTTAAATGCACTTTTTCGTGCTCAAAATGGCAAAATGCAATTTTTTTCATACAGACTTAGTACAGCGAGGACAAGAGATGACGTCACAGGGTGCGTCCGTTTTGTATGGGCCGTTTTCAACGCTCGGTGCGGTCGGCTACTTTTGATTGCAATTTGTGGCTGTTATAGTAAACCAAGTGTAGTACTTATAGACATATGTGTTCCTCATAAATAGTAGAATCCATTTACATCAGAAACAAAATTTAGGACACAAACCTATTGTCGTTGTGGTTCAGAGCTCCTGTTTTAAAACTTAGCGGCGTTCCTATGGAGTTGGGTGGAGGGTCTCATCTAAGTGAAGCCTTCTGTTAAATTGGAGGTCAGTGTCAAATATAAGATTTTAAACTTGATTTTTGTTCTAAAAACGAATGTTTCTATGAACATAGTTAAATTGCTAGTAATGTTGTAAATTGTAGTGTAAGTATAACAGATTGAATATGCGTACTGAATGGCACAGTCAATTACTGCGTGATAGTGAAATTTATACTTTTCTTCCTGTTCAGTGAAATTCACGCTTAACTACCACACAATACTTTTCACAACCCGGTTTTTATTATAGGCGTAAACGCAATAAAAACCGTCCGGTGAAATACAAATTGTAATCTTACCAGACTTAAGCCATTAGTGCTAACAAATTAATTGTTTATGCGGGTAATTACCACATCACAAATCGGTAAAATGGGTCATCAAGTTCGATTAGTGAGAATCACTTGGACTGGTGAAATCTCATGCATACATGCAAGCATTTGCCTAAACATTCATCGTAGCACGATCTATTGTCACTACCGTTGCAACAGCGGGCCGGAGCCGCAGACAAGTGTCATTCGATTAGCGTCGACGCCAGTAGAATAGAAAAGAAACGTAGGGGGATGGTATATGCCAGTGGTTCCGAACCTGGGGGTAATTACCCCTCCAGGGGTAAAACGCAGTTTTCTCAGGCGTAATACGCATGAATGTTAAGCCGTTTTACTTTGAACAGTTTCTTTTAAGCTTATAATACCTATTTTTTTGAGGGGTAATAATACAAATCTCCATGAGAATGTGGGTGATATGATAATAAAGGTTAGGAACCACTGGTATATGCTAACGGACTGTCACGCGGCACCGGCTTCACGCCGATTTACCTTTGTTTTAAATTGTCACCTATTGCAAAAATAAAAAACGGCCAAGTGCGAGTCGGACTCGCGCACCGAGGGTTCCGTACAAACTCATAAGTAGATACATGAATAATTCAAGAAAAACTATATGGCGATTAGTTTAGTAGGAGCAAATAAGTATGTGATAAGATTTTTGCAAATTTCTCAAAAACGGTGCAAGTTAGGAAAACCGTTATATTTTTCCTGTAATATATAGGACGACATTAATAATTGGTAATTATTACAGATTTTTCTGTTCAGTAACTTCGAAGATAATAGGGGGGGAACGGTATTTTTTTTAACGTTTTTCGCCATAAATCAAAAACTACTTATTTAAAAAAAAATACAAAAATACTGTTTTAATCTACAAATCAAGCCCTTTCATTTGATACCCCACTCGATATAATTGCTTTAAGTTCAATTTTCAAAGTCTCATTACGGACCCCTTTAAAAAAAAAGTAAAAAAGTTACAAGCTTTTTTTTACATCCCATAAGCTCGGGTTAGCGGTTCTTAACACTATTCCAAATTTGAAGTTGATAGCATCAGTAGATCCTGAGATATCTTGCTGTGACAGACGGACAGACAGACAGACAGACAGACAGACAGACAGAGTCGCACCATAAGGGTTCCTTTTTTACCATTTTGGTACGGAACCCTAAAAACGCTAGAAGCATTTTTTCTCTTGTACAGTGACCGCCAATAGTATATGATGAAATAGGGTACTTATGCTTAACATCTGACATCACTCTATTCCATTAGAAATGCGTTATCTAACAATCCTAGTTATATTATATTATTTAGATGATGACAAAATGTACTTTTCTTAATATTTTACCCCTTGCACATATTAACTTATTCAATTGTTAATTATCTTGACCCTCAGTACTTTCTACCCACCAAAATGGGTAGAAACGGGTAAATACCGGGTGGATTGGGTAAATAAATACCCGGTATTTACCGGGTCAATACCCACGAGCGCCCATCACTAGTTGCGTGTATCGTTATAGATATAAATCATCCTACTCTCTCTGACAAATAGGTATGGTATGCGTGACTGAGAGGTACTAGGTATACGTACGACGATAATTGGTAGGTAATATATTGCGAGGAAATATCACAGGAAATGCATCTCGTGTATTACACAATAATTTGCTTGCCTAGTAAAATAGACTGACTTTAGTTAGACACGAATATTCCCTGCTGTATTATATTGAGTCAAATATCTCCGAAAACAACAAACAAATATCGAGATTTGATATTACTCGGGCCAACTTTAGCAAGTCATTGATAAATTCCGACTCGGATTTAGTCAAGGCAGGGCAAAACATCCTGCAATCTTGTGTCCGCTAATAAATTCCTACGGTGTCACAAGAGCCTTAAGTTTACGGGTCGGATCTGAGAATGCTCAGATACTGATATATAGAGGTAATTTACCGAGGACTATCAGCCGAGCCTGCCTGTCCTTAGTTGTATCTCGTTCGCGACCGCCATGATTGCATGACCTCGTAAAAGTGCAGCGTGAAATTACCCCTAGACATGAAAGTAATTCTAGCTCTAGTTTTTTTATAGCCATAAGTATACAGGGTGGGAGGGACTATACCGACATACTTTAGCCATGAATTCCTGGTGGTGTGACGAGTAAATAATGTTACATCAACATAGGTCGAATATTGTCATTTTACATTAATAGTCTTATCGAACAAAATAAATCAGTAAATTCAGCCCCTCGTTATAAACATGTCCTTACTGGAGGAAAAGTTATCACAAAGAAAAAAAAAAGCTAAAATGGAAACGAAAGGTCAATTTTTTGGTCTCGTAGTCGCTTACCATCAAATACTGCGAAGGTTAATTGCTGTTTAGTTAAAGGATTTAAAAAAAATAGTAAAACTATCTTAGTCACATTTATTAGGGCTTGTTACACACTTGAGAGTTTTCATTTAAAAAATAATGAATATCTCTGAAAGTAAGCGTTTTTCGACTATACATCACATAACTTTTTTTACTCCTAATAGTTGTTAGAACCTATAGTTAAAGTTTGTCGGTATAGTCCCTCCCACCCTGTATAATACTCTTCCTTTTTCTAGAATAACATAAATTCCTTTTAAACATTTCCGGTAATAAGCAATTTAAAGGAAAAAGAAAATCAATTTGTTATAGCAGTTTAATGCACGCTGGTTGCGTTGAAATGTAATAAAACCTTTATCTTAGCCCGCCGTAGGTAGGGACAAATTGGAAAGAACGTTTTAGAAAATGTCCAGAAAACGTAAACGTTAAATCCCGTTACGTAAATATAACGACTGCTCTTATACTAAGTATGAGTCGTGACCGCAAACAATTACAATAATAAAGTGTATGAAAATAGGCATTTTAGCAGCTTAAATACCTACTTAGAATATATTTTTCTGTCATTCTTTTGTAGCGTGAAGTGAAACGGGCAAAAGACGTTTGAGTAGGGCTCCACAACGGGCTCGTTAGGCACACAGAGACGCAGTTAGAGACAGGCACCAATTAGAGCAACAGTCGTCTTTAAGCTAACCTTGTCAGTATAGCTACAGAGAAAGCCAGTGTTTGCTTGATGTTTAAAATCTAGCTCATGGAATGTGGGTGCTTCTCATTAACAGCTAAATAGAGCAAAGATTTGTAATTATGTAGATATTATTTAGTTCTGACTAATTGCGCTAATTTGCTTCTCTGTTAATAATATAATTAGATTTACTTTTTACTAGAAGATGCCCACAACTTCGTAGCAGCGATAAAATAAATCTGGTAAAAGTATCCTATGTGTTAAAAGTATTTTAACCATTATAATTGATTGTTAATTTTACCGATCTATATACATTAATAAAACCGTAACAAAATTATGTCTGTGCGCGCATCACGCAAAAACAACTACCTAGACAGATTTTCATAAAAATTGGGTATACAGCAGTGGCGTGGCGTAAAAGATATCCTTGGGCAAGCCGGTGCAGATTTTGCGTACATTTTCCTTAAGAGCTGTAGAATAAGGTGGTCAAATGCCTGATATTAGGCAAGCCGGTAGGAATCGAGTTGTTTAACGCCACGCCACTGGTATACAGGTATGTATAAAAATTGTGTATACAGGTATGTATACCCAATTTTTATGAAAATCTGTCTAGGTAGTTGTTTTTGCGTGATGCGCGCACAGACATAATTTTGTTACGGTTTTATTAATGTAATATACCTAGATCGGTAAAATTAACAATCAATTATAATGTTTTAAATAGTGATAAATATTTAGGTGCAATTTTTTGTCGAACATGGCTGGACCAATTCGGATGATTCTTTTTTTGTTCGAAAAGATACACCTTCTAGAGAACTCTTCAAATATAACAGGTACAGCGATTTTGGTATTTGGTACTTGTGCATTTGTTTGCTGTAGAATTGATATTTTTTTTTTTTTTGGTTGGTCTGTGTCCCGCCTGGTCAGTTAATGACCACTTTGGGCAATCATGGAGTTGTGCCCCTCTCCGAAGGAGAGGGGCACAAGATGTAGAATTGATAAGTTTAAAGTCGGTTATTTATATTCTAACATAATGAGATCGTATAAACTTAATTCACGCGGGGCGTCATTTCCATAAATGGTGTAGGAGTTAACAGTACAGGCCGCAATTAAATATGTTAATAATGAAAAAATATAATTGACATATTTATGTTGTTTTATTTTTCGTTACAGTCGTTAATCTAAATAACAAATCTTACGTTAATTCTTACCCCTTCATTGTTAATATTTACCCCAAAAACAGCGCAAGTATTACCTGCTAACTTTAAAAAAAATGTTCCTCTCTCTGAAATTAAACAATTCAAACAAAAATTTTGTTTAGAATTGAAAAAATAATAAATGGTCGTCATGACATGCAATACTAGTTTGAAAACGGTTAAAACTCCGCTCTCGCTATTGTATGATATTTTTCATAGTGACTCGTACCTACATTTTTTATCAAAATAGGTTCATTGAGAGTCGGTATTTTTTTTTATTTTATTTTGCGATTACGTTATCGAGCATGCTGATTTATTTATTTGGATTATTCAATATTTTAATTTGGTATTTGAGAATACGAGAAACATCGTCATAAAAATCGGTCTATACGTCCATGCGCCTGTCCGCATATTCAGGTTGGTACCTCGGGGACGAGCTTCATTGCCTCGTAAAAAATATTGGCACGACGCGTCTGATAAGTTAGGTGGCCGTAAAACGATATCGCATTTAAGTTCTTATTAACGTTTGAGGCTTTCATTGGAAGATTACTTTCTTATTTAAGTGGGTATGTATCAGAATAGAAGCGTGGCGTCTAAGATTACGCAATAGAATAGGTGTAGGTACCAGTGGCGTGTCTGTGCGCGCATCACGCAAAAACAACTACCTAGACAGATTTTCATAAAAATTGGGTATACAGCAGTGGCGTGGTGTAAAAGATATCCTCGGGCAAGCCGGTGCAGATTTCGTCGTACATTTTCCTTAAGAGCTGTAGAATAAGGTGCTCAAACGCCTGATATTAGGCAAGCCGGTAGGAATCAAGTTCTTTGGACGCCACGCCACTGGTAGGTTGGGGTTACTATGATTCCTGAGGTTACTTTGATAAAAAAAAAAACACTTTTTATTCTCACTCAAATTGAACGCTTTCTGAGCGCATTCTTCGGATTTTTTTACTGTTGGAAAGATCGAACGTCTTAGTGTCTAACTAGTAGCTGTGTGATCAAACACATCGGTCGATGGTACCTACCTCTAAAACACTAAAAATATGAAAATCTTCGTTTTGTAGGCTTTCAATAGCTCCTATAACTTTTAAAGTACCACTTTTGCTATGGTAAATGCATATTTTTAATTGAATTTAACATCGATTCTTGTTGCAAATCATAACCTTAACGGCCGTTTGTTTTTTTTTTCCATTTTTACAGCAGGTATGGGGTGTCATTGATTACCTATTTTGAGGTTATGTACCTACTTTGATTTCTGATCTATGGCACCCAGAGCAATAGGTTCGTTAATATTATTTAGATAGTTACGTATAGTTCCGACTTTTTCTTATTAACGCTGATAATATTTTTGTCTTTTTTGTCAATGTAACCCAAAAGCCTCTTAAATCACTTATTTAAGACAAGTATAAACCTGCGAGTGGATTCTCTTTTTCATGTTTTGGAGTTTTATTCGTTATTGGGGTGGTACAAATTACACAAATTGTATTAAGTATACAAATTTACGTACAATCGGATTCTCAATATTAGTATAAAGTTGATCACCGACATAACTTTATTCATAAGATACAAAAAATAACAAATGGTTAAAAGGTGAAATCGATAAAGGAAAACCGATATGGTCCTTTTTAGGGTTCCGTACCTCAAAAGGAAAAAATTGAACCCTTATAGGATCACTTTGTTTCTTTTCATTTGTAAACTGAAATTTGTAACAATTACCTATATAAGATCCTGTTAAAATAAGCATAATAAGGCAATATGTTCAAGTTTTGAGTTTGATACCTAACGTCTAACTTTTTTTATGAGCCTCCAAAGTTGGGTGGGAAAGTCCATTTTAAAAGTATAAAATTATTAAAAACTTTTAATATCATTAAATAACCCATAAAATTTAAAGTAACTTTTGTTATAAAACCGTTACGATAAACGTAATTTTTAACATAGTTGCAGAACAAAGTTATTGATTTCCCCAAACAACGTATGACTAGTGACGTCACTGTATAACGGGCTTCAGTAGGGAGCGTTTCGGCACGTAGGTATTTGGGAAAGTCTAAAAATGTGATTTTAACATTGTAGTATCTCGGTGAGTTTTTATGATATTGAAGTGGTTCTTTCACTAATATTCCTATTATTGAGAGGTGTTCCTATAACATATAACAGAAAAAAGTTGTCAAGTAGCCAATTGATTAGGTATTATTAATTCTAAAACATTGAATGAACCAAACCAATTCTTAGATTCATCACATTTTGGTAGTTTTCCATGTTTCATTTTCACCCAGGTAGCACCGGTCAGCAAGGGACTCTACTCTCCATCTATCAAATTTAAGCTGTCAATCCATTAGCTAGGTACAACCGGTTGTTCCGAGCGCAAGTCAGCGAACTTTTTACTCATTTGTTGATGAAGTTTGCCCCTGTCACTACGTACCCTGATAATAAGTGATAACAGTGGGAGCTACTGGTATTTTGAATCTTATTTCGTGTATGTATCGCGTTTCTTATAATACCTAGTTGGCGAGGGAGTTATCAAAACAAATATGTAAATATAGCAGTTGTGATTAAATTGCTCCACCTTTACCCTTCTCCCAAATTGAACTAATGATAGATGGACTCCGTCCAGACTCCGTGCAGCAGTTTATGTGCGATCGCCCCGAATGGACCGTCCGCGCCGCAACCACGAGATTTATGAAACTCACAGCCCCACTGTTAAATCTTAATTTGCCCACTTCAGGCTTACTAAAGCCAAAGTGTAAATGCAATATTTTGTGAACATAGTGGATTATTGTGTTTGAATACGAAACATTCTCACTATAAATACTTCACAAATAAAATTCTATGCATACTAGCTACTTAATGTTAAGTCAGGTCTGCTATACTCTTTTTAACCGACTTCCAAAAGAAGGACGGTTCTCAATTCGTCTGTATGTTTTTTTTTGTGTGTTTGTTCACCGATTACTTGAAGACGGCTGGACCGATTTGGAAAATTCTTATTTTGTTTCAAAGGGTAGACTTCTGAAGTGGTCCCATTGCAACCAAATCAGGATCTGATGATGGCATCTTGGAGAAATCGAGGGAACTCTTCAAATATTATAGGCACACATATAGCGATTTCGGTATTTTTCGTACTTTCTCGTCCATCTCTTATTAGCAACAAGTTTCTAGTGTTAACTGACTTCAAAACAAAGAGCAATTTTTATGTAGGTTTGTTCCCCGATTTCTTGAAAACGGCCAGACCGATTTGGAAAAAAATCTTTTAACTAAATAGACTTAAGTCTACATTATTAGGGATGGAAAACGTGTGCACTGTGTATATTACAATACTATAATGATATCGATTTACAAAATCGAAGTACAAAGTTGACAGTTGAATTATTGTATTATTGGTATGATATTATTATTATTTTCTCGCAGGAGACGTGAAAAGCTCGAACTCACTAGTCCATCTATGATGCCCGGGCTACATGAAGCTAGTTTTTCAAGCTAGGATAGCAAGCTAGTTCTCTACTTAATTGTCCTGGTTTGCTGACCTGGCTTGGAGCATGCTAGTTCTGTTTACATGAGGCTCTATTATTTTAAGCTAGTATTTACTGGAATGGCATGGTGACCACACGTCCAAAATGAACTGCATGCGAAAAAACCTGCTTACTGGCCAACTGCAAACTGGCTTCACCGGCCACATGAAGCTAGTAAACAAGCCAGGATAGTAAAGTCAGTGGTGGGGGGACGCTACTAGCCTAAAAATAGAACTCCATCCTATTAAAAACTGTCCTGGCTTGTAAACTAGCTTACTAACTTAGAAATGAAGACAGTTTTGTCTACACGAAGCTAGAAGTACTAGCTTTCTAGCTTACTAACACTAGCTTGCTATCCTAGCTTGAAAAACTAGCCTCGTGTAGCCCGGGCATTACTTTCCGGACTCTACAACAATGTACTATTCTTTTCCGGGAAGCAAAATAAACTGTGAGCTCACCCTACACACCTTAATTACTTTTCTTACTTAGTTTGCAGGCCCGGCCATAGCGGACGAACTCCACCAACGCCACCCGTTAGGTACCCAACATGCCGCGTATCTCAGCCATCGCCTCCCTCTCCTATATTTTGGGGAAGGTCGCCGCATATAACGACGCCGGAATCGTAAACTAAAACTGGAATTTCGAATCTAAGAGTAGGTACATATGTTCAATTAAATATCAGTTTAACAGCGGCTTCGACCGCGTGGAAATTTGACAGTACAATATAAAGTTAAATTTCGATTTATTAAATTGGGATGAAACCGCTGTAGCGCTCCGCACTTTGTAAATATGTGCCCGTGCACAGGAGTTTCGACCAAACTATACTTGAAGAAGGAAATGTAGGCACATAAGCGTAGCTAGTCCTTAAGATATGTGCTCCACAAAAAAAATCATCCACACAACAAATAGTTAAATATTTATATTTTATTTGTATCCAAGAAAATCATCAAATATTTTACCCTAAATATTAAACATTTGAAAGGTAAGATTTTCCATTACAAGTATTACAACTTACTGTACTGCAGTATCAAGAATTAATTCTACAATAATTGATTGATTCAGACAAGGACCATTAAAACATGAGGACTGTCATTCTCCATACAAAAAGCTGTTCCCCGATATGTACAATGCCATCTATGTAGTATAAGCTTGGTATAAGAATTATATTATTTACAATTTTTCAACTTTGCAAGCGTGACACAGTATTTAAATGTTAGAATTTATTTATTATTAGCTGTTTACGAACTAATTGTTACTGTACTATGTTTCTTTGTTCCATAGGGTATTTGACAACAATCAAAATAAATTTATTAACTCTAACCAGCAAATTACGCTTCCAAAATAGCCCGGATAAAATCATTCAGACTTATTTTCGTGCCATCAACGATTTTACAATGACGAAAACTAAAAATAAGGCACCATGTTGAGCATGACGTCACATGATAGTATTTCATACTAAACTGCATACTTTCGGAGCGTTTTGACACTTCATAAAAAGAAGCTGATTTGAACTGTCATCAAGTAGCCTATTATAACATCGGTAAATGTTTAGTTTTTTAGCGCCATCTAGTTTTTGCCTGGATATCCCCTTGCGGTCGGGGTACAATCGAAAGTATGGAGAATGACAGTCCTCTTGTTTTAATGGTCCTTGATTCAGGTCCATATGTCTCTTGATCCATTGACGGAAGCATCTCATTATGTATTAGAGATTAATACAAGCAAGTTTATACATATAGCTACTCGTAAGTTAGTTGTTTATGAAATACCGACGCTAATTATAAATTATCAGGGAGGGTTATCATGGGCGGGAGAGCGGACGCGGCCTACACTGCCTGTTCCTGAGTATTCACGTATCTTCTCCATTATGTGACTTTAAAACCATCATTTTCGTGGTAGTTCGTCACTTCTCTTAAGAAATGGGCTATTTTAACGGGAGCAACAAGTAGCTCTTTCTCTAGATTTAAAACACGCAAAATATGTCCAAAGTACATATCCACATGCACAATTTAGGTAGGTACTATGCCAATTAGTGGCCACATAACGTCATAATATAGCACGTTAAAATTGATTTTCATTTCCATTTACCATTTGTAAAGTTGTTGTACCAAGTTGTTAAGTTTCTGACAACCGGAAGCGATTCCTTTTCTTGTATACAGAGACCGAAAGTCTTACACAATTCAGGCACCGTTGTACACTTCCGGTTACACTTATTTACGATTTTATTGGAAATCAGTGGAAGAAAATATCCCCTAACTACATTATTATTATTACATTCCGGTAGAATATTTACAAAAATGGTTTTCGATTTAGATCACCTTACACATTTTGAAATTTTGTCAATTACTTGTGACGAAGATGTGTAGCGAAACAAAATGACGTAGATAGGTACCTACTTACTTATGTTGCCGCACTACGAATATTGTCTTATTTAGTACTACTAAATTGATTTATCCAATATTACCCCAACAAGCCTGGTCTACATGTTTCGCGTAGCTTTTGAATTTTGTGCATGTTTGCTCTGAGGAATAACGCTGACTGGTCATGAAATGCCTGTCATCCACCATTTAATAAAATAAAATGTGTATTACTGAATGACATTATTATATAGTATTGTTCATCTTCTTCAGATAGGTAGTAATTTCTGTTTTTTTTCAGTTAAAAGTACCTACTTTTGTCTGGATAAGAGTTTTGATATATAGATGTAATACATACCTACATATAAAACAAAGTCTGGTTAGTTACTCCATTCAAAATTGAAAAAAAATACCGAACCGATTATTGTCATCTTCGATTTGCTGGATTTGTCTTACTCCAAATGGCAAAATATCTTATATAAAAAAAAATTGAATATTAGAAATTCATATTGTCATTATACCTTTCGTACGGAAACGCTTTTTAATCATATCTCGAGGCCGGATTGACTGATTTCGATGAGTCTTTGTTCGTCTTGTCCTCGAAAAGCTTCCTCGCGACTTAGACAATTAAAAAAACCGGACAAGTGCGAGTCGGACTCGCGCACCGAGGGTTCCGTACAAATTCGTAAGTAGTGTTACGATTTTTACAAATTTCTAAAAAACGGTGTAAGTTAGGAAAACCGTTATATTTTTCCTGTAATTGGTAATTATTACAGATTTTTCTGTGCAGTAACTTCGAAGATAATAGGAGGGAAATGGTATTTTATGACCGTTTTTCGCATTTTTCGTCTTAAAACAAAAAGTACCTACATGATTAAGAAAACAAAGAAAAATGGTTTTGGAATCTACCTTTACAAAAAAAGTAAAAAAGCTACAAGATTTTTTTTCTGTCCAATAGGCTCGGGTTAGCGATTTTTAACACTATTCTAGATTTCAAATCGAAAGCAGCAGTAGTTCCTAAGATACCTGGCTGTGACAGACGGACAGACAGAGTCGCACCATAAGGGTTCCTTTTTTACCATTTTGGTACGGAACCCTAAAAATCATAAAATGTAAAACAAATATCCGTTCGTAGTTTCTTCGGGTTGGCATATGTACATATGCAATAATAAAATACTTTATGCCACACCTGGCCATAAAGTGGCTTTTTCCGCACGCTGCGCGTACGGAAAAGGCCGCTTTCTAGCCAAGTGTAGACATAAAATGATGTACACAACACGGGAGGTAATAAAGAAAGCCCTCGATCGCATATTTACGTCCCTCGCTTACAGCTCGGGCCGCAAACATCTGCGATCTTGGCCTTTCTTTGTATTACCACCCTAGTTGTGTAATGTACTATTTCTCAAGCATGTAATGAAATATTGACATTATGTGCCTTATGCAATGTACCTCGTTTCCGGTGCGGCTACGTGGGAGGCCTTTAATGAAATCTTATACAACATTGCCGGCTAGGCCTGCAAAATGATTTTTTTATTCCTTTCCTTTTTTTTATTCCTTTTTTACCATTTTGGTACGGAACCCTAAAAATTATAAAATGTAAAACAAATATCCGTCCGTAGTTCGGCGGGTTGGCTAATATATGTACATAATGTAATGTTAAATTACTTTTCTCAAACATGTAATGAAATATTGACATTATGTGCCTTATAATAGGCCGCAATGTACCTCGTTTCCGGTGCGGCTACGTGGGAGGCCTTTAATGAAATTTTATACAGCATTGCCGGCTAGGCTTGCAAAATATTTTTTTTATTTTTTATTTTTATTACACGTGCACGTTTATTTGTGACACAGCATCATGGCGTTCAGCCATTAAAAAAAAAACAATAAACGGCCATTTTCACGAAGTATGTCCGCGGTCACCTAATTACCGCGACGCTGTTTTCATACTAAATGTATGGAGACGCAGTAATTAGACGCAGTCATACTTCGTGAGAATGGCCGTAAACGATGTTTGTTGTATTTTGCAGTTTTATTTATATGAAATTGACATGAACATAACAAAAAACACATTATAAACAATTTCCAATCATTTTAAATTTAACCCCACGAACACACATTTAACTCTATCGCGTGAGCACCATTCAATTAAGCGTTAGTAAGCTTACATATTCGACGTCTATTGACGTTGCTCACCTGAAAGTGTTAAAATATTTCATATAAATAGGTACACGAACACACATTTAAAATATTTCATCTAACAGATACAGTTTTTGGAAAGGAAATTGAAAATTTTTCATTCTGTGCTTCTAGTTTTTGTCTACTTTATTTACTTGTGTTGCTAGAAAATAAAGTTCGATTTTTTGGAGTGTTTTTAATTTATTTAACTGCATATTTGAGAAAAGCACCATACATACCTGCCTCGGCGTGAAAAGGGGTTGCCAGCCGAGTACATATAGATGGCCGAGTGAAAACGAGGCCGAGGCTTACTTCCCGGCCTCTGCAGTAATGTACTCCATGAGGCAGCTCGTCTGGTCGTTACTTACATAAAAACTTAAAACGCCACTAATTACATTTAAAAAATGGTTGTGGTTGGTGGTGATGTTTCGCTATAATTCTAGGTATCTATGCTAGCCTGTTATCGTTTAATTAAAAGGCGGTACCGAAGTGCCGCCTTGATGATATTGTGATTATGCAGGACACTATCGCGGGCGGTGGGATCCCGCGGTATGCCAGATGGATAGGACACCTTCGCTACGCGATCGCATATCTGAGTAGGAATAGTACATTACACAACTAGGGTAGTAATATAAGGAAAGGCCGAGATCGCAGATGTTTGCGGCCCGAGCTGCAAGCGAGGGACGTAAATATGCGATCGAGGGCTTTCTTTATTACCTCCCGTGTTGTGTACATCATTTTATGACTACACTTGGCCAGAAAGCGGCTTTTCCCGTACGCGCAGCGTGCGGAAAAAGCCACTTTATGGCCAGGTGTGGCATAAATAAACATTTCGCTTTAATAATAAGAGAAAGTCACTGTATAACATAAAATTAAATTTGTTTTTTGCCATAATATTCATAACATAATTATTTACAATAACCGAGGACATTTATTTACGGTTTCGGTCCACCCGTTCTCGAGTTATAAATGGTGTATCTAACCCGACTTTGTTTTATGTACTTATATAATAAAGATATTATCTATACCTACATATAATAAAATGGCACAAGACTACCGAAGCGATTTTCATGAAATTCGGTATATTGGATAAAAGTCTACTACGCTTTGAATTTAAATGTAAATTAATTTGAATAATACTACTAATACTTAAGCTATTTTTTGTTCACAGTGAAAAATTTAATCATCCTACCGAATTCCACGAATCACTTCGCATGATTAATTATACGTACAAAAATGATTGGTGATGTCAATGTCGATCACTCTGAATTAGTAAACCGCGGTAGGTTTCGCGGTGTTGTCAATCATGACCAAGTTGATTTCGGTACGGCAGGTTAAATTATATGTACCTAAGTTCTAGTCTAGACAATCAGTGAGGTACTTAGGTAAATCAACGCCCCGGTGTGCGGTGCGATCTGTGGTGAAAAGTTTGCAAATTTTCGAATGTTTAGTTTTAGGTATGGCGGCTAAGCCAAAACATCGATAGGTTCAAGGGCCTTCTGAGTTTAGGAGCCCGCTCCCATAGCTCCACTATTGGAAAAGATCCCGAAATTTAAATTGTCTTTAACACGGCAGGTCAAATAAAAGCATATAATAGTATATTACACAACTAGGGTGGTAATACAAAGAAAGCCCGAGATCGCAGGTGATTGCGGCCCGAGCTGCAAGCAAGGGACGTAAATATGCGATCGAGGGCTTTCTTTTTTACCTCCCGTGTTGTGTACATCATTTTATGTCTACACTTGGCCAGAAAGCGGCTTTTTCCGTACTTCCACTTTATAGCCAGGTGTGGCATAAAAATATATTACTTACTTTAAATTAAATTGCAGTTTACACGTTGATAATATACATCTAAATTCCATAAAATCTAATAAACCATGCTACTTCCAAACTGCTTTTAAATATGTTATGTTCGTTTAATTGTTTGTGGCAGCAGCCACGACAATAATTAATTGTGTTACGAATTACGAAGTATTACACATTACACAGTGCAAACCAGTAGTTTATCTTCGAAGAAAAGTATAACGCGAGACATGAATATGTGTGTGGAACAGTACGCCAATCGGAGCGGAGCTTTATGGGCATATATGACGCGGTAGGATTCAGTCGTGGTCCCACGCCCACCGTATACGAGCTCTGGTCCAAGCGTAATTCTCCAAAATGCCCTGAGTTAGACTTCTGGGTTATACTGTGGCCTTAGGTAGCCTAATAATTCGTTGACATTTCATCGTCGCTTTCCGCCGCCTTGCGGTCGGGGGTAGCATCACCGAATTGTTCTAAGTTTTCGGTGACATTCTACTCGTAGTGGTCACATCTTGACTTTGATACACGATAAGCCCCTTCGAGATATTCTAAACTTGCTGAGGCATTAACCTGCTCCTCAGTCACGACGAAATTGAATAGTCTCTGTATATTTAATTAAATAGAGCTTTGTTTAAGTATAATTTAAAAGTAGCGGCACGTCCCGCACTTTTTAATGGATTATTTCTCGTAGAGACTATTAAAAACAAAAAATACACTTGTAGACCACTATTTTCGGAGAATGCCCAATTTATTTTCATAATGCTTAATCATTTTAAACAACTTAAGGTTATAAGTGCTCTGAAGCAAAACCAGTACATTAGTAGTCACCAGTAATATCGCTACCTCAATTTTGCTACACGTGAACGTGGAGTATGGATTATGTAAAATAGCATAAGTCGACTTTGTTAGATGGCAAACCCCGCTCCCGTCGCAACTCACTAATGACTTAACAAAACATTACTTACACAGAACACAATTGGTTTCATTCGATTCGGTGGCGGTCGAAAACCGGAACTTTAAAACATGACGCCGTTTATCGGACTATTCCTATCTTTCGCTCATATACATATACTTATAATTATTTTAGAAAGAGACACACCCATACTTTTCGTAATAATAGTATTTAGTAGTTCGTTGCGAACGCCTCGCGATTTTCTCCGTTCCTGGTTGAGGTTACATACATCGTAAATTATAACTGACATAAGTATTTCACAGAGACAAGACTTATTCTTCTTATATTGGAATTAAAAATATTTTGCCGCCAACTACTCGTTTTTTGAACAAAATTCACAAAGATTATGTAAACGGCGCTCAAGTTATCGTCGAAAAAAATTATATAAAACGCCGATTTGTCCCGTCTACTCATACTCGTAAACTCTCTTGCTTCTCTCGCTTGGTCGACAACTTCCCATGCCCATGATTTGCAAAATTTCGTAACAATTACTATAATGAGCTGAACAATAACTTTTATAGCGCGAAAATAACTATGCGAAGAAGTCTCATTTAGATGCATCTACACCAATTTTCTCCAACATGCAATGAAATGTTGACATTACGTGCCTATAGGCCCAAATAGGCCCCAAAGTGCCTCGTTTCCAGAGCGGCTTGACACTTGGCATTTAATGGAATTTTATACAACATTGCATTTGTGACACGGCATCACGGCGTTCAGCCATTAAAAAAACAATAAACGATGTTTGCTATATTTTGCAATTTTATTTATATAAAATCGACATCAAAATAAAAAATTAAACATTATAAACAATTTCCAATAATTTTAAAGTGCAAACTTAACTACAAGAATACAAATTTAAAATATTTCTTGTAAATATTCGCGGTAAAAATGTATACTGAAACAGTTTTTGGAAAGAAAATTGGAATGTTTCATTCTGTAATTCTTTTTTTGTCTACTTTACTTTTAGTGTCTCTAGAAAATAAAGTTCGATTTTTTGGAGTGTTTTTAATTTATTTCATTGCATATTTGAGAAAAGCACTATACATACCTCGGCGTGAAATGGGGTTGCCAGCCTCATAACGTTAACGTTCGCTCGGCCATCTATATGTACTCGGCCGGCAACCCCTCACTTCCCGGCCTCTGTAGTAATGTACTATTGTAGTTCATTTATCCGCTTAAATTGTGAGCATCGTCTCGTATGACATTTCCGAGCAGTGTCGTGAAAATATCATTTTATGGTTGACCGACGGTCTTAATATAAATACAAGGTCCTTGGCCTCGCCCTAGCCGGCAAGCCTCTCGCCGACCAATGACTAAACTCCAACTCAACTGACAAGGTGTAACTCGCTTCTTAAGCCAATTTACAAAAACCGCAACGACGAACTTTAGACGTTAATTAATAATGCAATCTGTAAATTGCCTTCGTTGTTGTCTTTTAGTTGATGAAATTAGTCTTGCCTAAACTAAAGCACTCCAATGTAGGTACATTAAGAAATTTAATATTAAGAGTTGGAGAAGAGATGAAGATGGAGGGAAATTACAGGACAATTACATTTGTTTTTAGGGTTCCGTACCTCAAAAGGAAAAAAAGGAACCCTTCCTTATAGGATCACTTTGTTGTCTGTCTGTCCGTCCGTTCGTCTATCTGTCAATACCCTTTAACTCGGGAACGCGTGGAGGTATCGAGTTGAAAATAAAACCATACACTCAGGTCTACAGTCCCTTGAAGCTGTGAAAAAATCAAACTTCTTAGCTAACGTAAAAAAAATACGGCCGTTTAAGCCGCAAAAATAGTACATTACTGCAGAGGCCGGGAAGTAAAGGGTTGCCGGCCGAGTACATATAGCTGGCCGAGCGAAGCGAGGCCAGATAGTTACGCGGCTGGCAACCCCATTTCCCGCCGAGATATGTATAGTGCTTTTCTCAAATATGCAATGAAATAAATAAACTTACTTATTAGTATTTACTTAACCTGAATAATACTTTATAACACAAACTTTCTGTCAGAAAGTGACGTTAGTGACATTATATCCATAGACAATGCAAATGTTCGGACGTTCGGTCCAAAAGCTGTTTCAGTTTACATTATTACCGCGAATATTTACATGAAATATTTTAAATGTGTATTCGTGTAGTTAAAATTGCAATTTAAAATGGTTTATAGTGTGTTATTTGTTATGTTCATGCCAATTTTAAATAAATAAAACTGCAAAATGTAGAAAACTTCGTTTTTTGTTTTTTTAATGGCTGAATGCCGTGATGCTGTGGCCCAAATAAATGTGGAATGGAAATAAAAAAAAAATGCACTGCCGGCTTAGGCCGGCAATGTAAGTATGAAATTCCATTACGTGCCAAGTGTCAAGCCGCACCGGAAACAAGGTACTTTGCGGCCTATTTTTAGGCACGTAATGTCAACATTTCATGCCATATTTGAGAAAACGTATATTATGATACTCTCAAGGGAATCAGAATTTATAGCGTACTTTTCGTTGACCTAGAACTATGAAATTTGGCAAGCAATAAACCACACTTAACGGCTCGGCTCCGACACGGCAGCGGAACGACGCCGTCTTACCTCATCGTGTCGCTGTCAACCATACCTACGCAAGCACGTACGTAACGGAAGCGGATCAGTGCCTGCGAGTTGTCAGTAGGCTTACGGTTGGCCGGCATGCGGTCGGTGATTGTCGATTCAAACCTACGTGCTGGACAGTAACGCCACCTAGCAAAAACTTTCCGGGATTATGTCAAATAATAACATACCAATTTGATACAAATGTTTTCTAATATTTTTCTAATATTTAATTGAATAATTAAAGAACCATTGAAAGTTAAGATATACTATTTTAAAGCAATTTGTTGGAAAATCGACAAGAAAAATGGATATTATTACAAAATTGGTTTTAAAAGTGAAACATACACTGCTGAGTGTCAGCCTCAAAAAGCAAATAAATAGTTTTAGCAGAACAACTAAGAAATATTTACGAGCTACAAATTAAAGGCAATAGTTATTTAATACGAGCCCATATAAGTTATCAAAATATCAGTTCCTAACATACACACTTTAAACAAGTCTAAACGTAAGTACAGTACTCTTTTAAGGAAATGAATCACGCCTAATTTTGCCTTTTACTGTAGGAAAACTACTTTAATTGAAAATATCATTTATTTATTACAGGTTGACGATTCTCTTGTTGTGACTGGAGTCAAATAAAGCTGCGTTTATAACCAGAGTGGCAAACTCAAACGCATTGCTGCTTTAATTTGTCATATAAACAACTAAATAATAAGCCTTACGAAAACAAGCAATGAACAACCATAGGAAAGCAAAAAAGTAAATAATCCTAAAGGAGTTGTTTTCAAGACGTATTTCCAATGTGGAAAGATCAAAGATTCAAAGATTTATAGGTCTTACAATATTTTTTGTTCCATGTATTCAGCCTACATATAGGCATGCAAATATTCAACACACTAAATTATATTAATATTCCACAAAATTCCAATAATAAAATAGTCAATAATAATAGTATAATGATTATCAATAATTACCTAATTCTACATGTCTCGAGAAAATGTTTTATGCTATAAAAACAATTGTCAATAAGCCAGTTATTTAGACTACTTTTAAACCTATTTCCCTGGAGCGTTACAATATCTGCAGGGATGCGATCAAACTGTTTATAACTTGTATAGAATAAATAAAACTTCTGATTTAAAAGATTTTATTTTAACAAAGTAGCTTGCAATATCCTTTAGCCGTTAAAAGCTTGCGATGACATCTCTTAGCAGTTGAAAGCATGCGATGGCATCCTTTAGCAGCTGATACACATTGTGCGTCCATAGCATACTATGGACGCGCAATGCATAGTGAGTCTGTAATTATCCAGCTAAATGCGATTCGATGCTGATATTGATATATGTGATTCCACCGTAAGGATTTAAGATTTTCTTGGTTCTTCGCATTATCAGGCATTGTTATCTAGCTAGGGCTTGTGAATAATTAGCCTTCTTTCGATATATTTTTTGGGAATATCGGGGGAACATAACTCGGGCTTTCTTGTGCGTCTGATTTTTGAACTCCGATATAATTTCCACTATAAAATGTATCGTAAGGTTTTGAAGACCATGGCGATCCATTAATACTGAAGTAATAAAGACAATAATGAGTATCACATAAAATACGAGTATATCGCAAATAAAATGTATTCAATAACATCGTAAACTTAATTTACGCTTACTTTTTCCACTTAGGTATTTCTTATTTTTCTGATCCAATATCAAGGCCGCTTTAGGAAACACGTGCTCAGAATATTAATGGTACTATTTATTACACAACAACAAAATATAGGCTACATATATAGATACAAGAAATCAAAATACATAGAAAAATTAAATGGCGCTCACCTGTGAACAGACCGGGAATCGAACCCGGTACCTCTGGATTTCCGGCCCAGCGACTCAACCACTCGTCCACCGTAACACCCAATAAACACCCTCAATTCTGCCATCTACCTTGACTTCCGTTTCATTCACTATGCATTCATTCATGATGTAAGCTCGACGGCTGCAAGTCGCCCACGCAACGCTTGTTTGGTCGTTGTCGGTGCCGGACCGAGTCGTTGCCGTTCCGATGGCGATAAGTGTGCGTTACAGTATGGAGTTTCTTACAAAGAATACTGAGCGGCTCGAGACGGGCCGTTGACGGTACGGTGCCGAGACGTTAAGTGTGCGCCAACCTTTATACTTCAAGTATAGGGAAAAACTCTGTGTACCTACAAATTTGTACGAAACCCTCAGTGGGCGAGTCCAACTCGGTTTTTTTACTATTTCTTATTAATTTACCGTTGCTTTATTATGGCCTATATTTAAAACTTGTCCATAAACGAAATGCTTAATGCATAAACTAAGTTGGTAGGTTTGAGGTGAGGGGATTCAAGCAAGCGACCTACTCGCCAACCTCGTAGTAGTAATCGATACGCCCGCCATCGCGCGTTGTCGCTTCGGCAGACAGTGTTGCAGTCCAAAGCGAACGCGCCTTAGTACCTATCGTAGCGAGCAGATTATCATTTATCAGTTTATTTATTGCTTTTATAGGCGAATTATTGAGGTGTCTCCCATTCTATGATCTTCCGGATTAAAGAGCACAATTTAATTCCTCAGGTTACTCTACGATGCGTCTAGCTCAATCGATAGCGACTCGCCTTCGAAGCGCAGTCCTGAGTTCGATTTCTAGTAAATGAACATACTATTTGGGTAATTGCCTGCATTAGTTCCCGAGTTTTGGATGTTTTGCATATTGTCAAGCCTGTTTGTACCTATTTATACACCGTGAGCCCGAGTAACCCGAAAAACTTTAACTATAGATATATGATGATGATGAGAAGTTATATGATGTAAGTACATCCTATAATTTCTCATCATCATAGTCAAAAAACGGTTACTTTCCGAGATATTCATTATTATTTAAATGAAAACTCCCAAGTATGTAACAAGCCCTTATAAATGTGACTAAGATATTTTACCAATTTTTTAAAATCTTTTAACTAAACAGCAATTAACCTTCGCAGTATTTGATGGTAAGCGACTACGAGTCCAAAAAAATGACCTTTTGGTTCCGTTTTAGCTTTTTTTTCCTTTTTGATATCTTTTCCTCAAGTAAGGACATGTTTATAAGGTTCCATAAGACTATAAATGTAAAATGACAAAATTCGACCTATGTTGATATAACGTTATTTACTAGTAATACCATCAGGAATACGTGGTTAAAGTGTTTCGGGTTATTCGGACTCACGGTGTATAAGTATATACTACATTATAATGAACCTATCTATCGTCCTCTTGTACCCATTACAAGTATCGGTTTTTTAAGATTATCAACTGATATTATTATTTGGGAAGTTGGGTATTTAAATGTTCTATTTATATGCATGTTTCATTCCTCGGAGAAAATCATGTTAACACATTTCTAGTGAAGTTACCCGCGAGCGAGGCAAATTCTTGTTCCCTGTCTACTACACGTCTAGCCGTCACTATTGCACCTCAGCAGCGATTCTTACATTCAATTATTTTAATATCCACCTACAGATAAATGATTTTACTCACTGAAAATTGAACGGATCCATTTGTTGATAGCGATCTAAAAGCTGGTTTAAAACTCATGCGTATTGAATTTCCTTTAATTTGAAGCCGGAAAACCTATTATAACGTATGTACGGGGAATATACGCAGAATCAGGCACATACTTATATGGTGGCACCACGAAGGTCCAAGCCAAGGTATCAGTGTGGAATTCTTGTATTTGCTGAGACCACGAGTTAACTTAAATAAAAGATTGTACAATCTGGGAGCAGCTAATATATATATATATCTTACAACTGCTCTTGTTAAAAGTTGGATTGGATGGCGTTCGGGGTTTTCTAGGTTTACTAACTTGTTAAAAATTACATCTCACATTGTCGATTTTTAGATCTGTCTGCATTTATAATGCCAGCTCTCGAAAAAAATTATAAGTTGGTAATTAGCAAGTAGTCTAAGTAACGAAGCTATTCACGGGTTCTATAGACTTCAGATTGAACGTATAGAGCCATCCGTAGAGGTGGGATGCTTATGAGCGATTCACAAAGGAATAGTACATTACTGCAGAGGCCGGCAACCCCATTTCCCGCCGAGGTATGTATAGTGCTTTTCTCAAATATGCAATGAAATAAATAAACTTACCAATATCCTTACTTACCCTAAATATTATTTTATCAGAAATTTTCTATCAGAAAGTGACGTTAGTGACATTATATCCATAGACAATACAAATGTCAAGTCACGTTCGGAAACCTTATACAACCAAAAGCAGTTTCAGTTTATATTTTTACCGCGAATATTTAGATGAAATATTTTAAATGTGTATTCTTGTGGTTTAGTTTGCAATTTATAATAATTGGAAATTGTTTATGTGTTAATTGTTATGTTCATGTCAATTTCAAATAAATAAAACTGCAAAATATAGCAAAAATCTTTTTTTGTTTTTTTTAATGGCTGAATGCCGTGATGCTGTGGCCCAAATAAATATGGACTGGAAAATAAAAAAAAAATACATTGCCGGCATTTTGAGGCACGTAATGTCAACATTTCATGCCATGTTTGAGAAAAATCTATTTTTGTTCTATGTTCATGTTTTACAAAAATACATACCTGAATTTTGATATGTATTAGACATAAAAAATAATTCGGTAGCCAATAAAATAAAAGCGTCTGATGTCAGACTGGTGGTGACTGCACAATAAGATGATTCGAGTCGGTCAGTTTTCCATACAATCATAAAGTGGGTCATAATTCGCTTCCACGGCAATTTCATTATGTTTGAAATGTGTTTTATTTTATTTTGTCTTTTATTTTGTATGGAGAGCCAGCCGACTCGAATCACTTTAACATTCAAGATTGCAACTACTGGGACTGTCAAATCAAATCATTTATTTTTGCAAGTAGACCTCAAGGGTTCTTTTAGGTCTGAATCTAGCTAGTGCTTCGAAAAATGTAGCTTCAACCATCGACTCGGCGTCGTCCATGGTTAAAAGTACACCGGCCGGTGAATTAAATTGCACGTTATATTAGCCGTAATGCCCGGTTCACGTTTAGGCTGAACACGTATTCGATTGTATACGTTATGAATACCATTAGGCGCCTTCCCTTTAATAACATTCCTCGCTGACTTGGCAGAAACGTGATCCATTGTCTGAAGATCGGCCGGTATCTTAAGTAGGATATCATAATAAAACCCTAATGGGGGTATACGTCATTTGTGATGAGTGGATAAAGTTCATATTCAGTTACTATATAAAAATTATCTTTATACAGGCTCTTTTAATTTAATAAGTCACACAATACAGTTCTATAAATAAAAAATTGCGCGATAATATTTGTATTACCTTACCCCAGCCTAGCCTGCGGGAAGTAGAGAAGAAGAAGATAGACGCCCTAGAGATGTGGTGCTGGAGGAGAATGCTCGGAGTATCGTGGACTGAATTCCGTACAACGAGTCTATGCTTCGAGAACTCAGCATCAAGCAGCGTCTATCATCTTTGGTACAGTCTCGTATCCTCACCTTTTTTGGTCACATTATGCCGCCGAGGGGAGGTGGCTATTGAACGACTTGTGGTCCAGGGAAAGGTCGAGGGTACCAGACCACGAGGAAGATCGCCTATGAGGTGGACTGACCAGATAAAAACGGCAGTAAATGGCTCATCATCACTACATGAATGCACAAGGAAGGCGGCCATCAGAGAAGAGTGGCGGCGTGTTGTGAAGCTTGCCACCAACGCCTGAAGTGATGACCACGACCACTCTGTCAAGAGTGATAACGACAAGGAAGAAGACCCCAGCCTACCCAGACCCACGACTCTACTCTACCTTCCTCTACTATACCCGGATCAAAATAAGAAATCGTCACATTAATCAAAATCGTATGAATACTATGAAGTAGGTGCGCCGGTACGGTTAATAACGTTTTTATAGGAAAGTAATTTTTTGGTCAGCCGTTATTAAAATTGATCCGCAAAAAAAATAAGCAGTTAAATCATTTGGGCAGCATACAAAAATTTGGCTGGCAATAAATAAAAATCGGGCGGCAACTCTTGTGCAGTAAATAATTTAAAAATGGTTAACATTTTAACCAATATTAATCTGCTTTATTTATCATTTGTCTGCCTAATAAACAGTCGAGCTGCAAAATAATTACTTGGCCGGCAAGATTTTACAATTGGTTAGCAGAAAAAACATGCGTGGATTGCGTTTAGTTTGAAAAATCAGCAGTACTGTGGGCAGAGCGAAACAGACCACGTGACGCGAGCAGCCAATCGTGGGCGTGTTGGTTTTGTCATTCGGTGACCGTCAGCTGTCAGTGTCAAGTAGTAGTGTTTATCAATTATCAGTGATTTTTACCGTATTGCTATTTTTGAAGATACTACTTACTATAAAATGTAAAAAGCCTGCGAAAGTCCGAATCTAGGGCTCTCGCTGGTTAGGACGCGTGCCGTGCCGACACTGCGCGCCCTAGAGTGTTTTTATAGAGCCGGAGGCGCGGAGGGCCAAGAGCGGAAGGGCTGCTGTTCCCGCAGCGCCGGAGATACGGAAAGTCAACTTTTTCAACTTTGAAGTCGAATATCTCGGTAATTTTTGATTTCAGAGAAAAGTTTTATCAATAAAACATGCTTATTTTAGCGAATTCTTAACGATAAAACAATAATAAATAGGTGTTATAATGACACCAAATTCCATCGACATTTTTAAGTCTTAAAAATTTGTCAACTTTGAAGTCGAATATCTTGGACATTTTTTATATTAGAAATAGAAGTTTTTCTAATAAAATATGCTTATTTTATTGTAAACTCGAAAAAATTATTTACATATGCGCTTTTGCGTTATTGCGGCAGAATAGTTGCGCCCAATTTGTGCATGCCAATTAGGTTTTATTGCACCTTTCATTTTGATGAACAAAATGAAATATTTTGCTTACCTACTGATTGCTTACCAAAATTTGATTAACCGTAGATCGCTTAATGCAGCTCAAATATTTAATTTGCTGACCAAAATAATTTAGAGCAGTTCAGTATATAATTAATTGCAGCCTGATTTATAAATGTTTGCTAACCATAAGTTGCTTACCAACTAGCTATTTTGGCTAACCAAATACATATTTCTGCTGACCAAAATATGAATATTTTGCTGATCGATTAAATGATACCCGTTTTTATATACACATACATTATACCGCGTGTAAGTCTAATACGGGCGATAAATTAATACGGACATAGTATTCATTAGTGTAATCATGAAGTAAAAGGTTTTTTTAAGTTTTTAATAATAATTATGGGGTTATTATGAACTAACGACCCCATAATTATTATTTTTTTAATTTCTCAGCAGCAATGTACTGTAAACATGGTTGCGGTACGGCGGTACCGAAATGTCAACGTAACTGTCAACGAGCGTTTAACGTGAGTGTGTTTGCATTACATTGCGGGCTGAATTATTTTGTATGGACAAAATTATTGTTGTAACTTTAAGTAAATGTTATCAAATTACCTTCACTTTGTCCTATTCCTATACTAACCACCGTTAAGAGATTCGCCCGTATTAGACTTACACACTGTATAGTAATGTATTATGTACTACTGAACTGTTACTCGCCCAACTTTACTCACTTACAGGTCGATTCACGAAAGCTGGCGCGAGATTTGTCGACCTGTACTGGTGCCAGTGCCTTACTGTTTTCCACACAAAGGAAGCGTTAGGATAATTCACAACTTCACCATCAATCAAGACCCTAATATAATTTGACTCTTGAACAGTTCGTAATCGGGGGTCAAAATATGTCGGCACGCTCGTTGCTTCGTTTTTAACCCTCCCGAGTTTCCTCGGAACCAAGGACATTTCGTCCGGTCTCTTGGTTTGTTATTTAATCAGATATTTTTAATGTTGACTGTACATATATTATGCTTCTTAGACGTAACTAGTACTAAGCACTGCATTTTTGCGTAATATTATGCGAGACATTGTTTCGTAAAAGATGCAAGTCTCAAGCGACATAAGAAGAGTATAGTCGCCATCAGATACATCTATACACTTCAGGGTGCTCAAAAACATCAGAAAATGCACTTTAACGCCTTGACAATAGAATCATGTTCAGATATTTGTGAGCGCCTAGTTTGCTACGTAGTTACCTACCAACTTCATATTTTGTTTTATAGAACTTATTTTTATGAATTTTAACTGCCTGGCGAGTGAATTTAGTTGACCCCTAGAAAACCGTGAGCTCCCCTGCCGCGGTTTTCCCAGGAGGGTACAGTGTGGAGTTCTTTAAGAGCGGAGTAAATAGGTTTTTAAAGCGTTGGCAACACGCACGTAATGCCCCTGGCGTTGCAAGCGTTCCTAGGCTACGGTGACTGCTTACCATCAGGCAGACCATACGCTTGTTTGCTACCCTAGTAATATGAAATAAACCGTGCATTTTCTGGGTTAAGGTAGCTTTAAGTAAGATTATATTATACGAGTAAGCGTAATATCTCATAGAGGGATGTCCTTTTTTTCAGATGTCGAATGTGTATGGAAGTTTCATTATTCACCTTCACGTTCGAAGCCTACTTGCTGCGTGAAAGAAGGAAGATAATCCAAAATATTATAATCCTAAAATGTGCCATCCGAGCCGCGCCTGAAATTAACCTTTGTACTTTTCATGTGAAATAAGCTTTAAGTAAATAATATTCGTATTCGCAAATGTTGTATTCGCTGATAATGCCGGTGGCTGTATTTACCCCACGCCGTTATCTTGAGCCATTGAACCAGACGTAATGACTGCAGCTCTTTAGATATTTTGGCGAGAAATTTTTAATAAAGACTTTTGGTTGTATTGTACTTTTTACAGAAACCATTAGCCGCGCGCATATAAACGCAAGCCATGAACACCCCCCGCGCTTTGAAGACGAGTGTTTCTGTCCTTTATTTGCCAACCCTTTATTATCCGGTCTGTGGCACATCCCGTTAATATTTTCCTTCGCGTCATACACGGGTCCCTTTCATACAAGGGAGGTATAAACTTTTATACGATGAAAGCCCGATATTTAGTGGCAACGGCTTTCATGGACAAGCCGGATGACATCGCGGTAATGTCTCGTAAAATTATATGGCTAGACGAAGTTCGCAGAAAATGTTCTTATGCACTATCTGTGATTATTTTAATCCAGTAATAGGATATAAAGATGAGGATAAAAATACAAATCACGTATAAATATATGTTCATACAATACAGGTACATATACATAAAAATATAAGAGAATTTTCATCGACGCGCACTAGCGATTTATCCCGAAATACGTTTAAAAAATGCATTGCATGCCATTTGTTATTCACCCCCAGTGTTTTGGTGAAGCAGGTTATGCTTACAAAGTAGCATCTTTGAACACCATTTCTTAATATATTTTTATAGGATTGATTATACATAGGTACATAGTTTTGTAGTGCATTACCTCCAGACAGCACGTTTCCGCATGTCAATGCAAATGATACCTAAGGATCGATGTAAGCTCATACTTTCGAGTGTCTTGAGTATAGATGTTCTCCTATCATCTAGACTAGAATATTACCAATGAATCCTACTTTAGACACGGAAGTTCAAACTGTGTACAATTGGAAATCATCGTTATATTTATTGACTCAACAAATTTAAGCGCCAAAAATGATCCAAAGCGTTCATCCATCTCGATCGATTTTCAAATATACAGTTAGACAAATTCGTTAAACGTGTAGGTAATTATGTAGATAAATATCTAGCGTTAAACGATTTCAGTCACTGGGTATTTTTGGTGATGAAACTTAAAGTGATTTTGTGAAATTACTCAGCCTCAAACAATGCAGATACCTTTAAGTGTCCATCTATAGAGCGCCTCGGGGATTCACGATAGCATCAGTTAATTCAGTTTCACTTCGGACAAGAGTTCCGAAGTTTCATGAAGATATAAAGTCAGACCCAACTGGCGAGACAATCCCCAGGTTCCATCAAGATTAGGAAGACGTCCTCCCATACTCAGGTACGGGACGTGTAGGATGAATGAGTTAAATAGATGCCACGACCAAGGCACATATAACGAAACAAAAATAAGAAGAAAACTAATAGAATTATAAAACATGCAAGGATCTAACGGAACTTAAAATTATAAAGGCCGTAGCAGGATAAGGGAGGAAAAAATGCCCTTTAATGATTAAGAGCTGTTTATTTTTTCTATAGTTGCTTTCATTTAGTTGTATAATTGTGCAAAGTTTGGTTGAAAAATTCCCAGTGGTTCAGCCGGGAAAAAATAAAAACAAAATTTATGAAATTTCACGTATCTCTAAAACTATAAATCTTTATCATAATATCTTTAATTCATTTTGGTTAATTAAATAGTATGTATGCCTTAAAAGAAAATTGAGTCTCTATCTTTGCAATTTCTGTAAAAAACACGTAAGTCAAAATTTCAAAAAAAAGTTTTTTTGATACCTGAAGGAGTGACCACTCTAAGTGACATTTCTAAAAAAGCCTTATTTAACGATCTGTCAGTCATATAAGTTTGACGGTTAAAATCGAAAAGCAACAGTGTCAAAATTAAAAAACTATGTTGGTCGGATTCTGTTACATTTTATTCTTATACAATTCTAATACAGCCAAAGAACTTAAACATAAATATTCTTTGTTAAGAACTAAAAATAAAATAAATTTATCGCATTTACTCGTATATGTATCAACTTAAAAATGTCTTTTACTTCTTATTTTAATCACTATCGCTATCTTCATTAACGGTAACACTAATACCGTTTCTCAAAAAAGGTCCACTAAGAATTTCGCCAGGCTGAATAATTTTTGATAAATATCTTGCGTGCGATAGGTAATACACAATTGCGGCAATGTGTGAACAACACCCTACCTACGAATGAATATATCTGGTGAAACGATAAGTAAGGCTTAATTAGAAATAATGATGATTACCTATTTGAAAAAAAAAAGGTTTTATAAGTTAAAAGGCGACAATTAATACAAATACAGGCTGGTTTTCGATAATCTGTACATATTAAAAGGGGTGAAATTCCATTTAATTTTATCGGTAAAAATGACTAATTTTTTTTTCTGGGCAAAAAAAAAATTTTTACAGATTTTTACAGTTTGCTATGAAATTTTGGGCAGTACATCTGTTTGACGCAGTATAACTTTTGATCTTATTGTTCAAAGCTGTAAGAAAAAAATGTTTGTAAGATCACAATTAAGTGCTAAACGAAGATAAGCATGAAAAAAATGGTCACAATATTCGCAAACTTTCGAGAAAAACGGTGTTTTCCGTAAAAAAAACTGAAGTTTTGCAGCCGTTTTTCACAATTATAATTTTTTTTGACGAGTTTTTCTTCAAGTCGGTGGTTTATTGTTATTGCTACTAAATAACGTGTCTATTGCCATGACCCTGCAATTTTTTCTTACGATTTTAAGCAATAAGTTCAAAAGTTATACCGTGGCAAACAGATGTACTGCCGAAAATTTCACTGAAAGTTTAAAAATCTGTAAAAAAAAACGAATGACCACAAACAAAAATTAAAATCAGTTTTACCGATAAAATTGGCCGAAATTTCACCCCTTTTCATATGTACAGATTATCGAAAACCACCCTGTATATTTTCAAGCCAATATTAAAGGGAATGTCAATAATTGATTTATTTTTAATTTTTTACAAAGAAGATTTATTTTTAAGTTCTTTGGCTGTATTAGATTAGAATAGTATAAGAATAAAATGTAACAGAATCCGACCAACATAGTTTTTTAATTTTGACACTGTTGCTTTTCGATTTTAACCGTCAAACTTATATGACTGACAGATCGTTAAATAAGGCTTTTTTAGAAATGTCACTTAGAGTGGTCACTCCTTCAGGTATCAAAAAAACTTTTTTTTGAAATTTTGACTTACGTGTTTTTTACAGAAATTGCAAAGATAGAGACTCAATTTTCTTTTAAGGCATACATACTATTTAATTAACCAAAATGAATTAAAGATATTATGATAAAGATTTATAGTTTTAG
Source organism: Eudemis profundana (assembly GCA_947034925.1). Lineage (NCBI taxonomy): Eukaryota > Metazoa > Arthropoda > Insecta > Lepidoptera > Tortricidae > Eudemis > Eudemis profundana. The sequence goes on from OX344794.1 coordinate 35,489,176, forward strand.
AGATACGTGAAATTTCATAAATTTTGTTTTTATTTTTTCCCGGCTGAACCACTGGGAATTTTTCAACCAAACTTTGCACAATTATACAACTAAATGAAAGCAACTATAGAAAAAATAAACAGCTCTTAATCATTCAAGGGCATTTTTTCTTCCCTTATCCTGCTACGGCCTTTTACCTATTGGTAGGTATGGCGGCGAAAAGGTGTGAAATACAATTTCATTCAAGTTTAAATTAATATAAAGTGTGTACGGTTCCAAATTCATTACATATCAAATTTATCACAAGGGGCCCTCAAGAACTTGAGCACTGGACAAAGAAATAATATAACTTTGAACATGTGACAGCAGCAGAAAACTTGACAGCATTGTTTTACAAAACGTTTGAAGTTTGGTTCCCGAATAAATACGAAGATTTTGAATGAACATAATGGGAACATCGTAGACTTTTTTTGGTGATTGAAAACGCATATGTGCTTGGCGGTTAACCTTTATGAAAGGGATACGAGGGCTGTTGATAATTAGCATATCTAATGTATGACGCAGGGCTATTTTACGGATCGATACAAATTGCACCGCAATAGTTCTCCGGGATAAACCCATCGCATTTATAATTCAAGCTCCATGAGTGGCTCAGGCTCGCGTCGATCAAACAGGCAACTAAAGTACGATCGCTAGGCAAAAATAACCTTTAGGCTCTGGGCACATGTCCACGGCACGGCGCCGTACGCGATGACGCGGCGCGGCGCGCGCCATAGAATCTGTCTGTATGGCGAGCGCGGTGCCGTTTCACGGCGTACGGCGCCGTGCCGTGGACATGGGTCCGCGCCGTTAGGCCTACTGCCAGCGGTCAATAACATTTTTATACAAAGGTCGAATTTATAAAATAAACATTGTGAAGAGGTTTACCGAATAAAATAAAATTATATTCTTTATTCATTTTCTTTCTAGTACAGTATGAGTGCAAAGAAAGTGGTCTACCATTTTTAAGCAGAACCACAAAATACACAATAACAATAACACAACAAGAGAAACTTAACTTCGAAAACGATTTTACTGAATCCGACAACCGAGTAACCAACCACCAGCGTAACATCCCAATATGGAATTTCGTTACCTGTTGCTGTTTTAAGGAATTTGAAATATAATGTCGAAGAGCACCTAAATAATATCGAATAAAAATTTACGCTCAATATCACAAAAAGTCGCCGAGTTTTATGGAATTAATAATATTCTTGTATGCATTTGCGTAGACGGTAGTTCCACCGTGACAGGTGTTTTAGATTTTGACAAATTATGTATGTCACGTATTTTGGTCACGTACAGTTTTAAGGAAATCATACATTTTTAATGGTGGCGGCGAAAATCATACGTAAGCAAACTTCTTTTTTAATTGGTCTCAAATTTCACCATTTTAAATTCACCAGTAAAACAAACCACCTAGCTAAAAAATTAAACTAAGTTTTTGGCATCGGTTTGGTTGTGACACAATTATAACAATATTGATACCAAAAGTCGGCAAGCTCATTTGTTTTCTTTCTTTCTATTAGTGCACATTACAACGCTGGAGTATACTTCATAATGCTTCAAAGAACACGTAGTAACAAGCGTACTATACTTAGTGCCGCCAAGTCGCGAGCGTGGTTCGCGTCAACAGGATTACCTACCTACTGCAGCAGCTACGTCTGTGCCACTCGGAGTGCTAATTAGAACCGGATTCCAAAAGTCTGCACAATAAACGCTCTCCCCGTAATTACGTTCACATTACGCTGTACCGTTCTAAATATTTAATATACTTACAATTTCAACTGTAAAGTTTAAAGACCCAACCTTTCCGCTGTCGTTAACGTGATAATAAAATAAGAATTGTCGGTGATTCAGAAAGAGTACTATTGCCGAGCGTATAGTTCTTACTTAAGCGGTCGTCTAATAGCTAAAGTGAGGAATAGAGTTTCCTGGGACGTTCTTTTTAACCTACAATTGCTCCATATAATGGTGGATGGCTCTGAGCCTGGTTCGTTATGACAGCCATATTGATAATCGTTAGTTCTCAAAAATAAACAGGCAGATGTATCACACAACAGTCCTTTGGTCAATTTCCACAATGAAACAGAAGAAATAATCTAGCAATTGCGGTATGTAAGCGCATTTTGAAACGCAGGGAGTTCTGTGCTTTGCGTCCGGCAAACATGCGCTCCAATCTCCGAAACCACACAATGTCCCTGTCACTGGGCTGCTCGCACATTTATTCTCAACTTGATGTTTACGAGACTTCTGTCATACTTGACTTGAGATTTAATAACTACCCGCCAAAGACCAAGCACAGACCATTCCTAAGGGATGTTTTTATAGATGACACTGCTTGACGTTTCGTTCGATCCCTGTCATACGATATAAATCCAGAGTCGATAAAGGGAGTATAGGTTAAGCAAGTTGGAAGAATAGATGCATTACAGATCGATTGATGGTTATAACTTTTTTGAGCAATCATCATTACGACAATTAGGTACGTGTCACAACTACCATCGATGACTTTCAGTTTGTCTATTTTTTGTTTTCATTGACGAAATGCCTCTTATTTACACAGGCTATTAGTACTTATTTTACAATACTTTGATTATTAACTACGCCTTACACCGAATACTGAATTCACTAAAATAACTGAAGGAATTCATTTAAAATCATGGCTGGGTAAAGGAAATATTTTACTTATACTTACTTCAAGAGAAGCCCACATACCGATAAACTAAGCTTTTTGTTGTTACCCAACGACGTTTTGGAATGGTTTGTTTCTTAATAGAAATCGTCACTATTATACTAATCCAGGCTTAAGCGGCAACTTCGTTCGCGTGGAAACTTCAACTTTGTATTGATAGCTACAAAAGCTTGCTTCGCCTCTAAGTTACGACAATAGCCGGCTTTGTATCTAGGCTAGACAACGCCGACAATTCTGAACAAATAATAAACAAACTGATTTGCCAACAACTAATAGGTACCAACGTTTTAAGTCTGTAGACAAATAGCATCTGAGCCATGTCAGGTATTAGAGTAACAATTATTTTGAGCCAATATTTAATTACAGTGTTTTATGAATCGATTAATATAACAATATTTTTCACGTGTACTTAATTTTATTAGAACATTTGACGTGAAACGTCGCGTATGTGAAGTTAACATCCGTCGGTAAATAACGCTAGGCCGCCTCGGTGAATACTTTGAAGCACACGTGCATATACCTACAGGCACCGGTAATTATAATTATGATGAAGCGGGACACGCATAAATATCTGACACGACTTAATTGTTATAAGGAAGAGTGGTGTCATATATTTTTGCATGCCCCGTTTCATCATATGTTATTACCGGCGACTGTGCGTACATTTAACATTCTGGAAAGGAACTCCTAATCATAGAAGCGGATATGCAATCTGCCATTCCGTAGCTCAAATGGCAAAAACGGAACCCTTATAGTTTCGTCATGTCCGTCCGTTCGTCCGTTTGTCACAGGCATTTTACTCAAAAACTGTTTTTTCTCAAACATGGCCTGAAATGTTGACATAACGTGCCTAAAAATAAGCCACAAAGTACCTCGTTTCCTATGCGGCTTGATACTTGGCACGGAATGGAATTTCATACTTACATTGCCGGCCTAGGCCGGCAATGTATTTTTTTTTAAATTTCCATTCCACATTTATTTGGGCCCCAGCATCACGGCATTCAGCCATTAAAAAAACTATAAATGATTTTTGCTCTATTTTGCAGTTTTTAGGGTTCCGTACCAAAATGGTAAAAAAGGAACCCTTATGGTGCGACTCTGTCTGTCTGTCTGTCTGTCCGTCTGTCACAGCCAGATATCTCAGGAACTACTGATGCTATCGATTTGAAATTTGGAATAGTGTTAAAAGTAGCTAACCCGAGCTTATTGGACATAAAAAATATCTTGTACCTTTTTTACTTTTTTTTTAAAAGGCTCCGTAATGGGACTTTGAAAATTGAAAGTAGGGCTATTATATTGAGTGGGGTATCAAATGAAAGGGCTTAGTTTGTAGATTAAAACACCATTTTTATTTTTTTTCTTAAATAAGTAGTTTTTAATTTATACATTTTTATGTACCATTCCCCCCCTATTATCTCCGAAGTTACTGATCAGAAAAATGTATCATAATTACTGATTATCAATATCAACCTGAACATTACAGGAAAAATAGAACGGTCTTCCTAACTTTAATACTTTTTTAGAAATTTACAAAAACTTAATCCATCCATTAATCCATCTAGCGGAGAGTAGCAAAACTAAGCGATGGCCTTTTTCACGCTAGGGGATTTCCGGGAAAAAAACTAGATGGCGCTAAAACACTAAACATTTAACGATGTTATAATTGAACAAAGAAACATAGTATAGTAACAATTAGTTCGTAAACAGCTAATAATAAATAAATTTAAATACTGTGTCACGTTTGCAAAGTTAAATAATTGTAAATAATATTATAATTATTTTACCAAGCTTATACATAGATGGCGTTGTAAATTCGGGGAACAGCATTTTGTATGGAGAATAACAGTCCTCTTGATTTAATGGTCCTTGCTATTAAATAGAATCATTACACGTCAGGTTCTAAATATTACAGGGAAAATATAACTGTTTTCCTAACTTGCACTGATTTTTAGAAATTTGCAAAAATCATAACATATACTTATTTGCTTCTACTAAACAAATCGACATACAGTTTTTCTTGAACTATTCGCGTATCTACTTATGAGTTTGTATGGAACCCTCGGTGCGCGAGACCGACTCGCACTTGACCGGTTTATATTTATTTAAAATTGACATGAACATAACAAATAACACATTATAAACAATTTCCAATTATTATAAATTGCAAACTAAACCACAAGAATACACATTTAAAATATTTCATCTAAATATTCGCGGTAAAAATGTGAACTGAAACAGCCGAACTTGCATTGTCTATGGATATAATGTCACTTTCTGATTTGCCAGTTTGTTTGTGTTATAAAATATTAAGTAAGGTTATTATAGTAAGTTTATTTATTTCATTGCATGTTTGAGAAAGGCACTATACATACCTCGGCGGGAAATGGGGTTGCCGGCCTCGTAACTATCTGGCCTCGCTTCGCTCGGCCAGTAAATGTTAAATAAAATCTATTTAATATATCGTCGGATACTAGACTAGATAGTATCCATAACACATAAGCCTTATTGAGCTTAGGGACTAGTTCGATTTGTGTAAGATTTTTCCCTAATATTTATTTATTTAAATATCAGTTGCCCCGCTTTTAAAAGCTTTAACTACCGCAGTCATTTTATTTGGCGAACCATTGTTTAGTTATATTTCCCAATATTTTATTCGGCCAAATTCTCATTTGGCATAATTTTATTTCACCAAACGTCCACTTTTCGGCTCATAAGTACTCTACCTCTTAGCAGAAATCATCTTGATTCGTTGCCACACTGTTGCGTAAAAGAAGGACAAACAAACATCATCAATAGAAAGTACTTATATTTGAACCAGATAAAATAATAGTTAGTCAAAATCGTATTAGATAATTATGAAAACTTCGATTGCTTGAAAATTGCTATTGGTGGCAAGTAGGCAACTTTAAGTAATTAAAACCCACATGTAAAAAACTGTCACTGATGGAGACTAGTGTCGTTAAAATGATTGTGTGACTGTACATTAAGGATCCCCTGTTTTTTTAATTTCGCTTTCAGGTGTTAATGGTTAGTTACGTTACGGGTGGGGCGGCGGGGTCGCGGTGAGTCTTTAGCCTGCCAACATTTACCGAGCGCTGACCCCGGCGAACCCCTTAAGGTGATTCGAGTCAGTCGGTTTTCTATAGAAACATAAAGTGGGTTGTCGTTTGCTTCCACGGCATCAATTATGTTTCCCTTTATAGCCTGATACGTTTTGTCTGCGCGAAATGACATGAGAACTCGCAAAAAGCTAAAAAAATATATAAATGATTATTGATTAGCAAAAAACCATCGACGACAATGACGATAATAGAAGGTGCTGACCTTCAACGTCAGATGGCACGTTAAATCTGTTTTTTTGAGACTTCTCATGTCATTTCGTTCAGGCAAAATGTAGAAGGCTATAAAATGAAACTACGCCCACTTTTAACCACGATTGATGTCGTGGAACAAATAATGGCCCTCTTTGTATTTGTATGGAGACCTGACCGACTCGAATCACCTTCATAGCTGAACTCAGAGTAAGAAGGAAAGCCAAATTTCATAGTTCTATAGGTCATCGGAAAGTACCCTTTGAATTTTGGTTTCCTTGAGAGAGTCGAAATTTACGTCTTGTGCGGCATAAACGGCCGTACCTATTTTCACGTAAACTTAGAAGTTTGATTTTTCACAGCTTCAAAGGACCGTAGACCTGAGTATATGGTTTTATTTTCAACTCGATACCTCCACGCGTTCCAGAGATAAAGGGTCTTGACAGACAGACTGACAGGCAGACGGACTGACGGACAACGAAGTGACCCTACAAGGGTACCGCTTTTCCTTTTGAGGTACGGAACCCTAAAACTTATAAATAGAGTATTAGCTAGAAATCATAGTTGCCAATAATAAATCTATGTAGAATTTCAGTCAATGCGTGCACACGTCTTATAAATTAATAGGAGAATATACTTTATGATACTGTAGATCAGTGGTTCCTAACCTTTATTGCTACATCAGCACATCACCCACAGGCCCCCTCTAAATTTGTATCATTAACCCTCCAAAAAATAGGTAATACAGACAAGTATAAGAAATACTCAAAGAAAAACGACTTAATATGAGTATTACCCCTGAGGAAACTTAATTTTACCCCTAAAGGGGTAATTACCCCCGGGTTCGGAACCACTGCTGTAGATTTTAGTAGAGCTTAATACATATAATGATATGTTATATACCTACGACATATTATGTTGTGAAAAGCGAATCTGAGATTTACACGCACTAGATTAATTTTTAATTTGTCACCCATTATCGTTGGTTTGCCATTATTTTTCCTTGCTGGAAATGCCATAGGTATGCGATGAAAATATGATTTTAACAAAACTTAACTTTTTTCAATTGACACCACATTTGAACGCAGGATATTACCATTAAAATAATTTATAGCCAGACTGCTGATCTCATGACAATTCCATTAAGCCCCAAGACGGCTGAGATGTACATTGTTTTATTACCGAGTTCCAGTGGGTACCTTTCGACTTCACTAATCAGAGATCGGTACGATTTTCTAATTCTAAGGTCTTCAGCAGTTCCACTTCACCAATGATAGGTACTCTTGAATGTATGTATCAGAAAATACTAAAACCATAAAGAATATCATATCAAAATTAAAATAATCCCTGAAATCGGATTATACGTGTTCCAAGGTAACAAGCATAAAAAGAAATACAACCAAATTGAAAATTGATTAAAAAATATTGATGGGCCGTAGTAATGAAATTTCACGGCGGGTGCCGTAGGGTAATTCACAACTTCGTCGTCTACCCCATCCCTAATATAATTTGACCTTTGAACTAGGAATAACGGACTGTTTGTGGTCTGGAAACTAAATATTTCGGTCCACTCGTCGCTTCAACTGATCATAGCAGCATGCCCTCTGTTAACAAGCGGCTATTACTAGTTCATGGGTCAAATTATATTAGAGACGAGGTTGGCGGCGAAGCGGTTAATTACCCCTACTGTTTACAATAACAAAGCGTACTAAACCGAGGTTTACTGCTAAGTGGCTAGTTACAGTACTAGTTACGACCGATAAAGTATCGCCCGCAACCACAGGCGGCAATAATCAACGCAGTAACACGCTAACTTACTAATTACTACGACACTACACGACGACAATAATAACAAATAACGACATTCGACATAAACATCGATGCTGAAATTCGCGATGTTCGGGTGTTTAATACTGATAAAACCGCGACGCGATTTCACGACAGCGGCAGAATTCCATCAGGTTCCTACGTAACATTATATAAATTCTTAGAGGTTCATAAATATCAGGCATAACGTTAGGCTTTTGTAAAACAGCTCAAAGTATAATAAAGTTCGCATTCTCGTCGTGTGTCCGTTACTTTTGCAACGCGGTATGATAACGGTAAATATAATTCGTAATTTTTTATGTCGTTTGTGGTAGCAAGGGATATGGTAGGTTGTTTTCTTTTGTGGGACATGAAATATGAGACTAGCGGTGATCGATGGCTGAAGTGGATTTTGCTGCTTTAATAATATGGCATTATAAGGAAGCCCTTTGATTCAACGTTTAACCAAAAAAATAGGTGCGCTCCATATTATTTTGGATCGCACTTGCCTATATTTAAATCCGGAATATGTTCTAATTATGAAAGTTTTGCTATTTCTAATGGTGTTCAAAAGGTTCGCAATTTTAAAAGGCGACCTTCACAGTCACACATCTATACGACTATTTTGACGACACGTTTAGCTTAGTGGGAGTGACACGACACCGCCTAGGAAGCAAGAGGTCCCGGTTTCAAATCCTAGTAAAGGCAAATATGTTTGTGAAGAGCACGAGTATTTGTTCCTGAGTCATGGATGTTCTCTATTCTTAAATATATGTATTTATCAATATAAGTAGGTACCCATAATACAAGCATTCCTTTGTTTGGGTCTAGATCGATTTGTGTAAGATTGTACCCCAATATTTATTTATACCAGCTTTATTGATTTGTCAGTCAGTATAATCTAATCCAATCGTTACTCTTTACAAATAAAGAAACTTGAAACACAATGTTCTTCAAGAAACGTAGAGGTGCACTAGCAAGGATTTTTCTAAATCCAATCCCTAAAGGGTTTCTGGAAAACCATATTCCTTAAATCGGGGGATGAAAGTTTGTTTGAAAATGTCGGAAATTGGCGCAAACGTCGCTGACATTCGTGGAGCGGCATTTAGTTACTAGAACAGGGTCAAGCTTTCTCGTTATGAACGTCTACATTATGCTTATTTCAAATATACTACAACTATACTATGACTATACACCAGGAATTATGCAACACGCAAGTGACGACAAACGCAATACAATTTAACTCATGACCAAACACCACATACTAAGTTACAAACTGTGTAGCCTTCTTACCAATCAATAAACTCGTTATGTGGCCATTGTACTTTAAAAGCATCGTTTTTATAAAGAGCAAACCTAGAACTAACTTTAAATTAGAGTCTGACCGAACTTTCGGTTTCGGTCTAGTTTCAGCAAAAAAAACGGGTTACGGCTTAGTTTTCGAAACTGAATTCGAGAGGCTTCGCGCTGCGACAGTCTTTATTTCAGTAAGCACAAATAATTTATTTGGTATACAAAAGAATAATGTGTTTTATTAATAATTAGTTCAAATATCAGACACTGAATGATTAATTATGTTATTTAAGACTGACTAATTATGATTGATTATTTTCTTTCTTCCCACTAAAACATGACCTGCAACCGAAGGCGAAATTGGCTTTCGGTTTCGGTTGGACACTACTTTAAATTTAAATACATATAACATCTAAAATTATAAGTTATATCTTTGAACTTCATGTCACTTAAAGAACTTGAGAAAGTTGTTTCTGTTGCGGAAGTTATGAAGAGATTGAGAGTTTGAGTGAATAGAGATTAAAGTTGCCTAATGTAATTATGGCTTCCAGTGGCTTACCTTTTAATAAAACTGGATTTTACGAGACCGTAGAAAATCTGTGATAAATGTATTGATAATTTCTGCCAAATTGAATATTGTAGGATATGATAGTTTTGTCCGCATTTTAAAAAAAGGAAGGAAAGGAAAGGATGCAAAAAAAAGGATTTCAGCTTGCATTTTTTGGCAATTTGTAATAATGTTTGATACAAGTTAAAATACATGACAATAGTAAAACAAATAAAGGCCGAGGTCGCAGATGTTTGTGGCCCGAGCTCCAAGCGAGGGAGGGACTTAAAAATTGCGATCAAGGGCTTCCTTTATTACCTCCCGTGTTGTGTACATCATTTTATGGCCAGGTGTAGCATAAATGAAACAGTCCTGAACTCAACGGTAAAGTAGAAAAAACATCACGACTCGTCTTGAATCTAAAGAGAAAATAACAGAATCGATGCGCGCTTTCAATTACAAACATCTAAAAGTGCTATTAAGAGAGTAGGTATAGTATGTAAAGGTTCGAGGTTGTTGGTAGTGTTGGCAGAAGAGGGACGTTTGTATAAAAGGTACATAAATATAGATTTATAAAAAGTTATAGCCTTTTGAGGTACCTAGTTTTATTTATATTTCCGTTAGCGATCAGAAATACCCGACATAAAAGCCTTTAAGGCGAGGTGAGACCAGAATCGGGCACGGAAGCCTAGTTTCCAAATCATTTTTAGGTCACTGTAAACATACATATATAATAATATTCAGAACTGTACATATATAATAATATAATAATATTCAGAACTGTATCTAGGGCTTCCTCTCACTTAGAACACGATAGCGAACACTTCGCTCGATAGAAAAGTAGCGCGAAAACACTATAAAATAAAGTATTTTTTTCATTTTTTTTCATTTTGTTCATCACCAGTTACCTTTTCTGACAAAATTAATACCTGACAATCATGATTTCACAGTCATGCAGGGCATCCTCTCATGTTTGGGTTGATAACGTATACTTTTATGTTAGAAATCGAAGATAATCTGCAATAATCTGCATTCCGCCCGACCCTAGTTTGTATGTGAAATGCGAGCCAGGTCCTACCGCGCCTTAAATCACTAACAAATTCACTGTAATACTGCAGAATATTTTCCAGCTCGGATGTCAGCTAAGATCGGAATGAGGTTCTGTGATATTTTAAACGATTTTTCGAAACTATATTTGATTAATTACGTGGGTAAGTTTACGCATTAGGCATATTTCTTACTATTTCGCTGTAGGCTCGGATTACCATTTTCTCCGAGAGTGCTGTGTTAGAACCAAGTTATATAGCTTACATTATAATCAAGATTTCATAATCTTAAACAAATCGTGAACGATTACATAGAAATTATCAAATGCAAGATACTCATAAATCATAAAATCTGGGGATCTGCGGGCAAGGTAGTACTTCCGCCAAGACGCGTCTCGAGGAAATCCAGTCACGATTACGGCGCTTGTATCCGGGAACGCGCCTGAAGCTCTAGTTGAGATACTGCTATATCTAATATATATACTGTGTGCCTAATCTCCTTATCAGGAGTGGGACAGCCCCGGTGCACACGCGGCGCACGCATCCGTCAGAACTGGGCCGTAGTTCACGCTTTTTGCGTGTTCCGTTAGGTAATATAGCCCATAAACTTTCCGTAAATGCTCGCTTTACCCTTCTTCGGTGTACGGGCACGAAAGCCATTGAGAACTTAGTTAATAGAATCAGCATTTTATATTCGATTACGAACAGTCGTTTTAAACTGTCCCCTATGTGTTTATAAATTTTCCTACATAATTTGTAGTCATAGTATGAACGTGTCAAGGAACGAGTAAATTTTACCTCATTTGGCGCGCAAGCTGCACCTGTATTTTCTAATGTAAACTTGTTAAACTGACAATTTGTATGCAAGGGCATTCACTTCATCGAAATAGAACAAGTATAATGTAAAGCTATATATTATCGGTAGGTACTGAATTAATCTGAAGCACGACGGATAATGATTTAACGGCGTCTTTTATTAAAACGGACGGAAATATCAATGAAACCGTGCCCTGGCCCGGCGCTAAACAAAAGAGAGATAACCCAGATGCAAAAAAATAGATTTTTGCATAACAATGATGTTGGCGAACGATGGATGCCTACTTGCTGATGCTGACCTTTCAACGACACTAATATTTTAGTCAGCTCGCCTACCTAAACGAAAATACCTTAATGTATAAAGCTTATATTCAACTGACTCGTCGTAGGCCTTAATTAACTCATTGATCTTTACATTTGCATTCGATATCAACTGAATGTCCTGGATTTTAGTAACTTACTAGCATTTACCCGCGGCTTCGCCTGGGTAGTTCCCGTTACTGTGCCAAGGGAACTATTTCCCGGGATATAAAGTTCCTATGTTTCAATGTTGGACTTGGTCTACTTGCATGCCAAATTTCAGCTCAATCCATCTAGTTGTTACCCCGCTATTTAGTAACAAATATCAAAAATATCCTAATCTCCAAACATCTTCGCAAACTTTCGCATTTACTTATAGGTATATAATATTAGTAGGATTACAACTAATTGAACCATAGACCTGCAAGCTCATGCATAATCCAAATTGTTACATGTTTTTTCTATAATTCTAGCTTACGCAATAAGCGTTCGCCTTCTTTTTACAATTTTTTTGTATTATCAAAAGTTTATGATATCCGGGTTACATCGTATTTAATTAAAATGAGTAAACCTGACTTTGCGTTTAAGGACCCGATTGCCATCAAGCCGGCGACAAACCCGAAAGTTGCTCGCCAGCATTACTTCACTGTTTTGCTTTCCACTCCTTCTTCTTGATACCAGGCCAAACTTAATAATTAGTTTAACTAAAAGAGGAGGCACAAAATCATGACCGGCTTTAAACCAATTAATTTGTAATAGATATTTCTTGTTAATTGTTACTAACGGACAGTAATTCAGTGAGTCCGAATTAATGTTATTATAACATCAAAGCCGTTAAATCAAATTGCAAATGATAAAGGATAATGTTACTAAACAAACGCGAAGGACGTCCCGCGACGGACGTTCATGCGGTATTGACCTTTTCACTTTAAGTGACGTTACAATACATTTTAATAATAGTTACTTTGCGGCTGGACAGGCATTGATAAACAAGACAATGAAGACGGATGAGATCACGATAGAAGTAAACACACGAGGCAGACTAGGGCGGGGACTTTCCTAAAAGTCAAGGTAATTTTCTTATCACTAATAAGTATCATATTACTGATTCTTTTAGGACTTAAATGAAATGATATTCTTTCTTTCATTTTAGCGTTAGCGCGAGTCTTGTTTACCTGAGTCTCAACAGCACTCAGTCACAACAGCGTCTTTTGTTTGCAGCGAGTGGCATACTCGTATATGTGGGATATGGAGCAGAATCTGTTCTTCCACTCCGATCAACTAAATTGAAAAACTGAAACTGGTCAATTATTTTTCTCTTCCAACGGCTCAACTATTTAGTGATAGGATTTTTTTTATTTTAGATTTTCCTGTCTACTCAACCATCCTTGACTTAACAGTTGTTTATACTTTTTTCATCACACTTGCTCGAAAATGGTATTGTTACACGTAGGTTTTGCGGGCCGTAAATGACCTATTACGCCCTAGGGCGTAATGGTTTTTTTTTAAATTTGAATACGTTGGTTCTGTTTTACTCTTATTTGTCATTTTCAAAGGAAACGCCAACTTGCTTTTTTAACTTATATCACTGAAATATTTATTTAAAGAGAGTTATTGCAAATACATATAAACACATATTTCTGTAACATTAATTAAATGTGTAAATAGTGTATTTCAGTATTTTGCAAATATAAAATCAACCATTTTAGGTCTTTACCGCTTTGGTTTCCGAACGTGACTTGACATTCGCATTGTCTATGGATATATGTCACTAATGTCATTGTCTGTTTTACAATTTTATTTAGGTTAAGTAAGGTTATTTTAATCAGATTTCCTCACAAGTGTGATGAAAAGCATTGCGTGTGCCACAGGCGGTAAAGGAATTACAAACTCGTGTTATTAAAGCCCTCGGCCTTGTAACAAACACTCGTTTGTAATTCCTTACTTACCGCCCTGGATACACAATGTACTATTACTTGCTTTATTAGAACCTGTAACAGAGCTGCAATAAATAAATTAACTTCTTGGCGGTAAAACGAATTTATCCAAAATTCATTCACTTGACCTTACATATATGTATATTTTAGCAAGAAAGTGACAAAAGAAAGGAAAAATAAGTCTAGATGTGGAACTTTGGCAGGGTCTATCCCAAAAAAAACCGGGACCGCGGGTTTACCTAATTTCGCACGGCTGCACGGCTGGCGGGAAGGGAAACAATAAAGCCTACGTATTAACATATAAACTGCGGCATCACAAGATTCCTGTGACGCGACCCTCAAACACAATTTTCTGAGTGATGCCGAACTGTCAATCGAATTTGTGCGGTTTTAAATAAATACGTTCTTTTTGGCGACAACTTAAATTGTCAATGCTCCACACTCAACCCACGGATATTTGCGACTACCTATAGCATGCTATCCTAACTCTATAAGATTGTTTATAACAGAGGCAGTAGATTCATACCATCTCCATCTTTGGAAGCTTTCACGCACACATTCAAACATCGCGAATCTCTTGACTTCTGTGAGTATACGTATAATTCTCTGCATAATAAAATTTTTACTGGCTCCTGAATATTTGTAAACAGTAAGGTATATCTCCAAATAAAAATTGTACGATATACAATTTAAAGAATGAGCATTGCCAACAGTGCCATCTCTAATGCAATGCAATGTATTTCCGAGTGTGTGTTTGTGTAATGTATGTTATTTACTGGCTGGACGGATTTTGACCATTTTTGGTTTACTATAAATTCTGTATTTTTGGCATAAGGGGACAGCCATCGATTTTTTTTTCTTACATTGGAACTGTCAGCTTTATAATTCTTTAAAATCGGATTTAACGAATGCAAATGTGTGCATATAAGTTTAGTTTAGTAAGTAGTTTTATTGTTAATCAATATATAGTATCAAGGACCATTAAAACAAGAGGACTGTCATTCTCCGTACTTTCGATCGTACCCCGACCGCAAGGGGATATCCAGGCGAAAACTAGATGGCGCTAAAAAACTAAACATTTACCGATGTTATAATTGAACAAAGAAACATAGTACAGTAACAATTAGTTCGTAAACAGCTAATAATAAATACATTCTAACATTTAAATACTGTGTCAGGCTTGCAAAATTGAATAATTGTAAATAATATAATTCTTATACCAAGCTTTTACATAGATGGCGTTGTAAATATCGGAGAACAGCTTTTTGTATGAAGAATGACAGTCCTCATGTTTTAATGGTCCTTGATAGTATATATGAAAATTATAGATAGCTCTATTAATTTCATCGAAAATATATTAGATACTCATAGCTAGAAATCAGAGCAAAAGTACAAATGTGCTACTTTTGCCTCCGGTCGGTCTACCCTCAGATCACAACGCATCCCTCTTGACAAGATTTCCCATCTTTTCCTTTCGTGAGACATAACTTGCAGTCTTTCCGGATTTACAAGCAGGAAATCCTGAGGTATGCAGCCTCTGGGTGTAGTAAAATTGTTGACAAAATAAACAAAGAAGTATACCGAAGGATAGTACCTATAAGTATGAAAAAGTAGTTTGTTCCGGATGGGAACAAGGAATTTTGGAATAAAATGTAGATTTATAAAAAATACTGTTTAATTACAGTTTCTACAATAATTTTTGTGTAAGTATCGGTTGGCGGTTGGAATGCAAGTGTGTGGCTGCGGAAGGCATAGATGCATGACGCGAGTGTGTGGCGAGCTGTGATTGGCGGATACAATATGTCGCGATATTTAAGCTACTTGATTGGGTGCGTCTCGATATAATGCAAATATGTGTCGTATGTTAGTGTCTTAAGGATTAAATTTGTATGATGAACGCTGCGGCGTGAACATCCTCCCGGGCCTTGAAAGCTCTGCTAAGCTTTCAAGTGTAGCGCTCGGTGGGCAGCAAGCACAGACGATTAAGAGCTCGGCGTATGGTGCCGTGGGCGGTCTTGACGTCGGCGACCCGAGGCACTGCATCGGGTCCATGGAACAGCTTGCTGACTCGTCCTAGGCGCCAGTACAGGGGCGGGGTATCTTCTTTAATAAGCACGAGGTCGTCTAGTTGCAACTCTTTGCTTTTTACTCGCCATTTCGTGCGTTGCTGCAATTCTGCAATATACTCTCGTGACCATCGCTTCCAGAAGTGTTGACGGACTTGCTCTAGGCGCTGAAACCTGTTGAGGCGGAAGTCTCGGTGTCTGTGAAGCTCGGCGACGGCAACGACGTGAGGGGCCTGCCAATTATAAGGTGACCCGGGGTAAGTGTCTGGAAGTCGTCGGGTGATGGGCTGAGAGGACAGAGGGGTCGGCTATTGAGGATAGCTTCGATTTGGGCAAATAGGGAAGCCAGTTCCTCGAATGTTAAGTGGGTTTGGCCTAGTATCCTACGGATATGGAACTTGGCTGAACGGATACCGGCTTCGGCTAACCCGTTAAAGTGAGGAGCGTATGCAGGCGAAAATTTAAACTCTATACCTCGCTGAGCTGCAAAATCAGAAATAGAGTTTTTGTTTAAATTAAGAAATTCATTTATCTCTTTAGCTCCTGCTACATAATTTCTACCATTATCACAGAAAATAAGGCTTGGTTTTCCCCTGCGGGCAATAAACCTTTTTAGAGTTAAAATAAAAGCATCCTTACTTAACTCACTGACAGCTTCTAAGTGCATACATCTATATCTAGTACATATAAATATACATAAATAACATTTTGTTATTTTGCACCCTCGACCCTTTCTGTCAGTAATTAAATATGGACCTGCGAAATCAGTTGCGACTGTACTATAGGGGAAGTCGGGCTCGACACGATTAGGTGGCAAATTACTCATTATATTGACCATGCCTTCGCCCTTGAACCGACGGCATTTAAAGCAATGGTCATATGTGTCCCGAGCTAACTTGCGCCCACCTATGGGCCAGTACTCGTCGCGCACTGAAGCTAATAAAAGTTGAGGTGGAGCGTGCAATAGTCGCTCATGTTCCTGTTGGAATAACAATTTACACAAATGGTGTTTAGCCTTTAGAATTATCGGATATTTTTTATTATAGGGATAGTTTGAACTAGTTATCCTGCCACCGACGCGAACTAAACCTAGATCGTCGATAAAAGGATTAAGAGGGATTAAATTTGATTTGTTAGGTAAAGGTTTTTTATTATTTAAACACTGGACCTCTGTGGGAAAAGAATCTTGTTGTGCAAATTTAATTAATGAATTTAATGCTTTTTTAAGTTCGTCAACAGTTAGTATGCCTGTAACCTTATTTTGGGGGTTGCGAATATTATAAATGAATCTATGAACTGTGGCGCAGACACGCTGGGCTCTGACTAATTTGGAAAACCGGTTAATGTCTATATATGCTGCCGTAGGTGCAGGCTCCGCCACCAAAGCGGGCATCGCTTTTAGTTCGGGAAGCTCGATAGCCTTGGACGATGACATCGGCCATGAAGCTTCATCTAAGCTTAGCCAAGCGGGTCCGCTCCACCATAGGTCAGCGCTTTGGACATTTTGGGGATCTACACCACGAGAACATAGATCAGCTGGATTGTCATTAGTAGGTACATGGCGCCAACACATAGGGTCTGACAGCTCTGTTATAGCTGCTACTCTGTTAGCGACAAAAGTTTTAGTTTTATGAGCTGTTTGTAGCCAGCCAAGTACTACTTTTGAATCCGACCAGAATACGTGACGGTTTATTTCGCAACGCAAAGCTTGTGTGACAGCTGCGCTCAACTCAGCACCCAGAAGTGCAGAACAAAGCTCAAGTCTAGGTATTGTAGTGGCCTTGATGGGCGCGACGCGAGACTTGGCACATAATAGACTTGTGCTTACCTTTCCTTCTCCGTCCGTAGACCTGAGGTAAACACAAGCTCCATATGCTAACTGCGAGCTGTCACAAAAGGTGTGCATTTCAATGTATTTAGGATTGTTGATTAGTACCCGTCTCGGAACAACGAGTGAAGATAGTGCGTCTAGACCTTGAGAAAAGTTTGACCACGATTTTTTTATGTTTTCGGGTACTTCTTCATCCCAGTCTAACTTTAAAGACCACAATGTTTGTAAAAGAATTTTAGGTTTGATTGTGCAAAGTGAAAGTAATCCTAAAGGATCGAAAATTCTAAAAGTTGCCGATAAAATTGACCTTTTGGTATAAGTATCGGTGGGGGTAATTTCAACCTCAAATTGTAAATTATCAGACGTAGGCGACCATCCTATACCTAAAGTACTAGTGGAGTTACTTATTATAAGATCACCCCCTTCGGGTACAGAGAGGTCAGAAAATAAAGTTTGCAAATTGGATCGATATTTTCGGAGATGAAAACAACCTTTCGCGAGCTCATCAGACACCTGGCGTTGAATGTACTTAAGCTCTTCTTCAGAGTCAGCCCCAGTTAGCAAATCATCACAATAAAAGTCCTTTTGAATAATATTTTTTATCGTGGGGTCAGTACACTCATCGCCAAGTTGCCAGATGCACCTGGTGGTGAGAAAACTTGCACTTGAAAAGCCGTAAGTGACGGTTTTTAATCTTAAAGTGCGAAGAGGTTCATTTTCATTGTCCCGCCATAAAATCAGCTGTAAGTCCCTATCTAGGGGGTCAATTAGGACTTGGCGGTACATTTTCTCGAGATCGCCTGAAAGTATATACTTATATTGACGAAAGCGTATGAGTATATTAAATAGGGAATCCTGTATTACAGGTCCTACCATTTGCAGATCATTGACAGAGAAATTTGAAGAGCTGCGCGCCGAGGCGTCGTACACCACGCGAAGACGCGTAGACTCGCTTTTGTTCCTGATAACAGGATGGTGAGGTAGAAAAAAGTGGGGGCCAGTAGGCCTTGGGATAGGTGAGGGCTCGAGATGATCGAGTTCGGCGTACTCGTGAATGAAATCCGAGTACATTTGTTTTAGTTCGGGCTGCTTCCTAAAGCGCGTTTCGAGACTTAGGAACCGGTTCTTGGCTAACGAATAAGAGTTACCTAAACAATCCTTATCGTCACGAAGCGGTAATCGAACGCAAAAGCGACCATTTTCTAGGCGGTAGGTATTAGACAGGTAGTGCTGTTCGCACATTTTTTCTTCTTTAGTGTAGGCATGAGACTGAGGAACATTTTCTAATTCCCAGAATCTAGATAGTTCATCATTGATATTAGGCAAGTTAGGTTCTTTTAATAAGAAATTGCAATGAGTGATTTTATTGGATGATTGTAGTTTTGTTGGATTAGGTAAGATAGGCAGGGGGCCTCCGACGAGCCAACCCAGTTTCGAACTACGCAGAATGGGATCATGCTGCCCTAGCGAATGCTGAGTGGTACCTATTAGGTCCCAAAATAGATCAGCACCTATCAGCATGTCTATGGACGAAGCCCTATAGAATTCTGGATCTGCGAGTTGAAAGCTGGATAAATTGTAGCGACTAACGTCAAGAGAAACCTTAGGTAGTTTGTCTGCAATTTTAGGTATAACTAGGCAAGTCATGTTGACATTGAATTTGTCATTTAGCGACTGAAGATGTAGGGCACAACGCTTTGTGTGCGTTTTTATAGGCGTGTCTGACAGTCCGACTATACTGACGTTTGACGGCTGAGTAGTCAGATTCAACATTTGCTGTACCTTTTCGGTAATGTATGAAGATTGGCTCGCGCTGTCGAGTAGAGCTCGAACTGTCAGTGTTTTGTTAGTAGTTGGGTTTTTTAGTTGAACTTGGGCAGTACACAACAACACATCGGTATTAGTCATGGCGGCTAAACTTGTACTAGTGCCGCTGGGACTGGGAGTTTCCGATTGATTTGAAACATGTAACAACGTATTATGTTTTTGTTTACAAGAGCGACAAGAACCTGGCAACCTACAAGTTTGAACCTTGTGACCGACCCGTAAACAATTCTCACACATATTCTGTGAAGACACTAAAGCAACCCTGTCCTCTGGTGTTTTCGCTTTAAATGTGGTGCATTCGTAAAGAAGATGGTTACCTTGGCACACGATACATTGTTGTAATACTTTAGGCGAAGGAGGAGTTGTTGGTTTAGACGTGAGCGCAAATGCTTTGCTTTGTATTTTAGGCGAGGGCGGCGGTGGCAGATGTTTAGTCTTGTCGTGTCTTTGTCTGTTAACTGTCTCTAAAACATTAGCGCGGGATTTTAGGAAATCAAAGAAATTATCTAATGTAGGAATTTCCGGCAACGTATTTCTATGTTCCTCCCATTTAAAACATGTGTTGCTGTCTAATTTGGCTGACACCATATAGATAATAAGAACATCCCACTTGTCGGCAGGTAGTCCTAGCGTGCTGAGAGCTCGCAAGTTTTTAGTGATGTGATCAACAACAAATCGAAGTGACTTGTTGGTCTCTCGCACGGAATCAATACTAAATAAAGCCTTTAAGTGATTGTTTATTAATTGTCGTTTGTTATCGTAACGCTTGCATAGAAGTTGCCAAGCCTCGGAATAATTGGAATCTGAAACTTCTAAGTTACACAGAACGCGAGCGGCTTCCCCTTCCAGATATGAAAGAAGATAGTGAAACTTGTGAATATTTTTAATTTTATTGTTGTCATGAACTAAAGAGGTATATGTTTCCTTAAATTCAAGCCATTTAAAACAAGAACCGTCAAAATTGGAAATTTTAATAACGGGCAAACGAAATCCGAGTACATCACTATTGTCGTGATGACACTGCGAAGAACAACTTGTATTATTTAGATTATTTTCTCTGGAAGGTGAATTGGCTTCTAGAAAATCTTGTGCAATCGAAATATTTGTGTCAAATTCTTGTTCGAAATTGTCACGAATATTTAATTCGTCGGCTTGGTTAGGCTCACTTAAAATCTCTATTTGACTTTGCACCTCATCGTAATCACTGAATAAAGATTGCATTCTCGTTAATATCATCGAAAGTTGTTTAATTTCCACTGACGAAACATCTTCTAATGATGTTAAATTATCTAAATAGGATTTAAACTTTGTTACGCGGCCTTTAATAGAACTACGTCTAGTTTTAAGCACTTTAAGTTGATCTTCGGGTTTTAAATCGGAAGACATCTTTAGAAATTATCGAAATGCAACGAAAGAACGCAAATTTTAAGTAAACAAGTTATGTAATTGCATACGATACGCTCCTCGCTTAGTCGATCTGCCAACGCGGCGTGCCGTTCAGCCGGGCGATAATGAACTCTCGGTCCGCTGCGTAGCCCGCTATGCGCCCGCGCAGCGTTCCTTGGCCAAGTGATGCACAGATGGTAGAAGTAGGTCACTGGAATAGCGGAAAAAAATGCACGGCTAAGCAGCTGATAGAATGAAATAGAAGCGGGGCGTCTAGGAAAAACAAGCGGCTAGATGCTTGGTGAAAATGATTGAAGTTGAATGCGTGATTACTAGAGTAAGATTTTAAAGAAATTATAGATTTTTTTATAGGCACTCGTAAATATAACTTACGAATAAATTAGATGAACGGAAAATAGGCTTGTGCATAGGTTTATAGTTGCATAAAGCGTGAATTTCGTTGAATATATAGGTGGACAACTTGCAAATATAGTTTGAATAGGTATTTACTTCTATTATCGCCTTGCTTTTAGCTTAATAATGTGTTTGGATGCTGAATAGGCAATGATTAGCAAGTGCAATTAGCTAGAAGTATATATATAGATAGTAGAACCGATTAGAACATTCGAGAAACTAAAATCTCCACTGGCACAAATCGAAGAGGAGAGAACTAGGAGAAAGTAAGGAACGGGCTCACTTGACAATAGGGCAGGCAGGTAAAGTAGGCACTGGCAGGGCACGTGGCACGGTGCTAGGTAGCTGCTGCGAAGTAGGCGTGTGTCCGTCTTGGGGCGCGTCTGTGCGACGCTCTGGAGCGATGGGTCTGGCTGCACGATGCACGATGTAGGCGCAGCTGATGCCTTGGTACTTGTCCAGGAATCTAGGCGCTGCACGGCGTACTCGTGGCGATGACCTTTGGTCGCTTGGGAACAAAGACTCTGCTACTGGAACTTCTGTCTCCGAATATTTGCTGCAGTGTCCTGTCACGGTCGCCACTTTGTTCCGGATGGGAACAAGGAATTTTGGAATAAAATGTAGATTTATAAAAAATACTGTTTAATTACAGTTTCTACAATAATTTTTGTGTAAGTATCGGTTGGCGGTTGGAATGCAAGTGTGTGGCTGCGGAAGGCATAGATGCATGACGCGAGTGTGTGGCGAGCTGTGATTGGCGGATACAATATGTCGCGATATTTAAGCTACTTGATTGGGTGCGTCTCGATATAATGCAAATATGTGTCGTATGTTAGTGTCTTAAGGATTAAATTTGTATGATGAACGCTGCGGCGTGAACATAGTTTATAAATCGAACTTCCAAAATACTTGTTTCTTTTTCGTTATTTTAGGGTTAAGAAGTAACTACTCGACATTACTTTTATCAACCACAACACACACACACTGGTCCCATGCCAATATAGCCGAGTTACCATGCCAACATACCAACGATACCAATCTCTGTGCATTGGCAGGTATAAGGATTTAACTTTGCATTTAACGTCAAAATGGAATGAATAATATGTTATTTGAAGGGGTGCGGCGATTTAAGCTGAATAAACGTAAGAAGCATACTTACTTAAAATACTATAGAAATCCCGGGAATATGTAAATGGCCCAATAATACCTACTCGGTTCACTTGGACCGTCATCATCAGGCATCGGAAATTCCGATGCTTTATGGAATCGACTTCTTAAAATTTTGATTTTAATAACGTAGATTCCGGGATTCAGCGATTGTACAAAACGTCACGATAATGTAGTACGTCGCAAATAAGTTTAGGTTTTGTCTATTTTAACCCGACTTCAAAAAACGAGTACGTGGAAAATAACTTCAAATAAGTAGTTCATTTAAATACTCAAATAGGTAGTATGCGTTTATTACAGTTTAATAATAATAAGTTACTTTAGAAATTCCAGGAAATTTAATAATAAAAATAAATTAAGTATATAAACATCGGAATTTCCGATGCCTGGTCATCATGCCAAACAGCAGTGCACCGTCTTTTTGGCTTCGTCTTCCGTTTTTAGTTTTCTATCCTTGTCGTTCCTCATTTAAGTCCACAGCAAAGACGTTGTATTTGTAAAATCCAATAATTAAAATTTGCTTGTTTAAATATAGTTATAAACCTATATCAATATAAAATAATCTTTATTTTGTAAACAATAAAATTTAAATAAAACAATAACAATATGAACTAAGACTATACTTTGATCAATCGGTTGTTGAATTTCGTTCCAATATAAACGTTGTATTCAACAGCGAGATGTTTCTATATTTTGCACATTCACAAGAAAGTAATAATGATTCCATGCAAGCCACGCACGCGCATGTGGTTGTCCCCGGTGCCCACCCGTCCATAAATCACAGATTACTCGACCGATCGAGTGGAAAATTGAAATTCATACGAATATACAATTCAACCAACCACCGCACCGTCACCCACTTCCTAATTCCTATTTATATTCGGATTCAGCGGTATAACATTGAAGTTAATTCTTGAAGGTCCCTGAAATCATATAATTATCTCAGGTTACAATTACTCTCGTATATCACCGCAAAGTCATCTGTAGGAATAATTCACACGTTGACACGCAATGCGCGTAAATTAACAAGCCGAAAGCGACATAGCGCTGGAAACTACGCCGCATTTCTGTAATAGCTGTTGGTACGATGCGATGTACCTACTAGTAGCTTCTGATGTATTAATAACTAACTAATTAGTAAAATAATTTGCACAAAAGTACTTTATGGTACTGATGAATTTTTATTTGGGACGAATCAAAAGCATTTACCTAAACATATTATTTAAAAATGCTTAAAACTAGAATTGAACAAGCAGCTTGTGCCGAACAGGGCTCACACTCTCCTACTTAAGCTCCTAGGTCGCTAGTAAGCCTGTCGAACTTAGTTACGTACGAATCTTTGTACAGGATCAACTAATAGTGCATGGGCATTGAACACGCCGATTTATAAAAAAAATCATATAATAAACATAGTTTATTGATACGTGTTGCGTAAGGTACCTACAGAATATTATTGACCAATATGTAAATGGAAAACCAAAAAGCGTTCCGATTTTTTTATTTTTCGGTGAACAAATTCTAATCTAAGTATACAGATCATAAAATCATAGCAACTAGCAAGACTCTGTAGGTAGGTAGTACATTCAATATTTTTCCAAAAAGAGTAAGTACATAAGTAAGTGACGAAAGTTACAAACCATTATTTTTTATTTTTGTCTGTTTGTCTTAAATATCCGATCAATTTCCATGAAATTTTGGTAGGTAGTACACCAAATTTCATGGAAATTGTCAAAACATAAAATACTTTTTATCCGACTACGGCGAATCAAAGAAAAATACAACTAACTATTTCCCCTCTGTGAACGAAATTTCAGCACTATTTAGATTTTAATAAATATTTCGTGTAACTAAAGACATAAAACATCACTCTTCTGACATTAAATTACAGGCTGGTGGTATAAGTTGGTAGGGAGCCGGCGCGGGCGGAGTATTTGTGCCGATTAATAAAACAAACGAGAGACTGAACAGGCACGCAATTCATTAGCGATTAAAAGCTCATAGCTTTTCTATTAAATACCATTATTTATACACCGTATTTACAATGTAATATGATAATTAACACACTATTATGGAGGATAAATAAATAATTAAAAGAAACGAAACGCAGGGAATGGATTAATTCATTTTTAAAACATAAGACAACTTTAAGACATAAGACTAGATAGGCTGCAAAGGTCTCAAAACTAAAAGTCAAAGTGAAAATAGGTAACGTATCGGTATCATAGGTAGAAAATCACAGTTTTATGGCATTAGTAATGGGCGTAACGACATAGTCCACAATGAAAGCCGTGAAGCATACAGCCCAGCTCCGCCTCCGCAATCCTACTCGGCCTTCTCGACTTGCTATCGATTTCGAATGGCAATCTACTCGTATCATGCTCTTCGCATATCCAATTCAAAACTAATCGCTTAACTCTTCCCGCTGCTGCCACTATCAAGCTATTGTACGGGTCAATGCCGCTAAACAAAGATCGACACGGTGTATGGATACGTTACTAACTATATGTACCTATATTCGAATACGTGCAACCAAGTAAAAGACAAGACGAAGAGCTATATTTGTCCAAGTCGCAGCAAACACTGAACGACACTGTACTGTAGTATTGTATGTGCACTAAGTCTAATTGAGAGAAATAAGTAAGAAAGAAAACATTTCTTTTATTTCTTATTATAGTTATGAGTTTTAAACGGGATAAATCATACTTTTATGTGAACATGCAAGATATCGCGATACTATTTTAGTTGTATATCGTAAGTTCTTCAGTGGGACAGTAACATTCCTAGGTAGTTACATATTCTTTCGGTATATCTTTATTCTCTTAGATTAGGCTTTTTTACAATATACATATATATATATATTTATATATATATATATATATATATATATATATATATATATATAAAGTAAAATACAACATGAAATTACAAAATATAAACACTTTATAAAAAACCTAACCTAGGTTGCCGCTGGCAGCGGGGCGGGGCCCGAGCTACCAGTGGTTAGGGCTGCAGAGAGAGGAACCTCCAACCTCCTGACAGTCCTGACTATGCGCGCCGTGTCCAAATAAAGCCGTGTAAAGTACCGCTTTCTGTATCTGACCCTTGATCCAGCCATCTAGCGAGAGTCTCTTGAGATGGTGATCTCTTCGCTATAAGCCCGTTCGCCGGAACGACTATCGGAACAATGATCGTCGAATCAACATTCCACATGGCGGTAACCTCGTGAGCCAAGTCAAGGATTGACTTGCTGAGCTTGTCCTTCTCGGCCTTCACGAAGTTCTCGTCATGGGGGATGGTGATGTCGACGAGCACTGCACGGCGCTCGTAAATCGATCTATCAAAACAATATCAGGCTTACTGGCTACAATAGACCTGTCCGTGATGATAGATCGATCCCAATAGAGCGTGGCACGAACATTTTCGAGAACCGGCATTGATGCGTACTTATAGTATGGCACCTCAGACCCCACAAGACCATATCGTGTCGAGTCGTGTCCAATGCGCGCAGCGACGTAGACGCATTGATGACTAATTAATTAATTAATTGCGGAATTAGCGCGGCACGGCCGCTGCTAATAGTTTTGAAACGATGAGTAAAACCGTCGTGAATAAGCTCCTCACCTTTCTGCTGCGGATACTGCGGGAAGATGAGTTGGACGCGGAGCAGGTGTGTTTGGCGAGCTTCAGTGCTACCGACATCTACGCAGCGAAGAAGGTGCTGTTCGAGTCCCTCGGGATCGCCGGCACAGTTATACCTCACCGGAGAGGAGACGAATCCGGAAAAAAATCCCTTAAGGACATCGTTGATGTTCTGAGGGAGCGAGAGAGCGACTTGCCTGAGTTCGTGGCGACGGAGGTCTCCAGATTGCCGTCCTGCATTCCAGAACATGTCGACGTGAGTGGCCTGCTGAAGGAAATCGTGGCCCTTAAAGCAGGCATGGCTGAAATTTTGAGAAAATTTGACGATTCACAGGCTACTATAGCCGAGTTACGCAAAGAAATCATCAGTTTGCGTAATAGTGCCCCAGAAACTCGGTCACCAGTGACGTCAAATTCCAAGAGTAATGACCGGGCGTCAAGTGTCGACTCGGTCAGTTTGCATGTTGCTGACACTGCGCATGCCGTTCCACTGCCCGCGTGCCCCCTCCGCGCCGGGCCTCCCCCCGCCCCTTCGTCTAAATCACGTCATCGCTATGCTGATGCCGTAGCCGGTCGGTCTGTCGCAGCCAATCGGAGAGACGCGCCATCAAGAGCGCGTGAAGTTCGGGTTCCTCCAAAGGAGAAGCCCCCGCGCACCGATGTGGATAAGGAGGGCTTCACAATGGTGTCGAGGAAGCGCAACCCGCGCAAGAGTCAGTGTGGTACTGCAGAACCGGTCGGTTCTGGTCTGCGGGTCGCCACACCGGGCAAGGCGCTATATGTATCGCGCCTACATTACACCGCCACGGCTGATGAGGTGGCGGAGTACGTTCGTCAGAAGACCGGCTTCTCGCTGAGGGTGTTCCAGCTGCGTTCGCGCCACTATGTGCACTTCAGCTCGTTTGTGGTGCGCGTGCCGCGGCCGCTGCAGGAAACCATCGCAAGTGCTGACTTCTGGCCGAAGGGTGTCGTGTTTCGACGGTTTCGGGGCAACCTGCCGAATCCTACACCAGAGACGACGATGCAACGGGGCCACGCCGTTTCGTCGCCTAAATAGTTATTTTATTTCTACGTTTCATGACGCATTGGTTTTTTTACTGTAATGTCATGTTAACATGTATTAATAAATAAATAAATAAAATAAAATAAATATCGAACAGCAAGTTGCCGGTGAATGATCCTGGCTACTTGATTATGTCTGTGCAAGTACTCGCCGTTAGCTAGATGGGAACAACTGGAGATAATATGCCTTATAGATTCCTTTATTATTACAAGAATACAAGCTTTTATTTAGTTTCACCTGACCCGGTGTGTGTGTGTGTGTAATCAAATCTTGATCGAGTTCTTTGGACGCCACGCCACTGGTAGCCATAGAATCATCTAAATTACAGAAGATACAATTACCATGTTTGGGCTCATTTGATTAGTTTTGACGTGCAGTTTGCGATTATACAAGAATAGTACAGACAACAAAAAAACTTTATGGCATTTAGTTCACTTTTTGTATGATAAGTTTTCTTTCATAATAGTATTTTATGCAACAGTTGTATAAGAAGGTTCAAAAAATGCGAATTGCGTGAGTTGCGATACGAGCCGCGAATGCGGCGAGTATCGCAAATAGAGACGCAATGAGCGTTTTTTGACTTAATTATACAACGTTGCATACAATACTTTTTCTACGACTAGGTTAAAATATAAAATACATGGACGTCACGCGTGTCTCGTCCGGTCTCTCCGAGTGTGTACAGCCGGCATGACAGTTGTGTCTATGGTAAACTTTTTTTTGATATGGCTGGTGACACGATGTGACGATAATTAAAATACTTTTTTTTATGTTGGCATCAATTAATTTAATTCGGAAAGTTTTGTTTTTCTTATGAATCGTAGGAATTTAATTGTTTGTTAAGTTGGTAGTTGTGAATTTTTATCGTGAAGTTAGAATTGAGCGCTTAATCCTTGACCTAAGTTTAACCTAGATTTAGAAGTCTGTGGATGCTAGCAATAACGTAAAGTGACTATAACGACACTAGTGCTGTTATGGGGAATAGAGTATAGACTTCTCTGAACTCATATTATGTATGTTCTTATATTAGTGTTCGTGACCAAGTAAAAGACAGATAACAGTACAGGAGTAGAAAAATAACGTTATAGCTGTAGCTTCTTAAACATAAAGTGCCTAAAGCACAAGAGTGAAAATTACGAGCTTTTCGCATGCTTAGATACTGCAACTTAAAAACCGCTTTACAAAATGTACCTAACATAATTGACCCTAACCTAACATAATTGGCCGGTCGTATGTCTGTTCTCGTCTAGGTCGCAATCCTCGAGCGATTTTCGTGAATATTTGTGAGCAGTAGGCTTATGATGCTACGCTTTGTCGCGCAATAAATAAATGATAAAGCATTTGTCACGTTCTGACAAATAGTGTGTGAAAGTGACGGATACTTTATCACTTATTTATTGCGTGACAAAGCGTTGCATCATAAGCTTACAGGTTCGATAATTATACCAACATTTTTGTCGATTCAATTTTTGATATTTTCTTTATTTTTCACTCGCGAGATCTACAGCTCATAAAGCTACTGTGGAGCTACTAGCAACTATAACTAACTAAGACATTGATTTATTTAAATTATAAGAGTCATACTCATTATACCTCACAAAAACTTACTAATTTTACGTTTTGTTCGTGGAAATTCAGTCTGTAGATGAATGTTCTAGGAAAATAAATGCTGAGTTTCCGGTTATAAAAATTATCATCTTATCCAAGATTCCAAGCGCAATTTCATCTCGAGAGAAATGACGTTAAACTAAACCTAACCATTTGCGTCACATTATGGATTTTTACGAGCCGTATAACGAGCGCTTCTCGTTACCGATAGTGACACAATAGTATTTTACGCACCCAGGGCGGTTAAATAAAGAATGACCCAGATCGCGTATTTGGTGCCACGAGCCACAGATGAGAATGATAAATACGCGATCTAGGGCCTTTTTGGCTACCGCCCATGGTGTGTGCACAATTTTAAGTCGCCCCCTGGCCAGGAGATAAAATTCGCTTCCCGATTAAGGGCGCGGAAAATGCTGCTTACTGCCTGTCGTGACGTACAATGAAATAAAAGTATCACATCAAGAAGCGTAACGAGGGTGGTGCCAGGCAGGGCACGTGCCCTGGGCGCCAACAAGGGGAGAGGCCGCAAAAAAGTAACTACCTATTAAAGAAAATACAAAAGCGCGAAATAAAAAAGTCTTGAATGCAATGTCTCTGAATTCACGTCTATCTTTCCAAAGCCACACGCTTTACATGCAAAAAATGAGTTATTACGACGACATGCCTTCACATATGTGAGGTTCTCATGGGATAAATAGTGCGCATTATGGATAATGGATGACTTTCATTATTAATGACACATAATACTGCAATCAGATGGATCAGTATTTGATTGGTATATATGTCGCAGTGAAATGGCCAAAACCGCGATTTGGTCAAATCTCTAAGGGATATGTCCAAATCACGCAGGATGTTAAAATGGCGAATCCATTTTAACTTTTGCCTAGAAAAAATCAGTAATTTGATCAAATCCCTGAGTCTGTTTAGTGAAATGACGAAATCCGCCAAACTCGTTTTTTTCATTTCACTAGATTTGTTTAGTGATTTGACAAAATCCCCGACACTCGTCAGTAAGTTGACAAAACGATCTCGCAAAGTTAACTCATTTTAACATTTCACTAGACACGTTCAGTGAAATGATAAAAATCTCAACTCTAGTACAGACAGATTAAGTCGCCCGTGCCGTCGTGCGTGTTCCCTCCCTTTTGCACCTTTCCGTTCCCCGCTGACGCCCTTACGTGCTAGGCACCGGCCCACGTTTTCACTTGAATGTTTAGATTTGTATAAAAATAAATAGCCGTAGTTGAAAATCAATGCCAGATCCACTTTGTGATTTTTATCAAGTGCCTCAGAGAGATGATGATCTCCCGACAGATATTAAAATAATGACGCGTTGGGTCGATTCCCTAGCGGAATTCAGTGATTTGATCAAATCTCCAGTCCGTTTTAGGAAAATGAAAAAACTGGCTATTGGACTTTCTCATTTCCCATACAGATTTCATCAAATCCCTTAACTGTTTTAGGGAAAAGATAAAACAAGTTATTATTTATGGCAATTCAGTTTTAATATTTTACTAAATAAGCCTAGTGATCTCATCATATCCCTAAACAGTTTTAGTAAAAAGATAAAATAAACGAACTATAGCAATGTGATCGGTAGGTAATCCTACTTCCTAAAGAATTGTGATGATTTAGTGAACTTAAATTCAGGGTACATATTTGTTTTGTTTAATGCATGTAAAATACGGTGTTAAATATTAACTGGAATCACTTAAATACAATGAGCTGACTACGTCGTCAAATTTCTAGTTAGGTAAAACTGACAGTAGAAGAGATTACATCAGTCCTTTTTCTTTATGATTCTAAATAAGGTAAAAATAATACACATACGCTTGAATTGCCTCTCCTTATCCTGGCAAGGCTGGGTGAACTGGAACTTCCCTAAACAAAAAATATTTTTTAATGAAAAGGTAGGTAATTTTATAGCAAACACTCAAAACGCATAGGAATGCCTTTACCAAAGTTGGCAAATTTAGAATTGTCGCGATTTAGAGGTTTCATTTTTAAACCTTATTTGTATGATATTTCTATCTTGAAAAAAGTACAATAACACCTTGTTGTTTTATTTATCTGTTGCTTTAGTTTGGCAATGTAATTTCCTGATAAAACCGACTGCCTTCATTTGCCACATTTACGTTTAAACTAAATAATTTTCAATCAAATATAGTACTACCAAGATATGAGGTGGTAACCCGAGCGGATTTATCCCTTATGATGCATACAAAATTGCTGCCATTAGAAATAAAGATGAGGGAAGTTCACCGTATGGCCGTATATCTAACGTATCTTAGACTATGGCTTAAAGCTTACAAGGAAGGGTACCCAACTGTCCGACTCCGATTTGATTCATTTTGATATATGTTATAGAGTAGTCTAAAATAGCAGACACGTATTTTTTTAGTTGCCCAAGTTCAACTTTTTAGGAGATATTGTCCTTCATAGTACTGAAAAGTCCCTCCGACTTCTACAGAAAAAAAAATTTAGCAAGTTTCTAGTTAATTACTGGTTTCATTATATGTTGGAGAACATGAAAAAAGAATAAACACGTGTGAAAACATTTTTTCTTCTTGAGTCGGACATTAGGGTATTGGGTACCCTTCCTTGTTAGTTCACTACGTCCACAGCACATTTAATGAAAATGGCACTATAAACACGGTAATATTTAGGCCTCCTCCGTGATATAGACAAATGAGAGAGAGCATGGTATCAATCAACACGAACTCGTTCTGTCATGAGTTATGTTATTATGTGCCAGGAATTTATTGATGACAACGCAAATCAAATAAATGCCGAACTCCACACACACACAAACACGTGAATAGTGAACTGTCGTCTGTTGGCACTGTTGGCAGTGGTGTAACTTTAACGAGGTTGCTGGTGGCTCAATCACGCGACTTACAGTAGTGCAATGCAAATATTCGCCGTCAATATCATTTATCCATATACATATATATATAATAAAAGCGTAGCTATATATAGCTAGATTAAATTTAATATGTATAATTGGCAATATATTTATGTTTGGTTTTTATGGTACGGTAATATAAATTTATGTGTATTCAAAACTTGCCCTGTTTTCTTTGTGGAAGATAATGACTTAAATTTTCCAGTTTGTCTATCGTATTTCATCTCAGTTATTCTTTCTCAAAGGTTAGCTGGAAGAGATTCCTTACAGGTATAAGTTCGCCCTTGTACGCCAATGATATTTGTACTGTTTCTGTTTGATTTTATGTGCAATAAAGTACATACAAAAACGTAGCAAGATTGTGTTTCTACTAGAGATGGGCCGACTAGTCGGCAACGCCGACTATTCGGCATCATTTGTAGTCAGCCGATTAGTCGGCGACTAGTCGGCAAAAAATGCCGAATATTTGGCACTATTGCCTAGCGGAGAATATAGGACACAGAAGAAATTAAACCATATTTTTCTTAATTGTTTTATATTTTTACGTACTTTTTTTATTTTTTTTTTATTTAAAGGTCTACAAACTGGATGATACAAACTAACTGTAATAACAAATGGATAGCTCACTTAAGACACTTTTCGTACACCCTAAAACAGTAGACACAACATGCCTAATAAATAAACAATAAACAGTGCAGTTATTTTGCAATCTATGAAAGATTGCATATTATAAATACATATACCAAAAAGAAAGTTACACAGAGAGAAACATACAGTCAATTAAAAAAATAAATAAAGAAAGAAAGTCTATTACAAAAGTACAAAAAACTAAGTTAAACATTACTGGTTTGACGAAGTATGAAAATTTAGTTAATTTACTTTTACCTTAAGTTTAAGTTTAGCTGAGGCTAAGGAACATGAGAAAATATCAAATTTAGACATGATGCTAGTGTATGATGCTATCATTCTATACAGAGGTGCATGCCTACCTATGTTTGTACGACAGAGAAGGAAAGAGGGGCTTTCTGTTGCACAGACGACTGCCCGCGCGGGGGACAATTAACTTAACATATTTTACGAGAACAAGCTCTGGTCTGGACTGTCTACTAAACTGTGTAAAAGTTTATATAGAAAAAGAATGTCTCAAGTTTTTCGTCTATCTGACAATGATTCCATTTTGTAGTGTTCAAGCCTTGATTTATATGACGGCATAATTTTGCATTTTTTGCATACTTTACTCAAATACAAAAAGAAATAATCAACTTAATTAAAAACTGATCAAAACACGAACGCGTGACAACAAATGGCAGGGACACGAAGCGAACCGAGCGTTTCCGATTGCACCCGAACATAGCTAATAACTATGATCGGCAATGCCGACTAGTCGGCCGATTAATCGGCAAATTGAGAACCGATTAGTCGGCCGACTAGCTAGTCGGTAAAATCCGTAGTCGGCCCATCTCTAGTTTGTACATAATTTTCCAAAAACGTAACTGGGGAATTTTGAAAATAAGTAAGAAAACGTACAATGTACGTCGTACATAAATTATGTTTTTGCAATTTTATCGGTTTATCTGTTTGTGCGCGCATTACGCAAAAACTACCGATTTTTATAAAATTTGTCATACAGGTAGATAATGACTTAATGACCCAGGTTAATACAGAGAATACTTCTTACCCAACGCAAAATAGTACATTACATAACTATGGCGGCAAAACAAAGAAAGGCCGACATCGCTGATGTTTGCTGCCCGAGCTGCAAGCGAGGGACGTAAATATGAGATGAGATCGCATATTGTCAAATACCTGTGATCTGAGACATTCTTTGTTTTACCGCAAACGAGACATTTGGCTTATTTCATCTCCGCGGACGAATTTGCGGGTATCTTCTAGTACTTAATGTATAATTTGACGAATGAACTAGTAATAAATAGTTGGTAAATAAACAAAATAATTTATTTCTGCAAGTAGGCCCGCCCTCAAGGGCTCTTTTACAAGTCTGATTCTTTTCTTTTGGCGCTTCGGGTAGTGACCTTCTGGTGAAAAGAAGCGCCGGAAGAAACTCACCAGTTTCTCTTTTCATAAATATAATATAACAACAATTATGACATTATTACATGTGATTTCATTAATACTTATACGCTACATTAAACTTAAAACTATATTTGGGCTTTTTTATTAAGTGCGTTCCTAACTGACAGTTAACAGGTCGTTACAGAACTGACGATTAGTGTCAAACTCCATACATTTCGTTACGGACTGACAGGTTAGACGGTATTTGAACATAGCTTAAGTTTCGCCTAACCGTACATTTTAAAATAAAAATGCCCATTTATGCCACACCTGGCCATAAAGTGGCTTTTTCCGCACGCTACGCGTACGGAAAAAGCCGCTTTCTGGCCAAGTGTAGACATAAAATGATGTACACAACACGGGAGATAATAAAGTCCTCGACCGCATAATTACGTCCCTCGCTTGCGGCTCGGGCCGCAAACATCTGCGATCTCGGCATTTCTTTGTTTTATCACCCTAGTTGTGTAATGTACTATTTTAGAGATGTAAAGTGTCTCTTAGCGAGGCTGGTGTGGTCCGTATAAATCGGAGCAACAAGCGGGTCGACATATTTTAACCTCCAATAACAACGGTTATTACTTATTACTACATAATTCAAATATCAACGTATAATAGGGACCAAATTGACGGGCAATTTTGTAACAGCGCAGCGCGGCGCGCCGCGCGGCGGCAGCGGCGCCCGCCCGCGTTTCAGGCCTTCTCAACAGCCTAACTTCGGGTCGTAGGTAGGTACATATTATTGAATAGGTATAAAACTTTTAAAGAACACATCAAATAACAGCGCTTTTTATGAATGTTAGTTACGATTACGAGTCCTGAAAGAACAATTTTATTACTGGAAAGGTATTCAAAAGTTCTTATTTGGAACAGACGTAAAAATATTTTAAAATAAATGCGGTCTTAAGCGGAGAGCCAGTTCCCAAACTTTACATATTTTATTGAATTTACTTACAAGCACAAAGTCTATAAAAAAGCTTTGCCATGGTGTTTATTACGGGAATCATTCAAATTATTGGAACTTTGTCTAAACCTACTTAGTGCGAAATTATTGGAACTAAAATCGCCTCCACAATAGGCTAGACGTTAGTTAGATTATTAATAGTACATTACACAACTAGGTGGTAAAACAAAGGAAGGCCAAGATCGCAGGTGTTTGCGGCCCGAGTTGCAAGCGAGGGACCTAAATATGCCATCGAGGGCTTTCTTTATTACCTCCCGTGTTGTGTATACATCATTTTATGTCTACACTTGGCCAGAAAGCGGCTTTTTCCTTACGCGTAGCGTGCGGTAAAAAACACGTTATGGCCAGGTGTGGCACAAAAATATTGTACACTCAGGAAGTCGGCCGGAAGTTTGTCGATTTTTAATAATTTGATAAACCAAAAAATACGTGTTCCATATTTTTCCATAATCTAACAGACAGACTAAATAGAATGATATATGTATTTTTAACCCAGTCGTCATCCCTATTGGAGTTTACGCGATTGCATGTATCTGGAACTTTAAATAGGTATCTAAGTGTGATAGGCCAGCGGTCGGCAACCTGCGGCCCGTTAATCGCTCACTTGCGGCCCGCGAGCCTAACTGGCTATTTTGCATTTAAAGGTCGCTATATTCCGAATTGTATAAAATCACAATTAACAAAGTGCGGCCCGCATCAATTTGGTTTGCTACTATGATGTGGCCCTTGGCTGCTAAAAGGTTGCCGACCGCTGTGATAGAGTAACCAATGTATACAGAGTGCAATGGACTGTAGTTCAAAATATGCGCGAATAAACCTCATGAAGGTTTTACAATACCAAAAACGGCAGGATTACTGGTTTTAAATATACAAATATATAGTCCGACTCTTCCCAGGTGAATTTTTCGCTTCGAGCCCTAATCTTTCAAAGCCAGGCGCCAGGCGCTACAAGCTAGCTAGCGCCAAACAAAGGCCATTGTATCTATTATGGCAAAGTTGCCATAATAGATACAATGGCCTTTGTTTGAAACATTAGGGCTCGAAGCGAAAAATTCACCTGGGAAGAGTCGGACTATACCTATTTTATTGCAGATCAATCAAAACACATTATAAATTAATTTAAAACGGCAGACAACAGCCGGTCTTATAGCTAAAAAGCGATCGCTTCCAGACAACCTTTGGGTTATGCGCTTGTGTTTTCATTAATAAAACACCTTACACGGTGTAGTATTTTTAAAACCGAAAGGATCATAATTCGTACCCTTGGTAAAATAAAGCCCTATGTGACATTACGTCCAAAGTGCTTTTATCACGCGAATGTTACACAAATGCTGTAAACTATACGAAACAAACAGATTTTTTTTCTATCATTATTAGTTACTTAAATAAAGCGAAAACAGACGTATGTGATTAAGCGAACATAAAACAAAGCCGTATCTCGCACGTCGCACCAAAATAGGAAAAAATGGATACAGGGTGCAATAAGGACGCATGTGTACATACGTTGGCTATAGCTTGGTGCAATATAGCCGTAAGTACACATGCTGCCCAATATTTCCGAAAATAATTAAAATGAACTACTGCTTATTAAATAGAGTGCGTTTTTGTAAGAACACTGGTAAAATTTTATAAACCTAACATGAAGCATATCAAAGTTATCCACAAATATTCATTGACAGAATCTTTAAACGCTTCCCCTGAAAAGTCGTCATTTTGCAGATACGGCTTTATTTTACCAAGGGTACGCCGTGCAATAAGGACGCATG
This sequence comes from Eudemis profundana, assembly GCA_947034925.1. NCBI lineage: Eukaryota > Metazoa > Arthropoda > Insecta > Lepidoptera > Tortricidae > Eudemis > Eudemis profundana. The sequence goes on from OX344794.1 coordinate 35,525,651, forward strand.
TGTACATACGTTTGCTATAGCTTGGTGCAATATAGCCGTAAGTACACATGCTGCCCACTATTTCCGAAAATAATTGAATAATTAAAATGAACTACTGCTTATTAAATAGAGTACGTTTTTGTAAGAACACTGGTAAAATTTTATAAACCTAACATGAAGCGTATCAGAAATATTCATTGACAGAATCTTTAAACGCTTCCCCTGAAAAGTCGTCATTTTGCAGATACGGCTTTATTCTACCAAGGGTACGATTATTATAAAGCCACATTATACCTACCTAAATTATAAAGAAAATTAAAAATATATTTATGTTCAACGAAGATATTTTGACGAGATTTACTGCAATAGATCTAAGATTAAGTAAAGAAGTTGATGAGAATAATAAAAAAAAAAACAAAAAAAAGAGTTCAATGAAGGCGGAATATAAACGTTTTTTTAAACTTTTATTCTATAGATTACACTAGGGAACCGCCCCGGCTTCGCAAGGAGTTTCTCTATTATATTATGCATGTATTATACATATAAACCTTTCTCTTCAATCACTCTATCTATTAAAAAAACCGCATCAAAATCCGTTGCGTAGTTTTAAAGATTTAAGCATACATAGGGACATAGGGACATAGGGACAGAGAAAGCGACTTTGTTTTATACTATGTAGTGATAGTGATAGTAATGATTTACTCCTTGAGAAAATATTTAATTACCATCAGTGATGTCCGTAGTAATACTACTTAGTTTTTTTACTGCAGCGACGGAATAGTAATATTTTCGTGCAATATTTTACTCGTAATACAAACCACAATACCGCAAGCTTGGCATCGAATTTTTAAAGGCGTTGCCTTTACGGAGGCCATCGGACGCCACTAAATGAATTTACTGATTTATTTTGTTCCATAAGACTATTAATGTAAAATGACAAAATTCGACGTATGTTGATGTAGCGTTATTTACTTGTAATACCATCAGGAATACGTGGTTAAAGTTTGTCGGGTAACTCGTACCCACGGTGTATACAGTATGTAAACTAACGAAAAACATACATTTAAACCCGTGAAAGTTTAGGTGAGAAACAAGGTTATTTTAGATGACTTATTGAGATATAGACACTTTTAAAAATTTGGTTATAAGTAATGATAAATCAATTTAAATTGTGTCACATTCTGTATTCATTGTTTACAATCCTATCGTCTGACAAGTCAAGGTCAACATCAAAACAGCAAGAATCCGTTCAAGTAAAAAATTCCGTGTACACTTACGGTTAAATACGACATAGCTCTTCCACCACTATTACTTATAGTTTCGTCATGTCCGTCCGTCCATCTGTTCGTATGTCACAGGCATTTTACTCAAAAACTGAAACTGATGAAATTTGGAATATAGGTGACTTGTATGAGCCGCTACTTAGTTTGGTAGTTAAATGATTAAAATAAATATTTTTAGGGAAGCACTCCATACATATTACAGTAGCTAAAAAAATTTTTTCAGAAAATATTAACGTGTGGTACCGTAAAACGGGGTGAGTTGGCTGGAAATCGAAGTTCAAACCTGGATAAAAGTTTATTTTTATATGTGGCACATTGATTTATATACAAAAAAAGTGTTCCGGAGGTAAGAATTTCAGTTTGTCAATGATAGTTTGTTGCTTCATTGCATAGTTTCAACGAAAAATTCATAATAGTAGGCAAAGCCAGCTCACCCCGTAGTTGGGGTGAGAAGGCCTAGCAATGGGGTGAGATGGAAAAATTGCTAGGGTTGACACTTTTGGATCAAGACAACAGCTCGACTTGTCAAGAGATTTTTTTATTAACGTAGCAAAATTATGTTTTATTTATGCTCCTACTGAAACCGGTTTAATGATTTCTTTAAGTAGTGATCCTTATTTTATGACGTATAAATAAATAAAATGCAAATTTTAATATAACATATTTATTTAATTTGCAATTTATAGAATTCCTCCGCTACTTCATTTTTTTTTAATATTTACCATTTTATCATAATGTAAGACACTTTTGACTACTTATGTAAATCGACAACCCTGAACTACGAACACCAACTCTCCCCTCTATCAAACCAGCACACCCCGTTCGTAACACCAACTCTCCCCATTCATGAGCCAACTGTCCCCGTTGTCGAGCCAACTCACCCCTCAGTACAAGCCTGCTCACCCCATAAAAATCGTCAAATGTGGTTGGATCGTTTCCTATGTTAAAACCATTATAAATAAAGAAAATATAACTTAAGTTTTTCTGTTTCCAATAAGCCATGTAAGTATACAAACGATATCCGAAAGGAGGATGAACACTTACTTTGGTAAACATCACTTAAAAACAAAGTTAAATTCAACTAAAAATCCGCCGATTTCGAGCATCAACTTTGACAGTGAATTTGTGTTTCAAAATTGTATGATTTGGCAGCTTAATGTTGCGAAAAGAAGAAAAAATATGTCTAAAAATATAATCAAATTACTTTGAGAGCAACCTAAGCCCAAAAATTAAAGTAACTACTCAAAAATGAAATTCTGGATTCGCAAGCCAACTCCCCCCGCGAAGCCTACTCACCCCATTCTACGGTACATAGTTCGACAGCTCTTTCAAAAACATTTCAAGGTTCTTAAGTAATGTTTTTGATTAAGTAAATACCTTTGGAACTAATCGCTCCGAAAGTTGTGAAAATTGTGCCCCCCCCCCCCCCCCCTATCTTCTGTCCGAAAAATTTAAAAAAAATTACAAATATAACGCTTAATTAATACTTTCAACGAAAATTATTCTCAACAAGATCGGATTAACCGTTTTTCAGTTATTGCCGATAAACTGCGCTTCTCAACAAAAGGACGTAATTGCTATGAAGATACGCTCTTTTGTTGTTGTACTTTTTTTACATCGTATTTTTTACCTTATAGTTACGGCTATGGAACCCTACACTGAGCATGGTCCGACATGCTCTTGGCTAGTTTTTAGGGTTTTTTCTTACATAAATTACTGACGCGCAATAATAGTGAAAAACTAAATGATGTGTTTACCATAGATTAAGAATAGTTACCAAGATTACTTTTATTAAGTTGAACATTTTTCTCTATTATCTATACTCTTCCCTACAAGGTGATTTTAAAAAAAATAAACAGACAATAAAAAGAGAAAGATCTAGATAGCCAACCGCGTCTTCACAGTCTGCGCGTTATAAATCCTAGGCAGCCATTGTTGTTTGGTAACCAGCTGTATACCAACGGCTGTCAGTTATTTTCAACAATATTTGTGAATAAAATAAAATAAATAAAATAAAATAATTTATTTCTGTAAGTAGGCCCTCAAGGGCTCTTTTACATGTCTCATCTCTAATTCTTTTCTTTTGGCGCTTAGAATTCTTAGGAACTATAATTTAATGAATAAATGCATAAAATAAATTAAAAATGGCATGTGTTGTCCCGAGGTGTAGCCACCGCATGGGGGTTTTGGCGGAATATAATGCAAAATTATCTTTTCATCTGTAAGTAATCTCAGTGGCGTAGCAAGGGGGGGCCGAGGGGGGGCCATGGCCCCGGGCGGCACATCGAAGGGGGCGGCACATGAAAGGGGGCGGCAAAAACTCAGCATTTTTTCTATACCTAGGCAAAATTAGGATACCCTTTTCCAAGTCACCCCCGCGAAAATGTCGGCTCTCAAATTTTAAATCCCAAACAAGTACGATTCCCAGTTATTTCGTAAGAAAAAAGGCGCCATGTCAGCAGTGTTGCCAGTTCTACTGATAAAGCAATAGATTTACCAGATTTTTAATAAATCTACTGATCTACTGAATTATAATATGATAGTCACATAAAAAAATAGACAAAATAACTGTTGAAATTCGAGACGAGAAAGATTCCAACAACTGCAAAATATATGACTTTTTAAAGCCTGCTGTATTATTTATTGGGCGTCAACGAAATTAAACTAGAGTAGGTTCCCAAAGTAGTCCCTACCGCCCCCCAGTGGGCGCTGGCGATTCCAAAGGGGCGGCAGGGGTTTTAAAAAAAAACCCTGCCGCCCCCTTTTGAAAATAAAAACTTAAAATCTCAATATTAAGTACAGTATTTTTCCTTATTGCTCACATGATTTAATTTGCGTACTCAAAACAGCCACGCATCGACAGGAATATCGTTACCGATGTACTTAGGCTCGATGTACTCAAGCTGCGTCAGTCTCTGTTTCACCCCCCCCCCCCCCCCCCCACCCGCATCTAAAATAAATTTGTCGTGGGGGGCGCTGAAACATTTTTATCATGCCTAAGTGGGCGGCAACTCAAAAAAGTTTGGGAACCTACTAGATCAAGTTCCTCTAGATATAAATACAGAAGAATTTAAACTTGAGCGTATGCGTCTACGGGCTTTTGTAGCTGCATCAGTCTCAGAGTGTCAGAAAAAACTCATGAAGTCCGGCTTATTGGCTTTGTTAAAATACATAATAGAGTCTAAACTTCAACTTGGTTTACCTGATATTATTGTAATGCTTAGAATATTTTTAACAACTGTCATCAGCAATGCTAGTTGCGAAAGAAGTTTTCGAAACTAAATTTAATAAAAAATTACCTGCGGTTGACTATGTCCGCGTTGAGGCTAAGAAATTTAGGTATATAAGCCATCGAACGTGAGATACAAATTGACACTGACAATTTTAACCACGACTTTGCTTTAAAAAAAGCACGCAAAGTAAAATTTTAATTCAATAAAGAATTCTATACTCTGACTTTTTACCAATTTTCTTCACAACCTAAGGCACTGGTCCCACCGCCGGCGAGTAAGCGAGTAAAGCTGGGCGAGTAGCATTACATTGCGGATCTGGAGAGGTCGATTGATCACACTGTGCGTGATCAGCCCGCAATGAACTATTACTCGCCCAACTTTACTCGCTTACTCGCCGGCGGTGAGACCAGTGCCTAATAGAGTAGGCGCTGAGGACGGCGATTTTTCGGTTGGCCCCGGGCGGCAATAACCCACGCTACGCCACTGAGTACCTAATCTGCTCATTTACCAGTCAATACAAAGTTTTTTCACACCTTTACATATAACATTTTATTGGAAGTGCAATATTAGACATGTATAAGCATGCTTTTATTTCATCAATACACGTTTATGTACGAAAACTTATGTTTTAATACGGCAAACCTATAGGTTTGGCAATATGACTACTAAATAGCGTTGGGACATTGTAAGTGGTGGAAGTCGATAAGCGTAGGGTAATTGTGTATGGTACAATATATCAATTGCAGAGAATATTAAAAAACGAAGTATCAATTCTGTATTTATGCACAGGTTTTCCTTTGACAATGATTTGGCCAAAGTTTGGATAAAAAATATTAAAAGAGAGGACGGATGGACGGCTTCGGAACATTCACGTATATGTTCTGGACACTTTGAAGAATCGTTTTTTTGTGTGGGATGTAATGTATCCGAAGAAACCTACATTCATACGCAGTACCAACAATATTTATTAACCGCCCATCATCCAAAACCCCCATTTAAAAGTAAAATTTCTATGAAAATAGGACGTAAATCGTGGTGTTGCCAAATGATTCCACTGCAAAGTTATTTTAGACGCACTCTATTCATATTGTTTGTCATTAATTGCTTAGAATGCGTCCAAGCTAATTTTGCAATAAAAATTATTTGGTAAAGGTTTAAACGCATTACCAAATATTTCATAGCAAATGCAAAGTTAGCTTGAAAGCACTGTACGATGAAAAGTCGACAAATCGATATGTATGACAAACAAAACATTGCACATCACTATTTACGATTATGTCGAAATTGTCGAAACCTTGTCAAAACTTGGCCAAAATGGAGACATTTAGCCGTTCTGTACCCAAGAGCATGTCTGTCTCGTTCTTTCTTAAGACTACTTGTCACATGAGTGTAAAAGATAAAGATAACGTCACAGATGCGATCTTGGGATACTTCATCTGAGGTGTTTACAATGATGGTTGTCCGTTTTTGTTATGACATTAACATAACATTTCACAGCATGATACGAAAAGTGTTAATCGCCTTAGTAAAACAAGATAATCGATAAACACTAACAAAAAGTGCGAAATAGTATTAAGCTCCACTTGGCCATCAACGGGTTTAATGCTTTGGCTCTCGTAGGTTTACGTATAAGAATTGGTGAATGTTCAGTAAAATCATAATACATCTAGTATATAGGAAGTTCGCCCCGAACAGAGTTTGCTTACTTTGAGCAAGCTGTGTAGCAATCTACACAACCAGAATTCCTTGGCTAAACTATACGAAAATGAAACTCATGCCTACCTACGTACCTATGTGTCGCCGGGTTATGATTAGTAAAATTGCCAACTCTGCTAACAATTGCTTCGTTCTTTGGGCTCGTTTAAAATGTAAATGTGTGGGACTTAGCAAGTTAACTTTGAACGCAAAGGGTTGGGAATCTGAAAATATCTTTGGGTCCCTCTTTCATAGAATGGCACATTATATTCAAAAGTTACAGAACCAAACGTAGCGTTTTTTAACGTATTATGGGTTTTATGTGCTTATTTAGGTATATTTTCGACTAGTATTTTACATAATATTTATCGCCATATAGGTATCCGAAGCAAAACTACCTACTTCTGCAACCCCGACAGATTGCCGTGGAGGAAGCGTTCGCCTCCCAGAAATTAGCGATCTAGTTGTGTTTTAATATGTTTTTCGTTTAATACTAAATTCAATGTTTCCCTGGTACTAGCAATCTTACCTTTTATAATATCTTGGAATGGCACATAGCTCATTTAGATAAATTCAGTTGTGATGACAACATGTTTAGATGGCTAAGTTCCGAATTATTGATTGGAAATTATTACGTCGTATACATTTCAATACGTATTAATACTCTGGAGCATCTAAATTTGATATTGGCCAAATACATTTCACATAAAATGCATTTTATTTTTATTTTATGTCTGAAAGGCCGGCTCTGCCACGCTGAAGTAGAATAAAAGAACTCCCCGCCGCATTTTTGATTTGGGTCTCCTTTTCTCTTGGGCTTCAACAAAATGTATTTATGTAGAGTAGCGGAAACTTGACCCACCGGTGGCAATTTGTTCGTTGTACACTTTGTTGACAATGCTAAGGTATAATTCACTGATTAATGATTTATTATACTGTGCTATTTCCGACTCCCTACTGTCCAAATGATTTATTCAAAACTTTTTTCTACAACGCCTAGAGCAAGGGTCCGGATTTCAAAATACAACGACCATCGCGGTCCGTTTCTTAGTAACTTACGGTACTTAAGGTCCGCACAAAATAGGTCGTTGGTCTGGATCCGGACCGCGGTCCGCCATTTGGCCCTGGCCTAGAGTTTCAGAATAAAACGACAATAGATAACAACACAAAACAATCAAATCAATCTAGGTATATAAAAAAAATCAATTAAATGAAACAAATTAAAGGTTAAATATGACAATGTAGTAATAATTACGCGCAGGATGATTATTGTATTAATATCTTAGAATAATATGCCTAATATGAATGTCAGAAATTTTAATTAATTAATGTTTTGAATAATGTTTTTATGTACATGATATTTTGTTATTGTCGTGTAAAATTTAATTTTAATTAATAAATTAACTGAATCGAATTGAATTGCCGCATGTATGACTGACCATCAATAAAGACTGGGTGCGACTGCGTTGGTTTTTTCTAATTAAGGAATTACAAACTCGTGTTATTAAAGTCCTCGGCTTCGTCTTGGGCTTCTAACAAACACTCGTTTGAAATTCCTTCCTTACCGCCCTAGATGCACAATGTACTATTTTTGTCCTCTACAAACTTAGTGTAGTCGCACTCTATGAGATTAATGCACCCGCGTCGCGTGAAGTCGTTTAGGCATTTCTGTATTCCAATGCTTATATAAACCAAACACTTCATTGACCGTACTGTTATAAATGAGAAAACTAGGTAGGTATTGAAACAAAGCATACCTACTTAAGTCAGTCACTGTTAAAACAAGGTGGTGACTGCTCGAAACGTTTTCACTATTTGCGTGCACTACGAATACCTATACCTTTCATGCTGCACGGTACAGCCGAACCACTATTGTCGCCTAGATTAAAACACTAACACTTCAGTTATCTGGTTACCGCACTATACCTATAGCGTTTTTTGCGCTTTGAACCTTGTACTAATAGCCACATAGGTAACAAGCTGAATAACAGGCATCAGGCAGTTGGTAGTAGGGTGCAGCATTCATGAGTTCTATATACCTGTATTCTGAGTGGTAAATAGGCAGTGCGAAACAGATTGACATTATTAGGTATTGTTTGTGCGTCAACATTCGCTAGATTAATATTCATGTAGAAGCTTTTCGTTGTTTTATAGGACCCTTATAGATCTCCCTCGTTAAAATAATAATGGTCATCTTGTCTAGTGGGAAAAACAGCTGTCACATATAAACCTACGTCTAGACCGTGGTGATGAAATTATTTAATAAAGACACTCTTTGTTCACGTATTATTTAATTTAAATATTTATTCTGAACAAAGGGGCGCATCGAAAGGCATAATATTTACTAGTATAAAATGGGGTAATAATCAACGAAATATAACGAAGCTATGAAAGTAAACACACTAAGAAATCCATAAAATGCAAAATTAATGATGTAAGAGATTTTTTCTGTTTTCGAATAGCTTTCAGTCAGTTCAAAGAATTAGTCAAAGTAACTTTACAAACACAACTGTTTAATAATTTCAAGGGCAGAAGCTTAATAAATGCTTGAAACCTTCATTTTATATTTCTATACAGTACAATAATGTCGAGGGCTAAATTATATAAAAGCGTCAACGAGCAGCAATAAAATGAACAAACAGCTAGATTATGTACAGGCTTTTTAGCCTACATCGTTCTAATCCGCAAAATTTAGTTAACGTAGGTAATTGTGAGTACACGGACGATCGTTAGAATAAGATCAACGGAGTTCTGTCCGCAAAGCGGTCCTTGCGGTCGAGCAATAGCGAACACAGATTCGTCGAGTCGAGTCTTTTGTTTCCGAAATAAATCCCAACGAATTAATAACGTATCGGAGAGTGGCATCACATACGTCGAACTATCTAGTTACATCAGAATAAATGTTATAGAACATTACAAAGATCCGGCATGAACGTATCCATAGTTGTAGTAGGTACCAGTGGCGTGGCGTAAAATATATCCTTGGGCAAGCCGGTGCAGATTGGACGTACATTTTCTTTAAGAACTTGTGGCGACACTGCCACCTAGCGACACTCGTTGGAAGAAGAAGGACAGTTACGGAAATTCCACTACAGATGGCGCTTACATCAACGCCCATACAAAAACTGTCATCTCCATACAGTTCTACAACCCGCTATCGAAGTTTCTAAACCCAATTTCAATATATAACACTTCCAACCATCTTCCTTCGGACTTCGGTTCCCAGGCACAACACCCGCCTGGAGAGAGATCTCTCTCTATTGTCCTCTCTTCCACAAACTGTAGAATAAGGTGCTCAAATGCCTGATAGGCAAGCCGGTAGGAATCGAGTTCTTTGGACGCCACGCCACGTGTACCTACTACCTGTTTTGTGGTCTAAGTTTTTCGTATTTTTTCAGTTCATCAGTTGACAAAAAAGTGGAAACTGTAGAAAATATAAAACAAATCTCAAATTCAACTTAGCATTCCTTTATGTCGAATCGACGATCTGATGTACATCAAATTTAAAGAAGGTAGACAAGGTTAACGTTAACGATAATCTTTGCAGCGATGCCGCTTCAAACTTTCTTCATTGTCGTACAAATAATAAACTAAATACTCAATTCTCATCTATAAAGTATTAAGTTAGGTTCTATTAAGTATCAGTGGTATTAGCACTATCGTAAATGCCGATTATTCTAAAAATCTGAACTACGTGGCTTCTAAACGATGCACATTGCATTTCAGCTATGCGCACCTGCTATGCGAACTGTTCTTAACCTGTACATAGTATGAATATACGTATAGACTGTCAAAGTCGTAACTTAGAACTAAGTCGTCGTATTCTATACATACGTAAACCCTTCCGGCTGGCAGAACAACAAAATAAAAGCTAAAAGAAAAATGTAAGTTGTGAAAAGTAGGTTTTAATAACTTGTCTAGTCTCTTACGTAAACAAAGTATGCGCTTTGTATTCGTACTTGCTATAAAAGTAAAATGCTGAATGCGAGAAAACCTTCGATGCCGTGCGAAATTAATTTGTAAACATGGTAGTAAAGAGAGTATTCTCCCTCGTTTCAGATAACGAATCCAATCGCAAAAGGCAATAAGGTTAAAGTGATACAGTGAAGCGAATTTTGTGATGGAGTGTGAGTGTGGTTGGTGCTACTGGAAGACAAATACAAAACGCTAAAAGGTACAGCTTAAAGTTTCAAAGTAGACGGTTCCATTAAAGGTTCTAAGTAGCACTTTTCCGTGAAATGTCACAGACCATCGAAAATGCATTCTACGGTTCTGCAGTCTATAGTTAGCCTTTATCCTTAAGAAATGGGCTACAGTTTTATATTATCTCGTTCCACTAAGTTTAGCTACGCAATTAATACGGGCGGTAACGTATTGTGGATCACATATGTAAATTAAATATCCAAACTTTCGAGTTTAGTGCCAGCGACGAAGTTACGCTGAGGTCCTTAGATATCGGTTGAATAATTTAAAAAGCTACCCCTGACTTACTTATGGCAAGTTTATCAAGTGTTTTACGAGGCGCTCATCACTCGCAGCTCGCACAAACAACTCGTAGACACGTAACACAAACTGTCGCGAAGAATGCTACTTCCCAACGTAAATAGAGACCTGTATTTGTTATTCTTCGTACTTACGATAGTTTGCAAAGAAAACTAGTATAAGTACTTAATATCGAAGGTTAGGGCCGCAGAACTTTCAATCACTACATTTATCTGCTGAAGCCCATAGAACATAGCTCCAACCTGTTTACTGGCATATGTATATTGCATTATTGCTATACTAAATTTGCACGGAGCTTCGCCTGCGTTAATCCCAATATTATTCCAAGATAGCTCCTTAATAAAAAGTATCGGTAATAGGCTTGGTTTACTGGTATGTCAATATATACAGGGTGGAACGGAACGAGGAACTTTCCTGCAAATGTGGCATTGTTTAGCCTCAGTATATTATTTCCCCCAAATAAAGTAAGTTAATATCTATCACCGTTTTCAAGTTACAGTTTGTGAAACTTTCATGCAAAAAACTGCTTGTTGCAACCCTATTTAGAGGCCATACGCGGCCACGGGCGGCAACGTGTAGCAGTAGCGGCGGCGAAGTAGTAGGGTTGTACAGACATAAAAAAGTACAATTTTTATAGTTTTGTTTTTCTGTACTATTACAGTTAGTGCCCTAATTGGCAATTATGTTTTGACGACCGCTTTAGCTTAATTGGTAGTGACCCTGCCTACGAAGCAGGAGGTCCTGGGTTCGAATCCCGGTAAGGGCAATTATTTGTGTGATGAGCACGAATATTTGTTCCAGAGTCATGGATGTTTTCTATGTATTTAAGTATTTGTATCTATTAAATATATCGTCGTCTAGTGTCCATAACACAAGCCTTGTTGAGCTTACTATGGGGCTAGTTCGATTTGTGTAAGATTGTCCCCTAATATTAAAAACGATTGATTTTACTTCTATTGCGTACGCTGCGCAACAAACGCCATCGCCATTAGTTACATAAAACCAAAAGTAACCTTTAGGCCCACGTCTACAGATTTGCAGTTCTACAGATTCTCATGTCTACCGATTCCCAATTCTACAGATTCTCATGTCTACAGATTCCCAATTCTACAGATTCTTATGTCTACAGATTCCCAATTCTACAGATTCTTATGTCTTCAGATTCTCTATTCTACCGATTCCCAATTCTGCAAATTCCCAATTCTACAGATTCCCGATTCTACAGATTCCCATGTCTACAGATTCCCAATTCTACAGATTCCCAATTCCACAGATACTCATGTCTACAGATTCCCAATTCTACAAATTCCCATATTAACAGATTTTGCAGCAGTACAAATTCCCGATCGTACAGATTTTTCATAATTATAATCTTTGAGTCGAACCGAATGTTGTTCACTGTTCTCTCGCAGTAAAGACTGTTCGTGCCACAGAAGTAAAAATGTATTCTAGTTTCTGTTAAGAACGGGATTGAGTCGGATGAAAAAAACCTCATTGCTGACAATTTCGAAGGTCATTTATTATTTTTCAAAAAGTTTGTAATGGTCTCCTTAAAGCACTTTCACGTATCACCATGGAATCCAGCAGCTGCGTTACTGATCCAACTTAGCCAGCACTCTCACACAGGGCTCGGAAACCGGTATTTGCTCCATACAGAAATACCGGTATTATTTCCGTTCTTATCGTTTTTTGGTTTATTATTTCGTTTTATAACCAGACAATCTAATAATACGATATCATGACTTAAATATGTTACTGAGCTCTACATAAAAAGCATAAAATAAATCAAAATGTTGGGCTATTTTGGGGTTTTTGCAAAATACCGGTTTCGAGCCCTGCTCTCACATACATTAATATCGACGCCGGAAAGCAAACACGTAGTAACTACGCACGTAACACGTAGTTAGTTACTACGTGTTTGTTTTCCGGCGTCGATATATGTGCATCCCGTTCCAGTACATTTTCGCCTGTTCGTCTATCCTAAGGGCGCGTATCCACTGTGGCGGACTTGTGCGAAATAGACCAATCAGGTTACTTCGCTGTTCCAACAGGAGCGTATTTGAGCGTACATATTTTCAGATATGCCCGCACTAATCGTACTATGTTATATTTTTAGAGATATTGTTGTCTGTAGTGCTGGCCATCTGTAGAATCGGAAATGTGTAGATTTGGAAGTCTGTAGAATCGGGAATCTGTGGAATTGGAAATCTGTTGAATTGGGAATCTGTTGATTTGGAAATTTGTACAATTGGGAATCTGTAAAATTGGGAATCTGTAGATTTGGAAATTTGTACAATTGGGAATCTGTAGGATTGGAAATCTGTAGAATTGGAAATCTGTAGACTTGGGAATCTGTAGATTTGGAAATCTGTAGAACTGGGAACCTGCAGATTTGGCAATCTGTACAAATAGGTATCTGTAATTGAAATCTGTAGAATTGGGAACAAACCAAAATTAACCTTCACTTATACTTGGTAATTAGTTCGTTTGCTAAATTATCGATGTGGCATCACGTCATCACAAAATTAAGATTAATATTGCTTTTGAAGAAATCGCAATCACCATTATGAAATAAAATACGTTATAAGATCCGAAAGAGACTCTTGATTTATCACTATCTTATAAATGGCTTGTTTTCGCAAAAGACACGCCAAAATAAAGTATTTCGTTTACGTCGCGCCGCTTCTCGCCGCTCGCCCTACAATATTCAGTGGAAGGAAAACAGCTATAATTTATGTTGGATGAGACAGGGATAGATATAGTCCACACTAAAGAAGGACGGATGTCAAAAGTTTCGGCTGCGCAGTTAACGCATCTTTGTGCAAATTGTTTGATATTTCTAACGTTATGGTACAATTGACCACTATACTGACGATGTACTTACGTTAGAGTCTACTTATTTACCCATTTTATAAAAGTAAAGTTGGTAATTTGGTATTTTATTTATCGCCGTATTTTAATATACATTAAATTAAGTGATAAAGAGTAGAATAAAATGGATGATCATTCCACTTTACTACGTATGTTTGAATGATATCATCTTGTTCAATAAATTTATTGCGATTTCCATGCAAAACTGCTGTATCCTTATAGGTTAATTATTTTTTTTGGATTACTTAGTATGTTATTGTCAGCTAACCCTATATCCGTTTACAGGTAGTTCGTCGTGTGAGGAGTGGAATAATATGTAAAGCGTCACTGCGGGTGACGATCAAGTGACTCAGTGCTTAGTGTCCGTCGACCCGGCCAGCCACCGCCATGGGCAAGAAGAACTCCAAACTCAAGCAGGACACCATCGATCGGCTCACCAGTGCCACCTACTGTAAGTAACCAAGCTATAAACACTAAAATACCCTTATAGCTGCTTACGAACATCACGGGCACCGCGAATGTTTCGCCATACTTCATGCCTGTGCTCAGTCGAGCCTGTTCGTGTGGCATCAAGGGATGCTTGTACCTCTATCAAGGAATCGATTCGTCTCTGAGATGGTTTAAATACCTTCATATAAACTATTGGAAATTGATCAGATTGAACATGAAAAATATTTTAGTATATTTTTATTGTAGTATTTTACCGACACCCTCGGTCGTCCTCTAAGACGGCTTTATAATTGCAGCTGCTCCTGCGCATGTGACTTGAAAAAACATTTATGTTTTGAAACTTATGATAGACAGTGAGGGCTGATTGAACTGCGCACGGCGGGAGTATATACGTCTCGTCCCAACAAGAACCTATAAGTGAAAATCGATTCATCAGCAATGCTGCTGGATCGTCATTACTAAGTCCTCCTGCTAGAATAATCGGGACTGGGACCGAGACGTTGTTAGCAACTAATTGCACAGTTATTGTCGACAAACTTCGCCTGTGGGTACATTTTAATTTCAAGTTTCCAACGTGAGTTTTCGGACTCAATGAGCATACGGAATTATTTTCAGACTGTTAATTTGGACACTTTGTTTTTATGCAAATTCGTCTAGTTAACTCGGACTAATTTAAATTAATGTTACTGCTGCAAAATGAAAGCTAATTAAATATTTAGGTTTGTACATACTAGATAGTTCCGTTGAACCGACGAAACAGCAATTAAGGTACGTTCATATAAGTACATTTAGTTTTGCTAAACAGTTCTTAGCTGCTATTTAGCTAGAGGCAGGCTTTGGATAAAAACCAGACAAATACGAGTCGGCCACCGAGGTTCCCACATACAAATTTGTAGGTACATTAAATTAAAGTACCTACCCTATAGGTACATTTTGATTCGCTTAGTAAAGACTATATTTTTATGATTTCATTATAAATCTATAGAGTTCAGATTTTCCCTATACTTACATGTAGTATAATACGGTATTACTTGCCAACTTTCATATTTCTAGGTCAACGGAAAGTAGGTACCCTATATTTTGGTTCCTTGAGAGTGTCGAAATATACGTTTTTTGGGGCATAAACGGCCGTAACTTTTTATTCGTTAGAAGTTTGATTTTTTCACAGCTTCAAGGGACCGTAGACCTGATTACTTATATGGTTTTAATTAGGGATGTAACGATACTGATACCGATATATCGGCCGATATATCGGTATAGCCGATATTATACAACCGATATTTGAAGAGCGCGAAAAGAATCTGCTGTATGAAAAAAATCTGCAAAAAGTAATTTAAATTTCTGACTTAATTTATGTATTTGTCTATTACCTCGTGCAATGATAATTACTATATTAATTAAATCTTTGGTTCTTAATAAAAAAACATTTGAATTTTGAGTTGACAATTTATTTATTTTTACTTAACACTTTCAAGGTTGACTGTCTGGTAAATATAGCCAGTAGTCATTGCCATTAGTTATAATAAGGACATATAAATATCTGCAGTTCATACTTCATTATTTAGCTAAGATATCGGTATCGGTATCGCCGATATTAACTACTATATATCGGTATCTATATCGTATCGGCAAAACTGCGTATCGTTACATCCTTAGTTTTAATTTCAACTCGATACCTCCACGTGTTCCCGAGATATCTCGGACAGACAGAGAGACGGACAACAAAGTGATATTATATAAGGGTATCATTTTTTCCTTTTGAGGTACGGAACCCTAAAAATAATAAATTTAGTAATGGATACGGTAGATTATTAGGTATAGGTAGACGGGCAGTGTCGAGGATAGCGCGATTTGTGGAAAACAAAGCGCAGTAATTAGGAAAAAACAGATAAATTAATAATAACAAGCTATATACATTTATTCAATAACAAGACAAGCACAAGTTACATTAAAATAAAAAATATCCTAACATTTTTATATTTATTTCAATCTAAAATAATAAACAAAGCTCGGCAGGGGTGAGCTGTTTTCAGAGTTTGCATAACATGGACATACCTTGCCATTCAATGGTAGATGTGGTGTAATTTAATAATTAATGAAATTATTTTATTTAGGCTGCCTTTCTACTACGATCTTTACGTCGCCATCAAAACAAATGAATTTTATAGCAAGCTTTTTTAGCAAACAGTATTTTAACGTAGGTACAATTTCACTCCACTCACTTCAGTGAATGTAGAAAGATATTTTTCTGTCTATAAGTGAATATTAAACTCAAGAAGAAATGCGCTGCAAATTGAAAATATTGGAAAACTTATAGTTCTTTATTACAATAACAAAGAAAGTAATAAGTAACAGTACGTACGTAAGTAACGTACGTACCTACGTAAGTAACCAAAAAAAGAATAAATAAATAACTTAGTAGCTACTAGTTTTGTTCATAATGCATTGTCATTTTCGTTTAATTATAATTAAAAAAGGTTTTTTTTATATTTCTTTTTAAGGTCTATCTATATTAATATCTATCTACACTTGACATTAATGCCCTAAAAATGGCTTACCCCTGCCGAGCTCTGATAACAAATAAATGATTGAAGTTAGTATGATGTAAATTGTTGACAAAGCCTATTTATGTTTAAGAATGCGCTATTGTATGTAAATGCAAGGGTAATTTAGATTCACTATGTTTTATCATTTTTAACTTCATATTTTCCCGCTTTTGGTATTTCTTGGGCCTAGTAACCTCTTACCTACTTTTACGGAGCCATAGTCTATCTCCGAAGGTAGAATTAGTGCAGTTCAGAATTTCCGGCAAATCATAAGAGGTGCGGCGGAAAAGTAGTAGGGGTATGTGTACAACAAATTTGTGCAAACAAGGAAAATGGCTTCCGCGCTTCCAAGGTCATGCCTCTTTATACTTGCCAATATCTACTGGGCTAGCACAGCTGACCATGACTTCGCCCGTCACACGACTTAGAATGACTTGTCACTTTGACACTATTGTACTCGTAAGTATGTAATTTATTTTATTATACGTATTTTAGTTTAGGATAATTTATTGTTTTGTTGTCTATTGTTTATTTAGTTATTGAATAAATATACACATATCTATTTTATGTAAAGGTACCTATGCAGAGATGTATTAATCACGCGACAAGGAGTCTCGCAGTACATTTGTACTAGAAACTAGAGGCACAGTGGCTACCCAAATCGATGCAGAAGGCTAAACTAAGCAGCTTTTAGTGTCTAGTCACTGCAAAAGCCTTCAGTTTGTATTTTCACAACAAATTTAGTTTAATTGTGATGAATCGGCCTGCTGTATAAATAAGTGGTCGCGTGACCGCGCACCGCTGCCACTAAATTATGAAGTGGGCGCCACGCCTTTTGCCTCGTGATTCAGTAATAGCGAGCGGGCCACTACAGAGTATTACAAAAATAACTTACGTTTAAAAGTAATCCATCGTCAATTTATGTTCTACAGCTTCAATTAGCTACGTGGCTTATTTTAACTAACAATGATTTTTTTATACTCCCACAAAGAGTTGAACTTTGTTTATTTTTGAAATTCAACAGGTACACATAAGCACTTCAGCAGCAGGATAGTACACATCACTACATAGTATAAAACAAAGTCGCTTTCTCTGTCCCTATGTCCCTATGTATGCTTAAATCTTTAAAACTACGCAACGGATTTTGATGCGGTTTTTTTTAATAGATAGAGAGATTGAAGAGGAAGGTTTATATGTATAATACATGCATAATATAATAGAGAAACACCGTGCGAAGCCGGGGCGGGTCGCTAGTCATATATATAACATATTCTTTTCTACATTATATTTTTTCACTATTGTATACATATAACCTTTACCTTTTATAAAAAACCTTTTTGCACTGCATCATAAAAGATAAGGCAAGTCATAATAAGGAATAACTTCGTAGGGGAGCCTGGCGCGATCGAATTTATACCCCATAGAAAGTATTTATTATATACATATATTCTATGAATTTTTCGAATTAAACATAAATAAGTTTTCATTTTCGGTAGTATTTTAGCAATATGCTGTACCCTTTTGTTATTACGAGTAAATACAACGCATTCCCATTTTAGGGAAATAGACATACAATACTGTATGCTTAATAAACGATTCTTAAGATTTAGTTTCTGACACACTTTATGCTTCTGACACATTTCCTACGTCGCAAGCAACAATAACCTATAGGTAAGGGTCGACAGCTCAGCAAAGGAATTTTATTTTCACGTGACTATTCGTAGCACCAGTCTGTCGTAGCTTCCGCGGCGTAGCGCCGGGTCGGGACGCTTGAGATTCTACGAGTGCAATTAACACAATACAAGACGTCATATAAAACGTTTCTCGAGTTACTCATAAGCCCCGCGTACATTAAATAAGGCGTCAGATAATTTTTATTTTATCATCATCAAAAAATATAACGCTCAAAAATTATGGTAAATAAAGGTAGCCCGTGACAAGGGTACGAAACCCTATCGCGTATAAATAGTGTTCCACAATTTGAACGGCGATTTAAATTAAATTAGTAAAAAGATACGTTTTCAGCATAATTAATTAAACCACAGAATTACGTTGTGATTAGGTATACAATAATACTCAACGTACCTAAGTATGTAACGAATTACGCGCCCTCGAGGCAAGGATCGAAAATAATTGAGAATTTACGCATTGCTAACTTTTATATTTTGCTCAAATCAAAAATGTCAACTCTTTACCTCTTTATAATTTTCTAACACTACTTATTAAAGGCAAAAATGTTGCAATCGAAGTACGTATTTCTAAATTAATGCGATCTTGTAGGGGATTTGTAAGTACTTTAATTTTTTTCCAACTAGGACAACTCATTTCGACAAAACTATGAAAACCGATACAATATTAAAACGAAATTGTTATTATTATTACAAATCAATCTTAAGCGAGTGCCTATCACTTCTTGAAAATCAAAGTAATATTATTTAAGGTAAACATCTTAATGTTTAACGCCCTATTGTCCAATAGTTAACCCCCTGTAGTCACCTCTATTGCTAATGACTTAACATTCAAGATGGCAACTACTAGAACAGAGTCAAGGAGTCAGATGTCTAGTATCTACCATATATATAAAATAAGTTTGAAATTAGGGAAAATTACCGCCAATCAGCCTTAGGCTGTCATGGTAAACGCTGTTGGCAAGTCCACCAATAGTTTAGTTTGCTTATGTTGGCATTATGATTTTTATTTTGTATTTAGATCTCTAATCTATGATATGTCTTTGTGTATGGTAAAAATGTAAGCGTGCCTTCCCCCTTCTTGTAACTTCTTGTATTTAACAACCTAAACAGCCTACCCAACAAAGGCAACGAGGTCTGCAAAAAGTAACATTTAAATAACAAAGATGACGTAAGCTGATGCCCTACTCTCGGTGATTTTTATTACTACCTTTATCATGACAGTCTAAAAAAGCCTTGTACCAATTTTACCAAACTACGCGATTTGTCAGACTGATTTCCTCGATTTTCTAACGCAATCACCTAAATACGATATTGAGAAACCGCAATAATTGTATAACATGAATAGTATATTATTCTGTATTGTCACCTTTATTTCCAAGGAGGTCTGTGTACGAGTATGTAGTTCAGGAATATTTAAGTACCATAATCAACCAGGCACCGCAGGTGGTTAACACTACTTCTGATCTTAGGAGATTGCCGGAAATGAGGCAGTCAAGCACTTCAGTCGTCGTCAGATAAAATAATCCAATCAAATGAAACTCCTGGCATTGAGAGCTGGACGCTTGTGAACTTCTAAGTTGACTTCAGAATTTACCTTGAAACTTAATCATGATCTAATAAACGCCGTTCTACTCACACTAATCAAATTGTATCAATAGAGTTCTATCCACAATGTAGCTAGACAGAATTTCGTCAGAAATTGACTTGGCCAGTACAACTGAGTTGAATGCACTGCGGCTGTGCCGAGTATTACTTACTTTAAAATATTAAATTCGCAATCAAATTGAAAGCTGGTGGCTTTGTCCATCTATTCTGGCAATGTCCGGTCGTTTAAAGTTCCCGATCGATTGTTTGTTCACTATGTGTACGAGTATAGCAAAGAACGAAATTACATCCTGTTATCCCTTTTTATACAGTAAACAGTAGAACTTACTGAGCCTGCTGAGACACTATGTCAATGGTTCCTTGAATAAATAGCCTGACTACATTTTAAGTCGATAATTCTTATCGTTTCAATCCGTATTTCTTACCGAAGCAAAATGATTACGTTACTTTACTTTAGTTACGAGTCGCGAATGTTTCTGAAAGTAAGACTTGTTTGTGTAAGATGAAACACTGGTTACTCATACAGCTTAAGTACGAGTAGGTATTAAGCTTTCATTCAAACTTTCATAACTGAGAATTTAAGGCGGGCAACACAATGAAATTTTTGCTGCATAATGTTTAATTATGTATTGAAAACATCGTTTGTTTGCGTAATTTGACGATGCTGAATAAACCACCGAACTAGAAGAGTGAAATAAAATGACAGAATATAGATACAACTATCCAAGCGCATTAGATTTTGATCAATGCTGATCTCGGCACCTATGGGAATACGAAGCATCCATCATCCTCATTTATTTCCAACAAAGTGAAGGATAACGCTCGCAGGAGCTTGATCCTTGTTCTGAAGTAATTGCAGTGTTCGCCAATAAGCGACCAAGTTGGTTTTATAGCGAAGTTAAGTGACGAAGTTGAGCAAGCGGCGCCATTATTTTGGCCTGCAGCGAGTTGATGCCAACTCTACAGTCGCGCTCCGGCCCACATGTATTGGATGTGTGTTTTATTTATAACAGCTTTTATTGACTTTCCGTGAACAACATTTCATTAACACGGGATGCTCAATTTTGCGTCTACATTAATCTAATTAATTGTCTGTACTGTATGCGTCACCAGCGCGCCTGACAACGAGCGAATAGCAATATGTACTATACCTGACACCTTATACGTGCACTCAACTATTTGTACCGCATTGTGCCGATAAAGTGATATACACGGGTCTATATTGTCTCCCATAAAATTATTGTTCCGATTTGTGTTGCCCATAACGTTTTTCGTCATAATTTTTATTAGTCATATTATCGGAAGTCATACTATTTTGAATTATAACTTGGTATTGACTATGCAACGAATTTAATTTTATCTGACATTATTAGTGTTATTTATTTTAATGTATGTTATTGTTTTATTTATTAATATTGCAATTTATATTTCTTAAACAAAAAAGGACTAATAAGCTTTATTTTTAAATATAAGAGTTACACAAATAGGAAATTACTATTTTCGGAAGTCATAATTATTATTGCACCCAAAATTTTAAGTTATAACATTCCTTATTGCCATAGTAGGACACTTCCTATTCTTAAAGGTAATAAAATCACTTGGAATAATTATTGGAAGGGTTTTTTCTCAGGTCATAATTATTGTTAGCCATACAATCAGTTAGTCATACGGTTCACGGTCATCTATCTTTTACTTATAAATGTACTTATGCCTTAAACTATTTCTGAACAATTACCAGTATACCTTACTAGGTTTTAGATATCAATTTTATTACTTTTGTAATGTATTATGTATAATATTATAGATTGTTAAAGTTCGAATTATGAATCATTATACGTAAAAAAAAATATGACTAGTGATATTTTTGGACATACATTCTATGGAAATCAATTTCTGACTTTCAAAATTCGAAACAATTTGTTTATGGGAAACAAAGGGATCCCGATACGAGTATACACTTATAATTTATAAATAATAATATAATTTTATTATAATTTAACTGTAATTGGATATTAGGTATCGAACAAATAAATAAAGCAAAAAACAACAAATAATCCTTTTCAAATAATCGCAGCATAATTAAATCATGAATAGATAGATAAGTATAGTCAAAAGCAAGTAAATGAGTTTTCAGAATAATTACGGCGCAGTTCCGAATTCATGTTGAATGAAATGTGTCATTTCACTAATTGCAATAGATATTTTAATCTTTAGATTAGAAGGTTCGTGTCAATTTATACCTAGAGATATAAAGACTTTAGACTGTCTAAATGGTGTGAATAAAACTTACTATTATATCAACGCTACGTACATAATTTTAAAAGTTGCCAAAATTAAAAAGAGGTTATTATTCGGCGCTGTGAGTAATCATCATTATTAAAAACCAACTACTGTTGATACTATTTTCAATCTTAATACTACCTAAACTTCCTGATATCGACTTCACAAGAAAGACCAACTAGACTTAGTAGTTAAATAAACTAACACTGATGGTATGGAGTCTAGCCATTCCGACTCAACAACAACAAGTAGTTATCAGCAAACTGTGAAACTTAGTGAAACATTGAAGCACTACTTAATTTCAGCTGATATTGTTGAGATGTTCCTCTTAAACAACCCTTATGTTATCTTAACGATGCCGATGATTCGAGAACGTTTGCTGAGATTGGTACTTGGTTAAATATTTTAAATAAGTATGTTTTACTTAATTTATTTCAATTTAGCCTTAGTTTGCCAGTGTCATATTACGTGCAAATACATTTCAGGTAAATTAAATTCAAAGCATTTAATATCAAGTAAACCAGATACCTATACACGGTGGACAAATCCTTCAAACCTTCAAGAAAAGAGCGTACTCCCACCTGATAGGTCGGCAACTCACTTGTAACTCTTCTGGTGTTGCAGGTGTCTATGGATGACGGTGATTGCTTACCATCAGCCGACTCGTCTGCTGGTTTGCCCCCTATTTCATAAAAAAATTAACCACGTATTTCTGATGGTATTACAAGTAAATAATGTTATATCAACATAGGTCAATTTTGTCATTTTACATTAATAGTCATATGGAATAAAATAAATCAGTAAATTCAGCCCTTCCTTGTAAACATGTCCTTACTGGAGGAAGAGATATCAAAAAGGAAGAAAAAAAGTTAAATGGAAACTAAAAGTAAATTTTTTGGTTTCGTAGTCGCTTACCATCAAATGCTGTTGTTTAGTTAACATAATAAAAAAAAATAAGTAAAAGTATTTAGTCACATTTATTAGACACACTTGGGATTTGTCATGAATATCTGGGAAAGTAAGCGTTTTTCGACTTTACAGTATATGTACGTTGTATAACTTTTTTGACTCCCAATAGTCGTTAAAATCTATACTTAAAGTTTCGGGTTACTCGTTCCCACCGTCTATACCTACCTTAAACCTAGCATACAATTTTTATATTTTAGTAACTACGCTTCCCTAGTAGCCCTGCCTAGGTACAGTATTTATCGTCTCTACACTACTAAGACTATTCATCAACTATATCCTTATAATCTCGGATGAAATAGTTTGTTGTAATGTGAAGCAGGGCAGCTGTTGCGAGTTTGGGCGCGGGCCTCATCTTCTGCTCGTATTGTCTGGTTTCATCTGGTGTAATCGACTCGTCCGTTCAGTCTGACAATAAGCTCGTAGACGGCACGGCGTGCACGCTACGTGTCTATGCCACCAAACACACAGCAACCTTTCTGTGAACTTGTTTACAATCTAGTAACAACACCGTGATCAGTGAAGACGGGCCTTATTTAAGAAAGAAGTTCTTAATTATTCCCATTATTCGCGGTATTGGTAGGTAGCTATACGCTATTGTTTAGTGACGCCTTTAAATTTTATAAAAATGTAAAGAAACAATATTTCGTCAACTTTTGTGATCCTTTGTTGGTACTACTGCTACTAAGACAAAAAGAAATATTGATATTTATTATGCCTCGTCCAATTTTAGATTAGAAATTCAACAATCAATTTTGCCCACGTTTCTTCATCTCACTAGGATATAATATTGTACTAAGCTAACCTTATTATATTAGGTTTTAAAAATAGCACGACTCGATATATTCCCGTTTCAAGATGGTTTTGCTTGTAACGTATATTTTTCTACATTCTTATCTAAAATAAGACGAGATATAACGAATTAAAGAATTTAGGTATATATGTACCTGCTTACAAAGGTAATTACTGTAGTAAGCTAGTGCCGTCGTAGGTATATAGTGAAGTGTATTGTTAGGCGAGTGAGTGAAGGCGAGCGGTGACATTCATTGCGTCAGTGCGTGTCGGGAATGGGAAATGCCAACACCTAGGGGACGAAGCGCCTGGCGCGCACGCGACACCGTGGCTCTGACCGGTCGACCGCGGTCCTACGCCAGCGACGCGATGCGATACCTCGCCAGTAGCGAAATTATACGAGAAAAACTTAATTGAAAACCGCGGTAACCTTGAGCTGCGTTGAAAGTAAAGCCAAGTGTTGTCGTACCTCACTTCCGACTGAAACGTGCCCCAGCTTTAAATAATGTTGCAACTTTATTTAAAGTTGTGGCTTTTTATGAGTTGAGTACCTGCTGCTATAAACTGCATGTAACTTTACTAGTCTGATAACTTCTAGGCCCCTCCAAGGTCTGTGCCATAACCCTGGGCATCGCTAACAACTTGCCGTGAGACAATCTATTTATACTGCTTGTCTTTCATTAGCATTTCTCTGCCTCTTTCCTAATGCGGATTGCTATATCGACGTATTGCGTCTTGCTCTTATGCAGCGTGTTAGGATTCAGACTGAAGTTAGTATTAGTAGTACCACCGTAAGATAAAACTTGCCATGTTTAGAATAGTCTCGGTTCAATTAAATAAATCTAAATTTATATTCATACTCGTACATAAAACTATATGAATAGGTTTAAAGTTCCGAAAGTGCCCACAGGTATTAAGAACCACCTTCAATAACTTAATATTGGATGCATGCCCGAGGCAATAAAGCATATTCCTGCTTTTATTGGACGCCAACCTGTGGCTGGCACGCGCGGTGCACGAGTATTTCCTACCTTTATTACCCGGCCCAATTCCTTGTTTGACAATGTAATCCGCTGAACGATTCCGTTGGTGTCATACATAATGAGGACTAGAAATTTTCAGCCCACCAGATGTCACTTTAGTTGATCACACTCAGCATCTACTATTATGTTTATGGAATCCACCTTAAAAATGGACTATTAGTGATTTTTTTTGTTTTAAATATTTACTCAACGTATCTACGTTGTCTATGAGCCCTGTCCAGTGGCACTGCCCCGGTGGCAAAAAATATCCTGGCAAACCACATAAGTTTGTCTATGAGTTTTTGTCGCCATTTATTTACTTTAATGGGTCCGCTTTTTCCTTAGAGCTTACTTCCTAGCAAATAAGTATCCTTAGTCAAATATGCGCCGGTTGACATATAAGTACCTATTGTTATTTTTCATAGAAAAATATTGTGTCAAAGATTACTAATCGCCGAATTTCACGCTGAAGTCGCTGTTGTTTTTCTTTTATACCACTATATCACAGTCAATCTAAAATTAGTTCCTTACCATCTGTAACTCTTACAAAAATATGTTACAGCTAATTCAATCTCTGAACTAAAATTATCAATACTCTTCTCATCTGTGGATAGAAAACATGAAAAATTTTGTAAATCCTCTTATTTTGATTAAATGCACTCAACGACTTAAATCCACAACCACCCTAGTTGTGTAATGTACTATATAAATAGTTTATTATTACACAACTAGGGTGGTAATATAAAGAAAGGCCGAGATCGCAGATGTTTGCGGTCCGAGCTTTGCAGCTCGGACCGCAAACATCTGCGATCTCGGGAGCGAGGGATGTAAATATGCGATCGAGGGCTTTCTTTATTACCTACCGTGTTGTGTACATCATTTTGTGTCTACACTTGGCCAGAAAGCGGCTTTTTCCGTACGCGCAGCGTGCCGCCGCCTTATGGCCAGTTGTGGCATAAATAGATAGAACCAACTCGTACGTCATTTCAGACTAAGGAGGTTTCAAATCAGCCAAGGCTTATTTCCTATCTTCATAACTTGACTACTAAATTAATTTTACTGTATATAAAACTTATTCGGTATATTTTACTATTGGTATTTCAGAGAGTATTGCAATTATTTTAGTAAATTTCATTTTGAAAATCGGTACTATCAGTCAGTATTGCTAGTAAAGTTTGAGAACTAAACGCTATTCTTAGGATTATCTGTGGAAGAAAGACTACATTGAAAAAGTAGATCGTTGAAGTAGGCTTTTAGCGGGTGCGATTAGTTAATTTGATTTTTATGTCTTTTTTCCACGCTAATGTGATAAAAACATTGTGCATTAAGGACTGCAAGAAGGGGATTTACTAGGTAACGAGAATCTATTATAAGCCCGACGCTGGAAGCGGAGGGCTTTTAATGACTCGAGTTTGTACACACAATGTACTAAGGTATTATATTAAAAGTTTGAATCTCTTCATCTACGTAGTTATATCGTCGATATACATATGTGCAATATCGATAGACCTTACAACTATGTTTTACGATTGATATATATTTACCACAAACATAAACAATAAAACATGAGTTATTAATTAAATCTGTACCTATATCCAAAAGACTAACACATCTCTAAAGATGTGCTTATTACTTCGTATATAATACATTTGTATTCATATTATGTTACTAAAAGTTGGCCTTAATTTGCGGCACTGAAATAGATTTTCAACGTAATGAAAGTATCGCGATAGAAACGCTGTAAACCCATTTACGATTTTTATTTGTCTTTCATAACCAACCAATTGGATTACCAAGTTTCGAGCCGGAATGTATAGTGCTTTCTACCAGGTATTATACAGCTAGCAATGAACTATCTAGTGCTAAAACCTCGCTTATTCCCAACCCCATGTTTAAGGTTTTACATCGACATTTTTAAAATATTGTTTTTACCATAAACATAAACAACAGAAGTTTCTACTAGATCAACAAATAACAGTCAGTGGATACTCGTACACGACAAACTAACTATTTGAAATTGCTGGGATAGGTATTTTTTTATCATTGAAAAACCTTTTCGAAATCTTATCCCAAACCATATTACTAGCGAATAGTTAGCTAAATTAAAATTATCAGGAACTTTATTGTCATGACTCATGATCACCAAAACAAACGTATATGTAATATTCCTTCTAACTTCTATTATGTAAGTACTTATAAATAAATAAGTAGGTAATTAATATTGGTACACCGTGCAGTGATTACATAGCAAGCTCGATGTACATTGTACACGTGTGCTGTACCTACAAAAAGATCAGTCTATGCTAATATCAAAGTTCTAAAGTAAGATACACACAGGTTATTTATGTAAGACATCTTTTCGCGCGGCTGAGCAAGCGAAACGGCGCATCATCACAGTATATTGAAAACTTCACACTGAACTTGTCGAGTCGCATCAGTGTTCCTGTCCAATATATACTGCCGAGACACATTATCACGGTGTTTGGGCGTCAACAGCGAATATTTTCTACCCACCGTGCCTCATTTATTTGTCATTTCAAAAGACAGGCAAACACTTACATGCACTAATTAATTCAATATTGATTCAAGAAGACAATAACGAACGACATTACCTGTATTAAAGCACCGTTTTTGCACCATTAGGTTAGTCTACGATTGGTATTTGATTTGTCCACTGATTGAGTTGAAAACAATACTTTGGTAGATGAAGTCTACTGTACTACCACTAACTACCCAACTACCCAAGTCAGATTCATCAAATTGACTATATTGTTAATTACTCATGTTCAAATTCTACTTATACGTATATTTATTATGTATTTTTTAGACAGTTGTCTATACTCGTACATAACCATTACGTGCGACAAGGGCACCGAGGGTACAGGATATTTATAACACTCAACAAACGAGAAATATCTTGGCACCAAACAAAACTTTAACTTACTCCACAATGTCAAAGCCAAAGTGTAGTTAATATTTTTGAATGTAGCTTGGTTACAGGTAGTATTTATTGAGTATTAACCATGTCTCTTTTGATATTGGCATGAGCATTGAGTTGCATAAATATGTATAAGCGTAATAAACGTGATTTAAGTAATCATCGTGGGAACTTTCGTGCAACAAAGGATTTTATAATATTCACAAAGATAGTGCAACATCGTGTTCTATAAATAAAAAAATCCAATATTATACCCGCGTCACAAGCCTGTCGCAGCGGGGCTGGTCTATAGAACATGTATACATTAGTTTTCTAATATTGTTGGTCGCCTGGGCGGGCGTGCCATTGTCACAATTTTTGACAACAAAGCCGAGGCCTTCGCGTGGTGGCGTCACGCCACATTGATTTCCACGCCACTCTAGGCCAGCGTGTCGCCGTCCTGTCTGCCGCGTCTAATGGCCAAGTACTTACCTTTCATTCGACTCGATTAACTGAAAATTACCTGTAAACTACGCGGTAACCCAGACAACTTAATGTTAGGTATATTAAAAGCACTACAAGAATTGTTATATCCAGTGGAATTAGCTTTAAGGGTTGCTAAATTATGGATTAAAGTGATTATTATAATTTAGTAAAAAAACAGACCAGGGCAAAACTCGAAGTTGCAGCTTGCTACGTCCCGAACATTAATAACACGATATTTAAATAATAGTGCATAACTGAGCATATTGAATACGGTATCAAAGACAGCCACATGCAGGTTTCCCCACGACATTGATATCAAATGCAGTATGCTTTTTTCCATAGATAAGGTAAATGTCTTAGTGTTTGACTCGCTAACGTCCAATAGTTGACACACTGTTGTCACCTCTTTTGCTAATAACTTAAGATGGCACCTACTGTAGCGGTGTCAAACACACGGATGATTACCATAGATCTGTTTTACTCATGACGCAAAAAGAGCATAGGATCAATAGGATGATTTACAAACCTATACTTGGGTGGTTGTAAGTGAGGTAAACGTCAAACACTGTCCCAGTAGTTGCCATCTTGAATGTTAAGTCATTAGCAATAAAGGTGGCAGCAGGGTGTCGACTATTGAGCATAGCGTGTTGAGCACTAGAACGTTTACCTTATATATGCTTTCTATCATTCTGAATGCTTATTTGTCGCTTATTGATGTGCAACTAGGTGGATATACCCATTAATAAAACACAGTTGACGAAAATATCCACACCTTCCGCATGCATTCTCTCAACGAGCATGTTGAGGGTGAAGACTAACGCGTTTTACTACGAGTACTCCAAGATATTTTTATATACTGTCCGTTTTTCTCCTTAACGTACCCTAAAAAGTAATGAAGTCTATAAAGATAGGCAAATGTACAATTCGTAGAGGCCATATTCAACCAATGCAAACTCCACGGGTAGGTATAGTAGGACAAAGTTTACGACATCTTCTCTAAAGCTGCGTCTACGCTGAAAACAGCAATAGACTCAAACAATACATGTATGTATTTACAATTTACTTGTACGCAGTAGCCTACTTAGGTACGTGTTGTCAATATAATTTATTTGCACCATCCAACCGTCCGTCGGGCTCTAATAAGAGCCCGACGGACGGTTAAACGGTGGTATCTAATAAGATATAATTTCATGTTTAGTCTAAGATTTAGTACAATTTTAGTATAGCATAAATTTAAAGTTAGTAGGACATATCGGGAAATTATGTTTTTATTTATTTATTTAAACTTTATTACACAATAATAAAAAAGTTATATAGGCGGACTTAATGCCTTAAGGCATTCTCTACCAGTCAACCATTCGGTAATACATTGGGTTTTTCTTATACAGAAAAATACAGAAGGAACTTTATGTACTAACCAATTTTTACTAAAATCGGTAGAAATAAGTTTATCGACAACGAGATAAAAATCTGCCCCACTATACTTTCATCTTAGAAACTTCATACAATCTTTTCATCATAAAATATGAACGTATTACAGTATTACACTGGTTAAAATGACAGTTGAACTATTTATTATTAAGCATAATTTAAAGCACATGCTTATTTATATAAGTAGGTAGTGAGCGAAATTTATCTCTAATCTGTGAACGCGACTTTCTCGCTGAGCCATATAAAAGTAGCTATTTTTTACGACCGTAGTTCCTACGTAAATACGCAAACGAAATTAAAATACGAGTGTATTAAACCATATTTTACATAATGTGGCAGTTGTGGGCAATTTCCATAGTCAAGCGCGTAATTTCGAACTTTCCATGTGGAAATTTTAGTTTGCTTTAGCTGCGCGGGTAAACATGCGCTGGACGGCATGGCAGCTTGTTAATAAAAACATATTAGCAAACGTGAAGATCACGAACGAACTGTCGTCTGCCTATTCTATCATAAAGTCGTGATTATAAAATATCTGTAGGTCTGTCGCAGTGTCGGAGTTCTGTCCCCGAAGTGACATTCCTTTGTTTGAGTGACTTAGGTTAGTTTGTCTATGCTTGAGTGACTTAGGTTTGCGATACAATGACGTTTATTCAAAATTGACTTAGTTCTATTATGGATTTGTCAATCTTTTGCATGTCAGAAAAATGGTGAATTGTGCTGGACAAGGAAATGGAGTCAGTGATGGTTGACCCTGAGCCTTTTGGGCGAAGGAACACATACCGCAACGCAACCAACCTCACTCACTACATTCCGTCGTTTATTATGAGTAGCTAGTTGATACCATCGAGCTCCAACCTACGCTCGACTGCAAATTATCGGCAATCTGATGGACATCCTGACGACCCCTACCCGTAACGCCGATGTGTATTGAAGTAGATATTCGAAGGCCCACGAATCGTATTGAAAGTATTTATATATTCTTGAAGTTTTTGATTATTTATACGTGACGAATGATAATTATTCATGTATGTTTGTATTTGTAATCACCACAATAGCTAGGCAGACTCCAACAACTTGGTGGACATCGAACGACACTTATATGCATACAACTTAATTGAGGGCCGGGATATGCATTCGGTGGGGGGAACGGTAACTAATCGAGCTTTATCTTACTTCACCCATGCACCTCACGCATACCCCGGCTTTCATTTAAGTTGTACGCGAATAGGCTACTTACTATTTATCCAACTGTCGTACAGTAAAAATGAGTGATAAGACCTTTTTACCTTTGCGAACGAAATTACGGGCAATTTTTAGTTGATTCATGTATTTTGTCTAATTTGATCTGATCAGACTGAAAAGCGTATTAAGTGCTGGGCACATCACATACCTACTAAACCACGCTTCGTTGCGAGTATAAGTTGAGGATAACGAAACCAAACCGAGCGCATTGCATAAAACATGCTAATTTTGAATAGATACCTTTTTGTAAGTAAAAGAAAACACCCGTTACGGCATTTAGCCACACAAATTAATGCAGTTACGTTTAATTCTATAGATGTGTTAGCATGCAATCTTAGTTTCCAAATTTTATCGCATATTTGGGTAAAAACTTCTCATCTCGGTTGTAACAACTAAATATACTTTAAAAATAATAGTGATATACTGTGTAGGTTTTGTTGAGAGAAATACGATAAGTTGTCTATCAAATTACCCCAACTTAGTAACTTAGCCGGACAGAATGATATAGGAGGCAATCAGTGGCCATCGAGTGACAGATGTGCGTAATAGCTGACCTTCCATCTTCAAATTCTTTCATAACCCACAATGGTGGTCGCTAATTACAGTTCATAGAATCAGTTCGCTGGTTCAGATTCGAATGGTCGAATGTCTTTTGCAAATATACGTGGATGCGACCATTGGTGTCAGAGGTAGAGAGTTTGAAAAGGCAATCCCTGTGTAATTAGTCGGGTCATAGGTCATTAAGCTAGAGTCGTTCGTTAGCGCACACTCCACGCGACCTTAGGGGTTTCGTAATATGGTTTTAGTTAATTGAATGAAACATAAGTAGTATGCGAAATCTATAATATGCAAATTGGTGTGTAATTTGATCAACTTACATTTTGCATGGCTAATAATAATTAATACCTAATGAGTAATTAATACCGGACATATGCGTTGCCACAGAAGTTGGCAGTACAGATGTATGTTATACCTACCTAACTCGACTGTTACACCTAATTAACGTCCAACGAAAATATTAATTTGAAAAATGGGCCAAAGTAGCATATAGCACCGATAGAAGTGATACCAGAAAACGTGCCAAGTTGCACTTGATAATTGACCGACTGTCAAATAAATTTCATCACCAATATATTAATATTGTCGTTGCAGCGAATTGAGCGTGCAGCTCTCTCCGTCTGGCCCTATCGAGAGCTGCTTCCTTGATTTCCCTGTACGACATGACATGACGGCTACCTTTTCTATTATTTGTTTCGTTATATCTTTCTTCCCTAATTTCCCCTTACTCGCTTGCCTTCGAATGAATTTATAATCACTTAATGCATTTTGCCAATAAATATATATATCTATCAGCCGCGGAAATCCACTGCTGGACATAGGCTTCCCCATAAATCACCACAGAGCGGCTCTGCTTCGTCAAAGTTTTTACAATGTATCTATGCAGCAGTGGTGCGGTCTGTCAAAGTCAATTCCTAACGGGTTTTAAATAATTCCAGCATCTTATCCTATTATGCCTTGAATAAAAAGTAAACAAATTTTACTCCTGCTTGGCAACGGGTAAGTTAGGCCCTACGCCACTGCTATGCGATACTTATGTTATGAGTTACACGAAATATCTTTTGTACGGGGACCACTTACATGTTAAAGAGTAAGACTAGTGTAAAGGTAATTGAAGTAATAAATACCACGCTGGCGTTGGCTTATTAGTGGGTAAAGTTCTATAATGACCTACCTATAGGATATTGGCTGACCGTACAATCGAAGACACACCTAACTGTCTATCAGTAAACTTTATTACAATAAGACTAGATCGACTAATGGTCAAATATTATCTTTCGCACTGTTCGAGAAGTAAATAGTTAGAAATCAATAACATAAAAGTAAAATCCACAGACCTACGGACTGAATTGACAAATGACTGACAGGTAAAATGATACCAGGAACAGCAAAATAAAAATAGTGAAGGGTATATGTCGATAACAATATACCGACAAGTTGTAAAGACAAATAACAGACTAATTTAAATCAAAAATAAGTATATTAGTTTCAAATAAGAGGTATTTTCATGACACACTCGTTTTTATTGACATGAATGTCCTCTGGGATATCTTGTTCGTCCTGCAATCTGTCTACCATCTCATTATAAATATAAACGTAAACTCGATGAATCATCTCTTTTTCAGTTTCACTAATAGATTTTTTCTCCTTTTTGTTGGAGGCGAACATTTTGATGAACATGGTTCTGGTCCCGAATCTTGCGAATCCATAATAACACGTAACAATTTCAATAAACACTCGTAATAGCAATGACAACGTATATCGTTAGATACATAAAAGTAGTTTGTAAATAGTGGTCAAGTATTTCTGAAGATACCCGCTTTTTTGTTAAAAAGATGGACCACATTGTTGGGAATTTGAAAATAAAGAACAATAATTTTATTAATTCATTTAATTGAATGTATGTATTCAATAAACTATCATAAATATATAATTTTCATGTACGTTATTGATGGTTTGACATTAAATTTTTATCTCTAATTAGGGGTCTACAGACCTTTTGATCCGTCGAAATCACTGGAAAAAGTTGGTATATAGATTAGCCGATCAAATTGCCAATTTGATTGTCCCGTCTGGGTGGACCTTAAACCTACGATGTAACAATAATTTTAATATCGATGAGAACGACACTGGCCAAACTGTGGCAACATTTGTTTATATTTACTTGTCAATGTAGTCCGTAGGTCTGTGGATTTTACTTTAGTTTCACAGATTTGTGTGGCGAATGTTCATTTGCGTGGAATCCCGGCTGAATCCGAATACCCACAACAGCCGCAACGAATTTTAGTTTAATTAGGGCGGGAGCGGGACTAATTCCTTGTCAATAATGAGAATAAACAGATGGTCATTCGTGATCGTTAGAAGACATACACTTGCTTTTAAATGTTGACATCTTCTGGGTAAGTATGTTCGAGATTTGGCTTTTTTTATTCCATTATGAGAGTCGTCTTAGCTTTTACTTGTAATACTAGGCTCCGCACAATACGTAAGTAGGTATGTGCGGAACCATGGATTTCAAAATTTCCATTTCAAACGGGTGTTTGTGTGAGTGTAGAATATCGTGTCGGTGTAAACAAAAGGGCGGCATTTATTGATAACAACTGATTCTAGATGTCAAAACAATGCCTAGATTGTATAAAACTTACTCCTAAAACTTCTGGTCGCTAAGCCAATAAAAAATATATAGGTAGTGCTGTCAGTCGGTGTCGAAGTTTAGCTCCACCAATAAAATTCTATTTCGTAAACTGAATTCAAGAAGGAGGTGGCATTTCGTTGTAGCCTATTTTTTCAAATAGATGAAAATTGTACAAATACTTGATTAAATTTTTTCTATGGATATAAATATGAGCTCTTATTCTCAGTAAAAAAATATTAGATTTTTCAATGCAGTCCATTAATTTTCAAAAAGATAAAGATAAAGTTTGCCATCAATGACCATAAATGTAGGTACCGTTTGAAAAAACCTCTATCGTTATTGCTCTCCCATGCTCAATTAAAAAAATATGCTGCTTACAGTCACGTTTATATTTGAAGTTTCCAAAATCATTCATACAATATCAAAGATTTTCCTTGTTATTAATTTTATTTTTTTAATAGAAAACGGTTATTTATTTCCTTGATCAACTATATGTATACTAAGTGGGTGGGTGGTAAGCCTGTCTGATGTTAAGCAATCACCGGAGCTTACTGCCATTTTACTAAAAATAATGGAAACAGACGTACGCCCACTTAAGCCCTGATAGATTACCTAAATAAATCCTGATTATCATCGGCAGTTCGTTGCGGTGCCTACCTAGCACCTGGCATCTACTATAAAAGCGAGCCGTCACCTCTGCTATGAAAAACTATAGCTCTGCATGGAGATGTTCAGCCGGAATCACCCGGACTGAAGATTGCCTGGTGCGTTCAAGAAGCAATATGAGGCAGCTGAAAGGC
Source organism: Eudemis profundana (assembly GCA_947034925.1). Lineage (NCBI taxonomy): Eukaryota > Metazoa > Arthropoda > Insecta > Lepidoptera > Tortricidae > Eudemis > Eudemis profundana. The sequence continues at coordinate 35,560,636 of OX344794.1, forward strand.
TTGCCTTTGTATTCTACCAAAGTCTATGAACAATATTCTATCAAACTCGTGAATCAAACTTATTTACAGCGCAAAAATAACTTAAGAAGAGAATTTAAATGTATGAGTAGATAAGTACAGCTATATTAGCGTAATAAAATAATATTAATATAACCATTATAAAATATGTCTTTCTTCTTGACTTGGTTAATAAGTAAGTATACTATAAAAGTATAGTAACTTAGGTCAGTAAGAATAGGAACTATTTACTTGTAAGTTAGATGCATAACTAACTATTCATATATGGGAGGTCAAAATACAAAGAAAGAAGTAACAAACGTGTGTAGAATAACCAAAAAATCAGAAATATAATAATATATTGGATACCTAACAAAATACATAGTATGAAACTAAAACTACATATTTCAACATCTACCGAAACTACGTCAAATTTTTTATCAAATTGATTAAAATGGCGCCAAAATATACATATAAACAAACATGACCTGTCATACTGTCATAATAATTATTATTGACAGGCACTAACACTAATCAATGACAACGTGTGTGCGAGAATGTGGAAAATTGCAGTTTACTTTAAATAAAAGCCTGTAATTATCGAAAAGAAAGACAATTATCAATTAAAATTGATTGCGATTTAAGCTTATAATTTTTTACCGGTCATGCAACTGCCAACAGATCATAAACATTCGCTTGAGTTAACCAGATAACAATAATACCTATGCAAGAGAGTTTCAGCGCCATCTGAGCAGATGAAATTGGTAACTATGCCTTCCCCCTTAAATAAACATCTATTTACGCGTACTTCGTTTTGAAATTTATTCGTATGACAACCATAATAAATAACATCGCGTTGTCATTACTCGAAAAATGTGAAAATAGTACATTACACAACTAGGGTGGTAATACAAAGAAAGGCCGAGATCGCAGAAGTTTGCGGCCCGAGCTGCAAGCGAGGGTCGTAAATATGCGATCGAGGGATGGATCTTTTTCCGAACGCGCAGCGTGCGGAAGAAGCTACTTTATGGCCAGGTGTGGCATAAATATAATTAATTAAATTTTCACTGAAATCTCAATACATCGCATCGAACCACCAATTAATTACCTCTACGCCTTTTCATCATCGTCTTCATTGCTTCAGCTCGCCCGTTGCTAGCCTCATATCGCATTTAAAAAGGCTTGCATCACATAAATCGCTATTCATCGTCGCGCTACGGATAAATAATTAATAAATCTCATTCGATACTGCTCCTAAGCATTCTGACGCACCTTTTGAACATATCTCCTTCGCTGCGGCGCAGAAAATGGGGGTCCATATGCCCGCAACCTCGCAACGCCTGCACGCGCTCGCCCTCCGCGCCTCGCAGCGCACATAGCACGCCACGAACTCGTCTTCCGCCGCCTCTCGACGTGCTCCACACGCACGCTACGCGCTGATTTTTCTTACGTACGGGATCTTATTCCTTCTTTTCGAAGAAAACCCGACCTCCACCATGTCAGTGCATGGGGAGTTGTATGAAGGAAATTCCCTTGTAAATTTAGAGTTTATATTTTCCAAAAGAATACAATATATAATGTTAGTTTGGTGGCGCTCAGATGAGAATTGAATCAATATTTTATATTAACTGACAGATATTTGAATTATATTTATTCTTCTGTAGAGAGGGCCAGGTCTCTACAATATGTATTACATATTACTTATATTTTAGTATAGTATTTCCTAACACATGTGTCGGTCTTAAAAGTAACGAGTTAATAGTTAAGGAAGTTGTCACTAGACTTTCATTAGAGTTGCGGCGGCACGTGCGCGGTTGCGTGTGCGCCTGTGCGCGCACGTCCCACGCATGCGCCCGGCTCATCTTCTCCTATTTACATGCCCAATTGTACCTCGAGAATTAGGAGAAATCGCGTAACACCCGCGGTTACTTTACCGCGGCTCCTTATGCATTCATTTTCCTTGCCAACTGGGTGAATATGTAAATTTGACTTACATGAAACATTACCATCGTTTTATTCCACTTGGTTGCATTTTAGATCTTTTCTATGATGCAGTTGAGCACTGTAATATTTTAACACATACTTATCTTTATGGGTTCTTATATATCGATACCTTTAGACTCAAAGGGCGTAAACGCCGCAGGTTCTAATGGCGTTTACGCCCTTTGAGTCTAAAGGTATCGATATGATGAATATGAAAACCTTAACATCAACATCATAATAATAAAACAAACATAATTGAAACAAAAGACTCTAGCTATGCTATTTTTAGTAAAAAACAAACACCGTTCATTGTTTAGGTCTTCCAGTGCTGTGTCTTGCCCATCCCTTGAAATGATGATTTTTTTTGCATAAGGCAAGTGCCGCTAATTTCTAAGGTTAGGTTATTAAGCCCTTCTGGCATGTGTGTGAACGTCTTTACTCATTAGGCCCATCTGGCAACACTAATCTTTAATTTGTATTTTTTAAAGTGAGTAGGTTTGCACAGCGGTAATGTTGACAGGGAAAATTTATGATTTTCTCAGTCTACCCCATGGATTAATAAAATAGAAGGATACCGCGCGGTCTAAGACGCGGGTGAAGCCAAGCAATGAGTGCGTTCACGCAGTGTTACCATGTAAATCAGATTTTCCCCAATCTAAAAGATATTCGTAATATATTTATTTATGACTATCAAAGTATCAATGTCACATCGTCATTAGGAAAAGAATGTGTTTGACAGAAAATAATAAAAACAGAATCAATATCTAGTATTTTTTATAAAATTTTGGACACTTGTCTGTCATTCGCGGAGATGAAATAATTTAAATATCTTTTTTTTGCTTCGGTTTATAGGTAGGTAAAAATAATTAATATTAAATGCGTATATTTTATACTGTATATTTAATCGCCTTCAACAGGAAAACTTGTCGTAAGTTTAACAGGGTAAAAGATTGAGTCGTTACAGTTGAAATAAACAAAAGGACAAAATAAAAAAGTAATTTAAAGAAATTTAACTGACTTCCAAATATTTACACGAGTAACACCGATCTAAAAAAATGGCATATTTACTTAAGATTAAAAACAAATTTTACTTATCTTCCTTTTTTCAGTTTTTGAAGTCTGTTTATTTTTTTATACAACCTTTTTAATTCTGTAACAAGAAAATCAATCTCCCGAAATTACCCCATTTATTAATTGGTCACACTAGCTCCGGCTTTGACTTTTGGCTATCCATATTTGATGTTATAATTTAAAATAGTAAATCGATGTAAAATTGTGATTTAAATATTATTTTACCTGTGAAAAATGATTCCTTGATTTTTTTGCTGTTACAAGTGTTGTTTCGACAGACTTTTACTACGCAAAAGGCATATTTTTATCATTTTTGTCAACGTTTGCATTCGACGAAGCACGGCGCATTATGGCAGCCGACCGGCCCGTTATGCTGGTTGATGTGTGCGTGCTGCTCGTAAGTACAATGCGCCGGCGCATCATGAGTGCTTCACTTATCTGTTTGCGACGCTACGTCCGGCTATTTATTTTAAGGTCCTTGGTCTACCCGCAACCACGAACGCTGAAAAGGGTAACGAAACGTCAGGATTTAAAACATGTATGAAGTAATTGTTTTATTACAATGAGTGATAATCGCGGAAACCGAAGACAATATTATCAACATCATAATCATTATAAAGGCCCGAAGACGCCGCATCTTTTGGTTTCCCATAAGAAGCTGGTTATGGTCACCGGAAGCCAATAGCTCTGACGTGATAATCTTACCTATGGATCATGGTCAAAAGCCCCCTACCCCCCCCCTAACCCTAAAAATACGGAAAAACGCCAAAAGTGATGATGATAACAAATAAGGCCATGAGGGATGCCATATAGACCTTGTCTCCACTTTCCATGAGGCGAGAACAAATTAAAACGCAGTATCAGCACTTGACAGCTTTGTAAATGCGGGTCTTTTTCCCAGTGCTTGTAATTTTACTGTTCTATTGAGATCTATCTGTAGGTATAAACATATTTTAGGAGATTATATGAAGATTTATATTGATTTACTATGTTATTCATAGAAAAACTATACATATCAAACGCATCGCAAAATCCCTAGAAATATAAGATTTATTGTCGTATGTTGTTTGTCTAGTAGTGGTAGCTGATAGTCATTATCGTCTTTGAGGCTGGTTAAATAAAAGCAATCAAACCCACACAGCAAACTTTGTACACATAAATTGATTTGGTTGTGAATGCAGCTGGAATAACGAATGTTTGCCTAATTGGCAAAATTGCATATGTATTATATCAGCGACGATACCGCACAGCTTTCATCTTAATTGAATGTATTTGTATGGGTTTATAACATGGCTCACAATTCCAATTATCATGGAACTCTGATAATACCGGTTTAGTAGTTTCTTTATTTTTAAAGCGCTGGATTTTCTTAACGTAACTCAAACTTTGTAAGTATATGAGAAATATTTGTTATTAATCTGTCATTGATGCTAAATGGTGAACAAAACCACAAGTCAAACAGTGACATTGTTCAAGTAGGAATTCTTTACATTACGTTAAGTAGATACGGTCATTAGACTTAGGCTTAGAACTTAGACGTCGCAAAGGCGTTCGACAATGTTTGGCATTTCGGCTTGATATACAAGTTATATCAGGGCGGCATGCCCGACCGACTCGTACGCCTAATCCGCTATTTTCTACTTAACAGGGCCTTCCGATATAGGGTCGACTCCACCCTATCAGTACCCCATCCCGTCCACGCGAGCGTCCCACAGGGCTCCACGCTATCCCCAATCCTCTTCACTATCTACACAAATGACATCCCCAAAGAAATCCCCACAGTGAAACTTGCTTTGTTTGCCGACGACACAGCACTATACACAACTCACAATAGACTAGACATCATCTCACGCGATCTCCAGATGGCAATCAACGATCTCGATCGTTGGTTCGCCCTCTGCTTTGTGCAACAAACTGATTGCACTATTCATATACACGTTAATTGTTTATGCGAGTCTTGTCAAATAGTGATAAAACCAAAATACTCAAATGCTTTATAGATTTAACTCTAGTAATGGGTTGATTGTTATGTGACACTTTCTGCTCACCGAATATGTATATTGTATGTACTCAATTCCAATAATACTCCAATAGTACTTTCATGTATAAATTTAACAAGTTCTCCCGATTGGATTGTTAGCATAAGAAACTGGATATTTTAATATTCAGGTACTACGTTGCTCGGATTCTGAATGAAAACTGATCCAATTGCGAAAATAGAATGAAATCCATGAAATAAAAAAGATCTCACTGACATATTTATTGTTACCAGAGCCCGTCATCTATTATAACAAAACATTCATCAATATTTGATTCAATAAGCAAACAGTAAATGCAATTGACAAGTTACGGTCGCTCATTTTATTTAAGAAGCATCAATATGTAGCTCGCAGGCAAAACAGTAATTCATTTTCAAACATGACCAAGTTTTTATAACTTTTGTAAAAGTAACAAGTACAATTTACATTATAGGTAAAAAACTTACTAAAGGACTTATTGCATGTAAGTACGGAAATTATATGGAGCGTATGACCTTTTTCTAAAATTGAACGTCAAACTGCAAAGGTCTGTCATATTAAACATGAAATAGAACACAGTTTTTAATTTATTCAGGTAAATTAAATTAAAATTGACAAGATTCTAAATATACATTCTACATTTTTATGGGTGATTGATAATATTCTTGCACAATGCTAAGATAAAAATATTTCAGTTGATTTTCCTAGACAACTTACAATTTTTTTAATTACTATTCATAAGTAATATTTTTACCAAAATCAAAGTAAGGTAACTAACTGCTAATGTTATTACCTACGTTTAACTTATTTTGAACTACTATGCTGAATAGGCAATTTGATGACAGATCAAATCAGCTTCTTTTCATGAAGTGTCATAACGCTCAGAAAGTACCTATGCAGTGTAGTTTATAGATACAGACTTGTGACGTCACGCTCAAGGTGGTACATAATTTTTAATTTTTGGCATTTTTAAAATCGTTGGTGGCACGAAAATGTATTGAAAACATAATTTGTTAATATACTTTAATTAATTTATTTTGAGTGCTGTCAAGTACCCTATTGGTTTTTTTTTCATTAAGTATTATTTAAGTTTAAAATTATTTAATAAACAAAAACCCTACAATTTCACCCTTTTGATGCGGGCATTATGTATACAGACCAGTCATGTCATTATTCATACTGAACCAACTTCTCAAGTTGCCCTTAACATTACCTACATAAAAAGGTGTAAAAAAATAAAGTGCTAAAAAGAGTTTGTAACGATATACATTTAAAAATAATTTTCTGAGAAGATTGATTAGGAGAGCCCACCTCAACTGAAATGGGATAAGGCGAGGATAAAGAAGAAGATTCCCGGAACACTACTGTAAAATCGCATGTCCTTAATTAATAATCCCAAAGCTTTGCTGCACTGGGCAGCTTAGACAATAGCTAGGTGAAGTGGGCTAGAACAAAGCCCTTTTGATTCTGCTCAGAATGGAGCACAAAAAGATGTTTTTTACACGAGATAAAAAGGTTTAACTTATTCAAGAACAAACTGGGTGAAGTACCTACGAACATTTAGATGGGGCGTTTACAAGTCGAATTTTTTTACAACTGTCGGTAATTCTTGACATGAGGTTGGAGCTGTGTCAGTTTGTAGTGTTTGGTGGTTTTGCTCTGTGAAAATAGCAGTGGTGCCTGGCGCGATACTGATAATGATATTAAATAAAATGCTAAACTAAAAACTAAAGAAGATTTAGACACCTTTTTTTTCACTTTTACTGATTTTACTGGTTCAAGGAAAATTTCATGCCAGTAAAATCAGAGTAGAATATTTAATGATTACTAGCATAAGTTCACCGATATTGTAGAAGATTGAACTACACAAAATAAAGCTTTGACTCCTTGTCAACAAATACTTGCATATACAAATACCGATACCTTAATGTAAAATCTAAGTCCTTTCCACGGATGCATTTCTAATAATACATCATCATCAGCCTACATACGTCCCACTGGCTGGGCACAGACCTACTCTCATTGATGAGAGTAAATGAACTGTAGTCCCTAAGCTGGTCCAGTGCGGCTTGAGGACTTCACATACCTACGAAGGACTTCACATACGACTTTGAATTTCTTAGAGAATGCATGCAGGTTTCTTCACAATGTTTTTCCTTCAAACGATCTTTTTTATCTTTTCACAAAATCTGTTTAAGGATAATGATGAAATCACTAGACTTATTGAGTGAAATGTTAAAACCAAGTTGCTTTAAATAACTCGTTTCATCTTTTCCCTGAAACAGTTTAGGGATTTTATAGCACCTCTAAGGGAACTGAGAAAGTCCAGTGGACATTTTTTCATTTCCCTAAAATGGCTTGGAAATTTGATCAAATCACTGAGTTTCGCTAGGCAAATGAAATCACCCAACGCGCCATTATTTTAACATCTCCCGGGAGGTCATCATCTCACTGAGGGCTTTGATCAAATCCTTGTTTTTATAATATCCCTGCGATAAATATACGTATTCCTAAATGTATATTTGAACTTGGTTGGAAATTTCATTCTAGAATACTGTGTTAGTTTTGCGTACCTGTGTCAAAATAGTACATTACTTAGGTACCTAGGGAGGTAAAACAAAGAATGTCTCAGATCGCAGGTATTTGACGCCCGATCCGAATGCAAGTGCGATAAATACGCGATCTGAGGCTTTCATTATTACCTCCCGTGCTAAGTACAAAATTTTACGTCTCCCCCAGGCCAGGAAGTGGGATTTTCCGCATGTGCAGGGTGCGGTGATTGCCACTTTATGGCCAGGTGTGACGTAAAAATAGTTTCCAAAAGAGCAGTCAAAAAACAAACTTACGGACTGACAGAAGTAACGATGTAGAATAAAGTAAAAATGTCACATAACCAGTACTCGGAAACGGGTATGTGCTCCATACAAAAATACCGGTATTCTTTCCGTTCTTATCGTTCTTTGGTATTTCTTTTTTAACCAGACAATCTAATAATTCGAAATCGTGAGTTAAATACATTACTGAGCTCTACATAAAAAGCATAAAATAATTCAAAATATTGGGCTATTTCGGGCTTTTTGGGGGACTAGCCTAGAAATGATGGGTTCAAAACGGGTTGGGTCCGGAACGCCTCACTTGCATTTAGCCTTAGAGAGCAGAGCACCTTAGTTGTATTTTTGTCCGGGGAGTAAAATGTCTTGGTCTGTAAAACGCCCTCACTGTTATAAGACATAGTAGACTGAATGACTTGACTGCAAAACGTCTTAACGTCATAATGTTTTAATAGGTATATGGTCTGAATAATCTTTACGTCCAATATTGTAGAATGTCTTTATGGTATAAAGACGTAAAGTATAAAAAAATGTCTTAAATAGCAATTTGTCCAGGTTGTATAATGACATAACATTATTTTATTATCACCTTCATAGTACTTCAAATTTGATTACAGGCCACTTATATTAATAATTAAGCAGATATTAATGTTAATCTGCAGTTACTAATTTTACATAAATATAACGTAGTCATTTAGCAATAATGACGTTTCATCCACTTCCTCATTTTATAACTAAGACATTAAACAAACAAGATCTTTTGATTACGTAGTCCTTATCACAACCAAGACTTTATACAATTGAGACATTCTGCCTACTTGTGCATTTCACGACCTAGGCGTTTTGCTCCCTAAGTCTTTTTGAAACTTGGACCATTTTGTAATCATGGGATTAGATAAACAAGTCATTTTGCATACTTGGCCAGTGTACAACTGCGACGTTTGGAATACCAAGGCTAAATGCAAGTAAGGCGTTCCGGACCCAACCCTTCAAAACGGACTTATAGCATAATCAATCCATTTCTTTAAAGATCTTACATGTCATGTCATGTCAAAAAAGACAAAATTCGATGCACATTACATATTTACTACATCCCGGACATGGATTATATGTAGTACTATGGTAGATCACAGATTAGAACAACTTACCAATCACGACCGTGAAGTCACTTTATTAGAGGTCAAATAAGGTCAAATGATAAATTACAAGTAACTATATAAAACTATTTTTTAAAAATTATCATAGAACAGGGAATAATTCTACAAACCTTTTTCTCGAAAGGGTTTTTGAATCATCATACATTACAAAATAATGGGATAACCCAATTGTGTAATTCCCTGCCAAATTACTTCAGAATTAATTTATAAGTAATATGAAAATAGGCATTCCTATTTCAATTTAAACCGAATGGAGTTCATAGTTCATTGCTGAACAGGAAGCCGTTCATCTGCGTGTACTGGCGTTTCTGAACAAGGCGGTCATTTTGTGGAAAATGATCGGCATTCATTAGGGTTCCGTACCAAAATGGTAAAAAAGGAACCCTTATGGTGCGACTCTGTCTGTCTGTCCATATGTCACAGCCAGATATCTCAGGAACTACTGCTGCTATCGATTTGAAATATGGAATAGTTTTATTTCAAAAGTCATTATTGGACATAAAAAAAATCTTAAACGTTTGTTACTTTTTTTAAAGGGGGCAGAAATGGGAGGTCGAAAATTTAAAGCTGGGCTATTAATATCAAGTGGAGTTTATGAAAGGGCTTATTTTGTAGATTCCAAAACCGTTTTTATCTTTGTAGGGTTCCGTAGCCAAAATGGCAAGAACGGAATATTTCCGTTATAGTTTCGTTATGTCCGTCCGTCCGTCTGCCCGTATGTCACAGGCATTTTACTCAAAAAGTACATTTTCTTAATAATGTACTTTTTAGGGTTCCGTACCAAAATGGTAAATAATAACCATCTTTTTACTAAAAAAAACCCGACCGCGGTGCACTTTGTTTATTTTAACGAACTTCATACCCAGTGACACTCGCACCATCAAGACGAATCTAATGATGTCTCATTTATCAAAATCGGATGTGCCGTTGAGTAGTTACGAGCGGACACAGGAACGGACATACATACATACAGGTCAAACACATAACCCTCCTTTGGGCTTCGCCGCAGTCGGGTAAAAAGGAACCCTTATGGTGCGACTCTGTCTGTCTGTCTGTCCGTCTGTCAAAGCCAGATATCTCAGGAACTATTGCTGCTATCGATATGAAGTTTGGAATAGTTTTATTTCATTTAGGGCGAAAAACGTTAAAAAACATACCATCCCCCTATTATCTTCGAAGTTACTAAACAGAAAAATCTGTAATAATTACCAATAGGCTAGATGACTAAAAAAAACTGTTTAGTCCGTCTGTTACATTATGAAAAAATATTGTACACGTATTTTTTGTTTTGTTTGACAAACAAAAACTGACGAGGATAGAGTGCTTAGAAGTTTCGAGTGACGTCACTCTTGAGTACAAATTGTACTCAAGAGTGACGTCACAAGCCCCCACTCCAGAAGTTTGATGATCTATAACTTTGTCGATTTTTAATATTTTGATAAACCAAAAAATACGTGTCCCATATTTTTCCATAATCTAACTGACGGACTAAATAGAATTACATGTTTTTAACCCAGTCATCATCCCTATTATTAATATGATCCTAAATATTACAGGCAAAATATAACGGTTCTCCTATCTTGCATTATTTTTAAAAAATTCGCAAAAATCGTAACACAAACTTATTACACGAAATTATTTGCTGCTACTAAATTAACCGCGACCTATACCGAGGTATGGGGACAACAGTTTTTCAATAGCAAGGTCAAGTTTGTCTCACCATATGAATAATTCAAGAAAAACTTTCTTAACTATTCACGTAAGTATCTACTTACGAATTTGTACGGAACCCTCGGTGCGCGAGCCAGACTCGCTCTTGACCGGTTTATTTTATTTTATTTAGCTGTTCATAGTAACTGCGTTTTCATACAATATGTGTTTGTAAATGATTTAATTCTGGATTGAATATATGACCCCGGGGCATTATTTGGTAATACAACGACGCTACCAAAAACCTGCCAGCTCAGTAAACAGGCGTCCCAGATTACGTGTATCGAGCGGGTTGGCCGACCTCGGCCAATAACATGCCAGAACGTAAGTTTTTTCGGCACCATGCCAATGTCGAATGGCGTTTCTTGCAGAAATAGGGAGTAGGTTAAGGCTGGATAGAATTTTATGGAATCGGTATCTTTTATTTTCTAATCAAAGTCAAATGACAAATAAAGAAAATTAACCACAGCGGTAACTAATTGTTTCCGCTACATTATTACTAATCATGTAGATATTCATTGATTACTATAGGTAAGGCTTTTTACAATAAAAGTACCTATATGAAAAGTAACAAGGAATAGACATTGATGCAAGATATATTTCATTCGTTATAAAAGTACATCTACGGTGCCGCCGACACCAAGGCAGGACTGTAGGTCCCTCGCTACCGGTGCTTACGGATACAGATTCGGGAACTTTCAGACGATACGCGCCGTGTCCAGGAGTAAGTACCGTGTTCTGTATCTGGACGTTGAATTATTCATCTAGCGAGAGTTTCAAGGTTTTATTCGAGACTCCGCTATTTGACCAGCTATCGGGACAATGATCGTCGAATCGACATCCCACATGGCGGTCACTTCGTGAGCCAAGTCAATGTAGTTGCCCAGTTGGTCCTTCTCGACCTTCACAAAGTTCGCATCAAGTGCTCTCGATGAGCACTGGCGTTTCGATCGTTCTATCACGACGGTGTCAAGCTTATGGGCTACAATAGTGTTGTCCATGATGATAGATCGAGCCCAATAAAGCGCGTTTTCAAGAGCTGGCGCTGGTGTGTACGTATCTGGCATCTCGTATAGGTACAGTCAGCCTCAAACGTAGCTGGACACTTTAGTACTACGCCATAATACAAATATGTTCAGCTACTTTTGAGGCCGACCGTACCACGAGTTCGAATCGAAAAGCAAGTTGCTGGTGATTAATATTATTATGTTAAAGATGTGCTGAGAGAGGGTGCAGTGGTTGCATAAAGTAGTTCTATACCATCAGCATAAAATTATCTAAATAAAAATAGATACTTATTTTTGATTTTTATTAAACTAAACTGCTATTCAGTAACTTTTTTTGCATTGACATGTCACCGTTATGTTTGTTTTGTATTGAAATCAATATTTTTATCCCAGAATTTTCTTCATTCTCACATGAAGCAGAGCTCATTGACGTTATCATTCAGTCCCATCAGTTTTAGTAATTTCGACAACAATGTTTGGATTATAGGTATTAAGACTTTATCATAGGCATACTTTAGTCAGATTTCAGCCAGATTTGCAAATTAGGCGTACCTTACTATATATTATGTAACTATTTATTCAAAACTGGATGCACGTTTACAATGCGTAAAGTTGCAAGTATTTTTGCCGTATTACTTAATCATGGTAATATTGCCAACACTTGATCTTTTCCACCTGTTGCCAGCCTATAGATCCAGGTGATTGATGGAACAGCTGGCTCGTTTACGGACCCTGTAACACAGCTAATGGACCGTGGCGCAAGTACCTAACTTAATGTTAAAACTCACTTTTATGAACATTCGTGTGTTTTTTTTTAGTTTTACATTATTGACCATACTATACTTAAGATTTTTACCAACATACTTATGGTTTTTAAATTACCCGATAATATTTCTAACTGACTTCACAAAAAGGAGGTTTTCTGCTCGGTTGTATCTTGATTTAAAAAAAAATAATGGTTTTTAGTTAAATACCTACTTCCAGACTGGTTTCATTTTTTTATTTTCAAAATCTAGTTCTGCTAGACTATATTATAGGCACATTTACTATAAGCACTTTTAGTATTTTTATAGTAACTCGTACATCATCGTGTTTCCAATTTTCATATTTAAAGTAATTTCAGTATTTTTATGTAGTGCTTGCTAAGTGTCGGAAAGATTTATTGTTGGAATTTTTATTTTTTTAAGAAACTACATAGTATAATACTCTGTCATTGTGTCTTTTACTAATTTAATCCAGTATTTGCAACAAAAGTGTAAATATTACGGTGATAAAGTTCTAAAATGACCTTATACATATTTTATGTTTATGATGTCGATACTAAATATAAGATTTTATTGTATTGCAATGCGATTATGGTCAAATTATTCTCACAGCGTTGAAACCATTCCAATAATTCAAATGTAATATTGGAAGCCATAAAAGTTTTAATGAATCGTCGGTGTGAAGATGCAGACAGAGGTGATGTAACCTACCGACGTCCACTAACTTATAACGAAAGTGTAATTACACGTATGATCCATTAAGGGGACCATTAACGAGAGCGGCGGCGAGCGCCGGCGCCGCTGCCTGCCCGGCCCGGGCGCAGCGCGCCCGACCGGCTCGACGACCACTCCGCTTCGTTACACTCTGTTGCGCAACTCCTTATAAACTTAACCACTGCGATTGTTCACAATTTATATATAATGTCCGGACTAATCATACCGGTCGAGAACGAGAAAGGAATCCAGCGCGCCATCGGTGCTGCCCCCGGTCTCGCCCGGGCAACCTTTCACCACTACTTTCGGCAATGACGCAATTACTGTTCAGACCACTATTCCCCATTAGGTATCGAAAAAATAAACAAGACGTGCATTACACTTTTGTTTTATTATAAAAATAAAAATGCTGTATTTATCATACATAACGTAACAGTAACACTGTGCACTAATAACAAGTTGAGGATGAGGGGCGATGAAAAAATACTGTGTCTTGTTGCGTTGGCAGTCTCACAAACGAACACGGGATGACTATGTACAAAGCGTTCGGCAGCGAGCTAGCGGCAGCAGGCATGGTTCAGCACTTATCGTAGGAGTAATTCGAATGACCGATGGCTAATAAATTAGCACTCTACTTGATATAAATAAATAGGATGTTTGAACGGCCTACCGCCCGTATTTAATATTTAGTCTACTTTTAATGAAGGGGGCCAGCCACGTGTCCGGGGGGACCATATTGAGAGCTAGTAGCACCACCGTGCTGACCACCGTCGGAGCCGCTATCGTCACCACCGCTAGTGCCGAAATCGGCGCTGATCTCAGCACCACCGTGACCGCTGGCACCGCTGATGCCAGCGTCTCCGCCAGTAAGAGCGAGGCCGCCCAAGTCACCACCGCTGATTCCGCCGCCGATGGCGCCACCACCAATGGCGCCACCACCGATGGCACCAGATTCCTTCTGGGTTTGGTACTTGATGAAGTAGACTTCCGGTTTGGAGGGCTGGGTTGGCGCCGGGGTGGGGATGACGATATCGGGCTGCTCCTCAGGTTTCTTGACCAAGACGTAGACAAGAGTCTTTTCTTCGTTCTGGGGCTGCACGGGAATTATGGGCGCGGTGGGGGTGGGTGAGGTTGGTGCCTTGATGAAGATAATCTTGTAGTGTTTCTGCGGGGGAGCGACCGCAGGAATCCTGGGAGCACGGTGCTCAACGGGCTCTGGGGGAGGGACGTGCACGTAGATGTGTTTCTGGACCAAAGGAGCCCCGGAGTAACCGCCGGCGTAGCCACCTCCGAAACCGGCGTCACCACCGAACGAGCCGCCGCCAATGCTACCACCTCCAAGTGACAGGCCTCCAGATGAGTGGCCGCCGCCGAACGACAGACCTCCGGAGTGTCCTCCGAGAGAAATTCCACCGGAATGTCCTCCCAAGGAAATTCCGCCGGAATGGCCTCCCAGGGAAATTCCTCCGCTCGAGTGACCGCCGTGGGAAGGAGCCCCGTAGCTAGTCGACGGCGCGGAATATTTGGGGCCGGGGGCGGAGTAGCTGTAGCCTACCGGCGGCTCGGGCCGGCCGTAGGCCAGCGCCACGCAGGCGAGTACCTGCAACAAGAAATATGATCGTAAAGATTGCGAACTGTTTTGGCGAGTTGTGTAATCTAGGTCACATTTTAAAGGTAAAAATAATTAACGTATTTTTGATATTGTATCAGATTTAAGTCGAGGCGATCGAGAGCAAGCGATCGATAGGCGGCACCAGTGATTGCCGGTGACCCAGTGACGTGACGTAAACATCGTGTTGCAATTAGCCCTCTACGAGTATCTCCATAGCCCTAACCTTCCCTTAGATGGAGCCACGTGTTTTTTCATCTCATACCATTCTATTCAGTGATTTTCTTTTTTTCACCCTACTCGAATTCAACATTAAAACAGTTGCTTATTCACACATTATATTTAGGTACTTTAAACATTTAACAGCAGCGCATTAAACATTCGCAAAGCATTTCGTAGATAATAAAAGAAACTTTCATAATAATAATTACCCGTACATATAGTGTAGTGTTTTAACGTGAAATATGACGATGACGCAAGAGGTTTATTTGTTATACTTAAATGATACATTTTAGTCAGACGTTAAAGTACATTGGTTGTTTCCGAAAGTTGGTGGAAGAGTTTGTGTAAGGAATACCGATGTTATTTGACGGCGCGGCGCGAGCCGGTACCGGGAGATCGCACCCGCAGAGAATAACGATCGAATGCTTTCCGCAACTCGAAGAATGAACCGCGATCTAGATTCACTTTAACTCAACGACCAAATTTATGACTTAAAATTTCTAAAGAACCGGATTAGTCTTTGTTGTTTATGAACGTAGGTACTTTGGCTTGTTCTTCTTAAAAACTGTTTCAGAGTTCTGCGATTCGTTAAACACTTTGAAATACAAATTGGAAATTAGTAACTTATACAACTTTGCAGAATTTATTCTTATTACTTAAGTACTGAACTTTACAAATATAATAGGTGTTAAACCTATTGATTTCACTCAAGTAGATACCCTAATTTAGACTCTAGTTTTAAGCACCAATTATATAAAAAAATATTGCACTTCAGTTTAAGCTTAATTTTTTTATGAAATTTATTAAGCTGTTAATTGTGTTAAATCGCAGGTGCAAAATGCTAATTTGTGATGATAAAAATGTATTGCCTACGTGTAGTTAAAAAAAATCGTATGTAAACTTACCATAAAAGCGCGCATAATGTGCGTGGTGGCGACGGTTTCGATAAGGTAAACCCTTAGGAGCT
This sequence comes from Eudemis profundana, assembly GCA_947034925.1. Classification (NCBI taxonomy): domain Eukaryota; kingdom Metazoa; phylum Arthropoda; class Insecta; order Lepidoptera; family Tortricidae; genus Eudemis; species Eudemis profundana. The sequence continues at coordinate 35,576,686 of OX344794.1, forward strand.
GTGTCGTGTCTTGAGACCCGTTCAAATGGCACACTACACTTGTGGAGATGTTCCCGTTGCGGTGATCTCGAGTTAACTGATGACATTCGGCACGCCGACCCGCTCTTAAATACCAAGGTGCTCATCTCGTCAGAATACTCCATCCCTCCGAGCATTTCACTCCGTAACGTGCAACTATCGTCATTATTTAACAACTATACGGTCCTTTCTTTTCGACGAGGTCTACGGCTTGCGCGGTGCGCATTCCATACGTCGCCTTAGAGGCACACGCTCGCTCACACGCTTGCCGCCGATAACCGACAACCACCGCACCACCTTTTGAAAGAACTTGGCGTTTTTACATCGCCCGAATCGTGCGCGCGAGGGCGACAAATCTAATAAGCATTTCAGCGCACTCGTGCTCGACGAGTTCGCGTGTTCAGGTGCCTTTAAACCAACCCCGCTATTGAAACGCGTCACAAATCAAACAATTTTAAGGTGACGCATCGCTAAACAATGAATCCGTTTTCGGAGCATTTGCGCCCCGCAACCCGCTCACCCCCCTATATTTTTACGCGGTATACCGTATATCACACACAATCAGTCGCAAAAATGACATTTCAAGTTACATTATAATCGATGCTAATAACGCTCACTTATAACCTGTGTCTATAAAAACTGTCATTCTAAAAAGAACTCAATTCCATAACCCTATATGTCAAATTTGAAAACGCACATTGAAAACTTTACATTAATATTACCTATCGAAAAGTGCCTACATTGTTTATGTCAAAAGTGAACAGAAAATAAATGGAGTCGCTTCCTATATTTTTAAATTTTTTATTTGTTAAATCGATACACAAAACTTAGTAATGATAATGTATTCTACAGATCTACTCAAATCAATAAAACACTACCTTGTTTTCTGTACTGTTTGTATGGGAAAAAGTAAAGTGAAATTGATAAATATATGTACCGTAAAAACGAGTAATTCTAAATATTATTTGTGTTATTTATTTGAATGGAATAATCAAAAAACTTTAAATAATTTTCGTGGATTTTCCGAATACAATCCTACTAATATTATAAATGTGAAAATTTGTGAAGATGTTTGGATGTCTGTTACTAAATACGGGGTAACAACTGAATGGATTGATCTGAAATTTGGCATGTAAGTAGATCAAGTACTGGATTGAAACATAGGATCTATGCCGGTAATTAGTTCCCTTGGCACTATAACGGGAACAACGCGGGTAAATGCTAGTAAAGAATAAATAATTAATCATTTGAAAAGTGGTCGAATGATTCATTCGCGGATATGCTATTCACGAATAAATAATTCAGCAATAAAAATATCGTGTTATTGTTTAGTCGAATAATTATAAGTCCTGATAATTATCCGAATAATCTTTTGTACTCGGATAATTATTAGGACAAAAGATTATTCCAATAATGCTAATCTTTGGTTAAGAACTGGTAATGTATAGATAGGTACTACTGCAAATTATAGCACAAACAAAAATTAATTCGAGCATGGTGTTTTTACGGGCAATATATTGAACAATTTTTACATTTTAAATTTACAATATATTTACATTTTTACATATTTGTCGGGAATTCGTAGAAGCACTCTCAAGTACTTCGGGGCGCGGGTTGCGGGAGGAAAGACCGGGAGGCAGAGATTGGGCGAGCCCTTGTCGTGCGCGGACGCACATGCGTGTTGACGAGTGATTGATTTGATAATTGGACTAATTACCTAGTGTTAGAGATTTATTAAGGACAATCGACCTGTAATATTGTCTAACCTAATTAAATCGTGTATTGGACTAATTTGACTGTTTTTATCATCTCGGGGAACCCACTGGCGATTTACCCATCAAAATGCCCACAGATGACGAAATATCGGACTTGCAGAATGAAATTGCGAAATACGAGTATTTATATTTCAATCTACGTCCATGTCAAAAAACCTCTGTCATGCGTTTGGAAACAGTATAAAATGACCACCATTAGCCATATATGTACCTAAGGTCAGTGCGTTGTCTGTGCCAGTGTTAAAAAATGTTTAAAAAGTTATTAAAACATCTTTATCGATACTAGATATAATGACAATCTAGTTGGCCTTTGAGTGTTTATAATAACATGTGTAGATAGTAGATGTATGCAACTTTACATAATTAAGCCTTAAATACTCGTGTGATCTTATAATGGTTATGTTGCTATCGTGTTTTAAGACCTCTCGCTATGTATCAGTAGTATACCCTTCTTACATATTTACATTTTGTAAGCGGATAGTTCTCATATTGTTTTACGAATCCATCACAGACGTGGTTAAACTGTTGAGGTTTTATGAGGCAAACATTGATTTAATATACTAGAGAGTGATATGTATTATACATTACCTACTAAGTATTGGCTACTCACTAATGCATTCAAGAAAAACCGACTTATGAGCCATCCTGTATATTTACACTATTATAGTTTTCCTTATTTTAATTTAATACAATGGGTATATTACAAATGTTTCTATTTACGTACACCAAAATAATATTTAATTGTACAATTGAAAGTCTCGACGACGCCGCTGTTCCAATGTCAACATTTCTTGTCATTTTCCCGCAGCGTAAACTAGACTTATTTGTGGTATAAATATGACGATTACTTACTTTCTCTTAGTCATATAGTTACATTTTTCAAGTAATAGTGCTTTCCTTTTCCTTTTGGAAAAACCAACACGCTTTTTTCCCATTATTAAATAAGATTTCTCACAGGTTTTGTTTACGGCGCGGCCAGTCAACTGTCACAGACCTGTCGTTGGCAACGGCCGTCGGCGGACTGAGGGGAGACTGATTTCATACAAATACGCGCTTGTGCTAGCTTATATGAAAAGGTCGTATACGTAGAAACGGTTTTTTTCGTTTCAATTACAAACTACAATTAATTTTCAAGAATCTGGTCTCAGATATTAAAGTATAGGTTAAAACTATGTTACTCAGAGAATTTAGGGGCTTAAATAGGTCTGGTTTGCCTGTACAGTGCAAATTCCGCTTTTGAAAGAGGTATCTTTGACATACAAAAGTCTGTTACAAAAGTTAGCAAATCGTGTTTCTGCGTCTCAAAAAATGGAGTAGATGATCCCAATAATCAGGTTATCAAATGTTACTTTCATATGTTTTATGATTCCTGAGAAAAATCGAAATCCCTGCCACCAAAATTTCCGATTCGTCATCTTAAAGGGCTGAGAAATGCTCGTTTAATGGACTATGAATGCGACGTTCAAATCGAATCGGCTCCGAAATAAATTTGACACAATATCTGATATTGGACGTGAATAACAACAAGTCTGCTTTGATTTATTGATAGCTTTGATACATTCACGTACATATTACAGTTAAGTAGATTTGCCTTATAATTCTAAAATCGTGGAGGTAAAACGCGAAGTAGATACACTTAGGGCCACTTGCACATTCTCGGGTTAAGCCGCTAACCCTAGGTTAATAATTTAACTCGTCAGATTCATAGAACAACTGTCAGATTTATACGGTTAACCCTGGGTTAGTAGCTAACCCGAAAACGTGCAAATGGGCCTTAAAGTCGTCTCGGCAACAATAAAAGTATGTAAATACCTTCACTTAAACCAGCGGTCGGCAACCTTTTAGCAGCCAAGGGCCACATAGAAGCTAACGAAATTGACGCGGGCCGCACTTTGTTCATAATTTGTGATTTTATACAATTTTGAATATAGCCACCTTTACATACAAAATAGCCAGAGAGGCTCGCGGGCCGCAAGTGAGTGGTTCACGGGCCGCATGCGGCCCGCGGGCCGCGGGTTGCCGACCGCTGACTTAAACGATCGATAGAAACGTGCTAGATTCGGTACATAAAATCTTATCAATATCGTCTGTAGCACCGAAAAGTCGTAAATATTTTCATATATTTTACTGAAGGTGCAAAGTGGTGAGAAAATTGACTGAATAAAGTAGGTCATTAATATTAAAGGTATGTATATCTATATGTAGTGAATGAGATAGTAAAAGATCTTTAGCTTCAGTACCTAAGTTCCTAAAGCCAGACGTTCCCTCGCGACCTTTTTATGGTAATTATGAAACTTCTAGGTCTTAGTTTCTTCTTCTAATGAACGTACTCATAAACAAAGTGTGCGCCGTCAGCTGGGTGTGATGTACCTACAGCTGAACGGGCCAGATTTCGTAGGAGATTTTATGTGAACCCTTACTTAAAAATATTTCTATGTACCTACGACCAATATACTTAGTTGAAAATAAAAACATTGACTCAAGTCTACCGTCCCTTAAAACTGCGAAAAAATTAAACTTCAAAGTTAACGTAAATAGTACATTACACAACTAGGGTGGTAATACAAAGAAAGGCCGAGATCGCAGAAGTTTGCGGCCCGAGCTGCAAGCGAGGGACGTAAATATGCGATCGAGGGCTTTCTTTATTACATCCCGTGTTGTGTACATCATTTTATGTCAACACTTGGCCAGAAAGTGGCTTTTTCCGTACGCGCAGCGTGCGGAAAAAGTCACTTTATGGCCAGGTGTGGCATAAAAATATATACGGTCGTTGTTACCGCAAAAATATTACACACGTGTTGTGTACATCATTTTATGTCTATGCTTTTAATAGTACATTGCTACAGAGGCCGGGAAGTGAGGGGTTGCCGGCCGAGTACATATATATATGGCCGAGCGAACGCGAGGCCAGATAGTTACGAGGCTGGCAACCCCATTTCACGCTGAGGTGTGTATAGTGTTTTTCTCAAATATGCAATGAAATAAATTAAAAACACTCCAAAAAATCAAACTTTGTTTTCAAGGGTCACTAAAAGCAAAATGGACAAAAAATTTAATTACAGAATGAATTTTTTTCAAATTCCTTTCCAAAGACTGTTTCAATAGGTGATATTGAGATGAAATATTTTAAATGTGTATTCTTGTAGTTAAGTTTGCAGTTTAAAATTATTGGAAATTGTTCATAATACATATGTTCATGTCGATTTTATATAAATAAAACTGCAAAATATAGCAAACATCGTTTATTGTTTAATGACTGAACGCCGTGATGCCGTGTCCCAGATAAATGTGGAATGAAAATAAAAAAAAAATACAATGCCGGCCTTATATGAAATTCCATAACATTCCAAGTGTCAAGCCGCTCCGGAAACGAGGTACTTTGCGTCCTATTATAAGGCACGTAATGTCAACATTTCATTGCATGTTTGAGAAACTGTATATTTCGACGCTCTCAAGGGAATGAAAATGGAAAATGGTATTTTCCGTTGACCTACAACTATGAAATTTGGCAAGTAATACCGTCTTATACTACAAGTATAGGAAAAAATCTGAAATCTATACATTTATAATTAAATCATAAAAAATATAGTCTTTATTTTAAGTATTTGTACGGAACTCCCGGTGGGCGAGTCCGGCTCCGGTTGTTTTTACCCGACTGCGGCGAAGCCCAAAGGAGGGTAATGTGTTTGACCTGTATGTATGTATGTATGTCCGTTCCTGTGTCCGCTCGTAACTACTCAACGGCACAACCGATTTTGATAAATGATACATCATTGGATTCGTCTTAATGGCGCGAGTGTCACTGGGTATGAAGTTCGTTAAAATAAACAAAATGGCGGATTTTATGCACTTTTAAAGTGCACCGCGGTAGGGTTTTTTTAGTAATTCTTCAATGACGAACTTGGCCTCAGTTCCGCCTGATGGTAAGAAGCTTCTTTTAATAGGATAATATACATAAAAACGTCAGGCGGCGTCAGGCATTTTGTACGACGCATACGAAATAATCGAATAGTGTACAAAATTAAATTACACTCCCAAATTATACGTACCAACATAGCTTATATTCGGATCTGTGTATCCAAATTAATGTAATAATAACTGCTGAATTGATTTGGTTTCCATTTACTGTTGAACTAATTATTATCGTCGAATTTGTCATTCAGTGTAACTACATACTTTTTATTGAACTACCGACTCGCCCCGTGTGTCGGATAAATATAGCACATAAAGTTTGGTCAGCGGCTTTGGTAATCGCAAAGTACGGCGAAATTATTCTGGCAACCCTAAACTTCTGTTATTTAATGCACATCAAAATTTTACATTTATCGGAATTCCAATTTTGAACCTGACTGGTAGCATCACAGTCAGTCAAAGTTTGCTAAATTTTGTCGTTGACATACTCACTCACTCTCAATCATCAAAATGCTGATGTACTTCTAGGAGACCTATGAATTTGAAATATTGCAAGGAATTAGTGTTTCATGTTGATTGCCATTTTAGGTTGATATTTTTATATTTTCATACAAAATATAAAAAAAAAAAAACCAGCGGCACCAATGGCACGTTGCTCTACAAAAAGAACTGTGATATAGTAAATGGACATCACACAGTTTTTCTACCTTATCGCGTATTTCTATATTATTAAAGTATTTATATTAGTTAAGTCGCAAAATGTTTTTAAATATATGACCAGCCTATACAAGATCTCCCAACTTTTTATTAGCCGAGAATTTCGACACGTAGCCTATTTTTTACATGGAGCTTTTCTATGGGATTACTTTTTAATCATTCCTGTTCGCGCTTTTTCGTTACTTTAAGCTTTTCAGAATAGGCGATGCCGAACCTCCAGATATAGTTAGGAATATCACGGCAACTCTACAACAAACTTAGTGACATTATAGTTAAATTTGGTACGTTAAGTAACGAGGTCAGGGATACTAACTTGTCCCTTAACAACTGCACTGAATATGAAGGCTTGAAAACAAGGCAAGGCCCTTACCATTACTACAATATGTATTACATAAATATGCCTACCCAGTCGTGCGCCACAACGACCAAATAAGCATGATACTAGTGCCAATTATAAACATTAATTACATTCGCATAATATTAGGTACACGGATGGTAGGAGAGAATGAGATGTATTTCTGAGCGATTTAGCTGTTTCAATAAACAGCTCTTCTTCTGGTTATTTCTAATTTGTTTGTAAGACGTTACACGATCAATTACTCCTAATCATGAGATCTATTATTATACTTGCTACGGTAAATTGCAATAATACAGTTATTAGGTACAAGTAAACTAAAATAAAATAAGGAGAAGAAATACAGGCCGTATCTAATCACAGCCACATAAATACACTCTCCAAAACATCCAACGAAGTTTGTTCCAAACCTTCGTATTTTCTCGGTCGCAAAAGTTTGAGGTTTTATTCCAAATTCGTTGATGCGGTGAGCGGATTAGAATTAGAGTGACCCATCTGTGGCTCGAATTTTCACGTTGAACCGAAATGCCTTCAAACTTATGGAGGGTAGAGAAGGTAAATAATAGTTCAAATTCTCCCCACAATGGCGCTAGTGTTGCAGGAAAGTATGAAATGAAATCAGCAATTGTAGAAGGAGTGAAGTACGCCGAGTTGAAATAAAAAATATTTTTGGTGACTAAAGTAGGTATTTAATAAAGCGGGCGTCTATTTAGCACATTGCGATGGCCAACTTTCGATACACAGAAACAGTTCTCCTTGCCATCCATAGGGCTCGTCCAGATATCATGTGATCAAATTTGGCCTATTTTTCCCTCCCCCTTAGTGATATTTGGTGATTGTAACGCTACAATCCAAGATCACGTGTAATTTTTTGGGGTTCCGTACCAAAATGGTGAAAAAGGAACCCTTATGGTGCGACTCTGTCTGTCCGTCTGTCACACCCCAATATCTCAGGATCTACTGCTGCTATCGATTTGAAATTTGAAATAATGTTAAAAACCACTGACCCAAGCCGACGTAAAAAAAATCTAATATCTTTTTTACATTTTTATTAAAGGTGACCGAAATGGGATGGCAAAAATTAAAAGTAGCTTTTTTTTACTACGTTTCCGAGTCTGGTCTGCTTTGCGACCGAGTACTCTGGGTTAAAAGTAGTGCTATTATATCAAGTGGCGTATCACATAATAGTTCATTACACAGCTAGGGTGGTAATACAAAGAAAGGCCAAGATCGCAGAAGTTTGCGGCCCGAGCTGCAAGCGAGGTTCGTAAATATGCGATCGAGGGCTTTCTTTATTACCTCCCGTGTTGTGTACATCATTTTATGTCTACACTTGACCAGAAAGCGGCTTTTTCCGTACGCGCAGCGTGCGGAAAAACCCACTTTATGGCCAGGTGTGGCATAAACGGACTTAATTTGTAGATTTCAAAATAATTTTTTTTTCTTTATCATGTAATTTTTGATTACATGATAAAATAGTTCATAATAAATACCCCCCCCCCCCCTCCCCCATTATCCTCGAAGTTACACAGAAAAATCTGTAATAATTATCAATTATTAATATCATCCTAAATAAAAAATAAAGGAACAATATACGGTTTTCTTAACTTGCACAGTTTTTTAAAAATTTGCAAAAATCATAACACATACTTATTTGCTCCTACTAATCTAACCGCTATACAGTTTTTCTTCAACTATTCACGTAATCTACTTACGAGTTTGTACGGAACCCTCTGTGCGCGAGTCCGACTCGCACTTGATCGGTTTTTGTAAGTATTATGAGCCAGGTACCATTATTCCTTACTGTATTGCGTATACCTATTTCAATATTCATCCGCAATCGATAGCAATGGCGGATGATTGATAAAATACTTACTTAGTAAAACGTCTGATGGCTCCTGCAGATAGTAACAATGAGTGATAGTTACACGTGATGTCTTCTCGGGACTCCCCCCTCCTGCCCTATCGTGATCATTCGTGATATTTTTCTGATTATATTATATTTTTCCTGTAATATTAAAGAAGACTTTTTTAACCGGTAATTATTACACATTTTTCAATTCAATAACTTCGGATAATATGGGGAAAGGTATTTATTTTAAGTTTTTCGTCTTAAATCAAAAACTGTATGTTAAAGAATTGGAATTTATGAATTAATCCCTTTCATTCGATACCCTATTTAATATGTATAACAGCCCTGCTTTTAATGTTCATTGTCCAATAGGCTTGGGTTAGTGGTTCTTAACCTATTCCAAATCGAGAACTGCAGTAGTTCCTGAGATATCTGGCTGTGATATACGGACAGACAGATAGAGTCACACCATAAGGGCTTTTTTATCATTTTGGTACGGAACCCTAAAAACGAGAAATCTGTCAATTTCAGTACCAATGCGGCGATATGTTCTTGTCGCTCCCCAGCCTTTTCCAACCATTAGCGAGCACTGTAGGTGGTCAGCACTTAAATAAGTTTGTAATCTCTTGAAATCCGAAGGTACTTCGCTGTAGTAGCAATCGTTATAATGTGACCTGGCACCTTGAACTATGTCGACTTCGGGTCGCCCGCCGTCGGCGCGACGTCCATCACGGAGCGAACAAATTCAATAACACAGCATCAACTCAGCTTAACGTATAGAGAAAATAAAAACATTTAAGTATCCCTGTTTAGTAAGAAACATACACTTGTGTTTTTCAGTTTCAAACAAGTACTGCGTATGTACTTGTTTGAAACTGAAAAATATCAACTGATGAAACATATGCAACCAGTAACTGTAACAGTTACATGCGACCTGTAATGCAAAGCCTAGTTTGCCCCTAATCCCGCCAGTATTTGGATATTTAATACTTCGAAGAGTTAATTGACTACCTTTAATAGTTTAATTTCATTAAGTATTTGATGCTTAGTTAAACTTGGCTTCGTTTCGTTCATTAGTCTTATCAGATTATCCCTACTGCCTGATCACTGCTAAATGAAATCGTCCTTATCAAAATGTTCGCTACTCTTCTTTACTGCCGCATTGGAGAGCGCACCTTATGGTAATCAGTAGTGATTTAGATACGTAACTGAATTAAAAAGATAATTTTCCCTCGCAAGCTTCTCGTTATCGCTTGGAGGTCGTCGTTACCCAATCAAGATATATACGGCTTAGTAGCCGCGAACCTTGGCGTGACCTTTCCTATACATTCACCCAATACTCACGCGTTGATGGATATAACAATAAATGCGAATTGCACTTCCCTGATTGTTTAATTGCTTCGCATCAAGGGTTGGTCATGCGTCTGTTTATTTAACAGCACCCATGCAAACGTTGTATCGGAGGCTTAGCGCTGCATATGCGAGTGTGCTCGGTCATTGAAGCATAAGGCGTGCGGGCCACTTCCGCAAACATCTTGATGTTGTGATTCCGTACGCGATACAGCCTCCTCGGCCGGCCAGGAAATTAACGCTTCAGCGACCAATGAATGGTCATTCGATCCAAGACGACCGTAAGTGCGAGTACAGCATCAAAAAAGATATTGAAATAATTTTCGTAATATAAAATAATTGAAATTCAACCATAACCAAGAAAGTAAATATTAATCCTAACTTATTAAATATCCCGGTGTTGAAACAAAGATTCATATTTTTGTTGAATTTTCGAAATAGCCCAGCCAGAGTCGTTAATATTAATCTACATCAATCATTCCGTTCTTCGGCGCTTGATCTTCTTCCGGATCAAAATTAGTTTTTTTTTATTCAAAGGAGCGAGTCCGAGGGCTGAACAATATTTTTCTTTTCAAATTTATAAGAGTTTATTCATATATTCTATCCAAACTACATAATATTATAAATGCGAAAGTAATGCGGATGGTCAGTCTGTTTGTCTTTTCACGCTTAAACCGCTGAACCGATGAGCAATAATGATTAGACCTCCGCGTTCGTAGGCATCTCTAAGAATATAATGATGTCAGTAATTTTGCATGCTCTTAATCATCTCATAATCATAATACATAATGTATTGTTTCCCATTACAATAAAATAATAATATTTTTAACCGACTTTCAAAAGAAGGACGGTTCTTAATTGAAGGGATGTTTACAAAAACAACATATCTAACTAAGCTGGTTGTCACCTACTGTAATTAAAAATTTTCTTCTATAAGTGTCAACCAGTGATGGTTATGTTGTATTTGTAAACATCCCTTCAATTCGTCTGTATATATTTTTTTTTAATTTTATGTTTGTTACGCGATTGCTCGAAGTGGGCAGAACCGATTTAGAAAATATTTTTTTATTTGAAATGGAGATCTGATGATGGCATCTGGGAGAAATCGAGAGAACTCTTCAAATATTATAGGTACTTACATATATAGCAATTTGGGTATTGTTCATAGTCAATTAGTCACACATGCATTTCTTATAACAAAATAGGTTCATTAAAAAATCGGTTATTGAAAAAAAAAATGTTTATCGTGTGCTCTGTTCTTATAATATATTATCTCCAGTGACTGTATCAGTAAAGTAAAGCTCTTTAAAACAAATATAACTACTTCCTATCGAACAGTGAATGAAAAGCGGCAACTGCAATTAAATGCGCGGTAACAGTCGTACTCTGACGAGACAAGTATATAGACAGTGCAGTCGACAGTGTTGCACCACTAAGTGCTCACTTATCTCAGTGAAGGTCGATTGAGGGGGCTGACTGACAATCGAGCGGGGACCAAACTAAAAAATATTTCAACTTGCACGGACATAGGTACTGCAAGGGTTACCGCGGTTATACAGCTAACGAAAGCCTTTCCACATTGTTTTATTATTACTGCACTGTATTAGTAAATTACATTATGCACGGGTATGAGATCGGATTTACCTATTTTAACGTCGGGAATAGTACATTACTTACCTAGGGCGGAAATACAAAGAATGTTTTAGATCGCAGGCATTTGGCGGGTGACATTGTTCGGCGATAAATATCCGATCTGAGCTTTCTTTATTACCGCCCGTGGTAAATACAAAATTCTTCGCCTTCCCCGGGGCAGGAAGTGGGATTTTCTGACCCCGCCGGCGGGGTCGACCTCCTCGCGACAACAGCACACAAGGGCCGCGTCCCGACTTGCCCCAGGACCCGAATGTCCTGGTTTAACTTCACTCCGACCTCGCTCGGGCTCAGCTAAGTTTCTTGCCGGAGTCTTCTTAGCTGGGCTAGGTTTTTAGCGAACCGGCACCTAAAACTCCCATTAGTTCGATACACAAGTTCACATAAGGACAGGATGACCCGAGTCATCCTTCCCGCTGGTCCGCTGTTCACTCTGAGCAATCAGCGCAAAGTCAAGGTGGCCCCTACCAAACGACCTGGTTCGACTCCAGGCGTTCAGCCCCCATCTAGCCCGATCATATCGAGGTGGACCGGACAAGGTGTCCGGGTGGTTCGACCCCAGGCACCCCGGCACCCACCCAGTCCGACCCAACTCAGGGTGGTCTGGCTGGCTAGCGACCTGGTTCGACCCCAATTTCGAATTTCGGCACGCGTAGCGTGCGGTAATTGCCACTTCATAGCCAAGTGCATAATTTTACAAGCTTTTTACAGGCCACGTGTGCCAGGCCAAATCTTAGAAGCTAAATTAAGGGCTCATTTAGTTAGTTTTGAAATGCAGTTTGTGATAATACTTAAATAGGTACAGTCGACAATAAAATGCTTATCTCTAAAATATTTTTTGGTAGACATTTATTTCCGTCTATATCTTAACAAGAAATTCATTTACTCGTATGTACGCTCTAAACTAGCGAACTGTTGCGCAAGTGTTCCGCCAACCCTCTATAATTAATGTAATGCCTTAACTAAAACCACTGTATAATCCAGTCTTTTTCCTGCATTTACTGTGAGTTACTCAAAATTTAGTTTTCATTAATTTGATCTAGAATTTTCATGATTAAATTGTATGTAATCTGGAAGTCACTACTAAGAGTTTAATTCAGCAAATGTTCTTTAAATGAATTTTAATGCTTCATTTTAATAGTATTTTATGCAACAGTTGTATTAGTAGGGTTAAAAAATGCGAATGGCGTGGGTTGCGATACGAGCCGCCGCGGCAGCGCGTATCGCAAATAGAGACGCCATGAGCGTTTTTAGGGTTCCGTAGCCAAAATGGCAAAAACGGAACCCTTATAGTTTCGTCATGTCTGTCTGTCTGTCCGTATGTCACAGGCATTTTACTCAAAAACTACATGATGGATATTGATGAAATTTGGAATATAGTTGTCTTTTATGAGCCGCTACTTAGTTTGGTATATAAATAATTAAAATTAATATTTTTAGGGGGGGCACTCCATACATGTTAAAGACAGTAAAAAATTTTTTTTCAGCAAATATCAACGTGTGGTACATAGTTCGACAGCTCTTTAAAAAACACTATAAAGTTCCTAAGTAATGTTTTTGATTAAGTGAATGTATTTGGAAATAATCGCTCCGATAGTTGTGTAAATTGTGTCCCCCCCCCCCCCTCTATTTTCTAAACCGTGCGCCCGAAAAATATGAAAAAAATCACGAAGGTAACGCTTAATTAATACTTTCAACGAAAATTATTTTCAACAAGATCGAATGTACCGTTTTTGAGTTATTGCCGATAAACTGCGCTTCTCAACAAAACGACGTAATTGCTATGAAGATACGCTCTTTTGTAGTTGTACTTTTTTTACATCGTATTTTTTACCTTATAGTTACGGCTATGGAACCCTACACTGAGCATGGTCCGACATGCTCTTGGCCAGTTATTTGACTTACTTATACAACGTTGCATACAATACTTTTTTTACGACTAGGTTTTAAAATATAAAACACAAAATTAAACATAGTGCGCAAACAAGGCAAATATGACGGCCTAGTTTCAGTAGTTCGGTGATTTTAGTCCGGTTCATATATGAAACTAGGCCAATATGACATATGGCTGACAATATAATAAGTATGATAAACTTTGTTTTTAATTTGACGTATACTCGCTAGTGACACGCAGTGACGATATTAAGAATATTTTTTTTATGTTGGCATCAAAGAATTTAGTTCGGAAAGTTTTATTTTTCTTAAAAACGGCAGGAATTTATTTGTCTGTTAAGTTGGTAGTTGTGCATTTTTATTGTAAAGTTAGTATTGAACGCGTAATCCTTGACCTAAGTTTAACCTAGATTTAGAAGTCTGCGGCTGCTAGCAGTATCTTTTTGCGACTATAAAGGCACAAGTGCTTTTATGGGGAATAGAGTATAGACTAAACTCATATTATGTATGTTCTTACATTATTGTTTGTGACCAAGTAAAAGACAGATAAAAGTACAGGAGTAGAAAAAGTAACATAATGAATCGGAACATCTTGCCAGATTATTGATGCTAAGCTTAACTCGAAATTAATCCAACGAAGCGGTTTAATAAAGTCGAAATCTAGCAGACACGTATGAGTATGACATTTAAGGAATTATTTGAATAGAACTTAATGTGTGCAAGGCCTTCAAAAGCATAAAATCCGCATCGTTTGGGTTCTTTTTGCTGGGCTGCATACTCATTATGGATTTCGTTAATATAGCATTGATCGTTCACTAACGTATTGCAATCGGTCTACCATCAAAAATGATGGTAAAATTACGATCTCTTAACATTTAGATATACTTAAACAGACTATGCCATTATTTTACAATGTAACGTTTCTGTTCCACCATACTTTCATTTTCGTAACAATAATCATTAATATGTGTAAATCGCCTCTCAGTTCTATTTAAGTAGTAATAAATGTAACCGTGTTGTAATCATTTCAGTAGGTAACAGCATTAGGTCTTGTCGGTTCATCACTAATTTCCTAAGTATACAAAAGATTTGTAAATTTAGCCTTGAAAGCGATAGATTTGCGTTATGTCTGATCAGTTATGCTTCAAGGGGTGTCCACTAGCGAAGGTTATGAGTCTTGACATTAACGGTTTAATAATGACGTGCAGTCAGCCTTAAACTTTTATTTGATCTATTTCCCTTAAAACAAAAGCTCCCATGAAGGTCTAAGACAGTGGACTAACAAATTATCAAGCAATTAATTTTACCCATACCCAATTAATTTGACCTTTAGCTTATTCAGATACAATCGAGATTGTTCATGTTGTAATTGTGTAATAAATACGATTATAAGTGAGTTAATCACAGTAAATTAGGAGCTTGGACTATAGGTACTCTGTCAATCAAATTCGCGGCAACAATAGCTTTGCAGTTAATGTAGGTATGCGTGGACCACTGTTGACCTTTCACGTGCTTCGCGACGGCCGTTGGTTTACATTGTAACTACATTTACGCTTTATACTCGTAGCATATATCATAAATCGGTTTCTGCTTAAAAGGGTCTCATTTAAAATACCTTTTCCGGGGCGAGGTTTAAGCCACTGATCCCGCGGGATGCCTGCGTCCGCGTCTTCTAACATGAGTCTTGTAAATACTTGCTTGCCATAGTGACTTTGAACAATGTTCGCAAACTATAGTGTTTGACAGGATGTGTTTGCCAGTTACAGACGTTCACTTATTATTTTACTTTCATTGTTTGATTAGGTATATTACGATAAGTTGCGTAATAAACGCAACTTATCGTATACCTAATCAAAAGTTGCCAAGTTAGACTAAGTTAGGCCAGATTAAGAACCGGTTTCTGAAATAAATGCTTCTTCTGTAATATCGATGCATACGTGGGTACCTACGAAGGTTCGACTGGCAAGAAGATCTCTGATCTCTACTACTTAGTTAGTAGAGTTCTGCACAAGGCATTAGAGGTACGTGCCCTAGATTCGTAGGTGTGACTTGAGCAGACGTGATGCCGTGACATGAACGGTAAGTACTCACCTAATCTGACACTCGGATATTAATATCTATCTATAGTCCAATAATGCCTTCTCGGTATAATGCATGTATACTTTTTTAGCTATGTATCTTTAATAAAGGTACTTAACTTACTAAACATTTTATTTGATTAACCTGGAATATAAAAATGAATTAGATCATTTTAGCACACATTACCCCGAATAGTTGGTTCTTTATTTTATGTTTCGCACTTACCACAATCGTAAAAAGGCGATAAAATCTTATTTCAGGCTCGTTAAGGGACCTTCCTCTCCCTGTAAATACGTTTTCTATTGCATTATTAATTTCGTATGGCGCTTAACTATCCTTATACATTGGTAAAAGTTATTTTGGAAGCTACACAACGGGCACAGCCTTTGTTATGTTAATTTTTACAGCTTATTACTGAGTACCTATGCGTTCATGTTTTCAAAGATATTTTATGAATGCATTCTAAAGTAGAATCAAGAACTTTTAAATCCAACTAAGCTGTGAGAGCACCAGTAAACAATCCTAAATGGTACACTAGCTAGATCCAATCAACCTACTAATACATCAGACTGTCACAAGCGTAGGCTGGATAAAACAAATACGAGTATGCACTTTTCGCTTGTTAATAGCAACTGCAATTCTGCATGGGAATGAGAGTAATTCGCGCATTGAGCACCTGACGAACGAGCGGCGCGGCGGCACACGCGTGCCGTGCATTGTAACTATACTAAACTACTTATATTTGTTTTATGTACATATTACCTAACTATTTGAAATTTTGTTTTTTAACCATTAGTAGTTGTGCCATTCTAGAGTGGCAAACAAGCTTAGGTACAGCCTGCCTGCTGTTAAGCAATCACCGTAGCCTGTGGACGCTTGCAACGCCAGGAGCATTAGGGGCGAGTTGACAACCCTTTTAAAACCAATAGGAAACCCGTTGATTATTAGATTAACATTGCCAGCGAAGGTTCACTTTTTCAGTGTTCCTTACTCATAATCCATCTATGCCATCTTTCTGGTCTATCCCGGTAGGTAAATGAAATTGCTCGTGCTCAAAATACCGCATTCCTGAAATACCAGATTTTTCAAAATACCAGATTCTCGATTTATCAGATTCTTGACTTACCACATTCCCGTTACACTACATTAGAAAATCGTAAGTTACTCAAGGATCTAAATAATTTTGTTGGATGTGTTATTTTGGGAATCTGGTATACGGAGAATATGATGTATCGAGAATGTGGTATTTTAAAAATCTGGTATTTTAGGAATGCGGTATTTTGGGAATGAGCGAATGAAATTACTTGTGCCTTTTAGCTGGCTAGGAATATGCGTATCAAAAATATCTAAAACATCATGTGGGCCATTTTTTTTTAATTTGTACCTACATATAACTTTTTTTTTAGTTCTGAGAAATTTTACATCATTTCTACTCAGACTCACGCGTAGGTACTATCGTCTCTGATAGAAGAAAAAAAGTGTCCCAAATTTTTCATACAAATATCGCTCTTCCGTTCCGTTACATACAAGTTGTATGGAAAAGTAACGGAAAATTTTTGGGACACTTTTTTTCTCCTATCAGAGACGATAGTACGTGTGATTCTAAGTAGAAATTATGTAAAATTACTCAAATCTAAAAAAAAGAAATCTTTGAAAAAAATGGCCTATGTCATTAATTATAAAAATAGATATGTATGTTTGTGAATATACCTACATATTTTTATTTACCTACTCGAGTCAAATGTATATTTTTACATCATCATAATAACTTTACTAGCGAAATAATACTTGTTTAAACCATATTGTACAAGTGAAATATGACCGTATACTGTATCTTATAGAGTAGGTACGACATGTAGACTGTCGATCTTAGCAGACCCGCGCAGCGGGGCTCTCTTCAACTCGAGAACAGCTTTTAAAAGTACCGTGGCAATTTAACTGCCAGATAATCTAAGTCAAACAGAAGTCGTCATTAACCTGATGCTGCACGTCGTTCCGGACCAAAAACTGACAGCATGTGGCAATTCTACTTTCACTCACAGATCAAATGACCGCACTTACCCTATTGGTTAACACTACATCATATCGTACCTACTCGATTCAATCGATCAAGTAATGTTATGTAGATTGTTGCGTATTCCTATTTTGTTTTATGCTAACGCGAATTGACAATGTGAGCTTTAATTTCCCCAATTGTTTTAACATGTACATGTAGAATAAAAAGTTAGGAGGTCGCTGGCGCCGCCGCCCGACAAAGCCTGACATGACAGCTCGTGCAGCAATAAGCCCGAGAAATTATAGTTACACGGAGAAGTCGCGTTGGCAATGAAAATGTTTATCCATTATATATTTACCATGTAAAACGTTTAATCTGTGATTTATTTACTATTTTCAACTCTCACGCTGTTTGTTAATGTTTTGTACCCTCTGAAATTATGTTGAATGCATTTTCAATTGTGATGATTGTATTATGTGTTTCTTAGTTCGCCATCTTATGTAAAATGGTGTTGATTACCCATAACTTATCTATGTTAAATATAATATACTTTGTTTTCCGCGGACGTGCAATAATACGTGGCCGTGGATTTTCTCCATTTTTGTCCATGCTCGAGCTAAGCCGATAAGTAATGTGATTCTGTTTCTCAACATAACATTACTACATAAACTTAGTGGTCACGTAACTGGACTTATTGGATGAATGCAAAATCAGCATATCGTGGGAAGTAACTTTTTGTTATATTGCTTTTCGAATACTGAGAATCAAACAAAATTGTTTATACTTTGTTACTAATATGTAATGCCTTAAAAGTAACCGAATACTGCTTTCTACTTATGTGTCCGGCGGACATCAATACGGTGCAGTCCTGAACGATGGGTAAGGAAGCATCCAATTTTTCTCAGGGAAATATTATATTACGCCAGTAAGCACTAAGACTGAAGTTTTGAAAATTAATTCCCCAAGAAGAACTGAACTTTGTTTAAGCGTCCCATCGGACAACCGACCAGTTGCCCTTAAAAGTCTTAAAACCCCAAAAGTAATAGGACAAAGTTGACACGACAAGTTCCTAATTAATATTATTTGTATAAGTTCATAAGCCTTATTAACCCAATAACGAACATTTATATAAGGTGCTAACAAATTAGCTACCGATATTTTAAGAGAAGATACTTTACGTTATAATAATTAACATTAACTAGAAATTAATAAAACTTTTCATATAATTGTTTGGTTTCCATTTAACGAACAAAATAAATAAATTAAAATTCTACCCAAACTTAATCATGCTGTTAATTTAACTGACAAGAACATTTTCTGTAAAGTGGACGTCGTTTTCTGTTAAGTGGCCAGTTCATTCATATTGAAAAATTAATAACCATAAGATAATCAAAGAGGTTTTAATCACTGATTTACCTCATTAACAGGGTGCTTTACGTAGCAAACTTACTTCCCTAATTTTCTCCAAAAAAAAATACATAATTTGTTGATTGTCGGTAGCAAATTTTTTAGCACCTATATAACATCACATTAATGTCAATGACAAATGAACTTGATAATGAAAGGTGGGTCCACACCACATACATTTGTCAGACTGTGCATATTCGATGAACGTATCGTATCAATATCGCTGAAGCGCACCATGATCGCGAACGTGGACCGGTTTATGATACTCGGGCTCGATTCGATAGGCAGCTTAAACGATAGCGCCCGCTTCATCTCGAGTAGGATTTATTTCGATTTTCAAAGAATCGCTTCTTCTACTTGCTCCCTATAGGGTGGCATGATATGATTATTAACCTACAGGAATAGGATTTTATGTACAAAGACGTTTATTTCAACTTTAATGTACATATAAAATACATACACATTACTTACAACTTACTAACTAAATAAATAAACTAAATAGAATATGTTGAATTCGTGTAAGTACATAGTAATTAAAATTGATAAAACGTGCGCCAGATAAATCGCTGTTATTAAATTAACCCAAATCATTTAATCTGGTAAAACTCCTTTCGCCTTTGATTTAGATGGATCGCAAATGAGTAATTGGTGAGCAGTAAACAGCGTTACATAACGAACGAGTACCAGCGACATAAATCCGCGCTTGTCACCAAAAGTAAGCCGGCCGGCAATTTCCTCCACGTCGCGCTGACCGAAGATCAAACGCGCGATAAACGAACGCTTTTGTCGGAATCCTGCGAGCGATGGCTACCTTCATCAAACAAAATTAATAACAAATCAGATGTGATGAATAGCGCACGGAGATGCGGTAGCAAAAGTAGAACAGGTTGGAAACTGGAGTCGCCTGTATATTTTATATGATTTAATGAATTATGATTAAATGATTGAGTTCTCTAAAACATATAACTTACTTTTCATTTAAAATAGCGCGAACGTTTTTAGAATGATGATATTGAATTATTTTTCTCAGTTTAATTAAGTCAAAAGCAGACCAAAACAGAGTTTACAACTGATGGCTGGACTAAAGTATTCATCATCATCATCCTCGTTGTTTTATTTAAGTCGGTTTCCATGTTGTAAAGTGAATTATTTAGTGGAGTTTTTTTATGTTATAAGTGGCAAACGAGCAGACGAGCTGCCTGATGGAAAGCAGTCAACATCGCCCATGGATATCTGCAACACCAGAGGTGTTGCCGATCTTTGAGAGCCCTGTTTGCCTGTAATTGTCGGATTTGTAAAAGGAATGAACATGTATGTAATAACATAACATTTCCGACGTAGAATTTGATTTTATAAGTGTCATATAAAATTTGAATTGATTAGTTATGTGTCGTTCTCTCTCGAGAATATTTTCGGGAATATTCCTTGTGAGGGGAATATAAGGGAATTTAAAATTTTGTATTTAAGGACTCCAGAAATCATGTGATCAAATTTGGCCAGTACACGTGATGTCTTCTCGGATGCCAATCGTGATCATTCGTGATATTTTTCTGACCCTCCCTGAAAAAATAAAGCAAATTTTATAGAAATAGCTTACCAATCATCATGATACGTCACATAATGAGGACTACTCGATTATTTCACTAGGGTTATCAGAAGAACTCAGGGTTTAAAAGAATATATTAGTTTGAAGGACTGATTATCATTTTGTAAGATAATTTTAACTGCCAAATGGGATATTCAGTCCCATCATGTAAAGCGACATCTGGTGAACTAATTATACATTAATTTATTATGTTGAACATTGCTCTAAAGATATTACAATAAACATATATTTAACTACTTCTAAATATAAAATAATTCCGCCAGATCTCTACCTGGCGGTAGGGTGCCCAGAAGGCTGGCAGCATTGCCACGCTGAATGGCAATGCTGATCCTTTGTGCTAGGAAGGAGCCAGCCCTCTGGTCACCCGAAACTTCGCGGAGTATCTACACAGTATCTACTTACGAAACATCATTTATATCTAAAGTGATTAAATAAAGCATGCCCCAAATCGCAAATGTTTGGTGATGTGTTCATAATTTTACGGAAAAGAATGACAGTCTAACCGAAATTTGGTTGTAATTACACGCATTTTTTTATCATTAAATGGCCATTGGCAATTGGGTAGAGTAGGGCAGGAGACGGATAAAATTAAAACAATGGTACTGAAGAATGTGATTAACCACACAAGACCTAGCAGGAGGATTTAGCGCCAAGGAAACTACTTTGAAAAAATATTTTGTATTTTCTTGTTAAGTGTCACCCACCCTGTATTACTCTCGGTCAGTTTGTTCGTCCTTCTGCTTTGCAAACTTGGTATGTAGTGAATATCCCTGCATACTCATTCAGTTGCGAATCCGCATCCGCTAAAATCTATATGGCGTTTACTAGGATGCCGATCTGCTTAAGTCGCTGCAAGAACGAGGCCAAGCGGGAGCGTATATTATATATATCGTAGCGTATATAGCGATAATTTTATTGTTTTTATTTCGTGTATGTTTAGACCTAGATAAACACAAGCAGTGTACTAATAAATAATAAACAATTATTTTTTAAGTGCGCTGCCCCAGCGCTCAACAGGTTTGCGTGCTGGAAGCTCGCGGAATCGTCCGTCAGCTTTGGCACGATCGCATTATACGCTAACAAGGCTGGTACAAATACAAACATCCTTAAATCCCTGCAACTCGAGACACGACATACAATGTCTTAAAGCAACTTTAAATGGTGTTCTGGCTCTTTGTTTGCTTAGTTGAACGGAGATAATCTGGTACTACTTAACCTAGTCAAAACTTGAAAGTTTATGCATACAAAATCATATAGGTACAAGAAATTCGAGGTAGTTTAATTTCGATTTTACTGCGAAAGGATGTTTCTCGCTACATAATTATTTTACTGTAGTTAATACAAGTTATTTTTAAATGTCGTTGAACAAATGTTGTTCATTTTGAGGAGTACAATCTACGTTTTAATTATTTGCTCCAATTACAGGCAACACCTGGTACTTATGTACCTACTTTAAGACTTTAACGGTTAGCGAATTCTGAAACGGAAAGTTTTTAACCACGCATTACATTTTGATGATGTGTTGTGTATGTATGCATTAATACCTACTTTACATAGTCTTATTTCTTTTTTTTTATCACTTGATGGGATCGGAACATTTTTCCAAATTCTTTCCGTACCAAAATGGTAAAAAAGGAACCCTTATGGTGCGACTCTGTCTGTCTGTCTGGCTGTCTATCAGGCTGTGACAGACGGATCGCTGACCCTAGCCTACAGGACATAAAAAAAAATTTTAAAGGGGCCGAAATATGAGGTTGGAAATTTTCAGTTGGGCTATATCAAGTGGGGTATCAAATGAAAGGGCTTAATTTATTCATTCTAAAACCATTTTTGTTTTTTTTTAATCATGTACTTTTGGATTTAGGACGAAAAACGTTCAAAAAAATAACATTCCCCCTATTTCTTCAAAGTTACTGAACAGAAAAATCTGTAATAATTACCAATAATTAATGTTATCCTAATTACAGGAAAAATATAACGGTTTTTCTAACGTGATTCGCAAAAATCGTAACGCAAATTTATTTGCTGCTACTACTAAACTAACCGCGACCTATGTCACACCATACAGTTTATCTTGAACTATGTTTGTACGGAACCCTCGGTGCGCGAGTCCAACTCGTACTTGACTGGATTATTTTCTTCCGACCACACAATATGGCGTACACAATCCGCCATATTCTTTTTATTATTACGTCACATTACCCTATATTACTCGGGATAACGAAAGTATTCTATCGTTAGAATCCTAACAAGTCTAAATAGGATTATTTAGACTTGTTAGGGTTCTTGAGGGTTTCAGAAGTTATTGTCGAATAAACTCACATACATACCTACCTACGTAACATAACACTCTTTTGGGCAGTCATGTAAAAATAGGCACAATGCGCTAGGATTAGCTTCCTTCTGTCCTAGTAACATGACTATTATGCAGTAAGCCGATTTTCGCGGTATTCACGTATCTCTTGACTATCTCCCACCTTCAGAAGAACCTTATTAAATCCTTCCTGTATCGTGAGGGATGACGCGGTCCCCGGTCCTTACACGCTACACCGAGCGAGAAAAAGCGTTCACAAATTGCTGAGCCCGTGTGCGTAATATGAGAAGTTAAGCGGAAAGCCGTATATTTTTAACAGCAATACGAATATTCGAATGGTAAAATAGTGTGCCTTGTACGACTCGGTTTTGGATTTTTTTTTTTCAAGGATAACACTAGAGTATAATAGAAAATAGAACTTTATCTAAATACCCAATTATAACAAAATCTTTAGAAATGTTTCACATGAATATCCTTCGACAAGAATTGCTTATAATTTTGCAGTATACCGATCTAAATTTAATATAAATCTAATAAACTCAGCACGATGCACATCGCTATCAAATAATTAGGTGTCAGGGTAAACATAATCTTTACAAAATATGGCCTTCAATCTTTTCCACGCCAACGACGTATATATTGGCACCGCAGGTTGGACGCCAACGACAATATATATATTGTGCATAGACCGCAGAGAATAAAAACCTTCATACACCAGCATAAAGTTCAATTTCGGTTTTGACACTGTTATGTTATGGTGTCTGATTTGCGACTTTTTATTATTCGTTTACAAATGTACAGATGTAGTGAATAATCCTTTCCTATCGGCAAAACTCGGAACAACGATAACACCCGAATGTTGCCGATGTGTCTATGAATTACTGTATTATTAAATTACGTGTAGGTATCAAATAAATCGCATACTTTATTTATCAATGTCAAATGTCAAACTGCCCGTTTGACGTATATTACACTGAGATGTTAAAACCACCACGATTCTATCATATAAAGAATTCGTTAGGTAAACAAAAATATAACTAGTTACCGAGGACGTTTTATTTCAATAAAACGCACTGATAAAAACCAAATTCCGGTTGGGATGATCTAATGATTCTATAAGGATTGGAACCCCAAAAGTCTAACTATAAGTCAAAACTACAGTAGGATTTTGCAGACCTTTTTTATAACAATTAATTTTTTTAATTAATTAAAAATACTATGACATAACAAAAAAGACACCTCAACATAAAACAAAACAAACCAGCAGAGAAATTAATATAAATAAATATGATTTTCTGATTGGATGAACGACTTCGATTATGACAGCGGGATAAGAGGAGGAGGAGCGGGATGGAATGTGTGATGCGAAACAATACTTCCAACTTCCATAGCACAGTCAGAATCAGAACTATTTTCTGGTGTATCATCGTCAGAGTTTTCATGAACGGTGATTAGTCTATCAAAATATAGGTGGCCTGCATTAATACACGAGTCCATGAAGTTTATCACAAAATCTAACATAAATATCAACAAAATATTTCTGTGGTATTAACTACTCTATATAGATACTTCCTCTTGCAATGCGACCGTTCCCTACGTCGTCTCGATGGGTACTGAGTGCGAGTGAAGTAGTAAGACAAAAACGAACATTTCCGGGAAAATACGAAAGGAAAGGA
The DNA here is from genome assembly GCA_947034925.1 of Eudemis profundana. NCBI lineage: Eukaryota > Metazoa > Arthropoda > Insecta > Lepidoptera > Tortricidae > Eudemis > Eudemis profundana. The sequence goes on from OX344794.1 coordinate 35,601,286, forward strand.
TTATTCACTACATCTGTACAGTGTGTAACAGTGTGTTCGATTGTACAGTCAAGGAATTTAATTTCCAACCCAACTAAGGTCCAATATCGTATAGCATACTGTCATCATAAGAGCTAGCTAGAGTACGACGTTACTTTGACTTGACATATCACACGCATTGTTTTGTGTCAGTAACTAGGTAACAGATTAACAACGTTGCCATGGTGAACTGAAATTTGGAACGTCAATGCACTACCAAAAAAAGACGACAACCGTGGAATCGAAATTCGAAGAAAGTCCATCTTTCTCGCTCTTGCAATATTCGAATGAAAGGAACGCAGATAACGAAATTTAGATTATCGACGTTTTCAATAGACTTTCCGGAGTCTGGATTCGGAATTATTTTAAAATTGTCTCGATTGACTCTGACACCAACTGATACGTATTCGTAATTAGATGAGCAAATGACTTCGCAAAGAGGTTATTACTGACATAGAAATTTCGACCTTAATGCATCGTCAATGCTTAACAACATTTCAATGAAACGGGTGGGAAATTAAATTCCTTGACTGTACCAGTAAACAGCGGTCACGCGAACGTGTCTCCGAGGCTCTTAAGTTAAATTAAGGGCTGAGCACGAAAACAAGCTGGAAATGATCTTCTACAACGTTGAATAATTTATCCGCTGTGCGTGGAATTACCTAAAGGAAGTAGCAGCGGCCGCCGTCCAATCACTTTACTAAGATCCCTAAAGTACTTATTTGGGTCCCAAGAAGTTTCGATTAGGAACCAAGATTTCGGCGCCTGAATATAGTTTGTCGACGTAGAGTCAACATATATATGTTAGTACATATGTACTACATATACGTATACGTTAAGTAGCATTTTCTTATAATGACTTAATTTTGTAATCTATACACGATGGCATCTAATCGGTAATCAGGTACCAGTTTTTCTAACTCAGTAATTGATAGCGGTCACGTTGATGTCGTAATTAGTTACATCTAAATTTTTTTTTTCTGTGATAATTTTTATTTCGAAATCAGTTTTATCCTAAATTCCTTGTCACCCTACTAATCTGTATCTGTGAGATTACAACCTCTTTAAAAAATTAATGACAATGATAATTTATGAGTAATAACTTGTCACTGTCATCTATGTAAACAAAGTCATAGAAGTCACAAATATTGAATGAGAAAAGCATATCCAAACGTACCAATTCTCACGCACAGTTTGATAAACCGCATGAACTAAAACCTCTGTGACTTCGGACAGTTCACAGTGCCAAACCACGCTCAAGCACCCGGCCGGCCTCGACGTCGTCCTGACGATCTGGATCGACGCATTTTAAGATACTTTGCTTGGGATCCTCGTAGGAGCAATAGGCAAGCAGCGAGAAGGTTTCATGTGAGTCAGTCCTTCGTGTGGCGGCTACTTAAATCGTCTGAATTGCATTCTTTTCATTTTCGGCCGTTTTATCAATTTTAATTCGTTATCTATCACGCCCTAGTAAATAATATTTATTTGTACCTTTGCCCACGACTTCGTCTAAGTAAAATTAGAATTTTGTATCCCTTACCCGAGAAATGATTAGTTCTCCCTTTTCACTCCCTTAAGGGTTGATTTCCGGTTTAAAAATCATCCTACCTTTTCTATGGTCTCAAACTAAATATATACAACATCAAAATAGATTTAGTGGTTTTAGCGTAAAAATGTAACCGACAGATAGACGGAGAGAGTTACTTTCGCATTTGTGATCACAAAACACCATACCTACGCTGAAATGCATGTGCTGGGTGCACATGCATTTGCAACCTTGTTCCTATCTTACGCTTGCTGTTGTAAGTGATTTGTGAATAAAACCATATTGTTGGCTTTACATTTCACGAGAAACCGTACGTAATAACTCGTCTTAAATGATCACATTTTCAGAATAAATTAATGACTGTCCTATATCAAGTTCAATGTACGTTGGTTATCGATGTTACTACACAACAACAATAAATAACCTATGATATTCATATAAATCTTAGATCTCATCACCGTACGACCGTCGCGGTTAGAAATCACCGAAAAATTTCGTTGGAAGTCTGTTGTAAATGAAAACATTGAAGGTCGCTGTGTTATTACGTTTTCGAAGCTCTTTGATTTACGGCCCAAGGTGACCACTCTCTCTCTACCGGTGAATCACGTCTCTAGGACCTGAAGCCAGTTCAGAGCTCTAATAAAATAATTAGTCCCAGTAAACATTGTGGTCACTTATTGGCAAGCCCATCGTTACAAAAATATTACTATGAAGCTGTAAAAGTATTGAAACAGCGACGTATACTTTTTGTATTGCGGTAGTCTTGTAACCATGACAGGCTATTTGAAGAAAAATGGTTGATGTATTTAGTGAACGCATTGGCTTGCGTAGGCTTCGAGAGAATTTAAAAAATGCTTAACCTCGCTTGAATATGGCGGTTGCGTTACTCGGCTTCTATTTCAATGTTACGCTGGAGAGCCTCTCCAAGTCTCGCACTACATCAGGTGAACTTGAATGGTCATTATAGATCGTTACTCATAGACATATTGATTTATCATTAGTGTTACGCGTAGCTCAATGGCTATAATGAAGTACGTCATAAGTACTAGTTAGTACCTTCCACGCGTCCGACACGTTTTACTAACAATTAAACCTTAATAAAATTGAAAAGCACTTTTCATTGAAATAAATTAATAACGTTCAGAATGTTGTTCATATTTGTAATAATTTCATGAATTAGACACGCACGCTACGTAAACATTCATTTGTACTTTACCCCTTGTTGCCGATATACTTGCAAGATACTATAAATATAAATTGTAAACGTTACTTTGATGATATTCAGAGACCGAAACTTCAGAGACAGAAACTTGCTTGATTTTTTTTCTGTAGAAGTTGGACAGTTTAGTCACTTTTCAGTACTTTGAAGGACAATATCTCCTAAAAAGTTGAACTTGGGCAGCTGAAAAAAAATACGTGTCTGCTATTTTAGACTACTCTATAACATACAGGGTGTCCCTAAAACCAACTTTTATACGATCAGGGCTGATAGACCAGCTCATAAGAACCTAGATTAAGCAAATTTGACCTCAGTAAAAATCTCTTAGTTTTCGAGATATTGACGTTTTTGTAAAACTCGTGCTAAGTGATACCCTGACTCGGTGTTTTGAGTGTCATTGCTAAAATATCAAGTATTTTACAAATCTGTTTTTTGCTATGTGTGGCCAAATAACTATGCTATTGAACGTATTTTCTATTTTTGCTAATTTATTCATGCTGTGGACACAGTACAATAACAAAAAAAAATTATTCGATTTTTTTCAAATTTCACCTCTGACTTCGAACTAGCGTGGTGAAAAAAAAATGTACCAACATAACCAGGCACTCAACGTAAAAAAATTGCGCATTTATTGTTGTTTCTAAAATGGTATAAAATTTACTAAACACTGTAATAATTTTTGAAATAATGATATTTTGTTACAAAATTAACTGTCTGCCGCCTTCATCTCATACGATCCGGTTGAACTAAGTTTGCACCTGGCGTGCTTGACATCACATACAAATTAGGTGCAAACTTCACGTAATCGTCAATATCTCGAAAACTAAGAAATTTTCATGAGGTCAATTTTACTCAGTCTCGTTTTTTATGAGCTGGTTTATCAGCCCTGTTCGCCATTTTGTAAAAGTCGCGAATTTTGATAGCCTGGATCAGTCTTTCGAAAGTCATGACTTCAAATTTCAGTATTTTCTTAATCTGCTTTTTGTTTTAAACATTACTTAATAATTATGCTATCATACCTTATCAAAATAAATTAGATTTTACGTGATTCAAAATATGACCTCGGATTTGAATCGCGTAATACTTAAAACAAATTTACCATGCTAAAATAAAAAAAAATAATGTAGTTTAAAATAGTAAGATTTTACACACTAGACACCGTAGTTTTTAAGATAATAGCATTTTAATTCAAAAGGAGGTTATACTACAATATTCCATAGGTTAAATTTCGTACCAGAATTTGAATTTCGAACAGAAAAGGTATGATAGCATAATTATTAAGTAATGTTTAACAAAAAGCAGATTAAGAAAATACTGAAATTTGAAGTCATGACATTCGAAAGACTGATCCACGCTATCAAAATTCGCGACTTTTACAAAATGGCGAACAGGGCTGATAAACCAGCTCATAAAAAACGAGACTGAGTAAAATCGACCTCATAAAAATTTCTTAGTTTTCGAGATATTGACGATTACGTGAAGTTTGCACCTAATTTGTATGTGATGTCAAGCACGCCAGGTGCAAACTTAGTTCAACCGGATCGTATGAGATGAAGGCGGCAGACAGTTAATTTTGTAACAAAATATCATTATTTCAAAAACTATTACAGTGTTTAGTAAATTTTATACCATTTTAGAAACAACAATAAATACGCAATTTTTTTACGTTGAGTGCCTGGTTATGTTGGTACATTTTTTTTTCACCACGCTAGTTCGAACTCAGAAGTGAAATTTGAAAAAAATCGAATATTTTTTTTTCGTTATTGTACTGTGTCCACAGCATGAATAAATTAGCAAAAATAGAAAATACGTTCAATAGCATAGTTATTTGGCCACACATAGCAAAAAACAGATTTGTAAAATACTTGATATTTTAGCAATGACACTCAAAACACCGAGTCAGGGTATCACTTAGCACGAGTTTTACAAAAACGTCAATATCTCGAAAACTAAGAGATTTTTACTGAGGTCAAATTTGCTTAATCTAGGTTCTTATGAGCTGGTCTATCAGCCCTGATCGTATAAAAGTTGGTTTTAGGGACACCCTGTATATCAAATGAATCAAATCGGAGTCGGACAGTTGGGTACCCTTCCTTGTAGGTAAGTTATGCCCGCCCCGAGTCGTTGAAAAAAGGTCACAACGGCGAAAGGTGTAATTATTATGAGAAAAATCATTGTCATATTTTTGTTCCTGTTGCCCTCCCTATGACATACTTAAAATTTTATTTTAAAATGTACGGTTAGGTGAAACTTAACAAAATATATGGAGTTGGACAGTTTTGTGACGACCTATTAACTGCCAGTTCAGAGAACATTTAAATTAAAAAGCCCAAATATATAGCCGAAGCTTTTTTGATATTTTTAGGGTTCCGTACCAAAATGGTAAAAAAGGAACCCTTATGGTGCGACTCTGTCTGTCTGTCTGTCTGTCTGTCTGTCTGTCTGTCCGTCTGTCACAGCAAGATATCTCAGGATCTACTGATGCTATCGACTTGAAATTTGGAATAGTGTTAAGAACCGCTAACCCGAGCTTATAGGATGTAAAAAAAATCTTGTAACTTTTTTACTTTTTTTTTAAAGGGGTCCGTAATGAGACTTTGCAAATCGAAAGTAGGGCTATTATATCGAGTGAGGTATCAAATGAAAGGGCTTAATTTGTAGATTAAAACAGTATTTTTGTATTTTTTTTTAAATAAGTAGTTTTTGATTTATGGCGAAAAACGTTAAAAAAAATACCGTTCCCCCCCTATTATCTTCGAAGTTACTGAACAGAAAAATCTGTAATAATTACCAATTATTAATGTCATCCTATATATTACAGGAAAAATATAACGGTTTTCCTAACTTGCACTGTTTTTGAGAAATTTGCAAAAATCTTAACACATACTTATTTGCTCCTACTAAACTAATCGCCATATAGTTTTTCTTGAACAATTCATGTATCTACTTATGAGTTTGTACGGAACCCTCGGTGCGCGAGTCCGACTCGCACTTGGCCGGTTTTTTTTATATTTATTAGCAAACAACTGACTTCACTTCGTGTCAAGGACTAAACAGCCAGTCATTTGGAATTTCACCGTGTATCGGTATCATTACTTTCTTCAGAATATTGAAGGCCTCGACTTTTTATTTAGAATCGTGATAACCATGGTTTACCTTCGCTCCGAATCGAACTACACAGCTTAATAGACAGCTTAATTAAATTCTTGAAATGAATGCATAAAGGAAGCTATTTTCTAAAAGCTACGTAAAGTAATACTCGTATATCGGAATAAACGTGTCACACAGATGAAGTGAACTGAGTGCACTCGATACTCGGCTATGTAACCGGCGGCATCGCATCCGCGCTCGGATGATCGAACACACGGATTGTATTCATTCCTTTCACTTACTTCGAAATCTGTTAACTAATTAGGTACCTAATTCACTAATACTTTAGTGAATATTACATAGTGTTCACTCGAATTGATTGAAAGTTACCGGATCCTAAGATGATATTATTTCACACCAGCATTTAATGAGCGTCTGAAATCATATCCACCAGTATAAGAGCCGCGTAGTGTGGCTTTAATACGCATCTTAATTTGTACGTACCGCTATTATAGTAATTCAATTAATTGGGAATATTGTAGAGATAATGCTTGTAAATTATAATACTTTCCTGATCTGCCTACGTAATAAAATCCTACAGTGACAAATAAGATGCAAGAAGTTTTAACAGAATTTCCTTACATTACCTGCATAACGTACTTAGGTAACAAAGGTGTCCCACATTCAAGTGTTATTTACATTTCTGTAAGATATTTAGTAAACATTCCCATTTTATATTTTGACGTTTGAAGGTCCTTTACACTCCAAAACTTAATATTTTGACAACGGAGACTCTTTATGTCTCCATGAATTTTACTATCAATTTATTTTCTATTATTTTAATTGTCTTGTTTTAACGCCTAGAGAACTTTTACATCTTTGAACTGTAACTTCATACCTGTTGTTATATTTAAACATTTAAAAAAAAAGAAAAGCTGGTGAGTTTCTTCCGGCGCTTCTTCTCACCAGAAGGTCACTACCCGAAGCGCCAAGAGAAATAATACATAATTTAGAATCAGACTTATAAAAGAGCCCTTGAAGGCCTACTTGCAGAAATAAACTATTTTATTTTTATTTTATTTTACTGAAAATGTATCTCGTTAGAAAGTTAAACAGAGCATGAAAATCGCTATGAAAATACCATCAGAAACCTCCTAATACAATCTGTTTTTAAGTACCTAGCGAGAAATCAAATAAAACATTTTTTGGGGCAGCCAGATCTGGCTCAGGGACTTTTTGTTTAAGAACAGTAACGGAAATGCGGGTGTTTGACGGTCCTAACGTTTTAGAGAACATTTTGATTTCATGGATTAATAAATGCTCAGTAGTCGTACTATTTATTAATTGCGTTTTAATTTAAAGGAAGTTTACAGGTAACTCGCTCTACTGAGTAGCGTACGATCTGATCGTTAACGTTTATTTAACTTGGATCTCAGAACACTAATTTGACCTTTCATTTTATCAAAACGTAAAACGTAGAAAAATACGTTTACCGTAATATACAATATCGTTTCATCACAGTAGCATTGTTGCAAACATGTCGAAGACGACTTATTGCTGCAGCGAAATGGCGTTCGGCTCCATAAGCCGCAGCCGCGGTTTTCTTTACACGAGTATTATCATTAATATCACTACAACGCCCGTACAGTTCATAAAACGTTCCCATCAGCTTATAAGTCCCGCGTTGAGATCAGTCATTTTAAATCCTGTCGTTTGACATATCTGTTATAGTAGTAGTTCTTATACTGCTGCGTTTGGAATGTATTTAAATAACGTGAAATATTCAGCTACTTATTTCATATGCAGCTGTCAGCAGCGTGGGCCTTGACCCAATTTTACGTATGTAGCTAATGACTGAAATTTACATCTCACCTCAGTTAAGTAGGTATACAAAATAATAGTAGATTGTGTCACAAGGGAGCAAAATGATGTATTTACGGCGAGGGCGTATATTGAATCCTGAACGAAGCGAAGGATTATACAATAGAATCCCGAGCGTAGCGAGGGATTCTAAAGTATAATCCGGAGCGTAGTGAGGGATTCAAGTGTTAACGCCCGAGGTGAAAATAATTTTGCTACCGAGTGACACATACTGCTTTTCACACCGACTATGAGGAAAACTCAAATACAAACGCTACCTACCAAAATAACGAAATATATAGTTACTCAAAGAGCATCACACATTATTATTAAAAATTAAATGTTAAATTGTCAAATGTAGTCTATTATTATTTTATAAAACGATTATTATTTTTTACGGACGAGACGAAAATACCACTTCCATATTATATTCATGGCCCTCGCCTGCGGCTCGGACCGCAAACACCTGTGATCTGGGCCATTCCTTATTATACCGCCCTCGGTGTATAATTTAAGTCTATGGTATGGCATATTCTAAGTGGGTTCAAACTAAAAATACCCTGTTGTCCTTGAACAGAAAAGTGCTACTTTGATCCCTCTTATGAGGGAGCAAAATACTTTTTTCTGAATAGGAGGTGTGAAAAAATATTTTATGCCACACCTGGCAGGCTACGCGTACGGAAAAAGCCGCTTTCTGGCCAAGTGTAGACATAAAATTATGTACACAACACGGGAGGTAATAATGAAAGCGCTCGGTCGCATATTTACGTCCCTCGCTTGCAGCTCGGGCCGCAAACAGATGCCTTTCTTTGTTTTACCACACTAGTTGTGTAATGTACTAGTCTGCAATTCTGTTGAGTGTAGACATTAATTGGTCGGAGTCATGGAATAACGAATTAAGCGCTATCAAGATCCATAGCGCTTAATTCGATATTCCATAACTCCGTTCAATTAATATCTCGAATATACAAACTGTTTTATTATACTCTCCGCTTCGTTTGTTTATTTTGTTCACTTTACACTGAAAAGCCGTAAACACCGAGCAGTTTATCATTAAGTCATTATGCATTACTGAATTTTGCCTGCGTTGCAAGGTAACATCAAAGGTATTGAAGGTTTTCTACTGACGGGCTTTTTTATTTAAAGTGCGTTCTTAACTGACAGTTAGCAGGTCGTCACAGAACTGACGATTAGTGTCAAATTCCATACATTTCGTCACGGACTGACAGGTTAGACGGTATTTGAACATAGCTTAAGTTTCCCCTAACCGCAGATTTTAAAATAAAATTGCCCTGACAACGCCTTTTACGGGACTTCAAAAAGAAGAGAAGTTTTCAGTCAGTCAGAATGTTAATTTTTTTTCGTCACGCTTTTTCGAATATGGTGTTGTTACACGTACGTTCTGCGGGCCGTAAAGGACCTATTACGCCCTAGGGCGTAACGGTTTTTTATTTGAATACACTGGTTCTGTTTTACTCTTATTTGTCATGTTCAAAGGAAACGTCAACTTACTTTTTTATATAAATTCAACTAAAATGGCCGTTTTAGATCTTTACCGCTATGGTTTCCGAACGTGACTTTACAATCGCATTATCTATGGATATATGCTTTCTGTTTTAAATTTTTCTTCTCACACTGGGTGGATTAGTAAGGTTTTTTTATTTTTCATCACACTTGCTCATAAAGGGTGTTATAACACGCGGGCTTATAGACCAGCTCGAGCCGATTTACCTCCCGTGGGTTATAAAAATCTATAACTCCCACGGGAGGAAAAACTGTATGAAAATCTATAACTCCCGTGGGAGTTATGAGTTTAGTTTTAAAATATAGGACCTACCCGGACTAAGGAGGTTTCAAATCAGGCAAGGCTTATTTCACATCTTCAAAACTTGGCTACAAAACCAATTTTAGTGTATATAAAACTTATATGGTATATTTTACTATTATTTCAGTAATTTTTGCAAGTATTTTAATGCAATTAAATTAATTAACTTTAAAACTTTATTATGAAAATCGGTACAATATTGCGGCATTGCCTGTCAAGTTTAAAAACTAAACGCAGTTCTTAACATTATCTGTGGAAGACTATATTGAAAAAGTTGACAGTTGAAGTTGTCTCTTAGCGGGTGCGTTTAGTTTATTTGATTTTTAAGTTTTATTTATTTTTTCCGCGCAAATGTGATGCAAAACATTGTGTGTATCACGGGTAGTAAGGGGATTACCAACTCGAGTCATTAAAAGCCCTCCGCCTTCGGCGTCGGGCTCCTAATAGACTCTCGTTAGTAATTCCCTTCTTACTACCCTCGGTGCACAATGTACTATAGATTTCCTTACAAGTGTGACGAAAAGCATTGTGTGTGCCACGGGCGGTAAAGGAATTACAAACTCGTGTTATTAAAGTTTGTAACAAACGCTCGTTTGTAATGCCTTACTTACCGCCCTAGATACACAATGTACTATTATGTCTACACGTGGCCAGAAAGCGGCTTTTTTCCGTACGCGTAGCGTGCGGAAAATGCCACTTTATGGCCAGGTGAGGTGTGGCATAATAGTACATAACTGAAGAGGCCGGGAAGTAAGGGGTTGCCGGCCGAGTACATATAGCTGGCCGAGCGAAGCGAGGCCAGATAGTTACGAGGCTGGCAACCCCATTTCCCGCCGAGGTATGTATAGTGCTTTTCTCAAATATGCAATGAAATAAATAAACTTACTATAATAACCTTACTTAACCTAAATAATATTTTATAACACAAACTTTCTGTCAGAAAGTGACATTAGTGACATATTATATCCATAGACAATGCTAATGTCAAGTTACGTTCGGCCAAAAGCTGTTTCAGTTCACATTTTTACCGCGAATATTTAGATGAAATATTTTAAATGTGTATTCGTGTAGTTAAAATTGCAATTTAAAATTGTTTATAATGTGTTTTTTGTTATGTTCATGTCATTTGAAATAAATAAAACTGCAAAATATAGCAAACATCGTTTTTTGTTTTTACCCGACTGCGGCGAAGCCCAAAGGAGGGTAATGTGTTTGACCTGTATGTATGTATGTCCGTTCCTGTGTCCGCTCGTAACTACTCAACGGCACAACCGATTTTGATAAATGATACATCATTGGATTCGTCTTGATGGCGCGAGTGTCAGTGGGTATGAAGTTCGTTAAAATAAACAAAATGGCGGATTTTATGCACTTTTAAAGTGCACCGCGGTCGGGTTTTGTTAGTAAAAATATTTAGTTATTTTAATGACTGAATGCCGTGATGATGTGGCCCAAATAAATATGGAATGGAAATTAAAAAAAAATACATTGCCGGCCTGGGCCGGCAATGTTAGTATGAAATTCCATTACGTGCCAAGTGTCAAGCCGCACCGGAAACGAGGTACTTTGCGGCCTATTTTTAGGCCCGTAATGTCAACATTTCATTGCATGTTTGAGAAAAAGTTAATTATTTTCCAAATGCAGTATCGGAGTTCAGTAAATATTAAGTTCATGTGAATCTGTTTATGACATTAATGTAAACTTTACCTAATCTAGCTGCCAAAGCTACCTACTACTTACTTTTGCCATACCTGGAAGAGGTTAACTTTATTCAAAGCATTGTCGTTTCTAAATAAATTCGATTTACTTATCTCTCTCAAATATTCTTAATCTTTGATTTACTTGATTTTCCTATTAGGTATGTATTCATTTTACGTTTAGCTGCAATCTGTATAGTTCATTAATTTCAGAAACGCTTCGTAAACAATTTTTAGGCTAAACCAATTTTGGACGGATACCTCCACGGCGAAATATTGTAGTTCCGGACCGAACATTGAAAATTGACGAAATAACTCATGGGAGGAGGGAGGTGCGAGGTCCAACTACATCTATTTATAAATTTACGAGTAAGTACCTACCGATATTTCTTACTCGACTCGTATGTTAATCGCATCCAAATATAATAAGTATGGAAGTGTAACTGAAGCTCAAAATCGACCCCACGGAATAACTTCTAAATAACGGGGCGGAGCTAGTACTTAGCACTGAAGAAAAAACTGTAGAGGCAAATGAAATTCTCACTTCAGCAGCTTTGTAACCAATCACAGATTTTTGTCTTTTAAACGATATGCAACCTATCCAAAAATGAAGACTTCTCAAACTTAATACTAATATTCATTTGTCATTCATTCATAAATGATTGACTCACACAAAGTAAACATTAAGTTGGTTATTTTAAAAAGTAGGCGGGGCAAATTTCAAAGTCGATTTTGTTAGACTTCATAGTTCCTTAAATTAATATTTCGATGATTCATCGCCAGAAAAATTATAAACTGTATCCAATAAACGTCAATATATTTTGCCAAATTTGATATTAAAAAAACCGGAAAATGCAAGATCATAATTGCAAAATTGTTATTTATGCGATTAAGGACAATTAACGAAATTGGTTTTCTTGCTTTAGTTCTCTGAAACCTTGACAATTCTCATGGTTCTAGGTCAACGAAATTTGTATTTATAGCTTTGGCTTTAATGTTTTTATAACCTTGAGGGGCCGTATGCCGTATTATATTTTATTTGATGTTAATTTGAGTTTGATATCTTTACCCGTATTGTATCTGAAAGAAAGAATATTGACAGCTTGGCAACAAAATGATCATGCAAGGGTTCCGTTTTATTCCTCCGATCAGTTTTAATTTGACGCAGTTAAATTTTATCATTACAATATAATATGAATCCCATACAAAAGTTGCTCGGATGCCTCTTCCACATGATCGATGAATTACGCAAATCTAAACAACCCAAACAATACGGTGCGGAAAATTTCCAAACAATTTAACATAAGCTTTAAAGAGTAAGGAGAACGAATTGATCTCTCCGTATTTTCTCGCCCTCCGTTAACTCTGCCGCCTTCCAGGGCGTTTCGTCCATCCGTAATCCATCAAAGGCGTTTATTTATAATAGGACGTTTTACTTCTTTATTCCAGTCATATGACTGATAGATATCTACATACCGTTCCTTCAAGGTGGCTCTGGTCTAGCGACCTGGTTCGATCACAGGCGCTAAGGCCGCCAGCTAGTCTGACCCTCTCTCTAAAGAGGACCGGGACTGGCGATCTGGTTCGACCCCAGGCGCCCCCCGGCCCCCCAAGGTGGCACGGCCAGCGACCTGGTTCGACCCCAGGGAACACCACGGCCCCCACCTGGTACGACTTTTGCCACGTCCAACACCTTTCGCTTTAATTTTTTTTAAGGTATTTGTATGTACACTTTTTGTATTACAACGACAGTGAAAGTGGATAGATTTCAAGCTACTGGGAACCGACAAAAAATAATATAATACGACACATAATTAGATCTGTTTGCGGTGTGACAAAAATAGGGTTGTTTCTCTTCTTCGAAGTTCAATCACAAGCAACTTTTTTATTTTTTTTTATTGGTATTTAGGATAACAACAGCCGTAAATATACTTAAGACTATTTCTGATACATAATATGAGGCCAATAATAGCTATCCATTAGTTACTTATAAACTAAACATAGTTAAGACGCGCAAACAAAATAAAATAAATTAAGTTAACGAGCAACGATAATAGACACATATCAAATCAAATGGGTCGCGTTTGTGAGACATATGGTACTCGTATATATAGTAGTATATGTAAACACTACTGCACCGTAAACTTATACAAAAACAAAGACAATACGTGGGTAGGTGCAAACAGTCAATGGTTATGTACAAAGGCGAACCCATCCCTGCAAGGGATCTCGTCCAGCCAACACCCCTTGAGCGGATGAGAAAGAATAGCTAACGTCAAAGAAGATAGATAAATAAACTGACAAAATTGGTTCATTTACTTACACAAGGGTACCTTACTTACAGGAAGATAATGCGAGTTTTGGATACTCGCTAGGATAAACTTAACATTTTATTATATTATTTTATTAATTCTATGTTATTTAGAACACCTTTCAAAATGAGCTTAAACAGTAGTCGTCTATAAAATCATTGATTCGTAAAAGTGTCGATGTCTGTCAGTCTATAATCAAATATTGTAAGTTAAATTTGACACACTTTCCGTTTTCCGATTGAACTGAAATTATGCATGCATAAGTATGTAAATCGGGTGAAAATGCAATATTATTATAACATGGAGCTGATCTGATGATGAAGCCGACAGGTGGTCTTAGGATTATTTAAATTATACAAGATAAACCTACCGTATTTCGGCTCATTTTAATAGTCTTCACGTGCAGTTTGCGCTAATACAAAAAAGTACAATCAGCAATAAAAAGCTTGCTGTCTCAAAAATATTTTTTTTGTCAAAAACGTATTACCTAACAGGATAGGCGTGCGTGAATTTATGTACCTATGTTCTTGCCTAAGTTGAAACTCTTTAAGTTAAAACAACAACGATAATTATGTCGATTTTGAAATCGTGTCAAAGGTCGTATTTCCCAATGACCCCAAAAGAACGTTTGGCACAAATTCCTACAAAACAAACAGGTTTTCAAATAGGTATCGGTGATACGCAAAATGCTTATATATCATAAAATATAATCATGCGTTGTTTTGTTATGTTATGATGTAGGTAACAATAGACGAAAAAATAATTACAATAATTTTCTGATTTAGCCTGTGTTCATAATTTTGATTACTTGGCATGCCATACTTATCATTTCCATAATTAAAATTCGAATTTCTTATAAAATAGGATCGTGTGATATGTAAAACAGGCATGATTAAAGATGATTCGCCGATGATTCAAAAGACGAGTCGCCCTGTCCTGCATAAAAACCAAGAGAGGATTAATGGTCCACTTTAACTGCGTCAATTTTAGCTTTAAAATATTTTCATCTCATCACACTTGCTCGTAAAGGTTGTTATAACACGCGGGCTTATAGACGATCTTGTGCCGATTTACCTCCCGTGGGTTACAAAAATCTATAACTCCCACGGGAGGAAAAACTGTATGAAAATCTATAACTCCCGAGGGAGTTATGAGTTTAGTTTTAAAATATAGAACCTACCCAACTAAGGAGGTTTCAAATCAGCCAAGGCTTATTTCCCATCTTCAAAACTTGGCTACAAAACCAATTTTAGTGTATATAAAACTTTTATGGTATATTTTACTATATTATTTCAGTAATTTTTGTAATTATTTTAATGCATTTATTAATTAATTTATTTTAAAATTTTATTTTTTTAAATCGGTACAATCTTGTGGTATTGCCTGACAAGTTGGAAAACTAAACGCAGTTCTTAGCATTATCTTTGGAAGACTATATTGAAAAATTTGACGATAAATAATTTGAATTTTGTCTTATTTTTTTCCTCGCAAATGTGATGACAAACATTGTGTGTATCACAGGTAGTAAGGGGATTACGAACTCGAGCCATTAGCCTTCGGCGTCGGGCTCCTAATAGACACTTCTTAGTAATCCCCTTCCTACTACCCTCGGTGCACAATGTGTTATTTCTATTTCATAGCTTAATAAATATTATCTGCACAAATCAACACGAGAAGTCTCGATGATTGATTTTGGAATTTCTCATATTGTTAATAATGTTTTGAGCAGACACAATTATTAAACTACTAAATGAAACATATTTAACCAAATTTTATGCCGTTTACACATATCGTCAAAAACATTGTTAGCAAGAAACGTTTGATTTCAAATAATGCTTATAAACGGTGTTAGCCTAAATGGCCGATTGCAGGTTAATACTGGGTTTTTGAGGCTTCTGTTCTGATATAGTTTCGCTCCAATAAAACATATTAAGCTATAAAATTAAATACATTTCAACCATGATTGATGACGTGGAAGCGGCATCTCGAGCCCTAAGTGTAATCATTCCGTCGGCGACCGCCTTGTGTATGGGTTTAGTTTATTACGCGATGGGGAGGATTGGTAAAACGGGAGTCGGCGTTTTCCCCTGACACTGGCCTAATCGGGGATAAAATACACTTTTATGGCATGTTCCAGGCGTGGAATAATGGACCTCCTACTTGAAATTTGACACGCAAGTAGGTCAAGTCCCATGGATTGAAAAATAGGATATTTTATATACCGGTAAATAATACAAGTGAAACACGGGTAACTGCAGATTCTCATAATTTTTCCCGGAAGCTAAATTACTCGGCTGCAAAGACTAAACTCGTGTACCTACGCACGCTTTCGTTATGTTTATCTGATTTGCGTAACCCTATCATTGGCAATCAGATCTCAAGAAAATAACCTCCACTCGGTTATAGTAACATGCAATACCTTAAGACTTCCGAATTTGCATATGAAACGATGTGTAAATCGGAATTCAACGCATGGTTTTAAATCAACATGAGCTTGTAACGTCCGTAAGTACCTATACATTAGGTAGTCAAGGTCAAGAACATACATGCTCTTCATAACGATACAATCAAGAAAACTAACACTAACTAATATAAAGAGGACTGCGTACCTGTATAGGAATTTGGAAAAGTATTGGAATTTTTAATTCTTTATTAAGTCAACTTGAAAACGAGATCGCTATATATTGTGTCAAAGAATGTCAAAACCACCTAATCGCTTAAATTCTTATACTCGAAGAATATTTCTAACTTACGCAAGTTTGATGCGTATCAAACTTTGTCTTATCATCAATTATGGTTTTATTCTCAAAATATCTTATACAGTTACGTTACGTCTATACAGCGTGGAAATCCAATACGGGCGAATATTGAAGCGGTGTTCAGCATAGGACCTAAGATGTACGTATATTTAGATAACTTTTGCTTAAAACTAGGGATGTAACGATACCGATACCGATATATCGGTATCGCCGATAATATACAACCGATATTTGAAGAACGCGAAAAGAATTTGCTGTATGAAGAAAAATCTGCAAAAAGTAATATCTATTACTGACGTATTTCATGTATTGGTCTATTACCTTGTGCAATGACAATTACTATGTTAATTAAATCTTTGGTTCTTATTAAAAAAAAATTGAATTTTGAGTTGACAATCTATTTATTTTTACTTTACACTTTTTTATTATACCTAATACTTGGCTATATTTAACAGAGAGTCATCTCTGTTAAGACGCTGTCAACAGCAAAATGCCCTTGAGGATCCAGGATTTTGGCCCATCCCCTAGCCCCGCCTAATTGCTCCCAGCGCTATTCACAAGTGAGCGGCGAGAAGCGTAACTGTTTGCATTCGGCTTGCGATCGCGATCGAAATAAACACGCCTGCCGGTAGATGGCGTTAAACTCCTGTAGGTTTCCCAATTTCCCATAGAGCGCAGAATAAAATAGACAGGGCGTCGTTAAAATAATATAGTTGATTTTTAATTTATTTTCATAATTAAAGCGTGAACAGATAGAATGAAATTTGGATATGTAATACGTAAATAAGTAATGAAAACTTTCAAGCACATTTAATGAATTTTGGATATGTAATATAAGTAGTTAAGATTTATTAGAAAAAAATACAGTATTTTTGTAAGTAGTAATACGATTATATTGAATTAAAATATACAGCACTTCCTTTATGTTTTTCTTGATGACCTGCAATGTAAGGTCATCGAGAAAAACATAAAGGTAAGGTAAGGTTTACAAATAAATCAATCGATTTTCGATTTGACAGTATAAGGTATTTATACTTAGTATCCGTAACCTGGTATCCCATCAAAAACATTCTGTAAAAAACTAGCCAAGTCTCGATGGAGCTGCTTGTTTATCTCTAAAAAGTAATGAAATCTAGACAAAATCGTGTCAAGTTTAAGGTACCTTACTGCGATTTCTTTATTATTATACTTAATGTTGTGTGACTTGGCCGTTGAACATTCTTTATTCGTTATAGTAGGTACAAGTCAACAAAGAAACTTTGTAATCGCATGTATTTGTATATGATTACAAATTTATGTGTGCAGTTGCAATATTTGGAGGTTTTTTAGGACTTGATAGGCTAAAAACTAACTATGCTTAAAATTTCTGCTCTCTGAGTTTATGGGAAGTACTAGTTCTATTCTGATGATCATGAGTCAGTGAGTGTCTGTCGTAAATGCGAAACTTTGCTTTCGCTTAACTTCGGAACTAAATGACCTACAGACTTGAAATTTTGGATTTTAAGTATGTGATTATAGCTTACTGGATGACGAAAATTTCTGCGTTCTGGTCTTATCTAGAGGTTCTCAAATAGGGGCCTGAAAATGCGGCGAAATGGTTCCAGTAAAGGATGGTACGGCAGTGTTTGCTTCGCGCTCGACTTGGCGGGGCCACTGCTGTGCCCCCAGATATGTACCATGCAACTCCGAGTACCTTTAGTAGCTAATGATAATGTATGTTACGTAGGTAATTAAATTAAATGAGATTGAATATAATATACAATATAATAAATACTTAGTACTAGTTAGTACAAATACCTTATACTGTCAAATCGAAAATTGATTGGTTTATTTGTAAACCTTACTAACTGACGTGCCCGAAAAATTACCCTGGAGTGCGGTGTATGATAATACATACATACATATATCCAAACATACATACATACATACATACATACATACATTCATACATACATACATTCATACATACATTCATACATTCATACATTCATACATACATTCATACATACATACATACATACATACATACATTCATACATTCATACATTCATACATACATACATACATACATACAAACATACATACATACATACATACATACATACATACATACATACATACATACATACACACACACACACACATACATACATACATACATACATACATACATTCATACATTCATACATACATACATACATACATACATACATACCTACCTACCTACCTACCTACCTACATACATACATACATACATACATACATACATACATACATACATACATACATACATACATACATACATACATACATACATACATTCATACATACATACATACATACATACATACATACATACATACATACATACATACATACATTCATTCATACATTCATACATACATACATACATACATACGTACATACATACATACATACACCTTAGGCCTTCATACACAGGGTTTCGCACACAGGCACTGCCGGGCTTGCCTAATGCATTAGGCAAGGAAGAATAATAATTACGTCAAAATAAAATCGCGGAGTGAGACATGCCTGCTTCGGCTCGTTTCCTAAAACCACACTCGTGTATTGATGCCTCCCATAATACATAACTATTACCGTCGACTCCAAAACTTTATAGATCTATGCAAACAAAACGTTTCTCGATGGGCGTAGCCAAAACCGCATCTGAAGAAGCGTTGAAATGTGGACCTTATATCCAGTGACATAAGGTCCACATTTCAACAAAAACTGAATGAGTATTCATTTGGACAGGCCAGTGGCTATTGCGGTGATCATACATTTAATACACTTAATAAATATTTACACTTCTTATATTATAACTTTGATTTATATAAGTACGTATACAGTATTTTAGATTTTTAACACAAGTTTAAACAAATTTTTGCGATGTTTTCGATGCGCAAACGAGAAGCATAGGTCCGTCTAGCACGGCGCGTCAGCGCACACTGTCTATTTGTATCGGAGTAAACGAGAGCCTACTGTCACTGTTTCTGGGCAGCCGGGTCTTAGAAGATAATAATAAATAAAAATTGAAATAAAAAAAAGTGTGGACTATTTGTGAAATGTGACTCGCTAGCGGTTTAGGTATGAATATGTTGACTTCATGTTTTTATTTGCAGACCCATACGTTAAAAAAATAAAGACATAGAACCGTTTAATGATGATTTTAAGACCAATCTTTGCAATTTTTTTCTATCGAGCCGATTTCGTGAAATTATGTATCGCGTCCGTCCACGGTCTTCGAAATATGATGAATATTAACATATATTTTTTTTGATGTGCTAGAACAAATGGTTTTTCTTAAAAAACTGCTTAAATAACATCAATTTCAACAAAAGTAGGTCTTGTCAGCCTCTTAAATATAGCCAAGTTTTAGGTATAATAAGAACATACAAATATCTGAAGTTCATACTTTATTATTTAGGTAAGATATCGGTATCGGTATCGCCGATATTTACTACAATATATCGGTATCGGTATCGTATCGGCAAAATTATGTATCGTTACATCCCTACTTAAAACTACAATGAAAATATTTACCATACAAAATAATTCGGCCCGCAATGTAACGCAACACATTCAAGTTGACAAACACGCTAGTTGACAGTTACTTTAAAAAAGCTCGTATGTTGCAATGTCATAACAAGCATGTATGCGGTACATTGCTACTCGGTAAATTTTCAAAAATTAATTCCGAGGTCACCTTTAAGTGTAATTTAAAAAATCATATTAATTAATGATAACACTACTAAACGCTATATCTGGTTTAATTGTTTGCTCGTATTGGACTTCCACGCTGTATAGGGTTGATATAGGGTGAAATCTAGACACGCGACAGCGTGTCAAGCCAAGTTCAAGCAAAACTGGCTAGCCAGCGCCGAGTGTAATATTACACGAACCACTTGGTGCCACTTTTGACCCTTCTATAACTCAAAACCTCTTTAACGTAAACACATAAAACTACGTGTGTTTAATTATATCCATAAGGACATCTAGAAGCCCAAATTTCATGAAGCTAGCTCCAACACTTATAAAGATATGAAGGTCAAAAAGTCGTAAATTTTAGCACTGACTGACTGACAGACATATAGTACCTAAACCTAACCTACTTCCAGATGACCTAGAAGGATGAAATTTGGAATCGAGCTCGGTAATTGTGTGTAATTGTAGGAAAAAATCTAAAAATAAAAAAAGTTAATAAATAGCGGGGGTCCCAATACAAACAATTTTTTTTAATAGTACCTAAACCTAACCTACTTCCAGATGACCTAGAATGATGAAATTTGGAATCCAGCTCGGTAATTGTGTGTAAGCGTAGGAAAAATCTAAAAATAAAAAAAGTTAAAAAATAGCGGGGGTCCCCATACAAAACAAAATTTTAATTGTATCGTTAGAACCGTTACCAGCAGACATTTGAAACAGTCCCAATACATGTATTATTATATTTGCTATAGAACAAAAATATAAAAATAAAGTTAAGTAAAAAAATAAGTGGACATCCACACAAAAAACTTGTAATACGCGCTAAACGACGGTGTGTCATTGGCGGCGCGCGGCACCACATCATTTTACACTATCTCTAACATAAAAATAAAAAAGAAAACCATGCAGCGGAAACGCAAGAAAAAGCATTAAATCTCAATACCTGCCTAGTTTTCTTTACAAAAAGTAATGATATCCCACCAAAAACATAAATGTAAAAAAGGAGAGCCAAGTTCAATACAAAAATTATGCTTGTTTGTGGGCTTCGCCGCAAAAAGAATGGAGATCTAAATGGGTGCCAAGTCGTATGCAAAATCCAAATGTGTAATTATAGGAACAAAATAACATAAAGAAACTTTATTTCTTTGCTTCATTGGATAGGTACCTATAACAATTGCTGTTATTTAAAAATGTGAGATCTTAAAGTAGGTTAGATTTGACTTGGCCAGTTTTTATCAGAATTAAAAAAATATATGTATATATGTTGAATATCCTCATAAAATAACTGATGTAATGAAAACTGGCCAAGTCAAATCTACCTACTTTAAGATCTCACATTTTTAAATAACAGCAATTGTTATAGGTATCCAATAAAGCAAAGAAATAGAGTTTAATAGCTACTTGTTCTTTATGTTATTTTATTCCTATAAATACATATTTGGATTTTGCATACGACTTGGTGCTTATTTAGATCTCCATTCTTTTTGCGGCGAAGCCCACAGCCAAGCATAATTTTTGTATTGAACTTGGCTCTCCTTTTTTACATTTATGTTTTTGGTGGGATTAATCTCTTAGCAAAATCATTTGCGAGAAGTGTATATAAGAAAATAGCAGTGTAATATAAAGATTAGGAACGTATATTTCTTGTATTTTAAATACTTATTTCCATTTTTTACCCTGTTCTCATAACTCATGAATTTTGAAATTTGAAAAGCGTATAAACAATATACAAACATATAATTACGGGTAGCAATAGGGATGATACTGGGTTAAAACTATATATTTCTATTTAGTCCGTCAGTTAGATTATGAAAAATATGGGACACGTATTTTTTGGTTTAAAAATCGACAAAGTTATAGATCATCAAACTTCTGGAGTGGGGGCTTGTGACGTCACTCCTAGGTGAAAATTGTACCTAGGAGTGACGGCACTTGAAACTTCTAAGCACTCTATCCTCGTCATTTTTTGTTTGTCAAACAAAGGAAAAAATACGTGTACAATATTTTTTAATAATCTAACTGACGGACTAAACAGTTTTTTTAGTCGTCTAGCCCATTGCCAAATAAAATATAGCGTTCATAGTCCTATAAGCAAAAAAAGGATTTCGTTGTTCACCTGTGCTTTAAATATAGGTAGATACTACTTAATTAATGATGCATGGTTAGATAAAAATTGCACAAAGAGCTAAAATATGGCTTTCACGGCTGGCTATGTGCCGTGCTCCAGTGATATTGTCTAACGGCGTCAGTTGCTGTAACAGCGGTGGACTATTATAATTTAATCCGTGAATGTCTACCTGTTGTCAAAGGGATATCAAGACTGATTTCTCAAGATGGTCAACGGCGTCACCGACTCAACAAATATTCAATGTTAACGACTTGAACTGGCATGGAATTGAAAAATATAATCTACCACTCTTGTACCTCTGCTGTACCTACTACTGTGTTATGTGTATGAGTATTTCTTTCCACTCAAAATAGTCTTATACGTCATGATCTGTTGTACGACAAGCGAAGTCGTGGCGAGTTGTTCTAGTCCAGTGGTGGGAACAGTACGGCCCGCGAGAGGGTTTAATCCGGCCCGCCGACGGTCGTTCGAAATAAGCAGTAGGTATGTATATGCTTATAAAACTACCGTGAGACTCAAACATATTGAATTAAAAGCGGATCACTCACGTTGTACAAAAGACGAGACATCCACACGACATGTTGATTTGTACAACGTGAGTGATCTGTTTTTAATTCAATATGTTCAATAAGCAGTATATGGCCTGCGATAATATATTTTTACGTCATATGTACATGCGGAAAATCCCACTTCCTGGCCTGGGGGAGGCGTAAAATTTTGTACTTGCTGGACCGTCATGGTACCAGCGGTACGGACGGTCCAGCAATATAAAATTCTTTGATATAATTCTTGCCGCTCTTTGAAATTTCTTAAATTTACTGGCCACTCATGAAGAAAGATTGCCCACCACTGTACTAGCCCGTCTGGCGCATGGTTGAACACATGCAAGAGAATACCAGTGCTAAGCCAACACGCCAGTGTGGACGCGAATGCATCCGGTTAGAAGCTTTGTGGGCGTTAACTACGGGAACGAATGTAAACACATGGCACATTCCGAGCTAAATCCAAATATTTTGTTCCGGAACGTGGTGCTATTTTTCTAACTACTAGATCTATCTTGCAGCATTAGGTTTCTGTCGAGTTCTTGAATTGTTCCGATTCCGAATTGTTTCTATATAGGTACTTAATATGTAAAAAAAATCAGAAAATAGGTATCAGACAATTCTCAGACAAAATGTACCACTTGCCGGTAGTAAATAAGAACCTAAAGAACGGATATCCATAAAGACATATAGACTTAATAATATCTATTTGTCCGTTGTCGATTTTACGGAAGCTGCTCTAACGATTTTGATGCCATTTGCAGTTTGTATAGTTAAGCGTGTTAAGAGTTTTGCTTTGTAAATGAATCTAGATAATACAAATCTACTTGTCCTAATTCCACCGAACGAAGATTAGTCGTTATCTGGAAAAAGCACGCTTTTGCCGTGTAGGCCATATTAAAACAAAAACGTAAAAGAAAGTCACACCAAGAAACCAATAAACAGCCTATCACAGTTATATCTACTATGGGTAAAGATTAAACTACTATCGTTGTATAGTTTTCTAAACGTAGACAGAGTATTTAACATAGACCCGGCCTTCATGTTTACCTTTGAGATCGAGAAACAAATTGACAGCCCTGTCAGGCTTCCGCGTGGGATGAGCTAAATTAAAAGCTGGCTTAAAACGCATACGCAGGTAAGGGACAGGAAATGTGACAGTGTATTTTTACTGTCACACGTAGAATTCTCTATGGGTGCATCTCTTTCATTTCTTTGCTTATCGTTCAAATCCAAAGGTCTTGTTGACATCAGTCGCCAATTTTAATTAACGTTCAACCACAGTCTCATGGTAGTGATCAATATCCCGTAGAAGTGATGTTGTCTTTGAAAAGGAAAACGAAGACTATTTTCATGGAAATGAATGCGGGACTTCCGAGGCAGGACGTCCATTGAGCGGGCTTTATTGACCGCCGCGCCGGGGGATTAGGAGCTCTCACAGCCTTTGCCATGGCACTGAGTTAGTGAAAATAGAAATCCCATAACATAATAGTCTCGGCTGTAGCTGGCGTCAATACGAAGGTTATAATAAATTCTTGATGGAGAAGAAATAGTATTTTATGCAACAGTTGTATAAGAAGGTTCAAAAAATGCGAATTGCGTGAGTTGCGATACGAGCCGCGAATGCGGCGAGTATCGCAAATAGAGACGCAATGAGCGTTTTTTGACTTAATTATACAACGTTGCATACAATACTTTTTCTACGACAGGTTTTAAAATTATAAAATACAAACAAGGCATAACCTGCAAAGAAGGCAAATATGACGTATGACTGTCAGTATGTGTCTATGGTAAACTTTTTATTTTTTAAATGAAGTTGACACGCAGTGAATATATTAAAAATACTTTTGTTTTTATGTTGGCATCAATGAATTTAGTTCAGAAAGTTTTGTTTTTCTTAAAAGCCGTAGGATTTTAATTGTTTGTTAAGTTGGTAGTTGTGCATTTTTACCGTAAAGTTAAAATTGAGCGCTTAATCCTTGACCTCAGTTTAACCTAGATTTAGAAGTCTGTGGTTGCTAGCAATAACGTAAAGTGGCTATAACGACACTAGTGCTGTTATGGGGAATAGAGTATAGACTTCTCTGAACTCATATTATATATGTTCTTATATTAGCGTTCGTGACCAAGTAAAAGACAGATAACAGTACAGGAGTAGAAAAATACTTTTTTTGTTTTCAAAATATAATAATAGGTATCAACTGATATTAATATTGATTAGATACCTATTTTGAGATTTGAATAAAATAACCGTAGGCACTTTTTAATGAGTCGTATGCGACTGCTAATATCTGTTTAGGCAGTACAGATTGATGACAGATTATTAATTGGTTAAATCAGGGGTTCCCAAAGTGTGCGCCGCGGCGCCCCTGGTGCGCCGTAGGAAGTAAAGAGAGGCGCCGTGAGTCGATCATCTATCATTCATTATCTAAAACCACAAATATTCGCGGGTACCTATAAAGCAACTATACCTATTTTGAACGAACTAGGTTAGGGCGCCGTGACGAAGTACTTACTAAACTTGTAAGTGCGCCACGGGCTGAAAAAACCCCTGGGTTATAGTATTTTATGCAACAGTTGTATAAGAAGGTTCAAAAAATGCGAATTGCGTGAGTTGCGATACGAGCCACGAATGCGGCGAGTATCGCAAATAGAGACGCAATGAGCGTTTTTTGACTTAATTATACAACGTTGCATACAATACTTTTTCTACGACTAGGTTTTTTAAAATATAAAATACAAACAAGGCATAACCTGCAAACAAGGCAAATATGACGTATGACTGACAGTATGTGTCTATGGTAAACTTTTTTTTTTATTTTAAATTGACACGCAGTGAACATATTAAAAATACTTTTTTTTTATGTTGGCATCAATGAATTTAGTTCGGAAAGTTTTGTTTTTCTTAAAAGCCGTAGGAATTGAATTGTTTGTTATGTTGGTAGTTGTGCATTTTTATCGTAAAGTTAGAATTGAGCGCTTAATCCTTGACCTAAGTTTAACCTAGATTTAGAAGTCTGTGGCTGCTAGCAATAACGTAAAGTGACTATAACGACACTAGTGCTGTTATTGGGAATAGAGTATAGACTTCTCTGAACTCATATTATGTATGTTCTTATATTAGTGTTCGTGACCAAGTAAAACACAGATAAAAGTACAGGAGTAGAAAAAATTATAAAAATACCTGAACACCGCCTTTTTACTTGTAGGTAGGTTCTTAATCCAGTAAATCTAATCTAAAAGCATCAGGAATATACATTGAAATGAAATACAATTTAGAACGGTCTACGCAGTCAAATCCGATGAGATTTTGATCCTCCATCGCTAAATAATATAAAATCTAAATATCTAGCTTTGTTTTAGTTATTAATATATTCAATTAATAAAAAAAGCATAATATAAGTTTGTATACAATATCAGTTTATTTGGTGTATTTGAAAACAAAACCCGCAGTGTATTTTTTTTTTCTCGAATTTACACGTGGGTGGGTGGATTTCAGAGCGTTTCAACCGCCGGCATCACCAGTCCGGATATTAGGATGACATTTTTTTTTAAATTATACTATATTTGATCAAAATATGAAGAAAGTAGGTACTATTTTCGGATTGTATCAAAATAATGGGATACATTCTTAAAGTGAATCGTCGAAAATTCGGAATTGGTGATGACGGCGGTTGAAACGCTCTCGATCCACCCAGGTACGATTGTTTTGTGTACGAGTATACTAAAACTTCCCAATTAAACATTTAACACTGGCCGCGCCCTCTGTACTAAATGACGCGAACTAACTGATTACGTACATGCCGTGACCGTGAGCTCGCTATAATCGCGCACTCGACTTCTTTTTTACGTTGGTTTGCAGGTGATTAATTTTATTCAAATATCACAGATGGCTCTTGCGTTTCGTACAGTCATGTGCAAAAGCATGTATCGAGTAAATTGTTTCAAAAATATGGTACGAAGTACTTATTGCAACTGCAGAAGGTGTATTCGGGCATATTTTTGAGCATTTTTATGTACCCATATTAAATTACGCTTGACTAACCTATAAATACGAACCATATAATATTCGAGTAAGGTTTTGAATTTTTGATACTCACAAATTGTGGCTCATAATCTAGGTGTTTTATAGAGATACAATAGATAGGTACCTACAATTACTGTACTGTACCGGACATAAAACTATCGACGCGGATTTATTAATGAACAGATGCTGTGCAGTAAAGACAACGTACTCAACAGGCAAGCATTTCCTGGACTAAGTATACTACATAGTATTGCTATTTCACTTAACTTAAGGTCTAGATTGTTCAAGATGTCGCTATACCAAGGCCCCTTCAATCCCTTCATACAAAACGTAAATTATATCAGCGAGTAAACGTTTGATATGAAAAAAACAAAAATATTCTCTACAGAAATTAGGGGCATATTATGCCATATCATATTTAATAGTAATTTGCCTTGTCGTCTTTAAATAGAAACCACATTACGATTTTATAACCTGGTTAAGTTTGCACCTTGTTTGTAGGAAGTGTCACAGGCACCCGGTCACAGAATAAGAATTAGAAACGTACAGAATCCTCTCTCGCTAACAAATCTGCCGTTCGCGTCTGATGAGCGGGCGAAGTTGACCCGCATCCGACCGTCTCTCTCTCTATCGCATAACGCGTGCTCTTTTTTCCGCTTCCAAGCGGCAAGGTTTACCGCGTCACCGAATCGCGGAGTGAGTCAGTCCTGACCCGGTGCAAACTTAATGTAACCGGGTACTCCGGGTAGCGCCGTGAGCCGACTTACAGCAACCATACGACTGATAAAGAGATTGATTATATCTATACTCCGAATTCTAATTCAAGACCAATGTGGGTTACCACAACAAAAACTTAATTTTAGAATGATATTTATCTAATTATGAAAATACTACACAAACATAATTAGTTTATCAGTAGTTTTTGAACTTACGATTTAAATGAACAAGTCTGTATTATTTACATAAATATATAATGCCCGAATATACATAGGTCCACGGGTGATTTTTAGTAGAAAAACTGTTAATGTACCTACTTGTAACACTTCAGATGTCAGTAACATTTGGTACCTACGTTAAACAAAATAAAAAGGCATGAGTTTCATTTGCATTTAGAGAAATTTTAACACTTCCTCTCCTTTCTTAAAACTGTTTTTAAATTTAAAAGTTTAATCTGACAAGTACTTGATTTAAGAATAAAATTTCTGTTATAAAGGTTAATTATTACAGATTCTACATAATCTCGTAGGTATATCTTTTGAATGAAAAAAAAACGACTAAGCATCTTTGAAGACAATTTTGAAGACCTAATTCTATGTTTGAATTGTCAACCTGACTGCCAAAATTAGTTTTTAAAATGTTTACTAAAATTTGTCTCGCTGTTCCTTAAAATTCTATATATTTTTTTTAAATGTTAGGCACGATTAGAAAAAATCAACAAAATATGTATAAAAAATATAAAGTTATGAGACCACAAAGTTTTAAAAAAAATGGATATTTACTGAAAAAATAAATGTATGACAACTATGTGCTTAAACGCGCTCGTGTCCAAAATACCGCATTCCTGAAATACCAGATTTTTCAAAAAAACAGATTTTCTCTTTATGAGATTCCTGCCTTGCCACATTCCCGTTACACTAGATCAGCGGTCGGCAACCTGCGGCCCGCGGGCCGCATGCGGTGCGTGAACCGCTCACTTGCGGCCCTATATTCCGGTCTGTATTGTGGTCGCTATATTCCGAATAGTATAAAATCACAAATTATTGACAAAATGCGGCCCGCGTCAATTTCCTTAACCTTATGTGGGCTTTGGCTTCTAAGCGGTTGCCGACCGCTGCACTAGATTATAAAATCGTAAGTTACTCGAGGATCTAAATCACTTTGTTGGGTGTGTTATTTTGGGAATCTTGTATAAGGAGAATCTGGTGTATCGAGAATCCGGTATTTTAAAAATCTAGTATTTTAGGAATGCGGTATCTTGGGAATGAGCGCTAAAACGCACTTTTTCGTGCTCAACATGGCAAAATGCTATGTTTTTTTCATACAGACTTAGTACAGCGAGGACAAGAGATGACGTCACAGGGTGCGTCCGTTTTGTTTGGGCCATTTTCAACGCTCGGTGCGGTCGGCTACTTTTGATTGCAATTTGTGGCCGTTATAGTAATCCAAGTGTAGTAGTTATAGGTATATTTGTTCCTCATAAATAGTAGAACCCATTTACATCAGAAACAAATTTACGACACAAGCCTATTCGGAGTTTAGTCTCCAAGCATTTATACTTAAAATCTAAACACTGGCTGGCGAACAACACACGCAAGTAAAGTAAACCAGAAGAACTAGATAAAATAGAAGTATACAACGTCAAGGATGGAAGATTTTTTTATGTAGGGAGTAACCAACCAGACCACAACCAAAGGTTGTTTAAAAATTCTCCTCGTCAAGCAGCGGGTTGAAAATTGAAGAGTAATTCCATTACTTAGGTTGAAGAAGGCAAAGGACCTGAATTCACCTTTGGAGCAAGATGCCACGCCACTGATCGTCCATGTTTTTTCCTCAAATTCACGAACTTGGCAATATCTTTGCTCTTTAACCCAGTAACAGTGCGATTGTGGTTTATCACCCAAATTGGATCGCTCTTATCCTTCAAGGAAAGGTCGATTTGTCCATTGCGATACGTTACAAAATACACATCAGGCATGTTGGGTGTCTTGGAGTCGTCTGCAATGTCATCGTTGAAGACCATATATAAAACCAAAGGTTCGGTGTCGCTCTTACTTAATTTAATGTGTGGCGGTGCGGTAACAACGATGATTTTATACTTCTCAAAAGAATGTGTGATTGGCACGTTAATGAAGTTGGAATAGTTAGTATGACTGCAACCCGTCGTGTTAGATAACATTGGTTTAGCTGATGATATTGTAAAATCTGGCTCTATTTCCTTTTTAATCGGAAGTAATGTATCAATATGTTCCTGTGGTGGTTCCGGATGCAGGTTACGAAAGAGAGCGCTGAACGAGTCGAGGAGGTTGTCTTCTCTAAGAAAAGTTTTTCTTTTAGCCATGTGTTCGTTACTAAGCGACGTGCACTGGGACAAAACATTTGCCATTACTAGAATTAACATCATCTGAAATTAAGTACGTGTTAAATTTAATTAATATAAATACCGTTTTATACGTACATATAGGTATATCGTACATAGGTACGTGCACTCACGGTGACCAGTAAATAATATCCAGGAGTTCTTAACGTAAAGGTTCTGCGCGATCTTACAAATCACTCTTCCCAAAGTCGCAGTCACTCGAAGACTGATGGGTTGTTAGCCACCGGTGGAAAAAAATTACGAGGAAGTCAATTAAAAACGAAAACGTTCAATCGTAGGATGTTTATAAATCAGGTGTGGTGGTCACAATTCAAAAGCAATCCAAAACTTTTCTAAATATTGAACTAATTGGTAGTACGTTTATTAGACAAGTACACTCACGAACAATGAATTCGGGTCATTGTTTATACAATCGTTCATAGAAAATGACCCGAATTCATTGTCCGTCAGTGTATATCTATTTCCCTAATTGTGAGAGTTTCTGCTTTGTAAAGTGTGTGTAGTTTATATAGTTTTCAATTTATACTAGTATACATGATTATATTAATGATGAGATAGAGATGATGACCTTCTAGATTGACCAGTGCACTTAATATGTTTTAAATATTCTACCTAGTATCTTCAGTCACAGCTCGGTTTTTATGAATATAACCTTCTTGGCTACATGCCAAATTCATAAATTAACTTTGAAATCATAACAACTCTGTAGGTACTATCGTATAAAAATCAATTACTTTATGCAAACACGATATACCTATGCACGGTGTATAGTGCCGACACAATATTACTGGGGCCCAATTCTCAGGCCATTCGAGATTTTTTGTGAAATTGTATGGAATGAAGGCGGCACTCGTATAAAATGCCTAATTTTGATGCATCTCGATTGCGTCCGACAACGCAGAACGGAGCAGTCATAGCGGATTTTTCTTAAAAAAATATTTTTTTAAGCCTGAAAACCCTGCAAGTCTTACTGAATAACTGTTGCAAAAATCGGACCAGGTGGGGGCCGTGGCGTTCCCCGGGATCGAACCAGATCGCTTGGCCCGGACCACCTTGAGAGGGTCAGACTAGGTGGAGGCCGAGGCGCCTGGGATCGAACCAGGTCGCTAAGCCCGGACCACCTTGAGAGGGTCGGACTAGGTGGGGACCGAAGCGCCTGGGATCGAACTAGGACGCTAAGCCAGGGAAGAAGTTACGCTGATTGTTCAAAGTGAGCAACGGACCAGCGGGAAGGTTAAAGCGGATCAGCCTGTCCTTATTTAGGGTGTGTGAATCGAACTAATGGGAGTTTTAGTTGCCGGTTCGCTAAACCTAGCCCAGCTAAGAAGACTCCGGCAAGATACTTAGCTGAGCCCGAGCGAGGTCGGAGTGAAGTTAATCCAGAACATTCGGGTCCTGGTACAAGTCGGGACGCGGCCCTTGTATGCTGTTGTCGCGAGGAGGTCGACCCCGCCGGCGGGGACGACGCTGTGTGCGTCTCCGTTCGACGACATCACAGCGATGATTCTTTCGAATCCTGCTGAGATGTCGTCGTCCGGATCGGTGAGGAAGCTCCTAGGGCGCCGGGTGAAGCTGCCTCTGGTGAGGCTGGACCGGCTGAGCTCGTCTTCGGGATCTGGAATAGAGGGAACATAGTCTTTTCTAATACAAAAACAGTCTACCATTTTTTACGGCGTAGACTCGCAACGTTCACATACACACACATACACGTAACTACATAAAAAATCGTCCATAAAATTACGATACTAACACATAACGACACACTGACAATTTCCCCATCAACAAATTATAAATACCTGACCAACTGCTCAGGTTGTTGAACGGTTGTTTAGATGAACGATCCGCGCTGCTTTAATGGGGCTAGCACAAGGACCTTAAAATAAATAGCCGGACGGAGCCTTGCCAACAGAGCACTGAAGTCATTTTTAATAAGCCGGCTACCTATGAGGAACTTCCCTTGTCGCGCGATAGATCTGTAGCTTTCTCTTCCACACTATATTAAATGAAAATGATGGGTAATATTTGTCGCGCGAAAAAAATTGGCGCGTCACAGTTGTGCTAAAGCTCAAGGTACCTATTGAGGCACTATCCGCTTCAACAGTCCTCATTACGCAGCTCCATTATTCGCAAATAATTGGTTAATTATGGATACTTGTATATCTATATACATAAAACAAAGTCGGGTTAGTTACACCATTTGAATGGGTGAATTTTTGGGTTTGTCTCTGCACCGAATAACATAATAGCTATTAAAACATTTAAAAAAAACCGGCCAAGTGCGAGTCGGACTCGCGCACGAAGGGTTCCGTACCATTATCTATAGTAAAATTGCTATTAATTCTCGAAAGGAGGCTTTTGCTCGTAAATCTTCGAAAGGCGCTAGATGTAAATACAATAAATTGACAAAATATTATTAAACATGTATTTTATTCTGTTTTTAGTATTTGTTGTTATAGCGGCAACAGAAATACATCATCTGTGAAAATTTCAGCTATCTCGGTTCATGAGATACCCGAGATACGAGGTTTTCAAGGTAAACGAGCAAAAAATCACGTTTGTTGTATGGGAGCCCCCCTTAAATATTATTTTTATTCTGTTTTGATTATTTTTTGTTATAGCGGCAACAGAAATACATAATCTGTGAAAATTTCAACTGTCTAGCTATCACGGTTGTTGTGATTATAGCCTGGTGACAGACGGACGGACATCGAAGTCTCAGTAATAGGGTCCCGTTTTTACCCTTTGGGTACGGAACCCTAAAAATCAAAATTCTGAGGCAGAACTAAGTTTGCCGGGACAGCTAGTACTTAATATCTATTCATTCGTTGATAGTCCTTTGTAAAAATAAGTGTGAGATGATTCTCGCAATTGGTGGTTAAAGGTGTTGTCTGGAATTTAAAAATCTTCTGAGCATTCTCGGCCCGGCGGCACAAAAGACGGCGCCCCAAATGCGAGCCCTTGAGTGAAAAGCAGCTTACGCCCCCGGGCGTATAGAGAAGTAGGTATGCACGTTATCCAGATTCTCCGCATCAAGCCTGCATTATGCATTATGTCTTCGTTACTATGAGAAGGGTTGGTCTAAATCAGCTATTCGTACTTTAAGTAGAGGTATCTCGTGCACATTCTGTTAAGATACGTGCTAAAATATAAAGCTACTCGCACCCTAACTGCTATAACCCTAAGTATATCTTTGGCATCCTTTTACTAATCGTGTAGTTATACACAATTTCCTCTTGGCGTTGCAAGCGTCCATAGTCAACGATGGCCAACAACAGGCAGGTTGTTTGTACGCTTGTTTGCCAGACTAATGGAATAAAATGATTGTAATAAGGAACCCTGCTGGAGCACGACAGCACAAGTAACTAAGGCAACCTAGACGACTGATACGAAATTCAATATTCTTCTCAGTGAGATAATTTCATCCGCTACTCCCGTGGGAAAGCTGGAATTTCCAATACCTTGGCAGTTTATTTTAAGACATTAAGAAAATCAATTTGATCGCAGCTTCTCACACTCTTAAACCAATCATTGGAGCGGAATACTGGTACTGGAATACTCGTAACCCAATCCAAACTACCTAATATTGTAAATGTCAAAGTATCTCTGTTCTCTCTATTTGCCTAATTTACTTTCACATACATTCTGCTTGGACTTGTTTTTATGATCTTTGATTTGTTGGGTTTTTCTCCACCCCGAATAGCAAAATAACTAACTATTAATAACGCCGGAAAAAAACGGTTTTGAAACAAGTACGAAGTTTGCCGTCATCAACTTGTTAATAGAAGTTTAGAAATAAATAAGTAAGTGAAATATTTACCATAATAGTACATTACACAACTAGGGTGGTAATACAAAGAAAGGCCGAGATCGCAGAAGTTTGCGGCCCGAGCTGCAAGCGAAGGACGTAAATATGCGATCGAGGGCTTTCTTTATTACCTCCCGTGTTGTGTACATAATTTTATGTCGACACTTTGCCAGAAGGCGTCTTTATCCGTACGCGCAGCGTGCGGAAAAAGCCACTTTATGGCCAAGTGTGGCATAAATGATTTTACCGTTTACCAGGGCCGGATTTGGGGGAGGGCAAGCGGGGCTACTGACCCGGGGCCTCCACAGCACTTCCCTAATAAGTAGGGGCCTCCACTAATCCGTTAGGGCCCCCCGCTCCTTCGTTGCCCCAGGGCCTTCACACCTCCAAATCCG
Source organism: Eudemis profundana (assembly GCA_947034925.1). NCBI lineage: Eukaryota > Metazoa > Arthropoda > Insecta > Lepidoptera > Tortricidae > Eudemis > Eudemis profundana. The sequence goes on from OX344794.1 coordinate 35,635,332, forward strand.
GCTCTGCCGTTTACTGAAATATCATAAATATATAACAATTAAGCTAAAGCATGTTAAAGGGGCCTATTCTATATGTTTACACACATTCTACATACTACTTTTAAAACTGTAAAATGGAAATACAAAAAAAAATGCATTGGCAAGTTGATAACTATAATTTATTTATTTATTAATACATGTTAACATGACATTACAGTAAAAAAAAACCAATGCGTCATGAAACGTATAAATAAAATATCTATTTAGGCGATATACCTATATAATAAAAAGGTTGCCGACCGATTAAAGATTTTGTATTTATTTCTTATTTCGCTTAGCACTAGTGCACGGGCGCTCTTTCCAGTCACGTATCGGGCACTTTGGAACATTCGATGGTTTTTTTTCCTATCGTAGCTACGCCAAAAGAAAAAAATACAATCCATCAATATTTAGCGCAAACATTTGTCTAAGGTAAAGAAAGAAAATATCCTGATGTTGTACAATCGGATGTCTTATATACCTACAGTGTGTACCTAAGTCTAATACGGGCGAATCTCTTAACGGTGGTTAGTATAGGACAAAGTAACGGTAATTAGATAACATTTACTTAAAGTTGCAACAATAATTTTGTCCATACAAAATAATTCAGCCCGAAATACATTGCTGCTGAGAAATTTAAAAAAAAAAAATTATGGGGTTGTAATGAACTGCAACTTAAAAAAACCTTTTACTTCATGATTACACTAATGAATACTATGTCCGATTTAATTTATCGCCCGTATTAGACTTACACGCTGTATACTTAAGGATGTGCTCTATACAAATAAATCACAAGAATGTACTTACTTACGTGTTTTATGGAACAAAATTTTATTTTTTGCAAGAAAAAGGTTTAAATATGTACGTATATTTATCGAGGATTTCGCTTTTCATCACAAATAAACTCTTAAACCAGGCGTTAAGCCTGTTTAGATACCAAGTAATGACGTAGTTTATTACAATTCACATTTCGCAAAATAATGCAGAAAAAGTGAAAGAAATGCGAGATTGCCAAATGTTTTAAAAACATCTTGTATGTATTTTACAGTGTTACAAAATAGCCCGCCAAAGTGATCAGGTATAAAGATACTAATTGTAATAAAAATAAAAACGTTTTTGCATCATTCTGCCCACCCAAGGGGTACTTTGATACATAGCGAACAGCAAGACACGCCTACTGCAATTTTTGGTATGCTGTTAAATCTCACAAAACTGTCAACATACAGTCTAGTGGTCTCATTTACTTTAAATAACTGATAATAAATATGAAGTATAATCAAGAACAGTCAGCAAAGCAGTTTGTATTAAGATTTAATTCACGAAAGTAGGCTATTAGCCAAATAGCACGTTCAAGCTATTTTACTCCTTCTTTTGTGATGCAAATGCACGAACTCTTTCCCAATTTATTCAGACAGGCGACATTTAAAATCGAGGGTCTTTTCAGGCTGCAATGCTGCATAAATGTAAATAAAATGATTCCATTTTGTTGCAGTACAAAAACAGTCTGGTCAAGTGTATTGGGCAGTGGAAACAGCCGGCAAATTCAAAATATTTTGAACTGGTAACTCTCCCTTTTGACTGAGCAAGCGCAAAGTGCGACCGTTTCAGCATAGGCAAAAATGCTATCGTATGTCTGTCGGGTGTTGAGCTGTTCTTCTCTAGTTTTGTGTGTCTTTAAATGCACTATTTTACAAAGCCGAAGTACACTAGAGACTATAATAAAATAAGCTAAGTATATGTGATGACAAATCAAAGCTTCTTTTAATGAAGTTTCAAAACGCTTAGATAGTATGCAATTTCCAAGACTCAACATGGACAAAAAAATACCTTATTTTTGATTTTTATCATTTTAAAAACGTTGATGGTACAAAGATGGAGTGTAGCCGGATTTTATCCGAGCAGCTTTGGAAACATAATTTGATGGTGAGCGCTAATCTATTTGATTATTGGACAATAAAGGCACTATTTTCAGACAAAGGTTTTGAAATCAATAACTTGAGAGCATGTGCAACTAAAAATAAACTTCTTGAAGTGATAAGAAGTCTTTATAACAATGATAATTCTTTGTCCGTACCTAGTAGAGAACCGAGACAATATTGACGCATGAGACTGGCTTTCCTCTATAAAATGGTCACCAACAAAGACTACATTTATAACACCATTATCTTAAGCAGTCATGGCTTCTCAATAATCACAATTAAACCAAGAAAAAAAGCGCTCGTCTACCAACGACTTACCGCCATTTGTAATTAGGACCATTTTCAAAAACGTTTCCTTCTTGAGTTAACCCCTCCCATGAATTTCCTAGTTGACCTGTTCTGACATTTATATATTGTGAACAAAGTGATATATACTAATAACTGATCATAGGTATTACCAAAACGTGGCTATTGTTTTCTATATCAATAAATCATGCAGCTACATGTTACCGTACGCAACACTGTACAATGTCACAGCCTGGCCCACTCGTAGGTAATCAAATTACCTAAGGCATTTGTGCTTTAGCAAGCCTACCAATCTTCTTTGTTGTGGACAAGCGACGAGGTTATATAAAAATAGAGTTCAGCTTTATTTAGTACTGTAACGCGGGAGAAACAACATTCCAGGGGACAAGTTATAGTTGAATAAGTTTTGGTGAAGGATGATTCTTGAAGGATATCATTCCCTGGACACAAATATTCAGAAGGTACCGCCTCATTAGAATGGTATTTTTGGTTAATTGGTAGTCTTGGCCGGATCGACATAATAACCAAGAATGCCATTCTACAGAGGCGGGATTTTCTGAATATTCGCCAATATGTGGCACAAGGGAATGATAATTTCCAAGAATGACCCTTAACTGTCGTCAGTATAATATATTTAATCAATGTATGACGTCGAGTTGCGAAAAACGAGCACGCGTATATCTATAACGTATCATTCCTATAAACCCACTTATTGTATTTAGGGGGGAAATTTTCATCTGTTTCACAATCTCCCGATTTCTCATGAGTTCTTGGGAGTTTTTACTGACCACTAACTGATTATTACCCTTATAATACATATACACGTGTGTGCCTACGTGTCAAATATGAACGATATACCTTCAGTAATCTCCTAATAAAATGGCGGTCACATACATGCGGACAGACAGACAAATAGACTACAGACATGGCGAAACTATATGATTCCTGGTATGACAGCGGGATCCTAAAATACGAGCAGTGCTAAAACTATGAATATAGAAATTAGTAAGAATTGCCGAGAGGAACAGAATAAAAAAAAGCCTGATTTAGATAAAAAAAAATGTAGCTGATATAGATATTCCAGATACGTGGACTTAGTGCTTACGCGGCTAGTGCCATGTTTTCTCCATACACTTAGCTCTCAAACAAATAAAACTTTTGAAATTCAATAAAACTTTGCGCTCCTAGGGACTTGTTTACAAAATTATCATGAATTCTCTCTCTTAAATAGTATTTCATATTGCCCGTGGGAAATTTTTTTTCTTGCACCAAAGTGTAAACTGAAACAGAATAGTCCGACTAAGAACTTTTAAGCATTATGCAGTAACATTTTTTAGTAAAATCTTCTGCAATGTTCTTACTCAATACAATAGTACTTACTTGTTTTATAATTATGTAAAACTCTGACAGGAAAAATTAAATATGATACTGTTGGGAAATAAAGGCAATGTAAATAGAAGACTAAGATAAAACATTTCGCACAGGCTGACGCGAGAGTTTAGATGGCTACAACCAGTGGGTACAACAATTTCAATAAATTAATTGGGTTTTTTTGCCGGTTACATCTCTGTAGCACCGCCGCTTGCGTCCTCCGACTCCCGGCTTTAGCGCCTCAATAGGTAAGATTACAGAAATTGTTACACACTCCAACTGCTACTATGCCATCAAGGATAGGTAATTGCACTTCAAATTGTTTTAATGTATACACAAATATAGGCTTGACTACCTGAAAACAGCATTGTGCACAGTACGGTCTTAAGCTGAAGTAAGTATCTTATTATCTAAAAATTGTTGAAATTGTATCAGAACAGAACCCCTAATTCGCAATCACAAAAACATTCACTACCAGTACTTAAATAATATTTTGTACTCCGCTGAAGCTGTTTATTGTATCTCAAAGACAGTTAGGTCAATGAAAACCAAACGCGTCATATTACCCACCTATTTTATTAATTAACTTTCATTACACTTGCAAACTGTATACATAGACAATCGAGTTTTAACTAATAATAAATAATAGCATAGCCCTGTTTTTAAAGTTGGAGATAGATTAATGTAACATTGATATTTTACCCGAGTAAGTAAAACAGTACCGAACTCACACAATTCACAGTAAGTCAACCAAGCGAATCGACGCAGATAGATCTACCTTACGACTTGAACTTTCAGTATTCGCAGCATATCACAATCTATTGGTATAACTATTTATTTATTTCCAAATCCATTCACTTGTCCAGACAAAAGTCCAGTGGCAGTGGTCTGTAGCACTGGCACTGGCACTGGTACTCGCAGTGAACCGCTATTTACTGCTTGAGCAACATTTCTCGGTTCCTTATACTTCACAAAGAACACTTCAGGCTTGGACGTAACGGGTTGTATGGAATGCGTCTCTGGTTTCTTCACCAATACGTATATAAGTGTCTTACTTTCGGCCGCAGCTTGTTGATTGATCAGCTGCTGTAGTCGAGCTGGACTCGTAGATTTTTGCGATGGCACCTTGATGAAAATGATATTATACGTTTTTTTCGGTGGAGTCGGAGTCACTTGGGCCGCTGTAGCAGTGTCGTCCGGCGGCGGCAGGTGGAAGTAAATGTGCTTCGTTATTACTGGTTGCTGCGCCTGATTGTTGGTGTAGCTGGGATTATAATTAGGGTTTGTCTGAACAGCTTGCTGAGCATTCTGAGCTTCTAATAAATTGCCGTTGCCGAAATTCTGAGTGTAACCGTTATAGTTTTCAATTTGATCGCTTGACTGAGCATTTTGATATCCTTGGTAATGATATTGGGGCGCCTGTTGGGTTTCTAACTGTTGGTTTCTGTAGACGTCATCGGTGTAATGCTGATGATATATTGGAGACGGGACAAAGCCGTGTTGTAATTGATGAGGATTATTGTAGTACGCCTGCTGTACATTAATATTGGGGCTCAGATTGGACGGCATGTTAAACGGTACAGTCGGTGCACGGTAGTCGTATCCAACGTGCCCAATTTGAGCAAATGCTGCAGGCACAATCTGGAATAGAAAGAGAAAAAATATTATATACGCATTCGTGATAAGAAAACATTTGTTTTATTATGGTTCGGAATACTTCGGCAACATGTCTAGTTCGGAAATATACATATATATAGGTATATAACACAAATTTTAAATAATTGTAATGAAGTTTCCGTTTCGTTTTGCGCAAAGTTAAACAGTTCCCCTATTCAAAATTAGACGGCACTCGGGGTGCCGATGGGGGGGTACTGATGTAATGGAACAATTCCAAACACGTGTTTCGTCGCATACCAACACCCGCAGCGCAATTCGTTCGCCCAACGTTCTTCTAATTTATAATAAAATTTATATGTGCATTTACACTCATGATTTAAACGCCAAAATATAAAAGAGTAAAACACTAACCAAAAAAACAAACACAGTGGATATCTTGATCGTCATAGCGTTCGCAGTAAAATGAGCCGTCTATCTCGGGTGACAAGTGGATATATATAAAGACTTTCTCCGTGAATTATGGAAAAATATTGTCAGATGTTCAAACATTTTGCATAAAGCATTAATTTGAAACTCAGTTTACTTCCGCTGCCAATGATTTAGCGAAATAATAATTTGGCAATAAATGTCTCGTATATAATGTCTTAATCACATTGACTAATAATTACTTACTTATTCTGTTCAGATTATCTACAATGAACAGATATACCTACAGCATAACAAGAATTATTATTATACCTACATTCCTGATGCTCAGTATGGATTTGTAACTGATCTCCATAGTTCAGGTAGGTACATTCAGTCAGGGCTCGGATACTGGTATTTTTTCCATACAAAAATACCGATATTTTTTTCGATTTTTGATTTATTATTTCATTTTTAATCGGACAACCTGATAATATGAAGTCATTACTTAAATACATTATTGAGCCCTACATAAAAAGCATAAAATAATTCAAAATATTGGGTTTTTTCGAGATTTTTGCAAAATATCGGTTCCGTACTCAAATTAAATGTCATTAAATTTGAGTACATCATAAATACCTCTCTAAGAAGTTATCCTATCTCATGAAAGTATATTTATACTTAAACGAAATACCCAATTAGGTATTATGGAGTCTTATTCTCTGACGCTACCTATTCTATATCCTGTCGCTGGGTAGTTTTAAATTGTAATATTACTTCTAGAAGTAATAAATGCGTCTATTGTAAGTGTTCCAGGTTATCACTGCTTAACCTATTAGCCCAACTTACGAGTCGTGATTGAACGACTTAACTTGCGCTTGGCTAAGAAGTGACTCAAAAGGTCACTACGGTAGCTCATCGCATCGCGTGTACACTCACGGACTTTAATTGTTGAGCCATTTAGGGTTCACCTTACAATAGTCGTGTCATAGATTATGTATTACACGACAAAATTATACTGAACCCTAAATGGCTTAACAATTAAAGTCCGTGACCGTTGCAGACTTTGTTATAGCACGTGTAAAAGTAGAAGTTGGAAAGTTTAAATGGGTCAGTAAGGGCTGTCACAAGAACCTTACCGCCATGCTGATAATCCTAAACTTCTTAAGTTATTTGAATTGTCATTTACATAATTTTGAGAAAAGTACAGGTAGCAGCGCATTTCTGGCAAAAAGTTAATAGTTATATTTTATGTAATCATGATCATTATCAAGGATCATAATACTCTTTCAGAGCAAACAGGGATAGCAGAGCATCAAAATATAATATTCGATATTTGATAATTGAAATGGTAGGACGAACGATTTCCAATCCTACATAAATTCAAACCAATGTTCATTCCCTAACGGTATGGAAAAATACCGACTCACCAGTGGCATGGTGTCAAGCATATTGAGTAAAGCCGGATCAACTTTGGCTTACTCCTCCTTGATGGTGATGATGATGATAATGACTCCTTCTTCAAAGGCAGAAAAATTCTGTGGACTCCACGCCACTCTCATATTTTTTTGCTCACACGAATTAAACTAATTAATATTTGTATTTTTGTTACAGTTACGGAGAAGGAGATTCGTCTTTGGTAAGTTGCACTTTACTATAATACTACCATTATATGTATAGTCAAGAGCATCGAAAACGTCACTCATTTTATATAAGAAACCTTCACATAATCAGATAAATATGAAGTCATGTAAAATTAACGTCGTAGTTCATTTAATTTATGTACTGCGTCAAAGTTGTTTTGTTTGGTATGGAAGCAACCAAATGTAGGTACGCCTATAGTGTGTACATGAAGGTGATTCGAGTCGTCCGGTTCTCCTTATATATTAAAAAACCGGTCAAGTGCGAGTCGGACTCGCGCACCGAGGGTTCCGTACAAACTCATAAGTAGATACATGAATAATTAAGAAAAACTGTACGACGATTAGTTTAGTAGGAGCAAATAAGTTTGTCTTACGATTTTTGCAAATTTCTCAAAAACGGTGCAAGTTAGGAAAACCGTTATATTTTTCCTGTAATATTTAGGATGACATTAGTAATTGGTAATTATTACAGATTTTTATGTTCAGTAACTTCGAAGATAATAGGGGGAATGTTATTTTTTTTAACTCTTTTCGTCATAAATCAAAAACTACTTATTTAAGAAAAAAACGGTATTTTAATCTAAAAAAATCAAACCCTCTCATTTGATACCCCACTCCATATAATAGCCTTACTTTCAATTTTCAAAGTCCCATTACGGACCCCTTTAAAAAAAAGTTACAAGATTATTTACCATTGCTTTGTTGCTTGATTGTTTACCATTTTGGTACGGAACCCTAAAAAGGGGTGATAATCCATTTTAACGAATTTGTTTGACATGTTTCATTTTGTTGCTTGATACATTTTGTATCCGCAAAACGGTGAGACATCGCCATCTATTAACATGTTTCGAAACTAAATTTGTAATTACTGTACTTAAATCAGGGACATTAAAATAAATAGACGGACGTACCTAACCTAGCTAACAAATAATTGAAGCACCTCTAGTGAGCCGGTCGCTTTGTACTACGTGTCTACGAGCCGCACGCACACATCAACAAGCGTAGTAACCTACTACGAGCAGCACGCACACATTGATTGACCTGACCAATCAACGTTAAGCGACCGGATCACTAGAGGTGCTTCAGTTATCTGTTAGCGAGCCTACGTCGGGCTATTTAAATATTTTAAGGTCCTTGACTTAAATATAAATATTTTTGACATTTTCAGACTTTTACTTTTTGTTTTACGCAAACATATCAAGCTATAAAATAAAACATATTTTCGTTAGCTTTCTTTTCGTTAATCATCGCAAAAAAATGTATGGAGAACCGGGCGATACCAGTGGCGTGGCGTCAAATATATTTTTTCTTAGTAAAACCGGAGCAGATTTGGATTACTTTTTCTTCAGGAGTCGTAGGTCATATGTTTTAAAATAGGCAAGCCGGTGGGAATCGGGTTTTATGAACGCCACGCCACTGGTACATACATTATTTTATTTCCTTCAAATAATCTATGTTTATATCTCGTACCCTTGGTCAAATAACGACGCATCTGCAAAATGACAACTTTTCAGGATCTATGTGTAGTATGTAGTTCGTATGATTTCTATGACTTTTGAGTACAAAAAAACCTTTTGACGTAAAGTCACATGCGTCGTTATTTGACCAAGGGTACGATCTATCACCGTTTTCATATTATACTTAGCTTGTTAAACTTTCATGCCAAAAACCGTGCATTTCAACCCTATTTGTAGACAATAAGAAACACACTTGCTCGAAAATGGTGTTGTTACACGTAGGTTCTGCGGGCCGCCCTAGGGCGTAATGGTTTCTTTTTTTATTTGAATACGCTGGTTCTGTTTTACATTGTAATATTACTTCTAGAAGCAATTAATGCGTCTTATCATTTATTTATCGCGTGACAAAGCGTATAGCATCATAATGTAAGCTTATGATGCTACGCTTTGTTATCACTGTACTTTACCTGCCCAACTTACGAGTAGTGATTGAACGACTTAACGTGCTCTTGGCTAAGAAGCGACTGCGCCCTAGGGCGTAATGGTTTTTATTTTAAAATTGAATACGCTGGTTCTGTTTTACTCTTATTTGTCATGTTCAAAGGAAACGCCAACTTACTTTGTTAACTTTTATCACTGACACAGCTCTATTGCAAATACATGTAAACTAAACACATATTTCGGTAACATTAATTAAATGTATAAATACATTCGCACTGCCTATAGATATAACATATCCATACATAGGTACGTCACTAATGTCACTTTCTGTTTTTCTTCTCATACTGGGTGGATTAGTAAGGTTATTTATTTAAATTTCCTCACAAGTGTGATGAAAAGCATTGTGTGTGCCACGGGCGGTAAAGGAATTACAAGCGAGTGTTTGTTACAAAGCCGAGGCGAAACCGAGGGCTTTAATAACACGAGTTTACTTACCGTCTTTGATACACAATGTGCTATTACATTACATCACTACACTACAACCACACTGCAACTGACGGGGTGAATGGCGTCGCACATTGCATTGCCATTAATGTAAAATATCTACCCGTTTGGTACAAATTACGATCATACGATCTTACCTTCCATCCGATCTTACCCGGATAAACCTTACATGACATGCTAGGCAGTCACTTTGAATTGGTTCTGTATAAAATACAAAAAGTAAACGATTGAGATATACGATATTTTCGTATTACTACATTAACCCAGCTGCTACGCTAAGTTTGCATGTCCGTCAAGATAGCGTACACCGCGCACCGTAAAGATATTCAAAATCTGATGTTGCCAATAAATAGTACCCAAATAGTACCGACGAAATACCTAGGTGAAAAAAATAGTAGGGTGGTTGTGCCGGTTGGCGGACAGTTAACGGAGTTGCTGACTTCAACCCCTTTAAAATATATGTTTTTTACGAAAAATAATGGTGATAAGTATTGAAATATGTCAAGAATATAGTCTTTTTGTGAAAAAGTAATGGTACTATCCTATTCAGCATCTGAATACGAATAAAATGGGAAAAAATTGAAAAATAGCCGAAATTTCAGTTGGCGTACACTTTTTTCAGTGTGCGGACAGTGGTTGCCAGTTAGCGGACACTGAGTTTTATGCAAATAAAATCGCAAATAATACAACATAGAACATAATATATATTTTTATATTGTATATACTAATATCATAAGTACTTAGTAGCACTTAGATAATAAAAAATAGGCAAATTTTAATGTTTCCTTAAATAACTTGCAGAAGTTTGTTTTGGTCACACATGAGTTCAAGTTTTCGGGCTTGGACAACATTTTTCTCACAATTGTCTTCCAAGACGAGTTTAGTGGACCAAAGACACGAGCTCAGCCGGTCCAGCCTCACCAGAGGCCGCTTCATCCGGCGCCCTAGGAGCTTCCTCACTGACCCAGACGACGACATCTCAGCAGAATTTGAAAGAATCGACGCTCACAGGGTCGTCCCCGTCGGCGGGGTCGACCTCCTCGCGACAACAGCACACAAGGGCCGCGTCCCGACTTGCCCCAGAACCAGAATGTCCTGGATTAACTTCACTCCGACCTTGCTCGGGCCCAGCTAAGTTTCTTGGCGGAGTCTTCTTAGCTGGGCTAGGTTTAGCGAACCGGCAACTAAAACTCCCATTCGTTCGATTCACACACTCACATAAGGACAGGTTGAGCCGCTTCAACCTTCCCGCTGGTCCGCTGCTCACTTCGAGCAATCAGCGTAACTTTAAGGTGGACCCTAGGCACCCCCGGCTCCCACCTAGTCTGATCCACTCAAGGTAGTCCGGCCAGCAACCTGGTTTGACGTCAGGGAAAGCCAGGGCCCCCACTGGGTCCGATTTTTGCAACAGCCAGTGAGGCTTGCAAGTTTGTCAGGCTTCAAAAAAAAGGACCGAAGACACTGACATCTGGTGACTGACTGCCGGCTGCAACAGAAGTTGCAGCCGGCAGTCAGTTCTCTTCTTTGTCGTTACAGTCTTGGTACAGTGGTCGTGGCTTTCATGGCTTGAGTGGCAAGCTTAACCACACGGTGCCATTCTTCTCTGACAGATGCGCGCCTGGTGCTCTCGTGCAGAGGGCAGTTTGTGGCAGACTTGATTTGGTCGGTCCACTTCATGGGAGACCTACCGTACGGTTAGCGCCGTCTATTTTGCCATGAGCAAAGCTTCAGGACTTGGTGCGTGTCCGAAGAAAGTGAGGGCTTCACTATGGAGGATAGGGGCTGTCTTGTTCTGTCTGTTTAGCTCTTGAAGAATGGACTGGTTAGTGCGAAATTCTGTCCGGGATATGCTAAGCATTCTTCTCCAGTGCCACATTTCAAGCGTATCTATCTTGCGTTTCTCGCTCTCTCTTAGAGTCCAAGTCTCTGCGGCATATAAAAATACGGGAAACACCAAGGATCTGACTTCATTTCAGCTCCCATATAGGTTCTGGTTCTTTTGGCTGCAGAGTATCATGACGCTTTCCAGTAAGACGGTCGTGGAGCGTTGAATGAGGGATGCTAAACGCTTTAACGATTTCGCTTAAAGTTTAAGGGAAACATGTTTAAGGCTTAAACCTTTGCCGTGTGTCTAAATTGCATTAAGTGCCTTCTTTAAATCTTTATCAGAATATTTTACTTTTGTTTTAGTTTTATCTCTATATTTTGGAGGTGGCATCTAAAATATAAATCAATAGCATTAAAAAACACCCCGACTTAAAAACTTCGACCTTTTCTTTTCAAATTCGGATATCTCATGAACGGCTAAAGCCATTTTGATGACACATGTTTTTTCAAGAACCATCACTAGAAAACCTGCTTTCAAATAAAAAAAACCGCATCTTAATCGGTTCACCCGTTTAAGAGCTACGGTGCCATAGACAAACACACAGGTAGACAGACAGACACACACACACATAGCGTTCTAACTTATAATACCCCTCTTTTTGTGTCGGGGGTTATAAATGGCTATAATAATCACGGCTCTCCGCATACTGAAAGCATATTTACGTTGTTTCGGTCCACCGGACACCAGTTTTTTAACAAATTTTAAAGTTAATTGTATCAAATATCAACACAGGCCACATAATTAAAAGGTTTTACCTACAAATCGTTTTTTTTAAACCAAATTAATATATTTTCTGTCCCAATAATCACATGTGTCCGCATACTGAAAGCATATTTTCGTTGTTTTGGTTCACCGGACACCTGTTTAGTGATTAATTTCAAATCAATTTTACTATGATTCTTAAAAGAAAAAAGTGGTCGCAATCTAAATAATAACTTGTAAATCCATTAATCTTAACATATCTTTAATGTTGACAGAATTTTTAGCGTTACTTTTAACACAAAGTGAAAATCAAAATTCGATTAGGTATCTCGGTTGGCGACCACGTGTCCGCCAACCGGTGTACCTAACAAACCCGCACACCGGTTCTGCGGACACTTAATTTTTATTAAATTGAGTCAATATATTACAAAAATTCCATAACATTAAGTTAAAAGTTTCATAATTAACCTAACTAAACATCTAATAGCAATGCAACATTAATACTAATTGATAAACTTACAGTCAAGCCCCGAGCGCCGCGGCAATTTTTCTTGTAACTTACCGTACGTCCACTCACCACACGATAATAGCATAAATTGACTGGCCAATCCCTGCATTAGGGTAGCATCCCTTGTTTTAAATACAATGCAGTCTCATTGCCCCACTACCTAAGATCCGCATAAGACGTATTTTTATACAGCTAATCACTTGGGAATCCTATTTTCTTGATTTTAAGAAATGTTGCCGGCCATTTGTCCGCGTACTGGCACTGTCCGCGCTACCGGCACAATGACCCTACCCTTAAACTTTTCGAAATATAAGGCCTGTTCATGGTGTACGCTACCGGGGCGTCAAGCTGGCGTACACCGCTTGTATCTTTGGAACGGCTACGTTTTCGGAAACGCTTTATATGTCAAAAAATAGTACCCAAATAGTACCCTAGGGCCCTAAAATTTCATTTCTCTAGCTATCGTAGAAGCCGAGATATTCGATGGCTTAACGGTGTACAAAATTTCGCACCGTCAAGCTGGCGTACCCGGGAATTTCACATAGAAAGACATCAAATTCGGAAATTAGGTATATACCAATAAATAGTACTACAAATAGTACCCCTTTTTCCTTAATAATAATATACAAAAACTATATAGAAAACTGAAAAAAATCAAGGCAAACTTCTACATAGTAAAAGTACAGGCACGCCAAAAAGTCTTTGGTATTTTAATCACTCTATGCTTTTTTGTTCATAAGGGGCGTAAAGTAGAGGTATATATCAAAATGTATCTCTATGATTGTAGGTACGTTATATGTGACCGTCGTTTATAAATCCTATAACTTACTAATGGTTATCGTTACGAAATACGCACCGTACAGGTGTTTCTCGTACGTAATCAGACTTTGATTTTTATCTATTTCTATACAATAAATTGATGTTTTTATCAATTCCATCCGTAGATGTTTGTAATATTATTTATTATCGAGCGTAAGGACAAAATCAAGTTTGCTGGCCGGCGATGCTGGCAGGTACCTATATAAAAAAAGGTTTCCGGCTGCATAGCAAAACGTTCAGTAAATTTATGCTCACTTCAAACCCGATAAGAACTAGTTTTGCTTAATCTTAACAGAAACGAGTATTCGGTATGAGAAAAGTTAGAGCTCTATCGATAACTGTACTAAGATGCATTTGTATGGAGAAGTTTGCCTTGATTTTTTTCAGTTTTCTATATAGTTTTTGTATATTATTATTAATGAAAAAGGGGTACTATTTATGGTACTATTTATTGGTATATACCTCATTTCGGAATTTGAGGTCTTTTTACGTGAAATTCCCGGGTACGCCAGCTTGACGGTACCAAATTTTGTACACCGTTAAGTCATGAAATATCTAGGCTTCTACGATAGCTAGAGAAGTGAAATTTTAGGGCCCTAGGGTACTATTTGGGTACTATTTTTTGACATATACAGCGTTTCCGAAAACGAAGCCGTTCCAAAGATACAAGCGGTGTACGCCAGCTTGACGCCCCGGTAGCGTACACCGTGAACAGGCCTTATATTTCGAAAAGTTTAAGGGTACTATTTTTTTCACCTAGGTATTTCGTCGGTACTATTTGGGTACTATTTATTGGCTGCATCAGATTCTGAATATCTTTACGGTGTACGCTATCTTGACGGACACTAAGTTTGCACCCCGGCCATTCTCACGAAGTATAACTGCGTCTAATTACCGCGTCTCCATACATTTAGTATGAAAACAGGGTCGCGGTAATTAGGTGACCGCAGACATACTTCGTGAGAATGGCCGACCTCATTCGAATGCGACGTCATAGGTCGTCAGAGTTGACGTATTCGGGTAGGATCGAAAATAAGCTACGCTTTGGAGTAAATCGAGCCCAATTATTCGACCATTCACAGAAAATAACCAGATCGCCAGTTATGATAAGCTGAATAGACTAGAAACCCGAATTTGTAATACCTGTCCTACAATTACAATTGCTGTTTTCAGGCACAAAGGGTTCCTGAAAGATTGCCCGAACGGATTACTGACCGAGCAGGTAAGATAATAGTATACGAGTACGGGTGTCAACTTTAACCAATATTAACCACAGAAATATATTGAGGTAGAAGGAAAAAGTGTATGTATGTACCTCGCGTGCTAAAAAGAAGTGGCGGCGACCTACTTTGCACGCCGTTAACTTCAGTTTCCGTCAATATTATTAGCAGATTTGAACATCTGATAATAATGGTATAATTAATTGTTGAAATAATTTCTGTGGCTCTAGTGAAAAGGGGTACTTAGTCGGATTTAACCTAGGAGCAAAAGGGCTTAAGTAATACAATAGAGTTGTGACCTTTTGGTCCTGATATTAATGTGACTTGTACCCCTTTTCACTAGAGCCACAGATTTTATGTTTACCATCACTAAATTACACTTTTGGCGTCAACGCTAAGCGAAAAACGTTACACGCTTGGTTGCCATACAAATCGACGAACTGTTTCCCTATCTCAATATATTTTTGTGGTACCTATCAACAATTCAGTACCTACGTGATGCCATCAATTCATTGAAGTATAGAATATGATTATACATATGTAATGTTTCTTACATCAAATCAGTGAACTATATAAACACTCACTGGTGGATGAAAGAATAAAATATTATTAACAGCGTTCTTTTCATCCGATTTTTTAATCAGCTATGGTTATATCTGAGTGAAATAATTATTACTTTTGTATTAAATATATACTAACACGCTGAACCTCTAAAATACATAGAAAGTAGGTAATCCAAATGGATCAACATAATAACCGCCTTTTTTGAAATATGTAAAAGGTCTGAAACTAATTCTAAAAACCAGCTTCACTATGTGTTGCGGTTCTGATCATGAATAAAACTATGATTTCAATATTTTCTATTAATTGTATTTCTTTATTAATTATCCTCTAACCACCCACTGTGTCCCATTTCTGGGCATAGGCCTACTTTCATGGATGAGAGAGCATGAGCTGTAGTCGCCAGTCCCCACGGTGCATAGCAGCATTACTTATTTGTAAAACTATAAGAAGAAGTCCCGACTGAATTAAAGTTCCGCAAACAAAATAAACAGCAAAATTGAGCGGAACTTGGGTTGAACTCCCTTCCTCATTTATAATGAATATAATTATAACTACTTAAGTAAACCATGGTAAGGGGTTGAGTAAACTAATATTTATAAAATACTGAAATGCAAACCAAATAGGTACAATCATTAATTATTACCCTGTAAAATATATTAAAATATGGACAAGCTCTCATATCAGCTACCCAAACTTAACTAATAATTACATTTGAACCAATATATTTAGTAGAAATATTTTGATACTGTAGAATTTATTATGGAAACACTACTTGATCTTATCACTCAATCTGTTATTACGGTTATTGATACAAAAACCAATAGTACATTAAAAAATTAAACGTGATTTGTTATAGTCTAATGTAACGTAAACTAATGATTATTTATTTTGCTTTCAGGGGTTCATCAAGATTTATAAGCAGTTCTTCCCCCAAGGTGACCCGAGCAAATTTGCCTCTCTGGTATTCAGAGTGTTCGACGAAAACAATGTAAGCGGAGTTCCTATTCTCAACTTCTAATTAAAACTTGTTTTCATTCTTCGAGTTAACTTCAGAACTCAGTCTTGATGACTTAATTCCTTATTTTTATTGGGCTACGGTGAAGCAAACATGAGAGTAATGAACTCATAAATAATCTTAGAAGTGTATATATAAATACGTATGTACTGCACGTTTGTGTGAACATGCACGTGTTTATTTTATATACGATGATCCTATTCCTTATTGCCGAGTGACGGGAAGAGGATTGCCGAAGTTACTATTAGTAATATTACATTAGAATCTAGTAAAATGGTATAGTAATTTATGTGTGCAACCAGGATCAGGATCCTAAGAACCGGCCTCCAATCTCATTAGACTTCAACTTTTCCTGGTATTTTCAGAAATAAGTATCTCAGAAAAGTTTTTGAAACTGTGCCAACTCTTCTATACATTATAATAAAATCGCAGAAAAACTTTGTTTTTACATTAAAAGTTGGTATTACTAGGGAGTATTAAAAATAAGTAGTAAAACGTAAAAAATATCCGATTTTTCGTCTTCTATACTTTTGCAATTTGGTAAAAATCAGTAAGCGTGAAAAAAATGAACCATGTCATCAATCGTAGATCCACGTGTGATATTGTGGTTTGGGTCACAGGCCTATTCGATAATCACGACTTCCGCTAAATTAATTGCATAACTATTAACTTTAAACTTGTTTAACAAAATTGGAAAGCCGCCAAGTCTTGTCAAGTGCTTGAAGATCTATTTTAAATTCAAATTTCACATCTGACAGCGTCTTCACCGTAACCCGTGAGTTATGATATAGAAACCAGTTCATATTCAGTAATGGGTAGGCTCTAAAAACTGACCAATCTCATCATTAACAAAAACAGCTCAACTTTCTTGTTCAATAGACACAACGATAACATTTTGCATGCACACTGACTGCGTAAAAAATAATAATATAGGGAGACCGTGGGGTTTTGAAACAAAGATAAGTTGAAACAAGGTCAATTATGCGGAATCTGTAACCGTTATCTAGCTGGCAATAGCTCCATGTAGCTGCGTCCTGGCACCCGCGAGCCCACCAGCATGCGTCCTTGCCACAAGGTGCATGGTGGTGGAATTCTAACACCTATGTCAAAAAAAAACACGAAAAGTAAGTTTTAATCGTGTTTCTAGCAACCTTTAATTTGGTAATGTGTTATTATTTTGGCTTGTGTTATATATGTTTCGAAAGCTTATTAACTAAGTAAGGATTGAATCGATAGTGATGGTGCAAGCCATTGCTCGTTGTTTTACTTTTCGGTTGTATTTTTACAACAGATGGGAGGATTTTTGGTACTGAGGGGCTTTGAAACACATTGTTTCAACTCTCCTCGGTTCAATTTTGTATGGCTGATTTGCTAATACGAATCTTGTGTACAGTCATTGGCAAAAATATGATATTATAACCACATTTTTACTTAAGAAAACCCGACTGCGGTAAAAAAAATACCGCGCATTAAAGTGCATAAATCCGCCATTTTGGTTTTTTTCACGACTTTTTCATACCCAGTGACACTCGTGTCATCACGACGAATCTAATGATCTGTAATTTATCAAAATCGGGTGTGTCGTTGAGTAGATACGACCGAACGGACATACATACCAGTGGCATGGCGTTCAAATAAAAACGCTCATGGCGTCTCTATTCGCGATACTCGCCGCCGCAGCGGCTCGTATCGCAACTCACGCCATTCGCGTATTTTGACCCTAATTATACAACTGTTACATTAAAAACTATAATATTGATTTAAACTTTCACGATTTTCACTCATTATTATAACAACAACAACACAGGACTTAACCGCGTAAAAACATGCCATTACCTCGACGTCTCGGACGTGCCGTGGCGTCCATGGTCGCGATGGGACCATGTAAAGTATCTTCTCTAAAAATATCGGTAACTAATTTGTTAGCACCTTATTTATGTATAGGTAAAAAACTTACCTAACTAAAGCACCCGTTGCATGTATGTATTAGTAACCTGTCCTTATAGACAGCTTGACTTTCCATTTTAGAAAAAGGACATAAGTTCCATATAAATTACATTTATTATTATTTACATGATAATTATTTTACTACATGCTACTGAGTGCTTTAGTTAAGTTTTTTACCTATACGATAATTGCCATAGGAGTGATGTTAGTATTTCTGCATGCCCTGTTTCTTCTTCTAGTAATAGAATCCCATTTCTTAAATAAGTAATGAAACCTGCCATCTTATATGTTTAGTTCTGTATTTAAAGAGCTATATTCAAAAGCATTTTCTGAAAACGTGTAGGTAACTAGGTATGTAGTTATATTATAACTTGGCATATTAAAATGTACCAAGTGGCTTTGAGATAAATAAATAAAACTTTTCCTTACTTGCGCTTAACATTAATTGTATGCCAATTAACTATGAAGAAGCCATATTAGAACTTCTGAAGTTAATAGTTGTAAATCGTACTAAAATAAATGGTCAGCTTTAGAGAAAAGATGCCACTCTGCCTTAATACGGATATTATAAGTCGTGAATAATGTTTTGTCGTCGTATTTTGTAGGAAACGTTCGGATTTATCCTGATGTATCTCACTCTCTCAATGAGCTTTAGTTTTTTTTTGACATTTGACACTGACAAAAAAGTTTCATATTAATGGACATAATCATATCATATCAATCATTCAATACGGTAATTGATTGAATTTGATTGGCACTTTATGTCCAGTCGTATTCCGAGTTTTCCCGATGCCAAATCATTATTCACTAGCAGAGGTAGCTGCCGTGACAACTTTATTGAACTTTTTCTCTGTTGCTAAATGTTCAAGGATGTGATGTAAAACTAATACGAAAACATTTTCATTCCTATGTAATTAGGTACCTATAAAACTAACTACCTACTCTACCTAGTCCTATAACTAGTCCGCGAGGTCCCAGCCATCCATCAATCAGAAAATTTGGTTTTATTAACTGATACCCCTTTAACCCCGACCCGTCTTGTACTGCCGAAAGATAAATCTTATCCTTTAAATTAAATTAAACATACTCTTTGACTCAATCTTCCTGTCCGCCACACTGTTCGTAAGTCTTAAGAGTCCTTAGAAATCTTGAAATGTTTTCAATGGAGACTATGACAATAGAAGTTTATGAAACTGATACATAATGAATGTACTAATTATGTACAGTACCGTAAGAAATACCGCCATTGCACCGCCATAGCCGACTAAATTTCAAATCATAACTAACTAGATTTTCATAATAGTATCTATTTCGATGTTAATATGATTTTTCATACATTATAGTAACACTGTCACAGATAACACATGTTACATTACTGGTTACATTAATGATGATTTATGATATGAGTGTAGATAAAACTATTAATTATATCTGCAATCTGATTAAAGTATTGAAATTGTACACAAATCCATACGTAAACGTAACCATCCACCATTTGGTTTACGTCAAAACTTAAATTGTAAATTAATTATAAAAATATATGCCCACACACATCCACAGCTCTTAAGGAAAATATACGCCAAATCTGCACCGACTTACCCAAGGATATCTGTTACGCCACGCCACTGCTACTTAGACATGTTCTTTCCATGTACTCTTGAAGTATATTATGTTATTATTCGGTTTCTTCACTTAGTGATAGAGTGAGGAGTCTCAAGAGACAACATAACAAAGACAGTAAATAATACGCACCTGTAGTCAATACAAATTATTCCACGCTAACCTTTAAATCTGCTTTCGAAAACTTTTACTAAACGATACACCTATTCACTTCACGGAGGAGTTTTAAAGTTCAAAAACTAAAAATAAGTAGATAATTTGACCACTGAGAATGTTTATTGGTGTGTTCACTGAGAATCTTTATCAAAACAACGGAGAAACGGATTGATATCAATCGACTTAAAAGAAGAACGGTTCTCAATTCGATTTTTATTTGTATGTTCGTTACACGATTACTCAAAAAGGGCCGGATCGATTTGGAATTAGTACATTACAAAACTAGGGTGGTAAAATAAAGAAAGGCCGAAGCGTGCGGAAAAAGCCACTTTATGGCTAGGTGTGGTATAATAGTAGTTTATGCAACTGATGCATAATGAGAGGCCTTAAAACTCGAGTGTTTTAAGGCTTAATTAAGTACAGTTGCATAATAGTATTTTTTCTACTCCTGTACTGTTATCTGTCTTTTACTTGGTCACGAACACTAATATAAGAACATATATAATATGAGTTCAGAGAAGTCTATACTCTATTCCCCATAACAGCACTAGTGTCGTTATAACCACTTTACGTTATTGCTAACAACCACAGACTTCTAAATCTAGGTTAAACTGAGGTCAAGGATTAAGCGCTCAATTTTAACTTTACGGTAAAAATGCACAACTACCAACTTAACAAACAATTAAAATCCTACGGCTTTTAAGAAAAACAAAACTTTCTGAACTAAATTCATTGATGCCAACATAAAAACAAAAGTATTTTTAATATATTCACTGCGTGTCAACTTCATTTAAAAAATAAAAAGTTTACCATAGACACATACTGACAGTCATACGTCATATTTGCCTTCTTTGCAGGTTATGCCTTGTTTGTATTTTATAATTTTAAAACCTGTCGTAGAAAAAGTATTGTATGCAACGTTGTATAATTAAGTCAAAAAACGCTCATTGCGTCTCTATTTGCGATACTCGCCGCATTCGCGGCTCGTATCGCAACTCACGCAATTCGCATTTTTTGAACCTTCTTATACAACTGTTGCATAAAATACTATTATGCAACAGTTGTATAAGAAGGTTCAAAAAATGCGAATTGCGTGAGTTGCGATACGAGCCGCGAACGCGGCGAGTATCGCAAATAGAGACGCAATGAGCGTTTTTTGACTTAATTATACAACGTTGCATACAATACTTTTTCTACGACTAGGTTTTTTAAAATATAAAATACAAACAAGGCATAACCTGCAAATAGAGAATGCAATCTCGCGAGATTAGGGTTCAGGCGAGATCTCGCGAGATTGTGTATATGAATACCGCGAGATCTGGCCAATTTCGAGATCTCGCGAGATTGGCGGTTTTGTATGTTTGTTTTAGCAACAATACTTAAATACATTAGGAGAAAAAAAAAGGATTAGAGATGTTATGAAATAAACATTTATTTTAACGTATTATTTTTATAAACTTTTACGTATTGACGTAGCTAATAATAATTAATCTATCATTTTTCAATAAACTTTCAAGAAGTAAACTTTGGTGTATCATTATCAATTATCATGTATCTAATCAAATAAGAAATAAAATAAACAATCAGTCTTCTCTTGTAACATAAAACAAGTCTTTTAATAATAAAATAACAACAACAAGTCAAAAACTAAAATGAAAAATGAATCTCAGTAACTAAGTTGAGTATTAAATATTCTGTGGTTGAGTTGACCAAAATTGAAATATTATTAAAAATGAAAGAAAACTATACCTACTCAGAGATCTATTAGAAATTATATATTAATTAACAGATATACTAATAAAATAAAAAGCTTGTTCAGTAATCAGTTTGCGTCACACGCAAATCTCACATAGTCGTTATAAACTGTATTCTCCGACATCGTTCGTTATTACACTCGTAAATCACATAGAAATCTCTTTTTTGCATTTATAACCACAAAAACACTCGAACGCAATCACGTTTTCACGTTGACTTGACAACAACTGTTATTAGTAAACGTTTTTATGCTCGAGCGCAATCTCGTTAAACTCGCGAGATCTCGCCAATTTTTCGATCGAGATCAGTCTCGCAAAAAAAGGCCGAGATCTCGCAAAAACGAGATCTCGCGAGAACGAGATTGCATTCCCTACCTGCAAACAAGGCAAATATGACGTATGACTGACAGTATGTGTCTATGGTAAACTTTTTTTTTTTAAATTGACACGTAGTGAATATATTAAAAATACTTTTTTTTATGTTGGCATCAATGAATTTAGTCGGAAAGTTTTGTTTTACTAAAAGCCGTAGGAATTTAATTGTTTGTTAAGTTGGTAGTTGTGCATTTTTATCGTAAAGTTAGAATTGAGCGCTTAATCCTTGACCTAAGTTTAACCTAGATTTAGAAGTCTGTGGCTGCTAGCAATAACGTAAAGTGACTATAACGACACTAGTGATGTTATGGGGAATAGAGTATAGACTTCTGTGAACTCATATTATGTATGTTCTTATATTAGTGTTCGTGACCAAGTAAAACACAGATAAAAGTACAGGAGTAGAAAAATATATTTTTTTTACTTTTTTGGAGATTTTTTTGTCGGGAGTTTTTTACCTTCACTGTAGTTGAGCCACTAGGCGACTAACTGGGCGTACTGGGCGTTTTCTTACATAAATATAATTGGCTTTTCACCATATACTATAATAGTGTAGGTATTTTAATAAATAAATTCGAGAGAAAGTACTTTTACGTAATTAAACTGGAAGCGACAGTTAGTTTTCAAAACAAGTATGGATATGTCACTTTAAAAATACTTGTACAAACTCTGCGATACCAATTATTCGATTGAGCAGCTAAAATTAAAATGTCTGATTAGACCTATTAAAATTATACTTTTTAGTATTTATGAACACTAATGTTATACCAAATAATTGTTATACGTTTTAATAGTATGCAAATTAAAATATGCGTTTTAAAATATACCTTTTAATATTATACGAATATACAATTATGCGTAACAACGGTATGCATTGTCAAAATAGGAAGTTTTACTGTATGCGTTTTAATATAGACCCATTGTAAACTCTTTCTCTTTTGGTGCATGTCACGCAACCGTAGTTTTATTTAACGATCATAGTGAAGGCAGAGGCGTAGCGATGTAAAGGGCATTTCTCCAGAAATATGTCTGCGACTCATTCATCTGTCTCCATACATTTAGTATGAAAAAGGGCCAGTCGAATGAGGTGACCGCAGACATATTTCTGGAGAAATGCCCTAAAACGGCGCCCAGGGTACGCATCCAAACTGCGCCCCTTTGTTTTATTCTTAGTGAGGACCCCGGGGCGGAAATGATATGATATAATGAATGGAATCCTATTTTATATTTATATTTGATGGATCAAATACGGATAATACCGATCCGAATTTGAATCGATGTTATTATGAAGCAATAATAACATTTTGATAGATAAGAAATATGTTCTCACGAAACAGTTTATCTTGTTTCAGTCTTAAGTCTTATGAACGTAGATAAAAATAATTAATTATTATTTTAATGTATAGAGATATTATGTCATACGGGGTCTGTAACGGTGTGTACGATCCTCGAAAGATAGGTGAGCAAGATCATTAAACCCTCTCTAAATATGTTTGCTTCTCCGTAGTCAGGTAGATTTGTCAAGCGAGTATTGCACTGTAAATTTTGTTTTGGTGTGCAATAATAAGTACATTACTGCAGAGGCCGGGAAGTAGGGGTTGCCGGCCGAGTACATATAGATGGCCAGATAGTAGTCGAGGTATGCATAGCGCTTTTCTCAAATATGCATTGAAATAAATAAATTAAAAACACTCTAAAAAAATCTATCTTTATTTTTTAGATACACTAAAAGCAAAGGGGTAATCCATAAAGTACGTCACACGTTAATGGGGAGGGAAGGGGTTGACGAAGTGTGACATTTTGTGACAAGGGGTGGGCAGAGTCCTAAGTTTCGTGACGTCACACTGTAAAATCTAATACATCTAAGTGTTACAATGCCAAATTTGAATTATTAACGAAAAACTTAAAAATATTTCCAACTCTATCTGTATGGGGATAAGGTTTAAAATGTTTTGTTGGCGAGTTCATACTCACACGCGTTGATGTTGATTATATTTAAAAAAAAACCGGTCAAGTGCGTGTCGGACTCGCGTACCGAGGGTTCCGTATAAACTCATATGTAGACCAACCATGCAACCATACGAAAACTTAAACCCACCTTAGTCCTATTAAACCAGGAAAAATCTTATCGATGCAGCGTATGCTACAGCGACATCTATTGATACTAAATAGGGAACGTGCACGGCGAAGGTGCTGCCAACTGGTGCCGCCAATCTAAATCATATACCCTCTCATGCTGGGGCCACATTGACGAAAACGCCGTTAATAACGTTAATTTATCGCGTTGAAGGACGATTAACGTTAGTGTAGCTACTGCTAGCTAAGCACACCTAGTATTATTGCATTACGTTACCAGTGTTGATTTTTTAATAATTATGTCTCAATTTTTTCGTATTTTGTACCTACTTGGAATACGTTCTGCACATTTGTTGATTATTAATAAATCTATTTTAATACAATTTCTCGTTTCATTCGGACAAAAAATGTATTAGAGAACAAAGCCGGTACATCCGCATTAATTCCGGAACCAGTTCCGGAATTCCGGAATTGAGGGTAAAATTCGAAGTCAATTCCGGAATTGGGAAATCGACCGATTTTGCAAGCCCATTACATATTATCATTGACATTGACAGCTTGATTTGATAGGGGCGATAGTTTCCTTTATTGTCCGCCCGTGTCTCTTTAATCGCTTAGTGCTGCCACCTATAGTTCGTGCACGGTCCCTATAGCGCCTAAATTTTAGTTGTAATTTAAACGTTACTGTTTGTTATTGGCTGATTGAAATAATTGTTTGTCAACTAATTTAGTTCTCATGTATCATTATTCATGAAGGAATCATGTTTTGAAGCACACTTTTGTGTATTAAATTAATATTGCTGCCACAAGCTACCTTATTTTAGATTTGTGTCCCTAGATGGCGCTAGTGGTTTTTTTATTTTTATGGTATTTACTAGTGTCAGATTTCCTAACAAACTCCTATTATAGAGTTTTTAATAATTATTGTTACTTTATGTTTTTTTCCCGGTTCCTGATGAGTGATCATTGTATTTAATAGACATTTTTTATGTAATCTGAAATAGGCAATCGCTTAGTTTTGCTACTCTCCGATAGATCGCTTTAGTAGGGAGGGTAGAAGTAATATAATATTTTAAGATTTTTGTAAATTTCTAAAAAAATATTTAAGTTAGGAAGAGAAAATATAACGGCCTTCCTAATAATAATAATAATCCATCCATCAATCAACAATAGTGCTTGCATCTGGCAGGGGCTGTCTCAGCGTGCGTCCCGTGACACGGGCAGGGACAGCATCCGCTGGGTGTACACGTTGCCTTTCATTAAATTGTCGAAAGGGCCTCTACGCGTTGGCTTCGGCTCCGCGCACGCCTCCCAAAGGGCCGGGACACTATTGTCTCGTGTACGGGAAAGACATACATAATAATCCTAATAAGTAGATACATGAATAGTTCAACAAAAACTGTATGGCGATTAGTTTAGTAGGAGCAAATAAGTATGTGTTATGATTTTTGCAAATTTCTCAAAAACGGTGCAAATTAGGAAAACCGTTATATTTTTCCTGTAATATTTAGGACAACGTTAATAATTAGTAATTATTATAGATTTTTCTGTTCAGTAACTTCGAAGATAATAGGGGGAATGGTATTTTTTTTAACATTTTACGCCATTAATCAAAAACTACTTATTTAAAAAAAATACAAAAATAGTGTTTTAATCTACAAATCAAGCCCTTTCATTTGATACCCCACTTGATATATTAGCCCTACTTTCAATTTTCAAAATCCCATTACGGAGCCCTTTAAAAAAAGTAAAAAAGGTACAAGATTTTTTTTATGTCCAATATGCTCGGGTTAGCTACTTTTAACACTATTCCAAATTTCAAATCGATAGCAGCAGTCCTGAGATATCTGGCTGTGACAGACGGACAGACAGACAGAGTCGCACCATAAGGGTTCCTTTTTTACCATTTTGGTACGGAACCCTAAAAATGGAAAAAACCGGTTTTCCATAAAAGGCTTCTCGTCTAGCCGCACCGGAAACGAGGTACTTTGCGGCCTATTATAAGGCACGTAATGTCAATATTTCATTGAATGTTTGAGAAAGGTATGATTGTATTGTATTGCCGCGGGAAAACCTTGTGTAACTTAACTATGTTTCACGCCTCTGAATATCTGATATCTAAATTATTAGTCTATTATTTAACTTAGATAAATTTGTTACAGGATGGATCGATCGAGTTCGAGGAATTCATTAGAGCGTTATCAGTAACGTCACGCGGTAATCTAGACGAAAAGTTACATTGTAAGTAAAATTCTATTTATTATAACATATACTGTGAACCTATTTGAAGCTTAGGCCACGACCACATTGGATACAAGACGACTAACGTTCAAAATTAGTTGCACCGCCCACAAGTTATCTTCTTTGCCCTAAGGTTAACTGGTAGAGAAAGCCTTTTGGCATTAAGTTCCCCTTTTGTACGATAAGATTTCTTTTGTGCGATTTAGTTTAAATAAATAATAAAGGTGGCCTAGGCCTATAAGAAATCATTAGCAATAGTTATGGATTCGAAGTCGAAATGCTAAGATTACAGCGGCGGGCACCGGCCATTATTGCATAAAATTTTATAATAGTTGACTATTTCTCTGATCGTTCTTTTAAATGTTGCTACTTCGAACATAGCACGCCAGTGCTAGTTTTGGCCCAAGACTTACGCACGTGTTTTTCACTTCGGTTTACTTGAAACAAGAAAGATAAATGTTGTACGCCTTGGCCGTGCGGTGTACCGGTCACTACGTTCGTTGCACCAACCCATAAATACAATTTCGGTAATGAACATTTTCGTTTTCAGGGGCCTTCCGTCTGTACGACGTGGACAACGACGGGTATATCACGCGGGATGAAATGTATAACATAGTCGACGCAATATACCAGATGGTGGTAAGTTTACAGACATCAATATATTTAGATGAAAATAATTACAACCAAACAACCATTGTCGGATTATGTATCTAGAACATATAACCATAAAAGTAAGTACATAATTATAGTGTGACGAAAGTTGTGAGATCTGTTTATAATACAGTGCAAAATAGGAAAATATTGAACCGATTTGGATGCGGTTTTTGCTATGGTGCAGCTGTAGTCCTAGAAAATATTTTATACCCGCTATTGGTCCAATGGGAGGCCTACTTACTACAAAAACTTTAAATAGTTAATAAGTATTGGACAAAAGTTTCTCCTTTAGATGCGAGTCCCTAATTAGGGGCATCCTGAGAACATGGCAGTTTGTTGGGGGATATGCGAGCATAAAGTTGATTTTTGAGAATTGAGAACCAACTCGAAATGACAAAGTAAATAAACTGTTTTTATAATGAAAATGAATAGCCTATTCATTCATTAAAAATAATTATTAACCATTTTGTTTAATTGAAATTCTCGAGCGCTCGATTCCCTGCATTTTCTGCAAGTCTTAAAAAAAACTGTGTTATCGCAGGGCCAGACGCCTCAGCCGGAGGACGAGAACACCCCGCAGAAGCGCGTCGACAAGATCTTCGACCAGATGGACAAGAACCACGACGATCGGCTCACGTTGGAGGAGTTCCGTGAGGGCAGCAAGGCCGACCCGCGCATTGTGCAGGCGCTGTCGCTCGGCGGCGATTAATCGACGGTCATCCTCTCGCCGGACTTCACATTTACTTAGAGCTACCAACGCAACACCGCCTTGTGTCACTGGGTTCCCATACCAGCCCTCGTAACCGTCAATCGAGACCTCCGTCTATTGCCGAGAAATCTTGTTTACTCTTCAGAATTCTTTATACGTAACCAAACAGAAAGTTCAATAAAGACCCTAAACATACGGCGGTTGTTCATTACAAATTAGTACCTATATATTTGCCAATATGAACAACGGGCAAACAACGAGGCGTTATTTTAAAGTTACCTTTAGTTAAAACGTGATATCCACGATAGTTATTAAAATGGAATGTATTCTGCTCAAGATATATATTTTAAATCTACAAAATGTTATACTGCACACTGAGCAGAATAAAGACAACATTTTAATGTACTTATTTGTAAAAAGTAATCTGTGAGATTAATATTTTGATATGATTTATTACTAAACAAGGCTTGTAGTTTGGTGTTAGGGCAGCCGTGTGCGAGCGTTCGCAGCTTACGTCGCGACTCAGGCCTTTCCGTCGCATGCGCCTTTGGAAGTTTACTAGAGTTGGACTAGCACTTGTTTTCATTTTCTCCTTATCGTAATTCTATATTGGGATAATATGTATAATTCCTTTGAGTCTCATAAAATGTAAAAACTGATTTGAACAGTTGTAATTTCAATGAAGCAAAAGATTACCTCGATATCTAATTCGTGTTGGCAAATTACGAGCTCGTTAAAAAGTAAATGATGATTAGGTACCTTGTCATTATTTTTCCCCCGACTACACCGAAAACGGAGTAGTGATTTGAAATAATTTGATAACTATTCAGCTTCGCCATAGTGCATTGCTATATGATTTGGGTACACCACACCCGCTTTATCCGTGCGAGAGCGATGAAACAAGGCCTGTCGGCCGATCTTTTCAGTGGTATTGCATACAATTTATTTATAGACTACGTACTAAGATTGCTGTTATAATATTCTTTAATTATTAGGTATTCATAACCTCGATCTTATTGTAGGTATTATTGTGTTGTAGTGTCTACGGTTGCATGTGAGCCTATCATGTATAACTGTCGGCTCCGACTCGACTCTGCAGCCTGGCGCCCAGCCCGGCTGCGAGGAGGGCTGCGCGGTGCGCGGCGCCCGCGCCTGTCTACGAACGACCCGTAGAGCATTGATTATTATTCTCTTCGATACTTGTAGCTCTGTTTCTATCCTCGAACATACATTTCATCTTTTAACGGTCTCGATACAGAAAGTTACAAATTTACTGTTATTGTTGAACAATAATTGTTAGGTTTTTAAGAGTTGCGCCCCATTAACGTTAAATTTGCATTATGGGACAATGTAAAATTTTTGGCACATATATTACGCGTTTTTGGGTTTTTACAGCCCCATAGATATTAAAGTTAAACGAAAAATTTAATTAATAATCCTTGGCGAGGCCACGGTTAGAGATCATTTTTAACAGAGTTTTTTGCACGTGTACAATTTTTGAACAGTACGTTAAAGTGAAATAAAGTGTAACATTTATATACTTATGAAATGTACTTTAAAATTTAAATTTAAGACGCAAGCGTTGATTAACAACAATTGTTGGCTAGAAACATAGAAATCGAAAAGCAATTCGTTGGTGATAAAAAGAGTACTTACCATCCGAGGATGAGTGCGAAGAGTAATGTAAGGTAGAGAATAGCGAAGTGAGTAGAGCCGAGCCCTGTGCCTTTACTGGTCGCTGCATTCGGAGCCGTGGCTGGCCCGGCCCGGCCATCCTGCTGCTACGCGCG
This sequence comes from Eudemis profundana, assembly GCA_947034925.1. Classification (NCBI taxonomy): domain Eukaryota; kingdom Metazoa; phylum Arthropoda; class Insecta; order Lepidoptera; family Tortricidae; genus Eudemis; species Eudemis profundana. The sequence continues at coordinate 35,665,051 of OX344794.1, forward strand.
CTCGTCGATCGACAGCGCGTTGCATATTTGCTATATAATCATTTACCCGACAACTTACCCGACTAGGCATTTCGAATATCGCGAACTGGTAAAGATATTTGGGTTCCCTTTCACCCACTCACTCGAGTATAAACAAACAAACAGACAAATAAGTGCATATTAGTCATGTACCTTCTTTGTTCATTAAATTTAAAAGTTATTCATGTATTAGAGTTGTAGTGATATGAAGTAGATTGTGTAATGTGTGATTACCTTTCAACTATAGCACGTCCCAGCACGCGGCCGGCCCGCGCCGGCCATGCGGCACTCACTGTTCTAACATCTTTGCCAAATTTAGTCTATGTACAAATAACTCTTTGAATACTTACTTGTTGATAACATCTTTCCATCCTTTTCGGCGAATCCTGAATACATATTTTTTGGAGGACTTTTGGATATTTCCGTTAGCGACTCTCACTGTAACCTAGTATTGATGTAAGTAACTATAACGTAAGGTAATCTACTCATCTGCAGCTTTATACGATAACAGTGTTATCTTTCGCTTATAAACTCTCTTATGATATATAAATTAATCTAAAAATTTGCTAATTTTAAGCCTTAAGATTGGGTGATGTTGGAGCAGTGGCTTGAAGTGGAATTCTTGCTCTTATAGGTACGCGGTCAAGCTGTGTGTGTGCTCGTTTGCCTTCCCCATGACATAAATAAAATATCTATAGCCTTTTTTGATAGCGTCATAACTGTGAGAGACGTAGTTACTGGCAGCATATCTGTAACTTCTGCAAGGTATTTTTCTTGCGCACAATATTAAAGGAAATGTTTCGTAAAGAATTGCTCTTGTTAAAATATTATTATTATTACCTATAACAGACGAGGCCTATTATTCTTACTACATAGTGATTATTTAGACGTAAAGATGTCAAGCATCATATTTTGTTTAAAATACGCCTACGCCGAATTTTTCTTCTGGCCACTGCACCTACGAACTCGTATAGAATAAACATTTTCGTCTCTATATTGCGTTCTCCGCTTGTTCGGAGCTTTTCAAATAAACTTAATTTCTACTAGCTTCGGACTGTGAGTCAATTTATGTCATTCGACAATTTTGTAGACGTAAAGAAGTTAACGAACTAGAGTAGGAAAATTGTTGCGGGCTGTGCATTTGGAATAGGATAAAGTAGCCTATGACATAAATGTGATCGATGAAAGATCAACAAGAACTTATTTATACCTAGGTGAACCGGAGCCGGAATTAGCTGTGCTCACGCTGCGACCGAGCTTGCTTCCATGGATTTTGTACTATTTACGTATCTTAAGTTACGCCCTTTTTTATCTACCTACGAGTAGATCTCTAGGCTGCACAAACTCCAAAACATGAAATAGATTCGATAATTCTATCTGAATGAGTAGTAATCTCTGGTACTATGGTAGAGAGTAAATCTAAATAGGTGTTTTTGACCCTCATCACGACATGTACCTACTCCCGACGTACGAGTATTATTAAAAAAACGTAACAAAATGATACGGTATGGCAATTGAGATTGGCTCGTAATTGTTGATTGATTTCGGACGTTTTTTCAGTATATGTAAATGAGTTTTTGAGTAGGGGCACGATATATGTAGGTACAGTCAACTAATTAGAATGTTACATCACCATAGGATCTTGTGACAATATCAAAAATGTGACTTTGGTAAAGAGAGAAGATAGAATAAGACTTACTGTGATAAGATTCTATAGTGCGCATCATTATTTGACTGGACTGGGCAAGCCAGGGAAGTGACCGGACCCCGTCTGCGGGAACGAATGTAATCGTGCGTTTGAATAGAGTCTGGGCCACCGTATTTATCAGTGGAAAATGATTCAAAATATCCCCGACTTGTAACCTTTTAGACATTAGTTACAAAAACGTAAGGACTGGATTGCATATTCTGATTTTTTTTAAAGCCTGACTAACTCGCGACCCATATTGAGCGTTGCGATATTCGGACCTGGTTGTCGGCCGTGACATTCCCTGGGGTCGAACCAGGTCGCTAGCCGGACCACCTTAAGTGGATCGGCCTGGGTGGGTGCATGCATATTCTGAATATAACTCTTAATACTTACCGAACAGAGGAAGTACTCACATCTTTCTGAGACTTAGATATTGACCCTATAGAAAGGGAAAGAAACTTCAGTCAGGCTTCAAATTTGAATTCCTATAATTTCATAGGCATTTGCCTATAAAAAAAATTAATGTTATGTACTTTGCTGTTTACTAACAGAAGTTCCGGATTACCAGTATACATTTTGCTGTAGGTACATTACATTGCTACTGCTAAATGGCTGGCCAGACTCTACCTACAATATTTTTGTGTGTACCTTAGTAACATTTATGACGATTGTATAAGTTAAAAGCGTACGTATTATGTGTAGTATATAATCATTATTGTAAGGTTACATTAATTGCATACCTTAACTAATTACTTAAATAGTTAAATAATTAGTTAGATGTGCTCGAGAAAAAATATTGGACAAAAAGTATCAAATCATTGCATGTGTTTAGAGTGTCAACCTATATTATTTTGAGCACATCTAATAATCCAAAATCACGCTTCATACTATCAAGAGCCTAATTTCACATGCCCGCCTTGTTTAAGATCCAACGCTTTATGTCTGCGCTAGGGTTTCTGCTCGAGCTCTCTCGAACTCGAGAAAACTCGAGAAATTTGTTGACATTAGAGACAAGAAACCGCCGCGACGACCGCTTTAGCTTAGTTGGTAGTGACCCTGCCTATGAAGCAAGAGGTCCTGGGTTCGAATCCCGGTAAGGGCATTTATTTGTGTGATGAGCACGAATATTTGTTCCTGAGTCATGGATGTTTTCTATGTATTTAAGTATTTGTATGTATGTATCTATTAAATATATCGTCGTCTAGTATCCATAACACAAGCCTTATTGAGCTTACTATGGGGCTAGTTCGATTTGTGTAAGATTGTCCCCTAATATTTATATTTATATTTATATTTATATTTAAGAAAAAAATGTTCGGAACTCGAGAATTCTTGAGTCTGAAGACTCGATTCAGAAGAATATTTAATTACTATTCCGCGTAATTTTCTGTGATAAATATTTTTTTTGTTTATTTTAGTTGTCAGTTATTGTAGTTGCTGGCTTTTACTTTTACTTATCATAAAAAGCACGGTGTTCATGGCTTTTGGGGAGTTATTGATTGATGCTTTTGCTAAGTTATGAATAAAGATTTTAATTTTTGTTTCTTTCTTTAACTTAATAAAAGGTACTAAATAACATTATAACGATTATAGTGCAATAAAAATAACACAAAACGAAAAATTGTTACCAGTTCGCTACAAGCAAATATCATGATATCCTATTACCGATACTTACGTTAAAATCTGTAAACTGCTTTGTATTAAAATGCCTAAATTACGAAATGACTTTTTTTCTTATATTCGCAATGTGATTGAATTTAAAATTATTTGTTTCTCACAAAATATATTATAATCAATATTATCAGATCTCAAAATGTGTAAAATGGTTCGTCTGGTACTCATATTGTTTATTTAAGTATTACAAAACGACCATGGATAATTGGATATACCTATTTCTGTTGCACAAAATTTTAATCACAATATCAGGCTACGTCAGCCCGATTGCACCCACCAGAAAAAAATCACAACAATATGGTTGTTTTTTGTCGTGGGGGGCGCTGAAAGTTTTTATCATGCCTAAGTGGGCGGCAAGTCGAAAAAGTTTGGGAACCCATGCTTTAGGCATTTCGAAACAGAGATTATGAACCAGAAGTATTTCTTTGAAATCGTATCATTCAAAATTTCAGTCTTATCGGTACATGGGAATTTTGGGAACCAGGCGTTTTGGATAAAATCATTATAAAATTACGTCACAGGAAAGGTTGTTTTTAAGGTTGAAAATTCGAAATTTAGGAATTATAGTACTAATTCAATACGGAATTTAACCAAATTAATGAGTAAGACATTATGCAGTTACGTTGTAACGAACCGGTAACGAAAAATAATGCTTTATTGTATTATTTGAACAAATCTAGCCCTATTTATAAAAAGATTCGAGACCCGATAAAACTCGAGAAATTGGCTTTGAGAATTCTCGAAACTCGAGAAAAAAATAGGGTCGAGAAATCAGAAATCCTAGTCTGCACTTTCGTCTCTGGGCGTTTCGAATAAAAAAGTTGTACAGTCTCATTGTTACGGATTTGTTTGAGCATGAGAATATGAACAGGTATAACAGGTATATAACCAATTTTTTAAATATCTGAAATGATGCAGTACTACCTAACAACATTTTTTGAAAATGTCTCAATACTTTCGCCAAATATGATATGTAATCATAAAACAATTAATTTTTACCAGGATTATATTTTATCTAAGGTCATTCTATCTAAACATGCAGAATTTCCATGTTCAAAATTATAAATATCAAATAATTTATATAGAATATAAATAGGACTACTTTGATGCCTGATTATATGATGCAACAGCCGCAAATATGAACGGACAACATGCGCTAAGGCAGTGGTTCCGACCTGGGGGTAATTACCCCTCCAGGGGTAAAACGAAGTTTTCTCAGGGGTAATAGGCATTAATTTTAAGCCGTTTTACTTTGAGCAGTTTCTTTTAAGCTTATAATACCTATTTTTTTGGAGGGGTAATAATACAAATCTCGATGAGAATTTGGGTGATACGATAATAAAGGTTAGGAACCACTGCGCTAAGGCGTTAGAATCAACCAACACGTCAAAATTATTGGGATGGGGTTAGGTACTCTAGAAAGAACCTGGTTTTAGCTGCTTGTCCGTTGATATTATTCCAGAGTCCGTTGATATTGAACAATATCGTTACTATTGCCATTTCTAATAATATAGAATGACCTGATTCACTCATTTAGTTTCATATTTTGATGGTGGCAACGTTCTAAAATGTAAAACTGAAAGTAGTTAAAAATAAACGATGCTAAAACAACTTTATACTTAGGTATACGTATTAACGAAACGAAATTGGACTTAACAATTTACTTATTCAAATATATCATCATGGTAGTTTAAACAGATTATATGTGGTTTAATCCCATTTCTATAATATGTATTACAAAACTATAAACAGTAACAATTGATTTATTATCCCTAGTCATAACATACGAATTTTACGTAGTCTAGTCATAACCCAGGTTGGGTTATGACTAGACTTGCCTTGCCTTATTTTTGATTACTTGGTAGTATAAAGAAAACAGGAACCACGACTACTCATGTCTGTGGTGATTCGAGTCGCTCGGTTTTTCATACAAACGTATAGAAAGTCATTGTTTGCTTCCTCGGCATGTTCGAAATGTGTTTTATTTTATAGCTTGATACACATTATTTACGCGAAATGACATGAGAATTCTCAGAAGGCAACAAATTTTAAAATTTTAGCAAAAAACATTTAGTTTCAAATTATGCTAATAGATGGCGCTAACCTCAAAGGCCCAATTGCACGTTAATTTTGTTTCTTTTTTAAACTTCTTGTGTCATTTCGCGCAGATTAAATGTATCAAATTATAGAACGAGACACATTTTAAATACCTACAATAGGGATGACGACTGGGTTAAAACTATATAATTCTATTTAGTCCGTCAGTTAGATTATGGAAACATATGGGACCCGTATTTTTTGGTTTATCAAAATATTAAAAATCGACAAAGTAATAGGTCATCAAACTTCTGGAGTGGGGGCTCGTGATGTCACTCCTAGGTGAAAATTGTACCTAGGAGTGACGTCACTCGAAACTTCTAAGCACTCTATCCTCGTTATTTTTTGTTTGTCAAACAAAAGAAAAAATACGTGTACAATATTTTTTAATAATCTAACTGACGGACTAAGGCCGGCTTTACACCTGTAAGTTTTACTTACGTAAGTAAGGACGCAGCTATACGTTAGACTGAGATAGTCAGTCAGCTATCTCAGTCTAACGTATAGCTGCGTCCTTACTTACGTAAGTAAAACTTACAGGTGTAAAGCCGGCCTAAGAAACAGTTTTTTTTGTCGTCTAGCCCATTGATGACGTGGAACCATACGATGACCCTCTTTATGTTTGTATAGAAAACCGACCCACTCTAATCACCTTAAATATTAGAATTTATATAATTTACACCCTGTTTATTTCCACATTTATATTAGTTAAGGAAATTATTTTAGAGTCACTTACTTACTACTTTACTGATTAATAAATGTGAATTATAATCTGCGTTATGTTTTTTATTTTGTTTTGTATATAGCAAGAACTGTTCGGTATATTTACAATTCTGCTAGTCACTTCATATCTTCGAGCACAGTTTTTGGTATGGTGCATATAGATCATCTCTTGCAGTAAAAACAACGGGACAAATAAAGCTATTTTACTTTATTCTAACAAATGCAATATGTTTTTATACAGCCTGTAAATCTAATACGGGCGAATATTGAAACGGTGGTCAGCATAGGACCTAAGAAGCATATTTAGATAACTATTGCTTAAAACCACAATGAAAATATTTACCGTACAAAATAATTCGGGCCGCAATGTAACGCAACACATTCAAGTTGACAAACACGCTAGTTGACAGTTACTTTAAACAACATTTTTAGTAAAAAAAACCCGACCGCGGTGCACTTTGAAACCGCATAAAATCCGCCATTTTGTTTATTTTAACGAACTTCATACCCAGTGACACTCGCACCATCGAGACGAATCTAATGATGTATCATTTATCAAAATCGGATGTGCCGTTGAGTAGTTACGAGCGGACACAGGAACGGACATACATACATACATACAGGTCAAACACATAACCCTCCTTTGGGCTTCGCCGCAGTCGGGTAAAAAGCTCGTATCTCGCAATGTCATAACAAGCATGTATGCGGTACATTGCTGCTCGGTAAATTTTCAAAAAATAATTACGAGGTCACTATTAAGTGTAATTTAAAAAATCATATTAATTAATGATAACACTACTAAACGCTATATCTGGTTTAATTGTTCGCCCGTATAAACGCTTACCTGTTAGAGTAGAGGGTGTGATAATAATACGTTGAGGATATAAATCGGTGTTGCCTTAGAGATGTTTATTAGCGTTAATACTAACCAACCTACTCACAAACAGTAACACTTCGGCAACTGCAGTTTATATATAGTATTAATGTGCGCAAGGGCAGCCAAATGAATATTTGCCAATAATTTAATTTGTACACATGCCGGCCTGGTCAAGAGACAAATACTTAGTAAATCTTGATTGTTGCGGTTCGCCCCCCCTTGCACGATATCATTTATCGCCGAAATAAGGCTTTGCACCTCTATACCCACTTGCTCGTAAGATGCATAGATATAATCTTATGTCGACAGTAACGTTACTAGAGCGACATCGCTAATATACTACCTATATAAATTACTATTTTCCTTTTTGTTCTACTGGCCTAAACGTTAAAATAACATAAGTAGAATGATTTATAGCTGCCACGTGGTTTCCGTAGGCTTGGATATAGTAAGAATTATCTAAGGTGTCCGAATGTTCGATAAGAGAATGAAGAAACATTCGGACACCTTAGATAATTCTTATTATACACCCTTACACTTATTATAGTCTCTACAACACCCTCCAATGGTATTGGAATTTTCTTATCATTGCAAGTACCTTAAAAACTATGAGACTTATGAATTCAAAATAAAATTATCTATGGTATGGACTTGTTTTCTTCAATAAAAAATACTGTAAGGCTATATTGACTTAATAAGTTTTTTTTTATGTACGTACACTAGGTACTTACTTACTTGGATGCACATATTGTATCACTAAATACTACGTATAAATTGAAAGAGACATTGAACGTGAATTTTAATTGCTCATTCCAAGTAATGCGTAGGTACTTAAATTTAGTGAATGGGTGTACCTGGGTATCTTTTACCTTAGTCGAATGACACTTACAGCTGCTGTTCTTGTTGCGAGTTTCTATACTGCTACTCTCTCTATTATGGAAATCATTTTAATTATTTGGAGCCATAATGCCTAAAAGAAAATCCACACTTTTTTGCACAGCATGTCCAATTGTGCAGAAACATCCAAAACGCGTCACCAATAGGTACCTACACTAAAGGGTTAAATATTTATCTATCCGTGGCCGATAAGTTCTGTGCGAAGCACCTTACCTATAAACTTACCTTATAACTATCTTTACGTGTATATAAATAGAAACTATCTTCTTATTTATTTTTCGCCTACTATTACTAGATGTTACGGAAATATTCACTTTTAATATCAATGATTGGTAAATAAATAAACCATATTAAAATCGTGTTCGTGATTTCATTGACATTAACCACCCCACAGAAATATATCAAGATAAAAGGAAATAGTTCGTCGATTTGTATGGCAAGTAAACGTGTAACGTTTTTCGCTTGGTGTTTGACGCAAAAAGTGTAATTTAGTGATGGAAAACATGGGGTAGACGACTAAAAAAAACTGTTTAGTCCGTCAGTTAGATTATTAGAAAATATTGTACACGTATTTTTTTTTTGTTTGACAAACAAAAAATGACGAGGATAGCGTGCTTAGAAGTTTCGAGTGACGTCACTCCTAGGTACAATTTTCACCTAGGAGTGACGTCACATGCCCCCACTCCAGAAGTTTGATGATCTATAACTTTGCCGATTTTTAATATTTTGATAAACCAAAAAATACGTGTCCCATATTTTTACATAATCTAACTTGCGGACTAAATAGAATTATATAGTTTTAACCCAGTCGTCATCCCCATTATACCATTATTATCAAATCTTCAAATATGCTAATAATATTCACGGAAACTGAAGTTAACGGCATTCAAAGTAGGTCGCCGCCACTTCTTTTTAGCACGCGAGGTACATACACTTTTCCTTCCACCTCGATATATTTCCGTGGACCACCCCTTCGTTCCAAAAAAAGAATACTACCTAACAACCTTCAGTTTAGAAAACAACGTAACTAAAGTAAGCGACTAAATGTATTTACCTACATGATTTTTCATCTTATTGCAACGGAATAAGGTGAAAGATTTGTGTATATGAAAAATGCGCGCTACTTTTTTCTTTCAGAATTAAGCTATTTTGGGTTCTTTCTGCTCAGAATCTGCCTGGCCCTGTACGTCTAGCATGACTGGCCGCGACTTCGTTTCTCGCGCTACAGAGCATCACCTGTCACTGTCACACAATATTGAGTGGATAGAGATAAGTAGCATTTGTCGCGCGACAGAGTCGCGTGTCACAGTTGTGCTAGAGGTACTGGTCGGTAAGTCATGGTCACAGAGACGTCGCCTAACAGTCGCCGTAGTTATGTACCTACCTACGGCGACTGTTTGGCGGGCGACGACTCTGTTGTCGTTATAGAGTTGTCTGAACTTCTGAAGCGAATAACTTGAATCAATATGACCAAAACGAGTCAACTCTGATCAATGTCCTAGTTACTGGGACGATAGCAACTACTGCAGTTGCCATCTTGAACTAAGATCTTGGATGTTAAGTTATTAGCAATAGATATAACAGAAATGAGTAGGTATTTGAAAATGGTTTTGCAGTAACAGACCAGAGGCAAGTTTCGTATACTGCCCCCTCTAGTCCCTACCAAACTAAGCAATACTTACAAATCTTACAATACATAGAAATTATCCACGACCCTGGAATAAATTGCTTATTTTGATTGGAAGTAGGATATGCTGATGACATACAGACAGCATTTACCTTAGTATATTCTTGGTTTGTCTACGCCTGCCCCCCCCCCCCCCCCCCCCCTCTAGTCCCTACCAAACTAAGCAATACTTACAAATCTTACAATACATAGAAATTATCCACGACCCTGGAATAAATTGCTTATTTTGATTGGAAGTAGGTACCTACCTAGATCGATTTGTGCAAAACTGACTCGGATTCTGGAGTTCTGTACTTAGGCTATGTAAACAATTTATATACTTATTAAACGGATAAATATTTGCCAAGTATCAACACTAATTAATCCTCTTGCTTGTGATGTTGCCAATGTTGCCATCTGTATTTTTTTTAATAAAACCAAACCTTTTTTTCGACTTCTGCAGACTTAGCGTAGCCGCACTCTACTGGTTCAACATTTATTTTCATTAGAAGCAAATAAGTGAAGAAACACATTTTACACGGATAATTTATTTTCAAAAAATGGCAACATATCAAGCTTGTGGCATGTCTGAGGCCAAAAGAGGTCAATAATGTCAGTATTGGAAAGAACATACCTGCCGTTTTCTTGTACCATGATACTACGTATAGCCATATCTGCGTTCAATTACATAACTGAAACGCCATCTTTATGCAAGTAGTACAAATACGCACCAGGTAGTACAGACACGTATTGCGTAACCATTTATTTTGCATGGAATCCAAAAGGTGCCTCAAAGTCAGCGTTAGATGGCGTAGTAGGCGCCCCGCATTCTATACACGCTAGTTTTTCTGCCGCATTGCAGCTATTTGTACCTACTTATTATAGTTTATGTAGAAATATGGGATCAATCAATAATATATTATAACATATCCAAAATAAGTACATTCTTGACTATCAATGGGGTGGTGTCTATAGAACCCCATTTCGGCACTTTATTCTACGAGTACTGTTCTTAAAAAAGAAAAACTAGACAAACTGAGCTCGGCGCGGATTACTACACTGCTAACTACTTTCTCGTGCCTTTAACAAGTTCACAGTCCCAATTTAAATTATAGACCTTATGGCTTTTTAATAAGGCTTGCCGTGACCCATATGTGCGGCGGGGGGGGGGTCACGGGCAGTGTTGGGCACTCATGACTAAAATCGTCAATCAGAATAAATTTGAAATGATTAAATCACTTAAGATTTATTCTTCACTGAAAAATTTGAGTAAAACTAACTTAGTAAGTAATGTAGCAATATCTTGTATTTCGTGTTCCACTATTCACTCACTCCTGCACACAGGCATCAGCAAGCTGAACTGAACTACATAATGATGGAAAATGAAAGTGGGCTTTTTTAATGAGTTCTATGCATTTTTCTTAATACCTAATAGAGATCTGAGGGTGGAACCAAACTGTGGGTAGCAGATCTCTTCAGTGGCTACAAGCAGACACCACGAGTGTGGGTACATTATGGTTATATTAATAATAAATAATAAATATTAGGGGACAATCTTACACAAATCGAACTAGCCCCATAGTAAGCTCAATAATAAGGCTTGTGTTATGGATACTAGACGACGATATATTTAATAGATACATACATACAAATACTTAAATACATAGAAAACATCCATGACTCAGGAACAAATATTCGTGCTCATCACACAAATAAATGCCCTTACCGGGATTCGAACCCAGGACCTCTTGCTTCATAGGCAGGGTCACTACCAACTAAGCTAAAGCGGTCGTCAACGGTATATTAATAAATATATAGCTATGACGTGAAATATTGCAAGTCTATTTTGGTTCACTCTTAGCAATCAAACCGAGTTTAAATTTATTTCTAAAGGCAGCCATTATAGAGTTAACCAAAGGGAAAGCTGACCGAAGGTCATACGCTACGGCCTGCTAATCTAACGCAGGTAATAAGAAAGAGTTGTTTTTTTTCCTGCTGCGATTGATTCTCTCTTTCATTAACCAATGATCTGAAAGAGATAGCAGATCCAAGACTGCCAAGAGTAAATTGACAATTGTTTTAGCGAGTTCGGTAGCAAATTAGTATTTTACTAATAACGTCGGTAACTAGTTCAGTTAAGACTCGGTATTTTAATATAAATAAGTTTTATTAAATCATTTAAAAAATGACTTACCAGTCATTTGTTTCTAAAAAAGTGACTTTATGTGTTTGCAATGGACGAACAAAGTGACGCATAAAGCAAAGTAATGCATAGGACTCTACAACAAATCAAATAAGCCCAAACTCGAGGGGTTTACTAAGACTCTACGAAGAGTTCCACTACCTACCTCCTGGTTCCATTCATCATCAGATCAGCTCGAAGCTATCTAGATGCCATAGGTTGTGTCATATTTATTCATGGTTAAAAAAAATCTGAACATTAAAAGTGGGAGAAATAGTTCAAGTTACAAGTACAATCAGCGAAGTAAATGTATAAGAACCTAAATAAAATTAATCTTATTCTAAATATCAATTAGTCAACTAAAACGTTACTTTAACTAATAGTCTGCCTGAATAAATTAATCAAAATTTGATTTGTCATTTAGAATAAAAATGAAATGATTTTATCATTTTAAATCAAATCAGAATAACATGCTCATGATTTTCAATCTTATTCAAATAGTTTGATTGAGAATAAAATTTCGAATTTTATTCTTATTCTTAGTCAACTAAATTTTTGCCCAACTCTGGTCACGGGACAAAGAATATGTTATATCTTGAACCTACACCGTGGTTCGGATCTTTATATACCTACCTATACCTAAGTACCAGCGCCATCAATAGCGTAGCGTCCAATTTCTCCGTGCGTAAGCTGAACCAAATAAGATAACTTTTTCTACAACGCAGAGAAGGATAAGATACCCGATGCCTTAAAATTGGTAAGCCGGTAATCTAGACAATCAATTCCAACCACTTTAGTCTTCCCTTGTTATTTTTTTTTACTACATCGTATGCGCTTACCACGGTATACGGTAGTTTGTGTTCCGACAAAAGGTACATCAGGAGCGCGCATGTGTGCGCGCCGTGTACGGACGCACTACAGGCAAGCATTGCCGGGTGCTTTAGTCAGGGTTGAGCTGTTGATGCGAGCGGTCGAACGTACAAAATATCTGCGCACGAGCAAAGTATAGAAGACGTATATACTGCAGTGTGTGTGTGTAACTTTTGAACGATTGTTCGTTCGATCGAGGTCAACCTAATGAAAGTTACGTCGTAGTAAGTAGGTATTTTACAGAACCGACGAGCGGCAGCCCTGTGCCTTAGGCAACCGTAGGTATCGCGCGCCTCCTAAACGGCGAAGACGAACTACTTGGTTGTCTTTATACTTTGCGTTTACTGTACTCGTTCCTTTCGCACCGCACATAGCCAATAATAGTGTTGGCCGATCTATTATATGCCCTTGATCTACTAGGCCTGTCAGACTTTATTAGTACATTGTGTATCGAGGGCGGTAAGAAAGGAATTACAAACGAGTGTTTATTAGAAGCCCGAGGCGAAACTGTCTACACTTGGCCAGAAAGATGTTTGCGGCCCAAGCTGCAAGCGAGGGACGGAGCGTGCGGCAAAAGCCACTTTATGGCCAGGTGTGGCATAAAATAAATAACCTTACTGATCCAGCCAGTATGAAAAGAAAATTTTAAAACAGAAAGTGACATATATCCATAGATAATGCGAATGTCAAGTCACGTTCGGAAACCATAGCGGTAAAGACCTAAAACGGCCATTTTAGTTGATTTTATATTTGCAAAATACTGAAATACACTATTTAAACATTTAATGAATGTTACTGAAATATGTGTTTACATGTATTTGCAATAACAGTTCTCTTTAAATAAATATTTCAGTGATAAAAGTTAAAAAAGTAAGTTGACGTTTCCTTTGAACGTTTCGTTTTGAAATGATAAATAAGAGTAAAACAAAACCAGCGTATTCAAATTAAAAAAAAAATTACGCCCTAAGGCGTAATAGGTCATTTACGGCCCGCAGAACCTACGTGTAACAACACCATTTTCGAGCAAGTTTTTTTTTTTTAAATTAGCGTATAAAATAATAACTTATTAAATACGTATACAATTACAATCTAGCCTAAGTACAGACTAATGAGTAATATAAATTTGACCATGGATGTATAAAATAGAAGGATACCGCGCGGTCTAAGACGCGGGTGAAGCCAAGCAATGGCCGCCGAAGTGAGCATGTGTGCGTTGGCGGCCCAATGGCAGCCGACCGGCCCATTATGCTGGTTGATGTGTGCGTGCGTGCGTACAAAGCGCCGGCGCATCATGAGTGCTTCACTTATCTGTTCGCAACACTACGTCCATTTATTTTTAAGGTCCTTGAATTTGACCTAGTTTTATAAAGTTATTATATGAGATTGTGTCCATCGGCACTTTTCTTATTACTATTTAAGGGGAAGGCACTTTGTTCATGTGTCTATAGTTAATACTTTCACAGCACTTTTATATTTATCACTTTACACTAACTGAAAGGGTTTCGTTCTCTTGAGCCGTCGCACGATGTCCGTGTGATCGAGGAGCTGGATTGCCTCGACGTTCACATGATGAAGCAGCCTTTTTTCGTGGGGTTCGGCGTATTTTTTTGCAACTTTATTGACGAACTGTATGTTCAGCAAGTATGATGAAAAACTTTTTCGCGACTGGAACTAGTTTCGGGGCCCGGTTACGATCGACAAATCAAGGGTCAATAATATGTATATTAGGTAGTTGTTTTCACGAGGACTTTAATTATAAATTAAAGGACTACGAGTTTGCGGCGCTTGCGGTTGAGACCCTGGGACCCTGGTCGGCCGACATGAAGACCTTCATGAGGAGCCTGTCGCCGCGGCTGGTCCACGCCTAGGGAGATCCCAGAGCTGGCGCTTACCTCTCTCAAAGAATTGCACTCGCAATCCAGAGAGGTAATGCCCCCAGCGTAATGGGGACCATGCCGCAGACCGAATTGCTTGAAGGGGTATTCTTTTTGTACTTTTCCTTTTTTGTATATAGCTTAACTCGTTTTTAGGTATATTTAGGTTTTAGTTTATAGTTTATTCTTTACTTTGGTTTGTTTTATTACCGTTGATCAAATAGTTTTTAAGTTTAGTTATAATAAAGAAATATTATTATTAATATTCGAATTTATTTAATTACATAGGTATTTAGGTAACTATAAAGATGAAAATAAACTACATAATCTACGCACACATGTATGGCAGGAACGCAAGTGTAGTTACCAAGGAATCTGAATTTCTGTTTCTTATTGACACATGAGAACATTTTTTTACCCTGACTTAAGCTAAGTACGAGGTCGGCGAAGTCTTGTCTAGCAGTCCTAAACTACTACCTAAGGACTTAAAATCTTGCAATCACGTTTCCCAGCCTAGCGTCTAGTGTAAGTGTGGCTGAGTAGCGAGCGTCCAGCGTCGCGTCCGGCGAGGCGGGGCGGGCAGCGTGGCGGGCAACGGGTTTTGTGCAGCGTGCACTCAGGACGCTCACATACATTTATTTGTGTTTAACATGAACGCCGCACGCCCCGCCCTGCTCGAGCGTCCACTCAGACAGTACACTTAGGGAAAAATACTCTCCTTTCACGAAGGGATACGAGTAAAGATACAATCAAGAGTAACATTTCTTTAAATACTTTAATAATTAACATTAAAACAGAATAAATTGGCTAACTACGAAAAAAAATTTTAATTTGATATTCAAGCTTCATAAATAATTTAAATGATTGCTTCTGGTTATGCTGGGCACTGTCTAAGGAACTCTGAATCGAAGTATACAACAGTGACGGTGATGTCGTCGCGGAACATGCGGCTCACCTCCGGCGCCAGGCTGAGCAGGTGCGCCAGCCGCGAGTGATCGACACCGTATTCCGTGCCTCCGATGGCGTGCCTTATCAGATGAGTCGCTGCGTTCCTATCTTTCGGCTTACTCTTCAGACTTTGTTTTCTATGAAGGAGCAGATCATTTATATCCCCTAACTGTATATTCTTCCGTGGCAATTTAAGCGGATTGAAGAACACTTTTCCTTTCATGTGTTCGCCGACTAACTTCACGGCCTGTAACGGAGTCATCATATCCCACAATCCATCAGATGCTATGATCAAGAATTTATCTTTAGGTGTTATTCTGTGGTAATATATGTCAGGTGTCGCTGTCAAATAAGGTGGAGTGTGGTAGTAAGCAGGTATTGCTCTCTCACCATACGTTGGGACTGCTAACTCAGTTAGGGTTTGGACTGGCCATTTGTATCTATAATCCCCCAAACTGCGAAGGGGAGCGAGCTCACCCAGCAATCTGTCTCTCCTAATGACAGTTTTTCGCTCACTTTCAGGATGTTCATTCCATATCCTTTTCAATTCATCAAAGTTTTCGGCATTATGTTCTTTAGTTATCTTTTTAGCCACCCATTCATCATCTTCGGTTTTGGTCCCTATCACAGCATTACAATCCCCGACATTGGCCACATGCAAATGTGGACCATTTATGTGTGAAATACAAGTCACAGCTCCTGATAAAGCCACTGATAATGTCTTTGGGTTTATTTCACCAGTTTTTTCATATGGTTCTACAACTTCTCTGGAAATATCACTATCTAATTTCATAATTGCCTTTTCCAATGCTGCACCAACATCAACGTTATCCTGAGATACATTTGCTAACTCTGTTACATATTCCTTAAAATTATTTTCATAAGTTAACTTGAGGTCCGGAACAATTTCAACCTGTAAGGCCAATAAAAATTTGTTCTAAATTCCAAACATATAATAAAACAGCAGACTTAGTACAACTAATCACTACCTTTTTTGAATACACGAGCCAAAATATACTTACTCTATCATTGTAAGTTTCTAACAAACTTTCTTGAGGTTGTTCATTTATAACTTTTGTTAATAGATCTTTAGGTAGAAGAGCAGCTGCTATATAATTAAAGAGGCGCTTGGATATCACTTGTGCACAAGCAGGCCCGCCATGACCATCAAATACTCCCATTAGTAAACCTAAAATAAGAATACTATTTTATCCTACTAAAATTATAAATGTGAAAGTTGGTGAAGAGGTTTGGGTGTTTAGATTTTTGTTACTAAATTACACAACAATAATGAAATAATGTAACAAGTGAATGGATGAAATTTGGCATACAACTTGACTAAGTCCTGGATTGAAACATAGGATACTTTATATCCCGATAGGAAGCTACCTTGGTATAATAACAGGAATGACGCAGCCAAAGCCGCGGATAAATGCTAGTAAGAAATAAAATCTTTAGGTACCATGTCCACTATATCAAAATGTCAATCATATCCGAACATCCACTGCACCAGAATGCCCCTTCTTTGCCACCGTCCACCTCCCGAGATCATCTAGGTGAACCGTTGAAATTTTATTTTTACTACCGTTCGTTCACCTCTCTATTTATTGTATTATATTTCGTCGCTTCATTCTTCAGATATACAACCTTGTAGTACTTTGTAATGTACTGGCAACTTCGCACTTTTTTATATAAACAAAATTTGCTTATTTCCTGTATGAGCCTATACGGCGTACCGCCTGTGTGACTTCATTCTTATTTTGTGCGTGGCAACGAAAGCACACTCCTTAATCTCATAATTAAAATGACAAAAAGAAGTGCAGAAGACAAAATAAACTATTATGTAACACAAAAAATTTTAAAACTTTAAAAACCCAGCCGTAGGCGGGTTATTGTGTATTCATCATCGTCGGAGGAGGATTCGGGTAAGTTCATAAGATTTCGTCATAAATTATAGTGATCAGTGAATACGAATATCTATCTACCCATGGCCTCTGTCCGATGTCTTCGGATAACCAGTGTCTAAAAGCTTACCTGGAGGTTCAACTGCGGGTTAACACGAGGGTTAAGCAGGACACTGCGATAAATAGCCTGGAGGTGGTCTGCGGCTCTACACGAAGGCTCTAATGTCATCTGATGATTCTTGGAACTTCAGATGCATTTGGGGAATATCTTTCGCAAACTTGTGAAATCCCCCTTTTCCGGTGACAATCGGATCTACCACGTTCACTGTCCCCATAAAAAACTATCGGACAAAGTCACAGGTCCCAAATGTCCCAACTGTGCAATCAGTATGGGGAAGTGATCCCATAGTGGATGCACGGACTCCAGAGAAAAACCTTATGACCCCACATTGGGGGCACCGGGACAGGGACAGGGGTTTTGTTTTGTGTTTGCGCGAAGAATTTGTCTGAGAGGTACAATCAAACACAGCTTTCGATAGTGATTATTTTTTCATGTTTATGTAGATACGGTTATTCAGAACAACAAGGAAACGGAATATTATCTGGCAATGCCATATTGTAATTCTTTCAATAGA
Organism: Eudemis profundana; assembly: GCA_947034925.1. Lineage (NCBI taxonomy): Eukaryota > Metazoa > Arthropoda > Insecta > Lepidoptera > Tortricidae > Eudemis > Eudemis profundana. Next base: position 35,683,106 of record OX344794.1, read on the forward strand.
TAAACTTGAAATCTGAAGAGTTCTTTTGGAGTTTTGATAACAAGGTGCACGCTGGAAAAAAAAATCCATGGAACACCCAGGTGGACAAAGGTGACGGCAGTAAAAAAACATTCAACGGATCACCCAGGTGGTCTCGGGAGGTAGACTGTGGGAAAGAAGAGCAGAATGCTTACTGAATCTAAACATCCAGTGTACCAAATGTGCACTCGACCAAAACAACCAGTCTATCAATTTGTCTGCTACATCAATAATAGGTCCTCAGTATTATCAGTATCTCAGCATGATATTCAGCTAACCACTATGAATGTAATAAATATTATGCCACATATTGTATAACAAAGATACATATTACAATAATGAAGCGCACTAATAGAAGGCATGACATTTTTTAAGGTTCCGTAGCCAAAATGGCTAAAAAGGAACCCTTATAGTTTCATCATGTCCGTCCGTCCGTCCGTCCGTAACTCCGTATGTCACAGGCATTTTACTCAAAAAATACAAGACGTACAGTGATGAAATTTGGAATATAGATGTCTTGTAGATGCCGCTACTAAGTTTGGTAGTTAAATAATAAAAATAAAAAAATCTAGGGGGGGCACTCCATACATGTAACAGAAGCTAAAAATTTTTTTTTCAGCAAACATCAACGTGAGGTACATAATTCGATAGTTCTTTTAAAAACATAATAAGACTTTTATGTACTTTTTTTTGATTAACTGAATACTTTCGGAAATAATCACTACGAAAGTTGCATAAATTGTGCCCCCCCCCCCCCCCCTTTAACTTTTAAATCCAACAAAATATGAAAAAAATCAGGAAGGTAACGCTTAATAAATACATTCAACGAAAATTATTTTGAATAGTGAATAAACTGTTTTGAAGTTATTGCCGAAAAACTTCTCAACCAAAAGGTTTTAAGTGCCATTGATTTACACGGCATTAAAGACCTTTTGCCAGTTGTTTATTACGACGTTTTTTGTACGGTGCTACGGAACCCTTCGTATGTGAGTCCGACTCGCACTTGGCCTGTTTTTTATCATTGACTTGGTACCGCTTTTGTATACCATTAACTGATAAACACATAACTGATGGAAATAAAAACAGCAGCTATGTACCACAAGCACTCTTTAAATAAAAAAAATTCAAATGCGTTGTCACCTGAAGGACTATGTGAGGGTGTAGTTACAGGCACAGGGGCATTTTTATTTAAAAATAATGTCATTCTCCAAGGAAAAACCACTGTCTGTTGTGTGAATTATTAAGACATAAGCATAACGCTAATATACACAATATATAGGTACTGAATTTGTACACATTTCAATAAAATTACCTCAATAGATCGAGAGTACAATAAACCTGATTTTGGGGTTGCTGTAGACTGTAGGTAGAGCATCTCCCCAGTAACCCCAAACTTGTCGATGTCCGACGCACACAGCGTCGACCCCACCGGCGGGGTCGACCTCCTCGCGACAACAGCACACAAGGGCCGCGTCCCGACTTGCCCCAGGACCCGAATGTCCTGGGTTAACTTCACTCCGACCTCGCTCGGGCTCAGAAGTTTCTTGCCGGAGTCTTCTTAGCTGGGCTAGGTTTTTAGCGAACCGGCACCTAAAACTCCCATTAGTTCGATACACGAGTTCACATAAGGACAAGATGACCCGAGTCATCCTTCCCGCTGGTCCGCTGCTCACTCTGAGCAATCAGCGCAAAGTCAAGGTGGCCCTGGCCAAACGACCTGGTTCGACTCCAGGCGTTCAGGCCCCCACCTAGCCCGATTCTACTACGCCACGGCCGACCACCGACAATCGCTACGCCCGTGTATGGGTTGCGAGTTTGTCAGTTTCTAAAAACAAAAAAAAAACCCCAAACTTGTATTAAGGCATAACGCTTGTTTATAATTAGTAAATAAACTTGATTTGGGGTTTTTGTAGCACATCTCCCCTACAATACCAATTTTTTTTAACACATCTCACCGGAATACATACTTTTTCAGCAAATATGAGGTCGTAAAACTCATTCAACGGTCAAAACAGCAGTACAATTTTTTTCGACCTCTTATTTGCCGAAAATAATAAGTATTTACGTTAAATTTCTTTAATTAAACTTTGGGGCTGCTGGGGGATGCTGTAGAGCATCCCCCAGCAGCCCCAAAGTTTAATGAAAGAATGCAAAATCAGTTTATTGTACTCTCAATCTATTGAAGTACTTTTTTTTCTATTTACAAATTCGGTACATATGGTGTAATTTGTGTACATTAGCGTTATGCGTCTTAATAAATCACAGAACAGACAGTGGGGTTTCCGTGGAGCATGACATTAAAAATCGATAGTTAGGCAAAAAATAAGTTATGTTCAGAGCCCAGAATTCTCGTGGCAAATTTGAGCTGTCATAGAGACTTCTCCTTTATCGACTATACATATGCATATTGATAAGGCTCTAGGCACATGTCCACGACACGGCGCCGTACGCCGTGACACGGCGCGCAATATTCAAAAGATAGTTACCACTTTCACGAGCAAAAACCCGCCTAGTGGGCGCTCGTAACTTTTACTCAGATGCCGGCCGTTTTTCTCGTACCGCATTATTGGCCTCGCAAACCCACCTAGGGGGCGCTGTTGGTTTCTGGGGCAGTTTTAAATGTTTTGTCTGGTCGTGAAAGTGTTAAAAAGTGTAGGTAAACAACAGGCGGTCTTATCTCTAATTAGCGACCTCTTCCAGATAACCTTTATGGTATTTGGAAATTTTAAATAGACTTGCAATAAACATTCCTAGTAAATCATATGTTTCCCGTTAAGTTAGTTTCATCGCCACATTCTCAATTTCAAGTTCAAATTTGATTTAGTACTAATAAGTGTTTCACTACATTTTTATAAAAAAAAAATATGGTCATAATTTTTTTTATATTATCTGGGGCCCGTTTCACGAAGCTACAAGTTACAAATTACAAGCGGAAGTCTCTTTTCAATACCTTTTGATAGAAAGAGACTTCCGCTTGTAATTTGTAACTTGTAGCTTCGTGAAACGGGCCCCTGGTTGTAAACTAGTCCGTTTACCATTTTTAGGGTTCCGTACCAATATGGTAAAAAAGGAACCCTTATGGTGCGACTCTGTCTGTCTGTCTGTCTGTCTGTCTGTCTGTCTGTCTGTCCGTCTGTCACAGCAAGATATCTCAGGATCTACTGATGCTATCGACTTGAAACTTGGAATAGTGTTAAAAGGCGCTGACTCGAGCCTATTGGATAGAAAAAAAATCTTATACCTTTTTTACTTTTTTTTTAAAAGGGTCCGAAATGGGATGTGGAAAAACAAAAGTAGAGCTGTTATATCGAGTGGGATATCAAATGAAAGGGCTTGATTTGTAGATTCCAAAACCATTTTTGTTTTTTTTCTTAATTTTGTACTTTTTGATTTATGACCAAAAACGTTCAAAAAAATACCATTCCCCGCCTATTATCTTCGAAGTTACTGAACAGAAAAATCTGTAATAATTACCAATTATTAATATCATCCTAAATATTACAGGAAAAATAAAACGGTTTTCCTAAATTGCATCGTTTTTTAGAAATTTTCAAAAATCGTACACATACTTATTTGCTCCTACTAAGCTAACGGCCATACAGTTTTTGTTGAAAGATTCACGTATCTACTTACGAGTTTGTACGGAACCCTCGGTGAGCGAGTCCGACTCGCACTTGACCGGGTTTTTTTATCCATTTGTACGTTGAAAAATACATTCCATAATTTCGATATGTAAATTGAAAGTCGATAAAGGAGAAGTCCCTATGGAAGCATTCCACGAAAACGTTTCGTAAGGGACACTACCTTTTTAAAATACTTTTGACATGTAAAATTAGGAAGCTGAACGTCTGTATAATATGTATGTGTGGCGACACTGCCACCTAGCGACACTCGTTGGAAGAAGCGGACAGTTACAGCAATTCCACGACAGATGGCGCTTACATCAACGTCCATACAAAGACTGACATTTCCATACAGTTCTACAACCCACTATCGAAGTTTCTAAACCCAATTCCATTATATATCACTTCCAACCATCTTCCTTTGGACTTCGGTCCCCAGGCACAACACCCGCCTGGAGAGAGATCTCTCTATTGTCCTCTCTTCCACATTGGTGACCCACGACAATGGACGCTAACGCAACCTACTTCAAGACTGACGCAGCCTCACAGCAAGCCAAACATCCTCACTGAAGGTACCACTAGCACGAGACGCACTTCATGCCTGGTACCTGAAGACTCCAGCGACACGACTGATACTCTACGCATGGATCTCGCCCTCACCGGTCAACAGATCTGGTCCACCTCGCCGGCTAACAGGGACACACCGCCTGCCTGGTATCAACCGTCGCCTACGCTCGCCGACGCGGCACGAAGCACACCACTGGCACTTGCAAGCGACGACATGACGCACAGACTGCGGATCACACCATCAACCTCCGGTCTCAAAGGGGAGCTGATGTGGCGACACTGCCACCTAGCGACACTCGTTGGAAGAAGCGGACAGTTACAGCAATTCCACGACAGATGGCGCTTACATCAACGTCCATACAAAGACTGACATTTCCATACAGTTCTACAACCCACTATCGAAGTTTCTAAACCCAATTCCATTATATATCACTTCCAACCATCTTCCTTCGAACTTCGGTCCCCAGGCACAACACCCGCCTGGAGAGAGATCTCTCTATTGTGTCCTCTCTTCCACATATGTATGTAAACACTTTATTGCACACAAAATTATACAAAAGCAATGCAGAAATCAATGGTATAGTAATATTATAACTTGGCTTTAAGATGTGTAGTGTTTCTTAGCAGCTAATAAGTTTTATTAGGGAAGCTACCATAGCGTTTCGTAAGGGACAAAAAGTAGATGTTTTCATGGAATGCTCATTTGACAGCTCAAAAGTGCCACGAGAATTCCGGCCTCTGGTTATGTTTAAAAACTGTCTAGCTTTTTTGTCAAAGTCATAATATTTATTTTGTGACAGCCACTGCTAGTCAATGGTACATGTTTAAATTGAAATACCCATATGCCTGTAATTACTTACACTGTCTCTTTAAATAGATCCAGTTTAGTAGCCGAAATAAGTATGAAGATGGTCCCTACCCAGGTAGCCTGCAGAGACGATTTACCAAGTAAACCACTTAGTCTCTGAAAGCATATATGAATGGATTCTATAGACATACAGCTGAAGCGACAAAGATTAGTAACTTTTTAAGGATAAGACCACCTGTTGTCCACGTTTTTAAATTGTTTTAATTATGTAATGTACCTCTTGTAATGCATTTTTCTGGTGTGCAATAAAGTATATTTGTTTTGCATTGTATTAGTACTTACCTGGTATCATCTTGCATTGTGCTTCACTTCTTGTATCTTCAATAGGGCTATTTGATGCCAACTGATTGGAGTCATAAGACTTGATGGACCCAGTAGTAAACTCCTTACTGAACTCATTCTTTCTCAATATAACTGTTACCTAGAGAGTGAAATTTTCTATTGAATATTTTTTTTATCTTTAAGAGAACATGGTTAACATGTTCAGTGACAGTAGGCCCACAGGCATAGCATATCATTGGTTAAAGTCACAAACCTCTTAACTCCTATTGTTTCCCATCATTATGAGGTTTGCAACTTTAGCCGACAATATGTAGGCTTAACAATGTTTAATTGACAGCACTGTCAGTTAAAGTGTTGAAAATATAACTTGTTTGGCATTTGTAATTATCTGGAAAAAATTATGACAGATAGGCAGGCTTTCTCTATTTCTCTAAGGCCAAATAGACCCGAGCCTAGGGTCGGTCAATTTTAGGGGTGGCTATGATAAGAACAAGCCCTTGGTAGTCTCCAGCCGCGCATCAGAAAATGGACAATGAAAAGGGTGGCTAGCAGGAGCACTAGGCTATGGCAAGCAACACTAACTTTAGTTTCAATGTGTTGACAAATTTTTACACTTTGTTAAAAAAAATGATAACTGTTCACAAGATTATATGCCATGCGATGTTTATTGAAGTCATATTTATTGAACTTACCTCTTGTGGCGAAGGTAGAACAGTCATTCCATCTTTCTGGACCTGACCGTCACCAACAGTCGAATGCAAATTTCTGGTGGAACCTAATGAGCTACAAGACAGAAGTCGACGACATTCCAATTTGTTACTCCTACACCGGCTACTTATAACTTTCTGTTTCAATAACCTATCTAATCTTAGACAAGTCCGCAAGATTATATTTATATGCAAGGTATTCATATTATATTTTTCTATTGGGGTTAACCGGGCATGTTATGCAATCACTACCTTGATGTTGTGTGTTGTCAAACTGTTCACTAAGGATTTCATTTGAGTATATTTTTGTCGATTGCGATCTAAAAGTATAGGTGTTTCAATTATTTTTTTTAAGAATATAAGTAATAAATAATAACTGTTTTTTTTTAATTTCTGACATTTTTATCATGGTGTTACCATCGTCAGTAAACTAAACCAGTCAAATATAGACAATTTGGTAAATCTTCCAAATTTAATCAAATAATGATGATATTATATTGGCTTGAAAATTTTCGGATTACAAAACAGAGTAAGAACAATTTACATCATTATAATTAGATTTTGTTGAGATAACACAGTCAAGATAGTACCGCCCCCTAAGAAAACAGTGTTAAAAAGTGTAGCCATAGCATAAAATGTGTCCGTTACTGAAGCAAGACTCTTCTATATAATACATTATGAACAAATAACAACGTAATTATTGATGATAAGTAATGAATTTTTGGTAATAGCAAGAAAAAATACAATAAGAACTTTTTTTTATGCTTGTACACTGCTAGCCTTTAAGGCTGTAACAATAGTCGGACTGCATGGAGGTAAGTCGCCGCAGCTGAACCTCGGCTCCATGGGAGTAAAACGTACGTGCTAGGGCACTCGAACCAAGGTCAGTGTACCTAGCTGAATACGGTTTGTATATATGTTTTGTGCTAAAAGGTATGTATTATCGAGTGGAGGTTTTTGTGCGGGGCTAACGCGGTGGCCGACCCCGCCGGCGGAGTCGACGCCGTGCATGTGGGGTTGGCCGTGCGCCGTCCGGGCCGTCGCGGTTTTGTCTGTCCCAGTAGAAGTCGTCGTCGTGTACTACGTCAGAGTCACTGTCGTGGTCGCTGATGACGTCCTCAGGGTACCATCGTTTGATGGTGGCCGTGATGACGTCATCAGGGTCGGTCAGAATGTGTCCCGGTCGCCGTACTAGCCTGCGCAAAGCAGCACGTTGTGCAACATTGTCCGTAATAGTTTGAGTCAGCTGTACTGTCATCGGCTATGTTATCCGCCTTGCCGGGGAGCGGGATGTCGACAGGAAGACTACCGTTATGGAAAATGGGCTATTTCAGAAAAAAATATTTGAGCCAAATATCGCTGTCCCATGACTTTAGAGTAATTTTTTTCTATTAAATATTGTTCTAAAGTATAATGTTTGTTTGTAAAAATGGTAAAGTAACTCATTTACTGTATAATTATGATGAATAATCCCTTTAAAACCTACTAAAAGTATTTTATTGGTCAGAAAAACCGAAGAAAAGGTGCCGATTTTTGGGTGTCCCACGTACACTTTGGTAACTTTGAGACGAATTTTACGTATATCTGACTCCTTCTAGGCCTGAACATGGCTATTGTGTGAATCGATCATATTATCGTTTACCAATTTTGAAGCACATTTATTAACAGCTAGAGTAAAAAAATCATAAAATCACAATTTGTTTGCTGTCCTCCAAAACCAACGTGGTGGACATGTCCACTAACGAACGGCGTTTTTACCAAATAGACTACAAAAAATTACCAAAACAGTTGTGTTTCTATATAACTGGTGACCTTTTGAGCCTAATATAACCGTTACTTAGGTGTAAAATGTAAGTTTCGCTTCAAAAATGTGATGAGTTGGACGTGCGTTACGGTGTGCCAAAAAATTCTGTCCACTACGAACGGGATATACTGAAGGTAAGAAGCCACTTTGAGATTAACCGTTTATTAATTTAGACATATTCATAAGTGCGGTAACATATAAAGAAGTTAGAAGTAGTAAATTGCAAGTAATCAAAGCACTATTTCAATGTATTTAACTACCGGCATACTTACGTCACGTCCACTACGCTACGTAATGTACTAGTGGAACAAAAAACGTGCCGTATGGACAGAAAAGTCATGGTTTACATGCCGCTGATTTTAAATTCATAGATTGCCGTCAAGGACCTAAAAATAAATAGCCGGACGGAGTCTCGCCAAAAGAGAACTGAAGCCATTTTTAATAAGCCGGCTGCTTTTACATACGAGCCGCACGCACACATCAACTAGTTTTTTTCCTATTGCGAGCAGTATGCACACATTGGTAACCAGCTTATTAGACATGCTTCAAGTTCTTTGCTAGCGAGACTCCGTCCGGCTATTTATTTTAAGGTCCTTGATTGCCGTTAAAAACGTATAATTTGAATTAGTCGGGCTAAAAATATAGTAAGTGTAGGTAGTAAAAATGAACGAAGGTATTTTAAAAAAAGACTTACACGGGTAGTTCTCTGATTTCGTTCAAATTGTTGATATTCTCTCGAGTTTTCTTATTTCCTTGAATTGGATCTAATAAAGGGTTTTTATGGTTTAGCGCTCGTTTATGGATATGTTATTGAGAAAGGCACCTTTCATAGTTTATTACTTTTCAAGATATAAGCCTGAAGGTAATGACATACGCGCTGGTAATGAAATTCGCCAAGATGGTAATGACTTACTAACGGAAGGAAATGAAATCAGTTTTGACTCTGTTAATTAACTGTCTGATCTAATTTAAACTAAACTATCTATCATCTGAACAAGCTAAGGAACATAAATCAGTCTATATAGTTTCCATATCACATAATTTTAAGAGGGTTTAGCAATTTAGTATACTATAGTTGTGACATATTTTGTCACCACTATAATATGGAAAAAACGTGAAAACTAGTAAAGGGATAAATAGTTCAGTCATTATAGATTTTGACCCGTGAATAATCAGTTATTAGTTCTTTTCCAAAAAAACGGTTTATCTTGAATTACTCGGCCATTTTTGATTTTACAGTAAAACCGTTAGGACAAAAATTGTAGTAAATTTAATTCTCTACAAGTTTGGTCCTCACAGTTTTTCTTCTAGGATCGATATATTGGAAATTAAATTTGAAAAAGCGACAAATTCAAAATATTTTCATCATCTCGTTTATTTTCAACTTTACGGCATAAATGAAGAGGACTAAAGTTGTAGAGAGTCAAATTTTGAATAATTTTGGTTCCTACCTTTTTTCCCCCGAAATCGATATTTTATACCATGTCAGAAACACAATCACATAACAATCAAACTATTAAATAAACATCAAATCAAATTATATACTCGTATCTCCCAATAAGGATCGTCATCATCATAACATTACATAAAAACAAAAAGGGAAAAGCAAATAATAGGAGAAAAACACAAAAAAACGATTTCACAATGTCACTACTGTTAGTAGTGCATGTAGTTAAGCTTGCTAGAAATAGATTTATATAAATTTTCTATTGAAATCTAGTATAGGGTTTTGAGCTATTTCCGACGCATGTAAACCTTTCATGTGGTTCCATTACGTGACGAATGGTTCCATTACGGCACGGTGTCCTACTGTGGCTGAGATTGATTTTTAAGAATTTATATGAATTATTAAGTATTATTGATACTATTTGGATCTCATTTGATAGAATAATATGTGCCAATTGTGATAAATATAGCTTTTGATAGTTTTTTCAGTATGTCTTAAGTTAAGATGATTGTTAAGCTATGATGAGAACCAAAACGTAACGTAATGGACATATTTTATTAAATAACTTTATTGTGACGCTTAGTGCAGCAAATGTTATTCATTTATAGAAAAGTATTATTGTGTTAAAATTCATTTCATAAAGACTGATTTGCAAACAACACTCTGAACTTTACTTAAAACAAACCTAAAGTTCGTCGCGTAATGGAACGTCAAAGCGGTAGTACTTAGGTTCAAAGTATGATATTTACCATATTAAGCAATTTATATTGAAACCAGTATGATTTTCAAAGAATGTAGAAGAAGGAGAATTTATTAAAAGCATTTCTAAGGAATATATATTTTTTTTTACGGGGTGGAAGTCCACTACGGTACGGACAAAAAATATGAAAAGGCCCAAATATTGACGACATTTGGTATTTTTCCTAAAACAAAGTACATTTATAATAATTAAAAAATATACAAGTACTTCCCCAATAAAATACACATGTAAAATTATGATACTTGATATCACAAATAATAATTGTACGAATGTGCACTAGCAAACATTATTGACGGAAATGCCGTTAATTTATCGCGATGAAGGACGATTAACGTCAGTGTAGCTACAACTTGCTGTATTTGATTTGATATTGACACTTAGATATTGTCATTGACATTGACAGCTTGATTTGACAGGCATGATATTTTCCTTTATTGTCCACCCGTGTCTCTTTTGTCGTTTAGTGCTGCCAGCTATAGTTCGTGCATAGGGTTGCCAGGTGAGTCGCGAAAAAATACCCGACAACCCCAAAAAGGGGGGAAAAATACGTTTTTTTTATATACTAATACATTGTTCTGTCCGCTATGACCATTTATTTTTTACCGGACAGGCCTCGAAAATAACGGACTGTACGCTTAAATAACGGATATCTGACAACCCTATTCGTGCACGTTCCCAGGTCGACATTAGAAAAGGTGCTCACATGTTGTATTGGTTTATCTCTTTATTACTGAGTATTTTTCGCCAGCGCCTGCGATAAATACACATGCAGTTATTATCGTACGGTTACGATAATAGTGTACACCTACAGGCTTACGACATATCGGTGTCGGTTCCGACATCGGAACGTATAATGTCAACTAGAAGCTAACCTAAAGAGATTTAAAGAGTGTTTGTTGTCACACCCGCAACCATAGAACTGGTGTATGCATTTGAGAATCTACATTTGCGAAAATTCGATGCCCGTTTAAGTGGATGCAGGTTTGTGCAAATTGCTGTAAAAACAAAGCCGAAAAACGGAACTAACCTAACTAGTATGGCCACAGAACAGAAAATACGGCACATACGGTAGAAAAGCATTACAGCGCCCCCAAAATTAATCCTATTCTCTTTCCGCGCAGACTATATGAATGGCATGCTATTTTTTTTTTTTAGATAGGTCACACTAGTTATAAAGCCAGTTGGTCACTTTACGTCAAATATTCTGCCTGGCTCTGGCTCTACCACACTAACGCATATTACGCATGCGCATGTCGTATTCGTCATTCATCGTTCGCTGTGGCCGACATCGCGAAACCGTCATTTTCTAAAATCAGTTAATTTTTCCAACGAATTACTGCATTACTAATTATAGAAAATGCCAAACCAGGTGTTAACTATAGAGCCGCAAAATGAGCTCAAATTTAAAGGTGAGTGTTTTATCTTTTGTGACGCGTAAGCAGCAAACCGTCGCATTGAAACTTGGGCATCATACATAGGTCGTGAGCTAGCTGCTGACAAATGGAGTGTCTATTTCCAGATATCGGCGTATTGTCAGGGTGCGGTTTTTATGTTTTCCTTAATTCAATCGTATTGTAACTTTTTATTTCGCTTTAAGTCAGCTAAATTAAGGGGTCAAATATTAGATAAATACATAACTAGTAATCCTCGATGTATAGTAGGGTAGGTATTAACTGTTCCGGGCTCAGACGTATTGTCTGTCATATCATATGAATAGGCAGCATCGGTAAGAATGTTTATTAGTGGATAGTATGCCTATCAATAAATGAAAATCAACATCAAACCAGTTTGAACTCACTAGTGAAAATAAACAGTGCTGAGTAATTTAAGTAGTGCTGTAAAACACCTATGATATCATCGTTTTCTGTGTGAATGAACACCTTGTTAGTTTTATAATGTAAATTGATTTTTGTGTTCTTTTCCACCACCTCTTTTAACCTTAGTGTATGTGGTTGTAAATTGAAAGATTAAGAATGAACCATGAAATAAATAACCTGCCTTTTTTAACTACATAACCGCTCTAATAAATTTTCTTGGGCTAGTTTGTAATAGTTAGTATCTCAATATAATTTAATTAGACAGAGCCAATTCTACAAGTGACCAATCTTTCCATCTTGAAATACCTTGCATGGTCAAATTGTTAATGATTTAGGTATCTTTTTATAATAGTGGTAAAATCACCGAAACAAGATCTGCAATAATTTAGTTAAATAAATATCTAAATAGATCCCTTTCTAATGCTTATCCAAATTACAGTAATGCATGAGGAATTATTTTTAAAAGTGTATTTATTGATGGCAATAAGGATAGAAAAAAGTTTGAGTTTGAGTTTGATTCTGCATTTTTATGTCATACCTACGTAATTATTTGTACTAATGTCAACCTCAAATTGCACACTATATAAAAATAAATAAGTTTGTCCATAATACATTTTGTCCTGAACACACTAGTTTTCCAAGATTATTAAAATACAAAACTAATTATACCATATGGCTATTGTAGTTAAATTTAGATACAAGTAGATGCTTCGACAATTATACATTTGAGAAAAGAAATCTAGAGATAGGGTGCAATGACTCCGTCTTGTTATTAAACTGTGTATGTGTTTTTTTTTACTAACAAGAGTAAAGAATATTATCACCATGACAAATATGCCTTATTATCCAAATATCTTGTAACTTAGAGGCCTCATGAGGATACAGCTGACATACATAGATATTGAATAATATAGTAGGGATATATTTGTGGGATAACGGCATTTTGAGTGAGGTTTTGTAAGAACAGAGGTTTCCTATATCTATATGCATTTTATTAAATTGCAGGTTATGATAAGATGTGTTGTAGTATAAATTAAATAAGATGCATTAATATACAACTATTGTGCAATTGCCACCTGCCCTCAGAAGTATAGTCATTATTATTGATTTTTTCAGTTGACTTTTCAGGGCTCTTTGAGCAGGGCTACACCACATACATGCGGCTGATAAACCCAACCACTGATACAGTTCTGTTCAAGATAAAGACCACCGCACCTAAGAAATACTGTGTGCGCCCCAACTCGGGAGTGCTCGAACCCAACTCCAAGGTGGACATTGCAAGTAAGTACTCACTGTTGTTGATCCATTCTACAGGCCATCTCTCAGCTATTTCGACATGTGAAAGACTATTTGCTTTAAGCGCCAATTACCGGTAAATATGACATAATAATACCGAATTTAAAAAAAAAATGTCATTTAGGACTTTTTCGTTTTATTTGAATGGTATGGTGGTAGGTAATAGTTAGAGCGCTTCTAAACAGGCAATATTTTTCTGCAATTTGTGGCTCTGCAACTATGTGCATCTTGCTTTAGCATACGAAGTAAGAGAGAGATAGCAAGACTTGCCGGCCACAAATTGCAAAAAAATATTGCCTGTTTAGAAGCACCCTTACAGTCGTGACCTGATAATTAAGAACAAAACAAACACTTTCTTAATTAAAGTATACAGTACAATTATTTCCACTTTGACACTCAGGTGGTCTCAGTTTTAACTGTAAAGGCTCGTGCTTTCACATAGAGTATATAATATCCTAGAATTTACTCATATAAAATATATAATCTATTTAATATAATGTAATTAATAATAAAACCTCAACCTAAGTATAGAATCTTCATTAACATTTTATAAATATTAGGGGACAATCTTACACAAATCGAACTAGCCCCATAGTAAGCTCAATAAGGCTTGTGTTATGGATACTAGACGACGATATATTTAATAGATACAAATACTTAAATAGGTACATAGAAAACATCCATGACTCAGGAACAAATAAATATTCGTGCTCATCACACAAATAAATGCCCTTACAGGGATTCGAACCCAGGACCTCTTGCTTCGTAGGCAGGGTCACTACCAACTAAGCTAAAGCGGTCGTCAAATTTAAATATTCAAATAGACTATAATCTATAATCAACTTTTTGTGACATATGTGACGGGCTAGTTTTCAAAATCAAAGGAATTATTATTAATTTCTTATCACACAATTAGCATTTATTGTAAATAAAATAACGCGTTTAAAAAAGTAAATTCCCTTGTACTAATTTAATATTTTTTGTAAAGCGATGTAATAATTAAATCAAGCCACATCTGTGTTATTCATAGGTCTACTGAAAAAAATGTCATTATGGCAGGTGATGTAAATCGCCGTTTTAGATTGTTAAGTGCACACTATGTTCTTATGAATATGCAGCAATGTGTCTCGCGTCAGTTGCACTTCCGATCTCTCTCTCGAATAAAATCGAGAATTGCCGAGTGTCAAAGTCCAAATAATCATACTGTAAAAAGTGTTGATTTGACCATCAGTATTTATTAAAGTACACATTTTACAGAAGCTTTATAAGAACTATATTAAACCTTGTTTAAACACGTATACATTGTATTATCATAAATAAATTTGGTCAAGCACATTTTATATTTTCATCCAATTTTAAATGTCATATTTCATAACTTGTCAGCAGTTGTATGGGAAATAATCTTGTTCTTAATTATCGGGCCACGACTGTATATTGTAATATAAAGTTAAGGAGGATGTGTTTTATTAGACTTATAAAGCGGAAACAAGATAGGAACTGTTTTTATTCAGCTTAGTGGTCGAAGATGGGCAAACACTTACCTTCATACGTCGAACGTCGATAAGACGAAATCCTCTATACCACGAAATAAAAGCCTTCCCTTACCTTCTAGCCCCAAAACCCCTATAACTCGAAATATTAGACCTCCACAAGTCGAAGTTACCAATGACTCCCTACAAGACGTTTACGTAGTACTTATATCTCGAAATAGATGAACTCTACCTATCTCTATCTCAAAGAAACCGTTCTTTTGTTTTATCACCTCTGTATCTCGTAGTTTGTGAATATATACCTCTGTAACTCGAAGAAAAATTATGGCAGGTAGGTCATACGCATCTAGTCCATGGGAAATTTTGCCTCTATAACTCGATTTTTGATTTATTTTACCTCTGTAACTCGAAGTCAAAATTTACAGAAGCCTTAACCTCTATAATTCGAACATGGGCCTCTGAAAACCTCTGTAAGCCGAAGACCTCTATAAGTCGAACCCTCGTTAGCGCGAATTTTTTAGCGTTTCCCTTGAGTTTCGACTTATCGAGGTTCCACTGTATTAGAACTGTTAGAATAATAGTGACACAGGTATGATTATAAAGTTGTGCCATGATAAATCAATTACCAATTCCTATTAACTATGACTGGGGGTCAAATATAAAAATGTATAAACTTTGATCATAATGATTCATAGCAATGATTAATTTGATGTACTTAATTTATATGAAGTTACCTTGCGCACGATTAAATGACACGATAAATGTTACGTATGTTTCCACCTTCCTCGAAGTGTTAATTTCATGTTTTCTTTTTCAGTCACCCCACAGCCAGTGTTTGTGGATCCTAATGACAAGCACAAACACAAGTTTATGGTTCAAAGCGTTATTGCTCCTGAAGGCAAGACTAACATAGACCAAGTGGTATGTTCAATGATACACAGTAGCGAAACATCTGAATCATCCAATACAATTGCAAGCAGCATGCCTTATATGTAAACATTTAAGTTCAACACGGCGTTTGCATGTCTTCGGTAAAATGTTCTGAAAATGCCGTGTGGAACTTTATTGTAAAAATATGTCGCACCTCGCTTCTGATCACTACAGTTATTCTTTCTTTGTATTCGATTGCTACGTATTATGATTTTCTGATATGACCTTGTTTTACAGTGGAAGGAAACCAGTCCTGATCAGCTTATGGACTACAAACTAAAATGTGTATTTGAAACACCTCGCGGGACTAATCTCAACGTAAGTCTATTTGAACCCTACTAAAGATCTGGCAAGTGTACGGGCGTCACATATTTGACACTGGCCTTCGTGTTCGCAGGACGCTGGTGACGTTGCGGCCCAGAACGAAGTCTCCAAGAAACGAGTCGCCGTTGCAGATGATGCCAAGGCCCCGTCAAAGGTAGTACTCATGTAATATTACTTACTAACGGTATACCTACAAATTTCCTTTTTCAGGGGTTAGCCATCAAATCATTGGAGGGTTGTCATTGACATGTTCGCTTAACGCGGAAACCCTATTTTGCATGGGAACCGTGGTCGTAATTTTAAAATGTGTTTGTGAGCTTTTTAATTTTTTATTTGCCCTTTCTAATGTCACTCATTTGTAACCTAGTTGAAGCAAAGATCACGCATTGACCTTATTGACGAGGATTGTTTGTGCGCATTCTTAGCCATTACTGATCATGATCGTGAACCATTTACTTCATTCTTTGTGTGACTGATGTAAAAGATAAGAAGTATCCGCGGGTCGGAACGAGTAGTTCCACGCTTGGCATTATTAAAATTGTATTACAGGACGCCGTAGAAGGCCTTAATCAAAACGAGGCTAAGATCAAGGATGGTGACCACACATCGGGACCTTTAAGTGCAAACCCGGTTTCTACGGTACCCTTATTTTCTATTTATTTCTTATCTTTAAGAAATTTTATTTACCTTTTGCCTACACAGAGACCACAACCTATTTCTTTTAAATTGGTAACAAAAATAAAGGGCTCTTATAAATTGAAGTAGCTGTCTTAACGACCATTTCCTTATTGAGCACTATGGGCGATACTAACCTAGGACAGGGGTCGGCAAACCGCGGCTCGCGAGCCGCAAGCGGATCTTTAAAGGGTCAGTTGTAGTTCTCCAAGTACAGTTCATATTGTTCATAGTCGTTATGTTGCCCTACTAAAATTTGGTATACTATGAAAAACCTGAAACAGAAAACTGCTGCCTTTGGGCTTCTGATAAATATTCTAAAATGTTTGCCGACGTCTGTCCTAGGGGATCCCGCCTGCGTAAGCTATGTCGGAAAGTTCCTATTAGTGTATTCTCTGAAGGCTTCGGCACTGGAAAACGGGTTGTCATGGTATGCGCCCACGACCGACATACCTGACAATGGCGCGAACCTATATAACACTGAGCATGCCGCGAGATGGTGTACCTACGTACACGACTCGGCCTCTGCTTATTGCTCAATTTACTGGAGTGTCGTCCAAACGTCATTTTTTTTTTAAATAACTGCGTGGACTCGCGTCTCGTATTGATCTATCGATTATAGTTTTCTCAATACTATATCAAACATAAATAATTGTTTTAATACATTTGACTATATTATGTTACTGTGCGTAAACTTAAATACTGCAGAAAACATTTTCATAATAAATCAAATCAGTCAAGCAAAACCTTCCTAATAGATATTCAATGTCACAAAGCACCATTAACACGACACAACATTCCTTTTTACTATAATTAACAGCAATTTCTTCATGTCCGTTATTTTACATTATGACGCTTCGAATGCTTTTTTATAAATTAATTAAATATAATGACCACTACGTTTATACATTGCCATGCCCCATCGCGGTGACTCCTGTGATCGGGTGATGTGTTGCGCAATACAGCGTTTATTCAATTACTCGTGCGTTCAAAACGTACTATATTTCTAAAGCGCTCTAAGTCGGATATATCTCTATGAAATTGTAGACTTTGATTACTCAAAATCGGAGATCGCAGAAAAAAACAGCATAAAGAAACATTGAAGGTCATTCTGACTTAGACTTTTTGCTACTCCCAACCCGCATGCATTTTATTTTTATTTGCATTGTTCATAGTGTTTGTTATTTTTTATGTGTGGAATATTTGGGTACATTTTTTTATTATTTTTTTATACACTTCCAGACTCTTTCTTTCCCCAAATCGGAGAATGCAGAAAGCGACTTGCAAAAAGCGACTTCAGAGGTGATCCTCTTGAGGGAGGAGGAAAGCAAGCTCAGACATGAAAATCTACAGTTAAAAGTGAGTTTCGCTTGTCCCTATTTATATAAATATTTTTAATAATGGTGTTTCTATACCATCTTTGCAATCCCTGTTTAAAACAATGCTGCATTGCGAATTAGTCCTTTTTAACCACATGCACGTGTGGTTTGGTGTAAGACAACCAGTTTGCATAACTAAAAACCCCATTTTTGCGTGCAACTAAAGAAATCATCCCCGTTAATATCATAATGCGAACGTGTTTGTAATTAGTTGTTTATCCTCGCTTTACATCACGATTCCATTGAATTTTCTGTGATGAACCGTACCGAATAACCTATCCTAGAGAGTGAGTTGTACTTTGTTCTGGATCCCTCTTTGCGATGGGTATGCCTGGCAAATTTTAAGCCTTAGAAGACAATATCTTTGCTATGTAGGTATGTACATAAATACTTGAGTTGAGACCTACATTGGCGTGCGTTTAAAAACCGTACAAAAGAAAACTTCTGAAAAAAATGACTCGTGGAGAGGTGTCAGACTATCAAGTGTGTTTGTTGTATGTGTCTTCATTCACATACGTCTGCTATCCTTACTGAAAGTGATGTACCTACACTTCAACTTGTACACTGTACATGTATATATTCTTAAATGCGCAATTAGCGTCTGCTGTTTGACGCTAATTAATAATAACTTGCAAATTTTTTATACATCTGTTTTATTTAATTTCCCGCAAAGCACAGCGACTGCATTGAGCATACATAATTATGTTTCACAATACTACCTGTGTATTGTGCGTGTCATAGAATGTTATCGTTCCATTAATTGCTATGAAATATATTTGATAAAATTGAATTATACTACATGAGACAGCATTTCCAAACCGCCAATCTTGGACTCATGACATGACGTAGTAGCGAGATGAATGATTAGTAGATTTTGTTTTATTAGACTGTTTCTAGAAGATGTCAATAGACTAACTTGATCGGATCTGGATCGATAATATATAGTACGTATATTTTTGAACCTTATTTTTAACTTTGAGAAAGTGCATTTGAGAAGATGCTGCCTGAAGTACCACTTAAAAAATCCTGAAGTCTCGCCTTTAGTGGCTGCGGAGCTCTGCTGCAGAGTGGTAAAATAATTCAACAGCGCTCTTTAGAGTATTTTCAATTACTTATGCAGCTGTGTTACATTATATTAATTTACTAAGAATACAGGGAAGCTCAAAATGGCCTTTGTTGTCGATAAGTACCTATGTATAATCTCGATTCTTAACGCACTGCGAAGTAATATATTGAAAAAGCAATGATTAAATTAGACGATGACATTAACAAACCAACGCTGCGTCATAGATATTGCATATTTTGCCCATACGATACCGATTCCGATTCCTCTGTTGCCCGTGGTCCACCTGCCTAGTTCACCTAGGTGGACTACGGGAATTTGTTTTTTCCCGTCGTCCACCAGAAAGTCCATATGTTTATATCGTAGTATTACGAAAGAAAATAAATGGATTTAGTACCGAGATGCCTACTATCGGCGGCCCAAAAGCTCCATGCCGGCGCCTGTTCGCAGGCGTGATCAGGAGCATGGCGCTCTACGGGGCTCCAATCTGGGCCGACAAACTGTTGCGGAAGCACAGGGCCCTCTTGCAGCGCCCACAGAGGACCATCGCCAGGGGTCGTACTTTTGATGCCGATGACAGGCAAATGACGTCAACCTACATACAGGCTGATTTAGTTAAGGTATTACATTGATTTACCGTTACCGTAAATTACCGGTGTCGTTTAAGTTATGAATTAATTACATTTTATACTTTCATTGTTTGGTATCAATGGTAGAATACATTTTGTAAATAAAAATCTATACGTCTATTTTTAATTTTAACGGAAATTTGGAAATATCAATCGGATATGCGATTTGATATATACTTATCCGAACTTATCATATTTATGCGGTCGCTTCTATATCAAAATGCGTTTCTGATTTATTATCCAATTTCCCGATTCAATAAATAAGGTAACACATGCAGATACATCTTGATTTATAAAATGGCTTGTATCAATGACACCAAGTAATGACAGTAGTGATAATTAAGTAATTCATAGCTTTTACGATACCGGTAATTTCTGGTAACGATAAATCAATCTAAAACCTAAAATGAATCATGCCGTATAGCTTGACGTCATTTTTACGTCATCGGCATCAAAAGTACGACCCCTGACCATCGCCTTGAGGGCAATACGGGGCTACTCAACCGTGTCCCATGCAGCGGCATGCCTCCTCGCCGGCACCCCGCCCTGGGAGCTAGACGCCCGGGTGCTGGCGGAGAGGTATAGAGCGAAGGTGGAAGAAAGGGCACGGGGAGTACACCCTTTCTTTTTTTTTGACCCGGAGAAATGCATAAAACTGCATACCACTACGTAACCTAAGGCCTTCGGGGGTGACAGCCAGATGTTACGCATTGGTTTTGTGGGGCTCTCCGCTCCAGAAGGGATTGGGCTACCCACTAAAACTCTGGGATGCTTCCAACCTGTGCCTTCCCGGTGATGGAATGGGAATCTACAAGCGCCACGCCATCACCAGCACCCCTCTCCGAAAAAGGCACACTGTAGCATGGCCAATGTGCCTTCCCTCACCTGCTTCCCCCCGACCAACCGGGCCGTCCCCCGGGGAAGCCAGGGACTGGCACCAGGCACACCAGGTCGAGACGTGTATCCGGCGCCAGTCCCACCCTCACCGCCACGGGAGGACAAACGCCCCTGCCCCGCAGCCGTCCACGGGAGGACAAACGCCCCTACCCCGCAGACACTCGCTCGTCCGTTCCTGACCGTCGCCAGCCCTCGTTGCTGGGGCAGTCAGGTTTACGGACCATGATGGACGAGTCCTCTACGTCCCGCTAACGGAACGCAGAGGACTAGTCCACCGCCACCACGCAGCAGCACAGGTCACCCGTCTGGTGCCTGTCCGCAGTGCTCTCCAAAAGGAGACGTCGGAGGGATGCTGCCCGTGCCCGACGCTCCACCCTCGCGTGCCGCAAATGGAGAGTCCTCTAACAGAGGAAACCTGGTGCGGGACCCCCTAACCCCCCCTGACAGGCTCATTCGCAGCATCAGCAAGTGATCAATTAGGAGCCCCTAAGAAATCACTGCTCGAAAACGTTGCTCCCGGGGTACACCGGCCAAGACGCTTCCCTTTCCTGCGGATCAACCGGATCAAGAGGAATGAGAAGAACCCAGACACTCTGGGAGGTCCCTGTCTAGCACCCCACGGGGAGTACACCCTGCTTCCGAAGAAGTGGAACGCGCGCGTCGCTTGGCGGAAGAGCGCCTGAAGGACCGGTGGAAGAACGACCTGGAGGATTCCCCCTATGGAAACCGCACCATAGGGGCACTCCTCCCGTCGTTCGACCCCTGGTTAAAGAGGGAGAATGGGGCCCTAACATATCGGCTTACGCAGGTATTGACCGGACACGGGTGCTTCGGTCACTACCTGCACAAGGTAGGGAGAGGGTCCCAATGTCACGAGTGCGGGGAGCCTGGCGACGTGGCCCAGCACACGTTTGCGGTGTGCCCACAATGGGCAGAAGAACGCCGCACGATGGTGGCGGCGCTCAACACGGGCGACCTCTCGCTAGAGTTCAACCGAAATTTCGGTTTTGGCCTAGTTTCGGCAAAAAAAACGGGTTTCAGCTGCCATCCGGCCAAAACTACAGCCGAAACCGAAACTGAATTTGAGGGGTTTCGTGCTGCGATCGGACAGACTTTATTTAAAGAACACAGCTAATTTATTTGAAATAAGGAGTTATAATATGTTATAATTAATCATTACTCTAAATATCAGACTAAATGATTAATACGTTACTTATTAAAAAATGATTATGATTGTCATTTTTGTTCTTCCCACAAAAACATGACCTTATATGGAAGTTTCGGTTCTTGTTTTGGCCGAAACTGAGATCAAAGCCGAAATTCGGTTTCGGCCGTTAAAACTAGTTTCGGTCGGACACTACCTCTCGCTGAACAGCATCATGTCAGCCATGCTGAGCAGCGAGAGGAATTGGGAGGCAGTGGCCTTCTTCTGCGAGAGAGTAATTTCGCAAAAGGAGGCCA
The DNA here is from genome assembly GCA_947034925.1 of Eudemis profundana. Lineage (NCBI taxonomy): Eukaryota > Metazoa > Arthropoda > Insecta > Lepidoptera > Tortricidae > Eudemis > Eudemis profundana. The sequence goes on from OX344794.1 coordinate 35,705,143, forward strand.
AGGAGCGGAAGCGCGAAGACAGTGCTGATGCGCACCCGCTCCGGCGCAGGCGAAGGGGAAGACGGCGCCTGCAGTACATGCAGGCCGCCGTAATCTGATACCCCACTCAGTAGGGCCAGTGGGCTGGGGACCCACACTATACGGCCCTACACGCCTGGGGGGGAGGGTCATGGCGTTTCTGACCAAGCTGTCGGCTATAATGGAGTTACCGTGTTCTAGAAACTTATTCTAAGCCGACCAAGCCCTCCTACTTCGCTGCCCTCTGTAAATAAGAGTGCACCCGCGGCAACCTCATCCGTCTTACCCAAGCAGTTTGTTACGGCTGGCTCAAAATCGGCTCTGGAGAGGCTTCTCGAGCTTGTCACTGTTGTAGACCTTGACAAGCTCGTCGATATCGCTACAGAGCCCGAAAATTAACCAATGATGAATTATCCACTTAAAATTCAAAGAAAATATCTATTATGAATCAAAGATATAATTAAGAAAGTAATTATCACTACACAAAGTAATAAACCGAAACTTAAATTCAGTCTGTAATTAAAATTATTTTTTGCAGATTTTTGTTCAGACGGCGTTGTTTTTCGCGATCGAAATCGTTACACCCCTAGTTATTTTCGTACTAGTGACTCGCTCGCGACTTCTTACGCGGAGCTGAAATAAGTTAAAAGTCTCTTTCGCTTCGGCTTAACCGGGTAAAAAGTATCATATGCGCGAGCAAACATGGTCTTGCTACGTTTTTATTTATTATATGTATCAATTAGTGACAAAATAGTTAAAAATAATAAAGTAAACACTCCACATACCTATCAACCTCCTCCTCCTCCCAACAGGAAAGTTTCGGGTGTGTTTTTAGAGTTCCGTACCTCAAAAGGAAAAAACGGAACCTTTATAAGATTACTTGTCCGTCTGTCAAGACCCTTTATACAGGGTGAATTATAAATCGTGAACCGTTATATTTTTTTTGAAGTCTATACATAGGTAACAATAACTAACAATGCTTTTAAACCTTTTTTTTTTTAAGAACCTTAATTGTCACCCTACATTCATGTTTCGTACTTGTCATGAAAATTTCAACATTAGATATCCATCCTCCCAATATTGAAGTTGGCTGGATAGAATTTTGGCACGTATTGTCAATAAATGTCAACATCGTCGACATTGTCAACATAAGTAGGTATTTAAAAATCGTATTTACTCATAAAATAATTCAGTTTTATTACGATTAATGGTAATAAACGCCTCCACCGTTTTGTTAATAATTAATTAAGCGGGTCTTTAATTGTAATTAACACTAGTGCTCTGTATTAGTCTTAAGTAGCTTTACCGGTAAACGTGGTTACCCTGTATAAAGGTATCGAGTTGAAATTAAAACCATATACTCAGGTCCCTTGAAGCTGTGAAAAAATCAAGCTACTAAGTTAACGTGAAAAAAGATACGGCCGTTTATGCCGCAAAAAACGTAAATTTCGACACTCTCATCAAGCAAACCAAAATGCAAAGGGTACTTTCCGTTGACCTACAACTATGAAATTTGGCAAGTAATACCGTCTTATACTACAAGTATGGGGAAAAATCTGAACACTATACATTTTTAATTAAATCATAAAAAATAAGAGGAGGTGGCTTTACTAAGGGAATCAAAGATTAGAGAGTACCTTAGAGGTATTATATATGTACCTACAAATTTGCACGAAACCCTCGGTGGGCGAGTCCGACTCGCATTTGTCTGGATCTTTTTTATATCTGTTGATATTCAATTCCGCGTATATGGATGTTGGTAAAAGATCCTTATAGAAAAGTTAATTCAGTGATTAATAAATAAACAATATTATCGGTCAATTGAAATCAGTTGTAAGCGTACAGCGAGTCACATAAACTAAGCAAAGTCTTGATTGGCTAATCGATGAAAGTGTTAAGCTAACATGCACACACACGTAGCGTGCGCTCGTTCTAGCAGCAAATACAACAGCATCCGTGTCATCTTCGCATCGTTTTATCGTGGATGCGGTATCGAGTCAGAAACGAGGGAATCTGTAGAAGAACAAAGGTGTGCGACATAACTGTCAGAGTTGGCGAGTTGGACTAGCCCGCCAGCCCATGGGGGGTGAAGATGCCGGAGTAGAGACCACGTAGATACCGGAAAGCACAGCGTGGATTCGCTCCCCACAAGATAGTCTGGCAAAACTGTTGCGATCGTTCGTTGTGGAAGTCTTTGAGGGACACCTTTGTTCTGCAGTGAACGTCTCCAGGTCGAAATAATGATGATTTCCACACGTGTAACGTATGTATTTTGATGGGAAGGACACTTTAAAGGACGATAGGTCGCGTAGACTTCTTTAACTAACACTGCGCCATGCCATATGCGAAGTTTATCACTCGCATGCTCTTTTAGTTACGTTGGGTGAAGGGCTAATTCTATTAAAACAAATAGCTTTTCATCCGTCGATTTATAAACAATATCCATCTATCTATAAATTAACTTAAAACGTTGACCCTGTGTTTTGAATCGCAAAAACTGACGATTTAATTAATTAACCGCGCAAGGGCTGCGTATTGCCAAACGCCGCTCACTCCAGTGCGTTATTCTAACGTAAACATTGTATACTTAGTCGACTACTACCCTTTAACTTTTATAGCCTACTTAGCCGAGATAGTTTTCCTTTTTAATTTCGTTACATATACTACCACCATATTACATGACTACAGTTTAGCTGGTAGAGAGTAGAAACACAAAAAAAACTCGAAAAAATTACGACAAGATTAATATTTAGAGAACCCTGAATTGCAACATGTTTTTTGCAAATGCGCTACTACATTCACGGACAATGAGTCGGACCCTACAAATAAGTTTTTTTTCCAGGTTTTTTTTTTTTCAACTATGCCCTTATTCACAAGTGCTTAAAGGCTAACTCAATTATTTACTTATTCTTTATATAATTTAGCTATAAAACGATTTATACTCTTAAATACGATGTGCATAAAAGAAGAACACGATTTAGACCATTATTTATTTTGGTATTTTAGAAATAACCGCTCATGCCCAAAATACCAGATTCTCAATTTATCTGATTCCTGTCTTACCGCATTCCCATTACATTAGATTATAAAATCGTAAGTTACTAAAGGGTCTAAATGATTTTGGTGGATGTATTATTTTGGGAATCTGGTATACGGAGAACTTGATATATCGAAGATCTGGTATTTCAAAAATCTGGTATTTTACGAATGCGGTATTTTGGAAATGAACAGAAATAACACGACTTATTAAGCTTGGAACCCAAGGACTATGCAATAAAACTGCCAAACGTATAAGTTTAAAGACTAACACAGTCAACATCTATGGTTTAATGCTACATAAATATAAATGAGTTGTTCCTTTATGCTCACTTTAAAATAAGTAGTATAATTTTTATGTCAAAATACTGTTAAGAAATATTGAAAAAATAGTACATTACACAACTAGGGTTGTAATATCCCTCGCTTGCAGCTCGGGCCGCAAACATTTGCGATCTCGGCCTTTCTTTATTACCTCCCGTGTTGTGTACATGATTTTATATCTACACTAGGCCTAGCAACTTAACAACGTTGGAGGGTTTAGTCACTTTTCAGTACTTTGAAGGACAATTTCTCCTAACAGGTTGAATTTAGGCAGCTAAAAAAAAATACGTGTCTGGTATTTTAGAGTACTCTATAACATATATCAAAATGAATCAAATCGGAGTCGGACAGTTGGGTACCTTTCCTTGTTAGTCAGATAAAAATATACAAAACCATCCTTGTATGTCCCTGGACCGAAAATGGTTGAAATCTGTTCAGCAGGTTTGACGTAATAAGTAGTAATAACAACATTCAAGGACCTCCGAATAACGTATACAGTTATATTTATCTAATCTATTTACATACAGTTACCGGTATTGATATATGCATTGGGGTATGCAAACATATCTGACACCACTAAATTCCTATAGCGATGTCGTGTCAAATATTTATGCGTTACGTGTCCCGTTTCATCATATATTTCACCAGTGACTGTACCAGAGATTCGTCGTGTGACTACTCGATCTTTTGTAATACAGTTAATTTTCGTTCGAGTTTTATTATGCATGAGTTTCGATTCGATTTCCAGTAGACGATTTTATATCGTGTTTGTAACATGGGGAGTGTGAATAGGCTAGGTGACTAAAAAAATCAGTTTAGTCCGTCCGTTAGATTAATAAAAAATATTGTTACACGTATATTTTCTTTTGTTTGACAAACAATGACGAGGATACAGTGCTTAGAAGTTTCGAGTGACGTCACTCCGGTACAATTTTCACCTAGGAGTGACGTTACAAGCCCCCTTGTGTCGATTTGTCTTTTGTCGATTTTGAATAATTTGATTAACCAAAAAATACGTGTCCCAAATTTATCTATAACCTAACTGACGGACTAAGTAGAATGATATATTTTTAACCCAGTCGTCATCCCTATTGTTGCAGGAGGAGTTACTGCGCTTGCGCCAGGCGGGCGGGGACGGGCGCGGCGCGGCGCGTCGCCACTCGTACGGGCCCGAGAAGCAGGCGCAAGCCGCCATGATGCCGTGGCTCGCCACCGCGGTCGCCATGGCCCTGCTTGGCATCATCATCGGCAAGTTCCTCATGTGAACGGTGTCCCCGCTGCGGTGACCGGACGCCTAGCACTCACCGCTGTACCGCTCCCAATAGCACAAGATACCGCCTAACAACGACTCTCCCCCGTCCTATGCCTTAATGAAACAAATTTTGTGTAAAGTGAGAGTTTGTTGAAAAAAATAGAGAGCCAATCGCGTTAACGTAACACGGCTAGTACAAAGTTGTATTAATACAGATACGAGTATTGTTACAATTTGCAATATTGGCCACAATCACAGTTTTAGTAAGCCCGGGAATTTACTTACGACCCTTTTTTTTAATCTGTTAGTTACTGGCTCCAAACAATCCAATTATAACAATACAAATACGTTAATGGGAATGGCTCTCTGTCTTGTCCAAAAACTATAAAAATAGACATAATTGCCCTAGGGTTGCAACCCCATATCGGGAAAGGATGGACGAATTGGCAGTTACAGATAGTATTTCATTTTTTTTTCTTGTATATGTGTTTTTTGTGTTTCATTATTCCTAACTGTATATTATGTTGCAACCAACTATTTAGGTTTTCAATTAATTCGCCTTTTTACTGAACGGCGCTGTTGAACCAGCGGCCTGAATAATATTCGGCCTAATACATCGATTAATGAACTGGCTGGCTGATGTTTGGGCCCTTGATAAAATTGGGTATTCCAATAAGCCGCGGTCAGACAGGCAGTCGGGCGGACATGGCAAAAGTATAAAAGTCCTTGTTGACGACGAACTCTAAAAAAATATATTTATAATCATAGTATTCTCTTTTTACGAGCTTTTATCTGTCCCGGTGTCTGTCAGTGTGTCTGTAATCAAATTTGACCCACTTCCCGGTTTCCGATTGAGCAAAAATTTGCAAGAATGATAACACTATATTATTATGACGTGGAGCTGATTTGATGATGGAGCCGGATGGTAGCCATAGGATCATCTAAATGACGTAAGAAAAATCTACCGTGCATGGGCTCTTACATTATTTTATTGTGCAGATTGCGATTGTAAAAAAAAGTACAGTCAGCAATAACATTTTTTTTTGACAAAAACTTATTTTATTATTTATTAGTCGCAGTACTTTATTCCTGGAAACTAATGTTGCTGTCACAAGATATCCTGACACTTCTTTATTCTGACTCATTCATTACTCTTTAAATCTGAGATACGATATTAAGGATATGAAAACGATCTCTTTTACCTTTTACAGTCTGTTCCGTATAGGAATAGACAGAAGATAAAAAAGGTTTTAGGTTGACATTCAATAAATGACATTACTAAAGTAGATGCTCAAAAATAAAATATTGATGATGCCCATACTTTTTGGTTGGCTGAAAATAAAAAAAAGTATCCTTATAAAATACCCAAAGAGCCAGAGATAAGCAACACTCAATATAAATGAGACAGCTCAGAGCTGTCATTATTATATTGTACTTTCAAATAGTTACATCGAATTTGTGTTTTTAAAATTTAATTGTTTCTGTTATAGTTTGTCATTCCTAAGTATTTGGTGAATTGTTATTTGTAACATTCAATATGAGTGATTCTGCGGGGCAGTGGAGGAGGCGTTCGCTCTAGCGTGTGCTGTCACTCGACCATCGCGAAGAAGAAGTGAAACTTTACAGAAAATGTTTGGAATCTCTTCTTCTGTGTCCCTCTAGAGTCTATTGTTATCCGGTATGAACTATAGTTTACGTTATTCCCAATTCACTTCTTTCTTTCTAAAATAACTATCATACAAAGGTTGCAACTTAATATATTTTTTAATGTAGCAGGATATGAGGCGACAAACCTGACACATTGTATTTGTTTTTCTTCATTTAATATACAAAATGGTTTCATTAGGAAAGATATCAGGGAAGGTCGGTATTAGGCGGGATCTTAGACTACAACGCCTCTTCCTCGCACAAGGCAGCTTCACCCTCGACGCCCTTCTGGCCGAGCTACAGTCCTGACGCACGTGCTCTGTAACGGGGTCCATATCGGCTCGCATAATGTATCGTTTGGCAGTATTTTTCCCTGAAACCGTTACTATATCAGGGTTGTTATAAAACAAATGTATCCTATTATGTGTTCTGCAGAATGAGTAAAAAATCCTGGAAGTAACGGTTTCAAAGGACAAAATATAACACTCGAGATATAAAGAAACATTACAGTATGACTTTCAATTTGTATGCGAGCAGAGACCCTCTATGTTAATATTCTTCTTCCGAACAGTCCATGAAACGATCTATTCGTATCGCAAACTTTCCATTCACCTTAGGTATTGGGATTACTATTTCCTGGCCCTTGTTTTCTGAAACTCCCTCAAATTATTATATCGGTCTGATTTTAGATTTTGTTTTGAGCATTTGCTACCAAAAGTATGTAAAGTAATCGTTTTTATAAATCATCCGTAATCGTAATAGTAAGTGTTTGTAAAAAGGTTTAATTAATAGCTTCTCTTTACGTGTACTTGTGTCACAATTGTTTGAGCTAGAGGTATCTGTAAAGACTTGAATATTTAGAATTTGGCTGAAATTTATATACTTATCGTGGATGAGTGTGACATCGTCGCTGTACATTTAGGACTCTTATTACATTGGAGCATTATTAAAACTTAGAGTTAACTATACTGTACACTTGAGTAATTCCGCTTTCATATTCGAATAGTTAATAATAATAAATATGTAGAGGTTTTATAGCATTCATGATATACTGTATAAAGTAGGTCGGTGCAACAGTTAAAGTTGTTAATTAATGATCAGGCACCAAATAATTTACTTGACAATTATTTTATTTTCTTCTTTTCATGCCGAGCTATCGTTTAGTTTGTACATTTTTTAAGAATAAACCAATAGGCTCAGTTTTGTTAGACAAAAATTGTGCTTGACCTTTGCATTTGCTCATGATACAAGTAAATTTCACGTTACAGTCACAACCTCAATGGCTTTGTTACCGACCATGTTTTAGCAATTATGAGTTAAATAAAACCAGTATTACATATTTTGTAGAGAAACCACGCCATCTTTGGAGGGGGTCTCACGACAATCAATCTTTGTAATATGGTTTATGAATAACATTGTATGTAGACTATAACATTGAAAATGCCCTCCAGTTTTTAGTATATAAAAACTTGATGGCATATATTGTACAAATTGTCTGTAATACTATCTAATAGAGCAAAAGCTCAAAATCATCTGAAACAAGTCTATTACTAGAACTATTGGCTGTATCAGACATGTTGGGCGCTTTTCTCTGGCAGATACTATAAGTGACTATTCCATGCTTTGTTATAATATTATGCCAAAAAATATGGTACACTTTAGTATGTAAACACATACAAACATACGCGTATATTTTATGTTATGTAAAATCTAAATAAATAACTGAGAGAATCAGCCATTGAAATAGGATATCCACCCGGATGTAAACATCATACCTATTTCTTTCAGCGGTATGAAACTTAATAATTTATAATAATTGCCTATTATCGATTGATTGTCCAGTAGGTTTTTTATTGACTATTCAACAATTGTTGATAACTATATAAATTGTAGTAAACATACCAATAATAAAAAATGCATACAAAAGTAGTGGAGACAGAAGCAGATCGGTGTAGCGTTCATTATGTTTTTGTCATACGGAGTCGCGCAGTATTTTCCCATGTCCTCTAGTCTTTACTTTAAAATTTACAACGAATTTTACTTAAAACAGTATTAAACCATCACGGTATCACGTTGCACCTCGTATTTAACTGAATAATCGCTTACTGCAGAATACCAGTTAATACTTGCCTTGATAATCGGTGAACATAGTCCCCGTTGCATGCCGACGAGTGCACGCCGGGGGAGAGGAAACAGCCAGTGAGGATTCTTACTTGCTTAAAAAAGCTATTAGAGTTTTAATGCGACCGGTCAGTGTCCGGGCTTATCGTTAATATTTAATATGTTATTTATTTTTGGTCAAAGCAAATAATGGTAATAGTTTAGAACCGCATCATATTTTATATGATCGCAACTGACAGGTCTGTCAGTATAATGGTTCGCTAACCAGATACCACGGTCGACTGGGTAATTTGGTGTCGTCTAAGTTTATTATTTGTCTGTTTTTTTACACGTGATTATCCCCTAATTCTAGAATGTCGAAAAGTCATGTTTAATAAGCACTTGAACGTAGATTCGTGTCAATACATTTACGAGTAGGAAGATTTCTCTCTTGTTTACATGATGCATTTTTATTTTAGTTATATCAGGCGTAAATTATTAGATACTGGGTTGTTGTTTTACACTGACAGATTGAATCATTTGACCCTTTTACAAATTGCATTAATAGAAATAATATGTTGACACTTTTACTAAAAAAGACAACTATATAAAACGATTTAATTAAATTTCATCTGCTCGAAAGGAATTGTTTTTAAATTGTGTGGTGATAGCAAGGATCACCGTCAGCAGAAATGCAGGCAGTACTCTGCTTGTTAAACGTTTTAATCATTTGGTGTAAGTGATTGTGTTATTACTTATTAATAATGTAATGTAGTGTAATTACCGATTGTATAATTGTTTACGTCGCCACGGGCGGACGTGAGCCCACAGGGGCCGCTCGCAGACGGCACTCGTTTTGTACTCGATGCCTGATGGTTGCAGACTGGTTCGCGTAGTTACACCCGGAGATTAACAGGGTCCCTTCAAGACGGAAATAGGATCCGGCCGAAACGCTAGTGTAGTTTCAGGAGGTTTCTGTAAAAAGCCAGAGACAACATTAACACTCTCCGAATGGGCTCCTCCTCTCATCTTGAATGGGTTCTTTTACTCAGCCGTCTGCCTACACCCCAAAGCTGCCTTCGCTCATTCCCAAAATACCGCAATGCTAAAATACCAGATTTTTAAAATACTGGATTCTCGATACGCCAGATTCTCCGTATACAAGATTCCCAAAATAACACACCCAACAAAGTGATCTAGATCCTTGAGTAAATTACGATTTTATAATCTAGTGTAACGGGAATTTGGTAAGACAGGAATCTCATAAATCGACAATCTAGTTTTTTGAAAAATCTGGTATTTCGGGAATGCGGTATTTTGGACACGAGCGGCTGCCTTGCTAGGTAATAAATATATAGCCCATGAAAATCTTGTGAAGTAACACTATTTCAGCCTAGCACGGCAGGAAAGTTATTTTAGATGTCTGATTGAATTCTGCCCTGATTATTGTATTCCACTGTTAGGTTCACCTCTTATTATTTCGAGAGATGATTAATTCATTGGGACAAGGTTATTTTAACGACATTTGTTTTTTTTTTTATTTAACGGAGACTATAGTTTAATTAAAATATCCGTATGGTATTGTTGTTATACTATTATGCTATATTGTATCGTTTTCTGAAATAAAATACTTAATTTACGATATTTATTATTTGCTCAAAGCACATTTCATTGCCTAATGTCACATCTTGTTTTACCTAAATACCTACTGCGTTTCATAACAACTGTTATAATGGCGATGCGAGGGGCAAGTGGCTCGCCATGCACACTCGTAGCACACGCATGTGTAAAATGTTTTGGGGTTCCGTACCAAAATGGTAAAAAAAAAACCCTTATGGTGCGACTCTACGTCTGTCCGTCTGTCACAGCAAGATATCTCAGGATCTACTGATGCTATCGACTTGATATTTGGAATAGTGTTAAAAACCGCTAACTCGAGCCTATTGGACAGAAAAAAATATTTTACTTTTTTTTAAAGGGGAACGAAATGGGATGTCGAAAATCAAAAGTAGAGCTATTACCTATATCGAGTGGGGTATCAAATGAAAGGGCTTCATTTGTAGATTAACCTTTGGTCTGTGTTTGATAAGGATCCTGACATATCTTTAGGTGTAGTCTTTTTGCATTTTTTTTTACAGATAGATTTTTTACTCAATACGGCGCAAATGAGGCTTGAATCCGCGATTTTTACCAATCACGCAGACAAAAGGTAACACTGTATTTATTTATTTTTCTTTAAAAATAGTTTTTGTATTATGATAAAAAACATTAAAAAAAATACCATTCCCCCTATTATCTTCGAAGTTACTAAACAGAAAAATCTGTAATAATTACCAATTATTAATGTTATTCTAATATTACAGGAAAATATAACGGTTTTCCTAACTTGCAACGTTTTTTAGAAATCGCAAAAATCGTAACACATACCTACTTATTTGCTCCTACTAAACTAATCGCCATACAGTTTTTCTTGAACTATGCATATATCTACTTATGAGTTTGTACGGAACCCTCGGTGCGCGAGTCCGACTCGCACTTGACCGGTTTTTTTATGCTTGTAGTTACACTGCTAGCCTTTAAGGCTGTAACAATAAATATTCGGAATGCATGGAGGTAAAGTAAAATCCACAGACCTACGGACTACATTGACAAGTAAATATGAACAAATGTTGCCACAGTTTGGCCAGTGTCGTTCTCATCGATATTAAAATTATTGTTACATCGTAGGTTTAAGGTCCACCCAGACGGGACAATCAAATTGGCAATTTGATCGGCTAATCTATATACCAACTTTTTCCAGTGATTTCGACGGATCAAAAGGTCTGTAGACCCCTAATTAGAGATAAAAATTTAATGTCAAACCAGCAATAATGTACATGAAAATTATATATTTATGATAGTTTATTGAATACATACATTCAATTAAATGAATTAATAAAATTATTGTTCTTTATTTTCAAATTCCCAACAATGTGGTCCATCTTTTTAACAAAAAAAGCGGGTATCTTCAGAAATAGTTGACCACTATTTACAAACTACTTTTATGTATCTAACGATATACGTTGTCATTGCTATTACGAGTGTTTATTGAAATTGTTACGTGTTATTATGGATTCGCAAGATTCGGGACCAGAGCCATGTTCATCAAAATGTTCGCCTCCAACAAAAAGGAGAAAAAATCTATTAGTGAAACTGAAAAAGAGATGATTCATCGAGTTTACGTTTATATTTATAATGAGATGGTAGACAGATTGCAGGACGAACAAGATATCCCAGAGGACATTCATGTCAATAAAAACGAGTGTGTCATGAAAACACCTCTTATTTGAAACTAATATACTTATTTTTGATTTAAACTAGTCTGTTATTTGTACTTTACAACTTGTCGATATGTTGTTATCGACATATACCCTTCACTATTTTTATTTTGCTGTTCCTGGTATCATTTTACCTGTCAGTCATTTGTCAACTCAGTCCGTAGGTCTGTGGATTTTACTTTTGTTTAGGTGGACGCAGCTGAACCTCAGTTCCATGGGAGTAAAACGTTGGCGTGCACTCGAACCAAGGTCATTGTACCTAGCTGAATACAATCCAATATACGGTTTGTATACAGGGTGGGAGGGACTATACCGACATACTTTAGCCATGAATTCCTGGTGGTGTGACGAGTAAAAAAAGTTATGTGATGTATAGTCGAAAAATGCTTACTTTCAGAGATATTCATTATTTTTTAAATGAAAAATCCCAAGTGTGTAACAAGCCCTAATAAATGTGACTAAGATAGTTTTACTATTTTTTTAAATCCTTTAACTAAACAGCAATTAACTTTCGCAGTATTTGATGGTAAGCGACTACGAGGCCAAAAAATTGACCTTTCGTTTCCATTTTAGCTTTTTTTTCTTTTTGATAGGTAACTTTTCCTCCAGTATAACGAGGGGCTGAATTTACTGATTTATTTTGTTCCATAAGACTATTAATCTAAAATGACAATATTCAACCCATGTTGATATAACATTATTTACTCGTCACACCACCAGGAATTCATGGCTAAAGTATGTCGGTATAGTCCCTCCCACCCTGTATAGCTCTTGTGAGTTGTAGCCCTGTCTAAAATGTATGTATTATCGAGAGTAGATTTTGTGCGGGGCTAACACGGTGGCCGACCCCGCCGGCGTAGTGCATGTGGAGTTGACCGAGCGCCGTCCGGGTCGTCGCGGTTTTGTCTGTCCAAGTAGTAGTTGGCGTCGTGTATGCAGAGCTGGGCATTAACTCGTTAATCGTTAATTAACGAAGTTAATATTTCGATATGCGGTTTAACTTTTAAGTTGATTTTATAAATCGTTAACTTCCGTTAATCTTCCCCAAGTCCGTTAATCGTTAATCCATTATCTACGATTTACTAAAAAGATACCGCGCAAAACGCGTTCTGACAAGTACGTTCGGGCCGATCGACAAGTGCGGTGCGGTTCACTTACTATGCGAAAAAAATCGATCCATGTGCTCCATTTAATCGTTTCATTACTTAGCGCCGGCGCTTAGAGCAGCGGTCGGCAACCGCTTAGCAGCCAAGGGCCACATAGTAGCTAAAGAACGTGACGCAGACCGCACTTGGTTAATAATTTGTGATTTTAGACTATTCGGAATATATTAACCGGAATATAGGTCCGCAAGTGAGCGGTTCACCCGTCGCATGCGGCCCGCGGGCCGCAGGTTGCCGATCGCTGGCTTAGAGTGACGAGTGTTTTGTTTAGTACCTACCTAAACAAATTACTACCTACGTACTGTTTGGATTTCCGTGACTTTGAATCTGTACTGTCCGTGATAGTTTGCGTTTGTGCAGTGTGTGTATTTATATTCTTTTTTATTAAAGAGAGAATGTCATCATCATCATGACATCAGCCGAAAGACGTCTACTGCTGGACATAGCATAGGCCTCCCTGCAAACAGTGGCACAATGACCGGTCCTGCGCCTTCGCATCCAGCGGACTCCCGCCACCTATACCAGGTCAATGATCCACCTTGTGGGGGTCTACCCATTCTGTGCCTTCCGGTACGTAGTCGCCACTCACGAACTTTCCGCCCCAACGGCCATCGGTTCTACGTGCAATGTGCCCCGCCTACTGTCACTTAAGTTAGCGACTCGGAAGGCTATATCAGTTACCTTGGTTCTGCTGCGAATAGCCTCATTTGTGATGCGCTCATGGAGTGAAACTCCCCTAGCATAACCCTCCCCATTAATCTTTGGATGACTTTGGGGTCGTTCTCTCATTTCGTACAAATTGTTGGTATTCTCTCGCGTTTTCATATTTCCTTGAATTGGATCTAATAAAGGGTTTTTTTATGGTTTAGAACTCGTTTATTAATATGTTATTGAGAAAGGCACCTTTCATAGTTTATTATTTTTCAAGATATAAGCCTGCCGGTAATGAATTAGGTACGTGCTGGTAATGAAATTCGCCAAGATGGTAATGACTTACTAACGGAAGGAAATGAAATCAGCTTGGATAGGAATTTTACCTCAGGATGGTAATGACTAAATTATTCAATATAGGAATAAAAACTCTGTTTTTATAAAATTTACACTCGTATATTTCTGATTGTCGGAAACTGAAATCTTACAGCAAACCAAATATAAATTTGACGTAATAATACGTATAAACAATTAACAAATCAAATTAGTGCATGAATCTCGTAGAGCGACAGACTACTTCCCTAACACCATTCGTTATCCTGCGGAAATTCATAGGTACACTAAGACACTATACAATATGTTACATGGTACTTATTACATTTATTTATAAAAACTTAAACATAATCGAAACCAAATTCTTAGAAATGTTTAATATTAATAAGATAAATCAAAACGAAAATGAAATATAGACGATAGCCAAATTATTTTTTTGAACCTATTTAACGATATTTTAAACATATTTCAGCTAAAGGTTTTTTAGCTCCATTACTCAAATTTCTAAATAATTTTAAGTTCGTAGTTATTTCTACTGTAAATTTTATTGTTACAATTTAACTTAGGTAATGTTAATTATTAGTTGTACCTTTTTTTGTAATATAACCAATATATACACTTTAGTGCCATATGTTCAAAAACAATTTTCAAACTAAAGTGAACTAAAAATAATGTATCAACAGAAATATTTTTACTCTGGTAATTAACTGTCTGATCTAATTTAAACTAAACTATCTATCATCTGAACAAGCTAACGAACATAAATCAGTCTATATAGTTTCCATATCACATATTTTAGGAGGGTTTAGTAATTTAGTATACTATAGTTGTGACATGTTTTGTCACCACTATAATATGGAAAAAACGTGAAAACTAGTAATGGGATAAATAGTTCAGTCATTATACAGGGTGATTGGAAATTCGACCTATTCCTTGAAAGGGGTTATTCTAGAGCTTATTTGCAATGATTTAAGGCCAATCAACCGGGGGTCAAAACTAAATGGTTATCAAGTTATTTGACTTTTAAGTTATTTTTTTTAAAACCCGCCTTTCGATCTAAAACTGCTAATTGTGAAAAAACTACTTAAATTAGGAACGAAAAAGAGCCATCATCTAATAGCCAATAAATGATTGATTACGAAAAATCCAAAAAACATGCCAAAACCTTTGAAAATGTTACCAATAAAAGAATTTGAAGTCAAAAGTTTTTGGATTTTGTTCAAAATTTTGTAATTCTTTGAGGCATTACTTAAAAAAAAATTACGACGCTTCGCGTAAAAATTACTAAAATTAGTTCCTCAGTTCATAAGCTTTCTAAAAAGGTAGAATTGTTGACATTTTTTGCATAACTTTTTAAAATAACATTAATAATAAGAGAGGGGGTAGGGAATATCACCTAGCGTACCGGACCCTTAATCAGTTTGTTTGTGTCACTTTAGTTTATCCGTGGGTTTTGTTTGTCTTCGGTTTTTTATTTTATTTCATCTTCTTAGGATTGGAATCACTAAAAGTTGCCTTCGGTGATATTTCAATAAGTAATTTATCAATCAGTTCCCGGTTGCGTTAAGTTTGCACCTAATTTGTAAGTTACACCAAGGAAACCAGGTGCAAACTTAAGGCAACCGGGAACTTACAGATAAATTACTAACCGAAATATCACGGAAGGTTACTTTTAGTGTTTTCTAACCTAAGAAGATGAGATAAAATAAGAAACCGAAGACAAACAAAGCCCACGGAGAAACTAAAGTGACACAAACAAACTGATTAAGGGTCCGGTACGCTAGGCGAAATTCTCTACCACCTCTCTTATTATTAATGTTATTTTAAAAAGTTATGCAAAAAATGTCAACAATTCTATCTTTTTAGAAAGCTTATAAATTGAGGAACTAATTTTAGTAATTTTTACGCGAAGTGTCGTAATTTTTTTTTAAGTAATGCCTCAAAGAATTACAAAATTTTGAACAAAATCCAAAAACTTTTCACTTTAAATTCTTTTATTGGTAACATTTTCAAAGGTTTTGGCATGTTTTTTGGATTTTTCGTAATCAACCATTTATTGGCTATTAGATGATGGCTCTTTTTCATTACTAATTTAAGTAGTTTTTTCACAATAAGCAGTTTAAGATCGAAAGGCGGGTTTTAAAAAAAATAAGTTAAAAGTCAAATAACTTGATAACCATTGAGTTTTGACCCCCGGTTGATTGGACTTAAATCATTGCAAATAAGCTCTAGAATAACCCTTTTCAAGGGATAGGTCGAATTTCCAATCACCCTGTAGATTTTGACCCGTTCCTCACGGTTTTACTGTAAAATCAAAAATGGCCGAGTTATCCAAGAAAAACCGTTTTTTTTTTTTGGAAAAAAGACATTTTTCGAATATACACAGGAGCCTGATTCAGTCTACTTTTTGAATTGACACTCCCAGTGACCCCCCCGAGGGACATACGAAAAAAAATCCAAGAACTGATTATTCACGGGTAGGGTCGGTTTTTTGGATATAATGACTGGACTAAAAACAAGTATCTAAAACTATACAATTGACTTATTTCATATGGAGTGCATAAAAGAAGTGCAGTTATTTCCTTGTTTGTAAATATTAATACGCGTATTAACGGAAGTTTAATTTTATATTACGTTCAAATTGACAGGGACTTTAAACTAATCCAATTAAAAATTATGGAAATAAAAACATAAATTTACGTTTGTATTTTAATTAATAAACGTAAATTCACCTTTGTGTTTTACTATTAATGCGTAATTGAGTAGAAACATTATTTCAAAAGATTTAAGTTACCTACTTAATTTAAGGAACATGATTTAAGGTACTTTCCTTATTGCTTTTGTTTTAAATAAACCCTGTATTCATCGCCTTCCTGAGTTATTCGTTACCATCCTTCATCTCTTCAAAATTATTCATTACCTCCCTTACTCGTTCATTACTATCCTGCAAAAATTTGGAGGGGAAAGAAGGTAATGAAAAGGAGATGAATGAGATTTCAAGGGTTGTTTTCAAGTAACTCATTTATTAGTTAACCTTGAATAAAACCAAAACGTCAGCTGAAAGAAAGTAAAACACAACAAATTCGAAATAGTATTTTATGCAACAGTTGTATAAGAAGGTTCAAAAAATGCGAATTGCGTGAGTTGCGATACGAGCCGCGAATGCGGCGAGTATCGCAAATAGAGACGCAATGAGCGTTTTTTGACTTAATTATACAACGTTGCATACAATACTTTTTCTACGACTAGGTTAAAATATAAATTACATGGACGTCACGCGTGTCTCGTCCGGTCTCTCCGAGTGTGTACAGCCGGCATGACAGTTGTGTCTATGGTAAACTTTTTTTTGATATGGCTGGTGACACGATGTGACGATAATTAAAATACTTTTTTTTTATGTTGGCATCAATTAATTTAATTCGGAAAGTTTTGTTTTTCTTATGAATCGTAGGAATTTAATTGTTTGTTAAGTTGGTAGTTGTGAATTTTTATCGTGAAGTTAGAATTGAGCGCTTAATCCTTGACCTAAGTTTAACCTAGATTTAGAAGTCTGTGGATGCTAGCAATAACGTAAAGTGACTATAACGACACTAGTGCTGTTATGGGGAATAGAGTATAGACTTCTCTGAACTCATATTATGTATGTTCTTATATTAGTGTTCGTGACCAAGTAAAAGATAGATAACAGTACAGGAGTAGAAAAAAGCATTATCATTCTAATTGAGTACTTACTGAGTTTATCGCAGGATTGTAATGATAGCACAAACGTGACAAACTCCTTTTCGTGACGTGAGAATTAATTTTTTTTCGCCGACAGTGGCGCAAGCACCTATCTCGTGGTAGCTCGTGGTCGACTGATCAATAAGCGATGTTATTCGGCGGTAGACATTCACAACATGTTTAAATATCGGTATATATGTGAATTCATTTCTCGCGCGGGTAATGACGGAATTGCTGGTGACAAATGTTTAGGTACCTCTAATTTTATAATTATTGTATCATTAGCCTTCCAAATTTAGTTTTAGATTCTCTTTTGAGAATCAATTTATCGTAAAAAGGAAAACATAGGAACATATCAATAGTAGCCATAGATTTTTGGACAAAAAAATATTGCTCTACTGGCATTATACAGGGAGGAAACAGAGGACTACGTTTGTATGGAAAAACTGCCCTCCTGTTTCCTCTTAACGTGTTTGACTTAAAATGTTACCAAAGTCACATATTAACGAAATCACACAGAGGTGAATGAAAAATTGGGGTGTTTTTTTTTATAAAAAATAAACATCAATATTGCCAGCGTCGAATATTGCGTGCCTCTATACCTAACAACTTAAGTAATAACTCTGCATTCATAGAATCTCTTAAAATCACGTACTTTACAAAATATCCTTGTTAAAGCTCTTTTTGCACGAAATGAGAGAACGACCCTTTGAGGGCATTTCTCCAGAAATATGTCTGCGGTCACCTCATTCATGTGGCCCTTTTTCATACTAAATGTATGGAGACAGATGAATGAGTCGCAGACATATTTCTGGAGAAATGCCCTTGAGCCTGCTACTGAAGCTCTAGCTTGCTATGCTTCTTAAGGCCACTTAGGCAAAAGAGTGTACTATGTAAGTAATGCAATTTTTATCACGTGTTAACGAATTAGCGATTAACGTTAACTTCCGTTAAATCCTCCGAAATGTAACGCTTTATTTAACGTTTAACGAAGTTAACTTTTTTATTAACGGATTAGCGATGAACGAAGTTAACTATGTATTTGATTAACGGTGCCCAGCTATGCCTATATGCTGTCACATTTGGCTAGAAAATGGGTGTGACGTACTATATGGATGACCCCAAATCATAGAACGAAAAAATTTCACGTGTGAGTTCCATTCTTGCAGCGGCATGACATTTTAAACCCGTCAAAAACAAAAGACTTGCGTATATGACAAAAAGAACATAGAGGTTAGATACAGCGTCATAAAAGGTTGAAATTCCGGATTCCGGATACATAAGTAGCAGCCCTCGTACCTACGCACGACACGAGTTTTTGTTCCCGAGTCATGGATGTTTTCTATTTAAGTATGTATTTATTTATCTATATAAGTTTTATGTATTCGTCTAAAACCCATATAATACAGTCGCCATCAGATATATCTGAGCTGTCAGTGTACTCATAAATATCTGAACACGGCTCTATTTTCATAGCATTAGAGCCGTGTTCAGATATTTATGAGTACACTGACAGCTCAGATAATTATATCTGATGGCGACTGTACAAGCATGGTGGTGAATCTAAATAGGGTCCACTTTGTCGCTTCTAGTTTCAGAGTTACGGGCAGTTTAGTAAAACTGGGAAAAAATTACCTAAACTCAGTTTTAGTCAGAATTAGATAGTCTAACAAATATATGATTTCGATTTCAGAGCTTGAATGATCTTTTTGAGCACCTTTTTGAACGCTCAAAGTTTAGTGCCTTGGGTACCACTTTGTCGCTGCCTAAATACTACGACCAAAATCTTATTTTTTGTTCGCTCTTTCGTGTCGGCGACTTCAAGGACGTTGTCGCCGTCACGTCAAGAGCGCACCACCCCCTCCCCACCCTCCCACACCTAAATACAAAACTGCAACTCATTTCTATAGATAGAATTGTTCTCCAGGCATACCAGAGTAGAAAATTTTATGCAGGAGTATAGGAGGTGGCCCTTTTGATGGAAGGAGAGTAGGAGTGTAAGTAGGTAGGTAGGAGGATAAGTGGGTAAGAAGGTAACTAGGTAGGAGGGTAAGAGAGTAAGTGGGTAGGAGGGTAGATGGATATGGGGGTAGGTGGGTAGGAGGGTAAGTGGCTAGGTAGGTAGGTATGTATTAAATTACTTTTCTCAAACATGCAAAGAAATATTGATATCATGTCACCGACTTACCCACGTGGGTATGGGTAAGTATCCATCTACCTACTTACACTCCTACCAGCTTACCCTCCAACCCGCTTACCCTCCTACCCACTTAGCCTTCTAACCACTTACCCTCCTACCTTCATATCCACCGACCCTCCTACCCGCTTACCCTCCTACCCACCTACCTTCATATCCACCGACCCACATACCCTCCTACCCACTTACCCAACTACCCACCAGTAGCGTGGCGTTCAAAGAACTCGATTCCTGCCGGCTTGCCTAATATCAGGCATTTGAGCACCTTATTCTACAGCTCTTAAGGAAAATGTGCGCCAAATCTGCACCGGCTTACCCAAGGATATCTTTTACGCCACGCCACTGCTATCCACCTACCTTCAACTCAACATAATAGGAATTCAACATTTTAGGAATTCAACATTGTGGGCCGGAAGGGTTTGACCGAGTTTGACCCGGAACATCCAGTGTTATTCCGAACTGTTGAAAGATTGTATGAAAATCAGGTATTCTGTTGAATACCTATGGATAAATTATAGTTTGAGTAATAAAACTCTATAACATTAACACACATCTGCCTTTATTTAAATAATTAAATGATAATTACATAACTACGAACTACAATATTTAATCAACAGTAGGTATTCGCTGTTATTAGACTTTAAGACTGAAAGAAATATCTCTACCAATGTAATGAGACTAAATTGATGATATTGATTATAAAAACTAGGCTCTGAGTAGAATGTTTCAGTCGTAGAGTATAATTAAAATTCATCAAGTAATATAACCAATTTCTAAATATATTCAACATCAATTTTAATTTGAACTACATTAACAATACTCGCATGTGCCGGGGTAACAGCACCTTCAAATAAATAATTTAAACTTACGTTAGCGGTTTAATGTAAGCAGAGCGGAAGAAAAGTTATTCTCAATAGGTACTAGGACGGACAAAAATGTTCATTACAGTTTAGGCCGCTCCAGTAAAATCGCATCTCCGTTTCGCGCGACAACCGATGTATGCTCTCAATGTCCGAGGTTTTGCAGCGCCTAATGCCTACATCCTCTACAATCACCCTTTCCAACGAGTATGTGCGAAAGAGAGAAATGTTTTTACGAATAACGGTATCGTGTACACAGGTGCAGATTGCAAGGGAAGATTATAAGCAGGGAGCGTACTTTTGGCGCCGATGACGTAATATGACGTCAACCTACGTACAGCATGATTCACTTTAGTTTTTAGATTGATTTATCGTTACTGGAAATTACCGATATCGTAAAAAGCTATGAATTAATTTTATCACTACTTTCATTACTTGGTGTCCAATGGTAGAAGCCATTTTATAAATCAAGATGTGTCTGCCTGTGTTACCCTATTTATTGAAACGGGAAATTGGAAAATAAATCAGTAACGCATTTTGATATAGAAGGGACCGCATGAATATAATATACTCGGATAAGTATATGTCAAATCACATATCCGGTTAATATTTCTATTTATATAAATTTGACGACCGCTTTAGCTTAGTTGGTAGTGACCCTGCCTATGAAGCAAGAGGTCCTGGGTTCGAATCCCGGTAAGGGCATTTATTTGTGTGATGAGCACGAATATTTGTTCCTGAGTCATGGATGTTTTCTATGTATTTAAGTATTTGTATGTATGTATCTATTAAATATATCGTCGTCTAGTATCCATAACACAAGCCTTATTGAGCTTACTATGGGGCTAGTTCGATTTGTGTAAGATTGTCCCCTAATATTTATTATTATTTATTATTTATTTTATTTATTATAAATTAAAAAAAAAGGACATATACATTTCTACTTACAAAATGTCTTCTACAATTGACACCAATCAATGAAATTAAAAATCGGTTGTCTGTAAAGTCGGTTTACTGACGATAGTCGAACGTGATAACGTTGACCTTGACCCTGACTTTGACTTTGACATTGACATTGACTTTGACTTTGACTCTGACTCTGACTTCGACTTCGACTTCGACTTGAGTACCAGCCGCCCTTTTCTCAGCAGCAGCAGTGATTTTCTGTCACGATTGGCCGCCCCTAATATCTGGCCGCCCTAGGCCCGGGCCTACTAGGCCTTAGGGCAAATCCGCCACTGGTCTCTTGTCATTCAATAGAGATTTTTGACAGCCGTATCTTAGGGAATAAGGGCTATTTTATTAACAATTTGTAAGAAACTATCGTCTTAACGACTTTAGTGCTGGAATAATATAAAGTACCTATTTGACAGGTAACGACCCTGCAAGGTAACGGCCCATGACGTCACACTTTTTCGTGCGTGCAGCCGGCTCCATCGAATTATAAGACGTTATCACGTCAAAAATTGAATTAATTAATAACTTAAACGATACCGGTAATCTACGGTAACGGTAAATCAATGTAAATCCTTAACTAAATCCGCCTATATGTAGGTTGACGTCATTTACCTGTCATCGGCACCAAAAGTACGCTCCCAACTAACAAAATTTCGTCATATAAGCGTCGCGGCAACGTAACTTATTCAGACTTTTAGCTTCGGAAATTAGTCATATTAACGTAATAATTACGTTTTTCTACTCCTGTACTGTTATCTGTCTTTTACTTGGTCACGAACACTAATATAAGAACATACATAATATGAGTTCAGAGAAGTCTATACTCTATTCCCCATAACAGCACTAGTGGCGTTATAGTCACTTTATGTTATTGCTAGCAGCCACAGACTTCTAAATCTAGGTTAAACTTAGGTCAAGGATTAAGCGCTCAATTTTAACTTTACGGTAAAAATGCACCACTACCAACTTAACAAACAATTAAATTACAACGGTTTTTAAGAAAAACAAAACTTTCCGAACTAAATTCATTGATGCCAACATAAAAAAAGTATTTTTAATTTAAGTATATTTTAAATTTAAAAAAAAAAGTTTACCATAGACACATACTGTCAGTCAAACGTCATATTTGCCTTGTTTCCAGGTTATTATTAATTTTGTATTTTATAATTTAAAACCTCGTCGTAGAAAAAGTATTGTATGCAACGTTGTATAATTAAGTAAAAAACGCTCATTGCGTCTCTATTTGCGATACTCGCTGCATTCGCGGCTCGTATCGCAACTCACGCAATTCGCATTTTTTGAACCCACTTATACAACTGTTGCATAAAATACTATTATGCAACGCGATTTGGGCCCATTTTACTCAGCGTTTTAGCCATATAAAAGTTATTTAACTGCAACCGCCACCACTTATTAGTCACATAATAATCATCGTCGTGACCACTTTATAGCTATTTAGCTGTATATAATAGCGACTTATATAGCTTTTGTATGACTTTTAATCGTATAAGAGCCATATAACCGTTGAGTTAGTTGCTTATTGGTCATATAATTATCATTGAAGAAACTACTTTACTACTTATTTGATATATAATTGCTACTTTTATGACAAATTTGTGGAATGAAAGCGTCCAGGGAGACTAAACAGAAGACGGATTGACAACAGTGCTCGTGCTACAGCAATAAGCAGCTTAATGTCGTCGAGTATGTTTTTGACAGTTTTATCTAAGAAATATATGGCCATGTTAAACGGTATAATAAATGCTGTTGTGGAAATTTATTTCGCAGACCATTTTACTGATAAAGTATACTATGTTTAATTGTAAATATTTAACGCGCCACCTTAATTATCAGTTATTACAATGTAATTTGAATAAATATTTTAAATTATTACAAAGGAAGCGGCTATATGACTTTTATACCATTAATATGTCATATAACTGCTTCTTATATAGCAAGTTTAGCGGTTTAAGCGCCATGACACCGAAGGTAAATATACTTTAGGGTTCCTTAGACATCATGTAAAAACGTCAGCATATATTTTGCATTTTATTTCTAGTAACAGTTACAACCTGAAGTATGGTTATTGTTGCGGACGTGGATTGTTACTTAAATAAAGAAGATCCATTATGGAGCGATGCTACTGTACAGTGGCCTTGGAGTGAGACTCATTTCGTGATAACGACGGCATGTATTGGATGCGATTGATAATTAAACCCATACATTTTATTGTGTTGGACCAAAATATAAAGAGTCTACATAATACATATTTTTTCTGGTGCCCAAGCTGTTCAGAATACGCAGATTACTCAGCATAATCTTATATGACTCTTTAGTCATAAAAGACGAGAGTAAACGTTTACTCAGCATCACAGTATGACTTTTTACCAAAATGCTGAATAAGATACTTTTATATAACTTGATCTATAATTAGCCATTATATGACTTCATGCACAATAGTCATATAATAGCAACCACGTTACTTTTACTCGACTCTGCCTGACATGTCATAAGTCAGCCATATAAATTACTGTTACTCGGTTAAAAAGTCATATAAGCGTTTTATAAACGTGTCTTATTCAGCAATTTGATATATGACGCTTAAATCATATAAGAAAGTCGAATAAACGTGTAATCGGCATCATAATATGACTATTATGCTGAGTAACTAAATTGCTGCATAAGCTGGCTTTATACGACAGGTACTGTATAATTCGCGTTTATATGACTTTTATACGACTTATTAGCTGAATAAGCTGGATCTTATATGACTATTTTGCTAGTTGGGGCTCCCTGAAGGGAGTTAATGAAAATAGGCTTGTCTCATTTTTTGTATAAAATGTCATTGTTTCTGTTTTTAGAGGATGAAATACGTATCGGGTGCATAAAAATCAGTAATTCGAAACAATTAGCCGAAACTACAAACGTTCAAAGGCAAAGGTGTACTGAACATAATTAATTACCTAAATATAACATTTATATAAACACAAGTTCTAAAAAGTGTATTTAAGTATAGTACATGGAATACTATTTAATTCATAAGAATTTAAGGATTCTGAAAATACCTACTTTTTATTTTTCTTTTAAAGCATAAAATCATACAATTTCAGAATTTGGGTCTATTATATCTTTATAATAATGTGAATTTCAGCATTGGTGATTTGGAGTTTCCAAGACTTTGTAAATAGGTACAGTTTCTTGTAAAATTAAACACATGGATAAACCAACCAGTAGGTTTAAACATTCATATCTTAGTAAACCGAAGAATGTTTTCGCGTAACGGTATTTATATTATGACGCTTTGGATCCAATTTGACTGGTATTACACATCTGCCACAATATGCAAAAAATATATTTTACACTAATCAAATATATACTCAGAGGAAAAAAAAACGTAAAATAAAAAAAAATACGTTTTGACACTTCAAAAAAGTTCATAACTGATTTGAGCTGATAGTAAAAATCGATTGGTGCCATTCTGAGCGTGGACTCTCTGGGTGAATTGCTTGGCCTCTTATATATATCATTTCATCAATTAGAACAGCACACTTGCTTTTCTTAAGCATATCTTAATTAAAAGGGTAGAAAATCGAATGAAAATCGTTTCAAATTTTGTCAGTAGGTAACTCTAGATATTCTCTGTTTTCTTAAATGTACCTATGGGCAGACTTATTAATAAAGTACAAAATCGATAAAACCTTCCTTTATCCCCGACATTCCTTCGCACCATTAAAAATTAAAACGCTATTGTGATTACAGTCTAATATTAATGCATTTTACGATTTTTATGTTAAGTTAATTTCTAAAAGAGGATAGCAAAGAGATGCAACATTTTAAAGAGAAAAATTACTCCTTGAATTTTTTCCATGCAATTATTTAATTCCTGTCTAAGATAGAGATGTTCAATTACACCATACACTTTTAGTTTTTTACGGTTGTTTAAAAACTTATTACAGCTGCCAAATGGTTGAATGGTTGACAGCAGTCATACAGCAGTAATCAGTCGTTAAAAATAATAACTAACAGAGCATGGTAAATTTGGGCCTTATTAAAATTATGATGTATCTACACATAGTGCGCTGGTAGACTGGCAAATTATTGTAGAACCTATATACGCTACAGATACAATATGGTAAAAATACTGTGTCTTGCTAGAAATGTATGAGATTCGTTTGCTATCGTCTAATAGAAATAAATGTGTACAAATTAAACATGGCTTAATCTTATTTCTTACAATTATAACAATGGCTGATGCAGACCAGAAATAAAATACATCGAATACTGTGCATCACTGAGATCATTCCGAAAATTAACCTAGATTATAATGATGTTAATTCTATAATACGCATGGCTGGTAAAAGCTTTTAGCGTACGAAACGTACGTGAGGCCGTAAATCAATATACATGTATTTGCAATAAGGTTCCACTTATAGTTGTTTCTAGATTTATTTTATCATACAATATATTTCGCGTAGTACTTAATAATATATTACTTAGAATTAGGAATAAATAGTTATCTTATTTGCACATCCTTGAATCCAGCCTATACCTAAACGTAGGTAATACCAGTGTTGCTTTGTACACGCGGTACCAGCGACACGGTAATGCACATTACAACCAGCATAGTATTTTCAACGAAAAAATTGTCAAAATATAATACATGTAAGTACCTAAAACTTCTCATTACAAGCGTTGCTACTTTACACTTACTTAGTATAGTAAATGCTTAATTATATAAGTATACATACATTGAGATTCTAAGAGTGTACAAAATACATATTTTATATTTATTTTGCACAAAAATTATTGAAGCGTCGCAAAATAGTTAAAACATTATATGTATGTAGTATGTAGCTACATTTAAGAATCCTTGCCTTAAAATATTCCTGTCTAGATATATATATTGTACCTACAAATCGCTCCTTCACTTTATAAACTTGTGCCCTTTGCCATGTCGTTAAATTTTAAAGGCATAGTTAATACAATAAACAAGTGATGCCTAAACTTTCAGTAGTATAATAAAACAATAAATCAAATCAACGTCAATTTAAAATCTTACCACTTTTTAAAATATTAGATATTTTAAGCTAAATTATATATAATAAATACGTAATAATAAATCCTTAACGCCAAGGAATTCTTATAGTCTGCGTGTTTTAGATCGTGTATACATAATTTGTTTAGTAATCGTTATTAACATAAACGTGCTAAAAATACACTGGGTCTAAATGCCACTATCGAGTAACTATTTTAATGAATTATGCTTTAGGATTTTTTTTATAACACCGACTTTTTGATTAAATCAAGGGAATTAATTATCAGAAAACTTGTATATCCAACATTGTAAACCCTCCTTTGGCTTTGTATTTCCCAAAGTAAAGTTTTAAGTTTTTAACAATATTACCTTATTTTAGACTTTAAACAATGAATGATGTCTTTTTGCACGACTGTTTAAGTATTTGATTTAGCATTCACAGGTGTCATATCGATACCTTTAGACTCAAAGGGCGTAAGCTCCATTAGAACCTACGGCGTTTACGTCCTTTGAGTCTAAAGGTATCGATATAAAAATAAATAGATTTAAGACCATTTAATGATGTTTGATACTGGGCCTGTGGCTAACATTTTCGTCACTGGATTGCTAAAGATCGTTTGAAAGAGACTAATGCTAGGTAGTTGGTGTGCGTGTTTAAAAATTTAACATCCAATCTCGGGCCAGGAGGTCAAATAAATCTGGGTGCAAAACCTACCCCAAATAGATGAAACGTTACATCGATGAGTTTAGCATTGGATATAATTATGAGCTGTAGACATAGGTAAGTGTTTACGAGTATAAAGTGAAAGGTTTGATTGTTTGATTCTACTTTACATTTTTTTAGCGGGTTGCTATTTTATAATTATTATCTATCTAATATTTAATAAATATATTTTATCAAGGTATAAAGACTAAGGTTACAAACACTTTAAGCAGATAAAACCTGTGATCAGTGATGTAAAATGCCAGCAGGGGTTAATTTCTATTAGGTATATTAAAAGTACTTCATGTACGCAGTTTCGGAGATATTTTCCTAACTGTGATATAATAAAGTCTATCGATACATAATAATTCTTATCTAGAATTACTGCCGAAGACTAAGATACAATACAAATAATAAACAGATTGCGGTGCCCATGATCATTAGTTAGTTATTGCACGAGGAAGGAGCGTGCTAAAGCGAATTACAATATTTGTTTATACATCTATTTTTAATACAATATTAGAGGCGATCTGCCCTCGCCGAAGGTTTGATAGTAAGCTGGTGCCAATTTTCCCAATCTTAGGTCCCAATTTTAGACGAGTTTTGAAATTCAGATAGTAATATTTAAGAAGCACTAAAGAAACAAAATGTAACTGTATCTGTGTAAGTAAACGGGGACCTTTTCCTATGACACTCACTGAAAGCAGTTGTAGTCGTTGTCCTCATCGTAAATCATTGTTACTATTGAACATACATATATTAAACTTCAATAATTAGTAAAGGCTCCGAGAGACGCTGCGGAGTATTTTACTAGTAACAATGTTTGATTACACTTACATTGAAGTATTACTATGGATTCGACGGATAAGGTTCCTGTAAATGCCTATGTCACTATTACTAGTCCTAAGAACACCAGTTTCATTACTTCTATATTCATAATATAGGTTACAGGTGTCAGTGGACCGATGACGAAAACAACCAGCATCATGTCGAGATTGAGGCGTGCGGCCCTAAACAGAAGGATGGTGGTGCACTTTAATCGACCCCGAGCCAAGTAAATTAAAAGTAAGAGCTATTCACGACCAACTACAGTAGATCAATACTGAAAATGAAAGCGATTAAGCATACATTTGGACCGGGCCAGCCTGACGTACGACAATGTTGCTCGCTCTTACTGATCTACGTCGATGTTAGTAGTTATGTCTCCGAAGGTAGGTTCATCTTTGAGGAATGTGCCAGACCGCTGCATCACCGGGATCTCGGTGCTCTGCTCATGCTGCTCGTGCCGACTCGTGTGCTTGGCTGCCCGGACACTCCTAGTATTGGGTTTCGCTTGTTTCTCTTTAGTCGTCTTTGTTACCATTTTGGCAGAACTAGATTTGGTCGCGTTCATGAGAGAGCCGGGCACTTTGCGCTCGATCGGCGCTTTGTTGCGTTGCGTGTTCAACTGTGGATTGGCCGGACCCGAAGTTCTGCTTGGCAGATTTATTCGCTTTTGGGATTCAATGTTATTACTGTGTTGCGATTGTTGTCTGGTCGCCTGTTGTGATTTACCGTTTTGATTAAGATATACTGGTATTTTAGTTTTCATCTTATTTCCAAGTGACGGCGCGTGCAAGGTAGTCTGATACTTCGTCGACTGGATCGCTGTAACAAAATATCGAATTAAACAATATTTATAGCCCAAACTAGAGTTTATAGTTTTTCATCACACTTGCTCGTAAAGGCTGTTATAATAACACGCAGGCATATAGAGCAGCTCGAGCCGATTTTCTTCCCGCGGGTTACAAAAATCTACCATAACTCCCTCAGGAGGTAAATCTGTATGAAAATCTATAACTCCCGAGGGAGTTATGAGTTTAGTTTTAAAATATAAAACCCACTCGTACGTCATTTCAAACTAAGGAGGTTTCAAATCAGCCAAGGCTTCTTTCCTATATTCAAAACTTAGCTACAAACCCAATTTAACTGTATATAAAACTTATACGGTATATTTTACTATAATTTCAGTTCAGTTCAGTATTGCAATTATTTTAGTAAATTACATTTTGAAAATCGATACAATCAGGCAGTATGGCCAGTCAAGATTGAAAACTAAACGCTGTTCTTAGGATTATCTGTGGAGACTACATTGGAAAAGTTGACAGTTGATGTTGTCTTTTAGCGGGTGCGTTTAGTTTATTCGATTATGTTTAATTTTTTTTCCTCGCAAATGCGATGAATAATATTGTGTATCACGGACAGTAAGCGGGTTACAAACCCAAGTCATTAAAAGACTTCTAATAGACTCTCGTTAGTAATCCCCTTCTTACACAATGTACCATATTGTTTTAGGCTGGTGCACCTAGCCCGACCAAATCGAGGTGGACCGGGACAAGCGACCTGATTCGTCCCCAGGCGCCCCCGGCCCCTACCCAGTCCGATTCCACTCAGGGTGGTCCGGCTAGCGACCTGGTTCGACCCCAGGGAACGCCACGGCCGGCCAACCGGTCATATAATCACTATGCCGCGCGAGTTTGTCAGTTTCAAAATAAAATAAAAAAAAATTAAATAAAAAATAATAATAGGCTGGTGCTACTTACATTCGACGGAGCCTTTGGTGGTATATTTCCTCTTAGTGTAGGTAGCGTATTTGTTGCTGTTCTGCGACTCGCTGAGGGAGTCGGTGGAGGGCTCGGCGGTGCGCGGGCGCGAGGAGGTGGCGAGGCTGTCCTGCGAGATGGCGTGCGCGCGTGCGCCCTCCGCCTCGCGCGAGCGCATGCGCGACGCGCGCAAGTTCCGTGCTTGAATGGGACTAGAGTTTCGAGAGGACTCGCTCGACGACACGACCTTGTTCACCAACTTTTTGGTCGCGGTCGATCTCTTCTCGCTCTCCTTGCACAAACGGGGCTCCAGGTACCTCGGCTTGGTGTTCTCGAACGATTGGAGTCGTCCTTTGCCGCCTAGCCGATCCTGCGACTGATGATTCGTCTTAGCCATGTTAAACTTGGCGCGTTCCTCCTGCGCTTTAGTCGTCCTGATCTTAGGAGGCGCCATCTTGATCGGTTTCCTGTCGCGCAGGTCGCCGTTGCTCCTGAGCACGTCCACGGAGCCGACGTGCGCGGTGGGGCGCGGCGCGTAGGGCACGAACGACTCGCGCACTTTGTCTATGTCGAGGCTGCGCGTGGCGAGCGCGTCGAACGCCTTGCCGGGCTTGGCGTGGTAGGCGCTGCGGGACTTGCGGTCGTGCAACGGCGAGGCGGCGGGCACGACCTGCGGGCCGTACATGATGCAGCCCAGCTCGCGCAGGCGCTTCCTGAGCTCCGGCGGCAGCTCCTTGAAGGCCTGCGTGAGGACGGCGCGCGGCGCGGCGCGGACGAGCGCGCCCTCGCACTGCAGCCGCCAGCTGGCGGCGTGCGCGAGCAGCGGGTCGTCGGCGGGCGGCGGCGCGCCAACGGCGATGAGGTCGGGGCGCGCGCGGTAGGCGGCCGAGTCGGCGGGCAGCGCGGAGAGGAATGCGTAGGCTCGGGCGGCCTCGTCGGGGGGCGCCCACTCGATGGCGGCGGCGAGGCAGTCGTGCAGCGCCTGCGCGGCGGCGGGCGGCGCGGGCGCCGCGAGCCGCACGGCGCGCAGCACGCACACCAGCCGCGGCGCCGCGAAATGCGCGGCCGCGTTCACCAGCCGCCGGCACATGCGCGCCACGCACTCCGCCCATCGGCTATTCTGCAGTGATTCCACTACGACAACATAACAATAGTTAACGATCATTTAAAACGATCAAAGAATGAGGGCGTTTTTGTGCTCGCCAATTGACGCCATTGTAGAGTAGGGTCCTAAAGTATAGCTGTCAGTTTGTTATTATGGGTGTGAAAACGAAAATTACATTTCAATCGTATTTAAAACCGTACCATGAAAATATCGAGCATGCCGCAGTATTGCGTTTAGTTTGGAAAAAAGAGGACATACGTTTCCGAATGATGAAACTGTCTCAAAGCACTGACATTAGTTGACCTGTAACGTATATTTGCCATAAATAATCTCAGATATTGTAAAATATTGATAACATTATTCTAATAATAAATAAACCCGTGTAGCCCCCCCACAAACAGTAACATTCTCACGCTACACTAGCGCCTCTAGCGGCGAAATTTATTCGCGGTAGCCCTCATTCCAAACTGCTCAGCAAACACAACATTTTTCAGATCAATAATTTGTTACAAGTGCCGACTAGAGTAAGCTCGATGCAAATACTCTCCCTACATGTAGCATGTAGGAAGTTTCTACATTAAACAAAATTTATATACCTACCTATAATCCTATTTCAATATTTAAAAAGTATGATCTATGATTAAATATTACTTACCAGTTATAGCACATCCATATACAGTGTCCACCAAATTGTCCGTGGTCAAGTTGATAATGTGCTGCTGGTAGCATTTGTCCAGCAGCTCCTTGGGGAGCGTGGCGAAAGCCTTGGTCGGCCACACTTTAGAGAAGTACTTGGTGATCCACTTGAGACACTTGCGGTAGAGGTCGTCGAGGCTGTACACGGACGAGAGCGGGAAGCACTCGAGCACGCCGGCGGTGCACACCGCGCACGGCTGTAGACAACAAATACATTAACAAGAGCGGAAAACAGGGCAAATTAATGCTCCTCACTATGCCGGCGGGCATTTTTCTTGCCAAATGTGACAGTCTACCTAAAAAGACAAACTCCTGTGACGTAATATGAAGGGTACACGGAAAGAACATGTCTAATCACCTAAGTAACTTTTTCAGTTATAGCTGTTTGAAAGTTAGTCATTGGGAACAATTACTATGGTAACCATCTCTTTGAAAGTGAAAATATATATATATGTATTTTAAGATATTCACCTTTAATCAAGTGGTAAGTTATCGTTTATTGCGAGCTCTACATTTTGAGATTAACACCTCATTTAAAAAAACCGGTCAAGTGTGTCGGAAGTCGGACTCGCGCACCGAGGGTTCTGTACAATCTCGTAAGTGAATATGATACGTGAATAGTTCAAGAAAAACTGTATGGCGGTTAGCTTAGTAGGAGCAAAGTATGTGTTACGAATTTTGCAAATTTCTAAAAAACGGTACAATTTAGCAAAACCGTTATATTATTCCTGTAATTATTACAGATTTTTCTGTTCAGTAACTTCGAAGATAATAGGGGGAATGGTATTTTTTTTTAACGATTTTGGTCATAAATCAAAAACTACACAATTAAGAATAAAAATGGTTTTGGATGGAATTTGTAGATACAAATTAAGCCCTTTCATTTAATACCCCACTTGATACAATAGCACAGCTTTGAATATTCGATCTCCCATTACGGCCCCCTTAAAAAAAAGTAAGAGATACAAGATTTTTTTTATGTTAAATGGGGTCGGCATAGCGACTTTTAAAACTATTCTAAATTTTATATCGATAACAGCAAGTAGTTCCTGAGATATCTGGCTGTGACAGATGGACAGACAGACAGAGTCGCATCATAAGGGTTCCCCGGAACCCTAAAAAGGTACTAGACATGTTGTTTCCGTGTCCCTTCATATGTGGAAGGGAAGACCCTTTACAACGAGATAAGCTCATTAGGGTACTTGGACTTACCCTGTGGAAATGATGGCAGTATTTGGCCTTGAGCGTGAACATGATGGCCTCCTTGAGCCCCTCGAGGCCCAGCATGTCGGCCAACGTGGCGAGCTCCACGATGCTGATGGCGTCCGGGATCGTCGACACGCCCGAGTAGATGTGGCACAGCGCGAAGTGCACCACGTTGAACGAAAACCTGGGCCACGAACCACGTTACCACTACAGTACGCCTAGCATAACTGGCCGCGAGTTCGTTTCTCGCGCGACAGACCATCACCTGTCACTGTCACACATATTGAGTGGAAAGAGATAGGTAGCATTTGTCGCGCGACAAAGAGTCGCGTGTCACAGTTGTGCTAGAGGTACAGATGTGCAACTTGCAGAGTTTCCAAAGTCTGGAAACTTTAACAAGAATAGGCTATGGGTCTCCAGACTTTCTTCCAGAGGGCCATACAGCACCCTTGAAAACGTCGTGAGGGCCACATGACATGGTCGACTTGGAGTTACTTATAATCTTTTTTCGTTCTGGGGGGGGGGGGGGGGGGGGTGCTCTGTGTCTCACATATCTGTAGGTACTTTACTGTGCGGGCAGGAGGCTCGTAGTACTATTCTTATTCTATAGGCCGCGGGCCGGATTAGAATGCCTCGCGGGCCGGATCATAGGCCTCCCATTTTCTTTCCACGGGCCGGATTGGAACGGCTCGCGGGTCGAATGCGGCCCGCGGGCCGTAGTTTGGAGACTATTTGATGACAGATCAAATCAGTTCCTTTTTATGAAGTGTCAAAACGCTCGGGAAGTACGAAGTTTAGTATGGAGTACTATGATGTCATGCTTAACATAGTGCCTTATTTTTGGTTTTTGTTAAATGTATTTTTGGTTTTTGTTAAATGTAAAATCGTTGGTGGCGCGAAAATGAGTGTAATTGATTTCATCCAAACAATTTTGGACACATAATTTAATGGTTAGCGTTAATTAATTTATTTAGAATGTTGTTAAAAAAAAATAAGAAAGTTTCAATTTTGAATTGAAAAATTACCGAGGTTTTTCCTAAACTTTCCATCGGCAGCTCAGTAGTTACCACAGATTGTTTCACTGTCAGTGCAATTATTCGCTTTTAATTTCTTAACGCAATAACATACCAACAAAATGTTGAATTTATAACAACTAACTTCAAGCCAAATGAAAATATTTTCAAAAACAGAAAAAACATCTATAGGTACCCCAAATTTTCACTCCGTATTTGCACCTATTATTTGTCAAAAAAAAACAGGACTTTGTTAACTTACGGTGGTAAAACGATAACATTTCCAGCACTCTCTACCCAACCGCCACTCAGTATCCTGGCGAAATACTGGCACCTGAAAAACCATACATCATTATTTTCAACCCTACTTCAGAGTCTAATGTGATAGAATAACACACTGTGCAGGAAAAAAGTAAAGTAAGTACCAATTTTTATGAAAACCCATGTTTATTAAGAGTTCGATTAATTTCTAGACGACTTGCTCTATTACTATTATAAATAAAATAAAATAATTTATTTCTGTAAGTAGGCCCTCAAGGGCTCTTTTACATGTCTCATCTCTAATTCTTTTCTTTTATTTTATTAGGCCGCTTACGAGTATAAATAGTAGATTTTGTTTAAGATGAAAAAAAAATTGATTCCGTGTGACACATAGGTACTGCTGTTCACTATAAGGGCAATTTGTATTGCGTCAATATAGACCGTTCTGAATAATATACCGTGTGCGAATTCTATTTAAAATCAAATGAATAACAGGAAATAAAAAAAAAATATAATAAGGCTGTGTTTCCAGAAGGGATGTGCGAGGATGCGTAGCGAGAGATGTGTTTGTCATGAACCAATAGAAACAGCCAGGGCCGGATTTGGAGGTGTGTGAAGGCCCTAACGGCCTAGTGAAGCCCCTACTTATTAGGGAAGTGTTCTGGAGGCCCGGGGCAGTAGCCCCGCCTGCCCTCCCCCAAATACTGCCCTAGAAGCAGCTCAGCGGCGCGAGCACATCCCTCGCTACGCATCCTCGCACATCCCTGGTGGAAACGCAGCCTAAAGTCCTTGAACAGAAAAGTACTCCTACGAGGGAAGAAAAGGCTCTTTTTCTGAACAGGAGTAGTGAAAAGTTATTACCTAGATGACAATATACACTTATGCGCCTTGATTCGTCGCCCTGAAACTTCCACGATGACGTCGGGTGTGATTTCTTCGAGAAACATACGCAACAGATCTTGCCCGAGGCGCGACTGGCAGAATCCTATTAGACTCGATGTTTGGCTGGTTGTGTCTTCTGTTGTGCTATTTTCTAGAAATATTTTAAAACTGTTACCTAGTTGGAATTGGAAGTAAAATGTCCAATAGGACATTTCATTACAACATTATTACTCAAAAATAAAAATATTTCAAAAACTAAGGCGTCATCAACATCATATTACATTTTTTACCTTATAATGTGGAATGTGCTGTTATTTTTTTTAATTTTCATGGGCACCATATAATTATATCACATTTTTTTGTTCAGAAACTTCGAAGATAAAAGGGGAATGGTATTTTTTTTGTCTTAAATCGAAAACTACTAAGTTAAGAAATAAAATAGAAACGGTTTTGGAATGGACAAATTAATACCCTTCATGTGGGGTATCCATTTGTTATATTTATTCGCCTCCTTTAAAAGAAAGTAAAAAAGGTATAAGGTTTTTTATGTCCAGTAAGCTCAGGTAAATTATTTTTAACACAATTCAAAATTTCAAATCGTTAGCAGCAGTAGTTCCTGAGATATCTGGCTGTGACAGACGGACAGAGTCGCTCCATAAGGGTTTCTTTTTTACCAACTTGGTACGGAACCCTAAAAGTAATCGAGATAGCTGCAAGGAAGTGGAAACAAATTATGAAAAGGGTGTTTCCACTGTCGAGGTAATTTAGTTACTTATCAGTAGGTACCTTGGTACTATTTTTTTCATCTAGGTATTTCGTCGGTACTATTTATTGACAGCATCAGATTCTGGATATCTTTACGGTATACGCCATCTTGACGGTCGCCCAACCAAGGTAAATAAAATAGTACTTTTTGATATAAGTGCGGAAAGTAGTAGGCGAGGGTAAATAGTCGGGACGAGTGGAAATTACACTTCCGCACGTGTATCAAACGACGTATTTTAATACATTTGCGAAAAAATTTCGATGAAACAAAAACATGGCACCGGCTGTCACTATTCAACCTAATCAAAAAAATTTTTTTGAAAAGAAACATACAGAATTTAATTAAATTTAAACATGAAAAAGCAAGAAATATATTTATACCACACCTGGCCATAAAGTGACTTTTTCCGCACGCTGCGCTTACGGAAAAAGCCGCTTTCTGGTCAAGTGTAGACATAAAATGATGTACACAACACGGGAGGTAATAAAGAAAGCTCTCGATCGCATATTTACGTCCCTCGCTTGCAGCTCGGGCCGCAAACTTCTGCGATCTCGGCCTTTCTTTGTATTACCACCCTAGTTGTGTAATGTACTATTATTATTACTTTGTACTTTACTTATTTGCAAATAAATGTGTTATTTAGTGTTCAAAAATTAAAAAGTAAAGTCAAAGTAAAAAGCACTAGTGCGCAAAATACAACTTTGCGCACGATTTACAGATACCAAAAGTACCACTTTTTGAGCAAGTGTATTAAAAAAAGGTTTATTATGATAATTTGGGATCAGTGATTAAGTAGTATAACAAACTCACCTACGACGGAGCGACACATGCTGCTCTGAACGCTGCTGAGCTCGGACACGTCGGAGGCGGGTTCGTCAACGTCACGGCTCGAGGCGGCGCGCGACCGCCCCTTACTTGACAGCGATCCCGGCATGCTCTTACTAAACTCGTTCTTCAAGTGCGGAAACAGTCTGTTCAGACTCAACGCGTTTTCTGAATGGAATGAACTTATTACGTCGATAGGTCGAGACATGCTTCCGCTTTGATTCCCCCAATTATTATCAGGTATAGATCTAGTCATTCTGACGTCCGAAACCGTCTCTTCAAACAGCGTGGTGATAATTGGTGCCTCGGATTTCGGCGCTGGTTTATCTAAGTCTGATAATTTGACAAAAAGATCCCCAGTCTGATCGGTACCTGGCTCTTCGTGAATCACCGCATCACGGTGTATTGAGGATTTATCGACGCCAGAAACTCGTGATGGCCTTTCTTTTTTTACAATTTCGGGAGCAGAACTGCTGTTGATTTCTGTAGTAGTATTTTTCGATCCAGTCTCCGGATGCCTGATTATCTCTGAGATACTGATATTTAAATCATTACAAAGCGATTCATATTTCTCAAATGCGCCGGGGCTACCAGACTCAATGTTGTTAGGAGCTGTTGCTACCATGTTGTCTGTCGAACCCTTGATGGCTTTACTTATAACTGACTTGGGTTTCACTTCATTACACGTATTTTTTTTCGTATTCAAAGAAGACGAAAGCCTAGCTGGCATCTCTTTTAATGCAGACTTTTCTCCTAAGTCGATGTACATTGAAAACATATTCTTCTTTTCACTTGAATTTTCAATATCGTTGTCATTTTTTGACGGTAAGGGGTCAGGCAAACTCGACAAGTCTATATAGAATTTGTGGCTAGACCTTTCACTGCTATCAGAGTCGAGCGAACTTCGGCTTTTATTTATGTTATTATCGGTCATGCTACTACATTTTGAGTCATTTTTTAAAGACTCGCAGGCCCTGTCACCAGGCTTTTTGGCAATAAACTGATTATTGGATGTACCTTTCTCGCCATCCGTTTTCGGATTCATTGACATATCAACCACCCACGCAGCAGCAAATGAAGAGGGTTTCGGAGATTTCCTGTAAGTATCATCTTCTACTGGCGGTATATAAGCTCCAGACACAATTGGAATATTTTCTATCCTTCTCCTCGGTACAGGGCTATCAGAATGACTACTAGATAGTGGTAAATAATCATCTATCGATGCTCCTCCAGAAACTATAGGGGACGATTCGTTAAATTTTTGTAATTTCTTTAGGGAACCTGAGCTCTCAAATCCAGACGTCGTCGACGAGTCTATTCTGTTTTCCTCTAAATTGTATTGCTTTACTGTGCTGACGTTTAGAGCCATAATAGAATTATGTGGGGTACTGGTTACAAATATAGTACTGGACAGGGATGTATTTATATCTTGAGACTGTTGAGAAGTGTCCTCTTTAATAATTGCCGTGCTCTTTTCTTTCGTAGCCAAGCCCGCCTCGTCATTCACGCACAGAGAATCTTCAGTTATCGGCGTCATTTCAAAAATGGTTGGAGATAAATCTTTTTGCCCTGAGTCTGGGTCTTTATTATCTGGCTGTTCCAAGGAATCTTCATTGTCGTTGCTCTCAGACCAATCGTTTGGACTCATATCGTGTTTAGCGGTGGAACATGGAACTGGTTGACTAGGCGTTGGCAGTACGTGTAGGTTTAAGATATCAGCAAACTCCTTTGGCTGTACTTGTATTTTTATAGTGTCATCTTCTTCGTCAGCCAAACTTGCAGCATCAATGAAGCAAGATGTTGACTTGAAAGGTGATTTTTGAACTAAACTGGGACACAAGCCTTCTGAAAGAATACAATTTGCAAATATGTATTTTTACATTATCTATCTATCTATCTATATCAAACAATCCCGAAGAGTAGCCGCGCGAGTAGAGTGCAGCTTTTGACTGTTCTTTCAGTAAATACTTTTTGCGTGCGAAGCGGGACGTGTGTTCAGCGATGCTACCCGACTGCATTCAACTCGCGCATCTACTAGTACTATTTAATTGGGTACTTGATTGTAACCGAAATTTGTCAAAACTATATAAGTAAGATCCATTTAAAATAAGCAAAATAACGAAATATGTTAAAGTTTTGAATTGGTTACCTATCATAAACTCGAAAATTGTAATTCCGAATATTAAAATCCTATTAAATATTAAAAAACTATTAATACCATTGAATAACCGATCAAAATGGTAACTTTTGTTGTGACCTTTACGATAAACGCAAGTTTTAACATAGTTGCAGAAGAGTTCATGATTTTTTCAAACAAAATTTCGATCGTGACGTCACGTTCTAAGAGGCTGCAGTACGAAGAGTTTTTGGGAAAGTCTAAAAATGTGATTTTAACATTGTTGTATCTCGGTGAGTTTTATGATATTGAAGTAGTTTTTTCACTAATATTTTATTATTGAGAGATCTTTCTATAACATATCACAGAAAAAAGTGGTCAAGTAGCCAATTATAAGTATTATTAACGAAACTGGTGAAATAAACATGATTATGATGAAACTTCATTTATTTATTCACGCACATCTTTTACTTTGTAGTAAAACCTTGCAGCAAATGCGATAGACGAGTAAATTCAGAGGTCTGAAATTGCGCGATTTAGTAATAGTAATCTTTCAGGTATTATGAGCGCGAAAATGGCGAAACCTTCAGTCTCGTTAAGTTAAAGTCAACAAAAATCTGAATTACCTTTCACATCCTCTGAGTATGCATACTGACGTTCTTTCTTTATGAACCTTTCACAAAGTTCTCTTTCAGCTAATTTAGGTGGGAACACTGACTCCCACGAGCCAGTCTCTGACGACAGCGACGATGACTCCATTATAAATATTTCTTCATTCTGACGCTGTTTTTCTTCTTTGGAAGATTTGCAGCACCCCGAGTCTTTGTGTTTGTTCGGTTGGCTCATCTTCTGTCCGTTAACCTCGGTATGGGAGTTCGCACCCATGGAGGTCGCATTGCTCGCGCCCGCAGCTTTAACTTTGTGACTCGGATGGCTTTCTACTATAGGGCTGGACGTCGAAAAATGAGTATCGTCTATAGTTAAATCGTGCAATGTGCTCTCGGTAAGAGATAAGTCCGTCAGCGTAATGTCTTTATGACTGCTAAGGCTTTCCATAAGCCCTGTGTTTTCCAAACCAGAGTCTGAAGAAGTGAATATGTTCTCCATTTTAGTAATATTGTCCCCAACATTTAATTGCGGGACGCAGGCGGACGAGCTTGCGCCGGGCGAGAAGGTGTAAGCGGCAGACAGGTAGTCTGAGGAAGAGCTGGGCTCGTCGGTGATCAGGCTGTCGGGGGAGTAGGCGGGCTCCAGCGCCCGGTCACCGTGCGCCTGTAGCTCGCTCGTGCAACTCTGCGAGGAACTCTTGCACTCGGCCTGACTGTTAAAGCTCACGCTTATCACACTATTGTTCAACACGTCATTACTTTTAATGATGTCAGACCCGATGCTATCTCTAAGATGACATCTAAATAAAATATCACAACTGGAGGAATGTTTGACTGTTTTGGAGGTATGACTAGAACTAAGAGATAATGAAGTCGGCTTGCTGCAATGTGAACTTTTAACCTTCTTCAAATCATCAGACTGTGTTTTTATAATAGAGTGAAATGCGTTCGATAGTGCATCCTGCTCTATGAGTTCCTTTTCTAATAAGTTGCCATCGATCGGTACCAAAGCATAGTATTCTTTTGTTAATTCTGTGCTTGGACTAGAACTTATACTTTTTTGGCCCTGTTCCACATAAGGACTTAAGCACTTGGGAGTTAAAAACACTTCAGTGTCCTCGGAGTCTTCTTTGTTTTTATTGTTCGGAACTACTTTAATAACTTTAAATGTTTCGTTCAAATATGCCAATATTTCTTTTTCCTGATTTCTGACATTGCATTCGGTGTACACATCGCTGGAAAAAAAGTGTTCGTTTAAAACTTGTATTTCCACATGAATCATATTCGTTTAGGTATCAAAATAATTTCAGTGGTTTTACTCACCTGACAAAAGAATAAATTTCATCGAACGCACTGCGCCCGATATTTACATGCAAAATGGTTTGAAGCTTATGGTAGAATTCATTCGTGCGTGCTTTTAGTATACAAGAGTGAGTAAGGATTTTTAGTTTACCACAGACCACCTCAAGATCGGAATATATAGATTCATCAAATATTCTGCAACAAGGTAGCGGAAAAACATAAGCAAACACATTTATTGTTAGTGCAAGTTTGCGCCTGGCTTTGTACTTCGCCAAAA
The DNA here is from genome assembly GCA_947034925.1 of Eudemis profundana. Lineage (NCBI taxonomy): Eukaryota > Metazoa > Arthropoda > Insecta > Lepidoptera > Tortricidae > Eudemis > Eudemis profundana. Next base: position 35,746,095 of record OX344794.1, read on the forward strand.
TATAATTATACTGATTAGTTTGTCTTCCTTTAGGTACAGATTTAAAGATCTGTATCTAATCTCTTTACATTTTGTCTGGAGACAATTCCGCTTAAGCATTCTAACGGTTTACCCGAAATAATGATGTATATTGATCGAATCGTAAAACCGTCGAGTAAAACAAAAAAAAACTATTACAATTATTTTAGTTCAGTTTATACTCGTTAAATCCGTTTTTGCTGGCTTAATAGGAACGGGTTATAGGGGTACGGGTGTGATTATCATATGTCTGTGCACTAAAACAGCACCAGAACATTTCAATGTAGATGCACGAATTAGGTGACCCAGCCACTTACAATAAAATTGTCTAATATCGCATATTGCGCAGTTATTGAGCATGTGTAATGATGACGAGATACGCAATAATTGAATCAAAGACTGAGCTAGTTTACATTTTATTGTAATATCTCGCATTATTGTCCTGTCTATAGTGCATATTGTGCAATTATTTCCGTAGTTAACCTTTTGTGTTGTTTTCTGACTGAAAAAAAAGCCGTAGGAAAACATTGATCATATTGTCCATTATTTTCACATAAAACTTTATAATCATTTTAAAACATTGAGCTCAATTTATTCCGTCCGCCATGTAGCGACAAGGCAGTATTCAATATGATTGCGGATTGCGCCAAAATATATTGTAAGTGGGTGGACCGAATGAGGGCTACCGCGAATGAATTTCGCCGCTAGAGGCGCTAGTGTAGCGTGAGTCTCTAAAATGTCAAATGTCACTGTTTGTGTGGGGCGACACGGGTTCATTCGTTATTAGAATAATGTTATCAATATTTTGCAATATCTGAGATTATTTATGGCAAATATGAGTAACGGGTCAATGAACGTTAGTGTTTTGAGGCAGTTTCATCATTCAGAAACTTAAGTCCTCTTTTTTTCTAAACTAAACGCAATGTTCGATATATTTATGGTACGGTCTTAAGGCACTAAATACGATTGAAATGTAAACTTCGTTTCCACACCCGTCTTAAAAACTGACAGCTATATTTCAGGACTCTACTCGACAGTGGCGCCAACTGGTGAGCACAAAAACGGTAGCCCTCATTAGAATGATATTGCCTCTGAATCCCAAGCGATAGTTATAAGTATCAAATGAATTTGATGACGTTGTTACCTAGCTATGTCTTCCTCTAATTGCCTTTGGAGATGGATCTCCAACAGCGACGCTTCGTCCGAGGCTGAGGGCTCGGTTGCCGAAACCGGCTTAACCCTCGTACGAGTCCCCGGCATCAAGCATCTCTTACACCTGCGAAGCAATAATACCTGCTCGTCAATCGTGCAAAACAATATATCTAAAGCGAATTTTGTGGGTTTAGTGAAAAGGGGTACAGGTCAAGTATTTGGGCAGTTCTCTGCGAGTAAACAGTCGCACCAATCACATCATTACGATCGCCACATTATGGATGAGCTCCCTATAAACTATGGAGTCGTCTTCGGTTATCTTGTAGAAGTCGCGTGCCTCTGCTATTTTTATCATAATGATCCTGATTGCTTTTATAAAACGGCCAATAATAGTGGCGATGGTAATGAAGCAAGCAAAACGGTAAATAATCGCAGAGAACTACCCATTTAGGTCATAAGTGACTCTGTACCCCTTCCCACCAAGCCCAAGAATTATATAACAAGTTACATGCCAATGTACATTACACTAATTCTTCCAGACTCTTAACCAATATTACTGATAATTAATTAAATAATTCGCATTTTACAATGCAATTGGTCGTTGGTTACACCGGACAAAGAAATTAGTGAATGCCGAAATTAATAAGATTTCTGCTAATTTATATGGTAAGCAGTCACCGTAGCCTATGGACACTTGTAACGCTAGGGGCATTACATCAATGCGTGTTAACAACCCTATAAACACCCATACAGTAGGCTCTTTCAAGTTAAATCTACCAAAGATAGGGTCGATAGTTATATCAGAACAGAATCCAAAGAGATGAAGGCTAATCGCCGGCTAAACACAATTGTTTATAGCAGCGGTCGGCAAGCTGCGGTCCGTGAACCGCTCACTTGCGGCCCTAATTCCGGTCTGTATTGCGATCGATATATTCCGAATAGTATAAAATCACAAATTATTAACAAAATGCGGCCCGCGTCAATTTCCTTAGCTACTTTGTGGCCCTTGGCTGCTAAGCGGTTGCCGACCGCTGGTTTATAGTGAATAAATAGGCTTTTAACTACTAGTAGGTACAGTCGACGGCACAAATATGTTTAGACTTTTGATTTTAATTTATTGGAATGAGGTCGAAAAGTGTAGATGTTTGTGTTGTCGACTGCACAGGAACACAGCTAACACCCTATCTACCACGCCTTTAATCAGGTATGTTGTGATATACGGATACCAAAACCTCGATCTAGAGACAATATATTTTGTCCGGTTCGAATAAGAGTTAATCGCACCAAAAGATTCTGAAAGTTGTTGCTACATGAAGCATGAACTGATTAAAACTGAATGCTTGAGTGCGATCCTGGCATTAGATGTGAGATCCTGGTTAGGCTCCTGGTTACGGCTATAAAGGGCGGGTCATCTTATATTGGATTTTGACCACGAGTGGGGTAAAAATGTACAAGATGGGTACAAACGAAGACACAGTTAAGTGACCATCAGTAGACCTTAATACATTGTAATAAGGGTGACAAGTGGTCAGTTAGCAGTGTCTTCGATTGTACCGCAACAGAAAATACCCAAAAGGGAGGCCCAATATACGTTAGGCATTATATCGAAGATCCCAGAAGGATGGGGAAGATAATCGGCATATTTTGTGTTTTTGACATTAGAATCTTGTTTCATTCAATAGAGTTCAAAACCCATTTTAATATTTATCATATGAAAAACAAGAGGATGAAGAGGACGACTTGTACCCACAAGTAAAAAACTTAATATGTAGTATATTTAACTGATGTGTATGATAATGATACGCATGCAATATTCCTGATATAAAAAATTGTAAGAAAAATACTTTACTTTGACAATCGCTAACAATATCAGTAGCAATAACTAGTCTAAAGATTTTTCAGAGATAAGTTATATGTATTGTAAAATTTGATAAGGAAAGTGATGTAATAAAACGATTACCTCGGATAAATGCAAGAATTAAGCGATAATGGACTTTATGACAATACCGTATGGAAAAACGCGGTCCAAGTAAAATAGTTGATCCTTCAAATTACTCAATATCTAATCTGTCAATAGCACGTCGATACCAATCAACGATAAAACGGATCATAAAAATCTTTATGCACTTTATTTTCTACATTCTCCAAGACTTGTTCCTTCTTATATGTAGATATACTGAAATAGTTTTCGTCGTCGTTCGTCGTCTAGTACCCATAGTACAAGCATTAGCATTGCTTAGCTTGGGACTAGGTCGATTTGTGTAAGATTGTCCCAACAATATTTATATATTTATTTTGAGTTATACACACAATAATAAAAAAATCTTTCCTTCTAACCGCTACCGTTGGCAATACACGACAACGGGATTTCGTACCCACAACGCCAGGTCGGCAAATTATGCCGAAATATGTTACCTGTGTTCGAAAGTACTTTAAATTATATTCCTTTTTAAATTATAGACTATTTAATACATTACAAAACCATCCTAGACAATTAAAATTAAAGCTATAAAAATAAACAAAATAAAACCCCTCCCAAAAGGTCCGCCTGCGGCATCGACCCCATGACACTGGCAGCGTTTCCTCGTTGGACCGCAATAGCGATCCGCTGGGACAGGTAGGCGCTAGCCCTGGTGGGGTCTCCCTTATTAAATGTATTTTTTTATTAGGTTTTTAAATCCTGGCGTGGTGGGTGCGTGGGTCAGGGTGGCAGCGATTTGAGAACAGAACGGTATAGCGGTCAAAAGGTTCTTTATAGAGATGGGCGGTGGGTAAATACCCAAGGTATTTACCGGGTAAATACCCGGGTATTTACCCAATCTACCCGGTAAATTGGGTAAATACCCAAATTGGTGGGTATAAACTATTTGTTAAGTATTCTTTACAAATTTCATTAAAAACGTTGTTGATATATAGACGTATAGTAAGAATAAATGCTATGGATAGCGAAATAGGCATCTTAGGTTACATCAACAAAAGTAATGATGCACTTTTTATTTAGGGTGTCCCAGATTTTACGAAAATCCAAACTGAGTAACGCATACCTTCTAATTATGTTTGTTATGTGCTAAAATGCCCCTAAACCAAAAATCAGCTAATTTGTGTATGGGAACCCGTGCCGACTTCCGGTTGAGCTAAGTTTGCACCTGGTTTCTTTGGAATCACAGACCAACCAGGTGCAAACTTAACGCAACCGGGATTGAAGGGCGCAACTATTGTTGCTCTTTTTAGGGTTCCGTAGCCAAAATGGCTAAAAAGGAACCCTTATAGTTTCGTCATGTCCGTCCGTCCGTCCGTCCGTCCGTATGTCACAGGCATTTTACTCAAAACCTACAAGACCTATACTGATGAAATTTGGAATATAGATGTCTTGTAGATGCCGCAACTAAGTTTGGTAGTTAAATAATAAAAATAAAAAAATCTAGGGGGGGCACTCCATACATGTAACAGAAGCTAAAAAAATTTTTTTTCACAAAATGTCAACGTGTGGTACATAGTTCGACAGCTCTTTTGAAAACATTTTAAGGTTCTTAAGTAATGTTTGTGATTAAGTGAATACATTTGGAAATAATCGCTCCGAAAGTTGTGAAAATTGTGTCCCCCCCCTCTATCTTCTAAACCGTGTGTCCGAAAAATATAAAAAAAATTACAAAGATAACGCTCAATCAATACTTTCAACGAAAATTATTTTCAACAAGATCGAATGTACCGTTTTTGAGTTATTGCCGATAAACTGCGCTTCTCAACAAAAGGACGTAATTGCTATGAAGATACGCTCTTTTGTTGTTGTACTTTTTTTACATCGTATTTTTTACCTTATAGTTACGGCTATGGAACCCTACACTGAGCATGGTCCGACATGCTCTTGGCCAGTTATTTTATAATTAAATCGCATTTTATTATTTTGTACCAAAGGTGGCGACTAATTAAGAGCTAGAAAATATGTTTTGTTCATAGATTATGTAAAATACCGCATTGCATTTTCAAAATTCTGCGATTTTATTTCTTCATATTTGTGAAGTTACTGGAAATGAAAAGCTTGAAATACTCATGTAGTTGCACACTCTGATTCTGTCTGACCAAAGAACAGACAGAATCAGAGTGTGCAACTACATGAGTATTTCAAGCTTTTCATTTCCAGTAACTTCACAAATATGAAGAAATAAAATCGCAGAATTTTGAAAATGCAATGCGGTATTTTACATAATCTATGAACAAAACATATTTTCTAGCTCTTAATTAGTCGCCACCTTTGGTACAAAATAATAAAATGCGATTTAATTATAAAAAAAGAGCAACAATTGTTGCGCCCTTCAATCCCGGTTGCGTTAAGTTTGCACCTGGTTGGTCTGTGATTCCAAAGAAACCAGGTGCAAACTTAGCTCAACCGGAAGTCGGCACGGGTTCCCACAATTAAACAAAAAAAGTCAAAGCAGAAGCTCAATCTATTATATCTCGGTTGCGTTAAGTTTGCACCTGGTTAGTATGTGGTGCGAAGGAAACCAGGTGCAAACTTAGCTCAACCGGTTAATATGAAAAATTTAGGATGAAGTCGGCACGGGTTCCTATACACAGAATGAGCTGATTTTTGGTTTAGGGGCACTTTAGCACGTAACAAACATAATTAGTATGCGTTACTCAGTTTGGATTTTCGCAAAATCTGGGATTCCCTGCTTTTTATTCATCTTTAATTTTTGATTTGTGTCTTGGTCGAGACGCTGACAATTTTAAGTTTAATTGAAGGTTACAATCTAAATATGATCATAAAACCTTAAAAACCTTCTAGAAACTTAACAAAACCATCTAGAAAAATCACAAAAAAGTCTAGAATATGTATTATACTTTCACAAAACTCTTTTAGAAGGTTTTATGAACTTCAAATTTTTTTTTAATAATTCTTCTAAAAATCTCACAGAATCTTCTAGGACTCTCATCGAAATCTCTAGAACCATCATAGATACCCAGATAGCTTCTTGTAACATATTATTAACTAAAAAAGAAAAGAAAAGAATCAGACATGTAAAAGAGCCCTTGAGGCCTACTTACAGAAATAAATGAGTTTGAGTTTGAGTTTGAACTCCTAGATATCTTACATGGTAACATGGCCTTTATGAAGCCTACTTTAACATCTAGAACCTCATAAACACTATAATGTATCACAGAAGATTCTGGCTCCTTAGTAAAACCACCTAGAAACTTCTAGATATGTCGAAAAACAGACGGGAAACTTGATAATTTTGTATATTGCTTATTTTGTAGACCGTGTAAATTTCATAAAATCTTCTCAAAACTTGACGGAAGCTTCAAAAAACCTTACAAGGACATTGAGGCGTATTATTGTTACATCTGGAACACATAAGCGTGGCTAGAAATACAAAAGAAGATTCTGGATTCCTTGTAAAAACCACTTAAAGACTTCCAGATGTCTTATGTCATTTGGGAAACTTGATAATCTTATTAACATCTCATATATATATTTTTTTTTTAGACTTCTGGAAACTTCATAAAATCATGTCAAAACTTTAAAAAAGCTTCAAGAAACCTCAAGACTTCTGTTGGTCACCTATAGTAACATCTAGAATTCATAAAAATGACAAGAGATACCACAGAAGATTTTGAATTCTTTGCTGGAAACTTCAAAAGACCATGTCAAAACTTTACGGCAGCCTCGAGAAACCTTACGAGGCCTTTTAGTTCCCTACTGTACATCTAGGATATTCATAAACATGACGAGAGATACCATTTAATAATATTATTTCATTTGTAGGCTTCTAAAGACTTTATAAACGAAACTTAGAAACTTCTAGTTAAATATCTTAGATCTCTTTAAACCCTTGTAGTACCATCTATGAAGTTCGTAGGATCTTGTATAAACCCTATAGAACCATCCAGAAGATTACGTTTCTCTCTTCAAGACTACGTTTAGGGACATCAAAGAATCTTTTAGAAATATGGTTAAACCTTCTATGAAATTCATAAAACATGAAGAAACTTTAATGTAACTTCTAGACGTTTCTAGACATCTTCTAGAAGCTTCTAGGAATCTGAAAACTTTTAAATACTGTGTAAACACTACTAGAGTACTCGTAGGATATTAAGTCCTCAAAAAAATTCTAAAAGTTAACGATAAATTATTTAGACACTTCGTAGAAATAATTTTTCACCAAACTATAAAAACCCTTTAATAAAGTCTTAATAATTATACAACTTCACTTCTTTACTGAAATTGAAATAAAATTATTGGACAACCTTTTGAATCTCATAGAACCAGCATGAGATGAGAGGACTAGTACTAGTCTTTACGGGAAGCTTATATATATTTTTTTTTTCATATAAAAAATAAATTTAAAATATGACTTCGAAAGTTTACAGAAAAACTCAATATCATTCCTTTAATAAAACAAACATATTTTATTAGGTACGATCGAATCAAATCAGATGTAAACGCTAAGCCTGCAGAAAATATTCGGTAACAGTGCATTATCTAACAATCCAAGTTATATTATATCATTCCGATGACGACAAAATGTATTTTTCTTAATATTTTATCCCTTGCACACATTAATTTATTCAATTGTTAATTATCTTGACCCTCAGTAGTTTCTACCCACCAAAATGGGTAGAAACGGGTAAATACCGGGTGGATTGGGTATTTACCCGGTATTTACCGGGTAAATACCCACGAGCGCCCATCTCTAGTTCTTTATTATTACCTAGCTTGTTAGCGGATCTAAGTATACAGACGAATATTCAGACCAAGTAGACCATCGGAAGTGTGTGAAAATAGACTTATTTATCAACAACTTTAGTATAAGTACAGAATGTCTCGTTATAATTTATCGGCAAGTTAGCAAAGAGGGTGAGTTTTAAGCGATGTATTAATTTGGTATGCTAATCATGCCTCGGTACTGTCTGCCCGCGAATGACATCATACGGTAGGAGCAGGAACACTGATATCACGCCTATTCAAATGCACGACGATCCGCTCACGACACTGGAAACCTGTCTGACTGTCAGTTTTTGCCTACTACAACACAATATTTTACCTTCACATAGCTGTTATAAAATAGCGATCGTTACTTTACTAATCAGACGACATTGGAAAAACTTTGACAAAACTACTATTACTGAATTCTGTTAATAACGCAGACAGACACGCACACATAATATATTTATGTAAATGCATAAATATAATTATGTAATGCATATCGTCGACTATAGGTTCAACTGGTGAAAGAAACAGGCGAATTATTTTATTGTCCTTTGCGCCAGTTGAAATCGGTCGACGATATAATGAATTCTATAAATATAAATGTGATACGAACTATTGTCATCTGTCTGTCGCAGCCAACTGGTTTAATTAGCCATTTGGTTAACTGCCTAGCTTTTTCACTAAATGGCGCCAATTAGTTAACTGCCTGGATGAAATTTAGCCAATGCGTCAATGTATCAATTAACGATATGGCTGACCAATGCTTAGGCCGTTCATTTAGTAGGGAGATTAGGGTTTTCTATATAAACAACTATGACCCGCCAGCAGGTGAACGAAACCCCGCTGCGCGGGGCTTCTATTTCTGCTCTGAGGGACACAAGCTGAGTAACAAACCTAACCTAACCTAAAAAAAGGAGTTTTGTTCACTTATTCCATGCTGGGGGGCTCCGCCACCCCGTCCCCCCATGTGAAATCAGGTTCTAGGGCAGAATACGGACTCGGCTAGGCGTGTTATTTAATGTTGTCGAACGAAAGTAGTTTGCCTAGAGCCGTTTGATATAGAAGGTCTAGACGGCCCGATGTTCATCCAGGCACTTAACTAAATGGCGCCGTTTAATGAAAAGGCTAGGCCTAACGGCCTAACCAAATGGCTAATTAAGCTAGTTGGCGGCGACGTGTCTATGACAGATCCCGTATTAGTAAATCCCATCAAAAACATAAATGTAAAAAGTAGGCAAAGTTCCCTTATGGTACCAAAAGTAATGATCGGCACGGACAGTGCAACGGGATTACGAGTAGAAATTTTAATATGGACATGATTATAATCCCGCGATCTTGTTCAAAAAATAATTCTATTGGGTGTTATATATTTATGAATAGACGTTTAGATATTTTATCTTCACACATATCATAAACCCTCTATAACCGCAACAAAAATAAACTGTTTTGTTAGAACAAATGTCTTACCTGTGAAAATTTGATTATTTCTTCATAATAACATCGAATTCGATGTTATGATGACATTCAAATTTCGAACACCTCTGTAAAACAAAGCAATTTGATTTGACCTCAATTCTAATATCATCAGTCGAAATGAGGTTTTATTCGAAATGAAATGTCTATTGTAAACAATTTTGACAATCTCGCACATTACTTAATATCGAACTATATGATTAGAGACTGGATCTGAAGTAGCGATCTCAATTTTAATATGGATATGACTAGTGCAATTTGTTAAATACATGTCGTGTTGGTTATATAAGGTCTTAGTTCTTCCTGTGCATTGTGAAGAAGAAATATTAAAGAAGAACTTAAAAAAATAAACTATTTCAAAAATTAACAAACGATGTTTTTATTTATTATGACTATAATTTTTGCCCATTATTTACAAAAGCTTCCAAAAAGGTTTTTACTTTTTTGTTCTGATAAGTTACATTGTTTTTGTGTGTAGAAAAAATAATAAATTATACCAGTCATATCCATATTAATATTGAGATCGCTACTTCAAATCCGGTCTCTAGATATGATAGTTGAGGTCGGCTCTAGTTTGTCTCTCAATTAAAAAGAACTACGTGTGCGTGACATGCGTGAAAAAAGTTTTCATTTATTTCATTTACCACCATTTGATACTTTTAATTTGCGGTTTTTTACACATCAAAGAGAGCTCATAATATACATATGTGTAGATAAAGCAGTGTATGCAACTGGCCTCTCATAATGTATCAGTTGCATAAACTACTATAATAAACAAATAAATTGAATCATTATTTATTAAAAAAATATTGGTATTGGTACCTAGGTGCACTTTGAATTGAGTAAATTATTTTAATTTTTGTATAACATCGTAAGTCGTATTTTTTTTTGCACCCATGTTTTATATAATTTATGTAAAGTGCTACTAAACCCTTTTTACTCCACTACCAGGCATGTCAAAGAACCCTTTCGGATGTTCTATTGTTTGCGTTTATGACACCTTTTGAATTTCAGTTGTGAGATTTTATGGTAAAAATCGTTACTCCTTTTATCTATTACACTGTAATTTAAATTTGTTTCAAGGCCTTACTAAAATCAGAACCATTGACGTTTTTCAACGACGAATCCTGGAGCCCCGGGGCATATCCATAAAAGGTCATTGGTCAAGGGTCATTGACTCCTTGTTGCACTGTCGGTGCCGATCACTGTGATATCAGAAAGGACGTGAAGTTTGGCACTAGATGTTGAAAGCCAAACCGATTTATGAAGAGAAATAATAAATCGCCCCACAAAAAAATACTTGCACATCAAAAAAATCCATATGTACATCAAAGCTCTGTTTTGATGTTTGTTTGGTATTTTTTGATGTGCGAGTCAGTATTTCAGTTAGATTATGGTTATTTTTTTTTATGTGCCTTTAAATACTACCCATTTATGAATACCTACTTGAAGACTTTTGAGCTTACTGAGCAGTTTTCTCAGACATTCAATTCATTGATTTTTCTATCAATAATTATAAATTCGTACGTAGTTATAATACGAAAAAAAATGTCAAAATAAATTAAAAACTTTTTCTATCTTTATACTAAGTACAGTCAACATCATAAATATATATACGTTACCAAGGCGACAAAAATATCTGTACACTCTTACGCCCCTGCCATAATTGTCATTTTAGAACATTTTTGTAATTTTATCTACTACTACTAGATACTTATGATGTTGACTGTACATAGAAAACTGCCAAGCTAAATAAGTAAAATTGCACTTGCTAGGGGCCGAACGCGGCTCGAAGTGGTTCTAGGGATTGCAGAGCAGAACTAGTCCCTGTTTTGGATAATCAACCAATGGAACTATTCTATGCCAGGCAGAAAAAACTGATATATCGATACCTTTAGACTCAAAGGGCGTAAGCGCCATTAGAATCTACGGCGTTTACGTCCTTTGAGTGTAAAGGTATCGATATGAACACTAAATAGCCACTAGTACTCATACCTCTGCGTGTCTGGCACATGCCTCACAATATTGCCCACAATACTGGACACATAGGTATGTAAATAAGATTTACATTGACAGGTAGTATGTGGCTGATATGAATATTGAACGAGTATGGTAAAATCATGATATAATTCGATTGCATTATGCAGGAATCACTCAAATATCAGTTCATAAGCTTGGTCAACTTCTTACATCATATAATTTTTTATGAATTTATGAAGACCTACATATATCTAAATAAAATAGGGTAATGTGAATCTCTAAACTAACAATTCAAGTAAAATGAAAAGATAATGGCACCATCTCTTAGCCAATGCTGGAGTGTGTTAGTCTCCACATCTCGGAAAAATCACATATTTAATTATATACAACTTTAATGTGATTATTTTTATGTTAAGTTTTAGTGTCGAACAGGCTACAAACTCCAGAGAATGGTAAAAAAAACTCATACTTCTTTTAACTTATAGAAGAAAACGATAGGCACATATGGAAACTGTCGCAAGGCATTATTGGAGATAAAGTGCAAAGGGTGAAAGGTATTTGAAGGGGACTAAATCTGTATACATGGTGGCCCGTTTCAATCTGTCAGTATGGGAAAGTCTGAAACTATAAGAGATACGAAGATCTGTTCCTAGGAACCATGACATCGATTTCAGGGACAAGAAAAACTGCATACATAGATTTAAAAAAAAACATTGTATTTAACCGGGAATTGAACCCTTTTATCAATATATTGTACTTTCTTATGTCACAACGATACATTAAAGTAAGTAATTTATTTAATTGTAAGATCATGTACAAGTTTTAAAGTTAATCCCATAAAAATAAATTACTATAATTATTTTTTTTAATTTTTGACACTTCCATATATTTTCCAAAAACTGAGTAGGTATTATTATATACATTGATGGGCAGTAATCAGCATTTTAGTTCATTTCTATTTTATCCGGTAAACTTAATATCTACTATGAAATGTCACTTCGAAATAAGTATTTGAAACAGTTATCGATAAATTTAATATCAGAAGAAAGTCCCTACTTAATTGACGTTTTTGCCACAAAAACTTCTATGTCTGCTAATAACCAATGATAACTTTATAGTAATATATTCATTAAACCTCTTTATTATTAAAACAAAATTAACAAACATGAGATAGTCATGCATATGTGTGTATTAAACATATTCTTGGCCTGGGTATTCACTCTTCAGACTTATTAATATAAAAACCTATGTAGATTTGACCTAAATAGCTTTTATTATATAATGTTAAGGGCAATTCCATGAAAATGTAACAAAGTTACCATTTCAGTGCATGTTTATTCATTTAAGGCGTAAATTTAAGTATTCATTTTAATCTAGATAAGTATGACTTTAAACCCTAGATATATTGACACCTGAATTTGCACCGTCAATGAAGAAACATGCGAGAAATTGGTAACTTATATGACTCTCTATTGTGGAATTCCCTTAATCACATCTATCTTTGCATAAATTTTCGTAATCCATTTTTTGGTAGTAAGAAATAAGTCGACAAAACTATTCATTTTACTGTAAAAAATTATCAAATCATAAATTTTATTTCAAATGGGTTTAAATTGATTTACAATTCAACTATTACAAGATTTATTTTGTTCATCTGAACAGTGATAAATGTGTGTAGCAGACAGCACAACAAAGATAAGTAAACATTGACGATAGTTAAGACAAAATAAGAGTTAATATGTGTTATGTTCAGGCCCAGTATTAAACAAACACCTAATTCTAACAAGGTTAAATGTACACAAGCAACGCACATATGTCTGTATTTATCACTTAATGTCATAAAACACTCAAACAACAGCTATATTACACCATTTCATAAATTCGCAAAGATTTTCTTACGAGTTTCATTTGTTCTACTTAACAAGATTTTTTTTCATTTACAATTGCCTAGCACATTGCCTTTATACACATAAACTGTAAAGCGCACTTACCACTTAGATTCCAATAAGTTACAAAATGATTAGTTTAGGATACTTTATTTAATATTACCACAAGATTATAAACAATCGGCTTTTCAAGACTACTCGATCGATAATTTTACAATGCTGTCGTGACATTATAGATAGATAGACTAGACTATAGATAGAATAATCAAAAGACAGAGACTGACTTCAAATCAGAGAGTTCCATGAAAGTTCTGTATGGAAATCAAATAAAAAAAAAAAGAAATTAATTTTATAAAGCTATCTGTATTTTAAGATGTAGATAAAAATATTTTCTTGATAAACCGAAAAATCTAATATTTGGTTTTATTTAATAACTGTTAAAGTAAACAAACAAAGTTATCGCTGAACTGAAGCTAACATTACCAACATAGCAATATAACAACATTGCGAAAAATTATACAACTGAACTGTGGAATAATACTTTATTTTTATAGAAAAGTTAATTTTATTCCATGACGTTAGTATTTGCTGTGAAAGTAATTCTATTATCTGTATACAGTTGTCAAGTGAACGATGCTATATTATCTATGGTCCCATTTGCCTCTCGATGGATCTAGCGACTGCACTGTACTCCGCGCTCTGTTTTGTAGTTTAGGGAACTTATAGTAATAAATAATATGTGAAGAATACACATGAGTTTAATTAAAGTTCTCATAGGTTATGGGCTAATAACGCCTTATAGTTCATTAGATTAGGGCAGTCTTAAAAGTAAGTAAAAACGGAGACAACAATGGCGCACACGCCGGCCACGTTTCCGCAGTTAAAGGCGGAATCATTTGGGAATTGGCTTTTCCGAATTCAATGCCTACTAGAAGAAAAAGGCTTAAAAAGTATCAGCGAGACAGAAAAAATAGAAGACAGTTCGAAAAATCTCGACGCCAGAGCTAAGAGTTTAATAGTACAATGTTTGTCAGACCGCCATCTTAATCTTGTAAAAGATTGTAACACGGCATATGAAATGTTAAAAATTTTGAAAGCAACCTTCCAAAGAAAGAGTGTGATATCAAAGATAAATATGAGAAGGAAATTGCTTACTTTGAAACACGACGGCGGCCGTCTAGAAGAGTACTTTGCGAAGTTTGATAACATAATTAGAGATCTCGAAGATTCGGACGAGAAAATCGCAGAGAGCGATAAAGTGTGCTACTTGTTAACAGGCTTGGGAGACCAGTACAATCAAGTTATTACAGCTTTAGAGACGGTGAACTCTGAATTGTCTCTTGAATTTGTCAGAGTGAGGCTGCTAGATCATGAGATGAGAAATTTGGACGGGGGTGCTACTCCCAGTCAAGATGAAACATCATTTATGAGCACAAACATAACATGCTACCGCTGTAAGAAGAGAGGCCATAAATCGTATGAATGTCGCATGTCAAGTAGAGGCCGAGGTAGAGGATTCAGGGGTCCACGAGGTAGAGGTGGAGCTGCACATCCCGCACAAGAGGGATCGCCCATTTTCATAGCTTCCGAGCAAGCGTTAGCTGTTGAGAACATAGATAGTATCTCTTTCATTGTTGACTCTGGGGCTACGCAGCACTTTATACAAGAATCCTATGAAAAATACATGACTAATGTGGAAAACCTCGATCAAGAATTGAATATAAAAATAGCAAATGGACAAATATTAACTGCAACTAAGAAGGGAATTTTAGAGGCTACACATAACAACAAAGACATAAAGATAGAGGCTGTCATATTGCCAGGCCTAAGTACAAACCTCATGTCAGTCAGTAAATTAGTGGAAAGAGGTATGGAAGTAATTTTTAAAAGAGGGTCACTGCTTATAAGATACCAAAATCACAATTATTATGGAGAAAGAAGAGGTCGTTTGTACACATTTAAAGTAAGAATAAACTTAAATGTTGGTGAAAATTCATGTCAACTGGCCAAAGGAGAAAATGTAGATCTGTGGCATCAAAGATTTGGACACATGTGCAGAAAGAAATTGGCTATACTGGGATTACCATTCAGCACACAAGCTTGCGATCCATGCATGAAAAATAAAGCAACTAGATTACCATTCAAGCGAATTCAAAGACCGAGGTCAAGTAAAATTGGAGATTTAATACATACTGATATTTCGGGACCTTCAAGAACACCAACTGATGAAGGATATCTATATTTTCAAACAATAATAGATGATTACAGCCATTTTACACAGACATATCTTTTGAAGAACAAATTTGAAGCGACCCAAAACTTAATATCATACATTAGAGAAATGGAAAGACAAATGGAAGTTAAAATTAAAAGAATAAGATGCGACAACGGTGGGGAGTTTACAGCAAAATCATTGAAAGATTTCTGCATAGAAAACGGAATTCGGATTGAATATACACAGAAATATAGTCCTCAACAAAATGGTAAGGCTGAGCGGATGAACAGAACAATTTATGATAAAGCAAGAACTATGTTGGATGAGTCTAATTTACCGAGACATCTATGGGGTCATGCAGTATTAACGGCAACATTTTTGATTAATCGATCACCATGTTCATCAATAAATGACAAAGTACCAGCCAGGTTAATGAACAAAGAAATTGATTTTCAAAAGATAAAAGTATTTGGGAGCAAAGCTTGGGTACACATAATGCCTAAACAAGATAAACTGTCAAGCAGAGCAACCCCAGCAAGAATGATAGGGTATGCCATGAACGGATATAAACTATGGGATCCTGAGACAAATAAAATGATTGTATCTAGAGATGTTCGTTTTGATGAGACAGATATAAAATATACAGAAGTAGAACAGCGCCAACTTTCAATTCCAAGAAGTTTTGATGAGATAGAAGAAGATGAGATTGTGGAACAAAGCATAAATCAACAAAAAGTATGCTCAAAGGCAAAGGAACCTGAAAAGACTCAACCATCAAATGAGGAAATATATGACGATGCAACAGAAAAACAAAATGAATCCAATATTGAAAACTCAGATCAAGACGGAAACCAGAAATTATATTCAAGATCAGGAAGGGAAATTAAGAAACCAGAAAATTTACAGGACTATGAGATTTATGAAGCGTACTGTTTACTATCTTGTGAAGATGAAGAGGTGACATATAAGCAAGCTATACAAAGTACTGAGTGGAAGTCTGCTATAGAAAGAGAAATCAAATCCCTCGAACAACAGCAAACATGGACAGAGACACAATTACCTAAAGGAAGTAAAACAATAGACACTAAATGGGTATTCAAATCAAAATCGGATGGTACTAAAAAGGCAAGACTCGTAGCACGAGGATTTCAGCAAGAAACAACAAAAGACTATGTATATGCACCAGTAGCAAAGATTACAACTATACGGATGGGACTATCAGAAGCGATAAATAATTATTGGACAATCAGGCAGCTGGACATACCCACAGCGTTCCTAAATGGGAAATTGGAATCTGAAGTCTTCATTAAAGTTCCAGAGGGAGTAAATGTGAAAAATAAGTCAGAAGGAACTGTATTGAAACTTAACAAAGCATTATATGGTCTAAAAGAATCGCCTAAATGTTGGAATAAAACATTTGATACATTCTGCAATAAAATAAACATGACAAGATCTAAAAATGACATATGCCTATACTATGGAAAAGATATATGGCTAATACTATTTGTTGATGACATATTGCTGATGGGAAATGAAAAAGAAGTGAATAATGTGACTAAACTATTGCAAGAGGAATTTAAAGCTAAAAACTTGGGAAGCATAAGTAACTTTTTAGGTATTGAGATACAAAGAAATAACAACACAGTAAAATTGTCACAGAAACAATTTATTGAAAATATCTTGAATAAGTTTAATATGTCAAACTGCAGCGAAGCGAAGACACCGATGGAGAACAGCTTCCAAGTACCTGAAACAGAAGAAATAATTAATAATGTACCTTACAGAGAACTAATGGGATGTTTAAACTATTTGGCAACAATCACTAGACCAGATATAACTTTTGCTACTTCTTATCTGAGCAGATATCTGGACAGGCCAACAAGAACCTTATGGACAGCAGCAAAAAGGATATTACGATATTTGAAAGGGACAAAAGACATGGAGATGACTTACCATAAGAAGAAAGAAGACAATAATCTTTCTTTAATTTCAGCTTTTTCAGATGCCGATTGGGCTGGTGATAAGTCTGACAGGAAGAGTGTCAGCGGCATGGTTGTTTATCACCAAGGCAACCTGGTATCATGGTCTTCAAGGAAGCAACAGTCTGTGGCATTGTCTACCGCCGAGGCTGAGTACGTAGCCGCGGCAATGTGTGCCAGCGAGCTACTATTTATTCAAGGACTTGCAAAAGACTTTGGTGATCAGTGCAGTGTACAACTAAAAGTGGACAATCAGAGTGCGATAAAAATGATTATGAACAGTGAAAATACTAAATATTCGAAGCATATAGACATTAAATTTCATTTCATAAAGGATGTGATTGCTAAAAACATTATTACGCTGAAATACGTGAGTACTAGTGAAAACACTTCGGACATTATGACTAAACCATTGTGTAGTGTAAAACATAATTATTTTCGTGCTAATTTGATTAATTGTTAAAATATAACGTTGATATTTTAAGGTTTGTTTACATCTGCAAATTGTTCATAGTTTTGAGGTTATTTTAAATGTCAAAGTAGAGTTGTCAACTTCAATGTCAGATTAAACGTCACTTTAGTGTTGCCATGTTGTGTAAACTAAAAATAACTAAATTTTGATTTTTGTTAGCAATTTCAAGTAAATTAAATTTTATGTTAAATTCAAAATACTTCAAATTGAGAGGGAGTGTGAAAGTAATTCTATTATCTGTATACAGTTGTCAAGTGAACGATGCTATATTATCTATGGTCCCATTTGCCTCTCGATGGATCTAGCGACTGCACTGTACTCCGCGCTCTGTTTTGTAGTTTAGGGAACTTATAGTAATAAATAATATGTGAAGAATACACATGAGTTTAATTAAAGTTCTCATATTTGCATTTAGCAATTAGTAAATAAAATGCACAACTCCGGAAAACGAAAACGTGTACATGTTATCATAACTATGCGTAGCACGGAACGTTAAAATTTGTATTGATTTTCAATTTTATTTTCTCTCGCGCCAGTCGCTTTCCTTCCTACCACCCTTAGTAATGACAGATCGTGATCGAAATGTGTAGTTTTCGAGAAAACCTTGCTAATTTCAATGCTCATATTTGATGAAGCTGTGTGAGATCGTTGTCCATAAATTATTATTACATAAGTTTTGTTATTACACTTATGTCTGAAAGCATCCAATATAACTGAAGAGTTAATAATATTAAAAGTGTTCAGGTTCATCAGAAGATGTGTAGAACTATAGTAGAACTTCGATCTGTAGACGGTCTGTCAATTTTTCACTGTTGATTTTCTCTGAACTTTCATACTAGCAGTCTAATGAATTTTATAGTCTATAAACTAAAATGAAAGTTACGTCGTTTTAAATCTTTTTCGATGCCTTTTCTATGATAACTATTTAAGTTTTATAATTATGTAAATATGGATACACCGTCTGAAAATTGGGATCCAGGTAAATTTTTGTTTTTTTTTATTGGTTTATTTATTACACAACACTAGACCATACTGAATTAAAAAAAATATTTTTTTTTAAGCTCTCACCCGACTATTAAGTTCACTGAAGGAAGTTCAGTCGGGTGGTGAAGATGTAGCTTTCTTGAGTGAACTTCTGCAGTCCAAACAACTCCATGCATTAGTCCAAGTTCATAACAAAATCGCAGCCAAAGGCAAAGATGACAAATTCTTCCCACTACTCTCAAATGCTATGCAAGTGACACTTGAAGTTCTGGACTTGCTAGGCAATGTGGTGTCAGTCTCCAAGGAGTATCAGGAGCTTCTCAGTTTGCTGCAGAAACCACACTTCCAGGTGGGTAAGGCATGATTACTGTTGGACTGCTCAAATAGTTGAGCTAATGTTTACCTGCAGGATGCTAGCTTGCATGGCTTTTCTAGCCTACATAACCCATATATACCAAAATATCCAAACCTGTGCATGTTAATGATTCATTGTTTTTTTAAGTTTTCAATAGTTGTAAATAAACACTAATATACTTTGTTTGTGCCAGGCAATCCTTTGTACCCATGATGCAGTGGCACAAAAGGACTACTACCCCCATCTGCCGGATGTGCCATCAGACGCCGATGAAGAAGAAGAGACAGTCAAAATAGTTCAACTGGTGAAAAGCGATGAACCATTGGTATATATTATTTTAGAATATTCTCAATTATCTGCAACAGATGTGCGCCCAATGCTCTAATTGTTTACAATTGTTTAAGATGAGGTTGACTTTTTCTTACGGTATTAAATTAGTCTTGTTTCCAATTCAAGATGTAAATAATTCCAAGCATAGGTTAATATACAGATTATTCTCCAAAACCTTTGACAAGCAGATTTAGTACAATACTTATATAAAAATGCTTGTAACATGATATGAAAGAAAACTACAGAATGAACATATGCAGTTAGATCCAGTTCAGCTGTTTTTTCGCAGTATAAAGATAAATGATATTTAGAAAAAAGAAACAAGTAGTTTTTAATGGATTAATTTAATAGTAATGCAAAAAAATCTAAACTAGATAATAAACAATTGTATTTAGACTATAAACATATGAAAATTTTCATTTAGATATTCATTACAGTTCTTATTATTTAAATGTGGTTATCTGATTTAATATCATTTAGAAATAGCAGCTATGTTTAAATTTTCTGGTGCCTTAACAAGTTTACGATTAAGAAAAATACCTACTCAACTCAGAATTATCTAAAGATGATTTTCAAATAGTCTACAAAAACACGCACGGGGTTTGTTTTTGTATAGCTGATAATACTAGTGGCTGATACAATGTGTTGTGAATAGTAATTAGGAGGGTTAAAGATTCAAGAGAATTGTTTTCTATCACAAGGGTGGAGCTCAGAGTGCAGAGCCAATCGTGGTAAGTTCATGCCAATACTTTGTTAGTTTGAATGCTTTCAGTTCACTGTATTCCTGGCTTGTGGATTGTACTTGGTTCACACACTTTCGTTTTGTTTGTCCATTCGATATACCTCCTCATATGTCCTTTTGCTCTCCACATCTCTACAATTTCGATACTTATTAGCTGCTATCTCTAGATGTTTAAGCAATTTACATTGTTTATTGTACTTGACATTATGATACTTTTTCATATCCCTGAGCTATTTTCCTTATTTTGGACACTTTGCCTTACAAACATCTATTTAATAAGCAACAAACTATTTATTTTTACTTGCAGTGACAATAAGTAGGTACATATTACTATGCTATTTCTCTAATTTCAGTAAATACCTAGTAGTTGAACAGATTCAATAGATATTTTACTGTGTCTGACCTGTTAATCCATAATATATCAATATATGGGGCAACAGAGACTAGTGGGTACACTTTCTAACAAAGTGCAAGCGACGAATTTTATATGTTAATGATAAACACTTTCTCTTCTTTCGAATTGCATACAGTAGAAACTTGCATTGCTGAATAGATATATATTTTTAAATTATTATATAAATTAGTGGTGTGCTGTGTTTAAAACACTCCATGGACTTTTACCTATATTTCTGTTAAAGATAAAGTGAGCCTCAACGTCGACTAATATCCATACCTATTTACTACGTTTTGACTATTAATGTATTTTAATAATTATTACATTAATGTGTGATCCATGTTGGTCGGAAATAAATGATTATTATTTATTTATTACATTATATATAAAGGTGTACCCTCGTTTAGCCTTCGTACCTACGAAATAAATACGCAAAGACTTTTATCCCCGTACGTCCCAACGTGAATTAGAACGTAGATTTATACGTACAGGTTCTAATTTACTTAAACCCGTTGCAAATTATGTGCAGCATCATTTCTTTTGTTTCATTTTGCTTAAGGCGGCAATTTGACCAAAGTAATTGAAGTCTGTTATCTAAACAATATGATTAATTTTGCACTTAAAAACTGTATGGGTCATATATATAGATCGATTCAGAAGAGCTGGCGCGGATTAAGTATGAAATAAGCACTCGTTGCAGACAAAATCCACGCCAGGTCTTATGAATCGACCATACTTATCTACCTGGCTAATAATATAATTACCTAATTTTGTTATAAACGTACTATTCTTATCCTGTCGACCGAACACTTAGGTAAACATACCTACCAGTAACGTGGCGTCTAAATAACTCGATCCCTACCGGCTTGCCTAATCTCAGGCATTTGAGCGCCTTATTCAACAGCTCTTAAGGAAAATGTACGCCAAATCTGCACCGACTTGCCCAATGATATCTTTTACGCCGCGCCACTGGTACCTACCTACCCACCGCTGCTACGTAGGTACTTTGTGCTCGCTCTGATGTTGACGTCGCGTAGGATGTTAACTTGGCTCAAGTGTGTTTTCCTGTGTGTTATCCACACCCGGTACCACCAACTTCAGAACGAGCACAATGTAGGTATACGGATATCCACCTAAAAGGCGTCTGGTGCGTCGTCAGTTATATTGCGATAAAGTAATTACGATTAAGTTAATACGTTTTATGCTGATGGTTATTTGTGCGAATCTGTATGTGTAGGGTGCCACGATCAAGACTGACGAGGATACCGGGAAGATCGTAATCGCGCGCGTTATGCACGGCGGCGCGGCGGACCGCTCGGGACTCATCCACGCTGGGGACGAGGTCATCGAGGTGAACGGTATCACCGTCGAGAACAAGACGCCTGCCGACGTCCTAGCAATACTGGTAATAATAACCACACTGCAAACGCGGCAGCACACTCACCCGTCGCCCAAATCCCATGATCTCCACACGATCCCTCTCCATTTCTGTACCTCATTGTCATCTCTTTGTTTTCAGCAAAGCTCGGAAGGCACGATCACTTTCAAACTAGTGCCATCGTTCGGCAAGGGCGGATCTCGCGAAAGCAAAGTGAGGGTCCGGGCTCTATTCAATTACAATTCGTCCGATGATCCCTATATTCCATGCAAGGAAGCGGGGCTCAACTTCAAGAAAGGTGACGTTTTACACATTGTATCACAGGACGACGCGTATTGGTAAGTAGACTGCGTCGGACTAGTTACTAGCTGTCGTGAATTACGCGGTGTTGACTTGTTATAATTTTAGGTGGCAAGCTCGCCGTGAGGGAGAGCGGGTCATGAGAGCCGGACTGATACCATCGAGGGCCTTGCAAGAAGGTCGCATCATCCATGAAAGGCAATCAGATCCGCAAACAATGGACGGTATACAATTAAATATTATTATATAAGGCAACGCTTACTCATGTCATGTCATGACTACTGCTTATAATGTAGCCATGCGATTGTTATGTAATTAGCAAGCTGTTCTACCTTCGCGCCTTCTAAAGCCAAACAACCACAAAATAAACTAATGCAAGGCACATTTACAGTACGTGATTTTGCTTTTTATGTGAGTTATACTTTATACTGGAAATCAAAAAGAATGTTGGTACAATCACTAAAACAAGTCTAGCTAGAGTCATCCTGAAATGTAGGTATGTGCGTAGCAGTGGCGTGGCGTAAAAGTTACTCGGTGGTAAGCCAAAGCAAAATTTGCTTACTTTTTCTAAAGTGCTCAAAAGTTTTTGAGTAAGGCCGCCGTCGGGAATCGAGTTATATATAAAAAGGGTCGAACCAGGTCGCTAGCCAGACCACCCCGAGTGAATCGGACTGGGTGGGTGGCGGGGGCGCCTGGGGTCGAACCAAGTGACCTTGTCCCGGTCCACCTCGATAGGGTCGGACTAGGCGGGGGCTTAAACACCTGGAGTCGAACCAGGTTGTTTGGCCAGGGCCACCTTGACTTTTCGCTGATTGCTCAGAGTGAGCAAGAAAAAACATACTTCGTCGACAGTTGTTACCCATAGTAAAAAAAGACAAAACCATCTTCATGCACCACAAGAGGGCTTCTAAAATTTTAATCTTGCTCCGCCACTGCTATAACTACGAAGTAATATTGCGGTTGAGTACAAGGAGGTTCAGGCCCAGCTAATTACAAGCTTCTAGTTTATAGTGACCATTTGGTTCGCGTGGCTCGCAGGCAAGCCGGCGCTATGCAGCCCCTCGGGCGGCGGCTCGGACTGCACGCCGCAGACGCCCTGCTCGCCCACGCCCACCGCCACCGCGCTGCTCCCCTGCAAGTCCACGCCGAAAGTCAAGAAAGTCATATACGATATAACGGAGAACGACGACTTCGACCGCGAAGTGATACCGACGTACGAGGAGGTTGCGCGGCTGTACCCGCGGCCGGGGCTGGTGCGGCCGTTGGTGCTGGTCGGCGCGCCGGGCGTCGGCCGCAACGAGCTGCGCCGCCGGCTTATTGCCACTGACCCGGACAAGTTCGTCACGCCCGTGCCCTGTGAGTTCATCTAACTAACAAGGAAAGGTACCCAACTGTCTGTTTATTACTGGTTTGATATTATGTATGAGAACATGAAAAAATAATAAGCACGTGTTTTGGTTATATCGGTTCAAACTCTTTTTTCTTAAAACAAACACCCTTCAAAGTTTGAGCCTTTTGAGTGTGTTTTTTTTTAGGAAAATATGTAATTAACTAGCAACTTGCTTTGTTTTTTTTCTGTAGAAGTTGGAGGGTTTAGTCACTTTTCAGTACTTGTGGTGTGGGTCAGTTTGTCCCAATAGGTTAGATTGGGCAGCTAAAAAAAATACGTGTCTATTATTTTAGACTACTCTCTAACATATATATCAAAATAAATCAGATCGGAGCCGGACAGTTGGGTACCTTTCCTTGTATGATATCACAATTAGACAAATGACTGTAAAGGGCATCACACACGGCGAAGTTACTATAAAAAAATAGTATTTTTAATGGAAAAAAAACAAGCAATGAAATTGTGACTCGCGTTACTTTTACGTGGAATGACCCAGGAACATAACGCCAAGTTTGATAGTGCGTTTTAGCAGCTAATATGATTTATTAGACTAGCTACAGTGCGTAAGTGACAAAAGTATATGTTCGTAGAGTGTATTTATTTTATGCCACACCTGGCTCTAAAGTTCCGCTTTCTGGCCAAGTGTAGACATAAAATGATGTACACAACACGGGAGGTAATAAAAAAAGCCCTCGATCGCATATTTACGTCCCTCGCTTGCAGCTCGGGCCGCAAACTTCTGCGATCTCGGCCTTTCTTTGTATTACCACCCTAGTTGTGTAATGTACTATTACCGCCCTATGTAGGGGGATTAGGAGTGTTTAGCTACTACTGTTGTACCACGAACATTTGGACAAATCACTGTTGAGTTCTATTGATTTATTTTTCCATTCACACTCGTTTTTTGATAAATGAAAACGCATTAACGTTTTTGTGTTGCAACAAGGCCATCATTCCATGTTTTTGAGAAACCGATTTCTACCTTTCCGCGCAGACACATCCAGACAGCAGAAGCAGAGTGAGCAGAACGGCAAAGAGTACATGTTCGTGACACGCGAGAATATGGAGCACGACATTGCGGAGGGCAAGTTCATTGAGCACGGCGAGTACAAGGGCAACCTCTACGGCACCACCGCGGAGAGCGTCGAGACCATTATCAACTCGGGTAAATCTACCAATCTTTATTTTTCATCACACTTGCTCGTAAAGGGCGCGGGCTTATAGACCAGCTCGAGCCGTTACCTTCCGTGGGTTATAATAATCTATAAGTCCCACGGGAGGAAAAATTGTATAAATTAAAATATAGAACCTATCCGTCGTTTTAGACTAAGGAGGTTTCAAATTAGCCAAGGCTTATTTCACATTTTCAAAACTTGGCTACAAAACCAATTTTAGTGTATATAAAACTTATATGGTATATTTTACAATTATTTCAGTAATTTTTGCAATAATTTTAATGCAATTAAGTTAATTTAGTTTCAACATTTATTTTGAAAATCAGTACAATCTGGAAGTATTGCCTGTCAAGTTTGAAAACTAAACGCAGACAGTAAATGATTTGATTTTTGTCTTATATTTATCGTCCTCGCAAATGTGATGTAAAACATTGTGTGTATCACGGGCAGTAGGGGGATTACCCCTCCGCCTGTGGCGTCGGGCTCCTAATAGACTCTCGTTAGTAATCCCCTCCTTACTACCCTCGGTGTATAATGTACTATTTATTAGGGATGTAACGATACATAATTTTGCCGATACGATACCGATACCGATATCTGTAGTAAATTATCGGCGATACCGATACCAATATCTTAGCTAACTAATGAAGAATGAACTTCAGATTTATTATTTGTATGTCCTTATTATAGGTACCTAAAAGTTGGCTATATATTTTACAGAGAGTCAACCTTGAAGGTTTAAATTAAAAATAAATAAATTGTCAACACTATTTTTTTTTATTATGAACCAAATATATACACTAATTAACATAGTAATTATTATTCCACAAGGTAATAGACCAATATATAAATTAAGTCTGTAATTGAAATTACTTTTTGCAGGTTTTTTTCATACAGCAAATTCTTTTCGCGCTCTTCAAATATCGGTTGTATATAATCGGCGATACCGATATATCGGCCGATATATCGGTATCGTTACATCCCTACTATTTATTATGTTATTAGTGGGCACGCCCGCGACTTCGTTCGCGGACCTGTAATAAGTTAAGGTGATTCGAGTCAGTTGGTTTTCCATACAAACATAAAGAGGGTCATTATTTGCTTCTACGGCATCAATTATGTTTGAAATGTGTTTTATTTTATAGCTTGATACACTTTATTTGCGTGAAATGAAATGAGAACTCTCTATATGTATTTTACAAGCTTTTATTTAGTTTCACCTGTCCCGGTGTCGGTGTGTCTGTAATCAAATCATGCTAATTAAATTTGACCCTCTTCCTGGTTTCCGATTTAGTTGAAATTTGGCAACAGTATGTACAGGTCGATTCACAAGAGCTGGCTCGAATGGATTGAATGAAAGTAATATCATTTTGTCACTGTTGAATGTTGAATGGCATTCTTATACGGTAGGCTCCAAATATTTTGTAAACCAGTACTTAACACTTCTTCATTATTCAAGAAAAAAATCAAAATTGCATATAATCTGCACATTATTAAGACTAAGCAAGTAAAAGATATGGCAAAAAAGTTACAATTTGAAGGATCGCTACAAATATTTTACTATCATGGAAGCGTGTTGCGGATTTGTATTTTGTTTAGGTTAAGGTCCATTATTATTATTATTGATAGGCCGTGTTGGGGATATTATTTTGTACCTATACATTAGAAGTTGACGAAGCATGTTGCAGATTTTTTTTTATTGTAGTTTGGCTCAATAAATGAGATTTTAATTACTAATTATTAATATCATCCCAAATATTACAGGAAAAATATAACGGTAGTCCTATTTATACCCTGTTTTCACATTGACGCCGCAATCTACGAAATCATGGCGAAAATATATGAGATGTTTCGCTGTAAATTCCGCGCTTCACGGCGACAGTGTGCAAACAAGGTTGCGATTCGGTAGGGTTTTTTTGCCCATAAAATGCACAATGTAGACTGAGTGAGTTACCAGTCGAAATTATCTAAAAACACGATTATCGCTTATTGAATCAACCTGTATTTAATCGCTTTGGAATGCACACATAAACATTATCATTCACTCATGTTAATCGTGTTGTTGAAATCGGCTTTTTTCATTAAGGGAAATTTAGTTATCAAAGACTTAATCGTGTTGATGACATTATTTTATTATGATTTTTAATATGCTCAATGCTGAATAAAACGTCATAGTCCATAGACTACTAAACAAACTAAACAAAACAGTGTTGCCAATATAAATGTACATTATACCAACACGCCTCCTTACATTTATATTGCAACAAATAAGTAACAACTAATAATACTAGTCAAATCATACTAGAAAAGAACAACTACTAGTAATCTAGCAATTTATATAAAACACTTATATATCTTAATTTTATGTCTTACTCTAAACCGTTACATTTAAGATATCTCTGAATTTAAGAAATTTAACATGTCCTAATGCTTTTGTTAATATGTCTGCAACATTATTTTCAGATTCTATTTTAACAACTTCAATAACTTTATCTTTGACATTTTCATGAATATAATGATAATGTACCTCTATGTGTTTGGAGTTCTTAGTGAAATTTCCATATTTGGCAATGGCTACTGCACCTGAATTATCTTCATACATTTTAATTGGGTCACAGATTATAGTAAATACATCACTTATTAAGCATCTCAAAAAGTTAATTTCTGTGACTGCTTCAGACAGGGCAACATATTCTGCAAATGTAGATGATTTAGTTATACAGTTCTGTTTTTTTGATTTCCACATGATAGGATTTCCGAAGAATCTAATAACATATCCGGTGGTAGATTTTCTATCCAAAATATCCCCTGCCCAGTCAGAATCCACAAAGCAATCTAATATATCACAATTATTATTTTTACAATATTTTAATTTTAAGGTTTTTGTCAAATATAAATATTTTAACACTCTCAGGGCATATGCAAAATGAGTTTCATTACAACAATTTTGATAGCGACTCAGGTAATTTACACAAAAGGAAATATCTGGTCTAGTACCAGAGCTGATATATAACAGTGCACCTATCAAATTTCTATACTTGATATCATCATTTAGTTCAGATTTTTCCAATTTCAAATTCATTTCCATAGGTGTTTTGAATAATTTACCTTTTTTAATATTGTAGCGTTCTGCTAATGAATCAATGTATTGTTCTTGACTTAACGTTAAAAAGTTATCCTGCTCATAATTATAAACAATATCTATGCCAATATAATTCTTTACTTTTCCTAAATCTTTCATTTTAAATTTATCAGATAATTTATTTTTAATGTCATCAATGATATTTTTGTCTTTACAGCAAATCAGCAGATCATCAACAAATAGTAAAATGTAAACAACTGTGTCATTTTCCTTTTTGAAATACAGACAATAATCATATTTGCATCTTTGAAACTCTAGATCAGTCAAGAATTTGTTGAAACATTCATACCAAGCGCGCGGACTTTCCTTTAAACCATACAATGATTTATTTAACTTATAAACCTTTTCAGAGTCATCATCATAGCCCATAGGCTGTTTTACATAAACTTCAGATAAAACTTTACCGTTTAGGAACGCCGTCTCAACGTCCATCTGATGGATTTCTAAAGAATTTTGACAACAATAAGACAACAAAAGCCTCAAAGTTGGCATTTTGGCCACCGGAGAATAAGTATCATCTACACAATCAGTTTGCTGGAATCCCCTAACAACTAATCTGGCTTTATACTCACTTTCACTTTTCTTTTTGTAGATCCATTTCACATCAATTACCTTGTCCTTGGGTGGCTTATCAACAAGTGTCCATGTTTTGTTTTTTACTAGACTGTCCATCTCACGGTCCATGGCTGCCTTCCATGTATTTGAATCCTTGCAGGTCATCGCCTCCTGAAAAGTTTCTGGGGTCATAGCATCACAGTAATTTACACTAATACAATAATAGCCAAATTCTTCATCAAATCGTATTGGTGGCTTAATTATCCTTTTAGATTTCTCTTCTTCAATATTTTCGTCAACTTTTATACTATCATCACATATTTCTAATTCTTTTTTGTCCACTTCCTGGTATTCTGTCGTATCCTTTCTCTTTTCTCTTTCTTCCTCTGCCTTTTCATCGTTCTTGTCTTCAAATCCACACAATGTTACATCTTCTTCTATAATATCACAGTGTCTAGCTACTATTACTTTGTCATTGATCAATACTCTATATCCAGTGTCACTATAGCCAAGTAAAATGCCAATTTCTGCCTTCTTGTCCCATTTAGATTTTCTTTTCTCTTCTGGTATTCGTACAAAGACCTTACTCCCATACATTTTCAGATATTTAATGGTTGGCTTCCTTTTGAAAAATATTTCATAGGGAGTTTTCCTTTCAATAGTATTGGTCAAGGTTCTATTTTTAAGATATGCAGCTGATTTAATTATTTCTGGCCAATATTTTCTTTGAACTTTAGCTTCTGATAAAAGACATCTTCCCATATCCATTAAAGATCGGTTAAACCTTTCCGCAGTTCCATTAAGCTCGTGCACATATGCCGGACAAGGTTTTATTACTATTCCTTTCTCTTTTGCAAACTGAAAAACTCTTGCATTCATATACTCTTTACCATTGTCACATCGCAGTTCTTTTATCCTTTTATCAGTAAGATTTTGTACTTCATTTACATATTGCACAAAGCAGTCATATACTTCATCTTTTGTTCGGATACAATAAACTTTCACCAGTTTGCTATAATCGTCTATAAAACTTAAGAAATATTTTTCGCCATGGTCTCCTGTTGTTTGATGTGGGCCATTCAAATCTGTATGAACAATCTGTAATATATCCTCTGCTCTACGCCGGTTATTATGAAAAGGTAAGTTCTGCATCTTATTTTCAATACATGTTGCGCACTTTAAATATTCTGATTCAATTTCTTTAGGCAGGCCATCCAACGATTCATTTTTGCACATCATTTCCAAATTATTGAAGTTTATATGTCCCAATGTACGGTGTAGTTTCTCTTTTGCTGTCATATTACTTTTACTCAAATTAGCCTGCAGCGTTTCTTCATTGACATAACTTTTCATCTTGTAAAGTCTCTCATCTTTAATTGCAATGGCTATAATCTTTCCATATGCGTTGTATATTTTTGACAACCGCCCTTTAGACACAACTGAATTTTTGTCAGTGATTCTCGAATAACTCAATAAATTTGCCTTCATTTCCTTCACATAAAAAAACATTTGTCAATTTTACCTCTGATTTTTCTCCATAAACTGAGAAATATGCTTTAATATTTCCAACCTTTGTAGCTTCTAATATTCTACCATCACCAATTTTTACTTTTACAGTTTTCTTTAAAGTCTCGCACGTCTCGAAGTACTCGTCTGAGTTTATAATATGATCCGTACACCCACTGTCTAATAGCCACTCTATTTGTCCTTTTATTGGACAATATTTCTCATTTGTTGTAGTATAAGCAATAGTTGTATGGAAACTGTTTCCATACTGCTCATGGTGATCATTCCGCTGCTGAGCATTATGATAATATCCTCGTCCGTTATGAAAATTTCTAGTATTGTAAGATCCACGTCCTCTATTTCCAAAATATCCACGTCCTCTATTTCCGGAATGTCCACGTCCTCGACTTGCAGTATACACACGGCCACGACCTCTCTGTGTATAGTCAGTACGGGTACAATCTCTTTGAAAATGCCCTGGTTTGCCGCAGTTAAAACAATTTTGTGATGAAGGCCTGGCTTCGGCTTTAAAAGCATTGGATCTGTCATTTGACGCCTCATTTTCTTCTGCACTTTTTAATTTTATTTTACTTTTTAAATAATCCACTGTTCTCTCCCTTTCTGGTAGTACGTCTATTAAATCACCAATATGACTATAGTTCTGCGGCAGTGATTTTAACATATAGTTAAGTTTTTCTTGCTCCGTTATTGTCGCACCAGCCTGCTTGAGCTCATTAACGGCTTTTTCAAAATCGTCGAAAAATAAAGACACATCGGCATAGTTTTTTAATTTGACACTTTCTAGGTTATGTCGGCACACAATTTGCAAGGCCGTCGACTTTTTCAAATACATCTCATCAAACTTTCGGATTATCTCGTAAGCTGAATCTAAATCACTTATATATTCCAACTGCTTGTTTGTTATTGCGCTGTAAATATAGTTGGTAGCCTGAATATCACGCTCGTCCCATTTGTCATCATCGGTTTTAGTTTTAGCTCGCATCGCCACATCTTTGCACTTTTTGAACTGTAAGAATTTCAATATACGTATTTTCCAATTACTATAGTCTGATCCATCGAATATCGGTATATTAATATCACTGTTTTTCGCCGCCATGATTCCGTAATTAATCTTTTATATTTTTCACACACAAATCATTGTTCAGACTTCACTATTGAAACCACTGCTTGCTACCATGTTAATCGTGTTGTTGAAATCGGCTTTTTTCATTAAGGGAAATTTAGTTATCAAAGACTTAATCGTGTTGATGACATTATTTTATTATGATTTTTAATATGCTCAATGCTGAATAAAACGTCATAGTCCATAGACTACTAAACAAACTAAACAAAACAGTGTTGCCAATATAAATGTACATTATACCAACAACTCATTCGATCCATTCGTGCCAGCTCTTGTGAATCGACCGTAAATCAGATGACAATGCAATATTACTATGACAAAGCTGATCTTGATAATGGAGCCGGATGATAGCCATAGGATCATCTAAAATACGTTGGTTTTGACGAGCAGTTTGCAATAGGCTACTCGATGACAGTTCAAATCAGCTTCTTTTTATGAAGTGTCAAAACGCTCCGAAAGTATGCAGTTTAGTTTGAAATACGAACTTGTGACGTCATGCTCAACATGGTGCCTTATTTTTAGTTTCCGTCATTGTAAAATCGTCGGTGGCACGAAAATAAGTTTGAATGATTTCATCCGGGCTGTTTTTGGAGCGTAATTTGCTGGTTAGAGTTAATGAATTTATTTGATTGTTGTCAAATACCCTATTATACAAAAAAGTACAGTTTGTAATAAAAACTTTTCTCAAAAAAAGAATTTTTGACAGAACCTTTTTTTTGTTCTTGAATAATGAAGAAGTGTTATGTACTTGTTTACAAAATATTTGGAGCCTTCCGTATTTGAACGTCACTCGAAAGTGACATTATTTCGTTCAATCCATTCGTGCCAGCTCTTGTCATTCGACCTTGCACCTGTACACCACATTGTATAGAAATCGGGCCGGTAATTTTTGCGTGATGCGGTAATTTTTGTGTCCTTGCTCACCATCAGAATACTCACACTCAGATTTGTCTTTTCTATATAAAAAAATAAGCTGAATGCAACTAAGTAATATTTTTCCCGTAATTATTTATTAATACATGTTAACATGACATTACAGTAAAAAAACCAATGCGTCATGAAACGTAGAAATAAAATATCTATTTAGGCGACGAAACGGCGTGGCCCCGTTGCATCGTCGTCTCCGGTGTAGGATTCGGCAGGTTGCCCCGGAACCGTCGAAACACGACACCCTTCGGCCAGAAGCATCAGTGCCTTTCTTATCTAGCATAATCTAAATCTTATATAGCAAAAAGTATATGTTGACCAGCAGTAACGTCGCGTCAAATATATTCTTAGTAATGCCGGAGCAGATTTGGATTACTTTTTCTTCAGGAGTAGTAGGTACACTCCAAATACTTTAAAACTGGCAAGCCGGTGGGAATCGGGTTCTTTGGTCGTCACGTCACTGTTGACCAGTGTTATCTGAGGAGTGAAGATTGGAACGTATTTTAGGGCGCGTGTGCGTGCTGAGCCCGCACTGGCAGGCGTTGAAGATGCTGCGCACGCCGCGACTGCGGCCCTACATCATCTTCGTGAAGCCGCCGCCGCTCGAGCGGCTCGCCGAGACACGCACCGCGCATCACGCCCGCTCCACCTTCGACAAAGAGAGTTCCAGAGCATTCACGGTATTCCTTCTTGCTTATAGTGGCATTTTGCCCCCAACTAGAGATGTGTGTCTCATTATCGGAAGTTCTCAGTTTTGTACGAAGCGAGAACGTTCTCGAGAATATTTTCTATACAAAACTGAGAGCGTTTCCGAGAGTTCCCGAGAACGGCACAACGCTCTTGCACTTGCACGGCGCTCGCTGTAATACAGCCTGCACTGCACCTTAATCGTTGGTAATTAAAAACATTTCCCATCCTGGAATGATAATGACCATAGTTATGCAGAAAGCGACCAGTGGCAAGTTCCGTATACTTGGATTATAAACTTTTTGCTTAACTGCATAAAGACATATTCCTAGTATACGAAACTTGCCTCTGGTCTCTTTCTGCATAGCTTGGTCAGTTACCCTCCTTCTAATTTACAACTTTCCCATTACGAGTAGATACTGACCAGTAACCAAGGGCTAAACGAGCACTTGTATATAAAGTCGCCGTCAATAGACTTTGCTAACTTTGTAAACAAACCGCTATATTGAAATTGTCTCTGAATGATGATTCTTATTCTTATTATAAAGTATCGAACGCAAGAAACAGGTATTTTTAATATGCTTAATCAGAAGTCGAATCGTTACTTGAAGATTATGTATCCACCAGTATTTATCACAAAATGTGCCGTTATTTCATCCGTAGCTCTATCGATGATGCCGTCTAAATGTTACATTTTATTTTCTTTACGGAGCGTAAGTTAGGTAGTGTGTAGCAGCTTTACAATATCACTAACTTGAGTCACAACGCTATCATCATAGATAATTGTAGAATTTAAAAGAAACAAAAACGTCCATTATGTCATAATAACCTATGTATAAAACCATTTTAAATTTTTAATGAAATATCCAAGATTCAATTATTTATTGTATGGTTTTGTATTTTACGGCAACGACCGTTTAAATAGTGTATGGTTTCAGTGGTGTTTGATGAGGTGGTGAGAAAATTCAAGGAGAAACAGCGACTTTACTGTTTACATAGTTAGCAAATTCTATTGACGGCGACTTTAGGTAATTCAATTTTCTAAAGCGCGCCTCACACCCTCATCATAGTCATGGTATTGTTTAACTTTTTATGATATTTTATGATAGCGATTTGTATAATTTTTTCACTGAAGATGGGTCAATTGCAGAAAATGTACCTTTTAGCTTTTTTTTTCTGATCATGGTGTGTCTTATACCATTTTACTCAGAACCATGAGCACTTTTCATTTATGAAGTATAAAAAAGCTGTCAAAAATTTCCGTACAAATTTTGAATCTCAGTTTAGAAAATATTGTACGGAAATTTGGGACATATTGTACAGCTTTTTTTATTTTATAAATGAAAAGTGCTCATGATTCATGTAAAATGGTATAAGACACACCATGATCAGACAAAAAAATCTAAAAGGTACATGTTTCTGCAATTGACCCAGATATGAAATAGGTGTATGAATATTATAGGAAGAAGAGTTTGCCGACATAATAAGGTCGTCGACCCGCATCAATTTCCTGTACGGCTACATGTTCGACGAGGAGATCGTGAACGAGGACCTGGCCGGTGCCCTCACGCAGCTGCTCAAGGCGGCCTGGCGCGTGCAGTCCGAACCCCTCTGGGTCCCCGCCTCCTGGGTCCAATAGGCACGTTTTGGTAAACAATCTTCAGATCCCAGATCTTATTCGAACCGAGAAAATACGACCCGACTAGATAGCAGCTACGCGAGATGAACCAGTTCCGTAAATAGCATTTTCTGCGCCCTTGTTTTTTTTTATATTATAGGTACCCCTGCCTGGTCTGACCATTCTTGCGCCCCTCAGAGTCTACGCCCTATTTACGACACTGGGATGAACAAATGAATTGCCCACTCAGAATGGGCATATTGAAACTACTTTAAATCCCATGAGGATCATTGCAGTAAAAGGAAACATTCGTTTGTTATTTAAAATAAAAATTTAGTTGCAGTCACAGGCTCTTAAAAAGCTTTACATACCGGATATTATATTGTATTCACAGTTTTATTACCCAGAATTGAAGGTTAAATTTTTCCTTTCCAATAAGACGACAAAATTTCATAATTTATACATATCTTTATCTAATTATAATTTTTAAAGATTTAGTTAAAAACGGCAATGCATTCAATCTTATATTTAAAAAAATAAATGTATGTTTCCTTTAAGGTGAGACTTGGTCGGTTTACAAAAACCAATAGAGGGTCATTATTTGCTTATACGGCATGTTATGTTTGAAATGTGCTCAAACAAAATGTATCAAGCTATAAAATAATACTTATTTTAAACATAATCGATGCCGTGCAAGCAAATAATTACCATCTTTATGTTTGTATGTAAAACCGACCGACTCGAATCACCTTAAAATCTTAAAAAGGTACCTGTTTTCATTCGGAGTCCATTTCTAAAATTGTTTATAGTATTATTGGTAGGAGTTCTTGCGAACCTTCTTTACGGTTCTTATTTTCTCGAGTGCGAATCGGGTGATGCTGTGTTAAAGCGGATTTAAAATTAACTTATAGTACCTTATCTAAAAACATTACAATCTACTAATATATCAGGAGATCACTATAAAATGTTGTTGAATTTGTAGAATTGTACAAATTTACCGGTTTCTGTTCAGAACCTAAACCATTTTGACAATTTAGACGGAACTAAATAAACATCTATGCAGAATTAATTACGGTTAATCATTTAAAACTATATTCGATCATTTTGTGTAACTCGGTAATTTCAGTCGGATTCCAATAATTAATAGGACCGAAATAGGTCCTGTCGTCGCAATTTAAGCCACTGAAAGCAATATTTTGCGCATTACTTGTCTTTTTTTTCGAATTTACTTGTTTTTCTTATTAAATACCTGTTTTGGTCCCGGCGAATTTAGAAATTTGTTAACCAAATAAAGAAGTAGAAATAAATTCGATTTGCGTCAATAGTTGCTCGAGATTTCTGAAATACCCTCTTACTCGATGTATTAATAGATTGAGCACTTGTTAGAGAGTGGGTTTTAAGAGTTGAGATAATGCGGTTCATAATATCGTATGTAAGTAAGCGAGAAACGTGTTATTAACTTCTGCAGATTGCCTTAAAATGTCGAAATATTTAATGTCGTTCATGAGGAATTGGCACTGCTGAAATCGCAATCTCCATGTTTAGTAGGTATAATTGTGTATTGAATATTTATATAGACGTTTCAGTAGTCGAGAACGTTTCATTTTTTATTGATCCTAAGCGTGAGCACTGGGCAGTTATAATGGTAAAAATAAAACTTAACTAAAGCACATGTTGCATGTAGTAGTGTACGGAATTTATATGGAACTTAGGTATGTCCTTTTTGTAAAATGGGACGTCAAACTGTCTACCTGTCTGTCTGTCTGTCTGCCGGACAGGCTACTACTTCATGCAACATGTGTTTTAGTTAAGTTTTTTACCTGTACTTAGTTGAGTTAGAATTATTTTAGCGAAATAAATAGGCGGCACTTGCATTTTTAACTGAACATAAAATAACTACTATTTAGTACGGTTTCAAAGTTTTTTGCCGCAAGATGGAAAAGCAACGTAACAAGACTTATTTCATTACTTCATTTCGACATCCAAAAAAAACCATTTCAACATCAGTAACAACAAGACTTTTCTATTCAAGAATTTATCTTTCTTATTATAAAAATATATATATATCTATAATTTAAACCGAATTTATTTCAGGAATTTTATGTGTTAATTATATTTTACAGAGGTCGCACACTCGTGTCTAGTCCTCACACAAACGTGTTGAGTTCCAATATGTGTTACTGTGTGTATCAATATGTTGTTGAGTATTCTAATACGATCTGACTTATACTATTTGAGTATTTGAGTTCCAGTATGTTAGTTTTCAGTGCATAAGTTTGTGTGCATATAAGTATTTACAGTCACCGACATTAAAGTATTGAACTGTAGTATGGTCCCTATGAAGCGCGGTATGCACTTTATCCGATAGCAATTAAGGGTTTCCCACGTACCACTTACCGACGCGGAATCGGCTATACCCGCTCAAAAAATCTTTTCTGCTACACCTGGCCATAAAGTGGCTTTAGTGCCCGTCAAGATATTCAGAATCTGATGCAGCCTACAAATAGTACCCAAATAGCACCGACAAAATACCTAGGTGAAAAAAAAAGTACCCTTAAACTTTCTGAAATATAATAAGGCCTGTTCACGGTGTACGCTACCGGGCGTCAAGCTGGCGTACACCGTTTGTATCTCTGGAACGGCTTTGTTTTTGGAAACGCTTTACATCTCAAAAAATAGTACTCGCTTGCAGCTCGGGCCGCAAACATCTACGATCTCGGCCTTTCTTTATATTACCACCCTAGTTGTGCAATATAGGTAGGTACTATATATCGGCTCGGCAGTCGGCGGCACAGTTGAGCCGAGCCGAAGAACGTATTTTTCATCACACTTGCTCGTAAAGGGTGTTATAACACGCGGGCTTATAGACCAGCTAGAGCCGATTTATCTCCCAAGGATTATAAAAATCTATAACTGCCACGGGACGAAAAACTGTATGACAATCTATAACTCCCGAGGGAGTTATGAGTTTAGTTTTAAAATATAGAATTTAACCTACCCGTACGTCATTTCAGACTAAGGAGGTTTCATTTCAAATCAGCCAAGGCTTATTTCCCATCTTCAAAACTTGGCTACAAAACCAATTTTAGTGTATATAAAACTTATATGGTATATTTTACTATTACTTCAGTAATTTTTCCAATTACTTTAATGCAATTAAATCAATTTACTTTAAAATTTTATTTTGAACATCGGTACTATCTGGCGGTACCTATTGCCTGTCAAGTTTGAAAACTAAACGCAATTCTTAGCATTATCTGTGGAAGACTATATTGAAAAAGTTGATACAAAATAATTTGATTTGTCTCATTTTTTTTCCTCGCAAATGTGATGAAAAACATTCTGTGTATCACGGGCAGTAAGGGGATTACAAACTCGAGTCATTAAAAGCCTCTCGTTAAGCCTCATAATAGACTCTCGTTAATAATCCCCTTCTTACTACCCTCGGTGCACAATGTACTATTTCGCTCTAGCGCGATATCGCGGACGTAAAGTATTTTTGGCGGACTTTAGCTGATTCCGCGTCAGACTGACGCCGTCAGTAGATGTGGGGTGGGGAAACCCAAAGAGATGTCAGATATTTTACCATACATCTTTTCATATATTATTGCCGGTGACTGCCCATATTAATCATTGACTTTTCTTCTCTACCTCGTATCGACTCGTCTGTATTAGTGCCTCTCATTTTATTCATCGTGCATTGCGTTAATATAAGTGAATATGTAATTACGACATTAGTTTTAAGAAATTTAAATCAATCAACCTTTAATACTTAACAGATATTTTCTAGAGTAATCAAGATAACTATGCATTAATTGCTCGTTATAATACAATTAAAAAACTTAGATAAATTCGCTAAGTACCAAAAGCACAGAACACTATCAGAGTTAAATGAGAATATTATGTAAGACAATTTGATACGACATTTGTCCAGCCGTAAGTAATGTAAGGTCTGTGAAGTGTCATACATGTTAAACAATAATACCCTAGTGTAAAATAAATGCCTTTTATAAGCCCTTTTAAAGAACTTGCACGTTTAGGTCGGCGTCTTATTATTCTTATTATTTACTATACCAAAGTTGTCATGTTACCATTGTGACCTGAATAGTTAGTTATAGGTTTAATGTGTATTATGTTGTGTGGATCTGGAATTTAATCGGTCGAAGTCGAAACATTTACTTTTATGTACCTATTTCTGTATCAACCAATGACAATATGAAATTAAGTCAATAGGCCAATATTGTAGCCGTTTCATAAATGCTTATAACTTGTAAACTCTTTAGTTCACTTAATCAATATGAATGTGATTGTTAATTTAATACATACATATAGTCTATATGTTTTACCTATAAAGTACTGGGATGATGGTCGGACGTTATTGTAATAAATAAGCCTGCGTTCAGATTTCCAGTAAAATATGTATAGGTAACATCAAGGTTATCTCTCTCTATATCTAACATTCAACGAAATAAAATAGCAAAGATATTTTCTTATCTTACGACGAAGGCTAGACGTACTACAATAAATACTGTGATTTACTGATATTTATCAAATAGTGTGATATTTATTGATCGTCTAGTCTAGTACATATATTGGTGGATGACAGAATCTAGATTTTTGGATTTTGTACCACGTCTTTGTATAGGGGAGTATATTTAATCTTTATTGATACTTCGTGTCACAAAAACCTATGAAGTTATTACGTTTTACTTATTTGCATAACAAAACTACGTATTCGTAATATTTCACACTAAAACAAATTGACAACCTTTCATTTTTTTGAGCCTTTAATTTTATTGGTTCTCTATATTTGGTTTGAAAAGACGAATACGCTGATAGTTTATTTGTTTCACCAGTATTTGTAATTAATTTATAATTAATATATTAATATTTACTTATTCTAAAAGGGCGTAACTACAGTTCAACGGTAGAATAAACCATTACTTTAGTCTTATCGCGATCGAAAAAAAGTAAGCGATCTGATAGTATGCATTGACAATGTCAAATTCTAAATTATGACAGCTTATTTTTTCTGTGGCAAAAGGCACTGGCATTTCATCTATTGTGCCGTAGAACTGGTAAAATGAGAACATATTTTTTATTAATTTGTATTTTTTATATTAAGCGATATAAAAAAATTATAAAAACAGTGTAGTATTCAGGAGAAAACATGCTTTCGAATCGTATATACATTTTAAAGTGTTCTTAAAATGAAATGTTGTCAATTATCTACAACATAAGAATACTCATAATAACCAGTGGCGTGCACTCCATAAAGACAAAAATACACTGCCTACTCTCTAGTTTCATCCCTAGTAATGGTAGGAGGGTAGACATTAGTAAGGTAGGCGATATCTTAACACACTACGTACCCTATCAATTCCTACATTCCTACCCTTAATAGGGTAGGAATTAGAAGTTAAATAATGTCTTTTCGTCTTTATGGAGTGCACGTTACAGCATAATAAGAAATATTCCTGCGATTTTCTTTGTGTAATGTTTTCCACGCCGTGAAAACGGCCTTAGCGTACCTACTTAATTTTAATGAACCAATGAACGTGTCGTATGCAGCCTTAGCACTTTATAGGTAAAAAATAGACTATAACAATAGTTTTCGACTTGTAGATAATGGTATAAGTCTAAAGAAAAACATGACATAGGTGGTATCCTTAATTCAAGGACCGAGGACAAGGAAGTCCCGTTTTTAAATTTATCTACTGTGTAGAAATTGGTTTAAAAAATATTTATTATTATTTTTAGCTAAATTATTTGTTGGTGTACTTTCGTTGGGTATCTAGTACATACACGAGTAAGGTATATTGCACTCCAAGCTAGCATAATCCTATTGTCGTGGCTAGTCCTAACACGCCTTGACGCTTCTGACTCTTTCTCTGATTCAGTACTAAAACAGTATAGTCCTTATATACATATTACAATTAGGTACCTAGATTGAAAGCTATTATATTTCAGAGCATGTATGGTATGATCTTATACTGCTTATCAAAAATTAAAGTGAATTCAGTAAATAACTAAATGTATAATTTAAGTTCCCGATTAACTTTGGTGTTTCGGTCCGTGACGATGTTGAAATTATTTGAGAAGTACGAATGACAACATAATTCGTATAAATCCATAATACATCCTCATATCTCAAATTATTTCAACTACCTACTATTAGTTGAAATAATATGAGATATGAGGATACGACGTTCTCCCTTGTTAGCATCTTCAATTTGGTCGTATCTCTTATACAGCTTCCTGACGAATTTGATATTTTAAATGCATGTCGTAGGATATCAATAATTACTGTGAATAGAAGAGATTATGAATTATGTTAAAGTGAACAAATAATTAGTGATAGACCCAATGAAAGACATTGTTCAAAAGTCTGAATATACACAATGGGATTAAGGTATCCTATGTAAATAAATATGTTTAAATATAGAATTAGATTCAAAATATACATTTATAATGATAATATTTATCTTTGCGTGCTTCTAAAGCATTTAATGTGAATAGGAACAGAGTATACAAATTTATGCTCATACATTATTTCCTAGCAGAAT
Source organism: Eudemis profundana (assembly GCA_947034925.1). Classification (NCBI taxonomy): domain Eukaryota; kingdom Metazoa; phylum Arthropoda; class Insecta; order Lepidoptera; family Tortricidae; genus Eudemis; species Eudemis profundana. The sequence continues at coordinate 35,787,175 of OX344794.1, forward strand.
TCGATGTAATGTCTGTATTAGGTAAACACCTACCTACATCTAAATAAAATTTAAAATGGCATGTCACGTTCAAATGTTAGAAAAATTGTAATTATCTCTGTTGCTCCTTTATGCTTAGCCAACCACGTGTATCAGTGACACATCCCTAGCAACTTAAACGATTGGTAAGGCCTAATGTATAAGTTTAAAATTGGTTTGGAAAATGACCCTTACAAAAATACGAGGGCTGCTACTTATGTATCCTGAATCCGGGATTTCAACCTTTTTCGACGCTGTATCTAAGCTCCACGGTAAAATTTGAACATTTCTTTAACACTTGCCGCTATGTTTTTTTTTCTCATATACGCTAGTCTTTTCTTTTTGGCGGGCATGTCGCTGGAAGAATGGAACTCCCACGTGAAAATTTTCGTTCTAAGATTTATTATGACTTTCGGCGTGGTTTAACGCAACAACGGTGCATAGATCAATTCGACTTTTAGTGATGAAGCTCCGTCAAAAACCACTGTGTATCACTGGTTTAGTGAGTTCAATCGTGGACGTAGTATGCTCACGGACGAAGTCAAGGAAGGTCGCCCAAAATCGGTCGTTGTTCCACAAAATATTGAAGCTGTGCGAAAACTCATATTGCATGATCGTCATGTTACGTATCGCGAGATAGTGGCGACTCTGGGTATTTGTATGACGAGCATTCATAAAATATTACATGAACATTTAGCTGTAAAAAAACTTAGTTCGCGTTGGATACCGCACAACTTAACTAAGGATCAAAAAGAGACTGGCGTCGAATGGCGCAGGAAAATGCTGAAAAAATATAACCGTGGTGACTCAAAAGCTGTTCCTAATATCTACACAGGTGACGAATCCTGGATCTATGCGTATGATCTCGAAACTAAACAACAATCAACAGTGTGGGTGTTTCAAAATGAGCCGAACCCTACGAAAGTAACTCGTGCAAAAAGTTCGTTGAAGCAAAAGGTGGCTTGCTTTTTTGGTATTAATGGCCATGTAGCTACAGTTCCACTAGAGAATCGTAAAACTGTTAATTCGGAGTGGTACACGGCCATTTGTTTGCCGGAAGTATTTGAAGAAATTCCTAAAAAAAACCAGCGACGCAGAATCATTCTTCACCATGACAATGCCAGCTGTCATGCATCACGCGAAACAACTCGATTTTTGGAAGATCAAAATATAGAATTAACGGGTCATCCACCATACAGCCCTAATTTGGCACCTAATGATTGTTATTTATTCCCAAATGTAAAGAATAAATTACGTGGTCAACGATTTTCGACCCGCGAAGATGCCGTCGACGCGTTCAAAGAACACGTTTTGGAGATACCTCAGTCAAAGTGGAAAAAGTGCTTTAAAAATTGGTTTCTACGTATGCAAAAGTGCCTAGATCATCACGGAGAATATTTTGAAAAAGAATAAAACCATATTTATACATTTATTTATTTTTTCTATTCCGGATACATAAGTAGCAGCCCTCGTAATAGGCCAAGAATTGTTATAGCTAGAAAAGCTAAATGTAACATATAATACTTGTATTGTTATTTAACTACGTTTGATTGTTACTTGTAGCACGCAGTCTTTTATTCCACTGCTTGCAAACTTTTAGTCATGGTTCTGTTATCATTATTTGGAATTTCTATAGTATACCAATAGTAAACAATTCTTTTGTCCTAGTCTCTAGCAGTTCAATCTGTCTACAAGGCACTTAGTGGTGATAATCTCGCGGAAACTCAATGCCAAAGGTTTTCGACTTTGGGACTCAAACGGCTCGGCTGCCCCATATCAAAACCTAGTACCTAAGTGCTCCAGATCAAATTTTAAAAAGGGCGTAAAAACTATTAAGTACAACTAAAAGTATATATAAATGTTTTTAAGCCCTTTTTTAAAATTTGTCTGGAGCACTGTCTGGAGGCAGGATAACCACTGCCTGTCCAACCTACTTTGCAATGAACACAATTATATGAACTCTATTACCTACTCCGTATTATACTTTACATTTTCACATCAAATCAGAGTCAGCCTTAGAATTTTGCATTCCTTTGAGGTTTCGTATTATTATTGTGTTTGTGCAGTGGATTCTTGTACAATGTACATAGGTATTTATTCCGTTTTACAGATGGTTGCCCTTATAATCATGTAAATCATTTCGATGTTAATTTACGCTCAGAATTCACATCTGTTAATAATATCCTGCCCATAGTTCCATGTACTACATGTCTAATCCAGTAGCAATGTGGAAAAAGCAACAAGTAATAGGGTCATACACAGTTTTTAATACGAGTTAATTTTCGCGTCTTTGCTGTGAACAACACCAAAATTAAGGGCTTTAAAAGTCTAATTTTCTTGCTCGACCCTTGTAATGTAAGCATGTACATACCATGAGTACTCTCAGACCTTTAAGATAAAAACATAGTGATATATACCCACGCCGTTAACTATTGGATTGCCCACAGGATTGACGCTCATTTTCTGGAATTGGGATGACCCAAAATAATCTTAGTGTGGATTACGATATACAAGCATATTCAACAAATAATAGATTATGTTCATATTCAGTATACTTAATGGCCTTGACAATTTTCAAGTTTGCTCCACTAGGAACTTAATTAAAAATGTTTATTAACATTTACAAGTCACAAATAAGTATCACGCTGTTTAATAAAATGTTTGGAAATGAATAGAGTTTTAATAAAGATTACCACTAGATTTTACCTTTATTTTAACAAGTATTATGTATGTGAGTCGATTATAGTATTTTATGCAACAGTTGTATAAGTAGGCTCAAAAAAACCGCTCAAGTGCGAGTCGGACTCGCGCACCGAGGGTTCCGTGCAAACTCATAAGTGGATACATGAATAGTTCAAGAAAAACTATATGGCGATTAGTTAAATAGGAGCAAATAAGTATGTGTTAAGTATTTAAAATTTCTCAAAAACGGTGCAAGTTAGGAAAACCGTTATATTTTCCCTGTAATATTTAGGACGACATTAATAATTGGTAATTATTACAGATTTTTCTGTTCAGTAACTTTGAAGGTGATAGGGGGAATAGTATTTTTTTAACGTTTTTCTCCATAAATCAAAAACTACTCATTTAAAAAAAAGGAACAAAAGCAGTGTTTTCCAAATTTCAAGTCGATAGCATCAGTAGATCCTGAGATATCTTGCTGTGACATACAGACAGAGTCGCACCATAAGGGTTCATTTTTTGCCATGTGACGCCGCGATGACGTCACCGCAGGCGCACACAAGCGCACCGCGGCACCGCGCGGCGCGCTGGCATAGAGCGGCCGCATCGCGCAGCGGCCGGCCACCGACTGCGAGCCGGCAGCCCCCACTACCGACATTTACAACGGAGAGCTTAAAAGCAAGCCCCGCGCCATACAACGGGGCAGAACGTTCTCCGCCGCTCACGGTGATAGTCGGCTGGGAGCGTTCTCCTCTGGCTACCGCGGCGTGCTCGTATCCGCGATTCGCAGGTTCCAGAGTCCCCCCCTCTTCCCCCTCTCGGAAGTGGGCTTCCCGCAGCGCGCTCGTATTCGCGACTTGCCGGGTACCTACATCCCAGCGGTGGGCAGCCAATCCCTAGGCGGGAGGGCACCAGGCGCGGCGTGCTCGTATTCGCGTTCGCACTGGTCCCAAGCGCTTCAGAGCATTGGTTCCCGAGGGATCCGTCCGAACTTCCCCCCCTCTCGGAAGTGGGCTTCCCGCAGCGCGCTCGTATTCGCGACCTGCCGGGTACCTGCATCCCAGCGGTGGGCAACCGACCCCTAGACGGGAGGCTCTTCCAGACCGAACGTTTCAGGGAATTGGTTCCTTAGGGACTCGTCTAAGACTCCCGGAGTCTGTACCTGACTCCTAGGCGGGACGACTACCGCAGCGTGCTCGTATTCGCGATTTGCGGGAGTCCAACGCCTAGTACTCAGGAGTAGCCGGGAATAAACCCGTATAACCGTCCCCTCAGGACATCCGCCAACAAATTAGGGCACAGCTCAATTGTTAGAGCACCTAGAGTCAATAGAATAAGGTTTCGTTATTAATAAAGGGCGTAAAAGACCCGCCATTATATCGTCAATCTGTTGTTCGTATTCTACTCCTTAGTTAAGTCCCTCCTATCCCTGAGCTAGTCTGGAAACCCTCGAGAGTCCCGTCTGGACTGAGGGATATGTATGGAGAGGCTGCCTAGGCGACCTAACCCACTCCATCACATTTGGCGCCCAACTTAAAAACCCATTAAATAGGTTTCTAGCTCAGGAGGGACTAAGGAACTTAGAAATTTGTGCATATAACAAATATACCGGCATATTAAGACGCGCCGCGTCCCGCCCGCCCGATTTATTTACTTTAAAATTGGCAAATAAACTGTGCTAATAAAAATATTCCTTACAGCCTGCGAGTACAAGGTAAGATAGGGACCCGACGCGACGCGATTCTAAGTGCGTTACCGTAGTGTATTATAATAAAATAAAACCGTAAAAATATCCGTTAAAACTATAAAAATATAAAACCGTGAAAAACACCGATACCTATGCCGACGAGCTGGGTATACCCGTTGAAGAAGCCGGAACTGATCGAAGAAGCCACGCAGCGAGGGTTACCAACCGAAGGCTTAACTGTCGAGCAACTTCGAAAGAACCTGGTAGAAGCATTAAAAGAAGAGGAACAATTCGAGACACCGGGAAAAATACGTCCAGGCACGATGGCAGAAACCGAACAAGATAAAAAGGCAAGCACCATAACCCGGCTCATAAAAGAATGGAACCTAGCATTCGGAACTAATGACAACCCGGTAGAGTTTATGGAAAGGCTTGAAGAGTTAATCGACGCGAGCAATATCGACAAAAAGGACATACTGCCAGCACTCCCGAGAATCCTGCAAGGTAGAGCATTGCTTTGGTACAGGAATAACGCCGAGTCCTGGAGTACGTGGAGCGAGTTCGTGGACCTCTTCAAACTTTATTATTTCCCGGCCAACTACGAAGAGGATCTTATTGTGAAAATAGCGGCAAGAAAGCAAAAGTTCAGTGAGAGATTCGCGGACTACGTAACAGACTTGCAGACGCTAATGCGCCGATATGGGAAGTTATCAGAACCGGAACGCTTACACCGTATACACGAAAATATGCTGAAAAATTATAAACTATATATTAAAAAACAGGATTATAAGAACCTGTCCGGATTACTCAAGCTTGCCGCCGAATACGAAAACATCGTGACATCACCCGATAACGATACAAACCGACCGTATGGATATCGCGAGTCGCTACCGTATCCCGGAAATAAAAACAATAGTGCACCGTTACCGAGAGTTGCGCCACAAGCAACAACGAAAGGCGGCCCGAGCGAAAGAATACCCAGAAACCAGGAGCGTTATACGAGAAATGATGGGAAGAAAGAAACCATAATACACCCGAGATACGAACCCGTAGGATCCGCAAAGGATCAATTTCGCGAAGACAACCGTCTCTACGCGGATGTGTCCTTTATGGGAGTAAAATACCCCTGTTTAATAGATACAGGTTCGACCAATACGTACATAACCGAGGAAGTATATAAGAGTTGTATTCACCGAGCGGCCGTAGAAAAAGAAAACCCGAGAAGTATCGTACTAGCAGACGGTACGAAAACACAGATAAATAGAAGTGTTCTAGTGGATATCGAGTTAAAACAAGCTACATTAAAACATTGGGTACGTGTGTTGCCGACAGCTACCTCCACAATTATTGGAATGGACGTGCTAAGAAGAGCAGGGATGAGTGTAACCTGGGCAGGCGAAGCGACATCGATGCAAGAGTCTACGGAGAGTACGAGCGAAATAAAAGCCGAGGCAGGCACGAAATGTACGCAGCCGCAGAGCGGCCCTCATAGCCCTAGTAGAATAACCGGCGCACAAGAACGGCAACCGCAACGAAAATTACAGGGAGAGTTCAGTTTCTGCGAAGAGAGCCCAAAGAGAAATTCATGGGTAGAAAATACGATAAAATTAAAGCATAAGGAACCCGTCCAACAAACACATTACCGGAAAAAACCGAACTTAGAACAAATAGACCCCATATGTCCGGTACAAAGCCGAGAAGATAAACTTTATAAATCTAAACCTAATCCGAGATATTATAAAGGGCAGGCAGATCCCGCACCCGATACGAAGATACGCATTCCGATGGGAGAAACAACCCGGCAAAGTTACAGTACACCTAGCGCAGGACACCTAGGTACCGAAAAAACAACCCGTGAAATAGCACGAAAATGCTACTGGCTAAGGATGAAACGGAAAAAAGTTAGACTTATGCATACGACCTGCGATGTCATTGAAACCGCAACCTATACATCCAGTACTCACGGAGACCGCCGAATTGCCGAGACCGGAGATACGAGACAACCCACTAACTCCAACCCGAGCATACGACCCGCAAATCCAACCGCCACCCGGAGGACAATACCCGACACCTACGGAGATGGACGCCTTACACACGCATTTGCCAGAGCTAAAGAACGTCATCGTCATAGTCTGGACGCGACCGAATACGCATCGTCCATTACGGAACCGTTTAGATACTCGACGAGTAAACCACCGTAAAATGAATAAATAACTAAACCGTAAGATAATAAATAGTAACATAAGTTAAACTAAAATATTGCTTTATTAATCCGTGATACGAAACCCGACCAAACGTAAAATACTTCATAAAATAAATAAATATAGTATAACTCGCAAAAAGGCACAAAATAGCACAGTTCCGCCATAAAAATAAAGTATCCGTTGTAATGTTAATTTTAAAAATAAAACGATAACGCATAATAGCGACGTTCAAGTTAGACTGAACTTGATAGAGGAAATATAGTTAGTCTACAAACATGTAAAGCCCTATTAGGTAGGCAGTATATAGAGGTAAATTTTTAACCGGTGATTTTTTCAGCACGAAAAAATCTCCTGATCCGGGGAGGGCATGTGACGCCGCGATGACGTCACCGCAGGCGCACACAAGCGCACCGCGGCACCGCGCGGCGCGCTGGCATAGAGCGGCCGCATCGCGCAGCGGCCGGCCACCGACTGCGAGCCGGCAGCCCCCACTACCGACATTTACAACGGAGAGCTTAAAAGCAAGCCCCGCGCCATACAACGGGGCAGAACGTTCTCCGCCGCTCACGGTGATAGTCGGCTGGGAGCGTTCTCCTCTGGCTACCGCGGCGTGCTCGTATCCGCGATTCGCAGGTTCCAGAGTCCCCCCCTCTTCCCCCTCTCGGAAGTGGGCTTCCCGCAGCGCGCTCGTATTCGCGACTTGCCGGGTACCTACATCCCAGCGGTGGGCAGCCAATCCCTAGGCGGGAGGGCACCAGGCGCGGCGTGCTCGTATTCGCGTTCGCACTGGTCCCAAGCGCTTCAGAGCATTGGTTCCCGAGGGATCCGTCCGAACTTCCCCCCTCTCGGAAGTGGGCTTCCCGCAGCGCGCTCGTATTCGCGACCTGCCGGGTACCTGCATCCCAGCGGTGGGCAACCGACCCCTAGACGGGAGGCTCTTCCAGACCGAACGTTTCAGGGAATTGGTTCCTTAGGGACTCGTCTAAGACTCCCGGAGTCTGTACCTGACTCCTAGGCGGGACGACTACCGCAGCGTGCTCGTATTCGCGATTTGCGGGAGTCCAACGCCTAGTACTCAGGAGTAGCCGGGAATAAACCCGTATAACCGTCCCCTCAGGACATCCGCCAACAAATTAGGGCACAGCTCAATTGTTAGAGCACCTAGAGTCAATAGAATAAGGTTTCGTTATTAATAAAGGGCGTAAAAGACCCGCCATTATATCGTCAATCTGTTGTTCGTATTCTACTCCTTAGTTAAGTCCCTCCTATCCCTGAGCTAGTCTGGAAACCCTCGAGAGTCCCGTCTGGACTGAGGGATATGTATGGAGAGGCTGCCTAGGCGACCTAACCCACTCCATCACAGCCATTTTGGTACGGAACCCTAAAAATGCGAACTGCGATACGAGCCACCGCGGCGGCCAGTATCGCAAATACAGACGCCAAGAGCGAAGAAGAAAAAGTTTTCTACGACTAGGTTTTAAAATGTAAAATACAACATTAAACATAGCGCGCAAACAAGGCAAGTATGACATATGACTGACGGTATGTATCTATGGTAAACTTTTTTTTTAATTTGACGTATACTCGCTAGTGACACGCAGTGACGATATTAAAAATACTTTATGTTGGCGTGAATGAATTTAGTTCGGAAAGTTTTGTTTTTCTTAAAAACCGTAGGAATTTAATTGTTTGTTAAGTTGGTAGTTGTGCATTTTTATCGTAAAGTTAGAATTGAGCGCTTAATCCCTGACCTAAGTTTAACCTAGATGTAGAAGTGCTAGCAATATCGTTTTGCGACTATAACGACACTAGTGCTGTAATTGGGAATAGAGTATAGACTTCTCTGAACTCATATTATGTATGTTCTTCTTATATTAATGTTCGTGACCAAGTAAAAGACAGATAAAAGTACTGGAGTAGAAAAAATACTTTATACATCTGTCAATATTTATTAGGTATCAGGAATTTGTTCTCAAATCTTACGTTTTTATAATGACTGTTCCTTAACCTTTTTTACAAAAAAAACCTGATGTAGGTATATGTAATGTGTAGAGACCGGATTTGAAGTAGCGATCTCAATATTAATATGGATATGGCTGGTATAATTTATTATTTTTTCTACGCACAAAAATAATGTAACTTATCGCAACAAAAAAGTAAAAACCTTTTTGGAAGCTTTTGTAAATATTGGGCAAAAGTTATGGTGATAATAAATAAAAACAACGTTTGTTAATTTTTGAAATAGTTTATTTTTTTAAGTTCTTCTTCTTTAATATTTCTTCTGCACAATGCACATTAAAAATTAAGACCTTATATAACCAACATGACATGTATTTAACAAATTGCACTAGTCATATCCATATTAATATTGAGATCGCTACTTCAAATCCGGTCTCTAGTAATGTGTATGTATATGTATGTAAGCTTAGACCAAGCAGGAACATGGTTAGTGGCGCAAAATTCGACAACAACCCGTATTTTCGGGGATGGGATCCAGCAATGAGTTCATCCCTCAGTAGTATAATTTGAACTTTTGATTATATCATCTGTTCAAAATCGGAGACTAAATATATTGGTCACATCGTATAAATTGACATAAAACAATTTGACTTTCGATAACGAAGTTGCTCAAGACCACGAACTCGTTTTTGAATAGGTACCTACTTCTACTTAAATACCATCTTAAGACAAGACAACAACGTACGAATATCTCAGTCTCCGTTACAGTGCCATTACTCTGAAAAGACCACTGACAAATGACATTACTTATTGTTTTTGATTTTATATTCTTCTGTGGTCTAACGCCCAGCGGCGGCCTTAGGGGGTGGCGAACAGGGCAATCGCCCGGGGCCTCGCTCTTGCAGGGACCTCGCGTCAAGCAGGCAGCAGGCACTTTTCCGTAGGACAAAGGGCCTCGCAAAGACTTGCCGCCCGAAGCCTCGCAATGGGTAAGGCCGCTACTGCTAACGCCAACAGAATAAAATATCATAAAAACTCCACCTAAAAACATAATGCTAAAATTAAAGACTGGGATGGAATGGATCCATCCAACAATAATTAACTTCGCAAAATTATTTGTAAGAATAAGAATAGTTTATACAATCAAAAACATTACATGTAAAAAGGTGCAAGCCTCGCAACGCAGTTCTCCTACAACAAAAAAGTTATGAGATGTAAAGTTAAACCAAGTCAGTACCGGGGGGGTATCAACAGAACTCGATTTCCACCGACTTAAATATACCATACGTAACGTAAAAGATAATAATCGTTTTACAAAATAGTAGATAATACACTATAAAATTAACAATTTTTAAAATAGGTAATGTGCGATGCACTTGATAACCATATATTTGAACTTTATTTGAATTTTCCTCATAGTTGGTGTGAAAAGCAGTACCTATGTGTCGCAAGATTGCAAAATTATCCACGGGCGTTAACACTTGAATCCCTCACTGCGCTCCGGATTCTACTTGAGAATTAAATTGTAGAATCCTTCGCTTCGTTCAGGATTCAATGTACGCCCTCGCCGTAAATACATCATTTTGCTCCCTTGTGACAAAATCTACTATACTATTCCAATAAGGATGATTATTAATTACATCTCCAAATAGCCTATTTAGGACATTACTGACAAAGTAGTTGTGATAGCTTTTGAACGATAAGTCATATTAATGTCATTTTGATTATTAAATAAATAGACTTATAGGTTTCATCATAGAGTTTCATATTTAGACGCAGATAAAGTATTTATATTTGTGTACGTTTTAATTAATTATTCAAATCAATGTTCATAACGACGATTAGTCTCTTCGCTCTTATATTCACGCCTTCCGCGGGAGAAGAAGATGGTCTAATGGAAAGCGATGATAGACTTACATTAAAACCCTCGGAACTGGCCGATCTTGTAGTAAAAGAGCGCCTGAAAACAGGGCATTACAAGACTATAACACACAACAAACAATTTGACCATACAGTTCGTGATATGAGTGCAAAAGATATACATAACCCAGGTAAATAAATTATACTGTGTTTGTCAGAATTCCAAGTTGATAACAGTTAACAGTGGCCCACAAAGCAATTTATTACCTGTTACTCGCAATAACACGTGGCCCGTTTCACGAAACTACACTATTTTTAGGGTTCCGTACCAAAATGGTAAAAAAGGAACCCTTATGGTGCGACTCTATCTGTCTGTCCGTCCGTCTGTCACAGCAAGATATCTCAGGATCTACTGATGCTATCGACTTGAAATTTGAAATAGTGTTAAAAACCGCTAACCTGAGCCTATTGGACAGAAAAAAATCTTATACCTTTTATACTTTTTTTTTTAAAGGGGACCGAAATGGGATGTTGAATATCAAAAGTAGAGCTATTATATCGAGTGGGGTATCAAATGAAAAGGCTTAGTGTGTAGATTTCAAAACCGTTTTATTTTATTTTCTTAGACATGTAGTTTTTGATTTAAGACAAAAAACGTTAATAAAATTCCATTCCCCCCTATTATTGCCGAAGTAACTGAACAGAAAAATCTGTAATAATTACCGATTATTAATATCATTCTATATATTACAGGATAACTAAAACGGTTTTCCTAACTTGCAGCGTTTTTGAGAAATTTGCAAAAATCGTAAGACAAACTTATTTGCTTCTACTGAACTAACCGCGACATAGAGCAAAGTTAAGTTTGTCCCACCATACAGTTTATCTTGATTTATTTACGTATCCACTGACGAGTTTTTACGGAACTCTCGGTGCGCGAGTCCGACTCGCACTGGGCCGGTTTTTTCAAGTCTAATGGTGCTCCCACATTGGCTGTTATAAATGTTAAATAACGTTATAAAACATTTGGTATCGAACATGTTATACTTAATTACTATGAGTTTTATGAAATGCTAGTGAATGTTATCGTGTTTTATAACATTTATAATTATAACAGCCAATGCGGGAGCACCATAAACTAGCAACATTGGTCAAACTCACTAATGGTGTTGTTGTTTTTTGCTTCGTGGGACGGGTAGACAACCTACAGAACTACCTTCCAATTTCAGAAGAAATAGGCGATGATGTTGAGACGCTAAGGAATCGCAAAGTATGGAGTCGCTGGAGTAAGTGGGGCGACTGTTCGGTGAGCTGTGGTGAGGGCTTCATCGCCCGCCAGCGCGCGTGTGTCGCCGGACTATGCGCGCGCGGGGAGCGCGAGGAACAACGCCGCCCGTGCCACCGCACGCCTTGCCTCTTACAAACAATCGAGCCCCATGAATCAGAATAATGTTAAAATGCTCCAGTTAGTGCACCTTTGCATACGTTCATGCGAGTAGCACGATGTTATATGGGTGAGAGTGGGAAGCCAAAACCGTTCGACAATAAGGCTGTCTCAAAGCGGAAAACGGAAGAACCATGCGAACAGCAGACGCTTCGAGTTTGTCCAACTAAAGTCCAGATCATACTAAGCATCGACTGAGTAACGCTGCAGCACCATTTCTTCAATTAGGTACAATTTTATTCAAAAACTCAAGTTTAGACTTATCCCTTAATTCGTATCTAACATTTACCAACGGTTTAGAGGTGTGTAAAATATCTATTAGGTGGAAATTATTGCACTAGAAGTGACCCACAATTTCATCCGCAAATGTGAAATTGTTTCACCGTTGTAATTGTATAAAATAGTACATTACACAACTAGGGTGGTAAAACAAAGAAAGGCCGAGATCGCAGAAGTTTGCGGCCCGAGCTGCAAGCGAGGGACGTAAATATGCGATCAAGGGCTTTCTTTATTACCTCCCGTGTTGTGTACATCAATTTATGTGTACACTTGGCCAGAAAGCGGCTTTTTCCGTACGCGTAGCGTGCGGAAAAAGTCACTTTATGGCCAGGTGTGGCATAAAGTACCTTTATGTCCTACAAACATATCTATAACATACCTAATTTCAGTAATTTCATACAAGATTTACTAATTCGTCATCAAAATATCTACATATAACTACATCCCAATTTTACAACTTGTTAACACATAATATTCGTACCTGCCTATATTTCCATGAGTAGTCAGATAGGGTCGAACAAGTCTGCGGGAGGAGCGTGGCGATCCGCCCCGTAACGCCTTCCGAGGGTGCTACCCTTCGATGATGATTCCCATTTTAGTCATTGGATAGGATTGCTATATGCAAATACATAACTGCAGCGTTACACACCAATGCGTACTAGTTTGATAGTTACTTGTAGAGACGAACATAATGCAATAAAATAGGGGGTGGGATGGTATTCGTGTGCAAACTTGTACGAGTAACATAATTTATAATTAGGTACGCCTCTTTCAAAGTCTTGACTGACCTAATTAAACTACATAACCACAAGTAGGTATTATATACGACCGGCGTAAGGAAAGTTGAGTTATACGCAATAAAATATAAATTCAAAATACATATAGGTAGCATATGCGTTATCAAACGAATTATGGTTTATAAAAATAAAATTAATTCAAGAATAAAGTTTGTATACCTACTTTACGTTTATTTATTTTGTTTTATACTAACTTATAACCTACATCTTACAATTTCAGAAAGATTGGTAGAACGCAGTTATTTAGATTCAGTTATGATTTGCTTGTTTTTAATTGAATTCTGTTTTTATTTACTTGTGCATTCTGAACTAAGGATACCCGATGTGTTACGTAACAATGAAGTAAACTCGGAAGATGATGATTTAGATCAAGCTCTACGCCTAGTAGATATCCTGAAGTCAGGTAGGAGGTACAATGATTGATAATTCGTAGAGTACGACGAATTCGATTATACTATTTTTAGAACTCCTTGCAGAGTACGCCAAGCTATTGCGAGAACGGTCGGGAGCACTAGAGATTAACACCACGGTTGTGGAGCAACCCGCCTACACGGCGACTACGGGCGATCGCTCCTTACACAACGACGAACAGTACACAGAAAACAACGGATCGCTGCCTTCAAGTTAGTATACTTAAAACGGTTATCATATTCTAATTAAGTTACTGATTATTGAATAGGTAATAGGGATCAAAGACTTTTATTGTGGTCATTATCCTTCTGCGTCCAGTCCAGACATGTTTTGTTGTTTGTACTTCTACTAGGTGTAACCTAAGTCGCGGAGTAAACTATTAAAAATAACAACTGCCTTAACTTTGAGTAAAAATTGTCCAGAGATAACAAAGATACAGTAAAGTCGCATGAAGTATGTGTTGCATAGATAACTCGGAATCTAACAGTACGATATAGGTAGCAGTGGCGTGGCGTTAAAGATATCCTGGGCAAGCCGGTGCAGATTTGGCGTATATTTTCCTTAAGAGGAAACAGGAGGGCAGTTTTTCCATACAAACGTAGTCCCCTGTTTCCTCCCTGGATAATGCCAATAGAGCAATAATTTTTTGTCCAAAAAATCTATGGCTACTATTGATATGTTCCTATGTTTTCCTTTTTACGATAAATTTATTCTCAAAAGAGATATTAACCTTCAAAAACCTAAAAAAAATGCCAGATTTTCCGCTGTGTTCACACATCCAGAAAACAAATTTGACTAGATTATAAAAAAAGGAAAACATAGGAACACGGCCAAAGCCTTTAATGTTTAATGAAAAAATTTGTTAAATAGATTAAGTTTTGGGGAAGAAATCAGGGGACTACGAAACGTTGTTTTCATGAAATTTTAATAGGTATTTTCGGTCCAAGCTGCAGTTGTCTCTATCGCGCTCTGCGGGCGAGAGGCGGGCAGTGCGGGACAGCGACACATTTTACAAATACCTAATTTTCAATTCTCTCGACCTTACTGTTTCCTCTTAAGAGCTGTATAATAAGGTGCCTAACTGCCTGATATTAGGCAAGCCGGTAGGAATCGAGTTCTTTGGACGCCACACTACTGATAGGTACTTATCTACACTTCAACCACAGAAATATATTGAGATAGAAGGAATATTTCGTCGATTTGTATGAGAACCAAGCGCGTAACGTTTTTCGCTTGGCGTTTGACTCCAAAAGTATAATTTAGTGATGGAAAACATAAATTTTCCATTTCATTTGGTGATATTTGAACAACTAATTATACCATTATTATCAGATTTTTCAAATCTACTACACTTTTTCCTTCTACCTCGACATATTTCTATGACTTCAACGTGTATTCGCGTGTTCGACCATTATTGAAGAGCGGTTGAAATTAGAGGAAGGGGGGGGGATAGTAAATGTGAGAGTTACATTATTTCTACAGCATCTTATAAGGAGGAAAGAATGGTGACACCCACAACGGACCAGTCAGTGGCGTCCGTTGCCCCTACGTCTTTGTACTCAACACGCTCCGAACCCTCGTCTCCGCAACGGTGGCCAGATTTGGGAGTTACGAGTACCTACCCAGGCATTCCATTTTACGACATACCTCGGTCTTGGCAGTATCAGTTACATCCGCGACGATTTCATCAACCTCGTATTCATCAAAGTAGGACTGAGTTTTAAATGCTTAATGAAATAATTAGTTCGTTTTTGTTTTACTGCGTGTACCTAACATTATCGCATTACAGGGCATTGGCGACAATTTATTCCGGACTACTATTACAACGGTTAGTTGGAAAAACTAATAAAAGCCACCTACCTACCTTAGTAGCTGGACTACTATGTTCCTGGTATGAAAACAACACATTTCTTTTGCTATTTGGTTTTATTTCAGTAAGTTCAGATTAATAATCGTACCAATATTAATCTTGCAGTTAAAAGAAAGTGTAGCACTACTTACCTAGTCCTTATAAAAAACCTTGCACACTCACGGACTCTAATCGTTGAGCCATTTAGGGTTTACCTTACAATTAGTCGTGTCATAAATTGTGTATTATGCGACAAAATTAGACTGAACCCTAAATGGCTTAACAATTAAAGTCAGTGACCGTACACTGATGCTCCCTCGCGTAATCTTTTTCAGATGTGCCACCGCGTCGATTCTTCCCAAACCAAGGTAGGTTATCTATGTCAAATTTAAAGAGAAACTGGTACAAAATAGTACTCATCATCTCCCTCCCTCGCATTTACCAGACTCTTCTTTCTGTCATATACTATGATGAATCGCTTATTCGTCTTACCTGGCTACAAGTTACAACTTTTTGCAAAAACATAACCTGAAATTCAAATATATACTTAAGTACTTCCTTCTTACTAGCCACAAATGTGCGTCCGGCAATACTTTCTACTAGCAAATCGGTTGCGGCTCGCACGACGTCTGCGATCACTAAGAGAGCTAATTGGAGTAGTAGACGAGTGGTGTCTACGGTTAGGCATTCGAAAGCCTCCAGGAAAGTGGCTTTGAGCACTGCACGCAGCACTAACCGTCAACGTTTAACAAAGCTACCACTGCCGCTAACTACTAAAAGACGTAAGACAATTTATTCGTAATTTATCCATGGCTAGACTTCCTACGGTGTATAAAAAGTTGACGCTGATTGAAGCATTCGGTGACGATTGGAAGTGCGCCTTTGTTGGCCCGGACAACCGTTGTAGACGAGACATGTACATTTTCAAATTAGGCTTCAATAAAAATTTATCTTATAAATCTTAACCAAAGATTTTGCTTTTCAGAAAAGTTAAATAAAAAGACGACTAAGTCAAAGAAGATGAAAAACTCTAAATCAACTATAATAATCAAAGACTCAGTGGAGGCAGAGGTGGCTTCAGAGTTGTTAAAAGAGTTCAAACAGATGAATATTACACTAAAGACCAAACCAAGCAAAATAACGGTCGAAGACAGTTCGAGTATATAATGATATGAGAGAAGAGCGACGACGGTGTCTGCTGAGTTGGGAGGCACTAAATGTCTCAATCCCACATCAAGTTTACTCAATCACCTCTACAACGCCATTAATTTTAATTGGGATTTCGAACAATAGGCTACTAGACTCATATCAAATTTGGTGCAATAAATGATTATTTTCTGTAGTATTTATTTAAGAAATCAATATTTTTCGATTACGGTTTATTAAAAGTGTTTAATGGCTACATATTTTTAATTGAAAATTTGTCTATTTTTTTTATATTAAACTCTGAATACGACACCGTTTTCCGTGATGTGATGTCATACATAAGATATTAATTTAACTTCATGTCGAATCTTATACGAGTGAAACTCGCCATGCTTTGCTTTGACACTGACATAAGTGACTTGGTGGTTTTTTGAGGTTGTGATCGTAATCGTTTCGTTTTGATTGATTGATTACTATTAGAATTCCCATGAACATTGGATAAATGTCAAATGTTTGTTTTCTGTTTGAATGACGTCACACCACAGATAATCTAAAGATTAACATAGCTAGCATCGTTTTCGCCTGGTTACGAAAGTTTAAATTTTAAATTATAATTTTGCGGTTTTCTAGGTCGTAAAAAAATAGAGTAATCTTTTTTTTCCGTTAATCAGATAGTAATTAATAATATAAGACAAACTTTAAAAAGGGGTCAAGTAGGTAACCTATTCGCGGCTCAACCACTTTATTTAATTGTCTGATTCCTTCTTATAAGCAAACGACAACGTACTGTTGCAATCTTTCAGAATCATAACCAAGATTTATAAACTTTTAACACGAGTCCATACTTCATCTTTAACTCTTTTTATTACATATCGATTTTATTTGCTAACAATTTCCTTTATCGTACGACTGAAAGATTACGTTGCAGCATTCGGAACTCAAACAAGTGATGGTGATTTGTAGGCTTGTCTTACCTATTTGCTTTGGATAGGTACATATAGCATGAATATATAGTAAGAATTATTTTAGCTATGATGTTAAACTTTTTTCTTGGATTAATACTTTGTCTAACGGTTCCCCGACCGGGGTCACTCAGTGCGATGGATAACGTTTTCGCTGAAACTGACGATGACAAATTAAATCAAGCTTTGCTATTAGTAGATATCCTAAAATCAGGTATGAGGAATAAGTCTCTGTTCATTACTAAATATGTGTTTATGGATAAAATCAAAATACGTATAAAGAATATTCTATGTTATTACAGAGTATCTCAAATTGCTGCGAGAACGATCGGGAACCCTTGAAAATGATGCCGACATCGTGGTACAGTCCACCTGCTGCGCGACTACTACGGAGAATAGTTTTGCGAACGTAACTTCAAGCCTGATATCAAACAAAGACAGCATAAAATTAGTCTCGAGTGAGTGTACACCTAACATGAGTGTTGGTTATATAACAGGCATCTAGGTAATTACCCTGGCACTTTTTTACTTAATAAGCCTTCCCTAAACCCTAAGTAATAATAGGTAGTCTTACAGATATACAAGCAAGAAATGAGAATTAGAGTATGTGTCACGCAATGTCCTAGCTGAGAGACGACTTGTATTAGCGCTGACACTTGGCACAGATGATCCCTTGGCCAGTCTGAGCTGATTCAGATCGGTAGCCATCGATAACCACGCTGCTGGTAGTGGTAAAAGGGAGGGAGTTTGACGCCGCCCCGCGCTGCATTTGGAGTCGTAACAATTTCTAAACTTTTTTTTAATTTAGTAGCTGTAATTATTTGTTTCCCCAAGGATAATTATAATGAACTCCATGCGAAGATATAACAACCCAGCATTGGCAATTTGGTTCCGAAAGTATCAAACATTAACACTTAGGTACTCGTTGTCACAAATCGTCGCTATACTTACTCAACCACGTATCTACCCGAATAGTTTGATAGAAAACGCACCTTTGTTACGAGTAGAAAAGTGCGATTTTCCTATGAAACTATTGGAGTAGATACGTGGTTGAGTAAGTATAGCGGCGAAATGCTTTTAAGTAACATTGAACGAGTTATAAATAGAAGGCAGCTGACAATAGGATAGTTTTTTTTTACAGTAATCATAAGTGACACGCGACGTGCTAGTTAAGAAGCAGTTATATGCAATTAATAGGAACACGGAATATTTTCACAGGTCTTAATACGAAGGTCGGAGCACCTACAGTCTCACAGACATTCCGAGGATTCGTGCGCAATGCTGCGCCGGCAGAGCCCGGCCTCCCCGAGTACCCGTGGCTGTGGCCGGAGCCCGGCACCACAGAACCTTCTAGACGATTTTACGTTAAAATCACCCCACCCAGACAACGGATGCACCTATTTCATGCCCCAATGCCTCGCAGTACGATCCATTTTTTTAGCTTTGAATAGTGATCCATTACGTTACTGGGCAAAGGCCTCTATGTTTGACTTTCACAACTCCCTTTTGACTGCAGCCTCCAGCCAGACGGCTAGAAACGAATCTAGATATCGTCCCGCTATCTCCATTTTGGCCTGCTCTGCCGTCGACGCCCAGCATGGGGCACCTAGTTAGTGATTATGTGAGCCCATCTGTTTGGGTGCATACTATGCGGCTTACGTGACCCGTCCAGTCCCACATGAGCCTGGCGATTTTAACTCTTACAACAGCTATGCATGTTCTGGAACGCAGCGTGGTGTTCCGTACGCGACCTGTCATTTTTATACTCAGCATGACAGTGCATTGGCAAACTTTCAACTAACGACTTGACTCCCTATGTATAAGTTTGACACGACGCATCTACGTGTACATCTAGTTCGTCTTTCTGTGCCTAGGTCTCATACAAGGACGGATCCAGGATTTTTTCTTGGGGGGGGGGGGGGCACAAGGGGCAAACGGGTAGAAAAAATCAACAATAACTGTTTGTAGTATTTATAATGTAAATGCCCCACTGGCCACATTTGACTTCAACCCAAGGACCTTAAAATAAATAGCCGGACGGAGCCTCGCCAACTGATAACTGAAGTATTTCTAGTAAGCCGGTTGCTTTGCACCGACTTATGAGCCGCACGCACACATCAACATTTTTTTTCCTACTACCCGCAGCGCGCACACTTTGATCTAACCCTACCAGCATTCAAAAACCGGCGGACTAGAAGTGCTTCAGTTCTTTGCTAGCGAGGCTACGTCCGGCTATTTATCCGGTCCTTGGTTATTGGAATGGAATTTAATTCCTAGGCCAGGCCTTTTATAACAGAAGTGGAGATATAAATAGTTGCAAATCCTAATAGCCCCACTATAATTATGATGTGGGTCCACGAGTACTTGAAAATCCTGCTGGACCCACTAGTGGAACCTCGCAGTGGAACCAACACTCCGTAAGGGAGATTTGGTACACGTTCGCAACGGAGATAATAAATGCAGATATTTACGATATTTTGTGTGATAACCGTTTCTAAGAAAATATGTAGATACTTACAGTCTTATATATTACAGCGTATTATCGACGCAACTTCCCGGACTACTTGTACTACTACGGTTTGTCGATCATAATTGTTAAATTAAGTACTATAAAAAAAAAAACCTTTACCTGACCTGGGGCTCTTTATCTAGAATGTCAAACGTCCATTCCATTGAATCTCATTTAACCCCCTAAATTTCAGGTCATTGAGCACTTCGTGTTTTTATAATTGGAACTTTGTTTCATTCAAAAAAGTATCATTTTACGAGCTTTTGTTTAGTTTCACCCGTACCGGTGTCTGCATGTCGGTCTGTAATCAAATCTTGCAAGTTAAATTTGACCCGATTTCCGATTGAGCTGGAATTTTGCAAAAATATATATAAATCAGATGACACTGCAATATTATTTTATAAATCCTCTGTGTTGGGGCACATTTGATTAGTTTTGACGTACAGTTTGCTACTATACAAAAAAGTACAGTCAGCAATAAAAGCTTGTCTCAAAAAAATCTTTTTGACAGAAACTTGTTTAAATTTGTATTATTTAAAGCGAATTATACGAGAACTTAGGTACAGGTATCAATAATTTCGACTGTTCAAAATTTGACCCAGCATCTAAGAGGTTGAAAACTAAAGTGCGGCCTTGTTTTCTGACCCCGTTCTGGACGTTTCAAGTTGAAACGTCCAGAACGGGGTTGAAACTTTCAACCAGACAAGCCCTCATTACTCGTACAATACTGCCAGTGTAGAAGTAATAGTAATTTTGGAATCACGCACGACTTGTATTTTCAGTGTAAGGTTAATTTCTTAACATTACCTTTGTCAAGAAACTTATCGTTTTAATATTCCACAGATGCGAACCCTGTCCGATTAGATATGGAGCGTAGGGTAGGTACGTCACATAAAATAAGTATAATACTTATATGAACTTTAAACGCGTCCCTCACAGAGCTACTTATTATGTTATGTTATACCTAACAAGTACGGTAACTTGTGATATAAGTATTTTCCACTAGCATTTACCCGCGGTTTGCCCACCTTATACCCGTTAATGTCCCAAGGGAACTCTTTACCGGGATATAAAGCATCCTATATTTCAATCCAGGACTTGGTCTAGGTACTTGCATGCCAAATTTCATCACAAGCCATTCAGTTGATACCCCGTTACTTAGTAACATTCATCCAAACCTCCAAACGACTAAACATCCAAACATCTTCACAAACTTTCACATTTATAATAGAGGATAGGATATTTGATAGATGCCACAAACGCATTGAGATTAAAACCTCACCAGAAATAGGTACTTATATGAGATTTGTCTAGAGGGCACACTTTTAGGATTTGTTAGATTACTTTCCCAAACGCTTGTTTTCCTTGCAGCAAATTTTCTTTTCGCATTTTTTCCCGAAAGCGATTATCCTAGTCCCTTTTTTCCTCTGCAGCTTATTTTCACAGCCGCGTTGCTCTAGTTTCTTATATTTTTTTGTCTCAATTTTAACCTGCAGTTAATTTCCACTTTCGTTTTTAGGGTTCCGTAGCCAAAATGGCGAAAACGGAACCCTTATAGTTTCGTCGTGTCCGTCCGTCTGTCTGTCTGTCCGTATGTCACAGGCATTTTACTCAAAAACTACATGATGGATATTGATGAAATTTGGAATATAAGTGTCTTGTATGAGCCGCTACTTAGTTTGGGAGTTAAACAACTAAAATAAATATTTTTAGGCGGGGCACTCCATACATGTTGTAACATGTATGGAGTGCCCCGCCTAAAGAAGCTAAAAAAAAATTTTTTCAGAAAATATCAACGTGAGGCATATAGTTCGACAGCTCTTTAAAAAACACTATGAGGTTTCAATATTTTTTACCTTATAGTTACGGCTATGGAACCCTACACTGAGCATGGTCCGACATGCTCTTGGCCAGTTTTTTCTTCTTTGTTGTGTTTTTTCTGTGTCTTTTTTCCGCAGCCAGTTTTCTTTCACTGTTGCGATTTTTCTTTGTCGTGTTTATTCTGTCGCCTTTTTTTCCGCAGCCAGTTTTCATAACAGTTTCCTGTCACTGGGGGATACCTATCCCTTCAAACCGCCTTACGTCTAAATTGACCTCGCGATTTTGCATTTTGAAGGTATCATTTGCGTTACTTTTTTTTAATTATTTATTTATTAAACACATATTTATTCTTAATTCTATGGCAGTTTCCTGCTAAACTGTATAAACAGTTTGAGCGCAGGAGATTTTCTATATTTAGGTCTATAATATTGTAGTCTTAATTTAATTCCTTAATTAACATTAAGCATCACTCTATTGTCTCCAATACATTTATTGGAGACAATAGACATTTTTTTAACATCTTTTTAAATTTATTTTTGTTAGCTTCGTGTCGGATGTAGTCGGGCGAATTGTTTAGTAGGTGTGGGAGTCTTTTGTGTAGTATTCTATCACCAAAGTAGTTGTATACTCTTGGTGCTTCAAATTTGCCCGCGGACGCCGACCTTGTTCCGTACTTATTGTTATTGGGTTAGATTTGTTGAAAAATTAAATGGGGGTTGAAATGTTGTATATTCGAATATTATTATTGTAATATTCGAAGTTTGCAACTTTTCATGCTTAGACTACCAAACCAATCGAAAAAAATGTAAAAAAGATTTTTTTTACGTGCAATAGGCTTGGGTCAGTGGTTTTTAACACTATTCCAAATTTCAAATCGCTAGCTGCAGTAGATCCTGAGATATCGGGGTGTGACAGACGGACAGACAGACAGACAGAGTCGCACCATAAGGATTCCTTTTTTACCATTTTGGTACGGAACCCTAAAAACCGGCCAAAAGCATATGAGGCCATGCTAGGTGAAGGTTTTCGTAGTTAACACGGTCACGTTCGATCTTATTAAAGACTGAAAGCCTTACATTTTTTCGGATTTTTTGGACTTTCCGTTCCAAATATTAGAGAGGACACCCATTTTTTAGACTTTCGAAGTGAAAATATCGACTTTATCAAAAATGGTATTTTATAGAACCGAAATTACTTTTCAGAAAAACATAGGGAACACTACAGTAGAGGGAGCAAGAAATATGCTACTAAGTAACAAAACGAAAGAGAAAAAACGCTGTAAACAAATGCGAGCATGTTAATAATAATTGCTTTAGGGAAATATACGAGCAAAAAATATGCTACTAAGTAATAAAATAAATGTGAAAAAACGCGTTTGTAAAAAATACGACCATAAACGTCGCTACCAAGAAATAGTAAGTCAAGGAAATTTTAAAAATGGGACATTCAGACTAGTAATATCGGTCAAAGGAAAATTTGCTGCAAGGAATAACTGCGTTTGGGAAACTCATCTAACAAATCCTTTGTACCCTTTCAAACACACAAATAATTTTCCAAATCGGTCCAGCCGTCTTCGAGTACCTAGGTTATCGCGTCACAAAAAAATATAGAACCGTCCTTATATTAGAAGTCGGTTAAAAAATAATTGCCAATATTCAGATGAAAAAGGCATTTATTTCTCTTGTATTCTATTAGAATCAAATATTACTTAGCCACGTCACCGTTTAAAACTCTTAAAAAAAAAGAGTCAGGAAAGACTTCAATCTATTGGCTGTGATTACAGTACGATTATTTCCACTTTGACAATCGGGAGGTCTCGGTTTTCATCGTAAAGGTTCGTGTTATCACACAGAGAATTTACTCACATAAAATATTCAAATATATTTGATATACCTAATTAATAATCAAAGATCGGATCTTGGGTGCAATTTGGGGTATACGATTTCAAACGTTATACAGAAACATGGATGTTCCTCGGGATTTTAGGAATGGATATTATTGTAGATGCATTTTTTTGTTGTGTTTAGGTACCTATTGGGTTTTTATAATGTGTTAATATTTTTATTTGTATTTTACTTTTTACTCGTATATACTTATGTATGTATTGTAAAAACAAACCTAGAGAAAATAAAGATTAGCAAAACCTATTATAAATAATCTTTTAAAGTCTTAGATATTATTTATTAGAAACAAAAGTAAAAGAACATTAAAATAGAAACAAGGTTAAGATTAAATATACTAAAAACTAAAACTAAATTAAAATTATATAAGCTAAAACTAAAATAAATTCCCTTAAGTAAATTCCCTTTTACTATAATTTTATATTTGTGTTTTTAGTAATGTGATGTAATAATCAAATAAAGCCATTTCTGTGTTATTCATAGGTCTACTGTAAAAAACGTAAACGTAATTGTGGTAGGTTACCTACATTACTGTTTTAGACTGTGAAGTGCTCACTGTGGTATTATGAATATGCAGCAATGTATCTCGTGTAATTTTCACTTTCGATCTCTCCCGAAATTGTCGAGAATTGCCGACTGCAAAGTAGAAAAAATCTTACTGTACCTACCTGTGCGACTACGCTAAGTTTGCAGAGGTCAAAAAAGGTTTTAATATAATATAAAAAAATGCATATGGCAGCATCACAAGAAAGAGGATTAATTAGTCTTGATACTTAGCAAATATCTTTTCGTTTCATAAGTAACCATATACTGTGTCGACACATGTACCTACATATTTAAATACAATACTTAAATAAATAGAAATTATCCAAGACCCTCGAACAAATCGTTTAGTTTAGTTACAACTAGATCAATGAGGTGTGCGTGTGGATTGAGTGAGCACCCTTCTGAAATAAAAAAAAACATCGTTCATTTAGTAAAAGTTCTAAAACAATTGTAAAACTAATCTCTGTATTTGTAAAAAGATAAATCAAAAGATACAGCCTTTAACGTGCGCTCACTCAGTTCTCACAAACTACCAACGAAATCAGGGAATATATTCATTTATGATTTAACATATAATAAACAATAACAAATAAAATATTATATGTTAAATGAATACATTCCCTGATTTCGTTGGTAATTTGTGAGAACTGAGTGAGCGCACGTTAAAGGTTGTATCGTTTGATTTATCTTTTTACAAATACAGAGATTAGTTTTACAATTGTTTTAGAACTTTTACTAAATGAACAGGATTTTTTATTTTATTTCAGAAGGGTGCTCACTCAATCCACACGCACACATCAATGAGTGCAAGACAGATCCAGATATTTATTTCAGTAGGTACCTATGTAGACTCATCTTGTAATAAAGGGAAGAGTTATTGCCAAGTACCAAGATTACATAATCCTCTTGCTGTAGGTTCTCCATGTTGCCATATATATTTTTTTCGACCTCTGCAGACTTAGCGTAGTCCGACTATATCAATGCTTTTGTTATAATTACGTCACGATTGAAACCATTTACAATTTTCTAAAGCCTCTTAAGTTGCACTTGAAGTATTTACTTATTTAGGTTCCACTATAATACCCGGGGGAGACCCCTCTCGTGAATTCCCAAAATTTTGAAATCTCACCCAGGGCGCTGGTATAGTGCTAAAACCGGCTCTGGCCCGCGAACCGCTCACTTGCGGCCCGCGAGCCTGCCTGGCTATTTTGTAGAATCCAGAATTGTTATGCAAGCCACAAATATTAATAAAGTGCGGCACGCGTCAATTTTGTTAGCTACTGTGTGGCCCATGGCTGCTAAGAGGTTACCGACCCCTGTCACTATTTCCATAATATTATGTTTAAAAGAATTAAAAGCACACCATTATCAGTTTTGTTTTTACTGACGAAAATGTACTTATATTTATAGTCTGTTATTTAAAATATGTATACAAAAAATGTAAACAAAAAACCACGCGACTCGAGTCGTTCGGCCAATCAATGTAATGTTTTGTACCTGTGCCACAATACTATTCCAGCTCACATGGTCTCTTTTTTCAAAAGCTTTTATTTATTTCAGTTTTTTTTTATAAATAACTGACCTGCGATTGACCTCAGTAGTGCCTGATCGTAAGATGTAGCTCGCCGGTTAAGTAAATGCCTATTTACTCGAGATACTCGTACCTAAAAAAAACAGCTTACCTCGAAAAGACTGATCTGTAAACATATTATTTGCTTTTAGGACAAAATAGAAGAACGGGTGGTTTTAACGATGAAAGCAGCACGGAACCTAATAGTGGTGGGTACAACTAGAATTCAATAAATTAATGTGGAGCTTGTTTTATAAAAAAAACTCACCTGGGGCCTATTGCATAACAAAGTACAAGCTAGTATAGTCTGACTACGCTAAGTTCGCAGAGGTCGAAAAAAGGTTTCATCAAAAATATATATATATATGACAACATGAAGAAACTACAGCAAGAGGATTATTTAATCTTGGTACTTGGCAATAATTCCTCCCTTTATCTTTATTACAAAATGTGTGTACATACCTACTGAAATAAATATCTGGGTCAGTCTTGAACACGTCGATATAGTTCCAAACAAACTAAGCTATGTGTTCCCGCGTCTTGGATCATTTCTACGTAATCAAGTACCATTATATTTATACACCGTGGGTACGAGTAACCCGACAAACTTTAACTATAGATTCTAACAACTATTAGGAGTAAAAGAAGTTACGTGATGTATAGTCAAAAAACGCTTACTTTCAGAGATATTCATTCTTTTTTAAATGAAAACTCCCAAGTGTGTAACAAGCCCTAATTAAAGTGACTAAGATAGTTTTACAATTTTTTTTTAATCCTTTAACTAAACATCAATTAACCTTCGCAGTATTTGATGGTAAGCGACTACGAGGCCAAAAAATTTACCTTTCGTCTCCATTTTAGCTTTTTCTTTTCTTTTTGATAACTTTTCCTCCAGTAAGGACATGTTTATAACGAGGGGCTGAATTTACTGATTTATTTTGTTCCATAAGACTATTAATGTAAAATGACAAAATTCGACCTATGTTGATATAACATTATTTATTTGTAATACCACCAGGAATACGTGGTTAAAGTTTGTCGGGTAACTCGTACCCACGGTGTATATGTACACGTATAAAGCATTGCTTATTTTGGTTGGGGCTAGATCGATTTGTTTAAGACTGTCCTGAATATTTATTTCAGTAGGTATGTAAACAAATTATATAGGTACTTATTAAACGTAAAATATATTTGTCATGTATCCAGACTAATTAATCCTCAATGATGTGATGTTACCATATGCATTATTTATATAAAACCTTTTATTGACCTCTGCAAACTTAGAGTAGACACTCACAAGTGATTTGGTAAGTATTTTCACTAAATTAATAATATTAGCTTTTATTTTAGTATGCAATTGGCCCCTGGTTGCAGACGCCAGCGAGCAGCGTTGAAACAATTACATTAGGTACACCATATTTTTGTTTTTAGAACCAAATAGAAGAATGGGTGATTTTAACAATGAAAGACGCACGAAACCTTACAGTGGTGGGTACAACTATAATCCTATATATTATTAACTAACATTTACCCGCGGCTTCGCTCGCGTTGTTGTTGTTTCCGTTATTGTCCCAAGGGAACTATTTACCGGGATATTAAGTATCCTATGTTTCAATCCTGGATTTGATCTACTTGCATGTTGTTTAGTAACAAACATCCACACGTCTACACAAACTTTCGCATTTATAATATTAGTGGGATAGTGGAATTAGTGTGATATTTTTTTCTAAATAAGTAAGTACCTAGTCGTAATTACCATTTGTACCCAAAATACAGCATTCCCAGAACAACGCCTTTTCAAAATACTAGATTCTCGATTTATAAGATTCCTTGTATCATTTAAGTAGTTTCTTGAGTAACCTACGATTTTTTATAATCTAGTGTAACGGAAATGGCTACTGTCATATCAAATTTGGTGTAATAAATAATGATTTATTTAAGAAATCAATATTTTTCGATTACGGTTTATTAAAAGTGTTTGATGGCTACATATTTTTAATTGAAAATTTGTCTTATTTTTTTTAATTTGAACTCTGGACCTGGACACGATGTCCATGATGTCATAGGATCTTAATCTAACCATGTAGCTTTGCTTTGCTGTGACATAAGTGACTTGGTGGTTTTTTGAGGTTATGATCGTAATCGTTTCGTTTTGATTGATTGATTACTTACTATTAGCATTCCCCATAAACGCTGGATAATGTTTTCGGTTTGAATGACGTCACACCACAGATAATAAAAAAAGAATTAAATTATAATTTGGCGGTTTTCTAGATCGTAAAAAAATAGGGTAATATTTATTTTCCGTTAATCAGATCATAATTAATAATAGGTATAAGACAAACTTTAAAATAGCCGTATCAAGTAGCCTATTTGATAAGATAGGATTCTGATATATCAGCAATCTTGGAAAATTGTAGCGTTCTGAGAATGCGGTATTTTGGGCACAAGGAGACTAAATATAATAATGTTAACAGAAATGCCTAGAAAAGTAACTCCTACGAGGACTACAGTGGTGATTCCACGAGGTATCACGAAAAAGAAATCGGCTGTACACCCAGGCGGCACCGCCAGTCGTCGACGGTTCAATACAAGAGCGCAAAGAACTAAGATACGTAAGTAATAGTACTCCACCGACCTTGGTCTTTCGTCATATTAGGGGACAAAAAGGGCTCTAAAAGGAAGTGGACTAACTCTTCTTACGACAGCGTGGTATCTAATGTGCAGCTAAAAAAAACCGTGGGGACTACCAATATGGTTTTCGTAGAAATTGCAGCACAATACTCGTAGACCATTCTATTCTACTCAAACGGTTTAATGGAGAAAAGACGGGAATACGCACAGAGCGTCCATTCATTGTTCGTGGATTTTACTAAAGCCTAAGACAGTACATACAATAGACAGGGGAACCGTATATGCCATTCTTGTACATTTAAATTTTTAGCATCCCTAAAAAAGCGGGATGAGAGTCTGAGTACATAGAGGGTAAAAGTAAGAATTGCGACGATGATTGGTCTAAAGCACCCTCCAGCTAGCTCTAGAACACATACCGAGCGATTGCAAAGCACAAGGTTTCTTTCTTTTTTTTTCAAACATAAAGTAGTACTGACTCTTGGGTAGGTATTTAACGAGGTGGGGGCTGAAGCGGTCCCAGGGATCGAACCAGTAGGCTTATGATGCTACGCTTATCGCGCGATAAATAAATGATAAAGCATCCGTCACTCTCACACACTATTTGTTAAAACGTGACGGATGCTTTATCGTTTATTTATCGCTGATTGCTTAAAGTGAGCAGCGGGAGAGGTTGAAGCGGTTTAACCTGTTCTTAAGTAGAGTGTGTGTATCGAGCTACTGGGAGTTTTAGTTGCCGGTTTGTTACCTAAGCTAGCTCAGCTAAGAAGACTCCGGCAAGAAACTTAGACTTAGCCGAGCCCGACAACGTCGGAGTGAGAAAGCACAAGGTGACAAGACCGATTTGGTACGCGGATGACAAACGAAATGAGTACATTACACAACTAGGGTGGTAATACAAAGAAAAGCCGAGATCGCAGATGTTTGCGGCCCGAGCTGCAAGCGAGGGACGTAAGTATGCGATCGAGGGCTTTCTTTATTACCTCCCGTTTTGTGTACATCATTTTATGTCTACACTTCGTACGCGTAGCGTGCGGTAAAAGTCACTTTATGGTCAGGTGTAGCATGTTATGATCTGCGGGCGGTTACCCCGTTTTAATACAAAAATTCGATATGGTCAAGTTTGATGCCTAATTGTCAGCCCATTTTTCATTTGAATAATGGTCCATTTGACCCAGTCATTTCGAACATTCGAGGTCGCAAAAAATCGCACAACGCTAAATATATTGGGATGTTGTTAGGATACATATAAGTAGTTTAAACTCGATTTTGCAGTTTCGAAAAAGTTGTGCTAAATTTATGGTGCTCGAAAAACACCGAAATTTTCGGTCATTTTTCAGATTATGGTCTGTATCTTCTAAAAATCGGATTTTTGGATAAAATTGTCTATGACACTATTAAAGAAGATAAAATTCCCTACAATATGAGTTTACCATCAACTCTGCATGTTTAGAAAATGTTGAGATATAGCACTTCAAAAAATTGCAAATTTTCCTTAAAAGTTCGAAATTGCACTTTCAGCTACCTCTCAAGCTGAATAGCAGCTGAAATACTGATCTTACAATGACAATTAGATGTATGAAGTTATAGAGCAATTATTGAGCTTTATTTTAAGTATAATTTGAACCCTGTACTAGCGATAATTCTCTTGTTATCGAAAAAAACCAAATCATTAGAGAACTCGGATTTCTCAGGAAAGAGTGCTCCTAAAGCAAATTGTTAGTATATTGCGCAGTTATTCATAGGAAGTTTTAAAAATGACTTTATATTTCTAAACATCATTCATTTAAAAAGTTCTGAGGGGCCATGATGATCGCGTACATCGCACATTATGTAAATGACAAAAGCATCGTCACATTTACATACGTGCGTAAATTCGAGAGTGTTGAATACTTTATTATTTATTTATACTGTGATATGTGCAACCATCATATGCCCGCTAAATTAGTCTTAAATACACATTGTATGATCTTGGTCATAAAATGTGAAAATCAACGTGTACAGGACACCACGTAAATTCGTATTTATTGTAATAAGTTACAACTTAGAAGTGAGTATGTAGTTCCTATTGGAACATTCCATGAAAACATATTTTTTTGTCGCTTAGGTAATGCTATGGTAGCAAACCCTAATATTCTTTTAGTTACTACTAAGAAACACTACCAATCTTAAAGCCAAGTCTTGATATTACCATACCGATATTCAGATTTTAATTTTACCTGTAAAAAGTATTAAAAAGGTAGTGTCCCTGACGTAACGTTTCCGTGGAATGCTCCTACGGTGTTTGCGATAACACCTTTTTGAGCCGAGGAAAACTTTGACTTGGCTTCCCGTTTCTTAACTATTACCCCACTCATAAGGATCTCATGTGGGGCTCCTTGTCCACCCAAATTTGTATGATGGACTTTGGCACTGTTAGAAGATCGTACACGTATTTTGTAACATTAGGTTGGTTATCTTGCCTACGTTACGCATATTGTTAGCTTATCTAGCATATAATTTACGTATTACACACAACTGTTGGCTACATCCTACCCATCACGATTCAGCATAGGCATACGATACGGCCCCTACTCCTTTTTCCTGCCATGCGACCAGTAATTAGGAGCTTCTCCAGACTATCCGGACCTGACCTGACGAGATGCCCGAAGAAGCTTTGGACACGTTGTGTACAGATTGTGGAGTCTCGTTTTGATGTTGAGCTCGTCGAGAATAGACTCATTAGACGAGTACATAGTAGAAGACAAGCTAATATTAGTAAAAATCCATACAAACTTACTTATAATATTATCTCGTACTTTGTTATGCAATAAGCCCCTGCTTGACTACTTAGCCATGAACATGATTTTGACGACACTTTTCTAGGTGTAATTCAGAAGAATACGACCATTTAGCCAATTGCGTAAAAGCAAGCCTAATATTATAAGTACCTACTTACACAAAATAGGAGCATAATTAGACGCGGAAAACTAGTAGGTGTAAACGTATAACCACGTATAACTACACAAACCTACCGGTTGCGTGACGTTTCGTTGACAAACGTTGAATCTAATGTTTTATGTCATCGAAGATAACTTTTTGCCGGATTCCGTAAAATGTCAGCAATTCACTTAGCCACTCTTTAGTGTAAGTTATTGCGATAAATACTAATTTACATTGCGTCCTGTAATTCTATCACTGGAGCCGAGAACTCGCCATCACTTTACGTTGATTTTCACATTTTATGACTAAGATCTTACGATGTGTATCTAAGACTAATTTAGCGGGCATATGATGGTTACGCATATCACAGTATAAATAACTAATAAAGTATTCAACACTCTCGAATTTACGCACGTATGTAAAAGTAAATGTGACGATGCTTTTATCATTTACATAATGTGCGATGTACGCGATCATCATGGTCTCTCAGAACTTTTTAAATGAATGATGTTTAGAAATATAAAGTCATTTTTAAAACTTCCTATGAATAACTGCGCAATATACTAACAATTTGCTTTAGGAGCACTCTTTCCTTAGAAATCTGAGTTCTCTAATGATTTGGTTTTTTTTCGATAACAAGAGAATTATCGCAAGTACAGGGTTCAAATTATACTTAAAATAAAGTTCAATAATTGCTCTATAACTTCATACATCTAATTGTCATTGTAAGATCAGTATTTCAACTGCTATTCAGCTAGAGAGGTAGCTGAAAGTGCAATTTCGAACTTTTAAGGAAAATTTGCAATTTTTTGAAGTGCTATATCTCAACATTTTCTAAACATGCAGAGTTGATGGTAAACTCATATTGTAGGGAATTTTATCTTCTTTAATAGTGTCATAGACAATTTTATCCAAAAATCCGGTTTTTAGAAGGTACAGACCAAAATCTGAAAAATGACCGAAAATTTCGGTGTTTTGCGACCACCATACATTTAGCACAACTTTTTCGAAACTGCAAAATCGAGTTTAAACTGCTTATATGTATCCTAACAACATCCTAACATATTCAACGTTGTGCGATTATTTGCGACCTCACCCAGATTTTTATGTTCGCCACGACGGGGGTAATTGTATTTTTGATGATAAATATATCAATTGTATGTATATGTCTTACAATTCACAATAATAGTCATGGTTGTAGAATAATCAGCTTGAGGTAACACGTGGCAGTCGTAGGCATAAAAAATATTTTAACAATATATACCTATGCAATGCATTACTTTTATTGCAATATAACATAAATAATAAAAACAAAATATAATTTAGAATTAAAGATGGTCCCGACACAAGAAACGTGTTCTTTTGGCGTTTTTTTTTCTTGATTTTAATAAAGGTAATAGGTAGATTCTTGATTGATATGTTCACAGGATGTGTTTGTGTATTCCCCTTTCCCCCGTAGGTCCCCTTACAATACGTATTTTATGGCGTTTTATTGCTCGACGGCGATACGGACCCCTTCGTGTGCGAGTCCTGCTCGCACATGGCCGCGATTTTTTATGTAGATATGTGCTCCGATTACTCGAAGACGGCTGGCCGATTTGGGAAATTCCGTTTTGTATGAAAGGGCCCACTTTCGGGGCTCAAAACTAGAGATGCAGCGAATATTCGGCCACTATTCGGTATTCGGCCTATTCGGCCACATTTTGACTATTCGGCCGAAGCCGAATAATGGCATAGTATTCGGCCGAATACCGAATAGTAAATTAACACAAAGTCGAAGGAAAAAGAAGGATGAATAAATATTTTATGCCACACCTGGCCATAAAGTGGCTTTTTCCGCACGCTGCGCGTACGGAAAAAGCCGCTTTCTGGCCAAGTGTAGACATAAAATGATGTACACAACACGGGAGATAATAAAGAAAGCCCTCGATCGCATATTTACGTCCCTCGCTTGCAGCTCGGGCCGCAAACTTCTGCGATCTCGGCCTTCCTTTGTATTACCACCCTAGTTGTGTAATGTACTATTAATAACAAATTATAAACAGTAATCAATATTAAATATTAGGTTAATCATCTTTCACATCAATTTCAAACATATATAGAACAGTAGCATAAACAACGAATTATAAATTAAACTACTTACAAATGAAATTAAATTTTTCAATGGCGCATTTTTCTATCATAGGCTGCCTACGACGAGTAACAAGTTGCAACCTGTACAGAGATTCACGGCGCCGCTCACCCGGGCGTTCGAATTTACTTCATTTTAGGTAAAACCATTGGCCGAATATTCGGCCGCCGAATATTCGGCTATTCGGCCGTCGACTCCGCCGAATATTCGGTATTCGGTATTCGGCCAAATTACTATTCGCTGCATCTCTACTCAAAACTCGTGCATTTGCTATCGAATAAGCTCGTTTTGAAGTCAGTTATTTACTAAATATTATTTATATTTCAGGCTCACCTAAGTCAAGACGAAATGATGGAGCCGATGTAACCGATACGACTACAACAAGCAACTCGAGCATAGCGGAAAACAATACAACAATAACCTCAAATGTTACGAGTACAACCACGAATATTACAACATCAACCGCAAAGACAGAAAAACCGAAAACATCCAGTACCTCTAAAATAACGTCTCCACAAAAAACAACTACTGCACTTACAGTAAAATGGCCAGCTTTCCTATTCAAACCGACCTTGAGAATATTTTTAGAAAAAAGCACACCAATACCTGTACCCTTCCCCGAGAACAATGCATTTTGCTTTCTAAATCCTAAAAATGGCTTGTGCCGCACTCCTTAGAAATAGGAACCAGCTTACGAAATAAATTCCTCAAAATTGGTCATTTATTTTCTAATCATTATACTATTGCACAATGATGAAAAAAGTGGCTAAGCTGTGGCGGGCCGCCAATGAAATCCTTGCGTTTGATTTCAACCACCAAAAGTGGCAATTAATGTGAGCCTACAGAAACTTTTCTTCTCGTAATTAGTAGGTACGAGTGTGAAGTAGCATATCAATATAATGATATGTTTTTATTTAAAACTCCCGTACTTCCCATAGGACATAGGAAATTTTCTGTACAAAAGTATGTGTTAACAACAGCACGATATATTTTATGTTCCTCCCACTTAGTTGTGTTGTGTTGTATGAATGTCAAATGGATTGATTAATTAATGTTATTATACCTTTCCCATCACTAGTGCACAGAAAATCAATAG
This sequence comes from Eudemis profundana, assembly GCA_947034925.1. Taxonomy (NCBI): domain Eukaryota; kingdom Metazoa; phylum Arthropoda; class Insecta; order Lepidoptera; family Tortricidae; genus Eudemis; species Eudemis profundana. The sequence continues at coordinate 35,821,600 of OX344794.1, forward strand.
ACAATAGATGCAATTGTCAGTCAGCCATATTTATTGACATTTTTGTTCTTTTCTATTGGATCTGATTATAATATGATATTAGTTAATTGAGCATAACTGATTAATATGAATTATTGAATATCTCGTAAATGGTACGGTGTATACACTAAAATTGGTTTTGTAGCCAAGTTTTTAAGATGTTAAATAAGCCTTAGCTAATTTGAAACCTCCTTAGTCTGAAACGACGTACGGGTAGGTTCTATATTTTAAAACTAAACTCATAACTCCCTCGGGAGTTATAGATATTCATAGTTTTTCCTCCCGTGGGAGTTATAGATTTTTATAACCCACGGGAGGTAAATTGGCTCGAGCTGGTCTATAAGTCCGCGTGTCATAAACAGCCTTTATGAGCAAGTGAGATGAAATAGTACATTACACAACTAGGGTGGTAATACAAAGAAAGGCCGAGATCGCAGAAGTTTGCGGCCCGAGCTGCAAGCGAGGGACGTAAATATACCTCCCGTGTTGTGTACATCATTTTATGTCGACACTTGGCCAGAAAGCGGCCTTTTCCGTACGCGCAGCGTGCGGAAAAAGCCACTTTATGGCCAGGTGTGGCATAAAAATCTTTTTCTACTCCTGTACTGTTATCTGTCTTTTACTTGGTCACGAACACTAATATAAGAACATACATAATATGAGTTCAGAGAAGTCTATAGTCTATTCCCCATAACAGCACTAGTGTCGTTATAGTCACTTTACGTTATTGCTAGCAGCCACAGACTTCTAAATCTAGGTTAAACTTAGGTCAAGGATTAAGCGCTCACTTTTAACTTTACGGTAAAAATGCACAACTACCAACTTAACAAACAATTAAATTCCTACGGTTTTTAAGAAAAACTAAACTTTCCGAACTAAATTCATTGATGCCAACATAAAAAAAGTATTTTTAATTTAAGTATATTTTAAATTAAAAAAAAAAGTTTACCATAGACACATACTGTCAGTCAAACGTCATATTTGCCTTGTTTCCAGGTTATGATTAATTTTGTATTTTATTATTTAAAACCTTGTTTTAAATTATAAAATACATTAAGTCAAAAAACGCTCATTGCGTCTCTATTTGCGATACTCGCCGCATTCGCGGCTCGTATCGCAACTCACGCAATTCGCATTTTTTGAACCCACTTATACAACTGTTGCATAAAATACTATTATTACAAGCTGACTGTACAAATGGAGTTACTGCTACGTGAGCATTAGTAGGCCTTGTCCTTGTCCTATTGCAAGGTTTACAGATGGGCAGTTAACACTTTCGGTCCGCGGAGGCGCTACAAGGGTGTGATACTATACAGCACGACCACGGACGATTTTGTTATTTCTTTTGCGGTACATATTCACGAAAAAAAATTTACTTTTTTGTACTAATCATTAAAAAAATTGTACTCGTACGGTTTCGGAATTGTGAGATAGAGGTTGTGCTAGGTAGATGCTACCTGGCACGACGGTTGTAAACTTCGTAACGTTTAGATTCCTAGTTATAATCACCGAGAGTATATTTAGTTGTCAATACGAGGTGTCTGTATGTGGCTGTACCACTTGACAAAAAAGTAATGAAAACTATTAAAAAAGTTTGGACTTTTCTTTATACAAACCTACTTACTGGTTGAGTCCTAATTTCTTTAAAACGTTCATTAATTCCGGTCTCTTTATTTTATTTCGTAAAACCTCCCAACTATAGTTCAGCACCCCAACTATAGTCCATTATGTTTAGTACTATTTTTAATAAACTTAGCTTCAAAGGTTCAAAAATGGGATTCCGTTAAATAAAAATAAAGATATAAATATAGGGTAGTGCAAATAATATAGGGTACATTTTAACGCATATTAGAAAATTATCAACTGTTGAGAGGTGAGAAATTGATGAGCACTATTAAAAATGAGTTCATGTGGTTCGATTGGTAGGACGAAGCGGAACTACAATTCCTTGTAATCCGATCAATCGAACTAATAGGAAAAAAAAGTTCATGTAGTCCGATCAGTAGGACGAAGCGGAATTACAAATCCTTGTAATCCGATTAATCGAACCAACCGGAAAAAAAAGTTCATGTGGTCCGATCGGTAGGACAAAGGCAGTAGGACCACGTGGCCAGAGGGACGAACAATACTCATTATCTGCATTGCCACAACTACCACTTCGAAATGTAAGGCATTATAATTGCAAATAACTTTTACACTAAAGCTTAGCTAATCGGATATAGCAAAATTGTCAAACAGGACAGCCACCCCGGCTGGTGCCCTTCGGAAGCCCTTCGGCCGCCACCGCAACCAGTTGAAAAGGAAGAATTTTCCTCCTTTGTTGGCAACCAGTTGTGAATGAAGAACATTTTACATTAATACACAACCAGTTGCCAACTAAGAATATTTTTAACAGTATACTACGCTAAGTTTGCAGAGGTCGAAAAAAGGTTTTATTAATATATTATATATATATGCGGAAACTACAGCAAGAGGATTATTTAATCTTGTTCCTTGGCAATAATTCTTCCGTTTATTACAAAATGTGTCTACATACCTACTAAAATAAATATCTGGGTAAATCTTGCACACATTTATCTAGTTTCAACAAAACCCCTTCTTTCCCACCGTCCACCTCCCGAGACCACCTAGGTGAACCGTTCTCGTGGTCCTACTGATTTGTCCCATTAGTAGGACCACGAGGGAGACATTTATGTCTGTCCTACACTCTAAGATAAAATGTATTGATGAAAGGGCCAATCGCAGAAAAAATGTACCTTTTACTTTGAATGTCAGTTTCTTTATACCCAAACAAAAATAAAAAAATAAAATAATTCAAAATAGTAATGAAACTTAGATTTTTTTTTATCAGGTTCGTTACTATTTTCCCCTATATTTAGTTTGGGCGTAACGAAATTGAGATTTAAATTTATACGGAAAACTTTCACTTTTAGGACAAACCAAATCGTTGGATCGTGTCGATCAAAAAGGTCACCTAAGTTTCTGACAATGTTCTAATGGGCAAGAGAGATGTTCCTTGCATTATTTTTACCGCTCAAATATTTTATTCAGTATGGTTGCGTATCAAGAAAGAAAAACATTTTGTCGCAACTACAGGGTGAATTTTAAATCGTGAACCGTTATATATTTTTTGATGTCTATACATAGTTAACAATAACTTAAAATGCTTTGGTATATATAAACAATAGCTTACAATAACTTACAATTTTGGCACGTATTGTCAATAAATGTCAACATCGTCGACATTGTCAACATAAGTATGTATTTAAAAATCGTATTTACTCATAAAATAATTCAGTTTTATTACGATTAATGGTAATAAACGCCTCCACCGTTTTGTTAATAATTAATTAAGCGGGTCTTTAATTGTAATTAACACTAGTGCTCTGTATTAGTCTTAAGTAGCCTTACTGGTAAACGTGGTTACGATTCACGATTTAAAATTCACCCTGTAGTTGCGACAAAATGTTTTTCTTTCTTGATACGCAACCATACTGAATAAAATATTTGAGCGGTAAAAATAATGCAAGGAACATCTCTCTTGCCCATTAGAACATTGTCAGAAACTTAGGTGACCTTTTTGATCGACACGATCCAACGATTTGGTTTGTCCTAAAAGTGAAAGTTTTCCGTATAAATTTAAATCTCAATTTCGTTACGCCCAAACTAAATATAGGGGAAAATAGTAACGAACCTGATAAAAAAAAATCTAAGTTTCATTACTATTTTGAATTATTTTATTTTTTTATTTTTGTTTGGGTATAAAGAAACTGACATTCAAAGTAAAAGGTACATTTTTTCTGCGATTGGCCCTTCCATCAATACATTTTATCTTAGAGTGTAGGACAGACATAAATGTCTCCCTCGTGGTCCTACTAATGGGACAAATCAGTAGGACCACGAGAACGGTTCACCTAGGTGGTCTCGGGAGGTGGACGGTGGGAAAGAAGGGGTTTTGTTGAAACTAGATAAATGTGTGCAAGATTTACCCAGATATTTATTTTAGTAGGTATGTAGACACATTTTGTAATAAACGGAAGAATTATTGCCAAGGAACAAGATTAAATAATCCTCTTGCTGTAGTTTCCGCATATATATATATAATATATTAATAAAACCTTTTTTCGACCTCTGCAAACTTAGCGTAGTCAAGACTATTTTATGCGACGATTTATACTCAAAAATAACGTATCACACCACCGGTGGCACGGTATACGGTAGTTTTTGTTCCGATAAAAGGTACATCGGGAGCGCGCATGTGTGCGCGCCGTGTACGGACGCACCACAGGCAAGCATCGCCGCGTGCTTAGTCAGGGCTGAGCAACGATTGCTCAGCAATCGTCGCGAGCGGTCGAACGTTCAAAATGTCTGCGGACGAAACAAAGTATAGAAGTCGTATATACTGCAGTGTGTTCGGATGTTTGAAGAATAATGCGCAAAATCCAGAATTGTCATATTTCTGCATTCCTAAGGATCCCGAAAAGTGTGTATTTTATTAGTACCTATATAAATGTTATATTTTAAGTCGTTTATAGAATGTTTGATAGATTTGTGATCAAACTATATAGTATGGGAGGCAAGGGTGAAATTTCCAACTTATTTCCTCATGAAAATGCTCTGTTTCTCCCTTATTTCGGTCTACTTCCAGTCAGAAATCTCAAAGTCTGGCACCTCGGAGCGGTTGCGTTTGCCCAGGGGAGACCCGTAAACTTGCAAAAAAATCTGGAAAAATATCTTATCGCCTCAAGGATAGTTTTGGGTTTAATCTATAGTTTTTTATGCTGGTAATCTCGAGGTAACATTGCCAGACCAGTAGGGCGTTGCTAAATACCTGCCAGACTGTCCTGAAGTTGCAAGATTAGGGCCAAAATGTATCTTATAGCCTCAAGGCTGATTCTTGCATATGTTATTGCATACTCCCAAAAACATACCCTATCCAAAATGACAGACCATTAGGACGTTGCGTTCAGCCCCCAGACGAGGTCAAAGTTGTAGGTCTCAGGTACTAAACATATGAAAAATGGTAGATTTATACGTGTTATCTCTAAGTACTCTATTTCTCCATTCTTTACGTGTACTCCGAGACACAAATATCAACGTCTGGCGACCCGGACTGGTTGCGTTCAACCAGGGGAGGATGATAAACTTGCAAAGATGCACGGAAAAATATCTGATCGCCACAAGGGTAGTTTTTGATTTAATCTATAGTTTTTTATGCTGGTAATCTCGAGGTAACATTGCCAGACCAGTAGGGCGTTGCTAAATACCTGCCAGACTGTCCTGAAGTTGCAAGATTGGGGTCAAAATTTATCTTATAGCCTCAAGGCTGATTCTTGCATATGTTGTTGTATACTCCCAAAAACATACCCTATCCAAAATGACAGACCATTAGGACGTTGCGTTCAGCCCCCAGACGAGGTCAAAGTTGTAGGATCCAGTTACTAAGCGTGTAAGAAAGTAGATAGGATTAGTGCGTTCTGGCTCAAACCTGGGGGTGAGCTGGAGCGCATTTTTCAGAAAATTTGGCTGCCGACCCCTTTTTTTACAAAGCGACGCCCTCATTAGCGAAAACGACGCCTTCATTAATTAGGCGCCCCCCTAATTAGGCACAAACCCCTCCGACACCCACTTCATGGGCTGTTATTGGTCAAGTCAGGATCAAGATGGTGGCTTATTTACCTAAGCCCCGCCCTAATTAAGTACATATGTAGCTTGGTACATACACTAATTAAACTGTCTAAGAATTTTTTATACATAGGAAAGTTAGATATGAAATAATTTCACTTGTTTCATGTTTAGAATACTAGTTTTGAAGGCAAGTTTTGTAATATTTCGAATTTTGTAATGCTATAAATGTTCTTTTAAAGTATCAGAGATTTTTCTAGTAAATCATGTAGTTTATCCAGTTGCTAATAGTTGGTAATATTTGTAATTGTGTAATGGTTTTTTTTAATGTAAGTATACGTGGCTTGCTTTTGATCTACGCATCAGCGACGTTGCCATTAAGACCGACGCTCTTTATAACGGCGCCTATTTTTACCTATGCTTGAAATGGGCTTTGCTATCTGCTTTGTATCCGATAGTTACAACCGTCAACAGGACAGCAGCGTATTTACAACATCAACGTCCTGTTGACGTTTTTAGTTGTCGAATACAAAGCAGATAGCAAAGGCCATTTCAGGTATAGGTAAAAATAGCTAAATAAGCCACCATCTTGATCCTGACTTGACCAATAACAGCCCATGAAGTGGGTGTCGGAGGGGTTTTGTGCCTAATTAGGGGGGGGCGTGACCTCTTAATGAAGGCGTCGCTTTGTAAAAAAAGGGGTCGCCGGCCAAATTTTCTGAAAAATGCGCTCCAGCTCACCCCCAGGTTTGAGCCAGAACGCACTAATCCTATCTACTTTCTTACACGCTTAGTAACTGAAACCTACAATTTTCACCTCGTCTGGCGGCATGAACGCAACGTCCAAATGATCTGTCATTTTGTATAGAGTATATTTAGAGACTGCATAACATTTGTAATTTGGGCCCAATTTTGGAGCTTCACGTCCGTCTGGCAGGTACTTAACGACGCCCTACTGGTCTGACAATGTTACCTCGAGATTACTAGCATAAAAAACTATAGATTAAACCAAAAACTACCCTTGTGGCGTTCAGATATTTTTCCGTGCATCTTTGCAAGTTTATCATCCTCCCCTGGTTGAACGCAACCAGTCCGGGGTGCCAGACGTTGATATTTGTGTCTCGGAGTACACGTAAAGAATGGTGAAATAGAGTACTTACAGATAACACGTATAAATCTACCATTTTTCATATGTTTAGTACCTGAGACCTACAACTTTGACCTCGTCTGGGGGCTGAACGCAACGTCCTAATGGTCTGTCATTTTGGATAGGGTATGTTTTTGGGAGTATGCAATAACATATGCAAGAATCAGCCTTGAGGCTATAAGATAAATTTTGGCCCTAATCTTGCAAATTCAGGACAGTCTGGCAGGTATTTAGCAACGCCCTACTGGTCTGGCAATGTTACCTCGAGATTACCAGCATAAAAAACTATAGATTAAACCAAAAACTACCCTTGTGGCGATCAGATATTTTTCCGTGCATCTTTGCAAGTTTATCATCCTCCCCTGGGTGAACGCAACCAGTCCGGGGTGCCAGACGTTGATATTTGTGTCTCGGATTACACGTAAAGAATGGTGAAATAAAGTACTTACAGATAACACGTATAAATCTACCATTTTTCATATGTTTAGTACCTGAGACCTACAACTTTGACCTCGTCTGGGGGCTGAACGCAACGTCCTAATGGTCTGTCATTTTGGATAGGGTATGTTTTTGGGAGTATACAACAACATATGCAAGAATCAGCCTTGAGGCTATAAGATAATTTTTGACCCCAATCTTGCAACTTCAGGACAGTCTGGCAGGTATTTAGCAACGCCCTACTGGTCTGGCAATGTTACCTCGAGATTACCAGCATAAAAAACTATAGATTAAACCCAAAACTATCCTTGAGGCGATAAGATATTTTTCCAGATTTTTTTGCAAGTTTACGGGTCTCCCCTGGGCAAACGCAACCGCTCCGAGGTGCCAGACTTTGAGATTTGTGACTGGAAGTAGACCGAAATAAGGGAGAAACAGAGCATTTTCATGAGGAAATAAGTTGGAAATTTCACCCTTGCCTCCTAGACCAATACCAATTAAATAGAGTAGATATTTATTTTGTTTGACAGTGAAGGGTAAAATTAATTTTACTCGATTTTTTAAACGTGTACTAATTAAATAGTAGTTGATTCTATTGATACATAAAATGCCTTACACACGAGAGTGATTTTATGAAACGAGCCGAAATATCGTTGCATTACTTACATGTACACATACCAATACTAATTTATTTAAACTATTATACTTAATAACATTAACATCAGATGTGTGCGATCAGATACTTTCATATTGAAATAAGTAACTTTTACTAGGTTGACCTCGAACGATTGTTCGTTCGATGGAGGTCAACCTAATAAAAGTTACGATCGTAGTAAGTAGGTATTTTACAGAACCGACGAGCGGCCCTGCCCTTAGGCACGCTCTGGTGTCGCGCGCTCCTAAACGGCGAAGACGAACTACTTGGTTGTCTTCAGAGTTGGGCAAAAATTTAGTTGACTAAGAATAAGAATAAAATTCGAAATTTTATTCTTAATCAAAATATTTGAGTAAGATTGAAAATCATGAGCAAGTTATTCTGATTTGATTTAAAATGATTAAATCATTTCATTTTTATTCTAAATGACGAATCAAGCTTTGATTAATTTATTCAGACAGACTATTAGTTAAAGTTACGTTTTAGTTGACTAATTGATATTTAGAATAAGATTGATTTTATTCCACTTATACATTTACTTCACTGATTGCACTTGTAATTTGAACTATTTCTCCCACTTTTCAGATTTTTTTAACCATGAATAAATATGACACACAACCTATGGCATAGTAATTAGGTAGCTTCGAGCTGATCTGATGATGAATGGAACCAGGAGGTAGGTAGTGGAACTCTTCAATGGCTATTGGTAAGACCTTGAAGTATGGACTCATTTCGCTTGTGGTAAAGGGTTCTATACATACGGCGATGGTCAGCCAGACAGGAGGTGGGTAGTGGAACCCTTCGCGGAGTCCTAGTAAACCCCTCGAGTTTGGGCTTATTTGATTTGTTGTAAAGAGTCCTATGCATTAAATCCTGTGGTGATGGTCTAGTGATGGATAGTGCATAATTTAAAATGTCTTTAGTATTTACTACACTAAAAAATATTGATTGTACACAGATATGGGCATTAATCGGTTAATTTTTAACCGACTTCCAAAAGAAGGACGGTTCTCAATTCGTCTTCTTTTTTTGTTTGAAAGGGTAGACTTCCGAGGTGGTCCCATTGTAACCAAATCAGGATCTGATGATGGAATCTTGGAGAAATCGAGGGAACTCTTCAAATATTATAGGCACACATATAGCGATTTCAGTATTTTTCGTAATTTCTCGTCCATCTCTTATTAGCAACAAGTTTCTAGTGTCAACCGACTTCAAAACAAAGGGTAAATTTGTATGTCGGTTTCTTCCCCGATTACTTGAAGACAGCTGAACCTATTTGGAAAATTATTTTTTTGTTTTAAAGGGTATACCTCCGAGGTGGTCCCATTGCAACCAAATCAGGACCCTCTGAGACAGTAGTACTACCATGGAGTTCAACTGGTAGCACAAATGATACACCCTAAGGTCATTAGTACTACCAGTAGTACTAATTACCATAATGGAGGACCGGTAGTACTACTGTGCTGATTTATTTACCTCAACGTTTTGGACGTCACATCGCGTCCATGGTCTCGAAGGGACCGATATGCGTATTGATGGGGGAATATGCGTATTGATCAACATTCTTTTAAGCTTTTTTTTAAAGCATCTTTACCTATTGTATTTTATGCCACACCTGGCCATAAAGCTTTTTCCGCACGCTGCGCGTACGGAAAAAGCCGCTTTCTGGCCAAGTGTAGACATAAAATGATGTACACAACACGGGAGGTAATGAAGAAAGCCCTCGATCGCATATTTACGTCCCTCGCTTGCAGCTCGGGCCGCAAAATTCTGCGATCTCGGCCTTTCTTTGTATTACTACCCTAGCAGTTGCGTGGCGTAAAAGACATCCTTGGGCAAGCTGGTGCAGATTTGGCGTACATTTTCCTTAAGGGCTGTAGAATGATGTGCTCAAATGCCTGATATAGGCAAGCCGGTAGGAATCGAGTTCTTTGGACGCCACGCTACTGCACCCTAGTTATGTAATGTACTATTGTTTACATCTGACATGTGTATCATATGTACTACCAGCTGAACTTTTAACACTGTGGTCTATGACAAAACCCGGGTGTTTTTCTTGTATTTTTAGTAGTAGTACTAGTGAACTTAGGGTGTATCATTTGTACTACCAGTTGAACTACGTGGTAGTACTACTGTCTCAGAGGGAATCAGGATCTGATGATGGGATCTTGGAGAAATCAAGGGAACTCTTCAAATATCATAGGCACATATGTAGCGATTTTGGTATTTTTCTTAGTTTCTCGTCCATTTCTTATTAGAAATAAGTTTCCAGTTTTAACCGACTTCGAAACAAAGAGCAATTTTTATGTAGATTTGTTCCCCGATTACTTAAAAACGGCAAGACCGATTTGGACAATTTTTCTTTTAACTAAATAGACTTAACAATATTTTTCCCGCGCCACTAAAAATTAAAAAATAAAGTAAATTTTTAAAACAAAGAATAAAAACCGACTTCCAAAAACTTAAACTAAAAACCAGAAAATAATATGTTAATTACCCCAAAGAAATGGATAATCAACGATTCATATATTTATAGTTTTTAACCTGTTATTTTTGAAGTCGGTGCCAGCTAAGGAGCTCAGCATAGCCAGCTTTGCGTGGCAGGCACCGACTTCAAAAATAACAGGTTAAAAACTATAAATATCTGTATATGTATATATGAATCGTTGATTATCCATTTCTTTGGGGTAATTAACATATTATTTTCTGGTTTTTAGTTTAAGTTTTTGGAAGTCGGTTTTTATTTTTTGTTTTAAAAATTTTTTAGTTAACTAATCAATCGATTAAAAATATTTGGTTAACTCTATAATGGCTGCCTTTAGAAATAATTTTAAACTCGGTTCGATTACTAAGAGTGAATCAAAATAGACTGTGTGCGTGTGGATTGAGTGAGCACCCTTCTGAAATAAAAAAAAAACATCCTGTTCATTTAGTAAAAGTTCTAAAACAATTGTAGAACTAAATCTCTGTATTTGTAAAAAGATAAATCAAAAGATATAACCTTTAACGTGTGCTCACTCAGTTCTCACAAACTACCAATGAAATCAGGGAATGTATTCATTTAACAAATAATATTTATATACGAATTTTTAGTAAAACCTGTGCTAACTTACCTTTATAATTTGTAGATCACCTAGGAACGTATTTAAGATTTTACAAATAATTTCTTATGCTCACTCAATCCGCACACTTTCGAAAACCCGATTTCTGATGAAAAAACTGAAGATTTAAACTGCTATATATGTGTATATTTTAGTAAAACTAATCTGGGAATTTGTAAAATACAAAACGAACCACTAACGTGGCAGGTTTTTGGATAATAAATGTTTGTTAATGCTCACTCAGTCCACACGTTACAAGTAAGTTAAAAATGTAAATATCTCAATATTTGTAGTATTACATAAACTATAAATTACTTCAGCTTTTAGTAAAAATTTTTACTAAATATCCACCATCTAATATTTTATATTCGTTGTCTGTTTTTAAAGATATTCAATTGCAATTATTCTAATGTAAGTAGATCGATTAGGTTGACCACACTTTATTATATTATGGTCATATCCAAAATACAGTTCATTTAAAAATATATGAGATCAAAAAGGTTACTACCCCTGGTACGTCACTTTGACATTGAAAGATGTTTTATTTTAATTTTTTGATCTCGGATTAAAGCTTTTACAGTAAATGAAAGGTAATAATTACGGATCAGGTAACTTTTAATTGTAATAAGTATGTACTAACCTAATCAAAACAATTGTTTACTTTAAAATTTAATTCATGGATATTCCATAATATAATAAAGTGTGGTCAACCTAATCGATCTACTTACATTAGAAAAATTGCAATTGAATATCTTTAAAAACAGACAACGAATATAAAATATTAGATGGTGGATATTTAGTAAAATTTTTTACTAAAAGCTGAAGTAATTTATAGTTTATGTAATACTACAAATATTGTGTGCGTGTGGATTGAGTGAGCACCCTTCTGAAATAAAAAAAAACATCCTGTTCATTTAGTAAAAGTTCTAAAACAATTGTAGAACTAAATCTCTGTATTTGTAAAAAGATAAATCAAAAGATATAACCTTTAACGTGTGCTCACTCAGTTCTCACAAACTACCAACGAAATCAGGGAATGTATTCATTTAACAATTAATATTTATATACGAATTTTTAGTAAAACCTGTGCTAACTTACCTTTATAATTTGTAGATCACCTAGTAACGTATTTAAGATTTTACAAATAATTTCTTATGCTCACTCAATCCGCACACTTTCGAAAACCCGATTTCTGATGAAAAAACTGAAGATTTAATCTGCTATATATGTGTATAGTTTAGTAAAACTAATCTGGGAATTTGTAAAATACAAAACGAACCACTAACGTGGCAGGTTTTTGGATAATAAATGTTTGTTAATGCTCACTCAGTCCACACGTTACAAGTAAGTTAAAAATGTAAATATCTCAATATTTGTAGTATTACATAAACTATAAATTACTTCAGCTTTTAGTAAAAATTTTTACTAAATATCCACCATCTAATATTTCATATTCGTTGTCTGTTTTTAAAGATATTCAATTGCAATTTTTCTAATGTAAGTAGATCGATTAAGTTGACCACACTTTACTATATTATGGTCATATCCAAAATACAGTTCATTTAAAAAATATATGAGATCAAAAAGGTTACTACCCCTGGTACGTCACTTTGACATTGAAAGATGTTTTATTTTTATTTTTTGATCTCGGATTAAAGCTTTTACAGTAAATGAAAGGTAATAATTACGGATCACGTAACTCTTAATTGTAATAAGTATGTACTAACCTAATCAAAACAATTGTTTACTTTAAAATTTAATTCATGGATATACCATAATATAATAAAGTGTGGTCAACCTAATCGATCTACTTACATTAGAAAAATTGCAATTGAATATCTTTAAAAACAGACAACGAATATAAAATATTAGATGGTGGATATTTAGTAAAAATTTTTACTAAAAGCTGAAGTAATTTATAGTTTATGTAATACTACAAATATTGAGATATTTACATTTTTAACTTACTTGTAACGTGTGGACTGAGTGAGCATTAACAAACATTTATTATCCAAAAACCTGCCACGTTAGTGGTTCGTTTTGTATTTTACAAATTCCCAGATTAGTTTTACTAAACTATACACATATATAGCAGATTAAATCTTCAGTTTTTTCATCAGAAATCGGGTTTTCGAAAGTGTGCGGATTGAGTGAGCATAAGAAATTATTTGTAAAATCTTAAATACGTTACTAGGTGATCAACAAATTATAAAGGTAAGTTAGCACAGGTTTTACTAAAAATTCGTATATAAATATTAATTGTTAAATGAATACATTCCCTGATTTCGTTGGTAGTTTGTGAGAACTGAGTGAGCACACGTTAAAGGTTGTATCTTTTGATTTATCTTTTTACAAATACAGAGATTTAGTTCTACAATTGTTTTAGAACTTTTACTAAATGAACAGGATGTTTTTTTTTATTTCAGAAGGGTGCTCACTCAATCCACACGCACTCCAAATATTGAGATATTTACATTTTTAACTTACTTGTAACGTGTGGACTGAGTGAGCATTAACAAACATTTATTATCCAAAAACCTGCCACGTTAGTGGTTTGTTTTGTATTTTACAAATTTCCAGATTAGTTTTACTAAACTATACACATATATAGCAGATTAAATCTTCAGTTTTTTCATCAGAAATCGGGTTTTCGAAAGTGTGCGGATTGAGTGAGCATAAGAAATTATTTGTAAAATCTTAAATACGTTACTAGGTGATCTACAAATTATAAAGGTAAGCTAGCACAGGTTTTACTAAAAATTCGTATATAAATATTATTTGTTAAATGAATACATTCCCTGATTTCGTTGGTAGTTTGTGAGAACTGAGTGAGCACACGCTAAAGCTTATATCTTTTGATTTATCTTTTTACAAATACAGAGATTTAGTTTTACAATTGTTTTAGAACTTTTACTAAATGAACAGGATGTTTTTTTTTATTTCAGAAGGGTGCTCACTCAATCCACACGCACACAAATAGACTTGCTATATTTCACGTCATAGCTATATATTTTATTAATATAACCATAATGTACCCACACTCGTGGTGTCTGCTTGTAAGTTGTAGACATCTGCTACCCACCCCACCGTTTGGTTCCACCATCAGATCTCTATTAGTAAGAAAAATGCATTAGAACTCATTAAAACGAGCCCACTTTCATGTTCCATCATCAGTTCAGTTCAGCTTACTGATGTGATGCCTGTGTGCAGGAGTGAGTGAATAGTGGAACACGAAATACAAGATATTGCTACATTACTTACTAAGCCTATATACGGGATAACAATTTCAATTTCGATAAATAAATCAATCAGAGGAATTCATTTTAACTAAAAAATCATGATTGAATTTATTTCATTGGTGATTAAGTTAGTTTTACTCAAATTTTTGAGTGAAGAATAAATCTTAGGTGAATTAATCTTTTCAAATTTATTCTGATTGAAAGTGAAATGATTTATTCTGACGATTTTTTATTCTGATTGACGATTTTAGTCATGAGTGCCCAACACTGGTTGTCTTTATACTTTGCCGGTGGTGTCGAGTGGAACGAACGGTCTTATCACTATCAACACAAGGGAATCCCTAATCTGAAGGTAGAAAAAAACTGCACAATTTTCATTACTTTTATTACGATAAGAAACCTAATTTTGACAATTTTCTGTTACTATGTTTAAAATAGCAATCTTATCTATATTGAATTTTCGTTTTTTAAAGTCAGTTCCCAAAAACATGCACAAAGATAATTATCATATTCATTTAGTAATATTGAGGTAGTTATTAGTTTCAGAACTTATACCAATTAAAAATGGTTCTAAAAATAACAATAATCAAAGAAAATTTTGGTGAATTGTCTGTTCTAACTATTCAGCTCGAACGTTTACAACTGATAAATGTATATTGGACCTTAATACGTTTATGTTAGAAGCAACAATAACAGCTCCTCTATCTAAGTAGAGCGACGCTCGCCGAGCCCGCGGCCGAGCGCCCCGGGCCGGGCCGCGCCCGCTCCTCCAGCTATGTACGTACATTCACATACATACAAACACTATTAGCTATAGACTCGATGGAACATCAATATATAGTAAGACTGAAGGGGGTGTAACATACGAACAATAGATTGAGTGCTCCACATCCCCGCCAAGTACAAGTTAACAAATACAGTAATACAGTAAACTAAATTAGGTACCAAAATGCAATGTGTGCTCGACTCGTTCTCTAAATAACGTTCATAATAAAATTGTATCATTCCATTCACAGACTTTATTTATAAAATACAATCATACACATAAATGAAATTGATAATTCTGTCGATCACACACCAAATGCACAAACAGTGGTTACACACACATGAGAAAGAAATATGTAAATAACAGTAGAACCATCAAACAAGAATGAAAAGGTATATCAATAGCGAGAATGACATGTAAAGAAAGGACGCGCCGGCGCTTGCGGCAGGGGTGTAGTTCAGTCTCGAGGCCGCGCGCCGCGCCGCCCGCGTCTACTCTCAACTTAACACTACTTCACAACGATACAAATAATCAACTAAAACTATTTCTGCAGCCTAACACATTACAAATCATAATGTACCCTCTCTTTTTACATTTGGAAGGAATAAACAACATGGCTGTATATGTACATACTTCCTGTCGCAGTGAAAGTAACCGTACATGTACTCCAACGGTTGTTAGCCGATGACATCTTGTCTGCAGCGGGTAGGCGGCCGGTACGGCTAGCGGAGTCGCCGCCTTACTCCGACGCACTGGCCCCTGACGTGCTGGCCACCCATACTCGCTACATAACACAAGATCAACCGATTTCTTTTGTCCAGTATAATTATAATAATATGGAACAATACTTTTATGTATCTATTATTATGATGTGAAATGTTACACCAATATGAACGTTTAATGATTCAACACATTATAATTAACAGCAACATTAAAATGCATACTATTTCCCTACATATGGGATGTGTTACATTGAAATATACAATAAACTGCTAACACCATGACTAATAAATGTGCAATTTGAATTTTGTAGTTCGATTACAAATTCTTATTAGGCGATTTTAGTTACCTTTAAACATTCATTATTTTTATTTTACAATACGGCAGAATGAACGTATCCAAACTTTTGCCGAGCAGAAGTTTGCACGACATCACATAAAAACACAAAAGGACCTAACTACGGGCAAAGCTAATATGACAGTGATTTATCTTTGGCCGTACTATAAGTGGTTATCTTCTTTGCTCGTCTCACTCGTTTTTCGTCAAATTCTATTATCTTTTCCTTTAGAGTTCGTCTCCTTTTAATTTGTAATATTAGCAATTCGCCCGTGTATTTTTGTTCCATCTTACTCGACTCATTATTGGTACATGATGTTCAATTTGAGAGAAAGACAAGTTTGTTCTAAGAGAGACACGGGGACTGTCTCAAAAATGAAGCGATTATGTGTGTGAATGAGAGAACAGCGGACAGACGAATAACCAATATGACAATAACTTAAAAAGACAACAAATATATAATTTAATGAAATAATTGGGAGACCAGTAGAGATGATACTTGCATAGATATAAATTCTAAAAAAATATGTCAGCACCGTTAACAACTCTGATGTCATGTATTGGAATGTATCATTAATGCTGTCATTTTCCTCAGAATAAATACTCTAAAAGGATCTTTTTGTGAAATTCCAGTGTGCCGGAATCCTAACACGGAAGATGTGCAGTGAGTCGATGAGTTAAGCGACATTCGGTAGTGTTTTTTTTGTTAACCTTATACGACGCACGGTCAGTCGCTTCGCGCACCCAATGTCTCTTCCCCATCAACGCAACCTTGCGGTCGGCTTAGGCGCATACTCGTCAGGTTAAGTCTAACATACCAATTGATGATTATAATGTACAACAGCACGCATCCAGCTTGTCCAATAAAACTACAAATCAAAATGCATACATAATTTTTTGAAACAAAATCATCGTATTTACAGCGATTTGAAAATAATTAAACATTCCCAGATGCTATCTACTGCACTGTACTGCGCGGAATTGAGACTGTTCGTAGATTGCAAGTAACTGCCGACGCAATCAGGCAGTCATCTCTATTGTCATCGGGGCGTAACTCCGGATATTCCGGGCGTGCCAACAAGCACTGTTTTGCGTCGATTTGTCAGTCTTTAGTCATATCCTAGACTGTAAATTCTATCAAGCGATTAAAGTAGCGCATATATGCTATGTAATCAGAGGTTTACATAATGTCAGTTTTGATTAACTACTCCCATTAGATCTCGGAGCTAAAGATGTCTCTGTCGTCAAAGTTAACTGATAGAATTCCCAGCAAGTCGTGTCACGAGCAATTTTTTTTCAAATTCGTCATATGGCATTATTCTTAAAAGCTGTCAAACGAATTTTTTCTCAATATATTTTATGCCACACCTGGCTATAAAATGGCTTTCACCGCACGCTACGCGTACGGAAAAAGCCTATTTCTGGCCAAGTGTAGACATAAATTATGTACACAACACGGGAGGTAATAAAGAAAGCCCTAGATCGCATATTTACGTCCCTCGCTTGCAGCTCGGGCCGCAAACATCTGCGATCTCGGCCTTTCTTTGTTTTACCACCCTAGTTGTGTAATGTACTATTACGTTACCAGCTACGGTTTATGTTTTCTGACACTGCTCGCTGGTCAGACAATACGTCAGATATAGTGTATCAGTACTAAATTTGTAAGTCGAAGACCGTACATAGTATTTCAATCGGAAGCGAATACATTACATACCATAAGCACACAAGGGAACTACACCCGACTCATGCACGTGCTTGTCGCCGCAATATGGGCAAGGCGCAATTCCCTGCAGACAATATTATAGGTATAAAGTGTGTTTTATTATTACATGTCTGATGTATAAGTATAATGTTACGACCTTTTAACGTTTCAGCATAAGTTTACATTAGGCCTACTTATCTACACTGTCCATATATCTTTCGACATTGGTTCGCGTTGACGGGACGCATTGTCGCAATGCTACTATAAACACGTAGTGATCTCAAATGGACAACCCGTACCGTACAACGCAAATGTCGAACTTTAGCTAACAAACCATATACTAGACCATAAGGCGGAGTACAACGCTTTTCATTCTGATAATGCCGTCAACCCAAAATAATACTGGAACGCTATAAGGATCAATGCCAAATGTGAGATTATTTTCAATAATATGTGGAAGCATTACAAATTTTTTGTAGCAAAATTAATTTAGCTCAATAGTAAATATTTAATGTACTTCGTTATAAGAGGAACCTTCAGCAACAGTACCTTTGTATATTATTCTAGGAAAAATGAATTGAAAATTATTTTAATGCATTTGGGATATTAGATCCGGTTGAGAAAAAAAAGCAACCTAAATTTGAGATAGTGAACATAAGAATGTTATCATTCTTTTTGCCAAAACTTCCATATATTATTATCACAATTATAAATATAAATATCTTAGCCTTCCATTAATTTTGATATTATTCACTTAATCTTAATATTTCATAGTTAAAATATCTCACTTGGCACAATAGTAACACAAATCGTACATTTCAATAATAAAACATATCACGATAGAGTCAAACAATACGACGCTTCCACTGGCACCATTAGACGCTACGGTGTCTTCTAAATTTTCGAAATATTTTCATCATAGTTTCATACAAGAAAACATCATAAAGCTAACAAAGACAAAATTACAAAGAAAACGATCAACAAATCACTTACAAATTAAAACTCATACGTTTATTTCTTACTTTCCAACAATTACTATTATATCAAAAATATTTATATCCATCATTAGGTGGATTTATCATCACCGTGGCAGTTAGTCAGGGGAGGGCTTGGGCGGGCAGTGTGCCGAGCCGGGCGCGCCGCACCGTGCGCCTCGGCGGCGGCGGCGACGCGCGAGCCTCCCCCTGCGCGTCTCTAGTCTAGTCAAGGCTGTCACAACGCTGCCGATCCGTCACACTATCGGCAATCACTCTTTGGATTAGTTACTTCACACCCAACGCACACGTTCATTTTGTATAATCATTGTACAACATTCTTATCAGCATGCATGCAGAAATTCAAAGTCTGTATTGTTTTAAAGAAATCATTACAATATACTCGCAAAAGCATCTGTCTGTTCATTCATTGAGCCTCCTCGGTAAAGCCATATCATGTTTATATCCGTTCCTAGTCGGTTTGTATCCCACACACCCTTTAAATAATATTAACAGTGTAGTGATTTTAACAGATTAATCTATTATTTTATAACAAAACAAAATATTTACTTCTCGATTGTATAATAATGGAGTGATAATATAGCTATTGTCAACAACATGTGTATATGTATAGAGAACATAATCATCAACTATTGCATTATATGACATTATATTATAAAAATGTAGCAGAATAACATGGTATGAAAACTATAACAATAAACTATATGCGCGGCATTAGATTCATATACTTAAGTGGCACTATATCGTTAAGAAAATAGTGTATATGAATAGTATATATTCAAATATTAATCATCATCAACATATATAATCCCGGGGTAAAAATATGGATTTATCAATAGTTATTAATTACAATTCACTACAATAATATCAACAACAACATTTGGACACAATATGCTGCCAACACAACAGCCTGCCTGCGCAACAGTCGGAATACTCTTGTAGAAACTATAAATCTGCAACTTCATCATAGTCACTTATGCAAATTTGTCTAACTACGACGTAATAAGTACTCTCAGGGTTACCACGTCACGCATACATTGGAAGTGGGGTGAATGTAATAACTTAGAGGCGTGGCAACCCTACGTACTAGCCAGGTGGGCGGAGGCTGGCCGCGGCTGACGGTGGAGCGAGGGTTCGAGGCGGTGAGGCGGTGAGGGTGAGATGGTGATGTGGGCGCGCGGGGTAGGTGGGCGACGGCTTACTGCGGCGCGGGCGGCGGTTGCGCGGCGCGGCGGTGGCGACCCGGCGCGCTCGCCTGCGCGACCATAGCGCGGATGCGACGCTGGGCCGACTGCGGACAAACAACAGTAAAAACTCAATTACTCACACACATACCAAGTACCGACAACACTGCATATTAGTGTAGCTATAAAAGGCTTTGGTTTATCCGCTACTATTATCCTAGGAATTATTTTATTCGCAAGCTTGCAGCCTTATACTTTTATTAGCCCGCGTTAACCTTATAACCATTATATAATAATATATAATATTTTCCATTTGTTTAAAAAAATCTTAATGAAAAATTAAAAATTATCACTTGATTTTTTTCCTAAAACCATAAATATCGTCACTAACTATGCAAACAATAAATATAATGCCAATACGCACCTCATAGTGAATAATAGGCTTACGTTATACCTGCTGATTTTACCTGCTTTCTATTAGCTTTCGTGAGTTTAAATGCTTTCGTATCTATTAACATTTAGTTACGTACAGAAAGTAAGAAGTCTGCTCTTTTTATGAACCTTGTTATCTAAATGTAATATAATACATCCTTGTATTTTTTTATGAAAATTATTCTATTTTTTTAAATATGTTGATTGTCAAAAGTTCCTTATATTAATTATTCCCCTGCTGATTGTAGGTAAAATATTGTTATGTTTGTTAAAACAAAAACCTTCCTTTTAACGAATTTTATTTCTACCTGTAAAATACAAGCGCCTACATAATGATAGGATACTATTTATCCGACTAAGGTGAAGCATAAAATAAGGGTTACGCCTTTTTCACCTTCATGGTCGATATTGCGCGGGCATGGAATGGTACATATTAGTTCATGTTTAAAGCTTTTTATATGTCACGTTATAAGTATGAACTATTCGGTGCCAATAATTAATGGAGTCAAATTATTTGCTATATTATAGTAACCATAGGTCGAAATTGAGTGGACAATAAGCGAGCGCATCAATGAGTAGGGTTTAAAAATAAGTTAACCCGCAATATGATTATACATAGTACATGTACGTGTTACGTTAATGATTGTCGCGATTTATCGTGTAATTAGTTGGTTTTTTTTTTGTAAACCTTACTCCGTTACGTGTGCGCCGTGTGCTCGATTATGAATTGGTCTTTCAAAAGACAATACTCTTAGTTTATTAAGTAACAATAACTACGATACGAAACTAAACTATTTCATATATGCCGAATGAATTACGCGCAACGCTCATTCCCAAAATACCGCCTTCCTAAAATACCAGATTCTCGATACCTATATCAGTTTTTCCGTATATCAGATTCCCAAAATAATTGTTTGAGTCAATATTAGTGATAGAAAATTCTTATAGATATATTCCCAAAATAATACATCCACCAAAATCATTTCGATCCTTGAATAACTTACGATTTTATAATCTAGTGTAACGGGAATGTGGTAAGACAGGAATCTGATAAATCGAGAATCTGGTATTTTGGGAATGCGGTATTTTGGGCATGAGCGACGCGGAATATGCACATGTAGTCACAAAAGTCCAATACCACGTTAAAAGTCAAACTAAGGCAAAGCACAAAATTAAACACAATGTTAATAAATATGTTTTATTGTAAGTCAATTGTATTCATAACATTCGCAAAGTGTTCTATGAGACAATACAATAAAGTGACACTCACCTATCTAGTAGCCAAAGGCCGTTTATCACTAAAGGCATGGCCATAATGGAGAACCGTTTCAAAGGCTCACTCTGAAGTATCGAGAGCACACTCCTTTACGTGGCTCATCCAGCTTCAGTCGGTTGCTACAAAATGTAAAAACCTTAGTAATACGACACTTTGCCATGTTAAGAAATAACAATTCGCATTGCGTTTCAATATTAAAAGTATACTTATCTTACAACGCTTCATAAACAATATCTTCCACTCGACTTCATCTTAAACTAAATGTAAGGCAAAGGACGTGGACTTTGTAACTACATGTGTCACTTAAACCTATGGTGGTATCACACTAATTATTAAAAAAAAATTAATTTCGCATCGCAATATCACTTTACTCTTACATACGTAACATCAAACATATTCTGTATAAAAAGGACAATTTATAACATCTATGTATTACAGCAAGCGATGTGCACAAAATAATAAAAATCTGAGGCGAAGCATAATTTCATGTAGCCATAAGATATACATATATATAAAATAATGTTATGTTATGATAGCATAAGGTTAACACGTTTTTAAACCGTACTTATTATTAAATAGGATATGTTTGAGTCAATATTAGTGATAGAAAATTCTTATAGATATAAATAACTAGCTGTACCAAATAACTAAATTCCATATTTATCAACTGCCAAAATATACGAAACTGATTATTAATCTGTTTTACGCGGTAAGTGATCAGCTCTTTTCAAGTGTCAACGCTAAAGCAAAAGTTAGATGTACCGGACTCTGTACAAACATGTCATTTGTTTTGCGTTACCGAGCAATCTAGTCTAGTCAAAAAGTAGACTAACAACAGCGTGCAGTTTCTTTGCGTCTGACCTAGCACAGCTGGCTGCTTCATTGTCCCACGACACGCTATTATCGACTCTCACAGTCGTAGCATATGTATTTGTAGGAATCAAGTTGTAAGGTAAGGGGTAAAGGGCGTGGGTACCTGGACGCTGTAGAAGGGGCCGACGATGTGCACGGTGGTGTCGTGTTCCTGTGGCGGCTGGCCCTGCTGCTGCGGCTGCTCCGGCAGCTTGATGAGAGAGCCGGTGACGCGCTGCAGCTCGCGCACGTTCTGCCCACCCTTGCCGATGATGCGCCCGACCTGCGACGACGCCACCACGATTTCGACGGTCAACCGCACGTCGTCGGAGCCCGACATGAAACCTTCCTCCCGCATCTTCTCGAAGATCAAGTATTGAGCCTGGAACGTAAATTACCCGTGTTTATGCATATGCATGTTCTCCTGTATACCAAATTACTAACGTCGTCTCATTGAAGTTATTTTAGCAAAAAAATAAATAGTTAATTACCACTCGATATTTTCACTAATATCATAACTAGGGAACGGATGACATTAGGAACAGGACTGGAGTAGAAATCAGTTTTACATTTTATATTTCGTATGCAGTTGGTAAATTTATCAATGTCGTCGTAGATAAAATTTTTATATATTTATTTTTTCTACTCCTGTACTTTTATCTGTCTTTTACTTGGTCACGAACACTAATATAAGAACATACATGAGTTCAGAGAAGTCGATACTCTATTCCCCATAACAGCACTAGTGTCGTTATAGTCGCAAAACGATACTGCTAGAAGCTACAGACTTCTAAATCTAGGTTAAACTTAGGTCAAGGATTAAGCGCACTAACTTCTAACTTTACGATAAAAATGCACAACTACCAACTTAACAAACAATTAAATTCCTACGGTATTTAAGAAAAACAAAACTTTCCGAACTAAATTCATTGATGCAAACATAAAAAAAAAGTATTTTTAATATCGTCACTGCGTGTCACTAGCGAGTATACGTCAAATTAAAAAAAAAGTTTATCATAGACACATACTGTCAGTCATATGTCATATTCGCCTTGTTTGCAGGTTACGTTTAATTTTATATTTTAAAAGTCGTAGAAAAAGTATTGTATGCAAAGTGGGTATACATTGATGTTCATCTAACCTATTTCGAATATTAGAAATCAGTGTTAAAAAATGCAACACTGATGTCTACTCCAGTCCTGTTCCTAATGTCATTTGCCCGCAATCGACCGAAGCCTAATAGTATGGGTGGCACGGACGAAATGTTCATCTAATTTTCTCATGAAAATACTCTTGTTTCTCCATTATTTCGGTCTACTCCAGTCACAAAGCTAAACGGTCTGGCACCTCGGAGTAGTTGCGTTTGCCCAGGGGACGACTGTAAACTTGGCAAAAAACTGAAACCTACAATTCTGACCTCGTCTAGCGGCATAAAGGCAACGTCAAAATGGTCTGTTATTTTGTATAGGGTATATTTAGAGACTTTATAAACAACGTAAGAATCAGCCTTGTGCTTAACATGTAAATTTGGACTCCAATTTTCAACTTCACGGCCTTCTGGCAGGTGTTTGGCGACGCTTTACTGTTCTGGCATGGTTACCTCGAGATTACTGATATTATGTTCCACTGCTAGGTTCCACTAGTGGGTCCAGCAGGATTTTCAAGTACTCGTGGACCTACAGCATAATTATAGTGGGGCTATTAGGATTTGCAAATATTTATATCTCCATATCTGTTATAAAAGGCCTGGCCTATGAATTAAATTTGTTGACTGAATGTGATAAAAAAACAACTTGACATTAAGTTGTTAAAAAAAAAATCATTTTTTTTTATTTGTTAACTAAAGTTTTTACATCAGGTATGTCGAATCCTCCTTTTAAGTTTAACACTTGTAACAGTTGTTATTTTTTAATATTATTTAAAACCATAGAGGTTTAACCAAAGACCGGATAAATAGCCAGACGTAGGCATCGCTATCAAAAAACTGAAGCACTTCTAGTCCACCGGCTGCGGTGCGGCTCGTAAGTACAAAGCAACCGGCTTACTATAAATACAGTTATCAGTTGGCGAGGCTCCGTCCGGCTATTTATTTTAAGGTTCTAGGGGTTTAAGTCAAATGTGGCCAGTGGGGCCACTCGTCCAAAATAAAACTGCCTAAAACTAATACTGTTGCGTAAATGGGTCCACGAGTACTTGAAAATCCTGCTGGACCCACTAGCGGAAAATCAGATGAACGTTTCGCCCGTGCCTCCTAGACCATAATCATAACTTGGCTTAAGAAGGATTCTTGGCGGTTAATTAGTTTTATTAGGGGCTACCATACGCGATACGTGAGCGACAAAAGTGGATGCTTCATTACCACATTTCTACCCTGACAAAGTTTCCTGATATTTACGGTTGGTGGTTAATCAATGCTAGTATATTAATTAACCACCAACCGTAAATACGATCTTATATAATAACATCGTATAAGTGCCTCACGCAATACACAAAGTAAAGTGGAGCAAGGGTTGAAGTTGCGTAACCTTAGGCACTTTAAAAAAATAAGTTTGAAATCAAGGGATGTTAACAAAGACTATCTACTACTTGCCCCATTATAGTTAAGAAACGGGTTTCTATATACAAAGTGTCAACCAGTCACGTCAGTTGTTTTTGTAAACATCCCCTCACCTACATAGCGCAAGAAGTAATAAATAATAATAGCCTTTACAAGGCGTGGTTTTTTCTTGCGTTAGACGGAGTCGCTTTTTAAAAACTGATACATAAAGCAACTCAAGCCATAATAATATAATATGGCTTTGCCAATCTTGACGACCCTAGGTTAACCTAATTTTCTGTTACCTATTCAAGGGAAAACACTAGTTTTCGGCAAAGTCGAATCGCAAGGGTAGAAAATTGTTCATTCATATATTTTGTGTGACAGAAGAAGAATCGTAGAGTTGAATAGTTTTCTATACAATATGTGACATTTTCAAACAAAAGGTACCACTTCAATAAAATCGGTTTCTAATAGTATCTTCATAGCAGCAGTCCATTGCTAGGTCCTTAACAACTAGGTTTCTAGTACCTTTTGCTTGAAAACGACTCGTTTATATAAAACTAGGTAACTGATCGTGAGTACTGAATTATTGATGTGCCGGCGGAATGTTTCTAAAATTTCCTTTAGGGAAATTGGCAAAAACTAAGCTTCCAATAATTTCTTGTGGAAGTTTCTAGAAAGTTCCGAGAAGTATCACAGCTTTTTTAAATAATTTTACGCGAAACTGAGGTTACGCAATAAACTATTAAAAATTCTTATTCTGTGCGGATATATTTTGCGTGAACGCTTTTGAGTCATTTTCAAAAAAATTGTACATAGTTAAAGGCCTAATAAAAACAAAATCACGATCGCTTCCTCTGTGTTACGATAGTTAGGCATACAAACTATATGGGTAACTTTCGTAACACAGAGGAATAAATTAAGTTTTGTTTTAATGAAATCCCTTCATTGTGTACAATTTTTTTTAAATGACTCTTGTGCGGTGTCACCATGCACGTCAAAAGAATGAAGTGTCACGGCACCTCACTAGAGATGTATCCAAGCCGGGAATCTACTGCCTAAAAATCGTCACTCATACTACCTTGTATCTAATTACATAGAAATTAAGCGAAGAAGTATAACAAAGCTCACCTTCCACTGAGCTTCAGGGCTGCCAACGATGGTGACCTTGCGCTCCGGCTGCGCGTTGTTCTGGCTCTCGCCCTGCTTGTCCTGCTCGAGAGGCGCGATCTTCACCGACGCGTTGCTGAACCGTATGATGTTGCGGATGTGGGAGCCTTTAGTGCCGATTATCGCGCCCACCGCGTTGTTCGGGATGTACAAGTACGTTGTCTCCTGTTCCGCCAACATATTTCATTAAATAATCACCATGCCGACCTCAAACACGATAACCCGATAAGATATCGTCGTTGGAAAGCAATAATGTCGTATCTCACTATGAAAGTCCTTGTGAGTTATAACATTATTGCTTTCCAACGACGGTATTATTATCTCGGGAATAATAAATGTTAAAATCTATATACATAAAACAAAGTCGGGTTAGTCACACCATTTATAAATCGAAAACGGTTGGACCCATTATTATGATTTTTGATTTTTTGCTCTCTGCCCCGAATCACAGAATAACACAGAAGTTCGTCGGGTCGGGACAACTAGTTGTATATAATTTAGAATATGTTCGCAAATTAGTTTGCAAGACCTAAAAGATATACGCCAATGCCTATTAATAACGTAGCAAAGACAATTTATCAATTACATACATGTATTTAACACATATATATATTTAATTGTGTTTAAACTATGCAATTCTAAGTCGGGGTTGTTTGTCACCACTCACTTCTATTTTAAGGTCCCCAGTTTAAAGGTCAACATTTACGATGCTTATTGACAATATAAAAATAACCCCCGAGACCAATCCAGAATTTAATGTATGTGGACTGTTCTCCATAGAAACGAGACAAGGGTTAAGGATAGACTTGATTATGTCGATCCATACGAGAATCGAGCAACTCGATTCACGTTAGAATGAAAATTATACGCAAGGACTGTCATTATACTCAAATTGTATTAATAAGATCTGTAAAGATCATAAGGTTAGTATGTATTCAGTTAATCGTTGCCGAGGGTTTACCTGTGAGTCGCCAGCGCCTTGCTGAGCGCCGCCCTGGCCAGCCATGGGCGCGTAGATGGGCGGCGGGAACGGCGGTGTCGCCCCGCAGAAGCCGCCGCGACCGGTCGACATCATCGCCATCGGGTGCAGACCCGGGAACATGATGCTCTGAGGCGCCAGCACCTAACAAACCAACAGATTAATAGTTACTAGCGACCCGCCCCGGCTTCGCACGGTGTTTCTCTATTACCTACATTATGCATGTATTATACATATAAACCTTCCTCTTCAATCACTCTATCTATTAAAAAAACCCGCATCAAAATCCGTTGCGCAGTTTTAAAGATTTAAGCATACATAGGGACAGAGAAAACGACTTTTATACTATGTAGTGAAGTATCGTCCCATACCAAATAATTCACACTCTGGGCCCGAGTAGCCCGACAAACCACGTATTACTGATGCTATTACAAGTTAATAATTAACATCTTGTGGAACAAAATACATTAGTAAATTCAGCCCTTTTATATGGATATATAATTTTTTTTATCTAGTGCCCGCCTACCATAAATCGCTGCTTAGTTAATGTAGTACAAAAAGAAAGTAAAACTGACTTTGTCACATTAGGGAAAGGGCTAGAGCAGTGGTTCCCAACCTTTATTACCATATCACCCACATTCTCATCGAGATTTGTATTGCTACCCCTCCAAAAAATACGTATTATAAGCTTATAAGAAACTACTCAAAATAAAACGGCTTAATATTCATGCATATTACCCCTGAGAAAACTTCGTTTTACCTCTGGAGGGGTAATTAACCCCAGGTTCGGAACCACTAGGCTAGAGCGTGCAGTCCCGGGAAATTTTAGTAGGCGAGCACCGGGAATTCCCGGTACTGCCATACTAAAATTTCCCAGCACTGCAAGCCCTAGTCTAGTAAGGGCACTTCGGATCTAGGAAAATAAGCGTTTTTCGATTAGTTATACGTCACATCACGTTCTTTACTCCCAATAGTCGTTAGAATCTTTAGTTAAAGTTCCTCGGATTGCTCGGGCCTATGGTGCATAAAAATTAATTTAAATTTAAACTTCGAAATTACCTGCAAATCATTTTCATAGCTCTGGCGCAACTTGGCTGAAATTTGTGACTCTGCCTTAGCCATGTTCTCAATGGTTCCCTTCACGGTAATGATACGTTCAAGATTGAAACTGTTGATGTCATTAATAGAGGACACTGTGATCTTCGTGTCAGTTTCTTGCATGATTCTCTTGATAGTAGTGCCACCTTTGCCTATGATGCGCCCAATTAGATTATTATGCGCTAGGATTTTCAGCGAGATTTCCCTAGAAGAAGAAAATATGTGTTACATGTGATCGAAGAACTGTGTTATAATACATTACTACAGAGGCCGCGAAGTGTGGGGTTGCCGGTCGAATATATATAGATGACCGAGCGAACGCGAGGCCAGATAGTTACGAGGCTGGCAACCCCATTTCACGCCGAGGTATGTATAGTGCTTTTCTCAAATATGCAATGAAATAAATTAGAAACACTCCAAAAAATCAAACTTGATTTTCTAGACACTAAAAGTAAAGTAGACAAAAAATAGAATTACAGAATCAAACATTTTCAATTTCCTTTCCGAAAACTGTTTCAGTATGTATTTTTACCGCGAATATTTAGATGAAATATTTTAAACTAGCTGTGCCCCGCGGTGTTACCCGCGGTTTAAACGTAGCTTATGTGTTAATCCAGGGTGTCAGCTAACTCCATACAAAATTTTATTAAAGACGTGAAGAAGTAACAAACATACACACTCACAAACTTTCCCCTTTATAATATTAGTGTTATCACACTGTGATGTGTATTCTTGTAGTGAAGTTTATAATTTAAAATTATTGGAAATTGTTTGTGTTATTTGTTATGTTCATGTCGATTTTATATAAATAAAAATAAAAATGCAAAATATAGCAAACATCGTTTATCGTTTTTTTAATGGCTGAACGCCGTGATGCCGTGGCCCAAATAAATGTGGAATGGAAATTACAAAAAATACATTGCCGGCAATGTTGTATGAAATTCCATTATATGCCACGTGTCAAGCCGCACCGGAAACGAGATACTTTGCGGCCTATTTATTATAAGGCACGTAATGTCAACATTTCATTGCATGTTTGAGAAAAGATTTTTGCAAATGTTTGTAATATTTTGGCCCTTACCCTTTATTTGTATTGTTGGCCTCCTGCTGCATGACTTCCAATATTCTCTTGCAAGCATTGGTGCAGTTTTCGGGGTTGCCATAGATGGTGATGGCCTTCTCTAGCGAGCCGACGTTGTCCTTGCGATGAACGTCGACGCGGGCCCGGCTCTGCTGTGTGATGAGGCGGATGGTGCTGCCCTGCCGGCCGATGATAGCGCCGACCATGTCGCTCTGCACGAGCAGACGGAGCGGGAAGTCGGTGGGGCGCGAGCCGCCGCCGCTGGCGCCGCCGCCACCGCGGCCGCCGCCCGGCCGCCCGCGCCGCCCACCTCGCGCATTTTGCTCCGCCGCTTCCACTTTCATGCGACTGCCTTCTAGTTCATAGCCGTTCAGACCATTGATTGCTCTGAAACAAAAAATAAACTTATGTAACTACTTGATCCACAAACTCATATAATTTACCAATAATTTAATTATAAGAGCCTATATTTTAGAACGTTATGCTTGGCCTTAAGATTAACTGATAGAGTAGAGAAATACATTAAAAATTTAAGTTTCTTTTTTACGAAAAAAAAAAATGTACAATAACTTTTAAAAGAAATGTTACAAGCACGAATTAGAAGAATAGTTTTACTTCTGAGCATCTATTGCAATTTCGAAACGCATTAAGGAAGTCTGTCACACACATTACTTCTCACTAGTTTATTGTAGAAGCTGTAATTTTTTTAGAAAAATGATAAACCCACTTTTTGCGTAGTCGGATAAAAAGTATTCTTTAACCACCCTTGGGAACCCCCCCCCCCCCCCCCCCCTGGGTGACCAGTTAACTCTATACCAAAAATGATTTCTTAACGTTCAGCCGTTTTGACTTGATGTGGATACAAAAATTGTACCCATAAAAACAGGCGCGATGTAATTCGTACAGATTATTTTGTTTCAACGAGTATTATTGACAGACACAAGTTTTGGTGGCAATAACGTCAATTAACTAGGGAGTTCCTTCCGATATGTAATTTATCGATAACTGAATACTTATTTCGAAATGACATTTCATATTAGCTATTAAGTTTATCGGATAAATTAGAAATCAACTAAAATATGCTGATTACTACCCATCAATGTTACCTATAGTACATATACTTTTTAGGAAGTTTAAAATTCAAATAAAAATCAACTTTATCAACTAAATTATTTCTTTTATTATTAACATGTTTCTTATACAAAAACTTATTTTAATGATATTCAATCGATTTAAATGCAAAGTAAACTGAAACCAAGAGTGCCTTGCAACAAATGCCAATTTAGGTAAATTGTATGACATTGTGTAGCACAGTGGTGGGCAAAGTACGGCCCGCGGGAGGGTTTAATCCGGCCCGCCGGCGGTCCTTCGAATTATAGTAGTACTTATATGGCCCCTGATAAAACAAAATTTTTGCTACAGTTCTGGCCCTCCTCTGAAATTTCTTATTTTTTCTGGCCCGCCATTAAAAAACTTTGCCCACCACTGGTGTATCATAATAGTACTTTATACTGTACAGGTAAGCAAGTTGCATATTCATATTATATTATTATCTCAGTCATAACTGTCACTAGAAAATACAATTTATCGATCAATTAATATCGTTGAGAAGTCCCTACGACAATGTTATTCGTGCCACAAAAACTTCTATGGCTGATTATAGTGATTATTGAGTAAGTAATAATTGCAAAAACAAAAGAAACTAAATACGTAACTATTCAGTATTTAGCGTTTATTTAAAAAATACGTAAGTATTCATTGAATAATGAAATTAGGCGCGAGTTCCTTATTGGAACTCCCTTAAAAAAAAGCCAACGTGATTTTGCGCTCAAGTACGCGTACCGCGTAACGCATCTGGTGCACATATCAAAGTACATATAACCATACACACACGAGAAGATCGCGCATCTTCCTTCACCTTATGTGTAATAAAAACCACGCCTGACTGACACCCAGTACGTCTAGCATAACTGGCCGCGACTTCGTTTCTCGCGCGACAGAGCATCACCTGTCACTGTCACACGATATTGAGCAGAAAGAGATAGGTAGTATTTGTCGCGCGACAAAGAGTCGCGTGTCACAGTTGTGCTAGAGGTACAGGTTACACACTGCGTACAACAGCCCTGCGATTTTAGAATAATAATACCAATACAACAATTACGGAAATTTGTGGGAAAATAGGTACATAAAGTTTGAGGACTAAAAGTAAAAACCCTTGGGCCTTGTCCTTGAAGCTTGACGGCCCACCCGCCATCTTGAATGAAAGAGGCCGAAAATTACTTTATGCCACACCTGGCCATAAAGTGGCTTTTTATGGCCAGGTGTGGCAAAAAGACGCTTTCTGGCCAAGTGTAGACATAAAATTATGTACACAACATGGGAGGTAATAAAGAAAACCCTCGATCGCATATTTACGTCCCTCGCTTGCAGCTCGGGCCGCAAACTTCTGCGATCTCGGCCTTTCTTTGTATTACCACCCAAGTTGTGTAATGTACTATTATCTATTTATGCCTCCACCATAAGACAAGAGTGTCTATGAAAATATTAAGCATAAAATTAGCCACATTATTGTTATACCAAAGTTTATTCTATTTTAATCGTTGAATGGTTGCAGCACTAACCTTGTCTTTAAATTCTTTAATTGTCCTTGTAATTTAACTTTTACTATTAGGTATATGTACGGAAAACATTCAATACAGCTTTTCGTGCAAACCAGATTGCCAATGTTACACTACCAGAGTTCATGCAAGAAATTTCCAAATATGCATGCAATCCAACAGCACCACTACGTTAAAGGACCTTTCTCCAAGTAACTAATTTAGAAGCTTGGAAATGCCCCAACACTAAGCAAACGAGTAATTGGTTAGTTAAATGCAAGTAAAATTATAGAAATCCCAATCTCCGAAGATACATCCCCCTTCAACTTATTCTTGCCAATAAAATATTAAGGTAGACCTCCTCAGAGTCCTAGTAGTTACCATCTTGATTGTTATGTCATTAATTAGCAATAGAAGTGACAACAGGGTACCAACCAGGGCTCGGAAACCGGTATTTGCCCATACAAAAATACCGGTATTCTTTCCGTTCTTTGGTTTATTATTTCGTTTTGTAATCGGACTTAAATACATTATTGAGCTCTACATAAACAGCGTGAAATAATTCAAAATATTGGGCTATTTCGGGGCTTTTGCAAAATACCGGTTCCAAGCCCTGGTGCTAACTATTCGGCATTAGCGTATCAAACACTAGAACGTGTACCTTATACACACTTACTTATATAAATACATTGACGTAGGAAGAAACTCGCGTGTCGAACATAATTAATATGGCGAAGAAATCATTACACTGAAACTAGGCAAAGCTACTATTCCGCATAATTCAACATAATTCGTCTCCAATAGGTTGATGATGAGTAAGGTAGTAGTAGTAGTAGTAGCTTTGATTTGACTCACTAGTTTTTCCTTTAAATTTACAATTTAGCTCCTGGGCGCTGACGAGACGATTTTTAGAGACCATCTAACTACGCACAATGCTTTTAACTAACAAAATTTCGTCATTACTTTAAAACAATTATTCCAAGATTAGCATGCGCTTTCGAGATAAAAGTAAATATCTGCAAAAAAAGTGACATTTAAATGACAATCCTGACGTTAGCTCACCCCCAGACCCAGGGATTTTTAGTGCCTTCATCTTGATAGCCTAAGGAAGCCCTGTGCCAATATTCAAAACTACACGAATAATTTCGTCTGCATGCCTTAAGGCACAATTTTCTCATACTTACTGAGTTTTTAGCTGAAGTCAGTATCAGATACGAGTTTCTTTTTAAAGTAGTGACGATTTATTTCTTAACAATGTTTATTTCTATTCTTTTATAAAACTAACATGGCGAAAGAAGTCATTCTAAAATTTAAATTAGGCATTATAAACTAAGAGAACCCATCGCGCAGAACTCAAAAACATACACAACGTAAACGAGATTCAATTAGTACATTACATAACTAGGGTGGTAATACAAAGAAAGGCCGAGATAGCAGAAGTCTGCGGCCCGAGCTGAAAGCGAGGGACGTAAATTTGCGATCGAGGGCTTTCTTTATTACCTCCCATGTTGTGTACATCATTTTATGTCTACACTTGGCCAGAAAGCGGTTTTTTTTGGCCAGGTGTGGCATAAAAATCATTTCTTACCTAAAATAAGATTTCGTATTCTAGAAAGACTGGTAAACATTTAAGTAATAAAAACTTAAAGTAGCTAGCAGTTGTCATAGATAAATTTGAATGTCGAGAAGTATTCTTGTTAAATTATACCTTATTTACTAGCTTGATCGTTAAAAAAAACATTGACATTACTATGGTAACATTATTTCATTAGCATTTAACAATCTTGAAAACAAGGAGGTTAATTTTTACTGTACCCTACTGAAGATAGTCAGTCAATTCATAAGCGAACTTATGACTGAAATTTAAGTAAATAGAATCGACGTGGAAATGTTTTGACGAAAAACAGTTAATTTAGAAAAGTAGTGTTTTTGTTCTTTAGTTAATCTATACACTCTACTAACACTTTTTAATAGTACATTACACAACTAGGGTGGTAATACAAAGAAAGGCCAAGATCGCAGATGTTTGCGGCCCGAGCTGCAAGCGAGGGACGTAAATATGCGATCGAGGACTTTCTTTATTACCTCCCGTGTTGTGTACATCATTTTATGTCTACACTTGTGGCATGAAATTTATAATTGAAATATAGAAAATAAAATTTAATTAATTAATGGTGCTATAACATTCTGTAATATTTGTTTACAACTGTAAACATTGAGTTACGTCGTATTTAATCGTAAGTGTGCATATAGCCTTGTTTTAACTGATATTGCATTTGTCATTTGATTTGACAACCAGAAAACAAATGTTACAATTGTAAACAAATAATACAGGATGTTATAGAATCATTCATGAATGAAATTTTATTTTTTGTATTTCAAATATAAATTTTAAAAAGTGTTAGTATTTCAATCATTTATATACCACAATCTTATTTATCACCTAGACAGGCCCGGATTTAAATAAATGATTTTCGTAAGTTTACATATTGTATATTTAACAATTGTCTATGTCGATTTATTACGGTCTTGCTTGATAACAATATTAAATTTCAAGTAATAATATTAATTTTTGGGGTAATGTTCACATAATCGCGAATAATCACGCCAAGAACTGCCTATGGCCGATATGTACTAGTGTATAAAGGTCCTTAACACAATTAAAAAAAAAACTGCCTATGGCA
Source organism: Eudemis profundana (assembly GCA_947034925.1). Lineage (NCBI taxonomy): Eukaryota > Metazoa > Arthropoda > Insecta > Lepidoptera > Tortricidae > Eudemis > Eudemis profundana. The sequence goes on from OX344794.1 coordinate 35,856,234, forward strand.
GAAAATCCGTATACAATTAAAAAAAAAACAACGAATAAGCAATGTGCGACCACATTTTGTAAGGAAAGTAACCAATATCGAACGAAGTAACTAACGAATGAGAAATAGGTATTATTTCCATATTAATGCAGCGAAACGATTTGTGCGCAGTCGGTCAACATCAACCAAAAACTCCACTCCAATGACTTGTAGGGGATTCGCATATAGTCCACTTCGCAAATAGTCCACTTCGCAAATGGCCATTTCACAACCAAACGCACCGCAACATTCCCGATATAACCACGAATGGCTCCACGGTTACCTTTACCTAGTAAACCCATCGAATTCGGGCTCATTTTGCGAGAGTTCATTATGGCGAGGGCGAGTACCCTTTTGGGCTTACTAAAGAGAACTTAGTAGCGAGATGCCTTTAGGTCACAGCTCATTAGAGCCACCCGGCACCCGACCCGCACCGCCTCACCTCGAGCGGTTAGTATTCTTTAAATGAATTTGTATGGACATGAGCTCACTACATCAACTCCGTAGCATCACCGGATCGCCTCGCTCGCAACGTGTCCACGCGCGGACTACGAGTGGACCACTCGATGATAGCTCGCTGCTCGAATGCTTGCCACGCGTGAACTGCACGATGAATTGACCGATCGCGAAGTTGACTGATCGCTAAGTTGACCGATCGCAAAGTTGACCGATTGCAAAATAGTGAACTTTTTGCTATATTGACCGACTGCGCACAAATCAAAAATTAGGTGAAAAGTGAAAAACGCTAAATGAGGAATCGACGAACATCCCATAGCGCCAAAATAGTTGCTGAGAATACTTTTAAATAGCCGTAAACTACTTTGACGAATGACAAAGAAGTGACGAATAAACAATGATTATGAATTAAAGAAAACCAGACAAGTGCGAGTGAAGGTGGGTTTAGACCAAACGAATTCTAACACATTCTAACCCCACTCTACCAAATTCTTTGTGTACACACAAAGAATTTGGTAGAGTGGGGTTAGAATGTGTTAGAATTCGTTTGGTCTAAATCCACCTTTAGACTCGCGTGGAAAGGGTTCCGTACGTTCAAAACAATATAAAACAATTATACTTTATTGCAGTGACTTCTTATAGGTTTTCCTGGAATCTATAGATGTAAGTAGGGATGTAACGATACCGATACCGATATATCGGCCGATATATCGGTATCGCCGATATTATACAACCGATATTTGAAGAATTTGCTGTATGAAAAAAAATCTGCAAAAAGTAATTTCAATTTCTGACTTAATTTATGTATTGGTCTATTCTATTACCTTGTGCAATGATAATTACTATGTTAATTAAATCTTTGGTTCTTAATAGAAAAAAAAATAATTTTGAGTTGACAATTTATTATTTTTACTTTACACTTTCAAGGTTGACTCTCTGGTAAATATAACCAGTAGTCATTGCCATTAGTTATAATAAGGACATAAAAATATCTGAAATTCATACTTCATTATTTAGCTAAGATATCGGTATCGGTATCGGTATCGCCGATATTAACTACTATATATCGGTATCGGTATCGTATCGGCAAAACTGTGTATCGTTACATCCCTAGATGTAAGACTATTTTTCATTTTTATTCAAAATTCTACGTCCTATAGTTTTGGAGATAAGGGAGAGGAATGGTCATACTATGCCTATTTTCTCAAATAACTTCAAAATTATTGATATAAAAATTATTAAAAAAATATATTTGAGATTCTCATACTCTCAAACTCCTTTCATTTAATACGTCACAGCTAGTATACAGTACGCTAACTTTTTTTTAATTTTGTAGTTGACCCCCGAAAGTGGCCCCCATGATTAAAATTCATATATTTTCGTGTGACATGTTCGTATTTGGGTCATTAACCTTAATATATGTAACAAATTTCAACTCAATAGGACCAGTACAACTTTCGGAGAAAATTGGCTGTGACAGACAGACACACGAGTGATCCTATAAGAGTTCCGTTTTTTCCTTTTGAGGTACGGAACACTAATAAAAATGAACTAATAAGACGATGCCCAATCGAGGGACGTCTTCTCTCAAATGTTTAGGTACGTTACCCGAATTTAACACTGGAACACCAAGGAATAAGTAACAATAAGTCATACAACACAGCCAATCATATTTTTACTGCCTATATTTCTAATTATGAGGACAATAGATCATCAATTGAAACTAACAAGCTCCTAAGCAACAGTTGTAAGATAAATATTTACAAAATTGAATTGGAGTTCAAGCTTTGCAGCTCCGTCGATGCACCTCACATACAATACCAAAGCAGAAGCGGCTTTCCCGCCGTATTAGATCGTTAACACATTTAATGACATATTTATGTACTCAACTATGTAGGTAATTAGTACAAAAGTGACAACGCAACAGCGCACCAGTGGATTTGAAGAGATAGCATCATGCAAAGTTATAGAGTGGTAGAGGTAATGAAATAAGGAAAAGAAATTACGGGAACATCAAGCATTATGTATAACCGGTATGAAAGCGGAAATAATGTGCATCCCAAATAATTGCATCAAACAGTCATACTCACTGTTGCGCTTGCTCCGAGGTCTCGAAGGTGATGAACACCGCTTGGGTGTTGGCATCGCGCGAGTTCACTTTGTCGCAATGTTGCACGTTGCCGTACTGTGAGAGCAGGGCATCGATGTTGTCGAAACGGATATGCAGCGGTAGCCCACTGATGAGTACCTTGGATGATCGGCTGCGAGAAGCGATATAACCACCAATGTAGACCATTCGTTATTTGTTAAAATACAATTATCAATAAAAATGTTTTATGAGCATTACTATACCATTTTTATTTTTAAGTCAGAGCAAGCATCATGATCATGACATGACAAGAACATACATTACGGAATATTTCGTTTTCGCAAATAAATAAGCAGGTTTATACTACATGACACACTGAAGCCGAATCAAACATATTACAAATTGTACCTATGCGCATGTATGTCTAATGCAAACTATCATATCTAATTTTAAGTCGCTATTCCGAATAAATATGACGCCTCGGTGTTTTGTACTTGGCGGTTAAACATGAGCTATCTTCAGGTCAATGGACTATTTGTTGCTATTAGTAATTTTATTGTACACCACCATAGCTTCTCGCATATTAATTATGCAGTGACGGTATTTTGTAAAGTAATTCTAAATATCGGCATTAAGGTATCGGGAGAATGGAGACTAAAATAAAGACTCTTAATTCGATCATCCTACCCACTGACTCTACCCTTCCCATGCTTGTTCCCTCGACGCGGCTCACCCAGCGCTCCCGATTCCCTAAGGTTAAGTTCACATGACCGAGCAATAGACTCGGTTCAGACCGAAACGCGGCAATCGAGAACCCTAACTGATCTATGTAGAACCAGCACAAGACAGATGTTGGTCTTGTGGTGGTAAAACAGAGCAAAACGTATAATCAAAAATTATACGGACAGCTCAGTACCGTAGCTAAAGTTACGTAAACGGTGTTTTCTGAGAGGGTGGAGAAGATATTTTTCTTTTCTGTTTTTACCCGACTGCGGCGAAGCCCGGAAGGTTGTGTCATACTTTCTGGCGGAGACATGGTATCGTACCGATATCAAAATAGCATCAAATAAATGTACGAAAACGTACTAAATTATACTACACATACATACTTACGAGAAAACAACGATTAATCTGTCACCGCCACCGCTAGGAAGGTTACTTTCTGGCGGGCGCTATCTATTTCACTATGTAGCAGTCGAGTTTTCGACTCTTATGAATCAGTAAATATGTACGACAAATGTACGGAAGTGTACGCTATTTAAAATAATCCGTACGTGAATTTATTCCAATGTGGAGGTAAGCCCGTTGGGACGGCGGGTGTATGCCAATTTACCATGTAGGTACATATTGATAAGTTTATTAATCTAAAAAAAATGTACTTTTGTACTTAATTATGCAGTTAACAGTTTTTCGAAACTCATCTCCTAAAGTGGTTAAAATAGGGGTGGAAGTATGCTTCCTAGCGGTGACATTTGATCGTTGTTTTCTCGTAAGTGCGTGTAAGTAGTACGGTTTTCTTTAATTAGCGTACAATTTAGTGAATTTAGTAAAATTTTCGTACATTTTTACCGATTCATAAGAAACTCACAAACTCGACGACAACATAGTAAAATAGATAGGACCCGCCAGAAAGTATCCTTCCTAGCCGTGACAGATTAATCGTTGTTTTCTCGTAAGTATGTGTAGTACAATTTTTTTTAATTAACATACAATTTAGTACATTTTTCGTACATTTTTTTGATGCTATTTTGAATTCGGTACGATACCATGTCTCCGCCAGAAAGTATGACACGGAAGGTTATGTTATGAGTTTGACCTGTAGGTATATATTTATGTCCGTTCCTTTGTCCGCTCGTCGACACACCCGATTTTGATAAATGATACATCATTAGATTAGTCTTGATGGCGCGAGTGTCACTGAGTAAACGTAAACTCGTAAAACAAAAAGGCGGCTTTATGCAGTTTACGATTTTTTTTTTGCACCGCGGTCGGGTTAAATGTTGTTGTTTCTTAAGTGGTTACGAGTATTTAGATATGGCCTAGGAATCGTGTAGGGTGTTTCAAGACTTCGCCGTCAATATCGTCCATAATATAATTTGACCCATTAAATAGTCAAAGTCAAATAATTTATTTGTATCACTATGCGCAGGGCATAAAAATATTTTTAGATAAGATGGGGCATGCATAATATTACTAAGACAAGTAAACTATGCGTAAACATTAAGTAAAAAAATTAACTAGTAGAGATATAGTGACGAGTGGATCGACATATTCTGACCCCCGATTACGAATTTTTACTACTAGTTCACAGTTCAAATAATATAAAAATTTATGTAATTTTTTTTCTTGCCAATAATAGAAAACGTTCGGAGCAATACACACTTTATCTTGATAGCACATTAAAGGTAAGAAGCGTTTCAACCGTCCTTTCCGTTGTGCTACGAATATTCAAATAAGCAATAAGAAAATGCTTTAAATTTAAATGATAATAAGAATATCCGCTAATATTTTATCTATATTCCTAAAGTTTCTGCATTTTTCATCGTATAAATGAATATTTTGTAGCACAACTGAAAGGACGGTTGAAACGCTTCTGCGTCTTACCCTAAACTAGGGATGTAACGATACCGATATATCGGTATCGCCGATAATATACAACCGATATTTGAAGAACGCGAAAAGAATTTGCTGTATGAAAAAAAATCTGCAAAAAGTAATTTCAATTACTGACTTATTTTATGTATTGGTTTATTACCTTGTGCAATGACAATTACTATGTTAATTAAATCTTTGGTTCTTTTTAAAAAATAAATTAGAATTTTGAGTTGACAATCTATATTTTTCTAATATTTTTACTTTACACTTTCAAGGTTGACTCTCTGTTAAATATAGCCAAGTTTTTGGTATAATAAGGACATACAAATATCTGAAGTTCATACTTCATTATTTAGCTAAGATATCGGTATCGGTATCGCCGATATTTACTACAATATATCGGTATCGTATCGGCAAAACTATGTATCGTTACATCCCTACCCTAAACAGTGATAAGATAACTCAAGTTCAATATACGAGTGGCGTCGAGTAAAAAACATGAGAAATTTGAAGCAGAAACGAGAGGTGTTGCAGATATTCGCATTAGCGCCCGCAAAACTTCGCAATAATACGATTTTGATCTGAGCAATTTGCTGCAAGAACACGTCATACGGGTGGTAACCTCACTATCTGGGGCCAGTTGTACAGCGTGGGAGGGACTATACCGACAAACTTTAACTATAGATTCTAACAACTATTAGGAGTAAAAAATGTTATGTGATGTATAGTCGAAAAACGCTTACTTTCCGAGATATCCTTTATTTTGTAAATGAAAAATCCCAAGTGTGTAACAAGCCCTAATAAATGTGACTAAGATACCTTTACTATTTTTTTTAAATCCTTTAACTAAACAGGAATTAACCTTCGCAGTATTTGATGGTAAGCGACTACGAGGCCAAAAAATTGACCTTTCGTTTCCATTTTAGCTTTTTTTTTTCTTTTTGATAACTTTTCAGCCAGTAAGGACATGTTTATAACGAGGGGCTTAATTTACTGATTTATTTTGTTCCATAAGACTATTAATGTAAAATGACAATATTCGACCCATGTTGATATAACATTTTTTACTCGTCACACCACCAGGAATTCATGGCTAAAGTATGTCGGTATAGTCCCTCCCACCCTGTATAATAAAATACAAGCTAATATTATTTGTGAAAATCTATACAAAGTCACTTGTAATACTAGATAGTACTTTGTTATGCAATAGACCCCTGCTTGGTTATTTAATTATGTACATATTGTACATGATACATGAATAAGATGTATTACTAAAAAGACGCATTTGTCATTACTAACAATATAAGTATGTCAATAGTTTACTCGGTACACTTAACTGATAAGTATATGTATATATTTTTTTAATAAATTAAATACCAATTGGATACATTCCGAGTAGGTACATTTTTTTATACGTAAATAAAAAACAAAACAGAAAAGGGGTTGCTGAGGAATATGCCGAACAAGAACGAGACCCAGCGCGTGCAGCGTGCATGTGACTGTTAGTTTTAGATCTTTTCTCGATTAGCCAACTAAGACCAAGAGTCTTTGTGTCGTTTATGTGACCACCGCAAGCGTGACAAGAACCGAGTTGGATTTACTACACAATTTTTTTCCCTTTTGTAACGAATTATTACGAAAATCGCATCAATGATCTCTTCTGAGATATTATTCTTAAATTACAGCGTGCAGCGGTAACGAATACGTATGTACTTAAATAAAAATTAACTGGAAAGCACCGATATTCCAGGCCAGTTCGCTACAAAATGGCGGAGCGGAGATGACATCATCGCATACATGCCCTCATCACGCACGTCACTCGCTACGCAAGGACCGCTCCGAGCGCCGGGCAAGCACCCCGCGCCATCCCCACCATTGCGCTATGCGCCATTCACAACTCTCATTGTACTGCGCTATTAGAACCGCGCGTTGCACCCGCTGCTGCGGTGTACGAGTACGACTGGTCCCTCAGTACGCTCCGGACATTGCGTACCTACTATGCGATGATTGCATAACATTGATAAAATGGAATTAGATAGGAAACTAGCGCCCATGTCAATCTACGCCTACTGTCTGGCAGCGTCTAAGATACCTACTCTGAAAAATTTGGCTAGATAGTATGACACTTTATTTTTCATGGTGAATAAGTAGGTATTTTAACCTAGTTATATATTTTGTAGGTACGTTATTATATTACAACAGTAGTAATTCTACATTTTCTATGCTTACATTTTATGAATTAAGCTGAGTGAGTCCGAATTATCGAATATGTAAAAAATAAGCGCAATTATTTTTAAATTATCGCCCTTAAAATACAAACAAATTATCGTTGAATTTTAAACACGTCACTATCATTATTATGTGTAGTTACAACTTCAGCATTTATTGCAGAACTTATAAAATATTAAGAGGATAATAAACACGTTAATCCTCGTAAACTATATTCTCCCTATAAACGACTCATGTCTCTTCCTCATAAATCTTTATAATAGTCAATGGTTGACAACCTTGGTGGCAATCGCAGGGCGACTGCAGGGTACGGAGAGCTCACGGGGAAGTACCTAGGTCTTTATTTTTCACTATTTTGGAAACTTAGGAGATTCCCATCTAATATTAATTAATCAATGGCAAGACAGCGAAGTTATAGAACCCTGCACTCTTCATGATTTGAGTTTAACCTATACAAGTTACAAATCAGACGCCATGTGATAACAGTGTCAAAAGTGTCAAAACTGAAATCGAATATTTAGGTCTACGTCGCTCTGCGCTCAGTGACGGACTAGTCCGTCGTTGGCGTTGAACCTGCGGTGCGAATACATATATCCGTCGTCGGAGTCGAAAAGCTTGATAAAACAATTTTTGTGATTATCTTGGGTGTCGGAAACACGAACGGGTCATTCCGCGTAAATGTAACGGGAGTCACGATTTCATTGCGTGTTTTTTAATATATCTAGGGATGATAAGTAACACTTATTTAGAGATAATATATTAACACTTTAATTTGCATCATGATGATTTAAAACTTAATGAAAATTGTGACTCACGTTACCTCTACCGTGGAATGACCCGAACGTAAAAATGGTAGTAGTTCAATGTTTTTTTTTATTGTATAAATGATCAATGCCCATTTGCGAATAATTGGGTCAATTTCATGTTTGTACAGAATGGGCTTTGGCCCTGCATTTTTACCAGGTACAGATACAACTGTTGCAAACTGTGACTGAGCTAGAACTATTAGAAGCCAGACAAATGATGCCTATCTGGATAATTCACTTCCTTCGTAGTTACGATTTTTGATTGAACCATGTGTCAAATCAGTTGTAAATTAAAGGACTTCGATTATACCATGTCCGGCTTGTCATCTCCCTAGGATTCTAAACTTCTTGGCAAGGGACCGAATAACGATCAATGAGATGCGAATGTCGGACAATTCTCGCTTTTATTATTCCTTAATTAAACGTTCAAACTGTTTACAATTGAACTTTCACAATATGTTTCATATCATCAAAAGTATTCTGCACTAAAACAAGATATATTTTTGGTTTTGTTATAAAACCAATCTTACTGGCTGCCGTAAAATATGTGGCTGTCCATCAGAAAAGGGTCCTTATGGTGTTGACGTGAGGACCCTTTTCTGATGGAATGCCATATATAGTTTCAAGGAAGAAATGTACCTACTACGATTGTAAGTTACTACGATTTTAGATTATCGCCGGCAACCGTACGCTTACGGGCAAAAAATATAACTTTGTTTCAAACGCTGCAATTTCAGCACTGGAAGAGCAGTTCAATTAAAATAAATCACACACAAAAGACAAGTTATAGTTGATTGCGAGCTCTTCATTTTGAGATTAAATTCTCCTTTTATTCCAAATAAAAGTGAACAGACATGTTCTTTCCGTGTACCCTTCATTTGTACGCGGCTTCCTATTTCACATTATTATTCCAAGGGAACTCTCTATCGGAATATAAAGTGTCGTATGTTGCAATTCAGGACTTGGTTAAAGTAGGTATAAGAAAAGAAAAGTAGGCACACTCGGCCGTTCAGAATCGCGCGAGACGTAGTCAATCAACGTCGAGGCGCAGGGCTGCCGTCCGTCGGATTTGAAAATGGAATTTATTACAATATCTACATTAAAAAACCGGCCAAGTGCGAGTCGGATTCGCACACGAAGGGTTCCGTACTACCGACCGACGAGCAAAAAGGCGCCAAATAGCACGTTTCTTGTCTTGGGGACCCGCTTTCATTCTTGATTTTATTATATATTAAATAGAAATACATTCCCTGTGAAAATTTCCAAGTTTATCTATGACGGTTCAAAAGATAGAGCCATGCGACTAACCGACAGAAACACGTTTCTTCAAAATATTGTGCCCCGTGACAGACAGCGGAGGCTTACCTAGTAATAGGGTTCCGTTGGCAGTTTCATTTATAATTTTAAGAACACTTGATTAATCTGTAATTTTTTAGTTATCACTGTCAAACAAAATAGATACCTACTCTATTGAATTGGTATAGTTTAGGGATGTAACGATACATAATCTTGCCGATACGATACCGATATCTTAGCTAAATAATAAAGTATGAACTACAGATATTTGTATGTCCTTATTATACCTAAAACTTGGCTATATTTAACAGAGAGTCAACCTTGAAAGTGTCAAGTAAAAATAAATAAATTATCAACTCAATTTTTTTTTTTAAATATGACAAAGATATAACTAACATAGTAATTATCATTGCACAAGGTAATAGACCAATACATAAATTAAGTCAGTAATTGAAATGACTTTTTGCAGATTATTTTTCATACAGCAAATTCTTTTTGCGCTTTTCAAACATCGGTTATATACAGCGATATACATATAATCGGCGATACCGATGTATCGGTATCGTTACATCCCTAGTACCTAGTTTGTTCGCCACCTCTAGGTACGCTTTTATACGAAAGGCAGCATGGCAATGACGGCATCCTTTGAACCCGACCCGTGACGGCAGCGCTTTTATGCGCAACGGACTCAAAAAAATACATTTATATCCTACCTAACCGCAGACGTTGACCTTACGGGATCCTTAGTAATAGCGGAATAATTTCGATACATATTGTCAAAGCGAGCGCACGCGGCGACGGCGCGATCCTGACTCCTGCCCGGGTAGTGATGGGTCGGCGGTAACATTCCCGTTACCAGTAAATTTCCAACTGGAATATTACTAGTAACTTACCGGTAAGTTACCCACGATCGGTACGATTGGGTAGTATTGAAAAAAATGTTAGAAAGTAGATGTTTTATTCGTGTTAAGTACTAACATAGTTTACATTGCACCGATTTTTAATGATAAAAGTTACGAATCTTTTTTAAGTTAGTAAATTACCAATCTTACCAGTAACATTCTCAATGTTACTGGGTATTTTCACAATGCTACCGGTAATATTACCAGGTAAGATACGAAACTACAGTGTTACTTGAAATTTATTGATCAATTACTTAGTTCAAGGTGCAATATATGAATATCTAGAGGCACGGTAGTGCCCCGCCAAGTCGAGCAAAACAAAGGCACGGCCGTACCATCTTTTTTTCAAAGCCATTCAAGCCATTTTCAGCCTCCTGTAGTTTTGTGCTGGCTAAAGCTAGAAACCTTGAATTTACAGGGATATATAGAGCATAATAAGACTTAAATATATTTTCAATAACATTTAATTTGAACGTGTAGTTTAACAACTATTGCACGTCAAAGTTCTTTAGTTTTGTCACTGACTGACTGACTGATAATCACCATAATTCTAAGGTACTTCTAGCAGACGGCAGACACACAAGCTCCAAATTTTTAGCTGTTAGGCTATCATGTCATGCAAGACCTAAAAATATTCCAATTTCATAATCATCAATATAAACTGCATAAGTAAGTTTGTAATCCTATATAAAGCGATTACAAAGTTACTTTGGTAGTTCAAATAGGAAATAGAATGGATAGACTGCGTTGCAAAACTTACACCTTTTTACATGTAATGTTTTTGATGAGATCTCATTTCTTTTTGTAAGTGGTCTTCCTTTATTATTACATTCCAATCCATTCTATTCCCATATTTGAACTACAAAAGTAACTTTGTAATCGCATGTATTTGTATAGGATTACAAACTTACTTATGCAGTTTACATTGATGATTATGAAATTGGAATATGTTAGGTCTTGCATGACATGATAGCCTAACAGCTAAAAATTTGGAGCTTGTGTGTCTGCCATCTGCTAGAAGTACCTTAGAATTATGGTGATCATCAGTCAGTCAGTCAGTGACAAAACTAAAGAACTTTGACGTGCAATAGTTGTTAAACTACACGTTCAAATTAAATGTTATTGAAAATATATTTAAGTCTTATTATGCTCTATATATCCCTGTAAATTCAAGGTTTCTAGCTTTAGCCAGCACAAAACTACAGAAGGCTGAAAATGGCTTGAATGGCTTTGAAAAAAAGATGGTACGGCCGTGCCTTTGTTTTGCTCGACTTGGCGGGGCACTACCGTGCCTCCAGATATTCATATATTGCTCCTTGAACTAAGTAATTGATCAATAAATTTCAAGTAACACTGTAGTTTCGTATCTTACCTGGTAATATTACCGGTAGCATTGGGAAAATACCCAGTAACATTGAGAATGTTACTGGTAAGATTGGTAATTTACTAACTTAAAAAAGATTCGTAACTTTTATCATTAAAAATCGGTGCAATGTAAACTATGTTACTACTTAACACGAATAAAACATCTACTTTTTAACAATATTTTCAATATTACCCAATCTTACCGATCGTGGGTAATATTACTGGGAATATTCCCGCCTTTAGTAAGTTACCGGTAGCGACCCATCACTATGCCCGGGTGAAGCATTGCTAAATGTTTGCTTGTAGTGGGTTCGTATACGGCGCGCACACATGCAAGCGGCGCGATGTACCTTTTGTCGGAAGAAAAATTACTGCTATTATACTGTGACTTGGTCTAGTTACTCGTATATGACTTTGTTAATCCATTCAATTGCTACCGCGTTATTTGGTAACAATAACCTTTAGCATTTATAATATTAGTAGGATAAAATACATAGGTATGCTGTATAATTGTTGGTACCTATGTGCCATACACTAAATGCCATATCTGCCCTCATAACGTAAACTATGTTCGAGCCAGGAACATAGTTATTACACTTTACGTTAGGAGGGCAGATATAGTATCGCTAAAAACTAGAGATGTAACGATACTGATTCAATCGGCACGCATCGCATCGTGCCGATCGGCATCGCCAATTATATAGGTAGGTACAACCGATATTTGAAGAGCGCGAAAATAAAGGACCCCCGCAGCAAACCCGAGATATTCCATGACTTAACGGTGTACAAAATTTCACACCGTCAAGCTGGCGTACCCGGGAATTTCTTATAGAAAGAGCTCACTATATCTCGGCTGCAACGATAGCTAGAGAAATGAAATTTTATGGCCATAGGGTACTATTTGGGTACTATTTTTTGAGAAATAAACCGTTTCCAAAAACAAAGCCGTTCCAGAGATACAAACTGTGTACGCCAGCTTGACGCCCGGTAGCGTACACTTACGGTGTACTCTATCTTGACGGACACATCGATTCTTATGAACTTTCACACAGTCAGTTTCAACTCCGTAACGAAGGTCTGATGATAGTGCCTGCGGAAAAGCTAATGACTCAAAATAAAACCGTTTAGTTTCGGTTTTTTAAGGTTTCATTTTATATATATTAAAACATGCCATCAAGCACAGCGACGACATGACCGTGACATGACTTCCAACCTTGTGGTATGGATGAAGACGTGAACGCTCGCGCGGATAATATGCTTATTAGTTACCGGCCGAAAAAGAAAGTTTTATTCGCAGCTCCTATAAAACCTAAGGGCCCTCGCCCCGTTGGCATAATTTATTTGGTATAGATCAAGGACCTTAAAATAAATAGCCGGACGGAGGCTCGCCAACAGAAAACTGAAGCCATTTCTAGTAAGCCGGCTGCTTGTATTTAGAAGCCGCACGCACACATCAACTAGTTTTTTCCTATTGCGAGCAGCACGCACACATAAGTACCCGGCGGACTAGACATGCTTCAGTTCTTTGTTAGCGAGGCTCCGTCCGGCTATTTATTTTAATGTCCTTGCTATGGATATTTCTTACTTACTGACTTTAGTTTAATAAGAAATTTTATTTGTGTTATTTTACTGTTGTTTAATTATTCCCTATAATACTTGTACCAATTTTGACAAGCTTTTATTTAGTTTCACCTGTCCCGGTGTCTGTCTGTCTGTCAGTGTGATTGTAATCAAATCTTGCAAGTTAATTTGACCCATTTCCCGGTTTCCGATTGAGCTGAAATTTTGTAAGGGTATGTAAATCAGATGACAATGCAATATTTTTATGACGGATCTGATGGTGGAGCCAAATGGTAGCCATAGGATCATCTAAATTACAGAAGATAATTCATCGTGTTTGGGCTCATTTTATTAGTTTTGACGCCCAGTTTGCGATTATACAAAAAGTTCAGTCGGCCATAAAAGCTTGTCTCCTCTATTAACAGAAACTTATATTAATTTAGACTTATGTGGGGCAGCAAATGGATATCACATTTACAAGCCCTTTCTAAAAATATGCCACACATTACCTTTACACTTTACCATATTAATCCACCTGTTTGAAAAGAAAATCAAAACATTTGAAAAACTTAGGTACTACTTTGTAGGCTCGTTCAGATCTAAATCGGCTTAGGATTATTATCCCATATTTAATCCGTTTTATATTTTTAGTAAAAATTTTATGGCACCGCTCTTGAGTTTTTAGTTTGTACAATGATTTAAATGCAATAAAAAGTCGCTTTAAGCGCCAATTTATTGTTGTTAAGATATAGTACAAATATGAATAGGTTATGTTAGCGAGCTATCTAAAAAAACTGTTTTATCAATAGCCAGCCGAGCCGGCCGGTTTCTGTGCGAATGAATCATGGAGGAAGCGAGCGTCGCGCGCCGGCAGGCAGCGGCGGCGCCGCCGCCATTTTACTTTACCAATACGAACCACGTGCTCATGTGCATTTAATTAACTGGCTTACAATTCTAAACTAACGTATTTACACATGTATACATTTTTGTACTAACCCATGTTCAGAATGTAAACAGCCAAGCTAACAAATGCAATTTATTAGAGGAATTGCAATAGCGTACCCATACCTGCGGTTTCTCGCCATTCTGTACGCCATGAGCCGGTTGTGAAACTGCACGCGCTCGAAGTGGATGCACAAGAAAGTGAATTCTCGGAAGGTATTTCACTTCTTCAAAAGCCCTAAGTTAATAGAATATAATGCAGATCTTTTGTTGAACAGTCAACAACAATGTGAATCGCGACCGTGAATGCAGTTACAAACTACATTAAATCTAATCGGCGTCAGTGATGATTGAGTAGATTCGCAGGAAACCTGTAGCGCGACTGCGAATGTTGCCGTGTGACTGAGTGAAGCGGTGCGGGCAGAGCGGGGCGCACCGCTTGTTCAGACCGGGCTAGCTTGCAATGCAATGCAACGACCGCCCGCTACCCGCCACCCACCCGCACTCACTGATAAAAAATGACAAACCATTCACTTAATTCATGATTACCCACTACTTAATCAACTATCAACGTTTTATTACAACTGATACAATACGTAAAAGCAAACTAAAGTTATGCTTGGTGAAAAGATTCCATGCATATTGCATATGCACTGCCATAATTCCGATCGATATACGACAAAATACTTTTTAACCGATTTCAAAATAAAAGGTTGTCATTCGGCCCGTATGTAAAATTATCAGAATTGCACAGAAAGGTTTTTTTGAGGTCGATGCCAACCTAAATATTTGGAATAAACGTAGTCATTTGGTATTAGTACAACCTATGCGGTACGAGGCTAGCACCGACCTCAACAATTCTTTGTCATTATTTTAAGCCAGTTTAATTTTTTTAAATAACTTTTTTATGAATTAACACTAGAACCGCCGAATGTTACGATCCCCCTATAGGGCAGTCATTGAAGCGAAAAATACGGTCTTACCTCCGAATTTTTTTACTGTGAACCGATTTGCATGAAATTTTGGAATTAGGCTCATCTTACCCTTAACTTCAAAAGTGAAAATGATCTGAACTCCGCCTATTATTTTTAAGGGGTGTAAACAACCCCTTAATGGAAAAATTGACATTGAGCCATTTTATCGCTAGAAAACATGTCTAATAGTAAGTGGTGAAATTGTAAAGTATTTTCTAACATAATTACCTCATATTAAAATAATTTTCAACCCCTTGAAATTGCAAACAACCCCTAAATTGAAAAAATCACAAAAAAATACGTTGGTATGACATAAAAAGATGTAAGTATAGAGTAAGTAATATTTTATATTCTCTATAATAATTATCAAATTTTTAACCCCCTTTCAACCCTTGAAAACTACCCCTTGATAAAAAATTGTTAAATTTTTTTTTTGATAAAATGAAAAGGATTTAAATATTATTCCACACTCTCGAAAATGATTATCATATTCTTAAGCTTTTCTACCCTTAACACATTGGGCGCCATGGGGGTCACGTGTGACCCCCATTACAAATACAGATGACCGACTACCCCTAAATTAAAACAGTAAATATATATGATTACTAGACCCCGTTATCTTGTCGCACTGACATTTCTTTTCACTAGAGCGTGAATGCTTTTTTTATCGACTATCTAAATGTCGATAGTGTGTATGCAGCCAAACCCGAAATCTCAAAAATTTTTTTGGACTTTTCATACATTACGAGTTTTCGACTATTTTCGACCGATCGATGACGACATTTCGTATGAAATTTGTCCCGATAGTAAAAGTTGTTCAGTATAATCACCCCGTTCAGGCTTTTCAGTGGATCAGAAAACACGTTGTATATATCTTTATTGTCTTTATACAAAAGTAATAAGTAGTACCTAGTGACACCTCTTTGAAAATATCAGTGACATACACTATCGACATTTAGATAGTCGATAAAAAAAGCATTCACGCTCTAATGATAACATATTAAAAATAATTTAATGTAGATTAAAAAATTGCCATTTATTGAATAAAATATTTACAAATTATATAAAATTGTACTATTATTATTAAAATACAATATTATTATTCATGACGTTTCCAAAATATATGAGCCATATTATGTATATATATACACATTACAATAGTTGTGGGTCTCTATTATACTGCGTACTTTCACATTGCTCCAAATATTCACACTTCGAAATTTTCAGTTACTAAGTAGAAAAAAATATGATAAGTTTTTGGACCATAACTCCTTCAATTTTCATGCTATCACAATTTATAAAAAACCATTGTAAAGGTAATTAAGAGAGCTACAACATCCTTCATTGCAATATATAGTAAAAAACCTTTTTCTAAAACGGTGAAGGGTTAAAGGGCTTAAGAGAGGCTGTGATTGCGCTGCCACGCGCTCTTTAAACAATCATATCTCCGTCAATTTTTGTTTGACAGAGAAAACAAAAAAACTAAATTGTTTGTCAGAAAAATACCTAAAATTTTAATGCGTACACTTTTATACGTATCTGTCGTAATTTTTGAGATATTATGAAAAATAAGTGGGTGTTTTAAAAATTTGAAATTATGTTTTTTTTTTTAATCGTGACTTTTTTGAAAAATATGTGTCCTGAAGCAGCCAAACTGATACTATCTATCAAACTCTTCATAATGAAGTTAATTCTAAGCGGAATACGATTAATTTTAATTTTGGTGGAAATGGCACTTATGAAACCCATTGATTTAAAAGAAAAAACATTAGATGCTCCCCTTATTTGCAATACAGCTCACTTATTTTACGTGCAAAAGACTTTTAATAGTGCTCATTTTAAAGCTTATTTCAAGCACTACAGAACCCTTTTGTATTAAAATGCATAAAATGCATCTGCTCGCCGCTAGATGGCATTGACCACATCGATTAAATTTCAGACAAAATAAAAAACGGCTTTGATCTTTAATATCTAGCTTAATATTGCACTTAGAATACTTTATAAAAAACCAAATTGTTCATTGTTTTACCTGCTACAATTTTGTTCCGTATAAAATTTTCGATAAAACGTATATTTTTGGAGATATTTGCAAAAAACCGATGAAAAACGTGACAAAAATGCGAATTTTCAATTGCCAATAACTTGAAATGTATTGGATTTTTTGAAAAACTTTATAGAAGAGTTTTTGCTTAAAATTAGGCCTTCTATCGATTTCCGAGACGATTTTGAAAAAAAAATAATTCACCCCCGAGAAGGGGTGGCAACCACCCCCAGGGTGGTTGCGGAGTTCAAATCATTTTCACTTTTGAAGTTAAGGGTAAGATGAACCTTATTCCAAAATTGTATGCAATTCGGTTCACAGTAAAAAAATTCGGAGCCATAATGCTTCAATGACTGCACTACTAGAACCGCCGCCGGGATTATAATTTATAGCAACTTTTAAGGGACCATTCAACAATTACGTGATCACCGGAAAGGGGAGGGGGGTCGGGTGCTTGTATATACATCTGGATTATTTGGGGGGGTGGGGGAGAGAATCCATGATTACGTCATCATTTTATAACTTGTTAGCTTAAGAAATTTTCAAAAAAATGAAAGGTGTTGTAGAAGCTAGAAATACTTTTAATTAGAAACGTAATAAAGTTACTTTTGTCATCCACCTGAGAACATTATTGTAAAGCCAATTTAAATTTGAATTTTTCATCCTTAGATGGCTCCTTTCTGTATGACTGGATTAGCTTTATTTCTGTGATTCCTTCACATTTTTTTATAAAACAAACAAAATGTATTAACACTTTTTATGACGCCGCCTTTTTGCTGTCCTGTGAACTTTATAGTTCTTACCTTTTGCATGTTGACAAATGACACACCCTCTTCCCAAATTTGCTGGGTAAAAACAAAAGATTACGCTGTGATCATATAGGGGGGGGGGGGGGTTAAAAAAACGGCCAAAAATGATCACGTAATTGTTGAACGATCCCTTAAAGTATAAGGCATAACAGTTATGATTAAAACACTAAATAATAATACTTTATCTAAACATTTATTTATTTAACGATATTATCATGATCAAATCAAATTCTTATTCTTTAAAAAAGAAATACGTAAACTAACTAAATATAAAGTGACAGTTTGATATTTTTGGGTTCATAATAAAATCATCACAATTTGTAGTAATTCTAACTTTGTTAAATAACCTATACACTAATTATTATTATTTAGAAAACAAGTATAGGAGAAATAATATCAATTACAAGTGCATTTATTGCAGACAGTTTTTTATGCACTGATGGCACTTCATTACCTACTTATTATTTATGCATTTTGACTTGACCTGACCTTGACCTTGTTCGTTGTTCTTGTTTTTCGGGTATGTGTTCCGGAATGTCTACAGGTGTTTCTAATTCTTGGCCCAGTTGCAATAAAGTCTTTGCACTTCATTTTGCTGTTATTCATAATTTTATACAACACCCAATTACCAATGCGTTTATAGCCTCTAAATTAAACAGATTATAAAATGTATGTACTGGCCAACGTCTAGAAACCGTCTTTAGTGTATATTTAACTATTTTGTGCTGTTGTAGAATAACGCCATCTCATTTTTTTGTGAACTAGAGTTTATTGATATATTTTGATGCATAGTGCTGAGTATTACTCTTAGCTTGGTAAACAGTCAAAGATGTGCCACTTGTTTTTAGAATAAACGTACTGTATAGTTATATTTTGCGCTATGACTCAAAATATTCCCCTAATGAAAGTGAAGTTAAAAAATGTCACCATTTGTTGACAAGACCCTTTAGGATAACAATGATGTGCATTATCTACGCAAAACAAAGGGCTACTTACTACTAGAATTGATGCTGTTTTTTTTTTTGCTTGCATATTATCCCTTCCATCCTTGGAACTCCCCGCAATGACCGGACATTCCATTATTCTTTGAATACTGACGGGGTGAGACAAAATGACCCAGCGGCAGTTCTAAATGTAAATCCTTTTTTGTTTCATTAACTATTCTTATTATCGATTTGAAAAAATTTTAAACATTATAAATGCAATAAATTATTTAAAGTCAAAAAGTTTCGTGCACCTAAATAAAAAAATAAAAAAGTTAGAGACGATCAAAATTGCGGGTGGGACAAAAATGGGACGGCGGCGGTTCTAGTGTTAATTTATGTTGGCCTCGTTATAGTCCGGCTACGCGAAGTTTGCAGAGATCGAAAGAGGTTCTAATATATGGCAACATGGGAAAACTGCAGCAAGAGGATTATTTAATCTTGGTACTTGGTAGTAATTCTTCCCTTTTATTACAATAATGTGTCTATAAACCTGCTGAAATAAATATCTGGGTCAGTCTTGCACAAATCGATCCAGTTCAATCATCAAACTAAGCGATTAGTTCCAGGGTTTTCCATAATTTCTATGTATTTAAATATAATATCTATATATGTACATGTAAGTATACAAGTATTGCTTAGTTTGGTTTGAACTCATTAACTAGAAGTTAAGAAAACATTTCATATAATTTTTTGGTTTTCATTTACCGAACAAAATGAATAAATTAAAATTCTACCCAAACTTAATCATACTGTTAATTTAACTGACAAGAACATTTTCTGTCAAGTGGACGTCGTTTTCTGTTAAGTGGCCAGTTCATTTATATTGAAACATTAGTAACCATAAGATAATCAAAGAGGTCTTAATGATTGATTATTGTTTATTCATTAACAGGGTGTTTTACGTAGCAAACTTACACATCCCTAATTTTCTCCAAAAAACATACATAATTTGTTTATTGTTTTATACATAAATAAACTCAGAAAGCTTAGTACTATCAGCCCTAAAAATATCGGTAGCTAATTTGTTAGCACCTTATATATATACTTATTTAACGGAAAGATATTCGCCAAGTATCAAGACTAATTAATCCTCTTGCTTGTGATGTTGCCATATGCGCTTTTTTAAAATAATACCTTTTTTCGACCTCTGCAGGGTTAGCGTAGGCAGACACACTCTATTTACATACGAAATGTAGTACAAAACTTCTGCATTAGTTGCATTAACCTGATAAACAGGGACCGTAATTTTCTTGCCGATGACAGGCAAATGACGTCAACCTACGTACAGGCTGATTTAGGTAGTTAAGGTTTTATATTGATTTACTGTTACCGTAAATTACCGGTATTGTTTAAGTTATGAAGTATTGTTTTTCCTTTCATTGATTGGTGTCAATGGTAGAAGACATTTTGTAAGTAAAAATGTATACGTCTGTTTATTTTTCTTTATTGTAACTGAAAGTTGGAAATATTAAACGGGTATGCGATTTGGCACTATACTCATCCGAATGTACCTATTATATATTTTTTATAGTGTTTTTTTACTGTTATCTTTATATTTCTAGACTCAATTTTACCTTTTCAGTTTAACTGAATCTCATACCCAATTGCATGTTTGAGTAAACTCTCATTATTCAGAAAAAGTACCAGGAGACCATACATGGGTTTTGGTTGTGAAAATGGAAAAAAAGTTTTGTCAATAAAGTGTACCTAAACCTAAAGGCAAATTATAGTATTTGTTTCTACTCCTGTGTGCCTACCATGAGTTGAGTGTACGATCGGCGCTAGCGAGTTTAACCTATCGAGAGTCAGTGCACCTCTCTCGCACGCGCTAATAGTACGAAAGATATAGACTGTCATCGAGCGCTCGATACTCGCTAGCGCCGATCGAAAAGTCAACTCATGGTAGGCACACTGTACTGTTATCTGACTTTTACTTGGTCACGAACACTAATATAAGAACATACATAATATGAGTTCAGAGAAGTCTATACTCTATTCCCCATAACAGCACTAGTGTCGTTATAGTCACTTTACGTTATTGCTAGCAGCCACAGACTTCTAAATCTAGGTTAAACTTAGGTCAAGGATTAAGCGCTCAATTTTAACTTTACGGTAAAAATGCACAACTACCAACTTAACAAACAATTAAATTCCAACGGTTTTTAAGAAAAACAAAACTTTCCGAACTAAATTCATTGATGCCAACATAAAAAAAGTATTTTTAATTTAAGTATATATTAAATTAAAAAAAAGTTTACCATAGACACATACTGTCAGTCAAACGTCATATTTGCCTTGTTTCCAGGTTATGATTAATTTTGTATTTTATAATTTAAAACCTCGTCGTAGAAAAAGTATTGAATGCAACGTTGTATAATTAAGTCAAAAAACGCTCATTGCGTCTCTATTTGCGATACTCGCCGCACTCGCGGCTCGTATCGCAACTCACGCAATTCGCATTTTTTGAACCCACTTATACAACTGTTGCATAAAAAATATTTTCGTGTATATTTTTTTATTTTCTTTTTTTATCGTTCATAATATTTCCCATGGTGTGAAAAATAAACCTGTGGCTAGTATATTATATATGACTTAATATATACATATGGTTCCACAATAATATTCGTACCGATCGAGCCATCAGGAATAAAATAAGTTGTGTGGTCGGAGAACGAGGAATTTTAAAGGTCGAATGGTTTGATCGATTGGTCGATACAAACATTAAAAATCCCATTTGTTCGATAATGGGACCATAAGACTTTGAGAAATCCTCATTATCCGATCAATCGAACTAACAGTAAAAAAAAATATTCGTCGTCCGATCAATAGGACAAGCCGATCGAACCAAGTGGCCGAAGGGGCTCGCTCAGGTACCTACGTTTATTTGAATGAGATTGTTTACGATAATTTGAAATTGAATTGTTTTAATATGGTATTAAGGGATGCTTATAATAGTACATTACTTACTTATGGAGGTAAAACAAAGAATGTCTCAGATTGCAGGTATTTGACGCCCGAGCCGAGGCGAGGGCGTTAAATATGCGAGCTGAGGCTTTCTTTATTACCTCCCGTGGTAAGTACAAGATTTATTATTTAGCGTTTCTCCCAGGCCAGGAAGTGGGCGCGTAACGTGCTGTAATTGCCACTTTATGGCCAGGTATGACATACAATATATCGATACCTTTAAACTCAAAGGGCGTAAGCTCCATTAGAACCTACGGCGTTTACGACCTTTGAGTCTAAAGGTGTCGATATATTATGTTATCCGCGGATGCGGATGTGAGATTAGGTAAATAAAAAACGTCAAGTAGTACATTTTAGTCATTCTTAATTACAAATAAAAACTTCCTAAATTAAAATTTAGTCCGAAAGACACGCACACTTACACGGTGATTAAAATGAAATGTGACTAACTATGATTAGATAGTTTTAACGAATAATCTATGACGAATTAACTATCAATCGTAGTTCTCCACTATCTGCACTGTTAAACAACAACTCTAAAAAGTACAAAATAATATGTAGGCACCTACCTATCTATTGGCCTTTTATGTTTTTAAGATAAGTTGCTGTTTAGGGTACCTACCTTGTGTTTTAATATAGCACGTAATAGGTCCCACGACAACAATTTATCTTAATAAAAACATAAAAATAAAAACCCCATAAATAGCGGGAACATATTACTTTTTATAGTTGTTTTTGTCGGGACTTTTAATTTTAGTTTTATTTTATGCTTTTTTTAATGTTACTTTTGTACTAAATGCCGTTTGTACAAATTATCTACGTAATAATCATACGAAAATAAAAAATAATTCCATTTTATGCCGCGAATGTCTTACATCATTTTGGAAAAGAGCTGATACCTACTCTTCTAACTGCTGGATCGATTTTTACCAAACATAGCTAAAAACCACCGCAAGAAAACTAGCTTTTACTTCAAAAAGGAACCGCATCGAAATCGGTCCATTCGTTTGAGAATCGAGAGCTACGATGCCGAGCTAGAAAATACGGTAGGTACATACGGTAGAAACGCATTACAGCGCCCCCCTAAATTAGTCCTATTCTCTTTCCGCACAGACTCTAGTGGCCGGGCGAGAATTTGCAGAAAAATATTGCCCGTCTAGAAGCGCCTTAATAATCTGTACCTATCTGTTGTAAATTTAACTCAATTTAAGTAACATCTACACTCTACATCTAAAAGAAGTTCGAAGTCTGGCCGATACTTGGTTAGCGAACCTATGGCACACATCCTACCTACTTGTAGAATTGTGTGTGTAATATTAAAAACCGAGAAACAAAGAAAATGATCGGTAAGGTGAACGGCGGCACGTGCGACGTGGGCCACCTGCCGGCAGGTGCACTGCAGGCGCGCCAACTGCAGCCTACACACACATAGCTTCTATACCGCGGCCTGTGTCCGTGCTTTTAGTCCAATTCCTAATATTTCAAACTTGAAAGTCGTGTAATTCCTATCAGATTTCCCAAAGTCGTTTTCTGCACTCCACATAATTGAAATCTTTTCTTTGTAATAAATCGATCAACTTACGATGCGCTACTGTACATATAATAAACGGTTTTTTTTTTTTTTTTTTTTTTTTTTTTATTAAAGCATTAACGACTGCCAACGAATTCTAAATATTTTATTAGAAGAGAAAAGTTGAAAAATTATATGTCTCGGGCAGGATTCGAACCTGCATCTCCTCGGCTATCCCACCCAGAATGACGTCACAAATGAAGGGACTGGTTGAAGAATTCGATGACTTGGGCAGAGTTTCGGTAGCCTAGTTGGTAAGGCGCCTGTGTTTGGCCCGGATAGCCGAGGAGATGCAGGTTCGAATCCTGCCCGAGACATATAATTTTTCAACTTTTCTCTTCTAATAAAATATTTAATAAACGGTTGTCCAAGTCATAATTTTCTTAGCGGGGACTTTCTTGGTTGAATTCTCTCACCCTATTTCTAATTTAAGTTTTTATTTATTTTATGCCACACCTGGCCATAAAGTCGCTTTCAGGCCAAGTGTAGACATAAAATAACGTAGGTACACAACTTCTGCGATCTCGGCCTTTCTTTGTATTACCACCCTAGTTGTGTAATGTACTAATGCAGAACTTCGATGAATTCTAATTAATCGCCAATTGAAACTTATGGTCAATCGAATTTAGCGGCACAAAGACCGAATCCCCGGATAATAATCCTTGTAAGAAGGGAAGGGCCTTAGAGGGGACTGCCAAGGCCAACGTGTCAAACTTAGTGTGCTCAGCACAAAACTAAATTAAGCACCGGCTAAAGCTTAGTCGTCCGCTGATATAGAATCAGATTCCTGGGTGGTTACGAATTTCAAGACATTTTGATTGACTTTTTGAGCATCTTAATTTATGGTTCACTAAGAAAAATTACACCAACTGTGGTCTGGCTTGCCAAGTTAGTAAAATAAATCAAATAATTTGAACGCATCAAAATCCTATTAGGTACCTACGACTACACCATGCAAACGGTTAGATTAACATACGTAGGTACATTATTTTTCATCACACTTGCTCGTAAAGGGTGTTATAACACGCGGGCTTATAGACCAGCTCGAGCCGATTTACCTCCCGTGGGTTATAAAAATCTATAACTCCCACGGGAGGAAAAACTGTATGAAAATCTATAACTCCCGTGGGAGTTATGAGTTTAGTTTTAAAATATAGAACCAACCCGTACGTCACTTCAGACTAAGGAGGTTTCAAATCAGCCAAGGTTTATTTCACATCTTCAAAACTTGGCTACAAAACCAATTTTAGAATATATAAAACTTATATGGTATATTTTACTATTATTTCAGTAATTTTTGCAATTATTTTAATGCAATTAAATTAATTTAGTTTAAAATTTTATTTTGAAAATCGGTACAATCTGGCGGCATTGCCTGTCAAGTTTAAAAACTAAACGCAGTTCTTAGCATTATCTGTGGAAGACTATATTGAAAAATGTTGACAGCTGAAGTTGTCTCTTAGCGGGTGCGTTTAGTTTATTTGATTTTTATGTTTTATTTTTTTTTCCTCGCAAATGTGATGAAAAACATTGTGTGTACCACGGGCAGTAAGGGGATTACAAACTCGAGTCATTAAAAGCCCTCCGCCTACGGCGTCGGGCTCTTAATAGACTCTCGTTAGTAATCCCCTTCTTACTACCCTCGGTGCACAATGTACTAAAAAATACGCGGGACATAGGTAGATGGTATCAATATCTGACGCGCTCGAGTATATAACATTTTTTTCTTTGTATCATCTAAGCTTCGCAACTCAATAGGTCTCTATGACGGTCGAGTACCTAAATCCCCATTTAGCATCATGCGCTCCACTATTATGAAAACTCAAACGACGTAAATGTCACATGTGACGTGGACATGATTTATTTTAATATGGAAATGCAATTTGCTTATCAAAAAGGTCAAATGTTACAGAATAATCGTATAAGCCCGTAATGTGCGATAATATTCCGTAACATCGATAAGTAGAATTTTCGATAAAACACTTTGGTCGAACCCTCTCAGTTTGAGTTTTGCTATGAAGAATTCCGGTTCTTGATTATTATTTGGGACGCGTTGTCGAAATGATTTTGTCAACGTACCTATGTGTATTTGTAAAATATCCTATACTTAACATTTGTGTGATTCCTTCTATCGCATAACGTGTGCTCTTTCTTGTCTGCCTAAGCCCTTCCAGAAGGGCAGAATATAGTACTAGTATCCGCGCGGCCAAATGACGGAGTGAACCACTCCTGATTTCGTGCCGTATACATTAACTTGTATGTATTAAGGAAGGACCTGGCCAACGGGCGTGATTATTAGTAGTACAAGCGCGCTAGCCCTAAGTCATTTTATCCTATATGCACTCACTGCATTGCACTGCCAGTCAATGAATACCTAGTAGCATGAGCGTGTTTACTGAAATGTGTTAACGTAAAACAATAAAAACTGAAAAAAATTGCGTTTAATACCTAGCACATTTTTCTAAACACCATAAATACCTACAATAGCAATCGCTTCAGTCCATGAATAAACATTTTAGCTGTACCTGGGAATTTTTAATTAAAAATGAGTTAGTTGTCACAACAATGACGATTATGCTATGCTACGGCATTTCCCACCTAGTCCTACCCTATCAAGGTGGACCGGGACTAGAGATGGGCGGTGGGTAAATACCTACCCAAGATATTTACCGGGTATTTAATTTACCCATTTCTACCCATTTTGGGTATCAGCGTAATTCGTCCCATTCGTTTTTCGTTCAATTCGTATTTCGTGTCATTCTATATTCGTCACTCATTCAGACTATTCTTTATACATAAAGAATGTGTGACGAATATAGAATGAGACGAAATACGAATTGAACGAAAAATGAATGGGACGAATTACGCTGATACCCCATTTTGGTGGGTATAAATTACTGAAGGTCAAAATTATTAACAATTGAATACATGAACATGTGCAAGGAATAAAATATTAACTAGGGATGTAACGATACATAGTTTTGCCGATACGATACCGATCGATATATTGTAGTAAATAATCGGCGACACCGATATCTTAGCTAAATAATGAAGTATGTAACTTCAGATATTTCGACGACAACAACGTAGGTAGGTATATGATTCTAATTGCAGAACCACACCTTAGCACTTTGCACCATGTACGTTGTTGTCGTCGATTTGTAGGTATCTCCTTATTATACCTAAAACTTGCCCATATTTAACAGAGAGTCAACCTTGAAAGTGTAAAGTAAAAATAAATAAATTGCCAACTCAAAATTCAATTTTTTTTTTAAATTAAGAACCAAGGATTTAATTAACATTATAGTAGTAGTGATTTAATTTAATTTCATTTCATTTAGGTATTGTGATATAATTTGTACCAATGGGTTTATACCTACCCGAATAAATAGACATTTTATTTATTTATTTAATTATCATTGCACAAGATAATAGACCAATACATAAATTAAGTCAATAATTGAAATTACTCTGCAGATTTTTTTGATACAGCAAATTCTTTTCGTGCTTTTCAAATATCGGTTGTAGGTAGGTATATCATCGGCGATACCGATATAAACATATAATATAAACCAATATAAACGATGTTTTTTTACTATAATTATCAGCCAATATAGTTACGTCCGCTACTACGCATAGGCCTCCCGCAAGAACTACTCGTACTAGTCCTAAATCTCATGCAGGTTCTATCAGGTTTACAAAAGTTGACGAATATTCAAATCAGAGAATATAAAATCCTCCAACTTCTAAAACATAAAGATGAACTATTTAGACACTTTGTGGAAATGTAGTATTGAAACGAAAGTATTTTTCATATCTTAGTAATTCCTACTTAAATATACCTATAAAATATTCGACAACTTTTGTAAACCTCATAGAATCTGCATGAGGTTTAGGACTAGTTAGTAAGTAGTTCTTGCGGGAGGCCTATGCATAGTAGCGGAAGTAACTATATTGGCTGATAATTGTAATAATGTCTTTTTCATTTAAAAATACATTTAAAATACTTCGAAAATTTACAGAAAAGCTCAATAGTCAACTAAAATTACATGTAAAATACTCGGTAATTAATTAGGCATTATTTAGCAATAAAAATTAGTATAACATTATTCTGTTGATTAAAAAATATATTTCTGTTACTATTTTATCCCCTGAAGTGGATTATTTTATTCAATTGTTAATTATTTTGCCCTTCAGTAATTTACACCCACCAAAATGGGTAGAAATGGGTAAATACCGGGTAGATTGGGTAAATACCCGGTATTTACCAGGCAAATACCCACGAGCGCCAATCACTAACCGGGACAAGGGACCTGGTTCGACACCAGGCGCCCCCGGTCCCCACCCAGTCTGATCCACTCATGGTGGTCCGGCTAGCAACCTGGTTCGACCCCAGGGAACGCCACGGCCGACCACCGGGTCCGAATATCACAACGCCCAATATGGGTCGCGAGTTAGGCTTCAAAAGACAAAAAAAAAGCCATACGCATAACATGTTTCGTTAAATAAGAACACGGTTAAATAAGAATGGCAAGGCCATTTAAAGCGTGGTCTTCGGTCACAATATGCCTGAATATTAAAGTACGTATTTCTGAATTCGCAATTCTGTAAAGGTGGGTTTAGACCAAACGAATTCTAACACATTATAACCCCACTCTACCAAATTCTTTGTGTGTACACACGTTTGGTCTAAACCCACCTTAAGATAATGAATTCCACTATTGTACGATAAAATAGGTATAAGTATTTTTTTTTTCTTATACTTTACTGCTAATGAAGTCTTTAAAAGGACGTAATATATTGCTTAATTAATTATTATTTCTAAATGATACTTTTTGTAATTCCTAATTAGCCCATGGATTTAAGTTAACATCACCTGCTCAGAAAGTTCAGCACTTTTTGTGCATAATTTTAGTCCTAAGAGAAAAATTCAGAGTTGGCAACACTGATCATGACATGTCATTTAAAATGTACTCTACACAACAATTCCCAACAAAAAATGCATGTCTGCTAAAATAACTTGAAAATTTAATAATTAAGTAAGTATTCAATATTTGATTCGTCTTTGCACATTTGTTAAATTAAACATTTCTACAATTTACTAACCTTAGATCCTGATGATCTTCCTGTTCAAAAATTTGGTCATGGTCCTCCTGTGACAGATTAAGCTCGCTAAACTGTTGCTCCACGGAATTCGACATTTCACTTATTTTCAAAACACAATTATTTAATAAAATACTGTATGGTTGGAATGATGTTAATTACAAAAACCACTTTATTTCAAATTTTATAAATCACGTCTTCCATAAATTCTTCGTTTCGATTCTGTGGAATCCGCTGTAAAACAGGTACACCGCTACTCCAACGACCAGCACGGCGCGCTTTGTGCTTGTTATCCAGACAGCAATAATGCAGAGCGTCGCGTCGATACTTCCGGTGGTATGCCGGCCGGTGTATACATACACGTGGTTACTTGGGATTCAATGGTTCTGTTTATTTTCGTATTACATAATATGTATGGTCCGAAGTAAGCAAGGTACCGATCGGAATGGAACAGCGCGGAATGTGACCGGTGGCGGCGGAGTGATCGGCGGACAGCGGCGTCGCTTCGCCGAGCGAGCAGCGAACTCGCTCGGTGAACGATCCGGAGAAGGGATGGACGCGAGTAGCACGTGGTCGCCGCCGTGCGTACGGTGCGCTAGCTATCAAGATCACTTCTCAACTGACTGAGCTGCCTAGCTAACTCATGTGGCACTTGGCGTGTGTGACTAAACGCACGACGCGAACGACGCCGAGTCGATTCTCTGTGCATCCATTTCGTGCGGATTTTGTTTGAGAATGCGCGCGCTGGGCGTGGTTCTTGCTCGGGGCCCGAGGGGAGAGCGCGGTACAAGTTAGTGAGGCGCGTGTATCGATTATCTTGTATCGAGATTAGTAACAGGTGATTTTACATTTATTCTTTTTTTAGTTTTTTTAGAGAAAAATGATCATATTGCCATTATTGTGAAATATTAGAGTTCATTATGATTGAGACTATAGTAGAACGCAAATTTAGGAGGATGTTTTGTTTGATTAGATGATATAAATATAAGTATCTTATAAGTTATACGTAACTAGTGGCATCGATGAAAGAAGATAAAACTGAACTGACCACAAATAACTTTGAATTTGATAAGGATATAATCATCGTATTACATCCGTATGTTGTTAGTTAAAAATATCTTCAATACACCACCATAGAAATAATATTATTTATTTACTAATATTATAGATAAAACATAATTTTTTTCAAAGCTTAAACTTCTCCAAATTACCTATTTGTTATTTTGAAATTTAACGCTATATATTAAAAATTGTATGTACCACGTAGGTATGATACATAACATAAGATTGGTTAAAACATATACTTTAAAAGATTTGTTGTATCCGCCTGGCTAGAAATATATGAGGTTTGTTAAGAGCCCCCCCCCCCCCCCCCCCCATATTGCAGAGATTAATATAGCAACAACGTTACCAAATCTAGATTTCATTTCGGAGCCTATTAGTACATACTGTTAAAGCGAAAGCATGTAACCACAAAGATCAGCTATATTATTTTGTACTTTCATTCGTCCTTTTTTTCGATCGTTTCTTTTGCGCTATCTACCCCGCAAGAGAAGTCAAACGCCGTATCAAACTCGGGTGTTCATCTTCGCGTCTCTTTACGTCATCGAAACCGAAACCAGAAAATCTGTAGGACTAAGGTTACCGAGAGAGCTGCAATAGCAAGTTAAGTGGCAATAGACTAGACATAAGAACTCGAAGAGTAAAGGTCTTCGAATAGAAATGGAAATCACGGTCCCGAAGACGTGCGTGGGTCAGCCCTATTTTATTTTATTGTATACGATAAATGCTGGGACTTTACGGTTTAACACTTACGAACTGTTGTTACTAGTTCACGGGTCAAATTATATTAAAGACGAAATTGTATTAGCTCGCTGGTTCTAATTTTGCTGTTTTTCGCGTGATTTAGTAGTAAGACTAAAATAGGGTTAAAATACTTCCAATTGCCATTAAGAAACTTGTCTTAAAAAACATGCTTGTTGGTAAGGAATACATTAATTAAGAAAAGGAACAGTGCGTGCAATACAAGATATGCCACAAAGGGTCCTTCACTTAAGGAATCCTCCGGCTGAGCCGAAGTTAACCGCGACGCCCGATGCGTATGCGACGGGCGACGGAAGCGCACACAACCGCCGCAGGATTGTATTAGTGTACCTATAGCAGCACTGTTGTGAATTGTGAATCTTAAACTAATGATTTCTTTATTAATGTGCCAGCACTAGGTAAAGAGGCATGTACGTAGTACGGATGATTAGTCGCGCGCCGACATCGCCAGGCCAAGGCAAACATTGCATATAAAGGTTACTTATTTTTTCGAATACAGTTCCTTTTTGATCTGTACCTATACTACTTTAGCTTCAATTGCCCCTAACTCTACACTAAAATAACATGACCAGATTGGATACAAGGGGAGATAAAAGTAACAGTAATGAACTAGTAAAGATTTTGGTTTTCCAAGTTTATTACATAGTATATCTTATCGACATTAGTCAAGCGAGGTCTAATCACTAAAAGCAATAGCAGTTCGTGAAGTATATTTGTTACTGGGTCCGTGCCACGGCGCCCCGCGCCCATGCGTTTTCTACAGCGTTCGCCCGGGGCCCGCGGAGGGCGGTCGCCTGACACCGCCTACTTCGTCTGGTACAGGCGTCATCCGCCTCGTGTCCCGCTTCACCTTAAAATTAAGTAGTCGAGACGTCGATCCAAGGAGAGAAAACGCCCTTCGAACAGCTTACTTCGTTCTTAGACCACCCTTTTCCATAGGTACTACCAATTAGGTACCTAAACCCAGCTTCACGGACTAAGTCCATTAATTTTACACGCAAATTTAAATTAAGGGAGCTAACATCATGCAGGAGATATCGAAGACACATTTTTACCTGAGTATAATAGTTATGTACCTAAAAAAAAAACCTGTTGGTAAGATTTCAGGCGGCGTGCCGTGCGGACCGTGCGGTACGGACGGGCGCACGGCCGCGGGTGGCCGGAGCAGTACCGCACCGCACATGCATGCGAGGCGGCTCGCGCAGTCATTAATCGCCCTCCGATATACCTACCCCACTCCCGCTCATTTCAATACACATACATTACGTAGGTACACATTAAAACCATACACCATACTGAAATCTTTAACACAGGTTTATTAAGACGTATTGATTGAAGGTAAAACCTTCATGTGAATTTAATGCGCCATCCAGTCATATAAGCAGATCAGACCCAAAAAACTTGTACAATTATTGTCGAGGCTCAGATAGTAGGGGTAGGGGATCACCTAGGCCTCGTTTCACGAAGCTACAAGTTACAATTTTACAAGTCTACACTTGCAACATTGGTCTAATACAGCGACGCCATTGGTTGATTTGGCCAATGTTGCTAGTTTAGACTTGTAAAATTGTAACTTGTAGCTTCGTGAAACGGGGCCCTGATAGTTGGCGGGACGAGCCGCAAAGCGAGCCCTGCCAAGATGCAAGTCAGGCAGTGCCATTCTGCCAGCCACGTTTGCGCCGAGGTAGGTATTTACATAAAATGCTTTTCTCAAACATTGTGAGGAAATTTATAAGAATAAACGCGTTTTCGCGTTTGGTACCTACCTACCTACTTACTTTTCATTTAATAGGTAGTAAGCGAGATTTAAAAACGAGGTGTTCTTTGGCGTTGTAGCATTCTTTTCTCTAAGTTCTTAAAAATATAACCGTTTTACATAACAATAAAACGGGTATTTTAAGCCGAAAGGAAAGCGCAGAATTTATTGTGAAAGAGGTTTCTAGACTCGCCCTTATATGTGCTTTACTTTAGTGTATACTAGGCTTAATTTACCTGTGAAATGTCTATGCCATTGTTTATGGTCACCTTGCTAGGCGCGAAACCGCTTCTGTCATTGTAGTCTTCACTTCACCAGGAAGAACTTCTTATAATGCTGCGCTTTCCTTTCGGCTTAAAATACCCGTTTTATTGTTATGTAAAACGGTTATATTTAAAGCCTTTCGGAAAGCGCAGCATTTATTGTGGAAGACGTGTCTGTTATCTGCTGGTGACATAAACAAAAACACACAATGTTGACATTCTCAGAAATAAAACTAAATTTTAATAATTCTGAGTTGTAGATATTATATCAGAAATATAAACAGTTTTGAAAGAATGAAATGTATATTTCTTAATTAAAACAAATAGCATATTGTTATGTTTCATCAACTCCTCATAACAAGAGATCAATAAGTAGTAAATCACTAAATCTTAAAAACAAACAAACATTTGTAACTAAATACAAGAGAAATTATCAAATAAATCATCACTAGCCCGATTCTGCGCTTTATTTATTTCTCTGCAATAATGCTTTTGAAAGGTGTTAATTCCCTTCCAATTGCCCTTGGCTAGTATTTCTTCAATTGGTCTATTTTCCAACCAGGCTAGGGAAGCCACTGCTGAACGACAGCTTCCTGGAGTGGAATCTATTCCAGCCTCACGAAGCACGGATTTCACCCATCCTCCAATAATTGCCTTTGTTGCAGGCTTGGCTGCTCCCTTAATAGTAATAAATAAACTATGAATCTCAGTGCCTGATCTTCTATCTTTGGTTAATTCAATAAGATTATTTAAAGATTTCACAGGGCATATGTTCTCACAAGGGTGTTTGAGTAAGTTCCAACCCGACTGCCGATAAGATTTGTTGTCAGTTTTTGAACCAAAAACAGGCCAAAGTTGTATTGAATTTCCAAAATTGACAAAATTATCATTATTAACACTTAAGAGTGTTAAATCATGCAGTCTTCGTCCTGAAGCTAATAACATAATTGTAGCTGCTCTACGAGATACATCATATAAAGTCATATTCGGAGGGTTTTCTTGGAGCCAATTAAATACTATCTTGGGATCCCAGATAGGGGATTTGAAGGAAGCTGGTTTAGAATTAGCGATAGCTTTAAGAGTGTGTCTAACTAGAAAGTCTGACGATATAGCCTCATTTTGTCCATAATAGGTAGCTATTGCAGATTTGTGCACTAACATTGTGCCATATGATAGCCCTTCTTTTAAATGAGTGTGGGCTAAAAATCTAGCAATGTCCTGCGTTTGAGGTGATTTTATATCTACAGTGCTCTCGGAGCACCATTCAAACCATCTTTTCAGAGGAGCTCTATATGTCTGCAGAGTAGATTTCCTCCAGCTCTTTGCTAAGAGATCCTTCTGCTCCTTGCTCCAGGTCTTTAGCTTTGCAGCCCACCCCCAACCATCCAAACTTTCATGTCCAATCGATGTACTTCTGGTGGAGGTAGGCCTGTTGTCAGATCCACTAGGACCTTCCGGAGATTTTGAATCTGTACTGGATGTTCTAGTGCACGGGATTGGAGATCTGCTCTCCAATACGGTTGAGTCCAGTCTGGGGCTACCACTAGGTACATGCCCCGTGCTCGGTTTAGATGAGTCAGTACTCTGGGGATAAAGCAGGGTGGTGGAAAGACCCATGCCAGGCTGTAGTTCCAGTCCTGACTGAAGGCGTCTGTAAATTCTGCGTAGCAGTCCCTCGCATCGCATCGATTGAGACGTATCTGGTTACCACTGCCGAGCGGTTTGAGGCAAATAGGTCTATTTCTGGCTTGCCCCACCGATTGAAGACCTCTGCGGTCGCCTCGGTTGTCAGATGCCACTCGGGTAACAAATTCAAATTCAAATTCAAATAATTTATTTCGGATTAGATATCCATAGTATGTGTTAGTAACAAAGGTCTTACTGGCTATATTAGTAGTTAAGAATATAAATAAATAATCCAATAATAATAATCATAATCATCATCAACAAAATTTATCTTTAACGCTCTGCCCCGAGACAGGCGGTCCGCGATGGAGTTGTATGTATCTTCCCGGAAGATATTGTGCTGACAGAATTATGTTGAACTGATCGATCAGTTTTAAGAGTTGGAACGTCAATGCCAGTAGACCTATCGACCGAGTGCCTCCTTCTTTCCGTATGTATGCCACCAAGGTCCTGTTGTCTGATTGCAACATTATGTGACAGTTCCTCAGATGTTCGCTCTGAACTTTTATGGCTGAGAAGACTGCAAACATTTCTTTCTTGTTGCTGTGCCATACCTTCTGTCTTTGATTCCATGAGCCTGCCATTGTTGTCTCTCCCATATGAGCACCCCAACCAACATTTGAAGCGTCTGTTGTTAAATATTGTGACACTTTCATCTTGTGTATGGGTGATGTGGTCTCCGTAGTTGTGAGCCACCACTGAAGGTCTTGTAATGCTAACTTTGGAATCTGGAGCTTTTTCTTCAGATTCTGATGGGAGAATTGCCGAAGAAACATCTGCAGACGCCGGCAATGAAGGCGACCTCGTTGAATTACGAAGCAGGCAAAGTTTAACAGGCCCAGCAGACGCTGTAATTGACATATATGACATGTCTTCTGTGTGATCATTTTGCGCAAAGACTCCTTGATGGTTAATTGTTTTGCTACTGGTAGGCACATTTCGTTTGTTTCTGATTTCCAGAGAAGACCCAAAAACTCGAGTTCTTTTGTGGGTAAAAGAATTGACTTTTGATGATTCACCTGCCACCCCAAGTACTCCAGTAGCTGAACGGCTTCCGAAGCCTGTTGTGCTAGCCTGGAGCGGTCCTGATGGACCAGAAGGAAGTCGTCTAGATAAACCAGCACGCGCATCCCTCTCTTGCGTAGGGTTTCCGCAACCCAGCAAGTTATGCCAGCAAAAAGCCGGGGGGCAGAGGCAAGGCCGAAGGGTAACGAAGTCATCTGAAGAACTTCTCCCTTGTAAATCAAGCGGAGGAAGGGTCGGTGTGCTTCGGATATTGGCACATGAAAATAGGCCTGAGAGAGGTCTATTTTCACGAGCCAATCCTGAGGTTGCAAGAACTCCGGTACTATGCACAGTATGAAATTTGACCTCAAAAGCGGTCATCCTTATTTTATGTCTTCATTTGGTGGAATTATTCAATATAAATACAAGACGAGAACTCCCGAAAGGCAATTAAGCATACAATTCAAAATAAAAATTAAAATCGTAAAAAATATGAAAAACAAAAAAATTGTTTTTCTCATTTATTTGTCAATAATTAATATCGCTCTTAGCAAAATCAAATAGAGTTAACAAAGAGCTTCAAATCTAAAAAAGCAGCATAGCCCTGGGTATTAAAGAAATCTAATTAAATATATTTTCTAACATTTATGTATTTATTTATTTTTAACGTAACTTATGAGTATTAGGATTCACTTTTAGCACCAAATTATTGTTTTGATTATACTCTTGCGTAGAAAAAAAAATCAAAGTAAAAGCTCTGAAGACCTTCGAGAAAATGGCGTTCTAAGTTTTTTCAGATTATTCTGATTTTAGGGTTGCCACTAGCAAGAATATTCATTTTCAATTATTTACATAATATTTTTATAGGAGGGTTATGTGTTTGACCCGTATGTATGTATTTATGTATGTATGTATGTACGTAAGTGAATTTTCGATCTTCTAATATGTGAAAGAGCCACCTCTGAAACGGCCTGAAATCACCTTTCAGCCTCCTGAAAATGCTTCTAAAGCACGGAAAATCAAGTTTGAAGTTTTGACCTATACCACAGGCGCAACAGTAATGTGTGTATGTGTGTTGCGCGGGTGGAATAAGTTAAAACTTCAGACGTGATTTTCTGTGCTTTATAAGCGTTTTCAGCAGGCTGAAAGGTGATTTCAGGCCGTTTCAGAGGTGGCTCTTTCACATAGTAGAAGATTGAAATTTCACCCAAGTTGCCGTTGTTTTCAGGCGCCTGAAACATGTTTTCAGTCCGTTTCGGGACACCCTCTATCAGATGGCGCAATAACCTGAAAACCCGTTTTCAGGCGTTTTCAGGACCCCTTATGGGCCTTTGAACTACACTTCACTATAAAGTGAAATTTCTCGAAGGAGTGAAAGAGACAGCACTATTAGAAAGAGAGCTATACTGAGAATGATCGAGAAATGTGCGAAAGAATGCCAATAATATATTTTTTTAGTAAGATTCCGGGACTTAAGTCCCGGAAAAAAAATTAGTTGTAAGGGAGTCTCCACTTTTCGACTATGGTCTTCGAAGTTTAGGTAAATATACTGTACCTATTCCGATCACTGGTAAGTATGTATGTTACCCGACTGCGGCGAAGCCCAAAGGAGTGCAAAAACCAAAGCCCAAATGTAAGTATGTATGACGACATGTATAAAAACAGTTAGCAAATATTTTTTTTAACTACCTCTAATTCACTAGGAAATTCAAGCTATAATAATAATTTTATTTTTGTCGACAACCCTAGCGGTGAGCGTGGCGACCAGAAAGAGCGCGCGTTATGAGTTAGAGCGAGAACGTATGAGTTAGGCGCATTATCGTGACTCGAACGTGGGGTTTGTTAGACAGTGCGACTTCTGTACAAAGTACTATTACTTATTCTGTGGCTGAAGTCCCAACCGCTCCCTATACAGTAACTAGATTTATGTTTAGGTCGATTTACTAGTTTTGGTGCTGCGACGGAACAGGCGAACGTACATACATACACCAATACGCACACACACATATATATATCAGTGGCGTGGCGTTGAAGAAATCCTTGGGCAAGCCGGAGCAGCTTTAGCTTCAATTTTAAGAGAACTAGAATTAAGTGCTGATCTGCCTAATATTAGGCAAGCCGATGGGAATCGAGTTGTATAGACACGACGCCACTGATATATATATATACATTGGTACATACGCTGCAAAATAACCTGATTTGTTAATTAATATTTAGTACTTCATAGCAAGTGACAGCCCTAACTTATAATTTTGAAAGTTAAAAATCTTGAAGGTCCTTTGGAATATGCGTTCCATTTTTTTGGGAGAGGTTAACAGTAACATAATTAAATATAAAATCGAGAAATGGAATCCTAATACATAACTATGTGACCATAGAAAAATAAAAACCAAAATAGACAAAATCAACCAAAACTCGGCTGTTATTTACAACAAAATTCTGTTTTTTTTTTCTAAAATATCCTGGATAATAGTTTTATTTGAAGCCATGTCAATTATTATACGAAACTGATTTATTTTCAAGTTAAAGTAATTTCTATGATATTTCTGGAAATCCATAGAAATCATGAAAAAGAAAATATAACTCCAGTATTGTTCAAAATTGCCACTCGGGAGTTCTAGTATCGTATTTATATTGAATAATTGCACCAAATGAAGACATAAAATAAGGATGACCGCTTTTGAGGTCAAATTTCATACTGTGCTATGGTATGAGATATGAGGTGAAAAGTTTTTGTACCCACATAATTGTTGAGACCTCTCAGATCGCAGATAGGCCTCACACCTCCATCTTTCTTCGGTACAAGGAACATCTTTGAGAAAAAACTGCCTGAGACTGTCTGAGGTCTTTCCAGAATTTTTAGGGACTTTAGTTCTTGAATCTGTTTGGACATCTGTACAGAAGGTTTGGTTGCAAAGTCTGGTAGTATTTTTCGCGTTAATGGGGGTTTTTGAATAAATGGAATACGGGAAGCTGTTATTGCATTCAAAATGAAATTGCTGGCCCCCAACTCCAACCACCTCTCCCGGTACTGAGCCAGGCAACCCCCAATGAAAGGTAGTTTGTCACTTTTGGTCATTTCCACTTCCTTTGGAACGAAAGGAACTGGATTTGCCTTTGCCTTTTCCTTTATATGTTTTATTCTTGTTATGAAAGGTCTTAAATTTTTTTGGTTTGACACCAGAAGGTCCTGGTTCTGGGTCCTTTCTTTTAAGATTTTTTTCTGCATCCTTTTTAATAGTTGGTGGTTGAAGCCAGGTTTGTGGGCCACCCTGAGCTTGAATAAAATTCAACAATTTAACCTTCTGAAACAGATGTTCATCACTAGGGGGAATATCTAGCAAAGCTGCTTTTATATTTTTATTAGGGATATCCTTTATAATTGCCTGTCTGCGTACCTCAATACACTCCGCCCTTTTTCCGCAAACTATTTGTAGAAGAGACTCACAGTTCTTGGAATAAGACGAAGATGAGCCAAACAAACCTGTGAATTTTTCAATTAGTGATGTTGCATTAATGTCCTCCGGGGACTTCACCTCCCAATCAACTACTGTCTGCAGGCCCGACCTGAGCAGAGCTCTTTGCTCTAAAAGAGCATTTGATAAAGCTGCCATGATCCTCTCTGTACCCGCTAGGTAATCCTTATTAGGATGGAAATAAGTGAGTTCATCATTGGCCTTTAGTTCTGTGAAACCCGGTGAGGCCAAATGAGATTCCAAAGGTTTCTTGTACTTTATAGTTTTCCAAGCCGGACTATCAAATTGCTGTAATTGTTGTAGTTGTTTTAGTCTCGAAGGATCCGCTCCTTTGATAACTAACTCGAACTGAGTTTCAATATCGCCTAGGTCAAGAACCTTTGGGCGCTCGGTCGGAGTCCTTAAAAAAGGCGTCTCAGAGTCGACTACCTTTGTATTAACCTCCGGCACGGGTATAGTAGGTTAAATTTTCCCGCTCGAAGCGCTCGAAGCGGTAAATCCCTGAATAAAGGAAGTCAGAAAAC
The DNA here is from genome assembly GCA_947034925.1 of Eudemis profundana. Taxonomy (NCBI): domain Eukaryota; kingdom Metazoa; phylum Arthropoda; class Insecta; order Lepidoptera; family Tortricidae; genus Eudemis; species Eudemis profundana. Next base: position 35,895,473 of record OX344794.1, read on the forward strand.
CCACCTGATTCATCAGGGCGTCGATCCGCAGATCTCCGCCTTTACCTCGTTTGTTTGGGGGCCGCGAAGACGAGCCCTCGTCTTCTGAAGACGAGTCTTCGGAGCTGGACTGCGTCGAAGCTGAGCCGTCCGCGGAATCATTACGTGGTTCGGCTGGTGTTTCATCATTGGAGTCCATTTTGCTCACAAAAAACCCACACACGTGACAAATGCAACGCACACTAGCACTTTAGTGGTTTATTTAAAGGAATCCAACGTGATTTCCTCAAGAAACACCAAAATTATTATTTTTACTTCGAAAGTAACACTAACGATAACGAGTCAAAAACACACAATGACAGAAGCGGTTTCGCGCCTAGCAAGGTGACCATAAACAATTGGCATAGACATTTCACAGGTAAATTAAGCCTAGTATACACTAAAGTAAAGCACATATAAGGACGAGTCTAGACACCTCTTTCACAATAAATGCTGCGCTTTCCGAAAGGCTTCAAATAGGTATAATTTTGCACGCAGCACGCAGCCTGCGTAGGTTGGCAACTTTTTAAATTTTCGTTTCCACCAACATCTTCAACTTGATAGGCCTTATTTGAGAAGTTTGTTTTGTAGCTAGAATCAATGCTAGAAGCATATGCTAAATAACAGTGAAAAGTATTATTCAACGTATACATTTCACCGTTACTGTTACATACATTTTCAAGAGTTTTCTGTTCAAGTACCTACCTACCTACTGCAAGCAGACGGGCTTATAAGGCGTACAAGGATCTGGCTATAAAATGCGAGCATGAATCAGATCCAGTCCAGATGCCAACTGTCTATTTGTCATGTCTCGCTACTCTTACACAGAGATGGACATTATTCGATTTTTTTTTATCCGAATAAACAATAATTCACGATTTCTTAATTCGCGAATAATTTATCCGCGAATAAATCATTCGACTACGTTTAAAATGATTTATTCTTTACTAGCATTTTCCCGCGGCTTCGCCTGCGTTGTTCCCGTTATTGTCCCAAAGGAACTCTTTACCGGGATATAATGTACCTATCCTATGTTTCAATCCAGGACTTGGTCTACTTGCATGCCAAATTTCAGCTTGATCCATCCACTTGGGGTAACAAGGGGTTATAAGGTAACAAACATCCAAACATCTTCACAAACTTTCGCATTTATAATATTAGTGGGATTGTATTCTTTCAATCCACGGTTTTTTTTGGTAGTTCCATTCAAATAAACAACGATTAATACCTACTTAAAATGACTCGTTTTTACTGTATATTTGTACACATCAAAGATTGTTAAGGGATAAGCTCGGGAAGTAGGTATAATAAACAAAAACAAAGGATAGCGTAAAGAATAGATTAGTTACACACAACCTAACTTTAAAGAGTGAGAAAACTATATGTTCTTATCAGTTGTTTATTTTTCTTTCTGAGCGACATCATAATAATTATTCGTGTTACCACGGGGTGTAGAACAACATTTGTAAGAATCAGCCTTGAGGCTATAAGATAAATTTGGCCCCTAATCTTACAACTTCAGGACCTTCTGGCAGGTATTTAAAAACGCCCTACTGTTCTGGCAATGTTACCTCGAGATTACCAGCATAAAAAAAACTATAGAGTAAGTAAACCCAAAACTATCCTTGAGGTGATAAGATATTTTTCCAGATTTTTTTTGCAAGTTTACGGGTCTCCCCTGGGCAAACGCAACCACTCCGAGGTGCCAGACGTTGAGATTTGTGTCTCGGAGTACACGTAAAGAATGGAGAAATAGAGTATTTACAGATAACACGTATATGAGCGTTTTCCAAAAAAATACCGGGGTAGCTACTTTCTCAAAATATGGAAAAAGTGTCCCAAAATTTGTATAGGATTAGGACTGAAAGAAGACCGAAATAAGCGAGAAACAGAGCATTTTCATGAGGAAATAAGATGAAAATTTCGCCCGTGCCTCCCATACTACGAGTATCACAAGCAGCTCATAGCTTTGTCCTTTTCGATTTGTGTGTCTCTTCTTACAATTTGTCTTTGGTTTTTGTTATTAATTTTATCAGTATGGTGATATTATTTATACTTAAGTGTTGTTTGGAATTTTGTAATCTTAAATGAACATCTATAGGACCTTATTTGTGACGAGTCTGGCTACCTGTGAACCCCGGCACTGACTTGGTATAACATTACATCTCTAAACTTTTTTGTTGTAGAAGAACTTCGTTGCGAGACTTGTATCTTTTTACATGTAATATTTTTGATGGGAACATGAACATGAACATAGGTACCACACCCAGCCAGGACGTTGCCTGACCCGGACTAGCCGGATACACCAGGGGGCACAGATTTGTAGGGAGTGACACGCTCTGGGATGGGAGGGGAAGGCCGACTAGCCGCAGCCGGTCGACCACAATCAACCGATTATGCAACCTTTAGCCAATATTGGAAAATGGGAGAGACAGGATAGAGCATCGGGGATGAGCGTTGATGAGTTGCAGCGCGTGCTCTCGTTGGCATCTTTGCGTAGCGGGTTCATGGTTGGTCTGTTGAAGATATTGTCGCTTGGGGTGCATTGGGGGCCATTTGTTGAACTTCTTCCTCTGATTCGCTGTCCGTTTCAGGTAGTTGGTAGATTTCTCGGGCTGCTGAGGTATGATCTTCCTTGTTTGCTGCAAACTCCATCCAGTCTGAGGGGCTCCTGTTGTAGTATAGCATATCCTGCTCTAGGGTGTCTTTCCAGGTAAAGCATGGCCGACCCACTTTAAGTGTTTTCGCCTGGTGTCTGCGCGCCGCGTGCGGCAAGTGTGGGCATGGGCGTCTCAGGATGTGTCCGTGGTCCGTGGTAGCACAGTCGAAGGCATTTTATTCTTTTTGTTATGGTTTTTCCTTCTAGAAGGTCCTTTATTTTACTGGGGGCGGGGGCGGATCCGGCATTGCTTATCATGTCTGCGGTCTGGGTTCTTTTTAAATATGTTTAGGTTAGGTAGTTATCTATTGTTGTGGTCCGTGATGCAATATCAGAGTTGTAGTTGATGTCTTTGTTTATTTTAACGTCGCTATTTTAACGGAATTCCAGTTAATGTGCACGCCAAATGCGCGACGCTCTGTGGCGCCCTTTTGTGTCCCGAGGAGACAAAAAAAGGTTGTATCTTGTACACTAAGATGTTTGGTACTTTTATGATATTGTTTTAAGACAAGATTTTTACTCCGATTTTGATTGTTTTATTATGCCGGAGGTACGGTGTTAGTTTGCCGTCAGGTAGTTGCGGGGGATATCCGCGGGTAGCGTCGGGTGTATTCGTGTAATAAGCTTCAACTTTCTGGTAGCGTCGCGAAACGATTGCTAACAGATGTGGCTGGCCACAGCTATCTTTTTGTTCGAAGGGTGGTGATTTTTTGTGCGCGTTATGGGTTTCAAGGCCTCTAGAGTTATTCGTTCTAGATATTAATTACAAGTGTTGATATTGCTAAAATACATGGATATTGGGCTTGATGAGTGGTACTCGTTCGCGATACCGCCTGGAGTGAGGGGTTTGTTAATGAGTTACGCTTTGTCTTTTAGGTGATTCAAGGTGTCTACCTGAGGTGCCTATTGTGTTTAATCGTATTGCCTATTTAGTAAGATCTAGTGTCTAGGGCTAGCGAGAGATGCAGATTACAAATGGTCTGCTTGTTTCTAGGGTTAGTATTGACTGTTTGCCACCTATTGAAGCTTGCTTGGGTTGAAGTGTTCAGTGCGTATTGTATTATAGGGCATTGAGGTTACACGGTTATCAGGTTAACGTGATTGGGCTGGTGTGGACGGCAGAGCTAGATGAGACATGAGCTATCCGTTGTGAAACCGGTGGTTTAGTTTATTTACCGTGTCGCAGGTTCCGCGTGTTGTCTGGAGCGTATTCGTTGAGGTAGTCTGGCTTATCTACTTGGAGAGGGCCTCGGATGCTAGTGCAGATTCAGTCGCGTGGGTAGCAGAAAGCTGTTATAATGGATAGATCTCACCGGATTAGGTCGAAACCGAGCAGCAAAGTGTAGACTCCTCGCGTCGGTTTGGTACTGCACGTACCGCCGGCAGGGTGCTGTAGGACCTCTAACGGAGCTCCGGACCGTACACACACAAGACCACAATCACACATAGGCTGTCTAACATAAACGCACTGAACACTTGAATAATGTCCTATACGGAGTCGGCACTTCGTTAGGAATCACGCGTAGTTTGTCTTAGCGAGTTTCGTAATTTACACGCGGTGCTAGTAGGACGCTGAGGCGCGGGTTCGCAAACATCTGTTGATGGTTCGCTTTTTTGTCGATACTCGACTGCCGGGTTTTAAGAGCGGTAATGGGGTCCGGAGTGATCTCAAGAGCACGTCCGTCTCGTGTGACCCACCAAACGGTTCTCCTTCTACATGTAATATTTTTGATGGGATTATCAAAAATAATAATGCTGTATTGTCACGGGAACTTGATGAATAATTGTTGCAAGATTCGCAATAAATATACAGGGTACAAGCTATATAGGTACATTATAAAACTGTTTGATAAAGGGCGTGCCATGGCTCGCTGATAAACCTCGACTCGGTTAGAGTCCACGTCCGAGCGCTGTAGGTTTAGAAACGTTAGGTTGGGTAGGATACACATGCTACATCGACGAGCTTACGTTTCGGGGATAGAGGGAGTTTTCCCTTCATTAGTGAATGATTTCATAGAATCGAAAACGCCTAGAGGGGCATCCGTTTTCGATATGAAACAACGTACCTACTACCTATTCAACGAGTAAAATTAATAGGTACGAGGTTTCGTTTACGCATGGGATTTGCATTTTGTCATATAATTATGTACCCGTATTAACACTCAGTAAATTTCTCTTTTACGGTAAAATAACAAAAAACTATAGGGACCTCTCCCTATCGTTTTTTTTATTTATTATAAACTATATAGTAGTACATTGTGAATGTGAATCGAGTCGTTGAGTAAGTAGGTATATCGAAATATAGCTAATACGCACCATTTGCACGGGTTTGCAAAACAGAATAACTAAAACTGGACCACCTTGAACCGAATTGTTATTTTCTTTGCTTCAGACTTAACCCTAAGATACCTTAACACAAGAATGCAACATAGTTTCTTGTATTGTGATGCAAAGCGTATGTATTGTCAAGCATATAAAGACGTGTCGGTTTACTGCTTTGATTTGATACCATCAAAAATGGGCAGGATTAAATAATTGTGACGGGGTAAGTAGGACTGCTTTGATACCATCCGAGATGGGCAGGATTGAATACTTATGTGAGGGACGCAGTGCCCCCGCCAAGTTGTGCACATTTATTATAGGTCAATTGCAGAAAATGTGCCTTTTACTTTTTTTGTCTAATCATGGTGTGTCTTATACCATTTTACTCAGAATCATGAGCACTTTTCATTTATGAAATAAAAAAAGTTATCCCAAATGTCCCAACTTTTCCGTAAAAATTTTGAAACTCAGTTTCGTTACGCCCAAACTAAATATAGGGGAAAATAGTAACGGAACTGACAAAAAAATTATAAAATAAATGAAAAGTAGGTACCCATGATTCTGAGTAAAATGGTATTAAGACCCACCATGATCAGACAAAAGAAGTAAAAGGTACATAGGTGGGTATGGCCGCCTAAAATTCTACAACAACGGTCGTGAACTGGTAACGCACGGTAACATACGAGAATGAATGAAACACACGTGAAATTCGTAAAGCCTAGAGCCCATAAGGGATTTTTTTTATTATTTTCATTGGTATGATTTGGGATACTCAAAATAAAAAACAAGTTTGAAGAAAACCTATCTTTAAAATAATTAAAAAAAAAAAACATTTAACGTAAAGTCTAATACTTCTAACATGAGGTACTCAACTTTTTTGTAATTTAAAAGTATGTAAATTATTTAAGAATTATTAACGTAATCAAATCTTTGCATACATTCTTTGACATTGTAGGCAGGTAATCAATCAAACAACAACCATACCTATTTGTCACAGAAACATCAAATATTTTTAGTCAATACCAATTAGTAGTAAATCACTACGTTTCAATAGTGCACACTCAGCTTAACAACAAACAGTTCACGAATGTTACGTAACATTCGTGAATCGAAAATGCTGTGGACATAAACTTAAAAATTATATATTCGGTGAGTTTTGAAGTTAGAAAGCACCTAATAACTTTATTTATTAAATGAATAGTCTACCTACGTCTACAATTTATAATCTATATATATAAAAGAAGAAGTCCTGACTGACTTACTGGCTCATCAACGCACAGCCGAAACTACTGAAGCTAGAAACTTGATTTTTTTACAGTAGGGTGGTTGTATTACGTAAGTAAGGGATAAGAAGGGATTTTTCGAAATTCATCCCCGAAGGGGGTTAAATGGGGGTTGAAACTTTGTATGGGGACAAAACGATTTTTGAAGTAGGAAATTTGAAACTTCGAACATAGACTCTTCAATATAAGTTGAGAAAAGTAATTTCACCGTTTTGTGAAATTCATCCCTAAAAGGGTTAAAAGGGGGGTTGAATCTTTGTATAAGGACCAAACGATTTTTGAAGTAGGAGATTTGAGACTTCGGACATAGACTCTTCAATATAAGTTGAAAAAAGTGTTTTCACCGTTTTTTGAAATTCATCCCCACAGAGGGTTAACTAGAGGTTGAAAGTTTATATGGGGACCACACGATTTTTAAAGTAGGAAATCTGTGACTTCGTATATAAAGCCTTCAATAAAAGCAAAGAAAAGTAATTTCACCATTTTTGGAAATTCATCCCTAGAAGGGGTTGAAACTTTGTATAGGCACCAAACGATTTTTAAAGTTGGATATCTGAGATTTTGCACACAGACCCTTCAATATGAGTATAGGAAAGCAATTTCACGGTTTTTCGAAATTTATCCCCAAAAGGGGTTAAATGGGGGTTGAAAGTTTATATGGAGACCACGCGATTTTTAAAGTACGAGATCTGAGACTTTGAACATAGATTCTTCAATATACGTTGAAAAAAGTAATTTGACCGTTTTTCGAAATTCATCCCTAAAAGGGGTTAAACGGAGGTTGATATATTATATAGGGACTAGGGATGTAACGATACCGATACCGATACCGATATATCGGCCGATATATCGGTATCACCGATATATCGGTATCGCCGATATTATACAACCGATATTTGAAGAATTTGCTGTATGAAAAAAAATCTGCAAAAAATAATTTTAACTTCTGACTTAATTTATGTACTGGTCTATTCTATTACCTTGTGCAATATGTTAATTAAATCTTTGGTTCTTAATTAAACAAAAATGAATTTTGAGTTGACAATTTATTATTTTTACTTTACACTTTCAAGGTTGACTCTTTGGTAAATATAGCCAGTAGTCATTGCCATTAGTTATAATAAGGACATAAAAATATCTGAAGTTCATACTTCATTATTAAGCTAAGATATCGGTATCGGTATCGGTATCGCCGATATTAACTACTATATATCGGTATCGGTATCGTATCGGCAAAACTGTGTATCGTTACATCCCTAATAGGGACCAAAATATTTTTAAGTTACAGATCTGAGACTTCGTATATAGATTCTTCAATAAAGGTTGAAGAAAGTAGTTTTACTGTTTTTCGAAATTCATCTCTAATAGGGGTTAAATGGGGGTTGAAACTATGAAGTTTGAGCTCTGAGACATCGTGCATAGATAAGAGTAAAAAAAGTAGTTTTAGCGTTTTTTGAAATTCATCTCCAAAAGGGGTTACATGGGGGTTGAATCTTCGTACAAGGACCAACCGATTTTTGAAGTTGGAGCTCTGAGACATCGTACATAGACTCCTCAAGAGTAAAAAAGTAGTTTTAACGTTTTGCGAAATTCATCTCCAAAAGGGGTTAAATGGGGGTTGAATCTTTGTACAGGGACCAACCGATTTTTGAAGTTGGAGCTCTGAGACATCGTACATAGACTCCGCAATAAGAGCAAAAAAAGTGTTTTTTCGTTTTTCAAAATTCATCCCTGAAAACGGGGTCAAAGGGTCGAAACTTTGTATGGGGTCCAAACGATATTTGAAGTAGATCTAAACTTCTTACACAGACTGATCCATAAGAGTAAAGAAAAGTAATTGCTGTTTTTTGGAATTCATCTCCAAAGGGGTTTAAATGGGGGTTGAAACTTTGTATAGGGACCAAACGATTTTTGGAGATCTGAGACATCGTACATAGATTTCTTAATAAGAACAAAAAAATGTGGTTTTACCGTTTTTTCATCCCTAAAAAGGGATCAAACGGGGGTTGAAACTTTGTATAAGGACAAAACTATTTTTGTAGTAGATCTTGAACTCATCCAAAAGAGAAAAGAAAAGTGATTTCAGTTTTTTGAAATTTATCCCCAAAGGGGTTTAAATGGGGGTTGAAACTCTGTCTAGGATCCAAAGGTTTTTTTAAGTAGGAGATCTGATACTTCGTACATAGATCCTTTAATAAGGGTACAGAAAAAAACGTTAAACCACTTTTTGAAATTCATCTCCAAAAGGGGTTAAATGGGGGTTAAAACTTTGTAAAGAGACCAAACGATTTTTAAAGTAAGGTATCTAAAACTGATTAAACTGAATAGAACTCAAATGATTTCATCGTTCATTAAAATTTGTCTCGACAACGGGTTGAGTAGATGGGGGTTGAAAGTTTGTATAGGGAGGGATCGTTCAATTTTTTAAGTAAAAGGTTTCAAACTCCATGCATAGCATATATAGCAATTAGTGAATTGTTTTTTTGTGTATGTAACAGGTGGTTTATGAAGTGCATTTAATTTTTTAGAAATAATCCTTAAATTGACTACAGAATTGATTTTCGCGGTAAATGTGCATTGTGCAGATTTGGGCCCAATATTTGAGGGTTTTGTTTAATGACAACCAAGTTTATTAACAAATCTCAGAAACTATTTATAAAGATTAATGGCCTAATTATAATTTACACGGCAGACGAAGTCGCGGGCATAAGCTAGTTATGTAATAAAGTTGCGTTCCGTTCCTACATTGAATATTCACTGTACAAAACGTGAAATAATGTCGAGACAAAACACCGGCCACTTGTTCCTTTGTCATTTGTCGTACAAAAAATCGCGGGTTCTTTTCCGTAGGTTGAACAACCTGTAGTGTGGTATAGCCATGACTCAATAAAGGTTTTTGCGGCCCTGGATTCTTGTTATTTCCATTGTAATATAGTAACATACGTGAGGTAACATTCAGGAACGAAAAGTGAAACACATGTTTGAAATTATTTTTGATACACTTTATTGCGGTATTTTATTAAAATAATTCAACAGAAAAGTAGCAAATTTAGTGAACAACGTTAGCTATTTCGAACTTATAACGGGTACGAATCAAAAATATATTTTTTCTAACTTCGATCTGCGAGAGGTCGTAATGGGACACAATTTTTGTATGAACGCAAAATATAACACCCTTCCAAAAAAAATTGCGTTTTTAACAGGAAACGTTAACTAACTAAAATTACATTGTATATATAATTACAAAATTCTGCTAATCAGACATACCTTTACAAGTTATTATAAAATAAAATGACGTAAAAGTTATACATATTTAAGTGAGACGGACATTGTTTTTTTTTTCAAATGTACAATTTTTGGCGGCCATACCCAGGTATTTTCTGCAATTGACCCATAACACGAAAAGTGTGTCTTATTTTCAAATGCATATTTTACATGGCACGTTACTTTAGTTGGGACATCCTAAAAACAGTCGTTTAAGCAGTTACAGGAATATATCAATCGAATGATAGGTTTTTCATAGGTATTGGAACAAGGTTTTATGCGGGCTAGTTTTCCGAAACACGGCGTCACATAAAATATGGAGCATATTTTGCGTGATGAGAGTTTGAAACAGGTTTATTTTGTTAAGTGTAGTGAAGATAAAAGTGATATCGTTTTTTTAGTAGGTACGGCCGTATTTTTATTTAAAAAACTTACGTTTGAATGTCAAAATCATGCAAGAAACTTCACCTCACAAATAGTAGGTACCTACATCTGTTAGATTGTCCAAGGCGTCAATATATAAACGGCAGAAAGTCCATCAGTCAAATCGTATACTTAACTGTTAAGGTAAGCAAACGAACAAGATGGTCACTGGCTGCATATAGGCATCCAAAACACCTGGAAAGTTCTAAGAGCCGCATCAAAAAGAGGATGAACGGGACGAAAAATAAAAGGGGAGAAAACAGTGTCACCCCGTCATAATAAAATTAAAGTAGGTACTTTAAATACTGTCAAAAGTCAAACTAATTATTTCAAAAATATCACACATTTTGACAATTAGTAATTTGTCAATTCCATCGTCTATTGGCCTTGGAATGTCCTTAAAAATGTTAATTCGCTACTATCGCGCTTTGACATTTCAATCTCTGAGCAAGCATCTAATCCAGAATAAAACTTTGATCGAAACAAGGTTAATGTAGCATTGTAACATATAGTGACGCATTGATGATAGCCGCGACCGGCCATGGCCGCTGACAGGGCCGTGCCGGAATATCTGCTCTTGGTCACTGACACGTTGCGTAATCTCGCTCTGCTACTAATCAATGTTTAACGCCCAAATATGTCTATAATACATATATTACTTTTTATAGATAAATGAGATAAGATAACCATACAATATCTAAAGAACTGGGCCAAGAGCTGTGCTCGGAAAGAAAAACGTGAAATTCGAAAAGACCAAGCTAGATCAATTTGTTCGCGCCCGGAAACCCCCACATAGCAAGTTAGTCGTTTCCGAGATCCCGGAAATGAAATACAACAATTGCTCGTTTAAAAGTGTTAGATTTTATAAAGTACATAGATTTTGTATTCTATGAGGATCAAAATTTGTAACTATATAGTACTTAACTACATTTGAATGGCTTGCAAGTCAGAGTACAAGTTTTTAATCTATAGATATTGTGGTCGACATTAAGGTAGGTACCAACAAATATTCCAATAACAAATCAAAGACTTTCAAAACCACTCGTCAAGTACTTACGCTAATAACTATTCATGCAAGTTTAAAGAAAATAATAATATCGTTATTAACACAAAAGGATCCGAACATACAAAGAGGTCGAAATTGAAATAGGTACCTAAGCAAGTAAAAATCTGAATACGATCGTAGCTAATAGGTTATTTCTTCGCGGATAAAAATGAAGTCGACGCAAGATTTAAATGAATTTATGTATTCATCGTCCTGTACACAAAACAATATACCTGTCTGTACCCACGTATGTTTCGATTCTTACCAACCTAACATCTAACATTCATCCTAACGGCGGCAGCTGTGCGTCGGCCGGTTAACAGACAACCCCTCTAATATCCAATATACACATTACAACATTCTTTGAAGGTCCCATTGTGTCGGTACACCAGCTGCTAGGGCCTTGGGATTCGAGCTCGAACTGAGGTCCAAAACCGACCAACCCTGCCTCGGTGCCACTAATGTTATTGAGCTAATGTCACGCTACTTGACGTGCCACATCCCTTTAACTGGTCTGGCTGTTTTAAACTGGTTTTTTAAACCGCTTTAACTATATCTGTGCGAATACTAGGTAGGTACCTATTTCAGTTAGTCGCAATTTAGCTATAGGAATTCTAAACGGTTCAGTATCGGACAAAGGATTATTCTATCTTCCCCTTGATGAGGACAGTAGGGTAACGGTTAAATTATACAACCTTGAATATAACTAAAAAAGTAATAATAAAAGCACCAAGTCGGTGCGAACGTTAGAAGGCATCCGCTCACATTTGCCATGGCGACCCCTCCAAAACGCGAATTAATTGGCTATCAGGTTTAAAGCATGATATATATTTTTATATATATAATGGCGGTCTTATTAGATCATGCGCCGCCAGACGATAGGTAGGTAAGTATATTATTTTAGAATAGCAAACCATACACTTTGGATATAATAACGATTTTCGGTTAACGAACAGCTAATAAAAATCAGCGCAATGAATTAGTTCAAAACGGTATGTTAGTGAAGTAGTTATATATACGGGTAACTAGTATGATGCACAAGGTTCAGTTGATAGAGGTCAAAAGTACCTATAGATCGCGTAAACGCAGAGTTGTATTTTGGAGTCTCAAAAAGGTGAGCATAATACAATCCACCCCTCCGGAACCCGGCTAATCCCAGGCCTAACAAGGTTAACGAGTTTTGTCAACTGTTAGCTGTTCCTTGGGTAGAGTGAAAGAGCTCAAGCACTTTTCAGCAGGACGTGCGGTCGTGTTTTATCGAAGGGTAAATAGATATTATAATATCAATAGAGAGCCCCGCTAACGACATTAGCGACACATTATTATATTCATACAAATCTGGTTGATTTGTGTTCTCACCTTCTCATACCATATTAGGTATTAGGTATACGGTATTTAACTGTACCAAGTATGTACTAAATTTAATAAGCTCATTATATTTATAATATAACAATTAAATCGCGTATATATTACATAACTTTACATTTCACCCGACGTTTCATAACATAACCCTTTCGAATGACGTGTTTGTAATGGGTCTACCTTATATCGTATAAAATTAAATGGTATAAACTCAAAACGTATAAATTCAAAACGTATAAAATCACTTCGTATAATCATTCATTTCGGTTAAATTTCATTTTGTATAACATTTAAAAGCTCTAAATACGAAATCTCTATTCTTCAATATGTCTAACATTCAAAATGTATAAAATCATTATACATAACATTTAAGATGTATAACATTATTACGCATAATATTCATTTTGTATAACAATTACTTGATCGCATATTTAAAACATAGAACGTTCAAAATGTCTAATCATCACAATGTATACAAAACAGTCAAACTCGTTAAATACGGTGGTTGAAATATAAAAGTACCATTCTTAATGCGGTCCTTGTCACTGTTCCAGTAGTTGTCACCTTCAATGTTATTAAGTCAATTATAATAAAGGACTTAAAAAATCAGTCGGTCGGACTCCGCAACTGCTCCGGCGCTTCGGGAAGAGCAGCCCCTTTGCCCTTGCGTATCAAAGCACAGGCACTAATGCTCGCCTTCGCAGCTTCGGCTTGTTGGTCGCCTTCGGCGACCAGCCTCAGCCGCTACGGCTCACATTGTGCCTGTGCTTTGCTACAGCGGGCGAGGGCTGCTCCCCCTCCGCGCCTCCGGCTTTCTATATACACTCTAGGGGTAGGGCAGACAAGACCACATGGATAGTGGGGTGCTCCGATTCGGGGTTTGTTACCTATGTATTCTCCAATGCATATAAAATACAATATTATCTCAGCCATTATTATTATTTGAATGTTTTTAGTGTATTTTTTTCGGCAAAACTATAAAAAGAAATATCAAATTTTGTCAAAAAAGTCCTGAATTCCTTCAAACTTTAAAACCTGGGCCTAATATTTCAATAATATTAAGGGTTTACAAAAATTAGAGCTTTTAACAGTTATACCCCGTGAATGTTATACGCTATAATACTTATAACAAATAACGTTTCGAGCAAATGAATGTTATACCTTATAATACTTATAACAAATAACGTTTCGATCAAATGAATGTTATATCATACGAAATTATACAAGATGACTTTAGAGCATTTGAATTTTATACGAAATGTAATTATGCACTATAATTTTTATGCCATCTGAATTTATACGAAATGAATCATTATCCGAAATGAATTTCGACGAAGTGATTTTATACGGATTGATTTTATACCAAATAAGGGGATACCGTTTGGAATACTTAATCGCGAAAACCGAAGACCTTGTTACTAAATAAGCTTGCGGAAAAACTATCCCTTCGGCCACTTGGTCCGATCGGCTTGTCCGATTGATCGGACGACGAATTTTTTTTTTTACTGTTGGTTCGATTGATCGAACTTTAAAGTTCGCGTAGCCCGAGTGTCGAACTACTAGGACGATTACATTTCCTTGTAGTCCGATCAGTCGGGCCATTAGGTCGGTTTTTTTTTCCTGTATGACCGATTGATCGGACTAAAATATTCAATCGAACCATAAAGACATAACTAGTTTTGTTAGTCCGACGAAAGATTCAGACTCTTTACTAAACCCTGGCATTTAATTAACTTTTCTACATTAGGTTTGGTATCACTATGTTACTAACACTATGCCAGAGCAATAAATAGGAATGCCAAAAAGTTTGGTATCACAAAAAGACAACATGACAAGAGAATAGTTGCTTTAACAACTGTGCTTCCTTTTTTACCGGCTGAGTTAATAACTTCTGGCTGGGAATAAATACATCTTATATTTCTAGACTCAATTTTACCTTTTCAGTTTAACTGAATCTCATACCCAATTGCATGTTTGAGTAAACTCTCATTATTCAGAAAAAGTACCAGGAAGACCTACATGGGTTTTGGTTGTGAAAATGGAAAAAAAGTTTTGTCAATAAAGTGTACCTACCTAAAGGCAAATAAAAAATATTTTCGTGTAGGTATATTTTTTATTTCCTTTTTTTATCGTTCATAATATTTCCCATGGTGTGAAAAATAAACCTGTGGCTAGTATATTATATATGACTTAATATATACATATGGTTCCACAATAATATTCCATCGTACCGATCGAGCCATCAGGAATAAAATAAGTTGTGTGGTCGGAGAACGAGGAATTTTAAAGGTCGCATGGTTTGATCGATTTGTCGATACAAACATTAAAAATCCCATTAGTTCGATACTAGGACCATAAGACTTTGAGAAATCCTCATTATCCGATCAATCGAACCAACAGTAAAAAAAAATATTCGTCGTCCGATCAATCGGACAAGCCGATCGGACCAAGTGGCCGAAGGGAAAACTATACATATATTTTTACACATTTGTTTGACTATGGATTGGCAAGAGTAGGTAGTCCTTCAACCCATAAGACAAAGCGCATATCTGACAAAATTCAAGTTGCGGAAACTAGTATTGGTAAAGACTCCAGTCTTTGGAGTCTTCATTTCTAAGTCTTTTAATCGAAGCTTGAGTTAGTTTAAACTCGTTGGGATTTTGCGTCTCCTGTAGAGACTCGCGTCCTCTTAGACTCGAGTCCTTTGTTTACACTTAAGTCTTTTTGGTCGACTCAGTTATAATTAGAACTACCTATTAACTATAATTGACAACATTTAATTTTTAGGGTTCCGTACCAAAACGGTAAAAAGGAACCCTCCCTTATGGTGCGACTCTGTCTGTCTGTCCGTCTGTCACAGCAAGATATCTCAGGATCTATTGATCCTATCGACTTGAAATTTGGAATAGTGTTAAAAGTCGCTAACTCGAGCCTATTGGATAAAAACAAATCTTATAGCTTTTTTACTTTTTTTTAAAGGGGTACGAAATGGGATGTGGAAAAACAAATGAAAGGGCTTAATTTGTAGATTCCAAAGCCATTTTTATTTTTTTGTTAATTTTGGGGTTTTTGATTCATGACTAAAAACGTTCAAAAAAATACCATTCCCCTCCTATTATCTTCGAAGTTAGTGAACAGAAAAATCTGTAATAATTACCAATTATTAATATCATCCTAAATATTACAGGAAAAATAAAACGGTTTTCCTAAATTGCATCGTTTTTTAGAAATTTTCAAAAATCGTAACACATACTTATTCGCTCTTAGTAAGCTATCCGCCATACAGTTTATCTTGAACTATTCACGTATCTACTTACGAGTTTGTACGGAACCCTCGGTGCGCGAGTCCGACTCGCACCCGACCGGTTTTTTTAACTGTCATTGACATAATAAAGTCGGAAACTCGACGGCAACATAGTAAAAGAGATAGCGCCCGCCAGAAAGTATACTTCCTAGCGGTGATAGATTCATTGTTTTCTCGTAAGTATGTGTAGTACAATTTTTTTAATCAACGTACAATTTAGTACATTTATCGTACATTTTTTTTTATGCTATTTTGAATTCGGTACGATACCATGTCTCCGCCAGAAAGTATGACACCATTCCCCTGTATTATCTGCGAAGATACTGAACAGAAAAATCTGTAATAATTACCAATTATTAATATCATCCTAAATATTACAGGAAAAATATAACGGTTTTCCAAAATTGCACCTTGTTTTAGAAATTTGCAAAAAACTTATTTGCTTCTACTAAACTAACCGCCATACAGTTTTTCTTGTACTATTCACGTATTTACTACTACTACTTAACTACTTACGAATTTGTACGAAACCCTCGGTGCGCGAGTCCCGACTCGCACTTGACCGGTCTTTTTTTGTGTAGAGACTGAAAGTCTTACGCGATTCAGGCGTTTGTCACGTCTCACTTCTGGCTTACTATTTAAGTTTTTTTTTATTTGTTGAAGAAAAAAAATCCCAAAACACATTAGCAATCAGTACATTTGTTTTAATCCTGTCCGTTTATCTGGTTTCCGTCAATTATTCACGTCTACTTTTAGTGCGTCTAAGCAATAAGGAACTGAAGTCAAAATATAAAGACCAACAAGTAAGGTAAATGCCCGAGTGCTCGTCGCTGTACTAATATTGGTCACCCATATTTTGATTAGGATAAATAAGATAAAATTTAAATTACATTTGTAGCCGATGTTTTAGCGATGAGATAAATCCGTGGCTTTGATATTTTACTCGCCAATTTTATAATAAAGAAGATATTTGACACGGGTAACATCTATTGGGACTAGAGTCTGGCTAATGAAAGATGAGACTGACATTTATTCCAAACTTTTTAAATGGCGACATTATACAAACGTCAAATGTGTCAAACGTCATTAGATTTCTGAGGATAGTATGCTGTGGTGATTTTGATACTCAATATGCAACATAAGAAAGTAACAGTTTCCGAAAATACTTACTGAATTGTTTTGCTTTTCTTTCCGTGGCTAATGTGGGGAGTAAATATATATCATAAATAAACACTAACACTCTAATAAAAGCTATGTACTTACCAATTTTCACTAAAATCGGAAGAATTAAAAAGGTGACAACAACTCAAAAATCGGCTCAAGTATCATTACCGTTTTTGTCACCCTATAAACAGTGTTGCAACCCGTTGTTTTTTTAAATTTGCCGCTATTTTTTAGACTCATCTTTCATTAGCCAGACTCTATCATTGTGCGCCGAGTTACGGACATGCTTCTATGGGAAAAGTTCACATTCGGATACCAGCACCAAATTTTAGTATGTTGTTAGGCATGGTCTCTGGACCCCAAAACTGCCGGGAGACAGTCTCTGAAAGGTCAAGGTTACCGAATATGACGTCATTCATCTAGCCCCTCCCGCGTTCTTAAGAATGTTTAATTGTGACAAAACTACACATCTCACAACTACATAAGAGGTATAAAATGAAAGGTAATTAAATGTACTATAAATAACTTTTACATTTGAATTTAATAAATGTTATACTTTAGGAATTATTCACACAATAATTTCAATGTCAGAAAAAAATATACGGAAATTTAAGTTTTACAGCAAAACTAAAAACACAAAATTATGCAAATGTACAACAAAAACAGAAGCAATTTATTACGCTTCATAACACAGTTTAAATCTTGGAAATCTGTCCATAAATATAGAAACTATAGCAAAAAACCTTGAGCGCGCGCAATACTCCAATAGTGCCCCGAATTAAGGAAAAAAAATTTACTTCCGGATACCAGCACCAAATTTTAGTATAATATTAGGCATGCACTCTGGACTCCAAAACTGCCGCGAGACAGTCTCTGAAAGGTCAAGGTCACTGAATATGACGTCATTCATCTAGCCGCTCCCGTATCTTAAGAATGTGTAATTGTGACAAAACTACACATCTCACATCCACATAAGAGGTATCAAAGGCCGTAGCAGGATAAGGGAGGAAAAAATGCCCTTTAATGATTAAGAGCTGTTTATTTTTTCTATAGTTGCTTTCATTTAGTTGTATAATTGTGCAAAGTTTGGTTGAAAAATTCCCAGTGGTTCAGCCGGGAAAAAATAAAAACAAAATTTATGAAATTTGACGTATCTCTAAAACTATAAATCTTTATCATAATATCTTTAATTCATTTTGGTTAATTAAATAGTATGTATGCCTTAAAAGAAAATTGAGTCTCTATCTTTGCAATTTCTGTAAAAAACACGTAAGTCAAAATTTCAAAAAAAAGTTTTTTTGATACCTGAAGGAGTGACCACTCTAAGTGACATTTCTAAAAAAGCCTTATTTAACGATCTGTCAGTCATATAAGTTTGACGGTTAAAATCGAAAAGCAACAGTGTCAAAATTAAAAAACTATGTTGGTCGGATTCTGTTACATTTTATTCTTATACAATTCTAATACAGCCAAAGAACTTAAACATAAATATTCTTTGTTAAGAACTAAAAATAAAATAAATTTATGGCATTTACTCGTATATGTATCAACTTAAAAATGTCTTTTACTTCTTATTTTAATCACTATCGCTATCTTCATTAACGGTAACACTAATACCGTTTCTCAAAAAAGGTCCACTAAGAATTTCGGCAGGCTGAATAATTTTTGATAAATATCTTGCGTGCGATAGGTAGTACACAATTGCGGCAATGTGTGAACAACACCCTACCTACGAATGAATATATCTGGTGAAACGATAAGTAAGGCTTAATTAGAAATAATGATGATTACCTATTTGAAAAAAAAAGGTTTTATAAGTTAAAAGGCGACAATTAATACAAATACAGGCTGGTTTTCGATAATCTGTACATATTAAAAGGGGTGAAATTCCATTTAATTTTATCGGTAAAAATGACTAATTTTCGTTTCTGGGCAAAAAAAAATTTTTTACAGATTTTTACAGTTTGCTATGAAATTTTGGGCAGTACATCTGTTTGACGCAGTATAACTTTTGATCTTATTGTTCAAAGCTGTAAGAAAAAAATGTTTGTAAGATCACAATTAAGTGCTAAACGAAGATAAGCATGAAAAAATGGTCACAATATTCGCAAACTTTCGAGAAAAACGGTATTTTCCGTAAAAAAAACTGAAGTTTTGCAGCCGTTTTTCACAATTATAATTTTTTTTGACGAGTTTTTCTTCAAGTCGGTGGTTTATTGTTATTGCTACTAAATAACGTGTCTATTGCCATGACCCTGCAATTTTAAGCAATTAGTTCAAAAGTTATACCGTGGCAAACAGATGTACTGCCGAAAATTTCACTGAAAGTTTAAAAATCTGTAAAAAAAAAACGAATGACCACAAACAAAAATTCAAATCAGTTTTACCGGCCGTAATTTCACCCCTTTTCATATGTACAGATTATCGAAAACCACCCTGTATATTTTCAAGCCAATATTAATGGGAATGTCAATAATTGATTTATTTTTAATTTCTTACAAAGAAGATTTATTTTTAAGTTCTTTGGCTGTATTAGATTAGAATAGTATAAGAATAAAATGTAACAGAATCCGACCAACATAGTTTTTTAATTTTGACACTGTTGCTTTTCGATTTTAACCGTCAAACTTATATGACTGACAGATCGTTAAATAAGGCTTTTTTAGAAATGTCACTTAGAGTGGTCACTCCTTCAGGTATCAAAAAAACTTTTTTTTGAAATTTTGACTTACGTGTTTTTTACAGAAATTGCAAAGATAGAGACTCAATTTTCTTTTAAGGCATACATACCTATCAATTTACCAAAATGAATTAAAGATATTATGATAAAGATTTATAGTTTTAGAGATACGTGAAATTTCATAAATTTTGTTTTTATTTTTTCCCGGCTGAACCACTGGGAATTTTTCAACCAAACTTTGCACAACTATACAACTAAATGAAAGCAACTATAGAAAAAATAAACAGCTCTTAATCATTCAAGGGCATTTTTTCTTCCCTTATCCTGCTACGGCCTTTACAGCTTTACTAAGAAAATAATATACTTGACGCCACGCTCCCGGCAGTTTTCGGGTCCAGAGACCATACCTAACAACATACTAAATAGCCCACCGAACGAAGACCAAAATTTGCCTGTCAAGGGAAAAAACTCGTGTATAAGCGAATTTTGGCATAGTTGTGAGGAATGGGGTTTTAAACGACATACTAAAAGTACTGATGGGTGGGGGTGAAGCTAACGGGGGGAGGGGGGTGTAAAGGTCCCTTTTTTTAGTTTTTTGCAAAAAACTCGTAAACTGTGGCCTATAGCTAAAAATAGTCTGAAACACAAATGATGTACGTAAAATTCTCTACAAAAAAGATGTAAACGTTTTTTCTCTGGGATCAATACTTCATGAGATATAGATGGAAGTATATGACCAATAAAGAAAACACATTTGTTTAAGTACGGCACGTATATTCCTAAAGATAAAATCCCTAATTATTGTCTAAATCTAAAATATTATCATAATCATCGTCGTCAGCGGTTACTTCGATAGGAGCTCCGTTAGTGCATGAGCCGGAGCATACACCGCAGACATTGGAGCAGGGAATTCCAGCTTTCCGGCAGCCACATCGCATCCCACATCCCGTCTTACACCGGCAGAATATGGTTTTGAGAAGTGAGTCAGGTGCCACTGGGTCGTCGGTTGTCACTGGCTTTAGGATGCCATCGTCTCCTATCAAGTCGACATCCTCCCCAATAACAACAGTTGGATGTAAGGCAGCCATCTCCAACCCGCACCTGACAATAATGCCATCAGCATCTCCTGTAGCAATGGTTGTTCCAATCCCTGCTGCTGTCATCTTCTCGGCAAGGAACTGAATCAGCCTTGTTTTATTGTTTTCGTTAGCGAAGAAATGCTCCTGTGGAATGGTGATGATTGTATTTTCATTAAAATTAATGTCGACCGAAGTTTTTGTCAGACCTCGTCGCTTCTGCTCTGCTCGTTTAGTACTGTCGACATCACCATAACCATCAAAAATCACTTTACAATTTGGGCCGTAGTGTTTCTGTACATAAGTAATATATTGATGGCAAAACAAAGAAACGCTGGAGGACGGTTTCCATTTCATATGATGCAGTAGAAAACCACCATTTACTACTTTGAAGCTTTGATGTAGATCAAGAGCAACGTTGTTCTCTGCTGGCACAATACATCGTAGAGTGATGACTTCTTCCCCTTTCGTATTCCACCCTCGAAGAACAGAGCCATGGGGAATGGAGTCAGTTCATAGGTCAAAAGGTCTGCAACATCTTCTTCGTTCTTTTTAGCTATGACAGTTCTTTGGAAAATTGTCAGAGGGTTAATATTAACTGTCTCGTCATTGATTTTAATGCTACTGCTCATACTGGCAAGTGATAAAACCACGTTCTTCTTAGATCCTGGGAAATTCTAAAGTAAACTGCCACAAAGCCCTAGATATTGGAAACAAAACAATGCAAAGTTTCACAGGCAGCAAATTCGGTGACATGAAGTCGACTTGATAGGAGACGATGGCATCCTAAAGCCAGAGACAACCGACGACCCAGTGGCACCTGACTCAATTCTCAAAACCATATTTTTCCGGTGTAAGACGGGATGTGGGATGCGATGTGGCTGCCGGAAAGCTGGAATTCCCTGCTCCAATGTCTGCGGTGTATGCTCCGGCTCATGCACTAACGGAGCTCTTATCGAAGTAACCGCTGACGACGATGATTATGATAATATTTTAGATTTAGACAATAATTAGGGATTTTATCTTTAGGAATATACGTGCCGTACTTAAACAAATGTGTTTTCTTTATTGGTCATATACTTCCCTCTATATCTCATGAAGTACTGATCCCAGAGAAAAAACGTTTACATCTTTTTTGTAGAGAATTTTACGTACATCATTTGTGTTTCAGACTATTTTTAGCTATAGGCCACAGTTTACGAGTTTTTTGCAAAAAACTAAAAAAAGGGACCTTTACACCCCCCTCCCCCCGTTAGCTTCACCCCCACCCATCAGTACTTTTAGTATGTCGTTTAAAACCCCATTCCTTACAACTATGCCAAAATTCGCTTATACACGAGTTTTTTCCTCTGAGTTTACTTCGTTTGGTGGACTAAAAATTTGGTGCTGGTATCCGGATGTGAACTTTTTTCCCATAACTCGGGGCACGTTTATTTTATAGTTCCAATGCTTGTCATCCTCTTTTTAGGATCCCATAATCAAAATAACTAAAGCGGACCGCTTATAATTTTGTCATATCTGTCTGTATGTTCGTCCGCCCGTCTGTCCTTAAGTCACAGCCGTTTTATTCAGAAAATATAATATACTGAGATGTCATTTATTGGGAACTGCCAGTAAAGAGCGCCTGACATTTACTCGTACAATCAGATTGACCAACATTTTTATTATTTTTGAGTAATTTCGGTATGATCACCATATAAAACAGAACGCATGTAAATGTTTTGCTTAGATGTATAAATGAATGTAATATTGCGAAACAAATAAATATTTTCTGTTGACCTGTCAAAACCTTAGTCGGGCATTTCTCCAGAAATATGTCTGCGGTCACCTCATTCATCTGGCCCTTTTTCATACTAAATGTATGGAGACAGATGAATGAGTCGCAGACATATTTCTGGAGAAATGCCCAGTCCAACTTCGGCCGTTTAGGAGCGCGTGACACGTATTCACGCAGCCGCACGATTGCGCGTCTGTGTGAGTGCCATACTGGAGCATTCATACGCATTCTTAAGTAGAATTTGGTAGAGTGGGGTTAGAATGTGTTAGAATTCGTTTGGTCTAAATCCAGCTTTACGCATCTTTGCTTGTAGTGCGTTCGTATCTAGGGTATGCAGTACCGGTACCATTCCGGAGTACCGGGATTTTCGGTACTGGACGATAATGGAACCGGGATTTCCCGGGATTTTCGGTACTTTCGGGACAGGTCTTCTATAACTTTGTCGGTCGATACTCAATGCTTTAGTCAGATGAGATTTCGTTGGAGTTTTAGTACGTTTTTAATAAAACGACTACACTTCGCAGCTAAACTACTTTTATTGATATATTTGCTATATAATTCAATTTCTAAATCAAAAGTATCCTTTGTTTCAATCCAGGACTTGTTCTACTTACATGCCAAATTTCAGCTTGATCCATACGGTTGTTACTCCGTTATTTAGTAACAAACATCTAAACATCTTCACAAACTTTCTCATTTAAGTATAATTTTAGTGTGAAGATTTTCGAACGTTAAAAGTTAAAATATACAATTTAATATAACACGTGGTTTTAATACATAGAGTACGCTCTCCAGGACAGTAGTTGACATAGTGCATTTTAAAATAGTCCAGTTGCACGCAAATCAAAAATCCGATAGCAGTAAGCCACAATACATAGTCCAATAATGTAACTAGCTTTTGCTCGCGACTTCGTGTTAAATTTGAATATCGTGTGCCGAATTTGAAGTTACCTGGAACGGCGGTAAAACTTATGATTTTGACTAATGTGAGTGGTTAGTGGTTACAGATGCACATATTTTACCGCAGGCTAATAGTAGTACGCCTATACATTGTTACCTAAGGCACGTTAAAGTGGCCGTGCGCGAGGGAGTCCCCCCTAAGCAATCACGTCTCTTAACCCCGCCTAGGGATGAAATAAAAACAGTGACGGTATTGTAATTAAGAGTCTAAACATGATATTTCAAACATCTTACTTAAAAATATCGTAGGGTCCCGATACAAATTTTCAACCCCCATTTAAACCCCTTAGAGGATTAATTTTGAAAAACGCTGAAATTGCTTTTCTTGTATACTAATGAAGAGTCTAACCATGATATTTCAAACCACTTACTTAAAAAGATCGTAGAGTCCCAATACAAACTTTCAACCCCCGTTTAAACTACTTAAAACACCTTTTTTTTTTAATTTATCCAAAGAAAAAAAAAGGTGAAATTACTTTTAATTTATTTTAATGAAGAGTCATGAAGTTTCAAACCTCTTACTTCAAAAATCGTAGACTCCATACAACTGCTTAACCCCTTAGGAGGTGAATTTTGAAAAATCCTCTCTAAGTGCACCTCTAGACCTTATTAGGATCCTACGTGCCAGATTTGAAATTTCTAGAACCAGCGGTTTGGCCTGTGCGTTGATATATAAACTTTCAACCCCCATTAAAACCCCTTAGAGAATGAATTTCGAAAAACGGTGAAATCACTTTTCTTGTAATCTAATAAAGAGTCTAAACATGAGGTTTCAAACCTCTTACTTCCAAAATCGTAGACTCTCCATATAAACTTTGAACCCCTTAGAGGGTGAATTTTGAAAAATACTTTCTTAGTGCACCCCTAGACCTTATAAGGAACCTACATGCTAAATTTGGAATTCCTAGGACCAGCGGTTTGGGCTGTGCGTTGATATGTCAGTCAGTCAGTCAGTTTCTTCTTTTATATATTTAGATAAGCGTTAATGACTATCAAGGTCTTCGACGATCGAAAAGCGATGACTGAATGACTACCTGGTCTACCTGCGCGGCACGGGGTTGCGGACCCGCGGGGCTGGCGGGGGTGAGTGAGCCGCCGCCGATCGCCGTGACCACGGCTGCTAGCCGTGTTTCGTTAAAAATGAGCAACGCTCTTGTTCGTTTCAAATTATACGTCTTTTGTTCGCGAAAATTAATTAAAAATGCTCCTCTAATGTGTTTCCCGAAAGTCCCGAAAGTACCGGGATTTCTATTTTGACGTCCCGGTTCTTTGCTTGACTGAAAATCCCGGGAAATCCCGGTACTTTCGGTTCCGGTATTTCCCGGGAGCAAACCCTATTCGTATCGTACACGGCGCGCTCAAATTCAAGCGCGCGATGTACCTTTTGCAGGAAGAAAAATACTTCATTATACTGTGCTGAAGTGTTCAGATGTTTGTGACGTTTGTTGTGCTTAAGGTGCTTCTAAACGGGCTATATTTTTCTGCAATTTGTGGCTGGCAAGTCTTGCTCTCTTTTACTTCGTATGCTAAAACAAGATGCACATAGTTGCCGGGCCACAAATTGCAGAAAAATATTGCCCTTTAATAGTAACATTGTATATCTAGGGCGGTAAGAAAGGCATTACAAACGAGTGTTTGTTATAAGCCCAAGACGAAGCCGAGGGCTTTAATAACACGAGTTTGTAATTCCTTTACCGCCCGTGGCACACACAATGTTTTTCATAACACTTATGAGGAAATCTAAATAAAATAATTTGTTCAAGGTCGTCATAACTCGTCACGTCAACCCTCATAACCGAATCTTGTTAGGGTTGCTTGAGATGAGCAACACAGTTGCCACAGTTTGATGAGCCACATAGTTTCGAGTCTTATTTTTGAGTGGACAGTATAGTTAGTCTAGTCTAGATTGACATAAATACCTCGGAACCACTTGTTGCGTTTGGTGCGGGTGCAGAACTAAACCCCGAGGATTTTCAAGGAAGAGAAAAGCATAGCGATTTCTTTTAATTAACATATGTAAATGGATATAAAGTCGCGAATTTAAATTTCTCTGTACTTTTGGACAGTTTTAGCAAATATTTAAGCGAACGCCCTCATCTAATACTGCAACCCTGCAAGGCAACATTCACAGCGTCCGCCAATGGCAAGGCCAGACTGTATCGGCCACACCCCTCGCTCGTACATTGCACATGCACCCCCACCCCGTAATGTCATCGCACTCTTACCGAGAAATACTCTGTCAAACAAAATAATAAACTTCGCAGTTCGCAAACATTTGATGCAACTATTTCACAACGTAATTTTTCACAACTTAATGATAATTCAAAAATGACTTCGTAAACCAATTTTTTTTTTCGCTAGTCGATAAATTTCACGCTCAATTATTAGGAAACTTTTGTACCGCGCTGTACAAACGAAGTCACTGTTAACTGACCACCCATAAACTCTAACCTAACACGTGACAATAAAGTTGACATTCGTTTACAAATGTACATATAGTTAACAGTGTGTTCGATTGTACACAGTATGGAAAATTACAATTTCTTCACTATGTTGATCTAAACATATTTTTCATCACACTTGCTCGAAAATGGTGCATTACACGTAGGTTTTGCGGGCCGTAAATGAGCTATTACGCCCTAGGGCGTAATGGTTTTCTTTTTAAATTTGAAACGCTGGTTCTGTTTTACTCTTATTTGTCATGTTCAAAGGAAACGCCAACTTACTTTTTTAACTTTTATCACTGAAATATTTATTTAAAGAGAACTGGTATTGCAAATACATGTAAACACATATTTCTGTAACATTAATTAAATGTTTCAATAGTGTATTTCAGTATTTTGCAATTATAAAATCAACCGTTTTAGGTCTGTACCGCTATGGTTTCCGAACGTTGCGCATTGTCTATGGATATGTCACTAATGTCACTGTCAGTTTTACAATTTTATTTAGGTTAAGTAAGGTTAATTTTAATTAGATTTCCTCACAAGTGTGATGAAAAACATTGTGTGTGCCACGGGCGGTAAAGGAATTACAAACTCGTGTTATTAAAGCCCTCGGCTTCGCCTCGGCCTTGTAACAAACACTCGTTTGTAATTCCTTACCTACCGCCCTTGATACACAATGTACTATTTAGTATTGGGCAAGGTGGCAATATCCCATGGCCTAAACGTTTCTCAGGCCGTTGGACTTTTACAACTGGGGACGGGCACAAGAACTTGTCTATGCAACGGAAGCCAGAGAAGATTTATCCCAACGCATACAGAAGGCATTTCGAATAGTTTGTAATTGATTGATGATTAATTGATTATAATTTAAAACGTTGTGATTAGTATAAATAAGCAATATTATAATTAAAATTTGATTATTAATATTTCTGTTTATTTACATAAAAACCTGCACATCGAAGATCAGCCTAAATCATCCCTATTACACAAAGTTATCAATTAATTGAATGAAAGCTTTTTATGGCATAATTGCACATCATGAGAAAAAGTACCGACGAATTATATTTTGAAAATAATTTTAAGTACCGTAGAATGGGGTGAGTAGGCTTCGCGGGGGGAGTTGGCTTGCGAATCCAGAATTTCATTTTTGAGTAGTTACTTTAATTTTTGGGCTTAGGTTGCTCTCAAAGTAATTTGATTATATTTTTAGACATATTTTTTCTTCTTTTCGCAACATTAAGCTGCCAAATCATACAATTTTGAAACACAAATTCACTGTCAAAGTTGATGCTCGAAATCGGCGGATTTTTAGTTGAATTTAACTTTGTTTTTAAGTGATGTTTACCAAAGTAAGTGTTCATCCACCTTTCGGATATCGTTTATATACTTACATGGCTTATTGGAAACAGAAAAACTTAAGTTATATTTTCTTTATTTATAATGGTTTTAACATAGAAAACGATCCAACCACATTTGACGATTTTTATGGGGTGAGCAGGCTTGTACTGAGGGGTGAGTTGGCTCGACAACGGGGACAGTTGGCTCATGAATGGGGAGAGTTGGTGTTACGAACGGGGTGTGCTGGTTTGATAGAGGGGGGAGTTGGTGTTCGTAGTTCAGGGTTGTCGATTTACAGAAGTCATGCTAGTCATGTGTTTGCACACAAAATTGTGACACTACGGCGATAGAATAGACGTTTCTGTCTGTCGACGTGTCATAGTGTGTCATGCAGGTCATTAAATATCATATTAGTGTTTTTGATGGGATTCACCTTACTAATTCCATATAGATCAAAATATATTTTTATAAATTGATCTAAAAAACTATTTATACGTCATAAAATAAGGATCACTACTTAAAGAAAACATTAAACCGGTTAAAGTAGAAGCATAAATAAAACAATTTTGCTACGTTAATAAAAAATTCTCTTGACAAGTCGAGCTATTGTCTTGATCCGAAAGTGTCAACCCTAGCAATTTTTTCATCTCACCCCATTGCTAGGCCTTCTCACCCCAACTACGGGGTGAGCTGGCTTTGCCTACTATTATGAATTTTTCGTTGAAACTATGCAATGAAGCAACAAACTATCATTGACAAACTGAAATTCTTACCTCCGGAACACTTTTTTTGTATATAAATCAATGTGCCACATATAAAAATAAACTTTCATCCAGGTTTGAACTTCGATTTCCAGCCAACTCACCCCGTTTTACGGTACAATTAGTTATTTTTTATTGCAAAATAAAGTTTACCTTAAACTAAATTTTGCTTAAATTTCACTTTCAGGAGTCAATAAAAAAATGGCGTAACTTGGTTATAATCTGATTAATCTGTCACCGTATATAGTTTAGATGGGGAGTTCCCTCAATTCCTCAGGGATCCCATCATCAGTACTGGATTTTGGACAATTGGGATCAATCTAAATAACATGTTTTTTCTAACACAATACCTACTTTAGGTAACGGACTAAAGGTGAATTGTTCTGTTGCTGTTTCTCGCGACAAATATGAAAATAAAATACCTATGACCCGCTTAGCCCTGAGGCGCCGCATTATATTTCCATAAATTTTGAATCGATGACGTAAAAACTCTAAAGCTGAGCACCCACGGAACACACGATCTCGCGAGCATACCTGCAGCTTAAATCTATACCACACCACCTACGCTCTGAGAATAGTAGCAATATACGCCTAATATTTCCCACAAGACTTGAAGCCTCCACATTACAGAGCGTTCCAATTTACGATGTTCAACGCCTCAAATCTTTTTGCCTGCTTAGCCACTCAAAAGGTAATAAAACCTCAATACCACTCCCATAGCCATGAAACTACAAAATTTTGAACAATGTATATTAAACATGTCCATTTAATGTTCAAAAACCGCTAAGAAATCTGCACGCACAATATCGTCGCACCCATCCATGGTAAATTTGCGAATATGCAATATTGGTGAACTTGGATTTTAGACCTAAACCTATACTTGCCTATATACAAATTGCGATTTACGATCGAATTTGCGAATCTCTCAAAGTGGTGGTGGGGTTGCGACGTTATATTCATCCCTTATTTTCCCTTTTTGATGATATACACTATGGTCATATGTATATATTTCTGAATATGTTATGAAACCGTTAATAACACAGGCCTGTGAAATTTAACTATTTTCCCCATTGCAATATTTGTCGAGTCTTCGAGTCGGCACTCGGAACTCACGTGTCATACTTTCTGGCGGAGACATGCTGGTACCGTACCGAAATCAAAATAGCATAAAAAAATTTACTAAATTGTACGTTAATTAAAAAAAATTGTACTAAACATACTTACGAGAAAACAACGATTAATCTGTCACCGCTAGGATGTATATTTTCTGGCGGGAGCTATTTATTTTACTATGTTGCCCTCGAGTTTCCGACTTTCTTATGAATCAGTAAAAATGTACGAAAAATGTGCTAAATTGTGCGTTAGTTAAAAAAAATTACTACACATACTTACGAGGAAAAATGATTAATCTGTCACCGCTAGGAAGGATACTTTCTGGAGGGCGCTATCTCTGTTGTACTATGTTGCCGTCGAGTTTCCGACTTTCTTATGAATCAGAAAAAAAATACGAAAAATTTACTAAATTGTACGCTAATTAAAGAAAACTGTACTACACGCACTTACGAGAAAACATCGATCAAAATGTCACCGCTAGGAAGCATACTTCCACCCCTATTTTAACCCCTTTAGGAGTTTCGAAAAACTGTAAACTGCATATTAAAGTACGAATTTAATAATTTTTTTTAGACTAATATTTATCAATATGTGCATGGTAAATTTGCATACACCCGCCGTCCCAACGGGCGTACCTCCACATTGCAATAAATTCACGAACGGAGTTTTTTAAACAGCGTACAATTTTGTACATTTCTCGTAAATACTCGTATTTACTGATTCATAAGAAACTCAATTCCTAAAGGTGTTAAAATAGGGGTAGTAGTCCGTCTATTGCACTTTTGGCCGAGACTTAACGTAGTAGTTTTCACCCCTACTGCGAGCTATAACATTTTATTTATATCCGGTAAACTCGGGTTAGCGTTTTTTAAACTGTTCCAAATTTCAAATCCATAGCAGCGGTAGTTCCTGAGATATTTGGCTGTGACAGACGGACAGACAGACAGAGTCGCACCTTAAGGGTTCCTTTTTTACAATGTTGGTACGGAACCCTAAATAGATATGGGGACTGTCATCGTTAGATGGTCTCTTCAACTAAAATTAACAAGCGAATATTAATAATGAGAAGATAGAAAAATTACAAAAAATTAAATGTTTTGTTTGAGGGATTTCCTTTGAATGTTAGGTAGGTACTACATATTATTACATCCCTTTGCGAGTTTTTATATTAAAGGTTAAATTAAAAATACTAAAGTTAATCAACATAAAAATTAAAACCCCAAAAAAAACTGTTTTCTTGTCCATAACATTCTCTTAAGAATAGTAAACGTTCCGAATGAGAATTGAGATAGGATGTGATAAATGGATGAGCGCTCAATAACAGTTCGTAATCGGATGTCAAAATATGTCCGTCGGCATCTCCGATACGAACTGATATTATTAGTTAACGGGTCAAATTATAACAGGCATGAGATTAACGGTTTAAGTTCTGAATTACACTACAGGAGTACCCAGAACGTAGGTACTATCAACGGTTTGAAGCGTTAGATAGACATGAACGACAATACTCTTCACTTCTCTCGCGAACAATAACATCAAATTCGATATTGTTATG
Organism: Eudemis profundana; assembly: GCA_947034925.1. NCBI lineage: Eukaryota > Metazoa > Arthropoda > Insecta > Lepidoptera > Tortricidae > Eudemis > Eudemis profundana. Next base: position 35,926,024 of record OX344794.1, read on the forward strand.
ATTATGTACTTATGATCAAAATTCAAAAATCTCTGAAAAACATAGCAATTTGAATTGACCTCAATTCTAATATCAGTCGAAATGAGGTTTATTCGAATGGAAAGGATAATTGCAAACAATTTTGACAAATCTCGCACATTCCTTGATATCGAACGATAATGATAGTTAAGGCCGACTCTAGCTTCTCTGAATTTATTTTATTTAATCAAGAAACAAACCGTCATGTAGTTATAAATAATACATAAAAAATCTTACGCAATAGACTTATCTAAATATACACGGTGTAACATGACGAAACCGAATAATTTTAACAGCGTATTCATGACCATATTTGAAGTTAATAATGTCATACAATGTTTGCTGGATTCAGCTTGGTTTTTGAGATACCTATTTGCGTTTTTGTTTAAACAAGTTGTAAATAAATCTCCAGTACAAAGCACCCTTATGATTGCACTTTTACGTAAATCCTGCTTTGAAACAATTTGTCTGACAAGGAAAATTCATTCTTATCCTAAGGTTTTGTTTTACTGGTGAAGGAAAATTAATTATGTATGAAAACATTAAGAAAAATTAAAATCATATTTCGACCTGGGTTCATATAACATTTTTTTGCTTCTTACGACCTCAGGATTACGCTGTCAAAATTATTCGGGTTCCTCATGTTACACCCGGTATAAAAGAAGAAACTGACTGACTGACTCGACTGACTGACATATATTGTATTTGTAGAGTTTACGATTTTTGAAGCAAGAGGTTTTAAAACTTCATGACATTCAAATAAATGAAAAGTAATTTCACCTTTTTTGAAATACATCCACAAAGGGGTTTAAACGGGGGTTGAAAGTTTTTATCGGGACTCTACGATCTTTTTAGATGTTTGAAATATCATGGTTAGATTCTTCATTAGAATCAAAATAAAGTGATTTCATCGTTTTTCGAAATTCATCCTCCAAGGGGTTTAAATGGGGGTTGAAAGTTTATATATCAACGCACCGCCCAAACCGCTGGTTCTAGAAACTACAAATCTGGCACGTAGGTTATTTTTCAAAATTTACCCCCTAAGGGGTTCAAAAGTTGTATTTGTAGAGTTTACGATTTTTGAAGCAAGAGGTTTTAAAACTTCATGACATTAAAATAAATGAAAAGTAATTTCACCTTTTTTGAAATACATCCACAAAGGGGTTTAAACGGGGGTTGAAAGCTTGTATCGGGACTTTACGATCTTTTTAGATGTTTGAAATATCATGGTTAGATTCTTCATTAGAATACAAAGAAAGTGATTTCATCGTTTTTCGAAATTCATCCGCCAAGGGGTTTAAATGAGGGTTGAAAGTTTGTATTGTATCGGGACTCCTACGATCTTTTTAAGTAAGAGGAGGTTAAGAGACGTTACTGCTTAGGGGGGACTCCCTCGCGCACGGCCGCTTTAACGTGCCTTAGGTAACAATGTATAGGCGTACTATTATTAGCCTGCGGTAAAATATGTGAATCTGTTAACCACTAACCAGTAACCACTCAGATTAGTCAAAATCATAAGTTTTACCGTCGTTCCAGGTAGGGAATGCAAACCGGTATACCGGTTTACCGGTAAACCGGTCAAAAATGAAGCCGGTAAATTACCGGTAATTATAACCCCAAACCGGTTTTTACCGAAACATATATAAATAGATAAATATTGGTTTACGCTGCCGTTTATAAATTTATGTACTACGAAACGCCTGTACTTTATCGAAATCCAATGATTTTATGTGATTTAACGATTTCATTTACTTTTTTTTGCTTCAAAAATGTTGAAAAAGTTTTTTATTCCTATCTTTCCATATCTTGTCTCCTTCTGCCTTTCCGATCCTTCTGCGAATTTCCGTCTCGCAAGAGCCATTATTGCTTATGTTATGCTGGAACCCAGGTATACAAAGTTGTCTGTAGTTTCTGAATTGAACGTTCCGCTGAGCTCCAGCTTGCCTGAGCGATCCACGATCATGACTTTAGTCTTGGATCTGTTAATTGCGAGGCCAAGTTCTTCGCTAACCCATCTCATTCTATCCAAAAAACTGACCATCTCGGCTTCATTTGCTGCTAAAAGGGTGGTGTCGTCAGCATATCGCAATCTTGCGACCTCCAACAGTGATGCCACCATTCCAGCCGTCACATGTTTTCTGGAGTGATTAGATCTCTTCCCCGAAATCGTTAATTCCGCGTAGCAAACTTTCCATTCGCATTTTTCCCCACTCGGACTTCTTCCCGCCACTTTTTTTTCTCATTTGCTTGCCTCCTCATTCTCAAATATAGCCAAACGATATTTTGTCTATGGCGAAAGTTTCCCAGTCGCTTCTTTTTGCAATAGTTTTGTTTCTTACGCGATATTTTTCCGAAACTCGAAAGTTTCTATGTAATTTTTTCCGCAGTAACTCATTTTTATAAATTAAAGTAACAAATCAATATGCAATTCAGCTAGAAAACATGAAAATAAAGTTTATTTAGGTAAAGAAGAGTAGTGAAGATAAAATGGCAGAAGATAAGGTAATATATATCATGGATAGGTACCTAATATGATTTCCTAATAGGTACGTACCTATTCCTCTTAAATTCATCGCCAATATTAGAAAAAATAATTACCTATATTTTATTAGGAAATCATATTAGGTACCTATCTATGATATATATTACCTTATCTTCTGCCATTTTATCTTCACTACTCTTCTTTACCTAAATAAACTTTATTTTCATGTTTTCTAGCTGAATTGCATATTGATATGTTACTTTAATTTATAAAAACCGGCCAAGTGCGAGTCGGACTCGCGCACCGAGGGTTCCGTACAAACTCATAAGTAGATACATGAATAGTTCAAGAAAAACTATATGGCGATTAGTTTAGTAGGAGCAAATAAGTATGTGTTAAGATTTTTGCAAATTTCTCAAAAACAGTGCAAGTTAGGAAAACCGTTATATTTTTCCTGTAATATATAGGATGACATTAATAATTGGTAATTATTACAGATTTTTCTGTTCAGTAACTTCGAAGATAATAGGGGGGGAACGGTATTTTTTTTAACGTTTTTCGCCATAAATCAAAAACTACTTATTTAAAAAAAAATACAAAAATACTGTTTTAATCTACAAATTAAGCCCTTTCATTTGATACCTCACTCGATATAATAGCCCTCCTTTCAATTTGCAAAGTCTCATTACGGACCCCTTTAAAAAAAAAGTAAAAAAGTTACAAGAATTTTTTTACATCCTATAAGCTCGGGTTAGCGGTTTTTAACACTATTCCAAATTTCAAGTTGATAGCATCAGTAGATCCTGAGATATCTTGCTGTGACAGACGGACAGACAGACAGACAGACAGACAGACAGACAGACAGACAGAGTCGCACCATAAGGGTTCCTTTTTTACCATTTTGGTACGGAACCCTAAAAATGAGTTACTGCGGAAAAAATGACATAGAAACTTTCGAGTTTCGGAAAAATATCGCGTAAGAAACAAAACTATTGCAAAAAGAAGCGACTGGGAAACTTTCGCCATAGACAAAATATCGTTTGGCCATATTTGAGAATGAGGAGGCAAGCAAATGAGAAAAAAAAGTGGCGGGAAGAAGTCCGAGTGGGGAAAAATGCGAATGGAAAGTTTGCTACGCGGAATTAACGATTTCGGGGAAGAGATCTAATCACTCGTTTTCTGTACAATGTACTCGCCGTATATATTGAATAGGATGGGTGAGAGGATGCAGCCTTGTCGGACGCCCTTACGAAAACTGAACGGGTTCGATGTAGTCTTGTCGACTCTCACTATTCCCTGGCTGTTGTAATATTGCGACTGTGAGGTGTCGAGGTACACCTAATTCCGTCAAAACCTCCCATAAACAGCCCCAGTCGATACAGTCAAAAGCCTTACTGTACTTAGTCGACGAAGTACATGATGACTGGCGTGTCGAACTCGTAACATTTTTCCACAATTTGTCTGATATTCAGTATCAGCTCCCTAGTACCTACCTTTACCCTTCACAAAACCCGCTTGCTCTTGCGGGATTTGCCAGTCTAGATAATGACGGATCCTGCTGTTCATCACGTGAAGTAGGAATTTACTGGCATGGGAGATCAGAGCAAGGATACCTACGGTAGTTATCGCTTTTTTGGTCGGTTGCAGATCTTGTGCAAAAGGTCAATTCCCCTGTCACCTTGGGCCTTGAGAATTTCGGACGGGGTATTATCCTGTCTTGGGGCCATCTTAGTTTTAAGACGATCAATTGCTGCCACTATCTCGGACTTAAGAATATCAGGTTCCAGGTCCATGAGATTCCAAACCATTCCTTTGGTTTTGATAGTTGTTGAGGACTTCTCATACAGCTGCTCACAATATTCACGCCAGCGCTCTGCAATTTTGTCAAGTTCGTGCAAAAGTTGCCCATCGGAGTTTTCTATGACCCAAGATTTGGGCTTAAACTTTTTGCTGAGCAGCCGGGCTTTCTTGAAGAGATCTGATGTTTGCATCTTCATGGCATGAGACTCAACCTCGCGACAGATGTCCATGATGAAGTTGTTTTTGTCTCTACGGCATTCCTTCTGGATCACTTTTGATAGACTGGAATATTCCTTCATCCTCTTAGGATCTTGGAGGCTTTTGGCTTTCATGTCTTTCCTGTGTTGGACTAGGTTCCACGTTTTTTCAGTAATCCATGTGGATCTTTTATGGTTCTTTTCTCTTTTAGAAACGATGTCATCCAAAGCCTCGTTTACTTGGGCTTCGAAGTGCTTCCACAAACACTGATTATTTGAGTATCTCACAAAAGCGTTTTTCAATATAATCTTATTTTACACGATGTGGGTTGTTTTTTAGGGTTCCGTACCCAAAGGGTGCCAACGGAACCCTATTACTAAGCCTCCGCTGTCTGTCAATCTGTCCGTGAGTCACAGGGCTCTAATTTTGACACCGTAATACGTAGACTTGAAATTTTCACAGAATATCTATTTCTATTGCCGCTAGAACAACAAATAATAAAAACAAAATTAAATGAAAAAGAAAAGGGGGTACCCATATGGGAAATGTGCTTGTGTCGATCAGTCACAGGACTGTATCTTACAGGACCGTAATAAAGAGACTTGTCATTTTCACAGAATGTGTAAATGTGTTGTCGCTGAGAGATCAAATAATAAAAAGAAAAATAAATCAAGAATACAAGAAACGTGTTTTTTGGCATTTTTTGCTCGATTTTAATACTGATAGATACTTAAAATGTTTATAGAATGTGTGTTTCTATTGCCTCTATAACAACACATAATAAAAACCAAAAATAAAGTTAAAAATAATAAGGGGGGTAAATGAATGTGTTTTTGGCGTATTTTTGCTCGACAATGGTACGGAACCCTTCGTGTGCGAATCCGACTCGCACCTGGCTTGATTTCTTTTAGTTTATGGATGGTTATTATACAGAAATCTTAAATTAAACAACATTTTTGCAGCCTTTTACTTCAAATCACCAATACCGGTAATTTACCGGTTTACCGGTTTTGAACTACCGAAGTCGGTAAATTACCGGTTTCAAAATTTTCCCGGTAATTGCATTCCCTAGTTCCAGGTAACTTCAAATTCGGCACCCGATATTCAAATTTAACGGACGAAGTTGCGAGCAAAAGCTAGCCACATTATAGGACTATGTATTGTGGTGTACTGCTATCGGACTTTTGATTTGCGTGCAACTGGACTATTCGAAAATGCACTGTGTCAACTACTGTCCTGGAGAGCGTGCTCCATGTATTAAAACCATGTGTTATATTAGATTTAATGCCTTTCATTATGTAACAGTCACGATAAACTATTATTATTGCACACCTCAAAATATCTATGCACTTTCTACATTTATTAAAGTGTATTCATTTCACACAATGGGGATCGTTCAACAATTACGTGATCATTTTTGGCCGTTTTTTTAACCCTAACCGCTAATGCAGTCATATTACAGAAAGGAGCCATCTAAGGATGAAAAATTCAAATTTAAATTGGCTTTACAATAATGTTCTCAGGTCGATGACTAAAGTAATTTTATTACTTTTGTAATTAAAATTATTTCGAGCTTCTACAACACCTTTTTCATTTTATAGAAAATTTCTTTAGCTAACAAGTTATAAAATGATGACGTAATCATGGATTCTTTCCCCCCTCCCTCCAAATAATCCAGATGTATATAAAAGCACCCGACCCCCCCCCCCCCCCCTTCCGGTGATCACGTAATTGTTGAATGATCCCATGGCTAACAACGTACCAATATTCTTGTTTTTCCTGCTTTCGCAAACATGCATTCTGTTTCTGTTTTGAACAGTTGCAGTTAAGTCTTCATGCAAATAAATAATTCATGGACGTGATCTGGGCTGGCTCGATAAACAATCTATGACGTCGTTGAGTGTATTAAACGATCCTTTGCAAAATGTATTTGTCACATGAACATATGAACTACCCACAGGATACAACATTGTTGCTCGTTGCATTCATTTTTCATTCCGTCCTGTGTATGGCACTGCTTTATTCAGCGTCACTGAATTCCTTATCTCTCTCTCAAACTCAATTAGTTGTTTTATCGTCACAATACAAGTCGGTACCATTAAATACTAGTGGTGGTTCTTATTTTGCCCATTTTTATAATCCTTGGGGAGTAACCCTTACCTGTGTGATACATTGCGTAGGTACCGACCATATCTGGGGGCACGGCAGTGCCCCCGCCAAGTCGAGCAAAACAAAAGTACGGCCGTACCATCTTTTTCTCGAAGCTATTCAAGCTATTTTCAGCCTCCCGTAATTTTGTACTGGCTAAAGCATCCTGAATTTTCGGGAATATTTTATTTTTGAGAATAAATTATAACAGAACTCTACTAAATACTAAATAGTACTCAAATTGTACTATTTAGTACCTAGCATAGAATAATTGTACTTCTTCGTAGTTACCTTATATACGATGTTTAAACTGGTCCGTACAGAACGTACTCGTTCAGTACCGACCAGCAGCTAAAAATGCGAATTCAAGTAACGATACAAGACGCCGATGTAAAAATTGTACTCAAAATGTACCTTCAGGTTTTAATACTAAACTTAAAAAAAAAAAAGATCCAGTCGTTGTTAATTCGCATTACAAGATTCTCAGTACACTACTTCCATACTAAACTTTGTCTGGGGGTGTAATTTTTTTTTTTATGAATTTAAAAAATTAAATAAATGTGTACCATTAACTTATTTATAGGCACTAAATATTAGCGTAAAATATTCTGGTTATAACACCTGTTACTAGGTGAAACCGAAGTTATCCAGCCACCCCGACCGTCAAAATAAGCTTTATTTGAGATATAGTAAAATTTTTAGCGAGGTACAAGTATTTTCATGTCTGGTACAAAATACTAAAAAAAAGGGTACAGAAACCTGGCATAGCCCAAATTCCAAAACATCTCTCGTAGTCCACTCATTCTGGCCGTCACCAATTTAAACTGATCCATGGTCAGTGGGGAGCATACTCACTACGTACCGACCAATCTTAACATTCAGTCGGGTATACTGCTCGACCCATTGAGGTACAATTTTTTTTAAATGAGTAATAATTTGGTAACAATTGAGTACAATTATTTGATACCGAGAATAATTCAAAAATACAATTTTAAGCTCCATGGTCCGTACGGAACGTGATCGCTCTGTACCGATCAACTTTTAATGAGAACCAACAAAGACTGAATCATTTTTTTAAAGTGTAGTATTAAAATCTGGAGGTTCATTTTGAGTACAATTTTTACATCAGCGTCTGTTATTTGAATTTGCATTTTTGGCTGCTGGTCGGTACGGAACGTGTACGTTGTGTAAGTACAGGCCAGTTTAAACTTCGTGTATTAGGTAACTGCGAAGATGTAAAATTAATTTATGCTAGGTACTAAATAGTATAATTCAGGGCTAGGATACCTGTATTTCCTCCATACAAAAATACCGGTATTTTTTCCTTTCTTTTCTTTCTTTGATGTATTATTTCATTTTTTAATCTGACAATGCAATTATTCGTAATCATTACTTAAATACATGATTGAGCCCTACGTAAAAGCCGTAAAATAATTCAAAATATTGGGCTATTTCGGGGTTTTTGTAAAATACTGGTTCCAAGTTCCGGTATAATTTGAGTACTGTTATTATATGTTATGTATGATTTATCCTATTCGGTTCGGTCGGTACGCAACGTATCACACTTTATAGTATATTCCTCTTTAATTTGCTAGTGTCGTGTTATCTGACATAATGACACGGAATGTTCTGCGCGCGAGTCTATGTTGGTCTTGGCTGGTTCCTGTACTAGACTTAAATTGAATATGACTTTGATTGAATTCAATATCTCAGAAGGGCATGAGATCTCGAGAAAGCTACAGGCAATTTCGGATTCGGAAAAAAAGATTTTGCCAAAAATTTGTATACATTTCTTCTAAAAGTAATTTTTTTGGCAAACAAGAAGATAGTGGAATTCTTCAGTGAATACTAGGAAATCCCTCTATGGTAGTACGTATGTTGAAGAGATAAGTGATTTTAATATTAAAATCAGCTAAGATTTCCTTTGCCTATTCTGTAAGCATTTCTGAGACTTGACGAACTCACAAGGTAATTATTTTCTATCGTTGATTGTGGGTGTTGCTTTAAAATGGGACCTGACAATTTTACAATTATTGCTTGGCACACGTTTTCAGTAGTAATTGCTTTCGCCGAGTCCGTGACCGGAATAGTTTTTTTTCGTCATAAGATAAGAGGGAAGCGTTTGTCTCCGGGAAATTCCAATGAAATGATAGGCGCGTTGTTGCGTGCGCGCAGGCAGGGAGTCGCTCCGTCGCGCTACTCCCACGAGTCAACGAACGCGCAAAGGAAATGGGACGTCTAGACCAGTGGTGCCTCAATTAATCGGAGGATTGGTCACAACATATGCGCATTACGACCAATGTGGTATCCCGCATGCTATTTGTCTATTTATAATGGCGATTACCGAAGCGTAAGTGCACTTTTTTGTGCACAGCAGCCATCCGATCATAGTTGAAATGACGAACTCACCCGGTGCCTAGGTAACTATACCTATTGATATTTCCTTGGTCGACTAATGCTCTATCTAAGAAACGCCATCGCCATAACAAAAGAACATGTAGTATTACATTACGAGTGCTTTGGTCGAACGCCCATGCTGTCACCAGATCCATGAGCCACCGCGCACACGAACTCGACACTTTTATGTTGTGACTACACTACAATTCCAATTCCAATACGTCGCGCCTCGTTCGACGCCGGCATCTTTCCAGAGAATTCGCAACAAATTGAACGTAATCAAAACGGGTTCGGCTACAAACGGGAGACTAATAATATGCTTTACAAATTGACTATTCAATTCATATAGTTCCTCGGCTCGTGGTCATGTGCGCTTAATGCCCGCGAAGAAGACGAGTGGCATTGTGCGGAAGTCTATAATTCACGTGGTATAAAGGGTGCGACGGGCCGACGAGATGCACCGAGAAGAAAGTGCACTTTCAAAAGTCAGCGGGAGGGTAGGGGCGAGGCAGCGCGTGCTCGGCGCGTGAGCCGAGGACGCGCTTCCTGCACCTGCACTGTCTGCTGCGGCTCCAGGGAGCCTCCTCCAGCATTTCGAAACTTTACTAGTTTATCCTTCACATTTTAACTTCCGCATGCATTACCAACCCAAAAAAAATGTTATTTATTAACTTGTCAATTTTTTATCGGAGACATAATTATTGTGCTGTTGTAAAAGTTGTGTGCAAAAATGTTAAATGAAATATTACTATCAACAACTTAGTAATGGGAATTTTATTGCAAACCTTCCGTTGCAGCTAACGCTGAGTCTATGCAGATTTAACCTTCGTTTTCATGTTTCTTATGCAATAGCTTGTCCCGTGGGCCGAGCCCAATAACTACTAGTCGTGTGTGAGAGTGAGAATCTTATCTCCGGCATGGGCCGCATCGCATGGGATAGGTCATTTCTGTGACCTATCGAGATAGAAGGAAAATGTTCGCCGATTTGTATGAAAACCGGGCTTGTAAGATTTTTCGGTTAACGTTTGATGAAAAGAGCGTACCTAATTTAGAGATGGGAAATGGGAAACATAAAACCGCGCGACACCGATTCTAAGCCATCAATTAGCACACGCGGCAAACCGATTCTATTACCGATTATTTCTATTATATTTCGATGCATAATAGAAATAAATTTACCATATCCTATCCTAAAAACGTGAAAATAATACAGAGCAACAAGATAAAACGGCGTAGCTTAGTAGTTGCACCGAAATCATCACAGAACAGAAAAAACAGTGGTGATGGAAATATGGACAGAAAACTGGACTAATGATTGAGACAGAACGGCGTCTACCAGGAAAAAGTGTCTTATGGCTAAGTACGATGGTACTGACAAACCGTGACGTGCCCTCCGCTAGATGGGCCCCAGTAAAATAGCGACATAAAATTACAAATATTATTAGTACTTTCCGCAGTTTTTTTAATGAAATGGTCAAAATATTCTTATTTGGGTCAATTGCAGAAAAAATGTACCTTTTACTTTTTTTGTCTGATCATGGTGTGTCTTATACCATTTTACTCAGAATCATGAGCACTTTTCATTTATGAAATAAAAAAAGTTGTCCCAAATGTCCCAACTTTGCCGTACAAATTTTGAATCTCAGTTTCGTTACGCTCGAACTAAATATAGGGGAAAATCGTAACAGAACCGATAAAAAAAATCTCAGTTTCGTTACGATTTTCCCCTATATTTAGTTTGGGCGTAACGAAACTGAGATTCAAAATTTGTACGGCAAAGTTGAATTTTTTGCGGGTGCATCACCGGCACACAGGTTATGCTCAACATCAAAATTTTATTAAAGGTGCTGTTTATATAATAAGTGCCCAACAAGTTTATATTTTTAGAAACTAGATTGAATGCGCTACCTTAGGATATTTTTTAATTGGAAATATTGAAAAATTGCTACTAATGTAACGATTTGAATACAAAAAATCCTTGTGGTTTTTACCTTGTCGGTAATACACATATATTTTCATATCAAATTGTACTTAATTAACATAAAAAATGAATTCTTGACATCTGTTTTACTCGAAAACGATACCACATAAGTCCTAGTAGCCTAAAGTGATAAATGAAAAATAAAATCGGATAAGAGTTGTACTTGGTCACATTCACACCACTCTCTCCGCGCACAGGGGAGGAATCTGACTTTCCTCCACATTAAAAAATAATCACTTAAAAAACACTATCTGTGGTGGAAATTTCATGCTTGTAATCTCATGCGCACAATTATATGGATTAGTAACTCTACTAAAGGTAGTTAAGGTAGCTTGAGCCCGCTCTTTCTACTGGCGGCACCCTAGGTTAGGTTTTGTATGATGTGCTATGATCAAAATATTCTTTATTTTCAATGTTAAAGATTATCTACATGGTAATACATGAAAATGTTTACCATATAGGGCCTAAGAGAACAATTTCATGTAATAAAAACAAAATTACTTTTTGTGAGTGCATGCACACGGGCTAAGCTCAACATCAAGAATTTTTATAAGGTACTGTTTGTATAGCAAGGGCCTAACATGTGTATGTTCTTAGAAACTAGATTAAATGTACTACTTTGCGATATATTAAAGTTTTGAGTAAATGTTTTTATGTAATGAGATTTTGGGACAAAATAATCACAGTTATTTTTTACAAACTTGCACAATTCGAGAATATAGATGCTGGTAAGTGTGAGCAGTCAGTCGTTTTTCTCTAAAAACATCCCGAAGTGACTGCTCCACAGATAATCGGTATATAGTCCGTATACATCTCTTTTGGAGTATAAATGTTGATTGAACATCAGTGGAATTTCCGCAGTAAATTATACCATAAGTAAGTAGTGGATAGACATTTCCAAAGTAAGCATTTCTTACAATGGTCTCCGAGCATATTTCGGATAAAATAGATAGAGCCTATCAGTTGCTCGAAATGCTATTACTAACTGATTCGACATGTGCTTTCCAGTTCAAGTGACAATCTACTGTCACCCCTAAAAGTCAAAGGCTTGAGAGTTGAGACATATCAAGAAATAAAGCAACGCAAGGTTTCTTTTCATTGTGTGCGTGTGGATTGAGTGAGCACCCTTCTGAAAAAAGAAACAAAATGCTGTTCATTTAGTAAAAGTTCTAAAACAATTGTAAAACTAATAGGCCGCAAAGTACCTCGTTTCCGGTGCGGCTTGACACTATTTTTTTTTTAATTTCCATTCCACATTTATTTGGGCCACAGCATCACGGCACGGCATTCAGCCATTAATATTAATTTATAAAATAATTTTATTTATTTAAAATTGACATGAACATAACAAATAACACATTATAGACAATTTCCAATTATTATAAATTGCAATCTAAACCACAAGAACATTTAAAATACTTCATCGAAGTATTCGCGGTAAAAATGTAAACTGAAACAGCTTTTGGTTGTATATGGTTTCCGAACGTGACATTTGCATTGTCTATGGATATAATATGTCAGTGTCACTAACGTCACTTTCCGATAGAAAGTTTCTGATTAAAATAATATTTAGGGTAAGTAAGGACCAAGGATATTAGTAAAGTAAGTTTATTTATTTCATTGCATATTTGAGAAAAGCACTATACATACCTCGGCGGGAAATGGGGTTTCCGGCCTCGTAACTATCTGGCCTCGCTTCGCTCGGCCAGGTATATGTACTCGGCCGGCAACCCCTTATTTCCCGGCCTCTGCAGTAATGTACTATTTCGACTTTGCCAGGGGTGAAAAATTATTCACAACCGAAAATAAGGCGAATATAAGCGATCAAAATAAGTATATTTTTATGGAAAAGTTTGGGGAAAAATATTTGATCTGGCAAGCAATATTTTCCTGTGGAAAACGCACTGAGTCATTTATCACGAAAGGTACCACAAATGCAAATATTTATGTCCAAAAATGTATAAAAGGTTTGATTTTACCATTTATAAGGCAGCATGAAGGGAATGTGTTGTTTTGGCCCGATCTGGCTACTGCACATTATGCCCGAGCCACACAAGAGTTTTTGGCTTTAAACAACGTGCAATGTGTGCCCAAAGATAAGAACCCCCCCAAACTGTCCCCAGCTACGACCCATCGAGCGGTATTGGGCATTAGTAAAAGCAAAGCTGCGTAAAAACTGTGCTCCAGCAACATCAGAGGCAGGTTTTAAAAAGAAATGGAAAAAACACGCTAACAAAGTCACCTAAACCACTGTGCAAAAATTAATGGCTGGCTTGAAGAAAAAATCCGCTTGTTCAGCCGCAAAAACCGTAAAACCATAAAATTTATATATTTATTGTAAATAGACATTATATATCATATTACTAAAATAAAATATCCTTGCTATTCATTGGAGTTTAATTAGAGATGTGCCATATTCTCGGAAACGTTCTACGTTTTGTATGGAGCGAGAACGTTCTCGAGAACATTTCCCATACAAAACTGAGAACGTTTCCGAGAATTCCCGACAATGGCACATCTCTAAGTTTAATTGATATCATAAATATACTATGTAAAAAAACTATTCAGTACAGGCCTTAGGTTTAGTAAAATTAATGTGGGAATTTGTAAAATACAAAACGAACCACTAACGTGGCAGGATTTTGGATGATACATTTTTGTGAATGCTCACTCAGTCCACACGTTACAAGTAAGTAAGTTAAAAATGTAAGATCTCAATATTTGTAGTATTACATAAACTATAAATTACTTCAACTTTTAGTAAAAAAATTTACTAAATATCCACCATCTAATATTTTATATTCGTTGTCTATTTTTAAAGATATTCAATTGCAATTGCAAACTGAAGAAAAAAGGTTAATAGAAATTTACTTCAAATCTTGATCAATTAAGAGTAATTCTCATATGTGACGTTCCACGTGAAAAGGTACCTTATGAGGGTTTCTAGTTACGGAGATATTCATTGTTGTGTAAAAATTGTGTTTTTTAGGGTTCCGTACCAATATGGTAAAAAAGGAACCCTTCTGGTGCGACTCTGTCTGTCTGTCCGTCTGTCACAGCAAGATATCTCAGGATCTACTGATGCTATCGACTTGAAATTTGGAATAGTGTTAAAAACCGCTAACCCGAGCTTATGGGATGTAAAAAAAATCTTGTAACTTTTTTACTTTTTTTCTAAAGGGGTCTGTAATGACACTTTGAAAATTGAAAGTAGGGCTATTATATCGAGTGGGGTATCAAATGAAAGGACTTGATTTGTAGATAAAAACACAATTTTTTTTAAATAAGTAGTTTGTTTTATGGTGAAAAACGTTCAAAAAAAATACCATTCCCCCTATTATCTTCGAAGTTACTGAACAGACAGAACAAAAATCTGTAATAATTACCAATTATTAATGTTGTCTTATATATTACAGGAAAAATATAACGGTTTTCCTAACTTGCATCGTTTTTGAGAAATTTGCAAAAATCTTAACACATACGAGGGTGGTTTGATAAGTACCTGTTTTGAGGTATTTAGAGTAAAGTTAGAAAAACCTTATGTTAAAACAATTTGTAGCTAGGCTATTTACTAGCTGAATACACTAAGTATTATTGTTATGGCATTATTTTTTTTCTTAAAAATTAAAAAATTGTAAAGTAGTCGCATGACAGGGTTCTGGGTATCTTTACTAGGGTACAACTTTTTTTCTTTTTTTAACTTGGTGAATACGAATAACTTGCTAGAAATCCAGTGTAAACAATGGTGATAGATCAATAAATAATCGCTATCCTGTTTTTTCCTGAACCCACTTACAAGTTTAGATCGTTAACCCTTTTTTGGTGCTCATTTGGAGCCACACTCTGGTGCTTATCCCATTCTTGTGAATAATGTGTTTAAGTTTCTTAAAATCACCAACACGTAAGTCAAGGACTTTAGCTATCACCTAAATCTTCATCATTGATCACTAGACATGTGGATTCCAATTTTTTATATGTTTTATTAGTCGGTGTCAATTTTGAGCCAATACTGTCAAGAATCGGCTCCTATTTAAAAAAATCTATCTTCTAATAAAAATACTGTGAACTATAAACAGTTAAAGAGTCTCCAAAAACAGACATAATATTTTTTTTTTCATTACCTATTAAATAAAAAAAATATGTGTGGATCTTGCGGCGAACTGTTTTAATTTTTTCATAGTTACGTCCATGTCGTCGTCGGAATCGTGCAGTTTGTGATCCATAATTCAAAGAATAAAGATGCGACAGTATTGAAATTTGGCTCAAATACCTATAAATAATGTGTCATACAATAGCCGGAAACATGAGCATGTCAAGATTCTAGAAGTACTTAAAAACAGGTACTTATCAAACCACCCTCGTACTTATTTGCTCCTACTAAACTAATCGCCATACAGTTTTTCTTCAACTATGAATATATCTACTTATGGTTTGTACGGAACCCTCGGTGCGCGAGTCCGACTCGCACTTGACCGGTTTATTTTATAATGTATTTCCATTTAGTAAATTATATGTTACGACACGTCTTTGCCTATCTTTATTTTTGTTAATGGCGAATGGGTGAATAATATGCTTCTAAAGTTTAGTACAAAAGGTACTTTATGGCGGTGTAATTTAAAAATGTTAGAAATTTTCTGCTATCGATAGCTTATAGCTGTAGATTATTAGGGTATGCTTAACTTCATACCAACCATAAGGTACCTTTGCCCATGGGACGTCACAATTAAGAGTTATTCTCCTAATTGAAAGAAAGAAAAGTTTTACGATTCGCCAAAAACACGTTTTTATGTTTAAAAAGAAATGTTTTTAAAACTTTTTCTAAAAAGGATGAAAGGGAAACATGACAAAGTGGTAAAAAATTATAGAAACCGTATAAAATGTCTTTTTAAAAAAAATTAAAAAGCTTTTTCTAAAATGGTCCAAAATGATGGGCATTCGCCAAAAAGTGCTTTTTTTCTTATTTTTGTCAAATTTTTGAAAAAAAAACAAGGTCTTTCTAAAAATGGTCAAAAAGTTATACGATTCGCCGAAAAATGTTTTAAATTTTTTTTCTAAAAAAATTTAAAGAAACGACATACAAATGTATATATTTTTATTAAATTTTTTTTTTCAATTCCGAATTTGTGGCCACCCATCCCTTTCCTTCCAAATTTTCAGCTTTCTGGAATCATATTGAAAATTTTTGCTTACCATTATGCAGGCCGCATGCTTGTTTGCCACCGTCGTGGTATAAAAAAGAAATAAGCAAAAGTTGCTAGTAAATTTTATTAATGAATTTTATCAACATCTTTATCATTTTTGTATGTGATCTGCCATAAGGTACCTTTTCTACTAAACTTTGAACCCAACTTTTATATAGAAAAAAATTAACGTACAGCGGTGAAACCAAGCTACAAATACACGTCTATTCCTATATTTTACAATTTTGCATAAATTTTGAAGGATTTCACAAAAACGTCCATATCTCCGTAACTAGAAACCGTCATAAGGTACCTTTTCACGTAGAACGTCACATATAGCAGTTTAAATTTTCAGTTTTTTCATCAGAAATCGGGTTTTCGAAAGTGTGCGGATTGAGTGAGCATAAGAAATTATTTGTAAAATCTTAAATACGTTATTAGGTGATCTACAAATTATAAGGGTAAGTTAGCAATTTAGCATAGGTTTTACTAAAGATTTGTATATAAATATTATATGTTAAATGAATACATTACCTGATTTCGTTGGTAGTTTGTGAGAACTGAGTGAGCGCACGTTAAAGGCTGTATCTTTTGATTTATCTTTTTACAAATACAGAGATTAGTTTTACAATTGTTTTAGAACTTTTACTAAATGAACAGCATTTTGTTTTTATTTTTTTCAGAAGGATGCTCACTCAATCCACACGCACACTATAAAATAAAGGCGGTGTTTATCTAAATGACAGTGACTAAATAAACTAACGAGATTTCCCTGGGGCAGGAGTGCCAGGACTCATTGTGAACTAGGGTCGGTAGCCGCTATCAGTTTATTACACTGTCAGAGTTATTAGATACATTACGAATTATTATTTTGCATGCAACTGACAAATAAACTTAGAAACGGCAAGCTAGAATCGTAAGGCAATCCAGATTGTTTATTGCCAGTGCCACCATTGCCTACTAGAATGCTCCAACTACAGTAGGTACTCGAACTGCCATGGAGGCTCAAGCAGCACGTGCAGACTTTCCTGAATGTTCATATGTCTATACAATTACATCTGCCATCGTATGACTAAAACTAGACTAACCTCTACCTCTATCGACTTGAAAAAACACGTTGTCGCGGTCGAGCATGCAGATAGGTACAGAGCGCGGCGCGTTTATGAGCGGTAAGCGATTTATTCACCTTATTTAAAATAAATTAAAATTATATTTAGAGATTTTTTATTACCGGTAAATCGTAATTTCGAATTCATTAAAAGATATTGTACCTATTCCTTACGCATCAGTCGGCGTTTGAGCAGGTCTAGTTTATCCTACGTACCTTACCTACCTATCAAGCAGATTCCAGATTATATTATTATACGAGGTGTAATAATATAATCTAGTTTTCTTTCATCGAAATTATTTCGTTCGAGCGCGAAAATTAGACCACAGCTCATGGTCACTGGGCAAGGTCGGCAGCAAGCGCCCAATACAAGAGGTCGCAGTCCATTGATTTGAATAAATAAATATTGCGGGAGTCGCGGGACTTCTTACGCAAATCGATCTAGTCCTAAACTAGGCAATGCTTGTATTATGGGTGGGTACTAGACGACGATATACACACCTATACATAAATACATACTTAGATAGAAAACATCCATGACTCAGAAACAAATAAGTACTCGTTGTTCATCACACAAATATTTGCCCTCACCAGGATTTGAACCCGGGACACCTCTCGCTACGTAAGCAGTGTCGGCCGGCTCCCCTAGGCTAAACGTGTCGTACCTACTGTTCTGACCAAACTTCAGCATCGCCAAACAATGAATGTTAACTAGGGATTGCAATCCGGTCTGGCGGATCCGGTAATCCGGCCGGATCCGGTACTTTTTGACGGCTACCGGATCCGGTAAAAAAAACGCCGGATCCGGTCGGCGCAAAAAGACTGAAGATACCCCACAACAGACTTACATACGGAAAGAAAATTAAACATTCCCATTCATAGATAAACAATTGGACACATTGAACGCTGGACAACTTCGTATTTATTTTATTAGTATGGATAAAACTCGCTTATTGCTCGCGTGAGCGTTTAGCTCCGTTTTCAGCCTTCTACGTAAGTTTGCACGTTCGCGGGTTTTGATTTTGAGCCTAGACGCGATGACTGCATTTGACTCTTCTGCATAATTATTTAAAGACAATAAAACCTACTAGCGTCGAGGCTGAGAGGGCCTTCTCAGCTTCTGGTTACATATGTAGCTCTCTAAGAAGTAGATTGGGCGACGATACAATAAATACAATCTATTTCTGAGATCATTCTTTCAAAACCAAGAACGCTGATTCTAATTTGGTGAAATGATAAGTTAGGAAAAAACTCAAGAGTCAATATGATTTATTAGTCTGCAAAGAACGATGTCTTTCTTATTTTTCTTTTAATTTATTTGAGACGTTGATTTTGTTTAATGGCCAAAGCAGAAAAATATTTCCTGTAATGAAAATATTGTTTTATTTTTAATATGGAAGTTTTAATTTTGTTGTTATTTTTATTATGAGACAAGGTTTACCATGTGCGCATCTGTAGCTGTGAATGTGGCCGTCAAGATGTCGCACACCGTAAAGATATTCAGAATCTGATATTGCCAATTAATAGTATCTAAATAATACCGATAAAATACCTAGGTGAAAAAAATTGTACCCTTAAACTTTTCGAAATCACGATATACGGTACCGGGCGTTAAGCTGGCGTACACCACTTGTATCTCTGGAACGGCTTTGTTTTCGGAAACATTTTATATCTCAAAAAATAGTACCCTAGGGCCCTGAAATTTCATTTCGCTGCTATCGTGGAAGCCGAGATATTCCATAACTTAACGGTGTACAACATTTTGCACCGTCAAGCTGGCGTACGCGGAAATTTCACATAGAAAGACTTCGGCTTCTACGATACCTAGAGAAATGAAATTATAGGGTCCCAGGGTGCTATTTGAGTACTATTTTTTGAGATATAAAGCGTTTCCAAAAACAAAGCCATTTCAGAGATACAAGTGGTGTACGCCAGCTTGACGACCCGGTAGCGTACACCGTGAATATTATATTTAAAAAAAATTTAAGGCACTATTTTTTTACCTAGGTGTTTCGTCTGTACTATTTGGGTACTATTTATTGGTAGCTTCAGATTCTGGATATCTTTACAGTGTACACCATTTTGACGGTCACGCAGTGTATAAGTTAATGTTGATAAGCCTAAATATGATTGAAGTAGCATCTCAGCACGCAATAACGTAGCAGCAGCTCAGTTTTTCATGTTACTAGGTACTGTGAGAGCAGTGAAACTGTTATTTGACTTATCAAACCTTATTTTTAACACTAAACCATTGCTTCATTAGTTTACTTGCGAAAACAACTCCGCATGTCTACTTTAAGGCCGCTAAACTGGACAAAACGCGTAATGTTAGAGAGACGCAATAGCAAATCTCCAATCCGGCCGGATCCGGCCGGATTGGGGCTAATCCGGTCGGATCCGGCCGGATTGCAATCCCTAATGTTAACTGATTACTACTTACTAAAGCTTTTTCGTAAAAAAATACAGTAAGTAGGTACCTACGACCAACTTACAAAGCCGGGGAACTAAGGGCCATAGAGGGGGATATCAGAGAACCGGATATGTTCAATTTGCATTGTTAGTATCATAGCTCTGTACATACCTACATGAAGAAAGTTGCTACTTGTAACCGTAGAAAGGGGGCGGCAGATTCATAAATCGAAACCACATGATAAGTGAAATATCGCATTTTAGGTATGATACCATTTCGTCGGGAGACAACCAAAACTCATTAATTACTAAATACCTAAATCTCAAATGAAAAGTAACCGTGGTAGAAGAGTAATAAGGTTGACTATCCCTGTGATTTAATTAATGTATTTACTTAGTGAGTTTTTGTTGCCAACTTGCCACCTGACGATTTCTCCCACGATCTAACTAGATTGGCAATTAAATGTGATCGTGTGTTTCAGAATTTTACGATTAATAATTTTAGTGTCAATAGCGCAGCTGATTAGGTAAAAAATTAAAGTGGCGTTGCGATTATAAAAAAATATATAAAATTAAAACTTCAAACCAACCTATTCGACAACAAATGTGAAAACGTAATAGGTATTCGAAAAGTTCGCTCCATTTCTTCAATATCCTATTTTCAGATCCTGACCTATATAACTGAAATGGGACAAGCAGAAAAAAACTACTCCAAATCGCTCCATCCGTCTCCGAGAAGTTGCATAACAAATATACAAAAACATCGAGAACCGTCCTGAACGTCGGGTATAAAAGTGATAGGTACATTGTGATGGGATAGCTCGCAAACCTTTTTTTACATTCGTTATTCTAAACTAAAGTAGGTGTCATGCCCGAAAGCTACAGGAGAGCAGGACAATCGTTTTTATTAGGGATGTAACGATACCGATATATCGGTATCGCCGATTATTCACCCGACACGATTCACGATTTCACCGATATTTCAAGAGCACGAAAAGAACTAGCTGTATGAAAAAAGTTTGCAAAAAGTAATTTCAATTACTCACTTAATTTATGTATTAGTTTATTACCTTGTGCAATGATAATTACTAAATTAATTATATCTTTGGTTCATAATAAAAAAAAAATGAATTTTGAGTTAACAATTTATTTATTTTTACTTTACACTTTCAAGGTTGACTCTCTGTTTCAAGGTTGATTCTCTCTTAAATATAGCCAAGTTTTAGGTATAATAAATAAGGACATAGGTACAAATATCTAAATATTCATTATTTAGCTAAGATATTGGTATCGGTATCGCCGATTATTTACTACAATGATACCGATCGTATCGGTAAAATTATATATTGTTATATCCCTAGTTTTTATAGATCCATTTTTGCAACAATAAAGGTACCTATCATGGAAACTTTATTATCATACAATCAAAATAAACTACCTACATTAAAGATAACAGAACTATCATTGATCCTATTACTCAGTTTAGTCTAAACAGGACGTAATGAGTATTTAAAAAAAAATCGTACCTACTAGACGCGCTTTTATGTATCGGGGCTAGTAGGTATCATAGGAGTATATAACTATCTATGCTTTAAAAAATCTAATTAACACGTTCACTGTCCCGGTGCCCCTAATGTGGGGTCATGAAGGTTTTTTTCAGGAGTCCGTGCTTCCACTATGGGGTCACTTCCCCATACTGATAGCACAGTTGGGACTTGTGACATTGTCCGATAGTCATGTATGGGGACAATGAACATGTTTATACGGGTTAACTTAGGGACCTAATACGTCGGTATATGATAATTAGATCCTCAATTAATTTTAAGTCATCGTTTATTATTTCTTAAAAGAAGACACCTTTCACATAACAATCCACACCTAAAACCTATTAATTAAATCCTAATTAGTAGGTTTATTTCGGTAGGCGACTATGTACAGTAAGTACACTGTGTATACCTATGTACCTACTTTCAACCAGTAACCGAGGCGGAATGAAATGTAACTACCTATACCTAGAAACGATTCCTTTGCCAAATTAAGTATTTTGCACCTATAGTAGTAGATAAAATCTTATCTGTCAAAATCATAGTACCTAGCTTCAGACAATCAGATAAAATGCCGGGCCAAGCCAAATCACATCATGGATATATGCCATGGTTAAACTAGTAAGAATGTTTGTAACAAACTAACTTACCTATCCTCGTAGGTTGGAGAAACCTCGCCGGAAGCCCCCTGAGACAAATCGCCGTCCATTTCGAAATATTTTTCAATCAGTTCGATGGAGCTATGCCAGGAGCTTTGAAGGGATGTAAACAATACGAGAAAGCTGAACGCTCGCGGTAAAAACCGGTACGCGTGGTGCGTGCGCTACGCGGAGTTACGGAGTGCGGTGTAGCTAGAGCGAGCGAGCGAGGTGCCGTGAGCTTGCCGAACCGAGCACTACAAGTACCGGAGCGCGAGCCAAACCAGCAAAGAGTGAACGAACTGCGGGGAGGCGGGGGCGACGGGCCGAGGGCGGCGAGGAGCTGGCGCCAGGGCTGTCACAAACCGTCGCCGTCGTCACTAACTGGGCGTCACATAAAGGGCGGACCAAAATTAGGTCGCTATGGTTACTAAAATTTCTCGATCTAGCTGTTGAAAATGTAATACTTACTTTTTTAAAATCTATAATAAGAAATAACTTTTAAATGAAGCTTAATGTTCTATTTCACCATACACTGTTAGTTTTTAAAAGGTTGTTTAAAAGCTGATTACGCGTGTCAAATGGTTGATATTGACAGCAGTAATCAGCCGTTAATAACTAACAGAGCATGGTGGATTTGAGGCTAAATATTACAATTGAGAATAGAAAATTTAATACCGTCTCAAACCGAGCTCATTAAATATTATGAATATGATAGACATGTCTGCCGAATGGGTGATAGAATGAACGCCGTTGAATGGACGCCGCCAGATGGCTACTGGATCGAAAAGGATATGACGGGATGATCTGGATACGTTTTAAAATGAGTGAAGAATTGGGAATGGAACTATTCGCCGGCACTACCTACAAGTAGCGTGGGATCCATAGAACCCGATTCCCACCGGCTTGCCTATTTTAAAGCATATGGCTGGAGAATCGTATACGATGAGGAGTTCCCGTAAGTACCTACATAATTTTCATTAAATTTGTCGTCTACTTTAACTACAATTTTTAATTATGTTTCAGATATTATTTCTTCCACGAGACAATAAGTTTTATGTTATGGGTGTCACTCAGTTAGGGGGTGACGTTAGATTGGGAAATTTCATGACATACAATCGCTGAATGCATGCCCCCCCCCTGGCTTTATGGGGTGACACCATAGATATACGCCCCGGGTGTTCCTCATTGTATTCCACTTCAGTTTTGTAACTAGAAACTTAAAATTTCCTAAACGAAAACTGTATCAATAACAGACTGAAAACTTTCTCGGCGGCGGCGCCCGCGTCGCGGTGGCGTGGCCTAGGCCCTTGATATTTTTATGGAAGCCGTATTTGTAAGAAAAAATGAGGAAAACCATATTTTAATATCAAAGTAAGCTGTATTTTATTCTAATAAACGAACGGATGACATGAATAACCGTATAACCGTAATTGTTAATTTTCAATTTCACACTTAGGTTTGCAATTTAAAATTGTGTGGGCATTTTTATTTTAAAATGTACGGCTAGGCAAAACTTAAGCTCTGTTTAATATCGTCTAACCTGGCAGTTGGTGACGAAACATATGGAGTTTGACACTAATCGTCAGTTTTGTGACGACCTATTAACTATTAGTTTAACATTTTAGACAGTTAGACATTTTAAATTAAAAAATTCCGTGTGTATATGAGTCGTGGAAATTTTTTCATAAAGGAAGTGATGACTGGCTGTCGACCGAAAGAGTATATTATAGAATAGAGTGAATGGCAGATTGTTTTTATAGACTGACGATAATTTTTTGGTCACGGATCCCCTACATTATTTTAAAAACCTTACAGACCCTTTCCGAATATAATCAGAGAAATAGAAAATCAAGAGCACTTGAAAGTTTGTGTTGTATGCCTAGCCACGGACCCCCGGCTCTAGTATCACGGACTCCTAAAGGGTCCATGGATCACAGTTTTAAACCCTGCTAGCACAACTGTGACGCGACAAATACTACCTATCCCTTTCCATTAAATAGGTATAAGGTGACATGCTGTCTAGTTGTGCTAGCACGGCTAGCTACAGTGTTTGGCAAAAGGAAATGAAAATTAAAATTTCGGCGACCTGTCATGTAACCTAGCACTAGACCACAACGAAAAAAAAAACAAACGACGACGACGGACAAAAAAGACGATTTTAACTACAGATGTAGTGCAAAATGATTTTCCATCGGGAAAACTCGGATCTCAATTGGAATACGATGGCACCCGAACTGTCAATCAATGATTGTATTAAATGAGTGACGTTTTCATATCCAATAATATGGAACTTTATTGGTGTCAAATGTCAAAGTGAAAAATGGCGGCTGTAAGATGGATATTGAAGCTGATTGAGAGAGCACGATAAATACGAACTTTTCCGATAAAGTACGATGGAAAATCATATTGCACGACATCTGTACAGATGTTTATTAATAACGTAAATCTAATTTTCAAAAGAAAAAGCTAATCAGAATTCCCGATCATTTTCTCAACCAATAATATAAAGCTAAATTACCTCGATAAGCTATTTAAGCCAGTGCCGAACTGGCGACCCTAGCGGGGCAGCCGAGTCCTGACGTATCGGTGCGCGGGGGAATCGGGGGTGTTAGGGCGGTGTGACGTGCCGTGCCGGCGTTACCACGGCAACGGCGCCGTTCGCGGAGACGCCCGCGCGCCGGCCGAATGGCCTCCGAGACACGTGGCCTCAGGACCGGCTTTTCTAGCGCTGTAGTTGCCTAGTCTAACGGTTAGCAAACCCAATTTGTCTAATCTAACCGCCCTAGGTATGGAGGCTGTGATGTAGCGTTTATAACAACAGACTTCAAACAAAGAGGAGGTTCAATATTCGTCGGTCGTTTTAAATGTATGTTTCCTGATTATCGCGAAGACAACTGGAGCGATTTCGGAAATATTTTTTTGTTTTAAAGGAGTGAATGATATTGGTGTCAATAGGTTCGAGGAAAAATCAGAAGAATTGTTCGAATATTATAGGCACAACTATAGCGAATAGGGTATTTTTATTTTTGTTATTAATAACAACTCGTGCATTACTTAAGTACCTACATAAATTTTTTTATGCCACACCTGGCCATAAAGTGACTTTTTTCGCAAGCTGCGCGTACGAAAAAAGCCGCTTTCTGGCCAAGTGTAGACATAAAAATAAAATGATGTACACAACACGGGAGGTAATAAAGAAAGCCCTCGATCGCATATTTACGTCCCTCGCTTGCAGCTCGGGCCGCAAACTTCTGCGATCTCGGCCTATCTTTGTATTACCACCCTTGTTATGTAATGTAATGTACTAATTATGTCGATTAGATATTTTTAATTTTGTATGATTTTGTATTAATTATGTGTAGGTTAGGTTGGTATGTGGCGCATTAAATTTAATCTCTTCAGGCTTTTTTATTAATTTCAGGGTGTTAATATTTTTCATGCATCTTACTATGAATGCGACCTAGGTAAACCTACCGGATATACACTCACAGACAATGAATTTGGGTAATTTTCTATATAATTGTTCATAGAAAGTGACCCGAATTCATTGTCCGTGACTCACGGACGGACGGTGTAGGTTTATCCTGCCGTGAGTGTAGTAGCAGGATAAACCTACACCACGTGAAAGAGGATAAAATGTTAAGTAAAACGTGTTCGTTTAGACGTCCTGTTAGCAACAGTGGCCTAAAAGTAAAGGCATGAAAACAAAGGTTGAAAAAAAAACATAACTTGAAGTTTGGCTGACCAAGGTCATCCTAATGTAAATGAGTATATCAATAATAAGGTAAACGTCCGAATGTTTGACACGCTAATGTTCAATAGGAGGACACCCCAATAGATACTGACTTAACATTCAAGATTGCAACTATGGAGACTGTGTCAAGCACTATAGCTTGGCAACTTCGTTTGTGACACTCCCATGTGCAGTAGTTACGGCTGCACAGTAGTTATAACAAAAAGCGCACACGGGATGGAAGTGTCACCAACGAAGTTCCCAAGCTATAGTTTGGATGTCTATCTTACATGTACTAATAAGGAACGTGCAGGACTTATAGTTGGCAGTCAATTCTTTCAAAAGTATACGTCAATTGCTGGCAGCACTAAATCGACAAAAGTGACTACGCGACGCGGAAACAAGTTTCTTGAAAACTGCATAGCGAATCTGAGCGTTTTGACACTTTATTTGGCTAATTTGATTAAATAGCCTATTTAGTACCTAAGCCTAAATGCTAGAGAAATACACTCACGGACAATGAATTAGGGTCATGTACTACGAATAATTATATAGAAAATGACCCGAATTCATTGTCCGTGAGGGTATATGCATTTTTAGCTGATGCCCCCCAATGCATTGTGAGGAGGGTTCTCGAAATATTGACCCCTTCCGGACATCCACATACCTATTTACACCACGAGTGCTCAATCACAGGCAAGGCAAAATATTCAATACACTGTGAACATACCTACTCATACTACAAAAGATATGGGAAATATTGGTGTTCAATGCACATATTCAGAATTTCAAAATTCGTTTGAATGGTCAAGTAAACTAACTAAATAGCTTTGATTTGACTCGTGGCTTCACGCTACGCATGTCTGATATAATACAAGAATGCAAGCAAGTATGCATGCAACTCGTGCAAGCAAGCATGCCATATCTACCGAGCGTCGAAGTTTAATATTTATATAATGTAAGTACTTGGGTAGGTAAACGTCGGTCATCACGAGCTCTAGCCAGTTGAACTTTATCCCAAGGAAAGTACCTATATTATGTTTCAATTTAGGACTTCGGATACTTGAGTGCTAAATTTCATCCGTTCAAACGCTTTGTCGGTGTAAATCTTAGCGATTTATTTGACCACTAATTTCCCCACGGCATCCACTAAAATCGCCTAACTCAATCACCCAGGTGAACATATTTGACGATTTTGTTTTCTAAGATGATGAGACGATTTTTGACATCTTGGGAATCACAGACGACACAGTCCATCAATATGTTCACCTGGGTCATCGTGTCAGGGGATTTTGGTGAATACCACGGATTTATCGTATCATGCTTCCCAGCAGAACCACCTTGGCTTTGATGAATTTAAACACATACCTAGTAAAATTTCTATATAAAATCTATATAATTCTAGTACCAATAAAATAAATCTATGTCAATAGTTTTGGTGTAAATTTGATTGCAAGGTGGTACTGCTGGGAAGCATCCCCCACCATGCCATTTCGATAACTACTCATAATAGTCATAATGTAGGTACGAATACGTATGTATGGTATCAAACAATTCTGTGGAAATTCTTTTATGCCACACCTGGCCATAAAGTGGCTTTTTCCGCACGCTAAGCTTACGGAAAAAGCCGCTTTCAGGCCAAGTGTAGTCATAAAATGATGTACACAACACGGGAGGTAATAAAGAAAGCCCTCGATCGCATATTTACGTCCCTCGCTTGCAGCTCGGGCCGCAAACATCTGCGATCTCGGGCTTTCTTTGTATTGCCACCCTAGTTGTGTAATGTACTATATATTAACTTAGCACCCTCAGTCTCTAATTACATTTTGAATGTACGAAGTTACGACACCATCTTTTTTTAGCGCGTGCAACAAACTGCATTCGTAGGGGGCGTATGATGCTACTTAAGCTCTGTCGCGCGATAATTAAGGGCCTGCTAGCTGATGCGGATTACCCTGAACGGACGCCCGCGGAACGGGCGTCTAATAAGAAATTGTATGAACAACAGCGCTAAGTGAAGCGGGCGCGGGTCCATACTTTTGCCCGCCCGCCGCGTGCGTCCGCGCCAGCTAGCGGAAATAATAAAGCATCCGTTTCGTTCCGACAAATAGTGCTTTTGATTTTTTCTACTCCTGTACTTTTATCTGTCTTTTACTTGGTCACGAACGCTAATATAAGAACATACATAATATGAGTTCAGAAAAGTCTATACTCTATTCCCCATAACAGCACTAGTGTCGTTATAGTCACATTACGATACTGCTAGCAGCCACAGACTTCTAAATCTAGGTTATACTTAGGTCAAGGATTAAGCGCTCAATTACGATAAAAATGCACAACTGCCAACTTAACAAACAATTAAATTCCTACGATTTTTAAGAAAAACAAAACTTTCCGAATTAAATTCATTGATGCTAACATAAAAAAAAGTATTTAAATTATCGTCACTTCGTCTCATTAACCGAAAATAAAAATCATATTAAAAAAAAGTTTACCATAGACAACTGTCAGTCAATATGTCATATTTGCCTTGTTTGGGAGCTGTTTAATTAGGTATGTATTTCATATTTTAAAGCCTAGTCGTAGAAAAAGTATTGTATGCAACGTTGTATAATTAAGTCAAAAAACGCTCATTTTGTCTCTATTTGCGATACTCGCCGCGTTCGCGGCTCGTATCGCAACTCACGCAATTCGCATTTTTTATACCTCCTTATACAACTGTTGCATAAAATACTATTATCCTATACGTATAAACGCCGAATAATGTATCGCCATGCATAATTAAAAAAAAAAAACTTATGATACGTATATACTCGTATTCTATACGCTATATTCTTTACTTCAGGCAAGATATAAAAAAATATTCTCCATTTACTACTTTTTTAGGGTTCCGTACCTCAAAATGAAAAAACAGAACCCTTATTTGACCCAAACACGGACATATATACACGAAAATATATGCATTTTAATCATGGGGGCTACTAGAAAATTAAAACAAAAAAAGTTAGCCAACTATATCGTGTGACATATTAAATGAAAGGGCTCACTATGAGAATCTCAAATATATTTTTTTAATAATTTTTATATCAATACCTTATCTCCGTAACTATTGGACGTAGAATTTAAAAAAAAATATGGAATATAGTCCTACACCTATAGATTACAGGAAAACCTATTAAGAAGTCTGTGCTTTTTTTTTAAGCCTTACTAACTCGCAACCCTAGTGGGCGTAGCGATAATATGACCGGGTGGTCGGCCGTGGCGTTCCCTGGGGTCGAACCAGGTTGCTAGCCGGACTATTCCCATCCTGATTTGGTTACAATGGGATCACATCGGAGGTATACTTTTTCAAACAAAAAATAATTTTCCAAATCGGTCCAGCCGTCTTCGAATAATCGCGTAACAAACATATAAAAAAACCTAACAGACGAGTTGTTAACCGTCCTTCTTTTAAAAGTCAGTTAAAAAGGTGCTCTATTAGGTTTCGATCGGTACTGAATATTGTTTCACGCTTTCCCTTGCCACTCTTAACCCAAATCGGTCGGGATCTATGCTATATAGATGTGATAGACGCCGGACGGAGCCGACCGAGACAAGCGAGGACGGAGCGCTCGAAAAGTGTTTTATTATAGGTACAGCAAAGGATATAACGAATTTACTACGTTGGATAATAGTATTTTATGCAACAGTTGTATAAGTAGGGTCAAAATACGCGAATGGCGTGAGTTGCGATACGAGCCGCCGCGGCGGCGAGTATCGCAAATAGAGACGCCATGAGCATTTTTTGATTGAATTATACAACGTTGCCTACAATACTTTTTCTACGGCTAGGTTTTAAAATATAAAATACAAAATTAAACATGGCGCGCAATCAAGGCTAATATTACTGTCAATATAATAAGTATGTGTCTATGGTAAACTTTGTTTTTAGTTTGACGTATACCGCTAGTGCCACGCAGTGACGAAATGAAATAGTACATTGCTGCAGAGGTCGGGAAGTAAGGAGTTGCCGGTCGAGTGCATATAGCTGGCCGAGCGAAGCGAGGCCAGATAGTTACGAGGCCGGCAACCCCATTTCCCGCCGAGGTATGTATAGTGCTTTTCTCAAATATGCAATGAAATAAATAAACTTACTAATATCCTTACTTACCCTAAATATTATTTTATAACAGAAACTTTCTATCAGAAAGTGACGTTCGGAAACCATATACAACCAAAAGCTGTTTCAGTTTACATTTTTACCGCGAATATTCAGATGAAATATTTTAAATGTGTATTCTTGTGGTTTAGTTTGCAATTTATAATAATTGGAAATTGTTTATAATGTGTTATTTGTTATGTTCATGTCAAATTTAAATGAATAAAACTGCAAAATATAGCAAAAATAGTTTTTTGTTTTATTAATGGCTGAATGCCGTGATGCTGTGGCCCAAATAAATGTAGAATGGAAATAAAAAAAAAATACATGTAAGTATGAAATTCCATTACGTGCCAAGTGTCAAGCCGCACCGGAAACGAGGTACTTTGTGGCCTATTTTTAGGCACGTAATGTCAACACTTCATGCCATGTTTGAGAAAAATACTTTTTATGTTGGCATCAAAGAATTTAGTTCGGAAAGTTTTGTTTTTCATAACAATACCGCATGAATTTATTTGTTTGTTGAGTTGGTAGTTGTGCATTTTTATTTAAAGTTAGTATTGATCGCTTAATCCTTGACCTAAGTTTAACCTAGATTTAAAAGTCTGTGGCAGCTAGCAGTATCGTTTTGCGACTTTAACGACACAAGTGCTGTTATGGGATGGGGAATAGAGTATAGACTTCTCTGAACTCATATTATGTATGTTCTTATATTAGTGTTCGTGACCAAGTAAAAGACAGATAAAAGTACAGGAGTAGAAAAAATATATTACTTAGTTTTTTTATGAACATCAGAGGTTAGCCGGGCGGCGTCCGGGTGACCGGGCCGGCTGAATGGCGGGGTCCCGCGCTTGCGCCTCGCCTATCGATCGCCGGCCACGTGGGCGCGCCCGTGCCGGGCGCACCCGGACGCTACCGCGTGTCCCACGTGCGCCACTCCCGGGCGCGCTATCAACCATCTCCCGACTCACCCCATGCATAGTTTACCCCAGATCGCAACTGCGCCAGCCCTATCAACTCCTATGCTTTGTTGATATTATAGTACATAAACCCATGTGAATTACTCACCTATCTACAAGGATACGTATTGGTTGTACCTACCTATAAACAGTTCAAAATGATTATATTCAAACAAAAATATATAACTAATTTGACATAGACTTTCAACGCAAGCAAAGAGAAATAAAAAAGGAGTAACTTCGTAAATTAATTGTGAGATTTAAAACCTCTACCTACTATGCCTCTATTGATGACGTAGCTAGTAGGTACAAATCCCGTTTCAATTGAATGTCGACTCAAAATTGGAAGCATATGCGTAGCTTACAAAGCGACAGTGTACCTTGAAAGGCGATATTTTATGGAGATTGGCGATTGCGAGTTAGATAAGGGCGGCAATTCGCGCAACCCCAGTGCTGTAAGCCAGCCGCCTTGCGGCTCAAAGCGCACCGCGCCGCGTGGTTGCGACGCCTACACTTCCATCTACCGGGAATACCAACAAATAAGTCGCACTGTTGGCACGGGGGCTCTTTAAAATCCGTCAATCCATTAGGTAGGTTACCTCATTTCGTCTCTACACCAAACCAGTTCCATGTGCATTTATTTTCTATGGTATTGAAAAGCATGTATCAATTTGCATGAGTTTGTAAATATTTAGTAAAGTCAAATGGTCAAGATTAGTATTTTATGCCACACTTGGCCATAATAGTATTTTTTCTACTCCTGTACTGTTATCTGTCTTTTACTTGGTCACAAACACTAATATAAGAGCATACATAATATGAGTTCAGAGAAGTCTATACTCTATTCCCCATAACAGCACTAGTGCCGTTATAGTCACCATTGTATTTTGCGCACTAGTGCTTTTTACTTTCCAGTAGTGATGCAACGAATACGAATACCATTATTCGTATTCGCCGAATAGCAGATATTTACCGAATATTCGTATTCGGCGAATACTACTACGAATATTTAAAAACTAATATGTTTGTACGCAACTCTAATTACTGGCAGACATGGAAAACGCGCGTCGTCGGCACGTAAAAATACGACGTGTGCATGACGTGTGTTCCGTACAAATTCGTGAGTAGATACGTGAATAGTTCAAGAAAAACTGTATGGTGGTTAGTTTAGTAGGAGCAAATAAGTATGTGTTGTTACGTTTTTTGCAAATTTCAAAAAAATGGTGCAAGTTAGGAAAACCGTTATATTTTTCCTGTAATATTTAGGATTATATAAGGTCCTAATTTATTAGTTGCAGATATTTTAACACATTATACTTTACATTAAAATAATGAACTTTAAATAGAAATTAAGAAATCTTTTCATATAACTTTTTTGATTTAATTTACCTAACAAAAAAATTAATTATAATTTCGTCTAAAAATAATCACCATGTGCATTATCACATGTCACAATAACACTATCTGTCATGTCAACAATTGTTTGTCGTAAATGTCGTAACGGTTCGGCGGGAAAACTGCAAATGTCATTAGGATGGGATTGGGCCTGTCAAGTTAAAGTGGCCAGTTACAGTTAAGTGGTACTAGAATCTGTTCAATGAGTTTTCATTTAGTAATCACATTAACAGGGTGTTATTACGTAGCAAATTTGTTTTCCTTTTTCTCCAAAAAAACATCATAAAAGCTATAATGTTTCATGCTTTAATATACTCCAGAGACCGAGTACTATCAGCTGTAAAAATATCTGCAACTAATAAATTAGGACCTTATATTAATAACTGGTAATCATTATAGATTTTTCGGTTCAGTAACTTCGAAGATAATAAGGGGAATGGTATGTTTTTGAACATTTTTCATCCTAAATAAAAAAGTACATGATTAAAAAAATGAATAAAAATGGTTTTGGAATCTATAAATGAAGCCCTTTCATTTGATTCCCCACTTGATATAATAGCCCAACGTTAAATTTTCGACCTCCCATTTCGGTCCCCATTAAAAAAAAAGTAAAAAAGGTATAAGATTTTTTTGATGTCCAGTAGGGTCGGGTTAGCGACTTTTGAAACTATTTCAAATTTCTTCAAATCTATAGCAACAGTAGTTCCTGAGATATCTAGCTGTGACAGACGGACAGACAGAGTCGCACCATAAGGGTCCCTTGTTCACCATTTTGGTACGGAACCCTAAAAAGAAATCGCCTTAAACCAGAAAATCTACAAATTTAGAAGAATAGCAATTCATCAAATAAATTAGTCTTTTATTACCATGGCGAGATATTCGTAATTCGTATTCGCATTCGCCGAATAGTAGGTTTGATATTCGTATTCGTATTCGTAGAAGTAGTATTCGTTGCATCACTACTTTACAGCTAATTTTTGAACACTAAATAACACTTTTATTTGCAATTAAGTAAAGTACAAAGTAATAATAAATATATTTCTTGCTTTTTCATGTCTAAATTTAATTAAATTCCGTTTCTTTTCAAAATAATTTCTTTTGATTAGGCTGAATGGTGACAGCCGGTGCCATGTTTTTGTTTCATCGAATTTTTTTGCAAATATATTCAAAAACGTAGTTCGAAACACGTGCGGAGGTGTTATTTCCACTCGTCCCGAGTATTTACCCTCGCCTGGCGGCTCGGGCTAATACAACTCGGGACTCGTGAAAAATGACATACCTACTTTCCGCACTTATATCAAAATATGTACCTACCTACTATTTTAAGATTAACGGGTTTGTGTCTGATTTTTCTCAGTCTCATCGAACGGAGAGACCAATCGTACGTGAAAATTAATTATCAATATAAATAGTAATAAGTATGAAAGAGGGCAAAATAAGGTTATGAATATGACTCTTGTAATTTCGCGGACGAAGTCGAAGTCATATATTTATCTTCTAATCATTAAATAAGTTCATAATTAAATATTTACCTGGTGTTTAGGCCCTACACCTAATTCCCGGTAAGAGTAACTAAGTAGGGTAATATTGGTAACCGAATAAGCGGGTTATTCCCACCTATTACCACCAAATTGGTTTAGTGGTAACAGCTGGGAATTTTTTTCCCGTCTGTTACCACTAAAACCATACATTTAGTTCTAACAAGTGGGAAACAAATTACCAGCCCTTACCACTAAATACATTTGGTGGTAACATGTGGGAATAACCCGAATAAACAGTAAAGACTTCTTCGTTTTAAATAGATGTACAATAACGAGGCCTTCTCTTAAAAACACGTTTGTTTTTATGGTTCGTCCATAGGTTTGTTTATTTCAGACATTGATCTGGTCTAGACAAACTAGATACTTACGGCTACACGCTGTTTTTTACTTGTTGACGCGTTACCGATTGGCTAGTGGTTGTCCGTGCTGCAAATTCTGCTGCTTCACTTTGAACAACATCTAAAACTTACCTCCAGCCGCCAGGTGGACAGTCATTGCTAGTCTCCTTCAAATGGGTCGCGCTTGCGCTCTGCAGGTTCAGGACGTTCATACTAAAACAATTATTCAACTATTAAATATCGCATTTCATTGGCTAGTCATGGGGCGACCAAACTTAGTGAGGTTGGATGGTCCTGTTTATTGTTTGATCGGGAATGGCACATTTGACACAACCTAGATAAACTTAGGAAGCAAGTCTACATAAGCATAAAATTTCATCAATATTGCTAGACTCGCTCAGGAAAAACCATTAATTACAAACAAATATGTATGTACACCGCACCGTACCCGCAACATAACACTCTATTTTAGCAGATTTTCTCTTGTGTTCATTATTTTAACCGTGATATTAGTTAGACGAATGCACGAACTCTAACAGATAACTACTGTGTGATTTACATACGATACGATAGGTCTTATTGATGTGTAAAATTTAGTGCATGATTCCAACTGTCAACTCGTGATTCTATCGTCAGGCAGGACTGGAGACTGGAACTTGTTTTGAGCATAGTTCTCTTTTTATTTTGGATTAATTCCTACAGATAATTCAATTATGTACCTAACCTACCCATTGGTACCTCAAATGTATCTTACATTAGAAGTACCAAATATCTTGTACGAATTATTAGCTATAGTTCTAAGGAAAGTTTCGAAAAGTATAGAAGCCCCGACTACAAACCCATTGTTTCTGAATTCACAATGGATTGTTAAACGTTATTGCCAGGTAAACACAGGCGGTCGCCTTCTCGGGAAATTGAATTACAACAGTGGAAGCCGCTCACTCAACTTTTCTCGACTTCGCTTAGTTCAACCATTGAATAATAACAAAAAGGAGTCCTTTTTTATTGCGTGAACTATACCCAGGCCAGGGAAAAGATGGGTACAAACACTACAAACAAAGTCACATTTAAGTCAAACAACCATCTGTATACCTTATTTCATTGGCTTAAGATTGATGAATAGTCAATGAAGTGTGTCTTCGATAGTACGCAGGTATATAAATAGTACATTACACAACTAGGGTGGTAAAACAAAGAAAGGCCGAGATCACAGATGTTTGCGGCCCGAGCTGCAAGCGAGGGACGTAAATATGCGATCGAGGGCTTTCTTTATTACCTCCCGTGTTGTGTACATTATTTTATGTCGACACTTGGCCAGAAAGCAGCTTTTTCCGTACGCGTAGCGTGCGGTAAAAGCCACTTTATGGCCAGGTGTGACAAAAAAAATATCATTCATGGTCAGGGGAAGATGTAATAATATATAACACACCAGGGGCGGTAGTGAAGAAAACCCCTTGAACTCATAGTTATGGCCATCACCTACGGTCTGGGGTCTACACCTGCGATCTAGGTCAGTCGGTAAAAGCCACTTTATGGCCAGGTGTAGCATAAATAAATTTAACTTACCTCTTCTTATTAGCTACTGATGGCTCAACGATCAACGGAAGACCGCAGTAAGAATAACCTGAAATGGAATAATGATTTTTGATATTACCACCAGTACCAGTAACAATGTAGAACAATTAAAGGTAATCTATTTGACGGTGTAGTACTAGGGTAATACTACACCTCTAGTAGGCTAAGGGTAAAGAAAGTTCCTTTAAGACACTAGGACTGGAAACACAGTCTTGTGGAGATAAAGATTTACTTTAAATAATATAATGTAGGTACCTATGTATGTAAACACTTTATTGCACATAAAAAAAATCATACAGAAACAGTACAAAGATCAATGGTTATGTAGAAAGGCGAACTTATCCCTGTAAGGGATCTCTTCCAGCTAACCTTTATTATATTAATTAGGGATGTACCGATACCGATATATCGATATCACCGATTATATACAACCTATATTGGAACAGCCCGAAAAGAATTTGCTGTATGAAAAAAATCTACAAAAAGTAATTTCAATTACTGACTTAATTTATGTATTGGTCTATTACCTTGTGCATGTGCAATGATAATTACTATGTTAATTATAGCTTTGGTTCATAATAAAAAAAAATATTGAGTTGCCAATTTATTTATTTTTACTTTACACTTTCAAGGTTGACTTTCTGTTAAATATAGCCAAGTTTTAGGTATAATGACATACATAGGTCTGAGGTGCATACTTCATTACTTAGCTAAGATATCGGTATCGCCGATTATTTACTACAATAATCGGTATCGGTATCGTATCGCCAAAATTATGTGTCGTTACATCCCTAATATCAATATTCTTCATTACACACCTACTCCAACTATATAATATAACAAAGTGAGGCATGCCAAGTTGCATATTTCATGGATCTGCTAGGTATTTAGGTACTTATGTCCAATCGCCTGCGAGAAAGCGAGTAAAATTGGGCGAGTAGCATTACATTGCGGATCTGGAAAGGTCGATCAACTGGAATCAGCCCGCAATGAACTGTTACTCACCCAATTTTACTCACTTACTCGCCGGCAGTGGGACAAGTGCCTTATTTCTAAAAATGCTAAAATAATACTGCTACCATTGATTTCAAAAGTAAGGATAGGGCGGTCCGTACAGTTCGGGTGGGTCGATTTTCGCCCGCGACATTTGTATGCCAAACTAAATGTATGGCATACAAATGTCGCGGACGAAAGTTCACCCCGGGTCTATATTCCCCGTAACAGTAAATGGAGCCTTTTACAACGCAATTAGGCATTTTTATAACGTCCGGCTGCGCTGGGCGCTGCGCGACCCACTGCCGCGTTGGTCCTAAAACTGATTTTAGGACTAACGCGTTGGAACCGTCTGCGCGCTTTTTTTTTTAGAATCTGACAAACTCGCAACCCATTCCCGGGCATAGCGATTGTCGGACCGGGTGGTCGGCCGTGGCGTTCCCTGTATCGAGAGATCAATGGATCGAGCAGTACAGCCGATTCAATGTTAGACTTGACTTGACTGCTGGTCACTAAGGGACTCCTTCCGGTACTATCAGTCTATCACTGCGCAAAGTGGTTGCTTAAATCACTAGAATATCGTTGTAACACATGTGGTTCTTAGAATAGAACGCTGATGATGATCACATCGGTTCTGTGAACTAGCTAGTAACCCATTTGTAGAATTTACTTCTTTGGCAAAAGTCCTACAAAACTGTCTTAAGAGGTTACATTATAAAATTTCACTCACCATGAAGTTTATCGATTGCCCGGTCCGCGGCAGATTGATCAGGAAAATCAACAAATGCGTAGCCACCTCGCTTGACAGAGATGTCAGCCACGGTTAGGTTGTGTTCGGCAAATAGCTGCTTTACGGCTG
Source organism: Eudemis profundana (assembly GCA_947034925.1). Taxonomy (NCBI): domain Eukaryota; kingdom Metazoa; phylum Arthropoda; class Insecta; order Lepidoptera; family Tortricidae; genus Eudemis; species Eudemis profundana. The sequence continues at coordinate 35,963,461 of OX344794.1, forward strand.
CATCATCTGCCTCCACAGGTAAATTACCTATGTACAGTTTGTTCATCGCTGAAACGTTTTTCAACTGATCAGTCATTTCGGATGGTTATTTTAAGGACCTTGGAAAATAAGCACGGCTTTCCGCCAGAGCGATTGACAAATCAAGCAGGCCTGTCGAATTTCTTTTGTCTTTCTGTCCGGTTGTCTTTAACAACTGTCTGAATTTGGAACTTTGACTTAGTTTGATGTACGTCTATGTGGCCATGATGACATTAAAATCAAGGAGGTAGAAGCAACTTCGTTCGCGGAGGTGAAATAGGTAAGCCAAAATGTCTAATTGTTGCTTCGCCGTAGTCGGGTAATATTTTAATCAGAGTTATGGTTGACTTGTATTGTATACCAAATTTCATGGAAATCGATCCGATAGGTTTTGCGTAGGTAATGTGCGTACAATTAAACCGGCAAAATGTACAGGTTTATTGTTTATTTTTGATACTCCCGGAGTTACTCTTTTTGAAAAGTACCAGTCGTACTCGCCCACTGAGGGTTACGTACAAATACTTTAAATAAATACAATATTTTTTATGATTTCATTACAAATGTATAAGTTTTCAGATTTTTCCCTGTACATGTAGTATAATAAGACGGTACCTATTACTTGCAAAATTTCATAGTTCTAGGTTATCGGAAAGTACCCTATAAATTTTGGTTTACTTGAGAGTGTCGAAATATACGTTCTTTTACGTTAACTTAGAAGTTTGATTATTTCACAGCTTCAAGGGACTGTAGACCTGAGTGTATATAGTTTAATTCCAACTCGATACCTCGACGCGTTCCCGAGATAAAGGGTCTTGACAGACAGACGGACGGACAGACAACAAAGTGATTTTATAAGGGTTCCGTTTTATCCTTTTGAGGAACGTAACCCTAAAAATGCATACCAAGGGAAAGTGGTTTAGTTATGGCACTATTAAAGTAGATAAATTAATTCCCTACAATACGACTGATACCTCAACTCTGCCGGTTTAAATGATCTTGAGATATGGTTACCAGGTGAAAAATTTAAAGATCTTGAGAAAAAAACCGATTTTCTAAAAAAAACCAAACATTTTGTCATGAATCATGCTTTATAACTTCATAGGTGTTCTAAAGCTAAATTTTCTATAATGTAAGAAGGCAAGGCCTCAACCCCGAACCGAACGATGTGTTTTGTTCTGAAAAAATTAAGCATCATGAGATTTTATAAGTTCGCCCGCAATCCTGTTATTAACCCAAAAATCCTGAAATCTCAGGGCAAATCCTGAGATATCGTAAACTTACCGCGCTACCATTACGGTTGACGGTACGTTACCGCAACAAAAAGCACAAGATGATACTAGTAGCGAGCGACATCTAGCGAGGATGTTTTGAAATTTTCTGTCGACCAAAAACGTAACAGTTTTTGCTGAGCTAAACCTACTGCCACGTGGACCGACTGTTGTGACCAGTGATCGGTATAGGTAGAGTATATTTACCTAAACTCGAAGAACATAGTAGAAAAGTGGAGACTCCATTACAACTGTTTTTTTTTTCCGGGACTTAAGTCCAAAATTATATTATTGGCACACTTCTCGAACATTCTTAGTATAGCTGTCTCTTTCACTCCTTCGAGAAATTTCGCCATATACTAGGGCTGCCATCCGTCCGGGTTTCCCCGGATTTGTCCTAGTTTAGAGAGTGTCCGGGGAACGTCCGGGCGGGTTTTCATTTGTAGTCCGGTTTGCTACTCGCTGTCCGAGAGAGCTAATACCACCGGCGCAACACACATTACTGTTGCGTAGGTTAAAACTTCAAACGTGATTTTCCGTGCTTTACAAGCATTTTCAGCAGGCTGAAAGGTAATTTCAGGCAGTTCAGGGGTGGCTCTTTCACATAGTAGAAGATCGAAAATTTCACCTAAGTTGCCGTTGTTTTCAGGCGCCTGAAACATGTTTTCAGTCCGTTTCAGGACACCCTCTATAAGATGGCTCAATAACCTGAAAACCCGTTTTCAGGCGTTTTAGGGCCCCTTATGGAACTTTGAACTACACTTCAGTATAGTTATGGCGAAATTTCTTGAAGGAGGGAAAGAGACAACACTATTAGAAAGAGACAGCTATACTGAGAATGTTCGAGAAATGTGCGAAAGGACGGAGGCAGCCTCCGCAAGCAGCCATTCGTGTTGGCGGTAACTTGTGTAAGTAGTGACGGCTGCACATAGCAAAAAGTACACATGTGAGTGTCACCAACGAAGTTGCCAAGCTATAGTATAGCACTACTATTTAACCGCTACTTTACTAGTCATGCGACACAATATTATCTCTCATATGTCTCACACGGTAACGTATGACAACTGAATGGAAACAATGAAAAAGGTAATAGGTATTTGTCGAAACAAAAGAGTCGTGTAGGACAGTTGTGCTAGTGATACCGGTATGTCACTGCTAAATAAAACAACGTTTGCCATATAAATTAATATATCTAATACATTTTCTTCATAAAATATTATTATATTAGTATTATAAAAAAAGGAATTATAAGTACCTAGCAAAAAGTATGCAGTTTATTTGATATACCCAACCGTTTGCTAGTGAAGCAAACACAAATATCGTAGATTGCTTAGATAAAACAATATAATACTTCCTGTACCTTCGATTTGACATTTGAGATTGCAGGGTCCACTCTACTAAATATACATCTATTTACACAGGTAGACAATGACGGCTATTGTTAAGGAAATAAGAGCTCGTCGATTAACTACTTGGTGAAACGGCCCGCGCTGTTTTGGTGTAACTGCAGTATGTAATAATAGGGTTCCGTTGGCACCCTTTGGGTACGGAACCCTAATAAAAAGTAGTTATGAATGTGCAAGGAACAGAATATTAGCGCAACTGATATAGTACGGGCGCCTTAATCAGTTTACGAGGAATGGTAACTTCGTAGTGTCCGTCAAGATAGCGTACACCGTAAAGATATTCAGAATCTGATGCAGCCAATAAATAGTACCCAAATAGTACCGACGAAATACCTAGGTGAAAAAAATAGTACCCTTAAACTTTTCGAAATATAAGGCCTGTTCACGGTGTACGCTACCGGGCGTCAAGCTGGCGTACACCGTTTGTATCTCTGGAACGGCTTTGTTTTTGAAAACGCTTTATATCTCAAAAAATAGTACCCAAATAGTACCCTAGGGCCCTAAAATTTCATTTCTCTAGCTATCGTAGAAGCCGAGATATAGTGAGCTCTTTCTATAAGAAATTTCCGGGTACGCCAGCTTGACGGTGTGAAATTTTCTACACCGTTAAGTCATGGAATATCTCGGCTTCTACGATACTTCGAGAAATGAAATTTTAGGGCCCTAGGGTACTATTTGGGTACTATTTTTTGAGATATAAAGCGTTTCCAAAAACAAAGCCGTTCCAGAGATTAAAACGGTGTACGCCAGCTTGACGCCCGGTAGCGTACAACGTGAACAGGCCTTATATTTCGAAAAGTTTAAGGGTACTATTTTTTTCACCTAGGTATTTCGTCGGTACTATTTGGGTACTATTTATTGGCTGCATCAGATTCTGAATATCTTTACGGTGTACGCTATCTTGACAGACACACTTCGTACTGGTATTTATACATTAATCTAGAACCTCAAGCATTCTACCTGTTTTGTACTTTGGAAACCAGAAAATACTTTATATAATAAATAAATTAGTTAGCTTGCATTCCAAACTTGTACAGGTTACTCCACCTTTGTAGTTATAATCCGCAAACAATACAATGAATGCTAAATTCGACATAAAAACATTTAAAAAAAAACAAGCAAAAAATGGCAACATGTGGCCTAACACTTACAATGCTAAGGGCGTGCCTGAATATTAAATTCTTCTTATCCCTATATCACATAAGCAAGCAGAATAATATTAATAACTCAACACTATTAATAACAATGGACGCAATCATATAGTATGAGGTATAAGGAGCTATTGCATGACGTCCATGGGACCCATACGAATAAAGGCTGCTACAAGTCCTACACACTATGCCGACGGATTCTTGCCGCACGGGTACATATGCCGTTGTCGGCATGATCAGGCCAGGGGCCATACTGGTGGCGTGCCGGCGACTCGTTTGCACGGCAAGCCCAGCGGCTAAAGTACCTGTCAGGTACGCCGTGCTGGCGGCATGGGCGGCATAGTGTGTTAGCCACGGATAAGTTTCACGCTACACCACTGAATTTAAGGAGTATATATAAGGCAAACACATTACTGAAATTATCTGCACAGAGTAATTAATTAACCATCCACCCACCCACCAATAGAAAAAAGTAAGATCACTTCTTGCCCAAACTTCACGTTAGTCCTCGTAGACTGTAGTTTAGATTGAGTCTCTCGGTTATTCACACAAACGCAAATAGGGTTAAGAATCGACTGTAACAACGTCGAATTTGGTTGAAATGTGTTTCATTTCATAAACTGATACATTTTATCTGCGCGGAATAACTTGAAATCTGAAATAAGATGAAATCGGCTGCTTATGGTCAGTGCCATCTTAATTAATTACTAAAAATATAAATATTTATTTATTAAAACTTTCAGGATTTCTCTCATTATTATAACAAAACGCGACTTAATCGCGTAAAAACATCCCGTTTTGTTATAATAATGATAATTATTTTTTTTTGGATTATACACTTCTCATGTTGTTTTGCTTAGACAAATTATTTACACACGCGTACATAAAACTCTCCGCCATAACGATACTATCGCATAACGATCGAAACAACACACTGACAATTTCACGAGCATGTTGCCATTATTCGAAAATAAATTACCCCAGTACTAAAATGCAATCTTTGATTTACTTACTTCTATAAAAATTATGTCTAGTAACATAAGATATAAACCGAGATAAAACTGGCAGTAACCGTATGTAGTAGCTACTACAACATGTGAAAGACATAAACAGTTTCTGAAAAAGTTTAGGGGCCCTGTTCGGCGTTGGACAGAAGAGGGACACAAAATTATTAAAAAAAAAACTGGGTGAAGCCCAGCAAACTAAGGACATTCACAATAGACTGGCCAATATTACAGCAATGCGCTGGTTGTAAATTCCAGACTACAAAACCGTGTTGACTTCCATACAAACTTGCGATTTTGTATTGATATGGTATACTGTATAAGCTTGTTTCCTGGGCAAAAAAAAACATAATTATAATTAGTCCGTAAGTTAGCTTATCAAAATTATTGAACACGTATTTATTTTTCTTTTGATAGTCATATAAAAAACGACTCGGGGGCTCGTGACGCTATCCCGTGCTAAAAATTGAGCTACGACGTGACGTCACGCGGAACTTCAAGGGCTATTTTCTTCATTATTTTTTGTTTAATCCACAAAAGAAAAAATACCTGTTTAATATATTATATCATATTTTTTGATAATCTAACTGCGGTCTATGTAACAAAAATCAGGATACAAGCCTATTCATTTTTCGAGACTGAAATTTGTCCCTCCTCGCGGCGTGTCCCTGATTGCTGAGGGTCGTGAAATCCCAGTGGAATCAGCTTCTGTCTAACGGTGTCGCGCCATCTGTGCCTGTTCTTGGCATCGTGTAGTGCGACTTCCAGCTGGGTGTTCAGTCCAGAGTGGTACGATTTGATCTGCTCATCTAGTTGGGCTGCGGCCTCTAGATCGTTCGCCACGAATCTTTCCAGTAATCTTGAGTTATTCAAGATTGTGGCCTTCTTTCCTGGCTATGTGTCCGAAAAGCTTTAGTATTCTGCGTAGACAGATTGTTGACAGTCTGGTCTTGAGGTTCAGTTCGCGTATGATGGATACGTTTGTAGGAAGTTCTACTCTGCATCTTTTATTGCAGTGTTGGCCAACTTATTACGAAAACCCGTGGTCTGCTAGTCTTCAGTTTAGTTAGTTTGAAACCTTTCTTTCGTGACTAAATTGTGCTCCTACGGCGACCAAGGTCCCATAAATTTTTTTGCATACCTTATTATCCATTTTCAAGTGGTGTTGATTTTATCCTGGTACTAACTCAGGTAGGGTTACTGACAGTCCCATCTTGGTTTAACAGCTTTCTCTTAAACTAAATAAAGAAATAAAAGGAAAAAATAAATAATTCCTCTAACCAACACTTTCATTAACTAATAGAAGACGCCTGACATCTTCAATGTACAGACATTTCATTTTACAATTTTATAGTATTATTGTAGATTGATACATCTCCTTAATCTATGGCAAGATTATCGTGACGTTGCGCTGTTCCATCTCGAATATATCATTCCTTGATTTATTGTACACGTTGCTTACAAACTGTCGAGAGCCCAGGGCGACAGGCAACTTACACATATTTATGACATGGAAACACCCTCTGTAGCATACAAATGCTCATAAGGAATTACAAAACAAAAAAAAGAATTACACAGGCGTGTAATGATTCCAGCCATATAACTTCTTTATTATTTCAATAATACTGATGAATGAATAAGTGAATAATGTTTGGATAAGCCGTGACGACAAGTTGACTAAATGGTGTACTTTGTTCTTCTTCGTCGATTTCACTATTGACAGTGGTCATGGTTGTTTTAGATAAGAATCAGAGTAGATTCTGGTATACCTACTTATAGAAAAGCTTTGACCTGGTCTGTCCATCTCATGGATGATGTTCCTAGTGGTCTGGTACCTTCAACCTTTCTTTGGACCACGAGACGTTTAATGGAAATATCCTCCCGATCAGACCCGTCTTCCCAGTGGGCACTTTGGGCAAGTGCCCAGGGCCCCGCGATCGACAGGGGTAGGGATCTAACAAAATAGTGTTCTGTCAAAGTCATAGGGGCCCCATTATCCTAATATGCCCAGGGCCTCCAATAGGTTAAAGACAACCCTGCTCCCGACGACATACGTTATCGAAGTATGTGAGGTTGCGGGAAATTGCGTGATTGTCAGATAAATGATAGACGCTGCTCAATAAGCGTGCTATCAAAATCTGATTTTATAAATGATATCATGAGTGATATTGACGAAGAAGAAAGTTGGAATTAAGGTAGTGTTGGTAGAAGTCATGCAGGAAATAAAATATAGTCTTATTGATCTAATTCCTCATTTTACCTCACCATTGACCTTTTAAAAAAACACATTTACCTCATAGTGATTAAAGTAAACTCTGATGTTTTTAGATCATATCATATCCATCGTGATATGCTTAATTAAACAGATAAGTCAAAATCGCAGATATCGCCTACCTAAAAATTATTTCTGTAATTTGTTGTATATTTTTTTATTCTACATCTATGTATATAAAAATATATTGATTCTATTTTTATCACGGTCATACGATCTCCAACGAGATAGTGTATTATAATTAAAACAGTCTAAGGACAAATAATTTAGTGTTAAGTATAATTATCTTTATTTCTATTACCTTAGATTCGGTATTTTTAATTCAATATAAATCTTTCTCCAAACAAAAGCCACCCAAGTTTTTACTCATTACGGAAGGATCTTAATTGAAAATAAATTAACTTTCCACCATTTCACCTATGATGCAGATATAAGTTGATATTAAAGGGCGAAGTTTCACGCGTAAGATTGTTGCAGACCAAAATATTTTTATTTGTATTCGTATTTGTACTACAATTTTCACTAATTCTATAGGTAATATTCATTAGCCTATAATTCGTATTTTTATTCGCTTAAGCCATTTTACCTAGATCTGTAATAGGTACTATTATAAATTCCTACTGCAGTATTTGTTTTATTTCGACGAGGAATTCAGTGGAATGTTATAGAGTACATAGTAGAGTAACACTTAGGAACAATTCTCGCATAATAAAAAAAAAGTGCGAGTCGTATTCGCACACGAAGGGTTCCGTACCACCGACGAGCAAAAAGGCCCCAAATAACGTTTCTTGTATGGGGACCTCCCTTTATTTTGAATTTATTATTTGCTGTAATTGCGGGAATAGAAATACACATTCTGTGAATATATCAAGCATCTACCTCTTACCATTACTAAAATCAAACAAAAAAACCGAAAAACACTGTATTCGTATGGGAACCGGACTCCCTTTTATTCTTGATTTTATTTTGTTTTCATTATTTGATCTTACTGTGAAAATTTTAAGTATCTATCTATTACGATTCAAAAGATAGAGCCCTGTGAGAGACCGACAGAAACAGGTTTCTTGTATGGGGACCCCCTTTTCCTTTTCATTTTGTTTTTATTATTTGTTGTTATAGTGGCAACAGAAATACACATTCTATGAAAATTCCAAGTCTCTACCTATTACGGTTCCAAAAATAGAGCCCTATGACGTACGGACAGACAGTGAAGGCTTAGTAACAGGGTTCCGTTGGCACCCTATAGGTACGGAACCCTAAAAAATAACAGTTTTCATCCTTTCAGAGGCAGATACCTAAAAGAGTAAATAATATGTTTATTAGACATTAGTAAAAATGAAATGTCTGTCAATAAAGATATTTGAGTCAAGAACTTTCAGAAAAATTTAACAAATGTGCAGACACTTCGTTTTCACAAATTTAGAATATTATAGAATGTAAATATATTTGAACTTTGAAGATAGTAGATAAATGACAATAATACGCTGATTTGATTACGGCAATAATTAAACTTTTTACAGGTCGATTCACAAGAGCTGGCACGAATGGATTAAACGAAAGTAATGTCACTTGTCATTGTCCCTGTCGAGTGACGTTCTTATATGGGAGGCTCCAAATATTTTGTAAACAAGTATAACACTTGTTCATTATTCGAGAAAAAATAAAAAATACATCTAATTTGCACATTATTAAAACTAAGCAGGTAAAAAATATGACAGAGTGGTAAATTTGACGGTTCGCAACAAATATTTTAATCATGGCGAAAATATGTAAAACGAAACTTAATATTTCGCTGCAATTTCCGCGCTTCACGGCGTCAGTGTGCAAACAGGGTCGCTATTGTGTAGGTAGAGATTTTTTGTTGTTCATAAAATGGACAATGTGGATTGGGTTACGAAGTTATGAGACGAGATTGTCTACATGATTATCGCTTATTGAATCAACCTGTATTTAATCATTTTGTGATGCACACATAAACATTATCATTCACTCATTCATTCCATTCGTGCCAGCCCTTGTGAATCGATCTGTACTTTCCATGAGGTGTCTAAACGCTCAGGTATTATGAAGTTTCTATGAAAAAAATGACTGCATTTACTTTGTGGTCAAACCAGGTTATTGTTTTTAGTTTTTGATCTTTCAATTCATTAGGGAGCTATATATAATAGCTAAACCAGATACACATAACACACATACTTACAAAAACTTTATACTATACTTAAATCCAAAAAAAATCTTAATCTGCCTGTATTAGGGCGCAAATTTCATCATGAATATAACTGCTATCCTGTGTATTTACTGTGCATCCCTCATTATGTTTTTAATACATAGTTTTAAAATTGTACTTTTCTCTCCTTCCTCATATACAAAATGAAACACCGGTGAGTGTGTAACACCGATTAAAAGGCATCTACCTGATTTGAATTGTTGGCGTTCAAATGACGTATCAATCTCATGTGAAATGGATGCCTTTCATTATTTGGGCATGATATTGTTAACAATTAATCATTTCCATTTCTTACAAATAAGCAACACTGATATTTACCCATGTTTTTAAACTAAAATCATACCACCAAGATAGATAAGAAAGTATCGATTTATGCTATTATTTTCTTTCCGGAATCAGTTCTGTTTTTCTGCTCGTTTTCCTTAATCATTATCATTCTTGAATGCATGCGGAATTGAAGTCTCGATTCCAGTGAATATCCGGAGTACTTTTTCCTGTAAATAATGGAAATGCTTATCACTTGAACGCAAGCCTAGCAAACGGGGGCCGGTGGGCTATTAAAGTATGTGGCCAATTAATGGACTACGCCAGATCAAGAACGTTTTTGTGTTTATGGGCTTTTTTATTTAAAGTGAAGGGTTAACTGACAGTTAGCAGGTCGTCACAGAACTGACGATTAGTGTCAAACGTCATACATTTCGTCACGGACTGACAGGTTAGACGGTATTTGAACTTAAGTTAAGTTTCGTTTTAAAATAAAAATGCCCTTATACCTCTGTCCGTTGGATAAACCACTTAAAATAAGACAGTAAAATCTATACCAGGCTATATACAGAGCTATGCCATCACAGGATATAAATTTAGCTAGTTTTGTTTCGGTTCAGAACGTAGTAGTACCTGGTGTCAGTAAGTATTTGAGTGGCACGCTCGTCGTCGCCTAGGTAGTGGTAACATACGGCTATTTCGGCCATCGCGTACGGCAGCAGGAAAGTATCCTCTTTTATCTCAGCTTTCAATCTGAAAGATACGTAACATGTTTTTTAATACACTTGCTCAAAAAGTGGTACTTTTCGTAGCTATAAAACGTGCGCATAGTTGTATTTTGCGCACTAGTGCTTTTTACTTTCCAGCTAATTTTTGAACACTGAATAACACATTTATTTGCAAATAAGTACAAAGTAATAATAAATATATATCTTGCTTTTTCATGTTTAAATTTAATTAAATTCTGTATGTTTCTTTTCAAAATAATTTCTTTTGATTAGGCTGAATGGTGACAGCCGGTGCCATGTTTTTGTTTCATCGACATTTTTACGAAACTTTCCACTCGTTCGGGGTATTTGCCCTCGCCTAGCGGCTCGGGCCAATACACCTCGGCACTCGTTGAAAATGACATACTTTCCGCACTTATATCAAAATAGTACATTACATAACTAGGGTGGTAATACAAAGAAAGGCCAAGATCGCAGAAGTTTGCGGCCCGAGCTGCAGCGAGGGACGTAAATATGCGATCGAGGGCTTTCTTTATTACCTCCCGTGTTGTGTACATCATTTTATGTCTACGCTTGGCTAGAAAACGGCTTTTTCCGTACGCGCAGCGTGCGGAAAAAGTCACTTTATGGCCAGGTGTGGCATAAAGTACTATTGTTTAACACTTCAAAAACCTGGAACCCACTCCACTGGCGCTAAGCTCGTAGCATCTATTTGCTACATACGGAGTTTGCCTCGCTATGCTACGAGCGAGCGTAGGGCTACGTGGTTCCGTGTGTTAATCAAATAAACTGGAAACTATACGCAAGGAACTTGAAATTCAATAATTAACTATAGGTAATTGAATTTTGAAAGAGGTCAACCTGTTGATTTTGGTCTCAAATAATTTCGTAATATTATTCCTTATTATTGCCTTAACAGGGATACTCCTTTGAGTCGAGCGAGTCGAGGCGCGGAGGACCTACGACCGCCACCAGGCAACAGCCGTGCAGGTAACAATTCGTGGATGACGGCCCCGTAGGGACCCATCCATGGTTTGTTATTGTCATTAATGCTTACTGCATGACGGAGTCGAGTGAGTCGAGGGCGAGGCGCGGGAGGCCCATGGCGGCGAGACAGCAACCGTGCAGGTACCACAGCAGTGCGCGGTTGTCGCCCTCATAGCCTCCCATCCACGCCTTCGGGCCCTGCTCCAACTGATCGCGAGTAGACTCTATCAACTGTAAATAAGACACAGTGGCGGATTTACAGATTTGCCGCCAGAAGGCTATTCAAATTTTGCCGCCCCTACCGACTGACCAATCATGAAGTTATGTTTTGATATGAGCATTGTCGTCCTATTACACCAGTCACCACCAATATGAAAAAAAAATCCATGCGGCAAAATACTTGTTATAGTAAATTATGATACCAGTGGGCTACATTGGTTATTACAGTCGAGGCTGTATTGCCCAGTCCGAGCCGGCAGGCGAGGACTGTACCTAATGCCAGAGCCGAGACTATAATGACCAATGCCCACGAGTATATCATACGACGTTTTTCAACAAGTTTTCAACACACTTGAGAATAAAAAATTAAACGTATAATTTAGAACTTCTGTTTTCGCACATATCTCGTGGGTTATTTAACAACACGTCGATGTATGCGATCTCGGCGCTGCCATAATATCCGCCGGCCGAACCCCACGGCGTGCTCTCATTGGTCAATTCGCGGCATCGAAATATAATAAGTATGGAAGCGTAACTGAAGCTCAAAATCGGCTCCACGGAATAAGTACTAACGGAGCGAAGCTAGTACTTAGTACTGAAGAAATAACTAAACTACTAGAAATAAAAAATAAAACGCGACCGCGGTGCACTTTAAAAGTCCATCCAAGCCACCATTTTGTTTATTTTCGTGAACTTCATACCCAGTGACATTCGCGCCATCAATACGAATCTAATGATGTATCATTTATCAAAATCGGTTATACCGTTGAGTAGATACGAGCGGACATAGGAACGGACATACATACATACAGGTCAAACACATAACCCTCCTTTGGGCTTCGCCGCAGTCCGGTAAAAACTGTAGCGGCAAATGAAATTCTCACGTCAGTAGCTTTGTAACCAATCATAGATTTTTGTTTTTTAATCGATATGCAACCAATCCAAAAATGAGGACTTCTAACTTAATACTGATATTTGCCATAAATGATTTTAGACTCACACATGTTCATCAATATCACCTGATACATAAGACGTGTTGATTTTGAAAAGAGGGCGTTGCGGGGCAAGTTTCAACGAAAAATTTTGTTAGACGTTATCGTTCCATACATTATATTTCGATGATTTGCGGTAATTACAACACTAGTGCGGTAATGTAAAGTAAAAAGCACGCGTGTTTAGGTAATAAGCTGCGTTCCGCGCGTAAGAACAATGAAATAAGAGCCACTTTATGAGCAAATGTGTTGAAAATATTGTTTATGCGGACTTATTAGTGACGTATACGAACACACCTTAGACAGTGCCGGATTAAGCCAGCGCGGGGCCTGTAGCATTTCTTCAAAGAGGCCCTTGGTTGGTCTTAGATATGCTTACATACCGATTGACCGGTAATTTTATACGAGACGAATTACATAACGAGGGGGGGGTCCCCTATTGCGAGTGGGCGGGGGCCCCCCAATGCGCGGGGCCCGTAGCATTCGCTACTCTTGCTATATGGCTAATCCGGCACTGACCTTAGAAAACTTGAAAGGTTTTCAATGAAGACAAAATATTTTTACTAAAAAAACCCGACCGCGGTGCACTTTAAAAGTGCATAAAATCCGCCATTTTGTTTATTTTAACGAACTTCATACCCAGTGACACTCGCGCCATCAAGACGAATCCAATTATGTGTCATTTATCAAAATCGGTTGTGCCGTTGAGTAGTTACGAGCGGACACAGGAACGGACATACATACATACAGGTCAAACACATTACCCTCCTTTGGCCTTCGCCGCAGTCGGGTAAAAAGTGGTAAGTACTTGGATTAGTTGTGTGTAATGGAATACGAGAATCCATATTTGCGACTTCGAAAAACTTATGCTCGCTGCGCGCCTCGCGGAAAAATGCGAAATTTTGTGATATTTTTCACTTTTTGCTCTAAGGGGTCGGCCGAATTTTCGGCCTAAGCCCATGGACTAAGCGTTTTTCTACAATAAAATTCAGTAGTTTTTTTTATAGTAAATTAAATTTGAATCAATTTAAGTCAAACCGCTGCTTTATAAACTGTACGCTACGCACTAAACTATGGCCCATCGAAAATTTACAATTTTAACTTTTTGCGTCCTTTCCGCGAGTACCTAGTTCACATAAAACCGAGCTTTTGAATCCAGCTCTTAAGCAAGCACACACTCCCTTGTATCCTTTCTTACATTTACAGGCTAAGATTTAAGAAGCTGTCGTGGGCTCTTTGTTAATTTGCTAGTGGGATGAGGCGATAGGAACTCATTTCCCAATCCCATTCGGTGTGGTCTTTTGCTACTCCCACTCACTTTTGTAGGGGCGGAACGCGTGGAAAGAGGAAGCCTCAGTGGCTTAACCTTTGCGTTTGCGGCTGTCTTCACAAACAGGTAGAACCTTTGGTCTTGCAGTCTCTGTGTAGCTGGAACACGACCGTGGAGAGCTACCAGATACTTTTCGCCAGTTTCCACAATACTCTCACGAGTTCCATCGTTAAGTGGAGAGATGGCAGCCAGGTTCAGAATTTCCTTTTACCCGGCCAGAAAAGGGCTCAGGTGGAGGAAACAAAACTTAAATTTGTCAATATTCGGGAAAAATTGACCACTTTTGAAGGTTTATAGTTTGGTCCTTGTAGTATTTATAGAGCTGCGGATGGACTGGAATAGTACATTACACAACTAGGGTGGTAATACAAAGAAAGCTCGAGATCGCAGATGTTTGCGGCCCGAGCTGCAAGCGAGGGACGTAAATATGCGATCGAGGGCTTTCTTTATTACCTCCCGTGTTGTGCACATAAATTTATGTCTAAACTTGGCCAGAGAAAAAATATTTTAATATTTACTGTTAAGAAATACATAAAAGCTCTTTAGGGTGGATTTTTGTCCGCGACATTTGTATGCCAAACTAAATGTATGGCATATCAAAACATGGCAGTTTTTCGCGTGGTGTAAAGTGAATACAAGTTTTTAGAAGTTACAAATTTGAATTCACACTACGCTAACTGGTCTAGGTATACATCATAAATCAGAACTTTATCATGCTTTGCGTTTGTATTTTAGCATTTTTAGTGTCGATTTCCTCCTACTAGGCTGGTACTAGACTAGCCTAGTAGGTATATTAATATAAATCTATATCATTTTTGTAAGAAAAAAAATATTGGCCCCAAATTTGCCGCCCCTGTAAATCTGCCGCCCTAGGCTCCAGCCTACTCAGCCTGCTGGTAAATCCGCCACTGATAAGACACAAATATTGATAACTTACGGTGATTACAATAGGTCGGGTCTCCATACGCACAAAAAGAGCTAGTTTCACTAACTTATAAGGTATTACAATATTATGTGAATGACCCGGAATATTTGCTCTCGAGTGAATATGGCAAACCTGTGTGACAGCAAGGAGCTGATCGTTGCTATAAAGAGCTGAATGTATGTGTAAAGTTTTATGAGAATCGGTTTAACAGAAGTAGTTAAAGAAGCTGTCGTAAGATTTGAATCAAATAAACGAGCAATAGTAGGTACATTCTGCATTAAGTAGTAAGAAAAGGATTACTAATGAGAATCTATTAGAAGCTTTTAATGACCTGATTTTGTAATCCCCTTACTGCCCGTATTACACACAATATTTTTCATCACATTTGCGAGGAAATAAATATGACAAACAAATCAATAGTACAATCGAACCAACTGAATCATGACCCACCATAAGCTCATTTTGCTAAAACTCCTAAATGCAAGTAGGTCGAAATTTGCTTAAAGATAGATTTCCATGGTGAGGAACTTGTTATCATTTTATTAGACACTGACATTTATGGATTGCACTGTCACTGTATTCCGAGATATATTCTATTCGCGTGATTTTTTTCGTATACCATAGCCTTCCTGACTTGAGACTATAATCCGTGCTCTCTGTTCTTTTAAATTGGCCATCATTTAAAATGATTAAGCATTTTACAATTTAGTTTCTATTCTTTCACATTGACTGACAACTGATAACTTGACATTTGACGCACATTTAGAACATTGTATTTATGAAATATTATTTTTTACATCATCAAAAAGTTAAGGTTATCTAAGCGAGAGCTAGCTCGAGATTCAAACATTGACTGTAAAATGTGTTTCTATTGCAATGATAACAAAGGTTAAAATTGTCTGCGACCTATATTGACATTATTTTGCTAGGATCTAAAACGTCCTAAGTGTGTCGATAGACCTTACAAGTTGGAAAGTTTCAAACGAATTGTCAGCAAAGTGGGTCATGATTCAGTTGGTTCGATTGTACATTACATAACTAGGGTGGTAATATAAAGAAAGGCCGAGATTGCAGAAGTTTGCGGCCCGAGCTGAAAGCGAGGGACGTAAATGTGCGATCGAGGGCTTTCTTTATTACCTCCCGTGTTGTGTACATCAGCGGAAAAAGTCACTTTATGGCCAGGTGTGGCATAATAGTACTTTTTGATACAAGTGCGGAAAGTATGTCATTTTTCACGAGTCCCGAGGTGTCTTGGCCCGAGCCGTAAGGCGAGGGACAAGACTCGGGACGAGTGGAAATGACACTTCCGCACGTGTATCAAACGACGTTTTTTAATACATTTGCGAAAAATTACAACGAAAATGAAATGATTGAATGATTAAGAGACAAATTTGTTTATTTTTTGGCCTCATAAAAATGGAGCACTCAATTGGAACACTTATTAAGAGTCACGTTGAGTATCCTGACCACATTGTAGATGCCTGATATTTCTTAGATAATTCAAGAAAGTAGGCCATAAGTACATTTTCTGAGAATGACGCCGTTCGATTTTCTCGTTTCCAGTCAATGAATTGCTCATAGACGGCCAGATATTCCTCCTTCGACTTCTCTGGTAAAATAATGAATAGTAGTTGCCGTTGACACCTTTGCTAGTATATCTCGTGGTGTTGAATTTATTTCAAAATCGTCTGAATTGCTCATTTTTCACAAAAGTGTTATCAAACTAATGCGTGATAATTAATAATTACAAAATTACAATCATGAATGAAAATGGCGGGAATAAAACAAAATGTGTTACTTTTAATTGCGAACTTCTTCCAACGTGGCAGCGTTTGTCACCATTCAGCCAAATAAAAATAAACTATTTTGGGAACAGACAAACGTTCTAAGATAATTTAACTGCATTTAAAAATGGAAAAAAGCAATAAATAGATAAATACTTAATAGCTCATTAATTTCCAAGTAAAATGTAATCTTTAGTGCCGGAAAGCTAGTTGTCATTTATAAAACTCGAACAGCCTGCACCATATTATCTTATCTGTGACAATTTTTATTTTTTGGGTCTCGCATAATACTAGTATTATGCGAGACCGCTGACTAAACTACTCATTGGTAATACTCAAGAAGCATACTTTTTAAACTATTTTAATATTAGATAACAGTTTAATTGTTTATAATAAAAACAATCAAACGTTATATATGTGGATTTAATATTTTAAACGTATCAAATGTATACTTTCATTCAATGTCCACTGACGTAATAAAAACAAAGAACGTATTTGACCATTAGTTGGATGTATGTATTTGAACAACAGTAAATTAAAAAAAATGGGAAATAAAAAGCACTAGTTCGCAAAATCGAACTTTGCGCACGATATACAGCTACAAAAAGTACCACTTTTTGAGCAAGTGTATTAAAAATAAACTAATCGCACCCGCTAAAAGTTAACTTCAACTGTCAAGTTTTTCAATGTAGTCGTCCACAAATAATGAACAGCGTTTAGTTTTCAAGCTTGACTGGCCATAGGTACTGCCAGATTATACTTATTTTCAAAATGAAATTTACTAAACTCTCTGAAATAATAGTAAAAAATACCGTATAAGTTTTGTATACAGTAAAATTGGTTATGTAGCCAATTTTTGAAGATAGGAAATAAGCCTTGGCTGATTTGAAACCTTAGTCTGAAATGTTCTATATTGTAAAATCGGGATCCTCGGGAGTTATAGATTTTCATACCAATTTGACTCCCACAGGAGGTAAATCGGCTCTAGCTGCTCTATATGCGAGCGTGTTATAACATACTTTACGAGCAAGTGTGATGAAATAGTACATTACACAACTAGGGTGGTAATATAAAGAAAGGCCGAGATCGCAGATGTTTGCGGCCCGAGCTGCAAGCAAGGGACGTAAATATGCGATCGAGGGCTTTCTTTATTACCTCCCGTGTTGTGTACATCATTTTATGTCTTACACTTGGCCAGAAAGCGGCTTTTTTCGTACGCGTAGCATGCGGAAAGTGCCACTTTATGGCCAGGTTTGGCATAAACAAATATACGGATTCAAGCTATATAAAACCGTTAAAAAAAAAGCTGACTTTGAGCACGTCCTGCGCGGCGCGTTCGTCGCGCGCGAGTATCTGGAACATGTTCCAGAGGCACAGCAGCTCGAGCGCGGGCAGCACGAGCCGCCCGCCCTGCGCGCGGTAGCGCCCGCAGCGCCGGATCATGAACTTCTCCATCGGCAGCGACTTGCCCGCGATGCGCTGCTTGTAGTACGACGCGTTCCTGCGTCAGGTTTACTGATTTGTTGCAAGTTTTCGTCATATTTGTCTACTGCATAATGTAGTTTTGCAGAAATATCTTTAAAATACAATTTCGTAGCCGATTGCAGACCGCAGCAGGACACGACATGTCGCTGCGACACTACTGGTTTCTATGTTTTTCTATGCAGACCACTGAAGTCTGGATACATTTAACATGCCTCCAGCGTCGTATGGTATTTCATACAAAAGCATAGAAACCATAGTGTTAAGACACTATGGTATCATTCATTTTTAGGGTTCCGTACCAAAATAGTAAAAAAGGAACCCTTATGGTGCGACTTTGTCTGTCTATCTGTCTGTCCGTCTGTCACAGCAAGATATCTCAGGATCTACTTACTGATGCTATCGACTTGAAATTTGGAATAGTGTTAAAACCCGCTAATTCGAGCCTATGGAATAGAAAAAAAATCCTATACCTTTTTTACTTTTTTTTAAAGGGGACCGAAATGGGATGTCGAAAATCAAAAGTTGAGCTAATATATCAAGTGGGATATCAAATGAAAGGGCTTAATATGAAGATTTCAAAACCGTTTTTATTTTTTTATTAGACGTGTAGTTTTTGATTAAAGACCAAAAACGTTTAAAAAAATACCATTCCCCCCCTATTATATCCGAAGTTACTGAACAGAAAAATCTGAAATAATTACCGATTATTAGTATTATCCTAAATATTACAGGAAAAATAAAACGGTTTTCCTAACTTGCAGCGTTTTTTAGAAATTCGCAAAAATCGTAAGACAACCTTATTTGCTCCTACTAAACTAACCGCGGCATATGTCGATGTATGGGGACAACAGTTTTACAAGAGCAAAGTTAAGTTTGTCCCACCATACAATTTTTCTTGAATTATTCACGTATCCACTGACGATTTTGTACGGAACCCTCGGTGCGCGAGTCCGACTCGCACTTGGCCGGTTTTGTTTTCAATTTATGACTAGGGGAGCGGGGGACGTGTATTAACCGTTCACAAATTATTGCATGTATCTTCTAAATTTAAAAACTTTTTCTACTCCTGTACTTTCATCTGTCTTTTACTTGGTCACGAACACTAATATATAGTCGGACTACGCTAAGTTTGCAGAGGTGCTACAAATAGGTAGCTTTCGGGAAATTTAGCGATTTAGCAATCATCGACCCAGACCAACACGGATTTTCCAGGTATTTGTTCACAATCGATTTTCGCCGTTCCACTTCCATCGCTAATAATTTAAAAACGCAAAAAGCCAGACAACAAACTTTCCAACAATCACGTCTATTGACATTGAAGGGTGATTGTAATTTTTTTAATTTTTAATATGTTACTTTTTTATTTTGTGACAACATGTCGTGCCAGTTCTAAATGAACTATGCTATATTATAAACCTTGGATTCTTTGCCGTGCCTACTTTAGTTTAGGAGCTAGAGGCCGGTTAATACCTACCCCTGTTAACACTAGCCTCCCGCTCCCCTACACTTAAAAAATGCATGTAGTTAATATAGCTTATTTATTAGTAATCTTGAAAATAAACCTTCAATCACCTGGCTGACAGAACCAACCCATTAACACAAATCCGTACCTGAGAAGTACAGCACTGTAAATAAGTGTAAGTAGCGAATAAATATCAAATACAATCGTTTTGTAAAATAAATATTCTTATTGCGCTCGTAACCCATCTCTTATTGCACTGGTAGCTGGTTGGTTATCCCTGGAATATCCATCGATAGTGATTGACATACCTACCTTTAGTAGGTTATTAATTGAATTAGAAAGCAGGGCATATGTGGTGTAGCAATATAAATACCTCATGAGTTCGTTGCATTGTTGTCTCTCCGCGGGCCTCAATTCGTCTCCCAACTGCAACAGCAGCGCGGCTTTGGTGTACGTATAGATGGTCCTTGACCACGTGCTTTCATCCATCAGTCTATTGGCGTACGACGCTGCTTGCCGCCAATCCATTTTCAACCTTATTGTAAGGAAGTTAAAATCCAAATTACAATCCATTTTCAACCTTTTTATACGGTAGGTAGTAGAGTGTGAAGTCTACATTAATAAGGTGTAAGGCCGTGGTGGGCCAGCTTTCTTCATGGAGGGGCCAGAAAATTTAAGGAACTTAAGAGGAGGGCCAGAATTGTAGCAAAAAATTTTTTTCATGCCACTGCTCGGAAAAGTAGTAATAGATGACCGGCATTCAGAATATTTTTTTCCAACCGGTTTGAATTCCCTTAGTATGTTGATTGGTTGTCTTACACTTACCCGTTAACCCACATGATCTCCCAGTAGCACACGTGGCGGAACTGTAACCACATGTCTTGGCTGTCGATGGCCTGGTTGTACGTGACTATGGAAGGGTTGAACATGCCCCGCATCAGTTCCAAACGCCCTTTGAATAGCAAGAACCACACTCCGTCCGGGTACACCTGGGAATAAAGATTTAGGAGTGCCAAGAGTTAGAATGAACTATATTGTAAGTCTAAGTCGCTAATACTGTAAATTCTAAACGTATGTGTGTAATGTAATCAGACACCCCAGAAATAACATTGTTGGTCAGTTTACAACAGCAATTTGACCAATGAGAGCACGCCGTATATCTCGGCGACATTATAATAGACCAATCAGATCGCGAGCTACTCCGCGGCACGTGACGCGACTTCGACAATACTCAATACAGCCACTGTCGCGCTAGCAATTAGCAAAATAAAAAAAAAAAAACAAGTGTCACTTTCGTTGGTATGGAGTTTAATTATTGTGCTCGAATATTCTTGAATGTCAAATATCAATTACACACACAATCACACAACACGACTGCCCAAAGAAAGGAGTCTTATGTTTTTAATACTGTGTTATTTTCTAATGTAACAGTGTTTAAAGTATTTGCAATTTGGATGGATAAAATAATAAATAGGTGTTTACTATTCAGTGTTGAAGAATTGTCCACGGTAGGTATATTGCCGAAAAATACAAAATTGACTTTTGATTTATTTTATTTTTGGTATGATATTATTATTATTTCCTCGCAGAAGGCGTGAAAAATACTATGTTAAGACCGAAAGTACAATAGATGGACTCGTATTCTTCGAGGGCCTCTTCTGCGAGTCAGCCCTCGAACTCACACGTCCATCTATTGCTAACTTTCCAGCCTCTACAACAATGTACTTTTCATCACACTTGCTCGTAAAGGGTGTTATAACACGCGCGCTTATAGACCAACTCGAGCCGATTTACCCCCCGTGGGTTACAAATATCTATAACTCCCACGGGAGGAAAAACTGTATGAAAATCTATAACTCCCTCGGGAGTTATGAGTTTAGTTTTAAAAGTCGTACGTCATTTCAGACTAAGGAGGTTTCGAATCAGCCAAGGCTATTTCACATCTTCAAAACTTGGCTACAAAACCAATTTTAGTGTAAAATATATGGTATATTTTACTATTATTTCCGTAGTTTTTGCGGTTATTTTAATGCAATTGACAATATTTCAAATTTTCTACTCCTTCATTTTATGAGCTGGATAGAAAATAGGTGGAATTTTAAGCTACCCGTATTTTTTCTTTTTCGTTTTAACTCAATTTTTCAATTAAAAATAGCAGTTTGAAAAGTAGCTCATTCTAAAAGGGCGTATGTAGAAAATGACGTCACTTTCCCAACTAGAATCCAGAGCGACAACTACGATTTAAAAAAACTAGAATCCAGAGCGACAATTACGATTAAAAAAATAACTGTCAGGCGTTACAGCGTTGTCAACATAGGAAGTTCGGGAAGACAACGATGCTTTTGCTCCTCTTATTTGGGCTGGATTATATTTATCACTTGCCGATGTGTACTCCATCATCATAATTTCAACACGCGGCAGATTCGTGCTATCAGCCTGAGTAAAGCCTTCTGATGTCTTCATTATATGAAAAAAATCGGTGTCCGGTAAAAGAATGCCAAGTTAATAATGTTTGAATGCGTTATCGGAGTCCAGTGGGAAAGTGCCAAGTCTTTTAAGGTCTTCGAAAACGTGCAAATGAACCAACGGTAAGAAAATTAAACTTTTAAAGCCGCTAAGCAGTTGTAACAATTTTCAAAACAAATAAACGTCAGACGGCAAGTATGTCAGAAAATGACAACCGGATACCATACACTTTTTAATCGTTTCAGCACTAAGGTCTCTCTCGATAATGCAGGGAAAATGACGTCACACTTCCGGTTCACACTAATTGACGATTTTTTCCAAAATGAATGGGAAAAAAAATCCAAAAATATTTTTTTTGAGCATAAAATACAGTTTTACCCAAATGGTTTTCGAATTAAGATCTTTTGAAAATATGAAATGTTGTCAATTAAATTAATTTAGTTTAAAATTTTATTTTGAAAATCGGTACAATCTGGCGACATTGCCTGTCAAGTTTAAAAACTAAACGCAGTTCTTAGCATTATCTGTGGAAGACTATATTGAAAAAGTTGACAGTTGAAGTTGTCTCTTAGCGGGTGCGTTTGGTTTATTTCATTTTTATGTTTTATTTTTTTTTTTCCTCGCAAATGTGATGAAAAACATTGTGTGTATCACGGGCAGTAAGAAGATTACAAACTCGAGTCATTAAAAGCCCTCCGCCTACGGCGTCGGGCTTCTAATAGACTCTCATTAGTAATCCCCTTCTTACTACCCTCGGTGCACAATGTACTATTATGTGTGCGTGTACCTTGAGTTCCTTGTCCAGTATCTCCTGGCAGACGGCGAGGTCGCCCTTCGCGCCAATGAAGTGGCAGATGACGAGGTGGTACGCGAGCAGAGTCAGCTCGCAGAGCACCGCGCGCAGCCCCGCCGACCGCATCCCGGCCACCAGCTCCGTCAGACCGAAGCTCTGTTGACACACCAATGCAAATACAACTTTTTACATTACAATCTTTTATTTTACTTACAGTAAGTCTGGTTTCAAAATTTGCATAGGTACCATTTTTAATGACACCTTGGAATCCGATTGAGCTAAAAGGTATACTTATGTAAATATGTTTCAAATTAGCCAGAAGTGATCTTGGCCTTTTCCGGGTCAGGGTCTAGTTAAAATATTAAAAAGAGACAGATATATTTGCTTTGCAATATGGCCCGCAAAAAATTATACTGCTTTTAAGAAGTGTGTGAAAAGAAAGGGTTAAGAGTCCAATTTTTTTTAATTTTCCTCTAGATGATACAACTCCAGATGGGTATTCGGGCTGCCAGTTTTCATCCATCCAGAAGTAAAGACGTTTATATGATCTACGAGTAACAGGAAGTACTATTGGACGCGGTCACTTATGTGGGCTGGGCGGCCCAAACAAAAATATCTTATATCCTGGACCGCCGTGACGACGCTTCCGTCTGGTTCCGCCGGAAGACCAGCGCTGGCGTTAGAATCCGCATTATGCTTAGCAGCTTTCTTTGGTTTTTTCTTTTACTGCCATAAATAAATTTAGTTTCTTTTTTTTTAGTTACTCATGTAATACCTTGTTCCCCGAGAAGCCAACGAACTCTAGCAGACTGATGATCCTGGGCGGTAGCAGTGAGATCATCACGTTGAACGTGGC
Organism: Eudemis profundana; assembly: GCA_947034925.1. NCBI lineage: Eukaryota > Metazoa > Arthropoda > Insecta > Lepidoptera > Tortricidae > Eudemis > Eudemis profundana. Next base: position 35,987,098 of record OX344794.1, read on the forward strand.
GGTGCCGAGTCGCACTCCGCTGTGGAAGTGAATCCGCGACGTCTCGCTCTCCCACTGCTTGCGGGCGAGAATCTTTGCGCAGTCTCTGTATCAAGGAAATCGAAAAACATTAATCACAATTAAATTTGCAATATCAATATCCTCCAATTGGAATATCGTCTAGCGATGGGCGAGTTGTACTTTTCGAATAACTTGAAACATAGTCTAAGCGAGTCAACTCGTATCAATTCAAACATAGCTCGACTTGCTCACTCGCCGCCCGCCGAATCTGTTGGTACAGCAGCGTTGCCAAGTTGCCTTTTCCTCGGATCAGGTAAACTCGGATTAGTGGACAAATTAACTCAGGTTATGCGATTGGGAAAAAAACAATTCGTCACATCGCTAAATATGTTCGGCCAAAAACACGTCTCCTTACTTGTAACTGTTGTAACAGTTCTTAACTTTGATTGTGCCTTTGATGAGGCCAGTGAGATCCTCTCCCTCCATGATCGTCATCATGGCTTGGAGCAGCAGGGCTTCCGCGTAACACAGCTCGGCGTGCGCCTCTAGGTCTGTGTATGTGCTGAAGTTTGGCTGTGGAAGTAATCATTGTTTTTAAAAAATCATCTTTCAATGTCAGATGTACCTATATGTAGGGGAAACTGTTGCACCCCGTAGGTACATAGTTCTACCTCGGACAGTTGTCAATTTTTCAATATTCTCATGGTTTTTTTTTAAATATATAGTTTACACCATTTGAAACGTTGTCATTAAATTTCGAAGTGAAGCCAATAACGAAACATGAGAGAGCCTGTAGCTCTGTCTTTATCTCAAGAAAAAAATTAAAATACAAATTCTATTATAAAAAAAAACCGGTCAAGTGCGAGTCGGACTCGCGCACCGAGGGTTCCGTATAAACTCATAAGTAGACCAACCTTACGACTAACAGCAACCCTGCCTTAAACCCGCTTTAGCCCTATTCAACCAAGAAAAATCTTAACAGCGCGATGCAGCGTATGCTACAGCGACATCTATTGATACTAAATAGCGCGTAAATTTTACTTGTAATTTAAATTTAAACGTTACTTTTTGTTATTGGCTGATTGAAATAATTGTTTGTCAACTAAGTTAGTTCTCATGTATCATTTTTAGCCACAAGCTACCTTATTTTAGATTTCTGTCCCTAGATGGCGCTAGTGGTATTTCATTTTTATGGTATTTACTAGTGTAAAATTTCCTAACATACTCCTATTATAGAGTTTTTAATAATTATTGTTACTTTATGTTTTTTTCCCGATTCCTGATGAGTGATCATTGTATTTAATAAACATTTTTTATATAATCTGAAATAAATCATCGCTTAGTTTTGCTACTCTCCGCTAGATGACTCTCGTAGTAGGGAGGGTAGAACTAATATGTTAAGATTTTTGTAAATTTTTAAAAAGTATTCAAGTTAGGAAGAGAAAATATAACGGTCTTCCTAATAATAATAACAATCCTAATAAGTAGATACATGAATAGTTCAAGAAAAACTGTATGGCGATTAGTTTAGTAGGAGCAAATAAGTATGTGTTATGATTTTTGCAAATTTCTTAAAAACGGTGCAAGTGAGGAAAACCGTTATATTTTTCCTGTAATATTTAGGACGACATTAATAATTGGTAATTATGACACATTTTTCTGATCAGTAACTTCGGAGATAATAGGGGGGGAATGGTATTTTTTAAAACTTTTTTCGCCATAAATCAAAAACTATTTATTTAAGAAAAAAAATAAAAATAGTATTTTAATCTACAAATTAAGCTCTTTCATTTGATACCCCACTCGATATATAAGCCCTACTTTCAATTTTCAAAATCCCATTACGGAGCCCTTTAAAAAAAAAGTAAAAAAGGTACAAGATTTTTTTTATGTCCAATAAGCTCGGGTTAGCTACTTTTAACACTATTCCAAATTTCAAACCGATAGCAGCAGTAGTTCCTGAGATATCTGGCTGTGACAGACGGACAGACAGACAGACAGACAGACAGAGTCGCACCATAAGGGTTCCTTTTTTACCATTTTGGTACGGAACCCTAAAAACCGGATAAGTGCGTGTCGGACTCGCCCACCAAATTTGTAGATACATACACTCACGGACAATGAATTCGGGTCATTTTCTATATAATTGTTCATAGAAAATTACCCGAATTTATTGTCCGTCAGTGTACCTATATTAAAGCATTTTGATTCCCTTAGTAAAGTAATTTTTTTATGATTTAATAATAGTATTTTACGCAACAGTTGTATAAGTAGGCTTAAAAAATGCGAATGGGTCGAGTTGCGATACGAGTCGCCGTGGCGGCGAATATCGCAAATAGAGCGTTTTTTGACTTAATTATGCAACGTTGCATACAATACTTTTTCTACGACTAGGTTTTTTAAAACCAAGTCGTATATTTTAATATAAAATACAAAATTAAAAATAGCACGCAAACAAGGCAAATATGACATATGACTGACAGTATGTGTCTATGATAAACTATTTTTTAAATTTGACGTATACTCGCTAGTGACACGCAGTGACGATATTAAAAATAACTATTCTTATGTTGGCATCAATGAATTTAGTTCGGAAAGTTTTGTTTTTCTTAAAAACCGTAGGAATTTAACTGTTTGTTCAAAATTAAAAATGCTTTATTTGTGAAAAGACGTGGTGAAGAAGAAGTTTGTGAGAAGAGGTGTTAAGACTTAGGTGTATATATACAAGGTGAAATTTTAGTGGTTGTTTTCTGTTTAAGGGCATGTTCAGTATCGTGTTCTAATTAGGAAAAAGTGGAAGAATTTTTTTTAACGCGAAAAAAAATATACCTATTTATTTTCTATGGAGCAGGTCGGTCGTTTTTTTACGTTACAAAATGTTTTTTCTTCTTTTTCCTAAACAGAACACGATACTGAACATGCCCTTAAACGGAAAACAACCACTAAAATTTCACCTTGTATATTTGTGAGTATCACTATGTTTTGCCGGATGGCATACAAACAGCTACAGTTATGTGCAGCATGAAAACTAACTTCATTGTTTACAACTAAACTTAAAACTATATTAAATTTCATACTGGTTACGTTAAAAATTCTTGAATGGAATAGTAGGCTTTGGTGATTAGAAAATCATACAATGATTTTTTAAACTGACTGAAGTCACTCAAACTCAGAACATTTTTTGGAAGTTTGTTGTAGGTTTTTGGGGCCATCCCGAAAATGCTTTTTTGTTAAGTTGGTAGTTGTGCATTTTTATTGTAAAGTTAGAATTGAGCGCTTAATCCTTGGCCTAAGTTTAACCTAGATTTAGAAGTCTGTGGCTGCTAGCAGTATCGTTTTGCGACTATAACGACACTAGTGCTTTTATATTATGTATGTTCTTATATTAGTGTTCGTGACCAAGTAAAAGACAGATTAAAGTACACGAGTAGAAAAAAAAATAGTTTTCAGATTTTTCGCTGTAGGTACTTGCGGTATAAGACGGTATTACTTGCCAAATTTCACCATAGTTCTAAGTCAACGGTAAGTACCCTTTGAATTTTAGTTTCCTTGAGAGTATCGAAATTTACGCTTTTTGTGGCATAGACGGCGGTATCTTTTTTTCACGTTAACGTAGAAGTTTCATTTGTTCACAGCTTCAATGGACCGTAGACCTGAGTGAGTTTACATTTCAACTCGATACCTCCACGCGTTTCGTAAGATAAAGAGTCTTGAGAGACGGACAGACAGATGGACAAGAAAGTGATCTTATAAGGGTTCCGGTTTTTCCTTTTGAGGTACAGAACCCTAAAAAAAGATTTTTGAACTTTATATCAATCTTGATTAATTGATGTCTGGCTAGTATATAATAAAACCTAATATTTAAGGCTGAAGTTACGTTAAAAGCTACCCAATAATTACGAAGTTTACTTGTCTAAAAAGTTGCATGTACCTAGGACACCGAACATACTATATAATTGCCTTATGGAAGTTACTACATTTAAATTAAGTTTTTTATTAAAGGTTTATTTATTGGTATTTTGATTATAATCTACTATAAACATTGTACGTACACTAACAAGTATTTAAGTAATCTCAGAGAGGAAACTTTGTTTTGGCAAAAATAAAGTAAATTGTTCTATATTAGGTATTTTTAAAAAAATAATAAAAATCTATGGGATTACCAGAGCTCGGAATAGGTAGTGCCTATTTACCTAAACTTCGCGGGAGGACGTAACTAAGAGTGGTTACAACCACCAAAAATGATTATTTATTTTTATTGAACGCGGGATTTCCTGGGATTAATCAGAATACATAATGTACATAAATTCACACTGGGCGTTAAACTATTAATGAAATACAAGATATATTGAGAACTCAAAAATCGACTTCATACAAAATTCTGCATTAGTTAGACAATTGTATTTCATTAATAGTCTAACCCTGAGCGTGAATTTATATGGATAATGTATTATTATTAAACCAGGGAAATCCCGGGTTCAATAAAAATAATTAATTATTTTAGGTGGTTGTAACCACTGTTAGTTACGTCCTCCCACGAAGTTTAGGTAAATAGGCACTACCTATTCCGAGCTCTGGGGATTACGTATACCTGTGTTAAAATTTCCTACATTCTGTAAATAAATACATTTACGATGATTATACTTTGTTAGAAAAAAATCATATGTCTAAGGTACAACGGGGTATGTCCAAGATGTGCAGTGGTGTTGTACCTTGGACAACTTTCGCTTTTTTTCGTAAAATTTTTATATACTTATATCAGTTAACCATAAGCTTAGTTTCATATTGCACAATGTAGGTATGTAACGCTCACCCACTATGGAACCTCATCAAATTAACATTAAGCCGAATTCTAAGAGTTATTACGTTTTAATTTCATAACGTCACTTTGATTTGACATGTTGGGTCACGCACGGTTCCATTTTGCTAATAGTAAAAGCAAAAATTGGTGTCATGCCTTGTACGTTCGAGCTAGCCCACAGAAGACAAGATTGGAAGTTAGAGTTACTATACCGATTAAGTAGTTTAATTCTCAAATGAGTGATGAAAAAGACAAGTTTTTTGTTGACGTTCCATTATTATCTACTTGTATTTTGCAGTCACGTATATGCTTTATTTGTAAAGGTTTGGTCTTATCTATGGATGAGAAACATCTCGTAATGTAACTAACAATTTTTATTTATAATGGGGTTTTTACCTTTCTTATCATAGTGCCGATGCTCTCGACAAGGGAGAAGTTCCTTCTGTGCTGATTGCAGATGGAGATGCAGACTTTGAGCGCAGCCAGGGCACGGTTTATCTGCCCGTGGTCGAACGTCAACATGGCGGGAATGAACTCGAAGATGGACATGCCAAGACTGTGGTACAATGATGTGCGGCACCTAAGAAACAGAATATGCCTAATAAGCTGCGAAAAAAGAAAAGCATCCACCCAGCCCCTTCGCGACATACGAGTATTTAATATTTGAAAGTCGGTACCTCGAGCACAGTAGACATGTGCGAGTGAGTGATTCAAAAGAGCTAGGTATATCAGTTGGTCTAGCTCACCGGTTCACTAGCTCAGTTCCGATTCAAAGAACTCAGTATATCTTTTAACTCACTCGCTCACTCGTTCTCAAGTAGCTCTATTGAGCCGTGAGCTGCAAGAAAAGACACGATAAACACGAACTTTTCGCCCCTGTCTAGTCACCGTATACCTACATGTTCTCTCTTTCATTCGGGAGGTGGGCTCTTGGCAGTCAGCATTGGTGATAGATTCCTTAGCAGCGAGTTGAGGAACTAGGTAATGACGTCTTATTTGTGTAAGGTTTTTTTTCGCCACCTAGGCCTTGTCCCTGTCGAGCTATGTATGCTCCTGTCTCAGGACCAATGATATTTTATAAGAAGATACGTTATACGCATACTCGCCAGCTGAGAAATATGCTTCCAAGAAAGCAGCAGCACACATTGGTACCTCACTGTACGGTGTACATACTCACACATATTAACAGATTGCATAAAAGAGATGGCATAGTTACAATAATGCAAAAAAAAGAGACAGCTAGCTTTTTGTTACTTGCGCGATTAATTTTTAAACGTAACCGAGTGAACCCATCGGCTAGATTCGGATTTACTCGGAGCCTGCTCGGCTATCCTTGTCACTCTCATTGTCAAAGACGTAAGTTTGTCTCTTTCATTCAAATGACCTCTATGGTAGTAAGATGGCGTCGTATTTGAAAAATAAAATAATAAAAATGATAAAATTAAATTATTTCAGCGTACTTACAGGTGATATGTGATCCCTTGCGCTTTGTTGCACTTTTTGCTATGATTGGTGCACTTTCTGATCACACACGACGGCATTTTTTTTGTGAATCTTGTAAATATTCACCCTTGACATCGTCGTGCGTTTCGTTGACCGACCCGCGAGTGACTACCCACTACAAAAAGGGCACCAAGACATTTATCGTGGTTTCAGTGCTTCACTTTTGGAGTGCTTGTAACCTATCTACTTATAAAATATCATTGCTCAGGACCCACTCAATATTATATTGCGAGCAACCTGTGTGTCGCGACCTATAGTTTGGGAAATCATGTTCTAGCACAACTAGTCTATTCCTTTACATTAAATATAAGGAGTGGTCCGGAAAAACGGTAGCAGCATTTGTATTTTATTTCCGGCTTATTTACAATAATCAGTTCCTGTTTGTTACATAATGTATTGTATAAGTACTTTCGTGAGTAATATCCAATCATTGGTTTTTGGGTCCGTTTTAAAAGAACTCCAATATTATCATCTGAAGCCAGCCAGCAAATTCATTCAGTACACTTAGCTAAAAAATCTGTTCTATGGTCAGTAAATTCAGGTTGGTAAATATTCAAATATACCTAAATCTACAGTAAGTAAGGCTCTCCGATTCTACACATAGTCTTACATTACTGAATGAAGACAAGCAGTGGTTGACGATAAGGGTTTGAGACAAAAAAATAAATAAAATTAGATCATAACTGCCAAAAGGCAAATTGAATCTCGTCTCCGAGCGAAAGGGCGTCGATACTCTTAATTTGTAAAATTATGGCACGTATAATTAATTATATTTGTTTTATTTTTAACGTAGACTTGAATCACGATTACAACATGTTTTGTGCTTGCAGTGTCTTTTATCAAGCTGTAATTTTAAATTATCATGTATACCTATTGCGTGCTACTATTTTTCTGATCCACTCTTTATTGCGAATGTGATACTTACATCATGCTCACGCGACAAGCAATATCAGCTGTGCTAGCCCGGCAGGAGCTAAGTACTAACCTTGTGTAAAATACCAACTACCCAGGCTTTACTAACCCTAGGTTGAAAAAAAAATGACGTGTAGTTGTAGTTTTATTTTTACAAAACACCTAAAATTTTTACCTAACCATAATTAGTTATGATGAACGGTTACCTTGTATCTTTTCTAAAACGTTGGAAAAATAACAAGTTTAAAATAAGAAAAAGGTTCCTAACAAATACAATAATTTGAACACTACCTTTTTTCTGGGCGGTGAATTGCATTGTTAATCTGTAATTGAACCAGTCCGACCATTGGCAGTAAGAGTTACTTAAAACAAAGAAACATTTTAAATTCAGTAAGACACGTATCGTACCAAACAGGTGGAGTGTTGGCAAAGTCGCATTGTTTGTTATTTTTAGAGTTCCGTCCCACAATGGTAAAAAAGTAACCTTTGAGGTGCGACTCTGTCTGTCCGTCTTTCATAGCTAGATATCTCAGGACAACACATATGTTCAAAATATATAAAATCAAAAAGGTAAAATCCATAATGTACGTTGTCCATAATGGTCGATACTGACGAAATGCATATGTTTACAACTCATAAGTTCAAAATATATAAAGTCTAATGATATAATGTTTGTAATGAATAATGGGCGAAATCCAGAACTTTTACAATTGTACAAGTTTTGAATATAAATAGCTATGTACTAGAAAAATTTAGTATTTATTCCTTAAATACTTGTTCTTTTCAATTAAGTTGCGACGTTTTATGGTTGCAAGTGATCCTAACATGCTCCTCCTCACTTCGCTCGTCGTCGCACCTAACCGGGTGCTCAGACTACATTTTAAAAATTTCAGGATTGTGAGTAACTAGAATGTATAAAATATTTGAGTTTTTGAGTCATTTGAACCCAAAAGTTAGGTGCGACGACGAGCGAAGCGAGGAGGAGTGTGTTAGGATCACTTGTTACCAACACACGCCTCAATTGAATTACATTATATGTGGGCTCCATGTGACTTTGATTATTAATTATGAAAACTATATAGGTATATAAATGAAGAAAAATGTTGGAATTTTGTTTTAATTTCATACTGTACATACATACAAATACAAACAAGGTAGGTATTTATTTATTTAAACATTATTGCAAAAGAGAAAACTTATCGTACAAAAGGCGAACTTAATGCCATCGGGCATTCTCTACTAGTTAACCTTAGGGCAAAGCAGATTGCTTGTGGGCGGTGCACCTAATGTCCTTAAATTTTAATTAAAATTCAACTACATTACCAATAGTAGTAAGTAAAATTTATTTCGCTGTTACAAAAATAGTTAAATATGTACAAACTTAAAAGCTTGGAGGTGACACTATAATTAACTTATATACCTGTGTTGCTTTTGTTCCAAAGCTCATTATATATTTTGACCATTATGCATTTCAAGCTTAGGAGTTGTGACCATTATGAAATTCAACCGGTATATATTATATCATTATGAATTTAGAACTTATGGATAACCATGTAAGGTCAACAAAAATGGGATAAATTAATAATTAAAAAAACATACTTCTGATTATTTTAAAAGTATGAGACTTCATTGAGGGGCTAAGTTTAGGGGATATGTATGTAAAACATTCATTTTGTATTACCAATTCGAAGCCACACTTATGAGGTTCAATTTACTAATCACAATATTTTATTACAGATGGTATATAAATATCAAATACAAGATCGATCAGAGCTCAGGAGCTGCAACAGGGGTAACATAAGTTATGGATATGGCTATCAGAACGTGCATAGAGTGCATCTACAATAACTTTGCAGAGCGGAACACGGCAACACCTCAGGTTAAAAGTCAAATTTCTATGAAAATGTGACTTTTAAATCGAGGTATTGCCATGTTCCGCTCTGCAAAGTTATCGTAGTCGCACTCTAGTTTCACTTTGCCCGGCACTCTGGGCAAAGCGAATAAAATATCTTTTTTGATTTTTTGTTAGTTAAAAATTTCAAAAACTGTTTAACATCAGACGCTAATTATGTTTCTTTTTTAAAGATGTTTGATTAAAGACTGATTACAGTCATTTTTTTTCATTTCTTCCAATTGTAAAACTTTTCTGTTATGTCCAGTCAAAGGTAAAGGTGTTCACTATGTCCGGACTTCCCCTATCTCGATTTTTTCTTAATCATTTAGTATTATGTTATTAGACTAAACTAGACTAGGAGTCGCTCTCACTAAATCAAGTTTAGACATAGTTTATCAACTTGACGTATATTGAAGTTCTAATTTTATTTTGTTTTCCTTAATATGGAGTAATACATGAATAATGAATAAATTTTATGATGGCCTTTTAAAGACTGACCCGTGTCATTGGAAAACATCGGTTCAAATTAATGACTCATTGTGACGCGGTAAATAACAGGTTTATGAAGTCTAATATAGACAGTCTTCGTACACCTCCAATATGTCCGCGGTACATACAGTCGGTAACAGCTATATTTACGCGCACAGTGCTCACAAAGATCTGCACATGGATTTATTCTCTAGGCCTGCGGATAATAATTTTATAAATGTTTCTAGCTCCTATGATCTACGTGCAGTGCCTTTACCCAGAATGATCTATTATGAAAAATCTACTTGAAGTAATAAAACAACTTAAACGGATTAAATCGCGTATATTACTACATTTTAAGTCCCCACGTTTCGTAACCCTTTTCAGCGTTCGTGGTCGCGGGTAGACTGAGAAAATCATAAATTTCCTCTGTCAAAATTAATTAATTAGTTGTTTTATTACTATGAGTGATAATCGCGGAAACCGAAGACAATATTAAATTTTTTAAAAGGGGTAACGAGGGACAATACGTAAAAACTCTGGCGTGGATTATACAGCTATGCAGTACGAAATAGAACATTATAGGTTAAACAATTAGACAAAATGTTATGTGTAGTTCACATTAATGAATACAAAATGAATAAATAAAATACCGAATTCAGTCAAGTCTATTCGATAATAAATGCAAGAGTTAGTTTAGTATTTTTTTTATCAAACCATAAAGTTAGTTGGGAAGTGAAATGAGGCAAAACATACTCCGCTGAACTGGCATCATACCGTAGTAACACATGAATGGAACGACTTACAATTTTTATATAAAACTCGACGATTACAACCTATGTAGGTTCCGTGAGCAATATAGGACAAAAGCAGTAGTTAACCTCTTACATTATTTAATTAGCCTGTGTATAATTTATTTAAACTTTATTGCACAATACAAGAAAATTCCAATGGTGAACTTAATGCCGCATTGGCATTCTCTACCAGTCAACCATCAGGGTAAACAGAGACATAATATGTGCGGTATTAGAAAGTGTTTATAACCTAAAATGACATAAAAAGTACATAGGAGTGACCTATGCATTCATACTATTAAACTAAAATCCTGACGTTATGTTTGATGTGAACTTGTAAATAAAAAGGGAGATCGTGCTGTCCTTACTTTGGAAATATATAAAAAAATACTCCAATCGCTATATGTGTGCCCTTAATATTTCAAGAGTTCCCACGATTTCTCGAAGATCCCATCATGAGATCTTGACCAACAGAAAGGTATACCTGCCCTGCCCTTTCAAACAAAACAGAATTTTCCAAATCGGTCCTGCCGTCTTCTTGTAATCGGAGAACATACATAAAACAAGAGATTTTACGAACTGAGAATGTCCTACATTTCGAGGCCGAAAAAACGATATTAAACAGATATTTATAAAGTTTACTATAAATAGTGTAGGTACATTTTTAAATATTCATAATTGAACCCTAGCGGGTTATCCTTATATTGCGTTTTAACGCAATCGAATTAATCACCAAATTGATGTCATTTCAGCCGATATATCCATATATGTATGTACAATAAAAATTAATGTGTGCGTTGGTTTGTCCCGTATACGAGTAAAACATTAATTGTTCTTCGCTTTCCGCCAAGTATTGGGGAGTTCTGGACGCTTAAATTAGAACCTCCTGTAATTGAACAGTAGCTCGAGACTGTAATTTACAAAGTAAACTGAGTGACTAATTTGAACAACGCTGGCTTATCCGATTTGGAACAAAGTAGGTATGTAGCGAGCTACGTAATCGACAATCGTTAGCATAATCTTCCTACGTGGCCACGCCACACTTACCAAGGTTTCATTATGTTCGAGGCCCCCACCAAGTCGTTATTGAAAAATTTTCTCATTGCTACCTCGCACTCTTCAAATGCTGTTTGTAAATCCATGGAATACCTGAAAGACATTTTAAGATATTGAAATTTTGAAACTATCGAAAAAATAAATCTAGCAATGTCGCCAAGCAGCCGTAACTGGAAGAATAGTCACTAGGAATATCAATTAATACTTACTCAAGTTGTTCTTCAGCCGCATCTTGGAACTCGTCCTGAAAAAAAGATAGATAATTTCAAGATCATTGGTTAAACTTAAGTAATGTATAAAGATAGCTAATAAAATAAATAATCATGACAGAATAATAACCCCTTTGTTAAATACGTAGGTACATACGAGTATGAATATGAAGTTATGAATCAATGACATAAGTATATAACAATGTAAAAAGGGGTGGCTACGTATGTATGATATATCTGACACGATAGTAAAGTAATTCTATACTACGCGGGGTTAACATTAGCAGAGATATAAAGAATATACTTCATTCATATTAACTCGCTTTTACTGAGACACAGGTTAAATATAGTATTATGCGTTCTACGCTACGCTTTTTACAATCGCCATTCTTCTAATCCGACCTTAGTACATGATAGAAACAACATACATTTTAAATTTAAACTATCTTGCAAGCCACAGTTAGTCTGTCATTTATCGTAAAGGTCTTACAACCTTTACAATATACAAAACTATTAGTCATTTCAATGGTTATTTTTTTTATACATCTAACTTAATTACGTCTATACCAAAGTCATGTGGGTTAAGGAGGCCGTACTAAAATAACTGCTGGCAATTAAATACGTATGCAGTGTTTTGCACGTCTTTGACGATGACGTGGTTACTTGACAATAATTTTGATTTCGTCTACGGATATCGATAACTGAGATCAGTTAAACTTTAAAAAAAACTGGCAGAAATCTAATGAAATCAGAAATTACTACGATTACGCAAGTCCACGGGGTGTTAGCTGAGGACTATTATGTTTAGAGTGGGTAAAACGAATAAATAATGAAATCAACTCTGTTTTGTATATTGACAGATAAGCAAATAGTTTTGTCTTTGACACGAGTGTTATAAGTAAGAAGCCTATATACAACGTGTTGCCTGTACTAGGAACAAATAATTAAAACTAAGGTTGTACTCCTCAGACTGAACAACAATTGTTCAGCGACATTTAAAAATAACTTGTTTTGGTTTTTAGTACACTTTAAAGTTTATTTGAAGCCGCAATGTATTGCAATATTAATTATGTTTGTAGCGTGACAAGCGACGTCAATTAGACTTATGTTAACGTACATTGAAAATACTATTTAATTTGTATGAAAAAGAGAAAATCTCAAGATTACATAATCTTTAAAAGTTATTGAACAAAAGTTTTATTGTTTGATGAGTAGAATCTACGTTTTAATTATTTGCTCCTGTTACAGCCAACACCATATACAATGTGTGGCCTGTAACCGGGGCGAATAATTAAAACGAAGATTGTACTCATCAAACAATAAAAGTTTTGTTCAACAACTTTTAAAAATTATTTAATCTTAAGACTTTTTCATACTAATTAAATAGTATTTTCAATGTACGTTAACATCAGTCTAATTGACGTCGCTTGTCACGCTACAAACATAAAAAAATTCACAATACATTGTGGCTTCAAATAAACTTTAAAGTGTACTAAAAATTAAAACAAGTTATTTTTAAATCTGGCTGAATAAATGTTGTTCAGTTTGAGGAGTACAATTTTGGTTTTAATTATTCGCCCCGGTTACAGGCCACACATTGTATATATGTAGTTAGCCTGTGACATACATTGAAGCTCCTAAACGCGTACGTACACAGATTTTAATAGATAGTTTTTTTAGCTGATTTCTTAAGAGTAACCACCCTAAAGAAATCTTCGAACTATTTTCAATGAATATCAGCTTAGAGGACATTGAGTGATTCTTGTATTAAGCTCGTTGAATCTTCTTTGTTCTTAATCATTATTATTCTATAAGTCAGTGGGGTAATGAACCACGACTACCACTACTATCGATCATTCATTACCTTATCATTATCATTAGGACATTTACATCGTTTCATAAATATGGTACGAAGTTCTTATTGCCACTACAGAAGGTGTAATCGGAGATATTCTTGAGCATTTGTATGATCCATATTTTTACACTTGACTGTATAATTACCTCATCGAAGTCCTCAGTAGCTAGCGGTGGTGGGCCGGTTTCTCCGCGGTATTCGGCGCGGTGCAGGAGCGGCGACGCCAGCGCCGGCGCAGTCTCTTGTCTCAGCGCCATCTGTGACCAACGTACATTTTCAGCCACAACTTAAATGTCAAATTATATCGTCATTGTAACTGGCCAGTAACCATGACGTTTCATTAGTAACAACAAATAAATTATTGGGCTTGTTTATTTTATCTCCGTATAAATAGGCCAACATCTAGTTAAGGCGGAACGTTTCAGAGAGTTTTCATACAAATTTCAGCCGCGATTGTCTCCGGCCCACTTACTGTATTTGAAATATTATTAGTTCTATAGTACTTTTCCTTCTGATGCCGCTAATAAGAAAAAATACTGAAATAAGAAATATTCTAAGAAAATCCATTTGAAAACTAATGAAAAATTTATCAAACCGTTGTTTGTGTGAGTGTAGAGTATCGTGTCGATGTAAACAAAAGGGCGGCATTTATCAACCACAGCTGATTCTAGGTGTCAAAAGAATGCCTAGATTGTATAAAACCTACCCCTAAAACTTCTGGCCGCTAAGCTAATAAAAAAAGTGCTATCAGTCGGTGTCGAAGTTTATCTCAGCAGGATGCGGGTCAGCTTCGTCCGGGCATCCGATGCGAATGCGAACGGCAGTTTTGTTAAGGAGAGAGACTTCTGCACGTAGTACTATTCTTATTCTGTGCCGAGGGCCGGATCCGGCCCGCGGGCCGTAGTTTGAAGACGCCTGGTTTAGTAGGAGCAAATAAGTTTTTCTTACAATTTTTGCGAATTTCTAAAAAACGCTGCAAGTCAGGAAAATGGTTTTATTTTTCTTGTAATATTTAAGATGATATTAATAATCGGTAATTATTACAGATTTTTCTGTTCAGTAACTTCGGAGATAATAGGGGGGGGGGGGGGGGGGGGTATCTTTATTAACGTTTTTTGTGTTAATTCAAAAACTACTTGTCTAAGGAAAAATAATAAAAATAGTTTTGGAATCTACATATTAAGCCTTTTCATTTGATATCCCCTCGATATAATAGCTTTACTTTTGATTTTTAATTTTTTTAAAAGTAAATAAGGTATGTATAAGTATTTTTTTTGTCCAATAGGCCCGGGTTAGCAATTTTTCACTATTCAAAATTTCAAGTCGATATCATCAGTAAATCCTGAGATACCTTGCTGTGATAGACGGACAGAGAGACAGACAGACAGAGTCGCACCATAAGGGTTCTAAAAAAAATGAAAAAAAAAATGTTTTTTTCCGTAAGTAGCTCAAGGGCTCTTTTACAAGTCTGAGTCTAAATATGTATTATTTCTTTTCTTTTGGTTCCTTTTTTACCAGGTTGGTACGGAACCCAAAAAAGGATAATTTCAATGTCGATAGGACTTGCATAGGAACACTGTCCTAAAAATAATAATAATGACATTCGGATACGATCATACTAAACAAATTCATAGAATGCATAACAAAACATTGTGATAATTTGATCACACTACTGCAGAACAAACTACAACTACTGCAAATTTTCCATTTGTAGCTCTATTAGTATCTAGTAGATAAGTATTATGTTAATACGTCAGTCGCGGATGATAATGATAATTAATTGACGGTTAAAATATGTATTGCTTAGTAGGTATTCGATAACCGACATTCGCGGAAAGAAAACGAATAGAATAGCATTATATAATGCATAATTTTAAACATATCACTTCCACGTGTATCTAAACGGCCGACTGCCCTAAATGTGCAAAAATGCATTTCGGACAACGTAATCATAAACAAACTTTCAGTATAATTTTAATTATAGCGAACTCATTTTCGACTAATACGATATGTGTATCGTGTGTCATATCATTATGTATTTTCCGCAGTACAGTAATTCAAACTATGAGTTGACATTCGTCCTAGCGACTTTCATTGATAAGTACTTTTTCTCAAACATGCAATGAAATATTGACATTATGTACTTTATAATAGGCCGCAAAGTACTTCGTTTCCGGTGCGGCTAGACGAGGGCCTTTAATGGAATTTGATTGCCGGCCTAGGCCTGTGAGATGTTTTTTTTATTTCCATTTCACATTTATTTGTGACATAGCATCACGGCGTTTAGCCATTTAAAAAAACGATAAACGATTTTTGCTATATTTTGCAGTTTTATTTATATAAAATCGACATAAACAACGAAAAATAGCACATTAAAATAAACAATTTCCAATAATTTGAAATGGCAAATTTGACTACACGAATACACATTTAAAATATCTCAAATAAATATTCGCATTTGGAAATCGCATTCGTTTTTGGAAAGGACATTGAAAATGTTTCATTCTGTACTAGGTAATTCAATTTTGTGTCTACTTTGCTTTTAGTGTCTCTAGAAAATAACGTTCGATTTTTTGAAGTGTTTTTAATTTATTTCATTGCATATTTGAGAAAAACCTCGGCGTGAAAAGGGGTTGCCACTTGCTCACGTTTTGCTTACTTCCCGGCCTCTGCAGTAATGTACTATTTTTAATCAGCTTATTTTTGTGTCCGAGCATGGCAAAGTACTTGGAGCATGAAAATAAATAAAAAAAAACATAATTATTTACAGATTTATGATACATAGGTTTATTTATCTTTCAGGTAACAGCCTGCAGGTTCTTGCAGGTAACTGACGTGGGTCATTAGTTTTTTGCTTCGTAGATTCTTAGAACGATAAGTAACGAACTTATGTAGCGTTAAGCTAATTTTATTAACGAGGTTAATGGGTCAGACTCGCGTTGGTAGCAATCATAACAGAGTCCTTTAATGAAATTATAGGCAGCCTACTAAATTAATATTAACTAAGCAGGTGTCCCATCGCCGGCGATTATTCTCTCGCTCAAGAAACGTACCTACTAATAAATGCAGCCGTGTAAATCAAAGAGATATATGTATGTATACAGGTTGATTTCTGGATCGTGGAGCAAGAAAATAAGGCATAATACAATATTCAAAGATGAACCTAATGATGTTAATTATTAATTTGCTAACACCAATATTTATAATTATTTTTCAGATTATAAATAGAAAACATTTTATATGCATAAAATTTGGTCCCTCTACTCAATGTGACGTCTTGTCGCTTCCCATACTGCGTATGTCAAAAGTCATAGGGTGACCATGATTTACTAAGTTTAAGTTTAATTTTACTGGAAAATAAGAAAATTTTAATTAATGCCTTTTTGATCATAAGATAATATTGACTAGTTATAGAGTCAGAAAAACTGGTCTGGGATGACGACCCCGAAATCATCCTGTATGTAGTTGATCTCTGACTGTTCAAATGTTCACTCTGCCGGCGAATTCTCTCCTATAAGGTCGTCGCAGTGTCAAAAGTTTTGCTAGCTCAGACAGACAGAACACTCGATGAGAGACAGTGACTTGGGTTTGGAGGTATGCGCGCAGGTATGCGTGTGGCCCAGCAAGGAGCGAGTGGTGAGAGTAAGTGCTAGTCGCACTCGCATACTCGCTTATAGCTCAGTGATAAAACTGTCGCTCGTCGTATTTATCGTCGATTTATAGTTGCTGGTGGGTAAGGTGCCTTATATTGTACATAACCTTTTACTGGGCTTTCCTTTAATATTTCACGTAAGGGTATCCACATATTACGTCATGCGTTGAGGAGGTAGGAGGTCCACAAAGATATGTTACAAAAAAAAATCCGTACATAATATTCCTTTGGGTAAAAATGCTAATTTTATAGAAAATATAACCTTAATTTCATGAGCCGTAATTTTTTACGGGTCGAAATAATATCTGCATGGGGTCATCCATACGTCGCAGCTAACTGGTTTAATTAGCTATTTGGTTAACTGCCTAGCCTTTTCACTAAACGGCGCCATTTAGCTAACTGCTTGGATGAAATTTAGCCAATGGTCAATGTATCAATTAACGATATGGCTGGCCAATGCTTAGGCCACACTTAGGCCGTTCGTTTAGTAGGGTAACTATGAAAATGGGCTTTGATTAGGGTTTTCTGTCTAAACAATTATGACCCGCCAGCAGGTCGATGAAGCCCCGCTGCGGTTATATTTCTGCTGTGAACGACACAAGCTGTCTAATATAAACCTTACCTAAAAAAACCAAGTTTTGTTCACTTTTCCCCCGTCCCCCCCATGTGAGATCAGGTTCTAGCACAGAATAGATTTATACAACCACTCCGCTAGGCGGGTTATTTAATGTTGTCGAACGAAACTAACGAAAGTAGTTTGCCTAGCCTTTTGATAGAAGGGCTAGACGGCCCGATGTTCATCCAGGTACTTAACTAAATGGCGCCGTTTAATGAAAAGGCTAGGCAGTTAACCAAATGGCTAACTAAGCTAGTTGGCGGCGACACATACATTACGTTATGCGATTATAAAGATTTTATGCGACACCACGCTTTTTCCCAAGTTTTCCATAGTTTTTAGGCTGTCAAGTTTGGCTGAATTCCGTCCCCTCTGTGCGTGACGTCATATGTGGTAATACGTAAAGCAAGTACATAACGATATTAAAGATAAATAATATGTGTACCAATTTTAAAAAATTACGCATCCTTATTTTGCATTTTTCTTTAGATTGTTTTAAAGATACCATTTTAAAACTATATTATAGCCACAGATTACATAGTAGTTCTTACCCTTCGGCAACATGATATCTTTCTCCCATATTTTATTTTTGAGAAATGGTCGGTACTCAACGTATCATACTGAACGAGTGCCACTTGATTTCATAATTCACAACTTCGCCGTCAATCTCGCCTCTATGGTGGGGGATATAATCTTAGAGCAACGCGGACTTCGTGGGGAGTCGACTTGGCTTAGTTTTTCTCCTCTGCCAAGCAATTTGCGCCAGTGATCATATTCGTTCAATAAAACTAGTCGCAATTGGATTAGTCGTCAGACTAAATCTAGTTTTAGTTGTTCCGTATTTCGCTGCAAAAGGAGATCTAACACGTCAAACGTACAAAGAGATGCTGTTTCCTTTCACATCTAAAGTTTTTAGAATCACATTATCATTATTTACTTAATTTAAAACTTATTTTATTAAATTATTTGAAGTTTGTTTACTAGTTGACAAGCAAGCAACCTCGCGTTGCCATGGTGTTCTGCTAAACTTATCAATGTTTTAATGTAAAATATATCTTTGTGAATGTGAATTGGTCAATGTGTTGTTCTATTTGTTAAGTGTTAGTTTCATAGTGATAGACGATTTTTCATGTGCGCGTGTGTAAGTGTGCGGTACCTAGTTCCCCCTCGCCAAATATGGCAGAAATTTGTGTACCGGACAAGCGCATCATGTCGCCTCCTTTCCGTGTTGCTCTAAGGATATGATACATTGGTCTTTTGACACATCGTCAATGGCGTATTTAGAGGTGAGGTTAATCTAAATCGATTGCACATACATTGATTGATTAGCTACATGAAGGAATCGATTGTATGATCAGAAATCTATACGAAAGTCATAAAATACAAACTCTACTTGTTACCAACTCATAATTCTTCGACTATTGTTTTCAATGTATTTGATTTTGATTACTAATGGGATAATAAGTTCTTAAATTCGAGATACGATTTTATTTTTGTCGTTTAATAGTATCCAAGCAGTGGTATTCGCTCAGCTCTACATTTAAAAACCGGCCAAGTGCGAGTTGGACTCGCGCACCGAGGGTTCCGTACAAACTCATAAGTAGATACATGAATAGTTCAAGAAAAACTATATGGCGATTAGCTTAGTAGGAGCAAATAAGTATGTGTTAAGATTTTTGCAAATTTCTCAAAAACAGTGCAAGTTAGGAAAACCGTTATATTTTTCCTGTAATATATAGGATGACATTAATAATTGGTAATTATTACAGATTTTTCTGTTCAGTAACTTCGAAGATAATAGGGGGGGAACGGTATTTTTTTTAACGCTTTTCGCCATAAATCAAAAACTACTTATTTAAAAAAAAAATACAAAAATACTGTTTTAATCTACAAATTAAGCCCTTTCATTTGATACCTCACTCGATATAATAGCCCTACTTTCAGTTTGCAAAGTCTCATTACGGACCCCTTTAAAAAAAAAGTAAAAAAGTTACAAGATTTTTTTTACATCCTATAAGCTCGGGTTAGCGGTTTTTAACACTATTCCAAATTTCAAGTCGAACGACACAAGCTGTCTAATATAAACCTTACCTAAAAAAACCAAGTTTTGTTCACTTTTCCCCCGTCCCCCCCATGTGAGATCAGGTTCTAGCACAGAATAGATTTATACAACCACTCCGCTAGGCGGGTTATTTAATGTTGTCGAACGAAACTAACGAAAGTAGTTTGCCTAGCCTTTTGATAGAAGGGCTAGACGGCCCGATGTTCATCCAGGTACTTAACTAAATGGCGCCGTTTAATGAAAAGGCTAGGCAGTTAACCAAATGGCTAACTAAGCTAGTTGGCGGCGACACATACATTACGTTATGCGATTATAAAGATTTTATGCGACACCACGCTTTTTCCCAAGTTTTCCATAGTTTTTAGGCTGTCAAGTTTGGCTGAATTCCGTCCCCTCTGTGCGTGACGTCATATGTGGTAATACGTAAAGCAAGTACATAACGATATTAAAGATAAATAATATGTGTACCAATTTTAAAAAATTACGCATCCTTATTTTGCATTTTTCTTTAGATTGTTTTAAAGATACCATTTTAAAACTATATTATAGCCACAGATTACATAGTAGTTCTTACCCTTCGGCAACATGATATCTTTCTCCCATATTTTATTTTTGAGAAATGGTCGGTACTCAACGTATCATACTGAACGAGTGCCACTTGATTTCATAATTCACAACTTCGCCGTCAATCTCGCCTCTATGGTGGGGGATATAATCTTAGAGCAACGCGGACTTCGTGGGGAGTCGACTTGGCTTAGTTTTTCTCCTCTGCCAAGCAATTTGCGCCAGTGATCATATTCGTTCAATAAAACTAGTCGCAATTGGATTAGTCGTCAGACTAAATCTAGTTTTAGTTGTTCCGTATTTCGCTGCAAAAGGAGATCTAACACGTCAAACGTACAAAGAGATGCTGTTTCCTTTCACATCTAAAGTTTTTAGAATCACATTATCATTATTTACTTAATTTAAAACTTATTTTATTAAATTATTTGAAGTTTGTTTACTAGTTGACAAGCAAGCAACCTCGCGTTGCCATGGTGTTCTGCTAAACTTATCAATGTTTTAATGTAAAATATATCTTTGTGAATGTGAATTGGTCAATGTGTTGTTCTATTTGTTAAGTGTTAGTTTCATAGTGATAGACGATTTTTCATGTGCGCGTGTGTAAGTGTGCGGTACCTAGTTCCCCCTCGCCAAATATGGCAGAAATTTGTGTACCGGACAAGCGCATCATGTCGCCTCCTTTCCGTGTTGCTCTAAGGATATGATACATTGGTCTTTTGACACATCGTCAATGGCGTATTTAGAGGTGAGGTTAATCTAAATCGATTGCACATACATTGATTGATTAGCTACATGAAGGAATCGATTGTATGATCAGAAATCTATACGAAAGTCATAAAATACAAACTCTACTTGTTACCAACTCATAATTCTTCGACTATTGTTTTCAATGTATTTGATTTTGATTACTAATGGGATAATAAGTTCTTAAATTCGAGATACGATTTTATTTTTGTCGTTTAATAGTATCCAAGCAGTGGTATTCGCTCAGCTCTACATTTAAAAACCGGCCAAGTGCGAGTTGGACTCGCGCACCGAGGGTTCCGTACAAACTCATAAGTAGATACATGAATAGTTCAAGAAAAACTATATGGCGATTAGCTTAGTAGGAGCAAATAAGTATGTGTTAAGATTTTTGCAAATTTCTCAAAAACAGTGCAAGTTAGGAAAACCGTTATATTTTTCCTGTAATATATAGGATGACATTAATAATTGGTAATTATTACAGATTTTTCTGTTCAGTAACTTCGAAGATAATAGGGGGGGAACGGTATTTTTTTTAACGCTTTTCGCCATAAATCAAAAACTACTTATTTAAAAAAAAAATACAAAAATACTGTTTTAATCTACAAATTAAGCCCTTTCATTTGATACCTCACTCGATATAATAGCCCTACTTTCAATTTGCAAAGTCTCATTACGGACCCCTTTAAAAAAAAAGTAAAAAAGTTACAAGATTTTTTTTACATCCTATAAGCTCGGGTTAGCGGTTTTTAACACTATTCCAAATTTCAAGTCGATAGCATTAGTAGATCCTGAGATATCTTGCTGTGACAGACGGACAGACAGACAGACAGACAGACAGACAGACAGACAGACAGACAGAGTCGCACCATAAGGGTTCCTTTTTTACCATTTTGGTACGGAACCCTAAAAAAGTCGTAGAACGTAAACAATGCGAATATTTTCAGCGAAGTTCTAAATTATCCTACAGAGAGGTCCGCAATTATATCGCGGAACAAGCACAGTAAAAAGTCAAATGGAGAACCTATGTCAAAGTCTGCTTGATTCAATATTTTATTATGTTATATACTAGCGACCCGCCCCGGCTTCGCACGGGTGCAATGCTGATACTAAATGCATGTATTATACATATAAACCTTCCTCTTGAATCACTCTATCTATTAAAAAAAACCGCACCGAAATTCGTTGCGTAGTTTTAAAGATTTAAGCATACATAGGGATATAGGGAATAGGGACAGAGAAAGCGACTTTGTTTTATACTATGTAGTGATATTTAAGTACGGATCCCAATAATAAAACTAACCATATGTGCGCCACATAACATAACTTTTCAGACGAGTCATCAAAATCTCATTAGCATTAGAAAGCATTTACGCAATGTTTTGTAATTATTTGTCATAGCATATGCAGTTATAGTAGGTATATCTCAGTAGAGAAAACCAAATCGGAATTGTGGTATGTATGTACTACAATGATAATGAATGGCTGCAATACAGTATGTCGTGGACGTATTGTTTACCGATATTATTTATGCAAATTACGACTACGCTACGCATACATGAGCATTTCTAAAAAAGTTTTTACAAAATTGTGTATGGTACGTTAATTGTCACACAAGTAACTTTCCTGCTATATTAAGATTTTATTTAATGATAAACAATACTATTATTGCCTATTTTTCATAATTAAGCTTCTACCGGGAATTTATTTCTCCCTAATTTAGTTATCCAAATGAATCAACAAAACATCAACCAATAATAAATAATAATTTTAAACATTGGTAAGTAAATAGGAATCAATGAAGGATTCGTTAATTGATTTAGATATTTTAGATTTACATACAAACTTTTTTAGATATGCTCATATTAAGGTAGGATAGGTACGCAGTTTAGGTAGGCATATAATATACACATAACATATGAAAAAATTACTTACCTTGGTTAAGTGCTCAAGCTTCTATGGTTATTGTATCATGCCTTTTCTGCAACAAAACAAAATGGATCTGTATTGTGTGCTTGTCAATGTCAATAGTAAAGAGAGGTATTCCGGTAAAAATACAGCACATACAAGTCTGTTCGTTCACACCAGAAATCTGGTACTAGGTTTTTTATTGACAATCGACATTAATATCTTTTGCTTGAGAGATACACAAATAAGAATTTCTTACTGTGATTACGATTAGGCACATGGAGCAATTAATCCGAATACACATATCACAATATTAGCATTCATGTGTTCAGATAAGCTATCTCAACGACAATACAATTGACGCAGTAGGTACATACAAGCCTAATGGTACTTTATTAAGATTTTTTTAAACTTAGTATGTTTAGTAATTTAAAATCTATTAAATTGTTTAGTCTAAGACAGGGGTCTCCAGTTTGTCCCAGGGGGGGGGGGGGGGGGTGTAAACTGTACGGGCAGGACTGACTCACTCCGCGATTCCGTTTCGCGGTCATTATTATGAAATCTCACCACTCTAGAGTGGAATAACTAAATATTTTCACTAAAAAAAACCCGACCGCGGTGCACTTTAAAAGTGCATAAAATCTGCCATTTTGTTTATTTTAACGAACTTCATACCCAGTGACACTCGCGCCATCAAGACGAATCCAATGATGTATCATTTATCAAAATCGGTTGGGCCGTTGAGTAGTTACGAGCGGACACAGGAACGGACATACATACATACAGGTCAAACACATTACCCTCCTTTGGGCTTCGCCGCAGTCGGGTAAAAAAGAACACGCGTTATGCGATGGAGAGAGACGGTCGTGGGATGCTGGTCAGTCCGGGCATCCGAAGACGAATTAGAATACCTCGCGGGCCGGATCATAGGCCCTCCCGCTTTCTTCCCGCGGGCCGTAGTTTGGAGACCTTGACTTTTCGCTGTTTGCTCAAAGTGAGCAGCGGACTAGCGGGAAGGATGAAGCGGATCAACCTGTCCTTATGTTATGTGAGCGTGTGTATCGAACGAATGGGAGGTATCTAATACGAGTATCTAAAGAGTTTTATATGAAATATGTACTTATACTTATCATTTGCCACAGTAACGCCGCAATTGTCAAATGGTACTCTAAAAATCAATTTGCCACAGAACAAAGTACCTATTCGACTTCAGTTTTTATTTTACATATTTTTGGGATTTCATTAATTTATCAGAATATTTTATCGTGGGCTATGCCCTTCCAATATCATTTTGTCATCTCGGTATGTAAAGGTAGGCAATTATGTATAATTAACAACTAAGTTTTATGAACATATAAAAAAAACCGGTCAAGTGCGAGTCGGACTCGCGCACCGAGGGTCCCGCACAAACTCGTCAATAGATACGTGAGTAACTCAAGATAAACTGTATGGAGGGACAAACTTAACTTTGCTCTTGAAAAACTGTTGTCCCCATATATCGACATATGTCGCGGTTAGTTTAGTAGGAGCAAATAAATTTGTCTTACGATTTTTGCGAATTTCTAAAAAACGCTGCAGGTTAGGAAAACCGTTTTATTTTTACTGTAATATTTAGGACGATATTAACAATCGGTTATTATTACAGATTTTTCTGTTCAGTAATTTCGGATATAATAGGGGGGACAGGTATTTTTTTAACGTTTTTTTATCTTCAATCAAAAACTACACGTCTTACAAAAAAAACAAAAACGGTTTTGGAATCTACACATTAAGCCCTTTGATTTCATATCCCACTCGATATAGCTCTACCTTTGATTTACAACATCCCATTTTGGTCCCGTTTAAAAAAAAATTAAAAAAGTGATAAGATTTTTTTTCTGTCCAATAAGGCTCGGGTTAGCGGTTTTTAACACTATTACAAATTTCAAGTCGATAGCATCAGTAGATTCCGAGATATCTTGCTGTGACAGACGGACAGACAGACAGAGTGGCACCATAAGGGTTCCTTTTTTACCATTTTGGTACCGAACCCTAAAAAGTGTAGATGTAAATAAACTTGTTAGTAGGTACGTATTTATTAACACATAAACATATTGCTTATAGGCTGGAATAGATAAATTTAATGACTCTTGTTGGTAATAACAGCTATCTAGGTCACAGAACAGCAGTTATTAGCTACTGTCTAACGTCTGTGTGATAATTGTGCAAGTTTGAAATAAATACACAAATTGACTAAATCGAATCATTACGAAGGGTATTCATTAATAGTTCTAATTTCTATAAGAACTAAAAGTCTAACATTTAGATGACTATAAAAACCATAAATAGTGACGTTCCACGGGTAAAGGTACTTTGTGGTCTTGAGTTATCCTTGTATGTATGTATATTATTTATCTGCAATCGATATCAAAAAGTTTCAACTTCGTAAGATGTGTAGTTACGGAGATATAGTTTTTCACAACTTTTTTTTCTTTTGGACGTTTAAAAAAATATAATTTATGCCACAACTGGGCATAAAGTAGCTTTTTTCGCACGCTGCGCGTACGGATAAAGTCGCTTTCTGGCCAAGTGTAGACATAAAATGACGTAGGTACACAACACGGGAGGTAATAAAGAACGCCCTCGATCGCATATTTACGTCCCTCGGTTGCAGCTCGGGCCGCAAACATCTGCGATCTCGGCTTTTCTTTGTATTACCACCCTAGTTGTGTAATGTACTATTGTAAAAGTTTGAGGTCACAAATTCATATTTTTATTTCCCCTTTGTTACCATAATATCGATGGTACTTGTTAAAACTTGCACTAATTACGAGGAAAAACATGTCATACCTAATTAGCACGTTAGTACCTACACGAATCTAAAAAGTTGATATTTCAATTGCAAAAAAAATAAAATTAATACAATTTTGAACTGGTCTATCGATATGCTATTTTCCCTCAAACCATATCAATACGTTTTGTTGTAAATTGAACATTAATCAACATGCTTAATGATTATTGTTGGACAATTTCGTCCATCGAAGACACACTTAACTGACCATTCGAAAACCTTATGCCATTGAAATAAGGTATACAAACTAAGGCACAATTAACTGACCAGTCACCACCTAGCCTAGACTTTAACACGTGGCAATAAAGTTGACATCCGTTTACTAATGTACAGTTAACTGTGTGTTTGTACAAATGGCGTGATTTCGTTTATAAGTGGTTTTAAAAGAAATGTGGAACTAACCCGGTCCTCATCCTCTAAAAACAACAACAAACTCATTTTATTTTATGTGTAGTTTGTTGTTACAAGCAACTAACCCAAATGGTTGACATTCATTATTTTAAAATCACAAACATACCTACACAGCAGTTAATGGAAAACGGCAGAACGTAGCGGAAAACATGATGACGGAAGCTGGTTATTTGCACGTAATCGCAGTGCTGAAGTAAAACTGCACATCAAGCAGAAATAATTCACTGAGGTTCATACAGTTTGAAACAATAATCCTGACTTCTGTCATAGACGCAAATTACTTAAGTATAGTATTTATGTGTCGTGGAGATCAAGATATTATACTAAACCATTAGATTCTATTCATGTATGCATATGTTACCCCAGGCCGTAGGTAGAATTTATTGCCCGCTATGAGTAATAGTACATTACACAACTAGGGTGGTAAAATAAATAAAGGCTGAGATCGCAGATGTTTGCGGCCCGAGCTTACCTCTCGTGTTGTGTACATCAATGTCGACTCTTGGCCTGAAAGCGGCTTTTTCCGTACGCGTAGCGTGCGGTAAAAGCCACTTTATGGCCAGGTGTGACCTAAAGAAAATAACATTCATGGTCAGGGGAAGATGTAATAATATATTACACACTAGGGGCGGTAGTGAAGGTAGTGAAGAAAACCCCTTGAACTCATATTTATGACCATCACCTACGGTCTGGGGTTTACCACCTGCGATCTGGGTCAGTCTTCATTTTCCCGTCCTAGGTTTGAGCTATATTTATGTACTTTATATGTATAATTACTATGCGAATTCGTGCAGTAGAATAAGTACCAAGTGGTAACAATGACAAAACACTACGGCTACAAGGAGGAATGTTTTGCAACAGAAGAACACCGAGCAAAAAATATGAAATAAATTACACATACGAGGTGATTTTATAGGCAGGTACCTACCTACTTACTGTCCCTGTTGCGCAAACGTGCACGTAAGAAAGTATCCTTTACGTCGGCGCTCGGAACCAGGCCCGCGCCGACCCTCGGCAGCGCCTGTGTGCAAAACTATGAAGCACCTCTTTATTGTCGACGTGTTTCGAATTCTATTGCCTTGGCGCCTGTGTGCGTTGCACACTTTGCACACAGGGGCGGCGCGGCCCTGCTCGGAACTAAAACGTATCGTGTTAAGGTGTCTGGTAGTGAAAAAAGAGACATTCCGCTCGCGGCAGCGCTCGGGTGAGGTCGTGCCTCGTGTTCGCTCCCCACTCCGTACCGCTGACGCGCGTTGAATTCGCGCTCTCGCTCGCTCGCTCGATTCGTCTAGCTCTCGCATTCAGTCCGCTCCCCCACTCAGTGATTCTCATCGCTAGTGGAAGCATCGCGTGTGTTAGTTAAGACTTTCTCAAGTCCGACCCGCGTGTCGCTGCCCCCTTTGGAAATCCGCACTCGTTGTGGTCGCACAGTGGATACCTAACGGTGACAACCGAAACTGTGTGGGGTCGACACGCTGAAGAGTGTCCCCTCGTCGTCTCTCCTGAGACGTCCCCTCCCTATTCCGTGTAGGCTTCTCCTAGGCGCGTTTAGAGTAGTTAGTAGGACACGACTTCTTCTGACGTCAATCTGACAAGACACAAAACTGACATCGATTAGGACCGCACCCGCGAACTCGGTAACATGGAGTCAGACAAAGTCCCCGCGAAGACAGGCACCAGCGAGGCTGTCGAGGACGTCATCGTCGACTCTGATGACGTGAATGAGTCCAGCTCGGACATAGAGGACCCCGATGTCCCCCACTGGGTGTGGATGATTGTTCACGAACTCCTGCGGCACTTAACTGAGTCCGCAGGACAAAGAGAACGTCTACACTCAGCGTGGGGCCTGAAGGCTTTCCCGTTGGCCAAGCTAGAAAAATTCATTGCATCAAAGCAGATGAAAAGCGTCCCCGCCCGCCCCAAAAGTGCTCTGTCGGCCCCTAAGGCCTCCCCGGCCCCTCAGGCCCCCCAGGCCCCTCCGGCACCCCAGGTCGCCGCTAGTAAGGCACCTGAAGCCCCTAAGGCAACCCCCGCTCCGAAAGTGGGTCTCGAGCTGGAGGCCAAAAAGGCGAAAGCCCGGAAGGCCCGCTCCAGCCTTGCCCTTAAGGCAACCCCCGCCCCCTCCGCCCCTCCGGCGGCGGCTTCATTTAAGAAGCCGCAGGACCCTGTAAAGGCGGCCGCGCCCGCCCCAGTAACCCCGGCCCCTTCTGAGGCCCGCTCTCGTTCCCGTTCCGGTGTTCGTCAGTCCCGCCCACGCTCCGCGTGCAGCGAGACTGCCGTGGACCGGAAAAGGAGCCGTTCCCCCCTACGCGCAAAAGCGCCGGTGCCCACCTCGGGGCCCGATGTCCCAATTGCCACCGCCGCCGCCACCACACAGGACTCGTCTGACGCCATGGACACCGATCCATGGACCGTTGTAGGTCCATCTAGGCAAGGGAAGCGTACGCGATCGAAGACGCCTCCGGGAGTCCCGGGGCCTTCATCGCGCGCCTCCCCCGCGTCCCCCACAGCGTCCGAAGCGCCGGCTGCCAAGAAGCCGGCCCCGCGTACCCCCGACAACCCCGTCTCTCCCGCCCTTCCGGCGTCCGCTGCCCCTGGGGCACAAGTTGACGGGGCTCCCTCCTCTCAGACCCCCGGGGGTCAAACATCGTCATTTACCGAGCGGTATAAAGACCGCAAAGACCACCTCTACCTAGAGGCCAAACAGGAGTGGCCCACCGTTGCAGCAATCATGCAACAGCGGGGCATTCCTTATATAGATGCGTCCGATCACAGCATCGGCATCAAAATCACCGTTCGGGGTTCGGAAAATTATCGCGCCCTGGTCAGGCTCCTCGACGAAAGGAAGCTGCGTTTGTTGCGGAATCCTTTAGACGAGGAGAAAAGCCTCCGACTTATGATTCGGGGAATTCCTAAGGAATTCGAAGAATCGTACGTCAAGGAGGACCTGGTTCGACAGGGGATAGCAGTTCGCGAAGTCCACCGCTGCTATCGTAAAAACGGTGGCAAACGGTTCGATATAGTGTTAGTTAAACTCGACCCGAACCACCCGTCAGCAAAAACGATCTGGAAGTTGAAGGAGATTTGTATGCTGACGGGCTTCCGGGTCGAGAAGCCGCGTCATTTAGAATACGCTAGGCAGTGTCACAACTGCCAGCGTTACGGTCACAGCCAAACGGGCTGTAACTTGCGTCCCCGTTGCGTGAAATGCACGGGCGACCACGCGACCCGCGATTGTAAGAAGCCGAAGGAGACGCCACCATCTTGCATACTTTGCGGACTTACTGGCCACACTGCCAACTGGCAGGGTTGCCTTAAGTCACCAAAGCAGTTAGCCAAGGCTAAGGAGGCCCTTCCTGCGACCTCTAACAATCGCAACAAAGGTCGCGTGGCCCCCGAGCGCAATTCGCGCAACTTCCCGGCCCTTTCAGCGGCCCCGAAACAGGGAAAATACCTGCCGCCTTCTGCGGCAGGCAGTTCCCCTGCCTCTGCGTCTTCCACGCCCCCCGCGCAATCTGCGCGCCCGGCGCCCTCAGCGCCCCGTCCCCAGGCAACGGCATCTTACGCCGCTGCCACCTCCGCGGCCCGGGCCGCCCCCCTCCCGCTTCTCGCTGCGCCGGCAGACAGGCAAAGTTTCGAGAGGCAAGTGCGTTCGTTTAGTGAACGCCTTGCTGCTCTTAACGGAGCTCTCGCTACCGCGTGCAGTGTGTCCGCCCCGCTTATCTTACGCGAAATTAACCAGTTAGTCGCTTCTTCTCAGAGCGGTTTAATTCGAAACTAATATGGATAGTGTTAGCCTAAAAATTAAACCACGCTCGCTCATTGTAGGCTTTTGGAACGCCAATGGCCTACAGGGCAAAAAAGAAGAGTTAGTCGAGTTCATTAGGGAACACGCGGTCGATATCCTACTGGTCCAAGAGACCTTTTACAAACCGTCCCACCGAATTTTCCGAATCCCGGGTTACGAAATGGTTAGGAACGATAGAGTAGATAGGCCCGCGGGAGGAACTGCGATTTTCTTCCGCCGTAGACTCCACTGTATCGCCCTTCAACCTCCAGCCCTGACTCAGATGGAGGCATCTATCTGTCGTATATCGTTATCAGGTCACCACCCGGTAACGATTGCATCAGTTTACTTGCCTCCACGAAACACACTCTTACAGACTGACCTAGATCTCCTCGCCCAGTTAGATAGTCAAGGCGTCGTAATCGCAGCCGGCGACCTTAATAGCAAACACAAGTCGTGGAATTGTCTAATAAACAATCCTAATGGCGCTCGGCTTTACAACGCAATGGTCAATGACCAAACCGCGTTTGACGTTGTCGCTCCTCTCGAACCTACTCACTATCCATTCGATCATGACAAACGACCTGACATACTAGACATAGCACTTCTACAGAACGTAACTTTACAGCTGCGTTCTATAGAAGTACTACACAGGTTAGATTCCGACCACTTGCCGGTCGTTATTAGGCTCGGGCCTGACCCTGGTAGTCTTCCACCCGAAACCAAGACCATCGTGGATTGGGCAAAGGTGGAAGTAGGTCTATTAGAGACAGTCACCCCGCACTTAACTTCAATCCCCGACATTATCACAACAACAGACGAGACCGACACGGCGATCGCCTCGTTCGCAAACCACCTTAACGTCATTCGTGACGATGCTTCGAAGGAAATGGCGGCCGCGGATATCCAAAGCCGCCCATTGCCTCCCGAGCTTAAGGCCTTGCAAGCGAGAAAGAACCGTCTTCTCAGAGAACGTTCAGTATTCCCTTCTCCCGAAGTTCGCCGCGAGCTGGCAGCTGCAAAACGCGAGCTCCACCAGCGCGTGGCTGAATTTCGGGCGAACGAGTTTTGTGATCATTTAGAAGAGTTAACGCCCAGTCACCTTGCGTACTGGAAACTAGCGAGAACTCTTAAAACTGATCAAACACTTTCAATTCCTCCCTTGGATCGCCCGGATCACCCAACTCCCGCGTTTGAAGACGACGAAAAAGCCGAATGCCTCGCGGCTAGTTTAGAGTCTCAATGTACCCCGAGCCTTCTACACATTAATGAACCCCACATTAGAATGGTGGATTCAGAGGTGGTTAGAAGGTCTCAACTCCCCCCGACCGCGCCTCCGCTTGAGCCTGTTACCTTGGATGAGGTAAAAGGCTTAATCAGGAGAAGTAAAATTAGGAAAGCCCCGGGAGCGGATGGTATTTCCAACCGCATCCTCAAGCTTCTCCCTGAAGCTTTGCTCCTAATTTTAGTTAGCATCTTCAATGCAGCCCTAACCAACGGTCACTTTCCAGCCGCGTGGAAAAACGCCACGGTTATAGGGATTCCGAAGCCGGGTAAACCCCGCACCTCCCCGTCCAGTTATAGGCCAATCAGCTTACTCAGCTCCCTCGGGAAACTGTATGAGCGGATTGTTTTGTCCCGCATTCTCGCGTTGACGAATGCCAATTCGATAATTGTAGACGAGCAGTTCGGCTTTAGAGCCGGACACTCGTGTGTCCAACAAGTGCAACGTATTACGGATCACGTGTTGGGCAACTTCGCCAAATTCTCCGGGGTACCGACCGGTGCGATCTTTCTCGACGTAGCGAAAGCCTTCGATAAGGTCTGGCATAACGGTCTCATATACAAGTTATATGAGATGGATATGCCGGACAGACTTGTACTCATAATACAAGATTTTCTCAGGGATCGAAGCTTTCGCTACCGACTGGAGAGAACGTTATCGGCGCCGCATCCCATTCACGCCGGAGTCCCGCAAGGCTCTGTACTCTCCCCCACGCTCTATTCCCTGTTCACGAACGACATTCCCAGGCACAACAAAGTGCATCTGGGGTTGTTCGCGGACGACACTGCCCTATACACATCGCACGTTAAGCCCAGTATTATACGGAAATTGCTCCAGGAGGCGATAACCGCCCTCGGGCGGTGGTTCAATCTCTGGCGCATCGAAGTTAATCCTGAGAAAAGCGCTGCAATTGTATTCTCTCCGACTAGGAAGCAAATAATGGAAAGGTTAGCTCCTATCCAACTATTCGGCTTACCCATCCCCTGGGTCAATGAGGTCAAATACCTAGGAGTTATACTGGATAAATTCTTATCCTTCAGCAAACATATCAAACGCGTTCGCGGTCGCGCTCTCTTCGTTATGAATAGGTTAGGTGGGATGACTAACAAGCGGAGTAAAATGTCGCTTAGAAATAAGTTGACACTTTACAAAACTTGCATTCGTCCCATAATGTCCTACGCCAGTGTAGTGTTCGCACACGTGCCTAAATCACGCTTGCATCCACTACAAGTCGTACAGAATAGGTTCATTCGTAGGATGACCGACACCCCGTGGTATGTTCGGAATCTTAGCCTTCACCTTGAATACAAGCTTCCCTCGATTCAAGGTTTCTTTAAGATGGCTTCGAAACGGTACTTTAGGACGGCTCCCCAACATAGGAATCCACTTATCAGACAAGCGGTTGACTATGTTCCCTCTGTTCC
Source organism: Eudemis profundana (assembly GCA_947034925.1). Classification (NCBI taxonomy): domain Eukaryota; kingdom Metazoa; phylum Arthropoda; class Insecta; order Lepidoptera; family Tortricidae; genus Eudemis; species Eudemis profundana. The sequence goes on from OX344794.1 coordinate 36,019,873, forward strand.
AGGTCCTGACGACGTGCTGCGCCGGTCCGGCCTCACCCGAGGCCGCTTCACCCGGCGTCCCCGCAACGTCCTATCGGATCCGGATGACGACATCTCAGCAGGATTCGAAAGAATCCTTGCTGTGAGGCCGTCAAACGGAGTCCGACCCACACAGCGTCGACCCCGCCGGCGGGGTCGACCTCCCCGCGACCACAGCACACAAGGGCCGCGTCCCGATTTGCCCCAGGACCCGAATGTCCTGGTTAACTTCACTCCGACCTCGCTCGGGCCCAGCTAAGTTTCTTGCCGGAGTCTTCTTAGCTGGGCTAGGTTTTAGCGAACCGGCACCTAAAACTCCCATTAGTTCGATACACAAGTTCACATAAGGACAGGATGACCCGAGTTATCCTTCCCGCTGGTCCGTTGCTCACTCTGAGCAATCAGCGTAAAGTCAAGGTGGCCCTGGCCAAACGACCTGGTTCGACTCCAGGCGTGAAGCCCCACCTAGCCCGATCATATCGAGGTGGACCGGACTAAGTGACCTGGTTCGACCCCAGGCACTCCCGGCTCCCACCCAGTCCGACCAACTCAGGGTGGTCTGGCTAGCGACCTGGTTCGACCCCAGGGAACGCCACGGCCAACCACCTGGTCCGACAATCGCTACGCCCAGGAGGGGCTGCGAGTTTGTCAGTTTCAAAAAAAAAAAAAAAAAAAAAAAAAAAAAAAAAAAAAAAAAAAAAAAAAAAAAAAAAAAAAAAAAAGGTGTCTGGTAGTGATATCGGCGGTCACATGTTGGTCTAATGGTAGGTACAGTCAACTTCAGAAAAAAGTAACCTCCTTGTCATATTAGAAACATATTACGGGGGTTTATTTTGTTAGGAGCCTTTTAATAGGTACCTACATAAGGTACCTGCTGCAATTATAATACTATATATCTACGACAAAATAATATAGGTACAATACAGATTTTTTTCTGATTTCGCTTCTTGCCTTTAGTAGGTACGGATTTGGTTGACCTCAATGACAAAAAGAAATATCAGTATGCATGGGGCATACATGTAGTAGGTACGAGTAAGTTGATGGTATTGAACTTCGCGAGGCATAGCATAGGCATAGTTTTCAATGATTTTTGCCGTGCATTTTATTACACCTAAAAGGGTGTAAGTAGGTAATTATTACTTTACTTCTGCTGACTAAAAAATAATTTTGACGACTATTGCCTAGAATCTACACAGATTTTATTATAAGTAATGAAGGCTGCATAATAATATTTGCTTGCTCTCTATAGTGGACCTTTAGAGAAAGTTCGTAGCGCCGATGACATGAGCGCTTTCTCTCGGCAACACCACGCATGGCGCGCACTACGCTCCTATACCGGCAAATCTCAATTTTTAAAAAAGAAAAATGTAAATACCTAGTGTCGTAACAATTCATATGAAATAACATCATCGCATTATTTAAGATAGAAACCTCAATATAGAATATTCTTTACACTTTTGACTGTCTAGTTAAAGATACGAAAAAAAATATCATAAAATAGTATTTTTTCGACAGGGCTGGCACTTTTCTTTTATCCGCACTAACTAAAATCGCGATAAAGAAGCGGCTATGAAATAATCTGGACTCGTAAATTAAATATCATAAAAAAAAACTGTTGGTCATAAATAATTATTATACAGGGTGTCCCTAAAACCAACTTTGATACGATCAGGGCTGATAGACCAGCTCATAAGAACCTAGATTAAGCAAATTTGACCTCAGTAAAAATCTCTTAGTTTTCGAGATATTGACGTTTTTGTAAAACTCGTGCTAAGTGATACCCTGACTCGGTGTTTTGAGTGTCATTGCTAAAATATCAAGTATTTTACAAATCTGTTTTTTGCTATGTGTTGCCAAATAACTATGCTATTGAACGTATTTTCTATTTTTGCTAATTTATTCATGCTGTGGACACAGTACAATAACAAAAAAAATATTCGATTTTTTTCAAATTTCACCTCTGACTTCGAACTAGCGTGGTGAAAAAAAAATGTGCCAACGTAACCTGGCACTCAACGTAAAAAAATTGCGCATTTATTGTAGTTTCTAAAATGGTATAAAATTTACTAAACACTGCAATAATTTTTGAAATAATGATATTTTGTTACAAAATTAACTGTCTGCCGCCTTCATCTCATACGATCCGGTTGAACTAAGTTTGCACCTGGCGTGCTTGACATCACATACAAATTAGGTGCAAACTTCACCTAATCGTCAATATCTCGAAAACTAAGAAATTTTTATGAGGTCGATTTTACTCAGTCTCGTTTTTTATGAGCTGGTTTATCAGCCCTGTTCGCCATTTTGTAAAAGTCGCGAATTTTGATAGCCTGGATCAGTCTTTCGAATGTCATGACTTCAAATTTCAGTATTTTCTTAATATGCTTTCTGTTAAACATTACTTAATAATTATGGTATCATACCTTTTCTGTTCGAAATTCAAATTCTGGTACGAAATTTAACCAATGGAATATTGTAGTATAACCTCCTTTTGAATTAAATGCTATTATCTTAAAAACTACGGTGTCTAGTGTGTAAAATCTTACTATTTTTTTTTATTTTAGCATGGTAAATTTGTTTTAAGTATTACGCGATTCAAATCCGAGGTCATATTTTGAATCACGTAAAATCTAATTTATTTTGATAAGGTATGATAGCATAATTATTAAGTAATGTTTAAAACAAAAAGCAGATTAAGAAAACACTGAAATTTGAAGTCATGACTTTCGAAAGACTGATCCAGGCTATCAAAATTCGCGACTTTTACAAAATGGCGAACAGGGCTGATAAACCAGCTCATAAAAAACGAGACTGAGTAAAATCGACCTCATAAAAATTTCTTAGTTTTCGAGATATTGACGATTACGTGAAGTTTGCACCTAATTTGTATGTGATGTCAAGCACGCCAGGTGCAAACTTAGTTCAACCGGATCGTATGAGATGAAGGCGGCAGACAGTTAATTTTGTAACAAAATATCATTATTTCAAAAATTATTACAGTGTTTAGTAAATTTTATACCATTTTAGAAACTACAATAAATGCGCAATTTTTTTACGTTGAGTGCCTGATTATGTTGGTACATTTTTTTTTCACCACGCTAGTTCGAAGTCAGAGGTGAAATTTGAAAAAAATCGAATAATTTTTTTTTGTTATTGTACTGTGTCCACAGCATGAATAAATTAGCAAAAATAGAAAATACGTTCAATAGCATAGTTATTTGGCCACACATAGCAAAAAACAGATTTGTAAAATACTTGATATTTTAGCAATGACACTCAAAACACCGAGTCAGGGTATCACTTAGCACGAGTTTTACAAAAACGTCAATATCTCGAAAACTAAGAGATTTTTACTGAGGTCAAATTTGCTTAATCTAGGTTCTTATGAGCTGGTCTATCAGCCCTGATCGTATAAAAGTTGGTTTTAGGGACACCCTGTATATTTCTGATGTTTATATCAAAATTATAGTTGTATTTTTGTTTTGTTTCACATATTTTACCGAGGTAAATAATCAATTTAAAACGTTTTCAAAATATACACAGAATTGTAGAATGATTTTGATTAAGTAACCATCAACATATTTTATTTATCATTAATCGAGCACTAAATATAAAGTAATTAAAAGTAAAACAAAAATCAATACTCACTCATGTTCTTAGATTGTAGGACATAAACAAATTGTTTTCCAAGGGCGATTAATTTTACGTTACTGAATAACTAAAAATGCAAAAAGCTAGCTTTATAATTACCCTTATTTATTAACCATTGGGATTATTACTTTGAAGATAAATTACGAAACCGTCTAAGAGCCACAGAATAACACCAAATTATACTGTTATTTCCGTCGGTCTTCAGAAAAGTGAAGTGAGTGAAGTGGCGCTGGCGAATGCTGAATAGTGATGTGACGAGGTGAGCGTAAAACGAGCGAAATAGACGCAAAAGCATGAACTTTACTGTATTTCTATGTAACAGTCAATAAAAAATAAGCAATAATGTATTTTTCACCGTGAATAGTAGAAACCGCTAATTCGGACATTGATCAATATAAATTATTAAAACTAAGTGAAGAATAGGTTTGTTCTCAACGAGTGAATTTAGACGGCCAACTTGATCGAGGGTTGAAATAACCTGCCATTTTGATCGTCCTTCATACTGAAAGGTGCTTTAAAATCTTGCATTTTTTTGTCTTACACATTAACAAAAAGGGAAGTTGTAGAGGCAAGCAACTTCCCTTTTTGTTCATGTACAATTAACAAAATAAGACAAAGGTGAAATCAAGTTGGCCAATCACATTGTATCGTGTGAGAAGTGTTTTAAAAAGAATCTCGAAATGAGAAAGGTTGTTTATGGTCTCTCTTGAACGTCACTAGCTTAGCTCGTATAATAAAAAAATAAACGGCAGCTGCCAGCAGCTATGTCTAATATGTCTATTGTCTATCTATATTATATACAAGATGGTTAGAAAGAAGCCGTGTTCGATGAGATAAAGCTCTTATCTTATGAAAATAATAAGCCAACGTTCTTCATCCGCTATATTTTTGTTATTACAAGACTATTCAACTCTATAATTAGTAACTGAATGTCTTGTCGTTTGTTTATAGTTCTGTGTGCGACGCAACGATAGCTGCTACAAATATGGCCTCGTCTAACATTTTGAAGTTAATTAAAGTAGAAAATGTTTGCAGAACGTGTTTATCAAAAGAAATAGCTTTACATTCCGTATTTGATGTTTACTCCGGAACTATCACATTCGACCATCTTATTTGTGCAATAACGGGTATAAAGGTAAGGAGTAGTATTTTTGGTAGTTCAGTTGATTGTTTTGATATCGCTTGTTATTTGTTTCATATATAAACATACGCCAAGTTCGTCTTGCGTCCCTTAGAGATAAATGCTATAAACTATTATTTTGTTATAAAACCCATATCAACACAGATGTATACTATCTTACTGTTGTCTTTGGGGTCTGAGCACTGCACTGCTGTTCTAAAGAACATTCTTTATTTTCGTATTTGGTAATACTTTTTACTGAGAATGTTACTCTGATATGTCATTCTTAGGCAAAAGGTTGTCAATAAAATAAGGACATAGCAATAAGCTCCTGATAGTGTTTTGATTAGATATAATCCTTATTAAACTAGAAGCTGCACTGCGACTGTCTGCATGAATAACCAATTTTTTCATACAATCTTATCAACAACAACAACGTATATGATTCTAATTGCAGAAGGACAACTTAGCACTTTGCACCATGTACGTTCTGCCATCCTAGTCTAAAAGGCGACTTTTAGCTATGGAAGTTCATAGTAAAAAGTCGCCTTTTAGACTACGATGGCAGTGTTGTTGTCGTTGTTATTCCCTGTTTCAACCTTTTAACAGATTAGATTGCTCCTCTTTGTCCCCTAAAGACAAAGTATTTCAAATTTTATCTATATCTGCACAAGTAAAATAAGTATGTTGGTTGTCAGCAGCTTTTTCCTGTAACTGTTTTACATGTATAGATTATTTTCAGAATGAAACAGAGTAAACTTAAACATACATAATTGATTATTCTGTATCTTTTTTTAAGATTGAGCAAGGTGATGGCTTGCCACCAAACATCTGCCAGGAATGTAGAGAAAAGGCTATCAATGCATTTGATTTTAAGCAGAAGTCCCACGAAGCACATGCTGCTCTTCAAACTCTTTATAAGAAAGCTACAGATGTAAGTACAAAACTGTCTAGATGACAATAATTACACATTTATGAAGCAGTAATGGACCCGCCCACAACTTTGTTCTTGGAGGTGAATTAAGTCAAATGTCTTTTTTGCTTCAGCTTAGTTGTGCACAAAAAGTATCCTATGTGTTAACTGGGGTTATAATCCATCTTTATAGTAAATTTCATGGGAAGCAATCTAGTAGTTTTTGAGTGACGCGTGAAACATAGTTTTGCTATGATTTTATTATATGTATACATTAACCTTTCACGACCCGCAGTAACCTTGTCAGTAAGCTAATATGAATTTTATAAAAATCAGGAATAGAATCAAAAGTAAAATTTTACTGGTTCTCGAAAGGTTAAACCAGGATAAATGGCAGAGAAAATGGGTTGGTGGATGGGTTGCAAAAGTAGGCTAATAAATAAAAAAATATTTTAAGACAAAATGTCTGTAACTTGATAGTGCTAAGCTGACCAGAACAAATAAATTTAAAATATTATTTTTGATTTTTATACTTGTATGTAGAAACACTCCATCAACCTGTTTATCTACAGTGCCAATGTTTCTTTTTGTTTTGCTCACAGACATCGATACATAGCGTCAAAGAGGAACAAAATGTTGCAGATGATAATGATGACGGCTTTGGTATAGACTTTTCTCTTCCTGTCACACCTGAAAATTATAGAGAGTTAGGTAATTATGCCATTGTTTTCGAATTATAAATATAAATATTTGTATGTTAAATTTGACAACAGTTAAATATTTCTTTATTTGCAATACTCACCTATAGGCATACAACTTGATTGAAACTGTGTAAGTGTGCATACTTGCGACACCAGAGAAAGGTATGATAAAGCTACAGGTTGATTCACAAGAGCTGGCGCGGATTTTGTATGCAGCCAGTGCTTATTTCATACTAAAGGCCGTAGCAGGATAAGGGAAGAAAAAATGCCCTTGAATGATTAAGAGCTGTTTATTTTTTCTATAGTTGCTTTCATTTAGTTGTATAATTTTGCAAAATTTGGTTGAAAAACTCCCAGTGGTTCAGCCGGGAAAAAATAAAAACAAAATTTATGAAATTTGACGTATCTCTAAAACTATAACTCTTTGTCATTATATCTTTAATTCATTTTGGTTAATTAAATAGTATGTATGCCTTAAAAGAAAATTGAGTCTCTATCTTTACAATTTCTGTAAAAAACACGTAAGTCAAAATTTAAAAAAAAAGGTTTTTTTGATTCCTGAAAGAGTGACCACTCTAAGTAATATTTCTAAAAAAGCCTTATTTAACGATCTGTCAGTCATATAAGTTTGACGGTTAAAATCGAAAAGCAACAGTGTCAAAATTAAAAAACTATGTTGGTCGGATTCTGTTACATTTTATTCTTATACTAATCTAATCTAATACAGCCAAAGAACTTAAAAATAAATCTTCTTTGTAATGAATTAAAAATAAATCAATTTTTGACATTCCCATTAATATTGGCTTGAAAATATACAGGGTGGTTTTCGATAATCTGTACATATGAAAAGGGGTGAAATTTCAGCCAATTTTATCGGTAAAACTGATTTTAATTTTTGTTTGTGGTCATTCGTTTTTTTTTACAGATTTTTAAACTTTCAGTGAAATTTTCGGCAGTACCTACCTACATCTATTTGCCACGATATAACTTTTGATCTAATTGCTTAAAATTGTAAGAAAAAATTGCAGGGTCATGGCAATACACACGTTATTTAGTAGCAATAACAATAAACCACCGACTTGAAGAAAAAATCGTCAAAAAAAATATAATTGTGAAAAACGGCTGTTTTTTTTTCACGGAAAACACCGTTTTTCTCGAAAGTTTGCGAATATTGTGACCATTTTTTCATGCTTATTTTCGTTTAGCACTTAATTGTGATCTTAAAAACATTTTTTCTTACAGCTTTGAACAATAAGATCAAAAGTTATACTGCGTCAAACAGATGTACTGCCCAAAATTTCATAGAAAACTGTAAAAATCTGTAAAAAATTTTTTTTGCCCAGAAACAAAAATTAAAGTCATTTGTACCGATAAAATCAGTTGGAATTTCACCCCTTTTAATATGTACAAATTATCGAAAACCACCCTGTATTTGTATTAATTGTCGCCTTTTAACTTATAAAACCTTTTTTTTCAAATAGGTAATCATCATTATTTGTAATTAAGCCTTACTTATCGTTTCACCAGATATATTCATTCGTAGGTAGGGTGTTGATCACACATTGCCGCAATAGGCTAGATGACTAAAAAAAACTGTTTAGTCCGTCTGTTACATTATGAAAAAATATTGTACACGTATTTTTTGTTTTGTTTGACAAACAAAAACTGACGAGGATAAAGTGCTTAGAAGTTTCGAGTGACGTCACTCTTGAGTACAATTTTCACTCAGAAGTGACGTCACAAGCCCCCACTCCAGAAGTTTGAAGATCTATAACTTTGTCGATTTTTAATATTTTGATAAACCAAAAAATACGTGTCCCATATTTTTCCATAATCTAACTGACGGACTAAATAGAATTACATATTTTTAACCCAGTCATCATCCCTATTGTGTACTACCTATCGCACGCAAGATATTTATCAAAAATCATGCAGCCTGCCGAATTTCTTAGTGGATTTTTTTTGAGAAACGGTATTAGTGTTACCGTTAATGAAGATAGCGATAGTGATTCAAATAAGAAGTAAAAGACATTTTTAAGTTGATACATATTCGAGTAAATGCCATAAATTTATTTTATTTTTAGTTCTTTACACAGAATATTTATGTTTAAGTTCTTTGGCTGTATTAGAATTGTATAAGAATAAAATGTAACAGAATCCGACCAACATAGTTTTTTAATTTTGACACTGTTGCTTTTCGATTTTAACCGTCAAACTTATATGACTGACAGATCGTTAAATAAGGCTTTTTTAGAAATGTCACTTAGAGTGGTCACTCCTTCAGGAATCAAAAAAACTTTTTTTTGAAATTTTGACTTACGTGTTTTTTACAGAAATTGTAAAGATAGAGACTCAATTTTCTTTTAAGGCATACGTACTATTTAATTAACCAAAATGAATTAAAGATATTATGATAAAGAGTTATAGTTTTAGAGATACGTCAAATTTTATAAATTTTGTTTTTATTTTTTCCCGGCTGAACCACCGGGAATTTTTTAACCAAACTTTGCACAATTATACAACTAAATGAAAGCAACTATAGAAAAAATAAACAGTTCTTAATCATTCAAGGGCATTTTTTCTTCCCTTATCCTGCTACGGCCTTTCGTGCCAGCTCTTGTGAATCGACCTGTACATCTAGTCCAGGGTCGGACTGGGTTGGAAGGGCCTGGGTGGCTCCCCACCCCACAAGCCTGGAGCCTAACAACAACAATCAAAACCTGGGGGCTTGTGCTAGCTCAAGTGTCCATCTGGCCAATGCTTCCTTTACTATATATTATATGACCAGTCCGACCCTGGACTAGTCACTGTACTTCTCACACGCGCCCCGACTTTCAATTTAGTCATACGTCTATAGGTTATACAATACATATAACATATTAGTTTATTGTTTATGTTTTAGAGTCCATCAAAAATGAAAATGAGGTTGATAGAAACCATCAATGCTCTCAATGTAAAAATTGCCTCCTAGTATTTAGTTCTTCCGATAAACTCAAAGAACATATGGATAAGAAATGTGTTAAAGGTAAGTTCATTGTTTAATAAGATTGCTGAGATATTTGAATGCTTACAGTTTTTATATTTATTCTCCATTTACAGTGGAGTGTGAAGAAGAACAAGGGACATACTGCCCTCTATGTGGCACATGTTTTGAGAATGCAGATAATTTAACTAAACATATGTGGACAACTCATGCTGATCTTATGGGACCAAAGAAGAGAGGCAGACCAAAAAAGTTGCTGACCAGTGTAAGGAGTCTATGTTAATCGTATTTAAACTGTTGTAAATTTCTTTATTGCTTAGAATTTTATTGTTTTCAGACAATATTAAGTAAATTATCAGAAAGCGGTTACCACCCGAAAACTGGCCCGATTAACACTAAAGCTTGTCATTTTTGTAAGGATGAATTTAAAACTAAGCTAGAATTAGGAATGCACATGATGGAGCATAAAGGTAAGTTTTTGAAAATTCCTATATAAGCATGAGAATTTCCGGTGATATTGCATTTTAGAAATGTATGATAAAATTGATAAAGAAATGGTTCTGAGCGTAGCCTTTTTAAATATACGTGAAACACATCACTAATCACGTAAGCTAGTTTTCGTTCTCTTAGTTAATAGTATTTTTTCCACAAAAAGCGGCTTTTGACACCGTCCTAGTTTTGCGTCATCTAAATGACGTCACGTCTAAATTACAGTATGTGAATACATTATTTGACTTAAAATCCTACAATAAGCAATAACAGTGAGGTGAGCTATATACCTTCGTTAACCTAAATTGATTTGCCAATACTTAATTATATCATCAGTAATGCTGCATAGGCGTTTAAATTGGCTGAGGTTAATATAAGTGTCCGTCAAGATAGCGTACGTAAAGATATTCAGAATCTGATGCAGCCAATAAATAGTACCCAAATAGTACCGACGAAATACCTAGGTGAAAAAAATAGTACCCTTTAACTTTTCGAAATATAAGGCCTGCTCACGGTGTACGCTACCGGGCGTCAAGCTGGCGTACACCGTTTGTATCTCTGGAATGGCTTTGTTTTTGGAAACGCTTTATATTTCAGAAAATAGTACACTAGGGCCCTAAAATGTCATTTCTCTAGCTATCGTAGAATCGTAGCAAAAATTTGGATGATCACAATTTCACCCTGTATATACAGTATGTATCTGATCGTAAAGCAAAGCTGTAAGCTGGTCAACGTCGATATGAAGTATAATGTAATGGCATAGTTTGTATCACTGTTGCAGCAGTTTTTTTTCCTGTTATTTGCAGATGATTTTGAAACAGACTTTGGATGTAAACAATCTAAACGTCATTGTCTTATCGTAAACCAACTAAACATAACAAACATATCATCACAACGTACGTCAGATTATCGCATTTCAACTATGATATCGTTGATTTCTGTTTTCGTTAAAGCATAAATGCGTGTACTTACTAAATACAGGAGGTTACACAAAATTATTTGATTATTGATTTTTTTTTGCCAACGGTAAAAATGACTGCATTTCAATAAATCAGGTACCGTTGTCATATTTACGATCTAACAATTGCGTGGTACATTTCTTTGCTTTACGTTTGGATACATTCTGTATAACAATTATACCGAACTTATTTAAAAAAAAGTATCTCAATAGATCAAGCAATCCAGTCGACTGAATGTAGGGTTGCTGTAGAGCATCTCCTCAGAACAAAAGTTTATTTCTTTGCAACGCAAAAATCAAGTTAAATAAAGACGATTTTTTAACTTTTTCTTATACTTATGACGTAATTTTTCAACCTCAATGTTATTGAAGCTAAGTGATGTGCTACTAATATATTTTGCTCACTGAAATCATGCAAACAAGACGTAGTGCTTACTTTTAAATATCAGCGCCTATTATCTATGTTAACGCCTAGCATGTGTGCGTTCACCGATGGAACACGCACACACGCGTACGACGCGAAGTGCATCTTCGGCGAGCGGCGATCTCGCCACTCACTCGTCCACACACCATTCAACCCGTCATACGTGTGTTAAATTTATCATTTGTACACGCCCTTTTTTTGGATTATACACTGTTTTTTGGAAAATCCAGTGTTCTCAATTTCTTCCACCCATCAACCACGTGAAGCAAAGTACCGGCGTTCCCATTTTCATCCTATCGACCCGGATTTGCAACCTGCGAAGCAAACTGAACCACGAGCCTGCATCAAGAACAAAGGAAATACTTGGCTGACGTGTTGGCGGTCGTTACGTGGAAGATTTCTACACACAACGGGAATCACCGAATCATCTTATTTTCTAAACGATATTTCTACAAGGGACGGAGTCATCGACATTTATACAAATTACTTACTTAAGATACAATTGAAGAATATTTCGTGGAAATATCCTGGAAACTGGAAACAAAGAGAACTACACCAACAACAAAGGTCATAAGTGAGATCCTGAGGGTTGCCTTACTGTAAGTTCGTTCCAATTTGTCCCATTTCCCCTTATAGTACTTAAATTTTGGTCACAAATCCTTTATTTTGTGATTATCGAATCATATTCACAGATCCTTTATTTTGTGAGCCTCATTTCATATCCGCAAATCCATTATTTCGTGGAATTACATCGCAAATCCCTTATTTTGTGATTCATACATAAATATCCTTAAATAACTGCCACAAATCCTTTATTTTGTGACGTTAAATTAAAACGTAATTCACAAATCCTTTATTTTGTGATTCACATACAAATTTTCTTAAATAACTGCTACAAATCCTTTAATTTGAGCTGTTAAACTTATCATTATTCACAAATCCTTTATTTTGTGACTAATTTCATATCTTAAAACGTTACAGATCCTTTATTCTGTTAACGATCCACTTAATTATTGCATTACGCAACAATACATTCCAATAATTTCAACAGCAGATGCTGTAATTACTAAACTTATTCTTACGAGTATTCTACTTATTTACGCTTAATACCTACAAATATAACTTACTTAATTCCTCTGAGAAATAAAACATATCTCAATTTATACATCCTTAATCTTAATTCAATTGTTTTTCAGAGTTTCTAGATATTCCAGATTGCGTCGGTGTGTGTGAGAACTGTATAAACTTACATATTATTATTTCGCATGTTCTAGTACATTCGATCGATTGCTGCTTGCGCTCGCGACGCGCGACGGGCTTGGCTCCGCGAGAACCCCACGATCGCTGTTTACGCTCAACGCACCGCTTGCTTATTGCAGTTTTTGCGCGCACCCTCATTTCGCTTCATTAATACAAAATTTAAGTATTCGTTCCAATTCCAAATACTTATTTTTTACTTATTGCATTTGTATTGATGTATGTAATTTCTTTTAGCAACTCATTGCATCGCATTTGCTGGTAAATTAAACTTAATATTTTTACTTATATGACTTAAACCTAATTTACCTATTACCTATTCAATTGCACTTATAATTTGCATTTGCACATCAAATTAAATTCTAGCAATATCAATATATTTTTATCTTCATCATGGACGATAAATCTTTAGTAAAAAGACGTGCATCATATAAAGCTAAGCTTACGCAATTCGAATCTTACTTAAACACTGCAGAAAGTTGTGAACGCCTAAGTAGACTACAAATAACTGAGCTAAATGTCCGTTTATCAAAAAATTAAGAATTATATCCTGAATTCGATTCTGTTCAGTCTGATATAGAAAACTTGACGGAAGTTCCAGATGGGCAGTACCAGGAACGCGAAGCCTTCGAGAGCAAGTACTTCGGGATGATCGCGCGCGCTCGCGAGCTGCTGACGCCGACGTCGGCGCCGGTCGCCTCTGCGGGCAGCGACCGCTCGGAGACAGGTTCTTGTTGTACTGCGCATAGAGGTGGGCCAAAACTTAATTTACCTATTATTCATTTGCCAACCTTTTCGGGTCATTATCGTGACTGGCTAGAATTCCGCGATACATTTAGTAGTCTCATAAATGCAGATAACTCAATACCTAAGATTAATAAATTTCATTACTTGCGGGCCGCTTTAAAGGATAGTGCCGAGGTAGTTATTCAGTCCATAGACTTTTCGAGTGATAATTATGATGTAGCTTGGGAGCTACTTTGCGATCGCTACAATAATAAAAGGTCATTAGTAAACAATCACATTCAAGCAATTTTTAATTTGGAACAATTGTCTAAAGAATCATCTGGATCATTACGTCATTTAATTGACACAGTCAATAGAAATCTTAAAGCACTTAAAACACTTAACTTACCTACTGAGTCCTGGGATGTATTAATCATACAAATCATCTCAAACAAACTTGACTCAGTTACGAGTCACAAGTGGGAATCTTATCGTAATAAACTAAAAGAGTTTCCTACCCTCGCAATGTTCACTGATTTTCTTAAAGATCGTGCTGACTTCTTAGAAACGATGAACAGTGATCATAAAAGGCGTAGATCAAGCGACCCTACACATGTTCGCCATAAAACATTCGTAGATTACTCTTATTCACCCCCCGGTCGTAATTATCTTTGCCCTTATTGCAAAGGTAGTCATGCACTTTATGTTTGTCAAAAATTCAAATCATTATCCTTAGAAACGCGAGTTGACAAAGCTAAAACACTTAAATTATGTCTGAATTGCTTACGTCAAGGTCACAGTGATAACGCGTGCAGGTTAAACCCATGCCGCACTTGCGGCTTGCGACGCAACAGCTTGTTGCATGAGCATAAGGCTTCATCGCCTATTCCCGCGACCAGTAACGTAATGTTGCAAACTTTGCCGCAGCCTGACACTGAAGGACAACATCTTAGTCCTCAAAATCAAGACGTTGCATTGTCAGCCATTCATAATAATTGCGTGTTGCTGTCCACAGCCTTAATTAATGTGACAGACAATAATAGTAAAAAACATAAAGTACGAATCTTGCTCGACAATGGTTCGACTGCAAGTTTCATTACTGAAAGCTTATGCGCTAAACTTAACTTACCTACTTCTTCAGCTTCAACAACTGTTGAAGGGTTTAACTCACAAACATCGCACTTAACTAAGCGATGCAACGTACTTATATCGTCACTTTTCAATAATTACAGCGAGAATGTATCATGTCATGTCGTTCCGCGCATCACTCAATTCTTACCAATTGCACAAGTTGACTATGCATCTTTAAATATTCCGCCTCACATATCGTTGGCGGATCCCACATTTTATATACCGTCTCCAGTTGATATGCTACTTGGAGCTGATATATTTTGGTCAATTCTCGATTCACAAAACATATCTTTAGGAAAAAACAAACCTACGTTGAGTAAAAGCAAACTGGGTTTTCTGATTTCAGGCCCAGTACCAATCCAACATTCAACTAACATAAATACAGTCCACTGCAATCATCCTATCTTAAAAAATAAAAAACAATTAAACAATCAGCTATCGCAATTCAATAAATTAAAAACCAAATGCAACTAAGTATCCAATCGTAACGAGAACAAGAATGTGAACAGAGTCTACAAAAAATACCACTCAGCTGCCATATGGGCGCTTCGAAATGATAATTCTATTAAAACAATCACTTAATAAACTTACCAATTCTTATAAACAGGCTCTGTCCAGATTCTTATCCTAGAACATACATTTAAACATGTACCAAACTTAAACTAATAACTTAAACTTAACATGGTATAACTTAAATTAAAACTTAAATTTAACTTAAACTAAACTAAAATCAACTAAACGTAAAACCTTAAATACTACTTAATATTAAAATTTACGACTTAAACTAGCAATTTTAATGTAACTTAAAATCCTAAAAATAAATAAAAAAAATGTATTCCATTTAATGGTATACTTACCTATACGTATCATTACGTAAACTTAATTTCGATAACCTTTATCAATTAATTGCATTTCATTGTGAATATGTATACTCAACCACAATTTGATATGTTATAAAAATCACTCATTAAAATTCGAAACAACTGTCAGTTAAATAAATGCCTACTACAATTACATTGACTTTGTAACATTAACGACGAACTACATAAATTATATCGTACATTTTTATTTACTTGAACTTAGCAATTTTACTTACATAGGTACTTACGGTACTCCAGTAAATAACTCATTTTATAATTTGATACTAACTATAGTTCGAGTACTTCTCAACTTACGGCAGTATTTGCCATATTTTATTAATCAGATATGAGGTGGGTAATTTATCTATCAAAACAGTATTGCATGCAGAATACGTTTTTGCTATCACCTACTGCGAATAACCATGCCTGACCTGTCATGATACTGAACCGAAAGGGGAAAAGTAGCAACTTATTAAAATCGTAACTTGTTTTCGTTTTCCCGACCTAAAATGCAGTTAAGTATAGAACCTGTCACCGACTTCGATATTACTACCTTCAACTATACTTTTTCATCTGTTATTAAATCGGCTCATTGCCCGCAGAGTGAGACCTTAAAATATAGAATCATTATTCTAAAGGCATTCCCTTTTTCAGTGCATGCTAAGTTGTCTAAATTTATTATTCACTATATTAAAATCATCACATTTAGCACATTTAATTTAAAATAAATCGAGGGTTCCGCAAATTCAGTAAAATAAATATAACTATTAAATTTAATCTTAAATTATAAATTGCCTAGATACAGTTCATACGCAAATCAATGCTATTCTGAATTCTAGGCCTCTCGTTCCTTAGATTTCAATCCTTCAGATCTCACGGCTCTCATCCTGTCATTCCTAATTTCTTATTGGACGAACGATAACGGTTTGCATTCTCCTCATCAGGACACTGACCCTGCGGCGATACCTACTCTCTTACCTTATGAGAATACCAGTGGCGTGCCTAGGGTTGCAGCACAGGGCAAGCCAAGGGATACGATTTGCATTTTTTTACAAAAAAAAAACTTTTACTCAAAAAGCACTCATAACTCATATCTTCCTGATCTTGTTTTCACTCTTCAGTTTCATTTGCACTAGCTAGCGCGGCGTGGACGAGCTCAGCAAAGCACACTGAAGACATGCTACTACTAGATAGCATTGTACAGACATATCAGCAATTGCATACCTTCGGTGGCTTTGAAAAAAGCCGTTTGTTTGAGCGAACACACCTATTTTACAATATAACAAGTAAATTCAAATCAAAAACATTTAACTGGCTACACGGCTGTAGACCTTATCTCGTCACAACAAAGTTTAATTACGAATGGCCAGTTAACTATCTCATTCTATACAATTTTATTTATATGCCAATTCAAATCGTCTATCTTTCTTAAGGAATGAGTTAATTATATCTGAGTAAAATGTTGGTGAACGTTTTAATTCTACCAACAACTGTTTTTCGATAGCGATCATTGATAAATCGGAAAGACGTTCTTGACCTTGTGTATTTCTCAAATATGTATGGATACGTTAAAGAGACGAAAAAGCACGTTCTTTTACCTTTTCTTCTCCAATTAAAACTTGTGCACACTTTAAATCATCACAAAGAACTACTTCCTGCATTCTGAATCCAACTAAATTACTTTTGTTCTTTTAAAATGAAAACACAAGTAACACAACAATCAAAACACGCATTCGCTCAAACACTCTAAAACAATTTGAAGTAATAATTGTAAGTAAGTAAACTGTGAAGTTGGCTTTAAGTCGCAACGCAACCGTCAACACGCTTATAACTTCACACGCAATCCAGGCTTACGATTGCATACAATTTTCAATAGGAGCTTACTAATGGTCATGACTCATTATGAAGTGTTTGCATAAGTTAGAAAGAGACATGCCGTCCAGCATGAAAGCCCGATTGCAAGCCCGCGCGTGCGAACGAGACGACTCAACTCGGTCGTAAAGTTCTTTTGGCGCAGCGCTGGCGCCACCAGCTGCAGCGAATTTTGTACCACGCTATGGACGGCTTCACGTAGTTCGAAAAGTAAAGAAAGCGCGAAATTTCGAATAACTTTGATAGAAAAAAATCTTTATCAATTATTATTTTAGTTACGCAAGCCCGGCTTTTGGGCTTATATGGCAGTACCGCCACTGGAGAATACGTCCCATTCCCGGACTCTTTATAATTATGAATATATTGCAGAACTGCAGACAGGATAGAAATTGAGCTAAGAAGGAGGGTTACTCCAACCATAAAAATAGTGCTGGTGATAGATATCCGGCTGCCTTCCACTCGATGGCTGCTGAGGCGCATGCTGCACCTATACTCCGGCTCCGACGTGCTCATCACTTCGGCGACTCTTCGGCGAGCCTTCAAATGACTGTGCCTGCTACCAGTTTTGGACCAGAACTGCGTTCCTGGGGCGGCAACATGTTAACGCCTAGCATGTGTGCGTTCACCGATGGAACACGCACACACACGTACGACGCGAAGTGCATCTTCGGCGAGCGGCGATCTCGCCACTCACTCGTCCACACACCATTCAACCCGTCATACGTGTGTTAAATTTATCATTTGTACACGCCCTTTTTTTGGATTATACACTGTTTTTTGGAAAATCCAGTGTTCTCAATTTCTTCCACCCATCAACCACGTGAAGCAAAGTACCGGCGTTCCCAATCTGTTAACATGATTAACATCATTACAACAAATCGAATTCACCGTTTTTGGATTTCCAAGAAAAAATAATGCATACTTTTTGTTTCTAGGCACAAAGATTTCGTGTTGCTTGCTTTGCAAAAAAATGTACCTCAACATATCGAAGTTTGAACGACATGTTTGTATTGATGACAGAAATGATCCCAACAAGATATTAAATGTAAGTGTAGTTTCAGCATCTTTTACAAGCTATTTATTTAGCTTCACCTGTCCCGGTATCTGCCTGTCTACAAATCAAACATTGCAAGTTAAATATGACCCACTTTGCTATTTCTTATTAAGCCGAAATTTTGCATGCATACGTAATTCAAGTGACACTGCAATATTATTATGATAAGAAGCTGCTCTGATGAAGGAGCCGCTAGCATTGTATCACCTAAATCAAATTACATAAGCCTACCGTGTTAGGGCGGTATCAGCGTAATTCGTCCCATTCGTTTTTCGTCCAATTCGTATTTCGTATCATTATATATTCGTCACACATTCTTTATTAAGACTGTTCTTTATTCTTTATACATAAAGAATGTGTGACGAATATAGAATGAGACGAAATACGAATTGAACGAAAAACGAATGGGACGAATTACGCTGATACCGTTAGGGCTCATTATATTGGTTTGCCAATAACTTTTTTAGACAGTTATTGATAGATAACTCGAATTAAATAACACGTAACCATAACATATTTTATGTCTAACTGATTTATTCCATTTTTGTTTCAGGAACATCAATCTTTAATAATTCAAAGCAACAATAGAAAAGTTCTTAACTATTTAACAGAAGTATCAGTGCAGGATTTGTTAGATCCAAATGGTGATATGGCAAGTATTTATTGCAGTATTCAATTTTTTTCTCAAAATTTTCATTTCAATTCAATTAATAATGTATGGTACATGCATTTGTTGCAATAATAATCATGTAATTCATGTGACACTATTAAATAATCATTTAAAATATGTGTAGGAGAACATTAATGCACTCGAGGTATGCAGCATCTGTAACGCAGTGTTTTTAACAGAAGATGATTTGACCAGTCACAATGATGCAGAGCACCCAGAACTTTCCCAGCGTTGCAATCTTTGTTGCAAGGTCAGTATCTAACGAAGTAAAATATACGAAACGTTTGTATTAAGCGATTCAGTGTCGAGATGGAGAGTCATCCAGTTAATTTCGTATAGAAATTGGAAATTTCACTCTGAAAGAGAAAAGGCGCTTTCACATATCGATACCTTTAGACTCAAAGGACGTAAACGCTGTAGGTTCTAATGGAGCTTACGCCCTTTGAGTCTAAAGGTATCGATATAGGCGTTTTAGTTGCGCTACAGCAGCGCTGCACAGCGTATACCTTAATATTACAGCGGCTGTAGTGCGGCTAAGTCGCGACGCTGGGCGGTGCTACTGACAGCGCGGCTCGGTCGCGCTGCAGTAACGCTACTTAATTATGTTTGGATATCAAGCCGTGCTATAGTAAAAAATATCTAAGGTGTCCGAATGTTCTTTAATTCTCTTTACAAACATTCGGACACCTTAGACAATTCTTACTATATACTGTGACGCGTATTAGAAGCGCTGCAGTTGCGGGACTGAAACACCTATTATGTGAAAGCATTATAATCTTAATTTAACTTTACTAAGTTTGCATTTCAGGTATTTGCATCTGTGAAATCGGCAGCTCGTCATAGAAATATCTGTAAGCAAATTGAAAGGAAGCATATATGTAGTACTTGTGGCCTTAAATTTGCTTATGAAATATCGTTGAATAAGCATATATTGCGGTACCACGAAGGACAAAGTGTGTCAGTTAAATTCATGGACCCGAAAACGAAGTTAGATGAGAGGCAATATCAGTGTGACACGTGTAAGAGGTGTTTCTATAGGTGAGCTATCTATATGTTTTGGAGGAAAATATTGTTTGTTTTACAATTGCATAGCTAACCTATGTTTTATTGAGTGTTTAATAGACATATGTTTAAAACGACGTTGTTTAAAATATATATTTTTTGGAATTGTTACGAAACAGACTTAAAAAGTCAGTAAAATTAAATACTCTATGAAACGTATGTCTAAATACATTAAGGCTTTTATGTCACCCTAGGTCAAAACTGGTATTTTTCATACGCTGCGTTGGAAGAAAATACCAGTTGCTGGCCAAGGGAAGGCGTTAAATTATTGTGTACACACACCTGTGGTAATAAAGAAAGCCCCAAATCGCAGGTTTATGGCCCTCACTTGCGGCTCTGGCCACAAACACTTGTGATCTGGGCCATTCTTTATTACACAGCTCTGGGTGTGTTACTATTACGCATGCCATGCTTGCTATGATTCTGCCACTGCCTAATACCTACATACTCTAAAAAGCTTTTTATTAGTGTTCAATAAGCTCTAATTTTAAAAATATCTGATATAGTGCAACATTTGATTTTTAGAAAGGATTTACTTGCCCGACATACCAAACAACATATGCCGAGTGAAAAACTTTTTGAATGTGATGTGTGCAAAAAGAAATTTCATAGAAGAGATAATCTACGGTAACGATATTTTAATTACTTTTTAGGGTTCCGTACCAAAAAAGAAAGATAATTTGCAACACAAACTTATTTGCAGTTACTAAACTAACCGCGACCGATATATCGATGTACAGGGACAATAGTTTTCCAACGGCAAAGTTAAGTTTGTCCATCAATACAGTTTATCTTGAACAATAGGGTATTTGCCTGTAGTCAATATAAATTACTACACGCTAGCCATTAAATCAACTTTCGAAAATTTGCAAAAATGAACTAAACATCACCTATTTCGTGTTTTAAACTATATTTAACAGATCAAAACCTATAAATAAGAAGATGATTTGATGTTTGAGTAAAATGACGTCATTTCACTTTTATTCCATACAAACTTCATACTATCTGAGCGTTTTGACACTTCATAAAAAGTATGATTTGATCTGTCAGGAAAGTATCCTATTTACGTATCGCCCTACAACTTTGTACGGAACCCTCGATGCCCGAGTCCGACTCGCACTTGATAGGTTTTTATTTTTAATTGTAATGCTAATTACAGTTCTCACAAGCGAGTTCACGAGATACATCGCGATAAGACTGCTAGCAACAATTGTCTGTGTCTATATTGCGGCCGCAGCTTCTCCAATTCATCCAACTTGATTGTTCATATGCGACGACACACGGGCGAGAAACCTTACAAATGTGATTTTTGTGGCAAAGGTAATAATGAATGATGTTATCTTATTAGTAGCATATATGTTATTTTTTGCTAAATATATACAGTGTCAACTCGATTGAACGACAAACTCCTTAAAACGTCGAAATTGCTTGACTTTGGTTCTATAGCGGACTCTATAGCGTCACGCTCACTCTATTTAACGACAACAATACGGCAGTATAAATCATTAAGAAGTACTTTCCAAGTGGCCGAAATTGATAAAAACTGCAGCTGAGTACGTTTTTTGTTTGCTGTTTCGTTATTTTATTATCTAGCACGTGTTTGTTTCCATTGACGTATCGGGGATTCTAAGAAAATTTGTCTTTTGTTTTTGTATGATTAACTTGCACATGTTCGCCTCGGTCACTAGACTTTTGTCAAGTTAGTTAAACGTTATAAGAATCGTAGTTGCTTACAGACTTACGAACTGTCAACATGGCGAGTAAACGTAAATCTTTGTGTATTGACGAAAAAGTTTTATTAATACGCTCAATAGAGGTGGGAGAAAATACAATTAAAATATTGGAGCAGCAAAAACATCAGACGAAGATAACTGACGCAATATGAGTGTTGTTATTTGTATGAATATTAATGTTTGTGTGTTTACTATATTAGTAAATACAATAGTACGTATTATTATAGAGTAGTATAATAATATGTTTTCAATTTCTCTCCATTTAATGACCATTCTATAACGCCGAAAAATGCTCAGTCCGTTAAGTGTCGTTATATAGTTTACACTATATACAGGGTGAATTTTAAATCGTGAATCGTAATATTTTTTTTGTAGTCTATACATAGTTAACAATAACTTACAATGCTTTTAAACCTAAATTAAGTATGTTTTTATTTTGTCCACTTTTTTTGATTTATCCTAATTTTTAAAATCTCGTGGTCATCCTACATTCATGTTTCGTACTTGTCATGAAAATTTCAATAAGATATCCAACCTCCTAATATTGAAGTTGGCTGGATAGAATTTTGGCACGTATTGTCAATAATGTCAACATCGTCGACATTGTCAACATAAGTACCTATTTAAATCGTATTTACTCATAAAATAATTCAGTTTTGTTACGATTAATGGTATAAACGCCTCCACCATTTTGTTCATAATTAATTAAGCGGGTTTTTAATTGTAATTAACACTAGTGCTCTGTATTAGTCTTAAGTAGCTTTACCGGTAAACGTGGTTACGATTCACGATTTAAAATTCACCCTGTATTTGGGTTATTGTGAGTTTTCATGTCATCAATATATAAAGATATAAAATAAAACACATTTCTATCTTAATTAATGGCATGGAACTAATACGCCTTTTACTGCAGGTTTTCCGAGATCGTCGGATCTGCAATGTCACAGACGATCACATACAGGGGAGAAGCCATGCATCTGTGTTGTTTGTGGAAAAGGTATTTTTTCATGTATCTTTTATTATATTCACCTGAAATTTGGCATTTTAAAGTAAATTAATGTTATAATGAACGTGACTACCGTGAATTTAACTTTAAGTATAGCTGGCAAAATTACTTAGTAAAGATACGAGAGGGCTGTTTGATTATGACCCACATTTTTAAATATTGATCTTGAATATTTTTCTACATATTAAACTCTTAATTATTGTTACCAGTATTTTAGGTTTGATGAATCATCCTAAGATATGTATGATATCTCTGTGCGCTGCAACTATGACCTTTTATTGGACGCAGACCTCTTTCTGCTAAGGCACTTTTTAGGCTTGGGGATATACATGGGGCTAAAACTGAAGAACAATATAGATGTGGCAGCATTTCTTTATCGTAAATTTTCAAACATTGCCGAATGTCTGCTTCATTGTAGTTTTTTAATGTCCGGGGATAGTTCCTTATCCAACTAATAAACGTTACAAAATAGTGTTCATATGTACCTAGTCAGTCGGATCGCCTTTGGACATATTTGTACAATTCTCTTATTCGTACAATTCTATATTCTTAGCCCTGGGGCTACCTTAAATACTCAAAATGGGTAAAAATATATCTTGATTTTTATTTATTAATTTATAATATATTTTTAATCATATACTTTATAATGATTGGTATTGTGACTTAATCGATAATGAATTCCAAAATTAATATGTCTGTGTGCCTTGGTTTTACTTGTAAGTTTGCTATAAAATTTGTAGAATAAAAGGAATACGACTGGAAACTATAGTCAGCTTTTGCTTCTTCAACTTTCACTAAATTCTGTCAAGTCTTTCCTTTTCTGAAAATAATGGAGACTGGTGAATTGCTAAAGGTGACGCAAAACACGTAGATTGTATGTTAAATAATTATGTAAACTGTCAGCCAGTGACTAAACATCAAGTCGTCTACTTCTTTTCTTTGTTTGCTGTTACCATTTGCTGGAGTTTAGGGCTCGATTGGAATTCTTCCGCTTGCTGTCTTGAGCAATTTATATCAACTATCACGTCGCCACGTCATTTACGTCCAATTATGTTGATGCCAACTCTTCTCGACTTCCTTGACAACTTGCAGGTCTTAGATAAATGGCATTTACGTCTTTACTACTAAGCTCAAATAATGAACAATATTTATTAAAAAGAAAAGTACAGAATTGTGCCTATTGTCGACAATGTTGTAGTTTGATGAATAAGTTTTTGCTGAAGGAATATAAATGTCTGTTGCTTTGGATTACTCTACTGCACTGTTTTATGTAGTAGTGGTACTTTTGTGTTCGGTTGTTATTCATATCGTTTAAAAGTCGATTGTTTTCGTAGGAGTCATATATTTCGACAAATAGTTGTCAAGTTAATTTATTTTACAAATAAATAATCTTGTTACGTTGTGTAGAATTTATGATAATTTAACAAAATAGGGTAAATATATCAATAAAAACTGTACGCACTGGACTGCCAGTAATAAGGGAATTGTACTAATATATCTAAAGACTATTTGACTTGGTCGATATTATCTTGACCTTTTCTACAGTATAGAAATGTTTTTCGTCTTAATCGGATTACAGACCGATTCTGTTCAGTCTCTTTATTTACTTTAAATACAAAAAAAGTTAGGGGGAAGTAGGTATTAATAGTTTAATTTCAGCCACTGATATAAATTACCTTTGAAACATAACAAACAGTCCTTGGTAGTTTTCCGTAAATTTTAAGAATCCGTTATAACCCTCAACGTAACAAGAGGTATGTTATATGTTTGAGGCTTGTGTCGTCTCTTCCATAACTGCTCAGGAGGAAATTTTTTTTTTAATACATACAGTGCGTTACCGGCAAGTGGGCTTTTTCAAAGTAGGGTAAAGTAACGTTGTTTTTTACCACTTTTACATTTTACGTAACCATGACCTTAACTTAATTATTAGACTAAAATTTAGACATTGTTAAATTTTTAACAAAATTTAAATTGTCAGCAATTTACAGCAAAGTAACTTGACAAGAAAGTGTAAATGACAGCCCTTCATACGGGTTGGTCTTGGACTGTCTAGAACACAATTTGACTACATTTGATTTTTGCCTAGAGCTTAAAGTGACTACTGCATAATAGGTCGAACACTCACATCTACTAAAACACAAATTGACTAGTACCGAAAAAACCTAGAACACATTTTTCCAACTGTTGTCTTTTGTTTTTGAATGTACAGGCGAGGTGATAAATAAAAATACTTAACGACATCAAATAATTTATGTATTATGTTAACTCATCTATATATATAAAAGAATCTATATATATAAAAGAAGAAGTCCTGACTGACTTACTGGCTCATCAACGCACAGCCGAAACTACAGAAGCTACAAACTTGAAATTTTTACAGCAAGGTGGTTGTATAACGTAAGTAAGGGATAAGAAGGGATTTTTCGAAATTCATCCCCAAAGAGGGTTAAATGGGGGTTGAAACTTTGTATGGGGACCAAACTATTTTTGAAGTAGGAAATTTGAAACTTCAAACATGGACTCTTTAGTATAATTTGAGAAAAGTAATTTCACCGTTTTGTGAAATTCACCCCCAAAAGGGTTAAAAGGGGGGTTGAAAGTTTATATGGGGTCCACACGATTTTTAAAGTAAGAGATCTGAGACTTTGCACATAGACCGTTCAATATAAGCAAAAAAAAGTAATTTCGCGGTTTTTTGAAATTCATCCCCAAAAGGGGATAAATGGGGGTTGAAACTTTGTATAGGGACCAAACGATTTTTGAAGTTGGAGATCGGAGACTTCGCACATAGATCCTTCAATATGAGTACAGGAAAGTAATTTCACGGTTTTTTGAAATTCATCCCCAAAAGGGGTTAAATGGGGGTTGAAACTTTGTATAGGGTCTAAACTATTTTTGAAGTTGAAGCTCTGAGACTTCGCACATAGATCCTTCAATATGAGCACAGGAAAGTAATTTCACGGTTTTTGGAAATTCATCCCCGAAAGGGGTTAAATGGGGGTTGAAACTTTGTAAAGGCACCAAACTATTTTTGAAGTTGGACATCGGAGACTTTGTAAATAGATCCTTCAATATGAGTACAAGGAAGTGATTTCGTGGTTTTTCGAAATTCATCCCTAAAAGGGGTTAAATGGGGGTTGAAACTTTGTATAGGGACCATACGATTTTTAAAGTTGGAGATCTGAGACTTTGTAAATAGATCCTTCAATATGAATACAAAGAAGTGATTTTACAGTTTTTTGAAATTCGTCCCCGAAAGGGGTTAAATAGGGGTTGAAACTTTGTATGGGCTCCAAACGATTTTTGAAGTTGAAGCTCTGAGACTTCGCACGTAGATCCTTCAATATGAGTACAGGAAAGTAATTTCACGGTTTTTGGAAATTCATCCCCGAAAGGGGTTAAATGGGGGTTGACACTTTGTATAGGGTCTAAACTATTTTTGAAGTTGAAGCTCTGAGACTTCGCACATAGATCCTTCAATATGAGCACAGGAAAGTAATTTCACGGTTTTGTTGAAATTCATCCCCGAAAGGGGTTAAATGGGGGTTGAAACTTTGTATGGGCTCCAAACGATTTTTGAAGTTGAGATTTGAGACTTTGTAAATAGATCCTTCAATATGAGTACAAGGAAGTGATTACACGGTTTTGTTGAAATTCATCCCCGAAAGGGGTTAAATGGGGGTTGAAACTTTGTATAGGGACCAAACGATTTTTGAAGTTGGAGATCTGAGACTTCGCACATAGATCCTTCAATATGAGTACAGGAAAGTAATTTCACGGTTTTTTGAAATTCATCCCCAAAAGGGGTTGAATGGGGGTTGAAACTTTGTATAGGGTCTAAACTATTTTTGAAGTTGTATTTACAAAATCTCCGACTTTGTAAATAGATCCTTCAATATGAGTACAAGGAAGTGATTTCGTGGTTTTTCGAAATTCATCCCCAAAAGGGGTTAAATGGGGGTTGAAACTTTGTATAGGGACCATACGATTTTTAAAGTTGGAGATCTGAGACTTTGTAAATAGATCCTTCAATATGAATACAAAGAAGTGATTTTACAGTTTTTTGAAATTCATTCCCGAAAGGGGTTAAATAGGGGTTGACACTTTGTATGGGCTCCAAACGATCTTTGAAGTTGAAGCTCTGAGACTTCGCACGTAGATCCTTCAATATGAGTACAGGAAAGTAATTTCACGGTTTTTGGAAATTCATCCCCAAAAGGGGTTAAATGGGGGTTGAAACTTTGTATAGGGTCTAAACTATTTTTGAAGTTGAAGCTCTGAGACTTCGCACATAGATCCTTCAATATGAGCACAGGAAAGTAATTTCACGGTTTTTGGAAATTCATCCCCGAAAGGGGTTAAATGGGGGTTGAAACTTTGTAAAGGCACCAAACTATTTTTGAAGTTGGACATCGGAGACTTCGCACATAAATCCTTCAATATGAGTACAGGAAAGTAATTTCACGGTTTTTTGAAATTCATCCCCAAAAGGGGTTAAATGGGGGTTGAAACTTTGTATAGGGTCTAAACTATTTTTGAAGTTGAAGCTCTGAGACTTCGCACATAGATCCTTCAATATGAGCACAGGAAAGTAATTTCACGGTTTTTGGAAATTCATCCCCGAAAGGGGTTAAATGGGGGTTGAAACTTTGTAAAGGCACCAAACTATTTTTGAAGTTGGACATCGGAGACTTCGCACATAGATCCTTCAATATGAGCACAGGAAAGTAATTTCACGGTTTTTGGAAATTCATCCCCGAAAGGGGTTAAATTGGGGTTGAAACTTTGTATAGGGACCAAACGATTTTTGAAGTTGGAGATCGGAGACTTCGCACATAGATCCTTCAATATGAGCACAGGAAAGTAATTTCACGGTTTTTGGAAATTCATCCCCGAAAGGGGTTAAATGGGGGTTGACACTTTGTATAGGCGCCAAACGATTTTTGAAGTTGAGATTTGAGACTTTGTAAATAGATCCTTCAATATGAGTACAAGGAAGTGATTACACGGTTTTGTTGAAATTCATCCCCGAAAGGGGTTAAATGGGGGTTGAAACTTTGTATAGGGACCAAACGATTTTTGAAGTTGGAGATCTGAGACTTCGCACGTAGATCCTTCAATATGATTACAGGAAAGTAATTTCACTGTTTTTGGAAATTCATCCCCGAAAGGGGTTAAATGGGGGTTGACACTTTGTATAGGCGCCAAACGATTTTTGAAGTTGAGATTTGAGACTTTGTAAATAGATCCTTCAATATGAGTACAAGGAAGTGATTACACGGTTTTGTTGAAATTCATCCCCGAAAGGGGTTAAATGGGGGTTGAAACTTTGTATAGGGACCAAACGATTTTTGAAGTTGGAGATCGGAGACTTCGCACATAGATCCTTCAATATGAGTACAGGAAAGTAATTTCACGGTTTTTTGAAATTCATCCCCAAAAGGGGTTAAATGGGGGTTGAAACTTTGTATAGGGTCTAAACTATTTTTGAAGTTGAAGCTCTGAGACTTCGCACATAGATCCTTCAATATGAGCACAGGAAAGTAATTTCACGGTTTTTGGAAATTCATCCCCGAAAGGGGTTAAATGGGGGTTGACACTTTGTATAGGCGCCAAACGATTTTTGAAGTTGAGATTTGAGACTTTGTAAATAGATCCTTCAATATGAGTACAAGGAAGTGATTACACGGTTTTGTTGAAATTCATCCCCGAAAGGGGTTAAATGGGGGTTGAAACTTTGTATAGGGACCAAACGATTTTTGAAGTTGGAGATCGGAGACTTCGCACATAGATCCTTCAATATGAGTACAGGAAAGTAATTTCACGGTTTTTTGAAATTCATCCCCAAAAGGGGTTAAATGGGAGTTGAAACTTTGTATAGGGTCTAAACTATTTTTGAAGTTGAAGCTCTGAGACTTCGCACATAGATCCTTCAATATGAGCACAGGAAAGTAATTTCACGGTTTTTGGAAATTCATCCCCGAAAGGGGTTAAATGGGGGTTGACACTTTGTATAGGCGCCAAACGATTTTTGAAGTTGAGATTTGAGACTTTGTAAATAGATCCTTCAATATGAGTACAAGGAAGTGATTACACGGTTTTGTTGAAATTCATCCCCGAAAGGGGTTAAATGGGGGTTGAAACTTTGTATAGGGACCAAACGATTTTTGAAGTTGGAGATCTGAGACTTCGCACGTAGATCCTTCAATATGAGTACAGGAAAGTAATTTCACGGTTTTTGGAAATTCATCCCCGAAAGGGGTTAAATGGGGGTTGACTATTTGTATAGGCGCCAAACGATTTTTGAAGTTGAGATTTGAGACTTTGTAAATAGATCCTTCAATATGAGTACAAGGAAGTGATTACACGGTTTTGTTGAAATTCATCCCCGAAAGGGGTTAAATGGGGGTTGAAACTTTGTATAGGGACCAAACGATTTTTGAAGTTGGAGATCGGAGACTTCGCACATAGATCCTTCAATATGAGTAAGGGAAAGTAATTTCACGGTTTTTTGAAATTCATCCCCAAAAGGGGTTAAATGGGGGTTGAAACTTTGTATAGGGTCTAAACTATTTTTGAAGTTGAAGCTCTGAGACTTCGCACATAGATCCTTCAATATGAGCACAGGAAAGTAATTTCACGGTTTTTGGAAATTCATCCCCGAAAGGGGTTAAATGGGGGTTGAAACTTTGTAAAGGCACCAAACTATTTTTGAAGTTGGACATCGGAGACTTTGTAAATAGATCCTTCAATATGAGTACAAGGAAGTGATTTCGTGGTTTTTCGAAATTCATCCCCAAAAGGGGTTAAATGGGGGTTGAAACTTTGTATAGGGACCAAACGATTTTTGAAGTTGGAGATCGGAGACTTCGCACATAGATCCTTCAATATGAGTAAGGGAAAGTAATTTCACGGTTTTTTGAAATTCATCCCCAAAAGGGGTTAAATGGGGGTTGAAACTTTGTATAGGGTCTAAACTATTTTTGAAGTTGAAGCTCTGAGACTTCGCACATAGATCCTTCAATATGAGCACAGGAAAGTAATTTCACGGTTTTTGGAAATTCATCCCCGAAAGGGGTTAAATGGGGGTTGAAACTTTGTAAAGGCACCAAACTATTTTTGAAGTTGGACATCGGAGACTTCGCACATAGATCCTTCAATATGAGTACAGGAAAGTAATTTCACGGTTTTTTGAAATTCATCCCCAAAAGGGGTTAAATGGGGGTTGAAACTTTGTATAGGGTCTAAACTATTTTTGAAGTTGAAGCTCTGAGACTTCGCACATAGATCCTTCAATATGAGCACAGGAAAGTAATTTCACGGTTTTTGGAAATTCATCCCCGAAAGGGGTTAAATGGGGGTTGAAACTTTGTATAGGGACCAAACGATTTTTGAAGTTGGAGATCGGAGACTTCGCACATAGATCCTTCAATATGAGCACAGGAAAGTAATTTCACGGTTTTTGGAAATTCATCCCCGAAAGGGGTTAAATGGGGGTTGACACTTTGTATAGGCGCCAAACGATTTTTGAAGTTGAGATTTGAGACTTTGTAAATAGATCCTTCAATATGAGTACAAGGAAGTGATTACACGGTTTTGTTGAAATTCATCCCTGAAAGGGGTTGAATGGGGGTTGAAACTTTGTATAGGGACCAAACGATTTTTGAAGTTGGAGATCTGAGACTTCGCACGTAGATCCTTCAATATGAGTACAGGAAAGTAATTTCACGGTTTTTGGAAATTCATCCCCGAAAGGGGTTAAATGGGGGTTGACACTTTGTATAGGCGCCAAACGATTTTTGAAGTTGAGATTTGAGACTTTGTAAATAGATCCTTCAATATGAGTACAAGGAAGTGATTACACGGTTTTTGGAAATTCATCCCCGAATGGGGTTAAATGGGGGTTGAAACTTTGTATAGGGTCCAAACGATTTTTGAAGTTGGAGATCGGAGACTTCGCACATAGATCCTTCAATATGAGTACAGGAAAGTAATTTCACGGTTTTTTGAAATTCATCCCCAAAAGGGGTTAAATGGGGGTTGAAACTTTGTATAGAGTCTAAACTATTTTTGAAGTTGAAGCTCTGAGACTTCGCACATAGATCCTTCAATATGAGCACAGGAAAGTAATTTCACGGTTTTTGGAAATTCATCCCCGAAAGGGGTTAAATGGGGGTTGACACTTTGTATAGGCGCCAAACGATTTTTGAAGTTGAGATTTGAGACTTTGTAAATAGATCCTTCAATATGAGTACAAGGAAGTGATTTCGTGGTTTTTCGATATTCATCCCCAAAAGGGGTTAAATGGGGGTTGAAACTTTGTATAGGGACCATACGATTTTTAAAGTTGGAGATCTGAGACTTTGTAAATAGATCCTTCAATATGAATACAAAGAAGTGATTTTACAGTTTTTTGAAATTCATCCCCGAAAGGGGTTAAATAGGGGTTGAAACTTTGTATGGGCTCCAAACGATTTTTGAAGTTGAAGCTCTGAGACTTCGCACGTAGATCCTTCAATATGAGTACGGGAAAGTAATTTCACGGTTTTTGGAAATTCATCCCCAAAAGGGGTTAAATGGGGGTTGAAACTTTGTATAGGGTCTAAACTATTTTTGAAGTTGAAGCTCTGAGACTTCGCACATAGATCCTTCAATATGAGCACAGGAAAGTAATTTCACGGTTTTTGGAAATTCATCCCCGAAAGGGGTTAAATGGGGGTTGAAACTTTGTAAAGGCACCAAACTATTTTTGAAGTTGGACATCGGAGACTTCGCACATAGATCCTTCAATATGAGTACAGGAAAGTAATTTCACGGTTTTTTGAAATTCATCCCCAAAAGGGGTTAAATGGGGGTTGAAACTTTGTATAGGGTCTAAACTATTTTTGAAGTTGAAGCTCTGAGACTTCGCACATAGATCCTTCAATATGAGCACAGGAAAGTAATTTCACGGTTTTTGGAAATTCATCCCTGAAAGGGGTTAAATGGGGGTTGAAACTTTGTATAGGGACCAAACGATTTTTGAAGTTGGAGATCGGAGACTTCGCACATAGATCCTTCAATATGAGTACAGGAAAGTAATTTCACGGTTTTTTGAAATTCATCCCCAAAAGGGGTTAAATGGGGGTTGAAACTTTGTATAGAGTCTAAACTATTTTTGAAGTTGAAGCTCTGAGACTTCGCACATAGATCCTTCAATATGAGCACAGGAAAGTAATTTCACGGTTTTTGGAAATTCATCCCCGAAAGGGGTTAAATGGGGGTTGACACTTTGTATAGGCGCCAAACGATTTTTGAAGTTGAGATTTGAGACTTTGTAAATAGATCCTTCAATATGAGTACAAGGAAGTGATTTCGTGGTTTTTCGATATTCATCCCCAAAAGGGGTTAAATGGGGGTTGAAACTTTGTATAGGGACCATACGATTTTTAAAGTTGGAGATCTGAGACTTTGTAAATAGATCCTTCAATATGAATACAAAGAAGTGATTTTACAGTTTTTTGAAATTCATCCCCGAAAGGGGTTAAATAGGGGTTGAAACTTTGTATGGGCTCCAAACGATTTTTGAAGTTGAAGCTCTGAGACTTCGCACGTAGATCCTTCAATATGAGTACGGGAAAGTAATTTCACGGTTTTTGGAAATTCATCCCCAAAAGGGGTTAAATGGGGGTTGAAACTTTGTATAGGGTCTAAACTATTTTTGAAGTTGAAGCTCTGAGACTTCGCACATAGATCCTTCAATATGAGCACAGGAAAGTAATTTCACGGTTTTTGGAAATTCATCCCCGAAAGGGGTTAAATGGGGGTTGAAACTTTGTAAAGGCACCAAACTATTTTTGAAGTTGGACATCGGAGACTTCGCACATAGATCCTTCAATATGAGTACAGGAAAGTAATTTCACGGTTTTTTGAAATTCATCCCCAAAAGGGGTTAAATGGGGGTTGAAACTTTGTATAGGGTCTAAACTATTTTTGAAGTTGAAGCTCTGAGACTTCGCACATAGATCCTTCAATATGAGCACAGGAAAGTAATTTCACGGTTTTTGGAAATTCATCCCTGAAAGGGGTTAAATGGGGGTTGAAACTTTGTATAGGGACCAAACGATTTTTGAAGTTGGAGATCGGAGACTTCGCACATAGATCCTTCAATATGAGTAAGGGAAAGTAATTTCACGGTTTTTTGAAATTCATCCCCAAAAGGGGTTAAATGGGGGTTGAAACTTTGTATAGGGTCTAAACTATTTTTGAAGTTGAAGCTCTGAGACTTCGCACATAGATCCTTCAATATGAGTACAGGAAAGTAATTTCACGGTTTTTTGAAATTCATCCCCAAAAGGGGTTAAATGGGGGTTGAAACTTTGTATAGGGTCTAAACTATTTTTGAAGTTGAAGCTCTGAGACTTCGCACATAGATCCTTCAATATGAGCACAGGAAAGTAATTTCACGGTTTTTGGAAATTCATCCCCGAAAGGGGTTAAATGGGGGTTGAAACTTTGTATAGGGACCAAACGATTTTTGAAGTTGGAGATCGGAGACTTCGCACATAGATCCTTCAATATGAGCACAGGAAAGTAATTTCACGGTTTTTGGAAATTCATCCCCGAAAGGGGTTAAATGGGGGTTGAAACTTTGTAAAGGCACCAAACTATTTTTGAAGTTGGACATCGGAGACTTTGTAAATAGATCCTTCAATATGAGTACAAGGAAGTGATTTCGTGGTTTTTCGAAATTCATCCCCAAAAGGGGTTAAATGGGGGTTGAAACTTTGTATAGGGACCAAACGATTTTTGAAGTTGGAGATCGGAGACTTTGCACATAGATCCTTCAATATGAGTAAGGGAAAGTAATTTCACGGTTTTTTGAAATTCATCCCCAAAAGGGGTTAAATGGGGGTTGAAACTTTGTATAGGGTCTAAACTATTTTTGAAGTTGAAGCTCTGAGACTTCGCACATAGATCCTTCAATATGAGCACAGGAAAGTAATTTCACGGTTTTTGGAAATTCATCCCCGAAAGGGGTTAAATGGGGGTTGAAACTTTGTAAAGGCACCAAACTATTTTTGAAGTTGGACATCGGAGACTTCGCACATAGATCCTTCAATATGAGTACAGGAAAGTAATTTCACGGTTTTTTGAAATTCATCCCCAAAAGGGGTTAAATGGGGGTTGAAACTTTGTATAGGGTCTAAACTATTTTTGAAGTTGAAGCTCTGAGACTTCGCACATAGATCCTTCAATATGAGCACAGGAAAGTAATTTCACGGTTTTTGGAAATTCATCCCCGAAAGGGGTTAAATGGGGGTTGAAACTTTGTATAGGGACCAAACGATTTTTGAAGTTGGAGATCGGAGACTTCGCACATAGATCCTTCAATATGAGCACAGGAAAGTAATTTCACGGTTTTTGGAAATTCATCCCCGAAAGGGGTTAAATGGGGGTTGACACTTTGTATAGGCGCCAAACGATTTTTGAAGTTGAGATTTGAGACTTTGTAAATAGATCCTTCAATATGAGTACAAGGAAGTGATTACACGGTTTTGTTGAAATTCATCCCTGAAAGGGGTTGAATGGGGGTTGAAACTTTGTATAGGGACCAAACGATTTTTGAAGTTGGAGATCTGAGACTTCGCACGTAGATCCTTCAATATGAGTACAGGAAAGTAATTTCACGGTTTTTGGAAATTCATCCCCGAAAGGGGTTAAATGGGGGTTGACACTTTGTATAGGCGCCAAACGATTTTTGAAGTTGAGATTTGAGACTTTGTAAATAGATCCTTCAATATGAGTACAAGGAAGTGATTACACGGTTTTTGGAAATTCATCCCCGAAAGGGGTTAAATGGGGGTTGAAACTTTGTATAGGGTCCAAACGATTTTTGAAGTTGGAGATCGGAGACTTCGCACATAGATCCTTCAATATGAGTACAGGAAAGTAATTTCACGGTTTTTTGAAATTCATCCCCAAAAGGGGTTAAATGGGGGTTGAAACTTTGTATAGGGTCTAAACTATTTTTGAAGTTGAAGCTCTGAGACTTCGCACATAGATCCTTCAATATGAGCACAGGAAAGTAATTTCACGGTTTTTGGAAATTCATCCCCGAAAGGGGTTAAATGGAGGTTGACACTTTGTATAGGCGCCAAACGATTTTTGAAGTTGAGATTTGAGACTTTGTAAATAGATCCTTCAATATGAGTACAAGGAAGTGATTACACGGTTTTGTTGAAATTCATCCCCGAAAGGGGTTAAATGGGGGTTGAAACTTTGTATAGGGACCAAACGATTTTTGAAGTTGGAGATCTGAGACTTCGCACGTAGATCCTTCAATATGAGTACAGGAAAGTAATTTCACGGTTTTTGGAAATTCATCCCCGAAAGGGGTTAAATGGAGGTTGACACTTTGTATAGGCGCCAAACGATTTTTGAAGTTGAGATTTGAGACTTTGTAAATAGATCCTTCAATATGAGTACAAGGAAGTGATTACACGGTTTTGTTGAAATTCATCCCCGAAAGGGGTTAAATGGGGGTTGAAACTTTGTATAGGGACCAAACGATTTTTGAAGTTGGAGATCGGAGACTTCGCACATAGATCCTTCAATATGAGTACAGGAAAGTAATTTCACGGTTTTTTGAAATTCATCCCCAAAAGGGGTTAAATGGGGGTTGAAACTTTGTATAGGGTCTAAACTATTTTTGAAGTTGAAGCTCTGAGACTTCGCACATAGATCCTTCAATATGAGCACAGGAAAGTAATTTCACGGTTTTTGGAAATTCATCCCCGAAAGGGGTTAAATGGGGGTTGAAACTTTGTAAAGGCACCAAACTATTTTTGAAGTTGGACATCGGAGACTTTGTAAATAGATCCTTCAATATGAGTACAAGGAAGTGATTTCGTGGTTTTTCGAAATTCATCCCCAAAAGGGGTTAAATGGGGGTTGAAACTTTGTATAGGGACCATACGATTTTTAAAGTTGGAGATCTGATACTTTGTAAATAGATCCTTCAATATGAATACAAAGAAGTGATTTTACAGTTTTTTGAAATTTATCCCCGAAAGGGGTTAAATAGGGGTTGAAACTTTGTATGGGCTCCAAACGATTTTTGAAGTTGAAGCTCTGAGACTTCGCACGTAGATCCTTCAATATGAGTACAGGAAAGTAATTTCACGGTTTTTGGAAATTCATCCCCAAAAGGGGTTAAATGGGGGTTGAAACTTTGTATAGGGTCTAAACTATTTTTGAAGTTGAAGCTCTGAGACTTCGCACATAGATCCTTCAATATGAGCACAGGAAAGTAATTTCACGGTTTTTGGAAATTCATCCCCGAAAGGGGTTAAATGGGGGTTGAAACTTTGTAAAGGCACCAAACTATTTTTGAAGTTGGACATCGGAGACTTCGCACATAGATCCTTCAATATGAGTACAGGAAAGTAATTTCACGGTTTTTTGAAATTCATCCCCAAAAGGGGTTAAATGGGGGTTGAAACTTTGTATAGGGTCTAAACTATTTTTGAAGTTGAAGCTCTGAGACTTCGCACATAGATCCTTCAATATGAGCACAGGAAAGTAATTTCACGGTTTTTGGAAATTCATCCCCGAAAGGGGTTAAATGGGGGTTGAAACTTTGTATAGGGACCAAACGATTTTTGAAGTTGGAGATCGGAGACTTCGCACATAGATCCTTCAATATGAGCACAGGAAAGTAATTTCACGGTTTTTGGAAATTCATCCCCGAAAGGGGTTAAATGGGGGTTGAAACTTTGTAAAGGCACCAAACTATTTTTGAAGTTGGACATCGGAGACTTTGTAAATAGATCCTTCAATATGAGTACAAGGAAGTGATTTCGTGGTTTTTCGAAATTCATCCCCAAAAGGGGTTAAATGGGGGTTGAAACTTTGTATAGGGACCAAACGATTTTTGAAGTTGGAGATCGGAGACTTTGCACATAGATCCTTCAATATGAGTAAGGGAAAGTAATTTCACGGTTTTTTGAAATTCATCCCCAAAAGGGGTTAAATGGGGGTTGAAACTTTGTATAGGGTCTAAACTATTTTTGAAGTTGAAGCTCTGAGACTTCGCACATAGATCCTTCAATATGAGCACAGGAAAGTAATTTCACGGTTTTTGGAAATTCATCCCCGAAAGGGGTTAAATGGGGGTTGAAACTTTGTAAAGGCACCAAACTATTTTTGAAGTTGGACATCGGAGACTTCGCACATAGATCCTTCAATATGAGTACAGGAAAGTAATTTCACGGTTTTTTGAAATTCATCCCCAAAAGGGGTTAAATGGGGGTTGAAACTTTGTATAGGGTCTAAACTATTTTTGAAGTTGAAGCTCTGAGACTTCGCACATAGATCCTTCAATATGAGCACAGGAAAGTAATTTCACGGTTTTTGGAAATTCATCCCCGAAAGGGGTTAAATGGGGGTTGAAACTTTGTATAGGGACCAAACGATTTTTGAAGTTGGAGATCGGAGACTTCGCACATAGATCCTTCAATATGAGCACAGGAAAGTAATTTCACGGTTTTTGGAAATTCATCCCCGAAAGGGGTTAAATGGGGGTTGACACTTTGTATAGGCGCCAAACGATTTTTGAAGTTGAGATTTGAGACTTTGTAAATAGATCCTTCAATATGAGTACAAGGAAGTGATTACACGGTTTTGTTGAAATTCATCCCTGAAAGGGGTTGAATGGGGGTTGAAACTTTGTATAGGGACCAAACGATTTTTGAAGTTGGAGATCTGAGACTTCGCACGTAGATCCTTCAATATGAGTACAGGAAAGTAATTTCACGGTTTTTGGAAATTCATCCCCGAAAGGGGTTAAATGGGGGTTGACACTTTGTATAGGCGCCAAACGATTTTTGAAGTTGAGATTTGAGACTTTGTAAATAGATCCTTCAATATGAGTACAAGGAAGTGATTACACGGTTTTTGGAAATTCATCCCCGAAAGGGGTTAAATGGGGGTTGAAACTTTGTATAGGGTCCAAACGATTTTTGAAGTTGGAGATCGGAGACTTCGCACATAGATCCTTCAATATGAGTACAGGAAAGTAATTTCACGGTTTTTTGAAATTCATCCCCAAAAGGGGTTAAATGGGGGTTGAAACTTTGTATAGGGTCTAAACTATTTTTGAAGTTGAAGCTCTGAGACTTCGCACATAGATCCTTCAATATGAGCACAGGAAAGTAATTTCACGGTTTTTGGAAATTCATCCCCGAAAGGGGTTAAATGGAGGTTGACACTTTGTATAGGCGCCAAACGATTTTTGAAGTTGAGATTTGAGACTTTGTAAATAGATCCTTCAATATGAGTACAAGGAAGTGATTACACGGTTTTGTTGAAATTCATCCCCGAAAGGGGTTAAATGGGGGTTGAAACTTTGTATAGGGACCAAACGATTTTTGAAGTTGGAGATCTGAGACTTCGCACGTAGATCCTTCAATATGAGTACAGGAAAGTAATTTCACGGTTTTTGGAAATTCATCCCCGAAAGGGGTTAAATGGAGGTTGACACTTTGTATAGGCGCCAAACGATTTTTGAAGTTGAGATTTGAGACTTTGTAAATAGATCCTTCAATATGAGTACAAGGAAGTGATTACACGGTTTTGTTGAAATTCATCCCCGAAAGGGGTTAAATGGGGGTTGAAACTTTGTATAGGGACCAAACGATTTTTGAAGTTGGAGATCGGAGACTTCGCACATAGATCCTTCAATATGAGTACAGGAAAGTAATTTCACGGTTTTTTGAAATTCATCCCCAAAAGGGGTTAAATGGGGGTTGACACTTTGTATAGGCGCCAAACGATTTTTGAAGTTGAGATTTGAGACTTTGTAAATAGATCCTTCAATATGAGTACAAGGAAGTGATTACACGGTTTTTGGAAATTCATCCCCGAAAGGGGTTAAATGGGGGTTGAAACTTTGTATAGGGTCCAAACGATTTTTGAAGTTGGAGATCGGAGACTTCGCACATAGATCCTTCAATATGAGTACAGGAAAGTAATTTCACGGTTTTTTGAAATTCATCCCCAAAAGGGGTTAAATGGGGGTTGAAACTTTGTATAGAGTCTAAACTATTTTTGAAGTTGAAGCTCTGAGACTTCGCACATAGATCCTTCAATATGAGCACAGGAAAGTAATTTCACGGTTTTTGGAAATTCATCCCCGAAAGGGGTTAAATGGGGGTTGACACTTTGTATAGGCGCCAAACGATTTTTGAAGTTGAGATTTGAGACTTTGTAAATAGATCCTTCAATATGAGTACAAGGAAGTGATTTCGTGGTTTTTCGATATTCATCCCCAAAAGGGGTTAAATGGGGGTTGAAACTTTGTATAGGGACCATACGATTTTTAAAGTTGGAGATCTGAGACTTTGTAAATAGATCCTTCAATATGAATACAAAGAAGTGATTTTACAGTTTTTTGAAATTCATCCCCGAAAGGGGTTAAATAGGGGTTGAAACTTTGTATGGGCTCCAAACGATTTTTGAAGTTGAAGCTCTGAGACTTCGCACGTAGATCCTTCAATATGAGTACGGGAAAGTAATTTCACGGTTTTTGGAAATTCATCCCCAAAAGGGGTTAAATGGGGGTTGAAACTTTGTATAGGGTCTAAACTATTTTTGAAGTTGAAGCTCTGAGACTTCGCACATAGATCCTTCAATATGAGCACAGGAAAGTAATTTCACGGTTTTTGGAAATTCATCCCCGAAAGGGGTTAAATGGGGGTTGAAACTTTGTAAAGGCACCAAACTATTTTTGAAGTTGGACATCGGAGACTTCGCACATAGATCCTTCAATATGAGTACAGGAAAGTAATTTCACGGTTTTTTGAAATTCATCCCCAAAAGGGGTTAAATGGGGGTTGAAACTTTGTATAGGGTCTAAACTATTTTTGAAGTTGAAGCTCTGAGACTTCGCACATAGATCCTTCAATATGAGCACAGGAAAGTAATTTCACGGTTTTTGGAAATTCATCCCTGAAAGGGGTTAAATGGGGGTTGAAACTTTGTATAGGGACCAAACGATTTTTGAAGTTGGAGATCGGAGACTTCGCACATAGATCCTTCAATATGAGTACAGGAAAGTAATTTCACGGTTTTTTGAAATTCATCCCCAAAAGGGGTTAAATGGGGGTTGAAACTTTGTATAGAGTCTAAACTATTTTTGAAGTTGAAGCTCTGAGACTTCGCACATAGATCCTTCAATATGAGCACAGGAAAGTAATTTCACGGTTTTTGGAAATTCATCCCCGAAAGGGGTTAAATGGGGGTTGACACTTTGTATAGGCGCCAAACGATTTTTGAAGTTGAGATTTGAGACTTTGTAAATAGATCCTTCAATATGAGTACAAGGAAGTGATTTCGTGGTTTTTCGATATTCATCCCCAAAAGGGGTTAAATGGGGGTTGAAACTTTGTATAGGGACCATACGATTTTTAAAGTTGGAGATCTGAGACTTTGTAAATAGATCCTTCAATATGAATACAAAGAAGTGATTTTACAGTTTTTTGAAATTCATCCCCGAAAGGGGTTAAATAGGGGTTGAAACTTTGTATGGGCTCCAAACGATTTTTGAAGTTGAAGCTCTGAGACTTCGCACGTAGATCCTTCAATATGAGTACGGGAAAGTAATTTCACGGTTTTTGGAAATTCATCCCCAAAAGGGGTTAAATGGGGGTTGAAACTTTGTATAGGGTCTAAACTATTTTTGAAGTTGAAGCTCTGAGACTTCGCACATAGATCCTTCAATATGAGCACAGGAAAGTAATTTCACGGTTTTTGGAAATTCATCCCCGAAAGGGGTTAAATGGGGGTTGAAACTTTGTAAAGGCACCAAACTATTTTTGAAGTTGGACATCGGAGACTTCGCACATAGATCCTTCAATATGAGTACAGGAAAGTAATT
Source organism: Eudemis profundana (assembly GCA_947034925.1). Taxonomy (NCBI): domain Eukaryota; kingdom Metazoa; phylum Arthropoda; class Insecta; order Lepidoptera; family Tortricidae; genus Eudemis; species Eudemis profundana. The sequence goes on from OX344794.1 coordinate 36,060,418, forward strand.
TCACGGTTTTTTGAAATTCATCCCCAAAAGGGGTTAAATGGGGGTTGAAACTTTGTATAGGGTCTAAACTATTTTTGAAGTTGAAGCTCTGAGACTTCGCACATAGATCCTTCAATATGAGCACAGGAAAGTAATTTCACGGTTTTTGGAAATTCATCCCTGAAAGGGGTTAAATGGGGGTTGAAACTTTGTATAGGGACCAAACGATTTTTGAAGTTGGAGATCGGAGACTTCGCACATAGATCCTTCAATATGAGTAAGGGAAAGTAATTTCACGGTTTTTTGAAATTCATCCCCAAAAGGGGTTAAATGGGGGTTGAAACTTTGTATAGGGTCTAAACTATTTTTGAAGTTGAAGCTCTGAGACTTCGCACATAGATCCTTCAATATGAGTACAGGAAAGTAATTTCACGGTTTTTTGAAATTCATCCCCAAAAGGGGTTAAATGGGGGTTGAAACTTTGTATAGGGTCTAAACTATTTTTGAAGTTGAAGCTCTGAGACTTCGCACATAGATCCTTCAATATGAGCACAGGAAAGTAATTTCACGGTTTTTGGAAATTCATCCCCGAAAGGGGTTAAATGGGGGTTGAAACTTTGTATAGGGACCAAACGATTTTTGAAGTTGGAGATCGGAGACTTCGCACATAGATCCTTCAATATGAGCACAGGAAAGTAATTTCACGGTTTTTGGAAATTCATCCCCGAAAGGGGTTAAATGGGGGTTGAAACTTTGTAAAGGCACCAAACTATTTTTGAAGTTGGACATCGGAGACTTTGTAAATAGATCCTTCAATATGAGTACAAGGAAGTGATTTCGTGGTTTTTCGAAATTCATCCCCAAAAGGGGTTAAATGGGGGTTGAAACTTTGTATAGGGACCAAACGATTTTTGAAGTTGGAGATCGGAGACTTTGCACATAGATCCTTCAATATGAGTAAGGGAAAGTAATTTCACGGTTTTTTGAAATTCATCCCCAAAAGGGGTTAAATGGGGGTTGAAACTTTGTATAGGGTCTAAACTATTTTTGAAGTTGAAGCTCTGAGACTTCGCACATAGATCCTTCAATATGAGCACAGGAAAGTAATTTCACGGTTTTTGGAAATTCATCCCCGAAAGGGGTTAAATGGGGGTTGAAACTTTGTATAGGGACCAAACGATTTTTGAAGTTGGAGATCGGAGACTTCGCACATAGATCCTTCAATATGAGCACAGGAAAGTAATTTCACGGTTTTTGGAAATTCATCCCCGAAAGGGGTTAAATGGGGGTTGACACTTTGTATAGGCGCCAAACGATTTTTGAAGTTGAGATTTGAGACTTTGTAAATAGATCCTTCAATATGAGTACAAGGAAGTGATTACACGGTTTTGTTGAAATTCATCCCTGAAAGGGGTTGAATGGGGGTTGAAACTTTGTATAGGGACCAAACGATTTTTGAAGTTGGAGATCTGAGACTTCGCACGTAGATCCTTCAATATGAGTACAGGAAAGTAATTTCACGGTTTTTGGAAATTCATCCCCGAAAGGGGTTAAATGGGGGTTGACACTTTGTATAGGCGCCAAACGATTTTTGAAGTTGAGATTTGAGACTTTGTAAATAGATCCTTCAATATGAGTACAAGGAAGTGATTACACGGTTTTTGGAAATTCATCCCCGAAAGGGGTTAAATGGGGGTTGAAACTTTGTATAGGGTCCAAACGATTTTTGAAGTTGGAGATCGGAGACTTCGCACATAGATCCTTCAATATGAGTACAGGAAAGTAATTTCACGGTTTTTTGAAATTCATCCCCAAAAGGGGTTAAATGGGGGTTGAAACTTTGTATAGGGTCTAAACTATTTTTGAAGTTGAAGCTCTGAGACTTCGCACATAGATCCTTCAATATGAGCACAGGAAAGTAATTTCACGGTTTTTGGAAATTCATCCCCGAAAGGGGTTAAATGGAGGTTGACACTTTGTATAGGCGCCAAACGATTTTTGAAGTTGAGATTTGAGACTTTGTAAATAGATCCTTCAATATGAGTACAAGGAAGTGATTACACGGTTTTGTTGAAATTCATCCCCGAAAGGGGTTAAATGGGGGTTGAAACTTTGTATAGGGACCAAACGATTTTTGAAGTTGGAGATCTGAGACTTCGCACGTAGATCCTTCAATATGAGTACAGGAAAGTAATTTCACGGTTTTTGGAAATTCATCCCCGAAAGGGGTTAAATGGAGGTTGACACTTTGTATAGGCGCCAAACGATTTTTGAAGTTGAGATTTGAGACTTTGTAAATAGATCCTTCAATATGAGTACAAGGAAGTGATTACACGGTTTTGTTGAAATTCATCCCCGAAAGGGGTTAAATGGGGGTTGAAACTTTGTATAGGGACCAAACGATTTTTGAAGTTGGAGATCGGAGACTTCGCACATAGATCCTTCAATATGAGTACAGGAAAGTAATTTCACGGTTTTTTGAAATTCATCCCCAAAAGGGGTTAAATGGGGGTTGAAACTTTGTATAGGGTCTAAACTATTTTTGAAGTTGAAGCTCTGAGACTTCGCACATAGATCCTTCAATATGAGCACAGGAAAGTAATTTCACGGTTTTTGGAAATTCATCCCCGAAAGGGGTTAAATGGGGGTTGAAACTTTGTAAAGGCACCAAACTATTTTTGAAGTTGGACATCGGAGACTTTGTAAATAGATCCTTCAATATGAGTACAAGGAAGTGATTTCGTGGTTTTTCGAAATTCATCCCCAAAAGGGGTTAAATGGGGGTTGAAACTTTGTATAGGGACCATACGATTTTTAAAGTTGGAGATCTGATACTTTGTAAATAGATCCTTCAATATGAATACAAAGAAGTGATTTTACAGTTTTTTGAAATTTATCCCCGAAAGGGGTTAAATAGGGGTTGAAACTTTGTATGGGCTCCAAACGATTTTTGAAGTTGAAGCTCTGAGACTTCGCACGTAGATCCTTCAATATGAGTACAGGAAAGTAATTTCACGGTTTTTGGAAATTCATCCCCAAAAGGGGTTAAATGGGGGTTGAAACTTTGTATAGGGTCTAAACTATTTTTGAAGTTGAAGCTCTGAGACTTCGCACATAGATCCTTCAATATGAGCACAGGAAAGTAATTTCACGGTTTTTGGAAATTCATCCCCGAAAGGGGTTAAATGGGGGTTGAAACTTTGTAAAGGCACCAAACTATTTTTGAAGTTGGACATCGGAGACTTCGCACATAGATCCTTCAATATGAGTACAGGAAAGTAATTTCACGGTTTTTTGAAATTCATCCCCAAAAGGGGTTAAATGGGGGTTGAAACTTTGTATAGGGTCTAAACTATTTTTGAAGTTGAAGCTCTGAGACTTCGCACATAGATCCTTCAATATGAGCACAGGAAAGTAATTTCACGGTTTTTGGAAATTCATCCCCGAAAGGGGTTAAATGGGGGTTGAAACTTTGTATAGGGACCAAACGATTTTTGAAGTTGGAGATCGGAGACTTCGCACATAGATCCTTCAATATGAGCACAGGAAAGTAATTTCACGGTTTTTGGAAATTCATCCCCGAAAGGGGTTAAATGGGGGTTGAAACTTTGTAAAGGCACCAAACTATTTTTGAAGTTGGACATCGGAGACTTTGTAAATAGATCCTTCAATATGAGTACAAGGAAGTGATTTCGTGGTTTTTCGAAATTCATCCCCAAAAGGGGTTAAATGGGGGTTGAAACTTTGTATAGGGACCAAACGATTTTTGAAGTTGGAGATCGGAGACTTTGCACATAGATCCTTCAATATGAGTAAGGGAAAGTAATTTCACGGTTTTTTGAAATTCATCCCCAAAAGGGGTTAAATGGGGGTTGAAACTTTGTATAGGGTCTAAACTATTTTTGAAGTTGAAGCTCTGAGACTTCGCACATAGATCCTTCAATATGAGCACAGGAAAGTAATTTCACGGTTTTTGGAAATTCATCCCCGAAAGGGGTTAAATGGGGGTTGAAACTTTGTAAAGGCACCAAACTATTTTTGAAGTTGGACATCGGAGACTTCGCACATAGATCCTTCAATATGAGTACAGGAAAGTAATTTCACGGTTTTTTGAAATTCATCCCCAAAAGGGGTTAAATGGGGGTTGAAACTTTGTATAGGGTCTAAACTATTTTTGAAGTTGAAGCTCTGAGACTTCGCACATAGATCCTTCAATATGAGCACAGGAAAGTAATTTCACGGTTTTTGGAAATTCATCCCCGAAAGGGGTTAAATGGGGGTTGAAACTTTGTATAGGGACCAAACGATTTTTGAAGTTGGAGATCGGAGACTTCGCACATAGATCCTTCAATATGAGCACAGGAAAGTAATTTCACGGTTTTTGGAAATTCATCCCCGAAAGGGGTTAAATGGGGGTTGACACTTTGTATAGGCGCCAAACGATTTTTGAAGTTGAGATTTGAGACTTTGTAAATAGATCCTTCAATATGAGTACAAGGAAGTGATTACACGGTTTTGTTGAAATTCATCCCTGAAAGGGGTTGAATGGGGGTTGAAACTTTGTATAGGGACCAAACGATTTTTGAAGTTGGAGATCTGAGACTTCGCACGTAGATCCTTCAATATGAGTACAGGAAAGTAATTTCACGGTTTTTGGAAATTCATCCCCAAAAGGGGTTAAATGGGGGTTGAAACTTTGTATAGGGTCTAAACTATTTTTGAAGTTGAAGCTCTGAGACTTCGCACATAGATCCTTCAATATGAGCACAGGAAAGTAATTTCACGGTTTTTGGAAATTCATCCCTGAAAGGGGTTAAATGGGGGTTGAAACTTTGTATAGGGACCAAACGATTTTTGAAGTTGGAGATCGGAGACTTCGCACATAGATCCTTCAATATGAGTACAGGAAAGTAATTTCACGGTTTTTTGAAATTCATCCCCAAAAGGGGTTAAATGGGGGTTGAAACTTTGTATAGAGTCTAAACTATTTTTGAAGTTGAAGCTCTGAGACTTCGCACATAGATCCTTCAATATGAGCACAGGAAAGTAATTTCACGGTTTTTGGAAATTCATCCCCGAAAGGGGTTAAATGGGGGTTGACACTTTGTATAGGCGCCAAACGATTTTTGAAGTTGAGATTTGAGACTTTGTAAATAGATCCTTCAATATGAGTACAAGGAAGTGATTTCGTGGTTTTTCGATATTCATCCCCAAAAGGGGTTAAATGGGGGTTGAAACTTTGTATAGGGACCATACGATTTTTAAAGTTGGAGATCTGAGACTTTGTAAATAGATCCTTCAATATGAATACAAAGAAGTGATTTTACAGTTTTTTGAAATTCATCCCCGAAAGGGGTTAAATAGGGGTTGAAACTTTGTATGGGCTCCAAACGATTTTTGAAGTTGAAGCTCTGAGACTTCGCACGTAGATCCTTCAATATGAGTACGGGAAAGTAATTTCACGGTTTTTGGAAATTCATCCCCAAAAGGGGTTAAATGGGGGTTGAAACTTTGTATAGGGTCTAAACTATTTTTGAAGTTGAAGCTCTGAGACTTCGCACATAGATCCTTCAATATGAGCACAGGAAAGTAATTTCACGGTTTTTGGAAATTCATCCCCGAAAGGGGTTAAATGGGGGTTGAAACTTTGTAAAGGCACCAAACTATTTTTGAAGTTGGACATCGGAGACTTCGCACATAGATCCTTCAATATGAGTACAGGAAAGTAATTTCACGGTTTTTTGAAATTCATCCCCAAAAGGGGTTAAATGGGGGTTGAAACTTTGTATAGGGTCTAAACTATTTTTGAAGTTGAAGCTCTGAGACTTCGCACATAGATCCTTCAATATGAGCACAGGAAAGTAATTTCACGGTTTTTGGAAATTCATCCCTGAAAGGGGTTAAATGGGGGTTGAAACTTTGTATAGGGACCAAACGATTTTTGAAGTTGGAGATCGGAGACTTCGCACATAGATCCTTCAATATGAGTAAGGGAAAGTAATTTCACGGTTTTTTGAAATTCATCCCCAAAAGGGGTTAAATGGGGGTTGAAACTTTGTATAGGGTCTAAACTATTTTTGAAGTTGAAGCTCTGAGACTTCGCACATAGATCCTTCAATATGAGTACAGGAAAGTAATTTCACGGTTTTTTGAAATTCATCCCCAAAAGGGGTTAAATGGGGGTTGAAACTTTGTATAGGGTCTAAACTATTTTTGAAGTTGAAGCTCTGAGACTTCGCACATAGATCCTTCAATATGAGCACAGGAAAGTAATTTCACGGTTTTTGGAAATTCATCCCCGAAAGGGGTTAAATGGGGGTTGAAACTTTGTATAGGGACCAAACGATTTTTGAAGTTGGAGATCGGAGACTTCGCACATAGATCCTTCAATATGAGCACAGGAAAGTAATTTCACGGTTTTTGGAAATTCATCCCCGAAAGGGGTTAAATGGGGGTTGAAACTTTGTAAAGGCACCAAACTATTTTTGAAGTTGGACATCGGAGACTTTGTAAATAGATCCTTCAATATGAGTACAAGGAAGTGATTTCGTGGTTTTTCGAAATTCATCCCCAAAAGGGGTTAAATGGGGGTTGAAACTTTGTATAGGGACCAAACGATTTTTGAAGTTGGAGATCGGAGACTTTGCACATAGATCCTTCAATATGAGTAAGGGAAAGTAATTTCACGGTTTTTTGAAATTCATCCCCAAAAGGGGTTAAATGGGGGTTGAAACTTTGTATAGGGTCTAAACTATTTTTGAAGTTGAAGCTCTGAGACTTCGCACATAGATCCTTCAATATGAGCACAGGAAAGTAATTTCACGGTTTTTGGAAATTCATCCCCGAAAGGGGTTAAATGGGGGTTGAAACTTTGTATAGGGACCAAACGATTTTTGAAGTTGGAGATCGGAGACTTCGCACATAGATCCTTCAATATGAGCACAGGAAAGTAATTTCACGGTTTTTGGAAATTCATCCCCGAAAGGGGTTAAATGGGGGTTGACACTTTGTATAGGCGCCAAACGATTTTTGAAGTTGAGATTTGAGACTTTGTAAATAGATCCTTCAATATGAGTACAAGGAAGTGATTACACGGTTTTGTTGAAATTCATCCCTGAAAGGGGTTGAATGGGGGTTGAAACTTTGTATAGGGACCAAACGATTTTTGAAGTTGGAGATCTGAGACTTCGCACGTAGATCCTTCAATATGAGTACAGGAAAGTAATTTCACGGTTTTTGGAAATTCATCCCCGAAAGGGGTTAAATGGGGGTTGACACTTTGTATAGGCGCCAAACGATTTTTGAAGTTGAGATTTGAGACTTTGTAAATAGATCCTTCAATATGAGTACAAGGAAGTGATTACACGGTTTTTGGAAATTCATCCCCGAAAGGGGTTAAATGGGGGTTGAAACTTTGTATAGGGTCCAAACGATTTTTGAAGTTGGAGATCGGAGACTTCGCACATAGATCCTTCAATATGAGTACAGGAAAGTAATTTCACGGTTTTTTGAAATTCATCCCCAAAAGGGGTTAAATGGGGGTTGAAACTTTGTATAGGGTCTAAACTATTTTTGAAGTTGAAGCTCTGAGACTTCGCACATAGATCCTTCAATATGAGCACAGGAAAGTAATTTCACGGTTTTTGGAAATTCATCCCCGAAAGGGGTTAAATGGAGGTTGACACTTTGTATAGGCGCCAAACGATTTTTGAAGTTGAGATTTGAGACTTTGTAAATAGATCCTTCAATATGAGTACAAGGAAGTGATTACACGGTTTTGTTGAAATTCATCCCCGAAAGGGGTTAAATGGGGGTTGAAACTTTGTATAGGGACCAAACGATTTTTGAAGTTGGAGATCTGAGACTTCGCACGTAGATCCTTCAATATGAGTACAGGAAAGTAATTTCACGGTTTTTGGAAATTCATCCCCGAAAGGGGTTAAATGGAGGTTGACACTTTGTATAGGCGCCAAACGATTTTTGAAGTTGAGATTTGAGACTTTGTAAATAGATCCTTCAATATGAGTACAAGGAAGTGATTACACGGTTTTGTTGAAATTCATCCCCGAAAGGGGTTAAATGGGGGTTGAAACTTTGTATAGGGACCAAACGATTTTTGAAGTTGGAGATCGGAGACTTCGCACATAGATCCTTCAATATGAGTACAGGAAAGTAATTTCACGGTTTTTTGAAATTCATCCCCAAAAGGGGTTAAATGGGGGTTGAAACTTTGTATAGGGTCTAAACTATTTTTGAAGTTGAAGCTCTGAGACTTCGCACATAGATCCTTCAATATGAGCACAGGAAAGTAATTTCACGGTTTTTGGAAATTCATCCCCGAAAGGGGTTAAATGGGGGTTGAAACTTTGTAAAGGCACCAAACTATTTTTGAAGTTGGACATCGGAGACTTTGTAAATAGATCCTTCAATATGAGTACAAGGAAGTGATTTCGTGGTTTTTCGAAATTCATCCCCAAAAGGGGTTAAATGGGGGTTGAAACTTTGTATAGGGACCATACGATTTTTAAAGTTGGAGATCTGATACTTTGTAAATAGATCCTTCAATATGAATACAAAGAAGTGATTTTACAGTTTTTTGAAATTTATCCCCGAAAGGGGTTAAATAGGGGTTGAAACTTTGTATGGGCTCCAAACGATTTTTGAAGTTGAAGCTCTGAGACTTCGCACGTAGATCCTTCAATATGAGTACAGGAAAGTAATTTCACGGTTTTTGGAAATTCATCCCCAAAAGGGGTTAAATGGGGGTTGAAACTTTGTATAGGGTCTAAACTATTTTTGAAGTTGAAGCTCTGAGACTTCGCACATAGATCCTTCAATATGAGCACAGGAAAGTAATTTCACGGTTTTTGGAAATTCATCCCCGAAAGGGGTTAAATGGGGGTTGAAACTTTGTAAAGGCACCAAACTATTTTTGAAGTTGGACATCGGAGACTTCGCACATAGATCCTTCAATATGAGTACAGGAAAGTAATTTCACGGTTTTTTGAAATTCATCCCCAAAAGGGGTTAAATGGGGGTTGAAACTTTGTATAGGGTCTAAACTATTTTTGAAGTTGAAGCTCTGAGACTTCGCACATAGATCCTTCAATATGAGCACAGGAAAGTAATTTCACGGTTTTTGGAAATTCATCCCCGAAAGGGGTTAAATGGGGGTTGAAACTTTGTATAGGGACCAAACGATTTTTGAAGTTGGAGATCGGAGACTTCGCACATAGATCCTTCAATATGAGCACAGGAAAGTAATTTCACGGTTTTTGGAAATTCATCCCCGAAAGGGGTTAAATGGGGGTTGAAACTTTGTAAAGGCACCAAACTATTTTTGAAGTTGGACATCGGAGACTTTGTAAATAGATCCTTCAATATGAGTACAAGGAAGTGATTTCGTGGTTTTTCGAAATTCATCCCCAAAAGGGGTTAAATGGGGGTTGAAACTTTGTATAGGGACCAAACGATTTTTGAAGTTGGAGATCGGAGACTTTGCACATAGATCCTTCAATATGAGTAAGGGAAAGTAATTTCACGGTTTTTTGAAATTCATCCCCAAAAGGGGTTAAATGGGGGTTGAAACTTTGTATAGGGTCTAAACTATTTTTGAAGTTGAAGCTCTGAGACTTCGCACATAGATCCTTCAATATGAGCACAGGAAAGTAATTTCACGGTTTTTGGAAATTCATCCCCGAAAGGGGTTAAATGGGGGTTGAAACTTTGTAAAGGCACCAAACTATTTTTGAAGTTGGACATCGGAGACTTCGCACATAGATCCTTCAATATGAGTACAGGAAAGTAATTTCACGGTTTTTTGAAATTCATCCCCAAAAGGGGTTAAATGGGGGTTGAAACTTTGTATAGGGTCTAAACTATTTTTGAAGTTGAAGCTCTGAGACTTCGCACATAGATCCTTCAATATGAGCACAGGAAAGTAATTTCACGGTTTTTGGAAATTCATCCCCGAAAGGGGTTAAATGGGGGTTGAAACTTTGTATAGGGACCAAACGATTTTTGAAGTTGGAGATCGGAGACTTCGCACATAGATCCTTCAATATGAGCACAGGAAAGTAATTTCACGGTTTTTGGAAATTCATCCCCGAAAGGGGTTAAATGGGGGTTGACACTTTGTATAGGCGCCAAACGATTTTTGAAGTTGAGATTTGAGACTTTGTAAATAGATCCTTCAATATGAGTACAAGGAAGTGATTACACGGTTTTGTTGAAATTCATCCCTGAAAGGGGTTGAATGGGGGTTGAAACTTTGTATAGGGACCAAACGATTTTTGAAGTTGGAGATCTGAGACTTCGCACGTAGATCCTTCAATATGAGTACAGGAAAGTAATTTCACGGTTTTTGGAAATTCATCCCCGAAAGGGGTTAAATGGGGGTTGACACTTTGTATAGGCGCCAAACGATTTTTGAAGTTGAGATTTGAGACTTTGTAAATAGATCCTTCAATATGAGTACAAGGAAGTGATTACACGGTTTTTGGAAATTCATCCCCGAAAGGGGTTAAATGGGGGTTGAAACTTTGTATAGGGTCCAAACGATTTTTGAAGTTGGAGATCGGAGACTTCGCACATAGATCCTTCAATATGAGTACAGGAAAGTAATTTCACGGTTTTTTGAAATTCATCCCCAAAAGGGGTTAAATGGGGGTTGAAACTTTGTATAGGGTCTAAACTATTTTTGAAGTTGAAGCTCTGAGACTTCGCACATAGATCCTTCAATATGAGCACAGGAAAGTAATTTCACGGTTTTTGGAAATTCATCCCCGAAAGGGGTTAAATGGAGGTTGACACTTTGTATAGGCGCCAAACGATTTTTGAAGTTGAGATTTGAGACTTTGTAAATAGATCCTTCAATATGAGTACAAGGAAGTGATTACACGGTTTTGTTGAAATTCATCCCCGAAAGGGGTTAAATGGGGGTTGAAACTTTGTATAGGGACCAAACGATTTTTGAAGTTGGAGATCTGAGACTTCGCACGTAGATCCTTCAATATGAGTACAGGAAAGTAATTTCACGGTTTTTGGAAATTCATCCCCGAAAGGGGTTAAATGGAGGTTGACACTTTGTATAGGCGCCAAACGATTTTTGAAGTTGAGATTTGAGACTTTGTAAATAGATCCTTCAATATGAGTACAAGGAAGTGATTACACGGTTTTGTTGAAATTCATCCCCGAAAGGGGTTAAATGGGGGTTGAAACTTTGTATAGGGACCAAACGATTTTTGAAGTTGGAGATCGGAGACTTCGCACATAGATCCTTCAATATGAGTACAGGAAAGTAATTTCACGGTTTTTTGAAATTCATCCCCAAAAGGGGTTAAATGGGGGTTGAAACTTTGTATAGGGTCTAAACTATTTTTGAAGTTGAAGCTCTGAGACTTCGCACATAGATCCTTCAATATGAGCACAGGAAAGTAATTTCACGGTTTTTGGAAATTCATCCCCGAAAGGGGTTAAATGGGGGTTGAAACTTTGTAAAGGCACCAAACTATTTTTGAAGTTGGACATCGGAGACTTTGTAAATAGATCCTTCAATATGAGTACAAGGAAGTGATTTCGTGGTTTTTCGAAATTCATCCCCAAAAGGGGTTAAATGGGGGTTGAAACTTTGTATAGGGACCATACGATTTTTAAAGTTGGAGATCTGATACTTTGTAAATAGATCCTTCAATATGAATACAAAGAAGTGATTTTACAGTTTTTTGAAATTTATCCCCGAAAGGGGTTAAATAGGGGTTGAAACTTTGTATGGGCTCCAAACGATTTTTGAAGTTGAAGCTCTGAGACTTCGCACGTAGATCCTTCAATATGAGTACAGGAAAGTAATTTCACGGTTTTTGGAAATTCATCCCCAAAAGGGGTTAAATGGGGGTTGAAACTTTGTATAGGGTCTAAACTATTTTTGAAGTTGAAGCTCTGAGACTTCGCACATAGATCCTTCAATATGAGCACAGGAAAGTAATTTCACGGTTTTTGGAAATTCATCCCCGAAAGGGGTTAAATGGGGGTTGAAACTTTGTATGGGCTCCAAACGATTTTTGAAGTTGAAGCTCTGAGACTTCGCACGTAGATCCTTCAATATGAGTACAGGAAAGTTATTTCACGGTTTTTGGAAATTCATCCCCGAAAGGGGTTAAATGGGGGTTGAAACTTTGTAAAGGCACCAAACTATTTTTGAAGTTGGACATCGGAGACTTCGCACATAGATCCTTCAATATGAGTACAGGAAAGTAATTTCACGGTTTTTTGAAATTCATCCCCAAAAGGGGTAAATGGGGGTTGAAACTTTGTATAGGGTCTAAACTATTTTTGAAGTTGAAGCTCTGAGACTTCGCACATAGATCCTTCAATATGAGCACAGGAAAGTAATTTCACGGTTTTTGGAAATTCATCCCCGAAAGGGGTTAAATGGGGGTTGAAACTTTGTAAAGGCACCAAACTATTTTTGAAGTTGGACATCGGAGACTTCGCACATAGATCCTTCAATATGAGTACAGGAAAGTAATTTCACGGTTTTTTGAAATTCATCCCCAAAAGGGGTTAAATGGGGGTTGAAACTTTGTATAGGGTCTAAACTATTTTTGAAGTTGAAGCTCTGAGACTTCGCACATAGATCCTTCAATTTGAGCACAGGAAAGTAATTTCACGGTTTTTGGAAATTCATCCCCGAAAGGGGTTAAATGGGCGTTGACACTTTGTATAGGCGCCAAACGATTTTTGAAGTTGAGATTTGAGACTTTGTAAATAGATCCTTCAATATGAGTACAAGGAAGTGATTACACGGTTTTGTTGAAATTCATCCCTGAAAGGGGTTGAATGGGGGTTGAAACTTTGTATAGGGACCAAACGATTTTTGAAGTTGGAGATCTGAGACTTCGCACGTAGATCCTTCAATATGAGTACAGGAAAGTAATTTCACGGTTTTTGGAAATTCATCCCCGAAAGGGGTTAAATGGGGGTTGACACTTTGTATAGGCGTCAAACGATTTTTGAAGTTGAGATTTGAGACTTTGTAAATAGATCCTTCAATATGAGTACAAGGAAGTGATTACACGGTTTTGTTGAAATTCATCCCCGAAAGGGGTTAAATGGGGGTTGAAACTTTGTATAGGGACCAAACGATTTTTGAAGTTGGAGATCTGAGACTTCGCACATAGATCCTTCAATATGAGTACAGGAAAGTAATTTCACGGTTTTTTGAAATTCATCCCCAAAAGGGGTTGAATGGGGGTTGAAACTTTGTATAGGGTCTAAACTATTTTTGAAGTTGAAGCTCTGAGACTTCGCACATAGATCCTTCAATATGAGCACAGGAAAGTAATTTCACGGTTTTTGGAAATTCATCCCCGAAAGGGGTTAAATGGGGGTTGAAACTTTGTAAAGGCACCAAACTATTTTTGAAGTTGGACATCGGAGACTTTGTAAATAGATCCTTCAATATGAGTACAAGGAAGTGATTTCGCGGTTTTTCGAAATTCATCCCCAAAAGGGGTTAAATGGGGGTTGAAACTTTGTATAGGGACCATACGATTTTTAAAGTTGGAGATCTGAGACTTTGTAAATAGATCCTTCAATATGAATACAAAGAAGTGATTTTACAGTTTTTTGAAATTCATCCCCGAAAGGGGTAAATAGGGGTTGAAACTTTGTATGGGCTCCAAACGATTTTTGAAGTTGAAGCTCTGAGACTTCGCACGTAGATCCTTCAATATGAGTACAGGAAAGTAATTTCACGGTTTTTGGAAATTCATCCCCGAAAGGGGTTAAATGGGGGTTGAAACTTTGTATAGGCACCAAACGATTTTTAAAGTTGGAGATCTGAGACTTTGTAAATAGACCCTTCAATATGAGCACAGGAAAGTAATTTCACGGTTTTTTGAAATTCATCCCTGAAAGGGGTTAAATGGGGGTTGAAATGTTGTATGGGCACTTAACGATTTTTTAAGTGGAAAACTAATTGAAATGAATAGAACACAAATGAATTCATCATTCATTAAAATTTATCTCCCAAACGGGTTGAGTAAGTAGGGGTTGAAAGTTTGTTTAGGGACCGTACAATTTTTAAAGTAAAAGGTTTGAAACTCCATGCGTAGCATGTAGCAATTAGTAGGTTGTTTTTTGTGTATGTAAGTAACAGGTGGTTTATGATATGAATTAATTTTTTTGGAAATAATCCTTAAATAGAATAAATAATTGATTTTACCCGGAAAATGTGCAGTTTTGGGCCCAATATTTGAGGGTTTTGTTTAATTACAACCAAGTGAACAAATATCAGAAACTATTTATAAAGAGTAATTGCCTAATTACAATTTACAACGCAGACGAAGTCGCGGGCATAAGCTAGTACACAATATATGTGCAGCAAATGAAAAAAAGGCAATTTGGAAGTTAAATAACTTAAAAGTAGTCTTCACTTTATTAAACACATAGTACTTCATCGCAACGTTTTTTTTGTATCTTATAACTATACCTAGATATTTTTCTAGCACGAACGTTGACGTCTAAGTGTTTGACAAAATAAAAACATCGACAGTCCTGTTATCGATAAGTGCCACTTCAACGTCATAGAGATAATACAAAGAAAAATATAGGGTAATAGGGTGCGTTAAAAATACATAATCGTAACCAAACTATAAATTTATTTATATTTTACATACTTTAGAAAACAATTTGGAGTATTCTAAAGTATGTAAAGCCTTTTGTAACTTTCTTTCTTCATGTCACTGAATTAATTCTCCCATAAGTCACTCCATGATAAACCCACACCCAAATTGTTTTTCAAATTGACTTAGAATATATGATCAAAAATGGGTTTGGGATATAATACAACATGTAGTATATCCCAAATCCATTTTTGATCCCATAGCAAATCTGTGTCTGTGTTTCTGTATATAGCTACAGGTATATCTTAGTTTTTTATTATTAACAGTATCGCACTGATGTATTAATGACCCTCTTTCTCTTTTACTTAAATATGTCAACAAATTTTTACACATTTTGGGCTTATTGTACGTAATAATTATATTCTATGTAAGTTTTTATACATATAATCTGCTTGAGTGTAGTGGCAGTAATAAATCATTTGTTATTTATGTTCTACGCAGTTTTACAGCCAGTAATAAAACTATCAATAAAGGTTTTCTTACATGATTCTCTCTCTCTCTCTCTGTTTTCTGGTGTCAAACTTCTTCGCCTTTTGGAGAAAATCCACATCAATTGGCTAAAAGACTTTTCAACTTCGACTGATGTTATCGGTGCATATCGAAAATGTGGAAAACTATCAGCTGCACGTTTGTCATTTTGTGTAAGCTCCACTTCTTCACACTTAAGTAGTTGATTAATTTTCATTACAGTTTTGTATCCTGAATTTTTGTCTATGACAGTACGAAATTTACGGTATATTTCCTTGCCCTTTATGTGTAAACTGATTTTTGACAAATTTGTTTGCACGTTTTTCACGATATTAATGCTCGAGTCTAGTGTCAGTGAAGGCGACTAGTTTTTTAATCGACCTTTGAATTATGCACAAATATTGTGCAATAAATGATAAATCTTCCTGTATATTTGCTTTATTAATTTCCCTTTTTGCCTCACGTATGGATACAGCGTCTGTTTCTCGAAATGTATTTAAGACTCGTTTTATGTCATTTAAATATTTTGAATAATATTCTGCGGCTTGTAGCCATGTATTATCAAACCGCGTTTAGAAAGGGATTGAGCTCATATGTCATTTTTGAACTAATGCATGATATGACATTGTCAGTGGTAGAGTATGCAGATAAATAAACGCTTAAGATGGCCATCAAAGTTTTCAAAAGAACCTTCGTCTTATCGTTTTCTTTATTAAAATATGTTAGTACATTGTAGACAATTTCTCGGCATCGACCGTTTAATACTTTACCGGGATTCATATTGTATACAAACGTATTTTTGAAAAGCTACGGCAATTTGATAAAGCGAAATAATGTGACTGGTGACAGATTTGTCAAATATGATAATACTATTTTTTATTAAACAAATGACAATATTTACCGAGAATAGAGTTTAAATATGCAAATCATATTTAGCTATTAATTCTATTATCTATAAGGGTCTGCACTTATGAAGATATCAAAGATTGGTGTATGATTATATTTAATCATTTATTAAGTACACTTGTGCTAACGGTACACTCGAATCCCTTTCTCAACGCGGTTTGATAATACCCCATCTTATGATCGTGGGCTCAGGCGGTAAAGGAACATTTGGTAACATCATCTTAATAGTAGATTGTTCGACTAGGGACTAAAACAAGCCATAATGACACGAGGTGTTTAGCCACCCGAGCGTAGCGAGGGTGACTATAGATCGAGTGTCATTATGGTTGTTTAGTCCCGCGTTAAACACTCTACTTTTCACTTTGAATGCGAGGAAAAAAACGACGTTCTATTACACAAAATTACAATATTTATTATGACAAAGTTTCACAAAATTTAAATCTACATTTACCAGTCAAATTTAAGATATATTGAAAGTGCAATAGTACAATTCTTTACATTTAAATGTATAGTTTTCCCCGGTAAGTTAAGGTGGGTTTCTGTGGTTTGTATTTGAGAAGTATGTTCAATATCTTGACGCGGAGTAAAAGTTGGCGAGTATAGAGAGACGTAGAGCTGCTCTCTTGAAAAAGGTTGCCGATGGTTATTTCATTGGGCTCATTCTCACCCCGCGATTTTGATTGGCGTGGCTCAAATGTTGCATGTGAAGTGGATGTTTGTGGTTTCTGCTTTGAGGATATTTTAATTCCTTGAGTAATACACTTACTGATATTGTATTTATTATGGATGGACTCCTCTATGTAACCTTCAGCTACCTGATCAGATTTCCACCCCCCCATGGCGTTTTAACGTCGTGATATTCGCACCTCAATCAGCCAAAAGGGTCGCAGATGTTCTGCGAAAGCAGTGGCCGGTGTAAAGTTCCGGATTAGGCAAATTGAGGTATGTGGCTATTTCCTTTGGCATACTACCGAATTTGTTCTTTCCGATGACTTGCTTAGTGCATTTACCCTTCTGGTAATTTAAGAAAAATCGATTAGTAGTCACGGCCGGGGGACGAAGTGTCTGATATTTTTTTACAATATTTAAGTAGTCTCCGCTTATAACGAATTTCCTGTCTTTATTTGTTTTGACGTGATAACGTCTTATAATTCGATGGAGCCGGCTGCACGCACGAAAAAGTGTGACGTCATGGGCCGTTACCTTGCAGGGTCGTTACCTGTCAAATAGGTACTTTATATTATTCCAGCACTAAAGTCGTTAAGACGATAGTTTCTTACAAATTGTTAATAAAATAGCCCTTATTCCCTAAGATACGGCTGTCAAAAATCTCTATTGAATGACAAGAGACCAGTGGCGGATTTGCTCTAAGGCCTAGTAGGCCCGGGCCTAGGGCGGCCAGATATTAGGGGCGGCCAATCGTGACAAAAAATCACTGCTGCTGCTGAGTCAAAGTCAGGGTCAAGGTCAACGTTATCACGTTCGACTATCGTCAGTAAACCGACTTTACAGACAACCGATTTTTTGTATTGTGTATATTTATGGCCTCTAATCTCGTCTCAGTTTCCACATCTTGTATCGTTATATTTGTGAGCTCTATTCCTCTGCACGCCCCGCTGATTCCAAATATGAGTGCGACCTGTAAACAATGGGATTATTATTATTAAAAAATACTTAATATAAAATTCCGTGGAACCTAAAATCTAAATCATAACATAAAAACGATATCGGTACCTATCACAAACGGGATAGGTATAGCACAAATTACTGATATTTATAACATAATGAAGTATGTAATATTTTAGAGTTAATTTTAAAATTTAACATTAACATACCTTTGTGGCCAAGTATATTTCGTCAGGTGCGTCATTTAAGAAAGTCTTTATATTCTGCGGCGTAAAAACTCGCGATTTCTTCGAAGTATGTCCACTTGATAGTCTCTTTAATAAACACGTTAAGTTTGCATAATTTTTCAAATTAACGCCGTTGTTTATTTGTAGTGCGGTTTTAAGCATTGAATAAATACTCCACAGCGATGACGGTTGATATTTTTTTGATATTTCATCAAAATAAGTCAGAAATACGCCTTCCGAAAATGATGTAATTTGCTTGCTATCTTTCCAATCAATAAAAGTTTTGTATGTTATTGAATAAATTCTACCAGATTTAGGCGGCAAAAGATTTTGTATCACCTCTTTTGCTTTTTTCTCCATTCTGGAGTTAGGCGTTAATTCTTCTTCACTGGATGAAGAAAACATTTTTGTTCCGTACTTTCGGTATAAAGTTGCACTATACACATTAATTGTTGAAATATTGTGCTCAATACGATTAATGAACATTCAAAAAGCAAAGAATTTTTTTTCCGCGGTTCTTTATTTTTTTTTTTTACTTAGTGAAGTCACTCAGGCTTTAAATGCTGGCATTTTTAGCCAACAGGTTCAAACGTGAAAACTACCTATTTTAAAACTAATTGGATCATGCAAAATAAAATTAAGTTACCTCTAATCTAGTTAAATTGATTTATATTCGTAATAATTAATCATTATTACTATATTAAATCGTTATTTTATTTTTATTTTTGCACAGTTGTCTTTTTAGGTTATTTTCACACCCAAAATATTCGACGACAATATTCCAACCACAAACACCCCGATTGGCTGTTTACGGGTTTTCAAAGTCAAATAAAAAAAAATTACTTTAATCCCTAGAGATTAATAAGGAACTTTAGTCGCGATATACAGATACTAAATTAACATTTTAAGAGCATGAGAAGTGAAAAAGTATTTATTCTATTTGGTCCCTTCAAAAATACTTTTTTAATGGCTGAAATCAAGGTATTTACATTGGGAAAAAGAGTTCTTACTTTCTCTGCAACTCTATTTAAGCCGTGGGTTAAACACGTAACGTGGGTCATATTAGGAAGATGATGTTCCAGATTTTTACCTGCTTTAACCATATAAGGTACTCCATCAGTCAGTAGTAACAAAACGTTGTCTAAGTAATTACCTTCAGTGTTCTTGTACAGATTTTGAAGAGACTCTAGAACCAAATTTGTAATTGTGTTGTTATTTGTTTCTTTCAAACATTTACTGGCTATAATATGACCCCGACTTTGTTTATCCTGGAGAAGCGTGCCAACGATGACGTTCGCGATTTTCTTACCATTCCCGTCAGTAGTTTCATCTACTGTTACGTATATATATATAACGATTATTTGTTTTCATCGGTTGTAGATTGACATAAAACAAACCACCGTGTTGCTCTGTAACCAAAGATTTATTGTATTAATTATGAATCCCGCTTTCAAACTACATTACAGGTACTAACAATTAAATCTCACCTGTAACCAAAGACACGACATTAAAGTTTATTTATCGTAGTCAATCTCTTAATTATAATAACACACACAATATTTCACTATTCACATTTACAACGTCTTTCTCCTATTCAACTTTTAATTTTATCTGACATTTCACTGCTGCGCTGCTTTACCGACGACGACGATGCTTTATCGACGGCGTAGGTGTGTGACCATTACAAAAATAAATGAAAGGAATTACATTTATTTTTACATCTCCCCCATTAGGAGAAAAAAAAAACTTTTTTTTTTGCAATTACAACCTGTCCGTGACTTAATTTTCTTCGCTACTCACATAATCTGGAATCAATTTTGTGATGTGAAATAAATTAGATTCTTTTTTTCTGTGCCCAGTATCCACTCTGTATATAGAGGGTGACATTTTTTCCATTATTTTATACGGGCCAATTCTTAGCTCATCTAATTTCTTTCTGTTCAATTTATTTCCATTTTCCACATACACCATATCTCCTACGTTGAATTCAACGTCTTTTCTATTTTTGTCGAATAATGTCTTATTGCAGTTATGAGATTTCATGGTATTCTCCAATGCTATCTTTTTATCTGCTATCCAGTCACTATGGGGTTTTTCCTGTATCAGTTCCTTCGGTACAATGGTAACATCTCTGCCACTCAGAAGATAGCTTGGTGAAAATCCAGTAACCGAGTGACTGGTCTCATTGTATTTCTTTACACATTCATGAGCTATAGACGTCCAAGCTTTCTTTGTTTCCGTTTCATTTGTTCTACATCTGATTTTATTGACTAAGGTATGATTAAGCCGCTCATTTAAACCATTTGAGAATGGTGCGTTCACAGCTGTGAACACTAAAGTTAGGGTTCCGTAGCCAAAATGGCTAAAAAGGAACCCTTATAGTTTCGTCATGTCCGTCCGTCCGTCCGTCCGTCCGTCCGTCCGTCCGTCCGTCCGTCCGTATGTCACAGGCATTTTATTAAAAAACTACAAGACCTATACTGATGAAATTTGGAATATAGATGTCTTGTAGATGCCGCAACTAAGTTTGGTAGTTAAATAATAAAAATAAAAAAATCTAGGGGGGGCACTCCATACATGTAACAGAAGCTAAAAAAAATTTTTTTCACAATATGTCAACGTGTGGTACATAGTTCGACAGCTCTTTTGAAAACATTTTAAGGTTCTTAAGTAATGTTTGTGATTAAGTGAATACCTTTGGAAATAATCGCTCCGAAAGTTGTGAAAATTGTGTCCCCCCCCCTCTATCTTCTAAACCGTGTGTCCGAAAAATGTAAAAAAAAATACAAAGATAACGCTCAATTAATACTTTCAACGAAAATTATTTTCAACAAGATCGGATTAACCGTTTTTGAGTTATTGCCGATAGACTGCGCTTCTCAACAAAAGGACGTAATTGCTATGAAGATACGCTCTTTTGTTGTTGTACTTTTGTTACATCGTATTTTTTACCTTATAGTTACGGCTATGGAACCCTACACTGAGCATGGTCCGACATGCTCTTGGCCAGTTTTTTATTTAACTTTTATCACTGAAATGTTTAAAGAGAAAGGTTATTGCAAATACATGTAAACACACATTTCGGTAACATTAATTAAATGTTTAAATAGTGTAAGTTCAGTATTTTGCAAATATAAATTCAACTAAAATGGCCGTTTTTGGTTTTTACCGCGATGGTTTCCGAACGTGAATTGACATTCACATTATCTATGGATATATGTCATTTTCTGTTTTAAAATTTTTCTCAAACATGGCATGAAATGACATTGACATTACGTGCCTAAAAATAGGCCGCAAAGTACCTCGTTTCCGGTGCGGCTTGACACATGGCACGTAATGGAATTTCATACTCATGTTAGCATAGTTATAAACTGTATCGAGGGACAAACTTGGTGACAGACAGCCTTAAGGTGGTTTCTTTTTATAACTGCAAATTAGTACGAGTACGAGTATATGTGTTATGATTTTGTGAATATACGATAACGATGTAAGTTAGGAAACACATTATATTTTTCCTCTAATATTCAGGATGATATTTTCATAATTGGTAATTATTACACATTTTTCTGTACGGCAACCTCGAATGGGGAGAAAACCGTCCGACTAGATTCACCACCTTAAGGCTGTCTTCAGTCTGACTCGACAAGATTGGCAGGCTAAGTAAATCACTTGAATCAATGTTAATACTGCTAGTAAACCAAATTGCCTATTACTGAAAATCAACTACTTATTTATTCAATTCAATCAGAACCGTTTAGAAATAGAAGCGAGCTAGATTTATAAACCGAATTGTCATGACAAGGCCAAATGTATTTTTTAAGAAGTTATTTTATTTAAGCTCTTGCTGAAACGTATTACAAATATTACTCATTATAAAAAGATGCAAGTCTGATATCGAATCATTTGTTCTATAGGAAAAATCTCGTAGTGCTTTGTACTAAAAAAAATATTTATTGCACACCAGAAAAACACATACTACAAGAGGTATATTACATAATTAAAACAATTTCCAGACAACCGTTGGGTAGCGGAACTGACACACAATTAAACCACAAAGTAAGTGATGCGAAGGGTAACAAAGCGAGAGCTAATTAGAATCTTAAGAAAAACATCTTAAGAATGTCTTGAGAAACGGATCATTTGGCATACGGATGCTATCAGAAATGGGTATTTTGGCATACAGGACCACCTACCCTTGAGCACCAGCTACTCAATTCTGCTTTTATTTTGCGCCAACTCTACTACTCTAAGGCTGTCTCGAAGAGATCGCTTATTAGCGATAAGACGGCCTGTTGTTTATATGCTGTTTTAGATTTAAGTTTTATAACCTTTGTTTGTGGTGCACAATAAAGAATACTGTATTGTACAGATGTTACGAGTAACGGATCTCTTGGCGCAGTACGGTAAAGAAACTGTTATTTTGGAAACGGATAGGTCGTTCCGAAACCAAAACATCACTTAGTTTTTCCTACGTTATTGTTGAAATGGCTTTTGATAATATTGCCTTCGGTTTCCGCCATTATCACTTATTGTGATAACACAATTAAAAGTGAATCCCCAAATACAGTCACGATTTTTATAAGGTCGCTTAGTAACCTATAAACAATTCACAGTTGACAACTTCAACAATACATTTTGATGTATGACCTTAGGTGAGTCTCGCCGTAAAAATCGTGACTGTACCTTAGATAAACCCTATCTACCTACAATTTTCTTTACAAGTAGATGCCAAAATTATGCAGAATATTTCGCAGGCCATATTGTGTAAGAATAAATTAAACGAGATTCTAGTAAACCATTTATTTTACATTAAGTTAGCTCCATCCCTGCATTTTCAGTTTCAAGATCAAAATCTGTTTTAGTGCCAACAAGTGGTTTGCTAAAAAAAATAGATGATCGTATAATTTATTCCATATTACCCACTAGCATTTTCCCGAGGCTTCGCCCGCGTTATTCCCGTTATTGTCCCAAAGGAACTCTTTACCGGGATATAATGTATCCTATGTTTCAATCCAGGACTTGTTCAAAAGCAAGCAATGCCAAATTTCAGCTTGATCCATCCAGTTGTTACCCCGTTATAAGGTAACAAACATCCAAATATCCAAACATCTTCACAAACTTTCGCATTTATAATATTATATTACCCATATTAATGATCAGTACCTACGTGAGCACATGCCACGATAAGTTTCTAACGACCTATTTTAACTCGATTATTTCGATACCTATGTAAATTGAAAGGTGATAAACTAGAAGTCCGTATGATAGCCCAAAAGTGCCATGAGAATTCCGGCATCTGTTAATAAGTAACTACGGATTAATTTTAGTTATCCTGCACCCTCTTATTATGGAAAAGTGCCACTTTGCATTTGTGTAGGACTGAAAAATTTCTTGTATGCATAAGATTTGCTGCATCCAGAAGTTTCGTCTTAAATTTCTTCGTCATTTGATAAACACAGCAGCATTATCAGCATGCCTATTTGATATACTATAACCACCGGAATACCGTTTTGGCTAACTACTTAGTCAATCTTTTATCGACATTTTAAATCGTAAATGAAAAAATCCTTTGTTTCATGACACTAGAATTGTGGAATGACATCATTCCGTTTCCAGTGTTATGCCTTTATACTCTAGGCCGAGAGTATTACGTTGGCAGATAGACGACGAATTAGGGAACGTTTCAACGTGAATTGAAAGGATTTTGAATAGCAAATGAGATGATGGTTGAATACGCTTACTTTGCGAGACTTGTGATGCAAAAATTATAAAACGCAGTTTGTAGTATCAATAATCTTAGTAAAAAAAGTTTACGTTGTGTGATTTATATTGTAAATGACTAATAATAATTATAGATACATTGAGCAAAATGCATTGAAAAATCAAATACGATCGACTACAGCTAATGCCGGATTTGAACCCGCACCTCTGTCATTCCGGGACAGCGAGTTATCCAATTTCTCCAATTAGCTTATGACGTCACCGCACGTAAGTTTTGAATGCATTCGTATCAGAGATACTAGCGCCCTCTGTACCATTTTGTTTGAAAGGCTCCAGTGGGGCTAGGGGACAGCGTTCGCGCATTGTCTTAGAGTGGTGCTAAGGCGCTAAGCTTTATATTTTGCTCAATGTATCTATAATTATAATAAAATTGTGGTGTTTCCACATTAAGCTATGAGGATTCAAAATATTTCCAGTAAATATGATGATTCCTTAAAAAAAAAAATAGTGCGTTGACTAATAATAAATTGACTTCAACAGTCTGTGTTATGATTATGATTCACACGACTTTCATGACAAGCAAGCAGAAAATGAGTCGCTGATCTTAGTGATGTATTTATCTTTACTTAGTGCTATGATTTTTTGACGAAATAATTACGACCTCTTTCCTTTTCAGCCTTTTAACTCTTAATTATTAGATTGAAATTCAATTTTATGTGATAAGGAAACAAAATTTAAAGATTATTAGATTTTAGAATATAGGTATCAAACAAATAAGCTTTTAATATAGAAAAATACATCCATTGTTCGCAATTTCAGCGTGCAAACAAAACAGATTCTATGAAAGGATATAACAAGAGGGATGTACAATTGTACACGATTCGAGCCCTGAATAGCATTTTGCTTTTCTTTGTTCATTTCTAATTAAGGTAGTTAGTCTATTCGTTTTATGTAACGTACCTAACAAAGTCAACAGGCGGCTACATCACGTTTAAATGAGAATCGGTGGCTTTTAGTATTTCCCTTATTACGTGATAACTATTTATCAAAATAAAAATGAAATTAATATTTATTTCAGAATTGCACATTCCATAAAACTAATTTGAACGGGTTATCTGTGTCTCACAATTAAAGTTTACATCACGATGTTTCGAGTCCTTTTAGTGGTCTGTGTTTACAGCAGTTGTAGTCACGGAGTAGACTACAGACGGACACACGTGCGTGGCTAAAGGCGATTGTTGAATACATAGAACAAAGATGGTGGACTTTGATGACCTACTTATTTTTCTACTGAAACTTGCTTTATTTTGCCGCGTGCCGTAGGCTTGCCATTCCTAGTATAGGAAACGATCATGAAGGACCATGGATCATAGCTATTTATAAAACCTTTTCTAAATATACACCGTGCCCCCGAATAACCCGAAAAACTTTAACTATAGATTCTAGCAACTATTAGGAGTAAAAAAAGTTATATGATGTATGTCGAAAAACGGCTACTTTCCGAGATATTCATTATTTTTTAAATGAAAACTCCCAAGTGTGTAACAAGCCCTTATAAATGTGACTAAGATACTTTTAAATTTTTTTTTTTTATCTTTTAACTAAACAGCAATTAACCTTCGCAGTATTTGATGGTAAGCGACTACGAGTCCAAACCTTTGACCTTTTGTTTCCATTTTAGCTTTTTTTCCTTTTTGATATCTTTTCCTCAAGTAAGGACATAATGTTTAAGAAGGGTATCAATTTACTGATTTATTTTGTACCATAAGACTATTAATGTAAAATGACAAAATTCGACCTATGTTGATATAACACCTATGTTGTAATACCATCAGGAATACGTGGTTAAAATTTTTCGGGTTGGTTGGGGGCATGGTGTATAATGAAGCGAAATTATGTACACTACACAGGAAGACAAATTGTTAAGTAGTTAATAAAGACAACTCGTAGGTAAGAGTACCTATGTATAACGTTTGTAATGTCTATTGATCACTTGCATATACATAAACGTGATAGGCCCTATAACAGGCACAATGTGCATTTGACGACGTCATAACGAGGTACAGTAGTTACATGGCGCCGGGAACCTTCACACAAGTTGTACACAATTTTCCGATAACGCCAGATGAGACCTGAAGTACAAGAGCCATTGAATGTTGACGATCGTTCGAGTCGAAGTAATAAAAGAAAGTAAAGCTATACGATCCCAACTTTTGACCCTTTCTCATACTTTGTGTTAGTGTTCGTTTGGATAAGTTGTATTTGTTTACCTATTACTACATACATACATTCCTATAAGGACATCAACATAGTCAAAAAATCAAAAATTGTTAAGAAATTATTACATTAAATATTTTCTCTAAACACATATCATAAACCCTCTATAATGCGCTCGAAAACCGCAAATAAGAACCAGCATTATGATAGAAAACGAATTTCTTATCCATGAAAATGTTATTATTGCTTCATAATGACACTGAATTCGATGTTATTGTGACATTCCAATTTCGAACATCTCTGAAAAACCAACCAATTTAATTTAAACTCAATTCTAGTATCAGTCGAAATTATGTGTTATTCGAAATGAAATAAATGTAAATTGCAAACAATTTTGACAAATGTCGCAAGTTACTTGATTTCGAACGACATGATAATTGAGGCCGACTCTAGCTTGTCTCTGTAATAAAAAAAAACTACGGTTGCGTTACATACGTGAAAAAGTTTTCATTTACCGACATTTTTAATTCGCGGTTTTTGAACACATCATAGAGAGCTTATAACATGTGTGTAGGTAAAGCAGTTTATGCAACTGTACATAATTAAGCCTTAAGACACGCGTGTTTGAAGGCCTCTCACTATGTAACCTATAAATTACTATATTAAACGCAACAGTAAACGATTTGTGCAACACGATTCATACAGCTAAATATAATGTTAGTAATACGTTTTCACCGATTGGTAAACACTGTTCGTCAAGGTAATCAAAATTAATGTAGTCAGTACCGCACAAGTCTAAAATAATCTTAGATAGTTCATGATCGCGGAACCGCCTACAGTAACTTTGTACTGACACTAGGTATACAGATTTGATTAATCATTGGAGGAATTTATAAACAGTCCAGATTTTTCAGCACATATTATAAACACTAATTGTGCAGCGTCCCAAAGAAGTCGATTCCAAATGGTTTGCCTAATATTTATTTAGAAATTATTAGTAAGGTAAAAAATAGTTTAATGATTTTTTTTACCTAGCCTATTAGTGTGTCCCACTGCTGGGCAAAGGCCTCTCCATTAATGAATATTGTATTGAGAAAATACATGTCACTTCAATGTAAGTAAGGTAAGCCATGTAGGTACTTACAAGAGAACAAGATGCATGGTGGTTGTAATATGGAACTTTTTTAGAATATGTGGGGTTTTATTTACCGAATTTACTACAGAAACATCTGACGCCTCATCACACTAATAAATATAGACGTAATATGCAACCACACACAAACTTTCAAACCATAATAAGATAAGAAAATATATTTGCAAAATAAATATTGCGTTCAGAACATCTACGTAAACTTACAAGCATTACGCAAAATGTGATAAACAGACGTAAGCAACATTTAAAAACAGGAAAAAAACATGTGACATTAAACCCCCCCCCCCCCCCCTGCAACACCAGAAAATCGTTGACTATAGATATACACGCCACGCAAACACGCTAGCACATTAACAGGCTTACGTGGATGTAAGGAAGGATGCGGTCCCTGCTCGGAGCAAGCGCGACGCCCGCGACCATTCAACAGCACTTCGCGACGCGGCCGCTCTGGCGGCGCGTCCTCGTCGGCGCGCGCGCCGCCGCCGTCCTCCCTGCCTTCCTCCATAACGCACGCAGACATCACTATTCTTAATCCAACACTTTACGACTTGTACAACACGCTCGTAACGAACACAAACAAAGCGAACGTTGCATGGAAACTGAGAGCGCACTTTTGTTCACAGTAACTCACCGTCAGTTTTTTCGTAAATCTTTTGAATCACTTGCTGACAATCTGAAACAAAAGAGATAGATTGAAATGTAACTTTTCTTACAAAATCACGGAGAACAACAATGGCATCTTTAGCTTGAAAAACTATCTCTCTTGAAAATGTTAAGTGTACTTTTACTATTCCATTATCACAAGATTTTTTCATTTTCATAAGTATGAAATTTCAATTTAAAGTTAGTTATTTTCCTGCGTAAAGTAAAAATACTAGTATAAGTCACAGACATTTTACGTTGTTTATAAATAGGCATGAGCTGTATTTAGTAGAAGTTTCACTATGTTTACATATATTTTACATTTGTTAGGTTTTCTTTTTAAGTCAGACATTTTCACATCCCCAACTTGACCTACACATTTTCCTATAAGCGTTTAGTTTATATAGGTATCGACTTTAGTTCCCACGGTGCAACGGCATGACAGCACTATTGTCTATCAACATTCTATTAGGTCTAAGCTGTAATCCCACATCGTCTAAAATTGATCATCCCTGGAGTAACTAGTTTGGTACTGTATCTGCTGCCATCAGCGACTCAATTTAGTAATAAAGACAGTGATTATGGCACAATAATTTAATTACAAGAAATTGTTACAGTAACGGTAAAATAACAAGTCTGAATACGAATGTTTAGGCTGCGTTTCTGCGATTTTTTCCTCGCACACCGCTCCGCTACATCGCACAGCTTTGGTGAAAGCCCGGCCTTAACAGCTTTTTTGGCGTATGTTTGGTATTGGTTATTGGAGGACTGATCAGTGGTCTGGGACTTATTTAAAAATTTTGTGTCACCCTATGGAGAGGCGCCTCGTGTTTTAAATTGAGCGTGCTTGCTGCACCCCTAGTGGCCTGCCGCCCCGGATTTACTTGGCGTAGAGAAAAGACGCCCCTGGGACTAGTGCCTTCTTGAGCACCTATTCACCGGGATATTGTGATCATCCGTATTACTAGATAACGAGAGAGTTTTTGGAGTTTGAGTTGAGCTAATTATGTCAAGTTTATATGTCTTTTTAGGGTTCCGTAGCCAAAATGGCAAAAACGGAACCCTTATAGTTTCGTCATGTCCATCCGTCCGTCCGTATATCACAGGCATCTTACTCAAAAACTACATAACGTATATTGATGAAATTTGGAATGTATGTGTGTTGTATAAGCCTCTACTTAGTTTTGTCGTACTCCATACATATATTATAACAGAACACGAAATTTTTTTTTCGTCAAAGATCAACAAGTTAAAGTTTAATTAATACTTTCAAGGAAAATTACATTCTTCTCCTTCAAGAACTTCTTGAACTCCTTTGAGTTTATTCCAGGGTATTGGTCGGTGAGAATCATACCAATCGTCTCTGTTTCGGCTATGTCTTTGATTAATTTTATGAAATCATCAGCACCCTGTGTTTTTGACGTTATGATAAACGCATAGCTAGAAAAGTGGTCCACCAAGAGATGTAAATATTTTTTTGTTGACCGCGAACTCCCAAAGCCTCCAATCGTGTCTGTAGACATTATCTCAAATGGCTTGGTTGCTGGACCTAGATGAGACATAAGTCCAAATTTGTTTTTTCCTCTTGACTTATTTTTGATACAAACATCACAAGTGGTGCAAACTTCTTGAATGTTTTTCGTCAAGTTCTTGGCAGTATAAAATGGACTAATATTTTTGTGCATTTGTCCGATTCCAATATGACATAAGTCCTTATGTATTGTTTTTAAGAGTCTAATGCTAAATTCTTCCGTTAAAAGTATTTTTTCTCTTGTCTTGACTTTTTTTAAGTATACGTTTTGCCTTTTTATCAATTTTTCTTTGTCCCTTTGTACTATCTCATTTTTATCCTGATCCCTCACAATGTCTTCTAAATTGATGAAATTTACAATCTTTAACAGTTCATCTGAGTTTTCATCACATTCTAAGACAGGATTTCTGCTGAGGCAGTCTGCTTCTAAATTAAGTTTTCCTGGAGCATATTTTATTTGAAAGTCATACTGTGACAGATAATATGTTAAATCTTCATTCCTAGTACTTTTTCTCAAAGTTACATACTGTTTCTTCACTGTGTAATTCTTTTTATTTACCATGTGCTCATGTTTGCTCACTTCGTTGAACAAATCTATAGTATCTTTCAAAACCTCCCGATCTATCTTATTCAGAATGAATTCCGGCAAACCGGCTGCAATAAGATCCACCAATGTCCCAGCATCAATTGACCTCATGTCTAGCAAAAGCTTCTCTTTTTTTATGGCATAATCCAACAGCGAACCATCTTTATATTTAAATAACTGGGCATAAGTTACCGTGTTCCAACCTTTATTCGCGAACGACTCGCAAAATTTATTCTTCCATTCAGACCATTCTGAGTTCATTGTCAGTTTTATTATCATTGAACTGTACCAATCTGCACAACATTTGTCCATAAATAGTCGGAGAATTTCAGTTTTATTTTCATCGGCGACCTGAAATCGTGTACATTCCTTCTCAAAAAACTCCATCCATTGCGTAGCGTTCGTATGCTTGCTGGTAAATTTCTCTATTACAAATCTATCCGCAATACTTTTCAAGTTTTGTTGTTTATTTTCTTGCGTATTCGATACTAGTTTTTCCAAGAGTTTATGCAATGAGTCGGTGTCTTGTTTAGGTGCACTCGTAGATGTTTCTGGCATCACTTCTTCAAGGTATCGATCACCAAATTGTATGTTTCCATCCTCGTCTATATACATTTTTTGAAGTTCTTCGGTCATTGTGATCCAAACTCTTCTCACTTGGTACCTCTTTGAGAGACTGTTTTTTACTTTCGCATACACAGCCGTTTTCATAAGCTCTTTATGGTGTCCAACCGATTGTAACTCTTCTGGTATTGCATACACTTTATTATCGCTAGTAGCTATTGAGGTTATGCAGCAAACATTTGTTTTACCATCACTTCCAGGCAATATCGTAAATTCAAACCGAAGTTTCGCCATGTTTGCATCTAGTTAGCAACAAAAATAGAACCGTTTTTCCCCCGAAGGGTATAAAACGGATATTTAGGTTTCAGCCGAAGCTTGAACCACTGTGAGATTAGCCTTCCTATATTCGTACCAAACTTCATGTCATACCTGCAAATTCGCCTTGAGCTAAAGGAGCACTCACCGACCACTCACTATCTCTGTCTCTGTCTAGCCCCATGAGCGGCGCGCGGTGGTCTGTTGCTTCAGTACATTTAGCCGGCAAGGCCATTAAGGGGTGGTTCAAGCTTCGGCTGAAACCTAAATATCCGTTTTATACCCTTCGGGGGAAAAACGGTTCTATTTAGGTGTTCGAGCCTTCGCTTGAACCACTGTGAGACGTGTTTACTATCTGCCGGCGCCGCTATGAGGGGCTAGTGAGATAGCGTACTGTGAAGAGAATAGATATAGTAATGAAACAAAATGTCAATCTAATCAATATATTTAAGGTGTTAATGAAAATTTGCAATCATGTAATTACAGAGCTACGAAATTATCTCTTAGGAAATTTTCGTTACGACCCGGGGGAGGTCTGACCTCCCTGAAATAGTGGTGATAGAAGGTATTTTTGGATCTCCAGTTGCCTCTCTGAAGAATCTCGTCGATACTGTAAAGGTTGCTGGTCCAGTTATGTGTCGCTACTGCGGCTCTTAAGCTACCTGCTGAGGCAGAGATACCTGCTTCCTTAAAGATGGTTCTAATCCATCCGGCTATTATAGTGCGAGAAGCATTTCTGACCAAGCCTCTTGTAGAAATGAATAAATTATTCAGGCTGCTTGAGCCCCGACGATCTCTGGATGATGCGATTAGCTTACGTATACACCAAGTTAAATCAAAGCGGGCTTCTGATCTTCCGGATCCCTTTTTTAAGAGCCAGCCTGACTGTCTATAAGCATTTGAGTCAGTCTTGGAGCCAAATCTCGGCCAAAAGATGACTTCATCGCCATTATCTTCAAAGCCTTCATTGTCGATAGTTAAAAGAGTTAGATCATGTACTCTCCTGCCTGATGCCAGTAACAGTAAGACAGCTGTGTGTCTTGATATCGCGAAGAGATTATTCTCATCGAAGTGATAGGTACCGATAAACTCTAAAAGGTCTTCTATTCTCCATGATAGGCATTTTCGAGTAGGAGGGTTGGTCGCAAATATGCCCTTAAGGACTTGCTTTACTAAACTGTGAGACCTGAGTTTACGTGACTTGCTAGAATTCCCGAAATTAACAATTACTGATTTATGTAAAGCTATTGTTCTTGGAGCTAGCTGTACCGTTTTGTGAAGGTAGCAAAGGTATCGTGCCAAGGACTCTGCGCCGGGGTTGCAAGGTGGTATATTTTTCTCTCTTGCCCAAGAGAGCCATCTTTTCCAGACAGGCTTGTACGTTTTGAGGGTTGACCCTCTCCAAGATGACTCTAGTATTTTTATTTCGTCTGTGTTCCAGTCTGTGATATGATTGGTCCAGCCTGAACCAACCAAGCCCCCAATTGCAGCTGGTCGATTCCCGCGGGTGGAAGATTTGTGCGGAGGTCGATTACATTCCGTTGCGGTTGTGGGATCTGAAATACTGGTTTTATTCGTCTCCTGTTGATGTCTGGTATCCAGAACGCTCTGTTCCAAATCGGAGCAATAACTCAACAGCGAAGCATTATACGAAACATTAGTGGAGCGAACGATAATGGAACTATGTGACACTTATGATAAACATCCGACAGAATTGACCGTACCAAGTTAATCTCTGCTAGAATGAGCTCCGGATAAAATCTCGGTGGAAAATTCTGTGTTAGATATCTGACAATATGGAAGAATGACAATATTTTTGTAATAATTTACGTAAAACAACAATAATAGAACCGTTTTTCCCCCGAAGGGTATAAAACGGATATTTAGGTTTCAGCCGAAGCTTGAACCACTGTGCCAACTCCATCGGCCTCTTTTTAGTAGCCTCTGAATGGAGTTTCGTAACTGGATTGTCTTCGCCCTCGATAAATATTTTGAATTTTTTATCGTGTTCCAAGTGATCCCTAAGTACTCTAACTCGGTTGAAGCTCTCAAGGAAGACTTTTTCTGATTGACGTGCCATCCTAATTCTCTCAGGAGCTGCATTGCCAGTTGCATCTGCTGTTCTAGAACCGATTTCTCTTTGTGAATGATCAAGAAATCGTCTAAATAGACTAGGATTCGGAGACCTTCTTTCCGGAGCTGTTGCGCTACCCAGTTGGTGATTTTCGCAAACGCCGCTGGGGCGCTGGCCAGTCCGAACGGAAGACAGGTCATTTCGTAGATCGATTCCTGATAAGACAGGGATAGAAACCGACGGTGGCTGTCGCTGATTGGAATGTGAAAATACGCCTGGGTGATGTCCAATTTCATCATGTAGTCGCCCCTTTTTAAGTGACCTGGTATTTGTTGGTGATTTATGAGGTGAAACTTCGGGGTTGATACATAGTCGTTTAATCTCTTGAGATTGAATATCGGGCGATATTCTCCGTTTGGTTTTTTCCTCAGGAACATTGTAGAAAGGAAGCCTGACTCTCGTGTGCTGGGTTGTATGGCCCCCGTCTCTTTGAGCTTCTTTATTTCTGCTGACATTTCCGCAGAGACTTTTGTTTGAAATTTCCGAGCGTTTGATGTCGTATATCTTGCTAGAGGGGGTGTATGTCTGAAGGGGATTCTGTAGCCTTTTAATATCTTCAAGATAGTTGCGGGCGCATCTTTCCACTTGGCTACGTAATTTGAAAGGCGACCCGCCAAGAAGGAGTCATTTTCGACCCTCGTCCCATGGCTTGCCACCCTGGTTGGGGGATTTTCGTGGCCGTTTCCCATCTCTTGGCGGATGAAATGGCTTACTTGATTTTGGGGCTTTCCGATTGTCCCTGTGGTCATAGCGTGGAGTAGACTGAAACTTACGCGACGGACCCCTTGTCTCCTGTCGATCCCCCGTATGTCTAGTCGATGACACCTTCTTTTTCTTCTGAGGGAAGAATTTGTGGACTCCACCCTGTTCCTTGATGGCCTCAGTTAGCGCTTTATCTTCGAATAGATGAGTGTCCGAAGGGGGAATGTCTTGTAATATGCCTCTCAGCGCAGCGGTTTGAGGCCTGTAGAGATTCCTGCGGTCTTTGAGTACTTCGGCACGTCGTCCGCATGTGTACTGAATCAGTGCATCTGTGCTCTTTCTAAAAGCTGAGTCTGCTTCAACAAAATCTTTTCCTACACGCCTTTTTATGTCTTTCGGCAGACTGTCCAATAAGTTTTGGAAAATAAGACGGTGTTGTATGAGGCCGTGCGTGATGGCTCCTAGCGTTAAGTCAGTCCTCTCCAACATTTCAACCGTTTTCCATTTTGGCGTGACGCTAGCGAGCAAGTTGTTCGCTTTTAAAGATGTAAAAATCGGTGTCGCTTGAAATTCCTTTTGCACATCAGCAAAACGTACGTTATGCCACCCATCTTGACCAAGTCTCTGGCAATTTCTGCCAACCTCCACGGCCTTTTCACTTGCCTTCGCGATTCTGGGTTCTCGCTCAGTTGTGGTGGGAGTAAAATCGAAACTGATCTCATTGTTTTGTAGCTCCGCTAGCTCCCGTTGAGCCTCAGCTATTTTTATTCGAAGCCTTTCCTCCCTGTCTTCCCATTTGATTGACTCTGGGGTACTTTCAGGTGTTGCTTTTTCCTCTTCATGCTCAGAGTTGGTGCTGTCCGGCTGGGATTCGAATGAGCTGTTTAGCTCTTCCTGGATATTCATAGCTTTTACCTGGATTGTACTTTGTACTAATTTATTTATGTTTTCGTTTTGTTCGGCCTGCATATTGAGCATCCTATTAAATAGTTCTGTCTGTTGGCTCAGAACAGCGGCTAGTAGGTGTCCGCTGCTGCCCTCTGCATTACTGGGTAAAGTTTCCCTTATTTCAGAGACTGGGGATTCGTGAGGTCTCTTTCTAGAGGTTTCTGTCGAAGGGGTTGTTGACTCGCAAAGCTCCACCGACGCTGCCCTTCGCTTTACCATCATGGGTTTTATCGCCTTTACTGTATCCATGAAATCATCGTATGACGATTCATGGATCTTTTCCATTAGTTGGTGTGGAGCATATAGTAGCGCTCGACCTAGCGGCCATCTAATTAACGTGTTTCTAATTGATCTGTACACTCGCTCTGATAGCGATTTAGCCGATGGGTTAAATGCTCGCGCCAGGTCTAGTGTTGGGAGGGCGAACCTGAGTTTCACTTCAACTGCTGGTGAAATCTGCTCCCCACCAAAAAGTTCTCGAAACTCGAAATTGCGCACCTTCCATTCTCGCCAGCCTTTTGGAAAGTAGGTGTCTACAATGCTTATGACGGTGAAGAATGCGTCCTTATTTTCGTCTGGCGGCCTCGCTGCCAACTCTCCCATTGTCACCAGCGTTGACATAATCTGGAAAAAGTGTGTGAGCTAAGTAATTTGGACCAAGCTGAGTTTCTAAAGTGACACTTTGTCTCTGAATGAGGCGACATGTCGACTCAATTGAGGCGACAGGGTCAGGTACTTTAGTAGTTGTTAACTGTACCATATGACAGGACAAGAAATATTGAGACAGATCTCAAGCACTCGAGGCGACCGCCCCTTCACGTGACGTTCAGTTTGACGACATCGCGTGCTGATTGAGGCGACGCACGTTTTTATTCGAGACAACCCGTCTCCTTAAACGAGACGACGCGTCTCCTTAAACGAGGCGACACGTCGCCTTAAACGAGACGACGTCTCCTTAACGAGACGACACGTCGCCTTAAACGAGACGACGCGTCTCCTTAAACGAGACGACGCGTCTCCTTAAACGAGACGACACGTCGCCTTAAACGAGACGACGTCTCCTTAATGAGACGACACGTCGCCTTAAACGAGACGACACATCTCCTTACGATCTGCCTTGGCATCGAGGCGACTGTTCGCCTAAAACAAGCTGTGCGAGGCCTTGTTTTGAGGTAATATGCATGAGCTTTGTCAATACGACGTGCTTAGTTGCAGCGTGTATGACTCGTCGCTGGGCCTGAGCGCCGAGCGGTAGCATTTTAAATATCTGAGTAATAAAACTCGGTACTTACTGATGATATCAATAACAATCACGGTTAGGTTATTTCGGAGCGTTCTCAGAACTATCATTGAGCGCGTGCGCTCGTTCGAATATAGAAAAGCGTACTGAAGCAACAGACCACCGCGCGCCGCTCATGGGGCTAGACAGAGACAGAGATAGTGAGTGGTCGGTGAGTGCTCCTTTAGCTCAAGGCGAATTTGCAGGTATGACATGAAGTTTGGTACGAATATAGGAAGGCTAATCTCACAGTGGTTCAAGCGAAGGCTCGAACACCTAAATGTCGTTTTATAACGATTATTTATTTTCATCGGTTGTAGATTGACATAAAACAAACCACCGTGTTGCTCTGTAACCAAAGATTTATTGTATTAATTATGAATCCCGCTTTCAAACTACATTACAGGTACTAACAATTAAATCTCACCTGTAACCAAAGAAACGACATTAAAGTTTATTTATCGTAGTCAATCTCTTAATTATAATAACACACACAATATTTCACTATTCACATTTGCAACGTCTTTCTCCTATTCAACTTTTAATTTTATCTGACATTTCACTGCTGCGCTGCTTTACCGACGACGACGCTGCTTTATCGACGGCGTAGGTGTGTGACCATTACAAAAATAAATGAAAGGAATTACATTTATTTTTACATATATATTGACTATTAATTTCAGAGCGAATGTTCTCCATTTCTTCCTCGTACACTTCCGAGAGAAATTGTTGCCGTATGTAACTTAGTGTCTATTGTAAATAAAGAAGGGATTCCGAATCAGACTTATTGTGTGACAGGTCTAGTCCATAAATATAATAAATAATCACTAAGAAATATATTTTTCAATTTAACAATGGCATATCTAACTGTAATAAAGCAATGTGTTGGTGTCACTTTGATTCCCTAGATAATTTTGCTTGTTGCAAAAATAATTTATTATTTACACAACATTTGTAATTTGCCATCACAAATTTCAAATTTACATTATATCACAACAATCTATGAGTCTACAAAATGCAATAACAATCATTTAAATTCAAATTTCTGATAATTAAAGTAATGAAATAGGAACATGGATCCATTAGTTTTATCACTTTAATTATACTGAGAGAAACATAACAAATTGGTCTAGCTTGGCTGATATGTGTCCTATTGCCTACATATAACAAAGCCATGTTATAATAAAATATTTGAGTAATATAAACTAGTTTATAAACTCAAGAAGGCAATCACAAGACTTCACAAAATAAATATATAGTAGTGTTATGTGCATACAAAATGATATATTTGGTTTGCTTTGTGCACACAAGCTTGTTACAGCCACAGCTGTCTAAGTAGATTGATTTGTGTAGTAATACTTGATACCACTATTGCCAGGCGTCCGGATAAAGCCAGACACAGTTAAGCTTTTTTGATTGTGTGTCCGGCCAAAATAAACAGTGTCAGCCAATTTTTTTGTCATTCATATTAATACTGAGACACAAAATCCTCAATAATGTAGTGTAGGGTGTCCGGCCTTTTTACCCAAATGTCTGACCAAACTGGCTGGTCTCCGGCTATTAGCTTTGGTGACCTGGCAACCAACCAAACCAAAGCAATATTTCAGTGTATCTTTGTAATGTGTTTGTGTGTAAAGTATAGTTTAATTTTTTTTATTTTTGCAAAAATATAGTAAAACCATCCACTAGATCTTGGCCATATATTTGAAATGGTACATTGATTATTTTATTTGTTTCAAGTATTAGTATTTTTGACTTTGAGCAGGTAGTTTGTGTCAATAAACAATAAAGACACACAATTAAAGTACTTTTGGCCTGCTAAAAGAATGAGGAATAATGCAATAATAAGAATGATATAGCTATAGATTACCCTCTTAAGTGCAGTTTTTAAAATAATAATATGCATTTTGCTAATGTAATATTCGCAAAAATAATAAATAATAAAGTAATAATATAAAGAATGTTAAATTCCTTTCTTCAAATATAATAGCACCAATTCAACTTGTTAAAATAATTGTAAACTACACTACTACAAGCAATACTGGGCTTGTTTATGAATAAAAAGCATTCAAACTTCTACACTACCCAGTAAAGAAATTTAGTAGATTAGAAAAATATATCAATAGTCAGGACAGCGAGTGTGAGGTATGGGGTCCCCCTCTATTTCAACGCACTTTGCAGATCTCGTGATAAGCATTTCTATCCCCTTCAAAAAATACTCTGGAGTATTGTCCTCAAAATGGGCGGAAACAGCTTGAGCCACTATATCATCCTAAGAAAATCGTCTTCCCCTTAAGTCTGCCTTAAGTCTCGAGAACAGATAATAGTCGCTTGGGGCCAGGTCGGGGCTGTAAGACGGGTGGCGAATTTCCTCGAAGCCACATGTTGCTACAGCAGCTTTGGCAATTGCAACGGTGTGAACGGGAGCATTATCGTGGAGAAGCCGAAACCTCTACTGAGTTTTCCACGTCGCTTCTGCTTGACTGCCTCTCGTAATTGCTCAATAAGGGTGGCGTAGTAAGTGCCATTTACCGTGGTATTCCTTTCTTTTATGTCAATCATTAGTATTCCGTGACAATCCCAGAATACCGTTGCCATTATCTTTTTGGTGGATTGCGTTACCTTGGCCTTTCTAGGCGGCCTTTCAACAAGACGACGCCACTCCATCGATTCCCTTTTTGACAGAGGATCATAGTATATAACCATGGTTTCATCTCCCGTAACAATCGACTCCAAATAACTTTTTCCGTAACGCCTATTCGCATCTAAAACTTCTTGAAAATACGCTTTTCGCTCAGTTCGCTGCAAGCTCGAAAGAAGTTTGGGTACCCACCTAGCTTTAACTTTATTCATGTGAAGATGTTCATGTGAAGAATCCTAAGTACTGAAGTTTCCGAAAGCCCGGTTCTTGCCGCTATTTCTTTAGTATTAAGTCTTTGATCACTCAGAACTTCCTCTTCCACTAATTTGACACAGTCCTTGGTGAGTACTTCCACAGGCCGGCCGGAGCGAGGTTCGTCGTCAATGGACTCCCGCCCTAAACGAAACTGCTTACTTCATTCTTTTACCGTGGAAAATGACGGAGAAGTATCCCTGTACACGGCATCTAACCTTTTTTTTATATCGGTCGGGCTGACCCCTTCCTTTGTCAGGAATTTGATCACGGAGCGATATTCCAATTTGAACATTTCGAAAAATGTTCAACTTACTATCGTTAAAACGCCGTGAAATTAAAACAACAACCAACAGAAATCCTAAAACCATACACGAAAAAGCAGAATAAATGACAATCGCGATGACATATTTTTTATTTTTTTTAAGCCGCCAAATTTCTCCAGCCAGATATTTTTGGACCGCACCTCGTACCATGGCACATTGCAGTTGATCATAAATTTCGTTAGGTCCATATGAAATAGTTTTTTCTCTTCCTGAATATTCTTATGTTTGTCTGTGTTAATGTGACATTTCTTTGCGACTATGTGTACTTCGCATTTGGTGCAAAATAATGTTGAACCACGAAATTCGAGTTCTGGTATATTTACAATAAACGAGGTGATTCTCTCGTCTCGGGACGTTTTTCTGGGTGAAATTTTTTCGTATTCAGTCTTGTCTTAACAATATATTTGCCATGCAATGTCAATAAACGTCACATTTAATGACAATAATTATTTACTTTTTTAATGAATAACGGCTATGAATATAAAAAGTTTGATTAACTTTTTACTTTGGAAATAAGTAGAGAAATTAAATGAAATGTGTATTGCGATTTTGCCTCTTTATCATTACTTGGTTGAATTGGATGACATGTAAATATTTTTAAATAGCTATACTGCATGTTTTCCTCACAGACTTTTAGTAAAGTGCATGCCGCAAGTACAGTGATTAATATCTATGTTTGCGAACATGACCAACTATGGACAAATAAAACGTGACTGCAGTAAAATGTTTTTGTAGTAGACGCAGAACGCAGAACATTGACCTCCCCTGCCCTAAATATGTTTGTAACACTTTTATAAAATTAATTTTTAAGCATGCAGATACACGTGCAATATTCCATATTTAACACTACAATCAAGATAAATAAAAAACACTGTACACCCTGAAAGTTTCATGTAGACTGCTCTATAATAAATAACTATTCATTGCAATACGTCTTGTCGTTGAAGTAGTAAGTATGTACTTATCGATAACAAGTACTTGTCAATATTTTTATTGTGGTAAGCACTAAGCAAATTCTGTTCCTGCTAGAAAAATATCTAGGTATACTTATAACTTAAAAGGAGTCTTCAATTTATTAAATACCTTTTAAAAAATCGATTGGTGCGATTTCTTTTTCGATTAATTTTGTCAACTTCCGTTCGTATCTTCTATTAAAAAGAATACCTTTCTTTTTTTGTTCTCTCGTTTCAAGAAGACACCTGCCATCGACATGCTTTGATATCTTGCTTCTCTTTTCAGCTTAAACAGAAACTTAATCAGAGTTGGGTTTCTGTTCATGCGGACACCCAAACGACGATGCCATGCTTCCAATGTATTTGTAGCCCTGTGTAACTCTTGACAACAAGAAATCAAAGCAGTATTTGTTAACCATTGTTTTTCAAAATAAACAGTAAATGTATTAAATTCATTTGCATTTTAGTCCATTTTGGACCATGTAGGCAGGCATGCCTGCCTAATTAAGTTAGATGGCAGGAAAGGCAAGTTCAGTGTTAGCGAGATTATTTCTTTACCGGAAAGTGTATATGTCAACCCTTTCTTTTCAGCATTATCGCAAAAAGCCTTTCAAAAATGGAAATAGCACCCCGTGACTTTTCCGTTTGGGTAAACCGTTTTAAATGCCGTTACCTGGGCCATTTCATAGTCACATTTGTATATTCTAATATCAACCTTCAGCACATCACGCAGGATTGTAAATAATGCTAGGTATGTAGTTGAGCTCTTATTTGGCAATAACGCGTAAATTGCCGGTTTGACGTTACTGGAAAATTTGTAGCTATTTAAGTCCACATGCAATGTAAATAACTGATACAATGGTTTCGGCACTACTTTGAAAGTTCCATCTCCAAACACCATTTTATTTTCGGACGCATTTAACTGGAGCACTTTTTGAGACGATCGATTGCTGAATATTAAAATTTTACTCTTCGAGTCCAATTCATACTCACATACAAGAAAGTCTTTCTTAATCATATCCGGCAATGAAACTTGGATCGATTTCGCAAATTCTGTTTTCACCACATCCAAGTACGCGTGTCGTGCCCTACGTAGATTCTCTCGCACCGACTCGTATGGCATAAATTGCACATCAACGGATGGGTATTCAGCTACAAAATCAGTCACGGCTTTCTCATAGTTTTTTTGTAATCCTGACATGTATTGACATACATAAGTTTTGGCGTTTTCAAGAACATGTTCTCTGCACATCTGTTTCAAATTGGGTTTGCAAGAATGTAGTGACGGTTTCTTACGAACTATCCTTCGTCATTTTTACTTACAGTTATGCTTGCACTGCACTCATTCCTCTTCGAACATCTCCAAAATGAATTACCCCCTTTATTTATTGATACAAAGTTATATCGGTACCCGTCACGCCAGACAATTTTTTTATTTAGTACCTATAAAACCATGGATGTATAAAAAAGACGGCTACCGCGCGTTCTAACATGAGAGTGAATCTCAGAAATGGCCGCCAAGTGAGCATGTGTTCATTGACGGGGTGTTGTCATGTAAATAATTTTTTCCCCAATGTAGAAGATTATTTGTAATCTATTTATTTATGTCGTTCATACGAAAAAAATGTAATCAGCAGTAAATAAAAAATATAATTTATATGAAATATGTTTAAATAACATTTGTCGTACACTTCCTTCATTCATGGAGTTGAAATAAGTTAAATGACTTTATTTTGCTTCGGCTTAGTCGGCTAAAAGTATATTATATTTTTATATTACCTTTCGTCTTATATAGATCATAGACAAAGTGCACACTACATAAAACACTAGTTTTTGATAGAATCCAATTAAGCATACAAGTATACTTTATTGCACACCAGAAAAACACATTACAAGAGGTACTTAATAATTAGAACTATTTAAAAAGGTAGACGTCAGGTTAAGTAGATACCTGTTTATATAAGAAATAGGTTTTAAATTAAATATTATTTTGTAATATTAAAAATGTATAAACACGCAAAATTATACGCGCAAATGAGGTACGATAATATCTCCCGAAATTTCAGGTAATTACCCCATTTATTAATTGGGCACACTGGCTCCGGCTTTGACTTTTGTCAGTGAATTTGACGTTATATTTTGAAATACAAAAACGATGTTAAATTGTGCTATAAATATTCTGGTACATGGGGCATTTCACGTCAAGCGGGCAGCGAAAATTATGTCAGATTACGGATTTTGTTCATATTTGGATTAAATGTACTTCTATATGACCTGAGTAGACGTACATTTATATTTTTTTTTTATAGAGTCTAGTTATTATTTTATAAGCCTTCAAATAATTGACGAAAGGCCGTAGCAGGATAAGGGAGGAAAAAATGCCCTTTAATGATTAAGAGCTGTTTATTTTTTCTATAGTTGCTTTCATTTAGTTGTATAATTGTGCAAAGTTTGGTTAAAAAATTCCCAGTGGTTCAGCCGGGAAAAAATAAAAACAAAATTTATGAAATTTGACGTATCTCTAAAACTATAAATCTTTATCATAATATCTTTAATTCATTTTGGTTAATTAAATAGTATGTATGCCTTAAAAGAAAATTGAGTCTCTATCTTGGCAAGTTCTGTAAAAAACACGTAAGTCAAAATTTCAAAAAAAAGTTTTTTTGATACCTGAAGGAGTGACCACTCTAAGTGACATTTCTAAAAAAGCCTTATTTAACGATCTGTCAGTCATATAAGTTTGACGGTTAAAATCGAAAAGCAACAGTGTCAAAATTAAAAAACTATGTTGGTCGGATTCTGTTACATTTTATTCTTATACAAATCTAATACAACCAAAGAACTTAAACATAAATATTCTTTGTTAAGAACTAAAAATAAAATAAATTTATCGCATTTACTCGTATATGTATCAACTTAAAAATGTCTTTTACTTCTTATTTTAATAACTATCGCTATCTTCATTAACGGTAACACTAATACCGTTTCTCAAAAAAGGTCCACTAAGAATTTCGGCAGGCTGAATAATTTTTGATAAATATCTTGCGTGCGATAGGTAGTACACAATTGCGGCAATGTGTGAACAACACCCTACCTACGAATGAATATATCTGGTGAAACGATAAGTAAGGCTTAATTAGAAATAATGATGATTACCTATTTGAAAAAAAAAAAGGTTTTATAAGTTAAAAGGCGACAATTAATACAAATACAGGCTGGTTTTCGATAATCTGTACATATTAAAAGGGGTGAAATTCCATTTAATTTTATCGGTAAAAATTACTAATTTTTGTTTCTGGGCAAAAAAAAAATTTTTACAGATTTTTACAGTTTGCTATGAAATTTTGGGCAGTACATCTGTTTGACGCAGTATAACTTTTGATCTTATTGTTCAAAGCTGTAAGAAAAAAATGTTTGTAAGATCACAATTAAGTGCTAAACGAAGATAAGCATGAAAAAATGGT
This sequence comes from Eudemis profundana, assembly GCA_947034925.1. NCBI lineage: Eukaryota > Metazoa > Arthropoda > Insecta > Lepidoptera > Tortricidae > Eudemis > Eudemis profundana. Next base: position 36,103,736 of record OX344794.1, read on the forward strand.
CACAATATTCGCAAACTTTCGAGAAAAACGGTGTTTTCCGTAAAAAAAAACTGAAGTTTTGCAGCCGTTTTTCACAATTATAATTTTTTTTGACGAGCTTTTCTTCAAGTCGGTGGTTTATTGTTATTGCTACTAAATAACGTGTCTATTGCCATGACCCTGCAATTTTTTCTTACAATTTTAAGCAATTAGTTCAAATGTTATACCGTGGCAAACAGATGTACTGCCGAAAATTTCACTGAAAGTTTAAAAATCTGTAAAAAAAAAACGAATGACCACAAACAAAAATTAAAATCAGTTTTACCGATAAAATTGGCCGAAATTTCACCCCTTTTCATATGTACAGATTATCGAAAACCACCCTGTATATTTTCAAGCCAATATTAATGGGAATGTCAAAAATTGATTTATTTTTAATTTTTTTACAAAGAAGATTTATTTTTAAGTTCTTTGGCTGTATTAGATTAGAGTAGTATAAGAATAAAATGTAACAGAATCCGACCAACATAGTTTTTTAATTTTGACACTGTTGCTTTTCGATTTTAACCGTCAAACTTATATGACTGACAGATCGTTAAATAAGGCTTTTTTAGAAATGTCACTTAGAGTGGTCACTCCTTCAGGTATCAAAAAAACTTTTTTTTGAAATTTTGACTTACGTGTTTTTTACAGAAATTGCAAAGATAGAGACTCAATTTTCTTTTAAGGCATACATACTATTTAATTAACCAAAATGAATTAAAGATATTATGATAAAGATTTATAGTTTTAGAGATACGTGAAATTTCATAAATTTTGTTTTTATTTTTTCCCGGCTGAACCACTGGGAATTTTTCAACCAAACTTTGCACAATTATACAACTAAATGAAAGCAACTATAGAAAAAATAAACAGCTCTTAATCATTCAAGGGCATTTTTTCTTCCCTTATCCTGCTACGGCCTTTGATGAACGATTTTTTTGGAACTTATTAGTGCTGTTTTTTTAAATGACAAAAAATAAAGTAAGTAGTGAACTTTAGAGAACAATTAAAGGTTTTTCTTTGCAGATACTACAAATTCGAAAATATTTTTTTTTTCTTATAGAAAACCGGAAGTAAACATTTCAAATCAGATTTTACTCAACTTCGGTATTTTTAATATTTTTTATTTTCATCTTAAAATGTAGCTAGTAGTCCATTAACATTGCTTGAAAAGTTTTAGAATGGAATCTGCATTCATTTTGAAGTTATACGGACTGTAGAGTGAAGGCGACGCACTGAACGCCGTACCTACTGTACTTAAATTAACTGCTGAACAAGTTATCGATTTAAAAACGCTGAAATGTCAATAGGAAAGCATTACAAATTACAGCTACTCTTTTTGTAGTTGTATTTTAAATATTAATATATATATAAGAGTACTTGGACAAGGTTATAAATTATAATTAAAAAAATGAAATAAATATGCCGTAAGAATGAACGATTTTATTTTGAAATTTTTACAAATTTGAAATGTGCGCTAAAACTTGTACGTTTGATATTAAGTCCACCGGTCATTGGTATAAAAGCGTGATACTTTTTAGTGCCAGAAATAGTCACGGCACAATCAAAACGCTGTTGCAGAAAAGTTCTTTGTCGGTGAAGGTCTTCCTTGGAGCAGTAATAAACATTCGTTTCCGTTAAAGCTGATTGTGCCCATTCGTACAACTTTTCAGGAGTAGTGATTGCCTTATTCGATGGCAATTGTAGACTTGCACGCGTCGCTAATCTTTTAAGGTTCCCGCCAAGACCATCGCAGGGTCCTTTTCCGTGTGACGTGGCATGAAAATGAATTTCAGCCTCGATACCAAAGTCTTCTTTATAGTAATATAGATTTATAAAGTTAAATCTATTTTTAAAATGTTGAGATGCTCCGTCGGTACTATATATAATTTTTTTAACTGTTATTCCTTTAATTATGAAATGCCGGTGTAATATTTTTTGAAAACTATAAAACATAGCTGTGTCATGTTTAAGATCATTTGATATCATGACTATACTTTCATGCCTCAGTTGATTTTCATCTCTGTAGTAAAATACACACGTTAATAGAGTAGCTTGTTCATTATTCCAATGATATGACTGTGCTGCATCTTGAATTACAAAACTATAATTCTCCGCAAAATCGCATTGAACAAGGATTTCTCCTTCAGGAATTGTTTCCTTCAGTGTTTTGAAGTAAAGTGCTTGTTGTTCAGCGATATATGCATGAGGCTTCAAAATATCCAGACCATTGCATAAGCTTTCTACAAAATCATCTACGGGTTGTACTTGTGTGGATATCGTAAACCGATCTGTACCTATCCATTGCTCAAACTGCACACTGGTGACTTGATTATCGTCGAAAACCGTTTTTAAATGATCACGAATCCCTGATAAACCAGGACACGAAGCACAACGTTCTTTTGGCACTGATTTCGTGGTTGTTAAATGACAAATTGGCAAAGGGTTGGCACACATCATTCTTTGTAGACATTCTTTATAAGATGGAAGGTGCATGTCGGTATCTGCAGTGAGGGCGCGGCCCCATGTCGACGGCACGGCGCCGTCCGTCGTGGAACGGCACGGCGCCGTCACCGTGCGACGGTACGGCGTCGTGCCGTCGGACGGCGCCGTGGACGGCGCCGTGAATGGTGCCGTGGACGGTGTGACGGCGCCGTGAACGGTGTCGTGAACGGTGTGACGGCGCCGTCCACGGTGCCGTGAACGGCACACCGCACCGGTGGACGGCGCACGGCTCGGTAGTTTTGTTTTAGGCGAATCTCACACTGCGGCGAATCTAGAATCATCAATTTGTATAGAAAAATCGCGGGGTATGGCACTTTGAGAATGAGTGAGGTCGCGGCGACTTTTTAACCGGCTTTCAAAAGAAGGACGTTTTTTTTGTGTGCTTTTTCACCGATTACCTACTCGAAGACGGCTGAACCAATTATAAATTCTTTTTTTGTTTGAAAGAATGATGTTTGAATATTTTAGAGGTGGTCCCATTGCAACCAAATCAGGACTTGATGATGGGATGTTGGAGGAATTGAGGGTACTCTTCAAATGTTATAGGCACACATATAGCGATTTTGGTATTGGTTATAGTTTCTCGTGCATTTCTTATTACAAATGAATTTCTAGTGTTAACCGACTTCAAAACAAAGAGAACATTCTATGTAGGTTTGCTCCCCGATTACTTGAAGATGGCTAAGCCGATATGGAAAATTCTTTTTTTATTTGAAAGGGTTTACCTCTGAGGTAGTCCCCTTGCAAACAAATCAGGATCTGATGATGGAATCTTGGAAAAATCGAGAAAAATATAGCGATTTGGGTATTTTTCATAGTGAATTACACATCTTATCGAATCTCTTCATTTGAAGTCCGTTATTAACAGACTTCCACAAAAGAAGGACGGTTTTCATTTTTTACCCTATTACTCGAAGACAGCTGGACCAATTTGGAAAATTATTTTTTTGTCTGAAACGGATTTGTCCTCCAGAGTGGTCTAATCAAACCGAGATCTGATGATGGGATCTTGGAGAAATCGAGGGAACTCTTCGAATATTATAGGCATTATATACGGCGATTTGGGAATTAATCATATTCACTCGTGCATCTCGTATCAAAATAGGTTCACTGAAAGTCGGTTATTTTAATTTTTTTAATTTTGTGATTATATCATCATCATTCGGTTTAATTCGCAATGTCAATATGTACTTTCATCAAAATGGGTTCAGTAGTTTTTGAGATAGAGTTATGTGTGTATCAGTCACTAGGAAAACTTGTACCTACTTAACAGCGTAATTCGATCACTACTGAAATTAAGAAAATCAAGAAATAAAAAAAATACTTAAAAATTAAACCGACTTCAAAAAGGGAAGAAATAAAAGTTTTATGAACACTATTTTTTTGAAGTCGGTGTTAGCCTTAATATTTGGAAGTACCTACGCTACGAGACGCTCAAATACTATATTACATACATAGACCAGTAAAGTAAGCAGTGGCTCGGCTTCGCCTCGGCCGACAATTACATGTGATCGGAGGCTTTCTTTATTTACTGGCCAAGGTTTATATACAATTTTTCTGTTCGACGGAGTCGGAAAGCGGCCGGAAGACAGAAAAAATTGCTGGCATAAAACTTTCCTTTTATTTGAAGACGATTTAATTTTTATAATAACTTTTTTAATAATGTGGGTAATTTACACCACATTTCTATGTAATATGGGCCATTCTCCACTAATTGGAAAATCACTGTCTGCGGCAAATTTTACGTATAAGATGTTTATATTACTGAGTTCTATATATTAAAAACGATAGTGTACTAGTTATTCTTAGTACGCTATAGCTTATTTAGTAATATAATACTGTAGTATTATAATAAATGCACTTTAACCACCTCAAAAAACAGTCCCCTGTAGTGTCCCATTTCCAGAATTAGATGTTTTGTGACAAAAAAATATTATGTTTATTGTTATTTCCAAGGTTAAGAGGAAACAGGAGGGCATTTTTTCCATACAAACGTAGTCCCCTGTTTCCTCCCTGGATAATGCCAGTAGAGCAATTTTTTTTTGTCCAAAAATCTATGGCTACTATTGATATGTTCCTATGTTTTCCTTTTTACGATAAATTGATTCTCAAAAGAGATATTAACCTTCAAAAACCTAAAAAAAATGCCAGATTTTCCGCTGTGTTCACACATCCAGAAAACAAATTTGACTAGATTATTAAAAAAAAAGGAAAACATAGGAACACGGCCAAAGCCTTTCTTTAATGTTTAATGAAAAAATTAGTTAAATAGGTTAAGTTTTGGGGAAGAAATCAGGGGACTACGAAACGTTGTTTTCATAAAATTTTAAAAAGTATTTTCGGTCCAAGCTGCAGTTGTCTCTATCGCGCTCTGCGGGGGAGAGGCGGGCAGTGCGGGATAGCGACACATTTTACAAATACTAGGGTTTCTGCTCGAGACTTCTCGAACTCGAGACAACTCGAGAGTTTCACCTCCATTCGAGACGAGAAATAAATAGCTGACTCTCGAGACTCTCGAGTTCCGGCAAAAACGAAATAAGGGCTAAAGTCAGGCTCGCCATTTTTTGGCTTTTAACAATGATAAACATTTGAAACGTTACACCCTGTATATAACACAGTGACACCGTGTATATATCACAGTGACACCCAGTATATAATCACAGTGACACCTGCTACTTGACAGCTGACAATTACCGAATGACAAAATACGCACACGATTGGCGGCAGAATAGTTGCGCTCATTTTGTGAATGACCAGTTAGGTTTTATTGCCCCCTTTTTTTTGATTGATAAAATGAAATATTTTGCTTACCTACTGATTGCTTACCAAAATTTGATTAATTGTAGGTCGCTTAATGCAGCTCAAATACTCAATTTGCTGACCAAAATAATTTAGAGCAGTTCAGTATATCATTAATTGCAGACAGATTTATAAATGTTTGCTAACCATAAGTTGCTTACCAACTAGCTATTTTGGCTGACCAAATAATAAATTAACATTATTGTTTTGGTACGTCTGGCAGGGAAAACATCGTCTGACAAATTCTTCAATATGTAAATCAATGTGAGGCCAATAATATAATTTTCTAGCTAACTGTTTCATCTTTGACATACCAATGTGTCCCTCATGCAAAGTTTTAATAAAGGTTAGTCTCAAATTTTTTGGTACAATTAATCTGTCATTAAAAAATATTAACATATTATCTACTGAAAGTCCACCTCGTAATTTATGATAATCGTGCAGACCATTAGGAATATCCTTATTATTACTAGGCCAACCATTCTTTATGAAGTTTCTTAATAATTCCAACTCATTATTTATTGCACTTTCGTTTACCAATAAGGTTTTCTGTTCTTCAGTACATTCCAAGTTCTGTGCAAGACCTATGCAATGTATCACTTCATACATGTACGATTCGTCAATATTATTATTAGAAGTCTGATAAGAGCGTGACAACAGATCAGCTATAAACATTAATTTACCTTGCAAGTATTTGTAATTTAAATCATATCTTAACAGTTTCAACTTTAATCTTTGTAATATAGGGGACGGGACTTCATGAAGATGCTTTTTTAGTAGACTCTCCAGGGGTTTGTGATCATTCAAAACTGTGACTTGTCGCCCATAGATATAATAGTGAAATTTACGAGTTGACCACACGACACTTAGTAATTCTTTTTCTATCTGTGAAAAATTACGTTCAGCAGGTGTAAGGCTTCGTGAAGCGAAGCAAACCGGTTTTCCTTCCTGCAGTAAGCAACATCCAAGGCCATCTTTTGATGCGTCACATTGGATAGTAATGGGCAGTTTGGTATCAAAATTCTGTAATACCGGAGCTTCACTGATTTTATTTTTAATATTAACATACACATTTTCATGAACTTCCGTCCAAAGCCATTCCACGTCTTTTTTAGGGTTCCGTAGCCAAAATGGCTAAAAAGGAACCCTTATAGTTTCGTCATGTCCGTCCGTCCGTCCGTCCGTCCGTCCGTCCGTCCGTCCGTCCGTCCGTATGTCACAGGCATTTTACTCAAAAACTACAAGACCTATACTGATGAAATTTGGAATATAGATGTCTTGTAGATGCCGCAACTAAATTTGGTAGTTAAATAATAAAAATAAAAAAATCTAGGGGGGGCACTCCATACATGTAACAGAAGCTAAAAAAATTTTTTTTCACAAAATGTCAACGTGTGGTACATAGTTCGACAGCTCTTTTGAAAACATTTTAAGGTTCTTAAGTAATGTTTTTGATTAAGTGAATACCTTTGGAAATAATCGCTCCGAAAGTTGTGAAAATTGTGTCCCCCCCCCTCTATCTTCTAAACCGTGTGTCCGAAAAATATAAAAAAAATTACAAAGATAACGCTCAATTAATACTTTCAACGAAAATTATTTTCAACAAGATCGGATTAACCGTTTTTGAGTTATTGCCGATAAACTGCGCTTCTCAACAAAAGGACGTAATTGTTATGAAGATACGCTCTTTTGATGTTGTACTTTTTTTTACATCGTATTTTTACCTTATAGTTACGGCTATGGAACCCTACACTGAGCATGGTCCGACATGCTCTTGGCCAGTTATTTTTTAATAATAACTGCAGGGGCGATGCAATGTCAGCCAAGTGAGGTATGAATTTTCTTAAATAATTGACCATTCCTAGAAAAATCTGCAATTCTTTCTTATTAGTAGGACTTTTCATATTAGTGATGGCGGTGACTCTGTCGGGATCTATTTGCATACCTTGTTCTGAAAAAATGTGGCCAAAATACTTCACTTGCTTCAGTTTGAACTGAAAGAGCGTAGCCCTGTTTACATAGAGAATCGGCCTTTTTACCAAATGTTAACTGTATTTTTTTTTAAAGAGCTCTCATGACAAATATTATTTACTGTAAGTTTGAGCTTTCTAGCTTTGTTATTTTCTGAGATATGATTTTTTTTTAATTTTCGTAATATCCATTTTTTTTCAACATGGGCTTATGCGATTCACTTGAACTTTTGGGACAATAATATACATGTAATGACTCACATATTCTAGAAATAATATTTAATAGTGCCAAAAAAAATCTTAGCGAAAAGTAGGTAACAAAACTTCAGTATTTTTTTTCTCGCTTTTTAGAAAAGCGACACCTACAGTTCTTTGTCATGTGATTGCTTATATAAAGGCCTGCAACATATATTTATTTCAAAATAATCCAGTTGGTACTTCATACTAGAAAATGGAAAAATAAAGGATACTATCCATACCGCAAACGAGATACACAGTAAATAGGTAAAGGACAGATAATTCAGTCGCAAACCTATTTATTGGTACTGGCAGATTGCATTCTTAAGAGTATTATATAAGATGTCAATGTCATGTTTTAATTGTTTATTACTTAGATACTAAAGAAAACGATTTGCACAAAATCAACTGAATAATCTATTTACATAAAACTATATGTATACAAACAAATCAGCACCACACACGCTGCAAAAAATATCATCCGTATGTCTTTGGTATGCATTGCCCCAAAAATAATATTCTTGCCCACACGTTTGACATTTTGTTATGGGTTCCACTTCTTCGTCCTTCAGGTTTATATCCCAATCCGGAATCACTTCGAAAAATAACGCAACTGACATGGCACGTGGTAATCCGAGCGACCAAATCATTGTTTTTATGTTTTGAATCTGAAAAAAGAACATTTATAAGATACATATACGTAGGTATAGTATAGTAGATTAATATAGTCGGTGGACATACTACATTATATGGACAGACGTACGCTAATCAACCACGGTGTGTCGTCATCAAATTCAATAGTCATAAAGTCAGGCAAAGATTTCAATATTGCGGCAAATGCCATTGAAGCCAGAGATTTTGGTTGGTAATACATTTTTCAGGGACAATATCACAGATGACGCACTACACTACCTATTTTTTTTGAGCAATTGACGGCTAATCCGTCTTTTGTCAAATATACATATTTTTTTAACCAAATGGTTTTTTGAAAATACCAACCAGTCTTCGTCGCTATCGGAATTAATAATGACATTAAATCCGTTTTTGAATAAAGTCATTAACTTTTCAGCTGGACGTGGAATCTTGGACAAAAATCGCCCGTGGGATAAATAATATAGGTACAACAGCTGCTACGTGCGAGCAACAGCCAACCGTACGCAGTCCATTTGCACATTCACAATAATAGTGTACGATACTGTTTACTTCATTATTGCTTGGGATATACTGAATGAAGCACCTATACACTTTTCTAGAAAAATGGCGGGACGGAACTTGAACTTTCAATATATTTGAATTTTCTTTCACGTATTGCATTTTTAAAGTGTTGTCTTCATTTAGCATCTCAGCTAAGTAGGAAACTGCCTGTCCCAGTTGATACGTTCCAGTGTAAAGTTTTTTTAAGTCCGTCTCGGACAGTTCAGGAAAATCTAAAATTGAGTCCGAATTTACGCTTTCGAAAGGAAGTCTCTTACGAAGCCAACCTTTTTCTTCGACTTGCAATGCCAATGCATTTTCTTCATTATTTTTTAAATTCATCCTTTCTAATATTTCTCCAGTCATAGTTTCGTCTGATATTAATCTTTTACCGAATGCATTTAAAAGATAGGAAGCTATCCTATAATAACTCTTTATTTTTGGAATCATTTTGTTATCTAAAACATTTGAAAGAAGTTTATTTTTTTCTTTTAACATGCCGTGTACAGTCTCTACGACCCATCGTACTTTAGTAACACGCCTGGATTCGTTTGCTTCTTGCGATGTCAGTTGTTTCCGTTTGCCCTTTAGTGAAGGCATAAAAACCCGATAACCTTTTGACTCTAGGTAAGCAACGACATCACGGAATCCCCTGTCGAGAACAAACACATCTCCCTCTTTCAATAGACTAGATAAACAATTTGGTTCGTCTATAACTGTACGCATGATTTCTGCATCATTAACGTTTGCTAAATACGGGCCAAGCATATCAACAACAAAACCATCAGTAGTGCAAACCGTGAATGGTTTACACAATGGTGTTTTCTTCTGTCCAGAAAAAGATTTTCGCTGGTATTCATTATTGCTACTTTTTTCGTGCCGAGCATAGGTACCATCGCAAATAAGTATGAGGCAATTGTCTGCATTCAGGAGCTTTTTAGCTATTTCTGTGGTATGATTTTCAATAAGGTATTCCCTAGTATGTGCATTTGATCCAAATTGAAGTGGCAAAATGTCCTTTTCAAATGAGTGCATAACACTAGCCGAATAGTCCGATATAGCTTGTTCTCTTTCAATACCCAGAAGTGTGCTAGTCAGTTTATTCGACGCTCCTGTTCGTAGCTTTGTTAAAAATGCTACAAGTGCCTGCAACACAGACCGTTGACAATTATTATGCATTGATATCAACATATTTTTTAGAGAAATAATATTTTCCCACGTTAAACCAGTCAAAATAAGGATCTGTTTCTCTGGAATAGATTGATCGTCAATCGCATCAAATACTGAGGCTTTACATTTAATGCTCATGTGTTGGAACAATTCTATCACTTCAGTCTCTTTAAGTGAACACTTGCTAGAGTGAATTCTGAGGGAACGCAAATCATCTTCATAAATACGATCTTTAATTATATGAGAAGAGCAACACCTATTCTTGCCTGGAATATAAATCATAGTTTTTTCAAACGCATTCAGTCTGGCTTTTTTAGATATAACTTTCAAGTCTGACTTATTTCCGCAAATGAAACAGTACCCATGTGTAGAAACGGTCCGTTGAATTGCCAACTCAACATAATTTTCATGAGCGTCGGTACTTGTGGAATGTGTAGGTACAACAAAAGTGGTGTCATCCATTGATGAACTAGACGAACTAGATATGCGGTCAAAGCTTATACTTGTACTTGTATTTGGCTCAGGTAGCACTGGCGACACTGGCGTGTTACTGTTACGTACACGATATGCTTTCGTTCGGCATCTAGGACAGATGACATCGCCGATACAAAACGTCTGTGTCGGCGATAAAAACTGCGAATAAAACGTCAGGTCTTCTGCTGTAATTACTTTCCTTTTCCCTCTAATTTTATTTAAGTTTATAGCACAATTAGCACATTTCCTAGTAGGTGTCACTTTTGGCGTCATGATATTATTGGAATCAAAATAATTAAAGTCCGTAAATTACTACTATTGCTGCATGCAACACAATGATAAGAAATCTAATCGAAACCGCATTAAATGCTTTCATAACAGCTAATTGACATTAACATTTGACATCTTATATAATACTCTTAAGAATGCAATCTGCCAGTACCAATAAATAGGTTTGCGACTGAATTATCTGTCCTTTACCTATTTACTGTGTATCTCGTTTGCGGTATGGATAGTATCCTTTATTTTTCCATTTTCTAGTATGAAGTACCAACTGGATTATTTTGAAATAAATATATGTTGCAGGCCTTTATATAAGCAATCACATGACAAAGAACTGTAGGTGTCGCTTTTCTAAAAAGCGAGAAAAAAAATACTGAAGTTTTGTTACCTACTTTTCGCTAAGATTTTTTTTGGCACTATTAAATATTATTTCTAGAATATGTGAGTCATTACATGTATATTATTGTCCCAAAAGTTCAAGTGAATCGCATAAGCCCATGTTGAAAAAAAATGGATATTACGAAAATTAAAAAAAAATCATATCTCAGAAAATAACAAAGCTAGAAAGCTCAAACTTACAGTAAATAATATTTGTCATGAGAGCTCTTTAAAAAAAAAATACAGTTAACATTTGGTAAAAAGGCCGATTCTCTATGTAAACAGGGCTACGCTCTTTATCCTTATTGAAGCGGACATTATGCTCTTTAGCTCTACTGAAGACCTTGTCTAAAATTGCATCGTGTTCCTGCTCAGTGTCAGCGCATATCATTAAGTCGTCACAATAGACAATAACACCAGGAATGTCTCCAAAGGCTCTTTCACTATATTTCTGAAATATTTCTGGTGCTACAGATAACCCAAATGGAAGCCTTAGGAACTTATAGCATCCTAGAGGACTGTTAAATGTACACATGTTGCTCGACTCCTCATCTAACTTAATATTATAAAACCCATCTGACAAGTCCAGAACAGAAAAATATCTCTTATTACATATTCTTGGCACAACTTCGTCTAATGTGGGTATTAAATGATGCTCTCTTATCAGTACTTCATTTAAATCTTTAGGGTCGAGGCAAATTCTTAATGAACCATTTTTCTTTTCAATTATTACTAGATTACTAACAAAACTATCAGGGTGATCTACCTTAGCTATGACTTCATGTTTCACCAGAGCATCCAGCTTGTCCGCAAGGCGTGTCAGGAGCGCGTGCGGCACTCTGCGCGGGGGCCTCACCACCGGCTCCACACCAGGTCGAATGCGTAGCCGCAGCGGCTTACTGAACTGCCCAACACCCTGAAATAGTTCAATGTTCTTATTAATAACACAGTCTTTGCTTTTAATATTAGTACCAGTCTTGTCCGTCCCAGGTTCAGCCTTTAACATATCAATATTACTATTATTTAACAACTTAAGTTTCATTAATGAAGCTAACCCTAAAATTGGTCGAACCCTCTCATTAATTATTAAAAACTCAGTATCAATACCTTCATCGCTTTTAATATTATTAAACACCTTTAATGTGACTTTGCCCACTGGGATTAATTTCCCTCCTCCGAAGACCTCAATGATGGTTTTTGTCTCAGACATTTTAATATTAGGATCATCATCGACAATTTTCTTCAGAGCACTTAAACTAACAACATTTATCTGGGCACCCGTGTCACATTTAAAATTTACCCTTTTATTTTCAACTCTTAATGACTCTGTCCACTCATTATTACCTAAATCAATAGCATAGACTAGTCACAAGTCCTGTACATCATTGCAGGCCTCTTCACTGTCCGTATTATTCATGCAATGAACTCGACTTCTCATAAAAATACAACCCGCACTGAAATGATTCAGTCGATTGCACTTTGAGCATGTTTTGCCATAGGCTGGGCACTGCCTTGGACCATGCTCAGTGTTACATTTTTTGCAATGATAGAAAGACTTATTATAGCGTACACTCTGGCTATTCCTATCATTTGAGGAGTGAGGCTGACTATTTATATAATTATTATTAAAATACTTAGCTTTAGTCTGCTGGCCGTGCTGCACCACCCTCTCAGGACGCATGGAATGCACCTCCGGGTTGTTCAGAGTCCTGACAAACTCCCTGGAGAGCTCCGCAGACCTGCACATGTCCACGGCCTTTTCCAGAGTCAGGTCCTTCACCTCCAGGAGCTTTTGCTGCATCCTTTGATCTCGAACACCAATGACAATCTTGTCTCGAAGCATCCTGTCCTTTATATCTCCGAAGTTGCAGTTCTCTGCCAGCTTCTTTATAACTGTGTAGTATGAATCAAAAGATTCTCCGTCTTCTTGGTTCCGTTTGTTCAAATTATAACTATTTATAACTTCATTTTGCTTTGGCTTGAAGTAACCGTCGAAGATCTTGATTACGTCGTCTAACTTGTCCTTTTCACTGTCTTCTGATCTGAGCACATTAAAGTACAGTTCTTGTGCTTGGTGCCCAATGCAATTAATGAGAATTGCTGCTTTTCTGGCCTCCGACATCTTTTCTAAGCCTGCCGCTAGCACAAAGTTCTTAAAAGAGAGCTTAAATCGCTGCCATTGAGGCCAACAATTTTCAATGTCATCCATGTTGAGACTTTGCGGCATTTTATTCTCGACCGCACACATGTTGTCCACTTTCGGTTCGGATTTCATTATATTAATGCCGTTTTCCTCATTATCACTCATTGCTATTAATGTAATTCTTCATACAGCAGATAATTTGTTCTTTTAGTAGTTAATAATTATGTTGCCGGAACAGTGAAAAAACGTGTCTTCAAGGTTACCTTATTAATCCGATTTAATCTTCGTAGATTCTTCTCCGTTTCGGCTGCGCCATGTATTGTTATTAAATAAAAGATGGTTTGGAGGTCTTCGGTGGTTTATTTCAATACTTCTTATATTATTTAAAAGTATGTTACAAAAATAGGTGTGATTCATAACCAGGTCGGAAAGCAGAGAGAGGCTGTCAAAGTGACAGCCACAGACTATAACATCGGTGCGTTTAGATACAATACAATAAGAAAAAGAAAAATATTTTCGAATTTGTAGTATCTGCAAAGAAAAACCTTTAATTGTTCTCTAAAGTCCACTACTTACTTTATTTTTTGTCATTTAAAAAAACAGCACTAATAAGTTCCAAAAAAATCGTCATCAAATTTCGTCAATTATTTGAAGGCTTATAAAATAATAACTAGACTCTATAAAAAAATATATATAAATGTACGTCTACTCAGGTCATATAGAAGTACATTTAATCCAAATATGAACAAAATCCATAATCTGACATAATTTTCGCTGCCCGCTTGACGTGAAATGCCCCACATGTGAAAAGTGGTTCAGTGATTTTATTTGCGTCTACAACTATTGTTTCTACACCATTTTATCTCGCAAGAAGGCATATTTTTATCATAAAAATTTCAAACGTCAACGTCTGCATTCGATGGAGTACGGCGCGTTATGGCAACCGACCGACCCGCTATGCTGGTTGACGTGTGCGTGCTGCTCGTAAGTACAAAGTGCCGGCTTACTATAGGTGCTTCAGTTATCAGTTAGCGACGCTACGTCTGGCTATTTCTTTAAAGGTCCTTGGTAAAAACAATGACTTATTTTCGTTTATTTTGCAGTTTGTTTTGTTCAGCCGCATGACATAACACTATTTTTATTACAACGTCAAAATTGACATATTTCCTATTAGTACATTATAAGTGGCGAGTATGGTAAAATGAACACAAAGAGGTTTAACAAGTGTTTTGCCATAATAGACTAATGTGCTTATCAGTGAAGTGATATACATATTATGGTATATCTTCATTAATTCATCACATTACGTACTTTATATGATATATGTTATAAGTAGTACTTATGAGTAGGTACTTTATTTAAACAGACAGATAAATATTAAAAGGTTGGAAATAATGTTCTACCTCACTGTCCGGCAGTTTGGGTTCATGTCACTATGCTATGCAGGAAAAATATGCACTACTCAATTTGTGTTTTAGTAGATTTGAGTGTTCGATCCATTATGAAGTAGTCACTTTAAGCTCTAGCTAAAAATCAAATGTAGTCAAATTGTGTTCTAGACAGTCCAAGACCAACCCCTTCATACGTTGTTTATTATGACGTCATCAACATACATCTATGACTCTTGTGTTGATAACGTCATAATAAACAACTTATGAAGGGCTTATTATGAAGGCCTTTATGATGCTCATATTTCAGAGTAGAGATTCCACAATTAAATACTACACTTAAGATAACTACGGCAAATTAAAAGCAGATGTCGATGTACACTTTATTAGGTACTAACAAAATAAAATTTAAATGCAAACCCCACGTTTCAATTAAATTCAGCCAAACTCTGTGTTCAATATGTCGGCCGCCCGTGATTGAATTACGATTTAATTCGAAATCCATATTTTCCTCCAGCCTACGAAAAGCTGCTGTAATTTGTTTTTCATAAAATAGAACCGTTTTTCCCCCGAAGGGTATAAAACGGATATTTAGGTTTCAGCCGAAGCTTGAACCACTGTGAGATTAGCCTTCCTATATTCGTACCAAACTTCATGTCATACCTGCAAATTCGCCTTGAGCTAAAGGAGCACTCACCGACCACTCACTATCTCTGTCTCTGTCTAGCCCCATGAGCGGCGCGCGGTGGTCTGTTGCTTCAGTACATTTAGCCGGCAAGGCCATTAAGGGGTGGTTCAAGCTTCGGCTGAAACCTAAATATCCGTTTTATACCCTTCGGGGGAAAAACGGTTCTATTTAGGTGTTCGAGCCTTCGCTTGAACCACTGTGAGACGTGTTTACTATCTGCCGGCGCCGCTATGAGGGGCTAGTGAGATAGCGTACTGTGAAGAGAATAGATATAGTAATGAAACAAAATGTCAATCTAATCAATATATTTAAGGTGTTAATGAAAATTTGCAATCATGTAATTACAGAGCTACGAAATTATCTCTTAGGAAATTTTCGTTACGACCCGGGGGAGGTCTGACCTCCCTGAAATAGTGGTGATAGAAGGTATTTTTGGATCTCCAGTTGCCTCTCTGAAGAATCTCGTCGATACTGTAAAGGTTGCTGGTCCAGTTATGTGTCGCTACTGCGGCTCTTAAGCTACCTGCTGAGGCAGAGATACCTGCTTCCTTAAAGATGGTTCTAATCCATCCGGCTATTATAGTGCGAGAAGCATTTCTGACCAAGCCTCTTGTAGAAATGAATAAATTATTCAGGCTGCTTGAGCCCCGACGATCTCTGGATGATGCGATTAGCTTACGTATACACCAAGTTAAATCAAAGCGGGCTTCTGATCTTCCGGATCCCTTTTTTAAGAGCCAGCCTGACTGTCTATAAGCATTTGAGTCAGTCTTGGAGCCAAATCTCGGCCAAAAGATGACTTCATCGCCATTATCTTCAAAGCCTTCATTGTCGATAGTTAAAAGAGTTAGATCATGTACTCTCCTGCCTGATGCCAGTAACAGTAAGACAGCTGTGTGTCTTGATATCGCGAAGAGATTATTCTCATCGAAGTGATAGGTACCGATAAACTCTAAAAGGTCTTCTATTCTCCATGATAGGCATTTTCGAGTAGGAGGGTTGGTCGCAAATATGCCCTTAAGGACTTGCTTTACTAAACTGTGAGACCTGAGTTTACGTGACTTGCTAGAATTCCCGAAATTAACAATTACTGATTTATGTAAAGCTATTGTTCTTGGAGCTAGCTGTACCGTTTTGTGAAGGTAGCAAAGGTATCGTGCCAAGGACTCTGCGCCGGGGTTGCAAGGTGGTATATTTTTCTCTCTTGCCCAAGAGAGCCATCTTTTCCAGACAGGCTTGTACGTTTTGAGGGTTGACCCTCTCCAAGATGACTCTAGTATTTTTATTTCGTCTGTGTTCCAGTCTGTGATATGATTGGTCCAGCCTGAACCAACCAAGCCCCCAATTGCAGCTGGTCGATTCCCGCGGGTGGAAGATTTGTGCGGAGGTCGATTACATTCCGTTGCGGTTGTGGGATCTGAAATACTGGTTTTATTCGTCTCCTGTTGATGTCTGGTATCCAGAACGCTCTGTTCCAAATCGGAGCAATAACTCAACAGCGAAGCATTATACGAAACATTAGTGGAGCGAACGATAATGGAACTATGTGACACTTATGATAAACATCCGACAGAATTGACCGTACCAAGTTAATCTCTGCTAGAATGAGCTCCGGATAAAATCTCGGTGGAAAATTCTGTGTTAGATATCTGACAATATGGAAGAATGACAATATTTTTGTAATAATTTACGTAAAACAACAATAATAGAACCGTTTTTCCCCCGAAGGGTATAAAACGGATATTTAGGTTTCAGCCGAAGCTTGAACCACTGTGCCAACTCCATCGGCCTCTTTTTAGTAGCCTCTGAATGGAGTTTCGTAACTGGATTGTCTTCGCCCTCGATAAATATTTTGAATTTTTTATCGTGTTCCAAGTGATCCCTAAGTACTCTAACTCGGTTGAAGCTCTCAAGGAAGACTTTTTCTGATTGACGTGCCATCCTAATTCTCTCAGGAGCTGCATTGCCAGTTGCATCTGCTGTTCTAGAACCGATTTCTCTTTGTGAATGATCAAGAAATCGTCTAAATAGACTAGGATTCGGAGACCTTCTTTCCGGAGCTGTTGCGCTACCCAGTTGGTGATTTTCGCAAACGCCGCTGGGGCGCTGGCCAGTCCGAACGGAAGACAGGTCATTTCGTAGATCGATTCCTGATAAGACAGGGATAGAAACCGACGGTGGCTGTCGCTGATTGGAATGTGAAAATACGCCTGGGTGATGTCCAATTTCATCATGTAGTCGCCCCTTTTTAAGTGACCTGGTATTTGTTGGTGATTTATGAGGTGAAACTTCGGGGTTGATACATAGTCGTTTAATCTCTTGAGATTGAATATCGGGCGATATTCTCCGTTTGGTTTTTTCCTCAGGAACATTGTAGAAAGGAAGCCTGACTCTCGTGTGCTGGGTTGTATGGCCCCCGTCTCTTTGAGCTTCTTTATTTCTGCTGACATTTCCGCAGAGACTTTTGTTTGAAATTTCCGAGCGTTTGATGTCGTATATCTTGCTAGAGGGGGTGTATGTCTGAAGGGGATTCTGTAGCCTTTTAATATCTTCAAGATAGTTGCGGGCGCATCTTTCCACTTGGCTACGTAATTTGAAAGGCGACCCGCCAAGAAGGAGTCATTTTCGACCCTCGTCCCATGGCTTGCCACCCTGGTTGGGGGATTTTCGTGGCCGTTTCCCATCTCTTGGCGGATGAAATGGCTTACTTGATTTTGGGGCTTTCCGATTGTCCCTGTGGTCATAGCGTGGAGTAGACTGAAACTTACGCGACGGACCCCTTGTCTCCTGTCGATCCCCCGTATGTCTAGTCGATGACACCTTCTTTTTCTTCTGAGGGAAGAATTTGTGGACTCCACCCTGTTCCTTGATGGCCTCAGTTAGCGCTTTATCTTCGAATAGATGAGTGTCCGAAGGGGGAATGTCTTGTAATATACCTCTCAGCGCAGCGGTTTGAGGCCTGTAGAGATTCCTGCGGTCTTTGAGTACTTCGGCACGTCGTCCGCATGTGTACTGAATCAGTGCATCTGTGCTCTTTCTTAAAGCTGAGTCTGCTTCAACAAAATCTTTTCCTACACGCCTTTTTATGTCTTTCGGCAGACTGTCCAATAAGTTTTGGAAAATAAGACGGTGTTGTATGAGGCCGTGCGTGATGGCTCCTAGCGTTAAGTCAGTCCTCTCCAACATTTCAACCGTTTTCCATTTTGGCGTGACGCTAGCGAGCAAGTTGTTCGCTTTTAAAGATGTAAAAATCGGTGTCGCTTGAAATTCCTTTTGCACATCAGCAAAACGTACGTTATGCCACCCATCTTGACCAAGTCTCTGGCAATTTCTGCCAACCTCCACGGCCTTTTCACTTGCCTTCGCGATTCTGGGTTCTCGCTCAGTTGTGGTGGGAGTAAAATCGAAACTGATCTCATTGTTTTGTAGCTCCGCTAGCTCCCGTTGAGCCTCAGCTATTTTTATTCGAAGCCTTTCCTCCCTGTCTTCCCATTTGTTTGACTCTGGGGTACTTTCAGGTGTTGCTTTTTCCTCTTCATGCTCAGAGTTGGTGCTGTCCGGCTGGGATTCGAATGAGCTGTTTAGCTCTTCCTGGATATTCATAGCTTTTACCTGGATTGTACTTTGTACTAATTTATTTATGTTTTCGTTTTGTTCGGCCTGCATATTGAGCATCCTATTAAATAGTTCTGTCTGTTGGCTCAGAACAGCGGCTAGTAGGTGTCCGCTGCTGCCCTCTGCATTACTGGGTAAAGTTTCCCTTATTTCAGAGACTGGGGATTCGTGAGGTCTCTTTCTAGAGGTTTCTGTCGAAGGGGTTGTTGACTCGCAAAGCTCCACCGACGCTGCCCTTCGCTTTACCATCATGGGTTTTATCGCCTTTACTGTATCCATGAAATCATCGTATGACGATTCATGGATCTTTTCCATTAGTTGGTGTGGAGCATATAGTAGCGCTCGACCTAGCGGCCATCTAATTAACGTGTTTCTAATTGATCTGTACACTCGCTCTGATAGCGATTTAGCCGATGGGTTAAATGCTCGCGCCAGGTCTAGTGTTGGGAGGGCGAACCTGAGTTTCACTTCAACTGCTGGTGAAATCTGCTCCCCACCAAAAAGTTCTCGAAACTCGAAATTGCGCACCTTCCATTCTCGCCAGCCTTTTGGAAAGTAGGTGTCTACAATGCTTATGACGGTGAAGAATGCGTCCTTATTTTCGTCTGGCGGCCTCGCTGCCAACTCTCCCATTGTCACCAGCGTTGACATAATCTGGAAAAAGTGTGTGAGCTAAGTAATTTGGACCAAGCTGAGTTTCTAAAGTGACACTTTGTCTCTGAATGAGGCGACATGTCGACTCAATTGAGGCGACAGGGTCAGGTACTTTAGTAGTTGTTAACTGTACCATATGACAGGACAAGAAATATTGAGACAGATCTCAAGCACTCGAGGCGACCGCCCCTTCACGTGACGTTCAGTTTGACGACATCGCGTGCTGATTGAGGCGACGCACGTTTTTATTCGAGACAACCCGTCTCCTTAAACGAGACGACGCGTCTCCTTAAACGAGACGACACGTCGCCTTAAACGAGACGACGTCTCCTTAATGAGACGACACGTCGCCTTAAACGAGACGACACATCTCCTTACGATCTGCCTTGGCATCGAGGCGACTGTTCGCCTAAAACAAGCTGTGCGAGGCCTTGTTTTGAGGTAATATGCATGAGCTTTGTCAATACGACGTGCTTAGTTGCAGCGTGTATGACTCGTCGCTGGGCCTGAGCGCCGAGCGGTAGCATTTTAAATATCTGAGTAATAAAACTCGGTACTTACTGATGATATCAATAACAATCACGGTTAGGTTATTTCGGAGCGTTCTCAGAACTATCATTGAGCGCGTGCGCTCGTTCGAATATAGAAAAGCGTACTGAAGCAACAGACCACCGCGCGCCGCTCATGGGGCTAGACAGAGACAGAGATAGTGAGTGGTCGGTGAGTGCTCCTTTAGCTCAAGGCGAATTTGCAGGTATGACATGAAGTTTGGTACGAATATAGGAAGGCTAATCTCACAGTGGTTCAAGCGAAGGCTCGAACACCTAAATCTACAGTTTCACTATCCAAAGCGAACACTTCATTTTTGACAGCATCCCACAAAAAATCTAGAGGGGTTATCAGGGCTTCTGGACGACCAGTACCTACCAGTCCAAAGCGTCCGATCCAACGTTGGTCAAACATCTCGTTCAACCTTTCCCGCACAACGCGACGGTCTCGCGACGATCCTCTTGAGGAAGAATATTTAAATAATCCACGAGTGGACCATTTATCAACACTAGGAACCTACGCGTGTTCAAAGTCCCATCAATGAAAATAGGCCCGATGATTCTGTTATTGTGAATTGCTGCCCATACGTTAACCGTCCACCGGTACTGGTGAGCAGTCTCTCAGAATACATAGGGATTACTTTCTCTCTGCGGTTCCACATACTGTTTCGAGAGAAAGTACTTTTCGGTCCATATTTTTTTTTTAAATTCATTCTTCTTGACATTGTTGTAAAAAACCCATCACATTAACAATGTGTTATTGGTAAACCCATGGGGAGTAATTTTTGCACCTTTAAAAATTTTCAGGTTTTCTATGTCTTTTTAAAATCTTGTGCACAGTTTTGTTACTAGTACCAAACATTCGACCAGCAATGCGAGTACTAAATGTTGGGACTTGTCTAAAGGGCTCTTCAAGTTCTGCGAGTACGATTCTGTTCATGGCCCTTTCAGGCTAACCAGGGACGATTGGCCTATTCTCCCGACCTCGCTGGAGTGCCGCTGTAATTACTCGAGGATTGTTTGGATGCCGTTGATTTAGGAAATGTTCATGATTATACCTAGATATTATTCTAGCACGAACGTTGACGTCTAAGGACAAAATAAAAACATCGACAGTCCTGTTATCGATAAGTGCCACTTCAACGTCATAGAGAAAATACAAAGAAAAGTATAGGGTAATAGGGTGCGTTAAAAATAGATAACAGTTACCAAACTATTAATTTATTTATATTTTACATACTTTAGAAAACAATTTGAAACCCTTTTGTAACTTTCTTTCTTCGTGTCACTGAATTAATTCTCCCATAAGTCACTCCATGATAAACCCACACCCAAATAGGGTATTTGACAACAATCAAAATAAATTCATTAACGCAAATTACGCTTCCAAAACAGCCCGGATAAAATCATTCAAACTTATTTTCGTGCCATCAACGATTTTACAATAACGAAAAGTAAAAATAAGGCACCATGTTGAACGTGACGTCTCAAGATAGTATTTCATACTAAACTGCATACTTTCGGAGCGTTTTGACACTTCATAAAAAGAAGCTGATTTGAATTGTCATCAAGTAGCCTATTGTCTTTCAAATTGACGCAGAATGATACAACATGTAGTATATTCCAAACCCATTTTTGATCCCATAGCAAATCTGTGTTTGTGTCTCTGTATATAGCTTCAGTGTAGGTATATTTTAGTTTTTTATCATTAACAGTATCGCACTGATGTATTAATGACCCTCTTTCTCTTTTACTTAAATATATCAACAAATTTTTACACATTTTGGGCGTATTGTACGTAATAATTATATTCTATGTAAGTTTTTATACATATAATAGGGTGGGTCGTATTTCGGGTTTTTCTGAAAATCGCAATGTAATAGCACTAAAAAGCGTAATTTTATGTGTAATTTGAGAAAAATAATAGAAAAAATCTAGGTTTATACTTTTAGCCCGCGCACAGTAGTTATATAAAAAAAACTTCGATTTTTTTTTAAATAAAAGTAAATATTTAATTTTTCCAAAATTATTTTATTTATCAAACAGGATATTTGTGCTACAGTCATGCTCCATCTTTATTATAAATTAACGCTTAGTTTACTTTTAACCACTACCCTTTTTAACCCTATAAACACGTTTTTTGGAAAATGCCCTTTTACCTATTTCACGTCGCAAAATTGTTCTTATTAATCATTAACAGAGCAGCGGCAGGTCAACCAAAGTCGAAAAGGTATGTAAACAACATACATTAAAGCATTGATAAAGAGAAAATCAAGGTGAAAGGAGCCCTAAAACCGCAAAATTACGCCTTTTGAGTGTCCCTAAAAATGTAGAAATAACGTATATTTTGCAACGAAATTCTACTTTTAGAAAATGTTTTCATCTATATATTCGGATGGGCTTCAAACAAAAAATCATTTAGTACTAGTTTATTTTATAAGTTCAACAACTAGGCTTAATACATGTTCTTATTTCTTGGAACATAAAACTCTAGGAAATTATTAATTATAGTTTTTGATGGAAAAACTGTAAAAAACGTATGATTTATTTTTAACGCACATGTACTTATATGTTAACGCAATATAATTAGCATATAATATATTTTTTTTAATTTCTGAAAATTACTCTTATTTTCATTCTTTGGCTGCCGTGCGCGGGCTAACAGTATAAACCTAGATTTTTTCTATTATTTTTCCCTAATTATACATATAATTACGCACCGTTTTAGTGCTATTACATTGCGATTTTCAGAAAAACCCGAAAAACGACCCAACCTAACATACAGGGTGTTCCTAAAACCAACTTTTATACGATCAGGGCTGATAGACCAGCTCATAAGAACCTAGATTAAGCAAATTTGACCTCAGTAAAAATCTCTTAGTTTTCGAGATATTGACGTTTTTGTAAAACTCGTGCTAAGTGATACCCTGACTCGGTGTTTTGAGTGTCATTGCTAAAATATCAAGTATTTTACAAATCTGTATTTTGCTATGTGTGGCCAAATAACTATGCTATTGAACGTATTTTCTATTTTTGCTAATTTATTCATGCTGTGGACACAGTACAATAACAAAAAAAAATTATTCGATTTTTTTCAAATTTCACCTCTGACTTCGAACTAGCGTGGTGAAAAAAAAATGTACCAACATAACCAGGCACTCAACGTAAAAAAATTGCGCATTTATTGTAGTTTCTAAAATGGAATAAAATATACTAAACACTGTAATAATTTTTGAAATAATGATATTTTGTTACAAAATTAACTGTCTGCCGCCTTCATCTCATACGATCCGGTTGAACTAATTTTGCACCTGGCGTGCTTGACATCACATACAAATTAGGTGCAAACTTCACGTAATCGTCAATATCTCGAAAACTAAGAAATTTTTATGAGGTCAATTTTACTCAGTCTCGTTTTTTATGAGTTGGTTTATCAGCCCTGTTCGCCATTTTGTAAAAGTCGCGAATTTTGATAGCCTGGATCAGTCTTTCGAAAGTCATGACTTCAAATTTCAGTATTTTCTTAATCTGCTTTTTGTTTTAAACACTTAATAATTATGCTATCATACCTTATCAAAATAAATTAGATTTTACGTGATTCAAAATATGACCTCGGATTTGAATCGCGTAATACTTAAAACAAATTTACCATGCTAAAATAAAAAAAAATAATGTAGTTTAAAATAGTAAGATTTTACACACTAGACACCGTAGTTTTTAGATAATAGCATTTTAATTCAAAAGGAGGTTATACTACAATATTCCGTTGGTTAAATTTCGTACCAGAATTTGAATTTCGAACAGAAAAGGTTTGATAGCATAATTATTAAGTAATGTTTAACAAAAAGCAGATTAAGAAAATACTGAAATTTGAAGTCATGACATTCGAAAGACTGATCCAGGCTATCAAAATTCGCGACTCTTACAAAATGGCGAACAGGGCTGATAAACCAGCTCATAAAAAACGAGACTGAGTAAAATCGACCTCATAAAAATTTCTTAGTTTTCGAGATATTGACGATTACGTGAAGTTTGCACCTAATTTGTATGTGATGTCAAGCACGCCAGGTGCAAACTTAGTTCAACCGGATCGTATGAGATGAAGGCGGCAGACAGTTAATTGTGTAACAAAATATCATTATTTCAAAAATTATTACAGTGTTTAGTATATTTTATACCATTTTAGAAACTACAATAAATGCGCAATTTTTTTACGTTGAGTGCCTGGTTATCTTGGTACATTTGTTTTCACCACGCTAGTTCGAAGTCAGAGGTGAAATTTGAAAAAAATCGAATAATTTTTTTTTGTTATTGTACTGTGTCCACAGCATGAATAAATTAGCAAAAATAGAAAATACGTTCAATAGCATAGTTATTTGGCCACACATAGCAAAATACAGATTTGTAAAATACTTGATATTTTAGCAATGACACTCAAAACACCGAGTCAGGGTATCACTTAGCACGAGTTTTACAAAAACGTCAATATCTCGAAAACTAAGAGATTTTTACTGAGGTCAAATTTGCTTAATCTAGGTTCTTATGAGCTGGCCTATCAGTCCTGATCGTATAAAAGTTGGTTTTAGGGACACCCTGTATAATCTGCTTATGAGTGTAGTGACAGAAATAAATCATTTGTTATTTATGTTCTACGCAGTTTTGCAGCCAGTAATAAAACTATCAAAAAGGTTTTCTTACATAATAGGCTACTTGATGACAGTTCAAATCAGCTTCTTTTTATCCATTCGGCCACTTGGTTCGATCGGCTTGTCCGATTGATCGGACGACGAATATTTTTTTTACTGTTGGTTCGATTGATCGGATAATGAGGATTTCTCAAAGTCTTATAGTCCTATTATCGAACTAATGGGATTTTTAATATTTGTATCGACCAATCGATCGAACCATGCGACCTTTAAAATTCCTCGTTCTCCTACCACACAACTTATTTTATTCCTGATGGTTCGATCGGTACGATGGAATATTATTGTGGAACCATTTGTATATGTTAAGTCATATTATAATATACTAGCCACAGGTTTATTTTTCACACCATGGGAAATACTATGAACGATAAAAAAGGAAATAAAAAAATCTTTTTATTTTTGGTTGGGCTCTTGTGTTTTGTAATCAGGGTCACCAGGTATCCAGATCTTCGATTATCCTAGTTTTTATAGTTTTCCCTTTATGTGGCCATTAAACCCTAACTCTGTACCAAATTTCGGCTCTCTGAGTTTATGGGAAGTACTAGTTCTATTCTGATGATCATGAGTGAGTGTGTGTCATAAATGCGAAACTTTGCTTTCGCTTAACTTCGGAACTAAATGACCTACAGACTTGGAATTTTGGATTTTAAGTATGTGAATAGATATAGCTTACTGGATGACGAAAATTTCTGCGTTCTGGTCTTATCCAGAGGTTCTCAAATAGGGGCCTGAAAATGCGGCGAAATGGTTCCAGTAAAGGATGGTACGGCAGTGTTTGCTTCGCGCTCGACTTGGCGGGGGCACTGCCGTGCCCCCAGATACTGTTTGATTAATCCTCAACGAAAACTGTTGGTAGGAATAAAAAAGGAAAGTCAGGGCAAATATTATTTTTTAATAATACTCAAACCTATTCTAAGGCGGACCAAACAGTTAGATGCACACTCATTAACACATTTTTCAATATATTTACAATATCTTGAGAGTGAATTTCATTGAAATCCTCTCTTGTATTATCAGCATCCACAAGGATTTCCCAATCTTCTGGACCGGCATCAATATGATAACGGCATATTCTAGCGTCCGGAGGTAAATAAAAGTTAAATTTACACAAAAGCATGGATTTGTGCAAGTTAGGAAGCGAAAGTAAATTCGTTGACGTGCAACCTCCGAAAATGCACTTATTTATGTGTGCGTGTGGATTGAGTGAGCACCCTTCTGAAATAAAAAAAAACATCCTGTTAATTTAGTAAGAGTTCTAAAACAATAAAATTGTAAAACTAAATCTCTGTATTTGTAAAAAGATAAATCATAAGATATAACCTTTAACGTGTGCTCACTCAGTTCTCACAAACTACCAACGAAATCAGGGAATGTATTCATTTAACATATAATATTTATATACGATTTTTTAGTAAAACCTGTGCTAACTTACCTTTATAATTTGTAGATCACCTAGTAACGTATTTAAGATTTTACAAATAATTTCTTATGCTCACTCAATCCGCACACTTTCGAAAACCCGATTTCTGATGAAAAAACTGAAGATTTAAACTGCTATATATGTGTATATTTTAGTAAAACTAATCTGGGAATTTGTAAAATACAAAACGAACCACTAAAGTGGCAGGTTTTTGGATAATAAATGTTTGTTAATGCTCACTCAGTCCACACGTTACAAGTAAGTTAAAAATGTAAATATCTCAATATTTGTAGTATTACATAAACTATAAATTACTTCAACTTTTAGTAAAATTTTTTACTAAATATCCACCATCTAATATTTTATATTCGTTGTCTGTTTTTAAAGATATTCAATTGCAATTTTTCTAATGTAAGTAGATCGATTAGGTTGACCACACTTTATTATATTATGGTCATATCCATGAATTAAATTTTAAAGTAAACAATTGTTTTGATTAGGTTAGTACATACTTATTACAATTAAGAGTTACCTGATCCGTAATTATTACCTTTCATTTACTGTAAAAGATTTAATCCGAGTTCAAAAAATAAAAATAAAATATCTTTGAATGTCAAAGTGACGTACCAGGGGTAGTAACCTTTTTGATCTCATATATTTTTTAAATGAACTGTATTTTGGATATGACCATAATATAATGAAGTGTGGTCAATCTAATCGATCTACTTACATTAGAAAAATTGCAATTGAATATCTTTAAAAACAGACAACGAATATAAAATATTAGATGGTGGATATTTAGTAAAATTTTTTACTAAAAGTTGAAGTAATTTATAGTTTATGTAATACTACAAATATTGAGATATTTACATTTTTAACTTACTTGTAACGTGTGGACTGAGTGAGCATTAACAAACATTTATTATCCAAAAACCTGCCACGTTAGTGGTTCGTTTTGTATTTTACAAATTCCCAGATTAGTTTTACTAAAATATACACATATATAGCAGTTTAAATCTTCAGTTTTTTCATCAGAAATCGGGTTTTCGAAAGTGTGCGGATTGAGTGAGCATAAGAAATTATTTGTAAAATCTTAAATACGTTACTAGGTGATCTACAAATTATAAAGGTAAGTTAGCACAGGTTTTACTAAAAAATCGTATATAAATATTATATGTTAAATGAATACATTCCCTGATTTCGTTGGTAGTTTGTGAGAACTGAGTGAGCACACGTTAAAGGTTATATCTTTTGATTTATCTTTTTACAAATACAGAGATTTAGTTTTACAATTGTTTTAGAACTTTTACTAAATGAACAGGGTGTTTTTTTTATTTCAGAAGGGTGCTCACTCAATCCACACGCACACCTTATTTATATCTCGAACTAATCTTCTTAGCGGGCGTGAACCATGAAATTCTGCCATTTTGCCTTTCGGAATCACTAGATACTACTATATTATATTCCTTGTTATAATCATCGACAGATTTAGTTGACAATTCGAGGTGTCAAGTTATACTACAAAAGTAATGAAAACTGAAATTCATATGACTATAGAGGGTGACTAGACGTTAACTATTCAAAAAGTTTGTAGTCCTGTTTATATAAACCTCTTTTTATATAGAACTCTCACTCTTACTAAATTACTACTTAACGAAGAAATAACCCCTTCCATGCTAATCGCTCTAAGTAAAATCCCACATTCATATCGGTAGTTTCCAGCATGGCATTTGTTTTATTCAAAAATTCTTGACGTTTTAAAGTATTTTTTCTTCGTCTTTCCAGAATCCCACCTTTCATTTTAATCATGTAGTAATCCGAATCATTCTGTAAAATAGTTAATAACTTTAGTGCATTTGGTTGTTTTCGTTTACCAACGAGACCATTAATTTTGCTATGCCAGCCCTCAAGGCAATTTGTTGTTCTAAACATAAACAACTATGAAACGTACCATCGCCATAAAATATTGTATAGTTTTTAATCCGTTTTTTAACTTCTTCAGAGCAGAATGCTATTATGCAAGCCTCTTTAGACCGATATTCTGCCAATTTAAAATTTTAAAATTTAAAGTCATCGAATTGAGGTGGGATTCGGACATCACCGGGATTGTCAAAAATTAGTTTTGAAACGCCCGCTGCTCGTTTTCTTCCACCATAAAGACCCGGTTTTATAGAACTATAACTTGGTATTTTAGTTATAAAATCAACACCGGCATCTTTAAAAGGTATTATATGCTCGTCGTATTTTACAGGTTTTATATTTTTACAGGTTTCACCGATTCACATACAGTTTTTCTCATTTTATGCTATTGTATGTCGAGTTCATCCTTTGTATAATCTGGAACACAGCGGTCGTGTGGTTTGTTGTGCATGATTTTAGAATTCTGTAAATAAAAATAGAATAACTTGAAATTAAGCTTCACAAAGCTATGGCTTTGCGATGTAAGTATCTTCGATTAGAATAGAATATAACAGAATTATGCTTTATTGCACACCGCAAAGCAAAACTGATACAAAGACAAACATTGTGACTATTAAAATGACAATCAATAAATCATGAACTTTGCCATGTCGGTCCGTCTGTTAGTGATTATTACGTAATAAAATTTCTTTATGTCTTAAATAAAATAAATAAATACAACTTACATGAATGGTAATCGATCCACGACATTTCTTTTCATTTTTCATTTTGCAAGTCCAAACAGACGAACCGTTCTTGAAGGTCTTATTTTTGTGATATTGGCATCCATTCTGCAACAGCACACAACCACCTTTACGACCTATGAAGTATATTTTATTACGATCGATTAGTTCCTCCGACATCATCGATATCATTAATTGAGCGACATAGATATGGGTGCTAATTAAACAGACTTCTTTTTAATAGCATTATTCGCCTCTAAAAATCTACATTGCCATCTAAATTACTAAGTCAGCCACAATTACCGAGCGTCTGAATTATACTATCTTAGCCACTACTTATCTTCTATGTAGGCCACTCTAAATACAACTCAGCATGGTGGTTATTTTTTAGCATCTAAACTTGTAACATGCATTCAAGCAGTAGACATCTAAAATCTTAATATATGCCATCAAAAAAGATATGCTATTAGCTTCTAATTTTTTAACTCAGTACGCTTAAAATATAACTCAACCCACATTAATTAATCGTCAAAATTTAGCTAAAATTGTCATCTAATAGTAAATTTTGGCCACTAATATTACCTAGAAACTGTTGAGGAGAGACATAAAATTAGTCCATTACACAACTAGGGTAGTAATACAAAGAAAGGCCGAGATCGCAGAAGTGTGCGGCCCGTGCTGCAAGCGAGGGACGTAAATATGCGATCGAGGGCTTTCTTTAGTACCTCCCGTGTTGTGTACATCATTTTATGTCTATACTTGGCCAGAAAGCGGCTTTTTCCGTACGCGCAGCGTGCAGAAAAAGTCACTTTATTGCCAGGTGTGGCATAAAGTAATTTAAAAAATTAAACCGTCTCCAAAAAAGGTTAACATAAAAGTTTTATGGTAACTTCTTTTTTGAGGTCGGTGCCAGCCTTAGTTTTAAAGAAATATTTACATGAGTACATTATGTAATGTATGTACTAAGGCTGGCACCGACCTCTAGAAAAGTTACCATAAAACTTTTATTTTAACCTTTTTTGAAGTCGGTTTAATTTTTTAAATTACTTTATGCCACACCTGGCAATAAAGTGACTTTTTCCGCACGCTGCGCGTACGGAAAAAGCCGCTTTCTGGCCGCCTTTTTCGTTCAGCCTATTTAAGTTTTTTGTTAAAGTCATTTCCACCAACGGCCCCTTTGTTATAAACCAACCAAATTTCTAGCACTTGTAAAATTTTCGACGAATGACTTTAAATCGGAGCGCATAACACATCCGCACACCACAGTTTTCTGGTAGCAGCTCGTTTTTAATGTCAATAGTGACTTTCCGTGTCTCCGGCGCTGCGGGAACAGCAGCCCTTCCGCTCTTGCATGACGGCGCACGGTCACTTCGCTCGGCTCCGCAGCTTCGGCTTGTTGGTCGCCTTCGGCGACCAGCCTCAGCCGCTCGCCTCACTCGTTCCCGCGCTTCGTCATGGCGGGCGAGGGCTGCTCTCCCTCCACGCCTCCGGCTTTATAAAAACACTCTAGGGCGCGCTGTGTCGGCACGCGTCCTAACCAGCGAGAGCCCTAGATTCGGATTTTCGCAGGCTAATATCGTATACATAATATTCCATCATTGAAAATTTTACATTTTACAATCCGTCATTTATCTTGGTAATTATCAAATTTAGAGAAAAATTACCCATACAAAACACGCTTATTTTAGACAAAAAAAATTAGTTAAAATGATATTCGGCTATATAATGATTAGTTAAAATAAGAATCGACAAAGTGAGTTTTAGATAAAATAATATTCGACAAAACAAGAGTTATGCAAATGCCAATTTAGGTAAAACGAGTTTCGACAAAACAATACTTATGAAAAATGAATTTATACATATTGACTTTAGACAAAAAATTCATTATAGTAAAAGTTGTTAGACAAACTGAAATTAGACAAAAAAAATTTAGACAAGTCAAGGGAATACCTAGAAAAGCATTACAGCGCCCCCCAATCTAAATCCTATTCTCTTTCCGCACAGAGTCTAACGAAATTTTGTATGTCGAAATGGTAAAAAAGCTTCCTAACCCAAAACCTCGTACAATTTCGTACGAGCCCAATAGTGTCCTCGTACGTCTGGCAACCCTGGTGACTAACTCGTCGGTACATGAATGGCGCTCTCTGATTGGTGCAAATGGCCGGTCACTGTCGTCTCGCGCACTCGCGCCAAATTTTGAAGTGGCTATTTTCTCGATAACAGAATATGATGTATTATTTTACATGCTAAGTTATAATAAATGATGTTGTCAATGGAAGCTTGAATTATATTTTTTTGAGGACTTTGTGTTGAAGCCGTAAAACGTAAAATGGTGATGAAATGTAAAATCCATGGCTGAGTTAGTAAATTAGGTGGCAATATATAAACAAGAAGGCAAGTTAATATAATTGTTGATCTTTGTTTGACGCTTTCTAAAGAATATTTAGTTGGCGTTGTAAAAGAGACGAATTAATTTATTAGAGGCTATCTCATTTTCCCGTTGCTTAGTTATAAAATGAGAAGTTTGAGCACGTGGCCAAGAAATAAATCTGCGGCTTGACTTATAATTTCCCCATAGATATCACTTGACATTTGAACAGACATCGCATTGGAGAAATTATCTAATGTAGAAAAGTTTATTAAATGCCAGATTCTAGTAACGGGGTTTAGTAAAGAGTCTGAATCTTTCGTCGGACTAACAAAACTAGTTATGTCTTTATGGTTCGATTGAATATTTTAGTCCGATCAATCGGTCATACAGGAAAAAATACCGACCTAATGGCCCGACTGATCGGACTACAAGGAAATGTAATCGTCCTAGTAGTTCGACACTCGGGCTACGAGAACTTTAAAGTTCGATCAATCGAACCAACAGTAAAAAAAAAAATATTCGATGTCCGATCAATCGGACAAGCCGATCGGACCAAGTGGCCGAAGGGCTTTTTATGAAGTGTCAAAACGCTCCGAAAGTATGCAGATTAATATGAAATACTATCTTGTGACGTCACACTCAACATGGTGCCTTATTTTCAGTTTTCGTCATTGTAAAATCGTTGATGGCACGAAAATAAGTTTGAATGATTTTATCCGGACTGTTTTAGAAGCGTAATTTGCTGGTTAGAGTTAATGAATTTATTTTGATTGTTGTCAAATACCCTATTCTCGAAGTCAACGATTATAATTTTTTCCATGTTTTCTGGTGTCAAACTTCTTCGCCTTTTGGAGAAAATCAACTTCAATTGGCTAAAAGACTTTTCAACTTCGACTGATGTTATCGGTGCATATCGAAAATATGGAAAACTATCAGCTGCACGTTTGTCATTTTGTGTAAGCTCCACTTCTTCACACTTAAGTAGTTGATTAATTTTCATTACATTTTTGTATCCTGAATTTTTGTCTAGTACGAAATTTACGGTATATATTTAATGACAAATTTGTTTGCACGTTTTTCACGATATTAATGCTAGAGTCTAGTGCCAGTGAAGGAGACTCTAGTTTTTTAATCGACCTTTGAATTATGCACACATTTTGTGCAATAAATAATAAATATTCCTGTATATTTGCTTTATTAATTTCCCTTTTTGCCTCACGTATGGGTACAGCGTCTGTTTCTCGAAATGTATTTAAGGGGATTCGTTACAGAAAGTTACCAATTTTAGCCGCTCAGGAGGCGTTGTATGTCGTTTGCGTAGTGTTTTTATTATTTTTAGCTAAACCCAACCAAATATTTACTGTTTCTATATATTGGCGGAACCAGTAAAAAATGGTGAGCTTGAATCGCAACCAATTTCAGCTGAACAGTCTTCTTGTGAACCATAAATCAGATTTCTTTAAAATAATCGCAATTTTCCACATTCTCGCACACACGCGTAGCTGTTGTCAGTCACAGGTGACTGAAACTGTCAGCCATCATGAGCGATGATTATTGACAGGCCAGTGCCTGTGCAATACGATTCATATTTTTAACCTGTCATTATCTACACGCTATGGCGCTGAGGCTACCAGTTTTGAATAAATTTCAGTGTTACATTAGCATTCAAGGTTCGATCCCCGCCGTTTTCTTTTTAGATTTTTTTTGTAAATGTATTTTTATTTTTTAGTTATTTTTTATTTTCGGTCGGAATATATAGTCTCATATGTATATACGAGGGTGAACCAAAAAGTCCTTAGAAATAGGGTCAAAAACAAACGAATGTCATTTTTTTTTTTACTTTTCAACATTATTTCCTTCTTGTTCTATACATTTATTATACCGTTTTTCAAGTTTTTTTAATCCATCATAAAAAAACGATTTTTCTTAAGCCTCAAAAAACTCCTCCACGGCACCCATGACCGCGTTGTTATCGTCAAATTTAGTTCCGCGAATGTGCTCCTTCAGTTTCGGAAATAAGTGGAAATCACTAGGAACTAAGTCTGGCGAGTAGGGCGGATGATCAAAGATCTCAAAACCAGATTGGCGGATTGCAGTGAGAGCCATTTGTGATCGATGAGCCGGAGCATTATCATGGTGAAAAAGCACTCCCGCACTCAATTTTCCTCGACGTTTTTCTTTGATTGCTTGACGCACTTTTGATATCAAATCGGTGTAATAGGTACCTGTAATGGTTTTTCCTTTGGGCAGATAATCAATAAAAAGGATTCCTTCTGCATCCCAGAAAACTGAGGCCATAACTTTACCTGCTGTCGGAAATACTCTAAATTTCTTTATTGGAGGGGAAGATGGCTGTTTCCAGGACATGCTTTACTTTTTTGTTTCGGGGTCAAAATGGTGAACCCATGTTTCGTCCATTGTTACGAAACGACGATAAAAAGTGTCAGGGTCATGCATGATTTTCTTTAGATTCCGCTTCTAAACTTCTAAACGCAAGTCTTTGTCAGCCTGCGTTAACATTCGCGGAACCCATTTTGCTGACACTTTTTTAAAACCCAAAACATCGGTTAGTATTGAATGTACGCTACCAAACGAAATCTTTAAGTCTCTGCTATGTATTTAATTGTTAGTCGCCGGTCAACCAAAACCATTTTCTCAATTTTTTCAACGGTTTTCGCGTTAACTGAGGTAGATGGGCGGCCGGAGCGGGGGTCGTCTTCGCAGCTAGATCTGCCTCTTTTAAACTCGGCAACCCAGAAAGCGACGGTGGAATAGGGTACAGAACTAGGGCCTACGGTTTGCTGAATATCCAAAAAAAATTCCTTGGTAGTCATTTTTTTCATACACAAGTACTTTATCACGGCACGTAACTCATTTTTTTCCATAAATGGGACGTTGGGACGTTTTAGTCGACTTATTTCGCAAAATATTGATTTACCATGTAACGGCGGGAACAATTCGAATGAAACCAACTGTCAAATATTACGTTATAATGAAAGATCAAAATAAAAAAAAAACATAATTTAAAAACTTTTTATAAACAGCCAGTTCTAAGGACTTTTTGATTCACCCTCGTATATATATAAGAAACGAAATAAATTTTCGTAAATAAATATACCTACGATAAAGTTGGAGTCAAGCTAGAATGTGTTTTTGTCGGTAAGCTAATGATAGGTATATATCAAATCGAAATTCGTACATAAGCACCTGAAAACACATTGGTACGAGCCAGAATTAGAACCTGCGATCTCCGCTTAAAAGTTGCATGTCCGGACCTCTCGGCTATCATAGTTTTATAATTTACTGCAACCATAGATATTGTCAGTCACTAGATTTATATTATTAGTTTTTTCCCATTGAGTATAAATGCTTTCTCTCCGATATAAAAAAAAATAGTTTCTTATGATTGAAACCATTTTTTTCAATAAGATAGGTACCCGTTATAAATGACTTATTACGAAGACTTTGTACTTATCTTCGTTATCCATCTATAATATTACAAATTTAGCGACCCATCCCAGCTCGCAAGGCTACGTTTTTTTAACTCTCTCATACAAACTTTGACCTGATAATTACTAGTTGATGTACTGCGGGACGACTCAGAAGTTTGTATCGTGCTTAGGTATTGCAATAGTTATTTTTAGTATGGAAAAAACTCGAGTTTTTACCGAAACCGAGTATTTTCCATACAAAAAATAACCGAGTTGCATTCTCTAGTCGTGCTATCTACCTAATTTTCCCGTAAAATCAGAAGGGGCATAGCACTGTAAATTTCAAATGGCGTAGTTCTCGTATCCCTAGATTATAAAATTGTGGGTAACTCAAGAAAATAAATGATTAGAATATTATTTTGTAAATGAGAAATTTTATAAATCGTATTTTGTGAATGCAGTATTTTGGGCACAAGGGCTTCGGAGTACTATAGGACCTATCTAGAACAGTATGATTACCTGGTTCTGGTACCTTGTTGTTTGTAGCAGAAAGTTATTTTGGCTGGAAATTTCTAAGGCTAAAGTGCTAACGGCCCACAGAATGGATTTCATTGGGTCTCCTGACGGAGTAAGATCGGATTTAGTGTACGGGCTTTTTTCCAATTCAGCGGTGCGCCAAATTTCTCTTCGACTGTAAATATAGGCATCAGTGATTATCCCTTTATGCTCTGCACCCAATTTGAAAATGAATCTGATTAGCTTCGTGAAAGAATATGTATATGTCTATACTGTCTTTATTAATTTATTATTTTGTACAATTGAATGGTCGATTCAGATGCGGCACCTATAATGTCTCCGTTAACCCTGATGGGTTACTAAGTAAACATTAAAATATTGGCCACTGTAGTACACTGTCAATTTTCCTAGTCGGGGCTACTATTTGATTCAACGAAATTACGACGATTACGATTACGATTTAAAAAAACGACGATTTGAAAAAGAGTTCTTACTTTCTCTGCAACTCTATTTAAGCCGTGGGTTAAACACGTCACGTGGGTCATATTAGGAAGATGATGTTCCAGATTTTTACCTGCTTTAACCATATAAGGTACTCCATCAGTCAGTAGTAACAAAACGTTGTCTAAGTAATTACCTTCAGTGTTCTTGTACACATTTTGAAGATACTCTAGAACCAAATTTGTAATTGTGTTGTTATTTGTTTCTTTCAAACATCTACTGTAGTTGTGAAGTAGTGACACCTCTAGATTTTTTTCTCGAAATAGACCATACATTGGCCTACTACTTGCCTAAATATCAAAATTTTCCAGGCGGTACTTCCTACCAAAATTCAGCAAAATGTGTGGCCGAGTTCTGTATTCAATCAGTGTTTTTCAATGTAGTATACAAACACTTCGATTATGTCTGAGTTTTCTTATCAGTTTGTCGTATTTAAGAGTAAAATGCTAATGACAACTTAATGTCATCGTGATGCAAGATGTTTTTTGTATTGTTTATCTGTCATTTACGAGTTTAACTAGCGTAATTCGATAATATTCAACTGCAATGAATTCGTTTCATGAAAATATTAATAAAAAGATCGTTTATTTCATGAAAATTTATATTATAACAAGTAAAGTCAAATGTTAAATACCAACTATTTATTTAAAATAACGAACATAACATTTGTACACTCCTGGCAAAACAAACTAGATAAGGGCTGTTCATCTGACGGCAAAAACTGTACCCTCGAAGTAGATAAGGCCATATCGAAGTGATGGCTACTGCCGCAACCAGTGCAATTTTCGACTAAAAGTATATCATCTTCATCATCAATATATACATGTATCTCAGGGAGTGCGTCAAAAAAAAATTTTATTATAAGGGGATTCGTTACAGAAAGTTACCAATTTTAGCCGCTCAGGAGGCGTTGTATGTCGTTTGCGTAGTGTTTTTATTATTTTTAGCTAAACCCAACCAAATATTTACTGTTTCTATATATTGGCGGAACCAGTAAAAAATGGTGAGCTTGAATCGCAACCAATTTCAGCTGAACAGTCTTCTTGTGAACCATAAATCAGATTTCTTTAAAATAATCGCAATTTTCCACATTCTCGCACACACGCGTAGCTGTTGTCAGTCACAGGTGACTGAAACTGTCAGCCATCATGAGCGATGATTATTGACAGGCCAGTGCCTGTGCAATACGATTCATATTTTTAACCTGTCATTATCTACACGCTATGGCGCTGTGGCTACCAGTTTTGAATAAATTTCAGTGTTACATTAGCATTCAAGGTTCGATCCCCGCCGTTTTCTTTTTAGATTTTTTTTGTAAATGTATTTTTATTTTTTAGTTATTTTTTATTTTCGGTCGGAATATATAGTCTCATATGTATATACGAGGGTGAACCAAAAAGTCCTTAGAAATAGGGTCAAAAACAAACGAATGTCATTTTTTTTTTACTTTTCAACATTATTTCCTTCTTGTTCTATACATTTATTATACCGTTTTTCAAGTTTTTTTAATCCATCATAAAAAAACGATTTTTCTTAAGCCTCAAAAAACTCCTCCACGGCACCCATGACCGCGTTGTTATCGTCAAATTTAGTTCCGCGAATGTGCTCCTTCAGTTTCGGAAACAAGTGGAAATCACTAGGAACTAAGTCTGGCGAGTAGGGCGGATGATCAAAGATCTCAAAACCAGATTGGCGGATTGCAGTGAGAGCCATTTGTGATCGATGAGCCGGAGCATTATCATGGTGAAAAAGCACTCCCGCACTCAATTTTCCTCGACGTTTTTCTTTGATTGCTTGACGCACTTTTGATATCAAATCGGTGTAATAGGTACCTGTAATGGTTTTTCCTTTGGGCAGATAATCAATAAAAAGGATTCCTTCTGCATCCCAGAAAACTGAGGCCATAACTTTACCTGCTGTCGGAAATACTCTAAATTTCTTTATTGGAGGGGAAGATGGCTGTTTCCAGGACATGCTTTACTTTTTTGTTTCGGGGTCAAAATGGTGAACCCATGTTTCGTCCATTGTTACGAAACGACGATAAAAAGTGTCAGGGTCATGCATGATTTTCTTTAGATTCCGCTTCTAAACTTCTAAACGCAAGTCTTTGTCAGCCTGCGTTAACATTCGCGGAACCCATTTTGCTGACACTTTTTTAAAACCCAAAACATCGGTTAGTATTGAATGTACGCTACCAAACGAAATCTTTAAGTCTCTGCTATGTATTTAATTGTTAGTCGCCGGTCAACCAAAACCATTTTCTCAATTTTTTCAACGGTTTTCGCGTTAACTGAGGTAGATGGGCGGCCGGAGCGGGGGTCGTCTTCGCAGCTAGATCTGCCTCTTTTAAACTCGGCAACCCAGAAAGCGACGGTGGAATAGGGTACAGAACTAGGGCCTACGGTTTGCTGAATATCCAAAAAAAACTATATTTTTATTTTCTATGAGGTTGTAAATCACTTAAAGTAAGAGTATGAATAGGTGCCGCGGGATATAAGAATAATAAGTAATACCTTTAAGTTATGTGGTTGGACTTTAGTCATCATCGCTATCTTCATTAATGGTCACAGTTAGATCCGAGTTTCTGAAGAGATTAGTTAAGATCATCGATGGCTTTGGCAGTGTCGACAAAAAACGACCATATGCTAGGTAGTATATTACGGCTGCCACATGAGAACAACATCCGACAGTACGCAGGCCATTAGCACATTCGCAGTAATAGTGTTGTATACCGTTAACATCAACACCGTACGGTGTGTACTGCAAAAAGCATTTGTACATTTTTCTGGCTACGTGTCTTGATTGAACCTGAATTTTTAATATGTCGTGGTTTTCTTTCACGTATTGCATATTAATTGAGCCATCATCGTTCAACATTTCCGCTAAATATGATATAGCTTGCCCCAACTGATACGTCCCCGTAAACAATATTTTCATGTCATTTTCTGATAACCGTGGAAAATCCATAATCTCATCGGACATTACAGCTTTGAATGGAAGTTTTTTGCGAAGCCATCCTTTTTCTTCCATTTTTCGGGCTAGAACGTTGTCTACACCCCTTTTTCCGTGCATCATTTTCAATATTTCTTCCGAAATATTTTGGTCTGAAGTTAATCTTTTACCAAAAAGGTTATTTAAATATGAAGCAATACGGTAATAACTCTTTTTTATTTGTTTGTTTTTATTTTTTTTTGAGAATCCCATGTACCGCTTCTACAACCCAACGTACCTTGGTGACGAATCGAGAGCCATTAGCTTCTTCTGTTTTTAATTGCTTAGATTTTCCTTTAATTGGAGGCATCATTACTTTATAACCTTTTGATTCCAAATATCCGACCACATCACGGAATCCTCTGTCGACAACAAATACGTCGCCAGGCCGCAACAATTTGCTAAGACCATTTGGGTAGCTTAGAACGATCTCCATTATTTTAGCATCGTTTAAATTAGCTTCAAATGGCCCAAACATGTCTATAATGTATCCATTAGTCGTGCACACTGTAAAAGGTTTACATAGGGGTACTTTTTTTTGACCTGAGTATGACTTCCTTTGGTATTCATTGTTCGAGCTCTTTTGATGGCGTGCATAAGTGCCGTCACAAATCAAAATCAATTGCTCTTCGACTCTATAAAGAGTCCTTGCAATTTCCGACGTTTGGTTCATTATAAGCCATTCTCTTGTGTGTGCGTTTACACCAAACTCTGTTGGTAAAATATGTCTTTCAAACATATTAATTACACTTAATGAGTACTCAGAGACGACTTGTTGTCGAGGGAGTTGAAGCATGGTACTAATTAATGTATTAGAATTACCTGTTCGTAATTTGACTAAAAAAACAACAAGTTCTGCTGTAATTGAACAATTATTTAAAGATGTGATCTTTAACTCCAGTTCTGTAATGTCTGCCCAGCTAAATCCAGTTATTAATCCGATTCTCTTTTCAGACAGTGTTTTGGTTTTTATTTTCTCAAGAACTTTAACATTACATTCTTGTGACATAGCACTGAAAAAATTAATTATTTCTTTGGAATTTAGTGTGGATGTGCTAGAATAAACCCGAATATTATGCAAATCAATCTCAGAAAAGCGATTATTTTGAATATGGCTCGAACAACATCTGTTATTAGGCGGTATGTAAAGTGTTCTTTCAATATAAGCCTGTATCCTTGCTTCCTGTGTTATGATTTTCAAATTGCTTGTACCTCCACAAACACAACAATAAGCATGCGTTGCTATGGTTCTCTGGATCGGTAATTCCACAACATCGTCAGGATTATCAGATGTCAAAACTATAGGTGGTTCATACGAGCAATCACTGTTGTCGCTTTCCGTGTCCCGTTCATGGTGGCGTACAGTTTTCTTGCGTATTGCTTTAACCCTGCATGATGAGCATATTACATCTTCAACCGACAAAGATGCTGACAATAATACACTAAACAAGTTTGCTTCACTAAGAGACCTCAGTATCTTTTTCTTACCCTTATCTTTTTTTAAATATTTGCCGCAACTCTTGCACTTTTTATTAATATTTTCATGAAACGGATTCATTGCAGTTGAATATTATCGAATTACGCTAGTTAAACTCATAAATGACAGTTAAATAATACAAAAAACATCTTGCATCACGATGACATTAAGTTGTCATTAGCATTTTACTCTTAAATACGACAAACTGATAAGAAAACTCAGACATAATCGAAGTGTTTGTATACTACATTGAAAAACACCGATTGAATACATAACTCGGCCACACATTTTGCTGAATTTTGGTAGGAAGTACCGCCTGGAAAATTTTGATATTTAGGCAAGTAGTAGGCCAATGTATGGTCTATTTCGAGAAAAAAATCTAGAGGTGTCACTACTTCACAACTACATAAAAAAAAAACTTTTATTTTATTTGCTCTTGTTTTCATTTTTTTTTATATGATAACTAGTAATTGTTTTTTGCGTGGCGATGCAAATCTATCTGAATAACAACATTTCAAAATTTGAAGACAATTGCTTGAATACATCCTGAAAAACAATACATTTAAAATAAAACTTTAAAAAATCATAAGTCAAAAACTATGCCACGTAGGAAGTTCATCATACTCGGCAAAAATATTCTTCACCATAAGAGGTACTCACGAAAAAAAACCCGAGCCCGTTTGATGTAAGGGCCGACTTAATATGAAAACCCGACTATGGCCTTTCTTATACTCCAATGAATTTGCCTTTACAATGTCTTTTCACTTGGTTTTGGCTGATTCCGTGGTAATGCTGTGCTCTGCTCCTTTGTATAGCATTTTGAAGCTAGTGGCAGCAGTTTTCAGGATTATATTTGCATCAATCTTCCTCATCTCCTGCCTGCAAACATTGTGCAATGTAAAGATGATGCTGACAGCATGGTTGCCCAAGGTAATGTTTCTTTTTATGTCATCAGGGACAGGTAGGGAAGGTTTCTTTCCTTTCTCTTCAACCTCCATGCTGGATGCTCTGTTTATTTCATCAGACACATAGGTTATCAGGCAAGCGTATATCTGGATTATGGAAGAGATGCATTTATACTTCTTTGTTGCGTCGAGGTCTATCTTAGGCTTCTTAGATTCCTCGATGGATTTCAGGGTGTCAGGGTCTACAATGATGTCCTCTATCTTTCGCTTTTGAGCGGAGCCTCCAGCCACAGCCATGCTTGCAATTAATAGTATTTGTTGATTTTGTAAAAACAATATTTCTTTATAATAAGGATCTGTTCATACTCATGTCGAAGGGTCCAAAAATAATACACTGACTCTTAAAGACTTATTTAATTGCAAACAATCTAGATGCTTACTGTGATGCAGTGTTGCCAACTCCGAATTTCATTCAATGCTAAAATTTTGCTGAAATTCTGCTAAAATTATGCTAAAACTTGATAAATTCTGCTAAAAAATATGCTAAATGAAAAAAAGCATTATTCTTTCAAATTTAACACGTTCGCGGACAGTAAGTCACACTGTTTGACACAAACATTTTGTATGGAATTTTTGGAACTGTTACAGCAGGTTCGTCATAATTGTGCCATTGTGTACTGTTTATATGTGACACTGAATGCTATGTAAGTCGAATGCTATACCAGCGACGTCAAATATGATACTTTGTTATACCACGTTATGTGACAGCAAATGCTATTGCATATAACTGCTATAGCAGTTCTGTCACATGGTTTAGTTAGCTTGTGATATATTATGACAACGAATGCTATAAGTTGCCTGCTATAGCAGCTCCGTCTAATTTGTTGTACTATAGTATGTAACAATGTGACACGGATGCTGTATTTTATCACCTTTTTTTTCATGTTTTAATCAAAAAATATGTTATTTTTAAAAATATGTCATCATAATATCGGGATTGGTGATGACGGCGGTTGAGACGCTCTAAAATCTACCCAGTCTCTTCCCATGGAGTATCTTTTATGGATGAAGTTGGACCTATCAAGCTTGATAGGTGAAGCTGCTCGTTCGCTTTGTACTGATTGCGGCGACAATGCTGACAGGTTTGGAGATGAAGGAAAAAAGTCGCTTGGTGGCAAATCAACTAGGACAGCTAAATGAAAGTCAGGATCGGCTTGTGGCGCAG
This sequence comes from Eudemis profundana, assembly GCA_947034925.1. NCBI lineage: Eukaryota > Metazoa > Arthropoda > Insecta > Lepidoptera > Tortricidae > Eudemis > Eudemis profundana. Next base: position 36,145,987 of record OX344794.1, read on the forward strand.
TAGCTGGCTCAATTGGTGGCAAAAGGGAAGGCTTTCTTTGCGGCGAAAAAATTAGCGCATTTTGTGCTGAATTAACTTGCTCGCTTCAAGGTGAAGAGGGTGATGATAAGGCTGATTCGTTTCGCAGCACATGAACGGGCTCTCGTCGCGACGAGGAATGTCTAAAGGCGAAGTAAATCTAAACCAAATTGAAAACACTTTTATTACACAGTGCTAAGCAACCTATACACCCATTACGTTGCAAGTAGTAGAACAGAGAACGAACAATATTATAATTCAAAGATTATTACCTAAAATTATTATTACTGTATTAGTTTATCAAAAAATAGGTATCATCATTCATGCCTGCGTTTTAAATCCTTGCCACCATTAACACTAGTTATAGGGCAATAAACAGTTAGTAAATAAGCCTAGTCATTGCAACACACAATATTATGCTAGAAAACCATAGAATAATTGTTACTTATGATGATGGAAATAATGCTTCGAAAAGGCTCCGTAGCTCGAAATTCACCAACATCACCATAGACTACTCAGCGGCGCACTCGCCGGTTGACCAAACAAACTTTCATACAACCGCGACTGCTATAGCATCTGTGTGCATGAGAGGGGGGTACTATAGCCGGCAATACATGTTTAGCTTTTTTGTGTGCAAAAGCATGTAATATGACAGTAAGCGCGTCTGGACTAGAGAAAAAGTGACAGTAAAGATAGATCTACTAGTATTTACTATAGCAAAGCGCATTCTTTAGCATTTGCGCTCAGGAAAGCATCTCAAATCAAGACTGCTATAGAATGCGTGTCACAAAATTTACTCAAAATTCGAATGCTATAGAATGTCCGTCCGCGAACGTGTTAATGTATTGTGATTATTACAGCTTTACAATAATCTTTTTTGTGGCCCATACTTTTTGTGTGTGAGCTTACTATGGGACTAGTTCGATTTGTGTAAGATTGTCCCCTAATATTTATTTATTTATTTATTTATACTAAACTTTCAGCAAAAAAATTGCTAAAGATACCTAAGTAAATTAACAATGTATTAATCGTCATTTTTTTTATATTGCAATCAAAGTAACTTTTTTACTACAGCATACAAACATCATCATCATCAACTGTTCAAAGGTTAACTGAAAGAGATCCCTTAAAGAGATAAGTTTACCTTAGTACATATACCTTTATTTTGCAACCCTGTTCTGTACTTTGTTTTATTTTATACAATAAAGTGTTTACATAAATACTTACAATTATAATGTCAACAGAGATATAGTGTACTATAAAATTTCTAAATGTAAAAAATTATACCAAAAATTATGCTAAATGTAAAAAATTATGCCAAAAATTATGCTAAATGCTAAATGTAAAAAAAATCTGCTAAACCAGTCCAAATTATGCTAAATTTAGCACTGATTCTGCTAAATTGGCAACACTGCTGTGATGTGAGGTGAAGAGAACAAAACTTCTTTGAGACTATATACATTCTAGGAAAAATCTTAATACCAAGTTAAAGGCCGGGAACACCGCCATCTAGAGGTTATTTGTGTTACTATTAATTAATACACATTTATTATTATTGCGCATTTTAACATTATGATAATTGTAGCAAATAATTTTTGGAATAACGTAGTATTTTTTAAAGTCAAAAATAGTGAAAATAAATTTGGAAAAACAGTACAGCTAGCGCCATCTGTTGGCGAACAGCAGTAAACATTAACATCCTTACTTACTCTAAATATTATTTTAATCAGAAACTTTCTATCAGAAAGTGACGTTAGTGACACTGACATATTATATCCACAGACAATGCAAATGTCACGTTCGGAAACCATATATAACCAAAAGCTGTTTCAGTTTACATTTTTACCGCGAATATTTAGATGAAATATTTTAAATGTGTATTCTTGTGGTTTAGTTTGCAATTTATAATAATTGGAAATTGTTTATAATGTGTTATTTGTTATGTTCATGTCAATTTTAAATAAATAAAACTGCAAAATATAGCAAAAATCGTTTTTTGTTTTTTTAATGGCTGAATGCTGTGATGCTGTGGCCCAAATAAATGTGAAATGGAAAAAAATCCATTCCGTGCCAAGTGTCAAGCCGCACCGGAAACGAGGTACTTTGCGGCCTATTTTAAGGCACGTAATGTCAACATTTCATTTCATGCCATGTTTGAGAAAAATACATTTAGATCGGTTTAAATTAATGTGTCCTGACGTTTTTCAGTTTTAGCGACTAAATACGCACTTAATATTACGCAAATCCTTTCGTAATCCTTTGTCTTGGTTTGAATCGTATCCCACGTTGTCATACTGACAGTTTCATTCAATCTAGTTGACGTTATTTACTCCACTTCAGCCATGGCTAGAAATAGATTTTATATCTTGCTATCTAGGTACTTCTTGTTTATGATTAACTAGCGACCCGCCCCGGCTTCGCACGGTGTTTCTCTATTATATTATGCATGTATTTTACATATAAACCATTCTCTTCAATCACTCTTATCTATTAAAAAAAACCGCATCAAAATCCGTTGCGTAGTTTTAAAGATTTAAGCATACATAGGGACAGAGAAAGCGACTTTGTTTTATACTATGTAGTGATGATGATGATGCTTATGTTGTGATGCACTATACTATACAATTTGTATTTATTTATATTACCTCAATATTTCTAATAGATGCTTGTTGAATGTTGTATAACGCATTCACTGCCGGCAACGCATATAGTATGCGTTTTCGATAATTTTACCCCGTGCTTTGAACGCGTCTGTGTGTTCATATATTTAGTGCCAGAAAAGTACCTAGGGCACCTGACGAATGTCCAGGAAAAGGGAGTGGGAGAGGGAATGTGATAAATATAATTAGGTAGTGTTCTAAGGGAAAAAATAATTACCCGTGATCCACCCAGGTGAGCTATAGGCAAAAATGATTTTCTATGGTACACCCAGGTGGACGGCAGGAAAAAACTAATTCCCGTAGTCTACCTTGGTGAACCAGGCAGGTGGACCACGGGCAACAGAGGGTTTCTTTTTCAAGCATTCTGATGTATAAATATCGGTGTTAATTGTCCCGTTAGTGATAAATGCTGAGCGTTTCATCGTCAATAATTAGGCAACTTTTTTTCTCAATCAACAAGGTATACAATAACCTAGAACGTCTAACCGCACGATTATATTGATCCACAGTTTTCTTGGGAGCATTTTGCTTCTTATATGTTGTAATGCCGCATTATTTTTTAATTTTTTGGACAGTTGCTTGACTTGTGCCTACTTTTTTCGCCACATCCCGGGAAGAGATACTCGTATTCTTATCAAATAGCTTGCACACCTTTCATTGTAACTTAACATTAGATTTTCTGGTGGGCTGACCTTCACGCCGCTTCCTATCTATAGTTTCACCTTGTTTAATTTTTTTTAGGGTTCGTTGAACCGTCCTCCGGGTTGTTGATTGATTTTGCCAGATCTAAAGTTGATAAATGAGGATTTTTACTGAATTCTTGCAAATTAATTCGCGTACATTTTTTTTTGTGTAACGCTATTTTCATAGATAAAAAAGAAATGAACGTTTTATAGTTGTATTACGAGCCTTCTAAATTAAAAATTATAAACGAATATTCAAAAGAGGTTCGATGCAACACGCAAAGTAAAAATGTAGGCTACAATTTAATAGTGTTCACCCTTTACTTTTAGGAATTTGTGACCACTATTGATTTTTAGCGACCCGAAATGGTTGTATGGGTTTACTTACAAAACTAACAAGGGAGGCTATTTTTCACTACCCATATCTCTTCCAGTTTTCTGTTCCTGGCTATATCGTTTGTGCGTGCGTGCGCAGCTTTAACATCATGAGTGTCATAGTTTTTGTTTCCGCTGATGCATTAAGGCCTTGATCGCAATGAGCGGCAAACTGGCGTACTCATCCCGTTAGCGATATGAACTGACACTGGTATATTAATAATAATTATTCCTCAAAACCTAAAACTTTCTATAATATAGAATCTATATTATTGTAGGGGCCTAAATATGCTCACATTTTTAATCCGTTGATTTTTTCACAGGGTTCTCGCGTAGCAACAAATTGTCACGTCATATGCGCGTCCACACCGGTCACAAACCTTACAAGTGCACTTACTGCGACAAAGCGTTTTCACAGAGCAACGACCTGACACTACACGTCCGCAGGCACACCGGAGATAAACCGTACATCTGTGAGGTGTGCGGCGACAGATTCATTCAGGTAGGGAATCCGACCATGAGAGCGCAGTGAAACTATTCACTGTACCTTTTGTACATACGTGTTTGCGCGGAATCACGATGGGACGGTGGAAGTTCTCTAACATATCTTAGAACGCTATCTTAAAAAGCCGAGCCGGCTGAAAGCGAAGACGCTTTTCTGACTTATCGAATGCGTGCACTCTAGCTGCGACTAGTACTAAGGCCAACCACTCGATGCTGCACGTTCACCGCAATAAGGGACAAGGTAAGCCAAACTTCTGCGGAGGCCGTTTGAAATGCTAATAAATAGGATCAATCGATTGAGATAAGACGTTCATGTTGTGTTGTGTAGTTTCAGAAGATCATCAAATGATTTTGAATGATTAGCATGGGAGGCACGGGCGAAATGTTCATCTGATTTTTGTTATAAAATGCTCTATTTTCCCATTATTTTGGTCTACTTCTAGTCACAAATGTCGACGTCTGGCACCTCGGAGCGGTTGCGTTTGCCCAGGGGAGGAGTGTAAATATGCAAGACATTCAGGAAAAATATCTGATTGCCATTTCTTGCGAATATCATATTTTGCTAATATCGTGTTTTGAGAATAGGTATCATATTTTGCTAATATGTTTTGAGAATATCATGTTTTGCGAAAATGCTGTTCAGCGACGGAGGCGCCACAAGGGTAGTTTTGGGTTTAATCTTTAGTTTTTTTTATATTAATAGTGACATTACAGTGACAAAATAATGTTACGCCTTTTGTTTACATAGTTAGCAAATTCTATTGACGGCGACTTTAGCTCGTTAGTGGGTGTGTCACTGGTGAAAAAACTCGAGTGGTCTCTAACCTAAAAGTAATTAAAAAAATTAACATAAGTGCATTTAGATTTATTTATTTATTTTTTTGTATGAGAAAATGAAAATGTAATTGATGTAAAATAATCATCTTAGGGCATTTCTCCAGAAATATGTCTGCGACTCATTCATCTGTCTCCATACATTTAGTATGAAAAAGGGCCAGATGAATGAGGTGACCGCAGACATATTTCTGGAGAAATGCCCCTTAAGTATATATACAATGTTTGTGACGCACGCTAAAGTCGGTCGGCTAGAAAAAAATGTACGAAAGTTAACTTTTCGTTTTTTTTTATTAAAAAAGAAAAATTGAGTTTAGGGGGCTGAAATTTTGCCAATTTATTCCGATTATAAAGCCACACCATCTATAAAAATTAAAAGACAAAAATCGACAGGCGCAGAATCACTTAGCTTATCCTGGCACGGCCTTTGAATCTGCTTATGTCTGCCCAGCCAGCACAAACCTTCTGAGTAAGTTTTTTTTAACAGCAGTCATAGAAACTAATTGCTGAATATGACTACCGTAATAAGCTCATTAAGCGCTTACTCAGATGTTATTCAAGCAGTTTGGGCACAAAATTATACAGCTAATAGCTGTGTAATAGCAATGTAACAGATTAATAAGTTTTGAATTGTACGACAAGCTGAGTATCTTCTGCATAAAAGCATTTTTGTTCTTTTATGCAAGTATTACAGCTCTGTTATCCAGACGATGAATGAATGATGAATGAACTTTATGCTTATGTCCTTCAAAGCTCAGATATTCAGATGATACACAGCGTTTTTATCAAGAAATTAGTCAAGTTAAGTTGAAGTTGACAGATTCGAATACAAAAGTCGAAATAAATGGCCGAATTATTAATGTCCCGGTAAGTAAATAATTTTACCCTTATTGAATGCTTAAAGTGATAAATTGTAGGTGCGCATGCAACTTTACCGTGTATTTATATATGCATTTCGTGTAAAATTTTCACGCGCTCACCTGATAAGCCGGGTTTTTAAGAAATAAATAACACGTCGTCTATTGGTTAGTTTTTACGAGTGAAATATTTTTTATGTTGTATGCAATTTAAGGGTTCAAAAATAACCTTGGTATACTTTTTACAAGAATATTATACCGATTTCGTTATTATAATTGAGTATTCGAGTATAAAATTTCACATCAATTAATAGGTTATGTTATTCATTATGGCAACACTCATTATGAATAAAATCTGCTGGCACAGCGGCTATTCGTCTAATGTCTACATAACAGACCTTGTGTCCACTTATTCAGTTGTTCTCTGGTTGAAAGTGGTCTGCACACAACATATTTTCGATAACTGTTCTACTAGCCGCATAAACGCTGACTAATGTTCCAGAATAGTTCTTCTAGCTTAAAAAAGGTCTACTTTTGAAAGAAAGAAAGAATCACATTTATTACGGAAGAGATAACAGCACCAATACAAAAGGATATATTAAAAAATAAACAACATGGAGAAGAAGAGATAAATAAAACTAAGTAATACAAGTTTCCCTAATTACAAGAACTAATGGTGCTGCCAGGTCAACCGCAAAAGGACACCACTCAGCATGTGCTGCGGCATCGTGATGATGTCTCAGCGCTGGTCTTCCGTGGAGCCTCAGGGCACGTAGTTGACACAGCAACAAGTATCAAGGACAATTTAGTCTTACATTGCTAGCGAAAGCGGAATCATTAAATGGCTCAACAGTTAAAGTACATGAGTGTTAAGTGTGTGTGTGTGTGTGTGTGTGAATGAATGTGAGATCAGGGATGATATAAAGAAAAAAATATGACGAATTATAAAGTTTTTCTTAAATACCTTAAATAACTTTTCTTAAATACCCAGCAAACTTCTGCATAAGAATCTGTTACTTTTGCTTTTAACTGTGGTAAAAGCTGCACATGACGGTAATTTCGTACTTAAAGCGGCATAAAGTAGATATAACAGCTACCTTATTTCTGTTAAGTCACTATATGCTTCATAACAGAAACAACGCCTACTTTATACAGCAGCTGTGTAACTGTCTAGATGTGGTGTGTAATACAGCTAAAAAAGAACAGAACCTCAATTATTCAGCACTATGCTTGATAATGACATCTTATACCAGTGTTATACAAAAGGCTACACAAACTCTTGAGTAACAGGTCTTTCCTGATGACTATTCAGCTTTAAGAAATAAAATCGGCAAATTACAGAACTAACTCAGCTAATAGTGTTATTATAGCAAAAAAAAACTTTAAGACAGAACTTGGCAATACAAACAGCTTCTATACATATATAATAAAGCTTAACCCTGCATAAGGTTAAATTATTGGCCAGATATCCGGCTTGTGCGCTGCCTGGGTGTTTTGTTGGTCAGGATTTATTTGTAATAATTAAAACACTAATTTGACTCATGACGCCATCTTTATTTCCGCTGTCCTCTAAGCACAAACGCATACCTAGTCTTATAAAACTGGTCCGTACACTAACACCCTCAATCTATAACAATGCCTTTGCTTTGTCATTAGTTACGAATTACGATACTATTAAGTCCTGACTTAAATTTTGTGTAGTAGTTTTTAATTTTGTATTGGATAGGTATTTGCTCTCGGCGGCCTATTATCTCTAGGTTTATGGGGGCGCTGATTTGTGACGTGACCTGCCATCTTGTAGTTTGAAATGCACGCCATTTTTGACATTACCACAGCCAAAACTAAGGTTAAGGGACAACGGGTATTGCAATTGTTATTCTTAATAGTTTTATTATTATCTTTTTGTTTAATATTATTCGCTGAACTCACGGTAACTGCTATGAAGATACGCTCTTTTGTTGTTGTAATTTTTTACATCGTATTTAATATATAGTTACGGCTATGGAACCCTACACTGAGCATGGTCCGACATGCTCTTGGCCAGTTTTTTGATATATTTTTTTTACTTTTCAACATAGTCTCCTTGTAAGGCCATACACTTGTCCCAACGATGCTTCCATGATTTTAACCCGTCCAAGTAGTAGTTGCCGTCTTGCTCTTCAAAATAGGCGTTCAAGCTGGCAATGATCTCTTCGTTACTTGAAAATCTCTGTCCACCGAGCCAAGTTTTGAGTCTGGGAATAGGAAAAAGTCGCTGGGAGCCAAATCTGGTGAATACGGTGGATGGTCAATGATTTCGTATCGAAGCTCCTTAGTTTTGGCCATGGCGACTGCTGACTTGTGAGATGATGCGTTGTCTTGGTGGGACAGTACTTTCTTTTTTTTCAAATGTGGCCGTTTTTTCTCTATTTCTTCCTTCAGCTTGTCAAGTAACGATAAATAATAAGCTCCCGTTATTGTTTTTCCTTTTTGTAAATTGTTTTGGAATTGACTCAAAATTGCTGCTTGTTTTCCGTTTGAGATCATCCATTTTTTAATAATATTTTTACCGCTGTCACCCAAACACCCCAGTGTGTGTTGCAGCATAACCGGTTTTAAATTAAAAAGAAAACACCGAGTTACACGTACAAAATATAATATAAAGAAAAGGAAAACACTTAATACATAAAACAACTTACACTCCAACGGGCATTACAAAAACATAAAAGAAACACTAATAATTCCGGCGTTCACGAATACGGAAAGGCAAATTCGGGATTACAAAGGAACGGGTAATTTGGACGTACGGGCCGAGTAGTAAAGAATGCAGATTTTAGGGTGGCGGACCACAACGGCGGTAGGGTCCCACGCGCGTGAAGAGACCTGACAGCGGGTATGAAAATAAATGACGAAAAGTTGGCCGAACCAGGAAACTAGCGTGAAAATGCTCTTTTGGAATTTTGAAGAGACCGCACGTGAGCAAAGCTCGTTCTGTGGACGTCGAGCGCCAACCGCGACCTACCTAGTCTGTTGGTGTGTGCACACATAAACTGAACTAAGGTACCAAGTCTCGATCGGAAGCCCTACTGTCACCTGTGGTACGATTTGAACGGAGAGCAGTCAAGCAAGGCGAACCCGCGTAAGGGCCCTACTCGGGCGTAAGGCCCGACCGGCTTGCGCCAACGACAGGATGTCCGCGCGGATCCGACGACAGTCCCACGCGTGCGGGCTAGGAGATTGATCAGGAACGCGCCGCTAGCCGCGCCCCTTCCACCGTGGCGACCCCTCGACGGAGGCGCCTAAGCTTCAGAACAATATAGCAGGCTCCCGTGGGGAAGTTACTGCAACAAATTACACACTATTAACACTACTGTCGAACTACGTAGAACTACAAACAGAAACGGAGCCTTGCCAATGGGACTTACCGGTTTCCAGCCGAAAATGCCAAAATAATGTCCGCGCCCACGGCTCCACAAGCCTGGCGGGAGGTGGCCACGCCACCACCAAGATATGGAGACCGGACACGCCAGAGACGTTCGGGCTTGCCACAAGCGCCACGCAACCAAAAAAAACGCTACGGCACTGTGCCGCCAAAAAACTGATCGGCCTCACGGACCAACAACCACAAATCAAACGTGCAACAATCACGAAGAAAAAAACTTCCACGCCCCAGCGACGTGTTCTCAAAGCTCGTCTATGTCAAAGAATGAATAAAAATCCCCTTGACAGGACGTCATACAAATCCAAACCTAAATTTAAAATTCAAATACAAAACAGACAGCATTGACAGCCCCGACAATAAACCTAAAAAACAACCATGCAGTTTATGCTGCAGTGTGCACTATGATTCACAAATTCGTTACGACAATTTAAGGAAATATTACCCTTGCATCTTTTTGTTGTGAAACATTTCCAGAACGAGTTCTTATTAACGTAAATCTTTTTCGGTGATATTGACGATCATTTTACAGCATTGACACTCCGCCCCTTTTCGTAATAATGAATACAATATCACTTGTAGGATATACATTTGAAGTAGACATTATGAATACCCGCCCGGGGTGTAATGGCGTGAACACTGGACACTTGATTATCAATTACTCGTAGTCGCTCGTAATCGCATTAAATACTAACCTTATGTGCATCACTGAATCTTAAAACGAGTATAGTTATATGTATGTCGAACAGATGGCAAATCTGTCAAAAAACATTCATATTTTTAAAAAACACTTTTGAACTTTTGTCTGTAGGTATTACTAAAAAGTCTGTTTGATTTTAGGATATTCTAGATGTCACGTGATGTCTAACTGTGAAATGAGAAATGAAAGTCTTATTTGGAAACCAGTTGTAAACAAAGACATTTAATTCCTTTCCGACACCTGGTTGCGAAACTCCACTGTCATTTACGGTAGTTATGGTTCAGGAATAGAATTTCTTTTTGGGCGACTAGTTGCGTAACAAGATTATTTCTTATTTTTTAACAACTGGTTACGAAACTTAGTTGCCAAAACGGCCGGAGGGGAGAAAAAACATGTCTGAAGTACTTGACTTCTTCCAATTTGTACTGAAATTTTATTTTGTTATATCTTACATTTTTCTTTTGCCCTTTCAAATACTTTAGTTAGAATTTTGTCATGTTCCTCTTCATTTTCGGCAAAAATTAAAAGATCATCACAATAAATCACAAACCCTGGAATATCTCCAAATGTACGCTCATTGTATTTTTGAAAAATCTCAGGCGCCACTGATAATCCAAACAGTAATCTACAAAATTTATAGCATCCCAATGCAGTACTGAAACTACACAAATCAGTTGAATTTTCTGCCAATTTAATATTGTAAAATCCGTCTGATAAAATGACAGAAAACACAGCCCTCCGCAATAAAGAAAACCTTTCGAATAAACTCTAGATTAAGCGGGATTGCGAGCTACACAAGAGTTGAAACTCGAAAAAATGAGGTAACTAAGTCGTGTATTGATCATATATTCGCACGATCCCGCTTGCAAGATGTTTACTGCGGGGCGCTTGCAACTAAACTGGCCGACCATAAAATGACCGCGGTAGCGATGGTGTGTGGACGCCACGTACAGGATGCTCCTAATTATGTTACAAAAATTAATTACAAAAAATTACAAGATGAGCTTGCATACGTTAATTGGACATTGCCCACAGAAATGGACTGCCCACTGGCCATATATAAGTTTATCCAAAATAATTTATCCAATTGTTATGAAAAGTGTAAATACACTACTAAACAAAGCGAATCAAAGCGGAATAAACAACCGTGGGTATTTGGCAAGGTATCCATAGAATGCAAGAAACGAGATGTTTTATATCTAAAATGGCTTAAGGACACAAATAATATGGTTAACCGCCTTGCATATAATAAACAAAGAAATAAAACAAATAAACTAGTAGAAACCCAAAGAAATATATATTACAAGCGTAAAATAGTCAATTCGGAAGGGGATATGAGAAAACTTTGGCAAATTTTGAATGAAATGTCAGGCAAAATATCTACATCTAAACTCTGATAAGACTGTCGCTAATATGTTTGCTAACAGTTTCAAGCAAACAGTACAAAATATAATACCCAACTGCAGTACACCATTACTTAATCCGGATACTTTTAGGAAACCCATCGATCGGTCAATGCTAGTTAAAAAAGCAACACCTAAAGATATTTATAAAATAATTATGAAGACCCATAGTAACAAAGCACCAGGAATAGATAGCGTACGAGTTATGGACCTCAAGCCCATAGCAGACAAAATCTCGGCAGCAATAGCGCATCTCATAAATAGTAGTCTGACCTGTGGCTTATTTCCCGACGAGCTCAAAGTAGGGCTAGTTCGACCAATATACAAAGGGGGTGATACAAAAACCTGTTCGAACTATAGGCCTATCACAATGCTCCCTATCCTAGACAAAATTATTGAAAAGTAGCCTACGTAAATGAGATGAACAATTGCGTGGAAAATTGTAGTGTATACCAATTCGCGGACGACACTTGTCTTGTAGCTGCGGATAAAGATGTAGGTCGAGCACAGGAAAACTTACAGAATGATTTTAATACAGTCTGTAAGTGGTCCCACGACGCAGGCTTAGTTCTAAACGCGATAAAAACAAAATTACTGCATGTCCACTCCAGCCAATCAAGAACGGTACGGGCAGTGAACATTGTGGGACACGACCACCAGTGTCTGCACTCTGGAGCAGGGACCACAAATAACTGTAAATGCGCGCCACTGGAACAAGTCTCTAAACAAAAGTATCTGGGCCTTATAATTGACAACCGACTCAATTGGGGTGACCACATCGACACAGTCTGCACCAAGCTGCGTGCAGTTATGGCGAAGCTGTATATTTTACGTAATCGAATACCCTATAAAATTAGATTAGACGTCTATAATGCCCTTGTTGAAAGCATAATCTCTTACGGCCTGAGTAGTTACGGTCGTACCTTTAAGTCATATCTTGACAAAATATATAAGCTACAGGTTAGACTACTAAAGATGATAGTACCATATAATATTAAACAGCAGTTGAAACAGGATACTGAATTATTCGCCATTTGCAAAGTGCTTCCGGTCCACACTAAATTCAGATACCAAATATTAAAAGAACAATATTTTAGAAACGAGATACAGCAAGTAATATCACACCCAAAAATTACACGACAAATTACAAATCGCGTACTAAAGAAACCCCAATTTCAAAACTTTTACGGACGAAGAACTTCAGAATATATTGTACCAGACTTAATAAATAAATTACCAAAATCATGTAAAAATAATATAACACCCACAAATATAACAAATACTTTAAAAAACGAATTGCTCAAACAATTAACACGTTGAACGCGGCAATCCATTTCAACAACTTACGCTCAGTGCGGTACGCACCATATTTGACTGGTAACATTTTTTTCTGCTGGTGCGATACAAGTCAATTATGCCCAGTAACTGGCTTGCGATGTTTAGCTTAAAATATCTTTATTAGTTATATCAATTTTGAATTTTGAGTTTTTAATAGCAAGCCAATAAACTGAATGACCTAAATTTATCGTCGCCGCTAAATATTGCCCTGGGTTTAGAAATTATTAACCATTTAATTTACAGGACAAAACTGACCTGTATCGCATCATGGGAACAGGTATGGGGATATAGTATCGATATATTAATAGTGAGGGGAAATAAATCATAACAACGATATCGATGTTATATTTTTATTTATAGTGTAAGAACTTAAAATTACAAGTTTGAGTGAGACTTAATTTTCACAATAACAATAACGCCAACCTGCGTCTAAGTGAATCACTGCACTGGCTTGTAATGACGCTTCCTGAGGTGCGATACAAGGCAGAAGCATACAAGTCAATTTTGACTGGTATCGCACTGATTGAATATTTTTTCCAACTAGTGCGTACAAGTCGTATTTGTCTTGTATATGTTTGAGTGACCTATGATGTAGGGTTTAAAGTGAGAAGCAGAAATATATACTTGACTCTTTCGTACTACAAGGATTTCTATAAGGAATCACTGTCGCACCAGCGAGAAATCGCCGAAACTCTGCCGTCGCACCGAACGAAAGTCCGTTACAAGTCAGAAATGGGTTGTACCGCAGTCAACGTGTTAAACCCTAACAATTAAAAAAAATAGTAAATAAAATCTTACAAACAAACCAAATCAACATCTACGACAAAAATAACACAAAATCCGAGCATTCTGTATCGCGGCGATGGGCGAGCGCAGACCGGTCTATTGTTCTGCAGCGCATCTGGCGATAACGAGCAAGACATTTGCGTTTAACTATTGGACTTATAATTTAGAATAAGTAATACTCGAATACGAGTTATACGAGCATATTATTGATGTTTTAACCTTTAAGTCTGTCTGTATGTAGTGCTATAAGTTTATCTATAGCGGAATGAAGCATCGAGACAAACCAACTTGTGGTTTAACGATGCTATTGTAACAGAAATATGTAATATTTATGTAAAGACAATAAATAAATAAAAAAATAAAAACCTGTTTAGGTTCGTAAGGTGCCTTACGTTCCTTAGAGCGGAAATAAAAGCTCCGCGAAGCGGGGACTCGTCGACTTACTGGTGTGTAGTTATTTTTAAAGAAAACCGTAATCAAAACCCCCTTTTCTGTCCAGGTAGGTTCGTTAGTTACAAGAAAAGTTGATTAGGTTAAACCTGTTACCTCTCCGGAAACGAACTGCTACCAAATATTAGTATACCAACAGTAGCAACTATTACGCTACAAACTAATCAATGCGTAAAGGAATACTACATACAAATGAATAAATAAACATTGAATATCCCCATATCACAGGCACGCCTTGCCTTGCCAAACTAAATATTTAGTTTCTAATTTTTCAATTCCGTTCGTCGTTTCAGAATCGAGAAAACTTTCTCGGAGGGTGGTAAAAACAGTGGCCTTACTAGTAGGTTTTGTTTTTGCATTTCAACACTAGTTCCTCTTTTCTATGCAGTATATTCTTAAGCAATTCGTAGCCTATGAAGACGTTGAAGTTATCCGTTTGATTCGGTTGTCCCTAACCCCACGAATGATGTATTTAAGACGAAGTAAATCATTATTTAATTTAATTTAAGCCGATTTTACTAAAACATGTATATAGGTAGTATTTTTAATCCTTAAGAGCTGTAGAATAAAGTGCTCAAATGTCTAAAACTGAAGCCGATGGGAATGGAGTTATATTGATGCCACGACGTTGTGCCTGTGCAATAATTAATGGTTATTTAAAGTTTAAACATGCATTATCTCTCATTTTTTTATACTCCTGGGAGTTAAATGTTGACATTTTTCTTGTTTTGTTTCAGGGAACATCATTACATAATCACCGGCGTGCCCATGGTCACTTTCCCGCATCTTCATCTGATCCACACTCAAATGTCCAAGGACTTACATACACATCAATTACGCCACATGGCTAAGACAGATGCGGCTTGAGCTCTTTACTCGCAATCGTATAATTAAATATAACAAATATATTTATTCACTCGTTTATAAATAAAATGTATACTAAATTACCTATATTTTATTAAACCTGTCGAAGCTCGATACGCCGAATCTCTATGAGACGAAATCGCCTATAGCTCACAATAAAATCCCGTTCCCTTCACTTCAAAAACCTCCATAAACACCCATTTTCTGGGGGTACCATCCTTTTCTCGATGCCATTCAGGCTATATAAAACTAGAACCCTAAATTTTCAGAGATGTATAGGGCACAATAAGACTTAAATATATTCTCAATATCATTCAATTTGAACGTGCAGTTTAAGAACTATGACACGTCAAAGTTCCTTAGTTTTGTCACTGATTGACTGACTCACTGACTGAATGGTCATCTTAATTCTATTGCTAGCAGAGCTATAAGCTCCAAATTTTAAGCATAATTCTGCCGTCCTAGTCTAAAAGGCGACTTTTTACTATGAATTTCCATAGCAAAAAGTCGCCTTTTAGACTAGGACGGCAGAGTTAGTTTTTAGCCTATCAAGTAAAATCTAAAAATATTGCAATTTCAGTCACACCTGCACACATAAGTTTGTAATCCTACACAAATACATGCGATTACAAAGTTAGTTTTGTAGTTCAAATTGGAAATAGAATGGATTGGAATTTAATGAACAAAGAAAGACCGCTTACAAAAAGAAATGAGATCCCATCAAAAAAAATTCATTTAAGGGCTTTTTTATTTAAAGTGTGTTCTTACCTGACAGTTAGCAGGTCGTCACAGAACTGACGATTAGTATCAAACTCCATACATTTCGTAACGGACTGACAGGTTAGACGGTATTTGAACATAGCTTAAGTTTCGCCTAGCCGTAGATTTTAAAATAAAAATGCCCTTAAAAAGACGCACGCAGTTCTTCTACAACAAAAACCGGGAAATGGTAAATTTTTGCCTATTTTCTTATTTAACTTCAAAACTATTGATATAAATATTATAAAAAAAATGAATTTGAGATTCTCACAGTGAGCCCTTTCATTTAATATGTCACATCACACGATGTAGTTAGCAAACTTTTTTTTTTAACCCTTTGACCGCCACCGACGGCCACAGCCGACAACGGAAAATCGTGATTAACACGCCAGTGACGGCCCTGGCCGTCAACGTTTTTTTAATGAAAACCTATTGAAAAACAGCCCACTTTTATATTGGCATTAATTCTTTACCCATCTTTATTTTACCCCTGTGGCGTCAGTGGCACGGCGAATCGCCCTTGGGCGGTCAAAAGGTTAATTTTCTAATTGTGGCCCCGATGATAAAAATTCATATATTCTCGTGACATGTCGGTGTTTGTACCAAATTTCAACTCAATCAGACCAGTACTTTCGGAGCAAATTGGCTGTGACAGACAGACACACGAGTGATCCTGTAATGGTTCCGATTTTTCTTTTTTAGGTACGGAACCCTAAAAAGTGTTGAGATGTAATGTTAAACCAAGTTATACCACAGAACTTGATTTTCACCGACTTGCCTATTATTTACCGCGGAGGAACACATTTCATAGCTCTCAAATAAAGAACCCTCCACGGGTACTGACTTGGTTTTTTTTAGGGTTCCGTAGCCAAAATGGCAAAAACGGAACCCTTATAGTTTCGTCATGTCCGTCCGTCTGTCTGTCTGTCTGTCTGTCCGTCCGTATGTCACAGGAATTTTACTCAGAAACTACATGATGGATATTGATGAAATTTGGCTTATGAGCCGCTACTTAGTTTGGTATATAAATAATTAAAATAAATATTTTTAGGGGAGGCACTCCATACATGTTTAAGACAGTAAAAAAAAAATTTTTCAGCAAATATCAACGTGTGGTACATTGTTCGACAGCTCTTTAAAAAACACTATAAGGTTCCTAAGTAATGTTTTTGATTAAGTGAATGTATTTGGAAATAATCGCTCCGAAAGTTGTGTAAATTGTGTCCCCCCCCCCCTCTATTTTCTAAACCGTGCGTCCGAAAAATATGAAAAAAATCACGAAGGTAACGCTTAATTAATACTTTCAACGAAAATTATTTTCAACAAAATCGAATTAACCGTTTTTGAGTTATTGCCGATAAACTGCGCTTCTCAACAAAAGGACGTAATTGCTATGAAGATACGCTCTTTTGTTGTTGTACTTTTTTACCTTATAGTTGCGGCTATGGAACCCTACACTGAGCATGGTCCGACATGCTCTTGGCCAGTTTTTTGTTGTAGAAGAACTGCGTTGCGAGACTAGCATCGTTTTACATGTAATGTTTTCATTTAGGAATTGTTGAATTCCTAAAATGTTGAGTTTGCAAGAAGTTGAATTTGCAGCATGTTGAATATTAAAATGTTGAGTTTGTAATAATTTGTATGCGTTGGTGTGGAAGCCTTGCTCGGTCACTGTCTGTCGCGGAGTCAAGAAGTGAGCTTAGCCTTAGAGTGGAGGCTGAGCTATACGCGTGGAAAATTAGTTATTGCCAACATTAGTGTCACCGAGTGAAACATTTTTTTTTTCAATAAGTTTTATAAGAACGGCTGGATTTAATTGTTTTTTCTAAAAACATAGGCTTACTTCTTCATCTACATCTTTCAAGAAATCATCTGATGGGGGATAGTGGCTGTTGTCAAACGTTTGAGAACGCATGTCTTCCAAGATTATCTCGGCTGCAGCTTTAACAACAGTGAGCCGTTCTAGAAGCGCGCTCTTTCTTTCATCGTTCCAATTATTATACAATATTTTGTTTTTAATGTTTCCGAAAGTCAAGATTGGGCTGTGATAATAAGGACCAACCTTAGTTATGTTAATATTTTCCCTATATCGCTTTTTAAGATGCGTTTCCACAGTTCTCACATCGGGCTTGTAGTCACCAGTGACGTGATCTGTAAGGGGACCGAAGTCCGAAGGAGTTAGAAGTATTACGTATATATGAAGTGATTTAAGAAACTTCTAAAGCGCGTTGTAGAACCGTGGAGATGACTCTTTGTTTGTTATCTGGATGTGTGAACACAACGGAAAATCTGGCATTTTTTTTTAGGTTTTTGAAGGTTAATATCTCTTTTGAGAATCAATTTATCGTAAAAAGGAAAACATAGAAACATATCAATAGTAGCCATAGATTTTTGGACAAAAAATGATTGCTCTGCTGGCATTATCCAGGGAGGAAACAGGGGACTACGTTTGTATGGAAAAACTGCCCTCCTGTTTCCTCTTATTGATAGCTTTTACTTTGCTAAAATTGTTTTATGATTTTAACTAACATAATATATGAATACAAAAACATGATTAAGATTAATAATTTATTGGAACAGTACCTAAAGTAGTACAAACAGCAACACACTTAACTGCCCATTAAAGACAGAGCAGAGAGAAAATGATAACGATTGAAAGAGATATATATATTTGTATTATGTCAACTTCAAATCAAATAAAGTTTGCGTATGTGTAATGTGCCTTTGAGCTTTGTCATTGTAGTTGTTTGGGCAAAGTTTTTTTTCCATACTGTAAATAAAGGTTTTATTTCAACAAGACAGGTGAATTTGTCAAAATTATGATTTAGCTTTCAGACGAACGTTGGGATGAAATAAACTAATTATATTGCTTATGCTATTTATATTTATTATTCATTCATTATTTTCCATGAATTCAATAATATGGCATTAATGTCAATAATGACGTTGGATCAGCCATAAAAGAAAAATTATTGCTTCAAAACTCTTTTGAATAATAGCCAATTTATACTCATAATTCTCATAAACACACGCACACATGCATAACACGACGCCTTCAAGTGTGATTCTCTTTCTTGCAGTATTTCCCATTTTTGAAGTGTATAGTTAACTGTGTTGCTGTTTGTATATAAAGAAAAAAAATAAAAAGTACAAAAATAAAGTTTTTCAATAACAGGTCAAAACTTAGTAGTAATGTACAACATTAAACAGATATTTACCTTTATTTTAAGGTGCAATTTATGTAGGCTTTGGCGATAGAATCCTGCGGCGGCTCGTATCTGTTTGGAATATCTGTTTATATTCTGTAATCTGTGCTTCAGTGAAGTGAAGTACCTTGTGATAGTTGTGATATACCACATTTTTTGTTTTGTTATCGGGCGCAAGAATAAATAAAGTAGATGGTTTGCTGACACGTGAACATGCCACGTACAATTGACCATGAGAAAAACATGAATTTTCTAAATTCAGACCACAAATACTGAAGGATTGTCCTTTTGATTTGTTTATCGTCATGGTGAATGCAAGACGTATCGAAAATTGAATTCGTTTAAACTCAAATGGCATATCGGTTGGGATCATTGGAATCCTCGGAATGAGGACTTCCTCACCTTTGAATCTCCATCGTCGCGTGAATCACATTGGTCATCAGTTTTCTTATCACCAAACGTGTTCCATTGCATAGTTTCGGTTGGTTTAGATTTCGAAGCATGATGACTACCGAGTCAACCTTTATTTATAAATTGTGTGGTGGTAAGCCAGGCACCTCCAAGGAGTTTAAAAATTCAGTCGAATAGTTGGTGACTTCGTCTTCGTTAGTTACACAGTCAATAGATTTGAATGTATGCAGAGTACCAACTATTTGATTCTGAATTGCAAAGTTTAATTCATCCACATCTTTATTTTTAGCCGGTAAAATAGCTCGCTCACTCAACCATTCGTTATTTTTGTGGTTAGTAATGATGTTTGGGAATACTCTGTCGATAAGCTCGTCTTTTGATGAGATAAAATTACAAAAATTCGATGGGAATGAAATCAATCCGCTCGATTCGTCAACAGGAATACGGCCATTACCGATAGTCAGCAATTGCTTGTAGAAATCTTCAGCAGATGGATCGTTCAGCAATGCTACTCTCATGTTTGCTACCACCTTGTGCAATGATAATTACTATGTTAATTATATCTTTGGTTCATAATGTTGGCCACAACTTTTACATGCCCTTCGGTTGTTTTGACGCTCTATCCACTTATTGCAGTAAGGGCAATGCATGTTAAACTTATTCTTTGTATTTATTATTTAATATCACCTGTATGCGTATTTTTTTCCAATAAGCTGCTACAATGAGATTGACAACAGTGAGTTGTCACACGCTAAAATGATGGCTAAGTGGCCAGTGTCAATATCTGTACATTAAAGAGGAGAGAAAAGGTATGTACGTCTCTACGGTGACGGATTGGTAACCACTTGAGCTGCGTGCGATGGAGGACACGTGGTTGAATTTGCGGAGACCGAAAATATACCGAATGCAGACATTTTGCAAACGCTCAAGCTTGTCAAGCAGTTCCTCCTTTAAATCAAGGAACACAGTATCCCCGTAATCCAGAAGGGGGGGGGGGGGGGGGGGGTAAAAAAGAGCGAGCAAGAGTAATCTTTGTTTGAAGTGGGAGGACATTTTGTAAGCGCTTTAGAGAGTGCAGAGAAGCAAAGAATATCGACCACATGGGCTGACCAGGAAAGATTCATACTAAAGCCTACTTCTATGTGACGTGCTACCTATATGCCCCGTTTCCACTTGCTCCTACTCGGTTCTCCTACTGGTAGGAGCACGAGGACCTGCTCCTACCGATAGGACCATAAGGATAAGCATATCCTCGTGCTCCTACCAATGGACAATCACGTACAACAAATATTGTCACTTATTAATTACTAATATCATTACGAGGAACGCCTTTACGCCTTTCAAGGATATATTTATGGGGTAAATTCAGCAGCAGTCAGCCATGAACATTTTTTGCTGGTTCGAGTATGACAAAATTAGAGGAATGTGAATTTAGAAGTTACTAACTACTGATGAAATTATTTATCCTAGATATTTTATACGTTTAAAGAAATAATTCAAACTCTGCTCAGTACAAAATACATATAATATACTCTCGTGAAACTACCTTTTATTTTCATGAACTTTTTCTATATCTGTAGGCTTATGATGCTAGGTTTTGTCAATGAATAAACAAATGATAAAGCATCCGTCATGTTCTGACAATCATGTAAAAATGCGAGTGACGGATGCTATATCACATTATGAAGAGATGACTAGCTTATGGGTAAGAAAAATATAACAATGTTGTCATTTTGTTATGGTAATTATGATTTTTGGATTAAGGGAAAAATTACCCATTTTTTTAATTGAATTATTTCGCTTGACTTCGTTTATTTACCAGATCCGTGATTCATACTTTTACTGTCAACCGGCTAAATTCATATAAGTACCTAATATGTTTTTTGACTAAACACTCAAGACAAAATCATTTCAATTCAATCATATTTAAAAAGATATGTAATGAACTAGCTTATGCCCGCGACTTCGTCAGCGTTGTAAATTATAATTAGGCAATTATACTCTTTATAAATAGTTTCTGATATTTGTTCATAAACTTGGTTGTAATTAAACAAAACCCTCAAATATTGGGCCCAAAACTGCACATTTTCCGCGAAAATCAATTATTTAGTCCATTTAAGGATTATTTCCAAAAAACTTAATTCACCTCATAAACCACCCGTTACTTACATACACAAAAAACACTCTACTAATTGCTACATGCTACGCATGGAGTTTCAAACCTTTTACTTTAAAAATTGTACGGTCCCTAAACAAACTTTCAACCCCTACTTACTCAACCCGTTTGGGAGATAAATTTTAATGAATGATGAATTCATTTGTGTTCTATTCATTTCAATTAGTCTTCCACTTAAAAAATCGTTTAGTGCCTATGCAACATTTCAACCCCCATTTAACCCCTTTCAGGGATGAATTTCAAAAAACCGTGAAATTACTTTCCTGTGCTCATATTGAAGGGTCTATTTACAAAGTCTCAGATCTCCAACTTTAAAAATCGTTTGGCGCCTTGCCTATACAAAGTTTCAACCCCCATTTAACCCCTTCCGGGGATGAATTTCCAAAAACCGTGAAATTACTTCCCTGTACTCATATTGAAGGATCTATGTGCGAAGTCTCAGAGCTCCAACTTCAAAAATCGTTTGGAGCCTATACAAAGTTTCAACCCCCATTTAACCCCTTTCGGGGATGAATTTCAACAAAACCGTGTAATCACTTCCTTGTACTCATATTGAAGGATCTATTTACAAAGTCTCCGATGTCCAACTTCAAAAATCGTTTGGTGCCTATACAAAGTTTCAACCCCCATTTAACCCCTTTCGGGGATGAATTTCCAAAAACCGTGAAATTACTTTCCTTTGCTCATATTGAAGGATCTATGTGCGAAGTCTCAGAGCTTCAACTTCAAAAATCGTTTGGACCCTATACAAAGTTTCAACCCCCATTTAACCCCTTTCGGGGATGAATTTCCAAAAACCGTGAAATTACTTTCCTGTGCTCATATTGAAGGATCTATGTGCGAAATCTCAGAGCTTCAACTTCAAAAATCGTTTGGACCCTATACAAAGTTTCAACCCCCCTTTAACCCCTTTCGGGGAAGAATTTCAAAAAACCGTGAAATTACTTTCCTGTGCTCATATTGAAGGATCTATGTGCGAAGTCTCAGATCTCCAACTTCAAAAATCGTTTGGTCCCTATACAAAGTTTCAACCCCCATTTAACCCCTTCCGGGGATGAATTTCCAAAAACCGTGAAATGACTTCCCTGTATTCATATTGAAAGATCTATTTACAAAGTCTCAGATCTCCAACTTTAAAAATCGTTTGGTCCCTATACAAAGTTTCAACCCCCATTTAACCCCTTTCGGGGATGAATTTCCAAAAACCGTGAAATTACTTTCCTTTGCTCATATTGAAGGATCTATGTGCGAAGTCTCAGAGCTTCAACTTCAAAAATCGTTTGGACCCTATACAAAGTTTCAACCCCCATTTAACACCTTTCGGGGATGAATTTCCAAAAACCGTGAAATTACTTTCCTGTGCTCATATTGAAGGATCTATGTGCGAAGTCTCAGAGCTTCAACTTCAAAAATCGTTTGGACCCTATACAAAGTTTCAACCCCCATTTAACCCCTTTTGGGGATGTATTTCAAAAAACCGTGAAATTACTTTCCTGTGCTCATATTGAAGGATCTATGTGCGAAGTCTCAGATCTCCAACTTCAAAAATCGTTTGGTCCCTATACAAAGTTTCAACCCCCATTTAACCCATTTTGGGGATGAATTTCGAAAAACCGCGAAATCACTTCCTTGTACTCATATTGAAGGATCTATTTACAAAGTCTCCGATGTCCAACTTCAAGAATCGTTTGGTGCCTATACAAAGTTTCAACCCCCATTTAACCCCTTTCGGGGATGAATTTCCAAAAACCGTGAAATTACTTTCCTGTGCTCATATTGAAGGATCTATGTGCGAAGTCTCAGATCTCCAACTTCATAAATCGTTTGGTCCCCATACAAAGTTTCAACCCCCATTTAACCCCTTTTGGGGATGAATTTCAAAAAACCGTGAAATTACTTTCCTGTACTCATTTTGATGGGTCTATATGCGAAGTCTCAGATCTCCTACTTTAAAAATCGTGTGGTCTTCATATAAACTTTCAACCCCCATTTAACCCTCTTTGGGGATGAATTTCCAAAAACGGTGAAATTACTTTTTTTAAATTGTATTAAAGAGTCTATGTTCGAAGTCTCAGATCTCCTACTTTAAAAATCGTATGGTCCCCATATAAACTTTCAACCCCCATTTAACCCCCTTCGGGGATGAATTTCAAAAAATCCCTTCTTATCCCTTACTTACGTTATATAACCACCCTACTGTGAAAATTTCAAGTTCCTAACTTCAGTAGTTTCGGCTGTGCGTTGATCAGTAAGTCAGTCAGTCAGTCAGGACTTCTTCTTTTATATATTTAGATTAAGGGTACAATAGATTATTAAGTAATATTTTATACAAAATTAATTCTAATATATACCTCGTTTCATTTAATATTACAATAATCGTGCGTTTTCGAGGAAAACCATTAATATGAATTTAAATGTAATATGGTAGGTACTAGGTACTGAAATAAGTGAACTTAGTACAATAGGGAACGTCCAGAAACTAAGGAAGTGTCATTTAGGTATGGATATCTTTTTAAAAGGTCTGATAATTGGTGGATTGAAAATGACTGTGCTGGTGGAGAATCGACAATATTTATAAACTTAAATATTGGGTCAGAAAAGTCAAATCTAACTTTAATTTGGGTTGCCATTTCAATGTGAAATTTCAAGCAAGTATACAAAATTTTTCAATTTGCGATTTGGTTTCTATTGACTCAGTTGCGGTAACTCCAAGATACAATTTCTCTAGTGGTAAAAAGTTGTGAAAGTTGTGTGGGCTTGTATGTAGGGGGTCGTTTTTAAATCCATAAATTTTCATGTAATTTGAATGTATATGTTGGAGCATTTTTTCCGTTTCAGGTTTTAATTTGTGGAGCAATGGCACTTCAGATTGAAAAAGGACATTAAAATCTATCAATAGCCCCAATATGTAAGATAGGAACTCTAGGTAGGTATATAATCATTACTTAGGTCATTTTTCAGGACACTCCTCCGTGGTCTTAGACGGATCTTCATATACTTCAGCTGTAAAGTATGGTATGAGTGCCGGCAGCTGTTCGAGTATTCTATCGACACACTGTTTAACACGTTCACTGTCTCCATACAAAACTATCGGACAATGTCACAAGTCTCAAAAGTGCAATCAGTATGTGGAAGTGACCCCATAGTGGAAGCACTGACTCCTGGAAAAAACCTTCATGACCCCACATTGGGGGCACTGGGGCAGAAACGTGTTAAGAGACAACCATCTGGTTGTAGCAGGGCTTGATATCTTATGAATATTGTCTGGGAGAAACTTTGCATTTCTTGCATTATTTTCTCGCGTTTATGACCCCTTGAAAAATGCGATCCAATATTTCTGAGAGTGTCTTCTAATGTCCTGGAACATGGAGACATGTGTTATGTATTCGATAGGGGGGTAACTCCGAATATGATATTTGTATATGGGGGTAGGGTTTTTAGCTAGGCACGTCAGTCTGTAAATATACGTACTACGCACAACATCCCGGTCTTTGATTTATCAGTGGCGAACGAGGATTTATTGGAATTAAAATGTCTGTTGGGCGAATTTGCGAGTTTGACGTCCAAAGTGGTAGCTGGAGATCGTATTGTGACAGGCTGGAGAGCTACTTTGTCGTCAATGAGGTGAAAGACGAGCGAAAGTTATCGACGTTAATAGCGGTGGTTGGAGATGCGGCCTACGAGTTAATGGTAAATCTGTGCAGCCCGAAGAAACCGGCCGAGATGACCTATAAGGGACTGGTGGACGTTATGGAAGCGTATCTGCAGCCAAAACCGTCGGTTCTCGCCGAGCGATTTAGATTTAGACAATACCGGCAAAGTAACGGTCAGACGATCGTGCAGTACGTGGCAGAGTTAAAAAAGATGGCGCGGTTTTGTGACTTTGCGGCGACATTAGATGAAAACATGCGTGATCAATTTGTGTGCGGGGTGTTAAGCGACGGAATAAGGCAGCGATTATTTGCAGAAAGTAAGCTTGATTTTCATCGATCGGTGTCATTAGCGTTATCTCTCGAGGCGGCCGAGCGGGATTCAACGGCGGTCGACGCGGGGTGCGGCGCGACGGCGGGGGGCTCGGGAACAGAGCAGGCCGTTACAACAGTGCATAATGTTCATTCGGCGGGCTGCATGGCGTGTGGAGATTTTCGGCATTTACAGTCTCAGTGCAAATTTAGAGATTATGTGTGTAGTCGATGTAATATTAAAGGACATTTACGCCGTATATGCCCAGCGGTAGGGTATGGAAGTGGACAGGTAGCCGCGCGCGGTGGGTACTCGCGTGGCTGGAGTCATCGGGGAGCCAGAGCCCCAAGTATGGGTCGTTACGAACCATCATCGATGACCGCGGCCGCACCAAGGAGCACTGAAACGAGGGGCTCGGGGTCAGGTAGCAGGGGCCGCGGCAGAGGCCGCAGGGGTATCGGGCGTATGCACTGGGTGTCCGAGGGGGGACAAGAGCAATCGGAACAGTATTCAGAGGACGGAGAAGCAGACGAAGAACCCATTTACCAGATGAGCCTCGAGAAATACAAACCGGTAAGCATCCCAGTGTGTGTCAATAACCACACTATAATATTTGGAATCGATACCGGTTCCTCTTTATCGTGTATTAGTGACCAGGTATATAACCAATTATTTAAAGAAATACCATTGGAGCAGTGTAGGTTGTCCTTGAAATTTTACGATGGTAGTGTGATTAAACCGTTGGGGTCAATAGTTGTGGATGTACGGCATGGTGAAATATATAAAAAACTAGATCTGTATGTAATAAGGAGCGGTACTACTAGTTTATTAGGCCGCCAATGGTTATCGGAATTAAATATAACGGTACCGAAATTTACTGCGTGTGAAAATATTCACACTAGTGTAGTCATAACTGAAAATTTAATTTCGAATATGGTTTCCAGGCATAAAGAAGTTTTTAATGGAGGCCTGGGTGCGTTCACCGGCGGTCGGGCCCGGCTGCGCGTGCGCCCGGACGCGATGCCCGTGTTCTGTCGCGCGCGCCCCTTGCCTTACGCATTACGCGGTCGAGTGGACGCCGAGATCGACGCGATGCTGCGCGCCGACGTCATCGAGCCGGTGGAGCACTCCGACTGGGCCACGCCATTGGTAATAGTAAATAAACCAGACGGATCTTTGCGTTTGTGTGCAGATTACAAAACCACTTTGAATCGCGTTTTGTTAGTAGATAAATTTCCGATTCCTAAGATTGAGGACTTGCTGGCACAATTGAGTGGCAGTAGGTATTTTACAAAGTTAGACTTATCGCAGGCGTACAATCAAGTACTATTAGAGGACGACGGTTCTAGGGAGTTAACCGTTATCAATACGCACCGGGGGTTGTTCCGATACAAACGGTTAGTGTACGGACTTTCTTCGAGCCCGGGTATATTCATGAGGATAATGAGCAATCTTTTGAGGGATATTCCTAATGTCACATTTTTTTTGGATGACATTTTGGTAACCGGGGCGACGTTAGAATCACATTTAAGCAGTGTTCAAAAAGTATTGCAAAGGTTGGATGATCATGGATTGAAAATTAAAAAACAGAAGTGTTCTTTTTTAGCGCCAGAGGTTAAATATTTAGGTTTCGTGATTGATAAAAACGGAGTGAGGGTCGACGAAGACAAGGTCAAGCCGATCCTGGCGATGACGCGACCTAGTAATGTCTCCGAGCTTAAGTCATTTATCGGCATGGTAAACTTTTATGGGAAGTTCATTCACAACCTTAGTGAGTATTTAGCGCCATTGTACGATTTGTTAAAGAAAAATAGGAAGTGGACGTGGTCAATGCAACAGGACAGGGCATTTGATGAAGTTAAAAAAGTGCTTAGCGAGGCGCCGGTGCTGGGGCATTACGACCCGACTCGCGAGTTAGTGCTCACATGTGACGCGGGGCCCCGGGGCGTGGGGGCCGTGCTGGCGCAGCGCGAGCGCGGGGCGCCCGATACCGTCATTGCTTACGCTTCGCGGGCACTTACGCCGCCCGAAGTTCACTATAGCCAGATACATAAAGAAGCGTTAGCGATTGTCTTCGCGGTGAAGAAATTTCATCAATTTTTGTATGGTAGATCGTTTATCCTAAGGAGCGACCATAAACCCCTTGTCAGTATTTTCGGGCCGGGCCATGGCATCCCTAGCATGACGGCTAGCCGATTGCAACGCTGGGCGTTGATATTGTCAGCGTATGACTTTAATATAGAATACGTGAGGTCGGAAAATAATACGGCAGATGCCCTTTCGCGTCTTATAGCGGCACATAAATCCACGGATCAGATTTCGGAGGATTGCTCGGAACAGACATACTTGCATTTTGCAACAGATGCAATGCTTTTAGATTATAATACGGTTAGTAAGGAAACTCGTAACGACGTGTTATTAGGTAGAATATCAAGCTATATAAGGGACGGGTGGCCTCAAGATCCGGATATTAGGGAAATTAAACCTTATTTCAATCGTAAATCGGAACTTTACACAGAACTAGACTGCGTTATGTGGGGTCATAGGGTGGTGGTGCCGACCGCATGTCGCGAACAAGTACTACGGGAACTGCACGATTCACACATGGGCATCGTGAAAACTAAAGCGCTGGCGCGGAGCTACGTGTGGTGGCCCGGCCTGGACGAGGCGCTGGAGAGCATGTGTCGCGCGTGTCCCGTGTGCTCGGCGGTAGCGGCGGCGCCCCCGCACCATGCACCCTGCCCCTGGCCTTACCCTAGCCACGCATGGGCCAGAGTACATTTAGATTTTCTGGGGCCAATATCGGGAAAAAAGTATTTGGTGCTGGTAGATGCTTATTCTAAGTGGATAGAAATAACGGAGATGTCTAGCACGACAGCTAAACATTTAATTAAAAAACTGCGGGAATATTTTGCAAGGTTCGGTTTAGCGAAGCAGGTGGTAAGTGATAACGGCCCTCCGTTTTCAAGTGAAGAATTTGTCAATTTTTGTAAAAGAAATAAAATAGATCAGATATTTTCAGCACCATACCATCCCGCGTCTAATGGCGCTGCTGAAAATGCTGTGAAATTGTGCAAGAGAGTCATTAAAAAAGCAATAATTCAAAATACCGATATAAACAGCGCCTTAGACAGATTCCTATTGATGTATCGCAATACCACACACAGTACCACAGGCGAGAGCCCCGCTAAACTGCTTTTAGGTCGGGCAACGCGCACCAGACTGGATTGTCTCAAGCCCGATCGGGAGCAGAGGGTAAGGAATCTTCAACGCCAGCAAAGGGAGTCTGGGGGAGGTAACCAACGATCGTTTGAAGTAGGGGATTTAGTGTGGTACCGATTGTATAGCGTAGGTAATGGTTTTAGGAAGTGGGAAGCAGGTAAGGTATTAGAAAGGATAGGAGAAACGAATTATAGAATAGGAAGTTCGGTAGGAATTATTCATCGGCATGTAGATCAGCTAAGGAAACGCGATTCAAATGGTAATGTGGTGGCACCCTCACAGCGTAACATGGCACTGAGGTATCCGCCGGTTCGTATGCCGGATCCAGTCGGAGAGGCGCCGAGTTCGGGGTCGGCGTGTAGTAGTAGTAGTCAGGAGGTAGCAGACGCGCGCGCGGAACCGGCATCGAACGCGCGATCTTTGCTCGCCCAGCCGGGCCCGGCCGTCGCTGAGCGCATCCGCCCCGATCGCCTGAGACCCATTATAAACCCACCCATACGTTATGGGTTTGAAGACTATTTTTAGCTAAGGTTTAATTAAATGTATAGTAGTAGTATGTAATATGTGTTTATTCATTGTTTATACCAATGCACAATAAGTGGAGGAAATGTAATTATTAATTAACTTAAGTACGTAGTTACATGCAGAGTAAAAAACCGTACCTAAGTGTAAGATATTAGTTGTATCTAAGTGAAGAGAAGGCATTGTTAAGAATATTGTTGTTATCAGAAAGGGTTTCAATTAGAGTAGCATAGAAAAAATTATATAAATGCAACCTAATTTATTTACATTTGATTTAAAGCAGGGATCGCAACCGGTATTCTTACTACCGGTTTTAAATAAGGTATTACCGGTTA
This sequence comes from Eudemis profundana, assembly GCA_947034925.1. Lineage (NCBI taxonomy): Eukaryota > Metazoa > Arthropoda > Insecta > Lepidoptera > Tortricidae > Eudemis > Eudemis profundana. The sequence continues at coordinate 36,175,471 of OX344794.1, forward strand.
TAATTGCATTTCGGTATTTATATCACTAATGCTCTAATAAGCGGTATAATCAAAACCGGTATTGAAATGTAATAGCGGTTTCACCAATTGACAACATTACCTCTATTTGATATTTTACCCATAAAACCATTACCGGTAATACCTGTCAGTGTCCAAACAAGCAAGTTTCCTAATTTTGAATTATGAGTCATTATGACAATCATCGAAAAGAGTACCATTCTGTCAGATGATTTTTGTCCTTTTCTTTTTGATCGTGCGTCATTGACGTTTAGAAAGTATGCTTCAGCGGGGACAGATTGATCATTGATTTCTCGTATAGTCCGTTTTTTTTCAATGTGGAAATTTGGTAAACAAAAGAATCAGTGGTCGTCAACATTTGTATTTATCAATGAACAATTTAAAAGAACTTGATATTTATTATGTCGTTTTGTTGTCCTATAATAATTTATTAGTGCTCGCTCACTTAGTAGGCCAAGGTAAAGTATAATAATATAATGTATACTTTAAAATATTTTCAACACACTTGCTCATAAAGTCGCTCTAATTTCATTATTCTTACGCGCGGGACGCCGATTATTACACACGCGTGCTTTTTTCTTTCATAAATCACATAATAAATACAAATACAGAAGTTCTAAATGATAAGTATTAATATTTATTCGCAACTGTATTGAAAGACCGATCGTAACGACAACGAGATTAAATACCTCACTATTATTTCAAAACCTCTGCCTCTTTGGGTGTTTTATTGTGCAACATTTTATACCAATGATTACAATAATGTGCAAAAATATGAATTTGACTTTTGCTTATAGAATAATGTAAGTAAAATAGAAGACATTTGCTATTTTTTGATTTGTTCACTATGTATATTGTTTACCTACATAAAAATCAATTATTTACTATCGAATAAAATTAATTAGGTACACAATGTTACCGCACAATGTACCGCATAAAAAACCTCAAGTTGACAAACGTCAGGTTTGTTTACCAAATTTCCACATTGAAAAAAAACGGAGTATAAGTAGGTACGTGAAGTACATTTTTTGTTCATTAGCGTACAATTTCGTAAATATTTTGTCCACATTTTTCATGTGGGTTTGAATTCCGTACGATACCATGTCACCGCTAGAAAGTATGACACAACTACCTACCAAAATAAAACGACTGAATCATTGAACAGAATTGTATTATGTGTAATTATATTTTTCGATTACATTTACCACTTCAACCCAAAATTGACCAAAAGTTGGTTTCGGTAGGCCTGTCAACATTTTGCGTAACGCTGATGGTTGTTGCCTTGGACATCAGCAATTATCATCAACATTATTCGATTCATCATCACTTCGATATTTCCGAAACACAACCACAACTTCTTCCCAGCAATCGTCAAAGTGTAAGAAATAGATTTGTTTTAGAAGAAATCTTAAACATCTCTCTCTAAAATGTATCAAGCCAAGGCAGAAATTTGGTACAATAGGATTATTATTACCACGTCTAGCCTTAATAATTTCTATCTTCGCATTCAACTCCGTACTAAACTGTCGAAATTCTTCAATGTCAAATAAATAGGTCATTTTTTATAATATTAAATATCTATTTATTACTTAAATATCTAAATCACAATGAAATCACATTAACATTCACAAACAACTTAAAAGTATTTCCTTTTTATTGACAAATGTCACAGTGACAAGGAACGCTTTGTAGGTATACTTAACTAGTTTTTTTTTTAGAGAAAAAATATAAAAAATAATTTTTGAAAATATTATTACTAATAAAATTTACAGTTTGTGTTTAAAAACATTAAAAAAGCTCAAAAAAAAATTATGGCGAAATTGGCCAAAACTCATATGATATGAACCTTTTTAGGGTTCCGTACCAAAATGGTAAAAAAGGAACCCTTATGGTGCGACACTGTCTGTCTGTCTGTCTGTCCGTCTGTCACAGCCAGATATCTCAGGAACGACTGCTGCTATCGATATGAAATTTGGAATAGTTTTAAAAGTCGCTAACCCAACCCTATTTGACATAAACCAATTATTAATATCAACCTGAATATTACAGAAAAAATATAACGGTCTTCCTAACTTTAATATTTGTTTAGAAATTTACAAAACTTAAGATCCATCTAGCGGAGAGTAGCAAAACTAAGCGATGGCCTGTTTCAGATTACAGAAAAAATATCTATTACATACAATAATTACTCATCAGGTTTTAAAATATTACAGGAAAAATATCGATACCTTTAGACTCAAAGGACGTAAACGCCATTAGAACCTACGGCGTTTACGCCCTTTGAGTCTAAAGGTATCGATATAACGGTTTTCCTAACTTGCACTGTTTTTTAGAAATTTGCAAAAATCATAACATATACTTATTTGCTCCTACCAAGGACCATTAAAACAAGAGGACTGTCATTCTCCATACTTTGGATCGTAACCCGACCGCTAGGGGATTTCCGGGCAAAAACTAGATGGCGCTAAAAAACTAAACATTTAACGATGTAATATTTGAACAAAGAAACATAGTATAGTAACAATTAGTTCGTAAACAGCTAATAATAAATAAATTCTAACATTTAAATACTGTGTCACGTTTGCAAATTTGAATAATTGTAAATAATATAATTCTTTTACCAAGCTTATACATAGATGGCGTTGTAAATTCGGGGAACAGCTTTTTGTATGGAGAATGACAGTCCTCTTGTTTTAATGGTCCTTGCTCCTACTATCGACATACAGTTTTTCTTGAACTATTCGCGTATCTACTTATGAGTTTGTACGGAACCCTCGGTGCGCGAGTCTGACTTAGAGACGAGGTTAGAATGGCGACTATAAAATATTTTTTACACTTTACTGTTTCTTATGATAAGTATGTCTTCGATGACATCATCATTAAGCCTGCAACGTAGACACGACAACACATATTTCAGCGAGGAAAACATTCTTTCAACGCTTACTTGCGTTGCTGGAGACGCTAAAGCGGTGGTTGCTAAGCGGTATAGTTGGGGCTGAGTCGATTTGATAGATTTCCAAAATTCCAACACTCCAGTCGTTGATTTCACACGGGGAAATCTAATAAAATCTCTTAATATCTGCTCAATATTAATGCTGTATTCGTGAACTAAGTAGTCCAAATTGTTATTCTTTCGTTCTTCGGCTAGACGTAACATGCTCTCTATCTCATTATCAACATCACTGGTAGAATTGTTCACTGAGTCGATTGTGACAGCCTCCGAAGCCAAATGTGATGGAATGTCTTGAAAACGTTGAAGCTTTTGCCACGTGGATCTCAGATGGCTGATGGCCATATCCATTTGTGAAGTGGTCAGAATTGAATTATATCTAGGGTCCAGAAATATTGCACTTAAAAAGGAATCGCTCTCGAACAGTTTTTGTTGTCTTCTTTCCATAGCTTTCACAATTTTTTCTGAAAATGTTGATATATTTTTAGTTAGTAACTGGCACTTTGTCCAGTGATACCAAAAGTCGCCAAACGTCAGTTGCTCCTCCTGTAATTTTTTTGATAGTATTTTAGACGGTTTCAGTGATTTTTCAATATCGTAAATTAAAGTCCACTCATCACTAGTAAAGTAACTTCCTACCGTGTTACTTGTCTCAGGCAAGACGTTATCTTTCAGCTCTATAAGGTTTTGTAGCATATTATAGGTGGAATCCCATCTGGTTGGACAATCGAGAATTGGCTTTTTGGGCAAAAACGTCGTCACAGACGGTCTCCTTAAATTACGAACACACGATCGCACATCAGATAAGATCTTTTTACATTCATTATCGCAATTAATGGCATCGTGGATTGCTAATTGCAGTGTATGAGCTGCACACCTTACTGCAGAAATGGAAATTGGTCCTACAGAGGTTTCGTCGTTGGCTAGCGAGAAAGCACCTACATTGTCTGCTAAATCCTCATGGTCTTGTGAGTCTTCAACCTCTTTCTGAGCTTCTGTTGCGTGTTCGTTTAAAAGTTTTACCATTTTGATCATGTTTGCTCCATTGTCCGTTGTAATAGAATACAGGTTTTCTAAGTTGATTTGGTATTTGTGGAGAACAGAAATAATCTTATCTTTTAAAAAGTCACTTGTGTGCCTTCTGACAAGCTGCACTACGGCCAGTGTTCTTAAGACGATACTATTATTTAATATATATTGGGCATTGATCCCTAAAAATGCCCTATCGTGGCATGTCGCCGCATCAACCTTCACACAGATTAATTTATTCTTAATTTCACCTTTAATTTCATCTCGAACCTTATGTGCCTCTAAACTTATTCTGTCACGAATGCTGCGAGAAGATATCGTTGCAGCTTGTTCTGGACCTATAGCTATTTGCAATAACTTTTGAAAGGCCTCGTCATCTATAAGAGCAAAGGGCCGCCCATGCTCCGTAACAAGTTTCACGCACACGTCTACCACTTGAGCAGTCTGCGATTCCTTTCTATTGCAAGTTGATCCCTCATCATTTATTTGTTTTGCAATTAAATATTGACTGAGATGAGAGACTTTCAGATGCAATAGTAGATTCGTTCCATGGTGTCCCTGAAAACATAATACAGTTTTAAATTAATTTAGTTATTGGGCCCTGGACAATTTCTATAAGTTCAATAAACGAATTTGTCATCACTCATCACCATCAGACAAGACAAAACTTACTTTAAATTTTTTTCCGCATCCCTCAATTAAGCACGTGGACTCATTTTGGCTATCGTCGATATCAAAATACCGGTAAGCTGCACTTTTTCTTTTCCGTCCGCGGCCCATTTTAGATGTATGTATTATACAAAAGAAACCTTTCTTTTTTGTCTTGTTTTTTGCTTTGCTTTGCTTTATCAAAATAATACAGAAAGGCGAATAAACAAATTGACAATTGACAATTTGAAATACGTCGCAAATCAATTTATTTGTTTAGTACACAGAACAATAACTAAAGTACCTACTAGGAGACATTTCAGCCAGTGTTAGCCAACAATGCTATTGAGTAACGTTAAACCTATTTGTTGTACTTGAATCATAATGTGTACTTGACATCTTATCTATCAAGAGCAACGAATACCGGTATTCAATAGAGGTAATTAATACTGTAAATAGTGCATACATAGTGAAAAAGATAAAACCGGAATGACAACAATACCTCTAATTCGAATATAGGTATTATTTTTTTAGCGGTAATCGTTTGACAATTTATATACAGGTATTCAATTTAACCGGTTTTACAATCCCTGATTTAAAGATTACATTAAACTAGACTTGTTCCAATTTAGCATGTTATCGGCTATCAATATTATCATACTTAGGGCGCACAGGTGTGCATCATATGTATGAGTCATTCCCAGCGGAAAGGTACCAACCGCCGTTATTAATAAAGTCGATATTGGCTTGCCTTACTATGCGTACCGCGGGAACGGCACATATGTATATACATATTATGTATATAGATGTTAAAGTCGGTTACTAATTATTATAAGTTCTTCCAAACCTGTGACCATGTAAAATAAATAGAAGTAAGTTTAGAATAAGGGTGGAGGTGTTATGTATTCGATAGGGGGGTAACTCCGAATATGATATTTGTTTATGGGGGTAGGGTTTTTAGCTAGGCACGTCAGTCTGTAAATATACGTACTACGCACAACATCCCGGTCTTTGATTTATCAACATGCTTTACACCTAACTTTTTATTATGGCAGGAACATTTAATACATACTATGTATTTTAATTCGTTTGAGGCGTGAAAATATAGAAATATAAAACAATATATGCAAAAAAAACTGTGAAAATATGTTCGCCTACCATGGAATTGGTAGGGTTAGAAAAGAATCTAACCAAATTGTCTAAAAAAGCAATGCTTTTGTCTAATAAACACATGTTCCCCTGTGCTTGGCTCCGGCTCCACCATATCAAGAAACGAAGTTTTGATATTGAAATCTTCATCACAGTATATGACAGTGAATGCACATTGTTTTTTTGATGAAGATGTATCTGTGGTTTCATCTAATATTATTGAAAAGTAGCTTCCCTCTTTTTTAATAAATCTATCAGTTCTGCCGGACATTCTGCACCCAATACTTGAGTTATAACAGGAGTAGCCTTAGTTCGGCACATTTCTAAGCCTTTGGCAATATTTGAGTCTGGGAAGATATTGGGCAATAGAGGAACTAAAGTGTCCATCAAAGTGAATGGCAAGTTATTTGTAGCTAGTAGTTCAGCCAGTTTGAGCTCTGCCCGTTAATCATTTTGTTCTCTGGTTTACTTACCAGGTTTACTATAATTTTGTCAGAGCTACTGAGAGCTGTGGTTTGCTTATGTTTGCTGCTACCAATATGTTTTTCCAGTACAGATTTATGGTTTATTAATTGTACATTACAATATTTACATTTCGGCACAACATCATCGTGCTCATTGCTAGATTTTAAAAGCCAGTTTTTAAAATTTGACATCTCAAGCTACTTGTCGTTAAATGAGAGTGTTGTTGGTGTTTTTTTAGTTTGTTGGGAGGCTCCTGTTGCTCTTCTGGGCCTTTGGAAGGACCAGCAGATTTTTTGGTAACTAGTCTATTCATTTCAGATTTAGGCAAGACCAAACGCATGTAATGTAAAAAGCACAACACTGTAACAAATACAAAAACCATGCAAACAAATACAATAAAAAACTTCACAGAAAGAGTTAATGACTGTTAGTTGTTGTTAATATATGATTTAAATATACCTATTATTAAGGTAGTGAAACTCAATCATCTTTCAAAAGTTAAACTTTATCCTTCGTCAGTAGCACAGAGAAAAGGAGCCATATTGACATTACGCACGAAAAGGAACGGTGAAAGTGCGTCAGTGTTGCCAGATGGAATATGAAAAAAAAACAGTAAAAATTAAAAAAAAATACCAGTAGATTTTGGAAAAAATGTGTTGATTTCAAGTTTACAGTACTTATTACGTTACTAAATATCGTGATTTGAGTATTTTCATGCAATAGTTTTAGAAACACACACCAAAGCTACCAACTTATTATGTTTGAGCACTGCATTTACATACTTACATGGGGATCCCTTTGTTTCCCATAAACTTATTGTTCCGAATTTTGAAAGTCAGAAATTGGTTTCCATATAATTTATGTATATGTCGAAGTGAATAAATAGCTTAGCCGATCGGTCTCAATCATTGTTACTATTTGGGCGCGTATGTCAAGGAAACACTCGGAAATGGACACACTTCGTTATCTCAACTAATCACTTGGGTTCATGTGAACACTCTTGCCACTAATTACTGTGATTTTAAAACAAGTTTAAGAGCCAATGGTTTAGTTCGCGAACACCACAGCCTCAATCCCCACATATCACGCCAAGTACGCGCGCGTTTCTCTAGCTGTCAAACGACTGTCAAATGTTCAACGAAAAACTCCATTCGGGCTACTGAATTACCCGCTCTCAAATGATTAAAACATGTTTCCATTATTGATTACCATTTTAAATTGGATTTTGACTACAAATTAAATTCACGCTTCGTCACGGCCACCCTGCATAGTCACACGTCCTCGTGTGTCTATTTCCCGTACACTTAGCATTTATGACTGAATAATAGACAATGGTTTATACCATACGCCACTCGGTCACCCTGACTAACCTTATGTTGCATGACTCTATTCCTAACACTCATTTGCACCCCCAGCTAGATTGATTATTCAGAAAGAATGTTCATTCCTTTAATTTGCAAATACTACTTAGCTCACAAGATTATTTCAAAATGATGACTGCTATACCTACCCTACCACATAGGAAATTTAATTCCACCTAACGTCAGTGCCACACAGGCTCGTCAGCGCCACACAGGCTCGTCAGCGCCACACAGGCTCGTCAGCGCCACACAGGCTAATGCGTGCCACACAGGCTAATGCGTGCCACATAGGCTAATGCGTGCCACATAGGCTAGAGTGCGCCACAAAGGCCAATGTATGCCACACAGGCTACTATGTGTCACACAGATCAGTGTATGCCACACAGGCCAGTATGTGCCACACAGGCCATTATATGCCACACAGGATAGTATGTGCCACACAGGCTAGTATGTGCCACACAGGCTAGTATGTGCCACACAGGCTAGTATCTGTCACACAGTCTTGTCATAGTCATCTACGTAACGAACATGACGAATCCCTTATTATTAACTAACATGACCGTTATACCCTATGCACTCCGATTACTCTGACACATGTGTATCCTAACCCTGTGAATTTAATGACCCATAATCATTTTTTTTTAGAATACCATTTCTTTATAGCATGTGTGAAATATCAAAGCTAGGAAATTTAGATATTAACTTGTAAAAGTTTACTTCACCTATACTGTTATTGTAATAAGGTTTTGTTACAATCAACTCTGGCCGCTTAGAATTGAATGATTCATATTCAATTTGAATGTAAGAATGTTGATGTCGTTCTTTGAACGACATGTCAATTCACTCCAGTCCCAGCCTTCAGGATAGAAAGATAAATGTCATTTGTATAGAGATTTGTTTATAATCAATATTGTGATTAAAATAGAGTGATAGTTGATTAAAAGAAGTGTCCAAAGTCCTCCGTGTATTAATCACATATTCCATTAAATTATCTCAATTTTCGGAACATGATATGCAACTTATACTGCAATTTTAATTTGAGTAATAAATAATCAAATTAGATTTAATCATGATCACAGACATACAAAAGAGGAGAGCACATTACATCTAAACATGCTATGCTTACCAGTCTTGCATCGTTGTATTAAGTACTTCTGTTTTAATTTAATTTATAAGACCTCCTAAGCTGATGATGAACACATAATGTACTTGACACAGAGTATGCCAATAATTATGTACCACTGCATAGTGCCAGTACGGGGACCACAGCCTGCTCACTAACATCCGAGAACTAGACCGCACCAAGCCCGGGGCTGATGGGCACACTCACGGGCAATGATTATGTACCTACTAACCATTTCTATTAAGATTTATCAGAGAGAGAGAGAGAAGTTAATTACTTACTGTTATCCAAGTGCTCAATCATCAAATATGATAATTCCACAACCTTACCGACAGAAGATTTCTTAGTGACTAGATTTCCCAACCTCTACTGTAGTCGACAGCCAGATGATTATCAAGATACCACTTGGGTTATGCTATTTCTGGATCAGCAGCGTGTGAATCTTGTAGTGTATCGCTTGAATCAAGTCCACTTTCCTTGTTGCATACCAAAAGGAGATTTCCGTCGTTTGCACTCATACTTATGTGAAATATGTTCACTCTGATCTGTATGTGATTTCCGAGATTCCTTGGGTAATCCCATTTCTGATGTCGAAGTGAATAAATAGCTTAGCCGATCGGTCTCAATCATTGTTACTATTTGGGCGCGTATGTCAAGGAAACACTCGGAAATGGACACACTTCGTTATCTCAACCAGGGACTGCATAACCGAAAAATGAAGGTAGCGTTTTAAAGCGGTATGACGTCATACCGTTTGTTTCGGTATGATTTCGGTAGCGCAACCGAAATGAAACGGTATCGAAATTGAACGGTACCGTAATTTTTTTTCGGTAACCTTAACCGTTTTAAAAAGGTACCGTTTGAGGTTTATATGTGTGCGCCGAGCGTCGTCGCGTCGTCAAGTTTCAATCGCGTCGTCTTTAGCCTTGAGCATCATTATCATTTCAACGTTAAGACGTTCACTACTAAACATAGGTCTTCCCCGAAGACTTTAATTTGTTTTATTTTTGTATTTTTTATCTTATTTGTTTTTAGTTTGAGTTGATTCGTTATTTCTTGTTTGTTTTTTATTTTTGGTTTGTTTTACTTTGTATTTTTTACCTTTTTTGTTTTAAGTTTGCGTTGATTGCTATTTTTTTTCTTTTATTTGTTTTTTTTTGCCTTATTTTTTGTTTTTAGTTTGTGTTGATTAGGTATTTTATGTTTTTTTTATCTTTAATGTGTCTTACTTTGTATTTTATACCTTTTTTGTTTTTACTTTGTGTGGATTAGGTGTTTTTTTATCTTTAACTTGTTTTATTTTTTTTGGTTTTTTTACATTTTTTGTTTAAAGTTTGCGTTGATTGTAATTTTTTGTTTTTTTTTTCTTTTATTTGTTTTTTTACCTTATTTTTGTTTTAAGTTTGTGTGGATTAGGTGTTTTTGTCTTTTTTATCTTTAATTTGTGTTATTTTTGTATTTTATTGTTTTTTTTACCTATTTTTGTTGTAAGTTTGCGTTGATTGTTATTCTTTGTTTTTTTTTCTTCTTTTATTTGTTTTTTTATCTTATTCTTGTTTTTAGTTAGTGTTGATTAGGTATTTTATGCTTTTTGATGTTAGATGTACTGGATTTACTTTGTATTTTCTACCTGTTTTTGTTTTTAGTTTGTGTTGATTAGGTACTTTTTATATTTATTATCTTAAATTTGTTTTTTTGTACCTTGTTTGTTTTAATGTTGAGTTACTGTTTTCTTTCATTTGGTTTTTTTAATTTTTTTGTTATATTTTAAAATTTTGGTTTTTAGTTTGTGTTGATTGTTATTTTTTGTTTTTTTTACCTTTTATTTGTTTTCTTTTGTATTGTTTTGTTTTTTTTTATACCTTAGTTTTGTTTTTAGTTTCTGCTGATTAGGTATTTTTTGTTTGTTTGTTTATTTATTTTATTTTATGACTTGGGTAGTTATCAGATGATTAAAACTAGTTCTTTTTAGGAAGGGAAAAATAAAATTTATTTTCTGTTATAAAAACAAAACAAAAACAAGGAAAAAAATATCATAAAACTGGATCAGGCCAGCTCGGGCAGAACCGGCGGCGGCTCCACAGATCCAGGGGGATCTGAAAATAGAATACAGGTTTTAAATTTTAATTAGGTAGAGTAAACAGGCAAGATTGAGAGATAGCGTTGCTAAAGGCCGTTTGGAAGGGAATTGGGGTTTAGGGTTCTAGGTCGGGAGCGTTCAAATAACCGATAGTAAATTTTGTTTTATAGTGAGGGAAGATTACCTCTCCCAGGAACTGCGGGGGCTCCACCAGGAGCCGTCGCCGGTTCATAAATAAACTGTAGGAGAAAGGAAGGGTTGTACAGAGGGGTTTTGGAGGCAAGAGGTAGGGAGGTCCAAGTAAAAATGCGAATGAAAGTTTTACTTACAATGAGTTCGCCCCCGGGGCCTCTATACGTCCAGGTCAACTCCGGAGGTAGAAGTTCAAATTCTATCTCCGGAGGACCCGGAGCCCAGGCGTTTTGGGCGGGGAGTGGGCTCGGAGGCAGGAAAAATGGATCGGCCCCCGCGAGCTCCTCTGGCGGCCGGGGGGCCTGCGCGGCCACATCCAGCCCCTCTTCAGAGACGGCGGGGCTGGGGGCCGCGGACTCCTCACCGGACCCGAACTCCAGGTCCCCCCAAGAGATTGCGTCTAGCGACATCGGGGTAGGGCTTGCAAATATTCGACTTTTTCAAATATTCGAATATGATTTTGTAGATATTCGAATAATTCGAATATTATTCGAATACTACCAAAAACTATTAAAAAATCGTTTTTCTTAGTATTTTTTGTAAAAAACATGTTAGAAGAGATATTTTTTACGCTGTGATTACCTTAAGACTAATCAAACTTAATTAGTCTTACTCAAAACCTATTACATTAAAAAAAGGCGACCGCTCAAACCCATCCAACTACAGGCCGATACCCATAACCTCTCTGTTCTCGAAGATAATGAGAGACCATTATCAACTGCCAGCTCCTTCGGTATCTAGAGGACCACCAGTTGCTTAGTGACCCCCAATACGGTTTCCGTAAAGGCCGCTCAGCTGGTGATCTTCTGGTCTACCTAACACATCGTTGGGCACAGGCGATCGAGACTAAGGGTGAAGCATTGGCCGTTAGTTTGGACATGGCGAAGGCTTTTGATTGGGTTTGGCACAAAGCACTTCTTTCGAAATTTCCATCTTATGGGTTTTCCGAGAAATTATGCGAATGGGTCAGTAGCTTTCTAGCAGCCAGATGCATAAAGGTCGTAGTTGACGGTGAGTGCTCTGAATCCATGTCTGTGAATGCTGGTGTCCCGCAAGGCTGTGTGCTATCGCCTACGTTGTTCATTCTGCATATCAACGACATGCTGCAAATCTGTGGCATTCACTGTTATGCAGATGACAGCACGGGTGATGCCTCCTACACCGGCCGCACCAATATTTCTCGGGATAACGTCATCGAGAGCCGTCACAGACTTGTGTCTGAAATTGAAACTTCCCTAAAAGAAGTTTCAGAATGGGGTCTACTTAATTTAGTCCGTTTTAACCCTACGAAGACACAGGTTTGCGCTTTCACCGCTAAAAAGCTTACGTTTGTTGCATAACCTCGTTTTGAGAAAACCCCCACCTAACTGCCACAGCCACTATTGCAATCCTTATGTCGACATATCGAGTGAAGTCTAGTTCCGCGGCCATTTAGAGGGTAAGGCTAAATTAGCCTCTAAGAAGAAAAGAAGTGCTCAACAGATCGAGACAGTATTTCACTCCGGCCCACCGCCTACAGCTTTATAAGGCGCAGGTCCGTCCACACTGTTCTCATCTGTGGGCTGGGGCTCCCCAGTACCAGCTTCTCCCTCTAGACTGCATTCAGATCGGCTCGACTCCTTGGCACTGCGTAGAGATGTAGCCTCGCTCTGCATCTTCTATCGTCTGTATAACGGGGAGTGCTCCGAGGAATAGTTCGGGTTGATCCCTGCCGCATCTTTCTACTATTTCCATCCTCACCACTTAGATGGTTGGCAGTCCACAACTGTGCGTTTTGCTAGAAACTTCCTGCCTCGCACGACTGAACTGTGGAATAAATTGTCGCCTGCAGTGTTTCCGGACCGTTTTCTCGTTTGCCCCCTATTTCATAAAAAAATCCTTTGGGGGAGTTATGTCGGACACACTCCCTCAGAAGGAGAAGACATACCCACTAAAACCACCCCCCGAGTTACCTGAGAATAGCAATCTGTCTAAGAGTTCCCCACACATGCTCTGAAGGTCATGCTCTGGTGGCATGGACGTTAATCAGGTGGGGCGACACGGCCTTTCATGCAACAGAAGCGCCGGCCACATGGAAGCTCCGTAGAGCCCTGGTGCACATGCTGGTGCAACGTGTCCACAAGCCCTGGTGGGTAGTTAGTTGGCTGCATTCCGCATTCAGGCAACCCTTAACAGGCCGGCTCAGCGTATAACCAGTCCCAAATCCTGCTGTCCCGTCACCGCTTTTTTGTACTTTAACTAAATTGGTAGGTTTATCCTCGTAAAACCCGTTTCCTAAATTTAGGATATTTTGCTGAAGTAATTTTCGAGTTTATTAAGATGAAAATAGAATTCTAATTTCATAAATGCTCCCCTGTTCGTCACCCCCTCATGGGCCTCACGAGGATATTAGTTTTAGAAATTTTAACTGGTCCATGCTTCGAGAGATCCCAGAGCTGGCGCATACTTCTCTCAAAAAATTGTCCTTGCGATTAAGAAAGTTAATGACGGATGCAAAAAGAACACCATACCACAGGCTGCAGCTCAGCCTAGAGAGGATATTCTATTTTTTAATTTAATCATTGTTTTTTATAGTTACGCTGCGCTATTTTAGGTATATTTAGTATGAAAAAATTTAATTGATTACTTTATCCTTCTTTATTATGTCCTTTGTTAGCATTTTAATTTAAATTCCATTTAATTTAAATAGGTAGTAAAATTATTCGAATATTCGAATACCTGACCAGGTATTATTCGAATAGCAAAATTAGCCAAATATTCGAAGAATTCGAATATTCGAATTGCAAGCCCTACATCGGGGAGACGGGTCTGGAGGGTCCGGGCCCCAGCTCCCGGCCCTCAGTTTGGGTCCAAGAGTCGATTTGTAACTGAAAAAATAGGTTGTCTGTAAAGTCGGTTTACTGACGATAGTCGAACGTGATAACGTTGACCTTGACCCTGACTTTGACTTTGACATTGACATTGACTTGGACATCGACATCGACATCGACATCGACATCGACATCGACATCGACATCGAAATCGACATCGACTTCGACTTCGACTTGAGTACCAGCCGCCGTTTTCTCAGCAGCAGCAGTGATTTTTTGTCACGATTGGCCGCCCCTAATATCTGGCCGCCCTAGGCCCGGGCCTACTAGGCCTTAGGGCAAATCCGCCACTGGTCTCTTGTCATTCAATAGAGATTTTTGACAGCCGTATCTTAGGGAATAAGGGCTATTTTATTAACAATTTGTAAGAAACTATCGTCTTAACGACTTTAGTGCTGGAATAATATAAAGTACCTATTTGACAGGTAACGACCCTGCAAGGTAACGGCCCATGACGTCACACTTTTTCGTGCGTGCAGCCGGCTCCATCGAATTATAAGACGTTATCACGTCAAAAATGAATAAATAATTAGTCCATCGGGTTTACTTCGTTTGAAGGCTGAAAATAGCAACTGAGGAAAGTGAAATTATGTTTGAATAATTAAATACTCACGACATAGTTGTTGTCGGCATTCATCTTGTTTTTTTGCTTTGGATATCTGGAATTATAACATCATATAAGTTGGTAAATAGATTAAACGGAATAACGATTACAGATTTGACGTTTGCATAAGAAAATTATGGAAGAAAAGAAAAAATGGTACAAGTTGTAAACTCACCCTCTCGGTTGTAGATATGATCCGGTAATGAACTGAAGCATTGGCATTGGCATAATCCTTACGTAGTGCGCAGGCCCAGAGCTCAGTTGGGCCCTTTTACACTGACTTACAGCGCAGGCGCGACCCGATGGGCCGCACCCGGAAAAGTATATACAAAGTAACAAATACAAAATACTAAAAACATATCTACAACTTAAAACTAAAATGGGGCGAGTGAAAATGGTATGAAGTGAGAAGAAATGGACGTGAAAATGAGATGAAAAATGAAAGACTTTAAAGAAATAAACGAGACACCCAAGGTGCCCGCAACCAGACAAGTGAAAAAGTAAACAACCTACTATGAAGCGAAAGATGTTATAAACAGGTGAAAAAACGAGGTATGAAACATGACTTAAGACTAACTGTACACCTAACATAAAAATAAAACACCCGGGCGAGCGGGGGCGCGAGCACGACCCCACCCGCCCTGGGCCGCCTAACCACCGAAAAGGGGCCCTACCCTAACCTTAAAACTAAATGAATATAAACAATAATTACAAACCTAACCCTATCACAAGAGAAATATTTACAAAAGTAAATCAGAAAAACAAGCGAGAATCGGACCTCCGGTCGCCGCCCGCCCAACCGGGCCGCACATAGTGCCCGGTCAGCCAAGGCAGCAACCAGAAGTCCGATTTTGCTAGGAAATGAAAATAAACCCCGTCTTCAAACAAGAAGGGCATAGAAAGAAAGACCGATTCAGTTAGCCACCACCGCTTTCAGGCAAAAAGCCAAATACAGCCAACAAAAGCGGCGCAGCCAACCAAACCGGCTTCAGAAAAGAAACTAAAAATTTGGACCAGACAGGGGCCCGCAACGCCCCGGCTTCAAACAAGAAGCAAGGGGCGATGCGTACCCCCGCCTTACACAAAACAAACTTACAGACTAGAAGCCGGGAGACGCAAACATAATCACAGACTTCAAACAAAGAAAACGCGCCTCCCGACTTCAAACAAGGAGAAAGAAGGAAAGAAAGAGAAAGAGTATGCGAACGTAGCTCGCAACAGACTTCAAAGAAGAAAGAGACAGCGCTGTTGCGAGCAACGCTCAAACAGACTTCAAAAAAGAAGGTAAAACAGTGTAAAAGCGAAAATAGAGCTATTTACACAATTTAAAAACTATTTACACTAGGGGGAGCGTCAGGAGGCCTCCCGGGCGGCCCGTAAAGAAGCTCCCGGCGCTCCCTCTCCTCTCTGTCCCTCTTTTCATTCGCCAGAAGGCGAGCCGTCTCCCAATGGGGACGACTCGCCGTCACACGCGCTCGCGCCGCCGCGGCAATCCTGCCGCGCGCACCGCCCAGGCAACGAAGGCCCGGCCTGTATGGAACCTGTGGGTGGGTAGGATTCCTAGAGCGAGCTTTATTACTATAATATGCGGCCTCAGCATTGAGGGCGGCCGTAAACACATCGTCCGGCTCTAGGAGGATGTGTTTAGGCCGCTCATGGCCCATTAAGGGGGAAGGATGAGGCGCATAGTCGGACGCCCCCCTGATCAGCGCGTTCCTATGAACCGCAGCCATAGCAAAGTACTTTTTCGCAGTACGTTTAGTGAACTGCCTGACAGACTCTATCTTGAGGTCCGTATGCAAATTTACATTGGGGAAAAAGCCCGGCGCCCCAACAATGCGCCTCAGGACCTTATTTTGAGACACTTGCAGCTTCCCCCGGTACATTTTAGCTGCCTGTGAGAACGCCACACTGGCGTACGTAACGATCGGTCTAATGCACGTCTTATACAATGTCAACTTGTTGCGCGTGGACATTTTGGACCGCGCATTCATCATCGGCGCCAGTCTAAATAACACGAAGGCCGCTCTGTCTCTGACCGATTTAATATGCTTGGAAAAGTTTAAAGCCCTGTCAAGGGTGACACCGAGATACCTAGCCGAGGTCTCCCACGGAATGGGACGACCAAACAGCTGGATAGGCGGAAACTGGGTAAGGTACGCAGCGTACAGACCCCGGCGAGAAAATAAAACGGCCGCGCTCTTATCGGGGTTGACTTCTATCCTCCATAAGCGACACCACTCCCCTAGGGCAGTGATGGCGCGCTGGAGGTAAAAGGACAACCTCTCAGGGCGCGGATTGGAGGCAAATACCGCAGTGTCATCCGCGAATAGGGCGAAATGAGCATTGGGTGTCCTGACCATGTCATTGACATAAAGTGAAAAAAGCAAGGGCGAGAGAACGGAGCCTTGCGGAACTCCGGCTCTAATCAGATGAGGCGCTGAAAAAGAGCCCTCCACTCTGTATCTAAAGCTCCGATCTGCGAGAAAATCTCGTATGATGAGTACGAGCCTACCAGGCACGCCGGCGGTATACAGCTTGTATAACAAACCGTCGTGCGTGCCAGACCTTATCGAATGCTTTAGCGACATCGAGGAAGACCGCGCCCGTAGGTACGGACCTCCTGCAGCGCGTCAACCAATAGAGGATATGCTCGGTGATGCGGTGCACCTGGTGGACGCAAGAGTGCTCAGCTCGAGAGCCGAACTGCTCATCAACAACGATGTCGGCCGAGGTGACAAAGTCCCTCAGCCGGACATATACTAGCCGCTCAAACAGCTTCCCCATAGTCTTGAGGAGACTAATGGGGCGGTAGCTAGCCGGGTCAGCAGAAGGCTTCCCCGGCTTATGGATGCCAATAACGTCTGCCACCGTCCAAGCTGCGGGGAAGTGACAGTTGGATAACGCAGAGTTGAAAATGATCACTAAAACCGTGAGAAGGGCATCGGGGAGGAGCCTAAGCATCCTGTTAGGGATACCGTCGGCCCCCGGGGACTTCCTAACTTTGAGACCCTTGACAAGCGACTTAAGTTCCACAAGCGAAACCGGCTTAACCGGCGGATCGGTCAGCGGCAGAGCGGCCCTCGCAGCAACCTCCCCTAAAACCGTATCAATATGGGCCTGCGGGCATGGCAAAAGGCTAGGCGAGCATTGAAGCTCTAAGCTACCCGCTAGGACCTCGGCCTTGTTCCGGTCGAGGGTAGCAGGGGGACGATTAGGGACCATGAGAGGAGGCATGACGGTACGTGCGTCAACTTTGAGGGCCTCCGCAATACGCCAGTAGGCGTGCTTGCCCGGGGCCACCTCGCGCATCGCGTCATCCCACCTCTCGTTTCGGTAGCGCATCATTTCCCTCCTAACCAACTTTTTAAGTTTATTAAAAAGCGCCTTGTTGTCAGGGGAAGGGTTGCGATCCCTTTCCCGCCTAGCAACATTCTTGTCGCGAACTAGGTCACGCAACCCTTCCGGCAAACGCCATCTAACATTGACCCCGTCGGGGACCTCGCGCGAGCACTGCTCCATAACCCCCTGAAGCCCCCCAGTGAAGCTGGCTATGGCCTCGTCCGTGCCCTCCTTAGTAAGGACAGCCCCCTCCACGGGAATATCCCGATAAACAAGCGATGAGGGGTCATCGAGGACTTTACCGACATTTACCCAATTAACGGCGGCGGCAGCTCTCCCTCGGGCCCCAGGTCGTAAACAACGGGCAGGTGGTCCGAATCCATCACGTTGACCACACGAACCCCCCTGAGGCGCGGACTCGCTACAGAACCGCATGCATGAACTCTCCTACATCGAGTCATGCTCCGAGGAGGAGCTCGACTTTGTCATTACAGACCTTACAAAGGACATCCAAAAGATGTGCGACGATCTTCTGCCCCGGTCAGGAGGACCTCCGAAGCAGCCACCTTGGTGGAATGGTGAATTGGAGGACCTCAAGACACGGGTCATAAGAAACCACTATAAGCTGCGGAAAGCGGTCAAGCAGAAGCTCCCACTTGACACCATAATTAGGGAAAGGAACGATCTACGTAAAAGCTACTCGGACGCCTGCTGCGCGGCATCTACGGACTCTTTCCGCACCTTTTGCGGCCGTCAGGGGAAAGAAGACGTCTGGGCGGTGACCAACCGCGTAATCCGCACCCGCCCAATCACACAACCACCGGCGACTCTCCTGTTACCTGACGGCAGTTACACGACCAACAGCAAGGATACCGCCGAGGCTTTAATCCAAACCTTTTACCCGGACGACTCTGAATCCGATGACTCTGCGGCACAAAGGCAGATCAGGGATCGCATGGACCAACTACCCGACCATCCGGACGAACCATTATTTACCGAGACTGAGGTATTAGAGACGCTCCAAACAATTAGCCATAAAAAGGCCCCTGGCGACGACCATCTTACAGCAGACATTTGTCTTCAAGTTTCCAAGACCTTCCCTGAAGTTGTCAGTTAAAATACTTTCCAGACTACTGGAAGGTAACTACGACCAAAATCATACCAAAGCCCAGCAAAACTGACTACACTAAGACATCCTCTTATCGACCGATTGGGCTGGTCAAGGTCTTCGGGAAGGTCTTGGAAAAACTTATCATCAATCGGCTAACCCACTACCTACACAGTCAAGGCAAAATCATCCCACGGCAGTACGGATTCAGACTCCAATCCAATACCACCACTGCCATACTGGATGCGCTCGACATCGTCAACGCTGCTAATCTAGCCAAGGAGCAGGTCGTTGCGGTGTCGTTGGACATTAAGGCGGCATTCGATATGGCTTGGTGGCCAGCAATATTTGAGCGTCTCCGCCAGATCAACTGCCCAGGAAACCTGTACCAGATCCTACGCAGTTATGTCACGGACAGAGTGGTATGGCTGGGGCTGGCGGATCACTCAACACACAAACTAATGACCAGGGGATGCGTCCAGGGTTCGGTTGTGGGCCCTATCTTATGGAACCTCATCCTGGACGGCCTCCTGGAAATTAACATGCCGGAGGGCTGTCATCTCCAGGCCTACGCAGATGATGTTCTCCTGATCTGCCGCTCGCCCAACATCGGAGAACTGGAGAGAGCGGCCTGTGATGCCATGGGGAGGATTGCTGAGTGGGGCCACGGCGTCAAACTGGAATTTGAACATGACAAAACACAGGCTATAGCCTTCACCAACAGGGCTTCAAGAATCCGCATCATGTCCAACGGCGCCGAGACCCCATTCACCAACCAAATAAAATATTTGGGGGTCATCATAAACCGTAAGCTCAACTTCATCAAGCACGTCGACTACATCTTGGGGAAGGCTCGGAAGCTGTACTACAAAATTCAAAACTTAATACGCCCAACCTGGGGAATCCACCCAGAGAACGTGAGGACAATCTACAACCAGGTAATCACCCCAATAATCACCTGCGCAGCTTCAGTATGGGCTAGCTCCCTAGACTATCGCTGTGTAGAGAAACAACTACTCTCGTTCCAGAGACTTTTTGCCATCAAAATCGTCCGAGGCTTTAAAACCTTAAGCACAGTCCTGTCCATCACCCTTGCAAACCTCCCCCCTCTCCCGGCCAAGATTCTTTGTACTGCCGAAATAGAGCTGGCAAAACGATTGGGACATGCTTCCTACCTCCCCCGGGATCTCCCTCTGGAGTCGCCTGCACCCCCAAATACGCTTCTACACCCTGCATACAGAGCCACCATCACGTATAAAGAGCTCAAGTCTCAAACTGAGCTCATCCAGTGCACGCAAACCCACCTGCCTTCTGCGTGGCATGCTTACACGGACGGAAGCCGACATGACGATAAAGTCGGGTCGGCTTTCGTCATAGTGAAGCCAAATGACGAAACAATTGTCAGAAAATTCAAGCTTCACGACTGCTGCTCGGTCTTTCAGGCTGAGCTCGTGGCCATCAAAGAGTGCCTGTCCTTCGCCAGCGGAAAGCGACTGGATGAACTATTGATCTTCTCCGACTCTATGTCGGCTTTAATGGAGATAGCAAATCCCAATAGTTTTAACCAAATAGTAGTAGAAATCCACCAACTCTTACATGAAATCCGCACCGGCACCACCACTGCTTTCTACTGGACGAAGGCGCATTGCGGCATAATTGGCAACGAGCTCGCTGACCAGGCGGCCAAAGCGGCAGTCAACTTGCATCGCCCTCCTGACTTCTACAACATACCGGTAAGCCACATCAAAAATCGCAATAAATCCATCTTACATCAGGCATCCAAAGCCTTCTACGAACAAGACAATAAATGTATGTATACGAAAACCATCTTCCCAACTTACACGGAACTGCTCGAATTCATCTCCAAATATCCACCCAACTTCCACAGCACTCAATATCTCAGCAATCACGGCTTTCATAAATCATACTTACATCGTTTTGGCATCACCGATAATAGCTTCTGTCCTTGCGACACCACTGCGAACCACATCCAAACTTTTCAACACCTCCTTACTGACTGCCCTAGATTTGGCTCCCGACGAGTCAATCACGAAATAATCTGTGAGAATTTAAGAATTGACCCAACCAATCTTATATCTTGTCTTGGCAAGGAATCGACCTCTAACAGCTTCCTCGAATTATTAAAATACGTTGTCAACAACTTAAAAGACTTTAACCAAACCTAACTCCTACTCTCTACCAACAAACAGAACTATGTAACTTCAACCTATCTTCCTATATCTCTATATACATATTTATATATTAAACTATATGCGTAAAACTAAAAACTGTAAATCTATCCAACACATACAATAACTCTCGTTCATCCAACCGGCCTGGGTACAAAGTTGTACACCGATAGCGCGGCGTACCCAAAAGGCCTTCAGACTACCAAAGGAGAAAGGCAAACCTTTCTCCACCCCTAAAAAAAAAAAAAAAACCCCCTTGAACAACGCAAGATCCAAAACGTCGTTTCGACAGTTCGCGCGCGGATCAATACGCGTAGGTTCAAGTGGCGGAATAATGTCAACCGGCGATGACATGGCAAAATTGTATAAAACCGACCCCTTACTGTTAGTAATATTGCAACCCCAGAGCACATGTTTAGCATTGAGATCGCCAGCCACAATGACCGACTCCCCCAAGCCAAACACCACTCTGAGGTCACTCAAAAGGACCCTCCTACCCGGCGCTACATAAGCGGACACTAAAATGATCGGCTTATGCCCCGTCATCGCCAGTTGACAAACCGAGACCTCCATCTCCTCCAGCGCAGGCGGGTTAAGCGGACTGACATGGAGGCAACGCCTATAGTAAATAAGCGTCCCCCCCTTGTCAGTCCCCCTATCGTTCCTGACGTACTCATAATGCGCAATTTTTGGGTCCCGAGTGCCCGGCTTAAGAAACGTTTCTTGTATCAGCAAAACGTCGATCTGAAAGTCCGACAAGAACTCCGATACCTCATACCGCTTATCCCTTAAGCCGTTAGCATTAAAAGTAGCTAACACCAATGATGTAGGCAGCACCCTGGGACCCCTACTGGCCATAATGAGCACCCAGATAACGAATAACCTTTAGGAGAGAGGCGTGGTCGTCCAACGCCTGCAAACGCTCTACTGTCGAAGCGGCGTTTCGGAATCTAGCCGCCAAGACACGCACCTCGTCAATATCGACCAAATCGGCAAGGTCGGCGACCAGCCGCAGGTCCTCAGAGACGCCGCCCGGCCCTCCAGCCGAGACCGTCGGGACCTCCGGGCGAATGGGCCTCGCTGGCGGAGCCAGATTCGGCCGAAACCAAACATTCCCCTGAGGGGGAAGCGGGGGAGGACCCACTACAACAGGGGGGGGGGACATCCCACACCCGCCTAGGGGCCGGTCGTACTACCGGCGGAGGCACGCCTACCGGCACGCCAACGCCCCGGAGCTGGGAAATCCCGGCGAGAATTTAAATCCGGGACCAAAGAACGACGGGGACCCGGGGGCGGATCAAACCGCCTCGGAATCGGCTTAGGGCATCGAGGGCAGCCCCTCCAACTGGCTCTATGAGGCCCCCCGCAGTTTGCGCAAGGCCCCCGCTCCTCAGAGTCCTTAGGCCGGGGGCAGGCACGTGATTCGTGGACCTCCCCACAGCTGACGCAACGCGGGTCGCGTTTGCAGAACCGCGAAGAGTGTCCAAAAAGTTGACAATTAAAGCATTGCGGAACGTGACGATTGCGGTGCGGCGCCTCGACCCGCACCCCACTAAGTGCGCACACAGTACGAACAAGGTATATTTCCTTGCCCTTGTCATTTCTATCGAGAATCACGTACACTTGGTCGTACGGTACGCGGGTAGTGGGACGGTACATACGATGCACCGCCACAATGGGATAGCCCTGAGAGACCAAGTCCTCCTTAATGACGTCAGTATCAATCTCCCTAGGGATACCTTTCATCACAACGCGCAGACGCCTCTCGCTATCAAGAGGGTAAGTAAAGTAGCCCTTTCCTACCAACTTTTGCCATGCCCGAAACTGCTCGACGTTCGCAGTTTGCAAAATAATGCTACGCCTAGACATAGAGGCCTTTAGAAAGGAGAGCCCCATCTCGGTCGCCCTCTTAGAGAGATCGACCCAGCGGCTCTTGTCGTCAATTTCAATGATAGGCGGCTTTTTAGCCCTAACAGCCTGGGACGCACTCGACTGAGTGGGCACGAGAACAGGCGGAGAAGAGCCGCTGGGCTGACCGGCCTGCAACACCGAATCGTCGGAATCGGGGAGAGGAACCGAACCAGGGTGGTCCTGTCTAAGGCGCTTGGGGGCCGCACGCTCCCCCTCAGCCTGCGGGGAGGGCGGGGAGACCCGAACCTCAACAACTGACGACCCCCCAGACGCGGGGGAGACGGTTTACTAATGTTTCGGCAAAAATTATTTCGCAAATTTTTAGTTCCCAAACCTTTTATCCCATATTTTTATTTGGTCAAAATGTTATTTCCCAACTCAACGTTTCGCACTGATATCATTTACCAATATATGATTTGATAAATTATTGTTACGCAAATTATTACCTGGTTTTTTTTTAAGACGTCATTTCTCATTTCGTCAAATGTATTGATTGGCATATCGTAATTTAGTAAAATATTGAATGGCAAATAAAATCTGCGTTACGCATACCAACAGGGTGCGGGGACGGACCCTGATGGTTATGTGGGACTCCCTTGAACCTAACCTACTGTTCTGGGAGCGGTTCGTTTTAGTTGGGGGACGCAGTTCTAACCTAACTTACTTTTTGATAGCCATTCGGTTTGGTAGGGGGACGCAGTTCTAACCTAACCTAACCTACTTTTTGATAGCAGTTCGTTTTGGTAGGGGGACGAAGTTCAAACCTAACCTAACGTACTTTTTGATAGCAGTTCGTTTTTGTTGGGGGACGCAGTTCGAACCCTAACCTAACCTAACCTAACCTAATTGAACTTATGGTTTGAGTTTTTTTTAATGCGGGGGGCTTCGCCCCCCGAGCCCCCCTTGTGGGGGGCTTCGCCCCCCCGTCCCCCCTTTTTCTTCTGTGCACTTATAATTTACTAACCTAACCTACTTTTTGATAGCAGTTCGTTTTTGTTGGGGGACGCAGTTCAAACCTAACCTACTTTTTGATAGCCATTCGTTTTGGTAGGGGGACGCAGTGCTAACCTTCATAATTGTTTGTCACATAAAAGTGTGTTGAAGTGAAACTTTTCAATGTAAAACTTGGTTAAATGTTATTTGACGATATGTTATTTGCTTAAGCAAATCATTTGCTATACAATTATTTACCACATAAAACATTGATGTAATAAAACTTTGCAATATAAAAATGTGGCGAAATAAAAAAAATGCGAAGTAAAGTTATGCCAAGAATTGATTTGCCAAATAAAACTTCGGCGAAAAGTTGGTTGCCAAGTGAAATTTGACGAAACATATTTCGTCGAAACGGCAGTACACCGGGGGAGACCCTTACGTTTCCTGGCCTTACTCTTGACGACCGTAAAGCCGTCGTCCGACAGAGAGGCCCCAACCTCCATTAATGACTCCCCGCAGGCTGCCGAGGGAGGCCTAGAACCACCCACGCTCAAAGGGGACGGTAAGGAAATCGGGATAGGGCTCGCGCCCGACCTGGCCAGCTCGAAAGTGGGTGACGCTACACCACTAGCCGGCAAAGATGGATCCGGGGACCCCGGGGGCCCCAAAACAACCGGGCCCCGCCGAGGGCCCACACCACCACCCTGCCCTAAGGGCAGGCTGTCGCGCGACTGAGACAGTGAAATAACTGACCCCGAGAGCGATCTCGAGCTTAACTGGCCAGGTAGGGATCGAGACCCACCCTGCTCGCTATCGGAACCCGACCCACCTCCATCCAGACGGCGTCTCGCAGGCGGCGGCACGAACCCGCTGCGAACTGACTCCAACGCGTACTCCTCGAGCACGTCGGGGCGCTTGCGGGCACAAAAATCTGCAAGGCCCTCGTACCTGTCGCGACAATCACCTGAGTTCGCCATTTCCTAGCCCCCACCGATCGGAAACATACCAAAACGGCACGGGCTAAGAACCTATATACTACAACTACCGGGGTGTATAAAACACTAACCAACTGAGCTCTGGGACCGCAATGACCCGCGGCAAAAACCCCCGTCTTCTTATCTTCTAAAAATTTTCCTCTTCGAACTTCCAAAATAATGCTTCAACATCCAACATCCAACCAAGCCCTATCCGCCGTCCCCAGGACGCATGCGCCCAAGGCGGCCCACCGCGCCGGCGTAGAAAAGACCTCAACGCGCGGCTGACCCAAAGATTCGCACTTGCGCAGAACTCGCGCGCTCACGCATGCGCACACCGCTCCAAAACGCAAATCGCAGAACGCAGTTACCCGATGACACACGTCCGTTCACGTCGAAAGCCGAACACAGAATGGTCAATGAACTGAAGTCATTGTCATTGTCTACACCTAACTTTATGTACAGGCCCAGAGCTTAATTGGGCCTTTTTACATTGACTTGTAACGCAGTGCGGCCCGAAGGACCGCACCGGAAAATTATATACAAAATTATATACAAATATACAAAATAATAAAAAATCAAAACATATTTACACTTAAAGCTAGTATGAGGCGAATGAAAATGAGGTGAAGTGAAACGAAATGAGTGCGAAGAGAAATGAATGGTGAGAAAAAAATTAGAGAAATGACAGGCACCCAAAGGCGACCGCAACCTAACAATGAAATATAAACAGACTGCTTATGAGGCGAAAAATGATATAATAATAATAATAAACCTTATTTATTCCTTAATTAATTTACATGTTCATTTTAGTATTAAGTTTTATTTTAATTAAGGTCCCTTTTGGGTAAAGGTCTCCTCCAATTTTTGCCAAAGACTTCTATCTTGAGCTTTTTCAAGCCAGTGATGTCCTGCTATTTTCACTATCTCATCTGACCACCGTTCTATTGGTCGTCCTCTTTTTCTTTTTCCTGTGGGGCCTGTCCAATTAGTGACTGTTTTTGTCCATCTACTATCTGTGTATCGAGCTATGTGTCCCGCCCATTTCCATTTAAGGCGTTGAGCGTGTTGAAGTGCATCTATAACATTCGTTTTCTTTCTTATTTCTGAGTTTCTATACCTATCACTAATTTTTATTTTTAGAATACTTCTTTCCATAGCTCGTTGGCAAATTTGTATTTTGTTTCTAGTCGCGTTATTGAATTTCCATGTCTGGCTGGCATATGTAAGGCATGGAAGGAGGCAGGAATCCATTACTTTTTTCTTAATTTTCGTCGGAAGGTTGGACTTAAGTACTTCTTTACAAGACCAGAATTTATTCCAGGTTAGGTTGACTCTTCTTTCTACTTCGTCTATATTTCTTGTTGTTTTAAATGATATTAGTTTTCCCAGGTAAATATATTTTTCTTCATAATCTAATGAGGTTTCTTCTATGCGTATTGGTTTTTTCATGCTGTTTGTGAGAAGTTTAGTTTTTGATATATTCAGTTTTAGCCCAATTTTATTACTTGCAGCATTTAGTTCTCTAATCATTTCCTCTAACTGTTTTGATGTTTCCGAGAAAAGCACAATATCATCAGCGAACCGTAAATTGCTTAGAAATTTTCCGTTTATATTAATGCCCTTCTGGTTCCATTTTAGTTGTGACATTACGTCTTGTAAGACAGCAATAAATATTCTGGGTGACAATGGGTCGCCTTGTTTTACACCTCTGCCAATTTTTATTATTGGACCTAGTCTATCTAGCTTCACTCTACTCCTGCTATTATTATATATATATTTTAGAATATCTATGTACTGTTTAGATATGTTTTGACTCTTTAGTGCTTTCCAAATACTTTCGTGGGAAATAGAGTCGAAAGCTTTAGCGTAGTCAATGAAAGCTATGTATAGAGGCTTTTTGAATTCTTCATACTTTTCTATAACTTGTTCTATTGCGTGGATATGGTCGACTGTACAGTAATTTTTTCTGAAACCAGCTTGTTCTATAGGTTGGTGTTCTTCTATTTTTGTCTCTAGCCTTTTTTCTATGCATGATGCAAATAGTTTGTAAAGTGTTGGTAGCAGGCTGATCGGGCGATAGTTTCCCACATCTTTTGGATCACCTTTTTTGTACAGAAGTGTTATTCTTGATTCTGCCCATGCTGATGGAGTCCTACTGTCTCTTATTATTTTGTTAAACAGAAGAGAAATTGGAGTTGCTAGTATAAATTTTCCAATTTTTATGGCCTCGTTTGGTATATTGTCGTTTCCAGGGCTTTTTTCTGTCTTAAGGAAATGTATTCGCTGTAGGACCTCTATTTCGTCGAAAGGCCTTATTGGCACTGTAGGTTCCGTATATCTTGGGGTAGACTCCCTAGTATGTTCGTTTGATTGGTACAACATTTTATAAAATTCCGTAGCTATGTTGACCACATCGATTCTGGTCTGTTGCCGGTTAGTTTGTTTGTTGGTTGTTAAACTAGGTATCCAATCTTTACTTATATTTAATTGTTTGTATGCCTTTTTTAGGCTTCCTGATGAAGAGACATGTCGTTCTATTACTTGCAGTCTGTGTTCATTGTAGTCTCTCTTTGATTGTTTGCTAATTGACTTGTAGAGCATAGACAGTTCTTTTCTTTCTTCACTTGTTTTTGGTTTCAACTTTTTCAGATCTGCACGTCTTTTTATCATATTTCTAGTTTCTGCGGAAATAATTCTATTTTGTTTCTGTGTTTTTATTGTATTTGTACTTTCAATACTCTTCTGTATGGCGGTTTCAATTTTTTTGTAATATTGTTCTATGTCCTCTTCTTCGTTTAGGTAAAGTTCTTTTGCAAGTTGGTTTAGAGTTTCTAAATATACATTTTGCTTTTCTATGTTGTTTAATGGGGTTGTCGTGTTATGAAAACTTTTTCTACTTTTGCGTTGCTTTTGTATATTGAATGTTGCCCGGACAAGTCTATGGTCGCTGGGATAGTCGTGGATATTTAATATATCCATGTTTGTAAATTGTTTTACGCAATTACTTAAGATATAATCAATCTGGTTTTTATGCTGGCCGTTGGGTGAACACCATGTCCAATGTGCTTTTTGTTTTTTCTTGTACATAGAATTGACAAAAGATAGGTTATTTTGTAGAGCGAATTTCAGAAGCAGTTCGCCTCTAGCGTTTCTGTCTCCATACCAGAATGGACCCATAATTGTTTCTTCTCCTATTCTTCTTTTCCCAATTTTCGCATTAAAGTCTCCCATAATTATAGTGTTTTTGCTAGCTAGCTCTTGTGCGTTCCTCAGTTGTCCGTAGAAAAGCTCCATGTCGACTTCTGATGCTTCTGTAGTCGGTGCGTAAGCTTGTATGATTGAATATTCTGTTTCATTGAATTTAAGGTTTAAAATACAAACTCTGTCTGACAGACCAGTATAGTTCAGTATGTTGTTCTTGTATTTTCTTTTAATTAAAAAGCCTACGCCATATTTTCCTTGTACTTCACCAGTGTGACAAAATATGTATTCATCGTCTTCCGTGATTTTATTGCCCATAATACGTACCTCTGATAGTCATATTATGTCGTGTTTTACTTTAGTTAGAGCCTCTCGCAGTAAAAGCATTCTTTGTGGTGATATCAGAGATCTCACATTGTATGTACACAAGTGAATTTGGTATGTATCTTCAGGTTCTTTACTTGTGTTGATATTAATTGGAGGGTTTTGGTCGTTTACTCCCACGGGGACCGGCCGGCTTGGGAGATTCATAAGATTTTGTTTGTTTGCTGTTGTTGTTGTGTTTGTTTCTCGGTTGCCAGTGTCCAGTGATTGCTATTGTTTTGATGCAGGTATTTCTGTCATGGAATTAGATCTGTTTCGCATGTATGCAAAAGGATCCGTCCTGTGAAGTTTTGCTGGGGCTAGTATATTTTTATTTTCTGCATCCTGTTGCGGCTGTGATATTGAAGGTGAAGGCGAAGGAGATGTTGACTCTTCTCTTTTCCTTTTTTCATTTTCTTTTGTTTTAATAACTATTTTGTTATTTTTAATGAATACTTTGTTGCCCTTTTCCCTCTCTTGCTTCAGTTCCTGTTGAAGCTCTTTGCGTTTCTCCATAGTTTCTTTCGAAAAGTCTTCAGTAATATATGTATTTTCGGGCATTTTATTCTTATTCCTTAGGACTTCCATTTTTTTGTTATACGTAGTTAAAGAAATTAATATCGGCCTTATTTTTCCAGTATTCTTTTTTCCAATTCTATGCATCTTGTTAATATCATAATTTTCTACTTTTATTTCTAGTTTTTTAAATATTTGTGATATTATTTTCCACAATTGGGGGTAGTTGGTTTCAGTTTCTTTCAGGCCATGAAATATTATATTGTTTTTTCTTGTTGTGTCCTCTAATGTGCAAATTTTTTTGTTTAATTCCTGTATTTCAGATTTGAGAATTTTATTTTCCTCGATTAATGGTTTTATTCTTTCATCGATAGTTATCATAATTTTTTCGGTGTTATTAGTGATAAGTATAGCTTGTTTTTCTAATTCTTGCTTCATCATAGCGTATAAAGTAGACATTGACATCTCTTCGGACATTTTTTGTAGTTGATAGTGCGCGGCTTTTGATTATTATGCGTAGAATGGAACGCGTTTTTGTTTTGCTAAGTTGCC
The DNA here is from genome assembly GCA_947034925.1 of Eudemis profundana. Taxonomy (NCBI): domain Eukaryota; kingdom Metazoa; phylum Arthropoda; class Insecta; order Lepidoptera; family Tortricidae; genus Eudemis; species Eudemis profundana. The sequence goes on from OX344794.1 coordinate 36,205,055, forward strand.
GGCCTGCACTTGTGTCAGTGATGAGTATTTTCAAGGTATTTTGTTTTTGCGCTGGCAACTATTGCACAATATTCTTGAGTTGGCACTACACCACTTTGGTTGTTGTCTTGCAAAAGTTGACAAATTCGTTTTGGAGGTTATGTTCTCTATTACTAGTTTCACTTATTTATGTTGTAATCTTCACGTAAAACACTGAGATTTTGGCTTAATCTCGATATTTGAGTTCTTTGCGATTGTATTTATCACTATTCGTGTTGGTCCACACTGTTTATCACGGAGTTTTGTATTTATGTTTTCGAGAGCACTGACAAACGTCTTCACTCATCATCTTTTAATTCCACCCTCATTATTTAAAAATGTCTTAATTTATTCTAAATTCGCTATTTTCTCTAAATTGTAATCTCCGTTTCTGACTGTGATCATTCCACGACAACACTGCTACAAATTGGGTGCTTTCTTTTATAACGCAGTGTCCGTGGATGTTGGCACATTTGTACTGGACCGCTTGTAATGTTATTTTGATGGCGCGTTCCAGGGTTCATCGCTCGGAATATTAATTTCGCCGGCATCACCTCACGGCCCTTTCTTCCATCACGACGACGAGAGTACTCTCTGCCGGGTTAGGACACCCGTTCCAGCCGCCTCCGGTCGCCAGCGGTTCCCAGAACGCGACTCCCGGGATCACCAACACGGCGTTACGCAGGAGAGTACCCTAACCGACGAACTACAAATAAAAGAACTTGTGTGGATTAAGTGCTCAACCCCACCCGTTTAAAAATTATCTCCGGGGCGAGTATTTTTAATTAAATTTAATTATTTGCATGGTATCTTGTTGTCTCATTTCTGACCCTTAGTTAGCAGACCAGGGTAAACCGTGACACTGGCATCACGAAAAATGATATAAACAGGTGATAAACGAAGTATGAACATGACTTAGGACTAACTATACACCTAACATAAAAATACAAGCCCGGGCAAGCGGAGGCGCGAGCACGACCCCACTCACCCAGGAGCCCTGACGTCCGAAAGAGATCCCTAACCTAACCTTAGAAATAAATGAATATAAACAAATATACAAACCTAACCCTAATACGAGAAAAGTATTTACAAACGAAAGATCAAAAAACAAACGAGAATCGACCCTCCGGTAGCCACCCGCCCAACCGGGCCGCACATAGTGCCCGGCCAGCCAAGGCGCCAACCAAAAGTTCCAGCCCGTATGAAAATTAAAAATAAACCCCGACTTCAAACAAGGGGGAGATTAAAAGAGCGCCGACTCGGCTAGCCGCAGTCCCTTTTAACAACAAAACCAAAATAACTAACAAAAAGCGACGCAGCCCACCGAACCAGCTTCAAAAAAGGAAGAACTAAAAATTTGGACAAGACAGGGGCCTACATCGCCCCGGCATCAAACAAGAGGCAGGGGCGACGCACACCGCACCGCCTAGCACGAAAACAAGCTTATGAACTATAAGCCGGGAGGCGCAAACATAAACCCCGACTTCAAAAAAGAGGAAACGCACCCACCGGCTTCTAACAAAGGTGAGAGCGCGAAAAGAGAGAGAGAGGCGGCGAACGCCACTCGCAACAGACTTCAAACAAGAAGGGGGTTGCGAGCAACGCTCGAACCGACTTCAAAAAAAGAAAAAAAAAAAAAGAGCTGCGCAAACGTAAAAATAGCCCGATTTGCGCCGTTTAAACAATATTTACATCAGGAGGAGCGTCAGGAGGCCTCCCGGGCGGCCCGTAAAGTAGCTCCCGGCGCTCCCTCTCCTCTCTATCCCTTTTCGCGTTCGCGTGGAGGCGAGCAGCCTCCCAATGGGGACGACTAGCTGCCACCCGCGCCCGTGCCGCCGCGGCGGCCCTGCCGCGCGCACCGCCAAGGCCTCGAAGGCCCGGCCTATAAGGTACCTGTGGGTGGTCCCTACGACAGCGAGCTTTGTTACAATAATATTCGGCCTCGGCATTAAGGGCGGCCGTAAACACATCGTCCGGCTCGAGGAGGATGTGTTTAGGCCGCTCCTGGCCCTTAATGGGGGTAGGGTGAGGCGCATAGTCAGACGCCCCCCTAATTAAAGCGTTCCTATGAACCTCTGTCATAGAAAAATATTTCTTAGCCGTGCGCTTAAAAAATTGCCTGACAGATTCGATCTTCAAGTCCGTATGCAAGTTGACGTTCGGAAAGTAACCCGGCGCTCCGACTATGCGTCTCAGGACTTTATTCTGGAAGACCTGAAGTTTGTTGCGGTGTTCCTTGGCTGCCTGGGAAAAGGCCACAGATGCATAGGCGAAAATCGGCCTTATGCATGTCTTATATAAGGTGAGTTTGTTGCGCGTCGACATTTTTGAACGCGCACTCATCATAGGTGACAGCCTAAATAACACGAACGCTGCTCTGTCCCTCACTAATTTAATATGCCTAGAGAAACTCAGAGCCCTGTCAAGGGTGACACCGAGATACCGGGCAGAGGTCTCCCACGGAATGGGGCGACCAAACAGCCGGATTGGTGAAAAAAGGGCTTTGGGCTTAAAATCACTAAATCTCATAATACCTTATTTGCCAATACACCCTATTTTCAAATTACCATGAACTCATAAAACCTAAATGTCAAATTGTAACATTCTTAAAATGAACGAAATTCATTATGACTTTGACTTAAAACGGCATATTCTCTAAATGCCTGAAGATTGAAATGCACAATCCTTCAATTACCGAATGGCAGAAATGACAAAATATCAAAACAACTCAACCTCAAAATACCTAAATTAAGGCATTTTTCCAAAAATACCTAATTTTTTTTACGAGTGTTTATTTGATAGTATAAATTTAGGTATTTTGAGGTTTGGTTGTTTTAAGCATATGTTGTTTTGCCATAAAGCTGTTTTGAAGTTTAGGTATTATGAGCCTAAGGTAATTTGAACATCGGCGATATTAAGGTTTCGGTTGATTGTGAAAAAAATTTAGGCATTCTGCAATTTAGGTATTTTGAGGCCATGAAGTTTTGAGATCTGGGAATATTGATAATGAGGTAAAATGAAATTTAGTGATTTTAAGCCCAAAGCAAAAAAGGCCAAGGTACGTGCCGTAGTTACCCCGGCGGGAAAAAACGACGGCCGCGCTCTTATCGGGGTTGACCTCAATCCTCCACAGGCGACACCACTCCCCTAAGGCAGTGATGGCGCGCTGAAGGTAAAAGGTCAACCTCTCAGGGCGCGGGTTAGAGGCAAATACCGCAGTGTCATCCGCGAATAGAGCGAAATGAGCATTGGGTGTCCTGACCATGTCATTGACATATAGTGAAAAAAGCAAGGGAGAAAGAACGGAGCCTTGCGGAACTCCGGCTCTAATCAGATGGGGCGCTGAAAAAGAGCCCTCCACTCTGTACCTAAAGCTTCGATCTCTGAATGAACTGAAGTTTGGGGAAAGCTGTATTTATAGCAGAGAATTTGTCAAACAAAAGAACGAGTTTTGTTTCATTTATTTTCCTTCATAGTCAGATAGAAGAATTTTAAAGAAAAAAAACGACAGAGGATAATTAGAATAAGGTTTAAGCTTTAGATATGTAGCTATTACAGACATAGGTCTGATTGTTAAGGGGTGATTTTCAAGCGTAATCTAAGGGGACTTACCTCAAGAGGCCGAAGGCAGAGAAGGCTTCAATCTGCCTGGACAAACGTTCAACTAGGGGCTTCTAATTCAGCGCGGTCACAGGGCGTTGTGTTATTTAAGAAACGACAGAAGTAGTATAGGTTGGAGCGTTTAGGTAATAGAGCTCCTGAATATAGGTTGCACTAATATGCTACAGTGAATAGTTGTATCAGACCAGAACGTAGGTAAAGCTATGTCGCTTTTTGATTTTATTAGCACACTATGTATAAGCTGCATCGAGGGGCGTCAGGTAAACAGATCTGTTAACGTTTCAGTTCTAATTGTACGGCACTGATGCTAGTGCGAAATTTTCTACGAGGCTTACTTCGAGACACTCCGGGTAGAAAGGAAATAATTAAAATAATAAAAGATAGGTTTATTATGCATAGAAATGGATGTATTTTTGAGATAAGATAAACATGTAATTAAGGTTGGTTGATGTAGAACCTTGTAGTTGTAAGGCTTTGTGGAAAAATCTTCATTATTTGACATCAACCGGTGGGAGCTGCTCCAGGGCATTTGTAGTAGGGAATCGCAAAGGGCGGGTTGGAGATCGCTTGGAACTTATAGAGTAAGCGGAAGAGCTTCAATACGTTCAGTGCGTGGCATTGGCCTCGCGCAAGCCTTGCGCCTTTGATGAGAATTGGACTGAAAGGAAAGAGTCTGATTTAGCTTTAGGCCATAAGGGTTTGCGGTTCGGATATGATTCCTGGCAGGTTATCACGGCAACTGTGTATGACAAGGAGAGAGTCAGCGAAATAGAGTTTGAATTGAAGGTCTAATTCGAATTAAGTGTTTCAAAAATTATGATGAGGTCAGGGAGGTCTACCGCGGGTTAGGTCCCAATAAGTAATTTTCCTGTCCTTTGGGTAGTATCTTTATTTAAAGAATACTAGAATTATACTGGGGTATTTTAAGAAAAGTGGTACCGGTCCGATTGGACAAATTTAAATCTATTTCTATTGTTCTTGTGGTTTGTAGGCATTGCAATAAGATAGTCATGTACGAATTCGGTCTTGCTGGTTGGACGCGATCGAGTGACTCGGTGATCTGAGGAAGAATGGAAGACAATAAATGTCATAGAATTGGAGAGTGGACGGAGGTGTGAATAAGAGACTTGACGAAGACTTTGTAGCTTTAGCCATGGCAGTGACTTTCACTATGACTTATTGAGAAGTATGTAATGTGTTGGGTTTGAGTGAAGTTAACAAGGATTGATAGAAGTTAACGACTAAGCAGGATTGAGTACTTGACCAACAGTTTCCTGGGGGCTTGCTTCGGAGTTTACTCAAAAGAGAGTTGCATATGACTATAGATGCTAGGGTTAGGTTAGAAATTGCCGTTGTCAGGCCTAGTCATATGCGAATCTGATACTGACAAGAAGCTAACAATCTATGGTGAGCTTGACACATCCCTGCTTCTGAATACCAGTTCACTGAAACGCTTGGTTTCTGGGGACCAAACTGCATTAATGCAGTTACAAGTAGATAACGAGGAGAGAGGAGGTCACGGTGGAGAAAGTCGGGCGAAGTACTGTAGGGCTGGTTTAAGAAATATGCAGGAGCCATGCACCAAGCAAAATGGGGCTAGGGTCGTTTTTCTGGCAGGAGGGCTTTCCGGTCTGGGAAAATGCATGGAAAGGGTCGGAGCGCCATCAGGAAGGTCTGTAATCAGAATTTCCGGTTTATTGGGAAGATACCGTTGGATACCAAGGGTAAATAAAGGCCTAGAGAACGTAAGTCTGACGAAAGAGCAGCAACTCTCGGGGTACGCTCGCGGGTCGGAGTCGCAGGACTCTGGGTACTCACAACACCCATTCCAGCTTAAATTGGAAATCTGAGGTTAATGACAATTCCTTTGCATTTCAAAGGATTCGGACGTTCTGTCGGGGAGCGAAGCTGGTTTTATAGAGGTGCCTTACCGGGTGAATAAATGATAAGTCCCGTATACAAGACACACACTATATTAAAGAGTCTAACAAGCACAAGCACAAGAAGAAAAGCACAGGTTACAGTTCAGAAGAAGTAGAAACAGTAAAGAAAGCGAAATAACACAAATACAAGCAAAACACTTCACTCGCGTAGCTATAAGCTCGGAAGGCAGAGAGGCATGCATTCGCCGTCGCAGTGGGATATGCACTGGCGTGACGCGGGCCGCGGTCTAGGCGGCTGCCTGCGCGTGTGTCGTCTCGCTCGCTCGTCGCGCGCTCCCGGCATCTGTCTTTCTCCCTCGCTCTCACCGCTCGCTGTATACCTCGGCTATGTCGCCGCGGCGCCGCGGATACAGTTATGATGTTTAACCGACGGCGCGCGCGGCGAGGAGGTTCATGGTTTAAGGGACCGCCTCACACTCCCCCACCGAGACCGTTGCTTGCTACGGTCGATAGTAATCAGGGAATCGAACTGATCGACCGCAGCGTGTCTTTCTCGTAGTTGCGGGTTGAGCAGGTTCTGGAGTTGGCGGTACCGATGCTGCGTTGTTTGTACTGGAGCCGGAACTTCTGGAATCGTCATCTCTGGTCATATGCGCTGGTTTAAGCCGGTCTATTGTTACGGTGTTCTCTTTACCTTTGATGTCAATTTTGAAAGTTTTCTGGCCTCGTCGCAGTACCTTATATGGACCGGTGTATGGAGAATCTAGCGCTCTTTTTGCAGGTCCCCGACGAAGAAAAACGTAGTCTGCGCTGCTCAGGTCTTTTGGGATGTAGAAGGGTTTCTGAGCATGCCGGGAGCGTGGTACTGGATTCAAGCTGGATATGTGATCTCGTAGCCTGGCTGCAAAGTCTGCGTAGTCCACGGTCGTGCCCTTCGTAGGCGTGAAAAACTCACCGGGTAGGCGTAGTGGCTCCCCATAAACGAGTTCCGCTGCCGAAGATTGCACGTCGTCTTTCCAGGCGCTGCGGATACCCAGCAGCACCAGGGGTAGAACTTCAGTCCAGCGGGTGTTAGTATGGCACATTATGGCTGCCTTGAGTTGCCGGTGGAGCCGCTCGACCATCCCGTTGCAGGCAGGGTGGTAAGAAGTGGTCGGGCGGTGCTCGGCGCCGAGGATGGCTGACAAGGCGCGGAACAGCTCGGACGTGAACTGAGCGCCCCTGTCAGTGGTGATCTTGTCAGGGCAGCCAAAACGGGCCACCCAGCCCTCGACGAAAGCCTTTGCGCAGGTCTCCGCCGTGATATCAGGCAAAGGGTATGCCTCAGGCCAACGTGTTAAGCGATCGATGACCGTGAGGCAGTACCTGGAACCAGAAGAATATGGTAAAGCCCCTACAATGTCCATATGGACATGGGAAAATCGTTGGGAAGGAGTAGGGAATGGAGAAATGGGAGAGGAAGTATGGCGTGAGATTTTGTTTCTCTGGCACTCTGCGCATTCTCTCGCCCACTGGCGGCAATCTCTTTTGATTCCTGGCCAAACGAATCTTTGCGTCACTAATTTGACTGTCCCTCTGACACCTGGATGGCTCAGTTTGTGCATGGCGTTGAAGACTGGTCGTCGGAAAGCAGTAGTGACGTATGGTCTTGCACTTTCCGTTGAGACATCACAGAACAGTTGCGAATCAGTGTCTGGTAGCTGGATTTTCTTTAAATTGAGTCCTGAGCCTTGCTGAAGAAGGTCCTTCAATTCAAGATCCACGTTCTGAGATCGCGCCAAAGCTGTGTAATCTATGGGTTCACTTATCTCCTCCACTCTGGATAAAGCGTCCGCTACGACATTGTCCTTTCCTGCCACGTATTGGATGTCGGTGCTAAATTGGGAGATGAAGTCTAGGTAGCGGAATTGTCTCGGGGAGCATTTCTCTCTCGTTGAAGTGAACGCGAAGGTCAGGGGTTTGTGGTCCGTATAAATGGTGAACGGCCTGGCTTCGACCATGTGACGGAAATGTCGTATAGCGTCGTAAATGGCCAGTAGTTCTCGGTCATACGGACTGTAGTTCTTCTGTGATGGCTTTAGTCGTCGAGAGAAGAAAGCAAGTGGCTCCCAGGATCCATGAGCTACACGCTGCTGCAGGACTGCACCGATCGAGACATCTGAAGCGTCGGTGTGGATGGCCAACTCGGCGTCTGGCTGAGGATGGGCTAGAATGGCGGCTTGAGACAGACCTTCTTTGCATGACGCGAATGCCTCTAACATCGCTGGGGTCATCTCAATTTCCTGCGTAGCCTTCTTCTTTGGGCCACTGAATACTACGTTCAACTGTGCTTGCAGCGCTGACGCACCTGGTACGAACCTCCGGTAAAAATTGAACATCCCTAGGAATCTTCGGAGCTCTTTGACGTTCTTGGGGACAGGATAGTCCAGGATCGCCTGTACTTTGGACTGTAGTGGCCGGATTCCTTCTGATGACACCTCATGGCCGAGAAAGGTGATTGTTGAGACACCGAACTCACATTTTGCAGTGTTGATGAGGATCCCGTAGTCAGACAGTCGCTGGAATAGCTCACGTAGGTGTTGTTGGTGCTCTTCCTCGCTTGCAGAGAAGATCAAGATGTCGTCCAGGTATCCGTAGCAGTTATCCAGGCCTCTGAGAGCTTCGTCAATGAAGCGCTGGAAACTCTGGGCAGCGTTGCGTAGTCCAAATGTCATAAAAGGGAAGCTGAATAACCCGAACGGTGTGATAATAGCTGTCTTGGGGATGTCTGCAGGGTTGACCGGAATCTGGTTATATGCTTTCAGCAGGTCGACCTTCGAAAATATCTTGCTTCCCGACAGCTGCTGCGTAAAATCCTGTATGTGACGAATCGGGGACTTATCTGGGATGGTGCGCGCGTTCAGTGCGCGGTAGTCACCACATGGCCGCCAGCCGTCATCTTTTTTAGGAGCTAGATGAAGCGGAGATGACCATGGACTCTCCGATCTGCATGCTGTACCGTTCTGGAGCATAGCCTCGAACTCCTTCTGAGCGATCTTGAGTCGATCTGGTGGGAGGCGTCGAGGTCTACTGGAAACGGGTGGTCCAGGCGTGGTGCGTATATGGTGCACGGTATTATGTTTGGGCACCTTGGGTGTACCTGCGGGGCGGGTGATATCCGGATACTGGCGTAAAATATCAAGGTACCTGGATTGTCCAGTCATCACCTTCACTGAGGAGATTGCCTCCACTGATGGCTGCGCCGGGACACTGACGGAGAACGTGGTGTGGCTGTCGATCAGGCGCTGGTTTCTGCAATCAACCAATATATTATAATGGGACAGAAAGTCAACCCCTATGATCGGTTTAGAAACGTCGGCGACCACAAAGTTCCAGCTGAACGCACGGCGTAGCCCTAAATTGAGTTGCAGGTGTACCGAGCCATATGTAGGTATAATTGTGCCGTTTGCTGCAAATAACTCGTAATTACTTTTCTTACGTGTACCTCCAAGCGCTGTGCGCGGGTAAACGCACAAATCGGATCCTGTGTCGACTAGGAACAATATCTTAGAGGCGTTATCCATCACAAAGAGGCGGCCCGGTTTCGATTGGCAGTCGTAGGCCGCTATTTCCGGCTGCCGTTGAAGTTTTCCGCCCCCGGATAATTGCAGGGCCTGGTGCAGCGGGTGGCTCGGTCACCAAATCTATTATGATACCAGCATACCGACATATCCTTGGGCTTTGATGATGATCGGTCCCGCCGTCGTGACGTAGATGGAGTTCTGTTCCTACCACGCTGAGCACCACGAGAGCTTGATCTGGATGAGTGCGCTTGGTTCCCAAACTGAGCCTTCAACGAAGCTATTTCCTTAGTAAGACTCGCCATTTGCTTTGCCATCTCCGTAACATAATGTTCGCTGCCGCCTACCGTACAAACTTGGGGCGCCTGGGGTACTATGTCATGTACCTTGTCTGCTAAAATAGCCATTTCATCTAGCGACGCACTTGTCTGACAAGCAACTACTGCTTGCAAGCTGCTCGGTAAACGACTGGACCACACGGTTTTCAAAAATTCCTCCGTAACAGATTTGCCAGCCAAGGTACGAAGATGTCTCAAAAATTGCGACGGTTTCCTTTCACCTAACTCTTCGTGTTTCATTAATTGTAACACTCGTTTTTCCTGCGACGCGGATAGTCTAGAAATCAGTTCTGTTTTTAATTTTATGTATTTGTTTTCAGCCGGCGGATTATTAATTATTTCCTTAACTTCCACTGCATATTGGTGCTCTAATTGTCCTATAACGTAGTTAAATTTTGTCGAGTCACCCGTTATTCCAGACAAAGAAAATTGTGCTTCCATTTGCGAAAACCATAACGCTGGTTCTTCTGGCCAAAATGGCGGCGCGCGCACCGAAACTTTAAATACGGCACCGTTATAGTCCGAACCGTTAGCTTGAGCCGCGTTGGCCGAGCCGGCCCCGCCAACGATATTTGCACCAACACCGTCCGTAGGCATAATGTTATTTACGTAAAAACGTTCACTTGCACTGCACTAGTTGCGTTATTGTTCAAAGTCTAGGGTCACCAGTATAGAGGTGCCTTACCGGGTGAATAAATGATAAGTCCCGTATACAAGACACACACTATATTAAAGAGTCTAACAAGCACAAGCACAAGAAGAAAAGCACAGGTTACAGTTCAGAAGAAGTAGAAACAGTAAAGAAAGCGAAATAACACAAATACAAGCAAAACACTTCACTCGCGTAGCTATAAGCTCGGAAGGCAGAGAGGCATGCATTCGCCGTCGCAGTGGGATATGCACTGGCGTGACGCGGGCCGCGGTCTAGGCGGCTGCCTGCGCGTGCGTCGTCTCGCTCGCTCGTCGCGCGCTCCCGGCATCTGTCTTTCTCCCTCGCTCTCACCGCTCGCTGTATACCTCGGCTATGTCGCCGCGGCGCCGCGGATACAGTTATGATGTTTAACCGACGGCGCGCGCGGCGAGGAGGTTCATGGTTTAAGGGACCGCCTCAGTTTCATTGAGTATTTGGGTAAAAACACACCACATACACTACTGAAGTAAGGCTTCGGGAAACTGAGGTTTATTAAGAGGGTTGTTAATGCTACGCGAATCTATTCATTAGATTACTCTTCGCTTTAACAAGGGACAGGAAGAACTCTGTAACGAACCGAAGCCTTAAGCTATACTTGTTAGAATTAGAAATTCATATAAAAGCTTTGTTTTATAGGACGGGGTTAAACACTACTCCGGCTTGCATTCTCTTGGAGGCAACTTTTGGTTCTTTTTTCATTAATTCACAGTAGCCTAGGTTTAGGAAACATTTATTACACTTTCCAGGCCATACTAGATATGTTTGAATTGACATAGCAAATGTATGAATAAGAAGCTTACTTGAGTTTAGCGGAGTGAAAAATCCATTATTTGTAAGGCTTGTCAAAGACTAGTTGAGTCAGAACTAGCTTCTAGGTTCATTTCTGTATTTATATTAATTATTTTTGCTTGTTGTTCTTCAGGATTTGCAGGCAAACAGAGGTTAAACGAAGAGATTGTTTTCACTGTTGGACGGCCATAATTTCTGCCTGAAATAGAAGACAAAAGGAATGACTACAATGTTTAAAATTCGTTTTAGGGTCAAGAACTCACTTAGTAGGTTGGGCGGAGCTGTGAATTTGAATAATAATTCATGTCGAAATGGGTGCTTTTAACGTAACTATTTTTGATTGAGGTTAGGTTGAAAAAATCAAAAGAATAGGTATTTCAGAGGTAGGTAAATCATGAAATTATTCGTCCGAGGGGGCGAGAAGCATAATTATTTGTACCCAATTAATGTTAGCTCAGCTCTGGAAACCATGAGTATTGATAGTTTGACAGCATATCTTACCTTCATTTGAAATAATCTTTTCGTTCATTAGAAACCATGGTTCTGTGGAGAATTTCTATTATTTAGTTAACTTTGAGTCCTGAAATCATAGGTAAATTAAAAACAATGAAAGGAACTGAGATATTTGAGAAGTACAAGGCTTCGACATTTGCGGAAAGCTTCCGGATGAGTTGTCTTGAAAAATCGATGGTTGTCGATTTTCATTGGTAAATTCTTATTAAAGTAACAACTATACGGTCTAGCGCTGCAGGTAAATCAAAAACAATGATAAGATATCAGGTATTTTAGGAATTATAAGCATTTAAGTTTAGAAATTTACCTTAAAAAAAGTGGGATTCATAGTTAATGAGGAACGCATTTCTGGGGGGGATCTTCACATAGAATCATTCCTTGGGGTCCCAGGCCTCGGGTAATCCAAAAACAATGTAAGAAATTCATGTTATTGAGGAATTATTTACGGTTTTATTTCTTTAAAAGAAATATTAGAGATGGCGGAAATGTTGCCACTTGAGAGAGACAACCTTCAGATTTGGGGTAATTTTAGAGGCGTTTTGACTAAAACGGGGTAATTCATACATCCAGTAGGGAAATTAGGCTTTCGATGACTTTGTGTAATTTTTAATAATAGGTAGGTCGATGGGAAGAAGCTTGGAAGTGATTAGTTTCGGTAATAGCGTTTTATCGGATATTGGGTATTTTTTACAGATTTCGTTGAGGCGAAAGTGGGTCACATTATTCTTTTGTTTAAACAAAAGAATTTTTAGTATGTCATTTGGAGGGTATATAAAGCCGACTCGCGTCGAGGTAAGGCACTTGATTTGAGACCATCGAAGGAGCAACATCTCGCTAATAAGCAAAGTCAGTGGTACGGCGTAGGGCTGGCCAACTGTTTCAGGACTTGAATTCGAGTCGCCGGCGGAGCAACAACCTTTGAGAAGACAAAGGCAACGGTTCAGCGGAGCCCCGGGCCTTCGGGGAAGGCCTATGCTTGCTTCTGGGAACGTTGGCGTTTCACGAAACGGCACAAGTTTGGGCGGCGGCGACATCAGGGCAGGCGTGGTTGTGGAAACGAATTTCAGCTAGCGTGCTTCAGGGGAGCTGCGGGCCTCGGGCTCCAGCTAGCGAGCTTCAGGCCAGGCGTTTGGAACCAGTTAGTGAGGATACCGATCGGTAAGATGGCTTTATTTACTTTAGTTGGATTCAACTAGGAGCTTCTTCTAATGCAACCTAACCCGAGGAAGCCGCAGGAGGGAGTTCACCTGGCACCCCGGCCAGATATAACCTGCGTGTCAATTATTTTCATTCCACTAAGCGAAGGGCGGTGGTTTAAGGTATGTGTTTCAGTTTTAAGAAACTTCATATTTTTGTATGGTTTGGGAAAGCTTTGAAGCCTTGTCAGTAAGCTTGTCTATAACTGGTTAAATTGCCTCAACGTAGGTTTATGCTAGGCAGGTTAATGAGGGCTTTAGGCAGGTGGACGCTGCATACCGTTACGAGTCGTCACAACGTAGTCGGTTCTTTCCTAGAAGATCACGTGTTTGGCCAAATCTATAGCAGGTTACAGTCCATTAGCATAGGGTTCATTGTAGACTTATAGTCTCTAGGTTATGCTTTAGAATAGTTAGGGTGTCACAAGTGCAATCTGCTACTTTTGATTACAATTTGTCGCTGTTATACTTATACAAATGTATAAGGTGTCATATAGATATTTGTTCCTCACAAGTAGTAAAATCGATTTACGACAGAATTGCTTAGGTACCTATATCACCTACTGGTTACGCAATTCCTTGGACTGTAAAAAGGGAACGGAATACTCACCGGCAACGGTGGCTCCTCGAACGCTTCACATCACTTGCTCTGTTACTTATTTGTATTATTAGATAATAGAATATTATTTATTAATTCCAGGCCTGGTTATTTTGTTGATTAGGGATTGTTATATAATTTTTCTAATTGAAAAACCGTAATTGGTATTTTTCGTTAGTTGACGTTTTATTGGAGTGACACATCATTCTAATTTTCATTTTGTACTTAAACGCTGTCAGCCAGTACCTTATGCTAGCCCTTCAAGGAGTCCGAAACCCGAGGTTTTATATTACGGCGTAACCACCTACTTTTCTGGTAGCATTTTGGTTCTGTGAAAATTGCAGTTGTAACTTTACCTAACCTAACCTACTTTTCTGGTAGCGGTTCGAATCTGTGAGAAAGCAGTTCTAACCCAACCCAAATTAATCTTCTTATATGTTTCAATGAAATAGTGTGGATACAGAGAACAACTATAAATTTGGAATTATTTAAATAAGTAAATGGCCGTTTTCAGTAAACCTACTAATTTTTAGGGTTCCGTAGCCAAAATGGCTAAAAAGGAACCCTTATAGTTTCGTCATGTCCGTCCGTCCGTCCGTCCGTCCGTCCGTATGTCACAGGCATTTTACTCAAAAACTACAAGATCTATACTGATGAAATTTGGAATATAGATGTCTTGTAGATGCCGCAACTAAGTTTGGTAGTTAAATAATAAAAATAAAAAAATCTAGGGGGGGCACTCCATACATGTAACAGAATCTAAAAAAAAAATTTTTCACAAAAGGTCAACGTGTGGTACACAGTTCGACAGCTCTTTTGAAAACATTTTAAGGTTCTTAAGTAATGTTTTTGATTAAGTGAATAACTTTGGAAATAATCGCTCCGAAAGTTGTGAAAATTGTGTCCCCCCCCCCCCTCTATCTTCTAAACCGTGAGTCCGAAAAATATAAAAAAAATTACAAAGATAACGCTCAATTAATACTTTCAACGAAAATTATTTTAAACAAGATCGAATTAAGCGTTTTTGAATTATTGCCGATAAACTGCGCTTCGCAACAAAAGGACGTAATTGCTATGAAGATACGCTCTTGTGTTGTTGTACTTTTTTACGTCGTATTTTTTACCTTATGGCTATGGAACCCTACACTGAGCATGGTCCGACATGCTCTTGGCCAGTTATTTTAATAGAGTTTTAAAAACCGGATTTACAATATTGTTACATTCAGGGATCGAACTGATTAATGTCATGGCTCGAAATAATGTGGACATGCCAAATGCCAAACTGGTTACATTTAAGACTTTGGCATTCGAAAACCTGAGCTGAGAGAAAAAAAATATTTTTACAAAAATTTGGATGTCTAAAATGTGAACTAAGGTATTTTTGCAAGCGTAAATTTTAATATTTTGGGCTGTATTTAGTCGCTGTAACAGCTATTAAAGGATTATTGTCGGTTTTTCGTTTCTGTGGGAATAAGCCAAACATGTTGTTTACTTGTCACAACATAAATTTAATGAAAAGTAAACATTTTGTGGAGGGAAATTAGCTGAAGGAATTATACGTTGTGAGGAATTTAAAATTAAATTTAGGGGTATCTGTACCTAAACACAATGTTTATTCAATAAAAATTATTGAAATAGTCGCTAAGTCCTCATTATCTTCTTCGATAGTTGTCAGGCACCTGGGGACAACCATTAACATGCAAATATTACAACTCACCTTTTATCTTCAACATTTAAGTATATAGAGTAATATACACGTGTAGAAAAGGGTGACCCCTCTTCTGCGGTAAACACATCCCACCAATATTATAAATGTGAAGGATATTTGTTACCTAATAACGGGGTAACAATTGGATGGATCAAGCTGATATTTGGCATGTAATCCCGGTATAGAGTTCCTTTGGGACAATAACGGGCGAAGCCGCGGGAAAATGCTAGTACATTGTAAGGGGAATCACCATTCGCAATACTTAAATAGACTTTTACGTAACTTAAGGTACAATTTCGTAGCTGGCTGCAGACCGGCGTCTCGCGGTGCACGTCAGGTTCCATAATTATTCAAAGTCATATTACACTATGACAAATTTTAAGTCATAATTTTTTCGCACTTGTTCATCTGATGTAGACTGTACCTTTAGTTACCTCAAAATACTGTACATAAGTAAATGATTTACGCCATCCTTGTGCTTGGTACTTACCTGTAGGTTTTAAGTTATGTTTTATAGTTGTGGTACAGTATTTTCCATCGCACTATTAAACAAAAAGTTAAGGCAACTATATTTTCTGTCACCAAAATTTTGATTTGTCAATAAACTGCAATACCCTATTTATAATATCTGTCCCCAGGAAATATATTAGTCATCATATCAATCAAAACGGTCACTAAGTATAAATCACCATATTAATGTTAAGCTTAAATTATAGTTTGATTTGATCACTGTCGTCCAATCACCTAAATAATAGATCTGTCACCTAAATGATAGATCTGTCACCTAATAAGTAGATCAGTTCCATAATTCATCATAATATGTATACTGACCGTCTCATACAAACTGCCGTTATATGAAACTTTTGACACAAAATTTGAGTCAAAGGGGCACCGGGGGCGCGGCGAAGCCCCCCGCACCAAAAAAAAACTTCATACTGCCTTCTACAATTTCACAGTTAGGTTTGTTCGTTACCTTGCATCCCTCAGAGCGGAAATAGCGTCGACTCGCCTTCGAACCGCCTCGGTTAGGTTAGGTTAATAAAAAAAAATTATAGTGAGCCACTCACCTGCCTTTCATTTTGCCTTCTAATCCATCTGTCTGTCCGTCCATGCGTACATTCATTCATCCGTCCATCCATCATCATCTGGCTGGGGTAAACTATTTCATAAATGATATTATTTTCCAGTGATGATAAATACATTTCAATAAGCTTATTTACATTGATTGCTGATAAAATTTTTGGTGCCGGCCGCGTCCGCCGAGCACCGCACTTCGATCGCGCACGCATTAAGGATTATATTTCGAGATTTTGTTCATCATAAAAAAATCACTTAAATGAAGTATAATGAATATTTACTGAACTGAGTATTATCTAGCTCTTCGTCAATCATGGGATTAAACGTAATCATTTGAGCTATGCCTATCTTTTTGCATTGTGAAAAACTAATCATTCATACAGTAGCAATTTATATGATACTATCGAACACATTATAGTATTTTATGCAACAGTTGTATAAGAAGGTTCAAAAAATGCGAATTGCGTGAGTTGCGATACGAGCCGCGAATGCGGCGAGTATCGCAAATAGAGACGCAATGAGCGTTTTTTGACTTAATTATACAACGTTGCATACAATACTTTTTCTACGACAGGTTTTAAAATTATAAAATACAAACAAGGCATAACCTGCAAAGAAGGCAAATATGACGTATGACTGTCAGTATGTGTCTATGGTAAACTTTTTATTTTTTAAATGAAGTTGACACGCAGTGAATATATTAAAAATACTTTTGTTTTTATGTTGGCATCAATGAATTTAGTTCAGAAAGTTTTGTTTTTCTTAAAAGCCGTAGGATTTTAATTGTTTGTTAAGTTGGTAGTTGTGCATTTTTACCGTAAAGTTAAAATTGAGCGCTTAATCCTTGACCTCAGTTTAACCTAGATTTAGAAGTCTGTGGTTGTTAGCAATAACGTAAAGTGGCTATAACGACACTAGTGCTGTTATGGGGAATAGAGTATAGACTTCTCTGAACTCATATTATATATGTTCTTATATTAGTGTTCGTGACCAAGTAAAAGACAGATAACAGTACAGGAGTAGAAAAAGTTATTTACATAGTTTTTATAGTTTTCAATCATTTTCATTTTCGTTAATTTTCTAATGCGATAGTACTTAGTATATTATGAACCAAGGCGGTAACATAAAAAAATACCTAGAATGCAGGTCTTTATAAATATGCAATATAAATATGATAGATATGATTTCCGAAGGACTGCCAAAACGAAGCTCAAAACCGCGAGCAATGGAAGAAGAGGGGGGAGGCCTTTGCCCAGCACTGGGACACCGCAGGCTCATAATAATAATAATAATGAATATTTGTATTTTACTTTTTATATATACTACTTTTATATATACTAGCTTATGCCCGCGACTTCGTCTGCGGTGTAAATTATAATCAGGCAATTAATCTTTATAAATAGTTTCTGATATTTGTTCATAAACTTGGTTGTAATTAAACAAAACCCTCAAATATTGGGCCCAAAACTGCACAATGCACACTTACCGCGAAAATCAATTCTATAGTCCATTTAAGGATTATATCCAAAAAATTAAATGCACTTCATAAACTACCTGTTACATATAAAAAAAAAACAATCTACTTATTGCTAGCTATGCATGGAGTTTGAAACCTTTTACTTAAAAAAATTGTACGGTCCCTAAACAAACTTTCAACCCCCACCTACTTAACCCGTTGTCAAGATAAATTTTAATGAACGATGAAATCATTTGAGTTCTATTCAGTTTAATCAGTTTTAGATACCCTACTTTAAAAATCGTTTGGTCCCTTTACAAAGTTTTAACCCCCATTAAACCCCTTTTGGAGATGAATTAAAAAAAATTATTTAAATTTTTTTCTGTACCCTTATTGAAGGATCTATGTGCGAATTATCAGATCTCCTTCTTCAAAAATGCTTTGGATCCTATACAGAGTTTCAAACCCCATTTAAACCCCTTTGGGAATAAATTTCAGAAAACTGCATTCACTTTTCTTTTCTCTTTTGGATGAGTTCAAGATCTACTACAAAAATAGTGTGGTTCCTATACAAAGTTTCAACTTCCGTTTAACCCCTTTTAGGGATGAAAAAACGGTAAAACCACATTTTTTTGTTCTTATTAAGGAGTCTATGTACGATGTCTCAGATCTCCAACTTCAAAAATCGTTCGGTCCCTATACAAAGTTTCAACCCCCATTTAAACCCCTTTGGAGATGAATTCCAAACAACAGCAATTACTTTTCTTTACTCTTATGGATGAGTCTGTGTAAGAAGTTTAGATCTATTACAAATACCGTTTGGTCCCCATACAAATTTTCGACCCCCGTTTGACCCCTTTTCAGGGTAGAATTTAGAAAAACGAAAAAACACTTTTTTTACTCTTATTGAGGAGTCTATGTACGTTGTCTCAGAGCTCCAACTTCAAAAATCGTTTGGTGCCTGTACAAATATTCAACCCCCATTTAACCCCTTTTGGAGATGAATTTTGAAAAACGTTAAAACTACTTTTTTTACTCTTATTGAGGAGTCTATGTACGATGTCTCATAGCTCCAACTTCAAAAATCGTTTCAACCCCCATTTAACCCCTATTGGGGATGAATCTCAAAATACGGTGAAATTACTTTTTTCAACTTATATTGAAGAGTCTATGTTCAAAGTCTCAGATCCCCTACTTTAAAAATCGTGTGGTTCCCATATAAACTTTCAATCCCTATTTAACCCTCTTTGGGGATGAATTTCAAAAAACGGTGAAATTACTTTTCCAACTTATATTGAAGAGCTGTCTCAGATCTCCAACTTCAAAAACCGTTTGGTGCCTTTACAAAGTTTCAACCCCCGTTTAACCCCTTTTAGGGATGAATTTCGAAAAACGGTGAAATTACTTTTTTCAAATTATATTAAGGAGTCTATGTTCGAAGTCTCAAATCTCCTACTTCAAAAATCGTTGGGTCCCTATACAAAGTTTCAACCCCCATTTAACCCCTTTTGGGGATGAATTTCGAAAAACGGTGAAAAATTTTTTTTAAGTGTATTACAGAGTCTATTTCCGAAGTCTCAGATCTCCTTCTTTATAAATCTTGTGGTCCCCATATAAACTTTCAACCCCCATTTAACCCCCTTTGGGTACGAATTTCAAAAAAACCCTTCTTATCCCTTACTTACGTTATACAACCACCCTACTATGAAAATTTCAAGTTCCTAGCTTCAGTAGTTTCGGCTGTGCGTTGATCAGTAAGTCAGTCAGTCAGGACTTCTTCTTCTATATATATAGATAGATTGTAAAAAGCCTAATCTAAGAAAATAAAGATATACCAGAATAATAAATATGATATGGTGTCATAAATATGCGATCTAGGCAATGGTTTCAAAAGTAAGGATTATATACAGACACTACTTAAAAAAAGGTATCTAAAACGTCGTAAAGAAATACGTGAAAGTTACATACGAACTTCATATACACTTATTGCGTTTTTACCTGGAGTCAGTATCACATACGTGTTTCTTTAAGTACTCGGGGAAAAATGGGAACGGAAAATTTACTTCGAAGAAATAATGAGTTCGGGAAGTCCACCTAACAAATCAAAATTATGATTTGCTGTACGAAAACGTCGGAAAATAAAGAAATTAAAATGAAACAATTTTAGACTAGGATTTTTTTTTATAAATCATTATGTGAAAGTTTAACCTTCACATAATGATGACCTGTATAGATGTTTATCTAAAAAGATTATAACATAACAATAAAAACTGTTTTTAGTTCAACCTATCCGTGAAATAATCAATTGGGTATCGATCAACAGCCCTAGCACTGATTTTACGCCGCGCGGGGTCGACGACCGCACTTCGGGCGTTAAGATTCCAGAATGTTTTAGTATTGCGGGAGAGTGTCGTATCTGTGCGAAGAATTATTAGATAATCTGTGCCCCAATGCCAAGAGAACATCCTTATCTTAGTCTATTTTAAGTAACTGTAGAACATGTGTTAGGAGGGGGACCTTAAGCCTAATCAAGTCTTTGTACAGGTGGGAGTGATTCAAAAGAGGGCAGGCAAAAAGTTGGTGATTAAGATCGCCTTCATCTATCCCGCATTCACAAATAGACGAGTCCTTGACGTGAATTTTGGGGTTGGGATCATAACGACTACATCGTCAAAACGACCAAATCATCGTAAGGTCCAGATCTCTAAAGGACCATCCACGGAGTAACTGGAGGCGGCATAACGCGTAGTTTGTTCCGAAACCTGCGTAGCCGGCATTTACACGCACACATTTGCATTAAAGTACGCATGAGGCGTAAACACAAAGAAATGCTAGCCGCTATTCGCTTTGTAGTAGTGTGCGCACGCGCGTTGCTACGCAACACTAGAAGGCAATGGTATAAGCTCTGCGTACGCAGGGATGGAGCCAGTCGATATATCGATCTATCGATACTTAATTTTTATGAAATTGATTAAATATGCACTCGGTTCACCAAGAAATGGTAGAATTCAGTTAAACAAGCAGATATCTTGATAAAATAAAAAAGTAGAACATTTTTTGCCCTGTCGTTAAAAACACAGCGTTACGAAATTGTCAAACAGTTTTAAGCGATGAACTACGAACCTGAATAGCATACATAAATAATCATCTTGCATCTTGTATTGAAGTTATTATAATTATAGGTACCTGTTTGGAATTAACTAGACAACTTTTTTTGTGATATTGCATATTCCAAAATTCGTCAAAGTCAAAACAAATGTGGCAAGTTTGATTGAAAAATTGCAAGTTTGATTAAAAAAATAGAAATAAGCACTGAATAATCTTATATTGCTTTAACATAATTCTTTTCAGGGGTCTTTATTGGAATTCATAATACTGTTTGTCCTAATGTAATGTTTGCCATAAAGTATCATGCGTTTTTTTTCAGAGACCTTGACCTTTTTTCGATTATCACAACACAAACCTAGTTCCGTACTCAAACCGGGTTCCGTAGTCAAAATGGCAAAAACGGAGTCCTTATATATCTAGTTTCGTTATTTCCGTCCGTCCGTCCGTGTGTCACAGCCGATTTACTCGGAAACTATAAGCAACACAATATCCCTGAAGTCAAATGTTGTGTCCCCCTCCATGCACTCTATAATATTTCATTGAAAGAACTAAAAGCGCCCCGCCGCAGCATTGGCACTAATTGTATCTATTTTTATAAAGTACTGCATACATACAAGATCGTATTGATAGAAGAATTTGAATGAATTGTTGTTTAATCCAAATAATCCCATTATTTAATACCCGCAAATAGAAAAAAAATATATATTGAGTGTTCTATTTTTGTATTCTATTATATTTTTGCATTTAAATTCTTGTATGAAAAAAGAAACATTCAAAAGTATTGTATAAAATCACCAAATGTCAACATGGTTTATTATTTGCGGATGTAAAATCACATTATTGACTAGATTAAACAATAAGACAATCAAGTACTTCTATAGTTACGCTAATTAGAAATACTTTATTTAGTATGAGAATTTCTTCAACTAAAATCACCTTAAACACTGAGAAATTATCGATAAATACCGGCCGCGCACTATTATTGCGGCGGCCATGTTGCTTGCGCAATGACTGCCGACACGCCTCCGACCAAGTGACGGCCGCATCTACTAGTGGGCAATACATTGCGCGTTACTGGCATAATCCGGCGACCGACAGCCATAGCCAGCCAGCAATCGATATGAATACTGCCGTGCCATCAGATTAGAGGTGAATGTCAAAATTAATGTCTGCAGTTTTTGGAAAAATTGTAAAATACATGTTTTTTTTACTTACCGGTGAAAAGCAACTACTCCATCTAAGTCTCAGTCTCAGTATCTTTTAAGTCAGTGCTTCGTGTACGACACGATAAAGTGGCACAACAAGGCATATTTATATTTTTTTCACGCAAAGTTTGTCACACGCGGTCGAACGACGACTGATGGCCGCAGAACTGACTTTTGACAGTTATATGCGCGTCTGATCATAAACCATGTTACGCGTGCCCCGCCCATTACCGTGTCTATAGAATTCTTCTGGTCTGTGGGACCATCTCTTTAGAAAGCCCATATCTCCGAATGACTAGGTATCAAAACGACTACTTCTTGAGAAGACCACATCGTTAATAGTCCAAATATCACAAAGACCAGGGAGCAAAACGAATAGTTCGTGAAAAGACTATTTCGTTAATAGACAAAATCTCAATAAGACGAGCCCATTTTATGTATTTAGATTTTCTTATTTCATTTAATTGTGGTCATTTTGGACATTGTTGAAATAAACCTCAAGCCTATTACATACATTACATATTGTAATGTACCTAACTATTTATTTATTTTTAGTAGTTTTATAAATTTTATAATATACTTTTACCTAACAGATTTCCTCTATAAAATGTGATTCGAAAGTTCTAAAATAAAACTTTGTGTTAAGTTTAATTTTTTTGGTTATCATTTAATCAATCAGCAAAATATTCATATTTTGGTCAGCAGAAATATGTATTTGGTCAGCCAAAATAGCTAGTTGGTAAGCAACTTATGGTTAGCAAACATTTATAAATCAGGCTGCAATTAATGATATACTGAACTGCTCTAAATTATTTTGGTCAGCAAATTAAATATTTGAGCTGCATTAAGCGATCTACGGTTAGGTAATCAAATTTTGGTAAGCAATCAGTAGGTAAGCAAAAGATTTCATTTTGTTCATCAAAATGAAAGGTGCAATAAAACCTAATTGGCATGCACAAAATGGGCGCAACTATTCTGCCGTAATAACGCAAAAGGGCACAATAAAATTTTCGAGTTTACAATAAAATAAGCATATATTGTAAGAAAAACTTCTATTTCTAAAATAAAAAATGTCCGAGATATTCGACTTCAAAGTTGACAAATTTTTAAGACGTAAAAATTTTGATGGATGTTGGTGTAATTATAACACCTATTTATTATTGTTTTATCGTATATAATTCGCTAAAATAAGCATGTTTTATGTAAAAGACTTTTCTCTGAAATAAAAAAAAACCGAGATATTAGACTTCAAAGTTGAAAAAGTTGACTTTCCGTATCTCCGGCGCTGCGGGAACAGCAGTCCTTCCGCCCTTGCATGACGACGCACGGTCACTTTGCTCGACTCCGCAGCTTGGGCTTGTTAGTCGCCTTCGGCGACCAGCCTCAGCCGCTCGCCTCACTCGTTCCCGCGGTTCGTCATGGCGGGCGAGGGCTGCTCTCCCTCCGCGCCTCCAGCTCTATAAAAACACTCCAGGGCGCGCAGTGTCGGCACGCGTCCTAACCAGCGAGAGCCCTAGATTCGGACTTTCGCAGGCTTTTAACATTTTATAGTAAGTAGTATCTTCAAAAATAGCAATACGGTAAAAATCACTTATAATTGATAAACACTACTACTTGACACTGACAGCTGACAATCACCGAATGACTAAACAAACACGCCCACGATTGGCTGCTCGCGTCACGTGGTCTGTTTCGCTCTGCCCACAGTACTGCTGATTTTTCAAACTAAACGCAATCCACGCATGTTTTCTCTGCTAACCAATTGTAAAATCTTGCCGGCCAAGTAATTATTTTGCAGCTCGACTGTTCATTAGGCAGACAAATGATAAATAAAGCAGATTAATATTGGTTAAAATGTTAACCATTTTTAAGTTATTTGCTGAACAAGAGTTGTCACCCGATTTTTATTTATTGCCAGCCAAATCTTTGTATGCTGCCCAAATGATTTAACTGCTTATTTTTTTTTGCGGATCAATTTTAATAACGGCTGGCCAAAAAATTACTTTCCAATTTTTTTTGCATATTAGTTATTATTTGGATCATAACGGTTACCCATTTACGTTAAATTAAGAATATATAGGTATAATTTAATTTACCTGTAAGTTTATATAAATGAATAGATAAAGTCTATTTAATTTTACTGTTTTTCTGCGTTTTTATGGTGTGCGTGTGGATTGAGTGAGCACCCTTCTGAAATAAAAAAAAACATCCTGTTCATTTAGTAAAAGTTCTAAAACAATTGTAAAACTAAATCTCTGTATTTGTAAAAAGATAAATCAAAAGATATAACCTTTGACGTGTGCTCACTCAGTTCTCACAAACTACCAACGAAATCAGGGAATGTATTCATTTAACATATAATATTTATATACGAATCTTTAGTAAAACCTATGCTAACTTACCTTTATAATTTGTAGATCACCTAGTAACGTATTTAAGATTTTACAAATAATTTATTATGCTCACTCAATCCGCACACTTACGAAAACCCGATTTCTGATGAAAAAACTGAAGATTTAAACTGCTATATATGTGTATAGTTTAGTAAAACTAATCTGGGAATTTGTAAAATACAAAACGAACCACTAACGTGGCAGGTTTTTGGATAATAAATGTTTGTGAATGCTCACTCAGTCCACACGTTTCAAGTAAGTTAAAAATGTAAATATCTCAATATTTGTCGTATTACATAAACTATAAATTACTTCAGCTTTTAGTAAAAAAATTTACTAAATATCCACCATCTAATATTTTATTTTCATTGTCTGTTTTTAAAGATATTCAATTGCAATTTTTCTAATGTAAGTAGATCGATTAGGTTGACCACACTTTATTATATTATGGTCATATCCATGAATTAAATTTTAAAGTAAACAATTGTTTTGATTAGGTTAGTACATACTTATTACAATTACGTGTTACCTGATCCGTAATTATTACCTTTCATTTACTGTAAAAGATTTAATCCGAGATCAAAAAATAAAAATAAAACATCTTTCAATGTCAAAGTGACGTACCAGGGGTAGTAACCTTTTTGATCTCATATATTTTTTAAATGAACTGTATTTTGGATATGACCATAATATAATGAAGTGTGGTCAATCTAATCGATCTACTTACATTAGAAAAATTGCAATTGAATATCTTTAAAAACAGACAACGAATGTAAAATATTAGATGGTGGATATTTAGTAAAATTTTTTACTAAAAGTTGAAGTAATTTATAGTTTATGTAATACTACAAATATTGAGATATTTACATTTTTAACTTACTTGAAACGTGTGGACTGAGTGAGCATTCACAAACATTTATTATCCAAAAACCTGCCACGTTAGTGGTTCGTTTTGTATTTTACAAATTCCCAGATTAGTTTTACTAAACTATACACATATATAGCAGTTT
Source organism: Eudemis profundana (assembly GCA_947034925.1). Classification (NCBI taxonomy): domain Eukaryota; kingdom Metazoa; phylum Arthropoda; class Insecta; order Lepidoptera; family Tortricidae; genus Eudemis; species Eudemis profundana. The sequence goes on from OX344794.1 coordinate 36,230,219, forward strand.
AAATCTTCAGTTTTTTCATCAGAAATCGGGTTTTCGAAAGTGTGCGGATTGAGTGAGCATAATAAATTATTTGTAAAATCTTAAATACGTTACTAGGTGATCTACAAATTATAAAGGTAAGTTAGCATAGGTTTTACTAAAGATTCGTATATAAATATTATATGTTAAATGAATACATTCCCTGATTTCGTTGGTAGTTTGTGAGAACTGAGTGAGCACACGTTAAAGGTTATATCTTTTGATTTATCTTTTTACAAATACAGAGATTTAGTTTTACAATTGTTTTAGAATTTTTACTAAATGAACAGGATGTTTTTTTTTATTTCAGAAGGGTGCTCACTCAATCCACACGCACACGTTTTTATGTTATGAATAAAAAATATGCAATAAACTGTACTAGCACAGACATGAATTCAGTAAGTCGTTTTGCTACCTCGTCTTATTGAGATGTTGTCTATTAACGAAATAGTCTTTTTATTTTATTTTTTTTATTTTATTTATTTAAGAAGTTCAACAGCGTTTACAATGAGTAGTAAGAAAATACTTATTATACATTACATATAGCCAATAACAGAACTTCCTTAATTATACGAATTTATGCCTGAGTATAGATTAGTAACTAGTGCATCTAGAAAATGTGCTACTAACTACGAATTCTTAAGTCTTTTCACGAACTATTCGTTTTGCTCCCTGGTCTTTGTGATATGTGGACTATTAACGGTGTGGCCTTCTCGAGAAGTAGTCGTTTTGCTACCTAGTCATTCGGAGTTATGGGCGTTCTAAAGAGATGGTCCTTTAGAGATCTGGACCTTATGCTGATTTGGTCGTTTTGACAGTGTAGTCGTTATGATCCCAACCCGAATTTTGGCGTGTTACTTATTGCGTAATTCTTTAGGCGGGCAGGGAATAAATTCAATTGGAATAGAAGTACGATACAAAAAATACCCCCTATCCCGTAGGATCCACCATCTCGATCCACCAGTGGGTTTAATAGCACGATAAAGTTCTGTGTATTCCACCATTGTTTGGTGTGGTGTGAGTGGATTCTGTGATGCTTGCATCTCTTAATATGCTCCACCAGTGGATCGAACAGAATTCAGGGAGTTTGGTAAGATCCACCACTGATTTCAGTGGAACCTGTGATATAATTTATATATAAGTAGGCTCCACTGGAATCTAGGTTAGCTATGATAACTAATGGCGGTATTCATAAACAACTTCTAAGCCAAATATGCCATTGATGATCGTTTGTCTTTTTTCGCCTTTTTGACAATTGTGGTTGTTAGAAAGAATACTATCATTGTCAACAACAGGAAAACTACATACCTCTTAGATTATATTATACTAGTACATACATACCTTAGATTCGCATAAGACGCCATAGCACTAAATAACGTAAAATAAAAAAAATTGATGCAGTAATACGGAGCAGAAATTTGTGTCGACCGTCGTTCTAGGGCAAAAAGGACTACATATGGACATACTTTACATACTTTCCAATAAGGTCCTACAGGTTCTAGCAATACGCTACTGCCGAAGAGGTTCAATTAGGAATCGTCCTTATTAACAAAATTTGTACATGTCGCTTTGTGCTTCTACTCGAAAAACAATCACTTTATTACTCTTTGCTTCGCCACAATCGGGTAAAAATCATCGTAAGTAGTAGTAGTATTAGTTTTGGTTTTGTCTCGCTCAAGTAGTGTTTATATCATTAGGTTATAAATCTATGCGGGTTAGACTCGACGTCTGATGTGCGTTTGTATTCATATCAGTAATAGTATCTTTTATCCACGTGTAAACGTAATGTTTACGCATGTAGTGGCTGAAGCGAGGCTTATGTATTTCCTGTATTTAACGGATGAACGAAGAATTAAAGACGTAAATACTAAAATACATAGTATTGTTGTAAAACGTGAAATTAATTCCACTGCAACATTTTTTCGTGTGGGTTGCCTATCTTTCTCTATATATGTATATATACTATAATTCTTCTGTATGGTTTGTCACCTAACTGCTTCTAAACTGGAACTGCACCGATTTCGATCAAATTTCGTGTGACTTTCGCGGGACTACTATAAGTGTATAAATATTGACTTACGCTAGCAGTGCACGCTCTTCCGTTACACTGAAATTCGTGCACGTTTTCTTAGTTACCGTTAAAAGATATTTGTTCTAGTAAAGTTCAGGTGGCATTATGATTATGAAGTTAGAGAGTCCCTTAAATAGGTTAAATGCGTACTAAATTATCCGAGTAAGACTTCACGAAAAAATTAGACCCAAAGACTAGTTTCGCAAGTAGTACTATAAAGCAGAGTGGAGCGAAGAGGCCCAATATCCTCTCCACTTCAATAGACAATGTCTCTGTCAATCCATGTCATGGATTATTACAATTGGCTACTTGACAACTTTTTTCTGTTATATGTTATAGAAACATCAATAATAGGAATATTGGCACAGATTATATAATAGTTCTTCGAACAGATACGACACTCTCCCGCAATACAATAGGAAAGAACATTCTGGAATCATAACGTCCGAAGTGCGGTCGTCGACCCCGCGCGGCGTAAAATCAGTGCTAGGGCTGTCAACCGATACACAAATAAATTATTTCACAAATAGATTGAATTAAAAAACAGTGTTTTCTTATAATTTGTTTTGGGTAGTGCAAAAAACGATAAATGCTTGTTTAACTGGATATTGTTGCAGCCGTCTACACTACACTGCAACGCGCACGCCCCATTATCAACAAAATAATAATATTAAATTTTAAATACGCGATCGAAGTGCGGTGCGACGCGGTCCATGCGAGCGTTTTGTTTTTTTTGTTCGTGAACAGGCTCAAGGAGCTGTCAAAACTATCGGACTTACTTCGTAGCGGTAGGCTGCACGCATGCGAACGCGTGCCAACCAACTGAGTTTTGTACCGCCGGCGGTAAGTGACGTCACTCAAGGTCGCGCTCGGCGAAAAACACTCGTTTTTCGCCGAGCGCGACCTCGGCCCCCTGATATTGGTGAAAAAACCACTTCAATATCATAAAAACTCACCGAGATACTACAATGTTAAAATCACATTTTTAGACTTTCCCAAATACGTGCCGAAACGCTCCCTACTGAAGCCCGTTATACAGTGACGTCACTACTCATACGTTGTTTGGGGAAATCAATAACTTTGTTCTGCAACTATGTTAAAACTTGCGTTTATCGTAATGGTTTTATAACAAAAGTTACTATAAATTTTATGGGTTATTTAATGATATTAAAAGTTTTTAATAATTTTATACTTTTAAAATGGACTTTCCCACCCAACTTTGGAGGCTCATAAAAAAGTTAGACGGTAGGTATCAAACTCAAAACTTGAACATATTGCCTTATTATGCTTATTTTAACAGGATCTTATATAATTGTTACAAATTTCAGTTACAGTCAAGTACCCAATTATATTGGTTAATCCCTCTCCGCTCCGCACCGCTGGACCGGACGGGCTGCCTAATTGTGAAAACGGTCAGCACTGTAAAATATTTTCTTGAAGACGAGGTCTGGTACGGATGCACCTTATTGACGTGCCGTGCCGGCTTTAGTTTTTGATATACCTAATGGTTTCCCGGTGGAGGAATAACTGGTCCACTTTTAAAATGCGTTATATTTTTTTTATACGGCCTCAGCTTGCTACCTTGTTATTATCTTACTAGAAATAATACCTATTATCATAACTATTTAAATATTCTGCATTATGGTGATGTGGTGAAAAACCTAAGTACTACTTACCTATTTTACAAATTATTTAAAGCTGATAACAATAGTTCCCTAGATTTACCTGGGAAATGCAAGACGGTCCACTACACTAAAGAAGGAAAAGCTCAGCGTCAATATACGATGTTAGGAGTAAGTAGTAGTAACTATATTAAGTAGTACAAGTTTATCATTTGATTTATTGCTAGTAAAAGTGTATATATAAATTGTCAATACTTTTCAGACAAATTTTATACAAGTGGCCATTATCCAGGATACTATCACTATCAGTATCACTCTAAAGATATTCATATATAATCAAAGTAGATTTGAGTTTATGGAATAATACTTACATTTTTATGCTTGGACGTTTTTATAGCTGGCCTTGTCGGGTATTTCTATATGTAGTTGGACCTTTTTATGGTTAGTCAAATTACTTATTGGATAGTTTTCAAGTCATGGACATTTTTCTTTTTGGACATCAGTCGTGCAAAGGTCCCGTTATATATATAGGTTACAAAACTAAAGTTTGAAAGAAAAAAATTGAGATTAAGTTCTAGTCAGTGTAAACTTTACCTTCGAGTGACATTTTTCTCCCGAGCACTGGAAATATTTAGTTGAATAAACGGTTAGTAACAATTACTTTTCGTAATTGTTTCGTCGTGTACAGTCACCAGCAAAAATATTTAAAGGAGATTGCCGACTTTTAGTACAAATATCGTCATACCTACTCGTAATAGCGTCACAACAAATACGATACCAAAGCATAGTTTTATTTTTTTTAACAGGTGGAATTTTTTATTATTGATTATAAAATAGGAAATCTGAGATCAATTAAAAAATAATTTTGCTGTACAACTTCCGTCGCCACCATGAAAAATGTATATTTCCTTAAAGCTGCATTTGACAGACAAACTAGTCAAAATCTAAAAGGCCTATCACTGTGGCACCACTGAAATTAAATGAAATAATTTATTTCTGCAAGTAGTCCTCAAGGGCTCTTTCACATGTCTGATTCTTTTGGCGCTTCGGCAAATGACATTCTGTTGAGAAGAAGCGCCGGAAGAAACTCACCAGTTTCTCTTAAAAAATAAATTGCATTACCATAATTGTGAAAATATTATATGTGACGTTCCACGGGAAAAGGTACCTTATGGTTGGTATTGAGTTAAGCACAGATCCTAAATCTGTGTTAAATAAGCTATCTAATACAAAAAAAATCACGACCCTAAGTCCCATACTTTTTTTTAAAAAAAACATCAAACCTGCACATGCTATAATTGCACTTTTGAGAAATCGTCAAAAGAAGTTTGAAACTAATTTTAAGTATGTTCCCGTTGGAAGTTATGGAGATGATGATTGATTATGTATCTCAAGGTATTTTTCTTTGGAAATCAGTAATGGTTTTTTTAATGTGACTTCCAGGTCGTGAAAAATCAGCCTTTGATTAGAGCTAGTCGCTTCTGAGAACGAAATTAAAAAAAAAAATAATTTCGGCCTGTTCTTTAACATATTGTAATCTGAACCATTGTATATAGTTAGAGATATTAGACTGCACATTTTGGGATAGAAGTAAAATCACATTGTTAACGAAATATTTTTATTTTAATTAAAATGTCATTTTTATTATATGTTTCATCATTCCTATAATATTCACAATTTTCGTATAATGAGTTCTAAATTATATTTAATCAGTCTACACAAGTATCTCAAAAGTGTCATTATTATTCTACAAGTCGTATTTTTTTATTTATAAACGATTGAAGTTACGTAAAAATCACAAATTATTCCCATACATTTGAGAAAAGGTACCTTATGGCGGGCCATAAGCAAAAATTATTGATAATTTCAGTATGGCACGATATTTACATTATTTATTGACATATCTTGTATTAAGACAGAAAACTGAAGAAAAAAGGTTATTAGAAATTTACTTCAAATCTTGACCAATTAAGAGTAATTCTCAAATGTGACGTCTTACGTGAAAAGGTACCTTATGAGGGTTTCTAGTTACGGAGATATTCAATGTTGTGTAAAAATTGTGTTTTTACTTCACTTCAAGTTTTTTGGCGTGCTGGTGGGTTTCGGTTATGCTTTTTCAAATGGTGGATTCCAGATTCGTCGAGTTTGAAATTTGGGTGTGAGAACAAACGCTGGTGCTTTTTTTCATTCTCAATCTGGCTTTCGTTCGGAAAGCACGTTACCTAGCCTTACATATTTTTGCAGTTTTGCTTGTTTTTCTAGCCCGTTGGTGTGCTTAGATTATTGCTATTTAAAGTTTCTAAACAACTGTGTTTCATTGTAATGGTGATCGTTTTAGGACGCTTTTATATACGCCCGGCGCAGGGTTATTTCTATTGTTCATGCGCGGCCAGTCAAATACCTTAAATTAATTCCCTAAATTCAGAAAGGCTTTTACCCGCCACTGTAGTATATACTTTTCGGTCTTTTCTCACTTTGCGACACCCTAGGGTCCATCAAAATCACCCATCTTCCCATTACTTCACCACTTTCAGCCCTAGGTACCGTCGGTACTCCTCGCGTACGTTCGATCTTGGGATCGCCCGGGCAATCTGTTTCCGAAGCTTTGTCCCAACACCGATCGTACTCGCTCGGCCTTCTTTATTGACTACTTTGATTTGGTATTTGCCTTCTGCTAATATTTCTACTACTGATCGTCCTTCCGCGTCTCAGCTCGTGAGTCAAATAAAAACTAAAGTGTTCATGTCGCTAGTTTTTTAATGATTTCCGGTTTTAAGACAACGTTATCGATAAAACTAGTGTGAAGTTGGTCTTGTGCCTTACTAACGTGCTCTGTAACTTGCTTGTTTTTAACATGAATTACAAACTCTGTACCCTTATGTTTAGGATCAATAAAGAAAATTATACGTGTTGTTGTGTGTGATTTATTTATAGTTTATTCACTACAATTATGGCGCCCGATACAGTATGGTAAGTTGAACCCTGTTTTACCTTTCATAATTTTATGTGTGAAATTATTTAATTCTCTACATCAAACATTTTTTTCCCTTTTTTGCCTTGTTCGGGGAGGGTGACCGCTTTCCGGTCCTGTATTACTAATGCTTTCTTTGATTATAGCCTTCCGGTGTTCCTGAATACTCGTACGTGTTGCACGAGTCATACGGTGTAGCTCAGCGTGACATCGAACCCCACTTCAGACGCGGAACTTGGATCTTGTTGGACGTCAGCCTCAGATCGCTTCGACGTGACAGCTCTGAAGTTATTTGAAACTCTGTGATTTGTTACCTGTTAAACAGAAATATTTTTAATCGGCATCCTGTTTCATTCTATCCCCAAACGTATCCCGAGTTATTTATTTAGTAGTTTGCAAACCCTTTAAACTTGCACCCGTAGACGTTAGGGCAATTTCACGGTAAGTCGTTTAGAGAACAATTTATCACTTTTCGTGTACTATATTTCTTTTCGGTGTTTGTTCGCAGGCGTTTATTATCACATATATTATCGCATATAATATTGTATATTGTCGCTGACGTTCCAGTGTCAATATTACTTAACACGCTGGTCGCTAAGCGACGCGTCGCCCGTGTCACGTTCGTGTATTGTAGGTTAGTTTTGTCAGGTTGAATAACTAGCATCGTGGCCTTGTGGTATAACCGTTGGGTCTGCGATCTCGAGGTCGCTGGTTCGATCCTCAGCGTGGTTCTTCTCTTTGCTTTTTTTTCCGACGGTTATTTCTAGTTTAAGCCTCGCGGAATCTTATCCCGGTGTCAGCGGTGTCTTATTCCCAAGGTTTCCCGTTTTTTTTCTCTTGTCAATAAAATCGAGATTCCATTTAAATTAAATTTTCAATAGTTTTTGAAAAAATTAAAATAAATTAATCGGTTAGGGTTGTCGACCATATTGAATTGAATTGAATTGAATTACAAATTTAATTCAATATTTCCAAACGGGACTTCATAAATAAAACTAAACAAGCCGGGTTGAATGGATTAAACTGTTTATATCTATTTTTATTTTTTATTTTTTTGCCTTTTTATTTTTTCCGACTTTCTTTGACCTTTTTTAAATTGAGTTTATTGTAGGTCGATTTAACATTTTCGTTTAGGACTCCGTTGATTCGATTGAACGAGCCGATTCCGTTGATTAACTGAACTGAATTGAATTGAATTGAATTAAAATTTGACTTCGATTTGATTGCGTTTATTTTGGATTATCTAATATTTGCAAATGAGACTTCATAAATTAAATTGAATTAAACGTTGCGTTAATTAAACTTTATTGGACAATAAACAAAGTAAAAAAGACTAGTTGAGTTGGTGCCAGGGCGGCCCCGCAACCCGGGGCGGCGTTAGTAAAAAAGGTCTACTTTTGGATTTTTCGCCCGGGGGTAACGTCTAGCATAACTGGCCGCGAGTTCGTTTCTCGCGCGACAGAGCGTCACCTGTCACTGTCACACTATATTGAGTGGAAAGAGATAGGTAGCATTTATCGCGCGACAAAGAGTCGCGAGTCACAGTTGTGCTAGAGAGCCTCTTAAAAGAGTGCTTATCTACCAGAACAAGTTTGCAAACTCTCATAAATGGCGTTGATTTTTTTGAGACTTCTCATGTTAATTCGCGCAGACAAAATGTGTCAACCTATAAAATGAAACACATTCCAACTATTATGGTTGGTATCGTGGAAGCGGATTCTGACCCTGTTTTTGTTTGTATGGAGAACCGACCGACTCGAATCACCTCAAGCAACTGTGCTTCTTCTCAGTCGGCACTCTTTTACAGAGTGGTCGCGGTTATGGATTGTTTGGTCCGGTTGTAGTCGCTGCTTTCACAATGTTTCTCCATCTCTCTCTGTTAGCGGCTGTAATTGTGCTTACGCATTCTTATTTCTTTGTTTGTAGTGCGTTCGTACACGATGCGCACACATTCAAGTGCGCATGTACCTTTTGCAGGAAGAAATATTACTGTATTATCATATCAGTATAATAGAGTAATTTTTCTTCAAGCTAAGAAATAAGAATGCGTAAGAATGCTCCAGTATGGCTCGCACTCACACAGACGTGCTATCTGTTTAAATTAAATACGTGTCGCGCGCTCCTAAACGGCTGCTGTTGGACTACTTGTTCATGTTTATAGTTTGCCCCAAGTACCTACTTAGGTTCTCGGGCAACGCAAATATTTGTGGAGTTGGTATAAAAGTCATTACAGAAGTGATTGCAGGTCAGTAGATTAATCCATGAAGTAAGAGAAGGACGGCAATACCTCATATCGCCCAAAGCAGATAAGATAGATAAGTTCACCCTATAGCTTGGCAACTTCGTTGGTGACACTCACCTGTCTGCTTTTTGTTATGTGCAGCCGTAACTACTCACACAAGTTACCGCCAACATGAACGGGGGCCTCCGGAGGCTGCCTCCGTCGGTGGCAGTTCGTGTTGGCGGTAACTTGTGTAAGTAGTTACGGCTGCACAGAACAAAAAGCACACAGGTGAGTGTCACCAACGAAGTTGCCAAGCTATAGTTCAACACACTTTTATCCAGGAGTTCGTCAATTGGGTAATGTCATAAAAACGTTATGTGTGCAGAAAAAGGTTTACGTCACTCCTGCATGGTTATAAAGTGGCAATTACTGTTGTTATTATAAATTATAATGTCCAGTGAAAAACAAAAACAGCACTTCCTTTATAAAATATTCTACGCATTTTATTTTCTCATTTTTGACAGTTGAGCGTTTTGCAAAAAAATTACCGGGTAGCTACTTTCTCAAAATATGGACTTGTGAGGTTTTTTTGGCTCAGAATCGTTAGTACTTTCGAACCTTATACGTAAAAAAGTGTCCCAATTTTTTTTTCCATTACGTCACCATTTTGCATAGTGTTTGTATGAACGTGACGTAGTGGAAAGACAAAAATCCCATACAAATTTTGGGACACTTTTTTTACGTATAAGGTTCGAATGTACTAACGATTCTGAGCCAGAAAAACCTCAAAAGTCCATATTTTGAGAAAGTAGCTACCCCAGTATTTTTTTTGGAAAACGCTCAGCTGACATTAAAACAGATAATTTTCCAGTATAGTTTAACAATTACCACCCGCTACGCGTGCTTAAAAATTCCACTTCCTGGCCTGGGGAAGACGTAAAATTTTGCACATAAGATACCACAGGCGGTAATACAGAAAGCCTCAGATCGCACATTTATCGCCCTTGCCTTCGGCTCGGACGTCAAATACCTGCGATCTGGTACATTCTTTGTTTTACCGCCCAAGGTATGTAGGTACAGCAGTGAAACCAAGCTACAAATACACGTCTATTCCTATATTTTACAATTTTGCATAAAATAAAAAAATGATGATTTTGAAGGATTTCACAAAACCGTTCATATCTCCGTAACTAGAAACCCTCATAAGGTACCTTTTCACGTAGGACGTCACATATGTCATTAAACAATGCATCAAAGAAATACTTAACTACATTACATATATGACAATAAACATTAAACTATTTTTTTAGAGATGGAAAGGGTCTATAGGGGGCACAACAAGATAAAATAAAAATAAAGAGATATATACTGAAACTAGCGACCCGCCCCGGCTTCGCACGGTGTTTCTCTATTATATTATGCATGTATACATATAAACCTTCCTCTTTAATCACTCTATCTATTAAAAAAAACCGAATCAAAATCCGTTGCGCAGTTTTAAAGATTTAAGCATACATAGGGGCATAGGGACGGAGAAAGCGACTTTGTTTTATACTATGTAGTGATAAGGAGATGTACGGGGTCTCCGTTGTCAAAAAATGTTTTGGAGGTGTAAAGGACCTTCAAACGTCAAAATACAAAATGAGAAACGAGATATAGACTACTAAACTATCATTAAAATTTGTACATGCTTTACAAAAAAAGAAACGCGAGCGATCAGATACGGCGTGTAGCGTGTTCGCGATCATTTGGCGTCCACAGTAACTTTTCTTACATTGTTGTTTGAAATCCTGGTAATGTAATTCCAGTCCAATTTTAGACTAATCTATTTTCTTATGAGAAAATCTGAATTTAATTTCAAAAAAGATACAAACTATTGCATTGCAGCTCTGGCCTGTGCACTGAAACATACATCAAAACACTATGAACACTTCAAAAATATCAAATAATATTATTAATTTTGCGTAAGTATATACTAGTATTTTTTCCCACGATGGACGGAACGGAGCAGTTTATACATATGCCTTAGGAGTTGGAGGTTCTTTGTGTGTGTATACTGTCTGTTACCATATCATTTTCCTGGAGAACTACGATACCGATTTCGATGAGGTTTTCTTCGTTAAAAAAGCTAGATTTCACCAAAAGTGCTTTAGCCGTTTATGAATTATTTTTTATTTATAAATATTGTATTAGAAGTTTTAGTACAAATTATGTCAATTCCCAAACACAATAATCCTATAGCGAGCGAGTTCTTGGCGATCAGCGAGAGTTAAAGAATAAAATCACCTTGTGGAATATGCGTTGCATAATATACTTTTAATTATTTGCCCTCACTATTCTGGTTATCCTTTTCAGATATGTTTGATACAAAACCTACATTGTTGATCTGTAATTTTCAATTAAAAAACTTACTGTTGCGGAAACTCCAGCACTTCCATCTGCCTAGATAACAAAAGGGTGGATTATGAATGTTTTAAACTATAATTTAATTCAAGTACGTCAAACCGAAAAGAAAAATGTTTTAGAATTTTTGCTAAACAAGCACTTACATTTGCAAAGCATGATGAGGAGTTGCACTGAAATTTATAATATAGGTTAGATATAATCTTATTAGACTCTATTAAAAATACAATTGATTTACGTAATGTTTCCAAATAGGTACCTGAGTAATACATGCACGTCCAAAACACTAAGATATAAATTTATAGTTAGTAAATATTCAGTCATATTTAAGAAACCGGTAAAGTTTGAGTAGAACTCACTCACTGAGGGTACCGTACAAACTTGTAAGTAGATACGTGAATAGTTCAAGATAAATGGTGGGACAAACTTAACTTTGCTGTTGTCCCTATACATCGACAGAGTTGCGGTTAGTTGAGTAACAGCAAACAAGTTTGTGTTAGGATTTTTGTGAATTTCAAAAAACAATGCAAGTTAGGTAGACCATTATATTTTTCCTGTAATATTTAGCAAGGTCGCAGTTCTAACCTAACCTACTTTTCTGAGTGCCGTTCGTCTTGTAGAAGGTCGCAGTTCTAACCTAACCAACTTTTCTGGCACAGGTTCAAATATGTTGGGGTCGCGGTTAACCTTACCTTTTCTGCGAGGAGAAAATATTATGCCATCGTAGGAGTATGCTGCAAGATTTTTATGGTACCCACATAAAATTATGCTCAGCGAAATTCGGCAAAAGTAATCTTCTGCTAAATAATATGCTGCATAATTTATTGTATGCCTAGTAATAGTAATGCCAAATATACCTTTACGCAAAATTACCATTCGACTAAAAGTGTTTCTGCGAAACATGTTATGCGAAGTGTATTTCTGATCAATATTATTGTGCCAGATGAGGGTAATTCTATTTGACATGATAATAATATTTCGTAATTATGACACACAGATTTTTTTTAAAAATTTTGTCTTTATCAAAAATACGGGGTTAAAAATATCGGTTTTGGAATAAACAAAGCTGCTATTTTTATAAAACGGGTTGAAATCCATTACATATAATCTGCCATGCCATTACAGCGTGTAAGTCTAATACGGGCGAACAATTAAACCAGATATAGCGTTTAGTAGTGTTATCATTAATTAATATAAATAAAATAAATATTAGGGGACAATTTTACACAAATCGAACTAGTCCCATAGTAAGCTCAATAAGGCTTGTGTTATGGATACTAGACGACGATATATTTAATAGATACAAATACTTAAATACATAGAAAACATCCATGACTCAGGAACAAACATTCGTGCTCATCACACAAATAAATGCCCTTACCGGGATTCGAACCCAGGACCTCCTGCTTCGTAGGCAGGGTCACTACCAACTAAGCTAAAGCGGTCGTCAATTCGTGATTTTTTAAATTACACTTAATAGTGACCTCGTAATTAATTTTTGAAAATTTACCGAGCAGCAATGTACCGCATACATGCTTGTTATGACATTGCGAGATACGAGCTTTTTTAAAGTAACTGTCAACTAGCGTGTTTGTCAACTTGAATGTGTTGCGTTACATTGCGGCCCGAATTATTTTGTATGGTAAATATTTTCATTGTGGTTTTAAGCAATAGTTATCTAAATATGCTTCTTAGGTCCTATGCTGACCACTGTTTCAATATTCGCCCGTATTAGATTTACAGGCTGTATAAGACTTAATTTTTAGCCCTACTTTAAATTTTCGACCTCCCGTTTCAGCCCCATTAAAAAAGAAGGTATAAGTTTTGTTTATGTCCAGTAGGTTCAAGCTTGCGATTTTTAAAACTGTTTCAAATTTCAAATCGATCGCAGCAGTACTTCATGAAATATCTGGCTGTGATAGACGGACAGACAGAGTCGCACCATATGGGTTCCTTTTTTATTATTTTGGAACGGAGCCCTAAAAACCTACATATACAAGAATCAGATCTACGGTGCAAATTAATACTAAATAGAAGTCCACGAACACATTTTTATAGCAAATACTATTTATTAAGGTTTTTCCGCCTATACAAAAAATAAGATGAATTCACATAATAAGATCACGGCAAATTCAAAATTCAACATAATTTTAATTTGGTAATTTTATTTAAATAAAACAATAACAATTGCTCAAGACTATAAATGATGAACAATAAAGATTTTAAAAAATCCAAATCGCTCCCTGTTGAGAATTGAATTTAACGTTCAACTAACTAGCTTATAACCTATAACCCGCGCAAAATCAAGATGAATCTAACGATACCCCACATGTTTGAATCGGTTCAGTAGTTTTCGAGTTATGAGGGAACATACCTACATACATATTTATGTATACATAGGGTTTAAAATCATAACTCTCCTTTTTGCTTTTGACTACGGTCTGTTAATTAGTTAATTTGTATAATGAGTGTAAACGTAATTCAGATAACATCTTACCTTGGCCATGCAAGTATCTGTGTAACCATTACACTAGAAACAAGATACGACACCTTGGTAAATTTCACAAAAAAGTATTAAGGCTGCTACATAGTGGCTCATTCTAATATAGTTTGAGAGGCGTATCATAAGTTCACAACCACGTGTTAAATTTAAAGGTTTCCAGGAAGTTCAATATTTTAATTCTTAAATTGGCCCCGTTGTCAAGCATTCGGTTCGTATATAACAAAACAAAAATTAAGTTTTAGCAATGAACACTTTCTGCACATGGCTGTGACAAGTCACAAATCTAAATAAGCCTACTACTTATTTATGCTGACCGACTGGCCGTCAAAAAAGTTTGAATGCAGTTCCAATTATTCTTAAAAATAAAAATAAGTTTATTTCAGTAAAATCCTATCGTTAATATTTAGGGTACTTTCCCTCCGTATTGTAGATATTGTTACAAATAAACATTGGAAAGATTTGATACCGTAATACGGGGCTATTAAAGACTCGCGAGGCTATTTGGTAAAATAACTTAAATGTATAAACACTTTATTAATAGACCACTAAACTAACGAAAACCATATATTTAAACCCGTGAAAGTTTAGGTGAGAAACAAGGTTATGGTAGATAACTTATGGAAATACAGACACTTTTTAAAATTAGGTTAAATATAATGATAGATCAATTAAAATTGTGTTGTGGCTCAAGTCATTTCTAGCCCGTAATTCTAAGTTTCGGGGTTATTTTTAGAGCTGGGCTGACAGAATAGGTTTCGAAGACCTAGTGATTTTAATAGGCCGAAATCTTAAAATTAGGCTTTGAAGCCCTAAGCCCTATTTAACTTCTTAACTTTTATACGGGCAGAATAGAAAAATCTGTATTTCAGGTAATCATCACTTTTTGTATGTCACGGGCAGGTTTAGTTACCCGTGATACACCTAGGTGTAAATAAACCTGAAAAATGTAAAAATTTCGCATTTGTAGCAATCGAACTGTTTTTTTTTCTTCAAATCATAAAATTCAAATATACCTACCAGACACGCCGCACTGAACGATATAATCCGCAGGTCTCTTGCCACAGTCAACGTGCCAGCCCTCCTCGAGCCGAATGGCATTGCCAGAGATGATGGCAAGAGACCTGACGGGATGTCCCTGATTCCGTGGACGCTGGGCAGGGTGCTGGTTTGGGACGCTACCTGCGTAGACACATTAGCGCCCTCCCACCTCCACGGAACCAAACCAGTATCCAAGGAGGTGCGTCGGCAAAAGCGGCCGAAAAACTTAAAACCAACAAATACAGGGGTCTCGGCCCCGAATACATGTTCATGCCATTCGGCGTCGAGACCCTTGGCCCGTGGGGTCCCTGCGCGCACACGCTCTTCAAGGACATATCCAAAAGGCTGTGTCACGTTGTGTTTTTTGCATTTAATTGTAGGTTTAAATATGACAAATTTAATTTTATGTTCAAGAGAAAGGTTTTACAATTGTCTCGAACAGCTTCGTTAGAATTATTTTCGTCTAGCAACATTGCTACAACTGTCTAGTGTCATATTTGAGAGATTCTTGACATACAACATACTGATGTTGCTATATGTCATATAAATAGATTTATAGGGTAAATTTGTAATGCAAATTGGGGAATAACATTTATTATAATAAGATATTAAAAGCATAAAAATATAAACTAATTTGAATATAATGGACAAGTAAATATAGTTAAATATTCTGATCAGTAAGTGTTATTTCTTAATTAATAGGATTGAAATTCTTTAGATTTCCAAATCAATTAGGGAGAAATTGAGGTCCTTTGTGGAAACACAATTTGGTTGGAAATGATCTTTGAAAGAGAGGAGGTCTAGCTATACTGGCTGGAGCTCTTCAAAAGCTTTTTGCATCTGAGCCGTGAAGGGAGCAACTCCTGATGCTTGTGTTCTCCTTGGTGGCTACAAATATGGCGCGGCTGAGGCAGTCCTAATTTTCATCATGAAGTAATTGTGAGTAGCATTTCTTTAAGGTTAACTCATCTGGCTAATGAGGCACCCCATTCACTGAAAGGTCTTGTTACAGTTAGCATGGGGGCATCTTCATGAAGGGTGGCAGGCTTCGCAGAGCTATGAGGATATAACTCTTCTGTCTGGTGAGAATAACCATAATTTCAGTCTTCTTCTAAGCTGTGGGAAAAAAACACATACTTTAGCATACTAATGTAAGCAATTTGTTCTATTCCAGCTGAAGATGGGTTTTTTCTTTTTTCTAGTTCTTTTTTCTAACTTTTTCTAAATTTTCTAATTTCTAATTTTCTAAATTCAAATTCAATTTCTAATTTCGTGATATTTCAAAAGGAACATGGTTTTGTATTAATTCACACCTCACCTATAAATCCCATGGGCTGTAGCGCTCTCGTCGGAATAGTCTTCATGCACACTACGGGTCACTAACATCCGGAGCCTGCTGTTGCTGTTACCAGCATCAGAAATCCTGTAAGAAGGTGTGTCGATGAGAGTCTGCAGTCTCGAGGTTGGTGACATTAAGATTTATTAAGTCATTGTTAGGAGATTAGTTTAAATTTAACTGATGGCAGTGTAATTTTAGGCACTAACATTTATACTAGCCTGTGACCTCACTACTAGAAGAACCTAGGCTTTAAGACCCCGCTCTACCAACTGAGCACAATAGGTAGTGCTAAGGAAACGCTGAATTTGTACTGTGAGGCCGCAAGCGAGTGAAAAATAAAAATAAAGGCCGTAGCAGGATAAGGGAGGAAAAAATGCCCTTTAATGATTAAGAGCTGTTTATTTTTTCTATAGTTGCTTTCATTTAGTTGTATAGTTGTGCAAAGTTTGGTTGAAAAATTCCCAGTGGTTCAGCCGGGAAAAAATAAAAACAAAATTTATGAAATTTGACGTATCTCTAAAACTATAAATCTTTATCATAATATCTTTAATTCATTTTGGTTAATTAAATAGTATGTATGCCTTAAAAGAAAATTGAGTCTCTATCTTTGCAATTTCTGTAAAAAACACGTAAGTCAAAATTTCAAAAAAAAGTTTTTTTGATACCTGAAGGAGTGACCACTCTAAGTGACATTTCTAAAAAAGCCTTATTTAACGATCTGTCAGTCATATAAGTTTGACGGTTAAAATCGAAAAGCAACAGTGTCAAAATTAAAAAACTATGTTGGTCGGATTCTGTTACATTTTATTCTTATACAATTCTAATACAGCCAAAGAACTTAAACATAAATATTCTTTGTTAAGAACTAAAAATAAAATAAATTTATGGCATTTACTCGTATATGTATCAACTTAAAAATGTCTTTTACTTCTTATTTTAATCACTATCGCTATCTTCATTAACGGTAACACTAATACCGTTTCTCAAAAAAGGTCCACTAAGAATTTCGGCAGGCTGAATAATTTTTGATAAATATCTTGCGTGCGATAGGTAGTACACAATTGCGGCAATGTGTGAACAACACCCTACCTACGAATGAATATATCTGGTGAAACGATAAGTAAGGCTTAATTAGAAATAATGATGATTACCTATTTGAAAAAAAAAGGTTTTATAAGTTAAAAGGCGACAATTAATACAAATACAGGCTGGTTTTCGATAATCTGTACATATTAAAAGGGGTGAAATTCCATTTAATTTTATCGGTAAAAATGACTAATTTTTGTTTCTGGGCAAAAAAATTTTTTTTACAGATTTTTACAGTTTGCTATGAAATTTTGGGCAGTACATCTGTTTGACGCAGTATAACTTTTGATCTTATTGTTCAAAGCTGTAAGAAAAAAATGTTTGTAAGATCACAATTAAGTGCTAAACGAAGATAAGCATGAAAAAATGGTCACAATATTCGCAAACTTTCGAGAAAAACGGTGTTTTCCGTAAAAAAAACTGAAGTTTTGCAGCCGTTTTTCACAATTATAATTTTTTTTGACGAGTTTTTCTTCAAGTCGGTGGTTTATTGTTATTGCTACTAAATAACGTGTCTATTGCCATGACCCTGCAATTTTTTCTTACAATTTTAAGCAATTAGTTCAAAAGTTATACCGTGGCAAACAGATGTACTGCCGAAAATTTCACTGAAAGTTTAAAAATCTGTAAAAAAAAAACGAATGACCACAAACAAAAATTAAAATCAGTTTTACCGATAAAATTGGCCGAAATTTCACCCCTTTTCATATGTACAGATTATCGAAAACCACCCTGTATATTTTCAAGCCAATATTAATGGGAATGTCAATAATTGATTTATTTTTAATTTCTTACAAAGAAGATTTATTTTTAAGTTCTTTGGCTGTATTAGATTAGAATAGTATAAGAATAAAATGTAACAGAATCCGACCATCATAGTTTTTTAATTTTGACACTGTTGCTTTTCGATTTTAACCGTCAAACTTATATGACTGACAGATCGTTAAATAAGGCTTTTTTAGAAATGTCACTTAGAGTGGTCACTCCTTCAGGTATCAAAAAAACTTTTTTTTGAAATTTTGACTTACGTGTTTTTTACAGAAATTGCAAAGATAGAGACTCAATTTTCTTTTAAGGCATACATACTATTTAATTAACCAAAATGAATTAAAGATATTATGATAAAGATTTATAGTTTTAGAGATACGTCAAATTTCATAAATTTTGTTTTTATTTTTTCCCGGCTGAACCACTGGGAATTTTTCAACCAAACTTTGCACAACTATACAACTAAATGAAAGCAACTATATAAAAAATAAACAGCTCTTAATCATTCAAGGGCATTTTTTCTTCCCTTATCCTGCTACGGCCTTTGTCATACACTAACTGACTTTCCTTATTCTCCTTTAGTTAGCCTGAACTACTGAAGGGTCCTGTACGTAGCACTACTTAAGATTGATTGTTTTTTTTATTGAAAGGTGAGTTCATAGTTTTTTTTCATCTTTCCACAATTATGTTCACACTGTATCCTCAAATATAACCGGGCGGGATACAGGGTGACAGCTGGTCACACGGCACGACTGCACTGGTGACCGAAGGGCTGGCAGCTTCCTCGCACAGCGTATAGGCATCGCTATACAGCGGGGAAACGCTGCCAGCATATTCGGCACCATGCCAAGGGGGCGCAATTTCTTTGATATTTTGTAATATACACTTTAGTCTTAGTTTTTTAGGTTTAATTTATAGTTAATTTTAGTTTACTAGTAGTTAGATATAGTTTTTAGATTGTCAAATACAATGTAATTTATTTTCTGTTTCAAAATATATATACTTTAAAAAAAATATACCTATTTGAATATACCTATTTGAATTTTATGCAATATTAATTCACTCTTATGTTGATATGATATCAGCCAGGCCTAAGTCCAAATTTTTTAAATGTAATGTAGAATTGTGTATGTAGTGTGCTGTTATCACTACCTACACTTACGTAGACCTAGGGTTTATTTGTGTCTGATCCAGGGGTGGGTTTCCCCATACAAAAATACCGATATTTTTTCGTTCTTTTCGTTTATTGGTTTATTATTTAATTTTTAAATCGGACAATCTAATAATAGGAAATCATTACTTAATTAGCAGTTTACATTCTATAAACATATCATGCATCTACCTATTACCTACAATTATAAAATCAAGTTTTTTGTATGGGAACCCCCTTTTTTTCAATAGGTATTTAATCTTATAGTAGAAATAGAAATACATATTATGCCACACCTGGCCATAAATTGGCTTTTACCGCCCGCTACGCGTACGGAAAAAGCCGCTTTCAGGCCAAGTGTAGACATAAATGATGTACACAACCACGGGAGGTAATAAAGAAAGCCCTTGATCGCATATTTACGTCCCTCACTTGCAGCTCGGGCCACAAACATCTGCGATCTCGGCCTTTAATTTTTTACCACCCTAGTTGGTACTACCTATTCTGTGAAAATGTCAAGTCTTTATCTTTTACGTTTCAAAAGATAGAGCACTGTGACTGTGACTGACCGACAGAAACACGTTTGTTCTATGGGGACTCCCTTTTCTTTTACATTTTATTTTGTTTTTATTATTTGTTGTTATAGCGGCAATGGAAATACTCATTCTGTGAAAGATGATGATGATTATAGTTGTTTTTTACCGGAATTTTTAGTAATTGTGCTGTGTGATCAGATAGACCCAGTTCGATGACATCTGTTTCATATGTAGTAGGTATGTTATGCGCTATATTATCAATGCAAGTACCACTAATGATTCTTCTAACCTGTTTAACATGTAATTTGACATTATAATCATTCAGACAATTGACTAATTCGTTTGTGATGTTATTTGTCTGTAAAGTATTGATATTTAAATCCCCGCAAAGTAAAGTCAGTAAAGTAAAGTCTTTTTACCTATCACACGCAGCATTTTTTGAAGTCTCTCGAAAAAACAACGTAGATGTGTGTCTCGTATGTTTCGTATGTCGTCTTCTGTCTGGAACTCAGCAGCAAATGTGTGTGGAGTTTCCAAAGTGCCGTTATCTTCTATTTGCGATTTTTGGTTGTTTCTGTGTAAATGCAGCTCACCGGGATGTCCATAAGCTCTTCACTATAACACTTTGAGTCCAGCGTAAGTTTCTGCACTAACTTAAATTGTCTCTCGTACTTTTAACATGATTCAGTAATTGTTTTTATGCCCAGCCAATATAAACACGTCCGTATTTGACAGTGACCCGAATACATTGTCCGTGGGTGTAGACTCGAGCCTTTTGGAACAATATCGGGACAAGGGGGGCAGAGAGGAGAAGTACCAGAGTAGATAAATAAACCATCGTTAGAAAGCAATAATGTCGTAACTTACTATGAATGTCCTTGCAGGTTAACAGCAATATTGCTTTCCAGCGACGATTAATTGTACTTAATGAATCCATACTAATACTATACACACAACACTTATATTATCCTATTAAATAGGTCAGACATTGTCATGGTTTTTCTAAAGTTACCAGATTTAGAGTTAAATTGAACCGAATTAAAGTGAAAATATGTGAAAATCACACACAAATGAGTCTTTAGCGTCGAAGGTGAATGATTATATTGATGATAAGCCATATTTTTTATTTTAAACTTAATAAAAATTAATATTGGTTTTAAAATAAAAAAAAAAAAACTCACATTTGACTGACAAAACGCTCCAGTGCACTAAACATAAATCAGTCAAAATGTCCCATAAAACTCGTTTGATATACTGGTATTTGTATTGAAATGACGCAAGGAATAAATTAGTATGACTCTGAATCCAAGTAACAGATTCTTGTCAGTTGTGCGTATTAAGGAAATAACCAAGCTATGTTCGTTTTAGTCATCACTAAAACGAACATTAGATATGAGCGCCGACAGCCAATTTCACCGCGGCGGCGTGGACTGTAAATTTTCACGACGGCAGCGGCGTCGCGGCGGCAAACGCGGCGGAAAACCATATTTTGATACCAAAGTAAGCTGTATTTTATTCTAATAAACGAATGGACAACATACGAGTAAACAACCGTAATGCTTAATTTTTAAATTTCACACTTAAAATTGTGTGTGTGCCGTGGCAGATATTAATATGTGTGTTATGTGAATATCTTTTAATTGCGTTGTAAACATCAATAGTAGTCGATATAAGCGAATATATGTTCACTCGACTAAATACTCGACGCGACTGAGCGAGTAAACGCGGGTGGGCTACGGGTGCGAGCGAGAAAGCAAGCCGCAATTTGTTGCGGTGGCGCGCTGGCGCGGCGCTCATATTTAACGAACATACTCGTAGCTTGGTTTTATTTGATATTACGTACATTGTAGGTACGTCAAGTGTCATTATTGAAGTGTGCGTGTGGATTGAGTAAGCACCTTTCTGAAAAAAAACGAAATGCTGTTCAATTAGTAAAAATTCTAAAACAATTGTAAAACTAATCTCTGTATTTGTAAAAAAATAAATCAAAAGATACAACCTTTAACGTGCGCTGTGCGCTCACTCAGTTCTCATAAACTACCAACGAAATCAGGGAATGTATTCATTTAACATATAATATTTATATACGAATCTTTAGTAAAACCTATGCTTACTTACCTTTATAATTTGTAGATCACCTAGTAACGTATTTAAGATTTTACAAATAATTTCTTATCCGCTCACTCAATCTGCACACTTTCAAAAACCCGATTTCTGATGAAAAAACTGAAGATTTAAACTGCTATATATGTGTATAGTTTAGTAAAAATTATGTGGGAATTTGTAAAATACAAAACGAACCACTAACGTGGCACGTTTTTGGATAATACATTTTTGTGAATGCTCACTCAGTCCACACGTTACAAGTAAATTAAAAATGTAAATTTCTCAATATTTGTAGTATTACATAAACTATAAAATACTTCAACTTTTAGTAAAAAGAAATTACTAAATATCCACCATCTAATGTTTTATATTCGTTGTCTGTTTTTAAAGATATTCAATTGCAATTTTTCTAATGTAAGTAGATCGATTGGGTTGACCACGCTTCATTATATTATGGTCATATCCAAAATACAGGACATTTAAAAAAAAAAACAAATTTGTTTACTTAATCAGTCTTCTTTATTGAAGTAGGCAATAGAATAATAATAATATTTACCTGACTACAAAAAGGAGTTAAAATTTACAAAAATATTATGAACGGGTAAGTAAAGTTATGTATCAAAAATAACTGCAACAAGGTGTAACAGAATATCTTGGTTAGTACCTACTTTCTGTGATTTTAGTACAATGATCGTAGATATGACGTTAAGATTTTACGTATAATTATACGTAAAATCTTGAATACTAGGTGATCTACAAATTATAAAGGTAAGTTAGCATAGGTTTTACTAAAGATTCGTATATAAATATTATATGTTAAATGAATACATTCCCTGATTTCGTTGGTAGTTTGTGAGAACTGAGTGAGCGCACGTTAAAGGTTGTATCTTTTGATATATCTTTTTACAAATACAGAGATTAGTTTTACAATTATTTTAGAACTTTTACTAAATGAACAGCATTTTGTTTTTTTTTTTCAAAAGGTTGCTCAATCAATCCACGCGCACACATTATTGAACTTAATTAGATATCTTTTTATGTTTTTGAAATTGGAACTCTCTCGTTCAATTCAATAAAAATTCGAAACTAATTTAATTTTTACTTGCGCGTCCGGTCACGTTCCAAAATATGTATACATAAACCTTACTGCCATAATAATAACACCTGTAGAAATATTTTTGAAACTTTGTGGTGTATACATATTGGTGCCCTTGATTGTACGCGCCGTACGCGGGGACTTACGAGGTAAGTGTTCGCTGGCATAAAATTTCCACGTTAAACTAACGGCCGTGCACAGCTCTTATTATGTGTTTTTGCTTGTTAATTGTAATAACTAATTAAATTGCATAGCTGGTTCTGACCTCGACAGTGGTCAATTCGCCATCGACCTGAAAGTACAATTTTGTTATTTAGCATCCACCTGACTTAACCAACGCAGAGAGATTTAACCTGTGCACAAATTGACCACTGTAAAATATAGGTACTAATAAAATGGTATGGTAACTATTATAGCGCGATTTATGAAACCCTATTCCTTACCTATAGTAAATTTCGTGACTTTCGCTGGATGATATAAAACCCAAACAGAAACTGGGGAGTGTTAAAAATAAGTAATAAATTATTTTTGGATTTTTGTCTATTTGTCTCAGGTTCGCATCACGCAAAAATAGCCGGACCAATTTTAAAGAAATTCTGTCTCTGTGTGCAGGCAGATTATGATCCCGGTTAACACATTGAAAATGTTTTCCTGATAACGGCGAAGCATAAAAAAAGAGACATTTAACTTAATTACACCTCCGCGGATGAAGTTGCGGGCGGGTCCTCTACTTAAATCCTATTCTATGTTATTTATTAGGTATTGTATTCTTCATAATATACAAGAAAAATATAAATCTAAGCTGAAAATATTTTTATTGATTCTCTGCTCTGGGTTTTCATAGAAAAGGTTAATTTGTAGCTCAATTAATACATACGAATACCTGTACTACAAAATCTGTATACTTCGTTCCTACTTTAGGTTAGGTTAGGTTAGGTTAGTCTCTGTCTCTGTCTGTTTAAGTCAACTTTCGAACTTATTTATGTTTGTGGGATATTTTCGTTACCGGTTCGTTACAAGTTACAACCAAGTACCTATCGTAATACCCTATTACATAATTTGACTCAATCCCACATTGGCTTAGTTCCAAAATGCCAAAAAACTCAAATAGAATTGTTTCCAATATAATAAAATGTCATAATGACGTTTACATGTTACATCCGATATCCAAAATGTATAGTTGGTAAAAAGATAGATTCCTTCAAATACCTACTCAATTATTATTAAGACTGAAGGTGAAAACGCAATAGATTCATAATTACCAAAATTCAAAAATACCTTTAGCTGTCAGGCCCAAAGATCAAAATGACATTGTCTCATAATACCTAAAATTTTGACTGGGTACATTAAAATTTGACCAGTTTTTTCCAGGAATCAAAATAAAACCTTTTCTCATTACCACAACAGGGATTCTGTAGTACCTAACGAAATATTTAATTTTATCTATAAATAACTTATTTATATATGTATGAACCTCGTTATGTGTTATTATGAATTATGTTTTATATCAACGTATGTTATATTATTTTCCTACGTGTCTTTTTGTGAATTCAACGTGACCGATGCGTTGTATTCAGGACGATTGATGCATCGCCAAATAGGTAGTAGTCGTATTTTTGTTGGTGTAAGCAAAATTATGTTTGTACCCATCGTACAAAAGAGCTGGGTACCCTTTTTGAATATTTATAAAAGTCAAATCTATATTATCATCCATTGTGAAATTTCGCTTTTGTGACGTTCAGATAAAAAAGGAAATCTTCGCACTTGTCATTGTTTATCTTTCTAATAGCATTTGATTTTCAGGTGGCCAGTAACAATGATGCTTTATTACACAAGAAAATAATTTGTTCTAGATAATATTTATACAAGCAAGAATACTAACAAGCTTACAAGACGAAACTGAATGAAACCAATAAATTGATAATTAATTTAATGACTCGCATGAAAATCACACAATCACATAAAACGGTAATTTCTAAATTTAGAAAATTTTCCATAGGTATTGAATTTTAGGTATTTTGAGCATTTGACGTTTTAATCTTGTGACAGTTTTGTATCAAGTTAATATGAGTTTAAGACATTTTGGGAACAAGTTGAATTGAAAATTAGTAAATTCACGACAAAGACAATTTAATAGAGATATTTTTATAGTCATATCAAGAGTACGGTATTTTAAGAAGTAGATGTAAGTCATTTCAACTTTTAGACATTTTGAAACTAGTCTGTTTGGACATTGCGACGTAATAGGAACAATGGTATTATAATATTTGTTTGTAGCGAACTGGTAACATATTTTGTTCGGTTCGGTTAGTCCTCGTCTAAATCATTCAGAAAATACCGCTGTTGCATTTAAATTTCCTGTGATTTTTCCAAAATATTTTTTAAATCCTCGATATGTCAGTTCTGAATTAGGTACCTGTGTATATTATTATTCGATGAAGTGGCACTGACTCCACGTCACACGGACAAAGGTCGTGCCAGGATAAGCTAAGTGACTTTTACCTTGTATTTTTTGTGGATCGTTTAACTACACATTTATCTGGATGTGACTTTGAACGATCATTCCAGCAAGATACAGCCGAACCATCTAACATAATTGACGTCCAAAAGAGACATCAGCAGCATTCTGGAGTGTCATATAGCGCATCGACTTCAGCACAGGATCCTCAACAATCATTTATGCAGCCATCCACATCTGCGGCGCAAATAGTACTAACTCCAACTTCTTCAGGAACGAATTTAAAACGACCTCTCAAGAGTTACTCATCTGAGATCAATTCCCTACGGAGTAAAATAAGATTAGTAACAAAAGCTAAAGATTCCACGATGGTAAAGCTTAAAAAAGCATTGAAACTCTCAGAATGCCGCACATTTCCGACCGTTTAAAAAAAAACACTACAGCAGCTATAATTTTTATAATGTTACAGTTTCGCGAGATTGGGAAGCATAAACTGGGAAGAAGGTTTAGAAGCAAGCAAGAAGAAAAAAATTATGGCTTTGACTATGTTCAAGCAAGGACCCAGAGCATATCGATGGCTGAGACATTTTTTTGTGCTGCCGTCACCTCTGGCTCTGACTAAGATGATTTCCAGGGCATCAATAAGACCGGGCATTAATGATAATTTATTTGCACGGCTTAAAAAACAAGGTAGATAAAATGTCAAGGCTTGAAAAGCTGTGTATATTATTATTCGATGAAGTGGCACTGACTCCACATTTTGACTACAACAGGCGAATAGATAGTGTCAGTGGCTTTGTAAATTACAATGGCAAAAATAATACGCACAAAATTGCTGACCATGCTTTGGTGTTTATGTTAAGAGGCCTTCATAAAAATTACAAACAACCTCTTGCCTACTGCTTTTGCGCAGGTACAATTCCAAAAGATGAATAAGCTGTGAAAATAAAAAGTATTGTTAAGAAACTCCACTCTATAGGGCTTATAGTTATTGCAACCATTTGCGATCACCGATCAGGGTTCCAGTAATGTTGCGGCATTAAATTACCTGGTTAATGAAACTCGAGCAGAAGATTTAACAATGAATGTAGAAACAAAACAATTCACATTCAAAATAGACAACAATGAGATTATTCCACTTTATGATCCTCCTCACCTAATGAAAGGCATACGTAATAATCTTTTGACCAAAAACTTAAAATGCACACTAAACGATCAAGAAGAGACTGGAAAATGGGATGACATTTTAAAACTTTACGAACAAAATCCTGCGTATGAAGGAATAAGGTTAATGCCAAAATTAACCGTAAGACATGTTATTCCAAACAAGATTGCAAAGATGAAAGTTAAATGCGCCACACAGGTTTTTAGCCAAACAGTAGCAGCAAACATGGGCTACTTAGCCAGCCAGGGTATACTGCCAGTCGAATGTGTGCCATCAATAAGCCACTGGCTTCAAACGGTGGAAAATACTATTTATATGTTACGAAAATTGTCAGAACAATATAATCTGACATCTGTATGGATGAGACACTTTAATCAAGACTCATTAGAAAACTTCTTTGGCTGTATTCGAATTACATCACCGACTTGCGCTGGCTTCGAATCAGCATTTGCATCATTAGTAGTTAATAATTTAAGTAGTGTACATTCCCCGGGGTCAAATTGTGAAAAAGACTCCTGCAAGTCATTAAAGATTTTTTTTTTACTGAACCTGTGATGTCAAATCATACTATTGAAATTCTAGATTGCATTTATTATCTCAAAATAGTTTTATTTTATTAGTTTTAGTTTTCTAGAATAGTTTTATAATGTTTTTAAGTACTTTTTGCATTGTTTTTCAATAGGATATTTTTTAGTTTCTATCTTTGTACAAAATACTCTAATTGTTTCTGTCGAAATTGATTTTGATGATATAACAAATTTGAACTTTGTCGATGTTAAACAAAAGATTCAGACTCTGTTTGACTTCTGTTTAAGTACTCTACTGGATAATTAACGGCGTCGCCAGTGTTAACTACAGTATCTATTGAGTTATAAATAGGGATTGCAGCCAGACTCGAAAACCGAAAAACGAGTACTTTTCGATTAAACTCGAAAACCGAGTTCGGTTTCGATTTTTACTCGAAACTGTCTGAAGTAGTTTTAATTTTTTTTTGTGTAATGATAATGATTAAATTAGTTTGTAAACTCGGGATTAAGTAGGGTAGTAGGGTAGTTTTTAGGGTTCCGTACCAAAATGGTAAAAAAGGAACCCTTATGGTGCGACTCCATCTGTCTGTCACAGCAAGATATCTCAGGATCTACTAATGCTATCGACTTGAAATTTGGAATAGTATTTAAAATCGCTAACCCGAGGCTATTGGACAGTAAAAAAATCTTATACCTTTTTCCTTTTTTTTTAAAGGGGACCGAAATGGGACTTTGAAAATTGAAAGTAGGGCTATTATATTGAACGGGGTATCAAATGAAAGGGCTTGATTTGTAGATTAAAACACCGTGTTTATTTTTTTTCTTAAATAAGTAGTATTTGATTTATAATGCCAAACGTTAAAAAAATACCATTCCCCCCCTATTATCTTCGAAGTTACTGAAAAATCTGTAATTACCAATTGTTAATGTCGTCCTAAATATTACAGGAAAAATCATAACGGTTTTCCTAAGTTGCACCGTTTTTTAGAAATTCGCAAAAATCGTAACACATACTTATTTGCTCCTACTAAACTAATCGCCATACAGTTTTTCTTGAACTATCTATGTAGCTACTTGAGTTTGTACGGAACCCTCGGTACGCGAGTCCGACTCGCACTTGACCGGTTTTTAATCTATCCATCAGAAACCGTCAAATTGTGAACGACCTTGCACTTACCGACAAAGAGTTTACAATCTGTCGGATTTCCTAGAGGATATGGCACCATAGACCACATACACAGTGAGGCAGATAATACAGAAGACTGAGGAGTAAAATCAGCCCCTGTGCTTAGCATTTGTGGACTATGAGAAAGCTTTTGATTCTGTCTGGTTCTGGAATCCTTGCAACGTTGCCAAATAGACTGGCGATACATCCAAGTGCTGAGATGTCTCTACGCCGTCCAAATACAGAACCAGCAGACTAAGCCCATTCTCCTGCAGCGGAGTGTGAGACAAGGGGATGTCATTTCCCGCAAATTGTTCACGAATGCACTGGAGGATGTGTTTATGACGCTAGCTTGGGAGGGTCGTGGCATTAATATAAACGACGAGTACATTTCACACTTGCGATTTGCAGACGATCCCGTCATTTTGGCTTGAACTTTGCAGGATTTAGAATACATGCTGAACGGTCTAGCTGCTTTTTCTCAACACGCCGGTCTTAGGATGAACTTGGACGAAACCAAGGTTATGTTCAACGATATTGTTTTACCGAAACTGACTGCAGTGCAGGACGCCCTTCTCGAAGTTGTTCAGGAGTACGTTTACCTCGGGCAAGTTCTGCAGTTAGGTAAAAATAACTTTGTAAAAGAGGTTAATAGAAGAATACAGCTGGGTTGGGCTGCGTATGGGAAATTATGTCGAGTCTTCTCGTCGTCCATTCCACAATGTCTGAAGACAAGGGTTTTCGATCAGTGCATCCTACCTACCAGTCTTGACATACGGAGCCGAAACGTTGTCGCTCACGGGAAGGCTGAGTACCTACGTAAATTTAAGGTCACTCAGCAAGCTATGGAAAGGGCCATGTTGGGAGTATTTCAGAAGGATCGTATCCGTAATGATGTGATCCGACAGAGAACTAAAATCGTCGACATAGCCCAAAGGATTAGCAAGCTGAAGTGGCAGTGGGCTGGCCATATCTGCCGCAGAACCAACAAGCGCTGAAGCAAGCGTGTTCTCGAGTGGAGACTACGGATCGGCAAACGTAGTGTGGGGCGCCCTCAGACAAGATGGAGTGATGATCTTCGCAAGATGGCTGGCAGAGGTTGGATGCCAGTGGCCGCGGATCGTGCTCGATGGCATGACATGGGAGAGGCCTTTGTCGAGCAGTCGACTAATACGGGTTGATGATGATGATGGTGGTGCGTATACACAACGTATTTCTGTCATTTTGCTTTTCTGTCGTTTCGCGTGTGTGTCATTTTGCGAAGTCAGAATATGTCTTTATCGAATTAAAGGCATTTTTGTATGCAGTAGTCAGTTATTACGTCGATTACTTACGTGTTACGAAACTTAAAAACCTATTTTTAAGGTTTACTTAAGTAAAAATATAAAAATCCGTAATATTATAAGGACGCAAAAAAACTCGAAAAACCGCGGTTATTAACCGAGTTCTATTTCGATTAAAACTCGATCGAGTTACTCGGTTAACCGAGTTTCGAGTAACTCGTTTGCAATCCCTAGTTATAAACAATCTTTTGTCCTTCAAAGGAGTTCAGTAATATGTCATTAACGATCGCGGCTTGGCCGTTCTTTGGGGTCAGTATAGCTCTTTCGCATAACCACTCTATTGGTTTTTCTTGGATGAGCGCAACGTCTGGATAAATTTTTGAAATCAGGTCTTCAACTGTTGTTACTGTAGTATCTACACAGATCGGCAGGAACAGATATCATACCGTCTTTTTCGGGGTAATCACCGTTACCCAGTTTTAGCAAAAGGTCCGAAAATTTGCCAGCGGAAATATTACCTCCAAGGTGGACTCTCATGTTTTTTGTTAATTTGATTTTTTTTACTGAGGGCCACAATGATGATATTTTAAGACACGCTTTTATCTCATCGGCACGTGTTCCCCTTGGAACTACTGGTAGATTTTGACGAAAGTCTCCTGTCAGCAATACAGACAAACCACCCATTAAACTTTTGTTGCTGCGTACCTACGTCTTGCAGAGCCAAAGCTTCTATTGCTTTTTTTGTGGGCCATAGTACTTTCATCCCAGACAATAATTTTAGCTTTTCTCAGTACTTCTGCAAAATTTGCTCTGTTTTGAAATAGAACCGTTTTTCCCCCGAAGGGTATAAAACGGATATTTAGGTTTCAGCCGAAGCTTGAACCACTGTGAGATTAGCCTTCCTATATTCGTACCAAACTTCATGTCATACCTGCAAATTCGCCTTGAGCTAAAGGAGCACTCACCGACCACTCACTATCTCTGTCTCTGTCTAGCCCCATGAGCGGCGCGCGGTGGTCTGTTGCTTCAGTACATTTAGCCGGCAAGGCCATTAAGGGGTGGTTCAAGCTTCGGCTGAAACCTAAATATCCGTTTTATACCCTTCGGGGGAAAAACGGTTCTATTTAGGTGTTCGAGCCTTCGCTTGAACCACTGTGAGACGTGTTTACTATCTGCCGGCGCCGCTAGTACCTTATGAGGGGCTAGTGAGATAGCGTACTGTGAAGAGAATAGATATAGTAATGAAACAAAATGTCAATCTAATCAATATATTTAAGGTGTTAATGAAAATTTGCAATCATGTAATTACAGAGCTACGAAATTATCTCTTAGGAAATTTTCGTTACGACCCGGGGGAGGTCTGACCTCCCTGAAATAGTGGTGATAGAAGGTATTTTTGGATCTCCAGTTGCCTCTCTGAAGAATCTCGTCGATACTGTAAAGGTTGCTGGTCCAGTTATGTGTCGCTACTGCGGCTCTTAAGCTACCTGCTGAGGCAGAGATACCTGCTTCCTTAAAGATGGTTCTAATCCATCCGGCTATTATAGTGCGAGAAGCATTTCTGACCAAGCCTCTTGTAGAAATGAATAAATTATTCAGGCTGCTTGAGCCCCGACGATCTCTGGATGATGCGATTAGCTTACGTATACACCAAGTTAAATCAAAGCGGGCTTCTGATCTTCCGGATCCCTTTTTTAAGAGCCAGCCTGACTGTCTATAAGCATTTGAGTCAGTCTTGGAGCCAAATCTCGGCCAAAAGATGACTTCATCGCCATTATCTTCAAAGCCTTCATTGTCGATAGTTAAAAGAGTTAGATCATGTACTCTCCTGCCTGATGCCAGTAACAGTAAGACAGCTGTGTGTCTTGATATCGCGAAGAGATTATTCTCATCGAAGTGATAGGTACCGATAAACTCTAAAAGGTCTTCTATTCTCCATGATAGGCATTTTCGAGTAGGAGGGTTGGTCGCAAATATGCCCTTAAGGACTTGCTTTACTAAACTGTGAGACCTGAGTTTACGTGACTTGCTAGAATTCCCGAAATTAACAATTACTGATTTATGTAAAGCTATTGTTCTTGGAGCTAGCTGTACCGTTTTGTGAAGGTAGCAAAGGTATCGTACCAAGGACTCTGCGCCGGGGTTGCAAGGTGGTATATTTTTCTCTCTTGCCCAAGAGAGCCATCTTTTCCAGACAGGCTTGTACGTTTTGAGGGTTGACCCTCTCCAAGATGACTCTAGTATTTTTATTTCGTCTGTGTTCCAGTCTGTGATATGATTGGTCCAGCCTGAACCAACCAAGCCCCCAATTGCAGCTGGTCGATTCCCGCGGGTGGAAGATTTGTGCGGAGGTCGATTACATTCCGTTGCGGTTGTGGGATCTGAAATACTGGTTTTATTCGTCTCCTGTTGATGTCTGGTATCCAGAACGCTCTGTTTCAAATCGGAGCAATAACTCAACAGCGAAGCATTATACGAAACATTAGTGGAGCGAACGATAATGGAACTATGTGACACTTATGATAAACATCCGACAGAATTGACCGTACCAAGTTAATCTCTGCTAGAATGAGCTCCGGATAAAATCTCGGTGGAAAATTCTGTGTTAGATATCTGACAATATGGAAGAATGACAATATTTTTGTAATAATTTACGTAAAACAACAATAATAGAACCGTTTTTCCCCCGAAGGGTATAAAACGGATATTTAGGTTTCAGCCGAAGCTTGAACCACTGTGCCAACTCCATCGGCCTCTTTTTAGTAGCCTCTGAATGGAGTTTCGTAACTGGATTGTCTTCGCCCTCGATAAATATTTTGAATTTTTTATCGTGTTCCAAGTCCCTAAGTACTCTAACTCGGTTGAAGCTCTCAAGGAAGACTTTTCCTGATTGACGTGCCATCCTAATTCTCTCAGGAGCTGCATTGCCAGTTGCATCTGCTGTTCTAGAACCGATTTCTCTTTGTGAATGATCAAGAAATCGTCTAAATAGACTAGGATTCGGAGACCTTCTTTCCGGAGCTGTTGCGCTACCCAGTTGGTGATTTTCGCAAACGCCGCTGGGGCGCTGGCCAGTCCGAACGGAAGACAGGTCATTTCGTAGATCGATTCCTGATAAGACAGGGATAGAAACCGACGGTGGCTGTCGCTGATTGGAATGTGAAAATACGCCTGGGTGATGTCCAATTTCATCATGTAGTCGCCCCTTTTTAAGTGACCTGGTATTTGTTGGTGATTTATGAGGTGAAACTTCGGGGTTGATACATAGTCGTTTAATCTCTTGAGATTGAATATCGGGCGATATTCTCCGTTTGGTTTTTTCCTCAGGAACATTGTAGAAAGGAAGCCTGACTCTCGTGTGCTGGGTTGTATGGCCCCCGTCTCTTTGAGCTTCATTATTTCTGCTGACATTTCCGCAGAGACTTTTGTTTGAAATTTCCGAGCGTTTGATGTCGTATATCTTGCTAGAGGGGGTGTATGTCTGAAGGGGATTCTGTAGCCTTTTAATATCTTCAAGATAGTTGCGGGCGCATCTTTCCACTTGGCTACGTAATTTGAAAGGCGACCCGCCAAGAAGGAGTCATTTTCGACCCTCGTCCCATGGCTTGCCACCCTGGTTGGGGGATTTTCGTGGCCGTTTCCCATCTCTTGGCGGATGAAATGGCTTACTTGATTTTGGGGCTTTCCGATTGTCCCTGTGGTCATAGCGTGGAGTAGACTGAAACTTACGCGACGGACCCCTTGTCTCCTGTCGATCCCCCGTATGTCTAGTCGATGACACCTTCTTTTTCTTCTGAGGGAAGAATTTGTGGACTCCACCCTGTTCCTTGATGGCCTCAGTTAGCGCTTTATCTTCGAATAGATGAGTGTCCGAAGGGGGAATGTCTTGTAATATGCCTCTCAGCGCAGCGGTTTGAGGCCTGTAGAGATTCCTGCGGTCTTTGAGTACTTCGGCACGTCGTCCGCATGTGTACTGAATCAGTGCATCTGTGCTCTTTCTAAAAGCTGAGTCTGCTTCAACAAAATCTTTTCCTACACGCCTTTTTATGTCTTTCGGCAGACTGTCCAATAAGTTTTGGAAAATAAGACGGTGTTGTATGAGGCCGTGCGTGATGGCTCCTAGCGTTAAGTCAGTCCTCTCCAACATTTCAACCGTTTTCCATTTTGGCGTGACGCTAGCGAGCAAGTTGTTCGCTTTTAAAGATGTAAAAATCGGTGTCGCTTGAAATTCCTTTTGCACATCAGCAAAACGTACGTTATGCCACCCATCTTGACCAAGTCTCTGGCAATTTCTGCCAACCTCCACGGCCTTTTCACTTGCCTTCGCGATTCTGGGTTCTCGCTCAGTTGTGGTGGGAGTAAAATCGAAACTGATCTCATTGTTTTGTAGCTCCGCTAGCTCCCGTTGAGCCTCAGCTATTTTTATTCGAAGCCTTTCCTCCCTGTCTTCCCATTTGTTTGACTCTGGGGTACTTTCAGGTGTTGCTTTTTCCTCTTCATGCTCAGAGTTGGTGCTGTCCGGCTGGGATTCGAATGAGCTGTTTAGCTCTTCCTGGATATTCATAGCTTTTACCTGGATTGTACTTTGTACTAATTTATTTATGTTTTCGTTTTGTTCGGCCTGCATATTGAGCATCCTATTAAATAGTTCTGTCTGTTGGCTCAGAACAGCGGCTAGTAGGTGTCCGCTGCTGCCCTCTGCATTACTGGGTAAAGTTTCCCTTATTTCAGAGACTGGGGATTCGTGAGGTCTCTTTCTAGAGGTTTCTGTCGAAGGGGTTGTTGACTCGCAAAGCTCCACCGACGCTGCCCTTCGCTTTACCATCATGGGTTTTATCGCCTTTACTGTATCCATGAAATCATCGTATGACGATTCATGGATCTTTTCCATTAGTTGGTGTGGAGCATATAGTAGCGCTCGACCTAGCGGCCATCTAATTAACGTGTTTCTAATTGATCTGTACACTCGCTCTGATAGCGATTTAGCCGATGGGTTAAATGCTCGCGCCAGG
The DNA here is from genome assembly GCA_947034925.1 of Eudemis profundana. Taxonomy (NCBI): domain Eukaryota; kingdom Metazoa; phylum Arthropoda; class Insecta; order Lepidoptera; family Tortricidae; genus Eudemis; species Eudemis profundana. The sequence continues at coordinate 36,264,760 of OX344794.1, forward strand.
TCTAGTGTTGGGAGGGCGAACCTGAGTTTCACTTCAACTGCTGGTGAAATCTGCTCCCCACCAAAAAGTTCTCGAAACTCGAAATTGCGCACCTTCCATTCTCGCCAGCCTTTTGGAAAGTAGGTGTCTACAATGCTTATGACGGTGAAGAATGCGTCCTTATTTTCGTCTGGCGGCCTCGCTGCCAACTCTCCCATTGTCACCAGCGTTGACATAATCTGGAAAAAGTGTGTGAGCTAAGTAATTTGGACCAAGCTGAGTTTCTAAAGTGACACTTTGTCTCTGAATGAGGCGACATGTCGACTCAATTGAGGCGACAGGGTCAGGTACTTTAGTAGTTGTTAACTGTACCATATGACAGGACAAGAAATATTGAGACAGATCTCAAGCACTCGAGGCGACCGCCCCTTCACGTGACGTTCAGTTTGACGACATCGCGTGCTGATTGAGGCGACGCACGTTTTTATTCGAGACAACCCGTCTCCTTAAACGAGACGACGCGTCTCCTTAAACGAGGCGACACGTCGCCTTAAACGAGACGACGTCTCCTTAACGAGACGACACGTCGCCTTAAACGAGACGACGCGTCTCCTTAAACGAGACGACACGTCGCCTTAAACGAGACGACGTCTCCTTAATGAGACGACACGTCGCCTTAAACGAGACGACACATCTCCTTACGATCTGCCTTGGCATCGAGGCGACTGTTCGCCTAAAACAAGCTGTGCGAGGCCTTGTTTTGAGGTAATATGCATGAGCTTTGTCAATACGACGTGCTTAGTTGCAGCGTGTATGACTCGTCGCTGGGCCTGAGCGCCGAGCGGTAGCATTTTAAATATCTGAGTAATAAAACTCGGTACTTACTGATGATATCAATAACAATCACGGTTAGGTTATTTCGGAGCGTTCTCAGAACTATCATTGAGCGCGTGCGCTCGTTCGAATATAGAAAAGCGTACTGAAGCAACAGACCACCGCGCGCCGCTCATGGGGCTAGACAGAGACAGAGATAGTGAGTGGTCGGTGAGTGCTCCTTTAGCTCAAGGCGAATTTGCAGGTATGACATGAAGTTTGGTACGAATATAGGAAGGCTAATCTCACAGTGGTTCAAGCGAAGGCTCGAACACCTAAATATTACATAATGGAGTTTCTACATTAGTTAGGTTAAGTGGCAACTTTAAGGCAGAGTGGACGGTCCGACCGCCTTGAAAGTGTTGCGCCAATTCCCGAAGAAGCCACAGCTAATGCAATATCACGCGTGACCCTTATTTTTCCATAAATCAAATTATAATTATAGCTTGACGGCACCAATCATGGACATGTATTCGCGGGGGTCATTATCTAGGCAGAGGCATCAGTAAATAAAATTTCACGGCAATCGGTCGCATGCATGATGTGCGCACAAACAAACAAACAAACCCAAAAAAATATTTATTTAAGTATTTGTACTTATAATTCTTCCCCATTGTGTTTTTTTGGAAAAATCTGTTTGTACGTACAAACACTGTCCTTTTATGATTTTAAATTCGATCCAAAAAACGTAGGAAATCAGATTGCGTACATGCTTCCATTGTGCAACGGACTTCAGCGGCCCGTGCTCTGTCAACATTTTCTGGATGTTGGCCCACTCGGCGTCCATTTTCTAAGCACCGAGTGGGCCTGTATACTCGTTGATAGCAATCGGGGGATTGGCAAACATGTAGTCGACCAACATTTGTATTTGCGCACTTGTACTTCGCACCCTAAAAGAAGAAATTTGTTAAATTTTAAACTTCTCATTAGCCTCGTAAAAAACGAAGCAGAGGTCGGTCGCATATTCAATATCCAACGATATTGAATATGCTGGCTATCAGCAGTTTAACAAAATAACTGTGATGATGATTCACTTTTTATTATAACTAGTATATTAAATTTTACTTATAATTTTCGTTTAGTCGCCATGACTTTTGTCTTCTTATATTTTGACACAATCAAAATCTCCCGCCAGCACAGCATTTGACTTGCAATGTCATGTATGCTATCTCTTAATCGTAGTATTGAGAGAAGGAGACAAAGATATCGTTAGGTTAGGGCCAATCTATACCTAAGGCTAACTATTCACGTTTTTTTCGAATCCTTCGTACCGATTCGATTCAGTGTTGCTACAAAAAAGACGATTTTTTATATAACAAAACTACTCTAGCTGTGTCGCGCGTGAGATTGCGGAGTCGCTAGGCCCTAATTTCTCAACGTGACCACTTATGCTACCAAAATCGAGAAGCTGACAGCATGCGGGCGAGAAATGGCTGTCAGCAACAAACTTCTGCCTCCCGCGATTGCTGTCGCGCACCAATCATGTGCTGAGCCCATTGTACAGTCAAGGAATTTAATTTCCTACCCGTTTCATTGAAATGTTGTTAAGCATCCACGATGCATTAAGGTTGAAATTTCTATTTCAATAATAGTATTTAAATGTCAATACGTATTATTTGTCACTGCACATTACAGATAACCTCTTTGCGAAGTCATTGCCTCATCTAATTACGAATACGTGTCAGTTGGTGTCAGTGTCAATCGAGAAAATTTTAAAATAATTCCGAATCCAGATTCCGGAAAGTCTACCGCAAACGTCGATAATCTAAATTTCGTTATCTGCGTTCCTTTCATTCGAATATTGCAAGAGCGAGAAAGATGGACTTTTTCGAATTTCGATTCCGCGGCTATCGCCCTTTTTAGGGTTCCGTAGCCAAAATGGCTAAAAAGGAACCCTTATAGTTTCGTCATGTCCGTCCGTCCGTCCGTATGTCACAGGCATTTTACTCAAAAACTACAAGACCTATACTGATGAAATTTGGAATATAGATGTCTTGTAAATGCCGCAACTAAGTTTGGTAGTTAAATAATAAAAATAAAAAAATCTAGGGGGGGTACTCCATACATGTAACAGAAGCTAAAAAAATTTTTTTTCACAAATTGTCAACGTGTGGTACATAGTTCGACAGCTCTTTTGAAAACATTTTAAGGTTCTTAAGTAATGTTTTGATTAAGTGAATACCTTTGGAAATAATCGCTCCGAAAGTTGTGAAAATTGTGTCCACCCCCCCTCTATCTTCTAAACCGTGTGTCCGAAAAATATAAAAAAAATTACAAAGATAACGCTCAATTAATACTTTTAATGAAAATTATTTTCATCAAGATCGGATTAACCGTTTTTGAGTTATTGCCGATAAACTGCGCTTCTCAACAAAAGGACGTAATTGCTATGAAAATACGCTCTTTTGTTGTTGTACTTTTTTACATCGTATTTTTACCTTATAGTTACGGCTATGGAACCCTACACTGAGCATGGTCCGACATGCTCTTGGCCAGTTAGTTATTTTATTTGGTAGTGCCTTGACGTGCCAAATTTCAGGTCACCATGTCAACGTTGTTAATCTCTTACTTAGTTACTGACACAAAACAATGCGTGTGATAAGTCAAAGTAACGTCGTACTCTAGCTATTTCTTATGATGACAGTATGCTATACGACATTGGACCTTAGGTGGGTTGGAAATTAAATTCCTTGACTGTACTGGTAGTGACAGAGAAACAGAGCCAAAGCGTTGTCACCATTTTTTCCGCGGATGATACCGTGATATTCGCGATCCGTTTACATTAGCAATATTATTGAAGCCACGCCCTCTAATATCGCGGGATTTCAAAAAATCCGGATTCATTTTACTAATATAAACTATTACGATACTGTGATATACGTGTGTCACGCGATAATATTGATAATCTAACGGCACGTATGTTATACAATAACTTGTGTTGGCCTTTGGGTTGAAGACGGAAGTAGGTAGAATTAAAAATATATATTTTGGTAAACCACCGGGAATTAAAATGAAATAGCGGTATTTTCTGGATCTTTAACACGAGGGCTATTGAAAAAAATACAATAGGCTATTAAAATAGAATTCGTCCTACCCAAATTATTCTTACTGAAAAACAATCAAGATCTCTTGCTCTCCTTCGCAAGCAACATTTCATTGATAAGTCGATGGTGTGACAGCCCAAATTCGTGTGAGCGGACCTAGTCTTCCACCGCCCACGACGATCTTCGGGGCCCCTGTGAGTACTGACATGTCTCAAGCAAAATACATTTTATTTCATTTCCCATTAACAAAGAGGCTACAAACGGCCAGTATCACAAAAAATGTGACAGAAGTTCAAATGATTGTTTTTTATGCTTAATATAGACATAATTTTAAACGTAACTTGTAATATTTTCTACCTGTCGTTAGTTATCAATATACTATTGGTATAGTTATAAGTCGTAGTGAATATAGAAATATACCATCGCGGTTGCATTGAAACCTTGGGCCTGTAACCATGAAAAACAATAACAATTAAAAATATATTTTACGATTTTATTTCAGTCGGTCGAGTATACATTGAATTCTAGATCATACCATAATCCCACATTATTAAAAACGTTGTTGTAGTCAAGAGTTGTAGATGAACTATGAAAACTGAACTAAAACATTAATTGCTTGTTAGCACAAACATTTGCTAGTTCACTACATATGAAAGAAACATGATGTTTCTTTATTTGTTTTTAATGTGGGTAAATTACACCACATTTTAAGTTACATATATATCAATTCAAATCAATACTTTGATTTCTTGTATCCATATATGTATTTGCTAGTTTAGTTATGGGATATAATTGAGAATCATTGATCTTTGCTTTGATAAAATCGTCTAATTTGTGGGTTAGTGCACTACTGGTAATTTTCCCTGATTCGCCATTTTCGTTAATTCATCATTTCCCTAATTCGTCAAGGCCATCAAATTTATTCAATAAATCACTTTCACTAGCTGGTCAATTCATGCAATGTATAGTAACAGTAGATATTTACGTTATATTTGAATCTGATATTTTTATGCGAATGACATTAGATATTATCGAGTATGTGGAGCCAATATCAATTAATGAATTAAAATAACTTAATATAACAAGTATACAACAAGCAAAGTAATCCTATAAGTAATTATCTACTAATAAATTTCTTATAAAGAAATTGTTGTGGACTCTTTTACTTATTATTATAACAAAACGGGACTTAATCGCGTAAAAACATGCTATTACCTCGACGTTTCGGACGTGCCGTGAGTCATCAGCATGTGTAAATATCATCAAGTGTCTTCCGGCAAATGGCCAGATGTTGTTAGTGTTGTGTATCGGTCGAGTGACAACCCTAATATGCAAAGTATTAATCAAGACCAAGTGCGGGTAGTTCGGAAAACCCGCGCGGCTAGAAGATGTTGACACACGCCTCGCCGGTCCCTTCGCGACCATGGACGTCACGGCACGTCCGAAACGTCGAGGTAATAGCATGTTTTTACGCGATTAAGTCCCGTTTTGTTATAATAATGAGTCAAAATCGTGAAAGTTTAAATCAATATCTTTTACTTATAATAATACCATCAGACGAGCTGTATGTAACATACTCGAGAGCATTTATTTTTATGTTTCTGTCTTTTAGTTTACTACAAGATTAACACATATAATGGTTACAGGATACTTTTACTAATAGTAATATTTCGCAAGCGTAGATATTCTCAGGATCATTTGTTTTTATTTCACAGTTTTCTAGTTAACTATAAGATTATCACAGACAATAAAATACACACTAATACTAATACTTATATATATACTAAGCTGAGGTTATTAATTATAAGTGGGCCTCGTTACTAGTCTTGTTCGAGATTATTTTAAGTACCTGTTTAGAACGATACTAGATGAAACAACTATACACGGTGCCCGTGAGCATTGCGAGAGATTTTAATCACAGATTCCTGAGGCTATAAGGAGTAATAAATGTTATATGAACCTAGGTCGAATTATGATTTTTTTTAATCTTCATACATAATAATTGCTAATCTAGTCAAAACGTGCCTTTAGGACGAACTGGGAACGTCGGTTATTGCTAACTCTTTTTTGTACAAGAGACAATGTCATATGATTTTCTTCTTTGGTATAGATTATTCAAATGACAGTTTAGAAACCTTCTTTGAAATAAATCGGAACAAGTAATTCATACCACATTTAATTAAAGAAAAGGTTGGTTACACAAAATAATGCCCCTTGTCTATCGCTTCTAGTTTTCAAGAAACGTATGACTCGATAATTGACTTGATGTTGATATTTATTTAATTCAACAGCATGACATATTAAAATTGTGAATTAAACAACAATTAATAGATGATATTAACGATCGTGTAATGTTAAAAATAAGTTTGGGAGGCTTCGAGTAAAGATTTTGTACAAATTTATTTACACTTAATTATTAAAAATAGAAGACGTGATTTGGATCTTGGAATTTTGGCTTAAAAGACAGGTTAGGTATCTAACTATGAAAGTAATAATAAAATAAAAATAGTTTTGTTTCATTGTCCTTTTAGCTTAAAACAAAACAAAGAAATCTTCAATAACTACATCAATTAAAAAAATCAAACTAGGAACCATCCGATCCTTTTCACGACATAAATCTAAACGTCTACGTATTTGGTCGGTAAGTGGGGCAGGCCTGTTTTTTAAGTGCTGAGCCGCTTCCATAATTTTTTCAACCAATTGTTCTCTGGAACGAATAGGTTTTGAATAAACCATATTTTTTAAGGTCCTCCAAAGATAAAAATCTTATGGCGTAAGACCTCAGTGGCCATTTGATGGCTGGAGACGCTCTACCAATCCATAGATTGGGAAACTCTCGGTCTGATGGTTCCTAACAATGAGACCATAGTGTGGAGGTGCTCCATCATGTTGGTACCACATAGACCGTCTAGTTTCCAAATCGATGTCTTCCAAGAGAACATTGAAATCATCAAAGGAGGACCGGACAAAACGGTCCTAAGAACCAATAGCGACGTGACATATATCATGAGAAAGGTGATTCAATATACTACAATAGTTACTATGGGAGCTCATTTCAAACCACTGTGTGAAAAAAGTTATGGCGATATAAAAAACTTATTTTCATAGACGATTTTAAGCAATAAAAATGAATTATTTCGTATTCCTTGACGTTACAGTCCACCTGTCAGGCCTCCCCGGTCGCTCAGGCTCCCCAGGCCCCTCCGGCCCCCAGGCTGCCGCTAGCAGGGCACCAAAGGCCCTTAAGGCACCCCCCGCACCGTTGACGGGACTTGAGGTGCAGGCCAGCAAGGCGAAAGCCCGAAAGGCCCGAAGCAAACACGGCACTAAGGCAACCCCCGCCCACCCCGCCCCTCCGGCCGCGGATTCATTTAAGAAGCCGCCAGTCCCCGTAAAGGCGGCCGCGTCCGTCTCAGCCACCCCGGCCTCTACTGAGGCCCGCTCTCGCTGCCGTTCGGGTCCCCGTAAGTCTCGCCCACGCTCTGCGTGCAGCGATGCTGACGGGGACAGGAAAAGGAGTCGGTCCCCGGTACGGGTAAAAACGCCGGTGCCCACCTTGCGATCGCCTCCTGCAGCCATCTGCGTAAGAGTGTGTTAGCTGGGGGCAAATATACTGACGCGATAGTTACCGGGTGGTGACCCGATCATGGTGGAAGCTACGGCGGAAGAAAATCGCAGTTCTTTCCGCAGGCCTATCTACCCTATCGTTACTAACCATTTCGTAGCCCGGGATTCGGAAAATTCTGTGTAACGGTTTGTAAAAGGTCTCTTGGACCAATAGAATATGGACCGCGTGTTCCCTAATGAACTCGACTAACTCTTCCTTTTCGCCTCGTAGGCCATTGGCGTTCCAAAAGCCTAAGATAAGCGAGCGTGGTTTGATCTTGAGACTAGTACTATCCATATTAGTTAGAGATTAAACCGCTCTGAGAAGCGACTAACTGTCCTATTTCACGCATGATGAGCGGGGCGGAAATGTTGCACGCGGTAGCAAGAGCTCCGTTAAGAGCAGCAAGGCGTTCACTATACGAACGCACTTGCCTCTCAAAATGTTGCCTGTTTACCGGGGCAGCGAGAAGCGGGCGGCCCGGGCTGCGGAGGCGATAGCGGCGTACGATGCCGCTGCCTGAAGACTGGGCGTTGAGGACACCGGGCGCGCAGATTGCGCGGAGGGCGTGGAAGACACACGGGAGCAGGGGAAGCGCCCGCCGCAGACGGTGGCAGGTATTTTCCCTTTTGCGGGGCTGATGCAATTGCCGGGAAGTTGCGCGAATTGCGCTCGGGGACCACTCGGCCTTTGTTGCGGTTGTCAAGAGCTCCAGGCTGTGCCTCCTTAGTCTTAGCAATCTGCTTTGGGGCCTTAAGGCAACCCTGCCAGTTGGCAGTGTGGCCAGTAAGACCGCAAACCACGCAAGATGGCGGCACATCTTTCGACTTTTTGCAATCGCGGGTCAAGTGGTCGCCCGTGCATTTCACGCAACGAGGGCGCAGGAAACAGCCCGTTTGGCTGTGACCGTAATACTGGCAGTTGTGACACTGCCTAGTGTATTCTAGGCGACGCAGTTTTTTGACCGGGAAACCCGTCAGCAAGCAGATCTCCTTCAACTTCCAAATCGTGTGGGCTGACGGGTGATTCGAGTCGATTTTGGCGAGGACAATAACGAACTTATTGTCATCGTTTTTGCGATAGCAGCGGTGAACTTCGCGAACTGCTATCCCCTGTCTAACCAGGTCCTCCTTGACCTCTGATTCGGCGAACTCCTCCGGAATTCCCCGGATCATAAGGCGCAGTGTCTTCTCATCGTCGAACTGGTTCCGCTTATAGCCTTAGTGGCGTGTTTGCTTCGGGCCTTTAGGGCTTTCGCCTTGCTGGCCTCCAGCTCAAGTCCCGTCAACGGTGCGGGGGGTGCCTTCGGTGCCCTGCTAGCGGCAGCCTGAGGGGCCGGAGGGGCTGGAGGAGCCTGAGGGGCCGGGGAGGCCTGACAGGTGGACTGTAACGTCATAGAATACGAAATAATGCATTTTTATTGCTTAAAATCGTCTATAAAAATAAGTTTTTTTATATTGCCATAACTTCTTTCACACAGTGATTTGAAATGAGCTCCCACAGTAACTATTGTAGTATATTAAAACACCTTTCTAATTTTTGCCGGTTCTCCTTTAGATAAAAATCCGAATTCAGTCTAGCCGGAATCTCTAGCGGCCCTATCAATTGGTCGTTAATAATGCCTGCCCACATGTTTACCGAAAACTGGTGTTGGTGCGAGAATTCCCATGCTTTTGTGTGGGTTTTCTTCCATCCAGTTGTGGAAACTGTGGAAATGAAATACCCCCCCGTTCTAGTAAATTGAGCTTCGTCGGTTTATAATATTTTTCTCTCCTCATCCAGTTCTTCGTTCATTCGTTGACAAAACACCACTCTAGAAAACCCGTCATTATCTATTAGCCCCTGCACTTTCCATTTCGGCGGTTAGGGACCACAAATAAAAAACGCCCGTAACGTAAAATGTCCACTGGAAGCAATATCTACTTCTAGTATTACCCACGTTGTAAAACTACCATGGGATAAATGGTGCCAACTTGAATTGACCACTTATAGAAATGCTCTTTATTGAATCGACCAATTTTACAAATGACAATTCTTGAATGGATCACTTCTGGAAAAAGCTATTGATTTTATTTTTTTACTTTTGAAAATAGTGATGTTGACGATGATTTGTGACGACGCCCGGTCAGAAAAAGGCGGGCCGTCGCTCGCTGTTCACATTTTGCTAACTGGAGCAAAAATATTGTCTTGCACAACATCACTGAACTTATAAAATAACTACAAAATTGAGATAATCTTAAAACGGGTAAACCGATTTTGATCAATTAAAGAGTTACGGTGCCACAGACACACACAGGCAGGCGCGCACGCCAGCGTCAGCGTCAGCTTCAGCTCGAGTCGCTTATATTTCGATATTCTCGCTTTTCTATTCATTTTGTGTGTTTAGCTAATATCTTCTTTTTTCGGTTGTTCCTATTTTTTCTTCCTCTTCATTAAGGCTTTATTAATAGCCATAATGTAAATTGAGACGATCGTGCGCTCTGCTTCACTTTCCACTTCCAACTATCCGACCCAATATTGACAATCAGTACGCGTACATCGAGCTGCCTCTCAGCCGAGCTCCGGTGCCGAACTATTATGTGTGTGACAACCTTAGATCATGCCAAGGAGCATGTATTTTTAAACCACTGTTTAATACTTACTGACGCTACTGCCATAGAGCCATTACACTAAAAATACAAATGCTTTTTAATGAGAAGTGAATAAAACCACTTGTTAACTCATTATAAATTATTTGTCATGATTTTTCTTCTCACATACGTCAAATGGGAGAAAGTGCAGTAAATGTAATCGAATTACCTACGTCGCGTCAAATAATTTCGCATGCAGTTTAGATTGTAAACAGGGAGACGACTTGAATTTCAAATCGTCTCCCTTCTTCCACACCGACTTGTTAAAGTGGAAGTAGCATTCGACCAATTGAGCATCATGAAATACCGTTTTTTAATGCCATGAATATCTATAAGTGCGACTATGGGACCAATGGGACTGATAAATACATGATTGAATAAAAGGGTAAATAAATAAATTGGTCAATCATGCAGATTATTATAATGATGCAAAAAATGCTTTAATTTCTGAACGCAATCCCATTACTCCCCTTCTGCCCGACCGTATGCTGTGATGTAACTAAATTGTAAGACACATTTAGTATGAAAAGAAAATAGTTCTAATCGCCTTATCACACTGGCGATTTGCGAGCGAGTTCTGAGCGCAACTCGCTCACACATCGCCAGTGCGATAAGGCTCTAACTCGCTCTGGATTTATCCGATATCCATAAAATTGCCTACATTTGACGGTATTATTAACAGACTCCAAAAAAAGTGGTCATTACAGATGTAATATTTTATAGATTGTAATAATTCAATAAGCTGCTTACATAGGCCTTACATTCATTTCCCACGCACTGTAAAATATAAGTAATGCACAGTGTATTATAAACCCCATTTTTTTTTCAAAATCCTAACTTCGCATGATTTTAAACAACAGACTAAAACTCCCACGTCGATACGGCCAGAGATGGGCAAAATTTATTCGAATGACGAATAACGAATAAGAATAACCAAATTATTCGCGGATAACGAATAAAATTAGCGGATGATTTATTCGCGAATGAATTGCTACGAATAATTATTTATAGGAATACCATATAAACTTATCTTGATAAAATAATAGCGAAACAGAACTGAAAGGCTGTTGTTTGTACCAACGGAAAGAACTAAGATTTTTGCCTTACTTATATAAAAGATATTTCTATTATTTAAACCGTCTTTAGGAACACATTATGTGTTAGAACCAATATAAGTACAGTAAAAACAACTTATTTTAAACATTCTTCATGTTGTACCTTCAATATTTCTATTGGATTTATTCGAATAAAATAACGAATAAATCATCTGTCATTTAAAAAGTTGTCGAATGATTTATCCGCGGATAAAAATATCGTGAATTATTTTTTATTCGAATGATCATTCAAATAAAAAGTTACTCGAATAATGCCCATCTCTGGATACGGCTAAGTAGTAGTTTTTTGTAAAAAAATATCAAAGCTTGCTTGATATTTAAAGTTTTGTTCGAACACTGGCCTTTTGTCAGACAGCACATTTCTATCAAAGTCATAGAAAACCAAATATATAACTACTACTAAAACGTCAGATATTGAACAAACAATAAATCACGCGATTCCAGTGAATGAGAGAACTGATTCTGGAACGGCTCCATGATGCCTCTTCCCCGGTCCCTCATTGCAAACTTTTCGACATGGGATTTTAGCATTCGCTTTACCAGGGTGGACTCCTTCCCATTAGGGATTGCAATCCGGTCCAGTACTCAAACCGGCCGGATCCAGCCGGACATTACGCGCTTTGTCCAGTTTAGTGACCTTAAAGCAGACACGCGGAGTGGTTTTCGCAAATAAACTAATAAAACAATGGTTTAGTGTTAAAAATCAATTTAAATAAGTCAAAAAACAGTCGCACTGCTCTCAGAGTAATATGAAAAACTGTGCATCTGCTTCTGTAATTATTAGGTTCATTAATATTAACTTATTTATTAACGCTACGACTACACATGAGCACATGGTAACCTTGTCTCGTAATAAAAATAGCAAAATTAAATCTTCTACATGAAAAATAACACACTTTATTTTAATTAAAGGAATTGTAAAGGTAAAAAAAAAACAGTCTTACTGCTCCCACTTAAAACTTTACAGTAACGTGAACATGTAATAAATATGATCACTGTAGTAAATACAGCATTATGTATTTAAATATAGCATTGATTAAGTATTAAAATATTGTGTTGTTCATAACCAGTGATCGTACTTTTTCCAGCATTCTTGGTGCAACGACGTCAAATGACACACGACAGCGACCTAGGGTTGCCGACGTGTATAATATGATTGACGTTTAAAATTATATATTATATAATATTATGTTGTCATTGAAAATGAAACTCTCCGACTAGTACATTTGCAATATTTTTCAGCTGTCCATTGTTTCATCAATAGTCAGGTATATACATTTATCTCGTAATAATTTTCTGATTTTCCTTTTTTGTTCTTCATATACTTTGGGCTAGACCGATAATCTTAACCAACTTTCACTAGGAAGACCAAATACTATCGCCGTATTTGCCTTTTAGACAATTTTCGATAAATAATTTGAATTTTGAATTATTTAATTGAGCCCACGGTGCATGTTGCAACAACAGATCATCATTATGAGCAAGTCGGTGTTGAACTTTGACTGTTTGTCGTCCAAAATATTATTGTTCTTTTTGTATTTCTTCGAAAGAATATGTTGTTCTATATTACATTTTTTTGGGGATTTTATAAAGGTTTATTATTATTATTTCCAAATCTACGTAATCTTTTAATAAAGCATGTGAATGAGCAGAATAATTATTAGATTTCTCAATATGGGTGCGGGTTTCATATGCCTCGTCACAACATGTTTCGATCGTGTCATTTTTTTAGCACAATAGGAACAAAGTATTGAAGAACCTTTCCTTATTAAAAAACTATGCTCACTTAACAGTTTCTCCATTGTGTTTAATCAGTTAAAATCAGTTAGTAATTATTGCTTATTTTCACCCACAAAATCAACGCAACTGTTCTTAGCACTTGACGGGACGTCAGTGAAGAGACAAAATGACTTCTACATTTATGCACTGCCATTACCTACGCACTGTACTGTCTTTGCTAATATATAGTTATTATATCAAATCCTAATCATAAATATGAACTATAACCTGAGATAAGGATTTATTGCAACTGTGTTACATTTCCTCATATACTCGTAAATTAACCCTTCATTTCTTTATGCATATTGGGTTTACATGTTCTGATAATATTTTCTGTATTTCCGATTTGTATAATACGCTATTTTATTTTTATTTTTGATATTATTTGATTCTTGGTTCAAACAATTTAATATTGGGCTCTACTGACAGCCCTAGCACTGCACCAAGATTGCTGGAAAAAGTACGATCACTGTTCATAACATTATACGAAATGAAAGTGGGTTAAACGAGAATATATGAATTGACGTTTTTATTGTTATGTTTTACGGTAAAAAATAAGATTATTTTACTAATTTAATACAACAATGACAAATATACACACGTTCCTGAATCGATCTATACCTTCGACACTATAAAAATCTGGCCCGGGTATAACCAACCTGTGATGACAACCCTAGTCACAAGAAATTCGGATAAAACTTATATCACTTGCGTACCTTCGGAGTCCCGCGGTATTAGCGTTTGATTTTATTACTGCTGATAAAGGCAGGCAAAGCTATTATTACTTAGTATCAAAACAATTTGCTATTACGGCGCGACTCTAGAATAATAAAATAAAAATAAAAAAAGCGAAAAAATAATAATTTCTCCTTACATCTAGTTCTGCAGAACGCAGAACATATACAAAAAAACGGTCAAGTGCGAGTCGGACTCGCGCACCGAGGGTTCCTTACAAACTCGTAAGTAGATACGTGAATAGTTCAAGAAAAACTGTATGGCAGTTAGCTTAGTAGGAGCAAGTATCTGTACGATTTTTCAAAATTTCTAAAAAACTATGCAGTTTAGGAAAACCATTTTATTTTTCCTGTAATATTTAGGATGATATTAATAATTGATAATTATTACAAATTTTTCTGTTCATTAACTTCCAAGATAATAGGGGGGAATTGTATTTTTTTGAACGTTTTTGGTCATGAACAAAAAAATTAAGAAAAAAAATAAAAATGGTTTTGGAATCTACAAATTAGGCCTTTTCATTTGATATCCCACTCGATATAATAGCTCTTCTTTTGTTTTTCCACATCCCATTTCGGACCCTTTTAAAAAAAAAGTAAAAAAGGTATAAGATTTTTTTTCTATCCAATAGGCTCGAGTAAACGATTTTTAACACTATTCCAAATTTCAAGTCGATAGCATCAGTAGATCCTGAGATATCTTGCTGTGACAGACGGACAGACAGACAGAGTCGCACCATAAGGGTTCCTTTTTTACCATTTTAGTACGGAACCCTAAAAAGTAATAGAAGATGTAGAATTAAGTGTCTATTCAATTGGTATGATTAATATTTCATTAAGTAATTCAGTTCATTAGTATTTTTAACTGTTTTCAAATTCATGAATCGGATATTAAGTAATCTTTGATATTTTTTTACAAAAAAAACTACTAGCCGTATCGATGTAGCAGATTGAGTCTGTTGTTTAAAATCATGATTTGTAGGATTTTGAAAAAAAATGGGGTGAGCCAAAAATGGGGTTTATAATACACTATGTTTTGTGCGTCTATTTGTGATTTAACCAGTCACAGATCGCTCTTCAGGTCTATTCTCACTTAACTGAGGACCTATTAAAATTTTTTCTTCTTCATATTTTTTACAAGCTTATATTTAACTTGTAATGTATGTATGTAAGTAGCCATGTTTGCTCGGATGGAATCATGCAACTCAATTTTGAAACAGATATCTTCAACCGATGGAGCTGAAATTTTGCAAGAATATGTAAATCAGATGATGTTATTATGACATAGACCTGATCTGATGATGGAACCGGATGGTAGCCATAGGATCATTTAAATTATATAAGATAAATTCACCGTGTTTGGGTTCACATGGTTAGATGTGGCGTGATTATAAAAGATAACAGAACAAAAAAATTACAGTCGGCAATAAAGCTTGTCTCAAAAAAACATTTTTGATAGAAACTTTTACTTCATATTTGTAAAGTAACTTTCTGACCAAAATAGATCGTATTCGTTATTTCAAATTAGGTACTTAAATAGTAATTAGTAAAACATTTATTGGACACTCGTTTGTCTTAAAATATTTGCGTTTGAATACCTATGTTTTTTATTAAAATAATATCAGCTGCATGATATATCGTTGTATATGTTATACTATGTAGTCCTTGAATATTGTTGTAGGTAACTAAAAAAGTTGATTAAAGAACTCACTTAAACAACGAATGTCATAATGGGCTAGACGACAAAAAAAACTGTATAGTCCGTCAGTTAGATTATTAAAAAATATTGTACACGTATTTTTTCTTTTTTTTGACAAACAAAAAATTACGAAGATAAGAGTGCTTAGAAGTTTCGAGTGACGTCACTCATAGGTACAGTTTTCACCTAGGAGTGACGTCACGAGCCCCCACTCCAGAAGTTTGATGATCTATAACTTTGTCGATTTTTAATATTTTGATAAACCAAAAAATACGTGTCCCATATTTTTCCATAATCTAACTGACGGACTAAATAGAATTATATATTTTAACCCAGTCGTCATCCCCATTAAGACTATCACTTCAGAGTATGACCTCAGGGAATGACTTCATATACCTAGTACAGGTTTCATGCAACAAGACAACGTCAAAGCTGTTCTTAATCAATATTTATTGATATGTCTTATGCAGCCTGTCGTGACCCGCTCGTCTCGACGAGTACCTACATGGTGACATACATGACTTACCACTGATTGGCAATTTTTCTAAAAAAATAATATAGAAAATATACAGAAACTTGAATGAAGAGATTTACAACCAATTCCGCCATAAAGGCTCCTGGCCTTCGTTCGGCTACAGCGTAGGTGGTTACAGGGAGGAGTTGTTTATTGTGACAAAAGTTCCTTCTTTACAGATCACGAAACAAATCAATGTAGGAGATAGCAATAATGTGGCGCGTACACATGCGTGCTCCCGATGTACCTTTTGTAGGAAGAAATACTACCGTATACCGTGACAGAGGCAATGGCGGCCATTCCATTTCTATAACCCCTCGCTTGCTTTTGGTAACTATAGCTACCTGCCCACACCCCTATGTCTATAGCAATACGTAGAGTTTGAACGGAAAATAGCAATCAAGTGAGTGGATAACTAATTATTAAAAGTCTTACTCCTGGTACCGATTCTTCCGCTATAAAAATAGTCTGTAAAAATAATATGGTTACGCAATGGATAAATATGTTTTTCTTGAATCTCATGTGGCGTGTCTATGTAATCTTTATTGACTCAACATTAAAAAAAACAGCACAAATGACAAATACATAATATAAGAGCTAACAAATAAATACATACAAAAAATACCCTAACACTAATTAAAGTGTCTATATTATAAAAATAACATGTTGATTAGTAATTTACCAATGAAATGATTCCAATGACAATTATTGTAAACATATAATTCAAGTTCACTAATTCGGACATTTTCTGATTATTGATCGAATCTGCCAGTTATTTTCGCATCTGTTGTGCGCGTACTGTAAGTAGGTAATTGCGTTTCAAAGAAACTATCTATAGAAGTCATCAATGAGATTTGTCTCGGGTCAGAGCAATCATGAAAATGTTTATGTTCAATTTCAACGTTGGTTACTGGCGTGTGTTTACTGGTGAACTGTTTTCGTTTTCGTAAGAGTGACGTAGACACCCATATTTACTTACGAACAGAAAGTAATCAATAACTACGCGTTAATTTTGTGCCAATAGGTCCTTGTCCTTGAGTAACGAAACCACCAAACCTCACATTTTGACTAAGGTGTAGGGTTTGTTGAGAATTTAAGACTAAAGTATTGGCATCCTTTAAGGCCCACTTAAATTCAAAGTCTCGTAAAATTGTTCCTATATGATAAATAAATAAATACAGTTAATAAGTTTGCAATTTGTTTATTTAAGAAACAATATGTTTAAAAATTTTTAGTGCTATGACAGTAATAAACGATGTTTTAAAAAAGCTTATCGTGGGCCATTTTAGGAAGTTGTTCTCTCAAGAAGGCCCGAAATGTATCCGTGGTAATGTACGCTTATTCATTATTTAAACTTTTTTTTTGCTAACATTGACCATAAAGTTTTACATCGAATGTTTCCAATAGACCCACATAAATTATCCAATATTTAGTCGTGGGCCATGTTAAGGGTAACAATAATAATAATTGTTATAAAACAAAAATGACTTCCTAATTTAAGGAAATGTCACAACAAGTAGTAACAAAAAGTCAAAAATCAGTTCTGAATTCGGGCAATATTTTATTGTCACTTTGATGTGGACCTTGCTAGGGGTATAGAAAATCTGCTCTTTTACTTTGCTAAAGAATAACCTCTTGTTTTAATTAAGTATACCTGGTAGCTACCCCGGTATTTTTTTTGGAAAACGCTCAATAATCAGTTCTGAATTCGGGCAATATTTTTTTGTCACACTTTGATGTGGACCTTGTTACGAGTATAGAAAATCTACTCTTTTACTTTGCTAAAGAATAACCTCTTGTTTTAATTAAGTATACTCAACAAAAATGAATTGTTATAAATCAATAAAAATAATATTAACAGGAAAATTAGCATGGCAAAATTATAATAACTGGAATAATTATTGCCAAGTATCAAGATGAATTAATCTTCTTGCCGTGGTTTCCCCATGTTGCCATATTTATATTTTTGAATAAAACCTTATTTGACCTCTGCAAACTTAGCGTAGTCGCATTATACAATAAAATACCCAAACAGGCAGAGGTTTCCAAGCAATGGTCAGGTTTTTAAACGTCGTTGTCGTTATGATCAGTCGTATTCGATTGAGTGCTATGCGCTTATATGCCCGTGGTTTGTTATTCGTTGTTGTTGTAGATAATTGTTGTTCGTTGAAGTTTATTGTTTTCTGTTAAAATTATTGTTAGTTGTTAATCACCACACGTCTAAAAATCATTATACATATTTATAGATCAACAGGTAAAGTTAGTGAAATAGATGGAGTTAGATAAACAAATAGCATGTGCGAAATATTATATAATATACATTATATTATTATACCTCCAGTATACTGCGAAATTTTAAATCCAAACATATAAAAATCCTGTTTTAGTAGGTACTATGTAGATCTAATGTATATGTAGGACAGGTATTAAACTAAGAGCTTGGCCTAATAGGTTTGGCACTATAGGCGTATAATAATAATAATAATTGATTAACAGAGGCCTATCAGCGGAGGGCAAGTCACGGTCACGGTCTATCAGTGCCGCGAAAGCCATGAGACACTTTTCCTGACAGGCGCCGTCATGTCTCAATCCATAGCCCAGTATCTAGTCCATAATTCCACCACCATAACCCAGTAAAGTTAGATGCCATCAATCAACAATAGTCCTTGCATCTGGCGGGGGCTGTCTCTGCGTGCGTCTCGTGACACGGGCAGGGACAGCATCCGCTGGGTGTACACGTTGCCTTTCATTAAATTGTCGAAAGGGCCTCTACGCGTTGACTTCGGCTCCGCGTACGCCTCCCAAAGGGCCGGGACACTATTGTCTCGTGTATGGGAAAGACATACATAATTGATTTAATTCAGATAATTAAAATCCATACAATTGGTTAGTAATTATGCTATACTTATGACTAAATTAATTTTAATAATATCAGACCAAGAAAACGACACAATAAATATCATGTACTTTTAAATTATGAATCGATAAATATATGTTGATGATCACTGCTTGTTTTGTTTACGTCATTTCTACATTAGAAAAAACGAAGCATACCTAGTAGTTTTGCTTGATATCAAAGAACCTCGAAAAGTTTAGTTGTTGAAGAACCATGAAAAAATATTGGCCATCTTTATAAAGAGATACGGTACGTGTCAGTTTGACAGATGACAGAACAATCATATCTGTATAATAATCTGAAACGAAAGTTCAACAAACGTTTCTATATTGGCTGTTATGCTTAAATTTAACGTTCAAAATGAGAGATAAATATCACTGGCCCTAACTTGGAAAAGCTAGGGCATACAGTAATTGTTATAGTGAAGTGATCGGTGTTATTTGTAAATTGATAGTGAAAGAAAAATGCCCGTGTTTACAGCGAACATACCTGGGGTACTCAAAATTGGAGATAGAATTGAAATAGGCGGCAAAATTAAGAAAAACGCTAGAAAGTAAGTCCTTCGTTGCCTAATTCGTAATTTTAAAGAAATTCTTTTGAAATACTTATGCAACGAAGTCAACACAACGCTTCAAATTTCAAAGTTTCATTTGTCTGTGATGTAAACTAATGGCTTTGAGTCCGGACAAGTTAAACAACAACTTTTCAAGATCGTCGTTTATCGATAAATGTTTGTCGTTCCCACACGTAACCTCAATACCCATAAACCATCATAAAATAACAGGTGGTAGCTATTCCTCCTTGATAACGGATGGTAATAAGGGTTTTCTTCCAGAATGTCTGTGAACCTTTGCGCCCAAGAGGGTGAGGAGCCGCGCGACGTGGTGCTACATTACGACGTGCGTTTCCAGCGGGATAACATCATCTCTTTGTCGCGCAAGAACGGCCTGTGGATCGGCAGCGGCAACTACGACACCAACTATAATATGTTCGTGCCTGGTTAGTAGCCTATGGCTTAAAAATTGCGTGTAGGTAGAGCAGCTACATCAAACCTAAAAAATAGCTGCGACGTTGTCACATGTAAAACGTAAATAATTGAAATTTTTGTCCGTTTGTTTGTGCACGCATTACACAAAAACTACCACCAATTTCCATGAAATTTAGTGTACAGGTAAATTATGACCCCGGTTAACACGTTATGATACTTTTTACCCGACTAAGCCGAAGAAAAAAAGAGATTTTCACATTATTTCATCTCCGCGAAGGCGCGAACCAAGCCACAAGAGGGTTCGGTAATCTATATATATAAAAGAAGAATCTACATATAAAATAGGGTCGTGCTTTTAGCCATTGCGCGTAGAGCTGCTACACTTAAACATGTTTTCGCTCTGACGATATCATGTCAGTTGTACGGGGCCTACATCCACAGTTACAATTTGTAAGCGTCTTCCTAACTATAGCTATGGGAAAAGTCCGTTTAGTGAATATTTTGGCGCCTTTTTTAACCGGCGACGTCCAAAAGACGGACGGTGCTCAATGTTTATGTATGTTTGGTCTTTTTATGGTATGGCCGATTTGAAAAAAATATTTTTTGCTTGAAAGGGTGTTCCTCCGAGGAGGACCTATTGCAGCCAAATTAGGATCTTTATTATATTATTATATGATATTGGAGTTGTTGAGGGAATCTCTCAAATATAGGCACACATAGTATAGCGATTTGGATATTTTTCATAGTGATTAGTTTATTTCTTTTCGAATACGTTTATTTAAAGTTTATCATTGCAATCTTCCACAGACACCATGTTCCACATAATCTTCGAGATTAAGGACACTGACGTTATCACTATCTACTGCCAGGGCAAATTCCATTCGAACTTCCTGCCAAAGATCCCGCTTTCGATGGCCAAGTACATCGTCGCCTGGGCGGACATACAGCGCATCACACACTGCTACTTCTACATGGGGAGCAAAGTAAGAGGGAGTAAAGTGATCAATACCTACCCTGTATTCCAATCATGCTATAACGTCTTAAACATAGTTGTAAAAAAAAAACCGGCGCGACTATATTTATACTCGATTCATCATATAATGTATTTCCGTTGACTGCGTATAAAAGTCTGGTTGGTATCAGCAGTGGTACGCTACTCGTCCACGACGGTGATAAAGTTCTTCCGTATTCGTTTAAATAGCTAAAACAATTTTTGTGCTTGTAGTCGTAGCTCTCGTCAAACAACACTTCGTATTTCCTAAGTTTGTACTTTTTTACTTGTCGCTCAATAGCTCGCTCGTTTTGCTAGCGCGAGTGAGTTAAAAGACTGACGAATTTAAATCTCAACTGAAAAAGTGTGTCGATGAGCTAAACTGCAAGTTATACATGCCTACGGTACCTGTGTACTTATTAGTCGTTTCTATATTTAATGATCCAGCACAAGGCATCATGTACTAGGATTTTTCTGTATTATTCTTGTTATCGCAGGCATCTGGCGGGGATGAACCTCCCATTCCCCCGCTGGCACCGCATCCTACTGTGCCTCCTGTAACTGTGAATGAAAAACGAAGGTAACTTTCAACGACTGCAACTACGGAAATCTATAATATCTGATATGTTTGACGCTTACCTTTCGTCTAAATTTCTGTTTTTGCTACAAAAACTGGGCTGATTTGGTTCCGTTTTTTAGGGTTCCGTATCTCAAAAGGAAAAAACGGAACTCTTATACGATCACTCGTGTGTCTGTCTGTCACAGCCAATTTGCTCCGAAAGTACTGGATCGATTGAGTTGAAATTTGATATATATATATTAAAGTCAATAACCCAAACACGGACGTGTAACGGAAATATGTATATGAATTTTAAACATGGGGCGACTTCTGGGGGCTCAACTAGAAAATTAATAAAAAAAATTAGCAAATAATATCGTGTCACATATCAAATAAAAGAGCTCACTGTGAGAATCTCAAATATATATTTTTTATAATTTTTATATAAATAGTTAATTAATATATTTAAGACAATATGCAAAAATTGTCCATTCCCCCCTTATCTCCGAAACTATTGGACCTAAAATTTTGAAAATAATACGAAAAATAGACTTACACCTTTATAGAATACAGGAAAACCTATAAGAAGTCTGGGAAATGAAATATAATTGTGTTGTATTGTTTTGAATGTAGGGAACCCTGTTCACGTGAGTCTAACTCGCACTTGTCCGTTTTATTTTATTTTATTAGAAGTAACGAGATGGTACTTATTGTTTGTTTTGTTTCAATATCATGTCAGCCGATTTAAAGACTTTGTGAAAATTAATTATCTCACATTACAGTGCACGTGTGAGAAAACATCCGGTTCATGACTGTCCCCAGCTCCGTTCGTCGGAGAGTTCCGAGTCGTCGATGAAAACACGGCCAAAGGCCGAGGGCCGCGCCGACAAGTTCTTTTACGAAACCCTCATGTGCCAGCAATCACGGGTACGCAATTGCGACATTCACTATCCAGCCTATAACTGGTGGGGCATCAGCGGCTGTAGTATCTTGCCGGCTTGCCTAATTTAAGGTATTTGTCACCTGTTCATTATCGAAAGAAAAAGAACCGTAATGTCAAGTTTCTATAATGCTCTTTTTGGCTTCGAGGTAATCGGTTTAATTTACTCAATACTCGGCTAGCAATTACCTAGTTACTTCCCTGCCGAAACGTTAATGTATTGTTCCATTTTATCAGGAAAACACAAAATTTACTGCCGCGGAGCCGCGCTACAGAAGCGCTGGGCCTGAAAGATCCAGGCCTGAATGTTCTAGAAAATTCAACGACCCGGAGCACGAAAGCGATTATTCTGAAGATGTTACTTCTAAGAACGAATACTCAGCGGTTGATGATACAGAAGTGTTGCCCGGTAAAAAACACATTAGGCGTGGGAAGTTCCCATTCAGCCAGTTTGTCAATTTAATGGGAAAGAGTAATAGGAGAAATTAATGTTATATTTATGATGTTTTTATTAGGTTAAGTGTGCTTATTTTGGGGATTTATAATTTGTACATTGGCTTAATATATAATATCTTGAGCATGTACGTATGTTTGCTATGTTTCATTCCGTACATAAACCTAAACCAAACGGGGACGATTTTTTTAGGGAGTGTTACTCTTATATATCAGAATCATTCAATTATTTTCGGCGGTTTAGTACCTTAATGAAAAATGACTACGGCCCAAAGGACCATCTTGAACACGTTGCCTGTACCGTGACTCCACATATGCTCTGTCTCTCTGCTCTACAAAAGGACACTTCGAGGCCAAAAAATTGACCTTTCGCTTCCATTTCACCGCGAGATCTGCATAGGGGCCTTGCAGAAGCGCGCGTCTATGTGTGCGTTCGTTTCGATCGTTTTGTTTGTAGTTTCCTTACTGCTTTAGCTTATATACAGCGTGGGAGGGACTATACCGACAAACTGTAACTATAGATTCTAACAACTATTAGGAGTAAAAAATGTTATGTGATGTATAGTCGAAAAACGCTTACTTTCCGAGATATCCATTATTTTGTAAATGAAAAATCCCAAGTGTGTAACAAGCCCTAATAAATGAGACTAAGATACCTTTACTATTTTTTTTAAATTCTTTAACTAAACAGGAATTAACCTTCGCAGTATTTGATGGTAAGCGACTACGAGGCCAAAAAAATTACCTTTCGTTTCCATTTTAGCTTTTTTTTTCTTTTTGATAACTTTTCAGCCAGTAAGGACATGTTTATAACGAGGGGCTTAATTTACTGATTTATTTTGTTCCATAAGACTATTAATGTAAAATGACAATATTCGACCCAAGTTGATATAACATTATTTACTCGTCACACCACCAGGAATTCATGGCTAAAGTATGTCGGTATAGTCCCTCCCACCCTGTATATTCTGTGCTTGTTTTTTGAAGTACCTTATGTCATAGCGCGATGGGAACACATCAGGTGGTGGTTCATTCCACATCCTGCTGGTTCTTGGCAAAAAAGAGCGTGATGCCCGCTTGTTCTTGGGATGCCAAGCATCTATAAAGTGTGGATGATAAGGTAGGCTACCTCAATAAAAATATGTAATAAACGTGTTTAAAGGTATTTGGTTTTAACACCGATGATAAATGTTACACCATAAATCAAAGCAATCCCAGTCCACGGTATGTATTCCACACACATGCAATTGGTCCTTAGGTGTACGTGTGCGCCCAAAAAATTGTGACTCATGCATAAGGATAGGCATAATGCTATGTATTATTAAATGTAAAAGCACTAGGTCGATCCAATAATTGATTAATCCTATCGAGACACCATTCGGGCGGGAACCGCCGCTAGCAGGCTTGACAGCGCGCCGGGATTGGCACTGGCAGCGTCCTCTACAATTTAGGCCGCGTTCAGAAATGCGGCTAACAGTATGTATGTAAAATTATGAAATGGGAATACAGAAAAATAATTTGGCCACGTGATATTACATTTAATTACCTTAAAAATCACAAATTATAATTCAAAAATAATAATATCAGGATTATTTTGATCCTCACTACTGTCCTAATTTTTCTTCATACAGCCGTACATTTTTTTATCTTTTTTCATACGACTATACATTTCTTGCGTAGTTTCAAAATGTATGCAGCTTCCAGTACGTGTTTTTACGCTTTCTGCTGCCAGGAGTGTTCCGTTTACCGTAGCGACAAGTAACCGGTTTCTTAATTCAGTTTTAATTAAATTAACCTTACCTACTGAACACTCGCTCGAAGTCCATTTGGGCCCATCTCGTAGCCAGATTTGGTAGCTAGCTACAAGATGAGAAAACACATTTTCCATTTTATAGCTAGCTACCAAATGGAAACGATGTTCCCAATCGTTGGCGAGGCTTATTCTTTGTCCAAAGTAGCTGCCAGCCTTCTGATCTCCTGACGTCTCAATGAGCCGTTTAGAGATCTCTTTATAGAGATCTCTGGCGTAAGGCCCCCACGGCCCGAGAGTTTCGACACCAAACGGTGCAAATATGTTGCCCTCGCCGAGGGCGGCGTATTTGCGCCGCTTGTTCTGTTCCGCCGTTGCCGCCGCCGCTCCAGCCTTGGAACAAGTGGCCTGAAGATGGGAAGGTGCCAGGGTATCGACACAGGTGGCATCCCATACTAGTGTTTTACCCGACCTCCACGGAACTAGCGTCATACCCTCCGGGCGCTTGCCGTCGTCACATGCGAGACGGTTCGGCTCTAGGATGGCCGGTATGCTGAAGGAGGCAAGAGCCCATCGTAGGACGTCGTTCAGGGAGGCGTGGCGTGAGATGCGGCCGGCGCTCCTCTGGCAGGATAGGCCGTGGTATGTCCACGCTCGCACGGCAGCGGTGGGGCTCGTTGGTTTTGGTGCCGACTCGCAGACTGGTGGCTTGGCTGAGGGTGGTTTTGTCCAGAAGTGTGCCTGTAGTAGACGAGGGAAGTGCGTGGAGCCAAAACCCCGACTCCGGCTCTGCCACAGCAAGGAGGCAAGCGCGCTCTGCTGGATTTCGTGCTGTATCGGTCAGTTCTTTTAGCACCAATCTGCAGAGCGGCTCGTCCCACATCTTCTGCGACTCAACCGAAATCGGGATTTCAGCTTTCAGGCAAGCCTGATTCCACACGTCCTTGGCCTCGTTCAAGCAGGCAATAGACTGGTTGTCCCGAGAAGGACAAAATATTTTGTTGGCCAGTTTCTGCGTGCTGTGGAAAGAGGACAAAAACGCCGGGAGAACGACACTGACGATTCGTCGAATGCCCAAGCCACCGTGGCGGATCGGAAGGGAGGCTTGGGTCCAGGCTCGACTGTCCAGGTGTATGTTGAGGACGGATGAGAGTGTGGTCTTGAGGACGGAGTCTAGGGCCCGTCCGACCCACCTTCACACCAGTGTTAAGGTAGGGAAATTACTTTCCCAGCCTTCATACTGACTTATTTTAAAATAATCAGTGTGACGGTGGATTATACATACGAGTAGGTACAATGTTAACGTTAGGTAACCAACCAGGCAGCGGTTTAGTAGCGAGATGCCTATACTATCGCCTTAGTAGACTTTATAAGTTTTACTTGTAAAATGTAGCGATGACATGTTTGGAGGTTTTACAAAATAGATGTTATGCTACAAATTGTATTAAAACGTAAACAAGTCTACTAAGGCCGATAGTAGGCATCTCGCTACCAACAGACATTTGAGATATGAGACTCGTAATCAAGAAGACCAGGGTATTAGGTATTTGAGCATGTAATTAACATAACATAAATAAACAATAAACAATACCGAACAAAAACGTAGAATCCACTTAACGTAGAATTTCCAAAAAATTGCCAATTTCAATTTGCCCATGAATTAACTGAAGTTGCGTATTCATTATTAAATTGTCTTTTTCTATTTCTGCTTGTTTTCTATTATTTGCTGTTTTTAATGCCGATAGTAATGTGATTCGTTTTCACACTCGTGTTGATTTGAGACTTCCAATTCACTTGTGTTTATATGTGAACGGCAGCTTCGCTGCCTCCTTTACTACCAAATCCTAGTTGCGTGGGTTGGAATTTGTGGGGAGATGTGGGAATACATTCCTGCAACAGATTTTGGAACAAATTCGTCTGATAGTGGATCCTACGGCGATCGGTTTTATACCACCATCTTTTTTTTGAGGGCGCAAAGATTGGCTCCATAGAGTATGTTAAGCACATCACTGCAGATCTTACCCGACAGCATGTGGTTTATGAGCAGCGTGATGTTGTCCAAACGTAGTTTACCAGCGTCACCGGTGGCGCTTACCAACAAGTCCTTTAAGTGCTGAGGGGACAGGCCATCTAGATCGCCGGCGGACCCGTTTTTGAACGACATCACCGCTGCTAGCACGTCATTTTTAGTTGCCGTCAGATGTGGGGCATCAGGGGCGGGTGGATCAGGTAGGCGGAGTGTAGCTGCTGGAAGTGGATGTTTAGACAGTAGCGCGGTTACGGTCTCGGGATTGTTGGGCGCGGTAACGTCACTGGAGAAGAGCAGTCGGGCAGCTCCCTTAAAATCTCCATCTTTGACTTTCTGTTCTACTTTTTTGAATGTTTTTGCATTATTTTGGGGCCTTAGTCTGGGTAGCGTGAGAGCTGGGTTCATAGGGTTGTCGCAGTTGTGCTTTATTTTTTTTGTGAGTGAGATACTACTATAATTATTTTTGTGGAGAACTTGGTAAGGGAACGAAAGGAGCTGCGTCCAACTTTCGACGGAGTTCTCGTTCACTACTCTCGTTACGGCTTGGCTCAGAGCCTTGGCTACGGCTATCCGCGCTCCTCTAGGGATGCTTTTAATTACCGGGGTTGAATTTTTTTTGTGTGCCAAGCCAAGCGGGGAAGTTGTTGTTTGTGAATCCGCTTAACTTGTCTCTGGGGGTCGTTGGGGCTACACTTAGACGCTCAGAGGATCGAGGAGTCGTGTTAATCTTATGGACGCGCGCATTATGTATTTTTAAGGCCCTGCTCTCTTTGTAGAAGCGAAGATTATATTATTCACAAGTAGAGAATGCAATCTCGCGAGATTCGGGTTCAGGCGAGATCTCGCGAGATTGAGAATATAAATACCGCGAGATCTCGCCAATTTCGAGATCTCGCGAGATTGGCGGTTTTGTATGTTTGTTCTTGCAACAATACTTAAATACATTAGGAGAAAAAAAGGATTAGAGATGTTATGAAATAAACATTTATTTTAACGTATTATGTTTATAAACTTTTACGTAATGACGTAGCTAATAATAATCTATCATTTTTCAATAAACTTTCAAGAAGTAAACTTTGGTGTATCATTATCAATTATCATGTATCTAATCAAATAAGAAATAAAATAAACAATCAGTCGTCTCTTCTAACATAAAACAAAAGTCTTTTAATAATAAAATAACAACAACAAGTCAAAAACTAAAATGAAAAATGAATCTCAGTAACTAAGTTGAGTATTAAATATTCTGTGGTTGAGTTGACCAAAATTGAAATATTATTAAAAATTAAAGAAAACTATACCTATTCAGAGATCTATTGGAAATTAAATATTAATTAACAGATATACTAATAAAATAAAAAGCTTGTTCAGTAATCAGTTTGCGTCACACGCAAATCTCACATAGTCGTTAAACTGTATTCTCCGACATCGTTCGTTATTACACTCGTAAATCACATAGAAAACTCTTTTTTGCATTAATAACCACAAAAACACTCGAACGCAATCACGTTTTCACGTTGACTTGACAACAACTGTTATTAGTAAACGTTTTTATGCCCGAGCGCAATCTCGTTAAACTCGCGAGATCTCGCCAATTTTTCGATCGAGATCAGTCTCGGTAAAAAAGGCCGAGATCTCGCAAAAACGAGATCTCGCGAGAACGAGATTGCATTCCCTATTCACAAGGTCGTGGGGACACTTAAAATACCCACAATACAAACCATCGATTACCCAGGTTTCATCCAAATAATACATTTTTCGGCCTTCTTGTCTATATTTGGTAATGGCCTCCAAGTAATCTGTCCTCCACACAACAATGGCGTTTCTGTCTATAAGTGCACTCTTGCGACTACGTTTAGCACACTTGAATTTAAGTTTATCGCGTAAAATTTTGTGTAGAGTACTTTTAGACATTATCGGCAAATCAATGTGTCATCATTATTAACTTCTGCCAACACCTTATCAAGGGTAAGTATCTCGTTGTTGAAGTAAATAAATAAATATTAGGGGACAATCTTACACAGAACGAACTAGTCCCATAGTAAGCTCAATGAGGCTTGTGTTATGGATACTAGATGACAATATATTTAATAGATACAAATACCTAAATACATAGAAAACATCCAAGACTCAGAAACAAATATCATCACTCAAATAATGTTTGCTCTTACCGGGATTCGAATCCAGGACCGTCAGCTTCGTAGGCAGAGTGATTAACCACTAGGCTAAACCGGTCGTCGAAGTAGAAGTAGAAGTTGTGAACTTTCCTACGAATTCCAGCCAGACAGCGTAATTGCATCCAAACGACCGAATTTGTTTGGTTCTCTATGACGAGGACGCGGAGATTTTGCGCCACCCTACGTGTTGGCGCAGGTTCTTCTTGAAATGATATAGGCGACTCCGTGGATGTTTAAGACGTATATTGAAATAGTAAATCGAAATTACATGGTATTTGATAGTATGAGACGCGCGAGCGTGTGCTCGGCGTTCGGGTGGCTAGATGGAATGCGCGGACCGCGGCGCGGCGGTGAGACGCTGCTTGTGTGTGTAGAACACGCACACATTGAAAGCGCGTTAACACTCCGCTTTCCGCTTCGCTCCGGGGGACACAATTTACACAACTTTCGGAGCGATTATTTCCAAATACATTCACTTAATCAAAAACATTACTTAGGAACCTTATAGTGTTTTTTAAAGAGCTGTCGTACTATGTACTACACGTTGATATTTGCTGAAAAAATTGTTTTTCCTGTCTTTAACATGTATGGAGTGCCTCCCCTAAAAATATTTATTTTAATTATTTATATACCAAACTAAGTAGCGGCTCATAAAACACACCTATATTCCAAATTTCATCAATATCCATCATGTAGTTTCTGAGTAAAATGCCTGTGACATACGGACAGACAGACAGACGGACGGACATGACGAAACTATAAGGGTTCCGTTTTTGCCATTTTGGCTACGGAATCCTAAAAAGGAAACCACATGGACATGTAGTAGTGCATTAAAAAAAATATTCCTGGCGACAAACATTCATTCCACTTAGTTGCATCCTCTGTTCCTTGTGACACATGGGTTGCCAACTCTGTATCTAACGCTGTTATCTCCATATTTGAGGTGATCTTAGCTTTCTTTTCTTCCCCACCTATGGAAATTGTAGAACCAGGTAGATTTTTGGACCGTTCTAAATGGAAGGCTTCTATTATGTGTAGGAATGGTCTCAACAACATTGTAGCGGACGCAATCGCTCTTCTATCTTTTTTTCCTCTTTCTTTATGTTTTATATACGAAGCAAAACTGCATGTCAGTTTTTGCATTGTTCCTCTTACTTTTTCTTTCCCTGTTATTTTTGTTTTCTTAAGTCTCAATACTTTCTTCTCTCTTTTTACTCTTTGTTTTGTTTCCCTATCTAATATTATTGTCTCTTCACTCACTTCCTCACAGAGTGTTGCAATTATTTCCTCTTTTTCAAAGCATTCCATAGTGGCTTGTATCCAGTCTAATAGGCCGAAACAGTCTCTCCCAGTATTTTCTTGTAAAAATTCGAAGGCAAATTCATATGCTTGAGCAGCAGTAATACTTTGTTCTCTGAACGGGCAAAACGTTTGTCTCCCCTGGGTCAAAATGTCAGAACTTTGGTTCAATATTTTATCCATTATCTTGTCCACTACGGAATCAATGTGTTTGAAATGGTTGATCAAAAGGCTAGCTACCATTTGTCTGATGGCCGCCGTAATGTAATTTCCATGAACTTTGTCGTGTGGGAAACTACCATCCGCTTTTTCCCATTGCAGCCTCTCAATATCAATATTTCCTATTTTGATCGTTTTCTTAGTATTTTGTTTTCTGTTATAGTCCATAGATCGGTTCACTGTCTCTGCTACTTTTGGTGCTTGGCTTCCATACCCATGTGGCGGTGTTCCAGTATATATATATAAAGCGCTTATCGTCGATAAGTTATTTGTTAATTCAGGAGAGAACACTCTGCTGTATTGGTCATTGCCATCTCTCTTACCTTCATCTTCGGGTAGCAAGGTTTCTAGCAAAAAGGAATTATGTTTCCTCCTAAACATTTTATTGAGTTTACTTCACACACATTCGTTATAAGGATCTCTTCTTACTATACCTACCAAATATTTCTCTTTAACTGAACCATCTTATGAGATATTATGTATTTTGCTATATTTGGTACACAGTCTAGGATGTGGGGATTATGTTTTATCACGATATTTTCGGGACTTAGGGTTAAATTTCCTTTGCATTTCTTGGTATGATTGCAATGCCAAAACCTATTACCCTCAACATATGTTTTTCGGAGATGGTATGCACGGCCATCAAAAATTAATATTGTACCTCCTCGTTTAGTAGGAATACACTCCATCGTTATTTCCATAAAGAACAAAATATAATAAATTCTTCAGTATGGCTTTTTACAACAATAAACATTTGACACTTGAAACTCATATCTATTACTTATATATGACAGTGTAAACTACCTATAGCTAGTTATTCACCAAACAGTTCCTATAGGTACCTATATATGTATAGGGTTTGTATGGTACTCGTTTCAACCCTTAGGTGCATACAGTATCAAACTGATACTAGTAAAATGACACAAGTAGATATCAACCTGACGTCAATTACAGACCTTGTCAAACTCGTCGCGAAATCTCAAATTAACATGGATTTGGTTTTCATTTGTGACATTTCACAAATAAAATGCGTGATATGGTTATGCATTTAAGGGTTAAAATTACATAACGTAACACAAACTAAAATGAACATGTTATAAGATAAATAAACAATAAAAAATCTATCGCTCCACAATATTGGAAAGCATTACCGACACCACACCTTCAGCCATAGTCAAAGAAAATCGGAGAAGGTCGGCGATTATTTCTGCGTGGCTGATGCCAAAAAGTTGTTGGGCGACTCAATAACTTGACTCCATTCTTCCTCCCCAGCTGTGCAATGATATCTGCAGACATGCGTTCCGCGTGATATCAAAAAATTTAGCCGGCACAAGAAGTTTATTTTTGTAATGTTGGAAACTTCCCCGAAATCTTTTCGAGTACATCCGGGAAATACACAGGCTCCTTCGATTTCGGGCGTTCGCAATAATCTGCCCTGGTTTAAATGAATGCTTCCCGACATTATTCCCACTTTACGCGACTAAGTACGCATTAATATTAGGCAATTACTTTAAATCAGTAATTATGCTTACAGACCACAAAATCACGATGACAAGCATGTGATCGTTTTACAGCATGCTACGAAAGAGGACAGAAGGGAATATATCGTCGCCACCATGCTAAACTTACATATCTGTAATTATTGTGAACTTGGATTTTAGACCTAAACCTATACAGATTTAGGTCTAAAATCCAAGTACACAAAAATTACATATATGTAAGTTTAGCATGGTGGCGACGATATGTATTTAAACTTCTTCAATAATACCAATATATAGTAGTAGAGTTAGCTGCAGTTTTCTAACATCATTGTACGCATCGGGTTAAAAGCATGAAATTTTTACCACAGATACCACAGACCGCGGTGATTATTTTTCGATGTGGAGGGAAGTCAGATTCGTCCCCTGTGCGCGGGGAGAGCGGGGTAAATGGGCCAAAAACACTTCTTTTTGTTTTTTTTTTTCACTGACCTGTTATGGCTACTAGGGCTTGTGTGGTATCGTTTTTGTGTAAAACAAATATCAGAAATTCATTTTTTATATCAGTTAGGTATAGTTTCTGCCAACAAACTGTTACTGCCAACAAACTGTTATACAGTTTGGCAGATGTTATATATATGTAAATGTAAACTTATATTTGGTAATAAATAAATTAAAAAAAAAATATATATAAAAATGTCTGTAAATCACCGAAAAGGCAAAAATCACAACGATATTTTTTTATTCAGATCGTTATATTTGTTTGAATTTTGAGACATTTCCCATTTTAAAAGATACCACAAAGTAGTACATTATTTTCTAAAAACACACACATATCAGGCCCTTGTTATACAAACAGTACCATATAAAAAAATCTTGATGTTGAGCTTAGCCCGTGTGCACGTGATGCACTCACAAAAAGTAATTTTGTTTTTATTATATGGTAAAGATTTTCATGTATTACCATGTAAATAATCTTTACAATGAAAATAACTAAGACACTAAATTCTTCTGCCCGGGGTCCTTAATTCGAAACTGTCACATCAGGGATTTAAATATATTTTAGTGGTATTTTCTAGATCATTACGTTGGGAACTATAAAAAAAAAATATAAATTACACATCTTTGAAAAATTGGACATAATACCTAATTGTACTACTAAAATTAAATCGCGGTTATATTCCGAGTCCGTGTTAAAAAAAAAGCGATAGTTGATAATATGAACAAATGAGTTTTCGACGCTTGCTCCTCAGTGAATTGTTACGGAGCGGCCGCTGCATTCACTTACTTCACGATTCAGACATGACAGTGCATACGCGAGTTGCCGCACCACTTACTCTCCCCTGCTGGAATACAGCCAAGTTCTTATACTTCTGGGCAAAAATGCAATCAAAAATATCTGAACACGCTTCTACACCGCTTACAACAGAGTCGTGTTCACATATTTATGATCAAATTTTTGCTCAAAAGTATAAGTGCTTGAAACCGTATTTTGATCTTCTTAAAATGGTGTTGACGGTTCAATGACCAGAAAAATAAAAAAAATTTTGGTAAATGCATACATACGAGTATATAATTGATTTTATAATCTTTGAATGATATTAGAATGTCAATACAGATTTGAGAACACGATGGAGGTTCTCATTATTTTAAGAATTTATATACGAATAGTGTGAAGGTCTTTAAAAAGGACACTAAAGGTGATGACAATTTATGCGTGTATCCTTTCATAACATACTTTGTTGATTTAATAGCACATCGAGTTAATACGTTGGAGTTTCATTTAGTAGTATTTTTGTAATGTGAGGATTGATGAATAACTGCAGCGATTGGGCAAGTGAAGAAGCCACATGCTTTTTTTATTCGCGGTTGTTACACTCCATCACGCAGGTCAGTTGAAGGACCATTTCACGGAAACGGTACGTGAGCGACAGTACCTTTTTAATACTTTTGACTAGTAAAATTAAGAAGCTGTATATCGCTATGGTAATGTCGTAACTTGGCTTTAAAATTGAAAGTGTTTGTTAGCAGCTAACAAGTTTTATTAGGGTAGCAACCATAGGGTAGCGTTACGTAAACGACAGAAAGCAGATGTTTTCATGGTAAACCGTGAATAAAAAAAGTGCCAGTATGAACCAACATTTAAAAAAGCACCATCATAAAAAACGGACTATTGAATAAAAAATACAGCCTTCTTTTATCATCTATATTTATCTTCATAATATACACAAAAGGCAACTATTGATACTCTTACAGAGTTAAACGGACTAACTTATTTTATATTGTATATAAAAACACATATTACATTTATATGATATTGTCAGGTAGGATAAGTTCTAGAACTAAAGATAAAGAAACTGTTTCGTGTACATTGATACTAACTACGTAAATAGTATTTATGAATAGTTCGTGAAGTTTATCAAATCTAACAATAATGACGTGTAATCAGCTTTTACAATCTGTAATTTATTACAAGTTAAAATTAAGCTTTTCCTTTGGTCAGTAAAATTTAGTTAAAAGAAGATATTATATGCTTCAGTTTATATATTAATTCTATTGTCCATATTTACACGTAATATTTTATGACAATATCAGAATTCTTATTTACATACAAGTTTGATTTATTAAGATCGAAAATGCTCTGCTATGTACACTACAGCACTATGCTGTTTAATATCCCGCTTATGATAGTACCTAATTGATCCCGCTTAAATTACACAGCTTCTTTTGCGTTTAGCTACACCACTCCTAGTTACCGACTAATTATTAATTCTTCAGAATAGTTCAATTTACTTTCATTAAAACTAACTTGCTACATATAAGTAGAGACGCTACAAGTTGTAAAGAGGCTCCGTATAGCCGTGGACTTAGAAAAGGTATTTCAGTAAGAAAGCCTTTGCATATGTACCTATAGTCATATCATTTATGTCCATTTGTTTCTCATCACGGAGCTCAGTCGTCGTCCCCACATCAGGTGGTATCATACAATTGTTCCTTGTAAATGCTGAGGATCAGGTGCCGGTGACGGGATGTTCGGACCCATCGAGGTTGACGGGAGAGCAGCGCCAGTCTCCTGGTACCCTCCAAGTGCCATGCTTGTTCCCGGGAATCGTTCGGTGGGCGTCTCTTCCGGTGGCGTAACCTCCAATCCAATGCTACCGTTTAACGCGATCTTAATCGCATTGACGTTTTGTTGTTGTTGTTGTTGCTGATGTTGCAACAAGGAATTAAAGTGTGATATGCCTATTTCTTCGAGACTACTCTTTCTGCGCCGTGAGCCGACGCCACTCAAACTTTGCCTTAAAGAATTAGATCTCCGTAGAAGTATATCGTCTACTACACGAAGGGAATTAGACCGTCCTCTAAAATCTGTTATGATTGTCGGACTGTCCGGTAGAGATAACGAATTGGCTTTCGTTGTGGAGAGTGGTGGAGCTCTTGGCTGGGTGAAAGCGGCACCCATCGCGGACCCTCTTCTGCTAGCCACACCCTGCGCTTGGATTAAAGCTTGAGAACAAAAACTGATGTTAGATTTTCGCCGGCTGTTATGACGCTCAAACGTTTTTTGTGCAGAGAAAGGCGAAGGACGCACCAAGTATCTGAAACAGATGGAAAAGTGTCCTCTATAACCCAGTGTAATTTTATAGACCCTTCGACCGTGTACATAACTGGAGCTTCTGTAAAGAAGCTCACAGGTAACTGTTGTTATTGAAAACTTTTTTTCTTGCCCGTGTGAACTAGTGTACTGTGATACCGTTTTAACTCTTTTGTATTTGTTGGCGAATGGTTACGAAGCTCTGGTAACGTACGAGGCCGAAGGGTTGAAAACACGCAGGAAGTTCACCATTTAGTATGGCTTTATAATATTTACCTTTGTATCATTTAACTATAACTATTTCATAATCTAGGCTAGGCATATACTATCGGTTAAGAGTTTAAGTGCACCCTGTAATGTCGATTTTATGAATAATTTTAATTCCATTTGTTTTTGTTAGGTTTTGTTAGGAAAGTAGTTCATACACAATTTTAATGTATGTTTTGTTTCGTTGCCTCGTTGAAAAATACACTTTTTGGTTCCTGGGTGGAAAATCGTGACGTTACAAAATGTTATGATCATAACATTTTTGCATCATCACGTAATCCCATGGCAGAATGTAACGTAAGTTACCAATATTTAGCTTTTTTTTTATTGATGGTGCAAAATCAAGTGTCAATATATCTAAGAATCAAAGTAATACGTATCTAGAGCAAAATTAACACTTACATTTGCATCATAAAAAAATAAACACGATATGAAATGATAACTTTTGTTACATTTTCTTATCCATTATACCATTGACTCTTAACGATATCACCAACTTTACCACTCGCAAAACATCCAGACCATAACTTAACTGATTCTCCACGGTGCTTCACAGTTGGCATCATGCATTGTTTTGTCATTCGTTCGCCTACTTGTCGTTGGACATATGGACGACGTCTCCCTCCAAAAATTTCAAATTTTGATTTGCCAGAAAATAAAATTTTAGACTTAGGATCAGTTGGGGCAAGTGTTCCGAAAGGGTGTAAGCGCGCCTATCATAAAAAAATCGAAAAGTACAAGTAGGTACCTAAACAATACCCGCAGCCAAGGTACCGCATAGGTAGTTAGGGTAGCATAGAAATACTTACATAATATCTCCTTCTTGTATGTTCAGGTCGCAACTGGGGTTGATTATAACGTAGGACAAGCTGTTCCGCTTCTCGCTTACGTCGTCGTAGTCGATGCCGGTCAGGTTTAGTGATTCCATCCGCGAACGCACTAGATTGGCGATTTCTGCTCTTTCTATTTGTTGCGCGTGATTATCTCTTGCTTCGTCTGCGAGACTTGTGGAATACTGTGGATTGGATTAATACTTAATTTAGGGTGTACAAGGGGCCGGGTTGCAGTTAGCAAGTAGTAATTTTAATGCTCAAGAATAAAGTTTAAAACTTACGGCGTAAATCGGCGCGATATTATTTACATTCAGGTTAAATGTATGTATGTACATAAGTATATCACTATCGCCGACTGTAAACTGGTGTCATGCATAAATTGCTAATCATTTGATTTGCATAGCTCATGAATGAACAATGTTATATTGCAAAATGTACATGTGGAAATGTACATATGTAATGGTTATTTGATTGGATCTTATTATTATTATATTGAATGGCTATCGTGCGGAGACGCACATAAGGTTGCCTAAAGCAGTTCTAAAACTACATCTAAATCTAGAAGTAAAGTTACTTAGTGCTATGTGTTGTACTCTAAATTATATGATTCCTATTCAAGAACTAACTTGGCAAAAGCTACTTTATAAGATACTCGTACTTATGCTTGCGACTGTTACTTTAGCGTGTCATGCGATGAGTTGTTTCAGTAGGTACTCCGCTAGTAGTAGGATCCTTTAAACATCGATTAGGTACGTTCGTAAATTTCAAGTTGAGTTTTTTGAAACGAAATATGTGGTTTCAATAAAATAAATATAGTATTATAGGTAGGAATAATTTGAACACCGAACATCAAAAATAAAAGATCACTTGAGTCCTTTCACAAGGAATTAAACAATCATAAATTGTCACCCCCCACTTAATTTATTATTCGACTAGGGCTCAATTCTGTCGGTGTTGTAACGTTTACTTTTACACGAAAATTTCAAAGTGCCTTTATGTAGATATTTAGGGCAAACGTTAAACCTTGAGTATAACATTTGTTCGAACACAGCCTTTGTCAACAAATAAATGGTCTATATGAGGATTGGACACAACCCTGGGACGTAGAAAATATTCGCTGGAAGAGCACTGTCGGGATTCGTAATTTACCTTATCTTTCTGATATGACTGAATCTTCGTTGTTAAAAGTTTAGACAGAAAATATGTGTAACACACATGATTACTTGGGCTTTAACGGATTACGGTCACTAACTTGTAGGCAAACGATATGGAGCCAAGCTAGTTAGTGAGTAGAATTTAGATTTGGTCCATGTGAAAGGGCTCCGACAGTGGCTTACCGCCGGCGTACGTTCCCCGTAGCAGCCGCCGAGGCACCCAGTGGCCTCCCGGCGCCCGCACGCCGGGAAACCTCCTTCTTCTCCCTCGTCCTGCTGCAACTATCGTGTCACACTTGTTTTCCTACCATTTACCTTATCAGTTTTTTGGTCAAACAGAACTAAATATAATAACATTGAGGGGATAGGCAAACATATAAGTATCAAAAGTGTTCGGCCTCGGTCTCTAATGAACCAGTTTCTACGCTTTACGGCACCCAAAATATCAGTCTGTCTGATTAAGACAGTATTAAATAAATTAAATAAACAATCTGATAACGATATTCAAAGTAAACATGTTATATACACATATAAATATACCTACAATATTTTCCATTCTAGGTATAGGCAGGAATGTTATCCCTACCACCAGAGCGCTGCTGGTCGCCCAAATCTTTTTATACAAAGGACGGCCACGATATTTGAAAAAAAAAACATTAAAAAATATAATAGTAAATTATTTTAAATTGATAGTCGCTGTTACTCATATACTAATGCAGTATTGTAGTTTAGTTGTTTATCATCTCCCTCTAGTAATTTGATCTGAATTTTACCTACTGAAGCAAGTAGGTAAGTTACAGTTCGGAATTTAATTCCTAATGTATAAATTTCACTGACTTAACTTGTCTATTTTAGTTTTAGCTTATTTAATTTTAATTTTTAGTATATTTAATAACTGTTTAAATTTAAATATAATAACTGTAATGATGTGTTATCCGAATAAATATTCGATTAACACTTGAAGGTAAAGTCATATTGCACTTACTTAATCTTAGTCATAACACAAGTTTCTTAGTGTAGTAATAAACTTATGTAATTAATGATTCATACTGCAATGTATGTATGGCAACTAAAATTATTTTTGTGGCTATTTCCCAATTGCCAAGAATGCTTTTACCGCACGGCTGTCGTTTGCCTTTTCAACGTGGTGTGTGCAATTGTACATACGAATATTGCAAATATGAATTAACTTTCAAACTCCCGTGTTCCGTCTCAAGCCATAATACTTTATACCATTTAAGCTATGGGTAGCTTTGATGCTACAATCCATGTATCATGGACTCTATAGGTAGTTTATAGTCATACTTAAGTATTTGACAGGGTTTCTTAGTTGTTTAATTGAATTAAAAGGTAAAAAATAGTTTTCGTCGGGGTTGAATCCAATTTTTAAGTGCCATGGTCAGTTCAGCAATATTCTTTAAATTTTGTAGGGTGGCCATAGAACTAAGTAACTAGGTACTGTGTGTCTACAAATAAAATATACATAATTAGAAATGGGTACTCAATCACAAGTTTTGCCCCAAGTGGCAGCAAGCTTTGACTATTTGAAAAACTTGAGTAAGAGAGGGTAGTATTAGTTTGTTAGCACACCAATCGATAAATTGTCGACAGTTACGTCAATCAACCACCGGTATAACGATCAACGCTAATAATTATGTTGAGAGGACGCAGTAAGCTTAACAGCTGGATTCTCGATACTTTATATTCAATAGATTACTTGTATAGGTTTTCCTGTAATCTATAGGTAAAGGACTATTTTCCGTATGTTTTACAAAATTTTAGCTCCAGTTGTAACTTTTTTTTTAATTATCTACCCCACCTGATTGGGGGGGACCCCCAATCATATATTTCCGTTACACATCCATCTTAGGATCATCGACCTCAATACAGGGTCCCAAATTTCAACTCAATCGGACCAGTACTTTCGGAGCAAATTGGCTGTGACAGACAGACACATGAGTGATCCTAAATATAAGGGTTCCGTTTTTTTCCTTTTGAGGTACGAAACCTTAAATTAAATAAAACGGGTTCTTCTTATTTTAAAAGCACATGATGGATTACGTGATATTTTTAAATGGAATAAAGCATAACGGATGCTTACAATTAGTTTCTGCTGCGACAACCGACGGAACGATTGAAAATAAAATCCGTCTATTCCACTAGTCTCATTTAGAAACACTTAATTTACCTATCCTCGCTCCGCTGAGCTGTTTCCACTAGAGCTGCGCTGAGCGAGGATAGGTAAATGAAGTGTTTCTATAGGTTATGACAAACACATCCCTCGCTGCGCATCCTCGCACATCCCTGGTGGAAACGAAGCCTTATGCTCGCGACTTCGTCAGCGTAGAATTAGAGGTTAATTATCCTTACTTGAAAAATGATTGATTATTTATACAAATTTACAGTCTCTGGAAGAATGATTTTTGAGTAAAAATCTAACTTATATCCTTCCCAGGGTGTCAAACTATGATGATGAATTTGTATCCCTTCCTTGGGAAATGATTGATTCCTCATTCAAACTTCCACCCTCCTTTTCACCCCTTTAAATAATGATTTCCGAGATTAAAACTATGTTATGTCCTTTCCAGGGTACCGAACTATTTCCATACCAAATTTCATCTAAATCAGTTCAGTGGTTTAAGGGTGAAATGGTAACAGACAGACATAGATACTTTCGCATTTATAACCTGCATGCATCTCCAGAGTTATCGTTATGGTAATATTTATAGTTGGAATCTGAGACTTTTTCGTCCCAGTAGTCCTCTGGGATAAGTGGCACTTATATTTTCGTCTCAAAAGTCCCATTAAATTTGATAATTAATAATGATCATATTATTTATCCAAAAAGTTCATACTAATTTGGCATGTTATGAAATGCAAACCTGACTAGCTTTTGTACAAACAAGTTTCCTCCCAATCGCTCGATGGTTGATCGATTTTGATCGGCGATCTATCCATTGGTGTGCTAACACACTTATTATACATTATAAACTATTATGTATGCAACCAGAAAATTAATGATGTGATTTCTACCACGTATATTTTGGGTACAGTAATGGGTTCGCATGCGGTAAGCGGAAGCAAGATAGTTTTTTAGCAGTGCTAGCAAATGTTCTGGACAAGCATTTAAATCTGTGTTAGTTCAAAACGAGGGTTATCAAGGATTCGAATGTTTATCTTTTCGATTCCATGCAGTGATTGCAGTACGGCTTGGACTACACACTAGTCTTGCTATGTTCATCGAATCCCATATACTATTATGTAAATTACCTATTTATTGTACCCATATATGTGGATAATTTGATGTCTTAATCATGATGTTGTCTTCAAAACGGTTTTTTCTATTTTCACTAGTACAAACATGCAAACATCTACAACAATTATATACTGAGGCGGGATTGCGATCATCGAGTTAAACACCAATTAAGTTTTGATGGTTCCTCAGTTAAAAGTTTAATCGAATTGTTTAGTCGAATGTAATTGTAAATGATATCTGGATGATTTTGACAACTTATTCCGCGTCCGCGCAAAGCAGTAAGATTTATTATTAAGGAGTAGCAGTTTGCGATAAATAAAAAATTAAGCACGTGTAGTTCATAAGAAAATCAAGTCTCGCGTGAAGAATATAAAGTCATTTATGTAAATGCTAACTAATTACAGACACGTCACAAGTGTTAGGCTGTAGATGTGAGTCAACAAGTTACAATCATGGAGAAAAATGTGACGCTGCCCCGCGATACAAGATCAAAAGGAGTAAAACACCCGAAAATACAGTCCAAGGACTCGGACTACTGGAATGCATTCATTTGGTAAGGGTATAAATTGAATGTTAAATGAGTGTTTGGTTCAGTAGCGTTCAAACAGTATTTGGAAGAGAAGGACTGTATTTAAGGAAAGTAATTCTGAGTGTAGAGGTAACCGACTCACCGATGGACGCGATGGTCGCATTCTCGCCAGGCGTGACCAAAACCAGTTGGACGGGGTCCGTGGCGACATACTCACGTGGTGAGAGGGATCGGCTAGGCTCGTGTCCTGTGTGCGATAGATCCCGATTGGGATTTCACACGACGTCGAACACAATTTTTGGTATAGCCGACCATACGTACGAATCCACATGTCCTCTTTTGTTATTTTCATCTGTTAGAAGTCCAAGAATGTTCATTATGATTAAGAGTCAGCTCTCATTACCTATTATAATTTAATATTTTTTGACTTTCGCTTTTCTTATATAAACAATTCGCATACATGATAATGATGAGGATGAGGTGAAGTTGCACATGTTAGTGATTTCGCAATATGCTGTCAGAATAAATTTACGATAGCGCAGCGTTCCTGACATTATGTTTACAACTTACTGAAGTTAAAAAGCCAGATCCAGGAGCTTGGTCTACTCCCAATAACAGACGGACAAAGGTAATAACGTAGTCTTTGACGAACGCCTGGTAGAGTAGGGTGTCGAGCATGGAGGCCGAGAATACCGTGCCTGCCGCGAACGGCAGCCGGAACATGTACGAGATGTGAGACCCGCGCTCCTTCTCTAGCTGCACACACAATAACATTTCTATGATATTTAAACCTTAGTATGCATACAGTATCATAAACGATACTACTGAAATGACACAAGTATAAATCAACTATACATCAATTGGAGACTCCTCATGAAATCTCAAAATTACATGGATTTGATTTTCACTTGAGACATTACAGAAATAAAATGCGATAAGGTATCGCATTTAGATGCGATACCTTATCGCAAGTTAACAAGGAAATAATGACTAAGCGAGTTGTTACTTCGAACCTTTTCCATTTTTGATAGATGTAAGGCGTATTTGTCGTGAGCTCTAAATTGCATAAAGCGCATATTAGATGACTGTGACAATTCCGTTATCGATTTTATAGATGGAAAAAACCTGCAAAGGAAAAATATAGTACTGTAATTTGGAGTCTGTGCAATTGAAATTATAGGTGATTTCATAGATTTGAATCATAGTTATTCGCTCCTGCATTAGTAGTGTTTGCTCTCGCTTTAGCGAGCCAAAATGAGTACATAAAGAAATTGTAATTTATTAAAATAAAAACACTTGTTTTACTTGAACATAGTCTGTACGGCCACAATAGTGTTGCAGTCTGCCAGGCTGTCTTCCTCCGCAGAGTTAGACAACTCTTTGTTGACTACTACCACGTTCTCTGCCAAGGTTATCCCTGCCCGGAGTAGATCGTCTAAGCTGTGTACAAATAAAAATGCTAATGTATTAATTTGTCTTGCGAGGTACAGGTAAATATTCCTAAATTTTGTGAAGGAGCTAATATTTTGCAGAGAAATGTTTTGCAAAAAACCATATCTGAAAATTATTCTTTACTTCGTTCCGCCTCAGATTTCTTTTTTATGTTTTAATAGTTATTATGTTATTCGAGGTAAGACAAACCCCTAAAAATCAAATATAAAAATCGGTCCACCCGTTCTCGAGTTAAAAAGGGTGTAACTAACCCGACTTTGCTTTATCCTCCTAAGGCCCAATGCGAAATAACGCTCATAGTGACTGTGAACCATGGTCCTACCAGTAGTACTATTGTTTTATACTAATTCAGACTCAAGCATTTAAGACACTTTTTTTAATTTTATTTTACTTCTACTATACATATAGTACCAATAGTTTTTGGCGTGTTTGTAATCAATGTATTGATAGCTTTATAGGCAATTGATTTTATATGAATAAGTGCTACAGAGAAGACCATGGGCTTTCCATGAGTCTTGAATTATATTCAATAAAAGTTCTAATGGTAGGACCATGGTACCTTATGACTACCCAATAGTTGAAGGAGCTGGGTCTGAATAACAATGTTAATTGTTCCTACAGGTAGGACCTTGGGCCTTAGGGGGATATGTATAGTAAAGATAAATTTAAGGTAAACGTCCGAATGCTCGACACTGTCCCAGTAGTAGTGATTATGAATGGTAAGTCATTAGCAATAGAGGTATCAGCAGGGGGCCGATTATTGGGCATTATCGTGTCCAGCACTAGAACTTTTACCTTATTATAGTTTGTAATGTATATCATATAAAATAAAAATATTTACACCATATTAAAAACTACTGACCAGTCGATAGATCCGAGCATCCAGTAAACCAATGGAAAATATGATATTGCATCTAGAAATGCAATGTCCGGTCTTCTTTCCAGCAAAAGAATAATTGGATTCAAAGATGTCTTCGATCTAAAATGTGCTCTCAATGGTATAATGAAATTGTAGATCCCATTAGATGCATAGTCCGCAGCGAGGATGATTGTTTTGTTCTGCCATTGGTACTCCTTGGCGTTCCTGTAAGCGCAGTGCTCACAGACCTGAGCTAGCTGGAGACAGCACAGCGGCTTTTTTTCTTTCAGCAAGTAGCACAAAGTCGGACTCACGCCGATAAATGGCGACACCGGTGGAAATCCTTTTACAATCCTGAAAAAAACCTTGCTCGATCCAATTTATCCAAAATTAGCGATCACTACCTACTT
This sequence comes from Eudemis profundana, assembly GCA_947034925.1. Classification (NCBI taxonomy): domain Eukaryota; kingdom Metazoa; phylum Arthropoda; class Insecta; order Lepidoptera; family Tortricidae; genus Eudemis; species Eudemis profundana. Next base: position 36,308,868 of record OX344794.1, read on the forward strand.
TATTTCGTGAATTTACCTTTTAGGGCGAAAGCAAAGCTCAAAAAGGTATAAAAAGATGAAATAAAATTTCGTAAAAAAGTTTTATATTTCTCGTTACCTGCGTTAAACATCAATTAGAGAAAGCTAGACATGATGTTTGTCTGATTACTTAAAGAGTAGAATCGAATAACACGCCGTGAAATATTCTATAATATTGTGCCGTTCTATGTCTAAATGCTAACATTCAACATAGACTTCAAGTATATTTTCATGCTTATAAACGATATAGGGAAAGTGCATTACGAAAAATTTTGTAACTACTATGGAATGTTAAAATGATTATTTACATTACCTCATACTATTAAAATAAGTAGATAGGTTTTCTCTAAGAATTAGATACCCACTACTTATGTAACTATCTATATGTTTTTAAATTATGTTATCACCACAGCTCTTGCAAAGGTTACTGTAATTAGATGAAAAGACTTACATATATCGTAGAACACACTAATTTGGTATAATGCTTTGAAGACACGGAATGAAGATTAATGAATTGGTCGATTAATTGGTTAATAGATGTGATGACGTCGGTCATTTAGTGCGGGAGTGAACGTACTTAAGATGGCTCTGAGGTCAGCGGGTTGATAGTTCGCTCACCTAGAGAAGTCGTTGCGCCAGGCGCTGTGCGGTGTCTCGCTGCCCGCCAGCGACGAGAAGCTGCTGGTGGTGACGTCATCGCTGGAGGCAGAGCGGGACAGGCCGACGGGCCGGAGTGGGATATATGCTCAGGGGTATACACATACACACAATGCACCATTTGCGTAAGAAAACTTAATATCCTATCTGTGTACTACTTGTTTGGGTATTTTTTTAAATGTCGTTAAAAGATAAGTGATGTGTTGCAGTGTGCGAAATTCTAAAGTGTAGTCTGAGTGCATAAAAATTAACAGAATATATTTATCTAATTGTATATCTGTTAAGTCTTATATATCCAAACGTAATTATGCAGAAGGAACTAAAACCAACGCTAAGATCCAACTAATGCTCTTACTCTACTAAGTCTCACATCTCACATAGACTCACACTTATTTCACTTCATCCAGAACTAGATAAAGCCTTGGTTTTGGTTTAGTCTAAATTGTTTGACATAAATATATGCGTCTATGTAATATTTATGCTGGCAATATTACTTGATAGCTATATTCATATCGATGGTACAAGAAAAATAAAGAAAGGTGTTTGGCCAAAAAAACTTGAAGTAATTTGCGATTTACCTATCTAATCTCTCCTTAGTCTGAAGTTTATCTCCTTAGTTTAAAGCATTCGTTTTTTTCTTTAATATTCGTTATTTTGGCCAAACACTTGAGTATTGTGACCATACAACTAAACGTAAGAAGCAATGCCAAAAGAAAACAAGGAAAGCTAAGCAAAGTACACTTACATGTAAGATTGAACAATGAGGAACAACGTATTGTGCAGGAATCATGCAGCTTGCGTGATCCGGTTCGGCTATCTAGAGTGATTGTACAGGCTAAAACAAGGATAATAAAAATAACACAATACTTTACTGTGTCAATGGATTTATAATTAAGGGATTAATGGTGCTACCATAACATATAGTGCTCCCACGCAGCATTTAAATGTCTTCATACAGTAACATTTCATAAGTGGCTGAGTTGGAACACAGATATAGAAAATAAAATGGAAGCAATGAAGTGTCATACATTTGAGAATTAAAGTGCAATCCAACTATGTATTTGAATTGAAAATAAGTTAATATGTTTATTTATTGAAATTAAATAATAATGTAACTGAGAGAGAATGTCGAAACGGCGGATAAAGCGTGCATGTAGATGCAGTGAAGCGAGGCGCAAGTGGGAGCTTACGCGATTTTCTCCGAGGGCGAACGCCAGGGCACGTCGTCCTCCAGCTCGTCCTCGCTCTCGTCGGCCTCCGCGTCCTCGTCCGCTACGTCGCTCGCGATGTTCGGGTTGCTCGTCACCATGTCGGGCACCGGCAATATCGATGGCCTCCTACTGCCTTTACCCACACCAAATTTAATACCATACTCAGTTCATTTAGAATAATTATTTAATACAAAACAATAACCGACTTCAACCGAATCTATTAAATAACAAAGGCACGAGTTACTTTAAAAAAATAACCTAATCGCTATATGTGTGCCTATAATATTCGAAGAGTTTCATCAATTGCATAAAGATCCCATCATCAGAACCTGAGACCCAATTGGAAGGTAAATCAGTCCATCCGTCTTAGTAATCGGGTAAAATACGTAAAACAATGCCCATGAACTGCGAATCTCCTCATTGTTTGAAGTCGGTTAAAAAGATAATGTTTATACAATTACTAATTGTTGTACCTCTGCGGTAATTCAGGGCGTCTGGACTGAGAAAATTAGTGTTTTCTGGTTTGGGTAATAGAAGATGACTATCGGTGGCACTGTCCGTACCGGGCGAGTCTTTTAGGCACGTCCTAGACTCCGAAGCCGATGTACCTTCCCCGTATTTCGCTGCGTATGACAGGACAAACAAATATTAACGCCTGTTACATTATATCTCATTAACATTTAATCCTAAACCAGGTAATTCAATCTTTTATGTTATGATTGTATCGATCGTTTAAAAGTAAATAGCGGGTGACAGTGATATGTAGGTCAATGTCATGACAAATGAGTATCGAATAAATAATAAAATGCGTTATTATCAAGTTTTTGAGCGGATTACCAGGCATCGTAAAACTGAATCTACTTACTTTGCATGACATTAAAATACCAAGAGCTTTCTATGTATAAAAACGTGAGATCGAAAAAAATACACAGTAACGTGGGATCGAATCCAAGTGCACGTGGCGCAAGGTTGCATGTTCGCCAGCTCGCGGTTAGGCTGGCTTCGTCCTACTTCATTTTAATTTTTTATGAGAACGATGCGCCATGTGATCGATATTTCGCATTACGGTTTATCTTGCAATGAACTGTATGCGCGTAACCTAATTTCATATAAATGTATGCATTTTATCTATCTGTACAAACTGCATGCAAAACATGAATCAACAAAGGCTAGAAAATTATTCAATGGAAACAACTACGTTTCTATATACAACGGCAATGACGTACTAGTATCATTAGTTTCAATGGCTATCGTTACAATTTTTTCATCGGGTTAAGGTAATCGTACACTTAACGTCTCGGCACCGTACCGTCAACGAACCGTCTCGAGCCGCTCAGTATTCTTTGTAGGAAACTCCATACTGTAACGCACACTTATCCGCATCGGAACGACAACGTCTCGGCCCGGCACTGACATTGACAACACTCAAGCATGCGTTGCGTGAGCGATTCGCAGCCGTCGTGCTTACATCATGCCACCGCAACGCAATGCTTGCCTCTCGTCGTCGGCGCGAGGACGGTGTGGACACGGACGACACGCGGCCGGTACCAGAAATGTGGTGACAATGTCACTGTTACTTTTGACTAGAAATGCTACGGATAGTGGTTTGGCCGGATACCAGATATCCGGCCGTCGCGATCGCCGGATATCCCGTATCCGGCAGCCGAATATCCGGCCAAAACTTTTTTACCTAAATGGAGTAAGTTCGATGGCGCGCGGTTGCGATGGGCGGTGCAGGTTGCAACGTGTTTCTAGTTGTAGGCATGTTGTAGGAAATTATTGATAGAAAAGTGAACTTAATTCACAATCAGTGCGCATTGAACGGCAGCACGTTATACAGCTATATACCAAATTTTTCCTAGGCATTAGGCATCAATAAAAGATGCCATTTCTGAAGAAAAAAATTTAGGTAAAATTTTCACCATAAAACGTGCTGTCCGAAAAAAATAATTAGTAACGTGAGGATTTTACGCGTATCGACGCGTAAGTTGTCAAAACTTCCTTTAAAATGAGTAACTTAACTTTGCCAATTATCAAATGCGACCGCTCGGCGAAACCACCAATCCGCGAGAAACCCAGTTGTCCGTGTCATAATCCAAGTGACATACTCTGACTGCGGGACTAGCCTGAGCTAGGTTAATTTATTAACCGCAATAATGAACGTAATAAGTTGATGAGCAACTTTGCCATCGCAAACTGGCTAATCCGTGAGCATGTATTGTAAGATTTTTGATTTATTTTTGTCTATTTCGCTCGATTCCTCTAACTGCGCGGCCGCCGGTGGCTCGGTTTTTTGTTCGCCTACCCCTTTGCTCGTCTATTGGATTTGTTAGATGAGGTTCCCAAACGCTTATTTTTCTTGCTGAAATTTTTCTTTTCGCTTTTTTTCCCGAAAGTGATTATCACCATTCACTTTTTTCCTCTGAAGCTTATTTTCACAGTCGCGTTGTTTCCGTTTCTCATATTTTTTCGCCTCAATTTTAACCTGCAGTTAATTTCTACATTCGTTTTTTTCTGTGTCTCCTTTTTTCCCGCAGCCAGTTTTTATACACAATGTACTGGCCAGGTATGATTACTGATATGTAAATGCAAATGTAAAAAGATGACAATAACTTTCAGGTCTACATATTATACTATAGCAGTCAGTCTATTAGGCTGCGGCTCCACTATGGCAGAGACAAGCGGAGCGGAGAAGTGTCGTGTAGCGATCAACCAATCACATTCGTTTTCGCTGTTTCCATTGAAGCGAAGTGGATTTCAACTGATGTGATTGGCCTACTTGTCTCCTCTCCGCTCCTCTTGTCTCCGCCTCAGTGGAGCCACAGACTTCGGGTTCCGGAGCCAAAATTACTAAATAATTTTACACCCAGAAAAAAATATATTTGCTTTAGGGAAATATTGCGAGCAAAAAATATGCTACTAAGTAATAAACCGAATGTAAAAAAATGCGTTTGTGAACAAATGCGATTAAAAAAACTCGCTACTAAGAAATAGTAAGACAGGGAAATTAGAGAAATGGGAAATTATGAGACTAGGAATAACCGCGAAAAGAAAATTTGCCGCAAGGAAAACAAGCGTTTGGGAACCTCATCTAACAAATCGTCTATTGTGTACGCGCTTTCACTTCTGATTCCATGGTATAGATTCTATGTTGGAGTTCCACAATTTGTTCATTTTGTGACTCAATTTCCTGTTTTAATTGCCTGATAGCCGGATTCAAATTCTCTAAATTTAACGACTTGAAATATTTAAAAATATTCGATACACGAGTAACGGTTTTTTCTTCCGCGTTAGGAGTAGTCCCATAGCACAGTGCACTGAAACTCATATTTTCCTATTCTCTAACCTAACACATAATGAAATGTCGCGAGTGGCTACCGAAAACATTGAACCTATTCAATGTTTTCGGTAGCCACTCGCGACATTTCATTATGTGTTAGAGAATAGGAAAATATGAGTTTCAGCCGATATAACGAAACACGTGCTTATTATTTTTTCATGTTCTCAAACATAATATCAAACCAGTAATTAACTAGCAACTTGTTGAATTTGTTTCTTCTGTTGAATTTGGAGGGTTTAGTCACTTTTCAGTACTTTGGAGGTCAGTTTGTCAATAGGTTGAGATTGGGTAGCTTAAAAAAAATACATGTCTATTATTTTAGACTACTCTCTATATATCAAAATAAATCAGATCGGAGCCGGACAGTTGGGTACCTTTCCTTGTTAGTTACATACATACATACATTCCTATATATTTATCAAATATCTATATATTTATCAAAATCGGTTGTGCCGTTGAGTAGTTATGAGCGGACATAGGAACGGACATACATACATACATACATACAGGTTAAACACATAACCCTCCTTTGGGCTTCGCCGCAGTCGGGTAAAAAATGTATTTATAGGAACAAAATAACATTATGAACAAGTATTAAACTCTATTTCTTTGCTTTATTGGATACCTATAACAATGGCTGTTATTTAAAAATGTGAGATCTTAAAGTAGGTCAGATTTGACTTGGCCAGTTTTAGTTGTCTAAATTCTCTTGAATGTTAGAGATAGTGTAAAATTATGTGGTGCGCGCCGCCGACGACACACCGTTGGCCGGTTGTTTAGCGCGTATTACAAGTTTTTTGTATGGGGACACCACTTATTTTTTTACTTAGCTTTATTTTTATATTTCTGTTATATAGCAAATATAATAATACATATATTGGGTTAGTTTCAAATATCTGCTTGTAACGGTTCCAACGATACAAGTAAAAAATAATTTTTTTGTACGGGGACCCCCCTATTTTTTAACTTTATTTTTTTTTATTTTTTTTTCTACGCTTACACACTATTACCGAGCTGGATTCTAAATTTCATTAACTGTTCCAACGATACAATTAAAAAAAAATTGTCTGGGGACCCCCATATTTTTTAACTTTTTTTTATTTTTAGATTTTTTCCTACGATTACACACAATTACCGAGCTGGATTCCAAATTTCATCCTTCTAGGTCATCTGGAAGTAGGTTAGGTTTAGGTACTATTAAAAAAAAATTGTATGGGGACCCCCCTATTTTTTATTTTTAGATTTTTTCCTACGCTTACACACAATTGCCGAGCTGCATTCCAAACTTGCTTCTAGATGTCCTTATGGATATAATTAAACACACGTAGTTTTATGTGTTTACGTTAAAGAGGTTTTGAGTTATAGAAGGGTCAAAAGTGGCACCAAGTGGTTCGTATAATATCGTCGACCGTAGGCTGAATTACGGTAAGGGACAGGCAAAACAATGTCCCTTACGCTAATTCAGCCTACGGTCGACGATATTACACTTGGCGCTGGCTAGCCAGTTTTGCTTGAACTTGGCTTGACACGCTGCCGCGTGTCTAGATTAAAAATAAAATCTTTCAAATCAGAAGTTTTATATATTCTATACAAGTGATAAACAGTTTTATCTTTTCACATTGGAAACATGTCTTGAAAACACCTCCATTTGGATTATTTACTTCGGACGAATTAACGAACGCTGAGCTTTCCCATTCCCATGTTGTTCATTGCTTGTTTTCGAAAGACTTAGGTACCTTTGTAGTTTATATAACAAATTAAAGCAGCAATTCGTATGCACTTGCCGCTCTGGTTATAAACACAGGTGCTTTTTGACTCTAGTCACAACACGAGAATCATGAATCCGTACTCGTAATAAATGAATGATATTTTCAATTAATGAACTTTTTCTACCGTAAAAGAGAAATTGACGTGTGTTTTTTTTCTTAAAAGAGTAGGTAATTACGTTTAAATTTGTTTTAAAGTGAATGCTCTTGGATAAAGAAATAAAAACAAATACAAAGTGTGTATGTTACTGATATAAATTTTTGTAAGTTTGATAACTTATTTGGGCTCATATTAAATAACTATTGCCATTATTTTGTAGCTCGTCTTCATTATACTTACTTGTTCTGCTAAAACTAATTTATTTTCTTTCTGAGGCTGAAACTTAACAGTCTGTGTTACACTTTCAAAACTGGTTTTGTAATAGTATCCATTATTCTTATCGATTTTTCCAAAAATTCCTTTAAAATAGTATGTCCCGACTTTCAATGCGTCTTTAAGTACTCAATTATTAGAAAAATATTAGAAAACATTTGTACATTAGTATCAAACTGGTATGTCATTATTTAACATAATCCCGGAACGTTCATGCTAAGTGGGCGGTACTGTTATGCACGTAGGTTTGAATCGACGATCAATCACCGACCCCTAGCAGTCATCGAGCTGCCGTTTCGCGGTAAGCACACTGCCGGCCAGCCGTAAGCCTGCTGACAACTCGCAGGTGCCGATCCACTTCCGTTACGTGCTTGCGTATGGTTGACAGCGACACGATGAAGTAACAGTGGCGTGGCGTCTATAGAATCCGATTCCCATCGGCTTGCCTAGTATTAGGCAGTTCAGCACTTAATTCCAGTGCTCTTAAAGAAAATTGAAGCCAAAGCTACTCCGGCTTGCCCAAGGATTTCTTCAACGCCACACCACTGTGAGGTAAGGTGTTGTCGTTCCGCTGCCGTGTCGGTGCCGAGACGTCAAGTGTGCGATAATCTTTAAACTAAAACATTCACCAAGCCAAATACAATAATCTGAAAACATTGAACAATTTTCAATCGAAGGTTTTACTATTTCCAAAGCATAACTCTTAAAAATATCAGTTGCTGACTGACACTAATAACGGTGATAACAAACCTACGTCACACAAGTGGACTTATAATCACATCGATATTATGTTATTATAAATAATATTAAACATTGAAATATTTCTGTCTTGGAACATTGTTTAAATTCTTTATTCTACTAGTTTAATGGATTTTATTAGGGCTGGGTTTGGCCAGCATTCTGTTCCGAGCGTAACTCTTGCTGCCAAAATGTAAATGTTTAAATCAGAAAAAAAATGTTGATCGAATCCAGTCTAAATTGGAACCAAGGGTTTAAAACGGTAACGAGACACAGCGACTAAAGCAAATGCAATATAAAGTAGATCGAATACACGTGTTGATAGGAAGAGGAGAGCAAGGCGGGAAGCTGTATTCGGTCTACTTTGGGTGTTTATCCAACTGTGACACTCACAGCTAGCAACAGTAAATTTAGCGGATGATACAGTATTAGCTTGGTTGATGCGTGATGGCGATGCGTTTGGTGTGGAACTCGCGGGAGCTTGGAGAATCACTTGTGGGAGTTCGTATTGAGCGACGTTACTACCGTCAGTGTTTTTCTGCTGGCCAGAGCCCTCCTCCGCATCGCCGGGCTTCTTGTCGTTTGAAAGCAGACTACATGTAGTTTGGTCTTTCGGTATAGTAGGTTTGTTCTCGATTTGTTTATCAGAAATAACAAATGCAGAATTCTCTTCTTTGGTGATACTCATATAGTAACAGGTGTCGCTACTTTTCATGATATGACGAGGCCCGGGATTCAAAAGTATGGTCTCCTCGTAAAATTCGGGTAATTCTGCCGGACGTACTCCCACCAAAGCCACACCGTACCTTGAAATTAAAAAATAAAATATTCCTTTAATTGACTTAAACTTTAACGATACATTTGCCAAATACAGATTATATTTTGGAAAATGCATACTTTCTATGAGAATGAAAACTTGCGTATGTAAAACTTTTGCCTTCGTATTCTCCAAAAAAACGACTGTCTCCTAAAACAATGTGATAAATCTCATTTCCGGAACATTTCCCATACAGCCGGTGCCATTCCTCTGGGGACTGTTGTCCTTCCCTGTTTAGAAAATAATTTGTATTAGGTTTTGCTTCTTTAAATATGGAAATTTATTGCATGAGTCTACTTACTGTCCCCTGCTTGTGTGCAGTAGCAAGGTAACGAGAGTGGACGCCCCGGGACACGTGCAATTGTTAGCTAGCAGAGCGTACTTAAATTCATCTTCGCAGACAACGAACTCGGCAAATTTCACATGTAATTTGTTCTCTGGCCTAAATATTTGCACATACTGAGGAACATCCGGTGCAAAATCTTTGACGGCCCAAGATCTGTTGAAATAATGATGAGTTTACAAAGCGTTATGGTGTTAGTACCTATTTAGTACCTAGTTCGACTTTGATAATTAGCGTGGAGCGTTAAAGTCACCTTAACAAGACCGTCAGACCGTCTTGTGTGGGGCCGACCCACGCTATTATAGCACGCTGAGCAACTCTAAGCTGATTCATAAACCTCATACTGAAGAACCATGCTTTTGCTTCGTACGTCTTCACTGGCAACACACATTGTGGTCGAAGACCTTGGTATTGAAATATTCTGGGATTTTGGATGACGCGAAGATCATGTTCAGTTTCCCTAACGTTGCCCATCCGAATTGGACTCGGTGTTTGACCACTTTCTCAGTTGAATAGTTGAACCTACCTACGTAATGTATATGTATTCATCGACAACTTCGAGGCGACTGTTTCCAACATTGTCTTGAATGGATCTTACTTGAATGTTCGAGATAACTTTCGTCCTCTCTTGCGGTGTCTCAACAGGTTCATCTTGAGACCTACCAGTCTCCAGATGAACCTGTTAAGATACTGCACTGAGGTTGTTCAGTATATTGTTATTCACAAGATGGTCTGAAGACCCTTATTATGGTGTGTTCGTATTAAGCTGTACCTTAGTATGGTATGTTCGTCTGCGGCAGTTTTGTCAGCATAGTTCCTGGCCGCCAATACGAAACACGCCTCGGCCTCGTTCATGCGCGCTCGGATTAGGTCCGTGTCTTTTAGGCACGAACCTTGTATGTATATTACACGTTGAGCCCATATTGGCACCTAAAGTGTAAACATTACATTTTAATGCGTTGTAGATAATTTATTGTAAAAATATTTTGCGGATGTACGCGTGCTAATGCTAATTCATAAACTCGATTTTATCAACACAAATTTTTAAGTCGTTTATCCGGGTGTCCCTTACTAGGCATAATTTAAAAATCCTATTATGAAAACGCATAACAATCTAGGCATACGATGATTGAGCATACCGCTTAAATGGCATTACAATAAAAACGTATACAAGTTAATTGGCATACCTGAAATTCGCATAATATTGTTAGGTATGTATACCAAACGCATAAAATTATGCGTTAAATTATGCTCCGGGAAATGTAGGTTAGGTTAGGTTTGAACTGCGATCCCAAGAGAAAAGGAAATTCCAACGTCCGATTACGCGTTTTAAAACATAATTTTTATATTTATAAAAAATAATGTTATACTTAATTATTGTTATGCGTATTAACGGTATGCGATTTAAAATATGCGTTTTAAAATATAGATTTTAATATTATGCGAATTGTATAAAGTTAATTACTTTTTTTTTTAATTTGACGTATACTCGCTAGTGACGATATTAAAAATACTTTTTTTATGTTGGCTTCAATGAATATAGTTCGGAAAGTTTTGTTTTTCTTAAAAACCATAGGAATTTTTATCGTAAAGTTAGAATTGAGCGCTTAATCCTTGACCTAAGTTTAACCTAGATTTAAAAGTCAGTGGCTGCTAGCAGTATCGCTTTGCGACTATAACGACACTAGTGCTGCTGTTATCGGGATAGAGTATAGACTTCTCTGAACTCATATTATGTATGTTCTTATATTAATGTTCGTGACCAAGTAAAAGACAGATAAAAGTACAGGAGTAGAAAAAAATGTTTATGCTGTAAAGATAGAAAAACCTTATGTTAATACAATTTGTAGCTAGGCTATTTACTAGCTCAATACACTAAGTATTATTGTTGTAGCATTATTTTTTTTCTTATAAATTAAAAAATTGTAAAGTAGTCGCATGACAGGCTTCTGGGTATCTTTACTAGGGTACAACTTTTTTTTTTTCTATTTTTTTAACTTGGCGAATACAAATAACTTGCTAGAAATCCAGTGTAAACAATGGTGATAGATCAATTAATACTCGCTATCCTGTTTATTCCTGAACCCACTTGCAAGTTGAGATCGTGAATCCATTTTTGGTGCTCATTTGGAGCCACACTCTGTTGCTTATCCCATTCTTGTGAATAATGTGTTTAAGTTTCTTAAAATCACCAACACGTAAGTCAAGGACTTTAGCTATCACCTAAATCTTCATCATTGATCACTAGACATGTGGTTTCCAATTTTTTATATGTTTTATTAGTCGGTGGCAATTTTGAGCCAATACTGTCAAGAATCGGCACTTATTTAAAAAAAAATCTATATTCTAATAAAAATACTGCGAACTATAACAGTTAGAGAGTCTCCAAAAATAGACATAATATTATTTTTTTCATTACCTATTAAATAAAAAAATATGTGTGGATCTTGCAGCGAACTGTTTTAATTTTTTCATAGTTACGTCCACGTCGTCGTCGGAATAGTGCAGTTTGTGATCCATAATTCAAAGAATAAAGATGCGACTGTATTGAAATTTGGCCTAAATACTTATAAATAATATGTCATACAATAGCCGGAAACATGAGCATGTCAAGATTCTAGAAGTACTTAATAACAGGTACTTGTCAAACCACCCTCGTACACAACACGGGAGGTAATAAGGAAAGCCCTCGATCGCATATTTACGTCCCTCGCTTGTAGCTCGGGCCGCAAACTTCTGCGATCTCGGCCTTTCTATGTATTACCACCCTAGTTGTGTAATGTACTATTATCTTATGATTGATTAAAAAGCTATTTTTTATAATAAACATTGTTAGATTATACGCATTGTTATACCGATATTGGATAGTGCACTCCAAGATCCCAAGATATAGGCTCAGCCTAGTTCGGGGTCTGCTGGTCAATTATGTACTGTTATGTTATATTATTGTGTGTTTATGAAATATATTTTTTTAATTCATTATTTATAGACATGATCCTTGTATCATGCTGAATTAATGAGTCGATTCTCGGGTTAAGAGTCAAATAAGAAGTTTCTTTTCATGATTTATAAATAATTATTAAGTATTACTACTATCCGACAAGTGGACATTATGACACCTGGGTTATCGGACGCGGGGAATTATAACATTCGGACTTTTCGACAATGGACTTACTGACGTTCACGTCATGTCACCTCTCATTTCGATCATATTGAAAAGCTAGTTACCTGCAAAATCATTCTCATAGTTGTGTCTAGTTCCATTGGCGATAATAAAACCACATAGTAGTCTTGAAGTAGTGGATGGGCATAGAATTCGTTAAGGAAATCCATAATAGTGTCAGCGTGAAGAGTCGTGGAACACACTACAACGTGTTTTTCAGACTGCGCACGATGAGAGGAATAAGAGCCTCCTAGTTTTTGTCTTTCCATCCACGTAAATGCTAGTTGCTCGAACTGGAAACAAGGAACGTTGAAGTTGAAGACGTGTCTGGTTAGAGCTCGTTATATCATCAAACAGTTTCAAGTGGTTTTCTACACTTGAAACTGGTTAATGATATAACAATAGCGATAATGCCTGGGTTAACAAAATGTGACTATCTTTAGTCCGCCAGTTGGATTATAGAAACATATTGGACACGTACTTTTTGCTTTATCCAATTAATAACAATTTACAAAGATATAGACCATCAAAGTGGGGGCATGTGACGTCACTCCTAGGTGAAAATTCTACCATGGTGTGATGTCACGCGAAACTCCTAAGCCCTGTGTCGCCGTATATTTTTGTAAAATCCTACTGTTTTTAAGTTATTTTGCCTATTCTGTTACCTTCTCGTGTATGTACAGTTTGTTTTTCATATAAGGGAAGAGCAGCAACAGAGGAAGAAATAAATGAAAAATTACGTTCTTAAAACTTCACTCGGGGTAGTCCGGCTAGCGACCTGATTCGACCGGTCATATTATTGCTACGCCCACTAGGGATGCAAAAAAAAACGTGTTTAAATACTTTTTTAATAGGAAAAGCTTTTACATGGAAAGTACTCATAATAACAACACATACAAGCACTCATAATTTAACTATTCATCATCAAACCAGCTCGATGGTGCCATAATATTGCATTGTGACCGAACTTATATAAGTATGCCAAATTTCAGTTGAATAGAATAGCAGCAAGTGGTTCAAATATGATTGCTAATTTTGAAACGTACAACTTATAAACAAAAACATTGCAAGTTAAATAAAAGCTTGTGAGAATGGGACAAATTTTGCTGTAGTAGACACTCCTAGAGTGCAAATAAAACTATGTTTTTTTAATTCTAACGCTAATAAAAAAAAACGCACAATAAAGTGAAACCGCCACACGTTTTGTCAATTAGCTAAGATGATAGATATTGATAACGAAAGTGTAACGTGTAACAGACGCCCTTGAGGGCGATCGTCATTCGGTATACTCGCCTGTTATGTGATAGGCGTCAGTTAATTGTGTCGGTGCGGGGATACGACGTACCTGCGTGGGTAACACGACCAGTGCGACGCCTATCATTATCACCATGTACAGCTGCGATGGCCAGATGTCCGGCACGAAGTCTCCGTAACCCACCGTGGAGAACGTCACCACCACGAAGTACGTAGCCTGGAACAGGTTGAGATGCCTGTGCCCCGCTCGCTGGAAGTGTTGAATGCCACACACACTGAAATGATAACGGATAAACTTATTAATAGTCGCATTCATATGCCATTACTCTAGAACTATTAATACATTGTAGACTGTAAAATAAATTGGGGAACTTTCAATCTTTTTTAATATTCAGGTTGTCCCAAAACCGAAGATATTTAACAGCTGATACAACTTTAAAATACCAAGAATAGTAGTTTTATGCCACACCTGGCCATAAAGTGGCTTTTTCCGCACGCTGCGCGTACGGAGAAAGCCGCTTTCTGGCCAAGTGTAGACATAAAATGATGTACACAACACGGGAGGTAATAAAGAAAGCCCTCGATCGCATATTTACGTCCCTCGCTTGCAGCTCGGGCCGCAAACTTCTGCGATCTCGGCCTTTCTTTGTATTACCACCCTAGTTGTGTAATGAACTATTTTTTTACACCGAGTAGTGCTGACATCAGGGTATGAAACTACAATGTAATTAGTCTCTTAAGTTTGTTTTCAACTAACCTTGATTGGATGTTATTAACTTATTACATGTGAAAGCCCAACTTTTCCATAATAATTAGAAAAACACATTTGATACTTTGGGATTTCAAAAACTGAGCTGTGGGGGAAACCCCCCGATTTTTACAAAAATAACAATATCTCGGAAACTAAGGCATTTTTACTACACCTAAAATTTGATAAAGGGGTATAGTCGGTTTTGGGAACTGTTTAATGTCAAGGGGTCATCCATATAGTATGTCACCCATGGGAGGGGGGAGGGGTCTAAAAGTGTGAAAAATCGTGTGACGTAGGTACTTTGTGAATGACCCCCAATCGCTTATAATACCGAAACTTGTATGTCTCGTGGTGTCTATTCAGTGACCGGCAGTAGTAAATGATGGAAAAGAACATGAAAAAATATTTGACACCACTCTATTCCTATAGCAGTATCAGATCTTCATATGCATGCCCTTTTTCATCGTGCCAGTGACTGTACACGTATATACAACAAAATCTTTTGTTGCATAAATACTCTTTACGAAAATATTTGTTGTAGGTAAAAGCTTTTTTTCAATTTTGCTCTCTAAATTGATAAGAGCAGCAGTGTGGATTGGTAAAAATCTTAAAAGGGTGTATAAATGAATTTATTAAGCGGTATTTGAAAAAACAACACATTCTATATATACTTGCTTGCAAGGAATCACATCATACACATGTTTTAATACTAAAATCAAAGTAATACAATAAAGACCATTATTATGAGAGCAGTACCTACTAAAAAGTTTTTGTACATCAATTGGCTAAGTAAAGTTTTTCAAAGATGTGTAATATATATATATATATATATTTTTTTTTTCGATAGTTCCCGATGTATTGAACTAGAAAATACCGCTATTGCATTTTTATTCTTTCGTAAATTTTTTTTTTTTATTCCCTGTATGACAGCTTTGAATTAAGGACGCCGAAATGTCGAGTGTGTACGTCCGTCTTAATAAAATAGGTATCTGTTGAGGTCTGTGGCATGTCGACTGACAAGTGTCATTTGCGACAGCCAAAAAAATCAACGATTCTGTTTATTTATTTGTGTGTTCGGTGTTATTAGATCTTTGTGCTGGCCTTTGGATTGAAGAAAATAGTAGAAAGGAATGCAAGAATTCTAGAGCTTTACCCTTGATGTCAAAATAAATACATCAAAATGAGTTCGTGGGCGGAGACTAGAATTTGTGAGATGGCTATGATCCTTGAATATTTTCAAACGATTGATAAGCACAATATTGCTAAAATTAAGAGGTGTTAAAGCATTGATATACATAATCCTGACGACCGCTTTAGCTTAGTTGGTAGTGACCCTGCCTATGAAGCAAGAGGTCCTGGGTTCGAATCCCGGTAAGGGCATTTATTTGTGTGATGAGCACGAATATTTGTTCCTGAGTCATGGATGTTTTCTATGTATTTAAGTATTTGTATGTATGTATCTATTAAATATATCGTCGTCTAGTATCCATAACACAAGCCTTATTGAGCTTACTATGGAGCTAGTTCGATTTGTGTAAGATTGTCCCCTAATATTTATTTATTTATTTAATCATCATTAGCATAAAGTTTGCGATAACTGTATACTTAAGGCCCGGTAGGACCTGGCTCGCATTTCACATACAACTAGGGTCGGGCGGAATGCAGGTTATTGCAGATTATCTTCGATTTCTAACATAAAAGTATACGTTATCAACCCAAACATGAGAGGATGCCCTGCATGACTGTGAAATCATGATTGTCAGGTATTAATTTTGTCAGAAAAGGTAACTGGTAATGAACAAAATGAAAAAAATACTTTTTTTTATAGTGTTTTCGCGCTACTTTTCTATCGAGCGAAGTGTTCGCTATCGTGTTCTAAGTGAGAGGAAGCCCTAGATACAGTTCTGAATATTATTATATATGTTTTACAGTGACCTACGAGTCAAATAAGTGCTCTAAAAATGATTTGGAAACTAGGCTTCCGTGCCCGATTCTGGTCTAGCCTCGCCTTAAATACCTATCCAACTTCTCTTATATTGATTTTCACAATATTTGTTTACGTTTTGTTTTGTTACAATTGACAGTTGACAGCCGACACAAACCTCGCATAGACAATTCGGATGTTGACTAATGTTGAATTTTAAAACATAATATAGTCATATGGGTTGGAAAATACTAAATTATCATAACACAAAAGAAATAAATAAAAAAAATATTAAAAATATAAGGTTATGAGACCACAAAGTTTAAAAAAAAAACGATATTTTTTTATCGTCTCAAAGAAAAATTAAAGTCAATTTCGGAATGCTTAAATAACACTGAAAAAATAAATCTATGACAACTATGTGCTTAAACGCACTTTTTGTGCTCAAAATGGTAAAATGCTATTTTTTTCATACAGACTTATTGTTAAAGTAAAATCCACAGACCTACGGACTGAATTGACAAATGACTGACAGGTAAAATGATACCAGGATTACCAGGAACAGCAAAATAAAAATAGTGAAGGGTATATGTCGATAACAATATATCGACAAATTGTAAAGACAAATAACAGACGAATTTAAATCAAAAATAAGTATATTAGTTTCAAATAAGAGGTGTTTTCATGACACACTCGTTTTTATTGACATGAATGTCCTCTGGGATATCTTGTTCGTCCTGCAATCTGTCTACCACCTCATTATAAATATACACGTAAACTCGATGAATCATCTCTTTTTCAGTTTCACTAATAGATTTTTTTCTCCTTTTTGTTGGAGGCGAACATTTTGATGAACATGGCTCTGGTCCCGAATCTTGCGAATCCATAATAACACGTAACAATTTCAATAAACACTCGTAATAGCAATGACAACGTATATCGTTAGATACATAAAAGTAGTTTGTAAATAGTGGTCAACTATTTCTGAAGATACCCGCTTTTTTTGTTAAAAAGATGGACCACATTGTTGGGAATTTGAAAATAAAGAACAATAATTTTATTAATTCATTTAATTGAATGTATGTATTCAATAAACTATCATAAATATATAATTTTCATGTACATTATTGCTGGTTTGACATTAAATTTTTATCTCTAATTAGGGGTCTACAGACCTTTTAATCCGTCGAAATCACTGGAAAAAGTTGGTATATAGATTAGCCGATCAAATTGCCAATTTGATTGTCGCGTCTGGGTGGACATTAAACCTACGATGTAACAATAATTTTAATATCGATGAGAACGACACTGGCCAAACTGTGGCAACATTTGTTCATATTTACTTGTCAATGCAGTCCGTAGGTCTGTGGATTTTACTTTAGTACAGTGATGGAACGGATGACGTCATTTAAGTTCCTTTCGTTTTGTATAGAGCGTTTTCAATCCTCAGTGCGATCTGCTACTTTTGATTACAATTTGTGGCTGTTATACTTATACAAATGTTAGGTGTCATATAGATATATGTTCCTTACAAATAGTATAATCGATTTACGACAGAAAAAAAATCGAGTCAACAGGCGAATTGTTTGATATTTATTACGAACTTAGGCACTAATTTTGTCAGCCTGGCGTCCCTTTTTTTCAAGAGAATTAATACAATATTTTGGAAAAATTACAGAGAATAAAAACTCATTAGCGATATTTTCTGGACCTTAACGACGAGGCCTATCGAAAAAATATATAAACTACACATCTTTGAAATACTTGACATACCCAATTAACAGATATGTTACTGATTCCTATTTTATTTCCAATAATTTTGATAGTCATTGATTATTGATTGTTGATTCATTTGGATAATTGAGGTAAAATATTCTCGATAGACTTAATTATAAAAACTAATAAGTCTGTGTCCTGTTTGCCTTGCTCCGAAGAGTGTAAAAGATTTCGATTCGTTATGAAATTCGTAGTTATTCATAACAACATTTTAGATTAATAAATAAATGCAACTACTGTTAGGTAGGTAAAAGTATGTGAGTGTCAGGATGCCAAAATTGGAGTAATGCGCTCTTTAAACTCCAGAGATATTTAAGAAATAAATGAGTCCGCCATTCTGACGTCAGGTTGGCGGGTGCATTTCCAGTTCTAGCTAATGGCTACTCAAGGGTGAAAGTAGTGCCTAAGGTTAGTGCTCGCAATGTGCTTTCACATGTTTGAAGCACAATCAAATTCAGAGAGCGGTTAAAGAGTAATATGGAATTGAATAAGCATATTATATATATAGACGCCTGTTTACTTGAAATAGCAATATAACATCTTTATTGCTATTCATCTTTATTGTTAATTGCACATTGCTACAATTTTGGCGCACATTTGGCACATTGCTAGCACTAAGTCCTAAGGTATACCAGAGCTCCATTTGTTGATGTACACCCGCCATCCTGACACTAACAAAAGTATAATAAGCAGCTGTAGAGGGTTGAGTTTGCGGTAACTTTGTACTAATTTATGAATTTAGTTCCTCGCTTAAAGTTCAGTATATCGTCGACCGTGGGCTGAATTAGCGTAAGGGACATTGTTTTGCCTGTCCCTTACCGTAATTCAGCCTACGGTCGACGATATATTGTACGTACACCAGTTTCATGAACACGAAAAAATAAAACTTTAAGTTAGCTGAATTGATCTTAGATAGTTTTCGCACAATTGAGGCCAGGGATTCCAAGGATAAGGAATTTATTCTTAACAAATTAGGAGGATGTGTTCCTTGCAGTCAGATCATTGAGAAAAACTTTAAAGTAATCGGAGGAGCAAAATGTCCAAGGCCATTTAGTCCTCCAGGTATAATGTTCATTGAACAATAATGATTAGCTATCAATAATTGATGATCATCAATACCGGTAAATGTGACATACTTAAATGTCTTAAAACATTACCTTTCGCAAAATTTACTTTGACAATAAACTTTAATTTAAAAACTTAAAAATGTACGACTGTTTAAAATGGCGATATTTTCATAAATACTTGATTACGCCACCTGAACTTAAAAATGTGAACGAATACATGCGCAATCCACAACTACAGATCACTTATATTAAAAGCCCGATTACTTTTAGTTATAAATAAAGGACCACTTACACTTGCCCGTGTTGACTATAAAGGAATAAAAGGTCAGGGAGCAAAATATCTGTAAATAAAAATGGCCTGAAAGCAATCCGCCCCAGCGACTATTCGCCTACAAATACCTACGTATATATCGCCCATTATTATTTAACCTTTCGTATATTATGTCAAAAATATGCTTATCAAATTGAAACTTAAAGAAATTTTAACATAATTCTCATAGGCTCGGCACTGATCAGTGCCTGCCTAAGCATACGAAGGGTTAAGTCATTACTACTTTTATACATGTGATATAGATACTATCTGGTAAAAAAGTAGAACACTGCTGACATTTCAACCCCTAAAACAAAACGTTATATGTGTGTTGTCACTAGGAGAACAAAGGATGCTTCATATGCCTCTTACACTTTTATTCATTTTCTCTGTGATCATATAGATTTCACACGGTAAGCCCCCGAGGCTATTTTCTGATATTTTGAGGACTATTGGGCAGGTATGACAATAAAATCAGTAGAACAGTATAGACATGCGCTGAAATCTGCATCGATATCTTGTGATAAATCAGTAGACCTGTCAACATTGGTTAGCAACGGCAAGAAAGCTAGGCTCAGAGATTATCTCCGCAACTAAAAGCGTCCGAGCTTCGAAGACAAGATTGGCCTTAACTTAATAGACTTCGTACTGGCCATGGCCACTGTGCTAAATGCAAAATATCGCTACAGTGTTAAAACCAACTAACACTTTATGAAATACTCATAATATCATCGATTGGTTGCCCTGTGCCCTGTTTATCAAAACTTACAAGTCTACAAGTTCACAAGTTACAAGGAAATTGTTACAAGTTCCTGTAAATTGCGTTTATCAAAAATAATCTACAAGGCTTGTAAAATTTCACACTTGTAAGTAGTATAATCAAAATAGTATGCCGCCATTACGTTTTCCCGCCATATTCTGTTTTTTGTTTTTTTTTTTAATATGGTCTATGCATGAGTGAAAATTGTCCGTGTGATTTTTTCGTCTCGTTAGTATTAGAGATGGGTCGTGGGTATTTACCCAATCTACCCACCCGGGTAAATACCCGGTAAATAGGTATTTACCCGTATCTACCCAAATGGACGGGTAGATACTTTTCAAATTAAGTATGAAGGTTTAGGTTTGTAAAAAAAGTGTACAATCAGCGAACGAGACGAAAAAATTACGACCATAAATGATTGCTACTCATTAGTAGAATTCCCGCCTATTTTAAAATTTATATTTGTCCCGTGGATATTTTAAAAAATGTCTAGAAATGATCACAAAATTACAGTTCTCCAATCAATCAATTCAATGTTCAATGTACTATTAAAAACGTGTCAATCGCTTGGTCTAGTAGTACCTCTTGGAAAGGATAACACGTATGTGCGAGATACATTCTAATCAAATTGAAAGAGATCTACTTTGGTAAGTATATTTTACTTTAAGTTTGAATTTAGTTTCACAGTGTATTAGATGTATTCTGTAATGCTGTGTAAATATAAATAAATAAATTTCAAATATTAGTTGCCGTAGGTTGAAATCAGACTAAAGTTGTAAAATCGAACGACGTCACAGAGAGTCGCAGGACACTCTCAGGATTATTAATGATTTTCTACAACTTGTAACTTATAGGCAACATTTTAATAAACAGAATCACGAATACAAGTGTAAAAATATACTTGTGAAATACAGAAAATCACTTGTAACCCGTAATTTACACGTGTAGTTTTGATAAACACAAACTTGTAATAATGAAAATTTTTACAAGTAAAATGCTTGTAATACAAGACTTGTAAGTTTTGATAAACAGGGCACTTTCAATTAAATTGTAATATATTACAAACAAAGGGTATGACATAAATTAGGGAAAAACGAAATTAGCCGGATCGGTGTCGTATAGACACTTAGCGGTGTAGTAACTGGCTTCGCAGATATCCTTGTATTTCTTGGCAGTAATAAAGTATGATTGTATTGTATTCGGGGGCCTAAATATATCGGTGCTACGTCACGATATCTTCGTTCCCTATATGATTCCTGCACTGTCTTCACATTGTTTTTCTGGTGCCTCTTAGCCTTATCGACACTGCTCTTATTAATGAGATTTGCACTTTTACTTTTAACCAGCAAGAAATTTGCGAGAACGGTTTTCCCCATTTCTTGTTTAGTTTACTTGCGGTTCTTTTTAGGAAGCTGTTATATTCGGTGCCTACGGCTCCATCGCATGAGATGACTAACGGGGTGAAAGAGGCCCTCAAGTCTTCGGCTGCGTGATCGTATTTTAGATGTTTTTCACGGCTATGTTTTTGTGCGGTTTTTTGCCAGTTAAGGTTGCTGTAAGAAGGAGCGTCAGCATTTACTATGCGAACATCAAAAAACGCTTTCCTTGCAGGTTCCCATACGCTTTGTAGTGGCAGATCACCGATAAGTGCTGGTTCGTTTGTGGTTGCGTCACACATTATTGGTTCTGTCGTTGCAGGTCCCCATGCTAGCTCTGCCCAGCGTTTACAGTGATCTCTGTGTTGGTCATGGCCTTGCTTTATTAGGCCGCCTTTTTTGCAATTCAATGCATGGTTGAGGTTAAAGTTGGTTTCCCCGCAGCCATCACAGGTTTGGGGGAGGTTTGATGGTTCCTGAGCATAGCGTATGGATAGGGCATCTTTAAATTGAGTTGCCGTAAGATTGGTGTTATAAGCAGTGGTAGGGATAATAGTTAGCCACTGTCATGACTTATTTTCTACGACTCTTTGCATGCATCTCTCCATCTTATTTGGAAGTTTAGAAATGACGTCTTGTTGTTAATTCTCTTAGTTTCCTAGCTTGTTTGTCTTTTTTCACGGTCTCTTCAACATGGATACGATGGGCTAATAGGTCTAGATCTTCTCCGCTGCTAATGGCGTGGATAAGTAGTTTATTTGATTCAACGGAGGTCGTGAAGTTGTTTTTGTTTTTGGTTGGGTCGTTTATGCCGAGGCCGCCTAGTTTTACGGGCAGGGTTAGTAAGTCATATTCTAATGAGGTTATTTCACGATCTAGAATGGATGGTATTAACGTTGTCCTTATTGTATCTTTCAAAGTCGTAAATTCTTCGTGAGTTTTTTTCCGTTATGGTTTGTAGGTATCTCCATTCGCATTGAAGAGATTTTGTAAAAGCTGCGTGTACAAGTTGTGGGTGCTTTTTACTTGCCTTTGATAAAAGTTCAATACTTTTGTTCCATTCATTTACCCAGACAGATTTTGACCAGACTCGTTTCCAATGACGCCGCCCTGAAATCGATGTGAAAGTACTGTCTTCACTCCTAATTGTCCAAATAGTCTCTTTGCTTCTTCGCTCGACTGTTCTTTCACAATGATGTAGCTTTTTGTAGATTCCGGGAAGTAGCCGTATTTCGGACCTAATTCCATTAGTTTTTCTAGCCACTTTTTGATATTTTTTAATTTACCAAAGCAGGCGGAGTCGTCAGCGTACCAATTTTGTTTATAGTTTCCTGGGTCTTTGCAGCTTTGGATTAGTGGTAATATTCCAATTGCATACATTAGCATTGCTAATGGGTCTCCCTGTGTTGTGCCTTCCTTGCTCAGAATGAAATCTTTGGATCCAGATAAGGCGATCACTGCATATCCTTTGTAGGTGTTGAACGGAAATCTCGCACAACGGGGCCAAAATATTCTGGCGTTCCAGAGGGCTATTGGACGGCTCAGTGCGTTAAATGCATTAGCTGCGTCTATAAGGAGCAGGCCATCATCTTCAGCTCCTTCGTCAAAACATGAATTCCCCCTTCAATACCTGACTTTATTCCTGCGCATAGTTGATCAGATCCGCAGGATTGTTGGGCATCCGTCCCAGTTCCCATGGCCATTGTTTTTGCCATGATGCGTTGTAATATTTCGCCGATACCGATTGGGCGAACGCCAGGGCATTTGTTAAGAGCTATGCCTTTTCTTGTAACTATAGCTCTAATGCTGTCCCAATTGACGATCTCGTTGCTGAGTTTTCTGGTAAGCGATGCGATCGCCTCTCTAAGATCGGCGCTATGGTTTCCGAAGCGTAGAAGCAGCGACCTCCACTGTCCGGAATCAGTACCACTTAGCCCTGCTCCACCTGATAATTTTCTTGCGGTTTTTTCTATATGGTTTGAGGTAATGTCCACATTCACTAGTGTAGGAAGTTCGGGATATTCCAAAAAGTCTCTTTGTTGTGGAGTTACTTGGTCGGGATATTTGTCTTTAACTATTTGATGTACTATTTTGTTTCCCAGCTTTTCTTTTGGGTCTAGGATGCCTCCTCCCGATCTCTCTGTTATCCACCTATTAGCCTGTTTTATTTTTCCTTGTAACATAAGACGGCTAAATATTCTTATTGCGTGATCGTCGTCCCTTTTCTGTTTATTTTTTGAGGTAAATTTTGACTTTACAGGGCAATGTTTCAGCTATCAATTCGTCAAATTGATTTGAGTCCCACATTTCCATTCTTCTCTGAAGAGTTCGTCTTATATCCTGGCCTGATTTTACCATAGGGTCTCGTTGTAATATTGTGTTGCAAATGATGAAGATTTTTTCGGAGTCACCTTCTCCCGGTAGTTTGTTGGCAAGTTCTTTTATTTCTTTTGCTAGTAACGAGGTCAGTTGCCTGCCAACGTTTCCTTGTGGGATAGTATATTGGAAGCTGCGATTATTAATAACTTTTTTCCAGCACTCTCTCCAGATCGAGTCAGGCCCTCCTTCGCTATTCACCAGTTTCGCTTTGAATCCTTTTAAAAATAACGTTTGTATGTGGTCTGGCACTTCTGTCTGATTAGTCGGTTGATTAATCGGTTCGTCATCTGGATTTAAATTTTGGGTGGTAGGAGCGTTGAAGTATCCTGGGTGGGCTGAGAGGATATGTTTCTTTAAGCCTCTCTTTTTGTACTCACGAGAACAAACCAACAAACTTTTATTACTAAGGAATTTTGTGTACTTCCGCCTTCGTCTTCTGCGTCATCCTCCTCCATTTGGGTTTTGAATAAAATGTATATATATATATATATATATATAGCACTGATAATTTAACAATTAAAAACGGAATATAACAATAAATAGAAAAAAGTAGCAAAATAAACAATAATATTTTTTGACGTGACGTCTTGTCAGTTTTCCTCCTTTAAACACAACACTCAACACAACACAAAAAACAACACTCAAGTTTAATAGCGCACCTATGTTGTTATTTTACTAACATCTACCAGAATATTTTTAAGTTTTCAAGTTAATTAATAAATATTCTTTATTATTTATTTGCATATGTATCTTTTGCATGTGTATCTTCATTTTCCCAAGTTAGGTTTTTAGCAATACATATACAAAAATTAAAATTCACAATGCAAATACAAAATATAAACACATTATAAAAAACCTAACCGACCGGTTGTTAGGACAGAGAGAGGACCCTAACTATGCGG
The DNA here is from genome assembly GCA_947034925.1 of Eudemis profundana. NCBI lineage: Eukaryota > Metazoa > Arthropoda > Insecta > Lepidoptera > Tortricidae > Eudemis > Eudemis profundana. The sequence continues at coordinate 36,333,793 of OX344794.1, forward strand.
GCCGTGTCCGGGAGTACCGCCCGCCTTCTGTATCTGACCATTGATCCAGCCATCTAGCTAGAGTCTCTTGAGATGGTGCTCGAGACTCTTCGCTATAAACCCGTTCGCCGAAATGACTATCGTAACAATGATCGTTGAATCAACGTACCACATGGCGGTAACCTCCTGATCCTGAGTCGTATTTATTTTATTATTAAGTACAAAGTACAAAAAAACAAACAGATATACGAAATACTCCTTTGCGTTGGAGGTTAAAAATTAAGAACTTTCGCAAAAACATCTCCTGTTTATCCCGAGGATGCCTCGTAGATAGGCGAAACACGTGTCGAGTTTTGTATTTTTGATAGTAGTTTGTTATATTTATTTGCAAGGTTTTTTATTTTGCATGTGAATGTATGGAAAATATGCAAGTAATTATAACGGGCTAGCACTAATTGACTAACACGTTATCATATCGCGGATTAGCAAAGCAATATTTTTGTTATAATAATTACTAAAGTTATGCATTATATTAACTCTATGGTGCATTCAGGCTTACGTGTCCAAACATGTAAACGAACATTTCGTGATATTATTATCACACTTTACTGTAAACTATAACACGCAAGTCCGTAGCTCTTCTGATCCCGGGCATGATCTAGTACCTAAATCAGTAACTGGCCATAACACTGGTTCCTTGGAAAATTAATTTACTGAAACCTGGTCCAAAATAAATTCATCATGGAGTAGGTATCCTTTCACCATTCTCCACGTAAAAGTACCAATTTCATGAGTATCTTTATAAAGACTCTAAAAATCTTCAGATCTGGGACGTGATAGCTCACGTCAGGATTGTCATTTAAAGGCCACTTTCTGCAGATTTGTGCCTCTATCTCGACGCATGGAAATATTGGTATGGTTGCTTTATCGCAAATTTTTAATGGGGGGTGGGGGAGGGAAGAGTAATAAGTAGTAATTCATCGTTTTTTTAGTGGCATATTACTTACTAGCGACCCGCCCCGGCTTCGCACGGTGTTTCTCTATTATATTATGCATGTATTATGAAGTATGAACTTCAGATAATTGTCAACTCAAAATTCATTTTTTTTTATTAAGAACCAAAGATTTAATTAACATAGTAATTATAATTGCACAAGCTAATAGACCAATACATAAATTAAGTCAGAAATTGAAATTACTTTCTGCAGATTTTTTTTCATACAGCCTATTTTTTTCGCGCTCTTCAAATATCGGTTGTATAATATCGGCCATAACGATATATCGGCGATACCGATATATCGGCCGATATATCGGTATCGGTATCGTTACATCCCTAGATTTAAGCATACATAGGGACATAGGGACAGAGAAAGCGACTTTGTTTTATACTAACCAAAACTCTGCATGCTAGCGAAACTAGTCTAAGGCCATCGGCGAACCATAAAAAGATTTAAAATTCATGGCAAATTTATTTTTGCCATGAATTCATTGCTATGAAGGATCAAAATACTAACAAACTACAGATTAAAAAAAAACATTTGCCACACTTATATTACGAAAATAAATAGGTACACCGAGTTTAAAATACATTAGTGACCAAATAGCTTACATTTTATTCCACAAATAACCGCCATACAGTCTAAATTAAGCACACTTAGCTACATTTGTATTTGTCAACGTAGTATTTATATATTGTATTTTTACCTTGTAAAGACGAGGCACAAGAGTGTCACACACAAGATCATCAGTTGTTGCGAAAGGGCCGATTGAGATTTCTGCATCGCCCGGTGAAGATCATTCTATAATGCAAAAAGGTTGCCAATTTAAATTCGTTTTAAATTGGCAATTTTATTTTAGGTAAAATAAATAAATACATTTATGAATAAGATACGTTTCAATACTTACAAACATATTTTCGAGAGATCGTTTTGCGAGCCAGCAATTTAGGAAAACTGGTATAAATAAGTTCCGGAGCGGCGGAAATGGCAACTGAAATTAAAATAAACAGCGTTAGATATATAACGTAACTTTTTTTTATATGTATGTAGCGATTTAAGTAATACATACTTACTTACTAAATACTTACAGTTAAAGCAAATGGTATAGTGTTCACCATTTCTAAAATGAAATGGAATGATAGAACTTGTTGCCAGATGTTTCCCTGCAGACATATTATACAAACAATTTTAACAACTTATATAGTACGAACTAGGTTTATAAAAGGCCTACGGTGTTTATATTTGATATTAACATATTTAAATTAGAAATGTGTGCCGATCAAAAGAATCGAATGAAGCGAATAATCAGTTAATTAGACTGCAATCGCTAGGAACGTATTTACGGTGTATAATTTCATTTGAAGTACTGATTAAACGAATATAGGTAACCGTTGTGTAATTAATCGATTACTTTGTAATACATTGCGTACTAAACAGTATTCCACGAGATATCCATTTTTTCAATTAAATGCTTAAAGTTGGTTGTTTTGCGTAGTTTAAATATACTTAAATGCCTATATATATTATTATCGGCCAGTGTGAGAGGAGAGGGCGAATCTTTTTGTATTTTGGCTTCGAATTGGTACAGGCTGTAAGCTAATTAATGGATAATGCCTGAACTGGTGATAGAGGTACTAAGGTCTATCAATTAAAGCTAAATTAGATCTGGTTCAACAATTGCACGTTTTGAGTTTATTCTAACTTTTTTATTTATCCTTAAAATTGATACCGTCGCGATGTTTTTTGGCTGTACTGTTTTTATTTTTCATTTATTATATTACGTCAAAATAAGCTTAAACAAATGCGTTATTTAACTACTAACATTATGATTAAAATACAGTAAATACACACAAATACTATCATTTAAATGTTGTTAAAAAAACCTGGACAGCTAAGTTTTTGTAATCCTATACAAATACATGCGATTACAAAGTTTAGAAGTTCAAATTGGAAATAGAATGGATTGGAATGTAATGAATAAAGGAAGACCACTTACAAAAAGAAATGAGATCCCATCAAAAACATTAGATGTAAAACGATGCAAGTCTCGCAACGCGGTTCTTCTACAACAAAAAAGTGTTGAGATGTAATGTTAAACCAAGTCAGTAGGTACCGGGGGGGTGTCCACAGAACTCGATTTCCACCGACTTGCCTATTATTTAAGCGGGGAGGAGCACATTTTATAGCTCTCAAATAAAGAACCCTCCACGGGTAAATAATAGGCAAGTCGGTTGAAATCGAGTTCTGTGGACACCCCGGGTACTGACTTGGTTTAACATTACATCTCAAAACTTTTTTGTTGTAGAAGAACTGCGTTGCGAGACTTGCATATTTTTAGTGGATATGGATTATTAGAATTCTATTGGTTAATATAATCCCGTTCCGCTCCGCTCCATATTTTTTGGCATAATTGTTTGATTTTACAATTTGCCGAATAATGTAATACGTACGCAAGCATGAGCGAAATCTTGGTTTTGGCATATTTGCCTACCTGTCGATTAATTTAGCCCAGCATCATAACAAAACTAATGAAAATTCTAACGTAAAGTTTTACGTTTTAACGCAATGCCATATTTATAAAAAATATAAATAATACTGTAATTTCCTAATTTGAGACCTCTGTATCAAACTCAAAAATATTCAATTCACTCGTTTTTTTAGATTGCGCATAACATTTTAATTAAATATTGTTTATTCGTTTTTTACTAGTTTCATTAATCAATTACCTAATACCTTGTATATTTAGATGCTTTGAAGAATTTATCATACTTATATAACCATGTTTGTTTCTAACTAGTAACCAGCTCGTGGTATAAATAAGTTATATTACAAGACTACATTTTGTCCTTAACTGTTAGTTTCCGTATTAAGCGGAGACCAAAGAAGATAGTATACACACCTTATATCCTAAGTAAGCTAGGAGTATAGCTTCCGTGAACGAGATCATAGCTAGTATGACTTGCACTATCCACAGGTAGAGTGGCCTGTTTACCCATATTATGCCATCCCAGTTGATAATCGGGTGTTCTTGAAACTCCTCCTCGGTTAAGTTAGCGGAATATTCAAATTCAGTCTTATTTCCGACCTTACATCCGTAACTGAAAACAATAACAATTAAGTCAGAAGTTTGCTTTGGCATAAACCGCGCTAATGGAAATTAAACAAAGTGCCTTATTTGTACACGAAGATGAAATGTCTTCCTTAGTATACAATGATAATGGTGTAAACACTGCTAAATGATTGATGGGCGCATTGGTCTAATCCCTGCTTATTGTTCGTCTAACTAACCAATCGACTAATTACAGTTGACAACTCCATCAGAGTCGGATTCCAAGGTCTAATCAATATTCGAACGTTGTGCATTAGGTATGTTTCCTGCAACAGTCATTCTATGTATATGTGTAGTTGTAGCTTGCTTCTTTAGTGACCGTTTGTTTTATCGCGTTAATAAATGGCTGGCCGAGTTACATAAGTTTACTCCCAGCTTGACAACAGTTGTCGTATAAGGCCGTTTGAAATACGATGATAGCGCTATAATAAAAACTTCTCGTAGGGCGTGTTATGCTGAATTAATACCCCACGGTATGTAAACTCAGTCATATGATTATTAAGTTACCACCTACATAAATCGTAAATCATGAAAGATGAAGTGTGATCACCAATCACTAACCACCGTCAAAATAGGTAGATCTACAAACTGTTTGGTAGATCTACGTATTTTGCCTCCGTTCTACCTCTCTAAAACCCTCGGCTTCAAATCTACTTATTTTTCAAAATATTACAATTGTAAACAATTCTCCACGCAGAGGCTGTTTTGCTCAATCAATAATATGAAAACCTGTCAGAGAAGTAGACTGTGCACAGAGTCAGAAACTTTAGAGGGACTGCTGGATACAAAACGTTTTATTTCTTAAAGTGAAGATCCTAGCTCTGAATAAAAATATGTATAAAAATCACCAATAAATACCTTACTTTCAAGATTTTATACGCATTTTTAATCATTACAAATGTACTGACCTTGAGTGGTAAATCTATCTTTTCATTTCAAATTTTACCAATTTCTACTAATTTTAGGATTTAACCATTTTGCCAAAATTGTATGTAAACACTGGATAATGGTATGACATTCTATAACGGATTTTGAAGTTAAAATTGCTCATGTTTAATTGTTTATGATGATGACAGGTTTAGTTATTAGTTGATTCCGTGCAAAGCTCATTTCATGTTTTAAAACGTGAGAAAATAAATATTAAAGGGTTTTTGAAAGTGCAGGTACCATCGGTGAGGTTTATAAAACTTTCTTTCCAGTTTTAAGTATGTAACTGAACTTACTAGGCCACCCAGTGGCAAGAACCAACTACGGCGCGCTCACGAGAGGAACAAGGTATAGTGGCGTGCTGTTCACCGGAGCCGGAATATTCTCAAGCTTTTTCCCTTGCAATTGTAATAAGCAACTTAAACGGATAAAATCGCGTATATTACTACGTTTTTAAGTCTCAAAATTTCGAAAATCATAAATTGTCCCTCTCAAAATTACCGTTGTGCAAACCTACCCACTTTAAAAAATACAAATTAAAAATTAGTGTTGCCAGGGCTTAATGTTTTGGGCCAAAGGCATATATCGTCATTACTTTAGAGAAAACACGTATCTGACACTGACTCCAGGTAAAAACGCAGTAAGTGTATATGACGTTCGTATGTAAGTTTTGACGTCTTTCTCTACGACATTTTTAGATAAGAGTTTTTTTCAAAGTACTGACGATATGAGTCTCATTTTCGGGAGCCCGAAGGACGCGATTCAGGCTGCAAAGCCAAAGACCAAGCTCCTTTGCAAGAATGTATATTCTGAAGAAAGCAAAAGTCATGAAACACCTCACGCAAGCAGGAATCTTGCCATAGTCTAAAATCCGATTTCTAATTCAAGACCAATGTGGGTTGCCACTACAAAAACGTAAGTGTACAATGGTATTTATCTAATTATGAAAATACTACACTGATATTGCTAATATATTAGTAGTTTTAAACTTTCAATTTAAATAAACAAGTCTCTGTTACCTATTTACATAAATATAAAAATGCCCGAATTAATATACATGCACAGTTGATTTTTGGTAGAAAAACTGTTATTGTACTTGTAACACTTCCGACTAAGCTATAGACTATTTAATCTTGAGGACCTAATTCTATGTTTGAATTGTCAACCTGACCGCTATAAATGATTTTAAAAGTATTTTAATTAAACTTTCTTGTCACTGTTCCTTAAAATTATTTATTGGGTCTCTGAAATGTTCACTTGACAATAACGTAAGTAACTTTAACACATTTGACAGTGACAGATATGTCGTAGTTTTTTGGTCTTGAATTAGAATTCAGAGTATATTTCGTTATCAGGTTTTTAATTTTTAACTTTATTTTCAACTTTAGCGCATTTCCTTATAGTAACGGCTATGAAACCCTACTTAGCATGGTCCGATATGCTCTTGGCCAGTTATTAATTAAAATAATTGTACATGTATGAATTTTTGGAAGGCGAGAAATAAAAGGCTTTTTTATTTTATTTAATAGTGTAGTGTCTGTCTGTAAATCACTCTGCGTTCTCTGAAATCCTTCACTCAAAAAGTCTATCCCTAAAATAGCCTCATCCCCAAAATTAGTAAGTCTATTATGTTAATTTCGGTCTGTGAAGACCACTTTGGTGCTTGAAATGAATAATTTTATCCACTACATTCATATTTTATTCTGAAACTTTTTTCTATTGTATAGGTATAGTTTCATGATGATAATAGAAATAGAATAACTCGATTTCCTTCGTACGTAGTTATTTGAGTGAGTTGATACGTCACATCGAAATGGTTAAAGCGAGTTTAACTTCTGTTGTTACAAGGATTGCTGGATATCCAAGCATATCTAGGTAAGTACTTTTTATGCGACTACGGTGAAGCGAATATGGCGGATACGTTTTTTTCTTCCTCGCGGAAGAAGTTACAGTCGTGTTTTGAATAGCAGTTGTACTCGTACATTATCAGCCATACGTTGCATAGAGTTTTTTATCATGGTCAAGTGCGCATCGGTCTCGCACAGTGAGAGTTCCGAACATACTATACACATTTTTGTTATGTGTATTTGTTTATCTTATTTGCAAATGTACTACTGTGAGTGGCACCTAGTGTCTATGCCGTTGCAAAAATAATGAGGTGCAAATTTATGCAATATTACCTCACTATTGAGCTCGAAGTTATTTTTATGAAGGTAGTATAAATTTACTCAAATGAAAAAAAAGCAGCACTCAAAATTCAAAATTATAAAAAGTATAAGTACAAAATGGCAGATTGAGTGCGATTTTTATATGCCACAAACAGACAGAGTGATAATTATAATTCTATAAGGCTTCGCTTTTGTGAGGTACGAAACCCTAAAACCTATTATGGAAATATGCGTTGCTTTATTTCTTGCTATGTCTCAAGTCTTTGACTGTGTTATTCATAGCATAGTTCTAAAACAATTGGAGAATATAGGTGGTCACGCTCTAAAATTATTTGAAAACTATCTGTGCAATAGGCAGCAAAGTACAATCATCTCCAAAATTGTGAAGAAAATAAAACTATTGAACAATATCAATCAGGCTATGAAAGAGTAAAAATAGGAGTATGGCATGGCAGTCTACTTGGCCCCGTTTTATTCCTGATATACATTAACGAACTTCCGAAGATTGTTAAGGAGCTATGTGTTTTGTTCGCAGACGATGCTTCTATATAATTTTTTGACAAGGACTCAAATATGGCAGCCCTAGAAGAAAACACAAACGCTACACTAAAAACATTAGTTGATTGGCTAAAGATGTTAAACTTGAATGTAAATCTGGCTACAGACAAAACAAGTTCACTTTAGAAATTATAGAACTCTCCCACCCACAAAATCTGAATGTCTCTTAAGCGGGTGTATGTTTGGAAGTTGTAAATAGAATTAAGTTTTTAGGGGTGACAGTAGATTATCACTTGAACTGGAAAGCACATGTCGAATCAGCATTTCGAGCAACTGCTATGCTCTATCTATTTTATCCGAAACATGCTCGGAGACCATTGTAAGAAATGCTTACTTTGGAACTGTCTATCCACCACTTACCTATGGTATAATTTACTTGGGAAATTCCACCGATGTTCAATCAACATTCATATACTCCAAAAGAGATGTATACGGACTATATACCGATTATCTGTGGAGCAGACACTTCAGGATGTTTTAGAGAAAAACGACTGCTCACACTTACCAGCATCTATATTCTCGAATTGTGGAAATTAGTAAAAAATAACTGTGATTATTTTGTAACAAAATCTAATTACATAAAAACATTACGAGATAAATACAAATACGACTTGGTTCTTCCAAAGGTTAATAGAATATATAAAAACAATGCTTTCATTTCCGCTATAAAAATATTCAATAAACTCCCCTCTAGTCTTTCTATAATTTACATAGATGAATTTCTGAACTACGAAAGTACATTGTATTAGTATCCTAAGTATTTGTAACACTAGTTTAGTTTAGTTTGTAAGTTATCGAATATTGTATGCCTGTAACAGGCAACTGTTGATACCTACCTTATAATTTGTTTCATCCCATGTACACAGTTTACACAATAAATATTTTCTGATTCTGAATAAACCACTTGTATTATTTATAGAGACCGGATCTGATGTAGCGATCTCAATATTAATATGGATATGACTAGTGCAACTCGTTAAATACATGTCATTTTAGTTATATAAGGTCTTAATTTTTACTGTGCATTGTGAAGAAGAAATATTAAAGAAGAAGTTACGATAAGTTACATTGTTTTTGTGTGTAGAAAAAATAATAAAATATACCAGTCATATCCATATTAATATTGAGATCGCTACATCAGATCCGGTCTCTAATTATTTACGTGAACTAAAAATCCCGTATCGTGCTTATACGGACTTTTTTGGGACGTGGGTTGAATAGTACTCGTATTTGTACCGTATTGTATTTTTACAGTAGGTCGTTGAGTCGGTAGCGGCCATAAGTTCCATCTCATTGTACTCTCTCTCTACAAGCAAGTGATGGCTCTCCACGACTCAGCGTTGTGTAACGAGTAGTGTCTTGGTCGCTGCTATAAATTTAAAACTCCTATTTTTTCTGGGAGATGGAAACTATTTTCCCTTTTCTGTGTTTTATTTTTGTTTATTTCTAGATAGGCAGATAGAATTAGGCAAGTAGACACATTATTGAATTAAAAATAGTACTATAACATTTATAATTATATCAAAGCGATTACTTCGGGAAAACCAGTGACAGTCATTAAATTTATTTTATTTGAGTATTTACTTAACCACCAACGAATTTATAAAAGTCTCAATAACAAACACTTACCTAAAAGTTAATTCTTGCAATACAAGTGGATTTGAATCTCTTGTCAATGTCTATCTCGGAATAATTGTAGTTATTTAAATGGACAAAGTCATGTCATGTGTTAAGTGTCACTAAGAAAAATATTTTCAGAATTATTGTTTCCCAGACGTTTTAGCTCATTTTTTACGTTAAATAACACAAATTCATATCCTAAAATAAGTTAACTTTGAATAAAAAACCAGAAACAGTCATATTAACAAAATTACCAGAAACAATGAACAACGTTTCCTCGGGCACCATTGAAAATTGCCGAGATAACACACTGCTGCCCTACTCTAAATGCTTGAAGTTATTCAAGAGACGCGGCCTAAACATACATATAGGTAAGTCACACTCACAGGCAGACCTATGTGAGCAATCAAGAAAATTAAAACCCTACTAGTACTTCGTCAAGCCAAAACAACAAAAACCCACTAGATAACCTATTCATAGACGGTTTTGGAGCAAATATGATAAACAACGAAGGCGGCCAAGACTGTTCATGGAGACTCCGCTGGAAGAAAAGCATAAAATTGACGGGAAAACAATACAACCTTCCACAAGAAAACGTTGGTCGTAATTTTATTGACCTCCTGGCAAACGAAATGAATAAACAAGTTTATGAATTACCGATGAATGGATTCTCTAAACGAATATTCTTCTACTGCAGCACAATTCTCCAAAGGGCTAGTTTAGTAACTAAAGGACATCAGACGTCTAATAAACAGAAGAAATGTGGTAAAAACCTCAATTCGACGAATTAATACAGGTAGCAGAGAGATGCAACAAAAAGGTTAGCCGCTACAACAAAATTGTGGTCATACGACACGCGTGTTTAACAGATTGATGCTACAAGGAAAAATAAGACAAGCCAACAGATGCATCACAGAACGAAATGGTTGTGGAATATTAAAGCCTGATGACAAAATTGGAGACATAACTGTATTTCAGATCCTGGAAGAAAAACACCCAAACCAAGCAACTCCAACTATATCAGATTTCGACCAAACAACACAACTTCCAAACATTGTCGATGTAGACATAACATCCAGTCATATTGAAAAAGTAGCGAGAATCATCTCGGGGGGTGCAGGCCCAAGCAGCACCGATGCTGATCAATGGGAAACGATGCTTATACGATTTGGCCCACATAGCTTCAAATTAAGAGAATCAATAGCAGCCTTAACAAGAAAACTAGCAAACGAAATAGTAGAATGGGATACAATAAGGGCACTGCTGGCCAGAAGAGGCATCGCCCTTGACAAATGTGCTGGTGTCCGTCCGATTGGTATAAGAGAAGTACTTCAACGTATCATAGCAACAGCTATGGCTTTGAAGACAGGCACTGATGTACAAGAAGCATGTGGAGCAAATCAATTATGTAATGGAATAAAAGCCGGTATAAACGGTGCAGCACACGCAATGTCAGAAAGCTTTTACGAAGACAACACCGAAGGTATACTCTTCGTCGACGCCACCAATGCCTTTAATGCCCTCAACCGTCCATTAGCACTATGGAATGCCAGACTTTTATGGCCCAGATGCTCGAGATTCCTCTTTAACACCTATAGAGGACACGCAGTCGTATTATTTAGAGATACTAGTAAAGACATATTAAGTAAAGAAGGAACAACACAAGGAGACCCTCTGGCAATGCAAATTGGAATATTACCACTAATAAAAACATGTAAAAACAAGAATAAATACAAATGCAAATTTGATGACATACTAGAATGGCTCAACCTAATGAAAGTAGGGCCCAGATACGGCTATTACCCTGAGCCAACAAAGAGCCACAGAAGCTAATAGCCACAGAAGGCCTCACAGAAATTGCCAAACAAAAATACAACAAATTAGGAATAAAAATTGTAAAATCACAACGTTTTTTAGGAAGTTTTATTGGTGACACAAATGATAAAATCGACTATATACGACAAAAAACAAAAAATTGGACTGACTGCATCCTTAAAATCACAAAAGCCTCTGAATATAAACAAAATATCCTCAAGCTGTACATACACTTTCACTAAATCACTACAATGCGAATGGCAATACCTACAAAGAGTGACCACTGGAACAGATGAAGACGTATAACGACCTAAAGAACGCAATCAAGACTCATTTATCGCCTCCATACTGGGCAGAAAAGTAACATCCATAGAACACAAACTCTTTGCACTTCCAGTGAGGCTGGGAGGCCTCGCAATTAATGATCCCACAAAGCAAGCTAAAACCTCACATGCAATATCATTAAATACAAAGAAAATACTAATAGATGCAATTCGAACCGGCGAAGAAATTAACATAGAAAACGCATGTATACAAAACTAAAGGAAGAAAGAAAAAAACGAGAAAATAATGATTAACATGAACTAGAATCAATCATCGATAAACTCGCTCATTCCCAAAATACCGCATTCCTAAAATACCAGATTTTTAAAATACTGGATTCTCGATACACCAGATCCTCCGTATACAAGATTCCCAAAAAAACACACCCAACAAAGTGAATTAGATCCTTGAGTAACTTACGATTTTATAATCTAGTGTAACTCGAATGTGGTAAGACAGGAATCTCATAAATCGAAAATCTAGTTTTTTGAAAAATCTGGTATTTCGGGAATGCGGTATTTCGGACACGAGCGGATAAACTGACAATAAAAACAAAAAATGCATCTAAATGGCGATTAACATAAAATCATCACAGTGGTCAACAATACTACCGACCAAAGCTGATGATACCGACCTAACAGCAACGCAGTTTTGCGATGGCCTTGCGATCAGATACGGACATTATGAACCTTCTGGCCTGCCACTAAACTGCGATGGCTGGGGCGAAAATAATTTCAACCTCAAGCACTTAATTGCAAGAAAGGAGGGCTCATAAAAAGAGGCCACGACCAACACAGAGACGATATCAAAAACTGGGCGGAACCAACATGAGGTTCAGCTACTACTGAGCCAATAATGCGAGCCGCAACCTTAGATCAACCAGAACTAATAAGCGACTTACTATTGGAAAGCGTGTGGGAGCCAGCGCGGAAGGCGTTCTTTGACATTCGCATTGTAAATGCCGACGCTGCATCGTATGGTCTACTCACATGGCCCGCAATTGCCCAAATACACGCTCGTGAAAAACTGCTGGCTGCAGATCTTAGAGCCTCATTTACTCCCCTTGTGGTGTCTTGTGATGGCGTTGTCGGAACTGAATATGTATTCCTTTATAAAAAACATATCTTAAGCTACCTATGTGAAAAATGGTCCAAGCCACCTTTACAAATAATAAACTGGATGAAAGTCAAAATACAAATATCAATCATGAGAGCGGTCTCTAATAGAATAGGCTAGACAACTAAAAAAAACTGTTTAGTCCGTCAGTTTGACTAGGTATTAAAAGTTATTATACACGTATTTTTTCTTTTGTTTGACAAACAAAAAATGACGAGGATACAGTTAGGGCATGCAATACCGGTTTTACTTGTTACATCACATACTTGTACATTCGAAAATTCTAAGCACTGTGTCTAGGGCCTGGATACAGTGCTTAAAGAAGTTTCGAATGACGTCACTCCTTGGTACAATTTTCACCTAGGAGTGATTTCACAAGCCCCCACTCCAGAAGTTTGATGATCTATAACTTAGTCGATTTTTAATATTTTGATAAAACAAAGCATACGTGTCCCATATTTTTCCATAATCTAACCGACGGACTAAATAGAATTATATATTTTTTAATCCAGTCGTCATGCCTATTACGGGAACGAGAAGAAGGATAGAAAGATTTGGATGCGAAGACGGCTGTGGAATACCCATCCTGGAGCACTAGATTTCTCTTCTTTTTACCAATTATATGGTATCACTATGTTTATTTATGCCACACCTGGCACTCCGTACGGAAAAAGCCGCTGTCTGGCCAAGTGTAGACATAAAATGATGTACACAACACGGGAGGTAATAAAGAAAGCCCTCGATCGCATATTTACGTCCCTCGCTTGCAGCTCGGGCCGCAAACTTATGCAATGTACTATTGTATTATTTAACGTAATAAAATAATTTATACTAGTTATTTTAAATATAGTTAAAATGGTATAACGTGTATGTTTTTGAGGTTGCATATATCACTTTGCCGGCTGATAATAAGAACGATTTTGCATCTTAACAGTAGCCTTCTAGACTTAGAATTTTGCATCTTTATACCTTAGTCACAACTACGTAATTACATTTTTACATTAGGGCGTACCGTATTGGCCAATACCGGGATCACGGGATTATATTTATATGGGAATATATTTTCATGATGAAAGTAAACGAGATATGGACTAAATGATTTTTTTTTCTGTGTGACGTCTTCACTTTGTTACCTATATGTTCTTCTCTAACTACAGTGAAACTGAGGGCTATGAGTTCTCACATTCGCGGGCGAAACTGGGAGCATTTTCTAGTACCTATTTAGATTTTATTTCTTGACACGCTTAGTCTAGTTGACCGCACTCTTTGGAGATCAAGCATGTGTGGTCGCGATCCTCAGTAATGAGGGAACGATGAAGAAGAAGAAGTCTAGTAGGAGTGATATCGCCTACGAAGCTAGATTTCCTGGGTTCAAATCCTAGTAAGGGCAAATATTTGATTGACGAGTATTTGTTCCTGAGCCATGGATGTTTTATATCTATTCAAGTATGTATTTATCTATGTATATAAGAAGGTATGTATATCGTCGTCTAGTACCCATAATACAAACACTGCTTAGCTAGGCACTATATGTGTATGACCTGTGTAAGATGTCCCCTGATATTTATTTAATTTAATTATAAACTTACCAGGAAGCAGTAATAGGGTCTCCGTCTGCACAGACGCGGCATATATACAACACGCAAGCCAAAAGCTTGAAAAACAAGTTCGCTATTCTAATACGTAAACCTGAAACAAAGCAAAATTGTTATCGCATGTCAAGGCGGAAACTACTCACCAGCACTTAGCATACTACTTCGTGAAATAGGGTTTTCACTATGCGCATGTTAACCTACATTTTCGATTGTATTTTTAGGATTCCGTACCCTATAGTAATAAGATCCCCTCTGTCTCTGGTAGTCTAAATGCTTTTATAGCCACCCACAGAAATTTAAATGCAAGGTAAAAAAACTGAATGATTTTTTTTATCCAGCGTCAGTATGTTTTTATAACAGCAATTTGAAGTCCTTAGAGCATTTATTAAAGGAGTATTGTTAATAGCGATACTCTCTTAACTGTGAACTCTTAAGGTTAAATACATATAACAGCTCGGCACCGGACCCTCGGTGGCTCAGCTCGAGCCACTCAGTATTCTTGTAAGAATACCGTAACGCACACTTATCGGCATTGGAACGGCAACGTCTCGGCTCGGCACAGGCTAGCGGCACACTTATAATAGCAATTATTTCTTCCTACAAAAGGTACTTCGCGTAGCGCCATGCCATGTGTGCGCGCCGTGAATGAACGCACTACAAGCAAAGTTATACGAATGCGTAAGAATGTTTCAGTACTAATCGCACCGTCTGTGCCTCGACCTTGCATAGGTGTCGCAAACGGCCTCCTAAACGGCCGAAGTGCCGTGCGGGTGATTCGCAGTCATCGCGCTTACATCGCGCCAGCGCCGCGATTGCGGCTCACCGCCGGTGCGGAGACCTCGGGTCGTCCGCGCGCCGCTTGTGGTTCACTGGCTTATACCGTTATACAGTTAGAGTCAATCCCCGCGCTTTCTGGCAGCACGTAGGTGGTCTCAAGACAAATGGTGGTTTCGTTACGAGACTGAAATTTAAAGACGAACAATTTGTCGGTAGGTAGGTGGCTAGCGCTTTTGCTGACTATTTCTCAGAAGTTTTTCTACCTTATGTGCTTACTTCTTGTTCTGAAGTTATTAGAAAATGGAAATCGGAAGCCTGGCGTCAACTGCATTGATATCAAATCAATTGCTTTGCAGGGAGTTGCAGCTGGGATAAAGCGCCTGAGGGTCAATAGCTCCGTTGGACCTGACAACTTACCGGCGTATATTGTAGAGGATTGTATGGAGTTTTTAAAGATCTCGATACAATATATTTTTGACCTGGCGCTCTCTTCTAAGTCATACCCTTGAAGGTGGAAGATGTCTAGAGTGAGACCGAGCCCGAAGGCGAGTGACATCTCCGTCGTTGAGAATTATAGACCCATAGCCGTTCTTCCTACCCTTGGCAAGCTGTTCGAGGCCATACTTCACCGAACTCTATCTTCTCAAGTGCGGCCCTTCTTGTGTGATGCGCAGCATGGTTTTCGGCCTAGCCGCTCGGTCAACACAAATCTAATAATTCTAACGGACAACATAGCTGTGCATCTTGATAGAGGTATTCAAGTCGATGTCCTCTATTTCGATTTCACGAAGACTTTCGATCGCGTGGATAACGACGTTCTACTTAGGAAACTGGATGAAATTGGTTTCTCTCCCAAGTTACTAACCTTTTTTTGCCAGCTATCTGCGCGATCGACAGCGTTTGTCCGATATGGTTGTTTTGTCTCCTTGACTCTTTACCATACCCGGTCTGGTCTGGTGTCAGTCAAGGCTCCATATTGGGGCCCTTGTTTTTCGGGATAATGATTAACGATCTCAAAGTCAGTTCTTCGGGCGGCTCAGTATCTCTTGTATGCTGATGATCTGAAGTTGGTGTACGGGGTAGAACAAAGAGCTGATTGCGAGACGTTACAAGGGGACATCGACCTTGTGTTTCGGTGGAGTATGGAGAACAAACTTCATTTTAATTCGGTCAAGTGTTATGTGTGTATATTTACCCGCTCTCGTACCGCAATATATGCTCAGTACAGTAGGATCTGGGCGTGGTGTTCGATACGCGGCTCAGTTTTCACGAACATATTTCTACTCTTGCCACGAACTGCTATCGAAAACTGGGTTTCGTTATCCGAAACCTCCGCCATTTTCATGAACCTGTAGCCATAAAAATGGTTTATAATGCCTTAGTAAGGAGTAAGTTGGAGACTTCATCGATAATATGGAATCCCTACGAATCTACATATGCTTTACTTCTCGAGAAGGTTCAGAAGGCGTTGCTAAGGTTCCTCGTTCCTCTATTACCCGTATTTGTACCTAACAAAATATCTTTTCGGCTCCCTTGGGTACAACTCCTTAGAAGTCAGGCGAAATTATGACCTGATGATCACAGCTTGTCGAGCCTTGCGTGGTGGGTCGGATTGTCCCGAAATCGTAGAGCGTGTCGTGCGGTTATTTGTCCCAGATATTCCGAGGATTACCCTCAGACCCCGACGATGCAACCTGTTGGCCGTGCCGCCGGCGCGGACTGGGTCGTGCAGGAACTCGTCGCTGCCCCGTGCCCTTTCACACCTCAATGCGCTTCTGGCATGGACACCTGAGGGTGATCTGTTTGCGTGGCGATGGGCAACAGTGTGTAGTGTGTCTGTGAGGCGATGGATGCTAGTTGCTCATCTGTTCCTATGTAATTTTTCTTTACTGTGATTATTGTGTGTGTGTGTATGCGTATCTTTAATTGTTAGTCTAAGCTTCGTGACGCATTGGGTTAACTGTAATGTCATGTAAACATTTTTATCAATAAAAAAAAAGAAATACCGAGGCGAGCTGCCGTCTCGCGGTAAGCGCGCTGCCGGCCTGTGGAAAACGTGCTGACAGCTCGGACGTGCTGATTCGTTTCCGATACTTGCTTGCGTATATGGTTGACAACGAAACTATGAGATGAGGCGGTGCCGTTCCGGTGCCGAGCTGTTGTGTGCTTTAACCTTTATAGTAAATCTGCTTTATTAAATTCTACATCTGTGAAAATTCAACACCTCTTTGAGGAAAAAACGTATCTGAGGTACCCAGATATGTATAAAAAGTTTCTTAGACGGTTAATTAACTTTATAGCTAGAATCCCGCTATGGGCCTAGAAGTAGTTCGGTGATATTAGTCAGTTTCGAACTATAATACATATTATGGCATCTGACTAATATACCGAACTACCGAAACTTAGTCCCCTCAACAATTTTTGTTTTACGTTCCAATAGTTTTAACACATTCAGTGCTAAGCATCGCTACGCGTGCTACGCCGTAGTTCGTAGCACGCTAATTGCCGCATGTAGCGAAAATTCTGCGTAGCACTTGAACCCTTCGGTGGCAATCAAGCTGTTGTAGGTCAATTCATAACAGCGGATTTTATTTCATATCAAATCCACGCCAGCTCTTATGAACCGTCCTATAACTGATATGTACCTAATGTCAGCAGCAAGGATATTTATTTATTGATATTGACAGATTCTATAACGACTCACGATCTAAAATTAACTCATTAAAATAAACCTTTCTCGAATCCATTCCGACTTTTCATGCAAACACGATAAATTAATGTGTGCGGTATACGTTATCATGCAAGAGCTTCAGAGCGGTGCAAACCATAGGTTTTATTTCCTTTGTCTACGCGTTTACTTTGTACACAAGATACCTACTCTATACACGGCACACCTATTTAGCACGGGGGTCACAGACAGAAATTAATTAAGCTCTTTTGTTATTTTTAATACGTGCTGTTTCGCTATGTTACCTCGACAAACAGGTATGATTAATTTGAATAAACTGATTGATCGTATAATTTCTTGCGGCGTGTTAATATGGACCGACAAATTGGCGTGTATTGTTCCGGACTGTTTTATTTGAATTGGGTAAGGGTTAATAGGTATGTTATGTGAACATGTGTTGCGTCTGAGCGTCGCAGAGGGTAGCTGTCAGTGTAATCGACACTTGAGTAGGGTGTCTCAGTCTGCGGTGAGCTCTGTTCGTCTGTCACTTCAGCTTCACAGCTACACGACGGAATCTTTCAACTACGCTACGCAATCGCAAAGAAAACATTGCTTTCTGAAATCAGGTCACTGCCAAAGGAGGCACTCAGATGGAGTTGAGAATTATAATTCGAGGGTGCAGTAGTGCCGCCGCCAAGTTGATGTGTTTTTCTGCTTATTGATAAACTTATGAAGTGTAAAAACCGCGTATAGGTAAAGTCTACCAATACCAATTGTCTTACATTCCTCGTACGCACCTATTTACATGATTCTGGAAAACAATGTTTCTTTGACAAACGGAAATCTAGGCTGATATAACTATGAAAAAGAAGCGCGTTAAATACAAGTATACTACGTTGCCCCGCATGCTGCCTCAAATTTCCTTTTCACAGCCTGTGGGAAGGATACTTTTTAAATTTATATATATATCAAGTGCGCATGCGACTTACATGTGTGCACCTATATTAGTGAATTTAATTCAAAATCCATATCTACTCGTATTTTGCCATCCTCTTCTCACCCATCTACAAGCCAAGCAAAAATAAATAAACGCAATGCAGAATATACTTACTCGATCGTTGATTTTTTATGAAATATAGTTGCAGTCTTTCTTTAAAAGTATTTTCGTTTACGTAATACTCCACACGTACTCTGGAACAAAAACATAAACTACTTTTAATGACAAGATGATAATGAAGTAGTTTTCTATTTCACCATTAGAAAATGAAATAAGTCGCAATCCCAACGCGGATATAATATTATTATAAATAGTCCTTAACACTTTCAACACCGGGAACCCGCCCCGCGGGCGCTAGGCTCGTAACTAGTAGCACGTGTAGCACGGGCTACATACGGGTTTGCCATGTTATCGGCTACGAGCGTAGCGCGCAGAGCTACATGGTTGCGAAAGTGGTAAGAACAGATACTTCACTTTGTTTTTGTCATTTTGTCATAGTCCTTTGACTACCCCTTAGTGTGTACAAACTCTTTAGTACTTTACACCAGACTGTTCTAGTAGATAGTTACTACTAGTAGTTAGAACTAAGCGGTTTGTGGGCCAAAATTCTTTTTAGTGCCTAAAATGGAGACGAAAATTTATAGACAGTTTTATAAAAGTGCAGATGTCTCGTAATATTTTTAGTGCAGTTTCACGTTAGTTCTCAACTAGGCATTAATGTCTATTACGAATATTCTCAATATTCTGGGGTTTATATAACAAAAAAGTCTCATTTCATATTAAATTACCACTTCGTTACCCTATGTGTCGCCTCCAATTTAGTGTCCAATGCGTTACCAAAATTTTATTTTTTTTATACATACCCCACAATTTCGATAAATATTATCATTCGAGTGATCTATGCTATCCTAAATTAAAAAATAATATGTTATTTGGAGATTATACTAATGAATAGATTAATTGTGCGTTAAAGTGTAAAAGGGACGTTTTTTAGGCATCAAAAAGAATTTCGGCCCTTGCACCCACTTAAGGGTCCAGCATGAAAATTAGCTTTTGAAAACGTATAACTTTGGCGATGTCCACAAGAAAGATGAACACCAACTCATACAAAACACAGCATGTACTTGAGTAGAATAAACACTATAGTTAATTTAGTAGAGTGTACAAGTACATAAGCCAATGTTTCATTAGTAAAGTAATTATAGGTAGTGTACCTATCCTTAAAATTACGATATGAACTTAGATTTACAACAACAAATTCCCCTTTATGAATCGTACACAAGGAAATGAAAAAAATCCTATTTTCATTTTTCTTCCTCAAAATTAAACATCTATCTATTTTGCTCGAATCGAGTATTTTTCGAGTCGAGTATTTAAAGAATAGTGCTTGATGTCATGCAATTTATCCTAGATCTAGCTGCCATTTTTAGGGTTCCGTAGCCAAAATGGCAAAAACTGAACCCTTATAGTTTCGTCATGTCCGTCCGTCTGTCCGTATGTCACAGGCATTTTACTCGAAAACTATTTGACGTATATTAATGAAATTTGGAATATAGATGTCTTGTATGAGCCGCTACCTAGTTCGGTAGTTAAATATCAAAAATAAAAATTTCTAGGGGGGGCACACCATACATGTAACATAAGTCAAAAAAAAAAAATTTAATCACAAATCAACTTGTGGTACAAAGTTCGACAGGTCTCTTAAAAATACTTTAGGGTTGTTAAGTAATATTTTTGAGTAAGTGAATACTTTAGGAAATAATCACTCCGAAAGTTGCGAAAATTGTGTCCCCCCTTTATCTTTTGAACCGTATGTCCAAAAAATATGAAAAAAATTAGAGAGGTAACACTTAATTAATACTTTCAATGAAAATTATTTTCAACTACATCGAATATACTGTTTTTGAGTTATTACCGATAAACCGCGCTTCTCAATAAAAGGACGTAATTGCTATGGAGATACGCTCTTTCGTTGATGCACTTTTTCACAGCGCATTATTTACTCAAGTATGGTGAAGTGAAAAGGAGGATTATGATTTCAGTGCCGTATGTATACAAATATGTATGTATGTTCGTCTATTCCCTCTTAACTCAAAAACTACTGAACCGATTCAAACATCGTCATCATGTGGGGTATCGTTCGTTGTAATTGGGGGCAGGTCATAGGCTAGTTAGTTGGAACTAAAATTAAGATAAGGACCATGATCCTAATAAAAAGTGTAGGATTGAATAAATGTCATCAAGTCGCATCGAATTATATGACAATTTAATGAGTTTTAAAAGCTTATTTCTAAAATAGCTCCGCAGTATATTTCCATTTCAATTCAATAATAACAAAAAACAGGTTCAACAGCGCCCTTCGCCGATACGTTTACAATAGCTCAAGCACATCTACCTCCTGGTGCACCAATGTCGAGCGGTACAAGCGGTAAATAGTTTAACTAGTTGTGGAAATTAAGGACTACTAGCAC
This sequence comes from Eudemis profundana, assembly GCA_947034925.1. Taxonomy (NCBI): domain Eukaryota; kingdom Metazoa; phylum Arthropoda; class Insecta; order Lepidoptera; family Tortricidae; genus Eudemis; species Eudemis profundana. The sequence goes on from OX344794.1 coordinate 36,354,915, forward strand.
CATACTACGATGAAAAGAACAAGTTTATTAGACGCCATTAAAAGATAGTTTTCAGTAAAGGTGTTTTCGCTATTATTCCTCGGGTCACCATCACTTATGATTATGACTGGTCTTGTGAAGGAAGTTTTAAGCCGGAAGGTCGAAGGTTCGTCTACAATTGCCCTTTATGCCGCAGTAATTCAAAGTGAGGCTGAAGGTTCGAAGCGTTCCAGTTCGTCTTATGCAAACCATAATATCAATTTTATTTTTGCGAGCCCGTAAGGCGAGCTTCAGGCTGCGAGGCCGAAGGCTGAGCTCCTTTACAAGTATTAAGTCCAACGGAGGCCTAAGGCCAATCACCGCTTTGGGCCAATGGCACAAATCGTCCCTGCTTATCTCACATAAACCGTATATGAGTCTCACTTTCGGGAGCCCGAAGAATGAGCTTGAGGCTGCAAGGCCAAAGGTAAGCAAGAATCTTATTTAAGTTTTCGTACTTAGGTTTTAATTTTAGGGTTCCGTACCAAAATGGTAAAAAAGGAACCCTTATGGTGCGACTCTGTCTGTCTGTCCCTCTGTCACAGCAAGATATCTCAGGTTCTACTGATGCTATCGACTTGAAATTTGGAATAGTGTTAAAAACTACTAACCCGAGCCTATGGGAGAGAAAAAAAACTTACACCTTTTTTACTTTTTTTTAAAGGGGACCGAAATGGGATGTCGAAAATAAAAAGTTGAGTTATTATATCGAGTGGGATATCAAATGAAAGGGCTCAGTATGTAGGTTCCAAAACCGTTTTTATTTTTTTTTCTTAAACATATAGTTTTTGATTTAAGACAAAAAACGTTAAAAGAAATACCCCCCCCCCTATTATCTCCGAAGTTACTGAACAGAAAACTCTGTAATAATTACCGATTATTAATATTATCCTAAATATTACAGGAAAAATAAAACGATTTTTCTAACATGCACCGTTTTTTAGAAATTCGCAAAAATCGTAAGACAACCTTATTTGGTCCTACTAAACTAACTGCGGCATTTCTCGATGTATGGGGACAACCGTTTTACAAGAGCAAAGTTAAGTTTGTCCCACCATACAGTTTTTCTTGAATTATTCACGTAACTACTGACGATTGTGTACGGAACCCACGGTGCGCGAGTCCGACTCGCACTTGACCGGTTTTTTAACTTAATTTTTATCTGTAGCGCATTTTCTTTTAGTCACGGTTACGGAACCCTACACTGAGCATGGTCCGACATGCTCTTGGCCAGTTTTTTACTTATTACAACAGGTGTTTTGAAAGAACTTAAAATGTCTATGTTTTTAGAGAAAACCACTGTGTTGATTAGGTCTTCCAATACGCGGGTCGAATAATAAACAAAATGGAAGCCAAATGTACTAAAGCAAGTGATAAAGTGACTCGCCTACAGTGCAAGTTATATAATTCTTATCAATGCAGTTTGGCGTTTACATTGACTATAGTTATTAACTAGCATAGTTAGCGTACCAAAAAGCCCTTTACACTACCTGGGTTAAGTAAAATAGCTGGTTTTAAAACTTTGGAAATTGAACTGTTAGCTGACTTAAGATTTATTAATTGAGGGATAAGGAGGAACAATTTTTTTGCATCATCATAACCATCAGCCTATATACCTCCCACTACTGGGCATTGGCCTACTTCCATAGATGAGAGTGAATGGGCTGTAATCCCCACGCTGGCCCTCTGCGGGTAAGGGACTTCATATACATCTTTAATTTTTTTATATAGGTAGCCTGGTTCATCTTTAAAAACGAAGCACATGTAAATGAAACACTATGCAGGCTTGTATGTTTTGCGATAGAGGGACGAGCGTCACTGCAGCTGAGCTAGCACAACTCTCCGTCATACCTAAGGCAAAAAGCCGTATCTATCGTAATGAAAAGTGTCAGTTGTTGGTCTAGGAGGTACGGGCGAAACGTTCATCTGATATTGTTATGCAAACGCTCTATTTCTCCATTATTTACGTCCACTTTCACTCACAAATCTCAAAGTCTGCCACCCCGGAGCGGTTGTGTTTACCCAGGGGAGGAGCGTAAACTTGCAAAAAATCATAGAAATATATCTGATAGCTACAAGGGTAGATTTATTTTTAATCATAGTTTTTTACATATATGACATATTAGTAAACTTGAGCTAAGGTTGCCAAAACAGTATATGGCGCTGCTAAATACCTGCCTAACGGCCGGTTGATAAATACCTGCAAAATCAGGGTTAAAATTTACATGATAAGCATTCTTACATTTGTTGTTATACATTCTCCAAATATGCTGTATACAAAATGACAGAACATTAGGACGTTGCTTTCATGCCGTCCGACGAGGGCAAAGTTGTAGGTTTCTGGTGCTAAGCATGTATGAAATTGTTGATTTATACGCTATTTTATGTTAGTACATATAAAAATGTATACAGAGTGTCCCAAGACTATGCGACATGAAGGGAAAGTACCTCAAATATTGTAGACAAAATATTTTGTTGAAATAAGACGCTTTACGATTATTTCACAGTACATTTATTACAGTCGAAACTTTAAGCTAATAATTAATTAAAGACTGTTGTAATCTATCCCAAATTACACTTTAATATGATTTGAAATAACCTTCCATATATAAAATATCCCCGTATTTAGCACAAATCATGACAAATCATGTTTTGCACAGACATTTTGGACAAAACATTATGCATAATGCGTTCTTCGGTTCCATCTTCATAATTAAAATACTGAGTTGCCTTCACTACAACATTGGTATTACTAAACTATGTTTTACTCGTATGTTCATTTTTTATCGCGCTTATTATAGATAGAGATCTTTGTAAATTTATGTCTTAGGGTATTTCTAAAAGTGCGCATGAAACCGAGCAAAAAACGTTTTGTCTGGATACATAAGATGGCGTCAAAAGACATTTTTTATAAGATTTTATAGGGTTTTTATAGGCTTTTTGCATAAAAAAATGTTGCGGGCAAAACTCACTCACTGCATTTCATTATTCACAAGAATATTATACAAGTTTATTATATACAAATAATCTTACTACTTGGACTTATTTACATTAAATTCATGATTGACAGTAAGTGGCATCATTAACTCAATTTTTTTATTTTTTTTGAGACTTATCACGTTTTGAATATCAGCTCCTCATATATTTTGGTCTGGTTTTGTTTTGGTGTGGTTTTAACTATAGTAAACAAGCTCATGTAGGTACAAGTGGCGTGGCGTAAAAGATATCATTGGGCAAGCCGGTGCAGATTTTGTGTACATTTTCCTTAAGAGCTGTAGAATAAGGTGCTCAAATGCCTGATATTAGGCAAGCCGGTAGGAATCGAGTTCTTTGGACGCCACGCTACTGGTAGGTACATCTAATACTGTCGCCGGGGAACCAAACACCTATAGGTAGCAGTGGCGTGGCGTAAAAGATATCCTTGGGCAAGCCGGTGCAGATTTGGCGTACATTTTCCTTAAGATCTGTGGAATAAGGTGTTCAAATGCCTGGATATTAGGCAAGCCGGTAGGAATCGAGTTCTTTGAACGCCACGCCACTGATAGGTAGTTAGGTATGCATATAATGGAATCGCTACAAACTATCATATCATTATATGTACATTAATTATATGATAGACTAGAGAACGCCCGATAGTCAGATAAAAAGTATTCTATCTGTTAATCAGGGTCATAATCCACCTCTATACCAAATTTCAATGGAATCGGCCAGCAGTTTTTGCGTGATGCGCGCACAAATATAATCTTGCTTCGATTGTATTATATGTATTGTTATATTACTATTCTCAAGTTTACGTAGGATTCAAACAGGATAGGTACTCATTTCGTGTATTAGAGAAAACGAGAACCAGAGCGGTAAAAGGTTAAACATTTTGTTTTATAGTAACTGTAGACATTAAAAGGGACTTAACGGCGCTTGCGTGAGGACGGAGACGAACAGGGTGTATACACCCGAGGGACACGCGGTTTTATTATTACTACCTATGTTGAAAATGCTGTTTTATTTATATCAATTATAGGACAAAACTCTGTATATTGAGATCGCTACACGTGTCTCACTTTTCAAGGTACGTGTCTCAGTTTTAATAGCGCACCGCTATACCTCAACTTTTGCAGGTCTACAGCGCACGTCTAAAACCACTCGTTAACTAGCATCAATATACTAGTAAGAGTATGAAGTATTATAATAATTTCAGAGTAAAAAAAATCATATAAACTTGTCAATGCTTCGTATGGTTTAACCCGCATTAAGTTAATACATCCTACTTCATTTAATCAAGTAATTATACGTGTGTTCTAACGTAAACGTAATAAAATCGGTTTGCCCATTCACTAGACAAGCACAGTAACTACCTGCTAGTTGCAAACTTAGTTAGTCTCACCTGAACTAATTTAGTAGGTAGTTCCATATATGAACATTCAAATTAGTAGAGCCACTCATGATTAAAATATTGTGTATTGCGTGAACATTGCTTGTTCACTGAGAGAAAATTATAAAACCAGTGAGATTTATTTAACTCTTACTTAAGTACGTTTACTTACTTATTCTTTACATTATTATTTCATTCGAAATTGACACTTGCGTCCTTCTATCTTGTTGTCCTTCCTATAATAACGGAGTCGGATACGACGCAAGCGACATTATCCATAAGCTACCTTTAGCCGCAGAGCGTCACAAATAAATACCAATTTAAATAGACTTTATGCCACACCCGGCCATAAAGTGACTTTTACCGCACGCTACGCGTACGGAAAAAGCCGTTTTCTGGCCAAGTGTAGACATAAAATGATGTACACAACACGGGAGGTAATAAAGAAAGCCCTCGATCTCATATTTACGTCCCTCGCTTGCAGCTCGGGCCGCAAACATCTGCGATCTCGGCCTTTCTTTGTATTACCACCCTAGTTGTATAATGTACAAAAAAATATAATGTGCTTGATTCGTGCACTTTTATCCCGTGAGGTTGGATGACTTTTCTCTATCAATTCGGACTTACAGCATGGTAGACATAGTACATAATTTGACGGGTACGAAATGGATAATGCTTAAATTGTCTAAATAGCTTGAATTATTTATTAGTTATAATAATTTAATCCGATTATAGGCTAAACTGTTGGGATTAGCATTAATAACATCGTAACTGTATGCCTACATTGTAAACCGATTATCAGATATGTACCGAATTATAAATATTTTTTTATGTTTATGTTAATTATAAACCATTTTTACTCAGTGTTTAATCTTGTCATGAAACAAAGTTTGCCCAAAGCAGAGGATGAGAATTGACAAGGGGCATCTCCCGCGACCGCATACTACAGCAACATAAGCTGAATATGTACATAACATACATACAACTTGCCGAGTACGATCGTCTTACTTAGAAAAGATCAGGTTCAATCCACTAATATAAAGTAATCATACACACTATACTTTTACAACAAAGTAGTAGTAGTTTCCCAACCAAAGAGGTAGGTAGTTGTGTGTACGGATCGGGATTATAGGCATTGTAGTAGGCAAGCCTAAACAATTACCAGAACGATTCCATCAACACCCATGTCCTACTCTCCACTTATACAGATAATATCATTTACGAGTACCTACCAGTAGCGTGGCGTCCAAAGAACTCGATTCCTACCGGCTTGCCTAATATTAGGCATTTGAGCACCTTATTCTACGCTCTTAACGAAAATGTACGCCAAATCTGCACCGGCTTGCTCAAGGATGCCTTTTACGCCACGCCACTGGTACCTACACATATTATGTAGTTCGAAGTCAAAACTTTCAACATACCTTGGTATTTTATCGTAACTATCCCAGCCAGTTAAGCAGTTATATGAACTGTATCTACTAACGGCGGCCATGTTATTTTATCCGGTTGTTTTAACGTTCATCATTACAACCTCACTATGATAATGACTTAGTCGTCGCAGACTAGCCAAGGATGAAGTCGCCTTTGGAGTGGGTGTGGGGCGGATCGGCGCGTGTGTCGCCGCCGTGCGCGCTGTACCAGTTAAATGTTCAGCGAGAATACTTTGTCCGTAATCGTCACCAATCGACAGAACTACATCGCTTTTAATTCATATTTCAGTTCGTACCGCAAACCTCCAAGTTACCATTTCACGCACCACTCAACTCTACTTTCAGATGTAAAGCACTTAATCGCTACAGACATGTGCTTTGTCTGTAACAGGTAGAATTTAAATGTCAATTTGCGAACATCACTTGCTTCCGTTGGCTTTTCTTAATGAATGTTCAGATTAATTAGTGTTCCCGTTTTTAATTTAAGTTAGTTGTTTTGTAATTAGTTTAATTAAAGTAATTACTTAATGTTGATAATTATTAAGTTAAGTTTAAAAACAAAGGAAAGATGATGTTGAGGAGTTTTAAGTCGTTTATGATGGTTTAGAGTGTGAGTAGCGAGTTGGTGTTTATGTGCTGAATGTTAGTGTCGATAGGTATTATGTCGCGACGATGCGCGAGCCGGGCGCCGCGGCGAGCGACGGGTCTCGACTGAAGAGTGTGTGGCGCGAGACGCCGTGCCGGCACGAGCGCGAGCGGGGCGGCGTCGCGCCGCGCTTGCAGACCGCTCACCGCGCACTACCACCAAGCGCTTTACCCTGACGTGCCACGCTTGCACCACTGACGCATATAAACATCCAATAACAGTAACACGCAAAATCCCGTTATTTAGCTGCCACCAAGGACCTTAAAATAATTAGCCGGACGTAGCTTCACTAACAAATAACTGAAGCACCTCTAGTCCGCCGATTTCTTTAACGCTGGTTGGTCAGGTCAATGTGTGCGTGCTGCGAGTAGTAGGAAAAAAACTTGTTGATGGGTGCGTGCGGCTCGTTAGTACAAAGCAACCGGCCCACTACAAATGCTCCAGTTATCTGTTGGCGAGGCTCCGTCCGGCTGTTTATTTTAAGATCCTTGGTGATGTAGATTACTAGAAATTCCTTAGAAAAGTAAAATTCGAGTACCCTCCGGCAAACGGTAGCCTGATTCGCTCAGGGAAAATAAACGTCGGCGAATATCCGGGAACCCGGTATTGACATGCTAAATATACCAGTATCAGAAGCATTTTATCGTTTATGGGAAAAGCCAGCTCTATCCTTAGAACTATCAAGAGACTTCGATTTATACTGATGAATTTGACCGTATTAGTAATATCCGCTGCGCTAATGCTCTTTGATTACGAGTACAATTTGATAGTTTTTGATCCTTTTGGATTATTAGATAAATATCATTGCAGGTGTCTGAGTATGCTTAATACTGCGGCTTAATAACAATTATAGAAAAGAACACTTTATCGTATTCATATGTGTTGCAGATGGTCCATACAGCATGATATCCTGTAAGGAAAGGATATTTCTTTATTAATACTAACTTAAAAACCTTTACAACAGATTAGGCACATTGCACAGTCCAACAGGTGGATTGAGCAGCATGAAGTTTTGTATGAAGTTGAGTAAAAAATACATGAATCTACATATTTTTGAACAAGCACTTTTTAAGATGGTTAAATAAATAGGGAATGAAAGTGTATGTTGAATTTTCGTGTGGAGATTTTTGTGTGAAAAGAGTGCTTATTTCATACTGAATCCGCGCCAGTTCTTATGAATCAGTCATACATACGAACGTTGCAAGTTAAATAAATACGTGCAAAAATAAATTACTAAGCATTTAAGTAGTCTACATTCTATACTACTAATATTATAAATGTGAAAGTATGTGAAGATATTTGGATTTTTGTCACTAAATAACGGGGTAACAACTGCTTGGATTGAGATGAAATTTGCTATGCAAGTAGACTCGGATTGAAACACAGGATATCCCGGTAAAGAGTTTCCTTGGGACATTATCGGGAATAACGCCGGCTAGTCAACCGTGGTTGATAATAGGATGAAGATTAAGGACATGAATTTACACATATACAGCGTGGAAATCCAATACGGACAAATATTGAAACAGTGGTCAGCATAGGACCTAAGAAGTATATTTAGATTACTTTTGCTTAAAACTACAATGAAAATTTTTACCATACAAAATAATTCGGCCCGTCATGTAACGCAACACATTCAAGTTGACAAACACTCTAGTTGACATTTACTATAAAAAAGCTCGTATCTCGCAATGTCATAACAAGCATGTATGTGGTACATTGCTGCACGGTAAATTTACAAAAATTAATTACGAGGTCACTATTAAGTGTAATTTAAAAAATCATATTAATTAATGATAACACTACTAAACGCTATACTATATCTGGTCTAATTGTTTGCTCGTATTGCACTTCCACGCTGTATGTACTCGTAGCAGAAACTCGCCCACACGATCACACAATAATACTTAATTTCTAAAAAAAAAACAATTTCTAATATTAAAATTATACAACCCAATTGAGAACCTCATGTTTTACTAAAGTCGGTTAAAATAGTTGTTATATATGTTGGTAAATAACACTACTTTTCCTAAACCTAAACATTTATAAATATTTACACTACTTGTTTAACAATCTATTCACTCATCTGGGGGCACGGCAGTGCCCCCGCCAAGTCGAAAAAAAGGCACGACCGTACCAGTACCATCCTTTTCTCGAAGTTATTCAGGCCATTTTCAACCTTCTGTGATTTTGTGGTGGCTAAAGCTAGAACCCTGAATGTTCAGGGATATATATGGCATAATATGACTTAGATATATTTACAATAAGATTCAATTTGAAATTTTAGAACTATTGCACGTTCCTTAGTTCTGTCACTGACTCACTGACTTTTGATTATCATAATATATTTAAACATAATTAGTAGTTCTCTCAAGTCATGCAAAACCTAAAAATATTGCAACTTCAGTGACCTTTCAAAGATATACGAACTGCATAAGCAAGTTTGTAAACCTATACAGTTATATGCGATTACAAAGTTACTTTTGTAGTTCAAGTGGCAAATAGAATATTAGCCCCGTTAGCGCCAGAAGCACGAGTTACTGGCGCTGACGGGGCTTTGTATACAAAACTATCATACATTATCATTTTGATGGCTGATGTTCTCAATAGACTATTTACTGAACCTGAAATTTGTTAAAATTATAAAGGATCTTGTCAAAATAAGCAAAATAAGGAAATATGCTGAAGTTTTGAGTTCGATACTTTGAAGGCTCATAAAAGAAGTTACACTTTAGTAATTTATTTTATGAGCCTTCACAATTGGGTGGGAAAGTCCATTTTTAAAGTATGAAAATATTACAAAACTGTTATTACCATTGGATAACCCATACAATTTATGGTAGCTTTCTATTGAAACCGTTAGGATAAACGCAAAATTTACCAAAGCTGCATGACAAATTCTTGATTTTCTCCATACAAAGTATAACCACGTGACGTCACCACGCTAGTATGCTTTATGTGAAGCGTTTTTGGAAACGTAAAAAAAATGTGATTTTTATTTTTTTGTATCTCGGTGCTTTTTAAGATATTGAAGTAGTTTTGTTCACAAATATTTTTATTATAGTAAAGCCTTTATATAGGTACCAGTAACAACAGAAAAAAGTTCTAAAATAACCTATTCTTTCGTCATAATCTCGATTATAATAACGTTACAAATTTTCATGCTTCTTAATGCTTGCTATCGTTTCTTTTTAGAAGTATTTTTTCTAATCAATGGGTAAAAAATAGTGATTATATGAAATTACCGTTTGACCTTGAAAGCAGATAGGTCTTGCAACGTGTTTTATTCCCTAAGCGGCACGGGTAAACTAAGCTGGCAGATTGTGGTCATCGTTATACATAGATATAATGACTTGTTTACATTTGTGACTTTTATCTGACGCAATTGGCTACTTGACAACTTTTTTCTGTGATATGTTATAGAAACACCTCTCAATAATAGAAATATTAGTGAAAAAACCACTTCAATATCATAAAAACTCACCGAGATACTACAATGTTAAAATCACATTTTTAGACTTTCCCAAATACGTGCCGAAACGCTCCCTACTGAAGCCCGTTATACAGTGACGTCACTACCCATACGTTGTTTGGGGAAATCAATAACTTTGTTCTGCAACTATGTTAAAACTTGCGTTTATCGTAACGGTTTCGTAACAAAAGTTACTATAAATTTTATGGGTTATTTAATAGTATTAATAGTTTTTAATAATATTATACTTTTAAAATGGACTTTCCCACCCAACTTCAGCCTCCAAAGCCTCCAAAGTTGGGTAACTTTGGAGGCTCATAAAAAAAGTTACACGTTAGATATCAAACTCAAAACTTGAACATATTTCCTTATTATGCTTATTTTAACAGGTTCTTATCAGGGATCGGAAACCGTTCCGAGTAGAATACCGGTTTTGTTCATTGACCCGAGAACGGAAATGTTCTGGTTTTTGTTTGTGATCACCGGTTAAAGAACCGTTCTTTTGCGATACCGTTTTTTACTAAGTTCCGTTTCTGTGGAACGAAATTAAACGTTTTTCTCGTTGCGTAACAAGATAGAACGAGTTGCTATTTCTAATTTTACCTTGAGTTTGCCTGCGGGATATTTTGTTTTTCGGTATTTTATTTTATTTTATTTTATTTTATTTATTTGGGACATCAACAGCATTACAATTCAGAAATATACAGAGACAATTATTAAAACACAAAGCCAATTACAGATGTCTACTAAGGAACTGTTAGTGGAACCAAAAGCACATGAAAAATATGTATATTAATCTTTAACTCTTATTAAGACACAAGCATTGAGAGTGTTACAGAAGAAATAAAGACCAACAAGTGAAATAGAAAGGCAAACTATGAACGGGGCTCACTCCACACGCATGTTATGTGTTGTGTGTGTGTGTGTGTGTGTGTGTGTGTGTGTGTGTGTGTGTGTGTGTGTGTGTGTGTGTGTGTGTGTATTTGTGTATGTGTCTGTATGCAAGTGTCCAGTGTGTACAAGCATGAGTATAAGTTGAATGTGCACAGAATGTGCAGGTACCTACAACCCCCCTTGCATAATAAACGATTGTATCCGGTTTTTTAGGGCAGGTTTGGAGTAATTAAATAAGTCTAGAGTATTAAGTTTTGTGTTGTACTCCCTTAACATCCGAAGCAACGGAGAGTTTTGAGCGTATCTAGTGTGAACCTTGGGTACGCTAAAAAGGCATCGTTCAGAGTGACGAGTTCTTATTTTTGGTACGAAAAATCCAATCGGTATGCTGCGCACAATGATTTTGTATTTTTTGCTTTTGTGCGTTGCTTAGGTTGTTGTGTTGTTTTGTTACGGATTCATTCGGATTATAAAAGTAGTTTCGGACAATTAACCATTTTTCGTAGATAATTTAGTTAGCAAGTGTCTAGCGCGATGTATTTGGTATATGGTATACATATAACGAGATTAATTACACTCACGGTCAATTAATTCGGGTCATTTTCTAAGGACAATTATAATAGGAAATGACCAGAATTCATTGTTCGTGAGTGTATTTAATTATTTGTAGGTATAATTTTAATTTATATTACCGAGTGAAAAACAAGCATTCTGTCGACCTGATAGAACAAATTAACGTTCAAACTGTTCAAAGCAAAAGATTACACATGGGTGGTCAGTCTGGGGACTAAGATGTAGTGTCTGATGCACTATTATACCTAATACATACTTATATTTAATTTGGATAAATTTAATGATTAGAGGCAGGTACATTTGTTTCGTCTTGACGAGTACTCTGTACCGAAATAATATCCAGGGTCTGATGATGGAGCCGGAAGGTCGGCATGGGAATTCCGTAATAAAACGTCGGAACCCCATCGTGTCTGGGCTCATTTGTTTTGTCTTGACGAGTACTCTAAACCGAAATGATATCCAGGGTCTGATGATGGAGCCGGAAGGTGGGCATGGGAACTCCGTAATAAAACGTCAGAACCCCATCGTGTTTGGGCTCATTTGTTTTGTCTTGACGAGTACTCTGAACCGAAATGATATCCAGGGTCTGATGATGGAGCCGGAAGGTGGGCAAGGGAACTCCGTAATAAAGCGTCGGAACCCCATCGTGTTTGGGCTCCATCATCAGACCCTGGATATCATCTCACTTTAGAGTACTCGTCAAGACAAAACAAATGAGCCCAAACACGAAGGGGTTCCGACATTTTATTACGGAGTTCCCATGGCCACCTTCCGGCTCCATCATCAGACCCTGGATATCATTTCACTTTAGAGTACTCGTCAAGACAAAACAAATGAGCCCAAACACGATGGGGTTCCGACGTTTAATTACGGAGTTCCCATGCCCACCTTCCGGCTCCATCATCAGACCCTGGATATCATTTCGGTTCAGAGTATTCGTCAAGATAAAACAAATGAGCCCAAACACGATGGGGTTCCGACGCTTTATTACGGAGTTCCCATGCCCACCTTCCGGCTCCATCATCAGACCCTGGATATCATTTCGGTTCAGAGTATTCGTCAAGACAAAACAAATGAGCCCAAACACGATGGGGTTCCGACGCTTTATTACGGAGTTCCCATGCCCACCTTCCGGCTCCATCATCAGACCCTGGATATCATTTCGGTTCAGAGTACTCGTCAAGACAAAACAAATGAGCCCAAACACGATGGGGTTCCGACGTTTTATTACGGAGTTCCCATGCTCACCTTCCGGCTCCATCATCAGCATCTGGATATCATTCTGGTTCCGAGTACTCGTCAAGACAAAATAAATGAGCTCAAACACGATGGGGTTCCGTCGTTTTATTACGGAGTTCCCATGGCCACATTCCGGCTCCATCATCAGACCCTAGATATCATTTCGATTCAGAGTACTCGTCAAGACAAAACAAATGAGCCCAAACACGATGGGGTTCCGACGTTTTATTACGGAGTTCCCATGCCCACCTTCCGGCTCCATCATCAGACCCTGGATATCATTCTGGTTCAGAGTACTCGTCAAGACAAAATAAATGAGCTCAAACACGATGGGTTCCGACGTTTTATTACGGAGTTCCCATGGCCACATTCCGGCTCCATCATCAGAACCTGGATATTATTTCGGTTCAGAGTACTCGTCAAGACGAAATAAATGTACTTGCCTCTAATCATTAAATTTATCCAAATTAAATATAAGTATGTATTAGGTAGGTATACCAGTGCATCAGACACTACATCTTTGTCCCTAGACTGACTTTTGCTTTGAAGAGTTTGAACGTTAATTAAACAAAAATATCAATAACGCGGTAATAATATAAGTAACGCCTGACTCAATCAATCAGTTTGATTGAACGTTTTTTTTTTTTTTGACAGTGACTTCTTTATTGAAAGAAAGTACAGTAAACTAACAAATACATAGAAGATAAAATTTAAATTTCCTAAAACTAAATAAACCTAAAAACTAAATTAAACTACCTAAATTAAAATACCTAAAATACAATAAAAATATTGTAAAAAGAAGAACGTTATTTGTTATATTTAATTTTGCATTCAGTTTGTTCTGTCAGGTAGACAGAATGCTTGTTTGTCACTCGGTAGTATAGAAATACCTGCAAATAATTAATCTAGTTAAAAAATTACTATGTATCATCTTTAAAAACTTAATATCACAAAACAAACAATATTATAATAAAGAGCGCGCGCGCTTCAACACTCAGAATTTAAACTTTCCCGACAAAAATTGAAAATAAATACATCGCGCTATGCGACGCGCTACAAAACACGGAATTTGACCTTGTAAATGCCGGCGCACATCGTCACCACCCCTGCGAGCCCCTCGGCGAGCTCGGCTCGTCGAGAATACCGGTTTTTATTCTCATCAGGAACGTTATCATTTCGTTCTTCATCACTTAGCGATCACCGAAATATTCCGTTCCGTTCCATCAAAATACCGGTTGTAGCACGAACGGAGTAAAATAACGGTATTTCAACGAAATAAAACGGTAATTCGATACCGGTTCCGATCCCTGGTTCTTATATAATTTTTACAAATTTCAGTTACAGTCAAGTACCCAATAGTGCGATGGAAATGTTAATTTTATTTCACTCCCGACATGGATCCTTCTACAATCTTTTACTGATGCGAGTTTGAAAAATCTACCAAACGCGAGTCGGTCTCGCACACGAAGGGTTCCGTACCACCATCGAGCAATAACCGCCAAAACACTGTTTCTGGTCTGATAGCTTAAATTATTAATTTTTATTATTTTTTGTTATACCGGCAATAGAAATACACATTCTGGGAGAATTTAAAGTCACTAGCTATCCCGGTTCAAAAAATGACATACCCTATGACAGACGGATTGACGGACAATCGGACAGCGGGAGCTTAGCAATAGGGTCCCGTTGGCGCCCTTTGGGTACGGAACCCTAAATAACAGATGAAACAAGTGCAGAAGTGTCGTGTAACCCATTTGGACGAGCATATATTAATACCCAGAATACTACCGTCAGATAGCGAAACGCCAAGTTTTATGCACCGACACCGCCCGCTAGGTGAGTTTGTGCGGGGCAACAATGCGGTACGAAAAAAACTGCCGGCATCTGAGCAAAAGTTACGAGGACCCGTTAGGCGGGTTGTTGGTCATGAAAGTGTTAATGCATAAGTTACGATTACAGACGCTTTTTAAAACATCCCGACATTCAGATCTCAGAAAAGCTGTATGTATTCCCTATATTTGAGTTATTATAACGTACCTCGAAAGTCTACGCCGCAGCGTAGGCTTCGTAGCAGTCGTAGCAAACGCGATTTGACATAGCAGTCGTAGCACGAATGGGTGTTACACTCGCAGCTAGCGAGATTGGAGTTAGTGACTAGATTTTCATTTTCATTTAAATTAATCGATACCACTTAGAGTAGGACATTGAACAATGGTAAAACAATAACAAAAGTTGAAATTTGGGATATTTACTAAAATAAATAAAAGATATGCCTAATTGCTCACTGTACGAAGAACTCTTTGTCATATAAAAATTGCACAGTCAAAATAACATAATTCGAATCAATGCCAATTATAAACTTCGCGCAGGCACTTGGGCCTCCGGTACCAATAAGCCTTTGTGTTTGAAAAGCTGATCGAGAACGGCTATCGATAATTCCTATGCTTGAATTTAATCACGGTTAGGTTTTACTTAAAATTACCTCGTCTTAAGTTGATTCGAGTCGAACAGTTTTCCATACAAACAAAAGGAGGGTCATTATTTGCTTCCACGGCATAAATTTTATGTTGTGTTTTATTTTATACTTTGATACGTAATGTCTGTGCGAAACGACATGACAACTCTTAAAAAAGAAAAAAAAATGTTTACCTAATAACGTTTAGTTTCAAATTATACTAATAGATGGCACTGATCTTAAAAGCCGATCGTACATTAATTGAGGTTTTTTGATGCTTGTGCCATTTAGCGCGGACAAAATGTATTAAGCTGTAAAATAAAATATATTTCAAACATAATTGATGGCGCGGAATCAAATGATGATCATCTTTGTGTTTGTATTGGGAACCGAATTCCGAATCGCCTTAAGTTATGAGTTCGTGTCAGCAGAAACCGTAACGTCGTCTTTTAAATGGTGTACTTATGTTTACCGCACACATTATTACGGTTAAATTAATTTACACAAGTATTTACTATAAGAGCTCGTGCTTCGTTCTCAATTATAATGCAAATGTGAATCCTTGGGCGAGGAATGCTTTCTTGCGAGTGCTGAAGACTTGAAAAATAAATATGCATTCAGTACATACTTAAATGAACGTGTCTAGTGACGGACCGTATGTTTTTACTATTTACACGATAGTTCTTATTAAGCTGTGGAAATTGTGTTTATTCTTTAACCGTTTGTATGTGTGATTTATAAAAAAAAAAACGCTCCATTAGAGCAAAAAAATCTGTAAAAAAGATGCAAAAAGACTGCCTAAGTGTGTGGGCAGGCTATCTATCCAATCAAAACACAGACGAGGGTTTAAGTACAGCGAGTGCAAATGAGTGTTCGAAAATTCAGAGAGACGAAAATGCAGTCGCGTTTTTGAACTGTCACTTTAACCTAAATATTTGATGTATTTCCCTGACATATTGAATCATCAATTCCGTATAGCAGCGATAATAGAGCCTGGTGCATGACGTGTTGATTAGCTGCTCTTCAGGCGGTTTTAAGAGCTCTGCTTTAGTTCGCGTTATTTTACATGAGGCCCGTATTTGAATTTAAACCTAGCGTTAATTAAAGCTCCGAGATGATTAGGGAGACTGTTTTGCTGTAGATTAAGCATTAATATACGAGTATCATTCCAAATATACGTCGAAAATTTGCTGTGTACAGTATTTATTGACGTCATTGAGGCTAATATCAAGAGCCCTCCGGGGGATATTGGTTGCCAGTAAAATATATTTAGAATTTGCCGCCGCTTCTACTGCCACATAAGTAGGGCTGAGCAGACAATATCCTTCACTGACTTGAGGATTTATGAACAGGTGGCTTACTGTCAGAATCCACTGAGATGACGTTTATTCGATGGGTATCATTTAATCGATCAGCAAAATATTCATATTTTGATCAGCAGAAATATGTATTTGGTCAGCCAAAATAGCTAGTCGGTAAGCAACTTATGGTTAGCAAACATTTATAAATCAGGCTGCAATTAATGATATACTGAACTGCTCTAAATTATTTTGGTCAGCAAATTAAATACTTGAGCTGCATTAAGTGATCTACGGTTAATCAAATTTTGGTAAGCAATCAGTAGGTAAGCAAAATATTTCATTTGGTTCATCAAAATTAAAGGTGCAATAAAACCTAATTGGCATGCACAAAATGGGCGCAACTATTCTGCCGCAGTAACGCAAAAAGGCACATCTAAATAAAATTTTCGAGTTTACAATAAAATAAGCATATTTTATTAGAAAAACTTCTATTTCTAAAATAAAAAATGTCCGAGATATTCGACTTCAAAGTTGACAAATATTTAAGACGTAAAAATTTCGATGGATGTTGGTGTCATTATAACACCTATTTATTATTGTTTTATCGTATAGAATTCGCTAAAATAAGCATGTTTTATGGAAAAACTTTTCTCTGAAATCAAAAATAACCGAGATATTCGACTTCAAAGTTGAAAAAGTTGACATTCCGTATCTCCGGCGCTGCGGGAACAGCAGCCCTTCCGCCCTTGCATAACAACGCACGGTTACTTCGTCATGGCGGGCGAGGACTGCTCTCCCTCCGCGCCTCCGGCTCTATAAAAACACTCTAGGGCGCGCAATGCCGGCACGCGTCCTAACCAGCGAGAGCCCTAGATTTGGACTTTCGCAGGCTTTTTACATTTTATAGTGAGTAGTATCTTCAAAAATAGCAATACGGTAAAAATCACTGATAATTGATAAACACTACTACTTGACACTGACAGCTGACAATCACCGAATGACAAAACAAATACGCCCACGATTGGCTACTCGCGTCACGTGGTCTATTTCGCTCTGCCCACAGTACTGCTGATTTTTCAAACTAAACGCAATCCACGCATATTTTCTCTGCTAACCAATTGTAAAATCTTGCCGGCCAAGTAATTATTTTGCAGCTCGACTGTTTATTAGGCAGACAAATGATAAATAAAGCAGATTAATATTGGTTAAAATGTGAACCATTTTTAAATTATTTGCTGAACAAGAGTTGCTGCCCGATTTTTATTTATTGCCAGCCAAATCTTTGTATGCTGCCCAAATGATTTAACTGCTTATTTTTTTTGCGGATCAATTTTAATAACGGCTGACCAAAAAATTACTTTCCTTATTCGATATTCCATATAAATAACAATGTGTCACATAAGTATTTAATTCGTAACTTTTTTAGATACTGGGTAATGTAAGTCTAAATACAATAACGAATCGTATCTTTGAAAGTTTATTATAACTTACCAACTTAACTACACGCAGAGATATTCTGACATAAATTGTAGCTCTAAGGTGGACACTTATCACGTAAAAATTTAACAGAACTATTGACTACGGCGTAGATTTTCAGCTTACTTTCGGACTACTTTTTCTCATCTTTCGTAGTTCGCTGTTGATCAGTGATCGCGTTGAAATTTTGACAAGTCTGTAGAGTTGCGCTCAGGCCCATACACAGCCCTTTAGTGATCATTATAGTGATTTTATTTATGTTATTGCTTACCGCGTCAGTATATTCGATTAACACGATACTTCATCGAAATATGTTTTATTGAGAAGTCGATCGGCAGTCTGAGTAAATACCATCCACTCGTTTCTACATAAACATCAGTGCACTTGGTATAGTTTGTTCTTATCTCTTAAAGTACGCTCGAGAGAAAATGTTCCGGGTTATTTTAAATGTAATAATATCTTGTAAAATCGTTTTTATTTGCATTTTATTAAATACTGTTCATAGTGCAATTCATTCATTTTAGAGATATTATATTTTGCGTTAGTGACCCGGAATATTGGCTCTCGTGTGTAGTTCTCCTTATTCTGAGGTTGTAAGCCACTCGGACTTGCCCTGTTCGTTAGTATATTTCTATAGTAGTGTAGTCCCCAGCGTAGGTAAGTGCATTGTTCTTCATTTGGCTTTTTTAAGGATTTCGGCAATACTCGACAAACCTCTTGACTGGTTTAAGTATCCAAACTTCTCTTGATTTCACACAAAAGCCACAGGATGAATAAATACAGGCACAACAAAAGGTTTGAGCAGTCAAACAAATAATTGCAAAATATAACTTTTCATGTACGACCTTTGTTGAGGAACTCTAAAATCACGTTGCATATACAAATTATTAGTTATTTTGTATTAGGTTATCGATGCTTGTATATACAAATTATATTTCGAAATGCTTATTTTTATCATTAAACTGTTGCTAATGAAATAACCAAAAACATAAATAAGGATGAGTTTCTTTCAAAAATTGTATGTTTCAGACATACACGTGCT
This sequence comes from Eudemis profundana, assembly GCA_947034925.1. Taxonomy (NCBI): domain Eukaryota; kingdom Metazoa; phylum Arthropoda; class Insecta; order Lepidoptera; family Tortricidae; genus Eudemis; species Eudemis profundana. Next base: position 36,373,830 of record OX344794.1, read on the forward strand.
TTTTGCCGATTGTACCTTTTTTTGAATTGTCTGAAACTGCATATCAAGACCGTAGGGCCAGCTCTATAGTACAATTTTAGCCGTCAACGTATAACGTCAGTAAGTGGTTGTAATGTAGTTTCCAAGATTTGACCCACACAAAATACTAACAACGCAAGTTAAAAAAAGCCTGTACAAATGGGCTAGGTTCGCATGGTACTAAAAGAAGTAATTTCGGAATACGTAACAAGTTTGACTGTAGATTGTTGACATTGAAATCATTGTATAAACCACTCACTGTGGTTTAAAACTAGCAGTTTTGTCAAACAACCAACAAATTTATTCTACTTAAAATCATCAATAGACTTAATCTCAATGTATCTTCTCGACCTATAAACCAAGCAGAATATTACAAAGAACCACAGAGATAATTAACTTCTCTGCTGCTGACTAAGACCAATATCGCTACCAATTGCTGTTGTTGGCATTTTCTTTTACAAAGGAAACTAGCACGAGTTAATAACTGACGAGTTATTATTTGTTTCCTGATAGAAAATAAAATATTCAAGTTGAATTACAGTTTGTGTTCGAGAACATTTATTTTTATTATTTTCAAAAACGCGAGTGAATACGAAACTGAACCGTTCAAATGTTAATAAAACGAATCACACTTTATTTTGGCGCAGTCATTACAGGAAGTGAATTGCGCGGACGACTTTCTCATTTCCTGAAAATATTCCTGGCGTTGACCAAGCTTCGTATTATGAAAAAATTAATTTTCTGTGTATATAGCTTACTCGTTGAATAGGTATTCATTGTAATCTTGTCATGTAGCTTATTTTTGGACAGCGTAGAAGTATTTGTAGAGCTTTAGCTTAGTTGGTAGTGACCCTGCCTAAGAAGCAGGAGGTCCTGGGTTCGAATCCCAGTAAGGGCATTTATTTGTGTGATAAGCACGAATATTTGTTCCTGAGTCATGGATGTTTTCTGTGTATTTAAGTATTTGTATCTATTAAATATATCGTCGTCTAGTTTCCATAACACAAGACTTATTGAGCTTACTATGGGGCTAGTTCGATTTGTGTAAGATTGTCCCCTAATATTTATTTATTTATTTAATATAGCAAAAGGGGTCACCAACCTGCAAGGCCATAGGTAATATTAGACAACCCATCGGATTCCATGAATCAAAAACAATTATGGTCTTTTTAGTATTGATGCTTATAAAGTAAACGGTCAAATGCGATTCGAATCGCAAACGAAGGGTTCCGTACCAGCGCCAAGCAAATAAACGCCAAAAACACATTTCTTATTTGAGGACCCTCTTTTATTTTAAATTTTATTTTGTTTTAATTAATTGTAGTTACTTGTTTTGTTTTTATTGCTGCAATAGAAATACACATTCTGTGAAAATTGCAAGTCTTTACCTAATACGGTTCCAAAGATATAGCCTCGTGACAGATGGGCATATCCTCCACTGTCCAGTAGAGGTTTAGGTAATAGTCCATTGGCACCCTCGGAAACGGAACCCTAGACACAGATGACAAGTAATGTGAAGTCTTTCAGAACCAGAGATAAAATGGTTGGGATGGAAAAACATGATGCTGTCTGGCCGGAAAACTTGAAGCGGAGCTTATCCACAGTAGGTACCTACGAGTAAATATGTGACTGACGCGTCAAGTGCGCTACTGATGCGTCAAGAAATGTGCTGCTATTGGCACAAAATAATTAATAGTACTACGAACAGAAGTTTATCTTTCTAACAAAACTGACGTTCGGATTTGACTACCGGACAGAACGCACCGCATCCGATCGTCTCTCTCACAACACGTGCTCTTTCTGGTCGCTGATAGCTAAGCCCCTTCGCGGAGTGGTAAAATTTGGTACCTACTACAAGCCACGCGGCGAAATCGCGGAGTGATCCATTCCTGCTATTGGTTTATATATCCATACTTGTAAGGTCCGACTGCGACAGCTTTTTTAATTTAGCTGAGACCGAGACCGAGAAAAGAACAATTTCTCGGCCAACATCGAGCCCGAGACAGGGAAAAAATTGTTTTCTATCATGTAATTGCTTTATTTCTTCCTACTAATCGTATAAGTTCATGCATCTATTATACAAACATAACTTTTTATTTATGAAAAGTTATGTTTAGATGTTAAATAACAGCTTCTCATAACCTAATAGCTCAATTTTCCTTAAACAAAACGACATAACCGCCATTCGTTTTCTATGAAAATAAGCTTTCTTGTGACGGAAATGTATGTAATAGTTACTCATGTGAGTGATCTTGAAACGGATTTGTTATAATAGGGTATTTGACAACAATCAAAATAAATTAATTAACTCTAACCAGAAAATTACGCTCCCAAAACAGCCTGGATAAAATCATTCAAACTTATTTTCGTGCCACCAACGATTTTACAATGACGATTGACGATAACTAAAAATAAAGCACCATGTTGAGCATGACGTCACAAGTTAGTATTTCATTCCAAACTGCATACTTTCGGAGCATTTGGACACTTCATAAAAAGAAGCTGATTTGAACTGTCATCACAAGTAGCCTATTGTTTTAAGTAATATCTGAAGCATTAAAAACTACTTTTAACGTCATGTTTTCAATACTGGAAATGAAACTTGGTGCCAACTTAATAAAATTATTTATTTCTGCAAGTAGGCCCCTCAAGGGCTCTTTTACATGCCTCATCTCTTCTTTTCTTTTGGCGCTTCGGGTAGTTTTTTTTAATATTAATTGATTTAAACGCCTTTACTACATCCGAGGTACTAACATGTTCAAAATAAAAGCATTTACTACATTCTGGGGCGTTATCTTTTAACAGCGTGACGGCAGACGAAGGTTATGAATTTAAATACTTAGTTGTGGATACTGGTATCTCGGTAAAAAAAGTTTCAAATTCTGTTGCTACTTCTAGACTGGAATCTACAATTTTGCCATTAATTTTTAGTTTAAGATCATTAGATCATTAACTGTGTGCTTCGATCGAACAGTCTCCACATTAATTACTTTCCACGTTGCTTTAATAATATCAGAGCTATTTCTTATTTTCTGGATTAAATAATTACGCTTAGCTAAATGACAATCTATCTTAAATATCTTCGAATATTGTTTAACATGTTCTTTAAATTCATCACTCGCATTGAACCGCCGTTCCTCATACGAGGCATACAGTTCCTGTCTACGTTTATGTAAGTCCACAGTAGCCCACTCACTAAATACTGGTGCACCACTAACCACGACCGATTTGGAAGTAAATATTGCATTATAGTGTTCAATAAAGGAGTGAAAGAATGAATTGTACATGTCGTTAGGAGTCTTGTCGGAAGATAAAAAGGGTAGCGCCTGAATTAGACTATGTTTCATTCGTTCCACACGGTCCGTAGTTACTGGTACAAAAGTAATTTGTTTTCTCAAGATATTATTCCTTAATGATTCAAATACAATTAATTGACCTAAATAATCTGATTCTAATTTGCTGATTACACTTTTGGTGTTAGGAAGAATATCAGTGAAAATGTTATCAATACAGGTGGCGCTAGAAGCAGTCACTCTAGTTGGCTCCATAAATATGTGTTTGAGAGTACAAGCGTTGAAAAGATTCAACAATCTGACACTTAATGTTGAATTTTCCAAAACATTTACATTGAAGTCGCCGCATATAAGTAATTTCTTACTAGAAGTAGCAATTATTTTATGAAGCACCGATTCCATTACGTTTTCAAAGAGTTCAAATCACTTAATGGCGGCCTATAGACACAAACAACAATAAATTGATCTAATTCTACGGCACTTAGTTCTATGGTCCGTTCAACAGACAAGGATACAATATCCTTGCGTTCCTTAAATTTTAATTGTCTATTTAATATGATTAATGACCCACCATGTATGGAACTTAGTCTGGTGAACGAAATATCCACCTGGTGAACCTTAAATTGAGGCATTAGTTCATTATTTTCTAACCAATGTCTATATGGTAATCGTTCGAGTTCAGTTTGCAAGTCTTTTTCTCTAATGCACTGAATGTTTTGATGAACCAGGTGGATATGATTTTTATGTTTGCAGCATTTCTCATTAGATTTATTTAGAACTAAATTGCCAGAGACAGAGTACTCCTGTGCCTTAAGATTTAATTTAAATTGTTGGTTATAATTGGAACCAACTCTAAGTTCACACTACTGGACTGCTCAATAGGAGCAGAACCTGCCAAATTCTCTTCAGAAATGTCGAATAAATATGATAGCGACAAAGCCATTTGTCTTTTATAATAATGAGAAAGGTAAAACTTACCTTTAGTCAAAAATACTTTACTTACATATTTCTTTGTGTCTATTATGGTAAACTTACTACTATATGCACAAAAATTATACATATACATATTCAAGTTATATATATATAAATAGGAACCTAATATGAAAATTTAACCGTGGTTTCATAAATTATCGTAGTGAAAGGTCTTCAAAACACGCGCACCTCGGTAGCACCTAAGTACATAATTCACAGGCTCATCACGTAATTGCATATTTGTTAATGACACATTGTTTTTCTGCGTATTGCGACCCCTTCGTCCGCTGGGCTGGCCACGTTATACACCCTGAGAGAAATATGTTTAGAGAACCCTTTATATATATATAAGACCTAAGTAAATATTTGATCCATTTTTCCCGTCATTGTCTGACAGGTTCAGAGGTGAGAGCGAGGTGTTTTTGACACACTGGCAATAGCAAGTTTCTTCCAAAGTGGAATTAAATTCGGTTTGATTTATGACGTTTTAATAACTCCCGCCTAATGACAGTAGATTCTAATCTACTTAACCTAACATAAGGACAGCCATTAGGCGGGAATTTTTAAAACGTCATGGACAAGATATTTCGTCTAATATCAGCCAAATCTTCCATGAGGTCTTCCAATTACAAATGGAATCCAGATATTATATTAAGGTTTGAAAAACGGGGAACGTTTTTTGAGTGAAATCAATCAATGGATCTTTTGCTCCTTTATAATCCCGGCTTTCAATTCTATCGCATCAAAAACGAACATGTTAAATGTATGAATGAGTTTAGGACTGCCTAGAAAAATATCCACTGCGCAAACTTTCCCACAAATCTCAAGATTTACTTACGTCACTAGTCCATGCCTGAGAAGGTAAAGATGTATAGGAAATAGTTTGCGTTGGTCCCTACAGACCGAAGACGTGAACACATATTAAAGTTATATTATGGTACCCCACTTACAGAATCAATATCTGCTCCGGACAGATTTACACTTAATGAATTAATTAATTCGGTCCTACCAATAGACCTTTGAACTCGGAACGAACTTAATCAATCTAGAGTCGATAAAACTTTGGTATTTTTGGTTTCATTAAATGGTTATACATATATTGGTTTGATCAGGGAACCTGTTCCTAACTTAGCAGATTATTTTCTGATATCATAACTTTTGATAGCAGATAAGAATTTGGCCCATTATTAGGGTTATGAACCCAAAGGAAGCCAACGGAACCCTATTATTAAGACTCCGCTGTCCACCTGTCCCTCTGTTACAGGGCTTTTAAACCGTAAGAGGCAGGTAGAGACTTGAAATTTTCGCAGAAAGTGTATTTCTATTATCGCTATAATTAACAACAAATAATAAAAACAAAATAAAATTAAAAATAAATGGACCCCATTTAATATAGACTTCCATACAAGAATGGTGTTTTTTGCTCGTCGGTGATACGAAACCTTTCGTGTGCTTTTTTCTTTTCTTTTTTGGGATTTTCGTTACATGATTTTATCCATTCATGATTTTGTTAGGATTTTTCGTCTTTATGGGTTTCTGAATTTTAGGTGACAAATATAGCCACTCACTTGCTTACTATTTTCAGTTCATATCTATGCTATATTAACATATCGGTGAACACATAACAGGTAGCTACCAAAAGCAAGTGAGTAAATAACCAAAATCAAATAGTCACTAAGAAATGATAACATGGCATGGTACTAAATGATAGGATGTAATTCTGTAAATTTAATCAGCGAGAGAGATTATCTCAAGGAGTAAAACACGTCAAACTGCCTTTATTAATTTTGACATTGTTTCGTATTAGTTAGCAAGAGCTCTAATAATTAATAATGCTAGAACAAATAAAAAATATGCTATTATCTGGCTACCCTTGAAACCTATTTTCTAATCTAATAACCACGTTTACTTTCCTAAACGTACTTCACTATCTCTCCACTTGAGCTTTCGAACTTCCCCGTTTAAATAATACCGTAGGTACTTCAAGTGGTGTGCCGGAACTTTCACTAGTAACTCACGCCTGCAACTTTTAATGTAGTTTAGAAAGCATTTTCAAATAAACGTCAATATTAAAATTCTATTAATACATTTCCTTTTATTTGACGTTCTTTGAAAAAGTACGTTCCCGGTATTGGCTTAGTATGAAATCCCATCTCACCCCAACTAGGAGGGACTACGGGGTGAGGAGGGATTTTGTGTTTATCGTTAAAGTTATGAAATGGAACTACCTAAAATCATAAAAAAACTAAAACACAAACGAACGGATTTATTATACTTATATACAATTCAGTTTGCATATGTAAAAATAAAATGTTATCGAGTGTTGAATGTCAATTTTGTCCCTATACACCCTGTTTTACGGTACTAGGCTTTGCTGAAATAATTTCATAGATTTCTTCAGTAAAAGGGACATATATTTGGTGATGATATGCAATAAATGTTTAACGTCATAAAAACAATGTTCTACTGTGTATTAAAGATACTAATCAATTAGCTATGCATATACTTGAGGATTCTTCTCGTTACCATTCAAGCTAGTGACATAAATGGGTGGTAGGTATACGAGTTCTTTACTTAGAGAATGTAAAAGTACGATTACGATGAACTTCAAACGTAAGTACGAGTAGCTGGTACTTAAATAACTGTGTTATCGCTTAAGCTTGCCTAGTTATTTTAGGGCGCCAATTTTATATTAAAATCACCCACTACTTTATGTGAAACTGACTGCAACGGTACCTACACTAAAAAGATAAAAAAATCTGAAAATTTAATAAAGTTCTCACTACGTCCCATTTGATTCCATTTGTAAATTAAATTTGCTATTAATATGTGGAAGTACCAAATGCTGTGAGTCGTATGCTCTTGTGTGGGTATTATTTACGTATTTGCTGTACAGAGCTGAATATTTGCGAGCGGGCACTGGCAGCGTGGCGCTTACGTTTGCCTTTCAAACTTTATGTTTGCTTTATGCGAGGCTAACGGTAATTTCACTTTTATTTGAATTTTAATACAGTCAAACTGACTGACTTACTGGCTTATCAACGCACAGCCGAAACTACTGAAGGTAGAAACTTGATTTTTTTACAGTAGGGTGGTTGTATAAGTAACAGGTGGTTTATGAAGTGCATTTAATTTTTTAGAAATAATCCTTAAATGGACTACAGAATTGATTTTCGCGGTAAATGTGCATTGTGCAGATTTGGGCCCAATATTTGAGGGTTTTGTTTAATGACTACCAAGTTTATGAACAAATCTCAGAAACTATTTATAAAGATTAATGGCCTAATTATAATTTACACCGCAGACGAAGTCGCGGGCATAAGCTAGTGTGATATAAGTTCCGTTCACTAAATGATCCATATCTATCGACGTGGAATCGACTTAAGCCGATCAGAAAAGTTTTATGGCCAAACAATAAGAGCGAAAAAGACGTCGTCGCCGTCGGGGCCAATAGGCCACGCTCGCCGAGCCCAACGACATCGTTTTCACTTCCGCGTCGATAATGTGGGGAGATCGGTGCTCTCCACTCGCTCACTTCACGTGTGATGTATTTTTTCTTACACGTAAAAAACCTATTGATGTAGGGATGAAAAGCTTCCGGTTGAAATGCACGATGAGTGATGATAGATGTATAAGGATAATTCTTGAAGGACGTTATATCTCTGGCCACTAATATTCAGAAGATTCTGCCACATTAAAATGGCCTAGCAATGGCAATGGATGGATAGGTTATTATGCCATACTTGGCCATAAAGTTGGTTTTACCGCACGCTACGCGTACGGAAAAAGCCGCTTTCTGGTCAAGTGGAGACGTAGAATGATGTACACAACACGGGAGGTAGGTAATAAAGAAAGCCGTCGATCGCATATTTACGTCCCTCGCATGCAGCGCGGGCCGCAAACATCTGCGCTCTCGGCCTTTCTTTGTTTTACCACCCTAGTTGTGTAATGTACTATTAAAGGGTCGGCAACACGCACGTAATGTCGCTTGTTGCAAGCGTCCATAGGCTGCGGTGACTGCTTACCAGTAGCGTGGCGTCCAAAGAACTCGATTCCTACCGGCTTGCCTAATATCAGGCATTTGACCACCTTATTCTAAGGAAAATGTACACTAAATCTGCATCGGCTTGCCCAAGGATATCTTATAGGCCACGCAGTGGCGTCGCGAGGGTGGTGTAGGAAGGGCACGTGCCAACAAGGTGGGGGGGGGGGGGGGGCAAAAACGAAATTTACTAACTACCTATACAAAAATACCATCAATCCAAATTCGCAAACGTTGCGAAATAACCCCCCCCGCCGCAATTTAAGATGGATTTTCTGCCCTGGGTGGGTGTCCAAGAAACAAAGGGGCGCTGCGTGCCCTGGGCGTGCGTGCCCTGGGCGCCGTTTTTCACGCCACTGCTGCTTACCATTAGGCAGGCCGTATGCTTGTTTGCCACCCTAGTTTAAAAAAGAGGGGACACCACGAAATGGTCACCATAGTAGTGGTAGAGCAATTAACGGAATATACAGCGTGAAAACATCAATATGTATCGGTGAATTCTCTTCAACCACTTAAATAAAACTGAAAGTAACAAGTCATTCAGTTACAAGTATCGTAAGTACATAGTGAAAAGTTTATATTCTCGGTCATCAGCCACAGTCTTTCAGCTGCTGCCAACCATCCTGTGAATATGATCACACTACCTAGTTTAGAGAGAGACGTACTTATTCTTCTTTTGCTGAGACCCGGTCGCGATGTACCTTTTTCCTGAAGACAACTAACTATATCCTCACAAATAAAGCAACTCACAAAATGAGTACAGAGTACAGACGTAACTAGGCTAATTTTAACCTCAGGTTATTATATTACAGAAAACATCCGCAAAAAGGTGATTTTTAAGGGTATATAAACTGCTTCACTACTTACGGCGATTCTGGACTGAATGGTTAGTTTCTCGGTTTAAAGGTATTGTCTCTCAAGTGCGGAAAGTATGTAATTTCTCACGAGTCCCGTGGTGTGACAAGACAACGTGGTGTGACGGGACGACAGTTTTTTTTAATACATTTGCGAAAAAATACCGATGAATCAAAAATATGGCATCGGCTGTCACCATTCAGCCAAATCAAAAGAAATTGTTTTGGGCAAAAACATACACTCATATGATAATTTAAGCATTAAGTAGCAATAAAAATGTTTATTATTTTATACACTCGGCGTCAAAAAAATCGCACAAATACGAAAATCAGCTACAAGCAAAAATAACTCGTAACTTATTTATTGTACTGTAACATGTGAGGGTGTAGCCGGTGGAGCATTGAAGAATAAAGGCACTTGATAATTTAGTATTATATATTTCCGAAAGAATACAAGATGTTGGTTTGGTAGCGCTCAGATGAGAACTGAATCAATATTTAATACCTAAACATTACGTTAGACTGACAGATAGGTATTTGAATCTTTAAAGTTTCTTTATAATTCATCAGTAGAGACGGCCAGTCTCTACATATCTTCCCCTCCTGGGTGAGATAGGAGCCTACCAAAGGATCCTAGCTAAATCCGCCCTAGCAAATACCTGCCTAACCATGATCGATAAAACGCCACCAAATTTTACATCGAACCCTACCTATCTATCGATCGAAAACCCTAGCAAAGTTGAAAGCTTAATGATCCTACCTGCGGAGGCAAGGAATTGACAAAAGGGGACAAGTCTCTTACTATGAGATGGCACGCTTCAGATCAGCAATGGATAGGAGCAACTATTTACATTAAAACAACAAAACAATCCAATTGCCTTTCAGAAGGTTGCCTCAACTAGGCAAAACCTCAGCAAAAGCCTAGTAGCTTGTCCTATCCTACCTGCCTAACTCTAACTCTAATCACAAGAGCCCCTGTCAACTTTTAAAAGCAAGTGTATGCCTTCTAACGATCACGAATGACCATCGGAATGCCAAGCACTGACTTCGAAAAACTGAATTGATTCGATATAACTTTACCCATCGAAAACTTGAATGCCTGAATGAAACACGCGAAACTTAAACGAAAAATCGAACGAAGGAGCCGCGGTGCGTTAGGGAAGACGTCAAGTCTTCATGTTGTCGCGCACCGTCGAAGCTCTCCATCCTTCTGCGCTGCTTGGCATTCGCTCGGTCCACTGTAGCTTGCTTTTACAAGCGAGTTGGTAGGTAGCTCGTCCATTGCATCGTGACACGAATACATGCAAAAAATAAACAGTATTAGAACACATTCTAGTTATAAGCTTAAATATTCCTAAAATCCTAACTAATCGAACATCATTCTGTCGTTTTCACTATTAGTACGCTATTCGCAGAAATTGCTCACCTAACCCTAAGTAATGTATACGTATGTATATATTTATACATTATTATGAGTAAAACTAATCTAACTCCGCGAAATATTCACAATAAACTGAAATAAACATCTATTTATACACATTTTATGTTGAAATTCATTCACATGACAACATAATGACATCGCGTTGTCATGACGGGAAAATGTGAAAAATATAATTAAATTTTCACCGAATTCTAGCAAAATCGCATCGAACCATTAATTACATCTACGCATATTCATCATCGTCTCCATAACTTCAATTCGCTCGTCGACAGCTTCATATAGCATCTAAACGCTTCGCAACTCACATATTATATCGCTCCTCATCGTCGCGCTACGAACAAAATATTAGTAATCACATTTCATAATGCTCCTAAGCATTGTAACGCACCTTAAATAACGCATCCTCATCGCTGCGGCGCTGAAGATGGGGGTACATATGCCCGCATCCTCGAGACGCCTGCACGCGTTCGCTCCCTTTGCGCCATGCATCGCCCATAGCATAGCGCGCCACGAATTCTCCTCTGGCCGCCTCTCGACGTGCTCCACACGCACGCTGATAATCCTTCGCTCTTCAGAGCCACTCGCTCGCGGTACGCCCCCCGCACCTCCACCATGTAACATGTGAGGGTGTAGCCGGTGGAGCATTGAAGAATAAAGGCACTTGATAATTTAGTATTATATATTTCCGAAAGAATACAAGATGTTGGTTTGGTAGCGCTCAGATGAGAACTGAATCAATATTTAATACATAAACATTACGTTAGACTGACAGATAGGTATTTGAATCTTTAAAGTTTCTTTATAATTCATCAGTAGAGACGGCCAGTCTCTACAGTACCCTATTAATATTGGTATCGATTGAGCTTGTTTAATGCTCTTTCAATTAAAAAGATGTGAAACACGCGTTGTACTAGTAATATCTACCGATATTTAATCGCACATATGCGTGGTGAGCTCGTGTCGTATGGCATGCTCCGTCTAGTGGAGGTGGTCTGTGACCTTACCACACGTTTAAACAAGTTTGTATTGGTCAATCGTGTCTTAATTGCTATCCAGACTTCCCAAGTAGCACAGATAGCTGTATAACTACCCACCTTTAGACCTATTTAAAGCTTTATGCTTATTAAGAGTGTTTTAAGAACTCACCGGTGAACCTGTAGCTGCATAACAGCGATCAGTCAATATTAAAACGGCTTAGACTGAATAAGAGCTGAATAACGGCCCACAAAACCACCATTAATACGCTTAGAGTGCTATAAAGGTATATTTTTAACGTCTTTATTCAGCTTTTAACATATTCCAATGCTTTAACTGTAATAAGAGCTGTTTAGTGGGTAATTTTACGCTTAGTGCTGTATAAGGAGGTATTTGTGAACTTATATTTCGCTGACTTATTAAGGGAGCACATGTGAGCTGTTATGCAGCCAATAGTCGTATAATGGTTCATTTGTGGCGCATAACACAGCTTATTGTTGAACATATCTACCGTTAATCAGCTTTTATACTGCTATTGATACTATCTGCATAGTAGCTGTTTAAACATTCACTATAGGCCTCGTAGTTATTTAGGGACTCACTTGTGTACAGAATTAACGGCTTAGACTTAGTAGTGGTTCACATAAGGTATCTTTAAACAGCCTTTTGCTGAATATTAGACTACAAACGGTTCACATCGGTATTTACATCAAACCACCATTTTATTGTATAACCTATAAATATTTTGATTCATTTTCCAACTTTTATGATATTATTATGCCTGAATTATGAATGTAATGCTTTCGTTTTTACTTCCTAATATACTAATAATAACTTATAATCTTTAAAACTCTGTTCAAAGCTCTGAAAATTGTTCACCAAGTTTTTATGAAGGTTTATTTACATCACATAATTAATTAAAAACTGAATATTTTCATGGCCCACTAAAATTTTCTTAGACAATATGTATCCATAATGTCAGTAAATTTGCATCCCCAAACAGTTTCTTCGAATTATGACTGTATTCACCATCATCATATGAGATTGTATACACCATCCGCCATTAAGACAATTAACTCGCACGTCAAAGATAAAATGTTTGCTTCATTCCTACGTTAATTTCATTAATGTACACTTTTATACAGACCTTCGTCAGCTAGAGCCGGTTTAAAAGAAATAAAAGAGTGTACATGTGACACAATTTCTGAATAAAGGGTAACATGTTACCTCTTATTCAGTCGATATACAGCTCATATGACTGGTGTTACCCTTTATACCGCTGTTATGTTGCTGTTATACCGCTCTTAAGCAGCAGTGTGAACTTAAAGCTGAATAATTTGTGCCCAAATAGGAGGTATAAGAGCTGTATAACCGGTTATACAGCTCTTATACAGCTTCCTTATATAGCTTTAAACGTAATTTAAACCAATTATTCAGCTGTTATACAGCTTTGTGTGCTACTTGGGTTGTTAAAGATTACATCTAAAGAGAATAAGCAAGGAATTATTATTTTTATTAGTTCGTGACTGACTCACACTCCCCGTTGATGTATTAAACACAATTAAAGTCGTTGTCACTAAGAGCCTAACTAACTCCTCACGCTTGATTTGAAGCTCATTATGCAAAGTGCTGCCAGCTACAAAATCGTCCCTATTCTATCTCAACCTCGTATAGGACCGTATAATTTGATGGGAAAAGCACTCGTGTACAGATTGAAAAAAAAATCGGTCAGTTACGAGGTTGAGAAAGTATAGTTCCGACATGTGAGTGGCCGAATGTTAAACGAGAGTTTTTATCACATAGAACTTTTGATGGATTTCCATCCAATATCGAGAAACGGAATCGGATGCCGAACAAAAACTCCAGTCAAGCGGCACTTATAGTTTTGTGTTACAGACTACGTTCGAAGAATTGGTCACCCATTACGTAGGTATGTTTTTACCCGACTGCGGCGAACCCCAAAAGGAGGGTTATATGTTCGACCTGTATGTATGTATGTATGTCCGTTCCTGTGTCCGCTCATAACTACTCAACGACATACCCGATTTTGATAAATGATACATCATTAGTATCGACTTTATGACGCGAGTGTCAAATTTGTAAAAAATTAACAAAACGGGGGATTTATGCACTTTAATACCCGTTATTTTATGCACCAAAGTCGGGTTTTTTTAAGTAAAAATGTGGTTCAGAATAAGTACGTACACCGTGGACCCTGTAATAAGAGCAAATAATTAAAACGTAGATTCTACTCCTCAAACATTGCAACTTTTGTTCAATCACTTTTAAAAATTATGTAGACTTAAGATTTTCTCTTTTTCACAACTAATTAAACATTGATATATTTTAAAACAATGTTTAATTAATTGTGTTTTTTTTTTCTGTTTTTGTATTTGCCAATTGTTTTGACACTTAAAGACCATTTACATCTCTAAGAAAAAATGGTTTTAATTTTTTTTAAGTTTTATCATGTGAGTCACAGAATTTTTTTACAATTCTGTAAGATATTTATTACATAAGTATTCTCAATTTGTATTTTGACGTTTGGAGATATTCTACATCTCCAAAACATAATATTTGGACAATGGAGACTCTTTACATCTCCATTAATTTTAGCATCAATTTATTTTCAATATTTTATTTGTCTTGTTTGGACGCATAGAGAGCCCCTTTACATCTCTATAAATGTTTAATAAATTAATAATAAATAATAAATTAATAAATATTAGGGGACAATCTTACACAAATCGAACTAGCCCCATTGTAAGCTCAATAAGGCTTGTGTTATGGATACTAGACGACGATATATTTAATAGATACATACATACAAATACTTAAATACATAGAAAACATCCATGACTCAGGAACAAATATTCGTGCTCATCACACAAATAAATGCCCTTACCGGGATTCGAACCCAGGACCTCTTGCTTCATAGGCAGGGTCACTACCAACTAAGCTAAAGCGGTCGTCAAATAAAAAATGTTGTTGTTACACTTGTATAATGGTGTAAAAGAGAAACTGGTGAGTTTCTTCCGGCGCTTCTTCTCACCAGAAGGTCATTACCCGAAGCGCCAAAAGAAAAGAATATAAGACATGTAAAAGAGCCCTTGAGGGCCTACTTGCAGAAATAAATTATTTTATTTTATTTTGAATTACATAGTGTTTCAATGAAAAAAATGAAAATGGGAATTAAATGCTTTTCAATGTATGCTAACATCAGTCTAATTGACGTCGCTTGTCATGCTACAAACATAAAAGAATTCGCAATACATTGAGTCTTCAAATAAATTTCAAAGTGTACTAAAAATCAAGATATAAGCTATTTAAGTATTAATGTGCAAGAACAAAATATGTTGTTCAGTTTGAGGAGTACATATTTTAATTATTTGCTCCTATTGCAGGGCCCACCATGTACACAATACGGGCGCGCAGAACGCAGAACGCGCGCAGTGCTCCTATTGATCCCGATTTTATTAGAATGTTAATTTAGTGGCCGAACGATCGGTGGAGTTTAATTAATCAGCCGTCCTTCAATGCGTCAAGCTCAATAAGAGTCTTTTTCTACTCCTGTACTGTTATCTGTCTTTTACTTGGTCACGAACACTAATATAAGAACATACATAATATGAGTTCAGAGAAGTCTATACTCTATTCCCCATAACAGCACTAGTGTCGTTATAGTCACTTTACGTTATTGCTAGCATCCACAGACTTCTAAATCTAGGTTAAACTTAGGTCAAGGATTAAGCGCTCAATTCTAACTTCACGATAAAAATTCACAACTACCAACTTAACAAACAATTAAATTCCTACGATTCTTAAGAAAAACAAAACTTTCCGAATTAAATTAATTGATGCCAACATATTACCATAGACACATAGACATATAGATACTTACTGTCATGCCGGCTGTACACACTCGGAGAGACCAGACGAGACACGCGTGACGTCCTTTTCTTACTCACATCGTGGGAACGTGCGCGTGCGTGTCTCGCCTGGTCTCTCCGAGTGTGTACAGCCGGCGTCAGACAATATGTCATATTCACCTTGTTCGGGAGCTGTTTAATTAGGTATGTATTTTATATTTTAACCTAGTCGTAGAAAAAGTATTGTATGCAACGTTGTATAATTAAGTCAAAAAACGCTCATTGCGTCTCTATTTGCGATACTCGCCGCATTCGCGGCTCGTATCGCAACTCACGCAATTCGCATTTTTTGAACCTTCTTATACAACTGTTGCATAAAATACTATAAACATTCAGTGTCTGGGTCGCAAGCTAATGATAAATAATATGACTTTGTCGTTAATAAAGGGTCATACATAATTTTGCCATACGATTTTTCATATTTCAGGAAGCCCCCATGCCTTTCCTATTTTTTTAACATGACATACATAGGTGGTCGCGTTTGGTAACCCCTTTAACTTTGACGTAATTTATGGATGGCCTCTAAGGACACTGTAAGTAAATGTATATGTCTCAAGGAATTCGCTCGAAATACGTAATTTATGCAGTTTTATTGAATACATTATAGGGTTGGTGCACGGGAATAACAGCAGCGTGTTTTCTGAAAAGGCTATTGTTATAATTTTAGACGTCTACCCTGCCCATGAACCGCGAGAGATGCATAAATTAACAGTTTTGATCAACGGCCCGGCCCGTTTACATTTCCCAAAAAACAGACACTAACATTTATAGGGTTACGTACCAAAATCCTTTTGTTTTTATAATAGACCTTGCCTTCCCTATATTGAATTTTACAGCAAAATGTAGTTACTATATATGGATCAGAAAATACCAAAATGAATGTATCAGAAAATGCCATAAAAAAGTCATAAGGGTTGTAAAGATTGTGACATCAAGATTTTACAAATAATCGTCTAAAAAAATCAAAAGATATTCGCAGAATGCTAAAAATAGAAGAATAGAATAGAGAACATTTATTAAACAACGTATTATACAACAATTACATCTAAAGACTAACAAGGAAAGGTACCCAACTGTCCGGCTCCGATCTGATTTATTTTGATATATGTTAGAGAGTAGTCTAAAATAATAGACACGTATTTTTTTAGCTGCCCAATCTCAACCTATTGGGACAAACTGACCTCCAAAGTTCTGAAAAGTGACTAAACCCTCTATATACAGAAAAAATCACCGTCAAAGGGCTCAAACTTTGAAGGGTGTTTTTTTAGGAAAATATGAGTTTGAGCCGATATAACGAAACACGTGCTTATTATTTTTTCATGTTCTCAAACATAATATCAATTATAACCAGTAATTAACTAGCAACTTGCTTTTTTTTTTGTAGAAGTTGGAGTTTAGTCACTTTTCAGTACTTTGGAGGTCAGTTTGTCCCAATAGATTGAGATTGGGCAGCTAAAAAAAAATGTGTCTTTTATTTTAGACTACTCTCTAACATATCGTCGACCGTAGGCTGAATTACGGTAAGGGACATTGTTTTGCCTGTCCCTTACCGTAATTCAGCCTACGGTCGACGATATATCAAAATAAATCAGATCTGAGCCGGACAGTTGGGTACCTTTCCTTGTAAGATATACAATTAGAGACCTATGTCTGAACTAGGATTCCCTGTATTTCAGTCAAAAGGGACTATCAAAAATTTGTATCTAATACTAAATATTTACCATACTAAATATGCAGGTTAATACAAACCAAATCTTATTAACTAGTATCACTTTGAATCAATGCGACATGCTAGCATCTGCGTTAGCAGAGTTGTTGTAAACTGGGCCAAAATCGATGTTGCATTCTTCAAGTTTGTTTTTATTTCATTTAAAGGTTATAGGCGTACGATTGGTATTTTACTAGTTTTCGAAACTGTGTAAGTAGGAAATCTCAGTAGTATGTCACTTAGGCGTCTTCATAGTCTATGAAGACTACCGTTTTCCGGCTAATTCTCTAGCTGGGCATTCGGCATCGCCAGTTTCGTGATTGCACGGCTTTTTGTATTGAAGGCATGTTGCACATTTTAGTGTCTCATTTTTTTTGGTGCAGTCCTTTATCGTATGACTGACGTCGCCGCAATGCCTGCAGGTGTTGAACTCTGTCTTGCACGTCTTCGCCGCATGACTGTACTATTTACACTTGTAGCACCTAGTCACTAGAGTAAAGTCTCTCACAGGGCACGACGACCAGTTTACAAACACTCTGCCTCTTGAAATTAAGGCCTTCCGTATAGGAGCAGGGACTTCGATGATGTAGTTGAAATGTTAAACATAAGAAATAATAAAACCTACAAAAAATAAGATTTATTATTAAATACTACTCGTATTAAACATTAAAGATGATGTTCTTCGGGCTTCGAAAAAGTTTAACACTGGGAGCCTGTTTCTTACGTTAACACTAGCTAGGATAAGCTATAGCTAGTACTTGTTCCTAATACACAGTAATTTTTCTTCCGACAAAAGGTACATCGTGCGCTTGAATTTGTGTGCGCCGTTTACGAGCGCACTACAAGCAAAGATTTAGGCCCGGTTCGCACGAGAGTTTAAAAAGCATCACGTTAAAACTCAACGTTGGCGCTTTTTTACCGTTCGCAAAATTTGTGTTCATATGGACGCTTAAAAATCACTGTGAAATTCAAACACTCCTAAACGGCCCAAGTTGGACTTCTTGTTTGTTTTTATACTTTGCCTAATAGACGTCGCGACTGCAACACTTGTCACTCTGTGAGTTCCAGACCTCGCGAGTCTGTCATGTGTAAAAAAATATGATTTTCGAACTAACTCACTAAATTTCACGAGAATAGGTTGAGAAATAAATGCGACCTGCAGACAAGAACAGCCGGACATTCAGATACGAAAGCATTTCTGCCGAAGCTGAAACGCAGTAATTACTACTTTCTTAGTATCCAAGGACAAAAAAATTACTATAGAGTATAATTATATTTGTTTGAAATTCTCTTTTTTAAACGCTACGTAACGGTTTAATACCTGAGATTTACCTTGTTGATATTGGATCAGAAATGAGCAAAGGTTTGATTTTTGCAAGCGGGCAACTAAACGATCAAGTTTGCACTTTATGTTCCCGTTTTCCAATAACATTTAACTCAAGTTTCAATTACGAAATACATAATACAAAACCTATTGAGTTATAAAATACGAGGAAAACACATTTAATTAAACCAAAATGAATATCGTTAACATGGATTCTTAACGAGTACTCCAAGTAGGCACTTAGCTAGTACTCCAATGGATGGATTCTTACCTAGTACCTACTCCAAGTAGGCTAGATTTATCGAGTCGCTAGACTCGATAAATCTTAAGGGTCTCTTTTACATAGTTCAAATAAAGTCCCGGATAAGCTACTTGCCAGTAAAGTAATAGTGTAGGTATTGTTTGCATTTCACAATAACCGAAAAGGACCAATCGGCAAGTAAAGGGCTAAACAAACTATAGGTCGGATGCAAGAACCATAAATTATCCTTAGAATTGTATTGAAAACTATTTATAGAAATAATTGCCCATGTCCGTACATGAGCGAATATTATTTAAAACACGACGTTTTATGTACCGAACGCGAGCTGCATGCTCATACCGTGTGCACATTCCGCTCACATGCATGAAGTGCTTATCGAGTCAGTGCAAGTTCAAAGCAGTTTTATAAAGAGAACTTTCGATGACGACGTCGAAAACTCCATTTAGTTAACCGTAATCTTCATAGCTCGCTTCACTTCAAATTTGTTCCAATGACGTACTGCGTCACACGTTTACATTTAATAGACGCCGCAAGAATTGAATGTCACTAAAAGCAAAAACTCTTTTCCGTTTGGTTTAAAGTTGCGGAGCGTTTCAATTTTCTACCGCCTTTTATCGTGCGTCACGAAATATTTATTCATTAATTTATGTACACGATAGCAAATGCTTAAAATTGAAATGACACTAAGAATATTCACTTATATTTTATATTCTTCAAAAAATTATGCTTTTATCCATCGTATATAGGGCCCTAATTTATTAGTTGCAAATATTTTAACATATTATATTTTAGATTAAAATAATTAACTTTAAATAGAAATTAAGAAATCTTTTTATATAACTTTTTTGATTTCATTTACCTAACAAAAAATTAATTATAATTTCGTCTAAAAAAAATCACCATGTGGAATAAATATCACATGTCACAATAACACTATCTGTCATGTCAACAATTGTTTGTCGTAAATGTCGTAACGGTTCGGCGGGAAAACTGCAAATGTCATTGTGAAGTGGCCAGTTACAGTTAAGTGGTACGTAAAAGAGCTACCAGAATCTGTTCAACGAGTTTTCATTTAGTAATCACATTAACAGGGTGTTATTACGTAGCAAATTTGTTTTTCCTTTTTCTCCAAAAAAACATCGTAAAAGCTATAATGTTTCATGCTTTAATATACTCCAGAGACCGAGTACTAGCTGTAAAAATATCTGCAACTAATAAATTAGGACCTTATATATAATATTTCGTTGAAAGGGCGTTCAACGGGCGGTTGAAACGCTTCGCGGCTATAGTCGTTTCGCATTTGTATGGAACCGTTTTTTATTGTCATCCGTAATTAATTTTGTAGTTTGATTTGGTTTCACACGAGGTAATGATTAAAATTGTCCCTTATTTAAAAAAAGAGGGTTAGCATTTTTACTTAGATATTTAGTGATAAGAACACACGTCACAGAATGGACTCAAATCTAGATGATGTATCTGAAACTCCACCAGCATACCTATTTTTATGACAGTAAAATAATGCCCATATTCTTAAGTACGATAACTGAAACATTATAGGTACACGAGTCTAGTATAACGCGAAGATCTTGCACAATCTATTCCTCCAAGTCCGTGTGCGGCACTTTAAATTTTCAGCGGGAAGTTACTTAGGCGTAGTCTACTGAGGCGCGGGCTCACACAAACCTCTCCCGAATAAATTATTATTTCAGAATGACTTAATCGGATTTGTATTGGCTTAAACATAATCAAATAATAAACTCTCCAGTGTTGTAAAGAAGCTTGAAATATTCGGATAAGGCAAAAAAAAACACTGTAGGGTTTGCAGGATCAAACCGACAACGTATGTTGGGGTAAAACTGGATGGGGACAGATAGATCAAATGATTCCATTTCCTACTAGGCAATATTTGTGGCAACTAGGCAACTACGTAATTTGATTGTGTGTTAGACTTGGTGACATTGTTAGATTTAAGCATCAGGGTGTGCTATAGTTAATAGTACATTGTGCACCGAGGGTAGTAAGGAGGGGATTACTAACGAGAGTCTATTAGGAGCCCGACGCCGTAGGCGGATGGCTTTTAATGACTCGAGTTTGTAATCCTCTTGCTGCCCGTGATACACACATTATTTTTCATCGCATTTGTGAGGAAAAAATAAGACAAAAATCTAATTATTTACTGTCAACTTTTTCAATATAGTCTTCCACAGATAATGCTAAGAACTGCATTTAGTTTTCAAACTTGACAGGCAATACCGCCATTGTAACGATTTTCAAAGTAATTGCAAAAATTACTGAAATAAAAGTAAAATATACCATATAAGTTTTATATACACTAAAATTGGTTTTATAGCCAAGTTTTGAAGATGTTAAATAAGCCTTGGCTGATTTGAAACCTCCTTCATCTGAAATGACGTACGGGTAGGTTCTATATTTTAAAACTAAACTCATAACTCCCTCAGGAGTTATAGATTGCATACAGTTTTTCCTCCCGTGGGAGGTATACAGGGTGACTTATTTTACGTGATACAAGATAATTAAACCCCAATCTATCCATGATTTTGAACAACTTTTACTATGGGGTCAACTTTGTAAATGCAAAAAAAATCAACTGTTTCATAGAAAAGGTCACCAATAGGTTGACCAAAATGTATGAGAGAGTAGTATTTTTTATGCAATTTACAAAGTTGACCCCATAGTAAAAGTTGTTCAAAATCATGGAATCTATCCAGGTTTAATTATCTTGTATCACGAAAAAGAAGTCAACCTGTAGATTTTTATAAACCACGGGAAGTAAATCGGCTCGAGCTGGTCTATAAGCCCGTGTACACCCTTTACGAGCAAGTGTAATGATAATATATGAACACACTCGTTTTTGAGCTTGAGAACAAGTTAGAGCACAGAAAAATAACGGATTCTAAATATTATTTACCATACTAGTTGAAATCTGAATACTCCGATTTTATCCCAAGAATATTCGGGCTGGCATCCGCATTCTACATAAAAAACATTTAATCGAATATACCTCATATTTATTTATTAAATAGTCTGAAGAAAGTGAGAAGTACCTTATAAATTTATAAGTTCTGAACTCAGTTATTTTTTGACGTGATAACGTCTTATAATTCGATGGAGCCGGCTGCACGCACGAAAAAGTGTGACGTCATGGGCCGTTACCTTGCAGGGTCGTTACCTGTCAAATAGGTACTTTATATTATTCCAGCACTAAAGTCGTTAAGACGATAGTTTCTTACAAATTGTTAATAAAATAGCCCTTATTCCCTAAGATACGGCTGTCAAAAATCTCTATTGAATGACAAGAGACCAGTGGCGGATTTGCCCTAAGGCCTAGTAGGCCCGGGCCTAGGGCGGCCAGATATTAGGGGCGGCCAATCGTGACAAAAAATCACTGCTGCTGCTGAGAAAAGGGCGGCTGGTACTCAAGTCGAAGTCGAAGTCGAAGTCGAAGGCAAAGTCAAAGTCAGGGTCAAGGTCAACGTTATCACGTTCGACTATCGTCAGTAAACCGACTTTACAGACAACCGATTTTTTAAGGACATTTATGTCCTTAGATTGAAATTCTAAACTCAGTTATTTTTTTAAGGACATTTATGTACATCTAAATTGCATCTCGATCCATTCAATTATTACTGCATTGCGTTATTAAATAACAAACATCCAAATATCTTCACAAAGTTTAATTGTAGAATAGGATAGGATGTATGTACATGTATGTACTTATATTGGAATAAGTATGTCTGTCTCTTGGCGATAAATATATCTCACGAATCAATATACACGGCGGATTCTAATCGGTAATCAGGAGTAGACAAATATTAATATCTAGCAAAAATCAAACTTAATAGGCGAGGTCTCACACAAATACCTCACTGTTTAATTAATTAAAGGTTAAAACATAATTTAAACTAATAACCACTGGATACATGGTCACCTACATTAATTATTGAAGTATAATCACGTAATCACGATACGTCAAGTGTCATCGCTTTCGCGGAAAATTTGACAGATCTTAAGTAAATAAACTTTTCTACGAGTATGAGTAGTTAGGGCGTGATAGATAACGAATTAAAATTGATAAAATGGCCGTAAATGAAAAGAATGCAATTCCGACGATTTAAGTAGCCGCCACCCGAAGGACTGACTCACATGAAACTTCTCGCTGCTTGCCTATTGCTCCTACGAGGATCCCGAGCAAAGTATCTTAAAATGCGTCGGTCCAGATCGTCAGGACGACGTCGAGGCCGGCCGGGTGCTTGAGCGTGGTTTGGCACTGTGAACTGTCCGAAGTCACAGAGGTTCATGAGAGAGTTCATGCGGTTTATCAAACTGTGCGTGAGAATTGGTACGTTTAGATGAATTTCGTGGAATAATTCTTGAGTTCATCTTCAGCTGTTTGGTTTGTATTGATAAACGTACCTACAATATTGTAACGCTCTATATTTTGAACACAAATATGGTCGAGGCATTTTTTTTAATTACTAATTTACTTTTCTCATTCAATATTTGCGACTTCTATGACTTTGTTTACATACATGACAGTGACAAGTTATTATTCATAAATTATCATTGTCATTAATTTTTTAAAGAGGTTGTAATCTGACAGATACAGATTAGTAGGGTGACAAGGAATTTAGGATAAAACTGATTTCGAAATAAAAATTATCACAGAAAAAAAAATGTTTAGATGTAACTACGACATCAACGTGACCGCTATCAATTACTGAGTTAGAAAAACTGGTACCTGATTACCGATTAGATGCCATCGTGTATATTTAAAATATGTGCTTAAAATGTTTAATTTTTCGTCTCAGCTTAAATGATACTGCACCAATTCTGCATACATTATTGAGAGTGCAGACAAAAAGAATACGAAGTTCATGAAACAAGCGACCTGCGAGTAGTAGAAGAGTAAGTTAATGCCGTGTACGCGCATACTTGGCCTTGTCTGCAGATCTTCACAGCACAGAATCACAATTCTTTTTACGAGCACATAACGACTTCATCTGACTCGTAGGGACCATTTATTATGTAGGTACGGTCGCACATTTGAATTGTTGGTCTAGATACTACATAATGCTGCTATTCATAACCATGTTGTAAGCCCATTTGAATTGAATAGATTTCATTTTCATCATATGTAACAGCTTGACTCTTCGGTGGAGTAACATATAGTTGAATCTAAATTCTGCCTTTTCCTTCACTTGTTTATAATTGTATTATGATGAAACTTTATTCTGTCTCTTATCTACCTTGTATTGATCTTTTAGGGTGCCCCCTTTCTTTTGCGGTCTATTTTACTTACCATTATTATTTTAATCCAATTATATTGGCGTATGATATATCATTACATTTGTATACTTCAATTTTCAATCACCCTCATCACTTTATTTGTTTGATTCAAAAACGTATTTTAATTTCTTTTTTCCAGTCCAAGAATAGGTATGTGGAACGAATATCACTTATCGGTCTCTAATTAATTTTACGGATACATTTTAAATAATTACGGGCAGGACCTCTAACTCCAAACGCATTTACCGCCTTTGTTCCATTTCGTCTGTCGTGGGTAGTTAAATGATTTGTGATAAACCGATTATTCGTTTTACGATATCAATTAATACTGCATTTGTTTTGCCTTTTTTCTCGTATGTGGAACTCGAGCTCATAAGTTTATTTGAATAGGTTACAGCCTTGGAGCAACGCGGACTTCGTAAGGAGAAGGCTAAAATATAACAGACGGTCTCCTCTGCCGAGCAATCGTCAACAAACAAGATCAATTGGTATTTAAATCTATCTTTGTGATCTTGAAGTTGTGTGTATTTTATGTGCTAGTATATCGAAGTGACAGGCAAATTTTTAAGCACGTTTGCGTAAATGTACACTGTGCGGATCCTCCCAGCAAAAATGGCAGACTTTTTCGTATCGAAACAATGTGCTATGGCGGCTTCCTTCCGCTTTTTTCTAAAGTAACAGCTGATGCTATAAATGCGTAAGTTTGGCGTTACCTTGCTGAAAAAACTGACAAAACCGATGAAAGAAACGTACATTGTACCCTTTTCCCTATCCTAATAAAGTTCTTTGCGTTTTTACCAACCACAAAGTGAATTTGTTATCGTCCGTAAACTAATTTGACCCAATTTATACTCATTTTTCGGTCGATTAAACTTTGAATCGACTACCGTTTCCATCAACGCCTTTGAATGTTACTAACTTATTTTTTTATAAATGTTTGCGCGGACTAGTTTACCGCGACTTGATGGCTGGTAAGCGTATTTTGCGATAATTAAGCGTTATTTTTGGATATTAACATAACTTGGGTGTTTTAGGCTCAAATAATCTTTTTAAATGTCTTAAATGTTCTCTAAGTCAACTAAGTGAGCAGCCTTATGTTTGACGCCAACCCTTGCGAGTCAGCCTCGGGTGTTTTCTTATCACATGTAGCGTAATGCGTTGTAAAGATAAAGGTAGTTTGACCGTCCTTTGAAGATATTTTCTGAACCTTTAACTCAATGCTGGTAATGTTATACTCGTATTTTCATTACATACAGCTTTTAACTCGCGCAACTTTAGTAGAGAATGACTTACTTACCTATTATATATTATATATATATTTGTGTTATGTTAGAAATTGTCGTGTGCTTAAACATGTATAGGTATTAAATGTCTTGTCTTTAACCCTTATTTTACTGATAATTCTTTCAATATTTGTTTGGTACTTTGCTATTTGAATGTACGAAGAAGATGGTTAAAGATGCGTTATTAGGGCCGATACAGACGGACTGCAACCCAACCAAACAAACAAACAAACTTATATGTGCAAAGTAATGTAATGTAAAAAGGAAAACACGACTTGTAATATGATCTATTACCAATAAATGATGTCTATGTCTACAAAGATATGTATTCACGACCTTAATGTTAAATCCATAAGGTGGTGTTTACATATTTTTGTAACTTTAGCCGTATCGGTATATTTGTAGTCGACTGTCCAGAAATCAAATCTAATAATAATTTAAGAAATAGGGCCCATTTTACTCGTACTTATACGTATATTTGATGTGTGGATAGATGACAGTGATCTATGAATATTTAACAGTAGCTAACTCGCTGCGCTACATCACTGGTTAGACTGCTCTCAGTGCTCTCGCTGCCCTGCTTAATTCAGAAATAGTTTCCTTGTTCAAAATCAAATTACAAAATAATCTGGTTAAACGAGAATTTGGGTCACGTGACCCAAATGCCTGTTACTCCGAGTCGGTACTACCTCAGTACGTATATTAGCAATTCATTTGAGAGGCACAATCCGTCCAACCGTCAAGTTCTTTTGTTACTGAATAAGTTCAACGGCAAAGAAACAATAATATTTTTTGTACTTATATTAAATATGCACGTAGATGCACATGCAAAACTTATAGATTCAAATGTATCCTTATAAACCTCTAGAATTTTCCGAAATTTTACCACTTGGCTTGGCTGTCATGCAGGGTCTATTAACAGATACCTATTAGCGGAAAACGGAGTTCTCGTGGCACTTTTGGGCTGCCATAGGGAATTCTCGTTGATCGACTATGGCCTATCGACTAATTTAAACATCCCGGCCGTGAGCTCCTGAGGAGCTCCAGCCATAAACGATGTGCAATGTGCAGCAACGGGCCGCTATTGCAGGTCCTGCTACAGAGGATCATTAAATCGGTATCGGGGTGATTTTTGGGGCCTAAGAGTGTGAATCTAAAATCAGATGCTTTCATTTTTTTTTTCATAGAAACTAAAATATTTGTTATGTTCCCAGGGCGAGTTTCAAGATATGGGGCCGAAAGCGGAATTCCCCACCCCCAAGTGAAAGAAAGCGAGGTCGAAGGCCTAACCTACTAAATTGACAAAGTGAGCCCCTCACAAATATAAATCAGTCACAACACCGTAAAGGAAGCATTACTGGTTGTTATAATATAAATAACTTGGTATTATTGTAATAATATCTATGTTTTAAAATAACTGAAAAATCAGATTAATGTAAGAGATAACGGGAAACTTAGTAGTTTGACACTAAAGTTTAGTAAACCGACAAAGTGGTACCCTATCTTAGAAAAAATCATCAAACTTTCGATGTTAAAAATTAACCTTATACATTAGTTTTTTGATATTTTTTACACATAAAAAGAATACTTGTTGGGCAATCTTTCGTTTTGTATAGTCATACATGGTCGTATTGTTGATTTTTCATAGAAAAGCAGCTGAGATGGTTTTCTTAACTTATTAGAGATTATTATCAATTATGCCATTTTATTCTAACTGTTTGTCTTTTGTTGGGTGCAGACTGCATAAAATATACGTAATTTTTTTGAAGTTCCCGATGGTTATATTTAAAATACTTTTAAAAAGATTTCTGGAGACATTATTTTTCCCGTTCACCACAACTTTCGAACTATCAATTTTAGTTAGTTTAGTTAGAGTTAGAGTTTGATTTTGATAAAATCTCAAAAGAAGGCAGATTATTTTAATACCAACCACTCCTTAACTTCCGAGTAGAAGTGTGTTTTTATTGCTATAAACTTTAAACAGTATTATGTCAGAAACAGATTTTTGACTAGTACAATTTTGAACATTTAAAAAAGCTGTTGAACCTAGAGACTTAATTCTTTCATCAATAGATACCTTATATCACAGTCTAAGGATAATACAGTCAGCCGACGGAGCGGTTTTGATAGAGCAATCGTGCGGGAGCTACGGAGTGAGACGCGGGTGTGTCGGTACCGAGCTGCATACAACGCCGCACTTAGCTAGTCGGTACCTAACTTTCAGGGATTGTTTAATGTGTGTCTGTACTTTAATGACTTTTATATAAAAATCACTATTGGAACCAAAAGTTATTATTGGATGTTTATACACAGATTTATGCTTTCCTTATCTTATCACGTCAACATTTTATTTTAATAATCATTTCTAATTGACGTAGTGATACATTTCAATAAAACTATTAATCAAAGGTCAACATGAATGGCCAGCACCTACATGACCACATGACACGATAAGTGACTAACAACCAGTAGGTTATTTATGTTATGATGCTACGCTTTGCCGCGTAATAAATAAATGATAAAGCATCCGTCACTCTCACACACATATTGTCAGAACGTGACGAATGCTTTATCGCTAGTAGCTATTAATAGCAATACACATTGTGAAAATGTCAAGTCTCTACCTATTATAGTTCAAAAACTAGGGCCCTGTGACAGATCGACAGACGGACGGACAAATAGACAGCGGAGGCTTAGTGATAGGGTTCCGTTGGCACCCTTTGAGAACGGAATCCTAAAAAAGCGCTAGTAAAGTTGCGAATTGACCCTTCGGTATAGTTTTTGTTTTCCAGAAAAAAATATTGAGAAAATCGTTAATACGAGTCATAGGAATCCTAAATATGTTATTCAGTCGAGGACGTGCACCTACTCTATATTCTACGTATAACATTGCCGCTAGCAATAAATAGTGGCGTGGCCTCACAGTCCGATATTAAGTCATCATCATAGGCCTTTGCGTCTATTACAGACGATTCATGGTGCAATGTTAGAGAGACATCGCTTTTGGTGGCTAAATAAACCGATGCGAGAGCGACATATCCTACCACAGGCCTGACAAGAGAAGTTTGTAACATATGGTGCTGAGTCGCTTTGGTGTCGTCTTTGTCTCTTGTCAGTGAGTGCAGCGAACCAGGTCTCATCGCTTAACTTGCGACCCTTCACCACGCGCTTCCGCCACTCCGTTCGTTTCTCCGCAAGCGTCTCCCAGTTCTGGTGGTCAATTTTAAAGGCGATCATGTCCCTTTTGGCGCAGTCTTTAAAGCGAAGCAATGGCCTCCCAACGTCTCTTTTTGCATTCGCAACCGCACCAAGGAGAACACGTCGTGGTAGACGAGAAGGGTTCATTCTGTGCACATGCCCCAGCCAACGCAGCCGCCTCTGTTTAAGAAACGCGGTCAGGCTAGGCAGCTGTGCAATTTCAAGAACCCTTTCGTTTGTCACCCTGTCTTGCCATGATATCCCCAAGATTTTTCGCAGGCACCGCATATAAAAGGAGTTAAGTCGACGCTCTACTTTTGCGTACGTCGTCCAGGTTTCAGCTCCGTACAAGAGTATGCTTACAATGGAAGCCTGAAAAACCAACATCTTGGTTTTTGATGTTAAGTGCTTATTTTGCCATACTCGAGTACTAAGCTTCCCGAACATTGTCGCCGCTTTGCCGATACGGATGTCGACCTCCGCGTCAAGCGAGAGGTTGTTCGTCACGGTCGACCCTAGGTAGCAAAACCTGTCGACTACCTCCAACAACGTACCATTGAGCGAAATCTCTGGGACCACAGATGTCCCTTGTGCTAGCACAACGGTCTTCTTTGTGTTTATGGACATGGCATACAGGGTGCACGCCTGGGAGAAAAGACTCACTATAGACTGGAGCTCACGTTCGGAGCTAGCAACAAAGGCTGCGTCGTCGGCATACAGAAGGCTATCGACGAAAAGATCCTCGCGGTGCTTCTTGGATTTGAGGAGTGAGATGTTAAACATCTTTCCGTCAGCCCTCGTGTGTAGATGGATACCCTGTTGGTTATCGCCAAAAGCGTTTTGTAATATAAGCGAAAAGTATATCCCAAACAGGGTAGGCGCCAAGACGCAGCCCTGCCGCACTCCTCTAGAGACATCAAACGGTTCGGACGAATTGCCATTAAAAACCACTGTACCCTTCATGTCCTCGTGAAAAGATGCGACGAGGCTTAGAAGTTTAGGCGGGCACCCAATGCTCTCCAGTGCTTTGTACAAGCCCTCCCGACTGACTGTGTCAAAGGCCTTGTTTAGGTCAACGAAAGCCATAACCAAGGGGGTATTTTGTTCGCGACACTTCTCCTGTATTTGGCGAAGTGTGAAAATCATGTCTACTGTGGAACGCTCGGATCGGAAACCGCACTGTGACTCAGGATAAACGCGTTCCGCAAGCTTTTGGAGCCTCGATAGAACGACTAATCCAAAAAGCTTGCCAACTATGCTCAAAAGGGAGATGCCGCGGTAGTTGTTACAGTCGCCGCGGTCACCTTTTCCTTTGTACAATGTAGTGATATTAGCATCACGCATATCCTGAGGCACACTTCCCGCATCCCAGCATTTGCACAGCAGATTGTACAAGATTGGTCGCACGCATTCGAGTTTTAGTATTTCGGCTTGGGTGCCGTCACCGCCGGGGCTCTTGCCACGCTTAAGCCGACTGACAGCCTTGGCGAACTCCTCTACAGACGGTAGATCGTCTAGCTCGGTCAGTACATCTAGTTTGGGCATGCTTTGTACAGCCTCCGGATGAATGTCCACTGAACTCGAGTAAAGACCTGTGTAGTGTTCGACCCAGCGGTCAAGTTGTTTTTGGTTATCTAGAATGATAACACCATTCGCGTCCTTAAGAGGAGCTGTTTTCTTAGCAACAGGTCCGAGGACCCGTTTGATACCTTCATAGACACCACTTATGTGTCCGCTGTCCGCGCACAACTGCATGTTGCGACCGACATCCGACCAGTACGAGTTGATATAGTACCGTATACGTCGTTGGAGAGTAGCTTTAGCTGTACGAAGTTCTTTGTCAGTGTCTGGACAGGGGCTCATGCGGTGTCTAAGGGCGGCTTCACGCTTCGAGTCAAACAGAGGTTTTAAGTGTTCGACATTGTTTGTGAACCAGTCCTGAGATTTGGTGTTCACAAATCCAAATACCTCGGCGGCGCTTTCAGTCAGTAGTTTTTTGACACTTTCCCACTCAACGCTTATAGGTGTATTAGCGTCCCATGCAGTAAGTTCGGTATTTGCCAAGCACTCAAACTCATGGTCTTTTTCGGCATTCCTGGTATTAGAAAGACACAGCTTTCTCCTACCTGGCGTTTTGGACGAATGTATCCTTTTGTGAGCGATGGCTACATGCGCTACTACTAAAGAGTGGTCAGTGTCACAGTCGGCACTATGGAAAGTGCGAGTATGGAGGAAGTCACGGAGATCCTTAGTTCTGGTAAGTACCACGTCCAACTGATGCCAGTGGCCAGATCGCGGATGTTTCCAGGAGACTTTGTGGGACAGCTTGCCCTTAAAATATGTATTGGTTACACAAAGCTGGAATTCAGAGCAAAACTCTAGTAAACGTTGGCCATTGTCATTTATATTGCCAATTCCGTGATAACCAATACAGTCAGGCCATGCCGAATGGTCCCGACCCACACGGGCATTGAAGTCTCCTAAAACGTAAAGGCGATCGCCTCTAGGCGCTCCTCTCACTGTCTCGGCCAATTGGTTATAAAATGTGTCTTTAGACTCGTCCGAGGATTTTAATGTCGGAGCATAGGCAGTGATCACAGTTATGAAACCATAACTGCTTTTTAGTCTTAAGACCATTATGCGTTCCGAAACACCGCGCGGGGTCTCAGTGGCGCAAAGTATGTCATTGCGGACCGCAAAACCAACACCGTATTCGCGAGTATCAGCGGAGTCTTTCCCTTTCCAGAAAAACGTGTAAGAGGACTCTCGCAATGAGCCTTCGTCGGGTAATCTGGTCTCTTGAAGAGCACACAGTGAGATGTTTAGCCTGCTCAGCTCTGCATCGATCACAGCAGTTTTACGCAGATCTTCTGCGCATCCGGAGCCTCCACAGCTGTCCGGGAGGCCTGTCCTCATTGTACGGACATTCCATGTTGCAATGCGCATGGATTGGCGAGGCGTGTTTACTGACTGCTTTTTAGGACCAGGTGTGAAAATTAACGGCACCAGCTGTCTAGCCACGAGGGCTAGTGCTCCCTACACCTCAAAGGAACAAGCCGGCAACGGGACGGATCGGTACCTTACTGTCCGGGGGCTGCCCAGATTGAAGCGGGCGGTAACCAACCGATGGGTCTACGATGGACCCTCCCACTGTCGAAAGTGACCCCTAGCGTCCGCACTAACGCCCATCTGTGCAGGACTTATAACTGGTGACTGCCACTTCCCGTGTTGTTGACCACGCAGTGAAGCTGACGTGGGTGGAGTAACCTCTCCACAGACATTACACCGCCTGGGACGGAATTAAGGAAACGCAGGGATGCCCAGGACCTACATTACCCTCTCGGCTTCGCTGGCTTGACCCACAGGAAAGGCGGACCAATACGTGTGGAGCCAGGTCGGCTGCAGGAATTTGCCGCATGTTTCGGGTTGGACTCTACTCGCGCCTTACGGTAATTCCAAACCGGGTTTTATTTTGGAGTTTTCCTTCTCCTAGATAGGCTGCAAACCAATGCTCAGAGGCCTATCCCCCCTATGTCGAAACGTGAGATGTTTGCTTCGGTAGTACACTTAGTCGCCTCTTACGACACCCTTGTGTTTTGTGAGGGTTGGTGCTATATTCTTAAACCGGCTACCACACGGCACGACGATATTAAGTAGCCCGTTACTATTGGATACAAAATCTAGTGTGACATAGTATAGTTAGCACAAGCTCTGCAGTCTGCTTTCTAGTGTGTGTTGTGGTCATCGTGCCACGCCACTACTATTCAACTAAATAATATCAAAATCAAGTCTAAACTAGTCAGTCCTATAGTTAAATTAAGTTGAAAAGTAAGTAGGTTAGTAGGTAAACGTAAAAGACCTTTCACTGATTATGAAAAGTAAAATTTTCTAGCTGCGTTTGTTTAGGTAAGTATGGCTAAAATCTTGCGTTAATTCTTCTTCTGTGGTTGAATTACTTGTAATTTGGAATTGTAGTCAAATCTAACGACAGTACATGTAGTAAAAATATACTTTTTGTAAAAATTTAATTTAATTATAGTTGGTCAGCCGGCCGTTTCAGTGAAATAAAGCAAAAATAAAAAAAATACACTCATGGATTGGCAACTGATCCTTTTAACGTGGGGCCACATTAATCACAATCAGGTTTATTTCATGAACTCGAGCAAGTCCAGCGGTTGGTAAATACCAACCGTAAATTACCCAATTTTATTTCTTACAATAATGACTGCGACAGTTAAACAAAAGACAAATACTCTTCACGGCTGATTCAAAAATGTTACCTAGTTATTTGTTTAAGTATATTATATTTCATTTTGTATGCATTACAAATAAGATACATTAAGTGTTGCCAGAATCAAATTAGCTGTAAATTGCTACCGCGACGATGGGCTGGCCGGACTATCATAATATCATGAATCATAATATAAATACCTAGTTCAAAAACAGTAAAATGGGAGTATTCTCAGCCGAAAAGATCTAGCATGAAAAGTCACAGATTATTGAGACAGCACAAAGCACAGAGTAGTAGACATAGCACAAAGCTAAGCGTAATGATGAAATGTGGGTAAACCTGGGTATCTGCAGGGCGATTTCGTCCAGCGAGTCGACAGGCGCGCTCAGCGGGCGCTCGAGCAGACGCGACGGCGCCGTCAGCGTGTCCATTGCCATATTTTGGCTGTTTCTCGCGTTCCTAATATTCTTCTTTCTCTTCTCTTCAGCACGGCGCAGATTGTGGAACCGAAAGAAGAACATCGACATTATATCCGTTTAGCGGAACGATCGGGAAGGACACTCGTGTCTTTCTGTGCGAAACGAATAAAATGAAAACAATGACAACTTCACAGATGTCTTAGCAGGATTTCCACTTATTACACTTTTTTATATCTTTTGTATTTCAAATGAATATACTAAAGATTTATATGAAAGAACAATTATTTAACATTACCGAAAATGCAACGAATACATGAGAAGTAGATTAAATGTTTTGGAAGAAGTTTACGTGAAAACGAATCATGATCATGAAAGTTAAGCGTATATTTTAATATCCCAGCGGCTGACGACCTACATTTTTCATTGGACTTCGGAAGCGACGGCCTATGCATAATGTATGGAATCTTGGTCTATTTTCAGGTTTTACAAGTTTGTTCACCAAGAATGAGAATAAGTGGGTACAGTTCCCGGAAAATATATGTAGGTATTTATTATTTCACCGTATTCACTTGCAATAATTTAACGTGAAAAATATATGTAGGTATGCATATTTGTGTGGTTGACAATATTAATAATAACGTTCAACGAAAATCACTAGTTCTTTATTAAAAAAAACATTAATAAGTTTTTAAGCCCATAAGCAGAGGTTAAGAACATATTATATCTGTATAATATTATTTTAACACTTCTGTCCCGAATGCAAGAATTTTAATGCTGTAAGTAATATAAATAATTCTGTGTGAAGAAAAAAATGCAGTGTTTTTGTTATTTTCAACTGTCTCCTTTCTTTATTGGTTATGCATATTTTATTATTATTGAATGGTATTGATTTTAAGTGTACGTGTTTATTTAAACATACAGCCTTTTTTTATGATATTAAACATTTTATATTTCGTTTAGTGGTGAGTGAGGTTAGAAAAAGCCATTGTCCAGCTCGAAACTGCGAGGTTCTAACTAAAAGCAATCAGCTTTTGCTATGCTTAACTGCTAAGCCAATCCTTACCCCGCATCACAGCCCCTATAAAAGCAGTGCGCTCGTGCATGATTTTCTTGCCTTGCTAAGTCTGACGTAATTGAAAAAAAAACATGGTAATAGGTAGGTGACGTATTTATAATACTACTACCATTATCTCATTCATGATATCGCTTTCTTCCAAATTACATCGTTTCCCACTCTAATAATTCAGTCTCGCTTCGCTTGTTCTTTTAACATTATCTTATTACTCTTTGCCAAATATTAAGGTTAAATTAAAAAAAAAAGTTCAATACTTAGCACAGTTTTATCAAGTTCAACTTTCCGTTATATAATAAAAGCTTATGGTACCTACACAAACTTTCAGCATCGTAACAGGTTAAGTAGCTAAACAAGAATTGAGAGGGACGCGTTAATAAAATTAAAAATGTAATATCTTCAAACTAGCTGCTTTGCTGTAAGTTGCGGGGGCCGCTACCAGTGATGGTGTTAATGAATCTTCTTTCGAACACAGAATACACATACAGAAGACAGGTCATGCACACCTTGTGTCGATCTAATTGTACCAATATATTACTTGTCAACATTGTCGTATATCTCTGAGTAGAGGTTTTAAACTATGACAACATATCTGTCACTAGTTTAAATATTAGTACAGATCAATCCCGTTGTGCTCTCGAACAATAAGAACGAAATCGCAAACTGCAAGGTAACTTTATACCATTAGAA
This sequence comes from Eudemis profundana, assembly GCA_947034925.1. Taxonomy (NCBI): domain Eukaryota; kingdom Metazoa; phylum Arthropoda; class Insecta; order Lepidoptera; family Tortricidae; genus Eudemis; species Eudemis profundana. The sequence continues at coordinate 36,408,848 of OX344794.1, forward strand.
TTAACTACGATTCTTGTAAGCAAATACTAACATTAAATGTAATCTAAAATAAAAAGTGTTAGGGCAAGTGCTAAAAAGCCGCGGGCATTGAAAATTCAAACGTTAACAATGATATTGATAATCCACTGATGATGCATACCAACTCTCAGGATATAATATTGGGGATTGATTTAAAATTTATGTGATAAAGCGTGCGTCTGATTGTGTATTTTCGTCCTCAATGTGTATGTACCCGAGTATAATATGAATCAGTACTAAGCTTGGCAACTTCGTTGGTGACACTCACCTGTGTGATTTTTGTTATGTGCAGCCGTAACTACTTACACAAGTTACCGCCAACACGAACGGTGACCGACAGGGGCAGCCTCCGGAGGCCCACGTTCGTGTTGGCGGTACCTAACTTGTGTAAGTAGTTACGGCCGCATATTACAAAAAGCACACAGGTGAGTGTCACCAACGAAATTGCCAAGCTATAGTACCGAACCGATCCACTATTGGGTACCTAGGTACCCAATAGTGGATCGGTTAAGAGAACAATAAAGTCATCATAATCGTTATCCTACTTGTTCCATCTGGAAGCGGGGTTTAAAATCTATGTCGTTTACTTCTACTTCACTCTTTCTCGGACACTGTGTTCGTTTAACTCGAAAATATAATATAATAAAAATTGTTCGTGATTCCGATCAAATAAATGTCTACGAGCACTTGCGCAGTGCAGTGTGACTAGACATGTCCTTCTAGTTGGATTTTAAATAGCGACATTGTGCCTACCTATACCTTATGTTATTCGCAATAGGAAAGGATTCGATTACACCTGCACAGTTGGTATGTGAATATTGAATATGAAGTTGATGAAGCATGCTTGCCTAGATTACCTGAACCTAGAGACATACATGTTTCATATGTAATTAAAATGTCAAGTTTATGCATAATGTGTAACCACTTGGTTCATTAAGTTCACTTCGCTTATAAAATTATAGTCATATTTTTCGTCAAAAAGTAAGTGAGGAAACGTTCTGTGGACTTTATTCGGAGGTTTTTGGCCGCGACGATAAAGCCATTTCTGTAGACGTTTATCATTATCCGATTGAGGCTCCACAGCCAGAGCCCGCGGCTTAATGATAAATTTCATTTTAAATTAAACGCGGCCCGGCCGAAAACGACATCAGTACATTAAAATAGTAATTTTATACTTATACAAAATTAGGTATATACTTAGACATTCGAAACTTAAATAAAAGGGTTCTTAATTATGACAGTCGATTCAATATCTGAACGGTTTCATAAAAAATGGCTGACATTGCTTGAAATTCGGGAATGCTCCGGCATTCCGGTAAACAGCGTGGAATATAATATAACGTACTTTCTCTTCGCAGTCAGCTAAGTTGTAGTAACAAAACAGGTCTTTTACAATTTTAATCGTGACAAATTGCGTTACGTATTTTTTACTGACGTGTGTAAAATCTGAACGTGGCAGTTTAATTGACTATTGGAAAAATCGGTCTTTGAGTAAGGCCCCGGAATGTTTCAACCGCCCTTTCCTTTGTGTTATGAATATTTCTTAACACAAAGGAAAGGGCTGTTAAAACGCTCCGCGGCAAATGTTTTGGATATTACACAATTTAAACAAAAATAACTAATTTTGGTTTCAAATCTTTCAAATGACGCATTGAAAAATGATAAATGCTATTGTTTTCGTGAAAAAGGAATAAAATTAGAGATGGGCCGACTAGTCGGGAACGCCGACTATTCGGCATCATTTGTAGTCGGCCGATTAGTCGGCAAAAAATGCCTAATTGTCGGCACTATTGCCTAGCGGAGAATATAGGACACAAAAGAATGTTTTAAACATATTTATAAAGCGATATGTTTTAGACACGATTGTTTTATCGTTTTTTTTCTTATTTACTGAATACGCCGGTTAAACAATAACGTAAAGAAACCTCACTAAACTGGTCAAAGCACGATCGCGTGACAACAAATGGCGGGGGCGGAAACGAAGCGAACCGAGCGTTTCCGATTATTGCACCCGAACATAGGAATAACTATGATCGGCAATGCCGACTAGTCGGCCGATTAATCGGCAAATTGAGAACCGATTAGTCGGCCGACTAGCTAGTCGACAAAATCTGTAGTCGGCCCATCTCTAAATAAAATCCTTTTTTATGAGATTGTGAATTGTGATGTCAGTCACTAACTTTAATTGATGAGCCACTTTCCACTGATCGTATTTTAGTCATGTAACGTAAATCGGGTCTAGTCGGTTTCATTCGTATAACCAAACAAGGAAGTCACACTTATTCGTAATAAAAGAAGAATAAAATAATATTTATATCTTTTTACCCGACTGCGGCGAAGCCCAAAGGAGGGTTATGTGTTTGACCTGTATGTATATATGTCCGTTCCTGTGTCCGCTCGTAACTACTCAACGGCACATCCGATTTTGATAAATGATACATCATTAGATTCGTCTTGATGGTGCGAGTGTCACTGGGTATGAAGTTCGTTAAAATAAAAAAAATGGCGGATTTTATGCAGTTTCAAAGTGCACCGTGGTCGGTTTTTTTTTTAGTAAAAATGTGGTTATTTATTGTGTGTGATTGATGATAATGTTACATTTTTCTGCAAAATTAACGATTGGTTATCCTGAAACTCAGAAATAATTGGGGACAATAAGCCAAAATTCAAAATTTACTGTTTTTAACATCGAGATATCACTGTGTTCTGTGTTTAACGAGTATTTAATGAGTCAAAAGAGATCAGAATCAAATGAATTCGATCAACCTATGCAAAATTGTATTGATTCATCATTCTCAACTCTTTAGTCAACCTTTAACCTCTATGGATAGGTATGGCTTTTTTCCGACTGTTAGTATAATAATTGACATCTCTTTTTTTATTGACATCGCGCTCTTAGCGCATTCAGCCAAACAAGTAAGTCGAGGAAACGGAATTATTTAAGATAGGAAAAAACGGAATATACGCAATTATGAAAAAAGCAAAGAAGAGATCAGGATGGGGTACAGAATAAAAATAAATTACAGTTTAATATTAAACGATAATAATAAGAACAAAGTGTTTTAAATACATATCGTCATACTTTAAAAAAACTGGCCAAGAGCATGTCGGACCATGCTCAGTGTAGGGTTCCATAGCCGTAACTATAAGGTAAAAAATACGGTGTAAAAAAAGTACAACAACAAAAGATCGTATCTTCATAGCAGTTACGTCCTTTTGTTGAGAAGCGCAGTTTATCGGCAATAACTCAAAAACGGTACATTCGATCTTGTTGAAAATAATTTTCATTGAAAGTATTAATTAAGCGTTACGTTCGTGATTTTTTTCATATTTTTCGGACGCACGGTTTAGAAAATAGAGGGGGAGGGGACACAATTTACACAACTTTCGGAGCGATTATTTCCAAATACATTCACTTAATCAAAAACATTACTTAGGAACCTTATAGTGTTTTTTAAAGAGCTGTCGAACTATGTACCACACATTGATATTTGCTGAAAAAATTTTTTTTTACTGTCTTTAACATGTATGGAGTGCCCCCCCTAAAAATATTTATTTTAATTATTTATATACCAAACTAAGTAGCGGCTCATAAAAGACACCTACGAGTATATTCCAAATTTCATCAATATCCATCATGTAGTTTTTGAGTAAAATGCCTTTGACATACGGACAGACAGACAGACAGCGGACATGACGAAACTATAAGGGTTCCGTTTTTGCCATTTTGGCTACGGAACCCTAAAAACAATCTGATACTGACTCCAGGTAAAAACGCAGTAGGTAAGTGTACCTATATGAAGTTCGTATGTAACTTCAGACGCTTTTCTTTGCGACATTTTAAAATACGAGTTTTTTTCAAAGTAGTGTAGTGACAATACAGTACGTAAACCTACGAGAACCAAAGCATTAAACCCGTTGATGGCCAAGTCGATCTTAATCCTATTTCGCACTTTTTGTTAGTGTTTATCGATTATCTGTAGATTTATAATGCCTATAAATAACAAAAACTGACAACCATAATTGTAAACACGTCACTTAATTTTTCACTATTAATGCACTTCAGTAAGTGTAAGCTATTTAAAAAAAAACACGTTTCACTTGAAACTAAATACATTAGCAGAAGTAGCAGCCGAATTATGTAAAAAATATTAAAAAATAGTATCTTGCTTGCTCACATTTGCAAGATGCATTCGTCCACTAAACAAGGACGGCATTCACCACCCTTTTTTTTTTTTTGCCACTCAACGGCTTGTTAAGTCAGGTCCGGCTCCCGGATCTCTGCCACTTTCCGTGGTTTCCGGCTCCCGGTCTTTGCCACCTGAAGGGTTAAATAGCTGATGTTTTAATATACTTGGTATATTACCGCTTTATTGACTACCTACTTTAGTCACCAAAAATATTAAACCTTAGACGGAGTGAAGTGCGCTGATATGGAAGGTAGAGTCTTCCATATCAGCGCACTTCACTCCGTCTACAACTGTTAAATTCAGTCACCGCTACTGTGGGGACATTTCGAACTATGTATTTTGATTTTCGAACTGGTCCCCCATATACGATATCGCTCCTTAATATTTAGTCCTCATGAGCACGCGTAAACGCGTGTAATTTTGTGAATGTATGAATACTATGAATGAAACTACAGAATTGTGAAGTTACAAAGTGGCTTATGAATTAAAGTTCGTGACTGTACGCATGAATTTCCCCCAAGTTGTAACCGAGCTCTTCTTTACTGGTACCAAATCAGATGTTTATAAAAATGCTTGTCATGTACGAATAAAAACATCTATTACCTTATCGTAATGATTCGGCGCCGTAAAACAGTATGACAGAAAGACGAAAAGGCACTGCGTGCGTAAAAAGACGAAGTAAATATGTGTGTTACACAAATATGATCACGTCTCAACTCTTCTTTTTCAACTCAAGTGGCTCCTACCTTTTTCCGATGTGACTTTTATATATTTAATATAATAAGTACTCAGTAGCTAACCCTAACTAGAGCTAACTCCAAATGCGATTTAGTTATTTTGCCTGCGAGATTATCCGAATTATATTAAACTAGCTTTTGCCCCCGTCTTCGTCCGTGTAAACTCGTTATCGTTAATCTCCTCATTTCGGTTCCATACAAACAAAATATAGGGTCATTGTTTGTTCCCACGGCTATTGTTATCCCGTGCGAACTTTATGTCCATTCCCGGATCTTAAACTACCCTCACGTCAAATTTGATCCAGCAGCTCAAGCGTGAAAAGATGACAGCCAGGCGGAGAGTTACTTTCGCATTTATAATACCTATATTAGTATGGATGACAATTTCGTCTTCCTCCATATTTAATATGAAGTTAACGCAGGTCTAAACTAAAATTAATCGGTTCATCCGTCCCCGTTCCATTCATGGGTCTGGTAAAGATTCTGATACCAAGCTCTTTTATCTATCTTCCCAAAGGTCTTTTACTATTTTTCAAAGAAACTCTTTTGCAGTTTAATTAAAATAAAGGTAACCACAAAGGCTGGCGGGCGTGAGTGCACTCGAGTAGTTTCCATGGAATGTTATTATTTTAATTTTTGAAACAACACTTTTTGCTTCACTGTAATCGAAATATACCTGTACTGTGAATTATACAAATCCTCGTTAAAAAGTATGTCCAAATCTATAAAATTATCGCCGATATCTACATTCGCAATGGCTAATAGTAAAAGTTGTAGCAATAAATTATTTTCGTCATAGCAACAAAATAATTGGAAATGTGAACCGCACTATGGGTTGCTTCGTGTTCGCAAGTTGCAGGGATATGATAAAAACAGGGATTTGGTCAAATCCCTCAAGAAGATGATCAACTCCCGGGAGATTTAAAATAATGACGCTTTGGATCATTTCTCTAACGAAATTCAGTGATTTAATCAAATCTCCAAGCCATTAAAGTGAAATGAAAAAAATGTAGCAATGGCCACTGGACTACTTAATTTTTTTATACAACTTATACGTTACGTACGGCCTGCTGATGAGTGATGGTAAGCAGTCTTAGATATTTCATCAAATCCCTAAGCTGTTTTAGGGAAAAGATAAACCAAGTGATGTAAGGGAACTCGATTTTAACATTTCACTAAACAAGTCTAGTGATTTCATCGCTCGTTCCCTAAATATCAGAATGGAAATACTAGATTACCGATTTACCCGATTTCTAAAATACCAAATTCCCAAAATACCAGATTTTCTTGTTACTGTGTTTCGTTTATATCGGATTGCCAAAGCAACTTGTTCCCAATACACTATATTTAATTTAAAACCGAATTCCCATAATACCAGATAATGAAAACGCCGGGCTCGTAAAACCCAATGTAGGTACTTGAAACACCTAGTTTTTTAATCTACTAGATACTCAATATACCATATTGCCAGTTTATTTAATTCCCAACACACAAGATGATTATACTTGATTTGATTACCAGATTTTTACTTTAGTAGATTACATAAGTAGTGATAGACAATAAAACCAATTATAAACACAACATTTTATGATAATTAAAATATGTTACATTTGATAATCTAAAACTATGTACTTAGTAAACTAAAATTAACTGGAATTAAACCTAAAAAGCTAAGACCAAAATGTATTAACAAATATCAAAAAAATTCGTTTGTCATTTTATTGAAACTGTTTATAAGTAACTTATTTTCAGTTGGCAAATACTACTAGTGTTTCCATAAAAAGAAGTTACTTAACGTATTTTCAAGAGACAAATTAGCCGTTCCCGATGAAAAAAAATCAAATGTTTCTTCTCGAATCTAGAAATAAATGTAAGCATTAGTCTTATCATTAGCCTCTTACTTTCTTAATTTTCACAGGCATTGTATCTCCTCAATGCAGCTACACGTTCTAAGCAAGTTTCAACAGTAATTTCGTTCCCTGTGCAGTCTGAAATTATGTTCTTCTCCTCAGTCGTTGCACTCTTTACAGAGCGGTCGTGTCGTGATCAACTGCTAGTATTAGTCGTTGCGAATTTTAGGATATATTTTAATGCAGTTTTATTTCTTTTTAAATATAAAGGAATGTTTCCTTTCAGTAAAATGAGTTAACTAAAGGATTTGAGGTAGTTCCCCTCCAGGGCCCATAGATTTTTTCCACCCTGTATACCAGTATACTTTAAGAAATAATACGAAGGAAAGGTAAAGTGATATTACATTTTATAGGTGATCCGTGTCGATCTGACCTGAACACCCGAGCGAGGGTCGGCTATGCTCGTCTATGGCTAGGCTCGCCCGCGGAGATCGCTCCTTCAATTACATCACACTCCAATTTACAGAAAAAGATTGGAAATCAACGAAGTTTTAGTTGCCTGATTATTTTATTATTACTATTATCACATTGGTTAACTGTTATTGTACTGTAGGTGCAATGAGTTGTTATTACATTATACATAGGTATATGTCGTATCGTGAATTTGTGATAAAATAACAAAGTTACATTAGCCAAAAATATCTGATTATTGTCTTGGATTAAGTCGCAGAGAGGGCACTAGTTATGACTAACCATCTAGTATTAGATCCTTTTTGAGTAATGCAGGCAGTTTTAGATTCAAAGGAGGAAATATAAAGTTAACGGATGAATTGTCAGTCTTCTTTAGAAAATGTACGGAATTATGCCGGACTCTGTGAATTTATCGTGTAACTGTAACTTTTAGCTTATTATCAACGCGACATTTAAATAGATTGTGTAAATTAAAATACTTGCACTAAAGCTGAAACTATACATAAAGTAAAATATTACACGGACATTGTCTGATACCTTGGGGTATGATATTATTATATCGTTATAGCACTACGCTGTATTGCGTTGGAAGATTTTCAAATAGTGTATACTCTCGTACATCGCCGCCAACTAGCTTAATTAGCTATTTAGCTAGCTGCCTAGCCTTTTTATTAAACACACTCCTTATTTTACGAGTAGGTATGTTTGTTAGTCAGCTTGTGAATGAATGAATGAATGAATATTTATTTGCATTAATCGTGGTACAATGGTCTTAATCTACATTAGTTACATAAATATGTTACGTTTCACACGATTAACCACCTAGTGGCGTGCAAAATTTTCCTTAACGCTAATTATTTGCAGTAACAAAATTTTTACATTAGAATTTCGTTAATGCTATAGAATTTTTTACAGTTAGCCACTCATAGAGCTTTCCCTCAGAGCAGAAATAGAAGCCCCAAGTCGACCTGCTGGCGGGTCATAGATTAGTGAAAATGCGAGGCAGTTAACCAAATGGCTAATTAAACCAGTTGGCTGCGACATATACAAACCTTGGCCAGTAAATAAGAAAGCCTCAGATCACATGTTTGTCATTAACATGTGATCTGAGATATTTCTTACTTTACTGGCCTCGGTATGTAATGTACGTGCCCTATAATAGGCCGCAAAGTAACTCGTTTCCAGTGCGGCTACCCGAGAAGCCTTTAATGGAATTTCATACAACATTGCCGGCCTAGGCCTGCAAGATGTTTTTTTTTATTTCCATTCCTCATTTATTTGTGATACAGCATCACGACGTTCAGCCATTAAAAAAAACAATAAACGATGTTTGATATATTTTGCAGTTTTTTTTATATAAAATTTACATATGAACAATAACACATTACAAACAATTACCAATAATTTTAAATTGCGAATTTAACTATACGAATACATATTTAAAATATTTCGTCTAAATAATCGTGGTAAAAATGTGTACTGAAACAGTTCTTGGAAAGGAAAAAGAAAATTTTTCATTCTGTAAAATGTTTAATTTTTTGTCTAGGTACTTTACTTTTCGTGTCTGTAGCAAATAAAGTTTGATTTTTTGTTTTTGATTTGGAGTGTTTTTAATTTATTTCATTGCATATTTAAGAAAAGCACTATACATACCTCGGCGTGAAAAGGAGTTGCCAGCCTCGTAACTATCCGACCTTGCTACACTCGGTCGTTTTTATGTACTCGGCCGGCAAGCCTTATTTCCTGGCCTCTGCAGTTATGGAATTACTATTACACTTGAACGACTATAACAGGCACAAATTGCAATCAAAGGTAGCCGATCGTACCGAGCGTTAAAAACGCCCCATACAGAACGGTAGCATTCTGTGACGTTATCATGTGTCCTCGCTGTACCTACTAAATTTGTATGAATAAGGAATTTGTTATTTTGAGCATGAAAAAGTGCGTTTCAGCACATAGTTGCTATACATATTTTTTTTTTAGTATGAAATATTTAAGCATTCCAAAATAACTTTTATTTTTGTTTGGGTCAATAAAAAATATAGAATATTTGTAAAACTTTATGGCCTCATAACTTCTTATTATTTAGTATTATTACGCCGGATGGCGTAGTTTGTGTTTGGATTACATTTTATGAAAGAACAAATTGTTAATTTGCACGTTCCGTTGCCATTTATCATTCATCCGTTCTAGACATCTTTATACTTAAAGAATAGCCAGGATATGCGGGTATATCCTCAAAGGGTTCCTTAAAAATTATTCGTAGATATTTAATTTCCCGATAGCATTGATATTTTCGTTCAATTATTAGGTAATACATCGCTAATAAATCGTCGGCAAAACTTAGAACCAGTATACACTGGCATTAAGTAAGATCTTGTTCACCTACTTACATGGTTTGAAGATGAAAAGGAACACTGGATTAGAGATTGGGCGCTATATTCAAACCAAAATTTAAATCATTACTACATTTAAGACGATATTAGTCCGTTCGATGGATAACATCGTTTTGAGCTTCTGAAAAACAACTATACATACATGTACAATACGAATTTTCATACATTTACAAGAATACTTTTAATAAAACTAAATCAAGTTGAATCCTCATTGAACTTGAAAAACGATGCGTTCAAGAGAAAGTACAGTAAGTATTAGGTTTTATTAAATTGAATCAGAAATGGAATCGCCATTCAGCAGGGGAATTTACCCAGCCTTACAGGCGCTTTACGGCAAGGAAGCAATTAAGGTGACCTTTAGAAGCATGATTATTAGGTTATTTTGATAATTATACGTTTAAAAAATAACTAATTTGACTCACATTATTAAGTTCATTAAAGGGGCTCATGTGAAATTCATGTGAAAAGTTGGTTTTCAATTGTAATTTAGCTGGCTAGTAAGTAAGTAGGTCAGCGAAACCAACTTGGAAATTCAGCTTCACGTTGCTAATCAACGTCCAATTATGATAATTATGTTCTTGTAAACCAGAAAATTACTCCTGATGGACTAGCACAACAGGCCGCGACTTCGCTTGTCGCGCGAGAGACTGACCTGTCACTGTCCCAGTATATTGAATGTAAAGGGGCAGGTACCTACTATTCCTCGCGCGATAAAGAGTCGCAGTCACACTTGTGCTAAATTTACTGCTTACCTATGTTATTTATAGAGACCGGATTTGAAGTAGCGATCTCAATATTAATATGGATTTGACTGGTATAATTTATTATATTTTCTACACAGAAAAATAATGTAATTTATCGGAACAAAAAAGTAAAAAACTTTTTGGAAGCTTTTGTAAATATTAAGCAAAAATTATGGTGATAATAAATAAAAACATAGTTTTTAAATTTTTGAAATAGTTTTTTTTTAAGTTCTTCTTTAATATTTCTTCTACACAATGCACAGTAAAAATTAAGACCTTATATAACCAACATGACATGTATTTAACAAATTGCACTAGTCATATCCATATTAATATTGAGATCGCTACTTCAGATCCGGTCTCTAGTTATTTACGAGCGTTCATCGTACGTTTTTAATGGGACTCAAATTTACCGGATCGAACTAGTTTAATTGATTTTTATTGCACTCAAATTTTAACTCCAACTAGTTTAAGATTTATTGTTTAGTACCTAATTTACAACATATTTATCAATGCTATTTATAGATATAAAGTAGGTTTCTGTAAAAACCGCAACTTACAATAATTAATCAATTTTCACCGTGATCGTATTAAAAATGCTGCGTTTAGTTGTTTATTTCATTATTACTTGCCCTTGGCCGAGAAAGATAAACAAAAAAAATCAATGACGATACTATTCTCACTGCTCAAGTTCATAAAATAAACGTTCATAGAACTATAAATATAGATATACAATTCCGAGCCGTGTCGAACTCGTCGAAGTGATTTTCAAAGTCTAAGGTACCTAATACCGTACCTATATTATGTAATTTAATTTATGAACGTCTCGTGGCTAGTTGCCATTCGAGTGTTGTAATTCAGCTTATCCGGTATAAATATTCAGTAGTATGTCGCACTAACTGCCCTTTGTTACATATTTCAAGGTAAGAATGTAGTTTCGTTATTTATTAAGTTTTGTGTTTTGTTATTTATTAAGTAAAATAGTGATTAAATTTTTAGGGTTCCGTACCTCAAAAGGGAAAACGGAACCCTTATAGGATCACTCGTGTGTCTGTCTGTCTGTCTGTCACAGTTAATTTACTCCGAAAGTACTGGACCGATTGAGATGAAATTGGGTACATATATTAAAGTCAATAACCCGAACACGGACGTGTAACGGAAATATATGAATTTTAATCATGGGGGCCACTTTTGGAGGGGTCAACTAGACAATAAAAAAAAATAGCAAACTATATTGTGTGACATATCAAATAAAAGAGCTCACTGTGAGAATGTCAAATAGTTTTGAATGGTTTTGAAGTTATTTTAGTAAAAATTGTCCATCCCCCAATCTCCGAAACTATTGGACCTAAAATTTTGAAAAAAATACGAATAATAGTCCTACACCTATAAATTACAGGAAAACCTTTAAGAAGTCTGTGCAATATATTATAATTGTGTTGTATTGTTTTGAACGTACGGAACCCTTTCCACGCGAGTCTAAATCGCACTTGTCCGGTTTTTTTTGGTGAGTGTAAGTCCGTCTCGTAATACAATACCCATTTCTAAAAGTTTACCAGCGGAATATTATAAGTACGCAAGTCCCAGCTTATTTCTAAATACCGCAGTAAATCCGGGCTTTTTCCAGTTTCAGTGCAATACAAAATGTACGGAAAGTACATAAGGTGCAATTAGGAGAAATATACCCGTGCATTTAAAACAGAAGGCGTAAATTTGAAGAAACCAAATGCTATCATTTCGGTAATAATTTATTAAAGGGACAGTGCGGGCACATACCTACTCGTCAAATATCGGAATGTCCCGAGGGATTTTTTACTCGACCGCACATAAGTAATTCAGAAAGATATTAGCATACTGCAAAGCAAAGCGGATCTCGCTAATATTTACAAAAAAATATACATAAATACATACTGGATGTAAACATAGTTTTCACGATAATCTTAAATTTATTGTTGCTTTGCGGTGCCATTCATTTAATCAAATTTATGTACTTATTATATCGATACCTTTAGACTCACAGGACGTAAACGCCGTAGGTTCTAATGGCGCTTACGCCCTTTGAGTCTAAAGGTATCGATATTATATCTTTGCGCGACCATCACAAAACAAAATAACCACATTTTTACTAAAAAAAACCCGACCGCGGTGCATTTTGAATCTGCATAAAAAAATTTGTTTATTTTAACAAACTTCATACCCAGTGACACTCGCACCATCAAGACTAATGATGTATCATTTATCAAAATCGGATGTGCCGTTGAGTAGTTACGAGCGGACACAGGAACGGACATACATACATACAGGTCAAACACATAACCCTCCTTTGGGCTTCGCCGCAGTCGGGTAAAAAAAATACCTATGATTACACTCAAAAACCTTAAAAATGAATATTCCCATTAAATGAAGCATTTAATAGCTTCGATTTGGTTTAATAGTGCAATATGGATATTATTTTTTCCACCTCAATATCATGGCGTATTAAAAACGGATCATTCACATTGTAAATATGCAGTTGAAAAATAAATACGATCCATTTTTAATTAAATATGCTTAAGTTTTATGTTTTGTTTTTGAAAAAAAGCCGTCGATGTATAAAGTTTATAGAAAGCAAGAGACTTACCTACTCTGTGTCAGTATTTCGATTTGCTAACCAAACCACCCGGGAGATTACTCTTTGAAACGTATAAATGGTGTATTTTCTGGCCGACAGTAACTCTGACCTCTAACGTCGCTCTAAGCTAAGCCTTCAGCAAAGCATTGCTGGTGCGGTGGGTACGCGTCGGATAAAAAATATCCTTTGTGTTAACCGGGGTCATAATCTACCGGAACACCAAATTTCATAATATGGCGTGATGCGCGAACAAACATTAAATTTCTACGATTTTATTATAATGTTTTCGGTTTTGGAGCCTCACATACAGGTAACAAATGCTTTAAATTTAAATGAAAATAATACGATTCGCTAATATTTTATCCATATTCCTTACGGGAAATGGCAGTTGAAAAGCTCCGTGGCCTTACCCAATTATCACATTGATAGCAAAAAAACTGAATGAATTGATAATGTACTTAAAATCACAATGACTAATTGGTCTCGGATAACTTACACCGTAGCATATAGGTAATTCCAAATAACATTTGACTCTAGATCATTCTAAAAATTTTCTGTGACGTTGCTATAATATTTATTTGATTTAAACTTAATTAGATTATTTGTAAATATTTAACAAAGTTTATTATTCTGAACCATGTGGTGTGTGTAGGTACGTATATACAATGTACATTTGCTTAGCATTTTCTTCGGTGAAAAAAACATTGTCATGATTCATGATATCCTTAAACGCCACTTGCACTAACAACCAACTATTACAGAAGCAAGAAACAATCCCAAAACTACTGAAACACAATGCTCTAAAAGCAGAATGCCTTCTCCTTCTGAGAAACTTTTTTTCAGTAACTAATCGAATAAGTAATAAGTTTATTTGTCTTCAACGTAATCATCAGCGTCACAGTATAATACAGTATTTTTGGTTGCTACAAAAGGTACATCGCGCGCTTGAATGTGTGCGCGCCGTGGACGAACACACTACAAGTAAATATTTGAGAATGCGCAAGAATGCTCCAGCATGGCTCGCACTCACAGAGACGCGCGATCGTGCGTCTGTGTAAATACGTGTCGCGCGCTCCTAAACGTCCTTGACTTAAGTTGGACTACTTGTTTGTCTTTATACTTCAACAGGGTCGTCAAGTTCTAAAAGCATCATACTTGTAGATTACTGCGATCGACGGTAAATTCACAAAGAAATCTAAAGATGTTTGCTAATTTTTCGTTTTACACAAATCTCACATTGCTTAGGTACGCCTTTTTTCTAAGCAAGTGACATTTTATAAATAATATCTACGATTTTAAGCTAACATGGTCATTCACATAATAACTACTATAATATCGGGAACTCACAAAAACAAACATACATGGTAAATATCCCGTTGTTAATAGTAGTTATTAAATAATATCTAGTTACCTACTTTATCTAAAATTTTGTTTTGAATTTTCGCTCAGTAAAATTATAGATAAAACGAGGTTTTACGTTATTAATTAAGCTGAGTAAATGCGTAATTTTGAAATAAACTCAAGTAGGTATATTACTTTACCTAATGTGGACAATGGACATATCGAGCTTCACTAGAAAGCATAATAAAAGCAGTAATGCCGCGACTACAATTCAACCGCGAGTCCACAGCTGACCTGACCCGGTCATTTTTATTTTAGCCCGTGTGAATGTCACAGGTGCGATGACGTAGATGGAATGTGCGAGGTTACATTTCTGCATTGTGTCGTATAAATAAATAATTCAACAAATACTGGGTATTATTTTTATATGTATAGAGACGCCTGTAAATGCATCAAGTACACTGCACCGGTCCTGTCCTCATTATTGTATAAAAATAAGTGTAAAAAAATACGTACCTACAGATAGGTATATATATTAAATCCTATTGTGGTTCTAAGTATGGCCAGTTACATGAGGATTATGTAACAAAAAGCTTAACAATACGGACATAGCTTTTCCCTAAATGTTCCTCATAATCCTACATTTTCGTAATTATTATGCATTAAGTATGTGAATTGGAATTGTTTGCTAATGGTCCCTAGAGCTCTTTGCCCGTGGTACAGTTGGTTTGGTCCGGTTGACCGGACTATAAGTATTTTTTTAACAGTGTTACAGTTGACTGGACCGTTTCTTTTTCTGTGAACCGTGGTACAGTTGACCGGACCAGAGTTATTTTTTTTTCTAACAATAGTACTGTAATAAAATTGTGGACGGAATGTATGTACAGTTAAAATGAAAATTCCATTATAAATCGGAAATAAGTGACGGTATCTCACGATCGACCTCTTCTCACACGAGCTCCCGTTAAAAGTGCTGATTGCATTTTTAGTGGACGCAGCAATTCAACATCATTAGAAATACCAGCTTTATTGAAGGTAAATTTGCTGTGTAACCATAACTTTTACATACCTCCAAGTAACCGTGTATGTCCGGACCATGAATTGAAATTGGAAAGAGGTAATAAATGCTTCAGAAAATATACTCGTACGAAGTTTGAGTGAAGAATTTGCGAATAAAATAACAGTGCTGTCTGGTTTACAATGTCAACTCGTCCACATTTATTAAATGTGTGGTACGGATTTTAGTTTCATTGTATGAAATGAATCCCATCAAAAACATTACATGTAATAACCACATTTTTACTAAAAAAAAACCGACCGCGGTGCACTTTGAAACTGCATGAAATCCACCATTTTGTTTATTTTAACGAACTTCATACCCATTGCAATTAATTATGAAATGTTTGGCGAATCGAAGGTGGTTTTATATCATCATAATGGTAACTTTCCCTTCGCAACAGTAAAGTTAAGCGCATAAGGTCAGTTAGACGTTCCACTTTTCCCTTTTCCGACCTAGAACCAATTATTTCCGCTTTTATCGGGTGTTTGTACCTGCTTGCGCTGGAAGCTTCTGGAAGCATATAAACGTTTTTCCTTTTTCGACCCACGCCCGGTCCACAAATGTTTGTTATGGTAATTAGGACTACTTACGGAATAGTCATCCGAGGCTTAAGCGGATTAATGCGGTTACAAGTGAAGGACGGGTGATGTTTGAGTTGAGGTTTATTCATTTCTGTATCATTAGGAGTTACGTTTGTAGTTTGAAATTAGGATTGTTGGCCCTGGCTGATCGCTTATGATGTTATGAATTGTATAAACATTTCCTAAATTTGTCTAATCTACCTTTCGCTTAATCTCTTTTATAGCGATGTAATATTCGTTACATAAATTCTAAAAGATTATTACAAATACGTAAGAGTATATTCGTGAAGCCTTATAAGAATATCGTATGTATTAGTAATCATCAAATTATAAACGTAGGTAAGTTAGCCGTGGATAAATCTAATACCGTAGACTGGGGTTACTTTGATTCACGGGGTAACATTTAAATCATCAATTTTTCAACTATATAAAGTTGGTTTCTGAATGCGTTCATAACAAAAATGGGGTATTCTTGTTCAGCTATTATACTTTCTAATTTTAAGTACCCCTTTTTTTACTTAAACCAAACTAAAATGAGAAATTCTGATTTTTAGTACTACAATCAACATCAAACTAAACCCCGACCTTCATATTGGTAGTCAAAACACACTGATACATAAGTATTTAGGGTTAGCTTATTACGATATCAAGTGAGCTGTAACGATTACAGCTTCTTATATAACACACGTTTTAAAAAGTAGGTACTAACAAAAAGTAACAAATTATCAGATCATGCGCCGAACAAAAGAAACCTTTAAATACATAATAAAGTATCAATAACTTTTGAGATTTATATAGTAAGAACTTTTAAGGGCTTGCTAACTCCCATAATAAACGAAAATGACACATCCCGCAACGTTAAATTTATAAAAAATGTGTAAAGTTAGTCCTCAATAGAATAATAGATATGTAAAGTTCTCACCGTTAGTTGTTTGAGTTTATCGAATGGAGAATCGAAGTACCTACAGCTGTAAGTATACTAAGTACTGAAAACGTGAAACGTGCCTCGCCTTCCTGAACAGAGCCGAAAGAAAGGTAAGGTCGTAAAGGACGTACTTACGCAATTCAACATAGGCAAATAAAACGTAAAAGGCCTTTCGAGACGAAATTTGACGAGTACGATAAACAATGTTGGCAAATATTATAGGAGTTTTACTGACGAACACCCGCAAGTCGGCGGGTTACGCGACCTAGGTGTGCATGAACCTATAGGTATATATGTACCTACTATTACCCATTCGTTTGTTTATGAACATAAGTGGGGCATGCAGTAAGCATGGCATCGGCGATAACAGGCCGCTATATACAGGATGTTAGGTAATGAATAGATAACCTGTAAACTGGTGATATACATTGAACACCTAGGTCTATCAAATAAAGCTAATATAGGTTTAGTAAAAGTGTGACAATTTTTGAGACATTTTGACTTATGTAATTTTTCTCAAAATTAATTCCCTCGCCTAGATTTTTTGCTGTACTGCGCATTTTTTTTAATTTTTAATTTATTATTTTATGACAAAATAATCTTAAATAAATGTGCTATTTGTTGTACAATAGCACTTAAGTGTAACTATTGTAATTTATTAATAAAAAAAATTATTCAAACTTGGGTATGGAGTATTTTTTGAAACTTTCGTCGAACTTTGACCGCGTGTGGTGTAAAAAAAATACATGGACACTAGCGTGCCCATTAGCTTAAAAACATGTCCATTTATGCACATTTTAAAACAGTAAGCATGATGTAATTAATTCCATAAAAAGAAAAAAATACTGAATCCCCTATTTTTATTCTGTATTGAATTTTTATTAGTTTCGTCATGATAATAGGCTAAATAGTTTTACTTGAAGTCAAATATCTACATTAAAACCAATATTTCGATGATTTCAACATCGGCGTTCCATGCTAAGGACTTTTATCAGTAAACTGTATAGTCAAACAGTTATACCAAAAGATAGGCCCTAGGCAGGTTAGAATTCAATAATAACATGTTTACAAAATAAGAGTAAAACGCTCAACCCTTTACTACACAGACGTTGACTGAACTGTACTGAGGCCACGTAATGTTAGTCGCTTGTTAATTGCACTTGTTATTCGGTATTTTTTTTTCTATTTATGGAATTAATTACATCATGCTTACTGTTTTAAAATGTGCATTAAATGGACATGTTTTTAAGCTAATGGGCACGCTAGTGTCCATGTATTCATTTTCCCCCCCACACGCGGTCAAAGTTCGACCAAAGTTTAAAAAAATACTCCATACCCAAGTATGAATAAAATTATTCAAAAAGTTACAGTAGTTACACTTAAGTGCTATTGTACAACAAATAGCACATTTATTTAAGATTATTTTGACATAAAATAATAAATAAAAAATTAAAAAAATTGCGCGGTACAGCAAAAAAACTAGGCGAGGGTATTAATTTTGAGAAAAATTACATAAGTCAAAATATCTAAAAAATTGTGAGACTTTCATTAGCTTTATTTGTTAGACCTAAGTATTCTCTATCACCAGTTCACAGGTTATCCGTTCATTACCTAACACCCTGAAGATACGCTATCTGTGTATTTGTTCTGTATGTGTTGTTTAGAGCGGTTGGCGGGAAATTCGCGGTCGTAAACTCCGCTTCCTGAACGATATTTACTGTTATTCTACATGCAGTAATTATTGCGTGCTTTTTCACACGACACAGATCGACACGTGACAGATCAATTGTGTACCGAAATTTCTGACTCTTAGTATCGAAATTCTGACAGGTACTTATTCTAAATTGTCGTTTTAAGCTGATACCTATATACCAATGTCGAATACGCAATATCACTGCTGACCTTGCGTTGTTCCCAATGAATAAATGAAAGTGTCAAAGATATATGTTTATCAGTTACAAGGAAGCCGTGTATTGTTTGTTGGCTTCGTTTATTTTACCCAATGAATTTTATCCATTAGAACAATTGCGGTTGTCTATTTCAAGAATTCTAGCGAACGGGTACCTACTCTGTTTATAAACAACTTCAATTAGAACTGCATCTACAGTGAGCTGCGAAAACAATGCGTTGTTACTACGATGATCATGCCAGTGACCTTGAGATTTAAAGAGTGGAATAATAGCATTGTTGAAATAACTTACGTTACGTCGTGGTCTAGTTGTGAAAATGCATTAATATTATGATGTAAATATAATATAATGTAGCTTGATGTCTGTGGCCACTTGCGAGGTTATATCGTTAAAATTAAACTAAAAGGGAAGGTCGATGTCCCGACAGTGAGGAGGAAGGAAGAAGAGCCATCGTCTTGAGTGCTGCACCATCGCGGCGCAACACAAAAGTCTATTTTTGCCCCCGCGAGTTTTTGTCGTTTCAGTTGACCTCAAAAGTGTCGTATTTAGCAGGAAATCTACATGCGCTCTGACTCGTTACTGCAGAAAAGAATATTGATAACATGCTTTTCGCGCTACGATAAAGTTTATACTGATCTCTCGCATTCTTTCAGTCAATAAGTCATATTAGCAGTGGCACAGCATCGTCAAAACATAATTACAGTTCTACGAAGCTTAGTTGGAAATTGATGTAGAAAAGTTACATAGCAGATGGATGTGAGGGTGCAACCAATATGACTACCTCATGATTTTATTTACAGTGTCATATAAGAAATACGAACCCACTGCGTCCATATATGAAAAATATATCGTCCCCTAATTCCATTTTTGCAATTTTTTCAGTGCATGAAAATTTTGAATAAGGTGTTTTATTATTTTAATCTCAACAATTAGACTGCTGATTAAGTTTTGTAAATTATATAAAAGTGTTTTAATAAGTTTTAAAGTATTGTTAGCCAATTGTAAATTCAGCACATTTACTGGGGGTACGTTTTTGCTGAAGACACGAGTAGGTAGTCCGTCGGTGTTTACATGCGTTCGCGGCGTTCGGACGCGGGCAATGGCGCGTTCGTCGCGCGTTTCACATCGTCCGTAAGACTAAACGTGATTTCAGTCGGCAGCGCTGCGAGCGCGAGATACCGCCCTCCGACGCCTGCCCCACTGCCCTTCCCCGCTCCGCGCTACCCCGCCGTCTACCGACTACCCTGTTCCTGTCCTGTGCTCTCCTCTCTGCTCGCGCCTCGTCCACGGTCCTTCACGTGCTACACACTACTGCAAACGTCAATGAATGACTACCGGAGATTAATGAGCTGGTTGAATAACCAGTCGTTGCTGATTGCTGAAAGTGTGCGTGCCTATTTATCAGTTTACACCACCTGTAAGGTGGTGTAAGGTGGTGTAAATCTTACAAAGTTCTTAAGTTTCTGATCATGAACAATTTTAACTGACCTCAATAACGTGCTTTTTAGGGTTCCGTAGCCAAAATGGCTAAAAAGGAACCCTTATAGTTCCGTCATGTCCGTCCGTCCGTCCGTCCGTCCGTATGTCACAGGCATTTTACTCAAAAACTACAAGACGTATACTGATGAAATTTGGAATATAGGTGTCTTGTAGATGCCGCTACTAAGTTTGCTAGTTAAATAATAAAAATAAAAAAATCTAGGGGGGGCACTCCATACATGTAACAGAAGCTAAAAAAATTTTTTTTCAGCAAACGTCAATGTGATGTTCATAATTCGATAGTTCTTTTAAAAACATTAGAAGGTTTTTATGTACTTTTTTTTGATTATGTGAATACTTTCGGAAATAATCGCCCCTAAAGTTGCATAAATTGTGTCCCGCCCCCTTTAACTTTTAAACCGTGAATCCAAAAAATATGAAAAAAATCAGGAAGGTAACGCTTAATAAATACATTCAACGAAAATTATTTTGAATAGTAACGAATAAACCGTTTTGAAGTTATTGCCGTAAAACTTCTCGACCAAAAAGTATTAAGTGCCATCGAATTACACGGCATTTAAGACCTTTTGCCAGTTATTTATTTTTAGCTTTATTTTTATCTGTAGCACATTTCCTTATAAATACGGCTATGGAACCCTACACTGAGCATGGTCCGACATGCTCTTGACCAGTTATTTATGTGTGATTTCTTGTTTCCTGTTATAACATTTCTACGAAAAAAGCCAACTCGGTGCTTGCGAACTCGTTTCCATCGCTTAACCCCAAACCCTCTTTTATTTATAATATTATAATTAGATAAATAAATTATTAAAATGCCTATGTGGCAAAATTTAATTAATTGATTTCATCAACATCATAATAAGTAGTAAAATATTCCAAACAGCTAAAATAAGCGCCATTCTTTTTGCTGGGTGTCCAATTTATTTGCTTTTATAAATAAAGGGAAATCATTCAAATTTCTCTTTTCGAATTAAAGGCCAGAGGTCGGGATATAAATAGGCGCCGCGGATGGAATTCACGGCTCACGTACATGTATTTTTATATATTAAAATCCATTTCAATGAGAGCAGAATCCGCGCACCAATAGTCACATACTCTATACATATTTGTGTGCTGTGTATGTAGTTATACACAATTTATCACAAAATTAAAAAAATTTAAGTAACCAACTTCCAGTGAACCTATTTTGATACGAGATGCACGAGTGAATATGAACAATTCCCAAATCACCGTATATCGATACCTTTAGACTCAAAGGGCGTAAACGGTAACTAAAGGTATCGATATGTGCCTATACCTCGTATGTTCATACGTTTTGAGACGAACAAAATCATGTTTTTCTCGAACACGCTTTAACGTATTTAAACGAAATTAAGAGAGAAGAAAAATCATTATACGGTAAAAATAAAATATAAATTATTCAAAATGGTCGCCATTGTGTTGAACACAGGCCTTTAACCGCGTGGGCCATTCGTCGATAGAGGCACGAACCGCTTTAGTTGATTAAACCTTTCTTCGACGGTGAAGATGTTTTCGTAGGTAAACAAAATTTTTTTGGGGTCGGGTCTCCATAGTAACTGTTGACATCATGCACGCCTTAATTTTCTTAAACGATCGTCTAAGTCAGCGGTCGGCAACCTGCGGCCCGCGGGCCGCATGCGGTGCGTGAACTGCTCACTTGCGGCCCTTTATTCCGGTCTGTTTTGCAGTCGCTATATTCCGAATAGTATAAAATCACAAATTATTAACAAAATGCGGCCCGCGTCAATTTCCTTAGCCTTGTGTGGCCCTTGGCTTCTAAGCGGTTGCCGACCGCTGGTCTAAGTAGTAGACTTTTCTTCGACTGTAGGCCCTTTAGATCATACTTAAATATATTTATTACCTTTAGATCATATTTCAATATCCGGTTCACCAAAAAATAACACCCGAATCATTTTTTTTTACTAATTGACAACTTTTTAAATTTAAAATTTAAAAAGTTTTTAGCAAGCCGCCACTTCAAAATTTATTTTTTGGGCCTTGCAAAAAATTGTCTCAACACTTATCAACACATATTCGAAGAGTTTCCTCGATTTCTCCAAGATCCCGTCATGAGATCTTGGTTTGGTCAGACCACTCTGCAGGACCAATCCGTTTTTAACAACAAACATTTTTCCAAATCGGTCCAGCCGTCTTCGAGTAATAGCGTAACAAACGTAAAAAATTAAAACCGTCCTTCTTTTGTGGAAGTCGGTTAATAACGGACTTCAAATGAAGAAATTTGATAAAAAATGTACAATTCACTATGAAAAATATCCAAATCGTAAATGTGCCTATAATATTTGAAGAGTTCCCTCGATTTCTCCAAGATACCCTTTCAAACAAAAAAAAATATTTTCCCTATCAGTCAAGCCGTCTTCGAGTAATCGAGTAACAAACATACAAAAAAAAATAAAAAAAAAACAAATACATACGAATTGAGAACATCCTCCTTTATAAAGTCGGTTAAAAATTTATGTTTTTATTACAGTTACGAAAATAAAGACAGGCAGGCAGACGATGTACTTAAAATCGTATCATTTCATAATAATTATTCATTACATAGATTAATTTAAATATAGTTAATTATCTCTTTCGTAGCGCATTTCGGAAAATAGCGACGATTACGACGAATATAAATAATGTGGGAACAATCTTACACAAATCGACCTCGTACCAAACTAAGCAATGCTTGTATTATGGGTAAGTACTAGACGACGATATACATACTTATATAGATAAATATAAACTTAAATAGATAGAAAACATCCAAGACTCAAGAATAAATATTCGTAATCCTCACACAAGGATTTGAATCCGGGGACCTCTAGCTTCGTAGGCGGTGTCACTCCCACTAGGCTTAACGTTCAGCCAAAATTTTCGAATGATTTCATGAAATACTCTAATAGGGCAAATTAAGTTGAATAGTTTAGCATTACGCGAACGAATGCTTACTTACATATAACACAAAAATTACAATATGTTTACGCATGTTCAATTAGTGGCAGTGAGTACACAACACCGTAGGTTTGCAAAGCACCGTTAAGAAGTATGTACTTGTCTGCTGCCTACATCATGTTCCATGTAATCGCTAAATTGCTCCTCTCGCGGAGTTCAATTTTAGTATTCCAGTATCTACGAGCCTGGCTGTATTAATGAGGGTGTTTAGAAATCATAAACCCACCAGCTGGCAGCAGGGTGGCGAAAGGTCTTTTTGACAGTAGGCGTCAAGATCCACCAATCACACCACTTGATTTTGACATCTACTGCCAAATAGACCTTTCGCCACCCAGCTGCCACCTGGTGGATTTCTGATTTCTAAATACCCTCATTTAGGCATCATACGAGTATTTGAATCGGAATCCGATTTTTTAACCGCCGACGCAAAAGCGGGGATAAGTTCGGAACTTCGGACTCTGTGTGTGCGTTTATCTGGTTGTGGAATCGTACTTATCATCCATTTTAATGCGCATCCCCAATATCCCCATTAACTTGTTAAAGTATAAAACCTCGCAAACAGGCTTTTGCACTGGTTCCTTTCCATTTAGTCAGGGGAACGGCGACGTGAATGCGTCTCGACGCGAATAAAATTACTAATTGATTAGGTACTCGTCAATGCCCTCAGCCGCCAGTCGTCTCTCTGGTGGTGTGCCAGCACCACTAAACGAAATTTATCGAGAAAACAGGTACGCTACTTTAGGCAGATAGGATAGGGGTAAGAATTCGGATTTAATGGAATTAAATGAATCGAACTCACTTTAAAAACGCATTTGACCTTAATTACTTATATAAAATGAAATGTGTTCAATATTATTATTTAGATACATGCACTAGGTTTGGGGATTACGTCGGCACAAGCAGCAATACGTTTCATAACTCTCTCTCAACTCATAAGATTTTCGACGATGCTTAGGATACAATTAATATTACGCTTTATTTAGTAAATTCGCCTTCTTATTAAACTCATATTATTAAGTTACGCTGTTACGCTACGTCTTTCGAATTCTTGGCATATATTGCCCCGTCAAAGTAGTTTTGTTAACTTAAAAGAAACGAAAGGTTTTGCAACTACACTGGCTAAATGTATTTTATGACAATGTCATTTTTTTCAGACTTTTCTCTACATTTTAAGTAAGTAAACAATTTATTGCATAAGATAGGATAATGTACGTATGTATGTATGTAGTGTAAGGCTGCAAAATAAATGTATATATACAAAGGTAGTTATCCCTTTAAAGTATATTTGAGAAATTGATTGATGCGGCAAGAAAGGTGGTAGACGAACGGAGAATCAGATTATACAGTGTGTAAGTCTAATACGGGCGAATCTCTTAACGGTGGTTAGTATAGGACCAAGTGAAGGTAATTAGATAACATTTACTTAAAGTTGCAACAATAATTTTGTCCATACAAAATAATTCAGCCCGCAATGTAATGCAAACACACTCACGTTAAACGCTCGTTGACAGTTACGTTGACATTTCGGTACCGCCGTACCGGAACCATGTTTACAGTACATTGCTACAGAGAAATTAAAAAAAAAAATTATGGGGTCGTAATGAACTGCAACTTAAAAAAACCTTTTACTTCATGATTACACTAATGAATACTATGTCCGATTTAATTTATCGCCCGTATTAGACTTACACGCTGTATTGTGAGACCTTACTTTTTAACGGTCTTTTTATAATTCTAGATCAACGCGGAGTGCTTTTTAGGTTTCGATAACTGATCTGGCCTTTATCAAAACATGTAACATTTTTCCGTTTAAAAAATGGAACAGAACCCAAAGAAATAGGGAAATAATATATCCGTGGGGCGGTTAATGACAGGCTGAGAACGGCAGGCGTATTTGGAAACTGTCGATCAACGAAGGAACGTTGGTCCAACCGCAGATATTCTGTGTGTGACATAGTATACGTATTAGATTCGTTATGTACTTGGAAACCACATAAAGTATTTTTTATTACTATTCTTGTGCAGCTTTGAAATCAAGAGATTGTATTAGAGTAATGCTGTGCATTATCTCCAATAAAAGCCGTGCTTATTCCTTTGGTCACACAAATGGAAATGTAATTTCATGGAACGGGAAAATTCACTGTCAGTGAGCTCTTTGTTTGTGTGTACGAGTATTGGCGAATACACGATAATCCAAAGATTATGAACTTTCTACGTCCTGTTAATTCGCTTTACTACATTTTCCTTTGTCCGATCTGCAAAGATGCAGTGGACAGGTCTTTTCTAATAACTGCTTCGGCTACTACGTATAATCCGAATTCTAATTCAAGACCAATGTGGGTTACCACTACACAAATATAATTTTACAATGATATTTATCTAACTATGAAAAAACTATAGTATAATTAATTTATCAGTAGTTTTGAACTGACGATTTAAATGAACAAGTCTGTATCCTCCTGGGGTTCAAAGTAATTATACTAGGACAAAATCAGTTTGCAGTGAAAGCCCAAGTATTAAAACAGAAACTTGGAGCAAAGACCCACTGTGATAATACTAGAACAAAATATTTACTGACACCTGGTATGTCTATATTACGCGCCATGCCATGTTTACGTTTTTGGTTAGTCTGTGGATATATTTGGCATTGTGGCAGCACTGTTTAAAGTGAGCGGGGAGCGGTATCTTCGGTCTTCTGTCACGGACGTTGCAGCAATGACACGTGAAGCGAGAAGAGTTCAGTTTAACTTATTAATATCTTTGGAATCTTTATCTTATACTTACTGTATTTAGTATTGTTTTCGAGATAAACTAATAAATTATGCGTTAATACCGTTATTTTACCGTAACAACGTCATTTTCGACATGTATTTTTGATGATAATTTATTTGTACTAGTTATAGTATGCTGAGCGGGTAAACTATAAATTCCTAAAAATGGTTTTGCATCCTGCTTATTCTAATGAGTTTTTGTATTCGGGTGATAAAGAAAGAAAGAACGGGATATTTGTTTTTGTACCTAGTACTATAATTTGTCCTAGTTTCAGGTCGTCGGGCTCATACAATATCTTCTAGAGGCTGTGATGGTAAAAAAAAATGTTATAGGAGTACCTATTTTAAAGTTTTTATGAGTTATTTTTTAAAAAGTCAGTATTTTTTAGTTTGTATACGAGGGCTGCTACTTATGTATCCGGAATACGGGATTTCAACCTTTTTCGACGCTGTATCTAAGCTCCACGGTAAAATTTGAACATTTCTTTAACACTTGCCGCTATGTTTTATTTCTCATATCCGCTAGTCTTTTGTTTTTGGCGGGCTTAAAATGTCAGGTCGCTGGAAGAATGGAACTCCCACGTGAAAATGTTCGTTCTAAGATTTATTATGACTTTCGGCGTGGTTTAACGCAACAACGGTGCATAGATCAATTAACTTCGACTTTTAGTGATGAAGCTCCGCCAAAAACCACTGTGTATCACTGGTTTAGTGAGTTCAATCGTGGACGTAGTATGCTCACGGACGAAGTCAAGGAAGGTCGCCCAAAATCGGTAGTTGTTCCACAAAATATTGAAGCTGTGCGAAAACTCATAATGCATGATCGTTATGTTACGTATCGCGAGATAGAGGCGACTCTGGGTATTTGTATGATGAGCATTCATAAAATATTACATGAACATTTAGCTGTAAAAAAACTTTGTTCGCGTTGGATACCGCACAACTTAACTAAGGATCAAAAAGAGACTCGCGTCGAATGGTGCAGGAAAATGCTGAAAAAATATAACCGTGGTGACTCAAAAGCTGTTCATAATATCTACACAGGTGACGAATCCTGGATCTATGCGTATGATCCCGAAACTAAACAACAATCAACAGTGTGGGTGTTTCAAAATGAGCCCAACCCTACGAAAGTAACTCGTGCAAAAAGCACGTTGAAGCAAATGGTGGCTTGCTTTTTTGGTATTAATGGCCATGCAGCTACAGTTCCACTAGAGAATCGTAAAACGGTTAATTCGGAGTGGTACATGGCCATTTGTTTGCCGGAAGTATTTGAAGAAATTCCTAAAAAAACCAGCGACGCAATTCTTCACCATGACAATGCCAGCTGTCATACATCACGCGAAACAACTCGATGTTTGGAAGATCAAAATATAGAATTAACGGGACATCCACCATACAGCCCTGATTTGGCACCCAATGATTGTTATTTATTCCCAAATGTAAAGAATAAATTACGTGGTCAACGATTTTCGACCCGCGAAGATGCCGTCGACGCTTTCAAAGAACACATTTTGGAGATACCTCAGTCAAAGTGGAAAAAGTGCTTTAAAAATTGGTTTCTACCTATGCAAAAGTGCCTAGAGCATCACGGAGAATATTTTGAAAAAGAATAATACCATATTTATACCTATACAGTTATTTATTTTTTCTATTCCGGATACATAAGTAGCAGCCCTCGTACAAAAGAAGGTTTATTAGGTTGACTGAAATGAAAATAATATTATAGTTTTGTTGTTTTCTTTTATTACAAATAATTATTTATAAAAATTTACATTTTCTATGTTATTTTTGAGTTCCTATTATAAAAATAGGCTAATTATGATTATGGGCATTATTGTTTTAGTGTATGTTTTTATATTTTGAGTTTAAATTCTTATTTGCTGTGGGGTTTTTGAGTTTTTTTTTGATAACGAAGACTGATTATGAAACTTAAATGGTACAAAAAACATAATTAATTTTGTTGATTTTAATAAAAAATTTAATTTTATGCGTGATTTTTCAGTTTATTATGAAAGAAAACGAATTCTTGTAACTTTGATGAAGCTGAAAGCTTATTATGTTGATCTCTGATAGTAGGTATAAAGCGTTTAAATAGTAACTTTTTATACGATTTCTGAGATTGTTCAATTTGCTTTAGATTATATGTGTTTTTTTCTTTTTGTTTGACGAGCCTAAATCAATATTGTAACACCCCTAAAATATGACACCTGTATATGTTGAGCTTAACCAGATACGAACGATTTTTGGTCTGGGCGTTCAGTATTTTATTAATTAGTTCTAATATTAGAACATTGGGTTTTCCTCGGAAGTCCCCTCTTTGAAACTGGGTCGTAGGAGGCTATTACTTATTTACATAAATATAAAATTAATATACATACACATGTGATTTTTTGGTACAAAAACTGTTATTGTACCTACTTGTAACCCTTCAGATGTCAGTAACATTTGGTACGGTTAAATAAAATAAAAAGGCATGAGTTTCATTTGCATTTAGAGAAATTTTAACCTCCCCTCCTCCCCTTTCTTTAGATGGTTTTTAAATTTAAAAGATTATTCTGACAAGTACCTAGTTGATTTAAGAATAAAATGTCTGTAATAAACGAAATTATTATTACAGATTCTACATAATCTCGTAGGTACATAATCTTTTGAATGAAAAAAAAATAGCATCTAATTTTGAAGACTTAATTCTATGTTTGAATTGTCAACCTGACTGCCATAATTAGTTTTTAAAGTGTTTACTAAAATTTGTCTCATTGTTTCTTAAAAATTCAATATTTTTTATTAAAAGTGTTAGCCACAATTAGAAATATACTAATAAATAACAATTTAACCATTGAGGGGACTTTATCAGGGGGGAAGTGGTGGTAGGGATAGACAGAACAGGGGGATATAAATTGGTTGGCTACATCTGAAATGTTCACTTGACAATGACATAAGTAACTTTGACACATTTGACAGTGACAGATACGAGTATGTCGTAGTTTTTTATGGTCTTGAATTAGAATTCGGAGTTTAATATCCGCTTTGAACATTTTCGAAGGATTCCGTATCACCGTCGAGCAAAAAGACGCCAAAAAACAATACAACACAATAATACTTTATTGCGCAGAGTTCTCCTAGGGTTTTGTGTAATCTCTAGGTAAAGGACTATTTTCGATATTTTGGAGCAAGGATGCGGGCATATTGTACGGTATGTAATGTACCCCTATCTTTGCAACTCCTACACGCGTTCGCCCCCTGCGCCTCGCAGCGCACATAGCGCGCCACTAACTCGAATCGTCTTCCGCGTCCGCTCGACGTGCTCCACACGCACGCTGCACGCTGATAAGGGCCTCCGCTAGCAATTCGGTCGCCCTTTACTCGTTCGCTCCATTTCACCCATTCGGTCACCGATTGCTCCTACTGGCCTACTACTGATTGAAAGGAAGAAGACCGATCATTACTAGTTCCTTTCGGTCCATGACGGGAATTCATTATTTTTAGTTCTTAGTTCTTGACTGTCAGGCGGTAAATAAAATACTGTTACTTCTAATTAGTTTTATTCCGTGTGCTCAGTGGTAGATTCAACTTAAAAAATATTCTTCTGAAGTCACCAGTCCGTCTCGGAGATAGTGTGGAGGCCGCAATATATTTATTATACCACAATGCACCCTTCACACTGACCAAATCAAACCTAAGCAGCGCGTCTTGCTGCACAGGCGATATTTCAAAAAAATGTAATTAATCAGTGATTTCAATTCATGTTATGTCTTTTGAAATGGACAGCGATTTTTCCGGGGGGTGAGCGACCGGAGAACCTCATCGTTCAGAGGCAGTGGGATGATTTGTTGAGTAAACGGGCGTATAACTCATTGTTGGAGGGTGCTGCTGGATCAGATTTGGCCCGTCTCAAAGCCCTCGCGCAGCCAGAGTCCGGGGCTTGGCTGCACGCTCTGCCATCGCCTCAATTGGGGACTTTCTTACACAATGACCCTCTTAGAATAGCGGCAGCGTTGAGGTTAGGTGCGTGAAGACCATCGTTGTTGTTGTGGGGCTATGGTGGAGGAAAATGGTCATCATAGTCTCAGTTGTCAAAGGTGCGCAGGCCGTTTCCCAAGGCATCATTCGGTCAACGAAATCATCCGGCGGGCCATGGTATCGGTGAATGTGCACTGTGTTTTGGAGCCACCAGGATTGTGACGCACGGATGGTAAACGGCCCGATGGCCCTTGGCTGAGAGGGTCTTTTGTGGGATGCAATGTGTGTCAGCACATTTGCTGCATCCCATTTGAGGCAGATCTCGCGCTGTGCGGGCTCAGCAGCAGAGAATGCTGCTAAATTAAAGCACACCAAGTATTCCGCCTTGGAGTCAGCTTACGATTTTGTGCCGGTAGCGGTCGAAAAAGCGGGACCCTGGGGCGCGGAGGCTCGCAAACTCTTTGTGGAGTTAGGACGTCGTTTGCGTGAGAGGGGCTGTGATCCTCGCTCCGGATCGCATTTAGTTCAACAGGTCTCATTAGCTCTTCAGCGGGGGAATGCTGCTAGCATTATGGGGACCTTTGAGCCGGGTGCGGTGCGGGGCGGGGTGTTTTAAAGGGGAGGCAGTGTTGACGAAGCCTGTTGCGGATTTGTATTTTGTTTAGGTTAAGGTCCATTATTTTTATTGACGAGCCGTGTTGGGGATATTATTTTGTACCTATACATTAGAAGTTGACGAAGCATGTTGCGGATTTTTTTTTTATTGTAGATTGGTTCAATAAAATATAACATAGAGCAAAATTAAGTTTGTCCCACTATATATTGATGTTTGAAGATTCTCGCGGCAATATCGTGACAATTGATGATACAGATAGTCAGGTTTTATAGAATTTATATCCCCAGTAGGTATCTAAACGGCAAACATAACGATAGTTACATTTTAGTCGTTTTCAAGCATAGGGCGCAGACTGAGGAGGTACGTTGATTGAAGAATCATCACTTATTATTTATTTGGCCTAATCGGTATGCACGTTATGCAAAATTTAGTTTAGTCACCTGCAAGAACCACTATTTTGACTGGTTAAATATACGCACGTTATTTTTTAAATTGACGCTGACTTTTCTCCCAGACTAGATCGAACAAAATATTGCATTTGTCTTGTTTACATGACCAGCGGCCATTTAATGATTGCGTGACAAAGGAGGCCTGATAGTCTCATTTTAGAGGTTTCGGTAGACCCCAGTTGTGCATCAGCGATTGAGAATCGTCAATACAACTCTGGAAATCATATCCGGGCACACTAGCATGCAGACTACATTACACTAGCTCTCTTACTCTGTTGTATTGTATTGTAATGTTTTATTAGTTGCCTTTTTCGGGCATTTACACTGAGGCCGCCGGCCGTTTGATTGGGCGATAAATCAAGAATAAAGTCACCGGCTTACTACATAGGGTGCAGGAGCACTCTGGCTGTGTATAGTGGTTACTAACTTTACGAAGATACATCGCCGAGGTACAACAGTATTGGCTGTAGGGTAGTGAAGCCAGATTGGCTTTGACAAATGTTTCTCGAAGTAGCATACAGTAAGGTATCTGGAGTAGGATCGGATGTTCGATGTTCGACAAGTGCTGAAATAAGAAGAGTATAATTTTTTACGCGCTACGAGTATTGCTTGACTTCTTTTTATCCTATCCTACTAATATTATAAATGTGTTAGTTTGTGAAGAAGTTTGGATGTTTGGAGGTTTTGATGTTTTTTACCAAACAACGCGGTAACAATTTAATAGATTGCGATGAAATTTGACATACAAATGGATTGAAATATAGGATAGGTATAGGTACTTTATATCTCGGTTAAACGGCACTTTGGTATAATAAATGGCATAACGCCGGCGTAGCTGCGATTAAATGCTAGTTTCTTATAAATAAACATCGGGTATATTTTTGCTTCAAGCCATCGTTTTCTCTTTATACTATTAATTTTTTTATATTATATTTCCACTTGATGTTAAAGTCAGTATTTGTATCCGGTAAAGATAGAATTGTCATTGGGCGGCCGGTTCCCATTTTTTTTTAATCCACTCTCACCCTAAGGTATAATAACCTTAGCCCAAAATACGATATGGATAGTGTGGACCTTTTATGGAGCCTTCACAAAAAAGGTAGATAGTAATTTTACGAATACATGTACAAAAAGAAATATACAAATGTTGGAAATGCATGCACAAACGGAACTTTTAATGACAAATCAACTGACAAACGATTAAGTGTTCTAAAAAAGATCTGTTATTACGTTGATAGACGTATTCAGGTTGCTCTCAATTTAACCTAATGGATAATTGACGAGAATTAATTGCAATGGAAAATAACCCGCAGCGTCCGCTATTATTGGTTTCTGGATTAGGCCAACTACGACTAATTGACAGACTGAACAGTAAAGATTCACTCGAATCAAAAAAGAAGGAAGTTCTCAGTTTGTTGATATCTTGATTATATACATATTCCCCAATGACTTGAAAACGTGATCGATTTGAAACAGTGCACACTGTTTTTTAGGGTTCCGTACCAAAATGTAAAACAGGAACCGTGCGTCCCTCCCAAGTAACACAAAACTGCATTATAGGATATCACACAATGTCTACATCGGTAACATTAACATTAGTTATGAAGAGTTATTTGGGTACACTTCAATTGCTATAGCTGAATATTACGCTTTTGCTTGTATATGGCTTGATGCTTCACGGAGGTGGCACTATAAAGCGGCAACCGGTTATGTAGCTGTAGTACAGTTCAGTTATACAGCTTTTAGCAATTAAAAGTGCTGTCAGCTGCAATACAGCATTCTTGTGGACTATAACTAAGCTATATTCTGATTTAAATGTACCACAAGTGTTTCCTTAATGGCAATTTTAAGAGGGAATGTGTGAATTATTCTGCAATCAGATATTTTGTGACTACACTTAACGATGATATAATGCATCTTACTGCATATAATAGAATTTTTAAAGAACTTATTATCCTATAGTAGCACTTATAATAGCCCAAATGATCACTTTTGGTGAATTTATATGCAAAATTACAGCAAACTTCTATAGGTTCACATGTATCCCATAACCTCAGTTAAAGCTGAATACTTGTAATATCATCAGTAATTAATCTGCTAATGCACTATTAATGATTTATGCTTGTCTAGTCAACGATAATAACAACTGGATTGGAATATAAAAAATTGGAAAAAAAAATATAAATATGTAATGATTGATATAATATACTCATTAGCAATTCATTGTCAATATATACTGCAAATTAAAAATATTTTCAGTTTTTTTATGCATCATCAACCTATTTGAAACTATAATATTCCAGTGTACGAGTACAGTGATATTTTTAGAGCGCGTGAAAATTTCGTTTATACTCATATGGTATTTGACAATAAACTTGCTTGAGGAAAAATCTGTGTTTTCCTTACCAAAATCAATATCATCTGTTTCACCACATCACGTCACTTAGTGCACAAAAAACATCAAACTTACACAGCGTATTATGGAGGAGGAGTAGTTTATAGTACATTACATAACTAGGGTGGTAATACAAAGAACGGCCGAGATCGCAGAAGTTTGCGGCCCGAGCTGCAAACGAGGGACGTAAATATGCGATCGAGAGCTTTCTTTATTACCTCCCGTGTTGTGTACATAATTTTATGTCTACACTTGGCCAGAAAGCGATGGCCAGGTGTGGCATAAAATTATTAACAATATTGCCACTTGTGCATTCTAAATTCCATAGAAGCATTAAAAAACCCTGGTCTCTACTTTATGATACAATTACCGTATTAATAAGTAATATCAGTCTGGCACGGGCATGTATGTGTACAGTAACAGTCTTGGGCTATTCCGGGTCGCGGCACAGCACGCTCAAACAAGCCCCGTTAACGAGTGATGTTTATAAAGTAATCGCTTCGTGTAATTATCTCGTCTTTTATCCTCCCCAGTGACGCGGAAATGATGCTGACTGCAACGTTACGATGGACGTAAAAAGTACAGGTGTGACAGTTTACGTTCGCGCTTAAAAGACCTTTCAAACGACAGTTTTTTTACAACCTAATTTTAAACAATTTTTGAAACCATTTATTCACGTATTTAAATCTAGTGTGGGCTACCTATAGGGAACGTGCACGAACTATAGGTGGCAGCACTAAACGACAAAAGAGACACGGATGGACAATAAAGGAAACTATCACCCCTGTCAAATCAAGCTGTCAATGTCAATGACATTATCTAAGTGTCAATGTCAAATATAGTAAATCGTATCTACACTGACGCTAATCAATCAATAAATTAACGGCATTTCCGTCAATGTGGCCCCTGTATGAGAGGGTACTTGATTTAGATTGGCGGCACCAGTTGGCAGCACCTTCGTCGAGCACGTTCCCTATCCTGCCTTTTATTTTTTCCCAAATGTTTCATTTCCCAACTCTCGATTTTCTCCGGCAAAAAAACTCAGTGTATTTTCTTATGGTTTTATAGAATACAGTAGGTTAGGTTAGGTTTGGTTTCAGAGAAAATCGTGAGTTGAGAAATGTATCATTTGGAAAAAAATAAAAAGACGAAATGTCAGAGAAGCCTAATGTAGACATAATTTAAAATGTGATAATAATTTCAACTAAAATACCTTTATATTAGCACATTCAGTGCCAAGCATCGCTACGTGTGGCACGCCGTAGTCTGTAGCCCGCTAATTGCAGGGTACTTATGTAGAGAAAATCCTGCGTAGACGTCTAACCCGATTATCCGGTCGGTGGCATTCATAGTGTTACATTTATCAAATTTTATTTTATAAACACTTTTGTATGTATAAAAATGTTTTTATTTATAAATGGGTTCACTTTTCCTCTTAACATGTAGAAAAGAGAGAGTCATGCAACGATCAATACCTAAGTATAACTGAAATATAAAACTATTTCACAATATGCAATTATTTTTCCGTGATAGATGTCTTTTATATTTACGTCGAAGTCGTTTTCGTAGCATTAGATTATTATTGAAAATATCTGCTTTTCTAATATGGAGCCTGTGCATTTAATCATACACTAGATCAATCGAACAACAAATGATATAATGGTCACAACAAATCACATAATTTCAATGTGTATAATTGATCACTTAATAGAATAAACTTTTGGCAGAATAACAATTAATGTATTTTCATTTTCAATAACCACGATTTATATAATGATTATTCAATATATATGCATCTGTTAACATAATGCACATTTCGTATATGTACTCCCTTTAACTCGAAAAATAATTAAGTAGTTTAATGCAATCCTAACTTAACCTAACAACCTATCCAAGACGAGTCGCTTTCCAGCTTATTGTAAGAGGCCTGTAAGCACGTCGACGAAGCCCGCTACACGGGGCTTCTATTTCCGCTCTGGGGAACGCAAGGTGACTAACGACCCTATCCATGTTAGAGTAGTGGCGGTTTGACGGTTTTTCTCTTTAGTGCATTAAACATTTGTATTATAGCTATAGTCCATTATATCAAATGCCTGTTAAATAATATTCTACTAAATGTGTTCATAATAAATTAATAATATTTCTAATGTCAATTCTATGAAAAGTTGTTATATTATTTGAGTGGTGTATGAATTGATTGTTATAATGGGTTAAAGATATACGAAATGTTGTTCTACAGAGCGAGACGCAGCCCACTTACGAGTATACAATTAGGGCATGCAATACCGGTTTTACTTGTATGGGCGGTTTTGGTTGTTTGTTCATTGTAATTACTACCCGCGATTGAGTGTTAGGACAGATTAAAGTTAGAAAAAAATCGAAATCTGGAATGTGACATTTTCTAAACTGTGTTTAACTGAGCCGTTATCACTCCAATGGCGGGTACCTACATCACATCGTTTCAACGCCGAACGGATTATTCCGTAGGGATGATACGAACCTCGAGTATTTACAATACTGTAGGTATGTGGGTAGAGCGGACAATAGCGAGATCTCTCTCCAGTTCAGTCTGTTGTTACGCCAGGCGACCGAAGTGCAATGCGGGATGGTCAGAAGGTGTATTTATGCAAGTGGCTTAGAAAACTTATACCTACTTCTATGTCGTTGTGTCTACCTAGGACATATTATAACCATACATCGCACTCGAGGGGGCATTCTGCGGGTACGTCACATGGTACCTTAGGTTTACAAATAAATCAATTGTATGTTACGTAGGAATCTAGTGGTAGCCGAGTGCACTGAATCCATCCAAAATGAAATAAAAAATACCAGGTTACAAATAGTAACTAGGTACAAATACCACTTTCTGACAACTCAAAAATTGATTGATATATTTGTAAACATTACCATCTGACCTACCTGCAGAATGCCCCTCGAGTAAAATGTATGATTATAATTGATAGAATATATTAGATTCACCACTGAGCCCTTAGTAATTGTGTTTGATTTTCTTATATTTGTGGATACACTGAAACTTAAAATATAACAAATGGCATTTAGAATAACTTCATTCCTTTCCGGAAACGTCTATGATTTGTATGCAACAAAACCAAGTTCAATTCGTTCAATAAATTCAACAGACAAATAAGATACAAATTTCATACACGGTTTACCGTCGTTGTTTAATCGATACTGAACTTTCTGCCCAGTTAGTCTTCATTAAATTTATGAATCGATCGGATATCTAATAGGAAACAAAGTGAATCGTAAGCTCTTCAGACACAAAATGTTTCCGGTACGTTAGTTTCGCGAGTTTTTTCAATAAAGAGATTTGAAAGATATTGAAAAGACTTCAATTATTTAAAATCTGTCCTGTTCTCGTTATTAGTTGCCGTTTCAAACGAATTATTAGCACATCTTGTGATTGTAAGAATGCAATAGTGTCAGAAATTCAAGATGTAAATTTAAACAATAAATCGTCATGAAATTGTACAATACAATGATATCATATACAGGCTGTCCCTAAAACCAATGTAGTTACGAAAAGGGCTGATAGATCAGCTCATAAGACACCAGATTAAGCAAATATGACCTCATAAAAAAATTCTTGGTTTTCGAGATATTGACGATTTTGCAAAACTCGTGCTAAGTGATACCCTGACTCGGTTATTTGAGTGTCATGACTAAAATATCAAGTATTTTTCAAATCTGTTTTTTTATATGGGTAGCCAAATAACTATGCTATTGGACATAATTCCTATTTTTGTTACTTAATTTCTTCATGGTGTGGCCACAGTAGAATATCAAAAAATATTTTTTAGATTTTTCCAAATTTCACATCTGATTTCGAACGAGGGTGATGAAATAAAAATGTAGCAACACAACCTGGCACATGACAAAAACAAATAGCGCATTTATTGTAGTTTCGAAAATGGTATAACATTTACTAAATATTGTAATAGTTTTTGAGATAATGATATTTTTTTACAAAAATAACCTGTACTGAAGTTACTATTCCATTGACTTGGGGCGCTCAACCAGTCGACCAAAATATACCTAAATGTTTGACTATTTCATTCCAAATAAAAAGCCCTTTGATCGTCTTCTCGTTAGTAACCTATTTCAATACAGTTTATTGATTAATGGATATTTTTGGTGCGAACGGTACTTTGACGGATAGACGTTAAGTTTGCACCTAAATTGTAAGTAATGTCCAGGACGTCAGGTGCAAGCTTAGTTCAACCGGATCGTATGAGAAATTTAAGATGAGTGTAACTACAGTACACGTTATTTTTGTAACTAAATATCATTATCTCAAAAACTGTTATAGTATTTAGTAAATGTTAGACCATTTTAGAAACTACAATAAATGCGCTATTTGTTTTTGTCATGTGCCAGGTTGTATTGGTACATTTTTTTTTCACCACCCTCGTTCGAAATGACGACGTGAAATTTGGAAAAATCTGAAAATTATTTTTTGATATTCTACTGTGGCCACACCATGAAGAAATTAACAAAAATAGGAATTATGTCCAATAGCATAGTTATATAACGCTACCAATATTAAAAAACAGATTTGAAAAATACTTGATATTTTAGTCATGACACTCAAACCGAGTCAGGGTATCACTTAGCACGAGTTTTGCAAAATCGTCAATATCTCGAAAACTAAGAAATTTTTACTGAGGTTAAACTGGTCTATCAGACCTTTTCGTGACTACGTTGGTTTTAGGGACACCCTGTATATATAGTAGTATAGTATACTAGATTTTAACACTCGATTGAATAGCTATGGTATATCTAGTTGCCACTCAGCCCGTGAAGTATGACCGCAATATTACTAGTTGGAGTGAGTCTCTCACGTCAAGTTACAGATGATTCGCCTAAGGCAGACGGTTGCTGTCTGTAGTGGTGACAGAAAGTTTCAATACTGACGAAACATTGCTGCTTAAGAGGAAACAGGAGGGCAGTTTTTCCATACAAACGTAGTCCCCTGTTTCCTCCCTGGATAATGCCAGGAGAACTATAATTTTTTGTCCAAAAATCTATGGCGACTATTGATATGTTCCTATGTTTTCCTTTTTACGATAAATTGATTCTCAAAAGAGATATTAACCTTCAAAAACCTAAAAAAAATGCCAGATTTTCCGCTATGTTCACACATCCAGAAAACAAATTTGACTAGATTATTAAAAAAAAGGAAAACATAGGAACACGGCCAAAGCCTTTCTTTAATGTTTAATGAAAAAATTAGTTAAATAGGTTAAGTTTTGGGGAAGAAATCAGGGAACTACGAAACGTTGTTTTCATGAAATTTTAAAAGGTATTTTCGGTCCAAGCTGCAGTTGTCTCTATCGCGCTCTGCGCGGGAGAGACGGGCAGTGCGGGACAGCGACACATTTTACAAATACCTAATTTTCAATTCTCTCCACCTTACTGTTTCCTCTTAAATCATAAAAAAAATACAAAGTTAACACTTACTTACGTTATTCGTTATTCGTGCTTATTTATGTCATTAACGGATACTCTCTTAATAACTTTTACAAGTAATTTGTATTAACTGGGGCACATATTGAAGATATTTTAACTAAAAATATTAATTTAAATAAATGAACTTAATAATACAAACTAAATTATGAAATATATGAAACATCCAAGTAACAGTGACACAAAATCGAAATTAGCGATTCGATTCTAAGCAATAGTATGT
This sequence comes from Eudemis profundana, assembly GCA_947034925.1. Taxonomy (NCBI): domain Eukaryota; kingdom Metazoa; phylum Arthropoda; class Insecta; order Lepidoptera; family Tortricidae; genus Eudemis; species Eudemis profundana. The sequence continues at coordinate 36,448,061 of OX344794.1, forward strand.
CGCAGGGAAATGGCCAAAACCGAGATTTGATCAAAAGGGATATGACCAAGTCACGCAGGATATTAAAATGGCGAATCCATTTTAACATTTGCCTAGAAAAAAAACAGTTATTTGATCAAATCCCTGACTCTGTTTAGTGAAATGACGAAATCAGCCAAAAAAAGCAACTCGTTTTTTCATTTTACTAGATTAGTTTAGTGATTTGATAAAATCCCTGCCACACGTCAGTGAGTCGACGAAACGAAGTCGCAAAGTAAACTCGTTTTAATATTTCACTAGACACGATCAGTGAAAAGATGGGCATTCATCGATTAATTTTTTAGTCAACTAATCAATCGATTAAAAAATCAATCGTCACAAAATTAGTCACGATTGATTTAATCGAAATTAAATTAATCGACGGAGTGTGCGACTAACGATTGATCAATCGTTATTTTAATCGACTAAATTTCACGATTAAATCTCGATTAAAATTTGAACACGCACGATACAAAAAAATACATAATATGTTTTTTCGTGTGTTATACACTTGAAAAATCATTCACATTCATACTGTGTGATATAAACTTCTTTCAGTAACACAAGATGGTTTTTACAGTGCAGTACCTTATAGTAAACAACACTACAGTCAAAGACCACCCTCCGTTAGGCGATTTATCTGTCCATATATTTATTACTTATACGCGATCGGCGTTCAAATGCTATAAATTCAAGATCTGGGATTGAAAGTATTCACGTCGGAGCCCCCCAAAAGGCTTACGTGTCTGCCGAATTTGGAACATCATCTTATCTCCGTTTCTCGTGTAATCCTATTGTGCTGGATCACGGCCTTTGTTGACGAGCCTGTACCTATTTGCCCGTAAAAAATACGATATTAATAGCACTCTACTCAGAAACGGCCTTACAGAATCTCGACTAATGAAATAATCTAAACAAGTTGAATAGGGAATATGGATGATTTTTTTTTCGCATTTCCTTATAAAATATGAAAATACCGTAACAAAACTTGAAATTCAAATTAAAATCAACTGAGAAATACGGAAGAAAAAAGGATTTTAAACTAATACTTAAACTCCGAATTCTAATTCAAGACCAAAACAACTGCGACATAGTTATTTATGATTGTCAGATGTGTCAGAGTTACTTCTTTCATTGTCAAGTAAACATTTCAGATGTAGCCAACTATTTTATATCAATAATTAAATTATTATTAACATATTTCTAATTGTGGCTAACATTTTAAATAAAAAAAATAACTGGCCAAGAGCATGTCGGACCATGCTCAGTGTAGGGTTCCATAGCCGTAACTATAAGGTAAAAAATACGACGTAAAAAAAGTACAAAAACAAAAGAGCGTATCTTCATAGCAATTACGTCCTTTTGTTGAGAAGCGTAGTTTATCGGCAATAACTCAAAAACGGTTAGTCCGATCTTGTTGAAAATAATTTTCGTTGAAAGTATTAATTAAGCGTTATCTTTGTAATTTTTTTTATATTTTTCGGACACACGGTTTAGAAGATAGAGGGGGGGGACACAATTTTCACCACTTTCGGAGCGATTATTTCCAAAGGTATTCACTTAATCAAAAACATTACTTAAGAACCTTAAAATGTTTTTAAAAGAGCTGTCGAACTATGTACCACACATTGACATTTTGTGAAAAAAAATTTTTTTAGCTTCTGTTACATGTATGGAGTGCCCCCCCTAGATTTTTTATTTTTATTATTTAACTACCAAACTTAGTTGCGGCATCTACAAGACATCTATATTCCAAATTTCATCAGTATAGGTCTTGTAGTTTTTGAGTAAAATGCCTGTGACATACGGACGGACGGACGGACGGACGGACGGACATGACGAAACTATAAGGGTTCCTTTTTAGCCATTTTGGCTACGGAACCCTAACAAATATAACTTTAAGGAATAATGAGACAAAGTTTAGTAAAAAAACTTTTAAAATTGTTTATAGCAGTCAGGTTGACAATTTAAACATAAAATTGTGTCTTCAAAATGAAATCTTAGTCGGTTTTTTTGTTCATTTAAAACGTTACGAGATTACGTAGAATCTGTTATAATAATTGCGTTTATTACAGAAATTTTATTTTTAAGTCAACTAGATATTTGTCAACTTACTCTTTTAAATTTAAAAACTGACTAAAGAAAGGAGAGGAAGGGTTAAAATTTGTCTAAATGCATATGAAACTCATGCATGTTATTTTAATAAACCGTACCAAATGTTACTAACATCTGAAGTGTTACCAATACAATAACAGTTTTTATGCCAAAAATCAGTCTGTGTATGTATATTAATTCGGGCATCTTATATTTATGTAAACAAGTAACAGAGACTTGTTTATTTAAATCGCAAGTTTAAAACTACTAATAAATTAAACATATCAGTGTAGTTATATTTCATAATTAGATAGATACCATTATAAAATTATGTTTTTGTAGTGGCAACTACATTGGTCTTGAATAAGAATCGGCTACTTGACCCCTTTTCAAAGTTTGTCTTATATTTTTAATTATTATCTAATTAACGGCAAAAAATATTATCCTATTTTTTTACGACCTAGAAAACCACAAAATTATAATTTAAAATTTAAACTTTCGTACCTAACCGGGCAAAAAAGGATGCTAGCTATGTTAATCTTTAGATTATCTGTGATGTGACGTCATTCAAGCCGAAAACCAACATTTGCCATTTATCCAGCGTTTATGGGGAATGCTAATAGTAATCAATCAATCAAAACGAAACGATAACGATCACAACCTCAAAAAACCACCAAGTCACTTATGTCAATGTCAGAGCAAAGCAAAGCTACATGGCGAGTTTCACTCGTATAAGATTCGACATGAAGTTAGATTACGATCCTATGACATCACATCATGGCCGACACCGTTTTCAGAGTTCAAAATAAAAAAAAAATAAGACGAATTTTCAATTAAAAATATGTAGCCATCAAACACTTTTAATAAAGCGTAACCGAAAATATTGATTTCTTAAATAAATACACAGAAAATAATCATTTATTGCACCAAATTTGATATCAGTCTAGTAACCTATTCGGAGTATAGATAGCGATTAGACGGAGAGATCTGATATGGACTATGACGTCATAGTACACGGCCGCCATATAAACTCCATGTTACATTCTGTTTTGCTAGAAAGAGATGCTTATAAATATCTTGGTTATTCGAAAAATATTTTTCCTACTGTTTTTATATAAGCTTTTATTAAAGTAAACAGAAAGAAAAATGCATATTCCCTACTCGTATTGCTTACTTCTTATCAAATGAAGTTAGTTGAGATAACTTGGGAGAGTAATTTAGATTAAGTAGATTTCAGGAAATAAGCGTCTTTCCTGTGGAGAATACATTAGTTATCGGCGTGGGTACTATCACTATGTGCTCATACAAGTCTAGTGGCTATAGAGGATTATAAATATCGATGGCTGTGTAACTCAACCTCGTATATGAAAAAAATCAACTTTAGGAGAACACGTAAAGACTATTTTTTTTCGTTTTATTGTACTGAACAAGTAAAATATTTTTTAATAATTAGATGACTATAGCTTGGCAACTTCGTTGGTGACACTCCCATGGTCTGCGCAGGGGGCGGGGAACGCAAAGACTACAATATTATACTAGGTTACAGAGAGGCAACTAGGCCAACTTTCTAATTATCGTACTTGTGCTGCCATCTGTCCTTCATTACAGGTCAACAAATACACATAAAATTCGAGGGCAAAAACGCGGCTTCCACTACGTTGTCGCAGGGAAATGGCCAAAATCGAGATTTGATCAAATCTCTAAGGGATATGACCAAATCACGCAGGATTTAAAATGGCGAATCCATTTTAACATTTGCCTAGAAAAAAAAGTAATTTCATCAAAACCCTAAGTCTGTTTATTGAAATGACAAAATAAGCCAAAAAAAGACAACTGTTAATGCCAATTACAAAAAATCGCGTAGAAAACATACATTGAAATATTTCCTGAAAGTTAAGGATCAAAACGTACAAGTAGGTATGTTAAACAATTTTTTGGATACTTTGGACATTGGTAAATGGAGTGTATTGAATTGGGTAAAAAATGCTAATAGACATGGTATAATAAAGAACACCGTTGTAAAAAAAGACGCGAAGACTTGATACAAAATTACAAAAAAAAACTGGCCAAGAGCATGTCGGACCATGCTCAGTGTAGGGTTCCATAGCCGTAACTATAAGGTAAAAAATACGATGTAAAAAAGTACAACAACAAAAGAGCGTATCTTCATAGCAATTACGTCCTTTTGTTGAGAAGCGCAGTTTATCGGCAATAACTCAAAAACGGTTAATTCGATCTTGTTGAAAATAATTTTCGTTGAAAGTATTAATTAAGCGTTACCTTCGTGATTTTTTTCATATTTTTCGGACGCACGGTTTAGAAAATAGAGGGGGGGGGGGGACACAATTTACACAACTTTCGGAGCGATTATTTCCAAATACATTCACTTAATCAAAAACATTACTTAGGAACCTTATAGTGTTTTTTAAAGAGCTGTCGAACTATGTACCACACGTTGATATTTGCTGAAAAAAAAAATTTACTGTCTTTAACATGTATGGAGTGCCACCCCTAAAAATATTTATTTTAATTATTTATATACCAAACTAAGTATCGGCTCATAAAACACACCTATATTCCAAATTTCATCAATATCCATCATGTAGTTTCTGAGTAAAATGCCTGTGACATACGGACAGACAGACAGACAGACAGACAGACGGACGGACATGACGAAACTATAAGGGTTCCGTTTTTGCCATTTTGGCTACGGAACCCTAAAAACGTGACCATATTGAGAAGCTTTTAAATAACACACCTAAAACCCTCCCATTACTGTCGAGATAATACAACTAAAGAATATTTAGAAATGACTTACTCGTCAGGTCGAGATGTATATCGCAAACATGATTTCTTTCACACTGTAAGAAATAAAATCGAAATTTACAACCGCATTGGTTTTGTCAGCTACCTCGTATAAACATTAGTTTTTACACATATTTCTACTTATAGATGTCAGTAACAGGCAGACTATAGGTTCTACTTACTATGAGTCCTTAAGAGAATAACCTGCGATCATCGATTCAACAGGTTACAAATGTTACAATTAAGAATTTGGGTTAATAGGTACCTATACTAACTAGCTAAATAACGCCACTGTGAAATAAATAAATGAAAATAATACAGCAAAAAAAAGTTATATTACTGATTGAACTAAGAGACGTCAGAGATGTCAAACTAACAGCTGATACAAAATAATCCATTAAAATTATAAATCAAACCCAGCTTGCCCGGTATCAAGTGTATTCACGCCCTAAGTGTTTGACTCGCATGAGCAAGTGTGGGCAGCCCGGAACAACTGCGCAATAGGCAGAAAACTCAAGCGATACATATTGAAGTTGAATTTTTCCCGCAAGGAAGCCATCGCCCCAGCAACGACGTTTCCCGGGCAACCGACCATACGACGATTGAACGCTTCATCATTGGGACGAAGATCGTGTCTCCTAGACGACGACCAAACGACGATTACGCCAAGCTCAGCTACGCGCGCGCGGCATACAACCACCACGCAGCTCTCCGCGCAACCTCTCGTGATAACTACACGTCAGAGTGCCTTTGCCAAACGATTTGATAATATTTTTATTTATAAGATTATTTTTGTTACCTTATTATAATGAATGTTTCTTAGTTAATCAATTAGGTGTGCATGCATTCTTCAACCCTGCCTGGTGACAGTACATCAACCAAACACACATGCAGTCAAAAATGTTTTAACTTAACACCGTAAGAAGACTCAATATTCACTTCACCAAAGCACACCGTAGTTGCTTCAGTCAGAATGATATTCCACCAGTCAGTAGCACTTCCATCCCGCCCCCAGCGCCATCGACATCCTAACCACCCTGCCACACCATTCCACCTCTACATCAGCAACCTAAAACACAATACTCCATTAGTCAAAAGTATTCCCCGGGACGCCAGAATAACCGTCGCAACACATCTCACGCATCTCATCGAAAAGTGCACGAAAGACAACACAGTCGAAGACTGTCACAACCTACTCCTGTATTCTTTATTCTTTCCGTACCCTCCATGTCAATAAAGACAATCGGACCACGTATCTTACGCAAAAGATTAAAAACAACTGCTCAAACCAAACATCCGCTCTGTCCACAGATCAGAAAAATAAGAACCGTCCTTTCAACCATTGTAAGTACATTGAACTCATAATTAGCCACGGGGACCTAAAAGGTGCAACTCGGCTGCTCTTCTCCAATGACGTGCTGTCAACAAACACTCCAGACACGCTCCTGGCCCTACAAACAAAACATCCCCCAGCTCCTTCAATTCCCGTTTTACAACGCCTAGCCAGGTCTGCCTGGAAATCAATAATAGAGACACCTTTGGAAGCGATCTGTTCTTTTAAAACCGGTTCTGCTTGAGGCCTGGACGGTATCACTCCCCAACATCTCAAAGATTTAATTTCTCTTTCAGCAGGCGATGCAGGTGAAAAACTTCTCGATTCCATCACAAAATTATTGAATAAAATGTTCCTCGGCAATATTAACCCTGACATAGTCCCCTATTTGGCGCTAACCTAATAGCTCTCACGAAGAAAGACGGGGGAGTGAGACCAATAGCCGTTGGTGCAACACTTCGGCGCCTTGCTTCCAAAATTGCAGTTCGGCATATAGAGTTTGGCTAATGAAAGATGAGACTAGTAAATAGCGTTAAATTTAAAAAATTTATTGACAATGACAAATTCAAAAGTCATAACATTAAGCAACGAATTTTAATTAAATATTAATAATTCGCGTCTACAATGCCGCCTGCGTATCCTTATACTTTTATTAAACGTTACGATATGATAAGATTTTACGCTCTAACTAATAGTACAGAGCAAACAAGAGAAGCATTTCGCGAACGTTACCCAGAGTCACCAGTCCCGACACACAACCTGATTCGCAGATTGATTCAGAATCTCCGTGAGTATGGACAGTTTACTGTTCCAGCTCAAGCACAGGCCAGAGGAGGGCAGATTATTCGTCCGGAATACTTGTACAGGCGGATACGGAACTTCTTTAATAAAGATCCACAGGCGAGCACTAGACAAGCTGCCAGACGCTTTCGTGTAAACCAGATGTACGTGTGGCGTTTGCTTAATGCGTCTGGCCAACACCCGTATCATTTTCAGCCCGTACAGGATCTCGTGTTAGCAGCTTACGCGAAAAGGGTAAAATTTTGTCGGTGGTTGTTGCAAAACCAAGATACAAACATCTTATTGACCGACGAAGCGACATTTACGAGGATCGGACTTTTCAACCAACACAAAGAACATTGGTGGAGCGAACAAAACCCACACGTTGTGTGAAAGAATGCGTATTGGGTGAGGTTCAGTGTGAATGTCTGGGTGGGTATCATCAATAATACAGTTATTGGCCCTCACTTTATTGAACGACGTCAGAATGGGACGAACTATCTCCGTTTTCTACGTCAGGTCCTACCCGGATTGCTAGAAGGAGTGCCTGAGGAGGATTGAGTGAACTTATATTATCAGCAAGATGGAGCACCTGCTCATTTTCACCGTGACGTCGTGGATAACGAATACCCTGAACGCTGTATAGGCCGAAATGGACCCATTCAATGGCCACCGCGTAGTCCTAACTTAACGCCTTTGTACTTTTACCTATGGGGTGAGATCAAGAGAAGGGTTTATGAACAGGTATCCGATACAGTGGCAGAGCTTGTGTGATGAATTAGAAGGCGATCATTTTGGACATTTATTAAAGTACGTGTAAAATTTGCGATTATTTTTTTTTCAAAATAAAATACGATAACAACCAATACCAAGTGTATTTACATTAAGTGCATAATGTAGGTTCTTGGAAAACACAGATGACGTTGTTTAATAGTCTAAGTACTCGAGTGATAAGATTGTAAGTACTTAAAGCTATAGTCAAGTTCCGGACAGGGTGACCATAAGCTTGGTATTTTTCCTATTTTAAATTAATATCAGATAAGTTTTATTGTTTGCTTTAAGAGTTAATGCAATGAATTTGCCTCAAAATACTGCAATACAAACGGAAATTTCTGTTTACGACCCACGTTTCACCCTGTATATGAACGAAACATACGTACAATTAAATAAACTGTATAACACGATTGAAAATCGACGACTCTGCTTCATGTTCGATAAGTCGATAACTCAATTCTATTTATGTAGGCTGAAGGTCGAATAAGCTAAATACCTACTCGTAGGCGTATTGAAAAGGTGGTCTGAATGGAAAAATCAATAATCTAAAGGAATGGATTACTTATAGCAAACGAAGGGTGCACTGCTGGACTGCTCTGCTTTACATGTTTAATGTGATTCAAGTTGATCAGTTTCCATACAAACATAAAGAGGGTCATTATTTGCTTCCACTACATCAATTATATTTAAAACAAGTTTTATTTTATAGCTTGATACATTTTGTGTACGCGAAATGACATGAGAAGTCCCAAAAAACCAGAATTAACGTGCAATTGCGCCTTTAAGGTTAGCGCCATCTATCAGCATCATTTGAAATTAAACGTTTTTTGTTAAAATTATATAATATATTTACTCTTTTTATAACGTTTTAATTATTTATTATGAAAACATACAGAAACTAATATTATCGACAAGTAATTAAAAGTAAATACATTTCAAATTAAAACTAAAATTAATAAACTAAACCCGAAAAAAAATTACAACTTATTCTTATTTAAAATTATATTTTTGGCTTGTGGAGACTTCTCAAGTAATTTTTCGCAAATAAAATGTAGGTATCATATCAAACTACACATTTCAAACATAATTGATGTCATAGAAGCAAACAATGACCCTCTTTTGATGTGCATGGAAAACCGACCGACACGAATCACTTTAAACGATGTTTAATCATACCCAAATAATAGCAGTCTTATAAATGTTCACGCGAATACAATAATATGCGGTAGCACACGTCGCGCCTTTAGGTGATTCTCAAGGATCCGTTTGAAACCAATAGTTCCACTACGACCTTCTCTATTTGTTTATGGTTAATTTAATGACAGGTGCCGTGAAAGCAAACGATGACCTTCTTTATGTTTGTATGGAAAACGTACCGACTCGAATCAGCTTCATGTTTGAATACAAATTAGCAAAATTTATTTGAATTAATACTTAACACAGGTTTAAGAAACATTTATGAATAACTAAGAGTACCTAGTTCTTTTAGCGTTTCAAGCGCTGCCACTTCCTTGTACTTCAGGATTACCATGTTTAGTATTTTTTAAAGACCAGGCATTCTACGATATCACCAAAAGCTACTGGGAAATGATTAATACCCATGTGATCAGGTAGGTGAACGTCGTAGAAACGCTATAAGAACTACCCCTAATAGTAGGTATGAAGGCTTAACGGTGATCTGCCCTAGCCATGTCCCCTTTATCGCACAGATAACAACGAAAAAGGTTCGCATTTCGTTTTTCAGTCGGTTGCTGTAATGGCCATTCCGTTTTACTATAAGTCGGTGAAAGGAAAGGTAACATAATTTTACTTAAAACCGCAAATTCCTGCATTTTGAAATAAACTTTTCGAAATGCGAGACATCGTAGTAAAATGCATTCTTTTTTTTTGTCTGTGCATCATTGGCGTCTCGAGTGATGGACCCTAGAAGAGCCTGTTTATTCGAAAAAGATATGAAATTCCATTTAAGTTTTATAAATTACTAGAAGTTAACAGCAACATCATACATATGCGAGATTCCAAGGTAAAATGCCCAAAACTCTTATTAGCACCTTAATAAAAAGTAACCTACCTATTCTTGGATTTGGATATCTAGTTGTATTAGTTTTACTAATATTATATTTAATAAGTTTGTCGTATTGTTTTATTTTCGTGCTTAATTTGGTAGACAGTGAACCTATACTTTTAATTACTGTTTTATGAAAACAAATCGTAAAAATAAATGAAAATAACATGACAGGATTTTTTTGTTTTCGATGTTGAGTATACTTACCATTGCGAGAAAAAGGGTTAACATGAAGCGCAACGACATAGCACTAGAAAAAAAACAAAGGTTTTTATGATTACTCGATAATTTTCTGTTGTCACCACTAAACGACAAAATGCGTTTGCCACGTTTCGCTAATTTCGCGGACATGTAGTCAGCCTCAAAAGTAGTTGGAGATTTAAGAGCCACGATATAAATACATTCAGCTACTTTTCAGGCTTACTGACCGTATATTAACATTAAAAAATATACAACTATGTTAATGTTTATATGTCAAAACGCATGCTACTTTGACATACAGCATAACAAAGCCCTTGTAAAGAATCTAGTCCGTAGTGCCCGATTCTGCCTTTACAATCATCATTAATAAATTCATTTAGCCGAAAACGGTATCATCAATCCCATTTAGATGTACAGTCGCCATCAGATATATCTGAGCTGTCAGTGTACTCATAAATATCTGAACACGGCTCTAATGCTATGAAAATAGAGCCGTGTTCAGATTATATGAGTACACTGACAGCTCAGATATATCTGATGGCGACTGTACTTACCATCGCTCATCAGCAACGCAGCTCATCTTGACCAGACCCGCCCCTCAACGAGCCAACCAATTAGGGACAAACACTTTTTTGTAAAACCATCTGTTTTTAATTAGGCACCACAAATATTTTGACGGTTTGTCAATCGATTTTTACTCAACCACCAGTTGCATCTTCGAAGTCATTGTGAACGCGTAATTTTTTGTCTAACACCTTTCTTTAAAATGAACAATCTCAAAGTAAGGGAACACAGCAGAATAATTACTCTTACAGATTATGGACTGTTTATAGTGTTTATCTCTGATAGCGGAAGAGCTAAATATAACGGCCGTCTCGATCTCCGGATCTAAACCCCTTAGAAAGACCAGAGGTGCGTGGGACAATAGAAACAAACGGATTAAAGCAAATCTGTAATAATACCAATCATTAATAATCATCCTAAATGTTACAGGAAAAATATAACGGTTTTCCTAACTTGCATCGGTTTTTAGGAATTTCAAAAAAATCGAAACACAAGCTCATTTGCTGTTACTAAACCGCGACCTGTTTCGATGTATGGGGATAACAGTTTATCAACAGCAAATTAAGTTTGTCCCGCCATACAATTTTTCTTCAACTATTCACGTATCTACTTACGAGTTTGTACGAACCCTTGGTGCGCGAGTCCGACTCGCACTTGACCTTTTTAATAGTCTAAGTTCGACGAGAATAATTATGGTGGTTGTAAATAATTAAGCGTTCTTGTATATTATTCTAATAAAATAAAATGTATTCGCTAATAAAAATCAGTGGCTCGTCAATTCAATTTTAGTCTCAATTCCAGCATAAATTCTCATGGGATCTAACTTTCTTGCCTAACTTTACAAAAGTTAAACAATAAGTTACGGTCAAAGACCCCTTTGTTTATTACTAGTAACGTCGTATATAAATATTATGATGTAGCCGCTTACAGTTAAAAGCAAGTAAAGATGGCTATCAGATGTTAATTTTAGACAAATAAAACTAAAATTTTAAGTCAGGGTGATTGCCTAATTGAACATTGGCAAACATTAATCATCACTTTCACAGTATATGAAAACCCATTCACAGTTTATGCACTCATCCGGTGAATAATAGTTGCAAATGCACATATTTATAAGTAAAAATATATTGAAATTCTTTTATAGACACGAGTACGACAGTTACCTAAGTGTCCTTTTTTTCCTAGGGGATTTGCTTCGGCTCGAATCACCTTAATAAAAAAAATAACAACCAGACTTATCATTATGTTACAAACCAATAAACTAATATAAGGTAACAGACATTTAGTCATTTGAGCTTTTTCTCGTTTGCGTTTGCAATCGTAGCTTCGGAGTTTTTAGACTAAGTGTAGGGTAAGTTTGCTGTTAACAACAAAAATATCTATTGCAAGGAATTTCGGTCATCGATTGCAAGCGTCAATGTGGTCAACATATGTTTGGCGACACGTACGGTACGTGTACGTGTACCTAGTGGTCTGTAAAGGTGATTTCCGAGCCATTCTAATTTGTACAGTATTGTTAAGCGAGTTTAAATTAAAATTAATTCACAAGAGTTACTGGTCAAAAATTCACTGGTCTTTCCTGAATGATGTAAAAAGCGACCGCTGTGAAGTGCATTCGAAAATGATCCTAGAGGTGGGTACCCGTAGCGTTGGGCGATAGTACCTATCTCGTCCAAATTATGTTTTGGCGTGCCACCGCTGTTATCTTCTTATACTCTTAATCTCAAGATGAGAGTGAACTTTTCTGTTTATTGGAGTTATCACCTTAGTGTTGTTTAGAGACTATTGGTAAAGTTATTTGGGTAACATATGGAATATCCCTTGAATTTTCCAAAATAAAAAAAAATATGTATCTACAATTCTACATCGACCAGCTATGAAGAATGTTGCACCGAATGAAAACTTTTTTTGTGTCTATAAAATTATATTCGTCCTTATCCGTTATTTAAATTCGGAGGGGTGAAATGAAATAAGTAATAATAAAATTTAATATCTCTTTTTATATTTCGCCGTAACCGGGATCATAGTCGACCTGTGTTCACCAAATTTCATGGAAAATAGTTATAGCGTGATGTGCAAACAGACAAACATAAACCATTTATTTGAATTTAATTACTTTTCACACCAATCCTCGGAAAGCTAGCAATAGATGGTCAGAATTCAGCCCGCAAAACGGTGAGTTCTTGGACAGTGTATGAGACAAGCCAACAATGTAAAGTAGGATATTATTATTATGTCCTCGCAGTAGGCGTGAAAAGCACAATGCTAAGTCTCGGTCGATAGTGTAATAGATGGACTCTTTTTTGCCCCCCCCCCCCCCCTTCGGGTTGGCCTCAAACTCACTCGTTCATGTATTGCTTACTTTCCGGCCTCTACAACAATGTACTACTTATATTCTTTACTTTTCTCAGTAACTTACTTTTGTTTTTAATCTTTAATGTAAAACGTAGTTCTAGATTTCATAATCGATGCCTATAATCAAAAGATTTATATTGTAGGAGTAGACTGAATAAAGTCATTAATCATATTTATTCCAAAAATTGTGTTAGGTAGTTTATATGATATTACAGATCCCTGGGCAAAATTCGGCCGACGTAGATTAGATTGGGGATAGACAGAGAAGCTTCTTGGCACACAGCAATCAAAAGCTGTGATTGCCCTATACAACCACCAAATAGCTACAGATCATGCGCTTGTGATGGGAGATAATATTTGAGTTCGAAGAAGCCAAAAGTAATCAGTATTCTGCATTCTGCATGCTTGACTTACCCACGTAAAATACGATATGAGTGAGTGGCGGTAATACTGGTTTTAATCCGATTTTTGGAATGAAAAACTTAATGCTAAAGGTAATCCCGTATAGTTAAAATGAATTAAAAAACGCTCTGTCAAATAATTCTGTTAGCGAGGAGTGTAGAGATATGTTCCGCGAGGCCGGAGCACAAAGGCGAACCGCAGCGGCCGCAGACGAGTGCGGCTCACCGTGTTCAATGCTGATTTTTGCGATATTTCCACCCTAGTTACTCTATAAGCAACGCTCTTCAAATAAGGTGACAATGATATTTAAAGTAAAAGCGAACATTATTTTGTATTTTCTTTTGCGAGCTTAACTATAGTAACGTTTGTACGTACATAACTAGGTTTGTAGGTTCTGCATAGCCTCTAAAATTTGGCACAGCACAGAATCTCTTAAACTTAGACAAAAAGCGTAAAGTCCTTGGACACGTCAACAGTTTATTTTTATTTATAATTAAAACTATTGCCTACCGAAACTGAGAAGAGAGGGATGCGGGATTGAATATTTTCAGACGGTCGATAAGCATAATATTGCTAAAATTAAGAGGTGTTAAAGCATTGATGTACGTACTCGTCATTAGCATAAAGTTTGCGATAACTATATACTTAAGTACCTATCAAACTTCTTTTGTTACAATTGACAGCTGACAGCCGACACAGACCTCGCATAGACAATTGTTTGATTTTTATTGCGAACTTAGGCAGTAATTTTGTCAGCCTGGCGTCCCTTTTTAATCGAGAATTTAACACATATTTTTGAAAAATTATAGGGAATGAAAATGCAGTAGCGACATTTTCTGGACCTTAACGACAAGGCCTATCGAAAAAATATATAAACTACACATCTTTGAAATACTTGACCTACCCAATTGTAATATGTTTTTATTAAATAACCGAAAATTACTCCTATTTTCATTCTTTGGCTGCTGGTAGAAGGCTAAAAGTATCTAAATTTTTTAAATGTTTTTTTCCTAATTTCGATCTATACCGATCACCCAAGTGCGTATGGCGTGGCTACCCTAATATATTGTATTAACTTTCACCTATATATATAGTATACATTTTGGAATTTGATGACTTGATTGGGTGCAAGTCGATAAATTCTGTAAAAATTAAAGAAACAAGTACAATAAGACAGTCTGAGTATGAATTGGAAATTATAGGTAGAAAGTGGGGTAAGTATACTGATTGTGTGGTACGTGTAGGTATGTTAATAATCAAGACTATGTTTTATTGCGTCAAAGTCATAGTAGAACTTTAGTTTATGTAAGTATGTATATAGTAATTAGCAATAGTGACGATAATCTGTAATACTTTGGCAATATAATGGTTATTAATTGAATAGGCTTAGGGTACATTCACCTTTGTACCATATCTAAAGTTGTACACAGGTTCCAACCAAAACTATGCTTTAAAAAGAAATCTTTAGAGTTGGGAAAGAGTTGAAATTGAAATGATTGCACTAAAGCTCTTGCGAATTTAAGCACGAATGCCGAATTGCGCATGCTAAGATGGGTCCGTCGCGGCAGAATGCGTCAAACATTTTTAGAGATACGAATAGCGCTTGCTTATTCTCTAAAAATATAAAGTACCAATTGGTGAGTGGATGTAGATCCCCTTTACTAAACGCCCCTTTTGTAAGATCCTTTTCTCTTCGATAGCCGACCTGCTCATGGCATGACTATTTATCTTCTAGGTATAGCACGATAATATATGTTCCACAGCACCCATGTCACTGATCTGTCAATAGCATGGTACATTCCTATCTTACACTAAAAACTTTCTTTCAAACTAAGTTTTCAATGGGTTGTAATACCAATAAAAATTCGAGTATGAATATAGTTGTAGTAAATCTGTAGGAAGTTACTTGATAAAATAAATCTACGACTGACCTTTCTTCAAAGCGTATACTAGAGCGGCTGATGTCACTCCATGCGCTCATTGATCGGCCTCGGCCACGGTGGTAGGTGGCTGTGGCAGCGGTGGCTGTAGGGCGTCTCTCTAGTTCCACGTCTGGAGGGAAGTTGACCTTCGCCGAGCCCCGTGACGAGGGTCCCTCAGCGGACTCGCCGCCGCCGGAGAGCTCCATCTCGAAGGCTGTGTACTCGGGCGCGTCCTCGGGCTCCCCGTCACTGCCGTCGCTCGCTGCCGAGAGCGCTTCGTAGCCGTACCCGGGGCGGACGACGCCGCCGCCGCCGGCCGCGCCGCCGCCCCCGCCGCGTCCACATTCGGATCCCGCTCCTGACAGTCTCGGGGATGCTTCTATTCGACTTAATGACGATGCCTTTACAGATTGCCCTCGTACGGTGGATGGTGAACCTCTTGCCGGAAAATGGTTTGAATAACGTAATTTGCTATGGCGAAACGTGGTGCCGCCTTGTCACTTCCCTTCACCTAACGATTGAGTGAAGTTCAGCTTTAAGTCACCGACAGACAAACTGTAACACGTATTGTTTCCACTGCGTTGCACTTTAAAACCCAGTAGGATAGAAGAGTCAAATCAAAGTTAGTCGTAATAGCGTGAAGTGAATTAAAAGTTATTTTTCTACAACTGCATGCTATGCACAACAACAATGAGACAGCGAGCCTTTACACAAACGTTCGTATGAACTGTCATCGCGCATTTCGCGACTTTCGATCCGCAGCTGTAGAAGGCACAAAGCTTACTGTAACAATGTGAAGAAAGGAAAAAAACGTCAATCGTGTAACGATGTCGAACATAGCCTGAGTGGCCCGTATAAGACTGGTAGTGACCTTTGTGTCGCGGAGCGGTGACAAGTTTTGTTAATGGGAGGTTACCAAACAACAAAATTGTATAGATACTACTTAGGTTTCATACATAAAATTGTTGAAGTGAAGTGAGCAACAGTTAGTGGGTTCGATCTGCGTGAAGAACGGACGAGTAGCGTGGGGTGGGGCGGGCGGATCGATGCGCGACCACAGCGCCCCTTCGCTGTGTAGTGTAGACGTAGTTACCACCACTAGTGTGGTGCTCTAATCTCCCTTGTCATAAATATTAAATTAATACCGTGCCACAATGTTGTATGTCGTCACGGACTTACTTCAGCATTCAAAGTTGTTACATTCTTGACGCGTTAGTATACAATTAAATACACAGTATCGACATCGTAACCTCGTAGTCATGCGCAAACGGTTTCCTTACAAATGTTAATTTACATTGCGACTAACGCACTATACACATAAAACTGCCTTTAGATATAGGTTTTCGATAGATGCAATCCGAAAGATAAACTTTTCTCATGCTATATCGGTATTGCGCATTCCTTTGACAGACTGATTATATAATACTAATCACTATAGTTATTACACTAGTGTGACGGCCAGACACAAAAACCAAACAACCGACATAATAAGCCGTAAATGAGAATGTGTATAACTGCCGTAACGTATTCGTAATAAAACGCGGTTCAAGGATAGCTCACTATTTTTACACTTTCTCTGTCTTGGTTCGGTGTCCTAATTTTTGTCGGGATGTATCAGCGTAATTCGTTCCATTCGTTTTTCGTTCAATTCGTATTTCGTTCAATTCGTATTTCGTCTCATTCTATATTCGTCACACATTCTTTATTAAGACTATTCTTTACACATAAAGAATGTGTGACGAATATAGAATGAGACGAAATACGAATTGAACGAAAAACGAATGGGACGAATAACGCTGATACCTGTCGGGAGACTCGGAAGAGTTTGTTTTATGCGCCTTTGTCTTACACATAATTTACTTTGCTTTTAGAGAATACTTAGGTACTTAATATACACATTATGAGTGCGTACTGCGTAATTTGACCAGGCACATCATACTAGGTACGTCGTTACTTAAACAAAAAGCACGTGTTTGATACTGACTGCAGGTAAAAACGCAGTAAGTGTATATGAAGTTCGTATGTAACTTTGACGTTTTTCTCTACGGTGACGTTTTCAGATACGAATTTTTTTCAAAGTAGTGACGTATGTAACTGTCGGCCGCAACGGCCAACCCCAATATCAAATCAATACTTTTTAATGAGATTGTTGAATAATACATAAGTACTAAATAAAACAACCAAGTAATATATAGATGTTAATACATTTGCTGGCTCAATCTCAACATGATTGTGACTTCCTCACACATTTCTCTAGCACAAATTTTTGCTGTCATTCTATTTCGCGACCTTTCTCGACAAGCAGATACTTCCTATGCAGTGACTTGGTACGGTTCCGAGAGAATGACACGAGCGCCACTAAATTGCGCCAACGCAGGTCATGGTCCACAGCCCCGCTTCCTTCGGAAACGGGACAACGCCTACTCCAAACCACAACGTGCTCATAGGCAGTGCCGGCTTTACATATAGTGCCGGATGTGCAGCGCACATCCGGCACAGGGTCTTAGATGGCACCGCGCCGCTCGCAACGCCGCCAATAAGCACGTGTCCTGCCGCTCTCAAAATTCCTGTGCCCTTGTTATGGCTGAGCGCAAAGGCGGTAGTAAAGCAAGACGCCACAAGCGGCTCTTTTCGCCTAATAGAGGGCGCCAGGGTTTGACTGCACTCGGGCGCGACATGGGTTAGAGCCGCCTCTGCTCGGCTGCGGTTTCTGTGGACATTGGACACCCGCCGAGTGGGACGGACGACGAATACATCCGAGTCTTGACGATGCGAGACTCAGGATAGGGAATTTCAGGTAGCAGATCTATGGCCTTATCTTGGAGAGTACTAACAATAACGAGATAGATTTGCGGTAGCGGAGTTTCCTTTTTTATCACTAGTCTCAAATTTTCTATCTCAATATTTTCGTTCTGTTAGCCAAAAGAAGTATGAGTAGTTAGTATAATCTTAACTAATATTTATTTAATAAATGGACTATGTGATCTCGTGCCCCAGATGGTAGAGGTACCTATACAATACAGCACTCTAGTGCGGACAAGAATGCCCCACCCATGAAAGCATGTACGAAGTGAAAATTTAGTTTTATCTTATATAACTTTGTTTTTTTTTTCAAATTAAATTATTAACTGGGCAGTTGCTCAGCGCAGCCCCGCGATCAATGGGCCCCTCTACACTGCTTTTACATTTGGTTTATAAAACGGACCTGCCTCATAGTCACAAAGATTGGCCCCGTTATCCTAATTTTCACAGGGCGGGGGCCCTACTTGACGGAGCCTACAATACCTACTCTACATTAAATAATTTTCTTATATGTAAAGTACCTGGGGAGTGTTAAAATAATATGTAAAATATCCTTCCCTAAATGCCTTCGACATTTTGGTCTGGGTGTTTGTATGCGCATCGTGCAAAAACGGACCGATTTTCTTGAAAGGTGTAAAGATTATGACCTCGGTCCTCGGTTAATACATAGGATTCATTTTACCTGACTAGGCCGACGCCAAAAAATACATTTAACTTATCCCACCTTCGCGAATGAAGCGCCCGCTCGCAACTTCATCTAAATACTAGTGTTTAATAAAGTTTTATTCACTTTTGACCAAAAAGACTTCCGTCTGACCGTCTGTACCTCCGTAAGTCAAAACATAAGTTGAGTGATGTTGTGGATATTCGCAATCGCATCCACAGCCACGGAACTTTCCATTCATTTGAGAATCCGCCCGCGATCAAAGGATACGGAGATGGGTGCGGATCATTTATGCAAGTCCCTGAATAAACGAGGCCCAGGAGCGCGAGCTACGGGCGTATGGTGTGTGCATGTCAGTTTAGTACTTTCATAGATTATTTTGCTAACGTTGAATCTTTGCTTCGTTTATGTGACTCATTACACTCGCGCGTAACAAAATGTCACTTTAATTGTCTCATTTTCGTAATTAAATCTAATGATCTATTTAATATTTTTTACCACATCCGCATCAAAAAACGTCTGCTACATCCCTGATATATTAACATCTATGAAGCTCCGACGTGAGCGCGCGAATCAGTAGGGGAGACCAGGTATGAAAGTATAACACGCAATGAACGTAACAAATGAGTCTTTGAAAAAAATATGCTTGCTACACTGACAGCTGTTCCACGGGTACCTTGCACCATTTTGTACTACCCCTTCCTACAGCTAAGCTCAAGGCGCTGTACCATCAGGTTTGGACATGACGAGTCGATGCCGAAAAAGTAACTCTAAAGTAAGTTTTCGTCGTTTTTTTCAGTTGTGGTTATTTCTCTTATTGCATATTTAAGCTCGTGTGTTGTTGATAAATTGGATACCTAATATAACTATTCGTCTTTCTATTTTGGTATGCGGAATCGTTACTTTATAACGGTTTTTTGAGTTTATAGGCATGTGTGTCTATCATATTATTCGAAATGTTTTATACTCACTTTAGTCGCGATGAAAGAAAGAACAAGTAAAGGTTTGACTAATGCAGAGATATTATACTCGTATGTATGGAATCCTTTATAAACCGTAGGTCAAGTGAAAAATGGGTCCAATGCCTACAGTGTTAGTTGTGGGCCCATATAGACTGCACTAATCCTACTAATATTATAAACGTGAAAGTTTGTGGAGATGTTTGGAGATTTGGATGTATGTTACTAAATAAGCAATTGAATGAATTGGACGTAGTTTAGCGAAAAGGATCCAATCCACAGCAACACAGTTTTGTATGCAATTCCATATAAATCTGTCTCCTGGATTGGATCCTTTTCGCTAAACTACGCAGGGTTGGGAAACCGGTATTTGCTCCATACAAAAATACCAGTATTTTTTCCGTTCTTATCGTTCTTTGGTTTATTATTTAGTTTTTTAACCAGACAATCTAATAATACGAAATTATGACTTAAATACATTACTGAGCTGTACATAAAATAATTCAAAATATTGGGCTATTTCGGGGTTTTTGCAAAATACTGGTTCCGAGCCCTGACACTACGTCCAATTGAGGAATGGAATTTGGCATATAAGTAGACTTTAGTAGACCATGACCTGGATTGAAACGTAAAATATTTTTTATATTCTTGAAATTATTGTAAGACGTATTAAGTAAAGAAGTTGATTACCCGTAAAATGTTACAACTATCAATAGGGGTAAGGGAAGGTTGTAACAAATTCTACATTTTTTATTTGCTCGTTTTTCTCCAAATCTCTAATAACAACTACATTTAAGGTGATGTCTAAAGATAGCTGAAAGACAGGTCTATTATGTGATGATATTCAGAAAGGTGTGTGAGATATTCCGAGAAAATTTAAAAATTTTACGTTCATCCCTGGCCTCCCGAATGATGAGAAGAGGCTAATACTGATTTCATTGGTCACCCATTCCAACTACTGTCGTGCGTCGATTCAATTGGGGGGACTAGGATATAAGGGACAAAATACAACTTTTCAGGAAAGGCCTACAAAGTTTTTTTTCGGACAAAATCAGTCTTGTTTGTTTTGAAGTTATTTTGGATCGATTTACTACACAGAAAGGCTAATCGTTATTCGTGGTTTTTCGCCCAGTAAGGCATATTTTTTATTAAGATGTTAATTTTGAAAATACATCCTAGGCCAAAAATACTGAGCATTCGTGTAATAAAATAACTTTTAAATTAGATACCTATTATTTGGAATAAAATTTAATAAAGTTCTTATGAATCAAGGATTTTTTCTTCAATTTGACCTCAAAGTACCTATGTAGATACAAAAACCTTACTTTCCTTTCCAGTTCCCACACATTCAAGCGCACGATGTGCCTTTTGTAGGAAGAAAAATTACTATATTATTCTGTGACGGCGTCACTTCGGTTGACGGCTACTATACAGTAGGTATATCACGGTTGCGTGGTAGCGACACCAATGAAGTAATGAACAAAGGTCCTTAGTTAGATCACTAGCCGGTTTGTTGGCAAACTTTGTTGACGAATTCACTTCCGTCGATTCCATACGCCGATTTTATTATGAGATTCTTGAAATGGATGAGACAAAATTGCAAACAAACAATCTAATACCTGCCATTTACTCATTTGGTTAGTACTACTTAAGTTGTTACATTAAAAGGTCGGTTGGCTGTTAAAAAAAAATTACGAAAATTCAGAGGATGTTCTTCAAGGAATGGGTGTCATTTGTTTTATTTTTGCTTCTACCTCTGACTAAGGTAAGAAAGATAATTACGGTATTAGGAAGGTCCTATCCTATATATGTTCTATATCTTTATTTCTGAAATTGCAAAATTTTGAATTAAAAATACCCATCTTAGCTTAAAATTTACCTTAAATAGGTACCTACGTTGTCGCTCGAGTATAGTTACGGTTATGGCGAATGCTCATGTTTATCAATGCTTGCGCCTGTAAGCGTAAGCGCTACCACTGCTTTTAACCTAAGTCCTAGCCAGCAAAACCTAACCCAACAACAATATTGTTATATTCCAGGGCGCGATACCCGGAACCTTTTTCTGGAGACCCAGATTCGGCTTAGACTTAGCTATTCCCAGTACAGGTATGAATTCTAATGCATTGAATTTTTTTTATCGCAACCTTTTATTTAACTAAACAGGAGTGTGTTAGTTTGGATAAAGACAGCAAGATACAAGTATCTGTTGACAAGTTTGTCAACCAAATCCAGTACAACTTTGATTAATTTATTCAGAAGATATAAACAACATAATTATCAACTATTTTACGCGTGTACTCGCGTAAAATAGTTGTTGCGTGAAGCGCGCATACCTACATTAGACCGATTTCAATGAAATTTGGATGTGTCTTTGTGCTTAAGTATACTGGATTTCATGCCACTGAACTGAATACCGAATCATTAAGGTAACTTATAGTAAGATAATACATTTTACACTGTGTGTTAACAGGTACCCCTCCATTAGGGTGTCCCAGAAAGCAAATCTCCATACAAACTTTGAAGCCAAGTCGTCACGGGTTCCCATCATCACAGAGAGCTGAAATTTTATATAAGTAACATAATATTTTGGTAGTTCCAACATTTTTGGAGGGTATGCATTACAAAATGTATAACCCTCAAATATTTTTTACCTACTCAAATGTACTGGTACATATATAAAATTTCAGCTCTCTGTGATGATGGGAACGCGTGCCGTATTAGCTTCAAAGTTTGTATGAAGATTTGCGTTCTGGGACACCCTACCCTCCATGTTTCATTATTGCAAAATGTCACTAAGTTCTTAACTTGTCTTGAAGTTTAATTCAGGACCTCCTATTAGAATTAGGAATAGTTAACACTTTGTTTAATAAAGCTTAACGGCCTACGGACATATTTTTTTTGATAACGACCCATTAGGCAATTATAAACTTACGTCAAAATACAAGCTACGCCACGTAACTTTGCGTCAGTGAATTTGAATCTATAACTTCACACATTCAAACTTCCGTGGCGCGTGGCATGGCGCCTGCAAAAATGTATTACTCGTAACTATTCTATACTGTAACTACTTAATAAAATTTTCAAAATTATTTTCTACATCTCTTTCTAGAGCCTCCGATAGCGGCTTATCAGCCTAATAAGAAAAACATCCAAGAGGGAATAGTGGTGTTAATAGAGGGGTACGACATCCTAACGTCGATGCTGGCGCTGATGTCGGCAGTGCAGTTCGCGAACGACGACGACACGATGAATCCGGGTGCTGGCTTATACTACACTGGCGTCTATAGATGGGCTTTGAGATCATTAGACTTGTAAGCTTTATTCATTGATAACTTATCAGCATACGAGCCTCATATTACTAATAAAAAGAGTAAGAAGTACCTACGTACGCGGTCATAGATGAGCCAGACCCAGTAGAGTCAGTACATATTTATTACATAATATCACTCTTGGACACTTACTGGTACCTACTTACACATAACTGCCTACCTACTCATCGGTGCTTATATCAATCGTCCCAAATACCCGGAGATATTCCCTCTGAAAGTCAAACGTTGTGCAAACAAGCTTTATAACATCATTAATTTAACTTTATTGTTTTATTAAAATTTAAACTAATAGTAACATGTAGCTAGCAGCTCTGTATTAATTTTATTTTGGAAGTATACAGGACAAAGGAACTTCACAGATTTTAAATTCTTGTCTTTGATTTCTTCAGGTTTCCTCATTGGTTCAGAGGCAATTTCCACGAGGCGCTTGGAGTATGGCGCAACCGCTTCAAATTCATGGATGCCCAGGTGCCTCCTTGGGTAAAAAAAGCGTTGCCGTGGATTACCAAAGAATCTTGGGACCAAGAATCCATACACTTGGCAAAATATAGAAAAGAAAGTGAATCGGCCTTCTCCCAATTTTACAGATTCCCTTCGAAAACATTCCATAACTTTAATTCGTTCTTGCCCGACACAGTTGAAGACTTTATTTTCTCTTCAGTGGAACGTGACGATTATGTTAACGAGGAAAGTTCAAAAGAAAGAAAGGAAAGAGAGAAAAAAATGAGTGACATACTACACAAACCAGCAGAGACGACACCGCCACCCCCAACTGTTTCCCCTACTAATACTACAGACGTCCAGCAGACATCGGAAGATGACGCCCGAAGAAAATGAACGCCGCAAGGAGCTCTTGATTTACTTAGTCCTCGCCTGAATCTTACCATGTACTGTACAGTCACCACACGGGAATGTTACGCTTCTTGCCACTGTCCTTAATTTAGCCGTGTAATGCAAATTGGGCGTACTTCGGGCACATGACTGCTAACGGATTATGATTACATGGCTAAATTAAGAACTGACAAGTGGCGTAACATTCCCGTGTGGTGACTGAACCTACCTTAATAGTTAAATGGGGACTTGGATAAATCGACGGAACTCTTCTAATATTATAGGCACACATACCTATAGCGATCTGGACATTTTTCTTAGTGGCTTCATTTCTTATTGAATAGGTTCATTAGAAGTCTGTTGTTTTAAAATATTTAATAAATACTTAATATATATCATTAAGCATTCGAGTTGTTGAGTTGTTTTTAGCCGGAGGGAGTTGGTCGACGAAGTGTTACAAGGGGTCCTAAGTTTAGTGAGTGACATTTTAAAATCTAATACCAAATTTAAGTTTTAATATGCCAAATTTGAACTATTAATTAATTTTTTTAAAATATTTTTAACTCTATCTGTAGGGGGTTTGAAGTGTTTTGTTGGTGAGTTCACACTCGCTTTACCAGTGTCACGCGTGGTGATGTTGATTAGCCGTTTTAATTTAATAATTTCTAGATATAAAATTGCACAATATGTGCCCCCCCCCTCCTCCCTAGCGTGACGTCACATATTTTGCTCTCACACACACTTTTGCGGTCACAAATGTGACCAACTGTGACAAGGTCGGGGAGGGGTAAAAAAATCACGAAATTAGTGTGACCTACTTTATGGATGACCCAAGCGTTTAAGATAGCCTGTGCAAGCGTGAACTCCTCCACTGCACCCGTTCACGAGCATGAGACTTGTGTTGCATGAAAACTAATATTAAGGTCAACATTACTACAATATATATTTACTTACCGTACTTTTGAAAATATTTCTATACCAGTTGGTCCTGTTGTTTAGTATTACCTACTTATACACCGTGCCCCCGAGTACCTAACCCGAAAAACTTTATACATTCTAACAACTACCTATTAGGAATAAAAAAAATATATGATGTATATTCGGAAAACGGTTACTTTCCGAGATATTCATTATTACCCGACTGCGGCGAAGCCCAAAGGAGGGTAATGTGTTTGACCTGTATGTATGTATGTATGTCCGTTCCTGTGTCCGCTCGTAACTACTCAACGGCACAACCGATTTTGATAAATGATACATCATTGAATTTGTCTTGATGGCGCGAGTGTCACTGGGTATGAAGTTCGTTAAAATAAACAAAATGGCGGATTTTAAAGTGCACCGCGGTCGGGTTTTTTTAGTAAAAATATTTAGTTATTTTTTAAATGAAAACTCCCAAGTGTGTAACAAGCCCTTGTAAATGTGACTTAGATACTTTTACTTTTTTTTTATCTTTTAACTAAACAGCAATTAACCGTCGCAGGATTTGATGGTAAGTGACTACGAGTCCAAAAAATTGACCTTTTGTTACCATTTTAGCTTTTTTTTTTCCTTTTTGATATCTTTTTCTCAAGTAAGGACATGTTTATAAGGAGGGGCTCAATTTACTGATTTATATTGTTCCATAAGACTATTTATGTAAAATGACAAAATTCGATCTATGTTGATATAACATTATTTATCAGGAATACTTGGTTAAAATTTTTCGGGTTATTCGGGGGCACGGTGTACATTACTTATAAAGAATAATGGAGAAAATTATGGCGTAATCTTTATTCGACCGTTACCTGACTAAATGTGGAGTGTGTGCTATAATAAACCTATATTTTACGTTTATTTGGATGAATAATTCGATCAATAGGACGTTTCGGAAGTAATAAGTCCAGGGTCTATTTTACTTAATCAATTGGTATAATAAAGACTTTTCGCAGTCTCGTGTGATTCTCTTGTGATTGTAAATTGTGTGGAATGGACATACATTCTTGACGTCATTTCATTTCCACGTCTGCAGTTATTATGTCAACATAGGCGCGAGTCGTGATGAAGAAGCCTCAGTTTGGCATCATTGGTAGACCGCGACTCAGCAAAGCCATTAATAGTCCAAGATAAAATAATGGATCATTTGTGGATTTTCACAACAGTGTTATTATTACCAAAGTATGAGGTAAGTTGGTTTTAAGTTGGTCCGGTTTCTTTATTTCCTTTGATTTCGCTTTATTTCCACACGTCTATCTATACCTAATGTGTTTACTTATTTTTTATGACACTTGTGTCTGTGATGTAGGTACCTAAGGATCCCTGTGGGTAAAGGTTCTTCCACCTTTTTTTCCATTTTTCTTTATTATCATATTTACGTTTATCTTTATTTTCATAAGTGAGGTTTTTTACAATATACAGAATGTCCCTAAAACCAACGTACATACGAAAAGCGCTAATAGCTCATAAGACACCGGATTAAGTAAATTTGACCTCAGTAAAAATCCCTTAGTTTTCGAGATATTGTCGTTTTTGCAAAACTCGTGCTAAGTGATACCCTGACTTGGTGTTTTGAAGTTATTTGGCAACCCATATCAAAAAACAGATTAGAAAAATACTCGATATTTTAGCCAAGACACTCAAAACACCGAGTCAGGGTATCACTTAGCACGAGTTTTGCAAAAACGTCAATATCTCGAAAACTAAGAGTTTTTTTTACTCAGGTCAAAATTACTTAATCTGGTGTCTTATGAGCTAGTCTATCAGCCCTTTTCGTATGTACATTGGTTTTTGGGGACATTCTGTATTTACAACAAACTTTAAATTATCTGTATAAGTTATCTACCTATATCCACTACCTATAATCATTATCATTATTATTACGGCGATGGTGATGTTCGTCCTGTTATTTATTTTTGGTATATTTAATCATAGTAATCTAATATACCAACGTATCTCGAGAAAAAATAGATACTGCTTACAAGATTATTATTGGTTCGCCATTAATAGTGCATTATTTGCATACTACTGCAGTTATTAATATATTAACTACCAATAAGTAATTGGTACCTACAATTATAGTGAATTATTTACTGTTGGTCGTTGAGGAGATCCCTTCTTTATCACTTGTCCCACCGCCGGCGAGTAAGCGAGGAAAATTGGGCCAGTAGCATTATAATGCAGATCTGGAAAGGTCGATCGATCACAGTGTACAGTTCGCGTCACGTAAAAAGAACGCTGGAAGAAAGTGGAGGGGGTATGTTTGCGCATTGGTACACTCGCGCACGAAAGTACTATGTTTATTGTTTTATTTTTAAACTAGCCTTTCGCTCGCGGCGCGGTTCGATTAAAAAGTATACGTATTATTATCTATTATTTATTTATTAATAGGGTGAATCAACTTTTTAACCCACACAAAGCTGTCCGCAACTTCTAATCTTCGTTGAAATATAAAGCCCTTAAAAAATGGTTTGTCTATATTTAAATTTATACTGTATGTTAAAACGTTGAAAGTCCCGTCTCATGAACCTATTTTTTTTTTTGGAATGACGCTTAATAGTAAAACATCGTCCCCCATAACTGTTTACACAGTTTGACTGTGGGATCCTTGAGTATTATTAGTTAATATATTTTTAAATGGAATTAAAAACATGTTTCTGTGTAGAATGGAAAAAACAAACAATATACATCATAAATCATTTTTCTATGTAAAACCATTTTGTGATAAACAAGACACTTTTGTGCGCGACAGTATTTTGAGAACGAACGTGACGTGAACACAGTGCGGAAAGCAAAGGTCGACTGACGAACCAATAGCGCCCCGGCAATGACGCGGCGCGGCACCCGCCCTCCCCGCGCCGCACCTCATACCACCAAATAGACCGATAAATTGCCTACTGCGCAGCCCCACCACCAGCGTTCTTTTTACGTGATTAGTATTGTACCACGTCAGCCCGCAATGTGCTATTACTCGCCCAATTTTATTCGTTTACTCGCCTGCGGTGGGACAAAGTGCATTTTTTACTTATATGCGTTAAATTTTACAGTTATGTATTTTAGTTTTTTAAATAGAATAGAAGATCGAAGTTTAATTTTATAAACACAGCTCGTGATCGGGTGTCTCCATTGGTGAAAACCGATGGAATCGTAACAACTCTGGGATAACGAGGCATTAAGTATTTCCGTAAGCTAATTTTAATCATGTATCTCTATTACAGTGTCCGAAGCAAGGAAATGTCTTAATAAGTCCTCGGTTGGCCCTTAACATCTATAATAAAACAAACCACTGGTGGATGAATCCCGGTACGTAAGTACGCTAATTCCTACCTCATGGTAGGCTACGTAGGTTACCTACGCTGTGGCGGCGTAAGCCAGTCAGGTACCCGTGGCGGAAAGGCCTTCTTTTTGATTTTTCGCCTGCCTGCCCCTGAGGGGTGCATTCGGCATGCACCCCCAGACATATGAAATGCGGCCTGCTGTGTCACCCCCCAGTGCTTGGCACCCGGGGCGGTCCGCTCCTCCTCCCCCTCACGCACGCCGCTACAGTAGGTGCCACAGCAGGTATCTACTACCTATGTAGGTAGGTACTAAATTTTTCTATAAGCCTCTTTGCTCCGCCATCTGCTGGGCAAGTTCGTCAATTGAAAAGATCCTGCAGAATCGTAGCCATTAATTAATATGTTTATAAGATTTATTCTCAGAGATGTCTGGAGGAGTAATTTTTTTACTGACAATTTTAAGATTTGCCTGCATTTTTTCACATATTGTATAGGTAAAACTGATATTGCATGGACATCACTAACGACTTTTGTTCGCTTTAGAAGATAGACGATTGTAGGTTTTATTTAACGCTATTTGAAATTTGTTACCAGTAGTCTATCATTCAACCGTATCATCCTTCTTCTTAAACTATATCAAATTCCTTGCAAAGGCGGCATTTTTTTTTCAGATCCATGGGAAAGAACCTTAAGACAAAGGCAGGTTCAAAGAAAAAAATCTGAAAATCTTAAGGTGGTAGTAAGCAGCTACGACATGGGAATAACAGTGTTAGCGGTTGCCGAAGTTATATATAATCAGGAGAAGTTCTACCATCTGGACCCGACCCAAGCCTATTACCACACCTCCGCATACAGGTGGATCTTAAGACAATTAAGTTTGTGAGTTATTATTATTATTGCTGCCTGGGCTCACTGAATCGAGAGCATAAAATTCTCAGCAGATGGCCCTTTCGGTCGGGTGACATTGTCTGACTAATCCTTTATCAATTAAGCGAGCAAGCTTCAGTTTACCTAATTTTAATAAGTTTCTGTAGAATATTTTTGAGACAAGCTTTTTATTGCCGACTTTACAATTTGTGCACTATCACTGCAATGCAAACTACACGTCAAAACTAATGAAATGATTCCACGCGTGTTTATTTTATGTAATTAATAATCTGTGGCCATCTGCCGGCTCCAACATAAGATCATTTCCATGTCATAATAAGAATGATACCGCAAAGTTTTATTTATCTCAATCGGAAACCGGAAAGTGGGTCAAATTCAACTTGTAAGATTTGATGAGACATACACCGGGACAGGTCAAACTAAATAAGTCGGATGAATCAGAGACAATAAGTACTTAGTTGACCTGTTCGACCATTCGATTTGAAAAAACTCGCCATTTTGCTGTCCTAATTCCTGCCATCTATCACATCTAAGGTTTCCAAAGAGTGGCGCGAAAATACTTTACCCGAGCTGCACTCAAGCTGTATAAAATCTTATACAGCAGTAGGTATAAACTGTTGTACAAAAAACATTTGGTACTGAACTCAATTGAAATGATAAGAAATTGGCACAACTGTGACTTATCATTATCAGGGTGAATCGAAATATTTTTAGGGTCTCGTGGGACCCTATTAATAAGATCCCGCTGTGTCGGTCACAAGACTGTATCTTCTGAACCGTAACAGGCGGAGACTTTAATCTGTATTAATCTTAAGCAGCTTCATCCGAAAACGTGGTTTCGATACAAAATTTAAAACTCACCAGATAGATTTCGCCTGAATTTATAATGGTATCTATATTCTTTATTCACCAGGTACCCAGATCTATTGTATGGCAAGTTTTTCGAAACGCGTAAAGTGTGGCGCCGACGGTTCTACCACGAGGATGCGTTAGTACCCGAATGGATGAGAGATATGTTACCATGGGTTGAAAAAGACACTTGGGATAAAGAAGAAGACACGTTAAACTCATACAATATTTACGGAAAACCGGTATTTGACCGGTATGCCAGATACCCACCCATACAATTTGATTCAAATCCGGAATCGTTCAGCAATTCATCGAGTATATTTTATCCTGGACCACCAGACTAAGGCCGATATTAGACTATCATAGAAATATGCCCATAGATGTAGGACTCATATAAATATCAAAAATCTATGACACTGTAATAACAACCTATGATTCATTATTATAGTCTATGATCATAGAAGTTTGATTCTATTTCACAGCAAGTATACAATTATGATCATTTTTCTACTCCTGTATTTTTATCTGTCTTTTACTTGGTCACAAACACTAATATAAGAACATACATAATATGAGTTCAGAGAAGTCTGTACTCTATTCGCCATAACAGCACTAGTATCGTTATAGTCACATTACGATACTGCTAGCAGCCACAGACTTCTAAATCTAGGTTAAACTTAGGTCAAGGATTAAGCGCTCAATTCTAACTTTACGATAAAGATGCACAACTACCAACTTAAAACAATTAAATTCGAGAAACTAAACTTTCCGAACTAAATTCATTGATGCTAACATAAACAAAGTATTTTTAATATCGTCACTGCGTGTCACTAGCAAGTATACGTCAAATTAAAAAAGTTTACTATAGACACATACTGTCAGTCATATGTCACTTGCCTTGTTTGCGCGTTGTTTAATTTATATTTTAAAACCTAGTCGTAGAAAAAGTATTGTATGCAACGTTGTATTATTAAGTCAAAAAACGCTCATGGCGTCTCTATTTGCGATAATCGCCGCCGCGGCGGCTCGTATCGCAACTCGCGCCACTCGCATTTTTTTAACCTACTTATGCAACAGTTGTATACTGTTGCATAAAATACTATTAAATTCAATTATCAGAAAAATAAACATAAAATACAGAATTTACTCTTTTCAGTAAGTCACGTATTTGGGCATTTTTATTTTAAAATCTATGGTTAGGCGAAACTTAACCTATGTTCAAATACCGTCTAACCTGTCAGTCCGTGACGAAATGTATGGAGTTTGACACTAATCGTCAGTTCTGTGACGACCTGATAACTGTCAGTTAAGAACGCACTTTAAATAAAGCCCATTTAACAAAACACAGTATAAAAATTATACTTTTATTACAAATAAGGTAGTTTTAGACGTTTCAATATTTCGGAAACTTTGATCCCCGTACCCAAAAATCGTGTTTTTCGTATAATGACGTTATGATTTTCAAGCAGCGATTATACTTATCCGAATATATTATATTCAGGCGACCCCTTCTATATCAAAATGCTTTTCTGATTTATTTTCCAATTTACCGTTTCAATAAATAAGATAAAACAGGCTGACACATGTTGATTTATAAAATGCCTTGACCAACTAATGAAAGTTGTGATAAAATTAATTCATAGCTTTTACGATACCGGTAATTTCCGGTAACGATAAATCAATCTAAAACCTAAAGTGAATCATGATCTATATACCTAGCTTGTCGTCATTTTTACGTCATCGATCGGCATCAAAAGTACGCTCCCTGTTAATCAGCAATTGAACAGGACGGGTATGCCTCGTTGCAGATTGTGCGAAAGAAAATCAACATTCTCAGATCCCAGTATCTTGCAGAGAAACGTAAGGTGATCCATCCAAGGTCCGTCTTGATTACCTGTGACGTTTATATGACTAGGTGTAATGTGCAAACATAGAACAGCATCATATAAAAAATATCCTAGAATTTGACAGATATGAAATCATATTTCTATCATATTATTATGATAGTCTTATATCGGCCTAAGTCTTTATGTCTCTTCATCTTACAAAATTCTATGATTTTAAGGACGAATACACAACTCCGCCCGTACGAAGTGATTGGGTACTTAGGAAAAAAAACTACGAGTACTTCAGTTTAGGTTTTGTATATATTATCTCTAAAAATACAAGTATGATAGAAAGTAGCACTGGTTTCAATCTATTACATACAGTGGGTTAATTGCAGAGTCCAGATTTCACAGGTAATTCAGGTGCAAATTTGAAATGCCACCACCAAATATGTAGGTTAAATTCGGTCTCTGCTCTGAAATGTGTAAATCTGGTCTTTTGACATTTCCTCAATGATGTACGTACAGTCGACATCAAAAATATTAATGGTACTTGCTTAAGACTACATTTGACATAGCTGTCATGAGTTACTCTGTTTAAAATAAAATCTTTGGTTTACTTATCAGTAGTAGTAGTTAATGATATTATTCCGAAAAAATATAAATAGATTATTTTATTTAAATGAAATTGATTATGTTTGGTTAGATATGAAATTGATTGCATTGTTAATTATTGCAAATGAGAACAAAACTTACGAAACTAAAATTTGTATAAGACGAACTACTTTTATAATAATAACCCAATAACTAGATGAGGTAAAATTGGCCATTGTCAGATGATCGCTTTATCGGTAAACACACACAACATTGACTGTAACCAATTGCAATACACACAAACCATGTATTAAAGTAGACCCAACAAATGTTTATACTTCGCGTGCCATAACTTTTGCGCTTTGAGCAAATTACCTCTCAGTTGCACTCGGGCCGTTTAAACTGTCAAACGCAAAAACCTGACACGCAACGTTCTCATACAAATCGAGGAACTTTTTCCTTCTATCTCGATGTATTTCTGTGGCAATACATGTTTCGTCAGAATAAGGTACACTTTAAGAAACGTTGTTTCCGAAAAAAAATTGCACGAAGGTAAAAAACTGCCAATTGTTCACATTACATATTGCCACTACTAAGTGTGCTAGAAACGAGAAGTTTATATTTAGGAGTTTTATGTTGTCAACTGGTATAATTTTAAATACAGGCACATAATAAAAATTTCGCCTTAGGACGTTGGTATTGTATTTTATGTTGGTTGTTTTTTTTCAATAGATTATCGCTAGCTCGGAACAGTCTAAGCTTAAAAGACTAATATCCAGGCCAAACTGTTATTAAAAGTAAAAATATTGGCGCCATCTGCCAGCTTCTAGTTTTCGACCTCATCAGTGGCGTCAGTGGGAATTGGGGCGCGTTCACGGGTCGACGAATGAGATCATGATGTATCGTGTGCCCTTCGTGACGTGCAGGCCCTCGTGGTAGTGCGTGAGGCGGCCGGGGTGCATCAGCAACCAGCCGGGCTTCGTGTTCGTCACCGAGCAGTTGTAGCGGAGGAACCGACACCCGCCACCCTCGTAGTCCAAATCTAGGGATGGAAACTCCATGTCATCTCGGTGATACATCCGTCAACCAAATACACTCAAGGACTATGAATTCGGGTTACTTTCTATACACCGGATTTTTTTTATTTCTGTTAAATTCGACAGGTTGCTTCAACAGAAGCTACCTGGTATATCGCTTTTTGTTAAATTCGGATTTTTTTTTTACTTTCCATACAAAATAAATTAATATTGAGTTGATAACCATTTTAAAAGACACTTCTGAGTTAGTCAAAAATTAACGTCAACTACGACAGTATTGGGATTATGACAGCTCATTTATACTGGTGGGTGATTCCTGATTAAATTAAGATTATGAATATTTTAAAAACGGTTTGAGTTACAACATTAATTTCCAGAGAAATTAACTTAATTAGATCTGGAGAATGTGCCCTCGAAGTTAACGGAAATCAATAAAAACACGTTGTATAAATTGTTGATTAAAAATGAGCCGAATTCACTGTCCGTGAGTGTATATATACAGTCGGCATCAAGTAGTCTGTAACATCCAAAGCGCTATATATATCGCAACACATGTTTATTACTATAGACACAAATATTTGTGACGATATATCTGGCGCCAGCAACTTCTATCGGTAGGGTAAAAAAGGCCGTAATCCTCTTTTTTGCTTAAAAAAAGCATCCTATAATCATCTTCAAATGGCCAGTCTATATCTGTACGAAATTGGTGGAAATGCGTCCCGCCGTTGAGACGCAAAGTCGCAAAAACACACATAATACTACTTAAAATTTATAAATTGTACGGTCAGCTGCGAAGTAACCCCCTTGCCACTACGAATGTATGAGAAACGGAACCCCCTAGTTCCTTTTCTCTGCAGCTGACTGTACATATAGGTTAAAGATGTGTAATACTGACGGGGAGTGTTGAGCGCCAGGTTGATGGTATATGTGGAGGAGTCGTGGTGCGGCCGCAGGAAGGGCTGCTCGTCTGGTCTGTAGCGCACCACGAAGTTCATCAGCGAATTTGGGGGCTGCAAACAAACGGATGCCACTACAATCATCTGACGTCGTGATACATGTTTCGTTATTCGCACACTACTTCATAAAAGCATGAATTAGAATACGTGTAAGTTATAACCATTACACTTTCAACACTGGGAACCCGCTCCGCGGGCACTAGGCTCGTAGCGTATGTACATACGGGTTGCAATGTTGGCTACGAGCGTAGCGCTACGAAATGTTTGTTTGCGCAAGTGCTAAACTTAAGGTTTTATTGATGAAAAGTGCGACATTTAAAAAGTAACACAGAAATCACGTCAGACATATGTATGCCCTAAGCTGTCAGAATATGCCTACGATACACATCAAGTAACTACGATTTTTTACAACATCTATAATAAAAACTGATATATTGTACAGACGGTTAATATCTGTCGATAGATTAAGTTACTCCGGCTAATAATAAATCGACTTTAGGCTTTATTGATGCAAAGAAACTTAAATTCTGATATAATCGAGGTCAGAAATATGAGCACAGACAAAACTGTCATAGTACAGATAAGGCTAAATAGTATTTTATACGAGTCGATTTCTGTCGAGCTTCCTAGCGTTTCTTAAGATTATAAAGATCTTTATCAAAACTGACGGTAAACTGCGCAAGACAAGATCTCTTAAAAATAGTCGAGTATGCTGGCGGTTTTCATTGCTTTTATTAACGCTTGCTTACCCATCACGCAAAATGGGGACCGGATAAGAATCTAAACTATAGGGCGCTTCTTGATTGGCCCGCAGGTTACCGGCCCGGAATCCCCCGTCCCTTTTTCTTCATCGCCGTAATGAAAGGGACAGGAAAAGTCAGCGACGACATACCGGCGCTGATATCGGAAGTAAACGCTCATACTCGTATTATGAACAAAGCATAAGTAATGTCTTACATTGTGATAGTAGCCGATGAAGACCATCTCCTGCAAGGGGCGCACGTACTCCTTCAGTATGTGCAGCCATTGCTTGTCCAGGCCGACCTGGGTCATGTGGATGTCGCGCGTCGGCACCGCCTCGTAGCCGCTCTCCAGACGCTTGTCCTGTGCAAAGAGTACTACTTAGTAAGGACTTTTCTTATTAGCCGTACGGGCTACACTACAGATGTACAAGTTCCCAAAACTTTGGGCAAATTTCTCAGATTTTTCTGGAAATGTTCACAAGAATTTTAAGAAAATTTATAGTTATATAGAGATTTTTGGGAAATTAACGAAAAGTGTCACAATTATGTGTAAGGGCATGCAATACCGGTTTTGTACCCTGTCAGCCCGCATGGAAAAAGTGAACAAAACAAACTCCTTTTTTGTAGGTTAGGTTTGTTAGTCAACTTGTGTCCCTCAGAGCAGAAATAGTTCGTCGACCTGCTGGCAGGGTCATAAATTTTAAAAATAAAACCCTACGCAAAGCCCATTTTCATAGTTATCCTACTAAACGAACCCACTTCCACTTCTCCCTATCTTCGACCAGGTTTAGCCATTCCTTTTCGACACTATCTAGGTTGTCCCGCCTAGAGAAACCTTACAAAATTTTAAAAGCTGTAGAATGACAAAAGAATTGATAATGTAAGTCAACTGACTGAAATATGTAATAGCTTATTTGTTTTACCTGTGACAATGTGTCACGATAAGTAGTGTATAATTTATGATAAATAAGTAGTTGATGTCGGTAGGTATGTATAAAAAAACAACACATCGGCTTACATTGCTAGATCCGTCGCTCCATTGTCCAAACGTCTCCATTACTGAAATCCACTCCTTGCAGAACCGCATGGACATCATGGGGAACCAGTATACATCGGGGCACGGCTGTAACAATCAAATCAAAATAATAAGACAAAAAATATTTTTTAGAGAAGTTTTTATTGTCGACTGTAGATTTTTGTATATTCGCAAACTGCATGTCAAACTAGTCATATGAGCCCAAGACGGTGAATTCATCTTATGTAATTTAGATGATCTTTGCTTGCAGCACCAGGTAATTTATTTTCATATTATGGCTCCGTATTATATTGTACTTATATTGTTGTATTGTGTTATTTGTGTTGTATATTGTATTTAACGACACGTTTAGCTTTGTGGAAGTGACACCGCCTACGAAGCTAGAGGTCCCGGGTTCAAATCCTGGTAAGGGCAAATATTTGTGTGATGAGCGCGAGTATTTGTTCCTTACTTGGGTGTTTGATGTTTTTTATATTTTTAAGTATGCATTTATTTATATAAGTATTGATATCGTCGTCTCGTAACTATAATACAAGCATTGATTACTTTAGAACTATTACGTATGTGTGTCTATCACGTATAATAATAACAAGTCAACTTTCTCTGGAAAGAAATGACAAATCCATCATCACAAAATGACTAGATCAAGAGTTTTTTTTTACATGTGGTCTGATATGTGCAAGATCAAGAACACATTAATGTGTCATAATGTACGTTGTGCGATATCTCCGGAAATTATTGGCAATGGAATGCGTAGCATTTTCCTTTCTTTTTAAAATGTTGGAAATTCCAAGGTATCGCATTATTGAATCATTATTAAAATTGTTATTTTCCGATTTACTTACCCCAAATATACAGGTAAATGCGGACACAAATCTTGCTTAAGTGTGTGAACAGATTTTTCGAAAACATATCAAACAACAAATATGTTGGTTCATCACTACTAGAACTCGTAGATGATATCGCATGGAATCGTGAGACACAAGATGTAGGACGATTTGCAGGAGCGACCTAATTGAATGATTATCTGAATCGCATCGCGGCGATTTTGTTTACTGCGCATAACAATGCACAAAGGTCGTACGCAGACTCACAGTGCAGTTGTAATGCAGCAGTGCTATTCTTGTTTTCTATCAACAAAGCAATAAATGTCGCTTAGCACATGCTTATATAAAAAATAAGAGTTGTATATTTCCATTCGCGTTCGAAGCTTCACTTGTGGATGCACTTCCCACGCAATACCACTATATTGTTTAATAAGAAGGAATAATAGCTACGATGGTACAATAAAACGAAGATAATATTGTCAGTTCATACATTAGTTTCCATAGGCTTATGACGTAGACAAGTCCACAAGACGTTATGAGCTCCAACGGGAAGAACGCATGTACAAAGCTTGTTTGATTGAACCATGAAAACTACAACTTCATACAAACTTATCACCATGGTACAATAAATCTAGGTATGATGATGACCCTAGACATGTTGACGTCACAATATTTATGTTGCCATTTTGTGCAAGTAAGTTATCCGCGTTTGTGTAAATGCGTTTCTTCAATCATCATCATAGCTTAAAAGCTACTCTCTTGTCGGAGGAGTAATCGCCACTCTATTCTATTCTCCGCCAGCCTTTTGATTTTCTGATACGACACGGCGTTGAGTTTCTCCTTCACTCGATTGAAATACCTCCGCCTCTCCTGCCCTCAATTTTCCCCTCCAGAATGTTTACAAAGAAAGCATCATGTCGTATCAGGTGTCCAATCATCTTTCCTCTCCGGCACTGAATTTCTTCAATAATATATGCTTAATAAATTAATGTTAAGCTAGTAACATTCGATTTCTTTTCACCCAAATAAACAAACAATACGTAAAAACAAATAATTTCACGGGCCGGTAATTTATTTCATAATTGATTACATTTTATGGCAACATTATTGTAACGTAACTATGTCTGAACTCGGGAAAAACATGCCTGGTTTTCACGTACTATGCTTGTCACTTTGCACCAAAAAAAATATGTATGCGCTCACCATTAAATGTTTCCGTCCCTCTTCAAAATTGGCAGCATAATCGGGGTGCAGGTAGCGCGCTTCCCAATCCGGCTTGTTGTCGAACACCTGGTACACGTCGGGATGGGTGCGAGTGATGTCGAAGCTCTCAGGATTCACCAGGTGCCCGAAATCCACCTCATTGCTCACGTGCATGAATATACCCTGTTGATTGTAGTACAAGTCACATCATCATCAGAAAAACGTCCTTTGCTGGACATAGAGGGTTCCCAAGTAGCACACACGTTAGCCCAAGAGCTTATGGCCATCTTTATTTAAACGTGTAGATGTGTAAGGTTAGGCGAGTTATGATTTAACACCGTCTAACTTGTCAGTTTATAACGAAACATATACCCTTTGAGACTATCAGTTTTGTTACGCCAACTAACTGCTAGTTAATGGTACATCTTTAAATGAAAATGCCATATTATACAGATCTTATAGCGTTTAAACTGAAGGTATAATGGTTGTATAGGCTCTTATGCAGCTTGTGTGATACTTTGATTCCTCTATTAAATTAACATAAGGAATCGTTGGGGGAGGCACTAGCAATAAGTAAATATTTAATTTGCCCGAATATATTATCCGTCGGAAAATCAAGATAGTTACTATCTTAAGAAAATACATTTCAGTGAAAATACCCTTCCGAAAAATTAAAATTTGACAAATTTAGAGAACTAAATTCATTGGTTACCATATATAAACTATATTAAATGTAGACCTGATAAACGAAAGCACATACCAGATCCCTGAGATTAGCGCAGAAAGCCATGTCCGGGTCGACGCCCTCCTTGTGGTAGTTGACTGCCTTAGCGGTGTTAGTCCTGAAGGTCGCCATGTTCATGAGATAGCAGTTGGTGATGAAGGGCACGTTCCATATCCCTCTGCAAACCGAACAAATAGCACGTAAACAAAAACTCTGCTGACGACAATGCCCAGCTTTTTTAAAGATTTGTATGAACATTTACACTGCGTTTACTTTAAATCTTAGTTTGGTTGTTTCTTATACCGTTTACAAATGATAAATCCCTGCTACTTCCTCCTACAATTATCGTGCTTGAGGCTAGCGGATACTGTCGCAACTTATCGCACATTGTTAGTTTTATTAGTTTGTTAATAAATGTCCCTGTCAGTCCGGCTTGTAGCTCGTATGGCAGCCAGTGTAGCAGACAGTCTGATAGTCCAGCAGAAATTCTAACAGCTAGTCTGCCAGATAGTTCGGAAATTAGTCTACCAGACTGTAGTTTGGCAGATTGTCTGGCAGACAGTACAGCAGGTAGTTTGCACACAGTTTGGCATATAGTCTGATATAGTTTGGTATCTCGTTTATATAGCCAATCCAGCAGTCAGATTGGAAGCCAATTCCACGGCCAGTGTGGCAATACGTCTGGCATCCAGTCCGGTAGCCAGTATAGCACTGCAGACAGCCCGGTCGGCAGTCGGAATGGCAGTCAGTCTTCCTTTTAACTATTGTTTTCCATGTGCAAATGCAGTCAACGATGCCACCTGCCTATGCCTACTTTGTTTTGAGTGTTGATACCTTACGCGACACTAAAACCGGAAGTTGGAGCATTCCATGAAAGCATCAACTTTTTGTCCCTTACGAAACGCTTTGGTCGCTACCCTAATAAAACTTATTAGCTACTAAGAAACACTACCTACCCATCTTAAAGCCAAGTTATAATATTACTATACCGACATTCAGCTTCCTAATTTTATATGTCAAAAGAATTAAAAAGGTAGTGTCCCTTACGAAACGTTTTCGTGGAATGCTCCAGTTAAACCAAAGCTAGATATTCAAAACCGTCAAACTTTTTAATATAAAATGTTTTCTTTCTATAGGTAGGATCGCATTAAAAGTAGGTCTTTTATTATACTTGAAGCTGTTGGTTTCCTACTTTTGACGTATTAATAAAACTTACTGATAACAATGTACTAACAGTTCAAACTGATAACCTCGCTTATGATCGTTCATCGTATGTTTTTATATTGCAAGAGAGTTACTATCATATAAAAGCTTATAAACATATTGAATATCCTACCATTCTTATTTTAAGAAAGATCCTTGATCTTCGAACTAGGAGTAGTAGGAGTGGACCAATTTTTTGTTCTCGTCGATAATAATTAACAAAATGTAATGCTCCCATTACATAAAGCTCGAGCATAAAGTAACGGACAGCATAATTTTGGCATAAGCATCTTTTTAGGGTTCCGTACCAAAATGGTAAAAAAGGAACCTTTATGGTGCGACTCTGTCTGTCTGTCCGTCTGTCACAGCAAGATATCTCAGGATCTACTGATGCTATAGACTTGAAATTTGGAATAGTGTTAAAAACCGCTAACCCGAGCCTATTGGACAGAAAAAAAATCTTATAGGTACCTTTTTTACTTTTTTTTTAAAGGGGACTGAAATGGGATGTCAAAAATCAAAATTTGAGCTATTATATTGAGTAAGATGTCAAATTAAAGGTCCTGATGTGTAGATTTCAAAACCGTTTTCGTATGTTTTTTAAACATGTCGTTTTGGATTTAAGACAAAAAAAACATTAAAAAACTACAATCCCCCCTATTATCTCCGAAGTTACTGAACAGAAAAATCTGTAATAATTACCGATTCTTAATATTATACTAAATATTACAGGAAAAATAAAACGGTTTACCTAACTTGCAGAGCTTTTTAGAAATTCGCAAAAATTGTAAGACACACTTATTTGCTCCTACTAAACTAATCGCGACATATATCGATGTATGGGGACATGCCACCATACAGTTTATCTTGAATTATCCACGTATCTACTAACGAGTTTGTACGGAACCCTCGGTGCGCGAGTCCGACCCGCACCTGACCGGTTTTTTTTATGTATAAAAAACTGACCTGCGATTGACCTCAATAGCGCCTGATCGTAAGCGACTACGAGGCCAAAGATGTAGCTCGCAGGTTCAGTAGATATTTACTCGTGTGTTGAAGAGTTCTAAATTGTACTTGTGAGGAAATACGGACGCTGGGAGCGAATTCCATTCCTTCGCAATACGCATCCAAACGTCGAAGCAAATCGCTTCGTGTGAATAAATGGAATATTGACAACAAAAGGATGAAGTCGCTCCCCACGCCTGGTTGTCCGTTAATGAAACGGCGATAGTAGAATCAAGTCGTGTAACTCCTGCGCACACTCCCCAAATTGTATCCGATAGAAGATAGATAAGCTAGCGACCCTGCGACGATGCTCGAGGCTCTGGAAGTTCCCCTCAATCGAAGGATCATTTCCAATGAATCTACGCTCTATTGAGTCCAAAGCGGCTAACTGATATTTAGAAATATACTTAGAAGTAAGAAATAGGATCAAATACGAGTACCTACATTGTTTCCGTGACACAACCCGAGCAACCTAGTATCCACCTAAGTTCCAAAATCAACAAGGGCCTTTTTCTCTCCCTTAGTATGAGTATGTTATTGCTGTCATTTTCTTGGGTACCTACCCCAAAAGCTTACGTTAAATATTTACAGCACAACAAATCTACTACTTTGATTTACTGGTAGGTAACACGCGTCTCATAAATATTCAATTTAGTTAGAGTATCAATGTACGAAATGCGAAAGGATATGACGATTGCTATATATCAAACAGGGGAGACAAGGGCCCTCCTGCGAGCACCTCTATCATTAGTCAATTGAGAGATTGGCGCGGCGGGAGCGGTCCAGAGCTGCATCAGTCGCGCAGAATCCTCGCAAGACCCAACCAGCTCCCAGGCTGCTAACCTGTACCCGTATATCCAGTTTGAAGTGTCCCAAACTAAGCTTTAAAATGTTTCTTCTTAGAGCTAAAATTCTCCTGGGATTGTTTTTAGTATATTGGTTTTTAATAGATCCGACAAACGCGCGCCGTGGACGATCAAGGGGTAGAACTAAGTCCAAGGTAACCCATAGATTCCATTAACTGTTATGTTGTTCCGTCTGGTTGTTGACGTTTTTTATTTGCAGGTGCAAATTGGTTTGCCTATCACTGGAAAATATAGAGATCCAGAATCTGACCAGTATTACAACAACAACGACGTAAGTCATTTTAATTTTATATTCATATTATTGTAACTGCATTTTAGCTTTCTTAATGTTCAAACTTTCATATAAGTAAACAAAAAAAAAATGATTTGTTACTATTAACCGATTTTTTTTTCTAATAATATTTTCAATTAATATTTGAATACAGGGTGCCAAGATACTGTTGGCCTCTCACTTCGATCTTGAGTACGTGTTGGGACACAAGATCGCTTTCCTCTGCATTGCCAAAGGCTCCCCGCGGCCTCACATCACCTGGTTTAAAGATGGCGTAGAGATCTTCGCCCATCACTATCTACATGTAAG
The DNA here is from genome assembly GCA_947034925.1 of Eudemis profundana. Classification (NCBI taxonomy): domain Eukaryota; kingdom Metazoa; phylum Arthropoda; class Insecta; order Lepidoptera; family Tortricidae; genus Eudemis; species Eudemis profundana. The sequence continues at coordinate 36,490,546 of OX344794.1, forward strand.
TAACTTATGAAGTTATGACGTAAGGACCTTATCACTTAACCACCGTAGTTCACTATGTATGAGTAACAACGCGCAAAGTTTAAATTACACCTTAATACTTTACGATAAAGTTGACAGTTGTGAGTTATTTTAGGCCCGCGTGGCGGTCAAAGGTTTAAAAGTCAAGTGTGATGCTTAGGTGGCACAGCACGTCGGGGATGGGGAGTTTACACTCGATGCGTGTGTATAGCGCACAAACTAGACTCGGACTATAGCAACTATTTGTCGAAATACCCAAGACAACGAACTATGTTTCACTTGACATTACATTCAGTTAGGTGTATTTTAGTTTTAGATTGTTAATTATCTATATATATACAGGGTGTTTCATTGAACGTACATAATACAAATTAAGCAATTCTGGCTCAGTTAACGACCGAGATCAAAATGCACTAATTGATTTATTAAAATACGTCATAATTAACTTTTCCTAGTTTGCTAACAGAATTAAGAAATTACAATCTCGTCGTGTGGGCACCCCTCATTACGTCACGCTTACGTGACCTATTTGTTTGTTATGACCAATAACTTCAATAATGTGTCAGAATGCATGCATTTTATTCACCTAGATAAGCAAACAGGTAAGTTTTCACTACAAAATTAGATTTAAACTTTTTTCTCTTAAAATGAGAGTAACCACGATGAGGCCAAAAAAATATGAATAATTAAAACAGTGATATTAATGAATTAAGATGACTTTAACAACACGAGACCTAGCACAGGATTTTATTACGTTCAATGAAACACCTTGTATATATATATTGTTCTTGTACCTACAAAATTATTAGACTCACTGTCAAGCCGCCAATATGAATAACTGTAATATTGAAGCTAGTCGTGGTCGCGTCGAAAAGACACTCCAATAATTAACCCCTATTGGAAATGTTTCGAGGTTTTGATAGCGTGGCCGATTGGCTAGTTGTATACAAATTAACATTTAGTTATAGTTTAGTAAATTCAGCTTTAAACACATAATAAAAACAACTTTTTAGTATGTATTGAACACCTAGGCTTCGCACCCAGTCCCAAGCTTTGTGAACAAGTCTTCAAGAGTCAAAGAGAATCCTAATCGGACGTGAACATAAAGTGAGCTGTAATATTATTTTCTGTATTGTTCTCAGGCGTTTATTTCTATTTCCTATCGTTATTACGGTTATGGCCACAGTGATAACAAGTTACGCTCGCTACGCCACTTATCTCTTTCGCACTGCCATAGTTTATAACTAGCTAGAATTATATATATAATTATTCTGTACGTGTGTTTGTCACCTAACTCCTCCTAAACGGCGTGACCGATTTAGATGACATTTCATGTATCTATTTGAGTGGATTCCTGGATGGTTTGAAAATACATTTGGACCCGGTAGATGGCGTGGTGATCGTGTTTTCATGAGGCGGGACGAAGTTCGCCGGGACAGCTAGTTGCTTATAAAAATAAATTTTAATATTAAATTGTTTGCGGGAAGTTTTTTTATTTATTTTTGTATGCGACCAGATCTACTGCTACATATACAAACTGTTTCATTCGAACGTACATCATCGTCGATAAAGACCTATCCTTTTCTGACACGTAGGCAAGTGCGAGAGCGACGGATCTTTTATCCAGTGCGAGAAACGCGGCCATGATACGCGAACAGGTCAACAAACTTAGTGTCCGTTGCAAACGATGTAATTGTATATTTATTACGAACAGATTCACGAGTGGCCGATCGGCGAGGACCGCGTCAAATCGAAGATCGAGATCGACCCGGCGACGCAGATGGACGCTGGGGTGTACGAATGCACCGCCGACAACATGTACTCCATTGATCGGCGCTCCTTCAAGACCGACTTCTCAATAGCCTTCGATTGAAGCAATTTGACCGGCAGGTGTCTAAAGCGTTATTTTATACGTGTACTGATTTGTTATTAAGTTATCTAAGTGTATATAAGAGTTAAGACTAGGTTTGCATATTATTTTAAGAGGATCGTTTCGCTTTACTTTTTCTACAAACTTTTTAGCTGTTTTAGCGTAGGTACTAAACATTATCTACGAAAGATTATTATTTTATTTTATTATCTGATCACAAATTTTTACAACAAAGGTAATAAAATTACTACAAACAATACTACTTGTGTATAAAAGCGTTTATTAAAAATTAAAACTTTACTACTTTGTACTTTTTTTAAAAGTAGGTACAAAATTTCACGAAAATGCATTGCATTTCATTTGTAACATAACGCAACATGATCAATTAAATTAAATATTGCAAAACCGAATATGTACTGCAAGTGAAGCGAAAGGGACCGACCGATATTATTTAGGTATGTTAAAAATTAATATATTTTGTTGTTCCATATTAATATTTTTACATCACTGGTGATATCATTCCGCCGAGGATGGCTTATCAATTTGTTTCAAACCCATTTAGAGCGCATGCTCCGTAAGTTTGTGAGTGTATCATTCCATGAATTGAGAACTGACACGTATGCGGCTTGTAACGAGATCGCCGGCTACTGTTTGATGAGATAGCCGCACTGTTACAGTCTTGTTGAAGTAAACAACTAGTACAAAATAGTACAATTACCTATAATTACAGATACGTCTTATATAAAATAGTTTATATTTTTAATGTATAATATAATACTTACATTTCATTTTATTTATAGGATGATTATATCGAATCAATAAATAGTGCATATTTATTTCATCAGACTTTCACCCACCCACCTAATTTTATTTAAGACAGGTATACTACAGACTAATAGATAAATTAATTAAAACTTGGGTTTCGGATCTTGCTAATGTAGCAGTAGGTATAAATAAGCTCAAAAGCTTATGCTATATAAGTTGCCATTTTACATTGCCGGTTTACTACGCGAAACCCTGAAAACATAACTCATTTTTTGGACAGTTAGTCGGGTAAAAATTATATTATTGTGTATCAAGCAAAAATGCATTTGACTCCATTTCTAATAAGTGACTTTTTCAGACCGAGTTAGGGTAAGAAGCCTGCTCCGTTTTAAGTAACCACGCTTTATTCAGAAAATAGACAAAACTCTGATTTTAAATTCAGTTGCGAATCCTATGCTAAATTAGCAGGCACAAACAAATTGGCACGAATACGCAATACAAAGTCCAATCTCTATAAAAATTAAAACGACTATGGTATCGTAAAAATGTGTATGTTACGTAATGTTATTTAATTATTCCCTGAGGTCTTTCCTGGTAGATAGTGATAGTTGATAAACAAATAAATTACTATATTACTTGACGACCGCTTTAGCTTAGTAGGTAGTGACCCTGCCTACGAAGCAAGAGGTCCTGGGTTCGAATCCCGGTAAGGGCATTTATTTGTGTGATGAGCACGAATATTTGTTCCTGAGTCATGGATGTTTTCTATGTATTTAAGTATTTGTATCTATTAAATATATCGTCGTCTAGTATCCATAACACAAGCCTTATTGAGCTTACTATGGGGCTAGTTCGATTTGTGTAAGATTGTCCCCTAATATTTATTTATTTATTATTTATTTATTATTCATTGCAATATGTAGCTTGATGTACCTGACAATGACGATGTAACATAACATCTTGTTGTTTGCTGGATATACTGTTTTAATGATATTAGTATTCGCTAGGTGCTAAGTACTAGGTGGGGGTAACATAATCTATCGCAGCGCGCGTCATGGCCAAAAAAGGAACTTTCAGCAGACCAGCTGTCACTTTTTACTAGCGAAATTTACGTTTTTAGTTGGCAAAGTGCCTTGCAGCAAAAGCCACAAAACACAAAAAAAAAGTCCGCGGTATTTGTAACCGCTAGTTGGCGCTATCATCGCGCACCCAGCGAATACTCTTTTGCAAATAAGTTTCATACATTTAAGGCCGGCTTCTCGAAAACGGCTGAAACCAACTGGGTTTTTTTTTGTTGTTTGAAAGGGGATACCTTTCTAGAGGCCCCATTGTCACCATGCCAACATCACTCTTCAAATACTATCCGCATATTTATAGCAATTTGGGTATTTTTATAGTACTTGTGTTAATTATCTAGGCAAATTAGATAGTATCCTAACCGGGCATTAGCGGTAAAGAAGAAGTTCAATTGGCTACTTGACGACTTTTTTCTGTGATATGTTATCACACACCTCTCAATAATAGAAATACTAGTGAAATACTCACTTCAATATCATAAAAACTCACCGAGATACTACAATGTAAAATCACATTTTTAGACTTTCCCAAATACGTGCCAAAACGCTCCCTACTGAAGCCCGTTATACAGGACGTCACTACCCATACGTTGTTTGGGGAAATCAATAACTTTGTTCTGCAACTATGTTAAAACTTGCGTTTATCGTAACGGTTTCATAACAAAAGTTACGATACATTTTATGGGTTATTTAATGATATTAATAGTTTTCAATAATTTTATACTTTTAAAATGGACTTTCCCACCCAACTTTGGAGGCTCGTAAAAATAGTTACACGTTAGGTATCAAACTCAAAACTTGAAAATATTTCCTTATTATGCTTATTTTAACAGGATCTTATATAGTTTTTACAAATTTCAGTTACAGTCAAGTACCCAATTGTCAATAAACAATTAAGTAGGGATGTAACGATACATAGTTTTGCCGATACGATACCGATACCGATATATTGTAGTAAATATCGGTGATACCGATACCGATATCTAAGCTAAATAATGAACTTCATATATTTGTATATCCTTATTATATCTAAAACTTGGCTATATTTAACAGACAGTCAACCTAGAGAGTGTAAAGTAAAAATATTAGAAAAATATAGATTGTCAACTCAAAATTCAAATTTATTTTTTAAAAATAACCAAAGATTTAATTAACATAGTAATTGTCATTGCACAAGGTAATAGACCAATACATAAAATAAGTCAGTAATTGAAATTACTTTTTTCAGATTTTGTTTCATACAGCAAATTCTTTTCGCGCTCTTCAAATATCGGTTGTATATTATCGGCGATACCGATATATCGGTATCGGTATCGTTACATCCCTACAATTAAGCATCCGTCATGGAAGTATTATCACTTGGAATATCCAAATATCCAAACAACCAGAATATGGGTACATTAAGTTCCAAAATTGCACCTTACGCCTTAAAGTCTTAGCACCTTAAGCATTAGAAGAGTGTCGACAAATACAGAATAAACTAATAAGAAATCGCTCTTTGGCTATTTACATTAGAAATAGTACATTACACAACTAGGGTGGTAATACAACGAAAGGCCGAGATCGCAAATATTTGCGGCCCGAGCTGCAAGCGAGGGCTTTCTTTATTACCTCCCGTGTTGTCTACATCATTTTATGTCTACACTTGGCCAGGAAGCGACTTTATCCGTACGCGTAGCGTGTGGTAAAAGCGACTTTATGACCAGGTGTCGCATAAAATAGGTAACATTCGCTCATTGCAGATGCTTACCTTACGATGTGAAATACGATGTCCATGTAATCACTCGATCTCGCGTAGAATCCTTGCGCGTTAATTGCACCCCAGAAATTAGACCACGCCCCACCGGAGCGTTTCAGCATTGGAGCGATGACGTCATATCCCGACGCTAATAGGTATCGCAGGGTGTCCGGCTCCAAACGGGCTATACTATCGATAGAGAACAGATAGTCGCACGAACTACCCATGCAGCGCTCCCTGCAAAAGTGGGAAACATTAATTATACTTGAACAATTGTTCGACCCAAAACTAATTAACAGAATCGTCATTTCTAGTACAATACATGTTTTAGTGCTCACGGATAATAACTTAAACATATCATAGTAGATTGTCACAAGGACGCAAAATTACGTATTTACGGCAAGGGCGTACATTGAATCCAGAACGAAGCGAAGGAACGAAGCATAGTAAGGGATTCATGTGTTAAAGCCCGTGGTCAAAATAATTTTGCTACATTATGATACGTTTCACGCCAACTATGAGGAAATTTCAAATAAAACACTATGCAAATAACGAAATAAGATGAATCAAAGTGAAATTATTATAAAAAGAGAAATTAAATAAATTATTATTAGTTAAATTGGAACAATAATTAATTGTTAAATTTATAGTCTATTATTGTTTAATAAATCGATTATTGTTTTATAGAGCTGTGTATTGTTATTGGGTTTATGTAAACTAAATAAACTTTTGTTGTATAACAGAAAAGTACCACATTTATCCCTGTTATGAAGGCGGAAAAGACTTTTCTAAATAAAAGGTGTGAAAAGGTATTCTGGTACAGGTATGCCATCGGATCTACATACTTCTCTAATCCGACCAAAGCAAACAAATAAGACAAACTGAATGAAGGCTGCAACAAAGACAAATGTTTAAGAAGCCTATTTTGACTGATTAGGCACCTACATACAAACAGCAACAAGTAACAATACCGCCTCACAGCTTCAATGGACCAATTGAGGGCAGCATAGTTGATGGAATATTAATGGTCAGTACATAAATATGGTGGCATGAGTATGGAAGAATACTAAACATGTTCACTATTAAAGATGATAAATGTCTTACTTGGCAGTGTTCCTGGCTTCAGCTTCAGTGATGAAATCACTAGGCTTAATGCGCTTAGCGGTGGCATATTTCTTGCTATAGGTTTGGAAGAACTCATCAACATCTGATTCATGGTATTCTACATTATTCCTCAGAAGCAAATGCAGCTTCCCTTTTGGATAATTTATATCTATCAATTGCTTCAGAAACTCTTCCAAGAAAGGAGTAGGTTGCTCGATGAATATAGCCAACATAACCGATGGTAATTCTTCTTCCTAAAATGATAACAATTTTTATACATAGTTTGGTTGGTCACACTTTTACATTAGTCATCTATTAATATAATTAGGTAGTTACAGCAATCATCACTTCATCAAAATGATACAAAATAAGTTTTATAAAACTGTTGTACCTCAGTTATTGCATGATTCAGTTTTACTTAATTTATAATTTGACTGTCTGAGAGTTTTGGTTTATAGAGTACCTTAAGTTCAATCTTCTTGGATTTACATAATGTGCAGCCCTCCGATATAGACCAGGACTTGGCCAAGTAGTTGCCCAAGTGGTTGAGAGTCAACTTAGAAGGTCCATTGCCATGAACAATTAATGGCCGTTGCTTAGTGACTGAATTCATGATGTATGGCCAGTCAATTTCTGTTGAATTGGCTGTCAGTTGAACATCCGCTGTAAAATGAAATGTCATTACAAATACGGAAAATCAGTAAAAAGAAAAATAATAATACAATCAAATCTATATCAAGATATCTCTCAGAAACCTTCACCATAGAGACTATACAATAATATGCACACCTAAAGAGTTAATTAAACAGAAAATATAGGTACATAACTCAAGAAAAAATATCCCATCACATAAATATATAGCTCTTACTATGGTTGAAAATTTGGGCCACAAAGTTTCACAATTAAACTGTAGCTTATAAGTGATTACTGGTATTCTGGAATTTTAATACTTACATAACGCTCCATTCAAATTTTGGAATATAGCAGACTCATGGTCAAGTGAGATTTTAAGAGATTCTCTCGTATCCTTATCTAAATAGACTTTAGAATAATAAAGCTGATCATCATCTTTATCATTGACAAGTTTGTAATTGACTATCTCTGCAAGTTCCGGCAGGTACCCTGTAATAATGAATGTGGCATTAATACCTACAGCCATAGCCACCTCTACATGGTTATTTAAGATTTAATAAACTACTTAACTAGAAAATAGAAAAATGCAATTCACTTAATCAAATAAGAATTAAAGATACATATTTTAAGAAGTGTTTACCTATGAATCCTCCAGAGTTAAGATATGGGCTAGGAACCTCTGTTTTAGGATACATGTTCGCAAGCTTGACATCAGGCCAACAGAACTGCTCAGCAGAAAACAGTACTCTGGTATCCTTGAATGATTTGAATTTGTCTACAATCTCATCCACAGGACCCAGGATCATAACATCATAACTATAAAAAAAAAATTCAGATGACATATCTAAAAAAATTAATTACTGGTTGAACACAATTGTTATTGATGTCATATATAAGTAATGTTATTTAATGCCATGGAAATAGTCTGACCTATCTGTAAAGAGGATAATTTGTTCCTTATCCCCTCCTTCTTTCACAAGCTTATTGATATAGTCTTTCAACAAGTTAATTTTTTGCCCTCCCCCAGCATAGTTCATGTCCCCGCCGGTCCATTTAACACCCTTGCCAAGCACTTCCACCTCAATACCATACACACTGGCAGAATGCAAGAATCGCTGCAGTCCATGGTTATCCTCTGTGGCCACAGTGACAACTTTGACATTTTCTGAAACAAGATAACAAGTGTTTTAGAAAAAATTAAGTTGGACGGACACCCATCTATACTGTAATCAGTATAAAACTTGATTGATAGTGAGTGCAAGCATTCGGTGCCGGGAGAGAGAGATATGTTGACTAGTCGAGCATTATCATCCCTCACTCCCACACCTCATGCTTATCACGGTTCTTAATTAAGTTGTGTGCAAAATTAAAACTAAAAGTGAAATTATTAATTCAATACAATTATTGCCTGTCTCCAAGGCACAGTATTAGTATGCCATTCAACCTAAAATGATTTTTGGATCTATGACTCTGAAAATGAAACATGGCAACGGCAATAATAAAAGCTTTACAAAGTCAGAGGGATAAAATAATATCCATCAACGGCATGGTACAACTTTATTATATAATTATATCAATTCAAGTTGTATGAACAGACCATGTTAAAAGTTATATTACACCTAAACTTAAATTAAAAGCACAATTGAAGAACAAAAGGTAAAATAGTGACAACTAATACGTACCTCTTCCTTTTACCAGGCTAGTGAATAAAAGTGTTAATATGAATATCTGTGTGAATGTCGTCATGTTTCCAGAAGCGCCCGTTCCGTGAAACGGGTTCAACAGACTTCCGCACCGGGCGAGTCACGGCCATAAACTGAACCTCGTAAAACAACGCGGCTAAAGAAAGACCGACTCCGCGGATACCACCCGTGTTCTAGATACGCGCTCCCGCTTCCCGCTCGCGATAAGCTCACTCTCAGTTTCGGTTCAGTCCTTATAAATTGTGTTATTAACGTTAACTGGTAAGATAATGCTATCGTTCGTCAATATGAAAGTCGCTCCCACCCAACTTTACACATTAGATGTTAAATGTAAATAACTGTACCTCGGTCCCCGTTAATGGGTATTTTAAAATAATGTTAAAATATTTCTCCCGTCATTAAATTCATAATTGAACAACAATACATTGTATGTACTAGGTCATAATTATAACCTTACAAACAATCAATGATACGATAATAAAAACATCAATTGACACATGCATAAATAAATTGCCCGAAAAAAAGGGAAACACGGCGAAGGCGAGGGTTGCCATGCCTTGGGGCTACCAACTCCAAATCAAAGATAAACTTTGAGAAGGATTTTAGAAAAATCAACAGCGATTTGCACAGACTTAGGCCGGCTGTCTACTCTGATTGAATTGAAGATAAAAATGATCGGACAAGACAAGGGTCGTTTGGGACTGATGCGAGGTCATGTAACATTGTAACCGTCTAACCGCCGCAATAAAAGTAGAAGTTTATAATTAAATTCTAGCAACACTGTATGAAAAATCGCGGTAGCGTAAAGCGTAAAACCCATTTCAAATTTTTATACCATCTAATTCTATTGTTAAGTTTAAGCTAACTTGAATGATTAAGTTTTTTTTTACCTAAGAACTAGTTCTATTATATTTTAACTTGAATTATTTTTCGAATAAAATAAATCAATTTAGTTCATTGATATGTTTTTTGCTTGATTATTAAGAATGGCCTTGGTTTAGTGGGCATTTCTCCAGAAATACCTATGTCTGCGGTCACCTCATTCATCTGGCCCTTTTTCATACTAAATGTATGGAGACAGATGAATGAGTCGAGAACATATTTCTGGAGAAATGCCCTAGTATGTAATTTTTGCGTATCCTGATTTGTGTGTTGCACTAGTAGGTAATAATAATTATACCTACTTTTTTACACCTCCTATTCAGAAAAAAAGTATTTTGCTCCCTCATAAGAGGGATCAAAGTGGTACTTTTCTGTTCAAGGACGATGGGGTATTTTTAGTTAGAATATTCCATAGTACCATAGACATAGACAGCTTTATTGGTATATTACACACAGAGAGCGGTATAATAAGGAATGGCCCAGATCACAGGTGTTTTGCGGTCGGAGCCGCAGACGAGGGCCATAAATATAATATTGGAGTGGTTTTTACGTCCCATCCGTAAAAAATAATAATTGTTTTATAAAATAATAAATAGTACATTTAACATTTCATTTTTAATAATAATGTGTGATGCTCAATGATTAACTATATATTTCGTTATTTTGGTAGGTAGCGTTTGTATTTGAATTTTCCTCATAGTCGGTGTGAAAAGCAATATGTGTCACAAAGTAGCAAAATTATTTTCACCACTGTCGTTAACACTTGAATCCCTCACTACGCTCCGGATTATACTTTAGATTCTATTGTACAATCCTTCGCTTCGTTCAGGATTCAATATACGCCCTCGCCGTAAATACATCATTTTGCTCCCTTGTGACACAATCTACTATCATCTTCTGTAGGTACTTAAGACTTAAGAATTATCGACTACACGCAGGGGCTTATTTATCCTAGAGCATGGGCAAAAAGTCCATGGCCCGAGACGGCAGGCCACGAGAGGTGGCACAGCGTGCTCAATTAAGCACAGGAGGGCCATCTCACTCGGCCCCCGGGAAACTGTTGGCGGGACGTGGCCACCCCACCGCCTACGGCCTCGCGGTCCAAGGGGCCAAGGGGGAAAAAAACTCCGTTGACGGTTAGCCATAATACTTTAAAAATACCGTCTTTATGCGCCACCAAAGGACCTCACGAAACGTCTCTTGCCCACATCAAATTTAGGCCTTGCTCCACCAATATTTTGAGCTGGCGTGATAAATTTCAAAATACTCCCCTGTCGATAAGTTGGGTATAACCTCAGTGGCGTAACTACAGGGTGGCAGGGCTGGCAAAATGCCACGGGCTCCCGACCCAAGAGGGCCTCGGCGTAAGTATAACGTTAAAATAATAAAGCTTAAGGATAGGGCCCCCGTCAAAGGAATTTGCCACGGGCCCCAGATGATATAGTTACGCCCTGCTGTTTTACTGGAATTAGGCGACAAAATCATTGGTTATATAGTTTCTTCGGGTACGCAGGCAGCTATACTTAAATAGACTTTTGCTCTAAGTACCTAAAGCATACAACTAAACCGACTAAACTAACCTGGCATGTAAAAATACCGAATCATGAGAGGCTAAAATAATTCTTTAATATATTAAAATTCCTCAGTAATTTTAGAGGAAGTACCAGCCCGCTCGAGCGTTGTTTTGTGAATAATCGCTTAAGCAAAGTTATCTGTTTTGGAAACAGTCTATACCTCCGGTTTCGCAGGTGCATAAAAAGAAATCACGTTACCTTTATGAAGCAGGTTGTGGGGCTGGCAGGCGGCGTCTTCCGAATTCTTAACGCAAAACTCTTGCGTAGAAATGCCCGGCCGCAGAGCAATCAGAATCGCCAGCACCCAGCAGCAGCATTTCAAAGGAAAGCCCCGGTGTTCCCGCAGAGCCATCTTGACGTCAAAGCTTCCTATGGCCGACTGCTATCTTTTCTTCGATCGAACTCAAGAAATTGACTGCATTACTGCAACGGAAAAAAAGTTAATTTACCGTGAAATGAAAGCGTTGACTGCCGTTGAAAGGCAACTTCGGGTGACAATGGTTTAGTCGCGTTTCGCGGAATACTGTAGGTATTCGTTTTATTTAATTTTGGCAATACCTACTTTTGTAGTTAGCAATGATACTAGCTAACGGGTTGATATCCGTTAGATAGATCCGCACATTGAACCAGTTTTCTTTTTATTTTATTTTAGTAAGCAAAACAGCTAAGGCGGGGTTTTGTGGGTCAAATGGAGAGGGTACTTCCCTGACATCATCAAATTTATAAAGTATCTACTAAGGGACATGCCCGTATCTTCGTTCGCGAATAAATAAATATCGGGGGACAATCTTACACAAATCGAGCTAGTCCCAAACGAAGCAATGCTTGTACTATGGGTCCTAGACGACGATATACATACTTAAATAGATAGGAAACATCCATGACTCAGGAGCAAATACTCATGGTCGTCACACAAATATTTGCCCTTACCAGGATTTGAACCCAGGACCTCTAGCTTCGTAGGCGGTTCTTACCTTTAAACATCATCTTTTCAAAAATCACGTTTCGACTCGTCACCTACGTCGCGCGCAACAACCGCTCCCTACGACGCCTGCGCTCGCTGAGCGAAGGATGCCGGACATCGTTATAGGCGCGTGGTACGACCAACAGGCTTATGATGCTACGCTTTGTCACGCGATAATTAATAAGTGATAAAGCATCCGTCACTCTCACACACTATATGTCAGATCGTGGCGGATGATTTATCACATGACAAAGCGTAGCATCATAAGCCTACAGAACGAAAAAGTCGGGAGAGGGAGGCCGAATTCAATTTGCCAGGGGCGTTCGCTTTACCCGACCTTCCCCTAATGATGTACTTATTTTATATAATTAATAGTTTCAATTTGTACAAACAACGCCTATAATATGTGAAATTGCTTCATCTAGAACTTTCGACCTCGGGTTACCCTCTCTGCCAACCTCATCTCTAAAACAAACCATGGATCGAGGTGTTTAACAATTTGAAAATGTAGATACTTGTAAAACGGTATCATAAAATCGTGAGCTACTGTGGGGAAAGTGAAAGTATCTGGGACATTGGTCATGCTACAGTGATGATTCCGTTGACTTCTAATCGAAAATGTCTAGTCCGTTGTCACGGGTTGAACTTTGATTTTCTAGTCTGGGCAATTTCATGGCAGAATGTAACGTAAGTTACCAATATTTCCCATGTTTTCTTATTGATGGTGCTAATTTAAGTGTCAATATATCTAGGGATCAAAGTAATAGTTATCTAGAGCAAAATTAACACTTAGGTACATTTGCATCGTAAATAAATAAACAGGCGATGAAATCGTAATATTTGTTATATTTTCATGGAATTACGCGTCTTATTAAGTGAGAGCCATCGCATCATTGTGTCGTGCTGCTATTTTTTTTAACACAATGTCATAGCCGATGAATTAAAATTTCAAAATTCTATAAGTCCGCTATACCTCTGCTGAATTCAATAATGTAATAACGCACCTCTTCCAGAACATTCACTGGAATTATTATGATTAATCCAGATTGTCAAATCATCAGCTCTCTATCGTGCACCGTAGGCTGCAATACGAAGGTGGTTTGATAAATAACTGTGTAGTGCGGGGCGCGCGCCATGTAGGTACGCGGCCTCGGCTCAGCTCGGCTCTGCGGAGTAATATCCGCCGGCCAAGCCTGACTGACGGCATGCTCTCATTGGTCAATTTGCGGTAATTACAACACTAGTGCGGTAATGTAATGTAAAAACGCACGTGTGTGTAAAAAGCTGCGTTCGGCGTGTAAGAACCACTTTATGAGCAAGTGTGTTGAAATAGTATTACGGAAAAAGCCACTTTCTGGCCAAGTGTAGACATAAAATGATGTACACAACACGGGAGGTAATAAAGAAAGCCGTATATTTACGTCCTTCGCTTGCAGCTCGGGCCGCAAACATCTGCGATCTCGGCCTTTCTTTGTTTTACCACCCTAGTTGTGTAATGTACTATTATGCAACAGTTGCATAAGGAGGGTCAAAACACGCGAGTGGTGTGGGTTAAGAGAGGCGCCATGAGCGTTTTTAGGGTTCCGTACTAAAATGGTAAAAAAAGGAACCCTTATGGTGCGACTCTGTCTGTCTGTCCGTCTGTCACAGCAAGATATCTCAGGATCTACTGATGCTATCGACTTGAAATTTGGAATAGTGTTAAAAACCGCTAACTTAAGCCTATTTGACCGGTTTTTTGAGGTTGTGATCGTAATCGTTTCGTTTTGATTGATTGATTACTATTAGCATTCCCCATGGACGCTGGATAAATGTCAAATGTTTGTTTTCGGTTTGAATGACGTTACACCACAGATAATCTAAAGATTAGCATTAGCTAGCATCGTTCTCGCCCGGTTACGAAAGTTTAAATTATAATTTTGCGGTTTTCGAGGTCGAAAAAAATAGGGTAAATTAATAATATAAGATAAAAGGGATCAAGTAGCCTATTCTGGATTTTTCGCACTATTCCTGAAACATCCGAACACACTACAGTATACACCTGGTAACCACTAGAGCTGAACAGGCGATAGAGAATAAAGAACTATGCCTGGCAGCTTTCCTCGACGTGGAGGGAGCGTTTGATCGAACCACGTACCGAGCCATTAGCGAGGCAGCAGCAAGACATGGTATAGAGCCCACCATTTGCAAATGGATAGGCTACATGTTAGAAGGCAGGCTAATAAAATCCACCCTGATGGGAGATGAAATAATAGCAACGGCCACAAAGGGATGTCCTCAAGGGGGAGTATTATCACCCACTCTTTGGAGCTTGGTGGTGAACTCGTTACTTGAGGAACTGAACATAGGGCCCACTTATACGGTAGGGTATGCAGATGATCTGGTGATACTTGTAAATGGGAAGTTTCCCAACACGGTATCAGGAATCATGAATGAAGCGCTGAGGAAGGTGGAGAAATGGTGCGATAATCATCATCTCTCCATCAACCCGGGCAAAACAGTGGTGGTACCATTTACCAGAAAAAGAGCACTCAAGAACATGCAGCAAATCAAGCTATATGGAAGAGTGCTCGAACTTTCCAATGACGTCAAATATCTAGGAGTAACGCTAGATAAAGAACTAAATTGGAAAAAGCATGTTGACAATACCACGACCAAAGCTCTACGAGTGTTTGGGATGTGCAGGTCAGCATACGGAAAGACGTGGGGTCTAAACCCCGAAGTACTGAGATGGATCTATACCATGATGGTTAGACCCATCATCTTGTACGGCAGCCTAGTCTGGTGGCCGAGGACACTGAAGGGCACATGCAAAGACGCTCTGACGAAAGTACAGAGAACGGCATGCATGGCTCTAACAGGGGCGTTCAGAACCACGCCAACGGCGGCACTGGAGGTAATGTTAAACTTACCCCCGCTACATATAGTGATTCAGTCAGAGGCACGCAAATCCCTTCACAGACTAAAAACAATGGGTCTGTGGAGCTATTGCGCGCCTAAAACGAAACACACAAACATGGAAACAAACGACTTCCTAGATCGAATAACGGCCATGGGTGGCGATAAGATGCTGCCAAGGTACATATTCCAAAGGAACTTCAAGGTTCAAATATCGACAAGGGCAGAATGGGCTGAAGGTCGCACACCACCAACCGATGATAGCAGCGACAATATATGGTACACAGACGGATCCAAAATGGATTCCGGTACGGGAGCAGGCGTACATGCAATAGACTACAATGTCAGTATTAAGATGGGAGGTTATGCTACTGTCTTCCAAGCGGAGACATATGCAATAATCGCCTGTGCCCAGGAGAATATAGACAGGCATACCAAGGGGGAAAAACATCTATATACTCAGCGACAGTCAAGCGGCACTTAAAGCACTTACGGCGCCGAAAGTGGACTCTAGACTGGTATACAATGGCATCCAAGCCCTGAACAAACTTGGAAGGCATAACAAAGTGAAACTAACGTGGATCCCAGGGCACGAAGGCTTCATCGGCAACGAAAAAGCAGATGAGCTAGCCAGAAAGGGCTCGGAGGGCACACTCATAGGGCCGGAACCATATGTAGGTCTCTCACAGGGGACCATAACAACAGCCATAAAGGACCACGCCAAACGCCAACACCAACTAGAGTGGAAGAACACGGCGGGCCTGAGGCACTCGAAGCTCTTTATGGAAAGAGTCAACACACGCTGGACAAATAAACAAAGAAAGTACAGCAGAAGACAGCTCAGAATCATAGCGGGGGTGTTTACAGGTCACTTCGGGGTCAAAGGACTCCTGACCAAGATGGGACTATCAGATAATGCTGAATGCAGAATGTGCGGCGAGGAAACAGAGACAATGAAACACATACTGTGCGAATGTCATGCCCTCGCCAGAACTAGAATGAAGGAATTTGGCACTGGCTACCCAGAGCCAGATGAATTCCAGGCACTACCAATGGGGTCCATCATCCGATTTATGGAGATGGTGGAACAGGCCATGGCGTAGATGCGGTAAGGGGTAATTACACAAAAGATCCCATTGGGTCGAAGTGTATCCGTAAGGACCCCTATTACCAAGATAAGATAAGATACAGTATACACGACTTCGATACTTCACTTTGTGCGCAGACATTTTGTAGGATCTACCGCTCGCAGCGATGGCTCAGCCCTGACTAAAGCGGACCCGCGCAGGTCCAGATGCTTGCCTGTGGTGCGTCCGTACACGGCGTGCACACATGCGCCCTCCCGATGTACCTTTTGTCTGAAGAAAAACTAAACTACCGTATACCGTGCAATTGGAGTCACCTCAACTCAAACACAAAGAACGCAACAACTTGCTGATACATACAATCATACCTAAAGTGCCACACTGTTTATAAAGTAGGTACTTATGCCTGGGAAAATCTGTAAAACAAAAGTAAGACAAGTTCTGTACTGTTTACGTTTACGTACCGTAAAGGCGGGGTACTTTGGCGCTATAAGGTTACTTTTCCAGGCCATAGAAACCCATTTTATTGAATTAATATAGGAGTACTTATGGAAAACAATAAGACTTACAGTGTTATGCTTCTCAGGTGCGGAGTTAAGGTAATACGATATAGAATAGTCCTTTTCGTCACGGTCTACTTTTTTGACTTGCTACCAGATTTTAAAGACATTTCACGTTAAAAACCTTCAAAACTTCCTTTTAACTTGTCACAAAACCTTGCAATCTTACCATTCACTTCACTCATACTAAATCTTGCTATCAATTCATTGCCCTACGCCTAATCCGAAAGAACCTGTCCGAACTAAAATACAATAGAATACGTATATAGCACATGCATATGAATATGTCACATTGTAGTGTAAAGGATGAACATGGCACTTGGCAAGTTGGCGGATACTAAAGTAAAGAAGAATGTTTTTTATTTATTCTGTGTGTAATCTGTCACAAGTAGAGAATGGGTACTCAAACATAATTATATTTAAGCACTAGCTGGATTAAATTGTGTTTAGGTATGTACAATATAGTTAAGTATATGAAATGGGTCGGCACATGTAAAGCTTCAACGGAGTTAGAGTAAAATCCTATTAAAGTAACGAGATTACGAACAGTCGTTAGAGTCGCAGTCTTAGGCTCATAACCAGCACCCGCCCGGCTTGGGACACTCGTTCGTCCATAAAAAAACTAAGAGAAAAATGCCAAAAGAGGACCCCGAAACCACCGCTCTCAAGAAAGAGCTCAACGATCTCATTGCTTCTCTTAAGGTATTTTTTATAAATATTTGCACTTGTACATGTGTGAGCTCTTTGTGCGAATAATGTTTTTTTTTAGGAAGCACAACAGAAGGTCGCGGATACGAAACTCACTGAGAAATGCGGCGATATGTCCGACCTGCCTAAGATTCGCCTCACAGTTAAGAAAACCTTAAAGGGACATATCAATAAAGTCAACTCCGTGCACTACAGTGGCGATTCCAGGTACTCTAAACAATCAATTTGCTGCGCGATGATCAGATCACTACGTATACTGACATTTCAAACAAATACTCAACACCATATAGTAACTGTATATCCCCCTGCTTTTTTTTGGATGGTCTGTGTCCCGTTTGGTCAATTTTGGCCACTTTGGGAACTCCTTCTCCTTCGGAGAGGGGCACAAGTATCCCCCTGCTGGCACTTTGACGCCTGAAATTACATTTATAATTAACCGCTCTGGTGGTTATCGTGCATTTTGTGTCCTAAACTGGCTTGGCGATAAAATTTCCCGTGCCCCTCTACCTCCGGTAGAAATGTTGCTCTGTACCCTAGTTAATGCTCCAAACCAAGGTTATTAACCCCGGACGGAAAACGAGGGGTATTAGGTATAAGCTTGACGTGTGTATCTGTGTATTTGTTTGTCTGTCTGTGGCATCGTAGCTCCCAAACAGGTGAAACGGGTGATTTAGTTTTCAGGGTTCAGAACCAAAATGGTAAAAAAGGAAGCCTTATGGTGCGACTCTGTCTGTCTGTCATAGCCAGATATCTCAGGATCTACTGTTGCTATCGATTTAAAATTTGGAATCGTGTTAAAAATCACAACCGGGACCTGGATACTGGACAAAAAGAATACCTGCTTTACTTTTTTTTAAAGGGGCCGAATTCCGACCTCGAAAATTTTAAGTAGGGCTATATATCAGATGGGATATCAAATGAAAGGTCTTAATTTGTGCATTCCAAAACAGTTTCTATTTCTTTTTAGATTTGTAGTTTTAGAGTTAAGACAAAAAAAGTAAAAAAAAAATATTACCTTCGAAGTTACCGGACAAAAAAATGTGTAATAATTACCAATTATTAATATCATATTGAATACTAGAGGAAAAATAATATTGGCTTTACTACTTGCATCTTACTTTAGAAATTCATAAAAACCGTAACACAAACTTATTTGCTGTACTAACCACGACCCATATCGATATATGGGGACAACAGTTTTCCTGCTACAAAGTTAAGTTTGTTCCACCATACATACAGTTAATCTTGAACTAATCTTCTTCATCTTGTCTACGTTGTGACGTAGACATGTGATTAGTTTAAGATTAACTAAAAAAAGATAAAGTACGGAACCCTTGGTGCGCGAGTTCTACTCGCACTTGACAGCTTGTTTTTATTTCGTTTAAAGGCGATTTGTCAGGTGTATGTTCCTACATACAATTGAGGTTAACGGCATAAATAATTCGTGTCAATGTATTTGGTTTTTGCATCAATAAATGGGTGGTTCTACTCAGAAGGGACGAAAATGAATGAAGTGATTTGTGGCAGAACATTTTTTTGGCAAATGAGGTCAGAAAAGTGGCTTGATGTCTAGCTGAGGTCGTTCTTTTGACCAATTTCAAACTGGCCAGTAAAAAAAAATTTTGTAATTTTTTAATAATAAAAATCGGCTTTAAAATATTGTCTTCCATGTAACACTTCTATTTTAAGGTAACAATTTAAAAATTAAAGAAAAAAGATCTGATATCTCTCAGTCTGCTGATTCATAATAAGTTTCCTGGATATTGTGTTTCCAGGAGACTGAGGCCAGGATACTGAGATTATTTTATGTTTTTAGCCAATAACTACGTCAATACCACATGTTATATTGCAATTATGCATTTCTGTACTGTTTATACAACGAACTTACCTATGAATGTAAAAAAAAGTATATATAAAACAATAACTCTCTAAGAAAAAATGCTTTTTTTTTTAGTTATATCATGTGAGTCACTGATTTTTTTACATTTCTGTAAGATATTTAGTAATAAGTATTCTCAATTTGTATTTTGACGTTTGGAGATCCTTTACACCTCCAAAACATAATATTTTGACAACGGAGACTCTTTACATCTCCATTAATTTTAGTATTGATTTATTTTCTATTTTTTATTTGTCTTGTTTGGACGTATAGAGAGACCCTTTACATCTCTATAAATGTAGTTTTTAAGTTAATGTAAGGTATTAATGAAATCTCATGTATATCAAAGGATAAAAAGAGAAACTGGTGAGTTTCTTCCGGCGCTTCTTCTCA
Organism: Eudemis profundana; assembly: GCA_947034925.1. Lineage (NCBI taxonomy): Eukaryota > Metazoa > Arthropoda > Insecta > Lepidoptera > Tortricidae > Eudemis > Eudemis profundana. Next base: position 36,510,396 of record OX344794.1, read on the forward strand.
CCAGAAGGTCATTACCCGAAGCGCCAAAAGAAAAGAAAAGAAGACAAAATAATGTAAGACATGTAAAAGAGCCCTTGAGGGCCTACTTACAGAAATAAATTATTTTATTTTATTTTATTTTATAATAGGTTCTAAAAATTTACGTGCTTGGTTTACTGATAAACTCACTGGCCACAACACATTTTCACTCACTTAACACGCCGTAGCGCCCAAGCCAACCGCGAGCCAAGACGGACGCGAGTGGTTGTTAGCTAACTTCACAGCGATCTTTCACTCAGACCGAGCAGAAACGCGCTAGGCGCTGTAATTCATACAATTTTTCAGGTGTTTTGGTGTGGCAGGAGACTGAGATAAAAACCGAGGGACAAAATATAATGCACTTTTCTTATAATAAATTTCGCATTTAAGGCAAAATTAGACAAACACATTCAAACTATACATATTATACATTACTATTTTGGTGTAGATATTACGTACAAACTCAACATAAAGTTATGATGCAAACTTTAAACTTTCGTTTCGCTCGAGGGACATGTCAGGAGGCTGAGAATTTGGCACTTTAGAGTACATTTTTTGAAAGATATATATTTATGAGTGAGCTAATTTTGAGTGTCATACAGAAACCATTTAGCATTACAGTTTTAATCCCATTTCAACATAATTTACTTACAAAAACTTTACAAAGTAAGGTGCGCTGCAGAAAATTCCCTTAGGAGTAGAACCACCCAAATTTAAATTGAACCAATTATAAGAAATTATCTGTCCGGAAGTATGGTACTTACGGATTTACGTCTCGTCACTGTTTCAAATAAATGATAGTCGAATATTTACAAAGTAACACAGACAATACAGTATCTATTATATAAACAAGATACTATAAGACAAATATATAGGTATATATCTGTAAGAGACATTTACGTCATTGCTTGTCATTTTCATTGCTTTGACTAAGGCTACAGTTTCAACTGCAGCGGTTAAAATGATTCTACCTAGCGTTGTATTTAGGGTTGCCAGATTGATTACCCTATTATCGGGAGCAGGAAACAATATGTCGGGATTTTGAGACTTTAGTCGGGAGATGCCCCGCGCGCTCAACGCGCGCTCTTTTTTTTAGCCTGAAAGAGCAGAAATTTTCGCTAGCCGTCCGGCTTGAGTGGATCGGACTAAGTTTTAAAAGGAAGTCGTTTGTTGGGAGATTTTCTTCTTTGTCGGGAGTCGGGAGAATCCCGCCAATTCCCGACCATCTGGCAACCCTAGTTGTATTCGTCTTACTGACTCTACCAACACTAAAACTTTCGCAAAAAGATCGTAAATAAATAAACGTAACAAGTACACAAATTAGAAGACTGGAACCTATAAGTGATTAATTAAGCTTTTTTTTTTAATTAATATACCGTATCATTTTTAGGGTCCCCTACCCAAAGGATGCCTGTGTATTACTAAGCATCTGCTGTCCGTCTGTCCGTCCATCCGTCCGTATGTCATAAGGCTGTATCTTTTACTGATACTCCTCGGTAGTTCATCTATGGTTGCATCTATTTACATTTTATAGACATACGAATGATACTTGTGTGCCCGCAGGCATTGCGTGACTGGTTCGTTGGACGGCAAGCTGATAATCTGGGACACATGGAGCGGTAACAAGGTGCAGGTCATCCCGCTCCGCTCCGCTTGGGTCATGAGCGTGGCCTTTGCGCCGTCGGGAAATTTCGTCGGTACGCGAACCATTTAACTTTCCAAGCAAGCAAACTTTTACATAAAATGTCAGTTCTTTATTTAATCGGCCACTTGTTCCTTTGTGCATTATTGACCGAGCGAGCGAAACGAGCGAAGCGTCTCCGTTTAAGCTTGGGCAAAAATGCTTTCGTATGTGTGTCTGGTGGATGACCGGGTGTTCTTCTCTACACGTCGCATTTCTCAACCGATTCTTGTGAATTTTCGTGAGCAAGTTAGATAATTGTATACCTAGACTTTTATTGTCGATTCAGCTTTTGGAAGATTTTCGGTTGTTGATGGTCTTGCGAGCTCTACAACTCACACAGCCATTAGTAATAATAACTACCAGTAGCGATTTCTACCGGCTTGCCTAATATCAGGGGATCCGGGAACAGGTCGAATCTTTCCTAAATTGGCTACTATAGTTAATTTGGCACTTTCCCTAATTCGTCTCAGGTACTTACCTGAGAATCGAACAATGGCGAAGGCAGCTAAAACGCCATTTCTCCATTAATGCATTCGTAATTTATGATTCATAGAGATAGAGTTGATAATCAATTAAGTAACGACTTTTTACAATGTGGTCATTTTGGTGTTTTTGGGGTTTACAAACAATCGCTTTGTTTCATTTATGTGGATCGCACACAACGCCAACCGAACGAGCATACTTCGAACCAAGTATATACTCAAGTCAGACAAAGAGAGAGAGGGTAGCTTGCAGTGGCGTGGCGTCAAATATATTCTTAGTAAAGCCGGAGTACATTTGGATTACTTTTTCCTCAAGAATTAGTAGATATTCTGGTCATGTGCTTTAAAATAGGTAAGCCGGTGGGAACCGGTTTCTGTGAACGGCACACCACTGGTAGCTTTGTATACAAACATACCTACGTATAACATGGGTGTCAATCGGTCCCAAAGGTATCGTAACGTTTCGCAAACATTTCAGCTTGTGGCGGCATGGACAACATGTGCACAGTATACGACGTGAACAACCGCGACGCGACCGGCGCGGCCAAGATGGTGCGCGAGCTGGCGGGCTACGAGGGCTTCCTCAGCAGCTGCCGCTTCCTCGATGACAACCACATCCTCACCGGCTCCGGGGATATGAAGATGTGAGATTTTTTTTTTCTCACAAAACAGTAAATAGTTACACGTATCATGGCTTCGCCAAACTGCGGTACAGTTTGTTGTCGAATATAGCACTCGTTACTTAACCTACACTGTGCATTGTAACATTACTATACTACTACTACTCATGGTATCCCCGTACACGCTTATTGACCGAGCGAGTCAAGCGTCTCCGTTTCAGCTTGGACGAAAATGCTTTTGTATGTCTGTCCGGATATCCAACAGTTCTCCTCTACAGGTTGCATTTGTTAACCAATTCTTGTGAAATTTTGTTAGCAGTTTCAATTATTACATATGTCGATGTTTTAGTCGATTCAGTTTTTAGAAATTTGGATGATAAGAGTTACTTTTAAAGTTTTTGTTTTTAGAGGTGCACTGAAAATACATGAGGTACCTTAATTTGGCATGTTAGACAAGAACACATGGTAGGAAAACATGTTGAATTGACAAAAGTGCCTAAGTTTATATCCCAAGCAATGAGGTGCGAAGATGCCTAATGCGCCGCTATGTTTCAGACATAAGTAAATCTGTGTTCATACATTTTGCAGTTGTATTTGGGATTTGGAAACAGGAAGGCGGGAAACGGACTTCAACGCCCACGCAGGCGACGTAGTCACTATCTCATTAGCACCAGGTGAGTGTAGGTATAGAGGTTTATTTATTTACTAGTGAGCCTCCCCGGCTTCGCACGGGTGCAATGCTGATACTAAATGCATGTATTATACATATAAACCTTCCTCTTGAATCACTTTATCTATTAAACAAACCGCATCAAAATCCGTTGCGTAGTTTTAAAGATCTAAGCATACATAGAGACAGACAGACAGGGGGAAGCGACTTTGTTTTATAGTAGGTATCTAGTTAAGGTTTTTAAGGTGATTCGGGTCGGTCACTTTTTCATACAAACATATACCTAGAGGGTCATTGCTTGTTTCTCCGACGACAAAACAATCAATTATGTTTAAAGGTCATAAGAGGTCTCAAAAAACAGAATTAACGTAGGTACAAATGAAACAAAACGGTTTTTTGCTAAAATTATATATTATTTTATTATATTGTGCCTAGGGAATGCAATTACCGGTAATTTACCGGTAAATTACCGGACTTTAGTATGAAAAGACGGTAAATTTTACCGGTAATTGCATTCCCTAATTGTGCCTTTTGGAGAGTTCTCGTGTTATTCCGCGCAAATAAAATGTATCAAGCTATAAAATAAGACACATTCAAACGTAATATTGATGCCGTAGTAGAAGCAAGCGATTACTCTCTTTATGTTTGTAAGGAATAAGTAGCGACCTGTGACCTTAATCTAAATCTTTAAGACGAACATAGTCTTTCTACAATTTTATTTTGTGTAGATTCTCGAATTCAGAAGTAGTATTTAATTAAATAGTAATAATAATAGGCACAGAATCTTGTTTGTCTAAGCAAGATACATTTACGTTAAACTTTGATTCTAAAATTATTCGCCGCCGCCGCCGTCGTCCGCGCCGAAGCAGCAATTAAGTCTACTAAAGCCGAGTGTTCATACATGTCCTATTCTACTAGTACCTACTATGCTATTGGTCCCAATAGTGTGTTCTAATTCTAACTGATGGCTTTCGCATCTACTGCAATGATATCTGATAACGTACTTATCTATGTGTTGTTTTCTTTTGTATTCCAGATATGAAGACTTATGTCACCGGTTCCGTGGACAAGACGTGTAAACTTTGGGATGTCCGGGAAGAAAAAGCTAAGCAAACCTTCTTCGGTCATGAAGCTGATGTAAACAGCGTTTGTGTGAGTATTTTTTTAATAGGTAATGAGATTCACGTACCTCTGTAATAGTGGTCAAGGATCAAAATATTTGCCTTGCATTTTATTACTTTCATATGTATTATAGTACCTATACCTACATTACTTAGCTAGGGCGGTAAAACAAAAAATGTCTCAGATCGCAGGCATTTGACGTCCGAGCCGAAGGTAAGGTCTCGCCCAGGCCATGCAATGGGATTTTCCGCACGCTAAGCCGGACCGCTCATAATTTTGTCATATCTGTCTGTATGTTCGCCCGTCTGTCTGTCTGTTTAAGTCACAGCCGTTTTATTCAGAAAGTGTGAAATATAATATAGGCACAGGTCGATTCACGAAAGCTGGCGCGAGATTTGTACTGAGTGACAGCTATTTTCATAGAAATTCTGTCAAATCTCGCGCCAGCTTTCGTGAATCGACCTGTACTGAGATGACATTTATTGGGACTGCCAGCAATGAGCACTTGAAATTTACTCGTACAATCAGATTGACCAACATTTTTTATTATTTTTGAGTAATTTCGGTATGATCACCATATAAAACAGACTTCATTTATCAAAAATAAAGGTCACATTTCCTAAACGCATGTAAATGTTTTGCTACGATGTCCCTATAAATGAATGTAATATGTATTGCGAAACATATATATTTTCTGTTGACCTGTCGGGGACTCGGACGTTTACCTTACAACAAGAAGGTAACAAGTGTAGCAAGGGCCTCATAAAGATCTACACGTCTATAGCATAGCATCGCACGCTAAAGCCGCTCCTTACGATTCCCTCTTATAAATTCCAGTTCCACAACAGCGGGCAGGCCTTCGCGACCGCGTCCGAAGACAAGACGGCGCGCCTTTTCGATATCCGCAGCGACCAACAGCTGGGCCACTACACTCCGCCCGGCGCCGGCGGCTTCACCAGCTGCGGTCAGTCACTGCACCTCATCATCATCAGCTTATATACATATATGACCTACTGTTGAACACAGACCTAATCTCAATAGATGGGAGTGAACGGACTGTAGTCCCCTCGCTGGCTCAGTGCGGAATAGCGACTGACAGTTTTTGAATTTCTTCGTAGATGTATGTAGGTTTCCTGACGATGTTTTTACTTCACCGAAAAGGTAATGGTAAATATCAAATCATGTTTCGTAGATAGGTCCCGAAAAACTAATCGGGACGAGCCAAGATTCGAACCAAGGACAAAGCGCATGTCGGAACCATTCGACTACAATAGCTAATTCTCAGCTGACACGTCTGCTAGATTTTTTTGTTGCTCATTGTATCCCATTATAAGGCAAAGGCCTCTAATTCCATTTATCTCGGTATTTAGCTGAATCTGGCTAGACTCTAGATCTACTGGATATTCATTTAAATTCAACATTATTTATTCTAGAAAAGGGTTCCACCCATCACGTTTGAGGCACTGTTAATCTAGTAACTGTTTCTGATACCCAGAAATGGATTATCTAGTAGGAGAAAATTTAATTCGCTACCGTAAAAGTCCCGAGATATTTGTGGCATTAAATTGAATAAATATGCATTTGGACACGACTCATCCACATAAGATAAGGAAGGAGACATTGACTAGTTTTCCGGTCTGCTATGCCAGTGTATGTGGTTATGTAACTTTGATGGCTTTCTGCTCATTTGACTACTAGAGTAGGTATGGAACGAGTAAACCGCAGGCAGATTCAAAGGTAAATACCTGTCTGATTGATTTACCCAAGTAAAAATACAAAAGTAAATTCCCCAGGTTTTCCTCTTTCCCTATTATTACTAATTTATATTGTGTCATGACACACAATTATTGCCTGCGGTTACATGTGTCATGATGTGTCGTATCTTATAGTGTTGACGACGCGATCATCTTGACTTACCTGCGTTGTAGAAAATGTACTGAATACACTTGGTTCGTAGACTGTAGGTACATGTTAAATACTTACGACTTCAACTTTTATCGTAAATTATACTGCTACCTAGTCTTTGGGTATAATTAGCACTAAGCCGCACATACAGTCACGACCTCAAATCACAATAAAACGACTGAATAGATTCAAAAAAAATATTGGTACAGGTATTGGTTATAAGTAGTTATACTTACCTAGAGATTTACCAGGCACGAACGAGCCAGAGCTAGCATCTTATAAGATATCATACATCAATGTGAAACGTTTGAAAACAAATTAACAGGATTGACGATGTTAAAATTATTATACCAATCCCAAACCACATGACATTCGTGTATCTCGAGGTATACTCGTAGTTATAAGTTACGTTTTATACTACAACAATGAACCGAAAACGATGGTCATGACTTTTTCACCTTCGCCGTCGAAGAGACGGCTATATCTAGGGGCACGGCAGTGCCCCAGCCTAGTCGAGCATTCTATTTTTTAACATACCATAATAAATTCACAGGCTTATCACTCAGCGGAAGGTACCTGCTGGCTGGCTCTGACGACAACGCCGTACATTCCTGGGACACCTTGAAAGTTGCACACACAGGTATTTCATATGTTATTCTTCCGTACCTCAAAAGGAAAATACGGAACCTTATAAGATCACTTTGTTGTCAGTCTGTCCGTCCGACCGTCTATCTGTCTGTCCATTTGTCAAGACCCTTTATCTCGGGAACGCATGGAGGTATCGAGGTGAAAATAAAACCATATACTCAGGTCTGTGATCCCTTGAAGCTGTCAAAAAATCAGGGTTCTAAGTTAACGTGAAAAAAGATACAGCCGTTTATACCGCAAAAAACGTAAATTTTGACACTCTCAAGGAAACCAAAATTCAAGGGGTACTTTTCGTTGATCTAGAACAAAACAAATAATATAAGTAGCTATCTCGGTGTAAACTAAATTTTTGATACATATTTTGTTTTGATTTCAGGAACACTGAATGCTCATGACAACCGCGTGACGTCTATCTCGATAGCGCCCAACGGCGTCGCAATGACGAGCTGCTCCTGGGACCAAAGCGTCCGCGTTTGGGGCTGAGCCGTTTTTTAATTAGTAAATTGACAGTCGTGATGTTGACTATTTCGTTATCTCAAAGAGGTGTACGCGTAAAGGTTGGATTAGTGTAACATATACTTAATATAAATTGGCAAGTCTTAACGCAGTAATCACATAAGATCTACGCCCATAACTGTCAGTTTACTTCAGTTAAGTAAACATTTGACTATAACACTCGAACAATAAGGTGCTTGCCTGACAGATAAGTTTATTAGGAAGAATAAAATATGAAAGCATTTCTTTTGACAGTTATTTATTACAACGTGTTTGTTTATGTCAGTTAGTAGACTTTCCCATTACCGCTGATGCCCAACTTAGCAGCTAGCTGTCCTGGATACGGTTCCCGGCAAGAACAAGTATTTGTGTGATGATTTTCTCGATGAGATTAAAAGAGACAAAGTTAAGAAATAAAATAAAATATATATAGTCACAGACGCCCATAGTCCAGTGATTCCTATACCTACATAGTTTAAACTAAAGCAACTTGCCATCTTGTTTTTAAGTAATGGATTTTTTTTAGCAAATTGAATAAGAATGAATACACATTACAGAATCTTGGTACACTTAATAATATAACATAAACAGTCAAGGTAAAAAGAACAACGTTTATTGAAGATAAAGTTTATTAAACATTATGTACAAAATATTTTAGATACTTCACAATTATATTATTTAAAACAATTTATCTTGACTAAAGGCGAACACTATTTTTCAGTTTAACAGTGCAAATTTATAGCGTACGACCGTCGATTTAATTTAAACTGTGACTCAGTATACACAGTATACGTCTCGGTAAAGAAATAAGGCGTAGTTTGCATCTTAGGTAACCCCGTTTTATATTTTATTTTAACGTGTCAATGGTAACCAAATATAGAAGAATCAATAAAATATTGTGAAATACTTATATATTCTTTATTTTTAATTGCTTAGCTGGGATTGATATAGGCAAAAAAATATAGGATAGAAGGAAATGGATACTCGAATATCACTATTAAAATTCAAGTTTGTAGGTACACGCCCAATCCTGGCAATTAATTGGAATAGGGTACTTGCCTGTTTTATATATCTATCGTCAAATTATTTCACACTAACTGATAAACGATATTACTATAATATAATTTAGCTATCAGTTGTTTCGTACATACTGTCGACGATTTTAAAATAATATGAAATAATGTCATTAAATTTCCTTCTGTTTATACCTACTATCTGAGCGTTTGACATTTCCAAAAAGTTTAATCTGTCTGGAAAGTACCCAATTTCTCGGAACGGAACTATTGAAGAATTCAGGTTCCTTAAGCTGAATTCTTCAATTGGCTTAGTTATTAAATAAAAGAGGATATTAATTTTTCTCGTCATATTTAATGTATCATCTACAGCTCGTCAGTGAATCGTCCCTTTTGGAGAGTGTGCCACAGCGGCAATGTGCCCCAGAACCGTGACCTCTGTGCCAGATGCTTCTTCATACTCGATTTATTATTTATTTCCAAATACTCCATACTTTTGGAGCTAGACGCCTTAGACCATTTGAATGGTATTTTCACTGGTTTATTTGGATTTCTAAAAAAAAAATACCTATTATTACGATATTCTACGATCCAATTAAATGCACAGACGTCGCAGCTAACTATATTGTATGTGTAGAGATTAGATATACACTAAACTTGAAAATATTCGTAGACTTACCCGGTAGTCGCGAAATTGGTCCATAGAGTGACGATAAGTTTACTCATTTCTACATCTTCATCTGAAAATTCTTTGTGAAGGAAGTACATAGGAAACAAATGCATTAGTTCGTCTGCGTGACACACACCTGTAAACAACAGAATACAATAAATTAGCTAAATTCAGTTTTTTTTTTCATTTGGACCTTTAGATCACTTGCTTGATACATACCGTGATCTCCAATGGGATCCCCAAAGATCTGAGAAAAGCTGTTGTTAGCTCGGTATGCCAACTCGTAAAGGTAGACAGGACTAAGGGTAGTGCGAGTGAATTGTTCCACCGCCTCCACGGCGGGATACGCGAAATATGAGTCAGTATAAATCTGAAAGATGACCCTTTAGTCAATTTGTGCTAAAATATTATTCCTATAGCTAAATATTATCAATTTACTCATAGATAAAACATAACTTTAATTAATAATTCCTTCGTTTATTTACTTTTTAAATATTGTTTTTAGCGATTATTTTACTTAAGAGATCCTCTTCATGATCATCAATTCATGAAGCTCCTGAATCACATAGAGGAACCTACAAGTATAAATATGATACAAATATGAATAGGCAGTGACTTACATCGAGCACACCTTGTTTGTATTTCTCTTGTAGGTTTACAAGTATAAATATGATACAAATATGAATAGGCAGTGACTTACATCGAGCACACCTTGTTTGTATTTCTCATCATCTCCTCCATCTAGATAGTGCTCTTTGACTTTTTTATTTATTATATCAACAAACGGAGAATTCTCGTAGTAAAAGGTAACAGGTGCTATGGTCTCGAAACCAGATTTGAATTCATTAAATCTTGTCCGATTTGTTGTAATCCCTAGAAGATAAATGTACATATTAAATATACGCCGGTTCCATAATATACCTAAAATATCAAGTGGTATTAAACCGTGTCCTCTTGAAATAAAAATAGGTATCTTCGATTATTTCTAGGTACTTAAACCCATTCGACCGAGACTTCTCTACTAAGAAGTAAGGAACAGTCGAATAACAGTTTTCTATGTACTGGGAAACTCAATATTGTATTATGTTTCGTAAGTATTTTGTCATTGAGATCTCAAAGATTTCTAAATTGAACGAATTTGGTAATAACACGAAATAAGTGTGTTAGCAAGGAAGTTTAACAACACGTAAGATTGCATACATTTTACGATTTCCACGCAATAGTTATTACATGTGTGTGGGTTAAACCATCATAACAAATATCTGATTGATGGTTGCCCTTTTCCCATTCCCTCGAATACGGTTACACAACAGACCTCAAACTAGTTGGGCTCAACCATAACTGTGGTGCAATTTTTTAACGAGTTGCCCTTCTATCGTTCACGTTTCCTACCGGTGCCAATGTCGGTAATAATGCGAAACTGGTCGAGTTATTGTACCATTTAACGAAACAGTGTAAACAGATATGTATAGATATAGAATTTCGCCAAAGTTAAAAGGCAAATTGTACCTAGAAATAGTTACGTATAATACTCACAAACTGATTTTAAACATCCTTCTGCGTTATTCAGGCCAGTCATCCATGGTATTGAAGCTACTTCACTAAGTCTAGGAGCCACAGTCAAGAAGGCACCAGGGAGGTCGGGCTCTACGACTGCTTTAAACGGAGTCATGGGTTCATAGTCCCACGTCTAAAATTCGTGTAACAATTTAAGTTAATCATACTTATACCACGTTACATGGAAATAGCTATCACTTTGACATGGCTTAGGCCAATCATAATTCTTAGAAACCAAGTAATTATTTAGATCAAAAGATCACGTTATAAGCACGACTCGTTACATTTGTTGTAATGTAATCATACCTTTCACCGCTTCACTTTCTATTAAAATGCAGCCATGCGAAAAGTCAGGAATCGAATGTTTTTTTGAACCAACGAGATACTAACGTAAAACTTGAATTCTGTGTCAATAATGTCGTAGCTGTCCTTGGCCCGGAGACAGGCGAGCATATCCTCGGAGGGCGTCTGCGGGCAGTTGAGAAACCTCGCTAAGCGGAAGGCTTGTCTCAGCGCCTCGCCGGGCGGCGCCTCCGCCCACGGCACCGTTGCTACTCCTGACTCCGATATCGCTTTATGAAATAGACCTGAAGCAGTAAGGTAATGTTGCAATGAATAACCGCGGTGAGCAAGGCGCCGTAGTGAGTCGGGTGGTAAGCTATAACGAATAAACAAGACATGTAAAGGGTACACGGAAATAACATGTCTAGCAGTGGCGTGGCGTAAAAAATATCCTTGGGGCAAGCCGGTGCAGATTTGGCGTACATTTTCCTTAATAGCTGTAGAATAAGGTGCTCAAATGCTTGATATTAGGCAAGCCGGTAGGAATCGAGTTCCTTGGACTCCACGCCACTGAATCAGTGGCGTGGAGTCCAAAGAACTCAGACATCAGATGTCTAGTCACCTAAGTAACTTTTTGAGTTATAGTTTTAATTATTTGCTCCTAGTTCAGACAACACTCGGTATATATATTATTTTTAGATACCTATCCATCTCCATCTAAAAAAATCATTTAAAAAAAGTGACTAGACATTAAAACTTAGACAAAAGAAGAGACTTTTCCGTGTATCCTTCATGTATTAAGTATTAATTAACGAAGTGTTTTTGTATTATATTGTACAATCGAACACACTGTTAACTGTACATTTGTAAACGAATGTCAACTTTATTGCAACGTGATAAAGTCTATGGGTGGTCAGTCATCAGTGGCTTCGTTTGTACACTAAGGAGCGTCGAGGAGGAGTAAAACAGAACATGATTAAAAAAGCAATATTTTTCTTCTCTCTATAGATATTATTTTTTCAAATCAACTTTATACACATATTACGTACCTCTACTCGATTTGGACAACATGTGAAAGTAGGTGCTAGCACCACCAGCGCTTTCCCCAAATAAGGTAACGGAGTCTTTATCTCCTCCGAAACTAGAAATGACTTTTTGAATGAATCTCAAAGCCTCTTGTTGGTCTTTAAGCCCGTTGTTACCGGGGCAATGCGCATCTTGCGTTGAAAGAAACCCGAGAGGACCTGTAATATCATTTATCGGTGAATAAAATTGACACATCAAAGGCATTTACATACGCACGTACTACGTACTAATTTCGGGCCCAGCACGAGCCCGCTTGACTGCCGTCGGATGCATGGAGGCTGGGTACTGGCTTAATGCGTACCCCTCCCCAAATACGGGAACCTATATTTCGAGCGAAACTCTCCGAATCGCGGTAGGTCTGCGCTTGGAAGTCACGGTATGTCCCTCGCACCAATGCAACTATGGCAGCGACGTCGACCAACTGGGCCACCACGGACTTTCTTGCCAAAGAATCGTAGGCCGCGTCTCACGGCACACCGCGCTCAACGACATTATTATCCGACGGTCTCGTGCCACCGCCAACGTACCGTCAATACTTGGGCCAATCGAGATCACCAGGGACGATGGCAAGAGACCGGACGGGGTGTCGCTAATTTCGTGGAAGATGGGACGGGTGCTAGCATGGGACGCAACATGCGTGGACACGCTGGCCCGTCCCATCTCCACGGTACCACAAACAAAGGCGGCGCGGCAGCCGATGCGGCTGAAGCCCTCAAACGGCAGGAATAGAGGGACCTCAGCACCAACTACCATTTTTGTGGCCTTTGGTGTTGAGACCCTTGGTCCGTGGGGCCCATCGGCACAGACCCTTTTTAAAGAAATTTCAAAGCGGTCGGTCGACGCCTCGGGGGACAAGAGAGCCGGCAGCTTCCTCGCTCAGCGCATAAGCATCGCTTTTTAGCGAGGAAATGCTGCCAACATTCTCGGCACAATGCCACAGGGGCCCATTTTAGAAATAGGTTTTAGCAGCAAGTAGTTTTGATTGTTTTTTACTTTAAGGTTTTACTTTTATTTTTACATTTCGGTTAGTTAGTATATCCTTGCTCATATTGTTTAATTTTGAAATAAAAAAATTTATAACTAATATCCTAAATAAAATATACTTAATAATCTTAATATACGGTTTTATCGCTCTTTAGCGTTAAGACCAACTATTCATCATTCGTTCATCATTTCTAAAATTAATCATTTTTAATTATAGTTTCATTGTAATTTTTCTATTGATGTGCGTTAAGCACAATTGTATTGTATATCTGATAGTGATAATTACCCAATCTGTAATTGATGCCCACTAAGAGAACGTCTCTGTCCAGAAGAAACTGCGGTCCGTACATATTTGTGGAAGAGTCTCCGCACATCCAGCCGCCTCCGTGGAGGAAGACCAACACTGGCAACGGTTTGTGGCTACCCGCGAGCTCCTGAGATTTCCATTAAATGGCTTAATACATATAGTGATGATACGAAATGGCGCTTACTGGATGCCTTCAGATAAAAGTACTGAGAGCGTTAGAAATAAAACAGAATGGAGGAGACGTACATCCAGGAATGGAATCTCTAAAGGGAACAATAATGATGATTTTGATTAACCCTTGAAAATAGACGGAGTTTTGCATGTTTTTAGGGTTCCGTACCTCAAAAGGAAAAAATAGAAGCCTTATAAAATCACTCTGTTGTCCGTCCGTCTTTATATCTATCTGTCTGTCTGTCAAGACCCTTTATCCCGGCAATGCGTGGAGGTATCGAGTTGAAAATAAATCATATACTCAGATCACATCTACAGTCCCTTGAAACTGTGAAAAATCAGACTTCTAAATTAGCGTAAAAAAAGATATGGCCACAAAAAACTCATATTTCGACAGTCTCAAGAAAACCAAAATTTATCCCTATAAATTTTGGTTTTCTTGAGACTGTCGAACTTTCTGTTGACCTAGAACTATGAAATTTTGCATATAATACCGTCGTGTCTAGGGTAAAATCTAAAAACTATACATTTGTAAATTAATCATAAAAATATAGTCTTTATTTGCACGGATCCCTCGGTGGACGAGTCCGACTCACACTGGTCCGGTATTATTTATTTTTTAAATTAAAACTTTACTTACTTCATTGTTGTACGGAGTGTAAATGTTGACGTACAAACAATCTTCCTGGCCAATTATATCTGGCTGTCGGACATAAGGATTTCGCTGCACGCATGCAGGACTAGACTTGGTTACATCTAGTATATTGTTCCATTTCGTCACAGGTACAGGGGCCTGAAATAAAACAATAAACATATGTTTAAAAGCCTTTACACACTATTCACATGACATAATAAATATATAGGTGCCAAAATTACTTGATACTTATGTAAGAGTTTCGGTCATTACTTCATGTGGCCATTACATATGTAGGTATCCTTTGAATGGGTACGTAACTCTAAAAACGACTTCTTGTCATAACAGCTGAGTCATATCAATAACAGCTTTATGTTTTGCAGAGTCAGTGCTCGATTAGAAAATCACATAAGTATATAATACAAGTATGATGTAACGAATTTACTAACTGAAGTTCGATCTATTATTCATTATTATAAAGTACGTGATTTTTTATACCTACTATACTATACTACTACTATACTATAATATAATAAAGCAAGATAGATAACATGCATATTTAAGCGTTCGGGATATCAAACAAAAATCGTTGTACTCATTTACCTTGAAGGTTTACCTACTAAGATGCAGCCAATTAAGTAATACCATACACTCTACTCATATCGTAATAATGGACTTCCCTTTCGAACTTGCTTAGTTTTCGTCAATGATTTTATTTATCAAATTAATATAAGGTTAGAACACACCGATTAAGATTAAGAGGTGTTTATTTTTTTGGCTGTGAGCCAGCGAGAATAAATTATTAAGGAAGTAGATATCTCTAAATGGCACGTTTTTATAAATTAGGTTTTCGATCAATGTTACATAACATATGACAAGCGATAAGATACCGGGCGAGTTACAAAGCTCATTTGGAAACCTGGTGACTACTACATTAACGGCGTCCTTGGCAACCAATATTTTGCGTACAGACGTTGACAAGGATTGATTAGCATGCAGACTAGGTAGACGCAAATAATGATCGATATAGTGGAGCTTATCTTATGGTCAGTCTAACGACGTTCGAAATACCGATTAAGTATTCGCCGACCTTAGGACAGGACAACCTATTTTTAAATGTATTAAATAAAATGGATAAAAACAAGAAAATAGCCTATAAGTTTCTATAAATTAGCTGTTTATTATCTCTATTCAAATACGTTTTTATTGTTTATGAAATAAGGATGACGACTGGGTTTAATTTAAACTATACAATTCTATTTAGTCCGTCAGTTAGATTATGGAAAAATATGGGACAAGTATTTTTTGGTTTATCAAAACATTAAAAATCGACAATGTTATAGATCATCAAACTTCTGAAGTGGGGGCTTGTGACGTCACTCCTAGGTGAAAATTGTAGCTAGGAGTGACGTCACTCGAAACTTCTAAGCACTCTATCCTCGTCATTTTTTGTTTGTCAAACAAAAGAAAAAATACGTGTACAATATTTTTTTATAGTCTAACTGACGGACTAAAACTTTTTTTTTTGTCATCTAGCCCATTAAGAGTGTTGGTTCTTACAAGGTAAGAGCTTTGCCCCTCCACTGCTGTTGTTTGAGTGTTTCGCGCCGTACGCGCCTTAAAAAGTAGCATACAACAGCATACCAACGGCCTGCTATGTTAAAGAGAAATTATTTTCTAGGTGTTGTTTCCGTTTCAATTTTAACTCAATCAGCATAATCGTAGGAAGACACTACGGGGCGGTTATCTACCTTGAACATGATTATACCTGCCCATGTTTAAGAAGAATATACTTATTAACGAACCAAATCATGTTTTATTTTATACTATGACCTACGTCCGTAAAGTAATACAACTAAATAACCTTCGAATTATCTTTACAAGTATTCTTGCCCACATCAGACTGATTTCACTCGTTTTAGACCGGGCGCAACGCGCGCGATTAGCTGGTTCCACGGGAAGCTGATTGATTATAAATTATATGCATGTAATGGTATTTTTTTAAAACATAGTATTATTAGCATCTTGGAATAAAAGCGCGCCAAAGTTAGCAATACTATAATAGGTATTTCTCTTTTTGTGTAAGAGCACGTGGAGTGCGAAGTGGAAATATCTGGTTACTTATGTAATATTATGTGCCCCGATGTTCTTACGTTTCACACGCTCTGCATAATTTTATGAAAACCGTGAAAAATCTAATTTATTGGTGACTCATTTTGTAGCTCATTCATTAGAATACAAGTAGGTGGATTATGCTTTTATTTATTTATTTAGACTTTATTGCACAATACAAGAAAATACCAACGGCGAACTTAATGCCATATGGCATTCTCAAAGAAATATTAAATTTAATTTTTATTCTACATACCCTGATAATATGGAAAATATTACATGTTACTACCTACATACTAGTGCTCTGTAAGTGTACCATTCAAGATTTTCTTTTTGGATGAACCTACTACCTACATATAAGGTAAACGTAGCGTTTGACACGCTAATGCCCAATAGTTGCCATGCTCTCGCCTCTATTGCTAATGACTTTTATTTAACATTCAACATGGCAACCACTGGGGCAGTGTCAAGCACTCGGATGTGCTATACCTATATACCGATTTATGGTTAAAATATAGTATGAAAGCTTATAAAACACAGGCATGCCTGATTTTTAAAAGGTTTTGTACGTTTGCATACTCACACGTACGTTCCAGGTTCATTGTGTTAAAACTTATGTCTAATATAACGATTAAAATTCTACGCCTGTAAGTAAGACATCAAAGACATGTTGAGAGTCGTATAACAAATGAAGGGTACAGTCGAGTTCATTTACATCTACACACTTACGGGAACAAACATATCTGAACACGACGAAAAGATCATGTTTTGTCACCGAAGCAACTTTTTGAGTTATAGCGGTTTGAAAGTTAGTAATCAAATCACGAACCATTACTATGGTAGCTATTTCTTTAAAAGTGAAAAAAAAACTCAAATGTCCACATTTTAATCCAAAAGTATGTTATGTAAGCACTACATTTTGAGATTAAAATATTAAAATCTCATTTCAAAAAGATGACTAGACAATTTCCGTTATAATGTCGTTCTAATTTTATACGAACTACGGGTACTGGTTAGGTACATAACAAAATTCCTAAAATCCATATATTAATGACAAAACAACTACGGCTGACCGTGTGGATTTATCTCGACTTTAGGTGCATCGTCCAGTAAGTATTTCGTCCTTTACCTATTATGAAGAAACACCAGGCATTTTAACCGTAGGTATTTTGTCATTAGGTATATTTATTTACGCATGCCGCTTAACTAGACTAAACCCCGGACCACCATTGTATTCAAGGTGGTCCGGCCCAAGCGACCTGGTTCGATCCCAGGGAACGCCACGGCCCCCACCTAGTCCGATATTTACAATAGCTAGTAATACTAGTAAGTATTGTCAGTTTATAAAAAAAAGTCCCATTGTAGTCCTTTATGGAAGAACAAAACTGAGACACTTGAGCTACGAATAATAAATAATCCCTTAAATATAGTTTTGCACAGATCAGACCGTTCAATAGGTACCTATATCTGCAAGTTAAACTAGTGGCTCTGTGAGCTGTAGACTCGTAAGTCTGTCGACACCCATGGCTCTGCCATCTTGAAACATCAAAAATTGAGTCGGCAATTTTTTTTATATTATTATGGAACCTGCTCACAAAATTTCACAACGATCGGTTGATTAATAAATCCTAGAGAGGAGAACAGACAGATATCCGCCGGCCATACGAAATCATTTTTTCTCAAGCTGAAACGGAGACACTGTAGTGGGACGCCTAAGCAAGCTACTATCCAAAAATAATAAGTACGCAAACGTATTATATTTTAACATTACGAGGTCCTAATCGATAGGGAGTTTTCTTTTGCACAGTATAATAACATTCATTAATGACGTAAGATGAACATTAAAATATGCCTTAACATATTTAAATAACCTCGAAGCACATTAAGCATAAGATTTACGCATGTATTACTGACATAGACAAATATACAAACATTATACAAAAGAAATCTTTGAATATGTGCTCATGACGTAGCAATGCAATGCAATCCAGTACCTACAAGCACAAATCGGCCGCGACACATCATGAAATAATACCCAATGGGAACGCGCATCTATTACGTAGCGCAATGTTGCGTTCACATTGATCGACATGCTGTGTTGCGCGCGAGATATGTCGCGGCCATATTTTGCTAGCCGTGCTCGTACTACCATCGAATACACACTTAAGAGGTCTTAGAAAATTTTAATGTTTTCAATCGAGACTATGACAAGAGTATTGGTAATTACTACCAATTGATTCGAGTTTGTGATAGTTTTGTGTGCGTTTTAAAGGGTACAGGGGTTAATATATATTTGGTTTTATTGCGTGTAATGGAATACAGGAGCAAAACGTAAAGGAGCTTGAATTTTGATAATCTGGAGTGATTTTTGTCACAATTTCTTTATCAAAGTAATTAATTATTATACGCTATAAAGCCACGTAGTCCTTAACTCAACGGTAGAGTAGAGAAACAAATCATCAATACTTGTCATTAATAACAGAGAATTTTCACACGTCTAAGGCCTCTCAACGAACCGTCGATAAACGGCATCTAATACAGTTAGATAACATTTACAAGTCGCCTTTTAACTGTGTTTTCTTTTGCACTGTACGGAAAAGTATAAAGAACAATTATAATTTTTAATACACTGCCTTGCTAAGCCAAAAATGCATATCTTAATACGAGTCTCAAAGATAGATAGGCTTTTTAGCTTATGCCGTCATAAGCTAAGCATCGCTCCTAGTAATTCATTACAGTTTAAAAAATAAAATAGCATTAAAGTGCAGTCGCACCCCATTGACTGTGAGATACTTATTTAAATTATTGTTTCATACTTGAGTTAAACAGTCTGGTTTAAGTGTCAATGCTTAGGTATTACTTAAGGTTCCCAAGAACTGTGTGAAACCTCTATAGTAACGTCAAACACCTACTACGTTGTGCCTTACTAACAAATAAAGAACAATGGCGTGAGATAGAATAACCGATTTAGGAAGCTGGTTAATAATCGTAACGACATTAAATCAACGCATTACCCTATATATTATGATACTCGTATACATATGTACACATATATTGCATGATATGGCACGCATTATTTATGTACAAGCACCACCATTACGCCAACAAGTTAATGGTTTCTAGTAGAGGCATTCATTACAGTAGACAAACAATCAAACGTGCCTCGTCTAATCTCACCTGACCGCAATCAACGATATAACGTGTTTGGATGTATTTAAGTACCCTTTTTCAACTCTCAACATTTTTTGTTTCGTAATTTTGGAATCTTAGTTCAATGTACCCGACTATTAGGTAATTTGTGGTATCACAGCGAATATAATTCACTAAATGTGGCGGCCTTTTCGTAACCAGTTTTATTAATAGGTAGGATGCTACCAGTGACAGTGATATATAGGTAATGGGTATGCAAAACAATAAACACGTGCCCGACCTAATTGTCGGTTCCATCAAGACAAAAACCCCGTGGATTGTATACAAGTCAACATTACTTTCTTAGAATCAAAGATACTGCCAAATCTCGATAGAGTTCTACAGTCCGGTCTACGGGCGTGTTAGTCAAAAGCAATACCTAAATCTATGCTCTACATAATACCAAACAATTAAACTACATTAGGGTCATATTAGGGTATGCCCAGCGTAATACCAATTTATTAATTAGTTCCAACGCAATCCTAGAAATCCGGTTTTAGTTATAACCATAAGCTAAACGCAATGCAAATTGACATTAAAATTAAATAACATAATAAAATAAATTCATAAATTATTTAATAAATGGTTATCTGGTGTCTGAGGCTCCAGTATTACTTTACTATGGCACTAAAATTTATTTATGTTATTTATGTATATTTTACTAATCCTATACATTAACTTTAGGTGAAAGTGGTGAAAATATAAAAAGAGAATTTGAAGACTTGCTGGAAAATAACACTATTTATATGCATATTGAATAAAACTGTTATACTACAGTCCCAGCAGTGAAGTTAATAAAATACATCAATTACAATAAATCAATAATATTTTTTAGAAATAAAATCGAAAAAAAAAACAAAGCTTACCTTAAATCTTAATTCTCCGATGGGAGGAGATGCGTAGGGAATGGAGGTAAACGCGGAAATAGTCCTTTTTCCTCGCGTTTGCAAAAAGTGACCCCTCACCGGGCCGAGAGGAGTGTCTACCACTGGATTATCATCGGAACTCTCACAAACAGCAGCCAACGCTGCCACAATCGTTAAGGTAATTATTGCCGATAATATTTTATTACCGCGAACAGTTAAGTTACTAAATAATGCAAACTGGTTTGGCATGATGGCGAGAACAGAGATGACCACGCTGCGTCGAAAGCAAAAAACAAAGTGGAAACAAACGCCCGACTCCTTTACTTATACAACGGCGGTTCGGCTCTAGGAATATGAGTTTAGACCATAGCGAACGAACTGACTAATAAAGTAATACGTAGGTGTAAATAGTGCAATATAATCAGTGACTTCATTTTTATTATTCGTGAGTAGATAATTAGTTGGTTAAGGATATCTCTCCTCTCCTAGTAACAGAAGGTGTTCTAGATCTTGTTTGTTTCAGGTTTTTAATTAAAAGTTTAACTTGAGGCTTTATAGAAGTTATTTACTTATAAAGTTTGTAGTGTAATACCCTACCCTTCTGGGTACATGAGATATTTTTTATGTAACAACTGTTATGTTTACCATGGAACAATAGTTTACAAATTTAATATTTTTTTGTACCCTGAATGACACACATAATTTCTTACAGATGTTTTGACACTGAAGCTAAACCCGGCACAAGAATGAATTTTGGAATATACCAATTGAAACGTGTTAAAAGCATAGCCAATGCGAGTAGTGCTAAATTATAATTAAGGTGACGTGTTTCTAGGCCCATCGTGATTTTGAGGAGGTAGGTAGTATAGGGGCCGCGCACACGCGGGACGGCCGTTACCACCAAATTCCGCGCCACAGCTTACATAAATTTCACTGACAGATAGATCGCTCGTTCGTATTGTGAGTCACATTCATATGCTACGGGTTGAATCCCCCAGTAGTTCGGACTAGATCCAAATCACTTTTTTCTAAGTGAAACAGGACAAAACCTAATGGGACATTAGCGCTAACAATTATTTATTTGTGCACAACAGATGTATACTTAACACAAATAAATCAGGAACATTTTCCGTTATGCGTGCAAAGCCTTTTTTTACACTGACCTGGCAATAAAACTTGTTCTATATTTGACCCTTGATGTTCGGTGAAAGCCGGTATGATCGGCGTAAGCGTATGTATTCTTATTACATATTTCACAATAATCATATCTCAAAATCAAGGGAACTGTCAGCAAGTCTTCTTAAGCCTGTAGGAATCTAGCAAAGCGGTAAGGGCTGCCGTTAGTGCTAGGTTTATCGGTAGCGCGAGTAAGTCATGGATGGGACAAATTACTTTGCCCACCCCAATAGTGTGGGTTGCCTTCCACGTTGCACAGGTATATTATGGCTCTGATATGTGACCGTCAAGATGGCGTACACCGTAGAGATATTCAGAATCTGATGCTGTCAAAAATAGTACCCTTGAACTTTTTGAAATAAACAAAAGGCCTGTTCACGGTGTACGCTACCGGGTCATCAAGCTGGCGTACACCGCTTGTACCTCTGGAACGGCTCTGTATTCGGAAACGTTTTATATCTCAAAAAAAAGTACCCAAATAGTGGGCAAGCATTAAAATTTCATTTCTCTAGCTATCGTAGAAGCCGAGATATTCCATTCGAAAAGTTTAAGGGTACTATTTCCTTCACCTAGTTATATATTTCGTCGGTACTATTTATTGACAATATGAGATTCTGCATATCGATAGCAAAAAGCGGAAATGTTGTAAACGCCAAGGGTTTCCTTTGGCGGTTACTACATTTCCGCTTTTTGCCATCGATATCATTACGGTGTACCTACGCCACCTTGACGGTCAACTCTGAGAGCCTTATCACCCTTGCGATTTGCGAGCGAGTTAGAAGCAAAGTTCCAAAGCAAGAGTTCGCCGCGACTGGTTTTGTATGGAAACTCGCCCGCAGCTCGCCCACAAATCCCAAGTGTGATAAGGCCCTGAAATCAGATGCCGTAGTGAACTCATGAATGTTGAGTTATCGGGACCGCGAATTCCCTGTTCGCTGTGAATTGTTAGTACTATGTAGTACATAGAGAAGAGAATACTTTAACTTGATATACAGTTTGGATTGATACGTAGATACTCGTAGGTACTAGTGGTTCTGTGAGCTGCAGACTTCGAGTCCTTAAAACGCCATGGAAACGCCCGCCTTTTTGGAAAATTTTCAAAAAGTGAATCGATAAAGAAATCTATACAATTATGGAACCTGTTCACAAATTTAACGAGAATTGTTTGAGAAATGCGGCTTGTAGAAAACAGCTGGAAAGCCCGAATGACAGACAGACATAAGAAATCATTTCTTCCCAAGCAGAAACGGAGCCACTTGCCTCGCGCTCCACGCTTGCTCGCTTAAAAAGTATGTATACTCTACGTTGTACTTACATGGCATTAAAATAAAAACCCGCATCAAAATACCGTCAGGTATGTGCAGCATATATTATATGGAAAGGAATTGAAAATATTGTATTACAAATACCGATACTAAAATAAACACCCGCTTTCAATCCCTGCACATACCTGACGGTATTTTGATGTGGGTTTTTGTTTTAATGGCATCAACTAACTCGGTTGTTACTATTATGCAAGCTTCAGTTTGTTCCAGGTAAAAATAACACGCTTTAGTTAGGGTATAGGGTTCCAATACCAAACTTGGAAAACTAGTCTGTTCCGTATTTCAGATTTCCTGAAATTTCGGAAAGAGGAAAAACTTGTGTAAAACCCTATTACAGAGCCCAGCGGTGTACATATACCTATAGAACTGAAAACTAAACTAACCTAACCGGCAAACGAATCTAGCGGATAGGCTAAAAAAACACTTAGAGTCGGTAAGCTGCGGACATACTGATAAACAGAGGAAGTATCATTGTGAAATTTTAAGGAGACTTTTTTCTTTGTTGACTACGTTTTTATTTTTCACGGAGTGATGAAGGGTTCCGTTTTTTTTTTGAGGTAAGGAACCCTAATTATACAGTTTCATTGAGTGATTAGATCTCTTCCCCGAAATCGTTAATTCCGCGTAGCAAACTTTCCATTCGTATTTTTCCCCACTCGGACTTCTTCCCGCCACTTTTTTTTCTCATTTGCTTGCCTCCTCATTCTCAAATATGGCCAAACGACATTTATCACAATATTTATAATTCTTAAACGATATTTTGTCTACGGCGAAAGTTTCCCAGTCGCTTCTTTTATCAAAATATTATTACATTGTTTAATTTATTTTATAATAACTCATTTCTATAAATTGAAGTAACAAATCATATGCAATTCAGCTAGAAAACTTGAGAATAAAGTTTATTTAGGTAAAGAAGAGTAGTGAAGATAAAATGGCAGAACATAAGGTAATATATATCATGGATAGGTACCTAATATGATTTCCTAATAGGTATGTACCTATTCCTCTTGTATTCATCGCCAATATTAGAAAAAATAATTACCTAGATTTTATTAGAGAATTATGACACTGGGATTAATCACGAATAAAAAAAACGGTTATTTACGCTATTAGGAAATTATGATTCTGGTAATATTCGCGAATGATAAACAAAAAGATCGGATAAGTACGCTATTAGGAAATTATGACACTGGCATTATTTATGAGTGATAAAGAAGGAGAATGGGTAAAAGTTCAAGTAGGGAAAAATGCGAATGGAAAGTTTGCTACGCGGAATTAACGATTTCGGGGAAGAGATCTAATCACTCGTTTCATTTTATAACGGCTGAGGATGTACAGTTGCCATCAGATATATCTGAGCTGTCAGTGTACTCATAAATATCTGAACACGGCTCTAATGCTATGAAAATAGAGCCGTGTTCAGATATTTATGAGTACACTGACAGCTCAGATATATCTGATGGCGACTGTACAGTTCGCTGCAGAGAAAAGTAACCTCCTTGCCATACTACGAAATACGAATGTATGCCAGGAGGGTTTATTTTCTCTACAACTGAGCGTATGTTACAATGGAGGGTGGCGTGGCTGCATCTCCTGTGTTGCACTTTTTTATAAAATCCTGTTGAGCCCTCCACAAAAAAACTGTAATCTTATCAAAACCAGGTGGGAGTTCGCCGAGATCGTGCTGCCGGAGAGCATCACCGACCAGTTCAAGGTGCTCTTCCAGGCTAATCCTAAGTTGACAATCGAGTAGATATCTTAGTACCTTCATCATCATCAAGTGTTATGCCAGGGAGACACTGAACGTAAACGCACTCCTACTATACCTAGTCAGTAGGAGTGCGTTTACCTAGGTCAGAGAGTTGTCAGCCAATCATATAACATAAACAATTTACAATGAAACTAAGATCAATTCGAGACAAGTGTTAATCTTTATAAACATTAATAATGATGGTATATTATCTGCACTTATACTTTCATCAATCGCGTTCGCGATTTAGCCACAATAACAATCCTGATGTGTTATAATAGCTCCAAGTTGCTGCTGATGTTAATATAGCCGAGAAAAATTCTTTAGGTGCTTCGCTTGGATGACACAATACATTCGGTAGAATAAAACGCTCACGAATATTGGCTTCACGAATCCCCATAAAAGAGGATTAAGGGACTATTTGGGGTGTTAATTGAAAACTTCTCTTTGGAGATTAAGTATTCGCAATTTGTTTTAATTTCGACATTTTTGATATTGCCTAGATTTAGTCATGCGGTTATTGAAAATTATTGAAATTTTGATAGAGTGCGATTACGCTAAGTTACAGGTAATTTCACGAAAGTTGAGGCCACGCATACAACAATATTTTCATGTACCTAATGACAGCGCGATTTTGAAATTACTGTTCTTTTTTCGTAGGTACTGATAGCAGGTTCAACAGTGAATTGCAAGATAGACCAAAAAGTTTGTTTAAAGTATAACCTTGTGTTTACTACTCACCCATTCATTTCATTCATTCACTTTTTTGCAATGAGTACTTCATGTAGCTGTGTGTGTAATCATTCACCTCAACTCTCGTGAAATTACCTATAGCAGAGGTCAAAAAAAGGCTTTATTAAAAAAACATATATCAACATCACAAGAAAGAGGATTAATTAGTCTTGATACTAGGCAAATATCTTCTCGTTTAATAAGTATAAAATGTGTCTACATACCTACTGAAATAAATATTCAGGACAGTCTTGCACAAATCGATCTAATCCCAACCAAACTAAGGAATGCTTGTATACAAGTACCTACATATTTAAATATAATACTCAAATACATAGAAATTATCCAAGAACCTGGAACAATTCACTTAGTTTGGTTGGAACTAAGTAGATCGATGTGTGCAAGACTGACCCAGATATTTATTTCAGTAGGTATGTAGACACATTTTGTAATAAAGGGAAGAATTATTGCCAAGTACTAAGAAAAAATTCCTCTTGCTGTAGTTTCCCCATGTTGCCATATATATATATTTTTTAATAAAACCTTTTTTTGACCTCTGCAAATTTAGCATAGTCCGACAATAATGACATGTCTTCTTCTTTTACGTTTGTGACAAACACTCCAAAAAAATCAAACTATACTTTCTAGAAACACTAAAAGTAAAGTAAACAAAAAATAGAATAACAGAATGAAACATTGTTCAATTTCCTTTCCAAAAACTGTCTCAGTACCTACCTATACATTTTTACCGCGAATATTTAGATGAAATATTTTAAATGTGTATTCTTGTAGTCAAGTTTTATAGTTTACAATTATTGGAAATTGTTTATAATGGGTTATTTGTTATTTATAAGATTCTGAATATCTTTACGGTGTACGCTATCTTGACGGACACAATATTTCATTGCATGTTTGAGAAAATAGTACATTACACAACTAGGGTGGTAATACAAAGAAAGGCCGAGATCGCAGAAGTTTGCGGCCCGAGCTGCAAGCGAGGGACGTATATATGCGATCGAGGGCTTTCTTTATTACCTCCCGTGTTGTGTACATCATTTTATGTCTACACTTGGCCAGAAAGCGGCTTTGTTTTTAGCACGGGAGATAATAAAGAAAGTCCTCGATCGCATAATTACGTCCCTCGCTTGCAGCTGGGGCGCAAACATCTGCGATCTCGGCCTTTCTTTGTTTTATCACCCTAGTTGTGTAATGTACTACCTATTTCACAATAGGGAACGTGCACGAACTATAGGTGGGACAAAAGAGACACGGGCGGACAATAAAGGAAACTATCGCATAATATGTAAGTGTCAATGTCAAATATAGTAAGTCGTAGCTACACTGACGTTAATCGTCCTTCAACGCGATAAGTTAACGTTATTAACGGCGTTTTCGTCAATGTGGCCCCATCATTAGAGGGTATATGATTTAGATTGGCGGCACCAGTTGGCAGCACCTTCGTCGTGTACGTTCCGTATAATTCTGGCGATCCTCGGAATTTCTTAAATTTTCTAGCCCCCAAAAAGAAATTTTGCCCACCACATTGACTATATATCTGTTTTGTATTTAAAAACAGAAGTTATGAGAGGCTGACTGTGACTAAGAGTCAATTTATTTAAAATGAAATTGACTAGGGATGTAACGATACACAGTTTTGCCGATACGATACCGATACCGATATATAGTAGTTAATATCGGCGATACCGATACCGATACCGATATCTTAGCTAAATAATGAAGTATAAATTTCAGATATTTTTATGTCCTTATTATAACTAATGGCAATGACTACTGGTTATATTTACCAGAGAGTCAACCTTGAAAGTGTAAAGTAAAAATAATAAATTGTCAACTCAAAATTCTTTTTTTTACTAAGAACCAAAGATTTAATTAACATAGTAATTATCATTGCACAAGGTAATAGAATAGACCAATACATAAATTAAGTCAGAAATTGAAATTACTTTTTGCAGATTTTTTTTCATACAGCAAATTCTTCAAATATCGGTTGTATAATATCGGCGATACCGATATATCGGCGATACCGATATATCGGCCGATATATCGGTATCGGTATCGGTATCGTTACATCCCTAAAATTGACATTTACGGCAAATGGAAACAGGACCATAAAATTACTCGTGACCGTCGAAATCAACGTTCTAAACGTGAAATCATGTATTATCAGAAAATGAACCAATTATTTTCTTTCAATGTGGATGACTGTTACGATTACATCGTGCCGATAAGATGCCAAAAATACTTTAGAGAACAATGAATGATAACTCTTTTCTTTGCCTACTCACATTGCGCGATATGATTTATGAAGCAAATACGAACATAATAATATTTACTATTAAAATTGTAATTTCATTTTGTTGTAATGTAATTGATCCGGAGACTATAAGTATACATACATCGCCGGTAGAAAACAAAAACTGTGCCCAGTTTCTTGCATGTTGCATTTATATTACTATAAAATTTCAATTTATGGTGAGTGAGAGACTGGTGTTTCTTGCGGCATCTCTTCCCACCAGAAGCAAAGTATTAAAGACAGACAAGTAGTCAAATTTCAGCCGTTTAGGACCGCGCGATACGTATTCAAGTTCTGGAGCATTCTTACGCATTCGTAGACCTTTACTTGTAGTGCGTTCGTTCACGGCGCGCAATGTACGAAAAAATACTGCAGCTGATGTAAAAGAAAAATATCAGTCAGGCAGTTACTTATTGAAACTGTGTATTTTATTATAAGCTTTTATTTAACTTGTACAGTCGGCAATAAAAGTTAGTTCTAAAAAAATCTTTTAGCAGAGTTATATTGCCGGTTTTCGGACTTTTCCCGTTAATTGTGCTACAACATCTTATTTCCTGCCGAATTTGTGTTTCTAGTGTAACTATAGACTCTAGACCTAGAGGGACACAGGAGCAGGGATTCTAAATATTTTCTGTAAAATTATAAATAATATAAAACATATTGTTATACATATATATATAGATACAAGAAATCAAAGTATATAGAATAAATAACCTTTCACGGCAAAGGGAAGCTCGCAATACCTACTAGAGATTTTTGACACCAATGTATATAACGGAACCTCATGGTGACCATGACCATAGAAAGAATTAAATCTTATAACAATACGGCTACATTGTTAGGTCAGCACTAACTAAATACACCAGTAGGCGTATGATATGATGGTAGGCTTTGTCACGCGGTAAATAAATGATAAGCACCCGTCACGCTCTAACAAGCTCTGAGAGTGACAGATGCTTTATCATCTATTTATCGCTCGACAAAGGCAGGCATCTTAAGCTTACTGTACCTACCTGTTTCAACTATGCACACTAAAACGTTCTTTAGAACTTTTTTATATTAGCACGTAAATGTCTATGTTATGTTTACGAGTATGTTGTTTTTAGGTCGTAGGGGTATGTTTGGTTTGGAGTATGTTGTGTAACTAAGTAGATAGTGGGTACCTAATTCTGTAAAAAATATGCGTATAATTTTTACATTTTTTATTAAATATCTTTGACATTGTGACCAGAATTTTCATCGCAAAATAACAAATCAGGAATTGACATATAAATTAACTAAATATAATCAAGAAACCGAAATTAAGATGACAACAATATTCACATAAGTACTAAAACCATTATATATTAAAAGACTTATATTTAACCATTATATCCCCATAAATATATGAAGAAAAATATTTATAAAAATAATGGAAATATTATCGAGGCTCCTTGTTATTAGCACTCGTATGATTTTATAGCACCCAATCAATATTAGTCGAGATTATTTACAAATTGGCATGGTATTTCTTGAAAGGCGCCAAGCCAGCCTCAACCTTGCTACCTAGATCTGGGTGAACTTGGGTAAAGATCTTAATAGCCCTCTCCTGGATAAAGGCTGCAGCATCCTTGATGTTGCCTACAATGTTATTGATGGTACGCTGCTTTTCCGCATCATCAAATACCTGCTTGTAAAGCAAGGTGGCCTGCGAGAAGTTGTCTTCAGTCTGGCCGCTGTCGTAGCGGTCGACATCTCCACTGAGATTGTATCTGGGTTGCAGACGCTGTGCGCGCGGGCACTCCTGGGGTCCAGAGAACGAGTTAGGGAAGTAATTGGGGCATCCTTCCTGGTTGTTTATAGCTTGAGGTCCATCGCGTTGATAGTTCGCAACTGTCACGCGGTAGGGACAGTTAACAGGGATTTGTAAGAAGTTGGCACCCAAGCGATGGCGATGGGTGTCGCTGTAGGCGAATAGACGACCTTGCAACATCTTATCAGGGGATGGTTCAATCCCGGGAACCAGATTGCTTGGGCTGAACGCTATTTGTTCAACCTCAGCGAAGTAGTTCTTAGGGTTCCTGTCCAAAACCAGTTTACCAACTGGAATTAATGGGAAGTCTGCATGAGGCCAGACTTTAGTCAAATCAAATGGATTAAATTTGCAGTTCTCTGCTTGGGCCATCGTCATAACTTGGATGTATAAAGTCCAAGAAGGAAACTCGCCCTTGCCAATTGCATTGTACAGATCCCTAATGGAATAGTCGGGATCTGTCGATGCTAGGTCACCGGCTTTATCAACAGGCAAGTTCTTGATTCCCTGGTTGGTTTTGTAATGGAATTTCACCCAGTGTGCTACTCCCTGTGCATTCACAAGTTTAAAGGTGTGGGAGCCATACCCATTCATATGTCTGTAGCCATCCGGAATTCCACGGTCACCAAATAAGTAAAGAACTTGGTGAATAGTTTCCGGTCTCAGAGTCAAGAAGTCCCAAAACATATCGGCATCCTTCAAGTGAGTGGCGGGGTTTCTCTTCTGAGTGTGGATGAAGCTTGGGAACAGAGTCGGATCTCTGATGAAAAAGATAGGAGTGTTGTTTCCAACCAAATCCCAGTTACCGTCATCGGTATAGAATTTGACGGCAAAGCCTCTAGGATCACGTACAGTGTCAGCAGATCCGCTCTCCCCACCGACGGTGGAAAATCGCACAGCAATAGGAGTCCTCTTTCCAATGGTTTCAAAGACTTTAGCAGCAGAGTACTTGCTTATGTCATGGGTGACTTCGAAGTAACCAAAAGCGCCGGCACCCTTAGCATGTACCACGCGTTCCGGAATACGCTCCCTATCAAAGGAAGCCATTTCATCCAAGAAGTTGACATCCTGTAAGAGGGCAGGTCCATTCTTTCCAACGGTTTGAATCGCAGTCTTCACTCCAACCGGGTTCCCAGATTTAGTGGTGATGAAACCAGGAGAATCCTGAAAACAACAAGGTAACAATTAAGTAGACAATATTAATCATACTAGCTTAATAAAGACCTCATCATAGGTATAGGTCTATATGTATTTACATACAAGTTCCTACAACTTTAATAATCCTATGGGGACATACAATCGCTCAGCAAATTTAATGCGTAGGTGCATACACATATGTTCAAGGTACAAAGTACAAGTTAATAATTACACCTAAGCAAGGACATTTCATGACACTCTACGTAAAGTATGTTCGTATGTAGTCCTGCGTTTAAAGATATTTTAACTGATACCTACTGCCACACGTCTATCAGAACCCAAATTGAGGAATAATTAAAGTTACGTCAAATAATCGGCATATAATGATATCGATTAGATAAGCAGTGACCAAAGGTTAAATGATTATTTATATTACGTAGCGGAGCGGTGCGCAGGGGTCCAGCACAGTTAAAGAAAGCCTAATTATGTTGCAGTTCGGCGCCATTGGTAAATTTAACTACATTGTAAAATAATATGTGGATGAACATCTTTATTTCAAAAATATTCTTATAAGGCCACAAACAATTGCAATTTGCCGGTCTGTTTAAAAAATACAAAAAGTAGACATTATGTGACCCAAATTTTATTGGAAAGGAATGATTATAGATTTGCATAATTCTTCTTCTTGAAATTTATTTATTGTTTGTTCGAAAGAATAATAATGGATTCAACAGAACAGGTTTATTTATGCGCTGGATTAATTTAATATTCTGTAATGATAAACGTCATTGTTTATCTCATCCTTGGTAATAGCATTATTAAAAGAGAATCTTACCTTGAGGTTTTTCTTGTGGTTGACCAGCTGGTCGGAAGACGGGTCCCTTGATGCCATGTTCTGATGCTTGCAAGTCTTGTTCGGTAGTAAAACGGAGCGACACACTGGACGCGTCCTGTGAGCACAAATACCGCACTTCTGCGCGAGCGAGCCCCTTATATAGAGTTTGTACCGATAAACAACTATCACGCCAAACGAGTGCAACCAGTGACCGATTCAACGCACACTAGAATATCTATCCAAGCGTTCGATATTGTTTTACGAATAACAAGTGATAACAACATCGGATCAGCTTTATTAACCTGATAAAAAATATTTCATCAAGGTCTCTCGGTAAAACGTATCATGATAAATAAAAAAACAGTCTCGAATATACAAGTAATTTAACAAACTGTTATTGTGACGTCACCCACATCGGGCCGTGAGTGACACAAGCGAAGCGCTAAAAACACATCCAGTGGGCTCGCCCTTCGCCCCTCTCCCCGCCACGCCTGCCCCACCTCGACCGGTCGCACCGGCTTGGCGCAGCACAGAAAGTATTGCCAACATAAAATAAACGCACCGACTACACGTCCTCGTCACGAAATCGTCACATCATGAAATCAGTCCTCTTTTAAGTTTTAGAGCAAATAGTTAGACAAATTGGTTCAAGTAAATATAAAAGTCAAATCACCTATCGTTTTCGTATAGTATTTCAATAGCATAGTGGTATGACAAATAATTAATCCAATCAGACATAAATAATACATTGCTTACCATTTAAATATAATAAATTAGGTAGATAAGTTTAGTACAGCTATACTCAACCTGCGGCCCAAGCCATTATGTTTGGGCCAAATTATGGTTAACTACTTGTTTGACATTTGGCCCCCGGCACCATGCCTATATAACGTATTTATGGCCCAGCCCTACGTAAAAAAAGGTTGAGTATCGCTGGTCTAGTAGATTAATATCAATAAATACCTCGATAATACATACTTCTAATAAAGACTATATATTTTGTTTTATTTACAAATGTATAGTTTTCAGATTTTCCCTATACTTCTAGAATAAGGCGGTATTACTTACCAAATTTCATAGTTGATAAATTTTGGTTTCTTTGAGAGAGTCGAAATATTCGTTTTTTGCGGCATAAACAACCATTTTTTTTTACGTTAACTTGGAAGTTTGACTTTTTCAGAGCTTCAAGGGACCATAGACGTGAGTATATGGTTTTAATTTCAACTCGATACCTCCACGCGTTCCTGAGATAAAGAGACAGACAGAAAGACAGGGGGACGTCCGGACGGACAGAAGGACAACAAAGAGATCTTATAAGGGTTCCGTTTTTTCCTTTTGAGATACGGATTACGGAACCCTAATAAAAGAATAATACTACCAGATACTACACTAGCTTATGCCCGCGACTTCGTTTGCGGTGTAAATTATTATTATTATTAAGTAGGTAGTCTTCATAAATAGTTTCTGATATTTGTTGAGAAACTTGGTTGAATTAAGCAAAACCCTCAAATATTGGGCCTCAAAACTAAACACTTTACGTGAAATTCAATTAATTAGTGCATTTAAGAATTATTTCCAAATAATCAAATTCACTTCATAAACCTCCTGTTACTTACACAAGAAATCAATCTCTATTAATTGAAGAAAACTGAGTTTCGAATCATCGTCATTACCTACTCCTAAACTCCTAGATTATTTATAACAATATATTATGCTACGCATGGAGTTTCAATCAAACCCCTTACTTTAAAATTGTACGGTCCCTAAACAAACTTTCAACCCCTACTTAAGCCGTTTAGAAAATAAATTTAAAAAATGCTGAAATCATTTCTTTTCTATTCAGTTCAATCAGTTTTAGATCTCCTGCTTGAAAAATCTTTTAGTCCTTATACAAGGTTTTAACCCCTATTTAACCCCTACCCATTGGGGATGAATTTCGAAAACGGCATATCGATTTGTCTTTACTTTTATTGAAGAGTCTGGTTACGAAGTCACAGATCTCCTACTTCGTAAATCGTTTGGTTTCAACAAACTTTCAACCCCCATTCAAATTTTATCGGTCCGGTAGTTTCTACGTGATGCGCGCACAAAGAGACAGACAAACGGACAAAAAATAAAGAAGCTCTGTAGAATAATTAATTTTAACACTCCCAAGGTTCAATTTTTTTGGAAAACGATCTACAGTGGAACCTCGATAAGTCGAAACTCAAGGGAAACGCTAAAAAAATCGTGCTAACGAGGTTTCGACTTATAGAGGTCTTCGACTTACAGAGGTTTTCAGAGGCCCATGTTCGAATTATAGAGGTTAAGGCTTCTGTAAATTTTGACTTTGAGTTACAGAGGTAAAATAAAAAACCGGCCAAGTGCGAGTCGGACTCACATACGAAGGTTTCCGTACAACCGTACGTAACCGTAAAAGTCGTAATAAACAACTGGCAAAAGGTCTTAAATGCCGTGTAAATCAATGGCACTTAAAACCTTTTGGTTGAGAAGTTTTTCGGCAATAACTTCAAAACGGTTTATTCGTTACTATTCAAAATAATTTTCGTTGAATGTATTTATTAAGCGTTAGCTTCCTGATATTTTTCATATTTTTTGGATTTACTGTTTAAAAGTTAAAGCCCCCCCCCCTCCCTTTAACTTTTAAACCGTAAATCCAAAATACAATTTATGCAACTTTCGGAGCGATTATTTCCGAAAGTATTCACTTAATAAAAAAAAAGTACATAAAAGCCTTATAATGTTTTTAAAAGAACTATCGAATTATGTACGTTGTATTACGCTGAAGTTTGCTGAAAAAAAAAATTAGCTTCTATTACATGTATGGAGTGCCCCCCCCCCCTTATTTTTATTATTTAACTACCAAACTTAGTAGCGGCATCTACAAGACATCTACATTCCAAATTTCATCAGTATACGTCTTGAAGTTTTTGAGTAAAATGCCTGTGACATACGGACGGACGGACGGACGGACATGACGAAACTATAAGGGTTCCTTATAATTTTTCTTTGAGTTAAAGAGGTACATATTCACAAACTTCGAGATACAGAGGTGATAAAACAAAAGAACGGTTTCGTCGACATAAAGAGGTGGTCTATTTCGAGGTATAGAGGTAAAAAATATACTAAAACGTCTTGTAGGGAATCATTGATAACTTCGACTTATGGAGGTCTAATATTTCGAATTATAGAGGATTTCGTCTTATCGACGTTCGATGTATCGAGGTTCTACTAACATATAAAACAATACATATAATACAATCTTAGTAAGACTGTATGCCAAGATTTTATTAGGGTATCATTTAATCGATCAGCAAAATATTCATATTTTGGTGAGCAGAAATATGTATTTGGTCAGCCAAAATAGCTAGTTGGTAAGCAACTTATGGTTAGCAAACGTTTATAAATCTGTCTGCAATTAATGATAAACTGAACTGCTCTAAATTATTTTGGTCAGCAAATTAAGTATTTGAGCTGCATTAAGCGACCTACGGTTAATCAAATTTTGGTAAGCAAAATATTTCATTTTATCCATCAAAAAAAAGGGGGCAATAAAACCTAACTGGTCATTCACAAAATGGGCGCAACTATTCTGCACATAACGCAAAAGGGCATTAGGGCACATCTAACATTTTTTTTTGATACTGAGTTGCATACATATTCGGAATGGGTAAGGGTCGGGTTGCATACAGTTTAAGGTCATAACTGTAAATAATCATGAGCATAACGTTTTTAATCATAATTTTTAAGAACATACTGTGTAAAGGACATAAATTAGATACCCATAAAAAAATTTAAGCATACTTTATAATGGACATAAATTGGATGCTCATAAAACAATTTAACCATACTATATAAACGCATAAACTGCATAAGCCTGTTTTTCTTAGTAGTTACTTTCACAACACTGCTATCTATATATATATTCACAACATTGCTATTACAGTTTTTTTTATCTTGGACAGTAAGTGGGGTATGTTGTGATCGCAAGATATCTAACACTCCTCCTCGCTTCGCTCATCGTCGTACCTAGAGATGTGCCATTCCCGGGAATATACCCCATACAAGTGGGGAATATTCCCGGGAACGGCACATCTCTAGTCGTACCTAACTGTGGCTCTGTCACAGTTTTTATCTTGGACATAAGTGGGGTATGTTGTGATCGCAAGATATCTAACACTCCTCCTCGCTTCGCTCGTCGTCGTACCTGTGGCTCTGTCACAGTTTTTTTATCTTGGATAGTAAGTGGGGTACGTTGTGATCGCAAGATACCTAACACCCCTCCTCGCTTCGCTCGTCGTTGTACCTAACTGTGACTGTCACAGTTTTTTATCTTGGACAGTAAGTGGGGTATGTTGTGATCGCAAGATATCTAACACTCCTCCTCGCTTCGCTCGTCGTCGTACCTAACTGTGGCTCTGTCACAGTTTTTATCTTGGACATTAAGTGGGGTATGTTGTGATCGCAAGATATCTAACACTCCTCCTCGCTTCGCTCGTAGTCGTACCTAACTGTGGCTCTGTCACAGTTTTTTATCTTGGACAGTGCGGGTATGTTGTGATCGCTCTTCAGTAATAATCGTAACTAAAAGTAAATAAAACCATCAATATTATGGCTTGATAATTGTATGACATCTGCAATTATTACTGCAGTCCGTGTCTGATTCATATTCGGGAATAAGTCCTATCCTTTCTTCGACGCTTTTATCATTATTCGTATCACTAATTTTACACTTCTATTATCCTCAAAAATACCAAAACGGTAAAAATCACTGTAAATGACACCCTGTATATATCAAGTGACACCATGTATATATCACAGTGACACCCTATATATATTACAGTGACGCCCTGTATATATCACAGGACACCCTGTATATATCACAATGGCACCCTGTATATATCACCATGACATCCTGTATATATCACAGTGACACCCTGTATACATTACAGTGACACCCTGTATATAACACAGTGACACTCTGTATATATCACAGTGACATCCTGTATCTATCACAGTGACACACTGTATATAACACAGTGACACCCTGTATATATCACAGTGACACCCAGTATATATCACAGTGACACCCTGTATATATCACAGTGACAATACCGAATGACAAAATACGCACACGATTGGCTGTTCGCGTCATGTGGTCTGTTTCGCTCTGCCCACAATACTGCTGATTTTTCAAACTAAACGCAATCCACTTATTTACTCGTATATAGATAACCATTCTTTTAATATGCACACCTCTCAATTAATACTGCTTACAGACATGTTTTCTCTGCTGACCAATTGTAAAATCTTGCTGCCCAAGTAATTATTTTGCAGCTCGACTGTTTATTAGGCAGCCAAATGATAAATAACTAGCCAAGAGCATGTCGGACCATGCTCAGTGTAGGGTTCCATAGCCGTAACTATAAGGTAAAAAA
This sequence comes from Eudemis profundana, assembly GCA_947034925.1. Lineage (NCBI taxonomy): Eukaryota > Metazoa > Arthropoda > Insecta > Lepidoptera > Tortricidae > Eudemis > Eudemis profundana. The sequence goes on from OX344794.1 coordinate 36,547,410, forward strand.
TACGATGTAAAAAAAGTACAACAACAAAAGAGCGTATCTTCATAGTAATTAAGTCCTTTTGTTGAGAAGCGCAGTTTATCGGCAATAACTCAAAAACGGTTAATCCGATCTTGTTGAAAATAATTTTCATTGAAAGTATTAATTAAGCGTTACCTTCGTGATTTTTTTCATATTTTTCGGACACATGGATTAGAAGATAGATGGGGGGGACACAATTTACACAACTTTCGGAGCAATTATTTCCAAATATAATCACTTAATCAAAAACATTACTTTGAAACCTTATAGTGTTTTTTAAAGAGCTGTCGAACTATGTACCACACGTTGATATTTGATGAAAAATTTTATTTTAGCTTTTGTACCTAACATATGGAGTGCCCGCCCTAAAAATATTTATTTTAGTTGTTTAACTACCAAACTAATTGTAAGTAGCAGCTCATACAAGACACCTATATTCCAAATTTCATCAATATCCATCATGTAGTTTTTGAGTAAAATGCCTGTGGCATACGGACAGACGGACGGACGGACATGACGAAACTATAAGGGTTCCGTTTTTGCCATTTTGGCTACGGAACCCTAAAAAAGCAGATTAATATTGGTTAAAATGTTAAAATGTTTGTTGAACAACAGTTGTCGCCCGATTTTTATTTATTGTCAGCCAAATCTTTGTATGCTGCCCAAATGCTTATTTTTTTTGCGGATCAATTTTAATAACGGCTGACCATTTAATTACTTTCCATTTTATTATATGTTTAGATAGATAGATGAAATTAATGTGGGAAATCTATTCCTCATACCTACTGATATCAAGAATCTTGCATAAGCAGGTGTTCACCCTAGGGCCTAGAGGGCCATGGCCCGAAGTAGCAGGCCCCCAAGGGCGGTCAGCGCGATAGATAAAGGGGGGCGCCACAAGCCACCTCGCTCAAGTATGAGGCGCCTCTCAGCTGGGCTTTACTTAATTGTTGTAAGTTATAATGTCGTCTTCATTATTAGTACCTACAAAGTACGATATAAATATCCACTTAGCTTCAACCTTCTTATCGAAAGAAATTTATCAAAATTGATTATTCAATTTAAAGATAACGGCCAAACTTTGCGCTTGTTTAAATCATGCGTCGTTTTCATCGATATTTCGTATTCAGTACCTATCTCACCTACTTATACCTAAATTGTTATGTAAATAAAACCAAAACAAGGTTTGTACCAAGGATAGAGCGCGAGTAGGTACATAATATACAATTTTGCATAAGTGCCTTACAATATTTTCACTTGCACATAAAGTGGCTCTTATTTCATTGTTCTTACGCGCTGGACGCTGCTTATTTATTACACAAGCGTGCATTTTACTTTAAGTTACGTTACCGCACTAGTCTTATAATTACCGCAAATTGACCAAAGAGGTACGCCATGGGGCTCGGCCGGCGGGTATTTATACCCGCGCCCGCGCCGAGACCGCGTACATCGGTGCGCGCCCCGCACTACACCACGAGGTGTTGTTAGAAGAACAAGTTTTAAATGGGTAAATAAACTATACTATAAATAGATAAGTATATTTTTTTATTCGCGAGTGTTTTGAAAAACATCGTATGACGCTCGTGGGCATTGGTCATTACATCGACCACTATGTGCCGTTAATTTGTATGAAAATTCATACAAATTAGCGACCTTTTAGTATGAGGACGGCAGCGTATCATAATGTACTATTAATCATTGTACGACGTTATAATAAATACATATACACATGTATAACCGTAATGCACCATAAATAATATTATAATCATATATATTTTCCCTCGATAGATGGCTCGACATGTACTCGTTATTTAACCTTTAGTTTATATTTATGTGAATAGAGGACGTGACCTGTCTTTTCTTTTGTCATGTTTAATTTTGTCTCTTGACAAATTGTAGTTTTTCTAGACTCGAGCTGTTGAGGGATACACTACATCTAGTGTCATTGCTTAGTTACTAGCTGACTTTGCTTCGCCCTCATGGATTTCGTATTGTGATAAAGACGACACTTATCAGTATTTTTCGTTCTAAAGAATCTTATTAAAACTAGTGGCTCAGTGAGCTGGAGGTAGACCTCACGAGTGAAAAATGAAAATTTCCAAAAACGGAATTGGTAAATAGTACATTACTACAGAGGCCGGGAAGTAAGGGGGTTGCCAGCCCCACATATAGATAAGCGAAAGCGAGGCCAGATAGTTATGAGGCTAGCAACCCCATTTCACGCCGAGGTATGTATAGTGCTTTTCTCAAATATGCTATGAAATAAATTAAAAACACTCCAAAAAATCACATTTTATTTTCTAGAGACACTAAAAGTAAAGTAGACAAAAAATAGAAATACAGAATGAATAATGTTAAATTTCTTTCCACAAACAGTACCTATACATTTTTACCACGAATATAAATAGATGTCATATTTTAAATGTGTATTATTGTATTTAAGTTTGCAATTTAAAATTATTGGAAATTGTTTATAATGTGTTATTTGTTATGTTCATATCGATTTTATATAAGTACCTAAATCAAACTGCAAAATATAGCAAACATCGTTCGTTCGCTTTTTTAATGGCTGAACGCCGTGATGCTGTGTCACAAATAAATATATCGGTTGAGAATTACGACCTGTGACGCAGACATTTTTTTTTAAACCTGTCAATCTTGCAAACCTTATTGGGCGTGGCAAGTCGTACCAGGTGGGTGCCGTGGCGTTCCCTGTGGTCGAACCGGGTCGCTGGGTGGGCCACCTTGGGGGGAAGGAGATCAGACATCCGCCATACCAAAGCATTTTCTTAAGTTGAAGAAAACACTTCGTTCGCTTCGCTCAGTAGGACAAAAAACGGATTAACCGTCATCTTGCATTTTATTAAGTACAAATTTAGTATTATCAAGGCCTACCTCACTCTTGCGTAAATTGTGGTAGGTATTAATAAGACTGGTGTGGAATGAACTCCCTCCTGAGGTGTTCCCGGAGCGCTATGATGTGGGGTACTTCAAGAAACAAGTAAACAGGGCTCTCAATGATCGGCAACGTATAGGTAACATATCTGGTGTTGCAGATATTCATGGGCGACAATGACTGCTTTCCATCAGGCTCGTCGTTTACCATTTATAACATAAAAAATAACTTGACTATATATAGGCTAGGAAGGATTTCACGAATATCGTAGATTATATACACCACATCCACATAGCGAAAACATTTAAGCAAACAATCACAACTATTTATCCACCCAGCTACTTGTCCTGTTTTTCTCATAATTGCGTTGTTCACGCTAACCAATTGAATTAATAGCGTCTGACGGTCTGACTATAAAATGAGATGCTGGCTGTGTATATAGGTACTTGGCAAGTTAATTGCGAAACAACAACATAGGCACGATTTTGTAGATTTGAATGGTAATTAAAAAAAATAGTAGTCTTACCTATTTAAGTAATGTCTTGGACCTATAAATGCTTCGCATAGGTACATTATGTAGTAGGTAATTCAGATGTTGATTAATTAAAACAAAAGGTCCCACCCGCAATGTCGATGTCGTTCGCGGAGGTGAAATAAGCTAAATCTTTCTTTTTGTTTCGCCGTAGTCGGGTAAAAGGTATCCCATCAAAAACATTACATGTAAAAAGATGCAAGTCTCGCCACGCGGTATCTTTCCCCGTGGAACATCACAAACGTTCATGTTTGATTAAATAAGTGCACGAAAGAAGTAAAGCATGTAGTTATTTTAATGGAATTCGAAATGTGTAGGTATCGACAAGGGCCTCCCGTTATAGATAGTTTATCATAAATCATAATCCTGTCCATATATAATACTATGCCTATATAATACTATGTAGAATATAGCTCGTTATAATAAACTCACAAAAATGTACAGATTGATATTAAATTTCCATTTACCTACGTAAAAATAGTCCCATTACATTAATATTTCGGGCATTGTTATATTCCTGTCTGATTGGTTCCATCACACCTTCGTTACCCAAATTAATGTAAGGGGATACAATAAAATGTACTACTTATAATTATATTATGTAAGTAATGAAATAAAGCCAATGAAAAAATCCACTATCCACGCCCTGGCGCCATCATTGGACCCTCGATAGATTTAAAGGACTTTGTTCTAATTAAGACACTACAATGCCACATAAGTATGTGGCACTTACCTACATTACCTATACATTATATATTTTAGAGATTTAGGGGGTAATATATACAAAAAATTATGGAGATTTGAGGAGTCACCGTTGTCAAATCATTATTTGTTACTAAAATTCAATATAAAAAATAAGAAACATATGTTTCACGTCGAGGAATATAAGTAGGTACTATTAAGGTAACAGTCATACCATACCAACTAGCTACAGTATACATGACAAGTATGTATTCAGAATGAGAATATAAGAATAAGAAAATGCAAATAGTTAAATAAATGGAACGATACACATTTTCGACGACTGCCGCGACTGATGCTGTGGCCATGGATCTTTAGCGAAGGGACGGGTCGTTATCAAATTCAAAGTATGGATCTCCTCAAAAGAAAACAAATTACTTCAAACTCGAGACGTGTAGGTACTACTTAGTAGCTACTAAAGTGTTCTACTAATCCATTTGCTGGCTCCATCTTCAGACCCATGAGATTTTCGTAAGGACTATAAGCAAAGTCTTTTGTATTTAAGATATAGTAAAGTAGGTACCTAAACTATCCAGCTCCTATAGTTTATGAAGAATATCTTTTAATGTAATCCAACCCGTGCCGGAAAAAACACATTAATAATATTCCAAAGTGAATTCATTTAAATATAGTGTATTACACACCCAAGGCGGTTCGTATAATAAAGAATTTCCCAGATCGCTGGTGTCTGTGACCTCAGCCGGAGACGAGGGCCATAATATGCGATCTGGTGTTTTCTTAATACCGCCTGTATCCTGCACACAATTTTACGTCTTCCCTTTGCCAGAAAGTGGATTTACGCCCTAACATGGCGTACACATATTTTACTTGGTCCATTATATTATATGCGTTTGCACGATAAGGTACAGTGTACAAAATGACACCATACAATAAACTTCCAACTTTGATAGAACATCCCTATATTTAAGATTAAAACTGACTTCGATAAGTTATTTACTTAAATAAGTGTTTGTTGCCGCACTGATGAAACCAATTTCTTCAGCTTTGCATGCTTTGACCCGACTAGGTACGACACCGTAAAAAGAGATTTAGGGAGATTGGCTCCGCTTCAGCTTGGGCAAAAATACCTACTTTTGTATGTCTGTCTCGATGTTCTCCTCCACGAATCGCATTTCTCAACCGATTCTCGTGAAATTTGGGAGCAAGTTCGATAATTAAGTATGAGACGTAGGTATAGAATTTTATGTCGCCCAGTTTATAATTTTTTGTTTTGCCAAGAAGTTTGACAGACTCGAGAGGTTTACAGCTCACAGAACCACAACCGTGGTTACGAAGTTAGAGTAACCAGCCATTTCGCATGGTATGCCAAAAGATTTGACACATTAGCACCTCACATGTGATAATAAAGTTACACCGTATTAAGCCATATTAGGCAGACAGTATTTTGCTGCAGTATGTTGTGAAATGAACCTTATTTATAATCCTCTAAGTTACTTACTCATTTACTTAGTTTTAGCTGTGTCCACAGGAAGACCAAATAAGAATATCCACAAATATTTTCGATATTTTCTGAAATCATTGTGCAACTGTTGACTGACATTGATCTAGTTAAATCTAATTATCGCTAATAACAAAAAAAACTCATTAAACTTAATAGTAAAGTAATTAAATACCCATATTTAAAATTGAGCCCAAATACATATTTGAATATCATTGAGAGAATGACATTGCAACCTACCTACCAAGTACAAATCGGTTGGGTCGTTTAAAAAAAAAGATGTCCGTAGTTAGGGCTTTATCAACCAAAGTGTTAAGCTTCTCAAAATGTTCTTGGGTATATCGAAAGTTAACCATATCAATTGTATGGTAACTTTCGTTAGACAAAGGAACAAGATTAACACTTTGTTTAATGAAGCCCCTAACTACGGACATCTATTTTTGAAAATGACTTTGGGTTCTTCGGTTGCCATACCCAGAAAGTTTTTTTTAACTCATGTGGACTACTTGGGTAATGACCAACGCAAACCATATGGGTAGGATATGGTGAGGAAAAATAAAGTGAAAATTGTCTGGATCCCAAAACGAAATGGCAATAAGAGGCAAATGTCAGTCGCTTAAATTAGGTCAGAAATATTCCCCCAAGAAACGGGGAAAACCTCTAGCGAATAATAGTCCGATTAATGAAGCATTTCTGCTCGGAATAATTCCTCTGTCGCTGAAACTTTGCAGTGTGATAACGTAGGGTTTAGCATACGTTTGACAAATTATCTAGGATTTTTGATATTTGGAAGTTAGGTATTTCTGCCAAAACATGAAAATCACCTATAACTGCTTGTGAAAAATTTCTCCGTCCTAAATTCCATCGGTATATGGTCCTGAAAAGCTTGAAAGTATTTTATGATAAATTTCCTAGATAATTGTGAAAAGCGATATATTTAAAGTAGGTATTTAGGGCATATAAAAAAATAAAAATTGACGGAGCAAATTTTCCCAGTGAGTTATAGCCGAAAATCTATAAAGGTGTGATCGATTAGGGAAATTTCCTAGATGGGTCATACAGAAAATCGATAAAAAAAGTGTTCATGTCGCATTAAAATTCAGTTTTGACCAATTCAAAGTTTAATGTTTTTTTTATTGAATATTTCTCTTCAAGACAATTCATTTTTGAATATTTTAATAGCAACAACATATGATAACATAAGATAAATATTAATTATTTTGCAAAAAGTCTCCTTCTGTGGACTGTTACACGGTGAGGTATTTTTCTTTAAGTACTCATTAAAATTATGTAATCGTCATTATTCTTTTTACTTTGCATGAATTGCGATGAACAATCCATTCAGTTAGCCACTACTGGTAATAGAAAAAAATATATATGTCTACGTTCTTTAAAAAAGTTAATACTTTACCTGTTATACACTTTTGAATCTTTTCTGTGGGCAAAATAAATCTGTTACAAAAGTCAGACGTGTGATCCTATCCGTCTTTTTTTTTGCATTGGCAACACCAGCAGTGTTGTTGATACTTTGCCATAGTTTGTTGGATGTGAACACGCATAATACGTTGAAAAAAAGTTTTTTTAATTTGAAAATAGTGATGAAAAAGATCGGTGCGTCTTTCCTGTTCATCGTATATATCGGTAAATGGTAAAATGAAAAATTACTTATGCACTGGCCCTTAAATATCATAGGGAGTATTTATTGCATATCTAACTAAACTAAATCTAACCTAAAATTTGATCGAGATAAAATTAATTTTTGAATGTACCGTCTCTTCTGTGGCCATCTTTCCTGTGTCCAATAAGTCCACAGAAGAGATTAATGTCCACAGAAGTGACATATTTATATTTATTTATACTCTTTAGATCAATTTTAGATAAGGGACAAATCATGTGATCATTCTAAAGTATTTCAACTCGACACTCCCAAAGTAAAAGCTATCCTACTACTTTAATAATTGTTTTTGTTATCTTTTGTGGTCAATATGATCTCTTCTATGGTATGTCCACAGAAGAAGATGTCACATCTGTGTAAGATTTAGAATATTGTTCTTTTTTCTTAAAATATGTAATTTTTTGACAGAATATTGATAAGGGACAAATCATGTGATCATTTTAAAGTATTTCAACTCGACACTCCCAAAGTAAAAGCTATCCTACTACTTTAATAATTGTTTTTGTTATCTTCTGTGGCCAATATGATCTCTTGTATGGTATGTCCACAGAAGAAGATGTCACATCTGTGTAAGTTTTAGAATTTTATTTATGTTTTTATAAATACTATACTTACAGTTATATAATTGTAATGGGATACATAATGATACACAAAACAATCACTTTATCCCAAATGTTTCAGATTTAGTGTATCGAGCTACATTTGATAGCAGCATTTGCTATCTTATATGGACAAATTTGATCTCTCCTGTAGTACGACCACAGATCAAGACGTCAATTCTGTGTACATTTAAGAATTATTTTTTTATTCCTTATTCACTCAAATTAAGCAAAATATATTATTATTATAACAACCAGCATACACTTAAGAAGTATTTCAATCATATTGACTTAACATACATCGTCCTCTACTATATAAGTGAGTTACTTTAGTGATCTTCTGTAGCCATGCTTAATCTCTGCTGTGGACGTACAAGAACAAAAATACCACTTTTCACCCTTAAATTTAGAGACTGATCTGTGTATGTATTTTTACTGAACATCTTTGAACATAAGTAATTAATAAAATAAATTTGATTAAGATCTGAGTGCTTTTCATTTTTTCAAGTTTAATTTTTCTTATTTCTGTATGACCCAGATAATTGTGAAAATGGATATATTTAAAGGATTTAGGGCATATAAAAAAATAAATATTGACGGAGCAATTTTTCTGAAAATGTTATAATACGAAATAGGTATTTTAAAATTTCTACCTATTCGAAATCGAAATTTTCCTAGATAATGTTAAATATATACTCTTATTAATAATAATATCATATACCGATGGAATTTAGGACGGAGGAATTTTTCACAAACAGTTATAGGTGATTTTCATGTTTTGGCAGAAATACCTAACTTCCAAATATCAAAAATCCTGGATAATTTGTCAAACGTATGCTTTAAACCCTGCTTTATCACACTGCAAAGTTTCAGCGACAGAGGAATTAGTCCGACGTCTCCATACAAAAAAATTCCTCGTTTCCTGGACTATAATGAATAAGGAACCTATATTATGAATGGGTACTATTTGAAGTTTTCAAAAATTTGGTTTAATGCAGTTTTAGTTAAATTATGAATAAGAATCACAAGATACATAAATATATAACGCCAATACGTATCGCCAATGTGGAAATCGTGGAAACTATTTAAACTAATCCATTATTAATTAACTACGTATTCAAAAATAAGTATTATCAGCACATACACACTGCAAATTACCTAGCTAATATGCAGGTAGTTATGGTTGCATATTTTGCAAGTGGTCGGTTTATTTTTATTCCCGTGACTATACGGCACTACGAATCGTCTAGTCAGTTTCCATCCGAGCGAAAGTCGCTCCATTCGCCAGTTCTATTCTATACATGTAGGTTGCTATCCATACCTACTTGCTCTAATGATCATTAGGCTGATAGCGTGAATCGATACACACTGCGACGTTGGTTAGTATGTGATGTGATGCATAATTCATTAAGAGGCCCAGTATTTTCTTACTTGCATCACGATTTAAATTTTATACAAATATTTACATTGTACGAATAAGGTATGTTTGGTTTATAACAGGAAGGAAACAATTGGAGAAACGTTCCTTAGTAAGTATGAGACATTTGGATTATTTCACCGCCGAGACCTGCGTAGTTCGTATTACCCTTATACCATCTAATTATACCATAATTAAGTACCTAACACCTACTACTCCCATTCCCATCTACAGCATGATAAGTTGTATAAAATTGGGTTACCTAAACCGTTTATAAATATTATACATAAGTATCATAAGTATATTAAAAACAATCCTGGAAGGTGATTTGCGTAAAGCTAAAATATAATAAGCTGACCATGAAAATGCATACGGAGCATTTTGCAAAATTACACACTTATACCAATGCTACGTCCACAGTCATTAATTGACAGAAAAATAACCTTGACCGTCACCTGTAGAGGACGTATCAACAAATAACGCTTTTTCAATGGGTAATTTATATTTGCTTAGCAATCAGAATTGATTAGGTAAAGGCGGATATTTGATGATTCATTTTCAACTACAAATTGGTGGTAACTATTTTATGATAGTAGATCGTGATTTTCTGTAGCAGAGAACACAACTTCTTAGAGACTTGTCTTTGAGAAGAGTTATGGCGTATTATTTATTAGTCAAAGACGTGGCTAGGTATGTTAACAAGGATCGTTTTAGACAATGTATATTGTGTGTAAATGAATAGGACCATAATTGCAGCCAACCAATTAATGTCAAACCCCATTACGATATTTTAGATACCATTATTCAAGGATCCAGGATTAGGACTACCGACAGCGGGCACTGAAACGCTACAAATATAACACTCCTCATTTTGGACAGTATATTAGTATTTAGTTTTAACACGTTCCCTGTCCAGTTACCCTACATATGGGTCATGACAATCCGTAAGGTTTACAATTTAAATTGGGACTGTGAAAGTGTAAAATTTTCGGCCATTATTTGGATTTTCCAGACAGTTAAAATACAGTAATTACCTTGTTTGCTTGCTCAATAGGTACGTAAGTATGTATTTTTCTCATAGTTGGTGTGAAATGCAGTATGTGTCACAAGCCAACTTTATTATGTGGCACTATTAAGTACTGTTAGATAAGATCCTAGAAAAAATACACTACCAGCCAAATTGGTAACCAATTTCAGTCAAGTGATAAGGACTCAGCTTCTCAGCTACCTCCAAAAATGCCCGTCCAAACGGAGCAAATGTTTGGCATCCGAAATTGGCTTGTTTGGAATAAACTTAAAAATCTAAATATAATGAAATTTTAGACAAATAGACAGTCCGATGTTAGTTCGATATTGGGTAATATTGGATATTTATTTGTCAGCAAACATTTAGTACCTTACCACCACCTACCACCATTTTTACCTACCTGAAAGTCTTCCTTATGTTTTGTTGCTTAAAAGTTACCAGTCCCAAATACAATATGATGAGAGCACTGTCCTGATTAACCTTTTAAGTCCGTATAATAAATAATCACAATTAATAGGTAATCTATGTGCCTATGCGTCTCAACTGTACGACTTGGTAAGTTTTTATGCTGACATATTAGATTATTAAACGTAGAAAACATTATCTCCGATAATTTGTAGCGTACCTAAATATTTATAAAAGGGTCAAGTAACAGTTGTTATGAATGAAAATTCTGCCTGATTGTGTTTACCTACCTACAGGCGTTGAACGGATTCCAATGTGGTTTAGATTTTTTCTTATTGGAAATTACATACTGTTTTAGATATTAAAACTAAAATGAATTCACAAAAAGATCGTCAAAATAAAATAAATTACAATAAAAAATTAAAATCAAAATGTCAATTGGAAAAAATAACTAATATAATACAATGTAATACACTAAGGTAATACAATGTCAAAGCAATAAATTCAGTATGTCGAATATTTTTACAATGCAATGTCAAGAGAAATAAAATACCAATAAAAATTACGTCAGGTTGAAAACAATAAAAAATAAATAAATAAAACATTAAATTAAGCAATAAGAAGACACCAAAAAATTTTACATATCAATCATAGTGAAATTTATAACAATTATATAATTATCTACTTTCGCTTTACTCTTTTACAGAGTACAACGATTTGGATAAAAAAGTTCTTTGAGTCGGCGACCAAATAATTCATCCGAAGTCTCGTTTTTGACGTTGGCGGGTAGACGTTCAGCATGATGTAACATACGAGGCAGGATTTATGGTTTTTGAGGAATGAGTTACATACAAATAATGTAAGTATAGGTAAATCGAGACCATCGCATAATTGTGTCATTCTCCGGCGAAAGGTAACCATACAGATTCGGATGGATAAATTTATTTTATTCACCCAGGAAAATATCATTTTAAACAAACCCTTTGCAGTATTTTTCATAATCATACATGTGCGATGTACGCTTAGGGAAAAATAACAAAAATGAAGATGCGAACGGTTTAAGACCTACGTCGTACGTGTGTACCTATTCCTCAAATTAATTTTGAAATAAGAGGCCTATTTCTTTTCTTCTTTTCATTCGAAACTAAGACAAAAGTATTGATAATATCAACCACCTGATTGAAGTACATATGTGATAGTTGTGAATAAAATGTATGTGGTGGGCGGATAAATATTAGGTTTTATAGCGTGTACTTGGAATACAGGAGTAAAAATCATGAGGAATGCATGAATTTTGGCGATAGGGTAAGTTGCCTGTACTGAGTCTATATAAATAACTTCACGCTAGCTCATAAATCTGCTTTCGAAAATTTGCAAAATGAACTTAACTTTACCTACTTAGCGTTTTAAACGATTTTCAAAACACCAAAAACTATAAATACCTAAAAGATGATTTGATGTTTGAGTAAAATCAATTCAATTTATTTAGTTCAGACAATGTCCATATATTGTTGGTTACATAAAAACTTACACGGGGCGTAAATTAAATAATATAATATTTCCTTACATTGTAAAATGACGTCATTTATTTTTCCCTAGAAACTTCATACTATCCGGGCGTTTTGACACTTCATAAAAATAGTGTGGTAATTGACAACATTTCAAATTATATGAAGTGGGCTAAATCAAAAACCATTTCGGCAAATATGCTTCCCGTATGTAACGAGGCAGTTATTTTATTTTTTTACCCGTTAATTTCCAAGATAATCGCGAAAAACTGTAAACCGGAAATGTGACGTAGATAGTACGTACATAGACAATAGACCAAAGACAAAACTAAATCTATCATTTTTTTCATGTATCCGGTTGTCACACTCTGTCAAAAGTTTTCAAATGACATTGTCAGTTCTTACATTTCGGTGTTAACGACTATTCTTATTTTACGATATTACTCTCGCTCCACTTGAAATACTTGACGACTTGGCTTTTATAACGGACACTGCTGCTTCTTTTCACGCTTACATCGCAATAAAAACGGATATCGCTGCTTCTTTAAACGAAAATTTGGCACTTGTATTTGGACTTATTGAACCTCATAAAAATGAAGACCTCAGATGGATTTGTGCAAGCATTTAGTACCAACTTGCCATGGGTTGATACTGCCATGATGTTAGAGTTCATACAAACGGACGATAAATATAATTTGGCTGGGATACGAGGTGCAAAAGCTGCCTTATCGTCTCGAACTTCGTATAGTGCCGCTTCGTACCGTATAGATAGTTTCTACCCCATATTGTGTGCCCTACATTGAGCCCTGTTTTTGCTTTACATATACCTGTATCTGTATATGAAACTAATAACATTATCCTAAGAAATAAAACTGTAAGGCTTAGTGCGAGTATATTTATTTTCCAAATATATAAGTTTGTGGTTCCAAATTACAATGTGTTGTTTTGTCTTTTGTCGCTACCTTAACTAGTATGTTTTGGGTTGTCATAATAGGGCAGCACATTACACCTCAGGATGCAGAAGATGGTGTAGGTTCATCATGAGAGGTTGACGGTGCTGCCTGGTTTGCTTCTTTTAACGGTCTTCTTGTGAGTGATGCTGGAAGACGAGGTTTCAGTTTTGCATTGACATTCATGACTTTCCAATATCTATAGTTTTCCATGTCTTTCTCCAACTGTGAAATGACAAATAGGTATAATAAGCATAAGCCTGAACACCGTGAGGGTGATTTCAATGCACACTGCAAAAATTTGTAAGTGCAAGTGCCAATAACTATTTAAGAAAGTCCTATATAAACAAGGTTATATTAGCTAGTTAAGTTAAATATCACAACACATGAGTACGTACAGTAAACTTTATCAGTAAATAGTCCACTACCAATCTAATACAAAGGTGGGCTAGGTTAAGTATATTATTCGGTTGTACTTACATCGAGATGATCTTCACAGATGAATAACTTCCTTTTAGGAACACGATCTAGCCCCGCCGCTCGACACCATGCCTCATTTTGCCCAGCAGGGACACAAAAAAACTTTTTTTGTGGTGTCAGTCTTGTGTTATTACTACCTACACGTTCTTATAAAACAGTTTTTAGTTTCTTTTGATGCCATGTTTTCGTTTTTACTTGTAATTTTATTTAAGAAAATTTGTGTTGACAATTATATGACAATGACGTAAACCTCAAATCAATCAACCGTCACGACCCATTTTTTTTTAAAGCAAGGGGCAAAGGAAAATCCGTACTCGTGACGTCATATGTCGTTTACGACCTTTCAAACATTCGCTATTTTTTCACTTAATATTTTTGAATGAAAAATTGCTTTTCTGGGAAAATAAAAAAACACGTATACCTTAGAATTTGATCTTTTTTCAATACATAACATAAAACAGCCCACTTGAAAAAATGAAATGTTGTCAATTATGTGTTTTTCAGACAAACAAATTAATAAAGTTTTCAAACTTGTGTGGCATGATACCTTTGGGTGTGGTGTTCAAAACTCACAACTCTCCCCTCCCCTCCACCTGACGCAACACCCCCCCTCGCAGTGAAATGTGTCCCTTTTATCGGTTTTATCACATTTTCTCGAAAACTATAATGGATACAAAAAAAGTGTCAAAAGTAAAAATGATCCTCATTAAATTGTAAACAAAATTTGTCCTATATCTTATTTTGGTAGGCTGGACGGTTTTCAAGCTGTAGGTAGTTAAAAAACTAAAATGAAATTTTTCATCAGATTAACGACAATATAGTCATTATTTATTGGAATGAAGTAAATAAAAAGCTGTAGGTGGAATCATTAGGGGTGCACTAAGAAAGGATTTTTCAAAATTTACCCCCTAAGGGGTTCAAATAGGGGTTCAAAGTTTGTATGGAGAGTCTACGATTTTAGAAGTAAAGAGGTTTGAAACCTCATGTTTAGACTTTTTATTAGATTACAAGAAAAGTAATTTCACCGTTTTTCGAAATTCATCCTCTAAAGGGTTTAAATGTGGGTTGAAAGTTTAGATATCAACGCACCACCCAAACCGCTGGTCCTAGGAATTCCAAATTTAGCACGTAGGTTCCTTATAAGGTCTAGGGGTGCACTAAGAAAGGATTTTTCAAAATTCATCCCCTAAGGGGTTTAAATGGGGGTTGAAAATTTGTATATGTAGTTTGTAGAGTTTCTTTGGGACAATCCTTTCTTAGTGCACCCCTAGACCTTATAAGGAACCTACGTGCTAAATTTGGAATTCCTAGGACCAGCGGTTTGGGCGGTACGTTGATATACAAACTTTCAACCCCCATTTAAACCCCTTAGGGGATGAATTTTGAAAAATCCTTTCTTAGTGCACTCCTAGACCTTATAAGGAACCTACGTGCTAAATTTGGAATTCCTAGGACCAGCGCTTTGGGCTGTGCGTTGATAAACAAACTTTCAACCCCCATTTAAACGCCTTAGGGGATTAATTTCGAAAAACGGTGAAATTACTTTTCTTGTAATCTAATAAAGAGTCTAAACATGAAGTTTAAAATCTCTTACTTCTAAAATCGTAGACTCTCCATACAAACTTTGAACCCCTATTTGACCCCTTAGGGGGTAAATTTTGAAAAATCCTTTCTTAGTGCACCCCTAATGATTCCACCTACAGCTTTTTATTTACTTCATTCCAATAAATAATGACTATATTGTCGTTAATCTGATGAAAAATTTCATTTTAGTTTTTTAACTACCTACAGCTTGAAAACCGTCCAGCCTATCAAAATAAGAAATAGGACAAATTTTGTTTACAATTTAATGAGGATCATTTTTACTTTTGACACTTTTTTTGTATCCATTATAGTTTTCGAGAAAATGTGATAAAACCGATAAAAGGGACACATTTCACTGCGAGGGGGGGTGTTGCGTCAGGTGGAGGGGAGGGGAGAGTTGTGAGTTTTGAACACCACACCCAAAGGTATCATGCCACACAAGTTTGAAAACTTTATTAATTTGTTTGTCTTTCCCATACATTGATTACATAGAATTACTGAATTAAAAGTGACTGATTTGATGTCAGGAAAGCAGTTTTTTTTTTTAAATAAGTACATGTCAACTGGGTGCTATTAATTCGTCTTGAATTATACAGAAAACTACAATTTTTTTTTGTTTTGAAAACGGACTAACTAGCAACCCTTATTGGGCATAGCGATCATTTGACCCGGTGGTCGGCCGTGGCGTTCCCTGGGGTCGAACCAGGTCGCTAGCCGGACCATCCTGAGTGGATCGGACTGGGAGAAAAATCCTATACTTATCGAACGTTTCAAACGTCTGTTTAAGGCACTGGACCCACCGCCGGCGAGTAAGCAAGTAAAGACCATACCTAAGGTCTTTAAGTAATATAGTAGGTAGCCCAATAGTTGAACCCTGCTGTCGCCACTATTGTTAATGCCTTAACATTCAAGATGGCAACTACTGGGACAGCGTCGAGGACTCGGACGTCGGCACCTTACATTGTAAGAAATCGCTCATCCCAATTATTTTCTCTTAAGTATACACCCGTCACGCATCATCTCGAAAGTGATATGTATATGATTAAACAAAGGAGAAATACAAACAACCGATATTTACTATATCGCTGTTCTTTAATTATGAAACCTATGACCTATGAGACAACATTGCTGGTCACAGCATTATTTTATATTTAATGGTGATAAGTAAGGTCAATTGGTCCGGCCAGGTATCTAAGAGAAAGTTTACGAAAGAGGTCCCCTGAATGTCGAGTTCTAAATTCGATGCTTGGTATGTAAACCTCTTCAGGACTACGATCCCTTCGCGTCCTATGGCGCCCAAACTCTGTTGCGGTCGCTCGGACTGAAGTTGAATAATGCAGTAGATTGCAGTAGACTGGGTGTACGATGAAGTATGTATCGTAGTATCAGAAACATCAAACTGCGCTCCAGAACTGGTATCGCGAAAGGGTGCCAAAGGTAGTTATAGAATATCAAGGTATGATTGAAATATAAGTAGGTATTTATTTGTCTGTGAAAATATACTATTAACTAATATACTTTACAATAAACTACAAACTTACAAATTAAATTGTACAAGTAGGTGTAAAAACTTACTCGGTATATGCATATTGTACTAAGTAGGTTAGGTACATTTATTGGTTGACATTGTTAGAAATATGTTTGATTCTAAAAAGGCCACGGAATTGTTCTAGAAACCTTTTAAGGAAATATATTATCATTTGAAATCCCGTTTGGTACAGATAATGAAACATGAAATAGTACACACCAAAGTTAAACAAAACACCATAAGGGTTTCTTTTTTACCAATTTGGTACGGAACCCTAAAAATGATGCACTTAAAAATAATAATACCGCTGGATCAATCAAATTAGAGTAGAGACATAAATGAGACGAAACCTGTTTCCTGGCATATCCCAAAGAAAAAGTAAATGGAGTATGATAACGTGGACGGGTTCTGCAAAACAGCTCTAGACAAACAACGAAACTTGTCTATACCTACCTGTTGATTCAAAACAAGAAAATGTATTGGAATAAGACTATAAGACGCATCTTGTTTTTTAATCCTTTCGACGCTAGAAACGCGGCAACTGGCCACTTTGGCACAAACCGTCAGTGCTACTCTTGAATAGTAATCCTGCCCAAGTGGGGGCTTACATTACTGCAAGCAAGTTTGCTAGCCGCGGCCACTATTGTCTTTTCACTGACCGCTCAAAGTAAGCGCACGTACCAGGGGATTGGTTGAAGCGATTCAGCATACTTTGATTCAGCCTTTCCTTACTCTGCGTATTATTTGCACATTGAAGTTAAAGCAACTTCGCTCTGCAAATGATTGACTGGTTATTATTAAGAAATAATTAATACAATATAAAATCAACAAATAAATCAGTGTGCCTGGTTGATCTGTAAAGAGGAAATCGCCAACCTACAAGCCAGGCCCACCAGTTAGCCGGGGAGTCAGATAGTCAAACTATGTAGCTGGCAGCGTTAGTGGTTGATAGAAGAAAAAAGCAAGCAATTACAGAGACTCAGTCTTTGAGCACAGTAAGTATTACGTAACTGGACAGGTGTTTTCTGTAAACTGTTTTCGTCGGTTTATCTATAGTGCACAATCTTACCACGAAAAGGTATCGTGAATGCGATAATACAATTATGTACAACATTCCTTTTAAGTTTGTTATTTCGCCCAACAAATGAAGTCTACAACGCCTTCAACTTGACCGGTCACAAGGAGAAATCTATTTGCATAAATTTAAATTTATTAAAACTCGATATACTTCGAGAAACAACTCGTTCGTGTCTAGGTACATTTTTGCTGCCTAGATATCCTAAGAGCTAGATTAGGTTTTTGCTATAGCGAAGTTGGATAGACAAAAGTTGCGCTATACAGTTGACGACTAAGTCATGTACCGAGATCTTTTCACCTTATTCATTATTTCGTAGTACAGTGAAACCTGGATAACTGGGACCTGGATAAGTGAGAAACCCCCATAGCTGGAACTAATGCTGAGGTCCCGGCACCTTAGCACTGAATTACCTCTGTAAGTGGGACACAACAGACCTTATAACTGGGATTAGTTCTTTCGATTTTACGAGTATCGTATCTTTTACCAGCTTTTACCTCTGTACTGTTACTGAGACGACATAAAAATTACCTCTGTTAGTGAGACACAACAGATCTCTATATCTGGGATTACCTAGTTCTTTCGATGTTATCGTCTTATTTACCTCTATAATTGGGATTTCTTTGTATTTTATAGGTAACTTGACCTCTGTTACTGAGACGTAATTTTTTTTGTCTCCCACTCGGAATTTATTGCAGATAAAAATTTCCGTTTTGTTTACTAATTTTTAGTCTACCCACGAATTTCGCACTTTGCTAATTACCTCAAGTTTTAGTTTGGTTTTGCTATAATCCGGATGTTTAGGTAACCAATTGATAAATGCTAAAACGAAGGTTGAAATTAAATTGAATTTATTTAAAGATGCAGAAAAGAATGCTTAAATCTTTATCATTGCGTGAAACATTATGTTAATACCTATAGGTTTATGAAAGTCGAAAAACACGCGATAAAATCTGTGTCGTTTATAAAAAAACATGTATGATTATTTTTAATACCTAAGTATTGACTCGCACTTGGCCGGTTTTTTCTCTGTCCAGCTTATGCCTTTAATTCTCCGTCAGGACCACATTTCAAACGCTTCCAACCTTTCTCGATCTTTTTGCATCAACGTCAACGTTTCACTTCCATGAAGCGGAATGCTTAAAGTGTAGGTACACTTTTTTAAGTTGTTTCTTGCTTTTGCATGACACGCTCAGTTTAAACAATTTTTTTATTTTTATTAAAAGCTTTATTGCCGTAGCAATTCTGGCTACAATCTCTAAGATTTGAAAAAGTATTACATAACTTTGTTTAAACTATACCTTGTTACTGAACTCGTTCGATAACCTGCCCAATGTCCGGTGAGTTTAATTACAGGTAGAATACTAATAAAATGTAAGTGTCGTATCGTAATAGCAGAAAAAAAACACTTTTTCTACTCCTGTACTTTTATCTGTCTTTTACTTGGTCTTGGTCAACTCAATTCTAACTTTACGATAAAAATGCACAACTACCAACTTAACAAACAATTAAATTCCTACGGCTTTTAAGAAAAACAAAACTTTCCGAACTAAATTCATTGATGCCAACATAAAAAAAGTATTTTTAATATAGTCTGCACTCATCCGCGCACTAGTCGAGTCGTTTTTATATCGCTCCTAGGTTATTTTTTTCAAATTAAAAAAAAAAGTTTACCATAGACACATACTGTCAATCATACGTCATATTTGCCTTGTTTTTAGGTTATGCTTAATTTTGTATTTTATATTTTAAAACCTAGTCGTAGAAAAACTATTGTATGCAACGTTGTATAATTAAGTCAAAAAATGCTCATTGCGTCTCTATTTGCGATACTCGCCGCGGTCGCGGCTCGTATCGCAACTCGCGCAATTCGTATTTTTTGAGCCTATTTATACAACTGTTGCATAATAGTATTTTATGCAACAGTTGTATAAGAAGGTTCAAAAAATGCGAATTGCGTGAGTTGCGATACGAGCCGCGAATGCGGCGAGTATCGCAAATAGAGACGCAATGAGCGTTTTTTGACTTAATTATACAACGTTGCATACAATACTTTTTCTACGACAGGTTTTAAAATACATACAAGACATAACCTGCAAAGAAGGAATATGACGTATGACTGTCAGTATGTGTCTATGGTAAACTTTTTATTTTTTAAATTAAGTTGACACGCAGTGAATATATTAAAAATACTTTTGTTTTTATGTTGGCATCAATGAATTTAGTTCAGAAAGTTTCGTTTTTCTTAAAAGCCGTAGGATTTTAATTGTTTGTTAAGTTGGTAGTTGTGCATTTTTACCGTAAAGTTAAAATTGAACGCTTAATCCTTGACCTAAGTTTAACCTAGATTTAGAAGTCTGTGGTTGCTAGCAATAACGTAAAGTGGCTATAACGACACTAGTGCTGTTATGGGGAATAGAGTATAGACTTCTCTGAACTCATATTATGTATGTTCTTATATTAGTGTTCGTGACCAAGTAAAAGACAGATAACAGTACAGGAGTAGAAAAAATACTATAACAAAACACTAGTCTGGTACCGGAACAGATACCTAACATAAGCAGGTACCTGCTTGATCTGAAAGAAAGGAGATTACGAGAATTAGCAGCACAATAATACAAATACAAAGAATCATTGCAATTGTTACAGGAGCTGCATCAGGTATAACAAGAATTATCTAAGGTGTCCGAATGTTTCTTCATTCTCTTTAAGATCATTCGAACACCTAAGATAATTCTTACTATACTTACGTAATTATAACATACTGACGTGACGTCATAATATGAGTATCATTTAGATAACACCGTTTTACCTACCATGGTTTCATGATTAATAGCGATAATTATATTGCAATGCGTAGATATAGCACAAAATTTTGTATCTAGTTTATAACAATTCTAACAACCGGGTGATGATTGTTACAATTGTTATAAACTAAATACAAAATAAATTTGTGCTATATCTACGCATTTCTATGGAGGCTTAACTGGGGGTTGCATGTTTGGAGAGATAAAGACTTATTTTAGAAGGTAGGCTAGGCACTCGAAATTTCGCATTTCGCGGTCGCATGTAGGTATATCTATTGTCTCCCGACGATGCTTGAATGATGGACCAATGCGGACCGATACTTGTATTTTTTGCCAAATTAAGGGTTGATTGATAACTATTTTGTTACCATTATGTTTAATGATTATTTATAATCGGTTGATATTTTGTTGATTCCTGATAGATTCTTAATTATAAAAAATAACCCATAATACTTTAGTTTATCATTAAAAAATATTGGCAACAAAATAGGAAAGTTAACGACTTTTGTGGTAGTTAGCGTGCCCATAAAATGTTATTTTATAGGTATACAAAACTTTTTTAGAAATGCTCAGGTAAGGTAGCTAATGTACGTATAGAAGTCAATAGTTGACGTGGTATCCAATTATTGTATCCAAGATATTCGAAATACAACTTGATTAACAAACAATGTCCGTACATAATCATTACGCAAGCAACAATTAATAATGGATGGAAGAGTTTACTCGGTTTCCTAATATCTAATTGAACTAATTCATGAAATAGGCCATGTTTGTTGCTAGTTATCTCTACGGATAAGTCCAGTAGCCAGTTAAAAAGTTCTCTTCTCCGTTATCGGGGGTTTTTATCACATCTTCGCCAAAATTATGTTGCACTTCTACCTCGTTCGCTCCATTTCGCTCACTTTTACCGATTGAACTACAAGTGAACTAAATGACCGATTAAGATTATTTATAAGATCATCGTATCACGTCCAACGAGTATCAATACATTTACAATGAAACTTATTGGAATTGACCTCTCAACCCTTGACTACATTTTGGTTTGAATAAAGTAGGATTAATTCAACGTGTTTATGCGTCGCGAGGCTTGCCAAAACTAACGTTTCCTAATTTCTAACAAACATTAAAGACGACCTGGATTCTACTCAAATATACAAATATATGAAAGGCAGGGCCGTCTTTAAACTATTGGAGGCCCTCGGCATATTAGGATAATGGGGCCCCTATGACTTTGTATTTGATCCTATCGATCGCGGGGCCCTGGGCACTTGCCCAAAGCGCCCACTGGGAAAGAGGGGTCTGATTAAAGGTTAAGCTCGCATTTTTCTCTATACCTAAAATAACTTTTTTAACCGACTTCAAGACAGGAGGTTTTCAGGTCGTTGGAATCTTTTTTCACATTTAAGTTAGTTGTAAATTTCGCATTTACGTCACTTGCCTTGCATAAGTGACAATTAATTAGGTCATTTTTGGAACACACGACACTGGTGCTAGGCGCAAAAAGCAAATGGTCTTTATAGAAGAAGTGTAGGTATATGAGCGTATAATATTACGCTTATTGTTACTAATCAGAGTAAAAAGTGCCTGTAAAAAAATAGTTTGTATTCGCTAGCGGAATAGATATCGATTTAACGTAAGGCGTTAAGATTTAAATGGGATGCCAGAATATATCTGGCGAAGAGTCAGGGTGAAGTAATTGTATCCAACATCCATAGTTGAGTATCTCATCCCCATCTACATAGGTACGAGTAATTATGATAAAAACGGGTAAAAGTCTTCACCCCTTTTGAACGTGATCGCTGACATTTCATTTCAAAGCCATTAATTGGCTGGAAATGGAATTTTTCTCTAAGTAAGTACTTTTTACAGTGCACCACGTAAAATGACCTACGCAGAAAGAAGCTGGATTTTTTGAAAGTTCAGGTCATGTTACGTAGTGTGCCCTATATTTATATTATCCTACTAGCGCGATTCCTATCACGCATGTATCTGTGTATAGAAAACACACAACCCTACAACTTTTCTATGTTGTATGTATGTATATATCAGTTTTATGATAATGTATATGTAGATATACGAGTATATGGTTTTAACAAGAATTTGTTGTTTATCTTTGATTGTGTTTCTATGACAATCCCTTCGCAGCGCTGTACCTATACATCATACACTACAGGTAAGGGTCCGAGGGGCGCCCTGGGCTTGGGGGCGACGTAAGACCACGTACGAAAGGCTAGACGGTGCAGTGCACCGGGGTGCACTGCACCGTCTAGCCTTTCGTACGTGGTCTTACGTCGTATAGACACGGTATACGGTAGTTTTTGTTCCGATAAAAGGTACATCGGGAGCGCGCATGTGTGCGCGCCGTGTACGGACGCACCACAGGCAAGCATCGCCGCGTGCTTAGTCAGGGCTGAGCAATCGTCGCGAGCGGTCGAACGTTCAAAATATCTGCGGACGAAGCAAAGTATAGAAGACGTATATACTGCAGTGTGTTCGGATGTTTGAAGAATAATGCGCAAAATCCAGAATTGTCATATTTCTGCATTCCTAAGGATCCCGAAAGGTGTGTATTTTATTAGTACCTATATAAATGTTATATTTTAAGTCGTTTAAAGAATGTTTGATAGTTTTGTGATCAAACTATACCAATTAAATAGAGTAGATAATTATTTTGTTTGACAGTGATGAGTAAAATTAACAGATTTTTTAAACGTGTACTAATTAAATAGTAGTTGATTCTATTGATACATAAAATGCCTTAAACACGAGAGTGGTTTTATGAAACGAGCCGAAATATCGTTGCGTTACTTACATGTACACATACCAATACTAATTTATTTAAATAAAACTATTATACTTAATAACATTAACATCAGATGTGTGCGATCAGATACTTTCATATTGAAATAAGTAACTTTTACTAGATTGACCTCGAACGATTGTTCGTTCGATCGAGGTCAACCTAATAAAAGTTACGTTCGTCGTAAGTAGGTATTTTACAGAACCGACGAGCGGCAGCCCTGTGCCTTAGGCACGCACTGGTGTCGCGCGCTCCTAAACGGCGAAGACGAACTACTTGGTTGTCTTTATACTTTGGTATAGAGAACCAAGCGAACCGAATTACCTTAAGGAAATAAGTAACTAAATGAAAGCAAAAGTGGCGGAAACTGCTTTACTATATAAAGGCCTATTCAGATTAGAGCGGTAACACCCAAGCGAAGGATTAGTAAGGGTACCTATTATTGCTACCCACGGCGATAGCGGATACCGCATAGATTTTGAATAGGTCTTATAAAGTACTGTTTAGTAAATCGGGAATGTTGGGGCCGAAATTAAAAAATATATTTTATTTCTAACCGTTTTCGAACTAAATTCGTTTGACAAATCGAATGTTGAGAACGAAACTGACCCAACTCAAAAAAGCAGATTTGTGGGAAATCGCATAAATATTATTGACTATTAGGTTTGTCCACGTTGTTTGCGATTTCCCACAAATCTGCTTTTTTGAGTTGGGTCAGTTTCGTTCTCAACATGCGAAATGTACAAGTTACCTACCTACTATAAAAATACCAAATTCGCTATAAGTAGGTGTGAGTGGGAGATTCCTTTACTTCTCCTAGATACCTACCATCATCATATCGAGACCTGATGATTCACCAGGCTGGAGACAATCGAATCTCCTCCTTGATGACGAGGAAATGACGGGGCACCGGCTAGCGATGTTACGAGTCGATTTTATTCCAACTCGGATAACTCGAGTTGACTGGGCCGCTAACTCGAATCGAAACTCGAGTTGACTCGACTCGCGAGTTCAGCGTATTCATAGGCATAGTATTTGTGAAGCTATGGCGTTATAAGTTTAATTACTAATCCTATTAAACGGCATACTCGCCCA
Organism: Eudemis profundana; assembly: GCA_947034925.1. Lineage (NCBI taxonomy): Eukaryota > Metazoa > Arthropoda > Insecta > Lepidoptera > Tortricidae > Eudemis > Eudemis profundana. The sequence continues at coordinate 36,572,006 of OX344794.1, forward strand.
ATTATACTGCATTTTGATAAATATCATTGCAAAATGATTTTATCTTTGTATTTGACTATTAAGCCAACTTCACAAATCTGATCTCAAGCATGCATGGCGTTATCTCCGGACAATACATTATCGATTGCGACATGCCGATCCAGTGAACAATGTTCTGCGACCTTAATACTTAGGCACGTTTCGCCATGCCGCTGCAAATAGCTGATGTTTTCAAACCAAATTAACATTTATCGCTCAATAATTAGTCGTTACCATTGTAACGGATCGCATTGCCAGAACGGCTACGGTTCCAGGCAATTTCAATATTTACATTTTTTTTAATTAGTATTTCTATGGTGTGCCCAGCAATCGAGTGTGCTACGATGTTGGCTCTTTGTTATCCTATCCTAATATCGTTGGCGTTGGCGGCTCCAGGAATTTCAAGAAGTTGTTACATTTATTGCAAATCACAGTAAGTTGTGTTTAATAAATATTTACTAATTCAATTGACTTTAATATTATTTAGTGTACTGGTATGAGGCACAGTAGACGTATGACATTATTTTGAAGTTCACCTTGGGTTTAGAGTTTAGTCGTTGTAATCGTAGTCGAGTAGACGTTATCCTTATTAGGGACATTACAAAAAATACCTTTTGGTATTTTAATTTAGTTTCACCTGACGCGACTCGTTTTGATCCGACTACCATGTTTTAAAAAAAGGTTATTCAAGGTAAAGGAAAAAAGGTTACTCTTGAACCCTCGCTGCAGACGAAGTTAGATTCGGACTTAGACAACACTCTACCCCCAAGATGCACCTTTTTGCTGACAACTGAGGTTTTCACTTGAATGAAGCCATGGCACAAAAAAACAGGTATGTTCTTCCCGATATCTGACATGCTGATGACTGATTAATGTTGCCATTGATTAAGAACTTCCATAATTTAAGAAATTGTACCCATAATCAATTATAATATAAACCACCGTACCGGCTATACTCCGCTACCCAAAGGATGTCTGGAAGAGATCGCTCTTTAGCGATAAGACCGCCTATTGTTTACCAATGTTTTTGTATAAGTTTGTATTGTAATTTGTCTTCAGAGCCCCGTTTCATGAAGCATGTAAAATTGTAACTTGTACCTTCGTGGAACGGGGCCCCGGGTCTGCAATAAAATCAAGTATGATTGTATTGTATTGTACCGGCTCGTGAAATTATTTGTTTTTAAATATATGATATTTATTTGTAGGGGTCAAAAGAAAACTATTTAATGTTACTAGCTCAGTATTCCTTTTCTTTACCTTTACCTTGTGTCTGACCGAAACTAGTTTTCACGGCCGAAACCGAAACCGAATTTCGGTTTTGATCTCAGTTTCGGCCGAAACCAGAACCGAAACTTCCATATAAGGTCATGTTTTCATGGGAAGATAAAAATGACAATCATAACCAGCCAGTCTTCATTTTTAAATAACATAATTAATCATTTAGTCTCTGACATTTAGAGTAATCATTAATTATATATAATATATTATAACTTCTTATTTCAAATAAATTATCTGTGCTTTTTGAAATAAAGACTGTCCGATCGCAGCACGAAACCCCTCAAAATCAGTTTCGGTTTCGGCCGGATGGCAGCCGAAACCGAAACTAAGCCGAAACTTGTTTTTTGCCGAAACTAGGCCGAAACCGAAACCGAAATTTCGGTCGGACTCTAGAAGAAACGCATTTTACACGAATAATTTATTTTCACAAAATGGGAACATATCAAACTTGTGACGTCAGCATGTTTGAGGTCGAAAGAGATCAATAATGTCACTCCCGGAAAGAACATAGTTACATGGTTTTCTTGTACAGCCAGCATCAAAACGCCCGTAACACCCAAACCGCCATATATATCGTCACACACCTTTATTACTATAGGCACAAAGGTGTGTGACGACATAATATGGCGCTTTGGATGTTACTGATGTTTTGATGCTGACTGTAGGTACCATGCATGAAGCGTCCTTACTTACGTAAGTAAAACTTAGGTACAGGTGTCAATCCGGCCTGAGGCACACAAAACTATTCAAGAAACAATTACACCAAGCATCAACTCTGGACCTAAACAGGCAAAGCTTGAAAGAACAACTCTCGGTGACTCTTGGCTTTATCATGACAACCTGAGGAAGCCCTGTACCAATTTTAAAGACTACACGAATTAATTGGGCTGATTCCGTCAACTTTATTAGGCTAATACCACAGAATATGTAATAGTACCTACTACGTACAGCAGTTTCTCTTTGTAAAAAACTGACGTTCGGGTCCGACCACCGGACGGAACGCACCGCATCCGATCGTCTCTCTCTATCGCATAACGCGTGCTCTTTCTGATCGCTGGCTAAGCCCCTCTGGAGGGGCAAAATTTGTTACTAATGTAGTACGTACTGTACGTCTAGCATAACTGGCCGCGATTTCGTTTCTCGCGCTACAGGGCATCACCTGTCACTGTCACACTATATTGAGTGAAAAGAGATAGGTAGCATTTGTCGCGCGACAAAGAGTCGCGCGTCACAGTTGTGCTAGAGGTACTGGTTTGGGTTGGCGAACTCGCGGAATGTTTTAGGCAAAAAATGCGCATCTTGGTTAAAAGGTTTTTTACTTCTTAGGATAGATAGGTAAGTAGAAATGGGTGGTACTTATTTTTGAACGATTTAAGTATTTTTGGTTAATATGCATTGTATATGAAATACATTTATTCGTAGGTCATTATAAATCTAGTATTTGTCTGGATATCGTTAAATTCAGTGTTTAGTTTAGTAATAATTAAGTTTCATATTGATCTAACAACATTAAAGAAACTGGAAATTAAAGAGTCGAGCCTAATGACGCCTCTTTAACGGAATCTGATGTATGTCCACAAGTGTTGCGAATATCTCGTAACTTCTTAATATTCATTAGCTAAAGTCAACTTCAAATGTACTTTCTACGTGTACAACACACACATATCTACAATACGATATCCTGGGCTAAATTATTTGACTAAATTTGGACAAAAAGTTAGTAGTAGGTATTTTAAATGTAAGTTAATATTTAAGAGATCTCCTCTGTGCAAGTAGTAGGTAAATCTACTGTGGTGCAAGTACCTAAATCTGCTAAGGTGAAAAACAATTTAAATATCGAGTTTCATTTAAATGCGAAATATTTTACAAGCTTTTACTTGACTTGCGATTGCCAAATTAAATCTTCCATTTAAAAACTTGTGTTAATAATGATGTATCATTTATCAAAATCGGTAGAGTCGTTGAGTAGTTACGAGCGGATATAGGAACGGATGTGTTTTACCTGTATATATGTACATACATGCATACATACATACAGGTCAAACCCATAACCCTCCTTTGGGCTTCGCCGCAGTCGGGTAAAAAAGCAAATATTGTATGAGAGTTATAAATAGGGATTACGATCTACTATTATTTTTATTTCAGACAATCCGAGTCGATGAAAGGAGCTGTGCCGCAGGAGTGCAATTGTGATGGTTTGATAGACAGCATAATCCAGATCAAAGAGTTATCAACGATCACCCTTGATGATACGGGAGTCTACTTTGTGCCAGCAGAATTGGACTTGTTCCAAGAGCAGTTCGTTTCTGAGCCTTTCTTCATTTCCAACCCAGCAAAATTAGTTCCAAAAACCAGAATTAGCAGAATTTATAAAGAAGCCGACACCTTCAAGGATAATGATGATGAAGGGGTTGATGATCTCACACCAGCGCAGAGTGCACATGTCGAAATACACAAGAAAACAGAAACCATTTCACACACAAGTATAAATCATGAATGGGGAAAGCCTCCCTTATATTTAGATCTAGAAATTGAGGAATCGACCGATAACGCGAGGGCTGCTATTCAAAAAAATACCTTAATACAAGACTTTGAATCAACGCAACAAACACTAGTAGAATGCCTCGACTTTCAAGTTATACATTACACTAGGAAATACGGATTTATTAAAGAGTTCGTGGAGTTCTGGGAGGCAAGAAATTTAAAGAAATATGAACACCTGTCTGATTTAGATATAGAGGCAGAGATGCAGAAATATTGCAGTGAATCTGAGGCTATAGTACAACACAGTCTACAGGAAATAAAACAGGGACTGCCCAAAAAAGTATCTCTTTCCAGGTCTGTACAGGAAAATGAAGATAGTGTCAATAAAATTAACGGCGAGACTAACATTAACGCAACTTCCTTAGCCGACTTAGCAGGTGCAGATAATTCAACGTCCCTGACTACATCTTCCCCTCTTTATAAAATTGCCACAGAACACTACCCTGTGTTGGAAAACGCCACAGAAATATACGACTCCACCTATGATCCAACCGAAGATTGGCCTTTCATCAATGCAACTCCCACTCCTATCTTACATGAGGAAAATACATACGAACTATACCAAAGTCCCAGACCCACTACAGAGTCTAGCATAACAATTATTACCACTGAAAATACTGAGGTAGTGAACAATCCAGAGAAATCTATAAATCCAGTCGGCCCGTCTAAAAAAGTTATGGAAAGAGATGCAGAACATGATTTAGACACTATGGCTTCCGAAGATAGTTCCTACACATACAGCCCTGCTACAACTATTGAGATTAAAACGTCTGATGACGTACAACTCTCAGAGAATAGCACAACTTTCTCCCCTACTCTATCTACCCCATTGAGTTCAGAAAAATCTCTTGGTAATGAAAGTGCTACTACAGAAATAAATATTTCACATGGCCGAACGTTGAACGATATTGTTACTTCTGACATTGCAGTTACTGGCGCTTATTCCCAAGTACGTAATATATATACGGAAAAGGAGACAGAAATACCTAAAATAATCACCAAGGAATGCCAAAATAATACAGTTCAAAGCACCATAGATGGCAAAGAAGAATTACCGAATAATGATTTTATTGATTCCACAACCGCACAATCGGAAGATTTTAAGACAAGGACGAGTAAAAATAACGATATTAAATATGATATAACAGGAACACTCTTCTTTGTTTCCGAGAGAGAGCTCGTGCCAGTACGCTTTATGCAAAAGGGTACTGGTCCTATTAGTTTAGGTCTTGATGCCGCCGCACTTTGCGATAAATTAGTTCGCAAAACGAACCAAACATCACATTCAATGGCTGCTTTATGTGATTATTTACAAAGGACCCAATATTTACGAAAATAGTAACTTGTTGTACCCACAGGTTGCGCTTTAAATATACGTTTTTCGGAAATGCTATTTTATTCTTTTCATTTCAGGCATTCATGATTTAATTTTTTACAGGTAATCTTTTTCTAAACCGACTTAAACTCGAGTGTTAACCCAATATTAACCCCATTTTTGAATCAACCAAAATACCTACCCTGTATAAAGAGAATAAGAGTCAGTGACAAATAAGTTTCTGTCAAAAAATGGTTTTTTAAACAAGCTTTTATTGCTGACTGTACTTTTTGTGTAATCGCAAACTGCAAGTCAAAACTAATCAAATGAGCCCAAACACGGTAAATTTATCTTGTGTAATTTAAATGATCCTACCATCCGGGTCCGTCATCAGACCAGCATCATGTCATAATAATACTGCATTGTCATCTGATTTAGGTACATATCCTTGCAAAATTCAGCTCAAACGCAAAGTGGCTCAAATTAACTTGCAAGATTTGATTACAGACACACATACGTCAGGACAGGTGAAATTAATAAAAGCTTGTAAAATATGCATATACCTTTATTCCCTTATTGCATTGGACAAATAATGTGTGCATATTTTTGTTGCATACTGTACCAGCGTTGCCAGACGTCCCGATTTTTAAATCAAAATTAAATGTCCCGCGCGGGACACGCTCAGTCCCGGTTTTCGGGGATAACTCGACCGTGCGTGCAGCGTGCTGAGGAAGTGCGGGCGGGTTGCATAGACAAGTAATTTAAAACTCAAATATTTAAAAACCTCTGATTATATACGTTTTTTTACTATGACCCGCTTTCGACGAAAGAATCCCGCTTTTTACTCAAAAAGTTTTAAAATCCCGACTTGGCAAAAAGAAATCTGGCAATGCTGCTAAGAACCCTAAACTTAAGTATTACTAAGGAAAAGACTAGCATTACTGTTGAGTAAAGTGTGGATGGTGGAACGGAGCACCCAAACAGAATACCCTTTTGTTATAGTTATCCCTTTCCCATGCTTAGCCCATATCTTAGAGTACCTTTCACTGAAACAAAAAATGGAGTTGGTGATTTTTTTCAGACCTAGCACAAATTTTCCAATAAAAATTTAATAAATACCAGAAACCAGAATATTCCCGCATCTTCATCAGCGAAGGTGATTTAACCCTAACCCCCTTAGATCAGAGTCAGATAAATGGTATCCAACAACACACTCAGCTAACTGGGTGGCAAAAATGGCTGTAATCTGTCCAGCTGTTTTGTGATGTGGCAACAAGCATACCAGATGAAAATTGAATTGATTTTCAGGCCTTCAAATAGCCTATTTCAGTTTATTAGTTTTCAGTAAACCCTCCATCATTGTATACAGGGTGGGAGGGACTATACCGACATACTTTAGCCATAAATTCCTGGTGGTGTGACGAGTAAATAATGTTATATCAACATGGGTCGAATATTGTCATTTTACATTAATAGTTTTATGGAACAAAATAAATCAGTAAATTAAGCCCCTCGTTATAAACATGTCCTTACTGGCTGAAAAGTTATCAAAAAGAAAAAAAAAACTAAAATGGAAACGAAAGGTCAATTTTTTGGCCTCATAGTCGCTTACCATCAAATACTGCGAAGGTTAATTCTTGTATAGTTAAAGGATTTTAAAAAAATAGTAAAGGTATCTTAGTCACATTTATTAGGGCTTGTTACACACTTGGGATTTTTCATTTACAAAATAATGGATATCTCGGAAAGTAAGTGTTTTTCGACTATACATCACATAACATTTTTTACTCCTAATAGTTGTTAGAATCTATAGTTAAAGTTTGTCGGTATAGTCCCTCCCACGCTGTATATATTCCTGGGCAACTATGGCCACTTTCCATCATCATTCCATATAATTAACCCATCCTGCATCCCATTATCTATTATCCAACATTGGATATTAAAAATATATATATATAGAACTTTCTTTATACATGCATAGAATTGAATTTTAAATACAGTTTAATTTGACATGACATGCCATGGGTTCAAAGCTCACACCATACTTTCACTTTCTTGTACATAGGACTCTTTTTCAGGATTACAAAGGGGTCGTCCATAAAGTATGCCACACATTAAGTGGGAGGGAGGGGTCCTAAGTTTTGTGATGTCACACTTCAAAATTAAATTACTTTAAGTGTTAAAATGCCAAATTTGGTCATAAGGTTTAAATGTGTTAAGGGCGAGTTCAGTTCATAATTTCTAGATGTAAAACTGCAAAATATGTGACGTCACGCTAGGCAAATGTGACCAACTGTGACAAGGACAGGGGAGGGGACAGAAAATCACGAAATTAGCCCAAAAAAAATTATGTTGCATGGTATCAGTGCCGGATAAAACTATAAGTGAATTAAGCCATTGCTTAGGACATCATGTCTTGACGGGCACCAGAAACAGTACCAAAAAAAATTTGGATAGGAGAGGGGGACACACAGACGTGGACTGCTTAGGGCATCAAGTATTCTTAATCCGGCACTGGATGGCATATGTGTCTATTTTCAAAGTGTTGTGTCTAAGGCTCCGTAATGCCTCTGCCGGTGCCCGCAAAACAAATGGAGCATGCCCTTACAAGGGAGAGTTATGCTTAAGGGGCGAACAAGCTCCATTTTCAAGCCCTGTTCTCAAAATAATAACTAGCGTTTGTAAAGCATTCTGTGAAAACTGTCGGCAAAATTTCCGAACCACAGCGCCAGTAGAACCAATATTTTAGGTGGTCTATTTAGGCATGTTGAAAATAAGTATTTAAAAAATATCAAGGGGTGCAACTATAATATAAAAGCAAATTTTAAGGAACTAAATACATATATTGAATTCCCGAATGTCGTATATAATTTTAACGAAACTTAGGTATGTATTCTAACGTTGAATATACCGCAAAAATTTCACAATTTTTCTTTACCCGCCACTAACAATTAACATCATAGTCATCATACTATACACAAAGAATTAATGACGCTGACAATTGTCAAATTAATTGTCACCCATTTGTCAACGCAAAGTCCATATCGTACTATATCAAATCAATCAAAAACAATATGATAAAATAAAATAATTTTATTATTAACATAAAAATATTTTCAATTGTTTTCTAACAACTGACTATGAATAAAATCACTTTAATATTATTTTGGGGTTAACAGATGGCAAGTGTTGTAGTGGATTAAAAAATGAGAATCCGCAGGTACATATTGAAATAAAAAAAACAAGTGCTTAGTGTTGTTCTAGTGGCTCTCTTTCGATAATCATATTAATCGTATGTAATGGTTGTCTAGTTAGGGCTCTTACACATAAACATGATACGATATCGCGTCGTGCTACGACACGACATCGTTTGACGTTGCGACGTCGTATCGTGGAAATCTACAAGGAGCAACGTAAAAATTCACGACAATATGTCGCAACGTGCCACGACACGATAACGCGTCGTGCTGCGACATGGCATCGTTTCACAATACGACGTCGTGTCGTGAAAACACATTTTAATTTTTAATCTTTCTACACTGACATAAAGTTCTTTTTGGTTGAATGTTTTCCACGACACTACCTCGTATCGTGATGTAGCACGTGTCGTGTCGTAGCACGACGCGATATCGTATCGTGTTTTTATGTATAAAAGCTCTTACTTGGATAGTATGATTAAAATTATTATTGAATGCGATAACAATTGTTTTTGAATAATTTTTTGTGTCATCTCCCTGCAACATTTTAACTGTATTTTAAAGGGTTGCTGAACATTCTTGAACACCTTTTATTAAGCTGTATTTATACAGAGTGGAAAGTTTTGATGAGCCCTGGAGGGGAACTACCCTAAATCCTTTAGTTACCTCATTTTACTGAAAGGAAACATCCCTTAATTTTTAAAACTAAACAAAACTGCATTCATAGATTTTTTAGATTTTCTTGAACTTTGCATTGAAATTTATGGTAAAATAAAGTTAATGAATAATTTGTGAATCGTTATTAGTTAAATGATCATTTGAGAAATGTTTATTGTGTAATGACGGTAAACAGTTTTTAATTTAACCGCCCTTTTCCATGTGTTGCCAAATTTTTAAATATATGAACGCAAATGATTTAAATTAAATGAGAGCAAGAAGATCCGCGAATATTTGATCTATGTTCTTCAAAAGCTTATGCATTTTCATCGTACTTATATATGAATATTTGACTTAGAATAGGTCGAATAAAACGCTCTGTGGCCTTACCCAGATAACAGTCTTGTAATAAGTCCCCATTCCACGTTTGTTAGGTTGTAAAATATTTTTTGAAATTGGTAATTTGAGGAAACTTTAATATGTAATGGTGACCACACTTTAAAATGACAATCGTTAAAATGATTATTTATAGAAGCAAGTATAGCCTGAGTTCCTTTGTAATATAGCAACAATATAATATCGAATGACAACTTGCGCATACAACTTTTAAATTAAAAAATTAAACTCATCGATAGTCGACATATCTGCAAAAACGAACTTCGTTTGTAACTATTGCGCGCGTCCCTAAAATCTCTCTATATTTGTCTTGTCACGATCGAAGAGCGGAACAGTTAACATCGAGGAGAGGTCGTGGAGGATTTTTACCATCTAGCCACCATCGCCGTTCGCCAATTACACCATGGCTGATACCGAAAAGGCGCCGCAGCCGCAGCCCCAACCACAACAGCAACAAGACCCAACATCCCAGCCGCAACTAGCTAAAGCGGTCAAACAAAAGCAGGTCATTGGTAAGTGCCGCTACGCCATCTTGGTTTTCGGGTGCCCGGCATTATGTTATCGAAAGCACATGGCAGCAAAAATTTAAAAATCGTGAATTTCGTAGTTATTCTTATTTAGCTTAGAATTTTAATGTTTGTTTGTGTTTGCTATAATGGAAATTCGTCTTTTGGTTATGTTTAACTTGTAGTGGGGGATAGAGTAGCAATCTTATTGATCGAATGTTGACCCCGGCGCACTATCTCGCGTGGATACCTGGTGCATCGCGACGCATGCTAAATCAATACTGGAGATGCGTCCCCTCCTCTGATTTGAATTCGGCGCAGAGGAATATGATTTAGTTACAGATTGAACTTATTTATGTCTACCTATAATGTTACTTGGTTGTGTAATGCATGCGAGAATATCAAATAGGATTCTTACTAGTACACTGATACGTCGTAGGTTCACATTCTGCAAATAGATCAAGGTCTATTGAATGGATAAAATATGGTTCATATTGCAACACCATAGTGGTTACAGTAATGTAGCTATTAGAAGCAATCTTTGTTTGCAAACAGTAAACAATCGTGCAATTAACTGAAGTTAAAAGTTAGGCTAGGACATTTAAAGCTGGCATGAACGCACGACGCCACTCTTTCGATGCTGTGTGGATATTTGAAAGTTCACACAGTTTGGCTGTTGGTATTTGACATCATATACAAATGACAATATGCAAACTTATCATAACTTGGATATAAAAAAAGCTTTGATTCACCCTTAGTAGAAAACAATTTGTTAGAACACATGTGTTGTTCCAAAAATAAGAATATGTACTAAGCAACAGTATACAAAAAGTAGGTTTATCTTAAAATCATATACATATTATTGCAATATTTGTTGTGGCCAGTCAATAACTTTGTATCAAAAGTTGTATTAATATTCTATTCTTTTTATAGCTGAAAAAGTATCCGGCACCGTAAAATGGTTCAACGTCAAGAGTGGATATGGTTTTATTAACAGGTAATTAGTTGATTTATTTTATATTTACCTTATAGGTATATTATTCAACTTGTGTGCTAGTGTCAAATCTTACTTTTCTTGAAAAGATTTAATGCGCCAGTGTGAAAAATATGCGGTATTTGTCTTTAATTAGTTCTGGGTTTACTGCCGGAGAATCTCTTTATTGCCGATAGGTATGACGCTACTCACGTGTTTGACGCGTGCCTACATTCCACTGCCAATTACGAATTGACAAAATGCACCAATTTGCTGGCATTGTGAACCTTCTATTCACAGTTATACTGTATATGAAGTCTCACCCAGTCAGTTTTAGATTAGCTGCCCGTTTGTTTTTAGCTATCAATGCGTTTTAAGTTTACTTATCATTATTCTTTTTTCCAGGAACGACACTAAGGAGGATGTTTTTGTACATCAAACTGCAATTGCCCGGAACAACCCACGCAAGGCTGTGCGCTCAGTCGGAGACGGTGAGGCAGTGGAGTTTGCCGTGGTCGCCGGGGAAAAAGGCTACGAAGCAGCTGGAGTCACTGGTCCCGGCGGCGAGCCAGTAAAGGGCTCGCCCTATGCAGCTGACAAGCGCCGCGGTTTCCATCGCCAGTCAGTATTGCATTTAAATCTCATCACTTTAATGGATAAATATGTTTATGCTCATTTCAAAGTCAATATTCAAATTAAACCTATGTGCTAGGTATTACCCCCGTCAAGGCGGCGGACGTGGCGGTGAAGGCGCTCCACGCAGAGGTGGCATGGGACGCCGCGGACCCCCGCCCACCCAGGGGGGCGCCCAGGGGGATGAGGGACAGGAGGGAGGCAGTGCACCGCCTCAGCGCAGGTATGAATGAAATAGAAACCACTTCTTCATCTTTCCCTCATTACTGAGGATCACGACCATTTGTTTGACTCAAATACAAATCGAGGAGCCTTATAAAGTTCTAAATTAAGCTGACAATCATTATGGTACTCATTGCAGCATGCTGATTGAAGTAAATACTTTGATGCGCTTTGAGATAATAAAGGGATACTACGATAGCTAGAAAAATGAAATTTTAGGGCCCTAGGGTACTATTTGGGTACTATTTTTTGAGATACAAAGTGTTTCCAAAAACAAAGCCGTTCCAGAGATACAAACGGTGTACGCCAGCTTGACGCCCGGCAGCGTACACCGTGAACAGGCCTTATATTTCAGAAAGTTTAAGGGAACTATTTTTTTTTCACCTAGGTATTTCGTTGGTACTATTTGGGTAATATTTATTGGCTGCATCAGATCTGAATATCTTTCGGTGTACGCTATCTTGACGGACACAGGAAAATGGTGTGCGTTGGTGTGAATGCGTTAATTAGAAAAGTCCACGAAACGCTTGACCATTGTATATAACATAACATTTAATGTAACTTCAACGACCGTCATACGCCTGATGCAAAATTACCCTTTCACATGTGTGATTTAGAAAAAAATGCGTATTCAAGCTCCTTATTTGTGCCGCAAAAAATATCTGTAAATAAAAATGCAAAAGGACAGTTTAATATGAGGTCCACGGTCCAAACTAAACACAGACAAGGGGTTTAAAGCAACCAGGTTGTAAATTTGTAGACTAAAAATACATAACATTAATGTTTCTATGGTGTTGCAATGTAAGTTTCTTCTATGTAGTTTAAACACGTTGAAGGGTTTAACATTCGTCATAATTAACTCATTCGATAAAAGTAGACAAACTTTCAAAACTCTCACAAAATGGTTGAAATGAATTTATTGTTTATAGTTACTTCCGTCGTAACTTCCGCGGCGGACGTCGCGGAGCCGGCCCGGGCCCCATGAATCGCGGCGGAGGCGGCTACCGTCGCATGCGCCCGCGCAACAACTACCAGGGCCAGGCCCCGGGCCAGGGGCCGGCTGGCGGCGCTGGTCAGCCGCGGCAGAACGGTCAGGAGGGTGATGCCCCAGCCTCTACGTCATCCCCGCAGCCGCAGCCGACTCAACAGGCCAAGCCCAAGAGCACCAAACCTTCGGGCACTACCATCGAGACTACCACCAATGAGAGCCAGGCCTAAACACCCGGCATCATAGTGTGGCACAACCCCTTGTAGTGCATGTTAATTCTAGCTGTGCCACACTCCATCACAATTTACTGTCTGTTCAACCAGTGTTGTTTCAATGTTGTATCAGGCTCTGATAAATGAGATCTTCGTAATTATAACAACAAGTTTATCTTTCATTGATGTATGGTGGGGAGGTACAATAAAAAAAAGAACTGCAAGTATCATGGATTTAAGATGTGATATTTTATTAATAAAAATTAATTTATTGTTCTAACTTTTGAAATTTTGCATTTTTTTACTTGCAGTATTTTTTCTTTGTCCATATGTTTAGTATTTCTGATTTTGAATCAAATTTACTACGAGGACGAATTTGTGCAATTAACGTTTGATATAATAAGGGATATGCAGGTCCAGTGCCCCAATTGAGTAACGTAAGAAACTTTTGTTACAAGTTTTTTTTGTGCTGCATGTTACGGACTATGTTTTTTTTTTTAATATTAGTAGTACTGTACCCACTCAGAAGATTAAAAACTTCTTTATACCTGTGTGAAACATATTTTATTTTAAGATCCCTGAAATACTCTTAGTACAGAAGATAGATTAATAGAAAAGATAAGTTCCCGATTCGTCGAATTCTTGTGTCACTGGATTCTTATTTGTTTTGTATTACATAGTTTTATTTCATTTTCTGGAACTAAAAAAAATCCGACGAATCGGGAACTAATAGAAACGATATTTGCATCCCTGGAACTTTCGCATTAGTTTGAGAATCTGCATCCACAATAAAACAGCTGAGTTTTTACGGATATAAAGTATTTACATTCGCGAATGGCCAAGCTGTTTTTTTCATTCCTCAAAATTCCTGATATGAACTTGGAGATAAATCCTAATCAATAACCACCGCGTTAGAGAGGATATAAAGTATTGCCTGGACGCACTCGTTTCAATGGATCTGTAATTGCAGTAAAAGAAAAAGCTGAAACCTGGCAGACTTGATCATTCGAAATAAACGTGTGCTACACAGACCAGAAGAATGTGCTACTTTGCCTCAGAGCCACCATAATGAAATTAGTACATTACACAACTAGGGTGGTAATACAAAGAAAGGCCGATATCGCAGAAGTTTGCGGCCGGAGCTGCAAACGAGGGACGTAAATATGCGATAAAGCGCTTTCTTTATTACCTCCCGTGTTGTGAAGATAATTTTATGTCTACCTACACTTAGCCACAAAGCGGCTTTCCGCACGCGCAGCGTCCGGAAAAAGCCACTATGGCCAGTACCTCTAGCACAACTGTGACACGCGACTCTTTGTCGCGCGACAAATGCTACCTATCTCTTTCCACTCAATATAGTGTGACAGTGACAGGTGATGCTCTGTCGCGCGAGAAACGAAGTCGCGGCCAGTTATGCTAGACGTACTGGTGTGGCATAATAGTATTTTATGCAACAGTTGTATAAGAAGGTTCAAAAAATGCGAATTGCGTGAGTTGCGATACGAGCCGCGAATGCGGCGAGTATCGCAAATAGAGACGCAATGAGCGTTTTTTGACTTAATTATACAACGTTGCATACAATACTTTTTCTACGACTAGGCTAAAATATAAAATACATGGACGTCACGCGTGTCTCGTCCGGTCTCTCCGAGTGTGTACAGCCGGCATGACAGTTGTGTCTATGGTAAACTTTTTTTTGATATGGCTGGTGACACGATGTGACGATAATTAAAATACTTTTTTTTATGTTGGCATCAATTAATTTAATTCGGAAAGTTTTGTTTTTCTGATGAATCGTAGGAATTTAATTGTTTGTTAAGTTGGTAGTTGTGAATTTTTATCGTGAAGTTAGAATTGAGCGCTTAATCCTTGACCTAAGTTTAACCTACATTTAGAAGTCTGTGGATGCTAGCAATAACGTAAAGTGACTATAACGATACTAGTGCTGTTATGGGGAATAGAGTATAGACTTATCTGAACTCATATTATGTATGTTCTTATATTAGTGTTCGTGACCAAGTAAAAGACAGATAACAGTACAGGAGTAGGAAAAATAATTTTCAACACACTTGCTCATAAAGTCGCTCTTATTTCGTGGTTCTTACGCGCGGAACGCAGCTTATTACACAAAAGTGCTTTTTACTTTACATTACATTACCACACAAGTGCATAATAGTACGTTACACAACTAGGGTGGTAATACAAATAAAGGCCGAGATCGTAGAAGTTTGCAGCCCGAGCTGCAAGCGGGGGACGTAAATATGCGATCGAGGACTTTCTTCATTACCTCCCGTGTTGTGTACGTCATTTTATGTCTACACTTGGCTAAAAAGCCACTTTTTGGCCAGGTGTGGCATAAAAGTATAAACGACATCAGAAACACTATTTTGTAACTAGTTTTCGTCACCGCAGTCTTCCCAAACCGGGGTTAGAAATTATTTACGAGTACATAGTACACTGTGTATTTGTATAAAATAATTACTTGTCTGTTTTTTATTTGTCCCTAATAAAAATTGTAGATATACAATATTAATCGAACAATAATTTATTAATCCGTCGGAGTTTTGCAAAAATAACTACTTTGAAAAAAGATTTATTTGTGAATTGAACATTTGTTAAATGATTATTTAACATTTAATATGTTTGCAAAGTGTTACATTTGCTGAATGTACATTTGTCAAATAATCATTTATAAAATGAGGATTTTGAGAAATGGTACCTATGTTTGTGAAATGAATAGTTTGTGAATCGTTATTTGTTAAATGATCATTTGTGAAATTACGGTAAACCAAACAAGTAATACTTAAAACGTAAATAAACAGTTTTTGAAAATGTTGTTTATTTATCTGTTTGTTCGTTCGCGCATCACGTAAAAACCACCGGGTCGATTTTCATGCAATTTTAAAGGGAACGTGCACGACGAAGGTGCTGCCAGCTGGTGCCGTCATTGACGGCCCGTCAATCTAAATCAAGTACCCGCTCGCCGACTACTACTTAAACAGACAACAAGACGACAACCCGAACGGCGCCGGGTCCACTCCACGTGCACGCCGTCGTCTCCGCCGGCGGGGACGGCCGCCGCGGTAGTCCCACACTAAATCCTCTCGACATCACATAAAAACTTACCTTAGAACCACTACCTACAAGACGAACTACTGTATCACATGTTCGCTAGGTACACTCCCCACTTCAGTTCGAGTGTCCTTGCACGCCGATGAATAACTCCCGTGGTGCCGAGGTTTTGCCGAGGCATGCCTACCGCCACGAAGACCGATAGTTACAACAGCTCAAAGAGCTAGCATTTGTTCAAGAACAAAAAAAAAAGTACCCGCTCATGCTGGGGCCACATTGACGGAAACGCCGTTAATTTATTGGGATGAAGGACGATTAACGTCAGTGTAGCTACGACTTACTATACTATATTTGACATTGACACTTGCATATTGTTATTGACATTGACAACTTGATTTGACAGAGGTGATAGTTTCCTTTATTGTCCACCCTTGTCTCTTTTGTCGTTTAGTGCTGCCACCTATAGTTCGTGCACGTTCCATATAACCCCGGTTAAACATAGGACACTTTATCTGCCTAAGCCGAAATAAAAAAGAGACATTTGACTTATTTAACCTGTGCGAACGGGTTCACTAGTATGAAATAAAGAAATAACGCATTTGTGGCAACACTGGCATATGTGAGGTAGTGGGTACAGCCGATAGCGCGCTGCGCGTGCGGTACGAAACGCATCCTCGAGACAACCAGTCGAGTCGAGCGCGATCGAACCATTGGTCAACAACGCGCGCGTAGTTTTAAAACTTATGAACAATTACGCGTATTAGTACCTTGGTTTAAAACTATAAAACGGCGTATAAGTGTTGATTTACAAAAGAAAAGTTAGTGTAGTTTTTAAAGGTATGGCTTTAGAAGTATTTATTAATTTAAATCTAGCTAGCATTTTAATTTATTCTGAAGTGGAACTTTCACTCGCTTTGCATAACATTTGTTTGGCAATAGGTACTTGGCAGTCATGGTTAATAGCGAATTAGCGAAGTATTTTGTATATTTATAATTATTGTT
Organism: Eudemis profundana; assembly: GCA_947034925.1. NCBI lineage: Eukaryota > Metazoa > Arthropoda > Insecta > Lepidoptera > Tortricidae > Eudemis > Eudemis profundana. The sequence goes on from OX344794.1 coordinate 36,589,019, forward strand.
ATTTGTATTTTATGTATACTACTAAGTTGAACATCATCCCGTTACTTGTTGTTCTGCAAATTTAATTAGGTACGAAGAGAAGGAATACACTTAATTTATACGTAGGCACACTAGAAGTCACTTGCAACTTTGCTTGTGAAGGTGAAAATGATCACGGCCTTCCTATTTCTTCACCGTAGTCGAGTCTGGAACTGGTTAAACTCCGGTCATCCTCTTGACGTGATATGGACAAATACATACACGTATACATACAAAAAATATCAATTAAGGCAGTCGTTATGTATATATATTTATGTTACTTTTATTTCGATAAAGTTGATGTCGTTCATATGAAATGTCCCCTTGTTCTTCGTACATAACTAGCTATGTACAAAGAAAACATATTCTTCTTACAAAACCGGGTAATGTGCTGAGAAACTTACCTTCTTTTTACATTACTAGATTTAATGACAGTTATGTACGAGGAATTATAAATTCTTCCTACATAACCCGGTTTTGCACGAAGAAATTGCTGTTCCTAGATTTGCTACAACACATAAGTCCCAATGACAGTTTGAATTTTTTTTTTCGAATACTTGACACGAACTATAAGTAGGTATTCCATAGTTTATTAGTCCACAAGAGCTCTTAGTCAATGTACGTTCACAGTCTCAGATTTTAATTAAAAGTGTTGTGAATGCTCCTGAACCGCAGCAGTCGCTCGGCAGGTTTATTATATTTATTGCTTACTCGGAGAACTCCTTGGGTTTGTAAAAGGGACAGCAATTTCTTTGTACAAAACCGGGTTATGTGGGAAGATTTTATACTTCCTCGTACATAAGTACATAACTGTCAGTGTATCTGGTAATGTGCAAAGAAGGTAGGTTTCTTGGTACGTACATTACCCGGTTTTGTATAAAGAAAAAATATTCTTTGTACAAAACCGGGTAATGTATTATTTTTTCTTTGTACATAGCTAGTTATGTAACTCAGTTATGTACAGTCAACAACTTTTCGTATGTCATAATTAATTACCTTTAGTTCGTGTCATTTCCAGTAGCAACCAAACCTTACATTATCATCAACTCGTTTGAAATGCAGTAATTATGTATTCCATTATGTTTCCTCTGAATGTACACTTACAAGCCTCTTTTATTACCTATCGATTAATTATGACAAATAAAAGCAAACCGCTAATGTTCCAAAGAAATGTAACCAATAATTTTAAATTCAGAACAAAATCCAAGCAAAGCTATTTGAAAACTGATTCAGAACAAAATCTAAAAAAGCATAAGTAATCTCTTCTTTATTTTCTATTGACACTATTAGATAATAAATGGGATGCATCATCATCATTAAAAAAATTACAAGTCTCGCAACCTCTACTACCTACTTGCCGCTAAAAATTGGGAGATAAAGTAAAATAGAAAAACCAAGTCGGATAATTTATGACCTTTTTGTAAGTGGTATTCCTTTATTTATTACATTCCAATTAATTCGAACTCAATTTGCAAGTTGAACTACAAAAGAAACTTTGTAATTAAAACGTATCAAGTCATAAAAAAACCTAAAAATATTGCAATTTCAGTCACCTTTCAAAGACATAAACTGCTTAAGTAAGTTTGTAATGGTATACAAATACATGCATGTATTTGTATACCATTACAAACTTACTTAAGCAGTTTATGTCTTTGAAAGGTGACTGAAATTGCAATATTTTTAGGTTTTTTTATGACTTGATACGTTAAACACTAATTATGTTTAAATTTGGAGCTTGTGGGACTGTGGGTCTGCTAGAAGTACCTTAGAGTTTTGTTGATCAGTCGGTCAGTGAGTGTGTCAGTGACAAAACTAAGTAACTTTGACGGGCAATAAATAGTTCTTCAACCACAAGTTCAAATTGAATGTTATTGAGAATATATCTAAGTCATATTATGCCCTATATGTATGTTACTGAAAATTCAGCTTTAGCCAGCACAAAATTACAGGAGGTTGAAAATGGCTTCGAGAAAAGGATGGTACGGCCGTGGCTTTATATTGCTCGACGAGGCAGGGGCACTACCGTGCCCCCAAATATATAATAACCCATTAAATGTGTCGCATGTGTGTGTGTAATTTTTTCTGTGTTTTTGTGGCAATAAATGATTTTACTATTTTTAACCGACTTCCAAAAGAAGGCCGGTTCTCTATTCGTCTGAATGTTTTTTTTTTTTTGTATGTTTGTTACGCGATTACTCGAAGACGGCTGGACCGATTTGAAAAATTCTTTTTTTGTTTGAAAGGGTATACTTCCGAAATGGTCCCATTGCAACCAAATCAGGATCTGATGATGGGATCCTGGAGAAACCGAGGGAACTCTTCAAATATTAGAGGCACACATATAGCGATTTCGGTATTTTTCGTAGTTTCTTGTCCATTTCTTACTAGCAATAAGTTTTTAGTGTTAACCGACTTCAAAAAAGGAACAAATGTTTATGTATGTTTCTTCCCCGATTACTTAAAAACAGCTGGACCGATTTGGAAAATTATTTTTTTGTTTGAAAGGGTATACTTCCGAGGTGATTCCATTGCAACCAAATCAGGATCTGATGATGGGATCGTGGAGAAATCGAGGGAACTCTTCAAATATTAGAGGCACACATATAGCGATTTTGGTATTTTTCTTAGTTTCTCGTGCACTTCTTATTAGATATAAGTTTCCAGTCTTAACCGACTTCAAAACAAAGATCAATTTTTATGTAGGTTTGTTCCCCGATTACTTGAGGCTAGACCGATTTGGAAAAATTTTCTTTTAACTAAATAGACTTTAGTCTATTTGGTTAAAATAGTATTTTTACAGCGCCACTAAAAATTTAAAAATAAAGTAAATTTTTAAAACAAAAAATAAAAACCGGCTTCCAAAAACTTAAACTAAAAAGCAGAAAATAATATGTTAATTACCCGAAAGAAATGGATAATCAACGATTCATATATACATATACAGATATTTATAGTTTTTAACCTGCTTTTTTGAAGTCGGTGCCAGCTAAGGATAAAAGGAGCTCAGCATAGCCAGCTTTGCGTGGCAGGCACCGACTTCAAAAAAACAGGTTAAAAACTATAAATATCTGTATATGTATATATGAATCGTTGATTATCCATTTCTTTCGGGTAATTAACATATTATTTTCTGCTTTTTAGTTTAAGTTTTTGGAAGCCGGTTTTTATTTTTTGTTTTAAAAATTTACTTTATTAAAACAAAAACTGACGTTTCACGAAAACAGTACACGTCTGTCATTGCGATATGGATGTTTATCCGAAATAAAGTATTTGAATTTGAATCGCATACATGTGTCTCAGGTAATTGGATATTATATACCTAATAAGTCTTTCTTCTCGTCTGGCATATACTGTTTAAATAGGTTAGTTTGTTGGTTACATTTCTTTGGAACATTGGAAATTGAAATTGAAATCATTGATATATTGTGAGTTAGTTACCTACAAAGATCTTATTATTATGTCAGTTTGGTGCTTAAATCACAATCAAACGCAATGCGGCGTACCATAATTACATTTATGCCACACTTGGCCATAAAGTGGCTTTTTCCGCACGCTGCGCCTACGGAAAAAGCCGCTTTCTGGCCAAGTGTACAGATAAAATGATTTACACAACACGGGAGGTAATAAAGAAAGCCCTCGGTCGCATATTTACGTCCCTCGCTTGCAGCTCGGGCCGCAAACTTCTGCGATCTGGGCTTTTGGTTTTATTACCACCCTAGTTGTGTAATGTACTAATAAAGGTTATGTTATGATTACGTTATAAACAAACTTAACAATTCATAAATTTGCATCATACTAATTAGACTAACATTACATTTCTGACAAAAAAATATAATTACCTATAAGCCCTAACATAAGTAAATAAAGATATAGGTACAATAATAATAGCTACATGGTTTCTATTTCAGCCGTATTCACCTCAAAATGATAGCTTATTTTATAGTAGGATTTCTCTAATCACCATTTGTACAGTTAGCGCTTGTAGGGGGGAGAGGCATACAAAATGACATACTAGTTATAAAATCAGTCAGCAAATCTTTATTTATCAGCAATATTTAACACTTAGGGTACCTGTATATTCTTTGGTTCATTACCTAGTTAAAATTATAAAGATCAATCAAACTAAAACAAAAACAATAGAATTACAAAAAAAAAGAAAAAGTTAAACAAAATCCGTTTTGTCCGCCCTAGGCGGGTAAAATGACACACGTGGTGTGGACAAAATGGCATACCAATTTTGTACCGAAAATCTGTCGGTTGCCTACGTGCAGAGTTCACACGTAAAACGCTTTGTCTTTTTCGGAACATCTGCACACGATGCATTCATTATACATACATACCTTTTGCAGTTGGAATTAGGAGTTTATTTTGTTCTAGTGCATGTCTTCTAAGAGTCGACTGTGGGACGTTAAACATTTTTGAAGCCAATAGCCAGCCCATTTCATTATTCTTCACAGCTTCAATAGCCTTTTCCATGGAGGTTTTATCCCAACCTTGTCGGTCTGTTTTCCTAGAATAGTTTCGAGGCATGATATTGTATGACATAGAATGCTATTTTACCCGATCAAGGTGTATGCCATTTTGTCCACTTCATAACCTCCAACATTATAAAAAAATAACTAAAAATGTAAATAGAGTTTTAATACTTCAATATATTCTCGACGTTGTTTAGTAATATTACAATAAATTAATACTAATAGAAACAAAAGAACGTAAAAAAGTACTTAATTTTACCAAGACACAAAATCCATCTGCGTAAAACTTGTGACTGCCAAAATTATACAAACATCCCCCCGCACCAGCACCACGCGACCCACCGGACGCGACTACCGTCTTCACAGGTTACGATCTGTTACTAAGCGGCTCTCTAGCGGCCATTGCGAGAGCTAGTATGTTTGTGGTTTAGGAGAAACGGAAGTGTGCCATTTTACCCGCCTATGCCATTTCGTACACCTCTCCCCTACTCGGGAAATTCTGAAGTCTTTATGCTATTCGGCAAGTGAAGTGAGTGATTAAATATGCGAACAGACATAATATACAGTATAGGTACTTTTCCTAGAATACGCTGTTTTATGGTGAGTAGTGAGTAGTAGGGATAACACAAGTTAAGACCATGTAGCCTAGATGTAGGCCTTGGATTGGATGTCTCAACCTTGAACTTATATATGTTTCTTTTCACATATACACAGACTTCATATATGTACCTACAGTGAAGGGACGGTTAATATTTCTAGCTGCCTAAATAGTTGCTTACAAGAATTTCTTTGTTTAGTGCCACAGATGATTCTAATAAACTTTTTTTGAACTTTAAATACCCGGTTTATGTCTTTACAGTTTCCCCATAAGATTACCTATGCCATAGCGCAGGGTTGACATTACATGACCATGAAAAGCTAAAAACGATGTCTGTTTGGTAGCAATATGCTTCAATTTACGCAGTGCAAACATAAACCGGTTTAATTTACTAACAATATGTTCCATATGTATGTACCGTCCAGTTGTTATGACATCTAACATCACGCCCAAAAACCGTAATGTCTTAACGCTCACTATACGGACACTGTTATATGCGATTTCAATTTCCCTTGGTTTACCCTGGGGAGCATGAAATTCCATATAGTGAGTTTTATTTAAATTAAGCTTGAGTTTGTTACTAGTTAACAATAGATTTACATCACGAAAGACCTTGTTTAGTTAGGATTCATAGGTATCCGGATTTTTACAACTAACAACGATTGAGCAGTCATCGGCAAAGAGCGTTACTTTGTGTTGTGATATTTGGGAGATCATTTATGTACACGAGGAATAGCAGAGGTCCAAGTATACTTCCTTGCGGTACGCCTTGTGTGACAATTTCAGGCAGTACTACTATTTTCTGTCTTCTGTTTCCTGTTCACCGGATATGATTTAATCAAATCAGCACCTGTCCGACGTATACCATATTTATACAACTTGTCCAAATGTATGTCGTGTTGAACATAGTCTTTTTATTAATTACTACAATGAGTATTTACATTAATATTTAAAAACTGTTTGTTAAATGCATTTGCGATGCGATCTCCCGAGGAAGTTTGTTTATATTTGTCACATAATATAATATATCGATAGATAATAAAAGTGGCTTGTAGGTGCATGTTCATAAGAAACATAGGAGGATACATAATTATTGCATTTTAAACGAGTCGATGATAATGTAAGGTTTGGTTGCTACTGGAAATGTTACAAACCAAGGATAATTAATTATGGCATACAAAAAGTTACTTCATTTTGTAAGATTAACATGGATACATCTCTTTGTAGTTGACTGTACGAAGAACAAGGGGAAATGCCTGGTTTTGTAATTATACTATTGTATAAAAAAAAATCATACACAGGTGATTTAACACAGCGCGGGTCGCGATAAGCGTCCTCTGTTAGTTTTTGTGTAAGGTCAGTCGGTACTCGCTGGTTGACATTCTATGGCCTCTACTGACTCTCAGCTAGCGATTGCTCACTTAGCCGTTGAATGCAATCTTAAATGCTCTCCGAGGCTTGTACCTACACCTATCTCCATCGCGTGAACACTGAAGGTTATAAACGCCGGTTGATAGCCTTTATTTCGGTCACAACGTAATTTCGCGTCCTTTAAGTTACATGGATTGTAGACTGCGAGTTCGGGAGTTAAGGTAGGACTGTCGGTCCTTACCTATGCGAGTCTTGGGCCCTCTTTCTTACTTACCCTAAAATACGAGTACCCTTACCATAACCGTTTGAGCAGTACTTAAAAAATCATAATGCCACCTGGACCTTTAAAGTCCAGTCCGACTCTATCGGGAGTTGTCGAAGAGAAGTTTTTTCCCCTAGGCTAGGCTATCAGATATTATGCTAAGTTCATTTATTTCTGTACTTTATTGAGTTTTAAAATTAGTACGACGTATAATTTTCCGTTTAAGGGCCGTTTTCCTTGAAATCTCATGACGGATAACGTACGATATTTCTGATCTTAAATAAAACTAACTATTTAATTTTCTGAATTTTATTGCAAAATGTTTCTGAAAGATGTCCATTTATTTTTCTGCGCATTGAGTGTCAGGTAGATATGTATCGGGAAAAAGGACATTGTCCCCCTACAATAAGCCCGAAGTGCTCTAAGCAATATTCAAACGTCGTAGATTCGACTCTTTTTCGAGCTCATGCCGAAATTTTCTCTGGACTTCCTGTTCCCTCGTGCCACTGATCTTAGCCTCTCTTGTAATTTAACTGTCATGGAACGCATGGTATTGGTCCTTCGCAACATGGTACTATCCTATAAATAAAGCCAAAATTAAATAGACGTCTATGGCCCTTATCCCACCGCCGGTGAGTAATACTCGTTTACTTTAAATTGGGCGAGTTGCATTAGGTACATTGTGGATCTGGTAAGGTCGATCGATCACAGTGTACCTCGACAGCCCGCAATTAACTTTTACTCACCCAATTTTACTCGCTTACTCGTCGGCGGTGGGACAACTGCCTATAGACGGATGTTAGAATATTGCACCACCTCTATTTTTATTAGTGAATGTGCAGAGTAGAATTAAGAATGTCGGTAATCTTTTACTGATCTAATACCAGCAGAAAGCCTCATGAAAGAGGGCAAAACCGTATAGGGTAAGTGCTCCAGTGAATGAACAAATCCAGTGAACGAACAAAATGCATGTTTTTGTCGTAAAATAAGATTTCTGTACCTTTCTACAACGCGTGATATTTTTTTTTCGGTTAGCAACATTATTTGACAAGTTCTGGTAGCACTTACTTCAACTCAAACGCATCAGTGTCAAAATAGCGGCGATGTAAAGTGGGCATGTGGCTGCTGTTCGTTTTTTATATGGAAGTGTAATAAGGGTTAAGGTAAACTACGTTGTGTTTAATGTGTTACTGCGTATGTCCCGTGCGTGTGCCTTGTACAGTGCGTGTTTTTTTAAGCCGTAAGGCCATGTTCGTGCCATTAATGTATAGTTTAATGTGATTTATTTTCAAATAGTGGCTTTTAATCCAGTGTTCTATAACTAGATCTCAAAATGGCTTAAATCCAATGAATGAACGGGGGGGTTCATTCACTGAAATCACGTGATTTATTGTTTGTTCAATATCTGACGTTTTAGTAGTAGTTATAAGATTTGGTTTTCTATGACTTCGATAGAAATGTGCTGTTTGACAAAAGGCCAGTGTTCGAACAAAACTTTAAATATTCAATTTTAAACAGTTTATTCAATTTTTAACAGTTTATTCACTGGCCTGAGTTTTTCAGTGAATGAACTACCGCAATGACGATAGTTCATTAATTAGTTTCCAAAAACCAGTGAATGAACTACAACATTTATTGTATTTTTCATGTTTTAGAACATGGAAACTTCAAAATCATCACACAAAAGATTCCAATATGATCAAGAATCTTTTTCGATTTTTACACCAAAATAAAGCAATATTTTTAAGGTAGTTCATTCATTGGTTTCATTTGTTCATTTACTAGAATTTTGTGTTCATTCACTGGTGATTTTCCATTTTATCCCCTACAGCTTGCTATAATTTAAAATTGTGCCGCACTACTGCAAAATAAAAGTGATTTTAGAAAACTAGAATAGTTGTTTACTCTATAGGAATAGTAATATTTGAATTGAATTACTGCTATCTGCCAAAAATATATTTTTAAAGTTGAAAATTTCCTTAAGTGTTCATTCACTGGAGCACTTACCCTATATATATAACTTTTTTAGGGTTCCGTACCCAAAGGTTGACAACGGTACCGTATTACTAAGCCTCCGCTGTCTGTCCGTCTGTCACAGGGCTCTATCTTTTGGTCCGTAATTGGTAGAGACTTGAAATTTTCACAAAATGTGTATTTCTATCGCCGGAATAAAAAAGAAAAGGGGTCTCGAGAACGCGTGGAGATATCGAGTTGAAATTAAAACCATAGTTATGCTCAGATCGACAGTCCCTTTGAAGCTGTGAAAAATCAAACTTCTAGGTAAACCTAAAAAAAGGCCGTTTATGCCGCAAAAAGCATACAATTGTCGAATTATACGTTTTTTGCGGCATAAAGGCAAAGCAACATTTATTTTAAATTAAATTAAATTAAAAATGATTTATTGCCACAAGAAACACAAACAAACAATTACATCGTATTAAATATCAAAGCTAGCTTAAACTTAAAGAAACAAGTCGGTACTGTGGCAACTGTGGTGGTGTGTGGTATTTTATAAGTAGTATACTTTCCGTTGACTTAGAACTTTGAAATTTGGCAAGTAATACCGTCTTATACAACAAGTATTTATAGGGAAAAATCTGAAAACGAATCATTTGTAATTAAATCATAAAAAATATAGTCTTTATTTAAAGTATTTGTACGGAACCCTCGGTGGGCGGGTCCGATTCTCACTTGTCCGGTTTTTACTGTAGGCCTTCCAAGCCCTGTACGTACTTTTGGAATGGGATGTTCTGTACTGGGACTCGATATTTAAACTATAATACCTATACGCTTTCCCAATGCAACATAAAAAAAGTACAAAAACCGACCAAGTGCAAATCGGACTCAAGCAGGAAGGGTAACGTAATATCATTGTACAAAATTGATTATGAACAAGCGATAGCCGTAAAAATTGTTTTCAAGATTTTATTTTGGTACTTTGTCGGCGTTATTCACATATACGTATCAATATCGTTGTCAAATTACATCAGCTTTCTTGTCGTAAGGTTCTCTATGTTAAGCCGCAGACATACAGATACGGACACATATGGTGAAACTATAAGGGTCCCTTGTCAACTACGGAACTCTAAAATTAGGTAAAGCGATAAATTTCGATCAAAAATGTATAACATTTCGATAGTAACGGAAGAAAAATACCTATGCACTTATGTAAGTTTTAATTCAGTTATCGATTCGCACGTGTTATGTGTAACTGTAATAACATCTATGCCTACTAGTAAAACTAGTAAGCCTAACTCATGTATTAACTACTGTAGACCTTTTTTATGGTACGGACTTTCGTACGTTCGTGTACGAATCCGACTCGCACTTGACCGGTTTTTAAATTCACAAAGCCCAGATTATGGTAACAATTAAATAGGTAATATAATTATGTATACATACTTGTTGGTCACCGAGCTGGTTGATTTCATTCAATTTGTGTCTGGTTAACACCTCGGTGTAGTCACATGAAGATGAATCAGAAGAAACCTGAAAAAGTTAAAGTCCTATTTTATAAACACATTGACACGTTTAGCCTAGTGGGAGTGACACCGCCTACGAAGTAGAGGTCCCGGGTTCAAATCCTGGTGAGGGCAAATATTTGTGTGATGAGCACGAGTCATGGATGTTTTCTATCTATTTAAGTATATATTTATCTATTATAAGTATGTAAATTCCTTAATTTGGGACTACTAGGTCGATTTGTGTAAGATTGTCCCCCACAATATTTATTTATTTATTTATATTTATAAAGCTCATCTTTACAATATTTAAAAAAAATCGATCTACGTATATATTTTGTATTGTTGCGATAAAGCTATCTTGCATAGGTACACTTTATTACCTACAAGTAAGTATAAAAAATCCCACCAAAACTTTTTCATGTAAAGTAACGCCAGGAGGAGTACATATTACTCGAACTGTAAAAAAGTTATGAGATCTTATGGAGAGCCTAGCCCCTAACTCTTTACGCCCTAACCTAACACTTAAACTCTCCTCATAGCGCATACTATAGCTGTTCAGACCGAATCTTCAGTCGCTATATCGTCGTATAGTATAAAGTCTTCCGCAATTTTATAGAGTTACGGCGACGTAATCCTTACCGGGACGAGTGACAACCGCTGAACTCTGCGGATATCACGCAAGCACGCCACGGGGGAGGTGAATATTGGGTCGATGTAGAGCCTGTTGTCTTCGTTCGCGTTAAATACAAAGAAGGAGCTGGCTAGAGGCGGCAGGCATTTTCTTAGACAGTGGCACGCGGCTAGTGCCACACATACAATCAGGGCTGACACGGCGAACACCGGGGGAAAGCCAAGCTTCTCCACTGACAGGCCGCACTCGGACTTGCGCTCATCAAACCTGAGGCCAATCAGTGTAAAAAGATTGTGAAAAGTGATCATTATGTCCGATATCTAATCTACACAAGCAGAAATAGCCGCGACTCACCACCAGACAAATATTTCGCACTGCATTAGATTAAAAGGGATTAGCTACTATGTACATAATACAAAGCCCTGGTAAGCTAGTGGTTCAGACCAGACATGCACCTTTTAAGCAGAGGTTGTGGTTTCGAATCCAATGCTCGTACCAATGAGTTTTTCCGATGTAATGTATGACATATGATCTGATATTCACCATTCGTTTTTCGGCAAAGGAAAAACATTGTGAGAAAACCTGCATACCTACATCTGCGAATAAATCAAATATGTATGTAGGTCTCCGATCCGCACTGGGCCCGTGTAGGGGCTACATCCCATTTTCACTGTATTTTGAGAGTAGACTTGTGTCAATCATGGGGCGTATATCTCGTATATAGACTGATGATGATGAACTACTAATTTATCGTGCAATTGTCCTATTTACAAATGTATGTATGCATAGTAAAATAAATATTCCATTCACTTCTTGTTTAGAAGTTACAAAAAGTTGTTTGTGCTCCGCGATGTACGCTTTAGCAAAAACTAAGAAACACAAGTTTCCGGACTCTTTTTTTAAGAGGGAAAATACGTTGTTCTTTTTAATAAATGACTGTACTATTAATTTTACTTAATCAAACTTTGCTCAAATAAAGGGTGTGGCGCTCAAATCAGAAATTTAATCCGAGTAGGTACCTCGCCCTTGTTTATGTTTACTCTACTCGTAAATATCACTCAACACGTGATCTTCGCATCCAACTTGTAGAGTAAAGGGTATATTGTTCAGTCAGCCGTATTTGCGACTGAAAAACGGTGACAAATTCAGAATATTTTGGTCTAGTAACACCGTGACAACTCTGTCTCTTTGATATAGGTAATTTCACGAGAGTTGAGGCCACGCACTCAACAACACTGTCATGTAATGACAGCGAGGTTTTGAAATTACTGTTCTTTTTTCGTATCGATAGCATGTTCAACAGTGAATTGCAAGATAGACCAAAAAGTTTAGTTAAACTATAGCCTTGTGTTTATTTACTCACTCATTCATTTCATTAATTAATTCACTTTTTTTGCAATAAGTACTTCATGTAGCTGTGTGTGTAATCATTCACCTCAACTCTCGTGAAATTGCCTATACTTGAAACTACATCTAGAGTGAAGAGTGAACTGTGAAAAATATATCGTTGAATCAATGTCTCTTACGCCAATAGGCTATTTGATGACAGATCAAATCAGTTTCTTTTTATAAAGTGTCAAAAGGCTCAGAAAGTATGCAATTTTTATGGAAAAATTGCATACCTACTACTGTACGAAGTTTAATTTGACGTTGTCATATAAAGACTGAAGTTCTTTACATATATTTGTCTAAATGCATGAATATCATAAAATTTCATATTAATGTTGAACTTTGAACAGAAAAGTGACACTTTGATCTAAGGAGGCAGGATCAAAGCCTTTCTTCTCTTCAAGGCTTAGACAGAAGAAAGGGCTTTTTCTGGGGTGCGTAACGATGGCTATAAATTTTTTTGGTATAATATTAGTCGCAATAACGCTCATTTGATATAATTATTGAATCATATAACAACACTTAATATATTTACATATGACATAGTTATCATTTTTTATAATGATCATTTGACATGATAACATTTAATATAACATTATTTAAGTATAATGCATATTTCCTATAATGAACTTATGGTATAACGTTAATTTCATCTAAAATACAAGTGGCATAATCACAAACTACCAGAAAATTAGGTTAGGTTAGGTTTGAACTGCGTCCCCCAACAAAACCGAACTGCTATCAAAAAGTAGGTTAGGTTAGGTTTGAACTGCGTCCCCCTACCAAAACGAATGGCTATCAAAAAGTAGGTTAGGTTAGGTTTGAACTGCGTCCCCAAACAAAAAGGAACGGCTATCAAAAAGTAGTTTAGGTTAGTAAATTATAAGGGCACAGAAGAAAAAGGGGGGACGGGGGGGCGAAGCCCCCCACCAGGGGAGCTCGGGGGGCGAAGCCCCCCGCATTAAAAACATAAAGCAAGTTCATTTAGGTAGAAAATTAGGTTAGGTTAGGTTTGAACTGCGTCCCCCAACAAAAACGAACTGCTATCAAAAAGTAGGTTAGGTTAGGTTTGAACTGCGTCCCCCTACCAAAACGAATGGCTATCAAAAAGTAGGTTAGGTTAGGTTTGAACTGCGTCCCCCAACAAAAACGAACTGCTATCAAAAACTTGGTTAGGTTAGGCAAATAAAACACAATGTGGCATTACAATAAAAAAATATACCTTTTATACCTCTTGATAGTTATATATTATGATTTGTATATAAAATGAGCGTTATACCATATAATGGTTATAAGTAATAAGCGTTATACCAAACGATAATTATACGAAATAAATATATATATTTTAATATTATACCAAACGTTTATTATACACAATGAGTGATTATACCCTTTGAAATTATATCAAATGTTGTTATATCCAAAGAAATTATATTATTTATTTTTATATCGAACATTACACACTCCTTTTTCTGTATGTAGGTGTGAAAAATCCTCTGTACAAGCAAACAAGAAATATATCTGTCTTACCAGTCAGATACACCACAGTTTTTGATTCCATCACAGACTACGCCGCTGGTGAAACAGAACGAGTTATTTTTTATTACGCATGAAGTTTCATTTTTCGGATAACACCTCTTATTACGGATAGGGCCTTCTTGAGTTGTTAGGCGCGCGGCGGTTGCAGTCACCTGGTACATGTGAGCCTGGAATTTTATGCAATGTTAGATAATATATTTGCTCTGTATCTATACCAAACTGTACAATACATCACACATCTGTAATTATTATTAAATCTCGCCACTCTAGAGCGTGAGAGAAGAGAAGGATGGGAGAGACTTCTGTACGTAGAACAATTCTTATTCTGTGCCACGGGCCGGGTTACAATGCTTCGCGGGCCGGATCATCGGCGAAGAAAGAAAAAAGCGTTCTTCCCGCGGGCCTGATTGGAACGGCCCGCGGGTCGTTGTTTGCCAAACTTTTGTTCTAAACTAAAGCGTTAAAAAACTAGTTTTCGATAGTTTAGTTTTAGCGGTTTTTCCAGCGAACACCATTGGTAACCTAAAAAAATGAATGTAGAACGCTACGAATTGACAAAAATTAAACAAATCAAAAACACTTAACGAATACGTTCAATTCCTTGTGTTCTGGGTAAAATTTTTTAGTTATCTATGGTGTCTACAGGTAAAACCGTTTTTTGGACGCCATTTACCTATCGTGGCGTCCAAAGAACTCGATTCCTACCGGCTTGCCTGATATCAGGCATTTGAGCACCTTATTCTACAGCTCTTAAGGTAAGGAAAATGTACGCCAAATCTGCACCGGCTTGCCCAAGGTTATCTTTTACGCCACTTCACTGGTACTTATAACACTTTCCCCTAAGTATTGTTAACTATTAAAGTAATAAGTAACGTACATTCATGTCTAAGTTAATACTGCTGTTACTCCGAAAATGAAATCGAAATCTTTCCTGGACACTTGTAACAAAGTAAGCTGATGTCATATCGGTGACGTCTAGAGTATCGCAAAGTTTGAAACAGGTATTCTTCTTCAGTACTGTAATAGCATTTGGCTGGCGCAAGCAGTTGTAGGTAATAGGGTTCGGGTATAAGATAGATACAACTATATGCACGCCAGGCGAGTCCGCAACAATCTCCACAACACATTCGTAGTCAATATAATTTAACGTGTGAAATACCTGAAAATTATATTATAACCGATCTATTTACTGCATGAAAGGGCCCTATCGAAAGCAGAATTTCTGGTTTCGGATCATCAATACCACGAAGGAAAAATTGTTAAAAATTTCCCGGAAAAATCTAAAATTGTTCATCAGAGGACATAAACATTTAATTAAAAAAATGATTTTCATGTTCCCGAAGAAAACACTAAATTTAATTTTGAGCTGATAAAGGTCTCAAACTAGGGTTAGCTTTAGCTGTCGGTGCCTACACGTCGTCTATACATTATTTAGGGTAGATAATTTATTACAACTTCAGAACTAAGCTGATTTATGGATATACACCTTATCATTGGAAAAATGGCACATCTGGGATTGGAAAATCGGCACTAAATCTCAGATTAAGTATGTATTTTCATCCAAGATGATCACAAAAAATGCCACGAGTTGTTATCGGGTGGTTACTTGGTGGTTACTAACATAAGACAACGATCAAGGCGTATAAATACTAGCAATTAATATAAGATATGTATTATACATTATACATATGTTTGTTAGATGTAGATTATTAGTTAAGATAAAAATATGTATACATATAAAAAATAAATTAAGAACTTAATCGGACTGACTACGGGTGTGCCAACTTGGAAAAATCTCGATAATCCCTCTTAATTAACTATACGGTATTTTCGACTTTTAGCACCATTTTTAACATTTTGAGAACTTTCCCAACTTTTTAGAAACTTTCTGCAATAATAACCTCCCGATTTTTAAAGTAAGGATTTTCAGACTTAAAAACAATTTAAGCCCTACTTATTCTGCCGTTTGATTCACTTTCTTGCTTAGAAAATTTTTGCAACTCTTAGTAAATTGACTTTAAAAGAAGGACCTTAAATAAATAGCCGGACAAAACCTCGCTGACAAAGAATTGAAGCATGTCTAGTCCGCCGGTTCTATCTATGTGTGCGTGCTGCTCGCCATAGGAAAAAATCTAGTTGATGATAGAAATGGCTTCAATTCTCTGTTGGCGAAGCTCATAGGCTTTAAAAGATAGCTTATGTGAGAATATCCAAGACTGTACTCACCAGCGTAATAGTGTCTGACAACCCCATGCCGAAAGATATGTCGTATCTAAGTTTGCTGGAATAGGCGCAATGGTTGGTAACGTCATGCGGCCGGTACAGAATCAGGAGCCCAACTCCGTTGACATACAGAACTAAGCTCAGTAGTACACATAATCTGAAAACGTGATACATTTTACTCGTGTACCGTATGATGTTGAACGTACCTACTTAATTAAAAATAAAAGTAATTGTCATTGTCAAAATACTATATGGTCGTGGATGTCAATTATAATACTCATTTAGGGGATAGTGGGGTAAATACGGACGCGGGGTAATCCCAGCACAGCCTTTACTAGATGTCTAGCTCCCCCCGTGCCCCAGTATCCTGTTTTTTGATCACATGCATCATCTGAAGTGCGTGATATAATCTTCAATAAGAAAAGCCGCGCATGCGTTTTAAAATAAGCACCAAAGACTTTTTTCACGTGTTTTCTTTTAAATCTCATCTATTAGTGACATGTTGTTATGTGAATACCTAACTCCAACCGAGTAGTAGGAGTTATCATAACTCATACTGTTATAACTTCTAGTGATATGTGGATAACTGCTACTGAGTAGTTGAATTAAATATGTAGGATAGTACCTAAAATAATCCACATGCACCGGACAAAAAGCCTTTTGTTTTTCTTTAAAACTATTGGAAGAGGGAAAATGAGCGATAGATTTAGAGTGAAACAAACTGTTAACTTAAAAGCTTTTTCTTAATTACAGGTCCTAACTGCTAACACAGCTTATATTTGGTTACTTGCTTACTACTTGTTGGGGAATATGTCTGAATAAAAACGCGATTTCCGCATACATTCACAGTCACACCTAGCTATCTAAAACTTCGCAATTTGGAGTGATAATTAAAACAATTGAGTAAGAAATTTAACTAGCACGTTTACTCGCGGCTATTTTCCTGTGATCTTGGACAAGCGTCAATGTTTTTTCGTCGGTTGAACCTTGCTTAGGGAGATAGCGCACAGCGACTGTTTGTAGCGATGCATCGCTACAAACAGTCGCCGTGCGCTACCTCCCTTACCATTGGCATGCACTTGTGAAGTGTTGACTTGTTGATTGTAGGTTAACAGTGTATTTGTGCCAAATGTATCGACTTCACACTACGCAATGCTTAAGCAACTCTTGCAACGGACGTAACATATTTGATATGGGATTAATTTCGATCTTTTCCTCTAACTACATCGCACTAAGTATTGGAGCGAAGATTTACAACGCTTAAATAATACCTACATGACAGACTTTTTTATGTTTTAGATGGTGGTAGACAAAGACGCAGAGAAGACTGACGTGGACCAAGCCGATCACTATGGATACAATAAAGATTTCCGTACAGCACTTCCACAATTTTTAGCCGTGAGCGTCAAAAACTTACTACTCCTGGGTAAGTGTATTATGTTATGTATAATTAAAGATTTTTGTTCGTGCTACTGTGATTGGATTACTTGACTTATCTTATAGTTTTACATTAAAATGAGTTTCACATCATCACGAATCTCTAATGAATGAATACAATACTTACTTCTCGGCTACTTGCACAAACACAAAGCTTCGTAATATTACCACGGTGATTCGAGTCGGTCGGTTTCCATACAAGTCAAGAACTCGTTGGTAAGTAGAGTATTGAACAGGGCTATCTCCAAATCTCTTCACTAATTGTTTAGAAGAAGCATTCCGAGAGCTTGACATCGTGGGAGACAAAAGCATTGATTTTGGCGGCAAAAGTTGGTCAAATCTGCGCTTTGCCGGTGACATTGATCAAATCTCTCACGCACACAGCTGAATAAGACTACCGAAACTAAGACAGACCGAAAAAGAGATGGCGGGATATATTTCGCGCGCTTCTAGCGGGAGCATGTATTTAATCGGAGCGGAGGAAGGACTTTGCCCAGCATAGACACTTAAATAGATTATTAAAAAAAGAATATAGTGAATTTCAGTTTTTATTCTGTTGAATTAGTAGGTGACATTCGTGTCTGCAATCAGTTCCTCTAGTACAACTGTGACACCTATCCCATTCCATACAAGTAACTGGTCATGCTCTCTCGCGCCTTACCTTAGTTCCGTTTCAAACTTTCAACGTCTCCCGCTGGCCCCTTGCTCCTTTGAGCAATCAGCGAAACTTCATGGTGGTCCGGGCCAAGTGACCTGGTTCGATCACAGGGTATGCCACAGCCCCCACCAAGTCCAATTGTTACAACTGCCAGTAAGGCTTGTAAGTATGTCAGAGTCGAAAAAAAAAGAAACAGCTCTCTCGCGCGACAAACGAAGTCGCGGCCTGTTGTCCTAGTCCAGCCCAGCAGATGTTTAAGGTGTATTTGGCTGCCCGTTGTATCTGACTAATTGACAATTCTCAGACACAGTGTTTCTATTTCAGGTTATGGCATGACACTCGGTTTTCCGACCATCCTAATACCTGCAGTTAGCCAACCAATAGACGAAGAAGTATTACATCTTCACAGTTCTCAAGTAGCTTGGATTAGTAAGTATAAAAGTGCTATGAATATCTACATTTAAATTAGTTGATCAAGTGATCCAACAACGATGCTGAAAAACATGCGGCCGTTTAGTTTATGCCGTAAAAAACGTAAATTTCGACACTCAAGAAAATCAAAATTCAAAGGCTACTTTCCGTTGACCTAGAACTATGAAATTTGGCAAGTAATACCGTCTTATACTACAAGTGTAGTGTTTTTATTATCATAAAAAAATAGACTTCACTGAGGGAATCAAAATTTATAGGGTACTTTATTATATGTATGTAATGTACCTATAAATTTGTACGGAACGCTCGGTGGGCGAGTCCGACTCGCACTTGTCCGGTTTTTTTTGTAAACAACGATGTGTGATAACTCAAAACAAAAAGCACATCTTAGGTTCATATGATTTTTTTTTGTCCTTACGACCTCAGGAATGCGTTTATATTTTTTCTGGTCCCTCGCGGGCAACCTGTATGATGGAAACGGGACATGCAAAAATATCTGACACCGCTTCATTTCTATAGCAATCAGTGAATCAAATATTTTCACGTGCCCGTCTTCGTCGTATGTATATTAGCTACTGTGGGTAATTGTATGTTGGTATGTACAAACATTCTTAAAGGTTGTAAGAACCATGATTAATTTACTACAAAATATGCGTACCTTCACTAGCCTGATTATTTATTCTAAAAATGTTTTGTGACAGTTTCTCAAGCAAAAGAAGTCCCATCAGGCGAGACCAAAACAATCAAAATAGATATCTTAAGGTGATTCGAGTCGGTCGTTTTTCAATACAACCATATGAGACATCATTTACTTTCACGGCATCAATTAAGTATGTTTGAAATATGTTTTATACATTCATCTAGCATGTTAGCGCTGTCTATTATAGCATCACATGAAACCCAACGTCTTTTGTTAAAAGGGTTTTGAGAAAATATTTAATTAAAAACGGATCACTCACGTTATACAAAAGACGAGACATCCACTCGACATGTTTCGGGAGCATTCGGCATTCCCTTAATCATGAGTAGTATTCATGATTAAGGGAATGCCGAATGCTCCCGAAAGATGTCCAGTGGATGTCTAATCTTTTGTATAACGTGAGTTATCCGTTTTTATTTCAATATGTTTGAGTCTCACGGTGGTTTTTGAGAGTTTATTTTTTAGCTTGGTATTTATTTTCTGCGCGATCGATATGAGAAGTACCGGGCATCTTCTAGATACTTAGGCATAAATCTTATAATACAGATAAACCCTACATTAGATAACTAAGCTATGACAATCGAGACGGCCTTGACGCAATTACAGGTATTTATATAGATTATATAGACTATTCATTTCTATGCTTACATAATGGTCGTTATAATAGGTCGTTATATTAGGGTTAATAAAAAATGGGACATAAAATATCAACTTCGATAAAACGACAGGCCATTTAAAGACATAACAGAAGTACCTTTAGTATTTTGTTACGCTAGAAGCAGTTTCTAGTCATAGTCTGATCTTTACCTATTTATAAATCGGCTATTATGGTGTATGCACCATAATAGCGTAAAGATATTCAGGACACGTTTAAAACGCTCTTAGATCTAATGGGAAAGTCATAATACCTCCTTGAAGTTCGAGTAGTTACGGTAGTAGATAAATCTGTGCCCATTCACGATAATAATTATTGTCTCAAGCACTCTCACGCGCAGTCACAGATATAAGCAAGTACTTACGAGTATAATGGCAAGTACCCATTATCTATTAGAGTGAAAATGTTAAACGTCTTCCAAGTTTCCTTAAAATACCGCATAAAGTACCTATTGACTTATTGTATGTACAGGAGTAGTCTCTACCTAGGTACTCTAATAATTTCCATGTGTCTACTCTCAGGCCGAAAATAGCATAAGTAATAAATAATAGGCATACCTATTAATCGGCATACCTATTAATAGGCATTAAATAATAGGCATACCGTTAAGTGGCTAAAACAAAGACTTATCATGACACAGAGAATTTAATACATAATGTTACGGAAATATAAATACATATAAAATAACACACATACACACACACACACACAGGCGCACACACACTAACACACACACACACACACGCGCACACACACACACACACACACACACACACACACACACACACACACACACAGATATGTTTACTAGCTCTTAAGTTTTATTTTTTGTTTTATGGAAAAGATCTCATTATGTTCTAGATAGATATTATGTTATTTAGCACCTAAGAAGAGCGGTGCCTCTTAACACAGGTATAAATACTTAAAAAGAGGCACCAACATTCTCTGTAATTGAAACATTTCTGGTTATTGAATAAATACATTTTATTATTATTTTTTATTTATTTACCTATATGCAGCAGCGAAAGTATTAAATCGAGTCTTTGTACTGGTCAGAGAACTACATTTTACTAACGAAACTTTGCCCAGAAATAAATTGCTGGTTTTTTGTCACTAACCTTGGTCTTATCTACATAATATTTCACACTTGCTTAATTAAACATTGTATTTACCGGCAAAATATGCTAAATGTATTAGGAATTTCTCAAAATTGTCACTTATGGGTAATTCGCTTTACCTAACAGTCTCAGATTGTTTCATGGCCTAGACACAATAGATTTTTACATAACATTTACTATGCTAATGTTTATGTTTAGCCAGGTTGGTGCTCAGGCGCTATAAAAGAAACCCTCATTCTTGGTTTATTTAAAAAAAAAAACACTAGAGAGGGAATCTAACTTCTATGTTTTATATGTATAAGTATAAGACTATGGCTAAAATACTGTCAGACAACGTACATTTAAGAACTTGCAGATAGTACCTAGGATTAAAGTTGAATTAAATCTTCTTTGGGGACCAGAGATGCAATTTTAGGTTCCATTAATAGGCTAAGTTAGGTTTATTTAGTCGGTAAGTTGCTAATGATGTGTTTTTTTTAATGTTTTATGTTGTTTAATAAATGAATTGGGATCCATAATAAAGGATTTTTAGACATTCAACCTCTAAAGCAGCGGTCGGCAACCTGCGGCCCGTGAACCGCTCACTTGCGGCCCGCGAGCCTCCCTGTATATTCCGAATTGTATAAAATCACAACTTATTAACAAAGTGCGGCCCGCGTCAATTTTGTTAGCTACTATGTGGCCCCTGGCTGCTAAATGGTTGCCGGCCGCTGCTCTAAAGAATAGGGTATTTGATTAGACACGGAGCCTCGCCAACAGAGAACTGAAGCCATTTTTAAGGCCCGGTAGGACCTGGCTCGCATTTCACATGCAACTAGGGTCGGGCGGAATGCAGATTATTGCAGATTATCTTCGATTTCTAACATAAAAGTATACGTTATCAACCCAAACATGAGAGGATGCCCTGCATGACTGTGAAATCATGATTGTCAGGTATTAATTTTGTCAGAAAAGGTAACTGGTAATGAACCAAATGAAAAAAAATACTTTATTTAATAGTGTTTTCGCGCTACATTTCTATCGAGCGAAGTATTCGCTATCGTGTTCTAGGTGAGAGGAAGCCCTAGATACAGTTCTGAATATTATTATATATGTTTTACAGTGACCTACGAGTCAAATAAGTGCTCTAAAAATGATTTGGAAACTAGGCTTCCGCGCCCGATTCTCGTCTTACCTCGCCTTAATAAGCCGGCTGCTTGTACAGTTAACTACAAAGAGATGTTAATCTTACAAAATGAAGTAACTTTTTGTATGCCACACTTAATAACCCTTTGGTTTGTGATATTTCCAGTAGCAACCAAACCTTACATTATCATCGACTCGTTTAAAATGCAATAATTATGTATCTTGCTATGTTTCCTTTGAATATGCACTTATACAAGCCTCTTTTATTATCTCTCGATATATTGTGACAAATATAAGCAAACTTCCAATGTTCCAAAGAAATGGAACCAAGACACTAACCTATTTCAATAGTATGCCAGACGAGAAAAATAAGTATTATATCTCCAATTAACCGAGACAGATGTATACAATGACAGACGTGTATTGTTTTCGTGAAACGTCAGTTTTTGTTTTAACAAGTTTGCTTCAGCGTTAAAGCGTGACGATAATTTTAGCGACACATGGGTTATTGTATACTTGGGGGCATGGCAGTGCCCCCGCCTCGTCGAGCAAAATAAAGATACGGCCGTACCATCCTTTTCTCGAAGCCATTTTCAACCTCCTGTAATTTTATGCTGGCTAAAGCTAGAACCCTGAATTTTCAGTACCACATACGTATAGGAACTAATATGACTTAGATATATTCTCGATACATTCAATTTGAACTTGTAGTTTAAGAACTAGACCGTCAAAGTTACTTAGTTTTGTCACTGACACACTCACAAAAAGGTCATAAATTAACCGACTTGGTTTTATATTTTATCTCAGGACTTTTTGCGGTAAGTAGTAGAGGTTGCGAGACTTGGAATTTTTTTACAAGTTATGTTTTAAGGATGATGATGCATCCCATTTATTTTCAAATAGTGTCAGATGACTAGACAATAAAGAAAAAATTATGCGTTTTTGAATTTCGAATGGCTTTGCTTGGACCTTGTTCTAAATTTAAAACTTTTAAAAGTATTGATTACATTTTTTTGGAACATTAGCAGTTTGCTTTTATTTGACATAATATATAGATAGGTAATAAAAGAGGCTTGTTAGTGTACATTCCGAGGAAACATTGTGGAATACATAATTACTGCACTATAAACGTGTCGATGATAACGTAAGGTTTGGTTACTACTGGAAATGTCATGAACTTAAAGGTAATTAATTATGGGATACAAAAAGTTATTTCATTTTGTAAGATTCATGGAGGACATCTGATGTCAGTCCGTAAATTACGATCGCTTTTGAAGTATCAATAGATAAGTCACACACACACCCATACAACACTTGCCTGTGTTTGCGTGGGTTGTCTGCCTGTAGATGATTCGCACACAGTGATAGAATACCCAAGTTTTTCATCGGTAAAATATGGTATGTAGCGTGAAAATATACAATTTTTTATGCATTAGCGGAAAATAAAACGTAAATTAATTGATATTTGTCAAATTAGTTTCTTAATATACCCTGCTGTTAGCCCGTGAATGTGCACCAACTTTTGTATGGGAACGAAACCACCTATACTTATTTACAATATGCTTGCCGTGATAGTCGATCCGACGGCTAAAACGATTACGATTATTAATTAAAATTTGGTTCCAAAATATGAATTAAGTAATCGTAAACCGCTTGGGTCAAGTCAGAACTTCCGTAATACAACTTAGATTCGTATGTGCGTATTTCCTAACCATTATAACATAATAGGACAAAAGGGAATGAATAGGCTGTTAGTTAGCCTGTTACTAAATGAACCCGTGAAAGTGTCCGTGTATAGTGAAGGATTGCTTACTTGTTGCGTAGTAATTCTGCGCTTCTCCGCGGACATTTTCAACAACTCGAACTGTGTCTGCTATGCGCCTATGTTTTGTGATCCGGCTCATAAATATGAACAAAATATCTGATATACAATCTTAGTATATTTTCAGGTTCAATCAACTTAATAGTAGTCCCAGTAGGCTGCGCATTGTCTGGCGTGGTAACATCACCTTTGGGCCGAAGACGAGCAATGCAGATTGTGAACCTGCCTTTCTTCGTAGCCTGGCTGATGTTCCATTTCTCAACCACTCCAGGTCATCTATATGGCGCCCTGTTTCTCACAGGGCTGGCCGGAGGACTTCTTGAAGCTCCTGTGAGTAATATTAAAGATTTTTCAAGATTATCGCCTTATTATTCGCCATTTTCATTTAATCTTCACGGGACTAGACATAAACTTCTCTCCCAGCTTATTCTTTCCTTGTGAGCACAGCTAAGAAGAAGAACCATAAAAATCCCCAAGTATTCAAACACTTAAGCACCTAACTGGTTAAGTATGGTCCAAAACAAAACTGATTCATTTCTATTAATATCCATTTTTTGGAAATGTTTTTATTTAAATTTGTTTAAGTAATTTGCTCAACAATTTTTGGTATATAACGAGTAATATTCGACTAAATTAGTACCATTAAGTATTGGGTGGACTGGATTATGGGGAAAAGGAACACTTCTATCAAAACTTTTATTGGAAAAGTGTAATTTAGATCTATTTGTGAATAGGCGCGCAATAGTGCTATATCATCAGCTTCAACCTCTTATTTTATTACTAGGGTCAGTTTTGTACTTCTTAAGGTAAACGTCTTAGAGTATGATGACACGCTAGTGTCCAATAGTTGACTCCCTGCTGTTACCTCTATTGCTAATGACTCAACGTTCAAGATGGTAACTACTGGGACAATGTCAAGCACTCGGTCTTCTACAGCTTTGATATTCGGATTTTAGATCCCAATGGCAGTGTTTTCTTAATAAATATTAGAAGCATTGTTATTGTTTTCTACTGACCACATGGATTTCTAGAAAAAAAGTTGTGCAATTGCAACTTACGTATCATCGAAGGCACTGTTAATTGTACATAATTATGTAAACGAATGTAAACTTTATTGCAACGTGTAAAAGACTATGGGTCAATTAACAGTGATTTTCTTTGTACAACCTACAACTGATAAAAATATGATTACATAAAGGCTAATGAAATGATGATGAATAATGATGATGAAGGTAGGTAGGTAGCAGTAGAGCGTGGCGTCCAAAGAACTCGATTCCTACCGGCTTGCCTAATATCAGGCATTTGAGCACCTTATTCAGGAGCAGCTTTTAAGGAAAATGTACGTCAAATCTGCACCGGCTTACCCAAGGATATATTTTACGCCACGCCACTGGTAGGTAGTAATCGTTCTGGGTTATTTTTTAGGTATTTTACAGCCATTTAGAGTTGGTAAATGATAATGAGACATTCCTTGTACTGCGTGTAGTCCAAATATGCCTGCGCAAGTAAAATACACCAATCATCTACTATGCCTTATGGCGACCAGTCCAATAGAACCTTTTGTTTGCGTATACCTATCTCAATTTAGTTTGTAAGGGCTAAGCTTGTTTTACTAAACGATAATATTTAATATGGTATGAATTTGAACAGGAGTCATCTGTTTAAGCGTGTTTTTATTTTGTACATAAATCTAAAACGGAAGAAAATCGATCACAATCATATTAAGAACAGTATTACGTAGCATAGTAATTTCTATTTTATTTAAATGCATTATTTTTATAATATTTATTTTGGTTTCCTAAAATCTGAGACCCACACGCTACCGTTATTGAAGACAAAAAAACTTAAAATATTCTTGTAGCGAAACGCTGGAAATTAACATTAAAATCGCAAAGCATGATGTAGTTCTGATTTTTTGTTATGTTGTTGTTTGGACCCGATAGGGTAGTGTGAATCCAATTATCGCCCTTGCCTTCGGCTCGGGCGTCAAATACCTGCGATCTGAGACGTTCTTTGTATTAACGCCCTAGGTAAGTAATGTACTAAAATAGTACTAGCCAGGCTTCAATATCTACTAGCCACTAATAATAATCCCATTGTTAAATATGTACCTACCTACCTACTCATAGTATCGAAAGTAGATTAATATATTTGTTGTAAGACACGTTTCTACGTGTCTACCGTGTGAACGTGTCACACGTTCGTCACATAAGTTAAAATACCAATAACAATAGGGTATTTGACAACAATCAAAATAAATAAATTATATCTAATCTAAACATTAAATTACGTTTGCAAAACTGCCCGGATAAAATCAATTCTACTCATTTTCGTGCCACCCACGATTTTGAGCATGACGTCACAAGTCAGTTTCATACTAAACTGCATACCTACTTTCCGAGCGTTTTGATACTTCATAAAAAGAAGTTGATTTGAACTGTCATCAAGTAGCCTATTGACACCGATTGGTAACGCAATAGAAAAAGAAAAATAATAGGGAATATGCATGAATTTTTTTTTATTTACTTTAATAATATCTCATTCATATAAAAAACGGTAGGAAAAAATATTTTTCGAATAACTATAAAAATAACCAAGATATAAGACAGCAAAGATTTATCACTATCTCTTTCTAGCAAAACAGAATATAGTATGGAGATTGTATGGCGGCCGTGTACTATGACGTGTCATAGTCCATATCGGATCTCTCTGTCTAATCGCTGTCTGATTAGTGCTTTAAAATGTTTAGATCTTTCGTATTTCTCGGTCGATTTTAATTTTATTTTGACTTTATGTAATCTATTTTACGGTATTTTCATATTTTGCTAAACAATTTGTTAAAAATAAATAATGCATATTCCCTGTTGTTCATAGTTATAACTTATAAATATTGCTGCAGTTTATGTGGCGCATTACGAATAAAAATTTTTGTTTCTGGGAATGATTGGTAGTATGGAATACCTAAAATATTATCACTTAAAGGTGCGGTCAAACCGCTGCTCAAAATACGTTGATGCACCGTAAACGCAGTGAAGTCACTCATGTGACACGTTTTTAACGCGTGCCGTCCACACCATTGCTCAAAAAACGGTGACGCACAATAAATATAGCATAGGTAACTCTTGCGCCACTTTTTTGACGCGTATCTTGCAAAGCGGTGCTTAAAATACGCATGGATAATAAATGAAAGCTGCGTATTTTATGCACCGGTTGGAGCGGTTTGAATACTTCTCGATCTCGATTAAGTATCTTCTCTGTGTTACCGCGGTATGTCAGCGTATTTTGGGCAGCGTTGTGACCACACCTTGAAGTCTGCGTTATCTTTTGTGGCGAAAACTACCCACATGGTTTCCTCGAAGCTCTGCGAGATTCCTTGATGGAAAACGCCTCTGTCTGTGCGAGGGGTCATGCTGTTGATAACTTTGACGAACCAGGGGCTTGATGATTTAGTCTAACTAAGCAAGCTGTCGGATTAAGTCAGCGCGGGGCCTGTCCTGTAGCATTTCTTCAAAGAGGCGCTTGCTTGGTCTTAGACATGATATGGCTAATCCGGCACCGAGTCTAAGTAATATGTCATTTGATATCCACTTGTGATATTTAAGTATTTCCAAAAGCTATGGAACGTATTAGCGATCACATCCGGTTTGATGTTTTGGTGGCAACTGGACAAGGCCGACGTGTGAACAGATGCCACTGGCCTCGACATCACTCGCCGAGCGGCTTGGGTCATCTAGTTGTACTTACTTAAGCTAAATATTCACCAGAGCTGTGCGAGGTGGCGAATCGGTGCGCGATGAAAAAATCCACCCATCAACGCGGCTAGCCTTGCTCAGCGAAGACCAGCATTGATGGCTCTATTCTTAGCGCCTCATACCTACAGTTTTAGTGAATATATTGAATATATCCACCAGATCAAACATAGGATGCAATCTGTCCATTATTTAAAAATATATTATATATTTATTTAGTTGTCTATGTCCAGGTGTTAACGTACGTAGCTGAGATAACACAGCCCCACCTGCGGGGGGCGTTCACGGCCACTAGCTCGATGTGCATCATCATCGGCGTCTTCACGCAGTTCCTCTTCGGGTTGCTCATGTACTGGCGCACCGTGGCCTTGGTCAACATTATATTTACGGCAAGTTTTCTCATTTTTATCGGAGTATATGGGGACCCCAAAGGATTGCACATACCGAAACTTACTGTACTGTAGCAATGTGTGTCACGTTGTTTGCGTTATTTTTACTACTTACCGCGTAAATGCACCGCCAGGGTCTTTTTTAAGCTTCGATATGGTCGATTTGTAAGGCCGTTTGCGTACCGCGTTCGATTCGGCGTAAGTAAGACACGTCTAGCGAGGCCTACCTAATTCGATTAGCCTTACTCGTGATAGAATGGCAAAATCCATGTCTCCTAAACGGTAGGCTGCAAGTATTTTGGACTTCTTAGGGCCAAATTATAAAGAAGTATAGGTAAAACTTGAGAACAGTTGGCCCGATAACTTGAGTACCGCTTTGCCTCCTTCCGAAATGGTGTTGGAGTTGGAGATAATCACATTTTTAAATTCGAACGTGAACAGAATTATACCCTCTAATTATAATTATATTTCAGAAAGGTTGGCTAAACGAAACTCGAATTATTGTCGGACAAATAAACACATAGAACGCCGCTGCGCCCTCCTACTCCTCACAAACTCGTTCACTTTGTTCGGCTAATGATAATGGCACTGTTTATTTTACAATAGATCCTGGCCGTAATTGCCCTGTTCTTCGTGCCCGAGTCTCCACACTGGCTAGTATCACGGAAACGCTACGATGACGCTAGATTGGTATGTGCCTCGAAGTTGGATCTAGACGTGTAATATTAAAATATTTATTTATAGATTACAAGAGCCCTAAGACTATTTTCTCTTCTATCTCTTCTATTTAGGCTATTTTCTCTATGATCAAAGACGAGTCTTGGGGTTTTGTGCGATTTTTGCTCTTGGAGCATTCCATGAAAATATTTCGTAAGGGACACCACCGTTTTGATAAGTCCGAGAAATAAATTCAGGAAGCTAATTATCAGCATTGTAATATCATAACTTGGCTTTAAGATTGGTAGTGTTTCTTAGCAGGTAATAAGTTTTATTAGGGTAGCTGCCCTAGCGTTTCGTAAGGGACAAAAAGTTGATGTTTTCACGGAATGCTCCTCTTGTATTCCACTACACACTGTGAAATAAATATTAGCCCCTCCACCCCACCGTTTAAAAGTCAATGCACAACTATCATATAATATACTTCAATCAGTTGCTTTTCGAAAGGAAATATATTTTTAAGTTTTTCTTTTTTTATAAGGCCTCTTATAGTCCAAGTTTCCTAGCAAGAGATGGGTCATTGCCAGTTCAAAAAAGTCGTCCCTTCGGTGGGGAAAAGTTAAGAGCTTGTATGAATTTAGATTAAGTTGCTATTATATCGGATTATAGAAGAGGGAAACGTTCTTTATTGTTATACGAGTTTTATTAGAAAATTAGGCCCTGGAATCCTTAATTTCGCATATATGTCCACCGGAAAGACGCGAACCTAAACCTAAATCTTACAACGCCATGTCTCCGACTTTTACTATGCTAAGCATGATTTAATGTAAAATATAGACTTTTGAGTAGGTATAATATCATGATTCAAGAAGATGATTTTGGTATGAATATGTTGTTGTCCGGACGACGGACGTTTAGCATATCCAATATTTGATTCAATATAAGAACAATGTAGCTAATGACATAGCGTAACTGGAACCAATTACCTCTAGAAAAAAACTAAATAGTCATTAACATAATTACATATGTCATCTTAGCCATGATCAGTTGAACAAATGTTTGAGTTCAAATGGAGTGAATGGTGTAGGTTGTGGAGAATTGGTTTCAACTCACCTCAGTTCACCCCTATGTGAGAATTCCTAAAAAAGTTTGTATATCAATTCCTATACTTATATTCCTATTTTGTTTTTAATTTTTTTATGATTATTTATTATTGGTTGATGTGTTGTTGATTAATTTGGATAATTAGGCTTTTTTTTAAAACTGTTTAGTTTTATAGCAATTGATTTATTTTAATTTATTTAGTTTTAATCTAGTTTTAGTTTATAGTATAATTATTTATTTTTGTCTGTTTTATTACCGTTACTATTATATCAAATTAATTGAATACTTAAAAATTATCCACAAGCACACATAACCCTTACACAAATTGACAATATTTCAAATTTTCTACGCTTATTTTGGTTGGAAGTAGATCGATTTGTGCAATACTGACACAAACGTCATTATTATATAGTTTTTTTTCAGAGTCGTAACGCACATTTTCTTCTGTAATGTACGGCGTAAGGGACACTTTCCAGAACTTTCCATTTCCTGAACTATTGAGTTTAGAGATTTCCAATAATTTTAGTCCGGTGTAGATGATATTATTTGAAAAGTATAAATTTAAGAATCGTCGGTTCGAAATCGGAAATCGGTTAAGAAAGAATTTACCAACTTACGACTCTTTTTAATGGAATTTTGTTTTTTGGCTCTCCTGAAAAGTAGACCTTTGTCCCTTACGATATTCAAATTTTCCACTGTCGATATGCCAACATGGGGGAGAAAGCACAAGAAGAGGATTATTTCATCTTGATACTTGATAATTCTTCCGTATTACCTATCCCATCAAAACCATTACATATAAAAAGATGCAAGTCTCGCAACGCAGTACTTTTACAACAAAAAAGTTTCGAGATGTAATGTTAAACCAAGTCAGTACCGGGGGGGTGTCCACAGAACTCGATTCCCACCGTCTTGCCTATTATTTACCCGTGGAGGGAGGATTCTTTATTTTGAGAAGTATTAAATGATCCTCCACGGTGGGTGGTGGTGGGTGCATTGAGTATCAAATGAAAGGCCGTTTTTATTTTTTTTATTAATATGTAGTTTTAGATTTATGATGAAAAACGTTAAAAAAATACCATTCCCCCCTATTATCTTCGAACTTATTGAACAGAAAAATCTGTAATAATTACAAATTATTAATGTCGTCCTAAATATTAAAAATATAGCGGTTTTCCTAACTTGCACCGTTTTTTAGAAATTTGCAAATATCCTAACACTACTTATTTGCTCCTACTAAACTAATCGCCATACAGTTTTTCTTAAACTATCTATGTATCTACTTATGAGTTTGTACGGAACCCTCGGTGCACGAGTCCAACTCGCACTTGACCTCAACTATCATTCGATATCAAGTAACGTGCGTTACGTGCGAGATTTGCCAACATTGTTTGCAACTGACATTACATTTGGAATAAAATGTTATTTCGACTGATATTTTTTCAGATAATATGTTCGAAATTTTAAGCAATAATAACATTTTCACAGATAAGAAATTTGCTCTCACAAAACAGTTTATCTGTATAGTGGTTGTAATTTGCAGTTTGTGAAGGAATTATAGAAGGTTCATGATACATATTTGTTTAGAAAAACAAATCAAACATAGTAACACACTTTTTGCCGAATAAGTTCTTGATATTTTGTATGAATTATTTGATACAAAATGAGTACAGCACAGCAGCGGAACATGTGATGTCATACTTTTCCTATCGTTTAAATAATACCGTTTAAAACAAATATTGTTTTTCAAAAAAGTAGAATCGTTTAAGATCAAAGAAAAATCGATTCAAAACTGCTTGATAAGATTCATGGCAAGATGTGAAGCCGACAGTCCTTTAGGTTGTTATCTCGGACATACCTAGTTTTTATCATTTCTAAACGACCAATGATCCAGGGTCGCAGGTATTTTCATTGTCTTGTCTAATGTGGATTGATATTTCCTTTATTCACTTTATCTGCGAGATATATTGAAGTGTCGCTCAAGTAAGTACCTAAGTAGAATTGGAATTAGGTTACGGCTGTTGATGGATGGAATGCGCTACTTTTATCTTGCCAGCCTAAGAATGCAATGAATGGTAACGGCGAACTCTTCTAGGAAGCCCTTGATGTAGCCGGTGATTTCTGGGAGCGACTTAGGAGTGCCGAGGTGTTGTGTCGTATGCTGCTATCTTTCACGCAGGCTCAGAGGGCTGCACCTAGAGGGAATAAGTGTTTGTTCAGTAAAGACTCTGTCTGTTAACTAGGGCTATTTAAGTAAGGTCATACTTAAATAGCCGTAGTTAACAGACGGAGATATGGCCTCTTCAGCTGCCTTAGCTTGCGCGACCATCCGAGGTTGATTGTCGGAAATACCTCTCGGGTTTTTCTGCAAGAACCTAATTTAGACCAGTATTGTACTACCAGTACTGTTCTATCTACCTTTGTGTCTTATCGCAGTGTGTAGTAGATGTCGTAGAGCTTTTACCTACTTAATTATTACTAAAGATGTTGTTGTTTAAATACTGCTGAAACATTTACAGAGCCTGCAGTGGCTTCGCGGATGGGCCCACTCTGACGCAGTAGAGAAAGAATTGCGAGACATTCAAGCATTGTACAAAAATAAAAATGGTAATATGTAAAAAATTGTCTACTGAAGTATTCCAAAGATCACGCTCATCTAAGCGTGACCTGAGACATCAGCGCGCTCTTCCTCTAACATCGCCGGGCAGCCGATCATCACTTTTGTGTGTCACACTTGTGCGGCCGGCGTCGCCGCTCCCGTATCGGTCTGATTGACGGACACAGGACACTTGCGTACGTGGCTTGCAACGTACGCAAGTGTCCTGTGTCCGTCAAGATAGCTTACACCGTAAAGATATTCAGAATCTGATGCAGCCAATAAATAGTACCCAAATAGTACCGACGAAATACCTAGGTGAAAAGAATAGTACCCTTAAACTTTCTCAAATATAAGGCCTGTTCACGGTGTACGCTACCGGGCGTCAAGCTGGCGTACACCGTTTGTATCCCTGGAACGGCTTTGTTTTTGGAAACGTTTTATGTCTCAAAAAATAGTACCCAATTAGTACCCTAGGGCCCTAAAATTTCATTTCTCTAGCTATCGTAGAATCCGAGATATAGTGAACAGCGTGATTTCGGAATTCGAAATATTTCTATGTGAAATTCCCGGGTACGCCAGCTTGACGGTGTGAAATTTTGTACACCGTTTCGCTTCTACGATAGCTAGAGAAATTGAATTTTATGGCCCTAGGGTACTATTTGGGTACTATTTTTTAACCGACTTCCAAAAGAAGGACGGTTCTCAATTCGTCTGTATGTTTTTTTTTATTTTTTTTATTTTTTTTTTGTGTGTTTGTTCACCGATTACTTGAAGACGGCTGGACCGATTTAGAAAATTCTTTTTTTGTTTGAAAGGGTAGACTTCCGAAGTGGTCCCATTGCAACCAAATCAGGATCTGATGATGGAATCTTGGAGAAATCGAGGGAACTCTTCAAATATTATAGGCACACATATAGCGATTTCAGTATTTTTCGTAATTTCTCGTCCATCTCTTATTAGCAACGAGTTTCTAGTGTTAACCGACTTCAAAACAAAGGGTAAATTTGTATCTAGGTTTCTTCCCCGATTACTTGAAGACGGCTGAACCTATTTGGGAAATTCTTTTTGTGTTTTAAAGGGTATACCTCCGAGGTGGTCCCATTGCAACCAAATCAGGATCTGATGATGGGATCTTGGAGAAATCGAGGGAACTCTTCAAATATCATAGCCTCACATATAGCGATTTTGGTATTTTTCTTAGTTTCTCGTCCATTTCTTATTAGCAACAAGTTTTTAGTGTTAACCGACTTCAAAACAAAGAGCAATTTTTATGTAGGTTTGTTCCCCGATTACTTGAAAACGGCTAGACCGATTTGGAAAATTTTTCTTTTAACTAAATAGACTTAAGTCTATTTGGTCAAAACAATATTTTTCCAGCGCCACTAAAAATTAAAAAATAAAGTAAATTTTTAAAACAAAAAATAAAAACCGACTTCCAAAAACTTAAACTAAAAACCAGAAAATAATATGTTAATTACCCCAAAGAAATGGATAATCAACGATTCATATATACATATACAGATATTTATAGTTTTTAACCTGTTATTTTTGAAGTCGGTGCCAGCTAAGGAGCTCAGCATAGCCAGCTTTGCGTGGCAGTGGCAGGCACCGACTTCAATAATAACAGGTTAAAAACTATAAATATCTGTATATGTATATATGAATCGTTGATTATCCATTTCTTTGGGGTAATTAACATATTATTTTCTGGTTTTTAGTTTAAGTTTTTGGAAGTCGGTTTTTATTTTTTGTTTTAAAAATTTATGAGATATAAAGCGTTTCCAAAAACAAAGCCGCTCCAGAGATACAAACGGTGTACGCCAGCTTGACGCCCGGTAGCGTACACCGTGAACAGGCCTTATATTTCAGAAAGTTTAAGGGTACTATTTTTTTTACCTAGGTATTTCTTTAGACCTTTAGTCCAAAGTACCTGGGAGTCACCCTAGACCGCTCTTTAACTTTCAAAGACCACCTAATAAAGCTGTCGAGAAAACTGCAAACCAGAAACAACATCCTCCTGAAACTGGCCGGTACATCTTGGGGAGCTGGGGCGGAGTGCCTGCGCACCACAGCTCTGGCCCTCGTTTACTCCACTGCCGAATACTGCGCCCCGGTCTGGCTTCAAAGCGCCCACACTGACCGTGTCGATGTGGAGCTAAAAAAGTCCATGAGATGCATTTCTGGTACCCTACTCCCAACACCAAACCACTGGCTTCCGGTGCTCTGTAACATCGCACCTCCCCACCTTCGTAGAGAAGAGGCTCTAATGAAAGAGGCCCAGAAATGCATTCTTAACGATAAACTCCCCGGACGTCTCGAGTTTCTTAGCCCTGCCTTCCACCGTCTCGCATCAAGGCACCCGCCCAACCGACTGGCGCAGACTCTACTCGAATCAGGTTGCAGCCTAAAGGACAAGTGGACTTCAGAGTGGCTTTCACAAAAAGGCGGAAATATTAGCGACCAAATTTCGCCAGGCGTTAAAATGGAAGGTTTTGGTCTCCCACGCCACCAATGGTGCAAGCTTAACAGATTGCGCACAGGGGTCGGTCGTTGCGCTCACTTCAAACACCTCTGTGGTTGGATTGACTCCCCTTGTTGTGACTGCGGAGCCGAGTGCCAAACTGTCCAACATATTATTCAGCATTGCCCACTTAGAGCTTACCCTGGGAATCCGGAGGACCTGCTCTCTCTGACAAATGACGCGGCTGAATGGCTAAGAAACTTGGATATCATTTTGTGACATTATTTTACTGTATACTTCGATTGTAATATTATTTACTTTGTGATCTTCATGCCATACGAATAAATAAAAATAAAAAACCTAGGTATTTCGTCGATACTATTTGGGTACTATTTATTAGCTGCATCAGATTCTGAATATCTTTACGGTGTACGCTATCTTGACGGACACAAATGTTGTACCTCCATAAACACTACCTACTTAAATCATCTTTTATATATGTAAGAGGCCAATGATGATGTTCACCTATTGGATATTAAAACGATAAAAAAAATTACATAAATTCTTAATATTCATTTAAAAAATTGTGATATAGAAATAGTACTTAATTAATTATATTTCTTAATAAAAAATGTTTTGTTTCCAGTGCAATCTGAAGACGCGGATGAGAGTATTTCTGAGAAATTATCGTATTATCTGGAGCGAAGCTTCTTGTTTCCATTTTTTCTCGTCAGCTACTGCTTCTTCGTCGGGCATTTTAGCGGCATGACCACCTTACAAGTAAATCAATTTTATTTATTTTTTCCAAACCATACTATTTGACCAACCCAAACAAGCACTTATTTTACTTAATTAAATTATGATAGTTATGGGAGAATAATTACTGATTCGACCTGTATTTTCATGACAAGACCTTATAATATGGACTCTTGAACCTGGCTCTCGTACATAGCACACATTCTATCATTACATATCTCCCGCGCTTTCATACTTGTAATATTTGTTTGGCGGTGTGCTTGTTCGGTTTGATTTGGTTTTTTTAATGATCTGCAATTTCTGCTTTCATTGGGCCCGCGCAGACGTATGCGGTGTCCATATTCCAGATGCTGGAGGCACCGATTGACAAGTATTACGCCACTTTGATCCTGGGCATCGTGCAGATATTGGGGTCTGGAGCTTGCGTAGGCCTGGTGCACTACACCGGCAAACGGCCCTTGGCAATGTTCTCCACGGCGGGCGCTGGGATATGTTGCGTTCTCATCGCTGCATACGACAGTTACATACAAACGGTGACCTGCTGGCAATATATGGGCTTAATCTAGTAACAATTTTCAAAGTATTTCCATGTTAATGAAAAACCGAAAAATGTTGCAAATCATTTGGTTATCTAAATGTAAAATAAGGGGTAATTAAGTAATTTGAATATAAATGTAGCTAGTTACACTAGAAATAGTGAGCTATCTAGTAATACCCAGTAAATATTTCAGCACAGTACCTCGACGGAATCTATGACCGCATCAAATATCACCAGTCTTGAAGGTGATGTAGCGGTGAGTTTAATGTTTTCATTCTACTGAAACTGATTCTGGTAGGTATAAGGTTTGTAGTAAGTAGTGTTTACTATTTATACTACACTAGCTGTCCCGGCGAACTTCATTATTCATTACGCCTCAGATTTTTTTTTAGATGTTTTAATTATTATTCTGTTGTTCTGGACAGAGACAAACCCAAAAAATCAAGGATCATAAAAATCGGTCCTCCCGTTCTCGAGTTATAAATGGTATAACTAACCCGACTTTGTATTATGTATACAGATATTATAGATATATTGAAATCATTGTACATTTCATTTAAAAAGATTGCAATAGGTATCATTAATTATGGTAAAATGCTACGACATTTTGGTATAAATTTCATACAATGCTTAGCAAATTACATAATAAAAAGGTTATTATATCAAAGTTATAAACTATACTATAGCATACCTACTGAAATACTTAAAACCAAGATGTGAATGTAGATTGTAGATGAAACACAGTTTGCATAGTTGTCGTTATGATGAAATAACATATGTTTCTGGATCGAATTATTTTTCGGACAACCGAACGACGGCGGAATTAAATATATGTATATATGCTTTGTAGAAAACAAAATAAATAATTAGGTACCTATTACCTATGTACAGTCAGCCTCAAAAATAGCTGGACATTTTAGTACTACGCCACAATACAAATGTTCTGCTACTTTTGAGGCCGACCGTACATATGAATGTAATTTGATAGAACGTGAATTGCGATTGCTTTCAGCGTAATATAATATCTGGCTATTCATGGATACCCACAAGTCTCCTCTTGATGCTGGCCTTCATCTCGCACACAGGGATCAGATTGCTGCCTTGGATTCTTATTGGCGAGGTGCAAATTAATATATAATTAGAGTAGGTATATTACAAAGACCCTGCGTTGCATTGGTCATGCTTATTTACAATCAGAATAAGTAACAATTAAGTAAGGGGGTACAAAATTGCGAACTGTATTTTTACGTCACCAAATGCTGCGCGCGGGGACGCCTGCGAGAAGTACCTATCAAGAAGTGCCTCCGATTACTCCGATCGATAACATACAAAAAAACCATAAAATGTGAAGAAGATGTATTACTTTTTCTTATTAGGTTCTGTTCGGTTTGTAACCTTCTTCAAATGCTGTCAGGTATTCAGTGCCAAGACCCGGTCAGGAGGCGCCGGGTTGGCTGGCGGCGCGGGATACATCTTGGGTTTCCTTACCAACAGGATGTACGTGGCGATACTGGACAGCTTGGCGATCCGGGGAACGTACGGACTCTATGGAGCAATAAGGTAATAAGTTTCTGTCAAAGTATATTAATATTTTTGAGACAAGTTTTTATTGCCGACTGCACTTTTTTGTATAATTGCAAAGTGTATGTCAAAACATATGAAATGAGCCCAAATACGGTAGATTTATCTTACGTGAGTAAATGGTCACCATTCGGCTTCATCATCAGATCAGCTAAATCTCATAATAATATTACATTACATTTTCCTCAGATTTACATATTTATATTTACTTGCAAAAATTCAGCTCAATCAGAAACCGGGATGTAGGTCAAATTTAACTTGCAGGATTCGATTACAGACAGATAGACACCGGGACAAGTGAATCTAAATAATAAGCTTGTAAAAAAAGCGCTATCCTTCTGACCTGCCTGAGAAAGAACGGTTTTCATTTTATTGCTTATTAATTATTACAACAACTTCGTTTATTTTCAGTTTAACTGGGTGCTTAGCACTATATTTCATACTGCCGGAAACGGAAGGCAAGGAACTGGGTGATATCGAAAATCACTTCGCAGGAACCAAGAAACTTAGCAATGCGGTTTATAGACCTCCGGTAAGCAACATACTTATTTAAAGTTCTGGATAGCCTAGCTAGCCTAGCCTAGCTTTATATTAAATTCCTACACGTTTTATGCTGGTATTTATTGCCTCACGTATGGACCAGGAATTGTAATATGTAACAGTAACCTACTGAAGAATAAAAAAATGTCGTTTGTTGCATGATCCATCCTATTATTTTCCTCATTTGCTATTGTTCAATTTGATTCGAGTCCGCTTCCCAAGGGTTATCTGGAAGAGATCGCTCTGTGGCGTTTAATTAAAGTTGCGTGGTAGCGACTTTCTGAGAATATGGACTTGAATATGGAGGTTTTTCTGGCTCAGAATCGTTAGTACTTTCGAACCTTATTCGTGAACAAATGTAGGTAAAATGTTGTATGGACAAATATTTTTCCATTACTACGCCACTTTCATACTAATGGAAAACTGCATTTGGGACACATTTTTTCACGTATACCTAAGGTTCGAAAGTACTAACGATTCTGAGCCAAAAAAAACTCAAAAGTCCACATTCTGAGAAAGTAGCTACAAGCTACCTATGGATTTATTTAAAAAACGCCCAATTTTCGTTTTGTGTGCATAAAGTGTCATCATAAAAATTAGGCTTACCTACATGGTAACAGAGCTGGATCAGATCGGAAGCGGCAATAAGGTTAAAATATGATCCGTTCTTAATTATTGTTGCAGAAGAAAACCAAGGAAGTGTCGTCAATGTCCCAGATTAAAGGTACAACCAATCCCAGCTTCGAAGGTGATGAAGCGGGAATCTAGTGTTACTACGCATGTAGATTCCTAAGTACGGACTACGGAGATTATAGAAATTTAAGAACCACAGATGTTGTTTTATTTTATCTTTGCAGCTAAATGTACCAGATAGATACCAGACGGCTAATAGAGTGAACATACCTACATTTTGTTTAATTTCATATCCACTTGTTCTTATGATTTGTGTTCAGACGTGTCACCCCGAAGAGAAGGTGCAAAATAAATCACAGAAATTTACGAGAAATTTAGTTAGATACCAACTTAAGTTGAATCGAGTCGCCCATACGAACATAAAGAGGGTTAAGAATTTACGTTAGCAACAAGAATTACGGTTGAAATGTGTTTTATTTTATAGCTACCTTACCTAGTCTACCTATACATGAAAACTCTCAGGAAGCTAAACAAATTTATTGTTAATTATTAAACCATAAACGGCCGATTGCATAATTTTTGCGCAGATAAAATATAGCTATCAGGTTGGGAAATGAAACACAGATTGTATGATCAAACCGAGAAACTCGTATCACCTGATACTAATGTTTTTAATAAATGATAATCTACTGATACTGAGTTAAGAACGTGATCTTGTTTTTTTATGATTCAAATCGTTACAGAATTCCGTTACTAAATAATATCCTATACGCTACTATCTTATCTATTAAATATATGTGCAGTATATATGTATAACACCTATATAAGAAAACAGATTCAAAGATAACTCTCTCAAAATTTATATCGTAATAATAAATCAGGATCATCAAATCAAGGCCAACTAAGGACCTAAACGAAGGCTGAGTCTATTGTACTAGTGATTTACTATGCCGATTGGGTTACCCAGACCGTGTCATTTTTAACAATAGCTTTACAACAGGTACCTATCGAATCCGTACACGATATAGAAGAGAATGATAGCTAGCTATAGCTAACATACATTAATTAACATAGCATTGTGAGTATTATGACACAGACATGGTGCAAGATGAGCCGCCTAATCTAATTTTACTAATTTTTAAATAATAAAGAACAACTACAAACTCGTAAATAGATACGTGAATAGTTCAAGATAAACTGTATGGTGGGACAAACTAAACTTTGCTCTTGAAAAACTGTTGTCCCCATACATCGACATAATGTCGCGGTTAGTTTAGTACCTATAGTCCAGGAAACGAGGAGATTCTTTGTATGGAGACCTCGGAATAATTCCTCTGTCGCTGAAACTTTGCAGTGTGATAAAGTAGGGTATAAAGCATACGTTTGACAAATTATCTAGGATTTTTGATATTTCGAAGTTAGGTATTTCTGCCAAAACATGAAAATCGCTTATCATAACTTCTTCAGGAAAATTGCTCCGTCAATATTTATTTTTTTATATGCCCTAAATCCTTTAAATATATCCATTTTCACAATTATCTAGGAAATTTTCCTCATCGATCACACCTTTACAGATTTTCGGCAATAACTCATGGGGAAAAATTGCTCCGTCAATTTTTATTTTTTTATATGCCCTAAATCCTTTAAATATATCGCTTTTCACAATTATCTAGGAAATTCTCCTTATCGATCACACCTTACAGATTTTCCGCAATAACTCACTGGGAAAAACTCCTCCGTCCATTTGTATGAAATTAACTTATTAGACACAGAACATAAAAATATAATATAATTGTGTATTATCCAGTAAATATTCGCCCTTAAACATTAACTTTCGAATATCGCAATATTTAAAAAGCGCGCTTTCAAACAACACCGAGCGCGTAGTGCGGGAGTGGGGTAACCCCGCCCGCACCGTCAAGTTTTCCGTGCCCATTGAGTTATTATGTATACTAGAGTGGGCACCTCAACTTGATTTCTTGTAAAACCTGTTTGAGCCGATCGGCACAAACACGCTTAGTCTGTGCCGGACGGCTGCGGTAGCTGGACGCATTGGAGTGAAAAATAATTACGTCTAAATATGCCGTCATGTGTAGTGAGGTCCTGTACAAACTGCTCAGGAAAATCAAATAAAAGTCAAGGAGTGACTTTTCACACGTAAGTTTACTGCATTTTCGTTTAATCACGCTTAATTTAATAATTTTTTAATCAATTTAAACTCGGCAGTCGCGCCATGTGGTGGCGGCCATGTTTTGTTGAAATCAAAGAGTAAAAAAAAAGGTTTACACAGACGTGACAATATCGAGGTGTTATGTTAATATAGATAATGAAATTATTTTGAAGTTCCCTATCGGATATTAAATTTTATATTATTCGATTTTTTTTATATTATATTATGGGACAATCTTACACAAATCGACCTAGTCTCACAGTAAGCTCAATAAGGCTTCTGTTGTTGGTCCTAGGCGACGACATATACAGGGTGTCCCTAAACTATGAAGGGAAAGTACCTCAAATATTGGAGATAGGATATTTTACTGAAAGGACACTTTATTTTATTTTTAAAAGTAAGTAATACTGCATTCAAAGATTTTTTTAAAAATTACTTGTTTTGTATGGGAAATAATTTTCTTAACCCTTAAATGGACACATGTGTTTCCCCTGCTGTTTTTTTTTTGAAATCCTGATTATAGTTTTGTATTTGGGGAGGAAAAGAAATTTTTTTTCGTAATTGTCAATAATTTATAATTTTTTTATGATTTTCAGCATGTCACTTAAAAAGGACATTGCCCGTTTATGTGTTAACTATGCGTACTCGAGATCTGTCACACAGGACGGACATTGCCCATTTAACCTAATGAAATATTCTTAGGACACAAACAATGAAATTATTAAAAATTATATGTAATCACAGCTTTTGAGATCACGACTCATGTTTATTATATAGGAAACATTTACCTTCCACATATACATACGTTCTTATTATTAAACTTGCAAAACAATGAAATCATTATCATGCTTCTCAAAAAAAATCTAAACATAAACTAGTCTTTTCCCTTTCGGAATATAAGAAAACAAATAAATATAAAATAAGCTTATATTACCGCCTGTACTTTTTTGTACAATCGCAAACTGTATGTGTACGTCAGAACTAATGAAATGAACCCAAACACGGTGAATTTATCTTATGTGAATTTAGATCATCATACCGTCTGGTTCCACCATATTCATGCAAAATTTCAGTTCCATCGGTTGAAGATATCTGCTACAAAATTGAGTTGCAAGATTCGATCTGAACAAACATAGTTACATACATACATACATACTTACATGCTTACATACATAGATTGCGCCAGTGGCATGGCAGATGCGATCGGCTCAAATCTGAGGTCGTTGCTCTAGTAATGTTCAATAGCCAGCTTCCTTACAATACCCATGAGCATCTCTATCATCATTATTTCAGGCATAGGACGTCCACTGCTGGACACAGGCTTCCTCAATAGATTTCCAGATGGACCGGATATTATATGGGCATATATGATGGGCATCCAGCGAGTCCCTGCAATCCTAACCAGGTCATCCGAGCACCTGGCAGGTGGCCGTCCCACGCTGCGCTTACCAGTACGTGGTCTTCACTCGAGAACCTTTCTGCCCCAACGGCCATCGGTTCTTCGATCTATGTGCCCTGTCCATATCCATTTCAGTATGCTTACCCGGTTTGCTATATCGGTGACCTTAGTTCGTCTACAAATCTCCTCATTTCTGATTGGATCACGCAGAGATCCCGAGCACAGCCCTTTCCATCGCTCGCTGAGTAACGCTGAGCTTCCTTAAGTGGCCCATAGTTATAGACCACGTCTCGGCTCTGTAGGTCATCACCGGTAATACGCACAGGTTGAAGACTTTCATCTTCAAGCACTGAGGTATCTCGGACGAGAAG
Source organism: Eudemis profundana (assembly GCA_947034925.1). Taxonomy (NCBI): domain Eukaryota; kingdom Metazoa; phylum Arthropoda; class Insecta; order Lepidoptera; family Tortricidae; genus Eudemis; species Eudemis profundana. The sequence goes on from OX344794.1 coordinate 36,631,883, forward strand.
ATACTTTGCCGTTTCCCAAACGCTGCCCATCCTAGTTCGATCCGTCGATCCGTCGGTATGTGATCTCTTTCTCGCAGTTGGACCTACCTAGCTTGATTGTTTGTCCTAGATAGACGTATTCGTCGACAACTTCGAGGACCGAGATACAATGCAATACTGTGGTGGGCGCTACATGGACATTCGACACGATCTTCATCTTGTCCATGTTCATCTTAAGGCCCACCTGTTAGAATACTCTGTTGAGATCTTCGAGCATTGTATTGTGTCTCTGCCACGATATCGTCGGTAAACTGAAGGTGCGTGATGTAATCGCCATTAATTCTGGTGCCAAGTCCTTGCAATTCCAAGAGCTTGAAGGCGTCTTCCATTGCTTTGGTGAAGAGCTTTGGAGATATCATATCTCCTTGTCTCACCCCCCTCTGCAACAGAATCGCCTCCATACACTGGTATAGTACTTGGACCGACATAATGGCGTTGTTGTGCACATCTCTCAGTTAATTCGGTATTGCTGGAGCGACTATAGTACTGCCCATGTCTCGACAGAATAGTAAGTAAGCAGTGGACTTTGTCCGTTATAAGTGACAAATAACTTTTAAGGGATCACAGGCAAAGTCCGTTATAAATGACATATGTTCAAATCACTACTTTTAGGGAACGTGGGCAATGTCCGTTATAAAGGACAAACATTAAAATCACAACTTTAAGGTATTACGGGCAATGTCCGTTTTAAGTGACACTCTGATTATTTCAAGCATCATGAAGAAATTACAGATCATTTTAGCAAAATAACTACTTTATACTGTTATTACAACTTATTTACACAATAAAATAACATAAATCCTAGTAATACTTACGAAAAAAATGTTTTGACGATGAGCCTACACCGTTTCGGTCGTTATACTTTTAGGAATGCTTGCTCCTTGTCACGCGTCGCGTGCGCACGGCTTCTCGATACGCAAGGAGGAAAGGGGATAGCTTAACGAACGTCACGTGACACTTGAACCGCGCGGAAGTTCGTTCAAATTTGAATTGTGTGCGTTTTATTGGTATGTCCTTTAAAACGGACAAAATCCATTAAAGGGTTAACATTTAAATCAAATATTTTACGCTATTCCTCTCTTTTGGGATACTATGTTACTTAAGAGGAATTATTTGTTTTTAACCACTCTTTTGATTGTCATCTTAAAAATATGGGGTGTTGTTTTTTCACATTTGAGTCGGTTCGATTCTCCGACGAAGCAAGTAATTTTTAGAAAATCTTTGAATGCAGTATGTCTTACTTTGAAAAATAAAATAATGTTCCCTTTCAGCAAAACATCCTATCTACAATATTTGAGATACTTTTCCTTGATGTGCCATAATCTTGGACACCCAGTATAATAAATAGATATATATGTCAGATGATTCGCGCGTGACTGACTGTCAGGACAGGATGGGTTAGCTGCAGAATCCTGGCCGTTGAGGTATGTTGGTTAAAGAAGTGGATTCATGTCAGATCAAATCATTTATTCGTCTGATTCTTTTGGCGACTTCGGTAATGACATTCTGGTGAGAAGAAGCGCCGAAGAAACTCACCAGTTTCTCTTTTAAATCATCAGGCATTACAATAGTTGTTACAATATTATGGCGTAGGTACTTAAGTGAGCAAATCTAGTCAATTACGTTACACAGTATGATTCATTTCACTATTAATCGACAGAATTACAATTATCAAGTATCAACTTTAACTACTGGCAGACGAACTGACAGAATCGTAAGACAAGTGTTGTCGCCACGACAGTCAGAAAGAGAATCGACACTCTTGTCCAACGAGCCCGTCGACGTGCACCGCAACCGGACGTTACGTCACACGGCGTTCGCCGCCATTTTAAATCTACTTAGTACTACAGTAGTCAATTGATGATCTAGGATTTCTTGAATTATCGCTACTGTCTCCGACATATATAAATGCTTAAATACATAGAAAACATCCATAACTCAGGTACAAATATCTGTGATAAGCACACAAATAAATGGCCTGACCAGGATTTGAACCCGGGACCTCCTGCTTCGTAGGCTGGGTCACTACCGACTGGGCTAGAAAGCCGTTATTAAATGAAATATTTATTTTTGCCCGACTACGGAAAAAAGGTTATTTTTATTAACACAACATTTATTCAAGGTTTCCTCGGCCGGACGATGAAAAAAAGAGAGCCATGGATTAATATTTATTTTGTTATATTATATCTACACCCATGTCCCTTCTATTCTACGGCTTCTATTTTAATCTATACAGGGATCAACATCGCGACAAAAACGTCATAAGCGCCGTGTAAATCATCTATCCGTCCGTCCGTCGGTTACACGCAGATATCTCCAGATGTACTGAATAATATAGAAAAAAGTTTAAAAAAAGCTTTTATTTATCAAATTGCCTACAAATTACAATTCAAATGACTTTGTTAATCATAATTTCATAAAAGTTTAGTTGTATTATATGTACAGGTATAATTTTTTCTAAATGAACTAAGAAGAAGAGAATAAACTTTAAATTAAATCAAATCACAAGATTTACATGATATAAAAAGCTTGTCGCGAGATTCCTTAGAATTACTCATATCGAGCTCATGATCATATCGATAGGTACATATTGTATTCATGCATAAAGCTTCTATATCATATAAATCATGTGATTTGATTTAATTTAAAGTTTATTTTCTTCTATTTAGGTCATTTAAATAAAAAAAAATCAAGGGGGGCGGGAGGGTCGTGTCGTCGTCGTCGGTACGAAGAACGATGATGAGCTGCGAGCGGGTATGCGGGCGGGGCGACGCGGCGTCGGCGGTGCGGCGGCGGTGGCCTTGTAGGCTTGTAGTTCTTCTCCACTCCCCGCAGTCCTCCCGCACCCCGCGCTCGGTGCTGTTCGAAAGCGCGCTTTTTAAAAATAGTTTATTATATCTGTACTGATAATACACAATTATTTTGATGTTCTGTGTCTAATAAGTTAATAAAAATGGACGGAGGAATTTTTCCCAGTGAGTTATTGCCGAAAATCTGTAAGGTGTGGTCGATAAGGAGAATTTCCTAGATAATTGTGAAAAGCGATATCTTTAAATAATTTAGGGCATATAAAAAATTAAAAATTGACGGAGCAATTTTTCCCAGTGAGTTATTGCGGAAAATCTGTAAGGTGTGATCGATAAGGAGAATTTCCTAGATAATTGTGAAAAGCGATATATTTAAAGGATTTAGGGCATATAAAAAAATAAAAATTGACGGAGCAATTTTTCCCCATGAGTTATTGCCGAAAATCTGTAAAGGTGTGATCGATGAGGAAAATTTCCTAGATAATTGTGAAAATGGATATATTTAAAGGATTTAGGGCATATAAAAAAATAAATATTGACGGAGCAATTTTCCTGAAGAAGTTATGATGCAAAATAGGTATTTTAAAATTTCTACCTATTCGAAATCGAAATTTTCCTAGATAATGATAATATATACTCTTATTAATATATAATATCATATACCGATGGAATTTCGGACGGAGGAATTTTCCACAAGCAGTTATAAGCGATTTTCATGTTTTGGCAGAAATACCTAACTTCGAAATATCAAAAATCCTAGATAATTTGTCAAACGTATGCTTTATACCCTACTTTATCACACTGCAAAGTTTCAGCGACAGAGGAATTATTCCGAGGTGAAATGCTTCATTAATCGGACAGGAGCAAATAAGTTTGTCTTACGATTTTTGCGAATTTCTAAAAAACGATGCAAGTTAGGAAAACCGTTTTATTTTTCTTGTACCTAATATTTAGGATGATATTAATAATTGGTAATTATTACAGATTTTTCTCTTCAGTAACTTCAAAGATAATAGGGAAGAATGGTATTCTTTTGAACGTTTTTCGCCATAAATAAAAAATACGTAATAAAGAACAAAAAAGGTTTTGGAATCTTCAAATTAAGCCCTTTCATTTGATACCCCATTTTATACAATATCACAACTTTAAATGTTCGACCTCCCATTACGGCCCATTTAAAAAAAAAGTAAAATGGGTATAAGATTTTTTTTTATGTCCAGCAGGCTCGGGTTAATGACTTTTAATACTACATATTCCAAAATTTAAGTCGATAGCAGCTGTAGTTCATAACATATCTGGCTGTGACAGACGGACAGACAGACAGAGTCGCACCACGTCGCACCATAAAGGGTCCCTTTTTACACGACTGCCCAAAAAAAGGAGTGGTTATGTTTTCAGGTTTCATATATGTATGTAAGTTTCTTTATTCCACAATAATTTACCATTTTGGGACGGAACCCTAATTAACAATGAAAACTAGGTATGAAAATTGGTAAGTAGGTATGTTGTCCGTTTCAAAATGTGCATATCACACTATTTTATCTACCCCGGTGACAATGCAACTACTGCATCGAGCTAATCTCATGATGGAGCCGGGATCTAGGAATTGGAACGCCCTGATGGTTGGGCTGCTGGGTTTTATTATCATAAGGACTCGCCATTAAAAAGCTTTTTTTTAAAGAATAAACATTTTTATCACAGTTATTTTGGTATGCATTCAGCACGATCGGAAAACTGCTACCATTGCAAACCAAAGGCTGGCATGAGAGACACCTATTTTTATTATTTTTTACATACGTATCAACTTTTCAAGTCAAGTTACAAATAAGTTGTCAAAAGTTATTCATGAACCAAATCTGGCTTATGCAAGATCTATGAACAACGTCAAACATATTCATAGCTTCAATCGGTCCGTAGGTACCTAAGGAACATAAAGGTGGTTTTCCACCGGCAGGGCGAGACGAGACGACTCCCTCAATCCTGTCCTCGCGCATCGCCGCTCGCGCATCGCGCAACTTGATACAAATTTCAATTCAATCCTCGTCTCGTCTCGTCTCGCCCTGCCGGTGGAAAGTCACGTTAACACTGTAAGTAAATAATTAAGAAGTCTGGAAAACAATAGGACTGGTGTTACGCCTCTCAGATACGGCAACATGTATGTACGTCCTTATCAAAGACAACAAAAATCGGGTCAACCGGTAATGTTGGCCCAATTTTTGATATGTCTGAACGGTTCTTAAATACGGAGTACTTCCGATTTAATGCTTCGGAAAGTTGGTAGCATTGAAGTTTCATAGAGAATAGAATCTACATCCGTCACGTAAGTCAAATGTCAAAATTGTCAAACATAATTTTCTCAGTGACTAGTTATCGTTTGCCTTTTTTTTTTATAAATTGAGAAATTATAAAATAAAACTCGAATCTTTTACTACAGAAGGTGCAACAATAGCTTCAGCTCGATGTATTCTTTCGTATATGTGTTCATGAGTGGTTCTTCTTGATTGTAATGAGTAACATCGGTGTTAAAAGTAATTAACACCCCACCACCATGGGGTGTGGAGTTGGGAATGCGGCAATAAAGAAAATGTGTAAATAAATAAAATAGACCATGATGTTTGGCTGTGAAGTGACTATGATTTTATGTACATTAAAAGTCTAAACTAAACACAACCGTCACAACATGTATGGGTGAACGAGTGAGAACAAACAATGAGATTTCATAGAAGGTGCGGTGACAGAGTCACACTACTAAACGATAATACTACGGCTGTGAGGAATTTTGTTGAGTTCAATCATGGCTTGATATTAAGCGCAGAACCTTTGAAGGATGATGTTATGTTTGAAGTGTGTATTGATAGGAAGGTAAGTGCGGCATAGTATATTATGTTTATTTATGTTAACAGACTGCAACTTGATCCTTTGTATTCCCAAAAATCGAAAGAAATAATGGTTGGCATACTGGTGCACCCTTATATTTCTCATCAGAGAAATGCCCATGTTTGGACCCTCTTTTATCTAACTCTGACTCTTAGTAATGTCTTTTGCAGGTGAGCAACACCTTTTATTGCACTAGAGCACCATTAGAGTAGTCTTGTTGATCCTAGACTCGTGTTACTTGTTTAGATTAGGATTTCCATATGTCTAAACCAGTGCAGCAGTTCCTAACGGGCATAGAGCATAAGGGGTTGCATTATTGCAAAAGAGTCAATTGAATTCAAAATTGTAAGCATATTAACACATTCATCAATATACCTAGTACAATTTGGTTTGCCAAAAATACCATATGTATAATCCAGGGCCAAAAATTTGAGAAAATTAGCAGAGCTCCAGCCAAATTTGCACCTTTTATGATTTGGCCATCATACAGTTATTAGTAATATTTTATGTACTTAGAACTACAACTATTCTGTCACCATCATTATTTTAAAGGATTTTGGGACATGGGCTGCTTTTTAAAGGGCATAATTTATGGCGTCCAAGGCGTACTATCGGATCACTTTTCCCAAGGACGATTCCTATAGGCGTTGTGTACGTCAATGTGTTAAGATAACATGTAAGGATTCAACTCGTTAATTAAATCATGGTGAACTTGATTATCAAACTACAAGTTTAGGTTACTTAGACATATTTGTGAAGAGCTTTATTTAATTGATAAGTACAGCAGTGGCTGAGGAAGCAAATTGCAGCAGATACATAAATATTTGTGATGGTTGTGGCCAAAAGTCCAGGATGCTGGAGCCCAGATGCGTACCAACTGGTTGGGCCTCTTTAGGAAAAAGCACCATACGGGAATACAGAGCTTGCTTGTTCCTTGCACAATACACTAGCATTGCAATCCAGAGTGAAGATAACCATCCAGCCAGATGGGAACCCTGCTGCAGAGGCCGAATATTTGAGAATTCAGCCAGTTTTGTAGTTTTTAGTGTACCTTCTTCAAAATAAAAAAATCTGAACACTTATAGAATAACTTTGCTGTCCATCTATCTATTTTATGCAATGTACCCATTTTCTTACCTGTTAGTTAAAATTACCTAAGTATAAACTTGGCCTATATGTATGTATTAATAAAAATATGTAATATAATCCTCATATTAGTGAATACCACTATGTGATTTACAATCATAATTTTGTAGTAATTAGCTGGTTAAGTTTGAATTCTTAGTAACTGTTTGTTATTTCTTAGGTGAATGTTTGGAATGGCAGCCTTGAAATCGGAGTTACAACTCTGGACCCGGAGTTCATGGAACTACCGGCTACAGCCACAAAACTTCGAAATACTGCTTGGGTATGACTTTATTTATTAATGTTTGTTGTTTTATCAGACCATTAAATTCTGGCTCGACTAGTACTGATCTATTATTAATATAATGATATGCTTTGGTGTTTTTTATCTGAGAACTCTAAGTTATACTATGTAAGGCTTTACGCTACCAGCTCATTTTCACCCCTTACATTTATATAATTTTAAATTCACCAGCAATTGACCAGGGTTATTATCAGCTATCAACTTGTTGTTAGGTTTATAATGCGAGCTAGCAATTGTAAACTCTGTTAGGGTGAACTAGCAGTGATAGGCTCATATCTGTCACCAAGTTGCGGAAAATTTGCCCACATTAACCTATAAACTTGTGATATAAGTAAGTGATATTGAAACCTTGATCAGATGAAATGATAGTGAAACGCGTTTTATCATTGTTTCCTACAGATAATGTCTGGCTGCTCAATAGTGAAAGATGGAGTCACACTTGTTAACTCCTATGGACCAGAACTGGACACGCTTAGTGAAGGAGATTGTGTTGGTGTTATGAGAACAGGAAAGGTAATCATCATTGATTTGACCATATCTGAAGGCCAATGGAAAAAAAAATTAAAACCTTGTTCACGTAATAATAAAATTATCACCAGGCAGACATATAAAAGATTCCAATGAACTGAATTCCTTGTATTTGACCAAACGAGATTGAGCTTGGATAAAAATGCTTTCGTATGTACGAGTATGTCTGGCGGATATCCGGCTGACATCCTCTACAGGTTGCATTTCTCAACAGATTTTCATGACATCTTGTGAGGCAGTTTGATAACTATACAGTTTTTTTAAACGGCGGACCCTTTTTTAATGGAGTGTGTAATATTCGCGAGGCTTACAGCTCACATAGCCACTAGTTGTAGTTGGTTAAGATCTGGTTAAATTGTTGCTAATAAGTACTTTAAGAATAGTTTATATTTACCTTGGCCTGTAATTAGTTGCAATTGTGTAAAGTATACTGAACGTGCAGGAACTAGGTGGCACTAAATCCACAAAAGAGACACCATGCTGATAGTAAAGGAAACTTATCAGACCAAAAAAAAACTGGTTATAAATGTCGATGTTAAGTATAGTAAGTCGTGGCTACACCAATGTTAATCGTCCTTCATCGCGATAATTAATGGCGTCTCCTGTTGATGTGGCCCCTCCATGATAGAGTACATGATTCAGATTGGTGGCACCAGTTGGCAGCACCTTCGTTGTGCACGTTCCCTATAGGTCTGCCCTCCTATGTTTGAGCATAGTTATTACTAAAAACTATGCTCAAACATACTTATTACATTTTACGTTCGAGGCTCGAACATAGATATTACACTTTACGTTAGGAGGGTAGAGGTGTGTACTGAATCCAGCATGCACAGTGATGACATTATCTGACTAGACATTGACATAGGCACAGAATAAGAATTAGTACTACGTACAGAAGCCTCTCTCCCTAACAAAACTGCCGTTCGCGTCGGACGGAGCTGACCCGCATCCGACCGTCTCTCTCTATCGCATAACGCGTGCTCTTTTTTCCACCCTAGGGTAGCGATATTTAATAATAATTACCGCGCAACGGAATCGTGGAGTGAATCAGTCCTGACATTGGGTAAGCTATATAGGACTCGTATGAAAGATAGAGGTAAGGAGAATAGTTTCTGTGTATCGAAAAGTGTCTGTCGAAATGTGCTAAATAGTACTACTATTGCAGATGGGTAACAATTTGTATGCTGCTGCTTTATTAAATACCTACTTTAGTCACCAAAGCATAAAACCTTACCTCTACCCTCCACATCAGCGCACCTCACTCCGTATAGTCCGTCTACAACTACTAAATTCATTGCATACTATCCTGCAACGCTAGCGCCATTCTGGGGAGATTTTGAACTATTAATTACTCCTTTTAGCGCCTTTTACTTCCTTTTTTCAATTGATTGATTTTATAACATTGTTCTCCTTACCTCTAGCCTCCACACTCTATACCTTCTCTTTAATTTGTTCACAGGGGGAGTTATTGTTTTACGTGAATAGTCGATGTCTTGGCGTGGCAGCCAAAGACCTTCCCGCTAAATTGTTCGCCGTCATAGATTTGTATGGCCAGTGTGTACAAGCTTCCATCACTCATGTCCATGGCATGAGGCCAATTATGGAAACCAGCTTAGATCAGGTATTTCATATCATATATTTGAACGAAAGGGGAACAAAGCGTCTGTCCTAAAACATTATTGGGTGTCCACCATCAATATCGAAAATTAAATTTCAAATCGTGTTGTCTCTCTCACTGCAGTCTACCACAACTGGAGTGCGAGGTGCCGATCTTGAGCTTTAAAACACCTCAGAGACGGGCACTTACGTCACGATATCACTTTATGTATTTTGACACTGTACGACATAAAATGATTATAATACTTCCTACTAGCCATGTAACGTGTATGGAGTTTCTAATATTCCATACAAACTTAATATCTAATATGTACCTAATTAATACATAATAATATAATTCATAGTAATATCATTTAATATTTGCTATGTGTTGTAGTTGGAAGAAGATCCAAACAACGATGACACTTTAACATCAAGTGACATGGATGTCGTCGCCCCAACGGTTGAACCATCATTTCCTAAACCGACTCAAGATGTTTATGTCCCCATGACCACCGAGGGTGCCTGTGCTCTTGGTAAGCAATTTACTGGTATATTATTTAACCAACTTCAAAGCAGGATGCAGTTTTAAATTCCACTTTATTTTTAATATCAAAATACCGGCTTAAAATTTTGTTTCCTGTGAGTCATCTTCGTCATTTATTGTGTCTTATTATGATTAATTGCTAACGGTTTTTGAATAAGGAAGGCACTCACATGTTTGAAGAAAATAAATTTATAATGTTTTTCTGTTTATCACGGGTTGATTTAGTATTTACTAATTTGTGTGTGTGTGTTATGTTATGATATATAGGGATTTTATTTAAAGGGAGTTTTTGTTTTTTACAGTAGCGCAGGACAGACTAAGGTTTCATCCGAGGTGTGGGATACTAGTAAAATTATCGGCTAACAATAAGTAAGTTTATAGATATAAGAACCGTAAGGGTATTTTAATTTAAAATGCCCTCTTAACTGGCAGTTAATTGGTCGTCACAAAACTAACGAGTAATGTCAAACTACATATATTTCGTCACCAACTGAAAGGTTGCATGGTATTTAAACGTAGCAGTTTCGAATAACCGTACATTTTAAATAAAAAATGCCCGTAAACTCAGGTTTCTATGGTCCAGTGCACAAATTATTGTCCAAAATAGGGGTCTCCAAACTACGGCCCGCGGAAAGAAACGGGAGAGCCCATGAAAATACACAGTACATTACTACCCTAGTTGTGTAAAGTACTAATTTTAATACACTTGCTTAAAAAGTGGTACTTTTCGTAGCTGTAAATCGTGCGCAAAGTTGTATTTTGCGCACTAGTGCTTTTTACTAGCAAATTTTTGAACACTTAATAACACATTTATTTGCAAATAAGTAAACGACAAAGTAATAATAAATATATTTCTTGCTTTTTCATGATTAAATTGAATTAAAATCTGTGTTTCTTCCCAAAATAGTTTCTTTTGATTTGGTGACAACCGGTGCCATGTTTTCGTGTCATTGTAATTTTTTCGCATATGTATTAAAATACGTCGTTTGATACACGTGCGAAAGTGTAATTTCCACTCGTCCCGAGTAATTTCCCTCGCCTGACGCACGCTCGGCATTCAACCAATTTATGGTGGTCGGCAGATGCTGGCAGACGCCAACCGCCATATATTGGACGAGCGTCGAGCGTGCGTTTCGTGGCCGAGGGGTAGTATTTAGGTACAGGTCGATTCACAAGAGTTAGCACGAATGGGTTGAACGAAAGTAACATCTTTTGTCAATGTTGAGTGACGTTCTTATACACAGAAGGCTCCAAATATTTTGTGAACAAGTACACTTCATTGTTTCCGAAAAAAAAATACATATCGATACCTTTGGGTTCAATTGGCGTAAAGGCCATATATTTATGTGGCCTTTACGCCAATTGAACCCAAAGGTATCGATATAATCTGCACATTATTAAGACTAAGCAGGTAAAAGATAAGGCAGAAGGTAAATTTGACGATTCGCTACAAATATTTTAGTATCATCGAGTTTTTAGAATCAGAATCAGAATCAGAAAATTTTTATTTGTCAGAATACAGTTTAAAAGGTTTTACAGTATAAAATGTTCTTGTATTCAACATGCAAGCACGTGTACAAATATTTGATTAATTAAGCTAGATTTATAGATGTTATTGAATTAAAATAATAATAATAATATATAAGTAATCGATCATTAAGATGTCAGTAGATTTTTATAATTTAAATATTCCCCCACACTGTAAAAACATTTATCCATCAGCCATTTCGTCAACTTATGTCTAAATATATTCCCTGATAATGTCCTCCTCCCAAAATCATTTGGTAAATTATTATAAATAGTTATACTTGTATTGAACACATTTCTTTTGTATATGTCCTTGTGACTGGGTGGTTTGTACAGAAGGGACATAAGATGTGGTCTTGTCCGTCTCTCTATGACTTCACTCCGTAACTTGAAGTTTATTTAATTTATACACTGACGCCGCGGGGAAAATATGCGAAACTAATACGAAATTTATATTTTTCACTGCAATTTCCGCGGTTCAGTGTGTCAGTGTGCAAACAAGGATGCGATTGTGTAGGTTTTTTGTTCATAAAATACACAATGCAGACTTACGAAGTTATGAGACGAGAGTGTCTAAAAACACGATTATCGCTTATTGAATCAACCTGTCTTTAATCATATGTGATGCACACATAAACATTATCATTCACTCGTTCAATCCAATCGGGCCAGCTCTTGTGAATGAGGAACTGAGGAAGTCCATATCATATCATTCACATGATGTGTCATTATTACGGAACCTTTATAAGAAGGAAGATTATGGATTTAAGGACATTAGAAAAGTGTTATAATTAATATGTTTTTATTTTGAAATTCAGATCAGCAGAAAGAGCAAGGCCCCTAGATGATTATAACAACGGCGTGGTGATGACTCATCGGCCTCTTTATGATAACGAGCTGTTTGAGATACGCATCGACAGGCTGGTAGACAAATGGAGTGGGAGTATTGAGGTATTAAAAGAACTGCAATGTATTATTTTGGTTGTTGAAATAAAAAAGAAAATTAAGACAGCCTTGAATATAAATTAAATATAGTATTGCCACTTAATATGAAAGATTACATGTACTACCTGATATCAGAAAGTGACCTATAAGATCTTATTTTATTGTGATACGGTTGACCTTTCGTCACTTTATTAAGTTGTTATTAAATTTAATACAATTAAGAAAGCTGTGGCCTCCCATTAGACCTTAAAGAAACATTAGCGGCCCGTTAATAATTTCTTTTCGCAGGTCGGTGTAACATCTCACAATCCAGCAACAATTAGATTTCCATCCACCATGACTAACATGGATACCGGTACCATCATGATGTCGGGGTGTAAAGTGCTTATAAACGGGCACGGCATGTGCATGGAGTATGGAAACTTTAATCTGGATGAACTAAAGGTAAGTTAATATTACAGTTATACAGCTTTCGATGGTAGTATCGAGTTGGTTAGTTCGACACACAAGTTCACATAAGGACAGGATGACCCGAGTCATCCTTCCCGCTGGTCCGCTGCTCACTCTGAGCAATCAGCGCAAAGTCAAGGTGGCCCTGGCCAAACGACCTGGTTCGACTCCAGGCGTTCAGGCCCCCACCTAGCCCGTTTCTATCGAGGTGGACCGGGACTAGGTGACCTGGTTCGACCCCAGGCACCCCCGGCACCCACCCAGTCCGACCAAACTCAGGGTGGTCCGGCTAGCGACCTGGTTCGACCCCAGCCGACCACGGCCGACCACCCGGTCTGACAATCGCTACGCCCGTGTATGGGTTGCGAGTTTGTCAGTTCCTAAAAAAATAAAAAAACGATTTAAAGTTAATATTTCCTGATTCTGAAAGTTATTCAGATACTGTTTCACACAGATGTAAGACTTTTTAAACGATTAGATGAACATAACTTTGATTATAATGATAAAATACAATGTTTGAAGATTTGGTTGACCAATAAATACATTAAAGGTAATTACTGTTATAAAGACATTTTAGAAACTACGTAATAACGTCATATTAAAGAGTCAATGTTATAAACGCACCACGCTCAATACTTTAGAACAGTGTTAGTGTAAATGAGATTATATCACAGTAATAATATAATCACAGGAAGGCGATACGGTTGGTATGATGAGAAAAAGCAATGGCAAATTGCATTACTTTATCAATGGAGTCGACCAAGGTATAGCAACAGATAAAGTAGAACAACAAGTCTGGGGCGTCGTTGATCTGTATGGAATGACTGTAAAGGTATGTACTAGTGAAACCAGTTCGATGGCCAACTCACCTTCCTCGTTATGTATTAAAAAGATAATAACACAAACCATGTATTAAAGTAGACCCAACAAATGCTTATATTTCGAGTGCCATGACTTTTGCGCTTTGCGCAAATTACGCACGTCAAACGCAAAAATCTGACACGCAACGTTCTCATACAAATCGAGGAACTTCCTTCTATCTCGATGTATTTCTGTGAATGATAATGACAATTTGGCATGTGGCGAGCAGATCTAGTTGTGGTAGCAATCCTGTAGACTATCTTATCTATAGAAACGAAGTTCTCTAGCAGCTACTGAAAAAATATACTAATTAGTTCCTGGCCGCATCATCAGACCCTCGTTACAACTACGGAACCCTAAAAATTAAAGGATTTCAATTGCTTACTTCTCGGGCATTATATCATAACATAAATCTCCTTCGTTTTATGTATGTAATCGTTTATGATGTTGGAATGTTCGTAGGTCACCATAGTAGACCCATGTGAGGACATCGAGACGGTCATAAGCAATGCGCCTGTGGCGCTCAACCCTCCAGATCTGCCTGCGACAAGTAAGATCAAACACTTTGTTTAATCAATATCTTATTATATTAACCGAGCAATTCTTCTACAATTTATGGGATTTGTTCAATTAGAAACGTTTGATAACAATTTTTATTTTCATAAAGTTTTCCTAAATATATTTGTTTAGTTCGATGTGGTCTAGCGTACATCGCACGAACAGTCAATGTTGTTCTCTTTTTGCATTTGAATTTTTGATACTACTAAATTTAACTATCAATTTCCGTCCATTATTCAAGATATCGCTTAGTGATCTTCAATCTTCTATACATATATTTAATACTTCAGCGGGAATAGGAATTGCTTCCCTCTATAGTAATGCACTATTTTTAATCAACAGGCAGGATAAGACAAAGATTAGAAGAAGATAGCCTTTTATTTCATACGCTGCGTGATTCGAATGTTATTATTATTAACGATGGTAAGACTGCTCATAGGCCTAAGTGAGTATCATTTTTGGATGCTATTTTTTCTTTTTTTTCTCTTTCGTGACACACTGCGTTTTTTACGGTGCGTTATGCGGAAGGCCTTGCAGATTAGCTGCAGCAACTTATTGTGCAGCGTTGCGCATTGTGTTCGTTGCGTTAATTTTATTCGGTTCGTTAAAAATGCAGTGTGTAATTTTAGTGCATGCAATAGTCTATAACACATGTAAGATAAATGTGAAAGCAGCACATCCATCTTAATTGCGACGCACAACTCTTTGTCGTACATAAATCTTTTACCTATTTTCAGTCAATACAATTTGAAAGTGAAAGCTCAAACTCCGTCGCGGGACAAGCGAAATCACAACCAGTAGCTGTATCAAAACTGGACCCTGGTTGACAAATACAAATACTACCTATCCCTCCCTTTTCATTAAATATAGTGCGAAAGTGACTGATCAATCTCTGTCGCGCCACGAGCGAAATCGAGGCCACTTGTGCTAGCCCGCTAATTGAGCATTTTAAATGAATTCTAAGTACAGTATTCGCAAGTCAATACAGGTCAACTCTCGACTGCAATCAATTACTTTTATTTTGTTTCCTGAATATGCGCAGTTTTATAATGTATTTTGTATAAAAATAACGATTTGTTGTTACAGTGCTTTCGAATACTTCCATAACGGGATAGTAATGACGAACCGCACACTGAGGACCAACGAATTGTTTCAAGTGCGGCTCGACCTGGTTATCCCGAAGTGGGCGGGAAGCATTGAAATTGGGGTCACGCAGCATTCTTCTAATGATATACAATTTCCATTTAAAATGAGCAACGCAAAGTAAGTGTTTGAAGTTATAGTAACTGTCGTAACAGCTCCATGATCCGTTTTCAACGCATTCCTAAGAAAAAATGCTGAGAAATTCCATAAAATAAATGATATCTTAAAATTTCTAAATGCTTACAATTTTGCTTTTGCAAACATCGTAGAGCCCTGGTGTAGGATGCATCCTGCGTGGACACATTGGCTGCATCCCACATTCAGGCAACCCGCTCACAGGCCGGCGCTACTGCTCACCGGGCTCAAATCCTAAAGCGCCGCAAATACTCTTGCCTTATTAAAAGACTACGAGTTTGCGGCACTTGCTGTTGAGACTGGGACCCTGGTCGGCTGACATGAAAACCTTTATGAGGGCCCTGTCGCCGCGGCTGGTACATGCCTCGGGAGATCCTAGAGCTGGCGCTTATTTCTCGCAAAGAATAGTTTTAGCTATCCAAAGAGGTAATGCCGCCAGTGTAGTGGGTATGTACCATGCCGCAGGCAGAACTACTTGAGGGGGTGTTCTTTTTATAATGTTTGTTTTTAGGTAGTTTAATTTAGTTTTCGATCGAAGTTATTTTTAGTCTCTATTTTTGTTATCTTCTTCTAGCTTCTTTGTTGTACTCCAAATATTATTACCTGAAGAACTTCGAATAACACAATATCTTGAAGAAATGTGAAGCTGTTTTGACTGAGAGATAATATTACCTTTAAATAAGTTTCTGTAAAAAAAAATTTTTGAGACAAGCTTTTATTGCCTACTGTACTTTCTTTGTATAATCGCTAACTGCACGTCACAACTAATCAAATGAACCCAAACACGGTGAATTTATCTTATGTAATCTAGATGATCCTATGGCTAGTTGTCTATCATCTGGCTCCAGCGCCAGATCAGCTCCTTGCCACAATAATATTGTATTGTCATCTGATTTACGTATTCTTGCAAAATATCAGCTCAATTGGTTGAAGATATTCAAAATTGAGTTGCAAGATTCCACCCGAACAAACATTATTACATACATGCATACATTGCAAGTTAAATAGCTAATAGCCTGTAAAAAATCCTTGTATCACACAATGTGACTTGAAACTTGCCACCTTAGTGATTTCAGATATAATACACAATAGGTTTTAACTTTGTCACGAATTAATGCACTATTTTTAAGGAATCATCATATTTACTGGAAATATTTTGAATCCTCATAGCTTAATGTGGAAACACCACAATTTTATTATAATTATAGATACATTGAGCAAATGCATTGAATTGATTGATTGATTAAGATTTTTTTGAATTGATTTGATTTTTCAATGCATTTATGGTTTAAGATATTTATTTCTCAAAAGATTTACATAAATCACTTACTGAGAAAACAATAATTTGCTTAAATCTAAATGGGAGAGGGTAGCATGCAAACAGTGCTGCAAACCCCTACCTATAAGAAAAAAGGAGATTGCCAAGTAAAAAATCAGGAGACTGCAAAAAAAATCAGGAGAAAGCCGATTTGCCTTTTTTGTGCAAGAAATATAAGTATGCGTGTATGTATGTTAGTAAAGCTGTACAAATGCGCGTCCTATTTATATTTATTTAAGAGTAGGTATGCATTTTAACAGTGGGACCAGTAATGTTTTTTGTATTCCACCCGCCAAATCTGCACAATTTTCGAAAACTCGAGATCAGCATACAAACAGTATAGAAAATAAACAAAAACAAAAATAGGTTTCAACGTATCTATCTAAGAAACATTATTTTTCTAGGTTGCACTATCCCAAACTTATTAGTGGTATTTTTAACCTAATTTTATTTATTATACATGGATGTTCAGGATACGACGAGGACATAATGATTCTCCCAATTGTACAATTTTTGTAGCCAATTATACACTGGCAATCTTGTATTTCAAGCCTATAACTTCCACAGACTATACAAAAAATCTCTCCTACTCACCTACTCAATACAAACTTTGAAAAATACACCTTGGGACCCTCAGGTTCTGTTCGACAAATAAAAAAAATCCTAAAAACCAGTAGATTTTCTCTATTTATGAAAAAAAACCAGTAGACCAGGAGACTAGGCCTAAAATCATGTAATCTCCTGGTAAATCAGGAGACTTTGCAGCACTGCATGCAAAAATGAACGGTTGACGACTCATTTAAGTACAAAGGCGCTTGGTAACAACAAGCGCAATGCTACAATGTAGTGCTGTGCGTGTGTGCGTAGAGGCCAGTTAAACCGCACCGCTCGTGTGACCACTGGTTAATTATGGGGTATTTGTTCAATGTATCTATAATTTGTCACGAATTTTCAGATTCTTTGTTAGTAATTAGTGAGTACAATCTTATTACGCATAGTAAAAAGTTGTGTTTATAGATCTGGCACTTGGGCAATGACCGGAGAAGACGTAATACGAGACGGAACCACCATCATACCACAATACGTTAGAAATCTCAATAGGCTAGCGGTGAGTACTAAAGTCTTTATTAGGCAGGTAAATTATATTTTTGTTCATTTAATTTTCAATTTTCTTACATTAACTCATTGAGGAAATACATAGCTCTGAGAAGATAGGGTCTCGTATTACAGACTACCCTGTATTTTATGAAAAGTACGATTCTTGTATTCTTGTGTGTGTTCTTAGGAAGGGGACACGGTAGGAGTGATGCGCAAAGATATGGGTATTCTGCATTTCTTTGTCAATGGTGTCGACCAGGGACCGGCAGCTTTCAACATTCCCGAGCACGTGTTCGGAGTCGTCGGTGAGTACCCTTAACTAAGATTAAGTTCCTTCCTTTATAAAGTTGTGCAAATTCGTTGATATTTCTAAATATTATTCTCAGTTCTTAACTTCGATAGGAATGTTGCTTATTCAAGATACCGTTGGAGTGATAGAATTTTGTACAAATTGGACAGATATCTGGATCAATATGTGAAGTGCGTAAAACTGAATTTGGTTCTTAGACTTGTATGGACGCGTGGCGCAGGCGACGATAGTGGAGGCGTACACGCCACCAGCCGCGTACTCGCCGGAGTCTCCTGTGTCCACCGAGTCAAACGCTACTACTCGTGTTTATACGTAAGTGAAGATCATTTATCTACAGGGTGTCCCTAAAACCAACTTTGATACGATCAGGGCTGATAGACCAGCTCATAAGAACCTAGATTAAGCAAATTTGACCTCAGTAAAAATATCTTAGTTTTCGAGATATTGACGTTTTTGTAAAACTCGTGCTAAGTGATACCCTGACTCGGTGTTTTGAGTGTCATTGCTAAAATATCAAGTATTTTACAAATCTGTTTTTTGCTATGTGTTGCCAAATAACTATGCTATTGAACGTATTTTCTATTTTTGCTAATTTATTCATGCTGTGGACACAGTACAATAACAAAAAAAAATTATTCGATTTTTTTCAAATTTCACATCTGTCTTCGAACTAGCGTGGTGAAAAAAAAATGTACCAACATAACCTGGCACTCAACGTAAAAAAATTGCGCATTTATTGTAGTTTCTAAAATGGTATAAAATTTACTAAACACTGTAATAATTTTTGAAATAATGATATTTTGTTACAAAATTAACTGTCTGCCGCCGTCATCTCATACGATCCGGTTGAACTAAGTTTGCACCTGGCGTGCTTGACATCACATACAAATTAGGTGCAAACTTCACGTAATCGTCAATATCTCGAAAACTAAGAAATTTTTATGAGGTCGATTTTACTCATTCTCGTATTTTATGAGCTGGTTTATCAGCCCTGTTCGCCATTTTGTAAAAGTCGCGAATTTTGATAGCCTGGATCAGTCTTTCGAATGTCATGACTTCAAATTTCAGTATTTTCTTAATCTGCTTTTTGTTAAACATTACTTAATAATTGACAATATTTCAAATTTTCTACTCCTTCATTTTATGAGCTGGATAGAAAATAGGTGGAATTTTAAGCTACCCGTATTTTTTCTTTTTCGTTTTAACTCAATTTTTCAATTAAAAATAGCAGTTTGAAAAGTAGCTCATTCTAAAAGGGCGTATGTAGAAAATGACGTCACTTTCCCAACTAGAATCCAGAGCGACAATTACGATTTAAAAAAACTAGAGTCCAGTGCGACAATTACGATTAAAAAAATAACTGTCAGGCGTTACAGCGTTGCCAACATAGGAAGTTCGGGAAGACGATGCTTTTGCTCCTCTTATTTGGGCTGGATTATATTTATCACTTGCCGATGTGTACTCCATCATCATCATAATTTCAACACGCGGTAGATTGGTGCTATCAGCCTGAGAAAAACCTTCTGATGTCTTCATTATATGAAAAAAATCGGTGTCCGGTAAAAGAATGCCAAGTTAATAATGTTTGAATGCGTTATCGGAGTTCAGTGGGAAAGTGCCAAGTCTTTTAAGGTCTTCGAAAACGTGCAAATGAACCAACGGTAAGAAAATTAAACTTCTAAAGCCGCTAAGCAGCTGTAACAATTTTCAAAACAAATAAACGTCAGACGGCAAGTATGTCAGAAAATGACAACCGGATACCATACACTTTTTAATCATTTCAGCACTAAGGTCTCTCTCGATAATGCAGGGAAAATGACGTCACACTTCCGGTTTATACTAATTGACGATTTTTTCCTAAATGAATGGGAAAAAAAATCCAAAAATATTTTTTTTGAGCATAAAATACAGTTTTACCCAAATGGTTTTCGAATTAAGATCTTTTGAAAATATGAAATGTTGTCAATTATGCTATCATACCTTTTCTGTTCGAAATTCAAATTCTGGTACGAAATTTAACCAATGGAATATTGTAGTATAAACTCCTTTTGAATTAAAATGCTATTATCTTAAAAACTACGGTGTCTAGGTAGTGTGTAAATTCTTACTATTTTAAACTACATTATTTTTTTTTATTTTAGCATGGTAAATTTGTTTTAAGTATTACGCGATTCAAATCCGAGGTCATATTTTGAATCACGTAAAATGTAATTTATTTTGATAAGGTATGATAGCATAATTATTAAGTAATATTTAAAACAAAAAGCAGATTAAGAAAATACTGAAATTTGAAGTCATGACATTCGAAAGACTGATCCAGGCTATCAAAATTCGCGACTTTTACAAAATGGCGAACAGGGCTGATAAATCAGCTCATAAAAAACGAGAATGAGTAAAATCGACCTCATAAAAATTTCTTAGTTTTCGAGATATTGACGATTACGTGAAGTTTGCACCTAATTTGTATGTGATGTCAAGCACACCAGGTGCAAACTTAGTTCAACCGGATCGTATGAGAATTATGAGATGAAGGCGGCAGACAGTTAATTTTGTAACAAAATATCATTATTTCAAAAATTATTACAGTGTTTAGTAAATTTTATACCATTTTAGAAACTACAATAAATGCGCAATTTTTTTACGTTGAGTGCCAGGTTATGTTGGTACATTTTTTTTTCACCACGCTAGTTCGAAGACAGAGGTGAAATTTGAAAAAAATCGAATAATTTTTTTTTGTTATTGTACTGTGTCCACAGCATGAATAAATTAGCAAAAATAGAAAATACGTTCAATAGCATAGTTATTTGGCAACACATAGCAAGAAACAGATTTGTAAAATACTTGATATTTTAGCAATGACACTCAAAACACCGAGTCAGGGTATCACTTAGCACGAGTTTTACAAAAACGTCAATATCTCGAAAACTAAGAGATTTTTACTGAGGTCAAATTTGCATAATCTAGGTTCTTATGAGCTGGTCTATCAGCCCTGATCGTATCAAAGTTGGTTTTAGGGACACCCTGTATAAGTAAGTCGCATAAGTCGGGAGACGTAAATTGTCCATGCAAGCATTACGTGTACAATCCATGCCTGAAAACAGTTTGATTTATATTATGCTTCAGAAAACAACATAGTGAAAGGTTTTATCTGAATTATCTGGCATATAGTATTAAAATTAATCGCGTAATATTGTACGGCCCTAAAGTAGCGGAATATCGTTTAAGCTGCTAAAGAGCGTGCAATGTAACGTGTGTCATGCAAACATGGCGCACCCCTTATAGAATCCTCCGGCTGAGCCGACATAAACTAGCTTCGACGCGTCGCGACGTGCGGCCGAAGGATTCGCACACAGCCCCCGCACGCTGGTATCGGTGTAGGGTGTAGGTGCTATAGCAGCGCGGTTATAAGAATCTTAACACGTTAACAGTCCCCATACAAAATGTTTCAATTTCCTCGTAACTCCAGCATACTTCAATCACGTCCTGCTCAGTATGTATAATAAGTAATCTAAACACTTCACCTGATTGTTTCTTCGTGACTAGTTACCCATATGGTGTCTCACATATCGTCGGGGATAGTGCAATACCGCGTAACTAGCACTAGTAAAAACTGCGTATCTGCTCAACCCTCCTAGGGCAAATCCGCGTAACTGACATTGGTTAATACCGCGTATCTAACAAATGTAGTCAAATTGAGATTTCCCGCCAACGAAAGTAAAAACCCGTATTAGAATATACTAGTTCAAACACCCGTTGCATTTGACCAATAACAAGCTAGTTATGGCTTAATAACAATACCGCGATTCAATCACTCTCAAGTGACGATTCCGCGTATCTGCAATCAGATGATTACGGTAGGCTGTTGCGATTGTGTTATTGTGGTGAAAACAAGTGTCAGGTACTAAAAACAACACAAAAACTTTGGGTAAGTGTTTCTTTTGAATTAATTACATAATTTAAATATAAATTAGTTAGTAACGATTTCAGTTAAAGCAATATTTCGTATAATTGCAATTTTTATCCAGTACCTACCTACCCTTTTTGTAAAAAAATGATAAATAACAAACTAGGTACCTATTGCTTAATTAGGGCTGTAGATATCTTAACGTGACAACAGTCAACAAGTTTATAGATCTTATTTTCATTTTGAAGGTTTATGATTGTAAGTACTATTTGGTTTATAATAAGTGGTGGCTACCTACTGAGTGTTAGGTACAATGTTATTCTTGTGTGTGTGATTCTTTAACTAAGTAGGTAATCTGGTAAAATTGTAATAATTCAAGATTATTTAAAACCAAAGAGTGCTGTATTGTTGGAATTTACTGGAACTCATAAGTACGTTTAAATCGATTAAAGTGCCTGATTAGGAAAATTCACCTCCAGTTGTATTGATAATACAGAAGTTTTTTTTTCTGAAGCCATGCAACTAGTTTGTCGGGAACTTGGCATTGTATCAAATATAATAGGGGAGAGTCGGCTATATCGTACCGCCTGTTAAAACGTACCACTGCGAGATTTCCTATAAGACATCCATTTTCATTCACATACCATACGTCGTTATCGCGGGTGCAAAAACGATTTGACAGTACAGAAAGATTATGAAAAACAAGCAATAACAGACGCGATACTCATTTTGAGGAACATTTATGCCTACTCGTACGAGTTTAAAATTTATCAACATTAATTTCTATATTGCTAGATAAAATGTTAGCAATACGCTTAAGGGTAATATTTCTCAACGATTCTGGAGATGAATGATTTCCACCCATTTTTAAGATGTACACATGATACGACTTCTGGATAGTGCAATCTATATTTTTTTTATTTTCTATTAATTTACATTTGTGCACTTAATTGCCAGTTATACAATCTACTAAAAAGAGTTTGTATGTATCATATTTAAAATCAAGTTTTTTAAGTGAACACATCCAGTTATTTCTTTTTGTAAAAAATAATGTAGATATGTAGTACTTGTAAAAGGGTACGTATAAAACCCCCGAGAGAAAACTAACCTAACCTACTAACTAAACGTACTTACTGAAATACTAAATTTGCGACTGTGCCATGTACATGTACGACTAATCATTTTAGTCGCACCTTTAGTTTTTTGTTCGGACGGTTTATTATTTACCTTTGTAAAATGGGTATATTTTTAAAGACTGATTTTGGACAAATGGGGTTATTTATAGTCAATATTTTTGGACTACTTGTAGCTCCTTCTTAGACGACCACTGCGATACCAATAACTCAAATCCGCCAAAAATGTTACTTATGTTGTTTTTGTAAACATGCCTTCAATTTTTATAGACCTGTGCTAGCGAAAACTCTCCACATGTAAAGAGCTTCTTAGATGCTTATAGCTGTAGGCAGAATATGTCCGTTTCTACCAAATAGACATTCTGTTATATGTGCTCTTTATTTCATTTGTTACTGCACCCGCGATAACGACGTATGCACATAACACAACTATAAATATAATAGTATTTTATGCAACAGTTGTATAAGAAGGTTCAAAAAATGCGAATTGCGTGAGTTGCGATACGAGCCGCGAATGCGGCGAGTATCGCAAATAGAGACGCAATGAGCGTTTTTTGACTTAATTATACAACGTTGCATACAATACTTTTTCTACGACAGGTTTTAAAATTATAAAATACAAACAAGGCATAACCTGCAAAGAAGGCAAATATGACGTATGACTGTCAGTATGTGTCTATGGTAAACTTTTTATTTTTTAAATGAAGTTGACACGCAGTGAATATATTAAAAATACTTTTGTTTTTATGTTGGCATCAATGAATTTAGTTCAGAAAGTTTTGTTTTTCTTAAAAGCCGTAGGATTTTAATTGTTTGTTAAGTTGGTAGTTGTGCATTTTTACCGTAAAGTTAAAATTGAGCGCTTAATCCTTGACCTCAGTTTAACCTAGATTTAGAAGTCTGTGGTTGCTAGCAATAACGTAAAGTGGCTATAACGACACTAGTGCTGTTATGGGGAATAGAGTATAGACTTCTCTGAACTCATATTATATATGTTCTTATATTAGTGTTCGTGACCAAGTAAAAGACAGATAACAGTACAGGAGTAGAAAAACAGGTTTATTGGATGTGTTTTAAAATTTGGCTTACTTATATTATGAATTTTTTTTTATTAATAATTTTTGTTAAGAGTTGAAAAAAAGGTTATTTTTTATTATTTTCTATCAGCCATATTACTAATTACAAAAACATACTACATTTTGAGACACATACCATGCTTAGTTGATTAAAAATTTTCTATAAACTTCATGTGTTTTCTTGCAATACCGCGGAGCATACTGAATTTGTTTCCACTTCATGGCTTAAGTAGCTAAATCAAAACCGCGTAAATGACGTAAATACCTAATTCGTTATGATTTCATAAAATTAGATCTCACTATCTTGTAGAACTCGTAATTCAATATGTTCTGTGTAGAAACATAATTAATATCTTTCAAAATAATAAAGATTGTACAGGTACTTACTAGGGTGACTCTTCAATCATACAAGGTTTTAATTAATTACCGATATTTATTTTGATTCGTTGTTACAAACACGAGCGGCGGGACAAGACTGCCCGACCGCCATCCGGGCCCCGCGCGTACCCCCGCGCGGGACTCACATTCTGCTGACTACTATGAGAACCACGACAATACCGTGTTCCCACAGTACTCCCCCTCTTAAAAAAAAAATAAACTCAAAAACATAGATAAAAAAAAATCAAACATACAGCGGTCTCTCTTGCGAGTCCTTGGTCTTATTTAATACACCACATCACTAATACACTGCCTGTGCAGTCGGCATTTGCTGCGGCTGCACATTGTTGACTCGAATAGCAGTCGGAGGCGGAAGCGATTCGACCGTCTTGCGTAGCCAGCTCCTCACATTTCGTTTGCATTTCGCGCGCAACACGTATAAAATTATGATCAATAGGACCAGACCGATTACTATGAGTCCTATTCCGACGTAATTAAGTTTAGTTTCAACTTGTCCAGACATTGATTGAACTTGGGCGATCGCGACGTTACTGATTTGGGACTTATCTTCCTTACTCTGGCCCCAGCCCATTGTGTACAAAATACAAATACTGAAATTTTGCAATGATACTACACAAAAATATCTGCGGTGTTTCGGGTAATCTCTGAGTGTGAACTGGCTACGTGCTGTCGAACCCCGCTCTAATATATGACACAAATTACTTATTCAACAGAATAAGACAATATACAATTTGCTTATTAACATTAAAATCTAATTTTAAACATTATATTTATCTCACGTAGACTAACTTAACTAGGTTGCAATCTAAGATTTCAAGCTACCGGCCGAAATTACTGACATCGCAACTCGGTTCGGCCGCAATGCATGATACTACTGCAGTAAAGCAACTTGATGCCGTGTTACATGCTACGGCTACATAGTATTTAGGTACGTTATTTTAAAGGAAATTTTACACATTATAGGACTGCCATAGTCGCTACAACGAATGAATAAGGAAAACTTTGCTCTTTATTTCAAAGAATGCTTAAGCTTTACTTACGACACATGAATAAACTTATCTAATACTTATTATTGATGACCTCGTCATGTACACATAAGTATTCGTAAGTGGTAGACTTGTATCCACCAACCTTCTTCCGCACTGGTAAGTGACCCAGCTACGGGCAAAAACTCCTTTATGTCATTGTATTACTGTTCTACTATTTGTCTGTGTCGATTAAAAATCTAACCGGTCTGCTTACAATCCTTCCGCTACGTGTGGTCCGAGTTAGCGGCGCAGGTACAGGCGATGGTGGCACAAGCGGCGGCGGCGGCGATCCCTGATCACTAGCATCCTGTGACGAACGTTTATTTTCTACCTGACTACGAGACTGAGTAGGTTCATTTTCCACGTCTGTATTCAGTAAAAACGCTGGTTTTAACCTATCGATGGATATGTACGATTGTCTACTTGGAAGTTGAACTAAAAATACTTTGTCTCCTCTTTCGATGACTTTGTAGGGTCCATCGTACGGTGGTTTTAACGCTTTGCGCACCGTATCGTCCCTGACAAAAACATGTGTACAAGTTAAAAGTTCCTCGTGTACGAAAATGGACCTATTTCTGTTTTCCCGTTTCGCCACAGGCTTAAAACTAGCGATACTGTCCTTGATCTTTTCTACCACGCTATAAGGGTCAATCGGGTCGATCTGCCGAGACGTGTCGTAAAACGCCCCTGGAAGGCGAAGTGTACGACCGAACGTCATTTCCGCTGCGCTTATGCCACTGTCGCTTCTACCTGCGGTACGCAAACCAAGCATTACGCTAGGCAAAAGATCTACCCAGGAGCTACCTACGCTGAGTTTTGCCATCAACGCGGCCTTGATCCCTCTATGAAGACGTTCTACCATCCCATTTGATTGGGGATGATACGCAGTGGTCCTGATCTTGTCCACCCCAAGCAACTTCATTAACTCTACGAATAACCTACTTTCAAACTGACGGCCTTGGTCGCTAGTTAACCTTATCGGACAACCATAGCGAGCAATCCAGCCCTCGAAAATAGTCTTAGCCACTATTTCGGCAGTTATCTCAGTTATCGGAAACGCTTCCGGCCATCTCGTATGCCTATCTATGATGGTTAGAAGGTACCTATATCCACCAGCAGTCGTGGGTAGCGGGCCCACGAGATCGGCATGGATGTGCTGGAAGGCCCCTGCATCTGGAAAGGTTCCCAGTTCGGATACGGTATGACGGTTGACCTTCGCTTTCTGACATTGTATACACGATCTAGCCCAGTTGCCTATATCTTTGTTCATGCTGGGCCAAAAGTAACTTTTACTAACTAGCTTTCTAGTTACTCTAATGCCTGGATGACTTAATGAATGTATCCCGTCAAATACCTTACGCCGGAATGCGCTTGGTAAATAAGGTCGAGCTTCCCGTGTCGACATTTCGCAAACTATCGCTTTACCGCATGTAGGTACTGTTACTAGCTTGAGTTGCACTTTAGTCGACTTATCCATTTGTTTACTTTGCGACTGTAATACGTACTCGTCTTTATCTTGTGCGTCGGCTAATTCCGCGTAATCTAATAATGTAGGACAATAAATAGTCTCAACCCGAGAGAGCGTATCTGCAACGATATTGTCTTTTCCACTAATATGCTGAATATCCGTGGTAAATTCGCTAATAAAAAGAAGTTGCCGCGCACGCCTGGGACTCTCCTTATTGTCGTCGCCTACCTTACGATATACTGTACATAAGGGCTTATGATCGCTATATAACGTTAACTGACGTCCTTCAAACGATTTTCGGAACTGTCTTACCGATAGATACAGCGCCAAGAGTTCACGATCATAAGTTGAATATTTTGCCTGGGCTGCCGAGAGTTTTTTTGAATAGAAACCTAAGGGTTCCCATGAGTTATTTACCTTTTGTTGAAGTACGGCGCCGACCGCTGTGTCGCTAGCGTCACACATCAAGGCCAGGTGGGCATCGGGCTGCGGGTGCGCCAGCGTGGCAGCCTGTTGAAGACCTGCTTTACACTGTGCGAATGCTTCTTCAGCCTTTGCCGTCCATACGACCTTGGACTTGTCCCTCTTTTTAGAGTTGACCAAATACTTCTCTAGCTCTGCCTGTCGGTCTGCTGCGTCTGGGATGTGTCTCCTATAAAAATTCAACATCCCCAAAAACCTGCGTAGCCCCTCAACGGTTTCTGGTTTTGGATAGTTAACTATGGCGTTTACCTTGTCTTCGAGCGGCCGTACACCTGCCGTCGAAACATGATGCCCTAAAAACTCGATCGCGGTCTGCCCAAAACAACACTTACTTAGATTAATCGTTATACCGTACTGGGTGAATCTCTGAAACACCTGTGCTAGATGTTGCTCATGCTGCTCAAAGTTTTCGCTAGCTATGATGACGTCATCTAGATAATTAAACAAAAAATCTAACCCTGAGAGTACTGTGTTGCTCATGAAACGCTGAAAACTCTGGGCTCCATTGCGTAAACCAAAAACCATTCTGGAAAATTCCCAGAGCCCAAACGGTGTTATAATCGCGGTTTTCTCTATGTCTGCTGGTGCCACACTAATGCAATGGTACGCGCGATTGATGTCTAACTTCGTAAAAACCTTCTTTCCCGCCAGAATAAAAGTAAAATCTTGCAACCGAGGAATAGGATACCTATCGGGCTTTGTTATCGCATTGAGCATCCGGTAGTCTCCGCAAGGCCGTATGTCGCCGTTTTTCTTATTCACTACATGCAGCGGACTCGCCCACGCACTTTTTGACGGCCGACAAATCCCTAACTGATGCATCAACTCAAATTCCTTCTTCACTTTGAAATATCTGTCTGGGGGAAGTGGCCTTGCTCGCGCGAACACGGGCGGACCCGTTGTTTCTATATAGTGTAACACATTGTGCGGCGGAGTTTCCCTAAATGAAGCTGGTTTAGTAATTTCAGGGAACTCGGACAACAACTTGCGGAAAGGATGTGTGTCATTAACAGTGTAAATAGAAGGTTGGTTAATACTCACAACTTGAGCCGCGACCTTGAACTCGGTCGTCTTATCCACCAACTTACGTTCATTGAAATCCACTATCAGTCTATGATGGGCCAGAAAATCGGCTCCTAAAATAGGCTGTTTCACATCCGCTACAACAAACTCCCATCTAAAATGTCTACGTAGATTAAAATTTAAAACCAAGGTCTTTGTCCCGAACGTTTTAATTTCACTCCCGTTTGCGGCGTAAAGTCTATATTTCACACACTCGCGAATATAACGCCTGTTATTCACTGGTAATATAGATATATCCGCACCAGTATCTACGAGAAACTTTAATCCACTGTCCTTGTCCGTAACACATAAACGACGGCTAGGCGATGTAGTGCAAACCTCCGTCGTAGATTGCACCATCGCACTTAGTTTTCCGGGTTCGGTTTTTGCCACGCACACGGTTGACTACATTTATTGGCTTTCGAGCCGTAACGAAAATGATAATGACAAAGCCAGCCCGGGCTGTCCTTTCTACGACGCGAACGACCTTGTGATGCGCTCCTGCCTCGCGATGCCGACTTGTAGTTACCGCGTCCTTGACGCCCTCGACTCCGCGGCCTGGATCGTGACGTTTCCATGGCGGTTATCCTCGCGCCAATTTTGGCGATTTCCACCATTATTTGCGCTATGTCCTTGGATGTGGCTGGAGTTACAACGTCGTACGTACGTTGCGAGCACGTCGGCTGCGTGACCTCGGACACGTAGTTCGGTCGCGTTGCCTCCGCGACGTTGTCCGCGATTATCGCTAACTTGTCTAAGTCACTGGTTTCTGAGACTGCCAGGACTCCTCGTACCGTGGGTGGTAGCCTGCCCTGCCACAAAATTCGCAGTGTCTCATCGGGAAAATTTTCACGAGCCAGGTCCCTCATTTTGGTTAAAAGCTGGCTCGGCTTCATGTCGCCCAGTTCCATCTCTCCCATCAGCTTCTCTATCTGTCTGATCCGCGTATCTTCGAACATTGACAGTAGCTTGGCCTTGAGCGCGGCGAACTTACCCGACGCTGGCGGTCTCGATAAAAAATCGGTGAGCTGTACGATGACCTCCTTCGGCAGCTTAGCCACGACGAGATCGAAGCGTGCGTCATCTCCCAATCTTTGTGGTGCCAATATTGCTTCGATTCTGATAAACCATACCCGCGGCTGGTCCATCCAGAATTCCGGCAACCTTGACATCAGCGACACTGCCATGATGTCCGACTCAGGCCTCGCTGCCTGATCTAGCGCTGCTGGCTGCTGTGGCGGTTGCGGCTGCTGTGGCGGCTGTTGTTGATGCTGGCCCGGTTGTGGTTGGTTCACACTGTTCATTTTTCGCGATTAATTAAATCCCTGGATGACATGAAAGATCACGTCGGGGTCACCAATGTACAGGTACTTACTAGGGTGACTCTTCAATCATACAAGGTTTTAATTAATTACCGATATTTATTTTGATTCGTTGTTACAAACACGAGCGGCGGGACAAGACTGCCCGACCGCCATCCGGGCCCCGCGCGTACCCCCGCGCGGGACTCACATTCTGCTGACTACTATGAGAACCACGACAATACCGTGTTCCCACAAAGATAAAATGTTTTAAGCTCTTCCTGTAAAGTTGGGTGATGAGTAGATACGCAGTATTTACTAGTGCTAGTTACGCGGATTTGCAATTTGTATGTCGAGTAGATACGCAGTATTTACTAGTGCTAGTTACGCTGTATTGCACTATCCCCGACGATATGTGGGTGGTGGAGCTAGTTCGTTATGACCCATGTATGGAGTACCGGACTGTGAAGAAGCTAAACACTATTGCGCGGCATGGGCGCGCATGGGCAAATGCTTGCCTGTGGTGCGTCCGTACAAGGCGCGCACACATGCGCGCTCCCGGTGTACCTTTTGTCGTAAGAAAAACTACTGCTTATACTGTGCTCATTAGTGTGAGTTCCGCAGCGAGATGTGCTTCCACCGACTGCACGGGCGCAACGCGCGTCTCAGCCGCAGCCGGCTAACCGCGTCGCGCGCCACCGTCTACTCGGAGTTCAACGATGCCGTGCTGTTCAGTTCACGGCCGCTGCGCGAGTGCGATATGTTCGAGCTGCGCATCGACAAGATGGTCGACTGCTGGATCGGCAGCCTCGAGATCGGTTAGTACTATCTACTATTGGTTTACTAAGAGGCTCTTAGAGCTCGATAAAGCTCATGGGCATTTACAAGTATTGCGAGATCGCAGTGACCGAGGAACTTGTGAGGTTATTAAGATTCTCAAATCGGCTATTTTTGTTTGGGAAGCTAATATAATTCAACTAAAAGACTATTGAACTCTTAGGCATATTAATCCTCTCTATCTCATAGACGTTCCAATTAGCATGATGACTGTAGCCGAAATATGTCAAAATTATATAAGATCTTGTTAAAATAAGCAAAATAAGGAAAAATTTGACTTCGATACCTAACATGTAACTTTTTTTATGAACCTTGAAATTTGGGTGGGAAAGTCCGTTTTAATAGTACATTACACAACTAGGGTGGTAATACAAAGAAATGCCGAGATCGCAGAAGTTTGCGGCACGAGCTGCAAGCGAGGGACGTAAATATGCGATGGAGGACTTTCTTTACTACCTCCCGTGTTGTGTACATCATTTTATGTCTACATTTGGCCAGAAAGCGGCTTTTTCCGTACGCGCAGCGTGCGGAAAGTCACTTTATGGCCAGGTGTGGCATAAATATTATTTTCTGCTTTTTAGTTTATGTTTATGGAACACGGTTTTTGTTTAAAATAAAAAATATTAAATTCAAATTTCAAATTATTTATGCCACACCTGGCCTACGGAAAAAGCCGCTTTCTGGCCAAGTGTAGACATAAAATGATGTACACAACACGGGAGGTAATAAAGAAAGCCCTCGATCGCATATTTACGTGCCTCGCTTGCAGCTCGGGCCGCAAACTTCTGCCACCTCGGCCTTTCTTTGTATTACCACCCTAGTTGTGTAATATACTATTATTTCTGCCCCTCAAGGAATCTTTTACATGTCTAATTCTATTTTTTTCTTTTGGAGTTTCGGGTAATGACCTTCTGGTGAGAAGATGATTTATGATATTCAAGGTTTTGTTCACTAATCTTTCTATTATTGAGAGGTCTTTCTATAACATACCACAGAAAAAAGTTGTCTAATAGGGCATTTCTCCAGAAATATGTCTGCGGTCGCCTCATTCATCTGGCCCTTTTTCATACTAAATGTATGGAGACAGATGAATGAGTCGCAGACATATTTCTGGAGAAACGCCCAATAGCCAATTAAATTTGTTCAGTATTGTTTGAAGTCATTAAAATCATATCTATTTCTGTGAAATATTAAGTAATGTTAATATAAAGGTGTCACCGCAATCCGTCCTGACGATCTGGAGGCGAACGGCGGTGTGGGCGCCATCGCCGGCACAGCGACCGACCTCAATTACGACACGTATATCCTGAGCGGCGCGGCCATGATGAAGGACGGCGAGTGCGTGCGCAGCGGCTACCCGCTCGACCTGGACACGCTCACCGTTGGCAGCAGAGTCGGTCAGTTATAGCGCTTTCACATTGTACGACACGATCTGTCCACAGAAAGTATTGGATACATCCCATTGTGCAAGCTAGATTGTCACAGGTATAGGGTTAGAGGACATTTTAAGGCAGCAAGTAACCGTATAGCAGTCGTTAATATAATGACATTAACGGTATACGTTACAAGATACTCATACTCTGCTTTGGAAAAATCAAAATCTTTTTTCACAAATAGATAGCCTGATCAAAAGTAAATTAGGATAGAATGTGGATCAGTGCACTATACCTTTATTTCCATTAACACTAGGTGGCGGACAATTTGTGACATACTTTTTCCTAAGAGTATTTTCCAATAATCGAAGTAAACTTATTAACGCTAAACATCAAATCATGTTCCCAAAACTGCATGGAAAACATCCAGCTACAGTAATTTTCGTGCCATCGACATTTTAAAAATGATAAAAACTAAAAATAAGACGCCAATTTGACCATTTTAAGCTATTGCTTGAGTTGTGACGTTATTACGTCACAACTCAGATTTTCTTGGAAACTGGATACACTAACATCTGAGCTAGAGAATGCAATCTCGCGAGATTAGGGTTCAGGCGAGATCTCGCGAGATTGTGAATATGAATACCGCGAGATCTCGCCAATTTCGAGATCTCGCGAGATTGGCGGTTTTGTATGTTTGTTCTTGCAACAATACTTAAATACATTAGGAGAAAAAAAAGGATTAGGGATGTTATGAAATAAACATTTATTTTAACGTATTATTTTTATAAACTTTTACGTAATGACGTAGCTAATAATAATCTATCATTTTTCAATAAACTTTCAAGAAGTAAACTTTGGTGTATCATTATCAATTATCATGTATCTAATCAAATAAGAAATAAAATAAACAATCAGTCTTCTCTTCTAACATAAAACAAAAGTCTTTTAATAATAAAATAACAACAACAAGTCAAAAACTAAAATGAAAAATGAATCTCAGTAACTAAGTTGAGTATTAAATATTCTGTGGTTGAGTTGACCAAAATTGAAATATTATTAAAAATGAAAGAAAACTATACGTACTCAGAGATCTATTAGAAATTAAATATTAATTAACAGATATACTAATAAAATAAAAAGCTTGTTCAGTTATCAGTTTGCCTCACACGCAAATCTCACATAGTCGTTATAAACTGTATTCTCCGACATCGTTCGTTATTACACTCGTAAATCACATAGAAAACTCTTTTTTGCATTAATAACCACAAAAACTCTCGAACGCAATCACGTTTTCACGTTGACTTGACAACAACGATTATTAGTAAACGTTTTTATGCTCGAGCGCAATCTCGTTAAACTCGCGAGATCTCGCCAATTTTTCGATCGAGATCAGTCTCGCTAAAAAAGGCCGAGATCTCGCAAAAACGAGATCTCGCGAGAACGAGATTGCATTCCCTAATCTGAGCCTTTTGATACTTCATGAAAACAAGTGGTCATCAAATAACTTATTATTATACTTTAATTGTAATAAATAGTACTATAATAATGCAATAATCACATCAGAACTCAAATGTTACTTTTAGCGTTCAGTGTAAGTAGCCTTGGTAGTACTGTTTTTTAACTACATGGTATAATGTGCAGGCATGATGTGGCACGCGGACCGCAGCCTCCACTACTACTTGGACGGCATGGACATGGGCAAGGCGTGGTATGTGCCGCACCTCAACATTTACGCGGTGGTCGATCTCTACGGACAATGCACACAGGTAGACTGGCCCTATTCTCGCATCGATTAAGAATCTCCATAGTGGGACTGTGTGGGACAGCGTCACTTCTATAATAGTATTTTATGCAACAGTTGTATAAGTGGGTTCAAAAAATGCGAATTGCGTGAGTTGCGATACGAGCCGCGAATGCGGCGAGTATCGCAAATAGAGACGCAATGAGCGTTTTTTGATTTAATTATACAACGTTGCATACAATACTTTTTCTACGACTAGGTTTTAAATTATAAATACAAAATTAATCATAACCTGGAAACAAGGCAAATTGACGTTTGACTGACAGTATGTGCCTATGGTAAACTTTTTTTTTTAATTTAAAATATACTTAAATTAAAAATACTTTTTTTTATGTTGGCATCAATGAATTTAGTCGGAAAGTTTTGTTTTTCTTAAAAACCGTAGGAATTTAATTGTTTGTTAAGTTGGTAGTTGTGCATTTTTACCGTAAAGTTAAAATTGAGCGCTTAATCCTTGACCTAAGTTTAACCTAGATTTAGAAGTCTGTGGCTGCTAGCAATAACGTAAAGTGACTATAACGACACTAGTGCTGTTATGGGGAATAGAGTATAGACTTCTCTGAACTCATATTATGTATGTTCTTATATTAGTGTTCGTGACCAAGTAAAAGACAGATAACAGTACAGGAGTAGAAAAAATCTCTAAAAGAGATTCGGATAACCTGGACATGGCTACGGCGTAGTACATCTATCCGATGATAAATCTCTATGGACTGTGTAGATACAGCGGCCTTAATCTCGGATTGTTTATGATTAATGCGTAATGTAATTGCGAGATCAAATGGGATAGAGATATTTCTATTGAATCTCCATTAGAGACTATGTGGAAGACATAAGCAAGACGTAGTTCAAAACGAGCCCGTCTTAATTGAGCTTGAATGCGTAGATGCAATTTTCCTTGCAGAATATATAAATTCCTTGTGCACAAATCTCCACTGATTTTGCACTGTGCCTATTAAGATGTTATACCATTAGTAAATACAATAAAGTGTTCACAAATTATCTGGTATTGGTTAAATTACAGTAAAAGTATTGTTCAATATTTATTTCAAGGTATACGTTTATTACAGGTTACTATTTTGCAAAACGAAGAACGAGCTTTCAATTACAACGGCTGCACGAATTCCGATAACTCGTTGCTAACCAATTCTCGAGCATTATCGTCGCCTCCGCCGCCGTATTGGTGAGTTAATCTATGTATACATATATGTACTAATAATATCGTAGAAAAGCTGTGTTTGTACATTCAAGATTTTTTTCCAAGTAACTGAGGCATGTTACAAATATACTTATTCTTAAACGTAAACGGTAGTTTTGTCTATTTGTGAGCGTCACGTACTACGCGACCTATTTCCACGTTTGGTGTGCAGGTAGGTAATGATCTCAATCAACATATAGGATACTTTTTTACCACACATTGATCTTACTCCAGCAACCTCATGGCCATAGAATAAATCGTGTGATATGTCCTGTTTAATACTCACTTATTACTAAATAATCAGTTATCCATTTGCATAGATTTCAATCGAAACACGATATGTTCTGCATTTCATGCTCAGGCAAGTGTAACAATTGCGGACCATAAAACCTTACCAGTTACCCCTTTATCTATACAAACACAGACTATAATAAAATAGTAGAAAGACTGTGTTTATACATTAAATTTTTTTTCAAAACGTCACCGGGAAGTGTTAAAAATAAGTAATAAAACGCAAATACACGTACTTTTTTATGAATTTTTTGTCTGTTTATATGTTTGTGCGCGCATCACGCAAAAACTACTGGACCGATTTGCATGAAATTTGGTATACAGGTAGACCCCCCCCCTGGACCCTGGTTAACACATAGGACATTTTATCCGTCTAAGCCGAAGCAAAAAAGGGACATTTGACTTATTTCACCCCCGCGATCGAAGTCCACTAGACGATTGCTTTGAAAAGCGCTATAGTAAACTCGTTCGCAAATCCATATCGTTATTTTCTACGCTGCGTCGCTTAGCAGTCTGGCTCAATAATATTGAACTTCCCAGCTTCTGTAGTTGGTCGATGTTTTATTGTGATAAGTGATAACCGTTTTGTCCATGTTTTGTCACAGGAGTTTCTCGGAGTACTGCGGCGACAACATCTGCATAATGCACGATTACTCGTTCGCGCGGCGCCTCACGAACGACCCCATGGCGGCGCTCGTATTCAGCTCCGCCCATCTGGTTGTCGGAGAAATATTCGAGGTAATAACACAATAGTACATTATGCCACACCTGGCCATAATGTGGCTTTTACCGAACGCTACGCGTACGGAAAAAGCCGCTCCTGACCAAGTGTAGACATAAAATGATGTACACAACACGGGAGGTAATAAAGAAAGCCCTCGATCGCATATTTACGTCCCCCGCTTGCAGCTCGGGCCGCAATAGTACATTACACAACTAGGGTGGTAAAACAGAGAAAGGCCGAGATCGCAGATTGTTTACCATTTTTTTATATACCTATCACTTTGCATTGTATTGTTCTTTGGCAGTGGAATAAAGTGTTATTGTGTTGTATATAGGTGCTTTAGATTGTCAAGTTTCGGACACCGCGCTGAAGCTTCGACTTGATTGGGGATTGATGACGAGATTGGGGAAGATTGATTGATGCTAATGCCGAACAGATTTTTTTTATCATTGGTTGATCTTGATTCCTAATAGACACTGAAGATAGGGACTAATATTCAGCCGGCTTACTTGGAATATACCTGTTAGGGAAGACAGAGGTCTAAAAACATCCAGATCGTTAGACAGATGCTTTTAAACATCCAATTAACAGCGGTTCGAACAAGAAACGATCTCTTAAATTTTAGGTACTAAAATTCGCGTTTCCTTTCTCGCAGGTGAAGATAGTGGAGTGCAAGTCGGGGTACGCGGGCAGTTTCCGAATGGGCGTGACCGACATCAACATCCTCAACGTGCACGTGAACCGCAGCCTGCCGCCTACCGTGGCCCTCCTGCCGCATTACACCGCCTACATAGACGGTAACTTATCTATATTAGGGATGTAACGATACATAATTTTGCCGATACGATACCGATAATTGTAGAAAATAATCGGCGATACTGATACCGATATCTTAGCTAAATAATAAAGTATGAACTTCAGATATTTGTAGGTATGTCCTTATTATACCTTACACTAAAGTCGAATATTAAATTCGAGATCAAAAATGTAAACAAACAACTGTCAATGTCAAAGTGACCTTCCAGGGGTATAAAATCTTTTCTATCTAATGCATGTTTTATATATGAATTTTATTTACCACGTATGCTTTTCAGAAACAGATATTGGGTGGAAGACTAGGACATTTATAGTTAGTCTAGAAAGAACACGTGTTAAAAATTCACCTTAAACCACAATTATTGATTTAAAAGTTACAACGAGATCAAAAGTCACATGCATCTATCTGCTTCAAATTTTCAACCACCCTCATTTGTTTTTTTTTACGTGCATTTTATTCGGCCGTTTTACAACTAGCCAGTATATTGTGAAGTAAGTAGTCTAAAAAACGAGTATACTCATTAAACAACACGCACAAATAGAAAACTTAACAAGAAACAAAAAGCCAAATGCAACGAAATACAATTATACATGG
Source organism: Eudemis profundana (assembly GCA_947034925.1). NCBI lineage: Eukaryota > Metazoa > Arthropoda > Insecta > Lepidoptera > Tortricidae > Eudemis > Eudemis profundana. Next base: position 36,669,543 of record OX344794.1, read on the forward strand.
AAAGAAATTTAAAAATGTATCAATGACTCGCGAATATTTGATAATAATATTAAAAATAAACTGTTGTTTTAATTACATACCAAATGATTAAAACTTCTTACCATTACCAGAAGCATAAATTTAAACTCCATATAATTTACTTAAACACCACAAATACGTTATAAAAAAATATTAATTCGCTATATAACTAAGTAACATATTTTTAAATATCCATAAAACAGTGTTTACCTGTGAATATTTTTTTTTTATAATTATTTCAATGATTTTAGACTTACCACCACTAGCGTTTATTTTTTTAATGGTAGCAACCCACTTGTTTACATTTTTGATCTCGAATTCGATATTCTACTTTAGGCTATATTTAACGGAGAGTCAACCTTGAAAGTGTAAAGTAGAAATAAATCAATTTTCAACTCAAAATAAAATAATATTATGAACCGAAGATATAATTAAAATAGTAATTATTATTGCACAAGGTATTACACCAATACATAAATTAAGTCAGTAATTTAAATTACTTTTTGCAGTTTTTTTTCATACAGTAAATTCTTTTCGCGCTCTTCGGTTGTATATAATCAGCGATACCGAAATATCGGTATCGGTATCGTTACATCCTTTATCTATATTACACAGGGCAATGGGCATTTCGATCGGTCAGTGTGGGAAAGTCTGAAACTATAAGACATACGAAGATCTGTTCTTAGGAACCATGTCAATGATTTTAGGGACAAGAAAAAATGCATATATAGATTTGAAAAAAAAACTTGTAATATGTATTTAATATCGAGATGGAAGGAAAAAGTTCCTCAATTTGTATGAGAATCAGATTTTTGCGTTTGACAGTTTGAACGGCCCGAGTCAAGGCAGGCGAAGTATAAGCATTTGTTGGGTCTACTTTAATATATGGTTTGTGGTATAATCCATATATTGTTCTACAGGTAAATACATGAAATACTCGAGGCAAAACGAAAAGGAGCACGCGTTCCGTTCGTTCGTGCCCTCGTTCGATTGGCTGCGGCCCGGCGACCGCGTGGGGCTCAAGAAGACGCTCGACGGCCGCGTGCTCGTCTACTACAACTCTGAGCTCCTAGAGTCCGCCTTCGAGAACGTTCCCGACGTGAGTCCACTGTAATACCTAACATTTTATTACTATAGCTTGGCAACTTCGTTGGTGACACTCATATGTGTGCTTTTGAACGGCGACCGACGGAGGCAGCCTCCGCAGGCAGCCGTTCGTGTTGGCGGTAACTTGTGTAAGTAGTTACGGCTGCACATAACAAAAAGCACACATCGGAGTGTCACCAACGAAGTTGCCAAGCTATAGTAACTCGCCTCGAATAAGGCCTCACGTCTATAGGGTACGTGCACGACGAAGGTGCTGGCAACTGGTGCCACCAATCTAAATCAAGTACCCTCTCATGCTGGGGCCACATTGATGGAAACGGCGTTAATTTATTGCGATGAAGGACGATTAACGTCAGTGTACACTGACTACGACTTACTATATTTGACATTGACACTTAGATATTGTCATTAACAGCTTGATTTGACAGAGTTGATAGTTTCATTTTTTGCCCACCCGTGTCTCTTTGGTTGTTTAGTGCTGCCACCTATAGTTCGTGCACGTTTCTCTATTTCAGTCGATTCTGCAACTGAACTTAAAAATTCTATCGGTTTCAACTACTTTTCTGCCAAATTTCATGAACATCGAATCAACGCTTGAATGCAATAATTATATGGCGGTGTTTGAGATAATACTAGACAAGCAGACCAAGTCCTGGATTTAAACATAAAATACTATTATATCTCTTGCGATAATAACGTGAATAACGCAGGCGAAGCCGCGAATAAATAGTACGCTAGTAACATACAGGGTGGTTTTCGATAATCTGTACATATTAAAAGGGGTGAAATTCCAACTAATTTTATCGGTAAAAATGACTTTAATATTTGTTTGTTTTTAAGATCAAAATTAAAATCAGTTTTACCGATAAAATTGTCTGAAATTTCACCCTTTTTCATATGTACAGATTATCGAAAACCACCCAGTATATTAGTATTGCTGTATGTAACCAAACACTTCACATTTACAGAAAGTTTACGTGGTCATGGAGATTTTCGGTCACGTGTCAAAAATCCAAGCCGTCTCGAAAGGAGCCAATGTGGGAACAGCAGTGCCTCAACATACTATACCGAACGACGAGTGCGTCAAGCCGCCTTTAAGCACCTCAGTTAAGAATGCGACTAACGCGAGCGTGGTCCAGTCTTCGCAAAATAACACTTCCAATGAAACTGCGGCCCAGGTGGAAGTCACCGATACCGACGCGAATGAAATCTCCAGTCACTCTAATGATATAGTCTTGTCGACCGTAGAGTCGGTGGGGAACTGTGGGGGCTTGGTGACGAGTAACGACACTTTGACTGTGCCGACGGAGACGTCTACCATGACGGTGGTCAGTGCCGACTCGAGGCGAAGGCGGAACCCGCTGCCGTACACGTTTCATTACGTGCACGGGAAGAACATAAGGCTCTGTAGCTCCGGTACGTCGCCATCTATTAACCACTTATAGACTAAAGGTTAAAGCACACTAGTGTCCGACCGAAACTATTCTTCACGGCCGAAACCGAATTTCGGCATTAATCTCAGTTTCGGCCGAAACCTGAACCGAAACGCAGAAACTTCCATATAAATCCATGTTTACGTGGGAAGAAAAAACATTACAATCGTTATCAGTCTTGATTTTTAAATAACATATTAATCAATAAGTCTCCGATATTAAGAGTAATCATTAAGTATAACATATTATAACTCCTTATTTCAAATAAATTATCTGTGCTTTTGATATAAATACTGTCCGATTGCAGCACGAAACCGCTCAAACTCAGTTTCGGTTTCGGCCGGATGGCAGCCGAAACCGAAACTAAGCCGAAACCCGTTTTTTGGCCAAAACTAGGCCTAAACCGAAACCGGAATTTCGGTCGGATTCTAAAGCACACATAACAGATCGGCATCGGAACGGCACGGCCTCACCTCATCGCCGTCAACCATACGCAAGCACATAACGGAAGTGAATCGGCACGTCCGAGCTGTCATCACGTTTACGGCCGGCCGGCAGTGCGCTTACCGCGAGCGTGTACCGCGCTGAGACGTTGCCGTTCCGATGCCGATAAGTGAGCGTGGAGTTTCTAACAAACGGTGCCGAGCTGTTATGTGTGCTTTGACCTTAATATTCCGTTAACATTGGTCCGGTTGCTTCTTATGTATTCCTCAATGCCGAGCGTGAGAGTACGTTTTACGGACACTTACTTGCTTAATTTTAAACGAATTTTGGATCCGTCTTCATCTAATTTTTCAATTCCTGAATTTCACAGATACAGTGGCAATGCGAACATCGGGATACAAGGACGGCATCGCCATAGTTAGTCAACCGCTGCGGAGGGGTCATAACTTCAGGGTATGTATCGTATACTGATAATACACATAAGAACCCTGTTCTTGTCACCCTGGCGCTTTGAGCTATTGATATGTCATGACATTGACTCTCTTTAGCTGGATTGATCAACACACTATTGACTATTCTGTCTGAATCTGTCTCCTATTCTGCCTTCAATAATATTTTTTATTGTTTCTCACGTGGTATTAGGTGCTTGAAGAAATTTCTACTGCACTATCAAATCCTATATCTTGTAACTTTTTTAATTCTACCCATTTTATACCTCGGCTTCTTTCTATTTTATACAATTCTTGCAAGCTTTTGTCTGCTGCCGCTTTGTTAGTCCATTGATTATTTCTTCCAATTGTGTTGTAAGATGTGCTAAGGCGTATAGAGCAAAGCCCGCGAATGTTTTTATTGTGTCAGTTAGATTATAGATATATATATGCGTAGTGCGTAATGTATTATCTGTAAATTTATATATAGTTTCTTTTACTTATTTATGCTCGAAATTGGTACGTCGTGTTGCATGGTTGACCTTAGTTTGTCAGTGTTTGGATACGTAAGATATATATGTGACGTTCTTATTTAATAAGCATTTGCTGAGCTGAATAAATGCGTAGTTTACTGATAAAATAGCATCTTTGTGTTTATTAATGAGGTATGTTATTAGACCTATTAAAATTTACTCATGTTATCTCGAATAATTATGACGAAGAAGACACGCTGCGCCGACCCCAAATAAATGGGACAAGGGCAAGCGAATGATGACAAAAAATGTTGATGTATTTTCTTTATATATTAAGTAAGGTGCTATACATATATTGCCAATTTAATCTCAAGGTAGAAACGAAGAAGGTAATAACAACAGTATAACGAAATTGTTATTGCATTCCGAAGAAGATTTATTAACTTTTTATCCATTCATATGTAATGTTCCTAGTAATCGTGGTTGCAAGTATTCCTTATTTCATGAAGATTCTTCTATAGATAGCTTTCTACTTACAGTATAAATTAAGCCAATGCGAATGTTGTAAATATGCGTTGCAAAATTATTTTGTAGCAAATAGTCTACGAAGTTTACAGTTAGTCTAGGCTTTTAAATAATTCAGTTAGTTAGTACAAAACGAAATCGATGACGATGACCCTCTTGGGACAGATTTTATTACTATGTTTTCCAGGAAAAAAAAAATTTGTTCCTGTACCTATCTATGTACTTGAGTTAATCAGTCTTTCTACGATTTTTACATTAAATTTGTGAACATTGTCTAGAGGCGAATTCTAATTAGTTACTAAGAAAAATCTGGTATTGTGTCATTACGTCATGCTCACCAAGCGAATTAATCGTTTCATTTGTCAAAAAGTCTTTTACATTTATAAATGTTCATTAAATGCGAATGGATTCTGGTTAACTTTAATGGTTAAATATAAACAGATTATATTTTTGTTTGTTATTGTCAGTTTATAGTCTCTCGATTTTGCGATGCGATAGTACAATCTTTGTTTGCTTCAATACGGTGCTAGTTTTATAAATAACGTGCTATGCGAATTTTTTTAAGCAATTTAATGTCTAAGTCGTTACTGAACTCAGGCGAATTTAGGCCTTATATCATTAAATTCGCTTTTACTTAACCGACTTTTAAAAGAAGGACGGTTCTCAATTCGCCTGTATGATTTCTTTTTGTATGTTTGTTACGCGATTACTCAAAGACGGCTGAACCGATTAGGAATTTTTTGTTTGAATTTGTATACCTCTGAGGTGGTCCTATTACAACCAAGTCAGTATCTGATGATGAGATCTTAGAAAAAAACGAGGGAACTCTTCAAATATTAGCCACAAGTATAGCGATTTGGGTATTGTTCGCAGTCACTCGTACATTTCTTATCGAATACTTAGGTTCATTGAAAGTCGGTTATTTTAAGATTTTTAGCATAGCATCTGCATCTGAATTTAAAGAATCGCTTATATGTATCAAAATACTCATAAGAACTGCTTGAACGTATAATTTTTTAGTCATAATTAAATACGGAAACATTATTAACCTAATTATCGCTTCTTTAAGTCTACGCGGCATTTAATATTAAAGCAAACAGTTTTGTGCGACCTCCATAAACAAATGTTAACGCGTGAGTATCGCTTTCCAAATGTGCAGTTGCGACTTATATTATCTTAATAATTATTTGTGTAGTCCTCGTCCTCGTACTTTGATTTTCATAGTTAGACTAGCAGAATCCGTATCGTGGTCAATGCGATTGTAGAAAATTAGAATTTTACTGATGACGCCCTAATTACTTACGCGCGCATAGTTTTTTAAGGTTGGTACTTGACTTAGCTGAACGTTGCATTACATCTATTTTATTCGTTAATATCGCATGCGAAATTATGTACTACTGTAAATTTGAAAGGAACAAAACCTAAATTACCCTTTTTAATTTTCTTCTTTAATATTTTCACCGTTTTATTGTTGTTATGGAACGCTTGATTCTCAAAAATCGGCACAGCTCAATCATTTTCCTTCGACACCAAATAATTGCTCAGACAGAAACATAGGGCAATAACAGTTGATAGCTAGAGAGTAGATGGCGTATATGAGGAGTGTCTTTTCAAATGGGCTTATTTTTCTATGGCTTTCATACAGAATACGTTCGTTTTTAATACTTCTGTGTTTATGTTCCTCTTTTATTTAAGAGTATCATCGCAATTCCTTTCACTTCCTGGTAAGAAATTACTTTGACTTTTTTTTCAAAATAGTGTGATCTTCCTCTGTCTCGCATTCCCTTTATCTTTCTTTAAAAAAGGTACTCTCATTTTTATAATTCTTTAATATTGTGGTTTATATATAGTGTTGATTTTACGTATGTATTTAACAGTTAAGTTCAACTATCACACCTGTGGCGCACGAGAAATATCACCTGTATCTTCATTAAATGTAGTGCGAAAGCGACAGGTCATGTCAAGTCACAAACGTCGCGGTTGCATGCGCTAGACGACTAAAAAAACTGTTTCGTCCGTCAGTTAGATTATTGATAAATATTGTACACGTATTTTTCATTTTTGTAAAAACCAAAAATAATAATAAACTAAAAATGACAAGGATACAAAGACGCTTTGACAAGGATGGCTTAGAAGTTTCGAGTGACGTCACTCCTTGGTACAATTTTCATCTAGGACTGACGTCAGAAGCCCCCACTCCGTAAGTTTGATGATCTATAACTTTGTCGATTTTTAATAATTTGATAAACCAAAAAATACGTGTCCCATATTTTTCCATAATCTAACTCACGGACTAAATAGAGTGATATATTTTGTATGCCACACCTGGCCAAAAAATGGCTTTTACCGCACGCTACGCGTATGGAAGAAGCCGCTTTCTAGCCTATTGTAGACATAAAATGATGTGCACAACACGGGAGGTCATAAAGAATGCCCTCGATCGCATATTTACGTCCCTCGCTTGCAGCTCGGGCCGCAAACTTCTGCGATCTCGGCCCTTCTTTGTTTTACCTCCTTAGTTGTGTAATGTACTATAACCATCATCCCTATTATAATGGCGATGTTGGTTTCAGTTCCGCGTGGACAAGGTGGGCGGCGACTGGTCGGGCAGCATCTCGCTGGGCGCGGTGGGCGCGCTGCCGGCCGACTCGCTGCCGCAGTGCGCCATGCACCTCGACCCGCCCATCTGGGCCGTCACCAGCGACCTGCTGCACGACAACGGCACTTTCGTAAGTTATAGCAGTTGGCCGTCTACACTCTAAAAACGCCCGTGTCTATAATACCGCATTCCCGAAATACCAGATTTTACAAAAAACAAGTTTTTCGATTTATGAGATTCCTGTCTTACCATATTCCCGTTACACTAGATTATAAAATCGTAAGTTACTCAAGGATCTAAATGAATGATATTTAACTCATTACACCTGTACCAACGAAGTTGTGACCGAGTCCACTAGTTGCAAGTAAGGTTGAAATGTATATATTATTTTCATCACATTTGCTCGTAAAGGGTGTTATAACACGCGGGCTTATAGACCAGCTCGAGCCGATTTACCTCCCGTGGGTTATAAAAATCTATAACTACCACGGGAGGAAAAACTGTATGAAAATCTATAACTCCCGAGGGAATTATGAGTTTAGTTTTAAAATATAGAACCTACCCGTACGTCATTTCAGACTAAGGAGGTTTCAAATCAGCCAAGGCTTATTTCCCATCTTCAAAACTTGGCTACAAAACCAATTTTAGTTATATAAAACTTATGGTTGGTTATTTGAATGCAATTAAGTTAATTTAGTTTAAAAAAATATTTTGAAAATCTGTACAATCTGGCGGTATTGCCTGTTAAGTTTGAAAACTAAACGCAGTTTTTAGCATTATCCGTGGAAGACTATATTGAAAAAGTTGACAATAAGTAATTTGATTTTTGTCTTTTTTTCCTCGCAAATGTGATGAAAAACATTGTATGTATCACGGGCAGTAGAGGGATTACGAACTCCAGTCATTAACGCCTCCTAATAGACTCTCGTTAGTAATCCCCTTCTTACTACCCTCGGTGCACAATGTACTGTTTTTTTACTGGATTCCTTCCTCTATCCGAAATAATACTATCAACAGAAAAAGACCCAAATGGCGTCAGCGTTCGACGAGCTGACCGAGCAGTCGGTGCTGACCATCCACTTCCGGTTCAACAGCGAGCTGGTGATCGACATCGACGGCGGCGTGGTCGGCGTCGTCGGCGTCGTGCCGCGCGCCTTCAGCCACGTCTATCCGCTCATAGACCTGTACGGGCGGGTCCACCAAGTGAGCAACATATACATACTTACGGGGACACTCAACATTTCGAACAATACTAACTTCCCTCACTAAGTAGACCTGTACGGGCGGGTCCACCAAGTCAGCAACATAATATACATACTTACGGGGACACTCAACATTTCGAACAATACTAACTTCCCTCACTAAGTAGACCTGTACGGGCGGGTCCACCAAGTCAGCAACATAATATACATACTTACGGGGACACTCAACATTCCGAACAATATTAACTCCCCTTACTAAATAGACCTGTACGGGCGGGTCCACCAAGTGAGCAACATATACATACTTACGGGAACACTCAACATTTCGAGCAATCCTAACTCAACTCACTAAGTGCCCTCTATCACCAGTTCGTGGGTTATCCATTATTTACCTAACACCCTGTTCTTAGACAAGGTTAGCTTAGTATCACATCTTGAAAAAAAGAACAATGAAATTCGGAAGCGATACTTTCGGCCTTATTTTCGTAATGCGATTTTTGAGCTAAACGCTGCAATAAACTGCATGCAAGTGACATGATTTTGTAAACTTTATTGGGGGGCTTTTTATTTTTATGTTCGAGATAAAAATGCTAGTTCGCCCCGCAAATAACCTGCAGAATACATGAAAAGTATTAAAAGATGTTCAGTTGTTATTAGTTTTGATCATTCCAAAACTCAGTTGTATTGATCTGCCAGTTAAATCATACCTCGTGATTAACAGGTATCCGTGCTGCTTCATCCGACTGTAGTCGCGAGTGGTGCCTCGTTGGACCTCCCGATAATTGCGGAGAACCTGCGCGAAGAGTCACTCGCCGAGCTTGAGCTGCTCGACGACGACGAGGACGACGACGACAAAATGCCCAAGCTGACCCCCGAAACACCCGAAATTCACCCAAAACGCAAAGCGAAAGCTTACAGCCACGATAACCTGCTAGAGGACCCGCTGGATCCCATATATTCCCAACCCGGCCCCAGCACCCACCCCGATCCGCCAACACAGAGTCTTCCAACCGACAACGACGCCAAAAATAAGCAAATCAAATGCCGAAAAACATGCACCAACCGCACTGCCCTCCACCAGAGCTTGATATTAACAGACAACTCGACGCAGATCGACAACAACGAGTCCGCAAACCGGAGCATACAAAAGAGCCACTCGACGCATAGTTTTTGTCAATTAACGGACGAACAAGTTTTAGACGCAGAAATCAAAGATACGCTAAGGCACACGTTTAGCGGGGGGAGTCGGGTGAGCGAGGAAACGGGGGTAGCGGGCGTCAACACCTCGTCGCTACCCGCCGAGCGCGAGCGATGTTTCGACACAAACATCCGTCACAACGACCGGTACCCGGAAGCAAGCGAGGTGGACAGTCTCGACAACGAGATCATGGACGCACTCACGCTCGAAACCGGGAACCTGCCGGACCTCACCGAGGAACACTCCTCGTCTATCGACGAGTCCACGCGCCGCGACGACCTGTGGGCCGAGTCGCTGTCAATCGAGAATCTCAACTATTTGAACCGGTTACTCTGTATGGAGCAAGAGAACGGGGAAGAGCAGACTTTAGAGGCGGAGTGGGAAGCGTGGGGCGATAGTTCTTGCGAGCACTTACACTTGGTGCTGAAATACTGGCAGTTCCTGGCGCTACCATATCCCGAGTTGCGGCGCGTCGTGTCCTGCGGTCGGGTGCGCTGCTACTGTCGCGCCTGTCAACCCGACGCCCCACCTCCTTTGTCAGGTAACTATTACCTATTTATAATAATCGAAAATTATTTTGTGTTAAGATTATTATAGTACATTACACAACTAGGGTGGTAATACAAAGAAAGGCCGAGATCGCAGAAGTTTGCGGCCCGAGCTGCAAGCGAGGGTCGTAAATATGCGATCGAGGGCTTTCTTTATTACCTCCCGTGTTGTGTACATCATTTTATGTCTACACTTGGCCAGAAAGCGTGCGGAAAAAGCCACTTTATGGCCAGGTGTGGCATAAACATTATTTACGTAATGCCACAGAATGACCCAGTTTAACTTCAAAGAAAGATTAATCGCGCGACATTGATGGGTGCGAGGCACTGCGAGCGATTATACATGGGTGGTTAGTAAAGATGGCACCGTGGTGCGTAATTTTCTGTATATGATATGTATTACTTGCAACAAATTATTACTTCTTAGAAAAGGTCTTTTAGATCTGTTCGACTTACGTCGAAGATCATGAAAATAACGTGATTTCACTTAACGCGCGGCCTTTTTCTACGGTTTTATATGGCTTGACCTAGTACATTCGTTTGTTTCAAATCTTCCAATTCTTTCTTTAACTACCGTTAAGCTGATCGTCCTGAAATGTAACTGTCCGGGGCAAATTAGTATTGACGACCGTGAACTAAAAAGTCGATAGAATAAGGTGCTTAACCAGCTGCTAGCTACACTACCTAGCTAGCTATACTAGCTAGTACTGGTCGATTCACAAGAGCTGGCACGAATGCGCATGATCTTTATGTGCATCACAAAATAATTAAATGCAGGTTGATTCAATAAGCGAGAAACGTGTTTTTAGACAATCTTGGTATAAATTGAATAAAAACTCCATGGTAGTAAGATATTTGCAGCGAACCCTTAAATTTACCTTTCTGCAGTTTCTGCTACCTTTATATCATTGCAGTTGAGTGCAGATTATATGTATTTTTCTTGAATGGCGAAGTATTATGTACTTGTTTACTGAATATTTGGAGCCTCCCATATAAGAACGTCACTTAATAGTGACAAGTGACATACTTTCAATCCATTCGTGCCAGCTCTTGTGAACCTGTATTAGGCAGGTAGGGATGACGACTGGGTTAAAAATACATCATTCTATTTAGTCCGTCAGTTAGATTATGGAAAAATATGCGACAAGTATTTTTTGGTTTACCAAAATACAAATAATTGACTAAGTTATTGATCACCAAACTTCCGGGGCGGGGGCTTGTAACGTCACTCCTAGGTAAAAATTGTACCAAAGAGTGACGTCACTCGAAACTTCCAAGCACTGTATCCTCGTCATTTATTTGATTGACAAACAAAAGAAAAAATACGTGTATAATATTTTTTATGCCACACCTGGCCATAAAGTGACTTTCCGCACGCTGCGCGTACGGAAAAAGTCGCTATCTGGCCAAGTGTAGACATAAAATGATGTACACAACACGGGAGGTAATGAAGAAAGCCCTCGATCGCATATTTACGTCCCTCGCTTGCAGCTCGGGCCGCAAACTTCTGCGATCTCGGCCTTTCTTTTTATTACCACCCTAATTGTGTAATGTACTATTAATAATCTAACCGACGGACTAAACGGTTTTTTTAGTCGTCTAGCCTATTCGTTGCGAATGTTCGTGCGCACGTGGCGTGTATTGCATGGTTAACAGGGTGGGTGCGCATAGAGCGGGCGGAGGCGGGCGGCGCCGCGCGCGCGTACTGGCACGCCGTGCGCGCCGTGCTGGGCTCGGCGCAGGTGTGCGACGGCGCCAACCTCGTGCGCCGCCCGCGCGCGCTCGCGCCCGCGCCCCGGCAGAACCACCCCAACCACGATATGTAAATACTACTTTTTCTACTCCTGTACTTTTATCTGTCTTTTACTTGGCCACGAACACTAAAATAAGAGAAGTCTATACTCTATTCCCCATAACAGCACTAGTGTCGTTATAGTCACATTACGATACTGCTAGCAGCCACAGACTTCTAAATCTAGGTTAAACTTAGGTCAAGGATTAAGCGCTCAATTCTACTTCTCGATAAAAATGCACAACTACCAACTTAACAAACACTTAAATTCCTACGGTTTTTAAGAAAAACAAAACTTTCCGAACTAAATTCATTGATGCCAACATAAAAAAAGTATTTTTAAGATAGTCACTGCATGTCACTAGCGAGGTATATTTCAAATTAAATAAAAAAGTTTACCATAGACACATACTGTCAGTCATACGTCATATTTGCCTTGTTTGCAGGTTATGCTTAATTTTATATTTTAAAACCTAGTCGTAGAAAAAGTATTGTATGCAACGTTGTATAATTAAGTCAAAAAACGCTCATTGCGTCTATCGCGGCTCGTATCGCAACTCACACGATTCGCATTTTTTGAGCCTACTTATACAACAGTTGCATAAAATACTATATTTACTCATACATTTATTTTTCACACCTATTCAGAAACTCAAAACTAAACTCATTTTGAAAATCGGTACAATCTGGCAGTATGGCCGGTCGAGATTGAAAACTAAACGCTGTTCTTAGCATTGTCTGTGGAAGACTACATTGAAGGAGTTAACAGTTGAAGTTGTCTTTTAGCGGGTGCGTTTAGTTTATTTGATTTTTACGTTTTATTTTTATTCCTCGCAAATGTGATGAAAAACACTGTGTAGCAGTAGAAAATTAAATTTAAATTGCTAAAATAGAACATTGTGCAGTAAGGGCCACAATGTACTGTTGTAGTAGTGTAATCTGGGGGCACGGCAGTGCCCCCGCCAAGTCGAGCAAAACAAAGGCACGGCCGTACCATCCTTTTCTCGAAGCCATTCAGGCCATTTTCAGCCTCCCGTAATTTTGTACTGGTTTTATTTTTCTGAAATGGCAGAGTTGAAATATAGCGTTTGGTGTGTTTCACGAAAACAATATCCATATACAAATATTTTTCAAAAAACACCCATGTACGTAGCGTCTGAATGCATAAATCATTATTGTTTAAAAATATGTTTATCACTTTTACATATTTTTCAAGTCAATAAATAGTTAGCAAATTCTTTACCTAGTCAATTCAATTTCCATTTCAGATGGTTTGACGAAGAAGGCAAGCCACACCACACAGTGCTGGCAATAGAAATAGATGTCGAGTAAGTATTGCCATACCTACTCTGGCCATAAGGTCTGTCTCAAGGTTTTTTGCTAGTATAATAAAATTACGTCTTTTTTTATTATTACTTTATATCAATTTACAGCTTAGTTTTTCCCAATTAAGAAAACATACAATGTAGCTGAATTTAGTCCCCCTACTTTCTCTACCAACTCTTAAACTTCGAGATGACCACCGCTTCAAACACGCACAAGGTATGATGAAAATCTCTTGTTAAAAGTGATTTAAAGCCAGTGTTTAAGGCAGTTAAAAAAGAAAATGTTACAGATGTATGAAACCTCTATTTTATGGCTTCTCTTACAACAGCAGTTAATATTTATTATCCGTCCTTACACTAAATATTTCGATGAAGGAGTTAAGGTCGTTTTTCACTTTAGCATAAAATACAGTAATTTCGATAGTGGGCAATGGAACTGAGTACGTAAAACACAAATACTGGCGATTGTGTCGCCAAGACTTATATAAATTGTATCGTAAAATAAAGATGAAAATCTGTTTAGAGTCTGACATAACCGTAAAGTCTGCAAAGTCTTAAAATCAGGGACTGATTATCCACGTGATACTAGTGCGTGTTTTTATAGGTGGGTTATCTCAAAGTTTAGAGTCTGGTAAAAACAAATGCGGTACTAAATTGAAGAAAAAAATACATTTTCCTAATTGCCAAAAACTAAGCTAATTAATGTATAGGTAAAAAACAAAAAGTACTATAAATTTATTATATTTGCAAAAAACTTTGAAACAGAACTTATGACCAGACTAGGTACACTAAACAAGCTATTAGTAAATGTTGCATGCATGGTCGACGATGACTACTTCTTATCAGTGGCCCATTTCACGAAGCTATAAGTTACAATTATACAAGCCTTAACCTAGCAACATTGGCCAAATACCACAACATTATTGGTTGGTTTGACCAATGTTGCTAGTTTAGACTTGCAAAATTGTAACTAGTCGCTTCGTGAAACGGGCCCCTCCCTGGTGTCATTTGCCACTGCTATACAGAATTACATGTACACAATATACCGAATTAAGTTTCTAAAAATGTTGTTTTATAGAAACATTGTATAGTTGATTGACTTTGCACCATTCGTTACAGAGGTTCAGATGCAACACGAGACCGTCTATTGGCTTTCCTAATATTTCTGAAGTCCCACTCCGGCCTGCACAGCGACGATATGGACGATTAAACGGTGACCTCCACTAAATATCAACTCAAACTAAAGAATTACATGCGATATTATACATTATTTTTAAGGGGCACAAAATGGTTGTCATATAAGTATTAAATGATATTTAAACGTAACGAGATGGGCCGTCTATTGTTATAGGAGCATTCGTTAGGTATTATATTTAGACGAACTTCTCCATCTTACAGATTCACCTGTACACGTGCTTTACTAGTCTTATTATTTAATAAGCACTGTTGTGATCTCAGTCTACTGGCTAAGTTATATTTTATATTATTTATTCTTTCGGCATTTTTATTATCTCCTAATAGTTGTTTATATAGAATGACGAATAGTATTATGGTAATTGTAAGGACCGAAGTTGCGCTCACAGACGTGGAAAGTGATTACTTCACACATTGCAAAAGGCCTGCTTTGCTGCTCTTTAGCTAACATTTCTCTCACATTTGAGGTCCTCCATACAGTCTAAGAAACACAGTTTTTTTTAACTGTGGCCTCCATGTGGTTAAGAATTGCAATATTTGATTCGTTCACAAATAACCGACAACTTTGTCTCCAAAAAACATTCTATAATATATTGCAGTATTGAATAAAAATATCAGATGACATAAACAACCACAAAAATTATCTGTTATCTTATCCTGGTGCATCAATATGATGATAGATGTCGGGCACAGCATAAACATGCTACCATCCGTCCGTCGGGAGACCGAAGAAGCTGCCTTTTAACTTCCATACGCACTGTGTTCCTCGTACTTCCAGTTCTTGGCTTCACTGAGAAATTTGAAAGATCAATATTGAACTGACCACGACTTGGGCGATGAAAAGGTTACGAACACAGCAGTGGCATGGCGTAATAGATATCCTTGGGCAAGCCGGTGTAGATTTGGTCCACATTTTTCTTAAGAGCTGTAGAATAAGGTACTCATATGCCTGATATTAGGCAAGCCGGTAGGAATCAAGTTCATTAGACGCCACGCCACTGGAACACAGTCGCCAAGGTGAGATGATCTGGGACTTGCTGAGGTCCCGTCGCGTGTGTGGGCGTAACTTAAGTACATCAAGCGGAGAGAGCGAGCGAGACGGGGTGCTGTTTGAGAGAAGGAATTACTTCAATGTGATATTGCTAAATAGTTGAGGCTAAGGAAAAATCGAGGTGGTGGCCCTCCGTGATGTCCATACTACTATAAGTGATTTAGTGTCGTTATTCATATTTAGAATGTCTTCTAGGTCGTATTAAAACTAGCCGGTTTTTATTGATGCTAAAAGACGAGGCGTGTGCTTCAAACATTGCAATAGCAATAAATCCGACTCTGGCAACCTAAGTGCCGAGTGAGCAGCGAAATACGTGAAGTAAATAATATATGGTTAGGGGTTGTCTGAAACAGACCGCTTTTTAGCAATAACACTGTCTGGTTGTTTTGTTACCGATTTCCATATTACTTTAAATTCTTCTGTATATCATCTTGGTGTGCAATATATAATGTATCTAGTCTAGATATCGTTTGTAACATGTTTTTGCAATACTGAAATCTAGCCAGTTGGAAGTATATCTCTTACTTTGATGGATGAATCGTCAGGTTACAATTCTGCTTTCGATATTCGATATATATTTATATGTGGACTATTTTTAATTCAGTTAATCAATATAAAACGTAATGATGACTAGTCAAGCTAAAGGGTAACGTTTTTTGCCGTCATTCTTCACTGACAAATGTTAGCCAACCTGTGGTTCTGCATTTCACGTATTCCTTCATTTGAATGATACGAAAGCCTTGCAATGCCAGTGATGGATGATATAGTTATAAGTTTTAAGATATAATAGGTGATGGAGACTTGCTTTAGGTGCGAACACTGCACTAACATTCTTAATCTTTTGCATTTAATCTGGATGGTTTGCTGCTTCATTAGAAAACCTACTGTTGCAAAATACTAAACGATATTGTAATATAAGGCATTAGCCCAGTTCAATCTTGAAATTATAGTTTCTGCAAAATTAAAATAATGTAGATGTAGACTAACCTAAAGGTCTATTTTTAGAATGTTACATTGATGGCATATCATATCCTCTCGCTCTGTATTGGTCATTGTTTACGGATCATACTTAAACCTTCAATATATTTTTGTGACACCACCTTTACTGTTCTTGGTAAAACTATTTTGTGCAAGTATTTCGGTTACGTGATTTCGTGTTACCGTTTTTAGATAAATAAAATAGTATATACGCATTGGAATCCCATTTATTTTTTGTATAAAACAGAAAGAAATATTAATTATTTTGGCAAGCTAATCGCAGGCTGTACGCATTGGGCTTTGAATTATATTATTTTGATATTAGATAAGAACCAGTTGTAGATCTCGGTACCTATACCTATACGATGAAATGTGTCTCATAGTATCAGGTTGTAATCGTTTTACGAAATGATTCATGGAAAGTAAGTACGAAACGTGAAATAAATTAGCTTATATTAAATTAGCTATAAAATGGTTATGGATTGCGTTAAAAGCTTTTCGACGTAAGAACAGGGAAAACCGAGGAAAGAGCTTATAAAAATAATCCTGCAGCTTGGACAAAGGCCCCAGCAAAATATAACCAATTATAATTGTATGAACGATTTGATTGTGATAAGCTGTTGTAAACAAATCGAATTATCAGCAGTGATTTTATCGTAATAATAAAATGATTTCCAGCATGTTTCATATAAGACGTCGACCGTGAAGTCTATAGTAGATGTGATAATTAAAATATCCTGTTATGATATATTTTTATTTTATTACTAATTCGGAACTTTACGTGAATACAAGTAAAGTAATAGTAATACTAATTTAATGTTGGGGAATTATTTTGAAATGTGGTTAATCTATGTATACAAATATTGCAGCAAAATTAGTCCAGTGCTTTTAGAACAATCGCTTGCGCAATGTGTGTCCGCTTTAGAATAGCAAATGTATTGACTGAATTGTACCTCAAATATTTAATTTTATCCTTACCGAATGCATGTGTTTGGTTCATTATTCCAATCTCCCGACTATAGTGAGCTGTTTAGCATGTATAAGTTACGGAACAAATAAACGAATCTTGAAATACGTGTAACTTTATTTTATTACTTACAATACCATCTGTCGTCCAAGGTTCTACCAGATCCGCAAAGTAGAGCTGAGCACTGTTGGGATTAGAAATACTGAATTAATGAATATTCAGGACAGATTCTCGCTGTAGGCGATCAATCTGCCACGCGAATAAGTAGAATATGCACATGCACAAGCATCGCGACATAGCTATTATATTAGTTACAGCGTGCCTATATTCGAGGACCTTCGATGAACAGGTACATCGAAACCATCAAATATTATGATAGAAATGTTAGTTTAATAGCACTTATGTCTGTCTAATGTCACTAACGTATATGTAAGTCCCCCTTGGACGCGGATAAGAACAGTTCTTTGTCAAAAAAAATCTACCAGCGTGATATTTATTTCGTTGTGTTACTGCCATTCTCCAGAAATATGTCGGCGTCTAATTCACGCGTCTCCATACATTTAGTATGAAAACAGCGACGCGGTAATTAGGTGACCGCAGACATATTTCTGGAGAATGGCCGGTTAGTAGTGACAGATAATTTTTAGGGTTCCGTACCCAAGGGGTGCCGACGGAACCCTATTACTAAGCCTCCGCTGACTGTCACAGGGCTCTATTGAACCGTAATAGGTACAGACTTGAAATTTTCACACAATGTGTATTTTTATTGTCGCTAAAAGGTCTAAATACGAGTAATAAAAATAAAATCAAGAATTAAAGGGGGATTGTATATTGTATGGATTTTTTGCTCGATTTTAAAATTAGAATTAAGAACCAGACGCTTGATATGTTCACAAAATGTGTATTTTATTGCCACTATGACAGCAAATAATAAAAACAAAATAAATCTAAAAATAAAGAGGGGTTTCCATACGAAGTTTTTGCTTGATTTTAATCATACCTCTATCGATGCTTGATACTTATATTCACAGTATGTGTATTTCTATTGCCGCTATAACAACAAATAATAGATAAAAACAAGTTAAAGGGTAAAAGGGGCTCCCCATACTAGTACAAGAAACGTGTTTTTTGGCGCCTTTTTGCTCGACGATGATACGGAATCCTTCGAGTGCGAATCCGACTCGCATTTGGCCGATTTTATTTACGCGTGTGTAAGGGGAAATTATTCAGCTCAACTCCTCGCTTGCCCCGGAAAAGTGACAGAATGTTTTATAAAACTGTTTATAAACGTCCCGTGTAGAGATGTGCTGTCCCCGGGAATATTCCCCACTTGTATGGGGAATATTCTCGCGGTGGGAACATTCCCCATACAAACGGGGAACATTCCCGGGAATGGCACATCTCTAGTCCCGTGTTGCTCTAAGCCTTTACATATAAAAAATATATACTCTTCTACTAACCTCTTTATGCACCAAAAATATTGGCAGCGGTGGGATTCGAACCCACGCCTCCGAAGAGACTGGTGCCTTAAACCAGCGCCTTAGACCGCTCGGCCACGCTACCGTATACATTCGATGACAGATATTGGACATAGGTAGTCCAAACTAGTTAATCTCAGTAGTCAAGGGTAATATATATTTAAAACACGATTCGATAAAAATGATGTTTTATTTAAGACTCACAACAATATGTTTGTATCCAAAAATGTCATACTTATCTACTTACGCTAAAAATTAAATTATCAGTGTTCATTCCTTACCTACCTGTCGAGGGATGAGATTCTATACACACAGAAGACATAAATAAAAGTCGATGCATTAGTAACACTATACTACTTTATGCATCGACTGCCTGGATCTCGACCATTGTAATAAATTAAAGATAACAATTATACTATTAAAAGTCCAACGCTGCCCATGAAGTATTCGCTCAATTTAACAATGGGGTAGTTTCCCAATATATCAATTCCTATAAATTCTCAACAGAAAATAACAAATGTCGTCACTGGTTACTATGGTCAGATTGTGTACTTATTTTTTGTTATTTTATTGTAAGGTGAAGACAAAAAAAGTGTAGGTAGCTAGATTATTTTGCGAGAAGCTTTGAAAACAGAATTTGATGGTTAAAGTTAAGTAAATAATTTATTTTAGGAAACTTCCCTATTTACTGAAACGGAAAGCCTAAAATGTTCTTAACTTTGTACCTACCTACTTAAATGTACAAGTTTGGAAAGTATTCTACTTATACGAGTACGCGTAAGGTCGATTGACCAGTTCGTGCTCAGTGTAACGTTTGATCCTATTTAATAACACACAATTTGATTAAACGCCATCAGACATCGATATATTTACAAATGTATAACTATATCATTGAATACTCAGGTCTTCTTCCACATTTGAGGAACATCCCACACTACAGCCTTAGAGCGACTCTATCTCGGCCATCGAGCCATGTTGAAACGGACCGCCCTAGAAATCTACGAGAACACGTGTTTATCAGAAAGTGCAATATACTGCGGGAAAACGTTGAATTCGAAGTTGCCGTTTAGAAATCTGTATGTGGAATATTAGGCGTGGTTTGAAAGTGATAAGACAATACACGTGTGTTTTCGCGATCGAAGGACCGATCAGCCCAATACCGATTCAGCAACCTGAGCGCCTGCGAGGACTACCAAACTTTGCATTTCTTAGCGGGGTTCATCGGGGAGCCGACGGGGCATTTGAAGTCTTCAGCGAACTCCTCCATGTTGGACATGGGCCCGATCACGCGGAAGCGGCCGGGCGCGTGGAAGCCGGTGGTGATGCGCACCTTGATCGCCTCGTTGCGGTAAACCGCGCACCACGTGTTGGCCGCGCTCAGCCAGAATAACTGCAAACAGACACACGTGCTCAGACACTACCACGAGACGTTGCCTTCTCATACCGTTGTGGTACGAAGATAACGTTGTTTCCATGGGACCAGGTAGATCAACAAACATATCGAAGTAAACGTAAGAAAAAAGTGGAAGTAAGTAGTAGTGGGTAATAATGAGTTACTCTATCTTTTTTTATATTGATTGCATTTTGCTCTTGATGGTAAAGGGGTTATTCTTCAGAAATATGTCTGCGACTTATTCCTCTGTCTTCATACATTTAGTATGAAAAAGGGCCAGAGGAATAAGGTGACCGCATACATATTTTTGAAGAATAACCCAAACACTGATGGAGTCCATTATGGTATGGAGCGAGCGCATCCAAGAGTTGGTCTCTCGGGTCTGAAAGTGAAATAGACAACTTTTTATCCCAGAATAATGGGCCCGGCCTTTGAAGTATAAGCAAAATACCTACATATGCCAAACGGGTTACTATTATGTTGCATAATCTTTTTTGGTCGAATCATCATTTGGCAGAATTCATCATTTGGCATAATGCATTTTATTCTGAAACTTTAAACTTTTCGGGATTGTTATGTTACAAACCTAACCTAACCTAACCTATTTAACAGGATAATGCCTTAAAGAATCCTGAAAATTCTAGTTTCAGAAAAAAATGCATTATGCCAAATGATGAATTCTGCCAAATGATGATTCGACCAAAACAGATTATGCAACATGAGGCGTACCCATGCCAAACAGTGGGCGAAGATGCGTCTGAAAAATTAGCTACTACCTATCCATAAGTTTTGTCACAACGTTTTTACTAATCAAATCAAATTACGGTGGTTATTGTATTAATTGAAAGCTTAGGTTTTGGAAAATGTTTTTTTTTTAAATTTGGTGCGACAAATTTCTTTATCAGCCTCTAAACTTTGAAATAAATCACCTAAAAACAAGCACAAGAATCAAGTGAATAAGCAGTCCCTGATTTTAATAATAATATAGGTAGCTTCTGTGTAGAGTTTCCGGTTATATAGAACTTTAAACAGATATTCGACTTTATTTTAAGGTGCAATTTATAGGTCTTAATGACAAAATCGCCATTATTTGTGTTTTACGGACCTATTCAGTTCCGTTGCCCGCTAGTGAAATTACTGTATTTTGTGCTAAAATGAAAAACTACCTTAAAGTAACTCCTTAATTGGAATATTTGGTGTAGGGACGGATAAGAAAAAATAATTGCCGTTGCAACAGAAGCCCTAAAATAGAGTTTTAATGTTGTGTTTGATGTTTAAATCTTTTGCGTGTTTCAAGCGATCGTCCTATCTCAAGGGTTAAGAGTTGGTGAAGAAAGTAGAGGCACTAAATTTAGGTAGGTTATGTGTTAATGTTTTCTTAATTGGAAAAAACGAAGCTCTAAATTGATGTACAGTAATAATACACTCACGGTCAAAGAATTCGGGTCACCGTAATTTAAATAATAGAAATAGGTGTTTTTCAATATTTGAAACTTGTTTCATTTACATAATATACTCTTCTTCAATACCTGGCTTTGTGAGCAATATCCGCTTACCCATCATAAAAATATTATTATCCATAAATGGTGATATTTGCGATATTTCACTCCGTTAACGTCATTATTTTTCAGAGGTTTTTACGAGTTCGATCTAAACCTGAAATTGCTATTATTTTCAGTGTTATTTTTGCAGATAATATCTAAAATTAATTAAAGATCACAACGGGGTTCAATAATTTCACAACCCTGGGGTATTTTAGGAAATATGGCGGTATTTCACTGACCCGAATTCACCGTCCGCGAATGTATAAAAAAGACTGTAATTTTATTTTATTTGCAAAAAAACCTTCTGAAAGAACTTATGGGTCGACTACACGACGTACATAGAACGTAGGTAATTAAATAACAATTATAAAAATATACCATTAAATAATAAATAACTATTACAAATGCAACGCTCCAGATGATTGTGGGCTCTCGAGAATTTGATATGTGCATAATAATTTTACCTGTCGCGGAGTGTATTTCTCCAGACCCGGTAGGCGTTGTTCCTCGCCATGGCGATGGGTCCAGGCCTGGTACGCATAGTAAGCCTCCTTGATACCTCCGTTATCAGCGATGTTTTCTCCTTGAGTATTGACGCCGTTGAGCTACAAATAATTATGGGGTATCATTTAATCGATCAGCAAAATATTCTGGTTTTGGTAAACAGAAATATGTATTTGGTCAGCCAAAATAGCTAGTTGGTAAGCAACTTATGGTTAGCAAACATTTATAAATCTGTCTGCAATTAATGATATTCGGAACTACTCTAAATTATTTTGGTGAGCAAATTAAATATTTGAGCTGCATTGAGCGATCCACGGTTAATCAAATTTTGGTAAGCAAAATATTTCATTTTGTCCTCCAAAAAAACGGGGGCATTAAAACCTAACTGGTCGTCCATACTAAATAGTATGAATCTATCCTGGCTATGCATTTGCTTATTAAGTCAGACGGATGCGAGGTAGTACCTATGTAAGTATGCATGTAAACAGGCCAACCTGCAAGCAAGCAAGATTTTTTCGCTCTTTTATAAAAAAAATAACCTCGAAGACTACGGCGCTCCCGCCTTGTCTTCTAACCTATCCACCATCCAAGGCAACGCATTCCACTTATTTATATAGATAACCATTCTTTTAATATGCACACCTCTCAATTAAACTGTTTACAGACATGTTTTCTCTGCTGACCAATTGTAAAATCTTGCTGCCCAAGTAATTATTTTGCAGCTCGACTGTTTATTAGGTAGACAAATGATAAAAAAGCAGATTGATATTGATTAAAATTTAAAATATTAACTGTTTTTAAATTGTTTGCTGAACAAAAGTTGTAGCCCGATTTTTATTTATTGCCAGCCAAATATTTGTATGCTGCCCAAATGATTTAATTGCTTTTTTTGCGACTCCATTTTAATAACGGCTGACCATTTAATTACTTTCCATAATTATGTATTCAGTCGGTAATTGAGATAAAGATAAAATAAACATTGTTTTAACTATTACCTTCATGCTGACTTCCTTAACTGTGTAGTTGGAATACTGGTCTATGATGCATTTGGCTTTCTCCAGATATTCCTGCTTGGTTGTTTCCTGCCACCAGTCGATCAAGTTGCCATTCTTGTCAAATTGCCGCCCCTGTTAAACAAGTTGGTATGTAAATGTTAATTCAATGTGGCATGCTGATTGCTGACAGTTTTCATTTTATCGAACTAGAAATTGAAACCACTTCAGGTAATAAAAAGTCGAGTATTAACACTTTTTTTCGCATTGTACCTGGTCGTCGAACCCGTGCGTAATCTCGTGGCCGATAACGAATCCTATGGCGCCGTAGTTCATGTAGGCAGGCCGTTTGGCCGAGAAGAACGCTCCTTGCAGGATACCCGCCGGGAACTCTGCATTCAAAAAAATATTTTTCAGATCCACGCAGAAATCCAAGATTAAGTTCAGGTAAATGGTAGCTGCAGCAACTGCGCATAAGAAGTTAGCTAATACTTAAGTTACTGAGTATACCCACGCCGAGTTATAGAATATTATTGTAAACCCACCAATAGATTTTTTGTCAGACTAGCCGACCGAGAGAGCCTCACCAATTTGTTGGAACGGGAGAAAAGTACAATTACCTCTGTAACAGGTAAGTGCTTAGGGGTCATCCATATATTACGTCACACGCATGGGGGAGAGGGGGGGGGGGTCTAGCCAATGTGACAGCCTGTGTAAGTAGGTGGAATATGTTAGGAAAAAGTGTTACGTGAGGGGAGGGGTGCTCTAAAAATCTGAAAAATCATGTGACGTAATTTGTGGATGACCGGTCTCAGCAGTTCCTCTCAATCTGGTCTGATAAGATGACACTTCATAATCTGTAGGGTTAACTTACGAATGCTATTCTCGATGGAGGAGTAGAAAGCGTTGACGATGGCGGGGCGGCCGTGGGTGACCCAGTCGGTCTTGTTGACGGGTTCTCGCAGCTTGCCAAACAGGTACTCCGTGCCAAACAAGGTCAGATTCAAGACCGACTCCATCAGTTGGTCCGATGACATTTCCAGCTGAGAACACATAGTGGTTATAAAGTTATTCCAAAACAAACACTTGGACGATATCATTTCTGGGAGGCCAACCATGCCTACGGGTAGATATCACAAACTAGTCGTCGGAATAATATCTCACCACTCATGTACAATATTTAAATTTCCAATTAAGACAGGCGCATCAGTACAGCTGCGGTTCTGTAGTGTCGATAACCTATAGTGGTCAAAGAACAGCCGTGCTTTTTGAACGACTTAGTGACGAAATATACAGCGTGGAAATCCAATACGGGCGAATATTGAAACGGTGGTCAGCATTGGACCTAAGAAGTATATTTAGATAACTTTTTCTTAAAACTACAATGAAAATGTTACCATACAAAATGTATAGCGAAAGTATAGGTATCTACTCGTTTCTTTATGGCCAGACATTCATTAATTACCTAAATTACCTTAACCTTCGGATTAGTCTTAATTTCATAGTGAACAATGCAACGAGGCTACTTGATTACCAACTGCATCAAAGATTAATAGAAAGTGCCTCATAAATACATAAGTATAGTTGATCGAACGTTGAACCAACTTAAACGGTCATTCGTGTAAATGCCTTCTGTGATGTCTTCATTGCAAATGCATAGTGTAATGTGGGTTCTAAGGCACAAACAATTTGTCTACGGCGGCCTAAGTAGTGTATATTTATGGGATATGGCCAATGCAGTGGATATTGTGGCACTTGTTTCATAAATTTTACATGGAGTTGGGCCCCGTCTGGTGAGTCAGCAAATGAAAAATTACTTATTGGCTTTTTCAAGGCTAGATGTAGTTAAGTCAGAAGTCATTAGATGCAAGAGGCACGAAAAACCTGTGAAATTATTTATTAAGGTGGAAAGCAACCAATTACCAATGGAAATGGAACTGTTTTGTCTTGGTAGTTTTTTGTTTTTAACCGTCGATGTTGATAATGGAAAGAATTGACAATACTTATTTCAAAATCTATAGAGTGGTCTAAACTGAGAATCATTTCGGTAATTTGTAGCCTGAACGTATTAAAGTAGTTTGGATACTTCTTCCTACTGATTTTAAAGAAAATCGCAGATAAGTGTTAACCGGAAGTGTTACGTCAATAAGATACGTGTGGCCCGTTTCACGAAGCACCAAATTACAATTTTACAAGTGTAAACTATGTATATAGCAAAATTTGTTAAACTTTTTGAAATAAACGCCATAGGTCGCGGTTAGTTTAGTAACTGACTAAATAAGTTTGTGTTACGATTTTTGTGAATTTCTAAAAAACGATGCAACTTAGGAAAACCATTTTATTTCTCCTGTAATATTCAGGACGATATTAATATTCGGTAATTATTACACTTTTTTCTGTCCAGTAAATTCGGAGATAATAGAGGGAATGGTATTTTATTGAACGTTTGTCATCATAAATCAAAACTACATGCGTAATAAAAAAACAGTTTTAGAATCTACAACTAAAGCTTGATATAATAGCCCTACTTTTAATTTTTGAAATCCCATTCCCCTTCATCCCCTTAAAAAAAAGTAAAAGAGATATAAAAAATGTTATATGTCCAATAGGCTCGGGTTAGCGATTTGTAACACTATTCTAAATTTTAAATCGATAGCAGCAGTTGCTCTTGAGATATCTGGCTGTGACAGACGGACAGACAGATAGAGTCGCACAACAAGGGTTCCTTTTTTACCATTTTGGTACGGAACCCTAAAAAGACTAACTGAGAAGGTTTTTGTGGCGTTTCTCCCTTTGGTCTATTTGCAGAATAAATGATTTGATTTGAAATCAACCATTGGCGTTATTCGTTTTGACCGATAGTGCTAGTTTAGACTTGTAAAATTTTAAATCGTACCTAGCTGCGTGAAGCGGGGCGCTGAAAGTTAAAGAAGTTATTTCTCGTAGGTTTGTTGCATTTAAGCTCAAAACCAAATTTCACTTCCACTGATCCGTCGACCACTCTTAATATGTCCTAAATATGATTTGTGTAAGATTGTCCCCCAATATTTATTTATTTTAGTGTGAATCCCTAAAACATGTATTTTTACTGAGATAATATTTTATTCCTACGAAACCTCGCGCCAAGGGGCACCCCTAAACCTATAATACTCATAAACTGTCGCGGCATTTCGAATTACGGTGTGACTGTTGATACATGATGAGGGTCATGACACAGCGACACGCAATATGGGATGACGCAAATTACCAAAATATTATCACGACCATTATATTCTCGCTATTTTCATGTGATACAATTTCAGAGACATTTCTGAATGTCAGATTAGTGACCACGCGTGTACTAGACAGTCACGAAACGAGATAACCGCAGGTTAAATACATTGTGTTGATATCCTTTGCACTAGTGTTAGCAAATAGCTTCTTGTAAAAACACTAAGGTAACGGCGCCTATTACCGGGGGTATCAAAATCGGCGACCATTACCGCGGCATTTAAAAATATGCGTTTTATAAGCAAGCCGTTCGTTTTACAATAAAAAATATTTTTACAAAAATGAAGCTTATTTAGTTGACTAACGGATCTGTTGATGGAAGTGGTGTTAGACGCCATTTTTGGTTGGGGCAGCTAATACCGTGGTATACCACGGTAATAGATAAGATGGTAATTTGATTATTTTTGCTTTATCTCTTCTATATATTGACGGTTACATGCTCTCTTACAGCTATTTAAATTTTGATCTATTGACGCTATTAAATGACTACTTCAGTGGTATGGAATATATTGAAGAAACCCTTAATTTTAACCAAAACTTCAGTACTGAATCTGCAGTTTCTATGGAAACCCTGATTTTGTCATGTCGTTTAAATATTGTAATAATTAACTATATATACATACTAGCTTTTTGATTTTGGTTTTATAGCAAGCTTATACAAAATATGTTTGATTTGTAATGAAATTGCAATTGGGTAAGTCAAGTTTTTCAAAAGTATGCAATTTATATATTTTTTCTAGGGATGTAACGATACCGATACCGATACCGATATATCGGCCGATATATCGGTATCGCCGATATATCGGTATCGCCGATAATATACAACCGATATTTGAAGAACGCGAAAAGAATTTGCCATATAAAAAAAAATCTGCAAAAAGTAATTTCAATTACTGACTTATTTCATGCATTGGTCTATTACCTTGTGCAATGACAATTACCATGTTAATTAAATCTTTGGTTGTTATTCTTAATAAAAAAAAAATTGAATTTTGAGTTGACAATCTATTTATTTTTACTTTACTCTTTCAAGGTTGACTCTCTGTTAAATATTGCAAAGTTTTAGGTATACTTAATAAGGACATACAAATATCTTAAGTTCATACTTTATTATTTAGCTAAGATATCGGTATCGGTATCGGTATCGCCGATATTTACTACAATATATCGGTATCGGTATCGTATCGGCAAAACTATGTATCGTTACATCCCTAATTTTTTCGATAGTTCCCGACGTAATGATCTCCCGACGTAATGATCTAGAAAATACCCCTATTGCATTTTAATTTCCTGTAATTCTTCCAAAATATCGTGTTAAACTCAATTAAAAAGAAGGGGACGCCGGTCTGACAAAATTAGTGCATAAATTCGTAAAAAAAAACAAACATATCTGTGTGAAGTCTGTGTCAGCTAACAATTGTGACAGACCAAACGTCACACAGATACGTTTGTTTTTTTTTACGAATTTAGGCACTAATTTTGTCAGTCCGGCGTTCCTTTTTTAAGTGAGTTTAACACGACATTTTGTAAGAATTACAGGGATTAAAAATGCAATAGGGGTATTTTCTAGATCATTACGTCGGGAACTATCGAAAAAATATATAAATTGCACACTTTTGAAAATCTTGACTTACCCGATTGTACACAAAAATTCTTATGGGTCGGAATTAGATTTTACGAAAATCCAAATGAAGTCTATTACCGATGGTACGATCAAATGACACTCGGTAATAGAATGTATGGGAATCTTTTAGCGACCCATTCAATATTTGTTTGGGTCGGTGATTGGGTTGGTGATCTATCGATAACAGAAGGCCCTATTACCGAGTGACATTTCAATCTTCTCTTAAAATAAATCATAACATAACATTTTGTTTTGATTTCCATAAACCTTGATGTACTTACTTACAAGTAGGTATAATAATAATGTACGGAACCAAAATTATAAATATTATTTAACCCTTGGTATTGGGTGCCGAATTGTGTATCAGTTTACTATTACCAATGGTAAAAAATGCTGCTTTTTGTACCCCCGGTATTAGAAGCTAAATTCGCGGTAATAGAATTACATCCTATCCATTACCACGGTAATAGAAGATCCTTTTCTGGTTTCAATAATTATTTTGTCAAACATAATAAAATAAAATAAGTTCAAAAAGTAGCGATTCGGAAAGTTTAATAGACACTCTAAAACAAAAAAAATAATCTCGGGCGTTAAGGAGCTCTCATACCCATCATTTATTGGAATCATGTGAAAACTACCTAAATACCATGGTAATAGGCGCCGTTACCTTATAATAGAATAGACTAAGGTAGTTGCATCGTAGCCTTAGATCTTAATTTCTGAATGCTAAATGCACGTTGTTTCATTGCTATCCGCTGCGTATATACCTAAGTATTGTATATGAGAACTGGTTATGCTAGCACGTGTGCTCCTTTAGCCACATACGTTTTTTAACCTTTATAAAATTAATACATAAGTGTGTAAACCGTCACTAGGACGACCCCGCTAGATTTTCAATAGAACATGATCACGAAGTATTTAATAATGGCAAATTGGTTTTTTTTATCCATATCTTTGCTTATTTCTACCTAACCTCCAGTATATATTGAAATCGTTTATCGGTTACACTTCCACTTATTCTGTTACTGAATAATAACAGAATAAGTGGAAGTGTAATTACTGGTACATGTGGCATCAGTCCCCATGGTCACTGCGGGACACATAGCTACCTACAGTTTCCGATTTCCATAATGGGATGAATACTAGTTTACCTATTTAAACACAGTAAGATCCGGAGTGTCCCATAAGTTGGAAACAGCCTGGCTAGCACCACTGGCCGCGAAGGGATAGGTAGGTAGTATTTGTCGCGCGGCAAAGAGTCGCGCAACATTGCTACATACAACATAGTTAGAGCTAAACACACCGAGTCTCGTCGCTATAGGGGTTTCAAATAAACGTCTTTCATATGGACAATATAATGACTGGTAACGGTCCAAATACATATAAATATACGTACATATTACTATGTATCATAAATGGGTTTCCTTTATTTGGCATACGTTTTATTTGTCCGAATGTATTGTTAGCCCGAATTTTATTTCGCATAATTTTTCTCTTGCTTTAACGAAAAACATTTTGCAAAATCTTTTACATCGGTCACTTAGAACATATTAGGTTAGGTTTCTTTTATAGTTATTCTGAAAAGTCAATATTATCTGTAAAATAACAATTATGCGTAAATAGTATTCGGGCAAATAGAACATTCGGACAAATAAAATTATGCCAAAACAAGGTGAATGTCTGTTAATAGCAGAGTAGTTAGTACACGCCTATAAGAGTCCAGCAAGTAAGTTAAGTTTTTAAAGCCCTTAACTTCGCTTTACCATAAGAAAGACGCGAACACTTAACCCATACTACACCCTGTAACCAATAAACAGTTGTGGTATAAACGTACTCCGCTGTAGAACTGTATGAGTTTGTCGTCATCGAGCATCTCGCCGGGGTAGGCGATGTGCGAGGCCATGGCGTCGGCCTTCTCCAAAGCGGCGCGGCGCGTCATATCGTCCATCCACTCCACCTCCTCCAAAGTCTTCCGGAACTGTTGCCTGTCATTATTAAACGTAGTTATAGTGACCGGCATGAAACTAGAGCCAAAATGGTTCATGAAGATGGAATTAAGGGTTCGATAGTTATCCTCTGGCAAACATACATACATACATCCTGTAGATATACATATACGGCCTTCGTATATATTTTCTATGCGTTTACGTACATGTACCGCTCCTCAAACGACACCTATTATAGTGTTGTAGTTTAGGTCTCCTTTCCAAGCTATAGTGCTTGGCACTTGGTTGGTAGTCCATAGAAAATCCCACGCGCTCCAAGGATCACTAATACCCTTCACCTCACTGAATATATACCGCGAGGATGAGGGATGTGAATGTGTTAATAATATGAGGAGATCCAAAAAATACCTACTTTGTAAATCTAGTTTTAGTTTCTTTAGGTGTTGAAATCCAGTTGAAAAAGAAAGTATTAATTCGGTATTTTAACTTTAATAACTCACCTGATGTCATTTACCATTTCCAGAGCATTAGCCTTTGAGTTTTCATTAAAATATTTTCTTATGTAGAGAGCACCCACAGCGATTGACATGCTGAAATAATAAAAACATATGCAAAACAAGTTAAAACTTAAAATATATAACTTAGTCATAGTCATAATGTCCAAAGCATTATTGTCACCAATACCGGCATGCATATATGTATCGGCATATTACTTTAAGACTTGTTTCGTTGGGTAAACTTGTGATAGTTTGTGACCAAATTCACAAACGAGAACATTAAAAAAATGTGTTTAGTAGTAAGTAGCTATAAAATATGTACAATATATAGGTACTTAGGTATCAGAATTTTTAAAACCGGCATCTAGTTATCAAGATGTACTAATCGATTTGTTTTAAATTTGAATGTTTAAGAATGTTTCCACCTCTTAGGGTGGACAAAGCCATAAAGTATGATACAAATTGGAAAGTTTGCATGTACTTAACATCGTTGCCAATTATGAACAGATTCCGAGAATTAGTGAGCAAGGAGTTTATATCTATAATAGACAGTCAACCTGGCCTGCCAAGTGATGGATCATAGTCAAAGCATATCCTAGAAACGGGAAGAAAAACCTAAAAAAACGTAGTGTAGGTTTCAGATAGGATAAGCCGCTTGTTGGTGTACGATATCACTAGTTTACAGCATTTGTTCTCAGAGTTAGTGAGATTTTTGACGCTGCATCTATCCATTCACAGAATTGCTCTTTGACGACTATTTTTGAGATATTTGAAACGCTCAAAGCCCTAAAAACATGATTTTCGGCGATATTTGAGTATTTTTTTGGAACAACCAATTTTTAAGGTCAAATATATCTAGGTAACTAAAGCATCCTTAATACTCTTCCCCTTTTAAATCCGTTTTCGCTTAATTTTATCTACGGTACTTCGATATTATCTGTAGGTCGGGAATTCGTAGAAGCGCTCCCAAGTGCTTTGGGGCGCGAACAGCGGGAGGAAGGACCAGCGGAGATTCGGCGAGCCCTTGCCGTGCGCGGACTCACACGCGTCTTGACAAGTGATCGATTAGATAATTGGACTAATAACCTGTTGTTAGAGATTTATCAAGGATAATGGACCTGTAATATTGTGTAACCTAATTAAATAGTGTACTGGACTAATTTATTACACTATTTTTATCATCTCGGGACCCATTGGCGTATATAATTTGTAGTACGAAACTGCGACATATATGACCTATATTTTGTATTTGAATACTCACGAAATACCATTATGAAAACAAAATGTCATACATATCTTGAGAATGAAACCTCGTAAATTGAGCTTCAAAAAATCTACAAGAGATGATGTGTCTCAATGTGATGACAAAAAAATTGTAAGTAATGAGCCCCTATAAACCGTGGTACCAACTCCTATGCCCCCACTGGTGGGTGCACAGGCATTCTTTCGCCACTGTACCAGCGTGGGACAACTTAAAAAAACTCTAGTGCAGGAGTCTACGGGGATTTTTTCCACTGGGGCATAGCGGTGGGACCACGATTAATAGCGGATTATGAGTAGATTTGACTCACCTGACACTTGTGGTGTCGGCGCACTCCTTCCAGCGGCTCTCGCGCTCGGTTTTGCCGGACAGTGCCGTGACGTATGTGAGTTGTCGCCGACGCAGGGCCTCCGTCAGGTACGACACGGACGCCCCAGCCACCCTCCACATTACGTAGTTCGCCTGCACGCGTTTGGGAGTGTTCTCTAGGAGAATCTGCAATTATTTTATTTGAAATATAATTAAAACAATCCTACCCCCAGTTCTAATTACTTAGATTGCTTATTGCTAGTCATACAAACCTCGAGTTCCGAAAAGTATTTGGGCACATTGACAATCGCAATTTCGTCTTTGCCGACCACGGTATGCGGCGCAAGAAGATTGTTTATATATTCCAGCCAAGGGATCCTAAACAAAGAATTCATTCATGTTAAATTAATGCAAATATTATCGAATTATTTTAATCGTGATGTACTTAGGTACCCATGGACAGTTACTTACTTAGGGAACTTTTCTTGCATTTGAGCAATAGTCATGGGATTGTAGAGGCTTGTTGCATTCCGCCTTTTTTCAAGAGGCAAGGATATCTGTAAAGCCAAAATTTTAGTCATTTAGTCGCAGATACCAAACCGTGACTTTTTACACACCCAATATTATTAAACGATCAGAGAATAAGATGCGATTCGATTGACATGAACATATCAAGGTTTGTAACGGAATTGGGTCACATATTAAGATTGGGCCTTGTGCAGATCGTAATGGCACAGTTTTATCTTTTACGGTCTTCAATTTTTAGCACGGCATTAAATGTTTGTGTTTTGGTAACCTCCAGATCGAGGAGGCTCGTAAAAGCAACGGGCGGTGAATCATTAAAGCAGTTAGTAGGTATACGTCATGGTTTAGTGCGAGCTATGGGGTGCTTACGTTGGCGAGTTTCATTTCGAATTGCAAAGAGTCTTTGAGGTCGGACTGGGCGCGAGCGCGGTCCGCGCCCAGCAGCACGGCGATGTCCACCATATACTCGTAGTAGGCCTGCACCAGCTTGTCACTCAGTCCCCGGTTCAGGTACTCTCGACTGAGCCCCAGCGACGCTTGGTCCAACTGTTGATAAACATCCGCACTCAATGTTATTACTTTCCTTAACTGTTTTGACTGCACCTACACAAACATGGAACTTCCTGACAATAGTTCCTGTTGTGAAATCGTCATTTCATTCGCAATAACAATGGAAATCGCATGGCATACATGAATTCGCAATAGCAGTTCATAATCATCTAAATGTCCTATCAATATATTAAGTTGACGTCTTTGTTCTAGGTCGGCCGACCGCATCGTTTAATACTAATATTAGGAGCATTCGTTTCGAATCAACTTATTACAGTTATTATAATCTTACATCGATGATTCTTTTAGTGGAGTTCTTGACGTCGACCCCGATGGAGAAGTCAAAGAAGTAGTCGACGGAATAGCCGGCGGCGCGGAACTTGTAGACGGACTTCTCCCAGGAGAAGGCGTTCTCGTTCCAGGCGGGCCCGTCAAGCACCGGCCAGCCGCCGAGCCGGCGCAGCATGTCCAGCAGCGGCACCGTACCGCGCGCCTCGATTGTACCTGCATCGTCACCGCTCAGTTAACATCAGTAGATACCTACACAGGCCGTAACATTACACAGAACATGCGATTAGATGTTTACAATTGCATGGCAGACTGGCACCTTTTCTCTCGGCCATCCTAAACGGCTCGCAAAAATGGCATCTCCGCACTTTGACAAATAGGTACCTACGATATGCTGATTATTATAAGTAGTATATTTGTCATAAAAAATCGATTTAAGTAACTCATTATTTTCCATGGAAATATTTCTAAATAAATAAAAATAAATCAAATAATTTATTTATGCAAGTAGGCCCTCAAGAGCTTTTTTACATGTCTGGTTGTATTCTTTTCTTTTGGCGCTTCGGGTAATGAAATGACCTTCTGGTGAGAAGAAGCGCCGGAAGAAACTCATCAGTTTCTCTTTTCAATCATATGACAAGTATTACAACATGATGACGATAATACATCAGATTTCATTAATATATTACATCTCTCTAGGCGTCCAAACAAGACAAATAAATGCTCGACTTGGCGGGGGCACTGCCGAGCCCCCCGATTTTAATTGATAGTAAAATTAATGGAGATGTAAAGTCTCCGCTCTCAAAATTATTATGTTTTGGATGTGTAAAGGATCTCCAAACGTTAAAATACAAACTGAGAATGGTTACTAAATATCTTACAGAAATGTAAAAATTATGTGAAAATAAATTAAAATTAAAGCAATTTTTGCTTAGCGATGTAAATTAGAGACCTCTAAGTGTAAAACAATTGGCAAGTACAAAAACCGAAAAAAAAACATAATCATTATTTTAAAATATAATTGTTTCCAGTCGCAGTTAATCCCACGGTGTTTGATCATTCATGTAGTCTTGTGTGCTGTAATAAACTTTAGAAATGAGTTTACGCTTTAGACAATTCTTGAATTTGTTAATAGATTAATTTTATTCAGTGATGTTCCTTGGCAGTTTATTATAAAACCTTACACCCATGAATGATGTTTTTATTTTATGGAGCCGAGTGGTGGGTACTGCGAGCTTATGTTTATTTCTAGTAAGTATTAATATTATGTATGTCACAGTTCTTCTTAAAATGCATGGTAATTTTATGTACATACATAATATTCTCATTGATGACAATGCAATGTCATTAAATTAATGTTATTTTGTTATTTCAAGTAAAATTTATTACGAAAATAATTAAAGTATACATGTATACCTAAGTCACTATACACCGTGCCCCCGAATAACCCGAAAAACTTTAACTATGGATTCTAACAACTATTAGGAGTAAAAAAAGTTATATGACGTATGTCGAAAAACGGTTACTTTCCGACTAAATTCATTATTTTTTAAATGAAAACTCCCAAGTGTGTAACAAGCAGCCCATATAAATGTGACTATGTTACTTTTACAATTTTTTTAAATATTTTAACTATACAGCAACCAACCAACCTTCAACCACCCAGCCAACCAACCAGCAACCTTCGCAGTATTTGTCGGTAAGCGACTACGAGTCCAAAAAATTGACCTTTTGTTTCCATTTTAGCTTTTTTTCCTTTTTGATATCTTTTCCTCAAGTAAGGAGATGTTTACAAGGAGGGGCTTAATTTACTGATTTATTTTGTTCCATAAGACTATTCAATTATTAATGTAAAATGACAAAATTCGACCTATGTTGATATAACGTTATTTACTTGTAATACCATCAGGAATACGTGATTAAATTTTTTCGGGTTATTCGGGGGCACGATGTATATATAGGTACCTAAGTTATTAAATATTAGTCATTCATAGTTTTAATTATTAAAAATTGAACTGTTTACTACTTAGGTACTTTTATACCTTAGGCCATTTGAATTGACTCTGATATTGCACAAGTATAGCACGTATCCAGTCGAATGAGTTAGGTAGGTAGGTACTTGTCTTTTTGAGCGTACCTTTTCGGCACAAAGACTTAGGTATTGGATATTCACTGCGACGTTAATGGATCTCGTTATGTAGAAATTTGAAACATAACTAGATTGCGTTAATATGAACGGTGTACGATGAGAACCACCGGACTAGTTACTAGCACTCGCGTTCCAAATGAAAGAGACATTGGATTAGGAACTCGTAAAACCCGGGCCTTGTTTGACCATACACTCGCCGAAGATAAAAGCTAGTTGATGGATGGCGTAGCAGACGTAAAATGAGCTGTCTTATAGTGCAGAGAGGGTATAGAAATGTATCCGCTCCAGTGTTCGTTCATCCATCACTTACGTCACTTGGTTGTGCAAAATTGCGGAAGCAACAATATTTTATTTTCGCTTTCACTCACAATTATGAAACAAACTTCAGAATTTAGCAACACTGTTAAATAATTGGCGCAATTCTACCAACAGGGTACCTAAAGATGTCGTATTAGTGAGCACAATTTAAACAGCTGTCAGAACTTTCGAATCGCACTCTTATTATATTGCAGGCAAGCGAAACATGGAAACTATATGTAGGTCAAACTAGCAGTTTGAAACAATATGGCTCTTGTCGTGAGAGGCGCGAGTACCATGCTAATGCGATTAAATGTTAAATGTGTTTTCGCAACTACCCCACAGCACATCATACCTCCTCGCTGATATAAAATAAGCAAACTTTACACGTGTCAGGTAGTTCATTTCATATACCTTGCGCTTGTAGTAGATATTTACGTTTGTATAATGTTCGATCGTATACAGTATGTAGTAAAAAATGGTTTAACACCGATTTAAGTCAATCGTGATTAAGATAAATTAATTCTTATGTTTAAAACCAAAAAAAATATTATTGTTATTGGGTAGTGCGTTAAAATTTGCAAACTCTCGGCATAACAACATTTGTCGTAATATAAAAAGACGGACAAGAGCAGTCGGACTCGCCCACCGAGGGTTCCGTAGAAATACTTAAATTTAAAAATATATTTTTATGATTTAATTACAAATGTATAGTTTTCAGATTTTCCCCTATAGTTTAAGACGGTATTTAGTACTTGGCAAATTTAATAGTTCGAGGTAAGTATCCTATAAATTTCGTTTCCATGAGAGTCGAAATGTGCGTTTTTTTGCGGCATAAATGGCCATATGCCATAATGATTATTCTACAGCTTCAAGGGACCATAGACCTGAGGATATAGTTTTAGTTTCAAGTCGATACCTTCACGCGTTCCCGAGATAAACAATAATAATAAATTAATTTATTTCAGGCCCGTGGGCCCATATAAGTGTTAGTAACAAGTTTCTTAGGAACTAGGTTAGGAAGATACATTCTTATATTACTTAGATTAAAAATACTACTACTACGACATATAATTTTCCAATTAACTATTTGCAATAACGCACCACAGTTTTGACCAGTACAATCCAGTGTGCCAGGATTGGACAGTCAAATCTTCCCGCGATCATTTTCAGGATGCTGTTGTGGCTTCTTCTAGTACGACTCATGAGAGATGCAATATTCTTACGTATTATCGCGTGTAAACCACAAGGACAGACAGACAGACAGTCAGACGGACGGACGGACGGACAGACGGGCAACAAAGTGATCTTATAAGGGTTCCGTTTTTTCCATTTAAGGTATGAAACCATAAAAACAACAAATACACTTTTTTTAGCCAACTCTGGTGGTTCATTGTATTATTACACCCTAATTGGTCCAGTTGCATAAGAGTTACAAGAAAGTGCTAAGTAGTTTTCGTCCAGCTCAAGCTATTTGTTTTATTTAATCTGTAATGTCCATACACAATTCTTCTTGGGTGTTAAAGGACCATTTAGCTAGACCTTATCTCAACCCACACTGTATTGTTATACGTAATAGGTATTTTAGTAACTCATACTAGTGATGGTGCATTGAAGTTGATTGAAATATTGATGAGGTAATATAGCTACGGTTATAATAATGGAAACGTGGAAATTGTACATTGACAGCGTTTATTCTGGGAGATTTGGCAACGTGGCGTTTTTTAGCGAAATTTAAAAATATAATAGTATACGCTACATATAAACAGTATTATAATGTTCTTAATTAAATAATTGATCGATTATCTTTTAGATAAGATTAAAATAAAGTGCTGTATTAGTAAAAGTGAGCACTTGTCTTTTTATTATTAGGTTGTCGGCGGAGGCGGAGGCCTAAACTAAAGTGACTCGAAAGTATCTACGGGTAATAAGTGACATTCCATATTGAATGTCGACGTTCTGGAGCATTCTGCAAATCTGCATAGCATCTCGTATATTTTTATGTTTGTGATTTAGGTTTCCATTTTCTGGTTGTAGATATTTTGCAGAGGATGTAATGCGACTAAAGATACTCATTAAGTATTAATAAGTATATGTGACTTTAGAAAATGACGATGAGCTAATGACGGGTCGTAGTGTAGCGTCCGTCGTAAAGTACCGGTATGAAAGTAGCACTTGCAAAGCAAACCAAAGGATGCCAGCAATTATTTCTCAATGATTTAATTACTCTGCCATGCTTCTCTGTAGATCCATGCGGAAATTCCAACTAGCCTGTCTTGTCACCGTTATAATATAATGGTGGCATAGATATTATCTATGTTGTATTGATTTTTATAAAATTGAGCTGGTCATACGAGTACACTATCTTTGTATTCTATTGTAATATAGCATAGCATCGCTCAGATCAGACCATCATAAGCCCCAAATGTAACAATTTATAACCTTTTTTTGCCAAAACCGTATACTTTCTTAACAAAATTGTTATTGATAAACCCAGTGACTAAATTTGCCTATAACGAATAACTATGTAAATAATAATAAATATTACAAAAATATATGGTCCTCCATCAAACTTTTCTGTGAATAAAGCCTGTGTGTAATAGGATTGCAATTGCAGTTAGGAACTTACTTCTGTTCATGCAGGCCTGGTACAAGGTCTTGGCGAGCGCGAAGGGGCGCGGCTCCTGGGGCGCGATGGGCTCGTCGAGCAACGCCCGGATCTGCTCTTGCAGCTGGTCCGTGATGATGGAGAACGTGTTCACGGACGTCTTGTCATCCGGGATACGCGTGCTCTTCAGGAACGATCCGCACGAGAACTCGTAGAAATCGTCGCACGGGTCCACTTTCTCGTCCATGTTCAGCAGCAGTTTTGACGCTGTAATACGTGGTGTGTTACAAATTGTGCGCACGCCATACGTACAAGTGTTTCTACCTATCGCATGCATGTGCCGCAGGTTACACGCTATCTTCCTAATAAAGGTAGCACTGCGTAATGAAAATAACTTTTATGCCACACCTGGTCATAAAGTAACTTTTTCCGCACGCTGCGCGTACGGAAAAAGCCGCTTTCTGGCCTAGTGTAGACATAAAATGATGTACACAACACGGGAGGTAATAAAGAAAGCCCTCGATCGCATATTTACGTCCCTCGCTTGCAGCTCGGGCCGCAAACATCTGCGATCTCGGCCTTTCTTTGTATTACCACCGTAGTTGTGTACCTATAATGTATAATGATTCTTGATGTCCATGAAAAATTTTACTGATAATACTTTTACTATTGATGTCTACGAAAAAGTAATACCTTAATTGCAAAGAATTGTGTAAGAAGACGGTTAACATCTGGAGGTGAATATTTTTGTATGGAAACTATAGCTTTTCAGTAGTCGACCCGCTGTATCAGAAGCTGGTTACTAAATAATCAATTGCAAAATCAATGAAATTTTCTGAGTTAACTTGAGGCCAATTTCAAATTTCTAAATTATAGACACCTACATACCTACTTACACTGGATTTGGCCAATGTTTTATACACTCTTTGACTTAAATTTTGGGGTTTTAAATTGAGATAAAACATTGGTTGATCCGGACACTGTCCCATTCTAACTAAACGTTTAGGTATGTAGGTGTTTCAGTCCAACTCTTATCCTTGGTGGCCATTAATCTGAAGGTTATGTAGGTTTTACAACTCTTACCTGTGTGAACGCACCCCGGCTGGCTGCAGATGTTCTCATCGGACCCTTTGGAATCGGCGGCAGGCGGCATGGGGTCAGAAAATCTCAGTTCACTAGTTTGTGGCATGTCTAAAATGCAGATATATATGACAAGTGAATGTGTGAAAAGAGTGCAAGCGGAGTCCGCGGGATAAACAAATATGAACAGAAAAAACGGTGATTTGTGTGATTTAGGGATAGCACATTCATAAAACAAAATGAGCCAAGAAATTAAGTCGCTGATGTAATCGCTCATGACATAAAATTTGACGTGGGGTTTTTATAATTAACGAATTACTACCAAATACTAAATAAATATAATACGATCGATTTCACACCATAGGACAGTTGTAACTATCCTTTTTAAGTCAACTATAGTACAGCTAAATAAACAAACGGATGTTTATAGTCTGTTACAAATGCAGGAATTATGTGTTGGTAGGAAGTTTCAACAAAAACGTGTTTACATAGCATTATAGGTATGCTACCGCCGCATCGCCACGACCCGCCGTTACGGTGGTTATACTGTCACTCCAATGGATTAAACTCCAAGGGAATGCCCAACTATACAGAAAAAAAACAACAGAGATCTCGTTCTAGATATTTAATATTTGTTTCATCAATAACCGAAAGATTTCCAATGCTGAACTTAACCTCCAAGGAACACCACCATGACCGACCCTGCACTGCTGCCTCCAGCGGACTCTAGCGGCCTTAATCAGGTTATCAGTTCACCAGAAGCGTATGCGTATATAACAAATAAGTAAAATCAGTTTAATTTAAACATTTACGTGCATTAAGGTATATTAACTTTATTTTAATAATTACCTAGTTTCATTTAGATTCTCTTATGTATATTTCGTTTATACCTAAGAATATTCTATGATGTTTTTAAGTTAATTACTATATGTAATTACAAACGACACATAATACAAACGTAGAGACAATATTACATTTCTCTGACCTATTTCTAAAACCAGTTGCTGATACAAAAACATAAAATTTCAATTAAAACGCATTATGTCACTAGCACGCGCATTTTTATTACATTTGCAATAAGTATACTTATTTGGAAGGAGAGTGGGATTGGATTGAGCTGAAGCGTTTCCCCGATTTAGACAGTGTTTTATTACGTAAGATAATAATCTATATTCAGTGTGGAGGCATGTGGTTTCTTTCTTGCCCGTTTTACGCCTTTCTTGTTATGTGCGTGTGTGACGTGATTTTTATGAGTTTGCCTTGAGGAAGTTGTTGATAGTGACCGCGATTCGCGACTCGGCCTTCTTAGTAACATACCTATAATACCAAGAGCAGGATCTTCCTTTACGGATTTCAGCGATATGAAAAGTATGTAGGTATACTGGACTATTATAGTGGGCACACCATTATAATAATAATCGTATGCCTAATGGGCATTTAATACATCCTTCTATATCCAATTGGACTCCCTGTCAGAAATAATTTTTTGTAAATTATTTTCTTACTCTGCTTCTAAACCCATCGGTTTAGGATGTGCTTTATTGTTGGCTTAATTAAAAGAATTGTCGATTAAGAGTAAGCTAAGACAAAAAAAATCATGTCCGAACTTAGAATCTAGTAAGTTTCGCTTAAACTACTCGTATTGCAAACACACCTAACTATAATTTAATACTTCCGCGCATGTTTCAGAAAAAGGGTAAACGGGTTCGTCAAGTGTCAGTAATTTGCAACATCGAAATGAAAAATAACGAGATTGCAGAGTTGCATTAACTGAGGTGGCCGACGGTGTCTCAACGACAGGTGCGTAAGAATAGCAGCAACAGTATAATATAATAGCCGGTTCGTGAACGCTTATCGTGTTCCACAAGCAAATTATGCGCTCTACTGATCATGGGTACATTTCAGGTTGTCATGCACTTACTCGTAGATACAATTTGATTAAACTATTCTTGACGTTTTGGCGGTATTTCTTAAGAGTGAACAAATAACAAATAGAGTGAGAACGATCTATTGTTACGAGTTTGTTATTTTTCGTAGTGTTTTGCCGCCGTGCGGGGTTCGCGATTCGTGTCGTTTCACTATATTCCGTGCTATCGGGATAATTATCTACGTGACAAAACCAAATTAAATACTTGCCTTGACTTAGCAAATTTCAATGTTTTTAAACGTCTTGACCGCGCCCCGCTTTTTAGACGGTTGTTTGTTTTTTCTGTGAAATTAATTTAGAATGTAAAACTTTATCTAAATATTGACAACAAATTTCACCAACATTTTTTGGACCGGTTTTGAGAAATATATAAGTAATAGGATATGGATAATACGTATCCGTGAATATTATTTAAACTTAGGTTTTGACATGGATTTCTATCTTACTTTCGCTTTCTAGTGGAGTTCAATATGGAATATAAGGTTATGTTAAGCAATGATATTTTATAAGTAGATAGGTTACAAGCACTCCAAAAGTGAAGCACTGAAACCACGATAATTGTATTGGTGCCCTTTTTGTAGCGGGTAGTCACTCGCGGGTCGGTCAACGAAACGCACGACGATGTCAAGGGTGAATATTTACAAGATTCACAAAAAAAATGCCGTCGTGTGTGATCAGAAAGTGCACCAATCATAGCAAAAAGTGCAACAAAGCGCAAGGGATCACATATCACCTGTAAGTACGCTGAAATAATTTAATTTTATCATTTTTATTATTTTATTTTTCAAATACGACGCCATCTTACTACCATAGAGGTCATTTGAATGAAAGAGACAAACTTACGTCTTTGACAATGAGAGTGACAAGGATAACCAACCTTCTGCGTGCTTAATCTGCGAGCGCCGAGCAGGCTCCGAGTCAATCCGAAACTAGCCGAAGGGTTCACTCGGTTACGTTTAAAAATTAATCGCGCAAGTAACAAAAAGCTAGCTGTCTCTTTTTTTTGCATTATTGTAACTATGCCATCTCTTTTATGCAATCTGTTAATATGTGTGAGTATGTACACCGTACAGTGAGGTACCAATGTGTGCTGCTGCTTTCTTGGAAGCATATTTCTCAGCTGGCGAGTATGCGTATAACGTATCTTCTTATAAAATATCATTGATGTTAAGGGGCTCCGCGAGGCGAATCTTGCGCATCGATGTGCGAATTTCAATCACGTTGTCGCCTTCGCACGTTTCCGTATTTGCTTCCACTTCATCGCGTACTAGGCACCGGCAACATCACTATTCCACTTACATATTTTCACCGCATGTAGGTATCTTGTAGCAAACGTTAAATGTATGGCTCTCTGTATATGCGCTGTATGAAAATATAGTCATTTTAAAATTTAGATTAGATTAAAACTATTATTTATTTTATCTTATTTATGTCAAATATAAATCGTTTATATTTGATGAATAGTTGATTAATGTACAGCAGGCCAATGAAAATCTTAAGCATTTTGTCATAACAAACTTCAAACGACAAGGGTTTCATGATTAAGATTTTCATTGGCGCACTGTAGGTACCTTAACTTGGTATTGAATGATATACACTTAATATGCACTCATATTTTTTTACCTGATTGTCAAAATGTGCGTATCGTAATCGCTGTCGTTGTTATTGTACCTTCGGATCCAGACTCCCTTCCCTTATTTATATACCTATCATAAAAGTTGATGTGATTCTGATTATGGTACGAGAAAAGTATTTAAATGTGATCAGATTTTCGACACAACGAGTTAATTTTCGAATATGCGAATTGCAACTGCTAATACGAAAGAATAGGTTCAAACACGTCTTTGTTTATACCTAACTAGCTAGTTCCCGTAAATTACGCACGATCTCATGACCTGTGAAATCAGAACGTGTATGTTAATTTGAAAACCAAACTGATTTTGAACGATCTTGTGTTCATCGACAGATGCCGTTTCATCGCTTTAAAAAACAATAATTCTGATATAAAACATTTTTCATAATCTTACGGTCGACAAAATGTTTGTTATTCCTGATAAGATTTTTGGGTAGGTTTTATTTGAACTTAAAATAAGTTTGTCAAATACTATGTCTATCAAACCAATCGTCAATATATCTATACGACAGATGCGGGCCACCTCATTCAACTAGTTACGATCCTAAGCTTCGCAAGTAAGGAACGAGCCCTAGAGAAACCGCTTCCGGCCTCGCCGATACCGGATATGAAGAAGTTTCCGCAATGAACTACCGCAGGGAATAACATTCTGTCGCTATGACGAAGGTACATACGAGTAAGACAAATTCCGGGAAATTGTAAAATGATATATACGTTTATTTTGCGGGCATATTTGTCAATTGTACTATTGCTTGCTTGCCTTTGCCGTGAAAATATTTAATTTTCATAGAAGACAGGTGGACTTATTTAATGATGTTATTGCAATTTTAGGTGCTTAATAATAGTTATTGTTATGAATAATTCTTCGAACGCGTTGTCGGTTCCTTCGCGTGGCCACAGAACGATGAAGTGCACACTACTTAAAGAAGAACAATGCAGTTGTGACTTTAACTTTTGATGTGACTCATATCGACTTATGATTTTCTCTAATTACGTATTCTACCTGCACCTGCCGTGATCACAATCGCGCACAAATAACAAATAAACGTTAATATTGTTTTAGGAAAATTTCATTACCTAAATCTAAAAATGACGGAAGAAAGTTTTATTTAAACATAAAGTCCATAGGATTATATACATTATAAATACCAGGTGTTGCCTGTACTTACTAGGAGCAAATAATTAAAACGTAGATTGTACCTACTCCACAAACTGAACAACATTTGTTCAGTGACATTTAAAAATAACTTATGTTTTAGTACACTTTAAAGTTTAATTGAAACCGCAATGTATTGCGATGTTTTTTTTATGTTTGTAGCGTGACAAGCGATGTCAATTAGACTGATGTTAACGTACATTAAAAATACTATTTAATTTGTATGAAAAAGATAAAATCTAAAACATAAATAATTTTTAAAAGTTGTTGATCGAAAGTTTTATTGTTTGATGAGTAGAATCTACGTTTTAATTATTTGCTCCTGTTACAGGCAACACCCGGTATAGGTAAAACGTAAAACATAACTAAAACTATAGTTATCTAAAAAAAGACGAGAAAGGTCGGGCCCCCGCCCGCGGTAGCAATCCCATAATGCAGACAGCGTTCCCACGCTGAAATTGTTTTATTCTAATTCCTGATAAATGATCATGTAATATCCTAAAATTTGGCTATGGTGTGAGATCAAAGCGTAATATATCACAGTTTTATGTCTTTTACATCATCGACGAAATAAAGCAAGTTAAACACTCTCAATATTTTGAATCTTTCGCCAG
The DNA here is from genome assembly GCA_947034925.1 of Eudemis profundana. Taxonomy (NCBI): domain Eukaryota; kingdom Metazoa; phylum Arthropoda; class Insecta; order Lepidoptera; family Tortricidae; genus Eudemis; species Eudemis profundana. Next base: position 36,714,469 of record OX344794.1, read on the forward strand.
ATGCAAGGGAACTTCCATCCACTGTTAAAACAAGATTGTGTTTAATAACTAAATAAAACAAAGTTACATTCATCAATAACTGTACTGCTATGGTATAATATGCAGACAAAGTTGAATGATTGCATAAATAATAGCAGCGTTATGCCATATGGCGTGCTATGCATCGGTTGACGCTTTCTGTGCGGCGATTAACTATGGGTAATCTGACTGGGGTATGATTAACCTTTTTATAGTTATCATTTATCAATATCATTAAGGGAATAATCTTCCTTTATAGACAGGGTTTTCGTAAAACTCACACAGTCCTTTTTGACGAAGTGTGTAGGGATCGTGGTTCGGGCTGAAAACTGAAGGGCTGCTAGTATTCAGGTAGCGGAAAATTAATTGAATGTCACTAACAAGTGTGAACACCGCGCTCTCTGTACTTCATTGGACGCCGTGTGATATTCCATAGATGCCTCATAGGAATTATAGGTTAATCATTTTGTTTTTGATATCCACGGTTCCAAACATTAGCACCTAGTATTTTGTAGGGTTGTCGTTATAAATGAAAGCGTTCATAAATATTATAGGGTTGCTTTTTTGCTTAGCGGTGTTGTAGAGAGATTAAGTTTGTTGCAATGGGCGGAGAGTTAAGTAGGAATTTTGAGTATGATGTGAGTGTTTGCAGGTGCTCTCACCAGCGGAGGCAGGCGCGGGGCGCATGAGCAGCGTGGCTACGAAGGCGACGAGGAAGGCGGTCGCCAGCACGCTGGTCACGCCAGCCACCAGCAGCAGCCGCTTCTCCATCTTACTCCGCTGACCCCAAAACGTTGGCCTGATGACAAACAGTTTAGAAATAGTATTTTATGCAACAGTTGTATAAGTGGGTTCAAAAAATGCGAATTGCGTGAGTTGCGATACGAGCCGCGAATGCGGCGAGTATCGCAAATAGAGACGCAATGAGCATTTTTTGACTTAATTATACAACGTTGCATACAATACTTTTTCTACGACGAGGTTTTAAATTATAAAATACAAAATTAATCATAACCTGGAAACAAGGCAAATATGACGTTTGACTGACAATATGTGTCTATGGTAAACTTTTTTTTTAATTTAAAATATACTTAAATTAAAAATACTTTTTTTATGTTGGCATTAATGAATTTAGTTCGGAAAGTTTTGTTTTTCTTAAAAACCGTAGGAATTTAATTGTTTGTTAAGTTGGTAGTTGTGCATTTTTACCGTAAAGTTAAAATTGAGCGCTTAATCCTTGACCTAAGTTTAACCTAGATTTAGAAGTCTGTGGCTGCTAGCAATAACGTAAAGTGACTATAACGACACTAGTGCTGTTATGGGGAATAGAGTATAGACTTGTCTGAACTCATATTATGTATGTTCTTATATTAGTGTTCGTGACCAAGTAAAAGGCAGATAACAGTACAGGAGTAGAAAAATTATTGAATTTGTATGAAAATTTTATTACAGCATTAACGTTGCTAACGCATTATAAAAGTATGTTTTATTGAACGCGAACATTGAAAAATTATATACCTCGGGCAAGTTTCGAACCTGTATCGCCAACGACTCTCCGGGCCAACTCAGACGCAAGTGTGCCAGCTAAGCGTTCCCAAGTCACCCCCCGATCGGTGACACCCGGGGAGCACCCCCCCCCCCCCTTAACTACGCCACGGCTTGTTGTGAGTTTTAATGTAGCCATAAAAATAACTGAAATACGTTTCGTCGTTAAATCTTATTGTAAAATTAAATTTTAATGGGCTATTATGGGGAGTAAAGCTAGTACTTACATACTTACCGACCTAAATATTATGCAATGTAAAGATGCTTAAAAGTTAAAAAATACTGAATACTACATGAGGCGTGTTGGATAGATCACAATTATATTCTTAGAAGTTCGCGCACCAAATGTCCTGTGTTAAACTGTTTTTATGGTCATCTAACCACATAATAAACATCGTCTCGGCGGCTGTAAAAATAACTATTATTATATTAATACTAGTAGTACAGTCAGCCTTAAAGGTAGTTGGACAAATTACTATCAAGAGTAAGTAACCAGCGACTTTTGAAGCTGACTGAACAAATCGATAGGTAACCTGGATATACTGCCATTCTAACGGGTGATTCCACCAGGTGATAGACGGTGAATAACTGAAATATGAACCTCCAGCCACCTGTATAAACAGCGTGGGCTTTCTATAAATGAGCGTTATTCTTTGAAGGAGAAAATTGCTTCCAAATTCGCTTTGGTAACCCGATTTTCGTATACCTGCAATTTTCCTTAGTGTTAAACGAAAATAGTCGCTAGGGAGGCTTCATCCATTCTTACATGGGCTTTAAGAAAACTCTGTTATTACAAATACGCATTTGAGAAAAAAAGATTTTTTTAAAGATTAGACATTTATTTATTATCGTAAGAGCTTTGTGTCCAATGGGATTTAGCTTCTTACGGGTCTAACGTCCAAAGAATTATAATTCTATGTTTACAACTCCTGGATTATCTGGAATACCAAATTATTTAATTGACTTGGTAACATTTTTAAAATGTGGTCTTTAATTCGAAAACCTTTCGGGGAAAATAGTATTTGTATGCATTTTTTTCTTATTGAGCTTTAAAAATACAGTATCTTTGTGAATATATTTCCAAATAGATATTTGATATTTGTTCGCCATTTTATACCGGATAAAGTACTACTTATTGCGTCTGCCAAACAAAGTTTTCGATCGTATAGTTTGTCCTTGGCATTATTAACTCGACGCGCTATTGTATCTAGCAGTTCTAACTAAGTGAGGGCTTAAAATTCTGTAAGCTGGTTTGTCAGCTGCCGCTACTAGGCTACTAGTGACTTCTGGCTGACCGCTCAAAGTGAGCGTACGGAAAAGCGGGATTGGTTGAAGCGGTTCACCTTTTCCTTATTGTGTTCGGCAAACCTAGCCCAGTTAAGAAGACTCCAACAAGAAACTTAGTTGAACCCCGACTGAAGTCGTGGTTATTTTAACCTGGGATATTCTGATCCCGGTAATAGTTATGCATGAGTTATATCTTGAGAGTTTTCATTGTCATCTCAATAGTTAATATGATGAAACGGTACATCTGATATGACCTGTACCTTGTACAGATACCAGTACCCAGACAGGTAACTTGTTTCATTTTAAATTAGAGGAATTGTCCGTTATCAGTCAAGCAATATCAAGAAAAACCATCTTGAATCCGGAACATATGAGTCGTACGTACTATATGTATCACGTAATGAGGTAAATACTGAAATAAGTGGACTTACTACAATGTTGTCCTCTGATATCTTGGAGGAACGCAGAAACATGGCCAAAAATTATCGTTAAAATTCTAATTTAAAATGAAACGAGGCATGATTGCTATAGGAACAGGTAATGTAGGTACATACGTATGTTTGTTGTATGCTACGAGGGCCACACTGTAAGTTTTTACAACTGGCCACTTAGAAACCATAAAAAAAAAAAACAAAAAATTATTTAAAAAATGCAACTCTTTGCAAACATTATTGAGTATATTTTATTCATCTGTCATTTGCTTTTGTTGATTTGGCTGGAAATTGAAAATGGTTTGTTTCAAGTTCAAGTCAAGATGAAAGTAACCCGCAAAAATTTTCGTCTACTGATTTTTAATGACTTTCGATGTCATTTAAGTCAACAAGACAGTTATGAAAGACTTCGATATGCATTTCATGACAAAGCTGCATCCTGTGCCACTATTAAAAACCGGCCAAGTGCGAGTCGGACTCGCGCACCGAGGGTTCCGTACAAACTCATAAGTAGATACATGAATAATTCAAGAAAAACTATATGGCGATTAGTTTAGTAGGAGCAAATAAGTATGTGATAAGATTTTTGCAAATTTCTCAAAAACGGTGCAAGTTAGGAAAACCGTTTTATTTTTCTTGTAATATATAGGACGACATTAATAGTTGGTAATTATTACAGATTTTTCTGTTCTGTAACTTCGAAGATAATAGGGGGGGAATGGTATTTTTTTAAACGTTTTTCGCCATAAATCAAACACTACTTATTTAAAAAAAAAATACAAAAATAGCGTTTTAATCTACAAATCAAGCCCTTTCATTTGATACCCCACTCGATATAATAGCCCTAATTTCAATTTTCAAAGTCTCATTACGGACCCCTTTAAAAAGAAAGTAAAAAAGTTACAAGACTTTTTTTACATCCCATAAGCTCGGGTTAGCGGTTCTTAACACTATTCCAAATTTCAAGTCGATAGCATCAGTAGATCTTGAGATATCTTGCTGTGACAGACGGACAGACAGACAGACAGACAGACAGACAGACAGACAGACAGACAGACAGACAGAGTCGCACCATAAGGGTTCCTTTTTTACCATTTTGGTACGGAACCCTAAAAACTGGTTTAACGAGCTCAAACGTCAACGGACTAGTCTTGCTGACGATCTGCACGAGGGGCGTCCTTCTACGGCGATTACTGACGAGAACATCAATACTCTGCGACTCAGGATAGAAACTGACCAGACTGACCTAGCAGCAGATTCGGGCAGCCTTAGGCATCGATTTGACACAAGTGCAGAAAATCCTCCATGAGCATTTTGTGGTTAGGAAGCTTTTTACGAGGTGGATATCTTATAATTTGACCGAAACTCTAAAAGGCTATAGAAAAGACCACTATGGACGAGTCGGCAAAGTGTTTTCTCAGTGGTTCCATCGAATGCAGCAATGTATTGGGGCTTTTTTATTTAAAGTGCGTTCTTAGGTGACAGTTAGCAGGTCGTCACAGAACTGACGATTAGTGTCAAACTCCATACATTTTGTCATGGACTGACAGGTTAGACGGTATTTGAACATAGCTTAAGTTTCGCCTAACCGTAGATTTTAAAATAAAAATGCCCATTGATGAAAATGGACCGTATTTTGAAACGCAATAATAAAATAAATAAGTTGGTAATATACTTGGTTTTTGATTTTCTAAAAACTTTCAATGCGACCTTCGTACAACTAATATTTAAAATCATTTTAGGAAACTAAGTATCTACTCAACGAGGTTTTGAACAGTTTGATACCTAATTGCATTCACTTATTCTGAACATGTCGTTAAAAGTAAAATTTACCTAAATCTATGGTTATTTTCATTTAGTACCTACTATCTACCTTACCACCGATATTAACGTGTTTTATCTAATTTTATATTTGAACTCTATGAAGGTTACATAATGCTGGGTAAAGGAATTCGTCAGTAAGACGATTAACATTAATGTTTATGAATGAGTTGTTTTTAATTTTTTACGTTTAATACCATTGCCATAGACGAACTCAAAGAAATTTAATTGGACGAGAGCCAAAAGACAATGTTTCGCTGCCAGCAATCACTTTTCCCCTTACAAATCTACTTACGTGCATTATGCATACTATAACAGGGAAGGGACGTATTCATCATGACAATAAAAGAAATTGACATATCGTGTCTACTTTGTAAGGGTTGAGTTTATATAACATCTTTCGAGTGCGCCTCTACTTCCCCTAAAGAACACTAGTTTCAAACTTATTCCCGATGTATAACTACAGTAGTTTAGGCTTTGATTAGTTTAAAGTAATTAGGTACCCTTTCTTTACGCAGTCAAATAAAACCATCCTGTAACCATCCTTGGGTGTTCAGCTGTCCTTAGATCAAATACGATTGAAATATGTCCAGTATTTTAACGCAAAAAAGCCGCAAGACGTATTAATACAATTTAGCCCTTTGGCACACGAGTGTTAGGCCAATCAAGATTTTCTGATACACTGTTTCTTGGAGAGGGTACGGGAGCTGAACACAAATAAGGCTGTCATGTAATGATATATCCCACCAAAAACATAAATGTAAAAAAGGAGAGCCAAGTTCAATACAAAAATTATGCTAGGCTGTGGGCTTCGCCGCAAAAAGGATGGAGATCTAAATGAGTGCCAAGTCCTATGCAAAATCCAAATATGTATTTATAGGAACAAAATAACATTATAAACAAGTATTAAACTCTATTTCTTTGCTTTATTGGATACCTATAACAATTGCTGTTATTTAAAAATGTGAGATCTTAAAGTAGGTCAGATTTGACTTGGCCAGTTTTCATTACATCAGTCATTTTATAAAGTTATTCAACATATAATATGTATAATTTTTAATTCTTATAAAAACTAATATAATTTTTGTATTGAACTTGGCTCTCCTTTTTTACATTTATGTTTTTGGAGGGATATCATTACTTTTTGTAAAGAAAACTAGGCAGGTATTGAGATTTGAAACGAAGAATGTTTGTAACGGTTCCAATGATACAATAAAAAAAAATTGTATAGGAACCCCACTATTTTTTAACTTTATTTTATTTTTAAAAAAATTTCTACGCTTACACACAATTACCGAGCTGGATTCCAAATTTCATCCTTCTAGTCATCTGGAAGTAGGTTACATTTAGCTACTATATGTCAGTCAGTGAGTCAGTCAGTCAGTGCTAACATTTACGACTTTTTGACCTTCATATCTTTATAACCGTTTGAGCTAGCTTCATGAAATTAGGGCTTCTAGATGTCCTTATGGATATAATTAAACACACGTAGTTTTATGTGTTTACGCTAAAGAGGTTTTGAGATATAGAAGGGTCAAAAGTGGCACCAAGTGGTTCGTGTAATATTACGTTTGGCGCTGGCTAGCCAGTTTTGCTTGAACTTGGCTTGACACGCTGCCGCGTGTCTAGATCTAATCATAATTAAATTTTATAATCTGTCAACATCAATAGAGAACGGACACCATTTTCATGTGGTCACCGTGATTTATTTTTACATAAACTCAGGTTTCCAAACCCGAGTGGTCGTCCACAAAATAAAGAATTATTCAAGTTTGCGTATCTCCTGTTGTTTGTGAAGGGAATCAACGAGTGCGTGCGATCGCACGACCGTTATTGGGTTTTGTTTGGTACGCGCCTCTGTTTACGTAAACACCCATTTTATTTGCATTATTTAGATAGATATTTTGTTTACTTGTCGTTTAATAAAACAATATCTTTGTTATCTCCGGGCTATTTGGTTGGTTCAATGTGAAATCTCTCTTTACATTTGTACTCATAGAGTTCTGAATAAGAGATTCAGGCGTCTCTAATTTGGGACATTATTAAGTAAACAATAAATAGGACTGTAATGTATCGGAAATCGGGTTGATTTTGTATTTCCATATGCTTTCCAGTCCTGTAAAATCATCTAGGTCATATAAACTCTATGGTGTGTACTCTATGGTGTGTGGTGGTACCAACAGAGTAAAATGAAAGCAAGTTCGTCCTTTAAAAAAAACTAGTTGCCCTAATAATCACGATCCTTGTTAATGAAGGAACAATGACAAAGAGAAGCAGATTAGATATAGAGAGAATCATTCATTCGATATTCATTTAATCGCTATGCGATCATTGACATCCTTTGACAGATCGCAGAAGGTATTTACAGCGAGGAAGCAAGTTAAGTGACGCAACAAGAAATTATCTCGAGCCGCTTCGTAGATGAATTACGCAAACGTAATTACCTACTCACTGCCTAGATTAGGGAGGGGATGGATTTCAAATATAGGGCGCTGCAATTAACACATTCATAGAAACATTCAGAGCATTTAGTTAGAAAACGATCTTCTTTTTTTTAACTTAAAATAACGAAGAATGCAATTGACTCATAGTTTTCATTCCATGAAAGTTTCTGGCCTTTTGACTCTACTGACTTCCCATGTAATGGTACAATTAAACAATGTATGCTCTCCCCGGGACAACTGACGACGTCATTTAAACTTGATTACGTCATACCTAAACATATTGAAGCTCATATACAATAGTAGCATTATACTGAGGTAGTCCAGTCCAATATCGGGAAGAGCAAACCTTGTTTCTTTGTATATATACCAAGCTCGGTTTCCGCGACTTGGCCGCCACGCTGCGCTGCCTATACAACCTTCATTCACTGGTTCATTTGTTTTCAATTCAGAAAACGTACCTCATGAATAATGGTAAAGTAATTGAATTATAACGTGATCGTCCATGACGTCTTGGAAGCAGCAAAAATATACGTACCTAAACGAGCTTTCCTGTAACCGCATGTGAGATGACTTTATCAAGGTAAAAAACTATTCACAGTTTTGCTGTCAAGGCTTGCGCGCGTAATTAAAAACAATAAAACATCCTTAAACATGGCCTTCGGTGAATGGACTTCCCCTCAAGTAATTTGTGTTTGAAATACACACAGGACAACAACATACACACATAACTCCAATAATACAAATCAGGAAATAAGTGCGTACACGTTATGAAAATTTCGTTATATTATGCCTTGTACTAACACATTTCTATGAATGCTATGTCTGAAAATAAATTATTTGAATTTGAATTTGAATTAAATAACAGTTGCATACTTACCTATTTAGTGTTTCATGCAAGGCTCGTTCCTTCATTAAAAGTATCATTAAAATTTGGGTAATTTAAAAAACATTATAACAATTTATTTTACGATAATGATTAAAAGTGAAATTGCACTGTCCGTCGCATTCCACGCCTCTAAATTTTGTGCGTGAACGAAGCACGGATGATTTTGTTACCAATGCCGAGCAAATAATGCTCCGTATTTGAACTGGTTACCACTCAGTACGTTCAGTTAAGAAAAATAAAATTCAAGAAAATATGCGGCCAAGTGCGTGTTGGATGCGCACACGAAAGGTTCCGAACCAACGTTCAGCAAAAAACGCCAAAAAACACGGTTCTTGTACGAGGTGCATTTAATTTTGTTACGTTTTGAAACGACTTCTAAAAACAGGAGAGAGAGAGAAAAGAAACAGAGCGGAGACATAGTAATATTAGTAATAAGGGCCCCGTAGGCACCCTTTGGGTACGGAACTTAAACTTCTAGTCCTAAATAGTAAGTCTAGTTTTAGATACGAGTATCGGACGGCAAATATGGGGTGTCAACCCCAGTGCATAACGAATACAAAATTTGTGTCACTAACAAAAACGAGGGCCAGTCGTTGTTAGGTTAGGTTACTATATACCAAGTTTAAACGCCAATCAAACTATCTACTACAGACAGGTTAGGTACTACTACATTCAACAGGTGCTTTAATTAAGTTTTTTACCTATACATTATGGCGGTTTTTAGCTTCGGAGATTATTACACACTTTGTAAAAATGTGTAAAAGTTTAGTTTCTTTTTAATTGCTATTTCACATACCGTGCGGTGTAACATTTCTTTACTTATTATTTATTTACACTATTAGTGAATCAACCCATTAAAGTGACCTTAAAGTAAATATATTGTAAATTTTGTGATTTTATTTGATATCCAATAAAATTCTCGCAAAATTATATCTCCGTAACTACACATCGTAGAAAGTTAAACTTTTTTCATATCTACAGCTTATGAATTGTAGATTATTAATATATGCATAACTCAATACTGACCATAACACACATCACCTATATATATATATATATATATATATATATATATATATATATATATACATAGATTAAAATAGAGATGATAGTGTCTAGCGCAGTCCCAATGGCACAGGCAATGAACTTGTATTCCATCTGATTATAATTTCTATAAAATATAAAAATGTATAGAGAATATCAGTCATATACTTTCCTTCTATAGTATAACTTCAGGGTACTTACATACATATAACAATAAGTTGTCAGCGTTACGTCACCTTCAGAGCTGTGTAACTAATATTAGAAATATAACAGCGAGGAGGAACGTTTCATGTAACACGAAACAGAGATAAGTTTAATACTCATTTAACAGTACCGCCATGACTAAGGTACTGCACTGACTGACTAAGTGACTACGTACTGTACGTTGTTTGTCCACCACCGTCAGCTACATCCTAAACCACCGAACAAAGCGAAATAAATTTTAGTTGCATTGTAAAAAGTATAGGATAAGTTTACCATACAAATAGTTTGGTGTAGAATAACACTGCATTATTGTATGTGTCTGAATAAAATAAATGAATAAAATTTAAGACATGCGTAATTTTAAGGACGCAGAGGTGCACTGAGGAGGGATTACTCGAAATTAAACCCCGAAAAGGTTGAAACGGCAGATGAAAGTATATCTGAAAAAGATGAAAATTCACGCGGGCTAAGTCGTGGGCGGCATACAGCATATTCATAAAGTGGCAACAAATTCATATTATTTATGGAAATAGGTAAGGTACGCCCTTGAATGTAACTAACAGGTGGATAATAGAGATTGGTAGGTGTCCATATAATTAAAGAAGAGCAACTATAATAAAGATAAAGAAAAATAATGTGACGTAGTTAGCTTACGTATAGGTGGATTAGGTATTAACTGAATGGATAAATTTCAGTCATTTCAGATACAAGAGTAGCAGAACATCAAAGGATAAAATTAGAGCATCTTTTTATAAAGATAAAGAAAAATAATGTGACGTAGTTAGCTTACGTATAGGTGGATTAGGTATTAACTGAATGGATAAATTTCAGTCATTTCAGATAAAAGAGTAGCAGAACATCAAAGGATAAAATTAGAGCATCTTTTTCTCCAACCAAAAAGCAAAAAAAAGTTTATGATATCTTTCACCATTGCGGGCAAAGTTGCTAACAAGTACTCCTAAATGAGTAAATATAGCGGAACGTATTAATGTCATATACCAAATCTTCAACATGCTTTATGATTTCAAAAAAATGTCTTAGGTATTTCTGCTCAGAAATACAGAAACGACATGCAAACAAGTTTTTCTCCTTATAGTAGAAAGACTTGTTCGCTGTTGCTACTTTGCATACTGATTTGAATTTATAGGGAGACATTTTTTTTCCGTCGGGTCAGGTTACCTTTAAACTATTCTGACATCAGAGTGCCTACTGCCTAATATAAATTTGTATCTTTCTTTTTGTGATTACAATATGACTCTTAAGTAGATAAAAAAGAGCTCTAAAATATCGCAATCCGATATTTATCTGTTTTTAGGGTTCCGTAGCTAAGGAAAAAACAGAACCCTTATAAGATCGACTGTCAAGACCTGTTATCTCGGGAACGCGTAGAGGTATCGAGTTGTATTTAAAACCGTATACTCAGGTCTGTGCTCCCTCAAACCTGTGAAAAAATCAAACTTCTAAGTTATCGTAAAAAAATTATACGGCCGCTCTTAAGGAAACCAAAATTGATACCTAGGTTACTTTCCGTTGACCTAGAACTATGAAATTTGGCAAGTAATACCGTCTAACACTACAATTATAGGGAAAAATCTATAAACTATACATTTGTAACTAAATCATAAAAGTCTTTATTTACGGTACCGTCGGTGGGCGAGTCCGACTAGCACACTTGCCCGTTTTTTTCTGTTTAAGTAACTAGGCCCGAGGAAATCGACACGTTAAAAGTTAAAATGCTAAAATTGTAAATTTGCAAACCATGATGTAGTTTTGATTTTCTGGTATGTTTTATGGGCCAGTTAGGGTAGTGTGAATCTAAATTAGCAGCTCCGAAAAAGTGGTGCTCGCTGCGCGCCACCCGAAAAACTGAGCAATATTTTGACGGCTATTATTAGGTCCTTACATATGAAATTGGCGTTTTACATTGCAAAAATGAGAAAGATTTTTTTTATGAAACTATATTTTTATTTAATAAAGTAAGTACCATGGCTATCTATGTACTTTTGCCATCTCGAAGGTAGTTTATTGATTCCTTTACTAAAAAAAACGTGTGAGCGAGAATCAATAAAATCTTTGAAGGCCGTTTGGACAGCTTCGTGGGAATTGATTTTTTTTCCTTGCATGAAGTTGTCCAAGTTCCGAAAAAAATGGTATGGCCATGATTGTTTGCCTAGATCTTAGGAAGCTGTAATGGATGACACCGGCACTAGTCCACCAGACGCTTACCACCACCAGGCTTGTTATGTAGGTCAAAATTTCCAGAACGGACACGTTGGAACCAAGTTGGAACCAATAACGTACCGTATTTTCTTTTGCACTAGCTTCCCCATACGCATTGTTAATCCTACGAGCCGTTTCTGCAGCACTGGTGCCGAGGTGAAACTCATATTCGTAAATATAGCGATATTTTAAGTTCTCCATATTGTGAACAAAACGATGTCAAAGAAAAACAAATGACGCGATAACAAATGAATTTCGAAATTCGAACACACAAATACAGTAAACGGCCATAAAGAATGCACATCGATCTTTGGAAAGAGGCAATCGGCTAATTTCGACTTCGTATAGCGATATCTGTGTCGCACACACCATGACGTTTGTTTTGTCAGTCGTGGTTCAAATGCGAGAGAGTGCAGTCGCATATCCAAGTCAATATATATATATAGAGTTGCTAAAACTTTTACAAGATTTAATTTGTACTATGGCATCTATCTATAGGAAAAAAAGGTAAGCCGTTACTTTGCCAGTCACGCGAAATTATCTACAATTATTTTTCCCGTGTGGTGTCGGATTAGAATAACACCAACCTTTTCTTCCCGGGGGTGTCGCATAAGTCGACTAAGGGTACAGGGTTAAACAGTGTTGTGGGCGATGACCTAGCAACTTGTCACCGTAATATTACACTTTTTGTCGATCTTTAAACCCACATTTAAATATGCTAGTAGTATAACATCAGTTGCTAATGCTCAGTCAACCCCTTTTAGGAATATGGGCGTGAATATATGTATATATATATATGTATGCATATTAATTTTTCCCCAACAAGCAATAATTAAATATAGTTACATCGTGTTTTACAGCTCTATATATTCCACGTGAAATCAAAACAAAACAACAATAAAGTACTTAGTTCTAAATTCAAATTCTGATGAACGATTAATCTAATAATTGATGTACACGGAAATTACCATTCGTTTGTATTCGGAAATGCGATGATTGCCGATGTGCATTCTTTATGGCCGTTTACTGTACATGGTCTTAAATTTGAAATAAATTGAATTTGAAATTCCTAGCCGAACGCCAGATATTTGAACTAAAGTTGCCAGTTCGCCAAACGCCAATTTCATATGTAACTAAGGACCAATATTACCAACTTTAGTCCTCTATATGGGGCTTAGTCAGTGGTTATCACTAAATCTCATTAGAATTGTATTTGGGGATCCATAGGAAATTGAGATTGATTTCCAGATTTCAAGGTTAGTTTAGGTTAGGTTTAGGGTTTAGGTTTTAGGCAGCAAAACGTTTAAGTATTTGCCAACCAGCCAAATATAAAATCAGTTAGTAACTTTAACTCCTGACGTAGTCGTATGACATGTCATTTTAGGTTTTTACTTCCAGATTGTTGAAAGCTATTTAAAAAAATGTTCTTTTAAATTATCTTGAGATAAAAAATATTGTAAAATGACATTTACGCTCAATATACTTTACTATATGAGATCATATAGTAAAGTATCAGCGTAATATCACGAGTTAATTATACCAATTAAATAATTTATAATAATTCACGTCTTCCGACACAGGGTTCCGTACCAAAATAGTAAAAAAGGAACCCTTATGGTGCGACTCTGTCTATCTTTCCGTCTGCCACAGCCAGATATCTCAGGAACTACTGCTGCTATAGATTTTAATATCTGTCAAATACACTTTTAATAATAATAATACATTTTTCTTGGTGGTCGCGGAAATCGTACAGCCAAATTATTTTTTAATTGATCTCAGATTTCCCATTTTAAAGTCAGTGATAAAAAATCCATCTGGATAAAAAGAAAACTTAGTTTTTTGTATCGTTTTGGTTGTGACGCAATTATTACGGTAGTTGTACCAAAAGTCGGCAATCTCCTTTCGGAGTTGAAATTTGGATTCACGCTACCCTAAGTAGTCCATACAACGTGCCAAATAATCAGAACTACTTACATAATACTTTGCGATTTCAATGTCAATTTCTACGGGGCTATACTGATATTGAAGGCTGACAAGATTTTGGTGTGCAAAAATTTGGTTAACAGGTGTAACACTGTACGTTACGTTATTGTATAGCTGTAGGCATCATATGTCTGATCTTTATAAGGAGAAAACAGGCGGCTATCAACCTCACGCGACGCGGACGTGGTGTGGGTGCAACAACAAACCCGTCGTGCGGCCCATGCATTACCTATAGAGGTTATGTAACAAGACTGCTCAGCTTCACATATTGTTGACTAATGAATTTAATGTAAACCGACCGGTTTGACACAGGTTCAATGTCTTGGACAGGTCAGCGAACCTTTTTGATCGTCTCAATTCTCATGGCGAACCCTCCTCGTATCAAAAAAATCACGTTCACTTTTTCATTGCACATTTGTACACTAATAAATGCCATTTAACATTACGTTTCAAAAAAGATTATGGTATAAAAAATTATACCTAAAATAAACGATTTTAATGCTGTCGGTAGGTTGGCACTTGGTATATCAACTCCCCGACCTTCCCGAATTAGTAAGAGACGAAGACTCGTACTATAGTACACACTCGCTGTCATTCATAGATTCGTTTGTTTGTGATAAATATTTGTATTGGTATGGAAATGAAATGGAATATTTAAAAATACTTATTTACGTCCTTCGGCAAATAAGAATCAGGGGTAAATTCAACTTCACTACCGATGTGGGCTAAACGTGGGTAAGCGGGCAATGGATCGGCCTAGTTGTTGAAACATTTAGCCAAAAAGATAGAGAAAAGCGATGGCAGGCGGTCAGAACGTACACAAAGGATCGTGTAGTGTTGAGAAGCGGGCGATGGTAACGGTACGGCACAGGACCGGCTTGACTCAGGACTATTGTACAAGTATGGGATCAACCGTTATCTGTGATTGCAGTTATGTATCAGCTTATGAGGTCAGTGAACTCATCGATTATCCTCAGTACACACAATCTATTGGAAGCATCACTTATGCTAATATATTCTAACGCTACCAGATTTTTATTTGAATAAATCATGATCTGTAAGTATTATATGCAAATGAAATGCTAAGGAAGGGGCACGTTTGATGAAATCCATAAGTAATCCGTAGATAGCCATAATTGGCCCGAAGAAATTTGTTCATACTAATAACAAGACTGGCAGCTTCCTCGCGCAATGGATCGGCATAATAGTGATACAGCGAGGAAATGTTGCCGGTATCTTTCGGACCATGCCGATTTTTTTATGTTTTAATTTTAGTATTTACTTAGGTTTTTTTTACACGAGGATGCCCGAACTTTGTTCGTGGAGCTGGAATAAGCTAAATACCTCTTTTTGCTTCGCCGCAGACCGGATAAAAGTATCCTATTTATTAACCGGGGTCATAATCTAGGTACCCGTATACAAAAATTTCATGGAAATCAGTCTGGTAGTTTTCGCATGATGCGCGCACAAACATAGTATGTGTATAGATAGATGTAGATACAGATGTAGTGCAAAATGATTTTCCTTCGTACTTTATCGGAAAAGTTCGTATTTATCGTGCTCTCTCAATTAGCTTCAGTACCCATCTTACAGCCGTAGGGGTAAGTCGCGTCAGCGGACCAATATATACACCGTGGGCCCGTACAACCCGACCAACTTTAACCACGTATTCCTGATTGTATTACAAGTAAATAACGTTATATCAACATAGGTCGAATTTTGTCATTTTACATTAATCTTATGGAACAAAACAAATCAATAAATTCAGTCCCTCGTTATAAACATGTCCTTACTGGAGGAAAAGTTATTAAAAAGGAAAAAAAAAAGCTAAAATGGAAACGAAAGGTCAATATTTTGGCTTTGTAATCGCTTACCATCTAATCTACTGCGAAGGTTAATTGCTGTTTAGTTAAAGGATTTTAAAAAATCAGTTAGAGTATCTTAGTCACATTTATTAGGGCTTGTTACACACTTGGGAGTTTTTATTTTAAAAATTATGAATATCTCGGAAAGTAAGCGTTAATCGACTATAAGTCACATAACTTTTTTAACTTCTAATAGTTGTTAGAATCTATGGTTAAAGATGGTCGGGTTATACGGGCCCACGGTGTATAGAGTGGCTAATACGCAATTCAAATATTCGCTATAGTTTTGATTATATTTCCAGTTCACTTATAAAAAGGCTGTATTACCATGCCGAAACCTCGAAAACGGTTAAAAAATCCATTCCAAGCAATTATATTTAATATATACCTGTACTTCATATCAGAAAATAGCAAATTCAAAAATAGCAATAACTCAGAGTATTTTGGCAAAGTTGAACAGCGAATTTCGGACGCAACGGGTATATCTAGACCTACAATAAGAAAATTTTTGAACCAGGAAGAAGAATATAGAAAAAATAAAAATACCAACACAAACAAAATTAACCTGGGTAGACCACGCAAGAAATTCTATTTACCCGACTGCGGCGAAGCACAAAGCAATAGGCTATTAAGTATATCAAGTGGGATATCAAATGAAAGGGCATATTTTGTAGATTCCAAAACCATTTTTAGTTATTTTCTTAACGATGAACTTTTTGATTTAAGACGAAAAACGTTCAAAAACACCATTCCCCCTTATTATCTTCGAAGTTACTAAGCTGCAAAATGTGTAATAAATACCAATTAATAATAGTATCATCCTAAATATCACAGAAATAGTACATTACTGCAGAGGCCGGGAAGTAAGGAATTGCCGGCCGAGTACATATAGCTGGCCGAGCTAAGCGAGGCCAGATAGTTACGAGGCCGGCAACCCCATTTCCCGCCGAGGTATGTATAGTGCTTTTCTCAAACATGCAATGAAATAAATAAACTTACTATAATAACCTTACTTAATATTTTATAACACAAACAAACTGGCTGTCAGAAAGTGACATAAGTGACATTATATCCATAGACAATGCAAATTCGGTCAAGCTGTTTCAAGTTCACATTTTTACCGCGAATATTTAGATGAAATATGTTAAATGTGTATTTTTGTGGTTTAGTTTGCAATTTATAATAATTGGAAATTGTTTATAATGTGTTATTTGTTATGTTCATGTCAATTTTAAATAAATAAAACTGCAAAATATAGCAAAAATCGTTTTTTGATTTTTTATGGCTGAATGCTGTAATGCTGGGGCCCTAATAAATGTGGAATGGAAATTAAAAAAAAATACATTGCCGGCCTAGGCCGGCAATGTAAGTATGAAATTCCATTCCGTGCCAAGTGTCAAGCCGCATAGGAAACGAGGTACTTTGTGGCCTATTTTTAGGCACGTAATGTCAACATTTCATGCCATGTTTGAGAAAAAACAATTTTCCTAACTTGCACCGTTTTTTAGAAATTTGCAAAAATTGTAACACAAACTTATTTGCTCCTATTACTAAACTAAACGCCATACAGTTTTTCTTGAACGTTTCACATATTTACTTACAAGTTTGTACGGAACCCTCGGTGCGCGAGTCCGACTCACACTTGACCGGGATTTATTTTTAGATTGTACTCCAAATATCCACATTTTTATAATATAAAAATGCGAAAGTTTGTGAAGATATTGATTAAAACTCTCACGATTTTCACTCATTATTAATAAGCAAGCGAGCAGTAGCGTGGCGTCCATAAAACCCGATTCCCACCGGCTTGGCTATTTTAAAGTATATGACTGGAGTCTCTAGTACTCCTGAAGAAAAAGTAGTCCAAATCTGCTCCGGCTTTAATAAGAATATATTTATTTGACGCCACGCAACTGCAAGCGAGGTACAGGCATATATTTTACGCGATTAAGTCCCGTTTTGTTCTAATAATACCACTCAATAAAGCCGAAAAGTAGATCGGTAGATCATCTTTCCTGATAATCCTGATTATACTAATTAGCGCGGTAACATTGAGTGGATTGAGATGAAATTTCGCATACAACTACTTAGACCAAGTCCTGGTTTGACATTACAGAACAGATACTTTATATCTTCTTAATTATATTCCCTTGGGATAATAAGGAGGATGACGCAGGCGAAGCCGCGGGTCAATTAAAGTGTCTCAATAACATTCACAACTGTCAATTAATAATACATAGCTACTTAAAAACTCGATCCTAAGATATGTTTCTACATATATAGTTGACTAAGTAGATTGTTTGTTTGACTTTGAGTAAATCGTTGCATATACCTATCAGGAAAACTACCACGATCGGACATTTTCAGCACGTCAAGTTTGTTACGTCACCGTGTTTATTTATCTCATAAAGCATATTAACATGCTAACTTGCTTGCAAGTAGAAACTCCAAGTGGCGCGGACGCTGAATATTTACAATGGCCGAAGGTCGCGATGATAGTTATCGAGCTGCTTGGCTGATTCCCAGTTTAAACTACAGCCTTTTGTTCTTCGGTTAAGTGAATGCCAACATTGTACCTAGCAATGAGATAACCTTTAGTAGAGTTAAAGTAAGTACTTTATGATGATAATAGAATTCATATTATATTCATTTTTAGGTGGTACGTGGCGACAAACACAAAGTTACCTCGCGATCCAGTTCCTTATACTTCGATATGTACTAATTTTGGTTATTCTTATCAACTGAGGTCGGTATTAGGTAAAGAAGGAGCGAAGCCCAATAAACTCGACGTTGCAGCTTGCATAACTTGCAAAATGTAACGTACGAGTAATACTGAGTCAATAAATTCCTTTCATTACCGGCACACATTGCTAGAGCCACAGGGTTTCGTTTTCACTCAATATCTTGTTCTAAGTGTAATTATTGTGTGCGTATCTTAAGCAACTCACGTTAAAGATGTGGTGTTATACCATGTAATGTTATAGGCCGTGCCGCCGGCGTCTCCCCGCGGGATTTGGCGTGTTTAACATTTACGGACGAGTATAATTACTACCCCAGTGCGTCCTATTTTGGAGGGGTAAATGCATAATAAATCAGACGAGGTTTGACCCGAAGGAAGTGTGTATCAAATAGTACATGTGTTAATAACGCATCCACTAACCGCCGAAAGATCATTTCTATGCAAGAAAACTACCGAACGTTTTCTATGAAATTGTTAAAATATTTTTACCTGTGAAGTTGAATAAGAATGCGATATATAATGTATTTTTTAGCCGAGGGTCCTCTACTCATACGTACGTAATTTTGTTGATATGTAAAAATTAATAATATAAATAATTTTTACAAACAAATATAACGACTCGACGTTTATCGAATTTCCGTAACGCACACTCATCGGCATCGGAACAGCAACGTCATGCTTCCAGTAGCTCGGTACACACACTCTACATAAGGACAGGTTGAACCGCTTCAACCCCTCGCGCTGCTCCGTTGCCCACTTTGAGCAATCAGCGAAACTTTCAGGTGGTCCGGTGCTAGCGACCTGGTTCGATCCCAGGGACCGCCTCAGCCCCCATCTTGTTATATGATACTTACACAAGGGTCAGTAGGACTCGTGAGTTATGTCAGGTTTAAAAAAACCGGTCAAGTGTGAGTCAGACTCGCGCACCGAGGGTTCCGTACAACTCATAAGTAGATACATGAATAGTTCGAGAAAAACTGTATGGTGATTAGTTTAGTAGGAATAAATAAGTATGTATTACGATTTTTGCAAATTTCTCAAAAACGGTACAAGTTAGGAAAACCGTTATATTTTTACTGTAAAAAGGCAACGTTATGGCTCGACACAGGCTAGAGGCGCATGGGCGACTCGCGGTCGGCGTGCTTACATCGCGCCAACGTCGCGCGTGCGGCTCTGCACCCGGCGGCAGCACCGGGGCGGGTCCGGGATCGAGCCGCCAAAAAAGTGACGCCCTAGTGGACGACGTCCGGTGGGGCGTCTTATAGGTATTGTTGCAGCGTTGGAGTCTAAAACCTGTGTCAGCATCGAGAAGTCGATTTCGAGCAGCGAAGACTGACGTCGGTTGGTGTCGGAGGCCGAGATCCACTTTGAGTCGCTCTGAGTAGTCTGAGTCAGTAAATAAGTACTTAAGTCGGGAAAAAAGTATTCTATATTTTAACCGGGGTCATAGTCGAGCTGTACTCTTATACAAATTTCAAGGAAATTGGTAGTTTACATTTGCGTTTTATTTCTTATTTTTGACACTATCCAGCTAGTTTTTTGGAATGTCTTTAATGTACTAAACATAGTCTTGGAACAATTTTACTATAAAGATAGAATAAAGACGTGCCCCAGCAGCGATATACGAGTACTTATCTTTGTTTATAGATAAAACAAAATAGGTAATAAAATACGAATACGAGTATGCATAGGTATGTTAGTAACTAAAGTAAACGTTTCTTCGAATTTACCTTTTTTTTCTAATCTAACCGGTAATTTAATAATTTAAACCAGATACAAGCTGTATCGACGACTTTTCCCTTATACGCGTTTGATTTAAAAATACGTAGCAAATTGATTACTGGGTCAATCACCTTTTTTACCCACACGACAATGTCCACAACTTTTAATTTTCGTTGTAATATAACGCGTTTAAATAATGGTATGTCTATGTTTAAATTTATGGTGTATGTTAGAACGTTGAATTCCCCGTCTCATAAACCTAATAAATAGAAAAATATCCTATTAGAAGTTCGATTTCTCGGTAACTCCAGAGATATTATCGGTAACGCCAGAGACGTTGAAAGTGTGTGTCTAAAAGTTGATTCACCCTACTAACAATTACTTAGGTACGTATTTTGTCGTAAATGATTATAAATAATGAAATAAATGTAAATGATGATAGGTAAGTATAATGATATCGCATAGTTTGGCCACTGCGGTGTTCGGAATTTTGTTTTCATATAGAGCGTTTCTTTTAACTTAGTATGAGGAAATCGTAAATGAGCTACAGGAAAATTCTTCAAGTAATAATAAATTTGATATAAGAAAAATGTTTTTTTAAATGTGCTGTTTCACGTAAGGATCATTTGTTTGTACTGATAGATACGAATCCGGACAGCAAAAGCTAATTCAATCATAAGATATTTATATTCATAAAGTATCGTGACCAAATGATCACAAGAAGGCTTGCAGAAGTCCGCTCCATAAAAAAAAACCGGGTAAGTGCGAGTTGGACTCGCCCACCGACGGTTCCGTACAAATTTGTAGGTTTTAATAAAAAATGAATTTGTAGGTTTTAATAAGACAGTATTACTTGCCAAATTTCATAGTTCTAAGTCAAACGGTAAGTACCCTTTGAATTTTGGTTTCTTTGAGAGTGTCGGAATTTAAGTTTCTTGCGGCATAGACGGCTGTATCTTTTTTCACGTAGAAGTTTGGTTTTTTCACAGCTTCAAGGAACTGTAAACCTGAGTATAGGGTTTGAATTGCAACTCGATACCTCTACGCGTTCCAGAGATAAAGGGTCTTGACAGACGGACAGACAGACAGGCAGGCAGACAGACGGACGGACAGACGGACAACAAAGTAATTACATAACGGTTCCGTTTTTTCCTTTTGACGTACAGAACCCGAAAAACCGGCTAAGTGCGAGTCGGACTCGCCCACCGAGGGATCCGTACAAATTTGTAGGTACATATATTAATGTACCCTATACATTTTGATTCTTTAAGTAGTCTATTTTTTTATGACTTATTAAAAAATTATAGTTTTAAGATTTTTTCCTATACTAGTAGCATAAGACGGTATTACTTGCCAAATTTCATAGTTCTAAGTACACGGTAAAGTACCCTTTGAATTTTGGTTTCCTTGAGACTGTCGAAATTTTGTTTTTTGCGGCATGAACGGCCTATCATTTTTTCACGTTTTTTTTTTTAATGGCATCGCGGTCTTGGCGCATTCAGCCAAACAAGTAAGACTGGGAAACGGATTTTTTCACGTTAACGTAGAAGTTTGATTTTTTTCACAGCTTTAAGGGACCGTAAACTTGAACATACACGATGACATCTAATCGGTAATCAGGTACCAATTTTTCTAACTCAGTCATTGATAGCGGTCACGTTGATGTCGTAATTAGTTACATCTAAACATTTTTTTTTTCTGTGATAATTTTTATTTCGAAATCAGTTTTATCCTAAATTCCTTGTCACCCTACTAATCTTTATCTGTGAGATTACAACCTCTTTAAAAAATTAATGGCAATGATAATTTATGAGTAATAACTTGTCACTGTCATGTATGTAAACAAAGTCATAGAAGTCACAAATAAAGTAAATTAGTAATTAAAAAAACATGCCTCGACCATATCTGTGCTCAAATATCGAGCGTTACAATATTGTAGGTACGTTTATCAATACATTTTCGGCCATTTTATCAATTTTAATTCGTTATCTATCACGCCCTAACTACTCATACTCGTTGGAAAGTTTATTTATTTAAGATCAGTCAAATTTTCCGCGAAAGCTATGGCACTTGACGTATCGTGATCACGTGATTTTACGTCAATAATTAATGTAGGTGACCATGTATCCAGAGGTTATTAGTTTAAATTATGTTTTAACCTTTAATTAATTAAACAGTGAGGTATTTGGGTGAGACCTCGCCTATTAAGTTTGATTTTAGCTAGATATTAATATTTGTCTACTCCTGATTACCGATTAGAATTCGCCGTGTATATTTATGGTTTAAATTTCAACTCGATACCTTCACGCGTTCCCGAGATAAAAGGTCTGTGACAGATGGACAGGCAAACAGACAGACGCACGCATCGCAGACAGACAGACGGACCACAAAGTGATCCTATGAGGGTGCCGTTCTTTCCTTTTCAGGTACGGAACCCTAAAAGTATCGAAATGATGATATCACGGATGCTAGAGGTAATTCGTCTCTGTGCTTAGACCAACACGGAAGGAAGTCGCCATAGTGTATTTTTCTATTTATAATAAATTATTATTATTATTATTTTTTTATTGGACAATCTTACACAAATCGAACTAGCCCCATAGTAAGCTCAATAAGGCTTGTATTATGGATACTAGACGACGATATATTTAATAGATACAAATATTTAAATACATAGAAAACATCCATGACTCAGGAAAAAATATTCCTGCTCATCACACAAATAAATTATAATAAATAATAAAATTGTTTATCGTACATAAATGTGTTAAAATTACTTTCCCGACTGCGTGCATGATAGCAACGAGTGCGTGCATGTTTATCAACTAGTAAACAAACTTAGAATAATGTCAAATCTGATCTTTTTATGTTTTTAAAAAGGAAGAAAATAATGATAATGTGATTCTAAATAGTTTACATATGAAAGGAAACACCATCTATTTGTATGTTTGACGTGTTAGAACTCCTTTTGCAGCAAAATACGAAACAATTCGGCATATTCACGGAGATCTCTTCAGGTGACTTACTAGATTTAGTCCGACGACTAATAAAATTGCAACTAGTTTTATAGAACGAATACGATTACAGGCTCAAATTGCTTGGTAGAGGGGAAATAATAACTAAGGGCACTCCCTACGAAGTTCGCGTTACTCTAAGTGTTGCATTTGTGTAAAAAGAGGTTATATTTACAAAATTATTTCGGACTAAGTAAATAGTTGAGGTTTTAATATACTTGGTATATTGCCGCTTTACTGAATACCTAATTTAAATAGTAGATTGTGTCACAAGGGAGCAAAATGATGTATTTACGGCGAGGGCGTACATTGAATCCTGAACGAAGCGAAGGATTCTACAATTGAATCCCGAGCGTAGCGAGGGATTCTAAAGTAGAATCCGGAGCGTAGTGAGGGATTCAAGTGTTAACGCCCGTGGTGTAAATAATTTTGCTACCTTGTGACACATACTGCTTTTCACACCGACTATGAGGAAAATTTAAATACAAACGCTACCTACCAAAATAACGAAAACGAAATATATAGTTAGTCAAAGAGCATCACACATTTTTAATAAAATGAAATGTGAAATTGTTAAATTTACAGTTCCTTATTATTTAAAAAACGTTTATTATTTTTTACGGACGGGACGAATTTACCACTTCCATATTATATTTATGGCCCTCGCCTGCGGCTCGGACCCCAAACACCTGTGGTCTGGGCCATTCCTTATTATCGACTTTATGTAGAGTCGATATGTAGAGTCAATGTAGAGTCGATAATGTAGAGTCGATATGGAGAGTCGATATGTAGAGTCGATATGTAGAGTTGATACGTAGAGTCGATATGTAGAGCAATAATGTAGAGTCGATAATGTAGAGTCGATATGGAGAGTCGATATGTCGAGTCGATATGTAGAGTGGATATGTAGAGTCGATATGTAGAATCGATATGTAGAGTCGATATGTAGAGTCAATAATGTAGAGTCGATAATGTAGAGTCGATATGGAGAGTCGATATGTAGAGTTGATATTTAGAGTAGATATGTAGAGTCAATAATGTAGAGTCGATAATGTAGAGTCGATATGGAGAGTCGATATGTAGAGTCGATATGTAGAGTTGATATGTAGAGTCGATATGTAGAATCGATATGTAGAGTCAATAATGTAGAGTCGATATGTAGAGTTGATATATGTAGAGTCAATATGTAGAGTCTATAATGTATGGTATGGCAATGGCATATTCTAAGCAGGTTCAAACTAAAAATACCCTGTAGGTAGTCCTTGAACAGAAAAGTATCACTTTGATCCCTCTTATGAGGGATCAAAATACTTTTTTCTGAATAGGAGGTGTGAAAAAAATATTAAACCTTGCCTCTACGCTCCATATCAGCGCACTTCCCTACGTCTACAACCTGCTAAATTCAGTTCCTACCGGTGGCTACGCTAGCGCTACTGTGGAGGAATTTCGTACTAAGTATTTTGTTTTTCGAACTCTTGTTTATTCCATTTGTATGTATACTTTTTTACTAATCTAAATATATAAAAGAAGAAGTCCTGACTGACTGACTGACTTACTGATCAACGCACAGCCGAAGCTACTGAAGTTAGGAACTTGAAATTTTCACAGTAGGGTGGTTATATAACGTAAGTAAGGGATAAGAAGGGATTTTTTGAAATTCATCCCCAAAGGGGGTTAAATGGGGGTTGAAAGTTTATATGGGGACCATACGATTTTTAAAGTAGGAGATCTGAGACTTCGAACATAGACTCTTTAATACAATTTAAAAAAAGTAATTTCACCGTTTTTGGAAATTCATCCCCAAAGAGGGTTAAATGGGGGTTGAAAGTTTATATGAAGACCACACGATTTTTAAAGTAGGAGATCTGAGACTTCGCATATAGACCCATCAAGATGAGTACAGGAAAGTAATTTCACGGTTTTTTGAAATTCATCCCCAAAAGGGGTTAAATGGGGGTTGAAACTTTGTATAGGCACCAAACGGTTTTTGACGTTAGAGATCTGAGAGTTTGCACATAGATCCTTCAATATGAGATGAGAAAAGTAATTTCACCCTTTTTTGAAATTCATCCCTAAAAGGGGTAAAACGGGGGTTGAAATATTGTTTAGGGACCAAATTATTTTTAAGTTACAGATCTGAGACTTCGTATATAGACTCCTCAATAAAGGTCTAAGAAAATAGTTTTACCGGTTTTCAAAATTCATCCCCAACAGGGGTTAAATGGGGGTTAAAACGATTTTTGAAGTTGGAGCTCTGAGACATTGTACATAGGCTCCACAATATGAGTGTAGGAAAGTAATTTCACGGTTTTTCGAAATTCATCCCCAAAAGGGGTTAAATGGGGGTTGAAACTTTGTATAGGCACCAACGATTTTTGAAGTTGGAGATCTGAGAGTTCGCACATAGATCCTTCAATATAAGTAGAGAAAAGTAATTTCACCCTTTTTCGAAATTCATCCCTAAAAGGGGTAAAACGGGGGTTGAAAGTTTAAATGGGGACCACACGATTTTTAAACTAGGAGATTAGTTGCAAAAAGTAATTTCACCGTTTTTCAAAATTCATCCCCAACGGGGATTAAATGGGGCTTGAAACGATTTTTGAAGTTGGAGCTCTGAGATATCGTACATAGTCTCCACAATATGAGTACAGGAAAGTCATTTCACGGTTTTTTGAAATTCATCCCCAAAAGGGGTTAAATGGGGGTTGAAAATTTGAACTTTGAAGTTGGAGCTCGGAGAAATCGTACATAAACTCCTCAATAAGAATAAAGAAAAGTAGTTTTACCCTTTTTCGAAATTCATTCCTAAAAAGGGGTCAAACGGGGGTTGAAACTTTGTATGGGGACCAAACGATTTTTGTACTAAATCTTGAACTTCGTTCATAGACTCATCCATAAGAGTAAAGAAAAGTGATTGCTGTTTTTTGGAATTCATCCCCAAAGGGGTTAAAATGGGGGTTGAAACTTTGTGTAGGGTACAAACGATTTTTGAAGTTGGAGCTCTAAGACATCGTACATAAACTCCTCAATAAGAGTAGAAAAAGTGATTTTTCGTTTTTCAAAATTCATCCCTAAGAAGGGGTCAAACGGGGGTCAAAACTTTGTATGGAGACCAAACGGTATTTATAGTAGATCTTAAACTTCTTACATAAACTCATCCATGAGAGTAAAGAAAAGTGATTGGTGTTTTTTTGAAATTCATCCCCAAAGGGGTTTAAATGGGGGTCGAAACTTTGTATACGGACCAAAAGATTTTTGAAGTTGGCGATCTGGGACATCGTACATAGAGACTCCTTAATAAGAAGAAAGAAATGTGGTTTTACCGTTTTTTCATCCCTAAAAAGGGATCAAAAGGGGGTTGAAACTTTGTAAAGGGACCAAACGATTTTTGTAGTAGATCTTGAACTCATCTAAAAGAGAAAATAAGTGATTGCAGTTTTTTGAAATTTATCCCCAAAGGGGTTTAAATGGGGGTTGAAACTCTGTATAGGGTACAAAGGATTTTTGAAGTAGGAAATCTGACACTTCGTACATAGATCCTTCAATAAGGGTACAGAAAAAATGTTAAACCATTTTTTGAAATTCATCTCCAAAAAGGGTTATAAATGGGGACCAAAACTTTATAAAGGGACCAAATGATTTTTAAAGTAGGGTATCTAAAACTGATTAAACTGAATAGAACTCAAATGAATTCACGGTTCATTAAAATTTATCTCGGAAGACGGGTTGAGTAAGTAGGGGTTGAAAGTTTGTTTAGGGACCGTACAATTTTTAAAGTGAAAGGTTTTTAACTCCATGCATAGCATATAGCAATTAGTAGATTGTTTTTTTGTGTAAGTAACAAGTGGTTTATTAAGTGCATTTAATTTTTCGGTAATAATCCTTAAATGGACTTAAGAATTGATTTTCGCGGTAAATGTGCATTGTGCAGTTTTGGGCCCAATATTTGAGGGTTTTGTTTAATTACAACAAAGTTTATGAACAAATATCAGAAACTATTAATTGCCTATTAAGATTAATTGCCTAATTATAATTTACACCGCAGACGAAGTCGCGGGCATCAGCTAGTCCCCCATATAAGCAATCGCTCCTTATATAAGGTGTTAATAAATTAGGTACCAATATTTTTAGGGCTGATAGTACTCAGCTTTCTGAGTTTATTTATGTACTCGTATAAAACAATAAACAAATTATGTATGTTTTTTAAAGAAAATTAGGGAAGTAAGTTTGCTACGTAAAGCACCTTGTTAATGAGGTAAACAATAATCAGTGATTAAGACCTCTTTGATTATCTTATGCTTACTAACTTTTCAATATGAATGAACTGGCCACTTAACAGAAAACTACGTCCACTTGACAAGAAAATGTTCTTGTCAGTTAAATTAATAGTATCATTAAGTTTGGGTAGAATTTATTTTCTTTATTTTGTTCCGGTAATGAAAACCAAAAATATCATATAAAAAGTTTTCTTAATTTCTATAAAAAGTTAATTGTGTGGATGGAAATTAAGATCTCTTAAAATATTGTTACCTAATTAGTTAGCACCATATATCTAGTCTAATGATAATAAAGTTATACGGTTGCCGTGATTAGCCGCATCGGGCAGACGAAATACATACCTACGCGTTGCGTTATAGTACATTACTGCAGAGGCCGGGAAATAAGGGGTTGCCGGCCGAGTACATATAGCTGGCCGAGCTATGCGAGGCCAGATAGTTACGAGGCCGGCAACCCCATTTCCCGCCGAGGTATGTATAGTGCTTTTCTCAAATATGCAATGAAATAAATAAACTTACTAATATCCTTACTTACCCTAAATATTATTTTAATCATAAACTTTCTATCAGAAAGTGACGTTAGTGACACTGACATATTAATGTCACGTTCGGAAACCAAAAGCTGTTTCAGTTTACATTTTTACCGCGAATATTTAGATGAAATATTTTAAATGTGTATTCTTGTGGTTTAGTTTGCAATTTATAATAATTGGAAATTGTTCATAATGTGTTATTTGTTATGTTCATGTCAATTTTAAATAAATAAAACTGCAAAATATAGCAAAAATAGGTTTTTGTTTTTTTAATGGCTGAATGCCGTGATGCCCACATAAATGTGGAATGGCAATTAAAAAAAAATGTAAGTATGAAATTCCATTACGTGCCAAGTGTCAAGCCGCACCGGAAACGAGGTACTTTGCGGCCTATTTATAGGCACGTAATGTCAACATTTCATGCCATGTTTGAGAAAAAGCATAAGTATTGCTACCTATGCTATATTATTTTGGTATCATCCATTTCGTACCATCCGTCCGGCAGAGTGTATGTGTATTTTCCATGAGAATGGAATCTACTTCATACCTTCAACTGTTATTGATTACAGTACGTATCATAGTATGCTGGCTAGTAGTCTTAGACATATAACATTCAATATTATAACGAAGCATATACTATTTATCTAAGGCATAGTATTTTATCTATGACACAAGACAGTGTGTTCGGCCAAGTGTGAAGATTAATTAGTAAAAAAAATACTTACTTGACGTTGTTTCTCATGTTGTTGAAGCTAGTAGCGATGTATTCTCCGTCTGCACTGTAATGGAAAATCACTCGTTACAACAGGACCCCGACTACAATAGTACATTACATACCTAGGGTGTTAATACAAAGAAAGGCCGAGATCGCAGAAGTTTGCGGCCCGAGCTGCAAGCGAGGGACGTAAAGATGCGATCGAGGGCTTTCTTTATTACCTCCCGTGTTGTGTACATCATTTTATGTCTACACTTGGCCAGAAAGCGGGTTTTTCCGTACGCGCAGCGTGCGGAAAAAGTTGCTTTATGGTCAGGTGTGGCATAAAACTACTTATACAAACAAGAGCTTGCGGCGCGAGCACACCCCGCTAACACATCACTGAAGATATTTACAATAAGTACTACCAAGGACGATTAAACATGAGGACTGTCATTCTCCATACAAAAAGCTGTTCCCCGATATTTACAAAGCCATCTATGTATAAGCTTGGAATAAGAATTATGAGATTTTTCAAAAAAATTGTCCACAATGAAGGGATTTAATTAAAAAAAAAACTTAATTTATTCCTCTGTGCTACGAAAGTTACCCATATAGTTTGTATGCCTAACTTTCGTAACACAGAGGTAGCGATCGTGATTTAGTTTTTATTAGGCCCTTAACTATGTACAATTTTTTTTATTTACAATTATTCAACTTTGCAAGCGCGACACAGTATTTAAATGTTATAATTTATTTATTATTAGCTGTTTACGAACTAATTGTTACTATACTATGTTTCTTTGTTCAATTATAACATCGTTAAATGTTAAAATAAATATCCCCTTGCGGTCGGGGCACGATCCAAAGTATGGAAAATGACAGTCCTTTTGTTTTAATGGTCCTTGGTACTACTAAATTGGGGTCTTGGATTAATTTTTATAAAGTTAATATTTTTTGTGTCTTATGATAAGCAAATCTTTATAATTATGAAACCACCATAAAATTAAACATTATCATTGGAAGCATTTAAACTCCCATATAGATAGGTCATTATGTGTAGTCACCGGCGATAATATATGATGAAACTCAACCGGCATAAATATCTGACAGGACTATAATTGCTACAGTAATAGTGTGGAGTCAGATATTTTTGCATATACATATTATAATTATGTTATTGCTGGTGACTGTACTTATGAAGCCACAAGTTAGCGGTAAATAAGTAACAGAGTATAAACAAGTAAAACATTACTGCGTTTAATACACAGTACATAGTTGTCACACTTAAATTAGTTACCTACCCTAGCATTTACTTTACGGATAATACTCGTACATATAAAAAGTCACTGGTTTTCTGAATATACTTAGAAAACCTTTAGTAAATGTATTATTTATGTAGAGTTAATTTTTATTGTGAGGACTACAATAGTCATGTAAGTTTTTAATAGGTACCGAGCAAGAAAAAAATTACATCATTTTCTATATAATTGTTCATAGAAAATGACCCGAATTATTTGTCCGTGAGTGCAGTTGTGAAATTCTTTAGACTGTCATACTTACTTATTCGAGTGAGCCGTTAAAAGGTGTCAAAATAAAAATTACCTCAAATTCAGTTATACGAGTAACAAAAAGTTAAATATGTTTATTGTCAGGCAAAAATATTTTTGAGACAAGTTTTTTATTGCCGGCTATGCCTTATTTATATAATCTCAAACTGCTGCATGTCTTATGTTTAAATAACATAAGGACCCTACTTATATCTTCTGTCTACGCCACCAGTTCAGCTCTATGGTACAGTAACAGTAATATTGCATTGTCATCGAGACTGAATATACATGTGAAAAATCAACTAAGTTAGCCAGGTTAATTTAGCTTGCAAGATTTGATCCAAACAAAAATACATACAAAAAAAAGTTTGAAAAAATTGCAAATATAGGTAAGTACGTGATTCTTTTGTGCATGTGTCCTTGCTCCATGAGTTTAAGAAACACGTTTTATTGATTTTCTTCTAAGAATGTTCTGAAACCTTGGTAATAGTAAGGAAATCGCAGCCTAGATTGTAACTCGCCAGCTATAGGTACCAATAGGATATTGTTCGAAGGAAGCGTGCGTTTTCTGTTGGTACCCATGACAATCGTGTCTTTGGGTCAACGTAAATACAATGCAATATCCACGTATTTTAGGTAATACCTATCATGGAGACAATAGTTAGAATGGAGCGCTTCAGTCACGCTTTTCGGGGCTATTTTAGGTCGCCATAGTTGCACCATTATTTATTATAGTTTATCTTAGATGCGCGAAATACAGCTGGGGTCAAAAATCCCCGTATACATATACATATTATGACCTAGATTCGTATCTGCCTAAACTCCGAATTCTAATTCAAGACCAATGTGGGTTGCCCCTACAAAAACATAATTTTACAATGGTATTTATCTAATAATGTAAAAACTACACTGATATAATTAAATTACGAACTTACGATTTAAATAAACAAGTCTCTGTTACTTATTTACATAAATATAAGATGCCCGAATCAATATGTTACTTTTATTGTATTCACTTCAGATGTAAAGTTTATTAAAATAAATTGGCATGTTTTTCATATGCATTTAGAGAAATTTTAACCCTTCCTAATTGGCTTTTAAATTTAGAAGATTAATCTGACAAGTACCTAGTTGACTTAAGTATAAGATTTCCGTAATAAACGATATTATTATTACAGATTCTACATAGGTAATCTCGTAATTTTCTGTATGAAAAAGAAACCGACTAACAATGATTTCAAAAGTACCTAAGGATAGGCCCATCCGAACAGTTCGGAACTATTTTCCCCGTAACAAAAAATGCAGCTATAAAGACCAGCTGCGCAGTGCACGCTCCGCGTGTCGCACTGCCGGTTAGTACTGATTTGGCGGTATCTTTACCGCCAAAGCGTTGGAACCTTTGACTCATACGACAGCGACAGATATGGCGTAGTTTTTTGGGTCTTGAATTAGAATTCGGAGTATAGATAGACCCATACATACATATGAAAAAACTGTCAATATCGGCGGCAATCACCTATCAACGAAAATGAAACTTATAACTAGTATATTTTCATTACGTTTTAACTATAGGTTAGGTATATATGGCTAATAGTCTTATGGTGGGAATTGTATCAATTCATCAAAGCTATTTTGCTGAAAATAATAAAAAAAATGTAACGGTGACTGTATCCAATAATATAAGTACTTTATTTATTATTGTAGCTAAACAAAGTTTAAATTGAAGATTAGTTAATAATCTAAACTTTACAAGTGAAACGATGTGTTAGGCTACAAGACAAGTGTACTTGGTGATCAGGTTCCCTCATATCTCAGAATAATGTGCGGCTTAATGTGTCGTTTCCTACTTTACTCCGGTCCGCAGCACGTCCGAGTACTTTCCGAGAATGTCAAATTAAATATTCGCGCTGTCTTGATATCATAGAATCATATCGTTGTATCCAAATTGCGGTTATATTCTAGATAATTTTTAGTATATTTGAAGCAATGTGGAGATGCGGAGAAAATATTAGGAAATTCAACTTGACGTTTAACACAGTTATTAGTAAGTACCTCCTCCGTCCGTCCGTTTACAAAACATGGGCGAGTGAGATCAACCGACGGGCTTATTTAGTCAAGACATTTTTTGAATATTTATTAAACGGAACTAAGTATATTCATAAATAAATTAAGGATGTCTAGAAAAGAAGGAGGATCTCAGTTAGTACAAAATATTAAACAGCGCTGGTAACAGCGGCTTGATAAAAAAAGTCAAGGGATTTTCACCTAATGGATAACAAAATATTAATGTAGAAAATGTTATTCCTTGGTTCCTTTTACGGTCCGACTACAGAATTCACAAAAAAATGGTTTACAATTCAAGTATGTTCTAAAAAATTAATAAGAATAAGTTAATTATGATTTCAAGACAAACAAAGCATGTCCAGCACGTTCGAGAATTTGTTAAGCTCTGTTTTTTATTCGGCTCAAAAAAGCAGCGGAATACCACGACAAGCTAATTGGTTTCCACATTAGCGAGTGCGTGCGTATTTGATTAAATAAAACTGGCCAGCAGCAGAGGTAACGACGCTTAGTAGCCTGAGTACCGGATTCTGAAGTCACTTCTACAATAACAATAAGAAAAATCGTTGTTAAGTAATCCTATCGTTCAAAATTGCAAGGAGTTATTATTTTTCGTTAAATATCTAATTCTAACGATAACATGTTGTTATAGGAGCCTTATATTGAAATGAGATTAATTACATTACATTGGACAATCTAAAACTACTTACTTAGTAAACTAAATTTACTATAAATGAAATTAAACCTAAAAAGCTAAGACCTTCTATTAATTAGGGAAAATCGGCCACTGCTGGAGGGATTGATGAATAATGTTTAACATTTTTTACTATTTAGTCTATTCTACAAAGCATTGTAACACTGTTACCTATTTGTAGATATATGTTTCACCTTTGTGTCTTTGATGTTTCTCGTGGACGAAACTTTATTAGATAATGTAACAGTGAAGTTACACATAACACTATTCAAAAATTGGGCGGGATTATGTAGATAAAATCGGAAACTCGGTATAATTTGGCGAACAGATAAACCACTGTCAGACCTGGTTATTCTAGATGAAATAGGCCTTGTTGAGAGTAAATACGGTGTTATTAATAAATGATTTCATTAAGTAAAAGCTGTGGAGAAATTGCCGGCCGCGGCCAGTTTTCCCGCCTATCGGGAGATAATATAACGCCAAGCGGACGCTCGGAACTTGCCGCGACCATTCACTAGAAATGCCGAGATATTAAAATCTGCTATGCTATAGGTTGACAACTTAGGTAATTTAAAAACTTATATAAATAAGAGAGTTCTAGACTTGTGCACGAATTCATAATCAACACTAATATTATATATTAATAACATTTCTGAATATTCGACTTTTCATACATACTTTCATTAAAATAAACTTATACTACCTTCTACGTAGAGCCCCGAAGCATGAGCGACGAGGAGAGACGATAAAACTTTAAATTAAATTATCTTTATCTTTAAAACCAGTAGGTAAATAAGGTATAATTTTGGCGATTTATGTATCGTTGAATGTTTACTTGCGAAAGGAGTTTCGAGGGCACAAAAACATGCCAGTAAAAACAAAACTAATATACTCGTGTAGAGACTCTACTAATAGAAACAGAAAATGAATAGATACCGAACTTATCCTACTCGAAATTGACTTCTAAAATGTAATGTATAAACTCAATCAATCACTGCAGTAGGTAACTACTATCAATGCTTTTATAGTTATAATGGAAACAAATCAATATTCAATAACCATAAATGTCATTCAATTGGGTTTTAATCGAACAGATGGTATTCCACGTCGTAGCCGTGACGCAGCCGCAGTCTCGAGTCGAAGATCATTGCTAAAATAAGGTCGGCAAGACATGACGGCGTCTTGTTAGACAGCAATAAGCCTCTACTAGAGGCTAGAGGCACTGATTGAGCCAATACGAGTACATCTGGGTTCCGCTCTATTGGTGGAATAATATTGTCCTTTATTTTTCTGAAAAATTGTCACTTGTATCAATCACTTCTTTTTTATTTCTTTATCCAAAATTTTTTTAACACCAATACATGTCATAATTACAAACGTGTACACATAGGGATGGATGTCACAATCACTTATATAGGTAAACACCGCATGCGATACAATAACTATTCCTAAAGACTATTACATAAGTTAGAAGTAAACAATATTCCAACAATAAGCTCGGGGCAATCCTGATACTATCCAAGTGTCTTTTAAGCGTTAAGATTCAGGACAGTTGTGATTAAGTTACCGGGTCCGTTATAGTGAATGTTTACCACGTTACTGCAACTATTGATAATTCTACTCATCCTACAGATCGGTGAGTTTGTACCCGGCACTGATCTCCTGAGCGGGGGGCACATATATGATATGTGGCATGGGATTTCGTGGAAAGCGTGAGGGAGGGCGGAAGTGCAGGAGGAGCGTTACATAGTACGTAGGTTTACGAAGTGTACGAGCTACAATACTAGCAACTTGCTTGAATTTTTTTCTGTAGAAGTTGGAGGGTTTAGTCACTTTTCAGTACTTTGCAGGACAATTTCTCCTACAGGTTGAATTTGGGCAGCTAACAAAAAATACGTGTCTGTTATTTTAGACTACTCTATAACATATATCAAAATGAATCAAATCGGAGTCGGACAGTTGGGTATCTTTCCTTATAAGTTTCAGAAAAATGGCTCAAAATACCCAAAACAAAAGGCATAATATCAATTGTCATCAATTTCCAGTAGCCAGCTAGCACTAAAGAAGATAAAATGCTGTAATGAATTAATGATCTGTAATGAATTAATGATAGTAGGCTATTTGAATTTTTGGGTACTTTGTACATATTTGGTCATTTGGGGTTTCAGGTGACTACGGAATACGGATACCTAAAGGTTTTACAAATTTTAGATATGAATAAAATAATTTGATACTAATAATAAGTTGTTTTGATATTTAGGTGTATTTGTAATAGGATATTATGAAATTGAACCGTAATGAAACCTACCCGAAAAAGCGAACATAATTAAATTGATTAAATAAGCTCTTAGACAGCTTCATGCCTTTCATCTGTAGATAATACGTGTATTAGACAGTCGTATGTAATCTTAAGTCTTTCAACTCCAATACGAATGTGATTATTTGTGGGTTGTGGGTTCCCTAAGGAAATATTGTTTTTTTATATAGGTACACTTAGGCTTACAATCTTCGTTGCTTTTACTTGTAGATTACATACTTTTGGCTTTATTCAATAAATAAACAATAAATAACAACAACGATAAATTATAAACTAAGTAGGTACCCAGGTAGATTAGAAATCAATTGCCTCTATTTATTAATATTTTAGTAATTGGGATAAGATGAAAGTCTTCACAATTTATTACACATTCATTTAAAAAAACCGGTCAAGTGCGAGTCGGACTCGCGCACCGAGGGTTCTGTACAAACTCGTAAGTAGATACTACTTATATACTTTTTCTTGAATTATTCATAAGGTGTAAGTAATAACTGCTTGTAAATTGCTGAATTAAATGTTACTGATTTTGGTGGTAAAATTAATATAAACTTGTTTTTAATGTGATTATTCATATGGTGAGACAAACTTAACTTTGCTATTGCATAACTTTTGTCCCCAAACACCAACATAGGTCGCGGTTAGTTTAGTAGCAGCAAATAAATAAGTTTGTGTTACAATTTTTGCGAATTTCTAAAAAAAGATGCAAGTTAGGGAAACCGTTATATTTATCATTTAGCATGATATAATTGCTTGGTAATTATTACAGATTTTTCTGTTCAGTAACTTAGAAGATGGGAATAGTGTTTTTTGAACGTTTTTCGTCCTAAATCAAAAAGTACATTATTAAGAAATAACTGGCCAAGAGCATGTCGGACCATGCTCAGTGTAGGGTTCCATAGCCGTAACTATAAGGTAAAAAATACGATGTACAAAAAGTACAACAACAAAACAGCGTATCTTCATAGCAATTACGTCCTTTTGTTGAGAAGCGCAGTTTATCGGCAATAACTCAATTACGGTTAATCCGATCTTGTTGAAAATAATTTTCGTTGAAAGTATTAATAAGCGTTATCTTTGTAATTTTTTTTATATTTTTCGGACACAATTTTCACAACTTTCGGAGCGATTATTTCCAACGGTATTCACTTAATCAAAAACATTACTTAAGAACCTTGATTTTTTTTTGAAAGATCTGCCGAAATATGTACCACACATCGATACCTTTAGACTCAAAGGGCGTAAACGCCATTAGAACCTGCGGCGTTTACGCCCTTTGAGTCTAAAGGTATCGACATTGATATTTTCTGAATATTTTTTTTTAACTTCTGTAACATGTATGGAGTGCCCCCCCTAAAACTATTTATTTTAGTTATTTAACTACCAAACTAAGTAGAGGCTCATACAAGACACGTATATTCCAAATTTCATCAATATCCATCGTGTAGTTTTTGAGTAAAATGCCTGTGACATATGGACAGACGGACGGACAGACGGACGGACGGACATGACGAAACTATAAGGGTTCCGTTTTTGCCATTTTGGCTACGGAACCCTAAAAAGATAAAAATGGTTTTGGAATCTACAAAAAAGTTCTTTCATTTGATACCCCTCTTAATATAATAGCCCAGCTTTAAATGTTCGACCTCCCATTTCGGCCCCCTTTAAAAAGGTTTACGTTTTTTGGATAATGATTATTAAAACTATTCCAAATTTCAAATCGATGGCAACAGTAGTTCCTGAGATATCTGGCTGTGACAGACGGACAGACAGAGTCGTACAGTCGGCCTCAAAAGTAGCTGGACACTTTAGTACTACGCCACGATACAAATATGTTCAACAACTTTTGAGGCTGACCGTACCATAACGGTTCCTTTTTTACCATTTTGGTACGGAACGGAACCCTAAAATGGGAGGCAGCTGAGTGGAAACCATTTCGGTGGTGGCACGGCACATATCTGTTTTCGTGTGTTTTTATTTTTGATTATATATTTTTTTTTCATGTATATTATGAGGTCAACAAAATACTGTTCTTTTATATGTAGCCATCACTTAATTGCGTTGTGTTCGACTCGTTAGGTGAGAATTTTACTTTAATATTATCATTGTGAATTAGTGAAGGCACCTGCGTGCAGGCTGCCCGGCGCGTTTATCAGTCTTAGTGCGCATCAACTACGCTACGATGCGTAATACACTATTCCGGTTTTTAATCTCGCGATGCCTCGTGGTATAATAAGCGGTGATTATTGCCATTAATCTAGCTTTTATAGTCACTCGTTGTAAATTGTAAATATATTCATAACAAGTGCTACGAGTATTTTACATAATTTGACACAAATCCTACAGAATTTGAGAAAAAATTGCAAATGCAGAATATTAGTCAATATCAGATAATATTATGAACCAATGAGAACTGACCAATCAACTAAGCATTTTGATCGTATAGGTATTTACAAAAGGTTATAGGTAACCATTATACCTACGTTTATTTACGGTATGCTTAGACTCGCGTGTACCTAGGTATTATATACCATGTTCATAGATACGTATATATTATACCCATTGCTCACATTCGTGTATTGTTGTAACGAGCTACGTGAGTTGGCCCGCGTCGGAGCCTGCAACACTCGGGGTTTAACATTAGAATGTACCTATTCCCCATATGAATGTCCCATCTCAGATTTCGTTTTGCTCAGTCTAAGCTCGGGATTCCCTGGAGTCTCACCGCAATCAATATGGGCTGGATTTATTATTTTACCTTCTCTCGTATTTCGCTTTTACTTCGCCTTATGCCCATTTCGTTCGAATTATGTTAAGGGGTTTGTCTGTTATGAAGGTATTATAATATCAAAAGTTTCAACAAGGAAAGTTAAATCATTTTGTAACAATGTCGTTAGTAGGGCCGTAGAGGAGATTTTGGAATTTACTCACGCGACAGATAACATATGGTGGGATACCTAGCACCCTGTTGAATTCCCCTACCATATACTTAAGCCCTTTATTGTATATCTTGCGTCTAGGACAGCCAATCAGAATAAGAAAAAACCCGGTCAGGTGCGAGTCGGACTCGCATACGAAGGGTTGCGTACCACCGTACAAAAAACGTCTTAATAAACAACTGGCAAAAGGTCTTAAATGCCGTGTAAATCAATGGCACTTAAAACCTTTTGGTTGAGAAGTTTTTCGGCAATAACTTCAAAACGGTTTATTCGTTACACACAACAATTAATGCAACTTTCGGAGCGATTATTTCCGAAAGTATTCACTTAATCAAAAAAAGTACATAAAAACCTTATAATGTTTTTAAAAGAACTATCGATTATCGAATTATGTAGGTACCTCACGTTGACGATTGCTGAAAAAAAATTTAGCTTCTGTTACATGTATGGAGTACTCCCCCAAGATTTTTTTATTTTTATTATTTAACTAGCAAACTTAGTAGCGGCATCTACAAAACATCTATATTCCAAATTTCATCAATACGTCTTGTACTTTTTGAATAAAATGCCTGTGACATACGGACGGACGGACATGACGAAACTTTATAGGGTTCCTTTTTAGCCATTTTGGCTACGGAACCCTAAAAAACGGTCAACATAAATACTGGAGCGCGTCAGATGTATAGATAAGGCGGGTTATGTGCTGAAAAGTGTCCATTTTAATAATATGACTATTTGACCGTGACATTAAAAAATGGCATAAATAGCAGAAAATGCCGGAATAGCAGAAAATATTTGCAAAACATGTATTCTATCTATTTTTCGTTGCCATTGCCATGTAGACAACGGCGGCGTGACCTCCAGAAAAATCTGACATTTTGGTCTAACGAGAAAAGTTTCGGAAAACGTAATATGACTTTTCGCGTTTTGCCTAAACTTCAATCTTCGGTAGCATTTAGTCAGTTGAAGAATTAGGCATTACGCCATTTAAATATGAAATAGAAGCAAAAAGTGAATTAGGCACGTTATCGAAATAGACAACCTACTATATAGGCAAAGAGCGAAATAGTCTGCAAGCTACATACTCTTAATGCCACTGAAGATTGAAGTTTAGGCAATACACGAACAAATCTATTGCGTTTTAGGCAAACGGAGAACAAAGGCTTTTGAATGGGAGGTTTCCTCGTGTTGTGGGTGTGATATCTAGTCCTGTGATATGACCACCCCCACCATACAAGCTGGCATATTAACAATCTTTGTTATTAGAGCCAAATAGGGCATCTAAACTATCCGTATCTGACGCACTCCAGTGATTGTATTTTTACATTTCTGGAAACCTGTAAACGCTCGCCAATAGGCGTCGATGTCGGTGATAATTAATTATGTATCATTTATCAAAATTGGGTGTGTCGTTGAGTAGTTACGAGCGGACATAGAAACGGACATACATACATACGTATAAGTTAAACACATAACCCTGCTTTTGGGCTTCGCCGCAGTCGGGCAAAAATGTACACCTTATTATAATAACCCAAACATTATTCTATCTATCCTCTAATACTTAACATTCCTATAGTGTACTTACCCACGATGCTCGAGTAAATCCCCATTTAGCCTCATGGGCTCCCGTACTATAACAAGAATCGAAACGCGACTTTCGATTGATGCAAAAATATAATATGGTTAAAAAACTATATCTGCTGCTTTGAATATTAAATGAATCACGGAGAGCAATTGTGAGTAGTGTTCGAGCGAGATGTTGCTTTATAGGACACAGCTGCTTTTACTGCCGACGTCCACGCATTTTACGATGATGGGACGGATTGCTCTCAGAAAATATAGACATTTTTATGATCTAATAGAGGTGTAAGTGACGACGCAGGCAGGCCAGGAGCTGTGAGTGTGGTCGTTAGGTCGAACATCAACGGTCAAGTGACTATCGGCTGCCCAAATTAATTATAATAATGGAAATATTAATTAAGAAACTAAGGTAAACGTTCGAGTGCTCATCATGTCAAAAGAATATATTTAAGTATTTACGCCGTGATATTATGTTCCTTTACACGTCTACAGAAAACATTTTTATGTCTGTCGGGACTCGGGAGATGTGACATTTACTTTTGTTAAATGAAATATGTTTTATGTGGTGACCATATCGAAATTTCTCAAAATGAATTACACTCGCGGGCGTTGAATACGGGTCGGTGAAATACCGCCATATTTTCTAAAATACTCCAGGGTTGTGAAATTATTGTATCCAATAACACTGAAAATAACAGCAATTTCAGGTTTAGATCGAACTCTTAAAAAAACTTGTAAAATAATGACGTTAACAGAGTGAGATATCGCAAAAATCACCATTTTTGGATAATAATATTTTTATGATGGGTTAGCAGATATTGCTAATACAGCCAGGTATTGAAGAATAGTATATTATGTAAATGAAACAAGTGTCAAATATTAAAAAACACCTATTTCTATTAGTTAAATTAGAGTGACCCGAATTCATTGACCGCGAGTGTAAAATGTTAGTGAATCGGATTGTAAGAGTAAATGGCAGGTGTTTTTGCTGGCAGTCCCAATAGATGTAATCTCAGTATAATTTAGGAGAATTACCTAAAAACATCTGGTTTAGGAGCGTTATCCAAAAAAAATACCGGGGTAGCTACTTTCTCAAAATAAGGACTTTTGAGGTTTTTCTGGCGTAAAAAAAGTGTCCCACATAGTGTCCCACAAGTGGCGCACATATTTCTGTAACATTAATTAAATGTTTAAATAGTGTATTTCAGTATTTTGCAAATATAAGATCAACCATTTTAAGTCTTTACCGTTATGGTTTCCGAACGTGACTTGTCATTCGCATAATTCGCATTGTCTATGGATATATGTGACTAACGTCACTGTCAGTTTTACAATTTTATTTAGGTTAAGTAAGGTTATTTTAATCAGATTTCCTCACAAGTGTGATGAAAAACATTGTGTGTGCCACGGGCGGTAAAGGAATTACAAACTCGTGTTACTAAAGCCCTTGGCTTCGCCTCGGCCTTGTAACAAACACTCGTTTGTAATTCCTTACTTACCGCCCTTGATACACAATGTACTATTCTACTCCTGTACTTCTATCTGTCTTTTACTTGGTCACGAACACTAATATAAGAACATACATAATATGAGTTCAGAGAAGTCTACACTCTACTCCCCATAAAAGCACTTGTGTCTTTATAGTCGCAAAAAGATACTGCTAGCAGCTACAGACTTCTAAATCTACCTATAGGTTAAACTTAGGTCAAGGATTACGCGTTCAATACTAACTTTACAATAAAAATGCTGTAAATAAATTCCTGCGGTTTTTAAGAAAAACAAAACTTTCCGAATTCCTTGATGCCAACATAAAAAAATATTTTTACTATCGTCACTGCGTGTCACTATCGAGTATACGTCAAATTAAAAACAAAGTTTACCATAGACACATTGTCAGTCATATGTCATATTTGCCTTGTTTGCGCGCTATGTTTAATTTTGTATTTTATATTTTAAAACCTAGTCGTAGAAAAAGTATTGTATGCAACAGTTGTATAAATAGCGTCAAAAATGCGAATGACGTGGGTTGCAGTTGTTGTATAAAAATAAGTTCTTTATCTTAATATTGTCGTATGAAATATCAAAGCTACAAACATTTCTCATAGCAAAAATGTGGTGGCGATAAAAGTAACGTTAATGTTAACCTATTTATCGCAATTGAAAGTATGGGTGACGAGTATTCGTACAGCGACGAGCACTAGGACGTTTACCTTAAATGTTTCTAACAATTAGAGGGACCCGTGTAGTGTGGTCTTTATGACGGATTGCGGACGGTCAAGGGCCAATGATTGAATGTCTAATGTGATAGTAACGGATAAGATTTAAAGTATTAAGGCGAGGTGAGACCAGAATCGGGCACGGAAGCCTAGTTTCCAAATCATTTTTAGAGCACTTATTTGACTCTTAGGTCACTGTAAAACATATATAATAATATTCAGAACTGTATCTAGGGCTTCCTCTCACTTAGAACACGATAGCGAACACTTCGCTCGATAGAAAAGTAGCGCGAAAACACTATAAAATAAAGTATTTTTTTCATTTTTTTTTTCATTTTGTTCATCACCAGTTACCTTTTCTGACAAAATTAATACCTGACAATCATGATTTCACAGTCATGGAGGGCATCCTCTCATGTTTGGGTTGATAACGTATACTTTTATGTTAGAAATCGAAGATAATCTGCAATAATCTGCATTCCGCCCGACCCTAGTTTGTATGTGAAATGCGAGCCAGGTCCTACCGCG
Source organism: Eudemis profundana (assembly GCA_947034925.1). Classification (NCBI taxonomy): domain Eukaryota; kingdom Metazoa; phylum Arthropoda; class Insecta; order Lepidoptera; family Tortricidae; genus Eudemis; species Eudemis profundana. Next base: position 36,757,080 of record OX344794.1, read on the forward strand.
CCTTAAGACTGCGAAACGATCTGGTCACATGCATTAAACCTGTCTCTAAGGCATGTAGTAGGCCTTAGATGTTTTAAGTTTGCATCCAGGTGCAACTGGTTATTATATCGTAGTTTAGTCCCAACATCTTTACCAACTGCCAAACTTTCCATAACCATAAATCACCACTACCATGTTGTCTGATTCAATTACTAGTATATTATAATTATTTTAGCCTTGGAAAGTAATCATTCTCGCCATGTTGCCACGAAACTCACGTGATCAGATCAACTAGTTGAGTATATTTGAAGCTTCCATGTCCTTAACTATCTTAAGATTCATAAGACGACGGAACATCCTAACACAGGTTTACTTACCTAAAAGGAAGTCCCGATCACTGCAGGCATTGTACTTGTTTAAAAGGGAAATAAACAATTTTTCATTTTCATTTTCATAAGAAACGGGAAAGATATACAGTGGAACCTCGATACGTCGAATCTCCATAAGACGAAATCCTCTATACCACGAAATAAAATCCCGTACCCTTCTCTTCAGGCCCCAAAACCTCTATACCTCGATATAGATGAACTTTACCTCTATACCTCGAAGAAACGGTTCTTTTGTTTTATAACCTCTCTATCTCGAAGTTTGTGAATATACCTCTGTAACTAGAAGAAAAATTATGGCACGTATCTAGTCTATTTGAAATTTTACCTCTATAACTCGATTTTTTATTTATTTTACCTCTGTAACTCGAAGTTAAAAAGTACAGAATCCTTAACCTCTATAGGTCGAACATGGGCCCATGATAACCTCTGTAAGTCGAAGACCTCGATAAGTCGAAACCTCGTTAACACGAATTGTTTAGCGTTTCCCTTGAGTTTCGACTTAACGAGGTTCCACTGTATTTAACATCATGCCGCCGAATCATGTATGTGGACCTATATCGCGCTCGCATCACGTGTTAATTCGAGAGTGAGCGTGTTATTGTTACGCGCAACAACGTAACATCATTAAAGAAATTTATCACAACTAGTTTTGTCTACTCGCACGAGGGATTTGCACGCCCACTCGTCCTCGACCATTGAGACTGTTTGAAGGTAATCGGTGTTAATGTACAGTCTGGCTACTAAAAGTTTTACCAGTAAAAGTACCTATTCGTTATTTACAGTTTTGATACAAGCTTTTTGTCATGGAATAAGTTTAAATAGGTATCGAGAATATCGAGATATAGCTAATTCGCTGAATGGAAATGGATGAAAATTAACTTACGCAACGTTTCGGTACATGATATCCTGAATCTCTAACTCACTTTACTTCTGAGGAATTGTAATTTTGGTAGAATGATAAATTTATTAGTAAATTCTAATTACAAAGTGCCCGTGTTTTGTTATTTTTGTTCAATAAAAAACTAAATTGAAAAACAATCCGCGTACTAACTAGGTACTTCACTGTATCCACCTGCGTCAAATCAAAATTAATTTTCGTTTAATTCTTAAGCACTCCGTAACAGAAATAAACCTAAAATTTGCGTAGAAGTCGATTACGAAAAGTATCCTATATGGCCAATATAAATAAATTGTATTCCGACGAATAAGAGGATTAATTAAAAAAACATGGATATTTCCACGGGATTTCCAAATGTGGTTAGGAGAGACGATACGCCGCGGCGCGCGGTTTCTTACCTAGCTAATCGGATAAACCCTCGTGACACGACGGCGACGTTCCCTTTCCTTTTCTAAAGCTTTATCAGCTTCATTTCTACGTACAGGGTTCCAACGTAGGGGTATATCTGTATAAGGTTCGGCGACTATGGAACACGGAGAGAATTTACAATATTTAAATAAAGGATTATAAAATATCCCTATTCACAAATGATATTTAGCTTGAAGACTTTTTTATATTATGTAAAACGTAATATTAAAAAAAAATCTCAGTCGAAGAAGCAAACCAACTGTTTAGAAAAATAAAGTAAACGTTCTAGTGTTTGACACGCTAATGCTCAATACTTGACAGCCTGCACCTCTATTGCTAATGACTCAAGTTAACATTCATTGGAATCTACTGTGTGTAACCGTGTCAAACACTCGGACGCAAATAACTATGGTCCAGTTGCTATCTAGTAACTAAGAGTCAAACAAAAATTAAAGAACCACTATTGAATTGTTTACACATTTTGCCCGCGGATTTCAGCATAATCACGAAATGATTTGTGACTCACTAAAAATTAAAATTCTAACATTTCTTGATACAACACGATTTTATAATTTGGTAGGTATCAGTTTAATTAACAATGTAAAACATATCGATATACCTACTCAAAGGAAAAAGGAAGGCTTGAAGGAAAAACGAATTAATCTCTGAGAGACCGGCCAAAGTATATAAGGAGGACATTCCATATAAAAATAAACTCTCCATAAAGCATATCGATGATAAATATTTCCGTTTCCCGAATTGAAAAAAGACTTTCGAGGAAGCTGGGGTACATTTTCGTTAGAAAAATTATACAATGAAAGGCATTTTAATACAAAATCAGTTCAGTGACTAACAGCTACTATATATACCTTAGTTATATATGACGGCCGATAAAAGTAAAGGTTCTCGAATGGACACCACGAAAGGGAGATGCAGCGTGGATCGGCCTCGTGCAAAACGGTCTGACGACCTGGTTAAGGTTCCCGGAAGTCTATGGAGGCAGAACGCGTGCGACCGTTTGTAGTAGACGTCTTTGAGGGAAACCTATGTTTAGCAGTGGATATCTCAAGGTTGATGATGACCGAGTCATTTACAAATTAACCAGATGGATTTGAAATCTAATGACACTTAAAAAACTTTTTCAATTAAATCAATGATCTCGTTTTACGGCTACTTATCATCTGATTTTGACGAATTGATAAGGTTGATAAGGTCTCAGTACTCGTTACAACTTTGCCAGTAGGTACTTATGCGAACTTTTTAATTCTCAATCACAGAAAAAATAAATATGCTTCCCGCCTCACAGATAAGTTGCACTATGCAGGGGGTTGTAATGTAATATATCTAATTTTGGTGGTTTAGGGTCGGCATTGGCACAGGGGTTTATCATTTTGTGTTTAACTAAAAAACTGATACTAAATACTGTGCATCCTACACGTCATATTTACTTGCACAAGTCTGATAATGGCTTAAGGTTGATGGCAGATAGATAAAGAAACTGAAAAAAAAAACTAAAATGCTCTTCTAGTTTTCTATTCTACTTGACATGGCTAAAATTATTGTATTCGAGAAATAAGTTTATGTAGGTACCTACGGTGCACTTAGGCGGTTATCAGTTGAAACGGACGTGTCTTAGTTTACTCGGCCTCAAACGCAAAATATTAAAAATATTGCTGCTTATTTCGATAATTCGTTACTAGTAATTACTAGTGTGATAATTGATAATAAAGTAGGTACCTATTAATCACTTCGTCAATGGCTACGTAATTTGAGTTCAACTGATATCGAAACTGACCAGTGTTATTTAGGCTCGAGTTCAAAGAAATCTTGATCTCCACTTTAACCGAATTTTAAATAATTTAAATCCTAAACACAACATCATAATTACGACGCACGCAAGACACGCACAGTTATAGGTAAGTATATTGATAACAAACGTGTAACAAACCTTATAATATCATAATTATTTAAAAAAATCTAAGTTAAATATGTTATATGAATACATAATTATTTAACAAATTTAACGTAAAAAGAAAATGAGTGTTTGATTTCACAAAAGTTACAAATATCGACAACGTGGTACCCACAGCTATCTCTCCTTACTAAAATATTGTTTAAACTACTAAAGTTAGAGACGCAATTATTGCAAAGCTATCATAGATATTTATAATCTAATATTTCATGATTATAATACCATTCTCGGTTTAATATATTTTTTAACCTCTTGAAATTTAATAAAAATAATTCTCAGTTCAAAAACAATAACTCGTAAATCGCAAAGCACAATGACAACTCACTTAGCACGTCCAAATAAAAACGCATATTTATTAACTTACCTCATTGAAATAGAGTGTCCGTTTGTTTGTTTTTGTTGTTAACACTTACGCGGACAACATACGGCGGTGGCGGCCGGGCAACGGACGATGGGAAGCGCGCGCGACTGGCGGCGATCGAGCGACGTTCACAGTCTGCGCCTTCCGTGATGAGACTGAGCGATCAGAGAAACTACCGCCGGTTGAGGAAAGCGCGGTCCAACTCGACCTAAGAATGAGGCGGCACCCCGAGCTCACCTGACTGTTTGTGAGAAGTTGAGGGCGAGTGGATGGCCGCTGCGTGTGCTGTCGACCGCGGCCGACTGAGTCTCGCGCCAACCACACCATCTCTTTTATATGTCGAGCCCCTTCTTCTTGCTGTACACAGGTTTTCTTCACAAACAAGAGAGCCTGTGGGATTAAGAGTGTGCAGTTGATCATGTGTACACTGCAACCGCCGCTATATTATATGAATTCCCCTCCCCGCTCCCTCGTCATACGTTTCATATTGTTTACTGTTCTTATTGCAAACCAATACTGATTTGTTTATCTTTTGAAAACTATCGCGCAGACCTCAATAATTTTACGACAAATCGATTACAGATAACTTGATTTTATTCGATACCAACAAATTCGCTTTGACGATAATTACTCGTGTTAAGTTTACAAGTTGAGTTAACATAAAGATGTTATGTTAAAAGATGGAGAATGTAAAGTACTTACCCACTTACCTGATTTGAATAACAGAGTTAGACAAGCACGGGTTGTCTAGGCAGGGAGACAAGCTGATGTTTTTGGCCTCTTATGTATTCAAATCATGCCAAAATTTCCAGGAGAAATAAAAGTTAAAAAAAAAATTATACATTATAGGCTCTATTTTTTTAATGAGGTTAGAAACTACCAATTATTCGCTGCAGATGTCGCAACGGTTTGAAGTACCTTTTGTTGCCATTTGTAAATAAACGGTAATGTAATGTTGTCAACTTGTGCAATTATTGCCAACAAAAACAAAAAATAATTTGTTTTTAATGTGCCCATATTTGATTGTAGTAGGTAATTAAGAAAAGTATGTATAGTGCCGGAGTTTAAAAGTAAATTGCAAATGAAGTTTATACTAATAAATAGAGAAATTTCCTATCTTATTTTAAATACCATAAACACTTAGGTTTTCCTGTTATCTTTGTGTATTTTTTCAAAATTTTAGTCCCAGTAGCTTGGGGGATAGGGAGTAGGAGGGAATAGTAAATATCACTTTTTTCGTTAAATAACTTCAAAACTATTTATCTGAAAACAATTTTTAAGAATCTTATACCGAGCCCTTTTTTTAATTTTCTTAGTATAAATCCCTCAAAATGCTCCTATATTATATTAATTAATTTTTCTACTCCTGTACTTTTATCTGTCTTTTACTTGGTCACGAACACTAATATAAAAACATACATAATATGAGTTCAGAAAAGTCTATACTCTATTCCCCATAACAGCACTAGTGTCGTTATAGTCGCAAAACGATACTGCTAGCAGCCACAGACTTCTAAATCTAGGTTAAACTTAGGTCAAGGATTAAGCGCTCAATTCTATCTTTACGATAAAAATGCACAACTACCAACTTAACAAACAATTAAATTCCTTCGGTTTTTAAGAAAAACAAAACTTTCCGAACTAAATTCATTGATGCCAACATAAAAAAAAGTATTTTTAATATCGTCACTGCGTGTCACTAGCGAGTATTCGTCAAATTAAAAAAAAGTTTACCATAGACACATACTGTCAGTCATATGTCATATTTGCCATGCCCCGGTAACTCAATAGAAAAAAAGTGAACCGCTTTGCTTTGATTGCCATCTACCTTACATTACACGTACCACTTGGCCTTCTTTTAACATACGTAATGATGTGAATGTAATTAAATAAACATGATATATACCAGATAATACATATAAAAATCGTGTGAATCTAAAAATATATTTTAATTTAAATTTCAATTGATTAAAATTAACCACTCATGATATTATTTATTGTTTGTTACATGGCAACAATAGTCTGTCAAGGCGGTGCTGGTTGGCCATAACATTCCCAAAAAAAAGAAATCGGTGCTGCTTGACATCAATCAAATAAAAAATGTCGGGAATTTTATCGAGTGCAGTATTTTCCATTATTTATTTCATTTCAACGTCGAGTTGAGCATTAATTCCCCCGTTGTATGTGCTGTTACCCTTTTGCTGTGTTAAGTTTTGTTTTAAACAAAATGTCGGTCAGAATTTTCTGACTACCCGGCCGCAAAGTTCGTGACGGAGAAGGTAATTATAATGTTATGGGTTTTTATCAAAGCTGTAAGCTTATGATGCTACGCTTTGTCACGCGATAAATAAGTGATAGTTTATCACTGATAAAACATCCGTCACTCTCGCACACTATTAGTTAGAACGTGACGGATGCTTTATCATTTATTTATCGCGTGACAAAACGTAGCATCATAAGCTTACTGGTCTACTATAATTTAGACACGGTAATCACGGAATTGAAATCGCCTATGAATATCCAACAAAGTGAACCTTTTACCAATTCTATAATAAATGTTTCGTGGTACTAAATAGGTTTGCGTATTTCGGCGTATATATCATCTTTAATACTTTTTCTTTTTCAGGGATCCAATTGCATAGATTTCGGAATCCTGCTAGCAATCCAGAAAAATTTAAAATATCGAAGCACAGTTTGGATCTGACTTTTAAGGGAAAGATGATAAGTACATTTTCTTGTCAATTTAAAAACGAATGCGAAGATAAATTCACCTTTGAAATAAGTAGGTATAAGTAAAACTAAAAAACGGAAACTGGTGTTTTTATTTACACTGCTCTTTAGTAATCCTCTTTCAAACTATGCAGTGTGGCACGTTTTAGAAGTTACGTAGAAATAAGTTTTTAGTTGAGGTCACTAAATTTAAATTAATTTGCTTTATTGGGCGCATTTTATTTAAACTTGGTGATTGTAATTAGAAACTTATTTCAACGTAACTTCTAAGATGTGTCATACCATGCCAAACTATAATTACCTATATATACGTAGCTATATATATGTGTGTATGCGTGTATGTATGTGTGTGGGTGTGGGTGTATATGTGTGTGTAGATTTGTTGACGTGTAATGAAGGATAGATGGCAGCACAAGTACGATGATTAGAAATTTGGCCGAGTTGCCTGTCTATAACCTAGTATAATATTGTAGTCTTTGATATTTGCCTTGTTTGCGAGCTGTGCTTAATTTTGTATTTTATATATTAAAACCTAGTCGTAGAAAAAGTATTGTATGCAACGTTGTATAATTAAGTCAAAAAGCGCTCATGGCGTCTCTATTTGCGATACTCGCCGCCGAGGCGGCTTGTATCGCAACTCACGTAATTCGCATTTTATGAGCCTACTTATACAACTGTTGCATAAAATACTATTTACTTTGCACAGCCGTCTCCGACTTACAATATGCATACCAAATTTCAACAGGCAGTGGCAGATGGACAGACGGACATATGAGTGATCCGATAAAGGTTCCGTGCCAAAATGGTAAAAAAGAAACCCTTATGGTGCAACTGTCTGTCTAGCCACATATTTTAGGAACTCCTACTACGATTTCAAATTTGGAATAGTGCCAAAATTCGCTAACTCGACCAGTAGGTTCGATGTGAAAAAAATTGCTTTTTTTTAAAGAGGGCCAAAATGAAGGGTCGTTAATTTAAAGGTCTTAATTTGTATATTCCAAAACCATTTTTACATGTTTCTTAACTACCGATTATCAATATATATTTGAATATTACCGGAAAATTATAATGATTTTCCTTACTCGTATCATTTTATCACAAAAATCGTTACTTAAACTTATTTCTTCGTTTTGATGTCAAACGCAAACATAAATTAAATCTGAATAAAATACTCCCCCGTTCACAGGTATAATTGCGATTTATTTAAATTTTAATAATTTCGTAATAATTCATTTCATTTCGGTGGCAACTTATTTATAAATTAGGCACCTACTCGAGCTGTGGCGCCACAGGCAATTGGCTTCGCGTTTTTCCACTGTATTTGATAATGGCTACCCAGATCCAAATGAATTCCAGGCACTACCACTGGATTCCATCATTCGATTTATGGAGGTGGTGGAATAACCTAGGGTGCAGATACGGTAGGGGGTATTTGCACAAAATATCTGGCTGGTTCGAAAAGTTCTTTAAAGGACAGCAGTCCTTTACCTTTAATGTCAATTTTTGTCAATATCCACCCCTGGTGATGGCCTCCATGAGAAATTGAGGGATCGAACTGCTAAGCATTATATTAACAAACAAAAAAAGCTCATATATTATAGGTAAATTGTATAGTAATTTCACAGTAGCAGTGCTGGATTTCTAAATACGCCGTACTCGTATAGGCCGCGACCTAGGGGCGGCAGCGTCCTAGGGGCGGCAGCGTCCTAGGGGCGGAGAAAAGGGCGGCTGGTACGGCTGGTACTTACTACACGGCGTGGGACCTAGGAGCGGCCAAGACTATAAATCCGCCACTGCACAGTAGTACCTATCTCAGGCAATTGCTAATGTCGTAGTGATACAATATTTGAAGAGAAGAGAGTACCTACTAGGGTATGCAGTACCGGTACCATTCCGGAGAACCGGGATTTTCGGTACTGGACGATAATGGAACCGGGATTTCCCGGGATTTTCGGTACTTTCGGGACAGGTCTTCTATAACTTTGTCGGTCGATACTCGATGCTTTAGTCAGATGAGATTTCGTTGGAATTAGTACGTTTTTTAATAAAACGACTACACTTCGCAGCTAAACTACTTTTATTGATATATTTGATATACATATAATTCAATTTCTAAATCAAAAGTATCCTTTGTTTCAATCCAGGACTTGTTCTACTTACATGCCAAATTTCAGCTTGATCCATCCGGTTGTTACTCCGTTATTTAGTAACAAACATCTTCACAAACTTTATCATTTAAGTATAATTTTAGTGTGAAGATTTTCGAACGTTAAAAGCTAAAATATACAATTTAAAATAACACGTGGTTTTAATACATAGAGTACGCTCTCCAGGACAGTAGTTGACATAGTGCATTTTAAAATAGTCCAGTTGCACGCAAATCAAAAATCCGATAGCAGTAAGCCACAATACATAGTCCTATAATATAACTAGCTTTTGCTCGCGACTTTGTCCGTATTAAATTTGAATATCGTGTGCCGAATTTGAAGTTATCTGGAACGGCGGTAAAACTTATGATTTTGACTAATGTGAGTGGTTAGTGGTTACAGATGCACATATTTTACCGCAGGCTAATAGTAGTACGCCTATACATTGTTACCTAAGGCACGTTAAAGTGGCCGTGCGCGAGGGAGTCCCCCCTAAGCAATCACGTCTCTTAACCCCGCCTAGGGATGAAATAAAAACAGTGACGGTATTGTAATTAAGAGTCTAAACATGATATTTCAAACATCTTACTTAAAAAGATCGTAGGGTCCCGATACAAACTTTCAACCCCCATTTAAACCCCTCAGAGGATTAATTTTGAAAAACGCTGAAATTGCTTTTCTTGTATACTAATGAAGAGTCTAACTATGATATTTCAAACCACTTACTTAAAAAGATCGTAGAGTCCCAATACAAACTTTCAACCCCCGTTTAAACTACTTTAAAAACCTTTTTTTTTTAATTTATCCAAATAAAAAAAAAGGTGAAATTACTTTTCATTTATTTTAATGAAGAGTCATGAAGTTTCAAACCTCTTACTTCCAAAATCGTAGACTCCATACAACTGTTTAACCCCTTAGGAGGTGAATTTTGAAAAATCCTCTCTTAGTGCACCTCTAGACCTTATTAGGATCCTACGTGCCAGATTTGAAATTTCTAGAACCAGGGGTTTGGCCTGTGCGTTGATATATAAACTTTCAACCCCCATTAAAACCCCTTAGAGAATGAATTTCGAAAAACGGTGAAATCACTTTTCTTGTAATCTAATAAAGAGTCTAAACATGAGGTTTCAAACCTCTTACTTCCAAAATCGTAGACTCTCCATACAAACTTTGAACCCCTTAGAGGGTGAATTTTGAAAAATACTTTCTTAGTGCACCCCTAGACCTTATAAGGAACCTACATGCTAAATTTGGAATTCCTAGGACCAGCGGTTTGGGCTGTGCGTTGATATGTCAGTCAGTCAGTGAGTTTCTTCTTTTATATATTTAGATAAGCGTTAATGACTATCAAGGTCTTCGACGATCGAAAAGCGATGACTGAATGACTACCTGGTCTACCTGCGCGGCACGGGGTTGCGGACCCGCGGGGCTGGCGGGGGTGAGTGAGCCGCCGCCGATCGCCGTGACCACGGCTGCTACCCGTGTTTGGTTAAAAATGAGCAACGCTCTTGTTCGTTTCAAATTATACGTCTTTTGTTCGCGAAAATTAATTAGAAATGCTCCTCTAATGTGTTTCCCGAAAGTCCCGAAAGTACCGGGATTTTTATTTTGACGTCCCGGTTCTTTGCTCGACTGAAAATCCCGGGAAATCCCGGTACTTTCGGTTCTGGTATTTCCCGGGAGCAAACCCTAGTACCTACCTACTTGCCTATAGTGAATAAATTATTTCACTATGGCCTTCGAAAATTTGCAAAATAGTACATTACACAACTAGGGTGGTAATACAAAGAAAGGCCGAGATCGCAGAAATTTGCGGCCCGAGCTGCAAGCGAGGAACGTAAATATGCGAGCGAAGGCTTTCTTTATTACCTCCCGTGTTGTGTACATCATTTTATGTCTACATTTGGCCAGAAAGCAGCTTTTTCCAAATTCAAAAAGCCACTTTATGGCCAGGTGTGGCATAAATTAATTAAACTTCGTCTATAGATTCGCATTTTCAGCAATTTTTTAAAGTTCAAATACTAATAAAAATATGGAGATGATTCGACCCTTGAGTAAAATAACGTCATTTTATTTACTCTTTTTCTTAGAAACACCATCTGAGCGTTTTGGCACTTCATAAAAAGTAATTGATTTGATCTATCAGGAAAGTGCCATATTGTAGACGATTATTTTATTTCTAGAAATTGTTTTAATAATTGTCGATCCTGACCTGCTCTGATATTATTCCAGCACGTTGTTTTTGGTGTTCAATGATACGATATTAGTTTCACGCTAGGTCTAGTTGTACTTACATCTACTTAGTATTTTTTCAAATTGTCATCCTAGCTTATTATCCTGTCTCCAAACTTTATTAAGTTTATTTACTCCGGCGCCGACACCGTAACCTATATTATACTACTTACTGGCATTATTCAGACTGTCCTTCGGCATTCAGTACTCGACTATTGTTTAATGATTTCTTACGTAACCTCGTCGGGAACCACGGCTATCATTTTCAACGTGCTTACTGTTGCTTTACGATCTTTAACCGATGTCAAACAAGTATGAAGTTCTTAATTCAAGGAAATAACTAAATATTTTTACTAAAAAAAACCCGACCGAGGTGCACTTTAAAAGTGCATAAAATCCGCCATTTTGTTTATTTTCAAGGATTTCATACCCAGTGACACTCGCGCCATCAATACGAATCTAATGATGTATCATTTATCAAAATCGGTTGTACCGTTGAGTAGTTACGAGCGGACATAGGAACGGACGTACATACATACATACAGGTCAAACACATAACCCTCCTTTGGTCTTCGCCGCAGTCAGGTAAAAACAGAACACTTATAGGATCACTTTGTTATCCGTATGTCAAGACTCTTTATCTCGGGAACGCGAGGAGGTATCGAGTTGAAAATAAAAGCATATACTCAAGTCTACTGGTCCCTTGAAGCTTCTATACGTATGTTAACGTGAAAAAAAGATACGGCCGTTTATGCCGCAAAAAACGTATAAGTATTTCTACACTCTCAAGGAATTCTAAATTCATAAGGTACTATGAAATTAATAGTAGTAAATATGAAATTTGGCAAGTAATGCCGTCTTATACCACAAGTATAGGGAAAATTCTGAAAAGTATACCTACATTTGTAGGTAATTAAATCATAAAAAATATAGACTTTACTAAGGGAATCAAAATATAATTATAGGGTACTTTAATATATGTAATGTACCTACCTACAAATTTGGATGGGACCCTCGGTGTGCGAGTCCGACTCGCACTTGTCCGGTTTTTTATTGAATGTTTGATATTTCCAACCAAACTCCGTCATTTATAAATCCATTTGGAAAATTATCATTTTAATTGAATGGTTTCTTAACTTCTACTCAGATTGATAGCATTTTTATTCAAAATCAAGTTCTAGTGGTGAGTATCATGAGGAATTGAGGAAATTTTAGTAATTTTTTATAGTCAATCGTGCAGTGCGAAAGTATTTTGTTAAATGGTGAAAAAGGTTTCTAACCCTTAAGGCAGAGTTTGACTCGCGATTGGCGGATCACTCATTTGAAGATCACCTCTCGTGACCGAGGGGTAATCTTATCATAGGTATACGTAGGTATCTTTATGACAGCGTTTGGTGTATAGGCAACAGGTGGGTGCGAGCCCGATTCGCGACTGACCAGTTTCTGTCTTTGGAAATATCCGGTGATAGATTAGTAGGTATACATACACAATGGCAGCGCCCCGTTATAAACTTTGTTTAGGAATAAATTAGAATTGTTGACGTCGAGAAACGGTTTAACGATGTTTGATAAGTTTTTTGACCTTAATGATGGTATGCATTAATTTTATAAGAGTTTATTTAGAAGAGACCGAAGTCTAAGTAACTTATAATTATACCTAAACAATAAGCCTCCTTTCTTAGACAATTTGCTCATCATAGCTGGATGAGCAAATTGCACATTGCACCCTGCATAAAAAAGAAGCGGGTAGGATGGAAAATATAAGTTCGGGTTCTAGGGTAATTCCGAGGTAGTTGGCCATACGGGAAAAAGATTAAATGATAATAAGCAAATGGCACTGCTTTCAATTTTGTTTGCTTCATTTAAACAAATGTGTATCACGATAAAAATGTTTATAAGAACCAAACTAAATTGAAAGTACCTGGTGCCATTTGTTTGTCATTAGTAAACATCGAAATATATTAAGTATGTAAGCGTAACTGATATTCAAATTCGGCAGTAGCGTGGCGTCCAAAGAACTCGATTCCTACCGGCTTGCCTAATATCAGGCATTTAAGCACCTTCTACAGCTCTTAAGGAAAATGTACGCCAAATCTGCACCGGCTTGCCCAAGGATATCTTTTACACCATGCCACTGGTAACTACCTACCTACTTAGTGCTGAAGAAAAAAACTATAGCGTTAGATGGATTTCTCAAGTCAGTAAGTTTGTAACCAATCAAAGATTTTGTCTTTTAAACGATATGCAAACCTATCCGAAAATGTCGTCTTCTTGAACTTTATATGAATACTAGCTGATGCCCGCGACTTCGTCTGCGGTGTAAATTATAATTAGGCACTTAATCATTATAAATAGTTTCTGATATTTGTTCATAAACTTGGTTGTAATTAAACAAAACCCTCAAATATTGGGCCCATTCAGTAATTCTATGTAATCAATGTATGGGAAAGACAAACAAATTAATAAAGTTTTCAAACTTGTGTGGCATGATACCTTTGGGTGTGGTGTTCAAAACTCACAACTCTCCCCTCCCCTCCACCTGACGCAACACCCCCCCTCGCAGTGAAATGTGTCCCTTTTATCGGTTTTATCACATTTTCTCGAAAACTATAACGGATACAAAAAAAGTGTCAAAAGTAAAAATGATCCTCATTAAATTGTAAACAAAATTTGTCCTATTTCTTATTTTGATAGGCTGGACGGTTTTCAAGCTGTAGGTAGTTAAAAAACTAAAATGAAATTTTTCATCAGATTAACGACAATATAGTCATTATTTATTGGAATGAAGTAAATAAAAAGCTGTAGGTGGAATCATTAGGGGTGCACTAAGAAAGGATTTTTCAAAATTTACCCCCTAAGGGGTCAAATAGGGGTTCAAAGTTTGTATGGAGAGTCTACGATTTTAGAAGTAAGAGATTTTAAACTTCATGTTTAGACTCTTTATTAGATTACAAGAAAAGTAATTTCACCGTTTTTCGAAATTAATCCCCTAAGGGGTTTAAATGGGGGTTGAAAGTTTGTTTATCAACGCACAGCCCAAAGCGCTGGTCCTAGGAATTCCAAATTTAGCACGTAGGTTCCTTATAAGGTCTAGGAGTGCACTAAGAAAGGATTTTTCAAAATTCATCCCCTAAGGGGTTTAAATGGGGGTTGAAAGTTTGTATATCAACGTACCGCCCAAACCGCTGGTCCTAGGAATTCCAAATTTAGCACGTAGGTTCCTTATAAGGTCTAGGGGTGCACTAAGAAAGGATTGTCCCAAAGAAACTCTACAAACTACATATACAAATTTTCAACCCCCATTTAAACCCCTTAGGGGATGAATTTTGAAAAATCCTTTCTTAGTGCACCCCTAGACCTTATAAGGAACCTACGTGCTAAATTTGGAATTCCTAGGACCAGCGCTTTGGGCTGTGCGTTGATAAACAAACTTTCAACCCACATTTAAACCCTTTAGAGGATGAATTTCGAAAAACGGTGAAATTACTTTTCTTGTAATCTAATAAAAAGTCTAAACATGAGGTTTCAAACCTCTTTACTTCTAAAATCGTAGACTCTCCATACAAACTTTGAACCCCTATTTGAACCCCTTAGGGGGTAAATTTTGAAAAATCCTTTCTTAGTGCACCCCTAATGATTCCACCTACAGCTTTTTATTTACTTCATTCCAATAAATAATGACTATATTGTCGTTAATCTGATGAAAAATTTCATTTTAGTTTTTTAACTACCTACAGCTTGAAAACCGTCCAGCCTATCAAAATAAGAAATAGGACAAATTTTGTTTACAATTTAATGAGGATCATTTTTACTTTTGACACTTTTTTTGTATCCATTATAGTTTTCGAGAAAATGTGATAAAACCGATAAAAGGGACACATTTCACTGCGAGGGGGGGTGTTGCGTCAGGTGGAGGGGAGGGGAGAGTTGTGAGTTTTGAACACCACACCCAAAGGTATCATGCCACACAAGTTTGAAAACTTTATTAATTTGTTTGTCTGAAAAACACATAATTACCACACTAAGATTTATCGCGAAAATCAATTCTTTAGTCCATTTAAGGATTATTTCCAAAAAAATAAATGCACTTCATAAACCACCTGTTACTTACAGAAAAAAAGCAATCTACTAATTGCTATATGCTATGCATGGAGTTAGAAACCTTTTACTTTAAAAATTGTACGGTCCCTCCCTAGTCAAACTTTCAACCCCTACCTACTCAACCCGTTTTCGTGATAAATTTTAATGAACGATGAAATCATTTGAGTTCTGTTAAGTTTAATCAGTTTTAGATACCCTACTTTAAAAATCATTTTGTCCCTTTATAAAGTTTTAACCCCCATTTAACCCCTTTTGGAGATGAATTTCAAAAAATGATTTAACTCTTTTTCTGTACCCTTATTAAAGGGTCTATGTACGAAGTATCAGATTTCCAACTTCAATAATCCTTTGGACCCTATACAGAGTTTCAACCCCTATTTAAACCCCTTTGGGGATAAATTTCAAAAAACTCCAGTCACTTTTCTTTTCTCTTTTGGATGAGTTCTAGATCTACTACAAAAATTGTTCGGTCCCTTTACAAAGTTTCAACCACCGTTTGATCCCTTTTTAGGGATAAAATACGGTAAACCCACATTTCTTTGTTCTTATTAAGGAGTCTATGCACGATGTCTCAGAGCTTCAACTCAAAAATCGTTCGGTCCCTGTAGAAAGATTCAACCCCAATTTAAACCCCTTTGGGGATGAATTCCAAAAAACAGCAATCACTTTTCTTTACTCTTATGAATGACTCTATGTAAGATGTTTAAGATCTACTACTGGAGATAATAGGGGGGGAATGGTACATAAAAATGTATAAATCAAAAATGCTTATTTAAGAAAAAAAATAAAAATGGTGTTTTAATCTTTAATCTACTACAAATACCGTTTGGTCCCCATACAAAGTTTCAACCCCCGTTTGACCCCTTTTTAGCGATGAATTTCGAAAAACGGTAAAACCTCTTTTCTTTATTCTTATTGAGGAGTGTATGTACGATGTCTCAGAGCTCCAAATTCAAAAATCGTTTGGTCCCTGTACAAAGATTCAACCCCCATTTAACCCCTTTTGGGGATGAATTTCAATAAACCGTGAAATTACTTTTCTGTAATCATATTGAGAAGACTATGTACGATGTCTCAGAGCTCTAACTTCAAAAATCGTATCAACACCGATTTAAACCCTGTTGGGGATGAATTTCGAAAAACGGTAAAAGTACTTTCTTCGACCTTTATTGAAGAGTCTATACACGAAGTCTCAGATGTGTAACTTAAAAATAATTTGGTCCCTATAAAATATTTTAACCTCTTTTAGGGATGAATTTCGAAAAAGGGTAAAATATATTTTCTCTACTCATATTGAAGGATCCATGTACGAAGTCTCAGATCTCCAACTTCAAAAATCGTTTGGTCTCTATACAAAGTTTCAACCCCCATTTAGCTCCTTTGGGAAATGATTTTTGAAAAACGATAAACCCACTTTTCTCTACTTATACTAAAGGGTCTATTTACAAAGTCTCAGATCTCCAACTTTAAAAATCGTTTGGTCACTATACAAAGTTTCAACCCCCATTTAACCCATTTCAGGGATGAATTTCGAAAAACCGTGAAATTACTCTCCTGTACTCATATTGAAGGGTCTGTGTGCGAACTCTCAGAACTCCAACTTTAAAAATCGTTTGGTCCTCTTACAATGTTTCAACCCCCATTTAACCCCTTTCGGGGATGAATTTCGAAAAACCGTGAAATTACTTTCCTGTGCTCATATTGAAGGGTCTATGTGCGAACTCTCAGATCGCCAGCTTTAAAAATCGTTTGGTCCCTTTACAAAGTTTCAACCCCCATTTAACCCCTTTTGGGGACGAATTTTGAAAAACGGTGAAATGACTTTTCTTTACACTTACTGAAGGGTCTATGTACGAAGTCTCAGATCTCTAACTTCAAAAATCGTTTGGTGCCTATACAAAGTTTCAACCCCCATTTAACCCCTTTTGGGGATGAATTTCGAGAAACCGTGAAATTACTTTCCTGTACTATGGGTCTTGAAGTCTCAGATCTCCAACTTTAAAAATCGATTGGTCCCTATACAAAGTTTCAACCCCCGTTTTACCCCTTTTAGGGATGAATTTCGAAAAACGGTGAAATTACTTTTTTCAACTTATAATGAAGAGTCTATGTTTGAAGTCTCGGATCTCCTACTTTAAAAATCGTGTGGTCCCCATATAAACTTTCAACCCCCATTTAACCCCCTTTGGGGATGAATTTCGAAAAATCCGTTCTTATCCCTTACTTACGTTATACAACCACCCTACTGTAAAAATTTCAAGTTCCTAGCTTCAGTAGTTTCGGCTGTGCGTTGATGAGCCAGTAAGTCAGTCAGTCAGTCAGTCAGGACATCTTCTTTTATATATATAGATTAATATTGGTCGTTTAAATGAGTTTAGACTGAATCATAGTACTTTGAAAGTTGGTTATCAACACCACTTTATACCTACATAAGACGTATTCATTTAAAAAAGTGGGCGTTATGGGGCAAATTTTAACGTCAGTTTTTTAGGCGGGTAACCTTGTTTCCACTGGCCATACTGGAAAGCCCGTATTGCGAACTACCCCGAAGCTACCCTACTTATAGTATATCGTTTAATCAGTTTATAAGTACTTTATACAGTCTTGCTTGACGTATAGGTTAAAACATTTGTAAACATTATGAAAATTTATCAATTATAGTAGCACAACTGTCACAAATTAATATTGTGTAAAAGTCTGTTATTTCCCATCTCACCCTCAACTTGTAAGATGGAAAGCCCCTGAAGGCAAAACGATCAAACGTATAGTCTGGTCAAATATCAATTATCCTCATGCCAAAATTTAAAGAGATGTGCACTTTCTACTTTGCCATCAAGATCTTGTGTAAAAACAGAAGAATTTAGCAACCTTTTTCGACAATTCATCTTTTCATTTTGTTGTGGCGATGCAGAGTCCCAATTTAGGAAACCCCAATTTCCTCGACTCTTGATGATGAACGATCGTCGGCTATTGATGCGATCTTGGATTTTGCCATTGCCCCCTGTATAGTATAGCCTCTTCACTCCAAAACCCTAGGTAGGGAGGGTTATTTAGCAACCAAAACGTCCTGCATGGGTGCCATCACCACAACAAAAGTGTACCTATTGTGTATGTGTAATAAAATAATCACAAAATTAAAAAAAATAAAATAATCGACTTTCAGTGAACCCATTTTGATTTGAGATGCACGAGTGACTATGAACACGTCCCAAATCGCCGTATATGTGACTATAATATTCGAAGAGTTCCCTCGATTTCTCCAAGATTCCACCATCAGATCTTGGTTTGGTTA
Organism: Eudemis profundana; assembly: GCA_947034925.1. Taxonomy (NCBI): domain Eukaryota; kingdom Metazoa; phylum Arthropoda; class Insecta; order Lepidoptera; family Tortricidae; genus Eudemis; species Eudemis profundana. The sequence continues at coordinate 36,775,589 of OX344794.1, forward strand.
TACCACTCTGGAGGACCACTCCCTTTCAAACAAAAAAACAATTTTCCAAATCGGTCCAACCGTCTTCGAGTAATCGCGTAACAAACGTAAAAAATGAAAATCGTCCTTCTTTTGTGGAAGTCGGTTAATAACGGACTTCAAATGAAGGAATTCGATAAGAAATGCACAATTCACTATGAAAAAAACCGATCACGTGCAAGTCGGACTCGCGCACCGAGGGTCCCGTATAAACTCATAAGTAGATACATGAATAGTTCAAGAAAAACTGTATGGCGATTAGTTTAGTAGGAGCAAATAAGTTTGCAAATTTCTAAAAAATTGCACCGCTAGGAAAATCGTTATACTTTTCCTGTAATATTTAGGATGACATTAATAATTGGTAATTATTACAGATTTTCTGTTCAGTAACTTCGAAGATAATAGGGGGAATGGGATTTTTTTAACGTTTTTCGTCATAAATCAAAAACTACTTAATTAAGAAAAAAAAACGACGTTTTTATCTACAAATTAAGTCATTTGATACCCCACTCGATACAATAGCCCTACGTTTAATTTTCAAAGTCCCATTACAGACCCCTTTAAAAAAATATAGTTACAGGATTTTTTTACATCCAATAGGCTCGGATTAGCTACTTTTAATACTATTCCAAATTTCAAATCAATAGCAGCAGCAGTTTCTGAGATATCTGGGTGTGACAGACGGACAGACAGACAGACAAAGTCGCACCATAAGGGTTCCTTGTTTACCATTTTGGTACGGAACCCTAAAAATACACAAACCGCTATATGTGTGCCTATAATATTTGAAGAGTTCCCTCGATTTATCCAAGATCCCATCATCAGATCCTGATGTTGTTGCAATGGGACCACCTCGAAGGTATTATTAGGTAAGGCCCTTTCGAGCAAAGAAATAATTTTCCTAATCGGTCCTGCCGTCTTCGAGTCATCGCGTAACAAACATACAAAAAAAAGAAAGACATACAGACGAATTGAGATTGAGAACCGTCCTTCTTTAGAACGGCGGTTAAAAAAACCGGACAAGTGCGAGTCGGACGTGTTCACCGAGGGTTCCGTACAAATTTGTAGGTAGCCTATACATTTTTATTTCCTTAGTAAAGTCTATTGTTTTTATGATTTAATTGAATATGAATAGTTTCAGATTTTTCCCTATACTTGTACTACTTGTAGTTTAAGACGGTATTACTTTACTTGCCAAATTTCATAGTTGTAAGTCAACGGAAGTACCCTTTGAATTTTGGTTTCCTTGAGAGCGTCGAAAGTGACGTGTTTTGCGACAAAAACGGTCGTATATTTTTTTTTCTACTCCTGTATTTTTATCTGTCTTTTAGGTACTTGGTCACGATGTCACGAACACTAATATAAGAACATATATAATATGAGTTCAGAGAAGTCTATACTCTATTCCCCTTAAAAGCACTACCCAACTAGCAAAATTTCGTCATATAATCGTCGCGGCAACGTAACTTATTCAGACTTTTAGTTTCGGAAATTAGTCATATAAACGTAATTATTACGTTTATACAACGTTTTGGGCCCATTTTACTAAGTTTTAGCCATATAAAAGTTATTTAACTGCAACCGCCACCACTTATTAGTCATATAATAATCATCGTCGTGACCACTTTATAGCTATCTAGCTGTATAATAGCGACTTATATAGCTTTTATAGGACTTTTAATAATATAAGAGCCATATAACCGTTGAGTTATTTGCTTATTGGTCATATAATTATCATTGAAGAAACTACTTTACTACTTATTTGATATATAATTGCTACTTTTATGACAAATTTGTGGAATAAAAGCGTCCAGGGAGACTAAACAGAAGACGGATTGACAACAGTGCTCGTGCTACAGCAATAAGCAGCTTAATGTCGTCGAGTATGTTTTTGACAGTTTTATCTAAGAAATATATGGCCATGTTAAACGGTATTATAAATGGTGTTAAATTCGACCTAATGGTGGAAATTTATTGCGAAGGCCACTTTACTGATAAAGTATACTATGTTTAATTGTAAATATTTAACGCGCCACCTTAATTATCAGTTATTACAATGTAATTTGAATAAATATTTTAAATTATTACAAAGGAAGCGGCTATATGACTTTTATACCATTAATATGTCATATAACTGCTTCTTATATAGCAAGTTTAGTGGTTTAAGCGCTATGACACCTAAGGTAGATATACTTTAGGGTTCCTTAGACATCATGTAAAAACGTCAGCATATATTTTGCATTTTATTTCTTGTAACAGTTACAACCTGAAGTATGGTTATTGTAGCGGACGTGGATTGTTTCTTAAATAAAGAAGATCCATTATGGAGCGATGCTACTGTACAGTGGCCTTGGAGTGAGACTCATTTCGTAATAACTACGGTGTTACGAACTCTTTTCATTTAGGTACTGTATTCCTTTTATGTCATTTTATTTCCCTATACCTTTTTTGTTTAGTTTTAATTTTGGTTGTCATTGTCTGTCTTGTCATGAACTGTGAAAATTGGTAAATCTCGTTAAAAAACATAATAAAAATACATCTCTATATCAGGTGACAGTCCATTTCATTTGCTCACCACATTCCTCCGCTTCATACGGCATGTATAGGATGCTCGTACTCAACGTCGCCGTTGATAATTAAACCCATACATTTTATTGTGTTGGACCAAAATATAAAGAGTCTACATAATACATATTTTTTCTGGCGCCTAAGCTGTTCAGAATAAGCAGATTACTCAGCATAATCTTATATGACTCTTTAGTCATAAAAGACGTCGAGTAAACGTTTACTCAGCATCATAGTATGACTTTTTACAAAAATGCTGAATAAGATACTTTTATATAACTTGATCTATAATTAGCCATTATATCACTTCATGCACAATACAGTGTGTAAGTCTAATACGGGCGAATCTCTTAACGGTGGTTAGTATAGGACAAAGTGAAAGTAATTAAATAACCTTTACTTAAAGTTGCAACAATAATTTTGTCCATACAAAATAATTCAGCCCGCAATGTAATGCAAACACACTCACGTTGACAGTTACGTTGACATTTCGGTACCGCCGTACCGCAACCCTGTTTACAGTACATTACTGCTGAGCAATTTAAAAAAAAATAATTATGGGGTCGTAATGAACTGCAACTTAAAAAAACCTTTTACTTCATGATTACACTAATGAATACTATGTCCGATTTAATTTATCGCCCATATTAGACTTACACGCTGTAGTCATATAATGGCAACCACGTTACTTTTACTCGACTCTGCCTGACATGTCATAAGTCAGCCATATAAGTTACTGTTACTCGGTTAAAAAGTCATATAAGCGTTTTATAAAAGTGTCGTATTCAGCAATTTCTTATATGACTCTTAAGTCATATAAGAAAGTCGAATAAACGTGTACTCGGCATAATAATATGACCATTATGCTGAGTAACTAAATTGCTGCATAAGCTGGCTTTATACGACAGGTACTGTTTAATTCGCGTTTATATGGCTTTTATACGACTTATTAGCTAAATAAGCTCGATCTTATATGACTATTTTGCTAGTTGGGTAGTGTTTTAGAAATCGCTAAAAATACTGCTAACAGCCACAGACTTCTAAATCTAGATTAAACTTAGGTCAAGGATTACGCGTTCAATACTAACTTTACAATAAAAATTAAGAAAAACAAAACTTTCCAAAATAAATTCATACTTAGATGCCAACATAAAAAATATATTTTTAATATCGTCACTGCGTGTCTCTCTCGCCGCCGCGGCGGCTCGTATCGCAACTCACACCATTCGCATTTTTTGAGCCTACTTATACAACTGTTGCATAAAATACTATTTCACGTTACCTAACTTAGAAGTTTGATTTTTCACAGCTTCAAGGGACCGTAGACCTGAGTATACGGTTTTATTTTCAACTCGATACCTCCACGCCTTCCCAAGATAAAGGGTCTTGATTGATGGACAGACAGACAACAAAATGATCCTGTAAGGCTTCAACCTTTTTCATAACACGACCCCCTGGTATGAAAAAATATTTCGCGACCCCCCTCCCCTTCACTTTTTGATCATGTGTGACATACATGAAATCTATCTTTTTAAACTTTATCGATTTTTTACTGAAGTAGTCCTCTCGACCTCTTGCGACGCCCCAGGGGGTCGCGACCCACAGGTTGAAAAACACTGCTGTAAGGGTTCCGTTTTTTCCTTTTGAGGTACGGAAACCTAAAAATACTATTTTATTAATCTGTGAATTTGTAAATTGATAATTTACAATAGGTATCTATTGTAAATTGCCAAAAATGATATCTCGGCGACTTTCTTACGCCGATTTTCCTCGTGGCAAAAACCCATATTGATGGCGAAAATCCAAATGGCGAAAGCATAAACTTTTGTGATCGCAGTCTAGATTTGTGTATGGGCGGGTACTTGAAAAAGTTTATTCTAAAACCTTCCTCAACTTGGCCTGGTACTCACGCTGATATCCACACAGCCATCCAAATTGCCTCAGGACGTGCAGTAGGTCAGATACTCCGATGTTGGCAACGTAGTATATGAATGTCACATCGAAACGCAATTGGGCGTTATGACCGCGCGGGTCGTGTCATTGTTTTCCTACGATTTTTTACCACAACCAAATACACGACTGCCCAAAAAAAGTAGTGTTATTGAACAATATTTACTAAGACAATGACAAAAATAAAACGCTGTAAAAATAGTGAATTGGCCGAGTTACGAGTCAACAGTCGTGGTTACAAATGGCCACTTGCGATCCTTAATCAGTAGGCTTATGATGCTACGCTTTGTCGCGTGATAAATAAATGATAAATCATCCGTCACTCTCACACACATATTGTCAGAACATTACGGATGCTTTATCATTTATTTATCGCGTGACAAAGCATAGCATCATAAGCCTACAGGATAGTATTCAGTCACAATCACAATACGCGCACATACCTATTGATTTGATGGTCCCCGTATTTACGTGATTCACGCTCACAAATTGAACAAAAATATAAAATTTATGTTGATACGAGCGCGATATTCCTCAATTGGTAAAGTTCATAATTAATAATCCCCTCACAAAACGAAGTCATATAATACAGATTTCTTCACATGATATTACACCGAATAGGAATTTCCTCTGTTGAATATTATCAGCACCCGGACAACGTTTAACCTAAAAGATAAAAGAGCAAAAAAACATATTTATTTACAACTGAGAAGCGTTGTGTTCAATTGTAGCTAAGCTTTGCATTATTCATATTTGAATAATGCAGAGCTTATCCTGTAGAAACAAAAGCGGGAACCGTAGCACGAATGTTTGTTTTAAGTGTATGACCGAAAATGTTTCCGTATCATCACGAAATAATATTTCAATATCTTTTTGTAGTTACAACTTGTTATTTGAAAAAAATACATTAAATACACCACTTGAAAGGATATTTTATATATTATTTATCCGTTTTAAGTTTTGAATTTTCGTCTCATTTTATGAATAAAACAAATAGGTACATAATATGTAAGTAAGTAACATTATAAATTAGTACTTAGTTTGTAAAAATTATACATAATGAGTAGTTTTTCGCTTATATCATAAAAGGATGACATAAATATGTTTTATAGTACATTACATAACTAGGGTGCTAATACAAAGAAAGGCCAAGATCGCAGAAGTTTGCGGCCCGAGCTGCAAGCGAGGGACGTAAATATGCGATCGAGGGCTTTCTTTATTACCTCCCGTGTTGTGTACATCATTTTATGTCTACACTTGGCCAGACAGTTTCTTTTTCCGTACGCGCAGCGTGCGGAAAATGTCACTTTATGGCCAGATGTGGCATAAAAACTTTTATGCACAGTTGCAAGCATTATTTTATCTACCTACTCACATAAGCACTCAGATATGACATTTTTTAGGGTTCCGTAGCCAAAATGGCAAAAACGGAACCCTTATATAGCTTGGCAACTTCGTTGGTGACACTCACCTGTGTGCTTTTTGTTCTGTACAGCCGTAACTACTTACACAATTTACCGCCAACACGAACGGTGACCGACGGAGGCAGCCTCCTATTCGGTGTAATATCACGTGAAGAAATCTGTATTATATGACTTTGTTTTGTGAGGGGATTATTAATTATGAACTTTACCAATTGAGGAATATCGCGCTCGTATCAACATAAATTTTATATTTTTATACAATTTGTGAGCGTGAATCACGTAAATACGGGGACCATCAAATCAATAGGTATGTGCGCGTATTGTGATTGTGACTGAATACTATCCTGTAGGCTTATGATGCTATGCTTTGTCACGCGATAAATAAATGATAAAGCATCCGTCATGTTCTGACAATATGTGTGTGAGAGTGACGGATGATTTATCATTTATTTACCAGGTGACAAAGCGTAGCATCATAAGCCTACTGATTTAGGATCGCAAGTGGCCATTTGTAACCACGACTGTTGACTCGCAACTCGGCCAATTCACTATTTTTACAGCGTTTTATTTTTGTCATTGTCTTAGCAAATATTGTTCAATAACACTCCTTTTTTTGGGCAGTCGTGTATTTGGTTGTGGTAAAAAATCGTAGGAAAACAATGACACGACCCGCGTGGTCATAACGCCCAATTGCGTTTCGATGCGATATTCATATACTACGTTGCCAACATCGGAGTATCTGACCTACTGCACGTCCTGCCTCCGGAGGCCCCCGTTCGTGTTAGCGGTAACTTGTGTAAGTAGTTACGGCTGCACAGAACAAAAAGCACACAGGTGAGTGTCACCAACGAAGTTGCCAAGCTATAGTTTCGTCATGTCCGTCCGTCCGTCTGTCCGTCTGTTGGTCGATTTCAGGCGATTTTCCAGCGTTTTTTTTTAAATTCATTAGTGTCACTCGATTTTTACCGCAAAGGACTATCGAGTGACGACAACTTTTGATTAAATCATGTGTATCCTCGATATCGTCTATCATTTATAATAAAAGTTAACTATGGTCACCACCGATTGCTGCTATATTTGCTTGAACACGAATGAGAGAAACAGCCGCGGTCGAAACGCTCTGAAATTGACCCCTGTCCGTATGTCACAGGCATTTTACTCAAAAATTACATGATGGATATTGATGAGATTTGGAAGATAGGTGTCTTGTATGAGCCGCTACTTAGTTTGGTAGTTAAACAACTATAATAAATATTTTTAGGGGGGGCATTCCATACATGTTACAGAAGCTAAAAAAAATTTTTTCCAGCAAATATCAACGTGTGGTACATAATTCGACAGCTCTTTAAAAATACTATAAGGTTACAAAGTAATGTTTTTGATTAAGTGAATATATTTGGAAATAATCGCTCTGAAAGTTGTGGAAATTGATACCCCTCTATCTTCTAAGCCGTGTGTCCGTAAAATATGAAAAAAATCACGAAGATAACGCTTAATTAATACTTTCAAAGAAAATTATTTTCAAAGAGATCGAATTAACCGTTTTTGAGTTATTGCCGATAAACTGCGCTTCTCAACAAAAGGACGTATTTGTTTTATATCGTATTTTTTACCTTATAATTACGGCTATGGAACCCTACACTGAGTATGGTCCGACATGCTCTTGGCCAGAAGTTATTTTTCTCTATGGATACTAGTAGGTACCGTTTTGGAGTTTTTTTTTAATGAATGATCTAGATCATCGTAATTTGGAGGTTTTATGAAAGAATTAGCATCATCAAGCTCAACATTTGAAATGGATCGGGCACGCATCGTCGACATCGAAGAGCAAATTGAATCACCAACCCGGGACGCACGGCCCAGCAACGTAGCAGGGAATCACAGTCCACTAAACGAAAAGTCCCAGATTAATTGACATTGTTTTACTATGTTTTATTGGCTGGTGACCTTCCTACCCGAGGGCTTTGCTTGCAATTTCTCCAGGGATATCTACTTCAACTAAAGGTAATCTTTCAGTGGATATTGTGAAATGAAATACTAACAGTTTTATTGTTGTGATTAGGGTTTGCAATATTCGTCGAATTTTAGTATTCGAAAAATATAAATACTTAGATTTCCTATATTCGAATAATTCGAATATTTCCGCTTTAACTTAGTTGGTAGTGACCCTGCCTACGAAGCAGGAGGTCCTGGGTTCGAATCCCGGTAAGGGCATTTATTTGTGTGATGAGCACGAATATTTGTTCCTGAGTCATGGATGTTTTCTATGTATTTAAGTATTTGTATCTATTAAATATATCGTCGTCTAGTATCCATAACACAAGCCTTATTAAGCTTACTATGGGCTAGTTCGATTTGTGTAAGATTGTCCCCTAATATTTATTATTATTATCTGTATGTCTTTCGCGTACACGAGACAATAGTGTCCCGGCCCTTTGGGAGGCGTGCGCGGAGCCGAAGCCAACGCGTAGAGGCCCTTTCGACAATTTAATGAAAGGCAACGTGTACACCCAGCGGATGCTGTCCCTGCCCGTGTCACGGGACGCACGCAGAGACAGCCCCCGCCAGATGCAAGGACTATTGTTGATTGATGGAATCTAAATTTACTGGGTTATGGTGGTGGAATTATGGACTAGATACTGGGCTATGGATTGAGACATGACGGCGCCTGTCAGGAAAAGTGTCTCATGGCTTTCGCGGCACTGACAGACCGTGACTTGCCCTCCGCTGATGGGCCCCTGTTAAATAGCGACATTATGAGCAATGGCCCAGGGGCAACACCGCTGCCGAGGGCTGCAGGGTGTCGAGAGGTGTGCTGCGCTTTCTCCGAGGGCACTCGCGGCGTTATGCCTTTTATCACTTCCACGCCTGGAGCATATAGCTCTCGCGACTCCACTCTGGACGGCCGGTTAAGGCAAGCCAGAGGCGGAGGTCCTTTCACTAAATCCCATGACCCTCCCTAAGGACCCCCCGGAGCACTCGGGTACGTGGGGTCGCTACTCCCCAACAGCTCGCCACAAGCTGCCTTATTATTATTATTATTATTTCCGAATATTAACCGAAAAACTTACTTCAAGCGTTTGAAATCACGTCAACCACTCTTCTTCTGTGTGTGTATACCGACACTGGTCTTCAGATATTCCGGGATTTCGGATTACGCCGTGAAAATGAGACGCCACGTGTTTAGTTTAGAACACTGAAAATGATCTTTGCGTCGTGACAGATAAAGTCCAGTGTCTGCAGCCAGTGACGTGACGATATAGGAATAGAAGCGTAGTCTCTCACTATGAGCATAATGAACTGGCTCAGAGTCGCTTAACGTGGTACGGAGACAACTAAGATCCTTTTACGTCAAATCATAAATCTGTGGAAGAACTAAAGTGAATGATAAAATCAGAATTAGAAAGTTGAAGTGGCAATGGGCCAGGCATAAGCATAAGCCGGTCGGTTTTTCGTGCTAGATTACTCGATAAACCGATGGCCGATGGGACCTAAATGTTCTCCAATGAGGATCATGAATCGGAAAACGCAGCGTGCTCACAAGATGACGTCCAGGTTAAGGTTAAGAAGTCGATGGGGGCAATAAGCGTGCGATCGTTTGATTGTTGAAGTTTTAAAGGGAAGTTTATGTTCAGCAGAGGACATGTCTGGATTAAAATGAATGCCAAAGCTACAAAATCCAGCAATTTGTAATAGCCGCTTGAGCTAAGACTGCAGTCTCTGCACCTTTGTAAGATCCTGGTGCTAGGCCGTGGCGTAGGCCTGCTCCATAGATGCTAGATGTAACTGCGTTTGTTGTAGCGGTACAGAACCCTAGTTTGTTGGTTTAGTAGCTTTTAAATTACCGACTAGACAAATTGAAGGTCTCTGAGGCCTCTTCCGAATACTACAGCACGAACTGCTAACGGTTCGTGATTGATCTTAAGAGGAAACAGTAAGGTCGAGAGAATTGAAAATTAGGTATTTGTAAAATGTGTCGCTATCCCGCACTGCCCGCCTCTCACCCGCAGAGCGCGATAGAGACAACTGCAGCTTGGACTGAAAATACCTTTTAAAATTTCATGAAAACAACGTTTCGTAGTCCCCTGATTTCTTCCCCAAAACTTAACCTATTTAACTATTTTTTTCATTAAACATTAAATCAATTTATCGTAAAAAGGAAAACATAGGAACATATCAATAGTAGCCATAGATTTTTGGACAAAAAATGATTGCTCTACTGGCATTATCCAGGGAGGAAACAGGGGACTACTTTGTATGGAAAAACTGCCCTCCTGTTTCCTCTTAATATTTCACGAAAATATTATTTTATTGTCTAACTGATCAGCTGGGCCTAATCTTTATGTAAAAAAATATGAACTCTGGCAATTATTTATATGATAAAATAAATGAATTAATCAAAATCAATTTTTTTTTGTATTAGAAATATTCGTTTTATTAGAATAATTAATACTTTAGTATTCGAATTTTATTTCTGGCAAATATTCGAATATTCGAATTGCAAACCCTTGTTGTGATTGGATCGTAACATCATACTCGTTCACACATATCACAACTAGAGTGGCAATACAAAGAAATGCCGAGATCGCAGAAGTTTGCGGCCCGAGCAGCAAGCGAGGGACGACAATATGCGATCGAGGAGTTTCTTTATTACCTCCCGTGTTGGGTACATCATTTTATGTCTACACTTGGCCTGAAAGCGGCTTTTTCCGGCGGAAAAAGTCACTTTATGGCCAGTTGTGGCATAAATAAATAAAAAGACCAAAGTCCTTTCTAATATATTTATCAATAAACTCGCTTCTCTAATGCACTAAAGTATTTACTAAAACCAACGTGAATACTCAAACTAGTACTCGTATAATCAAAGCTAGCAAAATCGGTTCAGTAGTTCCCGAGTTTATCTCGGACAGACAAACAAACAGACGGCTGGGTTACTTTTATCTATTATATGATTTATATGTATGATGTAGTACTGTTTTGTTCTATATTTTGAAGTGTGAAATATAGTGTATTTCTATTGTATATTGGATGGCCACTAGTTAATAATTAATTTAAAGAGAAATACATCTTGTATAATTATAAACTTTAAATATAATGCTACTTTTGATATTGATTATTGCTGGCAGATGCCGACTATGTAAATAACCTACCCATATGTTGGAACTGCTGAGCGGAAATGGAAAGCAGTAAGATTATTGGTATGCCACACCGTTCGCCACAATGTCCTTTCCTTAGACGCGGCTAATCAAAGTGCACATCTGACCAGCCGAGTATGGACCAAGGTACGTTTACTTCAAGGTATTTTTACTATATATTCCATTACCTCGAAGTAGTGGTAACTAAACTAGTCCGGAAATTTTACGAATTTACGAATGTAGGCAGTAACATGATGTCATGTTAAATATACTACTACTTTATATACTAAGTACTGTTAGGTACTGATACAATTATTTAAAGATATGTACATACGTTACCAAATAAATTCAAATACTAACCGCCCAACAGTCGCTATTTTTTGGAGACATAAAATAAAGTAATGAGAGGCGTATGTATTAGTTACGTAGTCATCAATATTTAAGTTTGGATATGCTGTCTACCCAGCCAATCACACTGCGTCGTAGGTCCATTTATAGTTGATTGGCGGCAAAAGTAAATAACTAATAAGAAACTTCGAAATATCGCGTAAAGCTCTACTCAAGGACATAGTTTAGCAGTGATATGGGACCGGGAATTACTGTTTTTTTTTATTATGACGATGTTGTTAATTTTCTAGTCCCGAACTAGTTGGTCTAGTTTCGGTGCACGGAAGTAGGTACACTGCCAAGTATCGGAGTCGTTTTAACAATACAATTAATAATATCGAATGGCACAAAGGTTATCCTTTTCCGCGATCATTGCAAGGTAGGTATGTCACGATCTCGGAACCTATAAATGTCATTGATTGGATATCTTATATTAACCCTAAATCGACCCTACGCCGCCTTACTCCCAAGAAGAACAAAAATAAGTATTTCACAGGTAAGGTACTTGACGAATCGATTGTTAGGGCCTTATCACACTGGCGATTTGCGAGCGAGTTGCGAGCCTGTTTTCATACAAAATCGCGGCGATCGAATTCTGTATGAAAACACGCTCGCCACTCGCTCGCAAATCGCCAGTGTGATTGATAAGGCTCTAAGCCAGGGGTCACCAAATGGCGGACCGCGGTCCACATCCGGACCGCCGACCCATTTTGTGCGGACCGCGAGAACACAGCAACTTGCACTACAGAGGACGTAATTTAATAAAAATGATAAATATCCCGAACTACAAAAATTTGCTTTGAAACTTCTTACTTTGTTTGGGTCAACATATATGTTTGTGAATTGTGAAACAGCATTTTCGAAGATTAACTTCATTAAGAATTAATTTCGATCTCGACTTACTGATGAACAGATGTTCATCAGGATTTAATGTCAATAGCTTGCACCAATTTTACTCCAAACTTCAGACAAATAGTCCGCAACAAAAAATGTCATTTTTCTCATTAATATGTAAAAAAAACCTTTATTATTTCCGTAATTGCAGTTGTTTAATAAATATTTTTTCCTATATAATGGTGGTGTCCGGAGTGCGGACCGCAATGGTCATTTCATTTCTTAAAACGGACCCCGAGCGAAACTAATTGGTGACCCCTGCTCTAAGCAATGTGACAAATAGGTTCGATGACCATCATTAATCATTGACTACCACGGCCTTTTTTTCAGACTTTAAAATTCTCTGATTGGTTTTCTGTAATGAAAAGAACGAATCCAGCATATAATTCCAAGCGTAGCTATGGATTCAACTTTCAGTCCAAGATATCTTTATATAATTATATGTACATAAAACAAAGTGGGGTTAGTTAGACCATTTATAACTCGAGAGCGGGTGGACCGATTTTTATGATTTTTGATTTTTTGGGTTTGTCTCTGCCCCGAATAACAGAGTAAGGCCCCATTAAGGCGGATCTCACACTGCAGCGAAAATCGCGGCGACACGCGACTCAGCGATTTTCAACTTTGTATGTAGAATCATCGATTTGTATAGAAAAATCGCGGGGTGGCGCACACTGGCGCGTAAATCGCGGCGATTTCAGTGTGTTCTTCGCCTTAGGCTGGGCGATTATCATTTCATTGCGGCAATTAATCGATTAACTGTACTCATCGTACGTAGGTAGCCCGCAATGTAATCAAACTCGCATACGAGTTCTCGCCCCGTCTAAATGGGGACTAACTATTAAAACATCTAAAAAATTAAAATTTCTGAGACGCGCTTTCTGTCGCGTGATGACAATAAATAGGGGTCTATTTCATTTTTTACAAACATTTATTTAACTTGCAACGTTCTTATGAATGTAAGTTGTGGTTTCAAAATTTACAAACCATTTTTGACCACTTCATGTTATCCGGTTGAGCTGAGCATGCTTATGTAATTTTGGCGATAGTGTAAGATTATAATACCATCGAGTTGATCCGGAAGAAGCCGGAAGGTGGCCTTAAGATCATCTAAATTACACATCATAAATGCACCGTGTTTGAGCTCATATTTTGATGACGTGCAGTTTGTGATTGTACACAAAAAGTAGTAGTAAGCTTCTCCCAAAAATGAAATTTTGTACAGTGACTTATTTTAACTTAAATTATGTATTTTTGTTGCATTGCAGTTTTAGAATAACGTTTGGTGCGCCCTCTGTGCATGTTACGAGACAGCCAAATATTTTAGGATTCGAAGCGGCATTGCGTATTCTATAGTAAAACGGTTTTTCTACAGATGGCGTCTGTACGAGCCAATTGGCGCTCCTTATCTGACGACGATGTTTCTAGATCTCCTCACAGATGGCGTGGCATGTTTAATCACAATGCCCCGTCTCGCCCCGACTTACGACTCAACCAACGCAAGATACGCTTCCGCCTACCTACGCATTATGTTTAGGTATCCCTCTCCTATCGTAGCCTGTGTGTATGGATGGAGTCACAGTCAGTACGTTCGGTACGGCACGGATGTCGACCGTCGTACTCACTGGACGGTCTCTGTTTCAGTGTGCAATGAATCTTGCCGGAATGCGCATTAACGACTCTTGTGAACACAAAAGATAATTTCGCTCGTTCGTGAACATTCCGTAAGTGAAATTAAATTCGGTCTTATTCTTATAGGAAGTTCTGATAAGTTACGGAATACAAGCCATGTTTATAGGTACTTTATAGACTGTGAACTCTATGTTTTGGACATTGGCGATCGGTGTTGTATGATGGTAAGTGATTTTAAAGTGTTTTTAGTATGTTGAATCGTGACTTGATGGAGTTTAATCAAGAAGAATTATTTAGTTTCTCGTTTGTGGGTTGATTATCCGATTTAAATCTACACATGGTGTTTTAGGATGAGAGATATATCCACATAAATCCCTTTCTCTATCTCTTATTTATTAGTTTTTATTTTAATAAACTAAAAGTAAATAACAATGTAGTAACAAGTTGGGGTTGTGACTCTTTCTTGCATATATGCATTGTGCAATAAAAACGGATAAAGAGAGAAACTATAGGTATATATGGGAACCATTTTCTCTTAAATATTTGAAATACAATGTTGAACTATGGATATTTAGCGGTAGGTGGACATATAATTTAAGACCTTTTCTATATCCAATAACAATAAACAGCTCGCCAAGTCGTGCATCGCCGGCGCCCAGCCGGGCACTTTCTAGGTACCTGGGTTGCGGCTTAGCCCGTCTACAGTACTTATTATTTTAATAATTTTGCAGAGGACGAATGAATTTACAGAGACCTTTATTTCTGCTACGAATTTTGGTAGTCTATTTTCAAATACTATGATTTTGGAACGAACTTTGTATCGCAGTACGAATTACGCCAGCGGCTGATTTTCAGGGGGTGTGAAATGAACAATCACGTTTCACGTTAGCCTTGCAGGGTTCAATAGTCGCTGCGGGCGCGGGATCAATGGTCGCACACCCGTAATAAACGCAGCGCGCTCCTGCAATACGAGGTATTTTTCAAAATTACATTGGCCTGAAGAGAGTTAACTAGCTGTGGCTAAAGTACCTACCAATCTCCTACTTATTGCATAGGAACCGGTGCCGTGTATTCTTAGCAGCTTTATCCAACTAAGTAGGTATTATCGCAGAATATGTAGATACAAAACTATTTAAGTATTTTACAAAATTTGCTCTATTCAGAATTTTTATTCTTATTAGTAGGGTACAAGCGTCATCAGATACCTACTTCAAAACAAACAAGGTGCCTCACAAATCTGAACACGCCTCTGTTGTCAAGGTGGTAGAGTGCTATACTCCTTTTTTTTTAGATGTGAAAATTTGGTAAACAAAAGAAGCAGTGGTCGTCAACATTTGTAATTATCAATGAACAATTTAAAAGTACATGATATTTATGATGTCGTTTTCGTTGTCCGATATTAATTCATTACTTATAAGCCTAAAGTACCCACTTAGTAGGTCAAGCCAAGGCATAGTAACAAAGAAAAAAAAAATTTGAAAAAATGAAAATGAAATTTGAAGAAATTTGTAAAAAAGATTTTCGACATACGTGCTCATAAAGTGACTCTAATTTCATTATTCTTATGCGCGCAACGCAGCTTATTACAGACACACACTTTTTACTTTGATAAATCACAAAATAAATACAAAAACAGAAGTTCTAAAGATATATATTACTTTTTATTCGCAACTGTGTTGACCAAGGTGTTGACATACTGAGCGTCAACGACGTTTAAAAACCTAACCATAGCTTCAAAACCTCTGCCTCTTTGGGTATTTTATTGTGCAACATTTCTACAAATGATTAAAATAATAGGCAAAAAATGAATCTGATTTTTGCTTTTAGAATAATGTAAGTAAAATAAAAGACTGAGTTTTTTTCTTAATTTGTTAATTATGTAAATTGCAAACGTACATAAAAATCAAGTATTCACTATCAAATGAAATTAATTGCACAATGTCGCCACACAATGTACCTGATAAAAAACCTCAAGTTGACAGATGTCAACTTTGTTTACCAAATTTTCACATCTAAAAAAAACGGAGTATAGTTCAGTTTTTTTTGAGCACCCTGAAACTATTATACCTATGTATAATTATGTACCAGTACCTTATATACCAGTACCAGTGCCACTATACACCATCTGCCTACTAGCCACACCTACTACTTATTTATTGAATTTAATGAAAATTCCCAGATCTTTATGATACCCAAAAGTTACGGAAGGAACAGCTGTACATGTGCCAATGGCGCAACCTGTACAGAGTGAGACCATGTTCCACTTGCGTACAATGTATCTAGGAGGTACCTACTTACATGCGTGACTAATTGTCGAGGCACGCCAGATGTACTCACACATAGCTAAAGTCTATCCAAATTACTTGACTTATTTATTAGCCTTATGGCTGAGCTGATGGTGAGCAACCTGGACAGAATTTATGACATTACTTTTTTTATTTGTCTAGCAGCTTGGTCTGCTGTTTTTGCACCCAGTTGCTGCGATTCTAATCCTCTGCCTTGACCCTACTAGGTCAGGGCATGGTGATATGATAATATGATAATAGTACGTTGTTGATTTATTTTCTCGTCTTGCTTTATTTAAACGAAAAAATCAATTAGATGGACGTAAGAGCCAAAAGCAGTTTACAGAATTTCTCATATTTACTTATTGTCAATTGTGTATTACGTAGCCAGCCGGAAAAGGTGCATTATAAATACAGGTTGATATCGTATAGACCCCTATTTCACATCAGCCCACACTAAATCGTGCTACGGTAATCTAGTAAAATTACGCAATTTCTTGCTACAGGTGCTTAGGAAGGCAGTATCACCACCGATAGAATGCGCGTGGGTGACTGATTTACTCAACTGTCCAGGAATACCTAGTT
Source organism: Eudemis profundana (assembly GCA_947034925.1). Taxonomy (NCBI): domain Eukaryota; kingdom Metazoa; phylum Arthropoda; class Insecta; order Lepidoptera; family Tortricidae; genus Eudemis; species Eudemis profundana. The sequence goes on from OX344794.1 coordinate 36,792,464, forward strand.
AGATGCAGGTACATGCATACCTGTAGGTATATATTGTTGTAACTCCTTAAGTACCCCGACGAATTTCACGCACAAGCTACCTATGCCTAGATGCACTATCAAATTGTCTCTGGGAACTTGAATTGTGCGATGTAAAAAATATGAAGTTACCTAATTCCAATTCTGAAAATATGGGAGATGCGATTTGTACGTGCGAATGGACAATTATATAGATTGTGAGCCGATTTAATAGTCAGTCAGATAATCTCGTGTCGCATGGAACACGTTTTATTAATCTAATCCATTTTCTTGTACAAGTATTGTTTTACTATCTTCTCCAATTTAAATGTTAGTCTTCATTTTCTATACTGCCGACGTATTCATAATTATTCAAATCCCTCTGAGTTTTTGTGATCATTGCAAGTCATAAAGGTACCTCTAGCGCAATTCATTTTATAGATAGATATTATCAGATTTACTATGATATTCTATTACGTACACACACAAATATAATTCGTGTTTATGCTTATTATTAAAACGACTCCAACAAACTGAATACCGCTTCTGACTGAATTGAAGGGCTGCATGGCTTGCATACAGACTTCACTCATTTGCATAATTTTCTGAAAAAAAAAATCTTGGTCAGAAACCGGAAAGTGGGTCAAATTTAAGAGGAAACAGTAAGGCCGAGAGAATTGAAAATTAGGTATTTGTAAAATGTGTCGCTGTCCCGCACTGCCCGCCTCTCCCCCGCAGAGCGCGATACAGACAACTGCAGCTTGGACCGAAAATACCTTTTAAAATTTCATGAAAACAACGTTTCGTAGTCCCCTGATTTCTTCCCCAAAACTTAACCTATTTAACTATTTTTTTCATTAAACATTAAAGAAAAGTTTTGGCCGTGTTCCTATGTTTTCCTTTTTTTTAATAATCTAGTCAAACTTGTTTTCTGGATGTGTAAACACAGCGGAAAATCTGGCATTTTTTTAGGTTTTTGAAGGTTAATTAATATCTCTTTTGAGAATCAATTTATCGTAAAAAGGAAAACATAGGAACATATCAATAGTAGCCATAGTTTTTTGGACAAAAAATAATTGCTCTATTGGCATTAACCAGGGAGGAAACAGGGGACTACGTTTGTATGGAAAAACTGCCCTCCTGTTTCCTCTTAACTTCCAAGATTTGATACATAATAGACACCGGAACAGGTGAAATTAAATACAAGTTTTAAAAACGAAATCCCGATACTATACTTTGAAATAAAATTTAACGCCAAACTAAGGCCGGGCCAGATCCGGCCCGAGAGCCACTCCAATCGGCCCGCAGAAGACCACGTCGCGAGAACTCGCTCTCCAATGAAAAATGCTAAAAAGTTTGAAGCCCACTGGTTTAAAGAGTTTGATTGAAATCGACATTGAAAATAATGAGTTAAGAACCTAATTTCTGCTGTTAGGCACCCACTGAATATTGGCAACTCTAGGGATTGCCGTCAGCCCTTAGAGCTTGTCACTGACCGCACAAGATACCGATGATTGGTATGATAGATCAGACAAATGTTTCGCTCTAGGCACGAGGTAGGTCTAATAACATTTCCCCCTTGGTTAGCTGCATTTTGCTAGTGGCTTAAGCACGTGATGAAACCTCATTTTCGAGTCTTGCCTCACCCTGCGGCGCGCGATATCGCACGGGTCAGTAGACTAAACATAACAAGGCGCAAATATATATTCGTTGAGATCTGCATATCGATCAGTATAGTGTACGGACTGTTTATGAATTCGCAAGAATTTTAGCCGCTCTGATCTGATACGAGTACGCTAGGAAAATCACCCTCACCTGCAGACCCTCGCTCTGCAGGTAGATACCTTTTTCCGTACTCACTAAAAAACTACGAGTATTCTGGTCTAGTAAAAAAATCCTTGGCAAAACTACAAAACTCTATTACAATACCAAATATTTCAATTAGATTCATAATTCATAATGTGTGTACATACATTGTAAGTATACAATCTTAGCGCCGGCCGACTCATGCTGTATTCCTCCATTTTGCTAAACTGACCGGTTGTGGCATACTCCTCGATACATCTTGAGCTTTGATTGATGTTCTGTTTCTGTATTAAATAAAAAACTAATAATTAATACTACCAACTTTACCAGAGAATTCAATCCATCAAATCCATCCAGGCTACCTTGCAAGTAATTTCCTTACTAATAACTTACACATTAAGTATACTTCACTTGTACCAAATTTATCGTATGTAAGGAACTCAGTAGGTAATGTATGTAGGTAATTTTGTTGTCTGCAATAAATCTGATATTGAATACAAAACGTGGCATGATCTAAGGCCGAGACCGCAACGCGAAGTGTCTATTTCATGCAATATAGGTAAGGTATTCAGTATTATCGATATCGAGTTTTACGTTAATTTATGTTTCATTAGCTGTTCCTCTTTTTAGGGTTCCGTACCAAAATTGTACCTAAAAAGGAACCTGTCTGTCTGTCCGTCACAGCCAGATATCTCAGGAACTACTGCTGCTATCGATTTGAAATTTGGAATAGTGTTAAAATTCGCTTTAACCAGAGCCTATCGGACACAAAAATATGTACTTAGCCTTTTTACATTTTTTTAAAGGAGGCTGAAATGGGATGTTGAAAATTAAAAGTAGGGCTATTAATATCGAGTGGGATATCAAATGAAAGGGCTTAATTTGTAGATTCCAAAACTGTTTTTATTTTTTTCTTAAACATGTAGTTTTTGATTTAAGACCAAAACGTTAAAAAAATACCATTTCCCCTATTATCTCCGAAGTTACTGAGAACAATGTGTAATATTTACCGATTATTAATATCATCGAATATTACAGGAAAAATAGAATGGATTTTGGCAGTTGCTAAACTGTCGATATATGGGGGCAATAGTTTTCCAACAGCAAAGTTAAGTTTGTGTCTCAATGCTATTTTAACCATTTTATTTTATAAGGCCAGGTAACAAAATGTTAATTAATAACAATTACGTAAAATAATAAAGATATGAAATGTGTGCTAAATACATAGTACAAATTTGAACGGAACCTTCTGTGGCCGAGTCCAACTAGCACTTGACCGGCGTTTTTTATTTTTAACTACACTCCTAGCCAAAATGTTAGTTAGATTTTTAGTTACCTAACCACTATTTTTGTACGGTTTTACGCTTAGCACCTTTTTTGTTAAAGGCATATAATATCCTTTATGGGAGGTTAGACTAGAGCAGTGGTTCCTAACCTTTATTATCATATCACCCACATTCTCATGGTGATTTGTATTATCACCCCTCCAAAAAATAGGTATTATAAGCTTATTAGAAACTGCTCAAAGTAAAACGGCTTAACATTCATGCGTACCTATTACCCCTGGAGGGATAATTACCCCCAGGTTCGGAACCACTGGACTAGAGGATGAGAAGTGCCGTTTTTATATTTATTTTGTGTGTAAATCCTAGCCTGAGCCTGCATACTAAATATTTGATTTCTATGTAGCTATGCTTCTTTATTATATATTATATATGACGAAGCGTGAAATTAATTAGTAGTCTAAATCTAATTTGGGATGGTAATCGGTAATGAAAGCATGTTTTAATCGTTTGAGAGCGGGTAATTCAGTAACCCGAATGGCGTAGTTTTCGAACACTGTGACAATGACAACTGGAGAGTTTTGACAGTTGGTTGACATTTTAGAGAATCGCGCGCGTACTTGACGCGATCTGTTGGGATTGAAGCTGTTGTGTTCGCGAACTAATTCATTTGGCTCTTAAACTTGTTTAAATCACAGTAATTAGTGGCAAGAGTGTTCACATGAACCCAAGTGATTAGTTGAAATAACGAAGTGTGTCCAGTTCCGAGTATTCCTTGACATACGCGCCCAAATAGTAACAATGATTGAGACCGATCGGCTAGCTATTTATTCACCCCGTCATCAGAAATGGGATTACCCAAGGAATCTCGGAAGTCACATACAGATCAGAGTGAACATATTTCACATAAGAATGAGTGCAAACACTGGGAATATCCTTTTGGTATGCAACAAGGAAACTTGACTTGATTCAAACAATACACTGCAAGATTCACACGCTGCCGATCCAGAAATAGCATGACCCAAGTGTTATCTTGATAATCATCTGGCTGTCAACTATAGTGGAGGTTGGAAAATAGAGTCACTATGAAACCTTCTGTCGGTAAGGTTGTTGAATTATCATATTTGTTGAATGACCACTTGGATAATAGTAAGTAATTAACTTCTCTCTCTCTCTCTGATAAATCTTAATAGAAATGGTTAGTAGGTACATAATCATTGCCTGTGAGTGTGCCCATCAGCCCCGGGCTTGGTGCGGGTTAGTTCTCGGATGGTAGTGAGCAGGCTGTGGTCCCCGTACTGGCACTGTGCAGTGATACATGATTATTTGCATACTCGATGTCAACTACATTATGGGTTCATCATCAGCTTAGGAGTTCTTATAAATTAAATTAAAACGGAAGTTCTAAATTCAGCGATGTGGAACTGGTAAGAAATAATTACATGTTTAGATAGATGTAATGTGCTCTCCTCTTTTGTATGTCTGTGATCATGATTAAATCTAATTTGATTATTTATTACTCAAATTAAAATGGCAGTATAAGTTGCATTTCATGTTCTGAAAATTGAGATAACTTAATGGAATATGTGATTAATACACGGAGGACTTGGGACACTTCTTTTAATCAACTATCACTCTATTTTAATCACAATATTGATTATAAACAAATCTCTATACAAATGACATTTATCTTGCTATCGTGAAGGCTGGGACTGGAGTGAATTGACATGTCATTCAAAGAACGACATCAACATTCTTACATTCAAATTGAATATGAATCATTTGATTCTAAGCGGCCAGAGTTGATTGTAACAAAACCTTATTACAATAACAGAATAGGTGAAGTTAACTTTTACATGTTAATATCTAAATTTCCTAGCTTTGATATTTCACACATGCTATAAAGAAATGGTATTCTAAAAAACAATGACTATGGGTCAATAAATTCACAGGGTTAGGATACACATGTGTCAGAGTAATCGGAGTGCATAGGGTATAACGGTCATGTTAGTTAATAATAGGGGATTCGTCATGTTCGTTACGTAGATGACTTTGACAAGCCTGTGTGGCACATGCTGGCCTGTGTGGCACATACTAGCCTGTGTGGCACATACTAGCCTGTGTGGCATATAATGGCCTGTGTGGCACATACTGGCCTGTGTGGCATACACTGATCTGTGTGACACATATTGGCCTGTGTGACGCATGTTAGCCTTTGTGGCGCACTCTAGCCTATGTGGCACGCATTAGCCTGTGTGGCACGCATTAGCCTGTGTGGCGCTGACAAGCCTGCGTGGCACCGACAAGCCTCCGTGGCACCGACAAGCCTGCGTGGCACCGACAAGCCTCCGTGGCACCGACAAGCCTCCGTGGCACCGACAAGCCTCCGTGGCACCGAAAAGCCTCCGTGGCACCGACAAGCCTCCGTGGCACCGACAAGCCTCCGTGGCACCGACAAGCCTCCGTGGCACCGACAAGCCTCCGTGGCACCGACAAGCCTCCGTGGCACCGACAAGCCTGTTTGACATTGACAAGCCTGTTTGACATTGACAAGCCTGTTTGACATTGACATGACTGTGTGATTGGTGTACAAATTGATCTAAGGGGTAAAATGAATTTAGTCGAAAGTTAGTCAGGGTGACCGAGTGGCGTATGATATAAACCATTGTCTATTATTCAGTCATAAATGCTACGTGCACGGGAAATAGATTTACACACGAGGACGTGTGACTATGCAGGGTGGCCGTGACGAAGCGTGAAATTAATTAGTAGTCTAAATCTAATTTGGGATGGTAATCGGTAATGAAAGCATGTTTTAATCGTTTGAGAGCGGGTAATTCAGTAACCCGAATGGCGTAGTTTTCGAACACTGTGACAATGACAACTGGAGAGTTTTGACAGTTGGTTGACATTTTAGAGAATCGCGCGCGTACTTGACGCGATCTGTTGGGATTGAAGCTGTTGTGTTCGCGAACTAATTCATTTGGCTCTTAAACTTGTTTAAATCACAGTAATTAGTGGCAAGAGTGTTCACATGAACCCAAGTGATTAGTTGAAATAACGAAGTGTGTCCAGTTCCGAGTATTCCTTGACATACGCGCCCAAATAGTAACAATGATTGAGACCGATCGGCTAGCTATTTATTCACCCCGTCATATATATCATCGCAACCAAGGATCTTAAAATAAATTATATCGCAACGTTAAAAATTACCCGTCTTGACTAGCGAGTCTCGTCGCTCCCCTTTATATGATTTCTTTCGACATTTGGTAATCGCATATATCCATATTATTAGGCCGACAACTGATGAGTCACTGCCCTGCCCGCCGGGCCGCGACCAGGGAGCGCCCTCGCGGCATCGTGACGTCACAACGACCCTGTCCACCCTCTCCTTGAGCTCACTACAGATATAAATAAGTATATAGGCTGATTTAGTCCTGTTCCTTCAACTCCAATAACCTTTTTATTTTTATTATTCATTAGGCATTATGCTTACACGACGAAAGACAATACAAAGTTCTCTTAAACTGCTAAATAACTGTAAATAATCTAAAGTCTAATATTCTACTGAACCGTTCCTTTTTGTACTGATAATGAATTTATATTATAAGGCAGGGCGACCTATCAGCCAATATAACCTACTTCGACTTTCTCACTGCAACAGTAATTATCACTTTCAGCCCAACAGCAGATAAGAGGGATTTTATAACTGATTAAAATCTAAAAAGAAATCGGCCTAGATTCGACCTTATAAGCTAAACGGATTGACGATTAGATTGTGATGTAAAAGATCAAATTGTGACATTCCACAGGGAAAGCTAGGTAGCTTTTCGCGGTTTATAGTCTTGAGATAATGACAGTCTTGAGAAAAAAAAACGTTTTGTAAATATGTGTAAAAGTTTGGATTCGTTTTTAGGGTTCCGTACTAAAATGGTAAAAAAGGAACCCTTATGGTGCGACTCTGTCTGTCCGTCTGTCACAGCTAGATATCTCCGGATCTACTGATGCTAACGACTTGAAATTGGAATAGCGTTAAAAACTGCTAACCCGAGCCAATTGGACAGAAAAAAAATCTTATAATTTTTTTACTTTTTTTTTAAAGGGGACCGAAATGGGATGTCGAAAATCAAAAGTAGAGCTATTATATCGAGTGGCATATCAAACAAAAGGACTTAATAAGTATGTAGATTCCAAAACCGTTTTAACATTTTTTTTTTTAGACATGTAGTTTTTGATTTAAGACAAAAAACGTCAAAAAAAATACCATTCCCACTATTATCTCCGAAGTTACTGAATAGAAAAATCTGTAATAATTACCGATTATTAATATCATCCTAAACATTACAGGAAAAATATAACAGTTTTCCTAACTTACAGCGTTATTAAAAAATTCGCAAAAATCGTAAGACAAACTTATTTGCTCCTACTAAACTAACCGCGGCATAATGTCGATGTATGGGGACAACAGTTTTTCAAGAGCAAAGTGAAGTTTGTCCTACCATACAGTTTTTCTTGAATTATTCACATATTTACTGACGAGTTTCTACGGAACCCTCGGTGCGCGAGTCCGACTCGCACTTGACCGATTTTTTATTTATTGCTATTTCGCCATGCGATGTAACATTTGTTTCCCTATTTTCATTTATATCATTAAATTATAAACAGGCATCGGAAATTCGGATGACTAATAAACTACTTAAACTTATATACCTAAACTTTAGCTTAGACGACCGCTTTAGCTTAGTTGGTAGTGACCCTGCCTACGAAGCAAGAGGTCCTGGGTTCGAATCCCGGTAAGGGCATTTATTTGTGTGATGAGCACGAATATTTGATCCTGAGTCATGGATGTTTTCTATGTATTTAAGTATTTGTATCTATTAAAATATATCGTCGTCTAGTATCCATAACACAAGCCTTATTGAGCTTACTATGGGGCTAGTTCGATTTGTGTAAGATTGTCCCCTAATATTTATTTATTTATTTATAAACTTTGCCGTCAGCGTCAATGTTGAGTTGAGTTGTATGGAGGCGGACACAATTTAATTTTATTATTAAATTTCTTTGGATTTCTAAATTAACATATTATGCTAACATAAACACTTACTACCTATTTAAGTATTTAAATGAACTATTTGCAGTTATTTTTTATGAACTCGTTTTTGAAGTCGGTTCATAAGCTCACCATATTCGCGAGACTCTACATTACTATGCCGTTTTGTATAATCGCGGAATCCGGGAACTTGCATTATTAAAATCAAAATTTTAAGAAGCTGATTCCATATTTGCTTAACTTTTTCCGGAATTTTGCCAACTTTAGGTTCAAAAGCATCCGAATTTCCGTTGCCTGATTATAAAGTCTGTTTTGTAGAATTTTTCGATTTTCAATAATATTTATGTGTATTTCTGTTATTTATATGTATATATGGATTCCGTACCCAAAGGGTGCCAACGGACCATATTCGCCTCCGTTGTTCCTCTGTCACATCTTTTCAACCGTAATACTTGAAAATGTCACAGAACGTGTGTTCCTATTGGCACTATCGATATTCATAGCTTATTAATATATGGATATAGATAATTCAATACCGACCACAAGGTACCTTTACCCGTGGAACGTTACAATTTAGCAAACTGCATTTTTAGGTAATATGTACACAACACATAATGCGGTGCTCACGTAATATAAATCTGTAGTAAAGTAAGACGTTCATTCACCTCTGGGGAGGCGCGGACGCGCTTCCGTCCGGACCCGCTGAAGGGATACGACAGCCGGCGCTCTTTTACTATCTATTAAATTTTATTCACTCTACAAACGCAGCGGCGCTTAAGCGCCGAGATACCAAAATGATTCGATTTCCCATTTATGTTGTGCCCCGTTTGGAACATTCACGTGAATATAGTCCAGATTTTAGTGTTAATAGGATCGAGTCCTTTGGATCACTAATCAGTCTTGAATAATATAGTTATATTCATGGTTTGCTCACTGAGTTGTAACAAGAAGCTCCTATCTATTTTTGTACGGTAGGTGGTCGGATGTCAGTCATTGCTGCTATCGGTTATTCAGTTTTTTGTGATCTGTCTTTACATAAACCATGTGGTTATTTTATGTATAGCAATCATACACTCTTACAAGATAATAAGGACAGTAGTGATGCGTGCGTAGCGTGAAAGCAGCGCTACGCTTATCGATACCCGAACAATAAAAGGTCAACCCTTGACCCGACCGGCGTCTGCGCAGATCGCCGGAAACGGGACATTAAACGCAAGTCAAACGGCAATCTATCACGACGGATCATACATCGTGATATCATCATATCGAACGGCGGTTACATTCCGTTGTACTTGTGCAAATAACTAAATCTTAGAATAAACATAACGGGGCGCCGATAAGTTATTAAAAGGCGTCTCGTTGTCGCGATGAATTGTGTGTGCTGGCAATACGAAAAAGTCGAGTACGCACTAGGCCTAATCCTATTGGTGATCAAAGATAAGCCAAACGATAGGTTACCGGTTCTCAGTAATACATCAATGCAATGCAATGCGGTAATGCTACAAATACTGGGTTTATATATGTGACACGTTTTTATTTATTCCTGTTCGGAAACTCTGTCATAAAACTTAGATTGTACATTGTACTTTTTTTTAAAGAATAATTTAATAGTAAAATGGGCAAAATAGTACAGATAAAAAGACTTAAAACTAGACATACTTATAATATTACGGTTAATAAGAGGATAGAAAATAAACTATAAATAATGCACGGGCTCCAGGTCGGTTCCACGAGGGAGGGTGCCCAGGAGGCTGGCCGCATTAACTCGTTGGATAGCTAATATTGTACTATTTATGCAAGTGTACGATTATATAATATATTATATAATCGTAACCACGGACTTATAAGTGTACGATATGCTCAGTGCAAGGTTCCGTGGCCGGTACTACAAAGTAATGCACTACAGACATGACACTCCTTTATTTAGGCAGTCGTGTAAAAAAGACTAACACCAGATTCTTGCGTTTTATTTTACCAGCCTTAGAAAAATTGCTTTCTGCCTGTAGGAGAATGTTGTTTTAGTCTTTTTCGCAGTCGGGATTTATTTTGAAGATTATTTTATTTATTTCAGTTTTTTTAGATATTATTCAATTAAAGCCTTAAGCGCCGTTGTTGGCGCCCTTAATCTCTAGTATTAATTTCAAGAATTACAACGGCAAAAAAATAATCCGATACACATTTTGCGCGCAATGTGTTATGCCTTTTGCCCCACTTTCAATTACTGTGCTTGCGGAGTAACTCGGCTTTCTGCTCTTGCTTCTGCTACGGAACCTTAAAAAAAACTGCGTTTTGCTGTGAAAAAATCCATCAAGGTAATCATGCATAACCTTATTATTTTGTTACTAACCTTCATGGAGGTATAAGGCTCTGAGTTATACAGGCAGCTTTTATTCGGAAAGTTGGTCACATCAGACAACACTACAGTCAACTTTACTGCAGTTATAGCAAATGTTCAGCTCTTTTTGAAGCTACCTTATTGCGTTATTATGCTATATGATTAAATTAAATAAAAATTGAGTTAAAAGTTCTAAGTATGTACTTACGTACAATTGAAGATAAGTACCTAAATAAGTGTAGGCTTTATCTCCATACATTAAAGTTGAACAAAGCACCAACGGTCATTGAACTGCGTGTTTGACTGTACTAGTCGTAGCCCGGCTATCAGGCCACTTTGCACTGTAAAGTATACGAACACCCCATTGGAAGTCAGTCATCCGACCCTATCGGCGCGGTTAAATTTAGCTTAGACGGCTTTAAATAGGATCCCTATAGTGCTTCCGACACCGGCCGGCCGCAGTTCCCAGTCCTCTCAATGAGTTTCACGTCCATTACTTGTCCGATGTTTGGTTAGTGGTTTAGTTCCATTAATACGTTAATTTGATTTTGGTGAAGGCATACTACATAGTATGTATTAAGAGCTATTGCACGTCTTAAGGTTCTTATAGCAGACTCCTAAGCTCCAAATATTAAACATAATTAGTTTTAAGCCTATCAAGTCATGTAAAAGGCTGTTGAAAAGGCTAAGAATCTTGGTATTTATTATTTATTTATTTATTTATAAAAATACATAACAGGCTTACAGTTTTCACCAAGCGCCTAAAATGATAGATTGACATATCATTCTGGATGGAGAAAAATGCGGTTCATAGAACACGCGCGTGAACTCTAAAATCAGAAACGCCTTTTTCAAGCTCAAATCGCTATACAGCATAAGACGGTACCTTAGCGAAAAAGTGAGGGAAATACTTACTGAGTCCTTAGTTTTATCACAGCTCAATTACGGTTTTGCAAATATTGCTTGGCAAATATTGTTTATGGCTTTTGGAAATGACCAAGTTTTGGAAGTCAGCTGAGAAGCCACCGGGAGCGTACACTAGTAATTCCTCAACGTAAGATAAGACGGTCTCATTTAGAGGAGGTTTAAATTTGCCCCTGCAAAAATATGGAACTACCTACTGCAACCATTTAGGGAACCCATGCATTTTCTAAAATTTAAAAAGTTGATGCGAATTTACCTTCTTAAAATGCAAAAGCAAAAATAAAACCTCGCGAACACACACACACACACACACACAAATAATAAATAGTAATAGACTTTTTACAACAAGCATGCGTCGCAGTTCCGACCAAGTTCCGACAGGGAAATTAGTGTAAAAGGAAATTACGGTCGGTTTAGGAAATTAGGTGTGTAATAGTCGTAGAAGGGCCTGGCCTGAGGCAAGCAAGACGGCTTGTGAATTCTTATTGTGAACGTGCGGCGTTGTGCGCCGGAAGACGCTTCCGTCGCGCCGGCGGCGGCGGCGGCCGGCTGACTCACCGCGACTCATGCGTCTACCCCGCTTGCCTGCCTATCAACAACAGTCGCGAACCAAACCTAGGTAAGTAACTATACTGCAAGCTAGGGCGCAGATTAGGAAATATACCTAACTAGTTGTCTTATTCTCGTAGTCTTCTCACATAATTACCATCTTTAAGGTAACTTTATTCCGAAATAGTAGTACTTAGCATGGATTATCCGCTAATAGAACCTAGTTTCTCTTGGTAGCATGAGAAAATTGAGGATAAGGGCACGAATAATTCGTGTAGTTTTGAAAATGGGCACAGGACTTCCTGAGGCTGTCAAGATAATGCCACAAAAACATAAAAATCCTGGGGGGGTTGTGCTAACGTCAGGACTGTCATGAAATGCCACTTTTTGCAGACTTTTGGAAAAGTTGCTACAGCACAAATTAACTACATTAAATTTTCTATACTTAAATTAAGTCCTATACTATATATACACTTTTACTGCAGGTATGATAGTTACAGAGAATTAAGGTTTTGAATTCGATGAAACTCCAAAAAGCAAGGGTGCTCTTGCAAACTTTGTAGTTACCTTGCCCGTTTTGATCCAGAGCTGATGCTCGTCACAGTTGTTTCTTGAATAGTCTTGAATGCTTTTACATTGAGAAGCATCAAGAAACCTCGGTAAGGCGGGGAAGAGGTGAGAAGTTAAGTTTAGCCAGTTTTTTTTGAAGTTCTTTTACTCGAAAAATAGTCTGTGCACGCCAGCGGCGAACCATAAAAAGATGGTAAATTTATTTCTGCCACTCTCTACATTTTCATACTATAAATGTATTAAAAGCCAAAAAATACACAAGAATTTTACACTTTTCATAAATATACCTCTTTATTTTTAACCACGAGAGACGCCATAGAAAAATATTCGCTAAAATATACAAGGTGGAAAGTTTAATCGAACCGGTAAGGGCATTTTATTGAAAGACTTGATGTTATCGGAAGCGATCTTGCAAAATCTTTACTAATTAAACGTTATTTCAATAGGGAATATGCATGATATTTTTTATTTACTTTAATCTTTAAAGCTCATTCATATAAAAAACAGTAGGAAAAAAATATTTTTCGAATAACTATAAAAATAACCAAGATATAACATAACAAAGATTTATCTCTATCTCTTTCTCGCAAAACAGAATATAGTACGGAGATTGTATGGCGGCCGTGTACTATGACGTCATAGTCCATATCGGATCTCTCTCTCTCTAATCGCTGTCTGATTAGTGCTTTAAAATGTTTATATCTTCCGTATTTCTTGGTCGATTTCAATTTTATTTTGACTCTATGTCATCTTTTTTACGGTATTTTCATATTTTGTTAAGAGATCTGTTAAAAAAAATTCATGCATATTCCCTATTGCCGGTCACTTACAAACGCACAGTTGGCGAAAAAAAAGTCAGTTTTCGAAAAAAATATTTTACAATATCCATCAATTTTATTACTATTAAGGACCCGTAGACTATAAACCAAACTAAAAATACGTTAAAACCTCCCACATGGGTACAGTTACAAAACTCACTTAGGAATTACATAAAAGTACTGCTACCTACCTCTTGAGGATGTCCGGTATTGGCATTAGAACTCTACTGAACTGATTTTAGATTTGTGAGCACAGCGAAACGAGATAAGGTAATCATGAGTCAAATGAGCTAAATGCGGTAAGTTCCCGGACGAAGCGGAAATGTGAGAATGGAGTTTTTATAGAAGAACTATTTTTAGACTGACTAGTGTCGCGGAGCGAGGGGGGACTCCAAGCCGCTGCACATAAACTGGCTGTGGATAGAATTCGCTTACTAATCTTGCAAATACCTTCCCATAGTCACCAAGTATCTCATGTTACTTCTAAAATTATGAGATAACAATTATTTTTTGAATACCTATACAATTTATTGTAGTTTCATGAGTTGTAGCATTATGCTACAGATTCGCACTAGGTAATGTATCATAATAAAATTATTATAGGGTAGGTACATAGTTGATACATGTATACCTAATAATTGATCATCCGTGTGCCACGCCCGAGGCAATACTTATACCTATCTGTCAACAATTTACATACATTACATAACCAGGTCGTTTTAAAAAAAATTAGGTACATAGTTAAGGCTTTTTTAATTCAACAAAATGCTAAAATTATTCCTTTGTATTACGTAAGTTAACCGTATAAATTGTACGGTTAAATTTCGTTACACAAAGGACCAAAATTAACTTTTTTTTTTACTTAGCCCTTAACTACGTATAACTGTTTGATTTCTTGTGCAAATAAGTGTTAACATACATACACACATCGTTAACACTGTGTTAACACAAGAACTCACTGGCTTTGACAAGCAGCTTTAGTTATTATTAGCTCTTAAACATGTAGATTGTAGATAGTTTAATTAAACTATTGAAATAGGCATAATTTGAAAACGGTGCTGTGAAGCAACGAACTGTGAGATCGACTCGTCAACACGCCAGACACACTCCCGGCTCGTTCCGCACTGACTGAACCAATTATTCCTACTTCCAATTAATTATTTCATTGAACTCTACATTCCACATAATGGCAGGATGTAGTGTCTGAATATTTTACCTTTTGACCACTGTTGTAGCGTGAAATGTACGCATCAATGCGAATAATACATATATGCATGCCATCAGAAAGTCTCACACTAGTTCATAAGACTGTGTCGATAATTATAGAGACAACTTTACCTAACCGTACTTTTATCCTATTACAGTTTTAGATTAGAATTGCACATGTATTTAATTAGTGCCTTGATAAGGTACACATTTCGCCTTGGGAGCTCGACGTAAAGTATATGGTTTATAGGTAGATAAAATATATCCATTTCTTCCGAGTAACAATAACGAATCCCGACCAATACCACTAGAACATTTACTGTTTGCGAACAAGACGATACAACACAAGAAAAAAACATACTACGCAAACTGCCATTACATGTGATTCGTAAAGTTAAATATCTTGGCATAGTCTTATTATTTTATTTTTGTTAAAAAAAAATTATGAATCTGTGAAGAGTGGCCATTTTGAGAATATTACGAATATTAGACATTTTACTTATTGCAACTCCGACCTTGAAGACCAATATAAGTATCATGGAGCGTTTCTATAGACCTGCTCTGGTGATGGTTCAACGCCATGAATGTCCGCTGTGGTTTGGTCGTTGGCTGATTCCTTTAGCTGTCTCCCTCATCCCGCTTGCATCAGAAATTTATGGGAGCGCAAACGTTACGTAAAAAGTCGTTTTTATGTAAAAATATAAATTCACGATATTTATTCTGCAGATGCTCGACTAGGCAATCATGAAGGATACTTAGATAACCTGTTTCAGAAGCATATTTATTAACCTTTTGTTTTTTGAAATTGTACATAGGCATAGGAGTCGCTGAAATAGTAAAAAAACCGGCCAAGTGCGAGTCGGACTCGCGCACCGAGGGTTCCGTACAAACTCATAAGTAGATACATGAATAATTCAAGAAAAACTATATGGCGATTAGTTTAGTAGGAGCAAATAAGTATGTGTTAAGATTTTTGCAAATTTCTCAAAAACGGTTCAAGTTAGGAAAACCGTTATATTTTTCGTGTAATATATAGGACGACATTAATAATTGGTAATTATTACAGATTTTTTTGTTCAGTAACTTCGAAGATAATAGGGGGGGAATGGTATTTTTTTTAACGTTTTTCGCCATAAATCAAAAACTGCTTATTTTAAAAAAAATACAAAAATTGTGTTTTAATCTATAAATAAAGCCCTTTCATTTGATACCCCACTCGATATAATAGCCCTACTTTCAATTTTCAAAGTCACATTACGGATCCTTTTAAAAAAAAAGTAAAAAAGTTACAAGATTTTTTTTACATCCCATAAGCTCGGGTTGGTGGTTCTTAACACTATTCCAAATTTCAAGTCGATAGCATCAGTAGATCCTGAGATATCTTGCTGTGACAGACGGACAGACAGACAGACAGACAGACAGACAGACATACAGACAGACAGACAGACAGAGTCGCACCATAAGGGTTCCTTTTTTACCATTTTGGTACGGAACCGTAAAAATTGAGCTCGATAGGCTTATCCAAGCCTATTTCGAAAGCATAATAAAGTCCTAAAATAAAAAAGTAAAACCACATTACATCAGTCAGATTATATGCATTAAAAAACCCTCAGATCATTCCTTCAGAACATAGTAATACAAAAAAATATACATGTCAACGGTTACACTAGGTTTTATATCTGTCTCTATAATTAACAATACAGTCTTATGTACTTTAAAATGCATTTTGATATAAAAATTCGAAAACATATTGGAATACTTCAATGTTTCCTATATTATTACTTACACAATTGTAAAGATAACCTTTCAACTAATTGCATTTTAGTAGTACAATAAAATTAATAAATGCAGTTCACGACGTAGCTTAAAAATTGATACGAGGCTTTCTCGCTCGTGGTTGGATTCTTCTGTAATTTTGTAATAGAGTGGGTTGTTTGCGCCTACTCATAATGAATAGGAATAATGTTTCAACAGGATACGCCCACTACTTGCGACCTTTTGAGTTAAACCATGCTTTTCTAACCTGCCTGTTTCTGTCATTCATTATTTGCCGATTCTTTTACAATAGTAAATTGTCTTACTGTATACAAAATACAGATACCGACCAGGTCCTTTTATTGACTAGATAGAGATAGATATGAGGATACAATTTCTCTATCGAGGATACAACTCTTTGAGTACCTGCACGTCATCAGAGGGGTATCCAATCATTTCACTAAAAACGTTTCACAAATATTCATTTTAAAAACAACGTTTGCCAGATTAACTAATCATAAATAGGCCAATTCGCAAAATGTGGTTTTACAGTTCATTAAACAAATTACTTTTTCACACCTCCTATTCAGAAAAAAGTATTTTGATCCCTCATAAGAGGGATCAAAGTGATACTTTTCTGTTCAAGGACTACCTACAGGGTATTTTTAGTTTGAACCTGCTTAGAATATGCCATTGCCATACCATACATTATAGACTCTACATATTGACTCTACATATCAACTCTACATATCGACTCTACATATCGATTCTACATATCGACTCTACATATCAACTCTACATATCGACTCTACATATCGACTCTCCATATCGACTCTACATTATCGACTCTACATATCGACTCTAAATATCAACTCTACATATCGACTCTACATATCGACTCTACATATCGACTCTCCATATCGACTCTACATTATCGACTCTACATTATTGACTCTACATATCGACTCTACATATCGATTCTACATATCGACTCTACATATCCACTCTAAATATCGACTCTCCATATCGACTCTCCATATCGACTCTACATTATCAACTCTACATTATTGCTCTACATATCGACTCTACATATCAACTCTACATATCGACTCTACATATCGACTCTCCATATCGACTCTACATTATCGACTCTACATTGACTCTACATATCGACTCTACATAAAGTCGATAATAAGGAATGGCCCAGACCACAGGTGTTTGGGGTCCGAGCCGCAGGCGAGGGCCATAAATATAATATGGAAGTGGTAAATTCGTCCCGTCCGTAAAAAGTAATAAAAGTTTTATAAAATAATAAGGAACTGTAAATTTAACAATTTCACATTTCATTTTATTAAAAATGTGTGATGCTCTTTGACTAACTATATATTTCGTTTTCGTTATTTTGGTAGGTAGCGTTTGTACTTATTTAAATTTTCCTCATAGTCGGTGTGAAAAGCAGTATGTGTCACTCGGTAGCAAAATTATTTTCACCTCGGGCGTTAACACTTGAATCCCTCACTACGCTCCGGATTATACTTTAGAATCCCTCGCTACGCTCGGGATTCTATTGTATAATCCTTCGCTTCGTTCAGGATTCAATATACGCCCTCGCCGTAAATACATCATTTTGCTCCCTTGTGACACAATCTACTATTTGAAAAATTTAAATTTACATTACAAATAATTATTTGACAAACTATTCAATTATTATTCAAGTCAAATGAACGTTGAATCAAATGCATTGTTTGGCCTAGCTGAGGATGGGAATATGTAAATGTATTTTGTATTAGGTATTTACGTACTATAGTCACGATACCACTTTATAATATTGACTGCTACCCTTCCGACTTACTACCAATAAAGAAAAATATTTCTAGAGTCACCATTAAGTACGACGACGAGCGAAGCGAGGAGGAGTATTAGGTATCTTGCAACCACAATACAACCATATTACTAGCATTAAAATCCCCCTGTTTGCCCTTAATAAAAAATTGTAGACATACAGTATTAATCAAACAATAATTTATCAATCGGAGTCTTGCAAAATAACTTAAGTGGCAAAAGATTTATTTGGGAATTGAACATTTGTTAAATGATATCTAATCTAATCATCAGAGGAGGTTATAGATAGTAGAGTTAAATACCTCCCCCCCCCCCCCCCCCTTCAAGCTCCCAGCTCTCCTTGCTACTAGGGTCGAGAAAGAGTTGTTTTATTTAAGTATTTCCGAAGAACATTAAATCGATCCCCTGAAAAGTTTTAAGTCCGTACTATACTGCAGCAGTCGTGGTGTTGTTAAGAATCTAATATAAACTTTTCGTATTCGTCTATGTCAGTGGTGGGCAAAGTAAGGCCCGCGGGCCATCTCCGGCCCGCGGGAGGGTTTAATCCGGCCCGCCGGCGGTCCTTCGAATTATAGTAGTACATGAAAAAACTTTACCCACCACTGGGCTATGTCTACATGTCTACTTCATTAGTAATATGTAGGTAGGTATATTCCGGCAATTAATAAGGTAAGCAGGGCTTGTATTGTACTTTATCTGTTTGTGTCAGTCAAACACATTATGAAACTGTTGTAACAGTATACAGATCGACATGCTCCAATGGCATTATTATATTGATTAGTAAACTCGGTTTCCTTGTGATTGTCTTACGCAACCAAGACTCTAACCTGGTTGTGAGCACTTGTTTTTTTGCGATAAATCTATAGTCTCTGGCAACAAACAATGCAAACCACTATATCAGGTTACATCATTGCAGTTAAATACTTGTTAAGTAATACTGATTAGCAGCTACTGACAGTGACAAAGAAGTTTAACTAGTACCGACAAAAGTCTGCCTTTCATTATTTCAATTAATAAATTCAAGACGACCGCTTTAGCTAAGTTGGTAGTGACCCTGCCTACGAAGCAGAAGGTCCTGGGTTCGAATCCCGGTAAGGGCATTTATTTGTGTGATGAGCACACGAATATTTGTTCCTGAGTCATGGATGTTTTCTATGTATTTAAGTATTTGTATCTATTAAATATATCGTCGTCTAGTATCCATAACACAAGCCTTATTGAGCTTACTATGGGGCTAGTTCGATTTGTGTAAGATTGTCCCCTAATATTTATTTATTATTTATTTAATTCAGCTCAAACTATGGTAGTAGGTGCCTAATCTACTTAATCATTCGTAATGCTCAAATTTCGTGTCCGAATTCAATTTACCGAAAGTAAAGTTGTTCGTTGTATTTTTTCCACAACTTTACTAATCCTAGATCTGCATGTCGGTGCATTATGATTTCATTACCTAGCCAGCAGACTCGCTTTGGAATAAGATTTCACATTGGCTTTTCAAGAGAAAATCTATTTAGGGCAGCTCCGCGTAGATCCGGCCAGTCCCGCATCGACGAGATTAAAGTATTAATTTGGTAGGATTAAAACTGACGTTGACTGTTTCCTCCGCCAGTGCCCGTCAGTTTGTCAGCGAATCACTGTGTGACTTTGTTATTACCGTGGTTTTTTTTTATAAAAAATGTTTATACGCTTACAAAGATGGAGTGATTAGATCTCTTCCCCGAAATCGTTAATTCCGCGTAGCAAACTTTCCATTCGCATTTTTCCCCACTCGGACTTCTTCCCGCCACTTTTTTTTCTCATTTGCTTGCCTCCTCATTCTCAAATATGGCCAAACGATATTTTGTCTATGGCGAAAGTTTCCCAGTCGCTTCTTTTTGCAATAGTTTTGTTTCTTACGCGATATTTTTCCGAAACTCGAAAGTTTCTATGTCATTTTTCCGCAGTAACTCATTTTTATAAATTAAAGTAACAAATCAATATGCAATTCAGCTAGAAAACATGAAAATAAAGTTTATTTAGGTAAAGAAGAGTAGTGAAGATAAAATGGCAGAAGATAAGGTAATATATATCATAGATAGGTACCTAATATGATTTCCTAATAAAATCTAGGTAATTTTTTTTTCTAATATTGGCGATGAATACAAGAGGAATAGGTACGTACCTATTAGGAAATCATATTAGGTACCTATCCATGATATATATTACCTTATCTTCTGCCATTTTATCTTCACTACTCTTCTTTACCTAAATAAACTTTATTTTCATGTTTTCTAGCTGAATTGCATATTGATTTGTTACTTTAATTTATAAAAATGAGTTACTGCGGAAAAAATGACATAGAAACTTTCGAGTTTCGGAAAAATATCGCGTAAGAAACAAAACTATTGCAAAAAGAAGCGACTGGGAAACTTTCGCCATAGACAAAATATCGTTTGGCCATATTTGAGAATGAGGAGGCAAGCAAATGAGAAAAAAAAGTGGCGGGAAGAAGTCCGAGTGGGGAAAAATGCGAATGGAAAGTTTGCTACGCGGAATTAACGATTTCGGGGAAGAGATCTAATCACTCCAAAGATGCATTAATTCCTTCAATTGTAAAATTATTGTTTAGTTTGAAAGAGTCCTCCGAGGATGATGATTAGGATCTGATGATCTTGGAGATGTCGAGGGAACTCATCAAATATTACAGGCATCATGGCGATTTGGGTATTTTTCATAGTGTTTCAGTTTCTCAACACGATTTCTCTTCAATTCATTTCATTTATTGCACATAATGGCTTTACAGATGTGTGTAAAAACTAGTATCACATTATGTACCCTGTTGGGCGCAGCAATTTAAAAGCTATTCATAACTTACTAGCATGCAAACTAAATGAGTTAGGTACTTAAATTTAAGCTAATATGGTTAGCAATTATACATCATAAGCATACAGTATGTAAACTAACGAAAACCATATATTTAAACCCGTGAAAGTTTAGGTGAGAAACAAGGTTATGGTAGATAACTTATTGAAATACAGACACTTTTTAAAATTATGTTAAAAAGCTTTAAAATTAGGTTAGGTTGTGTTAAATCCTGTATTCATTGTTTACAATCCTATCGTCTGACAAGTCAAAGTCAACATCAAAACATCAAGAATCCGTTCAAGTAAAAATTTCCATGTACTTACGGTTAAATACGACGTAGCTCTTCCACCGCTACTTATGACGGATGGTTATTTTGATGAACAACTCGCATTAAATTTGGTTTTCGCCGAGCACGCCTTTACAATAATACGTGCACTTTTAGGCTATCTCCGTGGCGGGAATCTTTCGCGTACAGTCGAAAAGCTGCCCTACCTTTATTACTGCATTCACTGTCGATGAAAATCATGTCTACGACCTCCTGAGCAATGAAATTCAACGGCATTGTAGTTACGGAAATACACATAATACTTATTGTTTATTCATGTCCATGACTAAAAAGTGACATTTTGAAAATGCTCTGTCAATTCATTGCTAGGAACCTTATTTCTTAAACTTATTAAGAAAAAATAATTTGACATTGAAGTTGAAGTGACATCACGACAACAATGAAAGTCTTTACGTATGGATACTATTTTTTACAAAATTTGGCTGCTAATGTATTTAGTCTCAAGAGAAACGTGTTTTTTTAAATAGCTTACACTTTCTGAAGTGCATTAATAGTGAAAAATTAAGTGACGTGTTTACAATGATGGTTGTCCATTTTTGTTATAGTAGAGGATCCCAGTACAGAACGACCTTCACCGAACTGGTTAATGGATGAAAAATATTTTATATTAAATTAAATATGTTAATAGCACATAGCAAGCCGCGCCGCTCCGTGTGTTCTTCACCTACGTGCGACAGAGAGGTCCCAGCGAACCATCCCATGAGATAGAAGAGTGTTATGTGCTAAAATGCCCTTAAACCAAAAATCTGCTCATTCTGTGAACGGGAACCCGTGCCAACTTCATCCTAACTTTCTCATACTAACCGGTTGAGCTAAGTTTGCACCTCGTTTCCTTAGCATCACATACCAACCAAGTGCAAAATTAACTTAAATTTTTAATTAATCATATTCTGGGCTGACTTTTTTTGGCAACCCACTTGCAATATATTTATTAACATGTTTAATTTAATATAAAATACTTTTCATCCATTAACCAGTTCGGTGAAGGTCGTTCTATACTCGGATCTTAGACTATTATGACATTAACATAACATTCTACAGGATGATACGAGAAGTGTTAACCGACTTAGTAAAAGGTACAACTTGTCCATTTTAATAAAATTATAAATCTAAAGATACTCGATAAACACTAACAAAAAGCGCGAAATAGTATTAACCTCGACATGGCCATCAACTGGCTTAAAGAGATGGTTTTAGTAAGTTTACATAGTGTATAAACAACGCTTGCTGATAAAATTCCAGTGCCTAACCACATCCCTACTCCGAGTAATGCAGTCCTTCAGACAAATCACATCCTGAATCTTAGTCAACTAGAGCCAGCTACTACAGATGAAATAAATAAAATTATAACTAATTCAAAAACAAATTTTAGCTCTGGTTACGATGGCATTACAGCTAAAGCAATCAAATCAGTAATACTTGACGAACTCACGAAATGTATAAATAAAAATCTGCAACAGGGTACTTTTCCTAACACCTTAAAAACCGCTAAAATAACGCCGATTCACAAATCAGGCTGTAAATCTGACCCTGGAAATTACCGCCCTATCTCAGTACTCCCCGCTATCTCTAAAATATACGAAAAAGGCATTTACTCTCGTCTTAACAAATTCCTTACGTATATCTTATCGAAATATCAATATGGCTTCAGATCAAAATCAAATACACTCTCGGCTACAACAGATTTAGTTACTACAATAAAGATAAAAATTGACCAAAAATTAATTGCATTAGGTGTTTTCATTGACCTGAAAAAGGCATTCGACACGGTTAGTCATGAAAAGCTACTAAATAAACTTAATCATATAGGCGTCACAGGAAAAGCACATGACATATTAAAATCCTATTTATTAAACCGCCAACAAATTGTAAAAATTGACAAACAACAAAGCAGCTCTAGGATTATTACATACGGTGTGCCTCAGGGATCCATTTTAGGGCCACTCCTGTTCTTGATGAAGGTGAACTGACGTTGTATGCCGATGATACCACTCTTTTTTATTATGGAAGTTACATAAAACACATAATGTTAGACGTTCAGAGCGATCTCGATCTTCTCAATAGATGGCTTCAAGATAACTTGCTTACGATGAACATTGCAAAAACAAATTATGTCATATTTAGTGCAAAAAATAAAAAAAATCAACGATTACTCACCACCGGCATTGAACAATCAGCAAATAAATATGAAAACAAGCGAAAAATACCTGGGCTTAATAATGGATAGCCAACTAACATGGAAGCCACATATTGAGAAGATTAAAACAAAACTGACATCCTTAACTGGTTCCATCCGTGGTTTAGCTCGCTGTCTCCCACAAAAAGTAAAATATCTAATATATAATTCCCTAATAAAGCCACATATTGATTATTTAATAGAAATATGGGGGACCGCAGCGAAAACTAACCTGGCCAAAATACAGATAGCGCAAAATAAACTTATAAAAGCGTTATTTAACTACAACTACCGAACCTCGACCGAAAAAATATACGAGTATAAAGATTTTAAAATTATGAATATAACTCAGTGTTATAACTACTATACCTGCTTATTAGTCCGGAAAATATTCCAAAAAGACATACATTCACGTATAAGCTTTACAAAAAAACACCAAGTACAAAAAATGAAATTGAGAAATGCTGATAACTTAATATTACGAACCCCCCCGGACAAGTTATGGAAAAAGAAATATTATTTACGAAGGTGCCCAAAAATATAATAAGTTACCGAAAGATATTAAAGAGGCTAAAACTATAGCTATGTTCAAAAAACACCTAAGATTCTATATACTCAATAACATAAAATAAGTCTAATCTAATTTAAAATAATATCTTAAATTAATAATATGATGCCGATTTACTTAAAAATCATAATAATTCCAACACCATAACCCAGTAAATTTAGATTCCATCAATCAACAATAGTCCTTGCATCTGGCGGGGGCTGTCTCTGCGTGCGTCCCGTGACACGAGCAGGGACAGCATCCGCTGGGTGTACACGTTGCCTTTCATTAAATTGTCGAAAGGGCCTCTACGTGTTGGCTTCGGCTCCGCGCACGCCTCCCAAAGGGCCGGGACACTATTGTCTCGTGTACGGGAAAGACATAGATATACTGAAATAGTAATAAAAATTGCTATGTTAAATAATAATAAAAATTGCTATGTTAATTAATTATTGCTATGTTAGCCAATAAATGAAATTATTATATCTTATTATAATAATACCATATTTACATTAATCTAATACAATACAATGAAATTGTTATGTATAACAATTACAAATATAATACAATAAATGAAAAATAAAATAAAAATCAATTAATATTTCCTTAATTTTCATAATAAATTTTAAACATATTAACACTATTTTACCTTATTAATAAATATCAAAACATAAATCTGCTAAAAATATAAACAAAACACTGTTTTCAATAATGTCTATAGTAGGTACCGTGGCTATACCGCATCCATCCATGTTGCCTTCTTCGAAACTCGTGAACACCCATTTGAACTTGTTTGTTATCTACGCTGCGATGCATTGAAATTATACGGTCAAAGTAATGTCGTTCTCTAAACCACTGTTATGGTAACTGCAAATTTCTACCCACTTTTCAATGTACACAAAATAATAATATGTAATATTAATAGAATTATGTTCTGCACGCTAGTCTTAAATTTGTTTTTATATAACTTATCTCATATAAGTGAATTTTGTAAATTCTTTATGAGAAATAAATTTCTTATACCACATATTCTATTCAATTAATTTCATAATCATTTTCCTTTTGTAATGATTATATTGAATGGCATTATTATATATTTTTTTTATTATATTACTATAATAATATTCATGTTTTAATAGAAATAGTAATAAGTAGATAATAATAACTCTAGATTAAATAATATTGCGATTTTACAATTTGACTAATAGAGCCATCAAAATAAAAATAAAAAATGGCAAATAAATATTAAAATTGATTGATTTAGAACATTGACATTATATAATTATAATTGGTATTATAAATCATCATGTAAATATTCGTTTACAGTGTAATAAGAGCGTTTTCCAAAAAAAATACCGGGGTAGCTACTTTCTCAAAATATGAACTTTTGGGGTTTTTCTGGCTCAGAATCGTTTGTACATTCGAACCTTATACGTAAAAAAAGTGTCCCAAAATTTGTATGGGATTTTTTTCTTTCCACTACGTCACGTTCATACAAACACAATGTAAAATGGTGACGTAATGGAAAAAAAAATTGGGACACTTTTTTTTACGTATAAGGTTCGAAAGTACTAACGATTCTGGGCCAAAAAAACCTCACAAGTCCATATTTTGAGAAAGTAGCTACCCCGGTATTTTTTTGGAAAACGCTCATAAGATTTTCTCAATCAGTATTTTTTTTTAATTTATTTACAAAAACTGTATGTATCTCTTTCCTCTTCCATTATTTCTCTTGGCAACTTATTATAGATTTTTATGGACATTGCTAGGGGGCCGGTTGAATGCAGTTTGAGGCGTGATGTTGGTAGCATTAGTCTATTGTTAAATCGTAACGCATACCTACTGCATGCATCTTCTCGTTTGGAGTAGAATTCAGGGAATTTCCGGGTAAATTTACAAATTTCGAGGATGTATATGCATGGAATGGTGAGTATGTTATGTTTTATGAAGGAAGGTTTACAACTGTCTGTAAATATGTTTCGTATTTACCATTATTCAGAGTAGTTTCTTTTGTAAAGTGAAGAGGTTTGGAGCGTCAGTACTGTTGCCCCAAAATATAACTCCATAGTTAAACCAACTAAAAGCGTACGCGTTATACGTCATTCGTCCTGTTATTAGGTCTGTCGTTTTTTGATTTCGCGTAGGGCATAAATCAATTTTGAGATTTTGCTTTTGATGTGTTGTATGTGTGCTTTCCAACAGATGAGTTTGTCGATTACTATACCTAGTAATGTGAATGTATCAACAACTTCCAATTTGGTGTCATTATAGGTAACATGTAATATTTAATGATTGCTTTTGGTATGGGTGAAAGCACATGAGTTTTATCTTTAGGAAATTGATCTCGAGATTGTGTTCGCCTAGCCAATCTGTTACTTGATTTAGTATGCTGTTTATTTTCTTATTCAAATTCGTATTGTCTTGGCATTTTGTGAGGATAGAGATGTCATCGGCAAACAAGATGCATGTTTATTTGATAATTTTTGGCAAGTCGTTTATGTAGATCAGAAACAGGAGGAATCCGATTACACTTCCCTGAGAGATGGTTGCGTTGATAGTTTTGACGTCGGACTGCACGTATTTTATTTCACCCGTCTTAAAATTGTTCTAATTCTAGTAGTTGTTGTCTATCCCTTAAGTAGCTTCTGAGCCTTTTATAAGCCATCCCACGTATTCCTATGCCATGTAATTGTTTTTAGGAGTATATTGTATTGCACTTTATCGTACGCTTTCGTCATATCCAGTAACAATGCAATACCGTATTGTCTTGCGTTAATTATGTTTAGTACTTCTTGTATGTACTTATACACTGCCAGTGTAATGGATCGTCTTTTGCGAAAACGGTTTTGAGCTTCGTCGAATATTTTTTATTATACCGTCGAATATTTTTCTCGCGTCCCTAAAGACAGACACACGACACACCAGCTCGGCACCGGAACGACACCGCCTTACCTCATCGTTTCGCCGCCATGCAGGCGCTTGGTTTCTCGGTTTAAAACATTAATTAGGCAACGCAAACGCGACCGGGACGCTTGTCACGTTAAAAGCAACTTACACTAAAGGCTCTGCCCGGTGAGGCAATATTGTGAAAGGAGCAGCGCCGGCGCAGGCTCGGTGGGCAGCGCCACGTGGGTGGACCCGTTCCTGCCCAGTTTATCTTACAACCTTGTAAGTTGCAGCGTAATCTGGAAAGGCAGGAATTTAGCACCGCTTAAAGTTTCATCCTCTTAAAATTTATGGGATTTTCAAAAAAGGTTTGGCAAGGCAAGAAATACTTATCTTATTACATGCATAACTCAAATACCAAATACTTGTAATTATACTTGTAATTAAAAGTCGACTATGTCATTTTTCGGCAGTATCGCTAGCTCAGATTATTTGTAAAAATCTTTTACTTAATGTACCAACATTCAGATGCATTTAGTTTAAAACTTCACGTTGTCCTTATCTGAGTTATTTCCGTGACGAGTTCCGAGTTTTCAAGAATTGCCTTGTTTTCAAATCAGGTGCGCTAACATTGCATTCGAAATCTTGCCCTCCAAGGCATTATGTTACGACATCGCTTGTATTCTACCGCAGTGGGAGTGTTTGACCAGGTCGGTACCGAGAACCACAAGGTATTTGACCTACACCATACTATATGCCCGAATAATACGGAACAATTTATTAATATTACTACAAGGAACAATTCACACATTGAACTTGTCACTGATATCACAAACGACTATCCACTAATAGACGATCAGTTTTAGCTAACTTTAAACTAACCAGTTTGAATTGAACGTGTAGCGGCCTATAAAACGAAGTCTTCCCACACGCTCGCTTTTCACTGTCAGCCTGTAACTGACCATTTGTGGCGCGCGTTATAGAAATGCATGGTCATAAACTGCTTGCGACGCTCACGTCAAAGCGGTCAAAGTGTGAGTTCGCCGAACTGTGCACGCTGGTGTGGTCGTAAACGCATTATTGTTATAACTACGCGCTACTCTAGGTACCTACATATCTCCATCTATGCATCTAATCACGTTTTATAAAGTACAAAATGGTAAGAACTTGCGTAATATAGGTACTAGTTTGTTTCATGTATTTTATCCGCGATTGGTATAGTGTTATTACTTCTATGGCGGTGTATTGCAGATGATTTTCCTTTCTCAGTTGTCTAATGTCGGATCCAACTATGACGCCCGTAGTGACATATGACGTTACTGTCCCGAAAGTATTGTTATATTGCGACAGCGCAGCGCCAGCGCTGTGGAGACTGCCTGCGCTCGGATTGTCTCCATTATGTTATGCGCCATATGTTTACATTCCCATAGGAGTTTGTCGACGTCAAACGCGCTTCCATAACATAATGTATGGGACAGCGCGCAGTATTAGCTTTACAGTAGTTGATTATAAATGTAATAACGTTGCGGGTTAGGTATAAGCAAGGTGCACCCATTAGAAGTAATTTACTCTATCATAACGAGAAGATGTGATGTGTAGAAGAAATATTTAAATATTCACCATTTGAGTAATTATGTTCTTTTCAACATCTTAAAATGTAGACTACATGAAGGATCGTTTTCTGTAGATTATACTTCCGAAATCAAAACATTATGAATTAGTGCAAAACATGTTTGCTACGCGAGCAACAGACGGCAAGCGTAGCAAGTTATGCAAGCACACGCGCGCGCTCGCGGGACATCCTTCCGGCGGTTTTGGACCCTAACAATCGGTTAACACGTGCCGAGACTTTATAAATAGCCCCAGAGACAGCCACTAATATTAAATGCCGACAAAACGTGAATAAAACGCCAGCCCCCTTGTTTGTGAACACAATAATGATATGGTCCTAAAGTCGCCTTATACTTAGATTAGCTGTATTTTACCCATTTGAATTAAAAGTAAACGGATGACGTAGGTGATTTCTTTACGACTCAATCGCTTCATTAGGGGAAAAATGGCCAAAGGCTAAGACAAACTATCAACATCATGATAAATCAATTAAACTCAATCTCTGAGACAGACATTAGACACTAGTAGCTTAGCGAACTTGGAGCGTGGTCGTAACTTGCGATACATAACCTCATATCATATATAGGTCTAAATACAGTAAGTAAAATTATTGATGAAATTGTGAATTGTGATGGCATGCCATCCGCATTAGGCGCACGCAGGCAAAAACATGGCGGCCGTCTGCAGCGAAAACAACAGCGACGCCGCGCGGAACCGCAACTTCTGCTATTCGGTCGGACCAATCCACCACGCGTTTAAATATTCACTTTTCGTATGGGCCAAAAAAAGATATATATGTATAAGTTTAAGTAAATTTTATGTGAGCGGTTCCCACATATAATGTAGCATCCCACATGATAATGGCAAACAGATTAATTTATGAACATTTTGAAAGCTGCCGTGTGGTATTTGAAGTATAGGTAGCACTAGACTTCTAGGCGTGCTATAATTCCTTGGACTTGGAACGGTTCATAGGATTTGGGAAGCCGTGTCATCATTTTATTCATTTAAATGTTATGAAGTTTGAATGAGTAGTGGTCTAGTTTATTATGCATGGCATCTATTTTATGTTAATAACCGCGAGCAGTTCTCAATTGATACCGAGCCCGTATCTGTTACAAGGACGAGCTCCACAACATAATTGTATAGCTACAAGTACCTACCTACTTTAATTAAGTGGTGGACAGATACGCCGCGTTGCTACAGCTACGTCTTGTTACGGCATAAGGACGCATTGTGCCATATTGTCATCTGTTAGATACTGCCGTAATGCGTTTGAACCGCAAATGTTATTTCTAACCTCCGCTTTGAAGTCTTATTTAGTTTGTGTAATACCCTACAGCGAGAACCTACTTCTAAATTTCAGCCATGTTGCTTTTTGCAATCTATGCAAAACTACATAAATACGCGTTAGACGAAATCCTTCGTGTACCTATGTATATAATAAGATGGATGAAGATAAATTGTGGACGGCCGTTTGCTCAGTACCCATGCACATTACACAATATTACAATAGAAATAACAACAGTATACCTCTGCGTATAATCCAATAATATTTGGTAGATGTAGGTATATTGTGCGTACAGTCGCGTGTTGTTTGTTGTAAGATCTGTTTGTTGTTTAAATAATATGGATTCGATTTAACTCGTATCTGGTACAACTAGCTCTGTAATGTACCGCAGGCTTGTTGTTGTAAGTACCTAAGTAGTTTATAATAATAATAATAAATCATTTATTTTCAAGTAACTTTTACAGACTCATAATGGTTAGTATCTACTTATAATTATGTTAATATCGGCTTATCTCAATCTTATACTACAACTATACTAAATGGTTGTGTTTCTAGAAACACCTACACAGCGTTTTTATACATAATAGGTGCTCCTAGGAACATGCATATCCTCACAATGCCTTAAAAAAAATGCGTGAATATGCACGTGCCTAGGATCTTGTAAGCATTAAACTCAGTTATTGAATGTTGCCTATAGAATATCACATTTTCATTCCACCGAAATGATTGATTTGGATTTATAACTCTTTCATTAAGCTGTGGCACTTTGTTGCGTATCGTGGTCTCCGATTGCAATGTTATGACGACTTGTAAACGGCACTGATCCAAGTGGAAAGTTATACATTATACACTTTTAGCCCTTGTCTAGACTAAACATGTGCCCGGAATGCATGCATTGAGGTTTTCAGATTTGATTTACAATAAAATTATACATGCAAATAAAAGTATATTTTATCGCAATTCCTCCTCGAACAATGTCAGCAGAGCGGGATCTAGTGTAAAATAAGGAGTTGTGTTTCAAATTCATATCAGACACAGTCGCTACAAATCGTGCAGATATCGCTCGTGACTTGCTTGCATATTCCTTAGGGTACACCGACAAAGGTACCTTAGCCACATACTTAATGACTTAGAGGTACACAAGTACAGCAACGGGTTGAGACACCACATTAAATTACCGTGTTTTAAAAAGCTTCGGTCGCGGTGTAATATAATCTTGCTACTTTAAATCTCCCGAATGATTTAAAATTGGTCGAACTAAGTCTATAACCGTGTTAAAAATGTTCTCTTTAAAATATGTAGAACAAAAAATTCTCATCAAAACTTTTAACTTCTCCAATCAAAATCTTATTTGGAATTTTTAAAAAAAGTCGTGTTTGTTATCTGCTTAAAGGGCCGATTCTTAATTACTTGTTTGCCGTTCTGATTCCCGGCCCATCGACTTAACGATCCGTCCGAAACGGCTCGAGCCCGTGACTGTCTGAGGACATTGTCTCTCTCAGCCCACGCACCGGAATAACTTCGGTTCTTGTTTGCTTTTGGTAATAATGGACCCACATTTACTCACGTATGGGGTTCCGAATGCCAGTTAATGAAAGGCCCATTTAAATATTGTATTTTATGAAGTATAAACACTATAGTAATGCCAACAAGATAATAACATTTACAGCTCGTGTCAAATTTATTTTACCTAAAAAGAGAGTTATACGTTAATAACTTCTAATTTCTTGGTTTGCAAACATCAGGGAAGTTTCTTGCCTGTGCTTAAAACATCAAAAACATCATCGTAGCTCGACGCAAATCATTCCTCCATCCTAGCTAGTTATTTATGTTTGTATCTGATGCTATAAACAATAAAACTAAATCTAAGATATGATACGACTGGATATGCCGTACGTATCCTATTAATATTATAATAATGGAAATAAAAGGGTCATACTAGCCCAAGTACGTGTGTGCACGTTTTATAACAGCGTTTGTACAGCTTGTGTTGAGTGCGACTTGGGCAGTACTGTATGGTGAGTCGAACATAGGTACTGGCCTTCCGAACCGAGCATTCCGAACCACCTTGGCGTGACAAGGCACCACGGCCACTCTAGACTCTTGCCTATGAAGGGGTGCAATCAGGCAGCAGCGATAGTTGCTCCGCTCGCTCGCCCAACTGACGGTAATGCATATTGACTGCATTACCCGGGCGTTTGTAGTTTGTACTGCAGTTGTAACTTTGTCCTAAATATCTACACGTTTCAGTAAGTAGGTAGATATGTATAGTAGGCATAACATGATAAATATTTTAATTTAGTTGCCATTTAAATCTGGATCCGGGAAGGCGTTATCGCTCAGAATGTTGTCCATAAATACCAACACCTATCAGAATTATGTGTACTTGACTCACTACGACCTTCCGCCAGTGTCATACGATTACAATACACGCCTGACAGTAATTTCAATAAAACCAGGCCGCGTCGGATTCACACACGAAGGGTTCCGTACCACTGGCGAGCATAAAACGCCTAAAACACATTTCTTGTGTGATATATCTTGTATATTTATGCTTCGAAACATAGTACGTATAAATTTCAAATGAACGTGAAATTACCTCATTCCTTTATCCAAGCATACTCGTATTATACGACCCACATGTTTATAGAAAAATATGTCGCATGTAGTAAATTGTTAGCCCACCATACATGGACCGTAGTTTCCTGCTTGCGACATTTAGCTGCCATGAATGGAAGTGGCTCGCACGTCTTTAAGCTAGCGCCATTCCTTTAAGTGCTTTGCGAGCTGCAATCTAAGACAATACGCTACTACCAAGTATATATGTACACTTATACATAAATTAACGTTGTAGAAAAATTAATGTAATGGTATGTACACTTGAAAAGCATTACATCTGCACTAAAACATTGGACAATCGATCGGGGATGTTATTTGCAATTTGGCTTACGGTACGTGTGCAGTTTGAAACACATCGATAACACAGCAAATCTGATTGTGATGCGTGATTCTGTATGTATATAAATTTGTCTTTTTTGAGGGAATATGCTATGGTAGTGTGAATGTTTCGACTAAATTTAAATTCCGTGAACTCTATTTGTCAACTTATTATTATAGGTGCGTAGGTTTATAATACCGAGTCAGCTTTCTAAATAAGCTTAACATGTATGTTTCTTTTTCAGATATAACTGAGAATGCCACTCCCATTGCCATCTTGAAGCAGCGGGTGAGTAAAAACTTTAATCAATCTCTTTCTCATTCTCTAAAACGTTCACTTTATTATTCTATTGGCTTGTACTGATTTGGTTGTATAGTGTGGACATTTTCAAGACAAGTAAGTTTACAAGTGATTACTTTTCTGTGGGTCTAGTGAAAAGGGGTACAAGTCACATATAACCTAGGTGCAAAAGAGCTTAAGTCATACAACAGAGTTGTGACCTTTTGTACCTGGTTTAAATGTGACTTGTACCCTTTTTCACTAGACCCACAGTTTTAGTGATTCGTATATTAGGGTTCCGTAGCCAAAATGGCAAAAACGGAACCCTTATAGTTTCGTCGTGTCCGTCCGTCTGTCAGTCCGTATGTCACAGGCATTTTACTCAAAAAGTACATGATGGATATTGATGAAATTTAGAATATAGGTGTCTTGTATGAGCCGCTACTTAGTTTGGTAGTTAAACAACTAAAATAAATATTTTTAGGGGGGGCACTCCATACATGTTACAGAAGCTAAAAAAAATGTTTTTCAGCAAATATTAACGTGTGGTATATAGTTCGACAGCTCTTTAAAAAAAACTATAAGGTTTCAAAGTAATGTTTTTGATTAAGTGAATATATTTGGAAATAATCGCTCCGAGAGTTGCGTAAATTGTGTCCCCCCCCCCCCTCTATCTTCTAAACCGTGTGTCCGAAAAATATGAAAAAAATCGCTTGCGCTTCTCAACAAAATGACGTAATTGCTATGAAGATACGCTCTTTTGTTGTTATACTTTTTTAACATCGTATTTTTTACCTTATAGTTACGGCTATGGAACCCTACACTGAGCATGGTCCGATATGCTCTTGGCCAGTTATTTTTAATTCGAATTATCATAAAATATAAATAATCAACGACCACTGTATCGTATATTAAATTATCAATGATGAAATCAAATGATCGAGAGAAAATAACGCTTATATTATAACTTACATAGCATTATAGCATTGAAGTTTAATTTCTCATCATCAATCATTATACTAGTTAGGTCTTGTATTTTTTGTTAGGTTGTATTCGAAAATATGGTCTCGTTATGCCGTTTTCCTATTCTTCGAGCATATATTGGAGTCCACGGACCGAGAGGCAGCATTCAGCAGGCTGCATAAGGCCGGACACTCGCGCAATTACGTTGTGAATGACGAATCTCTCCGGGGATCAGCAACGTTTACTAGGTATCGCGTTTCCATGGGTTGGCGCCATTTCACTCGACAGAAAGCTTTCACACCTTTTAAATGAAAAGTTCTAAATAGGTTGACAAAGGGTTACATACTAAATAAATGTAGAGGATCCGGTAGGGTAAAATAACTAATCTAAGAAAATAATTATGTACAAAAAAAATAAAAGTCACTTAGCGGTAGACTCTGAAATCAGTGCCTCGATCGAAGAGCTTTGCAGGATTTACCGTTCTATAACCGAAGTCATATAACGGTTCCATTGCATCTACTTACAGGTAGGTAGAGTCTGTGCGGAAAGAGAATAGGCGTGGCGAAAAACAGAACTAACCTAACCAGTATGGCCACAGAACAGAAAATACGGCACATACGGTAGAAAAGCATTTCAGCGCCCCCAAAATTAATCCTATTCTCTTTCTATTCCGCACAGACTCTATAATTTGTACTAGTGTTTTAAATAATACATTTTATTTTCCTTACGAGTCTGCTAAATGAAATATTATCTATCATATTGCATTATACGAGGGTGGGTTGATAAGTACCTGTCTTTAAGTACTTCTAGAATCTTGACATGCTCATGTTTCCGGCTATTGTATGACACATTATTTATAAGTATTTAGGCCAAATTTCAATACAGTCGCATCTTTATTCTTTGAATTATGGATCACAAACTGCACGATTCCGACGACGACGTGGACGTAACTATAAAAAAATTAAAACAGTTCGCCGCAAGATCCACACATATTTTTTTTATTTAATAGGTAATGAAAAAAATAATATTATGTCTATTTTTGGAGACTCTCTAACTGTTGTTCACAGTGTTTTTATTAGAATATAGATTTTTTTTTAAATAAGAGCCGATTCTTGACAGTATTGGCTCAAAATTGACACCGACTAATAAAACATATAAAAAATTGGAAACCACATGTCTAGTGATCAATGATGAAGATTTAGGTGATAGCTAAAGTCCTTGACTTACGTGTCTTAAACACATTATTCACAAGAACGAAATAACCGGTGTAATGAAATATTTGCTAACTACGGAACTTCACCGTGTGTCAGCTTTCCCAACTATTCTCTAAAGTTGAACACGGGTTTATTTATCGTATGCGTATGGCTTCCAATTGTACTACCTCTACCTTGTTAAAACCGAGTTTGCACTCATCCCAGTCTGCCGCCTTGCCCGTGTCATTGTTGTTAGTATGTTCGTTTTCGTATGCGGGGTTTACCGATATATTTCCGTTTTAACTTTTATAATGTTGTGCCTGTACATTGTTGTTTCAGGTATTTAATATCGTAATGTTATGTGGAATGCCATCTAAATGCTTAAGTTGGATCAAAAATGATAGTGAATATTCTTTAAATGTGTGGTCGAGCATTGCTCTTGTTTTACCGCAAGAGTAACACCGACGTGTCGTGTCGTTCCGTATTGTGTGTATAACTGTGCATCGGCGCTCCTCGGGCGTCGTTTGCATCTTACTGCATTTGTAAAATAACGGAACCCCGCCTTTTTTGGAATAGAATCGATTTACAATCGCTTAAATGCACGAAGCATTGCCCACTGGAACCCACTACCACACATGAATGACGAAGGCGACTAGAACGGAACGCGCTTCGATTGTTTAATAATTCAACGGACTATTACGCTATGCAGTCAATTAAACGTCGATTGATTTGGCCTGGCAGTCCCTCGTGGATGCAAATCGTGTGGCGTCGCCCCTCCCTTCCCAAAATTTAGCAATAAAGGATTCACTTGATCGGGTATTTCGGAGAGTTATGCAAATAGAAGGGAGAAACTGTTTCAGTGAGAGCTCTGCCATCCGCTCTAAATATAACCGGGCGGAGACAGCTGTTAGGGCGGGGGGCAGCGCGGGCGTCGACCCCAGCAACCCAGACCTTGTGCGCCGACCAGCGCGAACGACGGCATTCACCTGGCTTTTCCGCCGGCCAGAATCGACAAATCCGCCCAGCGAAATGACAAAAGCGCACACCACAAGCAAATACGTTGCTCGTAAGCAGGATTTCCTCGACACAAATGGATAGCCATATGAACAGGACAAGGCAATTTAAGACAATGTGCGAAGACAGGCGGCGGAACCCACCGACTGTCAGTTAACAGCATAAATGAATAAGTGTCAGTATGCATTACTTTGGCGGCTTCTGTCGATGTCTGCCAGAGTCGGGTCGTTAACGCTCGATTACGCTCACATGACGTTACAAAATCTGTTTGCAGGTCAATAGCACCGTTAGTTGAAGGTCTGGGCCGCACCGCTTTTCACCCACCACCCGTTCTCTTCTCTTCCACCCACCCTCACACCGGATACTATATCTGGCGCCCACGTTCCTCCACTCACCTTCTAGCTCTGAACTAATAGATAAGAAGGCGTTTGGGTAATGTCGAAACAATTATAAATTAACGTACTTGTTACTCTGCCAAGTACTTAAATACTTACCTATTATATTTTGTATTATAACTTTTATTTCAAATGGCTATCTCTGGTTTTAAATTAATGCTGGTTTAAACGGGACATGTAGTTGTAGGTACAGTAAGTATACAAACATTTTCTGGCATGTTGGTAAACAATGTTGTTTTCTAGTCCGAGTAAACGGACCATTTATTTATAATAATATTAGCCTGACAAAGCGATGCCCTAAAGCAGATAACGTTGATTAAAGTCGAGTACGTATTAAATTTTACGTGGAGAGTTGTACGGGGTGGCACTGCATGCATATCGCGAATATCGTGTGATCGATCCCTGGGCTTCTGATACGGCAAAAATGGCACGAGCAGTGAAAAAATGAATGTTATATGGCTATCACTTGTATCGTGTTGCCTAGAAAAATATGCCCTATCCTCCTATTTGTCCTCCTATTTTGGACAATATGTACCAGTTAGGCGAAAAGAAAAAAATGCGAATTTTTGAGTTGCAACGGCAGGTGGTGCAATCCCGTTCGCCAGCGCCGATCAATATCCCTCTCTCCCGCCTTCCGCGCTCCCGCCCGCCCCTCGCGTGCAGCACACCACCCAACACGACAAAGTTGCCAACCAATAATAATCATTATCATCCTTTACCTAATAAAGAAATGCCAAAGTACACTTGAATGATTTAATAGTAGGTATAACCACAAATTACCGGGTCCTTCCAAGCGGATGTTAAACTATCTCGCAAGGGACTATTTTTTTAAACGCCTTGCATTCATAAATATTTATTTACACCTATATCATAAATCCTCTATTATGCGTTCAGAACCCGTATATTATAATGACCACGGTTATTGCAACCAGTAGATAATGTAACATCAGTGTGTTATCAATGCCAGTGTTATATGAAAAATCATAATAACATCGAAATCGATTGATGCTATTATGAAAATCTATAGCCTTTTTTTATCTATAAAGTACTGAGAAGTTGAGACGACGATGTCCGTTCTTATTGGTTGCAAGACGGCGCTCATTATTAGTACATTACACAAAGTAAAATAAAGAAAGGCCGAGATCGTAGATGTTTGCGGCCCGAGCTGCAAGAGAGGGACGTAAATATGCGATCGAGGGTTTTCTTTATTACGTCCCGTGTTGCTTACATCATTTTATGTCTACACTTGACCAGAAACCGGGTTTTTCCGTATGGCCAGGTGTGGCATAAAAGTGCACTTTTTTAACTCCCGACGTCAAAAGAGCGATGTTATAAGTTGGACGCCGGTGTCTGTCTGTCGGTGTGTCTGTCTGTGGCATTGTAGCTCTCGAACGGAGGAACCGTATACGATGCGGTATTTTTTTACGTGAAAGTTGGTTTCTTTGCGGGTGTTCTTAGCTATGATTCGTAAAAATCGATCCAGCAGTTTGAAGAGTATCAGCCCTTTTCCGAAATGATGTAGAGCATTATCGGCATAAAATGAATTTTATTACCAAACTAAACATTTAAAAAGCGTGAAATAAATCTCAAAATTAAAAATTCAGAAAACCCCCGACCAAAGAAAAACTAAAAAGTAAAAAAAAAATTTACAACATACCTTCCTATCTATTCGCTTTTTATGTTTTAAGATAAGTTGTTGTCGGGAGACCTATTACATGCCCTGAGAAAACTTAATTTTACCCCTAAAGGGGTAATTACCCCCAGGTTCGGAACCACTGCTATAGTCGGACATGGCGGTGCAATGGCGGTCATTCTTCCCAGTTCCCGAACACATCACTGGGGATTTATAACATGTGAGTAGATAAAGTAATGTATGCAACTGATTAAACACTACGTTAGCCAAATGCAGACTTTGATCTGAAATCGATATTTGTTTATAACAGAACGGTCCTTTTGAACATATTACTTAACTTAAAAAAAAACGGGTGTTTTTCAACAAAAGGGTTTTTTCTTAGAATATTGACTTTTCAGGTATTTCTTACTCAGAACCGTTTATACATTTAAACCTAGGTAATACAAGAAAAACTGTGTTCCAAAATTTCCATTCCAGATTGACCAGATTGTCGTTTGTTGATCGTTATTGATGGAAGATTTTTTATTTCGATTTCTATAGGGAACACAACGAAGGTGCTGCCAACTGATGTCGCCAATCCGAATCTTGTACTCTATTATGCTGCCACATTAACGAGAAACGCCGTAATGATCGCGATGAAGGATGATTAATGTTAATGTAACCACTACTTACTATATTTGACATTTACATTTCCTCTACTGTCCGCATAGTGTATCTTTTGTCGATTTGGTGCTGCCACTTTGTGCACGTTCCCTATGGACGTGATGCACTGGAAACATAATTTTCTTTAAGTACAAAAATTAGAGACACAATTTTTCATGTATTAAGTTTGAAAGTACAAACGATTCTGAGCAAGAAAAACCCAAAAAGTAAATATTCTAAGAAAGGAAACACATAGACACTTTTTTTCAAAACACTTAAACTTAAAGCAATGATATTTTATAAAATATCATTGACTTAAACGTCTAAAATATCATTGACTTATAAAATATCAAAACGTCTCATTTTTTAGGCTTCCGTACCAAAATGGTAAAAAATGAACCCTTATTTTGAATGAAACGCTGCTGTCTCTGTTGAAATTCTCGAATATCTTTGATTTACGCCCCGCTCCCGACCGCCCGCTCAGTTGAAATGTTTCTGCGAATTTAAATCACCTTATCCCATTTCCATTTTATTTTATTCCATTTGGATTTTAATTAAATCGATTTTCCCGACGTCCATTCCATAAGACGGGCCTTCATGGCATTATCGAAAAGATTTATCCAATGTACCTTGCTTACAGATAAGTAGATACAGCCTACGACGCTAGTCGGGTCCATTTAACAAGAAAACCAGGTATGTTCTTCCCAAAATCTGACATGCTGATGACACGTTACTGTTGCCATTAATTAAGAGCTTCCGTAATTTAAGAAAATGTCACCCATTACATAAGTAATCAGTTATGAAATAAATTACCAGCCCGCGGAATTATTTGTTACATGTTATTTGTGAAAAGAAAACTATCAAATGTTATTAGCTCAACATTACTTTTCTTTAGAAGTAAATAAATGAAGAAACGCATTTTAATTGGATAATTCATTTTAACAAAATGGCAACATATCAAGCTTGTGATGTTAGCATTTCTGAGCTCAAGGAAGTTATCATTGTCAGTCTCGGGAAGAACAGACCTGGTTTTCTTCTACCGTGGTCGGGACCAATTATTCTCACGTATTTAGGCTTTATTCAACAGAGCACATATTTTATAACGATGTATGTACCTTTCCAAAACATTAAAAACTTAACTTTATTATTTGCTCCTGTTAAAGGCGACACCCGTATTTATATCATTTTCTAAATCTTGACAATTAAACAATTTATTAATTGATCGCCTGAACCTAAATCTTTCCTCCCTTTCGCGCTTTTTACATCCAGATTGATCTGCATCTTTATCTCACCATCACTTGTTTTGTTTGGCCTCCCATTCTTCTTGTTTTTACGGTTCCGTACTAAAATGGTAAAAAAGGAACCTTATGGTGCGACTCTGTCTATATGTCCGTCTGTCACAGCCAGATATCTCAGGAACTACTGCTGCTATCGATGAAAATTGGAATAAGTAATATTAAAAATCGCTAACCCGAGTCTATTAGACATAGAAAAATTCTTGTATTTTTTTTTTTACGGGGGCTGAAATGGGAAGTTAAAATTAAAAATACGGCTATTATATCAAGTGAGGTATCAAATGAAAGGGCTTAATTGGTAGATTCCAAAACCATTTTTTTTTAATCATGTACTTTTTGATTTAGGTAGAATGAAAAGCGGTCAAAAAATACCATTCCCCCTATTATCTTCAAAGTTACTGAACTGAATCTGTAATAATTACCAATTATTAATATCATCCTAAATATTACAGGAAATATTTTTACTAAAAAAAACCCGACCGCGGTGCACTTTAGAAGTGCATAAAATCCGCCATTTTGTTTATTTTAACGAACATCATACCCAGTGACACTCGCGCCATCAAGACAAAACTAATGATGTATCATTTATCAAAATCGGTTGTGCCGTGGAGTAATTACGAGCGGACACAGGAACGGACATACATACATACAGGTCAAACACATAACCCTCCTTTGGGCTTCGCCGCAGTCCGGTAAAAATATAACGGTTTTCCTAATTTGCACCGTTTTATTGAAATTTGCAAAAATCGTAACACATACCTACTAAACGAAGCGTCATACAGTTCTTCTTGAACTATTCACGTATCTACTAACGAATTTGTACGGAACCCTCGGTGCGCGAGTCCGACTCGCACTTGTCCGGTTTTTTTTGAGCAGCAGTTTTGGCAGCCACACTGCTAAACGTTTTGTTCGTCAGTTATTATTTAATTTCCATACTTAATTAGTATGTCATGCCCCTGCCTGATTACATTTAATTCAGGCAACTAATTCTATTCTTTTACGTGCTTATTTTTGTTTCACCTCTAAACATACATCATCAATATAAAACCCGTTCGCTTTGCGGTTGAATATCGCCTAAACTAAATAGTATAAGTGCACAAATTATTATTATGTTATGTATTACATGAATAAACCATGTATTTAACATAATACTCCCTCGACCGTGGTCGATACTTGGGTTATAGTACCTATAAAGGCACGTATAAAATTTCGCTAAACATTCTTAGAGAGTTTATAATTATATTACGAGGGTGGTGTCAGGGTAAACCTGGCCCATCGACCCGCACTGCGAGGAACGGCCGCATTTAGCCAACGGCGACCCACAGATAGCGTCCGGGCTGATAACTCGCACGCGACCAATCACTTTAATGTATTTTATGCCACACCTGGCCATAAAGTGACTTTTTCCGCACGCTGCGCGTACGGAAAAAGCCGCTTTCTGGCCAAGTGTAGACATAAAATGATGTACACAACACGGGAGGTAATAAAGAAAGCCCTCGATCGCATATTTACGTCCCTCGCCTGCAGCTCGGGCCGCAAACTTATGCGATCTCGGCCTTTCTTTGTATTACCACCCTAGTTATGTAATGTACTATTTCATCACACTTGCTCGAAAATGGTGTCATTACACGTAGGTTCTGTGGGACGTAAATGACCTATTACGCCCTAGGGCGTAATGGTTTTCTTTTTAAATTTGAAACGTTGGTTCTGTTTTACTCTTATTTGTCATGTTCAAAGGAAACGCCAACATACTTTTTTAACTTTTATCACTGAAATATTTATTTAAAGAGAACTGTTATTGCAAATACATATTTCGATAATAATAACTAAATGTTTAAATAGTTTATTTCAATATTTTGCAAATATAAATTCAACCGTTTTAGGTCTTTACCGCTATGGTTTCCGAACGTGACTTGACATTCGCATTGTCTATGGATATATGTCACTAATGTCAATGTCTGTTTTAAGATTTTATTTAGGTGAAGTAAGGTTATTTTCTTTAGATTTCCTCACAAGTGTGATGAAAAACATTGTGTGGGCCTTGAATTACAAACTCGTGTTATTAAAGCCCTTGGCTTCGCCTCGGGCTTGTAACAAATACTCGTTTGTAATTCCTTAATTACCGCCCTTGATACACAATGTACTAATTATGCCACACCTGGCCATAAAGTGGGTTTTTCCGCACGCTACGCGTACGGAAAAAGCCGCTTTCTGGCCAAGTGTAGACATAAAATGCTGTACACAACACGGGAGCACTGTGAAACTAGGTACAGTACAGGATTTTCCCGCTGCCACAATATCTATGCCGTAGTTTCGTAGATGTCGCTTACTCCGTATTTTAACGAATGATAAAAACAAAGTGGTGGCATTGCTTTTATGACTCTACACCGTAATATTATCATTCAATAATTCTTATTGCGAAAAAATATTTTTTTTCTTGTTTTTCTAACTAAACAAATCAGCAAAAACATCTGTTGATACAAGCACGGAGTACTTAATTAAAGAGTATTTTGGTGTAATCGGGTGACAAATAACGAGTAATTTCCCAGAATTCGTCAATGCGGAACGGAAGTTACTACACAATTATCTAACGCTGCTCAGTTAAGCAGATGATTGTGCTTTAGGCAATTAAGAGTATTATCCGTGTCAAATCGTAATCCGTTTATACCAAAGAATCATCAGGTAGAAACTGTTGCTAAGCAATTAAAGAATTACAGAAAAGTAAGTCAGCGTGCAATCGCTGTGGATTCTTCGCTAACTGCTAATAAACGACTTCCTGATCTTGAGTAAACTTTGCTGAACATGCTACGCGGAGACCATGCGTGCTGTTAGGGTTCTCACTGTAGCGAAATATTATTTATGCCACACCTGGCCATAAAGTGTCTTTTTCCGCACGCTGCGCGTACAGAAAAAGCCGCTTTCTGGCCAAGTGTAGACATAAAATATTTTACACAACACGGGGGGTAACAAAGAAAGCCCTCGATCGCATATTTACGTCCCTCGCTTGCAGCTCGGGCCGCAAACATCTGCGATCTCGGGCTTTCTTTGTATTACCA
This sequence comes from Eudemis profundana, assembly GCA_947034925.1. Classification (NCBI taxonomy): domain Eukaryota; kingdom Metazoa; phylum Arthropoda; class Insecta; order Lepidoptera; family Tortricidae; genus Eudemis; species Eudemis profundana. The sequence continues at coordinate 36,835,708 of OX344794.1, forward strand.
CCCTAGTTGTGTAATGTACTATTAATTCCATCAAAAACATTACATGTAAAAAGATGCAAGTCACGCAACGCAGTCCTTTTACAATAAAAAAGTTTTGAGATGTAATGTTAGACCAAGTCAGTACGGGGGGGGGGGGGGGGGGTGTCCACTGAACTCGATTCCCACCGACTTCCTCCTCCACCGTTAAATAATAGGCCAGTCGGTGGGAATCGAGTTCTGTGGACACCCCTCCGGTACTGACTAGGTCTAACATTACATCTCAAAACTTTTTTGTTGTAAAAGGACTGCGTTGCGAGACTTGCATCTTTTTACATGTAATGTTTTTGATGGGATCTCATTTCTTTTTGTAAGGGGTCTTCCAATTTGAACCGCAAAACTTGTAATCGCATGTATTTGTATAGGATTACAAACTTATGTGTGCAGTTGTGACTAAAATTACAATATTTTAGGTTTTCTAGGACTTGACAGGCTAAAAACTAACTAAGTTTAAAATTTGGAGCTTGTAGGTCTGCTAAAAGTACCTTAGAATTATGATGATCATCAGTCAGTCAGTGACAAAACTAAGGAACTTTGACGAGCAATAGTTCTTAAACTACACGTTCAAATTGATTGATATTGAGAATATATTTAAGTCTTATTGTGCCCTACATATCCCTGAAAATTCAGGGTTCTAGCTTTAGCCAGTACAAAATTACGGGAGGCTGAAAATGGCCTGAATGGCTTCGAGAAAAGGATGGTACGGCCGTGCCTTTTTTGCTCGACTTGGCGGTGGCACTGCCGTGCCCCCAGATTACCTAAGGTCAAACGGGGCAAGAAAGCCGACAGGGTAAGCGCGCCTACTTACCATAAAAAATATCGAAAAGTACAGATATTGTACTACAAACGACATCTTACAACCACGCAACTAACTAAAACCGGGTGGTATTTTTATTTTTTGATATTTTTATGGCGCTTACCCCGTTGGCGCACTTGCCCCGATTGACCTTATATGAAGAATTTTAAAAAAGCGTAAATAAGTAAATAAATATACGAAGTGTAAAAAGAACTTGAGTATTAGAAAAAACCTAAGTTTAAAAAATAAGCTTTTGATGAAAAATAACTATCATAAAAATAATCAAAATTTATCATCAAATTTTTTTAAATTGAAATCATCCATGAAAACAAAACTTACCAACCTAATTTCGACTAAATGCTAGCATTTGCCATCGAGGAGTTTCAGTCCATATCTTGCCTCCTTCATTCGATTACCTCGAGAGTGTCATAATACATAATATTGAATTATGACCATACATAAGTATGCCAAATTTCAGTTGAATTGAATAATATTGGCTAAAGATTTTGAAACGGACAACTGACTTATACAGGATGACTTCTTTTTCGTGATACAGGATAATTAAACCTCAATCTATCCATGATTTTGAACAACTTTTACTACAATTACAACTTTTACATTTTGGTCTACCTATTGATGACCTTTTTGAACTATTGATGACCTGTTTACTATGAAACAGTTAATTTTTTTTTTGCATTTACAAAGTTGACCCCATAGTAAAAGTTGATCAAAATCATGGATAGATTGAGGTTTAATTATCCTGTATCACGAAAAAGAAGTCACCCTGTATACAAAGATTGCGATATAAAAATAAAAGTTTGTAAAAATACGAGCCAGCTTTCATATCTCCTTTTCCTTTAAAGTTAGTGACACTGCGTGGTTGAGCAGTAATTTACTTTTTTCAAACATGGCATGAAATGTTGACATTACGTCCCTAAAAATAGGCCGCAAAGTACCTCGTTTCCGGTGCGGCTTGACACTTGGCAATTGAAATGGGGTTGCCGGCCTCGTAACTATCTGGCCTCGCTTCGCTCGGCCAGCTATGTATTCGGCCGGCAACCCCTCACTTCTCGGCCTCTGCAGTAATGTACTATTTCTCAAACATGGCATGAAATGTTAACATTACGTGCCTAAAATAAAAATAAGCCGCAAAGTACCTCGTTTCCGGTGCGGTATTTTTTTTTTAATTCCATTCCACATTTATTTGGGCCACAGCATCACGGCATACAGCCATTAAAAAATCAAAAAACGATGTTTGCTATATTTTGCAGTCTTTTTTATTTCAAATTGACATGAACATAACAAATAACACGTTATAAACAATTTTAAATTGCAATTTTAACAACACGAATACACATTTAAAATATTTCATCTAAATATTCGCGGTAAAAATGTGAACTGAAACAGCTTTTGCATTGTCTATGGATATAATATGTCACTAATGTCACTTTCTGACAGAAAGTTTGTGTTATAAAATATTAAGTAAGGTTATTATAGTAAGTTTATTTATTTCATTGCATATTTGAGAAAAGCACTATACATACCTCGGCCGGAAATGGGGTTGCCAGCCTCGTAACTATCTGGCCTCGCTTCGCTCGGCCAGCTATATCGATACATTTAGACTCAAAGGGCGTAAACGCCATTAGAACCTGCGGCGTTCACGCCCTTTGAGTCTAAAGGTATCGATATGTACTCGGCCGGCAACCCCTCACTTCCCGGCCTCTGCAGTAATGTACTATTGCGGAAATATAATATTGTTGTATATTTTATAGCGTCATTTCAATGTAACGCTTTTCTCAAGTGCTGTGATATTTTCTACGAATAAAAGTCCTCTTGGAAGTAAAGCCTCAAGCCGGCAGCCCTGAACGAGTGGGAATCGCGTTGCTGGCGCTAATAGCTATAACCGACTCGTTAGGCTCGCACTCGGTCTTTCGAAGAATTCATTTTAATTAAGACCCCACTCTCCCCTAAGTTATGAAATTCCTTGTTATTCAGCCGTTTAACGAGAACGTGAACGCATTCGGCCGGTGTACGTGATAATGCAGCTATAAATACTATTCACATTGTTCTAATTGTACGACGGTGAAATTGAGTTATTCAAAAATGGCAATGTTTTGTTTGTAAATAAAAGATATTAAAAAACAATGAAACCGCCTCTCCGCCTATGAGCAGTTTGACTTCCGTATTACGCAGAATTAATGAAGATGCCTTAGAAAATGCCTGTCGTTTCCATTAAAAGAGACTAATTAATGAGTCATTTTCAAAAAAATTGTACACAATTAAGGGATTTAATTAAAACAAAACTTAATTTATTCCTCTGTGTTACGAAAGTTACCCATATACATAGTTTGTATGCCTAACTTTCGTAACACAGAGGAAGCGATCGTGATTTTGTTTTTATTAGGCCCTTAACTAGGTACAATTTTTTTGAAAATTACTCTAATATTAAATATTACTTAGTCATTTTTACAAATTTTGTAAGAAACCATTGTTATTAGAAGAGTTGATACAGTTGCAAACTTTATTCTCGTTCTCTCAAAACGTAATAGGTTGCCTTCTATTAAACACCTTAAATAAATAATAAATGCTAGATGTTTCTACTTATTTAAAAAGGTAATAAATAAATAAATATTAGGGGACAATCTTACACAAATCGAACTAGCCCCATAGTAAGCTCAATAAGGCTTGTGTTATGGAAACTAGACAACGATATATTTAATAGATACAAATACTTAAATACATAGAAAACATCCATGACTCAGGAACAAATATTCGTGCTCATCACACAAATAAATGCCCTTACCGGGATTCGAACCCAGAACCTCCTGCTTTGCTTCGTAGGCAGGGTCACTACCAACTAAGCTAAAGCGGTCGTCAAAAATAAAATAAAAGCGGTCGTTAATATTATTTTAAATACCGATCAGATATCGGCTATGCTGCTTGTTCCAAAGAGAACGATTACAACTTTTACAGAGCCTTAGTTATAAAGTTAAGTAACTAAACCTCTAGAGCTGAGGCTATTGGTTAATGTATGTATGGTCACGTGCGGCGCGGACCCTTCGCCCATTCGTAGATCTGTAAAGTATTAAGCTTAAAATCCAAATTATCCTGCATACAGTTTTAACACAACACCTTGGAGTTTAATTTTAAACAACTCTTCATAATTTTCATTAGATAATATTCTTTTCCTTTTTACTATCTTTACCGACGTATGAGGATGGATGGTAGCGTAGGTAATTCCTAAGTCTTTCCTGGAAAGTTATAATGAAATGTACATTTTGGGAGGGAAAGTACGTATGTGTTAAAGTTGGTCAGATAAAATCGTGTAGTAATTTTGCTGAAAATATTACTGATAATCGCGATATACAAGTAGTTAAATTCTTGCTCGCTGTTTCGACGAATGCTCCTTTTATGGAATTTTAATCCGCAAAACACACTCGCAATATATTTTTTACTCTCCCAAATTTTACGATTTAGACACATGCCATAGCTACAAAATAGTTTTATATTTTTATTTTCGTAGTATTTACCAGGAAAAACCAATAATCAATCAGTTTTGTATAGTTGGTTGGTATTTGCAAGTTGATAGGTTTACGCGGACTATAGTTTTCTGCAACTCGACGCGCACCAACTTGCGCCTATTTTAGGATTATCTAAAATACGCTATAAACAAAAGACGAGTGTAAAGAGCTCCAGTGTTTCATCTATAGATATTCCATATATATGTCGCGGCCAACTAGCTTAATTAGTTATTTGGTTAGCTGCCTAGCCTTTTCATTAAACACATTCCTTATTTTAGGTTAAGTTTGTTAGTCAGCTTTATGTCCCTCAGAGCAGAAATAGAAGCCCCGTGCAGCGGGGCTTCTTCGACCTGCTGGCGGGTCATTGTTTAGTGAAAATGTTAGGCAGTTAACCAAATGGCTGATTAAACCAGTTGGCTGCGACATATAGATAGATAGATAGATCATTAGTTCCAAGTTGATTTCATTCTCCATGTACTTATTTGTTTCGTTTTTCAGAACATGAATCTAATTTTGCAAGGAGGAATTTATTTTCCTAATAGCAATGAAAGGATTCATACTCAAATATAAGAGTATAAGACCAAGAACACATCTAGGCCAACATGTAATGTAATGTAATAGACGATATTGGATGCACGGGTATCGCATAACGATTGTAAACTAAAATATAGGACGATACATAATTTAACCTTAAGTTAACTCATTAAGAGCTAAATTCGAGTGGGTTAATAGCGTTACTTTTTATACCCGTACATCTTCGCATTAAAATAACCCGCGCTTGCATCACACTGCACATGCAAGCCTTATACATTATACAGTGCAGTTTTACGGGCGAACACAGAATCGCCGCGCCGGCCGGGTACAGTTATATTACCCAAACACATTTTTTCTCAGAACACGTTTCACCTTATTTTCGTAAAATAGCCGCTTTATTGTTTGCCTTGCCCTTAACATTACTTCATGTATATTCCTCATATTCCTGTAGTAGAGAAACAAATGGCTACAACTGGCCTCCAGACTATTTATTTTAACATACCTATTATATTTAAGAAAATTTCAATCCAAAAGCAAAAGAAAACAAGTTTCAATTCAGAAATATAGCTAAGTACTAATACGCACTTCCCAAAACAATACATACTTCTTATACAACGTGTTACACGACCAACTGAAAACCTGAAAACTGTTTATTCAGAATCAAGAAGGTCTAAAAGTTACGAGTGCACACACTAATATCATTGGATACACGGATTTAAAAACAAATACTGAAGACTAATTCAGAATAATATAAATCAGTTGAGGTGTCTGAGGTTTTCAATAGGTGGTGTAACACGTTGTATGTATATGTCCGTACGGTACGTTATCCCCTTTTTTTTCAACAGGTTAGTTTGAAACCACGTACAAAATTTTGCCTGCATTATCGAACATCGTTATATGATGGAACTAAGAGATATGTACTTGAGTTTTTTTTCTATTTTAAACAGTGAAGTTCGTTTGTTTACTGTCATGGGTATATTGTTTATTTGTTTATTTAAGTACATCCACATCGTATTTGTATTACAGCGCTTGCATTATATTAATTGCTGCGGGTATTTACACCTGATATACACAACAATTACGGAGTATAAAATACTTAGCTCCACAAATAGTGATTTTCTCGTCTGTGATTCACGATACACGGTAAGTATTTGGAGAATGAGATGATGTGTAGAATGCTTGTAAACAAACCGAGATGGTGGGAGTTTTGGCAAAGCGTCTTGCATGAGTCATTTACCCGAGGGCAGTAAACCTCGTGGAAGGCGTTCGCTTTTCAACCTAAAGTAGTCAGTAGAGAGTATAGATTGCGCCCGCTGCAAGCCAGGCGCCAGGCATCGGAAACCTGTGACTCGGAAATTATGTAGAGTGAAGTCTTGCATTTTCTCGCTTTTCCCGTCGCGGCGCCTCGGAGGCATTAGTCAGACGCATGACGACATGACGTAATCCACATATTTACTATATCTATCATAGTGGTGGCGTCACCGAGACCCATATGAGCACTTTATTCATTCATTTAAACGTTGTCAGCCGGTGCAAACATGTAATAACGCGATATCATTTATGTTGAGAATCGTTAAACGAATTGAGTTGAATGTGAGTCGATTGTGAGTGAATTACCAGTCGCCCTTGTCGGTCGCGTCGGAGTCAGCGTGCGTTTGTAGTGAACTGTGCAACATCGTCGGCGCAAGGGTCGCTTGTGGCCTTGTTGATATTGGATAACCGCTCGTTGCAACGTCTCACCATGTTGGAAGGCCCCTGCTTACTCTGAGGCCTACATTGCGAATGTCTTCAGGTAGGCCGCTTGTATGTGATATACCTTCTCTACCATACAGTACGCATTTGAAAAAACAATACTCTACTACGTTGATCTCCAATTGTGATATCATAAAATATTATGTTTCTCAGAACCATATTTATACATACAAACCGGCTTTATATATAGGTATTATCGATCGGAAAAGATCTCCACTTGCGAGATTATTGATCATTTATTCAGGCATAGGTATTGTAAAAGAAATCAAATATTTACTTATGTGTTTCAATTCCACGTAGATAATATTAATATAGCTAAGACACGACACCAAAGTTACATTAAAATCATTCTGTTAAATTAGAATTGCAAAGTGGTGTCATAACACATTAAGTCAATGATTTGATAATGATAATGTTCTATTGTGTGTGTTATTTGCATTTATCTACAAAGCGCCGTGATTCAAATAATTAATTATATAGCCTCACATATACGCGTGGAACTACAGTTTTATGTTCGATTGGCACATATATGCAAACTTCTGATAAAATTCATTACTGTAGTTTGTTAACTATACCTATACTTGCTTATTATTACGAATACAGTCCCTCTTAGAGCCTCTCGAGAATGTTATCATTTCTTTACCAAATGTCCGCAAACTCGTGCAATTTTGTAGGTTTAGTTGTTGAATCCAATTTATTTCGTTCAACCACAATATTTAATTTGCCGTAGACGTTTTCATCTAAATGGAATATTAAATTTCTTAGAGACCAGTAGGCTTCACAAATTAAGCGTCAATCGCGTCCCTAACATAATTTGACCCATGATCAAGTAACAACAGTTCGTAATCAAGGGTAAATATATCTGGATCCGTTGTCGTCTATTCATTTTATCAATTGACTTTTTCATGCATATTCATTTTCTCAAATGACTTTTTCATGGTTAACGGATACCAAATTTAAGTAAAATCGCCAAACCGTGGAGCCTCAAGTTCTCCTGTATCCACATTCTGCTTTCTCTATAAATAATTGTGTGGGAAATGTTTTTTTCATCACACTTGCTCGTAAAAGGTGTTTATAGACCAACTCGAGCCGATTTACCTCCCGTGGGTTACAAATATCTACGAGGGGTGATTGGAAAGTTCACGGCCTAAGTATGAAATCAAATCCAAAGATTTTATTTAATATTTTTATTTCTCTACGTAGTCCCCGTCGAGCTCTTTGCACTTGTTCCATCTGGATTTCAAAGCCATTATACCACTTTTGAAGAAACTTTCCTCCAGGCCTTCAAAATAGGTGTCCACTTCGGCTTGGACCTCGTCGTTGGTAAAAAAATTCTTACCGCCCATGTGTTTTTTTAAGTTTGGAAATAAATGGAAGTCCGATGGTGCCTAATCAGGCGAATAGAGTGGGTGGGGCAATAATTCAAACCCACAGTTGTGAATTTCTGCCTTCGATTTTATTGACGTGTGCACACGTGCATTGTCCTGGTGAAAGAGAACTTTTTTTTGTCAACAATCCAGGTCTTTTTACTTTCAGATTTTCTCGTAATCGGCGTAAAAGGTTGCAATAGTAGTCCGAGTTTATAGTGGTACCTTACTGGAGATAGTCAACCATTATTACTCCCTTTGCGTCCCAGAAGACTGAGAAGACTGATGCCATGACTTTATTCGCCGACAAAATGGCCTTTGCCTTTTTGGGAGGCGGAGATCCAGCACGAACCCACTGCTTTGATTGCTGTTTAGTATCGGGCGTGTAGTGATGGACCCATGTCTCATCCATAGTAACATATCTGTCCAAAAAGTCTTGAGGATCAGCTTCAAACAAGTCGAGACAGTCGCGTGAAATTGTTAGACGAGTGATTTTTTGTTCCACTGAAAGGAGCTTCGGAACCCATCTCGCCCACACCTTCGAAAAACCTAATTCGTTGACTATAATGTTTTGGGTTCTTTCATAGGAGATGCCTACGATGTCAGCTATTTCTCTTAATTTTAATCGTCGGTCTTGCATTATCATCTCGCATATAATTGCCACATTATGTGGATTGGTCGCAGTGGTTGGTCTCCCGGGGCGAGGGTTATCTTTGATATTGACTCGTCCCCGCTTGAATTCAGCTGCCCACTTTTTTACTGTCGTATATGATGGAGAGGATTGCCCCAATGTACACTGCATATCGTCAAAAATTTGTTTTGGAGTCAATCCTTTTTTATGAAGATATTTAATTACAGCACGTTGCTCCAAATTGTCCATAATGAAAAATCTGTTGACTCTTATTTTTAAATCAGACGTATAATTTATTTTTACAATGTCTTACAATTGAAATTTCGCGGGATGAGAACTGAATAATGACAGTTCAAAATGGCGGTAGAAAAAAATTAAAAAGTTTTTTTTTTAATGGTCAGGCCGCGAACTTTTCAATCAGCCCTCGTATAACTCCCACGGGAGGAAAAACTATATAAAAATCTATAACTCCCTCGGGAGTTATGAGTTTACTTTTAAAAGTCATACGTCATTTCAGACTAAGGAGAGGTTTCAAATCAGCCAAGGTTTATTTCCCATCTACAAAACATGGCTACAAAACCAATTTTAGTGTATATAAAACTTATATGGTATATTTTACTATTATTTTAGTATTTTTTGCAATTATTTTAATGCAATAAAATTAATTAAGTTTAAAATTGTATTTTGAAAATCGGTACAATCTGGCGGTATTGCCTGTAAAGTTTGAATACTAAACGCAGTTTTTAGCATTATCTGTGGAAGACTATATTGAAGAAATTTACAATAAATAATCTGATTTTTGTTTTATTTATTTTTTCCTCGCAAAAGTGATGAAAAACATTGTGTGTATCACGGGCAGTAAGAAGATTACAAACTCGAGTCATTAAAAGCCCTCCGGCTCCTAATAGACTCTCGTTAGTAATCCCCTTCTTACTACTCGTACCCTCGGTGCACAGTGTACTATTATGCCACACCTAGCCATAAAGTGGCTTTTTCCCCACGCTGCGCGTACGGAAAAAGCCGCTTTCTGGCCAAGTGTAGACATAAAATGATGTACATAACACGGGAGGTAATAAAGAAAACCCTCGATCGCATATTTACGTCCCTCGCTTGCAGCTCGGTCTGCAAACTTCTGCGATCTCGGCCTTTCTTTGTATTACCACCCTAGTTGTGTAATGTACTATTTAACGCGGTCGTCATACCTATTACTATTACGAAAAGTATTCATGTATATTTAATAACATAATAACAATTGCCAGTCGCTAGTGATATCGTGACGCCAGTGGAGGTCACAGCAGAGCAGATAACCAAGGACTAGCGACTATGTAATTGTTCTAGCTAGACCTAAAAAGCTGGACGTATCGGGTTGTACTTATAAAAGTAGGTAGGTATATAATAAACTAGCGACCCACCCCGGCTTCGCACGGTGTTTCTCTATTATATTATGCATGTATTATACATATAAACCTTCCTCTTAAATCACTCTATCTATAAAAAAACCGCATCAAAATCAGTTGCGTACTTTTAAAGATTTAAGCATACATAGGGACAGAGAAAGCGACTTTGTTTTATACTATAGGTACCAATATTTTTAGGGCTGATAGTACTTAGACTTCTGAGTTTATTTATGTATAAAACAATAAACAAATTATGTATTCTTTTTGGAGAAAATTAGGGAAGTAAGTTTGCTACGTAAAGCACCCTGTTAATGAGGTAAACAATAATCAGTTACGGTAAGACCTTCTTCATCACTTAACAGAAAACGACGTCCACTTGACAGAAAATGTTCTTGACAGTTAAATGAACAGTATGATAAAGTTTGGGTAGAATTTTAATTTATTTATTTTGTTTGGGAAATGAAGTTTTTTCTTAATTTCTATAAAAAGTTAATTGTGTTGATGTAAGTTAACATCTCTTAAAATATTGGTACCTAATTTGTTAGCACCTTATATATCGACCCCGCCGATAGCTCGCTGAATATTCATACAGGATAATAACTACTATTAACAACGGGAGGATATTTACCATGTATGTTTGTTTTTATGAGTTCCCGATATTTCGGCACTGTTGCAAGCGCCATCATCACGGAGTAACTGACGTGCTGCGAGCTTTTAGTTGTAGTCTACCCACCAGAGACGTAGAGTAAAAGATATCCTAGGGCAAGCCGGTGTAGATTTGGCGTACATTTTCCTTAAGAGCTTTAGAATAAGGTGGTCAAATGCTTGATATTAGGCAAGCCGGAAAGAATCGAGTTCTTTGAACGCCACGCCACTGCTACCCCCACACCATAGCGATCAACCCTCTTTCGGGTTCGCTTCTTCCGCGCGTTGTTCATACTACTACTACCGTCCGCATTCTCACTTGGAACTTGATCACGTTCACGACACACAGCACTTACAGTATCACCTCGCGTATTTACTACCGAACAAGTCTTTTTTCCCTCGGAGAACTTACGGATCACTGAATACCAGACGCTCGACAGTTGAAACCCGTCTTTCTTCCCGGTAGATTTTTTTTATATTTGAGGATTTCGATAGCTTCCTTAACCATTCTGGGTATATAGTGTTTTTCTGTCGAGAGGATCTGAGAGTTGTGCAACTCAATCCAATGATTCGTTTCCGCGTTCAGAAGATGTTCAGTGATTGCCGATTTCTATCGCTATGCCCAATAAGAGTCGCGAGTTAGAAAAAAAAGTTGAACGACAACCGGCGTACCTACCATATGTAAAGGGAGTGACAGATAAAGTTGCCAATATTTTAAAGAAGTTCTCGGTGAAGACTGTCTTCACTCCCCACAGAAAACTGGCACAATACCTACGTACGCCAAAGGACCGTTTTCCGCTTGAATGCTCAGGTCTTTACAAAATTGACTGCAGCTGTGGTAGCTCTTACATAGGTCAGACTAAGCGCACTATCTCATACTCACTATCGTATAAAGGAGCACATCCGAGCGTTTAAAAACAACGAACCTCGGAAATCGGCAATCACTGAACATCTTCTGAACGCGGAAACGAATCATTGGATTGAGTTGCACCACCCTCAGATCCTATATAGAATGGTTAAGGAAGCTATCGAAATCCTCAAATATAAAAATGTCAATCGGGAAGACGGGTTTCAACTGTCGAGCGTCTGGTATCAGTGATCCGTAAGTTCTCCGAGGGGAAAAAGACATGTTCGGTAGTAAATACGCGAGGTGACTGTAAATGCTGTGTGTCGTGAACGTGATCAAGTTCTAAGTGAGAATGCGGACGTAGTAGTAGTATGAACAACGCGCGGAAGAAGCAAACCCGAAAGAAGGTAGATCGCTATGGTGTGGGGGTAAACTACTTACAACTAAAAATTCGCAGCACGTCAGTTACTCCGTGATGATGGCGCTTGCAACAGTGCCGAAATATCGAGAACTCATAAAAACAAACATACATGGTAAATATCCCGTTGTTAATAGTAGTTATTACTAGTATGTGAATGACCATGTTAGCTTAAAATTTCATACAGGATATTCGACATTTTCATTAAGGTTTAGCCATGCACATCCTGCTGCTGAAAGCTAATACAGCCTTTCAGGTGTAACAAGGTAGAAATTACCGGCGTGGCAGTGGCAAATTGTTCTGCGGCTAATTAAATTCCCATGGCACATGTATCAAATTGCCGGTAGCAAATTAGATTATATTAACGTAGTGAAATTCTGATTTGACTATTGAAGTTTTTAAATAAAGATATAAAAAGGTACCTTGTCGAAACCTTTTTAACGGGCTGGCCTTTGAAGAGAATTGACGAGAGACCATGGAGACTTTTGCCCACGCCCAGCAGTGGGAAATAGTAAATTATGTTATGTACATTATTCCGTGCATTGTTGTATATTTGTGGAACCAATGGGTTCTCCCAGTACCGTACTCCCTACACACGCAAAGGAAGCACCTACTTTCTCCTAGCTTTTCTATGATACTGAGTGCGATACTGTTCTTAAGAAAAAGTTAGACAAATACTTAACAGGTTCACCAGGGGATATTTTTCAAGCCTCGGCACTGCAGAGCATGTATCAATGGGTTGGCTTGGCACTTGGCAGAACCGATTGCATAGCATACAATAACCACAAAATTAAAAAAAATAATAATAATCGACTTTCAAAACCGGGAAACCGTTATATTTTTACCCGACTGCGGCGAAGCCCAAAAGGAGGGTCATGTGTTTGACCTGTATGTCCGTTCCTATGTCCGTTCGTAACAACTCAACGGCACAACCTATTGTGATAAATGATACATCATTAGAATCGTCTTGATGGCATGAGCATGGCAATGAGTGTCGCTGGGTTTGACGTTCGTTAGCATACCCTATATAATAGCTCTACTTTTAATTCTCGACCTCCCATTTCGGCCCCCTTTAAAAAAAGTAAAAAGGTATAAATTTTTTATTATATTCAATAGGCTCGGGTTAGTGATTTTAGGGTTCCATACCAAAATGATAAAAAAGGAACCCTTATGGTGCGACTCTGTCTGTCTGTCTGTCCGTCTGTCCGTCTGTCACAGCAAGATATCTCAGGATCTACTGATGCTACCGACTTGAAATTTGGAATAGTTTTAAAAATCGCTAACCTGAGCCTATTGGACAGAAAAACAAATCTTATACATTTTTACTTTTTTTTAAAGCGGGCCGAAATGGTATGTCGAAAATCAAAAGTAGAGTTATTATATCGAGTAGTATATCAAATGAAAGTGCTTAATGTGTAGATTCCAAAACTGTTTTTATTTTTTTCTTAGACATGTAGTTTTTGAATTAAGACAAAAAACGTTAAAAAAAGTACCATTCCCCCATATTATCTCCGAAGTTACTGAATAGAAATATCTGTAATAGTTACCGATTATTAATAGCATCCTAAATATTACAGAAAAAATAAAAGTTTTCATAACTTGCAGCGTTTTTAGAGATTCGCAAAAATTGTAAAGGTGGATTTAGACCAAACGAATTCTAACACATTCTAACCCCACTCTACCAAATTCCCCCTTACCTTAAGACAAACTTATTTGCTCCTACTAAACTAACCGCGACATATGTCGATGTATGGGGACAACAGTTTTTGAAGATCAAAGTTAAGTTTGTCCCACCATACAGTTTATCTTGAATTATCCACGTATCTACTGACGAGTTTGTACGGAACCCTCGGTGCGCGATTCCGACTCGCACTTGCCCGGTTTTTATTTAAAACTATTCCAAATTTCAGATCGGTAGCAGCAGTAGTATCTGAGATACCTAGACAGTGTGACAGACGGACACACAGCCAGAAAGAGTCGCACCATAAGAGTTTCTTTTTTTCCGATGCAATAACCCATGCAATAAATCATACTAACTTTCCAAAACCAAGTTTTGTCAATTGTATTGCGGAGAGATAATTGTCGGCTGTAGATAATTGCCTCGCGAATCTACGTGTGCGGTGTTACATCTGTGTGCACTGCAAGTGGTTCTGGTGGCACGACCGGCACCGCCAGCTAAATCTAAAAGGACCTTAGTTAGTACCAAAGTATAAAGACAACCAAGCGCGCGTCTGTGTGAGTGCACTCCGTACTGTGGCATGGGTGCGCTGGGTAAATTTTTGCTTGTGGTGCGTCTGTACACGGCGCGCACACATGCGTGCTCCCGATGTACCTTTTGTTGGAAGAAAAACTACTGCTTATACTGTGTTAGTACGTTGTAAGGCACCAAGAAAATATTTGTTAAAATCCATTTATTTCTTTCCACGGCAATGTAATGCGTGTGCAGTCTAATGCGAAGTTGGGTAGTGGCCTATAAATAAGGTTTTTATTGTTTTACTAATTTTACTAAATAGCTTCGCGGGTCTTAAATAACCCAGTTTTACGGAACCCTTTTAGGTCCTTCCGCGTATTAGCAACAACGACAGGGCAGCTGGCTGCTGCCCGCATGGGCTCGCTTATTGATGGCGACGCACATCAAATTGACGCTGTTAATCTATCTTCACAACTGACGCTACACTTTCCCCCACTAAATGGGACTATTTATTTTCGGAGAAAGCTTTAATGCTAGCCTGATGCATTATTTGTATACATTACAGCGAGGTATGCGAGAACATGTGACGTTGTGTAACTTTAATTAACGCGATTACATTCAGGCCCACGAGCAAGGTAATTTAGAGCTGGCTATGAACCTGGGTCTGTACTATCGGGTCGGTTTCCAAGCGGAACTGCTCTTGGTAAAAGTGGTTGTTATTGTGCCTGCGTTGAGAGTGCAATTACTGTCTGCTGTCTGAAATAGTGATTTATAGTCTAAGTATTTCGAGTTAGAACCCAATCAGACTTACTGACATTCTCCACGTAGACGATGTGATGATCATTATTCAGTTTATTTAATTAGACGCGTATATCAGAAACAAAGATGAATCCTTAGCACGTGCAAAATAAAATGTGTGCTAGTAAAAGTTAGCCTCATTCCAGAATATTTGTAACCTTTCTACGCTGTTCGTGCACGAAGTCGCGATTTGAGTAGCTTGTTTCTCTATAGAAAAGAGGATTAAGAATCAACTTTAACAACATCAAATTTGGTTGAGATATGTTTTATTTCAGTCTGATACATTTTATTATCTGCGCGAAACATCTTTAGAAGTCCTATAAAGTCCGGAAAAACAAGGAATAGGCCTTTTATGATCAGCGCCATCTATTAACATCATGCGCAACTTAAGCGTTAGGTACAAAATCAATCTTTTGTTGTTTTTTTGAGACTTGATGTGCTTTCGCGCAAACAAATTATACATATTTACTAGTGTAATAAAGGAAAACATTCCAACCAAATTTCATGTCGTTAAAGAAGATACCACTTTTCGTTTGTATAGAGCCGGGGTCTCAAAAGTTTTTTCCCAGAGGGACATACAGCACCTTTAAAAATGTCGCATGGACATGGTTTTCGTCCTCACTATTCTTATTCTGTGCCGCGGGCCGTAGTTTGGAGACCCCTGGTATAGAGAACCGATACGAGTGACTCGATTCACCTTAAGGTATAGTTTCGATTGTTATACCTCCTTGTTATCATTTTCACTATCACCAGAGATCGGACAAATTTGCGTCATCGCTCGTATATACTGATTATTTTCTTTAATAAATGTACATTGTAAAAAACCTGTGTATTTTTGACTATCAAAATTAAATCTCAGGTAAGAAATTAATTATTTGATTATATTTTGGAGTCATGTCCACATTTTTTAGGAGCGATGACGCAAATTGGTCCGATCTCTGACTATCACTGAGCAGAGATCTGTACACAATTAATCTATAGCATATTATGATCATAATACAATCTATTATTGGCGTCAAGTAATAGCACCGGTAATTTTAATATAGTATGGCAGACCACGTCGGCAATCCAGTAAGAAATGGACCGTAGTATTTTGTTGTGATAGATATTACGTAACGTGTTACAGTGGGCGCGCTTTCCTTCCTGGTTATTGCGATATTATAACAAAAAGTTAATGCTAAGGGCCGATGTGCCCGACTGACTGCCGATGGCTAGATTATAATTTTCCACTTCGGACGGCTTCGGAAGCCTTGTATTTGTGGGGACTATTTTATCCCCGACGTAACCGACCGATGAAGCAAAATTAATATGGCGCAATGGGCGCATGAGTATAAATAATGCAATAAATAAAGTTAACGCTAGAAACGTTTGTACATCTCCTTCTCCATGCACAATATGTATGTGACTTCTCTTGTATGGCACCAAGGTAGAGAAAATGATTGCTGTAAGAATTATGCTTCTCGAGTAGGTACCAAAATTTACTATATTGTATATGAAATGAAAATAATTTATTCCAGAATAAGTTCCTTGACGATCCACTCACTTGCTCGGTACTTTCCGTTCAACTGTATTGATATAGATCACGGGTCTCATCGGAGAGCAAGCTCTTGCGGATCCGACCATGGGTTCTTCCGCGGGCCGGGTTGAACCGGATCACGGGCCGTAGTTTGGAGACCCCTGATATAGATAGTCATAAGGGTGTCGACAGGTAGCTATAGCTATCAAAAGCAAGTCACGGACAAAATTCTTAAAAGTGTAGTCTACGCCTAATTAATGGCCACCCAGATATTGTTCACCGGATTACTGTTGAGTGTACGTATCAACAAGGCCCCTAAGATGCGTTCCGGCACAGTATAAAAACAGTTTTTCTTTTAAGCCTGATCTTGCAATCCTTACTGAATCGGACCAGGTGGGGGCCGTGGCGTTCCCTGTGGTCGAACCAGGTCGCTGGCCGGACCACCTTGAGTGGATCGGGCTAGGTGGGGGCCGGGGGCGCCTGTAATCGAACCAGGTGGCTAGTCCTGAATAATAACAGTAATTTTTCTTTCTACAAAAGGTACTAAGCGTGGCTTGTATGTGTGCGCGCGCGTGCACGAACGCACTACAAGCAAGGTTTTACGAATGCGTAAGAATGCTCTAGTACGGATCGCACCGTCTGCGCCTCGAACTTGAATAGGAATCTCGCGCTCGTATACGGCTGAAGTGTGACTACTTTTCTGTCTTTATATATACTTTGGTTTCGGCGTTACCTAAGTATCACTGCCATATGTCATCATTTTATCATTAGGTTGAAACATGTTTAGATGCGTTTTAATTGATATCAATCTAGAGAACCATTTGCATGCACACGCTCAGGTACGGAACAATGAGAACCTTTCGCTTGATATACGGATAACCGCCGTATCATCTGGGTCGTCATACAAAGCCATTGATAATAATCAGCGTATTAAAGTTTACTGTCGTAAACTCTCACTCGGTTAACGGCGAGTCGAGTCAGAGATATAGGTACCTTCGTGCACCGATTGCATATCTAGATAGCGAAGTTGCACACCGAGTTGCAGACGCCACGCCATACGGGCAGCGCTCGAAAAGATTTTTAATTTAGGTGCTTACGTAAACCGACTGTACCCTGTTTTTTTTTTATATTTTGTAAGGCCGAAGAATTGCCACGTGTGTTAAGCTTCCTTTTGTGTGGCTCAGTGAAGTAGACAATGAGGGTAGCCCCGCTTTGCCAAATGAAGAAATTTGCGTGCAGCGCCTTTCAGAACAAGCAGTAGTTTTGGCACACGTGGTCTTTCTATTGTTCCTTTTAGTTTGATATAGTACCCGGAACGAGAACGAAGCTGCAATCATTGCATGGGCTTGAATTTTTAAACTATTATTCAGTTTTTGTTAATTCCTGTAATTTATTCCACCCCTATTATTTCTTTAGTCGATTTATTTACTTACTTGTTGTATTGTGTTTAAAATTCACAAAAGGACTTTTGACAACATTTGTATTGTTATGTAGGATTTATTCAAGTTGGTAGCATTAACCTGAACCTTATGATCCTTCCTATATCATTATCTGTTGTATGATTCTAATCCTTATGAGTAACGAGAACCATTTTAAAAAGGCTGAAGAACGCAATCGGTATATGATGCGCTGTTGTTACAGGTATCGATAGTTACTCGTACACCAGACATATTATACTCCAATATAATGTTCTGAATAAGTATGCGGTTTGGTTCTACGGAAATACACTCGCGGTCAAAGAATTCGGGTCACCGTAATTTAAATAATAGAAATAGGTGTTTTTCAATTTTTGACACTTGTCATTTACATAATATACTATTCTTCAATACCTGGCTGTATTAGCAATATCCGCTAACCCATCATAGAAATATTGTTATTCAAAAATGGTGATTTTTGGGATATTTCACTCCGTTAAGTAAGGTAATTATTTTTCATGGGTTATTACGAGTTCGATCTAAACCTGAAAGTGCTATTATTTTCAGTGCCATTTTTGCAGATAATATCTAAAATTAATTAAAGATCAAAACGGGATACAATAATTTCACAACCCTGGAGTATTTTAGGAAATATGACGGTATTTCACTGACACGAATTCATAGTCCTTGAGTGTATCTCATCATCATAAGAGGTGTCTTGTAATTTCTATTTAGGTATGTTTCCTATAACTTCTAAGGATTATGAAATTCCACTTATTCAACCAGTCTAATAATAACTATAGTGATAATGATAGTCTGTGATACGGGTGTATTTATTTACCTACTACCTAACTATACGATATACTAGTAACTAGGCTATAGGATACATATACTGCGTTCCTGATTTGTAGACTGATATGCGTTTGTGAGCTACTTAAGTGAAAATTGAGACCGCAAAATTTTTGGGAGTTACTGACTGGATAGTCGCGCTTTGCTATCGGCGTTTCATACCATCAGCTTTATCATCATCATCAGCTGAATGACGTCCATTGCTTGAGATAGGTCTGCCTTTCTGTCCTTTAGTTAATAAGGAACATGTAATTAATCCGATTCCTATTGTGCGTGAAATGATATTGACAGGAAGCCGTATTAATTGGCATATGATGTTCGTTCCAGATGGCGCTAGTCGAGGAAACGGGCGCGGGCGCCGCCGCCGACGACCCCGAGGCGCTCCTCAACGAGTGGCTGGGCGAGCTCACCGTGCTCACCGCGGTAAGACCAAAAACTTACCTTGTGTATAGAGTAAACAACAATATTTCACTACTTCTTGTTTGACGACACGTTTAGCTTAGTGTGACACCGCCTACGGAGCTAGAGGTCCCGAGGTCAAATCCTGAAAGGGACAAATATTTGTACCAGTCCGCAGCCTTAGTAGCAGCAGTCTCATATTTGGTTTATCACCCTATTCACCATGTCTAGTAAATGTTTTCGCTGCGAGATGTATTTATCAACTCGCTCCTAATTATTCAAAAACACCACCTGGTCAAAACATCGAATCGAAATAACGAGATAGGTTTTCGAATAAAAAATAATTTGGCTATATGAAAAAAATAAAGGTTGCATTGCATCTGAGCGGAGAGCGAACACGTGCAGAGCAGCCGGCACGGCAGGTGCGCGGCACATATGCGCTCGTACCATGATTTTGCTCGTGCTTGGGCCTTTAAATTATTATCTCCAGGACCGAAGATAACTTGATGTTCAACGCACCTTTTGCTGTTTAAGCACTTAACCTTCAGCGAACATGGGCTCAGAACACTATTACTTTAAGACCTTTAAGTGGTCATTCGTTTAATCTGTTGTCACTGTCGCAAAATTACCGAAAGTGTTAGCTATTATTGGAATTAACATTACAATCCAGTCCAGAGCAGGCACACACACAATGGGTGGGTACACTTTATTTCACTCTTTTAAAAAAATTATACACAAAAATCAAAGTATAATATAGCATGAACTACACAGGTTAGGTAGGCGGCACTAGTTATGGGGTTTTTCAAATATATAAAGAGCTTGATAATAGAGACGAATTACCGAGTGCACGGAAATTGCATAATATGCAATATAATATATAGTGGCATTGTGTGTTTACAGGCATTCTATATTTGAATTTTCTATTTTCCAGTACAATCAGCATAAAAAAGGGTTTGTTATATATTGAAGAAGTAAACACCAAAATAATGTCAGTGTCAGATTCTAAATATTAATTAAATTAAGAGAAATATTAAAATCATTCTCCTTTTGATGCGAACGGTACTTACAACCAACCACTATACAAATGCAATTCCAAGCTCTCGTCTCGATAACTCATCTATCTACCTATATACCCAAATTGGGTGGCCGTCTGGTTGCATAACAACTATTGTCATAATATCGATTGTCATAACATTTTAAGCATAAAATTGCAATTTTTCTAATGTAAGTAGATCGATTAGGTTGACCACACTTTATTATATTATGGTCATATCCAAAATACAGTTCATTTAAAAAATATATGAGATCAAAAAGGTTACTACCCCTGGTACGTCACTTTGACATTGAAAGATGTTTTATTTTAATTTTTTGATCTCGGATTAAAGCTTTTACAGTAAATGAAAGGTAATAATTACGGATCAGGTAACTCTTAATTGTAATAAGTATGTACTAACCTGATCAAAACAATTGTTTACTTTAAAATTTAATTCATGGATATACCATAATATAATAAAGTGTGGTCAACCTAATCGATCTACTTACATTAGAAAAATTGCAATTGAATATCTTTAAAAACAGACAACGAATATAAAATATTAGATGGTGGATATTTAGTAAAAATTTTTACTAAAAGCTGAAGTAATTTATAGTTTATGTAATACTACAAATATTGAGATATTTACATTTTTAACTTACTTGTAACGTGTGGACTGAGTGAGCATTAACACACATTTATTATCCAAAAACCTGCCACGTTAGTGGTTCGTTTTGTATTTTACAAATTCCCAGATTAGTTTTACTAAACTATACACATATATAGCAGATTAAATCTTCAGTTTTTTCATCAGAAATCGGGTTTTCGAAAGTGTGCGGATTGAGTGAGCATAAGAAATTATTTGTAAAATCTTAAATACGTTACTAGGTGATCTACAAATTATAAAGGTAAGTTAGCACAGGTTTTACTAAAAATTCGTATATCGATACCTTTAGACTCAAAGGGCGTAAACGCCATTAGAATCTGCGGCGTTTACGCCCTTTGAGTCTAAAGGTATCGATATAAATATTATTTGTTAAATGAATACATTCCCTGATTTCGTTGGTAGTTTGTGAGAACTGAGTGAGCACACGTTAAAGGTTATATCTTTTGATTTATCTTTTTACAAATACAGAGATTTAATTCTACAATTGTTTTAGAACTTTTACTAAATGAACAGGATGTTTTTTTTTATTTCAGAAGGGTGCTCACTCAATCCACACGCACACATTTCGTAGGGTCATTGTGCCGGTAGCGCGGACAGTGCCAGTTCGCGGACAAATGGCCGGCAACATTTCTTAAAATCAAGAAAATAGGATTCCAAAGTGATTAGTTGAATAAAAATATGTCTTACGCGGATCTTAGGTAGTGGGGCAATAAGACTGCATTGTATTTAAAAGAAGGGATGGAACCCTAATGCAGGGATTGGCCGGTCAATTTATGCTATTACCGTGTGATGAGTGGACGTACGGTAAGTTACAAGAAAAATTGCCGCGGCGCTCGGGGCTTGACTGTAAGTTTATCAATTAGTATTAATGTTGCATTGCTATTAGATGTTTAGTTAGGTTAATTATGAAACTTTTAACTTGATGTTATGGAATTTTTGTAATATATTGACTCAATTTAATAAAAATTAAGTGTCCGCAGAACCGGTATGCGGGTTTGTTAGGTACACCGGTTGGCGGACACGTGGTCGCCAACCGAGATACCTTATCGAATTTTGATTTTCACTTTGTGTTAAAAGTAATGATAAAACTCTCTCAACATTCAAGATATGTTAAGATTAATGGATTTACAAGTTATTATTTAGATTGCGACCACTTTTTTCTTTTAAGAATCATAGTAAAATTGATTTGAAATTAATCACTAAACAGGTGTCCGGTGAACCAAAACAACGAAAATATGCTTTCAGTATGCGGACACTTGTAATTATTGGGACACAAAATATATTAATTTGGTTTAAAAAAAACGCTTTGTAGGTAAAACCTTTTAATTATGTGGCCTATGTTGGTATTTTGTACAATTAACTGAAAAATTTGTTAAAAAACTGGTGTCCGGTGGACCGAAACAACGTAAATATGCTTTCAGTATGCGAACAGCCGTGATTATTATAGCCATTTATAACCCCCGACACAAAAAGAGGGGTATTATAAGTTAGAACGCTATGTGTGTGTGTGTCTGTATACCTGTGTGTTTATCTATGGCGCCGTAGCTCTTAAACGGGTGAACCGATTAAGATTTTTTTATTTGAAAGCAGGTTTTCTAGTGATGGTTCTTGAAAAAACATGTGTCATCAAAATGGCTTTAGCCGTTCATGAGATATCCGAATTTGAAATGAAAAGGTCGAAGTTTTTAAGCCGGGGTGTTTTTTAATGCTATTGATTTATATTTTAGATGCCACCTCCAAAATATAGAGATAAAACTAAAACAAAAGTAAAATATTCTGATAAAGATTTAAAGAAGGCACTTAATGCAATTTAGACACACGGCAAAGGTTTAAGCCTTAAACATGTTTCCCTTAAACTTTAAGCGAAATCGTTAAAGCATTTAGCATTCCTCATTCAACGCTCCACGACCGTCTTACTGGAAAGCGTCATGATACTCTGCAGCCAAAAGAACCAGAACCTATATGGGAGCTGAAATGAAGTCAGATGGAGAATGGACTCTAAGAGAGTGCGAGAAACGCAAGATAGATACGCTTAAAATGTGGCACTGGAGAAGAATGCTTGGCATATCCCGGACAGAATTTCGCACTAACCAGTCCATTCTTCAAGAGCTAAACAGACAGAACAAGACAGCCCCTATCCTCCATAGTAAAGTCCTCACTTTTTTCGGACACGCGTCAAGGCCTGAAGCTTTGCTCATGGCAAAGTAGACGGTGCTAACCGTACAGTATAGGTCTCCCGTGAGGTGGACCGACCAAGTCAAGTCTGCCACAAACTGCCCTTTGCACGAGAGCACCAGGCGCGCATCTGTTAGAGAAGAATGGCACCGTGTGGTTAAGCTTGCCACTCAAGCCATGAAAGCCACGACCACTGTACCAAGACTGTAACGACAAAGAAGAGAACTGACTGCCGGCAGCAACTTCTGTTTCAGCCGGCAGTCAGTCGCCAGATGTCAGTGTCTTCGGTCCTTTTTTTTTTAAGCCTGACAAACTTGCAAGCCTTACTGGCTGTTGCAAGAATCGGACCCAGTGGGGGCCGTGGCTTTCCCTGAGGTCAAACCAAGTCGCTGGCCGTACTACCTTGAGTGGATCAGACTAGGTGGGAGCCGGGGGTGCTTGGGGTTGAACCAGGTTGCTAATCCCGGACCACCTTGAAGTTACGCTGATTGCTCAAAGTGAGCAGCGGACCAGTGGGAAGGTTGAAGCGGATCAACCTGTCCTTATGTGAGTGTGTGAATCGAACGAATAGGAGTTTTGGTTGCCGGTTCGCTAAACCTAGCCCAGCTAAGAAGACTCCGCCAAGAAACTTAGCTGGGCCCGACGCCCGAGCAAGGTCGGAGACTCCGACCTGGCGGCGTGGCATTGCGGCTTTTGGCGGGGCTTTGCGGTTCCGACTC
Source organism: Eudemis profundana (assembly GCA_947034925.1). Lineage (NCBI taxonomy): Eukaryota > Metazoa > Arthropoda > Insecta > Lepidoptera > Tortricidae > Eudemis > Eudemis profundana. The sequence goes on from OX344794.1 coordinate 36,859,414, forward strand.
TGAGTGAAGTTAATCCAGGACATTCTAGTTCTGGGGCAAGTCGGGACGCGGCCCTTGTGTGCTGTTATCGCGAGGAGGTCGACCCCGCCGACGGGGACGATGCTGCGTGCGTCGGACTCCGTCGACGACATCGCCGCGATGAGTCTTTCGAATCCTGCTGAGATGTCGTCGTCCGATTCAGTGAGGAAGCTCCTAGGGCGCCGAGTGAAGCGACCTCTGGTGAGGCTAGACCGGCTGAGCTCGTGTCTTTGGTCCACTAAACTCGTCTTGGAAGACAATTGTGAGAAAAATGTTGTCCAAGCCCGAAAACTTGAACTCATGTGTGACCAAAACAAACTTTTGCAAGTTATTTAAGGAAACATTAAAAATTGCCTATTTTTATTATCTAAGTGCTACTAAGTACTTATGATATTAGTAGGATAATATAGATATACAGTGCGTTACCAGCAAGCAGGCTTTTTTTAAAGTAGGGTAAAGTAACGTTGTTTCTTAACCTAACCATAACCTTCATTTAATTCATCGACTAAAATTCCAATTTCATAAATTTTCTAACAAAATTTTAATTGCAAGCAATGTACAGCAAAGTACTAAATTGACAATTAGATGTAAATGCCAGCCCTTCATTCTATGTTTATAACGAAGACATCAAGATAAATGCCTGCATCTACCTATTTCAACAATTAGAGATACCAGGATTGCTACACTTAAGAAAACTACGGAAAAACAACACTAATAAAATAAAACTTAAAAAGCAATACGAGTACTAGACATTTGGACCTGTTTGAAGTGATTGAAAATCCTTTCTTCAAGTTGTACGTGCACAATTCCGTTTATAGGCCTTTCAGACTAACCAGATAGGACCATGCATTCTCTGGACCTCGCTGGACAGCCATTGTTATCAAACGAAGATTATGTGGATGCCGCTGATTTCGAAACCACTCTCGATAAAGTCTCAAGGCTTGAGGAACATTTCCACGTGTCGCACAAATCATGTCAGATAATTCACATGTGTCTTTAGCCATTTTAACGCAAAAAATATCAGTTTTGCAAATAAATGTTTGTTTTGTAATTTGACAAGCCAATGTCAATACTTTTGTAATTGTCATGTCAAATTTTAGAAAAAACTCTTTAAGCTGTGTAAAAAACTCCATACATAAACGTAATGATAAGGACGGAATTAATTGTGGGATTGTTTTTCTCAACTTTTCACCTCCGTACCACGACATGCCTTGTACCAAGTGCATCAGCGATATGAATAACGATAATTACGTAGTACACCTACTACATTTAAAGTGCGGATCTAGGAAATTGAATTGTGCAGTTAATTCGCATAATTAGGATTTGCTAATACTTGCAAACGATTGCTAATGAAGCATATTATTATCAGTTTTAATAAAAGCCCGCATACCGGTAACACACTGTATAAATATAGATATATATACAATATAAAAATATATATTATGTTCTATGTTGTATTATTTGCGATTTTATTTGCATAAAACTCAGTGTCCGCTAACTGGCAACCATTGTCCGCACACTGAAAAAAGTGTACGCCAACTGAAATTTCGGCTATTTTTCAATTTTTTCCCATTTTATTCGTATTCACATGCTGAATAGGATAGTACCATTACTTTTTCACAAAAAGACTATATTCTTGACATATTTAAATACTTATCACCATTATTTTTCGTATAAAACATATATTTTGAAGAGGTTGAAGTCAGCAACTCCGTTAACTGTCCGCCAACCGGTACACCCACCCTACTTCTACTTAGATAATAAATCTTCTATTTAGATACCGTTTATCTATTAAACACAGGTGATCAAGTTTTTATTCTTACGTTTACCTACATAGTAGGTAGTTCATTCCGTTGTTTGCTTTCTTTACAACTTTACATACCTACTTATGTATAATAACGGTAAATAAAATCATTTCCTACTTAAGTAAATTAAATATTCTGTTAAAAATTGCTTAGGGTACACATCTAAAAAAATCGTCTATTTACTGAATACTACTACTATGCATGACATAAACAAACTTTACTCGCCCAAGCAGGCAAAAGTAAATGAATTAAAGTAAATGTAGTATCTTAACGAATGAAAAAGCTTCTTTTTTTTCAAACCACTAAAAGCATCGGCAGCTGCGGCCTATCATCCAGTCGGCTTAGCCAAAAAAAATCTCGTTCTCCCTACATACGGAATATAGTTGTATTGATACTAAAGCACGTGCAAGATATTTCCGCTTGCCATCTTTTTCGAGCTTTCCTACTGAATCTACCTATGTATAAAAAAATTACAGTTTGGGTAAAACTGTTGATATACTTAACTATTAGTAGCCGAATTCCCAACGAATTCCCGGTTCGATTCAGTTGCATTTCTATTGTGAGATTGAAACGTCAATGTCGATTCTATGTAAACTCCAACACATTTCAACAACAACAACATTTCATCTCCAGCTCGAGGAATGACCATAAACAATGCTCAGCCTTCGATGCCACCTGCGCGCAGTGCGTGCGCATAAGTAATTCAACCACAATTTAGCGCACGAGAAAAAAAACCCTTGCGCCAATTTGCACTAATATTTTGTTCGTTTGTCATAAGCGTTTGTTTGTGACTATTGCAAAAAATTACGACTACAAGTGACTAAGAAAAATTAGATTTGACACCGCCTGATATAAGTAATTAGTGAGGCATAAAATGCCACTGATAGTTTATTGCCATCGAATCGCAATCAAAAGAAAACAGCGTACATGAAAATATCATTCAGTGAAAATATGTACAACAAAAAAGCTCAGTCATGTCATGCTCATAAAACTTATTTTTGGCGTAAGTCACTGAGTGGCCTATAAACATAAACCTGGTTCGCTGTGATGCATTTATTCCATTTTTATTAAAAGTATGGTTCGGACCAAAAATGTAAGTTCAAATATCATTCATTACAGTCTGGGCTGTAATAGTACAGCCCTCGCATGACGGCTCGGACAGTGCAATACCGCCTGGCGCCGCAACTGTAATGACCTAATTAACACACTTGTATCATAATAGTACATTACACAACTAGGGTGGTAATACAAAGAAATGTCGAGATCGCAGATGTTTGCGGCCCGAGCTGCAAGCGAGGGACGTAAATATGCGATCGAGGGCTTTCTTTATTACCTCCCGTGTTGTATATCGCAGCTATACTTACTCAAACACGTATCTACTCCAATAGTTTCATAGGAAAATCGCACTCGTAACACAGGTGCGTTTCCTATTAAACTATTGGAGTAGATACGTGGTTGAGTAAGTATAGCGGTGATATATCATTTTATGTCTACACTTGGCCAGAAAGCGGTTTGTTCCGTACTCGTAGCGTGCGGTAAAAGCCACTTTATGGCCAGGTGTGGCATAAATATCATAACGTAGGTACGATTATTAACTAGGTATATTTTGTTGCATTAAATTAACCTGGCTTTTCCATGTTGTGGAGCGATTAAACTTCGTGGCATAGTGAATGCAATTCTAAACCTATTCTACTCATTCTATGAACTGCTGTCTCCTCGAGGAACAAGACATCTACATTGACAGCCAGACAACGAAATAGAGATTTCGCGAATGACAATTTCCTCATACAAATGTAAATTTTGTTTTACTTTCTTAACGAAAGCTGGTCAAATGGTTCTGTATGCGTGAAACTATTGCTGTGTGGCTCTTACACTTTGTTAATTAAACAGTGGCAAGCTACGTGTATTATATACGTAGGTATATGTGTATACAAGACTTAAGTACATATAATGGAATGGAATAATATAACCTTATTATATACATACAATGAAAATATGTAACATGGTGAACATGATTGATTACCTATACATTTTGTCAATTTATTTGCTGTCGTAATATAAAATATCGAATTTTGTAAAATAATGTTTGAATACTTAATGTGGGTATGTATAATTATTTGTCTGAGTGTGTAAAATTCCAATAACATACAGTACCGGCCAAAAATATATCACCTTTAAGTTTTTAAGGCAAAACTTTGGCTTATATTTCATCTAACATTTGCACATTACTGCATCAGGTCAGGTAGAGTAGTAGTACACGTATATAGACTCCTTGGACGACCGATGAGAAAACCTGGCCACATATAGCGATGGTATATCTCAGTCTTTTCTAGTTTTTTGAAAAAAAAATAACATAAATAAATAAATAAATATTAGGGGACAATCTTACACAAATCGAACTAGCCCCATAGTAAGCTCAATAAGGCTTGTGTTATGAATACTAGACGACGATATATTTAATAGATACAAATACTTAAATACATAGAAAACAACCATGACTCAGGAACAAACACATGACATAACATGGCAGTATTCTTTTATTCGTATAATAAGAATTATCTAAGGTGTCCGAATGTTCGTAAAGGGAATGAACAAACATTCGGACACCTTAGATCAGTGGTTCTTATCCTTCAATCTGTGTCCTGCTCCTGCCACGGACCACCAACTGTTTAGAGGCCTATTATACGTAGTAATAATAGCTCAATATTAGAAGCAATAGAAAGTAAATAGGTTTAAAGTTATAATAAATGTTTTTCGGATGGCTTCGCGGACCATGTGCTTCCTGCAGGGACCACCGGTTAAGAACCACTGCCTTAGATAATTCGTACTATAATACAAAGGTGATATATTTTTGCATACCGATACTGTATCTAACAATACTTAAGCTATTAATTACATATAACATCTGCATCTAAGTCATATTATAAGTAGGTTTAAAATATAATTGATAAATTGGACGTTTACGTCGTCAGAGCCAGGTGGCCGTTATTATACGGTAGTGGCCGCTCTCCGCGAAATCGCTTTCGGTCACCTGGCTGCATGCAGCCGACAGGTGCACTTGCACTGACTTTGGTTTAAGAGTCTCGAAGTAACCGCGATGTACATTTCTTTCATTTCAATTTAAAAACGATGGTCGGTGTAGGAATATCACTTTTCAAAACTATTTGGATATAAGTACCACTGAGTTTTAATTTGAGTGATTAGGGGAAAAGCTCTATTGTTTATTCCCTGTAATTTTCACTTTACAAAGTTATAGAAGGAGATATATCAAAACATATCAAAACATAATCTATTTAGTTTAGAGTGATGTTAGGTTTGTGAGGTACAATTTTTTTTAATAGAAAATAAATAAAATACAATTACATCAGTCCTGAACTCTACGGTAACGTCGAAGAAAAATATCAAGACTTGTCTTAAATCATAGAGAACATAGAATTAATTAATTAGCGTATCAGAGCATTATTATTTTAAAAGTCAAGCTACGTTTAATACCGTCTAACCTATCATTTGGTGACGAAATGTATGGAGTTTGACACTAATCGTCAGTTTTGTGACGACGTGTTAACTGCCAGTTAAGGGGACATCTACATATATATATATATATAAAACAAAGTCGGGTTAGTTACACCATTTATAACTCGAGAACGGGTGAACCAATTATTATCAATTTTGATTTTTTGGGTTTGTCTCTGCCCCGAATACAGAATAACTATGAAAATATCTAAAAATAAATAAAAATTGAGACGGAACGAAGGTTGCCGGGACAGCTAGTTTTAGATAAAAAAGCCTATCAAACGTCTAAGTTCTTTTCATAAACAGTCATATTTAACGATCATGCTAAACTTAAACGCGTCTGTGGTTCCAGTTTGACAAGTGTCCTTTGTAAACCCCAGATTTATGGAAAAGCGGTTTCGGGTTGTATTGAATGGATAAGAGTGGTTAAAACGGTATTATACTACTGCAGAATTTCAAGTAAATATGTAGGCATTGACATTATTATCGTCAACATAATTGTAGACTATGTTGCTATTATCTGTTAAATTGTGGTTTGACAGCAAAGTGGTCGTATTTTGGCCTTGTTAATTGCCGCGATTGTCAGCGTCGAAGATTGAATGCCGATGACACATCTGTCGCACCGGCAGGTGGAGGCAGACACCACCTGTTGCTGTTTTTTTGTATGCTCGACCACCTTTTTATGCGGGTGGAGGTTTTGCCTTATGCTTACAGAATCCATTCAGAGCACGCTATGCCGGATGCAGAGATAAGTAGCGCTAAGCTAACATGGCAGCCAGCAAACGAGGAGTAGGAATTAAACTAATATAAAAATTACAAATTAATTTCTAGGTATAGGTAACTAGGTAAAAGTTGTCTGATAAATATCGCGTTTCAGCGATAAGGTTGCCGTTGTCTTGCTATTGACTGGTATACAATAAAGATTAGTACCTATATTCTGGCTTAAAATACTATCATTTTGAAGAAATGAGTAGAAACCTAAGAGAAGAATATTCCCTTTATTCTTTAATTTTCAAATCCAAAAACTTGTGAAAGAAAGTAGGTATTTCTTGATTTTTTTTCCACCCCATGCAATCATGATATTTATGTGTGAGTTGACTGTGTGCGGGTGGCGATGGCGTGCGGTGCGGTACGGTACGGGTAATGTTCGTGACATAACGCGCGACGCGGCTGAGACGCCGCCTGTGTGCGTGCGCGGGGGAGTGTGGGTGCGTTCGCCACGACCGGGATACCAGGGAAGCGCCGGGTGCGAGCTTCAACCGGGGGGACTCACACGCACACTTGCAACGGCTGCCCTAACAGCACGCAGCGTGCCCCGCACACGTGCACACTGTGCGGTGCTTACTTGCCTCCCTTCCCCTGCGCTGTAGCTTGCCCGCTGCTGCCGGGCGCTCGCGGTCCATAATGTATCAAAACTCTAGTTGTGTTTGAGATTGCGTACGCTATACGCGCTCAGTGAGTGGGCAGCGTAAAAGTTCTTTGTTCAGTTATTTTATAAATAAGCATTACTTGCGCCGTAACTAAGTTTTTGTGTGTATTCGATATCGTCTCAAGTGAACGGGCGAGGTCAACAGTGTAAACCGAATAAGTGTGCTGGTATCAGGTCGCGCGCAGACTCCCGTCGTCTCACACAGACGTTCTTACTCCTTTTCGTACTTCAGTGTGTTGCCTATTCCCTTTAAGAAATCTAGTAGGTATCTATGATTCGACTGAGAGAATAACATGATTGTTTTGGATAACTTCTTAAGTTAAAATACTGCTCGGTGGTGCCGCGGGCGCATTGGCATGCTCGGCCGATAAAATGTGAAGTTCTGGTTTTTTATGAGTCACAAGTTGCAATGTAATCGGAATGATGGATGTCCAACTGACTGAGCCGAACAAATGGCATCGTGGGGGTTTCTTGTGTACGCTCAACAGAAGTTTTCGACTTGCTAGCGGCAAATCCAGAAGCCCCATTCTTGAGAGTAAACCGATAATAAGCATTCCTGAGATGTCTGCGGTGGTGAGTATATTAATTTGACTTGAAGTTTAGGTACTTGTAATCGTAACTTAATTTACAGTTAAGTAACTTATGATTGCCAGTAGGTACCTAAGGCCAGTTTATGCTTTCACTAGCTATATATAACTTCAGTTGAATGTATTGTACCGTAAATGTAAATTAAATAATCATGAATTAATTATTAAGTATCTTTATTAATATTCTCAGTACTTGTACCTTTTAAGAAATTATAATAATATTTTTATTTATTCATCATTACAATGCATCGTTCTTTACAAATAAGTACCTATCGCCATATTACATGATGGTTAATGGTCACCATATTACAAATATATACAAAGTACCTAGGATTAGGAACCAGATCCTAGGAAAGTGCCATCTATTAGTAATTTTACCCCTATTTGCCTAAGATCACCGAGACCAAGCTAAATGAATAAGATGTTTTCCGTAAAGTAGTCGTGCTAATCTCCTTATTTACTATAATAACATGTGTAGTGTAAAACCTTAGGAATTGCGCGTACGGAAAACACTCGTAGGTCGTAGGTGGAGGAGGGTGGCAGCCCTTGCTCGCGAGCGTCGACCCGGCACACATACTCAGCGCAGTAGGCCCGCCTAGAATACGGAACTAGACCTGAGATCGTTCTCCCGAACTTATGCCTAGTTTACACGAGTTTAGTAGGTACCTATAGTATCTACTTGTCGCTTAGCTACAGCATTAACTTGCGCGCACGTGAGGTCTTGGTGGGGCGAACGGTCTCATTGACAAAGCTACTCGTACATTCTTCTCTTCACATTTCATAAAAACTCTAGTTCGATAGGTACCTACAGTCACTACCTGTCATTACAATGTCAAAGGGCCCACAAATATACGAAGGTGCCAAAATTAGACTCCTAGAACGACACATATATCTACATGTGAATAAACTACTCACTTCGGTCTTGTTACTTCGTTGTTCTCTACTATATTTGACATTTTCTAGTTTGAAAATCTCGATAACAACTGTCTATATGGATAGACGATAATTGACGATAAAAAAGCCATGTCTACTAATTATTAAATCAATCGCCTCGTCGTTGGAAAGTTCCATAACTTCAACTACTTTTTACTATTTCTAATGAAACCACTCTTTAAAGTAGGTACAATTTATTTCGGTATACCTAGATACAACCAAAGGTTTTTTACCAACGTGTAGAACGTTACTAAATGTACAACTAAACATTATGTTTACCCATTTATATTAGTTTACTTATGAAGATAATGATTTATTAGGATTATTTAGGATAGACAAAAGTAAAAACCGTATAAAGTTACTAAAGCTAGATTAATAGTAGATTGTTCAACTAGGGACTAAAACAAGCCATAATGACACGAGGTGTTTAGCTATGACTATAGATCGAGAGTCATTATAGTGGTTTAGTCCCGCGTTAAACACTCTACTTTTCACTTTGAATGCGAGGAAAAAACGACGTTCTATTACACAAAATTACAATATTAATTTTTTACTTAGTGAAGTCAGTCAGGCTTTAAATGCTGGCATTTTTAGCCAACAGGTTCAAACGTGAAAACTACCTATTTTAAAACTAATTGGATCATGTAAAATAAAATTAAGTTACCCCTAATCTAGTTAAATTGATTTATATTCGTAATAATTAATCATTATTACTATATTAAATCGTTATTTTTTTAATATTTTTGCACAGTTGTCTTTTTAGGTTATTTTCACACCCAAAAATTGTCTATACACAATCACTAAAAATGGCGACAATATTCCAACCACAAACACCCCGATTGGCTGTTTAGGGGTTTTCAAAGTCAATTAAAAAAAAATTACTTTAATCCCTAGAGGATAATAAGGAACTTTAGTCCCGATATACAGAGACTAAATTAACATTTTAAGAGCATGAGATCCTCGTTTTTCTTGTCTGGCTGAAAGCGCCAAGAGCGCGATGCCATAAAAAAAAAAAAAGAGCATGAGAAGTGAAAAATTAAATAAACTAAAATAAATCTAAAAATGGTCCTTGCGGCATGGTATCGAAGATGCAGACAGCACTTTCTCGCTGAATTGTGAGGCTGATGCGTTGCCAGCTATTAGTATAGTAAGAATTATCTAAGGTGTCCGACTGTTTGTTAATTCTCTTTAGAACATTCGGACACCTAGGTAAGATAATTCTTACTATACACCAAGTTTCATTTTAGAGAAAAATCGTGCGATATCCGTTATACGATTTGAAAAAAAGCCATCTTTAAACCGGAAAATATACATCGTGCTATTTAAAGTAATAAGGATCTGAAATAAGGCATCTTGTACCTACAATATTTACTCTCTAATATTCTACGGAAATGAAAACGTTGCCAAAAATTACCAGTAATTCTAACGAAGGTATCAGAAATAAAACGAGGTAGGTATAGCCGGCAGACAATTCGTGAAACTACTTAGGTGTGCCATTATTTACATCTCACTGAGCCAGGATACATTATGTATGAGTATGAGAATTTATTTACCGCACATACCTACTACCTATGTAGCTGGATGCTAGAAGTAGGTCGCGGCAAAACGACCTTTTTTTAGGCCAGAGAACAATGTTCTAGAGTGTTATGGAAAACTTAGCACGTAATTTCCGCTATTTCATCCAGTAGGCCTGTTTTCGACTCATCATAATAGCTGTGTTCGATTTCATTGTTCCTGACTTTATATTAATCTGTTCTGTACCATTTAATATAATATAATGTAGTTATAGCTAAAACAAAAAGAAATTACCAGTAAAGGTATTACAATATTTATATTTGGTCATAGACTCATAGTAGATCCATTTAGGAGCACAGTTTCATTTCAATATCGAGAGAGCTTTGTCCGTCTGAGACAGGACGCTGAGTAGGGATGCAACCCTTCAACACGTAATCTTGTTAGAAAGGGATTGGTGATATTAGTCGCTCGACAATCTAACATAGATACGTGTATAAGTTATGTTAGCAGTCCACTTGTAAGGCACATTTCTACATGAATACATATAAAGGAATGATGATTTGTCCATTAAGTGGATACAACTAGGTAGCTTCACGAATAATTGATTCTTAAACGTTAAGGGACTACTAATTCATATTCAAGGCGCCTAGTGGGCACTTTTATAGCTCACAATTAGTTTCCTGGGGCTCATTAAAGGTGCTTGTTGGAATGCTTAATAGATCCAGTAGGGCACGAAGTATCAACATGTTGGGTGTATTCTACATTAATACCGCCTAGGCGCGAATAGGTACATACAGTTCTCCGGCACAAATACGAAATAAAGGTATAGAGCTAAAGTGTGTTACAAAATATAGCAAAATGTAACGGGTTCACTTTCACTACGTGTGTCGTTGCTATTCCAGTACCTAGCACATTTATCATTAGCTTAAATCATTCCTTCTCCATCCTTCCGGATTGACATATATATTAAGCACCTATCGAAAAAAACGAATGATTATGAGTAAAGAAAATAGTACTTATCGTGTTAGTTCAATCAAACGAAGGCATGTTAACTCACCACTCATAGATTCATTGCAATAAAGTTTACATCCGTTTACAAATGTACAATTAACAGTGTATCATCGATTTTGAAAAAGTGTAACGATGATGTTGCTCGATGGTAATGGTGAAGGGTAGTATTTACACACATCCGCAATTTACAACATTCAAAAATAAAAATCGATTCGGATATCTCCGAATACTTTCGTCAAGATATTTTAAATTTACAGACACTTTTCGTTTTTAACATTTTCTTATATTTATACACAGATATACAAATACTAATGTAGCGACACTGTTTCAGGGTCTAAATGCGTCCAGCGAGGCCGGGAGTTCGCTGAGGCCGCTGGAGATCGTGGCGCCGCGCATCGACACCTACCGGTTCTCGATGGCCAACCTCGAGGAGACGCAGGACGCCGACCTGGACGCCATCCTGGGCGAGCTCTGCGCCCTCGACTCCGAGTACGACGAGGAGATATCGAGGGTGTCTTCAGGTACGCACCGAATTTGGTGATCGGAATTTGCCTACCAGATTTTTTTGCTGATGCTACTGAGAGAGGTCACTATAGATACTTTTATAGGAAAGATAATTTTGCTAAGTGGGTAAATGTCATAGACATGTAGATAGATGTTCAGTCTATTAAACCAAACCGATATCTAGTGAGTTTAAAGTTGTTAGCCCTCATTAATGCAATTATCCCCGCGGTGCTGAGGTTTTACTGCGGCATATACCTACCGCCACGCAGTCCAATATGTACATAGCAGCATGAAAACGTTCAAAAAAATATGCAACTATCGCTGATCGATTCGTATAGCAACATCCCTAAAACCCCACGAAATGAGGGTGTTTAGAAATCATAAACCCACCAGCTGGCAGCAGGGTAGCGAAAGGTCTTTTTGACAGTAGGCGTCAAGATCCACCAATCACACCACTTGATTTTGACATCTACTGTCAAATAGACCTTTCGCCACCCTGCTGCCAGCTGGTGGATTTCTGATTTCTAAATACCCTCATTGGTCAATGATGGACCACGGGCAGAAATATAAACCCGGTTGAACAGACTTATCGCGTTATGCTTTACAATTTGTTTTTTTGCTAATCTCCTAACCATTGCAATTATCAAAGGCTAATTGCTAAACGCATTATTCGCTTTTTGTGCAGGTTACTCATCGGGGAGCAAGGAGCGCGATGGCGAGGGCTGCTCGCAGCGCCAGGAATGCAAGGAGAGCTGTGACGGCGCCTCCGTGGCCCGGACCGACTCGCCCGACAATGACTCCGCCTTTAGTGACACTGTAATTACCATTTCTATCGCCACCAGTTAAAAAGAGCCATTGATTAGAGTTGTGCCTTTCTCGAGAATTCTCGGAAACGTTCTCAGTTTTGTACGGGAAATGTTCTCGAGAACGTTCTCTCTCCATACTAAACGGAGATCGTTTCCGAGAATGGCACATCTCTACCATTGATATCGAGTAAATACTGACGCGTTAGTGCAAAAGTAGGTAAGTGTGTCAAATAAGTACACATTCAAGCCCTAATCCAGGATTGCCTGAACAGTGACCAGATTACTAAATGTCAATCCTAACATCGATCCGATAAAGAAACCTTGCGGAATTAGTAAGGTCATCTTTGAACCATTTAAAACCAACTCTGGTCACCCTGATTTGTGAGCACTACTTTACGTATTTGTTTGTTTTAGGTTTCAATGCTATCCAGCGAATCTTCGGCTTCGAGTAGTGCCAGTGCAAAATGTAAAGCGATGAAACTAAACCTACACCAAGATCAAAAGGTAACTAGTCGTTGCATGCATTTAAAATCAAGTTCGATTTCGCTTGTCGTATTCGATAAGGCGGGCTCCGAAGCAACGCCAATATTGACAAATGTGCTTTAAATGTTTCAGAATGCAAGTTTCCAACAAAAGGCTGACAAAATCAAACTGGCATTAGAGCGTATGCGCGAGGCTAATATTAAGAAGTTATTCATCAAGGCGTTCTCTACCGACGGGTCGTCGAAGAGCTTGCTGGTGGACGAGAAGATGAGCTGCGGCTACGTGGCGCGACTGCTGGCCGACAAGAACCATGTCTCCATGGAGCCCAAGTGGGCCGTGGTCGAGCACCTGCCTGATCTCCACATGGGTAACTTCTTTACCAAAACACGCGAGATACCATCATCTAATAACACAGTATAAAACTTAATTTCGACCGTTGAGTTAAGATTGCTGATGCTTTTGCAATGGACTCTCACACATCAGTTTAGACAAATGTAATGATTACAACATTTATACCCGTATCGACACAGCTTGTAAATAAATTTTTAAGAAGGTAAACTTTTTAAGCGTGACCATATACATATAACTAATCATTGCGAATGTTTAAAATAAATTATGCATTTAAATGTCAATTTTCTTCGCAGAACGTGTATATGAAGACCACGAAATGTTAGTGGACAATTTAATGTTATGGACAAGAGAGTCGAAAAATAAAATATTATTCGCTGAGAGATCAGACAAAATATCATTGTTTCAAACACCGGAGAAGTTTCTCTTATCTGAGGACGATAGAGGTGAGTTAAATGTCGACCGTACATATATATGTACTTTTTATTACAGGCTTCCAAGGAATTATTCAATAGCAATCACGAGTTTCTATTCATATTCGCACGACATACAGTTATGATTTGTCGATCATAATATTCATAATATTTTGTTGTCCTAAGGATGGTCAAGCGAGCACGACGAGCATTCAAGACAAGTCATATTAGAAGAATTTTTCGGGCAAAGCGGCGCAGCGTCGAGTGCGGCGCCCTCCGTGTCCGGGCACCCCGTGCCGCCCATGGAGGGGCCCCTCTACCTCAAGAGCGACGCCAAGAAGGGATGGAAGAAGTACCATTTCGTCCTGAGGCCTTCCGGTAAACTCACATTCTAACAGTTGCTCTCTCAATGCTTCCCAATTATTTGGAACATTAAGGGGTCAACCGACTCTTTGTGTGGCCACACTTTAGTTATTTAATGCTAAGCGATTTTTGCCATTGCGAATTAAATAGCTTGCGCACTGCACACATTCCATTTGTCATTACATTTTAATTTATCCCTTGAATAGGTCTCTACTATTCGCCCAAGGATAAAGTGAAGACGCTGAAAGAGTTGGTGTGCTTAGCGACTTTCGACACCAACGAAGTGTACTTAGGATTGAATTGGAAGAAGAAATACAAGTCGCCGACTGACTACTGCTTCGCTATCAAGCACCCGAGGCTGCAACAACCAAAGAGTGTTAAGTTTATTAAGTTCCTGTGCGCGGACGACCAGCGGACGCTGGAGCGATGGGTCACCGCCATGAGAATAGCCAAGGTAAGAAGCGGAGATGGCTTACTTATTGTTAGAGTAATGGCGTGCTTACACCGGGTCAGTTAACTGGCGAAGACCGACCAGAAGTCGGTAGCCGACTTCAGCATTTAAATATTAGTCGTTGTCAATCCCAGTTGTCATACGTCCTTGTGTAAATACGCCAGTAATAACATTAAGATTGATCTTTATAATGCAAAAGATTTTCACTGTCTTCCGTATTATATGTGGAAAACAATCAGTTATTAAGATTTTCTTTACTTAATGGTGTTATTTTAAAATATCTATGTATTTTTTTTATATAAAATATCTATGTTTATTTGGAAATATTCACTGTATAAGCAATTGTGGTAGTATTATTATTTGCTTTTGCGATAATACCTATAAAAAAAGTAAAATAAAGTTTTGACACATTAAAAGCATGCGATTATATTAACTATTTCGTTTTAAACTTTAAATATTTATAAGCATAACGTATTACTATAATTGGATGTGGTTTTCGTTGGAGACTTTGCTGTGGGTATTGAGTTGCATTGCATCATTTTTCCCATAACTTCGTCTAATTGGACCATCATGAAAACAACATCTTTCCCGAAATACAATAGCCTCGTGTTATGTCCACAGCACGGAAGACAGCTTCTAGAGAACCACCGGTCACTGGTAGAGGAGCTAACGCAAGAAGATCTGGACCACCTCGCACATGCGCGCTCGTGCTCGGTAAGCTAGCCAGGGTCTCATGCCTAAATGGCTCTCCGATTTAAACCACTAGTTGCGCCCGATCGCCCAGTCTCTATCAGTGCCGTTGCGAACTCTTGGTCTGATAATTTCTGCTATGTGATATGATACGATCAATATGGACCAGTTCCGTATCGGGGGGCATTGGTCCATATTGGTCGTATCAAATTATCAGTTCTGTTCTGATTCAGAAAAGTTAACGGTTGAGACAACCGAGTCGATAATTCTTCCCGAAAGAGAGGCAATAAACTAAGTATAGTTCAAATAAAAAAACACTTCTGCCCTTGAGACCGTCATTAGCAACTGCCATTGCCATTAATAATAATATACTTTGAAAAAAGTGGAACGATAACACACAAATGGCTTTTATAAGAAAAGAATACAAAGAGCTTTATGACTTTTTATGACGGCCAATTTACTACTTACCCTTATTGTTTACATTTCACTCTTAGTTTCGCAAAATTAACGGTTCGTTTCTATCATTCTAAACGGTACTTAGAAAATAAAGTTTTGTTGCGAAAAGATAAGTACTCACTCAGGTAGGTTGCCCGGAAGCCCGGAGTTATTAGATAAGCTGGTGGAAATCACTTTTTTAGCGTTCCGTACCTCAAAAGGAAAAAATGGAACCCTTATAGGATCAGTCGTGTCTGTCTGTCCGTCTGTCACAGCCAATTTGCTCCGAAAGTACAGGACCGATTGAGTTAAAATTTGGTACATATATTAAAGTCGATGACGGACGTGTAGGTAACGGAAAAACACATGCAAACCATATATGAATTTGAAACATGGGGGCCACTCTTGGGGGGTAAACTAGAAAATTTAAAAAAGGTAGCGAACTGTATTGTGTGACAATTTAAATGAAAGGATCGCTATGAGAATCTCGAATATATATTTTTAATAATTTTTATATAAATAATTTTGAAGTTATTTAAGAAAATAGGCGAAAATTGACGACCCTTGTTCCGAAACTATTGAAACTATAATTTTGAAAAAAAAAATACGTAAAATAGTCCTTTATCTATAGATTACAGGAAAAGTTATAAGAAGTCTATGGAATTTAAAGTAACATACGAAATGTCTCTTTATTTGTGTGTATGACGGAACCCTCTCCGCGGGAGTCTAACTCGCACTTGTCCGGTTTTTTTTATAATAAACGGGCCTGCTCTTGACTGGATCATGCCAGATATTAGGCATTGATGGAGCCTACGATGGAATAAGTTCACCCAGATGATGCCTATGTACTCTGATCCAAAAAATATGTTTGCGTTATATCATAAGGCATCGTCCTATCGAACAGCGAATACGCGATTATCACGCGAACACGCGATTGCGACCATACAAGTAAGTATGGTCGCAATCGCGTGTTCCCGCGATAATCGCGTATTCGCTGTTCGATAGGACGATGCCTGACAGAAACACCGACGCCGGCAGGGTGTTCCACACTGTTCGCATAACAAACATATTGCTTTTTAAAAACCCTAACCCACTGCTATGAAACCCTGCTAAATTATTGACTACGGATATCAATCTATATCTTTTCGTGTGGCACTATTCTCGGTTATATCCTAGTCATACAATACACTCTTAGCTTAGAGCAACACGGAGGAAGTCGCCATACCACATATTAACCGACTTTCAAAAGAAGGATGGTTCTCAATTCGTCTGTATGTTATGTTTTGTTTTTGTATGTTTGTTTCGCGATTACAGTCGAAGATGGCTGAACCGATTTGATAAATTAATTTTTTGTTTGAAAGGGTATACCTCCACCAGATCCTGATCTGGTCGATATGGATGGTTCCATATCGACCAGATATGATGTGATGATGGGATCTTTGAGAAGTCGAGGGAACTCTTCAAATATCATAGGCACACATATAGCGATTTGGGTATTTATCATGGTGACTCGTGCTTTTCTTATCGAATAGCTTTATTGGAAGAACGTTATTTACCGACTTCCACAAAAGAAGGACTGTTTTCAATTTATACGTTGTTACGCGATTATTCGACGTCTGGACCAATTAGGAACACACTAGCCCCCCCTATGTACGCCTATGTTGGAGAACCGAGCTTTGAAATGGCAACTTTAAGTCCACCGAATCGTGGCGGCATCTGCAATTATCTTCACTTTTTAACCGACTTCCAAAAGAAGGACGGTTCTCAATTCGTCTGTATATATATTTTTTTTTTGTTTATGCTGCGGTCAAACCACTGCTCAGAATACGTTGACGCTCTGTAAACGCAGAATGGACCTTCCAAACCGATGCGTCAAATACGCAATATTCACGTACTGCGTACCGTACGTATTTTAAGCACCGGTTTGGAGGGCACGCTACAAGAAAATGACGCAAGAGTCACCCCACTGCGTTTACGGTGCGTCAACTTCTGTTGAGCAGCGGTTGGACCGCACCTTTTTCCTCCGCTCCTCATTTGTCGCCATAGATTTAACACTTTCGCGCGAGCACCAATCAATTTAGCGTTGTTACGCCTACATTTTCGACGTCTATAGACGTTGCTCGCGCGAAAGTGTTAAGATGTAGGCAGTTAACGCCCGCCCTCACGGCAATCTTGTGGTGCAGATAACGTCGATCCCGACGAAGTCCGGCGGTGCGGCGCTGCCCGGCGTGAGCAGCCCCGCCCAGTCCGCCAGCAACGCCAGCGGCGCCAACTCGGACATCAGCAGTGGCAGGTACGACCCGCGCCACGATGGACTCGTTAGGTACAACTAGGTCCCGATATAAAACCACCCTATAAAAACAAGTTTTTTTTAATGTGTAGTCTTAGGTAGCACTTTAATACATACATATACAAGCACAAGGCCGTCGGCAGTCACTGACGCGTAGCTACGCCACTGCGTCTCTGTTAATTCATTGTATTTTTACCAACCTGACAGCACTTTGGTAAATTATTTCTAACATTCCCTAAAGCATTGCGAATTATAATGGCATTATTGCACTGCCTTCATTATGCGTAAGAAGTAACCCATACAATATAATTATGTATATGCAAAACAGAGATTATTCTAATTTGCCATAATATCTATGGATATATAGCAACAAAACATCTCATACAGTAAAATAGAACTAACACGTCGAAACTTTGGGGCACCTCTCCACTATTCCTTGTGAAGCTGTAGCCTTTAAAATCTGGATTAATTATAGTACATTACACAACTAGGGTGGTAATACAAAGAAAGGCCGAGATAGCAGGTGTTTGCGGCCCGAGCTACAAGCGAGGGACTTAAATAAGCGATCGAGGGCTTTCTTTATGACCTCCCGTGTTGTGTACATAATTTTATGTGTACACTTGGTCAGAAAGCTGCTTTTTCCGTACGCGCAGCGTGCGGAAAAAGCTACTTTATGGCCAGGTGTAGCATAAAAGTCATTATGATGTTGACGTACTAATGAATTTGTTATTGTGTGTATGCGCAGGCACTCACGCGCGTCATCGTCCAGCTCGAGCGGGTGCCTCTCCGATGGCGGCACTGCATCCGAGAGCGCCTTCGACTGCGAGTTCCCTATGGGTAAGTTAATACTGCTCATATACAATACTATACATTATGCATTTCCTGTGTGCGCCATGCTTAAATGACCCTCAAGAGGTAACTAGAATAATTACTGATTTAAAATTTGTTTCCGGATGCAGGCACTATAAAACGGAAGCCATCAATGAAGCCGAACATCCCTTTGACCTGGATGACGCGGCAGTTGAAGGAGATGGCCGAGAAGGAAGCGGAGGAGGGCGACGCGGGCGACAGCGGCACGCTCACGCGCACGCCGCGCAGCGCGCGCGACGATTCTACGCTCAAGCGGCACCACCCAATCAGTAAGTATTTTTATATACTGCAATCTCGCTGTTCAATACGTTAAAAATCTTTTGCCCTCCATTCTTTAACCAGGCGTTTTATTTTACAGATTCCACAGATAGTGCAATATACGGTAGAACGACGATGGTGAATAGCCCAGCACGCGATGAGCCGGCCTCTCCGTGCTACGGCATTTACGAAAGCATACCGCGCGACGCAGCGCCGGGCGGCGCGCCGGCGGGCGCGGGCGACGCCGCCTCTGCGCTCTACGGCTACACCTCTATCTACGAGGCAGCGCCTCGCGAGCCGGCCGGCGAAGACCTTCCGCCGCCGCCGCCCACCGACGAACCAGACGCCATGTTCAGCTCCACGCTCAGCCTGGACTCGCTGCCGCCTCCCCCGCCGCCGCCGCTCGACCCCATCGAGGACCTCTCCGGTTCGCAGCTCAGCTTGCCTCCTCCGCCGCCCGAGCACACTATAGACACTCAACCGGGCCGCGTACACGATATCGTTAATCAACTGACTTCCCATCAAATAGAACAGACCGCGCGAGCGGGATTGTCGCGAGCCAACTCGCGAAACTCCGATCTGAGCCGCTCCTTCCCGAGGCAACCCTCTCTAGATAGCGTCAGCTCCGGCACATCGCGAACCTCTTCCCTGCATTCTGATAAGAGCATCTACGGCCAACAGAACGTAGCGTACGGCGCGTGTCTAGTCGAACTACAAACGAAAAAACTGAGCAACGGCAGTCCTTCGATTCAAAAGAAAATTCTCACGGAACCGACTAAAGAGCGCACCGGATCAATAAAGAAAGTGAATTTCGCTGACGACCTGCCTGCGTGCACGGACACCGCGAAAAAGAATAAGAAGATTACATTCAATTTGAAGGAAGCGCCGCCGTCGTCGCCGCGCAAACCGCCACCGCCGAAGCGCAACGAGAGCACACGCCTCTCGTCGCCCAAAAAGCTAGCGGATTCCAACAGCAATCCGCCCAAAGAATTCTTGAAAGACCTGCAGCGAGTGATGAGAAAGAAGTGGCAGGTGGCACAGAAGTGTAAATTGGAGCCGGCGACGACGCCGCACGAAGTGCTCGGCTTCCGGGAGTATCCGCTGTCGGAGGACTACAAGGAGACGAGCGTGTCGATGTGGGTGCAGGAGCACTACGGCAGCGCCATGGAGGACCCGTTCTACGAGAACGTGTACGGGCGCGAGGGCGCGGTGCCGCGGCGCGAGGAGCCCAAGCCAATCAAGAAGCGGCCGCCGCCCGCGCCGCCGCGCCGCAGCGACTCCACGCACCTCTCCACGCACCCGCTGCCGCACGCGCACACTCCCTCCGCCGTACACCCCACCGCTTGAAACGCCCTGTACACGCCGCGACCGCTGCCGCTATGGTGCGCATGTTTCTATCTGTGGAGAGGCCGCTCGGGACGGTCCGGTGACGGGGACGAAGCTCGAGCGGACGCCCCGGGGTACGGGTCCGCGAACTCGGACGTTTCTGCGATAGTGTGAGTACCTTGAGCGGCACGGTTGACGGTCGTGATGTTGTTTTACTGAATTTAGCGCACAGATAGAGACTGTTGTCAGTTGAAGTGTTGTTTGTCCGTTTTTTGATTGAGTAGTTATATATTACATTTAAACAACTTATAACTAAATGTGCTCTGCGTGTTTATCGTAATAAGTCACCAAGCAAGTGGATATGTACCTATTCTTACGGTAACAAAATATATTATAATAATACTTCGAGTAGATAAGGTACCAATATTACTAGTACCTACCAGATTGTGCGAGCACAAATTGTGTCCAATAAATAGTTTGCAAAGTACGTGAAGCGTGAATTTCGCCTCACATTGCCTATATTAACTAATCGTAAGACAACTATGGTCTGAATTAATTGAGTGTGCTAGTAGAAGCTTATACCTGCTAAAAGTGATGTAACTAGGTAATCATCAGACGTGAAGTTCTGACAAAGAAAAGTTAAAGACCAATTTCGATGTTAAAATGTTATAATTTCAAAAAGTATAATAAATAATTTATCGTAATTTGAATGGCGGTGCTATTTTGAAAAGGTATACTATTATGTATTGTAGGTTGTTTTTGCACGTCTACTTGTAACGCATCGAAACTGCAGCTGAAATGACAAGCTACTTAGCTATAGGCTAGGCATAAAAATAATTGTTTAAGACTTAAACAATTATTTTTATAAATAAGATTACCTATTTAATATTAGGTACTTAAACTTTAAGTAATATTAAATAGGTAATCTTATTTACCTATTTTAAGTCTCGACACTATTGAACCCTTCAGCCACTTAGGAAACCAAAGGTTCGAAACCAGTTTAGAACACAGAATTATTTTTCTTCTTAGGAAACCTGGTTTCGAATAAAGAAGAATAATTCTGTTTTCCAAACTGGTTTCCAATACAGAATATAAAATCTCGTTTTGAAACTCATTCAATATGTATTTACGTCGCAGGGATATGATGAAAACTGGGCTTTGACTAAATCCCTCCGCTACCCAAAGGTTGCCTGGAAGAGATCGCTTCCTAGCCATAAGACCGCCTGTTGTATCTGCTGGGAGTTCATCATCGCCATTAGGGATTTGATCAAAGCCCTGTTTTTATCATATCCAGGCGATATACGTATTGAATGGGTTTCAAAAAAAGACTCTACATTCTGTATTGGAAACCAGTTTAGAAAACGGATTTTTTTTTTATTCGAAACTAGGTTCCCTAAAAAGAAAAATAATTTTGTATTCTAAACTGGTTTCGAACCTCTGGTTTCCAAAGTGGCCGAAGGGCTATTGAAAGTTTTATTTTGTATCTGGCGAGTTAGTTACAAGTAGACTGACAAAATGGTCATGGCATGAGTTGGAGTTTTGTCAATTTTAATTTTTGTGTATGTAGTAAAAAATTTTAATGGCGTTTTTGAAAAGGTTAATCCCAATTAGTGTTTTAACGAAAATGTACCTATGTAACACAATTAAGAGGACTGTCGGGAGTTTCTTTCCACGCCAAATAATTAGAGTAGTAAAATTAATGTATTCCCATCCACCGCGTCATTTTACAAACGCAAAGCTGACATGACCGTCAGCGCGGGGGGGACTCGACTCCTCTTATGTTGAGCGAACGGAGGAGCGCATGGTATATTCGATTACTCAACTTACTGGCACAATTTGAATTCATTTTAAATTTACAGTCAAGATCCCAAATGCATGCACGTTATCAAGGAAACAAAATATTCTGAGTACCCTTGGGCACTTGACAATAAAAAGCTTACATATTATTGTTAACCTGGTCTGCGTCAAAAGTTTTTTGACCCTGACTGTACCTATTTGTGGTTACTGTAACATTAACGTTAAACATTCAGTGCTAACTATTCAACACTGCCTATATATGGTTTTGCGACAACTTAGCATCATAATCTTTAGTGCTAAAGACGCAAGCAGCGCGGGGCTTTTCCTTCATATGTCCAATTTCAGCCAATTCAGCTAAATAGTTCGTATTGTAGTTGCATTATGGTAGCTAGAGCTGGGATATTTACCATTTCACTTAACATTTTGTCATCATAAAAATATGACCGTAAGCAGTTTTAATTAACCCTGAAGTGTTAACCGAATCTTCTGTTTTGTTTTCTCCTTTTGGTTTTAGATAATTTGTGTTAAATGAAAAAATTATACATACCGACTTTGTAATTCACGTTGTGTTCATGGACGCACGGTACATACCCGAATCTCGAATTTGAGATTAGCGCATAAGGTCCCATTATATTGTGTAGTTCGCGCTCATGCCTATATCGCGTTTAGCCCGCGCGCGGGTTCCGAATGTTCACAAAGTGCGCAATGTAAAAAGGGTTTACTCGTATACACACCATCATATTATCAATCATTAGAAAATATTCTTCGGTTAACATTTTAGGGACAGAATTTTAAGTGGAGCGGTAAATATTGGCCTTGATATTACCTATGTGATGTTTTAAGGAAATAGCTTACAAGAATTCCTAATTTAGTGCCATAGTTATGAAAATCATATATTGTTATTTTATCTGCCAAGTACTGTATAGCGTTCACTTTATGTTTGTAAGGTCATACTTTTATCTGTTTAATTATTTATTACTACGGAAGCGATATATATATATTAAATTTGAGTTAACTGCAGTGGCATAGACCTTTATACCACAGATTTTCATAGTTAACCCATTTGGAAACTGTTTGGTCCAGGTTTGCACTGAACTTTGTGAACAATACACACACTTGCGAAGAACTAACAAAGTCATAAAAGGGACAAATTGTAAAATATACATGACTCCAATGCGATAGATCTCACTGTTGGCAGAATGCGTTATACTTATTTTTATGTTCGGGCTGTGATTTTTTCGTGTCTGGTTTAGTTTCCGATATTGAACCGTATAAAAGGATAACGTTGGCTTCAGAGGCGTAAATACCTATGTGCAAAAGTAGATCCCATTCCATGGTAGCCAAATATTTTAAGTTCCAAATACCTCATCATAGAGATATCTCCGGTATGAAAGCCAAGTACCTAAGCCAAGGCGAGGCTAACGGATAAGCCGGCAACGTTTGGATGGAATTAAAACCTTCACAGATAACTTTGAAAAAAGTGCTTATCGATAGTTATAAAAAAATTATGCTACTTTCTTTATTTTTAATTTTAGGCGCGTTTGTGACTTCATCCGAAGCCGGTTTTCGATCACTTGCGAGTTTCAGAAACTCCACAAGTCTTGAGGCGACAGCCAATCTTAGAGAAAACACATGTTGTTTTTTGGGTTAGGGCGCATAACCTCCCACTCGCAAAATGTCCCTCCACCAAAATTACGTCCCATGCGCAAAACGTCTTCTTTGCAAATGGCCCCTTGTGCAAAATACCCCATTCGCAAAACGTCCCTTTCTCAAAAGGTCCCATCCCTTTCGCAAAATGTCCCTTCTGTAAAAGCCCCTTTCGCTGAATGTCCCGACTACATAATGGCCCTTTCGCAAAACGTCCCGTCTGCCAAATGGCCCATTCGCAAAATGTCCCGCCTACAAAATGCTTGTATAATAAATAGAGTCTTCTCGCGTATTCAAGTCAGGGAGAGGGAGATGGGCAATATGTTTGTTACTAAATACAAATTACACAGGGTAACAACCGGATGGATGGAGCTAAATTATACATGCAAGTAGACCAAGTCCTGGATTAAAACATAGGATACTTGACACCCCGTTAAATAGTTCTCTTGGGACAGTATCGAGAACAACGCGGGCAAAGCCGCGGGTAAATGAAGTCGGTTAAAAACTAAGCGATTAACAGCAAATTTTGTAAAAGGTACGTTTTGGGAACGGGACATTTTGCGAAAGGAACGTTTTGTGAACGGGACATTTTGCGAAAGGAATGTTTTGAGAACGGGACATTTTGCGAAAGGGACGTTCTGCAAAAGGGACGTATTTTATGTCAAGGGACATTTTGAGAACGGGATATTATGCGGAAGGGCCGTTTTACGAACGGGACATTTATAAAAGGGACGTTCTGCTAAAGGGACCAAGGGACATTTTGCGAGTGGGACCTTATGCGCCCTAACCGTTTTTAGGGTTCCGTAGCCAAAATGGCAAAAACGGAACCCTTATAGTTTCGTCATGTCCGTCCGTCTGTCTGTCCGTATGTCACAGGCATTTTACTCAAAAACTACAAGACCTATACTGATGAAATTTGGAATATAGATGTCTTGTAGATGCCGCAACTAAGTTTGGTAGTTAAATAATAAAAATAAAAAAATCTAGGGGGGGCGCTCCATACATGTAACAGAAGCTAAAAAATTTTTTTTTCACAAAATGTCAACGTGTGGTACATAGTTCCACAGCTCTTTTGAAAACATTTTAAGGTTCTTAAGTAATGTTTTTGATTAAGTGAATACCTTTGGAAATAATCGCTCCGAAAGTTGTGAAAATTGTGTCCCCCCCCCCTCTATCTTCTAAACCGTGTATCCGAAAAATATAAAAAAAATTACAAAGATAACGCTCAATTAATACTTTCAACGAAAATTATTTTCAACAAGATCGGATTAACCGTTTTTGAGTTATTGCCGATAAACTGCGCTTCTCAACAAAAGGACGTAATTGCTATGAAGATACGCTCTTTTGTTGTTGTACTTTTTTTACATCGTATTTTTTACCTTATAGTTACGGCTATGGAACCCTACACTGAGCATGGTCCGACATGCTCTTGGCCAGTTTTTTGTACCTACCTACGTTTCTCGTGTAATCCCCTGTTTACAGGCAACAATCTCTGTCTTCGTTCCATTTCGGCTAAGGACAGTAACTTAGCGTTAGTCTTAACATTCACTGTTCCATTATAACCAGAAATCCAATCCGTTTATATTATATTCTTGTACTAAATAAAACGTAGTTGAGGCGTATACTAGGATCATGTAATATTCCTCCTCGTATAATAGGTAACGAGAATCCATCCAGATTCAAATTCGGATTACGAAGACTGAAACCATAAATTGATCCGATTTTGACAATAAACTTGCGTCCAAAAAGTTGAACTGGCATAACTTTTTAGGTCTTGCATCTTCGTTTTATATGGCGTATAGTATATGTCACTACCAATGAGTCCACAGTCCATTATTATTGTAAACAAGGCCATGACTTAATGATAATATCGTGCTCTCATGAACTTATTAGTTAACGAGGAATTACTTTTAATATTATTGATACGATGCTTAATTATTACCAATGGATTTAAACATAGGGCAATCATTAAAGACTAATTATGATATACATATTGGGTACGAGACTGTAGGTAGCTAACTTGTGACTAACGCTTGACATTGTACCTACCTACTAATGGATGTGTCCTATGTTAAGCATTTAAATATAAAAAGAATGAACTGGAATATTAGGTACGGGTTCTACTAATTTCGACAGACGTTATTAAATTGTGTATTCGGTACGATTTAGTTCTATGACTATTACATTATGTAACGCATTTATTAGTATTCAGGGATATCTAAGTTTAAACTGTACAGAACAAATTAATTATAATATTAGTTCTTTGTATATTTTTTCAAATATAACGAAATTTCAAATCGGACGTGTGTTTTATTATCTCTGAATTGCATCGTGTTGTTCCTAGACAATTTTTTATTAGGGTTCCGTAGCCAAAATGGCAAAAGCTTACTACTACTTTTGTAAAGTCGAGTTCATTTACACCTACACAATAGGCTAGATGACTAAAAAAAACTGTTTAGTCCGTCTGTTACATTATGAAAAAATATTGTACACGTATTTTTTCTTTTGTTTGACAAACAAAAACTGACGAGGATAGAGTGCTTAGAAGTTTCGAGTGACGTCACTCTTGAGTACAAATTGTACTCAAGAGTGACGTCACAAGCCCCCACTCCAGAAGTTTGATGATCTATAACTTTGTCGATTTTTAATATTTTGATAAACCAAAAAATACGTGTCCCATATTTTTCCATAATCTAACTGACGGACTAAATAGAATTACATATTTTTAACCCAGTCATCATCCCTATTACAGGAACAAAAATATCTGAACACGACCCTATTGATTGTCAGGAGCATAAAAGCGTGTTTAGATATTTTTGTTTTCTTATACATGTAGATGTAAATGAACTGGACTGTACTATCTGAGCGTTTTGATATTTTATTTAAAATAGGCCGATTTGATCTGTAGGAAACTAGCCTATTTAGAGCAATAAGTAGATACTTTGCCGTCAAGTGCGACATTCGTGACGTCCAATGTCAACACCTAGCTATTTTATATACTAGGTACCAAATCCCAGTACATATTAATTATAGGGTTAAGAAATGTTTTGATGTTGTATATTATTTGATTTATTTATGTATTAACTTGGGTGTTGCATTATAAGTATAAGTTTCGAAATGGATGACGAAGGTAATTTCTTATTGATACCTATATAAAGTAACCATAAATAGTCGGGCGTTTGGTCCGGTTGAGAGCCATTGAAACGTACGTCCTAAATAAATTCCTAATTGCTTCACGGGCAGTGGCGTAGCGAGGGTGGTGCAGGCAGGGCACGAACCCTGGGAGCCAACAAGGAGGGTGGGCCTAAAAACGAAATTTACTAACTTTACAAAAAACCGGTCAAGTGCGAGCCGGACTCGCACACCGAGGGTTCCGTACAAACTCGTCAGTACTTAGTTACGTGGATAATTCAAGATAAACTGTGTATGGTGGAACAATCTTAACTTTGCTCTTGAAAAACTGTTGTCCCCATACATCGACATAATAATGTCGCAGTTAGTTTAGTAGAGCAAATAAGTTTGTCTTACAATTTATGCGAATTTGTAAAAAACGCAGCAAGTTAGAAAAACCGTTTTATTTTTCCTGCAATATTTAGGATGATAATAATAATCGGTAATTATTACAGATTTTTCTGTTCAGTAACTTCGGAGATAATGGGGGAAACGGTATTTTTTTAACGTTTATGGTCTTAAATCAAAAACTACATGTCTAAGAAACAAAATAAAAGCGGTTTTGGAATCTACACACTAACCCCTTTCATTTGGTATCCCACTCGATATAATAGCTCTACTTTTCATATTCGACCTCCCATTTCCGCCCCCTTTAAAAAAAAGTAAAAAATGTATAAGATTTTTTTTCTGTCCAATAGGCTCAGGTTAGCGATTTTTAAAACTATCAAATTCCAAGTCGATAGCATCAATAGATCCTGAGATATCTTGCTGTGACAGACGGAGAGACAGACAGACAGAGTCGCACCATAAGGGTTCCTTTCTTACCATTTCGCTACGGAACCCTAAAAATACCACCCATCAAAATTTGCAAATCTTATAGTCTTGAATGCTGTACAACTTAATAAACCGGAGTACCTACTCATGCCTGCGGTACGTGGAGGGGGCAAATTTGACTAGTAGATCGTTGTCATATCTTACCCCAGCAACAGTAATATTGGGCAGATGTATTGACAGAGGATTATTAGTGATTGTAATAAAAAAAAGATTCTAACGAGCTGAGAACCTTTTTTGAAGTCGAAACAATTTAAGTGGATCACGTCGCGTATATATCACTTAATTTTACATCCCGACGTGTTGTAGCCGGGTTATTCTTCAGAACACTATGTCTGCGGTCACCTTATTCCCCTGGACCTTTTTCATACTAAACGTATGGACACAGAGGAATAAGTCGCAGACATATTTCTGAAGAATAACCCAGCCCTTGAACGAACGCTGAAAAGGGCTATGAAACGTTGGGATGTTAAAGTAAAGTAAAATACAGGATTATGTAGTTTAAATTGTTTTAATACAGATCGTTGCCGTTAAAAGTTCCTAAAGTTTTTTTCATAATTAGTGGATTGCAAATGCACGAAGATCACGGGGCACCTGGAGGCGGTCCGCTGGCTGCTGCAGCCGCGCGCGTACCGGCCGTCGCCGGGGGACCTCGCGCTCGGCGACTGGGCCGCCGATCCGCACCTGTGGCTGCACTACGTGCAGAGCGCCGACGGCATGCCGCCGGCCGACGACGTGCTGAAGTTGGTCCACCCCTAGTGGCGTGGCGACCATAAAACCCGATCGGCTTGCCTATTTTAAACTTTATACCACTTTTGAGAACCTTTACTTA
Source organism: Eudemis profundana (assembly GCA_947034925.1). Taxonomy (NCBI): domain Eukaryota; kingdom Metazoa; phylum Arthropoda; class Insecta; order Lepidoptera; family Tortricidae; genus Eudemis; species Eudemis profundana. Next base: position 36,887,740 of record OX344794.1, read on the forward strand.
GTACTTACTGCTCAGAATAAGCAAAGCCAAAATTGCTCCGGCATACCTACTCAATTATATTTTTGTCGCCACACCACTGCCGGCCACCCAACAATAATCCTATTAACACAGACCCAATAGCATACATTTTATAAAAAATACTATACAAGCGCTTGCGCAATATGCTCAGTACACTTTAGCTTTGGATATGGCTAGCTAGGTATGACTAACCCTTTAACAAACCTCTATGTATCACAATATAACTATGTTATTTTTCATTATGTAATAGCCAGAGCTACAAACATTGTAATATTACTTTGAAGTACGGATGGTAAACTGCAGGAGCACGGCTAGCCGGCACTGGTCCATCCACGACGTGCAACGCTACTGCCCCATGTCGCTACACTGTGAGGAGGTGCTCTTCACCTACCAGTATCCCAACCTGCGCATGCCTTCCCGCCTCGGGAGGCATTTTTGGAGCTTCAACGCGGGGCTTAAGCTTCCCACGAAGCTCTATCTCAAGGAGTTCCATAGATCCTTGGAAACAACGTTGATGGTTAGAACATGTAGTTTTCACCCGAAGTTTCACTTACGGAGCGACGTATTTTGCTTATCCTCAAGCACTATCTGTACTTTTTTACGGGACAAAAAGCAAGCAGCCTATGTTAGGTAGGTACTTACCGGCCATCAATTTTTTTGCATAACGTCATTATGGCTTGGATCCGTAGATTCTTAAACGATTTTTTCGCCTAAGTAAAAAGTGTTTTCGCAAATGAGAAGGGAGATATAATGTATTTATTATCTAACTAGAAATCTGTAAGGTCCATGTGAGAATTAGCATTCAAAATGTTTTTACTATACTATCTATTACTTTACTATTCTGACGGTATTATGCATAGGAAAGTCTCAATATTATCATGTATTTTTAGAAAATGCAAGTAGAAGAGACACAAATGGATCGTATTATCCTCTCCGATCAATTAGTGAAAGTCGACTGCCTCGATTATTTCAGAAGGAAATCTTTCTTCCGCATGCTCAACAACATTTTGAGGTACGTTCTATTGCATACCTATTCTAAAAACCGGCTAAATGCCAGCCAGACTCGGTCACGAAGTACCCGGGGCTGAAAGGACTACTTTTTGATTATTCGGCTTTCGGCAGACATATCGTCGACCGTAGGCTGAATTACGGTAAGGGACATTGTTTTGCCTGTCCCTTACCGTAATTCAGCCTACGGTCGACGATATATGAAATGCGGGTCCGCTGTGTCCTCTCCGCCCGCACGCTGACGAAGTGTAGGTACCTTTGTACCGTTATACAAGATCAATTACTAGGTATAGTTTGCAAGGGGGAGCTCTTCAATGTTTAATTTTATTTTTATTAGGTATTATTTGTTATATCAGCGGCAATACAAATATACACTGATAATTTCGACCTTATCTTTTACGGATCATAAGATACCTACACCCCGCTGACAGCGGAGGTTAAATAATAGGATCCGTCGGCACCCTTCAGGCCCAGAACCTTAAAGAGGTAGGGCACAGTTTCCAGGATCGCCTCCAACTGGTGTCCCTGGAGAACCTGTGCTGCTCGCGGCGCGAGGGGGCGCGGTTGTTGCAGCAGCTGGCGTGCTTCAACGCGCACTCGCTCAAGTACCTTTTCCTGTGGCGCTTCGTGCTGCCCAACGAGAACCCCATCCTCGTCAACTACTCTTACATCACCGGTTAGTTCATTCAGTGTCTCAACGTAAAATTTATAGCCCGTATAAGTAAGAGCTCTACGTACAGAACTGGCTCTCTCTAACAAAACTGACGTTAGGGTCCGACCACCGGACGGTACGCACCGGATCCGACCGTCGCTCTCTATGGCATAACGCGTGCTCTTTCTGGTCGCTGGAATATGCTTAAGTTTTTTTGTACTTAATCTTTTTTTCCAATAATGTGATGTTTGGGCAAAACAGTGCAAAATTCATGACTTTCATGAGGTACGATGGGGTACGGTACGTGTTATCCAATACAAAAAACCGGACAAGTGCGGGTCGGACCCGCCCACCGAGGGTTCCGTACAAGTACTTTAAATAAAGATAATATTTTTTATGATGTAATTACAAATGTATAGTTTTCAGATTTTTCCATATAAGTGCGTGTAGTATAAGACGGTAAATTAGGTACTAGCCAAATTTCATAGTTCTACATAGGTCAACGGAAAGTACCCTTTGAATTTTGGTTTCCTTGAGAGTGTCGAAATTTACGTTTTTTGTGGCATAAACGGCCGTATTTTATTTTTCTTACAGCTTGAAGGGACCGTAGACCCGAAGTACCTTGGTTTTATTTTCAACTCGATACCTCCACGCGTTCCCGAGATAAAGGGTCTTGACAGACAGACGGACGGACGGACAAGAAAGTGATCCTATAAGGGCTTCGTTTTTTCCTTTTCCTTTTGAGGTATAATAAAAATAAGGTAAACTAAAACAGTAGAAGACAGAAAAATATAAGAGTGATCTGTATAATATCCTCATCGAAATATAATAAGTATGGAAGCTCCCCACGGAATAAGTACTAACGCGGCGGAGCTAGTACTTAGTAAGTACTGAAGAAAAAACTGTAGTGACAAATGAAATTCTCACGTCAGTAGCTTTGTAATTAATTGTAACCAACCAACCTCATATCTAGTTCCTATGTCCGCTCGTAACTAATCGGTTGTGCCGTTAAGTACCTATACTTAACAGCACAACCGATTTTGATAAATGCTAGTTACTTACATCATTAGATTCGTCTTGATGGCGCGACAAAATGGCGGATTTCATGCACTTTTAAATTGTACCGCGGTCGGGTTTTTTTAATTAAAAATATGGTTATTATTTATATGATCCGTTAATAGGTAAGCCGAAACTTGTTCCAAACTAAAATTAAATAAATAATCGATGTGTGATAAATACACGAAGAATGTATTCAGCGTTTTTACGGCGTTTTATTTTCGTCATTATTGTCTCAGTAAATATTGTTCAAAAAAACGATGCCTAGGGTTAACTTTTTATGAAACCGAAAAACAGTCCCGAGCTTAAGTCTAGTTTTATCAAAATTGTCACGATTTGTCCTTTCGTTAAGTAAATAATCGTCGGACAGTAATGATTGTCAAACCGCGCGGTTAAAACGCTCGGAGAATCGCCCTAATAATAAATACCCTATATTTTGATTTATTAACCTTAGCGTTCTCGTCTTACCCGCACTTCCCCTAAGTAAGGAGAGTACTTAACGTTGGTATCTACTTAGTGATTACAAAACAACAGAGCTAAGTATCTAACTTCAGGCAGTGGGCAGTACATCCCGCGGCCGTCGACGCGGCGCTGCTACCTGCGGAGTCTCGGGCAGCTGACGAACCTGCGTGTGCTGGCGCTCGAGTACTCGCACCTCGCAGACGCGACGGGCGGCGCGCTCATCTCGCTCCTTACAGTTCTCAAAAGGCCTCATATGCGTTTACAGGTAAGTCGAATAGGCCGACGTAAACCCCTCCGTGGGGGATCGCATGATCATGAATGGCGAACTACCGTGTATAGTACAGGTTATTTAAGGCGTCCGAATCCACTTCAGACCTTTAAGGTCCAATGAATGGCTTTGTTATCTTTTGTTAAGTCTAACCGATAATTATCAGTGCAAAATGAACCGCATAAATAACAAAGGATTCTATATGAATAGCACCTTTACCACATAAAGGATAAGGCTTAAATTGTAATGGTAACGAATGGAGGATAGCACTGTTTATTTTGTTTGTACTCATCATCATACATTATATACATATATATATATAATATTGAATTATATAAAAATATGGATGAAAAATACGGACGATAATGAGGTACAAAACCACACAGCAGTATTGTTTCCTTTAAGTGGATCGTAAAAATACTATACCTGACCTGCAAAACCACACAACAAATATGTCGAATGCATTGCCACTCCAATGCCAATCTTATTCTTTAGGCGAAAAAGTTGCTATCCATATAAAATCCTTTGTTATTTATGCGTTTCATTTTGTACCGATAATTTGCGGTTGGGCTTTACAAATTACAATATACTTATAACAATGCCATTAATTGGAACTTAAGCTCTGAAGTGGAATTCGGACATTTTAAATAAATTTGACTGTACTTAAGAGTCCGTATGAGACCTTTAAGGGACACCAAAATAATGAACACGGCTTGTCAAATATTATCAAATTCATTTTAGGTTGCTTATTTAATTAAATTCAGTCAAGTAACGGAATGGCTCGCTTCAAGATTGAGAAGGAGATTTTATAATATACTTTTAGGTATATATACTAGCTGTCCCGGCAAACTTCGTTCCGCCTCAGAATGTTTAATTTTTTTAGATGCTATTCCGTTATTCGGGACAGAGACAAACCTAAAAATCAAAGATCATAAAAATCGGTCCACCCGTATTTGAGTTATAAATGGTGTAACTACCTAACCCGACTTCGTTTTATATATGTCAGCGGCCGATCGTATAATTCGCCAAATCACGAAATTCCTAGGCATATCATGAAATGCCGACATTTCATGATATGTCTAAGATTTGGCCAGGCATGTCACGGCCTAATAATAAATACGGCTGATACCTAGATGAGACCAACGTATTCGTCGATATTCCTAGCTACATACCGGACGGACAGATCGTAAAGTAGTATCATTTTTGGCCACTGGTGGCTCATGAAATGCCGGCATTTCATGATAATATGCCTAGGAATATCATGAAATGGCCAATTATACGATCAAGCGACGACAAATTATCTACGGTACGGCCACAGACAACCTCCGTGGGGGTGATCTGTCGGTACGGCGCAGGGCGCTGCGACACTGAATCACGCAGATTCTGTGTACGATGTGAAAGAACCATGGATTCGGGTCGTATTTTAGAGGTTCCTTAGTATTTTGTTGATAAACAAGGTTTACACAAGTTACTAATTATCACGGTAACATCTATATGGATTGAGATGAAATTTGGCATGCAACATGAAATATATAGGATTTAAAATTTAAAACAATAAATAATAACAAATCAGTATTGCACGTGAACACGTAATAACATTTAGTATTCGGGGGCCTACATATATCGGTGCACTCGTCGATATCTTCGTTCTCTATAAGATTCCTGCGCCGTCTTCACATTCGAGGCTTTTAATTGTTTTTCTGGAGCCTCTTAGCCTAATCGACACCGCTCTTATTAATGAGATTTGCACTTTTACTTTTAACCAGCAAGAGACCTTCGAGAACGGTGAAATATATAGGATACTTTTTATGCCGGTACAGCGTTCCCTTAGGATAGTAATGGGAATAACGCAGATGAAGCCACAGGTAGATGCAAAATGTAAATTTTGTTAGTGCCAAATCATGAAATGGCGGCGTTTCATGATATGCCTAAGAATTTCATGATTTGGCGAATTATGCGATCGGCCGCCGACATATACATATATAGATTTTAACGGATGGTTACAGTTAATGTGTCGGGAAGACCAGATCCCGGGGCGTGCAGATCAGTCCCTGGGCGTTGGCGGCCACGTCATTCCCGACTCCGCGTGGAGGCGGGTCATCAGCACCTGCCCAGATCTCTACCTACTTATGGCGTTCTGTAAGTCATTCTATAGAATTTCGTGTTCGGTCGAGGATCTCTCTCGGGGTGCTGACCCAAGCTTCCTGTAGTAAGGATCAAAACTAAACCTAGCTATCTAAATAAATATACAATTCAGTGAAGTATAATATTGTAAGAATAAAAGCTGGCTATTCAGTAACTATTCATTTAAAAAAAACAGGATTGCTTCACTGACTTCGAAGATATGCTGTTTTGCGTAACAAGTGCACAGGTATTGTCATCATCTTTTGTTGAGTGGTAGGATTATTTCTTCTTTTAAAGAGGAAAAGGAAGGAAAAGCAGGGAAGGAAAAAAGCCTGATTCAAAATATTCTAATTTTAAAAGCTAATGTAGCAAAATAGCTACCTACAAAACATAATATGTTATACCTACGGTCATTTTGCATACGATCTAAATACATAATGTCAAATTACAGAACGAACGGAATGCATAGGTAACTTCTTTTATCATAAGGTTAAAATATAAGTATACGGTCTAAATTCATTAGGTTTATAATCTATAGTGCTGAATATGTATAGGGTTCAAAATACATAAGGTCTCATTAGAATCGTTTAAGCGGTTCACCAAAATCTATATTTGATGTGACTTGTAAAATATCTAGCACAAGAGACATTTCATCTTAATCCTTAGGTAGCGACGCATAAACAACTCTTATTGGTGCGGCTGTGTCTATAGGCGATTGTGCGGCGCAGTTCTCTATTCCACTCGTTTATTCCTTAATGGTTTAAAAACAGATCAATATTAGTTCCTCAATTATTTTTTCACACTTCCTATTCAGAAAAAAAAAACTTTGCTCCCTCATAAGAAGGATCAAAGTGCTATTTTTCTATTCAAGGACTACTGTTTAATTTGCGTCGACACCGGGCGCAGGGTGTCGACGACGACGAGCTGGACAGCTCATGGACCCCACGGGGTCAGGCACATTCACGGAGCTATCGAAACAGTTTAAAATAATTAATTGTTGTTATTTTTGTTTAGTCATTGGATAAAAATATTTTACAGTTAACTTTTTATTTGAACCCATTTAGAATATGCCATACGTGACATAAACGATAATAATCGTTTTATAAAATAGTAATACAATAAATTTAACTTTTAATTTCTAATAATAATGTGTGATGATCTTTGATTAACTATATATTTCGTTATTTTGGTAGGTAGCGTTTGTATTTGAATTTTCCTCATAGTCGGTGTAAAAAGCAGTATGTGTCACAAGGTAGCAAAATTATTTTCACCACGGGCGTTAACACTTGAATCCCTCACTACGCTCCGGATTCTACTTTAGAATCCTTCGCTTCGTTCAGGATTCAATGTACGCCCTCGCCATAAATACATAATTTTGCTCCGTTGTGACACAATCTACTATGTCGATTCGATTTTCTACACCCATATATGTATTGTAACAATTTTATATAAAATAATCATATTAATTTTGTACTTCGATATTATAATAATAATCTTTCTACCAATCGTGTTGTATGTATCTCGAACGTTATAGACAACGAACATTATTCAATTAGATTTTCGACATTCTAGACATAATTATGTGTATCGAGCTTATGACATTCGATCTTAGATATTTTGCTACGTTACCTTTTGAAAGTAGAGTAAAAAACTAAACTTTCGTGGTGATTACAGGCCTTGTTCGGGACTATGACAATATCCGCCGTTTCCTGACCCCCAGCATCCCCTTGCGCGAGGCGCACATTCAGCTCGGGATAGACCTGGCGCCCACGCAGAGGCAGGACTCAGACGTGAGCTGCCTCGTGCGCCACCTCGCCTTCCGCTACGCCAGCACGCTAGGTGGGATTTTTATAGCCTCACTCAAGCCATAAGAGTTCGATTCTCCTTAGCTGTCCTAAATTCTAATTGACGACACGTTTAGCCCAGTGGGAGTGTCACCGACTACGAAGCTAGAGTACGGGTTCAAATCCTGGTAAGGGCAATTATTTGTGTGATGAGCACGAATATTTGTTCCTGAGTGGATGTTTTCTATCTATTTAACCATGTATTTATCTATATAAGTATGTATATCGTCGTCTCGTACCCATAGTACAAGCATTGCTTAGTTTGGGACTAGCTCGATTTATGTAAGATTGTTCCCCGATATTTATTATTATATTTATTTATTATAAAAATTAGTACCTAAACATCTTTCTCCCGGTGCATCTTTTTGCTGAAACAAGTTAGTTACTTCTTTTTATGCCACACCTGGCTATAAAGTGGTTTTTACCGCACGCTCCGCGTACGGAAAAGCCGTTTTCTGGCCAAGTATAGACATAAAATGATGTACCTACTACCTACACAACACGGGAGGTAATAAAGAAAGCCCTCGATCGCATGTTTACATCCCTCGCTTGCAGTTCGGGCCCCAAACATCTGCGATCTCGCCCTTTCTTTGTTTTACCACCCTAGTTGTGTAATGCACCTACTATAATACTATTATAAAATAAGTACAACAGTTTTAGCATCACTGCCAATTTTAGACCAAGCATAGATTAAATTAATAATAATAAATAAGTGTATGAAATCGGAGCCACTGCGGCTCCGGTTACTAACAGCAGCAGATGTGACACCGACATAGCTATTCTGTGACGTTGACTAAAATAAAATAAACTTGGATGCCTGAATAACTATAATGTTGTTTTAACCAAGTGACCCTGAGCATCCACCAATGGCGTTTCGCGGTATTCCCGTTGCGACGAGTCTTCGAGATGATGCCGCGGCTGGTGCGGTTCTTCTACGTGGGCCGCGTGGAAGATGAAACTGATTTGAGACGCATGCTGCAGATCGTTTCATGTGGAGTTTGCGACAGTTAGTATAACCTCGGCCACTAACATGGCACGAATAAGAGTAGCTTCAATTGTAATTTGGGCATTTTTAGGGTTCCGTACCTCAAAAGGAAAAAAACGGAATCCTTATGGGATAACTTTGTTGTCCGTCTGTCTGTCCGGGTTGCGCATTTTTTCACATAACTTTTTAAGTCCTATTATCGGAAGTCCGAAAATATTTCTCATACCATTTTACATCATAATCGTTCTTCATAAAAATGTTTTTCTACTCCTGTACTGTTATCTGTCTTTTACTTGGTCACGAACACTAATATAAGAACATACATAATATGAGTTCAGAGAAGTCTATACTCTATTCCCCATAACAGCACTAGTGTCGTTATAGTCACTTTACGTTATTGCTAGCAGCCACAGACTTCTAAATCTAGCTTAAACTTAGGTCAAGGATTAAGCGCTCAATTTTAACTTTACGGTAAAAATGCACAACTACCAACTTAACAAACAATTAAATTCCTAAGTTTTTATGAAAAACAAAACTTTCCGAACTAAATTCATTGATGCCAACATAAAAAAAGTATTTTTAATTTAAGTATATTTTAAATTAAAAAAAAAAGTTTACCATAGACACATATCGTCAGTCAAACGTCATATTCGCCTTGTTTCCAGGTTATGATTAATTTTGTATTTTATAATTTAAAACCTCGTCGTAGAAAAAGTATTGTATGCAACGTTGTATAATTAAGTCAAAAAATGCTCATTGCGTCTCTATTTGCGATACTCGCCGCATTCGCGGCTCGTATCGCAACTCACGCAATTCGCATTTTTTGAACCCATTTATACAACTGTTGCATAAAATACTATTAATACTAACGATCGAAACTCATAATCATCAGAATTCATAATATCACTAATCATACACTTTGTTTATACTAATATTTGTTTTCATATGTTTCGTAATCATAAGTGTTATTTATCCGCATTATTGAAATTCATAATGTCAACAGTCATATATCTAGCAATTCTAACCTAACTTAGTAGGTTAGGTTAGAACTTTGATCCGTCATAAATCTCATAATGTACTTTTTAGTACCTAACCTAGCATAGAATAATTGTACTTCTCGCATTATCCTAATATACGAAGTTCAAACTGGTCCGATCACAACGACCTCATTCCGTACCGACCAGCAGCCAAAAATGCAAATTCAAGTAACAGACCTCGATGTAAAAATTGTACCCAAAATGTACCTTCAGGTTAGGTTTTAATACCTTACAACACTTAAAAAAAAATCCAGTCGTTGATGATTCTCATTTCAAGTTGATCGGTATAGAGCGAGTACGTTCCCTACGGACCATAGAGCTTAAATTTGTATTTTTGAATCGCTCGTGTCCAAAATACCGCATTCCCGAAATACCAGATTTTTCAAAAAAACAGATTTTCGATTTATGAGATTCCTGTCTTACCACATTCCCGTTACACTAGATTATAAAATCGTAAGTTACTCAAGGATCTAAACCACTTTGTCGGGTGTGTTACTTTGGGAATCTTGTATACGGAGAATCTGGTGTATCGGGGATCCGGTATTTTAAAAATCTGGTATTTTAGGAATGCGGTATTTTGGGAATGATCGAATTTGACGACAGAATGTCGGGCTCATTTATTTCTTAAATATCTCTGGAGTTTAAAGAGCACATTGCTCCCATTTTGCCGCACATTTGGCACATTGCTAGCACTAACTCCTGAGGTATAAGTACCACAACTCCATTTGTTTATGTACACCCGCCATTCTGACACTCACGAGTTTTCGACTTTGATATCGTACATATTTACTGATTTATAAGAAAGACGAAAACTCAACGGCAACATAGTGAAATAGATAGCGCCCGCCAGAAAGTATGCTTCCCAGCGGTGACAGATTGATCGTTGTTTTCTCGTAAGTGCGTGTAGTACATTTTTTTTAAATTAACGTACAATTTAGTACGTTTCGTAAATTTTTTTGATGCTATTTTGAATTCGGTAGGATACCATGTCTCCGCCAGAAAGTATGACACGTGTATGTCCTTATTATACCAAAAACTTGGCTATATTTAACAGAGACTCAACCTTTGAAAGTTTAAAGTAAAAAAAAAAACCGGTCAAGTGCGAGTCGGACTCGCACACCGAGGGTTCCGTACAAACTCGCAAGTAGCTACGTGAATAGTTCCAAGAAAAACTGTATGGCGGTTAGTTTAGTAGGAGCAAGTATGTTTTACGATTTTTGCAAATTTCTAAAAACCGGTGCAAGTGAAGAAAACTGTTATATTCTTCCTGTAATATTTAGGATGATAATAATAATTGGTAATTATTACAGATTTTTCTGTTCAGTAATTTCGAAGATAATAGGGGAATGGTATTTTTTTTAACGTTATTCGTCCTAAATCAAAAAGTACATGATCAGGAAAAAAAAATAGTTTTGTAATCTACAAATTATGCCCTTTCATTTGATACCACACTTGATGTAATAGCACAACTTACAATTATCGACCTCCCATTTCGGCCCTTTAATAAAGTAAAAAAGGTATAAGATTTTTTTACATCTAGTAGGCTCGGGTTAGCGACTTTTAAAATTATTACAATTTCAAATCGATAGCAGCAGTAGTTCCTGAGATATCCGACTGTGACAGAAGGACAGACAGTGACAAGAGTCGCACCATAAGGGTTCCTTTTTTACCGTTTTGGTACGGAACCATATAACGGTATCGTTACATCCCTAGTGTTAAGCTATATATATTTTATTGTATTTGCAGAATTGAAACATATAAGAATACAAATTCAAGATCAAGAAGCGACACGTGATTACTGGAAGGCTGTAGTAGAAAATATTACAGAAGAATATAAAGATATAATGCGGTTATATGAAATTAAATTTGACATTAATATTTACAAAACCTAATAAAGTACTATTAAGTAAATTGTTTTTTCTTTGGGCACAATTATGCCAAAACTACTCGTGGTTTTAGTGCGATTGGGGGTAAATCAAAGAGATGACAGCGTTTCAACAAGAAACAAACATTTTTCATAAAAAGTTTATTTACATAACATACATATTAACTGACAAGAGGAGCTATAGTAATAAAAATAAACTCAGTACCGGAATCAATAGGGAAGTGAAAGACGGGGGCATAAGGAACGGCCGGCGCCAGTCGCCTGATGCATAATGGATATTAGAAAATCACGGCTAACTGAGGCACTAATATAATTATAACTAAACAATAAAATATCTAATAAAATAAAAAGTTACAATTTATAAAGAAATGTACTAATTCAAACTTGAAGGATCGAATTTCCGAAAAGAAAAAGGTGTAAATCATTAACGAAATTCATTAGGTATGAAGATATACACAAAACCAAATGAACAACGGCCGAAATAAACTTCTCAATATTTTTACGCATTAGAAATTACATTTTATTAATTATGTCTATATCAATAAAAACAAAGTGATATACATATTAAATATTATAAAACCATTCAACACGTTGAACTCATAACATAGTCCAATCACTAGGATTTGGAGACAACCATCATTTAACATAATTGTAGGTTTCTCTATTATTTAATAGTTCAAGTGATTATTTATTGCTCGTTTATTTTTACAGCCGTGTGGCCTTTTTGTAGGCATTACAATGATTCTGTATATTATTTGTAGCTCATATACTATTAACTATCTCCCCGTAACATATGTTCCATATAAAATATTTACTTTAGCTTTTCTATACTAATATTAGATTTATAGAAAAAAATACATGTTGTATTGCTACAGGGTTTGATTCTTACATGTCAATTGTTTATATAAAATTATATAAAACATAAATTACAAGGGACATTGGGGACAAAGTAGCAATATAATCATCATTTTCCGATAGTTTAGCGATTTCAAACTACGACGTATAGGAAAGATATGTAACTGTAACAACTTTCGCAAGCCTGTATTCCATTAAATTGCAACACAACGTAGATTCGTACATGTAGTTACATAATGACCACTTCAGAATTAATATTTCGTCCTGCGAAAGTCTACCAGATAACAACGTAAGTTCGATAGAATAAATTGAAGACATACGTTGTTGCAAATAATTTTAAATTAATCCATCCCATGCATAAATTACTCTCAATTATATTTTCAAGTAGTCATTTTTAAAACATTATAAATAACTATCGATTTAAAAAATATCATACAACTTGTCTAGCCTTGTTAGTAAGCATTACATAATAATAATATAATCTATTATTCTATGAATTCAGTGTAGGTTGATTTCTAGTATATAAAAATATAGAAGACATTGTAAGCGGGTGTGTCGGGCGCGTGAGGCGCAAAAAGCGCATACGGCGGCAGCGGCGGCGGCGGCGGCGGCGGCGGCGGCGGCGGCGCGCCGACGGCGGGGGGCCCACGTCAGTCCTCGCTACACGAGTCCTCGTTGTCCGCTTCCTTGATGTTCGTGAAGAAAGACGTCAGCGCCTTCATCATGACCGCTGCAACATCACGCACATTAAACACTATTTTTTTTAACAATATGTGGCAGTCTGTAGTAAAAAGGTTAGATCAGCCTACATAACAAAAAAAAAATATCTTTGAAAATTAGAAATAATTACTGTTTATGAGCAATAATAGTGACAATTTAGATAAAGTTAAACCTCCCCTGTTGTGTACATCATTAATTTTATGTCTACACTTACGGAAAAAGCCCCTTTCTGGCCAGGTGTGGCATAAACGATTTTACGTTTACTAAATTTAATAAAGTTTTCAGTCTATAACTAAACAATATTTGTATATGTACACTACACTATGCACTCCCAGCAACTTCACAATGTTATGAACAGTATCGAAATTATTCTTGCAATGAATTTAACTCGTGCAAGATTGTGTTAGGTTATTTTATTTTATATCGGTCTGGTTTGCCTGTAAAATGTAAATCTCTGCTTAGAAAGACATATTTCTGATCTGGTTTTCTTTCTCTGTTATAAAAATTAACGAATCGTGTTTCTGCAACATACAAAAGGTAGTCATTGAAACCAATAATCAGGTTATTAAATGTCACTTTTATATGTTTTATGGTTGCTGAGAAAAAAGGAGATCCCTGCCACCAAAATTTGCAATTCGTCGTCTTAATGATGTTACTGATATAAACAAAGCGAGCTCGTCTAGATAATCTTGTTACCTATACATTTACGTAAAAAACAAGTAAAATACAAAATTGTAGACGTAGGATTGACTCAATATTACAAATAGGAGTATTTCTACCGAGCTAAGCTGATCCAACCATGTTACCGAAAGCGATCTCGTAACTATCAGATCCTTAAATACATATTTTTTTCAATTTAAACACTGTTACAAAACTAGCGAAAACGCTATCTAATGGGATAACAACGCCTTAGATATTTTAGAAAGCAGATATTATAAGAGGCCAAGATGTTTCTAGTAGTATACAGACACTAGAAATACAGACATTAAAAAAAATAAGAGCTAAATCAGTGTAGAAAACTATATTTTTTGGAAGCAGACATTGTAAAGGAAACACATTTTGGGAAGCAGACATAATACAGCAGACGTGCTATCATTATGAGAATAAAGTCATTTTGGATAAAAGACCTTTTATAAATTTTAAACCTGGGCCGTTTTGTCAATCCTAAATTTACGGACACAAGAGTTATTTTTTAATGATAAATTCATATAATTTTGTCTTCGTTTTCCGCGATTATCGCTCATCAGTAATGCGTCACGATCGCGTATATATTATTTAATTTAACACCCTCATGTTTCGTAACCCTTAACAGTGTTCGTTGTCACAAAAAAACTTAAGTAATGCCCTCTTCTTGTACAAGAGACATACCAAGCCAACCACCACCAAGTAAACCAAGCCACTGTTAACTGGCCAGACTTTAACAAGTTGCAATAGAGTTGACATTCGTTTACAAATGTAAAGTTAACAGTGTATTCGATGGTATGTAGTTGTAACCTGTCCAGTTTGAAGTTCCATTTTAGAAAAAGGGCTCAAGTTCCATATAAATTCCGCACTATACACTGTTACATGCAAAAAGGCTTGAGTTAAGTTTTTTACCAATACGCTTATCCAAACCATTTAAATTGTCTTAATACAATGAATCTTGTTCATGATCCAAAGAAAAGGGTAATATGCGTGATAATTTGCAGTGCGCAGTATCAGTATGATACATTTGCCACCGAAAAACTAAACCAAAATAGCAATAAAACAGAAAATTTACTTGAAAGCATATCGACACAGTCGGCGAGATTGCCGCTGCCAAATAGCAGTTGTTGATGCCCAAAATAAATAAAATGTATCAGCAGAAAGCAGCGCGAACTAGCCGATATGTGTCACGGGCAGCGAAGATTGTCTTACATGCAGCATACAGGAAAATGTAATGTAAAAATACCTATTATAAGAGGGTTTTTATGTACTGTTAATGACTTCAAACGACAAGTCAGAAAGGTCATTTGGGCCTCCATTTAAAGGTATCTATCATTGTTTAAGAGTAACATGAGCACATTATAGAATCGCAAAGCAAAATCTAGCGCAAGCGTGCCACGACGTGATACTACCTGGGCACGCCACAAAGGCCTTGCATACTAATTGTCCAAACTTGCTTGTATTTATTCGATAATTTTTAAGAAACTCCTATAGAGGAAGGAGGAATGACCTGTGGTGTGTGACTGGGAAGTTACCTGGCCACACTACGACACAAACAAGTGATAAAAAGGTTCATATTTATTCTAGAAAAATGTCGAGTCCACATGTATTAAAAACTGACAAAAACAACGAATTAATGAGACTTAAAATTATATCGGCGTTTGTATCGTCGGTAATCTAAGACTCATATTAATTTGCCAGGTTTATACCCAATTATCTTAAACAACAGGACATTTTTTTAACTATCGACTAAATTCGACAAATTTTAGACAATTTTTTTTTAATCGAGTGACAATTGTTTTTTTAGACTCTATTTGCATTATAAAATGTAGTACGAATTGAACGTACACAATGATTTTTTATTTATTTGCACCCATGCATAACTATGTTTTCTAATACCTAGACAATCGAACCAAAGTTTGTATCTGTTGGAATTGTATTCTTTTCACAGTTATAAAATAAAATGTTTTTAACTATACCTTTGCCTTCGAGTTCTTTTTGTGATTCCTCCCATGCAATAAAACTTTCCACGGAAATTATATATTGTTCATGTAAATATTGGAAAATTTCTAATGTTATGCCTGAAACAAACACAGTAGAGATGAGTGGTCGCGTAAATTAAAATAGTTTAGGCGCCAAGTTTTATAGCCTTCTAATAACGGTTTTGTAGGTGCCTACTACTGTTATCCATCCTTTGCTGGGGATGTTATTCTGAACACTGTAACTGCGGTGGTACATTGCTCGAACCTTGGAGGGAATAGTAGAAACGTCAAGAAGATGGCGACCGAGCCCATCGTTATAAGCAGGATATTATTTGTTTAGAAGGAACCTAGTTCTTACAAAGATAGCCAAACTTTCCAGAAATACTTCATCCTAAATTATCCGTAATTGTAATAATTTTAGGTATAGGCTATTTGATTATAGATCAAATCAATGTTTATGAAGTGTCAAAATGCTGAGAGAGTATGCAGTTTAGTATGAAATACTGACTTGTGACGACATACTCTACATAGTGCCTTATTTTTAGTTTTTCTCATTTTAACTTCGTTGGTGGCACGAAAATGAGTATAATTGATTTTATTCAGTTTTAGAAACATCATTCGGTAGTTAGCGTTAATTTTTTTATTTTGATCGTTGTTAAATATTTTGTTTATAATAAAAAAGCACAATGCTGCGTCAGTAAATGAAGGAATGTAATGCTCGTGATCATCAAGCTATAAATAACCTAGTAATAATAATTTGAGTGCAGTTTCGCAGCGCTAAATTCTTACATTTTTGGTATACACGTTATAGAAGTGTACAAACGCAATTGCGGTGTTCAGAAGAACTAGATACCAGATAGTAGGAATGGTCGAGCTACCTTCGGCACACCCTCGGCCGTTCTTGGCGCCCATACTAAAAGGTAAATCACTTGAGGTCTACTGTATTTAGGTGTAGTAGTGTGTAGTCAGCAAAAAAAAATAGAACGTTTTCATGGACAATGAAATTAATAAAGAAGCATTTCAGGTTTCGTAAATTAAGTCCAATACATTAAAAATAAAGCCAATATGACAACATACGTTCCACATTATTTCATATTACAGCCACATATATATGACTCGAGTGACATCGCCGACAACCTTCAAGTAAATTCTAACAGAACATAAACAACGGAGAGGCACATCGATTCCAGACAACAAACCTTGTGGATGCTCTAGATTATGCATAAGCTGCTGTATGCCTAATAAACAGCTGGCTTCCCTTGCGTCCCGCAGTTCACCAAACTCATTGATCAGCCCGGAGTATTTGTTCATCCGGTCCTGGTTGAAGCGCGGCGCGGAGCGACTCTCGGCGCCAAATAGCGCGTGCTCGCAGATTGCTTGAATCAGCGATCGCATGAACCACTCCTCGTTCGCAGCTTTTCCGAGGTTATCCTGATAAAACAGTTCAGTTTTATGGCATGGTTCAGCTGTAATGGCAATTGGCTAGACGACTAAAAGAACGTTTTACTCCGTCAGTTACATTATTAAAAATATAGGATACAGTGCTTAGAAGTTTCGAGTGACTTCACTCCTTGGTACAATTTTCACCTAGGAGTGACGTCACAAGCCTCCACCCCGGAAGTTTGATGATCTATACCTTTGTCGATTTTTAATAATTTGATAAACCAAAAAATAGGTGTCCCATATTTTTCCATGATCTAACTGACGGATATATTGTCAACCCAGCTGTCATCCCTATTGCAGTTTGATAATCGTAACTATCCAAAAGTGGACATTATTTGCGACTTTTCAGGCAAACTGTTTTTCTTTGCCGCTGATTAAAAAAGACTATTTTTAATTGCACATTCATAGCAGTAGCCTATTCATAGTAGAAGTCAACCAGCAATAAAATACCTTAGCCTGAGGATGACACATTTAATAGCCAAGTAAAACAGGTTTATAGTATTTGGTTTTATTGCGTGTAATTTAGAGTTAAGGTCACGTGATAAACCCATCAAGACTCGTCTGAATCATAGTGAAAATAGCCTGTAACGATGAGTTTCAAATTTTTAAGGCCTCTTATGTAAAGATATTCGGGAATTTTTCCAATTTTCTTTTTTAATTTAATGTTTACGATTTTCTCTACAACTACAAATGTCTTACCTGCACCCATCCTCGTATACAGTCACGATTCTCGTCGGAGTTCATC
Source organism: Eudemis profundana (assembly GCA_947034925.1). Taxonomy (NCBI): domain Eukaryota; kingdom Metazoa; phylum Arthropoda; class Insecta; order Lepidoptera; family Tortricidae; genus Eudemis; species Eudemis profundana. Next base: position 36,905,508 of record OX344794.1, read on the forward strand.
AACTGTAACAATTTGCTCTGTGTATCAGCAGGAGTTAATATCTTTTTCGTTTCTTCACAAACCTTAGCTCCTTCTAAGAATTCGAATTTGTTATCTTCTAACCATTTTGAAACCTGAGAAAAAAATATATACATTTACAAATATCCAGAAATTAAAAATAAAATAAAAAGGGTATCAATCCAATTGAAATGATATCGTCATTCGCCTGTACGACGCAAATTTTTAAGCATTGTCTCGTTCAATTCGTAACCATATCTCTGTATCTATGGAGGAATGTAGTTCTAACTCAGTACATGAAAACCACCAAATTCGAATTATAAGGTAAAAATATCACAAACTATTAGTTTGATAAGAACATAAAAAGGTTTTAGAACATACCTGGTCTTCACTCATCCATTCGCTGAGTTTCAGCCCAGACTCTTGCCATTTGCTTTTTACAAAGGAAGGTCCCATGCTTTCTTTCATATTCTTTATTATAGATTTAATCAGTAAATGTCCATGGTTCGACGAGATTATCGTATTACAAAGCCTAATTACTTGCACGAACGTGACATGCTGAAAAAGAAAACACAACATATTAATAGGTGTCATAATTATATCCTTTCAAAATATTCGATCTGTCGATGAATTAATAATGCTACAATGTATAAAGTACTTACTTTCTTTTCTATTTGTGGAGCTATGAACCACCCTAAATATTCATACAACATAGGAATATCAATATACAAATCGGGAGCGAATTCGCACAATTCTTTTAGACCATCTAAAAAGTTATCACCAGAGATAACGTTTGTCGATACCAAATGCAGTATCGACTTCGATATTATTGCGACCTCCTTGGGCGACCTGAAAAGCAAGATGAATAGTATTTACACAAGTAGTGACATATGTATATAAAGTAGGGCTGCCATCCGTCCGGGTTTCCCTGAATTTGTCCTAGTTTAGAGAGCGTCCGGGGAATGTCCGGGCGGGGTTTCATTTGTAGTCCGGGTTTGCTACTCGGCCCGCGAGAGCTTAAGAGGGTGTTTAGAAATCATAAAGCCACCAGCTGGCAGCAGGGTGGCGAAAGGTCTTTGACAGTAGGCGTCAAGATCCACCAATCACACCACTTGATTTTGACATCTACTGCCAAATAGACCTTTCACCACGCTGCTGCCAGCTGGTGGATTTCTGGTTTTTAAATACCCTCATTGCATTGCCGTTGACGTGTCCGGGTTTTGAGCTCCAAAACCCTTACGCTTTTTGTCCTTGGTGTCAAAGTTTGAAGACGGCAGCCCTAATATAAAGCGATACAATGTATAAAGCTATATAAATATGGAGCTCACTTTTCTACTGCGACCGTAATTATTTCATTGACAAGCGCCGCATGATACTGGGGCTCGATGAGAAGTTTGACGTCGGCGGCCAACTCCTCATTGTCCGAATTGATGAGGCAGAGGTCGATCATCGACTTGACGGACTTCTTCTTGGCATCGGGGAGCGGTTCCTGCGGCACGGCGGGCGGGGCGGGCGCGGGCTCGGCGGGCGCGGGCGCCGGCGCGGCCTTGGCGGCCGCCGGCGCGATCGCGCTGCGGCTGCCGGAGTTCGACCGCGCCACTCCCATCGAGCCCGACTTACTGCCGCTGCCGGGACCACCTGGGTCAAAAATATTTTTAGTATGAGTTAAGGTTATACGCTTTTCCTGTGGACATTATAATTGTTAGACTTTAAAGCCTAATTTTCTTACTGGATTCTCATACTTATACAAATCAAAGTCTGAAATATAGTGTGACGTACTTTGTCGATGACCCGTATTATATTATTTGCGAACACGTGAAAAAAAACCTAATGTGACTATATTTAAACTTTCCCGATTTTTACTCATTATTATAACAAAACGGGACTTGATCGCGTAAAAACCTAAAAACAATGGATGGAGTTTCATAATACCAAGGTCCTGTCTACAGAACGCAATTACTATAGTAGAATTGTCCGTGAAGCGGTTGAAATAAAAAAAAAAAAACACCGCAATTTCAACCGGGAAGACGGTTTTAAGCTTTCTTCGTGGTGGAATCCAGTCATCGGCATGTGTAAACATCATCAAGTGTCTTCCGGCAAATCGCCTGATGTTGTGAGTGTTGTGTGTAGGTCGAGTGACAACCCTAATATGCAAAGTAATAATCAAGACCAAGTGCGAGTAGTTCGGAAAACCCGCGCGGCTAGATGTTGACACCCGCCTCGCCAGTCCCTTCGCGACCATGGACGTCACGGCATGTCCGAAACGTCGAGGTAATAGTATGTGTTTACGCTAATGTGACTAATTCACAGAAATATATCGAGATAGAAGGAAAAAGTTCCTCGATTTGTATGAGAACGTTGCGTGTCAGATTTTTGCGTTTGACAGTTTGAACGGCCCGAGTGCAACTATGAGGTAATTTGCGCAAAGGGCAAAAGACATGGCACGCGAAGTCTAAGCATTTGCTGTGTCTACTCTACTTTAATACATAGTTTGTGGACTAATTAGTACTTACTAATAAAAAAGGACATATTGAAGTTTTTTTTCCCATTCTATTGAGTATGCACGGTATAGTCACATCTACAGCAACATCACACTCAGTCGGCTGACAAATCGCAAACAGGGGCGGGAAAAATGCGGACCAAGTAAAGAAATACTTACTAAAGTCACCTCTCGAATTGAACGTCGATCTTTCAATTGAAGCGCCTTTAGAATGATAACTAGGAGACATGTCTTTATTACCTGGAACACAAACTTTCTGTCAGTTACGATTATTGCCAATAAATGATTCATTTTCTCTTTCATAGCATAGACCAGCGGTCGGCAACCTCTTGAACAGCTTACTTGCGGCCCTATATTCCGGTCTGTATTGCGGTCGCTATATTCCAAATAGTATAAAATCACAAATTATTAACAAAATGCGGCCCGCGTCAATTTCCTTAACCACATGTAGCCCTTGGCTGCTAAGCGGTTGCCGACCGCTGGCATAGACTATGAGCAGGACAAAACAGTAATTACTTCAGATATGTTGTGGAGTACATAATTATCCATCCGCTGCGAGGGAAAAAAATACTTCCTGACCAGGGGAAGACGGAAGAATTCGGGACACAGCACGGGCGGTAATAAAGACAGCCCTAGATTTCATATTAATGACACAACCGCCTGCGATTTGGGCTATTCTTTATTTTGCCACCCTGGGTGAGTAATGTACAAAAATGTTCATGCTTATGGATACATCACTTACTCCTAATTGAAGTTGGGTCAGTCTGAACATTCTCTAGCACACTGTACATATTCTTTGACAGGCTAATCATAGAATTGCTACCAGCACTCGCTTGTGCTGTGGTTTTTGTGCCCGAACCATGGTTCCATCCTAAGCCAGTTTGTGGAGCCAATTTTATACTGTTAATCTGTAAACAAACAAAATATGTTGCAATTTGTATAATACTATCTATCAACTTAATATAAGGCTTTGACCAAGAAAACAAAAATACCTTTTGATTTTGAGTGACAGCCTTAAACTTAGAAGTGTCTACCAAGTAATTCGGCCTGGGAGTCTTCCAGTTATTGCTGTTGTCCATGAAAGAATTGTTATTCTGTCGGCGGCCGTCGCCGCGTTTGCCTCGACCGCCATCATCTCGGCGGAAACCACCACCCATAGGATTGGCATTCATTAACTGGAAAGTAACAAACATCAAGTCATCACATTATTATATCCTCAAAGGTGTTAGTTATTATTCATTAAAATAAATTGTTGATATGTACTTCAATGTGACGCTGCTGTTGTTCAGCTTCCTTTTGAATTTGGTCCATCATTTTCGGTTGCGAGTCGACAACGCTCTTTATCACCCATCTTCTTTTCCTTAGTTCGATGACGTCTTGGAGCATAAACCTAGTAAAAATAGTTAAGTTAGATTCAAGTTTGCTTGATAAAAGTAATGCAAGAGAATAATACCAGGGCAAGATAATTCGCAATCTAAATGACAATTTCCTGTGTCGACTACGAATACGTACCTAACACGACTGCTAATTTTATTAGACTTGCGGTCCACGATATCCTGCATTTTCTTAAAAACGCTTTCAATGCTATCCTTCACCTCGGTCTCGACCTGCTCGCCAATAGTGGTCAAGAGCTTGCAGAGGCACTCTAGCTTCTCTTCTTCCAGTTTTTCAATCAGGTAGTTCATACAGTACACCATGATCTTTGAGGTTAGCATTTTCAACTTGTAGAGCTCACCTGGAACAAGTAACGTTTGCCTTTGATTTGACCATACTTTAGCAATAACAATAACACACTCATAAGTACAGTAATAGTCGCGCATGTAGCAAAATTTTGATTATTATTTTCAACAGTGCAACAAAATATTAATAAAAAAAACTTAGCAATAGATATGCGTGTGATTTGGAACAGTCGACAGCAAAAGTATTTAAGTGACGCATGACGCTCTTATTTAAATATGAACACTTCACTTGTTTAGATACTGTTGATCTTGACTGCTGTTGGATATACTTGATTTTTCAAAGATACAGTTCGCATAACATAATAAGTGATCAAAATTGCTCTAGCTAAATTAAAAAAACAATATTTCTAACATGCCTTTGTTATAGACATATTGAATACACATTCGCTTTAGCATTAAATAAAAATGTAGGACTTAATACCGAATTAAAATTATAAATATTATATTAAAAATCATGATGTATGTTCGTAATGTTTTAGTGGCTTAGCAATTCAACTGGTTTCTATATAATATTAAGGCTGGTAGTCCATGCAGACTAACTTCATAATCACCGCATGTAGCTATGTGAAAATGCAGTAAATTTGTAGTTTGTGTCACAAGGGAGCAAAATGTATTTGTGGCGAGGACGCACAACAATCCCAATGAGGATTAAAAATAGAATAAGTGTATTGAGGAATTGCAACAACCAAGTTAAAAGTAATTTTGTTACCGTGTAACACATACTTTTTACACCATCTATGAGGAAAATATGTATATGAGCAAATTTATATAGTACAAGGTAATAATCTGTGTGGTGTCCGTCAAGATTGCGTACACTGTAAAGATATTCAGAATCTGATGCAGCCAATAAATAGTATCGACGAAATACCTAGGTCAAAAAATAGTACCCTTAAACTTTCTGAAATATAAGGCCTGTTCACGGTGTACGCTACCGGGCGTCAAGCTGGCGTACACCGTTTGTATCTCTGGAACGGCTTTGTTTTTGGAAACGCTTTATATCTCAAAAATAGTACTCAAATAGTACCCTAGGCCCCTAAAATTTCATTTCTCTATCTATCGTAGAAGCCGAGATATAGTGAGCTCTTTCCATGTGAAATTCCCGGGTACGCCAGCTCGACGGTGTCAAATTTTGTACACCGTTAAGTCATGGAATATCTCGATATCTATTTGCAAAATCAAGATAATGACCGGAAATTAAAGTATTTGTACTAAAATTATTGAACAGAAAACTACGCTTAATCCCTCCTACGAGAGAGGCTTTTTTTCTGAACAGGTGTGAAACTATTTTAAAGAATTTGCTCGTCCGACGAAGAATGTGCTCGTCCGCGGACATAAAAGGTAATAACGTTCTTTTGATCTAACGGTACTTGACTAAAAATAAAAATAAAAACATGGGAGTGTCCGATGAGGGCATGATTCATTTAAAAAATATATACACACATTTAAAACATGATAGAAAAAATCACAGGTTCTTAAATTTAGCCAACTCTACAAATATTCTTAACAAAATCTTAGTCTGCAGACACATTTTTCTATCTTTATAATATTGAATGATGTAGATATTGACAAGACATGTAAGCGCGCTAAGGGTCAACACACTATCGAGGTTATCAATGCGAAATATTACTATTATTATTACAAGTCCAAAGTGAACCTACCAATGAATCTGACATTTCCGACTGATCGCATCCTGACTTTTCGGTTCTCTTCTTCCAACATCGCCTGAAGCTCTTTCTTCTTTGCCTAAAACATATATTATTATTATTACAATAACGAAAACTGAAATATCTACTTGATATAAAAAGTGGCCCCTAACTGCGTATCCCCTTCTTTTAACGGCACTAAGACGAGTAATAACCAATAATTGTTAAAAATGGTTCAGCTATTTTTTCAATGAATTGTCATAATATTATTATGACATTGTCTAAGAAAGAACGCCAGGATCGTGTTGTTAGCTGTTTTTTTAATGCTATGTATTGCACTCTTACATCAGTTTTAAGATTTTTTTGGAATAATGAACGCAGTAAGTAGTACATTACACAACTAGGGTGGTAAAACAAAATAAGGCCTAGATCGCAGATGTTTGCGGCCTGAGCTGCAAGCGAGGGACGTAAATATGCGATCGAGGGCTTTCTTTATTATCTCCCGTGTTGTGTACATCATTTTATGTCTACACTTGGCCAGAAAGCGGCGCGTAGCGTGCGGAAAAAGCCACTTCATGGCCTGGGGGAGACGTAAAATTTTGTACTTACCAGGGGCGGTAATAAAGAAAAACTCAGATCGCATATTTATCACACTTGCCTTCTGCTCGGGCGTCAAATACCTGCGATCTGAGACATTCATAAGTCATTTATTCAGAAACAATATAAATTGTTTGAATATGAAATTTCTACATAAATATATAAATTATAACTAGAAGCTAAATACTTAATATGTAACTTAACAAGAGCTAACAATAATTTACTATAATTACATTCTTTGTTTTACCGCCGTTACTCAATAGATATGGTGCATTATTAGTGAAATCACAATCATACTCACAGGATCTGTGGATTCAGCTAGGTCGGATTCTATTTTCATGACGTGTTCATCTACCTTATCAGTGACAAATTGATTTTGGCATTTACTAATGATAAGCGCCCTGAAATTGACGCACTGATCGGGCGAAGATGCATTATCAGCAGGGACCTGAAAAAGATAAGAAATAGTCATTATGCGGCAATGACACCATTTGATTATAATACTATGAATAATTAATACAGATTATTACGTATAATTACTACAATATTCAGAAGAGAATACTAGCAGAAATATGTTAAATATCCCATGGGAATGCCCTACCGAGATATAAAGTGTCCTATGTTTCAATCCTTGGCTCACTTGTATGCTAAATTTCATCTGAATCCATCCAATTGCTACCATAGTTTTAGTAACAAATGTCCCAACCTCCAAACATCTTCACAAACTTTCACATAATATTAGTAGGATAATAAGATGGATTTGATAAATGAAGAATTGTGTTCTAAATGAAGAATAATTGGTTTATAACCATAAAAGGCATACCTTCAATGTGGAGAGCTTATTACACATGGCAGCATATGCCTCTGAAAAATTGGGTTCATCGATAGCCTTCTCAAAGACCAAATCAATGACACCTTCAAGGCGTTTTTGATTATTGATCTCAAGGTGCTTCACTTTCTCTATTAACGTGTCGAATTTCTGGGGCGTGAGTTTGTTCAGAATACCCCTGAACTTCTTGTACAATTCCTGCAAAATAAACAATGAGGATAAGGCATGTATTTAGAGATCCAGGGCCCCTAGGCACTTAGTATTGAGAAGGAAAGGCTGGCCGGAACCTTATAGGCCTAGGCGGAAATCCGGCGCTGATGAGGATTACTAAAAACGTAACTTCTAGTGAACCAGGCGGTAAAAATTCCTAGTAACAACTTTAATACACAATATCCATAAGTCACGCACAATTATTTCCGCATATTCCTGCCCAACTGCCTCGTAAGCTTTTATTTCTATACTTTAGTAGATATTTTTTTGAGATATCTTTTACCTGTGTCTTGGAGTCTTCCTCAGTGAGCGTCTCCTTTTTGAATCTAGTAGGTTTCCAAGCATTTTCAGTCTCAGAGAGCCTGACATCCTCACGTAAAGAGATTGAGATCACTTGCTTGTGGGAGCTGCTGCCGCTAGGCGTAAGTGGAAGTTTACCGCTGCTCTTACCTGTATATACATGAGTATTTGTTAGCATAAGATGATAAAAATCGGAACGCAGTACCACAAGATAAATTTCATATTCAAGGTCACACACGGCGCAGATGCATACATTTTCATAAAAATCAATATGCACGTACGGCACCAGTGACAGATCTCTACCACATATGAAAGGCTTAACAATTTCTTTTCAAGTTTCAACTTGTTTGAAACCAAAAGAAAAATTGGTTAATTGCTTATACCACATATCATTATTTAAGTGCATACCACTTGCAGACATGTTCCTTCCATCTTTTTTAGCATCTCTGAGGGAATTATTCCTTGAGCCCATACCAGCATTTTTCAAAAACGGCGGGAAGAGCGAATCATTCATAGGTCTTGAAATGTTAGCAAAAGGCATCGGCTCTTGCATAGGCGCCGTCTGTAAAATTATCAAAACTTATTACAGTTAAACCAAAGATGGTTATAATCCGTCCATCGGTTTTGACGTGATGTAGTTACAAACAAACATACATATCCGCCAAAGAATGGAATTCACTTCCATTGTCAGCATTTCCTGACAAATATAACTTATGACTAAGACAAGGTTGAAAATTACACACATACAAAAAAAAACTATTTGGGTCCCTGAATGAGGAATTTCAGTTATTATGGAAATCACAAGGATTTATTGTTTCAAAAACTTAAAATCCTAATTTAAAGAATTGTACATAACCAATTTGCACTAATATACAATTAATACATACCCTGATTACGTTGCATGATTCAAGTAGAGGTGCATTTGGCTTGTTCTTTGAGAGTGGGTCATCTTTAATTTGTTTGAGCAACATTATATCATAGCATTTCTTGCCCGACGTGTTCAACGGGGACCATTGATCTAAAAATAATATTTATTAAGTGGAAAACAAATATATAAAATGCTGAAGAAATAAAAATAACAATAGTAATATACCAACCATCACTATATTTGTACTTAGGAACAAATACAGGAGCAGCATCTGGTTTTTCAGCAGCAGCTGCCGATTTTTCAGAGGCCTCTTCATTCTTAGGCAAATCTTTATCCTCTTCTACAATACTTACTTTATCAGTCTCATCTTTACCATTCTCATGTGATTCTGTATCTTTTTCATTACTTGCCATCTTGTTCGAAGACTTCTTACTCAAGTTCTTGGAATTCTTTACAAGTTTCTCATTTTTGTTAATATCTTCTTTAACAGTCTCAGTTTTGTTTAATTCAGTATTATTACCATTGGCAGTATCTGGATCTGATGAAAAAATGCAAATATACAAACTATAGGTTAATATTAACAATATTAGATCCAACAGCTAAAGAACCATTACATGGAAAAGTATATATTTTATTTATAAATCCTGCAATTGCAGTCTAGCATACACTATACTTCTGTGGCAAGGAAAATAGGGTTAATCTGTTATTGGTACTCATAATCATTAATTCATATTTGTAGCAAATTTCTTGGTCATTAGGATGTTTTAGTGTAATTACTTATATAAAATCCTTGCAATAAATTATTTAATAATATCACAACTACAATTGACTGGCTAGATTGTTATGCACTTATATGTTACAAATACCAAATCTTATGAATTTATAATTTCAAAGAAGTATCAACTGCAAACATAATCAATTTAAAACAGAGAAACAAACCTATGGTCTTATTGTTAAGATTGATGTCTTTCATCTTAGATTCAGCTTGAGTAGAGCGAAGGCAGCTGGCTAAGCTTTGATTTAATTTTGCTTGTGCTTGTATTGCACTGGAAGCTTCTTTACTCTCAGTGGTTTCAGGAAGAGCGGGTGACTCCTTAGCAAGCTTTTCAATGCTTGCTGATAATAATTGTGTTGCAGTAGGGCCCTGTGCAGGCAGGGCTGGATGTGCCTCCTCACTCCTATTGGCTACTTCAATGTTTTTCACTTGAGGTAGGGTATCAACTTCGGGTACAATTGATTGCACACTAATTACTTGTCTCTTTATCGTATCAGGAATTAGATTTATTTGACTAGTTGGAAGGTTGATATTTTCTTGATCAACTGAACTACTAATCACTGAAAAGAAGGTAACGAGTTGATTTTAATACCAGTGCATGTTAAACAATAGATAGCTAAGACTGTAGAATATAGAAGTCAAAATTGGGTATTTATTGTGATATAACTGATTCCACATTACTAACAGGAAATTAAAGTAAAATCACTAATAAACACTTCTCTAGTATATCTCATGTGATAAAGCAAGTCATGGTACAGTAAAATATAAAGATACCCACAAATTTAAAAAAGGTGTGTCTTAACATGTTATTACAAATTATAACTTAGACATTTTATTTATTTTAGTCATAATTATAAAATTAATAGTTTTGTATCCATTAGTGCAAGGAATGTAATGCAACATCTGAAAGTGAAAGTTCTGTAAGTACTGCACCAATCCTTTATAAAATTTATGTGTAAAATTAAGCCACATGTTCACTTTAAAATGCATTCAGTAAAATGACATATACGTATTATAAATCACAGACAATTTTCAGAGCTCATTATCACGCCCAGTGACTACATATTAGTGCACAAAAAGACATGTAACTTTTTAACGATATTGCATTTACGAAGACATTTCGTAGCATAGATATTCCTACCGTTTAAATATGCTGATGAGGTAACACTGCCCGCACAAAGTTCAATAAAAAGGATAGTTCATACAGTTATACGGCCGCATACAGTAATATCGACGAAACAAAGATTTAATAAAGTTATAGGTAGAAGAACCGATATGAACGTTTGACTTTTAGCCTGGCCTATCACTTTTTTATGAACCAAGTTCGAATCTATAAATAGAGACGTGAGGTATTTCCACGTGGGAGTTCTTACACTCTGTAGTACCTGAAGATCAGACTTAATGTGGCACTGTTAGCTAAATTATATCACAGTTTCAAATTCCACCAAAATCCTTCTAAACGGCACAGATGTCTACGTTTCGTTACGTAGCAATATGGTAAAAAGAAAGTCTATCCAAAAGGTCACTCAAGGATCTAAAAAAATGTCTGACTTTACACTTATTTCACTTCAACCACATTACTTATTATTACGACTTAATTAAAAAATGTAATCTATAAAATGCTGATTCAAGAGAACTTTTGTGTAAAACTCAAGAGTAATAAGTTCTAATAGAATTTTAAAGCAGACATGCTCCAAGTGACTGTGAAGTAAAAGCCGCCATGTTGGAATATTCCATGCGGACAGTCGACCAGGGAGCTAGTGTTGTGCGCAAGTACGAAACGGAAATCGATCGTTATTTTTAACATGGCAACACGGTTAAAACATTTATTTTTCTTAGAGATGTATTCAAATAAAATAAAAATATTTTTATTACATTTCAACATTCTCAAATCAATTTACGGAATAATCAAAATAATGCTTAGATCAGTATTTCGAACAGACACTCGAGTTTAATGCCCTCTCATCGCGATTAAAGATACTATTGGCGTCTCTTTCGTTCTTTGTGTTAATGAAAGAAATATCAAATGAAATGAAATAAAATGAATGTAATCGCGACGATGGAGTGCCCAGCAAGTATTTTAAGAATGTATTTAGCCCTCTTTAGATGGCTATCAAGGCTTTTACAACAAATAAAATTATTTTCCGAAAATATTCCTAGGCTATTGGATGACGATGACATATCAAATCGCCTTCTTCTTTTATGAAGTGCGCTCAGAAAGTATGCAGTTTAGTATGAAGTACTGGCTTATGATGTCATGCTCCACATGGTACCTTATTTTTATAGATTTTGTCGTTTTAAAATCGTTGATGGTATAAATATGAGTGTGACTGATTTTATCAGAGTATTTTAGGAAACAATTTGATGATTAGCGTTAATTTATTTATTTTCATTTTCTGTCAAATACCCTATTATGTAACAAAAATAATATCTCGCGAAATTTTCAGTCACTTAAGATTTTTTAAGTAAGTAAGTATTGTAGACAGAGAGTATATAGAATAGACTGCGTCTTGGCCCTTTCTACTTTTGAAAATGGGTAGTTAAATGAGGTTAAAGATAACCGATGCACCTAGTTGTCATTTGTAAATAAACGGAACTATTATGTTGTCAATTTATACATTTATTGATATCAATAATAGGGAATATGCATGATATTTTTTATTTACTTTAATAAAAGCTCATCCATATAAGAAACAGTAGGAAAAAAATATTTTTCGAATAACTATAAAAATAACCAAGATATAAGACAAGAAAGATTTATCTCTATCTCTTTCTAGCAAAACAGAATATAGTATGGAAATTGTATGGCGGCCGTGTACTGTGACGTCATAGTCCATATCGGATCTCTCTGTCTAATCGCTGTCTGATTAGTGCTTTAAAATGTTTATATCTTCCGTATTTCTCGGTCGATTTTAATTTTATTTTGACTTTATGTCATCCTTTTTACGGTATTTTCATATTTTATTAAGAAATGTGTTTAAAAATAATCATGCATATTCCCTATTGACCATAGTTATGCAGAAAGAGACCAGAGGCAAGCTTCGTATACTTGAATTATATACTTTACGCAGTTAAGCAGAAAGTATATCATCCAAGTATACGACGAAACTTGCCTCTGGTCGCTTTCTGCATAACTATGGTCAATTAAAAATAAACAAAAATATATTAAATAGTTTTAAATTTTCTGATGGAAGTTCTTAATCAATGGCAATATTTACTTGTCAACAAAATGTCAGATTTTCCACAAAATAAGAATGTCAGAATTCGGGAAGAACCTACCTGTTTTTTTTTGTACCATGAAATCAGCTTCTTTTTATGAAATGTCAAAACGCTCAGGAAGTAGGTATGCAGTTCAGTATGAAATACTGACTTAACTGACGTCATGTTAAAAAGGGTGCCCAATTTTAACTTTAGTCATTTTAAAATCGTTGGTGGTAGGAAAATTAGTGTAATTGATTTTATCTGGGCAGTTTTGAAATAGTATGTTATGCAACAGTTGTATAAGTAGGCTCAAAAAATGCGAATTGCACGAGTTGCGATACGAGCTGCCGTGGCGGCGAGTATCGCAAATAGAGGCGCCATGAGCGTTTTTTGACTAAATTATACAACGTCGCATACAATACTTTTTCTACGACTAGGTTTTAAAATATAAAATACTAAATCTAAACAGCACGCAAACAAGGCAAATATGACATGACTGACAGTATGTGTCTATGGTAAACTTTTTTTAAATTTGACGGTTACTGCGTGTCACTAGTAACGATATTAAAATGCCTTTTTTTATGTTGGCAACAATGAGTTTAGTTCGGAAAGTTTGGTTTTTCTTAAAAACCGTAGGAATTAAATTGTTTATTAAGTTGGTAGTTGTGCATTTTTATTGTAAAGTTAGAATTGAGCGCTTAATCCTTGACCTAAGTTTAACCTAGATTTAGAAGTCTGTGGCTGCTAGCAGTATCGTTTTGCGACTATAACGACACTAGCTGTTATGGGGAATAAAGACTTCTCTGAACTCATATTATGTATCTTGTTATATTAGTGTTCGTTACCAAGTAAAAGGCGGATAAAAGTACAGGAGTAGAAAAACGTAACTATTTGACGTAATTAATTTATGCCAAACCTGGCCATAAAGTGGCTTTTTCCGCAAAAAGTCGTTTTCTGGCCAAGTGTAGACATAAAATGATCTAAGTACACAACACGGGAGGTAATAAAAAAATCGCATATTTATGTCCCTCGCCTGCGGCTCGGGCCGCAAACATCTCCGATCTCGGCCTTTATATTACCACCCTAGTTATGTAATACACTATTTTATTGTTGTAAAATGCTAGTATACAAATTGTCGACATAATAAGTTTGTATATTTACAAATAGTTACCATTAAGTGCAACCAACCGTGTCGCCATCTGCGATCAGCTTCGCGTTTTTAACCTGACTGACATCTCAGTTAGGGATATCGATGCTGAACGAAACATCCGATTAGACTAAGTTTGCAGAAGTCTAAAATAGGTTTTATTAAAAAAATATATAGCAACATCACATCAATATGATATGATTGTTTATCTTTCATTCACTCTCGTAGTCAAGTGCATAAGTTTGTCTCTTTCATTCACGAAGTGTCATTTAGATAGCTACGGTGCCAAGATGGCGTCATATTTTAAAAATTAAATAATAAAAATTAGAAAATTAAATCATATCAGCGTTTGAGCGTGCGATAAGAGATCCCTTTTGGTTTGTTGCGTTTTACCGTGTAATTTGTGTACTTTTTCATTACACACTGCGGCATTTTTTTTGCGAAATCTGCAGATGTCTACAGCTGACATTCTGGTGCGTCTTGTTGGCTTAGGGTGAAGCTACATCTATCAGCATCAGCATCGAGCAGCATTTTCTGTATAGAGAAACGTCATTTAGTATGGCGACGCGCTCGCATTTCGCTTGCGTAAGCATCGCCTTACTAAATGACGTTTCTCTATACAGAAAATGCTGCTCGATGCTGATATATGTAGCTTCACCCTTACCCGCCAAAGCATGCCACAATTTGCCATACCGAACGCTATGTGTACGGAAAAAGCCGCTTTCTTGCCAAGTGTAGACATAAAATTATGTACAGAACAGAGGTAATAAAGAAAGCCCTCGATCGCATATTTACGTCCCTCGCTTGCAGCTCAGGCCGCAAATGTCTGCGATCTCGGCTTTTGTTTGTTTTACCACCCTAGTTGTGTAATGTACTATTTTTATGACGGGCGGGTTTGCTTCGAATCGGGAGGCACCTACCAAGATCAAAGCAGATGAGTTTATGTTCCTTTCTATTCTGTGGTTTAGGACTCAAATTATACGTTTGCCTTATGCGCTACAGACATGTCAGGTGGAATCAAAGCAAATAATTACAAAATAGACCCATAGAGAATCTCACGCATGAAAATGAGATAGGTACATTATAAGAATTTTACGGTTCTGCAACTTTGATTTATTTTTTAATTGTTGACTATACGATAATTTAGTCATGGCCTAATTATTGTACGCCACATTGTAGCCGTGGAAATGGACACTAAAATCGCAAAGCATGATGTAGTTCTGAATTTTTGGTATGTTGCATGGACTAGAGTTACGCCACTTCGAAAAAGTTGTGCTCGCTGAGCAACACGCGAAAAACTACGCAAATATTTAACTGTTTTGAATTTCTGCTTGGCATTTTTCGACAGTAATATTTTTGGCACAATTGACCTACATTAAATTTGCTATAAATAAGGTTCTATTCATGTTTACTGTAAAGTTACCGAGAATGAAGGTTTTGAATGTGATGGAATTCCAAAAAGCAAGGGTGCACTTTCAAGCTTTGTGTGTCACCTTGCCTGTTTAGAGCCAGAGCTAATTCTCGGCACAGTTGTTAGATAGTTTTGAGTGCTTTGACATTGAGAACCATCAAAAAACCTCGCGCGGGTAGTAGGAGAGAGGTGAGAAGCTCGAGTTCGTCGTTTTTAGGGTTCCGTACTAAAATGGTAAAAAAGGAACCATTATGGTGCGGTTAAAGGAACTCTGTCTGTCTGTCCGTCTGTCACAGCCAGATATCTCAGGAACTACTGCTGCTATCGATATGAAGTTTGGAATAGTGTTAAAAGTCGCTAACCTGATCCTATTTGACATAAAAAAAATCTTGACTTTTTTACTTTTTTTTTAAAGGGGGCCGTAATGGGATGTCAAAAATCAAAAGTAGAGCTATTATATTGAGTGGGATATCAAAATTCAGGTCGAAAATTTAAAGTTGTTCTATTGTATCAAGTGGGGTATCAAATGAAAGGGCTTAATTTGTAGATTTCAAAGTCATTTTAATTCTTTTGTTAATCATGTACTTTTTGATTTATGACCAAAAACGTTAAAAAAATACCATCCCCCCTATTATCTTCGAAGTTACAGAACAGAAAAATCTGTAATAATTACCAATTATTAATATGTATCATCCTAAATATTACAGGAAAAATATAACGGTTTTCCTAAATTGCACCGTTTTTTAGAAATTTGTAAAAATCATGACACATGTACTCATTTGCTCCTACTAAACTAACCGCCATACAGTTTTTCTTGAACTATTCACGTATCTACTTACGAGTTTGTACGGAACCCTCGGTGAGCGAGTCCGACTCGCACTTGACCGGTTTTATTTTTTCAAGTTAATTTACTCGAAAGCTATGCACGCCAGCGAAAATCGTATAAGAATTTTGACGAACCATTAAAAGATGACAAATTCGTTTCTGCCACTAACTCCCTACATCTTCATTCAAAATAAGTTTCTGTCAAAATAGTACATTACACAACTAGGGTGGTAATACAAAGAAAGGCCGAGATCGCAGAAGTTTGCGGCCCGAGCTGCAAGCGAGGGACGTAAACATACGATCGAGGGCTTTCTTTATTACCTCCCGTGTTGTGTACATCATTTTATGTCTACACTTGGTAAGAAAGCGGCTTTTTCCGTACGCGCAGCGTGCGGAAAAAGCCACTTTATGGCCAGGTGTGGCATAAAATGTTTTTTTTTGAGACAAGCTTTTATTGCCGACTGGCAATTGAAAAAACGTTAAAGATGTTTAAGATTAGTTTTCGATAATATCAGGTATTTCGATAAACTACCCTTGCCGGTTCGATTAAACTTTCCACCCTGTATATTTTTCAAAAACAACGAAGTCGAAATTCTTATCTCTCTCCCTACTATCCGCGTGAAGTTTTTTAATGGTTCTCAATGTTACACTTATTTTATTATTATTACAAATACTTGTTTTCAATAGGAGGCTGCAAATTATACAATACAATAGTACATTACACAACTAGGGTGGTAAAACAAAGAAAAGTCGAGATTGCAGATGTTTGTGGCCCGAGCTGCAAGCGACGGACGTAAATATGCGATCTAGGGTTTTCCTTATTACCTCCCGTGTTGTGTAGATAATTTTATGTCTACACTTGGCCAGATAGCGGCTTTTTTCGGACGCGTAGCGTGCGATAAAAGCCACTTTATGGCCAGGTATGGCATAAAAGATGTAATGAGTTATTGCTGAAGATTACTGAGCTGCCCGGTGACACAGAAACTTTATACTTAAAGCAGGTTAGTCGCTTGGTATTATCTTAATGAATTAGAAAGTGAAACAATGGATTCCAATGGGACGTCAACGCTGGTGAGCTTGATCTACAACTGGGATAATATTATACGTAGGTACTTACCAAGATTCGTAGGTCCATTATGTTGCTTATTAGTAAGCAAGGCTTCCGCTTCTTGCTGGACGTCTCTATCCTTGATTTTATCTCTTTCCTTTTCTTCCGATCTGATTCGCTCCCTGGGTTCTCTTATTCTTTGTGGCTGCGGAGCGAGCATGGCAGTGGGCGCTATGGGCTGCGCTGGTGTGGCAGCCACGGGGACCGGCGCGGCTGCCGGGACGGCGGTAGGAGCGGGGGCGGGGGCGGGGCCGGGGGCGGGTTCGGACACGGTTGCGGGAGGAAGGGCGCCAGGTGTCGCTGCCGCCGACGCAGCACCCGGGGCAATAGGGCCTACAGTACTTATATTCTCTGTGGACTTATTTATTTCTTCTTCTTGAGGCACGACTGGTTTAGTTTTGTGTTTGTGTTGCTGTTTATTTGGTGATATAATTTTATTGGTGTCTACTACTAAAGGCTGAATAATCTGATCACTACTCTTTTGCAGCTGCTTAACATTCGGCAGTTTAGGCACTATAACAGGACTGTCTGATATTGCTGACACTATCGGAGTTTCGTTAGGTACTGCAGCAACATCAGGTCCTAATATTTTATTTTCGTTAACAGTTAATATCTCAGACTTTACTAAATTATTATTTAAAGAGTTTATTGCATTTATTTGCGGTTGCATAGGGTTTGGGGAAGATATAGGCATATCTACATTCTTATAGCTTGACTTGATTGCACTTTCACTAGTCGTCGGCTGATTAGCCGCCTCATTAACCATTCTCGAAAATTGCTCAGCGATGCTATGTGTCGTTTCCTGCCAACATAACATAGCGTTTTAGTATTTTGTAGGTAATTCAATATCACAAAATAATAATAATAATAATTACTTACTGGCTGAGGTGTTTGCCGCTCGCTCGACTCACCACTTAAATATTGACTATCGTTATTTGTATATAAATCTGTCAATATATCTTGTCCTGAAAGTAGAGTTTATATAAATGTATCTAATAAGCATGTCATTGTCAGTAGAAACAAAATAACAGTGATTAATCAAAACATTACTCACTAGTAACAGGATCAATGATAGCAAGCCTATGACTACGTTTCGTTTGAGTCGGACGTATACCTGAAAAATAACATTACAATATAGAAGTTGTATACCATAATTTACTTAAAAATTAAGTAAATTTATCGGCTACCTATCTCTTACGTGCATCTACATTTCACACATTTTAATAAGCTAAAAAAGAATGCTTTATTTTCCTATTAAGTGAAGGTGAGAAACTGATTCAAGCCGCTTAGGTAGAAACCACTTTCTTACTTATTTCTGCCGAAAGAGCAATGACAATTCAATCATTGTAGTGTTTCAGTTTGATTGAAGAATAAGAAAACCAGTGTAATTACAGGCAAAACAAAAAGGCATGGCACCTTAGTCGTCGCAGTGACAAAGCATGTTCAAACTTTTTGCTTTAAAGGTTACATGGTTACAGTTTCTGAGTTCCATGCTGGTTTGTCACTTCGAAGTATAAAGAAAGCAAAGAAATATAATATGCCTATATTAATATAATACTACTAGCGATGTTCAGTGGCAAGCACCATACGTTTTTGAAAATTTCTAGCTAAATAAATGATGATGAACGCAATGGACTGAGGATTGTATAAGTACATTACTCGTACACGAGTAGGGTAGTAAAACAAAGAAAGGCCGAGATCGCAGATCTTTGGGGCCCGAGCTGCAAGCGAGGGATGTAAATATGCGATCGAGGGCTTTCTTTATTACCTCCCGTGTTGTGTACATAATTTTATGTCTACACTTGGCCAGAAAGCGGCTTTTTCCGTCCACGTAGCGTGCGGTAAAAGCCACTTTATGGCCAGGTGTGGCATAAATAAAATATCAATGAGCTAGTTGCCGTTGCCTTTTTCACACCTTTTACAACTCTTGAGTACATATTCGTTCTGCGCCTCTTTCATTTACAGAAATTTACACACGAATATTTCATAAAAACATCTCCAAAAAATCATAACAGACCGAGTGTGGTGCGACCAGAGAGTAAATGAAGGATACACGGAAAGAACACGTCTAGTCGCCATTATTAGATTTTAATCTCATTGGATTAAATATGGATATCTGAAAATAATGTATATTTATTTCACTTGAAGAAATGGTTACCATAGTTGTTGTAATTGTTCGTGATGGCTAACTTTCAAACCGCTATAATTCAAAAAGTTGCTTAGGTGACTAGACATGTTCTTCTCGTGTACCCTTCAAATGGTGAACACAATTTGCTATTACAGTAACATTCTATACTAGACACGTATACCTATTTTCGTTACCAACTTGAGAACATGTGGTCACGTCGGTAAGATCAAGGTTTTGTCAGTTATTTTTGTATTACAGATTCTTGTCGCATGTCTGCCAATTTATCATCACGAGAAGAGTATTCGCGCCAATTTGTACACTCACCAGATATGGATTGGTGCATGTGAGCAGGGGTTTGGGAATGGGACAGTGACACCGCTGGTGCTGTGGGGGTCGGGGGCGTGCCCTGGGGCCCCATCAATGTCGTAGGGTTGTTCCTACCCCCGGGTGCATTCGACTGCAAATTCGGCGTTGGTAATTGTTGGTTGTTTGATTGGTAGTAATCTGAAAATAAGTTTTCGATTTTATTTCTGTTACAGCAGTTAATTTAAAGAAAGTAATTTAAGAAAAGTGATTTAAGGTGATGATTTGAATAGCCCGGATGCAAACAAAAGGTTAATAATTTGCTTTTCAGGCACCAATTTTTGTTGAAATGTGGTTTATTTCATATCCTGATATATTATATTTGAGCGAAAGGAGAAGTCTCAAAAAAAAAAATTATATATTCTGAGAAATTTTATTTTCGTTTAATTTCGAATGATTTGTGTTCTTTGGGACTTCTCATATTGTTTTGCGCAGACTAAATGACCATAGTTATGCAGAACGAGAACAGAAGCAAGCTTCGTATACTTGGATTATATACTTTACGTAGTTAAGCAGAAAGTATATAATCCAAGTATACAAAACTTGCCTCTGGTCGCTTCTTGCATAACTATGGTCAAATGTACGAAGCTTTAAAATGAAGCAAATTTCAACCAAATTTTGATGTTGTTAAAATGGTTTCTTAATCCCTTAATATAATGTACTTACAAGGCGGCGTGTGGTTTGGGGGATTGGTGTAACTTATGTAAGGTGTGACGTACTGGTAGAACCTGTCGAAAATGAACACATTAACAAACATCTTTACAAACATGAAAAATGCACTGTACATTAAAGAGAGTTTATTTCACAAATGTTAAATTAATTACTCTTGCTGTGTGTGCAACGTTAAGTAAAGATAAAATTAAGAGTCGAAGTAATAAGACCGCGAAGAAACACAACAAAGACGTCAAGTTAGTTTAAAAAAATAAATACCATTATTTACTGTGATTCAAATACAACGATGTTCAGCTATATCCGGGCCAGGCTAAATCTGATCCTTATGCACTAATACCTAATTACCTACCACACTTCTCATAAGTACCTATTTATTTGTTTTGACACAAATAACACCTATCAGCCTACACAGATCTGGTAATGACACCTGAATAACTCCGGAACTGTTATATTGGGCATTAAAAAGATATTTTCAAAAAATCACAGGCCATCAAATTCCAATAGCGGTTTAACTCATTCAACGGTAAAAACGCAGTTTTTACTACTTTTACAACTTTTTTCGGCCTATTTCCTGAAAAGGTAAATATTTACGTGATATTTCTTAAATTAATTTTTGTGGTAGCTGGCGAGATGCTCTACAGTAGAGATGAAACGGATAGCTGTTTGGCCGGATAGCAGCCCATCTTATAGCCGGAAATCCGGCCGAACATTGCCGTTTGGATTTGTTAGATCAAATCCCTTAAATCGATTTTTCATTGTACATAGTAATTATTCCAGTTCCTTTTTTCCTCATTCTTTCTTTATTTTGTATCGCTTTTTTGTTTGTTATATTCACACTCGCTAATATTCTCAGTCGCATCATTGGATTAGATTGAGTTTGTTGAAAATATTTTGACATGTACCATTTTTGATTTTTAACCTGATAGTTCGTATTTTTATTTAAACCCGGTATCCGGCCGGATAGTAATTTAGGGTCGGATAGGCCGCATACCGGATAGTTACCGGATATCCGTTTCATCTCTATTCTAAAGCAAGTCCAAATTCACTTCATCGTACTCTCGATCTATTAAGGTACATTTTTTTTAAAGTAACAAGTCAGTATACATACATTGTGTATAGGGATGTAACCATTCCGATACCGATATATCTGTATCGCCGATTATACACAACCAATATTCGAAAAGCGCGAGAAAAGACATAGCTTTCTGAACCAAAATCTGATAAAAGTAATTTTAATTATAATGTCTGAATTTGTGTATCGGTTTATTACTTTGTGTAAAGATAATTAAAGCCTGACAACTTTCTATTTGGCCCTCGCCATGTTGCGGATTTTCAGTGATATTAATTTCTTTTACTGGCAATGATTACACTTTGACATCAGACGTTGAATGTCATCGAATGTCACCGATGTAAACAAAACGAAAATATATCGCGATTTAAACGATTTTATCATAAAAATGCCGAAAAAGATTCCAAAAGATGCAAGAAAAATCATTTTAAATACAATGAAGTATTTAAAGCATCCACAGGTATTCCATTGAAAAATGTTTTGCAATTGGTTACTGACATGACTTGTACTGACGCTTTATAGTGCGGTTGTATTGAACTGGTTAGTTGTTATACTTAAACTTAATAGATTTTATTTTCTCATAGATCCACAATTAAAAATATTTCTAAAAATAATGAAACGGTCTCGACTTTGCCAACTGTACAAAATGTTTCTCTCGATAATGATGCTTTCCTAAAGCTTGTTGAAGATAGTTTTCAGATATAAAAAATACTTTGATGTTTAGAATTTAGTTGTGTAGTATAAATTATTTAGGATTGAGTTTATGTAATTTATGCTTTATCTGTTTTTTTTTTTAATTTATTATTACTATTTACGAAGTCACTCGAGAAAACTGGGCCAACTGCTGTGACCATGTAAAAAAAATTGAAGACGATTATAGGAATAAAGATCCTATAATCGAATCCCAGACTGAACGTTTTATAATCGAGGTTGGTGGTCCTGAAAGCGACACAACATCTGACGAAGATCAAACTTCACCAGAGTCAGAATATGAAGAATACAGAAATATTAAGTATTTGGAATCGGATTTTGATGAATAGGTAATATTACAAAGCTCTGATTCTCTGTAAACAATGTTTTGGTATTATTCAAATATCAACACAAACCCAATACACACCATGCTGACTATACATGACGTATGCACATTATTGCCATACGTAAACTGTTTGTAGCGACACTGTGTCAGGGTCAAATAGAAAGTTGTTAGGCTTTACTTTCTTAATTACCTCTTTGATCGATAACTTAATAAATAACTGCTTTGAACTTTGGGTTGACAATTTATTCATTTTTATTTGTGTGCGTGTGGATTGAGTGAGCACCCTTCTGAAAAAAAACAAAATGCTGTTCATTTAGTAAAAGTTCTAAAACAATTGTAAAACTAATCTCTGTATTTATAAAAAGATAAATCAAAAGATACAACCTTTAACATGCGCTCACTCAGTTCTCACAAACTACCAACGAAATCAGGGAATGTATTCATTTAACATATAATATTTATATACGAATCTTTAGCTAAGTTAGCATAAGTTTTATGCTAACTTACCTTTATAATTTGTAGATCACCTAGTAACGTATTTAAGATTTTACAAATAATTTCTTATGCTCACTCAATCCGCACACTTTCGAAAACCCGATTTCTGATGAAAAAATTGAAGATTTAAACTGCTATATATGTGTATAGTTTAGTAAAATTAATGTGGGAATTTGTAAAATACAAAAAGGAACCACTAACGTGACAGGTTTTTGGATAATACATTTTTGTGAATGCTCATTCAGTCCACACGTTACAAGTAAGTTAAAAATTTAAATATCTCAGTACATATTTGTAGTATTACATAAACTATAAATTACTTCAACTTTTAGTAAATTTTTTTAATAAATATCCACCATCTAATATTTTATATTCGTTGTTTGTTTTTAAAGATATTCAATTGCAATTTTTCTAATGTAAGTAGATCGATTAGGTTGACCACACTTCATTATATTATGAAGGAAATACAGAGATTAGTTTTACAATTGTTTTAGAACTTTTACTAAATGAACAGCATTTTGTTTGTTTTTTTTTTCAGAAGGGTGCTCACTCAATCCATACGCACACTTTATTTTACTCTCTCAAGGTTGAGACTCTGTTAAATATAGCCAAGTTTTATGTATAATACGAGGGCTGCTACTTATGTATCCGGAATCCGGGATTTCAACCTTTTTCGACGCTGTATCTAAGCTCCTCGGTAAAATTTGAACATTTCTTTAACACTTGCCGCTGTTTTTTTTTCTCATATACGCTAGTCTTTTGTTTTTGGCGGGTTTAAAATGTCATGTCGCTGGAAGAATGGAACTCCCACGTGAAAATTTTCGTTCTAAGATTTATTATGACTTTCGGCGTGGTTTAACGCAACAACGGTGCATAGATCAATTAACTTCGACTTTTAGTGATGAAGCTCCGTCAAAAACCACTGTGTATCACTGGTTTAGTGAGTTCAATCGTGGACGTAGTATGCTCACGGACGAAGTCAAGGAAGGTCGCCCAAAATCGGTCGTTGTTCCACAAAATATTGAAGCTGTGCGAAAACTCATATTGCATGATCGTCATGTTACGTATCGCGAGATAGAGGCGACTCTGGGTATTTGTATTACGAGCATTCATAAAATATTACATGAAAATTTAGCTGTAAAAAAACTTTGTTTGCGTTGGATACCGCACAACTTAACTAAGGATCAAAAAGAAACTCTTGCCGAATGGTGCAGGAAAATGCTGAAAAAAAACAGTGGTGACTCAAAAGCTGTTCATAATATCTACACAGGTGACGAATCCTGGATCTATGCGTATGATCCCGAAACTAAACAACAATCAACAGTGTGGGTGTTTCAAAATGAGCCGAACCCTACGAAAGTAACTCGTGCAAAAAGCACGTTGAAGCAAATGGTGACTTGCTTTTTTGGTATTAATGGCCATGTAGCTACAGTTCCACTAGAGAATCGTAAAACGGTTAATTCGGAGTGGTACACGGCCATTTGTTTGCCGGAAATAATTGAAGTAATTCCTAAAAAAAACCAGCGACACAGAATCATTCTTCACCATGACAATGCCACCTGTCATACATCACGCGAAACAACTCGATTTTTGGAAGATCAAAATATAGAATTAACGGGTCATCCACCATACAGCCCTGATTTGGCACCCAATGGTTGTTATTTATTCCCAAATCTAAAAAAAAAAATTACGTGGTCAACGATTTTCGACCCGCGAAGATGCCGTCGACGCGTTCAAAGAACACGTTTTGGGGATACCTCAGTCAAAGTGAAAAAAGTGCTTTAAAAATTGGTTTCTACGTATGCAAAAGTGCCTAGATCATCACGGAGAATATTTTGAAAAAGAATAAAATCATATTTATACCTATACATTTATTTATTTTTTCTATTCCGGATACATAAGTAGCAGCCCTCGTAAAGACATACATATGTTTGAGGTGCATACTTCACTATTTAGGTATCGATATCGGTATCGCCGATTATTTACTACAATAATCGGTATCGGTATCGTATCTGCAAAATGATGTATCGTTATATCGCTAATTGTGTACATCAGCGCTATGTCAATAAATCACAAAATAGACAGTGGGGTTTCCAGGGAGCATGACATTAATAATCGGATTGATATGAAGGAGTCATAATCCTTGACAGGAATGGGTCTGAATGCTATCAACGAAAATCACGAAACTGTAAATAAGTAACTGTAAGTTTATTCTATGACTTTAAATAACCTAGAAAGTTGGTAATGGTCTTCTAAGGTATATTTTGCGTGGCGCAGTAGGAACGGCAAGAACGGGTCTGTCTGAATTACTCATACTCTTATTTTATTTTTAAAGCATTGTCATAATAAATTAAGTAGATAAAATAAGTACCTCCTGAGATGAACAGCCGCAAGAACAAACATACATTTCATACAATAAGACACTTTTAAATACACAATTTAAATTTACACTGTAAATTAACTTTGTGTAAAAATTCAAAATATTTGACGAGTTTAAGGTGAGGAATCTATGTGCCGCCGCCAACTAGCTTAATTAGCTATTTGGCTAGCTGCCTAGCCTTTTCATTAAACGGCGCTATTTAGTTAAAGTGCCTGGGATCGGGCCGTCTAGCCCTTCTATCAAACGGTTAGGCACACTACTTTCGTTCGACAACATTAAATAACCCGTCTAGCCGAGTCCGTCAAATTTTAGTTGTATAAATCTATTCTGTCCTAGAACCTAATCTCACATGGGGGGACGGGGGGGCGGAGCAGCCGCATGGAAAAGTGAACGAAACAAAATCTTTTTTTTAGGATAGGTTTGTTAGTCAGCTAGTGTCCTTCAGAGCAGAAATACAAGCCCCGCGCGGGGCTTTGTCATCCTGCTGGCGGGTCATAGTTGTTAAGAAAGAAAACCTTAATCAAAGCCAAATTTTCATAGTTACCCTACTAAACGAACGGCCTAAGCATTGGCCAGCCATATCGTTAATTGAGGCAGTGGTTAAATTTCATCCAGGCAGTTAACTAAATGGCGCCGTTTAGTGAAAAGGCTAGCTAAAATGGCTAATTACACCAGTTGGCTGCGACATATACATGTTTAACGTTACGTCATTTTTAAATGTATAACAAATTTTGGTTCACGTAGTTTAGTTTTGTCTACAGCTTGTCCTAGCTAGAGGAAGTTTAGGAAAAACAACTTTACAAAGATAGGCACCCTAGGCAAAGTTAGGGCACTTAAATAGTAGACACTACTTAAGTCAGTCTCATTCTCAGTCGCTTCTGCTACGGCTCTGGTGCAAAAACTGGTAGCCCTCATAGAGCATCCAGGCTCTCTTGAGCATTAATTATGCACTGAAATAAGCGTGTTTAATTAATAAATATGAGTAGTTACCCTTGCGAGCGCGGCTGCTGGTAGGATTGTGGTGGCAGGCTCATATGAGGGAACACCAGTGTGGGATGGTACATAACTGGGCCCGAAGCGGCCGCGGCCGCCGCAGCACTGGGAATGAACGGTTGCTGTTGCCTGCTGCTGAAATAGAAGAAAAAACTAGTTTTTCATGGGACTCTAAGCTTTTTGGTATATATTGACTAAGCATTTACTTTCCGGCTAACGTCTTCGCCTTAGTTAACTGTACATACACTATAAAGAACCTTTTTTTTCTTATGTCTATTTCCATACAGTACAGACATTGGAACTGACTGTATACTTGAGGTTTGCGTCAAACAATAATATTCCTTCCTAGAAAAAGATAATCGTGCTGTGATGACAGTTTTCTATCCACCTGTATATACGTGTTACATAAGCATCGTAACAAAATGACGTGAATTTGATTTGGCTGACGAATGTGACCATTGTGACGTCTGTATTTAATTATTATTTCTACGTTGGCATAACATCAGCATTATCAAGTAGTAAGTAGTGTAAGCACGGGTAAACATGGCGAGACCACCTGAAAAAGAAATGCCATCCCATCAAAAACATTACATGTAAAAAGATGCAAGTCTCGCAACGCAGTTCTCCTACAACAAAAAAGTTTTGAGATGTAAAGTTAAACCAAGTCAGTCAGTACCGGGGGGGTATCAACAGAACTCGATGTCCACCGACTTGCCTATTATTTAACCGTGGAGGAACACATTTTATAGATCTAATAATAGGCAAGTCGGTGGAAATCGAGTTCTGTTGATACCCCCCCCCCCCCCCCCCCCCCGGCACTGACTGATTTGGTTTAACTTTACCTCTCAAAACTTTTTTGTTGTAGAAGAACTGCGTTGCGAGACTTGCATCTTTTTACATGTAATGTTTTTGATGGGATATATTTGTCTTCCGCGGCTTGTAACTTTTTACCTGTAAGACTTGAAGAATAAACATGTATGCAAAAAATGTAAGTAATTTTGTCTTCTTTAAACTTCCCATGCATACTTTTGGTCATAAACTCAACCGTTCAAATTTTATTTAACAAAAAACGAATTTTGGCACTTTCAATTCAAGATGGCGGCTGACGCCCCCCCCCCCCAGGTCAAAAATTTGGATTTTTATTAAGCCTCCATACCTAAGCAACATATGTCAAAATCGTTTCTACTCCACCTTTTGTAAAGCGAAGGCTTGTATATGTCCCCACAGATTGGATTATACCCTTATCGCCTTATCTTAATAGAGTCAGTGTCAGTGACGCTCGATAACGCCGATGCATTTGCGAATGCCATTATTAAGGCATTGTACCTGTGTTCAAGATAAATTTCGAGTCCGATCGAACTTTCGGTTTCGGACGAGGTTCGGCAAAAAGACAGGTTTCGGCTTAGTTTCGGTTTCTCCTACCATCCAGCCGAAACTAAAGCCGAAACCGAAACTGAATTCGAGAGGTTTCGCGCTGCGATCGAACAGTCTTTATTTCAAAAAGCACAACAAATTGTGACGTTCCGCGGGTAAAGGTACCTACCTTGTCGCTTGCATCGTATCCGACTCGGGTACTATATGACATCAAGATAGAAGGACGCAAGCGACAATAACCATAAGGTACCTTTACTCGCGGAACGTCACAATTTACTTGAAATAAGAAATGATAATTATGTAATGATATTATGATTACTTCAAATATCAGAGACAAATTGATTAATATGTTATTCAAAAATAAGGACTGACTGCTTATGATTGACAATTTTTAGGGTTCCGTAGCCAAAATGAGAAAAACGGAACCCTTATAGTTTCATCATGTCCGTCCGTGCCCGTCCGTCTGTCCGTATGTCACAGGCATTTTACTCAAAAACTACCCGATGGATATTGATGAAATTTGGAATTTGTCTTGTATGAGCCGCTACTTAGTTTGGTAGTTAAACAACTGAAATAAATATTTTTAGGGGGGCACTCCATACATGTAAAAGATAAAAAAAAATATCAGCTAATAAATATCTACGTGTGGTATCATATCATAGTTCAACAGCTCTTTCAAAAACATTTTAAGGTTCTAAGTAATGTTTATGATTAAGTGAATATCTTTGGAAACAATCGCTCCAAAAGTTGTGAAAATTGTATCCCCCCCCCCCCCCTTCTATCTTCCAAACCGTGTGTCCGAAAAATATAAAAAAAATTACAAAGATAACGCTTAATTAATACGTTCAACGAACATTATTTTCAACAAGATCGGATTAACCGTTTTTGAATTATTGCCGATAAACTGCGCTTCTCAACAAATGGACGTAATTGCTATGAAGATACGCTCTTTTGTACTTTTTTACATCGTATTTTTACCTTATAGTTACGGCTATGGAATCCTACACTGAGCATGGTCCGACATGCTCTTGGCCAGTTATTTTCTTCATACAAAAACATGACCTTATATGGAAGTTACGGTTTGGCCCGTAAAAACTTATTTTATACAGTTTGAAAGTCTTAGATCAGCCCAGTAAGTTGGTAATTTTTATGATCTTTGGATGTGTTGGGTTACTATTAAAACATCTAAAAAATCAAAAATTCTGAGGTGAAACGAAGTTCGCCAGGACAGCCAGTTTGCCACAAATGTACAAACAGCAACACAGTTAACTATACACTTCAAAAATGGGAAATACTGCAAGAAAGAGAATCACACTTGAAGGCGTCGTGTTATGCATGTGTGCGTGTGTTTATGAGTATAAATTGGCTATTATTCAAAAGAGTTTTGAAACAATAATTTTTCTTTTATGGCTGATCCAACGTCATTATTGACATTAATGCCATATTATTGAATTCGTGGAAAATAATGAATGAATAATAAATATCAATTACATTATATTGGTGCATCATATCAAAAATATGAAGCACCAATAAAAGCATTAGCAATATAATTAGTTTATTTCATCCCAACGTTCGTCTGAAAGCTAAATCATAATTTTGACAAATTCACCTGTCTTGTTGAAATAAAACCTTTATTTACAGTATGGAAAAAAAAACTTTGCCAAACAACTACAATGACAAAGCTCAAAGGCACATTACACATACGCAAACGTTATTTGATTTGAAGTTGACATAATACAAATATATATATCTCTTTCAATCGTTATCATTTTCTCTCTGCTCTGTCTTTAATGGGCAGTTAAGTGTGTTGCTGTTTGTACCAAACCTAACCTAATTTTAAAAAGGTTTTTTTTACATACCGTGATCGGGTACAAAGCAACATTATCAGTATATCGCTGTGCCGTGACGTTTTCCTTATTAATTTTTACACCTTTCGAACTCGTAACAAAAATAATTCAAATTAGAAAATCGAATAAATTTTTCTTATCATAAAATTGGTATTTCTTGTATTTTAAAATTGTTCGTCTAAAATATTTTATGCAATATAAAAATATAAGAGCACCTGTATTTTACAGAGTATTTTTTTATCACAAACATTTTTTTCATAAAAATTCGGAGTGCCTAAGAAAATGCTCTAACTAGACGAGATCTTATGCATCGGGGTTAGTATGCAATATTTAACACTCAATCAACGTTATTAATACTAAGAGGTGACATCAACAATAACAAAATACTAATGGATGTCTACACATTCAACGTAATACAAATTAATCAATTCCGGCTCAGTTAACGACAGAGAACAAAATGCACAAGTCGAGTTATTACAATACATACACATTAGGGTGGATCGCTCTTGTATGGGAATTTTTTTTTTTTCGATTTTCAAAATGGCGGACCTTGGAAAAGTTGCTCTGATACCATGTATTTATGTATTTTCAATATCATTCAAATCTGGTTATTTTAAGTACTGTCGCAACCCCACTGAAGTTTTTCAAAACTTACAAATATAACCCTTATTAAAACCGTTCCAATACGGATATTTAAAGCAGATTTTTTTTATTTTTATAACGTAATATATAAAACTAAACTCACGTCAATAAACTAAATAGCAAATATGCTTGCATTATGGTACCAGTTACTCAAACTAGCGACCTTGCAAGACCTGGGTTTGATAAATCAGATGGATACATCAAATGTTATCGATCGGAACAAGATTCGTCGAGCACGTGCGAACGTACGTACAAATATACCAACAAAAACGGCCCGCGACTATGCTGATTCTTTTATTGGTATATAATTTGATGGACGCAAGGACAAAACAATGGTGGTTCAGGACGGTTGCAGAAAGATTGTGGTAGAAGAACACATTACTTTGCTACGAGAACCTGGATCAGAATACATAGGCCACATAACAGCTGAGTCAAGTGATGCAAAAACTATAGCTAGCCACTTGTATTCTTATTTACAAGCTAAATCCTTAGATTTGAAACGAATCGCAGCTATTGGATGTGATGGCACGGCAGTGAATACCGGAGCCAGAGCAGGTATAATCAGAATACTCGAAACCAAACTTGAACGCCCTCTTCAATGGTTAGTTTGCCAGCTGCATGCCAATGAATTACCCTTAAGACATCTTTTTCAGCATCTTGATGGAACAACTACAGGCCCCAAAAGTTTTACTGGTTTAATAGGAAAAGCATTACATAGCTGTGAAAAACTTCCTTTAACTCAATTTTCTGCAATCGAATGCGAATTGCCCGATATTACAAAGACCCGGACCGACCTCAGTACGGATCAGTTATATTTACTAGAAATATGTCGTGCAATCCACCAAGGTTTCTGTGACGATAATTTGGCTAAGCGAAACCCAGGGAAAGTCTGTCATTCTCGATGGTTGACAACAGCTAATAGGATTCTCAGACTTTATATTTCAGCCCAGTCTCCATCAGAAAACTTATTGATTCTGACCCGATTTGTATTGAAAGTTTACGCTCCAATGTGGTTTAAAATTAAAACTCAACATTTATGCGTTAACGGGGCCAAACATTTACACGAAGTAATTAAATTATCACGTTACCTCCCAGATAATCTTAAGAAGGTGATTGATCCTGTTATACAACGCAATGGGTATTTTGGCCACGTTGAGAATATCTTGATAGCCATGTTAGCTGATAATAGATTCTATGTCAGAGCATGGGCCCTAAAACAAATTATCAAGGCGAGAGAACGCTCGGAGACTGCCAGAGTATTCATGTTGCCAATGTTTAACTTCAACGCTGACGAATATTATAATCTGATTGATTGGCAACAAGTGTCTAAACCACCAGTGACAAAAGAGTTATCCGCAGATATTATTTTCCAGTGCCTTATTGATCTGAAAAAAGTGGAAACACAGATCTTGCCTAAGTTTTGTTTGATGCCCTGTCACACACAAGCTACTGAAAGAATCATAAAGGTAGTAACTGAATCTTGTTCCGCAGTATGTGGACTAGACAGACGTGAAGGGTGGATAAAAAACAAACTTGATTCTTGTCGTATTATGCCGGTATTCAATACGAAAAAAGAATACAAAATTGCATAATTTTAACTTTTTTCCACTTAATATCTGTCACTTAAAACTTGACTACTAGACGTTTTTTTTATTAGCATTTGGTTATTTTGTCCTTTTTAATAAATTACATAATAATAACAAGTAATATTTTAGTATTAAATGTATGTTTTTTGTCCGAAGACTGAAGCTACTTTTTCGCATGTTTTCCAATCTTTCAGCTTACTTGCGGCAGTACTTCTGCTGAAAATTTTGAAAAATGTTCATATTCACTTTTGATTGTATTCCCCCAGAGCATATTTTTACAAGTCCGCGTTATTAAAAATTCAAAAAAAGAAAAAACGATCCACCCTAATACACATCATTATTAACTTTTGCTAGTTTGCTAACAGAATAAAGAAATTAAAATCTCGTAGTGTGGTCACCCCTTATGACGTCAGGCTTACCTGACCTGTTTGTTTTTATGACAAATACTTAACTTCAATGACGTGTCAAAATGCATTTTATTCATAAATTATCGGCCTAGATAAGCAAAAAGACTTTAACAACACGAGACCTAGCAGATGGATTTAGCACCAGGTAGATGAGTTTAAAAAAACATGAGTTGTATTACGTTCTGCAAATAAATAACTTACTACTTACTTCAATGTATAGTACCTTAATACCCGTAATATTCAAAACAAATAAAGAAGACTCGCGTCTAGGCTCAAACTCAAAACCCGCGAACGTGGAAACTTACGTAGAAGGCTGGAAGCTAAACGATCACTCACGCGAGGGTTCTGTCGCTTTGTGCCAGATTTGAAAAACGCCAGATTCCCAGAACGCCAGATTCGCAGAACGCCAGATTCTCAGAACGCCAGATTCGCAGATTGCCAGCTTCGCACAATGCCAGATTATTTTTCACATAATAGTAATATAGAGAGTAAGAGTAATTAGAGTCTCGTACCTCAAAAGGTAGAGAACTATTATCGACGTTACCACGAACCACTTTACCGGCGTTAGGGCGGAAATGATCCATATAAATCCCATTATCATATCAGTTGCCGGACAAAGTCACGGGGCCATCCATAACGAGCAACTTTGCTGCCTATTATTTATTTATTTATCAGGAACCTAAGTCGTTTTAGAGCATTGAACCATTATTGAGAAAAAGTATATTTTATTCCTAAACCAACGATTTGTGACAGAGCTGGCAACGGAAATTGATTATGCGCAGCGCAGACAGCAATATACAATATAGAAAATGGTAAATAATGCTGTCAAGAAACTAATCTGGCATTATGCGAATCTGGCGTTCTGCTAATCTGGCATTCTGCGAATCTGAAATCTTGCATCGTGCGAATCTGGCATTCTGCGAATCTGGTATACTGCGAATCTCAAAATCTGGCATTATGCGAATCTGGCGTTTTTCAAATCTGGCACAAAGAGTCAGAATTACCGGATTACCGGATCCGCCAGACTGACATGCAATCCCTAGATGTCACAGAACAAAAATCCAAGGAGTCAGGATTCCATTATTAATTTTTATAGAATCATAATAGTACATTACACCCCCTGTTCCATCTATCCCTACCGCCATATCCCCCCTGATAGAGATATGTGGAATATTTTTCCTTTCTTCCCCACCAGTAGGGATATATGGAAATAATATGTCCACTTATCCCTCCTATGCCCTACTGTTAGGGGTAAATGGACTTTCTTCCACCTTTCTCTACCACCGTACCCCTTAGGAGGGATAATTGGAATTTCTTCCACCTTTCTCTACCACCGTACCCCTTAGGAGGGATAATTGGAATTTCTTCCACCTTTCTCTACCACCGTACCCCTTAGGAGGGATAATTGGAATTTCTTCCACCTTTCTCTACCACCGTTCTCCTTAGTAGGGACAACTGGAATTTCTTCCGTCTTTCTCTACCACCGTACCTCTTAGTAGGGCCCAGTAGCGTGGCGTAAAAGGTATCATTGGGCAAGCCGATGCAGATTTAGCGTACATTTTTCTTAAAAGCTGTAGAATAAGGTGCTCGAATGCCTGATATTAGGTAAGCCGGTAGGAATCGAGTGCCACTTTAAATGGTTGGTTGGAAATGGAAAACATTCCACGTGTCCCGTGTTCCAGGGAGCCCAGTTAGTATGGATGGTCGGAAATAATTCCACGTGTCCCTACCAGGCAGCAAGTTGGTATGGACGGTTGGAAAAAATTCCATGAGTCCCTACCAGGGGGCAAACTGGCAGAGATGGTTGGAAAAAAATCCACGAGTCCCTACCAGGGCGAAAACTGGCAGCGATGGTTGGAAAAAAATCCACGAGTCCTTACCAGGGGGCAAACTGGCAGAGATGGTTGGAAAAAATTCCACGAGTCCCTACTGCAGCGGATTTTAGTAGGGATCCATGGAATTATATGCCTACTGGTGGGAAAGAAAGGAAAAATATTCCACATATCTCTATCAGGGGGGATGTGGTGGTAGGGATAGATGGAACAGGGGCATTACACAACTAGGGTGGTAATGTAATACAAAAAAAGGCCGAGGTCGTGTACGAACCCGTCACATGCGGCACGCACTACTTCCATAGGCATTGCATCCCAAATATGCTCGATGTATTTTTTTAATTGGTCCTAATTCGATATTTTATAATTATTCAGTTTTGAGAGCATATAAGACCATACAAAAAAGTCCAAAGGATTTAGCTGGGAAGCCATTCATTCTTGGGTAAAAAATCTGTTTAATTTGTCTTACACCAGGCTTGAACAGGTATAGGTGCTCCATCCTGTTGAAAAATAGAATAGTCATCTCCAAACATGCGTTGCAGATTTGGAGCAACAACTGTCTCCAGAACTTCGGTTTTGTAATACTCAGCGTTGGTTTTAACACCCTTATCGTTGAATATCAAAGGAAATTTGCCCCGCTTACACACTGCTCCCCAAACCATTATCGAGGGGGCACCCTGAAATCTTGGAACGTATTTCTGATTCTCTGGAATGTCTTCCATCTTTGCCGCCCACAGCCTAAGCCAAACAGACGAAAGATTCTCAGATGAAAGACAAACAGTTTTTCATCTGAGAAAACAAACTCATCCCAGCGTGCCACGAAAGTATCGTAGTTGATCGCTCGACCCTCTTCTGCTTTAGACGCCTGGGAAAGTCCATGAACTTACGTTTCTTGTACGCGTAACACCCAAGATCATGTCTCAATGTATTATGGACAGATCCTCTTGAAATTTTCAACTCGGCTGCTACCTATAGTTTTCGAATAGATCGATGGTTTTTACGTCTAATTCGCTCCCTTACAATTTAACCACCCGATCTGTTCTCGCTGATCGCAGCCGACCAGATCTCTTACGATCCTCTGTTGAGGAGGTTTCTTTCCAACAAAGTCACGTTTCATACCAAGAGATTTCATCGCATTGAAAATGTCACTAGGGCACTCGACATTATGGTATTTGGTAACAAATACTTCTATAAGTTGCTTCATCGTGTTTTACACATGAATGAAATATGGCAGACCTTTGAAATGGCTGTATTTTGTTTCTGTAAATATATACTTCAATTATAAAAATAGAACAATTTATTTGGAGCTTCATGTAATTTATACCAGTTCGAAACATATTGTATCCGAACGAACTTTTTTGACACGGTGTATGTTATTATCCATTGTTCTTCGTACATAACTAGCAATGTACAAAGAAAAAATATTCTTCGTACAAAACTTACCTTCTTTGTACATTACTAGATTTAATGACAGTTATGTACAAGGAAGTATAAATTCTTCCCACATAACCCGGTTTTTGTACAAAGAAATTGCTGTCCCTTTTACAAACCCAAGGAGTTCTCTGAGTAAGCAATAAATATAAACCTGCCGAGCGACTGCTACAGTTCAGAAGCATTCACAACTCTTTTAACTAAAATCTGAGACTGTGAACGTACATTGACTAAGAGCTCTCGAGGACTAATAAACTATGTAATACCTACTTATAGTTCGTGTCAAGTATTCGAAAAGAAAATAACTTTCAAACTGTCATTGGGACTTGTGTTCTAGCAAATCTAGGAACAACAATTTCTTCGAACAAAAGCGGGTTATGTAGGGAGAATTTATAATTCCTCGTACATAACTGTCATTAAATCTAGTAATGTACAAAGAAGGTAAGTTTTTTAGTACATTACCCGGTTTTGTACGAAGAATATTTTTTCTTTTAACTAAAATCTGAGACTGTGAACGTACACTGACTAGAGCTCTCGTGGACTAATAAACTATATAATACCTACTTATAGTTCGTGTCAAGTATTCGAAAAGAAAATAACTTTCAAACTGTAATTGGGACTTCTGTGTTCTAGCAAATCTAGGAACAACCATTTCTTCGTACAAAACCGGGTTATGTAGGGAGAATTTATAATTCCTCGTACATAACTGTCATTAAATCTAGTAATATACAAAGAAGGTAAGTTTTTTAGTACATTACCCGATTTTGTATGAAGAATATTTTTTCTTTGTACATTGCTAGTAATGTAACTCAGTTATGTACGAAGAACAAGAGGTTATTATACGTCAAAGGCTGTGATAGATATAGTAAGCTTAGCAGTACCATGGCAAAACATACCAATGAGACCATTTCTACGTTATTTTGGTGACAAAACAGGCTGAACTGTTTACGCAATTTGGCTGCTACTTTCAAATTTTTCACAGTTCGAATGAACATTATTATATTATTCATTTTCATGTTACTTGTGTTGGATTAATTTACATTATTTTTTGAGGTTCCGTGCCCAAACGGTGCCAACGGAAGCCCGTTACTAAGGCTCCACTGTCCGCCTGTCACAGGTTCGAACCGTAATTATGTAGACAGAGAAATTTTCACAGAATGAGTATTTCCATTGCCGGATATTGACGTGGACTAAATTTAAATCCTTATTTCCACTAAACGAATTTATAAGTTCTCTTCAATATACTAAATTATAGTAAATTTTTATTATAAATTGCAAACTAAACTACAAGAATACACAATTAAAATTAAATAAGTTAAAACTAAAATAAATCTAAAAACGGCCCCTGCGGCATGGTGCCGAAGATGCTGGCAGCATTTCCTCGCTGTATTGTAAGGCTGATACGTTGTGCGAGGAAGCTGCCAGCTCTTCGGTCCCTCGTAGTTTCTCTGAGTCTCTTTGATATCTCTTTGAAGAGACTGCCGGTATAACAACAAATAATCGAAACAAAATAAAATGAAGTTATATGGGACCCCCCCCCCCCCCCCCCCCCTTTGGTCTCAAACAAGAAACGCGTTTTTGGCGTCGTTTAGCTTTGAGGATATAGAATTAAATAATAAACCCAATTTAAAGTGATTTAGTCGATTTACATTGGGCTCGATTACAACAATAAGAATCAGTATTGTTCCTGAAATAAGTTAATTAAATTTTAGATTTTTATTTAGGTATAACATTAATGCCCTTGCTGATTTCTGGCAGAAAGAACATGAACTGGCTTCACTAACTTGGTAATCAATGGATACAAATGTTGGCACTCTACCAATTATTGGAATGGCCAATCTTATTTCAACACAGGTCATAATTACGCAATAACTAAGTGCCAATCATTGACACTTTGGGTGACAAGGAGGTGGCTGTATACCCATTTATTTTATAATGAAATCGTAATTTAGTCATACTATTTAATTCACACAATCGGTTACGAAGGAATCGCGGAACCTAATCTTCGATTATAAAAATCATTTAGTTCTACTTAATTTCGAGAGGAACAAAGGAGAAAGCACGTAGGTTCGAGGCTACTAAATTAGTTTGAAGCAACCAGATATATAAATGCGACAGTATTAGTATTTAGTTTTATGGCGGAAATAGAATTTTTCGAATATAATTTCTTTGATAAAATACGTATAAGATACTGAACCCAGAAAACAACACGGTACCTACATAGGTATGAAGTTTAAATTGTACTTGCGTTTTTCCCTCCGACGGTTTAATTGGGAGATTGTTAGTGACAATATGTAGTTTAGCATTTAGATTTGATTATTTACCTAGGATGTGCGTTGGGTCTGCTTCCGTGCTGACCCGGTCGAAACTGGAAATTGTGGTACTGAGGCCGAGTCTGCGGAGACTGGCTCTGTGGCGCCACGAAACTATGACCAGTCTGAAAAAATCCATAGACATATTTAGCTTGCACTTCGAAACAACAATCGAATTATACTACCAAGATAAATCATTGCTTGTAAAGCCTTAGAAGTTTAAAACGCTCATCGATTTAAGCAATTTTCTTCATGATTCGAGACGAGTCTTGACTTATTTTGTTGATTTACTGGTCACCGTCAAGTCACCTGTGTGCTTGTTTGCCTTTACCATGATATAAAAAAGTTCAAGACTGTTGTAGGTTAATAAATAGTACAGTTTATTACAATAGACATAAAAATGTGCGTGGTACTGATATATGTGGCGCTTTGAATGTTACAGATTATTTGATGTTGATTGTACCAGTTGACATGTATTTTATTATTTTTTCTTTAAGAAATGTCGTATCAAACAACACTAACTCGCCAAAATTCAAACTAAAATCACGTTTTTGCTCTTATATTCCTCTACACGCAATAAAACCAAATAATAGTTCAAACAATTGATTGATGTTATCAATACTGTTGTCATAGTCTCGATTTCATTTTGTAAGACCTCTTAATACTGTCTTAGGTGACCGCAATTATCTCACATATATATCATTATTAAATCAATTTACACTAATTATAACGTGGATATTATTTAATCTTACATTTTTATTGTTCTCTTTATAGTTCTCGCACCCAAACGAGTAATTGCTTTCTCGGTAGTAATTGAAATATGAACAGTGTGCAAGCTTCAAAACCGAATAGTTGAGGATATAGCGCAGAATGTGATACGTAGCCTGTAGCAGAGCTTAATGATATTACCATGGAGTTCTTCGTCATGTCCTGTTGAGGTGCGGGCGGCGCCGACTGCTGCGGCGACTGCTGGACCCGCATTCCCTGCTGCGGCGACGGTTGCGCTCCGCCACCTGAACTGGGCATGAAGGTCGCTCCCGTGGCACCTGAAGGATGGTAGCATTCTGTTCCTAAACAAACAACCACACATACCGTTAAGAAACCCCCTCCTCGTTTTCGATCAAAATAAATGAATTACACAGCCAACTAAGTTATCAACTCACTGTGTGGTGTTGGCGCCCGTGGATAACTGAACATGTGCTAAGGAAATGCTTAGAAAATACTTTTGATAATGAAACAAAGTGGGGTCCCCTTTTTTCCTTTTGAAGTACGGAATTATAGATATATTACACACTTAGGGTGGTATAATAAGGAATGGCCCAGATCGTAGGTGTTGGTGGCCCGAGCCGCAGGCAAGGGCCATGAATATAAATATGCGATCTCGGACTTTACTAATTACCGCCCGTGGTGTTTCCATAATTTTAAGTCTTCGCTGGACCAGAAAGTGGTATTTTCTTCCTGTTTCACTTACGGTTTAGGATGATGTAAAACAATATAATATACAGTAGAACGAAAAATTCGTCAGTTCAGGGCATTTCATTAAATTATTCAGAGTCACCTGGACTCGGTGCACTGAACCCACGTTCCTCATGCGAAACTTTGTCATCTGTCAATGGGACAGCCAAAATGTTGAACAAAAAAAATTAACAACATACACTATAATAATGCGAGTTGAAAAAGCTGTCGCCACTTTTAAATCAAATAAACACACAACACACAAACAAATATACATGGTCAAGCTAAATAAAACCGTTTAAAAATGCCAAATCAAACCTCTAGGTACCAATTAGGTGTAGTATTGACTTACTAGCTTGAGTTAGTAATCTGTAATGGTGCGACGGCATCATACAGTTGGAGTTGGAGTACCGAGAAGACGATTGTTCATGCTTGAGAGAGCTCGGGTTCGCCTGCTGCGGTATAAACTGCAGCGAAACATTGTTCAGCGGTAAATTGATTTGATTCGCATTGATGTGCTGTGCTACCGCCGCCTGGGGCATGTTTAATGATGTTTGTATACTTTGCGCCACATCCATCGCATTCGGCTGCGACTGGCTTCCATGATTACCGCATGCATGCGACAAAGAATTCAGAGAACTGTTGTTTCCTCTTAGTGCCACCATTTTAATTTCATGATACAAATCTTTTAGAAATTGAACAAGCCAAATGTTGAACCATTCCCAAAACAATGGCGACACAATCATCGGCATAAGGCGAAAATTTCTAATATTTCATCTCATTATAAATTCCATAAAATATAGTAACTTCTTCAGATTGTCGTCTACTCGACGGCGTCTTATATTAAAGATCCTTATAAAATACAATCTGGTTTATGTACGCTACGATCAGCACCGATAATATAGACTATTCTACTTCAGGAGGTTAGGTCGTCCAATATTTTGAGATTACGCATGTTGCTAAAATGTTAACACACCGCATTCGCGATTTAAATACTAGTTTATTGCAGCATACAGAAAATCGATAAGGAACCGCGCGTTACATGGCTGTATGCTAGCACTTAGTTTAATACCGCCGCGACACTTTCACTTTTACGCGAACAATCGCCACTACTCCAATAAACTTCTAATACAGTATAATTAAAAAAAACTATTATTTTTATGAATAACACCAATTATTTGTGAGGAAAACAACTGTGAGA
Organism: Eudemis profundana; assembly: GCA_947034925.1. Classification (NCBI taxonomy): domain Eukaryota; kingdom Metazoa; phylum Arthropoda; class Insecta; order Lepidoptera; family Tortricidae; genus Eudemis; species Eudemis profundana. The sequence goes on from OX344794.1 coordinate 36,945,881, forward strand.
TATCACACCGCTGAACATTTCATTTTGCCAAGCACGGAAAGGGGATGGTATGCTAGAAAAGGACAAAGACATGTTTTAGTTCACCTCCACAAATTTGGGGCGTCACCCAACGCCGTATCCCGAGTCAGCCCGACACCAAGTGGTTGCTAGCCTATTGAGCGAGAAGCTTTCTGCAGTATACACTGCTCGTTTTATTTCTAAGAGCGTATCTGCGGATTGTACTAACGCGGCAGACTATCGACATATATGTATAGTGTCCGTTTAAAGAGAAAAAGTCGACACGATGCGTGGCCGATGAAAATGACAAGGGGAGTTCGACCTTTTGTTTCTGAGACTGCGGGGGTTGCTAGTTGTCGGCTAGTGTTTTCATACGGAATGCGAGCGCGAGTCAATACAGCTATCGGAGATAAAGGTGCAACATGTATTGTCGCTCGTAAGTATCCCGTTTTACTTGCGATTAATATTATTGGAACAATAGGTAGATAACTTTAAGCAGATTTACTTAGCTAGGCTTCCTTCTTTTTTTAGCAACGCGAGTAATCTCTTAAGTAAAATCTTAGTCAGGGAATCAAAATAGGTAATAGGATGTGTTTCTTTTTATCAATAGAACAACATAAATACGTTCGTAGCTAACGAAACTACCACACGAAATTTTCCATGTTGACACATTTACCACGTGGAAAGTTTTAATAGGGTATTTGACAACAATCAAAATAAATTCATTAACTCTAACCAGCAAATTACGCTTCCAAAACAGCCCGGATAAAATCATTGAAACTTATTTTCGTGCCATCAACGATTTTACAATGACGAAAACTAAAAATAAGGCACCATGTTGAGCATGACGTCACAAGCACGTCACAAGATAGTATTTCATACTAAACTGCATACTTTCGGAGCGTTTTGACACTTCATAAAAAGAAGCTGATTTGAACTGTCATCAAGTAGCCTATTGACCAAGTAGGTAACAAATTCTCAATCTAACAAGCTCGAAGAGTTTCTTTGAGATTATGCTACAAGCTATTTAATTTTAATTCGCATTTGCTAGAAATGTGTTCACTTTTAGGGGTTCTTTTAGAGATAAATAGTAATAGCTTATAAATTAAAAGGGAAAATAGTCCATATTACTAAGCACATCTTTGTTGCATTAAGCCACTGTGTAGTAATTTTTGTTTAAAATGGCCAAAACGAGCTTCAAGACAAAGACGTAAAACTGTTATCAAAAACATATTTTCACCCTATTAAGTTGCAAACAATCCTGACAATAATATTGCAAAACCTACCCTAGGTTCACGATAAGGACCAATAACAAACTCCTGCGCACTCGCGCTGGAGAACGTACGCGCGCGAATACTTTAGTTCTTTCCCTTTGTGAACCGCAAATACTATAGCTTGGCAATTTTGTTGGTAACACTCATGGTCCGCGCGGGGGCGGGGAACGATGACGTATTGAGCACCGCTACACACGATGCGAATTACGTACGGATATATCTGCCGATATCCCTAAAGGCCGAAGCAGTCTTTCGATCCTTTCTAGCTGCAAATGCAGTTTGAAGCAGTGATGGGCCGTTCTCGAGAAGTTTCGGAAACAAGAGAATATCGGGAGAAGCTTCTCGGGAAAGTTCTCCTCAGCGGAAATTTCTGAGAAAGTACCTTATATTTTTGAGTTATGCATTTTTTGTTCGCTTAATCTAAATATATAAAAGAAGAAACTGACTGATTGACTGACTGACTGACTGACTGACTGACTGACTGACTGACATATCAACGCACAGCCCAAACCGCTGGTCCTAGGAATTCCAAATTTAGCATGTAGGTTCCTTATAAGCTCTAGGGGTGCACTAAGAAAGGATTTTTCAAAATTTACCCCCTAAGGGGTTCAAATAGGGGTTCAAAGTTTGTATGGAGAGTCTACGATTTTAGAAGTACAAGATTTGAAACTTCATGTTTAGACTCTTTATTACATTAAAAGAAAAGTAATTTCACCGTTTTTCGAAATTCATCCCCTAAGGGGCTTAAATGGGGGTTGAAAGTTTATTTATCAATGCACAGCCCAAACCGCTGGTCCTAGGAATTCCAAATTTAGAACGTAGGTTTCTTATAAGGCCTAGAGGTGCACTAAGAAAGGATTTTTCAAAATTCGTCCCCTAAGGGGTTTAAATGGGGGTTGAAAGTTTGTTTATCAACACACAGCCCAAACCCCTGGTCCTAGGAATTGCAAATTTAGCATGTAGCTTCCTTATAAGGTCTAGGGGTGCACTAAGAAAGGATTTTTCAAAATTCATCCCCTAAGGGGTTTAAATGGGGGTTGAAAGTTTGTTTATCAACGCACAGCCCAAACCGCTGGTCTTAGGAATTCCAAATTTAGCACGTAGGTTCCTTATAAGGTCTAGAGGTACACTAAGAAAGGATTTTTCAAAATTCATCCCTTAAGGGGTTTAAATGGGGGTTGAAAGTTTGTATATCAACGTACCGCCCAAGCCGCTGGTCCTAGGAATTCCAAATTTAGCACGTAGGTTCCTTATAAGGTTTAGGGGTGCACTCAGAAAGGATTTTTCAAAATTCATCCCCTAAGGGGTTTAAATGGGGGTTGAAAGTTTGTTTATCAACGCACAGCCCAAACCCCTGGTCCTAGGAATTCCAAATTTAGCATGTAGGTTCCTTATAAGGTCTAGGGGTGCACTAAGAAAGGATTTTTCAAAATTCATCCCCTAAGGGGTTCAAATAGGGGTTAAAAATTTGTATGGAGAGTACGATTTTAGAAGTAAGAGGTTTGAAATCTCATGTTTAGATTTTTATTAGATTACAAGAAAAGTTATTTCACCGTTTTTCGAAATTCATCCTCTGAGGGGTTTAAATGGGGGTTGAAAGTTGGTATATCAACGCACCGCCCAAACCGCTGGTCCTAGGAATTCCAAATTTAGCACGTAGGTTTCTTATAAGGTCTAGGGGTGCACTAAGAAAGGATTTTTCAAAATTCATCCCCTAAGGGGTTTAAATGGGGGTTGAAAGTTTGTTTATCAACGCACAGCCCAAACTGCTGGTCCTAGGAATTCCAAATTTAGCACGTAGGATCCTTATAAGGTCTAGGGGTGCACTAAGAAAGGATTTTTTAAAATTCATCCCCTAAGGGGTTCAAATAGGGGTTCAAAATTTGTATGGAGAGTCTAAGATTTTAGAAGTAAGAGGTTTGAAACGTCATGTTTAGACTTTTTATTAGATTACAAGAAAAGTGATATCACCGTTTTTCGAAATTCATCCTCTAAGGGGTTTAAATAGGGGTTGAAAGTTTATATAGAGAGATCGGAATAGGTAGAGTATATTTACCTAAACTTCGAAGAACAAAGTCGAAAAGTGGAGACTCCCTTACAACTAAATTTTTTTCCGGGACTTAAGTCCCGGAATCTTACTAAAAAAATATATTATTGGTATTCTTCCGCACATTTCTCGAGCATTCTCAGTATAGCTGTCTATTTCTAATAGTGCTGTCTCTTTCACTCCTTCGAAAATTTCGCCATAACTATACTGAAGTGTAGTTCAAAGGCCCATAAGGGGTCCTGAAAACGCCTGAAAACGGGTTTTCAGGTTATTACGCCATCTTATAGAGGGTGTTCTGAAACGGACTGAAAACATGTTTCAGGCGCCTGAAAATAACGGCAACTTAGGTGAATTTTCAATCTTCTACTATGTAAAAGAGCCACCGGCGCAAAAGTAATGTGTGTATGTGTGTTGCGCCGATGGTATAGGTTAAAACTTCAAACGTGATTTTCCGTGCTTTAGAAGCGTTTTCAGCAGGCTGAAAGGTGATTTCAGGCCGTGTCAGAGGTGGCTCTTTTACATAGTAGAAGATTGAAAATTCACCCAAGTTGCCGTTGTTTTCAGGCGCCTGAAACATGTTTTCAGTCTGTTCCAGGACACCCTCTATCAGATGGCGCAATAACCTGAAAATCCGTCTTCAGGACCCCTTATGGGCCTTTGAACTACACTTCAGTATATGGCGAAATTTCTCGAAGGAGTGAAAGAGACAGCTATACTGAGAATGTTCGAGAAATGTGCTAAAGAATACCAATAATATATGTTTTTAGTAAGATTCCGAGACTTAAGTCCCGGATAAAAATTTTGTTGTAAGGGACTCTCCACTTTTCGACTATGATCTTCGAAGTTTAGGTAAATATACTCTACCTATTCCGATCTCTGGTTATATTAAATTGTATATTTAAACTTTTAACATTCGAAAATCTTCACACTAATATTATACTTAAATGTGAAAGTTTGTGAAGAAGATGTTTGTTACTAAATAACGGGGTAACAACTGGATGGATCAAGCAGAAATTTGGCATGTAGGTAGACCAAGTCCTGGATTGAAACAAAGGATACTTTATATCCCGGTAAAGAGTTTATTTGGGACAATAACGGGAACAACGCGGGCGAAGCCGCGGGAAATAGCTAGTACTCATTATATTTGTGGTATATAACTATTTGCAGAGTATTTGTGCGCAACAGGTCATTCTATCAATGAAATTCTCTTTGTTCTCGAGAATTTCCCGGGAAACTTCTCGGAAACGTTCTCTGGGGAACGTTCTCAGCAAAAATTCATGTTATTTTTTCTTCTAAAATTTTTTTTTTATAGATTATTAATCATTTACGGTACTTTATTAGGCGTTGTCATCGTATTATTATTCGTTTACACATAAAATGTTAAGTCTATTCAAGACTGGAATGGGTAAAAACGGACTAGTGCGACTTGATCTGCGGACATTGATATATTATCTTTTTCATCACTTTCTCGAAAATGGTGTTGTTACACGTAAGTTTTGCGGGCTGTAAATGACCTATTACGCCCTAGGGTGTAATGGATTTTTTTCTGTTTTACTCTTATTGGTCATGTTCAAAGGAAACGCCAACTTACTTTTTTAACTTTTTTTACTTTAAAGGGGGCTGTTATTGCAAATACATGTAAACACATATCTCGGTAACATAAATTAAATGTTTAATAAATAGTGTATTTCAGTATTTTGCAAATGTAAAATCAAGTAAAATGGCTGTTTTAGGTTTTTACCGCTATGGTTTCCGAACGTGACTTGACATTCGCATTATCTATGGATATTAATGTCACTTTCTGATTTAAAAATTTGTTCTCATACTGGGTGGATTACTAAGGTTATTTAGGTATTTAGATTTCCTCACAAGTGTGATGAAAAACATTGTGTGTGCCACGGGTGGTAAAGGAATTACAAACGAGTGTTATTAAAGCCCTCGGCTTTACCTCGGGCTTGTAACAAATACTCGTTTGTAATTCCTTCCTTACCGCCCTAGATACACAATTTACTATAAAATATCACCGACTCTTGTGCTTTCTTACCTGTCATAAATAATTATCTCTCTTTACCTGCCACCCAGTGCCTAAAAAGGGGACAGGTCCGATCCATCAAATTACAATCCTATTGCTATTACTTTCCTTTTCTCTAAGGTGATAGAGCGTGTGATTAATATAAAATTCCTTAGATAGGTATCTAAAAGAACATAACTTGATCAACGGCCTTCTATATGGTCGCTGCACTGGTGATGTCCTAGTCATCATGTTCCTCTTGGCTCGGTCCAAAAACGCACTATGTGACAAATTTGAAGCGGTAGTGAACCTTTAAGTCTAAGGAGAGACTTCGCCTATTTATGTGTATTCTACCATTTTTAAAACTTGTATAATAGGCTGTTTATTTCATTGCATATTTGTGAAAAGCACTACCTCGGCGTGAAAAAGGGTTGCCAGCCTCGTAACTATTTGGACTCGCTCTCGCTCGGCCATGTATATCTACTCGGCCGGCAATCCCTTCTTTCTGTTGTGAAGTAATTTATTAATTAAAAAAAACAGCAAATAGCAAATGTATTAAATATAGAAACTAAAAGTATAATCAAGTAAGAACAAATCCTATAACGAAATAAAAATAAAAGCAATTATGTAGGCTGTCAATATTGTTCATTATTAGAAACAGCTACCGAGGGAGAACGTTTCCGAGAAGCTTCTCGGGATTATAGAGAATTATTGCCTTTAGAATATTTATTCAAGGTACACTCATTTACGAATGCCTATTAAACACAATAACGAAAACATTTCAGCCCAAAAAATACCTGTATTTTAAATCTAAATCACTTTTATGCTAATATTTGTTCCGGAGAAGTTTGCCGGAAATATTTCACCGAGAATGTTTCCGAGAAGCTTCTCGGGAATTTCTCGAGAACATAGAGAATTTTGCTCTCAGAATATTCGAAAAAGTTCAGGTACCTTACGAACGTCTATCAATAACATATACGAAGACATAAAAGCAAAATAATACTATTTTTTTAAAGTATTTATGTACTTTCTCAGATATTTCCGTTCCCGGAGAACTTTCTCGAGAACATGTGAGAATTCTCAGGAGAAGGAATTCTCGAGAGCGAGAACGTTCTCACCGGCACAACACTGGTTTGAAGGCAGATTTTTTGCAGTTAACGTTAGTTCTAACTGGCTCCGCTGCAGAGTATGCTCCCCAGCACAGCCACTTAGCCGGCAGGCGAGGTGGCCGAATCGCAACAAAAATACCACAGTTTCGGCTCCCAAAACCATTTCATGCCATTTGATGTCGAGAACTTGGGCTCATGGAGTCCATGCCTCCATGTCCTTGCGTCTCCTTTCAAAAGAGAATAAAACTGCTGACACCTCAGGCGGTCAAATGGCGTACAGCTTCCTCGTTCGGCGTATTAATATCATTAGAACCATGCCACGGGGACTCTTTTTAGTCTTAGTATGTACAATTCTTATTTTTGTTTCCTATAAATTAGACTTAATTTCAAAAGGGCTTGCTATTAATATTTCACAAGCAAGATAAGATGATAATAATATGTAGCTGTATCCATCTTATAAACAATTCGTATCATGAATGTGATAATATGGTAGAGAATGCCTTTAAGACCGAGTCCGCTGATTGTATTTTTTTTAATTATTGTATATAAAAGAAAAATTTAATAAATAAATAAATACGCTAACTGCAAACGGACTGCGAAGTTTGTTTACAATTTTGATGCAATTTCACCTGGAAAAGAACTGCCTTCCAACTGCACTTTTGCAGCCAGAAAGCAATTTTTAAAATAGGTATATACACGATGGCATCTAATCGGTAATCAGGTACCAGTTTTTCTAACTCAGTAATTGATAGCGGTCACGTTGATGTCGTAATTAGTTACATCTAAACATTTTTTTTTCTGTGATAAAAATTATTTATTTCGAAATCAGTTTTATCCTAAATTCCTTGTCACCCTACTAATCTGTATCTGTGAGATTACCACCTCTTTAAAAAATGAATGACAATGATAATTTATGAGAAATAACTTGTCACTGTCATGTATGTAAACAAAGTCATAGAAGTCGCAAATATTGAATTAGAAATGTAAATTAGTAATTAAAAAAACATGCCTCGACCATATTTGTGTTCAAAATATCGAGCGTTACAATATTGTAGGTACGTTTATCAATACAAACTAAACAGCTGAAGATGAACTCAAGAATTATTCCACGAAATTCATCCAAACGTACCAATTCTCACGCACAGTTTGATAAACCGCATGAACTAAAACCTCTGTGACTTCGGACAGTTCACAGTGCCAAACCACGCTCAAGCACCCGGCCGGCCACGACGTCGTCCTGACGATCTGGATCGACGCATTTTAAGATACTTTGCTCGGGATCTTCGTAGGAGCAATAGGCAAGCAGCGAGAAGGTTTCATGTGAGTCAGTCCTTCGTATGGCGGCTACTTAAATCGTCGGAATTGCATTCTTTTCATTTTCGGCCATTTTATCAATTTTAATTCGTTATCTATCACGCCCTAACTACTCATACTCGTAGAAAAGTTTATTTACTTAAGATCTGTCAAATTTTCCGGGAAAGCGATGGCACTTGACGTATCGTGATCACGTGATTTTACTTCAATAATTAATGTAGGTGACCATGTATCCAGTGGTTATTAGTTTAAATTATGTTTTAACCTTTAATTAATTAAACAGTGAGGTATTTGTGTGAGACCTCGCCTATTAAGTTTGATTTTAGCTAGATATTAATATTTGTCTACTCCTGATTACCGATTAGAATCCGCCGTGTATATACGTTATGTACAATTTGTTTTCCTCCACATTCAATAAGTTTCAGTTTAAGTTTCCGATCTACAGATTCATCTTGGCGTAGTTATCTCGTGTGCTTTTTGTTATGGGCAGCCGTAGTTATGTACACAAGTTACCGCAACCTGCATCGGCCGCCGACTGAGCTCTTGTCAGGCGGCCCCCGCCGAGCGCACATCTCATAGCAGCCCCGCTGTCTCCCCGCCCCCGTCGCCCGCGGACCATGGGAGTGTCACGAACGAAAATGCCAAGCTATACCTATGAATTGCTTAGGTACTACATTTAAGTGGTGAAGCTGTAAATGCTTATTTTTTCGTGAGATACAGAACACGTTTTCGTGGAGGACTTCCGTAGGAGTATCACTCCTACTCAATGATTTAAACCTCAAAACTGTGCCTGCATTTGACAAAGTCAAAAATACATCTACATACAAATTAAATAACGTGCAAAAAGTGCAAGACTTTGTTTAGAACATAAGATAATAAAAAAGCACGTGTTTTGTTGTTAAGAGAACAGCGCCTGTGTTGGCCCGGAAAGCCGCAGAGACGCAGGTTCGCATCGTGCCCGAGGTATGTAATTTTTCAACTTTTCTCTTCTAATATACGTTTGGTCAAACTTCTTACCTCATACACTAAATGGACTTCCCAAACATGTCATATACAATTTACTAAATAACCCAATGAAAAGTTAAAGTATAATTAAGGACAATCTAATGTATAATAAATATAACTAGTAACATACGCTTAGTAATATAATCTTAAATACGAGGGTGGTTTGATAAGTACCTGTTTTTAAGTACTTCTAGAATCTTGACATCCTCATGTTTCCGGCTATTCTATGACACATTATTTATAAGTATTTAGGCCAAATTTCAATACAGTCGCATCTTTATTCTTTGAATTATGGATCACAAACTGCACGATTCCGACGACGACGTGGACGTAACTATGAAAAAATTAAAACAGTTCGCCGCAAGATCCACACATATTTTTTTTATTTAATAGGTAATGAAAATATAATATTATGTCTATTTTTGGAGACTCTCTAACTGTTATAGTTCACAGTGTTTTTATTAGAATATAGATTTTTTTTAAATAAGAGCCGATTCTTGACAGTATTGGCTCAAAATTGACACCGACTAATAAAACATATAAAAAATTGGAAACCACATGTCTAGTGATCAATGATGAAGATTTAGGTGATAGCTAAAGTCCTTGACTTACGTGTTGGTGATTTTAAGAAACTTAAACACATTATTCACAAGAATGGGATAAGCAGCAACAGCGTGTGGCTCCTAGAGATGTGCCATTCCCGGGAATATTCCCCGTTTGTATGGGGAATATTCCCACCGCGGGAATATTCCCCATACAAGTGGGGAATATTCCCGGGAACGGCACATCTCTAGTGGCTCCAAATGAATGGAATCACGATCTCAACTTGCAAGTGGGTTCAGGAAAAAACAGGATAGCGAGTATTTATTGATCTATCACCATTGTTTACACTGGATTTCTAGCAAGTTATTTGTATTCACCAAGTTAAAAAAATAGAAAAAGAAAAAAAGTTGTACCCTAGTAAAGATACCCAGAAGCCTGTCATGCGACTACTTTACAATTTTTTAATTTGTAAGAAAAAAAATAATGCCACAACAATGATACTTAGTGTATTGAGCTAGTAAATAGCCTAGCTACAAATTGTATTAGCATAAGGTTTTTCTATCTTTACTCTAAATACCTCAAACCAGGTCCTTATCAAACCACCCTCGTATATATAAAGATTTACTCTAAGCTGTGCATAAAAAAATGTATTGTATATGTGTGTTGTAATAAAGTTTACTTTTTTTTTAAATAAAATATTTAGACAGCAAAGTGTTCCTACAGGGGTTCAGTTTAACTTATTTTATTATTATTCAATACTTCACTTACTGTTAAAAACATCTTGGTTTTTAACCGAAAATTGAATCGAATTCGGGTTTCACCGACGAAAAACCGAAAGTCGGTTACCGGTTATGGCTGCATTCCCTAATAAAAACGTATTAATAGAAAATACACATATTTATTTACTTAATAAACGAAATTGACCAAACTCAAAATATTAATGAAACTAAATAAATTCAAAAATTACATATTTCATGTTTCCCAGGCACGATGAGCATGAGGCTGGCTTTCTCCCTCTGGTCTGATATGCCAATCCGTTGAGTAAGAAACGAGCCAAGCTTTTCGGCCAGAGGAGCTGGAGCTGAGATATAATTGCGGCGTTTTACTGCCTTGGTTCCCGCATTTCCTTCGCCCGTTGCCAGAAACATTATGCCCAGGAGAGACGGTGCAAGGAAGTTTGACGCACGTGGTTTCCCAAGCACGTGGCTTTCCAGATAAGGAAAAGGCCGTGCCACTTCCAAGGCGAATGGCCGTCGTCACGTGCAAGGGCAGTGGGGTTTAACACGACCGGCACGTTGACGCTCACAAGTTCTTTGTGGATGGCATCGTTCGAAAATGCGGTTTGTTCTCTTCTCACCCACGACGGACAGAACGTAAGCGAGGCGGTGTATGCGTTTGGGGTTAGACATTGTTTGTGTTTGTTTATGATTTGATACCATTTTCCTAAAAAAATACTAGATCAATTTCGACGCGGTTTTTTGTTGATTGAAAGTTGACTTGAGTGTTCTTAGCTAGATTCCACCAAAATCATTTAAGTCATTTGTGTGATATAGATTTTTGATGCCAAGGGTTTTTAAAATTTAGTTCTTTTAGGTTATGATGACGAAAAGAAATATGAGGCGGGTGGTGTTTACTGATTCTCCCCAGCGAGGTATATTCCCGGTAAATTCACCTTCCTACCGATCCTTATCCATATACAATATATATATCCGTGTATAAATACTTTATGACATTAGATATAACTAACATAGGATAAGCCAATGTATACTAAAACTGTACACCGTGTCAAAAAAGTTCGGATACAATATGTTTCGAACTGGTATAAATTACATGAAGCTCCAAATAAATTGTTCTATTTTTATAATTGAAGCATATATTTACAGAAACAAAATACAGCCATTTCAAATGTCTGCCATATTTCATTCATGTGTAAAACACGATGAAGCAATTTCGAGAAGTATTTGTTACCAAATATAGTGCGAATCTTGCCAGGTGAATTTTTCGCTTCGAGCCCTAATCTTTCAAACAAAGGCCACTGTATCCATCATGGTAGCTTTCCTATAATAGATACAATGGCCTAGCGCCAGGCGCTACAAGCTAGTTACATACAATACATACAATGGCCTTTGTTTGGCGCTAGCTAGCTTGTAGCGCCTGGCGCCAAGCCATTGTATCTAAAATAGCAAAGAATCTGGAATTTCTGAGATTCAACGGGCCTCTGCAGTGAAATCTAACAAAAGGGCTGCCACAATAGATCAGTAAGTAATGGTCGAAGCGGCACATAAAAGGCCCAAAACCCTACAATAATAAATAAATAATAAGTACATCCCGATCTAGACAGATTTTCGACGACAGTTTCTTTTATTAGTTTCGACGCCATAATTCAATTTTTTCAGTCGCAATAATATCACAAGTTGACAACATAACAGATTCAACACAAAGACAATAGAAGTCTGTACGCACGGTAGCGCCGTCTGCAATCTGCTTCACGGTTTTAACCTATTTCAAAGTAATAACGATGTGTCATTTACAGGTACAGGGTACCGCTTATAGCTTGGCATTTTCGTTGGTGACACTCCCATGGTCCGCGCGGGGGGCGAGGGACGATGACGTATTGAACACCGCTACACACGATGCGAATTACGTACGGATATGTCTGCCGATATCCCTAAAGGCCGGAGAAGTGTTTCGATAAAATAGATTCGATAAAATGTATATACATTATGTACAATTTGTCTGGCTCCACTTCCAATAATTTTTCCGATCCGCAGACTCATCTTTGCGAAGTTATCTCGTGTGCTTTTTGTTATGAGCAGCCATAGTTATGTACACGAATTACCGCGACCGGCACCGGTCGCCGACTGAGCTCTTGTCAGGCGGCCCCCGCCGCGTGCACACCTCATAGCACCCCCGCTGTCTCCCCGCCCCCGTACCCCGCGGACCATGGGAGTGTCACGAACGAAATTGCCAAGCTATACTTATCGAATTATCGATATGGTTGTAGTGAGAAGTTATAATATGTATTTGAGATGCTATCAAAAATATTTTTTATTGACAAGTGCGTAGTTATATACATTGATGTACTACTTACTACTACAGTTGTCCAATATTTCTGATTAAGATTATTGCAAGATTTTATATCTATTGCCTGCAATTAAGCCATTGTACTGAACAAATGCATATTTGTAATTATTGTATGAAATTTACACAGTAACATACCTTCACTCCTTGGAAATATGTTGGCAATAAGAAAGGAATCCAATAAGAAATGATTTCCAGGATCTCGATATCTATCATTAATACTAAAAAAATACTGAGTTTCGAAGCAATAGTAATAAAATATCGAGGTAACATAAATATATGTAATATACAAAATATGTTACCTCATGTTATTCATGTCCATAGCATAAATAATAATCACAAGAATTCCCAAACCTTAAAAAGCCCTAAATTCACATTCACATCACACAAAATAGGCGCATTATCAGACGTTGAGCTGCGGAAAACTAGTCCAGGTAAACCTATAACAACCTTTCCTATCCTTTCTATCACAATCATTATGGCCAGCTTTTAGCTTTTCTTTTGTATTGGTACTGGGGGGTGTCCACAGAACTCGATTTCCACCGACTTGCCTATTATTTACCCGTGGAGGGTTCTTTATTTGGGAGCTATAAAATGTGTTGTACTGTTGAACCAACCTAACATTACATCACAACACTTTTTTGTTGTAGAAGAACTGTGTTGCGATACTTGCATCTTTTTACATGTAATGTTTTTGATGGGATCTCATTTATTTTTGTAAGTGGTCTTTCTTTACTCATTACATTACAATCCATTTTATTTCCAATTTAAACTACAAAACTAATTTTGTAATCGCATGAATTTGTATATGATTACAAACTTATGTGTGCAGTTGTGACTGAAATTGCACCATTTTTAGTACAACACACAGTATTTTTAGATAAAGGTACACAATGAACTCTAAACATAAGTATTCTTTAACGATTGCCATTTTGAAACTCTTGAGTGGCATTCAAGAAATAATGGAGCCAGTTTGTTACCTACTAAAATTGCTTAGACTGATCTAGTGTCATCATTGGTAGTGGACAGTGTGATCATTGGTAGGATAGACTAGTAGGGGCCCGTAGCATTTATGATTTGGTTTAGTTAAGATGCATCAAGTAACTTGTTTATCCATAAAAACAAAAGGAGGGTTAAAGATCCATTTCAACAACACCAATTTTAGTTCAAATGTGCTTATTTCATAGCTACATACATACCTTTCATCAACACTTAAATAACATGAGAAGTCTGGGAAAAACCAAAAAAATATATACATTCTTAGTAATTTTAGTTTCATTTGATGTTAATACTTAGATATTGCAGACTGTAAACGGCAGATACCTAGCATGTTTTTCTGATTTTTTGGGACTTCTCATGTTGTTCTCGTCTCGCACAAAATGTATAAGGCTATGAAGTGAGAATAATTTCAATAGAATTTGATGTTGTTATAGTCAATTCTCTAACCTCTTTGTTTGTATAGAGAACTGAGTGACCTGAATCATCAGGCCTAGGAAAGTGTCTTAGTGATGAGTTTTGTCTAGTGGAAGTCACTCATGCCCAAAATACTGCATTCCCACAATACCAGATTTTTCAAAATACCAGATTCTCGATTTATCAGATTCCTGTCTCACCACATTCCTGTTACACTAGATTATAAAATTGTAGATTACTCAAAGATCTAAATGATTTTGTTGCATGTATTATTTTGGGAATCTGGTATACAGAGAAACTGATATTGAGAATCTGGTATTTTGAAAAATCTGATATATAAGTATTTAAGTAGACATTTAGTAGATACACTCAAGACCTTACAATGTATGAAAAATTGCAAGTATGTCAAATTTTAAGCTTTGGGTGTCTAAAGAATTCAGCGGACACACACCCCTGTGTTAAGATAAAAATACTTAACACCATTTTGCATATATGTAAAGCAGAATTTTTGATTTCAATAGAGCTATCAACAAATTACTTGTTGTTTGATTAAAAATAAAACCAAAAGTTCATACTTCCATTTTATAAATTATAACTCTATTGATACCATGTCTCTTCCGTGTATGATGACTATATACCATAATAAAACTCACTGGAATGTGCATAAATAAGAAATTAACCCTATAATGGTAACTGTGGGAAACAGTATAACATTTTCAGGCAAATATACCACTTTTACCACTTGTCAGTAAAGATAGTTGTAAATTGCATCCTGTTAGGGTCTTATGGCCAGTTCACATAATTCCAGTCCAGTGATCCAGAGGGCTAATCCAGTCCAGTTGTGGACTGGAGCATATCATTTACATTATTCCAGTCTTTTAAGAGTAGCTGTATTGGTAACACATCGGTGACAATGTTAAACATTCAATCTAGCACTGGATTGCAACTGGAATGGCTGTCTACACTATTCTAGTGGCGCTGGATTGGGTGAGCTGGAATGAAAAGTTGACGGTCTCTCCAGTCTCTGGACTGGAATGGGTACATTCCAGTGCATTCCAGTGTCGGTTCACATTATACCAGTAGCATTCCAGCACTGGATTGGATTGCTGGACTGGAATGCTACTGGAATAATGTGAACTGGCCATTATCGACAGTATGTGGTACCTTTTGCCTGAAAACAACACAAGTAAAAATACAGTATAGACACACTTAGCTCTAAATATGATCACGATTGTTGTAGTTGTCCATTAAATGGTTAAATCTACAGAATTAAAAACAATCATTGATCATTCGCACAATCCAGCAAATGGCACTCGCATTATCATGCATAGTAAGAGCATTTAAGTATTGTATGTAAGAATATACAATCAAATAATTGTATATCTGTTTGTACTTGTTATTTAGTGATTAGATAAATACGACATTAAGTTCATATGCCTAACCACAATATCTATCTTTTGGTGTCTAAACATTTTTGGATTGTACTGTTTAAATTCATAAACATCTTATCAAATTCAAAAACACATGGTAATGTGTTTGGACATGTTGCCATTAAAATGCATCATATAAACATTAGCAGTCCACTTAGTTTTTATCAATACAACATTACTAAACAAACTCCAACACATGTAGGTTCAAACCTTTAATACTGATACGAAAGTCTATAAAACTTAAGTTTACAAAAGTTAACTTACAGTAAACAGAGATTCGCGAATGCGGCTCTGCCAGATGCTGAAGTGGCATATATTACGTAAATATAATGATAAAGCAACAATAACACATCAAATAAAAAAGGATACGGTCCGGGGCCACGTTGATTCGGCGCCAACGGCACCTGATTCCCGTTGCCACTCATAATCTTGGCAGCATAGGTGTCGGGACACGTACACCACTCAAGGTGGCACGTAAAATCGCCTTAACCGATTGTAGGACACATCCGGCACATAGGTAGATGATTTACCGACGTCAGATTGACAAGTCACACAGTTTATTATACCTTTAAAGGTAACGTTTCTAGCAAAAACATTGTACTACACTTGAAAACTCACAACATATATTTTCGGAAGAACTAAAAAGCATCACTACGAAAGGACCAGGTCACTAAACAAACGACAGTACAAAATGGCGGATGTTAACCAATAAACAAACGTGACTGTCACCGATTGAAGTCCAAATATATAATATTTATCACTTAATTTTAGCGTTGCTTCAGTTGTACTATTGTCTGAGTTATACTATAAATGTAAAAATATTTTATCTGCTATAAATATATTAATACATTTTTTGTCAAATGATAAAACTGTCATACGATAGTTCACGTCGTGTTCGTGTTCGTCTAGGTACTCTACTCTACGTCACGCAACCAACATCGCATGCCTGTCATTCATTTTTTTTTTTTTTAATGTCTATTGCACACCATAGAGCACCCAAAGTAACGTCTTACCCTGACTGTACACAACCTACTGGCCCTTGGCAATGCACAACTATTTGTCATAAAGCTTTTTTTTTAGAAACTGACAAACTCGCAACCCATTCCCGGGCATAGCGATTGTCGGACCGGCTTTGTCAAAAAGCGTGTTCGTCTATCGTTTTAAGCTGCATACACACCAAGCCAACGAACGCCAACGAAAGTTCGTCGGCATTGGCTATCGCACGTTCGTTGGTTCTCGGTCAACTAACGTACACACCAGACCAACGAACGCCAACGAATGGTTTTCGCTGGCCTTCGTTGGCCTTCGTTGGCCGCACAACCTCCACTAGACGGGGCATGTAAAGCGAGTCGGGCTCACCACAGGTATGTGTATTTAGCACATAGAAATATTACGCGGCCGACCGCTCGTTCAGTAGCGAGCATGTGTTTCTAACCTGTGTGCGCACCGACGTGAAATATTTTTATTCAATTCGATGAAAATTCGCTGGCAAAAATGATATTTTGCTATGTGAAATGGTTCAGGAAGAAATCTCAAACATAGAAATATAAAAAAATATGTCGTAATTTTCCATAGATAGGTCAAATTTACTGTATGAAATGTAGATAAGATTTTAGCGGGAATCCATTTTATACTGGCTACAGCGCAGGAGGGAATGTTGTCCGTCTCTTTTTGACAAGTGAAGAAACCGATTACGCTATTTCGTTCTAACGAAAACACGCGTTGTACCGGCGTTTTTTGAATAGTACTGAATTTAATAATGATCGTCCCGTGAGCGACTGCTATATACAAAAATAAAAGATTATTGGGGTATAAGGAAGTATTGTTATTATTTTTTGTTTATTCATTGTTTTCATGTACAATTGTTATACTTACGCTAGGTGTTATAGCATATCTTGGGAGTGTCCATGATGCCCCGTAGGGGTATTACAATAACTTAACTTAAAATACGATCTTAAATAGATAATTTGAAACTATTTTTGACGTTTATAATACATTGCTAATTTTAATTTAAAATTTTCCATGTATAGGATTTTATTCAAATTCCATTCACAATAATAATAACTAGGCATTAAATTTCAGATATGCAAAATTATGTCTAAACTAGGCCATAGCAAATCTATCAATTTTAAAACTTAAATTTAGCCTGTAGTTACTTTTAGTTTTTTTAGTACATTTATGACTGCTAATTAATAATATCAATAACTATATAAATCCATATATTTTCTTAAGGTTACGTTAGTATCAAGATGGACCTGATGATGTAGATGACCCTTGGCGGAAGTACGAGGGATCTCTGAGGTGGCTATAGATACAGTTATGATGCTTGGGCTCTTTCAAATTCTCTTGGTGAGCAGTTAGAACTAGTGTCACAAGATTGACCTGACAATGAAAGGAAAGTTATCTATTTTCATACAAAAAAAGAATTTACAAAATTGGTCAAGCCGTTTTTGAGTAATCGGGAAACGTACAAGAAAAAAAGATATTGAAGACAGAAAACTTTTTAAAGTCGGTAAAAATAATAAAACTTGTCATTACACACAATATGTTATTCAATAGTGTAGAGTCTGTGCGGAAAGAGAATAGGATTTAGATTGGGGGGCGCTGCACAGTGGGACTAAACGTTCTTATCCATCTCAAAAATGGTTTTAGCGAAAGTCGTAATTCTGATATAATTTTGATAGTTCTACGTTCTATGATAAAAGGCCTATCTGATATTAGTGTGACAAATAATAATTATTAAGTTTTACTTACCTAAAATGGCACTGAAATATTGAACTTCGATAATTCCGTATTTAACAGACTAGACCTTCGTGAAGTTTGACTTAAGATATTTTTTAAATTTCCCAAAGAAATATATTAGTATTATACATATTTAGATTCACTA
Source organism: Eudemis profundana (assembly GCA_947034925.1). Taxonomy (NCBI): domain Eukaryota; kingdom Metazoa; phylum Arthropoda; class Insecta; order Lepidoptera; family Tortricidae; genus Eudemis; species Eudemis profundana. The sequence continues at coordinate 36,963,992 of OX344794.1, forward strand.
GGATCTCTAGTTTGTAAATACGGTATTATTTTACAGAAAAATAGAATGTGTATTTTTTTAATTAATTTTGAAATGTCCCTATGAAAATTTCCGTATGTTTTAATTTCAATTGGAGGTTTCCTTGTTATCGAAAGCTGCCGATGTCGAGTTATTATCATTTATAGAATCCTTAATTAGTAAATAATCCAAGGAAAAAAAAACCTGCGTCATTATAGCGCCATTTCGAGATAGAACCTAATATGTCAGCCGAGGTCCAATTTCATTATTTTTGCTTGCACCTATTTATGGAACTTTTTTTACTTAATATAACGTAACTGTCGTTATATTAGTCAAATTTACCGTTGTTTTTTTAATATTTGATAAAATAGGTCTGTTTGGGTATGTTTAAGAGTATCTGATTTTACCACAATTGTGATAACAATACCTATCATCACACTTTTATCTATTGTGGTAATTATAATCAGTATTGGTTAAATATTTCTGTGAGAACTTTCTTTATCAGTTGACACGTTTTTCACAAGTTACTATAAATACTGGAGGGTTCCAACATGTACATCAAACTGTCCGAATATCTTCGCAAAGTAACTAGTTATTTGTCAAAAATGAGTGAATTCGTTTGTGTTCGACGTGATATATGTGCTCAAATAATAGCTGGTAAAAGTACCTCAGATATGGAAAAATATTTATTAGAAAATTTTCAACTATCATCATCAGATGTAAATATTGTCATTCATAATATTCAAAAAAAATTGGTATCGAGTTGCAACTCTAAATGGGTGAAAGCTCAAAGAAAAACTGATTAAGTCATGCCCGGAAGTGTTCGCGGTCAGCTACAATGGAAGATGTTTTTCACACCTTACTTTATACATCAGATCCCTATATATCCAGTATTAATTGTAGTGCAAATGTCCTATTCACAAAAGAACTATTGAATGAAGCGAAAGAACTTCTAGTGACAAGTGACGGGGATTGATTTTTTTTGTTACTAGGTAGTTGTAAATTGCCTAATTACTTCACATTTTTTATTTATTATATATTTAAGCTATTACAAATAAAAAAAAATAAAAAAATCAAAATATAGCTATATCTACCTACTTAAATCAAGTTTATTATAATTATTAGTTAATACTTATCCTTTAATACTTAGTTATATGAACAAAAAAAAAATATTATTTGAATTTTTTGTATGAAAAATTGTGAAATTTTATTTTCAACTCTATATTACTCAATAAATATAAGTTTTATAATAAAGGCGTTTTGATTATATAAAGGCGTAACTATTCAAGATTACGTATGCAACATTTCAGCAATAAATCTCAATAAACAAAAAAGTTACAGATTTTTGAGATGGAAATGACCGTTTGGTCCCACTGTGCGCTGTACTGCTTTTCTACCGTATGTGCCGTATTTTCTGTTCTGTGGCCATACTGGTTAGATCAGTTCCGTTTTTCACCACGCCTATTCTCTTTCCGCACAGACTCTACATTAAGTACAATATTATACTAGCAATAATTTGCTGTACTGGGTCAGCTAGCTGTATATACATGTCCCATCACTACAGATTCCCACGCGTTTTCAATCGGCCAATCGCAGCGCTGTTGACGCTCGCCCCAGACTTCGAGCGTCGGTGAATTAAGATTCGTATAAAAATATCAAGATTAGCTATCTAGTGGGGGTGATCTGTGGTTGGCCGTGTCTGGACGGTTTAACAAACGCCAACGATCGTTCGCTGGCGTGTGCCGGCGTTCCGCAGCGTGGCGGCAACATCAAAGGATTAGAAGCAAACTCAATGCGGTGTGGACGCATGCCGAAGGCCAACAAACGAGAGCTCTTTTAGACTTTTAACCTAAAAAGATATTTTGTACTCAAAACATAACCAATGTAGAAAAACAAAGAGTGAGGTAGCGACGACATGTTTTTGTCCATTGATTTGATTCGACTGATGCCTCACGTTCGTTGATTATTGAAGGTGCATCCAAAGAACGCATCTTCGTGTACCAACGAACGTGCGGTAGCCAACGCCGAATATCTTTCGTTGGCCTTCGTTGGCCTGGTGTGTACGCAGGTAAATGATACCGCCACGCTGCGAATTGCTGGCACACGCCAATGGACGATTATGGAACGGTCGTTGGCGTTTGTTAAGTCGTCCAGACTGGGCCAACGAAGGCCGACGAAACCCATTCGTTGGCGTTCGTTGGCTTGGTGTGTATGCATCTTTAACAGCACTGCGTTACTAAGGGTTGGCAAACGAAAGTCGTTATGTTCATGTTATGTTGGATTGGACGTTACTGTACTATCTATAGGCAAACTATAGGTGTTAGCTGTTTTTATCAAGAGCGCTTTCACATTGCACGACACAATATCGTTATAGCTCACCGACACGATATCGGGGCAAGTAAAATGTATGAAATATGTACCTGCCTTTCACATAGTACGACACACGATATCGGATATCGGAGACGACAGCGATATGTTGGCGGCACTATCGGACGCCCGTGAGCTATCGGACGATAATTTTTGTGTGTGTGCTATACGTGTATCTACTTTGTCTCTGTGTGCGTAAGGACTGGTGTATAAAGTCTGTGCGGAAAAAGAATAGGTGTGGCGAAAAACGGAACTAACCTAACCAGTATGGCCACAGAACAGAAAATACGGCACATACGGTAGAAAAGCATTATAGCGCCCCCAAAATTAATCCTATTCTCTTTCCGCACATACTCTATATCTGAGTATCTAGCTTGCACATTGGGATGTATCAAATATTTTCTGTGGACAGATCTTTTGTTGCGTCGCAAATAGAGTCTGGCTAATGAAAGATGAGACTAAAAAATAGCGGCAAATTTAAAAAAACAACGGGTTGCAACACTGTTTATAGGGTGACAAAAACGGTAATGATACTTGAGCCGATTTTTGAGTTGTTGTCACCTTTTCAATTCTTCCAATTTTAGTGAAAATTGGTAAGTACATAGCTTTTATTAGAGTGTTAGTGTTTATTTATGATATATATTTACTCCCCACATTAGCCACGGAAAGAAAAGCAAAAACAATTCAGTAAGTATTTTCGGAAACTGTTACTTTCTTATGTTGCATATTGAGTATCAAAATCACCACAGCATACTATCCTCAGAAATCTAATGACGTTTGACACATTTGACGTTTGTATAATGTCGCCATTTAAAAAGTTTGGAACAAATGTCAGTCTCATCTTTCATTAGCCAGACTCTATAACAGATACAGCAAATAAAGTTTTTTTTTATAGGCTGGCATTGTTCGCACAAAGCTCGAAAAATGACCGATCCGACACGATTTTATCGGAGATAATGTGAAGACATCACACGATATAGGATATCGGCTATCGGCTGTCGTGTCCGATAACGATATCGTGTCGTGCAATGTGAAAGCGCTCTAACCGCTGTGTCTTGATGGTGTCTTGCATCTTGTACTCGTAGTCTATGGAATACAGAAGTATAGCAACCCCAAATAAAATGGCGCTTCGCTTATTTCAAATCTAGCAAGTAGCATGTAACGTCTATATTTCATATCTTAATTTATTGATATGTAAATAAATACTTATTAATGCATGTGCACCTATTTTTCTAGATTCGTGTTAGAAAAGCGACTTTTGTATGAAGCTGTTACATAATAAGGAGTATCAATAAAATGAGTCTCGAGATTTACGAGAAAATATCGCATCGCACTAGTTTTCGGATAGGCATTGCTGAAAGGTGAGTTACGTTTTATAGTATGGGAGGTACGGGCGAAATGTTCATCTGATTACCTCATGAAAATGCACTGTTTCTCCATTATTTTTTCAATATGGAAATTTGGTAAACAAAAGAATCAGTGGTCATCAACATTTGTATTTATCAATGAACAATTTAAAAGTACTTGATATTTATTATGTCGTTTTCTTGTCCTATAATAATTTATTAGTGCTCACTTAGTAGGCCAAGCCAAGGTATAATAATATAATGTATACTTTTAAATATTTTCAACACACTTGCTCATAAAGTTAGTAAGGCTCTATCTATCTAATTTCATTATTCTTACGCGCAGAACGCCGTTTATTACACACGCGTGCTTTTTGCTTTGATAAATCACAAAATAAATACAAAAACAGAAGTTCTAAATGATAAGTATTAATATTTGTGGCTTACCATGCCTAAAGGGACTTTATAGCAGGTATTGAGTTAAGCACAGATCCTAAATTTGCGTTAAATAAGCTATCTAATACATCATACAATACGTCCCATACTTTTTAAAAAAGAAAAACGTCAAACCTGGACATGCTAAAATTGCACTTTTGAGAAATCGTCAAAAGAAGTTTGAAACTAATTTTAAGTATGTTCCCGTTGGAAGTTATGGAGATGATGATTGATTAAGATTATGTATCTCAAGGTGTTTTGCTTTGGAAATCAGTAATGGTTTTTTTAATGTGACTTCCAGGTCGTGAAAAATCAGCCTTTGATTAGAGCAAGTCGCTTATGAGAACGAAATTAAAAAAAAAAAAATTTCGGCCTGTTCTTATTGTAATCTGAACCAATTAAAAATCATTGTGTAGATTAAATCCAAGACTACCCTTGCACTGTGGTTCAGCTTGTATGAAGAGAGTGACATAAGTCGATTTCTCCGTAAGTACTAACTACAGCTATTTACATAAAAATTACATATCTTGTTTGGTTTCAACATATATAATAAAACATATTGAAATTGAATTATCTCCATATAATTATGTGAAAAAAAAATAACGAAAACCGTACATTATTTTTATATTTTGACGGCTTATTACGAGTGATAAAAATTAAGATAAAAACATGATCTTATATAAACCACAATGAAAAATAGATCAAAATTAATAAAATAATAAAAAGCAATACTTTTTTTACATAAATCTACAGTTAGAGGTCGCTTGTTGCAGTATTCAAAAATAATGTGATTAAAAAAGGTACCTAATATTGTAACATTATAATCATATCTAACGTACAGGCCTAATAAACTAATAATATAGATTTAGAAAAAAAAAACTTTTTCACTGGGTGCTTCGTAAGACTCGAAATTAATAGATCAGTAAATAAAAGACGAGGTAAAAGATCTTGGTTCGACAAATAGCGTAACATATTTCTATTGCCACAAATCACAGTATCTACCTACATGTTATTATATTTGTATTCGTAGACTCAGCAGCTTATTCTAAAAGCTCTCTTATAAAACCACCATGGTGATCTATAATTTTCAGATGCATCACTTAGTGAATGTGCGTTTTGTGATTGTATGCTGGCAAATCGTACCAAATATAATACTAGGCAACCTGTCAGGCAATTTCTAACGCAAATGCTTTAAATTTTCTTATAATAACTTCGCAACCCGAAACAATAATATAGTATTTTATGCAACAGTTGTATAAGTGGGTTCAAAAAATGCGAATTGCGTGAGTTGCGATACGAGCCGCGAATGCGGCGAGTATCGCAAATAGAGACGCAATGAGCGTTTTTTGACTTAATTATACAAAGTTGCATACAATACTTTTTCTACGACTAGGTTTTAAATTATAAAATACAAAATTAATCATAACCTGGAAACAAGGCAAATATGACGTTTGACTGACAGTATGTGTCTATGGTAAACATTTTTTTTTTTATTTAAAATATACTTAAATTAAAAATACTTTTTTTATGTAGGCATCAATGAATTTAGTTCAGAAAGTTTTGTTTTTCTTAAAAACCGTAGGAATTTAATTGTTTGTTAAGTTGGTAGTTGTGCATTTTTACCGTAAAGTTAAAATTGAGCGCTTAATCCTTGACCTAAGTTTAACCTAGATTTAGAAGTCTGTGGCTGCTAGCAATAACGTAAAGTGACTATAACGACACTAGTGCTGATATTGGGAATAGAGTATAGACTTCTCTGAACTCATATTATGTATGTTCTTATATTAGTGTTCGTGACCAAGTAAAAGACAGATAACAGTACAGGAGTAGAAAAATGATATTAATCACCTATTCTAGGTAACTTACCTACACTATCTAACCTATTTTCTGTCAGGCACTGGTCCCACCGCCGGCGAGTAAGCGATGAGCTATCGGCGATTTATGCGACAAAAGATCGTCGCTCCCGTGTAAATAAAAGAGAGAGATGTATTATAGCTGAGCGATGAACTATATAGTTGATCGCTCAGCTATAATACATCTCGGGAGCGACGATCTTTTGTCGCACAAATCGCCGATAGTTCATCGCTTTACTCGCCGGCGGTGGGACCAGACCAGTGCCACTTCTAGTAGTCTTTTTTCCTTTTCGCAATACTTTTTTTATCTTCAGTACCTAAATATATTTCCATCTTCTCAGCTTGAGCCAATATGAAAGCTGTAGGAAATATTCAAACAATCTATGAATGTAGTAGGATACTAGGATATCCCAAACTTCTTTGCGTCATGTAGTTGTATATTTTTTTTCCAAACACATTATGTAAATCTGATTTATTTCCTTGAGCGTAACATCTGCTACAAATATTTCAGTGGTCGTCCGATATTTGAGGTAATATCTTCTTGATCAGGCGCTTGATTTCCACTCGTAGCCTCTGACATAGTCTTCACCATATTCATAGTTTCAAGGATATTCAACCATTTTTCAGTAATTCTGACTATTTATTTGCCGGGTTTTTGACAATATTTTCCAGTAAATTGCTAGATTTTGGTTATGTCGACAATGCGATTACTCAGTGCATCGATTTCTATGTTTTCAACATCCGGTAGTTTTTTCAAAACGTTTTCCAGTACACGCCAAGTTTTTTCCACCTGCGCTGTCTTTTAGAATTATGCCAGATTTCCAAAATGTACATTCTTGTGAACTGCACCTGCAAAAGAGAACCTAAAAAAAGCAAACAAACTCTTATAGAAATTAACACATTTCGTAGCACCTCCTACGAAAGGCGTAGAGGGCAGATTAGGTACTAAAACTTATTGCACTTTACTGCAGAGGGTCATAAGTGAACTGATTAGGGTGTCCCAGAAAGCAAATCTCCATACAAACTTTGAAGCCAAGTCGGTACACGTTCCCACCATCACAGAGAGCTGAAATTTTATATACCCCAGTATATTTGAGTAGTTACAAAATAAGTAAAAAAAAAATATTTTTGATGTATGGGCAAGATTTTTGAATTTTTTTTTTGTAATGCATACCTGCTAAAGAGTTATAACTACTAAAATATTATCTATCTAACTTCTATATATATAAAATAAGATGTCCTAACTGATGACTGACTGACTGGCTCATCAACGCACAGCCGAATCTACTGAAACTAGGAACTTGACATTTTCACAGTAGGGGGTATAACTTAAGTAAGTAATAAGACGGGATTTTTCGAAATTCATCCCCTAAGGGGGTTTAATAGGGGTTGAAAGTTTATATGGGGATCATACGATTTTTAATGTAGGAGATCAGAGACTTCGAACATAGACTCTTTAATATAAGTTGAAAAAAGTAATTTTACCGTTTTTCTATATTCATCCCTAAAAGGGGTTAAACGGGGGTTGAAACTTTGTATAGGCACCAAACGATTTTCGAAGTTCGAGATCTGAGACTTCGTAAGAAGACCCTTCAATAAGTGCAACGAAAAGTAATTTCACCGTTTTTCGAAATTCATCCCCGAAAGGAGTTAAACGGGGGATGAAACTTTGTAAAAGTACAAAACGATTTTTGAAGTTGGAGATCTGAGACTATGTGTATAGACTCTTCAATAAAGGTCGAAGAAAGTAGTTTTACCGTTTTTCGAAATTCATACCCAACAGGGGTTAAATGGGGGTTGAAACGATTTTTGAAGTTGGATCTCTGAGACATTGTACATAGACTCCTCAATATGAGTAAAATAAGTAGTTATAACGTTTTTCGAAATTCATCCCGAAAAAAGGTTAAATGGGGGTTGAAACTTTGTAGGGGCACCAAACTCTTCTTAAACATCTTAAATAGACTCATCTATAAAAATAAAGAAAAGTGATTGCTATTTTTTGGAATTCACCCCTAAAGGGGTTTAAATGGGGGTTGAATCTTTGTAAAGGGACCAAACGATTTTTGAAGTTGGAGCTCTGAGTCGTATATAGACTCTTCAATAAGAGTAAAAAAAGGGGTTTTACCGTTTTTCGAAATTCATCCCTAAAAAGGGGTCAAACGGTGGTTGAAATTTTGTATAGGGCCTAAACAATTTTTGCAGTAGATCTTGAACTTCGTACACAGACTCATACATAAGAGTAAAGAAAAGTGATAGCTGTTTTTCAAAATTCATCCCTAAAAAGGGGTTAAACTGGGTTTGAAATTTTGTATAGGGACCGAACAATTTTTGTAGTAGATCTTGAACTTCGTACATAGACTCATTCAAAAGAGTAAAGAAAAGTGATTGCTGTTTCTTTGAAATCGTCTCTTTAAATGGGGGTTGAAACTTTGTATAGGTTTCAAACGGTATTTGTAGTAGATCTTAAACTTCTTACATATCTCATCCATAAGAGTAAAGAAAAGTGATACCTGTCTTTTGGAATTCATCCCCAAAGGGGTTTAAATGGGGGTTGAAACTTTGTATTGGGGCCAAACGATTTTTGTAGTAGATCTTAAACTAATCCAAAAGAGAAAAGAAAAGTGATTGCAGTTTTTTTAAATTTATCCCCAAAGGGGTTTAAATGGGGGTTGAAACTCTGTATAGGGTCCAAAGGATTTTTGAAGTAGGAGATCCTTCCATAAGGTTACAGAAAAAAAGTTGAATCTTTATTTGAAATTCATCTCCAAAAGGGGTTAAACGGGGGTTAAGACTTTGTAAAGTGACCAAACGATTTTTAAAGTAGGGTATCTAAAACTGAATAGAACTCAAATTATTTCATTGTTCATTAAAATTTATCTCGAAAACGGGTTGAGTAGGTAGGGGTTGAATGTTTGTTTAGGGACCGTACAATTTTTAAAGTAAAAGGTTTCAAACTCCATGCATAGCATATATGGCAATTAGTAGATTGTTTATTGTGTAGATAAGAGGTGGTTTAATTTTTTGAAATTTAAATGGACTAAAGAATTGGTTTTAGCGGTAAATGTGCATTGTGTAGTTTTGGGCCCAATATTTGAGGGTTTTGTTTAATTACAACCAAGTTTTTGATCAAATATCATTAACTATTTATAAAGATTAATTGTCTAATTATAATTTACACCGCAGACGAAGTCGCGGGCATAAGCTAGTGGTATATAAAATTTCAGTTCTCTGTGATGATGGGAACCCGTGCCGACTTGGCTTCAAAGTTTGTATGGCGATTTGCTTTCTGGGACACCCTAATATACATACACAGGTGATTTTTGGTAGAAAAACTGTTATTTTATTTGTAACATTTCAGTAGGCTTATGATGCTACGCTATGTCACGCGATAAATAAATGATAAAGCATCCGTAACTCTCACACACTATTTGGCAGATTATGACGGATGCTTTATCATTTATTTATCGCGTGACAAAGCGTAGCATCATAAGCCTACAGATGTTAGTAACATTTGGTACGGTTTATTAAAATAAAAAGGCATGAGTGAGCACAGGTAAAGGGGCATGTTGCCTAAAATAATAAGATGTTCAATATGGCGTAAGTCAAAAAGCTTTGCAGAAGCAAAGTAGGTTTACATTTACAGTCGGCGACGGCGCAGAGGTGGTAGGCACGCATAAAACATATAATAAAAGTAGAAGAGAAAAATTGTCAATTGGACGGCTTGATTATTGATGTTGTGCAAACAATTATTATTAATGTAACAGAGTCTGACTCTGAAGAGCTAAGTTGTTCTGATAATCACCGAAGTCTTTTTATTATTATTTATATATTTATTCAAATGTCAAAAATATAAGTCTAGGTACATCGTCCCACAAAACTGTTTCCACAGTTTGACTGTGGGATCCGTGAGTCTATTTATGGGTACAATATTACAGATCTTCATTACATAACAGGATATCTAGGTAGGTAAATACCTCGACAGTAATCAATTTAAATAAATTGAATACTGTCGAGGTAGAATTTAGACAGGGCTTTTTTAAATTTATTTTTATTTTTCTCCGTCCTAACCCTTCCTCTCATTTCTTTAGTCGGTTTTACAAGTACATAGTTGACTTAAGAATCAATTTTCTGTAATAAACGAAATTTATATTACAGATTCTACGTAATATCATAATCTTTTGAATGAAAAAAAAAACCGACTTAGCAACTAATTTGAAGTTCTAATTCTAAGTTGCCATTGTCAACCTAACTGCTATAAATAGTTTTTAAAGTTTTTTTAACTAAAAAAAACACTGTTCGTTAAAATAATATATTTATGCCACACCTGGCCATAAAGTGACTTTCTGGCCAAGTGTAGACATAAAATGATGTACAGAACACGGGAGGTAATAAAGAAAGCCCTCGATCGCATATTTATGTCCCTCGCTTACAGCTCGGGCCGCAAACTTCTGCGATCTCGGCCTTTCTTTGTATTACCACCCTAGTTGTGTAATGTACTATTTTTATTAAAAATGTTAGCGACGATAACAATGATTAATGAATGATACTTTGATTATTGATATAAAATGGTTGGCTACATCTGAAATGTTCACTTGACAATAAATAACATAAGTAACTTTGACACATTGGACAGTGATAGATATATCGTAGTTTTTTTGGTCTTGAATTAGAATTCGGATTATAGAACTATGAAATTTGGCAAGTACCTACCAAATATTGCAAGTATAGGCAAAAATCTGAAACTATACATTTGTACTTTAATATACCTATGTACCTACAAATTTGTACGAATCCCTCGGTGGGCGACTTCGGACCCCGGTCCGACTCGTACTTGTCCGGTTTTTTTTATAATGTGATGTACTTAGGTACCTACATTTTGCATGTAGTGTGGATTTTATGTGTTTGTACATTTACAGTCCGAGCCTTTCATAATTACATTAGGTAATTACGATCGCCTATTACGAATTGTAACCCCGACTAATGATTAAAAAAGCATTATAATGCAAGTTTTGTTATCAGTATAACGTGTTAATTTAATCCTATTATTTCTGAGAACAGTTTTTGCAGCCCACGCTTGACGAACTTTTTTTCAATGGATATGCCATTTTGTATAGATAGATATCCCTTTCAAATACGTCCATTAATGAATCGAGGGTAACTGAAAATGAACCTTATGTATGCAAGCTTCACGTTCGTTTATTCAAGATATTATATGAGATGGGTGCACCAGCGTTGACTACACAGCCAAAAGCTTAGGTAAAAGGGGGTCGCTTAGGTCGTACTGCGTTTGGTGTCAAATGGTTGATGTGGGCGGGAGTATCGATCGACGCGCGAGCGTGCGCGAGCGTGCCGCGGACCGCGCAGACAGTAAACAGAGAGCACGCTGTGGCTTGCTGAGGGTGGTCAGGCCGCCCCGGGATGCAGACGCTGCTGGTGCTGACGCTGCTCATGGCCGCGGCGACGTGCGCCCTCGCCCGGCCTCCAGGTAACACAACATTTCTTAACACTGGCAGTTAAAACAATATACAACCACTTTTTTTCCAGGCCCTAAGTCATCGTTATCGTCACTGATAACGGGTTTCCCGTATCAACACTCTGTTGCGTTGCGAATTTAATTTGTCGTTTTGAACGTGGCCTTTACATTGGATTCGAAATGTGTTCTTTAGTATAGATTTTAAAGTGACCTGATTAATGGTAGATACCTACCTAATTGCGTTGTAGTCAGCTGACACCTGTTACACACTTTTTCCGCTAGCGATATGCGGGGTTCGCGAATCATTTTAGCATTGTTCATCACGATAACGATTTTATTTTGACAACATTAATGCTTCTGGATTTACAGATTGGACTTGTGTTGTGTGTACATTCAATACGAGTATTGTTTCTTAGTCTATATTACTTTTTTTCGGGTAAAATGTAATAGTGACCGCTTTGACTTCTAATTTGATACAATACCTATATTAAATTCCTTACAAAATTTCAACAAAACAAACATAATTATAACTCTTAGGCGCGTACAGTATCAAAATAATTTCAGACGTCAAATTAGTCATGAAATCTCAAATTGACAGGGTTCAAAATTGATTTTTACTTGAGATATGTCATAAATACAATGCACGATATGCTAGGTAGGTAGGTATGCATTTAAGGCAGCGGTCGGCAACCTGCGGCCCGTGAGGCTCTCTGGCTATTTAGTATGTAAAGGCGCTATATTTCAATCATCTTGTTTTATTATAATTTTGTAATACATAATTATTATTATAAGGTATGTCACGCATAGAAAAGAAAGCATATTTTGTCTCTTTTTCCCAAATTTATGAGCTAATTAAAGTCCTGAACGGGATATAATTTTCGGTTGATGTTTTTTTTATTAATTTGTGATAAGAAGGAATCTTAGATGGCCTAACTTTTAGGTTGAGCTAGAATGCTAGAAAGCTTTGTACCATTTTGAAACTTTAAAAGGTAATTAAATCGTTAAATCACATACAATCATTGGATTTGGATAAAATACGGGCGTTTTGTAGTACATAAATTTATAAACATCAGCGTAAAGCAATACTTATCTATTTATACACGGTGATTTTTAATCGGTGATCAGGAGTAGACAAATATTAATATCTAGATAAAATCAAACTTAATAGGCGAGGTCTCACGCAAATACCTCACTGTTTAATTAATTAAAGGTCAAAACATAATTTAAACTAATAACCACTGGATACAAGGTCATCCTACATTAATTATTGAAGTAAAATAACGTGATCACGATACGTCAAGTGCCATCGATTTGGCGGAAATTTTGACAGATCTTAAGTAAATAAACTTTTCTACGAGTATGAGTTGTTAGGGCGTGATAGATAACGACAATTGATAAAATGGCCGAAAATGAAAAGGATGCAACTCCGACGATTTAAGCAGCCGCCACACGAAGGACTGACTCACATGAAATCTCGCTGCTTGCCTAGTACTCCTACGAGGATCCCGAGCAAAGTATCTTAAAATGCGTCGATCCAGATCGTCAGAACGACGTCGAGGTCGGCCGGGTGCTTGAGAATGATTTGGCACTATGAACTGTCCGAAGTCACGGAGGTTTTGGTGCATGCGATTTATCAAACTGTGCGTGGGAATTGGTACGTTTGGATGAATTACGTGGACTAATTCTTGAGTTCATCTTGAGCTGTTGGGTTGTATTGACAAACGTACCTACAATATTGTAACGCTCGATATTTGAGTACAGATTTGGTCGAGGCATGTTTTTTTATAATAATATTATGACTAATTTACTTTTCTCATGCAATATTCGCGACTTCTATGACTTTGTTTACATACATGACAGTGACAAGTTATTACTCATAAATTATCATTGCCATTACATTTTTAAAGAGGTTGTAAGCTCACCGATACAGATTAGTAGGGTGACAAGGAATTTAGGATAAAACTGATTGCAAAATAAAAATTATCATAGAAAAAAAATATGTTTAGATGTAACTAATAACGACATCAACGTGACCGCCATCAAGTACTGAGTTAAAAAAAAAAGTAAAAAAGGTACAAGATATTTTTTATGTCCAATAAGCTCGGGTTAGCTACTTTTAACAGTATTCCAAATTTCAAATCGATAGCATCAGTAGTTCCTGAGATATCTGGCTGTGACAGACGGACAGACAGACAGACAGACAGACAGACAGACAGACAGACAGACAGACAGAGTCGCACCATAAGGGTTCCTTTTTTACCATTTTGGTACGGAACCCTAAAAATTGGTACCTGATCACCGACTAAAAATCATCGTGTATATGTTTCCGTAAAAAACCGGTTTTGAGTTATAATTAATTAATTTGTGGCTTCATTTTGGACCGGTTCACCGGTAAATCGGTATACCGGTTTGCATTCCCTAGGCATAACAATATTCCTATTAAGGTAGGTCCTTAAGTTTGCTCCATTAACATCAGTGGATTGCGAGCGGGGGTTTTCAGCACTTAAGTATATTTTTGATGTTCAAAGGAATGGCGGACCACAGAAAATTTTGAAAAATATGGTTTGTTTTCTTTAATAAATCAGATAAGAAATCTTTGTGTTATTTATAAAATATATTTCAGGTAAGAAATTAATTGTTTGATTAATTAAGTAATTTTGTGTACCTTTGCCTTTCATTAAATTGTCGAAAGGGCCTCTACGCGTTGGCTACGGCTCCGCGCACGCCTCCCAAAGGTCCGGGACACCGTTGTCCCGTGAACGGATAAAACGTACCTACAAAATTCCAATACTAATAACAAAGTTTAGTTAATAGTTCCAAATAACATTTTGGTTTGGTCTTTATTGTTAAATTTCAAATAATTTGTCACGTTCTTATCAGAGACACTAACAAAAACTTATACCTATAAGCTTAATTGAAATGAATGCCCGAAACGAAACAAATAACCGTGCCCGTTCCATAACAGTACAGGACTTGTAATAGTAGGTACGTACACTTATTTTAAAAGACTTGTGTGGTTCCTGAGATAGGGCCCTGTAGGGTTATGATGCTACGCTTTGTCGCGCGATAAATAAATGATAAAGCATTTGTCACGTTCTGACAAATAGTGTGTGATAGTGACGGATGCTTTATCATTTATTTATCGCGTGACAAAGCGTAGCATCGTAAGCTTACTGATCCCAAATAAAACAAATGAAAGAATAATCAACAGAAAGCACATGGGGAGGGGAGTTCCCCGCACGACTAACAAACATGACCGTACGCATTGGCTGCACTTCGACTTCCGATATAACTTCTCATTCAAAAATATCGGCACCGAAATCGGAATCGGTAGTGTAATATCTAATATCAATCGGAAGTTCGGACCTTTCGGAATCGGAACCGAATTTCCGTAACATCCCTAACTTGAGTTAGGGATAGGGATTAGTTAAACTACACAACAAAATGTAGTTATATGGAAATGTATGGAGAACCGAGCGATTGGAATCACCTATTATGAATTTTATTGTTTTAGATCCCACGCCGGCCCGGGTGATGATAATGGAGCCCGCGCCGCGGGGCCCGCTCCGTCAGCGCGTGCCCATCCCCGAGGCGCGGGAATACCTCCTGCCGAGGTTCCTGCTCCCCCATTTCCTGGGTTACGACGATAGCCCCCGGATGCCGCCGCCGCCAGAACGAACGTTACCCGATCAGAACTGGTTGAATAAGGTCGGTAGCTACTTCTAAGCTTAATCTGTGATGATATGTTGATAATGTCATTGTCGACCGATAGCCTCGCCGTAAATAAATATATCTATATACATATAGTTTAATCATAATCGCTAACGCGCTAATAAAGTGATTGTTCTTCATACAAAAGTTGGTGCACAATTTTCATAGTTCGTAACAACATAATATAGTTTTGGTATAAGATCTGACTTACCAAATTATAGTCTAATTTTATGTTTGTAAAAGTTTCTATCGCCGTCACCGTTTTATAAATATACTTTAGATACATTACTATAACGCTTTAAAGTTTAAAGGCACATGGAATCTTAAAATATAGTAAATATAATTTTATTTAGTACGGTTTCGTCGCTATTGTTTGCAAACTAAATCCTGAAAAGTATTCGAAATTCGCTTTGAGCAATCTTTTAACACGTTGGTTCACTGTTCCCATACAAAACTATCGGAAAGTGTCACAAGTTCCAACTGCACAATCAACATGGGGAAGTGACCCCATAGTGGAAGCACGGACTCCTGAAAAAACCTTCATGACCCCACATCGAGGACGCCGAGACAGAGAACGTGATAAACTAAAGTTTGACGATGCATCATTGAATATTTTCTAGATAGATCTCTTAAAAAAGATGTCGCGTTACGGGATTGAAGGTAGCTTTCTTAAGACTATGGAATCATTTCTAAGTAACCGTAAGCAATATACATATATACTTAACTCAAAATCTTCCATTAAACCGCTAGCCGACTGCGCTGTGCCTCAGGGATCGACAATGGGAAACTACCTGTTTTTACTACTAATTAATGATATAACCGCTGCATGCCTAGACCCAGAATACGTAATATTTGCTGATGACACGTGCATTATTGTTAACGCCGATAATTTATCGAACCTAAAATGTAAACTAAGCTCAATTATGGAAAAAATTCAATCTTGGTTTTCAATAAACGGGATGCGACTTAATGTAGAAAAAACTAATTTAATGCATTTTCAGTTAAGGAAAACAAACATTGACAAACTTGACATTCTGTCAGATAATACACCAGTACCTCAAGTCGACCAAGTAACTTACTTAGGATTTAAAATCGACTCGGGCCTCACGTGGACACCTCATATAGATACCACCTGCGACAAACTGAGCTCGGCGTCCTTCGCACTGTCAAGGCTAGCTCCCACCCTGTCTACGGAAAATTTAAAAAAGGCGTATTATGGATACTTCCATTCAATCCTAATCTACGGTGTCGATCTTTGGGGTACCGCCGCAAATCGAGAAAAAATCCTGAAAGTTCAAAAACGAGCCATCCGTATTATTGCAAAAAAACCTCGCGATCAACCAGCGCAAAACCTGTTTAAGGAACACAGAATACTTACCTTACCTAGCGTTCTCATTCTGGAAGCTAGTAAGTTTGTAAGGCGTAACCTTGACTCGTACACAACTCGTGGGCAACAGCACGGCAGGAACACGCGCGGCCAGCACCTGCTGCTCGTGCCACGGGCACGACTCGCTAAGGTTCGAAACTCGCTTCGTGTCTTGGCCCCCAAAATTTACAACGCTCTCCCGTTGGATATAAAACAGGCAGCGAGCGACAAAATATTTGAAAATAATTTAAAAAAAGTGCTGCTAGACATGGCATGCTACAGCCTTAAAGAATTCTTTGAAAAGGTACGACCTACCTAGATAATACATTAATATGTTTAAAATAAATTTGGTATATAATCTAAATAATTTATAAAAAAAAAATATTAAATTAAATTACAATATATATATATAGTGAGATTCAATAGAAAAGGACAAACAAGTAAACAAACGGATTTACCTTCATTACTTCGTAATCACGCACTTTTTAAGAACGAACATAGCCTTATCAACAATTTATATGCATAAACCTTGTATTTTCATTCATTTTTAATTAAAATATCCATTAATTATTCATATTTCAGTAAAAACAAACTTAGTCAATACCATTTTTCTATATGTCACATGTTACTCAAATTTTTTTACTCATCTAAAATGTAAAAATCTATAATGTCTTTGGATTCGTAGTGATTCGAATGTCCGTTCTTAAAAAATGTATTACTTTTTATTAACAATGACATTTTGATATCGATTAGTATTTCGGAAAGATTATTTTTAGGGTTCCGTAGCCAAAATGGCAAAAACGGAACCCTTATAGTTTCGTCATGTCCGTCCGTCCGTCTGTCCGTCTGTCCGTATGTCACAGGCATTTTACTCAAAAACTACATGATGGATATTGATGAAATTTGGAATATAGGTGTATTTTATGAGCCGCTACTTAGTTTGGTATATAAATAATTAAAATAAATATTTTTAGGGGGGGCACTCCATACATGTTAAAGACAGTAAATTTTTTTTTTCAGCAAATATCAACGTGTGGTACATAGTTCGACAGCTCTTTAAAAAACACTATAAGGTTCCTAAGTAATGTTTTTGATTAAGTGAATGTATTTGGAAATAATCGCTCCGAAAGTTGTGTAAATTGTGTCCCCCCCCCTCTATTTTCTAAACCGTGCGTCCGAAAAATATGAAAAAAATCACGAAGGTAACGCTTAATTAATACTTTCAACGAAAATTATTTTCAACAAGATCGAATGTACCGTTTTTGAGTTATTGCCGATAAACTGCGGTTCTCAACAAAAGGACGTAATTGCTATGAAGATACGCTCTTTTGTTGTTGTACTTTTTTTAACATCGTATTTTTTACCTTATAGTTACGGCTATGGAACCCTACACTGAGCATGGTCCGACATGCTCTTGGCCAGTTTTTTTAATTATAGATTTTGGCAATGAATGCCATATCCAATAAATGTATATAGGAAAACCCAACTACGAAAAAGGCTAAAACAAGATCCTTGCGTTTTTACTCGTCTGATTACAACCGCCAAAAGAAGTGACAAATTATGTGAGCCTGGTACAGGGCTGCGCCGCCCCCGTGTGCGAAGTGTGCAGCGCACACAGGCGCCAAGGTGATAGGGGCGCCGGAAGTCGAAACACGACGACAATAAAGAGGAACTGCTGCATAGGTTTCGCACAAAGGCGGGCAGCCAAGGGCAGCAATGGCCTGGTGAAATCATACTCATCCATCACATCAACTCTTGACCATCATCTTGACATTTCGGACAAGCCGTGACGTCCATGGTTGTGAAAAGACTGGTGAGGCGGGTGTCAATATCTTTTAGCCGCGCGTGTTTTCCGAACTACCCGCACTTGGCCTTGATTTTACATACGGCGCTATAATCCTCCTTTCTGCTTCGTCGTCGTCTGGTATAAGGCCATAGCTATCTATGGCCTTAATTAAAAAATAACCATAACTGACAAAGATTAAAGAAACGTTTATTCGCATTATTCTGGTCTTCCGATTTTGTTAGAAATACGACTTTGCTTTCCCATTTCTTGACTTCGAAAAACATTGTTTTTTGGCTGGACTTTTACTACTGGATAGCAACAATTTGGCTCTGTAATTTACGGACTGTGCTTTCCCATAAAAATATTGTTGAAAAGGTACCGGTAAAGGTAAAGGTAAAATAGCACGTAACTTTAAAAACTGCGTTATTAGGGTTCCGTACCCAAAGGGTGCCAACGGAACCCTATCATCAAGCCTCCGCTGTCCGTCCGTCATAGGGCTCTAGCTTTTGAACCGTAAAAGAAAAAGACTTAAAATTTTCACAGAATGTGTATTTCTGTTGTCAACAAAAGATAATAAAATAAAAACAAGAATTCGTTAGTGTAGTTAATAATAATTTCATGAATGTCAAATGGATTGATTAATTAATGTTATACCTTTCCCATCACTATTTCACAGTAAATCCATAGACAATAGATCCAAATTGTCAGTCAACATATTTGTTATTGTTTTTGTTCAGTTCTATCGAATCTCACTATATAGTACTGCCTATGTATAATGTATAATGTAAATGCCTTGACTTGTAAAATGTTTTTTTTACCAATAAATGTTGTATTCTTGTATTCTTGATGCGAGTAATTTGATAAGGTAAATGTCCGAGTGCTTAACACTGTTCCAGTAGTCGCCCATATTGGACATTACGTCATTGGCTATAGAGGTAACAGCAGGGTGTCGACTATGGGGCATTAGTGAGTCGAGCATTTCTTACAATTCAAACTGATTATTCCTCAAATTAGAATCGGATGCAGCGCAGAACACAAGCAGCATCCGACCTATTTCCTCGTTTATTGGCATCGGAACGCTTTTTGAAATTGTCTTAACTCTCTCAGTTGTCTATAGATCGTGCAACAACTACAATATTTATTAGTAGTTCTACTTATTTTATATACTTAGTAGACAAGTAAGTATTAATATGGTAAACATCATTTTCTTATGCCTCACTCTTCCCTGTGAGACATAATCTATGCCTTATTTTATATAAATTTCGATATTTGAATATTAAGTTACTTTGCAGGAAATTGATCGTATCAGTCAGATGTCAGGCGAGGGCGAACCCGTTATTAGGCCTTACGACGACGACTTGGCTCACTGGATTGCTCGCGATCCTTACTTGCAGCGTATGTTTGAAAATCCCGTAAAGACGGCCCCTAGGCATAAGTTAGTTCTCCAGCCTATGGACACACTCGATGAAGAGCGAGGCAGACTGAATCAAGTGTTGGCTCCGTCTATGCATGAAATGACTGGACTAAGCAAACGCCCGGCGATATCGGCTAGTGACGATAGAAAACCTTTCGCTCTTACGCCATTAGACAAAGGCTATTATGAACCAGAATTAAACGTCAAGAACTCTCGTAAGTAATTATTTCATAGCACGCATCTAGGAGATAAGCTCGATTCAATAAATTCATGCCATTGTTTTTGCACAATATCGAACGGCAAAGGGAAGAAGAGGCCCGCAGCTACTCCTCGTAAAAAAATGCACCTCTCAATAGCTCCAACACCGACAATTTTATAATATTGCAATCGAGTAAATATGTAAGTATGATAAATACAGTTGGATGTGGCTTTGAGTAATTTTATTGAAAACTTTGATACGGGCTTTTCGTGCGCGTAACGGTTTTAAGAAAAACGGTGTACATTGCAGTGTGAAATTATAGTGGGTTATTAGTTTCCATATAATCTTTACAAGCGCTTGTAATCTACTATTGTTACCTTTTTTTTTACCTTTACGTTACGTTATTTTATTAAATAATACTATAAATATCTGTATTGATATTTATGTTTTTCGGCATGTAAATTATTTGTTTTAGAAGAAGAAGTTGCAGCCGACACGATTGACATAGAAGAACCTTTACCAGCTATGGTAATGGAGCCACCTCGACAAATTCGTCAAAATCCCAATTTGAGTCGTACTAAAACCCTGGTTACTGAAAATTTAGACAAACTGAGGAATGGACTGTAAGTACCTAATGTGAAATAAAAATATAGACCCCATTAAGTAAAGCGGCTGCCAGATAAATACGATACCTCTGACACAGCTACCGTGCTCTTTATACTCACCTAATGGCCTAAGTACTATACAATTTTCCTGTGTTCGACAGTTTTA
Source organism: Eudemis profundana (assembly GCA_947034925.1). Lineage (NCBI taxonomy): Eukaryota > Metazoa > Arthropoda > Insecta > Lepidoptera > Tortricidae > Eudemis > Eudemis profundana. Next base: position 36,984,710 of record OX344794.1, read on the forward strand.
TACCCCTTCTTTCCCACCGTCCACCTCCCGAGACCACCTAGGTGAACCGTTGAATTTTTTTTTTTACTACCGTTCACCCTCAATTATATCGTATAATTTATATTGGTGACCGTCCACCTCTGAAATTTATTTAGTTAAATTTTCCATTTTTATGTATATACATTTAAAAAAGAACTACAAGAAACCGGAATAGTAGTTGTCAATGCCATATTGAAATTATTTAAGACAAACTTGAAATCTGAAGAGTTCTGATAATAGGTAGGTACGCCGTATTGATAACAAGGTGTACGGTGGAAATGAAAATTTTTCCATCGTACACCAAGGTGGTCAAAGGTGAACGGTAGTAAAAAAAAATTTCAACGGTTTACCCAGGTGGTCTCGGGAGGTGGACGGTAGGAAAGAAGGGTTTTATACCTTGCCTATTGTCGGACGAGATCATTTGCAGGAGATTGCCCTTTGAACCCTCTTAATATTGAATATTAGACATTTCTCACAAAGAGAAGTTAAAAACATTTTTTTTTCTCAAATTATCAAATACTTACAACTTCTATACATCGCCATCAATCGCGAGTTATTATAGGAATTAATCGTCGTGGGTTTATAGTAGTTTATGCGACTGATACATAATGAATGAGTGGACTTAAAACAGTAGTGTGGGTTTATAAACGAGCTGAAGGCCAGTTTCATAATAAGATGACACGAGTGTTTCAAGATTTAATTATTTTTCTACTCCTGTACTGTTATCTGTCTTTTACTTGGTCACGAACACTAATATAAGAACATACATAATATGAGTTCAGAGAAGTCTATACTCTATTCCCCATAACAGCACTAGTGTCGTTATAGTCACTCTACGTTATTGCTAGCAGCCACAGACTTCTAAATCTAGGTTAAACTTAGATCAAGGATTAAGCGCTTAATTTTAAATTTACGGTAAAAATGCACAACTACCAACTTAACAAACAATTAAATTCCTACGGTTTTTAAGAAAAGCAAAACTTTCCGAACTAAATTCATTGATGCCAACATAAAAAAAGTATTTTTAATTTAAGTATATTTTAAATAAAAATAAGTTTACCATAGACACATACTGTCTGTCATACGTCATAATATTTGCTTTGTTTCCAGGTTATGATTAATTTTGTATTTTATATTTTAAAACCTGGTCGTAGAACAAGTATTGTATGCAACGTTGTATAATTAAGTCAAAAAATGCTCATTGCGTCTCTATTTGCCATACTCGCCGCGTTCGCGGCTCGTATCGCAACTCACGCAATTCTCATTTTTTGAACCCACTTATACAACTGTTGCATAAAATACTATTACAGTTCCATACATTACTTTATCTACACATATTATAAATCTCTATGGTGTGTGTACGGGAATCATAAGAATGACCGCCATTGCACTGACCTGGCCGACTAGATTTCATATCATGACCAACTAGATGTTCATTAGTATCGATATTGATGTTATAATGATTTTAGTACATTATTATAACACTGGTACAGATTACACGCAAGATTACATTAGTGGTTGCAATAATGGTGGTCATTAAATATGTACGGTTTCCGAACGCATATTAGAGGATTTATGATGTGGGTTTAAATAAAAGTTATTATAGACCTAATAAATTTTATACCGCACAATCACAATATATATGAATAAAGAGCAGAGATGCAAAATAGGTTATTTTTTCTGTCCGATTAAATAGACGAGGTAAAAAATATACAGTGACATATTGTTATATACAAGAATTGAAACTAAAAATAGTAATTAAAATACTTACTGCCTATCTATATACCACTACACAGATGAATCCACGGTAGGTATGTAATTTTAAACATAGAAATAGGACATTCGCCTTCGGTTAAAATAAAAAGAAAGTAAGCCACGGAAACACACACTAAATTGCTTGAAATGTATGATTTCAAATTGAACATTTGAATATTTGACCTTATTTACTATCAATATTACCACAGATAAGAGAATATAACCAGATATTCCCTTCTCGTGGGTTTTCATACAAAAAACAAGAATTCCCATGCTCTCAGCAAAACAACAGACCCCTTGGACGTGCGCGCTGAGGCCTGGACCCACAGCCACAATACGGTAAACTTCGCGCAGTACAGTACGTTTACCTACTACTCGTACTTCCTGTGAAGTTCGTATTTGAGTCAAAAAAATTGTACACAATTAAGGGAGTTAATTAAAACAAAACTTAATTTATTCCTCTGTGTTACGAAAGTTACCCAAATAGTTTGTATGCCTAACTTTCGTAACACAGGAAGCGATCGTGATTTTGTTTTTATTAGGCCCTTAACTATGTAAAATTTTTTTGAAAATGACTCATTTTAGCAAACATGGTCTAATAATTTAATGGTCTACCTAAGTAGACTCTACTTAATAATGAACCCAAATAATTTAGGACTTTGTACACAAATAAACTAAGTAGGTATACTGAAATTCAATATAAGTAAGTTGACAGTATTCACTAACAAATGAGTTTGGAAACCATACGTATTTCAAATACATTTTTGATAATTCACACAGTTCTCGTCTTTTTTTCGGTTTCGTTTCGTTCCCCGGGGACTGAAACGGCTACGCCTACTCGATTTTTTTCTTAATGGATTCTGCTATTTGCCAGGAACAAATATCGATATGACACCTACTGCCTACATTTAATTGACTATGACAAACTGAAATTGTTATCATATTTAGCCGACCTCACCTATCGAGTGTTAAAAACTAGACACTTAAAACTTTTCTATGTTAAAAGGGTGCTCTAAAACGGACATTTCGGGCCGGAGCACCGGAGTGCTTGAGATTTCTAGAAGGCGACAGGTAAATTCGAATTTAAAGAGGACAAATAAACGGAAAAAGATCTGTTGCCAAAAAGTAATTGATTTGCTTCAAAATAAATTCATAATACAGTTTTTTTCCTATTTCTTGACCAGACTATTTTCATTTTCCAACATCCCAATCACGTTACCCATATATAGAAAACTTCAGTTAATGTAGATGTAAATTAGGTCCGAGTAGTTAGCTAGCTTAGTGCCTACGTAAGTATGTACCTACTAGCAAACACCGTCGATTTACTGTCATTAGGTACAAATGGAAAATCGTCCACTTGAAACTATTCGTCACATTAGAAAAATGACCCTTAGAACATCCATAATGAAAATAGTCCAACCAGAATAATGTTGAAATAGAATTATGTCCCATAGTAAAATTGTCAAATATGATTTAGGTCAAAAGATAAATGTCCATTATTTAGTATTTACGTTTGCTCAGAAAAATAACCAATTGTAAATATGTCCCATCTGAAATATGTGCATAGTATAGGTATAATCGTCCAAATATAAATGTTTCCATTTGTACACTCAGAAATATCACCAGTTGAAAATGGTTCACTAATGTAATGTTTGACCAAAAAATTATTGACAAATGGTCATTTGACAAACAACGTTTCACCAAATACGTTTCATTTGGCAAACGAGACATTTCACAAAAATATCATCTTGCCAAAACTCACTTAGCAAATAATTAATTAGCAAACACTATACCTACTTGGTAAATGTGTTAAATAATAAAATGTCAATTGACCTTTTTTCATTTTACCAAATAATGTTTCGCAAATTAAGTTAATTAGTTAGTTTTAATTAGTCCAAATGTCATTTAACAAAATGTTATTTCATAAAAAGTACTTATTTTTTCAAACATTATGATTATGATTTAGTATATTGGGTAATTTATTCCGCTACCCTCTTATCGCCATAAGTTACAAGATTATATAGAAGGCAAGCAATCATGCATTATGACGCTCCGCTTGCTTCGCTCGCTCCGCTATTGGTGGTCATAATACAAACCTAACCTAACCGACGACCTAGGTTTTTTCCATGATTAGTCTAAATGCTTCGTTTTTGTTGGGGGACGCAATTTAAACCCTAACCTAACCTAACAATCTAATTTTTCTGCCAGCAGTTTGTTTTTGTTGGGGGACGCAGTTCAAACCCTAACCTAACCTAACAACCTACTCTTTTTCCAAATACTGTGTATTAATTTGAGCCATACCATATCTATTATTAGATTTATTAATAAATGAAACACTTGTCAAATAATACATTGTACCAAACGTTTTTTGACCAAGAGTAGTTTTGTCTAATAACTCGGTTGCTAAATGTTCATTTTGTTAAATAATTATTAGGGATGCAACGATACGGCTATTACGATACCAATACGAATGACGAATACATCGTAATGGCCAAATACGATAACGAATTACGATACGAATGCATTACGATATTTGTTTAATACCATTTTGATGAATTTATTGGAAGCTTTGTTGTATGTTATTATTGTAAGACTAAGTAAAGTAAAAGTATAAAAAAAAGTTATGCATTTTTAATAGAGATGGGCCGACTACGGATTTTGCCAACTAGCTAATCGGCCGACTAATAGGTTCCCAATTTCCCGATTAATCGGTCGACTAGTCGGCATTGCCGATCATAGTTATTAGCTATGTTCGGGTGCAATCCGAAATGCTCTGTTTGCCTCATCTCCCCGCCATTTGTTGTCACGCGTTCGTGTTTTGATCAGTTTATAATTAAGTTGATTTTGTGTTTGAGTAAAGTACGTAAAAATATAAAATAATTTTGAAAATTATGGTTTAATTTCTTCTGTATCTTGTGTGTATTGTCCGCTAGGCAATAGTGCGGATGCGAAGCGTTCAGAAGTTGACGCGTTATGCGTTTCGTTTCACCCGAAACAGTAAAAATTTTGAAATAAATGTATCGTAAAAATATCGTATCGTAATATTTACGATAACGAATGATCGTAAAGGTTTACGATAATCGCCGATATACGATTATCGTATCGGTATCGTTGCATCCCTAATAATTATTTATAAAATATAAATTTAACTGTTGATCATTTGGAAAAGTGAGTCATTTGTAGAATGACTAGTAGTAAAATGATCAAATGGCGAAACAAGTTTTTGCAAAACGTTGTTTGTCAAGTAAAATTTTGCCAAATGACTTTTGGTCAAACGGCAGGACACCGTTGAAAATATGTCCCATCTGAAATATGTTCCTGATATACCTACATCTGCTCTACTTTATAATCCGTAATTCGAGCTTCGGATCGCCCCGTCACTTTTTTGCAAACGAGTTACGCATCGAGAGCAAGAGGGATAGCTATACACGAAGTTTGAATTACGGATTACAACGTAAAGCCCCTAATTCAATTAAAAAAAACCGGTCAAGTGCGAGTCGGACTCGCGCACCGAGGGTTCCGTACAAACTCATAAGTAGATAGGCGAATAGTTCAAGAAAAACTGTATGTCGATTTGTTTAGTAGAAGCAAATAAGTATATGTTATGATTTTTGCAAATTTCTAAAAAACAGTGCAAGTTAGGAAAACAGTTATATTTTCCCTCTAATATTGAGAACCTGACGTGTAATGATTCTATTTAATAGCAAGGACCATTAAATCAAGAGGACTCATTCTCCATACAAAAAGCTGTTCCCCGAATTTACAACGCCACCTATGCCAGCGCCTACGCTACCTACGCCAGCTTGGTAAAATAATTATAATATTATTTACAATTATTTAACTTTGCAAACGTGACACAGTATTTAAATGTATTTAAATTTATTTATTATTAGCTGTTTACGAACTAATTGTTACTATACTATGTTTCTTTGTTTAATTATAACATCGTTAAATGTTTAGTGTTTTAGCGCCATCTAGTTTTGCCCGGAAATCCCCTAGCGTGAAACATGCCATCGCTTAGTTTTGCTCACAAATCCGTGGTTTTGCTACTCGCCGCTAGGGATTTCAAGTTTTGTAAATTTCTAAAAAGGTATTAAAGTTAGCAAGACCGTTCTATTTTTCCTGTAATATTCAGGTTGATATTTATAATTAGTAATTATGACACATTTTTCTGATCAGTAACTTCGGAGATAATAGGGGGGGAATGGTACATAAAAATGTATAAATCAAAAACTACTTATTTAAGAAAAAAAATAAAAATGCTGTTTTAATCTACAAATTAAGCCCTTTCATTTGATACCCCACTCAATATAATAGCCCTACTTTCAATTTTAAAAGTCCCATTACGGAGCCTTTAAAAAAAAAAGTAAAAAAGGTACAAGATATTTTTTATGTCCAATAGGCTCGGGTTAGCTACTTTTAACACTATTCCAAATTTCAAATCGATAGCATCAGTAGTTCCTGAGATATCTGGCTGTGACAGACGGACAGACAGACAGACAGACAGACAGACAGACAGACAGACAGACAGACAGACAGACAGACAGACAGACAGACAGACAGAGTCGCACCATAAGGGTTCCTTTTTTACCATTTTGGTACGGAACCCTAAAAACAGACTCGTCAATAGTTAAGTTTTTAATTTAGCCCTAATTCATTTTGGACTATATTCACTTTGAACGGAAGTATATCAGGACAATAACTTATTAGACTGCATTCACTTGGTGCGTATTTAATTTTGCTCATAATTTAGGTATAATGAACAAAATTCCATTCGGGCTTAATTAATTTTTACAACCAAAATAAATTTGGTTGTTAATATTTTTGACCACAATTACGTTCTGACTAAATTCACTTTGGAGGATACTATTACTTTTGACCCAATTTAGGTACAAATCGAATTCGTATGTTGTTGTAATTGTTTCCTAATTTCTGTAACATTTTAAGTAATTGGTACAGTGATTCTGTGTAGTAGTAGAAGAGGCGTTTGCACTGGCGGGCGTCATCATCGTCACACTCACACGACCATCGCGAAAACGAAGTGAAAATATATTACAGGGTTTACAAATTTTACAATACAAGCTGTTACATAAATTACCCGCATTAAACCAATAAAGAGACAAAAAATGTTTCTTTCATATAAAAAATACAAGCTGTGTTAAAATTCTACATCAAATAAATACTAGGTATTACAAATATTACAACTATAAAGAAAATTTATCGAATCCGAAACTAACCATAGTTACAATCAGAAAGTTTTTGTTTGTGTAGGTATATTTGCACATTAAACACTTAGGTACTTACTCGTAATCGCGCTCTTCGCATTGCCGACAATTAAGCTCATAAGCTGTTCGCAATCGCTTTGTATATTATATTAATTCATTACCTGAAGGTAATACGTTCGCTTGTAGTGTGCTCAGGTGTTAACAAAGTAGACACTGAAGTATTAATTACAGGGCTAATAAGGACTACCGATTACCTGTCTCCTTACTGCCAACCAACCTGCGCTGGTTGAAAATAAACCATCCTGTTGAGGATGAGGAGAGGTGAAACTGAAATGAATTTTATCCATCATTTAGAGAATACCCGCTTCCCCGATACCCCTCTCACGCATGGGATTATTCAGTTATACCGGTTAATAATTTCACTGAAGTAAAAAGAAATTACCGGAGAGTTTTATTTTATACATTGGCCAGAATTTAGTGCTTATTATAGTTTTAAAAGGTACGCAACCAAGGGGAAGTTCACTTACGTTTAGCGAAATCATAATGTATGTAGGTACTTAATTACTCGTCGGTCTCGCGCCATACTCTCGATCTCTTACGCGCAGAGTGCATTTCTCTCGATAGTCTCGATACACGAGTGATGGGTCGTTACCGGTAACTTACTAAAGGCGGGAATATTGCCAGTAACCTTACCAGCAATATTACCCACGATCGGTAAGATTGGGTAGGTAATATTGAGAAAAATTTTAGAAAGTAGATGCTTTATTTATTCGTATTAAGTACTAACAGAGTTTACATTGGTGTGATTTTTAATGATAAAGGTTACGAATCTTTTTTAAGTTAGTAAATTACCAATCTGACCAGTAACATTCTCAATGTAACATTATCAATGTTACTGGGTATCAGTAGCGTGGCGTCCAAAGAACTCGATTCCTACCAGCTTGCCTAATATCAGGCATTTGAGCACCCTATTCTACAGCTCTTCAAGAAAATGTACGTCAAATTTGCACCGGCTTGCCCAAGGATATCTTTTACACCACGCCACTGCTGGGTATTTTCCTAATGTTACCGGTAATATTACCAGGTAAGATACGAAATTACAGTTTTACTTGAGATTTCATGATCAATTACTTAGTTCAAGGAGCAATATATGAATATCTGGGGGCACGGTAGTGCAACTACAAAAGTAAGTCGCATGTATTTGTATAGGATTACAAACTTACTTATGCAGTTTATATTGATGATTATGAAATTGCGATATTTTTAGGTTTTGTATGACATGATAGCCTAACAGCTAAAAATTTGGAGCTTGTGTGTCTGCTAGAAGTACCTTAGAATTAAGATGATCATCAGTCAGTCAGTCAGTCAGTGACAAAACTAAAGAACTTTATTATTGAAAATCTATTTAAGTCTTATTATGCTCTATATATCCCTCCCTGTCAATTCAAGGTTTCTAGCTTTAGCCAGCACAAAACTACAGGAGGCTGAAAATGGCCTGAATGGCTTTGAGAAAAAGATGGTACGGCCGTGCCTTTGTTTTGCTCGACTTGGCGGGGCACTACCGTGCCTCCAGATATTCATAAATCATATATTGCTTCTTGAACTTAGTAATTGATCAATAACTCAAGTAACACTGTAGTTTTGTATCTTACTTGGTAATACTACCGGCAGCATTGGGAAAATACCCAGTAACATTGAGAATGTTACTGGTGAGATTGGTAATTTACTAACTTAAAAAAGATTCGTAACTTTTATCATTAAAAATCACACCAATGTAAACTCTGTTAGTACTTAACAAGAAGAAAACATCTACTTTCTAACATTTTTTCAATTTTACCCAATCTTACCGATCGTGGGAAACTTACCAGTAAGTTACTAGTAATATTCCAGTCGGAAATTTACTGGTAACGGGAATATTACCGCCGACCCATCACTAGGCTATACTAGAGATAGTAGAAGTTGGTATTCACTTCGTTCGTAATGTTTGTGACTTACCGAGCATTTTGCTAAACTCTTTTCAAGTTACGTTAAGTGATTGTCAGACAGAAGTTTTTGTAGCACGAATAAAATTGTAACTGGGACTTCCCAACGATATTAATTTATCGCCAAATATTGTACTTTCTTCACAGTTATGACTATGAGATAACGTATAAATGCAACTCGCATACCTATATTCAGTATAAAGTCCGTTTTATTTGTTAAAATTGAATATTAAAATCCCTAAAAAGTATGCGTATGAATTACTTAAATTGGGTATATAATATATTATATCATTATATAACATCGATGGGTAGTGATTACCATTGTAGTTAGGTTAGATTAAGTTATTTTTTATAATATCAACTAAGAAATATCACTTCGAAATAAGTATTTGAAACAGTTATCGATAAATTTAATATCGGAAGGAAGTCCCTAGTTAATTGACGTTTTTGCCACCAAAACTTCTATGTCTGGTGATCGTACTACACTATAGATTACGTTAGTAGATATACGTAGGTACCTACAAATGTACGGGTACGAATAAGCGGAATCAGTGGAACAACATTTTTCTAATACCTAATTACCTAAGATAAACTCTATTAGGAGATTGTTAAAGAATACAAGCAAAACAATAGATTGTTTATGTTTTGTCAGTTTTGACATATGTAAGTATAGAACGAATATTCTATACATACATTGCGATCATAATATATAACTACCACCGAGAACAAGGGATCTCTACATATTGATCTCTCTCCTCTTCAAAGCCGATGACAAAACGAAGCAAAAACGTGTTGGTCACTGTTGTTATGATGCCGGCTTTCAACGCCTATTTATAAGTAGTTAAGTTCTTAGTAAGGTTCTTGGAGCGCGATTCTTGATTGCGCACGCCAATAACCTTGTGTGTATAAATTCAACCTTAGAACAAAATTACGTCATTCGAAACAAATATTTCAAAATTTCTTGTTTTATGTCATTCATACTGATTCTTCAGTTGATCCTATTCCTTACAATTAGACAGATTTCATCAGGCGATTAAGAATTCAAAGTGCCTTTTTATATCAATTTGTTTTGTTGTATATTTTGGTATTACAGGTGTGTTGTGGTAATGTTATTTAATTTTTTTTTTACTTTTGCTTAGATAATTTTAATTATTTACTTGATTACGCGCCAAATCCCATTGTAGATATCATTGTAGAAACCACATACATTAGAGCATAGACTTTTCACATGACATTTTGCTTCTTAGCCTTTGCATCTTTAGAAATATCTATACATTTCCTGAATTCGTATATTTTGTAAATAATCTGAAACGTTTCAGAAACACCCATGAAGAAGGTTTGATGTCAGAGAAGGGTAGAGAACACATTCACGTACTGGAAGCCTCCAACGATCCCATAGACCCTCTGTTCTTTGCTGCTGTGGGTGGAGCTATCGCAGCTGCTGTTAGCCTTACAATCTTTGGATTCACCTTCGCGTGGTACACGTGAGTACAACTTGCTAGTTATTCGTTTTAAACCATCTTCATTTGGCGGAAGTCTAATATTTATCAAGGAAGGAAACAGGCTAACCGCGGTCACTAACTCTTCCGACGCAACGTGAGATGCAGAAACGTAAGATAAAGTAACCTGTTTTTGCCGGTTTAGCGTCATTTCATAAAAAAAAACAGTTCACAAATGATCATAAAACAAAATAACGATTCTCAAACTATTCATTTCACAACCATTTCTCGAAATTCTCATTATATAAATGATTATTTGCAAATGTGCATTCAGCAAAATATAACTATAAGCTAATTTTTATTAGCTTAGCGGCCAGAAGCTTTATGATTACCTACCTACTTTTTACACAATCTAGGCACCGTTTTGACACCTACAATCAACTGTTGTAAATAAACACCGCCCTTTTATTTACACCGACACGATACTCGACACTAACACAAAGGTTTTATAAAGATTGCATTCTTTTTAAATGGATTTATTTAGAATATTTGTTATTTTGTCGGTATTTTTTTCTTATTGGCGTGATGAGAAGGCAGAGTACTACCGAACTAACAAGGCTTCAAATACAGAAATTGGTCACGGCCGGTGAAATGATTTACTGAAAGTTGTATGAAAATTCTCTGAAACGTTCCTCCTTAACAGTATTTCGGGGTATTTTTTTCACATTTTGCGACATTTGGAGGGAGGGTAATATCTAACTAATACGGTTTCAAATACAGAAAGTAGACGCAACCAGAGAAAGTAACGATTGAAATTATTATGAAAATTCTCGTAAACGTTCCGCCTTTTTAAACGAATATTTTTTTAAATTTATTAAGTCTTATTATCAACAATTATTTAATAGTAAAATGTGGCACAGGTTGGCCAAAAAAGCCAAAGCTGCAGCGGACGTGGACTATCCAGCTTACGGAGTGACGGGACCCACGGTAGACTCTTCGGGCGACAGGAAACTGGCACAGTCGGCGCACATGTACCACTATCAGCACCAGAAACAGCAAATCATAGCTATGGAAAGGTAAGCTTTGATTGTACCCATACTGATAGGTTTTTCTTAGATATGTGAGGCTTTTAATCTTACAGCTTATTTCAGATGTTTAAATCCTAGGTACGTCTGGATTAAGACGTGATGCGTTGATGCCTAAGCTTAGGATGAATAAAACATACTTATTTATTTTCTTATGATTGTAGTAGGATGGACCTGGAGCAACGTCTGGGCTCAGTCTCGGACCCAGAGTCGGAGGAGGAAAACGAGGAGGGCGACTATACCGTGTACGAGTGCCCCGGTTTTGCCACGGTAATTAAATCTGTCTCTCTGCTTACCTTTTTCGTTGCATTACATCCAAAACTTCATCTCGACACGACTTAGTATCTGATACAGATGTAGTGAATAATGTTTTGCTATCGGAAAACTCGGACCCCAATCGGAATACGACAGGAGCCAAAATGTCAATCCAATACGTTTAACTGATTGATGTCCAGGCGAGGTAAGACGAGAATCGGGCGCGGAAGCCTAGTTTCCAAATCATTTTTAGAGCACTTATTTGACTCGTAGGTCACTGTAAAACATATATAATAATATTCAGAACTGTATCTAGGGCTTCCTCTCACTTAGAACACGATAGCGAACACTTCGCTCGATAGAAAAGTAGCGCGAAAACACTATAAAATAAAGTATTTTTTTCATTTTGTTCATTACCAGTTCCCTTTCCTGACAAAATTAATACCTGACAATCATGATTTCACAGTCATGCACGGCATCCTCTCATGTTTGGGTTGATAACGTATACTTTTATGTTAGAAATCGAAGATAATCTGCAATAATCTGCATTCTGCCCGACCCTAGTTGTATGTGAAATGCGAGCCAGGTCCTACCGGGCCTTAATATGAAACTTTATTAGTCGATGTCAAAGTTGGCAAACGTCAAATTGAAAACTGAAGCTAATTAGCTAGAGCAAGATAAATACGAACTTTTCCGACAAAATACAAGGACAAAACATTATTCATTGTACATACAGGCTGTCCCTAAAACCAACTTTTATACAATCAGGGCTGATAGACCAGCTCATAAGAACCTAGATTAAGCAAATTTGACCTCAGTAAAAATCTCTTAGTTTTCGAGATATTGACGTTTTTGTAAAACTCGTGCTAAGTGATACCCTGACTCGGTGTTTTGAGTGTCATTGCTAAAATATCAAGTATTTTACAAATCTGTTTTTTGCTATGTGTGGCCAAATAACTATGCTATTGAACGTATTTTCTATTTTTGCTAATTTATTCATGCTGTGGACACAGTACAATAACAAAAAAAAATTATTCGATTTTTTTCAAATTTCACCTCTGACTTCGAACTAGCGTGGTGAAAAAAAAATGTACCAACATAACCAGGCACTCAACGTAAAAAAATTGCGCATTTATTGTAGTTTCTAAAATGGTATAAAATTTACTAAACACTGTAATAATTTTTGAAATAATGATATTTTGTTACAAAATTAACTGTCTGCCGCCTTCATCTCATACGATCCGGTTGAACTAAGTTTGCACCTGGCGTGCTTGACATCACATACAAATTAGGTGCAAACTTCACGTAATCGTCAATATCTCGAAAACTAAGAAATTTTTATGAGGTCGATTTTACTCAGTCTCGTTTTTTATGAGCTGGTTTATCAGCCCTGTTCGCCATTTTGTAAAAGTCGCGAATTTTGATAGCCTGGATCAGTCTTTCGAATGTCATGACTTCAAATTTCAGTATTTTCTTAATCTGCTTTTTGTTAAACATTACTTAATAATTATGCTATCATACCTTTTCTGTTCGAAATTCAAATTCTGGTACGAAATTTAACCAATGGAATATTGTAGTATAACCTCCTTTTGAATTAAAATGCTATTATCTTAAAAACTACGGTGTCTAGTGTGTAAAATCTTACTATTTTAAACTACATTATTTTTTTTTTATTTTAGCATGGTAAATTTGTTTTAAGTATTACGCGATTCAAATCCGAGGTCATATTTTGAATCACGTAAAATCTAATTTATTTTGATAAGGTATGATAGCATAATTATTAAGTAATGTTTAAAACAAAAAGCAGATTAAGAAAATACTGAAATTTGAAGTCATGACTTTCGAAAGACTGATCCAGGCTATCAAAATTCGCGACTTTTACAAAATGGCGAACAGGGCTGATAAACCAGCTCATAAAAAACGAGACTGAGTAAAATCGACCTCATAAAAATTTCTTAGTTTTCGAGATATTGACGATTACGTGAAGTTTGCACCTAATTTGTATGTGATGTCAAGCACGCCAGGTGCAAACTTAGTTCAACCGGATCGTATGAGATGAAGGCGGCAAACAGTTAATTTTGTAACAAAATATCATTATTTCAAAAATTATTACAGTGTTTAGTAAATTTTATACCATTTTAGAAACTACAATAAATGCGCAATTTTTTTACGTTGAGTGCCTGGTTATGTTGGTACATTTTTTTTTCACCACGCTAGTTCGAAGTCAGAGGTGAAATTTAAAAAAATCGAATAATTTTTTTTTGTTATTGTACTGTGTCCACAGCATGAATAAATTAGCAAAAATAGAAAATACGTTCAATAGCATAGTTATTTGGCCACACATAGCAAAAAACAGATTTGTAAAATACTTGATATTTTAGCAATGACACTCAAAACACCGAGTCAGAGTATCACTTAGCACGAGTTTTACAAAAACGTCAATATCTCGAAAACGAAGAGATTTTTACTGAGGTCAAATTTGCTTAATCTAGGTTCTTATGAGCTGGTCTATCAGCCCTGATTGTATAAAAGTTGGTTTTAGGGACACCCTGTATACATCTACGTGCTTTGTCAAAGTATTGTATTTAGCGTCTAGATATATACTTCCATCAGCTTTATATTTATGTATATATTTAATCATAACAACGGAACTGTAATTTGTGCCTCATGATTTGTATATAAGGTCCTAATTTATTAGTTGCAGATATTTTTACAGCTGATAGTACTCGGTCTCTGGAGTATATTAAAGCATGAAACATTATAGCTTTTACGTTGTTTTTTTGGAGAAAAAGGAAAAACAAATTTGCTACGTAATAACACCCTGTTAATGTGATTACTAAATGAAAACTCATTGAACAGATTCTAAGCTGTAACTGGCCACTTCACGTCGATAAATCCCATCCTAATGACATTTGCAGTTTTCCCGCCGAACCGTTACGGCATTTACGACAAACAATTGTTGACATGACAGATAGTGTTATTGTGACATGTGATAATGCACATGCTGATTTTTTTTAGACGAAATTATAATTAATTTTTTTGTTAGGTAAATGAAATCAAAAAAGTTATATGAAAAGATTTCTTAATTCCTATTTCAAGTTAATTATTTTAATGTAAAGTATAATGTGTTAAAATATCTGCAACTAATAAATTAGGACCTTATATATACGGGTTTAAATAAATTACAGATTGATGGTGTTATTTAGTCGTAAACTACACTTTTACTCGAAATCCTTTGCGCTGTTCAACCAAGTCTGAATTGTATTTTGGCACATGGCGCACATAGTTATTATAAGATGTAAACACTGGAATGAAGTTGAATTTCAAATTTCATCTGCTCTATTATTATTTTATATTTGTGATTTACGTTCGCGATCGTGTTTGACGACAGGAGTGTCTGTACTACAGCAATATTTTTAAACGCAGACTGGCGACATGGAGGTAAAAAACCCGCTGTTCTCGGACGACCCCACCCCGGCAACCCCCGGGAAGTGCGAAGTGATGAAGCCCCAGCCAAAGGACTAAATGCCTACCGAACACTTTTCCTCTGCAGCTTCAAATTTATTCCTTACTTATTGTCTTCCAGTGATACCGTTTTCAACCTTAGACTGGTTTTACTGTTTGACAGTACTATCAGTTTTAACTTCAGTTTTATTTAATCAACATACTTAGATACTTCAAGATTTTATGATTATTTTATAGTACTTAAATAATTATGAAGGGATTCTGGACAAGCGGTGGCAGATGAGATCCTTAAAGATGATTTACTTGTCGCTCTTTGAAGCTTATACCTACGTATATATATATTTACTTTCCTAAATATTGCTATCACCTACTCGTACGAACCTACTAAATACGTTTTAACAAGGACAACAATATTGAAACACTCTCACCTATTTAATTGTTAAAAATATTATACCTACCATCCAACGTACATTTTAATTAAACAAAATGTAATACTTTGATTACTAAAACACCCGTATAATTGTGTACCTATATATGAGAATAGACATAAATATGTGTCAAATGATTCAGTGTCTAAATATGATATATTGACCTTTCTGTAACCACATATCGGCTAGGTACCACAATGTTACATAAATGACTTTTAGATGATTCTGGAATATATTCCGGCGATTAGGGTAACCGTATATGCGAAATTTTATTGAAAATATGGTAATGATAGGATAAATAAATACATAAAAGTTTACTTATCTGCCGTACCTATAAAATTATTTATTTACTCATATTATATCGATGTTTCTCAATGTGTGGCAAACGTAGGTATGCTAATAGGTTAATAAATTAAATAATTGTATCGAAACCTAGATCCATGACTGGCGCAGTAGTTTGTGTCAGCACAAATTTATACATGGTGAAATTTTAGTGACAGTATCGTGTTCTGATTAGGAAAAAGAAGAAAAAAAAATTTTTGACGTAAAAAAAATTGTCTTTTGTATGGAAGGTCGGCTAATTTGAACGACCTGCTCCATAGAAAATATTTTATTTCTTCGCCTTAAAAAAAAAAATCTTCCACGTCTTCCTAATCAGAAGACGATACTGAACATGCCCTTAAACGGAAATCAACCACTAAAATTTCACCTTGTATGTGTATAGTCGATCAGTTCTAATGCCATAACTGAATAAATAACTAAGGTATTTGAAATACACATCATATAGCCTAGCAGTGCGTAAGATGCACTTACATTGATCGAGTTATAACTAGAAAACTGCCTCCACCTTAACAAAAACAACCCTAATTGACATTAGTTGCTTGTGATCAATGGTTTTAGTTAGTACATCGACAATTTCGCAAAAAACGCTCGCGCTTTTCACGAAGCTGTTACGTGTGTACAAACGAAGACACAGTTAAGTGACCATCAGTAGACCTTAATACATTGTAATAAGGGTGACAAGTGGTCAGTTTGCAGTGTCTTCGATTGTACCTACTTGAAATTTAAATGATCAACAATGTAACAGAACTTTGACTGTTTCCTTCATATTCTTTATTTATAATTGTGCAGTAGACGCAAATATTGTAAATATCGTCTGTTAAAATCGCTGGTAGGTAAGTACCATACCATACCACTAGCCATTTCCATATTTAGACTGCAAGTAAATTCATAATTTATCAAGTTATATTAAACGTTTAAAGTAAATACGCATATTTTGTCAAAGTTAACAACGATTTGTTTCATTTTAGGTGTAGTTTACATGAAGCTAAAGCATATTTTTCTCAAAAAATGGGATATTGATAAGTAGCATATGAATACGACCAATACCATACCTACTATGCCAGTTGAAATCCAGTCATGGCACTTGGCCTGGTACCTTTTAGTTTAACAGCAGCATTTGATGTTAGTTTTTGTGTTCCCTTTTACTACATAAATTGCACATATAACCAAAAAACAGCCTATATTGAATTTTGATACTTTTTAAACCGGTTTGCTTAAGATTCGGCCTAATGCTTTCTTTGGTGCCATCGATAGTTACTGTTTGATTTTGATATTTTTGGTATTTTAATACCTATACAATAAATATATATCTATGTATACTGTAGATACGTATATATTTTATCCTACGGTAAGGAATCAATTCTGTCATTTTAAAATATAGGTCGATTATTTTGTTGAAGAAGTTTACTTATAAATTATAGTGATTGAGTATTTTATTTTATTAGGATTTGTTGGTATCTGCATAGATACTGACCATACCATATACGTGCAACTTCATTTCTATCATACCTATGTTAGTAGCCACAAAAGAAGTATAAACCCCGCCTATAATAAATACATATTTAAGTAGGTATTGTTCATAAGATAAATTTAAGAATTTTATTTACAATTTCAAAATTATGCATATCTGTCTGCACAATTTATTATCTTCCTTCTTCACTTCCAATTTACACCTAAGTGTAGGTATATTGTTTGGCAAGTGAAATAGTTCAGTATTTGTAACCGACGAATATTTCATCGGATTTTCACCGAGTAGATATTTATTAGTGCACACGACTTCGATTACTACGAGAGACCATATTGTACCTACCTTATTTGAAGATTTGCAAATATTATATTTACTGATAACTATCTGTAATTACTATACATATAAATTGATTTGTAAAAAGGGAATAAAGATTATATTCTCTCTGTTTTAGGTTTAAAAGCTTAAATGTCGTGTCGAGTACTTATAGGCACAGAATTAATGTACATCCCTATAAAACAAAAAAATAAGTATTATTATTCGATCCTTAATTTGACATCACACACCAGTACATACTCTATGTTCATCTTTTTGTATTTTTTTCCAACTCCAATCGCATGTTACTATTGAATTCGGGCGACGACGCTTGAACTATGGATTCTCTGTATATTTTGCCAAATTAAGGGTTATAGTCAAAGGGTTATATTCAGGCAAGAATAAATGTTGTTTTATTTTGCATGAAAATACTTAGTCTAGACATGTGGGGCGGTTGGAGTGCGCATGCATAATAAATGGATTTTCCTGAACTGCAATAATCGAAATGAGGCACTTACTTCACTTCTAAACTTAACGCAACACGGAAGAGAGTCGCTATAGCATATTTTTCCGATACTATACAGACTGCTGTTATTTGTAACGTACACTTCACACATGTGTACTAAATATTACAACGTACTAAAATACTAACACATTTTAGTTTTAATCAGCCTATACGAGTGTCCACTACTGGACACAGGCCTTTAGACCTTCACTCACATCTTCCTATCGAATATCGATTGCCTCTTGTGGCCAGTTATCAAGGAAAGCGTCCAGGTTCCCGCCATCTCCGTTTGGGCCTGTCTCCTTGCCGACGCAGTCCCACTTTGACCTGGCAGTTTTTTCTCCGGAGTCAGGAATGCTGTTTTGGAGCGCAGTGTAGTGATTCGGACTCGATCCGTCCTTTTAACACCTAGAATGCTCCGCTCCGTGGCCCTTTAGTAAACTTTAAAATGGATTTCTGTAACTAACACTAACATAATTATGTAAAAACACAATAAGTTAACAATTTCACGACCACAAAGATGCATTTTGTTTGTTGTCAAAGACTTTGTTATTTGACGATTGCGTGACGGAGGACCAGCTGGCTAAAGCTACTCCCTACGAAGTCGGCTTGGGTGTAAAATTCTGAACAGCATTAAATGCGGGACCAGGAAAATCTATATACATATATAAAAAAAAATGCTTTGTAGCACGAGCAACTTAAAAATGATAGTGCTATTATGTAACATAATAAGCAAATGCTTTGTAGCACGAGCAACTTAAAAATGATAGTGCTATTATGTAACATAATAAGCATGATGAAGCTAAGCTCGTATCAATCAATAATTTCCCTACGTACCTACTTCAGGGTAAGACGTATTATTAATATAAATGCATACCTACATAAACGGTTCACTTACAGCTATTTGCATACCAAAGTGACCCCATATTCGATTGAAATGCTTCAACTTCAATTACACATAATTGTATTAAATATCAATGTCAATTCTATGCTATCTTGAATAGACATTATCCCGACCGAGTTCGAGGAAGTAAAACACTCACAGTAACAGTTGTATAAGTGGGTTCAAAAAATGCGAATTTCGTGAGTTGAGAGACGCAATGAGCGTTTTTTGACATAATTATACAACGTTGCATACAATACTTTTTCTACGACTAGGTTTTAAATTATAAAATACAAAATTAATCATAACCTGGAAACAAGGCAAATATGACGTTTGACTGACAGTATGTGTCTATGGTAATTTTTTTTTTAATTTGAAATATACTTAAATTAAAAATACTTTTTTTATGTTGGCATCAATGAATTTAGTTCGGAAAGTTTTGTTTTTTTTAAAACCGTAGGAATTTAATTGTTTGTTAAGTTGGTAGTTGTGCATTTTTACCGTAAAGTTAAAATTGAGCGCTTAATCCTTGACCTAAGTTTAACCTAGATTTAGAAGTCTGTGGCTGCTAGCAATAACGTAAAGTGACTATAACGACACTAGTGCTGTTATGGGGAATACAGTATAGACTTCTCTAAACTCATATTATGTATGTTCTTATATTAGTGTTCGTGACCAAGTAAAAGACAGATAACAGTACAGGAGTAGAAACATTATTTTATCTTTCCTTTTGTTAATTTTCATTAACTTTCTCGTCAGTTACAAATAAAGGGTCCCAATAATGATAAATGTCCAAAGTGATTGTAATCCTAAGCCCTTACGTCATTCGGACACGTAGGTTGGTATCATGTATCCGACTGACGTACTTATATTACTCGTTGACATTCATTATTATTGCTTTGCACCTATCAAATTATTTTGATTCTTACTGATTACTATTATTATATAAATTTCAACGCACCGCCAGAAAAAAAGTACACATAAATTAAAATCTTTTAATACACCTGTACTTTTGTCTGTCTTTTACTTGGTCACGAACACTAATATGAGAACATACATAATATGAGTTCAGAGAAGTCTATACTCATAAAATTCGGTCAAGGATGACGCGTTCAATACTAACTTTACAATAAAAATGCACAACTACCAATTTAACGACAAATAAATTCCTGCGGTTTTTAATAAAAACAAAACATTCCGAACTAAATTCTTTGATGCCAACATAAAAGAAAAATATTTTGTATATCGTCACTGCGTGTCACTAGCGAGTATACGTCAAATTAAAAACAAAGTTTACCATAAACACATACTTATTATATTGTCAGTCATATGTCATATTTGCCTTGTTTGCGCGCTATTTTTAATTTCGTATAATAAAACGTTGTATAATTAAGTCAAAAAACGGTCATGGCGTCTCTATTTGCGATACTCGCCGCCGCGGCGGCTCGTATCGCAACCCACGCCATTCGCATTTTTGACTCTACTTATACAACTGTTACATAAAATACTAACGAATCAAATTATATACAAAAAAAAGAACATTACAAAAAGAATACCCCTTCAAGCAACTCAGTCTGCGGCATGGTCCCCATTACGCTGCCGCTGGCGGCATTACCTCTCAGGAATGCGAGTGTAAATTAAATATATATATATATACTATCAAATGTTGATTCTTGTTTCAGAATGTTATTTACGTAGGTATATCAATAATATAACCTACCTTTGTTGTTTACATAATTAGTTAGCAAAAAAGTAGATAATATTTATTAACAAAATCGCCAGGGTACCATTTGTGGGTCTAACATCAGCGCTACTAATTTCTTAAGTATACCAAATTATTTACATAGATGCGTGGAGAAATAGACACTAAATGAGTAGTTACAAGCAGATAATGTGATGAGAGGACAAATAAAGCCTGGCCAAAGATTTCCTTTATAAAATTATTCAGCATAACCATTCCGTAGTAAGCCGCTTCGACTGATTCTGAATCCCACGATGCAGGCATCGCCTAGTGTGGGAATCACTGTTACCACTTACTCATTTGTATGCTCAGTTTTGGTCAGTAAATCATTACTTTACTTTACTTTATAATAAAAATCAGAATCCATGTATATTGCGTTCCTTAACCAAATGTATATTCTGAATATGTATACCGTTTATGACAAAGTGACTGGTCGGAACCGCTATCAGAATTAGAAAAATAAGGTAATTTGGCAGCGAATATAATTGTTGTTTGCCGTACCACAGCAGCATTACCTCCGATTACGAACTTCTTACCTAGAATACATAAACGGTTCACACGGTTCGGTTCAGGGTTTAATTATATTAGGAACGAGATTAGCGCGACATTTCGGAATGCGAAAATAAAATTATAATGACGTTACCTACGCAATATGATCGCACTTCATATATTTCTGGTCAGGCTTTATTAACTCTACGACGTGTCAGGTTTACCCACCAGATGTAGATAAGTCGCTGTGCGCAATTATAAAGTCGTCTCTAATCAGGCAGCTAGGCTCGCTACCTTGAGCGAATTATTTTTCGAGTAATTTATTATCTAACTGTCAATTTTAATTGACTGATATTAACTATTAACCAAATCAAGTGTCTCGCCGTGCCATAATCTGAAGTCTTTGTCATAGATATAACTAGTCATTTAATATATCTATCGGTGTACATTTCTGATATATGTATAGATATTCTTTGTTGTTTTTATGAGTAACATATTATAATAAATGATAATCAAGTACCGAATAACATTTATTTCATAATCCTTATTCATACCTATAACGTTATTTACTTGTTAAATTTTTTCGGGTTACTCGGTCGGGCTCACGGTGTATCTATATTAATAATTTAGCCGGGCCCTACGGTAGACCTGAACGAAAAGCATCTCAAAAATTAAAGCGTAAAAAAATAACACTTTCGAATCGACAACTTATATCCGCAAAATTCGTATAACGGAGAAATAAGCGTATAAAGATGTAAAATAATACGAATAACGCCAAAAACAGTCGGCCATGTTTCTTTGCTGCGTTCGGAAACTACCATAGCTTAGCGAAGCGCGCGTAATGTGTGCTTTTAATTGAATTTGTACACACTCGGCGAGAACGGAGTAAACTAAACTGACGAGGTGACGACATGAGTAAGAAAACCGTTTTTTACATTAGAAAATCGTGCGTATAATATTATTTCAACAAAAAAAAAACAATATTTACATGCATCGTGCTATTTTTAAAACGTAATAAATTACTAAACAAGTGAAAACTGCACAATATTATTGTCTCATTGCTCAATGAAAATGACAGTTGAAATTGTAAGCTAAAAAAAGCAAAAAAGGGAATAGGCACTTTGTAAATCCTTCTGAAGGTATGGGGGCTTTTTAATAATAATAATAATAATAATATTCGGAAAAAAAAAATTACCGCTGACAACGACAGACGTCTTTTTTACAATTTTTTTCCGAAAAATCTTTTTATATGTTTTTAGTAGTTTAAATCGCTGTTTATCACTTCATGAAAATCAAAAATGCCATGGAAAAACCGCACCGCTCCCTACGGAAAACGGAAATGGACTAAATACGATTTACATGTTCATGTGAACAGTGACAGCCGGTCATGACAGCGCAACGCTTTAAATAAACACTAAAACGAGCAAAAGAATATGATAACAAGACGTCGAAACAGAGCGGAAACTGCAGCACGCCCACCATCCCCGCCCGCCTCGCCCAGCTCCTCACCGACCTCGTCCGGCGACGAGTTCGCGACCGCGGCCGACACTAGTGGGTCGAGCGACGACGAGCGCGGGCCGCCGCCTCCACCGCCACGACCACCTGCGCGAAGGGGACGGCCACCGCTGCCGGCACGCTTGGGGCCTGTGGGGCATCCTGCCCCGCCCACGGCCCTCGCTACCGGTGGTGTAGTGCGACGCATGCGATGGACTCAGAGTATGAATGAGAACTGCATGCGCGCCTACTATGGGGCCACAGAGGGAGGTACTAGCCTGACAGCGTACCGTGACCGGATGTTGCTTCTGTTTCAGACTCTTGAACCGACCATCGACGTGTCTGCGCAACGGCTATCGGATCAGGTGCGCGCTATCCAGCGGCTGAAGCGGCTGGATGACGCGACGCTTGATCGACTGCGCCTGGAAGTGCTTGCTACTCGCGCGGCCTCCACTTCGACTCAGAATCCGCCCGCTACGACGCCGGTCCCGGTGCCAGCACTCGACCTGGCGCCGGGGGCGCCGCGGGGGGATCCCGCTGCCGATGAGGAGGACGGTGTGAGTAGTGTAAGCACCGAGGCCAATGAGCAATTGAGGAGGGCTTTGGAAGAGGCGATTGAGCAGTACCGACCCACGGCAGACTCTAGGCCGCGTTTACCTCGCCTGCCCACGAATAGGCGTAATCTAGCGCTAGTGGGAGCCCTGAACGCTTTGCTAGACCCGTATATGCGGGCTAGCGAAGATCTGGCTGATACACACGCGATCATGTATTGCGGGGCCATCGCGGCGTGCCGCGTCGCTCGCGTCAAGTTCCCGGACGCTGACCGAGCGCCGCGGACCGTCGGGGGTGTCCCCGCCTGGCAAGTACGGATCGAGCGGCGTATCAGCACGTTTAGGACTCTCATTGCAAAACTGATTTGCTTCAGGGGGGGTAACAACCGCCCCCGTGTTATGCGTTTCGTGACACAAGCCTTCGCAGGGACTGATATCAGACCCTGCGACTACATGGCATGTGTCACGGAGCGCATAGACTTCCTGAAGCAGAAAGTCTATGCATGGGCAAGCCGTATTCGCCGCTATAGAGAGCGTGTGGATCGATACCAGCAGAATCGTCTCTTTCAAAGTGACCAAAGGAAGGTATACCGAAAGTGGGAGGGAGCCGATCAACGTGTGGCCGACGGGCAACTACCGGATCCTACCGCCATGATTAATTTCTGGCGTAGTATCTGGTCGGCGCCAGTCGTGCACACCGAGGGCGAGTGGATGACTGTTGTTGAGCGAGAATGTGAGCCCATCGAAACCATGGGGGCTGTTACCATCAGCCCCGATGACGTGAGTTGTGCGGCTCGTGCGACCCAGAACTGGAAAAGTCCTGGGCCGGATGGGTTACACAATTTCTGGATCAAGTGGTTTCGATGCGCACATGAACGCTTGGCAACACAATTCCAACAAGCCCTTGAGCTCGGCTCCCTACCATCTTTCCTAACAACAGGTGTTACCTTCCTGCTCTACAAGTCCGGTAGTACCACGGAAGCGAAGAATTATCGACCCATCACGTGCTTGCCCACGCTGTACAAGCTCCTTACATCCATTCTGAGATCAAAAATCAACTCGCACATTGTTGCGAACAACGTTATGGCCTTCTCTCAAAATGGATGTAGGGTTGGGTCACGTGGTACTAAAGAGCTCCTCCTCATCGACACGGCCATTTGCCAACAAGTCCGGCGGGACAGGGGGTCTCTCTCGGCTGCTTGGATTGACTACAAGAAGGCCTATGATTCGGTGCCTCATTCATGGCTGGAGAGGATCTTGGAGCTGTATAAAATCAATACAGCTTTAAAATCCTTCTTAGGCGTATGTATGAGGCAGTGGACCACAGTCCTTCGTCAACCAGGCGGTAGAGATGGCCCCCCTGGTCCGCATGACTTTATAAGGATTGAGAGAGGTATTTTCCAGGGTGACAGTCTGAGTCCCCTGTGGTTCTGCCTGGCCCTGAACCCACTCAGCACTCTGCTGAAGGAGTCAGGACTGGGCTGTCGGCTTCGGAGAGGAGGTGAGGTCATTTCTCATCTGCTGTACATGGACGACCTCAAGCTATTTGCACCCAAACGCCCAGACTTGCTGGAGTTACTGAAGGTCACAGAAACCTTCAGTAGCGCCATCAAAATGGAGTTTGGTGTAGATAAGTGTGCGGTCATGCATGTACAACGAGGGAAAGTCGTAAATTCCCCGAATTTGCAACTTTCCGAGACAATGACTCTCAGGTCTATCTCCGAGGCTGAAACCTACAAGTACCTTGGTATGTCACAGGCCTTGAGTATTGCGGACAGGGACACTATACAGGCGGTGAAGGAGCGCTTCTTCTGTCGCTTGACAAAAGTACTTAACAGTCTTTTGTCTGGCGGCAACAAGGTGCGGGCCTTCAACGCTTGGGTGATGCCCCTGCTCACTTACTCCTTTGGCATACTAAGGTGGACTCAGACTGAGCTGGACGCCCTGGATAGGCGGGTCCGTGTGCTGCTCACTACACACCGCATGCTACACCCACGCTCGTCAGTTATGAGACTGTACATCCCGCGTAAGTGTGGCGGCCGTGGCTTTTTAAACGCCAAGGACCTCCATAACCGCGAGGTGTGCAGCCTCAGGGAGTACTTCCTAAACAACGAGTGTGGGATACATCGCGATGTAGTAGCAGTAGACAGAAGCCTTACTCCTCTTTCCTTGGCAAACGAGAACTGGCGTAGACCTAAGGTGCTTAGCACCGACGACCGCAAGGACATATGGAAGAGTAAGGAGCTACACGGGCGGTTCTACAAGGCCCTCACGGGGCCCGACGTAGACCTGCTCGCGTCGGTGAACTGGCTACGCTTCGGTGATCTCTTCGGGGAAACTGAAGGTTTTGTCTGTGCAATTGCGGACGAAGTTATGATGACGAACAACTACCGGAGATATATCCTGAAGGACGGTACGGTCGACATCTGTCGGGCATGCCGCCGTCCCGGAGAGTCTATCAGGCATATTATCTCCGGTTGTTCCCATCTAGCTAACGGCGAGTACTTGCACAGACATAATCAAGTAGCCAGGATCATTCACCAGCAACTTGCTGTTCGATATGGTCTTGTGGGGTCTGAGGTGCCGTACTATAAGTACGCACCAACGCCGGTTCTCGAAAATGGTCGTGCCACGCTCTATTGGGATCGATCTATCATCACGGACAGGACTATTGTAGCCAATAAGCCTGATATCGTGCTAATAGATCGATCCAAGCGCCGTGCAGTGCTCGTCGACATCACCATCCCCCATGACGAGAACCTCGTGAAGGCCGAGAAGGACAAGCTCAGCAAGTACCTTGACTTGGCTCACGAGGTTACCGCCATGTGGGATGTGGATTCGACGATCATTGTTCCGATAGTCGTTTCGGCGAACGGGTTTATAGCGAAGAGTCTCGATCACCATCTCAAGAGACTCTCGCTAGATGGTTGGATCAAGGGTCAGATACAGAAAGCGGTACTTCTGGACACGGCGCGCATCGTCAGGAGGTTCCTCTCTCTGCGGCCCTAACCTCCGGTAGCTTGGGCCCCGCCCCGCTGCCGGCGGCACTCTAGGTTAGGTTTTTTATAATGTGTGTATGTTTTGTAATTTCATTTTGTATTTTACTTTTTATATATATATATTGTAAAAAACCTAACTTAAGAAAATAAATGTATACTGAGATAATAATAATAATAATAAAGTTTTATTTCAGGCATAAAAAACATCCCATATAAATCTTATACCTAGCTTACAATTAACATACTTAAAAATATCACAGAAATATAAAAACTTATTTCTGGTTCTGGTTGTGATGCACCGACAGTTTACAGTGGACGAGAAATTACGAAAACAGTATTTTTCGTAATTTCTCGTCCATTTCTTACTGGCAACAAGTTTCTAGTGTTAACCGACTTCAAAACAAAGAGTTAATTTGTATCTTGGTTTCTTCCCCGATTACTTGAAGACGGCTGAACCTATTTAGAAAATTCTTTTTTTGTTTTGAAGGGTATACCTCTGAGGTAGTCCCATAGCAACCAAATCAGGATCTGATGATGGGATCTTGGAGAAATCGAGGGAACTCTTCAATTAACATAGGTACACATATAGCGATTTTGGTATTTTTCTTAGTTTCTCGTGCATTTCTTATTAGAAATAAATTTCCAGTCTTAACCGACTTCAAAACAAAGAGCAGTTTTAATGTAGGTTTGTTCCTCGGTTACTTGAATACGGCTAGACCTATTTGGAAAATTTTTCTTTTAACTAAATAGACTTAAGTTTATTTGGTTAAAACAATATTATTCCAGCGCCACTAAAAATTTAAAAATAAAGTAAATTTTTAAAACAAAAAATAAAAACCGTCTTCCAAAAACTTAAACTAAAAACCAAAAAATAATTTGTTAATTACCCCAAAGAAATGGATAATCACCGATTCATATATACATATTATACAGATATTTATAGTTTTTAACCTGTTATTTTTGAAGTCGGTGCCTACT
This sequence comes from Eudemis profundana, assembly GCA_947034925.1. NCBI lineage: Eukaryota > Metazoa > Arthropoda > Insecta > Lepidoptera > Tortricidae > Eudemis > Eudemis profundana. The sequence goes on from OX344794.1 coordinate 37,012,124, forward strand.
ACTGCCACGCAAAGCTGGCTAATCTGGCTATGCTGAATTGCTGAGCTCCTTAGCTGGCACCGGTCGAGTCGGGAGTGTCTATTATTAACCTACCAACCAGGTTGTCGGTTGGGAAAAATAAGTACTAACCGTCCAACTGGTTGAAATGTCTGTTTGGTCGGTTGGTAATAGACGCCCGTCTACCCTGTTTACCCTGTTTCCAGCATTCCAGAAAGATCCCCTCCTTTAGGCAGTAACGGACCAGGTAATGGGCCTTCTTCATGGATGGCCTTACAAGTTAGTGGCTACATTGTCAGAAACTAGTCTCGCGTTTCGTCTTTTCTCCCCCAACCAGCCGCTGATCGCCTTTGAAAGGTTTCTGCATAAGCCGGGTGCCGCCGCACTGCTGACAATGTCATCCCTCAATGCTATCGCCCTCTGCGGTCGACGCAGAAGGGTTTTGTTTCCGGCATAGGGGCATTAGGGGCCATGCTTCGGACAACGCCGGAGTAAAGACGCCTACACGCGGCACGTGGACCTCGCAAGTTTGGCAGGAGTTTACCGAGTGCCACAGTAGCACTCACCAATCTGAGAGCGAGCTTAGTGAAATGAAGTTTGAAGCTTCACCTGCCGCCAAGGGTGAGACCGAGGTATTTTCTCGGTCCCAATCCCAACCCGGATTCTCGATCCCTGGAGCTGGATCTGTGCCCCACGTGGTGGACCTCTTCGAGGGCCATGGAAGAGTAGCACCTCCATCTTCTCCACGGCGACTTGGAATCCCAGCATAAGGATCCGCTCCGCCACCAGTGTCGCCATCACTTCGCCAAGCCGAGCAGCCTCTTGAAATGTCCGGCCCCGGGTTGAGAGGGGCGTATCATTAGCATAGCAAATTACGCTAGTTCCGGGGAGGAGCGGGCCGCGGAGCAGCCAGTCGAAGTCAAGGTTCCACAGTACAAGCTCCAACACAGAGCCTTGCGGAGCAACGCACCCAACGAGGCGATGGTGGATGTCCCGTCTGCGCCCTCCCATCTCCCATCGGACCACTCTGTCTCGGAGGTAGTCCTGCACTATAGACGCCGGTGATATCTCAGCACTGGCCCCCAGATTGGCTCGAACGGAAAGCTATTAAATGCGTTCTTGACGTCTAGTGAGATTGACTACCTTCCCTCTCTCAACTGCCTCGTTGCACCGAGCCTTGAGTGCGGCCAGGGCATCAATCGTAGAACGACACGACCTGAATCGGCTGCTGACTAATATTGAACGGCCTAACAGCCAATGTCGATGTCCTGCTCAGCATGGCTCCCGTGTGGATTGACGCACTCACCGTTCAGAATAAAGCCGCCCTAAGAAAACCTCAAAGAAGTTAGAGGGCTATCGCAGTGAGAGTAGTACGAACCTACCGCCGTCTCATGGACTACAGCAGCGACTCTAGCGGTGGAACCTCCGTGTTATCTCCATGCTGGAATGGAGTATGCGTACTGCCCAGGAAAAAAAACCGACAGAGTAGTAGTACTCTATGACACGAGGCGAACACGGAAACGCGCGGGTTGCACGTGCGGTGCGGTGTTCCACAGGGGCCTGTTTTTTGGCCCTTCCTATATAAAACAAAATACGATGTTCCAAGAAAATCCCATTCTTGGGGTGATCGTCGCCATAATAAAAAATCATCGTGTTGCGCCTTCGCAACACTATTAACTGACACATATCTCATTTCTTTTGGTCTCGGGTACATTGCCCATACAAATTTGCCCATGGTCGTTTAAACGGTAATATATTATTTTATTAAACTCCTACTCCGATTGCATATGCAGGATATCAATTGGACAATAATTTTACACTTACTTACCTAATTGTTGGATGTAATCGTCATTTCTCTGCCAACATCATAATTTCGCTGGCACATTTTTTTTTCAAATCTCATTACAGCTAAAGTATTAATAATAGAATAGAATGGTGCCTCATACAGATTTAGAATCCCAGTTTAAAGGTATTTCGAAGTGACTGATCATTTTAACCAATATCGAAAAAAAAATTGCCCAGCTAAATTACGAAAAAAGAGTCGTTTCAAAAATACACCCAACTGTGAAAGTTTGTGAAAATATTTGGGTGTTTGTTAGTTTGGATGTTTGCATGTTTGTTACTAAATAACACTGTAACTATTAGATGAATTGGGATGAGAATTGATATGCAAGAAGAATTGGTCTTGGCCCAGGATTGAAAAATAGGATACTTTTTATCCCAGTTAGGAGATCCCTTGGGATAAAAACGGGAATGATATAGGCGAAGCAGCGGGTAAATGCTAACCTACCTTAAAATAAAACAATGATTGGAGCTATTTTTTTAATGTGGGCAACACGAACCTCATATTTCTATAAATAAATAACAAAATCTTTTTAACAATCTTTTTTATTTTATTTAGCTGAGTATCTAGTTATCTTATTAATATTTTAACATAATTATATTTTTAATGTCATAGGCATGAGAGTTTAAGTAAGATAACCCAGAATAATTTACCTATAATTATTACGAAATTAGTTAATAGTGCCATTTTACATGTATGATATCATTGTAATTAATCGTAAACGTAGTAATTCAACTTTCATAAAAGCAAAAATTCAATGCACCTTAAAATATGAATGTTAGTATTATAGTTGTTCAAATAAATAGAGAGTAAATCGTAGCGTAACACAATAGCTTTGTACTAATGGAATTGAGTTATTCCCATTTTATCTACAAGGACGCAAGCTGTTTTTATAAAAAAAAATTGTTTAGGGAGAAATACCTAACCAGCTCTATTTCCTTAATCAGTAGAGATACAAAGACTCGAGAACTAAGAGCAACGTTTTTTTTATTTCCTTGTGTTAAGCGTGGAAAACACTATGTTAAGTCTCGGCCGAAAGTGCAATAGATGGACTCGTGTTGTTCGTGGGCCTCGTTCGTTCGGGTCGGCCCTCGAACTCACTCTTACACGTATTGCTTACTTTCCGGCCTTTACAAAATGTAGAATAGAATAACTTTATTGTTGTCATGTGGTTTTACATGTACAATTGTATGTATTACATACTTACTACAATATTTCTGTAATTTAGTACGAGCTACTGAATTACGTTAATACGATTTGGCTTACTATTCTCTCCAACAACTATACCATCAGTAACTAACAGTACTTATAACTAAGAGTAAAAAAAAATAAACTAGAATAATATAACAAATAACTTACAGATACATAGTAAACTTCACCAGTAGACTTTAAATTTGACTAACTCAAACACCTACAATTACATTACACTATAAGCTAGCGAGCGAAAATTGACTATTAAGCTGGGGTTATACGGACAGTGTTTCTTGTTCACACAAGCTCGAGTTTACAGCATTGATGGCCACTGACACCGGTGACTTTACCACAAAAAGCAGACAATATAGTCATGTTTAATCATTTGTATAGATTTTAAAACCTAATTCTATATAACGAGACACAAAACTTGGCCATTTAAACCCAGTACCCAGTGAGTGTCAATCGGATTTTAACAAGTTTAACTTAAGAAAGTGACAAAAATATATTTCAGCCATTAGGAAAATAAGAATGCGCAAAAATACAATTTATGCCACACCTGGCCATAAAGTGGCTTTTACCGCACGCTACGCGGAAGGAAAAGCCGCTTTCTGGCCAAGTGTAGACATAAAATGATGTACACAACACGGGAGGTAATAAAGAAAGCCCTCGATCGCATATTTACGTCCCTCGCTTGCAGCTCGGGCTGCAAACATCTGCGGTCTCGACCTTTCTTTGTTTTACCATCCTAGTTGTGTAATGTACTATTTCATGCTCGTAAGTGCTTGTTTATGCCTGGCGCAGGCAGGTTTACAAAGCTTTTTATGCACCTTTGTAGGACTTTGTTCTATGTACCTACTAAGTTTGTTTCTTTCGGCAGTGAAAAAGCAGGCATAATCAAGTCAGTACAATCACAAGTTTCAAATTTGTGTATTTTTTTGGGAAAAATCACTAATATTTATGTGGGTGGTAAAATAGTGATTTAAACCTATGAATTTATATAGTAATATAATAATATTCATTCACAAGTTCTCTATTGCACATAAACGCATTCCTACGTTGTTATTAGGGAGGGGCATTAACTTCAATAATTTTCTTACCCTTTTTTGAGTTTTACTTAAGAAAGTGACCAATACAGGAATGTATTGGTCGATATTTGAGGAGCTTATATTCAAAACGTGATTTGTCACAGAGATGTCAAACTGAGATAAATGGAAAAAAACTATTATTTCATATTACATTTATACATGTGGTATATATACAGTGAGGCAACACCCTCGTACGGGCAGCTTTCTCGCGCAAAGTCTCGCCATAGCGATACATCGCGGGAATGATGCCACTCAGCCGAGGGGGCCCAACCTTGACCTGATTTTTTTTCTTTTAGTTTTATTGTAGGGTTTAGTTTATTAAATTGAGTTTTAATTTTAAATTTATTAACCTTAAATTACTAATATAATAATTTTTGTATGTTTATAGAGTCGAAAAGCTATTAATTATAAAGACTGTTGTAATCTAATTCCACTTTAATAATATATAATTTGAAATAACCTTCCATATAAAATATCCCTGATTTTAGCAGTTATAATATGGACAAATCATGTTTTGCACAGAGATTTGGGACAAAATATAGAGAACTTTGTAAATTTTGTGTCTTAGTGCTTTTCTGAAAGCGCGCATGATACCGAGAAAAAACGTTTTTCCGGATACATAAGATGGCGTCTAAAGACATTTCTTTTGGAAAAAGTGACAAATCGCTTTTTGCATAAGAAAATGTTGTGGACAAAACTCTTTTTACATTTCACCCCATTATGCAAATGTATAATACTGTATAAAAATAATCCTTTTACTTGAACCTATAAATAAAATTACATTCAATTCATGATTGCGCGTAAACTGTCATCATTATAACTCAATTTCAATTTTATTGTGACTAATCACGTTTTAAATATAAGTTCCTCATTAAGGTATACAATATTTGGTTGTTAATACATAATACCTACAGTTTTTAAACTACTAGATTAAATTAGTACTAACCTGTCATAAAAAATATAAGAAGACAAATTAACAGAAGTTTTCCAGGCACTCTGCAATTTTATTACAAGTGTTATACAAACACGGAATTAGTTGTAATCACTAGTGGGTAATCAGTAGTGGGCAGTATAGTAGGTTGTAGACGCGAACGAATTGCTTGGCCTCGAGCGTATACTCGTACGCAAACTGCCCATTGACTACAAACTCTTTATACTAATATCGTGGATTTTATCGTAACACATTACGATGACGACATTTATTTTGTAAAGTCACAACCTCGATGGGATGGCAACTGTAAAATATACCACAGTCAGAATTAATTTGCGTAAAACAAACAGTACAGCTAGGTAAAAAAGATAATTAGCATAAAGAATTTTGGCAGCATCATTGGACGAATTTATTGTCTCATTCTCCGCTAATTTATAGGTATTAGGTAGGGCATTGTGAGCCGCTGCGCCCTGCGGTGCACGCCGCCCCAAAATACTTCCTACACTAAAACATTGACGCTCATTAGTACTAGCGGTATTTTTTATATATTTCTGCATAAAACTGCACTCTTTCAAGTCACTAAACGGCACATACAAACCTAAAACCTTTTTGTGATACTATTTCATTCAATATAGACGTACTTAGGTAGGTAGGTTTGTTAGCAAACGACTGCTTGTCAGTATGAATAAATCTTTGTTTCGTTCGATAGTGTATGGTATATATAACTTCTAATGGCAAAATAATTTTATTATGTGTTTACATTATTTAATATATTACTTAACAATAAATTATAAAAACAAGGTATGAATATATTTGAGCAATTCGATAATAATATTCAAAGCATACCTACCCCGAATTAGACGGGACTTGGACTTAGCGCTAGGAAAGATTAAATGTCAGTGGAAAAGAATTACGACAATATAATGTATACTGGTTTTATTTTTTAAATATGGTCTGTTGGCCTATCTAGAGTCTAGACTAGACACACTGCATTATGACAGCCAAGTTGGCAAAGCAAAAAAGGCAACGCACCGGATGTGGGTTATATTACCTACACGATAATGTATCTAACATCAACTGCATCGCTCTACGCGGTGCACACAAGGTGCACACGCATTCTATGTTCTTCGGTCTGTCCGCAACTAACCCCAGCTGACCTTATGTATAATCAATCATTAGGTAATAAGAGTTTAAAATTGAACTCACAATAACAAACAATATGGATAGGTGGATGTATGTACTATTATAATTATGTACAGATGTAGTGCAAAATGATTTTCCATCGGGAAAACTCGGATCTCAATTGGAATACGATGGCACCCGAACTGTAAATAATAAATTTCCATATCCATTAATATGGAACTTTATTGTTTAGTGTCAAATGTCAAAGTGAAAAATGGCGGCTGTAAGATGGGTACTGAAGCTGATTGAGAGAGCACGATAAATACGAACTATTCCGATAAAGTACGATGGAAAATCATTTTGCACTACATCTGTACTCGGCTGCCCCATATCAAAACCTAGTAAGTGCTCCCGATCAAACTTTAAAATGGGCGTAAAGACAAAGAAATGCTTTTAAGCCCTTTTTAAAATTTGATCTGGAGCACTTACTAGGTTTTGATACTTTTGATATGGGGCAGCCGTACTATCTATGTGATAATTGTACGATTACATCCAAATGTTTTAGTTACACACCTTTACATCCCAATGTTTTATAACAATACTAAAACATATTTTTCCTATTCATCTTGTTAGGTACACTTACCTGGTACCTAAATACAGCATGACTACTTGTATAGTATTTTAAGTTTTTAGATTTTAATAGACAGATAAATGTCGCTGATTTACATAACTATTACATTGTTTTGAGTATTTAATATTAAATGTCAACGAGTTGTAGCTTAGTTAAAGTTAACCTAATTTTTGCAACATTGATATTGCTTAGTTATTGCATGGAAAACTCATGTTCTCACGTACGCTTACAGTTCATATCAGTTGTCGAAACACTACAAACTATTGTTACTTATGTAAGTATTTGAAGGTAATGTGGATTCAAAATGGAATGCATCTGATTGATCGACATCTAATGGCCGTTACTTTATATTTAAGCACAGCAATGTGAACACACTTATATGTAAAAAAACGTTGAATTGAGAGTCGTATTTGATACAGACTACTAAATATATGTATGTAATTTACACAACAGTTAATATCGAATAATAAGTACCTTGACACTAAGCTATTTTCTAAATCTATTTGAATGCTCACCAAGCATATAATTACAATAAAAAAAAATAATCAACTTGTTATTACAAATCAATGTAAAGTGTTAATAAGGCAAGTTTTTTATATGATACTGGCATGTTTTCCTCTAAGGTAACTTCATCGATGTACATTTAGTTGAATAATCTATTACATTCCCTCGTCACGCACAAAGTACCTACCTAAATATAATTTGAATTTGTGCATAAAGATGAAATAGCGACAGTGATGCCGTAGAAACAACCTTAAAGCAACCCAAAAAAAAACACACCAGGCTAGGTAATTTGTTAGATCAAAAACGATTTACGTTTTTATTGCAGCGAATTATTTTTCGCATTTATGCCGTTTCGCGATTTTTCTAGAAATGATCTACAAACCAGTCTTCGGCTACTACACTATATACACAGTATACGGTCGAACATAACTACATATATGTTTTTAGTTCATATTTCACTATTATTATTAATCCGGTTGTACTTCTAATAACCAATAACATTATATAGGTAGATTTGTACATTTGTGGCGATTATCGTCCGAGCAGAACTAATTCGCCCGTTCTCTGTTGATGAGCCTTCTCTATTGCATTGCAAACCACAGCGCAGGCGGATAGGAGCGAAAATGAGCAACGACAAGCTACGTTTACCGCTGCGTGGCAGATATAACGACTATTGTTTACACACACTTGTTGTATTGTAGTGTAGGTTAGAAGTATAGGTAGGCATTGTTGTTGTATTTATTGGCAAGTTTACTAATCACGATTTATCAGGTTTAGAGAGCGGAGGTCTGAGGAAGTAGGTATCACGAGTATTTTTTCGTAGGCCCGGAGAAAATATAGTACATTACACAACTAGGGTGGTAATACAAAGAAAGGCCGAGATCGCAGAAGTTTGCAGCCCGAGCTGCAAGCGAGGGACGTAAATATGCGATCGAGGGCTTTCTTTATTTCCTCCCGTGTTGTGTACATCATTTTATGTCTACACTTGGCCAGAAAGCGCACTGCACGGCACTTTACGGCCAGGTGTGGCATAAACGAAATGATCAACTAGGTACCTACCGTAAACTCAGGTTTCAATCCCAGGTCCAATGCACTCAACTATGGTAAATTTGACGGAAAATTATTTATTTATGCTTGTATACATTAGTCACTGATTTAGTGGTAGGTACTATTTATTTTTGGATTTTTTGATAACATTTCCACTGTGTGCGATACTATATTCGTACGTACGTCGGCAGACATTTCGGCTGACAAGGCAGATAAGGTTTACTGAAAGACTTATAAAAGGCAGTACCTAACTTGTCAGCTTAGACATTCAGTCAGAGGCAAAACAGATAACTATTATTGTAACGGTGCAACACATCATACCATTTATAACAACCATTTAAGAGGCATCTGTAGGCTATTAGTTTAATTTCATTCTAAACCAACATGCTGAATGTAATGAAATTACATACACAATGCCTTACTTACACTAAAATACAGTAGAAACTTTTCAACCGTTTTCACATCTGGCCGATATGTCGTCGATAATATCCTCTACCCCTTTCTTTCCTTAACGTAGAGTGAAAGAAACAGAGAGTGTCGGTGACGACATATCGGTGTCCTTATCGGTAGGTGTGAAAACGCTCACACTTGAACAGTAATTTATTTCATTTTCTGACAGACCTGCGTTATGTTTAGTCTACTTACTTATATGAAAAGTCGACTCAGGTCGAGCATACTCGGGCCTCTATGGAAGTAGAATTATCACTGCATGCACTGCTATAGCTTGGCAATTTCCTACGTGACACTCCCATGGTCCGCGGGCGACGGGGGCGGGGGTGTTTTTAAGTGCGCGCGCAGCGGGGACCGCCTGAATTCCCGGCCCCAGCCCGACCTGCGTGTCGACTGTGTGTGGCACACAGTCGAACACCCAAGGGTGGTCTGGCTAGCGACCTGGTTCGACCCCAGGGAACGCCACGGCCAACCACCCGGTCCGACTATCGCTACGCCCAGGAGGGGTTGCGAGTTAGTCAGATCAAAAAAAAAAAAAAAAAAAACCGCCTGACAAGAGCCATGCATTGGTAACTCAATAGAAAAGAACCGGGCAGTTTGCTTTGACTGCCATCTACCTTACATTACAAAAACCACTTGAGCTTTTTTTAATATACGTAATTATGTGAATGTAATTAAATAAACAATATATACACCGTGCCCACGAATAACCCGAAAAACTTTAACTATAGATTCTAACAACTATTAGAAGTAAAAAAAGTTATGTGACGGTGTATATGTATATTTCTTGACCTGTAATGAAGGATAAATGGCAGCACAAGTAGGTACGATGCTTAGAAATTTGGCCCAGTTGCCTCTCTATAACCTAGTATAATGTTGTAGTCTTTGCGTTCCCCGCCCCCCGCACGGACCATGGGAGTGTCACGTAGGAAATTGCCAAGCTATAATTTTGTTATTTTTTCATCATCTTGTCAGCGAAGGTGAAAAAAAAACATAACCTCTTCGGATCGGCGATAAATAAAAATATATATATCTCGGGGATCGAAAGAAACGTCAAGCGGTGTCATCTGTCAAAACATGGCTTGGGGCGGTCTGTGCTTGGCCTTTGGCGGGTAGTTATTAAATGTCAAGTCAAGTATGACAAAAGGCTCGTAAACGTCAAGTTGAGAATAAATACGCCTGCAGCCCAGTAACAGGGACATTCTGGTTTCAGAACTCTCTGCGTTTTGTAATTCGTTTATATCCCGCGAGTGCTGTTTTTTTTCTGTTTCATTGTGGGAATTTATGAAAGAACTACTACATCTGCGTGTGTATTTATATAACCTAATAAAATGGTTGGTTATATATATATACATATATATAACCAACCATCCTTGGATGTCTAACACTATAACTGTACCAAAAATTGATGAAATCTGTCCCGCCGTTTGGACATGATGTGTCTAAATTCATGTAATCCCACACGAGTACAAATATCCAAAATAAAAGGATACAGTAATATTTTTTGATTTAGGGACCTGCACACATTTTCGTGAATGTATGTACCGACATTTTATTTTTACAATTCTATAATATTAAGTACATATCTAGGTAATGAATTCTACTGCGAGGCTAACGTCTACTTGTACTAAGTATCACGGATATAATTAATAAATTAACATAAACACACACACACACACACACAAAAAAAACTTAAAAACTGAAAACCAACTAAGTATTTTTGAAGTCCATAATGAATAGGGAATATGCATGATATTTTTTGTTTACTTTAATAAAAGCTCATTAATATAAGAAACAGTAGGAAAAAAATATTTTCGAATAACTGTAAAAATAACCAAGATATGAGCCATCAAAGATTTATCTCTATCTCTTTCTAGCAAAATAAAATATAGTATGGAGTTTGTATGACGGTCGTGTACTATGACGTCATTCATAGTCCATATCGGATCTCTCCGTCTAATCGCTGTCTAATTAGTGCCTTAAAATGTTCATATCTTCCGTATTTCTCGGTCGATTTTAATTTTGTTTTCACTTTATGTCATCTTTTTTACGGTATTTTCATTTTTTGTTAAGAAATGCGACAAAAAAATAGCATGCATATTCCCTATTACAAGACCGGCCCTCGAACAACGACAAAAACGTTGAACTAATTTTTAGTATCTCTCTCCAGATCTATTCGCCACCGGACTAAAAAATACAACGTCTGCTGACAAGCAAAAGTCACTAGGTAACAAATACCTATAGGTACTTAAAGCAAAGCTCGTATCTCAGTATTGATTTACTAATTAGATACGACCTTTTGAAGATCAGTGACAGAACTTTTAGTGAATTTTGATTGTCACCAGGCGATAAGTGGAATGGAGAATATTAGGCTAATATTAGTCATAAATCATCTATTTTTAAATTCCTATAAAAGTTTTCAGATCAACACTATTTAGAACCAAACAAAATCTTATTTGACAAGTTTACCAACCAGCTTAGTATCTGTTTAAAGTCGCCGTCTTTGGCGAACTAAATACATTTATTATTTTACTAACATTGTAAAAAATAATCTAATAAAAAAGATATGTACTGTACGTAACGTATGGAATATGTGGGTATAACTGACAAAATGTAAAATATCTGATCTGTATTGTACTTGCAAAGGTTAGGTACCTAGATAAGTACATTCTAGTATAGCCATATCGTCGCCCCTAGAGCGCATTAAACCTATTGTTGCTGAGTCTAGAGTAAAAAAAATATAATTCAGGCATTACCATATCATCAATATCATCATCGAGCGTATATTTTATTTTACCCAGCTATAGGATCCGATCATACGGCTCATATGGGATAATAATTTTTCTCAAACATGCAATGAAATGTTGACATTACGTGCCTAATAATAGGCCACAAAATACCTCGTTTTCGGTGCAGCTTGACGCTTGGCATGTAATGAAATTTCATACTTACATTGCCGGCCTCATGCCGGCCTCACATTTATTTGGGCCACGGCATCACGGCGTTCAGCCATTAAAAAAAACAATATACGATGTTTGTTATACTTTGCAGTTTTATTTATAATAAAATCGACATGAACATAACAAATAACACATTATAAACAATTTCCAATTATTATCATTTAAAATATTGCATCTAAATATTTGCGGTAAAAATGTATACTGAAACAGTTTTTGGAAAGGAAATCGACAATTTTTCATTCTGTAATTCTATTTTTTGTCTACTTTACTTTTAGTGTTTCAAGAAAATAAAGTTAGATTTTTGGAATATTTTTAATTTATTTAATTGCATATTTGAGAAAAGCACTACGTACATACCTCGACGAGAAATGGGGTTGCCAGCCTCGTAACTATCTGGCCATCTATATGTACTCGGCCGGCAATGTAGTAATGTACTATTGTTAATTAGTGTTATTAATTAGGCGTAATGATTTTTTGAAGTCCGACCGAGCGATGGATGCAATCCAACTTAGTTTGACATAACAAGTAATTAACTGTTTGCTTATTTTATTTTTTAAGCCTTTTTGTGATAATTAATTCCTAAATAATTTTTGAAATCGCTTTATCAAACTTAATTAGGGTTTTGTTAGTTGATCCTGGAAAGATTGTTCAAGTAAATTATTCTGCAGTACTTAAACATTAATCAGCCAGGGGTCGTACTTTTGATGCCGATGACAGGCAAATGACGTCAACCTACATACAGGCTGATTTAGTTAAGGTATAACACTGATTTACCGTTACCGTAAATTACCGGTATCGTTTAAGTTATGAATTAATTACATTTTTTACTTTCATTGATTGGTGTCAATGGTAAAATACATTTTGTAAGTAAAAATGTATACGTCTGTTTTTTTATTTTAACGGAAAATTTTAAATATCAATCGGATATCCGATATGATATATACTTTTCCGAACGTATTTATCCGGTCGCTTCTATATCAAAATGCGTTTCTGATTTATTTTCCAATTTCCCGATTCAATAAATAAGATAACGCAGGCAGACACATCTTGGTTTATAAAATGGCTTCTATCATTGACACTAAGTAATGACAGTAGTGATAAAATTAATTCATAGCTTTTACGATACCGGTAATTTCCGGTAACGATAAATCAATCTAAAACCTAAAATTAATCATGCTGTATGTAGCAAAAAGTACGACCCCTGTATCACTAAGGTACCTACTCCCTGAATGTACGAGCCAATGCAAATACGTTAGTTCTCATGTAATTACGACTCTTGAATCTTAATTTCGCTATCAAACTAATAGTCAAAGTTCCCAAAAAAGTGGTGATGGTTGTTCTGATTTATTCCCGTAATCAACTTTATTTACATTGAACACCGCATTTATCAATAAACGACTGACGTTGCTTGTCGGACACTTCTTTCAATGTCTATGTGTTTTGATAACATTATTGCTCTACAACTTTGAGCGAACAAAAAGGGTGAATTAGAATAAAACTAAAGCATTTAAACGAACAACATATCGAAGGAGTTCAGTAATTGACTTTGCTATTTTCAGTTTTCCCTGGTTTTCCCAATGTTTTCCTGACATAATTTGCCGTGTTTGCCGTCAGTGATCCAAATCACATCAAAATAATTGTTGAAAATGCCGCGAACGCCGAATTTTCCTCCTAATGAACCTGCGAATATTATTTTGATCTACGGCGAAGGTCGAAAAAGCGCCCGAGCAGCTTTAGAGATGTACAGAGAGCGTTTTCTGAACAGGCGAACTCCGCGAAACGCACGAATAATCGTTAATACTCTTCAGCATATTCGCGTAACCAGTGGATAGAACGGTTTGGCCGTCGTACGTAGGTGGCCTGCTCGCTCCCCTGACGTGTCACCATTGGACTTTTACTGTGGGAGGCTGTGAAAAGTGAAGTTTACTCACAACCCGAAAAACAGTGGAGCAGTTAAAAGATAAATTATTACCGGCATCATATGACGTTTGGGTACGTAAATTAATATGGATTAATACACAGCGTTCTCAATTATGTATGAAAAAAAAATTAAGGATTTTCCTAACGAAAGGTATGTACTTAAATAGGCTCCCTAGATCCGATACTAATCGTCAATAAAATATACGCCCGTATAAAATTTACACGCTGTATAGGTGACATCAGAAATAGGGTTTAATTGGCTACTTGACAACTTTTTTCTGTGATATGTTATAGAAACACCTCTCAATAATAGAAATATTAGTGAAAAAACCACTTCAATATCATGATAACTCACCTCACTCACAATGAAATGTTAAAATCACATTTTTAGACTTTCCCAAATAAGTGCCGAAACGCTTCTTATACAGTGATGTCACTACTTATACGTTGTTTGGGGAAATCAATAACTTTGTTCTGCAACTATGTTAAAACTTGCGTTTATCGTAACGGTTTCATAACAAAAGTTACTACCTATACATTTTATGGGTTATTTAATGGTATTAATAGATTTTAATAATTTTATATTTTTAAAATGGACTTTCCCACCCAACTTTGGAGGCTCATAAAAAAAGTTACACGTTAGGTATCAAACTCAAGACTTGAACATATTTCCTTATTATGCTTATTTTAACAGGATCTTATATATTTTTACAAATTTCAGTTACAGTCAAGTACCCAATTAAAGACAAAATCCTAAGCTACCAAATATGCATTATAAAGAACATATCCTCAAAACGTTTGCTATTAGGTAGGTACAGTCGCGGAATGAAAACGTTCGTCACTTTTCGACTCTATGTCAATCACTTAAGGTTTAAAAAAAGTGACGAAGATTTTCATTCCGCGACTGTAGGTACATGATGTTACATTCTAAGAAAAATTGCACACAAAAACATTGCTCGAGTTATTCAGGCTGGGAGTTGGCAACCACAGTGTGTACTAGGTATGTTTCACTCGTAAATATCATGTTTATTTCACCATATATCTTATTTCTTCGCAGAGATAGACTCTATTCATAAGTTCGTTAATAGTATTACATGTAACAAAAGTGATTAACTTCACAATGTTTATAAATACTTTAAAAATAGTTTTAAACACAAAAAATTATCTGAGCACAGCCTAATGTTTGAGAAATAAGGGATACACTTTGCAATTATTCGTATGTGATGATGACGAGACCCTAGTTCTATGCCAAGTACATTAACGCACAGACGCTCCACACGCGACAAAAATCACAAGAAGTTAACATACGACATTACAAAATTGACTACAAATATAGCGAACAGACATGCCCATGCCACCGGGAAACATCGGACATCATCACTAATAAATATGAAATAGAAATTTGCTAGTTTTTCCGGCGATGTAATTAATTGACTCAAATACATTAATAATTATTTAATATGTTAATAATTCATAATTACGTCGGCAGCGGAAGAACAATCCGAAATTTCCCAATGTCATGTAATACACAATTTGAACCAATTTGTAAACGAAAAACAAGCAACTTAATAGGTAGTTACCCGTAGAGACCGCTACGCTACAGTCGCGCGGTTTCTTAATTTTGTACTACGACCACGATTAATAAAATCCGTGCAGTCTGTTTGCTTAATTTTTTACCGTTATGTATGTTTTTACTCAAGTTACAGTTGCTTTCTAATTGTTCACACATTTTTAACATAATCTCGTTTTCAACACAATTACTCATAAAGTGCTTTTGTTTCATTGTTCTTACGCGCGGAACGCTGCTTATTACACACTAGTGCTTTTTACTTTATATTAACGCACTAGGGTTGTAATGTAATTACCGTAAATTGACCAATGAGAGCACGCGTGGGGCTCGGCCGGGTGGATATTATTCCCGCGCCGCTCAGCGCCGAGGTTGCGTAATTGCGTATGTGCGCGCGCACCGCACTGTTGTTAGATAACCCACAAAATAAATACAAAAATAGATATTTTAAATGATTAGTATTATTTTTTTATTCGCAAGTGTGTTGAAAAACGTCGTATAACACTCGTGGGCATTGGTCATTGCAGTCTCGGCTATTATAGCCCTCGCCTTACGGCTCGGCCCGTGCAATACAGCCTCGACTGTAATGACCAACATAGCCTACTCATATCATAACGTACTATGGTAGAACGACTACTTAACTCAAACATCGCTCCGGATGCTCGGCCAGCTGGGCACGTTACAAATGACATTTTATAAAATCGATTGTCTCAATTCCCGGCTCATTTTGCTACCGAGAGCAATGTCCGGGTTACGTGGTAGAATTATACTGATTATTATATTAAGCAATATTAAAAATGTACCTCCCTATGATACGGTTTAGTATCCATTTGGTAGTCCTCATTCGATAGCGCAATTAAATAATGCCGGTCAATGATTTCAAAAGTAAGGATAGCCATCCGAACAGTTCGGAACTTTTTTCCCCGTAACAAAAAATGCAGCTATAAAGACCAGCTGCGCAGTGCACGCGTCGCTTGTCGCACTGCCGACTGGCACTGGTTTGGCGGTATTTTTACCGCCAAAGCGTTGGAACCGTCTGCGCGCTCGCTTAGCTCTGTCCTTTGTAAACGTCAATGATGCCGGTATAAGTAGGTAGTTAAGTTACGGACTAAAGTGACAATAAGTTTGGATTGATAGGCCTCGACGATTCTGACCTCATTTTTCTGTCGAGTTTCCATATACAAGCAGACAAATCTCTTTAAAAGGAAGTAAGTACATTTTAGCAGTGGCACTTTCTATGGAATTTGTATGATATACAAAGTATAACCGGTTTCATTGCCTTGCCGAGTGTATACCAAAACAATTAGCTGTAGAAATTCCCCGCGACTTTTTTTTATTATAGGTATGAACAATGATGTAGCACCTACTGCTTCTCTCAGCCCTTAAAACACCGTGTGTTCCAGATTTAACCGCGCTGTCTGCAGTGGTTTAGGCAATGTGACTTTAATAATAGTTATGTCAGCCATCAGCCAAGAAACTGCTTTATAATGTGCATCATAAGGTTACCTAATTTGCAGCAGGGTCACTTTGCCATTTCCGCTCACTAATTGATATGAACTACTTATCCCAAACTCGGATTCAATTCATTCATTCTTTGAAGATAAAATCCTAATCCCAGCTGTGCGTTAAAAGCATATACCCATCATACATAAATAATTATTTACCTTAGTATATTTTGCCTTCTATTAATTATAACACTACCGATAAAATGCTGTAATTACTAATAAAATTATTAAAAATCAAATGATATGGCTTCATTTCTTAACTTTCATATTGCTTTTTATTCACACACATTTTGTAAAAAAATATATTTCGGTTGATACATTTCTAAGTAATGTATAAACTACATTAATCCATTTACTTATCTATTATATAACGTCATAAGAAAAGTAAGACGTTGTAGAAAATAATGATCGTGTGTCTACGGCGTTAACCTTATACTGAATACGTTATACTCGTATATTATAATATTTATTAGATACAAATTTATTGATTAATCATGGAAGTTCCTGTACACAAAATAATCCTAATAACAAAAAATCCCAATTGTTTGTAACAACTTACAGTAAGTAGGCAAGTTGGCAGGCAAAATGTCGAGTAACCATTTCTTTGGATTGTGCTGTATGCGGTAACGCACGACAATATGCCACTAAGCATAAAAAAGAAACGAATACCGATCAAAAATAAAAAGTTATGAATGCTATAACGTATTTAGTTGAGGGCCAAGCCAAGTTAAAAATATATATATCTACTAGAGACAAAGAGAAGAAAGAACAATGACGATTCTAGCAGCTTCTCAACTATATTTATGTTGAGCGGCAATATTGAGACAACTAGAGAAATTACTCATAGGAATACAAGAGCAACAACGTCGTCGACTCTTGGTCTCTTATTGGTTTTTTTTTAGAATTATAATCAGGCACTGTTCAATTTACAATCATGGTTGTATTTATTTATAGTCATACTCAATTACTATTCAATCGTACACAACCAAAATTTTTATTATCAAACCTCCAGGTACCTACTGCGTGCTCTTTGTCTCTTTATGAATCAACGGGTTCCTCTAAACATAAGTGTACCACAGAGGATAATTCAGTCGTCATTATCCATACCAATGAGCTCGGCTTGTAACCGGCCTTTAGTGCGACAGCAGGCTGTTAAGCAAAGTATTCTGAGAGCTAATCGAAACTGTGGGCTTAAAGAAATCAAAATAACTATTTTCCAAAAGGAGTTTAATATTCCAAGCCACACAACACCGAAGTGTAACATCGGAATCTTAAGCTCCTGGGAAGTGAAGTACTCGTACAGTCTGACTCCGGCGTAGGGCGCCCAACTGAGCCAAAAGGCTGACACTAGTATGAAGCTCATCCAGTGGCTAGGGTTGGCGAGGTTCTCCGCTAAAGCCGTTGCATATTCTTTATCATGTATTGGAGCACCGCTATTCAGTTTTCGTTTCATAGAAAAAATATAGAAGTAATTATAAACAATTGAGATGACACTCGGGCCCAGCACGAGAATGCCAAGGGTGGCGGTGTAAGCGTACGTGGTGCCCCAATCCAGCATACAGATGAAGGTCTCCTTATCAAAATTAGCCTCCTTCTTGTAGCCTAGCAGCGGTGGGCAACAGAGCATGGCCGCCGATATCCATGTGAACACCATCCAGCACTGACTTCGAGTGCGAGTTTGTACCTGAACGTTGTAAGCGACTGGGCTTAGTATTATGAAAACATTGGCACCGATTTAAGGAGAGCTACAGAAGTGAAATCAGCGGCCGTAAAACACCGAATGCCTTATAGCGGGTCCCGTAACTTTTCAGTTCGTCGGGCAATTACTGGTTCAGTATTATGTCTTACTTGGCGCACCAGGGTGCCACGACGCACATTTTGGGAACCACTAAGTGCCTTACAGTCTTTGTGTACTACTCAGTTCATGCCCATTTCCCCGCCATATCACTAGCACTATTTCCACAAAAAAGTTAGTCAGTGGGATAATCGCTTGTTTATGGTTGATATGAACAAAATGTATCTCAATATTTTCGGGATAAAAAAACACAAAACGTGTAGTGCACGAAAGGCTGTAAGGGCTTGCGGAATATTTTTAATAAGTATTTTTTCTCTTAAAGATCTGTCACCGGGGAAATAAACTCATGTTTAATTTAAGTGTTTAACTTGAAGCAAAGATACTTAAGAACTTCTGATCTGAAAGTTGCAACGCGTACTAAGTTCTCGATTCCATTCCATTAGGTACGTACCTCTCAGTACTTACTAACAGCCTTTAAAAGTAAAGGCGCTCGCTCGCTATTCATTCACTTCCATAATCTTCTTAAAGTAGCTCGTGGCACTTTAAACATTATGAGTAATTTTATTTTGCAATTAAGTATTTTAGGTAATGACTAATGTGTTTTTTTTTAATACGATTGGTACTCTCTACTGGTGATTTAAAAAAATGATTTTATTTTAAAATAATTATAATAAAATAATTTTATGATGTTGAACAATCTTTTTTCTTTGGGTTAGGTTTATATAATATTATTATAATATATAAACATATAATCAAAACTGACCTAAATTCTCATTATTATTATTATTTATGTATTTGTTATTTTTTTTCTCTCTCCTAATGGAGGTATCTTTACTATACCATACTCGCGGGCTTTTGACCAAACGAATATGGCATTTTCAGGATAGGGTTTATTTATCTAGGGCTAAGAATTTGCGAACTATTCTACAAGTGTTTAAAATTACTGCTTTTTGTAGAGCAATGAAAGTGAGCGGGTGGACAATTGGACATTAATCATTTTAAGGCTATCTCGTAGGTTGTGTGGTATATATAACTCCTGTGGTTGAGATGATGATTGGAAGTTGGAACGGTCTTGACAGTGTATTATTAAAAGCTGTAATCATTTAAAGTCATGTCTATAGAGGTACCAGCAAAATCTGCTCTACATATAACTTATGTACGTATATGTAGATATAATTAAAGTGCCACGATCTAGTATAGGTTTAACATCGATAAGGGTACACAGAAAAAAATGAGAGTTTGGTGCATAAACTCGTTTTCGATTACACGTGTAAGTCGATTTAGACAGTCAACATCAAACATTGTTACTAACTTACTCGTACGTTAACAATGCCTGGGCATTTCTCCAGAAATATGTCTGCGGTCACCTCATTCATCTGGCCCTTTTTCATACTAAATATATGGAGATAGATGAATGAGTCGCAGACATATTTCTGGAGAAATGCCCACCTACGTTTGCCGTACAATTCGATTGTATCAAAGTATTTACAGTCATAAAGTAAGTACTGAAATCATGAGCTGTGTTTGATGCTGACTATATTAATTAATCATGAGGCCAATAAACAAAGTATGCCATTTAATTTTCATTCCAGTTTATGCGCCAAGCCACAAGCAAAGCAGACAGTATATCGTATGTCGTATAGTCGCAAAACGAAAAGGATCTTCATTTTTAAAGTTATGGGTCTTGACATAACATGTAAAAGTGACGAATTTTCTTATTCTGCGACTATACACGCAAATTTCCATTTACTGTTAATTCTCTTAAACTTTAAGTACCTTCACCTGTGTTTGAATAAAATTTGTATAGCTATAACTTTATTTAGAAGACTGGGGCATGCATTGGTTAGGGGGGAGTGAAATTCATATTAAAATTGTTGCACAAAAGCACTAATGGGGACTAAAATGATATACTAACACTGACATGAATACTACATAGCACATTAAGTGCGATGCGTCTACACTCCTTTCGGACCAGGTAAAGCAAGTGTTGTTAAGGGTATAAAATGAGCTATTTAAATGGAAAATTTACAAATAATTCAAACATTACAATTTCATACTTTGTATGTTAAAAAATATTTTCAAACCTATTGGCTCACCATGCAAAAAACTTTAAACGAAACGGGCCCTTAAGTGATCTAAGGTTTACTGTAAGTGTATAGAGGGGCGTAATCATAATCACTTGCTCTAATGGACCACAGATCTATTATCTATCTGTACTCATAAAACATGTTGTCAAAAGGGTAGATATTCCAACAAATTAAATCGTAATGAAATTTTTTGCCAGATTATAAAGATAATAGGCCGTTTAAAGAATAAAAATAGACACACGTCAATATGGGCTTTAACTTAAAAATAAATTATAGTCTATTTTGAAATTATTAACTATAAAGCACTGGGACGACGGACACCCTTCTTCACTATGTTACAAAACTTAACTCTTTTTAACCGACTTTCAAAATAAGGATGGTTCTCAATTCGTCTGTATGTTTTTTTTTGTATGTTTGTTTCCCGATAACTCCAAGGCAGCTTATCCGGATTGGATTTTTTTTGTTTGAAAGGGTATACCTGTGAGGTCCCATAGCAACCACATCAGGATCAGATGACGGGATTTTGGAGAAATCGAGGGAACTCTTCAAATATTATAGGCACATATTTTATATGGCGATTTGGGAATTTTCCATAGTGTATCGTGCATTTCTTATCCAATATTTGAGGGTTTGTTTAATTACAACAAAGTTTATGAACAAATATCAGAAACTATTTTAAAAGATTAATTGCCTAATTATAATTTACACCGCAGACGAAGTCGCGGGCATAAGCTAGTACTTAAATATATAGAAATTATCCAAGAACCTGGAACAAATCGCTTAGTTTGGTTGGAAGTAGATCGATGTATGCAAAACTGACTCAGATTTTTATTTCAGTAGGTACCTATGTATTACAAAATGTGTCTACATTTTGTAACAAAGGAAAGGATTATTGCCAAGTACCAAGATTAAATAATCCTCTTGTTGTAAGTTTCTCCGTGATGCCATATACAGGGTGTCTGGGCAACGATGTCGGAGCTTTTAAGGGCGTATAGTACTATCGATCTTATCGATAAATCTCCAAGCGGATTTATTTTTGAGTAGATGGTAATTAAATGGCGGCAATTTAAACATTTCAAATAACTGAGCACGGGTGTACGTGGTAATTTTGCCATTATGTGTCCATTATCCGTCCTACAAATGCAAAAAGAGTGTTATTGGATAGCTAAATGTGTAAGCAATCAGGGCAAAAAAATTAATAAAATTAAATAAGCATGACAAAAACGCATTACTTTTACAGTTTTTAATTTTTTTTACCATCCACTAAACAAAAACCACGTGGTGATTTATCGATAAAATCGATTGTACTATACGCCCTTAAAAGCTCCGACACCGTTGTCCAGACACCCTGTATATATATTTTTTTAATAAAGCCTTTTTTCGACCTCTGCGAACTTAGCGTAGTCCGACTAATAACGGTAATCTGACCACATTTATCCATTTCTTCCGACAAAATATACTTATTTATCATTCACTATTATCTTTGTAGAGGGAGTATATTTTATTGTTATTGATACGAGAAATAAGTGATTGTCATTATTGCATTATTAATTGTATGTCTTTCCCGTACTCGAGACAGTGGTGTCCCGGCCTTTTAGGGAGGCATGCGCGGAGCCGAAGCCAACGCGTAGAGGCCCTTTCGCCAATTTAATGAAAGGCAAAGTGTACACCCAGCGGATGCTGTCCCTGCCCGTGTTACGGGACGCACGCAGAGACAGCCCCCGCCAGATGCAAGGACTATTGTTGATTGATAGAATCTAACTCTACTGGGTTAGGGTGGTGGAAATATGGACTGGATACTGGGTTATGGATTGAGACATGATGGCGCCTGTCAGGAAAAGTGTCTCATGGCTTTCGCGGCACTGACAGACCGTGACTTGCCCTCTGCTGATGGGCCCAGTTGCCCCTGGGCCATTGCTCATAATGTCGCTATTATGAGCAATGGCTCAGGGGCAACACCGATGCTGAGGGTGTCGAGAGGTGTGCTGCGCGTCTCCGAGGGTACTCGCGGCGTTATGCCCTTTAACACTTCCACGCCTGGAGCATTATTAGGTAATATTATTATATACCTAAAAGTTGAATAATAGTATTTTAAATATTTTGGTTATTTTATATTTTATCTACTTGCATACCTAATAAAAGTCCATATTAGTTGAGTCTCTTGCGATTTTCTTTGTGTAATATTTTACGCCATGAACGTAGGTATTTAATTTGAATGAAACCAATGAGCGTGTCGTATTAGTACTTTATAGTTAAAAAATAGACTTATAGTAATGCTTGTTATTACTACGGTACTAAGCAATGTTCTAGATATTCACCTTCGTGTGTCTCTTTTAATCGTACAGGAGTATCTAATGGTGAATACATCACTAACACGTTCACAAAAGAGGTATTGAAAAAGATAACTACCGTCGCACTAACCGTCTCATATCGGAGAGGCTTTCTGACGGCCAGGTATCGGTCCACCGATATCCACATGAAAGTGTAAACTGACACGGACCACAAGGTCACTTCGACGTATCCCGCGAGGCGGCACATTAGGTCTCCGAACATCCAGCGGCCTGTAATGGCCGGGTATACGGATAAAGGCACGACGAGCAACCCGCACAACAAATCCGCCACAGCCAGTGATAAGAGGTAATAGTTGATCACCTCATTAGAGAGACCTGGAACAAACAGACTTCATACAGTATCACTATTCGAAATAATCATCACCCCTCTTGAGTTGATACAATAAGGGTTATTAGGGAAAATATTATCTGCACGAGCAAGGCTACCAAAAATATGTGAGCTCAACTTCCTTGCCCAAAGGTACCTAATACGCTCCGTTATTTTTGTTCCATTCTTAACATGTATAAATGTATGGTCTTCAATAGGTGAACCTACAAATACAAACTGCCGGCGTATCAACAACAGGCATCGTCCAAAAGTTAAAGTAACACGAATGAAACTTTAACGTAATAAACTTCCACTCTGATCCGCAACGTCCGCATTATACAAATTCAAATTATGTAATCCATTTAACAACAAACCAATGATCAAAACTGCCGTGTAATCTTACAACTAAGCTAAGTAATAAGGGCAGTGGGCACACGATGATATTGACGACGCCACTAGTCGCACCTAAATGACACGTTGATAATCCCCGGCTAACGGAACGCGGATGAAACGTTTACGAGAAACCTTATGATATTGCGTAATCCTATTCTTTGCCAATAGCCAAAGATACACCTTAAAATGAACTGGGCTTTGAACCAAGTTAAAACTCGTAGGAAAATGCTGTTGTCATTTGCAAACTGAAGCAAAATGTTATGTTTACTGACATTTAAGCATGAGATATAATATGACATTTGTGATTTATAATTTTGTACCCGAATGCCTCTTTAATGTTTTCTTTACATTTTTGGCTCTTAGGTATGTGCTTGCTGAAGGTGACACTGATTCACATCTAATTTCATAGGTAAGTATATAAATAAACTGCAAAGGATTGTTTTCCGTGATATACTATAATTATCTCAGATACCTATCCAGGTAAAGAGTTGGGATGATAACGAGAACAACGCAGGTGAACAGAATAATTAATTAACTAGCATTTACCCGCGTAAATGCTAGTTAATTAATTATTCTGTTCTATTTCCAAATTGGAAATTCGTTGGATTTCCTATTATAAAAAAAACCGGTCAAGTGCGAGTCGGACTCGCGCATGGAGTACAAACTCATAAGTAGATACATGAATAGTTCAAGAAAAACTGTATGGCGATTAGTTTAGTAGGAGCAAATAAGTATGTGTTACGATTTTTGCAAATTTCTCAAAAGCGGTGCAAGTTAGGAAACCGTTATATTTTTCCTGTAATATTTAGGATGACATTAATAATTGGTAATTATCACAGATTTTTCTGTTCAGTACCTAACTGTGAATGGCATGGTATTTCTTTTACGTTTTTCGTCATAAATCAAAAACTACTTATTTAAGGAAAAAAAACAAAAACGGTGTTTTAATTTACAAATCAAGCCCTTTCATTTGATACGCCATTCGATATAATAGCCCTTCTTTCAATTTTCAAAGTCCCGTTACGGACACCTTAAAAAAAAACAAAAAGTAAAAAAGTTAAAAGATTTTTTTACATCCAATAGGCTTGGGTTAGCTACTTTTAATACTATTCCAAATTTAAAATCGATAGCAGCAATAGTTTCTGAGATATCTGGCTGTGACAGACAGACAGACAGACAGCAGACAGAGTCGCACCATAAGGGTTCCTTGTTTACCATTTTGGTACGGAACGCTAAAAATGTAAACTGAATCCACGATTACAATACACTGCATAAATGCCCCTGGCATTCGGGTTTGTCGTTGACTTGACATCGATTGTACCCTTGAAATATGGTAGGTACGAATCAATATATCGCTAGCTAATAGCCCGGGTGTTGAGAGCAGAGATAGCGTTAATCTAAAAAGCCCGCTGTCGAATTTTCAAAATACAGTACTTATTTTCATTTCAAATCTTTTACCTTTTAGAATTCCGTACCCAAAGGGTGCCAACGGGCCCCTATTACTAAGACTCCGCTGTATGTCCGTCACAGGGCTGTATATTTTCAACCGTAATAGGTACCTACCTATAGAGACTAGAAATATTCACAGAATGTGTATATTTATTGCCGCTATAACAACAAATAATTAAAAAAATCGGTTGTCTGTAAAGTCGGTTTACTGACGATAGTCGAACGTGATAACGTTGACCCTGACTTTGACTTTGACTGAAATTGACATTGACTTTGACTTTGACTGACTTTGACTTTGACTTTGACTTTGACTTTGACTTTGACTTTGACTTTGACTTTGACTGTGACTTTGACTTTGACTTTGACTTTGACTTTGACTTTGACTTGGACTTGGACTTCGACTTTTTTCCCAATAAGCTGCTACAATGACATTGACACGCTAAAATGATGGCTAAGTGGCCAGTGTAAATATCTGCCGTTCCACGAATATAATGTCAAAGATTTGTTTTAATAATTTTTAAACTACGATTAAAGCAGGCGTAAAACGGAACTGCCAAAGCAGCATCCACTATTTAAATTTAAAGATTTTTGCCAAACTCAGCAGTGTCTCTTGTCATTCAATAGAGATTTTGACAGCCGTATCTTAGGGAATAAGGGCTAATTTATTAACAATTTGTAAGAAACTATCGTCTTAACGACTTTAGTGCTGGAATAATATAAAGTACCTATTTGACAGGTAACGGCCCTGCAAGGTAACGGCCCCGCAAGGTAACAGCAAATGACGTCACACTTTTTCGTGCGTGCAGCCGGCTTCATCGAATTATAAGACGTTATCACGTCAAAAACATTGAAATGAAAGTAGGTCCCCATTCAAGAAGCGTGTTTTTCTCCGGGTGTCACAGGGCTGTATATTTTGAACCGTAATACCCGTAGGTGGAGACATGAATTTTTCACAAGACGGGTATTTCTATCGATGCTATACCAACAAATAATAAAAATTAAAGGAGGACTCTAATCCAGGTACGTGATTTTATTGTTTTTATTTGCTCTCTTGATTTTAAGCATCATCTTTTCCCCGGGAGCCGCTGGCACGAAATAGACATTAGACGTTCCCATGGTTTGAGTTCGTCTGTGATGCTTTGACAATAAAACATACCTTTGAAATTGAGGAAGGCAGCGATGATGAGGAGGTTGGAGATGACGATAGCGACGCCCATGACTGCGATGACGGCGGCCTGCGTGAGAGATTCGAGCGTGGCCAGAGGACTGTCGGCCACGCTCACTTCCCCGCCCGCGCCGGCGCCCGTCCGTGCGCTCATCATCCTCGCAGGCATTTCTGCACCAAAACCAAAGTATAAGGAAAGAAAAGTAATACCACTCCGGCTCTTAAGGAGCGCGCGAAATCTATTCATGGTCGTGGTGCGAGGCTGCCCAGTGGCGGAGTAATATCCGAGGCGGAATGGTCTACTTTTTGATTTTTCGCCCAGGAGAGGAGGGGATCGGCAGGCACCCCCAGAAATATGAAATGCGGTCCACCGTGTCAGCCTCCAGTGCTTGGCATCCGGGACGGACCGCCCCTTTCCATTTCATTTCTGTAGGTATGTAGACACATTTTGTAATAAAGGAAAGAATTATTGCCAAGTAACAAGATTCAAATTTCCTCTTGTTGTAGTTTCCCCATGTTGCCATATATATATTTTTTAGTAAAACCTTTTTTCAACCTCTGCAAACTTAGCGTAGTCCGAGTGATGGGTCGTTACCGGTAACTTACTAAAGGCGGGAATATTCTCAGTAACCAGTAATATTACCCACGATCGGTAAGATTGGGTAATATTGAAAAAATATTTTGAAAGTAGATGTTTTATTCGTGTTAAGTACAAACAGCAACACACTTAACTGCCCATTAAAGACAGAGCAGAGAGAAAATGATAACGATTGAAAGAGATATATATATTTGTATTATGTCAACTTCAAAGCAAATAATGTTTGCGTATGTGTAATGTGCCTTTGAGCTTTGTCATTGTAGTTATTTGGGCAAAGTTTTTTTTTCCATACTGTAAATAAAGGTTTTATTTCAACAAGACAGGTGAATTTGTCAAAATTATGATTTAGCTTTCAGACGAACGTTGGGATGAAATAAACTAATTATATTTCTAATGCTTTGATTGGTGCTTCATATTTTTGATATGATGCACCAATATAATGTAATTTATATTTATTATTCATTCATTATTTTCCATGAATTCAATAACATGGCATTAATGTCAATAATGACGTTGGATCAGCCATAAAAGAAAAAATATTGTTTCAAAACTCTTTTGAATAATAGCTAATTTATACTCATAAACACACGCACACATGCATAACACGACGCCTTCAAGTGTGATTCTCGTTCTTGCAGTATTTACCATTTTTGAAGTGTATAGTTAACTGTGTTGCTGTTTGTACTAACAGAGTTTACATTGGTGTGATTTTTAATGATAAAAGTTACGAATATTTTTTAAGTTAGTAAATTACCAATCTTACCAGTAACATTCTCAATGTTACTGGGTATTTTTCCAATGCTACCGGTAATATACGAAACTACAGTTTTACTTGAGATTTATTGATCAATTCAGCACCACTGCTGGAACCAGGATTACTTTCATAGATGAGAGTTAACATCCCAGCCAGACTTTGTAGCATAGCAGGTACACTATATAAATAGGTATATCGTATAGAACGGAATCCTCGAAGTGCGAGTTTTACACTTGCAGCTTATTCAATTGTTTAATAAATTACATTACTTATTATAATAACCGTAAACACAGCAGGACTGAGTTACTGAGTATGCAGAAACTTAAGGCGTCGAGATACTTAGTAGTTTAAAGTTTCTACAACTAAACACAAAATTATTTGTTACCTAATTCATTTAATAATCAACCTACCTTAACGATCCATGAAAGTCTCGGTAATCCGTTTGATGCAGCCCTTCATTTTAGTTATTTGACTAGCCTGTGGACAAAATACATAATAAGTTTAGAGTAAATACAATAGTAGATTACACAACTAGGGTGGTAAAACAAAGAAATGCCGAGATCGCAGATATTTGCGGCCCGAGCAGCAGGCTAGGGACGTAAATATGCGATCGAGGGCTTTCTTTATTACCTTCCGTGTTGTGCAGAAAGCGGCATTTCCGTACGCGTAGCGTGCGGCAAAAGCCACTTTTTGACCAGGTGTGGTGTGGCATAAACTTAATTTCGTTATGTATATCAAGTATCTACTATACATGAACATGTCAATCATTCTCTTAGGATCCATTCATTAGATCCATAATGTATCTAATGATATTTTTTTTTCTAATTAGATCCATTACTTGAAAGTGTGGACAATCACATGCAATTTAGATTGTCTCCCTCTATGTACCCTTCGGGAAACATAATCAGTGTATACTAATACCTATTTCTATGAACTATCTTTATTTACTAAGACCCAGTAAAGCTCCATGCTTTAGAACCATCCAATCTGCCGAACACATTCACTGGCTACCTATAATGTATGAATATACCAACTCTCCCACTGGCCTATATCGCAACTGGCCGTTGACCTAACTTTGCCGCTACACCCCTAGCGGCGGTCCTATTTATAAAATACAATTGAAGCAGCTGCTACTTTTAGGTACTTCATGAATTTTATTTCTGTGACTAAATTTTGAGATACATGTCATGGTATATATTTGAATTGCAAGCGCGTCTTAAGACTTAAGAGACCAAAGTCGTTGGAAACGCGCACCCATTCTAGACAAGTCTAGATATAGATATTTTGCGGTCTAACGGCATGCAGTCAACATATATCCCATTAAATTTTCATACGGAAATATTGAAACCTACAATACTCCACATTACCCTTACCTAATTCAATCTGAAATCGTTTTTACTCCACTTATAGGTATTCCACTGTAAGTAAGTAATAAAATTATTTAATACCCCATTACTACATCGAATTCAATTAAAAGCATTGCTACAATTCGAACAGTGGCTGAAATTATTATTACTTTAGTCATAATCATAAGACATAATCTGGATTCCAGAGTGAAAGTATAAAAAAAAATCCAAGGCCTCTTAAGGCTTTGCACTACATGAACTTGAACATTGTATAAGATGTATTATTGTTCAATGCCAAACCTAGTATAATGTAAACCTAAACAAACAAATCTTATAAAATAGACTTTCGTAAGTCTAAAATAGTTACGGCGTAGGTAACTTTGTATTAGTGGGCTAGTTCTTTTTCTTTTATCATCTATTTTCTCCGAGGAAATTGATGAACACCAAAGTAGGTATCACATTTGCAAATATTTTTATGAAATAGCAAATATAAAATTCAATAACTTTCATACAATCAGAATTTAATTTCGAGATTTTAACTAGTTTTACGGTTTAATATAATATTATAAACATAAATTATTAAATAAGTACCGCAAGAGAATTTCATACAGTTTATATATATATCGACGGTGGAAAGAAGAAACCCTTTAAGCGACATTTTGGATAGAATTGAGTTATATACACTCACGGACAATGAATTCGGGTCATTTTCTATGAACAATTATATAGATAGAAAATTACCCAAATTCATTGTCCGTGAGTGTATGTAACGGGCAGCTTGATTAACTGGGCATTATAAATACCAACCGCTCATTAAGAATAAACCAAGCGAGTCGGTCTAATTAATAGATAAATATATTACTTTGGCCGGCCCACCCGACGGCCCGTGGTCCATTTAAAAACCGGGCAAGTGCGAGTCGGACTCGCGCACCGAGTGTTCCGTACAAACTCGTCACGTGGATAATTCAAGATAAACTGTATGGTGGGACAAACTTAACTTTGCTCTTGAAAAACTGTTGTCCCTATACATCGACATATGTCGCGGTTAGTTTAGTAGGAGCAAGTAACTTTGTCTTACAATTTTTCCTGTAATATTTAGGATGATATTAATAATCGGTAATTATTACAGATTTTTCTAATCAGTAACTTCGGAGATAATAGGGGGGAATGGTATTTTTTTAACGTTTTTTGTATTAAATCAAAAAAATAAATATAATTTTGGAATCTACACATTAAGCCCTTTCATTTGATATACCATTCAATATAATAGCTCTACTTTTGATTTCCGACATCCCATTTCGGTCCCCTTTAAAAAAAATATAAGATTTTTTTTCTGTCCAATAAATTTGTGTTAACGATTTTTAACACTATTCCAAATTTCAAGTCGATAGCGTTAGTAGATCCTAAGATATCTTGCCGTGACAGACGGACAGACAGAGTCGCACTATAAGGGTTCCTTTTTTACCATTTTGGTACGAAACCCTAAAAATCAAGGTTTGAGAAAGCTTTCATTTGTCATTTGGATCGGGCAGCAAGGGCGAGCGAGGCACGGGCTTGAACTAGTAGCTGAACTTATTTTTTTGTACCTTTTATCAAGAATTATTTATAATCAGATCTCAAGATACCTAGAAAAATGTTATTTTGATCTGCCCTCGTAACCTAAAAGCTAAGAGAACGTGACTTGAATACAGCGTCTTATATGGCACGTAACCCGACAAGCTCGAGAAGCGGGTCGCTATATATTTAACCTTCTGCAATCTTAAGCACCAGGTATTCAAGCTCTATACATACGAGTAATTGTCTGCTTAACAGGGCCAGCGATCGGTAGGTCGAGGGACATTTCTATCTTTACAGACCGAAGACTGAGACCAAAATAAAGTACATACTTAGTTGGAGCATTCCATGAAAATATTTCGTAAGGGACACCACCGTTTTAATACTTCCGAGAAATAAATTCAGGAAGCTAATTATCAGCATTGTAATATCATAATTCGGCTTTAAGATTGGTAGTGTTTCTTAGCAGCTAAGACGTTTTATTAGGATAGCTGCCATAGCGTTTCGTAAGGCACAAAAAGTTGATGTTTTCATGGAAAGCTCCAGTTACGCCCTACTTACGATTCTTACAAACTGGTAGCGGGATCTCAAAAACCTAATATAGCCAGCGCATATTGTGAAAGAAAAGTTGTTGTTGTTAAAAGTTAGCGTGCCTGTTTAAGTCTGCCTCAGGCATCGTAGTATGAATCACACACAAGATTTTGTATTATATAGTTTCCTTACTGTGGTTCTTACTACCGTCTTGAAGATTAGTTCATCAACGTCGTGATTACATAAGTTTCATTACTGAATTATTACTAATTTACTATTCTAAATGGTGTTAAAAACTGCAGTTGCTCACTTAAAATATCTCCACAGTTCAGTGCCCCAAAATGGCGATGGTTGTAAACAAAATATATATCTATACCTATTAGACGGGCTGTACAGTCAGCGTCAGATAATCTATAGCATCCAAAGCGTCATATATATCGTAACACATATTTGTACCTATCAGTGGCGTGGAGTAAAAGATATCCTTGGGCAAGCCGATGCAGTTTTGGCGTACATTTTCCTTAAGAGCTGTAGAATAAGGTGGTCAAATGCCTGATATTAGGCAAGCCGGTAGGAATCGAGTTCTTTGGACGCCACGCCACTGGTACCTATAGTAATAAAGACGTGTTACGCTATGTGGCGCTTTGTATGCTACAGACTATTTAACGCTGACTTACGGGCAGACAATGTTATTTAGGATGTTTTTATGGAACTGTTTCATTTTCGAAAAACTATACGCATTTGATTTGATATTTTTGTTTTATCAAGCAATAAAAACTTACAATATAAATGAAACCAACCGCGTAAATCAATGATTATAAAGCAATTATTCTGAAGCAGGTAGCAGAGCCTCTACGGTTAGTTATTACGACATATGTTTGTAAATAGCAGTAGCGTGAGCAAATTTTGGGAGCAAAGTAATAAGCGAGTTATTTGTTTCCATAAAAATATCATGACATTCATGAAGGTACTCGTACTGAGTAAGTGAAATTACGAGTCATTCGGCTCTATTATTTGTCTACTTTTTATAATTACATACCTACTAATAGCCTATGTTTGAATTTCCACAGATTTAAATTATCTGTGGAAATCCACGGTACCTACATACTGTGATGCGTCCTGTGGCTATAAATATGTAGATTTATACATATAGTCCATCATTAATAGCGATGGAACCTTACACTTACAGCTATTCATATAAGTTGTGCACTGGAAAATGGTATTTCCAATAACATCAAGAACTGCCCTCGTGTCATATGTAAGCCGGAACCACCCGTACATTGCGTCAAAACTATAACGCCAGGGGGGGACGTGTCCTACGCACCAATGTATAAATGCGCAGTGGAACAATTCAGATGTGAATTGGGTAAGACTGCGATTATTATTTTTTCTGCCATCCGGCCGGCAAGCGTCACCTTGCCGTTTTCAAGATGCCGCTTTCTGGCTCCGTCGAACAGAAAAATAGTATACAAACCTTGGCCAGTAAATAAGAAAGCCTCAGATCACATGTTTGTCGTCCTCGGCTTCGCCTCGGCCGACAATTACATGTTATCTGAGGCATTTCTTACTCTACTGGCCTCGGTATGTAATGTACTATTTTACCGCCCTACTTGCGTTG
Organism: Eudemis profundana; assembly: GCA_947034925.1. NCBI lineage: Eukaryota > Metazoa > Arthropoda > Insecta > Lepidoptera > Tortricidae > Eudemis > Eudemis profundana. Next base: position 37,044,828 of record OX344794.1, read on the forward strand.
TATACCTACTGTTATTAAAATCATAAACCAGTACGATAAATACGATAAGTATGCAAGGGTATTGATTACGCTAGTCTTTTTTCAGGAAACGACTTTAACATATCATTAGTAAAAATTTCAAAATGTCTATTGAGGACACCACCACCGGAATACTATAATCGGAACAGAGGAATCAATTCTCTCTAAGTTATGTGCAGAAGACAGCAAGATGCGGAAAGCCTAGGTGCATAACAGTTGTGCCTACGGTAAATAAAGATGATTGAGAATAAATCATCAGATACTTAATTAATTTTTAATGACAAAACTCAGCTGATATTGACATTGCTCCACCGACAAGAGCCAAGCTCTAAAATTCATGTCATGAATAAATTAATCACAAAGTTCACGACTAGATATAACATGCCCTCAATCAAAATGATCTATAACTATATCTAACTACATATTAGCTTTAACGGCAATCCGTTCCTAATACTTTGATAGCTATTATAGGACCATAAAGCCTGAGTCCTGAACGCGTTCACGACCAAATTACCAAGCTAATTACCCAATCCATGCATGGTTGCATGTTCAATTATCCGTGAATTAGGTACACTTGGTAAGCAAAGCCAGATTTAACCCTATTCCGTAAATTAGATACATCCCCGGCACATGCACTACATGTACACACAATAGCAATACACGTAACATCGAGAGGCGAGGATACTTGACCTACATAGCCGGGATGCTGAAATTCACTGTATAGGTACCTACGACACATATTACCTGCTTAACAATTATATGTACGTATAATGCCTGCATACCTGTGTCGGATCGCAAAGTTTAGATACATTTTACAGTACAGAAAGATTCGATGCCGTGCTTGACTGGAGTAAGAATAATAAACTACTCTTTAATCTGTCGAAGTGCTGCATCATGTCTTTCACCCGTGCTCTTTCACCTCTTAAACAAACATACTTGTTAGAAAACTGTCCAATCGCTCGTGCGAACTCTGTCAAAGATCTTGGAGTCACTTTTAATCCGAAGCTTACTTTTAACCAGCATTGTGATATGCGGGATCGATTCGGTTTTATTACGCGTAAGGCGAAAGAGTTTAGCGATCCTAAGGTTGCGCAATTACTATACACAGCGCTGGTTAGAAATAAGATAGAATCTGCCTCGATAATCTGGAACCCGCATGATTATATTTATAGAAAAGATTCATTTAGGTATGCTGGGATTTAATTCCTTGCAGGTCAAGCGGAGTGCCGAACTTTTGATGATCGTGTGTCGTTGCTTGATTTGGTTACGAGGATGTGTAATCTGTTTGTTCCAAACAACCGTCTTGTTCGCTCGGAGGCAGGGGCACGCACAGTGGCTCACAAGCACTCGCCAATTGTCTGTAGACGGACACCACTTAATCAATTTATTTCCTGCGAACCAGGTTGCGATTTGTTTACGGATATATGGAGCAAACTTCACATAGCAGTGATGCGTTATTGTGAAGCTAATTTATAACATGAAAATGTATACGCTGTTTTTCATGTTTTACTTTATTTTCAAGAATATTGTTGGTATTAGTTGTGTTTGCCATTCTAAGTGTAAATTTGGCTTAACTTTCATATTGCCTGCATTATGTTTTAATTCTGTTGTATGTACTTTGTGTCGATACTTGGTTCTGGTTCTGTTAGTTAATCTTACAATTTAAGTTTGCCAGCGCCTTGGCGTAATGCTGGTGAGTATTAATGTTCATAAATAAATTATTTTACAAGCTTAATGTGATTCCAGTCACTCGGTTGGCCATACTAGCGAAAAGAAGATTCAGACTTTAACAACATCAAATTTGGTTTAAACGTGTTTCATTTCAACCGTTTCATTTTTTCTGCGCAAAACAAAGTGTCAGAAAGCCAAAAATATAATTATTTTGAACAATATGTTTTATGGTATGTTATCTTTATTACTCCTTGTAAAAACTCTTACATGTACTTTTGAATAAACTTTACTTTACTCTACTTTACTTTATATGTAAACCCCAGTGTGTTATTTACCCGCGGAGGATTCCTTATTTGAGAACCATAAAATGTGTTCCTCCGCGGTTAAATAATAGGCCAGTCGGTGGAAATCGAGTTCTGTGGCCACCCCCCCGCTACCCGCTACTGACTTGGTTTAACATTACATCTCAAAACTTTGTTGTTGTAGAACTGCGTTGCGAGACTTGCATCTTTTTTACATGTAATGTTTTTGATGGCATCTCATTTCTTTTTGTAAGTGGTCTTCCTTTGTTTATTACATTCCAATCCATTATATTTCTCATTTGAACTACAAAACTAACTTTGTAATCGCATCTATTTGTATAGGATTACAAACTTACTTATGCAGATTGTATTGAAATTGCAATATTGTAGGTTTTGCATGATATCGCCTATCGGCTATAACAGCTAAATTACTTATGTTTTAAAATTTGGAGCTTGTGGGTCTGCTAGAAGTACGTTAGAATACTTAGAATTATGATGATCATCAGTCAGTCAGTCAGTGACAAAACTAAGGAACTTTGACATGCAATAGTTCTTAAAAACTACACGTTCAAATTGAATGTTATAGAGTCGTAGAAAATTCAGGGTTCTAGCTTTAGCAAGCACAAAATTACAGGAGGCTGAAAATGGCCTGAATTGCTTCGAGAAAAGGATGTTACGGCCGTGCCTTTGTTTTGCTCGACTTGGCGGTGGCACCGCCGTGCCCCCAGATACATCAGAGTAGGTACCATCTCTTCTGTTTATAAATATATACTAATTAAGTTTTTCTTAAAAGTATGACCATGTATGTAGACCATGTAGTATGACCAGTATGAGGTACGGTAGTAAGGTAAGTAAATTAGTTAGAGTTTCTAATTTTGCAATAAATAGTAAAGATGATCTTGTGCTTACAGCGATTAAAGCGTCTCAGATACTTTTGCTTCCTCCGTTTAATCGTTTATTATTACAAAACACTGTCAGGGTTGGGGTCTAGTTTCAGTAGTTCGGTGATTTTAGTCCGGTTCATATATACCGGGTGTGGCCTGTAATATGAGCAAAGAAGTTAAACGTAGGTTCTACTCTTCCAACTAGACAACTTTTATTCAGCGACTTTTAAAAATAACTCGTGGTTTGATTTTTAGCACACTTTAAAGTTTACCCGAACACGCAATGTATTGCGAAATTGATTACGTCTGTAAGGTGACAACATGGTGACAAGATTGACAAGCAATGTCAATTAGACGGATTTTGATGTACATTGAAAATACTAATTACTTTGTATGAAAAAGAGACAATCTAAGGACTAAATATTTTTAAAAAGTGGTTGAACAAAAGTTTTATTATTTGAGGAGTAGAATCTACGGTTTAATTTTTTGCTCATATTACAGGCCACACCCGGTATTTGTTTGAAATGGACTAAAATCACCGAACTACTGAAACTAGGCCAGGGTTGGGTATTTACGTAAGTATAATTTAGTTTAAGAAAGAGTTTTTCCTTTATTTATTACATTCCAACTGTCCACTTTTTGTAAGTGGTCTTCCTTTATTTGAACTGCAAAAGTACTTTGTAATCGCATGTATTTGTATAGGATTACAAACTTACTGTTACACTGTGTGTGTTACTGGACCTTTGATTTTAAACACTTTTATTAAGTATTTTTATAGAGGTAGCCTACCTTAATAATAAATTGTTCTGAATGGATTCAAAAACCAACTTCTTATAGTTGAAAAATTGATGATCAATGTTACCCCGTGAATTAGAGTCTACCGTACTTTGCAATTGTGACTGAAATTGCAATATTTTTAGGTTTTGTATGACTTGATGGGCTAAACACTAATTATGTTTGATATTTGGAGCTTGTGGGTCTGCCAGAAGTTCCTTAGAATTATGATGATCATCAGCAGCAGTCAGTGACAAAACTAAGGAACTTTGACGTGTAAATAGTTCTTAAACTACAAGCCCTATATATCCCTGAAAATGCAGGGTTCTAGCTTTAGCCAGCAGAAAATTACAGGAGGTTGAAAATCGCCTGAAAGGTTTCGAGAAAAAAAATGGTACCGCCGTGCCTTTGTTTGCTCGACTTGGCGGGGGTACTGCCGTGAGCCGTGCCCCTACATTTATCGATTAATTAAATTAATATCGTTGGGAAGTCCCTAGGACAATATTATTCGTACCACAAAAACTTCTATGGCTGGTCATCAATATTTCAAATATATCCACAAAATACATTTATGGATTAATAATTACCTAAATAGGTAAATAATTTCATTAAAACTCAAAAAAGATAGTTTACAGTTTTGTTAGGTATTTTTCGTGCCTACTTTTATTTTTTTGATGGTAGGTATCAGTGGCGTGGCGTAAGCCGCGATCCTTGGGCAAGCCGGTGCAGATTTGGCGTACATTTTCCTTAAGAGTTGTAGAATAAGGTGGTCAAATGCCTGGTATTAGGCAAGCCGGTAGGAATCAAGTTCTTTGGACGCCACGCCACTGGTAGGTATATAGATTTTAGATTTTTTGTTTGTACCTACAAGAAATGTTTCGTGCGGAGCGCTAACGTCGTCGTTAACAATCTTATATTATTCACCAAGTTTTCACATCGCCATTGTTTGTTCAGTTAGCCGCGGCCGGCAGTGAAACCTCCCTTGACAAAGTCTATTCAAATATTTCTTGACTAACTATGTCGTTATGTCAACATTGCATGTCTGAAACGGCTTATTGTGTGGTCTTTGCAAGTAAGCCTGTCAATAAGCCTGCATTCTAAAGTGTCTATAGCTTGGCAACTTCGTTAGTGATACTCCCATGTGTGCTTTTTGTTATGTGTACACAAGTTACCGCCAACAGGAACGGGAACCTCCGGAGGCTGCCTCCGTCGATCGCCGTTCGTGTTGGCGGTAACTTGTGTAAGTAGTTACGGCTACACATAACAAAAAGCACACACTGGAGTGTCACCAACGAAGTTGCCAAGTTATAGTCAATAAGCAAGGCTATACCTAGGTATGTGTATTATTTCATCAACATCATAATCTAATTTTAAATAATCAGGATTCCATGAAGTCGATTCTTGTCATTTATCAAGGCGAATCTAGAGCGGGGCCCTCCATACAAACGAAAATAGACTTTAACGATACCTATTAGTAGATTGTGTCACAAGGGAGCAAAATGATATATTTACGGCGAGGGCGTACATTGAATCCTGAACGAAGCGACGGATTCTACAATTGAATCCCGAGCGTAGCGAGGGATTCTAAAGTAGAATCCGGAGCGTAGTGAGGGATTCAAGTGTTAACGCCCGTGGTGAAAATAATTTTGCTACCTTGTGACACATACTGCTTTTCACACCGACTATGAGGAAAATTTAAATACAAACGCTACCTACCAAAATAACGAAAACGAAATATATAGTTAGTCAAAGAGCATCACACATTTTTAATAAAATGAAATGTGAAATTGTTAAATTTACAGTTCCTTATTATTTTATAAAACGTTTATTACTTTTTACGGACGGGACGAATTTACCACTTCCATATTATATTTATGGCCCTCGCCTGCGGCTCGGACCCCAAACACCTGTGGTCTGGGCCATTCCTTATTATCGACTTTATGTAGAGTCGATATGTAGAGTCGATATGTAGAGTCGATATGTAGAGTCAATGTAGAGTCGATATGGAGAGTCGATATGTAGAGTCGATATGTAGAGTTGATATGTAGAGTCGATATGTAGAGCAATAATGTAGAGTCGATAATGTAGAGTCGATATGGAGAGTCGATATGTCGAGTCGATATGTAGAGTGGATATGTAGAGTCGATATGTAGAATCGATATGTAGAGTCGATATGTAGAGTCGATAATGTAGAGTCGATATGGAGAGTCGATATGTAGAGTTGATATTTAGAGTCGACATGTAGAGTCAATAATGTAGAGTCGATAATGTAGAGTCGATATGGAGAGTCGATATGTAGAGTCGATATGTAGAGTTGATATGTAGAGTCGATATGTAGAATCAATAATGTAGAGTCGATATGTAGAGTTGATATGTAGAGTCAATATGTAGAGTCTATAATGTATGGTATGGCAATGGCATATTCTAAGCAGGTTCAAACTAAAAATACCCTGTAGGTAGTCCTTGAACAGAAAAGTATCACTTTGATCCCTCTTATGAGGGATCAAAATACTTTTTTCTGAATAGGAGGTGTGAAAAATATTTTGTTGAAATGTGGTTCTTTTTATATCTTAATACAATTTGTCTGCGCGAAAGCGCATAAGAAATATAAAGAAGAAAAAAATAATATATATTTTAGTAATAAAGCTTAAGTTTCGAATGATACTACATAATAAATTTCGCTGATCATAAACGGCTTATTTTACTATCAGTGTAAGTAATTGTTATAGTCATATATGTCTGTTTATAGAAAATTTATTTAGATTACAATAATATATGATTACGTCACATTCAATATTACGAGACAGGTCTAGAGAAGCATTAAGTAGGTACCTACACATCTTTTAAGTATCCATATGTACGTATCAAGTACGTATATATCCAGTATATACGCGTGGACCTATAGCGCCTACCTAGGTACTTATGAAGTCTTGCTGACTGTCCTCTGCATCTGGGCCAATTCCTATTCTATTCAGCAGTGACGATGCCTAGAGTTAACTTTTTATGTATCCAAATTACAGTCCCAAGGCATAATATGCGCGGTTAAAACGCTCAGAAATTCGCTCAATTGTCCCAGCATATAAAAAGTACCGTTAATATTGCGTGTCATAGACACTAGACTTGTCCCCGGGGGTTGGTAACAGCGTGTGTGCACAGGTGTATACCTATATATATCTATAGCTCTACGATGTCGTACCTACTGAACTTAATAGAGGCCATGTGCCAGTGTAAGTATGGTAATCGTTTATTATTTGTAAGGGAATTTGTCATACCAGCAAAAAACATAAAAGGCATACATGGGATAGGTAAGTACGTATGTTACAAGAAATAAACTCGCTTAGCACGCATCGCGAATATTAAAACGGTATTTATGTATACATGCGCAAATAATTCATGTGTGTGTAAACAAAACCACAGTGCACCGATTGAAAACCTGCACTGATAAAGCCCGAAATAAAAAAAAATACAGAATGGTGAATAACTGCGGTGGAGGTAGGTACCTACTTAGATATGCACTGTGTTATTGTCGGCGGGAGCAGCGCGGCGCAGGCATTCAGGAGTCAAGGTTAGCTCTGGGAGCTTCGCTTGCGGCCGGGCGCTCCAAGGTCAACACTCACCCCGCACCCCCCAGCCAATCGATACTAACAAAATACTTATTCCACCCAGCTAACACACCATTTACGCCAACATCCTCTTAAGCTGTCTTGAAACGTTTGCCAAAGTTGCATAGGTATTATGCTTAAACAAACAATCGACTCAACCACAAATAACATCAAACCTTTTTTAGGACATCTTGAACAACATTTTGACACAAAAAACTTAGCTAAATAACATTAAAAGTTTACAATGCAACGCAATAACTTTATTTATTAGTTTACAAAAGTTGTTGCATTGTTTAAAAGTTTGTAAAGTGTGGGAGTGGCCCTTAACTCACTTTAAATCATGTCGAAAGCGGTGGCGGGCTGTGTGGCCTGCGGCGCGTGAAGGGTAGCACGTCGCGCGCGTGTCGCTGCCGCGGTCGCGCGGCGGGTCGGCGTGTCGCTGCCGACTCCACGACTGTCACAGTGGCCACCAGCCCGCTGCGGAAAATGCGGCGCGCGCACATCCCCTCTCGGAACCAACCCCTCGCTTGAACTCTCCCTCCATCGATTCATCGTTTAGGCACTTTTTATCACAGAAAGTAAAACCTTACCAGCAAATTGGGTCAACCGCGATTCTCACGCCCTCAAAGGTACCTTCAGAGCGTCTATTACGCCGCCGGTAGCAGTTAGCATCTCCCTTACCAAGGAACAACTCGCTTATGAAATAGAACTTGCTTCCAATCTAGTGCATCTGCATCTCCGATCTAAATGTCACATAGCTTTAAAATGAAACTACATGTATAAAATTTGTTACATATTACATAGGTACCTACCCATATTTTTATAAAATGTATATCAATACCGATCGACTTTTGAGTTTTTATAAAATATACGCTTGACCCGCGGCTTCGCCCGTTTGATCAGCATATATACCTACGTACGCTACGCGTCGGGAACACTACCTACTTTTTCTAGGAGAACACTGCCTGGCCTATAGGATTCACTGAAAAAATTAATTCGTTGCTCTAATATAGGTACATAGAGAGAAAACACGTTTACAAAGATAAGTTTACCTACTTAGTCAAGAGTGAAAATAATGGGGTACCTACTTACTGGTACCCATCTACCCACCTACCAACCATACTATCTCATATAATAAAGACGGACAGACAATGTTACTTTCGCATTTGTAATATTAGTTAGGATTACGTATTTTCATAAACCTTTGTTTGTTTAGGCTTGGAGCCTAAATTTTTTTTGAGTCTCAATAAATTGACAAGGGCTTTTAAATATGTAAGCGTTTTAAAAAGGCTACTAGCTCCGAGAGTCTTGGCTTTAAAAAAGCCAAGGCTTGGAGGCTACCAGAGCTTATTGGGCTTTTAGCCCTTTAGGCGTAGAGATTCGAGGCGAGCCTTAAAAAAGGGCTAAAAGGCTCGAGTCCGCTCGTTGGATGATTAAGGCCCGGTAGGACCTGGCTCGCATTTCACATACAACTAGGGTCGGGCGGAATGCAGATTATTGCAGATTATCTTCGATTTCTAACATAAAAGTATACGTTATCAACCCAAACATGAGAGGATGCCCTGCATGACTGTGAAATCATGATTGTCAGGTATTAATTTTGTAAGAAAAGGTAACTGGTAATGAACAAAATGAAAAAAATGAAAAAAATACTTTATTTTATAGTGTTTTCGCGCTACTTTTCTATCGAGCGAAGTGTTCGCTATCGTGTTCTAAGTGAGAGGAAGCCCTAGATACAGTTCTGAATATTATTATATATGTTTTACAGTGACCTACGAGTCAAATAAGTGCTCTAAAAATGATTTGGAAACTAGGCTTCCGTGCCCGTTTCTGGTCTAGCCTCGCCTTAAGGCCGAAAGCTGAGCCCCCCTTTCCAAGCTATTCCCCACCCCCTCGTAACTAAAAGCGAGGTCGAAGGCCTACCTCGTGTGTACTTAAGTTTTGAGACGATTTTTTGAAAGGCCCAAAAAAATAAATTTTGAACTGGCGGCTTGATAAAAACTTTTTAAATTTAAACGTTGTCAATTAGAAAAAAAATTGGTTCGGGTGTTATTTTTCGGTGAACCGGATATTGAAATATGATCTGAAGGTAATAAATACATTTAGGTATGATCTAAAGGGCCTACAGTCGAAGAAAAGTCTACTACTTAAACGATCGTTTAAGAAAATTAAGACTCGCATGATGTTAACAGTTGCTATGGAGACACGATCCCAAAAAGATTTTGTTTACCAACGAAAAAATCTTCACCGTCGAAGAAAAGTTTAATCAACTAAAGCGATTCGTGCCTCTATTGATGAATGGCCCACACGATTGAAGGCCTGTGTTCAGCACAATGGCGACCATTTTGAATAATTTATATTTTATTTTTACCGTAATAGGTATAATGATTTTTCTTCTGTCTAAATTTCGTTTAAATACGTTAAAGCGTGTTCGAGAAAAACATGATTTGGTTCGTCTCAAAACTTATACGAGGTAACTTACTAAAGCGACAAAGTGGGCCCCTAATAAATCAGTCATACCACCGTAAAGGAAGCATGATTGGTTGTCTTAATTATAAATAAGTACCTAGTATTGTAATAATATCTAAGCTCTAAATTAACTGAAAACGAGATTAATGCAAGATACACGTGAAATTGAGTAGTTTGCCACTAAGGTTTAGTAAAGCGACAAAGTGCAGGTACCCTACCTAGGATTCCTTAGAAAAAATCACTAAACTTTTGATGTTAAAAATAAGGCTTAAACATTACTTTTTTATTTTATTGGATAATCTTTCGTTTTGTATCGTGGTCATGTTGTTGATTTTTCATAGAAAAGTTACTGAGACCGGTTTTTTAGGGTTCCGTATCAAAATGGTAAAAAAGGAACCCTTATGGTGCGACTCTGTCTGTCCGTCTGTCACAGCAAGATATCTCAGGATCTACTGATGCTATCAACTTGAAATTTGGAATAGTGTTAAGAACCGCTAACCCGAGCTTATTGGATGTAAAAAAAATCTTGTAACTTTTATACTTTTTTTAAAGGGGTCCGTAATGGGACTTTGAAAATTGAAAGTAGGGCTATTATATCGAGTGGGGTATCAAATGAAAGGGCTTGATTTGTAGATTAAAACACCGTTTTTGATTTTTTTTAAATAAGTAGTTTTTAATTTATGGCGAAAAGCATAAAAAAAAATACCATTCCCCCCTATTATCTTCGAAGTTAATGAACAGAAAAATCTGTAATAATTACCAATTATTAATGTCGTCCTAAATATTACAGGAAAAATATACCTAACGGTTTTCCTAACTTGCACCGTTTTTGAGAAATTTGAAAAATCTTAACACATACTTATTTGCTCCTACTAAACTAATCGCCATATAGTTTTTCTTGAACTATTCATGTATCTACTTATGAGTTTAGTATACTCGGTGCGCGAGTCCGACTCGCACTTGACCGGTTTTTATTTTAAATTATTAAAGATTATTATGAATAAAGCCATTTTATTCTGTTTGTCTTTTGTTGGCTCTAGACCAAGACTACGTAAATATACATAAGTTTTTTGAAAAACCTGACAGTTACTAATAAAGATACTTTAAAAACGAGCAATTTCTAAAGAAAAAAATTCTCCCCGTTTTTCACGTTCAGGTCAGCAATACTTTTGAACTATCTCCAAATCTGGTTTGATTTTGATAAATTTAGAATCACAAAAGTATGCAGCAGCATTATTTTAATACCAACCACTCCATAGAAGTACCTATGTTTTTTGTTGCCGCAAACTTTAAACAAGATTATCTCAGAAGCCGGTTTTTGTTTGACTAGTACAACTTTAAACATTTAAAAAAAACTATTGAACTTAGAGACTTGATTCTTTCGTCAATAGATAGCTTATATTATGTAATTTAGGAACTGCTAATAACTCCATACCTCCAAAGCGGGCCGTTTTCCGCTGCACCATCACTATTTTTATCCCTAGGGTACTATTTGGGTTCTATTTTTTGAGATATAAAGCGTCTCCAAAAACAAAGCCTTTCCAGAGATACGAGCGGTGTACGCCAGCTCGACGGCCCAGTAGCGTATACATCGTGAACAGGCCTTATATTACGAAAAGTTTAAGGGTACTATTTTTTTTCACCTAGGTATTTCGTCGGTACTATTTGGGTACTATTTATTGGCAGCATCAGATTCTGGATATCTTTACGGTGTACGCCATCTTGACGGTCACATAGATTGTAGGTACAGGCCAAAATATAAACTACGAGTAAAATTAAGTAGCCTGCGACTTAATTGGGATACAATTTGGCTCGAATGCCTTGAAAATAGTAAGGTCAATTTTCAGGCCCGATCGAAAGTTGTCTCACTTATATAGTGTTTGTGTTTCTTCTGTCAATTGTAACTTGGTTGAAGTTCCTTTACTAATAATTCGTCATACGTGGCCAAGTGCCTTAGACAAAATGCAGGCGAGGATGCTTTTTAATGACTGAATGCTACTTATATGTATTTATGTACATAATATACATTTATGTAATGTAGAACTCTAGAAAAATCATGTTAAAATAAAACTACAATAATTTTGTATCTAATTTACAAACGCGTTGAAATAAGTACTGTTTAAATGTAACCCGGTCTGACAGGGTAACTAAAACATCAAAGCTCCAAAATGCCGAATCAAATGCGACGAAAATATCGTTCGTGGCTATGAAAACCATTAATAACTCAAGTACGGCTGCTTTTAGGAAATTGCTTCCCATTCAGGCCATCACTAATGAATGGAATCACTAAGCTCAAGTACTCAGTTTAACCATAGCCGGACTAGCACAGCCGGCCCCGACTGCGCTTGTCGCGTAACAGAGCATGATCCGTCACTTTCGCTAATGTATGGAAAGGGACTGCCAGTGTTTGTCGCGCGACAAAGCGGTCGGTAACCAGCGGCCCGCGAACCTCCCTGGCTATTTTGTACGTAAAGGTCGCTATATTCAAATTGTACACTCACCAACTTTAATTGTTGAGCCATTTGGGGTTCACCTTACAACAGTCGTTTCATAGATTGTGTATTGCACGACCAAATCCCTCTGAGACAGTAGTACTACCACGGAGTTCAACTGGTAGCACAAATGATACACCTTAAGGTCATTAGTACTACCAGTAGTACTAATTACCATAATGGAGGACCGGTAGTACTACTGTGCCGTAGTCTGTTACGTTCATTGCGAGGAGCAAAGAGACGAGAAAAACTATTTTCACGTAAACTCCATTACTATATTAACATTACTATAATAATAACATATACGGGACTTAGCCGCGTATAAAATAAACTATAATATATTTATTTACCTCAACGTTTTGGACGTCACATCGCGTCCATGGTCTCGAAGGGACCAATATGCGTATTGATGGGGGAATATTCGTACCTATTGATCAACCTTATTTTAAGCTTTTTTTAAAGCATCTTTACCTATTGTATTCTATGCCACACCTGGCCATAAAGTGACTTTTTCCGCACGCTGCCCGTACGGAAAAAGCCGCGTTCTGGCCAAGTGTAAGCATAAAATGATGTACACAACACGGGAGGTAATAAAGAAAGCCCTCGATCGCATATTTACGTCCCTCGCTTGCAGCTCGGGCCGCAAAATTCTGCGATCTCGGCCTTTCTTTGTATTGCCACCCTAGCAGTGGCGTGGCGTAAAAAACATCCTTGGGCAAGCCGGTGCAGATTTGGCGTACATTTTCCTTAAGGGCTGTAGAATAATGTGCTCAAATGGCAATAGGCAAGCCGGTAGGAATCGAGTTCTTTAGACGCCACGCTAATGCACCCTAGTTATATAATGTTACTATTGTTTACATCTGACATGTGTATCATATGTACTACCAGAGGGGACCGACCAAATTAGGCTGAACAATTAAAGTCCGTGAATCGCAAATTATTAACAAATTGCGGCCCTCGTCAATTTCGTTAGCTACTATGTGGCCCTTGGCTGCTAAAAGGTTGCCGACCACTGTACTAGATGTACAGATTAAGTTGACAATTTATTTCGGCATATTGCGTTTCACTTGGGGTTTATGCAAATGGGAAATAGAGTAAGTAAATACATAATGTATATTGGGAGGGTAACAACAGCAATAAAAATCTCTTAAATTTTAACTGACAGCAGTTTATTGAACACAAAAGCATATGGTGCTAATTAATGTAACATGCGATTAAATAAAATAGGCTTAGGCCTTTATTACGTTCAATGACATACAAATTGATTTTTCTCTATTGAAAAATAAATGGGAATCGAATAGGCAAGTTGACTGTCAGGTCAAATGAGGTACTTTATAGGAAAATATTATGTTTCTGTGGAAAATATATAAATATAACCAACTCGTAGTAGATAGGTACATTGTTTCTTTCTTATTAAAATTTTTGTTATTACTAGAATCAACTGGCCTAAAACTCACGTTTAGACGAAGAAGTTTTCATTTTACTCTTCACACATTACAGTAAATTTAAACAAGATCCTAGTTTGGATACTTAAAATAACATCAGCGGGCAGAAGCCCTTCAGAGCCTTCAGATCCCAAAACAAAGATAAAGCGTGTGATAATATTCATGAGATGGATACAATATGATTACAAAGTAGTGATATAATAAAAAACGTTTACAAAAGTAAAAAACCAACCTATTCCTAAATCTATAAATATAATATCCAATTATCCATATTATAACTATACATACACATGAATTAACTTACCAAAAATGAATTACGTATAAGTATAATTGCATTATGTCAACTTTAACATTGTTCAACTAAAATAAAAGAAAACAAGATTAACAAACGAAACACTAGGAGAAACTTTGGTAAAGTTTTTAACGCCATGGACACAGGTGACCTTATAGTCGTACCGATTTTAAAATCGCTTTGGAACACCTCAAATAAAATTGATTAGGTACCTAGACAGTTTTGTAAAACCTTCGTGGATATCTGCAGATATCGCTACGGGTAGCGACCAACATAAATCATATTAACATTCAAAAGATTGAAGTAATAGATGACAAAGTACTCGTCACATGCACATCATTATATCGAAATAAAACAAAATGTTAACGTAACTTATGTGCGCAAAACAAACAAATGTGCTACATCTTTGGTCAATGAAGAGAGAGGCTCGGCAACGAATTTTATATTCTCATTGTGATAAAAGATCAAAACGAGGATATATGTGTGTAAGCGGTTTCGCAGAAATGTGGTACGCAGGTATTTTTTTTAAGCTTTTCATTGAAATAATAATAAGGAAAAATGCAACGAATCTCGCTTTATAGAATGTAGCATTTAACAAGAAAAAAGTGATGTGATAGCACAATATTAAAGTTTGACTTTAAGAGTTTCCTTGGCACTAGTATGTTTCGTACCACAGGCTATCCATCCATAGTGTCCTTTTTTATAACCTGACTTGACCTATGAGCCTTACTTGCTCTTTGATAGGAATCCTGACCAAGTTGGGAGGCTTATGAACCTGCAAGCAAGTTCGCTAACCGCGGCCACTAGTGACTCCATGGTGTCCATCCCCTCAAGCATACTTTGAGATTGTGAGGACAAAACAGGTGGTTTACATGGAAATTCAGTCCTCCAAAATTTGTTCGAATGTCATTGAACCCGTTTATTTTTTTAACGTTGTACAGGTCGATTCATGAAAACTGGCGCGAGATTTGACAGAATTTCTATGAAAATAGCTGTCACTCAGTACAAATCTCGCGCCAGCTTTCGTGAACCGACCTATACTGTCCTATCAACCAATTTTACTTGAGGTCAGTACCACATAGGTAACTACTAAAATATTTATTACATATAATGCAAAGCGTCAATTGAGTAAATTTCAAAATATTACTGACTAGTAAAAATTTGTGTCAATCGGTAAAATAAACAGAAAATAAATTGTACGTACATATACATAATATAGGTAATACTTTCCCAATTAGATAGAGTAGATAGATAGTGAGTTTGAGTAAAAATACGAAAATATAAGTGCTACCGCTGCGCTGTTCTATTTTATCGAAAACTGAAAACGAGGGCGCTGAAGTAGTAGCAATTATTATGGTGAAAACTCGTTTGATGGTCGATTTTTCAATATTTTGTTTGAGCCAAATACGAAATCCTTACAAAAATGCGAATATTTTACATATTATACAGTAGCAAAGAGCAAGCAGTTTCAGTGTAGCAATAAAAAATAGTTTTAGCTTAGCCTTAGGAACTGTTTTTAAGTTAAAAAAAATCTTCGATTTCGTTATCTAAAACTCTGTAATTACTTGAGTTTACATGTACCGTTTACGATTATATCCAAGAAAATATGGATTGTCCTTCAAAGATCTGTCGGTTTAAGCGAGAGACAATAGATAGAAATGGTTACCGAGACTTGGCAGACACGAACGAGGTTCAGAGAAGAGGATTTTTATGAGCACCTGTCATATTCGACTACTATAAGGTAAACTACAGAACTGTAGATTCATCGGAACAAAACGAGGACATTTACAGAATATGCAGTGGCCTACGAGTATTTCATTTCTTCTCTGATATATTATTAGGGTCTAAACAAACTAATTATATAGATTTTATCCCCTGAAGTGGGCTAATGCTGTTAAAGAATACAATACCATTGAGAGGTTAACCGCAGATTAGGATAACGAGAATATAGTTTCAGAAAAGTATAACTGCCTTGAAAGATTATTAGATTATAGATTCTATTTACTAGACAGTAAAGTGTAAATGCACTTATAGATAACGGCGATCTTAACTTGTTTAGCATTTCACATTCACTCGACGCTCGCAGGTGCGTATTCCGTAGAGAAAAGACTTGGGGATACTATGAACTTTCAACGGATTATCGGTTCTATGACCGTAATGATAAGGTGGTAAATGCTTTAAAACAAAAAAAATCCGTTGAAAGTTCATCAAGGCAGTTATACTTTTCTGAAACTATATTCTCGTTATCCTAATTTGCGGTTAACCTCTCAATGGTATTGTATTCTTTAACAGCATTAGCCCACTTCAGGGGATAAAATCTATACCTACGTATATTTTTTTGAGTGTAGTGTTGTCGAATATACGACTTAATATTGCATAGCCGTTGAATATATACTTTCAGTTATCATTATCAACAATCCCGCTTTGAATAGGTTATTGATTTACGCGGGCTCGTTTTCTGCAACTCGACATGTTATAATGTGCCTAGACTAGACTAACCGGAATAGTGGCATAGTGGCACATATGTAAAATATAAAATCGCCCTAAACAAAGTAGTGCTAAGAAGACAACATCCGTCCGTCCGTTTATCGATAAATATACCTACTGATGGACTTTTACACAGAGACTGTCGAATTGTCCAGCTAGCAAAATGACCAACAAGAGGAAAAGGGTCAGCAACAAAAGTTATGAGAACATTTCATACAAATAAGTAGTATAAGTTGGTCACAGGCCAGTAGGCATGCGTTTTTATGGATAACTATCATAAAATCATAAAAGAAATGTTTCAAAACCAAGGATGAAAATCTTGATTTTTTTGTGTAGGTTTGTGTGTAGTCATATAAACACAAAAAAATTACTGCGGATTCAGCCATTTTGGTAAAGGGATAGCTACTCGTAGAATATCCGCGTATGGTTTTAGAATACTTTTCGTCCGCGACGAAGTAAAAAAGTACAGTCGTTATTTTTTTCATCTTCTTTGACGAAGATGCAAAGGTCGTCTAGTTTAATCAAAATTATGTACAAATGAGATGAAACATATTTAGATAAAAAATATTTTGTTTATCGACCCAATTGTGGTGTTAGTATTTAGCTAGATAGACAACTCGATAGAGACTCAATTTTCTCGCTAATATCACTATATCCTAACTACTATCACGCATTATTCGATCGCTCATAATGGGTCGATCAACTTTTTTTTGTACCTCGTTGCTACAGCTACGTCCCCCGGACAACTCTTTAACAACATTATTTCTATAACTTTTCTACAGTTAAAATTCATCATACGTACATTTTTGTCGTAGTTGTAAGCCCGTTATTTTATGGACTATCTCCTAAAGACATTAGTAGTATATACTATACCAGTTTATTTAAGAAACTCGACACTATTGTCTCTTGGACAATGAGACAGAATAACAAACAAGAAAAAGTTGATAGACCCTAATAATAAAATACAATGGAACTTAATAATATGTATTATTAGTTATATACCTTTACGAATGCAAGAAATAGTTAACGGTGTCGTCCATTAACGCCTTAAACAACTCACTACGAGATAGCCGCACTAGAAACCAGAGAAAGATTTTTATAATTGTGACGAAATATACAAACACAATACAACTCAAATAAGCACCGCTTCTATGCGAAAAATATTATAAAAAGATATATGATATTCGCCAGAGATGTAAAGTTTTTAACCTGCCTTACGGGGCCAAACCATTCCACAGGCATATTTCCTAAAGAATTAGACATACGACGAAAAGGTTCGACGAGACTCTAAGATCTCTTTATTTATAGCTTCATAAGGACAAAGTTGTTCACTTGTTCAGTAAGCGTATGATGCTACGCTTTGTCGCGCGATAAATAAATGATAAAGCATCCGTCACGTTCTGACAAATAGTGTGTGAAAGTGACGGATGCTTAATCAGTTATTTATCGCGCGACAAAGCGTAGCACCACAAGCCTACAGGTCTCTTCTAAGGATTCTTTCAATAGAACTGTACCTACTGCCGTAAATAACCTATGGAACTCGTATCAAGATGAGCGTTTTTGGCTTAGCAGGAGTATATATATATATATATATATATATATATATATATACTATGAGAAAACAACTGTTATGACTTTAAGAACTCACACGTAACAAATAGCCCTTGTAAGTAATATCCCCAATTTGTTACAACTTCCCTTACGTCAATGGTTCCTAACCTTTATTATCAAATCACCCACATTCTCATGGAGATTTGTATTATTAGCCCTCCAAAAAAATAGGTGTTAATGCTTATTAAGCAGAAACTGCTCAAAGTAAAACGGCTTAAAACATTCATGCGTATTACCCCTGAGAAAACTTCGTTTTACCCCTGGAGGGGTAATTACCCACAGGTTCTGAACCACTGCCTTACGTAATCTAAATAAGGTTCTTACTGCCTTTGTCTGTACAGTCGACGGCACACATGTTACACTTTTCGACCTTATTTCATTGGAATAATGTCGAAAAAAAGTAAACATATTTCAGCCACTGTTCATAAAGACCAAACGAGAGATAATGTCAAGTGTACATAAAGTTCATACTTCTGCAACATTACAACCAAGAGGATGAATTAGTCTTGATACTTGGCAAATACCTTTCCGTTTGATAAGTATGTATGTATATAATGAGTCTATATACCTACTGAAATAAATATTCAGGACAGTCTTGCACAAATCGATCTAGTCCTAACTAAACTAAGCAATGCTTGTATAGGGAACATGCACGAACTATATAGCTGGCAGCACTAAACGACAAAAGAGACACGGGCGGACAATAAAGGAAACTATCGCCCGTCAAATCAACCTGTCAATGTCAATGATAATATGTAAGTGACAATGTCAAATATATTAAGTCGTAGCTACACTGACGTTAATCGTCCCTCAACGCGATAAATTAACGTTATTAACGGCGTTTTCGTCAATGTGGCCCCAGCATGAGAGGGTATATGATTTAGATTGGCGGCACCAGTTGGCAGCACCCTCGTCGTGCACGTTCCCTGTACATATACAGGGTGAGAGGGACTATACCGACATACTTTAGCCATGAATTCCTGGTGGTGTGACGAGTTAATAATGTTATATCAACATGGGTCGAATTTTGTCATTTTACATTAATAGTCTTATGGAACAAAATAAATCAATAAATTCAGCCCCTCGTTATAAACATGTCCTTACTGGAGGAAAAGTTATCAAAAAGAAAAAAAAAGCTTAAATGGAAACGAAAGGTAAAATTTTTGGCCTCGTAGTCGCTTACCATCAAATACTGCGAAGGTTAATTGCTGTTTAGTTAAAGGATTTAAAAAAATTAGTAAAACTATCTTAGTCACATTTATTAGGGCTTGTTACACACTTGGGAGTTTTCATTTAAAAAATAATGAATATCTCTGAAAGCAAGCGTTTTTCGACTATACATCACATAACTTTTTTTACTCCTAATAGTTGTTAGAATCTATAGTTAAAGTATGTCGGTATAGTCCCTCCCACCCTGTATAGTCGCCATCAGATATATCGGAGCAAATAAGGCGCTCACAAACATCTGAACACGACTCTATTGTCATGGCGTTAGAGTGCATGTTCAGATATTTATGATCACCCTGAAGTGTATAGATGTATCTGATGGCGACTGTGCATATATAAATACATATAATACTTAAATACATAGAAATTATCCAAGACCCTGGAACAAATCGCTTAGTTTGGTAGGAACTAGATCGATTTGTACAAGACTGACCCAGATATTTATTTCAGTAGGTATGTAGACACATTGTAATAAAGGGAAGAATTGTCGCCTAGTACCAAGATTAAATAATCCTCTCGCTGTGGTGCCCCCGTGTTGCCATATCTTTTTTTTAATATAACCTTTTTTCGACATCTGCGAACTTACCGTAGACGGACTATATCCTGGCTTAGTTGATTTTCCTAATATATTTAGGAGGACAAGCGGTACCTGTTAGTTACTTGCTTTCTAGTAGTTTCATATACAACTGCATTCAACTCGCATATACATTGTAAGTTACAATGTGTTTGTCCCTCTTCCAGTTTCATTGAACACCTACTTGAAGAAAATTCGTTTATCATATACGATAAAGTAATTACGAAGAGTAAAATAATTAATAAAACTAAATGTGACAAACTGTGAGTACTGCCAGTATATCAGAGCACCATTTGCACCTAGATGATTTGTTCAAGATTTATGAAATGTTTGTTCCTTCCATCTAATCCATATATTTAGATCCTTCAAAACTTGCAACTTCGGTGAAGCGTACATTAAAAATTCAACTTAATTGAAGTATAATTATTTAGCGTGTAGCTCCCAACGAGAGTATTTAGAAATCAGAAATCCACCAGCTGGCAGCAGGGTGGCGAAAGGTCTATTTGGCAGTAGATGTCAAAATCAAGTGGTGTGATTGGTGGATCTTGACGCCTACTGTCAAAAAGACCTTTCGCCACCCTGCTGTCAGCTGGTGGGTTTATGATTTCTAAACACCCTCATTGACATGAGCACATGCCAAAACAACCGTCTTGTTTAGGTTATTTATACTGAACTATTTTATTGATTTGCTTACAGGTTCTGCATCTCTAAACTACGAATTTTTGTATTATTCGAGTAAAAATATAAAGTTCACAATTGTCTTTTACTCTAAGGACTAAAACAGTTGTGACAAACTGTTTCTATAAGGATTATTATGACTACGAAAACTAAGGCAGACCACGGGCATAACAAAAGGAGTAATCATTTACATTACTAATCTTAGAAAGAATTCAGTCGTATAATTTTAGCTTCTGTAGATATATACTTAAAAATTAAGTCGATATTTAAAAAAATATCAATCAAGTGAGTGCTATAAACAATTTTGCATGGTCGTTGAGTAGATCGGTGGATTCAAGCAATATTATTTTATAGTATATTCGAGACAATTATATGCACAACATTTAGAACTAACAGTACGTCTAGATTCACGCAAGGTATATAATATGTATAGATAGCACGTTACTGTATAAGACGAGTGTTCGAGGTGGTATCAGATCACCGCCACCGCTCGTACGAACAACCTTATAGCTACGGTTATTCGAACTGCATGAGATTCGCCGGTAGTGGCTTCACCATTTTGTTTGTCACTTCTTGAATCTTTATCCACCATTGCATAGCTGCCGAATCAGAGCCGGTTCTGAAAAGGTACATATTTTGTTAATGCTTGACACAAAGTTTCTAATCAAGACGGAGTTAAAAGCGAGAAAACACTCCAACATCAGGGAAATTAGTTCAGTGTAAAGCGGAACTTTAACCGGACGGAAAGTCGGTAACTGCGTCCTTTTTAGGGTTCCGTACCCAAAGGGTGCCAAAGGAAGAACGGAACCCTATTACTAATACTCCGCTGTCTGTCCGTCTGTCACAGGGCTCTATCTCTTGAACCGTAATAGGTAGAGACTTGAAATTTTCACAGAATGTGTATTTCTATTGATGCTATAACAAATAAAATCAAAATAAAATGAAAACGAAAAGGGGGTCCCCATACAAGAAACGTTTTTTTGTCGGTCTGTCACAGGACTCTATCTTTTGAACCGTAATAGATAGAGACTTGAAATTTTCTTGGAATGTGTATTTTTACTGTCGTTAAAAGATTGATTGCTTAATAAAAAGAAAATTTAATCCAGAATAAAAGCGGGACCCCATACAAGAAACGTGTTTATATTGGCATTTTTTGCTCGATTTTAATAATGATAATAGGTAAACGCTTGATGTATTCACAGATGTATATTTCTATTGCCGCTATAAAAAAAAATAAAAACAAAATAAAGTTAATAATAAAAGGCGGTCTCCATACGAGAAAGGCGTTTTGGCGCCTTTTGCTCGTTGGCGCTACGGAACCCTTCGTGTGCGAATCCGACTCGCACTTGTTATTTTGTACAGGAAACATCAGGGCTCAGCAGAAAGCTCGGCGCGACAGGTTGATACAAAACTTCACATATGTACCAGGAAATCCTCTGAACGACAAATCTACCTACAGTACACATGGCATGAAATTAAAGTTAGCCGTTGCGGCGATCGTTGTACGATGTATCACGCCATCTACTATATTTTTCACACCTCCTATTCAGAAACAAGTATTTTTCAACACACTTGCTCATAAAGTCGCTCTTATTTGGTGGTTCTTATGCGCGGAACGCAGCTTTTTAAACACAAGTGCTTTTTACTTTTCATTGCCACACAAGTGCTGTAATAACCGCCAATTGACCAATGAGAGCACGTCGTCGTGGGGCTCGGCGTGCGGATATGATCCCCGCGCAGCGCCGCCACCACCAGTCCGCCACCTCGTGCTGGTCCATGAGCAGTGCCGGATTAGCCATAGCAAGAGTAGCAAATGCTACGGGCCCCGCGCATTGGGGACCCCCCCCCCCGCCCTCGTTATGTCTTTTGTCACGTATAAAATTACCGGTCAATCGGTTTTTAAGCATATCTAAGAGCAACCAAGCGCCTCTTTGAAGAAATGCTACATGCCCCGCGCTGGCTTAATCCGGCACTGTCCATTAGCGCGCCCGCACTACACCGACACCACACGACGAGGTGACGGTAGACGAGGATAGATAAACCACTAAATAAATATGTACAAAACAGAAATTCTAAATGATAAGTATTATTTTTTATACTCAAGTGTGTTGAAAAACGTCGTATGACACTCGTGGGCATTGGTCATTACAGTCTCGGCTATGCAACACAGCCTCGACTGTAATGACCAACTCCGCCCACTCGTATCATAATGTACTCATAAGAGGGATCAAAGTGGTACTTTTCTGTTCAAGGACAACAGGGTGTTTTTAGTTTGAACTTTGAACCCAGTTAGAATATGCCATACCATAGACAGCTTTATTAGTATATTACACACAGAGGGCGGTATAATAAGGAATGGCCCTGATCACAGGTGTTTGCGGTGCGAGCCGCAGGCGAGGGCTATGAATATAATATGGAAGTGGTATTTTCGTCCCGCCCGTAAAAAATAATAATCGTTTTATAAAATAATTATAGACAATAAATTTAACAATTTAACATTTCATTTTTAATAATAATGTGTGATGCTCTTTGATAAACTATTTATTTCGTTATTTTGGTAGGTAGCGTTTTTATTTGAATTTTCCTCATAGTCGTTGTGAAAAGCATTATGTGTCACAAGGTAGCAAAATTATTTTCACCCCGGGCGTTAACACTTGAATCCCTCACTACGCTCCGGCTTCAATATACGCCCTCGCCGTAAATACATAATTTTGCTCCCTTGTGACACAATCTACTATGACAAACGCAAGTATTCGTATTATGGTACTCACTTGAACTTGTAGAGCGTCCCGTGTTGGTGTATGAGCTGGAAGGAGTCGGACGACTCGCCGCGCGTGGCCGTCCAGCTCTCGAGCGGCAGCGTCTTGTAGCGCTCATCGCGGAAGTCGGCGCGGCTCGAGCTGCCGGACAGACAACTGCTACACTCAGACCATATGTGTCAATAACACGAATTAACTCGACTCGAATCATCTCACGGTAATGATGATGAAATATGTTTCGGAAAAAGCCCCTTTCTGGCCAAGTGTAGACATAAAATGATGTACACAACACGGGAGGTAATAAAGAAAGCCCTCGACCGCATATTTACGTCCCTCGCTTGCAGCTCGGGCCGCAAACATCTGCGATCTCGGCCTTTTTCTGTATTACCACCCTAGTTGTGTAATGTACTATTATTTCATAGCTTTTGCGATCTGAGACATTCTTTGTTTTACCGGCCTAGGTAAGTAATGTACTATTCAATGCACCTATTTTGATAAAAAGTGCACGAGTGGTTATGAACAATTACCCAAATCGCTATATATATATATATATATGTGTGTGTGCTAAAATGTAAACGTAGTTAATTGACTACTTGCGAGGCCGGCCTCGTCGTCTTTGGCAACTGGTTGTCTAACAAGAATATTCAATACTATTCAGCAACTGGTTACCAAACTCAGTTCAGGGAAAAATTACACGTACATTAAAAAAAGCTCGCCATCTCTGCCCTGTGGCATAATAATTAAACGTTTACGGCCCGCCACGCCTGCGTTGGTATTATTACAATATCACTGTTTACGAGGAAATGTGATGAAAAAATGTATTCACTCTATTTTAAACAGTACTGAAAAACTAAATAGAAGAAGAAAGTTAAAGGACTCCCGAAAATATATTATTATATTATGACGTTTTGTTTATTTATTTCTCGTTCATATTATACGTAGACAAATATATATTATTTTATTTATAGATTTGCCAACAGGTAGGTACAACACCAAAATTATATTACATGAAGTGAATACATAGCATGCATGAGTGTTTTATCCACTTATAGGCAAATACAGCATGCATTTTTTTAAGCCAACTATACAAAGTGAAAGAGACGCACTATATATATTTATTACACTGATAGGTATAAAAATAAAACTATAAGTACATAACTAATGTGTAAAATCTACATTATATTTCTGGTGGAGGAAGTTTTTAAATTTATACAGTGTCATCGACAAAAGGTCCACCCCAATGGCCTTGTATAATTTGTTGTGCTGCTTGCAAATTCTTGGAATGACACCGTGCGATCCCAGGTTTGTTCTACATATAGCTATTGACTGCAAAATGTCGGAAATTTGCTATGAGGGAGTAATATTTGGGCACAGAGTAACTGACTTAGATGATGTAGACTTATAGACAGGTTAAATGGGTCATGATTAGAGACCGGATTTGAAGTAGCGATCTCAATATTAATATGGATATGACTAGTGCAATTTGTTAAATACATGTCATGTTGGTTATATAATGTCTTAATTTTTACTGTGCATTGTGCAGAAGAAATATTATAGAAAAAGAACTTAAAAAATAAACTATTTCAAAAATTAAAAAACGATGTTTTTATTTATTATCACCATAATTTTTGCCCAATATTTACAAAAGTTTCCAAAAAGGTTTTTACTTTTGTGTTCCGATAAGTTACATTATTTTTGTGTGTAGAAAAAATAATAAATTATACCAGTCATATTCATATTAATATTGAGATCGCTACTTCAAATCCGGTCTCTAGTCATGATATAACAAGAAACTCACCCCTTGAAAGACTTAGGGCCAAAGAAGTCGAGCTGTTGGCCCTGCAGAACCAACCAGTATCGCTGCCACGACGCTAGGGAGACTTTCTTCCCGTCCCTCAGCACGATTTTTCTTCGTACGAAGCCTTCGTACAGACATTCCGAACCTTCCGCCTTGGACGGGTCGCTGGGAGCAGACATTGAGTATTATTTTTTTCACAATTAGATCAAAATCATCGGCAGTTTGATAATATTTTACTTGGTATCTTTAGCACAACTGCACTCTTTTCTGGATGACCTGCCCAGTTTACGAGCAATCAAGGCTAGACGTGTAAAAATGGCTAGAAATGTGTTTCGACGTCCATTTATTAATAGACGCTAAACGTAAAACGACCTGAGGAACTTTTATTCTAGTATTGAATTCACTAAGTAGGTTAGCTCATCGCCGCAAAGAAACCGAGCTCCGCGGACTAAATGCGGGGCAGAAATGACGCAGCCGGCGGGGAATCTCTAGGAAGACCAAAACCAATAGCTGACATACAACGCCCTTGACCAACTGACCTTAAAGCTCGTCCATCATTCGAGCTAACACTAAAACCCCCAACATCACAACCTTATAAAATAATAAAATATAAAATAATTTATTTCTGTAAGTAGGCCCTCAAGGGCTCTTTTACATGTCTTTCTTACATTCTTTTATCTTCTTTTTTCCTTTTCTTTTGGAGCTTCGGGTAATGACCTTCTGGTGAGAAGAAGCGCCGGAAGAAACTCACCAGTTTCTCTTTTCATACATGAGATTTCATTAATACATTACGTTAACTTAAAAACTACATTTATGCCACACTTGGCCATAAAGTGGCTTTTTCCGCACGCTGCGCGTACGGAAAAAGCCGCTTTCTGGCTAAGTGTAGACATAAAATCATGTACACAACACGGGAGGTAATAAAGAAAGCTCTAGATCGCATATTTACGTCCCTCGCTTTCAGCTCGGGCCGCAAACTTCTGCGATCTCGGCCTTTCTTTGTATTACCACCCTAGTTGTTTAATGTACTATTATAGAGATGTAAAGGGTCTCTCTATGCGTCCAAACAAGACAAATAAAAAATTGAATATAAATTGATACTAAAATTAATGGAGATGTAAAGAGTCTCCGTTGTCAAAATATTATGTTTTGGAGGTGTAAAGGATCTCCAAACGTCAAAATACAAATTGAGAATACTTATTTACAGAAATGTAAAAAAATCTGTGACTCACATGATGTAACTAGAGAAAAACATATTTTCTTAGAGATGTAAATGGTCTCTAAGTGTCAAAACAATTGGCAAGTACAAAAACAGAAAAAGACAAAATCAAACATTGTTTTAAAATATATCTATTTCAGTCGCAGTTAATCCCACGATGTTTCATCATTCATGTAGTCTTGTGTGCTGTAATAAGCCTTAGACATGAGTTTACGCTTTACACAAATCTTGAATTTGTTAATAGATAATTCAGTTATATTCCCTGGCAGCTTATTATAAAAACTTACACAATTACCCATGAATGATGTTTTTATTTTATGGAGCCGAGTGGTGGGCACTGCGAGCTTATGTTTATTCCTAGTATTAATATTATATATGTCACAGTTCTTCTTAAAATTCATGATATTCTTATGTACATACATAATATTCTCATAGATGTATTGACAATGACAATTACATTAATGTCCTTAAACTTATCTCTTATTTAATATAATAAAACTTCAATGATTATCTCATATATGTATCTCTCTATAATTATCTTAATGCTAACATTCAGTTACATACATGGACATCATTTCATGAAGTTATAAATTCGAACTACCGTAGCACGTGATATTAGGAGTAGAATGACTTTAATTGTTAAGAAATAGCATACTTTTAAAATGCTTATTAGTTTAACAGTTTTTGGTAAAAAACAAAAGGTTATAGGTTACTAGCTGAAAACCCGGCTTCGCCCGGGTAAAATGTAAAAAATTACAAACCCCATTTAACCCTTTCACCTCCTTAGAAATAGCATTACCAAGAATCTTTTCAATTAGGTACATTTTGTTATTTATCTTTCGAAGCCTTTTATTTTTAACCGACATCTAAGAAAGTGGGTTCTCTATGTAGTTATGTTTTGTTGACATTGAGGGAACATCACGAATATTTAATGTATTAGGTATGTAATTTATATACCAAGTTTTACTTTCAAATATCTGAAATAACAGATTCCTATTCATAATTTTACCCCTTCTAGAGCCAAATCCTATTTTTTAAGTCTAATTATTAATGTCCCACTGAAGCTGAAGGGCAAATCTATCCCGCTTGCAATGGTTCTGGTCCAAAGGACCACCCTGACCAGCCGTTAAAAATACGTCTAGGTTGTCCTGCTATTTTCACCGTGGCATGCTACGTCCTCGCCACCCAGCCTGTACCTCAGGCTCACCCCACCCCAACATGGTCTAAATATTTAATTTAAGCCCTCGTCCAAAATATGACGGTGAATTACAAAATATGACAGCCGTCCCGGTCCCGAGCTAACTTTGGACAGCCGTTAAGAAATACATTCAGGTCGTCCCACTATCTTCGCCGCGGCCTGTTCTAGCGTCGTCGGACTGGCCATATAGTTAAGGTGGTGTTTTCCAGTTTTTCTAGCCTAGTTGTTGTTATTGGGCCCCGGACTCGTGGGGAGTCGGAGCCAAGTCCGGTCCTGTCCATTCAACATGTCACACCCAGTTCGAAGCCAGTTTAGCCCGCCTATGTGGATACTTACTACAGACGTGGCCGGCGTAGTCTTACTTCAACCTAAGGGGTAAGCATTCACATCAGGGGTTTCCAAACTTTTTTCCCAGAGGGCCGTACAGCACCTTTGAAAATGTCGCGCGGGCTACATGACATGGTCGACTTGAAGTTACGTATAATCTTTTTCGTCCTGGGGGTGCTGTGTGTCTCACATCTGTAGGTACTTTACTGTGCAGGCAGGGGAGGCTTCTATACGCGGGCCGGATGAGAATGCCTCGTGTGCCGGATTATATAGGCCCTCCCGCTCTGTCAGTTTTTTACGCTTACTACGTTCCTGATTGGGTTTGATTGCTGCGTGCGTGATTTG
This sequence comes from Eudemis profundana, assembly GCA_947034925.1. Taxonomy (NCBI): domain Eukaryota; kingdom Metazoa; phylum Arthropoda; class Insecta; order Lepidoptera; family Tortricidae; genus Eudemis; species Eudemis profundana. The sequence goes on from OX344794.1 coordinate 37,073,000, forward strand.
ACAAACCTTAAATTTTGTCTTATTAATTTTACCATGTTCTTCAAAAACTACGGAATCATCTTATGGAGGTAAAATTAACCGGCATTGTTGCTCCCCGTAGGTAGAAAATAAATTTTTGAAATCATATTTGAACGTTCTTATTCCTACCTCAAACATGAAAAACTCGTAAATAGATGCGTGAATATTTTAAGAAAAACTGTATGGCGCTTAGTTTAGTAGGAGCAAATAAGTAAGTGTTACGATTTTTCCAAATTTCTAAAAAACTGTGTAAGTTAGGAAAACCGTTATTTTTTTAAATAATATTTAGGTTGATATTAATTATTGACAATTATTACAGATTCTTCTGTTCAGTAACTTCGAAGATATGTATTAATAATGGAAGGAGGGGAATGGTATTTTTTTGAACTTTTTTCGTCCTAAATCTAAAAGTAAATGCTTAAGAAAAAAACTTAAAATGGTATTGGAATCTACAAATAAACTCCATCCTTTTGATACCCCACTTAAAACAATAGCACAACTTGAAATTTTCGACCTCCCATTTCGGCCCCCTAAAAAAAGTAAAAAAAGGTATAAGAGATTTTTTTTATGTCCAGTAGGTAGCTCAGGTTAGCGACTTTTAAAACTATTCCAAATTTCAAATCGATCGCAGCAATCGTTTGAGATATCTGACTGACCTATGAGAGACGGACAGACAAACAGAGTCACACCATAACGGTTCCTTTTTTACAATTTTGATACGGAACCGTAAAAACATTCAGACCTGCATTATTTTTATTATGGTCGAATATTTCAAACGCCTGGTATTTTTTTTGTTTTCACCTAAATGATAAACATTGATTTTCAAATTTCTATCTTTGTACCAAAAACGGGTATAATTTAATTTGTTTTTGATGTCAGAATAAATTTAAGAAAACTTAAAAAGCCCCTACAGAGTTTCGCCCTAACTTACCACTTCACCATCAGAGGGATTAAAAACAAATGTGCCTATTCCTTTTTTTTCGTTTAGAAATTTATCTGACACCTTTGCCAACGTTTGTTACTTTTTTTGGGTTATGTGTCAATAATATTGTACAATATTATTATATTATTTTTCAGTTATGTCAGTAACTTATTAATATTTTCCCGTTTAAAGATTGTTTTCTTTGAAATAAAATTATGGAAACGTATGATTATTCTAATTAAAATAAAAAACGGGTTTCTTACCCATGCCAAGTATGTACAGCCGCGCCCGCAGTTATATTATAGTCGCATGCTACGTACCCCTGCACTAAACTGTGACAATTTCCGAACGAACTCGAATTGACGCAAGCAAACATGGCCGACTGTTTTTGGTATTATTCGCATTATTTTACATCTTTATACGCTTATTTCTGCGTTATACGAATTTTGCGAATATAAGTTGTCGATTCGAAAGTGTTATTTTTTTACGCTTTAATTTTTGAGACGCTTTTCGATCAGGTCTACCGTAGGGCCCGGCTAAATTATTAATATAGATAGTTTGTAAAAAAATGTTATACCAATAAACATGTTCATACATAAACCGTAATACAGTACTGTATATTTATACTTATACATAGAATAATAGCATGTGGGCGCACATCGTCATAAGCGCGCAACATCAATTTACTGTCTCGAACATAAACAGACTTCCCGCATACAGAAAATATTGTTTACAAATATTATGAGAGTTTAACTTTTCTCTGTGAGATACTGAGCGTATTCTCACCGATATAGACACCGAATTGTCGTCGACACTTCCTGTCCATTTTACCCTACGGCGATAGAGAGAAAGGGACACATAATGCCAGGCCGATGTCGTGTCGACCAATGAAGAAACGCCCAATAATTGTTGACTACTTCATCAAATGTATCCAGTTGATGCTACTCCCACTCAGTTAATACCAAAGACACCGACCATAAACGACCACTTTGCCGCCTATACATTTTATATGACAAGCTCGGTTCGGTCATTTTCATAGTTTTAGCAGAAATCATGGCGCTCGTGACTATGGATCTGCTTGGTATTTTATGCCACACCTGGCCATAAAGTGGCTTTTTCTGCACGCTACGCGTACGGAAAAAGCCGCGTTCTGGCCAAATGTAGACATAAAATGATGTACACGACACGGGAGTTAATAAAGAAAGCCCTCGATCGCATATTTACGTCCCTCGCTTGCAGCTCGGGCCGCAAACATCTGCTATCTCGGCCTTTCTTTGTTTTACCACCCTAGTTGTGTAATGTACTATTATAACACTAAGGCTTACCTGTGCGGTAGCGAGTGAGATAGTTTATCCCCTGCCACTGAGCCAGGAGACTCGAGCAGCGTGTCGTCCAGCAAGTTCACCGACCCCGCGGGCGTCTTCTCGTCTGTCTGGCCCTTGCCGAAGATACTGCAAAAATCTTGCATTTTTGAACATGTAACATTGCAAACAGAATTTCTAACATAGTTAATTATCTCCATGCGAATAGAGCACGCAAGATAGTTTTTTTAAAACTATCTTAAGAGCCCGATTTCTTCCTCTAGTATTAGTAGTTTTTGAATGTTTAGTAGGTACGGTAATGGAATACTGAGCCTTCTTTAATCACAATAGTTCAGTCAAACTTTTAAGACTAAAAAAGGCTCAAGACGTTTAAAAATATTATTGGGAGTTTTAACAATTCTGATATTCAAACCTAGGACTATAAAAAATTGATTCATGAAAACCGTCCAAAAAACTCAATGCTACAGGTACTCTGGTACTGTAGGCTTATGATGCTGTGCTTTGTCGCGCGATAAATATATGATAAAGCATCCGTCACTCTCACACACTATTTGTCAGAACGTGACGGATGCTTTATCATTTATTTATCGCACGACCAAGCGTAGCATCATAAGCCTACTGAACTACTGTGACTACGTTAAAGTAAGTTCCGAAATAAAGACTGTTGATTCTCTTATCAACGATCGTGCTAATGCTGGTCCAGTTTAGGAATTTACGCCCAGATATTCGCTATTTATGAGTATTGTTTTTACAAGGTTTTATGCAACTTGCAATCTGTTGTCCGTTACAAAATTTACAAACCGTTTTTCAACCTAACCTAACTTTTTCAACTAAAATTTAGCATACTCGGTGATAATGCAATATTTTACGGTACCGGGGCCGGGTTGCTGGAACTGGAATACTTTAATGACAAATGCTTGTCGAATTTGGACTCATAATGTTTTAATTTGTACACATGATGAGTAAGTACTTCCCATTAAAAAATATGTTTTTAAAAATTAACACTTTATTAAGAGTTAATATAACTAGAAAACATCTAAGAGTCAAAAACTTCAGACTCATCAAACAAAAATTTGCCTTGCGGATATCGAACCCGTCACTACTAACTAACCGTGTTATCAACACAGAAAAAGAAGACTTACTAAAATGCATAGTATATTATTTTCTGTAAAGTAGTATTTTATAATTTTTTATAAAGACTGTGGGAAGAGCCGGCTACTCCATTTCATGGCATATAATTGTAGCAAATGTTTCTCTTCCGCGGAACTAGGTACAGTGAAAATAAAATAAGTTCTTACCTACTACATTTGACCTTATGGCAAGACCAAGCTCCTAAGACCCACGGTTACTATTAATTTTAAATAAAGAGTTTTGAATTTGGTAGAATGAAAAAAAAAACGATAAGTAATATGGGGCTTAGGAGGATAAAATGTACGCGTTCAAAAAAAAAACATAATGGGAAATAGTTCTCAAAATCAGCTATATGTTGTTATTTTTAAGATCAATTTTGCAAGTGATTTTAATTCTATATTAATGTATTAGAGTTTGATGCTTGTTTGTTAAATCATCATGCAAAAATTACCGAACCGATTTCTATGAAATAGAATCTAGAGGGTGCATTATGACGCCGGTTAAAACGGTAATAGACACATTTAAGTTTTTTCACCCCCACGAACAAAGTTACAAGCACTCTCTAGTTTGTATTATAATATTTTTAATTGTATAGCACAAACATAATGAATGTCCGAAAACAAAAATGGGTGAACGTGCAAATAGTGTAATGGTGCATCACGTCAACTAGTCTATACGTGTAGGACAACTAACAAGAAACTCGCAATACAACAATCTGTCTACAAGGAAATCATAAATGTGGGAACAGTACAAGTCGGTTAGAATTAAAGTAGGTAATCAAGCTTTTTGCATGCATGCGTTGATGAAATTCTCTTTTGACGGCTTTTTAAGACATAATCATACTTTACACATCAACGGTAGGAATATTGTAACACTCAATAAATTATAATAACTGATAAAATCTATTAAATGACGGACAAACTGCGCTCATTCCAATACTAGATTTTAGAAATACCAGATTCTCGATATAATAAACATATGCTTAGAGTTTGTCGCCCATGCCCAAACTACCGCATTCCAACTAGATTATAAAATCGTAGGTTACTCGAGGATCTAAATGATTTTGTTGGATATATTATTTTGGGAATCTGGTATAAGAAGAATCTGATATCAGATTCTCCATTTATCTGGTATTTTGAAAACTCTGGTATTCTGGGAATGAGCGTTTTCCAAAAAAAATACCGGGGTAGCTACTTCCTCAAAATATGGACTTGTGAGGTTTTTTTGGCTCAGAATCGTTAGTACTTTCGAACCTTATACGAAAAAAAAAGTGTCCCAATTTTTTTTTCCATTACGTCACCATTTTGCATAGTGTTTGTATGAACGTGACGTAGTGGAAAGACAAAAATCCCATACAAATTTTGGGACACTTTTTTTTACGTATAAGGTTCGAATGTACTAACGATTCTGAACCAGAAAAACCTCAAAAGTCCATATTTTGAGAAAGTAGCTACCCCGGTATTTTTTTTGGAAAACGCTCGAATGCGGTAGTTTGGGCATGGGCGACAAACTGTGTATATATACAAAAGATAGGTATTAAGTAAGAAAATCTTAAAAGATAGATTAAACTATCGAAAAAATTTAAACTTACAATAAAATGCATTAATTTTCGGTAGTTTATAATCTATCCATCGAAAACCGTCAAATTGCAAACCTTGCTCGCTGATTGGTTGAATTATGTGCTCCGCGTCGCCATCTTTGGTTAGTTGTTATCGTAAGTCATCGACGGCCGAACGTAAATAAAGTGCACAATGATGTGATGATTTCTACATTTTGACTTGTTTTCTTAAACCAGCTATCCAAAATAAACTCAAATTATAGTGAGTAATGAAAATTTTTATGAAATCAGTGAAGCATTCAGTATACATAACTGTTAGAGAGATACTACAGACTTTTTATGGGCCGATAGTTTATTTAATCGGCCTGTTAATCAGTACGAAAGTGCGCATATTACACAGATATGGATTTTCTTTTATTTATCTTCTCTATTTGTTTCCTAGCTGTATGGATGTAGAACGACCCACCGCCAAAACCGACCAATCAGGGACAGTTTACAATATTACGGGTGATGAAATCCGACAAATTGTAAACTCTTGTCGGTAAGTGCAAGGTCGTTGACAATTTGACGGTTTCTGATGGATAGATTATAAACGAAATGTAATACGTTATATTGTAAGATTTGTAAGCCGTATGGTACAGTTTACAATTTATCGACAGTTTATAATCGGACGAGTTAGATAAAAAACTGACGGTGTTCGCAATTTTACGGTGACATATACATACATACCAATTTTAAAAATTTGCTTTCTAGCTGCAAAAGTGCAGTTTGAAGGCAGTTCTTTTCCAGGTGAAATAACTGCGTCAGAATTGGAAACCAACTGCGCAGTCCGCTTGCAGTCGGCGTGCAGTTATTTTAAATGCAAAAATCTGCTTTCAAACTGCACTTGCAGCCAGAAAGCACCCAAAGACTGCTTCGGCCTTTAGGGATATCGGCAGACATATCCTATCGTAATTCGCATCGTGTGTCCTCAATAATCATCGTCCCCCGCCCCCCGCGCGAACCATGGGAGTGTCACCAACGAATTCGCCAAACTATAGTGTAAAAAGTGAAATCCAATGGAATTCCGCCACGTGGCCGAACCTCATATATTTTTGGTCAGCCTTTACCCGTAATCTATATAAAGGGAGGGATAAACGAGTACTGGATAAAGTGCAAACAAGATTTCAAGATATCGTTGAATGAGTGAGTTTCGTTACTACGATATGTTAATTTTAGTAAGTAAATGTTTACTGGAGATTTCATCCTTATCATATGCTTATCATTGACCCTATCGATTCATATAATAAATTACTGAATGTAATTTTTTGCATTTATATTTTTCGATTCATCTCAGGTAAGGTGTTAAAAGAAAACTGAGAGTGTATTCACGATTTTTGAAAGTTCTGCTACTTTGAGAAGTTCGTTTACTCCACGCCTTATTTAATTTTTTTAGTTATCCTATACATACATTTCGATCTTATATTCAAATCGTTACATGTGACAGTAGTAGAACGGAGACTTTAATAAAATGATTTATTGGCGGCTGCAATATTGTAAAATATTATAGGTACAAAATGCTTGATAGTTACATATGTATATATGTTGTTTGTATTATGTCCAAAGAATGTAGGTATATGGACAATCAGAAGTCCTGTTCACGATATCATTATCGCTATGGCGCAAGGGCAATTATCAATAAAGTATTTACTAAGAAGAACCCAATTACTAAACATATATTATGACTAGTTGACTACCTACGAGTATACTATATGTAAAAAAAACGATGTGAAAAGATAAATAAAAAAATGCTGACTGAAAAGTATTAATAGTACATGTTTTATAAGATTTCATCCTTAAGTAGTTACTTTTAAATATTGGGTATGTACGGTCAGCTGGAGAAAAAAGGAATACCCTTGCCATACTATGAATATAGGACAAGGGAGTCCCTTTTTTCTGCTGCTGACTGTACAAGGGAAGTATTGATAATCAAATTTAATAAAAGCCATCATATTTTTCCACCTAAATCGGCTATTTGACAACTGTGTTTGGGGAAATCAAGAACTTTGTTCTTGTCCAACTAACTATGTTAAAAAACCTTGTGCTTATCGTAACGGTTTTAAAACAAAAGTAACCATATATTTTTTATGGAGTATTCAATGGTATTCACAGTTTTTAATATTTTCATAATTTTAAAATGAACTTTCTACCCAGCTCTGCAGGCTCATAAAAAAGCACTTTACACGTTACGTATCAAACTTTAACATATTTCCTTAATTTGCTTAATTTAAGAGGATCTTATAATTTTTTTACAAATTTCGGTTACAGTCAAGTACCAAATTACTTTAGCTGTTCAATATTAATCGACAAGGTTCGGATTGGATAAAGTAGTCCACTAAAAAGCGTACGGAAATGAGAATTTGATATACAACCGCAATATAGCATCATTTATACAGATAGCAGGCAAATTAGCGTGCTCTTGATGGCATGACCTGCTATCCTAAAATGGCATCACGATTGCGTCATCAGCCAAGTACGCCCATCCGCTCGCAACACCCTGTCTATTCCACCTACGTTTATATTACTAAATGGTCTCGTTTAGCAAAATGGGAATAGTAGACAATAGTAGGGTAAAGGAACAAATAAATTAGAAGCTGCCAACTCTAGCTTCTAATTTATTTGTTCTTACTTTTAGAGCTATAGTGGCAAAAGTCTTCCTAACTATTCAATTATTTGATTTGAATCTTAAAATTTCTAGTAGCTGCCTGAAAAATTATTTAGTTCAACAATCATATCGCAATATACTAAGTGTATACAAAATAATTTATCTTTGTTAATGTAGTAGGTACCTCCGTGTCCGTCAAGATAGCGTACACCGTAAAGATATTCAGAATCTGATGCAGCCAATAAATAGTACCCAAATAGTACCGACGAAATACCTAGGTGAAAAAAATAGTACCCTTAAACTTTCTGAAATATAAGGCCTGTTCACGGTGTACGCTACCGGGCGTCAAGCTGGCGTACACCGTTTGTATCTCTGGAACGGCTTTGTTTTTGGAAACGCTTTATATCTCAAAAAATAGTACCCAAATAGTACCCTAGGGCCCTACAATTTCATTTCTCTAGCTATCGTAGAAGCCGAGATATAGTGAGCTCTTTCTATAAGAAATTCCCGGGTACGCCAGCTTGACGGTGTGAAATTTTTGTACACCGTTACGTCATGGAATATCTCGGCTTCTACGATAGCTAGAGAAATGAAATTGTAGGGCCCTAGGGTACTATTTGGGTACTATTTTTTGAGATATAAAGCATTTCCAAAAACAAAGCCGTACCAGAGATACAAACGGTGTACGCCAGCTTGACGCCCGGTAGCGTACACCGTGAACAGGCCTTATATTTCAGAAAGTTTAAGGGTACTATTTTTTTCACCTAGGTATTTCGTCGGTACTATTTGGGTACTATTTATTGGCTGCATCAGATTCTGAATATCTTTACGGTGTACGCTATCTTGACGGACACGGTACCTCCTACATGATGATCACACTAATACCTATTATAAATGTCAAAGTTTGTGAAGATGTTTCGATGTGTAGATGTTTGGAGGTTTGGATGTTTGTTACTGAATGACGCAGCAACAACTAAATGGATTGAGCTGAAATTTGATATGCAAGTAGATACTACTTATATCCCGGTTAACGGTTCCCTTGGAATAGTAACGAGAATAACGCACGCGAAGCCGCGGGTAAATACAGGTAAATTGAAGATGTTCCTACACTCCAAAAGCAAAGTTTGGAGATGTGCCGTTCCTGTCACTGTCATTTAATGTAAGTAAGATGTATGTGATAGGAACGACACGTTACGTAAAACCTTTGCTGTCATTATTAACTACACTGTTTCATATTTCTGCCATTACTAAATAGTTAGGCTGAAAACTATAACAAACCCCATGCCTTGCATAATGATAAGGCTAAATATTCTAGGACAACACAACACATATAATATATATTCCGACCTACGTTAGATTTTGCACTTTTTTACAACTTAGACTACGTAGATATACCACCTACTTCGAAGCCAAGTGATGTTCAACTCAATAATCGACAACACACTGCAAATGCGTACGAATTTCATATATCGTGAGAGTGAGAAAAATGAAAACACATGCATTATGTATAAATATAGTCTATAATAGTAACCCTCCGAATATAAATCATACACTCTCAGCGTTTGTGTAGTCTCCGGAAAAAGCGCAACATAATTAAAATATTATTACGTACTAAAGTAAACTATAGTTGTACCACTTAATTCAAAGTTTATTTTTACAAAATATTAATGAACCATAAAAAGGCATTTCGTTAAAATTGTAACATTTAAGGAATAAGTAAACTCCTTAACGAATTAGTTATCCACGCAGTTGATATTAGCTTGATATTTAATAATGCGTGGAAATATTCTCATTCGTGATAATGGACCGCAAAATACTGCATTGAGAGTACTGTGACTTCGACAAGTTATCAATAATATTGATATATCATAAAAAGTTTTTATACAACACGTGACGTTGTTTTGATTTGGCGACTCATATATGACGCACTTCCACCCCGTCACATACGAGTGGAGAGTATAAGCGGCACAAATGACTACGAACGTATCTCTCCACCTCCTTTTTTCTTCTAGAAATACTATAAATGCCTCGACAGGAGCAGGAGCAGAAGTATATTACGAGCACGTATCTATGCCTAATTACTCCACAGGCGACCTATTCTAACATATTACGATGTTATTATTATTTTAACATTTATACTTATGATCGGCTTTAGAACCAAAATATGCATATGACCTTGCTCTCGATTCTTATCATGCAACGAACAAGTGCAGTCTATTTGAAATAAATAGTGATATGACTGAGAGTCGCCTGCTTATCATACACATAAAAATATAGTTACCAATCAAACAAGTTAGGCTCTTAGACAACTATCCGACACAAGAGAATTATTGAACTTCTATACAACATATCTCTCTATTATATTTTATCTCTCAAAAAGGATACCAAAATGCCTTCTTATTGTATTAAATAAATATTAACGAACGAACATAAAGCATGCTAGTAATACCGTTTGGCATACGATGTGGTGCCATCGTCTACGTTCCATACAGCACAATGCAAGCCGTCTTGCTTAAATCAACAAAAAAGGGACTCACCCCACACCAAAATTGACCTTGTGAAAATTTCTTGGCAAGCTCGTGCTACGAAACCTATGTACCGGTTATAAGAGGAAAAAAAAACACTGTAGACACTTATCATCAAAAAACAAAACACCAAAGAAAGACATGATTATGTCTAAATGTAGGTTTACCGCAATTTTTCGATAAATATCTCGACAATTCCTTCGAAGAAAGTATCTACTAAAACCATATTGAAATGAGAGAGGTGTAAGTTCTTAAAACAAATGTGATCAAAATACTACTCAAGTTATTGATGTGTCGTAATATAAAATGAAATGTGTGTGACTTTGATAATCAAATACAATTCAAGGACGTCAAAAAAGCTGATACCGTTAAATAAGAGTAACGTAGATGGTTCTTTGTTAGTCATGATCAACGAAAAGTCGCACAACATAACTTTGCATTAGTTCACAAATTAAAGTACATATTTGATTTCTTTTACTGCTTAAATAGCCATGTTTTATGGATGAGTCCTGCATAAAAAATAAGAATATGAAATAATACGTACTTGGATCCCAGTGATCTGCATTTTCTGTGTGTGGGTATAAACTTGGAGTGGTGGTAGTTGGCGTGGAGGCGCAGGGAACCGGAGCCGAGCCGGTGCGAAGGCGAGACCGAGAAGGGGGCCGGCGCGCCCGGCGCTCCGGCCTCCTTCACGGACTCCTTCGACCCGGCGCAGCTCCCGATAGGCGACGGGGGCTCTAGCTTCATAGACAATCTGAAAAACAAAATATTCATCAGAAAAATTGCCGTATACTAAAACTCACGAGATTGATAAAAAATAGTACATTACACAACTAGGGTGATAAAACAAAGAAAGGCCGAGATCGCAGATGTTTGCGGCCCGAGCTGCAAGCGAGGGACGTAATTATACGATCGAGGACTTTCTTTATTATCTCCCGTGTTGTGTACATCATTTTATGTCTACACTTGGCCAGAAAGCGGTTTTTTTCCGTACGCGCAGCGTGCGGAAAAAGCCACCTTATGGCCAGGTGTGGCATAAACTCCTTTTTATAAGCTTTATTTAACTGGCATTGCAATGTATGTATGTAATTATGTTGGTTCAGGTGAAATCTTGCAACTCAATTTTGAAGCAGATATCTTCAACCGATTGAGCTGAAATTTTGCAAGAATATGTAAATCAGATAATATTATTATGACATGGAGCTGATCTGATAATGGAGCCGGATGGTAGCAATAGGATCATCTAATTTACATAAACTAAATTCAATGTGTTTGGGTTCATTTGATTATGTGACGTTATTATACAAGAAAAGTACAGTCGGCAATAAAAGCTTGTCTCCAAAAAAAAACATTTTGTTGACAGAAACTTATTGTGACGTCGTTTTAATGTAACCAATACGCAATTACCTAAAAGGTTTCGCTGTGTCGACGTGTCTCTTAGTGCAGTCACAATCAAATAGTCTGTAATATTCATACATATTTGTGCCTATAGGCCTATATAGTAATAAAGGGGAAGCGCTTTGGCTGTTACTTTCTATTTAATGCTGACTGTACAAGAAAATAAAAATAAAGGTATATTGGATCGCAATGCAGATTGCAGATTACTGATTACCCAATTGATTACCACGTTCACAGTCCGAATCTGAATAGTAAACCTTACGGCTTTGAAATAGAGGCTTGCCGTGACTCATATACGAGTCACGGACAGTGAACGTGTTTAGAACTATAGGACACTTTTTTAAACTGTCACCAAATGCCATAATATGCAATACTTACACTATTTAATGATAATTCAGTGCAAAACTCGAAAAATGTGGATTTTCTAAACTTTGTTTACTTATTTTTATTTCATACGCTTTCTTTTCCTTTCCGACTCCAGTACTCTTTCGGAACTGATGTGTAAAATATTGAATACTTCAAACGAACTTACTTGTACTGATCGTCCTCCAGAAATTTCTGGAGCTCCTCTATATATCGGACGCTGTTCAGATAAGTGGCAACATGAGGCAAAGGTGTAATATCATATTCCGATGTTTGGTACTTTTCTATTGTCTTTAAAACCACCGCCATCTTGGCTGTCCGGTGAGGCGAACGAGCAGGGTGAGCAATGTTTATGTATGTTAAATCGGTTAAAAATATACCTGCAACAAAATGTATTTAATAAATAATTTTAAATACACAGGTCGCCAATTATGAGGTAAAGTATGTAATAATTATTTTTTTTTAGTTTATTCATGATTTATTAAGGAACTTGACATACATAAAAAATCGTGATTTAATGGAAACATTTTAAAAAACAATTTTTTATGAATCGAATTTAAGATGTATCAATTTTCTTCGAAATATCTCCAATGTACAGATTTTTCACCCTCTACACCTTAATTATACATAGATTTCACCCTGTCTACGCCTTCACTACTGACTTCGTCCGCGGGAATTTCCGTATTTTTAATTGAAAGACTCATCCTCTGTGTCAGCCATATAGGGTTTGAATCTCGAAGATGAGTTTTAAATTTCATCTCGCCATTTGCAGTGGTTTAGGCTGCACGATGTCCATTAGTATGGAGCTGTTCTACATAGAACTGTCCAGCAATATCATATATTTAATAGAAAACAATAATCTATTAAAATACTCAAGTAACTTACCCATAAAAGGTATACAGGGAAGGGATATGCTCTTCAAATATTCCCTTAAAGCTGTCCAATTATCTTCTTCACCAAACAGTTCTGCTAATTTATCAAACTGTTGTTTATCCTTTTTTGATAAACAGGCCCATGTTTTAGACAATCTGTACAAATCAAAAAACATATATCACAACTAGGAGAGCAATTAAAATTATTTTCAAAATGAATAGGGGCTATTCTCTGAACAAAAGAAATTGAATATTGAAATTTTGGATTGGACCATTGTTCATAACAAGCAGCTAAATGTATAATGCACTGAAGGAGGAACCATGATTGTAATAATACTAGATCTTAAAAATTTGGAATAATCTCTATCTGGAGAGAGTGTCTTATTATAATTGAGCAAATAATAGGATTGTTATATTTCTTCAAATTATTAAGCTTCTTCTTATCTGCAGACTTAAGGATAAATTTATAGATACCTGTAAACTTACCTATAAATACTAACACTATTCAATGCAGATATTACAGCAAACAGGGAATGCAAATTATTAAGATCATGTAATTTTTTTCCTACTTTAATAAAATGTGCCAGTGTCTCTGCTCTTGCTTTAGGCGATTGTCCATTCAAAACTTCTTGTACAGTCCAAAAGCTTACCTAAAACAATGTTTTTTACATTAATAATCTTAAAATTAGCTCCACCGAAATATAATGTATGGAATGATAACATCTAACAAAACTGATGTTAAAATTTGCCCCATAACGCCCACTTTTTAAAATCAATATGTCTTATGTATCAACTGATATTGACAACCAACTTAATGTTTACTATGTGTGAGTCTAAAGTCATTTATGACAAATATTTGTACATATTGAGTTTGAGAAGACTGTAAATTGCACTAAGTACTGGTACTACTAAGTACTACCTCCCTGTTAATACATACTTATTCCGTGGGGCCGATTTTGAGCGTCAGTTAGGCTTCCATACTATATTTCGATAATTGGCACAGATTAATATGCAAACTCAGTTATGACAAAAACTAGATTATATAGTTCTTACCCTGTTGAACCTTTTAGTGAATGCCACAACATTTGGTGCCACCGTTTGCTTGTTTGCTTTATTCCAACAGCAAGTTGTCAGTTCGTTTGGTTGTATAGCTTTAAAACATGGCAAGTCAAGTAATGTAAGTTGGTTAGCTATATCTTCAGGACTCAATCGTAGTGCCGAACAGACTATTTCATCCCAAGATTGGTTAATGCTGGATGCAGCCGGTAAACTGCTAGTTTTATATTGGTATACTGGATCTAGTTGCCTGTTGCTACTGCCATCTCCAAGTCTTTATAAACATATAATTAGTTTGTCATTATGCTATTCATGGTAGAAGGTTAAGATAATATAAAATGTATTATAAATCATAATAACAGAATCGCTTACCCATAATTGTAGTAGCAAGCACAGTCATCTTTGGTCTTTTGACTGTTCAAAGGAATGTGGATTGTTTTCTTATTGTTTTGTTTACATGATGGCTTATCTTCTAGAGGCCAATTCTCTTCATCTTCGTGCTGGAACCAATTTATAAAATACAGTGTAATATTATGCTCTAACCACAGAGTTCTGGTATAACAAAAGTAATCATCATTTTTACCTCAACTATACTCAACACTGAAAAGCTGTCACTAAGAATATCCCGTGGCATTTTTGTTTATAATGTGGTGCATACATCAGTGAGACCGGTATCAGCTGCAACAAACCTATCATATGAGTAAAATCAACTCATTTCAACGGAAACGAATATCACACAACACGAACCCATTAGCAAATAAACAAACTAATTACTAGTACTTATGTGATCAACTATCGCATGTCGCCTAATTTAAACGATGTGATAAGTACTCTTGTGATCTGCATAATTCCTTAGGTAAATAAATTCTTGTGAATTAACAAAGAGAATATAATCACTATGTGAATTAATAACTTTCGAGTAACGATGGTAAAGATACTCGTTCCTTAAGTAAGCTATTTCTGTGAAGAGACACGAACTACGATTATTACGTTAACTTACCAATTAAATTGTCTAGTACTAATGTAATGTACATGATATAATGATAAAAAAGTATAAACCACTGCCACACAAAAAAAACATTAAACAACTATTCAGCTTAATGTCTGTCTGTCTGTCTAATTATAAAACGAAACGAAACGAATTAAATAAGGTGACAGAAAATAGACAAGGACAGAACTTACACACCGAATAGATTCGTTTGGATTTCGTAACCTGGCGTCCTGCTCACTCAATAATTGTATAATAATAGAGCGAGAGAGACGTCATAATACTAACTTCAAACACATGCTGTGAACGAAGACAATCTGAGTATAGCCCAGCTCTATTTGGATTACCAGTTGCAAAAAAAAAGTGATAGGTATTTATTTTTGTATTACGTTTGTGTTTGACACTTTAATTAAGGTGGATTTAGACCAAACGAATTCTAACACATTCTAACCACACTCTACCAACTTGGCTAACTTGGCTTGGACTTTTAAACATATACAACACGTACATATTGGCCGATAACTAGTGCTGCCACAAAAAAAATTATGATTATTTGGCCAAGTCCGTAAATTTATATAAAATGACAGGGCCCGTACTTCGAGTATCTTCGTTCGAAGTTCATATCGTGACATCCCTCTCGCTCTCTTATGTTACAGTATTTATTTGAGAGAGCGCAAGAGCAGCAGGCAGGGACCAACTTCTCAACGACTAACGAAGGCATTCGGAGTGTAGGCCCTGATTTCAAAAATTGTCATTGCGTTTTGAATTTGTCTGTGATCAGAGTCTGTGGTCTGTGATGCATACAAAAAAAAATAAACTAAGCGCAAGAACTTCCGTTTTATGTGATCGTTTTACTTCTCTTAATCATATCTTGTAAAATTAAACTATGAAATGGATAAACAAAAACCCAAATTAGAAGGTAAATCAATATAATTATTGATATTAAGTCATAAAACTCTTTATTCTTTCATTGCTCATTTATGGTTTTGTGAATGGTGGTATTCAATGTAAACTGTTATGGCGTTTGTCCTGCGATACACAACGCATATTCACATCTTTACCATATTCAAGAAGAAAAATCTATTATAAGATAGCAAAAATTCTCTAAAATCCTTTTAGTGAAAGAAAAACATGTTTTTAACTTAGTTAGGGCACCACTAACTGTTGAAGCGTACGTTTTTTAGGTTATGTTTCCATCTTTTATAGGTATTTTAGGTGGGTTTTAGTGAGAACGAAGATCAATTGCGTGTTTTTATCGAAAAAAGTATTCCTAAAAGTGATGTCTGAATGAATTTCTCACGGTTTCTAGATATTCAGTCATGGTGGGAAGTGCCCAGTATCGCGTACTTTTGTTCCTTATTCAGGACTGCATTCAATCTTCTGGATTTTGACATCGAAGTGAGTATCACTTGTTTCCCTTATGAGTTTCGGATATCTTTTTTTGATAATCACTTAGTATTTCCGTAATGCCATTTCTGTGTTTTACAGGAACTAGAGGAAGCTCTTCTCACAGATGGAACGGAAGAATCGGCTAGTTCCCTCCTGACCGAGTTGATCGTGCGTCTTCTAAATGGATGTCTGGGCAACAATGACATCTCTGCTTTCAACTATCAGGTATGAATCACTTCAGTTTTCAGCTTAATTACATTGGTTAAAAAAAGGATGCTATTGTTTACACTTTGTTACAGATGTATTTGAGACGTCTATTTAGAAGAAAATGTCAAGAAACAGGCAGATACAATCCATTCAATACTGACATTGACTTTCAATTTTTGCCCCTCCGCACTAAAGTTGAAATCTTGTATGCTTTGTGTGACTTTCGTTTGGATGCTGAAGATGTTTTTGATTTGTTTAAAAACCTGGAAGCAGAGAGCCTCCGTGTAGAGCCTTTGGGGTGAGTATTGAATTAACTTAATTTTCATCTAAAACTTTTTGTTGGATTATGCATAATTTCACTGATATTGTTTTTCTATTATGTTTTAGATATGACAACAATGACTCTGCATACTGGTACTTTTATGGTACAAGATTATACCGGGAGGATACGATAAAGAAACATAAAGGCAAAACCAAGAAGAAAAAAGGAAAAGAAAGCAAGAAGCGTGGTTGGTTCTATGGGGATGACTGGCTGGATGACGAGGAAACTGAAAGGGTATGGCAAGTGGTGTGTTTCACCGAAGAAGATTGGGCCCACTTGACAGAGAAGTTCAGTCGGGCCACTAGCAAGGTTGAGAAGGAATTATATAGATCATTGTCTCAAAACTTTTTGCCAGAAATACCACGACTTTTCCAGGAAAAGGAACGGTTACAACGTAAAAGGTAACAAGCAATACTAGTTAAAATTAAAGTAAATCTTTCATATATTTAGGAATTGAAAGAATTACTTTTCACAATGACTGAATATTCTCTTGTAGTTCCCTAAAGAGTTTTTTAACTTGCAGCTTGATTCTGCCGAGCAATATTGAGGTTAATAATTTTGTCCAAAAACTAATTAAACATATTTATTACAGTAGCATTGTTCATTGAATATTACTTTATTACAATTCATGGATCATATTCCTATGGGTTCTTAATATCAGGCTTATATTTCTTTTAGATGTGTCGAATAACAACAACATTATTTCATATACCAATCAACAGCTTTTTTCATAAGGCAGAGGTGGCAAATTCCTTCTAATACTTTTTTTTACTTGTACACACTGTACTTAACTTTTTAGTAGGCATATTAATTTGTACTATGTCATTGGTATGCCATATCTGTCATATACATTATTAGTATATGGGTTTTTGCAAAGCATATATTATCCTGAATGACTTTCTGTTTTGCCATTGCGAATTTATTTTAGTGATTGAATTAATATCTTAATAATATTTGAAAAGTTTATTATAGGAATATCTAAAACATAACAATTCTCTAAAGTAGTCTCTTTTAAAATAAGTATTATGTTGTCCATTCCCTCTCCTATTATGCAATAATTAAGGGAGAGGGACGGCATGATATTAACTTTGGACGAATAACCATAGGAGCTAGAAGGAAATTTAGGTTTTTAGTAAAAATTAGTATGAGTACTTAGTATCAATTACCTCCTCCTTTTTGTCACAATGTAATCAGTTTTATCATGCTTAACAAATACAACACCTGTGGCTACAGGTATATTGCCGTTGTATTATAATTAAATTAATATATTGATAATACAGCACAGATGCATTTTCACCAATAGACATAAAAAATCATCCACATAAATCCAAATCCAAGTCCAAATCGTCTCCTCCGATCAGAAAAAAACATATTCTGAAAAAATAACACCTTAAATTAGATATCTATACATGTTCATGCTGCAATGCGAAATGCAGAAGTATACAATAAAATTCTATTAAGATATCTACAGTTGTTGCCCGATAGTTAAGAACAAGATTATTTTTCCCATACAACTGCCTACAAACATGACATTTCAAATTGGATGAAAATTTAAAATGTGCTTGACCAATTTTATTATTGATAATTCAATGTGTCCATGTTTAAACAAGGTTTAATGTAGTTCAAAGGCTTCTATAAAATGTTTACTTTAAAAAATACATGATGGTCAAATCAACACCTTTTATTAGCTCATACCGTATTGTTCTTAATTAAAGTATGAACTTATAAAAAGTATTTCAAATACAATCTTGTTCTTAATTATTGGGCCACGACTGTATGTAGCTAATCCCAATAATGCTGGCATCAGGCATACATATTATAATTATAACTAAATATATTATAAAATTAAAATGTATGCGATTTTTTATTGATTTTGAATAATTTAAAAAGTATAAAGGTTCTATATTTTGTTCTGGACACTTATGCTCTGCAATTATGAACTGATTTACCTGTTGCTGTTTATTATGTAGAGGAAAGTCTTGAGATGAGCAAACCTTCAACAACCATCTTCTAAAATATGTAAAATTTTGATTGGGATTGAACTCGGTTCAGTATGGTACGGCCTTATCGGACGTCGATCGGTCGAAAGACATTTAATGATATAATTTACATCAACTGACCTAACGCTTAATTCAGATAACTTAAATACCTTTGTCATGTTACAAAAATGTACAGAAATACATAATTTTTGAAAACCTGTTTTCATTGTTGTCAGTAGTACAGTATGCGCCTAGTACACAATAATTAATAGCATTTGCAGTTTTTTTTATATGTATGACAATAACTTATTTACGATATTCAAGGTTGCTTGAACTAGCGCCAAGACGAACTTCAAGTCGTGTGCTCCAAAAAATTAAACAGAAAGAGGAAGAAGGAAAGCAAAGCGCGCAAGACAGCAAAGACGAAGAGGAGAGCAAAGAAACACCTGATCTGGCACGTGAAAACAGAGCGAAGAGGCGCAATTTACTGAGGTAACTATATATTTCCGTAATGATTTATGCGCAAAATATCTAATAAATACCTATAATATACATGTCAGTGAAGAATGATTGATTATGTTTACCATAACTTTTTAACGTCCTTAAATTATTACAGATCCAAGTCAGATACATCAGACTCGGATACTTCTGAAAGTGAAAAAGATAAAATGCCACAAAAGGTCTCTAAACGAACTAAAAGCCATGACAAGCGCTCAAAAAACTCGTCTGCTACACACAAAGGGGAACCACCACCAGAGGCACCCATAAAAACTGGCAGGAAAACAAATAACTCACTCGCGTGTGCTACAGGACAGATCTTGATACCTGACAATGTCGAACCTGTCAATAGCACCAGGAAGAAACTCAAGACATCTCAAATGTAATTCAAGCCTACAATTCGTTTTAACAAATGTATAGTGTGATACTTTTTATTAACCTTATATTTGTTATTTTTTTAGTTTTACCCAGACTGAGGAAGACATACAAACGGACATGTACAAGGTTCTTGAGCAGCTTACCGCACACGACGACGCTTGGCCATTCATGGATCCTGTGGAGGAAGAATATGCTCCGAATTACTACGCAGTCATTCGACGTCCCATGGATTTACGCAAAATGGAGGAGAGGCTTGACAGTGGCTATTATACGGATTTTTCGATGTTTAAAGCCGACTTCAAGCTCATTGTTAACAACTGCCGGCTATACAATGGTCAAGACAATGGTAAAACGAAACTTTTTACTTTTACTAAGGAGCTAGCACAACGCGTCGCAACCAGCTCTGTTCGCATGACCAGTTGTGCTAACCTTTCCGAAAACAAATGCACTAAATTTATACGAAAATCACAAAAAAAAACATTATTTTACAGAATACACTATGATGGTTGACAGTCTCCAAGCGGCTTTTGACAGATTGACCGAGAAATATATGCATCGACTATCATCCTCTGATGAAGAAATTGCTGTTGAATACCAGTTACCTACTCCTTCTAGGAAGCACAAGCTGAAGTCTAGTGAATCTCCAAGTCGAAGTAAAAGAAAGAAGCGGAAATCTCACTCTGATACAGGTACTTATTTTTATATTCTAGCTTATCGTTAATCCTCCGCGTCACACACAGTATGGTATGTTTTGCAACAAAGAGTTTATGCCACACCTGGCCATAAAGTGACTTATTCCGCACGCTGCGCGTACGGAAAAAGCCGCTTTCTGGCCAAGTGTAGACATAAAATGATGAACACAACACGGGAGGTAATATTCTAGCCCTCGATCGCATATTTATGTCCCTCGCTTGCAGCTCGGGCCGCAAACTTTTGCGATCTCGGCCTTTCTTTGTATTACCACCCTAGTTGTGTAATATACGTTGCAAAAACTAATCTTAACACTTGCACCTAGCTAATATATACATTCAACTATGTTCGTCGTATGAAATATTAAGTCATCATGTGCAATGTGGTCGCCAAGTTGAGTAAACGACGGGCAAGACCGTACGTACAGTCAAGTGTAAAAATATGGTAGCATACAAATGCTCAAAAATATGTCCAAATACACCTGCAGCGGCATTAAGAACTTGGACCATATTTATGAAACGATTACGATACCTATTTTTCAAAAATTTAAGGTTTTCACTTGGAATTTTTCATGTGGTTAGTGAATGTAAATTGCAATACAAAACTATAGAAACGTTAATTGCGGTTGATATTTTAATATTTTCATGCAAGTTTGTGTAAAAATATTATATCTAACTGCACCCATCATAGGTACCCATGGCACATTGCTATGCGAAGAGAAGTGACATCCTATAAAACATTACATGTAAAAATTATGCCAGTTGAAATTCTTCTGCTATGAAAGTGGTGAGATCTTGTAGAGCAAGGTCAGGAATTCTTATAACTCTTAATATTTACTTGCTTAATACTCGACCTTCACCTGTTTTTCTACTTTACCGAGGTTTTCCGTATTGTCTGTATTTTTTAAGCTGTGTGTCGCAAGTTGATATCAAGACAGTAAATATTGTGGGTTTAAAAGGATTCCTGAACTTGCTCTAGAAAATCTCATAACTTTTTAGAAGAATTCCGAGACTTCGCCCATTTTTTACGTGGAATGTTTTTATGGGATACTTAGTTTCTGCAATACGATAATTCTTTGGTCAAAAGATGAAAATATGAATTAACTTCTTTGGGCGAACATAATTATTTATTATCCAATCGTGACTCTGTAGTATAAGCACTGATCAGCTACAAAATATTGGAGTAATTAATTTAACATTGCTCGTCAGCTTATTTAACCTTTTTTAATTATGATTATTGCAGGTGATCCTAAATCTAGCTCGTCAGATCAACCATTGGAAGATATAAAACAAAAAACAAAAGAAGATGATGACCTAGAAGAATCTCCTGAGTTAGAAGTTAACAAGCCGAAAGAATCTCAAAAATCAAAGCAGAATAAAGAGAAGAAAAAACGCAAAGGGCATCACAGACATGGTAAACATTCCAAAAATCACAAAAAAGATTCCCATAAATCGGAACATGGTGAAGATAAAGGAACGAAAAGCAAACACAGCAAGAAGCAGAAACATGGTAAAAATAAAAACAAAGACGGCAAAAAGTCCAAGCAAAAGAAAAAGAAAAGTAAGCATCATGAGACGGAACCTGTTGAGGTATTGAAGAGGAGTGAATCCCAAGAATCATTGGAAAGTTCAAACCGAAGTCGAAGTGCAAGCCCTCTGCCCTCCATTCATACACCAACTCCCTCGCCTTCGGAAGCCGACCAGCAAGAGCCCTCCGACCAACTGAATGACCCCGACTTTGTCAAGGATAAGTATGACAAGATCAAAGAGAGAAGACGGCATGCAGCTAAAGATGCATGGGAATCTCTGTTCGATTACAGTCAAAAGACGGTTGATAAACAGAAGCAAAACCTCCACATACCTGAGAAAGAAAAGAATCAGAAATTAAGAGAGACTATTGAGAAGCTTAAAGCTAAAAATGAAAAATACAAAGACAGTTCACTGTTTAATAGTTTATTTTCTACTAACATTAATACTGACAAAAATGTTACTAATAATGACCGTGATGACTTAGATTTCTCTGACGAAGATCAAAATGATAGCCTTAAAAACAAGGGAGCAAACAAACGAGGACAAAAGAAAAATAAGGCTAAAAACGAATCCGCTTCAGAAGCTTTGGAGCAAGCTGTCAAAGATATCAGCAAATGGCTGGATGACGCACCTAAAGGATCCGTGCAGAGCTCACCGTGTGATAGCCCAGCACATACGATTTCTACGGAAGAACATGACAATAGTCGCCAGGACGATGAATTTGGTCAAGGAGAGAAAACCACTAGTCTCAGAAAAGACTTATCCCGCAAGCGACCCTCATCGCGTGAGCCGAAATTAATCAAAAGGAGAGAAATTCAAAGAACCATAGATAGATTACAACCGGGAAAGAGCAAAGGAAACTTGCTAACTAACCTAGCTAGTAAGAGTGTTGAGAAAGTAGAGGAAGTTACTCCTCTTGGCCCTAGCAAAGCTCGTGAGACCAGCAAATCTGATGAGTCTAGCCCTAAGCTGAGTCTTGGTTCTGTATTGCCTACTGTGGAATTTACTCTGGGTAAAGACCATAACTTCAGCAAAAGTGAAGATAACAAGCCTGATGGTCATAAGGCTACTTCAAAGTCCCCTAAATGTGAAAAAGACAACAGAACAGAGGAAGCAGCTCAAAAAAATAAAGCTGAAGATGTTTCCGTTCAAACAACTAAAAAGGATGCAGAAGTTGAAACAGAGGAGCCCATAACAACAAAACCAAGCCAAGAAAAAGCTACTCCAAATCTCAGTGCTTGGTTCAAAGCCTTTGGAACACCAAAAAATACAACTTCTACAGTCACTGCTCCGAAAAAGAAACCAGAAGAAACTGAATGTGAGGAAAAATTACCCGTGGAGAATAATAATGAAAGTAAAATTTCCAGTCCCAAAAACACAGTAAAATATGATTCTCCGATTGATCCTGGTACTCCAAACCCTGATGGTGGTGACAGTCCGTTACCTAACGTGAGTGCGACGCCGCGGCAGCGAAGAACCAGCACGGGCAGTTCTGTATCAGAAAGGTCCTCTTTCAGCCAAGACCTTGACTCGCCAAGACACCAGATGTCACATAATTCACCGTTGCTGCGATCTCCAGCGTCTCCTCGCACAGATGATTTCCAAAAGATAACATATCCTATTATCAATGGCACAGTTAGAGCTGGATTTTACCAGGACACAACGTCCATTAAAAGTAGTCCGGAAAAGAGTTGCAGCCCTCGAGAAGCTCCTCAATCGCCGTATTCTCCCTACTCACAACATGTATACGCGTCGAACAATGTGCTGGGTTCCACTACTCCAAACTACTTCCTCGATCACAACAAAAGCCCGCTTCCGACGTATACTCAGAATCCACCACCCTATTACGACACGTCGAAGGCTCCGGTTGTAAGTAAACCGGCTCGCATCCACGATGACTACACAGCTTTGGGTCCAGATAATTACCAACAAAATACATACAGTGGACCATTTTCTCCTTCACAATCACCATATCCAACAACCCAGCCTACGAAATATTCTCAACCGCAGGTGTCACCGCAGCCTTCTAGCTCGAATACTACTCTTGTAAATTCAACACAACCTCTGTCAGATCATAAAACATCACTCTTCCCTGTTAAGAAACGCATGTACAACGAACCAGAACTATCTTCATTATCACTTAAAACGGCCACTGAAACGACAGATATGGGTTCGCCTCCAATTAAAAACGAGTATCAGAAAAAACTTTCGACTACAGCACTACCATCAGTGTCAGTTGACAAAATAGCAGCTGTGCTCAGTGAGAAATCTGAATTGGCTAACCAAAACATCATACGGGAAAAGAACGCCTTAGAATTTGCTGAACGACATGCAGTTGAAAATAAGGATAATAGTGCATTTAGTAGTAATGAACACCCACTCGATAGTAAGAAAACTATGGCAAATACTGACTTAAACCAACCCATTGGTATGATTAAGAAGGATAATATTGACATGGTTAATATGGGTTATAATATTAATCCAGATGACAAGAAAAATGTCGTTGAACCTGTTGAAACCGATTATGCCGTAGCTAAGGATGTGCCGAAATCTACTGTCAATGCCCAACCTAAGACCTATGATGTGGATAAAATTGCTATGAACCTGGGTTTGAACCAACAATTTCAAAAATCTTTGTCGAAGTCGAATGTTACACCCACAAACATTATTCCAGCCCACTCTCATTCTGACATAAATATTAATCATAATATTGCCCACTCACATCACAATCAATATGAAGGCATTGCCGGTGGGCAGCCTGTTAGCAATTTTTCACTGAATGATATCGAGTTAGCTAACAAAAAGCTTTACGCTTGTAATAACGCGCCCCCTGCTGCTGCGGCTATTGATTACGGTAACTGGAAGCTAACTAATCAAATACGCAAACAGGACGTGCTGCCTTCAGATTACTCCACAAACTATGGTGCCAGTAGTACAGACAAGCTGAAAAATAATGTAAGTGCATCCAATTCTAGTGCGGCTAACTACAACAAGAATGCGCAGCATCAGCAGTATCACAACTACAGTGTACCCAGAACCAATCTTCAAAGACCTCAAGAATTGCACCAAAATCTTCCATCAGAGCTCAGAATACCGAATCCTCGAGGTCTTCTCAAAAACGATCACATGAATATAGCATCAAGTATGAATGAAAGTGATCTGATTGCTAAAAACGATTCCATTGCTAAAACACAAAAACCTGAGAAACCCATGCAGAATCAACCAATCGTCAGTTCAATGGCGTATAAAACGCCTTACAATGCTCATGCGTCACTTCCTCTTGAAAGTTTGAGAAATCTACCTAACATTCCTCAAATGCTCGAGCGTTACACTAACGACGAACGATATTTATCCAGTTTTGCTGCTACTAATCCGTCATTATACCATGAAAAAACATTTCAAATGGCGCAAATGTTTAACAAAAGCATGCCCGCAGATTCTCAGCCAGTAAGCACACCTGTCAGCATATACTCACAGCCTTCAATCGCTATGAGCAAAGACTCCAGTATTTACAAAACACCGACCTCCAGCTCTTCATCAACTCCTGTCGAATCTAAGAGTAGGACTAAACGCAAACGAACTTCCGAAACTAAGCAAGGACAGATCATTACGAGTCAGAGCTATCACACCCCTAGCGCAACTGACGTTTTATCATCCGTAAAAAGTAGTATGGTCCCCGGGAGTGCGTTCAATTTCGGGGCCACACCAAACATGGCCTTAGGCGGCAGTTTATATGGAGACGGTACCGGTTTTTCAATTGAAGAATTCCGAAATAGCACGAATCAGTTAATGGCAGCAAACTACATGGCGGCAGTGGCACACCAACAACGTAATAACGCGGAGACGAGTGCCGAAAAACTAGCTAAACCCGCCCATCAGAATTCCACTCACAACAGTGGGTCGTTCCCGTTCATCGGGCACGGGCAAGTGCGAGGCGGATACCCGTTTGGCGCGGAGAGCTCTGCGCCGCTCTACCAGCAGTACTTCCAGCGTCACCAGGAGGAGTTGCTGCGGCAGTCGGGCGTGTCGCAGATCATGGGGCTGTACCCGCCCGGCTACCCCGCGGCGCTCGGCGTGCGCCAGCCTTACGACTCCATCAACCGCCCCTCCTGGCTCTAAACCAACAACACATCGTCTAGTGACTGCAATACGGCCACATCTCAAAATGCCAAAATCTCGAGAAATCGCGTGTCAACGTTGTGAGAGTTAAGTGCGCGACAGTAATCAACTCTAAAAAAATTAGATGTTGCCGTATTACAGTCACTAGACGATATCTCATCACTTCACACATGTGCATGAACTACCGTAATTACTAAATATACTTATATAATTATAAATGTGACAATTGTTATAGAATTAGTACTGATTTATTAATTTATATTGTTTGTAGATCCGATAACGTTTTGTCGACATAATTTATAAATCACTAATATTATTTAAAATAATTAAATGCAATGTAAATGAAGTTTTCATGACAATTTTAATTTGTGGATTATTATTACTTTATCAATGACAATTTTAATTTGTGAATTATTATTTAGTGTCATATTAATAATCCTTTTACTAACAGTTAATTCAGGTTAACAAGTATTTGGTTTATTTTAATATTATGACAAGCTATAGTGATTGTTAACTTTAAGGATATAACTTTTATTATTCCGTACTATGTGTCCACTTAGTCATACATGCATAAAAATTATGAACAAAAAAATGTTAAAGTCTACAATTTACCAGTATAAATGTTAGTTAAATACATAGTTTGTTTGTAAGCATATTTATTTAGATAGCTAAGCATTTTTACTTTGACCAAGTGCTCATTATGTTGAGATTACCCTGCTGGCCGAGACTCGCAGCTTGTATCCTTGTAGTATTGACGTGAAGCGACGCTTTAGCTATTAGCTTTAATTTACAGGTCACATGAAAACTCTTGTTATTATAATAATTTAAATTTTACGTTATGCTACTTACGTAGATTGTTGTGTAAATATATCTCTATTCTTTTGTTTACTACATATTAATGTTTTAATAGCATTTTACTATACATCTACTTTTGTTAGCTAAGATTAAACTTTAATTTAATAATAAAATTCATGGACGTAGTTTAAGAAACTCATATAGTAAATTAAATAAGGTATATATTAAAAATCTCTTGTAAAAATGAAATAAATCTTTTTCAAAAACATATATTGTATTATTTTGACGACACGTTTAGCCTGTTGGAGTGAGAGAGCCTACGAAGCTAGACGTCCTGGGTTCAAATCCTGGTAAGGGCAAATATTTGTGTGATGAGCACGAGTATTTGTTCCCGAGTCTTGGATGATTTCTATCTATTTAAGTATATAGTTATGTATATAAGTATGTACATCGTCGTCTATTTAGTTTGGGACTATGTCGATTGGTATACAACTGTCCCCACAATATTTTTTATTTTTTCAATGTGGGACATTTCTATCCATAACTGATGACATAAAGCACCCATACAGACGAATTGAGAACCGTCCTTCTTTTGGAAGTCGGTTAAAAAAACAGAAAACGACGTCCAGTTGACAGAAAATGTTCTTGTCAGTTAAATTAACAGTTGATTAAGTTAGGGGTGGAATTTTAATTAATTTATTATCTTCGGTAAATGCAAACCCAATTATATGAAGTTTTCTTAATTTCTAGTTAACTAGCGACCCGCCCTGGCTTCGCACGGGTGCAATAAATGCTTGTATTATACATATAAACCTTTCACTTGAATAACTATCTATAAAAACATCCGGTCAAGTGCGAGTCGAACTCGCGCACCGAGGGTTCCGTACAAACTCATAGTACAAACTGGCGATTAGTTTAGTAAGAGCAAATTATTACGATTTTTGCTAATTTCTCAAAAACGGTGCAAGTTAGGAAAACCGTTATAATTTTCCTGTAATATTTAGGATGACATTAATAATTGGTAATTATTACAGATGTTTCTGTTCAGTAACTTCGAAAATAATAGGGAGAATGGTATTTTTTTACGTTTTTCGTCATAAATAAAAAACTACTTATTTAAGAAAAAAAAAATAGAAACGGCATTTTAATCTACAAATCAAGCCCTTTCATTTGATACCTCACTCGATATAATAGCCCTACTTTTAATTTTCAGTCCCTTAAAAAAAAAGTAAAAAGGCATACGTTTTTTTTCCGTCCAATAGGCTCAGGTTTTTTAACGTTTTTAACACTATTCCAAATTTTAAGTCTATAGCATCATTCATTAGATCCTGAGATATCTTGCTGCGACAGACGGACCATAAGGGTTCCTTTTTTACCATTTTGGTACGGAACTCTAAAAACCGAATCAAAATCCGTTGCGTAGTTTTAAAGATCTAAGTTAATTATTATGATGTTAATTATTATAACGTAAAGTATCTTCTCAAACATCGGTAACTAATTTGTTAGCACCTTATATGTACTAGAGACCTGTCGTCAGGTATGGGTCTGAATGTTGGGCCGCAAAGAGGACGGATAAAACGAGATTACATGTCTATAGAGAGTTTTGTTCAAGCAAATTACTTGTTAATTACTGACTTGAT
The DNA here is from genome assembly GCA_947034925.1 of Eudemis profundana. NCBI lineage: Eukaryota > Metazoa > Arthropoda > Insecta > Lepidoptera > Tortricidae > Eudemis > Eudemis profundana. The sequence goes on from OX344794.1 coordinate 37,101,343, forward strand.
TATTATATTTATTATGTTTGAAAACATGAAAAATAATGAGCACGTGTTTCGTTATATCGGCTCCAACTCATATTTTGGGTTTAGGGTGTTTTTTTAGTAAAATCTGTGTAGATATCTATATGGATATATATATTCTGTAAATAAAGCACTATCGTGCGTCTGTATGAGTGCGATCTGTACTGGAGCATTCTTCAAAACTTTGCTTATAGTGCGTTGGTTCACGGTGCGCACACATACAAGCGCGCGATGTACCTTTTGCAGAAAGAAACATTACTGCTATTAATAGGTACTCGGTGATATTGGTTTCATTATAAGAACAGAAGGAATGCTTCTTTAAAAAACGTTTAGAACCAATTTGTCTGTTCTCAAAATAATCAACTCTATTCCAAGTATCAGAAAAGTTTACCAGTTACTTTTACAAATAGTATGTGTAGACAATAACTTTGTATTCGTTCAAGCAGCGCTGGATTTACACTAGGGCAGTGGTTCCGAACCTGGGGGTAATTACCCCTTTAGGTGTAAAATTAAGTTTTCTCAGGGGTAAATACTCATAATAAGTCGTTTTTCTTTGAGTACTTTCATATACTTTTCTGTATTGCCTATTTTTTGGAGTGGTAATGATACAAATCAGGGGGCCTTTGGGTGATGTGGCAATAAAGGTTAGGAACCACTGCACTAGGGGCTAGTACCCAGGGCGGCAAACTCCCACTTCCCAGCGCCGGCAAAATTCAAACCTTGAGGCTATTTTAGGGTTCTGCACCCAAAGAGAGCCAACGGAACCCTAAACGCTTTTAACTTTTGAAAAACGAATTTTTCACAGAACATGTATTTCTATGGCCGCTACAACAACAAATAATTGACAAAATAAAGTTAAATGAGGGGGGTGAGGGGTTAAATATACAAAAACGTGTTTTATTTAGAGTCTTGTTGGTCGACTGTTTTTACCATTAATTTTGTGTAGAATATGGATAATTATTTAGGGGCCATTCATTTATTACGTAAGACGATTTAGGGGGGGAAGGGGGTCATCCATGTCTTATTTTTTCTTACAGGGGGGTGGGAGGGAGTTTTGATCGTTCTTACGTAAGATCATAAAAATGCGCAAAATAATCTTAACTTTTGAAAAAGCGCGCAAATCCGCGCGAAAGCGTAGGCGCGTGCTCGGTTGGGTATAAAAAATTTACTAAAAAATTAAAAACTATTAGTATCTGCAAATAAAAGTCCCTACAAAAATGATTCTTTGAAAAATAAAAATTAAAACAGCCCAAACGTAGACGTTTTCCTTTAGATTCTTACGTAATAAATATTAAATAGGGGGGGAGGGGGTCAGCCGATTCTTATTTTTTCTTACATAAGGGGGGAGGGGGTCAAAAACTGGCAAAAATCGTCTTACGCAATAAATGAATGAATGAATTTACGGTGCTCAGGGCGGCATCTAGGGCGGGAATATCCGGCCTTGCGTTCAAGGCAGTGATGGGCGGGAAATTTGAAGACACACATACACGATGTGATGGATGACTTCGGTGCCAGTGTTGTACCACAGAACCGTTGTAAATGCGGATTCGAGTCCTGCCCAAACCATCTGTAGTTCTATTTATGTAAAGGCATGCAAGATTTTGTCTAGTGAAATTTTATAGTCACTTCTATGTCCAAATTCAGACATGAATTCCCTTTATTTTTCCTATTACATTTGCATATTTGGTCAAGTGCTTGTTTGACATATTTTTGGTACTTAGTATGCACTAGGTATGCAGTAAAGAATAGTAACAAAGTTGATATACGAATAAGGCGCAAACTTACTACAAGCTTGCATGATTTGCTTCTTATCTGGCAAAATTAGTAGTGGTACCATATAATAGGTCACTAATATAATAGGTAACTTTCATAAAACAAGAATTAAATTAATTATTAGATATTATATTAGGTAGAGAATCTGAATACTCATACACGTATAGTGAATATATTAAAAACTATTAATACCATTGAATAACCCATAAAATTTAAGGGTTTGGGCCAGGGCTCGGATACCGGTATTGTCTCTCCACAAAAATACCGGTATTCTTTCCGTTATTTTTGTTTTTTGGTTTATTATTTCATTTTTAGGGTTCCGTAGCCAAAATGGCAAAAACGGAACCCTTATAGTTTCGTCATGTCCGTCCATCCGTCCGTATGTCACAGGCATTTTACTCAAAACTACATACCTAACGTATATTGATGAAATTTGGAATGTAGGTGTGTTCTATAAGCCGCTACTTAGTTTTGTAGTTAAATATCAAAAATAAATATTTCTAGGGGGGGGTACTCCATACATATAACAGAAGACGATTTTTTTTTTCATCAAACATCAACACGTCTGTGGTACATGGTTCGACAGGTCTTTTAAAATCGCTCGTGTCCAAAATACCGCATTCCCGAAATACCAGATTTTTCAAAAAACTAGATTTTCGATTTATGAGATTCCTGTCTTACCACATTCCCGTTACACTAATTATAAAATCGTAAGTTACTCAAGGATCTAAATCACTTTGTTGGGTGTGTTATTTTGGGAATCTTGTATACGGAGAATCTGGTGTATCGAGAATCCGGTATTTTAGGAATGCAGTATTTTGGGAATGAGCTTTTAAAATCACTTTAAGGTACTTAAGTAATATTTTTGATTATGTGAATACTTTCGCAAATAATCGCTCCGAAAGTTGCAAAAATTGTTTCCCCCCCCCTTTATCTTTTAAACCGTATGTCAAAAATATGAAAAAAATCAGGAAGGTAAAGTTCAATTAATACTTTCAACGAAAATGATTTTCAACAAGATCGGATTAACCGTTTTTGAGTTATTGCTGATAAACTGCGCTTCACAACAATAGGACGTAATTGCTATGAAGACACGCTTTTTTGTTTTTGTAGGTACTTTATTTACCTCGTATTTTTTATTTACCTTATAGTTACGGCTATGGAACCCTACACTGAGCATGGTCCGACATGCTATTGGCCAGTTATTTAATCGTACAATCTTAATACGAAGTCATTTACAGCCCTACATAAAATAATTCAAAATATTGGGCTATTTCGCAGTTAGTGCAAAATACCGGTTCCGAGCCCTGGTTTGGGTACATAAGGTCCCACTCGCCCAAATTTTGCACAAAGGATTTGCAAAGGACAAAGGAATGTTTTGTGCATGGGACATTTTGCGAGAGGGATCTCGTGCGCCTAGACCAATAGGCTAGATGACTAAAAAAAACTGTTTAGTCCGTCTGTTACATTATGAAAAAATATTGTACACGTATTTTTTGTTTTGTTTGACAAACAAAAACTGACGAGGATAGAGTGCTTAGAAGTTTCGAGTGACGTCACTCTTGAGTACAAATTGTACTCAAGAGTGACGTCACAAGCCCCCACTCCAGAACTTTGATGATCTATAACTTTGTCGATTTTTAATATTTTGATAAACCAAAAAATACGTGTCCCATATTTTTCCATAATCTAACTGACGGACTAAATAGAATTACATATTTTTAACCCAGTCATCATCCCTATTTATGGTAACTTTTGTTACAAAAGTGATACAACAAACGCAAGTTTTAACATATTTGCGGAACAAAGTTCTTGATTTCCCCAAAGTATGTGTCGTGACGTCACGTTACAGTCGGCTTTAGTATGAAGCGTTTTTGGCACATTTTATTTTATTTTATTTGCCATAAATTGCGAACAGTTCTACCCACTGGGCGTTTTTGTGAAAGTCTAAAAATGTAATTTTAACATTGTTGTATCTCGGGGAGTTTTTATGATATTGAAGCAATATTGAGGTCTGACTATAACATATCACAGAAAAAAGCCAAAACCTTTAAGCCCAAATATCCATCATTAATATTCAAAATTCCAAACCAGGCCACTAGATTTGTAGGAAGGATCACTCCCACTAGGGTGATTGCATCCATAGACTTTATAAAAGCCTGAAAAGTCAATGGCTAAATTGTGACATTAATTATTGCAACATGTTAAAATTGTGTAACAAAACTTCATACCTACTTTACTTGTAAGAAAAATCAATCATTGATAATAGACTGGACTAGCAATTATAACACTTAATTGGCTCGATATTACAGGATCCTATGTTACATTTCAGGGGAGTTAAAATTAGATTGAATCACTGGTAATATAAAATTACAATTTGTTAAAAATGAAATGTAGAACTCTGTAATAGTGAGTCAGTAACTTTGCAATGGAAATACTGGAAAGCCCCAAAATCCTGTGGGAAACATTATTTTCAAGGGCAATTAAAATCCAAAAAATTGGTAGTGTCTTTAATACAACTTAATTGTAAGCAAGCATAATTTGTTAAAAAGAAATACAAGAATTGTATGCCTCGTTTCTAGATCAATGTAACACTATCGGCTAGCCAAATTTATAAAGCCATGGCTATTTACCTTGAGTTCATTTGTCATTTCATTTGTTAGTGATTTAACCGAAATTAATAAGATACTTTAGACTTCTTGTTAAGATCCCTGTTGCTTCTTCTGTTTTACCATTTCCCTGATGTTGTCTTCGAATTCTTTCAAATTCTTTTCTAAGTACTGTTTGTTGTTCTCCAATTCTTTTGTTCGTGTTTTCACGTGTGACTCTCTGTTCTTCAAATTGGCCTTAACTTCTTCAAAATCGGTAAATAAGAACATTCGGCCTACGGATTCATAAGTCTTCGTGTCGGGAGGCATGGTAGTAATTTCACGCTGAGTGATATCAACGTAGTGCAAGATGCGGTTCAACACATTAATTTGAGAGTCGATCACCTGTATTTTCTTGCTCGTTTCAACCGTTTTCACATGTAATTCTAAAAATGCTTGTTTTAGTTCTGGATCCAGAGGTTTTGCCATAACGAGATTTTGCTGGTCTCAAGTATATAACCAGTGCTTCGAAGTAAGGTTAATCTGATTTACGGTGGGTGAGTCGGTGCGGTGACTCAACTTTAACCAAAAAGGTAGGTACCTATTGGTAGGAGAGTAGGTGGGACACGGAGTAGCCAACGACTAGTCTCATTCAAGTTTTTTGTTACGTTCTCTTCTCTGTGTCCGCGGTCCGAATTGGTCACACGGCAGTAACAGCGTTTGCTAGTGTCACAATGATGTGATCTCATTGGTTGATTTTGATACAAGCTTATTTGGTCTATCGTCATTGATTGACCATAGACAACCCTACATAAAATAAGTAAACTACTTACCTTGCAACTTATCAGCCAATATCTTGTTGCGATCGGTTGAAGCGTGGTCGGATGTATATCCCAGATACCAGAGCAAAGTTCCCATACACATATATAGCCCTACGTAAATCTTTATAAGACGTATGCTATGCACTCGAATTTGCATATTCCAAGTTCCAAAACCTATTAAATTAAACATGTCGCATTTCTACAATGGCTTAGCTTACAATTGATTGTAACAACAAAATGTCAGTGAAATTGCCAGGTCTATAGCCCACATAACAACCTCTATTTAATTTTAAGCAATTGTTTTCTGCAACAACTTAGTTTTGTTTAAGTTTGACTCAATAGAGTAATGGTGGAAAGTAACATTGATAAACACAAAAATTAAGACACACAATATTTAACCACGCATAATATAAATACATACTTATTTAACGCCCATTCCATAGACAAATCTCGACAACACCTTCCTTTCTCTTTCGCGTCTCTATTGACTCTTTCGAGTCGAGTGTCTTGCTTGAGTTGAATGAAATGAATTGAATGTGACATGGCGTCGACCAAGATATATCACGGATAACTCTTGTTTTAATGACAGTGGCCTCTTTTAGTATTTTATTACTGAGGCCGTAATAAATCGTACATTTGCATTGATGGTAATGCATGCAAGGAAACCGCAGCGAATAAGCGATGGGTATGATTTAGTATTTGATGGTTCGGTTTTGCAATCTGTAGATGGCGGTCGCCGATTGATAGTTTTCCTGTAATTACGACGGTGATAATAAAATTTTCTTTTTGTTTTCAGGTACTTTGAGAAGCATCAAGCCCATCCGTATCAGGTAAGCATAATTTGTGCGAATATCAACTGTAACATGAACAGTTCTATGATAGCACGTAAATGCTAACTTTGCCTCGAAATGTACTTCTGTACGTAATATCTGTTCCCGACAACTACCTATTTTCCTGTTTTTGACCCAAACAGCGTTTTAGTACGTTGGTCTTAAAGCTATACTAATTAGGACAACTAACTTGTTACTTGGTTATAATTATGAAAAGTGTGGTCTTAAGAGAATAGAATGAAATCTGATTTTGGTTAATCTGTAATGAAATCGAGTTTTTGCATGATTCTTAAGGTGATTAGCCACACTTATCAAACAAAATTTCAATATATTCTGCAAAGGTAAACAATAGTAAAGACAAGTATGAGGCTATGATACTGTTATTTCTTCTGGAATAAACATTAAGTAAAATATTGATACTAAAAGTACCTGATATGTTGTGTAAAACTATGTAGATGATAATCTTTTCTGTGCAGAAATACAATACCAAAAGTGATAGAAGGGCAACTGAGTATGTACCTTCTGACAACCGATATACACCACTCCGATCCCCGAATGGTAATGTATCTGTACATGGACATGGGGCTCACGCGGGCCACCCAGGCCATGGACACCACCACTACAGTCACATGGTTGATGATAGAGGATATGCAACATCTAGGAACACCTATATGCAGAAAGGTTCAGAAAAGGAGAGAGATAGAGACTACAAATCCTCTAGAAATAAGTACACAGGTGAGACAATGGAATCACTTACAGATTATTTATTATGTTTATAAATAACTTATTGAATCTATGTGAGCTACCCTTTAATTCATGTAAATTGAATTAGTTAAACCTAGGTACTTATTAAATGCATGTATATATTGTTTCTGTATGTATTATGTCAATATCAATAACTTGAATATTGATTTGAGTTTCCTATCTTGTCTTGGTTTTATAACCTGACAACCACTGTAAGTTTCTTTTGGCCTGATGGTTAACTGGTAGAAATGGTCTTACAGACGTTAAGTTGGCTATTTGTACCTTCTTGTAGTATGCAATAAAGCTTATTTAAATAAATATAGGTAGTTTTTGGCAATTGCGAATAAAATTATTGAGATACTCATTTTATTATACTACTTTAAATTAATCAAGACTTGAGTATTGATTTTATAAAAGATCTTGATTAATAAACATAATATAGTATTTACGCTTGCAACTTATAAATCAAATTTTAAAATTCGAAAATAATTTTTAATGAAAAGTGTATACTCATGTAACTCTAATTTTGTAAGTTATTGTTATTATAGTAAGCATGATCAGTTCTCTAACTATATTGAACCAGAGTTCAGGATGTTCAAGCTAGAAGCTCAAGCGAATGACTGATATAAAAATGATTTATATTTAAGTCTAACCACCCTGCTCATTGTTTAATATAATTATAACACATGTAAATCATTGCCTCCTGCTCAAGGAATTCATGTGAAAGGTGTAAATGTTCTATATTACCATGCTGGTGCTTGACTGATGTTGTACTGATAAATTTTCTCCAACTATTCCAGATAGTGTCAGATCCCCAAAGGAAAAACGTGAGAGAATCAAAGAGAGTGAACGAGAAAGGAGTAATCATGAACGAAGTGAATCAGAGAAAAAGAATAGGACTAGTGGCATAAACATTAGTGTTAATAGGAGTAGTAAATATGATAAAAGAAGTGCACCTTCAGGAAGCGTGCCTTCTGGCAGTGAATGGTCAGAGCATATTAGTTCATCAGGAAAGAAGTATTATTATAACTGTATCAGTGAAGTGTCACAGTGGGAAAAGCCTCGAGAGTGGGACACCAGGAGGACGTCATCCAAAGATTCTACATATTCATCCAGAAGCAGTAAGTTTTAGCTTTTCTTTCTTGCATCTCTTTTTAGCGATAAAACGATTAACTTCAGAATCAATTAAAGAATCTATGTATAGAGAATTGAAACTTTTAAGCTAAATTAATGATTAAATATTCCATGACATCCATGCAAGGAACGTAATTTGATGCACAAATCTTAAAGTATTAAATGTGTAGTTTATGCTTCAATCATCTCTTTTGGTCTGATAATAATGTATTTTGCTTAACTTCTTTTTCAACCCTGAACTGTAGGTTACAAGTGTTGAAAAGGAAGTTAAGCGAAATGTGTTATTTCCAAAAGTATTTATAATCTTACACACCAATCAACCATTAAATTGTGTTATAATGGTTTTTTACCTTTTTGTGTTCCTGAGAATATGCGAATTCAGGAGTCAATAATGGGCATATCAGATCAGCTCATTTTTGTTATAGGTAAATGGAGACCAAACATAAATTAGACTGGCAGCATAAAAATATAGTTCTTTTTACATTTCTTTTTTGTAATTATTGAATTATTTTAATAGCATACTCATGTCAAGCGCACCAAATTCCCTGTTGACTACCAGAATCTTCAATTAGCTTTGTGCTGTCCAAATATGTTTTCCATATTACATTACATCTTAATTAGGGATGTAACGATACATCATTTTGCCGATACGATACCGATACCGATTATTGTAGTAAATAATCGGCGATACCGATATCTTAGCTAAATAATGAAGTGGGTGGATTTTCGTCCGCGACATTTGTATGCCAAACTAAATGTATGGCATACAAAGAACCCCGCACAAAATGATCGTCAAAAGCCGTTCCGTAGATTTGGCTGAAATTTTGTGAAAATATGGCCTCTAATACTCTGATCAACTGTGTAAAGTTGCAACTTTAATTAATGACCAGATTTTAAAATATGACTATTTTTATGTTCAATGTTTTTTACTTGCATATCATTTTGGCTCAACGAAAAATGTAGTAACTATATATGACGCTAATATGCAATTATGCACTTACTACCTTTTTCCTCGAGTTTGATTATATTACAGTAAACGGCCATAAAGAATGCACATCGGCAATCATCGCATTTCCGAATACAAACGAATCAGAAACGAATGCTAATTTCCATGTACATTAATTATTAGATTAATCGTTCATCAGAATTTGAATTTAGAACTAAGTACTTTATTGTTGTTTTGTTTTGATTTCACGTGGAATGGAATATATAGAGCTGTAAAACAGATAATTTAGCTTTCAATGATTTTACTGTCGGCAGTTCTTTGTAACGCAGATGAAAATCGTACACCATTCTTCGAACAACATCATAATCAAAATCGTCCATATCTAAACAAAATTGTTTTTTTGGTCCCCCAATTTTCGGAGAGCTGAACTTTGTTCCACTAGAATGTGTATCAGTGCCAGTGCCAACTTCGTTTAATAAATTGTTCAAAATTCTTCTTGACATTCCAGTGGCATCGGCAACTCTCTGTTGAACCTTCTTAAAATAATTACTTACATTAACATCCTCATGTTTTTTTAAATTGGTCGGCTTCAGTTACAAAATATTTATAATCATTGTAGATAATTTCGCGTGACTGGCAAAGTAACGGCTTACCTTTTTTTTCCTATAGGTGCCATAGTACAAATTTAATTTTGTAAAAGTTTTAGCAACTCTATATATATATTGACTTGGATATGCGACTACACTCTCTCGCATTTGAACCACGACTGACAAAACAAACGTCATGGTGTGTGCGACACAGATATCGCTATACGAAGTCGAAGTTAGCCGATCGCCTCTTTCCAAAGATCGATGTGCATTCTTTATGGCCGTTTACTGTACGATATTAAACTGTTCTAGTTATAATCAACTAATATCTAATTGGCTTTACAAGGCTACATTTGTGCATTCAATGCTTTAAATATAAAGCGTTCTTAATGATGGATACTTCATATTTTCTTCGTAACGGGCAAAACCTAAAAACAATAAGAGTGTCTGTAACGTGACCGCATGTACCAATGGTTGTTGCTCCACTTTTATAGGTGCAATAATATCTTAAGATTGGATCTTCTTCTCTCCCGTTATTATGTTCTTTGTCGAATGCAATCCACACATATAAAAAATTTCGTTTCGGAATCTTGATGTAACCCTTATTTTAATCAATCCTGGCTCATTGAAGTTTCATCTAATTCGAAAACTCGCTCGTCTTCGTCTTCCGTAGCGATGAAAATGGCGAAAGATTCATGTTGTTTCTTTCGAAATTTTGTATCTTTCCTATAAAATACAAGTAACTTTCGAATAAAACAAAACTGACGTTTGTCTGACAAATACAATCATACACGTATAATACCTGTTTTATACTGTGTATTTTACATGTTAAATATGTATTATAATCAGAGCCCGCACTTGTCAATCTTGTCATGCCTTTGACGCAAAATTGACTTCACGATCACGTCACATAGAGGCCATAGAGCATAGATTAACGACAATTTATAAGTATTTCGTCATAAATGATAATTTCAACCTCTTTAGTTAACTGATATCGAGATATAGTCTGAGCGGAATGAAAAGTCACCTGTTTGTATGAGAGCCAATACATTCCGAGTCACTATTCATAATATAATATAATAATGCGAAAAATACAATGTATTTTACATGTAAAAAACTTAAACTTGCGAAAGATTCAATCGAAGATCCGCAAGGAAAGATACTGTATTTTATTGAAAAATACAGAGGTATTTGAAAGATACATGTATCTTTCATGTAATCTTCATCGCTAGTCTTCCGCTGTTAATATGACGCAATGTACTGTCTTGAATACCTATATTGACGACCGCTTTAGCTTAGTTGGTAGTGACCCTGCCTACGAAGCAAGAGGTCCTGGGTTCGAATCCCTGTAAGGGCATTTATTTGTGTGATGAGCACGAATATTTATTTGTTCCTGAGTCATGGATGTTTTCTATGTACCTATTTAAGTATTTGTATCTATTAAATATATCGTCGTCTAGTATCCATAACACAAGCCTTATTGAGCTTACTATGGGGCTAGTTCGATTTGTGTAAGATTGTCCCCTAATATTTATTTATATTCTGGAGACTGTTTCACTTGATATGTTCCATATGTGACCGAGTGCAAATACGCCAGGTCTAACCGTGGAAACAATGCTAATTGTGCAGGAGTTAGTGCGGTCCATCGTGCTCTTCTTCGTTTAAGATTTTCAGCTTCAAACACAGAATTCTTGTGAATGAGTTAGATAACGATTTTAGCGGAATGCGTGGCAGGTTACAACCACAGGACATCTTCATTGTGGATCGTGGCTACAGAGATGCAATCCCCAGATTACAGGAAATAGGCGTACAAACAATAATGCCACCTGTTCTAAGACCCGGTCAAAGTCAATAGACAGCTGAGGACGCCAATTATGGACGGATTGTGACAAAAATGAGATGGATAGTGGAAGCACGTAACGGAAATTTCAAAAATGTATTTTAATTCTTTGGCCGTATCATTTCGACATCCCATGTTCCGAATTTGAACACATTTCTTTTAAAAGCTGGAGTTATCATAAATAACTAATGTAGACCTATTATAATGCCAGATTGTAATGTCCAGTTATAGCTAATGAAATGCTCCAACGCGTCGAAGATATTAATATTGTACAGGCACGGATTGAAGCTGAAAATCTTAACCTAAGAAGAGCACGATGGACCCCACTAACTCCTGCACAAATATCATTGTTTCCGCGGTTAGACCTGGCGTATATGCACTCTGACACATTTGGAACCTATCAAGTGAAACTGTCTCCAGGATATATTCAAGACAGTACATTGCGTCATATTAACGACCTAGCAGCGGAAGACCAGTTTTCGAAATAGATGAAAACTTCAATGAGCCAGGATTTATTCAAATAAGGGCTGCGTCGAGATTTCGAAAAACAACGTTTTATTATGTGTGGATTGCATTCGACGAAGCACACAATAACGAGAGCGATGAAGACCCAATCTTGGGCTATTATTGCACCTGTAAAAGTGGAGCAAGAACCATCGGTACATGCGGTCACGTAACAGCAATCCTATGGTTTTTAGGTTTTGCCCGATATGAAGGAAATATAAAGTACCCATCATTAAGAACGCTTTATGCCATACTTAATGCACACATATAGCCTTATTAATATCGTAAAATATCGTCACTACTTTGAAAAAACTTGTATCTGAAATAAACCTCGGGAAAAGGTAGGAAGTGCATATTAGCGTCATATATATATATAGTTACTACATTTTTAGTTGAGCAAAAATGATATGCAAGTAAAAAACATTGAACATAAAAATAGTCATATTTTAAAATGTGGTCATTAATTAAAGTTGCAATTTTACACAGTTGATCAGAGTATTAGAGGCTATATTTTCACAAAATTTCAGCCAAGTCGACCGAACGGCTTTTAACAATCATTTTGTGCGGGGTTCTTTGTATGGCGAATATCCACCCAAGTATGATCTTCAGATATTTGTTTGTCCTTATTATACCTAAAACTTGGGCTATATTTAACAGAGAGTCAACCTTGAAAGTGTAAAGTAAAAATAAATAAATTGTCAACTCAAAATAAAAAAAAATAATTATGAACCAAAGATATAATTAATATAGTAATTATAAATGCACAATTACTTTTTGTAGATTTTTTTTTCATACAGCAATTCTTTTCGCGCTCTTCAAATATCGGTTGAATATAATCGGCGATACCGATATATCGGTATTAGTATAGGAATCGTTACATATTTTTTATTTTTTTTTAATCAGCCATCACAATCTAATGAATATGATGGATGCAAATAAATATCTTAAAGACATGTGCAGTGACACAGAGACAGGACTTTACAAATAAAATGGTAAAAGTACAGAAAATGTTTTAAATCAAATCTTTAGCCATGAAATTGACTATTAAAGAACTCTAGGAGCTCTAGGACCTCTACTCATTATTATTTTTTTGGGTTATTCCCACCTTTTACCACCAAGTTGTTACCAGTGGTAACAGATGGGAAAAAAATTCCCACTAGTTACCACTAACCGGTTTAGTGGTAACAAGTGGGAATTTTTTTCCCATCTGTTACCACTAAAACAATTGGTGGTAACTAGTGGGAAAAAAATCTTTAGTGGTAACAATAATATATTTTACTGGCTTATGCTCACGACTTCGTCCGCGCAGAAGGATAAAAAGTATATGTAGATTTCAGAAGGAGACCATTTCTGGTTTGTAGTGAGTAGTCTATAATAATATATATTATGCAAATTTAAAAAGTATGCTATATCTTAACTCCAATTACACCCTCTAAGAGGATTAATTATGAAAAATGGTGAAATCACCTTTTTCATTTTTTAATAGGTGTAATGTATTTGCAAAGTCCTTAGCTTTTTAAAACCGGCCAAGAGCATGTCGGGCCATGCTCAGTGTAGGGTTCCGTAGCTATTCATTCAAAAAAGTGCTCTACGTTTAATTAAATAGCAAAGAGCGTGAGCACTTACGTCTTTTTCACGGGCACTTACGTCGTTCTTGACGAGAAGTTTTTCAGCTATATCTCAAAAACGGCTGAACCAAATTTGTTCAATATAGTTTTCATTGAAAGTGTTTTTTAAGCCTCACTATTGTGATTTTTTTCATAATTTTTTGATCAGCGGTTCAAAAGTTAAAGGGGGGGGGACGCTCATTTTTTAACTTTCGCAGTAATTATTTACGAAAATGTTACTTCTATCACAAAATGATGTTTGAAGACCCCTATTGTTTTTTAAAGACCTATCCGACACCCCACACAACAGGATTGAAGCGAAAAAAAAATTCACCCCCACTTCATGTGTATGGGTTCTCTCGGCATGACAAATACACATACTTGTACCAAATTGCAGCTTTCTACTCTTAACAATCACTGAGATAAACCGCGGACGGACGGACAGACGAAACTATAAGGGTTCCGCATGTTGTCCGTCTCCTGCATATCCACACAGTTAAACCACTCGAATGTTTTCGTTTTACATAATATTCACATCCTGCGTGTAGTAAAACTGTCCCTCGCCCTCTTTTAATAAAATTTAACGCGTCCATACTCCCACTTGATTCTGATACACTTGGAAGTGGACTGATTAGAGTATTACTTTCAAACACTGGATCAGATATAGGGGATGACCGGCTCATGGAAAGGGTAGCATTGTTCTTCGCGTGGTGTTTTTAAATATGCTATCTCTTTCACACTTACGGAAAACGAAAGAGATAATAAATGACGACAGCGTGTTTATTGTTATTTAATTTTGGCCTGTTTTCTCTCAAGACCGTGAACAAACTGTATATTTTGCAAGCAAAGGAAAAGTGTGCGTGTGTGTATTTGTGGTGCAAAACACAAAATACTCGATTTTTTCGGGGTTTATTCTATAATACAGTGCAAAGCCTTGGTCGAAAAGTAGGTGTTGTAGATTTTTAAATAGGTATGTTTTTGCAGACGATGTTTTTTTCACCTAATACGATTAAAAAATAAAAAAAGTATCAGTTGGATACATTAAATTGTATACATTACAGATATGTATCAATAGGAGTTAAGAGTATTCTTAAATCGTAAAACCTAATTTGTGTTTACGTATATTTAGTAACTGTAGGTTTCATGAGTACCTATAGGCGGGTTTGTATAATAATATTTGGAGAAAAATAAACGAAGAAATTCAACTAAGTAACAAGATTAATATCTTCTAAGCGGCAGTTCTCAGTAAATAACAATAGGATTGCAGTCATAAAATGGCACTGCACTTCACCTGCATAGAAGCGAAACGTAACAAGCAGCTTTGAACAGTTACGGTGATTAGTACGGTCGTGCACAGAATAGAGTCGCAATTTCTTTGACAAAAGTTACTGCGATCATACGCTTAACCCTGGAGATCTTGTTTGCCATTCGTTATCTATTTGAAGTTGGCGAATGCAACCCAGTGATTTTCCAAATTTGCCTGAGCACCCATCTCGGTGTAAAAGTGCGAGTAACTCCGTTTGATGTTATTTTGTTAAAATATTTTAATTATGTTTTGTCGTGGTCGGTTGTGGGTCGGTTGTCGGTTACAATATATCCCATTTTTGCCATCGATATGTACATATAATACATAAACGGTAATCGGTAGGGTAGAAATCATTGTTACCTGCGGGGCGTCAAATCTGGAGTTCATCACCCATCACCAAATTTCGAGAAATCTCTATTGCACTGACATATTTGAAAGAAATAGTAGGAGATAAAAAAAATCGAAATGCGCGATCTTCGCGCTAGCCGGCCTGTGGTTTATCAAAGTTTTAAAGTAACGACGTTCCTAAAAACCTTATTAATGCATTTTTATATGTTACTGATATAAACAGAATAGAAGATTAATAACTAATCCTCAAAAAACGAGATATAGTGACAACCCTGAAAAATCGGCCGTTTCGTAAGAACTCGCTAGAGGAGTCGGATGACATTGCCTTTGGCCATCTATAATTGTATAGTACGAACTCCCCTCGGGAGTCGGGTGACATGTGAGCAAAGTTACTGAGAACTCGCTAGGGGCGTTCTTGACAGTGAAAGTGTTAAAGAATTAGGAATGACTGAATTGATATTTCGCAAGAAATGATCAGGTGGAAATGACGGATATTTCCTCAGTATCATAAGAAGTACCTAGAGTGGATGATATTTTTTTCTCGGCTGCTGATTTCACCATTCTAAAGCTGCGCAGAAGCCCACTCCAAAGAAACTTCCATACAAGCCACCTGCTGCGCAGGTTAACTTATATTATAGGTACTATCACTTTTTTTTCGTGGCACCAGCGACAGCTAAAGGATGTTATTTCCAACATTCGTTAAGAATTGTATGTAGGCTACGGCCGCTGCCAATGCCAATATTTGTGACAGAATCACGTTTCATTTAGATGAGTTTTGTTAGCTCAAATATCTGGCTTTGAAGCCTCATACCTATCTCAAAAACGATTAATTTTACAGAGCTATTAGTGAGCTCAAATGTTTTCGAATGAAATATTCTTTTAAAGTTATAAAGTAAAAAATGTGAATAAACCCATAGTTATGAATTAAACATTTTTTAAAGGCAAAAACGACGAGTTGTGTAGGAATCGTAGTCTGTCGTCTCTGCCTGCCCAAATGGGATACAGGTGTAAGTATGTATGTACATATATCTCCAGACTTCATCAATAGCATTAAATAAGCTAAAAAAATTGGTGGTAACTACTGGGAATAAAATTCCCATTTGTTACCACCATTTATTTTAGTGGTAACAGATGGGAATTTAAATTCCCATCTGTTACCAGTGGTGAAAGATGGGAAAAAAATTCCCATCTGTTACCACTGGTAACAAATTGGTGGTAACAGGTGGGAATAACCCATTTTTTTTATTAAATGACGGATTTCCGTTTGACTTTCGTTTCTCTTAAATAAATCTGATGGAAAGTAAACATAAGGTCTAAGAGGGATTGTGCTTATTAAGAAGCAACCTGTTTAACCTTTTAAATGTTTTCAATCGTGACTGACAAAAGTATTGATAATATCAGCCAACTGATTGAAATGAAGAAAAGTTTTGTATGAGTATGCACATGTATAGCAGTTTCAGTATTTTTAACAGTAACTAATGCATTGGTTTTCTTATCCATCCCTGTTAATGGGATCCATTAGGAATTGAGAGAACTTGCCAAATATTACAGACACATGTGTATAGGTCTCAGTATTTTTATATTATAAAATCAGATATAGAAGTTTTTGTGGCACAAATAAAATTGTCCTAGGAAATTCCCAATGATATTAATTTATCGATAAATTATACTTTCTTATGTCTCGAAGACACATTAAAATAAGTATTTTTTTTCTACTCCTGTACTTTTATCTGTCTTTTACTTGGTCACGAACACTAATATAAGAATATACATTATATGAGTTCAGAGAAATCTATACTCAATTCCCCATAACAGCACTAGTGTCGTTATATTAGCAAAACGATACTGCTAGCAGCCACAGACTTCTAAATCTAGGATAAACTTAGGTCAAGGATTAAGCGCTCAATTCTAACTTTACGATAAAAATGCACAACTACCAACTTAACAAACAATTAAATTCCTAAGGTTTTTAAAAAAAACAAAACTTTCCGAACTAAATTTATTGATAAAAAAAAGTATTTTTAATATTGTCACTGCTTGTCACTAGCGAGTATATGACAAATTAAAAAAAAAGTTTACCATAGACACATACTGTCAGTCATATGTCATATTTGCCTTGTTTAATTTAATTTTGTATTTTATATTTTAAAACCTAGTTGTAGAAAAAGTATTGTATGCAACGTTGTATAATTAAGTCAATTTCTTAAATTACATATTATCATTATGTAACATTGATGGGCACTCATCAGCATTTTACCTAGTCTTGCTTGTCATAAGTTCTGTCACAAGATTTTTTGCAAATATAATAAATTTTTAGTATTTTTTGTGTGTTGACCTATACATTAATTGAAAGCTTGGTTTTTGACAATTAGGAAAATGTATTTTTTTTTTCTTATATTTAGTACCGCATTTGTTTTTACCAGCCTCTAAACTTCCGAGATAGCCAACCTATAAAAACACGCACAAGTATCATGTGGATAATCAGTCCCTGATTTTAAAAATAGTTCCTTTGTAGACTTTACGGTTATGTCAGACTCTAAACAGATTTTCATTTTTATTTTAGGATGCAATTTATATAGGTCTTGGTGACACAATCGCCAGTATTTGTGTTTAACGTAATCAATTCCATTGCCCACTAAATAGAGGTTTCATACAACTAAGATTTTCTTTCTTAACTAACTTAAATGCTGGCTTTTAATCACTTAACAAGAGATTTTCATCATATCTTGTGCATGTTTCCAGCGGTGGTCATCTCGAAGTTTAAGAGTTGGTAGAGAAAGTAGAGGGACTAAATTCATCTACATTGTATGTTTTCTTAATTGGGAGAAACCAAGCTGTAAATTGATATACAGTAATAATTTAAAAAAGAACGTAATTTTATTTTATTTGCAAAAAACCTTGTGACAGAACTTGTGACCCGACTAGGTAGTTTTTTTTCTTTTTAAATAATGGCTTTCACTCGTTACTGTTTTAGCAAAGGGTATTTTGCCAAAGTCGACGAGAAAGTTTTTTGAAGGATGTATTCAGGAATCCTAATTTCTATCTTATCTGGTGAACTTAATATCTACTATGAAATAAGTATTTGAAACAGTTATCGATAAATTTAATTTCGGAATGAAGTCCATAGTTAATTGACGTTTTTGCCACAAAACCTTCTATGTCTGAGTATAATGTACATTAGTTTTAGGAATTGAGTTTATAAATTAAATGAAGGTCATAGTTAAGTTAAGAAACTGCGTTACCTTTACCTTACTTTCAATAAGTTTCTGTAAAAGAACAATTTTTGAAACAAGCATTTATTACCGACTGTACCTACTTTTTTATATATTCGCATGAAACTGTACGTCAAAACGAATCAAATGAGCTTTGCTTTAAGTAGGTATTTGTTACTTAGTGACTTTTGCTTGTCAGCAGACGATTTATAAACACAATGTTTTGTTTTTCAAGTTTATAAATATGTATACATAAATGTTACCGCAATAACAAATAATCGTCCCGTATTACACAGACGGCATGTCTGGAATTTTAGTTTTTTAACTCATTAACTGACGATTTCTGCGCATTAGGATTCCATAGTCAACTAGAAACCCGAGCTAAGCTTTCAGGAGGCATGGGAAAAAATATTCCGGTCCTCTTACTAATCCGTTCTGATCGGAGGACAGGGAAAGACCCCAATTAGGCAAGGGTAGGTATATAATATCAATTACACCGACAAAGTGGTAAAATATAAACTAGAACGGGTCTTTAGCCTTTTCCAAATCAAGGGCCAATAATGATTTTTTTTGCATTGCGGGCCCCATCAAAGTTATTTATAACGATGTTTTTTTAATTAGGTAAATATTGGCCTACTTGCCAATATTTACCCCCCCCCCCTCTAACTTATGAATCGTGGATACAAAAAATATCATTAAAGTAGTTCTTAGCAATGACTTTCAATGGGAACTATTTTCAACATGGTCGGATATACCGTTTTTCAACTTCTCTACGCTTCTCAACACCGCCGTGTCACCCCTCGGTCACAGAATATATTTAAGCTCAAGCAGTAAGGAAACTACAAACAAAACGATCGAAACGAACGCACACATAGACGCGCGCTTTTACACGGCCCCTAAGCGAATCTCGCGGTGCCGTCAGTCGCGAGTGCCGCGTTGCGACGAGTGGTTGCGCTTTGCGTTTGTTACGTGCGCGCGCCCAGACGGCCCGCGATCTTTTCATTTTAAACAACCCTAACGCTCTAATGGAGCGTAGGTATTTATTACAAAAATTAAGCGTAGTTTCCATACTGCTCTATTTATATTCTGTGCCAAGTACCGATACTTGGCTCCCGGGCCGGTCCGGCGTGTCTAGGCGCGAGTCTAGGTTGCGGTGGAAAACATTCATAGTTTGAAAATATATCAAAGTAGTCATGCTTCATTGTGTACTGTTCAAGATCCCAGCTCATTGGAATCTTGTGAATTCGAAGACGCAACCAAAATCTAGGTACCAGTAGAGTGGCGTCCAAAGAACTCGACTCCTACCGGCTTGCCTAATATCAGGCATTAGAGCACCTTATTATGGAGCTCTTATGGAAAATACACGCCAAATCTGCACCGGCTTGCCCAAGGATATCTTTTACGCCACGCCACTGCTAGGTACCTAATATGAATATATGCATTCATGAAAATTGACTATGAATAGAATCAATGTTTGAATCTTTGCTGTTATAAATTCGAAACACATCCATCTCACAACATGTAAATCAGTCGTCACCTAGTTTTTGTACCTATGAAAAGATGGGTATGAGGTGCGCTCATAGTAGTAACCGGCCAAACAATGTGATGAAGACGCATAATAAATGTATGACACGCCCTTATAACTCTAGAAATAGACAGAAAGATTAATGCCGGTGACTGTACCATGGACGAAAATATGGAAGAAAAAGCGACCATCGACCAGCGTTGCCAGACGTTAAGATTTTGGCGGGACGTCCCGATTTTTAAATCAAAATTAAATGTCCCGCGCGGGACAGGCTTAGTCCCGCTTTTCGGGGATAACTCGACCGTGCGTACAGCGTGCTGAAGAAGTGCAGGCGGGTGGCACAGACAAGTAATTCAAACTCAAATAAAAAGAGAAATATTTAAAAAACTTCTGATTATATACGTTTTTTTACTATGTCCTGCTTTCGATAATAGAATCCCGCTTTATTACTCAAAAAGTTTCAAAATCCCGACTTGGCAAAAAATTATCTGGAAACTCTAATTCCTAATAATTTGGCAGCACGCTTCAGTTATTTGTAACTAAGCACAACTGTGGAGTGTTTTTTCAAAAGGGCTTATTTCTCTATGAAAACCACTCCTCAACTATTCTAGCGTATTATTGATGTCGCCAGATATTTTAAGCGTAATATTAATGAACTATTAATAAATATCGCGGGACGTCTTACACAAATCGTCGTAATTCCATGAAAATGTAACACAAGTTACCATTTCATCGCGTTTTTATTTATTTATGATGCAAATGTAAGTAGTAATTTGACTCTAGATAAGTATTATTTTAATCCCTAGATATATTCACACTTAAATTTGCATCATCAATAAATAAACACGCGAAGAATTGGTAACTAATGTTACTCTCTGCCATGGAATGACCCCATCTAGTCCCAAACTAAGCAATGCGTATATTATGGGGTACTAGACGACGATATACATACTTATATAGTTAAATATATTTGGTATAATGCCCGATTCTAAGTAACTGCAAGGCGCCTGTCAGTCCTAGGTACATTCATAGATAGATAAATAAGATAGATGCTTAAACATGAAAATAATAATCTGGCTCCATCACCTGAAATTAATTATATGATTATAGTACAAAGCATTGAGTCTGGAAAGTGGGCAGATTATAAACATGATAATGATAGTAATGTAAACTACTCGCAATCAAATATATTTTGGCTCTGGTGTACGTATTTGTATATGTTTAAATACAATTACCCGGTGAAGTTAATTAAATACGTGTCGTTCATATAGATAGAGAAAAAAGGTCCAGTTCACGGTCGGGCAGAAGAGAAGCGGAAAAATCTAGTAAAAGAACAAATAGCGGGTCAGAAAGGTACTGGAACAATGGTGGCCGGGAAGATGAACCGCACGACCGACCTCGACCAAAGCTCTCGTCGGCGCCGCATGAAGGAAAAGGTACCCAGAAACTACACCAAAAAGTTTCTATGTTTAAGACGTTCATTGCCGGTAGCATACATACATTGAGTGGTTCGCATCGAATGCGTTTTCCGCAGCCAAACAGAATATGCTAGTGTCTCATAAATAGTAGTTTTTGTAAAAGTTTGTTGTAAATGTTTTGCGCATTATGTATTACTAATGTTATTATGGTGAGGGACTGACAGTATATCTATTAACTTTATATCTTATTCATTTTATTGATTCACTATTCGTTATTCCAGATGGCCAGTCTTTACAAGATATGGACATATCTCCGGACCGGAGTACCCCACTCTCGGAGAATTCTTACGGAGGCAGAGATGTCAACTCTGTGGCGCGAAACAACTCCGACAGTAACGCTGTCCCACCTGTCGTCGTCTTGGACAACTCTAATCAGCCGGTATGTTCATAATAGCAATCAGGCCACGCCACGGGCAGTGCAAATATGAATAAGAATTTTGTTTTCATAAGATTTTTTTTCATGTTCTTATTCATGTCGAACTAAATAGACAAAAAATACTTCAATAATAGGCTAGACGACAAAAAAAAACTGTTTAGTCCCTTAGTTAGATTATTAAAAAATATTGTACACGTATTTTTCTTTTCTTTAACAAACAAAAAATGACTAGGATAGAGTGCTTAGAAGTTTCGAGTGACGGCACTCCTTGGTTCAAATTTCACCTAGGAGTGACGTCACAAGCCCCCATTCCAGAAGTTTGATGATCTATAACTTTGTCGATTTTTAATATTTTCAAAAAATACGTGCCCCATGTTTTTCCATAATCTAACTGATGGACTAAATATAATACGATATATTTTTAAATCAGTCGTCATCCCTATTGGAGTGTAAAGACTTTTGTAGACTTACTTCTGCTCCTGTAGCGTGGCTTGTATTTCGGTGTGGCGCACGAGCGAGCGCGAGCACTTGAGTTCGGCCGACACGCGAGTGCACTGCAGGCACCCCAGCTGATAGGCTTCCTCTGTATATTTGTTCGCCTGCAAGAGATCTCTTATTAGAGTTTTTTGTCTGTCCTCGCTGTACTAAGTCTGTATAAAAAAAAAGCATTTTGCCATTTTGAGCACGACAAAGTGCCTTTAAGCACATAGTTGTCATACATTTATTTATTCAGTGTTATTTAAAGCATTCCGAAATTGACTTTAATTTTAAGACGATAAAATAATATTGATTTTTTTTTAAACTTTGTGGTCTCATAACTTTATATTTTTTATACATTTTTTGTTTATTTCTTCTGTGTTATGATAATTTAGTATTTTCCAATCCATGTGACTGTATGTTGTAAAATTCGACATTAGTCAACATCCCCATTGTAACGTTTAGAAACTTACATTATATAGAGTTAATTTTAGTACCTATACTAAGTAATTCATAAACATGTAAATTGCTACACCCTACCAGGGTACCTATACCTAGGTTTAAGTCCTTATGTATTGGTTTATGCAATAAATAAATACTAAATACCTTTGCAGAGCGGTTCGTTGCTGGCGGCAGCGCTGCCCCGCATCGTGGCGCCGCCGCCGGTGGCGATGCCGCCGGCGGTGGCGTCGGGGTCGGCGGCGGGCGCGCCCGCGGCCAACAACGGCGGCGCGTCGCCCGAGGGCAGCGGCGGCGGCTCCCCGCACCGCGACGCCGGCCCGCCCACGCCCACGCACTCTGAGAACACGGACCCGCACGCGCCGCCGCTGCATCTCGACACCGCGCTGCCTAGGAAAAGTTAGTTTTATTGCACTTTACACACACAGTCCGTCAGTTACATTATTAAAAAATATTGTACACGTATTTTTTTCTTTGGTTTTCTTCACTCGAAAGTTCTAAGCACTGTATCCAGTGTTGCCTCCCGTGTTGTGTACATCATTTTATGTATACATTTGGCTAGAAAGCGGCTTTTTCCGTATGCGCAGCGTGCGGAAAAAGTCACTTTATGGCCAGGTGTGGTATAATAGTACATTTCACAACTAGGGTGGTAAAATAAAGAAAGGCCGAGATCGCAGAAGTTTGCGGCCCGAGCTGCAAGCGAGGGACGTAAATATGCGATCGAGGGCTTACTTTATTACCTCCCGTGTTGTGTACATCATTTTATGTCTACACTTGGCCAGAAAGCGGCTTTTTCCGTACGCGCAGCGTGCGGAATAAGCCACTTTATGGCCAGGTGTGGCTTAAAAAACTGTTTAGTCCGTCAGTTACATTATTAAAAATATTGTAAAGTAAACGTATTTTTTTCTTTTGTTTGACAAACAAAAAATGACGAGAATACAGTGCTTAGAAGTTCCGAGTGACGTCTCTCCTTGGTACAATTTTCATCTAGGAGTGTAATATATAATTTTGTCGATTTTTAATATTTTGATAAACCAAAAAATACGTGTCCCATATTTTTCCATAATGTAATGACGGACTAAATAGAATTAGTACATTACATAACTAGGGTGGTAATACAAAGAAAGGCCGAGATCGCAGAAGTTTGCGGCCCGAGCTGCAAGCGAGGGTCGTAAATATGCGATCGAGGACTTTCTTTATTACCTTCCGTGTTGTGTACATCATTTTATGTCTACACTTGGCCAGAAAGCGGTTTTTCCGTACGCGAAGCGTGCCATTTAATGGCCAGGTGTGACGTAAATATATACAAAAGCACATTAAAGCCGGCCTAGAACCCGCATATCTGTTTTTCCTTTTCTCTTGTTTTCTGCAAGTTGCACACCTGTAATGGTTGAACTATCCGCAGTGGAATGCCTGGGCAGCTACTCGTCGGTGGTGGGCGGCGCGCTGCACCACCCGCAGGCGCCGGCGCTGACGCCGTCGCTAATCAACTACGTGCGCGCTGACCTCACCGCCCACGTTTCCGGCTGGCCCGCCGACATCCTCGAGAAACAGGCGAGACTTTTTATCTTCCATTGGGCGTTTTTCCATTAGCCGGTCCGGCACCGGCACCGACGCCGTGCCGGTGCCGGGGAAGCAAATAGTATATTACACAAGTATGGTGGTAAAAAAAAAGAAAGGCCGAGATCGCAGAAGTTTGCGGCCCGAGCTGCAAGCGAGGGACGTAAATATGCAATCGAGGGCTTTCTTTATTACCTCCCGTGTTGTGTATATCATTTTATGTCTACACTTGGCCAGAAAGCGGCTTTTCCTTCCGCGTAGCGTGCGGTAAAAGCCACTTTATGGCCAGGTGTGGCATAAATGATTTTTTTTGTTTAATAATAATAATTTATTGACGAATAATTTACAAAATAA
Source organism: Eudemis profundana (assembly GCA_947034925.1). Taxonomy (NCBI): domain Eukaryota; kingdom Metazoa; phylum Arthropoda; class Insecta; order Lepidoptera; family Tortricidae; genus Eudemis; species Eudemis profundana. The sequence continues at coordinate 37,125,827 of OX344794.1, forward strand.
AACTTATAGACTATATAATACACAAAAATAGGAAGCATGAAACGTGCCTGAATGTCCTGTGTTTCAGGCAGAAAAATCGACTAAATAATTTATATTAAATATTCATTATTACTAAATATAAATTACATTTCATTGAAACTTAATAACTAGTAACATTTGGTATGCTTATTGACTACAGAACAAAAGAATAAAAACAATTACGATTACCTAAGTTACAAAATTAAAACAAGAATCACTTCAAGACTATTAATAACTTCTCTGTACGACATGCTTTGTAGGGCTTCGCGGACCTTGAGTTTACACTTAATATAATTGAGCGGATAACTGTCAAATTTCGCGTTTAACCTATTGTATGTGTAGGAATGGACCTAAGAAAATAAAAACTCTAAAAGATAATGCATGTTTCCGGTTTAGAGAGCAAACAATATCTTTAGTGCCTTTTCACACGTCGCGGTTGCCGGGTAGCCGGCGCCGGGTACCGGTATTGTCGGTGGCACCCCTACCGGTTTGTATTTATTTTTAAGTCACCCTGGTTTGTAACACCACGGGCGGTGATGAAGAAAGCCCCAGATCGCATTTGTTTTTATTTTTACGTCCTAGTATGTAATGTAAATAATATAGTATTACCTCACATGCAAAATTTGTTTCAATAAGAAAAATGATGAGGGAAGGTCGATGTTAGCCAGTGTCTGACACTATTATAGGCATTTTTTTATACTATCAATATCATATATTAATGTGACTTTGGGCTAGTTTTTTAGTTGAGTTTTTTGTTAAGGTGGTCGGTTCTACCTAAAATTATCCCATTGTCTCCATGCTATAAGTCTTCCAAGTCTTTTTGTAAAAGTCTAATAAGAGATCTCTTGCAGGCGAACAAATATACAGAGGAAGCCTATCAGCTGGGGTGCCTGCAGTGCACTCGCGTGTCGGCCGAACTCAAGTGCTCGCGCTCGCTCGTGCGCCACACCGAAATACAAGCCACGCTACAGGAGCAGAAGTAAGTCTACAAAAGTCTTTACACTCCAATAGGGATGACGACTGATTTAAAAATATATCATTATATTTAGTCCATCAGTTAGATTACGGAAAAATATGGAACACGTATTTTTTGGTTTATCAAATTTTTAAAAATCGACAAAGGTATAGTAAAGATCATCAAACTTCCGGAGTGGAGGCTTGTGACGTCACTCCTAGGTGAAAATTGTACTAAAGAGTGACGTCACTCGAAACTTCTATCTAAACACTGTATCCTCGTCATTTTTTGTTTGTCAAACGAAAGAAAAAATACGTGTACAATTTTTTTTAATAATCTAACTGACGGATTAAACAGTTTTTTTTGTCGTCTAGCCATTGACGTATACAAAGGACAGGGCTAAGCGAGCGCGCAGACGGTTCCAAGGCTTTGGCCGTAAAAATACTGCCAAATCAGTGCCAGTCGACAGTGCGGCACGCGGCGCGTGCACTGCGTACTTGCGCAGTTGGTCTTTATAGCTGCATTTTTGTTACGGGGAAAATAGTTCCTTACTGTTAAAATGGCCCATCCTTACTTTTGAAATGATTGCGTCTAGCCCATTGTCAACATTGTGTGTTGCAGGATAATGTACCTGCGGCAGCAGATTTCGCGGCTCGAGGAGCTGAAGTCGCAGAACTCGTTTATGTCGGAGGACTAGGGGCGTGCGCGGGGCGCCGCCGCCGGGGCGCCCGCGCCCCGCCCCTGCCCCGCCGCGCCCTCCGCGCCCTCGTGACGTGGGACCTCTTCATTTACCTATCAATGCTAAACATTGTTCATTCCGTTCTCTTTCTATGTATTTTAGATCGAATGATTATTGTTAAATGTGTTGTGTGATTTGGTGTTAAATTCTAAGCAATTGTTCTCGTGGAATTCGACGCCGTTGGTCAATTTGGGTTTGAACTATTATTTTACAATAGTATGCCACGATTATTTTTAACCTTTCGAGACCCTGCTGTCGGAAGGTCGATTTCGTTGTGAATTTGAATTATAGTGGAGCCGCTGGGTGTCGAAAGGTTGACGAATGACGTGAATGGTAGGTAAGCTGTACTGTAGGTTGAAGGGAGTGAGGGACCGCGCGCCGGCGGCGCTCCTGGCGCCGTGATCCGTTCACTACTCAGACTGACTCTTCACTTCACACTTATTTATTATACTTTACGATTTTCTTAATGTCGCAATTTGTAATAAAATGGCATTTTTATATTTACATTCTGATTACTAATAGGTAATTATTTGCATGAATACACTTTTCAGTTGGGTCACTTTTATAATATTTTATGATTGTATGATAACTTCGGTCAGATGTAAGGATACAGTGATTTTATAAAGTGTTTATTGTAAAATAATAAATTATTGAAATAATTGTTTCATAGGAAATTCATTATCATTTTTCTATAGTTCTGACTGTGCCCGCGAAAGTTCCTCTACAGCGTGAATCTTAAATTTCGCTACTTATCAAAAAGCATCACAGCACTGAGAGACGTTCGGGTTAAGTCGAGATGCGGTATCCCGAGCCCGCAAACCGGTCGCGGTGAGACGGAACTGTCGCGAGAACAGCGCGTTAGTTGTATTGACCAGAGAGCGGTTCTGTAAACGGTAACAAGCGAGTTCGACAAGAGTATAGGGACAGACGTCAAATGTAGCCCCAGTAGAGGGGAATGTGAGCACTGTATGTTGCGGGCCCTCCGTGCTTCCCGCTTACTGAGAGCAATATAATTATAAGCAATATACGTGTTCCGTTGAGGGCTAAAATTATTGAAACCAAAGTTTAATTAAAGTGCACGAACTATGGAATGGAAGCTATGATTTCTATCTAATTTCTCCTCTGTAAATTGCTCACGTGTAGTCGCAAATTGATCCAGTAATATAAATAATGATAAAATTAAAAAAATAGATGCTATTAATATTATTGTCAAATAATATCGGATGCTGGGATTTGCTTTATGACGAGAAAAATCCCCTTTGTAGAAGCTTGAGTCAAAAATAAATCTTTTACTAGAGCCAGTACTATTGTCTATGTCTCACTGGACGGTGGCGAGCGCGATCACGCGCGGGCAATACGTGTCCGCTGGCCAGGTGTGTAGCTCCGTAGGTGACGTAATATGAACCACGAAACAGCTGCAGCCGGGCGGAGGGCTCCCGGGCGCGGCCGGCGGGCTCCCACTGCCGGCTCCTTGCCCACATCAAGAGTACTACGTTAGCTATTATAAGTATAATCGCCGGCGCATTTTCATAACTTATAGCAAATATTAGATAGACATCGATCGCTCACCTCATACATGACGGACGTTATCCTTGTAGTTACATCAATATGTTAATTTTGACCAATCAAATGTATAAACTATGTAAAGAAGCAGGTATTTTGTAATAATAATGATAGTAACCAGAAATTCATGTAGTTATTAGTTGATTTTTATTAAAAATCATATAAGCTTATTTGATAATCACAATATTTTGCATGCTTTGTGATTACAATAGTGCAAAACAGGCGAGGGACAATTCAATTTGTACGAAAGTCTAGGAAAACATTTAAAAAAACAAGTAATTAGCAAATGTTTAGTTAAATTCTGGTCTAGGTTTTTATTTTTCTAATAATTAGGGCTAAATATTATAATTTACTTCAACTGCTAAATTTGCCACCAACCTATGTACATGAAATTAGCAGAATTAAGTACTGTGATATCCATTCACTTTCACGCGTTAAATAAAATAGTTATATGTAGTTTATGTTCTTATAAGTCGGTGTGGAGTTTTATCTGTTTTAATTAGTCCTCGCTGTGTGTGTCTCAGGATTTAACAACAGAGTCAAATCTTCATACAGTCGTGCTATGATGCTCAACCATTCCGTAGTGTAAAAGGGTTCCGTTGGCCAAATTTCTATGAAATCTGCGATCATAATTTGTGCCTAGGATTATGTGTCTTTTAAATAGAAAATAATATTTGTTGCAAGTCAACGTATGTATATTGTAACGCGATATTGGTCTGCGGCATCGAGCCAGTACCAAACTTGCTGCACAGATTAGATAGAGAATATGCTTGTATTTAGTATCCGAACTAATGTCGCTAAGAACTGGTCACTCCGCAGTAATAGGATAGAAATAAATGTAAATCTAATAATGTTCACATTTCTATCGGCCACGTTTTAGAAATATACGTAAATCTAAAAATGACGACATTTCTGCTATTCTACTAAATCCCCCGATCCAGAATAATAACCTGGCGCATTATAAAGTAAATCCCAGTTCGGTGTTAGCGTACAAATCAATGAGTGACCAGGCATTAGCAATTTACTAAAAACTTTGAATTATAAGGGAGGCTAATCCCTATTATAACACCAAATGTATACTCAGACTACACAAAATTGTACCGTACGTATATATTTGACATATATTTTATACATTTTAAAACATTTACATTTTGTGTTTTTGTGAACTGTTTAGCCGTTATGAATTTAGTTGTTTTGTAATTAAATTTTCCGGTAGTAATATCCAATATGCTTTCAGAAAATTTGGTGTTGTTAACACCGACTTATTAAAATCATAGTTGTGTCTCGTGTAGTAACTGTACTGTAGTGTCGCTCGGGCAACGGTGCACGATGTATGAAGCTTAGGCTCTATTTTTGGTGTTATTTTAGCAGTGGTCCAGTATTTTCACTACACTTTTAAATATTCAAAGCGATTTCACATCTATCAAATTCGATATTATTATAGCTTACTTAATGTAGAGGTGCTGGTAACTAATAATTGGGTCTATTTTAAAACGCATACAGTGAATGTTCCTATTTCGACATCGCATACAGTCATTGCGCATAATAGGGTATTTATTTGACAACAATAAAAAAATCATTAACGCTAACCATCAATAGAAATTGTGTTTTCAAAAGTGCTCGAATAAAATCAATGAATTACACTCATCTCTTAGTTCTTCTTTTAGTGCCATCAACGATTTTTAAATGACAAAAACTAAACATAAGGAACCATGTTGAGTATGACGTTACAAACCAGTCTAAACTGCATACTTTCTGAGCGTTGACACTTCATAAAAAGAAGCTGATTTGATCTGTCATCAAATAGCCTATTATATTAGCATAAGATTAAAATGCATATTTTAATTTTAGTTTTCATAAATATCTGAAATTATAATTTTAAAGGCCCAGTTGCTCCCTATCTTTTGGTAGCGTTGACTTAGAAACTGAGGTTATTTTTTTATTATGTTATTCCCCTCGGAATTTAGTATTCGGTATAAATTTCAACACCACGCTTCAAATCGCTCCTCAGAAAAAAATTGTACATTATGATCATACGTCGTTATCGCGGGTGCAAAAACGATTTGACAGTACAGAAAGATTATGAAAAACAAGCAATAACAGACGCAAAACTCATTTTGAGGAACATTTATGCCTACTCGCACGAGTTTAAAATGTTTTGCGTCTGTTATTGCTTGTTTTTCATAATCTTTCTATACTGTCAAATCGTTTTTACACCCGCGATAACGACGTATGATTATGATACGAGTGGGCAATGTTGGTAATTACAGTCGAAGCTGTGTTGCACAGCCCGAGCCGTCAGGCGAGTGCTACATAGCTGAGACTGTAATAATCAACGCCCACAAGTATCATACGACGTTTTTCAACACACTTGCGTATAAAAAGCAACAGATACTTATCACTTAAGATGTTTAATTTATTTTGTGGATTATCTAACAACACCTCTAGGGATGGTGTGTTACCCGGCGAGTGCCATGTACATGACTTCGGCGCTGAGTGGCGGCGCGGGAATAATGGCGTGCTCTCATTGGTAAATTTGCTGTAATTACAACACTAGTGCGGTAATGTTAAGTAAAAAGCACTTGTGTGTAATACATAATATGCGTTCCGCGCGTAAGAACCATAATATAAGAGCCACTTTATGAGCAAGTGTGTTGAAAAAGATTTGATGTGTCACAGATACATATAATGATGCCATCTAACCGGTACGCCTAATCGTCGTAGTGGTCTGTGGCCTAGACTGTTATGTGTTTCATAATAAACCTAATTCAATTATGCCTAATATGAGACATCCTGATTCTATTTCTGATTTTTCTACACACTTGCTCATAAAGTGGCTCTTATTTCATGGTTCTTACGTGCGGAACGCAACTTATTACACACAATTGCTTTTTACTTTACATTACCGCACTAATGTTGTAATTATCGCCAATTAACCAATGAGAGCACGCCGTGTGCGCGCAGATATTATATCCGCCCAGCGCCGACACCGACAAGTTAGATAACCCACAAAATAAATACAAAAACAGAAGTTCTAAATGATAAGTATTATTTTTTATTCGCTAGTGTGTTGAAAAACGTCGTATGGCACTCGTGGGTATTGCTCATTACAGTCTCTGCGATGGCGGTCGAAAGGGTTATTACAATCTCGGCTATGCAGCCCTCGCCTAACGGCTCGGGCTGTGCAACACAGCCTCGACTGTAATGATCAACATAGCCCACTCGTATCATAATGTACTATTACAGTAATTTTGTTACTATGAGAATGGTGACCGTCACGATGGCGTACACCGTAAAGATATCTAGAATCTGATGCTGCCAATAAATAGTACCCAAATAGTACCGACGAAATACCTAGGTGAAAAAAATAGTACCCCTGAACTTTTCGAAATATAAGGCCTGTTCACGGTGTACGCTACCGGGCGTCAAGCTGGCGTACACCGCTTGTTTCTCAGGAGGTTTTTTACCAAACGCATTATAACTCAAAAAATAGTACCCTAAGGCCATAAAGTTCAAGGGTACTGTTTTTTTCACTTAGTTGTTTCGTCGGTACTATTTGGGTACTATTTATTGGCAGCATCAGATTCTGGATATCTTTACGGTGTACGCCTAAGGCTTGCAATACCGGTTTTATTTGTATGGATAATACCGGTTTTCCGGAGAATGACTGTGAATGAATCACTGATAATGTCTCGAAATGCGAAGCAATAAAATTCAAATGATGTTACTACTCAACTCAGTAATGCTATTTTATGCTATTTTATAAATCCATACCTGAGAAGCATAACACTAAGTCCTATTGTTTTCCATACTTACAGTGTTATGCTTCTTAGGTACGGGAATTCTTTTTAAATATATTTGGATAAACTTTTCTTATATGTGTATTGCTATTAAAATACGTGAATTTTAAAACTATATCGAAGTTAAAATTACTCCTTCAATTTAGGTTGGGCAATAAGTAATTTAGTATTTTTAGGTTACGGTTTTTTTAAGTGCCTTTTAACTGTATGTGAAATCACTTTATTTTTTAAACTTGTTTTAAATATGGGGCCCTGCTTGATGATGGTTGATTTTAATGAATGATTAGTGTCGTTAGTCCGTGAGATGATTGTGGGGCGTATGATGGTCGCTCGCGTGGCGAACGCCTGCTGTAGATCGTACGCCAGCGAGAGACCGGTCACAGCCCGCCGTAATGTTTAGTGTAGTTTTATTTTAAACAGTGAAACGTGACGTTTATCGCCTCCACACCTAGGCTTGTCTATTTAATTATTTCCTTTTCATGTTCTACATAACATCGTATTTTTTGTTTTCTGACTTTGTTTGAAATAAGAAGATTTAACCAGTTTAAATAAATCCGTTTCAAAATACTATTAGTATCAATTATCCTGGTACTATTATGTAATGAGTAATGACTGCTCCCTATGAGTGTGTCAGCTGAAATATCTTGCGAAACACACATACATTCCGGCCTGTACCTCTAGCACTTCTAGACACGCTGATTTAACACGCGACAAATAGCACCTTTCCATTCAATATTTATTTTATTTTGTGCGAAAGTGACAGGTCTAGCTCTTTCGTTCGACAAGCGAAGTTACGGTTAGTCAGGTCACTCTTCACGATTTGTTAGATGAGGTTCCCAAACGCTTGTTTTCCTTGGAGCAAATTTTCTTTTCGCGATTATTCCTAGTCACAAAATTTCCCATTTCTCTAATTTCCCAGTCTTACTATTTCTTTGTAGCGAGTTTTTGGATCGCATTTGTTCACAAACGCATTTTTTCACATTCGGTTTATTACTTAGTAGCATATTTTTTGCTCGCAATATTTTCCTAAAGCAATTATTAACATGCTCGCATTTGTGTACAAATGTATTTTTTCTCATTCGTTTTGTTACTGAGTAGTATATTTTTTTGCTCGCTATAATTCCCGAGAGTAAATATTAATTACTCTTGGTATAAAATTATTTAGTAATTTTGGCTCCGGAACCCTAAGGCTGCGGCTCCACTGAGGCGGAGACGAGCGGAGCGGAGAGGAGACAAGTAGGAATCGACCAATCACATTAGGTAGTTGAAATCCACATCTCATCTCCACTTCGCTTCAATGGAAACAGTGAAAACTAATGTGATTGGTCAATCGCTACACGTCTCTTCTCCGCTCCGCTCGTCTCTGCCACAGTGGAGCCGCAGCCTAATAGAATAGATAAAGGTCCCCTGACTGCGACAAAGTAACGACATATTCTTTGCGAAATATGACAGAGTTCAAAATCGCAAGGTCAATTTAGAAGTAAGACGGTGAAAAGAGGTTGACCCCCCAGTGAAAGGAAACTGTTATAAAAAGTGACTGCAGAAAAAAGGTGACACAGAAAAAACACGACAAAGAAAAATCGCAAATGTGAAAGAAAACTGGCTGCGGACAAAAACGACACTGAAAAAAAAACAACAAAAAAAAAGGAACATAGAAATTACCTGCAGGTTAAAATTGAGGCGAAAAAATATAAGAAATGGAAGCAACCCTACTGAGAAAATAACTGCAGAGGAAAAAAGTGAATGGGAAACAAGCGTTTGGAAGCCTCATTTAACAAATCCTCTTCACACATATTATGTGCTTTTTTATTTAAAACTAGCTGTCCTGGCGTACTTCGTTCCGCCGCAAAAATTTAAATATTTAGATTTTTTCAATAGTTATTTTGTTATTCGGGGCAGAGATAAACCCAAAAAATTGTGTGATACAGTGTACTCCGCTAACCACGGAGGTACATTTCTTTTTAAATGCGTAGAAGTACAATTATTTTATGCTAGGTACAAAATAGCCCTCTTTGCCCGTGGTACAGTTGGCTTGGTACGGTTGACCGGACTATGGTAATTTTTTTAACAGTGTTACAGTTGACTGGACCATTTCTTTTTCTGTGAACTGTGGTACAGTTGACCGGACCACAGTTATTTTTTTTTGTAACAATAGGACTGTAATAAAAATTTTTGCACAAAACCAGTTAATATAACAACTTTTTTTATAATACTCTTTATCGCACGCGGCGAAATTCTTTTATTTTAGGTCAGTCAGTTTGACCTCAATTTCTTGAAATTTTAATTCTAATAGATTCATTTTAAATCGGAAATTGGGCGAAACAAACATGGGCGAAGTGACGGCATCTCGCGATCGACCTCTTCTCACACGAGCTCCCGTTAAAAGTACTGATTGCATTTTTAGTGGACGCAGCAATTCACCATCATTAGAAATACCAGCTTTATTCAAGGTAAATTTGCTGTGTAACCTTAACATTTACGTACCTCCATGTAACCGTGTATGCCCGGACCATGAACATGGAAATTGGCAAGTGACACTTGAACTAAGAGGTGATATAGGTAGGTACAATTAAATGAAAAAGTGTTCCATCTTCTATTAATCCTGACTAGGGATGTAACGATACCGATACCGATATATCGGTTATCGCCGATTATATTAACCGATATTTGAAGAGCGCGCAAAGAATTTGTTGTATGAAAGAACATCTGTAAAAAGTAATTTCAATTACTGACTTAATTTATATATTGGTTTGTGCAATAATAACTACTATGTTAATTATATATATATGGTTTATAATAAAAAAAAAATTGTGTTGAAAATTTATTTATTTTTACTTTACACCTTCAAGGTTGACTCTCTGTTAAATATAACCAAGTTTAAGGTATAATAAGGACATACAAGTAATAAATCTGAAGTTCATACTTCATTAGTTAGCTAAGATATCGGTATCGCCGATAATTTAGTACAAATATCGGGATCGGTATCGTTACATCCCTAATTATGACTGTACTAGGGAAAAATTACTATTCGATAGTTCGGTTAGGTGTAGGGTTGCAAAGTGACTGACACTTTGAATAAATGACCGTCATTTTCGATAAATATCCGGACATTTTCAACAAGTAGGTATTGACACCCACGACATTTGTTTTTGATACATATTTTTAGTTGTTTTTCAACTTATTGTGGCCAATTTTTATCGGATTGGTATAAAAAATTAACAAAATAACGTTATTCTATATAAAAACCTCTCTCAACTTTGCTAAATGTCAAGTTATAGGTGAACGAACGTATAACGTTTCAACTGGGCTCATCCACTTACCTGTACTTACAATAGCATTGTATCTGTACAATGCTATTATCTACTTTTGTTCTCGAATCGCCAACGAGATACTTATGAAAAAAAAAGGTTAGAAGTACACTGTATGTATATTGAATTTTCAACCTTATTTCTTGTCGAGTAGGTTTGAAATGGTCTGTGAAGAAAATAGCATATTCAACACTTTCGTATTTTAATAACCTCGTAACGTTCTTGTTGAGCGTCGGGCGGTTGTAAAATGCAACAAATGTTATGATCGCCATTATTCTGTTAGTGTATTTTGTAGTCTATTGTCCAAAAAAATAAAGTTGAAAATCTATATTAACCTTCCAAGGCGTTTATTATCTTCTTTTACTACAAACTCATTATCATAATTTGTGGTCAACCACTCAATGGTATTGTAGTCTCAAGTAGAAGAGCCCAGTTGAAACTGGGTAAGGTATATCTCCTGCACGCAATCATATTATAATCGGTTAATGTGTAGCTATTGTCCATTTTTGTCAGGTAAATGTCGATTATGTCCGACAAAATGATAAATGTCGGACGGACATTTTGAAAGTGTCGGTCACTTAGCAACCCAAGTAGGTGTACCGTACCTATCAACCCTCTGTCCGGTCAACTGAACTAGCTAACTGTACCACGGGCAAAGATGTCTAAATATTATGCGAGGTACTATAGAGAGATTTACACGATTTTGGCGATAATGGCCCGTTTTCCTCGTGGTCATACTGATTTGCTAAACTGGTTTGGCTCCGAGGAATTAAATTTCCTGGTGGCCAATTGTAAAATATTTCACGTGTTGTAAAGAAATTTCCACACCCTATATCAAAATTAAATCAACATCAGTTGGGTCATTCCACGGTAAGAGTTACGAAATTTTTGCCATCTACACTAGCGCGACGCGACCTAACCTGATCCACCGGCTGTCTCCAATCCACAATGCCCTTGGGCAGCGCTGACACCAAATATGTTGGTGTGACCTTAGACAAAAGGCTTAATTTCTTAAAGCATCAGACGGCAGAGTTTTGCCTCGTCTATGTCCAGTTGGACATTCTGCTTCTGGCTCGGCCTGGAGCCGATAGTCCCTTGGTCAGATATCGTCCCGCCTCAGGCGACGCACTCCCCCCCAAAGGGCCTCTCACTCACTACGAGAGGGCTCGACCAAATCGACAAACTGAAGCTGAGACTAACATAGTAGGTTCAATGCCCTTTATTCGTTTAACTATTTGTAAGTCCCAACTGGCTCAATTCCGAGTAGCCAGCCAGGCCATGGCCATAATAACTTTTCCGATTATAGTTTAGGCTGCGATCCCACAGCAATGGGCCGATGTTGCAGGTCCCGCTGCAGAGGATTCAGACTTGTTCCATTTTCATAACCAGAACCTTCCTATTCATGTATGGTCCCCTGGTACTTTTTTCGGAATAATGAGTTTACTCAAACATGTAATTGGGTATGGTTACATTTTTACAATGTGCGTTGCAAACGCACCAGCTTTATGAATATGTATTTGATCTTTGTTCGACATTTTATATTTGAGTACCTACTCTACTACTTTCTTAAGTCTGAAAATTCGCAAGTGCCACTAAGTATTGCATTCTTCACGTCTTAAAAGATGCTTTTAATAATTATTATAGAAACAAATTCAAAAAAAATACCAGGGGACCACAAATTAATAGGAAGTTCTGGTTATGACAATGGACAATGGAAGTCTTGTTTAATAACTGGTTATAAAACAGTGAAAAAACATCCTTGTTCATGTTCATAACCAGTTATGAACGTGGATGAAGGGAGCCTACGAGTGTCCCGCTCATCTAATGGGCTAGACGATTAAGAAAACTGTTTAGTCCGTCAGTTAGATTATTAAAAAATACTGTACACGTATTTTTTCTTTTGTTTGACAAACAAAAACTGACCTAGGTATAAATTTCACCTACGAGTGACGTCACAAGCCCCCACTCCAGAAGTTTGATGATCCTATAAGCTTTGTCGATTTTTACTATTTTGATAAACCAAAAAATACGTGTCCCATATTTTTCCATAATCTAACTGACGGACTAATAAATAGAATTATACACGATGGCATCTAATCGGTAATCAGGTACCAGTTTTTCTAACTCAGTAATTGATAGCGGTCACGTTGATGTCGTAATTAGTTACATCTAAACATTTTTTTTCTGTGGTATTTTTTATTTCGAAATCAGTTTTATCCTAAATTCCTTGTCACCCTACTAATCTGTATCTGTGAGATTACAACCTCTTTAAAAAATTAATAACAATGATAATTTATGAGTAATAACTTGTCACCGTCATGTATGTAAACAAAGTCATAGAAGTCGCAAATATTGAATGAGAAAAGTAAATTAGTAATTAAAAAAACATGCCTCGACCATATTTGTGCTCAAAATATCGAGCGTTACAATATTGTAGGTACGTTTATCAATACAAACCAAACAGCTGAAGATGAACTCAAGAATTATTCCACGAAATTCATCCAAACGTACCAATAACGCACAGTTTGATAAACCGCATGAACTAAAACCTCTGTGACTTCGGACAATTCACAGTGCCAAACCACGCTCAAGCACCCGGCCGGCCTCGACGTCGTCCTAACGATCTGGATCGACGCATTTTAAGATACTTTGCTCGGGATCCTCGTAGGAGCAATGGGCAAGCAGCGAGAAGGTTTCATGTGAGTCAGTCCTTCGTGTGGCGGCTACTTAAATCGTCGGAATTGCATTATTTTCATTTTCGGCCATTTTATCAATTTTAATTCGTTATCTATGACGCCCTAACTACTCATACTCGTAGAAAAGTTTATTTACTTAAGATCTGTCAATTTTTCCGCGAAAGCGATGGCACTTGACGTATCGTGATCACGTGATTTTACTTCATTAATTAATGTAGGTGACCATATATCCAGTGGTTATTTGTTTAAATTATGTTTTAACCTTTTAACTAATTATACAGTGAGGTATTTGTGTGAGACTTCGCCTATTAAGTTTGATTTTAGCTAGATATTAATATTTGTCTACTTCTGATTACCGATTAGAATCCGCCGTGTATAGTTTTAACCCAGTCGTCATCCCTATTGCACGTATAGTAGGCCAAAGAGAAGTTGATTTTTTTTTATCTGTCGTTTGTTCATTTAAAATATACGCACGATTAATTTAAGTAACGTTTATTTCATACTATTTTAGTAGTATTTACCTTTTTACAGAACTTAGACTAGATTTAAATGTCTACTACATGCGGAAGTGCGAAACAAACTCCGCTGTGAGGTGGAAACCTTACGTCGCTTTCGTTTGACAGTTTGTGGCAAACTTTAATCGGTAATCTGCGTGAGAAGGGCAGTGGCGCGAATGATCCAGTAGTCGGAAGGAGCGTTGGCTGCCAATAAAACTGGCAGGACAAAGTTTGTGCTATGGCCAGTCGTGGAGAGAACGCCCGCGCGCTCCGACGTCTTGTACAGGGGTGTCTCGTAGCGCGGGTCCGGCTTGGGAAGCTCCAGAACTGGTTTGAACCAGACCACCGGCAGTGGAGGATTCATTTGACCTAAAGATATTAAGTGATGTATTTAAAATACTTAATTCCAGATGGAACGTATTAGGGTGAATCAACTTTTCTTTGTCAACAAAATTTCACCTTCTCCAACTAAAATTGAAAGGAAATCTGTATTCGGATATTTTTTATATAAAGTGTATGCTCATTTAAAAGACAGATAATAAAGCTACGTAATGCAAATATTTTTTATTATAACTTGTTTATAAGCAGTGACCCAGCGGACATAGATGTACTACTTTTGTATGAAAATAAGGGGTTGTCCGCTGGATCACCCTATTTATTTGTTAAGAAAGAGTTTTATTTTTACCTAAGCTATCTCTAGATGTAAGATCTTGTTCCTTTTAAATCATGTTAAAACATGCTAAAGGTAAACAAATAAGGAGAAAGAGCAATCTTTGCATAAAGCAAAGAAAAGTTGATTCACCCATTACCTATGTATGTAGGTAGCAAACACTGTCAGTTTTTATGGATAGGTACAGTCAGCATCAAAACGACGTGGCCCGTAACATCCAAAGCGCCATATATATCGTCACAAACCTTTATTAATATAGTCACAAAGGTGTGTGACGATATATATGGCGCTTTGGATGGTACGGGCGTTTTAATGCTGACTGTACGAGTTCATATCAAAATCGCCTTAGTCCTCGAAATTTGGCATGTATATTTGAAGCCTGTTATTCCGTTTTGAAAAGAGGAAGTTTTTTACGGTATAATCGCCTGGCTACACTTTACGATAACAAAACAACACATTTACATAAATTTCGTTAACTATACCTTACCTACCAAAAATATGTGTGTTAAGGTTCATTCTGCTGATGTCTCTCGAATCACCTGTATAAGTTACAAACAGCGCGCGAGCTCCGAGGTTTTGCAGTTTTACCGGTATACAGTATACACAGCGCGCAGCGAAAGATTTTAAGATTCTGCTGTTGTAGCTAAAAAGAAAACTAGCTGCAGTCAGTCAGCTTATTATAGAGGCCTCTAATTCCACAATCTGGGTCCGCGTTCAACAGGAGTAGCAACGTGCCTGGCAGTGCGTCGACCAAGCAGTTGTGCTCGACGTCCCAGCGCGCCGCGTCAATGAACAGTCCGTGGATGTTGACGCCATCTTCCGGAACTTCAAGCTCGCCATATACGTTCTCGGTGCCCTCCTGACCGGAAAATTCATTACCATTACTACGATATGATCATTGTAATTAAAAACCAATGTCGCCTGAATATTCGCTATTGTGATTGCCTAGTAACTCATTCCTAGCCTTTTGGGGGCTAAAACAAAATGTCTGGATACAGTACCTTGGTCTTCTTCTTGCTTGCTTTGTAGACGTCCTCCTGCGAGAGAAAAAAGCTGTACGGCTCGAAGTCGAACATAAGTGCGTCGATAGGCACGCGGTAGCGGCGTGCGTACGACTGCAGCGAGCCTGTGAGGAGGCCCTGAGGGAAGAATAGGCCAGACACCCAGCTACTTCGTTGCTTGCCTTCAACAAGCCATGTCTGGAACAATGCAATTCATCTATTCTAGACCGTGCGAGGGAGTTTGACACTTAGGTTCGAGAACCTAAGTGTCAAACTACTAGGTACCTTCATGACACTAGCCTTTATGGGACCGGTGTCGATACGAGAAGCGACTCAGCTTTATCTGTAACGCTGGTAACGCTGATCACTGAAGGCTGAGGATGATAAGTATGAAAACCTACAGTTACGTCTGGAGGAAAGCTTTTCTATACTACTCGCCTCTATGAAGTCTATCCTGAGCACGAGATCATGTATCCAGCTGCCGAGCGACTTGAGCGAGTTATACCCCTTCCGGTGCCACATTGCTGGCACCTTGTTGTTCAAGAATGACGTAAACACTTCCTCGAAGTCTTCAGACATTACCACAATGCCCTGAAATATTATCACATTATACAATCAAAACAGTCATTCTTTTAGATTCCAAACAATCGATATCTTTGGACCGGGTATATTTATGGTAGTCTTAGAAATGGGTAAACAATAAATCTTTGCTTGTAAATATGACTGCAGAAATACTTAGTTGAAAGAAGCTTTCACCGGGTCACCTCTATCGTGGTTTGTGTAATGTACAGATACTGGGTACATAAAACAAAAGTTGTAACAAATAGACACCACAAACCACAACGAACAGTGCAGTCCGAAACACAACATACAGAAGTGCAGGCCACACGTGAGCTCCAAGTATTCGAAAACTATCCGCCGAAATCCCGCATTCATCTGACGTGATCTGCAGTAGTCCCGAATAGTCGGAGCTCTCCTACGGTTTGTATTGCAACAACCTTTATAGCCTTCTGCAGCTCGTTAAGCGAGGAGTGTATGAGGCCGAGCAGCGAGTTAAACCGGTCGGTCTCGTGTATCAGTACGGTGGTGAGCGAGTTGAGCTGTCCCATGTCGTCCAGTTCCATGAGCGCAGGGTTGATTGTGGAGCGGTCGATATTACGCGACACGGTCGCACGCGTTTGGTCGCAGATGCGCCACACAATCTGGTCGGGCGTGTCGCCGCCGCCGCCGCCAGCCATACGCGGCTGAACGTCCACTATCGTAGTGATTAGGGTATTTGTTTCTTTATTCTGCAAGGGGTTAATTTAAAATAATTAGTATAGCATCCTTCGTCCTGACTTTCCTTTCTAAAAACGCGCCTTCGTACTTATTGCACGATCGTGGATGTCGGTGGATGAAGTGCCTGTATGGCTAGCACAATAATCTGCACGTTTTTATCTCATTACGTTCATCATCATAAGTTAAGTAAGTAGATTTGGTTTACCTCAAATGCAATATTAGCGTTTTCATGCATGCCGAATACTTCAGGGCTCTCTATCACCGGTAGAGAATCAACGTATTCGCGGTACGCCTCTAGTTTGTCGTCTCTAGGACAGTAGTAGATCCCCGACTTTGAGTAAGTATAGCCCTCTTCCAGTGTCTCGGGTGAGAAGAACTTCTTTAGAATCGTAGTCAAACATCGTTGGTCCCACATGTCAGTCACACGGCCACCGTACGTGATCAAACCTGGGCAGTAACATCAAAACATCTAGCCAACACTTGCATATATTCCACATCAAAATTAGTAGTAATAGATGAGACTCACTGGTAATATACTCAAGCGCGTCCCAGGGTACGGAGCCGCACTCGCAGAACATTTGCAGGTTCAGCATCGCGCACTCGCGGTCGCTGTTGTTGAACTCGTAGGTGATGTTCCAGCCGAGGGGCCCGAACTTTTTGCGCTCCTGGATGATCGCGTGGAACATGCAGATGCCGAACAGCATCGTGCGCCAGTCTTGGCCGAGGACTGAAAAGGCACAGGGCGTTTTATTTCACTATTTACTACTATTATTGTGACAAAAGAGGTTCAGGCGGCCAATGATATTGTTGATCACTGTATGAACTTAAAATAGAATACACGCAAGTTCATACGAGAGAGGTTGTAAAGTGATAAGAATGGCCTAGTGGACATCTACTCTACCTCCAATCGATTCAATTTGATTCAAAGCGGAAAGTTAACTTTACGTAGGCACATAAGAATATCCTATATCTTAAAGGACTTACACATGTTGATCACATCTATAACTTTTTTGAAAATATAGAACTGTGCTAAACACGATATATCGATACGGCTTAGGGCTCTTACACATAACATAAACACGATGCGATATCGTATCGTGTTTATGTATAAGAGCCCTTATATCTCAAAATTGCTTCTAAGAAAAATTAAAATTAATCATACTGTGCCAGGTGGTGGTCGTCCTTACATACTTAAATTACGTCACAATATATGATCTTCAATGTTTTATAGAAAACCAACCGTTATTTTCAAAGAAATCTTCCTCCATTTCAATGAGTGCTCTCTTCACATTCGCTTTCAATCCTTTCGGGGGCTCGTTAGTGACCTTTACGGCGTTTTGTAACACGGACACCGGGAACTTCGGCGTCGGCATGGAACTTAAGAAGAGGCGGAAATCGTTGTGAGGTAAGCCCGTGTCGGTGGCTAGTTTAGCCACAATTAACTCCAAATTCAACATCCACGAAGCAGCTAAATGACAATTCTGTAATAAAAATCATCGAGATGTGCAATGGAATGGAAAACAGCTAACTCATTTGATTTCATTAGGAAAATGCTATATTTCTAAAGGTTAACATGGAGCCAAGAGGTGGCCAAGAACATCTTATGAAGAAAGGACTATTTGACTTATTTTTTTAAGTTGTTAACTTAAAGGAGAAATATGTATGCCAGGATCGTAGCAAATGAAAGGACGTAGTCTCTGCCGATTACGAATGATGAAGTATTAAAAATAGTGTACTGACTTGCAAAAAAATCCAGTCTCCTTTAGGTTTCGCAGTATTGATCATCTTTTCAGCTACCGGGCCCTGACCTTGGCCTAACGAAATGGAGTGCACTCGGTCTCGGACTCCCATTTCTGTTGCGAACTTTTGGAATGCTCCAAAAGGATCTGACCCAGTGCTTAGTACGAACACGAGAGGTATCGAGCATGTAGTATCTGCGTACCTGCCATATAAATAAATTTATTTTTGATATAGGTACTTACCTACATCAGAATTCATACCATTATTCAGATGCATTATAGTCTTATAGTACTAGGTTGTGTAGACTAGTAGAGCTCAGTGGAAAGGACGTCGGCGGTGTGGGGCAAAAGCAATCGTTTAGGAAAAGTAGTATCTGGGGGTACGGCAGTGCCTCCGCCAAGTCGATCAAAACACAGGCACGGCCGTACCATTTACACCTTACTTACGTAAGTAAAACTTACAGGTGTAAATTCGGCCAAAGACTTCAAGCTCGTCTGAACAGGCTTGCTTGTTATATAGCTTTAGCATGATATATAGTTTCATGGATTTTTTGGCGGGAATTTGAAACGAAAGAGCGGAGCATTTTTAATTTTTTTGTATGCGAAACGTCTAGGTATTTGGGCCGAAAGCTGGTGCTCATTAGCAAGTGTGTAAAATCGTTTGCTTTGAGAATGCGCACTTATAAGCATGCTGATTTCTGCTGATGCTGATTAGAACGAACATGCTTGAAAGCATGCTTGTTTCTGAATAAATGTGTCAGTATTACGTTATAATGAAACTGTTAACGAGGTACACATTTTTAATTAAAGGTATCAAATAGTAATAAATAAAGAGGGTACAAAAACTTGGCATAGCTCAGCTCAAAATTCTAAAATCTCTCGTAGTCCAGTCAACGTGACATTCACGAAATTTAAAGGCTGGCAACATTGAGATTGACGCGGAATAAAAAAAAATAAACTTGACATGTTGATTGAATACAATGAATACGATTGATTTCATTTCTGTGCAAACTGCAAAGTGAATCTGCAAAGGGATGTAATTATATCCTGTATGACGCGCGCAGGCTCAACCGTATACTTATTGATTTTATAAGTGTTATACAAGCCTAATTTAAATAATAATATTCCTAATCGGCGGATTCATTGGTGGTAAGTTGAAGTAAACCTAGTAGAAACTGATGAAAATATGTGGGACGTAGGACCGAGTAAGTAAACGCTGTAAAGTAACGCAGAAACTAAGACTTATTTGCTTTTTAATTTGTTTGATATCTAGACCACCGGGACCTCGATTTCGTCGACGTAGTCGCCACCAATCTCCCGAGATGCAGCCCGTCAGCCTGCAAAGGGTGACGCTGAATAATGGCATCGAGATGCCTCTTGTTGGATGTAAGTAGATATTTTATTTTAATTTGTATCTTATCGTCTAGTACTGCTGTTTGTAAACTGGTATATTTGTGTAGCATTATCCCTCAATATTTATATAAATGCTTTGTGCCTGATTTTTTTAATTCCATCTTTTATGTCCTGATATCCTGTAAAAAGTCCTTTAAATTTAAATGCAGTCACAGAAGAGGTTTACTGCATAAACGGTACTGCTTGAAATTGTTTAATAACCATACCTGGTTTGCAATACTCACTGAGATTACAATACTGTGAGGCTAAATAAAACTATGTCAGTATTGATTAAAAAATAAAATTAAATAATTCTAAAATATTATAATCTTTTGCACAATATCTAGTAGTTCACTCCAAATGCACTTTCTCATTTCTTACTTTTGTAGTAGAAGACCAGTTTGAACTTATCTTAGAACTTAAAAAAACCGCGTTTGACCGCAGGCCTTTTTTTTATATTTAGGTATATGGTTTTCACAGTTATTCGCACAATTTTGGTCCTATATGAAATCTTGAGTTGGAAACATTGATGTTGCCATATTAATCTCTAAAAAAGCGCTCCATTGATAACTCACATTTATTTCTAGCTAGGCTTTAGATACAATTTTTAATCTATACTAATGTTTGTTGCAGTCGGTACTTTCCGTATACGCTCGCCTGAAGTCATAATGACCGTTGTTGAAAGCGCTCTAGCAGCGGGATACCGAATGTTTGGTAAGAAATATTCATTCGCTATCAATAATTTGACAAAAAGTGTATTTCGCTGTACATAACCTAATCAATCGTTTAATATTACAATTGTCCTGTGCAAGTGTTGAGCACATCAAGAACCTTGTTGTGATGCAAATTTATTTTTCCACACCTCTACTCGGGAACATAGCAGGCAATAGGCTCGGAAGGCCAGAATTGGACGACATACTTTTTTGCTAATAACTATTATTAACATCTGCATATATACCATGTATGTTTGTTTTTACAAGTTCCCGATATTTCGGCACTGTTGCAAGTTGCTATTCATCACAGTGTTACTCAGTGAACTCGTAAAAACAAACATACATGGTAAATATGCCGGTGTTCATAGTAATTATTATGTGAATGACCATGTTAGTTTAAAATAATTTGTTTGCTATTTTGTTTTATTTCAGATACAGCTTCAGTCTACGGCAATGAGCGATATCTCGGAGAGGCTCTTCGCGCGGTGATGCCAAAATTCGGTTTGGAACGACAAGATATATTCATAACTACGAAACTATGTAAGAACAGTGTAGAAGTATATAATCTATTATGAATGTTGATGTCGTCGACCGTAGGGTCAATTGTAGTAAGGGCAAAGGGCACAAAGCAATGTCCCTTACCTCAACGGATCCTACAGTTATGAATATTATTAGGATGTTGATTGATAGAAATGTCCACATTGGCGTTAGATTGGTGCCCCAATGACTTGCGAAATGGATCGAGATTACAAGGTCCTCGCTTCAAATCTCAGTAATCACGAAGTAAATACTTGTACTAAAATGTTAGTAACTTCCATTCGACATCACTTGTGTACCAACGCTTTTTACTATGGTAAAATAATCTCCATATTAAATTTTCAGAGTACAAATTCGATAATAGGACCAAGTAAATACTCGTACTAAAATGTTAGTAACTTCCATTCGGCATAAACTGTGTACCAACGCTTTTTACTATGGTAAAATAATCTCCATAGGGGTCATCCATAAAGTACGTCACACTAATTTCGTGATTTTCTGACCCCTCCCCCGTCCTTGTCACAGTTGGTCACATTTGTGAGACCCCCCCTCCCTAGCGTGACCAATGTAAATAACCAATGATTAAACATATATTTTTCTCCATTACAGCCCCAAGAGATGCACAGACAAAAGAAAAAGTCAAAGAAGCTTGTCGGAAATCACTGCAGTGTTTAGGGTTTGAAACGGTTGACCTGTATTTGATTCATTTTCCTGGTATGGCAAACTTGGCCTCTGCGGATACGCAGAACATTAAATTACGTTCTCAAGCCTGGGAAGCTCTTGTGGAGTGTTACAACGAAGGGCTGGTGAGGGCGATAGGCGTGTCGAATTACACCATTAAACATCTCCAGGATTTAGAAATACGCAACTTGGGTGTAGTCCCGGCCGTAAATCAGGTAAAAAATATTCTATGAATGTTGCTTTTAAGATGATAGGGTAGTTACATGTAGTAAACAGAAACTATTCAATATATATAGTTATCAAATTCCGTTTCCAAAACTTATCCCATTTAAATCTAGATTCACGTATTTTCTTGTCTTTAACGATTTGGAAAATGACAAAATCTTAAAATGAGACATTTTGCCCATAAAAACCTATGACGAATTTTTTGGTATTTCTTATGAAAACTTTGTACTGTATAAACTGATTTTTAATGCACAGTGAATTAGTATTTAACTGTAATGCTGTGTTGTTATGTTGAAAATAATAAAAAAAAAAATGAAAATGTATAACTGCAGCTACTGTCAGCGCGTTTTAATAACTCTTCATAAAAATAAACTGATTTGAGCTGTTAGGAAACTAGCCTTTGTCAGGTCTTTCTGACAAGTAGGCATTGTGAGCACTAGCAGATTAATATTTACTAATATGGAGCTCGTCTGTTATTATTATTATAAACACATTTGATTAATTTCATTTGCTAGTAATAATTGAAAACGAACATTTTCAGTTAAGATATATAACTTAATAAGCCTATAATATTTTACAGGTCGAGTGTCATCCATATTTCCCTCAAAGAGAACTGTTACAGTACTGCCATGGAACTGGCATAACACTGCAAGCTTACTGCTCGCTCGGAGGCACCTCCTCAGGTATGGCTACTCTTCTTGACGATCCTGTGGTAATCAATATTGCCCAGAAGTTAAACGTCAGCAGTGGACGACTTCTGCTGGCCTGGGCAACTCAGCAAGGAATATGCGTGATTCCGAAATCAGTTCACGCAGACCGCATCAAAGAAAATATATCTCTTAACTTTAAAATACCCGATGAACATATGAAAGCCTTGGAGAAGCTTGGTACGAAAAACACAAAATATACTTGGGATCCGTCTAATGTAGCTTAATTTGTGTTTTTTAATTAAGTATCTATTTTCTCAGCCCAACCGAAACTCCACGCAGATGTGATAGGAATTTTTAATGCTTGCAGTGGGGATGACGACTGGGTTAAAAGTTAAAACTATATAATTCTATTTAGTCCGTCAGTTAGATTATGGAAAAATATGGGACACGATTTTTTTGGTTTATCTAAATATTAAAAATAGACAAAGTTATATCATCAAACTTCTGGAGTGGGGGCTTGTGACGTCACTTCTAGGTGAAAATTGTACCTAGGAGTGACGTCACTTGAAACTTCTAAGCACTCTATCCTCGTCATTTTTTTTGTGAAACAAAAGAAAAAATACGTGTACAATATTTTTTAATAATCTAACTGACGGACTAAACAGTTGTTTTTAGTCGTCTAGCCCATTACCTCTATCCTTTCAAGCCACTATAAAATCATGCCCATGAGTAAATAATATAAATTCCTAACACGAGAGGGATTTCTTGTAAGCTCAAGGAAGTTATGTCCTTTTTCGTGACTTGGATTTATGAGTACAAGCTTAGTACATATAAGGCTGTATCAGCTCCATACAGCCTTATAGGTAACTAGCTTGTACAAAGTTTGTAAGGATTATTAAAAAAAATCCTTACATACCTTGTTTAGTGATTTTTTTTCTCAAGTTTTGGTCTCAGCAGAAATTAAAAAAGTGGCCTTTCCGAGCTAAATGCATATAATATAAACGGATGTCTAATGACATTATGCGAAAACATTGATCAAAGGACGCCGAAAGATAATCTCTTTCTACCCTAACCAATGTACAATGAGGCTACGACTTAGCAGCTTACCTATTTAAATATATATTTTTGGAAAATACTTTATATATTTTATATATTAAAAGTAAGTCTTTTACCATAGAATAGATGGTGCATTTGATGAAATAGGGCATCGTCATAGTATTAAGGTTCAAATTGAATGTCACTGATATTCTAGATATTACATTTTGGTAGTGTAGGACGATAGACTGCCCCGAAGCAATAGGGCACTCATTTTGATACTTAGTGTGGTGTAATACTATGACGATACCGTTTGTTTTTCCAATATGAATGTTGTAGTGGCACGTGCTTACTCGGCTTTGCGAAAATAGAGACAATGGCCTTTGTTTGAAAGATTAGGGCTCGAAGCGAAAAATTCACCTCGGAAGAGCCGGACTATACACGGAAAGGACATGTCTAGTCACCTTTTTTGAAAATGAGATTTTAATCTCAAAATGTAGAGCTCGCAATGACGTATAACTTACCACTTGATTACAGGTGAATATCTTAAAATAATGTGTATTTTTTTCACTTTTTAAAGAGATGGTTACCATAGTAATTGTTCCCGATGACTAACTTTCAAACCGCTACAACTCAAAAAGTTACTTAGGTGACTAGACATTTTCTTTCTGTGTACCCTTTAATGAGGGTGTTTAGAAATCATAAACCCACCAGCTGGCAGCAGGGTGGCGAAAGGTCTTTTTGACAGTAGGCGTCAAGATCCACCAATCACACCACCTGATTTTGATATCTACTGCTAAATAGACCTTTCGCCACCCTGCTGCCAGCTCGTGGATTTCTGATTTCTAAATACCCTCATTGATCGCACTCCCATAAAATCTTCCACCCCCTTTCACATTCTCCCGGGATAAACAGTGTTGTGTATCCCGGATCTCAAATTATATGCGTACCAAATTTCATCACAATTGGTGTAGCAGTTTAAGCGTGAAAAGATATCAGACAGACAGACAGACAGACCGGCTTACTTACGCCAATATACTGTCATATTAAGTATGGATGCGGATAGAGGGATCATTTTCTATGTTACATAATTAGTATTCTTGTTAACGAATTTTAGTATATCTTACGAGACGTTGTGTTGATGTGATGTGTGATCTGATAATAACTGATTGTTGTTCATTTAATGCATTTAATGCTGTTCTTGTCAATTAAACTCGCCAGCAGCAGTACTGGTAATTTTGTCTTTACATTCTATCATTTATTTATATTATCAATGCGATATTAATAATTGTTAATGAACTTAGGGAGCAATGCGTGATGTATAATGTCAATTTCTTTTGAAGGTGTATATTTGTAGGATAATGATAAACATGACGGACATTTAAATTTAATGTGTAAGTAATGGAATGTCTAAATTCAATAAAGGAATAGGTACGAATCGATAAATTGTAAACGTATTATTACCGCGCGAAATTAACATGAAACGTAAATATGTTTTTATTTAGATAGTTATGTCTTTTTTGTTGTTAGTCTATTGATGTTATTATTCATATGTTTTATGTTTCCAAAAATATGAAAAGGATAGTTGAAAATTGCACCTTGTTAACGGGATAGAACATGACAAACAGAACGCAATAGGTAATTTAAATGGCTGAAAAATCAACAATAACTACAGGAATAAATCAATATGTGACGTGTGTTTAGTATAACCGGTATTCTCAGATACAAAATTATCCCAATAATAGGTGTTAAAACCGATGAAAAATAGATTACCGGTAAAATGAAATCAATAGATGATTTGCCAATAAAAAATCAATTATAACCGGTTACGCCATATTTATTTAACCGGTAGTTAAAATACCGCTTACAGTCCTAGGTAGTATCACGTTTATTAAAAATAAAAACACGTAGAATTTAATAAGTTGCGTAGCTTGGCTATTTTATATATATTTTTCTAGATATATACACTGTTTTAGATAGGTACCTAGTACTTACCATTTGTACCTGTCTCTAAAGAACTCTGTACCTAAAGAAGTAATAGATCACGAACTTCAACAAAAGTTCGAGTACTTATAGAACGAATCGGAAGCACCCGCAGTTTCATCTGTTGTAAAAATCTTGGAATAAAATAACTTCAATTTACTTGTTTCACGTTAAGAGGAAACAGGAGGGCAGTTTTTCCATACAAACGTAGTCCCCTGTTTCCTCCCTGGTTAATGCCAGTAGAGCAATAATTTTTTGTCCAAAAATCTATGGCTACAATTGGTATGTTCCTATGTTTTCCTTTTTACGTTAAATTGATTCTCAAAAGAGATATTAACCTTCAAAAACCTAAAAAAAATGCCAGATTTTCCGCTGTGTTCACACATCCAGAAAACAAATTTAACTAGATTATTAAAAAAAAAGGAAAACATAGGAACACGGCCAAAGCCTTTCTTTAATGTTTAATGAAAAAATTAGTTAAATAGGTTAAGTTTTGGGGAAGAAATCAGGGGACTACAAAACGTTGTTTTCATGAAATTTTAAAAGGTATTTTCGGTCCAAGCTGCAGTTGTCTCTATCGCGCTCTGCGCGGGAGAGGCGGGCAGTGCGGGACAGCGACACATTTTACAAATACCTAATTTTCAAATGTCTCGGCCATCCTATTTCCTCTTAAGTGTTAGATTTATGTATAAATTGCTGAAGTATTATTTTAAGAAATGTAAATGGGTGAGTCAACTTTTCTTTATGCAAAGATTGCCGTTTCTCCTTATTTGTTCACCTTTTGCATGTTTTAAAATGATTTAAATGGAACAGTTTTCATAAGTAAATAGGGTGACCCAGCGGATGAACCCTTATTTTCATACAAAAGTGAGGGACAGCTATGTGGCCTGGGTCACTGCTTATAAACAAGTTATAATAAACAAATTACAGTAAACGGCCATAAAGAATGCACATCGATCTTTGGAAAGAGGCAATCGGCTAATTTCGACTTCGTATAGCGATATCTGTGTCGCACACACCATGACGTTTGTTTTGTCAGTCGTGGTTCAAATGCGAGAGAGTGCAGTCGCATATCCAAGTCAATATATATATAGAGTTGCTAAAACTTTTACAAAATTAAATTTGTACTATGACATAACACCAACACATTAGAATAACAGCAACCTTTTCTTGAGTCGACTAAGGGTACAGGTTGTGGGCGATGGCCTAGCAACTTGTCACCGCAAAATTACACTTTTTGTCGATCTTTAAACCCACATTTAAATATGCTAGTAGTATAACATCAGTTGCTAATGCTCAGTCAACCCCTTTTAGGAATATGGGCGTGAATATATTACGTATGTATATTATTTTTCCCCAACAAGCAATAATTAAATATAATTACATCGTGTTTTACAGCTCTATATATTCCACGTGAAATCAAAACAAAACAATAATAAAGTACTTAGTTCTAAATTCAAATTCTGATGAACGATTAATCTAATAATTGATGTACATGGAAATTAGTATTCGTTTGTATTCGGAAATGCGATGATTGCCGATGTGCATTCTTTATGGCCGTTTACTGTAGGTATAATAATAGTACATTACACAACTAGGGTGGCAATACAAAGAAAGGCCGAGATCGCAGATGTTTGCGGCCCGAGCTGCAAGCGAGGAACTTAAATATGCGATCGAGGGCTTTCTTTATTATCTCCCGTGTTGTGTACATCATTTCATGTCTACACTTGGCCAGAAAGCGGCTGCGTGCGGAAAAAGCCACTTTATGGCCAGGTGTGGCATAAAAAATATTTGCATTACGTAACTTTATTATCTGTCTTTTAAATGAGCATACACTTAATTTGAAAAATATCCGAATAAAGATTTCCTTCCAATTTTAGTCGGAGGAGGTAAAATTTTGTTGACAAAGAAAAGTTTATTCACCCAAATGCTTTAAACGTGAAATTAATGTGATGAGAGATTTAATAATAGTATTTTATGCAACAGTTGTATAAGAAGGTTCAAAAAATGCGAATTGCGTGAGTTGCGATACGAGCCGCGAATGCGGCGAGTATCGCAAATAGAGACGCAATGAGCGTTTTTTGACTTAATTATACAACGTTGCATACAATACTTTTTCTACGACAGGTTTTAAAATTATAAAATACAAACAAGGCACAACCTGCAAAGAAGGCAAATATGACGTATGACTGTCAGTATGTGTCTATGGTAAACTTTTTATTTTTTAAATGAAGTTGACACGCAGTGAATATATTAAAAATACTTTTGTTTTTATGTTGGCATCAATGAATTTAGTTCAGAAAGTTTTGTTTTTCTTAAAAGCCGTAGGATTTTAATTGTTTGTTAAGTTGGTAGTTGTGCATTTTTACCGTAAAGTTAAAATTGAGCGCTTAATCCTTGACCTCAGTTTAACCTAGATTTAGAAGTCTGTGGTTGTTAGCAATAACGTAAAGTGGCTATAACGACACTAGTGCTGTTATGGGGAATAGAGTATAGACTTCTCTGAACTCATATTATATATGTTCTTATATTAGTGTTCGTGACCAAGTAAAAGACAGATAACAGTACAGGAGTAGAAAAATACTTTATTGCCCATTATACCCATTGCTTTCATTAAAATGAGAATCCCATATAACAAAAGTTTGGAAAAGTTAATCGTTGTTGGAAATACAGAAGGCAAAAGATCACGTGGCCGATTGCCAGCACGATGGACCGACCAGCTTAAATGCGAGCAACCATCTCAAAAATTCTACGATGTAGTGAGGAACGCGATGGACCGGAGTCGATGGCGGGAATGTATTCGTGCCAGAAAGCCTACCAACCACGATCATCAGTCATGATGAATACGACTAAGAAGATAACAAAAGCCAAAACAATAATATACTCATACCCTAATCTGCTACTCGAACTTATAAACGATGGCTGTCATCGGGCTAAGACAGCTATGTAAGATATGACGTGTTTAGACATTATGGAATCTCCTGTTCTAATTTATTACGGTTGCATGAGACTAAAAATCTTGGGAAATTCGGAGATTAAGAACGGGGCTGCAATCAATCGCCGACCTTACTGGCATCTTCAACTAACATTGTTACGCTACTTGACTCCAATCGACATACGAGTTAATTACAACCTACCTATTAAATTCGATGGAAATGTTCGTTTATTAAGGTTTGTTTTCAGCTCCACGGCCAAAAAGTTACGTCAACAGTTTGAAGGCTGTTTTAAGATTATTTAAAACCGCCGATCGGCTTAACAAACAATTAATAAAATGTGTATGTGATACTTCGGGCAAGCTAACTACGTAGTTTAGAGAGTAACCTTAGCCAGACGTTCCCTTCTACCAAGCAAAAGTAAAACCAGAAAATCGGCAAAAAGGGAGTCCCTTAGGTGTTGCATTAAAGAATGACAAGACATAAGAATTGGTACTTACAGAGTACTGAGTTGAACAGTGGGGCTCTCTATGAAAACTTGACCGAGGCTGATGCTAACATACTGAGCAATTGCGAATACCAATTTCTCCTCTTTGAGACATTTGATTATCATTAGCTTTTCAAAAGCTGACAGTATTTCATTCCAGTTCTTTTTTGGAGTGGCTTTATTTCTTCTATCTACATGAATGTCCTGAAAGAAAACATCAAGATGAAGTTTATAATAGGTACTGGTTGGACTTAGTACGAGTTTGTAACCGAATTGAGTACATTACCTACCACTTCAAATGATCCTATTTGTATAGGAATCAATGAGAGACAGTCTCCTACGAGTCCTTCGAAACTCGGGTCCGTTTCATTCAAGTGATTAGTCAGCAACCACATTTGTTCTGTAAGTGATTCAACTAATGGTTTTTTTGGTGGGACCTGAAACAACGCATTCTTATATAATTTACCTACTAGATATTTGCTGTGGGGTGCAGCAGAGGCGGCTCTAGGCCATGCGGCGTCCGTGTGCAATCAATACCTTGGAGCCCTCTAGCAGGCGAAAATGATTTAAATGGTACTAACCACTTGAGTGCCGGCTGCTCCTCTTAAAATGAAGTTCCATTGGTCTTGGCGGATCAACCCATCGTTCAGGTATATGGCCATGTTCAACAGGAAACTGAACACAAGTTTGTGCCTTTCGAACAGGCCGCGAGACACGTTTTGGTAGACGTTTAAGGTGATCTCGCGGTAAAGTATTTCTAACCGCTTCTCTAGGATGTCACTCTTTTCGCTTCTCTCTATAACTTGATTGAAAACCTGCATTTATGTGAAATTATTTATCAGTTTTACGATAGCATTACCTAAAAGCGTTTATCGCTTTAAATAGGTACTCATCAGTCAGGTATATAAAGTGTAATGCGAACGAAATATGACCTCGAGTATCCGAACCTATTGGGACCGAGACTAGTTCAGATACCCGGGACGACATCATAAAGAACAAACATTTATACATAAAACAGTACATAAGCAGGTATTATTTTTTAATTTGACAATTATATATTAACGTTAACATAAATAAAAGCCTGCGATTTGGGAAGGAACTAATGGAATATAAGTACTTAATCAATATTTGGTTTTTCAACGATTATTATCTGTCCGATTCGCTAGTTGTACCGGTGACCGAACATTACCTATATAATAACTCGCAGGGTAACATCCACTAACGTGGTAATATGCACTATGATTACGACAATTCCCACGAAATGTGCTTCCTTTTTCGGTCTTCTATTACTTCGTCTACTAATGAATCAACTTTTATGACAATAGTATTTCAAGGTCTTGCCTGATTAAAGTACTTTAAGGAGAATTGGTACATGGGGTCGATGTCAGCCAGCTGTGCTACGGCGAAGTACAACACGGCGCCACGAGTCGCCACTGTCCTGTATTTTTCTCTTGCAGCTGAAATACTGATTTCAGTGGCTTCCGTTTCTTCCAGTCTGGCGTTTATGATTTCAGATGTTTCCTGTTATCAGATTTACACGTGTATTAACCTGGCATTACAAGGCTGCCGGGGAAGAAGGAGGCCTAAGCTACTTTGAGTCAATGACATTAAGAAGGACTTAAGCAGCTGCGGATTAAACGAAGACGATGAACATGATAGATAGACCGACGTGGAAGCGATAAATAAGGAAAGCGGACGTCCTTTACATACTGTCCTAACTCCAAGTGGATGATGATGGTGTTGAGTGGTCTAGTGAAACTCTATGATAACATGGCTAAATTAATACCATTCACCTTACTCTCGTTGAGTGTTTCTATAAGTTCTTCGTCATCGAGTATATTCCCCGACGAAGCGTAGAGCAGCTTTAAGATCTTGTCCTCGATCTCGAGAAGGGTCGCCTTGTCGGCGTTGATGCGCACGATTAGCTCGGTGCGTAGCAACTCCAAATCTGGCCGCTCCAGTCTCACCACGTCTCTGGTTTTCAAATTGTATTATGAACCTCAATGAAACAGTCTGACTAAAAATAACTAGCGATTATTCGTAGTAAAACTACTGCTACTTACCTACTGATTTCACTCTTAGCAGTCTTAGGTAAGCAGTTAGATAGTTCTATAGTTTGTCTAATAGGGTTCAGCATTACCAATATCTTCACACCCAAAGCCATTTATGATACCTGTCCCGGCGAACTTCGCTCCGCGTCGGACTTTTTTTAGATGTTTTAATAGTTATTCTGTTATTCGGGGCAGAGAGAAACCCAAAAAATTAAAGATCATATAAGTCGGTCCACCCGTTCCCGAGTTATAAATGGCGGAACTAACCCGACTTTATTTTATGCATATAGATAATATATAAGATCTTATATATTATCTATATAATATATAAGATAAGAGAACGAGGTGGTTTGGTTTGGTTTTTTTACTGTAATGTCATGTTAACATGTATTAATAAATAAATAAATAAATGTAGTTAATTTTCGCTGTTCATGTCCTTTCAATAGTCGGATTGACTTGAAATTGTTATAATATATACTCTTTTCTCTTCTGCTGTGTTTGTGTTCCGTTTGCTCTGATGGTTGACTGGTAGAGAATGCCTCACGGCTTTAAGGCCGATATTTGTACTTTCTTGTATTGTGCAATAAAGTTTTAATAAATAAATAATATACAAAGATCCGATGAAGTGTCAAAAAATAGCGCCAGAAAAATTACTTGGAAAATTACGTTTTTAACAGCAATAGGCATACTAATGCTTCATAGTATGCTGAACAAGAAGCTGACAATATATAATATCCAAGTTTCTAAAATGGATGCGTATAGATTGAAGTAAACATACGAAAAAGCACAAGAGTAATATAATAATAAAAACTTGTAGGTAATAAACAGTAACTAACGCCAGAAGCTGATCCTCCAAACCCGACAGAGTGACGGTAAAGTTGACCAGTGTGACTTGGATGCAAATCTCAGGCATGTAGTGAGGGTTGGCGAGTTTGGTCGTCATGTACAAACGGAAATTGGTGTCGTATTCGATGTCACTGTCGCCTAAATGTATGAGGAGTCGTCCGGCCTGCACACAAGATTATAAAACTGTTAGGTACTGTTTTTTAGTGAAAACTTGCAACTATTGGGCGAAATAAAACAAGGTCTAACAATTGCTAAACAAACTAGCCTAATGTTTGTAAATAACATCATTTTGTTTTACTTTGTCCATGCTGATAATTGATAGAAGGTACCCTTACCTTAGGTTTCAACTAAAATATTACTAATAGACTACAGTAGTCAACGAGTTCGAATTGACAGTTTTGACTTCACTGACCTGTAAGAAGGTTTGTTTCAACAGCACTGGCGAGAGCGTGGCTTCCAGCGCCTCACCCAGGTCCTCAATGAGCATTGGCCAGCCCAGACGAATACAGTTCTCCAGGATACGCAAATACGCGGGGTCATTCAATTTTGTTATTTGAAGACCGTTATCGCGCTCCATGTTTTTAATCCATCTGTTAGCCTATTACGAACAATAAAGAAGATTAGAATCACGGCTGTGGCACTGATTTTTTAGTATTATTGATAATGATCCAATGTAAAGTGCAACCGCATATTAATAAGACATTTAAGTATGTTATGTCTAAAATGATCAGCCCTCTTACGAGACAGTACTTAGGTACATATTTCTGTATTCATATTTAGGTAGCTAAGCGTAGACTATACAGACCGTAAGCCGGAAAAGAAGCCTAGTATGCAGGTTTTCCTAAATATTTTCAAATAATCTGTGAAAATTAACTGATTAGATATCAGCAGGGCTAACCTGCTCCTGAGGATCGATGGTGAGTGGCCACCGGCCCGCGCGCGTCATCAGAATCCCGTTCTCAGTAGAGATTGCGTCGCGAGGCAGGCCCTGCGAATTCCACGTGCGGATCGTGTACGAGTTCGCCATCACGGTTATCAAACTGAAAGTATGACATACGTTTATGTAAATCCTATTCGACACGGCTACCTAGTTGCCGAAAAAAAATCGGCGTCAAGTATATGTATGTGTCAGACTCGTGCCGCCGCGCCGAGCAGCCAGAGGGGTATTGCCGATGGGGGTGCCCCTGCCCACTGCCGATAACTTTATCACCGAGGCAAACGGCTTGCTCTCATTGGTCAATTGCTATGCTAACCCTGCAACAATGTTATTGAAGTCGTGTTTGATTACTACTACTCCGATACCGTCCAACTATTGCCATCAATCCGAGCATTGGCGTGAAAAACCTACTGTAAAATCTGTTGTTGGTGTCATATAAAATCTAACTTAATCTATAGATAATGCCCGTAGGCCAACCAACAAAATTAGCTAGGTCACTAGCAATTCAAGACTCACTCAAAAGTATCAGTTGCTGGAATTTCAAGTTCCTTGCATTGTGAAACCCACTTTGTTTCGAGCTCTCTGCGGTAGCTGGTGGGGAACGCGCCGAAATAGGCGATACATCCCGATGCTATGATGATGTCCCCGGTTGTACAATGTAGTTGTTGAGTCGCTGTCTACAGATACATTACAATATTAGGCCTCATCAACGGTAACACAGGAAAGGTCGAAACACGAATCCGAGTAACGAATAATCCCCTTGGAAGTAAAACAAAACATAATATGTATGATGGAATGGATGGTTTTGTTCATTTTATAACTTTACAGACGAAAATAAGTCATAAAAGCGACTTATTTTCGTCTGTAAACTTTCGCGTTGAAAAAAAACCGAAATGATCTAAAAGCGCCGTTAACACCCGTAACTCATACAAAACAAAATATTTATTTCAATCACAATAGGGTACTTTCCTATTTTTTGTAAAGTATGTAAAGTTGATTGCAGGACAATTATAAGCTACAAAAATATTTTTTGCATTAATAATAACCGAATTACAATGATAAAACACAAAAATAGTATTTACGTTTAAATTTTGCCGCTGAAACACCATACGTCGTCACGTGGTCTGTATGACGTCATTGTGCTCAAACAAAACGAAACGCAATTTTGAGGTTATAACTTCTGTCATCCTTTGAGTTATTAAGTACGTATACCTTATTCCAAGCCTAAACAAATTGAGATACCTTCCGTTTCCGCTTGCGAACACGTCAGTTCCGAGTGACAGGTGCCGGTTTTACCGCCATTTTCTCCCACCATAATCCAGCAGCCATGCTCGGCTGCGCGCCGAGTGGCCTCATTGGCGTTCTGTTTCTTGGACAGGCAACACGTCTTAAATATTTTTTCATAAAAGTTCCATAGTAGAGAGTGACAAGATGGATAGTTTAGATCCTGGAAATCAAGGTGCAAGTGTTCGTCG
Source organism: Eudemis profundana (assembly GCA_947034925.1). Classification (NCBI taxonomy): domain Eukaryota; kingdom Metazoa; phylum Arthropoda; class Insecta; order Lepidoptera; family Tortricidae; genus Eudemis; species Eudemis profundana. Next base: position 37,160,036 of record OX344794.1, read on the forward strand.
AAAGGGAGCTGTCGCGGATGACGAAGATTCATCGAGTTCATCTTCTGGCGACGCACGGATGGCCAAATTAGAAAAGATCGTGAGTAACCTGGCTAAAGAGGTAAGGTCTTTACGAGGCGCCGTTCGCTCACGCGCAGATGAATATTCTGGTGAATCTGATGTTTTGTCAATTTGCGCACCCGACGACTTGGAGGATTGCTCGGTGCCTCCTCCAGTTACACAGGGAGGCCCGGCTAAGGACATTAATTTTAAATTGGAAACTACCCTCAAGTCGTCGAGGGCTACAACTTCTAAAGAGCATGCTGATATTTTAGACAAATTACAGCATTTCAAATCACGCAATTGGTCTCAAGTGCGTTACGTAGATGCTCAAAAGGCGTATATGTCGTCTCCCGGTTTTACCGAGTTGGAGAGCAACGACATGGTTAAAACTTTTGATCGTAACCGAGCCTTGGCCGTTACTGAGCAGACGCTGGCCGCAATTACTCATGCGCTTATTATGCAAAATGAGAAGTTAAAAGAGGGTTTCGATACCTTCGTATCTTGGTTAAGTTCGGAGGCTGAATGTACGCTTGAGATGGTTACAAATAAAATTAATAATATCTTTGCTGAGGGTGATTATTCGCGCATCCATTTAGATCTCTTGCAAATGGCCTGCGGCCGTCGCGCAGATATTATACAACAACGCAGAGACGGGGTCTTGCATTTTGTTAGGGACCGTTACATGAAAGAATCTCTGCGGAAGATCCCTCCTACGCAGGAGCACTTATTCGATGACCAACGTTTTTCTGATTGTATAACCAAAAACGGCGGAATCGAGAAGGTGTTTTTCAGCACACGCACCCCTGCGCAAGGGGCTGATGCCAGACCAACTCTTGCGCAAAGAGTTACACGGACGGAGCAAAACAAGAGGTCTGGGGAGGTTTCGAGCTTCCGTATGCTTCCGGGGCCTTCGGCTAATGCAGCTGCTTCCGGTGCTCCTTCTAGGAAGCGCAAGGCCGGGGCGTTTCGTCCCACTACGCGCAACGATAAGTACTACCGAAACAAACAAGGTAAGCGATCTCGCAGGCGCTACGACTGACTATCTCAACTTCCAAGCGGGTCAACTGGTCAAGTTTCTAGAGCAGTGGAGAGCGCTGGGTGCTCCGGATTACATAATCAAAATCAGGATACCGGATACCCTTCATCAGACGACCACCTCTAGTACACCCCTTCCGAATTTCCTCAAAATTAATTACCAAGGAAAGTCGAGGGATGTTGGGCCAAATGCAGGCCTTGATAATGCAGGGTGTGCTAGAACCAGCGCCGTTGACCCCAAGCTTTGTCTCAAACATTTTCCTGGTGCCGAAAAAAGACGGGGCCATGCGACCAGTCTTCAATCTAAAACAACTCAACAAGTACGTATATTCGGCGAAGTTTCGCCTTATAAACATGTACAAGGTTCCCGACTTTCTACAACCACGCGACTGGCTGGTAAAACTGGACCTTCACAACGCGTACTTCCACATTCCGGTGAATATCACTCATCGGAGATTCCTGAGGGTAATTTTTCAACGTCAACTTTGGCAAATGACTTGCCTTCCATTTGGCCTCTCAACGGCTCCAAGGACGTTTGCCTCAGTTACAAATTGGATCGCGGAATTGCTAAGATCCCGAGGTATCAGGGTGATCGTGTACTTGGACGACTTTCTCATTGCATGCCAGAGCCCGACGTTACTCCAGAACCAAGTAAGACTTGCTGTACAGATCCTAAAGAATCTAGGTTGGACGATAAATTACGAAAAATCGACCCTGATGCCTCGGCGGTCCATGGAATTCTTGGGAATTCAGTGGGATCCCTGGAACAACCTGAAGTCTCTCCCAGCCGAGAAAATTCAAAACATTGTGCGAAAATGCCACGAGATGCTAGCAGACAGGTACGTTTCTCTGAAGCAGGTACAATCTTTACTCGGATTGTGCAATTTCGCCAGCTTCATTGTCCCGAGGGGTCGACTGAACAGCAGGTCTCTGTTAAAATTCTGCAACCAGCTACTCGACATGAGTTCCAAGGTAATAGTGGAACTCCCGGTAACGCACCTCCCGGAGCTAGAGTGGTGGATCAACCATGCAAATATCGCTTCCCTGATTCACTTTCCTGCACCCCAGTTTTTCCTGACAACAGACGCCTCGGGTCAGGACTGGGGAGCTCTGCTCAACAACAAGGAGTTAGCTGGCCAATGGTCACAAGAGGAGTCACTTCTGCATTCCAATCTTTTGGAGATGATGGCGGTTCAGAAGGCGGCGGCAGGGGGGGGGGGGGGGGGGGTGGCGGGGGAAGGTACCTTGCAGAGTCACGTGCTGGCACACTCGTCGTTAATGATTATGTCGGACAATCGGACAGTTGTATCAAACCTACGCAACGAGGGAGGTACACGGTCACAACAGATGATGAACATTACATATCAGGTGTTGAACGAGTTGGACCGCCATCATATCCATATGTCAATACAGTTCATCCCCGGCCGATACAACACCGAGGCCGATCGTCTATCGAGAATCCGCGGTCAGTCGGAGTGGCATCTACTCTCTGCGGCAACGGATCCTATATTCCAGGTATGGGGCACCCCTCAGATCGATCTCTTCGCATCCAAGAGGGCTCACGTGGTGCCAGCGTATGTGACGTTAGATCAGACGGATCCGAATGCCATATTCGTCGATGCGTTCAGTCGCAGATGGACGTACCAATTGGCGTGGATTTTTCCTCCACCGTGTCTGATCCCGAGAGTTCTCACTCACCTCAACAATGCCGAGGGTATGTACCTACTGATAGTCCCGAATTGGGAGAAGGTGTTCTGGCGCAGCGATCTGAAGAACCGGTCCCTGTCCCCTCCCATCGCGATTCGCAACCTGCAAACCCGGTTAGTGGACATTCAGACTCAAAAACCTCCTTCCGATGTCAAGCGGATAGCTTTGGAAGTCTGGCTGATACGGGGTGGGCCACCCTGTTAGATACTTGGGACGATAAACAAAAGAGTTTACTCGCTAGAGGTTGGCGGAGGTCATCATTAGCGACCTATAAGCCGGCTTGGTTAAGGTGGTGCCGCTGGTGCAATGCTAATGGTGTTTCTAAAAATAACCCGGCACCGCAAGATTTGGCAAGGTTTTTAACTGATTTATACCTCGTAGAAAATTTGTCGCATAGTACAATTTGTGTGCACAAATCAGTAGTTTCGACTTTTTGTCCCGCACAGTCTGGCCCACCGCTTAGCTCACACGTAGTTGTCCGTCAGGCTTTGAAAGCGATTGCTCTTAGTAAACCAAGACCGCACAAAGGCAATGTATGGAATGTTAAAGATTTGTGCTCTCATTTAGAGAGTAAGGAGCCTTGCGAGTCTAGTTTGTATGAGGTATCTAAGAGATGTGCGATTATTTTATTGCTTTGTTCTGGACGTAGAGTTCACGACCTAACATTATTGAGTATTAATGAATCTAAATGTGTGATTAAATCCGATTCCATAGTATTTTGGCCCGAATTCGGTTCTAAAACTGATAGCGCATCCCGCAGACAGTCTGGGTGGAAGTTGCTGAAGTGCCATTCTAATCAAAATATCGACCCTGTACATTGGATAAAGAAATTGATTTATCTGTCTCGGAACCGAAGAGGGAATATAGAGAATTTATTTATTTCTACCTGTGGTGTAGTTAAGCCAGCTTCACGGACCATAATAGGTGGATGGGTGAAGTCTGTTTTAAAAGATGCTAACATAGATGGGAGTGCAGGCAGTGTGCGCTCCGCTGTTGCTTCGTCAGGCTGGCTTGACAATCATAATGTTAATGAAATCTTGGAAAGAGGTAACTGGCAAAGTGCCACAACTTTTCACAAATTTTATAATAAAACTGTCAGTGGTTTAAATTTGGGATCCAACCCTTTAGATGAATGCTTTGATCCGATATAATTATTTACGTAATAATCATATACGTGTTGTAAAACTATTTGATCTATCTATGAATATATATTTACAATAGATTTTAATTCTTTTTGTTCACATTGGCGTTCTTATCTCTATACACAATCCTTACTCATCCAGCAGCCGATAACAAACACTTCTCAATTTGTTTAGGCTTGGAATAAGGTATACGTACTTAATAGACAAATTTTACCTGAAAATAAAATTTATATTAAGTTACTTACCTTATTCCAAGCCTAATTTGATTGCTGACTGCTGGTTCTTTGCTGAAGTTACATTACACATTTAACTGCATTCACATATTTAGTGTTTAAGCTTATTTTTCAGGAATTTAGTATCTAAGCTTATTTTTTCAGCATATACTACTTACTCCATAAACAAAAACAACTTTACCTTAATTGGTGTTTGTTTACATACGCACCGCCACCTATCTACCTACAGTGGCCACTTCGCCACCTGTCATCCTGCAGTGGCTATCTACCGTCCACATATATCATTTTGGACGGTAGATCAAATTGAGAATCCAATGAGGCCACTCGGCGCGCAGCCGAGCATGGCTGCTGGATTATGGTGGGAGAAAATGGCGGTAAAACCGGCACCTGTCACTCGGAACTGACGTGTTCGCAAGCGGAAACGGAAGGTATCTCAATTTGTTTAGGCTTGGAATAAGGTAAGTAACTTAATATAAATTTTATTTTCAGGTAAAATTTGTCTATTTTAAAACGAGTTTAAAGTTATTTTACCAGTATTGTGTAATTTGTGTAGTGCCATTTTGTTACAATAACATGAAAAGAACGAAATTATTTATTCCTGTGCCACATAAACCAGAAATACGACAACAATGGTTAGACCTGGCAAAGAGACTGGAAAAAACTATAATTAAAAACAACAATGATGTACTTTTGTGAAGATCATTTTCAATGTAAGTATACATATAATTACGTACAGAATATTTAAAAAAAAATGTGTTTCTCTTGAAGTACGGATATTTTTAATGTTATTATCAGTGGCGGATTTGCCCTAACACGAAGTATGCCCGGGCCTAGGGCGATCTGATATTAGGGGCGGGGCGGTCAATCGTGACAAAAAATGACTGTTGCTGCTGAGAAAGCGGCGGCTGGTACTTACTACATGACCTAGGGCCTAGGGCGGCCAAGACTGCAAATCCTCCACTGAGTACTATTGTGGTGAAGATAGTGTACAATGGTTAATAGAATGTCCACCTAAAAGTGTATTTTGTACCTACATTACCACAAATATTTTAAAGATCTTGAGTCAAACAAACACCAATATTAAACAAACACCAATAACTCTATATTTGTTTCAGCTGCCTGATGATATGGAAAACTATATCCAGTATATCATACCTACAGGATCATGTTAAGAGAATTAGGATGAAAAAGGGTTGTTTACCATCAAAATTCGATTGCCTGCCTGACAGAATAAGGAAATTTTCTAGTATCTCATCATCTGATGATATCGAAAAGCGAAAATAATTAATCGAAGAGGCTTTGGAAGAGTATGAATCCAAAATCACAGAAATGTCGGAGTCTAGTGACTCAAAAAGAAGTGGTGTATATTTCTTTGCTTTGTTAACTTAGATTTAGGATGATACATATATATCTTCAGCTGTGGATGGGCTTTGGCTGATAGATATACACTTGAGTTACTGTAATTAATATACTGGAGAGCAAATATTCCGGGTTATAAACAAAAATGTAATATCTTGAAAACTAATGCAGCTAGCTTGTTATATATAAAAAATGAAGTTCAAGAAACTAATAAATTATTATTTATGTTACATTTTAATCATGTATGTTAAACAAGATATTACATTTTATGTTAGTGACTCGGAATATTTGCTCTGAAGTATATTTTATCTTTTATGATAAGGTACAAAAGTGCAATAGTAGATATGATGTAGTGTATTTTTACAAGCTTTTATTTAACTTGCAAAGCTTGTATGTAAGTTGTGGTTTCAAAAATTTTACACCTTTTTTCGACCACTTCATGGTATCCAATTGAGCTGAAATTTGGCATGCTTATGTACATTCGGTGACAATATAAGATTATAGTACCATCAAGCTGATTCGACGATGAAACAAGATGACCATCTAAATTTCATAAGATAAATCCACCATGTTTGGACTAATGAAATTTAATTTTGACACCCCGTTAGGACTAATTCATTAGTTTTCCCGCCGCGCCCTGGGCCTAATAAAACTAATTAAGTTTTTTTCTTGAATTACAATACAAGTGACTTATTTTGAACATTTTATTGATTTGTAGATACTCTGCAAGGATTAGATTAGATTAGACTCAAGATTTTGTGTCACTGAATTATGCTAGTAAAATATTTTTGAAAATGTTCCTATTATTGCAAAAGTTTATTGTTAATCTGCCCCTGCTTTCAGGCATAGATATTACAATGTTTCTTGTATTATAGACTGCCTGGAGATAGATACAAAAACCTGCAAAATTTGCTACGAGTAGTGGATGAAGCTATCACAATAGCTTTTGCTTTTATTTATTTACAGGACAGTATTATAAAATAAACACTTTTTATTTAGTTCTGTGTTTTTTTTATGGATGGTGAGAGCTCAGCCCCACTTGCTATTTCCCTTACGCTTCCGTAAGATGTAAAGAAGGTGTGTTAGGGGACGCATGCAATATTTACGATTCTCACTGACTGGGTTGGGTCGGAGCACAGCGCAGATCTGTCCTAATTTGTATGGCATAAAGGTGTTTCCACCGGCTGGGCAAGACGAACGCGACGCGGATTGAATTGAAATTTGTAAGAGATTTTCATTCCTCTCCGGCCAGATTGGATTGAAAATTTCATACAAATTTTAATTCAATCCGCGTCGCGCCTCGTCTCGCCCTGCCGGTGGAAAACCACCTTAATGGCAGCCGAACGACGCCGCGAGGAGCCGACCGGCTTACCTTACCATGTGCAAATATGAACTTTAATTTTTGTATACACGCTTCAATTTACTTTAACAGATTTTAAAATGCCCTTCAGCCCAGCCTGGTTAGTGATAATCGTACGTTACTTGGCTAAATTAAGAACAGCTACAAGTGGCTCAACATTCCTGTGTGGTGACTGTATAGTCAAGGACAATATAAGTAATATCACAAAATCTCATAATATCTTTGCCCTTGACTGTATCAGTTGCACATTCTACTATTATTGTAATGATTAATTAAAATGAAACAAAAAGTTTGTTGTAATGGTTTTCTATTCACCTTATTCTACTACAGTGCTTCGATAAAGTAATGGATATATAGCATAATAGCAGTTACTCAAAAATGCAAAAATATATTAACAATGTCTTTAGTTTTTGCTCCGTCATACACCACTTTCAAAATCTCAACAGTTTGGTTTTATACAAACTGTGCCCACATTAGAAACACCACCACATGCTTGCTTACACGTCCTTGACTCGCAAAACAGTCATGCCACTTTACACTGTTCACTTGTTCGGCTTTTTTATCTACAGTCATAGTGAGACTGTATTGTTTGTTTATGCACTTTATGTTTCGGACACATCTTACACTTCACTATGCACAAATTGTTTTCGCGGCTCAAATGCACATATCCAATAGCGTCGTCTCCATAAATCTCTCTTGACGACCTAAAAGAATAAAAATGTATGGTTTTATAACAGAAAATTTTGGTTATAAGTATCATAACATAACAACATAAGTCATAACCTCAATATAATATTACAAGGCCTATTTTCCTAGACTAAGTTGCTTGTCGTCTTTTCCAAGATTTTCTTTAAAGAAATTATTGGCTATTATACTTGATCATACTTACATAGAAGTCTTCATATTTCTGAATTTTGCGGAACAGAAATCAGGATTCGCAGCAAAAGATCTTGCCACCATTATTGAGTCGACTCGCGGCAAATTGGAACTATCCGCTTTGACAAAACGTTTCATCATGATTAGACGATAGCGTTCTATTATATTATAAAGAAATGACATAGATATTATATATTTTTTATTAGCAAAAATCTGCAAATAACGAATTCCGAATAACACAATAAATCGTCAAGTTGACACGTCTGTCATCTTTGTTTAAGCACAGTGACGTCACACTTTGTGATTGGTGTTTGCGGTCACGTGACATACAGATTAAAAATCATAATTTTATTTTGTAAAAATATTAAAAATGTGGGATTAATTATAGAAATAAAAATATTATAAAAAATTCTCGGCATCTAAACTAACTACATGTAAAATATCTTTGGTGTTTAGTACTACAGGCAAATACCCTATTGGCTGATAGTATGATATACTCATACTACTCGTATCAGCTAGCTGACTTTTGACATCATCTCAATGGACAAATTTAAAATTTTAAGGCTTCTAATATCATGATTTGGCGCGACGTAGTGACAACATTTGTTTCATGTAGCACCCAATTTCCTAAAATTGCGATTCAATTTAGGTTTTAGAATGTAGCCATCGCAGAATTAACAGGATCACTGGTTCAAGCTAAACAGAAACGTATTTATCGACCATGATAGCCCCGGGTTCTCATACCTTGACGCTGTCCTCCCAGCGCGTTTTCTCATCGGCAAGCGCTTGCGTCAGCTTCCCGGCGCGGCCCAGTCGAGCCGCGGCCAGGTCCACATCAGCCTGCAGTTTTATACGTTCTTCCTCGACCACCTACAGGAAGATGGTTCGTTGCGAAACGTATTTTATCTATATTTCTATAAGCTGACACAGATTAAGGCGAGGTGAGACCAGAATCGGGCACGGAAGCCTAGTTTCCAAATAATTTTTAGAGCACTTATTTGACTCTTAGGTCACTGTAAAACATATATAATAATATTCAGAACTGTATCTAGGGCTTCCTCTCACTTAGAACACGATAGCGAACACTTCGCTCGATAGAAAAGTAGCGCGAAAACACTATAAAATAAGGTATTTTTTTCATTTTTTTTCATTTTGTTCATCACTAGTTACCTTTTCTGACAAAATTAATACCTGACAATCATGATTTCACAGTCATGCAGGGCATCCTCTCATGTTTGGGTTGATAACGTATACTTTTATGTTAGAAATCGAAGATAATCTGCAATAATCTGCATTCCGCCCGACCCTAGTTTGTATGTGAAATGCGAGCCAGGTCCTACCGCGCCTTAAAGAGGTGAGTGTAGTAACGCGAGATTTTGCACAGGAGTTCCATATAAAGCCTAATTCTCATAGTTGAGTCTTGAGGCCTAGAACCCCATCAAGTCAACAACTTGGCATATTCGAAAATCTACACAGCAATCATCAATCGAATGTAAACAAGTGCGAGTCGGACTCGCGCACCGAGGGATCCGTACAAACTTGTAGGTAGACATGACTGTGATTGTGAATAGTTCAAGATAAACAACTGTAAATGTGACAAACTTAATTTTGCCGCTGAAAACTGTTACCCATACATCAAATAGGGTGGCAGCAAAAAAGTTTGTGTTACGATTCTTGTGAATTTCTAAAAACCGATTCAAGTTAGGAAACCCATTAAATTTAACTGTAATATTCAGGATGATATTAATATTTGTAAATTATCATTACATATTGTTTTGCTCAGTTTATTTATTATGTCCAGTAGGCTCTGGGTAGTGATTTTTAACACTATTCTAAAGGCCGTAGCAGGATAAGGGAGGAAAAAATGCCCTTGAATGATTAAGAGCTGTTTATTTTTACTATAGTTGTTTGCATTTAGTTGTATAATTGTGCAAAGTTTGGTTGAAAAATTCCCAGTGGTTCAGCCGGAAAAAAATAAAAACAAAATTTATGAAATTTGACGTATCTCTAAAACTATAAATCTTTATCATAATATCTTTAATTCATTTTGGTTAATTAAATAGTATGTATGCCTTAAAAGAAAATTGAGTCTGTATCTTTACAATTTCTGTAAAAAACAGGTAAGTCAAAATTTAAAAAAAGAAGTTTTTTTGATTCCTGAAGGAGTGACCACTCTAAGTGACATTTTTAAAGAAGTCTTATTTAACGATCTGTCAGTCATATAAGTTTGACGGTTAAAATCGAAAAGCAACAGTGTCAAAATTAAAAAACTATGTTGGTCGGATTCTGTTATATTTTTAACCAACTTCCAAAAGAAGGACGGTTCTCAATTCGTCTGTATGTTTTTTTTTTTAATTTATTTTTTTGTGTGTTTGTTCACCGATAACTTAAAGACGGCTGGACCGAATTGGAAAATTCCTTTTTAGTTTGAAAGGGTAGACTTCCGAGGTGGTCCCATTGCAACCAAGTCAGGATCTGATGATGGGATCTTGGAGAAATCGAGGGAACTCTTCAAATATCATAGGCACACATATAGCGATTTTGGTATTTTTCTTACTTTTTCTTTAACCTTAATAATTGGTAATTATTACAGATTTTTCTATTCAGTAACTTTGAAGATAATAGGGGGAATGGTATTTTTTTCACTTTTTTCGTCCTTTATCAAAAAGTACATGATTAAGAACAAAAATAAAAATGGTTTTAGAATCTTTAAATTAAGCCCTTTCATTTGCTACCCCATTTGATACACAATAGCACAACTTAAAATTTTCGACCTCCCATTTCGGCGCCTTTTAAAAAAAAGTAAAGAACGTATAAGATTTTTTTTTATATCTAGCAGACTCGAGTTAGCAACTTTTAAAACTGTTCCAAATTTCATATCGATAGCAGCAGTAGTTCCTGACATATCTGACTGTGACAGACGGACAGACAGAGTCGCACCATAAAAAAAAGGAACCCTTTTTTACCATTTTGGTACGGAACCCTAAAAATAAGGCACCATGTGGAGCATGACGTTACAAGTCAGTATTTCATACTAAACTGCATACTTTCTGAGCGAAACTTCATAAAAAGAAGCTGATTTGAACTGTCATCAAGTAGCCTATTGCGAGTCTTAAAGAAGCTACTGCTTAGTTAATATTTTGGACTACCGTCCAAAATATTAACTACCGTTTTTTATTTACTTACTCTCAGTTCATCCAACATTTTAGCGAGTTGTGCTTCGATTGCTTCCACTTCTTTCTGCTTGGCTCTGAGCACTGCCATTACACCCTTCAATGTTGTGGCTGCTTCCTTATGTCTAAGTAGTTCATTAGATATTGTAAATAATATCAAAATGTAATTTCATATAAATGGTACATATTTCAGTATTAATTGATAATATTGAAATAGTTACTTGAGGATTTTCGGCTCGACCACTCTGAACACTTTGGCATACATATCGATTGCTTGCACCCACAAAACCATAGAACGGCATACCTATATTGACAAATTTGACAATATAAAATATAAAAATTCTGAATGTGAAGTATAAATAATCAAAGCGGATATTTCTTGAATACTTAATAAAATGTACCTTTGAAACTTTAACCACAGTATCGGGATTAAAGTCCTTATGAGTAAGGTAAACCTTGATCTTCTTGAGGATAGCATCGGGTATGTGATCCTTGTCATAGTCTTCTAACTTTCCAATGAAGTTTACGTCTGCCAGCAGCTTTTTGGTGCTATCCCAATCTGGCCTGTAGGTATAATATGTTTGGATTAGACTACTGTATTTGTTGGTACGTCATAGATAGATCGTATCGAGAAACGTCAGTGTGTATTCCTTACTTGGCATTGAACAGAATACAGATAGGTTCCATCACGAACCGCACGAGAGCGGGCGGTTTCTGAAACGCCTTGAGTTCGTTGATGTCTGCTTTGTTGAGGGCTTTGAGTGCGGTTTGCGCGGCCTCCATAGCCGGCATGGCGAGCGCCAGATCTGCCTTCGCCTCGTCCGCTATCGCCTTTACCTCTTCGGCTTTTATCTGTAAGGATATTTTTCGCTTTATAAATCGGTTCTTCAGTTAGGTCTTACTTTTGGCACCAGGGCGGTGAAGTCGGACTAGCAAAAGTGGCCGCGGCGCGACCGACCGACTCATAGCCTGTGTCATTATAACTTTATTACATATTATGAAAAGGAAGGAATAGGTAGCATTAATCAGGTTACCTTAGCTTCTGCCTCGTCTTTCATAACGGCGCGCTTAACTTCGTCAGCGGCCTGCTGCTCTATCTTCAGCTTGTTGACGAGGGCGATGCCCTCCGCCGCCTTCTTGGCCAGTATGGGCTCCATTTCGCGCACCTGTTGTTCCATCACGCCTACTACGTCGTAGGTTTCGTACAGTTTCTAAAATAACCAATGTAACATTATATTAACGTATTTGGTTGTAGGCAGTCAAAATATCACCTCACAATAATTAATTTTATGAAGTTTCTGATAAGATGTACCATAAAACTTACGGTGTTAGGTGTATGTTAATACATTAAATAAAAAAGTGAATGAAGTTTGACTTGAGCTGGGTCTACTACACCCCTATACATGTATATTTTCCTTCAAAATTTCACACTACTTTAGCTAACTTGCTTTCTTTGACAGGTCATGGACAGCGATGGACTAGCTATGGTATAAGAAATTTAATGACTTAGTTTTAGCCGAAGCGAAGCATTAAAATGAGCTTTACTTGCAAACCACAAGATATTCGATCTCTTCCTCGAATGATTTCTTGTTGTTTTTTGTCCAGCAGCCCTAGGTACAAGTGGAGCAAAGCCAGGTAACTGCTGGGAGTCGTATAAAAGTATCGTCTCATCTCGTTGTACAATCGATCTGTCATGATGTCGACATCCTAGAAACATTTAAGGACAGGTTATAATAAAAAAAAAGGATTTATAGGAAGTTTCTACTTCCGCATACTATTTGTAACTTTCCGCTAACGTTTCCAATGATTAAGACGCTATACAAACCTGATGCATGGTGACACAGAGAGCAGAAAGCTTCTCGATAATTGCCTTGTTCCCTATCGGCGCCAGACACTGGTCGGCGACCGAGAGCAGCGCCTCAGGGGGCCACTTCGTAAACCAGTCGATCGTACAACAATTCACCAGCGACGGGAACATGCGGCAGCGTCGCCTGATAAATAATGATATGGTCAACTTCAGTCATATCTGATAGCCTGTCTTTATTTATATCTTGAGCCAAGCATTTTTTGAGAACTTCGTGCCGTCAGGACTATAACTGGTGTGGTGCGAAATTGCATGGATTTTGCATGATGCGACTATGCCACAGTTACTGACCTGAACGCCTCGCCGATAGGGCTCATACAGATGCACAGATGTAGTTTCGCTCGAACTCTGTTAATGAAGAAGGTGTAAACGGCGTCGCGGTCTGCAGGGTTCATCCCGGCTTTCCTTGCGTCTTCGCGGCACCCAGTTTGAACTTGCTCGTATGTATCGCCCTCGAACAGATTGGGCACATCACCTTATAGTAGAAACAAAACATTATCTCATGGAGCAGTAAAATTTGATATTATAAAAGAAAAAATGCAGTTATTAAAAACATTACCTTATTACGCTTGCCTTTTATATTTGATACATGTCATATTTATTTTTTACTTACTATTTATTACTCACCAGAGTTAAGCATATTGTTAATGTCCTCGAAAAATCCCTCCTTGGTGATCTGCGTGTCCGTGAAGAGGAATACAGTGTCCTCATTGCTGACGCCTGCACGCATGTACATCAGTCTGAGGTCGTCGTGGAATTCCGGGGTGTCGTAGTTACGCTTCAGTTCCATGCCCATGCATCTATAGAATGAGTTCCCGCATGCTTAGCCAAGATACTTTGGAAATACAGCACAATGTTCATGTTCAAATATTTGTTGTTTGTTGTAGAATATTTGTTGTTGTTCCACCGACGTGCTCAAAAAGGCATCAACTTGATGTCGTTAAAGTGAATTGTTAACTACCTTTTTATTTCTATGAAGAACCGGGCGACACAAGTTACCTAAGTAACACTTGCTCATCATCATCAGCGTATATACGTCCCACTGCTGGGCATAGGCCTACTCTCATAGATGAGAGCTATATAGTCCCCAGTCCCCTTAACATTTGCACTACATGCATATATTAAAAATAGTGGTGATAATTTTTTATTTATTTTATTTATTTTATTCCAACAAAATATATACAGCATGACAGTATAAACCAAATCACTGCATAATTTAGAATTAAAGACTAAAGTACAAAAAATTAACAGTACATAAATTACAAATACAAAAGTTACAAAATAATTATTCTAGGTAATCTGACTTCCATCCATCGCTTCACAGTACTTCAGACATATACTACATACATTTGCCCATCGATCTGCAAACACGTCACTTTCAGGAGCCCATGACAGAAGCGAGTTCAGAAGTTTTAAAACCCGAATAGCAGGGGAATTTCTGTGTGCTACAGTTCGTGTTACCGGAACTGCAAGCAGATTACGATGACGCGGCCTAAGTTCCTGCTTGGGCAAGAAAGGTATAGCGAGCCTCACTATCTGCGCAACCAAATCCGGGCAGTCCGAGTCACCGCGTAAAATACTACAAGCCGTAACTAGAAGGTTGTAGTTACGCCTTACTTGCAGGGAGTTGAATCCAAGTGATCCCAACAGAAATTTAGTAGGGTATAAGAAGGGATAATACTTATTAACGTTTTTGTATAAAAACCTCAGGAATGCTTTTTGAACTTTTTCTAAAAGTAGGACGTACGTACTCTCGAAGGGATTCCATACGATGCTAGCCGCCTCCAGCTTACTTCGAACAAGGGCTGTATATAGCACTTTAATTGCCCTTGGGTTGCTAAAATCTCGAGCATTCCTGGTGACGAATCCCAGTCTTTTGTAACTGGCGGCAGCTAGGGCCTCAATATGGTTGTGAAAGGTGAGACGCGTATCAAAAACAACCCCGAGGTCCTTTACTGTAGTTACTCGAGTTATAACTTGTGATCCAAGCAAATATTGGGTTTGGAGTGGTCTTAATGAACGTGTATAAGTCATAACACAACATTTGGAGGCATTAAAAAATAGCTTGTTTATTGTGCTCCACTGTAAGACTGCGTCTATATCCTCCTGCATAGCTTCGCAATCTGCTAGTCCTTTTACCCCATATATTAGTTTTAGGTCATCTGCATATAAAAGACACGTGGCATGTTTCAGCACTGATTCAAGGTCATTGATCATGATGCCAAATAAAAGCGGACCGAGAATAGAGCCTTGACGGACTCCAGAAAGGGTTGGAAAGAGAGAAGATATATAACACCCGTGCTTCACGAATTGTTGCCGATTACACATATAACTAGCAAACAATTTAAGAAGTCGGGAAGAAAAACCAATGCGAGACAATTTGTTAAGCAAAATATCATTATCAACCTGATCAAACGCTTTCCTAAAATCAAAGTAGAGAACATCAACCTGTGTACCTTTGTCTAAGTGCTCAGAGATTATGTTTGTAACAGTTAAAAGATTGGTCTCCACTGAACGCTTTGATCTGAAACCATGCTGAGAGTCGCATAGGAAAGGTTTGATTTGTGGAGTAATCAATTTCTTTAGGATTGATTCGTACAGTTTAGTAGCGTACCATAATGAAGACTATATGGCACCGAATCCTAGAATGATGGCTTGGCGGTATGCAATTCGCATCGTATTTTCTTATATTCACGTTCTCAGCGTCTTAATAATAGTTTAAAAAAGTAATCGACTTGAAAGTTTGATTTGAACTAGGTATGCCAAAGTATAAACACGAACAAGTAGTCCAACTTCGGCCGTTTAGGAGCGCGCGACACGTATTCACACAGACACTTTGCTTGTAGTGCATTCGTACACGTACACGGCGCGCACTCATTCAAGGGTGCGATGTACCCTTCACCCTTGTAGGAAGAAAAATTACTGCTATTATACTGTGACTATACTCACTTGCATTCGTTGACATGTCCGGCGAGAGTGGCGACACTGCGTCGGCCGGAGCCGCCGGGTCCCACCATCAGACAGTGTCCTCGCTCCGCCCGCAACACGCGAGCCACTCTGACTATATGCTCTACTGCATCCTTGAATAACACTAGATGCATTTCTGCGCGCGCTGTTGAGTTGTATTCATCTAGGTATTCCTGGAATCAAAGTGTTGTAGGTACCTCATAGCCATTGCGCAAACGTGTGAGAAATAAGTACGATTTTATTACAACACGTACGGTTAAAACTATCATAAGCTTCTGCAAATCTGGTATCTCAGTATACACCCTGTTCTCCTTAGGTACTGCAGAGTTGATGAAATCACCAAAGAGGAGTATGGGCGGGTGCTCAATGACTGCTTCCTCGGGCACTTCTAATATAGGCTGCTGGAAGTTTTTCTGGCAGACTGTACTCATCAAATGGTAGAAATAACTCTTGTCTTCAATGTTGATAAGGCGGTCGTGGAAAACACGGAGACACTCGTGGTAGAATAATCTATAAAATAATCGGTAGTTGTCGTAATCATGCCGTGCATGAATCTATCAAAAAGCCGTCAACGAATTTAAATAACGGGAACTGTTCGAAGAACTATTAGATAATCTGTGATATAAGGGCGGAAAAAAATGTCGATGAAACAAAAATATGGCACCCGTACCCGTGGTGAAAATAATTTTGCTACCTTGTGACACATAGGTACTGCTTTTCACACCGACTATGAGGAAAATTCAAATACAAACGCTACCTAACAAAATAACGAAATATATAATTAATCAAAGAGCATCACACATTATTATTAAAAATGAAATGTTACATTGTTAAATTTATAGTCTTATATTATTTTATAAAACGATTATTATTTTATACGGTCGGGACGAAAATACCACTTCCATATTATATTTATGGCCTTCGCCTGCGGCTCGGACCGCAAACACCTGTGATCTGGGCGATTCCTTATTATACCGCCATCTATGTGTAATATACTAATAGAGCTGTCTATGGTATGGCATATTCTAAATGGGTTCAAACTAAAAATACCTGTTGTCCTTGAACGGAAACGTACCACTTTGATCCCTCTTATGAGGGAGCAAAACACTTTTTTCTGAATAGGAGGTGCGAAAAATACCTTAACATTGCTTGCGGTAGTCTCATATACGCTGCATCTGCCTGCAAGCAGCCCTGCATTGACTTTGACAAATCACGCAGATTGAATACATAATGAGACTTTGCAGGCGTAGGCAATAGCTCCGCACAGATTTTCTGGTATACCTCAACCGACGCGTTAACTATTGGATCTGCTAAACATGACACTTCCGTTACGAAGTCTTCCATATGCCCGCCTAGAATAGCCTGGAAATATTAACTTTATGTAAATTTCGGGACATTAAGCCTTTAACCGTTACAGGTGCGTGAGTACACAGTGCGTGAGTGCTGCTGCTTGGGACCCCAGTTTGTCCCCCACCGCCACCATTTGTTCTCATTGGACCACAGTTGTCGGTATCGTAATTCGTGCCGTGTCTATCCATCGGTAGGCTGCGACTGGGCTGCCTATAGTCACTGTGGTATCAGTATTAGCTCGGATTGATTACCAGGGTTCAACATTCATGGGTGTCTTGGAGGGGGACCTACTGCGCAGTGGCTGCTCATACCTTGAATATAGTCTTCATGGCCTCGGAGTTGGGCGCGGATATGTAAAACATGGCGAAGTGGCGTACGAAGCGCCCCGTGAGCGGATTCCGCCCGCCGCCGGGTGGTGCACACGCGCATGAAAGAACGACATCTAGGATGTCCTTCCAGTACAGCTTATCACGATCGTACAAGCCACCAAAGTCAAGGAATTGTCTGCAAATTCATATCGAATTCTAGTCGAAACAACCTGATAAGGTTTTGTCAGAAAAGGTCTAATGAAAAAAAAGCACGAAAATATTATAGGAGTTTATGTAAGCACCGGTGCCTGAAGAATTGAATGGTTATACAATAATAAATAGATAAATAATAAATAACACACAATAAACTAGGTATTAAATTAATCTTACCTTAACAGTTCAATTGTAGGTTGAGCGCCGTACACGTCAAGTTTCGGCATATTAACGTCGTCTATAAAAATGACTACTTTCTTGCCTAGCGGCGCTCCTATTGCCTTACGAGGGCGCTTATCCAATCGTAGCTCTATGACTTCCTATAAAGTATCAACATTAATAGATGGTTTTTCACGCCAAGGTATAGGCACGTATCAAAATATATAAAGTCAAAACATATACGGTTGAAATGAATAAAGTCGAAATGTAGAAATTCAAAATATATAATGGGTCTAAATGTATAAAGTTGTTTGATATAAGTTCGAAACTCATAGGTTCTAAATTCATAATGGTCATAATATATAATGGTCAAAATATATACCGGTTGAATTTCATAATAGTCACAACTCCTAAGCTTGAAATGCATAATGGTCAAAATATATACCTACTTAATGGGCTTTGGAACAAAAGTAAAACATGTATATAGGTTAATTATAGCTTAACCTCCGAGCCTTTAAGTTTAACATATTTAACTATTTTTGTAACAGCGAAATAAATCTTACTTACTACCTACCTTGTTTGTATTTTTATGTATAGTATGAAATTAAAACAAAAAATCAATATTTTTCTTCATTTATTACATCGGCAAAGACAGTTTTCATAATTAATAATCAAATTTACTTGGAGCCCACATATAATGTAATTAAGTTACGGCATGTGTTGGCAGCAAGTGATCCTAACTCACTCCTCCTCGCTTCGCTCGTTGTCGCACCTAACTTTTGGGTTCAAATTACTCAAAAACTCAAATATTTTAAACTTTCAGATTACTCAGAATCTTGAAATTTTTAAACTGAAGTCTGAGAACCCGGTTAGGTGCGACGACGAGCGAAGCGAGGAGGAGCGTGTTAGGATCACTTGCAACCATAAATCGTCGCAACTTAATAGAAAAGAACAAGCATTTGAGGAATAAATTCTTAATTTTTCTAGTACACGGCTATTTATAATCAAAATTTGTACAATTGAATTTAATTGTATAACGCCTTTCATCCCCCAAACGTAAGTTCTGGATTTCGACCACCAACATTATATCATTAGACTTTATATATTTTGAACTTATGAGTTGTAAACATATGCATTTCGTCAGTATATATTTCGACCATTATGGCCAAGGTACATTATGGATTTTAACTGTTATGATTTCCAATCATTATTAATTTTGATTTTATATATTTTGAACATATGTGTTTTGAACTTGTATATAATGACTTTATATATTATGATGCGTACCCCAAGGTATGTATAGAGCTTAATGATAAAAAAAAACACTGCATATTTGACAAAAGCACTATATACTTATACATACAGATAAATTACGGAAAACACGGAATTGCATATGTAGTGGTATATTGTGTGTTTACACGCATTCCATATTTGAATTATCTATTTTACCGTACTAACAGTATAATATAAAAAACGGTCAAGTGCGAGTCGGACTCGCGCACCGAGGGTTCCGTACAAACTCGTAAGGAGACACGTGAATAGTTCAAGACAAGAAAAACTGTACGGCGGTTAGCTTCGTAGGAGAGCAAATAAGTATGTGTTACGATTTTTGCAAATTTCTAATAACCGGTGCAATTTAGGAAAACCGTTATTTTTTTCCTGTAATATTTAGGATGATATTAATAATTGGTAATTATTACAGATTTTTCTGTTGAGTAACTTCGAAGATAATAGGGGGAATGGTATTTTATTAAACGTTTTTGGTCATAAATCAAAAATTACATAACTAACAAAAAAAATAAAAATGGCTTTGGAATTTACAAATTAAGCCCTTTCATTTGATACCCCACTTGATACAATAGCACAACATTACATTTTCAACCTCTCATTACGTTTACAAAAAAAGTAAAAAAGGTGCAAGTTTTATTTATGTCAAGTAGGTTCGGGTTAGCGACTTTTAAAACTATTCTAAATTTCATATCGATAGCAGCAGTACTTAGTTCCTGAGATATCTGGCAGACGTACAGACAGACGGACAGACAGACAGAGTCGCACCATAAGGGTTCCTTTTTACCATTTTGGTACTGTCAGTGTCAAATTCTAAATTTTATTTAAATCAAGAATTAAATTATTCTCGTTTTCATGCGGACTACATACGATGATAATTCATCTATAGCTTGGCGTAAAAAGAGGTATATGTACTCAGCCGGCAACCCCTTACTTCCTGGCCTCTGCAGTAACGTACGATTTTTTTTTTATTTTGTAACGAAATTCGGTCTATTTAGGTATGTGAGTATGTACATATTACCAAGGACCATTAAAACAAGAGGACTGTCATTCTCCATACTATTTTTTTTTTGTGCTTGATCAAATGCTAGCTCTTTGAGCTGTTGCAAGTTTGCAACTATCGGTCTTCGTGGCGGTAGGCATGCCTCGGCAAAACCTCGGCACCACGGGAGTTATTCATCGGCGTGCAAGGACACTCGAACCGAAGTGGGGAGTGTACCTAGCGAACATGTGATACAGTAGTTCGTCTTGTAGGTAGTGGTTCTAAGGTAATCGTAATTCGTAACCCGACCGCTAGGGGATTTCCGGGCAAAAACTAGATGGCGCTAAAAAACTAAACATTTAACGATGTTATAATTGAACAAAGAAACATAGTATAGTAACAATTAGTTCGTAAACAGCTAATAATAAATAAGTTCTAACATTTAAATACTGTGTCACGTTATCAAGCTTATAAGCTTTAGCTTTGCGCATAGATGGCGTTGTAAATTCGGGGAACAGCTTTTTGTATGGAGAATGACAGTCCTCTTGTTTTAATGGTCCTTGATATTACTTATAAAGTGATATGATATCCGATATCTAAGTATGTATGACTGAGATTAGTTTTGTTGCTTAAAAAACACTAGGATTTACCCACGACTAAACCAGCGTTATTCTCGTTATTACCCCAAGGGAACTCTTTACCGGGATAAACTTCTTCTTCAGGCCTTGGCCTACCTATGCCAAATTTCGTCTCAACCCATTCAATATTTGCAGAGTTAATTACTTATTTCAAAAACTTACACATTTATATTATTATAGTATTAAATTTAGATGTTTCGATGCAATTTCCGGGCTTCACGGCGGCGTCAGTGTGCCATAGTAGATTGTTCAACTAGGAACTAAAACAAGCCGTAATGACACGAGGTGTTTAGCCACCCGAGCGTAGCGAGGGTGACTATATATCGAGTGTCATTATGGTTGTTTAGTCCCGCGTTAAACACTCTACTTTTCACTTTGAATGCGAGGAAAAAAAACAACGTTCTATTACACAAAATTACAATATTTATTGTTCCGTACTCTCGGTATAAAGTTGCACTATACACATTAATTGTTGAAATATTGTGCTCAATACGATTAATGAACATTCAAAAAGCAAAGAAATTTTTTTCCGCGGTTCTTTATTTTTTTTTTTACTTAGTGAAGTCACTCAGGCTTTAAACGCTGGCACGTAAAATGGCGACAATATTCCAACCACAAACACCCCGATTGACTGTTTAGGGGTTTTCAAAGTCAATTAAAAATAAAAACTTTAATCCCTAGAGATTAATAAGGAACTTTAGTCCCGATATACAGAGACTAAATTAACATTTTAAGAGCATGAGAAGTGAAAACAATATTGCGGTTGTGTAGCTAGAGATTTTTTAGTTTCTTCATGAAATACACAATGCAGACTGGGTTCCGAAGTTATGGGACGAGAATGTCTAAAAACACGATTATCGCTTATTGAATCCACCTGTATTTAATCAGTTTGTGATGCGCACAAACATTATCATTCACTCGTTCAATCCATTCGTGCCAGCTCTTGTGAATGGACCGGTATATTTGTGTTGTGTTTTAGGTATTTAATAGCTTGATACATGTTGTCTGCTGGAAACGGACGAAGTTCATCTTACAACCCGTTAATGGAGTTACCTGTGTACGTGCACTGCTGGTTTGTGCTGAGAAATTCATCATCACTGGTACGTAGACCCCAGAGACTGCCATCTTTTTGAGAATCTCGGCTGCTATAACCGTTTTCCCCACACCTACAAATGTATCATTTCGTATAGTAAGCTCAATGGGTTATGAATACGTGTTACGAATAAAAGAATCCTGCCATGTAATTTTTTTCAAAGAGAGTGTGAATCCGTCGCTATAAGCGCCCAGATTTTCTAGTCGGTCGTTCAAGGTGTTTACACACTACCTAGCTATTCAGTATGATTTATGTATGTATGATGGGCTGGGCATATAGCTCAAAGAACCGATGGCCGATGGGGCGTAAAGGTTCTGGATCGGAGACCACGAATCGGAAGACGCAGCGTAGGTCGGCCCGCCACAAGATGGTCTGACGACTTTGTAATATGCAAATGTTTTATGAAATATAAAAAAAGTTATGACTAAAAATGTGAAGATATTATTGGTCGGTACTATAGGTACTTACATGATAATAAAGACCGTACGTACCAAGTTTATAATCAGGGGCGCCCTTTAGGGGTGGTGAACAGGGAACCACTCGGGACCTTTATATTCTTACCTGTACCTCCAGTGAACATGACAGGTTTGCCTGCTCCAAGAAGCTTCTCAAATAGATATCCATATCTCACAGTGTCTATGGTAGGGACCAAGGTTTCGAAAAACGGCATATTGCTGTCATAGACAAACACCGGAATAATCTCGGCCCACACCTGTAGCCTGCGCTGTCTTGTATCCATATACATGTCAAAAAAGTTAAAGCCTGCTGGGAAACTGTAATAAAAATATATGGTCTATCAGCCCAAGAACAGTTTAAAATAAGGTTATTAAGAATAAGAATAATTTTATTGCACAAAAATAAGATGCTGTGTACATACAGCAAGAAAAATGAATGTAAGCGGTACTGTGCACTTCATTTTATCACTATCACAAATTACTAAAGGACCCTGTGCAGACTTAGCCTAATGCTTTCTGGTAGGTAATTCTTGTTAGTGATAATTGGAGTGCGCTGTACTACTTACAACCATTTTATTGCTGTGGAGATAGTGCGAATATATAATTATGTTTAACAAGTACGATTTTTTTTAATAAAACGCACTGTCTCTATGAATTTAATTAATCATTAATAGGTACTTTATGCAAGCTCTAGACTAGGTATTTGAACATTTTGCAGGATACTTTTACTTACTAGAAAAATGTTAGTAAAATCAACAACCAATTAGAACGACTCAATCAGTGAGACTGCATATCACAGAAACAGCTTTTTTTATACCTTCCTGATGACTGGTTGTTTCGATTAAGGCGCAACTTACAGAGAGACTTTAAAATATTTATAAAAGAGGCTTTTGCTATAAGTATTGTAGGGGGTCTACTCAGGGGAGGTTTAGAAGGGAAACATAATATACTGGTAAGTTTGGTGGCGCTCAGATGATTACTCAATCAATATTTTATATTAATTGAGCAGGTATTTGCTAGGAAGATTTTAGCTAAAATCCTTTGGTTATCTCACTCCTGAGGGGAAGATTTATGTAGATGCTGGGTGCTTCTGCAGAATATTAGTGAATATAATTCAAATGTCTGTCAGTCTGGTTTTATATAAAATATTGAGTCAGTTCTCATGTGAGCGCTAAGAAACTAACATCTAGTACAGGTCGATTCACAAGAGCTGGCACGAATAGAATGAATGAGTGAATGATATGATAATGTTTATGTGTGCATCACAAAATGATTAAATATAGGTTGATTCAATAAGCGATATTCGTGTTTTTAGACAATCTCGTCTCATAACTTCGTAACCCAATCTACATTGTCCATTTTATGAACAACAAAACAATCTCTACCTACACAATCGCAACCCTGATTGCACACTGACGCCGTGAAGCGCGGAAATTGCAGCGAAACATCTAAATTTCGTATGAGTTTTACATATTTTCGCCATGATTTCGTAGATTGCAGCGTCAGTGTGAAAAAAGGTATAAATTAAATAAAAACTCCATGACAGTAAAATATTTGTAGTGAACCGTCAAATTTACCTCTCTGCCATATTTTTTACCTGCTTAAAGTTTTAATAATGTGCAAATTGTATTTTTTATATGTGTATTTTTTATTTTTTCTTGAATAATGAACAAGTGTTATGTACTTGCTTACAAAATATTTGGAGCCTCCCGTATAAGAACGTCAGTCGACAGTGACAAGTGACATTACTTTCATTCAATCCATTCGTGACAGCTCTTGTGAATCGATCTGTATTCATCCGAATATTACAATATTCTATATACTACTGCCTTGCTCTCTTATTTCAACTACCCTGAGTAGACCCCCTACAGTACACATACTATTCCGCTTCCTCGAACTCTTCAAATTGCCGTTTGACGGTTTCCTCGAATGCTTTTCGATCTCCTTCTAAAATATTGCCTCCAATGCACCAGACGTAGCAGAAAATGAAACAATGCGCTATGTAGGTCTTAATTGCCGCCTTATCAGGGAAACGCTCTCCGGGCTCACCGAGCAAAGCACCCATTAGGAAGCAAATGGCTGAAACCTTGCTGATGTCTACCTGAAGTAAAAATAAAAATCGAAAAGTATGACTCGTGTATCAGTAGTTTGCAGTGAAGATAGCTTATTGTATCATGAGTTCAATACCTGTTTAATTCCAACGGAACATTTAGTGTTAACATGTTGGACACCTACATGCAGCATTTTGAATAGTTCGTAAAGAAAATCAGAGTTATCTTGATTGAAGAGGTTATTTTCTACGCCTGCTTCTAGCCATGAGCGAACATAGGGCAAGTATCCCATCTCGTGGGGGTCTATGTAGACCATACCACAGCGGGAGACCGTGGCCGGTGACGCCTGGGCTAAATCTGCCACCTAAATGGAATACGCGTAAAATGATTACCTAAATCACAATAAAAATCATCTAAATAAAATAAATTAATATTAGGGAGGTAGTTGTATTTGTAATGGATCAGATCTCATGGGTCTGGGCCCATCACGTTAGTAGAATTGCACTATTCAGTCTGTAAAAGTGCCGTGAGCACTATTTGGATTCTTTTAACATTTACAGATAAGAAAATATACATACCTCAAACACCATATGCACGTAAGGTGTCAGTTTGATTCTCTCAGAATTGGATAAGCAAAGCATTTTGTTGTCATCTAATACAGTATTCATATTTTCAATCCATACTGCGTCGACTGGCCCATCGCAAATCAACCACTGATGATCCATTTCTACACACTGCATTGATAATATAAAAACGTTATCACTTCACACACAGAGATCACATTATAGGTATCGAACTTTCAGCCGATAAGTAATTTTCGATGAACTTCTTGTGAAGTAAAACGGGTGGGTATAATTTAAAATAGGGAAGCAATGGACGCGCTAAAATCCACCCACAATGATGGGATTCGTTAATATATCGGTTACCGGAAAAGGGAAGATGAACGTGGAATTACAAAGATTGGAATAATATGATGGCATTATAAGATTAAAAAGTTCACATACTTGAACAGCAGTACGTAAGCTAAGTGGCAGTATCCCATCGTGCCACTCGAGGGTTTGTAGGTTTACTTCTCCGTACAGCTCGCCGATGGTTAGACTCTTTGGGTTCATAATATACTTGTGCACAGGCTGATTTTGAGAGCCTTTCACACCATCATTATACAGACCTTCGTACGTATCGCCCAGTATCTGTGTTACATTCAAAGAAAGCGCATCGTTTCTTAACATGTACTAGCTGAAGTTAGCAAACGTATTAGTAAAGAGGAAATACCTATTTGGTAAAAGATTGCACTTACGTGTAAAACTACGGTCTTTCCTCCTCCAGTCGGACCCACCAACATCACACCCCATCTCACAATCATCGTTTCGTGTAACTGAATGACTTTCCGAATCTGACAAGCCTCTACTTGCAACTTCTTCGCTAAGAGGCATTTCGCTGTTAAACGAACAGAAACACATTAGTGGTGAATACAATACGAGTATGAAAGCGTAGTTAATGTAACGGCGTATGTTCCGGATGTTAGTTATCCGCATGTTTCGTATGTTTTTTTTGGGATTTATAGCATCGTGTACGACCAGGGCCAGATTTATCCTTACTGACATCCGGCACGATAAAAAATGCCGCCCATTATCCATATTCGACACAAAATTAATCATAAAAAAATTCCCCTGCAAATTTGCTGCCCTGGGCACTAGCCTCTTGTGCCCTAGAGTAGATCCAGCACTGTGTACAACTTATACGAGTCATAAGATTAGGAAAGACTAAGTTTACAATCTACTCCGATAAGTAATATATGAAAAAAAATATGGAAGTACATGGGCATACAATATATTTTTTCAAATCAAAGCAGAATTGACATAAGATTACTTACTGATGCAAGCCTCCATAACATCGTAGTCTCGTACAGGCAAACCAACCCCAGGAAACAGATCAGACAGGATGCCAGCGAACAGAATGGTGTCTGCTGCTAAGAACTTAGGCAGATTACTGTCGTTGAGAGCACAAAGTAAAGTCATCTCTTCGTGTTGGTCAGGACTAGCTCGCTTCAGAGCACCGGCCATAACCTACATACAAATATGTAGATCGATTCAACGAGCTCTCATTTCACATGAAATCCGTGCCAGCTCATAAATCGACCTATGCAATGAGTAGTGCTATGGAATGGCACTAAAGTAAAAAATTCCTGTTATATATATATTTTTTTTTTTTAAATATTAGGGGCAATCTTACACAAATCGAACTAGCCCCATAGTAAGCTCAATAAGGCTTGTGTTATATGGATACTAGACGACGATATATTTAATAGATACAAATACTTAAATAAATAGAAAACATCCATGACTCAGGAACAAATATTCGTCGTGCTCATCACTCAAATAAATGCCCTTACCGGGATTCGAAACCAGGACCTCTTGCTTCGTAGGCAGGGTCACTACCAACTAAGCTAAACCGGTCGTCTGTTATATTTTTCAGAACGACAAGGCGTACTCTGACCTAGATTAGTGTCTAGGGCACCACTCGCATGGCCAAAAGTTAGCCTTTTGCGGCGATTGTTACAAGATTGTCTCTCTCTCCAAATCTATATGTGTTTTGAAAGTGAATAATAAATATGCGTACCAAGACACTCTTCACCGCCCGCATTCCAAAGTCATAGTGGTCTTGCTTAGATAGCTGTTCGCTTGACAGCTTGTACATTTGTACCATCTTCTTTGCTAAGCCTTTCGAGGATTCAAAGCCTTCGGAATACAGGATCACTTCCGCTATGAGGGCTATGAAACACACATACAAATGTTAAATATATTTATGAACGATATGCCACTATCGGGTGAATATATTAATATTCTAAAGCTGTACCTCTAGCACAACTGTGACACGCGGCTCTTTGTCGCGCGACAAATGCTACGTATCTCATTCCACTCAATATCGTGTGACAGTGACAGGTGATGCTCTGTCGCGCGAGAAACGAAGTCGCGGCCAGTTATGCTAGGCGTACAGGTTGATAAAGATATAATTATATTTTTCGTTATCAAGTGACAAATAAGAATGCGTCTGTGGCGAAATTAGGCGTCGGCGACGCCTCGGCGATGACGCCTTGCAAAAAAGTTAGTTTTTGAAAAAAAAATGGAAAATTTAAACGGCTTCAAAGGGTAAACTGATATCGCCGACGTCCCAAGTTTCATCTATCTAGCGCGCCACTGAATGCAGTGCACGTGAATATGCAACATGCAACCTCTAAGCTAGAGGTTTACCGTAATCAGGAACCATCATGGATATCGGCCGGAACAGTGCCTTCAGGTTGTCAGGCAGCTCTGTCCTGCCGGCGTACCCTGGGTTCATGGTGATGAAGGCCGCGCAAGTGCGGACTAGCTTGATCTCACGTCCTTCGAACATGAACCTGCAAAAATGTACCTATTTTATCCGAAACTTTATTATTTTGGTGTTTGAATATGAAATCTATTGAATCTATAACGTAAGTAG
Source organism: Eudemis profundana (assembly GCA_947034925.1). Lineage (NCBI taxonomy): Eukaryota > Metazoa > Arthropoda > Insecta > Lepidoptera > Tortricidae > Eudemis > Eudemis profundana. Next base: position 37,187,810 of record OX344794.1, read on the forward strand.
CAGTAAATAAATAAAACAAATAGTCACACTATCGAATGCAAATCATGTGAATAACACCCCAGCGAGGACCCGAAACGCATACGATATAAAATTACTACACCGGGTGTGGGCGGTACAGTTCTACGGAGGAGGCCTATGCCCAGTAGAGGACGTCTTTTGCCTTATTATGATAAGTTTCTTGTAAATAATGTACCTAGTAATGTCTAGTTTGTAAGTTATATCTGTAAGTTGTAATTGCAATGCCCTAACAGCGTACTCGTAGACGCAAGTCAAATTGTACAATGCAAATAAATTAATATGAATAAAAAAAAATACCTGGTTTGTTTTGCGACCTTAGCATTCCTGATAGTGATAAGTTGCTGGGCTATCACGGACAACACTTCGATATCAATCCGATTGAATTCGTCAAAGCAGCACCACGCGCCCGACGTGGCCAAGCCGGAGAAGAAACGACCCATCATTTTGTAATCAAGACCTATAAAACAGTTATATAAATCGTGTATATTATTTAGTATTTTCAAAGTTGTATAATCCACGTAGGTACGAGTATGTATGTATAATAAACGCATAAACGGTTAGACGAACTGAGTACCTTCTTTTGGGTTTGGTTAAAATTAACTGATCTCATAATTTTAGAGGTTCATATTGTTCTAGTGAATTAACGGTAGTAAATGGAAAATGAAAAACCATTTGCGAATAAAAATATCCTCATGGAGTTGTATGTAACTTGCCTTCAGAACAATTGAACACTACGCATTGGATAGCGAGTGCTTTAGCCAAGTCCTTGGTGGTCTCTGTCTTGCCAGTCCCGGCCGGGCCGGCCGGCGCCCCGCCCAGGTCCAACTGCAAGGCGCCCATAAGGCACAGGTAGCAACGATCCGTGAGAGGCGTTATCACGAGCACACCTGCAAAACAAAGCTCTAAGTAGTTAACGAATACAATGAACTTTTTAAGAACAATACTTGTGTGTTGCTATTTTTTTTGCAACTGACAAACTTATAAGTCTTACTGACTGGTGTAAAAATCGGACCAGGTGGGGATCGTGGTGCCTGGGATCGAACCAAGTCGCTTGTCCCGGACCACCTTGAGAGGGACCGACTAGGTGGGGGCCGAAGCGCCTGGGATCGAACCAGGTCGCTTGGCCCGGACTGACTTGAAGTTTCGCTGATTGCTCAAAGTGAACAACGGACCAGCGGGAAGATTGAAACGGATCAACCTGTCCTTATGTAGAGTGTGCGGCTATCTGTATCCTACTTTGTTAATACACTACGCTCGTTATGGGATTTGTTCTCCTTGCTATTTAATCAATATTAGTATCAATATTACCCGTTTAGGGCCACGTGAAATCGTATAGGAATTTGATTCATTCCTGAAAAAAAAAATGGCATATCTAATTAGAATAGGCGTATACGGGGAAATCGGTTCGGTAGTCTTTGCGTGATGCGTGCACAAACATAGTTTTGCCACGATTTAAAACAGTTGGCTAGGACTCACCCCCAGCACCCAAATATTCGTGCCCGTAGATATACATAGCGCTGGACATGCGAGCCACGCAGTTGTCTATGTCCTCTTCCCAATAGTATCGAATCATTTTAAGCCATTCGAAATCAGTTCTACAACATTCGACATGGGTAAATTTTACACGTTAGCAGTCCTCTCTACAACATGTAACTAAATAATTACAAAGCATACTAACGCCTTTTGTACATGTTTCTCAACCATATGTGATATTGTGTCCCTTGCATGGACGTCGACAGTGATCAGCGCACAGAGGACTTTTCTGAACAATGATGAGAGGTCTTTGCGAGTAAGAGCCGCGAGATCGTTCAAATCCGCTATACAGCTCTTCTCGTAGGCAAGTAGCGCGCTGTCGATGCGTAGCGGGATTTCTAGGTCAAACATGGCGTGAACACCTTGAGCCCACATTATTTGGGACACTGTTAATACTACCTGTGGAGTAAATATGGATCACAATAACTAGCTGCCCCGATATTTCCTATAACAGCCTTAATGATGTACGAGTACCAGATATATAAGGTGCCTGATAACTGTGTCTGAAATTCTATAAATACTTAAGTAAAAAAAAAACGAAATATACAAATATAAAACATAGAATAAACAAATAGATAACCCTGAACTGATAGTATAAACGTGTGTTCAGATCAAAATGATCAAGACATACGGCAGCGTGTCAGACAAGTTCGCAAAGCGAAACAGATTTACACGATTATAATTATTATTTATCATCAATTCAAAGTGGCACAAACATTTTTTAGACACGTTAAACGTCTTGCATACCGTAGGGAAAGAAAGATTTCTGTGTGTTAGAGCCTTATCACACTTGTGATTTGCGAGCGAGCTGCGGGCGAGTTAGAAGCGAAGTTCCATACAATATGTCGCTCGCGGCGTACTCGGTGCGAGTTCTCCGCGACTGGTTTTGTATAGAAACTCGCCCGCAGCTCGCCCGCAAATCGCAAGTGTGATAAGGCCCTTACCTTGTGTTGTTACTCACTTGATTGGGATGCAACTCGACCCATTCAACTCGTGGGCGCATCTGGTAATCTTTCAAGGCGTATTTCATCGCTCGCTTCACAGACGCGAACATAGCTTCCTCGACTTTGCTCAGCCAGTCTTCAACATTACCTCGCGCTTTCAAACCCTGCATTGTAGGTGTCAGTATTTATTGAAGAAAACTAGTTTATATGTAAGACGAAACTTCTATGTGCATTAAATACTTAATCTTGATAAAAACTCTAAGTACTCTAATTTACTGTATTTGCTAACCTCCAGCTCAGTTCTGTATTTGCCAGAAGGGCATTTTCTTTTAAAATGTCCCCTTAACTAGTACTTAACAGGTCGTCATAAAACTGACGATTAGTGTCAAACTCTATGTATTTCGTAACTAACTGACAGGTTAAACGGTATTTAAATATATTAAGTTTCACCTAACCGTACATTTTAAAATAAAAATGCCCAGAAATAACTGTCAATTTGATGTTACTAAGGTACCCGAACTTTGAATCACAACGTTGTTCAATTTTAATAATAGAGAGTATCATCACCTTGCCCAAGTTGACTCTCTCTCCTTCAGGTGAAAGCATAGCAATTATGTCAGTAGTAAGGTCCTCCTGTTTAGCAGTCTTAGCGAGCTTCGCTTGCAACATGTCTCGGGTTTGAAACGACATCTCCCTCTCGACTAGAGTGCCGTCTTCGGTTATATCCATCTCGCTTTCAGGGAGTTTCACACCGAACTCGAGCTTGGCCATCGCGTCGAAGCATTTTCGCAAGTGTGGTTGTACTGCGTGTGGATTACGCGTCTAAACAACAAATATCATTATTTTTTTTGTCGTATGGCAAATTGTGCACAGTCGTTCATATAATATAAGTTATAAGTTTATATAATATAAACTTATAACTTATATTATATTATATTAAGATCTTTTATCCAATGGATTGCGTCGTTTCCAAGGGTAGCCGTTGTATTTGGTGGAAGGACAGTCTCGGATGATGTGCCACTGCGGCTCCACATTCGCACGCCGGCGAGTCTCTCCAGCCAACAAATATCATTAAATAATTTAAGAGTAAGAAAAATTATAAACCAGTATTTACTATAGAAACAAGACTAAGTACCTGAGCCAAAATTTCCAACAACTCGTCGTTTGATAAGAAGAAAAATCTCGGAAATGCAACTCGTTTTGTTTCCAAATAAGCCTCAAGACATTTCATAATCTGGTCAAGCATTTGATTGTTCCTCACGAACTCCTCATAAAGTTTCGGCTGTGTTACTGCTGGCATTGCTAACGGGACCTATGAATAAAACTTATATTTAAGGTAATCATATCGTCATTGTTTTAACACCGATATGTTCACTCCTGAAAGTCCTGAACATATTTAGGAGGCAATCAAGTAGTTCAACAGCATCGAGTAAACCCTATTGCTAATTAGGTATGTATATTGTATTTAATATTATTTACTTCGGGGTATTTTGATAGTTAATTGGGTACGAGGTTCAATGGCTTTCTCTAATATATTCTTCCATTTTCACACGAGGTTGTGGAAGCAAGAATAGAATTTATTAATGATTTCGTCGGTGAAAATATAAGACAATAAAATACAATTTTTTGTTTCACTTTAAACAGGTGAAAAAGGTAATCTCTTGGATTGTCAGGTAGCACCTGCCTTTTCATTAAAATTTAATATAAAATTCACCTTGGCTACTTTACGCATAATATCTTTCCAGGATTTGTCGACGATCGTGAACAGCCTAGTTTCATTTGGCAGTTGTCTCTGAATGTCCGGGGCGGAGAAAATTACTTCCAAATAAATCCAGGTTTGTTGGCACGCAAACCATTCTTCCTGCAAACAAAACTCAACCGTATTACAGTAAATATAACTCTAGAGCAATAAAACAATTTCATACGACGTGTGTATGGAAATATATAACTTTCACGCGTCGCACCTCATCGAAATTTTGCTAGATCTCGAATGCTGTTAGGTATGATATTACCTATGTCAATTGCTAAGCGTGTGTTTCAAAGCGGCCTATAAAAGGTTTATAATTGAGAAAATGCCTTAAATATTTACTGTGATTGTATTACTGGTCGATGCACTGTATTGATAATATTCATATCAGGCTTGACTCTTCTTGATAGGATGAAGTATGTGTCTGGAGGTATACCTAAAGTGAGGAATTGAAACCAATAAGCTTACCAATGTCTTGGCGAATAATTCCAAGTTCCTAGCCCATTCTTCGACCCGACTCTTGATAGGGCCGCAGTTTCTCGAGCTCAAGATGGTGCTGATATGGATGTTGCTCTCGTCCAAGGCCGCCTGGATCTCGTCTAGGCCACCGAGGATGAACACGTCACGGGCATCTTTGTGAAGCAGCACTGGCAGTTCCAGGGCTTGCCACAAGTCATCCACCTGATATCAAAAACATGTTTCATCTATCCTCCTCTACCACACGTAACCTTAAAAAGAGGATTGCACAAAGATGAACTAAAATAGGCTACTACAGCAGTAAAGGGTTGGGTAACCAGCCATATAGTCAGTACGGTGCAGACAATGAACAGGTAAAAAAGCGGCGCGTCGAATTCTTAAATTGAAATTTCCTACTCATTCCAATTTATTAGAAGTATTTTTACCTATACCCAGAAATCGCTTGCTTAATCCGTGACATTACATATGTAAGTATGTTGTGGTACCTAAATTACGTAGAAAACTTTGTATGAAGATTACTGGTGAGGTGATACAATAGGTACAGTAAACCCAAAAAATGGGTTCGACAAGTTTATAACTCACCCCTCCTTTCTTCGTTTACTGTATAATTGAATGCACTTTCTTGCGAACCTCAAAGGAATAATCAAATCTTACCGTAAAAGAGCATTCTCTTCCAGACTACCTTTGGGTGGCGGAATTTTGTAGGATAAATCAATTGATCCGATGATATGACTGATACCATTGTTACTGACTACATAATAGCTACACGTCCTGTAAAAAATGTTATTATATTTTTTTTCGTTTCTGGGCACCTTTTTAAGCAGAGCCTCGAGCCCGGCCTCTGAGCTAGCCTGACCAGCGACTTCCATCAACTCATCGGGGTACTGGAACGCCTTCCATTCCTCCAGTTTATTCATCGTGATCACGGTGTCAGGAGTAATGCGGACTTTCAGTATTTCTTCAATTTTAACCCAGTGACGCGGCCGAAGTGCAGGGTTGCGAAGATAAGTCATCACTGGCAGCTAGAAATATCCATTTATAATCCAGTTGAGTGAAAGCAAAAGATAAAAAATCTTATCTTTTTTAAATCAAATCCAATCAAATGTCTTTATTTGCTTAAAATGTGGTACAAATGGATAGTATCTTACAAATATATAAATTTTGGATGAAAATTTACACTGCAGCAGAAAACATACGAGTACTTTTAAATACCCCCCTCCCCTCCGGGACCCTTGCGTAATTAATTAATGACCCCTTAACGTACCAACGATTTATGTGCTATGAATGATACATCAATTACCTTCTCTTTAATTATCTCTATGGTTTCTTTACAACTCGGCAAAATTTTATTAGGTGGCAAGCCTTTATCGAGCTGATTGAAAATCTTTCCATAGTTTATAATTGTATTTTGCACCTCGTCGATGTCCAGTGTGTTAAAAGGCTGTTCATACCTTTACGTAAACAAATAAAGGGGAATTATAATAATAATCATATGCGTAGTGAACACTATTTATGGCGACAGAGAGCAAGGTTAACGTGCATTTTAATAGTACGTTACACAACTAGGGCGGTAATACAAAGAAAGGCCGAGATCGCAGTTGTTTGCGGCCCGAGCTGCAAGCGAGGGACGTAAATATATGCGATCGAGGGCTTTCTTTATTACCTTCCGTGTTGTGTACATAATTTTATGTCTACACTTGGCCAGAAAGCGGCTTTTTCCGTACGCGTAGCGTGCGGTAAAAGCCACTTTATGGCCAGGTGTGACATAAAATCAATTACATAAATAAGTAATGCAAAGTAACACTGTATTTTTATTATACCTAAAGCAAGAAGTATTCTAGTTTTCTTATAGGTACATAATGCCTTGATCACACGTACCGAGCAAACGGGCGAGACAGTGCCCTCGGCCGAGTACTCGGTTCGTGTGAACGATGTGCTCGGCCCAGTACGGGAAGAAACGTACTGGGCCGAGCACTGTCTCGCCCATTTGCTCGGTACGTGTGATCAAGGCATAAGTAAATACTGTAACAAAAAAATAAATGGCCAAGAGCATGTCGGACCATACTCAGTGTAGGGTTCCATAGCCGTAACTATAAGGTAAAAAATACGATGTAAAAAAAGTACAACAACAAAAGAGCGTATCTTCATAGCAATTACGTCCTTTTGTTGAGAAGCGCAGTTTATTGGCAATAACTCAAAAACGGTTAATTCGATCTTGTTGAAAATAATTTTCATTGAAAGTATTAATTAAGCGTTACCTTCGTGATTTTTTTCATATTTTTCGGACACACGGTTTAGAAGATAGAGGGGGGGGGGGGACACAATTTACATGACTTTCGGAGCGATTATTTCCAAATATATTCACTTAATCAAAAACATTACTTTGAAACCTTATAGTGTTTTTAAAGAGCTGTCGAACTATGTACAGTCGCCATCAGATATATCTGAGCTGTCAGTGTACTCATAAATATATGTGACGTTCCGCAGGTAAAGGTACCTTATGGCGGGTAGGCGCTTACGCTGTTATTAACGGCACTCCTATATTAATTTGATGCTACACGACGTAAGTGCCGACCCTCCATAAGGTACCTTTTCCTGCGGAACGTCACATATGAACACGGCTCTAATGCTATGAAAATAGAGCCGTGGCGACCACACGTTGATATTTGCTGAAAAACATTTTTTTTAGCTTCCGTAACATGTATGGAGTGCCCCCCCTAATGTAGTTTTTGAGTAAAATGCCTGTGACATACGGACAGACGGACGGACGGACATGACGAAACTATAAGGGTTCCGTTTTTGCCATTTTGGCTACGGAACCCTAAAAAGATGAGTTTAATCTTATGTTATTTAGATGATCCTACGGCCACCTTTCCGGCTCCAACAACAGATCTGCAGCTTCATGCTATAATTCATAATAATATGCACAAACATATGATGTGAAACATGAATGAGCGTTTTCAACTTTTTATATTTTCATGTTATACCTATTATAAAATTGAAACGAGCTACGTTCAAACTGGCATGTAGGTACATAATCAGATGTCGTAAATTACGCACCACTGAGTAAAATTTTCATTCCATTCCTTTGAAGACTTCCACAACATCTGTCTTAGCTTGACATCGTTTATGGCTTCATCTAGTTGTTCCAATCGCGCAGGAGGAATCTGGAAAACAGATAGGTAGCTGTGCATTTTAAAGATCACGTAGCATAACCCCGATCTCCATACATATGCATAGCCCTTTGCCAATGCCCTGTACGTTTTTCGTCGCACTTCAAAGGACTCCTCCTCATATAATTTGTGGTCAAGTAGGAAAATGAATACGATGTAAAACTACTACATACACTATATTAGGACCACTATTTTAAGTACTACTAATTTAATAATTTCGTGCATAATATTTGCATGTTTGCGAGTTGAGTCACACACAAATGTGCATGCACATTGGCATTTATAGGCGAACGCATTTGCATGTGTGTGGGACCGAGGTATGAAGTGAGCATCTGCACCTGACAAATTGATATACCTATTTTACTAAGTTAAATCAGTTAAGTACCTAGCCAACCCCTCTACCATCATATCTACAGGTCGATTCACAAGAGCTGGCACGAATGGATTGAACGAGTGAATGATAATATTGATAATGTTTATGTGTGCATCACAAAATGATTAAATACAGGTTGATTCAATAAGCGATAATCGTGTTTTTAGACTATTTAGTCTCATAACTTCGTAACCCAGTATGCATTGTGTATTTTACGAATAACCAAAATATCTCTACCTACCCAACCGCAGCCTTGTTTGCATACTGACGCCGAGAAGCGCGGAAATTGCATCGAAACATCTAAATTTCGAATTTTTTCCATATTTTCGCCATGATTTCGAAGATTGTGCCGTCAGTGTGAAAACAGGGTATAAATTAAATATAAACTCCATGATAGTAAAATAATTATCTGTAGCGAACCGTCAAATTTAACTTTCTGCCATATCTTTTACCTGTTTAATTTTAATAATGTGCAGATTATTATGTATTTTTTTCTTGAATAATGAAGACGTGTTATGTATGTACTTGTTTACAAAATATTTGGATCCTGCCGTATAAGAACGTCAATCAACAGTGACAAGTGACATTACTTTTGCTCAATCCATTCGTGCCAGCTCTTGTGAATCGACCTGTACTTGCCTAAACCTAACTATAATTATTTGAAAATATCACCTTGAAAATTTTCTGCCACTCTCGTATCTGTTTATCTCTTGCAGTACAGGCAGCTAGTTTTTCGGCAAGATCGTCTAGTACTTCCAATACCTTTTCCATGTCGGAATTGATATCGTATAACCACGGTTGCTAGAAAGATTACACAATGTTCTCTGTTAAGAACCATAAAGCCATAAATAAAATTACATTACAAATTGTTGCGTGGTTACCATGACTTCATCTCTTAGCTTGTTTACGTCTAACATGAGATCCATGATATCTTTCCCGATTTGACTAGCGAACATGCCCGCTAGCTTGCTGCGCCCTTCCACTCGAAGGTCTACATTTTGCCGTAGTGTTCCGAGCGTTGCACTTAAACCTTAAAATGAAACATTTTACTGTAAGGCACAGATTAGGTATGCCTAACATAAACGGGTACGAAAAACAGGTGAAGAGATACCACAGCGAGATTGTAAATAAATGTGGCGACCCACAAAGGCGCGGCCGTACAGGCAACTAAAGGGTTTGTCGGTCAGTGTGTATACGAGGCTTTGAACTGAAAGAATGCCGGTCGCTTTATCTGCTTTGGGCTTAAAATCACTAAATCTCATAATACCTTATTTGCCAATACACCCTATTTTCAAATTACCATGAGCTCATAAAACCTAAATGTCAAATTGTAACATTCTTAAAATGAACGAAATTCATTATGACTTTGACTTAAAACGGCATATTCTCTAAATGCCTGAAGATTGAAATGCACAATCCTTCAATTACCGAATGACAGAAATGACAAAATATCAAAACAACTCAACCTCAAAATACCTAAATTTAGGCATTTTTCCTACCTACCTTTCCTAAAATACCTAATTTTTTTTACGTGTGTTTATTTGATAGTATAAATTTAGGTATTTTGAGGTTTGGTTGTTTTAAGCATATGTTGTTTTGCCATAATGCTGTTTTGAAGTTTAGGTATTATGAGCCTAAGGTAATTTGAACATCGGCGATATTAAGGTTTCGGTTGATTGTGAAAAAAATTTAGGCATTCTGCAATTTAGGTATTTTGAGGCCATGAAGTTTTGAGATCTGGGAATATTGATAATGAGGTAAAATGAAATTTAGTGATTTTAAGCCCAAAGCCTTTATCTTACACACTGCACAAGTGAAATTTGGCAGCACAAGTTTGGCCTGAACTAGGCCTAGGCTAGGCTGTCCAGCCGTTCACACAAGTAATTTCGAATAAACTTAAAGCCGATTAATGTTCGTTATATTACAAGTCCCACCTAGATACTCAGTCATATCATCTGGCGGGATGGGGATGTTGAATTCGCCCATGAGATCATACAGCTCACGCAGGTACTCCAGGCGCTCTTCTAGGTACACCACCCTGGACTCTAAGGTGTCGAGCATAAAATTAAACTCCACCAGCTCAGCTGCGGTTTCTGGCTCCTTCGAAATATCTTCGTTGATATTTTCGGCGCCAGCCACGATTTCATCAATAACTGCGCGCCCGATACTTGAAAAAAATTTTTTTTTTAAGATTAGAACTCCATGGTCGCTAGCTGAATGAGTAAACAAATAATACATATATGAAATGAGACACTCACTCGGGAGTTGTAGAACTGATTACATCGAAAAGCCTTCTTGGTTGAGGTCTAAACAATTCTTGAAATGGTGACAGGCACAGGAAAATCAAACCCAGTGGTTGGTAGCAGACGACCTCTTCTATTAGGTCAATCTGTTTAACGAGTCTATCGGCAAGTTTTCTAAATGCTTCAAGGTCCCGTTCATTCTTTATTGTGTCTATATCCATTTCATTGGCTTCCCGGAAATTATCCATAAACGGTAACATACGTTGAAGGAATTTGAAAACATTGCTGTAAGCGTTCCGAATTGAATTTGGGATGAAAGCAATATCAGCCAACATTTCCTTGTCTTGATTCATTAAGAAATACAAATTTGGTGATACTCCCGCTGACCATTCTACTTGCTTGCCCATCACCGTCGGCTGGACGAATATCTGGAGTGTCTCATCATTCAAGTAATTATGAAAAGTCCGAACATACTCATCCCAGTAATTAGTAATTTTCTCCAAATGGTCGAACACAATTTTTTCACTGGGATTAAGAACAAACTCGCCGCTTGGTAAAATATAAGCATCCACTTGAAATAAGGCCCACTGAAAAATAACAGAATGATGATATTAAAAGTGTATAAAATAGAATAGAATAGTTTTATTATCGATCAACAAGGATCATTGTGTTAGTACAGGTCGATTCACAAGAGCTGGCAGGAATGGAATGAACGAAAGTAATGTCACTTGTCATTATTGAGTGACGTTCTTATACGGGAGGCTCCAAATATTTTGTAAACAAGTACATAATACTACTTCATTATTCAAGAAAAGAATAAAAAAATACATATAATCTACACATTATTCAGACTAAGCAGGTAAAAGATATGGCAGAAAGGTAAATTTGACGGTTCGCTACAAATAGTTTACTATCATGGAGTTTTTATGTAATTTATTTACCCTGTTTTCACACTGACGCCGCAATCTACGAAATCATGGCGAATATATGCGAAACTCATACGGAATTTAGATATTTCACTGCAATTGCCACGCTTCACGGCGGCTTCCGTGTGCAAACAAGGTTATGCAGTTGCGATTGTGGGATTTTTTTGTTCATAAAATGCTCATTGCTGACTGAGTTACGAAGTTATGAGACTAGATTTTCTAAAAACACGAGTATCTCTTATTGAATCAATCTACATTCACTCATTCAATCCATTCGTGCCAGCTCTTGTGAATCAATCTGTAACAATTTCAGTCTTATTCTAGTGTTGGTAGTTACGTGCTTAAAATTTTAATTATTTCTGTGTACCTACATGAATCATGCAACAATGAGTCACGTACAAGAAATCTAACCCGTTTGCAATCATTTTCAGAATGCTGTTGGGGCTGGCCCGCATTCTGTGCACCAGGGATGTGGATCGCTTGCGCATATAGTGGCGTAGAAGAAGTCTACCCGCGCCTCCGCAAACATCCCTGATGCACTACAGAATCTGGGCAGCCCCATCAGCACTCTGAACGTTGTACAGTAGGCTGACAAGCATTTGCCCCCTTTGGTTTCTGGTGCCATAACCGTGTGGTCATGTGTTAACTCTTATGTTTAAAATACTTATTAGATCTCACATGTTATTAGGAATTTTATTAAGTTTTAAAGTTTATAACGTACATTAATGTTCCGTTAAGATGTAGGGGCCAAAAAAATAAGTTTTGTTTTATTTGTTGTAGCTAAGATTGCACGTTTTCTGATTATTACACAATTTTCGTAACTATAAAGTACAATTAAAGCATTTTTTCCCTATTTGTGGCCTTTTTCTGTTAAAAATACAATACAATACAATCATACTTTATTGCACACCAAAAGATAAATTACAATGCAAACTTATACAAAAACATTGGTAAACAATAGGCGGTCTTATCGCTAAAGAGCGATCTCTTCCAGACAACCAGAAAATACTGACCTTGTTTGTCATTTTTTTTATGCAAAACGGACTTATTTGCTAATAACTACTACTACGAGTTAATTTACATTAAAATCCAAAAATATATCAAAAGAGGATTTAAATACCTTCATTTTGATATATAAACACATATATCTGTTCATATAGGAAATAACATAAATATAACAAAATACTATTGTAAAAGCTTTAATTTGCTCCCCTGTAAAAAACGAGTCATTTCGACTTGTGTCGCTTTTGCATTTAATCAAGTTGAACAGCTTTGGAGAGGTCAATCCGCCCTGCCTGACGCCGCATTCCAGCCGATACGGCTGGGAGCATGCTTTCGCCCGCCTCACGACATTGACTTGGTTAAAAAAATGGTTTCACTAAACTTCAAATAACCTGGGTCTATTTTTCTATTCTGTTTGTATTCAACGGATATTTCAAAAACTGTATAAATTGTATGATATTCGACGTCTCAACTTGTTTCCAGAAATTATCCTGATGAGATATCACTTGCTACCGGAGTAGTTCTATTTAATTTAAATATGACCAGAGATTAAATATGGCCAGGCAAGGGCCTGTAGCAAATTCATTCTTAAATGCAAACCTAGAAAAAGACCCTCTGGTACAGTAGTACTACCAGGTAGTTCTACTGGTAGTACAGATGATACACCTTAGGGACACTAGTACTACTTCTAAAAATACAAGAATATCCCTCGGGTTTTGTCATAGACCACTGTATTAAAAGTTCAACTGGTAGTACATATGGTACACATTGAGTTCTACATACCTTGCAAGTGTCAGTTTGTCTGGGTACAACCTCGAGGACTTCGTCTATCTCATTACCCTCTAAACGTTCGTCATCGGGAGTGAATCTAACATGTATTCGCAGCATATTCGCCATCATCATATTAGATTTCTTCGTTAGGCGGTACAGCATGTAATTAGTCATATAGTCCGCTAACATAATAAAACTGTAATACATTATTATTGAATGATGGTAAACTATTTCAAAATGAAACTTTATAACAGAACAAGTAGATTTCTTTTTACCTTGCGAGTCGTTCACAATATTTTCTTTTGTTTGCTTTCTCTGTGTACGACATGCCGCCAGTTGGTTTACCTCTAATAATGAGGAAAGGTGGTATATTCCTGTCATCGTACACGAAACCTTGTGTATAGAGAGCAGCATGGCACGCCTGGGTTATAATATCCAAGACAACGGATCTGTACTCTAATAGTTTGTCTCTAATATACTCAGCCCTTTGCATCTGTCAACCAATACATAGAGGATAAATAAATAATTACCAACGCGGATATTTGCTATTGGAAATCTAAGACGTGTTGTCGTTAACCGGGACTACGTTTGTAGCCTATGGTGTGGCGTAACAACTTTTCCGATTCCTTGTTTTTACTAATGTTGCGTATTTTTAAAGGTACTTATAATTCTTTTACTACCAAGGAAATCTGCAGTTCTCTCGTCGAATAATAATTCAAAAAGTAGATCAAGTATGAACCCATTTATTCTGTAAGTACCTGCACTTCCAAAAAGTAGAAAAAAGCCGTATCCATATCGCGAGATAAATCTGCAAAACTTTTCATGTACATGTCGCAGCACATAGCCTGAATGTTCAGAAGTGCTTTGCCGAGCACGGGTGTTAGAGTAAACAAATTCTTTGCCAGCTTGTTGCGAGTCTTATTATATTTTCTGAATAATATGGATTTTCTCCAAACGTAAAAAGCTTTCCAATATCTGTACACTCGGAAAAACTTAATCTGAAAAGCAATCAGTTTAGGTACTTTGGCTGCTACTTTTTTAAATATATTAATAAGCATGTTACAATAGTACGATGCAATGCGCAACGAATGAAACAAATGGTATTATCTTACATTAGTAAGTTCCACAAATATTGTGTATTCCTGTTCCCAGGCTGGGAGAGCCGTGAACACCAATTCGTTGGTGAAATGTGTAACTCCACACGGGCTGATCGTCAGATAGTTCTTTTTATCAATTTCTTCGTAGGGTACAACACTAAAAGGGCAGAACATTAGGATATTCCATTATGACATTAGGTATTACCCTTTCCTAAAACTTCCTGCAATCAATTCTTGTATCAATGCTTACAGTTTCTGGAAAACGAGTTTAACGATTTCAATGTTTGCTGTAAAGATAAAATTTTACCCTCTAAGTTAATCCAGGTCGGTCGGTATAATCTCCAGAATAACAAAAAATGTCCTCCAAGTGATTTCAATTTCACCGAGAGAACTATGGTCGTCCAAGGACTTTAGTTTCAAATTTCAATCACCTGTTACCGAAAGCGCCCACCCAATGGATCGATTTCCAGTTGATACACGCATAAATCTTTAATAATAAAGCTTCTGAAAATCACTTATGCCCATTCAAGTTCATAATAATAACCATCATTAGAAATGTGGCGATACCAATACCAGTGGTGTATTTATAGTGAAGTAGAGAACACTTCATGCTTAGCATACCTTGACGTCATTGCCTTACATTTTTACGTTACATTTTTAAGCGAACCATGAACTCACTTTAAATAATAAGGTGTAAAGTACACATTATCTGGATGCACTGCGTAAATCATGTAGAGGAATCCACATTCTGGATTGTTCCTTACATAGTCTATGACTTCTTTTTGGGATGATACTATAGGTTTAACCTTCAGAGGGTCTTCGATCTTATCTCTCGGCTTATCTGGCTCTGGCTCAATTTCCTTTATTTTGAAAGTTTTCTTTTTTTTGCCTGTCAATAAGATAATCATATTTCAGAGATACAAATCTTGGGTGCAGAACAGCAGCTTTGCCATTACTAGCATACTTCTTAAGTCAAGTTTATTGTTGGCTGTACTTTAAAGATGCATTGTTATTGAAATTACATACCTACCTAGTCTACATTTTAAGTGTAACTATTATTATTTTTTATAAATTAGAAAATACCCCTCACTTCGTTTGCGGGGGTAAAAAGTCTCCTGTGTTAACTGGGGTCATAATTTACCCGTAAAGGGGAGATCCGGTATGCTTGTTGTCTCGGGGGTTGGTTATCACAGCAGCCATAAAAATACTAAACGAAGGATTAAGTTCATCGATTAGTGAAGTACAGAAGGATATACAGCTCTTGCGATCTCTTAGCACCGATCGATGTACCTACTTATTCCTTCGTTTAATATTTATTCTTTTAGGGCGTGGCCCCATGTCGACGGCACGGCGCCGTCACCGTGCGACGGTACGGCGTCGTGCCGTTGGACGGCGCCGTCAACGGCGCCGTGAACGGTGCCGTGGACGGTGTGACGGCGCCGTGAACGGTGCCGTGAACGGGGTGACGGCGTCGTGGACGGTGTCGTGTACGGCACACGGTACCGTGTGCGGCGCACCGTACACTGCACTCTTCCCGCTACACTGTGGATCGAAAATCGACTCTCCATAGAAATAGGGACTTATTTTTGTAAGTGTATAATTTTTTGATTGAAATCGTATCCTTTCATCATTTTTAGGGTAAAAAATGATTTTGAGAATGGGATTTGGCTAAAAAACCGACGAGTAATAATTTTTTTCTTTAATTTTGTATGCTATACGAAAAAACGGAATAAAGAACGGAATTTCTTTCTTTCTTTTTTTCTCTCTCTCTCTTTCTGTCTTTCTTTCTTTCTCTCCCTCTTTCTTTCAGCCTCTTTACTCTTTCTATCTCTCTCTCTCTCTGTCTTTCTTTCTTTCTTTATTTCTCTCTCTCTTTCTTTGTTTGTTGCTTTCTTTCTTTTCTTGCTTCCTTCCTTTCTTCCTTCTTTCTTTCTTTCATCCACCCATTCATTCATCTATTCTTTCATTCATTCAACCATCCAGAAGATTACGTATCTCTACGTAAACTATAACCAATACCAAAATCGCTATATGTGTGCCTATAATTAGAGATGGGCGCTCGTGGGTATTTACCCGGTAAATACCGGGTATTTACCCAATCCACCCGGTATTTACCCGTTTCTACCCATTTTGGTGGGTAGAAACTACTAAAGGTCAAGATAATTAACAATTGAATAAATTAATTTGTGCAAGGGATAAAATATTAACAAAAATACATTTTGTCGTCATTGGAATGATAAAACATAACTTGGATTGTTAGATAATGCACTGTTACCGAATATTTTCTGCAGATTTAGTGTTTATATCTGATTTGATTTGATCGTACCTAATAAAATATGTTTGTTTTATTAAAGGAATGATATTGAGTTTTTCTGTAAACTTTCGAAGTCAGATTTTAAATTTATTTTTTTATATGAAAAACAAAAATATATATATATATATATATAAGCTTCCCGTAAAGACTAGTACTAGTCCTCTCATCTCATGCTGGTTCTATGAGATTCAAAAGGTTGTCCAATAATTTTATTTCAATTTCAGTAAAGAACGTCTTAATCTTAATAATTATACAACTTCACTGTATAATTATTAAGACTTTATTAAAGGGTTTTTATAGTTTCGTGAAAAATTATTTCTACGAAGTGTCTAAATAGGTAATTTATCGTTAACTTTTAGAACTTTTTTGAGGACTTAATATCCTACAAGTACTCTAGTAGTGTTTACACAGTATTTTAAAGTTGTCAGATTCCTAGAAGCTTCTAGAAGATGTCTAGAAACGTCTAGAAGTTACATTAAAGTTTTTTCATGTTTAATGAATTTCATAGAAGGTTTAACCATATTTCTAAAAGTTTCTTTGATGTCCCTAAATGTAGTCTTGAAGGGAGAAACGTAATCTTCTGGATGGTTCTATAGGATTTATACAAGATCCTACGAACTTCATAGATGGTACTACGAGGTTTTAAAGAGATCTAAGATATTTCTAGAAGTTTGTAAGTTTCGTTTATAAAGTCTTTAGAAGCCTACAAATGAAATAATATTATTAAATGGTATCTCTCGTCATGTTTATGAATATCCTAGATGTACAGTAGGGAACTAAAAGGCCTTGTAGGGTTTCTCGAGGCGTCCGTAAAGTTTTGACATGGTCTTATGAAGTTTCCAGAGCCCTACAAAGAATCCAAAATCTTCTGTGGTATCTTATGTGGTAAAGAAACCAGGTCTTGTCATTTTTATGAATTCTAGATGTTACTATAGGTGACTAACAGAAGACTTGAGGTTTCTTGAAGGTTCCTTAAAGTATTGACACGATTTTATGAAGTTTCCAAAATTCTAAAAATTAAATAATATATGAGATGTTAATAAGATTATCAAGTTTCCCAAATGACATAAGACATCTGGAAGTCTTTACGTGGCTTTACAAGGAATCCAGAATCTTTTTTTCTATTTCTAGCCACGCTTATGTGTTCCAGATGTAACAATAATACGCCTAAATATCCTTGTAAGGTTTTATGAAATTTACAGGGTCTACAAATTAAGCAATATACAAAATTATCAAGTTTCCCGTCTGTTTTTCGACATATCTAGAAGTTTCTAGGTGGTTTTACTAAGGAACCAGAATCTTCTGTGATACATTATAGTGTTTATGAAGTTCTAGATGTTAAAGTAGGCTTCATAAAGGCCATGTTACCATGTAAGATATCTAGGAGTTCATCATATGTTACAAGAAGCTATCTGGGTATCTATCTATGATGGTTCTAGAGATTTCGATGAGATTCCTAGAAGGTTCTGTGAGATTTTAGAAGAGTCCTAGTATAGAAATAGGCATCTTACGTTACATCAACAAAAGTAATGATACACTTTTTATTAGGGTGTCCCAGATTTTACGAAAATCCAAACTGAGTAACGCATACCCTCTAATTATGTTTTTTATGTGCTAAAGTGCCCCTAAACCAAAAATCAGCTCATTCTGTGTATGGGAATCCGTGCCGACTTCATCCTAAATTTTTCATATTAACCAGTTGAGCTAAGTTTGCACCTGGTTTCCTTAGCACCACATACCAACCAGGTGCAAACTTAACGCAACCGATATATAATAGATTCCCGGATTGAGCTTCTACTTTGCCTTTTTTGTTTAATTATGACGAATTTCTATAAGATAGTTGGTCAGACAGAATCAGAGTGTGCAACTACATGTGCATTTCAAGCTTTTCACTTCCAGTAACTTCACAAATATGAAGAAGTCGCTGAATTTTGAAAATGCAATGCGGTATTTTATAATAATCTATGAACAAAACATATTTTCTAGCTCTTAATTAGTCGCCACCTTTGGTACAAAATAATAAAATGCGATTTAATTATTGACCCAGTCATTTCGAACATTCGAGGTCGCAAAAAATCGCACAACGCTGAATATGTTGGGATGTTGTTAGGATACATATAAGTAGTGTACACACGATTTTGCAGTTTCGAAAAAGTTGTGCTAAAAAATTGATGCTCGAAAAACACCGAAATTTTCGGTCATTTTTCAGATTTTGGTCTGTAGCTTCTAAAACTCGGATTTTTGGGTAAAATTGTCTATGACACTATTAAAGAAGATAAAATTCCCTACAATATGAGTGTAACATCAACTCTGCATGTTTAGAAAATGTTGAGATATAGCACTTCAAAAAATTGCAAATTTTCATAAAAAGTTCGAAATTGCACTTTCAGCTACTTCTCAAGCTGAACAGCAGGTGAAATACTGATCTTACAATGACAATTAGACTTATAAAGTTATAGAACAATTATTTAGCTTTATTTTAAGTATAATTTGAACCCTATACTAGCGATAATTCTCTTGTTATCAGAAAAAAAAACAAATCATTAGAGAACTCAGATTTCTCAGGAAGAGTGCTCCTAAAGCAAATTGTTAGTATATTGCGCAGTTATTCATAGGAAGTTTTAAAAATTACTTTATATTTCTAAACATCATTCGTTTAAAAAGTCCTGAGGGACCATGATGATCGCGTACATCGCACATCATGTAAATTACAAAAGCATCGTCACATTTACATACGTGCGTAAATTCGAGAGTGTTGAATACTTTATTATTTATTTATACTGTGATATGTACAACCATCATATGCCCGCTAAATTAGTCTTAAATACACATTGTATGATCTTGGTCATAAAATGTGAAAACCAACGTAAAGTGATGGCGAGTCCTCGGCTGACTCCAGTGATAGAATTGCAGGACGCAATGTAAATTAGTATCTATCGCAATAACTTACACTAAAGAGTGGCTATGTAGTTACCCTTGAATTACTGACATTTTACGGAATCCAGCAAAAAGTTATCTTCGATGACATAAAACATTAGATTCAACGTTTGTCAACGAAACGTCACGCAACCGGTAGGTATGTAGTTATACGTGGTTATAAGTTTACACCTACTAGTTTTCCGCGTCTAATAATGCTACTATTTTGTGTAAGTACTTATAATATTAGGCTTGCCTTTATGCAATTGGCTAAATGGTCGTATTCTTCTGAATTACACCTAGAAAAGTGTCGTCAAAATCATGTTTATGGCTAAGTAGTCAAGCAGGGGCTTATTGCATAACAAAGTACGTATAATATTATAAGTAAGTTTGTATGGATTTTTACTAATAATATTAGCTTGTCTTCTACTATGTACTCGTAATTAGGCTCAGGTTTTCCCCTAACAAACTCTGCAGAGAACAAGGTTAATCCTAGCTGTCCGGCATGAGCTTTTTCTTCTCCACAGCCTTTCGTAATTGTAACAAATACTATGCTACAATCCATCCTGATGTTTTAATTTCAATAGTAAAGATGACCTCCATCAAGCAGTTGCGATAGAGAGACCGAATCGTGATGGGTAGGATGTAGCTAACAGTTGTGTGAAATATGTAAATTATATGCTAGATAAGCTAACAATATGCGAAATGTAGGCAAGATGACCAACCTAATGTTACGGAATACGTGTACGATCTTCTAACAGTGCTAAAGTCCATCACTCTGGTTTAACCCCAATGGAAGACGTTGCTGCCGTTGCTGCCCTACCCGATATTCCTACATAACCTACCACTGGGTGCATAATAAGTCGTAGGAGGTTGGTTTGGGTGGACAAGGACTCCTTGTCAAGGAGCCCCACATGAGATCCTTATGAGTGGGGTAATAGTTAAGAAACGGGAAGCCGAGTCACAGTTTTCCTCGGCTGAAAAAGGGCAGAAGTGTTATCTCAAACACAGTAGGAGCATTCCACGGAAACGTTACGTCAGGGACACTAAAATTAAAATCTGAATATCGGTATGGCAATATCAAAACTTGGCTTTAAGATAGGTAGTGTTTCTTAGTAACTAAAAAATTATTAGGGTTTGCTACGAAAGCATTACGTAAGCGACAAAAAAACATGTTTTCGTGGAATGTTCCAGTAGGAACTTCATACATACTCACTTCTAACTCTTCTAAGTTGTAACTTATTGCAATAAATACGAATTTACATGGTGTCCTGTTCACGTTGATTTTCACATTTTATGACCAAGATCATACAATGTGTATTTAAGACTAATTTAGCGGGCATATGATGGACATATCACAGTATAAATAAATAATAAAGTATTCAGCACTCGAATTTACGCACGTATGTAAATGTGACGATGCTTTTGTCATTTACATAATGTGCGATGTACGCGATCATCATAGTCCCTCAGGACCTTCTAAATAAATGCTGTTTAGAAATATAAAGTCATTTTTAAAACTTCCTATGAATAACTGCGCAATATACCAACAATTTGCTTTAGGAGCACTCTTTCCTGAGAAATCTGAGTTCTCTAATGATTTGGTTTTTTTCTGATAACAAGAGAATTATTGCTAATACAGGGTTCAAATTATACTTAAAATAAAGCTCAATAATTGCTCTATGACTTCATAAATCTAATTGTCATTGTAAGATCAGTTTTTCACCTGCTATTCAGCTTGAGAAGTAGCTAAAAGTGCAATTTCGAACTTTTTATGAAAATTTGTAATTTTTTGAAGTGCTATATCTCAACATTTTCTAAACATGCAGAGTTGATGTTACACTCATATTGTAGGGAATTTTATCTTCTTTAATAGTGTCATAGACAATTTTATCCAAAAACCCGGCTTTTAGAAGGTACAGACCAAAATCTTAAAAATGACCGAAAATTTCGGTGTTTTTCGAGCATCAATTTTTTAGCACAACTTTTTCAAAACTGCAAAATCGTGTGTACACTACTTATATGTATCCTAACAACGTCCCAACATATTCAGCGTTGTGCGATTATTTGCGACCTCACCCAGATTTTTATGTTCGCCACGACGGGGGTATATATAAAAAGAGCCACAATAATTGCGCCCTTCAATCCTGGTTGCGTTAAGTTTGCACCTGGTTGGTACGTGATTCGAAAGAAACGAGGTGCAAACTTAGCTCAACCGGAAGTCGGCACGGGTTCCCATACACAGAATTAGCAAATTTTTGTTTTAGGAGCATTTTAGCACATAACAAACATAATTAGAGGGTATGCGTTACTCAGTTTGGATTTTCGTAAAATCTGGGACACCCTAATAAAAAGTGTATCATTACTTTTTTTGATGTAACGTAAGATGCCTATTTCGCTATCCATAGCATTTATTCTTACTATACGTATATATATCAACAACATTTTTAATGAAATTTGTAAACAATACTAAACAAATAGTTTATACCCACCAATTTGGGTATTTACCCAATTTACCGGGTAGATTGGGTAAATACCCGGGTATTTACCCGGTAAATACCTTGGGTATTTACCCACCGCCCATCTCTACCTATAATATTTGAAGAGTTCCCTCAATTCCTCCAACATCCCATCATCAAGTCCTGATTTGGTTGCAATGGGACTACCTCTAAAATATTCAAACATCATTCTTTCAAACAAAAAAAGAATTTATAAATGGTTCAGCCGTCTTCGAGTAGGTAATCGGTGAACAAACACACAAAAAAAACGTCCTTCTTTTGAAAGCCGGTTAAAAAGTCGCCGCGACCTCACTCGTTCTCAGTGTGCCATACCCCGCGATTTTTCTATACAAATTGATGATTCTAGATTCGCCGCAGTGTGAGATTCGCCTAAAACAAAACTACCGAGCCGTGCGCCGTCCACCAGTGCGGTGTGCCGGCACCGTTCACGGCGCCGTCCGACGGCACGACGCCGTACCGTCGCACGGTGACGGCGCCGTGCCGTTCCACGGCGGTCGGCGCCGTGCCGTCGACATGGGGCCGCGCCCTTATGGCCGATGTGACAAACAACCCGTGAGAGGATCATACCCGGTCTCCCCTACCAAACTTCACGGAAATCGGTCCGGTAGTTTTTGTGTGATGCGCGCACAAACATAGCCGTACTGCGATTTTATCATATTATATAGATAGTAATAAAAATAAATGACTAGTGGAAAAAAACTGTTGAAGTTATCTTTGGCAAATATAAATGAAATGCATGCGATGCAAAAAAACGTACAGAATTTTAGATGAGGTTGGTAAGTTGCAAAGTTGGTATCTTTAAGATAGGTAGTTTAATTTTAAATTACACTCACTGGAGTCATCCCAAATTATGGGTTCCAATTGTAACGCAGATTGCTTCCTTTCGTTTTTAAATCTCTCTTCTTGAGCTTCAGCAAAACCGGTCTGCAAGTTGTATTTTGAATGAATATTTTTCAGTTAAAATAACATATCTTAACCCTATTAGTATTATTATATCAAGAACATGAGTTAAGCTCAATTAACACTTCAAGTGCCACCGACCCGCGAGTCGCGTTTACCGTTTACGCACGATTTTTGCTACATACCCGTATGTAGCAAAAATCGTGTGTTGAATCAGTGCATGTGTTAAATAGGTACACAGGTACGAACGAAGCCACTGTTAACTGACTACCCATAGACTATAACGTGTTGCAATAAAGTTGACATTCGTTTACAAATGTACGGTTAGGTAACAGTGTGTTCGATTGTACAACATTTTACTCGAGCCTTTTATGATCAAGTGAGAATTAATAAACATGTTAGGTATTATAGATTGGGGTTGTAAATTGTAATGATTTTGACTAAATGGTTAACCTGTGTTTGAATTTAATTGCATAACAAGATTAACAAGGAATGACCTTACCAAGGGCTGTGGTTCTTGTTTTACGTATTCAATTTTATCCAATAATTTTCTGTGTGGCAAGTGAAATGGTATATCACGAGCCTTTCTGAAAAATATATGTTCGATATGTCAATATAGGTATATGTAATGTAAGGCTCAAGGCCTACATTATGCTAAAGTTCCAGTACCTCCTATAGGTTAAAGACGGGCCAAATACGGTAGCCCTTCATCATCATCACACATTAACACGTTCCCTGTCCCCATGCAAAATGATATGACAGCGTCACACGTCCAAGTTGTTTCCACTTTGGTGACACGGACTTATCAAAGAAAATTTATGTGGAGACACGCACTTGTGATACTTAGCGTTGTGGCACCATTATGGAGCCATTTGAAGTGAACCCATAGTGGAAGCACCGACTCCTGAAAAAAAGCTTAATGGCCCCATATTGGGGGCACCCGGACAGTGAACGTGTTAACAGTATAGCACTTGGTTGTAACTAAAAATGGAGCAAGAGCTGTCTCATACATGGCGGCTGCCTTCTCTTTCATTTGTTTCGTGTTATCCTTTGTCTTTCTTTTCCTCATCTGCGTTCGATGCATGACAACGTATTGCGGATGTAAACCGTCTCTTTATAATATACAAAGTATGAGGTAGAAGGACGAATGCTTTATGCCGACTATTTATAAACGGCAGTTCTCTCTTCTCTCTTGGCCAGACTGGAACCTAACTCATGTAGTATTTACTACTTAGTTGACTGGTCTACTAAGGGTATGAGATCGGGTCTACTCGTAATTAGCGCCAAACGATCGGTCGTGTCAGAGGAGCGATATGGAAAGACCGGTCTGAGCTACATACCCGTATGCAGCAAAAATCGTGTGTTGAATCAGTGCATGTGTTAAATAGGTATTTAGGTACAAACGAAGCCATTGTTAACTGACCACCCATAGACTTTAACACTTTGCAATAAAGTTGACATTCGTTTACAAATGTACAGTTAACCCTCTACTGCATGATAATAGTAAAATTAAGGAAAAAAATATTTTTTTCGGGAATACCTACTTATGTTATTATTTTATGCAAAAGTTTGAAACCTAACGAATAAAAAAATTCTGGATGTGTATTTTTCAAAATCCATATATGGCTTCGTATGCATTTAGATATAAAAGTATGAACCGACTAATATTTACCGAGATATTGGGGTTCAAGGGCTTTGGGACTAAATAATTAAAGGGAAAATTGGACTCCGCAACGGCTCCGGCGCTGCGGGATGAGCAGCCTCTTCGCCCTTGCGTATCAAAGCACAGGCACCAATGCTCACCTTCGCAGCTTCGGCTGGCTGGTCGCCTTCGGCGACCAGCCTTAGCCGCTACGGCTCGCATTGTGCCTGCGCTTTGCTACGGCAGGCGAGGGCTGCTCCCCCTTCGCGCCTCCGGCTTTTATACAGGGTGGGAGGGACTATACCGACATACTTTAGCCATGAATTCCTGGTGGTGTGACGAGTAAATAATGTTATATCAACATGGGTCGAATATTGACATTTTACATTAATAGTCTTATGGAACAAAATAAATCAGTAAACCGCTTTAGCTTAGCTGGTAGTGACCCTGCCTACAAAGCAACGGGGTCCTGGGTTCGAATCCCGGTAAGGGCATTTATTTGTGTGATGAGCACGAATATTTGTTCCTGAGTCATGGATGTTTTCGATGTATTTAAGTATTTGTATCTATTAAATATATCATCGTCTAGTATCCATAACACAAGCCTTATTGAGCTTACTATGGGGCTAGTTCGATTTGTGTAAGATTGTCCCCTAATATTTATTATTATTATTTATTTATTATTATTATTATGTATGTCTTTCCCGTACACGAGACAATAGTGTCCCGGCCATTTGGGAGGCGTGCGCGGAGCCGAAGCCAACGCGTAGAGGCCCTTTCGACAATTTAATGAAAGGCAACGTGTACACCCAGCGGATGCTGTCCCTGCCCGTGTCATGGGACGCACGCCGAGACAGCCCCCGCCAGATGCAAGGACTATTGTTGATTGGTGGAATCTAACTCTACTGGGTTATGGTGGTGGAATTATGGACTAGATACTGGGCTATGGATTGAGACATGACGGCGCCTGTCAGGAAAAGTGTCTCATGGCTTTCGCGGCACTGACAGACCGTGACTTGCCCTCCGCTGATGGGCCCCTGTTAAATAGCGACATATGAGCAATGGCTCAGGGTGAGCTGCGAAGGTGAGCATTGGTGCCTGTGCTTTCATACGCAAGGGCGAAGAGGCTGCTCATCCCGCAGCGCCGGAGCCGTTGCGGAGTCCAATTTTCCCTTTAATTATTTAGTCCCAAAGCCCTTGAACCCCAATATCTCGGTAAATATTAGTCGGTTCATACTTTTATATCTAAATGCATACGAAGCCATATATGGATTATTATTATTCTGTATATCTTTACTCGCTTAGGTTAGGGTTTTTACAATATATATATAAAAAGTAACATACAAAATGAAATTACAAAATATAAACACATTATAAAAAACCTAACCTAGGGTGCCGCCGGCAGCGGGGCGGGGCCCAAGCTACCGGTGGTTAATAGGGCTGCAGAGAGAGGAACCTCCTGACGATGCGCGCCGTGTCCAGAAGTACCGCCTTCTGTATCTGGCCCTTGATCCAGCCATCTAGCGAGAGTCTCTTGAGGTGGTGATCGAGACTCTTCGCTATAAGCCCGTTCGCCGAAACGACTATCGGAACAATGATCGTCGAATCAACATCCCACATGGCGGTAACCTCGTGAGCCAAGTCAAGGTACTTGCTGAGCTTGTCCTTCTCGGCCTTCACGAGGTTCTCGTCATGGGGGATGGTAATGTCGACGAGCACTGCACGGCGCTTGGATCGATCTATTAGCACGATATCAGGCTTATTGGCTACAATAGTCCTGTCCGTGATGATAGATCGATCCCAATAGAGCGTGGCACGACCATTTTCGAGAACCGGCGTTGGTGCGTACTTATAGTACGGCACCTCAGACCCCACAAGACCATATCGAACAGCAAGTTGCTGGTGAATGATCCTGGCTACTTGATTATGTCTGTCTGTGCAAGTACTCGCCGTTAGCTAGATGGGAACAACCGGAGATAATATGCCTGATAGACTCTCCGGGACGGCGGCATGCCCGACAGATGTCGACCGTACCGTCCTTCAGGATATATCTCCGGTAGTTGTTCGTCATCATAACTTCGTCCGCAATTGCACAGACAAAACCTTCAGTTTCCCCGAAGAGATCACCGAAGCGTAACCAGTTCACCGACGCGAGCAGGTCTACATCGGGCCCCGTGAGGGCCTTGTAGAACCGCCCGTGTAGCTCCTTACTCTTCCATATGTCCTTGCGGTCGTCGGTGCTAAGCACCTTAGGTCTACGCCAGTTTTCGTTTGCCAAGGAAAGAGGGGTGAGGCTTCTGTCTACTGCTACTACATCGCGATGTATCCCACACTCGTTGTTTAGGAAGTACTCCCTGAGGCTGCACACCTCGCGGTTATGGAGGTCCTTGGCGTTTAAAAAGCCACGGCCGCCACACTTACGCGGGATGTACAGTCTCATAACTGACGAGCGTGGGTGTAGCATGCGGTGTGTAGTGAGCAGCACACGGACGCGCCTATCCAGGGCGTCCAGCTCAGTCTGAGTCCACCTTAGTATGCCAAAGGAGTAAGTGAGCAGGGGCATCACCCAAGCGTTGAAGGCACGCACTTTGTTGCCGCCAGACAAAAGACTGTTAAGTACTTTTGTCAAGCGACAGAAGAAACGCTCCTTCACCACCTGTATAGTGTCCCTGTCCGCAATACTCAAGGCCTGTGACATACCAAGGTACTTGTAGGTTTCAACCTCGGAGATAGACCTGAGAGTCATTGTCTCGGAAAGTTGCAAATTCGGGGAATTTACGACTTTCCCTCGTTGTACATGCATGACCGCACACTTATCTATACCAAACTCCATTTTGATGGCACTACTGAAGGTTTCTGTGACCTTCAGTAGCTCCGGCAAGTCTGGGCGCTTGGGTGCAAATAGCTTGAGGTCGTCCATGTACAGAAGATGAGAAATGACCTCACCCCCTCTCATTATTATTAGGGCTTGTTACACACTTGGGAGGTTTCATTTAAAAAATAATGAATATCTCTGAAAGTAAGCGTTTTTCGACTATACATCACATAACTTTTTTTACTCCTAATAGTTGTTAGAATCCATAGTTAAAGTTTGTCGGTATAGTCCCTCCCACCCTGTATGATTTGTTAGATGAGGTTCCCAAATGCTTGTTTTCCTTGCTGAAATTTTTCTTTTCGCATATTTTCCCGAAAGCGATTATCACCATTCACTTTTTTCCTCTGCAGCTTATTTTCACAGTCGCATTGTTTCCGTTTCTCATATTTTTTCGCCTCAACTTTAAATTGCAGCTAATTTCTACATTCGTTTTTTTTCTTTGTTGTGTTTTTTCTGAGTCTCCTTTTTTCCCGCAGCCAGTTTTTATACACAATGTACTATTATGGCCAGGTATGATTACTGATATGTAAATGCAAATGTAAAAAGATGAAAATAACTTTCAGGTCAACATATTATGCTATTTGCAGTCAGGGGACCTGATCTATTCTATTAGGCTGCGGCTCCACTATGGCAGAAACGAGCGGCGGGGAGAAGTGTCGTATAGCGATCGACCAATCACATTAGTTTTCGCTGTTTCCATTGAAGCGAAGTGGAGACGAGATGTGTATTTCAACTGATGTGATTGGTCGATTCCTACTCGTCTCCTCTCCGCTCCTCTCGTCTCCGCCTCAGTGGAGCCACAGACTTAGGGTTCCGACGCCAACATTACTAAATAATTTTACACCTTACATTTTAGGGAATTATAGCGAGCAAAAAATATGCTACTAAGTAATAAACCGAATGTGAAAAAATGCGTTTGTGAACAAATACGATTAAAAAAAACTCGCTATCAAGAAATAGTAAGACAGGGAAATAAGAGAAATGGGAAATTATGCGACTAGGAATAACCGCGAAAAGAAAATTTGCCGCAAAGAAAACAAGCGTTTGGGTACCTCATCTAACAAATCCCCTGTATACACTCTAGGGGTAGGGCAGACAAGACCACTTGGATAGTGGGGTGCTCCGATTCGGGTTTTGGTACCTTTTTTATGTTCAATGGATTCGATTTTTTTTCTGAGTCCCAAGTCTTTTGTAATTTCAAGGTCAAATATCTTGATAATTACTGACCTTTGAACCCCAATGTCTCGTTAAATACTGATCGGAGAAAAAAAGTTTATATAACAATACATGCTTATTTTAGCATGTTTTATAGGATTCATTAACAAAAATGAGGTGTTATATTGACATCAATTTCATGACTCCGAGATTTTTCTAAGTCCCAGAGCCCTTGAAAATGACTGACTGATTTGAACCCCCAATATCTCGGTAAATATTGGTCGAAAAAAAAGTTTATTTGACAAAAGATGCTTATTTTAGCGTAATCTACACGAATCAATCTAATCTATTGCCTAAAAGCGGCGAAAAAAATTTTTGGTCGTAAATTTTCTAAGTCCTAAAATCGGGCCCCTTTTGCTATACCTGTCCTTTGTATACGTCAATAATAAAGAAGCTCAAGCCCTGAATTTTGCTGCCCCTTGGAATGGCCGCCTTGCATGTGCATGCGCCTCTAGGTAGTGTGTAAATAAAGTGCTGCACACGTATTAATAAATGGTACAAAATTTACCTTGGATAAACTGTAGGAACTCTGCGGACATTCCTTTGTATTGTTTCGATTGCGGGTAAAGTTGTAGCATTTGTATGTGTCGAACGTCTTCCATTTCCATTAGACATAATTTACTAACAACAGCTAACAAGAATTAAGTGATAAATTAAAATTCTACTCGAACTAAGCATAAAACCTTTAGCATTTTTGATAGGTATTCTACAAAGTAATCAATAACTAAAAGGTTGTTTGTATTTCAATTTGTTTACAAGTCGCAAATAGCAACGGAGCATTTGAAACCAAATTGAAGTTCGAGTAAACCTTAAAGCGATGTGTGTGAATAATTTCAGACATTGTTATTTTTGTGGTTTCCCTTCGTTAAAAGAGGTTTTATATGTTTTACTGAATCAAGCCAATTAGGTGCGACTACGCTAAGTTTGCAGAGGTCAAAAAAGGTTTTATTTTAAAATATGCATATGGCAACATCAAAAGAAAGAGGATAAATTCGTCTTGATGCTTCGCAAATCTCTTTCCGTTTAATAAGTATATAATGTGTCTACAAACCTACTGAAATAAATATTCAGGACAGTCCTGCATAAATCGATCTAGTCCCAAACCAAACTAATATTAAATACATAGGAATTATCCAAGACCCTGGAACAAATCGCTTAGTAGGAACTAAATGGCTGCGTGCAAAACTGACCCAGATACCTATCTACTTCAGTAGGTATGTAGACACATTTTGTAATAAAGGGAAAAAATATTACCAAGTACCAAGATTAAATAATCCTCTTGCTGTAGTTTCTTCATTGTATTTTTTTAATAAAACCTTTTTTCGACCTCTCCAAACTTAGCGTAGTCCGACTTTGTTTTTATAATAATTTCTCGAAAGTTGAGGCCACGCACACAACAACACTGTCATGTAAAGGTGGGTTTAGACCAAACGAAAGAATGCACATTCTAACTCCACTCTTTTTGGTAGAGTGGGGTTAGAATGTGCATTCTTTCGTTTGGTCTAAACCCACCTTAATGACAGCGGGATTTTGAAATTAATGTTCTTTTTTTTCGTAGCGATTAACCGATAGCAGGTTCAACAGTGAATTGCAAGATAGACCAAAAAGTTTGTTTAAACTATAGCCTTGTGTTTATTACTCACTCATTCATTTCATTCATTCACTTTGTTTGCATTTGCAATGAGTACTTCATGTAGCTGTGTGTGTAATCAATGAACTAATCATTCACCTCAACTCTGATGAAATTACCATAATAAGGGACATATTATTGTTGCTCATCAGATGTCGCTTTAATTTTTATGGGGCTGAATATTTACATGGAATATGCAATTTACCTTAATCAATAGTATTTATATCGACAGCAAGTTATCTTAAAACTTAGAAGACCAATAGTACCTCTACCTATCTATCGGTCTGTTATGTTTTAAGATTTTTCATTTTTATTTTGACCATGCTTCGTTCGTAAGGTACATTTTGTTTTTGATACTTTGCAACTTATCCGTCGACATATTGCTGTTGCTGCGATCCGCATGGGGAAGGCAACTGCAGCTTGCTTACACACACACCTTGCAATCAGTCGGCTTGTGAGTTGCGACCGATTGTACGGTGGTAAACTTGCTACGTCATTAAAAGTATTTCTAGTAAACAGTACAGTACCTAGGTGTTTAGTAATAATAACTAAAATTTCTTATGGGGGAGTGCATAATAAAAAAGTAAACCTACTAACGTGCTTGAAATAAAAAACCTACAACGAAGAAAAATCATAAACAACAATGTTTAAGTTTTCTTTTTCAAAAAGTGCTTTGTCTTTGGTTATAATAATGGCAACATTGAAAACAAACAATATAAAAAAAGAAAAAACAAGAGTTCTCGGTTGGCGCTATTTTGTGTTAAAATTATTTAATTTTATGAGTCTAAATAAGGTGGTGTAATTTGTTTGTGTTTTACTGTTCCCTAATATATTTGGAATACGTCTGTATTTAGTGTTATTGTACGTAACGAACTGAGGCGAGATTTTAAAGGTAAATTATGGTCGCGGTAGTCGGTGACAACTTTCACCTTCTGTACCATACCATCAATATTTCAATTATACTTAAAGAAAACGTTCTCATATTTCATCAAATAGATTTCGAATTACCTTTGATTAACTGATTTTTTAAATCATTGAACTGCATTTCCATATGAACCTGTAGCCCTGCATAATTTGTCGATATCTTTTTGTCGATGTATCAAATTGTTTCTGTATCTTCGTCTTTTACCAGATGGAATACGAATAACTATTTGTGTGTTGAATATTTCTTGATAAACGTTCGAAATATAGATGGAATGTGATGAAAATATCTGAGTATTAATTTCTAATATTGCAATAATTGCACTGCATTCATTATATATTATGTAAGTTAGTACTGTTTAAAGTAGCATACTTTAAATGTTTATGTAACAAAATGCGCTGAGGTAACTATTGCATTATGCTTTTAGATAGCCCAATGGGTTTCTTAACATAAAGTGTGCCAGTATAGCTATTGAAGCTAAGTATTGGCTGCTTTTGAGGAATTGAATGGCTATGTATTACTACGCAAGTAAGCTAAATGAAGCATCATGTAGTGGGTGTAACATTAAAGTGCCACCTCCACCCAGCGAGCCAGCCCCGGTCCCTCCGCCACCCACTGACCATGCTCCTCTTCCACCTGACCCAACTCTATTGCATGGCACTGGACTCTCTTACTATGATGTAAGTTAATATATTTTCTAGCAAGTGCATTTATTTAATCTGAACAATTAATAACTGTGATAAGTTGAAAGGTAAATCCAAATGGTGATTTCAGAATGACGATTACTACTCTATGGTGAGAGGCAATAAGTTCATGACAGAAAACACCTGCAAACATCTTGTTATGAATGGTGGTATAAATTTTGTAGCAACACAAAAAGGAGATGGACAGGTATTCATCAGTGTATAAGTTGTTGTTTTGTCATATTGGAATATATTCTCACATTCTTTCTTTTTACAGCTCTCAGCTGTAGGTGTGAAGACATTGACAACATTTGTGAATTGTCCTGTAGAGAAGCCGGACCTTGAATATAAAGATGGACAGCTTGTTAGTGCTCCCCTGGATTCATTGGTAGACATGCTGCGGCCCGGAGCAAGCAAGTCATACACATTCACATTTCTACTGTGCTCACGCCTTTTTGTTAAGCCTCATGAATTGCTTGGCAAGCTGTGTAAGCGCTATTTTAAAACCTATGACAAAATTGTAAGTATTACAGCTGTTTTCCAAAAAAATATACCCATTTTTACAAGCTTTTAACTAACTTGCAATCTTTGTATGTACATTGTGTGTTTCAAATTGCACAAAGCAATTTTCAACCACTTGCTGCTATCTGATTTAACTGAAATTTAGCATACTTATGTAAGTTTTGTGACAATGCAAAATGATGATATCTTCAAGCTAATATGATGACTGAACCAAGATGTAAGGGCTCGAACTCCCTGATGTGAAATACTAGTATAGTCCAAATTGAGTAGGAGTAGAAGCCGAGATATAGTGTACAGCGTGATTTCGGAATGCGAAGTTTTTCTATGTGACATTCCCGGGTACACCAGCTTGACGGGGCGAAATTTTGTACACTATTAAGTTATGTAATATTTATTTATTATTTTTAAATTTATTGTGTAATATCTCGGCTTTTACAATAGCTAGAGAAATGACGTTTTAGGGTCCTAGGGTACTATTTGGGACCTATTTTTAGAGATATAAAGTGTTTCCAAAAACAAAGCCGTTCCAGAGATACAAATGGTGTACGCCAGCTTGACGCCCGGTAGCATACACCGTGAACAGGCCTTATATTTCAGAAAGTTTAAGGGTCCTATTTTTTTCACCTAGGTATTTCGTTGGTACTATTTGGGTACCATTTATTGCCTGCATCAGATTATGAATATCTTTACGGAGTACACTATCTTGACGGACACTGATATTTTTAAGTCATTACTATTTTGTATGAACTTTAGAAACACAGACACTGCTGTATAAATTGAAAAGGAATCATTGTTCTCTTTCCTTATTTCATAGGGCAAGGGGGAAGTGAAAGAGTTAGTGGAAAAGGAATTAACGGACATGAAAGCTTTAGTAAGGGTGTTGACTCAATGGACCAGTATGTTCCCTTATGACTTCCGTGATGACAGAGTGATGGCACTTGTTCGGAGTATTACTCAAAGGTGACTTGTTTTGCTTATATATTTTTTTATTTAATGATTGAGTTAGTGGTAAGTATGGTTAATAATTTAGACGTATGTATAATATTATTTAAATTGTAACTTTGTTTGGTGGTTAGATGTGCTGCAGAACACATGTCTTCGGTTAGGGTGGAGGTGTCTACTATGTTGGAGAAACTCTTGGATAAACTAACAGCTCTAGAGCAGTATGAAGAAACATTGGTTGAAATACCTCAAGTGGCTTCTGTAGAGCATTTAGCTCAGGTACCAATCATTTATTTAAATTTGTAGTTATTCAATTATATGGGTATCTTAAAACGACATTTTTTAACAGTGTATTTTTTATTGACAGGGAGATATTCTGACGCTGGGTTTGACTCCAGCAGAGTTAGCTAACCAGTTGACTATAGTTGAGCTTCATCGATTATCTTTTGTTGGCCCTGAAGAATTTGTTCAAACATTTGCTCCTACACAGCCTCCACAGCCGGCATCTTCTTGCGGCAAGACGCCTATCAGTCTGCACCACATTGACATGAAAAGTACAAGGAATTTGGAAGCTTATGCTGACTGGTTTAACAGACTCAGTTATTTATGTGCAACTGACATTTTGAGGGTATGATATAACCTAATCGTTTATAGATTGGGTACGATTGTGTTACTTACTTCTTTATTTTTTCCAGGCTGTGAAAAGCAAATATAGAGCACGAATAATAGAGCAGTGGGTCATGACAGCTAGAGAATGCTTTAATCTTGGCAATTTTAACTCCCTTATGGCTATCATTAGTGCGCTGAACATGTCTCCAGTAACACGACTTAAGAAAACGGTATAACGACAGATATTTTTTTCGTTTCCTGCATTGTTGTCGAGCGTTCTTATTTTAGTCTTTATTTTATTGTATTTTGCTTACAGTGGAGCCGCACTTCAGGCGTGTGCGGCCAGCAACTGCGTCAATTGGAATTATGTGTCGAGCCCAGTGGAAATCACGCTAGGTAACATTTTCAAGCAATGAAAGACAGAAAGGAAAAAGTTAAGCACTTGATGTGAAATTGAAAAATGATTATTTATCATTGTAGATATCGAGCAGCATTGGCGGCGGCACCCACCGAAACTGCCGTACCATTGTTATCCGTCACATGCAGGGACCTGCATTTTGCTAATCAAGGCTCGTCATCGAAGTAAGTAGCGCGAATGTTAATTCTGATTTAGCCGTTTTTTCCAACACGGCAATGTCGGTGCCCCGTGAATAGCGGTCAGCAAGTCCACCGCGACCAAATTTGTCTTACCCTTAATTTTTATGGTATTTTATGAGGTACTTAATTATCAATTTCTGGGACTATTTAAAAAGTTTATTACTTCGGTGGCAAGACTTCATCCTAGTTTATAGTAGCGTAGTATTTTTAACCGACTTTCTGAAGAAGGACGGTTCTCAATTCGTCTGTATGTTTTTTATTGTTTGTTACGCGATTACTCGAAGACGGCTGGACTGATTAGGAAAATTATTTTTTTGTTCGAAAGGGTATATTATATACCTTCGAGGTGGTCCCATTGCAACATCAGGGCCTGATGATGGAATCTTGGAGAAATCGAGGGAACTCTTCAAATATTATGCACACAGATAGCGATTTGGGTATTTTTCATAGTGAATTGTGCATTTCTTATCGAATCCCTTCATTTGAAGTCCGTTATTAACCGACTTCCACAAAAGAACGGTTTTCATTTTTTACGTTACGCGATTACTCGAAGACGGCTGGACCGATTTGGAAAATTGTTTTTTTGTTTGAATGGGAGTGGTCCTCCAGAGTGGTCTAACCAAACCAAGATCTGATGACGGGATCTTGGAGAAATCGAGGGAACTCTTCGAATATTATAGGCACGTATATACGGCGATTTGGGACTTGTTCATAGTCACTCGTGCATCTCATATCAAAATAGGTTCTCTGAAAGTCGGTTATTTAAATTTTGTGAGTATCGTCATTAGGTTGGGTGGCAACCGCGTGAACTTCGAAAAGTGCTCGCTGCTGGCGCGCCACGTGAACAGCCAGCTGGCGGCGCGGCGGCTGTGCTCCGAGGAGCCGCCGGCGCCCGCGCCACCGCCGCCGCACCCGCCCGCCTGGCGCTTCCTCAACGACTCGCCTACGCTCAGCGAAACCGGTAAGTTTTTACTTTAAAGTACTTACTTTTTTTAAACCTGACTAACTTGCAATCCTTATTGGATGCAGCAAAAATCGAACCAGGTCGCTGGCCGAGCCACCTTGAAGTTTTTTACATTTTTACTCATGACTGATGGAATGCAACGGAGGCGGATTAGGGTTAGAGGTTGCTTATGTATCTGTGTGTGTATGTATGTATGTCTGTTACCATTTTCCTGGAAAACCACTGGACCGATTTCGATGCGGTTTATTTGTTTGAAAGGTGACTTGATCGAGAGTGTACTTAGCTAGACCTAGATTTCACCAAATTCGGTATCGTCGTTTATGAGGTAGAGTTGTTTTTGAGTCCGGGGTCTTTTTAATTTAAGTTTTTTTAGATATATAATATAACAATCATATATTTTGTAAGAGCCTACTGTGTTCCGCTACAGGGCAAAGGCCTCTTTCTTCGATTGGTCTCGGTTTTGAGTTTCATCTGGCCATTTCTTTAAAACCGGCCAAGTGCGAGTCTGATTCGCACATGGAGGAGCCGGGACTTACCGTGGTGGCACTGGTCGCACTGGCACTATGGACACCTCCAACTTGCGTTTTGAATAATATTTTCAATACCCTTTACTTCACTGAATGTTTGTGATAAAGTTTATGTGGATTAAAGCGGTTTAACTTATTTTGTGAAAATTTTGCTTATTTTCACATTGGCGCGC
The DNA here is from genome assembly GCA_947034925.1 of Eudemis profundana. Classification (NCBI taxonomy): domain Eukaryota; kingdom Metazoa; phylum Arthropoda; class Insecta; order Lepidoptera; family Tortricidae; genus Eudemis; species Eudemis profundana. The sequence goes on from OX344794.1 coordinate 37,224,064, forward strand.
GCGATAGCCATATTTGAGTCTCAGCTCGGTGGCGAGCAGGGAAGAGGGGTGAGGAATAAGGTTGCCAGGTAATTGAAAGGTGCGTTTGAGTGGCGTTCTTGTCGAGTGTGTATATGAGCGTAATTTTACAAATGTAATTAAATATAAAAACCGGTCAAGTGCGAGTCGGACTCGCGCACCGAGGGTTCCGTATAAACTAATAAGTAGACCAACCTTACGACTAACAGCAACCCTGCCTTAAACCCGCTTTAGCTCTATTCAACCAGGAAAAATCTTAACAGCGCGATGCAGCGTATGCTACAGCGACATCTATTGATACTAAATAGCGCGTAAATTTTACTTGTAATTTAAATTTAAGGGTGGATTTCACAGCGTTTCAAATGCCGTCATCACCAATCCCGAAATTTCGACGATTCACTTTAAGAATGTATCCCATTCTTTTGATAAAATCAGAAAATAGTACCTACTATTTTCACGTTTTGATCAAAAATTATGTAATTTTTAAAAAGATGTCATCATAATATCGGGATTGGTGATGACGGCGGTTGAAACGCTCCGAAATCCACCCTTAAACGTTACTTTTTGTTATTGGCTGATTGAAATAATTGTTTGTCAACTAAGTTAGTTCTCATGTATCATTTTTAGCCACAAGCTACCTTATTTTAGATTTGTGTCCCTAGATGGCGCTAGTGGTATTTCATTTTTATACTCCTATTATAGAGTTTTTAATAATTATTGTTACTTTATGTTTTTTTCCCGATGCCTGATGAGTGATCATTGTATTTAATAGACATTTTTTATATAATCTGAAATAAATCATCGCTTAGTTTTGCTACTCTCCGCTAGATGGCTCTCGTAGGGAGGGTAGAACTAATATGTTAAGATTTTTGTAAATTTTTAAAAAGTATTCAAGTTAGGAAGAGAAAATATAACGGTCTTCCTAATAATAATAATAATCCTAATAAGTAGATACATGAATAGTTCAAGAAAAACTGTATGGCGATTAGTTTAGTAGGAGCAAATAAGTATGTGTTATGATTTTTGCAAATTACTCAAAAACGGTGCAAGTGAGGAAAACCGTTATATTTTTCCTGTAATATTTAGGACGACATTAATAATTGGTAATTATGACACATTTTTCTGATCAGTAACTTCGGAGATAATAGGGGGGGAATGGTATTTTCTTAAACTTTTTTCGCCATAAATCAAAAACTATTTATTTAAAAAAAAAAAAAAAAATGGCATTTTAATCTACAAATTAAGCTCTTTCATTTGATACCCCACTCGATATATAAGCCCTACTTTCAATTTTGAAAATCCCATTACGGAGCCCTTTAAAAAAAAAGTAAAAAAGGTACAAGATTTTTTTTATGTCCAATAAGCTCGGGTTAGCGACTTTTAACACTATTCCAAATTTCAAACCGATAGCAGCAGTAGTTCCTGAGATATCTGGCTGTGACAGACGGACAGACAGACAGACAGACAGACAGACAGACAGACAGACAGACAGAGTCGCACCATAAGGGTTCCTTTTTTACCATTTTGGTACGGAACCCTAAAAATGGTAATTATGGCGTAGCCAGCACACGAAGGATTCCGTACCACCGTCGAGCAATAAGACGCTAAAAACACGTTTCTTGTATGGGCACCCTCTTTTACTTTTAACTGTATTTTGTTTTTATTATAGCGGCAATAAAAATACACATTCTGTGAATATATCAAGCATCTACCTATTATCATTATTAAAATCATGCTAAGCAAACATTTTTTTGACAGAAACTTATTTTTAGCTTTTTTTAATTGGTTGCCACTATACGGCAATAAAAATATACATTTATTTCGAGATTTTATTATATTTTTACTATCAGATCTTTTAGCGATAGTAGAAATACACATTTTAAATCTCTATCTATTGCAGTTCAAAAGATACAGCCTTGTGACAGACCGATAGAAACGCGCTTCTTTTTCATTTTATTTTGTTTTTTAATATTTGTTGTTATACCGGCAATGGAAATACACACTCTGTGTAAATTTCAAGTTCTATTACGGTTCAAGAGCTAGAGCCCCGTGACAGACGGACAGACAGCGGATGCTTCCATTGGCACCCTTTGGGTACGGAACCCTAGACATTAGTCTATTAAAGTTTTAGAAATGAAATATTTGTAAACTTTGTGCCATCTGTGGTTTGCAGTTGCCTTCGAAACAGCATCTTTATTATATGTAGTTTCACGAGAGTTGAGGCCACGCACACAACAACACTGTCATGTAAGGACAGCGGGATTTTGAAATTACTGTTCTTATTTCGTATCGATAGCAAGTTCAATAGTGAATTGCAAGATAGACCAAAAAGTTTCGTTAAACTATAGCCTTGTGTTTACTCACTCATTCATTCACTTTTTTGCAATGAGTACTTCATGTAGCTGTGTGTGTAACCATTCATCTCAACTCTCGTGAAATTACCTATAACAATATGGACAAATAGAGGGTTTATCTTTTGCATAAGTTTATTTTAGTTACGCTGAACGACTATTTATCCGCCGCATCCGCATACCACGAAAAAAACAATATAATAAAATGTTAAAATAACGACTGGGATATTCCACTTACAATTCAGGAACTATGAATGTAAAATGTGGTAAATTTCCAAGGTGTCTAATGTTTGGTACATCATATACATAGGTATACGGATAAAATATATTTTTGTTTATAATCACATCTGAAAGTGTTTGGGGACGGGAAAGTTAAAGTGTAACGAGTACAGTTGTGAGTACTTGCATTTTTTTCTTGTAAATCTTCTGTACATTAATAATATCGTAGAAAGACTGTGTTTGTACATTAAAGTTATTTTTTAAGTATTTGGGAAGTGTTAAAAATACGAGTAAGTAATTAAAGGTACCTATATAAAAAGTTTTTGAAATTTTTCGGTTTATCTGATGTTCACGCATCACTTAAAAACTACCGGGACGATTTTCATGAAATTTGCTATATGTATGGGTAGATCAAGACCTCGGTTAACACATAGGATACTTTTACCCGCCTAACCCGAAGCAAAAAAGAAAAATTAAACTTATTTCACCTCCGCGAACAAAGTTGCGAGCGAGTCCACTAGTATTTAATATATAATGTTGTCGAAATAAAACATGGGAATTGGAGCATTTCACCCGCCTCACTTTAGTGGACACATTATTGTTGAGATTCCGGCAGATTTTAATGTAATTTTAAGGTATTTGTTAGTAGTCCCGGATATGTACGGCCACGGACTTTGATTGTTAAGCCATTTAGGGTTCATTTTAATTTTGTCGTTTAATACACAATCTATGACACGACTACTGAAAGGTGAGCCCTAAATGGTTCAACAATTAAAGTCCGCGAGTGTACCAAATAGCTCGATATGAGACTAAAATCTGAGGGAAGTTCGACAAAATGTGTCCACGAAAGTGAGGCGGGCTCAAATAATGACCCAAATATGTTATCGTAAAAATTTTATTGCCTGAATGTATTTATTCATTTTCATTATTTATTATTCATTTTCAGCACTGGAAGTCGTGTCGTTCGATCGGGAACCGCCGGTCGACCACATGGAGAAAGAACGATTAAAACGCCTGAGAGCGACTACTTAAACTGACAATCCTGTGATTCTAATCCACCTGATATTATTGCTACTTATCAAAACCTTTATTACTAGTGAAACTGTCGAGCACTTCTTATTTAGTAATACTATAATTTATTTTAGACTATATTTTTCTTACAGAATTTAACAAGTGTTGACCACGTAGTGTAGGTTGTACATGCTAATCTTTATTGGTTTTTTAAACATGCGACTATATTCGATGTTTTTAATAATTTGAAAGTTTGAAATCTTCACTCCAGTGACTTGCTAAAGGTCAAATTCTTAAAACCTTTCTTTTTACTTTTAAAATAATTGATTGTTAAGCGGACTGAGATTTACAGGCTTTAGATACCTACACAGGAATAGAGTGAATAGACAATTCAAATAATTCAACCCCACTACTTATATAAAAATATAAAGTACTTACTGTATCATATAATTGACCAATGTTACGGCTTACAAAACATCGGTTTGATATTTCATCAATTTTATCTAAAGTAGCACATGAAGTAGTTAGGTATATGAGCTGTCAGCGAGTACTTGTCCACTTGAATGGACACTAGATATACTGGATCGCAAGATGTAACACATATATAAGCAATTTTGAACTGATCTATTTTAGTATTGGCGAATACTATTAGTGATACCCCGAAGCGCCCGGCAATAATGCTGTTGGTATTCGATTATTTTTGCTTGTGACCCTACACTAGAAGCTATACAGCCTGTAAATCTAATACGGGCGAATATTGAAACGGTGGTCAGCATAGGACCTAAGAAGCATATTTAGATAACTATTGCTTAAAACCACAATTAAAATATTTACCATACAAAATAATTCGGGCCGCAATGTAACGCAACACATTCAAGTTGACAAACACGCTAGTTGACAGTTACTTTAAAAAAGCTCGTATCTCGCAATGTCATAACAAGCATGTATGCGGTACATTGCTGCTCGGTAAATATTCAAAAATTAATTACGAGGTCACTATTAAGTGTAATTTAAAAAATCATATTAATTAATGATAAGTGATAACACTACTAAACGCTAAATCTGGTTTAATTGTTCGCCCGTATTAGACTTACACGCTGTATAATTTTAATTGAACACCTGGCTTAATGAAAGGTACTACGACCTACGACTCTATAGGTAATAAGCCTCAGTCGCGCTGAAGCTACAAAATAAGACAGTTATGTAATAAAATTAGCTCGCAAGTCATTTTATACATATATTCTGTAGGCTAATTTATCTTGACTTTATTTTTCTTGTGGACATGTGTTCGCTGTTTGCTGCATTTAAATGTTCTCTATACATCTGTAGCCATTTCATTTGTTTTATTAGTCTATCTAGTGTTGATAAAACCATTACATGTAATGGATTGTTCCATTAATATAGCTATAGACATTTATTGAACCCTCTTTAGGTACTGACGGAATTGGTTTCGCAAAATATAGTTTGACCTGATAATGTACAAAAGCAACTATTATTTTCATATTGATACTTTGAAGGGTGCTTCTAAATCTTTTTTAGATCATGCTCAGTAAGCAACATTATATTTATAAAGGGTATATATTTCTGCAAAATACGGCAGAGATTTCAATATTGTGCAGAATAACGTTCGAGTTTATACTTATGATGTGCACCCTGAATATATTTATGAGATAGTCCTCGAAAGCATGTTAATTTGTGTAAATGTAAAGTTGTGCTTTTAAAATATGTATTGTAATTACTATTTATTGGTTATTCAGCAACCAATACCATTTCCTGTACTTCGGTTTATGCGAATATACTGTTGCAATCATGGCAGCTCTACACGACAGTCTAATATAAAGTTCCTGATGCAGTATTTAATAACTAATTCTCGCCATTTTGATGAATCTCTCGATAAGTATATTTAACCTGTTTTTATTAGTAATTTTGAAATGATCTCATTTAAGGTTGAATTATTATATTATAATTTACATATGTTTGATGATACTTTCCGTGTGTTCTATTTGAGTATTTGTAATGTGTGTGTGAATAATTGTATCGCAAATTAAGTCTTTATTATGAATGTGATTTGCCATTGATGCTAAACAAATGAAATGAAAATGATAAAGTGCATTTTGATCATATTTTGTTTTGCCTGGATCCCACTGAAAAGTCCAACATGGGTTCGCGTTATCGCGTTGATGAGGATCCTGGCATAACTAGGTACCTCCATTAAAAGTACGTGTATAATTGTGTGATCGTCATCTTATAAATTTGATGGATCTTACTTATATCAATATAGTGTAATCATGACAAGCAAATAACATGAGTACCTGTTTCATCCACCGACTAACCATGTGTACCTATTCCTAATGTTCTGAATTACTATTAACAAATATTCATAAAGAATGGAGCGGTACTCGCGTTCTTGTTCTGTTCGTATTAATAGAATTTGCATTAGTTAGGTTGCACTGACGATGTTAAAAAATATAAGTTATAGTAACGTAATAACTGAACCCTAAAAAGAACAGTAAATGTACAATAGTTAATTCTTACTTTGCTACTGATTTGAAAAGCGTAATACGACTTTCTGGACTGATAACGAGCGCACCACGACTGGCCACGAATTTCCGTGGTAAAAAAACCTCTGGTTCAAAGTGATTAAAAAGCAAAAGTAGCCAGTCAGCTAGAGAGCAAAGAGTCGTAATGCGCGTCTTTTCGATTCAAAATGTCTAATCTTTGGCTGAATACCCCATACAGATGTAAGACATAAGTTGCCATGATAGTTTTAATATTATGATTTATCTGAGTAACAGTACCGTGGTATTTAAGGGAAAATTATATTATTTGATGGTTTTTGAGTACATGTTTACACCTTGTATTAAACATAATATGTGACGTTCCGCAGGTAAAGGTACCTTATGGATATTGTCGCTTACGTCGTACCCTACTCCGTTACTATAGGACATCAAGATAGAAGGACGCAAGCGACAATATCCATAAGGTACCTTTATCCGCGGAATGTCACATATCAAGATGTTTAGCTTAAATGTTTATTTGGTATGTTTCCTTGTAAAAACTACCATTTATCTTGTTGCCAACAAGGCCTTAACATTAGGCTACTGCTATGAATATGCAATTAAAAATCATTTTTATTGATTTTTGCCCTGTAATGTCACATTTTACACCATGATCCATTTTTATCTCGTATCTGGTAAATTTACAATGATTTTATCGAGTAGGTACCTATGTATACTACTAACGACTTTAATTTATCGTGTAAATAGTTCGTCCTTAAATGTACTTAATTATCCTTAATTATTAGGTATTGTAATGGAGTTTTAAAAATACTTGACGATAATTATCCATAGGTCCAATGGTTTACATATATTTTTAATTGAAATTGAAAGTACTTAATATAATTTTTTGTTCTATAAACATTCCTCTAGAACGGAGGGTTATGATAACTAGGGGGCTTCCGTGACGTAAGAACGAACAGTATTGCCCCTTGCTTTAAATTTAGATGATTCGATTATTGAATTTAATTTATGTTAAATAATACTATACACCGTGTAGTAAATGTAATATACTGCGGTTGGAAATATTTAACATGACACTGAACGAATATTCAAGTTTAATAGTGATATAGACTTATGCAGGGTGATTCGGGACACGTGAGCGGGACCACCCCTACAGATTCAGTAAATGTTAATGGGTATTTTTATTTTAAAATGTATGGTTAGGCGATACTTAAGCTACGTTTAAATACTGTCTAACATGTCAGTTGGTGACGAAAGATATGGAGTTTGACACTAATCGTCAGTTTTGTAACGACCTGTTAGCTGTCAGTTAAGAGGACATAAAATAGAGTCGGGTTAGTTACACCATTTATAACTCGAGAACGGGTCCGATTTCTACGATCTTTGATTTTTTAGGTTTGTCTCTGCCCCGAATAACAAAATATATTAAAACATCGAAAAACTTTAATTAAAAAATCCTAAGGCGGAACGTAGTTCGCTAGGTAGTTTTAAATAAAAAAAGCCCTAATAGATGATTCACCATCGTATATAAATGAAACACCCGCACCTATTTCTAAGTTTACTTTTTGTAAAGTACAAAATCTAATTCTGTGCAGTGGTGGTCACTCTTCTACAACTAATTAATAAAGATAAAATCTCTTTAACCGTTATGATACCACTTTGATTATGAATACAGTAAATTGTGATTGTCATTTTGGCAATGTCGACATTTAGGTAAAGCGAAGGGTATCGGCACTTGAGGAAAGTATTCTAATTGTAGAGTTAGCATGAATGTCGTAAATCAATTCAAACTGTTTATGTTTTTTTATTATAGCATTTATGACTGCCAACTAATTCTAAATATTTTATTAGAAGAGAAAAAAAATTAAAACTATTTGTTTTCAACACCAAAAATGAACAATAATCTCACAAATACTGGAACGAAATAGTAGCTTATAATTTACTGAATCCGTAGGGTTGATCATGCTCACATCTCCCGAATCACCCTGTATATGTATGCATATGAGTTGTACAATTGGAATAGTATGTATAGGTTGAAGGGCGCTTTTAGGTCTATCGGGTACCATTTTATCTCTGGACTGGAAAGATTTCAAAAGGGCGTGTGTCCATTTCATTAAAACTGAACGCTATCAACAATTGAAAAACTTGAGAAACTTCGATATTAAAGTCAATCAAAAGTAAAAAAAATTCAAAAATAGACCGTTTTGAAAAAACACTCCGTAATTACTGCAGTTGATTATGGCACTAGTTTATCTACATCTACTGAACTCGCTTTATATCATTTCATCATCATCACCTCCAATACCCATCTCCAATACATCACCTTCAATAAATGTCATAGGCTCACTTTAGCTAGAGCCATAAATACCTAATAACGCTATTTTATCCCCTAAACTCTGTTAATAGGAATCAAGGATCATTAAAACAAGAGGACTGTCATTCTCTATACAAAAAGCTGTTCCCCGAATTTACAACGCCATCCATGTATAAGCTTGATAACGTGACACAGTATTTAAATGTTAGAATTTATTTATTATTTAACTGTTTACGAACTAATTGTTACTATACTATGTTTCTTTGTTCAATTATAACATCGTTAAATGTTTAGTTTTTTAGCGCCATCTAGTTTTTGCCCGGAATTCCCCTAGCGGTCGGGTTACGAATTACGATCCAAAGTATGGAGAATGACAGTCCTCTTCTTTTAATGGTCCTTGATAGGAATCAAATTTTAGAATCAACAGACATATTTACTATCTCCGTTTTAATTACAACTTGACAACGGCCGGCAAAACCTGCCTCAGGTAATAGGCTATTTTACTGTACCCGAAATTTGTCAAAATTATATAAGATCCTGTTAAAATAAGCAAAATAAGGAACTATGTTGAAGTTTTCAGTTCAATACCTTAAGTGTAACTTGTTTACTGAGCTATTAGTTGCGTGGGAAAGTCCATTTTTAAAATATGTAAATATTAAAAACCATTAATACCATTGAATAAACAATAAAATATATAGGAACTTTGTCATGAAACCGTTAGGATAACCGTAAGTTTTAACATAGCTGCAAGGCAAATTTTTGATTTTCCCATACAAAGTATAAGCGTGTGACGTCACGCTACTATGATTTGACCATAGTTATGCAGAAAGCGACCAGAGGCAAGTTTCGTATACTTGGATTATATACTTTCTGATTAGTGGACGTCTCAAGGTTGAAATGGGGATGATGATGATGATGCTGTGCCAGTGTTATAATAATATATGAAATATCATAATAACGTCGACATCGATACTATTATGAAAATCTGGTTGGTCATGATTGGAAATCTAGTCGGCCATGGCGGTAGAATGGTTTTCATTCTTAAGGTCCCCGAACACATCATTGAGAATTTAACATACCTACATAATTAAGCTTTAAAACACTCGTGTGATCTAGTTATAAAACTCGCCTTCGGCTCGTTCTGTCTAACCACACATCACTTTTAAACACTCGAAATATTTCATTCTTGGCCCCGTGCTCCAAATTACTTAAGATAATATAATTTTAATTATTACTGAATGACTGAATTATTAAATTTTTGCTTACAGGTATCTCTTAATTTTTATTTCTACAAAAAGCTCTCTTTTTTGATCTTAGGCGTATTTAGTCATGTGATATTGTAGTGTGCATTTTATCTTTTTAGTCCTATTTTACCTTACATTCCCATTTTTGTGTTCAGTGTTGTTAACAATTTAAGTAGGTATTGAAGGTGTTCACGTTACTTAATTCAAAAATACACTAACTGTGACTTCATTAATGATAACTTATTAAATATAGTTTCCATAAATGCAGAAAGAATTGTTTAGGTTTCATACGAAATTTTAACTGCGTGAGCACAAAGTGAAGCGTTCTTGGATAAATACGTTTTTCTTAATCAAAATGTTTTGTGAAATAGTTCTTGCGCCGCGATTGCCGCGAACCATGCCGTAGACAATGAGCCCTTGCGTTGTACCTATCGCTTTCAGAGTTATTAAAATAAGTATTTAAGTTCTTTACATTTTTCAGAAAAGCACTTATATACCTCGACCGCAACTATAAATTATTTCTAAATTAAAGCTAAGTACCTAATTATATGTCGACGACTTTGAAAATCGTCGTAAGATTTTTAAAATGTTGTGAAACTTAATTCTACTATTACAAGTTTTTTACTGCACATTAAATTGTCTTCGCAACATCAAATTTTTAGATGTGCCAGTTGTTTTATCGTACGGCCTCGTAAATTTTAATAACATATATTTGTATTTATTAATAGATGATTTGAAAATGCCTGTGCACAATTTCACTACCTTCCATAGTTGCAGATCGAAAAAGGTCATGTCATGTCTCTTGTGTTTTGAACTTTACTAGGTCCTAGTCAAAGGAATAAAGTGTAAAACCTAGTCACTAGGTCGGAAGGCAACGAATATTTTCGTTCTGCAACTGTATGCCTATCCTTTTAACTGTTTGACAAACGTTTGAATCTTAATTTATTCTGCATTGATGATATTTTTATCATCATATAAGGCATTGAAATTTCCACTATCGGCAGTATCCTACAGGATGCTCCTCATTTTGACGATTTTTTTCAAAGGGGCACCCCCTGCCCATTTTCCACTAAGTAATTAAAAAAAATCTACCACTCAATGGAAATATTTATACAAAAATAAAGAAGATAACTGTAACAAAAGAGTATTATTAGCCTGATGTACCTACTCGTATGATTGTTCTTTGTAGACATTTTTAAAGAGCTGTTAAATAGATAGTATAGTAGTATCATTTTTTATTGGACGACAATCCTTTGACAGCGATCTTTTGAATAAAAACCTGTAAAATATTCGTTATGTTTTTACGTTGGTACTAGAACAAAATGTGGGGGTTCCCCGCAGAAAAAGCGAAAGTGGACCTACGAGTAATAACGACGAACTAATCTAATATTACCCACCCCTCTGGCATGATATCATTTATCGCCGACGTAAATCGCACGTACATACTCCCAAGAAAAAGATATTACGTCGCCGATAAATTTACGCGCTAAGGAGGCTGCTCGATTGAATATGTTATCCAAATTTAAATTTTGCCTAAACATAGGTAACTACATTTCTTAAAAGTACTAGATAAGTATTTAAGTGTAATCGATTTTACACGTCAATGTGATTAAAATAATATATCTTGAACAATATATGAATGTACTTAAATCATGTCAATAAATTGTATCAAATTAATGATGTTTTATTATCTCCTTTCGATAAGTGTGATTTTAGACAAGTAGGGGGCTAAAACCCGACACCAAAAGAGCTGTTATCAAGTATTTTTACCCGACTGCGGCGAAGCCCAAAGGAGGGTAATGTGTTTGACCTGTATGTATGTATGTCCGTTCCTGTGTCCGCTCGTAACTACTCAACGGCACAACCGATTTTGATAAATGATACATCATTGGATTCGTCTTGATGGCGCGAGTGTCTGGGTATGAAGTTCGTTAAAATAAACAAAATGGCGGATTTTATGCACTTTTAAAGTGCACCGCGGTCGGGTTTTTTTTAGTAAAAATATTTAGTTATTGATAGTAACTATACTCCGATTTCTAACTCAATTCCAGAATTGGTTCATTTCATTTAGGTATTTATTTCAGTAACAATATACATTGTGTTCGAATTTAATACACAGCTCCACGAAAAATAAAATTGCATTAATTACCAATAAAATATCACACTACAACTACAGTCAAGTCAATAACATCAAGCGAATAATATACCAAATTAAATAATTTAAAGCCAACAATCATGTCAATCAAATTATATAAAATTTATTAACATCAAAATAATTGCCAATAAAATGATACATTTTTCAATAGGTAGTAAATTTTTAAATTTCGAGGGAATGTAGTTAATTAATTCATTGGTAATTTTGAAGGTAAACCTTTAATTTAAACAACTGTTTGTACCAATTCATTTACATAAATTGGTCGTTCGACACAAGTACATACCTTAAAATAAATAGCCAAACGTAGCCTCGCCAACAGGGCCCCGTTTCACGAAGCTACAAGTTACAATTTTACAAGTCTAAACTAGCAACTTTGGCCTAATCAACCAATGGCGTGCCTGTATTTGACCAATGTTGCACGTGTAGACTTGTAAAATTGTGACTTAGTGAAACGAGGCCCAGATAACTGAAGTATTTCTAGTGGGCCGGTCACTTGTACCTACTTCGTTATGAGCGCTGAACGGCCTACCTATTTAACTGCGGCGGCGTGGACCTAAAATTTTCTCGGCGGCGGCGGCGTGGCCTTGGATCTTGATATTTTTTATTAAAGCCCGATTTGTAAGAAAAGTTAGGAAAACCTTATTTTGATACCAAAGTAAGCTGTATTTTATTCTTTATTCAGAAAAAAGTATTTTCACACCTCCTATTCAGAAAAAAGTATTTTCACACCTCCTATTCAGAAAAGAGTATTTTGCTCCCTCATAAGAGGGATCAAAGTGGTACTTTTCTGTTCAAGGACAACAGGGTATTTTTAACTTGAACCCACTTAGAATATGGCATACCATAGACAGCTTTATTAATATATTACACACAGAGGGCGGTATAATAAGGAATAGCCCAGATCACAGGTGTTTGCGGTTCGAGCCGCAGGCGAGGGCCATATACATATATAATATGGAAGTGGTATTTTCGCCCCGTCCGTAAAAAATAATAATCGTTTTATAAAATAATAATAGACTATAAATGTAACATTTTCACATTTCATTTTTAATAAAAATGTATGATGCTCTTTTATTAACTATATATTTCGTTATTTTACTAGGTAGCGTTTGTATCTGAATTTTCCTCATAGTCGGTGTGAAAAGCAGTATGTGTCACAAGGTAGCAAAATTATTTTCACCACGGGCGTTAACACTTGAATCCCTCACTACGCTCCGGATTATACTTTAGAATCCCTCGCTACGCTTGGGATTCTATTGTATAATCCTTCGCTTCGTTCAGGATTCAATATACGCCCTCGCCGTAAATACATCATTTTGCTCCCTTGTGACACAATCTACTATTAGCTCCCTCATAAGAGGGATCAAAGTGATACTTTTCTGTTCAAGGACAACAGGGTATTTTTAGTTTGAACCTACTTAGAATAGGCCATACCATACAGCTTTATTAATATATTAGACACAGAGGGCGGTATAATAAGGAATGACCCAGATCACAGGTGTTTGCGGTCCGAGCCGCAGGCGAGGGCCATAAATATAATGTGGAAGTGGTAAATTCGTCCCGTCCGTAAAAAATAATAAACGTTTTATAAAATAATATGTGTCGACATGTGTATTCTGCCTGTCCTAACCTATGGGTCCCAAACATGGTCACTCACTGAGGCGCAGAAGTCCAAATTGAAGGTTTGCCAAAGGGCAATGGAGCGCAGCATCTTAGGTGTTAATAGGACGGATCGCGTCCGAAACACCACCCTGCGTTCCAAAACACGCATAACCGATGTTGGAGCTAAGGCCGCCAAGCTCAAGTGGGATTGGGCTGGCCACGTCTGCCGCATGCACCCGGAGAGGTGGGCTAATATAGCCACCAAGTGGGTGCCGCGAGACGGGCGACGCAGGCGGGGCAGGCCTAGACGGAGATGGCGCGATGACTTGGACGCATTCCTTAGCGACTGGCCTGGGGAGGCATCAAATAGGGAGTTGTGGAAATCAAAGGGAGAGGCCTTTGCCCAGCAGTGGGACACCGCGCAGGCTATATAAAAAAAAAAAAAAAAAAAAAAAATAATATGAGACTAAAAATGTCACTTTGATTAACTATATATTTCGTTATTTTGGTAGGTAGCGTTTGTATTTGAATTTTCCAAATAGTCGGTGTGAAAAGCAGTATGTGTCACAAGGTAGCAAAATTATTTTCACCACGGGCGTTAACACTTGAATCCCTCACTACGCTCCGGATTCAAGTTACGCCCTTGCCGTAAATATATCATTTTGCTCCCTTGTGACACAATCTACTATTTGCTCCCTCATAAGAGGGATCAAAGTGGTACTTTTCTGTTCAAGGACAACAGGGTAGGTATTTTTAGTTTGAACTCACTTAGAATATGCCATACCATAGACAGCTTTATTAGTATATTACACACAGAGGGCGGTATAATAAGGAATGGCCCAGATCACAGGTGTTAGCGGTCCGAGCCGCATGTGAGGGCCATTAATATAATATGGAAGTGGTATTTTCATCTCGTCCGTAAAAAATAATAATCGTTTTATAAAATAATAATAGATTAAAAATTTAACATTTCATGCTGTTTAATAATAATGTGTGATGCTCTTTTAGTAACTACTTATATAAGGTCCTAATTTATTAGTTGCAGATATTTTAACACATTATACTTTACATTAAAATAATTTACATTAAATAGAAATTAAGAAATCTTTTCATATAACTTTTTTGATTTCATTCACCTAACAAAAAAATTAATTATAACTTCGTCTAAAAAAATCACCATGTGCATTATCACATGTCACAATAGCACTATCTGTCATGTCAACAATTGTTTGTCGTAAATGTCGTAACGGTTCGGCGGGAAAACTGCAAATGTCATTAGGATGGGATTTATCGACGTGAAGTGGCCAGTTACAGCTAAGTGGTACGCAAAAAAAAAATCTACTAGAATCTGTTCAATGAGTTTTCAATTAGTATGTAATCACATTAACAGGGTGTTATTACGTAGCAAATTTGTTTTTCCTTTTTCTCCAAAAAAACATCGTAAAAGCTGTAATGTTTCATGCTTTAATATACTCCAGAGACCGAGTACTATCAGCTGTAAAAATATCTGCAACTAATAAATTAGGACCTTATATCATTGTATTTAGTCCGTCAGTTAGATTATGGCAAAATATAGGACACGTATTTTTTGGCTTATCAATATATTAAAAATCGACAAAGTTATAGATCATCAAACTTCTGGAGTGGGAGCGTGTGACGTCACTCCTAGGTGAAAATTGTACCTAGGAGTGACGTCACTCGAAACTTCTAAGCACTCTACTTATCTTCATCATTTTTTGTTTGTCAAACAAAGGAAAAAATACGTGTAAAATATTTTTTAATAATCTAACTGACGGACAAAACAGTTCTTTTTAATCGTCTAGCCCATTGTGCGTGTGTACCGTGAAAGATGTTTCATAGTTGTTATGTACATAACAAGGACCTTCAAATAAATAGCCGGACCGAGCATCACTAACAAAGATCTGTGTGTGCTGCTCGCAATAGGAAAAAACTAGTTGATGTGTGCGTGCGGCTCGTAAGTACAAGCAGCCGGCGCATTAGAAATGGCTTCAGTTCTCCGTTGGCGAGCCTCCGTCCGGCTATTTATTTTAAGGTCCTTGGTACGTAAATATCTTTTATGCCACACCTGGCCATAAAGTGGCTTTTTCCGCACGCTGCGCGTACGGAAGAAGCCGCTTTCTGGCCAAGTGTAGACATAAAATGATGTAGGTACATAACAGGGGAGGTAATAAAGAAAGCCCTCGATCGCACATTTACGTCCCTCGCTTGCAGCTCGGGCCGCAAACATCTGCGATCTCGGCCCTTCTCTATATTACCACCCTAGTAGTTATGTAATGTACTATTACTTGCATTGTACTACATTAATAGTAGTCGATATGAACGAACATACGTTCACTCGACTAAATACTCGACGCGACAGAGCGAGCAAACGCGGGCAGGCTACGGGTGTGAGCGAGAAAGCAAGCCACTAGTCTTTTTCGCGATCGTTTCAAGATGTCACGATCACGACCTCCTGTTCTATAACCACCGTTTACCTACGTTTCAACGGCAGCTAACTAGAGTCAGGCTGAGTTCAGTTTATGGTTGTTTATTGGAAATGAATGAAATATAAATAATATTTTACAATATATTTTAATACTAACTATTACATTAACTTATTTTAGAGTAAGCACATTTATACAAACTAAAATATAATTTCTTAAACTATTAAAGTCTGCCTACTGCAAGTTGAACTTATTAGATGAATTTACAACAATTGCCAAATACATGAAGTACATCTTCTTTATGGTAGAGGCAATATATACTGATATAGAACATTGGCAGAGAAAGCCATGAAAATAAAATTTATAAAAAATTGTTTTATAAATTATTATTACACTTTCTTATTCAATTTTCAATAGCCAGATTATTCAGAGCACATTCTTAAAATACTTATGAGTGTAGTAAAAATTAGCAAGTAGTTTTACTGCTTCGATCAATAACATTATTTTATTATTATTCATTCATTATTCCTTGTTTATTGTTAATTATGAACTGTGAATGCTTCAGGCAAAATTAATTTATTCCCCCCTCGAACAGGCCCTATGTACCACACAGCACAGCAGAAAAACACATAACTAAAGGACAGAGGTATAGTATTTTTTATTTATATTTGTCCGATCCACTTAAAGGAAACAATACTGTTGTGTGGTTTTGTACCTCATTATCGTCCGTCATAAAAGAGAAGCATGCTTCACAGATAAAGACTTCGTGCATTGTCATTTTATTGGATTATCAACTCTAAGGCCTTTGCTAAGAGTTAAAATTGCTTTAATAGAAATGTGACTTTAGACGTATTATGCAGTTCACACCCCTGGCATTTACCTGACTACCTGAGATCCGAATAAAACGAAGGCTGCTGGAACGCCATTATTCTATTAATGCAGTTGTAGAGTTGATAATCAATTGAACTTTAAAGGTGGTTGTAACGACTTTTTACAATAACGTCATCTTGGTGTTTTTGTGTTTAAGTGAATTAAGTGGATCGGACAAATATAAATAAAAAATACTGTACATTACCTACGTAATAAACAATTTAAAAAGGTGGACAACAGGCGGTCTTATCGCTAAAAAGCGATCTCTTCCAGACAACTTTTTGTATCGGAAGCAAAATAGACACAAAACAAAGCAAAGCAAACCAGAAAGGTAGGTGGTGCGAAGTGTAACAAAAGCAAGAGCTTATTAGATACCAAAAATAAATAACCACGGGGGCAAGCATAAACATACATAAATAAACCTACCTACATACATATACATATCTACATACAAATAAATAAATAGGGGGAAAATATTAACGCAAAACAGTCAACACACATTTTAAACAAACAATTTGGAAAAGGATTCAATTTACTTACAAGTAAAATTGAGGCATAAGTAGGTAATAACGCTCCTTAATGTTAGTTTAAAAAATAGGCAGGGATTCAGCACATCTTAACTCGAGAGGTAACGAGTTCCATAGTCGTATGGCCTGGTAAGTAGGTAAAAGAGTTCGTATTTTTATTTAGATTAATAGAAAGGAACATTTAAGAGATTTTGTTTAGCGGATCTTGCTGACACGCTGATAACTGAAACGCTCAGCGGGGAGTTTCGAGGGTGGGGGATGAGATTACATTATCTAAGTACGAAAATTTACCTCGGACCTCTGTATCTCTATCTATCTCTCTCTCTCTCTCTGTCTCTCTATTTCTCTTTGTATCTGTATCTCTGTATTTTCGTAGCTACACGTACTTACAGCCGCAGCCGCAATATTTTTGTAAGACCTATCCAACGATGCCATAGGCTAGACCAGGGGTCGGCAAACGGGAAGAAATCGGGAGGGCCTATGATCCGGCCCCCGAGGCATTCTAATCCGGCCCGCGGCACAGAAATAAGAATAATAGTACGCAAACCCCCCCCCCCCCCCCCCCCAGGACGAAAACCGGCCGCGCGACATTTTTAAAGGTGCTGTATGGCCCTCTGGGAAAAAAGTTTGGAGACCCCTGGGTTAGCTTATTCAACATCTCATAGGTGTCCCGTCAGGGTTGGTAGGGATCTTTGGTTTGCATACTTTTTTTCGACCATTGGAACCACTGACCATAGTACAAGTAAACGTGAAATAGCCACAAGACGACGACTTCGTGTAATAAGTATGAGAGTATTGTTTTCTAATATTGTTTTCATTGTCTAATGCACCTGATACCGTCTTTGATACGGAAACATATCTGTTACTATCGTCTTTATTATTATTAGAGAAAGATCTCAAGTCCTTTGGAGCTACGTATTTTCCGTAAGGTGACGCATTAGGATCGGGATACACATATTTAACTTTACCGCTACCGGGAGTCAAGGATACTGTTTGAGCTTGTGATGGCGATCGTCTCGAACCTATAGCATAAGTATTTTGTTTGGAAGCCACAGATTTGACACTGCCTGTAAAGCCGACCGGTATGGTGTAGCCGCCGGTTCCGGGAACGCTTTCGCCTGGTTGATATATTCTGCTCTCGTCTGGTTTTTGATCATTATTTCGTTGTGTTATAACCGCATCTTGACTGTTCAATCCGCCCAATACAATGTGTTGAGTATTACCTCCAGTACTTTGTTTAACTTCAAAACTTTTTCTGCTGGGACTATGAAGAGATTGGTGCGTCTCAGTATCTTTTGCAAAGTCATCATAATTATATTCTCCATCCACAGGATCACTTCCCTCCGGTCCAAAACCACCATCTCCATCGTATTCTTCTGGAGGATTATCTTCTTTATCGCTCGTGTAATCAAAATCAGCATTATTTGCAGCGTATGATGGTTGGAATGATCTTGTGTTACCAGCTGGAGGAGGGCTAGTAGGAGCTGCTCTGTTCTCAGGCCGGCCAGATTTGTGGTGATCAAGGTGGGTATGACCATTTATTTTACTCTCAGATTTTTCTTGTACTTTTTCAGTAGTATTTACAATGTCACTTTGTATGTCATTAATATCAGGAAGAGGTAAAGGTGTTACTTCTGCGGGTCTCTCAGTGTCATCAACGTTTATATTGACATCACTTTTATCAAAGACGTCTATTTTGTTGAAAGGAAGCCGACTGGCGAATACGGCATCTTTATCCAAGCTAGCTCCAGATTGAGCTGCTCCTGTATATTTGATTCCGTATTTAAATGTGCCTTCTAGTTGCGATTGTGATTCTCCAATGCGTCCGGTAGAATGAGAAGAAGCTTTTCCTGAACCAACAAAGGGCGTTTGGAATCGGTCGTGTTGTGCCCTATCGCTATCTTTAAAGGGAGTAAAACCAATCTGAGCTTGAGATGAAGTACTTCCTGGACCACGAGCTTGTGCCTCCGCTGACCCTCCCTTAACTCCGCCTTGGACTTGTGTGTTGGAAGAGTGCATTACACCATCGCTTTGCGCACCTGATGTTAAGGAGCCCGTTTCTGAGCCCAAATTAACGTTTGCTTGTGATTTGCTATTTTTGCTATGTCCTTGGGCGACACTGATGGCGCCATGTTTTCCTCCAGATACTTCGCTTTGTGCTCCTTTATTTTCGTCACTTATTTCGGCTTGGGCTGAGAATGTACCACTACCTGCATATGTGCCACTTACTTGTGTTTTGGCCCGACCTTTATCATTACCTCCGTTCGAAGATGCAACGGCCATGGTCCCATTATCATTTTGAGTTATACTCGATTCTGCTTGAGAGTCACCTCCATCAGTTGCAATGGAATTCGGATCGATTACATTTTGCGGTGGACCTAAAACAAAAAAGGTTCCATTTATATTTTGAGGGAGGCCTCGTTTCATTAATTGAATACACGCGAAGCTAACTGAACAAGTGACCACCCAAAAACTTAATTTAACACGTTGCAATTAAGTTTATAAATATACAATTAACAGTGTCTGAGCGTTATTCAAAAAATTGTACATGTTTTGAGTAGTTAGGTTAGGTAGGAGCCTTGAGAAAACTGAAAGTTATTGTCAAATCAATACATTTTTATGACGCAACCGAAAATTTGTTTTTTTTGTATCTTATATCTGTTTGTTGTGGGACCGAAATAGGATGTCGAAAAATGAAAGGCCGTAAATTGTACATTCAATCCCTAACTCTTTTTCTTTTTTTTCTTAACTATGAATATTTTGATTTAAGACGAAAAACGTTAATAAATGTCATTCCCTTTATCAGTTACTGAACAGAAAAAGGTGTAGGTAATAAAAAAATGTCG
This sequence comes from Eudemis profundana, assembly GCA_947034925.1. Lineage (NCBI taxonomy): Eukaryota > Metazoa > Arthropoda > Insecta > Lepidoptera > Tortricidae > Eudemis > Eudemis profundana. The sequence goes on from OX344794.1 coordinate 37,244,184, forward strand.
GTTATTAATATCATGCTGAATATTACAGGAAAAATATAATTGTTTTCCTAATTTGCATATTTTTTTAGAAATTCCCAAAAATCGTAACAAGTTTATTTGCAGATGGTAAACTAACCGCGACCTATGTCGATGTACAAACAGCAACACAGTTAACTATACACTTCAATAATGGGAAATACTGCAAGAAAGAGAATCACACTTGAATACGTCGTGTTATGCATGTGTGCGTGTGTTTATGAGTATAAATTGGCTATTATTCAAAAGAGTTTTGAAACAATAATTTTTCTTTTATGGCTGATCCAACGTCATTATTGACATTAATGCCATATTATTGAATTCGTGGAAAATAATGAATGAATAATAAATATAAATTACATTATATTGGTGCATCATATCAAAAATATGAAGCACCAATAAAAGCATTAGCAATATAATTAGTTTATTTCATCCCAACGTTCGTCTGAAAGCTAAATCATAATTTTGACAAATTCACCTGTCTTGTTGAAATAAAACCTTTATTTACAGTATGGAAAAAAAAACTTTGCCCAAACAACTGCAATGACAAAGCTCAAAGGCACATTACACATACGCAAACGTTATTTGATTTGAAGTTGACATAATACAAATATATACATCTCTTTCAATCGTTATCATTTACTCTCTGCTCTGTCTTTAATGGGCAGTTAAGTGTGTTGCTGTTTGTATGAGGACAACAAACGGCAAAGTTAAGTTTGTCCCTCAGAACAGTTTAGTTTACATGCAAGTTTGTTCACTTAGAAGTTTGGAAGGAATCCTCGGTGCGAGAGTCCGACTCGCGCTTGACCGGTATTTTTTTCACAAAGTAAAGTTCTATATTGATTTAAATAGAATTTGCAATTATTCTGATATTTTTTATGTGATATCTTTTTAAATTAAATCAATACCACACGTGAAATAAAGAAATGTAACGAATTTTGTGAATTTATTTTATCGTATGACATTGCGTGCTGGTGAATACAAATAATATCAAATGAATTACCTTGGTTTCCAAATGTGCCCGGAACCTAAAAAAAGTTAAAAGGTCTGAGTAAGTAGATATTCATTATAAAATAGGTATTTTTATTTAATTTATAGTTACTTAAACTTGATGTTAGAAGGTGCAGACATAAATACTTATCAATAACCTGCATCTTCTAACTTAATACACACACTTTAATACATTCGAACTGACTAAAGTCAATTTGAAAAAAGTAGGAGGGGTTACTTTTTTAAAATTGACTTTAATTACAAACGGCGAATATCGAGATTTTCATCGGTTCATTTGTCTTATATTCGGAAGTCTAAAAACCAAATAAGTAAAAATATTGTTGCTTACCGTATATCCATTTCCTTCTGGCCTACCCAAACCGCCTTGACCACCTTCTGCACCTTGTGCATTCCATCCTCCTGAAGGGCCTCCCTGTCCACTTGTTCCACTATCTGGTGCGTTCCATCCACCTCCTGCCGGGCCTACTTGTTCACTTGCTCCTCCTCCTTGCGAGCTTGGTCTTCCTCCTTGTCCAATAGGCCCGCCTCCTTGTGGATTCCATCCTCCTCCTGTAGAGTCTGTCTGCCCACCAGAACTTCCTCCTTGTCCCCCTGTTCCACCTTGTTGTCCATTCCATCCTCCTACTGACGGACCTCCCTGTCCACTAGATCCTCCGCCCTGTCCACTCGGCCCACCTCCCTGTTCATTCCAACCTCTTGAAGGGCCCTGTCCTCCAGGTCCTCCTCCTTGTCCACCCGTATCGCCACCAGGTGCGTTCCAACCACCCCCTGCTGGGCCACCTTGGGTACCCGGTGCCCCTCCTTGTGCATTCCATCCTCTTGAAGGGCCTCCCTGCCCGCCAGGTCCTCCCCCTGGTCCACCTGTTCCGCCACCAGGTGCGTTCCAGCCATCTCCTGCAGGGCCACCTTGAGTACCCGGCGCTCTTCCTTGTGCATTCCATCCCACTCCCGAAGGGCCTCCTGGCCCAGCAGACCCTCCTTGCCCATTCGGTCCTCCTTGTGCATTCCATCCCCCTGAAGGACCTCCCTGCCCGCTAGGTCCTCGCGCTTGTTCACCCGTTCCACTAGTAGGTGCGTTCCATCCACCCCCTGCTGGACCACCTTGAGTACCCGGTCCTCCTTGTGCATTCCATAACACTCCCGGAAGGCCACCTGGGCCAAGAGATCCTCCTCCTTGTCCACTTCCCTGTGTGTTCCATCCACCTCCTGTAGGGCCTGTCTGCCCAGAAGAAACTCCTTGTCCACCTGGTCCACTCCCCTGTGCGTTCCATCCTCCTCCTGAAGGCCCTCCCTGCCCACTAGATCCTCCTATTGGTCCACTCGGTCCACCTTGGGCATTCCAACCTCCACCTGAAGGACCTCCCTGCCCACCCGGTACTCCCTGACCATTTGGTCCACTTCCTGGCATGTTCCACCCTCCTGAAGGGCCCCCTGGCCAACCAGTTCCACCTTGAGTGCTCGGTCTAGCTACTGGTGCATTCCATCCACCGCTAGAAGGACCTCCTTGACCAGAAGGACCTCCTGCGTTCCATCCGGAAGGGCCTCCTTGCCCACCAGACCCCGCACCTTGCCCACTAGGTCTTCCGCCTTGTGCGTTCCAGCCCCCGCCGGAAGGCCTTCCTTGAGCGTTCCATACACCTGGAGGTCCACCTTGCCCTACAGACCATCCTTCTTGATCTCCAGGCTGGCTTGTTTGTGGATTCCATCCTCCGCTTGAAGAAACTCCTTGCCCAGGGGACCCTGCTTGGCCGTAACTAGGTGCTATATTAAAGGTTGTCGGGCTTGTGTTACCATTCATGCCTGACCCAGCGCCACCTGTTCCAATGTATTGGGGGGGATTTGGTCCAACTACGCAGCAAAAGAACGTTGATCCTTGTTTGACTCCCGGTAAGGAACCTGTGATGAGCGACCAATCTTTACCAAGAAATGGAGGCATGAACGGCGCACCTTGACCTCCCCAATTAACGCCAGCTGTTGGAGATCCTCGTTGTTCACCCGGTGGTTGATTTTGATTGTTCCAACTATCAACTTTACCAGGTGTTCCACCCTGAGTACTCCAATTATTTCCACCGCCTGGTCTTCCTCCTGATGGTCCTCCTACTGTGTTCCAGTTAGTGCTTCCACCTGGTTGACCTCCTTGCCCTCCTGGCCCTCCAACATGACCGCCCGGGGCACCACCTTGTGTGTTCCAGTTAGCTCCTCCGCCGGGTAGGCCTCCTGGCCCTCCTGGCCTTCCGCCTACACCGCCCGGTGCACCACCTTGTGTGTTCCAGGTAGCTCCTCCTCCTGGTAGGCCTCCTTGCCCTCCTGGTCCTCCACCATGACCACCCGGTGCACCACCTTGTGTGTTCCAGTTAGCTCCTCCACCTAGTAGGCCTCCTGGCCCTTCACCTACACCACCGGGTGCACCACCTTGTGTATTCCAGTTAGCTCCTCCGGCTGGTAGGCCTCCTGGCCCTCCGCCTACACCGCCGGGTGCACCACCTTGTGTATTCCAGTTAGTTCCTCCGCCGGGTAGGCCTCCTGGCCCTCCGCCTACACCGCCCGGTGCACCACCTTGTGTGTTCCAGGTAGCTCCTCCGCCTGGTAGGCCTCCTTGCCCTCCCGGTCCTCCACCATGACCACCCGGTGTACCACCTTGTGTGTTCCAGTTAGCTCCTCCGCCTGGTAGGCCTCCTGGCCCTCCACCTACACCACCGGGTGCACCACCTTGTGTATCCCAGTTAGCTCCTCCGCCTGGTAGGCCTCTTGGCCCTCCGCCTACACCGCCCGGTGCACCACCTTGTGTGTTCCAGTTAGCTCCTCCGCCTGGTAGCCCTCCTGGACCTCCTGGTCCTCCACCTACACCGCCCGTTGCACCACCTTGTGTGTTCCAGTTAGTTACTCCACCTGGTAGGCCTCCTGGCCCTCCGCCTACACCGCCGGGTGCACCACCTTGGGTATTCCAGTTAGCTCCGCCGCCTGGTAGGCCTCCTGGCCCTCCGCCTTGTAGGCCTCCTGGCCCTCCTCGCCCTCCGTCTGGCAGGCCTCCTGGCCCTCCTGGCCCTCTACCTACACCGCCCGGTGCACCACCTTGGGTATTCCAGTTAGCTCCGCCGCCTGGTAGGCCTCCTCGCCCTCCTGGCCCTCCGCCTGGTAGACCTCCTGGCCCTCCTTGCCCTCCGTCTGGTAGGCCTCCTGGCCCTCCTGGCCCTCCGCCTACACCGCCCGGTGCACCACCTTGTGTGTTCCAGTTAGCTCCTCCGTCTGGTAGGCCTCCTTGCCCTCCTGGCCCTCCACCATGGTCACCTGGTACGCCACCTTGTGTGTTCCAGTTAACTCCTCCACCTGGTAGGCCTCCTTGCTCTCCTGGCCCTCCACCACGACCGCCGGGTGCACCACCTTGTGTATTCCAGTTAGTTCCTCCAGGCCCTACTGGCCTCCCACCATGGGTATTCCAATTACTACCACCTCCTGGCGTTCCACCCGGTCTGTTCCAAGTGTCCCCATTGACTCCGTTTCCTCCTGTTGGACGCCTTAAGTTTTCTGCGCCAGGCACGTAACGGTCAACACACTCGTCACAACTCGGATCATACATTGATTGACTTTGTGCTTGCCCCATACCGCTTCGGCCACCTGTAAAGAACCGCTTTTGATAAATGGGTTAAATCTAGGGTTGGGACTCCTCGTGGCATTTTGGAAATAAAGTGCTGTGGAGTCGTTGTTACCTAGTTAGTTTTTATAACTACCTACTTACTTACCTAAATAAAATTATATGATATTTAGATGGATTATATGTATGTTTTATCTTGTTTTTGTAATCCCCTCAGAGTATCGATATAAATATTTAATCATATGTACCTAATATTTGTTCCTGACCGAAAAGTTTTTGACTAATAGTTTTATAATATGGCATATTGACACGATAAAAGTCATGTCTAAATTGTCAAATATAGACAACTGCTTAATTTATCCTATTTGTAGGTATGAATTCAATTTTGTAGTGGATGATTAGTTTAGTTAGTGTGTGTTAGTTTTGTAGTGTTTTAATAGGATAGCAAGACGTTATAATTTGGGTTATAATTTTACATAAAAATGGCGATGTAATTTTGGCGTTCATTAACTATTTTTGGGTTAACAATGATTAGTTTGGAGACATTTTCTTTGATAGGATAGTAAGATGTTATAATTTTGGTTATTATTTCATTTGGTGATCATTTACTATTTTCGGTAGTAAAAAGTGTTTTTTTGGCGTTGTATTTTACTATATCTGGTGATTCATTAAACATAAGCCTTTGATAAATAGGTGCAGCCACCGATATTACCACTCTAATATTTTCACATTGGATACTTACTGACAACAGCTTTAGAGGTATCTGCTGCAGAGATAGCTTCTGCCTTTCCTTCATCCTTGTCATTGCTATGATCGATGGCCAAATACTGAGATTGAGTCTGGCCTCTAAATCTTCCCCTGTAGGGAACTTGCCTGCGCTGTCGGGGTGCTTGTCGATATTTCAAGCTCCAGTTGTTCAAATCTTCCATTGGTAGTTGTATTATGCTATTACACGTTGTCGTCGTCACGTCATTACCCGATAAGGTGACCTATTAAAATTACATACGAAATTTAATAGTACATTACTTTACTTAACTAGGGAGGTAAAACAAAGAATGTCTCAGATCGCAGGTATTGACGCCCGAGCCGAAGGCAAGGGCGATAAATATGATGAAATTATTTATTGATGACAAGTATTATTCTTAAAATATAAGGCAATAATAGGGATGACGACTAGGTTAAAACTATATAATTCTATTTAGTCCGTCAGTTAGATTATGGAAAAATATGGGACACTTAATTTTTCTGTTTATCAAAATATTAAAAATCGACAAAGTTTATAGATCATCAAATTTCTGGAGTGGGGGCTTGTGACGTCACTCCTAGGTGAAACTTGTACCAAGGAGTGACGTCACTCGAAACTTCTAAGCACTCTATCCTCGTCATTTTTTGTTTGGCAAACAAAAGAAAAAATACGTGTAAGTACAATATTTTTAGGGTTCCGTACCAAAATGGTAAAAAAGGAACCCTTATGGTGCGACTCTGTCTGTCTGTCTGTCTGTCTGTCTGTCTGTCTGTCTGTCTGTCTGTCTGTCCGTCTGTCACAGCAAGATATCTCAGGATCTACTGATGCTATCGACTTGAAATTTGGAATAGTGTTAAAAACTGCTAATCCGAGCCTATGGGACAGAAAAAGAATCTTATACCTTTTTTACTTTTTTTTTAAAGGGGACCGAAATGGGATGTCATAAATCGAAAGTTGAGCTAATATATCGAGTGGGATATTAAATGAAAGGGCTTAATATGTAGATTCCAAAACATTTTTTATTTTTTTTCTGAGACATGTAGTTTTTGATTGAAGACAAAAACCGTTAAAAAAAATACCGTTCCCCCCCTATTATCTCCGAAGATACTGAACAGAAAAATCTGCAATAATTACCGATTATTAATATTATCCTAAATATTACAGAAAAAATAAAATGGTTTTGCTAACTTGCAGCGTTTTTTAGAAATTCGCAAAAATCGTAAGACAACCTTATTTGCTCCTACTAAACTAACCGCGGCATATGTCGATGTATGGGCACAACAGTTTCACAAGAGCAAAGTTAAGTTTGTCCCACCATACAGTTTTTCTTGAATTATTCACGTATCTACTGACAAGTTTGTACGGAACCCTCGGTGCGCGAGTCCGACTCGCACTTGACCGGTTTTTTTAAGAATATATCGCTATTGCATTTTTATTCCCTGTAATTTTTCTGAAATATTTTTTAAGTCCGCGATCTGACAAATTTCTATGAAAATATGACTTTTATATGGAGGTGTTGCCATGTTTCGCTCTGCAAAATTATCGTAGTTGCACTCTACTGTATTGTAATTTTGTGTATTTGAAATTCTAGACATATATTAATTAATTATTTAACTATAACTGAACGGTACACGGAAAGAACATGTCTATAGTCACCTAAGCAACTTTTTCAGTTATAGCGGTTTGAAAGTTAATCATCGGGAACAATTACTATGGTAACCATCTCTTTAAAAGTAAAAAAAATACGCGTGCAAAAGTGCAGTGTGGATGGTTTATTTAAAAGTTTAGAGCCCCTGGTCTGAAACCCGCTCAGATAATATGAAGTTTCTATTGAAAAGAGTAACATGACGTTATTTTACTCAGTGGTGAAATCATCTTCTTAGTTTTGGCTTTCGATCTTTTAAAAATCGTTGAAAATGATAAATAGGTCAATTATTGCCTTTTTTTTAAAGCTTAATTTTAGTCTAGTATGAATTAATATGTATTGGCTGCAGACAAGTACCCTGTTCGTCTGCGACACATCCGTTTTGTCAACTAGGCTACGTTTTGCCTGAGAACGTTAACTGTTGAGACTGAAAACAGAAAATTTGATAACTGTTGAGACTTGCTATTAAAAGTGCAGTTTTTTGCATGCATCTCCAACATTTTTTTTTATTTCTTGTTCATGTATGTATACATACTACGTGTGTGCAAATAAAGTTGCTTTTTACTTTAGTTTGTCTACGGGAAATTCATCGAGCAAGAGATCAGTGGCGGATTTGCAGTCTTGGCCGCCCTAGGTCCCAGGCTATGTACCTAGTAAAGTGCCCGCCCTAGATCCGTGCCTACTGGGCATTAGGGCAAATCCGCCAATGCAAGTTAAGACGCAGAGTATCTGACTATAACATTTAATGATTATGCTTTCCTACCTAATAAAGTAGTAATAATTCCTTTCGAAATCTCTGTGGCCAAGTTATCATTTCATTCATATTTGTCACAAAATTAGGCACTTCTGCCTAATTAGAAACGCATGTATCAATCAAATAACTTGCTTGACCTATTTACGATAACGTAAAGTGGGTGACAAAAGAGGTCAAGGCAATAAGGCCAACCTTGGCAAAGAGAACTTTATCTGTCAAATATAATTTTCTCAAACATGCAATGAAATGCCTAATAATAATAGGCTGCAAAGTACCTAGTTTACGGTGCGGCTTGACACTTGGCATATAATGTAATTTCATACTACATTGCCGGCCTTCCGGCAATGTGTTTTTTTAATGTCCATTCCACATTCATTTGTGACACGGCATCATGGCGTTCAGCCATTAAAATAGTACATTACACAACTAGGGTTGTGAAATATAGAAAGGCCGAGATCACAGATATTTGCGGCCCGAGCTGCAAGCGAGGGACATAAATATGCGATCGAGGGCTTTCTTTATTACCTCCCGTGTTGTGTACATAATTTTATGTCGACACTCGGCCAGAAAGCAGCTTTTTCCGTACACGTAGCGTGCGGTAAAAGCCACTTTATGGCCAGGTGTGGCATAAAAACAATAAACGATTTTTGCTATATTTTGCAGTTTAATTTATATAAAATCGTCATGAACATAACAAATAACACTATAAACAATTTCCAATAATTTTAAATTGCAAACTTAACTACAAGAATACACATTTACAATATTTCATCTAAATATTCGCGGTAAAAATGACTATATACATACTACCTATATGAAAATATACCTACTGAAACAAGTTTTGTACGTAGATCAATTTATACATAAATACATGACATTTACAATATTGGCGCGATTTTAGCGTCTCTGTGGCGAATTAACTTGACCTTAGGGCCAAGGTTTAGGCTTACCGCTTGACTTGACATTACTTCTTAGAACACTGTGTATTTATGTATCTATGTTCATTATTCCTATTTTCACTCTTATATCTAAGAAGATATTTGTATATTTGCTGAATAATAAAAAATTCTCATATTGTCAATTTACCTCAGCAAATAAAAAAAATCGAATAAAAAATCAAATTAGCGAAAAGAAAACAACCTATGTGTGTTAAATATTTAGTAAACTCATGAAAATAATGTATAATTGTCTCAAATATTATCACTTTAAGTCTTGATAAGGCCCCTAATGTAGGTAACTACGTCCATCTCTAAATTCAGGTCACAAGCTAAGATAGCCACGTCCAAAGTTAACTTTATCGTATGGTATTATATCCGCAAATTAATTGTCTTACATGAACCTAAATAACTTTTCATAAAAACCGTTAAACCTCACTCTTGTAAATAGGTTATAGTTAGTTATAGGTTTCGCGGTCTATTTTTCAGGATCTCGACGTCTCATACTGCGCTTATTTTGTGTAAAGTTTAGTACTCGTAAGTAGTTTGATAAGTCGCTGAAGTAAATTTTAAAACTATACATGTACTTCTGTCCAATCGGAACTCGAGAAAATGTATATCGATACCTTTAGACTCAAAGGGCGTAAACGCCATTAGAACCTACGGCGTTTAAGCCCTTTGAGTCTAAAGGTATCGATATGTAGATGGCGTCGGGGTGTGGGTGCGCGACTTGCGTGAGCGCTTATGCAAATAGTGCGTATTGTGGCCTATACTGATTGTTTTTTTTTGGGTTAGAAGTGGGGGTTTTATGCGTAAGCGCACTACTGAAGTTTAAATAATTTCTATTTGAATTTATTTGGTTTGTTCTAGAGGTTGGAAAGTAAATGTTGGACGAGTGAATTCTAGTGCAATTGAGACTATCTAGCAGTGGCGTGGCGTAAAAGATATCCTTGGGCAAGCCGGTGCAGGTTTGGCGTACATTTTCCTTAGGTAAGAGCTGTAGAATAAGGCGGTCAAATGCCTAATATTAGGCAAGCCGGTAGGAAACGAGTTCTTGGGACGCCACGCCACTGCTAGGTATCTAGTGCAATTTTCGGTCTGAATTTGAATCGTAATGCCGTTAATAATGCAAAGTTCTGACCTTTAAAATAGTTGTAGCCAACGAGCCAAAGTATTAGTTTAAAAATAGTGAAGAAAACAATTGAAAGCTCAGAACTATAGATTTGAGAAAGCTTTACCTTTGATTTGGGAACACCATTAATAACTTATAGGTATTTTTTGATTTTGATAAATTATAAAATCAAAAAATACCTAAAGTGATACTATAATGTTCGCGTTTTAGCGATTGAGGAACTAAATCTGCTGCGGAATACACCGCGATTACCGACTATAATATTAAGTTCTCTGACCTACAATAGAGTATTTAACAATAATCAATAAAAATTAATTAACGCTAACCATCAAATTATATATCTAAAACTGCTCGGATAAAATAAATTACACTCAATTTAGTGTCATCCATCACCCATTATAAAATGATAAAAACTAAAAAAAGGCACCATGTTGAGTAGTGACGTCATAAGCTATTTTTCATACTAAACTGAATACTGTCTGAGCGTTTTGGCACTACATAAAAAGAGGCTGTCATGTGTGCTTTTTATTGTTATGTGCAGCCGTAACTACTTACACAAGTTACCGCCAACACGAACAGCGACCTCCGCAGGCAGCCTCCGTCGGTCGCCGTCCGTGTTGGTGGTAACTTGTGCAAGTACGGCTGCACAATAGCAAAAAGCACACATGGGAGTGTCACCAACGAAGTAGCCAAGCTATAGTCTATTACATTTGAGCGCAATTGACGTTACTATCCCTAATGAAAACAGGTACTCTTTGTTTCGCTCATCGTCGAAAGGTCGATTCATAAGAGCTCGTGCAGATTTAGTTAGTATGAAATAAGCACTCGTTGCATACAAAATCCGCGCCAGCTATTATGAATCGACCTAACTATAACTAACTACCTTCACAGCGAATCTCGATTTAACTATAAAGTGCCGTTTTTCTTTTCAGTAAACCGACTTTGCCTTTACGTAACTTTTAAAACTGAAAAATTTATCTCGTCATTATTAGGTACTTTTATTAATACGGTTTAGCAAAAGTTGTACCAGTTTCCGAGGGCCACAACTAAAAATATTATATTTTGACTTATGGTTACGTTTATTCATGTATACGCGTTTTAAAGTATATACTGTGGGGATATGTCACTGAATCAAAGTTTAGGGTGGCTTAAATTCAAATATCTATTGAAATATTTTGAAAACCGGCAATGTTACCAATTTTATTAATGCATTCGCAGGAGCAATCAATTTCAAAAATGGTGTTATAAGTTTCTTACCAATATGTTTTTATCATCCTCGAGTAGAGTTTTGGAGTCGCTTATACCGCATAAGTAATGCGGTGGTGTCCTGTGCAATTTCCTCTGGGCAAGTTGAACATCTTTGAGTGCGAGCGGCCAAGTCAAGCACTGTTGGGTCATTCGCTCTTGGCATACTATTTTCAGCTGAAATAATTTTTATACTCATAACTGTGCTCAAGTTATTGTAATTTCCTCAAATTTAGTTTTATACTTTAAATTTTACTACCGATATTTAGCATTCGCATAAGATCCGCAGAATCTTATTTATTTTTGTTGAAAAAGTTCTAGCGTACTCTCTCTTAATAAACTATTAAATATGTCACATTCATTAATAAAAATACACATTTTAAGAAACGTTGTAGGTAACTTACAAACTCAACTGAACTACTTATTAGATCAAATAAATTTTGACGTGCAATAACCATAGCTTGCTTAGTTAGTTAACGTATTAAGCAGAGCTTATAAACTATAGGATAAACTTTCTGCAAGTTTTCCTTAATCTCTCCATAAACTAAAACTGGCTGTAATAGAACAATAATTCGTACTTGGGTTGTGTCGGGAATTCGGGCAGCCCATAGAGAGCCGACGCTGACAAGGAGGAGTAGAGTTGCGCGGGCCGAGCCGGGCGGCGCCGGCGCTAGCCGCGGGCTGGGTGAGCGCGCAGGACGCATGCCGACAAGCTGGGGCGCGACGACGCTCTGCCGAGGCGCGCGCGCGAGCACACTGTCCGCCATCTGACCCACGCTCGCAACCCGCAACCCATGATGAACTCGCTCTAGATATAAGTTCACCCACCCAATTTCGGCGATAGTGAACGGTTTTAGATGCTACTACTTAGCGCATGAAAAATTAGGTTTTACCGTTTTAGTGTTGGAATAATGAAACATTGCGTGCCTAGGTTCCATAATGATAAAATAGAGTGAAGGGCTCAATTGGTCGACTTTGCCATCACCAGTAAAGACTTGTCATTGGATATTAATACCTACTAGAACCTACGGCAAAACACCTTACAGTTAAAACTGCCCTGCTATATTATCCGTAGCAGATAATGCACTATAGGCATCTACACTACTGGTTTGGTGGGTACCAACGTACATCAGTACTGTAATTGAGTAAACGTACAATGACTTTACGACCGAGTTGGTACTTGCATCGATGCATACACATTACCGTGAACGTTGTTAGTAAAATTTCAAATTTTGCACTTAAGTAACCCGTATCGTTAATTTATAGACACAAATAAAACCTAGTGTAACTGTTGACATGTATATTTTTTGTATTACTACGTTCTGCAGGTATGATCTGAGGGTATTTTTAATGCATATAATCTGATTTAATTTGGTTTTACTTTTTTATTTTAGGACTTTGTTGCTTTAAAAATAGGCTTGTACGAAATACCTATATTTGGACAAGCCTATCGAGCTCAATTTTTGACAATTTCAACGACTCCCGGGTACAATTTCAAAAAACAAAAGGTTAATGTGCTCCTGAAACAGGTTATCTAAGTATCCTCTTCATGATTGCCCAGTTGAGCACCTGCAGAATAAATGTCATGAATTTATTTTTTTACATAAAAACGACTTTTTACGTAACGTTTTGGATTCCCATAAATTTCTGATGCACGCGTGATGAGGGAGACAGCTAAAGGAATCAGCCAAAGATCAAACCACAGCGGACATTCATGGCGTTGAACCATCACCAGAGCAGGTCTATATAGAAACGCTCCATGATAATGATATTGGATATTGGTCTTCAAAGTCGGAGTTGCAATAAGTAAAATGCCATATTTTCAAAATAGCCACTATTCACAAATTCATACCTAACATTTTTTTAAACAAAAATAAATGATAAGACTGCCCAGATGTTTAACTTTACGAATCAGATGTAATTGCAGTTTGGGTAGTATGTTTTTTTTCTTGTGTAGTATCGTCTTGTTCGCAAACAGTAAATTTTCTAGTAGTATTTGTCCGGATTCATTGTTGTTACTCGGAAGAAATGGATAAATTTTATCTAAACTATATACTTTACGTCGAGCCCCCGAGACGATATGTGTACCGTATCAAGGCACTAATCAAATACATGTGCAATTTTAATACAAAACTATAATAAAAAAGTACGGTTAGGTAAAGTTGTATCCTTAATTAACGATAAAGTCCTTAACTGCTAATAAACTACTTATTACGGACAATAGGAATATCTAATTACAACGATAAATTACCGAAGCAACAAGTACTAGATAAACCGAAGCATAGTACCTTATTTTCATCTGGTTAGGAATTTCCTCTTAGGTATAGGTACTTAATATCACGTAATATGTCGTATGTGGATATAGTGTGCACGAACTTTAAAACCGACTTCTAAATGTTATAAAAGCTTCAGTTGGAAAAATTGCGGCCGTTTTCAAATTATTTTATGACGATATATGAGTGCGATAGAAGACAATAGATATGACGATCACTAGTTGCATAGTTCGAAACACTAGTTGCATAGGTATTTACCACAGAACAGATTTTTTTTTTATTCCGTGGGTATTTACCGCCCAAGTTGACGCCTGCGCTCCCAGTTTAGTCAATCACTGAGTACATCTCGCCTGGCGTAATGTCACGAGGTCCCGGGACATTAATTGCAGTATTGATCACCTTTCTACCCCACCTGCGTGTTTTGTTTGTGTGCCCTCACTACAATATGCATTGTATGCAATACACGCTATTTTACACGTAGCGGTCAAATTTTCATTTCGTCGTCAACCTTTTTCTCTCTGAAATTTTAAATCTTTTATGCCACACGTGGCCATAAAGTGGCTTTTTCCGCACGCTGCGCGTACGGTAAAAGCCGCTTTCTGGCCAAGTGTAGACATAAAATGATGTACACAACACGGGAGGTAATAAAGAAAGCTCGATCGCATATTAAGTCCCTCGCTTGCAGCTCGGGCCGCAAACATCTGCGATCTCGGCCTTTCTTTGTATTACCACCCTAGTTGTGTAATATACTATTATGATTTTACAAGCTTTTATTTAGTTTCTCCTGTCTCGGTGTCTGTCTCTGTGTCTGTAATCAAATCATGCAAGTTCAATTTGACCCACTTCTCGATTTCTGATTGAGATTAAATTTTGCAAGAATATATGTAAACAGATGACAATGCAATATTATACAAAAAAGTACGAACGGCAATAAAAGCTTGTCTCAAAAAAACATTTTTTGACATAAACTTATTTAAAAGGTCATCATATGATATGCATTAGCCATTAAATAGGGCATTGTTTGTTTTATAATAATCCAAAGAAAAACATGCTTTCCGAGAAAAATGCTTTCGATGAAATTAACCATTCGATGTCTCGTTTTTCGGCGATTCATGGGTCAAACTCAAACCGTATGTTCTTCTTCCTACTCTTTACCTATACTTAGCTATACTATAGAAAATCTCCGTCTAAAAAAAATCTAAAAAGTAAAAAAAAATACGTTGGTACGTATTTATAGGCCTTTTATACTTGTAATATTTTGTTTGCTGGCGGGGAACTTCTGTTTTAGTACTACATGTAATAGGTGGGGACCTATTACAGGTAGTTAATAATATATTTGTAGAAAATTATTTCGTAAAAATCTCAAATTTAAAGGTCGGAGAAGCTAGTTAAAAACACTTAATAAAAATCGGTTCACCCGTTTGGGAGGTACGATGCCACAGACAGACACATACAGGGTGTTTGGATATTGAATACATTCCTTTTAAGGGGTTATAGTACAACTCATTTGCAACAAAAAAGTCATATAAGTAGTAAAAAAAAAAATAACCAGACTGCTACGGACGTATACTGCTGCATATTAGCCTCACCTAAAGAACATTAATCATTGGGAGACTTACCGTAAGTATTCGATACTCTCAGTAGGTGAGTTGTATAGCGCAATTAGATGGTGCAGTATATTTATCTACAAAATAAAACCAGTAGACACAAAATATGAAGTCCAAAACGATTTTTTGTAAACGAATCAAATTGGTTGACTGAAGTTTTATAAATACTTAATTAATTTCACTTTTGAATGAACTATGACAGTTTTCAATGAAAGCGCAAGAAAGTCTTTACCTAAGTGTTTAAGTAAATAGGTGTTTGTGATATAGGTACAAATAAATCGATAATTTCAATTCATTTATTATTCAAAACAGTAAACAAGTTTAAAGCAGTAAAATTGTTGCACTACTTACAAGTTCTTGGCGGTACAAATGTGAATTGTTATTTATTTTAAGTACCTTGTACATTACATAATTGCTCGCCAAATTTTAACTTTCACCTTTTAAATTTTTAACTTGTATTTAACAAAGTACAAAACGCTTATTTCAATTACCTACTTATTTAGTCTATAATGGAATGAATAGAATAAAACGTTAACATCTTAAGGAACCTAAATTTAGAGCCTTGTTATCTCTGAGCTGACATTGGAGTCTTTCTTTTTGTAAGAGTGCGTGGGGTATACAAAATGTTGGGAATAATATCCAGCATGGATATCACCAGAATTCTTTGTAGCACTAACTTTGCGGTAATATTCGATGGACTCTGCGCAGTCACAGGCCAAGCGACTCTCCGAGCCACTGCTCTCAAGCTGGTATTTTGGCACTACAATCAGACTCTCGGTAGATTTAGTGGGCGCACAGTGATTATGACTTCTGCCGTACGACTGGTAGTGATGAGACGTCGAGCACTGACGATGAGTGTGTTTTTCTTGAGATTGATGTTGGTACTCATGATGACTTTGTGTGCCCCGTCCGCTGTGGCTGCGGCCGTGACTCTTCGATCGACTGGCATGTTTTGCAGTCGTGTCTAGGTAGCCATATCCAAAACCATAACCACCAAAGGCTTTTGTAGTAAGGTTGTCCCACGATTTCGGTTTGACATGCTGGTGAGAGCTTTGATATTGTATCTTTGGTGAGGATTTTGCCTCAGATCGATCGTTGTCCCAAAAAAGAGTGTCACTACTCAACGAGGTACTGTAACTGGAGACCGAGTTGTCACATGGTGCAGTAGCGTTACTTGTCGCGTATGACTGCAGGCTACATTGGCTGGTTTGTGTGGACTCGGTGGCCAAGTATCGATATCGACTGGAGCACTGTCCTGTTGGACACACCTTTTTTGTACGTGTGTTCGCGAAGCCGTCCGCTTTTTGCGTTGATTTATCAACTTGTTGGTATTTCTCTTTACGTTTGTGATCCTTGGAGCATTCTTTTTTACGTCTTATTTTCTTCCTAGAATTTGGTACACAGTGCGGATCACAACAAGGACTGGCTAAGTCATAAGCTTCGAGGCTATTAGCGTCCTGATTATTATACGCGGGCATGCACGGAGTACAACTGTGGCTATGGCTGTTTCTATGTGTTTTTGAATGTTTACCACTTGCTGATTTATATTCATTATTGTGATTTTCGGAAGCTCTGCGGCATTCATTTGGAGTTTTTACAACATAATGGTGACATTCCCGTCTATTTCTAGGCGAGCCGACGGTAATGACGAAGCTACCGGTCCGTATATTGGGTTGTATGATGCAGGCTCCGTAACGTGTGTCCAGGTATTGGTACATAAATACACTATGTTGGGGAGGTTTAGCGGCGGTAACATTTTCGCTGGACAGCGTCGGCCTGCAGTACGTGCCGTTGACGCTGTCAGTCGCGTTGTTCTCCTCGTTGTCGGAAGAAACGTCCGTCGGGGAAGACTTTTTCTTTTGAGAAGGTAAGCTGTGCGTCTTCCAGTTGGAGTCGAAGAGCTGTCGCTCACGAACGGTCAATTGCTCTAATTCTCGTAATTTCGTTTGTATAGCTCGTTGTATGTTGATGTACTTGAGATGCAGCTCGACTTTGCGGACACAGTCTTCGAAGATGACGACCATGCGCATGCGGGAGTCGCAGGCGTTGATGGCGTCGACGATGGCAGCGTGGTCGGCGCGCTCCACGTCGCCGCCATTAATGGACAGGATGACGTCACCCTCGCGCATGCCTGAAGCCGCCGCTGGCCCCTCTGCCTCTACGTGATCTACATACGTTATCACCTCTATTTCTTGTTCCTAGAAGAGAATTTAATTTTTATTATATATGTATGATCCTGCGTTTCATATCAAATTCTAAATTCGCAAATAGCGAGCAGTGGCATGTCTCTCACGTGTAAATTCGCATCAATTTATGTGCTATTAGCTAGTTGTAAAACTTAAAAACACAGGTGATCGGCTGTAAAGCTGACCACAATAAATAAATAGGTTCTATACGAAATGGAAGGAGAAATTTACCTTTTTGTAGTGAATGCCGTAGCTCTGGAGTGTAAACCCATAGCTGCCATTCTTCTTCTCCACAATGATGGTCCGGCGCCGCCAGTCCTCCTCGCTCTTGCCGCCACTGCCGCCCGCGCCGCCAGCCCCCGGCCTCTCCGACTTTATTGAATCTCTTATCTGAAAAGTTACATTTTAAAATCAATTTGACCATTGCTGTGAGGCCCCTACTCTTTGTGATTCAGTCGGCCATTCTACATTCAGTACATTCCCTGCATGTTTCTGTCTCTACGAAACCAAGGGGTGTAACAACTTATCATTTATTTAAGTAATTTATTTATTACAAATTAATCAATATGAAATGGAAAATTGTGTACAGTCGTGAAACGTTTTGTTTTATCGAAGTCCATACATGACTAAGACTTGCACCGATAGTGATGAACATAAATTACTAATGTTATTTTTTTTCTATTTTAAGTTTGATTTATCTTAATTTGCTTTAAATTGTTGTTTTTTTTCCGCTAAAAATGTCTCCCCCGTATTACATAATCATCATCATGTAAAGGTTTCATTGTATCATGCTTTTAGGTATGGTGTCTTTCTTCGCTCAAACTGGCAGAATCGCTCAAAGGAACTCATTAATCGTGAATTGTGCTCCGTGTTAATCCTAAATAGCTTTATCGGAAAACGTGGTCATGATTCACCATTTACAATTCACACTATAATGAAATAAATAAAAAAATAGATGTAGGTATCATGATCAAACAACAGTATAATTATATCAGCGATAAACGTACTAACGATGTGAAATGTAAAAAGACAGATAATGAGCTTTGAAAGGTAATTTACTAGCTCAAGTAGATATATGAATGGTTATTAATTTCATTAAAATACAATATTAAGTAAAAACTAGTTACAGGATTATTATAACTATCGCCTCGAAAAAAGTATCCTTAATCGGAGGAGGCACTTCTTAACAAATCTGGAAACATCAAGTTGATAAAAGTAATGTACTTACAGAATTATCCAAGGAATCCTCCTTTGAGTCGTTGCTTAGAAGTTTTTTACCATTGCTCATACTGCTTGGGCATCTTTCACTGAGTTTCGGTGAACTCATGGCTATTCACAGAAATACGCTGGTCAGCTTCATTCAAATATTAATGTATAAATTCATAGTTATTTTGCAGTTGAACATTAGGTATCGTTGCCTTGCACGTGTCCACAAGGTTAAGAATTATTTCACTGGGGTGCGACAAATCATTAACGACCGCGCATGCGTTCCGCGGCGCGCTCTACTGTTTGTAAATAATTCAAACATTATACGTGTGCTAACAAACATAATAAATCCTACATATCATTGTAAACATCTAAAACAATCTCTTTCAAATAGGAAATAAAGGAAAAACTTCTAAGAGTTTTGTCTTGTTAATGCGTTATTTGCAAAAACCGCACATGCGCTCTTGGTTATGTCTTCTTTGTGTGAGCATAGATTTCTAAGAAAGTAATTTTATCAATATTAATTCACATTAGAAAATTATAAACTTGCCTCAATCGGGTCTATATTGGGTTGTCTAAATATTTTTGTTCTATAATTTTTTCGTTACATGTTTTTTGCATACTAACGTTTTGTCTAAAAAATTAAATGCCGAAATTTGTTTGGTCTACATTTTTTGGTTTAATATTGTTTGGTCGAAAATATTTTAAGTATAACATAAGTATGGTATAATGTTTTTTTGTCCAATATTGTATTGCATACCGTTTTTACGTCGAATTTTTATTCATCTATTATTTATTGGTGTACATACCTACTTAACACAAGTCCGAATGTAGTTTTTTTTGTAACAGCTCGTTTTTGTTGGGGGACGCAGTTCAAACCTAACCTAACCTAATTTTGTACCTAAATGGACCTTTGGTTTATGTTTTTTTTTAATGCGGCGAGGCGAGCCCCCCTTTTTCTTCGGTGTTCTCATAATTTCCTAACCTAACCTAGTTTTTGATAGCAGTTCGTTTTGTTCGAGGACGCAGTTCAAACTTAACCTAACCTACTTTTTGACAGTCGTTCGTTTTTGTTCGGGGACGCAGTTAAAACTTAACCTAACCTACTTTTTGATAGCAGTTCGGTTTTGTTGGGGGACGCAGTTCAAACACAACTCAACCTTCTTTTTGGTAGCCGTTCGTTTTTGTTGGGGGACGCAGTTCAAACCTAACCTAACCTACTTTGTGATAGCCATTCGTTTTTGTAGACAGGCGCAGTTTAAACCTAACCTAACCTACTTTTTGATAGCCGTTCGTTTTTATTAGGGGGCGCAGATCAAACCTAATTTTCTACCTAAATGAACCTTTAATATGAGTTTTTTATACTAAGCAGAGTTAATAAATAAACACCTAGTATAAACAAAAATGCTTTCAGTATTTAAAATTTAGAAAATAAATAATAGGCATAAAAATATGTAAACGTAACAATATTATGCATTTAGCCTTTTAGTAATTTAAATTTTAGATCAAAAATGCGTAGATCTAACAATATTATGCATTATGCCTTTTAACAATTTAAATTTTAGGCCAAAAATGCTTTATGAGATAAAATATGTATGTAAAAAAATATTTACTTATGCTAAAAATTAAGCACGTCATTAATTATTATACTAAACATTTTCGGCCAAAAAATTTTAGCCCATTAAATTTTAGACGATGTCAAGAGTACCCGCCTCAATCAGATGTAAAAAAACGGACAAACGCGAGTCGGACTCACCCACCGAGGGTTCCGTCTAGGTCAACGGAAAGTACCCTATAAATTTTGGTTTTCTTGAGAGTGTCGAAATATACGTTTTTTGCGGCATAAACGGCCATATCTTTTTTTACGTTAACTTTGAAGTTGTATTTTTTAAGGCTTCAAGCGGCCTAGTTTCAGTAGTTCGGTGAATTGAGTCCGGTTCAAACAATTATACAATGAACCGGACTAAAATCACCGAACTACTGAAACTAGGCCCTTCAAGGGACCGTACATCTGAGTGTAATTTTATTTTTAACTTGATACCTCCACGCGTTCCTAAAAGACATAGAAACTTATGAATTAATTCGTTAAGGTCTTGTCGCCAAAGCGTACGCCTGGGAGGATATCATTAAATGATCTCACCTACGTATATTACCTGAGATGAGAGAATGAACTTTTTCCACGATTTCCAAATTTTACAGTAAATCGAACTGAAATTAAAATTACTACGTTTGAGGACTTAGCTTGGACCCCTCCTGCTCCTCCTTGTTCCTTTTCCATCAAGAATTTTCTAGAAAATGCAATTTAATAGAGTTGTAAATTACGAGCGTGTGTGCTGCGCAATACATAGGTAAAGAAATAAACTGGACATTTTTATTTAAATAGGTACACTATTTTACATGAATCGTGTTTAGGTCATGTTTTTTAGTTGAGCGTTTTCCAATAAAAGTGTACCTACAATTCAACGGTATTGAAATATTGTCTAACTTTCAGTTGCATCACGACAATGTATTGATTTGACACTAACTTTCAGTTTCGTCACGGCCCTTAACTGCTCAAACCATGTATTTTTTTTAAATATGCTCAGTCAAAGGTGGCGCGTCCGGTAACATTTTCGTACGAACGAAGGCAATATTCCCAGAGTGCGTTTTAGCACGGTTTTTATGTGCTTTTATGGACTCCAGTGTGCTATTAACGTGCGCAGCGAAAAAACGTGCAAAAACCGTGCAACGTACAACTGTTAATTAAAAAAAATATTACTTTGATACATATTAAAACAGCTAATTTCTCAATTGACACTCAAATAAAACAAAATCTTACCTATGGTACGGTATAGGTAGTTCCACGAGAGTTGAGGTGAATGATTACACACACACACAGCTCCATGAAGTACTCATTGCAAAAAAAGTGAATGAGTAAGTAAGTAAATAAACACGAGGGTATAGTTTAAAGAAATTTTTTGGTCTATCTTGCAATTTACTGTCGAACTTGGTACAAAAAAAGAACAGTAGTTTCAAAATCACGCTGAAATTATTTCTATATCCTCCAGTATTATCTTACCGGTGGTCATTAAAAGCTGCATTGCGTTCAATCACGAATAAATACAGGCCGTAAAACTATGTGTCATCTGTCTGGGGAATTATTTTATTTTCTATATTTTTATTTGTCTTGTTTGGACGCATAGAGAGACCCTTTACATCTCTATAAATGAATTTTAAGTTTAATGTAATGTATTAATGAAATCTTATATTAACGCCATATTGTTGTAACACTCATTGGTTGAAAAGAGAAACTGGTGAGTTTCTTCCGGCGCTTCTTCTCACCAGAAGGTCAATTACCCGAAGCGCCAAGAGAAAAGAATTAGAGATGAGACATGTAAAAGAGCCCTTAAGGGCCTACTTACAGAAATAAATTATTATTTTTTTTTCTAATATTCGTCTTGTAGTCGTTAGTACCTACATTTCATTCTTGAACGCACCCTACTTCATATGTAAATACTCAAAAAACAAATGTATTTGTATAGGATTACAAAATTATTTACGTATTGAAATTTCAAGTTTTGCATGACTTGATAGGCTAAAAAGTAATTTTATGTTTAAAATTTAGAGCTTGTGGGTCTGCTAGAAGTACCTTAGAATTATGACGATCATCAGTGTTCAGTGAGTCAGTGACAAGACAAAACTAAGGAAATTTGACGTAATAGTTCTTAAACTACTAGTTCAAATTGAATGTTATTGAGAATATATCTAAGTCATATTATGCCTGGTATATCCTGCATAGCTGAAAGGGTTCTATCTTTGCCCTGAATGGCTTCGAGAAAAGCTTGCTCGACTTGGCAGGGGCACTACCGTGCCCCCAGATTCGCACTAGTCATTTTACTTTTCAGCTAGCTTTCGTACCACAGATGTACGAATATAAGGAGATCGGACATGCCGGTCGATTTAGTATGGAAACCGCCTGTCGCAAGTTCTTTAACCAACACATAGCACCAGTAATTGTAAAGACAACGCACGCACACACCTAAAGCACACACACTTGTATATCGACGCTCCTATTGCAGAATACACGCGCATCATTTCCATGTCTGAGTACGTGCGAATGAGCAGCGAGTCGTGTCAGTACGCACGCACACAACGATAATTGCGGGGACTAGGCCAGAGATACCGTGATATCGATATTGAACAATTGTCGAAAAAAGTGTCTGTCGATAATTTAATGTACCTATTGAAATATAATAAGTAAGTATAAATAAGTTCAGTCAACATCTGTCTCTGGTACGCTAGTAATTTGTTAAGTCAGTAAAATAGTTAGGCTTTGTTGTAGTCGGTAATACAATGAACTCAAAATATGATAAGGACCCTAAAGTCCTTGTACAGTTTTTTGTAATTACACGTGCGTCAACAACAATGGACATTATTGTTGCGTGTTATATTTTACACCTGGTCGACCCCAAATAATGCAATTATTACCTTTATTATTTACTACTCTCTTATCTCATTTTGCATTTTTACTGTATAGGTAAAGGCAAGCGGCTAATTGTCACTATACAGATAGAACACTATACTAACTCGACATCGTGGATCGAGTAGACTATTGGCTAGCCAACCTAACCTTATCGATCTGTTGCTTAAGTTTTAAATGGGCAGTATTTAAATTTTTTTATGAACATGTGTTCATAAACACACACATCATGCATCATTGTTCATGTGTTCATGTGTTCACTAAGGCTTTGAATTGTATGGCATATATTACATTTTGCCCCCCGCGTCGCCCGCGTAGAGATTACGTATATTCCTTTAGAAATAAAAAGTATCCTATGTAGGATACTTTTTATTCCGAAAAAAAACGGTTTCTAAAGGAATATACGTAATCTCTACGCGGGCGACGCGGGGGGC
Source organism: Eudemis profundana (assembly GCA_947034925.1). Classification (NCBI taxonomy): domain Eukaryota; kingdom Metazoa; phylum Arthropoda; class Insecta; order Lepidoptera; family Tortricidae; genus Eudemis; species Eudemis profundana. The sequence goes on from OX344794.1 coordinate 37,267,423, forward strand.
AAAATGTAATATATGCCATACAATTCAAAGCCTTAGTAAACTTAGGCATACAATATTTGATTTATACCACATAAAATACTAAAAACAAAATAACTCCACAATTAAATTGAATTATGTATTTTCTATACGTTTAATCGCCAGTTTAAATAGCTAAAGGTATTACTAGTACGATTAAAAAAAGTATGTAGCAAGAGAAAAGGGATTACCTATTTTGCACTAAACATTATTTTAAAATATCGAAATTAACTCAAAAGAGTTTTTTATCATTAGCATACGTACAAATCATTAGCTAAACAATTACACAACATTTATACTTTATAATTCATAATATTATATTAAAGACAGTATCCATCCCTTCATTTTTAATATATTTTTAGCATCCACTAATCGTAGGCTGGTTTTATCGATACGTGGTATAGGTGCCGCGCAGCACTATCCGCAGCGCACATTACGGAGCACATCGCTGCTGCACTATGAGAAACTTTGTCACTGAGTGTATCGTTTTGTACCCCGTTCATTGCGGCGTAAACACTGTGCTTTGTAATAATGTAACTTGTAGAACAGCAATGTAATAAAATATATTAAAAGAAAACATGTGTAAGCTTACATGGATACAAGTCGGAATATTACGTTGAATTCATGGTTTTATTAGAAATAAATGGTATTTTCCTATGAAAAATGATCCCATTGGTGTGGAAATTAATCAAATCACTGCGATGTTTGCAAGTAATTATTGCACAACTCGGCATTTTGGGAGAAAACAAAATTTTCTCTGTGATCAGCACGCGGGCACACTCGCTAACAACGGACGGTGTACTGGCGGCAGAGTATGCACAATGAGCTTACAGCTGCGACACGGTCGCCGGCGGCTTGTCCTCTCTCTAGTATTCTATGCTCTGAGTTTCGTACCCTACAGAATGCATTAATATTTGCAAATAAATCAACTATAAAGTAATATATATATATATATATATATAGATTGCTTTTTTATGTTCAAATGTAATTAAATTATTGTATGGCCCTTCCCAAAATAGTTTCAACCGATGCCACGTTTTTGTTTCAACGACATTTTTTTGCCAATGTAGTAAAAAAAGTTGTTTGATACACATGCGGAAGTGTAATTTTCACTCGTCCCGAAATCTTGACCCTCGCCTCGCGGCTCGGGCAAAGACACCACGGGGCTCGTGAGAAATGACATACTTTCCGCACTTATATCAAACAGTACTATTTCAAAAGCAAGTTCTTTTCCATAATTTGTTTCTTTTCCTATTTTTCTGCAGTTGCTCAATTAATAGCAAAATTTTATATTTGCCAAAAGTGATTGAATTGATCAGTTACTTTGACTTATTTGCGACAATTATTATAGTTCAAAACGTTTTTCCTAGTTAGGTATACTCGTATATGTAAGTATTGAAAAAAAAACGTAGGTACGTATTTTTCATATACGAGCGTGATTTCAGATGGGAGTGCTCTGGCAACACTGCACGAATGGTGACATAATATTCAAGGCCGAACGTCAAGTTATTTTAAAACACGTAGACAAATGTACAGATATTTTATTTTCGGGAAATTCATGAAAAGTGCTAGGTATATTGTAACTCTAAATACTCACTATATTTCTATTACTTACTTTTAGTATTAAAAAAAAATAGGTAATGTACGAGGGGCGTTCAATAAATTCTCGGTATATGAATGAAAACAAACAAATACGATAAGTTTGATATTTTTTATTTTTTAATATACTCCCCCCCCCTATGTCGATACACTTAAAAGATCAAACTATTTTTTCTTTCATCCCTCATAAATATATTTTTTATCTTTGGTGTCAAAATGCTCCTCCACTGCTGCTTTCAAGGCTTCATCGTCAGAAAATCGATTTCCACGCAGATCCTTTTTAAGATTGGGTAGGTAACAAAAAGAAGTCGCTGGGGGCTTAGTCCGGACTAAAACGGTGGATGAATAATAGTTTCAAAACCAGATTCCAGAATGGCCGCCTTGGCAATATGAGCAGTATGCACAGGGGCGTTGTCATGCAGAAGCAGAACACCTTTGGTTAATTTTCCTCCCTCTTTTCTTTGATTGCATCCCTTAATTGACGTAGAATGTTAGCGTAGTACTGTCCTGTTATATTTACACGTTTTTCTTTATAATCTATCAGTAATATTCCTTCACAACCCCAATAGAAACGGCACAGCGCAATAAAATCAGAACAACAAGCTACACGCATATCTTTTTGAAGCTGTGTCAGCATTCGCTCATAGTGTTCATGTTTGTTCGGCAATTGTAGAAAAACTAAAGAACATATCGATTCGATATTAACTTTTTTTTGAAGTCTATAAATGACTCTTAGCGGCCAGTAACAAAAAAAATACTGAAAGAGGTTGCAAGATATTAATACCGAGAATTTATTGAACGCCCCTCGTACCTATACTGAGATAGAATATCAATGGGGATGTGGACTAATGTTGAATTTTACATCATATAATATATGTTGAATATTAGTCATATGGATTGGAAAATACTAAATTATTATAATACAGAAGAAATAAACAAAACATTTATAAAAGTTATATAGTTATGAAACTACAAAATTTTAAAAAATGACGAATTTTTTTATCGTCTCAAAGAAAAATAAAAGTTAATTTCGGAATTCTAAAATGATACTGAAAAATAAATCTATGATAACATGACGACTATGTTCTTAAACGCACTTTTTCATGCTCAAAATGACAAATTGTTATTTTTGGCATACAGACTTAGTACAGCGGGGACACATGATGACGTCACATAGTGCGTCCGTTTTGTATGGGGCGTTTTTAACGTTTGGTACGATCGGCTCTTTTGATTGCATTTTGTGGCTGTTATAGTAATCCAAGTGTAGGAGCTATGGGTCTATATTTGTTTCTCACAAATAGTAGAATCGATTTACATCAGAAACAAAATCCAGTCCACATGCAAGCCAATAGGATAAGTACCTATTTGTTGTGATAATGAATTTCACAATATAAGGAAGACGTCCGAGAGCTTGTCCCAGTAATTGCGATCTTGAATTATATGTCATTAGCAAAAGAGGTGACAGCAGGGTGTCAACTATTGGGAATTAGTGTGTCAACAGGAAACCAGAAAATGAGGTGCAATTCATCCATCTCTTTGAATAAAATCTACGGATCCGATCTAATGACTAATTAAACGAGTGCATTCGCGATGTTACTCATATTGCCTAAATATTATAAAATGGTTTTGGTTCTATTTATTGGAAGACGTTTTTTCAGGTGCTTTAACGAGGGTGTTAATTTTGGCATAACGCACGACAGAGGTGTTAGGTATCGGCACAGGGACGGAGGCCAGGCTGGTGTTGAGCCCCACCAAGTCCGGCAGCCCTATAGACTTCAGGCCTACTTCTGGCGGTATCAGGGACGTCTCCTTCACGACTTTGATCGTTGGGCTAGCGGCACTGGAGTTATCCGCCGATCGCCTCAAGAGACGCATGTACACACTACGTTCCATACCGCTGTGATCGTCCGCACCAAAGTTTTCGTAGTAACGTGACTGACCAGAATTTTCTGAAACCATGAAAAATATTATAAGTATAAAATTAGATCACCTTCTTCTAGCTTCTTTGTTGTACTCCAAATATTATTACCTAAAGAACTTATACACCGTGGGCCCGTATAACCCGACCAACTTTAACCATAGATTCTAACAACTATTAGAAGTAAAAAAAGTTATGTGACGTATAGTCGATTAACGCTTACTTTCCGAGATATTCATAATTTTTAAAATAAAAACTCCCAAGTGTGTAACAAGCCCTAATAAATGTGACTAAGATACTTTTACTGATTGTTTTAAATCCTTTAACTAAACAGCAATTAACCTTCGCAGTATTAGATGGTAAGCGATTACAAAGCCAAAATATTGACCTTTCGTTTCCATGTTAGCTTTTTTTTTCCTTTTTAATAACTTTTCCTCCAGTAAGGACATGTTTATAACGAGGAACTGAATTTATTGATTTATTTTGTTCCATAAGACTATTAATGTAAAATGACTAAAATTCGACCTATGTTGATATCGTATTCCTGATGGTAATTACTAGTAAATAACGTTACTTGTACCTAATACCATCAGGAATACGTGGTTAAAGTTGGTCGGGTTGTACTGGCCCACGGTGTATACGAATAAAATTAGCTATATCGTCATTAGTGTCATTACTTTGAAAAAAAAAATAACACGTATCTGACACTGACTCCAGGTAAAAACGCAGTAAGTGTGTATGACGTTCGTATGTAACTTTTGACGTTTTACTCTACGACGTTTTTAGATACGTTTTTGTTTTTTTTTTCAAAGTAGGGACGACATTTTAGTCGCTCGTGCGTGCCCAAAATACCGCATTCCCGAAATACCAGATTTTTCAAAATACCAGATTCTCGATTAATGAGATTCCTGTCTTACCACATTCCTGTTACACTAGATTATAAAATAGTAAGTTACCCAAGGATCTAAATTACTTTGTTGGATATATTATTTTGGGAATCTGGTATACGGAGAATCTGACGTATCGAGAATCTAGTATTTTAAAAATCTGGTATTTAAGGAGCGATTTTAGTCTTAAGGTAGTATAATTTTAATTTTCTATTCTTTTTCTTTTTTTCTAATTATAATATTTTTAAACGATTATAATATTTTTTTTATACTGATACTGATAAACGGTATTGGCAAACCCCGTTTTATTGAACGTTACGTCAATATAAGACACGCCCTTATTCTACTCTCACGCATTATAGGATACCGAAATAGATGGATAGGTATTAATACTTTGTCGCGGGTGTCAGGCTGACAATTTTGCTAGCTCTTCTGTAGATATTTTCAATAAACCCTGATTATATACCTGATCTTTTAACTGTAGGAGGTTTTTTTCCAGATGTTATTTGATCAAGAACAGCCAAAGGAGGGCTCGCGTCCGAGGGAGAGCTGAGCTGGACGGGGGCTAGAGCTACGGCGCTCTGTGCAGTCACATTTGTCATTAACGGAGCTGGAATAGCGCCGAAGTCCACATTAGAACCATTGCTGTGGTAAAATGCTAAAGCTTCTTGATTTCCTCTGAAACAAAAGTAAATATATCCAACAGTAGTTAGATTCATGTTTTACTTAACGGCCTGTGATATGAGTTTAAGTATAAGTGTGTAAGTCAAGTACAACTTACGTCATATTAGCGATCTCGTCATCTGATTTGTTGGTAATTATTCCCACTTGATATACCGTGGCGTGAATCACATACCTGAAATGTGAAAACACTAAATATATCCGTTATGACTGTACAGTGTGTGATGTCTATTCCCCGTAGATATGACTGCTTTGATTGATGCGATATTGGTTTATGGATGATGGAACCAGTCGCCGGATTCCCCAAAAACTAGAAAGAATATGCATTTTGGTTGTTCACTCATTTCGAATGTACAACGGTTGTACGACTGACGTACACTGACGTACGCGACGTACACACTGATGTGCGTTAGTTACATCAGTGTGTAAGTCGCGTACCTACGTCAGTGTCCGATGCACCTTCTGCAGTGGCAATAAGAACTTCGTACCATATTTATGAAACGATTTATACGATACAAAAAAAACTGAAAAAGAAATTACTTTATCGAGATTTATAGATTAAGTAGCTATATGCTTAATAAATTAGGAGGGTCCGGTCGCAGCATATAAGGTAACCATCGGTAAAATGATAAAAATGTTGGTTCATGTGATGGAGGGTGGTGAAAAAGCTGTCGCAAGATTAATCAAACAAATAATACACAGAGTCAAGCTAAATAAACTGTTTCAAAAAGAAATATAACAAACTAGAGAAGCTTGTCTTTTTTGTGAAGTCGTTTATAATGCTGTATTTAAACGACTTCACAAAAAGGTTTGGAACTTTGGACCAAGTTGGATCAAGTTTCTTTATACACTCCTGTGTTCATTACTTTATTATGTACCTAAGGCATACAATAATAAGTAAAACAATAATAAACTTACAAATCATTGGTAGAATTAGTAAGATTTGACACCGGGACCGTATTCTCTCGACCCAGAATAGCGGGAAACCAGAAGACACCAAGAAATACCTTTTAAATAATTTACAATATTGTATTACTTGTATAAGGTATACAGTCTACCTTACCCTTAAATAAAAAACCGGCCAAGTGCGAGTCGGACTCGCGCACCGACGGTTCCGTACAAACTCGTCAGTAGATACATGAATAATTCAAGAAAAACTGTATGGTGGGACGAACTTAACTTTGCTCTTGCAAAACTGTTGTCCCCACCCCCCATATGCCGCGGTTAGTTTAGAATAGAATTTCTGGAAAACGCTGCAGTTTAGGGAAACCGTTTTATTTTTCCTGTAATATTTAGGATGATATTAATAATCGATAATTATTACAGATTTTTCTGTTCAGTAACTTCGAAGACAATCGGGGGAATGGTGTTTTTGGTAAAGTTTTTCGTCCTAATTCAAACAGTCTATAATTAAGAAAAAAACCTAAAAATAGATTTCTAATCTACAAATCAAGCTGTTTCATTTGATACCCCACTTGATATAATAGCCCAACTTTAAATATTAAATTTTCGACCTCCCATTTGGACCCCTTTTAAAAAAAGTAAAAAAAAGTACCTATAAGAGATTGTTTACATCCAGTAGGTTCGAGTTAGTGACTTTTCAAACTATTTCAAATCGATAGCAGCAGTAGTTCCTGGGATATCTGACTGTGACAGACGGACAGACAGACAGAGTCGCACCATAAGGGTTTTTTTTCCATTTTGGTATGGAACCCTAAAAACCTATGGCACGCTTCTTATATCATGCAAGTTCTCTTTTTAATGAACTTTCCATTGTTAATCATTATGTTATTATGTTATCAATATCATTGTGAATAAATGAATTTCATTACATAATAATAATAACCGTCTTAGCCCTACCCCACTGCCTGTGGCACCTTAGATTAGATTTTTTTATGATTCTTTTATACTTTGTGTCAGTATTTATTTCTTTTATAAAAAAAAAACTATATAAAAATACACAGGTTTTTAGTGCTTAACCGAAGGAATTTAAATAAGTGTATGTTTCACCGTGTAATCTTGTAACCATAGAATCAATAAAATAATGGAACAGAGCAATTATTTTCATGCATTGGTGTTTTATTCATTGCATTATCATTTAAATTCATGTATCTTTAATATACCTAATAGCCGATTATTTCTACTAACATTTATAGATATAATATTACTTATTTTATGAGGTAGATAAAATATTTATAAATCCTCACCAGAGAGGCGTCCATGTCGCAACTTGCACTTGATTAACATATGAATATTATCTGCGTGTTGATTTATATATGTACCCGCGTTGCATTGCCACTATCGTCATTAGTACCTTTATGTTATTCCGAGGCGCAAATCATAATTAGCGTATTTGGTGCTACAATTTTTTCCTGAGACTTCTCTATATCTCCACCACATAAGTTTTAGTATGTAAACATGTGTGCGTTCAATATGCTTCCATCGAGAGATGACCAGAAGCTGCAAAACTGCATACACTCTCATGTCACACAAACACGATGCACCCGGGGCATTATAGAACCTAATCTCAAATTACCCTTTACACAATACACCCTAATGTCAATAACATATATCGTCATATAAACATAAATTCAAAATAACCTAATGTCCGAATACCTGAGTCCCAAAATACCTTAAAACCAAAACGACATTATCCCTATGATGTACTATTTCCGCAATCACCTAATGTCATAAAAGCCAAATATCAATACGAGGTTTTCCCATAATACACTAATCCTAAAATACACCATTCGCCAGGACCGGGACTAGCGACCTGGTTCGACCCCAGGCGCCCCCGGCCCCCACCTAGTCCGATTTTTGCAACAGCCTTCAAAAAGTTTGTCAGGCTTAAAAAAAAAGTCTCAAAACACCCTAATTTCTTTTGGGCCTAATTCTACAATACCTAAAAGTACCTATGTACAAGTGAGGCGTGCGTAGCAGACTTACATTTAAATAAAAAATTTGCTATTATAACCAGTTCATCCAGAAAACTGGATTTGTAAGTCAGTGGCGTGTAAACGCCGTGACGTACTCGCCTGTAGGTACATAACTTTCTTTTAAGTATTGTAGAATTATTAAGACCACGAGAATTAAGGGTGTTTTGAGAAAGCGTATTTTGAGACTAGTGTATTTGGTGAATGGTGTATTGTAGGGCTACTGTATTATGGCAATACCTCGTATTGATCAATGATCACTGGCCTTTATGACATTAGGTAATCTCGGCAGTAGTACATAACCGAGATAATGTGGTCTTCGGACATTAAATTATTTTGAGTTTATATTTATATAACAATATGTGTTATTGACATAAGGATGTATTGTGTAATAGGGTTATTTGAGATTAAAGAAAGATTAAACCAGATCGAATAAAAGATGTTTTCTGAATACCCTTCCGCCACATGCGAATAAACACATACTTTCTACTACTTTATTATAGTCACGACATGGAAGTTTACGTTGAAACTTGAAAACATAACGAGTAATAAAGTTTTCGATATAAACGTTTATAACAAACAAAGTACATATTCAAGATAGTTATGCATTGAAAGTTAATTTCGAAGCAATTAACTTTTCTCACAAATTCAACTGAATTTGAACATTAACACGTTCCCTGTCCCGGTGCCCCCAATGTGGGGCCATGAAGGTTTCTTTCAGGAGTCCGTGCGTCCACTATGTATGGGGTCACTTCCACATACTGATTGCACAGTTGGGACTTGTGACATTGTCCGATAGTTATGTATGGGGACAGTTATCTGGACAAATAAATCAGCAAAACTGCAATTAATTTGACGTCTGGGGCCGAATCTCCATATTTACTCGTACATGGCTATTATACCTTTTCATGTTTGCTCGCGCATCATCGTAAAAACTGCTGGATCAATTTCCATGAAATTTGGTATACAGGTATATTATGGCCCCGGTACTTTTTATTCAATTTATTTTTATTTTATTTTACCTCCACGAAAGTTGCGAGCGGGTCCAATAGTATTAAAATAATAATAAAAAACCGGTCAAGTGCGAGTCGGACTCGCGCACCGAGGGTTCCGTACAAACTCATAAGTAGATACGCGAATAGTTCAAGAAAAACTGTATGTCGATTTGTTTAGAAGAAGCAAATAAATATATGTTATGATTTTTGCAAATTTCTAAAAAACATTGCAAGTTAAAACAGTTATATTTTTCCTGTAATATTTAGAACCTGACGTGTAATGATTCTATTTAATAGCAAGGACGATTAAATCAAGAGGACTGTCATTCTCCATTCGAAAAGCTGTTCCCCGAATTTACAACGCCATCTATGTATAAGCTTGGTAAAATAATTATTTACAATTTTTCAACTTTGCAAACGTGACATAGTATTTAAATGTTAGAATTTATTTATTATTAGCTGTTTACGAACTAATTGTTGTTCAATTATAACATCGTTAAATCCCCTAGCGTGAAACAGGCCATCGCTTAGTTTTGCTACTCTCCGCTAGATGGATTAATGGATGGATTAAGTTTATGTAAATTTCTAAAAAAGTATTAAAGTTAGGAAGACCGTTCTATTTTTCCTGTAATGTTCAGGTTGATATTGATAATTAGTAATTATGACACATTTTTCTGATCAGTAACTTCGGAGATAATAGGGGGGGAATGGTACATAAAAATGTATAAATCAAAAACTACTTAATTAAGAAAAAAAAAATAAAAATGGTGTTTTAATCTACAAATTAAGCCCTTTCATTTGATACCCCGCTCAATATAATAGCCCTACTTTCAATTTTAAAAGTCCCATTACGGAGCCTTTTAAAAAAAAAGTAAAAAAGGTACAAGATATTTTTTATGTCCAATAAGCTCGGGTTAGCTACTTTTAACAGTATTCCAAATTTCAAATCGATAGCATCAGTAGTTCCTGAGATATCTGGCTGTGACAGACGGACAGACAGACAGACAGACAGACAGACAGAGTCGCACCATAAGGGTTCCTTTTTTACCATTTTGGTACGGAACCCTAAAAAACAAGCTACGTTTTGTATGTAGAGGCGAGTTAAGAAGAGTGTAGAGAATTTCGTAGAAGTAAATAATCCATCGTTACAAAGTGGATGTTATTTTGTTCGTTGCTCTTTTGCAAATACTAGTTACCAATTTGCTGTGGGTGTTATATTTCACTTACGTGTAAAATCATTTAAAACTTCGCCAATATTTTATCGTATCACAAACTCTCGTTGTTACTGAATCGCGTGATTCTAATTTTTAATTTGATCTTTCTTCTCTATGAATATCACAACTGCGCTGCGCATTTGCCGCGTAAAAATATAACGTAACTCATTGAATTTCAGCACAGGACAAGAGAAACGAGTCGTGTGACAAGTGAACTCGCGTCTAACTAGACGCTAGCTCGCCTGTACATGTACAAGTCTGATTAGGCTCGGGATTTTAAAGTGTTCAGCCCGGTGTCCAGGGGACATGTTCGGGTATCAATTACAGGCACAAAGGTAGGTACTTACCCTTTGACCGGGAATGGAAGATCGATCACGCGTAAACCGTTGAACTGATTTAGATGAAACGTGGCACGCAGATAAACCAAGTCCGACTCGGTCGAATTGATATTTATTCGAGATGATGGACGATTACATTACGGAACATATTTAAGAAGTAGCACTAGGAAACCAGCTGTCAATTTAATTAAAACCGAAGGTATAAATATATATTCTTCAAACTAGCTTTGCAATGAAGATTACTCCTGTATATTTAAAAGTTTTGATCACTACAAGCCGGCTCCTTCGTCAGATAAGCTCGATGGTCTTATAATATTGCACTGTCACTAAAACTAAATAAGCATGCCAAAAATGCACTAAATCGGTAATAGCAAGCGATTAAAAATTGCTTGGTAATTTTGAAACGGAGAACATTAAATTAAGCCAAATTGCTAGTAAAACAAAAGCTTGAAACAAGTAAAAAAGCCACATTTTAAGCGGATCATGCGTTGGAGATTTACGATACTTGAACAAGCTTCAAACCCGTTGCTTAGCAGGGTTTCTGCCCCAAATATAATAGAATATATAAGGTCCTAATTTATTAGTTGCAGATATTTTTACAGCTGATAGTACTCGGTCTCTGGAGTATATTAAAGCATGAAATATTATAGCTTTTACGATGTTTTTTTGGAGAAAAAGGAAAAACAAATTTGCTACGTAATAACACCCTGTTAATGTGATTACTAAATGAAAACTCATTGTACAGATTCTAGTAGCTCTTTTACGTACCACTTAACTGTAACTGTCACGTCGTCCCATCCTAATGACATTTGCAGTTTTCCCGCCGAACCGTTACGACATTTACGACAAACAATTGTTGACATGACAGATAGTGTTATTTTATTACTTATTGTGACATGTGATAATGCACATGGTGATTTTTTTTAGTCGAAATTATAATTAATTTTTTTGTTAGGTAAATGAAATCAAAAAAGTTATATGAAAAGATTTCTTAATTTCTATTTAAAGTTAATTATTTTAATGTAAAGTATAATGTGTTAAAATATCTGCAACTAATAAATTAGGACCTTATATACATACTTATACCAAAATTCTCTCTACTCCCTATTAGTCCTGGATTGAAAGATGAGGTAAGTGGTGTAATATGTAATGTCCTAATTAAGTAAAAGTATATTTTACACATTTGAATTATTTGTTGATATACCAATCAAATGAATTACGGTTCTGAAAAAGTTTTGCTTATCTATTGAAGATTACCTCTGGTCCGCCGCGCGGGTTGCAGGCGGCGCTGCAGCCAGAGCGCGCGCCGCCGTCGACGGATTCGCATCACCTGTTGATTTGTGACCACATCCGCCCCGTGCATCGCCATGCCAGCTGCAGTGAATCGGTTCCTCATCAATACTGGCGCATTTACCCTGGTAAGAGAATTAAATTATACAAATGCTGTGCGAATAATACTAGTAGACATCGTACATTAAAATAAAATCACGATCTTAAATTTTAATCATAAATGATTTTTAATGGCATTTAACTTTGTAAAAAGAATGTCGTTTTGAGTTTGCAACATAAGTGGCACACTTTATTGTAATAAAGTAATATCAAATAAACTTTTAATTATCGTAAAATTTTTAAACGTAACTAAAGCGAAGATTTATTTCATAAATACATAACTTAATGTGTGTTTCCCGATATGCCAGTTGTTGAGTAATTATTAGGGATAGTTTAATTTCTTCTACGAATACAGTAAAAGTCTATTATTTATTGTCTATTATCGCGTAGGAATTAAATTTTACCGTAAATTCAGGACACAGTTACGATTTTTTCAGTACAGGATGGAATTTCCAGGCAAATAAAAATTTCAGTTGTGTGTTATGTTATGGAGTAATAAATTTACCTATGTAATTAGTTGCAGCGGCTAAGTAGTAGTTTTTATGTAGATAAACAACCTACATTGTCACACACTTTTTAATAACTTGTGATAGAGCACCTTTCTAAACATATTAAGATTATTTGTCAATACTTACTTTTGTCAGTCTCATAATACAGTATACCCCGCTTTATACGATTTCATGGGGGCCCTGCCGAAAACTTGTCTTCAAGCGTATTAAGCGGGAATCAACGGAACTGGAACAGGGCACAGCGCGAAGCAGTTATCAATGAGTAGAATTTTGTGTCTACATTGAATAAAGAAGTGATCATCTAACGCTTTTAACAACTCTCTGAAACGATGCCCAGTCATCCAAACTCGAGGCTGTGCATCATATGTTACAGGAAGCGATCTTATGTTTTTGAAGCAACGTGGATTTTCCCCTTACCAATCAGAAGCAAACGTAACTTTTTCGACCAATCAGAATTAGCACAGGCCAGGACAGTCAGTCTTTTTAGGGTTCCGTACCAAAATGGTAAAAAAAGGAAACATTATGGTGCAACTTTGTCTGTCTGGCTGTCCGTCTTTTACAGCGATGTCGATTTGAAATTTGAAATAGTTTTAAAAAACGCTAAGTCGAGCCTACTGGATATAAAACAAATCTTATACCTTTTATTACTTTTTCGGGGGCCGAAATAAAAGGTTGAAAATTTCAAGTTGGGCTATTATATCAAGTGGGGTATGAAATGAAAGGGCTTAATTTGTACATTCTAAAATTATTATTATTATTTAATTATGTACTTTTTGATTTACCTAGGACGAAATATGTTAAAAAAATACCGTTTGCCCCTCGATTATCTTCGAAATGACTGAACAGATAAATCTGTAATAATTACCAATTATTAATATCATCCTAAATATTATAGGGAAAATATAACGGTTTTCCTAACTTGCACAGTTTTTTAGAAATTCGCAAAAATCGTAACGCAAACTTATTTGCTGCTACTAAACTAACCGCGACCTATGTCGATGTATGAGGACAACCGTTTTTCAATAGCAAAGTTAAGTTTGTCACGCCATACAGTTTTTCTTGTACTATTCACGTATCGGCCTAGTTTTAGTAGTTCGGTGATTTTAGTCCGGTTCAAACAAATATATATGAACCGGACTAAAATCACCGAACTACTGAAACTAGGCCCACGTACCTATCTACTTACGAGTTTATACGGAAGTTCGACTCGCACTTGACCGGTTTTTTTTTACTTGATTTGCCACCATGACAAGTTTTTTCCATGAAGACAGGTTTCGTCCGATATCAATTTAAAAAATAAACCTAATTCACCTGCATTCAAATGTTTCGCGGTTCATAATTTTGTAACAATGCAGGAGGTGTTGCCATCCATACATCAACATCTTGTTCAGCCACTATGTCCGATTCCCCACTAATTTGCTGGTATACAATGCCGTGGCGATTTTAAAAGCGATCTATCCATCCATTTGTCCGTCAAAAATCATAACATAATAAAACGTGTAAGAGCATTTCTCAAAATGTTTGTACATAAATTTGTATGGACGCGTTAACTGTCGCAAAACTTGTTAACTTTCCTATTTTGATACGAATTAATTTTAATGATCAACAGAAATATTATTGATTATTTTGCATAATTAAAATTCTATTGAGAATATTTTACCCTAATTATCCAAATAAATAAACAAAACATGAATCAAACATTAATCATCATCAAAAATATTGGTAAAAAAAATAATCAATTAAGGATCTGTTAAATGTACAAACCTTTTGAGAAATGCACGTAAACCAAAAGTGTGACGATAACGCCACCTGAAAGTGTAAAGACATTCATCCTCTTTACGTAATTAGTATTTTTCTACTCCTGTACTTTTATCTGTCTTTTACTTGGTCACGAACACTAATATAAGAACATACATAGATAATATGAGTTCAGAGAAGTCTATACTCCAGGGATCGGAACCGGTATCGAATTACCGTTTTATTTCGTTGAAATACCGTTATTTTACTTCGTTCGTGCTACAACCGGTATTTTGATGGAACGGAACGGAATATTTCGGTGATCGCTAAGTGATGAAGAACGAAATGATAACGTTCCTGATGAGAATAAAAACCGGTATTCTCGACGAGCCGCGCTCGCCGAGGGGCTCGCAGGGGTGGTGACGATGTGCGCCGGCATTTACAAGGTCAAATTCCGTGTTTTGTAGCGCGTCGCATAGCGCGATGTATTTATTTTCAATTTTTGTCGGGAAAGTTTAAATTCTGAGTGTTGAAGCGCGCGCGCTTTTTATTATAATATTGTTTGTTTTGTGATATTAAGTTTTTAAAGATGATACATAGTAATTTTTTAACTAGATTAATTATTTGCAGGTATTTCTATACTACCGAGTGACAAACAAGCATTCTGTCTACCTGACAGAACAAACTGAATGCAAAATTAAATAATACAAATAACGTTCTTCTTTTTACAATATTTTTATTGTATTTTAGGTATTTTAATTTAGGTAGTTTAATTTAGTTTTTAGGTTTATTTAGTTTTAGGAAATTTAAATTTTATCTTCTATGTATTTGTTAGTTTACTGTACTTTCTTTCAATAAAGAAGTCACTGTCAAAAAAAAAAAAAACGTTCAATCAAACTGATTGATTGAGTCAGGCGTTACTTATATTATTACCGCGTTATTGATATTTTTGTTTAATTAACGTTCAAACTCTTCAAAGCAAAAGTCAGTCTAGGGACAAAGATGTAGTGTCTGATGCACTGGTATACCTACCTAATACATACTTATATTTAATTTGGATAAATTTAATGATTAGAGGCAAGTACATTTATTTCGTCTTGACGAGTACTCTGAACCGAAATAATATCCAGGTTCTGATGATGGAGCCGGAATGTGGCCATGGGAACTCCGTAATAAAACGTCGGAACCCCATCGTGTTTGAGCTCATTTATTTTGTCTTGACGAGTACTCTGAACCAGAATGATATCCAGGGTCTGATGATGGAGCCGGAAGGTGGGCATGGGAACTCCGTAATAAAACGTCGGAACCCCATCGTGTTTGGGCTCATTTGTTTTGTCTTGACGAGTACTCTGAATCGAAATGATATCTAGGGTCTGATGATGGAGCCGGAATGTGGCCATGGGAACTCCGTAATAAAACGACGGAACCCCATCGTGTTTGAGCTCATTTATTTTGTCTTGACGAGTACTCGGAACCAGAATGATATCCAGGGTCTGATGATGGAGCCGGAAGGTGGGCATGGGAACTCCGTAATAAAACGTCGGAACCGTTAGCTTCATTTTAAATTATTTTCAATTATCCTTGACATATTATTAAATTAAAGTGTTATTATATTTTTTTATATTGTCAATCAGGTTGTACACATAAATTTCATATATTTGATTAATATAAAGTAGTTAATTTATACTTGTAATTTCGACTTGCCAAACTTTCGTACGCCAAAAGGCACATCATAGCTGTACTATATCTTACCACAACTGTCACCTTATCTTACCTATGTATGACGAAATAAATGAATTTGAATTTGAATTTGAATTTGAACCCCATCGTGTTTGGGCTCATTTGTTTTGTCTTGACGAGTACTCTGAACCGAAATGATATCCAGGGTCTGATGATGGAGCCGGAAGGTGGGCATGGGAACTCCGTAATAAAGCGTCGGAACCCCATCGTGTTTGGGCTCATTTGTTTTGTCTTGACGAATACTCTGAACCGAAATGATATCCAGGGTCTGATGATGGAGCCGGAAGGTGGGCATGGGAACTCCGTAAGTAATAAAGCGTCGGAACCCCATCGTGTTTGGGCTCATTTGTTTTGTCTTGACGAATACTCTGAACCGAAATGATATCCAGGGTCTGATGATGGAGCCGGAAGGTGGGCATGGGAACTCCGTAATAAAGCGTCGGAACCCCATCGTGTTTGGGCTCATTTGTTTTGTCTTGACGAATACTCTGAACCGAAATGATATCCAGGGTCTGATGATGGAGCCGGAAGGTGGGCATGGGAACTCCGTAATTAAACGTCGGAACCCCATCGTGTTTGGGCTCATTTGTTTTGTCTTGACGAGTACTCTAAAGTGAAATGATATCCAGGGTCTGATGATGGAGCCGGAAGGTGGCCATGGGAACTCCGTAATAAAATGTCGGAACCCCTTCGTGTTTGGGCTCATTTGTTTTGTCTTGACGAGTACTCTAAAGTGAGATGATATCCAGGGTCTGATGATGGAGCCCAAACACGATGGAGTTGCGACATTTTATTACGGAGTTCCCATGGCCACCTTCCGGCTCCATCATCAGACCCTGGATATCATTCCGGTACAGAATACTCGTCAAGACGAAAGAACTGAGCCCAAACACGATAGGGTTCCGACGTTGAATTACGAAGTTCCCATGGCCAGCTGCAGGCTCCATCATCAGACCCTGGACATCATTTCCGTTCAGAGTACTCGTCAAGACAAAACAAATGAGCCCAAACACGATGGGGTTCCGACGTTTAATTACGGAGTTCCCATGCCCACCTTCCGGCTCCATCATTAGACCCTGGATATCATTTCAGTTCAGAGTATTCGTCAAGACAAAACAAATGAGCCCAAACACGATGGGGTTCCGACGCTTTATTACGGAGTTCCCATGCCCACCTTCCGGCTCCATCATCAGACCCTGGATATCATTTCGGTTCAGAGTACTCGTCAAGACAAAACAAATGAGCCCAAACACGATGGGGTTCCGACGCTTTATTACTTACGGAGTTCCCATGCCCACCTTCCGGCTCCATCATCAGACCCTGGATATCATTCCGGTACAGAATACTCGTCAAGACGAAAGAACTGAGCCCAAACACGATAGGGTTCCGACGTTGAATTACGAAGTTCCCATGGCCAGCTGTAGGCTCCATCATCAGACCCTGGACATCATTTCCGTTCAGAGTACTCGTCAAGACAAAACAAATGAGCCCAAACACGATGGGGTTCCGACGTTTAATTACGGAGTTCCCATGCCCACCTTCCGGCTCCATCATTAGACCCTGGATATCATTTCAGTTCAGAGTATTCGTCAAGACAAAACAAATGAGCCCAAACACGATGGGGTTCCGACGCTTTATTACGGAGTTCCCATGCCCACCTTCCGGCTCCATCATCAGACCCTGGATATCATTTCGGTTCAGAGTACTCGTCAAGACAAAACAAATGAGCCCAAACACGATGGGGTTCCGACGCTTTATTACTTACGGAGTTCCCATGCCCACCTTCCGGCTCCATCATCAGACCCTGGATATCATTTCGGTTCAGAGTATTCGTCAAGACAAAACAAATGAGCCCAAACACGATGGGGCTCCGACGCTTTATTACGGAGTTCCCATGCCCACCTTCCGGCTCCATCATCAGACCCTGGATATCATTTCGGTTCAGAGTACTCGTCAAGACAAAACAAATGAGCCCAAACACGATGGGGTTCCGACGTTTAATTACGGAGTTCCCATGCCCACCTTCCGGCTCCATCATCAGACCCTGGATATCATTTCGGTTCAGAGTATTCGTCAAGACAGAACAAATGAGCCCAAACACGATGGGGTTCCGACGCTTTATTACGGAGTTCCCATGCCCACCTTCCGGCTCCATCATCAGACCCTGGATATCATTTCGGTTCAGAGTATTCGCCAAGACAAAACAAATGAGCCCAAACACGATGGGGTTCCGACGCTTTATTACGGAGTTCCCTTGCCCACCTTCCGGCTCCATCATCAGACCCTGGATATCATTTCGGTTCAGAGTACTCGTCAAGACAAAACAAATGAGCCCAAACACGATGGGGTTCTGACGTTTTATTACGGAGTTCCCATGCCCACCTTCCGGCTCCATCATCAGACCCTGGATATCATTTCGGTTTAGAGTACTCGTCAAGACAAAACAAATGAGCCCAGACACGATGGGGTTCCGACGTTTTATTACGGAATTCCCATGCCGACCTTCCGGCTCCATCATCAGACCCTGGATATTATTTCGGTACAGAGTACTCGTCAAGACGAAACAAATGTACCTGCCTCTAATCATTAAATTTATCCAAATTAAATATAAGTATGTATTAGGTATAACAGTGCATCAGACACTACATCTTAGTCCCCAGACTGACCACCCATGTGTAATCTTTTGCTTTGAACAGTTTGAACGTTAATTTGTTCTATCAGGTCGACAGAATGCTTGTTTTTCACTCGGTAATATAAATTAAAATTATACCTACAAATAATTAAATACACTCACGAACAATGAATTCTGGTCATTTCCTATTATAATTGTCCTTAGAAAATGACCCGAATTAATTGACCGTGAGTGTAATTAATCTCGTTATATGTATACCATATACCAAATACATCGCGCTAGACACTTGCTATAGTATTTTATGCAACAGTTGTATAAGAAGGTTCAAAAAATGCGAATTGCGTGAGTTGCGATACGAGCCGCGAATGCGGCGAGTATCGCAAATAGAGACGCAATGAGCGTTTTTTGACTTAATTATACAACGTTGCATACAATACTTTTTCTACGACAGGTTTTAAAATTATAAAATACAAACAAGGCATAACCTGCAAAGAAGGCAAATATGACGTATGACTGTCAGTATGTGTCTATGGTAAACTTTTTATTTTTTAAATGAAGTTGACACGCAGTGAATATATTAAAAATACTTTTGTTTTTATGTTGGCATCAATGAATTTAGTTCAGAAAGTTTTGTTTTTCTTAAAAGCCGTAGGATTTTAATTGTTTGTTAAGTTGGTAGTTGTGCATTTTTACCGTAAAGTTAAAATTGAGCGCTTAATCCTTGACCTCAGTTTAACCTAGATTTAGAAGTCTGTGGTTGCTAGCAATAACGTAAAGTGGCTATAACGACACTAGTGCTGTTATGGGGAATAGAGTATAGACTTCTCTGAACTCATATTATATATGTTCTTATATTAGTGTTCGTGACCAAGTAAAAGACAGATAACAGTACAGGAGTAGAAAAACTAAATTATCTACGAAAAATGGTTAATTGTCCGAAACTACTTTTATAATCCGATTATTCCGAATGAATCCGTAACAAAACAACACAACAACCTAAGCAACGCACAAAAGCAAAAAATACAAAATCATTGTGCGCAGCATACCGAAAAACAAAATATCCCGCAGGCAAACTCAAGGTAAAATTAGAAATAGCAACTCGTTCTATCTTGTTACGCAACGAGAAAAACGTTTAATTTCGTTCCACAGAAACGGAACTTAGTAAAAAACGTTATCGCAAAAGAACGGTTCTTTAACCGGTGATCACAAACAAAAACCAGAACCTTTCCGTTCTCGGGTCAATGAACAAAACCGGTATTCTACTCGGAACGGTTTCCGATCCCTGCTATACTCTATTCCCCTTAAAATAAAAGCATTAGTGTTTTTAAAGTCTCTAAAAATACTGCTAGCAGCCACAGACTTCTAAATCTAGGTTAAACTTAGGTCAAGGATTACGTGTTCAATACTAACTTTACAATAAAAATACACAACTACCAACTTAACAGACAAATAAATTCCTGCGGGTTTTAAGAAAAACAAAACTTTCCTAACTAAATTGAGCCTACTTATTCAACTGTTGCATAAAATACTATTATGCAACAGTTGTATAGGTAAAGTAGGGTTAAAAAATGTGAATGGCGTGGGATTGCGATACTAGCCACCGCGGCGGCGAGTATCGCAAATAGAGACGCCATGAGCGTTTTTTGACTTAATTATACAACGTTGCGTACAATACTTTTTCTACGACTAGGTTTTAAAATATAAAATACATAATTAAACATAGTGAGCAAATAAAGTAAATATGACATATGACTAACAGTATGTGTCTATGGTAAACTTTTTTTTAATTTGAAGTATACTCGCTAGTTACACGCAGTGACGGCATTAAAAATACTTTTTTATGTTGGGATCAATGAATTTAATTCGGAAAGTTTGGTTTTTTTTTAAAAACCGTAGGAATTTAATTGTTTGTTAAGTTGGTAGTTGTGCATATTTATCGCAAAGTTAGAATTGAGCGCTTAATCCTTGACCTAAGTTTAACCTAGATTTAGAAGTCTGTGGCTGCTATCAGTATCGTAATGTGACTATAACGACACTAGTGCTGTTATGGGAAATAGAGTATAGACTTCTCTGAATTCATATTATGTATGTTCTTATATTATTGTTCGTGACCAAGTAAAAGACAGATAAAAGTACAGGAGTAGAAAAAATACTTTATTGACCACTTTCGGCTAGCATAAACCATAAAGTTTGCAACTGTAACATGTCTTTATTGTGTTTTGTTGAGTTTAGTATTTATAAAACTTAAAATACCTACTCATATTTGACGAATTGGCAAAATAGGCGCATGTCAGACGACGGCGTAAAAGTAAATACCTGTAATTGTACTTGCACAAAGCAAATATTCTATTGTGCTTTATTATTCGTGGAACCCTGCTGGAACATAATATGAGCATTTTAAAATTTTCAAAATAAAGAACGTAACATGCCATGAGCGTCTAATACTAGAATTGTGCTTTTATAGTGAGCAAAATTTTTGCACTATGTTTTTAAAGAACCTTATTTTTTAAATGGGGCTTAAAGTCATTTATTTGAAATAAAATAAAAATAGCAAAACACAGATTTGCCACATCCACAACGCAGTTTTTAACTATGTATATGATACAATGACCCACTTGCAAAAAGTACATGTACTTAGTCAATTATTTAATACATGGTGTAAATTAATATACTCGTAATAGTAAGTACTTGTACCTAGCAGAAATCAGTAGAAGGTTTTTTTTCTGTTCAAATTATTATATTTGCCGTACGTAACTATGTATATATTTGGTGAATTCTTACAATATATTAAACTAAAATGTGTATGGTAACACAGGTATTTATACTATTCAAATTAGGTCGAACTTACTGATTGGGTGCGTAATGTTTACTTTCCGTAAATATAAATTAATTTGTGGTAATTGTTGTGGCCCTTGCAATGCGAAATGTAGCGAGCGAAATTACTCTTCCTCATGTTTCTGCCAAATAGTAATTGAATGCAATTAAGTGGACTTGTAATTAATTGTGAATTGTTCAATAAACATTAATATAATATATGAGTTAAGTGTACCATTCAATGAAAAATATTATCAATAATAATTATTTCATATGTAATGCGTCGATTAGAGTCTCATGGGAATATACTACAATCTAATACTAAAATATTTTACATCTATAGATTATATTTTTTATCACTTTGGAGAGTTTCTTGTCACTGATAACATACTCTGTTGAATACCACGCTAATGATACGGCGGCAGAGCTGAGAGTCATCCGTTATCTCACTGAGCCATTTTCATGAACCTGAGCACTAAACGTTTAACAGTTGCTAGTCGGACGTTTGCAGGAAAATGGTAAAACGCTTGCATAATATGTTGTAGATACCTTAACTGAAGTGGATAGACGCCGCTGCTCCATTATCTATTTACATGGGCCATAGACAAATTAGGAATGTTTTACTAGTGTCCGTTTGTCTATATGTTAACGCCATTTTATTTGGAAATTATATCGTTGTAACTTAGTACCGTTGTAACACTACCCGCTGCAAAGCTGGTGAGTTAATCTTTTGTAGAAATATCGATTTATTTTGCAATTAAAAAAATATACAATAGAAGTTCATTGATTGAAATTGCTTTTAAAAAATAAGACGTGCAGTGCGTCCAGCTGGAGTAAAGCATGTATTTTTTCTGGTAAAACTGGTTGCCGTTGCCATTTCCGTGTAGAGAATGGCGGCGTGACCTCCAGAAAAATGTGACTACCTAGAAAAGTTTCCGAAATAATGGACAGCCCGCCTAAACGGTTATAGTTAATTACTTCTCTACCGAATATCCTAGAAGGAGAACAGATAGGCATTTGTTTTTTTGGAGATGGCGACTTCAAGATTTCATACCCTCATGAAGATTATCCCTCCAAATCAACGTCAGATTTTGGGCTAGCACAAGTGCTAAGCTACCAGATCCAGCTGAATCACCTGTATAATAATTTGACACGCTCAAGCATTACAACAAACTGGCGAAAGACGAGCATACGTCGCTTCCGAATTGTCCGTCAATCGAGTATAAATAAGGCATTAAAAAACCCTAGTTAGGTATTTTGTCAGAATATTAACTTTTGAGGTTTTTCAGGCTCGGAATCGTTAGCGGTACTTTCGCACCTTATACCTGAAAATCTGTGTCCCTAATTTAGTATTCCATTACGTCACATTTTTGTACCTAGCATTGAAAGTGGAATAAATATTGGAATAATATTTTTCTATATAACATTTTACCCACTTTTTTCTTTACTAAATAAATTTATTACCGCTAAGCTAACCATCAAATTATATTTCCAAAACTGCTCGGATAAAATCAGAACCCTCTATGATGTTAAGTACAATCTCGCTTACTGCACGCGGGGCGCTTACGCCCTGCGCACCATGCGATAACTAGTCTATATATTTATAAAAGAAGAAGTCCTGACTGACTTACTGGCTCATCAACGCACAGCCGAAACTACTGAAGCTAGAAACTTGAAATTTTTACAGTAGGGTGGTTGTATAACGTGAGTAAGGGATAATAAGGGATTTTTCGAAATTCATCCCCAAAAGCGGGTTAAATGGGGGTTGTAGCTCTGTATAGGGACCAAACGATTTTTGAAGTTGGAGATCTGAGACTTTGTAAATAGACCCTTCAATATTGAACAGAGAAAAGTGATTTCACCGTTTTTCGAAAATCATCCCCAAAAGGGATTAATTAAATGGAGGTTGAAATTTTGTATCGGGACTAAACGGTTTTTGAAGTTGGAGATCTGAGACTTCGTACATAGACCCTTCAATATGAGTAGGGAAAATTAATTTCACCGTTTTTCGAATTTAATTTCTTAAAGGGGTATAACGGGGGTTAACATTTTGTATAGGGACCATACGATTTTTGAAGAAAGAAATCTAAAACTGATTAAACTGAAATAATTTAAACATTTTTTTAATTTATGTCCAAAACGGGTTGAAAGTCTATTAAGGGACGTAGGTAGCATATATTAGAAGAGTAATGACAATGATCGAAACTTTGTACTCTTCAATTAGTAGATTTTGTAAGTAACAAGTAACAGTGGTTTATGAAGTGAATTATTTTTTTTAGAAATAATATGATCACAAAATAATTAATTTTCGTGATGATGAAATATCAGAAGCTATTTATGAAGACTTATTGCCTAATTATAATTTACACCGCAGACGATGTCGCGGGCATAAGCGGGCTTATATAAATAAAAATGGAAAAAGCAATAAATTCACAAGAATTGTACACTTTTCATAAATATACCTGTTTATTTTCGATAAACTTATCGAAATACCTGATGACATTGAAAGTGGCCTTTTGATTTTTGGTCTGATTCCCTTAATAGGTGGAAATTTTCTCGTGCTATCTTTATAAAAAATGTACCTAAGTTTTACGATAAAATAAACAAATAGGTAATTATGTAGTATAGCGATACTACGAATAGGCAGATTTAGCCACACGATTTTCTTTATTCCGACTTCAAATATGCATATTCCGGACCATATTAACTATTTATGTGCAGTTGAAATGTTTCCTCATTCAGTACACTGAATTTAGCCACAAACTCGCTTTAATGTAAGTAGTCCGCGTTATAAACATCTACATATTAAATTTCCTGTGCCCATGATGGAATTCCATGGCATTGGAATATAAGTTGTAGCTGGACACATTCCCTTCCACTATGATGAAAATATTGCGTTTCGCAGTTCTCCGCACCTGCATCGATCATGTTACTGTGTATCCCTTTTACCAAAACGAGGGATAAAAGATAGAGATTAAGTTGAGTGTCGATACTATTATATCTTATCTATTTTCTCGTCATAGCATAGTTCATAAGACATTGTGAGTTTCTGTAGTAGATGCCGTTCGTATGTTACGACATTATTTACTTTATGATAATATTGTTATTGATTTGGAAGTGTTGAAATGGCTTCGTAGGAATTTGGCCCGGATATTATACCAATGTGTTTGTAAGACGTACAATTTATCTGACGTATAATATTATATCGCAAAAACTACTGAAATTAAGGAAAAGTAGCTCCAGAAAGAGCTTACTTTTTTTGAAATACAGTTTATTTTAATGCACTTCTGCCATCCTAGTCTAAAAGGCGACTTTTTACGATGAACTTCCATAGCAAAAAGTCGCCTTTTAGACTAGGACGGCAGACTTGTTTCCTATTTTTTACAAGCTTTTATTTAAAAACTCTTATGTAGGTACATTGCAGTGGCGTGGCATGAAAGATGTGCTTGGGCAAGCCGGTGCAGATTTGGCGTACATTTTCCTTAAGAGCTGTAGAATAAAGTGCTCAAATGCCTGATGTTAGGCAAGCCGGTAGGAATCGAGTTCTTTGAACGCCACGCTACTGGTACATTGTTAGTTTTAAAACATGCAAATAGGTAACTTTTCAATCACCTTTCCGATTCAGCTGAAATTTGAAATATTAATACATTATGGCATCTTCGAGCTGATCTTATGATTGGATTCTCCCTGATGTCAAATATTAGTACGGTCAAATAGTTATGTGTTTTGTTATCATGAATATTTTGCATTAAAAAGATTATTTTGAAAAAAATATATATTTTATCTACACAACACTGCCTAAAACCCTTTAAAATGCATTCAAAAACCGCAAATTGTAACCAGCATAAAGTTAGACTGTTGTGTTAAAACAACTTTCTTATCTATGAAAATTTTATTATTGCTTCATAAATTCATAATGAATGACATTTTAAATTTCGAACATCTTTGAAAAACAAATCAATTTGATTTAACCTCAATTCTAATATCAGTCGAAATTAAGTTTTATTCGAAATGAAATGTCAATTACAAACAATTTTAATAAATTTTGCACGTTATTTGATATTGAACGTTATTTATGATAGTTGAGGCCGACTCGGCCCTAGTTCGTCTCTGAATTCAAAAATAAAACGACGGTTGCGTGATATGCGTGAAAAAAGTTATAATTTAAGTATGCAACTGTACAGTATAATTAAGCCTTAAAATAGTCGTGTGATCTTATTATGAAACAGTCGTGTTTAAGTCCTCTCATTATGTATCAGTTGCATAAACGACTATTTTGGGACTTTTTTACGTGTGATTTAAATTAACTGTTTGTTTCAGGTCCAAGCACTGTTCCAGTTTTTATTTTGTCTTTTAGCCATCGGACAGTATTTCTGTGTAATCGACTTTTTGCGATCCTACCCAGTTTTAATATACATCAAAATACTATACTATCACCGTAAGTTTATTGAAAATTGTTTTATTTTAAAATTTTATGAGTGATCAAATTTTTACAGTGGATTCTTCAGCGAAAAATAGAAATTACGTGTTTTTTCAAGTATCTTTCAGTACTAAAATATTGAGAAACAGTAACTGAAAGATATCCTAAAAAAACATACGTTTGTGGGCGCAGCGCAGTAGTGCACTACGCGGGAGACGGCAACAATCCCTCCACGCGACCTTGTCCCCGCGCCGGCGCGGCGTTCAGAAGTTACGCGTCGACATACCAACTTTTAAAGAAACATTTTTCCGTAAAAAATCGCTACTAAAGAAAAACATAAGTTGCAAATTTTCAAAATGCTGTCCTGCAGTTAGACTGTAATTTGTAAAAATTGCAATTGTGAAACTTATTTGCATTTGGCGTATTTAAAAATTTGAATAAACTTATGTACAATAATTAGTCCAATCCAAATGTTCTTACCACAGCAGTTTAAATCAACTTATGTACACTCTAAAGTTACACTTTTTGTGAGATCAAAATTTACTTGCTGCATTTTCAATCATCAGGGTGCTCGATTAGCCACTTACTGAAGGTGCGGCGTTGCATGGCGTCTGCATCATTTAATGCCTGTACCTTCTGATAATGATACGGGTGATATCCAGCAGTATTTAATAACTTCAAAACGAGGTATTGATTAACGTTGAACCTTCGTGCGGCATCTCGCGTACTCGCGCACCCGTGCTCCGCAGTCGAGGAAGACTCTCTCTCTACTTCGTATAATCTATGAGCCTCACGTGTTTACGTAGTCGCAGTTTTGCGACTTCTCAAGTAGAACCGCACCATTTTATAATACTTACTCCGGGTTCGAATACACACGATCACGATCGATTCACGTTTGCGGCGCTGCGCTGCGCGTCGGTACGATAGACAACACGAACCGGCCATTTACATAATTCGTAATTTAAATAATTCGTCACGCTATACATTTTTAACTGTCGATATTTTAGTATATAATGTGCGTTACATTAATACGACAGAATTTAAAGGCGATATGATATGATGCGATGCGATACTTCGACTGTCGCACTGACGTGCGTCGATAAAAAAATTGTCGCAGTGAAGTACTTTCGAAGTAAAATTCTGTCGCACTAACGCTAATCGCAAATTCATTATTCGCAACTCGGTTCCGGAGCCGATTTTTCAAAATACCAGATTTAGTCACATTTGACGGGCTTGTTACACACTTAGGAGTTTTCATTTAAAATATAATGAATATCTCGGAATGTAACCGTTTTTTGACTATACATCATTTACCTTTTTTACTCCTAATAGTTGTTAGAATCTATAGTTAAAGCTTTTCGGTTTACTCGGGCCCACCAATCCCACCATGTATATTATATGATTGCCTGTGGGTGTACAAGTACATGGCCCTCGTCCGGTGTGGAAATACCGCACGGAATTAAACTCAAATGCCAGGTCTTAGTGCCAGGTTCAGTGCGTCGCGGAGTGTCCGCGTGCGTACGAGCAGACGATAGTTTTCTGAACATACTATGATGCGTTTTATCGCTATCGCGGACATACGCGTCGGACAGCCGCGTCGTACTCAGCATAACCTAACGTCTTCTTGCAGATCCTACGCGGTGCGGGGCAAATATCAACATCGGGGAGAGCGTAGCCGAGTTACCCGACCAGGCGTTCGTATACTTACCCACTACACCAGAAACCACGTCAAGAACTTTTATATTAACTTGCGTTAACCTGACAATATCTGTGTTTTGGATTGTTGGAAGTATTGTACTGATAAGTATGTGTAAAATTTCATAAAATTTCAAATAATTTATATTCTTCAAATCCTTATTAAAGTAAATATTTCATTGCAGAAGGAGGATACAGACTGCATCACTCGAACCACATCCATTGGCCATGGGTGATAGTAATGTTTTCTGTCATCTTTTCGGACGCGATTGCTATCGCTCTTTACTGCAATGATACATTTTCTATAGGGGTAAGAAAATTATTGAATTTTGGATGAACAGATTTTTAAGGGAGCATAAGTATGAACCTAGCGGTCGTGTTGTTAACTAACTGAAAATATCAACTTTGCTTTACAAAATCATTAATAGCAGCGCTGATTTATACCCACTGTACGAAACCAATGCACAATGCACAAAAATGATACGACATTGAAAGTCCATGAAGATGTAGGTAGGTATGACACGAGCGATGATACATACCTATCTTTCTAGAGAGGAAATTTAATTCCACTTTTTTAAATAAAGACAAAGTTGCAAATATCATGTACTTTCTATGTTTTTACAAGCTTTTATTTAACTTGCAACGTTCGTATGTAAAGTATAAGTTACGTTTTCATAATTTACAAAGCATTTATGAACCACTTCGTGTAGGTTTATGATGTTACGCTTTGTCGCGCGATAAATAAATGATACTCGTAAAGCATCCGTCACTCTGACACACTCTTTATCAGAACGTGACGCATGCTTTATCATTTATTTGTCGCGCGACAAAGCGTAGCAACATACGCCTACTGGTATGGTATCCGATTGAGCTGAAATTGGGCATACTTTTGTAAGTTTAGTGATAATAATGCAAGACCCTGGTAATTATCAAGCTGATCTGATGATGGAGTTGGAAGATGTTCATGATAGGATCATCTAAATTACATAATATAAATCCATCGTATTTGGGCTTATCTGATTAGTCTTGTTTTTCATTTTGCCAATATAAAAAAAAATACAGTTCTCAATAAAAGCTTGTCACAAAAATAAAACTTTTGACAAAAACGCCTCCTTCTCTGATTTTACTTTTATTTAAATAGTCCTAAATTGAATCTTCTAAATGCATTTGATGTTATAGCACAGATAGCCCCTATTAAATGAAAAATAAGTAGTGAGAGGTTTTAAGTCACGAGTGTGGTCTGAAACGAGCCGATGACGAATAGGCTACTAGACTCATATCGAATTTGGTGCAATAAATGATTATTTTCTGAAATATTTGTTTAAGAAATCAATATCTTTCGATTACGGTTTATTAAAAGTGTTTGATGGCTACATATTTTTTAATTGAAAATTTGTCTTGTTTTATTTTGAACTCTGAAAACAGTGTCTGCCATGATGTGATGTCATAGGATCTTAATCTAACTTCATGTCAAATCTTATACGAGTGAAACTCGCCATGTAGCTTTGCTTTGCTGTGACATTGACATAAGTGACTTGGTGGTTTTTTGAGGTTGTGATCGTAATAGTTTCGTTTTGATTGATTGATTACTATTAGCATTACCCATGAACGCTGGATAAATGTCAAATGTTTGTTTTCGGTTTGAATGACGTCACACCACAGATAATCTAAAGATTAACCAGCGGCGTAACTATATCATCTGGGGCCCGTGGCAAATTCCTTTAATGGGGGCCCTATCATTAGCTTTATTATTTTAACGCTATACTTACGCCGGGGCCCTCTTGGGTCGGGGGCCCGTGGCATTTTGCCAGCCCTGCCACCCTGTAGTTACGCCACTGAGATTAACATATAGCTAGCATTGTTTTCGCCCGGTTACGAAAGTTCTCGATGCTTTCTGGCTGCAAAAGTGCAGTTGGAACGCAGTTCTTTTCCAGGTGAAATAACTGCATTAAAATTGTAAACCAACTGCGTAGTCCGCTTGCAGTCGACGTGCAGTTATTTTAACGGCAAAAAATCTGCCCTCAAACTGCACTGGCAGCCAGAAGGCATCGAGAGACTGCTTCGGCCTTTAGGGATATCGTACGTAATTCTCCCCTTGTCTAGCGGTGCTCAATACTTCATCGTCCCCCGCCCTGACCATGGGAGTATCACCAACGAATTTGCCAAGCTATAGAGATTCAACATAAATTGAAATGAAAGAAATTATTAATACTATTATTTATTTGTAACAGACGCTCAGCGATTTACTCAATACCGTTGGGGGCACAGGCAGTGGCTTAGGAAATTTTGATCCCAGTACAGTGTGGGCAGCGTGGGTCATGGCCGCCTTATATTCGCGCTTCGGCGTGATTTTCATTATCAACATTCTTTTAATGGTATTGGGCGTCGTGGACTGTACACGATTTCGAACATCGGTAACTTCATCAGTAAGTCTATCAAATTGACATATCATTGTTGTCGTGAGTTCTTTGTCTCGATTGTGTTTATGTCGTCAATCTGTGCTGTGAGACATGGTACTTAGTATGTTGCTTGTTGCCAATTGGTGTGGTGTAATGGGGTAAGAAACTAGTTTCTCAGTCTTTCGCTACTATAGAGTGTTACAAAAACCTTGATAATTTCTCATACCTACCCCTTAGGGCACAAATAAAATAAACCCCAACTTAAAATGTCAAGTTGTCAAGAGGTTTTTAGTACCTACCACTCTATGTACTAAAACATCTTGACAACTCCTTGACGCAGATTGCGGATGCCGATACACGTAAATCTGCAAGAAACTTATAGTTTTTAACCTCATTCGCCTTTGGTTGTGTCTTCTTTGTCATGGTGTATGTTTTGACATTGATTTTAGTGTGAGGAAACAGTAGAATCCGTAGTACGATACCCTTCGATAGATGTCCCTCGATAAGTAGGTATCATAGTTGCGTGACAAAGAGTCACGCGGCGCAATTATGCTAGAGATACTTGGCGTACTTTTTGACCGCGACTGTGTGTACTGACATCAGCTTGAACCACAGACCACTGTGGCTTGAACACTAGGCCATTTATGCACGTGCACTCCAAGACTGCAGGCACTCAGTTTGTATCGAAGGTAGCTGAGCTTTACCTATATACTCGTATACTACTTACTACAAATGTTCTTGTTTCGTCTTCACTTTCTTACTATAAATATAACTTTTGGTTTTTTATATTCTGCAATTGGTGTTGTTATGTCGAGCGATTAATTTGAATATAGCACTTGTGCCTATTCGAAGCCTTTGAAAGTTGAGGGAAAACTGGAAATATAGTTGATAAGAGTAAAATATATCTGTTAAATATCATCCTTGAATCGCCGACGAAAGTTTTATCGAATATTTCATTTCATGGACAATAATTTTCTCAAAAGCATTTTTTCTTGGAATTAATATGAAGTATCCTAACCTATGCTACTCATCACATAGTAACCATGATGGCCTTTTAACAAATCATACATTTTTTATACCTAGTTTCATAGCAATATGTTCTCGACAAAATGATAATTCAATGAAATGATAGGTTCGTTTGCCGATAAAAACGGCATGCCTTCGTATTGACGATGTCACCCAATTAATTGAAGTATAAGATAGTTTTTAGGGTTCCGTACCAAAATGGTAAAAAAGGAACCCTTATGGTGCGACTCTGTCTGTCTGTCTGTCTGTCTGTCTGTCTGTCCGTCTGTCACAGCAAGATATCTCAGGATCTACTGATGCTATCGACTTGAAATTTGGAATAGTGTTAAGAACCGCTAACCCGAGCTTATGGGATGTAAAAAAAATCTTGTAACTTTTTTACTTTTTTTTTAAAAGGGTCCGTAATGAGACTTTGAAAATTGAAAGTAGGGCTATTATATCGAGTGGGGTATCAAATGAAAGGGCTTTATTTATAGATTAAAACACTATTTTTGTATTTTTTTTAAAATAAGCAGTTTTTGATTTATGGCGAAAAACGTTAAAAAAAATACCATTCCCCCCCTATTATCTTCGAAGTTACTGAACAGAAAAATCTGTAATAATTACCAATTATTAATGTCGTCCTATATATTACACGAAAAATATAACGGTTTTCCTAACTTGAACCGTTTTTGAGAAATTTGCAAAAATCTTAACACATACTTATTTGCTCCTACTAAACTAATCGCCATATAGTTTTTCTTGAACTATTCATGTATCTACTTATGAGTTTGTACGGAACCCTCGGTGCGCGAGTCCGACTCGCACTTGGCCGGTTTTTTTAAGTTTAAGGTGCTAAAGGGGCTTATATTTGGTCTTTCAGCTTGATTTCTGAAATTTTAGAGTTAAGAGACATGTTAGTACACACAGCAATATTTCTCTATACAAATTAATGAAATACATGTTGACTGCATTCTGTTAGTTTACAATAGTCCTGGACTAGTAATGACGCATAAATATCAAGATACGTGTAGGATCGAACCATATAGAATAGCGCAAATTGTTGAGTGTTTCAAAAGTCGAAGGTGTCTGAAAGTGTATTCCACGCGCAAGCTCTGGCATTTTTTCCTAATCATACCAGTCGTCTGTTTCCTCTAAATAGAAATCTTGGAGTTACTCAGGAGTTCCCACAATCCTGTGGTGTCCGGGCTTGCGCGCTAAGTACAAGTAAAAATAAAATCACGTTGACCTTTTTTTTAGGAGATTGAGAGACAAAACCGTACAAGCATGACGGAATCAAATAAACCCGGGGAGAGTGACGAGGCCACATCCAGCTCAAACAGTGCGAATATTCCTAAAATTCCTCGACCTGGCCTCACGAAGTCCTTCAGAGCTATGAAGGATTTCCTATTTCGATCTACAAATGCACAGCCCAGCAGCGATGACGGCCGGTATGATTCGATATAAAATATGTTTAGGGTACATAAAAACTTTTGGGTCATAAATCGAGCGTTTAGACCGCCTCAATAAGGTGGACACATTTTTGTCGACATCCCTGCAAATTTTTGTGGCGTTTTAATCAATTTGGTAGTGATCCCAGACTTATAATAAAATAGTCTGATATCCTATTAAAATCAGCAGAGATTTCGACAAAAATGTGTCCACAGAAGTGAGGCGGTTTAAAGGCTCGAACCCTTTTTACTTAGTGTACCGTGAATCCGTCGAATTTTGGGCTCAGGCTTGTTCAGTCTGTTTCTTAAAATGTCTGTTTCTCAAAATGGCCTTCTTCCCGCATTGTCAGTTTCTTATGATCTTCTTAAAGTGTCTGTTTTTCAATTCGGTGGCAATTACTTTATCATACATATTGATTCATTGGGAAATTTTATACAACTTTATAGTACAGGCGTCGGGGAAAAAACGAGAGCATTGTGAGAAGCAGACATTGAAGGAAACGGGTTTGTAGAACACAAATAGTGGGCATTATAGGAAATGTCTTCATCGTTGGAAGAAGACCATTTTGAGAAACAAATAATATGACAGTACCTACATGTCTATGGTAAACTTTTTTTTTAAATTTAAAATATACTTAAATTAAAAATACTTTTTTATGTTGGCATCAATGAATTTAGTTCGGAAAGTTTTGTTTTTCTTAAAAACCGTAGGAATTTAATTGTTTGTTAAGTTGGTAGTTGTGCATTTTTACCGTAAAGTTAAAATTGAGCGCTTAATCCTTGACCTAAGTTTAACCTAGATTTAGAAGTCTGTGGCTGCTAGCAATAACGTAAAGTGACTATAACGACACTAGTGCTGTTATGGGGAATAGAGTATAGACTTCTCTGAACTCATATTATGTATGTTCTTTGTTCGTGACCAAGTAAAAGACAGATAACAGTACAGGAGTAGAAAAATGATCTAATAACTGTTGTTTACATTATACAAAAACAAACACTCACATGTGTCTTCGCCGCAGTCGGGTAAAAACAGTGGAGTCACATTTCGCCCGCAATAAAATACACTGGTAGGTAGGTACTTTGACAAGCTGCGCAAGCCAACTGAATTAAGTTAGAACCAAAAGCAATTCGTATTTTTATCATAACATAACTATAACCTCCTTTCTACTATACATACAATCAAAAGTTACTAAAATACTATGTCTTTTTCTATTCAAATCTTAGCTTAAGACTCAGTGCGCAAAATATCTATTAAGGGCAAAATTTGACGGTTTCACGGTATCTCTACTAAACCGAATCTTACGAATCTTTGCACACACAATGAGTTCCCGTGACACTGCGTTTTGATTAGGTATTTTAACTTGGTAACGAGAATCTGATGACGAATCTGGTGACCAGTGAAACGGCTAATGAATTTTGTTTGTGTAAAAAAACCAATAGTTTGAATGGTGATACCTATTTCCTAATTATATTGTCATTGATTCTGTATTTATTTACTTACCGGACCCTACCGCCTGCCGAAAATTTTACCGACAACCTAGATATACTTACCTAGCAGCTGAGATGTATTATTTACCTACTTAACTATAGGTATTTTATTAAGATATGCTGTGGTTTTTTTATATATTCGTTTATGGCGGCTTTTTAGGAACTTTCATCAGTGACACCATCTGCAACGAGTTTCTAGTTTGTAACCGCATTAAAATACGTCTATTATTTTAGGACCCGCAATCGCGTGAATTTTCAACCTGAGGAAACGACGTCCGATCCGCTTCAAAATACGGGCACGTTCGAGAACCTAATACTGCAGCAGCAGCGCCGTCTACAGGGAGCCACAGTCGACACGTCGGGGCGGCGCAGCCCCCCGCTTGTCTCCCGAAGCCTACCACAGCTGAACACTTCGACGCTTCACAACAATCTGGAACCATCAGGCGGGTAAGCCAGTTCTGGTCAAGCCATCGTTGCTAAGTGGTTTTAAGGCTATTGTCGCAACAGGGCGAACGAACTATAGCCGAGAAGGAGAATGCCTGCCGGGTAATTCCGAAAATTAAGAATTTCTTGTTATTCACGCAACATACAAGTTAACACTATAAGTAATAGAAGCGCGAATAATGCTTACACTAATTGTGTGGTACTACAAGTGCGTGCGTAATTCGTGCTAGGTAGATGCTGCCTGACACGACCACGCTGACATCGAGGTTAGTTTAATGGTCAAAATAAATGTACTCAAATTGTACTACCTAGTACAAAATAATTGTACACGACTAATTGTACACCTCAAGAAGCTTGCACGGTTTAGTAGAAATTCCTAGTTTTCAGAATTACCCCACGTACGAAATTAGCCCAATGCATCTTGTTCGATAACAAAACTGATCGTTCGGTGTAGTTTGCGCAGCACAGTGGGACAGTTGCCGAGTCAAAGGCCGTGGGCATACATAGCCGGTGCCCCCACCAACCGCATGAGGGACCAACTGCCCCCGGACGAGGATTTGCCCCCCGTCCCTCTCCCGGATTACACCGCATTCCAGTCTGCAAGGAAAGCATGTGAGTATGCAATATCATATTGATTTAGATTACCTACCGCCTGACTTTTATTTTTTCAATACATATAGATATCCAAAGCGCCTAAGTCCAACTCCAAACTAGTTAGTACCTAATAGAATTTGTGTCTTGAATATAACAAGAATTTAGAGGACTTGGGCAATTTTGATATAGGTATGGTATTTTATATACAAAAGAACCGGTAAGATAAGTAACCCTCGGAGTTATTAAAACTATTAACATAGCTAACAATATATTATGCCCCTGCAACCAACTAAACATTTTCACGACATTTACTTATTATTCCTATGACCCATGCTGGGCAAAGTGATTTTACTTCCCATTTATTTTTCAAAATTGCGCTCTTTTATGGTACCTTTAGTGGGTTTTGCGTGGACTGAGAAAATAATTTAATGATCATCCAACCGCCCTAATATACTTAAAGATACATTACGTCATGAATGTCCCTAACTACTGAAATTATATAGAATTACGGATTTTCTTAGAAGAATTCAACTCAAAGCCATCTTTATATTAAAACTAAAACTGAAATACCTGTAAACATAATACGATACGAGTAAAAATAAGTATTTATACGAGGATGTTCGAGATGTTCTCTTGGTTGGTAATTATTTTAAAACATAATATCCATATTGCCTTTGATATAATGTTTTTTGTTACATGCCGGAAATAAGTAAGTTGATAGGAAAATTTACCATTTTTCGAGTTTACATTTTTTTTCTAAAGACTCTGCTTTCTTTTTCCTTTAAAATAATAAAAGGCCATGATCATTGTTCACTCATATCATAATAAATATACACTTAAATATCTGTGGCAATCGTCAGTAGCAGTAGAAAGTAGGTAAATTTAGGTAGGTAGGTATATAAATTAAAAAAAAAAAACAAAAATTCTAAGCCATCTGTTTATTTTAGCCGTGCACCGGGCAGCGTCCAGCCTAAGCTCACTAACGCAAGTGAAGGACTATTCGAACTCAAAATCCTCGCATCGTGAGTATAGTGTTTATTAAGGAACAATGAGTTTTTGCCAAAACGAAGTAAACTAATGGATTGTTGTGTCCCGCAGCGGGATCCGTGCTAGTTGATGTGTTGTACTAAACGCACAGCCTGCGAGTCCCAAGCCCCTTATTCTCGAAGAAGTTGCTCCGAAAGAAGCTACTCAAACCAGCTCGTGTGTGGCTATCTAATAGTTCCAGCGTAGAGCCTTCAAATAAGAATACAGTTCATTTTAGGCACTTGAAAAACGGAGCCAAACTCGTTAATAATAAGCCGAGACCATTACCAATAATCTTTCTTGTTCGAATTACGAGTTTTCCAAACTGGCCGTGCACCTGTATTCCTAATTTCCTAGATTTAGCCAAGGGGGCGCATTTTGGAACTGTGATGAAATTCGGTGAGAAGGAAGAGCTCTATTGCCAATAGTAGGCTACAATGGTTTTTACGCTACCCTAGGGCGTAAGGCTTTGGGCTTATAGCTACTAAATTGCATTTTACCTCTTTATCAATATTCCCAGATCTCAAAACTTCTTGGTCTCAAAATACCTAAATTGCAGAATGCCTACTTTTTTTCTTAAAACACCGAAATATTAATATGGCCGAATTTCAAAATAGCTTAGTCTCATAATGTCTAAACTTCAAAACACTTTCATGGCTAAACAGCATATGCTAAAACAATCAAAGTTTGGTTAAACAGCATATGCTAAAACAACCAACATTTAATGTTAAAATACCTAAATTTGTATTACACGGAGATTGTCAATTTTTACATAAGATGAATGATCCTTTTTCTGCCGCGACGGTAATCTTTTGGCATAAAACCTATAGTTAATCATTTTGATACCTATCGTAATTTAATGCTGGCCACTTGAAATTGAAGAACTATTTCATGGAAAGACTATAAAATGATGTGAAAAAAATTTTAGGCATTTTGCCGT
Organism: Eudemis profundana; assembly: GCA_947034925.1. NCBI lineage: Eukaryota > Metazoa > Arthropoda > Insecta > Lepidoptera > Tortricidae > Eudemis > Eudemis profundana. The sequence goes on from OX344794.1 coordinate 37,304,286, forward strand.
TTAGGTGTTTTCGGTTAGAGTTATTTTAATATTATGTCATTTTTGTCATTCGGTATTTGAAGGAATTGTGCATTTCAATCTTTAGAGGATATGTCGTTTCTGGTCAAAGTCATAATGAATTTCGTTCATTTTAAGAATGAGACAAATTGACATTTAGGTATTATGAGCCCATAGTTATTTGAAAATTACGGGTATTAGTGTAGGTATAAAAGGTATTATGAAATTTAGTGGTTTTAAGCCCAAAGCGGCGTAAGCGGCATTTTCTGTCCGCTGCGCGGTTCCCATTTCCTGGCCAGGGCATACAATTGTAAACACACCACGGGCGGTAATAAAGAAAGCCCCAGATTGCGTAATTATGGCTCTCACCTGTAGCTCAACCATCTACGAATTGAGTCATTCTTCATTTTATGCCACACTTGGCCATAAAGTGGCTTTTTCCGCTTTCTGGCCAAGTGTAGACATAAAATGATGTACACAACACGGGAGGTAATAAAGAAAGCCCTCGATCGCATATTTACGTCCCGCGCTTGCAGCTCGGGCGGCAAACTTCTGCGATCTCGGCCTTTCTTTGTATTACCACCCTAGTTGTGTAATGTACCTACTATAACCGCCCTGGGTGCGTTATATACTATTAAGACCGAGTTATCAAAATGTCGCATTATATGAAACCAAAGTAATTTCATACATTTCAAACTATTCTATTTTGTTTTTGTCAATTCTTTGGTCTAAAGTTGCTTGCTGTTCAGTAAGTGACGTTTAGAAGACATCGATTACCGTTTCATTTCTGCAGGACAAGTTCGGAAATACACTTAACGATCTCATTGGAATATGAGGTACTATTAAGTGTCAGTGTAGTTACTCCTGCGGAATTGACTTTAAGCCCTATAAGGATTAGAATAGGTTGAACATGAATGATTTAAAATATTGTAATAATATTTAGGAATTAAGTGTTGTCGAAATAAAGGAGGTAAAAATTAAGCGAGTTATAAATGTATGATTTAAATTATTCAAGGGGGTCACTTAATATCCCGAATTACCTCAGAAATCTATATAAAGAAAGTACCCACACATCTGTGTCAGATTTTAAATACCTACCAAAGATAATCTACAGAATCTGGGTAGGTAGGTACCTCAAAATTCTGTAGATAACCGGTAACCTCATTAAAGCCCAAAATATTGTACCACTAATATGTCGGTTGCGTTTTTTATGAACTCATACACGTGATCTGAAAAAACTTCTGTAAACTCGTTTCTAACAATGAATCACAATTTAATGAGCTTGTATAGGCCAACGAAACATTATGGATACAAATTACGAATCTGTTGCTGTGTCTGGTAGTTTAAAAAATAAATGATGATTGGATGTCAATCCACCAATTTTCGGTTAAATAATATATGTGTTTATATATATATATATGTTTATAGTAAGTTATTCCAGTAAGTTAGATTAAGTTTTTATGTAAAAATCTAGTCAACGTTGTCCATGTTAACGTTAAATAATGGTAAATCAAGAAGTCACCAAAAACTAAATCTTGTAATCGGTATTTAATATAATTATGGAATTGTATACAATATTGGGTTAGATTAAATTAGTCGAATCGCTCTACACCGTGCGCCCGAGTAACCCGACAAGCTTTAACTAACAAGGAAAGGTACCCAACTGTCCGGCTCCGATCTGATTCATTTTGATATAGTTATGTTAGAGAGTAGTCTAAAATAATAGACACGTATTTTTTTTAGCTGCCCAATCTCAACCTATTTGGACAAACTGACCTCCGAAGTACCTACTGAAAAGTGGCTAAAACCCTCGTGCTGACTTGCGGAACTGCTTGATTTAACATTATTTACTTGTAGCTAATAGCTTCAGGAATACTAGTTAAAGTTCGATTGGTTACCTACTTCTATTGGGCCCGACCACGGTGAATATTTCGGCTGAAACTAACTTTTGTCATATGAACATTATTTAACAACGTATTAACATGAAGTAAAAATTTTACGACTTATTCCCAATACCCACCAAAGCACATCCTAGGCTTAAATCTTAGGTTACGACTAAGATAAACCTAAGTCTACTTGTTAGATGTTTATTGTATTAAATATGTTAATTATAAATTAATTGCTTTATTTATAACCCTATCCATTTTGTATTTAATACTAAAGTTCCTATATAAAGATAAACATAAACGTGTTATTTGGCGTTTTTTGCACGACGGTTGCCCTTCATGAGCTCGTCCAAGTCGCACTTGGCCAGCTTTTTTAGGGTTCCGTAACCAAAGGGTGCCGTAAAAAAATCGCGACTTGACTTTTCATTTGCACCCGTAGCCCGCCCGCGTTTACTCGCTCAGTCACGTCGAGTATTTTGTCTAGTAAACGTATGTTTATTTGACGCGTGGATGTTTACAACGGAAGTAAAAGATGTTCTAGGATGAGTACCTACGTCACGGTAGGGCATGCAATACCGGTTTAACTTTTATGGGCCAATACCGAAGAATCGATTTTGCGGTATTGGCCCATACAAGTAAAACCGGTATTGCATGCCCTAGTCACGGGCGTGTCCCGAGGCCAACCCCATTGCTTTGATTCTGAGATCCTTGAGTCCGCCGCACAAGGTAGCGTAGGTGGAGTTCCAGTAGCAGGTTTTTTCGCCCAAAAAATAAAAAGGTAATCCTATGTAGTAATTTAGTGGACCCGCTCGCGACTTTGTTCGCGGTGGTGAAATACCTAAGTCACTTATAGATTCTTAGAACTCATAGAAGGCTTGACTATTCTGCCCGCCAGCTAGCCGCTAGCGCATGTACCTATTTACCTATAGCAGCCTGTTCGGATTATCCACAACAATAAGGAATTGTTATTCATGCAAGAATGATGCATTTTTAATGATAAATAACTTTGGACTAAAATAAAAGCCGATGTTATGGTGTACTAGTAGGTATATTTATAAATTTGATTATTGCATCCTAAAAAAATATATCTACCCTTTTGAGTTCGAACAACGTGCAGGACATAAAACAATATCATCACATTTATTACCGTTGTGGAGCAAATGTTAAACACCACGAGGAGCGGCATCGATCGGATCCAACCCCAAGGTCGTCGACGGCGCCTCGAACCAGCCGCAATAGCCGGCTTCTCAGTTCGGTAGGTTTTCCATCTGAAGTAGTGTCCTGGTAAACGGAAGACACACCTTGGACGCGGAGACCTTGCCCTGACGCGAAGTAGTCCCGGTCGTATCTCTTCAGGAAATCGGTGCTGATAGCGGCTGCGCTGCGCATTATTAATATCGATAACAATTATCGCGATACGATTAACGCTCCAATACCTTGTTTATTAGCCCCTTCGTAGAATAGTACCTGACTTGATATGACGTGTATTCATTAGATGTGAATGTAGTGCGTCGTTCGTGCGCAAAATGAATCCGACTCCAGCTGATGTAAATAAACATAAAGTTCCTGGTGAGCTCTCTCTAACCGCATTTCTGTCGGGAAGCTTAACTATTGTAAGTACCAACTTCTGTAAGAACTAACGTGTCATTAATGCAGGTGACATGGTAGCGACGCGACAAGCACGCGCCAAATCCACCTTATTCACTTTTTATTTCGATTGATCCGCCGCCGGTTCATTGTTCGCATCGCTACTATAGATACCTACCCTAAATGAGTAACAAGCGTTAATAACACGATGGCACTAAAATAAGGAAATATACATTCTTACGTGAATATAAACATCTTAATGCGAGCTTATACATCTTATGTGAGCAGATTATATTAAATATTATGTGTTGTGAACAGTGCCGGATTAGCCATATGCCAAGAGTAGCAAATGCCACGGGCCCCGCGCATTGCAGGCCCCTCGGGCCCACTCGCAATAGGGGACCCCCCCCCCTCGTTATATAATTCGTCACGTATAAAATTACCCGTCAATCGGTATTTAAGCATATCTAAGACCAACCAAGCGCCTCTTTGAAGAAATGCTACAGGCCCCGCGCTGGCTTAATCCGGCACTAGCTGTGAATGAAATTAAAATAGATGCAAGTAAAAACTGGGATGTTCAAATAGGCTGAAAAAATAAGTAAACATTACTCTGAGCTGGCATAGCAATTATTCTACTCGTATTTAGAGATAAATATAGATGTAGGTAATCATCGAGGAAAATATTTAGTTAGTCTTAATCCGTAAACTGAAATAAATATTACTGAATGCAAAAGTGTAACCATGCCTATAGTATCAGCAGAATTTAGAGTTGCAAGGCCTTTTTAGGGTTCCGTAGCCAAAATGGCAAAAACGGAACCCTTATAGTTTCGTCATGTCCGTCCATCTATCTGTCTGTCTGTCTGTCCGTATGTCACAGGCATTTTACTCAGAAACTACATGATGGATATTGATGAAATTTGGAATATAAGTGTCTTTTATGAGCCGCTACTTAGTTTGGTATATAAATAAATAAAATAAATATTTTTAGAGGGGGCACTCCATACATGTTAAAGACAGTAAAAAAAATTTTTTTCAGCAAATATCATCGTGTGGTACATAGTTCGACAGCTCTTTAAAAAACACTATAAGGTTCCTAAGTAATGTTTTTGATTAAGTGAATGTATTTGGAAATAATCACTCCGAAAGTTGTGTAAATTGTGCCCCCCCCCTCTATTTTCTAAACCATGCGTCCGAAAAATATGAAAAAAATCACGAAGGTAACGCTTAATTAATACTTTCAACGAAAATTATTTTCAACAAGATCGAATGTACCGTTTTTGAGTTATTGCCGATAAACTGCACTTCTCAACAAAAGGACGTAATTGCTATGAAGATACGCTCTTTTGTTGTTGTACTTTTTTTACATCGTATTTTTAGGGTTCCGTACCAAAATGGTAAAAAAGGAACCCTTATGGTGCGACTCTGTCTGTCTGTCTGTCTGTCTGTCTGTCTGTCTGTCTGTCCGTCTGTCACAGCAAGATATCTCAGGATCTACTGATGCTATCGACTTGAAATTTGGAATAGTGTTAAGAACCGCTAACCCGAGCTTATGGGATGTAAAAAAAGTCTTGTAACTTTTTTACTTTTTTTTTAAAGGGGTCCGTAATGAGACTTTGAAAATTGAAATTAGGGCTATTATATCGAGTGGGGTATCAAATGAAAGGGCTTAATTTGTAGATTTAAACACTATTTTTGTATTTTTTTTTAAATAAGTAGTGTTTGATTTATGGCGAAAAACGTTAAAAAAAATACCATTCCCCCCCTATTATCTTCGAAGTTACTGAACAGAAAAATCTGTAATAATTACCAACTATTAATGTCGTCCTATATATTACAGGAAAAATAAAACGGTTTTCCTAACTTGCACCGTTTTTGAGAAATTTGCAAAAATCTTATCACATACTTATTTGCTCCTACTGAACTAATAATCGCCATATAGTTTTTCTTGAATTATTCATGTATCTACTTATGAGTTTGTACGGAACCCTCGGTGCGCGAGTCCGACTCGCACTTGGCCGGTTTTTTACCTTATAGTTACGGCTATGGAACCCTACACTGAGCATGGTCCGACATGCTCTTGGCCAGTTATTTATTTTTGTTTCCGGAACACGTATACAACATTGACTTGTGAACATAAATGATCATAGGCATAAGACATGAGATAGCATACTGACTGAGGCCCAATGTATAATGTACAAAACAAATTCATCTTTCCAAAGAAAAAAATTATAATATCGTATTGAATAGTATTACTTAGATGGTGATTTGGTATAACTTTAGCACTAAGTATCTTTATTTGCTTGGCGAATTTTTGCATTTATATTCCTAGGTAGTAACACCTGACTTCTTCCTTTCCTCGATTCGTGAATAAAATTGTAAAAATCTGTAATAAACATACAAAACAACACGACATTCACAAAGGAATTTTTTTATCTCGGCAATCACCTTTATCAATATGTACTGTTGTGCGTATGTCCAGTCAGTGACTCAGACAGGTCATCAAGTTTGGTACATATATACCTATGTTCACATTCCTCAATAATGAATGTGTATTATTAAGATACAACCGCAATTTATTTATTAACTCCAACTGCAAGTAAGTAACTTTTCTACTTCACAATAGGTAAAATTTTAATTTAATCCTGAGTCATATGAATGTGTCATAAAAGTTAGCAGGATTTTCCCAAATAATTGACCAAGTGAGCGAAAAATAAATCATCTGTCCGGCGGATGTCTGTCTGTTCTCCTCTAGGTACAGGTTTCGCATTTCTCATCCAATTCTTATGATTTTTTTAAAACAGGTTCGATATTTTTGTCGACTCAGTTTTAGGATTTTTTTCAATCTCACAGAGCTACTAAGATTTATCAGTCAGATTTAATATGAATACCCGGTTACAGACATAAGATTAATGTAACGTTTATTTCCAGGTGCTTTCTGTAACGTACACTGTACTATGCAGCCTCGCTTTAGTTTATAGAAACCAGTGCAATGTGGGGCTAGCGAACGGTGTTACTGGTGACAGCTACTTCATCTCCACACTCTATAGAATCTATATACAGAGTACGTAGTCTATTTGGTTCAGATTTTGTTTCTTTGAAGTGAGCCTCTGGAGCGGGAACTGCCTCCGCCATCCGTTGTTGCGCGTCAGCAGTAAATATGTACTACCTATAAGTAGGGGTTAAGATATTACTAGATACTCAAAGCAATTTTTACCTAGCCGAATAGAAACATCAGGATCAGGAATTCACCACTATGTTTTCTTTAGTTTTAGCTTATCCAAAAGGCTTTATTTTTTAAGACTGCAAATTCATCCAGGTTTAGGAGTTAACCTAGAGCATTTCCTAAATGTTTTTGCTAGATATTTACAATGGGTTTATAGAAAGTGACGTCGTTGTAATCAATTTGATGTTCGTTTAATTAATTACCTACTGAATTAATTCAACAAAGGATAAAAGATAATTCCAATTACAATAATAGGTGTGGTATGCTTAATACGATTTATATTTTCAGATGACTCATGTGGCAACCCAGAATCATCGCCGCCAGTCGGTGTACTGCTTATGTCGGCAAACACAGTCTTCATTTTCGTTATACTTACCCTTATTGCTTCCATCTTCTGCTGTGCGGCTGCAATTGTACTAATATATGGTAAATATTACTGAAAAGCATATATCAACACAAGCCGATGTACAATCATCTATTAAAATCCGTCCTTCTTTTGTGGAAGTCGGTTTATAACAGACATCAAATGTTATTCGATAAGAAATGCACGAATCACTATGGATATTATCCAAATGCCCATGGTATTTGAAGAGTTCCGTCGATTTCTCCAAGATCCCATCATCAGATCCTGATTTGGTTGCAATGTGACCACCACCTCAGAGCTGTACGCTTTCAAAGAAAAAAAGAATTTTCCAAATCGGTTCCGTCGTCTTCGAGTAATCGGTGAACAAAGTCACAAAAAAATATACCTACAGACGAATCGAGAACCGTCCTTGTTTGAAAGTCGGTTAAAATAACGAAGAAGCAGAACGTGAATACTATAGCTTGGCAACTTTGTTGGTCACACTCACATGTGTGCTTTTTGTTATGTGCAGCCGTAACTACTTACCCAAGTCACCGCCAACACGAACGGCGACCGACGGAGGCAGCCTCCGCAGGCAGACGTTCGTGTTGAAGGTAACTTGTGTAAATAAGTAGTTACGGCTGCACATACGAAAAAGCACACATGTGAGTGTCACCAACGAAGTTGCAAAGCTATAATAATATTTCTAATATTTCTATGGCGTTATATTTAAACTGAAAGAGACAAATGTATCATTTGACAGTACGGTACTCTTCTCGGTGATAGTCATTTTTTCAAAATTCGAAATGTTTGTACAGATATTTACGAGCTTCTAATAGGGTATTTGACAACAATCAAAATAAATTAATTAACTCTAACCATCAAATTACGTTTCCAAAATCGCCCGGATGAAATCAATTAAACTCATTTTCATGCCGGCAAAGATTTTAAAATGGTACAAACCAAAAATAATATATTTTTGATTGATAAATCTGTTCAGATGAATATGTACTGATCAATGTACATTTATTATTGCCTTGGGAATGGTCATATATTTATGAACTCGACGTACCGAGATTAACTAATCCTCTTGCTGTGGTTTTCCCATAGGTATGTATATTTTTTATTAAAACCTCTTTTCGACCTCTGCAAACTTAGCGTAGCTGGACTATAATTCAGATGTACAGTTACCGGCAATAATCTATGACGAAACGAGGGACGCATAAATATGCATGAGTGGTGTCAGATATTTTTGAATGCCGCGTTTCGTGCAATGAAATTTTATTATGGAATAAGTTACAAAATATATACAATTAAATTTAAAAAAACGGTACTAAAATAAAATTATTTTATTTTTATTTTAATACGAGATTTGTGGTCTGCTGCACGGGGTACGAGGACACTATCAAGAAAGGTTGCAATTTCATTGGCCAACAAAAAATAATTAGTACCTACGAGTGTGATAGCGATATATGAAATTGGTGTCGTTTATCACTGCAAAATCTCCCCCCCCCCAGGTTTAATATCTACGAGGTTCGAAATTCAAAATAAGAGGATTTTAGTCGTCTTGTATGAGCAAGCAAAAATATTCTAAGGTTGCCTGGCATGGTCCCAAAGATACTGCCATCATACCGTACCGTATAACTATGTTACTGTGTGCCGATGACTGTACGTGTACATACATTGTATAATTGTACGCCACAGCCAACAACGGGGAAAAGGTAATATACCATACATTTTTTATGGCATGGTGCATGTCTCTTACCTTGTCTTACTGTATATTTAGGTATGATGTATTTGTAAATGCCATTTAAAAATATATGTTTTTTGTTTCAGTGGTGGCCGTCGAAAATGAAGGGTCTTACATCTTGGCAGTCACGTGGACGTATATTGGCTTCATTTTATCATCCCTAGTAATCGATGTAACATTTGCTATTTTCTTCGGTATAGATTACGCGGAAATGACGTTTACGATGGTAAGCATAGCTCGCGGCAATTAAGTTTAGCGTAGTTAGTACCTAGTGCGCAAATGTCTTCCACATTTTGTTTACCGCTAGACTTAGTTGCCGTCAACTACACAAGTCGTAGCTTCAAAATGAAACCGGTCTAACTCAAAATATGAATAGATTGAGTTATTTCGGTAAATGATCTTTGTGAACACTTCCTTTGTTAATATATAATCTTAATCATAGCATGGTTCATGGTTAAAATAAGTTATAACGATTAGGCTCACTTCTTTATGTAATAATCTGTATTTCAAAATAGCAACTATGGTATTTATTTACTTTAGGTATACTTAGAGAAAACTCTCTAAAAGATCTTCAACCATTAGCCAGGTTTATAAGATAAACATACAACATTTTCCAATCAAGAATACTTTTGCCTCGTCGACTTCTGCTTTTAGCACTACATAATTACCTTGTTAGGTGTAACTTGTATTCCGATTGTTCCAGGAAAACTTGTTGCCAGGAATCACAGTTAATTATAGGAACGATGTTCTCCGATTGGGTGCACTACTTTTCATGTCGATTTCTTTGAAGGGCTACCTGGCGCCTTTTATTAATATCGTACTAACCATATTTTTGGGTATACACGCTACCAGTTACAGAAACAAACTACAGACTAGTCAGGTATGTAGCATAATGTCCTAATCCTGCTTATTTTCGAGCGAGCGTAACGGTTCCTTTTCAGCTTGGGCAAAAAATGCTTTCGTATGTCTGTCTGTCGGGCGGATGTCTGGTTTCGTTTAGGTTCGATAATTATATCGATTTTTTTAGACCAGCGGGCGGGCAACCTGCGGCTCGCGAGCCTGCCTGGCTATTTTGTCTGCAAAGGTCGTTACATTCAGAATAGTATAAAGTCACAAATTATTAATAAAGTGCGGCTCGCGTCAATTTCGTTAGCTACTATGTGACCCTTGGCTGCTAAAAGGTTGCCGACCGCTCTTTTAGACGAATCAGTACTCAGATTTGTTTTAAAAATGATGGAACTCCGCGGAACTCATAGGGTTAACAGCCTCGTGAGGTCTACGGCTCACAGAGCGAAGGTGAGGCGAGGTAATGAGTTAAATTTCAGTCTAAGTAGGTACCTATTCATTATGGTACTCAACTACTCATATTGTTGATGATGTGATTGTGTATATTTTTGAATTAAAAGTGGTAAGTAACAGATTATATAAATTGATGGTTAGATCTTGGTACATATTTACATACAAGCCGCAACTTCAACGACATGTGTGACTATGGACACTGACATAATATTCAAAATTTGAATATATGATTATAGTACCTATTTGAATTTCTAATAGTACTTTACGTAAGTTACCTACGTTTGTAAATACGATTAAACATATCGATGTTACGTAGTAGTTAGGATGAGATCCGTTCTGTTAAAATAGCCCGTGGAAATAGCGATATAGACACTTTCAACACCGGGAACCCACTTCGCGGGCGCTAGGCTCGTAGCAACTACGACCTATACGGGGTTCGCCATGCTATATATAGGCTACGAGCGTAGCGCTACGAAATGTTTGATTGCAAAAGTGTTAAACCAAAATTTACCATTGTGTTTTATTTACAGCATTCCATCCACAAAATGGGAGCATTAAATGCATATGAGTGAGTATACCTAATTCACATATTGTAACTATTGTAAAACTGCCGGCGCAAGATGAATAGTAGTGATTATAGACATAAGGTTAAGGACAGGTACAAAATAAGCAACGGAGATAGGCCAGTATTTGAGAGTGAAGGGTATTTTTTAAGTACAATAGTAGAAGAGACGTTTGAGGCGAATTTCTACAAGATAGTGGTCAAACAGAATTAGAGTGTGCAACTACATGTGAATTTCCAGCTTTTTGAAATGAAATGAAATGTAATGAAATGAAATGAAATTTATTTCACAAGAACATATGGTACATGAGATCTTATATAGAAGGCATTATTGATCCGTAATATATTCGGCCGTTAGGCATGTGAAAATGGTCTGTGGTATGTTACCTACATTGAACAAGTCTAACATGCATGATTAGTATTATTACCACGGAGAACAATAATGATTATTAAATTAAAGTTACAATTCCTTATCCTAAATTAAAACTTATGATTAAAAAATTCTTCAATACTATAGAAAGATGCGTCACATAATATTTTTTTCAACTTATTTTACTTCCAGTAACTTCACTAATATGAAGAAATAAAATTGTTCAATTTTGTAACTGCAATGCGATATTTTACATAATCTATTAAACCTCTACTGCATGAGACAGTAAAATTTAATTAAAAAATAATTTTGTTTTCGATAATATGTGTTTATTTATGCATAAGTACAAAATGTAAATGAAAAAAAAAATTATGTCTAATTTTCAAAATCCATATACCTATGGCCTCGTATTTTTTTTTAGATATAAATTTATGATTTTTTTCTAACCAGTTTGACTTTTCGCAAAATAAGGGACACCCTACCTTAATTATACTATAGTTTTACGTCCGGAATCGGAAAACCAGAGTCAATACGTTACCTACTTCAAATATATAATTTAATTAGTTCGTAAATGTTGTATAGCTCATTTCGTTTAATGAGGTGCTCGGCACCAATCTCGGCACGCGATTCAATAGGCCAGAATAATTGTTTTGTAACGTCAAACGATAAAATATTTGCATAACATGGGACATTTTTCTGAAATCACTCAGGCGTTGTTTTAGTTTTATTTCTTTTTTTATTTAGGTCTCGGGTAAATCGTGGTTTCGTAGACGAGGAGTCGCGCAGCAACCCGAGGAGCCCGATGGGAACCATGCCGCTCACTCCGCTTTCAGAATATTCAAAGTATGTGCCGATTTCATTAAGTTTCTATTTTGCTTCGCCGTAGTCGTTTTTACTACTTTCAAGTAGTTTTTGGGTAATGCGCACACAAAAAGATAATCCGACAGGCCATGGTACAAAAAAAACATGGACGTTCTTCCCGAGACTGACAATGATGACCTCAATTGATCTCTGATATGCTGAAGTCACAAGCTTGATATGTTGCCATTTAGTGAAAATAAATTAACCACGTAAAATGCGTTTGTTTACTTATTTGCTTCTGAAGAAAAGGAATGCTGAGCAAGTAACATTAGATAGTTTTCTTTTCAACCGAAAAAATGAATAACAATAAGAAAAACCGGACAAGTGCGAGTCAGACTCACCCACCGAGGGTTCCGTATAAATATTTTAAATAAAGACTATATTTTTTATGATTTAAGGGCATTTTTATTTTAAAATCTACGGTTAGGCGAAACTTAAGCTATGTTCAAATACCGTCTAACCTGTCAGTCCGTGACGACATGTATGGAGTTTGACACTAATCGTCAGTTCTCTGACGACCTGCTAACTGTCAGTTAAGAACGCACTTTAAATAAAAAAGCCCTTAATTACAAATGTATAGTTTACAGATTTTTTCCCTATACTTGTAGTATAAGACGGTAGGTATACTTGCCAAATTTTAAAGTTCTAATTTATAAATGTTGACTCCCTTGAGTGTCCAAATATACGTTTTTGCTGCATAAACTGCCATATCTTTTTTAGAAGTTTGATTTTTTCACAGGGACTGGTTTTGACAGACAGACGGACAACAAAGTGATCCTATAGGGTTCCGTTTTTCCTTTTGAGGTTCGGTACAATAAAAACAAATAATTTCGCGGGCCGGTAATTTATTTCATAATTGTCACTGAAGCGAAAACTCGTAGATATGTGCAATGTGCATTCTGCCAGTCCTAACCTATGGTGCCCAAACATGGTCACTCACTGAGGCGCAGAAGTCCAAATTGAAGGTTTGCCAAAGGGCAATGGAGCGCAGCATCTTAGGTGTTAAAAGGACGGATGGCGTCCTGACCACCACGCTGCGCTCCAAAATACGCATATGCGATAAGCCCGCCAGGCTACTTAAAAAAAAAACATTATGGGTGGCAACATTAACGTGACATCAGCATATCTGATTTAGGGAAGAACATATACCTGGTTTTCTTGCACCATGTGACACACTTCCCTAGTAAAAGGGAGATTGCCTTTGCCCACCAGTGGGACACCGCGCAGGCTATTAAAAAATAGTACATTACACAACTAGGGTGGTAATACAAAGAAAGGCCGAGATCGCAGGTGTTTACGGTCCGAGCTGCAAGCGAGGGACGTAAATATGCAATCGAGGGCTTTCTTTATTACCTCCCGTGTTGTGTACATCACTTTATGTCTACACTTCGCCAGAAAGCGGCTTTTTCCGTACGCGTAGCGTGTGGAAAAAGTCACTTTATGGCCAGGTGTGGCATAAAAGTTTTTTTGAAACGGCTTGAAAAAAAACGTTATGTGCATGCGGGTGTGTCTGTGTGTATGCATGTGTGTGTGCGTGTGTCTCTGTTATCATTTTCCTAGATAACTACTGGACAGATTCCCAAGCGGTATTTTTAAGTTTAAAGGTGACTTGATCGAGTGTTCTTAGCTTGAGATACTTGTAGAGGTTTATTTGAGTAGGAGTTTTATAATTTTAATGTATAGACTATTTTCTTTATTTTAGTAACCGGGACTACGATCGCTCCAACTCCTGGCAACACAGCCCTGCGCCGCGGCCGTTCTCGTACATGGAAGAGCCCCGACGGGCGCGGGCGCCGCCGGCCGAGCCGCAGTGGCGCCGGGACCCCTGGCCGCCCGCGCCGCCGGGGCCTCCCGTGCCGGCCCCCGACTACAGCCCGCCGGCGCGCAGACTCAAGTCTGCCTTGAAACCAAACTATATGTAATAGTACAAATATAGCCAGTGGCGTAGCATTAGGGCAGCAGAGTAGGCAAAATGCCACGGACTCCCAACCTCCCCAGGCCCGAGAAACCGTTTGAGGTAGACATGAGTAGTTCCTGAATGAATGATTCAATTTAAGTATATCAGTATCAGTCAGTATCACTCCTTCATTCACTAGTTCAGTTCTGATTCATAGATATACTTCACTACTTCAGTAGTTCCGTTCACCGTTCACTAATAGCAACGCCGCAAAAATATTTTGGATTCTTCTTCTTAATTAAACATAAGATTGAATGAATTGGCTCAATATTCCTGTGAAAGAAATACGTACGACTGATACGGCGTAGTGACACATTTTGCGCATGTCTAGTTTGACATGACGGTTTTGCTACCAGCCTCAGAAAGTATATATAGTTACGCCCAAGGACCTTAAAATAAATAGCCGGACGTAGCGTCGCGAACAGATAAGTGAAGCACTCATGATGTGCCGGCAATGTGCCGGCGCTTTGTACGCACGCACGCACACATCAACCAGCATAATGGGCCGGTCGGCTGCCATAGGGCCGTCAACGCACACATGCTCACTTCGGCGGCCATAACTCGGCTTCACTCGCGTCTTAGACCGCGCGGTATCCTTCTATTTTATTAATCCATGGTTACGCCACTGAACCTAGCGCCAACGAGAACGGGTGGAAATCATGTGGAAATTGATAATTACACCTGGATAAAACAGTGACAAATATAGGTAGGTAGGTATAAAAACAAAATGTGTAGTATATAACAGTATTACTTGTGAAACATAGTGAAATTTGACCATTAAATTATTTTGTACGCTGATGGAATTATAATTTTTATCCTTGTGTAATTTTCTTCGCCTTAGGGTGATTGGAGTCGTTCGGTTTTCCATATAAGAATAAAGAGGGTAATTTTTTTGGTTCCATGGCATCAATTATGTTTGAAATGTGCCTTATTTTATAGCTTGATACACTTATATTTGCGCGAAATGATATTGGGAACTCTCAAAAAAATATATAAATTTAGAAAAAAATGGTAATGTATGATGACGCTAAGCTCAAAGGCCCAATTGCACATTAGTTCTGGTTTTTTGAGACTTCTCATGTCATTTCGCGGAGATAAAATGTATCAAGCTATAGAGCTAATTTTAAATATAATTATATAAATAAATAATATCCAGTATAATAATATATTTAGTTATTTGTGTGCATTCTTTGTCTATTGCATCGTTTATTCCTCACCACATACTCATTTACTTTGTTAACTCAGTGTCAACTCCGCTACCCAAAGGTTGTCTGGAAGAGATCGCTCTTTAGCGATAAGATCGCCTATTGTTTACCACTGTTTTTGTATAAGTTTGTATTGTAATTGGACATGGTTTAGCGAAAAGGATCCAATCCACGAGACAGATTTATATGGAATTGCATACAAAACTGTGTTGTAGATTGGATCCTTTTCGCTAAACCACGTTCAATTTACATTATGCTGTGCAATAAAGTAATGTAATCGGACTACGCTAAGTTTGCAGAGGTCGAAAGAAGGTTTTATTTAAAACAATCATATGGCAACATGACAAAAATGAGGATTAATTAGTATTGACACTAGGCAAATATCTTCCGGTTTAATAAGTATATAATGTGTCTACATACCTATTGAAATAAATTTTCACGACAGTCTGGCACAAATCTATCTAGTCCCAACCAAACTAAGAAATGTTTGTATACATGTACATATTTAAATATAATACTTAAATACATAGAAATTATCTAAGAACCTGGAACAAATCACTTAGTTTGGTTGGAACTAGATCAATGTGTCCAATACTGACCTAGATATTTAAGTCAGTAGGCATGTAGACACATTTTGTAATAAAAGGAAGAATTATTGCCAAGTACCAAGATTAAAAATCCTCTTGCTGTAGTTTCCCCATGTTGCCATATAGGTATATATTTTTAAATAAAACCTTTTTTCGACCTCTGCAAACTTAGCGTAGTCCGACTTTACTGTATTGTAATAAATAAATAAATGGGGGCAATTTTACACAAATCGAACTAGTCCCATGGTAAGCTCAATAAGGCTTGTGTTATGAGTACTAGACGACGATATATTTTACAAATATATTTACTTACATACCTACATAGAAAAAATCCAAGACTCAGGAACAAATATTTTTGACCAACACACAAACATTTGCCCTTACCGGGATTTGAACCTAGGACCGTCAGCTTCGCAGGCAACGTTACTCCCGCTGAGCTAATCCGGTCGTCGTAAAAATTGATGTCGTGGAAGCAAACAATGCTCCTCTTTATGTTTCTATGGTAACCGACCGACTCGATGCAACGGAATAGTACATTACACAACTAGGGTGGTAATACACAGAAAGGCCGAAATCGCAGAAGTTTGCGGCCCGAGTTGCAAGCGAGGGACGTAAATATGCGATCGAGGGCTTTCTTTATTACCTCCTGTGTTGTGTACATCATTTTATGTCTACACTTGGCTAGAAAGCGGCTTTTTCCGTACGCGCAGCGTGCGGAAAAAGCCACTTTATGGCCAGGTGTGGCATAATAAAGTGTTTTAGTCGTATGGCAATAAACAAGAGAAAAACAGGTAGGTACCTACAGTAAAAGTAATAATCATAAAATGCACTCCAAAGAATTAATCCACTTCGTCGGTTAGTGTGGTCAGGTCTTCCGGGGGCCCTGCGGTGTATCGAGTTGATGGACACTCCTGAAAAATATGATGGATACTTTGCTCCTCAGTCCTCAGCACCACAGTGACATGCAGGTGATTCATTCCAGCCGCAGCGGTGTCTGTATAGGGCGCAGCGGCTGTGTCCAGTACGCAGTCTGTTCAGGGTGCACCAGGTTCCACTGCCACTGTGTATATACCAATATCTAGGTGCTTAGTACTAGGTACATAATATGTTTTGGTGAAGTAAATTACCAACATTTGTACATACCGCATTCGAGCTGGGACTTTTCTTTCTAAGGCCCCGAGGAGAAAATGAACAACTCATCCAAATCACGTCAGGTGACGTCAGATCATCTCCTTGAGGGATTTCATCAAATCCGTTTTTATCATTTCCCTGCGGCACATATAACGTTGGCTAATTGCCCATATAATGTTACGAGGTTTGCGACTTTAGCCGACGAAAAGTACTCTGTGTTGAGAAGTCCCAAAATACCACAAAAACATGCAAGGTTGGCCATTGATGCGTCTGCGCTATCCCTTAGGATAATTCAAAATAAACATTTAATTACTCGACTCAATCACGTTGTGGTTTTATTCAGTTACATCAAACCAGTGAAATTTTATATGTACATATTATCTACATACACCGTGGGCCTGATGGTATTACAAGTAAATAACGTTATATCAACATAGGTCGAATTTTGTCATTTTACATTAATAATCTTATGGAACAAAACAAATCAATAAATTCAGTCCCTCGTTATAAACATGTCCTTACTGAAGGAAAAATTATTAAAAAGGAAAAAAGCTAAAATGGAAACGAAAGGTCAATATTTTAGCTTTGTAATCGCTTACCATCTAATACTGCGAAGGTTAATTGCTGTTTAGTTAAAGGATTTTAAAAAATCAGTTAAAGTATCTTAGTCACATTTATTAGGGCTTGTTACACACTTGGGAGTTTTTATTTTAAAAATTATGAATATCTCGGAAAGTAAGCGTTAATCGACTATACGTCACATAACTTTTTTTACTTCTAATAGTTGTTAGAATCTATGGTTAAAGTTGGTCGGGTTATACGGGCCCACGGTGTATACATACATCAAAGCCGGGTTAGTTACCCCATTTATAACTCGACAACAACGGGTGGGCCGATTTCATATGATATTTGCTTTTTTGGGTTTGTCTCTGCCCCGAATAACAGAATAACTACAGGGGCGTATTTTGAAATTTGGCGCCCCAGGCCAATAAGTTTCGCCGCCCCAGAAGAAGTAAAAATTGGTTGAATGGCGCCAAAACCAAATGCAGTCGGCCAGGGACCGCTACGCGGCCCTGGCGGATTAGCGCCCCGGGCCATGGCCCGGTGGCCCTAGGGTAAATACGCCACTGAATAAAAGGTATGAAAACATCTAAAAATTAAAAATTCTGAAGCGGAACGGCGTTCGCCGGGACAGCTTACATGTCTGATCCTATTATTTTCTTTCACGGCCAACAACCCACCTAACGGGCGTTAGTACGTTTTTCTACTCCTGTACTTTAATCTGTCTTTTACTTGGTCACGAACACTAATATAAGAACATACATAATATGAGTTCAGAGAAGTCTATACTCTATTCCCCATAACAGCACTAGTGTCGTTATAGTCACATTACGATACTGCTAGGAGCCACAGACTTCTAAATCTAGGTTAGGATTAAGCGCTCAATTCTAACTTTACGATAAAAATGCACAACTACCAACTTAACAAACAATTAAATTCCTACGATTATTAAGAAAAACAATCTTTCCGAATTGAATTCATTGATGCCAACATAAAAAAAAAGTATTTTTATCATCGTCACTGCGTGTCACTGATGAGTGACTTCTAATAAAAAAAAAAGTTTACCATAGACACAAGTGTCAGTCAATATGACATATTTGCCTTGTTTGAGAGCTGTTTAATTAGGTATGTATTTTATATTTTAAACCCTAGTCGTAGAAAAAGTATTGTATGCAACGTTGTATAATTAAGTCAAAAAACGCTCATTGCGTCTCTATTTGCGATACTCACCGCGTTCGCGGCTCGTATCGCAACTCACGCAATTCGCATTTTTTGAGCCTACGTATACAACTATTGCATAAAATACTATTTGATCAGATGTCGGCCGTTTTTTTCGTACCGCATTATTGGCCTCGCAAAAACGCCTATCGAGCTCTGTCGGTTTCAGTGGTACCTAGTTTTAATTTTTTCTGGTCGTGAAAGTGTTAGTCGTAAATTAAAAAAAAGTAGCCTGGTCCATCTCCAACATTCAAGCTTTCATCATGCCAAAGTATATTTTCCTAATTATATTTATTAATCATGTTCTTCAAGAAACCGTCCAGATAAATGAAACAATATAATATATTCAAATATTTTTAATCTTATGAATCTGTTTATTTTAACCTACTTGTAAGTTATTTTAAAGTATGTTTGTGTTATGTTGTATAAAATAGTAACTACGGTAGACGTCCGGTACTTGACACTGTCAGTGTCGCAGTAGTTGTCATCATGACTGTTAGGTCAATAGTGGTGGCATCAGGGTGTCTACTATTGGGCACCAGCGTGTCAATTACTAGGATTTTACTTTAATGGGTCTTACCAAAACCAGAGTTTTAACAAGAAATAACTTTCATTCAAACATAACAGGCATGGGAGGAGATCGGTTTGATTAATGACATTCAAAAACTGTTCACTTTACAATATCTCAAATACTAAAAACAATACAGGAATAACATGCCACAATCTAAAACAATAAACTAAAAGGATGTTATGCACTCACGTTTATCTTCTTTCCTGGATTCATTTAATACAATTTACTAAAGTACAAAAAAAAAATTGTTGCTGTACAAAAATCCAGGAGCGGTTACACGCGTACCGACGCTACTGAGTACCGGATTTGCATATTCATAAACCGATTCCTCTTGATCGCAGAAACATATTTGGTTTTACATTTGCTGTAATTTTTTGTGATACGTCATATTTTACGTTAGCGGATCATTATGTCGATTCTTTAGAAACTGGTATTTTTTCTAAGCCATTGGACTGGTTTTGGTACGCCCCTAAACGCGTGAATCGCACGTATCTCTTGGGATGGTAATCTCGATTATAGGCTCGTCTTCGCAAGCACAGAATCTCCATTATAAGAGTACCAGTGGCGTGGCGTCCAAAGAACTCGATTCCTAACGGCTTGCCTAATATCAGGCATTTGACCACCTTATTCTACTGCTCTTAAGGAAAATGTACGCCAAATCTGCACCGGCTTGCCCAATGATATCTTTTACGCCACGCCACTGAAGAGTACGCACATACAGACCGAGCACATGCAGATCAGAGTTTATAAGCACAGAAAATACGCCAGTCTTAAAGCTGTAACATAAATAAAAAGAGTCAGTTTTATTTTAAGTTAAATCTTATAAATAGTATATACAACATTTTTACATCACTTTATACAAATCGCTATATTTTAGGTCATAAACTGTATCAAAGATCGTCAGGTTTATTTTTATCCTTGTTTAAAGTGAGCGTCTGGTCCGAGCCCGCATCAGGCGTATTGGTCACTTCATTGTTCTCCACACTAACGTTCGGAAGTCCATCTATGTGGACCTCTTTACTGATGATCTTCTCGTTTTGGAACGATTGCTCCAAAACCTCGCTGCCGCAACGCTGCGGCGGTGGGCTACCACTTTCGTCGTGCGATAAAGACAATTCAAACTGCGCCACTAATTGACTGAGTACTTTCTTTAAGTGATCAAACGATTCAGACTCTGCGGGCCCGCTCGAAGTCTCCAATACGGCTTCGCAGTTTTCGTCTTCGCAGGAGTTTTCGTACTGTCGTTGGAGCGATTTAAGTTCACCAACGGTAACGACCAATTCCGGATCTTCTTTCATGGCATCCATCAAATACTGTCCTTCCTGGCTGAACAGGAACACGGCGGGTATCTCGATGTCGTCCTTGCCGTCGCCGGACATCGCGAACATGGCGGTGACCGTATGGGTGGAGTCGGGCACGTTATCAACGACTATGGCGAGTTTGACACCGGCGTTTTGTAGATTTCTGACTTTCTGGGCGAAGGTGCACTGCCCTCTCTGCGTGACGGCGAATTTCCCGGTAAGCTGGTGTTTGTTCGTGACGGGGGAGCAGGCGTGGAATGGCTCGGCTAGGACGGGGACACCGGAGTGCCTGGCGTCACGCACCTCGCGACCGAAGTGCCCCGGCCCGGCGGGGAACACGCGCGTGCTCACGACCACGCCCACGGGTGTCACGCCGTTCTCCACGTCGCTCAGAGAATTCCACTTTGACATCTCGCGCATGAACGTTAAACCCTCAGCTGCGTCTTTCGATGATTTAGCCTGTAACAATCGGTTAATCAATGGATTGAAAGCGTCTCTCAATTTGACTTTATTCATTGACAAGTAGTCGATAAGCCTGTAGAAAAGTACATAAAAATAATCTTTTAAGAAGAATTAATATATTTGGTAAAAAACCTATTTGTGAATAATGCGGATTGGGGGAAAAAACACCTGTGTATGTCTTTCAGCGAAAAGACCAAGCAGAAAACACTCGGTGAAATATGCGATTGGTAAAACACACGATGGGGAATAAACTAAGGGAGGTATAGGTAATTTCACGAGAGTTGAGGCCACCACGCACACAACAAAACTGTCATGTAATGACAGCGGGATTTTGAAATTACTGTTCTTTTTTCGTACCCATAGCAGGTACAACAGTGAATTGCAAGATAGACCAAAAAGTTTGTTTAAACTATTGTGTTTATTTACTCACTCATTCACTCTTTCACTCTTTTTGCAATGACTACTTCATGTAGCTGTGTTTGTAATCATTCACCTCAACTCTCGTGAAACTACCTATAGCGCACGGCGGTTTCGTAGCGCTGTCCCTTTTACACCCTAACAATAAAGAGAGAGACAGCACTACGAAACGCGCGACTGCATCGCTACAAAAAGTCGCCGTGCGCTACCTCCCAAAATGGGGAAAAACGCGATCGGAAATCTAGCTATACAGCAGTCGGTAACAGGGATTCTGTATCGGCCAGATAGCGTGAATGGGGTGGGCGCTGTTAGTGCCATTACCGTATTGGTGGTGTAGAGCAGCTGCACGCGGCCGTCCGGCAGCGTGAGCACGGATATGCCCATATCGGAGAGCGCGTGTATCTGGCGCGGGTCGTTGAGCGGCCGCAGCCGCGCCGGCGGCCGCGCGGCCGCGCCCAGCAGCTGCCGCATCGGCTGCCGCACCTTCTCCGCGACCAGCGATGCGGTGTTCGGACACGTCCTGCGATGTACGACGCTATACCATAACCGTGGCAACGAGGTACAGTCGAGTTCATTTACATCTACACATATAAGACAACAAAAATATTTGAACACGCTTTTATGCTCCTGACAATAGGGTCGTGGTTCAGATATTTTTGTTCCCGTAAGTGTGTAGATGTAAATGAACTCGACTGTACAAGAAAAAGTTGATTGACCCAGGGATGTCCCGACCCTTATAAAGCACCGCGGTAAGGCTTTCCAACTCAAACTCTTAAGGACATTCCGGTGTTTCAAGCATATAGGCTGGCTGATTTCGATCGGTCAGTATGGGACACCCCTGGACAACTCTTTAAAAACATGATTTTCTACAAGTTTTCTACAGTTGAAATTCATCAAACGTATATTTTTGTCATAGTTATAATCCCATTATAATCTCCTATGCACTTTGGAAGCATATACTATAACAGATTTTTAAGAAACTCTGACACTGCTGTCTCTTGGACAACTGGACAGAATAACAAACAAGAAAAAGTTGATTGACCCCCCTGCTCCGTGAGATTATAGTACTGACGCACTATAGCGGCTATACACAATCCACAAGCACATGTAGAAAAGAAATAAATATAAACCTTAATCGAAGAACGCAGCTTTTCATTGACATTTGCAGCACTATATTTAATAAACACTTTAAATATTCATTCATTCAAAGCAAATCTATTACAACCAGACATAGAAGTTTTTGTGGCACGAATAAAATTGTCATAGGGACTCCCCAACGATATTAATTTATCGATACATTGTACTTTCTTATGTCGCAACGATACGTTCGATGGGTAGTAATCAGCATTTTAGTCAATTTCTATTTCATCCGGTAAACTTAATATCTACTATGAAATGTCACTTCGAAATAAGTATTTGAAACAGTTATCGATAAATTTAATATCGGAAGGAAGTCTAGTTAATTGACGTTTTTGCCACAAAAACTTCAATGTCTGATTACAACTCTATGTATAGGCTCTGTAGTAATACTTACTTTCTGTACTTATCCTCGTCTTCGTCATCGATTTTCAAGCTGAAGTACGATGTGTTCTTCCCAGCATGGGCCAGGGAGAGCGGTAGGAAATGCGCTTCAGTAGTCAACACGTAGTCCTCCAACTTCACCGGCATATCTTTATCGTCGCCAAACAGCATGTAAAGGTATTTGAAAGTCTCCGCGAGTACGAACGAGTCCATTCTGTCCTCGTGCACTCTGGTCCTTACGTCGTTGACTGCGGCGTAGCCACAAGGCACTTTGGTGTATTGCTGTAACGCTTTGAGGGCCATCTTGCCTACGTGCAAGTAGTGGTCGTCCTCAGTGGCCCGGTGGAGGAAGTATGTCGACTCTAAAAACTCGGGCCGAAGCGGGTGTTGCCCCCAGTGTACCTACAAAACACGAAAAGTATAGATTGTAACAATCTTCATGTAGATACGTAGTTAACTTCAGGTTTGTGATCTGTGTGAAAATCAAAAAGTTGATCAACTTAAGTAGGTATCTGATTTTTAGCAATGGCAACCGTGTCGTGACATACAGGTCGTGTCACAAGAGCTAGCACGAATGGATTGAACGAAAGTAATGTCGTGAACGAAAGTGTGACGTTCTTATACGGGAGGCTCCAAATATTTTGTAAACAGCCTTTCTTCATCATTCAAAAAAAAATACATATAATCTGCACATTACTAACACTAAGCAGGTAAAAGATATGGCAGAAAAGTAAATTTGACGGTCCTCTACAAATATTTTACTATCATGGAGTTTTTATTTAATTTATACCCTGTTTTCACACTGACGCCGCAATCTACCAAATCATGGCGAAAATATGCGAAACTCATATGAAATTTAGATATGTCAATGCAATTTTTGCGGTTCACGGCGTCAGTAGTAGAGCATCTCGTGCGTCTCGACGGAACTCTGTTCCATTTGTTTGTGTGTATAGTCCCGTACCTGGAAGTCGGTGGTGAACGCCTCGGGGATGAAGGTGTGGCGCTGCATGACCTGGTAGAGCATCTCGTGCGTCTCGACGGCGGGCCGCACGTCGCCCAGCAGCACTTGCAGCCCCGGCCAGAACGCCAGCAGCGCGTCCATGAAGTTCCGC
Organism: Eudemis profundana; assembly: GCA_947034925.1. NCBI lineage: Eukaryota > Metazoa > Arthropoda > Insecta > Lepidoptera > Tortricidae > Eudemis > Eudemis profundana. The sequence goes on from OX344794.1 coordinate 37,328,207, forward strand.
GATTGCAGATGCGGCCTGGGCAGCCAAACAACAATGATGTTGACTAATGTTGTTCACAAAACAATATAGTCACATAGATTGGAAAATATCAAATTATCATAACAGAATACTTAAACAAAAAAAATACATAAAAGTTGTAAGTTATGAGAGGGTGGATGTCACAGCGTTTCAACCGCCGTCATCACCAATCCCAATATAAAGATGATATTTTTTTTAAATTTACTTAATTTTTGATCAAAACATGAAAAAAGTAAGTACCATTGTCGGATTTTATCAAAATAATGGGATACATTCTTAAAGAGAATCGTCGAAATTTCGGGATTGGTGATGACGGCGGTTGAAACGCTCTGAGATTCACCCGAGACCACAAAGTTTTAAAAAAAATTAAGTAAATTTTGGAGTGCTTAAATGATACTGAAAAAAAAAATGTACGGCAACTATGCACAACGCACTTTTTCGTGCTCATAATGACAAAAAGCTATTTTTTCATACAGACTTAGTACAGCGAGGACACACGATGACGTCACAGAGTGCGTCCGTTTTGTATAGGGCGTTTTCAACGCTCGGTGCGGTCGGCTACTTTTGATTGCAATTTGTGCCTGTCATAGTAATCCAAGTGCAGTAGTTATATGTATTTATCTGTTCCTCTCAAATAGTAGAATCGATTTACATCGGAAACAAAATTTAGTACACAAGCCTATACGGCTCAACAAAAAGTAATATTGTTAAGCTGATATAATTAAACTAGTATTTTTCTAACTACGCAATGCTTGAGATACACAAATTTGAAATAAACGTCCTCCGCTACGTATTTATCATACAGGTCAAGTAGTGTAGAGGATTTGTATGTACATGGTTCTAAGGGCCCAGCAAGAAAATTAGGCTTTTTTCAGTAATGTCCACAGCATAAACTCGAACACTAAGTCATACTAAAAATCTGTATGACCTTTGTACTATGGTATTAGACGACAAAACTTTCATAAACAATTGTGACTAAATATTCTCAACACATCAAAATCATAACAATAATCTATTATTTCTAATAATTTACCTGTGCATGTGTACAGCCAGCATAACGGGACCTCTGCTTATATACTTCATAACCGCGTTGTAGTGTCTGTTGAACCTGGCCAGGTATTTTTCGTCTCCAAGAAGGATGTATGCCTTGAGGCAGTATTCGTAGTACGAGTCGATACCAGCGCCGACGCCAGAGTCCTTGCGGACCCAGTCTCCGGAGTGGATGTTTATCACAGTGCCCATTAAATCTGAAGTCCTGTAATATAACATTACATGTCAGCATTGCGTGTAATCTTTATATTTCTCGCAGGGATATAAAAATAGGGATTTGATCAATTTTCAAGCCATTTAGGTAAATGATAAAACGAGCTATTTAAAGTTACCTTAAATCGTTTAGTAATTTCATCATATACCTAAACAGTTTTAGTGAAAAGATAAAATTAAAGAGTCACAACAATACGATCGGTAGGTATTCCTATTTTCTAAAAAAATGTGGTGATTTTGTGAAATGAAATAAATACCGTAAGGTCGGGGTACTTTCGCCCTGGGGGGTAACTTTGACCAATAGGGATTAACTCAATTCAGGTTTTATTATTGCATTTAAATTACGGCACATTGCCATGTGGTTGGTTTTAGCTGACCGTTCATGTTTTTATGTTTATTATCAGACGTTATAGTTCTAAGATATGTAAGTTGTAAGGTGGGCAAAGTTACCCTATATTTGGCCAAAGTACCCCGACCTTACGGTATTGATTTGGTAAAAATGTAGCGCTACTCTTACGACGTCCTCTGTCCATCGAGTCTGAGGCCGTCCTACGCTGCGTTTAAATTCGGATAAGTTTTGGGGAGGCCTATGTCCAGCAATGGACGTTCGTATATTGGAGTTTAAATGAAGTTATGACGTATGCATTACAAATTCATTACACGAGACATATTAATTAATCGTCTCGTTGATTTATTGCTCACTTTTTCAATCTAAACAATAATTAAGTTTCTACCATAAGCCATAAGTTAAGGAAAATAATAATTACGTTAGTTTATTCAATGGCAGAATTTACTTCATGAGTAATCTTGTAGGCTATTGCAAATGTATTATTATTTAGCAATGTGTTATTAAGCATTATTGAAACCAAAAACTATATTTATTGATAGTTGGTGTGAAAATCAGTATGTGTCACAAAGAAGCAAAATCATTTTCACCGCGGGCGTTAACACTTGAATCCCTCACTGGGCTGCAGATTCTACTTTAGAATCCTTCGCTTCGTTCAGGATTCAATGTACGCCCTCGCCTTAAATACATCATTTTGCTTCCTTGTGACACAATCTACTATTATGTAGTGGTTAGCACGTTTTCCCGGCTAGGCAGAGACACTGATTCGACTTCGGCCTTGACTTCAGGAGGTCACGTTTAATTTTCTAATGTGTTTGGTCTTTGCATCGATAATCGTAAATAAAGCATTAAATGCTTTAATTGATTACACATGTCATATTCATAATACAGATTATGTCTGGGATAAATAAATTAAAAAAACACCACGTAAATGTCAAAAGTTATCAGCTCTTATCGCATAGAGAAATTGCCCATGCTACCGCACTGTAAGTTACATCACAAGCAGTTGCATTTTTGTTAAAATCTCCAACCAAGTAACATGCAACGTCTAGTACAGGTTATAGATGCATAGTCACCCCATGACTAAGATATATGCCAATAACAGGAAGACAATACTGCTTTGTGGCCGAGTTCGCTCCATCAGGACGATTTGTCATTACATTAGCATATGTCGCCGCCAACTAGCTTAATTAGCTATTTGGTTAGCTGCCTAGCCTTTTCATAAATCACACTCCTTATTTTAGGTTAGGTTTGTTAGTCAGCTTGTGTCCTTCAGAGCAGAAATAGAAGCCCGAAGAAGGCTTCGTCGACCTGCTGGCGGGTCATAGTTAAGTGAAAAGCCTAGGAAGTTAACCAAATGGCTAATTAAACCAATTGGCTGCGACATATATACCTTTTGTTTAGAAATAAATAAATAAATAAATATTAGGGGACAATCGTACACATCTTCTCGTTCGTTCTTATTTATTTATTTAGAAATCATCATCATCATTTCAGCCATAGGACGTCCACTGCTGGACATAGGCCTCCCCCATAGATTTCCAATTAGTTCGGTTGGTATAGGTAGTTCCACGAGAGTTGAGGTGAATGATTACACACACAGCTAATGTCGGATTACGCTAAGTTTGCAGAGATCGAAAGAAGGTAAGTATTATATTTAAATATGTACATGTATTGTATACAAACCTTACTTAGTTTGGTTGAGACTAGATCGATTTGTGCAAGACTGTCCTGAATATTTATTTCAGTAGGCATGTAGACACATTATACACCGTGGGTACGAGTAACCCGACAAACTTTAACTATAGATACTAAAAACTATTAGGAGTAAAAAAAGATATGTGATATATAGTCGAACAACGCTTACTTTCAGAGATATTCGTTATTTTTTAAACGAAACTCCCAAGTGTGTAACAACCCCTAATAAAAATGACTAAGATAGTTTTACTAATTTTTTAAAATCCTTTAACTAAACAGCAATTAACCTTCGCTGTATTTGATGGTAAGCTACTACGAGGCCAAAAAAATTACCCTTCGTTTCCATTTTAGCTTTTTTCTTTTTGTTAACTTTTCCTCCAGTAAGGACATGTTTATAACGAGGGGCTGAGGGGCTGAACAAAATAAATCAGTAAATGATTTATTTTGTTCCATAAGACTATTAATGTAAAATGACAAAATTCGACCTATGTTGATATAACGTTACTATTTACTTGTAATACCATCCGGAATACGTGGTTAAAGTTTGTTGGGTAACTCGTACCAACGATGTATACTTATTAAATCGGAAAATGTTTGCCTAGTATCATGATTGATTAAACCTCTTTCTTGAGATGTTGCCATATGATTTTTTTTTAAATAAAACCTTTCGACCTCTGCAAACTTAGCTTAGTCCGACTCTACATGAAGTACTCATTGCAAAAAAAGTGAATGAATGAAATGAATGCGTGAGTAAATAAACACAAGGCTATAGTTTAGGGTGGATTTTCGTCCGCGACATTTGTATGCCAAACTAAATGTATGGCATACCAATTTATATGGCGAAAATCCACCCTTTAAACAAACTTTTTGGTCTATCTTGCAATTCACTGTTGAACCTGCTATGGGTACGAAAAAAGAACAGTAATTTCAAAATCCCGCTGTCATTACATGACAGTGTTGTGTGCGTGGCCTCAACTCTCGTGAAACTACCTATAGCAACCTGCATCCACCGTGAGCCAGCAGCCTTAACTAGAAACGCTGAAATAAAAATTAAAATATATACCTATGTCTTATTTTCCAAAGTCTGTCCATAGCTTTATGCGCCTTTTGCTCGTAGATCGGTTTGCCGGTGAGACGCGACAGCGCGGCCATCTCTAGGATCATAGTGCCCGCGCACGCGGTACATGTCTCTCGGGACTCTTGAAGAAACTTTATGCCGTGACGGAGGTTCACCTGAAAACACATCAAATCGCCGTCAATAGGCTTGTGTCCTAAATTTTGTTTCTAATGTAAATCGATTCTACCATTTATGAGGAACAAATATACCTATAACTACTACACTTGGATTACTTTAACAGTCACAAATTGTAATCAAAAGTAGCCGACCGCACCGAGCGTTGAAAACGTCCCGTACAAAACGGACGCACCTTGTGACGTCATCTCTTGTCCTCGCTGTACGGAAAAGTTGGGACATTTTGGACAATTTTTTTTATTTCATTAATGAAAAGTGCTCATGATTCTGAGTAAAATGGTATAAGACACACCATGATCAGACAAAAAAAGTAATAGGTACGTTTTTTCTGCAATTGACCCGTTAGGGTTAAAAAAAAATAGTCGGTCTCCTTTGCCTGCTGTAAAGTGACGTACCTTCCCGTGAGGTATCCCCGTGGAGGTGTTGAAGGCGGGCAGTAGACGCCGACCCAGGTCCTCAGCGAGCGCTAGCAGCTGGCCGCCGTACCACTGCAGCGCCGGCACGTCCGGCTGCAGCGCCGTCGCGAGCACGTGCGCCGACAACAACCCGCTGGGACACAATAACATTTGGGTCATTCTCATTTAGATTTGACTTGTCACAGCCGTGTGCAGAAAGTTAAAATTGCTAATACTTAATTTTTCCTTTTTTTATATACGAACGGAAAGCTTGACAACGGGGCTAATTTAAGGTATTAGAATATTTAACTTCCTGGAAACTGTTAACTTTTGCACATGGGCTTTTTGTTTTAACATTTCCTCTTAACTAAGTAGCAGTTAACAGGTCGTCACAAAACTGACGATTAGTATCAAACTCCATATAATTCGTCACCAACTGACAAGTTAGACTGTATTTAAACATAGCTTGAGTTTCGCGTAGCCGTACATTTTAAAATAAAAATGCTCTCATGGTTGCGACACATCTGTCAAACTATATGAGAATGACCCATTTTGTTTTCTATTATCTATACATATAATAACATCGCAGAAAGACTGTAACCTTTCCGACGCCAACGACGGATTATCAGTCAGAGATCACAGAGCGATATAGACCTATATTCACCAGCATTAACTTACGAAAGGTTAAAGATTTGTCCAAAAACGTAACTGAGGAGTAGGATCAATAATAAGTAATAAAATGTATATTAATAGTTTTTGGAATATTTGTCCGTTTGTTTGTGCGTGCGTCACGTAAAAACTACTGGACCGATTTCCATGAATTTTGTTGTACAGGATCTTGAAGATATTATCAAAGGAACTCTTTTCAAATATTATAATAGATCTTTAGCGCTTTGGGTATTTTTTATAGTAACATGTAATTTTTTATTAATGAAGTCTTCCATTTGAAGTAGGTTAATTTAAAAAAAATATTGTATTATGTAAATTAGGTTATCAAATAATTAAAGTTCAAAGTGGTTTCAAAAAAGTATATAGATAAGTAAATAGTGTAAATAGATACTCGTACGTATTTCCAACTTACCCTAACATTCTTATGTTGGTTTCGAATACGGACACAACTATGTCGTGGTCAAATGTGACGTCATCGATAACAAGTTTGATGGCTCTGCTGAACTCGGAGAAATCTCCCATTACAACCAACGTGTCCAGACTATCTACCAGGGTCAGGGAGAAGCTGAAATAATAAAATACGATTTAAAAAAACCTAGACAGTAAACTACTAAGAAAATGACCTCTGTAACCACAGGAATGACGAAGAGGTAAAAATGACTTATCCTGCACAAAACCCAAGCATGTATGGAAGGAACCCTTAATTTAATTCAAATAATGTAAATCATGATTTTAATTAAATTAAATGCATTACACACGCAGTGGGCTAGACATTAAGTAGGGTTGAAATATTTAAACTATACAAATTACAACAAGGATAAAATAGTGTTACCAAATCATACATCAACACAGTATAGGTATGTATATGTATAGGTTATAAGTACTTCAAGCATTCCAACTGGCCTTGGTGGCAATTATTGTTATCGCAAATACATACTTTCAAACAATCTTTTTTTCTTTGTAGCTTGTACACTCACGGTTTTTAATTGTTGACCCATTTAGGGTTCACCTTACAATACAATGGGGATGACGACTGGGTTAAAAATATATAATTCTATTTAGTCCGTTAGTTAGATTATGGAAAAATATAGGACACGTATTTTTTGGTTTATCAAAATATTAAAAATCGACAAAGTTATAGACCATCAAACTTCTGGAGTGGGGGCTTGTGACGTCACTCCAAGGTGAAAATTGTATCTAGGAGTGACGTCACTCGAAACTTCTAAGCACTCTATCCTCGTCATTTTTTGTTTGTCAAACGAAAGAAAAATACGTGTACAATATTTTTTAATAATCTAACTGACGGACTAAACAGTTTTTTTTAGTCCTCTAGCCCATTAAAGTCCGTGACAGTACATACCCTTAAAGAAACTCAATTTTTGTACCTATAAATTTCACATTTTCTTGCCACTTTTGATTTTAGGGTTTTTTTTATGTTGTCCATAGTTAAGGGTTACTTGAACAAAATGATCTCGTTCCTCTGTGTAACAAAAGTTATCCATATAAATTGTATGGAAATTTTCGTTACACAAAGGAACAAGATTAAGATTTTGTTAAATTAATCCCTTAACTTTAGACATCTTGTTCTTAAATGATCCTTTAGCCAAATGGGCTAACTATTTATGCCTGACTGACCTATACAACAGATCCATTCTAGTAGTTGGGTGATTCTTGAAGGATATCATTCCCCAAATATTCAGAAGATTCTGCCTTATACCTCATTAGTATAGCATTTTTGGTTAATTTGTAGAGCTTGGCTTGAACTACATAATAACTGATATTATATGGGAATACGGGGGACACGAGTGAGACAAATGCCGGTTTAATGTACACTCGTTTATTTAGTATGCAGGTGGTGGGAGCGGCCACACGCACATACGCACATATATAACAATAACCAAAAATGTGTGCAGAGGAGAATGATATTTTTAAACAATGACCCAGTGACCATCCTAGAAATGGCTATGGCTGCATTCCATAAGTACAGGACATTAAATTGATAAGAGAACAACTGTGTCGAAAACCGTCTTCCACGCCGGTGCTTCAATGCGACGTAAGGCGATAATATAAAATGTTTCTTAATGCCTACAGGTGTTGAATTGATACATTTTCAATGTTCCATATCCATACACGAAGCTTTGCTGTCTGTCTACCCTACTACATTTATAGGACTATGTATTTTCACTGGTAATAAGGAGGTCGTAAATATGTCTTATTTGCGGTCATTTATGTAAGATTTACACTCCAGTTATCATACATAGACTTAGCCAGTTTGAATATATTTCTGTGAGGTGAGAAACTAAATTGATCCAGAATACAATATCCCATCAAAAACATTACATGTAAAAAGATGCAAGTCTCGCAATGCAGTTCTTCTAACAAAAAAGTGTTGAGATGTAATGTTAAACCAAGTCAGTACCGGGGGGGTGTCCACAGAACTCGATTTCCAACGACTTGCCTATTATTTAACCTTTTCTTCGTTTGAGAACTTAAAAAGAACTCATAAAAAAAATGTTATGCTTATTTTATCAAGGAAATTTATTCCAATAAATCCTCCACAGCTTAAAAAGGAGTATTTGTGACAAACAAAGAATAAAGATAACAATATTTCTTACTTTCCAAGAGCATCATCCATGTCGCCCCGGCTTGGTGTGATGCCCTTCCATCTTCCTTTGCAGCTCAGAGGCATCAACTCGTCTGCTGGGTATGCATTATCCATGTATGCATTATAAGCATGGTAGAACATTTTTCGAGCCTCCTCCCTGTATGAAATATACAATAAAAATTAGTTTCTGTTCAAAGCTTTATTCTTGAGATCAGCTTTTTATAACAGACCCCGCCTTTTTTATATACTTGTAAACTGCATACCCAAAACCAATCAAATGAGCTCAAATACAATGCGTATGTCATTTAGATGATCTTATGGCTACAAGACCAGTGGTACCATATTATTGTATAGTCAGCAAATATACACAAGTGTCTCAAATTTGAGCACAATCAAACATCAGGAAGTGGTTCCAATTTAGCTTCAACAATCTGACCACCACAAACATACATACTAACATGGCGGTATAAATAAAATATTGTAAATAAATAGATGGGTACAATTTTATACTAATTTCATGATCTTCTATTCCTCTATGCACATTCTCATACACAGCCCCACTATAACCCGTGAAGTGCGCAGTATCACATTTGCGCTAGTAAGTTACTGATGCTGGATACCAAATTATGTCAGTATCACAAGTGTGACTTGACAGGTTAATGCATCAGTAGCTCCATAATGGGCACACAAATCATGTGCCAAGAGGATGTCAAATTTCTTAGAACCATAAAAGTACTGGAGTTCTGTGCAACAACCGGACTGGGCCAGGAACTATAACAGGAAGTGGCAATGACAATAGATCAATCTTAGTCATAGTGATACTAGGACTTTTCAAGATCATCATTTCAATCACAATGTATGATTATGATGTACCACCACTATGTAATTGAAAATATTGTAAATGTATACACAGTAATAGTTTGCCACAAACATTGACCCTAGCGGTAGTGCATTTTTGTACCTGGTGGCACATGCATTCCGGAGCAACCTTCGTCAGGTCATGATTATGAACTAATGAATAAAGCATCCGTAATCAAGACCAGAATACAACATATTTATTTTTGTTGCATAAACTGAATGCATTGGGAGCAAAACTGCTCTTGGATTAATTTGCGTGAAATATTGTTTTGTTTGTGGTAAGGAAAAAAGACCAAAACTAATCTGAATATTTTGTTGATTCAAATTATTGTATATTGCCTTCAAAAGTTCAGCTATAAGATGTAGGTATGTTACCTCTTTTACGTAAATTTATTCGTTTCCATTAAAAGACTAGCACTTTCTTGCCTGTCGACAGGCCAGAATATTGGAAAATAAATAGTAGTAATGGAAGGAGCAATATGATATCAGACTACTGATATGATTTTGACGATTCCTAATAGTTTTACCTTAAACTTATTCTCTCAGCTTTAGTCATCGGTGTAGTGGTTTCTTCTTCAGTACTCACACTGATAATTGCAAGAATAACAACTAATAAAACTCGATATGCCATTATTATCACCATATCACAATATTTTCAGTAACAATATGACTAGTAATCTGTAGTAACGAAAACATGAATTAACGTATTTAGAAACAGAAAGAGTAAATCATAAAAAATGCTACTGCTAAAAACTATTCATTGTAAACCGCTTTCACATTGTTAGATTTAATTTTCAAGCCCTCTAATATCAAAACTGAAGCAGGACAAAAATAAAAGGGAGTCGCGAGTTGTGATGTGATTTCAGCATCAGCACAGCGATAATTAAATAATTGACGTGTATTTAGTCTATGGCTAATAAAATGTCAAGTCACAGACTATATAGAAGAAGGTACAAAACGTATTTTTATGACATCCGCGAATGCGGATACAGATATTTTCAGACTCATAGTCATGGATGCGAATTTGGATACGGATAAAGGCAAAAATATGGAATAACGTAATTAAGTAACGGAAAGCTATCGTAGAAGCCGAGATATTCCATAACTTAACGGTGTACAAAATTTCACACCGTCAAGCTGGCGTACCCGGGAATTTCTTATAGAAAGAGCTCACTATATCTCGGCTTCTACGATAGCTAGAGAAATAAAATTTTAGGGCCCTAGGGTACTATTTGGGTACTATTTTTTGAGATATAAAGCGTTTCCAAAAACAAAGCCGTTCCTGAGATACAAACGGTGTACGCCAGCTTGACGCCGGTAGCATACACCGTGAACAGGCCTTATATTTCGAAAAGTTTAAGGGTACTATTTTTTTCACCTAGGTATTTCGTCGGTACTATTTGGGTACTATTTATTGGCTGCATCAGATTCTGAATATCTTTACGGTGTACGCTATCTTGACGGACACCCAACTTCAGCCGTTTAGGAGCGCGCGACACGTATTCGCACTGACGCCCGATATCACGTTTGTGTGAGTGGAGTGCGATCCATACTGGAGCATTCTTATGCATTCTTAAAACTTTGCTTTTAGTGCAATCGTACACGGCGCGCACACATTCAAGAGCGCGATGTACCTTTTGTAGGAAGAAAAATTAATGCTGTTATACTGTGATACTGATGTGGGCAACTGGGTACGGCCCACCCGGCTTCTCCCTTATACACGCCTATAATGAGCCACAATGCGTTCTGAGCTCAATGAAGGAAAGGCATAATGCGTTATCTTATGGTACCTACAAACTATTCCGGCTGCCTGGCCACCGGGTTTTTGCTACGCGGGTATGCTACCGTGTATGCCGCCGGCATTTTCAGGCCAGAGGTCATACCTACCTGCAGGGAGCCGCCAGATCGTTTGTGCGGCAAGCCGCCGCCGAGCTTGTCCTGGCTGGAGGCCATGCTGCCATTATGCCCCGCGCCATTCACTTTTACACAATTTTGTTTTATTTTGCGTACCCAGACAGTGATCAAGAGTCTAAAAAATATTATATTATTAACAAATATTATTACGATTATTACTTTAGATTTTATAGTTGGTTTTTAACTAACTGAATTTTAATTGCAAACTTTAAAAACGGATTCTTTCTGCCTTCATAATATCGTTTTGCTGAGTGTCTATCGCACGGTATTTCTGAAATTTAAGTATATACCTACTACGAGATACTAAGTACTAAGTACCCTTAGGCGAAGGAATTTAGGTTTCGGTGACGCTTCAATTAATACAGTAAATCGTATCGTATATCATGTATAAGTATAAAAGGAACCGGAGAATATAGTATGGGGCCGTAAAGGAGCTCAAACCACAACTTTGCAGCCGGAAGCGTAGGCCGAGCTCCTTCAGAACGCGTTGTGGCTTTTATCCGTTACCAAAACGCGTTATGGTAACGGATAAAAGCCATACCTAACAGCCACGACACGAAATTTTCGTCTTGGCATTTCTGAGTCAGCCACAACGTGAAAAAGAGCGTTTTTAAATAAGATAAGAACCACACGAATTTCGTGATGTGGAAGTTTTGCAAGCCTAGAACGCGTTGTGGGCTTTCTTTTTGCTCAACGACCTTTTTTGCTCCTTAAGGTTAGCACATATGAATAATGCCGAAGTAACTATAAAATAAAATCTTACAATATTGCCTTCGGTTTTTGCAATTTTATCACTCATTGTAATAAAACCACTTTAACGATTTAAATCACGTATACCTACTACTTCATTTAACCCTTTGTCTACCCGTGACCACGAACGCTGTAAAGGGATACGAAACGTTGGGACGTAAAAATGAAGTAATGTAAATAGAGTCTGTGCGGAAAGAGAATAGGCGTGGCGAAAAACGGAACTAACCTAACCAGTATGGCATTTTTTTTGCAAATACGGTAGAAAAGCATTACGGCGTCCCCAAATTTAAATCTTATTCTCTTTCCGCACAAACTCTACGCGATTTCCTTGTAGAATAAAAAAAAATAAAAAACGAATTGAGTTAGTTAAAAATAGGAACTTCAGATAAAGTAGGTAACTGTTAATAATCAGGTAGTAAACATCAATTCATAAACCATGTAAAATAACGGGAAAATAAAATCACAACACCCTAAAAAGAATTTACGCATGCACAGAACAGAACCCTTCGTGCGCGAGTCCTACTCTCACTTGACGGTTTTTAATTTGAAGTTATCCATGGGATTTCATTTTAACGAGGAACAGAACCAAAAATTATTTGACTACGGACTACACTAAAATAAAAATCCCGTAATAATTAGGACGTAGGACCTAGCGAAACAAGCATCGACGTTTGTGGATTTGCAGTCTTGCTTGGTCGCCCTAGGCCCCAGGTCATATGTAGTAAGTACCAGCCGTCCCTTTCTCAGTAGTACCCATAGTAAACACAACCGCCCGTTATATCTTGCCGCCCTATGCAATCTAATGGGCTGTTCTGTTTGATAACAATTCAAATCAGCTTCTTTTTATGAAGTGTCAAAACGCTCAGAAAGTTTGCATGAAATATTAACTTGTGACGTCATGCTCAACATGGTGCCCTATTTTTAGTTTTGGTCATTTTAAAATTGTTGGTGGTACGAAAATAAGTGCAATTGATTTTATCTAAGCTTTTTTGGAAACGTATATTACTTATAGTTAATTAATTAACTTTGATGGCTGTCAAATACCCTCTTGTCAAAATGAGGTTTAGACTCGCGCTAAACACTTAACTTTTTATTTCGATTACTAGGAAACAACATAAACTGGTATCATATCGTTTTTGTATAGTATTTTCGTATGTTATAGGCCAGCCTTAGCAGGCCAGCTTCTGCTGTATGGGGATTACCAACTTTTATTCACAAGTGCATTAATCTAGAAGATGCTCCTAAGGGATGGAATGTAGATACATAATGTCACAATCACAAGAGATATATTTACGACGAGGGCGTACTTCGATTAAATCCAGGGCCCAGCGAACGATTCTACTGTAGAATATTGAGCGTAGCGAGGGGTTTCGATTCCAGGTCTCAGCACAGTATGAAACACAATCTTACTCAACGAAGAGACTGTCTTACTTACTTATGTCGTATGGAATTAAGGGTGTAGCCAGGCCAGAGTCACACTTTGCCTCATCTCGTCGGGGAAGTGAGCCTACATTTATTTAAGTTCAGTCGGGACCTATCATAAAAAATATCGAAAAGTACAGATACTACAAACGACAACAACAACCTCTCTGTTTTAGTTAACTAGTTGGGAGTTTGTAAGATGTCATTTGTAGTATAATATCTGTACTTTTCGAGATTTGTTATGATAGGCGCAGTTACTCGGTTGGCGCCCGTTTCAACAAATTCATTAACTTGACTTTTGTGTTCAAATAAAACTTTGCAAATAAGCAGATTACCCATATGTAATGATAATAACGTTCAGAGTCTCTCCCCTTCAGAGTTACTTTACGTATGGTAGATCCCAGGCGACCAGGCAGACTAGTCGATCTATTTATTTCCCTGACTAGACCTTAGCTCTATGAGCTCTTGGATAGCATTCCTGACCAAATGGGGGGCTTACATTCCTGCGGGCAGGTTCGCCAGCCGCGGCCACTAGATAGTGATTGTTCATATAGAATACATTCGTCTCTTGCACTTACTCACGCCAGAAAGAGACGTATGCTTTAGGCCGGGGCTAAACGTTACCGTGCTATGGGGCTATTAGGGCTTTCGTATAATAATAGATAGGCAGAGGTTAGTCAAGTGACTATCCAATAGCCTCTTTGTTCCAAATTCATACCTCGACGAGAATAATCACCTCCGCTCCGACCAATAGGTACCAACCTACCAGTGGTGTGGCATTAAGGAAATCCTTGGGCAAGCCGGAGCAGCTTGGGCTTAAATTTTCTTTCAGAGCACTAGAATTAAGTCCCGAACTGCCTAATATTAGGCAAGCCGATGGGAATCGAGTTCTATGGACGCCACGCCACTGCAACGTACTCCATAAAAATTGTGTGTGTGGAGTTTCTTCGATTAGATAGGATTACCGATTGTCGGTTATATTGTAAAATTGTAAATCACCGTAGTACTTTATCCGTAGTACTTTATCCTCACGTCCAGGGTGCCTGCCTAATGCAGTCTCCCCCCCCCCCCCCCCCCGGGTGAAAAATCAAGTAGACCTTTTTTACTTACGCCACTCAGTGGTTGCACGTTAATTTATCGCGTTGAAGGACGATTAACGTCAGTGTAGCTACGACTTACTATATTTAACATTGACAGCTTGATTTGACAGGGGCGATAGTTTCCTTTATTGTCCACCCGTGTCTCTATTGTCGTTTAGTGCTGCCACCTAGTTCGTGCACGTTCCCTATTAATCCGGCCATTGGCGTATAGAAAGGACTGGGCTAAAGCGAGCGTGCAGACGATTCCAAGGCTTTGGCGGTAAAAATACCGCCAAATCAGTACCAGCCGGCAGTGCGACACGCGCCGCGAGGACTGCGCAGCTGGTCTTTAAGGGCATTTCTCCAGAAATATGTCTGCTACTCATTCATCTGTCTCCATACATTTAGTATGAACTACTTAATTACTATAATATTTTATCTTAAGATAAAATATCGCTCACTAATCTCACTATACAATTTGTATGAGCTATCAGCCTATCACACACGGCTAAGATTTTTTTTTTACTTTACTTAATATTTTATAACACAAACAACGATAACCTAATACAAAAGAGCTACAAATACAGGGGTCTCGGCTCCGAATACATTTTTATGCCATTCGGCGTCGAGACCCTGGGCCCGTGGGGTCCCAGCGCACAAGCACTTTTCAAGGATCTCTCCAAAAGGCGGGTCGACTGCACCGGGGACCGAAATGCTGGCAGCTTCCTCGCACAGCGAATAAGTATCGCCATACAGCGGGGAAACGCTGCCAGCATATTCGGCACTATGCCAAGGGGGCCCAATTTTTTAGATTTTAATAGGTTTAGTTTAATTCTTACTTAAGTTTAGTTTACTAAGTAGTTATATTTTATTTGTATATGACCCTTTTAATAAATACAAATACAAAATAAAACCCTTAAAGAACATTAACGGCTAAGATAATATATATTTTCATAATACAGTAAGTATCTTATAAGATACCGAGCTATATGGAATTTTTATGTTAAGATACCTTAAGATTCGTAATATATCTTAACATACAAAATATACATTACAAGATCTTTATACAGAGTCTGCAGTGAATAACGGAATCAAAATGGAATTAATGATATTTTATTTATTCAACAACCTTTTCTCACGAGTTTTCGTGATTAATCGTTGTATTTTTTGTTAAAAGGATAAGGTATTAAGGGTGGCCGGTTTTGGGACTTTTTTAATGATTTTTTTACTCTTTTTAGGCTTAAATTTGATTGAAACGTGAAAATTACCTACGCTAAAATAAGGATATTTTGTTTTATCAGCTTTTTTTTTCCGACTAATGTTTACCGAGATATTGGGGTTCCTTTCAAGGGCTCTGGGACTTTAAAAAAACCGGACAAGTGCGAGTTAGACTCGCGTGGAGAGGGTTCCGTACGTTCAAAACAATATAATATAACACAATTATACTTTACTGCACAGACTTCTTATAGGTTTTCCTGTAATCTATAGGTGCAGGACGATTTTCCATATTGTTTTTCAAAATTCTAGATCCAATAGTTTCGGAGATAAGGGAGGGGGGAATGGTCAATTTTTGAGTATTTTTTTAAATAACATCAAAACTATTAATATAAAAAGTATAAAAAAATATATTTCAGATTCTCACAAAGAGCCCTTTCATTTAATATGTCACACAATATAGTTTGTAATTTTTTTTTAAATCTTCTAGTTGTCCCCATTATTAAAATTCATATATTTACTACGTGACATGTTTGGGTCATTAACCTTAATATATGTAACAAATTTCAACTAAATCGGTTCAGTACTTTCGGAGAAAATTGGCTGTGACAGACAGACAGACACACGAGTGATCCTATAAGGGTTCCGTTTTTTCCTTTTGAGGTACGGAACCCTAAAAATCGATCATTACGTGACATTATGACACATATCTATATATTACTTTCTAGGCTTATGATGCTACGTTTTGTCGCGCGATAAATAATAATGTCAGAACGTGACGGATGTTTTATCATTTATTTATCGCGCGACAAAGCGTAGCATCATAAGCCTACGATTGCATTTTTAACTATTTCCATATGTACCTCTAGTGATTTGATGGAGACTTGTTAAATCGAGATGTCATGTACTTGTAGTTGAGATTACCTTACAATTTTACTATTCTACCATGAACGGCTGCGTTCGAGAAACACTTGTACTTGTAAATTGTAACTTTTTGCGCTTGTTACTTGTGAACTTGTAACTTGTAGCTTCGTGAAACGGGGCCCTGATGAGCTGTCTATTAAATTTACTAGTAGTGCCGTATTGTTCATAGTCATCCTGTATTACCTGTATATTTGGATTCCGTGGCGCAATGTAGACGTGACCCTTAACTAAGCCTTCGATAGAATGATTCGAGCAGATATATTATCGTATATTAACCGTGTGTGATACCTTAAGATACTATAATATTTTATATCCAGGTATCTTAAGATAAAATATTATAGTATCTTCGCCGTGTGTAATGCCCTTTATAGTTGCATTTTTTGTTACGGGGAAAATAGTTCCAAACTGTTCGGATGGGCCTGTCCTTACTTTTGAAATCATTGAATTCGGCACTGAAAACCGCATAACGGTAGGTAAGGTAATAGAATACAACCCCTGGGCGATTCTCCGAGCGTTTTGACCGCGCGGTTTGACAATCATTATTGTCCGCCGATTATTTACTATAACGAAAGGACAAATCGTGACAATTTTGATAAAACTAGACTTAAACTCGGGACTGTTTTTTGGTTTCATAAAAAGTTAACTCTAGGCATCGTTTTTTTGAACAATATTTACTGAGACAATAATGACGAAAATAAAACGCCGTAAAAACGCTGAATATTGGCCCCCCTACAGGTTTGATTGAATGTGGATCTGGGGATGAAAGATTGCATGAAAAAGTTGAAAATTCACGCAGACGAAGAGGGTAACTTTATTTTCCAAGGTAACAGGGACTGTGATAAGATCACGAAGATGAATATTTTTATCAAGAGGTCTAAAAGAATCCTCGAAATAAAATGTGAAAGAATGAAAATTTTTGTGAAGTTTCTTGTTCACTCAAAGCAGAACATAAAATTTTGAGCGGCTAGAAGTAGAAGCTCGTTACAATTTTAAGTGAAGTAGCTACAATACCTCTCGTTTTTCAAGTCGGGAGAATGAGGCGGGACTTTTGAGTTCGTAGCAAGGGCCGCCCAGGGGGCGCCACGGGGATAGTCACGTGACTCAGCTCCCGCCGCCATATTGCGTTTGTGCGATGGTGAGAGCATTTTGCCGTCACTAATATTTAATTATTAAAAAATATCTTCAACAATTAAATGTTGAAGCATACAGTTGAATTTAACCTTAAGTTGTTGTTGTACACATTTTGATTATCCTCGCTTCAATACAAATTGTTTGTGTACGAACAGTTCAAAGAAGAAAATTGTTCTGGTTTCCACCATTGAAATAACCAAGTGGTGAACGAGTGAGTATCAGGAAAGGTTCGGAGAAGCGTACCGAAGGCTGTGTTGGGTAAAGTACTTGAAAATGCTTCTATTACTCAATATTACAAAAATACAGATTTTTTGTGTCATTAATTGTTAGTTATTTACCGGCATTGATTGTTTACTTTGGTTATCGTAAAGAAATGTTTGTTCTAATTCAAATGTTCAATTATTATTTCTTTTAAAGAGATCTGATTTCATAGCATTTGCTTTTAAAAGAGATAGTTTGGTTTTCTGTTTACGATGTACTAATACGAATAGATAAGATTCCTATGTACTAGAATTTGGAGCGAAATTTGCCGATCGCATTGCAAACTTATTTTTTTTGTTTATGCGTTCTAATGGTCTGAAAACAGAAATTAGTCATGGGATCTTCAAATCGGGTTTAAATAGTGACCTTTGAAATCCTAGTACATTATGTACACGTAGCTAGCTGTACGGAGTTGTACCATGGAACCGCCATTTTGATTGCTAGCGCCTTGCCAGGGGGGAGAGGGGCGGCGGGAGGGGGCGGTGTTCACTAAAAAAAATGTGACGCTCATTTAGTTGGAATCAGTTCTGAACATCATGGGATTAATAAACCTAACCTATTGTATTGTTTGTGTTTTGACAGGTATTGTCACATGGAATGTAGCTTAGGGTCAATATGAATGGAGAAGTGAATGGCACTATGGAGGAGCCTATGGAAACATCTCTACCCAGTTCTCCAATGAACACAAACTGTAATAAAATTACCTCTGAAGTCTGTGAAAATAAAAATCAGTTGGAGGATAGTGAGAGCTCAGAACTTAACCATCACTTAGAAAATAATGAGATAGAACCTGAAGGCAAGGATACTGAAGGCTCAGGCCGTGATGATGATGGTAGTGACCATCATCAGGATGGGAGCACTGAGCAAACTTCAGATTTGACCGATGCAAAGGAAACTAGCAATAATGTTATTGACAATCCTTTGGAAAATAGCTGTAGTAATAGTAATGAATCATATCCAGAATCTTTGAATAGTAATCAGGATAAGGAAATATTTGTTGAGCAGAAGATAATGAGCTGTGAAGATGATAAGAGCAAAGATGGTGATGCTGGGAATAACTTCAGTGGGCCTGTCACCGTCAATGATGAGGTGAGTTACATGTTTGTACTTGCTTTCAATTCTAGTCAGTCCTGTTTATGTTCCTGAATATAATATACATAACTGAATGTCTGAATCAAGGTGGTTCTTGTTTTCGTTGAATACTAAAGTCAGCAGTCTTCTGATATGCTAATGAACTTTAGATGAATGAAATGTCTATGACAGTGCTTTCAGGGGGTATTATTTGAATGTAGTGGTTCATTTTATAATCATTATTCTATAAGTACATTTTTAATAACAATTCATGAAGAAAATTAAAGTTAATATCTATTAAATAGCTAACCAATAAAATTTATTTAGGTAGAAAATAATACATATTCAATTGACTGGATTTTTAATTAGAATCTTATATTTACACAAGACAATTAATGTTAACAATAATATAATTTACCAAGCCACTATGACTCACAGGAGACCAATTAGCAGTGACAATACCATATGCAGAACTTGATTTACAATTGCTTTCTTCCTTTTCTACTTTTGATACCAAAGTCAAATATCTGCTCTTTTCTGTCCATGGATATAATTGACACCTTATCACTGAAAGTTACTGACAGGGATATACATTTTTATAACTGGATTGGTTTTTTAATACCATAATGTAGTAATTTTCATTGAAAAAATCCACTCCCAAGATATGTATTTTTACTTAGTCAGTAATATTTAAAATGACATTAAAAAATAGCACCTTTATATCTATATGTATAGACTCCTTTTTAGGGTTCCGTACCAAAATGGTAAAAAAGGAACCCTTATGGTGCGACTCTGTCTGTCTGTCTGTCTGTCTGTCTGTCTGTCTGTCTGTCTGTCTGTCTGTCTGTCTGTCTGTCCGTCTGTCACAGCAAGATATCTCAGGATCTACTGATGCTATCGACTTGAAACTTGGAATAGTGTTAAAAGTTGGTGACTCGAGCCTATTGGATAGAAAAAAAATCTTATACCTTTTTTACTTTTTTTTTAAAGGGGTCCGAAATGGGATGTGGAAAAAGAAAACTAGAGCTATTTTATCGAGTGGGATATCAAATGAAAGAACTTAATTTGTAGATTCCAAAACCATTTTTGTTTTTTTTCTTAATTTTGTACTTTTTGATTTATGATCAAAAACGTTCAAAAAAATACCATTCCCCCCCTATTATCTTCGAAGTTACTGAACAGAAAAATCTGTAATAATTACCAATTATTAATATCATCCTAAATATTACAGGAAAAATAAAACGGTTCTGCTAAATTGCATCGTTTTTTAGAAATTTTCAAAAATCGTACACATACTTATTTGCTCCTACTAAGCTAACGGCCATACAGTTTTTGTTGAACTATTCACGTATCTACTTACAAGTTTGTACGGAACCCTCGGTGAGCGAGTCCGACTCGCACTTGACCGGTTTTTTACAATTATGCCAGTAAATACATACTAGTATTTGCCTGCAAGGGAGGTAAAAATAATTATAGTAAGTAAGTTTCCATATGGGATTACCATAGTTAAATGAAAAGTATCTTGCTTAAAGCTCTTAAACTTCAAACTATTGCTATGATGAAATAATTCATTCTGCCATTTTATTACGATTAGTGATCACGAATCCGATAGGTTTTATGTGTGTATTATACGCGCGTTTTGACTCGACATTATACCTAAGTATCTATTTTTTGAATTGTGAATCTTGTCCAAAATGCTAATTGCACAAGTATACAGTGAGCATTAGATAATCGGGTAAGGGTGCTTATAAATATACATACGAGCTCCTTGTGGCTTTTTTAGGGTTCCCTACCAAATGGTAAACAAGGAACCCTTATGGTGCGACTCTGTCTGTTTGTCCGTTTGTCACAGCCAGATACTTCAGCAACTACTACTATTTGAATAGTTTTAAAAATCGCTAACACAACTCTATTGGACATAAAAAACATTTTAATTTTTTTTAAACAGGGTCTAAATGGGAGCTCGAAAATTTTAAGTTGGCCTATTATATCAAGTGGGATATCAAATGAGAGGGCTTAATTTGTAGATTCCAAAACCATTTGTGTTTTTTCTAATATACTTTTTGATTTAGGACGAAAAACGTTCAAAAAAATACTATTTTCCTATTATCTTCGAAGTTACTGAACAGAAAAATCTGTAATAATATTACAGGAAAAATATAACGGTTTTCGAAATTCGCAAAAATCGTAACACAAACTTATTTGCTGCTACTAAACTAACCGCAACCTATGTCGAATTGTCCATGTATGGGGACAACAGTTTTTCAACAACAAAGTTTGTCCCACCATACAGTTTATCTTGAACTATTCACGTATCTACTTACGAGTTTGTACGGAACCCACGGTGCGCGAGTCCGATTCGCACTTGACCGGTTTTTTTAGCTCTTCATGACGCGAGTCGCGACTTTCATTTGAACGATATTTTCCAATCCCATTAGGGGAAGAATATTCCAGAAATCCGTACTTTATTTGTCATTTCCCTGTTAAGACGTTTATTAAGGAGATTCGAGTCACCCTTGTCTCCATACAAACGAATAGTGGGTCGTACACATCGTAGGATAATGAAAAGGCTAGGCAGCTAACCAAATATTAAGCTAGTTGGCGGCGACATACATAACAACATGGGTAATCCCAAAAAATCGGTATTGATGCGCCAGTGCTATCTATTAGCATCATGTGAAACTAAATTTTTAATTACTCAAAATATATATTTTTTATCTTCTTTACACTTCTGTTGTTTAATGCAGACAATACATATCAAGCCTTAAAATGAAACAAATTTCAACAAAATTTGATGACCTCAAATTGGAATACACGAAAAGAGGGTTTTCGTGTGTATTGTGAGCTGGAATCACCTTAACTTAACCCTTCGTATGTGGTGTCAAAATTTTGCTAGGTAATTTATAACCTTGAAATTTAAGTACTAAGCAGACAATGGGGGGTGCACTGATCGTGATCAGAGCTTAGACCAACCAAGGGTTAAGTAGCATAAAAGTTACCTTAGGGTTACCATATTTCAGGATTTGTCCTGAGTCATCAAGATTTTCGGGCTAATGACGCGATTGTATTTAATACGTTGAACGCCAGACTAAAAACCGTGTTTAGTCCAACGGGCTGCGGCGGACACCTTGTGACCGACAACATGTCGAGTCCATGGAGCCGCGTCGGACAACGTGTGTCCGCATCCTCGCGATCACTTCAAAAGCCTACAGGCGGCCGACGGACAGCATTTCGGCTGTTTTTACTAAGGCGAGTGACCCGCACGGCCCCACCGAACAATCTGGCCGCTTGGCACAAAAAAAATCGAAGGGTCTTAGAATTTCTGGATATATTTATTTGATGTCGCCAAAAATGTTATAGGAATAAAAACTGAGCAGTTTATATCATTCAATTAAAAGCTATTTATTATAATAATTACGTAGTTTTTAGGGTCCCGTACCCAAAGGGTGCCAACAGACCCCCATTATTAAGTCTCCGTTGTCTGTCCATCTGTCTGTCTGTCTGTCTGTCTGTCTCTCCGTCTGTCCATGAGACACAAAGGCTCTAGTTGTTAAACCGTAATAGGTGGAGACTTGAAATTTTCACAGAATATGTATTTTTGTTACCATTATAATAATAAAAAATCAAAATGAAACAAAATAAAAAAGAAAAGGGAGCCCGAATACAAGAAACCTGTTTGTGTCGTCAATCACTGAACTGTATCTTTTCAACCGTAATACATAGAGACTTGCAATGAAACGAAACGTGTGGGCGGGGGGACCCGACAGCGTGAGCCGCGCGGCGCCTACGCGGGGAAACACGGTTGGACGTTAGCGCAGGCCGCGACGGACACTGGTGTCCGCCATTTCAACTTTTCAGGAAATAATGAATATAGCGCTGTTTCTGTAAGTCACCCATTATTTTTGCAAAAAAACACACCGACGATTTTGAGACAATTCTCGATTGAATGGTCTGGCCCCTAGGAAAAGTGCACTGTCGGACGTACGGTGTCCGTCATGGCGTTCAACGTGTTAAGTATTTGTCTTTATTAAATATATCGTTGTCTAGTATCCATAACCCATAAGACAAGCATTATTGAGCTTACTATGGGACTAGTTCGATTTGTATAAGATTGTCCCCTATTATTTATTGTTACTATTTTTGTATATCTTTATTTTCTTAGGATAGGAGTTTTATATTACATATATAAAAAGTAAAATACAAAATGAAATTAGAAAATATAAACACATTATAAAAAACCTAACCTAGAGTGCCGCCGATAGCGGGGCGGGGCCCAAGTTACCTGTGGTTAGGGCTGCAGAGAGAGAAACCTCCTGACAATGTGCGCCATGTCCAGAAGTACCGCCTTATGTATCTGACCCTTGATCCAACCATCTAGCGAGAGTCTCTTGAGATGGTGATCGAGACTCTTCGCTATAAGCCCGTTTGCTGAAACGACTATCGGAACAATGATCGTCGAACCAACATCCCACATGGCGGTAATCTCGTGAGCTAAGTCTAGGTACTTGCCGAGTTTGTCCTTCTCGGCCTTCACGAGGTTGTCGTCATGGGGGATGGGGATGTCGACGAGCACTGCCCGGCGCTTGGATCGATCTTAGTACGATATCAGGCTTATTGGCTACAATAGTTCTGTCCGTGATGATAGATCCATCCCAATAGAGCGTGGCACGGCCATTGTCGAGAACTGGCATCGGTGCGTACCTACTGATAGTACGGCACCTCAGACCCCACAAGACCATATCGAACAGCAAGTTGCTGGTTAATGATCCTGGCTACTTGATTATGTCTGTGCAAGTACTCGCCGTTAGCTAGATGGGAACAACCGGAGATAATATGTCTGATAGACTCTCCGGGACGGCGGCATGCCCGACAGATGTCGACCGTACCGTCCTTCAGGATATATCCCCGATATATTATTATTATAACATCGAAAACGTTACTATTATTAAACTAGTTAGTCATGACTGATACTGTATGCAACTGTAGGTACATATAATTACTCGTGTGATCTTATTATGAAACTCGCCTTCGGCTCCTTTCATAAAACCACACTCGTGTTCTAACACCCCTCATTATGTATCAGGTGCTTAGACTACTATTATCGCAACACAACGCAATTAACATAATAATTTAAAAACCATAATACATTTTTACCTCTGTGATTTTTAGAATCTACTTTTATTAAGTGAATTGCAGAAATAATGAAGAAATCTCAGTACTTATATATAAAAATCGGACTTTTAAAATATTCATGGTAACCCGATCCGTAACTTCCTACACAAAGGTAACATTTTCCTTCGATAGATATTTATTTAGCAAGCTTAATAAAGCTTTTAAATTAAACGGTTTTCTTTCACTGGTCAACTCATAATATACTATTGTCACTGAATCTTACTACGTGTGTAAAGTTTCATAATAATCGGTTTAGTAGAAGTAGTTCAAAAGCTGTGGCAAGTTTTAAATCACATAACATAATATAATCAAACATATATATGAGGCCAAGGTAATAGAAAAGTAAAACACAGCAAAAATTAAAATATCACTAGCGACTATAGACACAGAAAATATACGAAATCTTCCTCAAAAAATTGTGAAAATCGCACTACAATCGGTGAAGTAGGTACTTTTCGAGACGCGTTTGTTTTTCTTGTTTAGATTCCACGAGTTTTCTGCGCCGAGATATACATGTACCTAACAACGTCAAAAGTAGGTTAAGATTAAGAGTTTGGAGGCTTAGGGTCTTTGACCAACGGTTGCGCAACGCTACCTCGCGCGGATCGTGACGGATTTTCATAGGTACATTTTCGTTTGCTTCGTCACTGTGTAGTCAACTGAGAGATAAACAGATAAGAAATAATAAATAAATAAATAAATAAATAAATAAATATTAGGGGACAATCTTACACAAATCGAACTAGCCCCATAGTAAGCCCAATAAGGCTTGTGTTATGGATACTAGACGATGATATAAATTTAATATTTAATAGATACAAATACTTAAATACATAGAAAACATCCATGACTCAGGAACAAATATTCGTGGTCATCACACAAATAAATGCCCTTACCGGGATTCGAACCCAGGACCTCTTGCTTCGTAGGCACACTGTTAAAAATTTCCGGAATTTTACATAAAAAAAATTTACAGAAACCTGTGAAATTCCCTAAAAACTGGGAAAAGTACGAAAATTTTGGTAATTTTCCTTAATTTTTGGTAATTTTCCATAATTTTTGGTAATTTTAAATATCTTCTGTAGATTCACTGATTTTTATGTCTTATTACATAAAAAATATGTAATAATCAATAAAATGTGTACGATTACATAAAATCTGTAAAATTACATATAGCGTCTGGGACAAATACATTTCAATATGTATTTATAAGGCTTCAAACTGTAATATTACAGACAAAATTCTTAATTTTACATATCTTGTAAAAAAACAAATTTTTATGTAAGTTTACTTAAGTCTTTTGTAATATTCATAACAATATCAGTAAAATTACGTACAATATTATGTAAATTTACAGTTTTTATTTATGTTTCAAGAAATCATGTAATTTTCAAGTATATTCTGCGATTTTACATAAAAAATTACTAATAATCGTAAAAAAAATGTATATTTACATCAATTCTGTATAATTACATGGAATGTCTGGGAAAAGTACATTAAGACATGTATTTATAACGATTGAAACGGTAAATATACATAACAAGTCTCGTTAATTTACATAACTTTCTGAAAAACGCATTTTTATGTAAATTTACTTGAGGCTTTTGTAATTTTCACAAAAGTATCAGTTAGATCACATACAATCAGTGTTGTCACATACAATCTTGGGAAAATAGTAGAACACGATGCAAAAATTAGTAGAAATTGGTAGAATTTTAAATGCAAAATAGGTAGATCTACTACTCTATACTAGAGCCTGTGCGGAAAGAGAATAGGATTTAGATTGGGGGGCGCTGTAATGCTTTTCTACCGTATGTGCCGTATTTTCTGTTCTGTGGCCATACTGGTTAGGTTAGTTCCGTTTTTTGCCACGCCTATTCTCTTTCCGCACAGTCTTTATACTATAGGTCACATTGGCAATGATTAAAAATGCATATTATGTTTAAAATTGTTTATTACAAGGTTTTATCACTACATAGTATAAAACAAAGTCGCTTTCTCTGTCCCTATATCCCTATTTATGCTTAAATCTTTAAAACTACGCAACGGATTTTGATGCGTTTTTTTTTAATAGATAGTGATTGAAGAGGAAGGTTTATATGTATAATACATGCATAATATAATAGAGAAACACCGTGCGAAGCCGGAGCGGGTGGCTAGTTATTAATAAATGATTTTATTATTTACCTACTTTCGTCTGTCCCGTCCCGGTGTCTAATCAAATTTTGCAAGGTAATTTGACCAACTCCCCGGTTTCCGATTATGTTGAAATTTTGCTAGGTAAATGTAAATTAGATGACAATGCAATATTATGACATGACTCTAATCTGATGATGGAGATACTTACTTTACTTTTGCCAAAGAAAATTGCCGCGAAATGCAACATAATGACTGGTGACTGACAGTGACGCGAGCAAGATTGTCAATGTCAACTGTCAAGTGTCAGTCAGTTGTGACAGTTATCAATGTTTCACTTAACGTTAACGCGTTCCGTTTTAAGTGCTAACATTACAAGCAAGCTAGATACTACAGTTAGTAAGTATCATTTCGTTAAGCGCGTCGATAATTGTTAGCAATGTGGATATTTAGGAAAATAGGTAGATTTGAGGCCGAGGGTGGTAGATAGGTAGAACGGAGCCAAAATAGGTAGATCTACTAAAAAGTTGGTAGATGTGACAACACTGCATACAATATTACGTAATTATACTGTTTTTTTTTTTATTTTTCAATATATAGTGTAATTTTTAATAATAGCGTGTGTTTTTAAATAAAAGGTATGTAAAAATCACTAAAAACTTGGACGATTACATAAAATCTGTAAAATTACATGTAGCGTCTGAGACAAATACATATCAATATGTATTTATAATGCTTCAAACGGTAATATTACAGACAAAACTCTTGATTTTACATATCTTGTGAAAAAACATATTTTTTATGTAAGTTTACTTAAGTCTTTTGTAATATTCATTAAAATATCAGTAAGATTACGTTTAATATTATGTAAATTTACAGTTTTTATTTATGTTTCAAAAAATCGTGTAATTTTCAAGTATATTCTGCGATTTTACATAAATAATCAGTAATAATCGTAAAAATTAGGTCAACTAGATGGCGCTAGTAGTTATGTTAGAAGTAAGCAAATTTCACCTTTCTCGTTGTTTTGAAAGTACGAAACCTCGTGTTTTATGTTGCTTAGATTTTTAGAAAACCATAACGTATTTGTAAATTCAGATTAGTGAATTACCAGTTAAACCAAATGTTTAGTTCATCCGTATGCACATAGATGGCATTAGTAGTCTCTGTAAAACTATCTTTCTGAAGCCTGTAAAGTTTCAGTACATATGTTAGCCAACTACTAAAAATATATGGAATGTAACCTAATCGTTAAACATGTATAAAACGACTATGTTAGTGCAATAACGAGTTTACAAAATACTCAAGAGATGGCGCTGTACCGAGCAGCTTGTAATTGTAGATCGCGATGTTAAGATTTTTCCTGATTTAATGACCCTATAGTAAGGAGTATCGATTTGTTGAGTTTCCTCTGATCCGCTGCTCACTTAGAGCAATCGACGAAAAGTCAAGGTGGACCTGGTCTAGTCCGACCAATTGAGGTGGACCGGGACAAGCGCCCTGGTTCGACCCCAGGCGCCCCCGGCACCCACCTAGTCCGATTCACTCGGGTAGGTCTGGCTAGCGACCTGGTTCGACCCCAGGGAACGCCACGGCCGACCACCCGGTCAGATAATCGCTATGCCCAGTAGGGTTGCGAGTTAGTCAGGCTTCAAAAAGTAGGAGTTATATGCGCGCGCACACTCAGTGAACCGTACAGGACCTTAATGGACCAATATTACTGAATATATGTGAAAATACAAAACATATCAGTAAATAAACACATAGTATTTCAGTAATATTACTGAATATATGTGAAAATACAAAAAAAATATCTGTAAAAAACACATAGTACTTCAGAGATATTACAAAAAAAAATTTAAAAATAATTAACATCTATCGTAGAATTACACGAAAAGGTATGTAAAATTACAGAAAATATTATTTTACATAATCTGACATGTGTCAGATATGCTTTATGCTTTATGTAATTTTACATATTTGATAAATCGTTGATTATGTAAAATTACATAGCCCTGTAAAATTACATAATTATGTAAAAACACAAAAAAGTTATGGCAACGAAAGTTGCCATAAATTTATGTAAAATTCCAGGAGAATTTTTAACAGTGCAGGGTCACTACCAACTAAGCTAAAGCATAATACATTGAATAATACATTGTGTATTACGGGAAGTAAGAAGGGGATTCCTAACGAGAGCTTTTAATGATTCGAGTTTGTAACGCGCTTACTGCCCGTGATGACACACAATGTTTTTAATCACATTTGCAAGAAAAAAAATCAATGTAGTCTACCACAGATAATGCTTACAGCGTGTAGTTTTCAATCTTTACTAGCCATACTGCCAGATTGTACCGATTTTAACAATGAAATTTACTAAAATAATTGCAATACTCTCTGAAATTGTAGTAAAATATACCGTATAAGTTTCATATACAGTAAAATTGGTGTTGTGGCCAGGTTTTGAACGCAAATAAGCCTTGGCTGATTTGAAACCTATTTAGTGTTAGTCTGAAATGACGTACGAGTGGGTGTTATATTTTAAAACTAAACTCGTAATTCTCTCGGGAGGTATAGATTTTCATACAGATTTATCTCCCGTGGGAGTTAGATTTTTATAACCCACGGGAGGTGAATCGGCTCTAGCTGCTCTATACGCCTGCGTGTTATAACACCCTTTACGAGCAAGTGTGATGAAAAAAAAATAATGACATTTTTAATAATCAAAAAAACTGATAAAAATAAAAACCGGCCAAATGCGAGTCGGATTCGCTCACGAAGGGATCGTATCCGTCTGTCGAACAAAAAGACGTTAAAAACACGGTGATTGTATGGGGACCCCTTTTTATTTTTAACTTTATTTTGTTTTTACTATTTGTTGTTATAGCGGCAATAGAAATTCACGTTCCATAACCATTATGCAAATTAGCAAAAAACGCCAAAAACATTTCTTTGTTGAACTCCCTTTAATTCTTGATTAAATTTTCTTTTTATTATTTGATCTTTTATCAAAAATAAATTCGGTGAAATTTTCCAGCCTCTGTCTGTTACTATTCAAAAGATACAGTCCTGTGACTGACGAGCACAAACAGGTTTCTTGTTATTTATTTATTTTCGACTGCCCCGTGTGTCTGTAATCAAATTTTGCGAGTAAAACTTTGACCCACTTCCCGGATTCCAATTGAGCTTAAATTTTTCAAAGATATGTAAATCAGATGACAATGCAATATTATTATTATGACATGAAGCTGACTTGATGATGGAGCCGGATGGTATCCATAGGATCATCTAAATTACACAAGATAAATTTACCGCGTTTCGGCTTATTTGATTAGTTTTGACGTACAGTTTGCGATTATACAAAAAAGTACAGCCGGTAATAAAAGATTGTCTCAAAAAAAATTTTTTTTGGCAGAAACTTATTTACTAATTTACTCAGTTTAAAAGATATTTGTAAACTTGGTCTCCAAGAAAAGAAACAAATATTTATTTTTGTGCCGACCTTGTACGCGCATTGCATTTTATCTTACGGTTCAATATAAATTCTCAATCAGAGTAAAAATTACATAATGATTTGTATTTTTTTGGCTCTGTTGAATTGCCATCAGATGTGCTAATCTGTTTGCATCAATTTCAAGTCGATCAGACCGCTGAAAGTGGGTGAAAACGTACTTCTGAAATTTGGTTAAACATATCGCGATTGATGAACCTGAATAAACCCTTTTCAAAGTCTAATACAGACATTTAATGTTTGTTTCGAACTAGTAAAACCATAGTAATTACGCCAACCTATACTGTAGAATATGTTTGAAAATAAAAACAAATAAGCGACGTCAATAGTCGACGACACATGATACGACGTTGCGTCGTGGCACGACGTGGCTTGAAATAAAACACATTGAATCAAAATTGACATAAAAGTAAAATATTAACACCCTTTTCGTTTGTATGGAGAACCGGGCGAAGTTAATCACTTTTATGCCACATCTGGCCATAAAGTGGTACGGAAAAAGCCGCATTCTGGCCAAGTGTAGACATAAAATGATGTACACAACACGGGAGGTAATAAAGAAAGCCCTCGATCGCATATTTACGTCCCTCGCTTGCAGCTCGGGCCGCAAACATCTGCGATCTCGGCCTTTCTTTATATTACCACCCTAGTTGTGTAATATACTATAATGTATATCTTAATACCTGTGTTGACTTATATATTGTTCTTGGCATAAAACCGCTTCGTTGGTATCGACGGGACCAAACACTCCGACTCACCGCACCCGCCCGACTTTGTGATCACGCCACGGCGTTAGGGATCCATCTCTCCTTCGGAGTGAATAGACAGATGGTGCGTTGTTCCGCTCATACACTAAATACGTGTTCAGTGTCACCACACACTTATCGCGAGAATTACAGGGCAAACTTAGTATAACTCAGAGAGCGACTAACACAGGAGACCAACTTTACTTCTGCCCGTGTCTGCCTAGCCGTGGAAATATAGAACGTCGTGGGGAATATTACATTGTGCACCGAGGGTAGTAAGAAGGGAATTACTAACGAGAGTCTATTAGGAGAGTCTTTTAATGACTCGAGTTTGTAATCCCCTTACTGCCCGTGGTACACACAATGTTTTTCATTACATTTGCGAGGAAAAAAAAATAAGACAAAAATCAAATTATTTAGTGTCAACTTTTTCAATACCGTAAAACGGGGTGAGTTGGCTGGAAATCGAAGTTCAAACCTGGATAAAAGTTTATTTTTATATGTGGCACATTGATTTATATACAAAAAAAGTGTTCCGGAGGTAAGAATTTCAGTTTGTCAATGATAGTTTGTTGCTTCATTGCATAGTATCAACGAAAAATTCATAATAGTAGGCAAAGCCAGCTCACCCCGTAGTTGGGGTGAGAAGGCCTAGCAATTTTATATTTTGACAATATAGCCTCGTTTTCTATGTTAAAACCATTATAAATAAAGAAAATATAACTTTAGTTTTTCTGTTTCCAATAAGCCATGTAAGTATATAAATGATATCCGAAAGGTGGATGAACACTTACTTTGGTAAACATCACTTAAAAACAAAGTTTTTTCAACTAAAAATCCGCCGATTTCGAGCATCAACTTTGACAGTGAATTTGTGTTTCAAAATTGTATGATTTGGCAGCTTAATGTTGCGAAAAGAAGAAAAAATATGTCTAAAAATATAATCAAATTACTTTGAGAGCAACCTAAGCCCAAAAATTAAAGTAACTACTCAAAATTGAAATTCTGGATTCGCAAGCCAACTCCCCCCGCGAAGCCTACTCACCCCATTCTACGGTACAGTCTTCTACAGATAATGCTAAGAATTGCGTTTAGTTATCAAACTTGACAGGCAATACCGCCAGATTGTACCGATTTTCAAAATAAAATTTTAAACTAAATTAATTTAATTGCATTAAAGTAATTGCAAAAAATTCTGAAATAATAGTAAAATATACCATATAAGTTTTATATACACTAAAAATTGGTTTTGTAGCCAAGTTTTGAAGATGTGAAATAAGCCTTGGCTGATTTGAAACCTCCTTAGTCTGAAATTATGTACGGGTAGGTTCTATATTTTATGCCACACCTGGCCATAAAGTGGCTTTTTCCGCACGCAGCGCGTACGGAAAAAGCCGCTTTCTGGCCAAGTGTAGACATAAAATGATGTGCACAACACGGGAGGTAATAAAGAAAGACCTCGATCGCATATTAACATCCCTCGCTTGCAGCTCGGGCCGCAAACTTCTGCGATCTCGGCCTTTCTTTGTATTACCACCCTAGATGTGTAATGTACTATTAAAACTAAACTCATAACTCCCTCGGGAGTTATAGATTTTCATACAGTTTTTCCTCCCGTGGGAGTTATAGATTTTTATAACCCACGAGGTAAATCGGCTCGAGCTGGTCTAGGAGCGCGTGTGTTATAACATCCTTTACGAGCAAGTGTGGTGAAAATTAGTTTTGTATATCCATCAGCCATTTTGCTAGCCACTTGGACACTACCGCTCATCGCCCGATTTCGCGCGTACGGAAAGCGTGGCGCGGTTCTTTCTTTCGCTCGAACACGAACTTTCCGCTACCAACGCCAGCGGGTCCATGACGTCGGATTTTTAATGAGCAAGCGTAAGAAGACAGTTACGAGTGCATATCTGATGGGATAACTGCATTATGTTTAAAAATATAAACTTGTAGACCCGAATAAGAATGTATTCAAATACTCCCTAATACCGCTTTTAGTAAAGTGTATCATAGAATGACACTTGAGGAGTGTCTTTCCAAAAGGGCTTATTTTTCTATAGTTTTCATAGAGATATGAGTTATTTGCCTAAGATTTAAGTGTCGAATTCGCCTGTTGACTCGATTTTTTTTCTGTCGTAAATCGATTCTACTATTTGTGAGGAACAAATATCTATATGACACGTGTCCGTCAAGATAGCGTACACCGTAAAGATATTCAGAATCTGATGCAGCCAATAAATAGTACCCAAATAGTACCGACGAAATAAATATAGGTGAAAAAAATAGTACCCTTAAACTTACTGAAATATAAGGCCTGTTCACGGTGTACGCTACCGGGCGTCAAGCTGGCGTACACCGTTTGTATCTCTGGAACGGCTTTGTTTTTGGAAACGCTTTATATCTCAAAAAATAGTACCCTAGGGCCCTACAATTTTATTTCTCTAGCTATCGTAGAAGCCGAGATATAGTGAGCTCTTTCTATAAGAAATTTCCGGGTACGCCAGCTTGACGGTGTGAAAATTTGTACACCGTTAAGTTATGGAATATCTCGGCTTCTACGATAGCTAGAGAAATAAAATTGTAGGGCCCTAGGGTACTATTTGGGTACTATTTTTTGAGATATAAAGCGTTTTCAAAAACAAAGCCGTTCCAGAGATACAAACGGTGTACGCCAGCTTGACGCTCGGTAGCGTACACCGTGAACAGGCCTTATATTTCGAAAAGTTTAAGGGTACTATTTTTTTCACCTAGGTATTTCGTCGGTACTATTTGGGTACTATTTATTGGCTGCATCAGATTCTGAATATCTTTACGGTGTACGCTATCTTGACGGACACATATGACACCCATACATTTGTATACAGATCGCACTGAGCATTGAAGACGCTCTATACAAAACGGTAGGAACTTATGACGTCATCCGTTCCGTCGCTGTACTAAGTCTAAAAATAGCATTTTGCCATTTTGAGCACGAAAAAGTGCGTTAAGGCACATAGTTGTCATACATTTCTTTTTTTCAGTGTTATTTAAGCATTCCGAAATTGCCTTTAATTTCACTTTAAGACGATAAAAAAAACGTTTTTTTTAAAGTTTGTGGTCTTATAACTTTATATTTTTTATACATTTTTTGTTTATTTCTTTTGTGTTATAATAATTTAGTATTTTCCAATCCATGTGACTATATTATGTTGTAAAATTTAACCTTAGTCAACATCCGTATTGGCATACTTACTTGAGTCAATTTCAAAAAAATTGTACTTAGTTAAGGGCCTAATAAAAACAAAATCACGATCGCTTCCTCTGTGTTACGAAAGTTAGGCATACAAACTATATGGGTAACTTTCGTAACACAGAGGAATAAATTAAGTTTTGTTTTAATTAAATCCCTTAATTGTGTACATTTTTTTTGAAAATGACTCACTTATCTTATCAACATGGAGATTTTTTGTCTATTGATTATTGTCGTTATATTTTAGTAAGTTTGTGCTAAATAAACGTATTTCTTTCTTCTTTCTTTACTTATGAATGGAAAAGCATTATATAAAACAATTTGATCTCGTTGTATTTATTTAAACAGAAGACAAAAGATTCAAATTAATATAAATAACGAGTATAGATATATGTATGTATATGTATGTAATAACTTAATTTCTCGTGAAAAGATTTACTTACCTATCTAGCCATGTCCTTAATAAGTAAAGTCTAAGCTTGTTGTGTATATATTATCATTTTTTGTCTACACTTGGCCAGAAAGCGGCTTTTTCCGTACGCGTAGCGTGCGGTAAAAGCTGCTTTATGGCCAGGTGTGGCATAAATATAATGGGCTAGACGACTAAAAAAAACAAAAAATTGACAAACAAAAAATGACGAGGATAGGATGCTTAGAAGTTTCGAGTGACGTCACTCCTAGGTATAATTTTCACCTAGGAGTGACGTCACAAGCCCCTACTCCAGAAGTTTGATGATCTGTAACTTTGTCGATTGTTAATATATTGATAAACCAAACAACACGTGTTCCATTTTTTTTCATAATCTAACTGACGGACTAAATAGAATTATACAGTTTTGACTCAGTCGTCATCCCCATTATAAACCTCGTATTTGAAGAACCAAAGCAGAGCACATATGTAGCTATCTTTTGAATGCGCTCAGTGAATTGTTCATTAATGCTTACTCATTAACTGTAAAAAAACCTAGATATGTAGCGCAAGGCGGCGGTCAAATATACAGGGGTCTCATTTGACATTGCACAACAAGCGAAATGAAATATGACTATCTAAGGTGAAGCGAATAGCAGCGGCCATACGTATAAATCGGAGGTGCTCAAACTTTTCTAATCAAGACTCCTAACCTAATTATATGGCTTGATTCATGAGCTGGCGCGAATTTTGTATGCAACGCGCGCTTATTTCATACTAATTCCGCGCCAGCTCTTGTGATTCGACATATCGATACCTTTAGACTCAAAGGGCGTAAACGCCATTAGAACCTGCGGCGTTTACGCCCTTTGAGTCTAAAGGTATCGGTATACGAAAGAAAAAGTACAATTTCGTTATAAATATGATTGGCATTCTGTATTTTTACGGTGTTGACTTAAGAACATGGCTGCAGTTTCAACATCGTGGGGCGCCTTCCTGGAGAGGAGAGGTAAGGGGTGGGTAGGTCGGGGGGCGCCATACACTTTGAAAAGCTGTGGCTAAACGAATGTTCAGTTGCAAAAAAACACTCATTCAGCTTAGTGCTGCCTTAGTACTTAGTGTTGTGTACGGTTCTTTACTTTGGCAAATCAAACAGTGGCAACAAGTATCCTAATGCCTTATGTGGGTTAATAATTTTCGCGCGATTGGGTGTAAATCGACTTCTCGTGCGTAAAGTCAGTTCTAATTTTATTCGTGAGTATGCGGTTTGCTTGAAGTTATGTTTAGACATTTTACATAAGGTAATGAATCGTAGGATTCGTAGGTATACAATACACATCTTTCTAAAGTTGACTATTCAAGTAACTTTTTTTGCGTCAAATACTAAGACAAGTAGGTAATTCGGGATCGTAACACAGTGCCGCCAGTGTATGGAACTGTGTTTGCTGTACGACAAATTTAGTAGTTACTACATATAGATAGTTCCAGCAGAGTGTTGAGGTCACGCACACAACAAGATATCATGTAATGACAGCGGGATTTTGAAATTACTGTTCTTTTTTCGTACCGATAGCAAGTTCAAAAGTGAATTGCAAGATAGACCAAAAAGTTTCTTTAAAATATAGCCTTGTGCTTATTTACTCACTCATTCATTTCATTCATTCACTTTTTTTGCAATGAGTACTTCATGCAGGTGTGTGTTTAATCATTCACCTCAACTCTCCTGGAACTACCTATACCGTACATTATGACGCTCATTGTTGCACTATGCTGAAAGGAACGCTTGTAGAATAACGAACAATCCTGCAAAGTTACTTTGATGCGGAGGAAGTCATTTTCCTTTATTATTTAGTGACTGTCTAGTTCCTATGTTTTAATGGAAATCGGAACTGAACAAAGGTGCTGAAGTGCCGGAATATACACATCCAAGTTCGAAAACGATGTTACGTATCCGCTTTCTGGCCAAGTTTAGACATAAAATGATGTACACAACACGGGAGGTAATAAAGAAAGCCCTCGACCGCAAATTCACGTCCCACGCTTGCAGCTCGGGCCTCAAACATCTGCGATCTCAGCCTTTCTTTGTTTTACCACCCTAGTTGTGTAATGTACTATTATAATCTCTTGTTATGCAAGAGTAGCATGGGCAGACATAGAAGTTTTTGTGGCACGAATAAAATTGTCCTAGGGACTTCCTAACGATATTAATTTATTGATAAATGTACTTTCTTCTTACAGTTATGACTATGAGATAACTTATAATACCAATATGCAATATGCATACCTATTATACAGTATAAAGTACTATTATGCTACACTATGTCATACAATGTACCAACATTGGCTTTTATTGCAAGGCATTTATTTCAGTTTACTTTGTATGGAAATCGATTTTAATAGAATTAAAAGAAGTTTATGTGTAAGAAACACGTTAATAATAAAAAAAATTGTTGTTAAAGTTGATTTTTATTTGAATTTTAACATCCCTAAAAAGTATACTTATATTTAATATTATCATTATATAACATCGATGCGCTCTAGTGATCAGCATTTTAGGTAATTTCTATTATTTCCGGTGAACTTAATATCTACAATGAAATGTCACTTCAAAATAAGTATTTGAAACAATTATCGATAAATTTAATATCGGAAGGAAGTCCCTAGTTAATTGACGTCTTTGCCACAAAAACTTCTATGTCTGTTCATAACCAAACGTGGTTTTACGGACATAGGTATTCTATCGTCAATAAATATGGTTTCCGGTCATTTCGATACATATTTTCAACTTTACGCTAATTGAAACATTTGCGAAATCTGAGCTTGGCGTACCTAACATAACATTTTTTTCTATATCGATGTCAATGACTTCAGTGACCTAATTTTTTGCGTGTACTTCTTTAACTAAGTTGGTACTCGAACGATATTAATATCAGGTGTGACTCTGATTAGTTACTTTGATTTGGACTTACGTCTTCAATATTGTAATAAAAACATTTGCGTGATGTTGAACCGATTTATACGAAATGTTGTTTGGACATAGTTTGAGACCCTAGGACGGATAAACGATTAGGTTTTTAGAGGTGGTGATAAGGAAAGTATGGGTATTCTACCGATATAAATTCTTTCTCAAGTAAGGAATATAACACTCTAATTCTACGGACGGAAATTCAGGCAAAAGCTAATAATTTATAATCAATTTTGCCCTGATTTCTAGAAGTTGATTTTTTCAAAACTTATTCCGATTGAGATAGCGCTTTTTGGATTATTAGGGCAGAACTGTAGGTACTAATTGACATTGAGAAGTAGAAATTATCCGAGTAATCTGTCGTGTAATAAATAAATATTTATGTCCAAGGGAAACGAAGCCTCAACCGCTTTATATTTTGATTCAAGGAATCGGACGACGAGGTTGATTCAGAAGAAGATTCATCTGAAGAAGGGTCGGAGTTGTCAATCGTGCCGAGGGCCGATGATACTGTCAGTATTAATTCAGATTCTGAGCCCGATGGCGGCGATGATACGTCACAAGAAAGTCAGTCCAAGAATAAAAGCAGCGAAATAATTATTTTAGAAAATGACCATGGCCCTGACAACCAGAACGGCAATTCTCGCGATTCTCCCATTCCTGAGGTCCACGAGATTATAAGTGATAATGACAATGACGACTGTGTCTTGACCAATGACGATAAGTCGAGTTCAGCTGTTAGTGACAATAAAGTGCAACTGCGACGCAGTAGTAGAGCTATAAAAAGAAAAATATACATTGATGAAGAAATGGAAAATGGTGGCGATGGATCTGATATTGAAGAAGTGACAATGGAGGATCCTTTAACTCGTAAATCTAAGCCTATAGTTGTAAATGATACGAAGGCTTTAGTTGCTATGGCAGTTAAGCAAAATAAGTTAGGAATGAGCAATAATAATCAAAAGAAAGAACCCACAGTCGTTATTATAGATACGAATTCTATTATTTCTGGAAAGAGTTCGACGCCGGCACCACCGAAACCCTCAGTCGCAACTATGAGCGCTGAGAATTTGTATCAGAGTATTGTAGCTCGTGGTACTACTGTTACCCCAGTGAGCAGCAAAACTAGTACAAATACTACTGCCACCCAGAACTCCACCCAGACTGCGCAGACGTCGATACTGCCTTCTCTGACTGATGACATGTTTGTCGTAGAAGCACCCTCATTTATTGTACCCTATGTGTACGAGAAGCCTTCTATAAAGCCATTTAGAGAATTTGTAGACATATTAGGTAAAGAATTAGAAGAACAAAGAGCCAAAGAAGAGCAAGAAAGATTAGAAAAAGAAAAGCTGGAAAAGGAAAAACGAGAGAAAGAGAAGAAAGAAAGACGAGAGCGTGGTGAAGAGGTAGAAGAGTCTGAAGACGAAGAAAAGAAGGAAAAAGAGGAAAAAGAAAAAGAACCTGGCAAGGAAGAGACAGAAGAGGAAGAAAAGAAAAAGAAAAAGGCTGAAAAGAAAGGTATCACATTTTAGATTGTTTTAATTTTTGACCATTGAAATTGCACATGTTTTATTTATTGTCTTTATTACGAGTAAGGTCCATATTACATTACACTATATGACGTCGCATCGTGGGAGTCTATGGCGTGCATCGTAAATACTCACGACATGACGTCGAATCTCGGCACGATTCGACGTCACGTTACGATGCGACGTCGTCTCGTGGAAACCTGTAAATCTAAAAACAACTTGTGTAGAAGCGTCAAAATAAAACTTTGATTTCCATGTCACGACGTTACATTATGGGGTCGATTTCGGGCGTTTTTCTGGCGTTTTTTTTTATTTCATTAGTGCCACTCGAGTTTTACCGCGGAGGACTGTCGAGTGACGACAACTTTTGATTAAATCATGTGTAGCCTCGATACCGTCTGTCGTTTATAATAAAAGTTAACTGTGATCACCACTGCGTGCTGCCATATTTGCTGGAACACGAACGAAAAAAACCGCCGCTGTCGAAACGCTCTGAAATCGACCTTATGTTGCGACCTCGCATCGTGTGATTGGGTATTTGAGAACTTATTTCTGTGATATGTTATACAAATACCTCTCAATATTAATTAAGAAACTACCCCAATATCATGAAAACTCACCGAGATACAAAAATGTTAACATTACATTTTTAGACTTTTCCAAAAACGCTTCATACTAAAGCCGCCTGTCGTTTGACGTCACACGCCAGCTCTTTGTACGGGGAATTCAAGAAATGTGTTCTGCAAGAACTATGTTAAAAATTGCGTTTATCGTAACGTTTTCATAACAAAAGTTACCTTAAATTTTATGGGTTATTCAAAGGTATTAAAATGGACTTTCCTACCCAACTTTGAGGGCTCATAAAAAGTTACACATTATTTATCGAACTCAAAACTTCAACATATGGCCTTATATTGCTTATTTTAATAGGATTTAATATTTTTTTTACAAATTTCGGTTACTGTCAACTCAATTGTGTCAATTGTGTTTTGGTCCTAGTTTATCGTGTAAATATGGTTTAATATTTACAGAAAGACGACGACGTAAAAATGACGATGATGACGCATCATGGGACGGCGAATCCTCCACTGATTCCGAAGATGATATTAACAGTGATGAAGAAGACAAAACGGTTGTTATTAAAGATAAAGCTGACTCTATAGAAGAAATTAAGGATGTGTCTGAATTAATTACGGATAAGGTTACCACCAGTGGCAAGTCTGACAACTATTTTGATTGTTCGCTTGGAAAGTTCTTTATAAATATTGGATTGAATTTTGTACAAGAATATGTACAAAATGACTTATTGAAACAACAAAACAGAAAACTTTACAGGGAAAAGAAAACAGGTCATAGCACTAAGGCGACTGAATCGTCTATAGCTTCCCTCATGAAAAACTTAGAGTTTAGTAAAGAAAACAACGCACCTTACCGATATCCTCAGATAAAGTGTGAATTTTGTAGTTTCAAAACCGAATCTATGTTGGTAATGGCGCATCACTTGGAGACACCTCACATGAAGAACAACGTTTATAAGTGTAATTTCTGCGCATTTGAAATTCGAAGTCCGCATGATATTCTGTACCATATGGAAGCAGAGCATAATACAAGGGGAAAACTAGAGAGGGCGCCGGCTTACCACCAGTGTGCTAACTGTCCCTTCGAGGACAACGGAAAGGGCAAGCTCGCGCGGCATCTGATACCATGTGCTAAGAAATTCAAGCCGGAGATAAACTTAGCACCGCCGATAGAGTGGGAACCTCCCGCGAAAATACCAAAGGTTAGTACGGTCAATCAATCACTTTAACTTCATTATGGCGTAAGCAGTTTTAAACCTAATATTTAACCGACCGAGTCTTTTGGCTTCAGCCTAACTTACCGGGTAAACCATACCTTTGCACGCTAATACTTCACACTATGTTTGCCTACGGAACCTTGCATTGAGCATAGTCAGATATGCTATTGAGCAATTTTCGTGTAACAGTAATTAATTTGCTGTAGAGAATACGCTTAGTTGTACTAATGTTAATAAACTCTTCTTAGAAAACGCTTCCTTGCCTTAAAAATTAAATTCGTCGAGCAATACCTATCTTCCCGGTCTTTAATAAATTGACATTGGAAACTAGTGAATTCCCGTTGCAAGCGAAGTTATACAATGCACCTTCATGACTGGGACGTCCATTCCAGATAACAAGATCACGGAACAACATGTTGGGCTCGTACCAAGGCGGGTTCGGGCGCGCTCAGGTCGGGAGCAACATGTGCAGGACTCCCCTGAACATGGCGAGCATAATGAGCACCGCGGGCGCGGGCGTGGG
The DNA here is from genome assembly GCA_947034925.1 of Eudemis profundana. NCBI lineage: Eukaryota > Metazoa > Arthropoda > Insecta > Lepidoptera > Tortricidae > Eudemis > Eudemis profundana. The sequence goes on from OX344794.1 coordinate 37,369,096, forward strand.
CGCCGGCTACCGGCCGAGGGGCCGCGTGCCCGTGGCCACGCCTCCTCGGGCGACGATGCACGGCGCCACCATGATACGAGGTGTCATGGTGCGACAGACAACACCCACTCAGGTAAAATAGTAATTTTTGACATAACTGCGGAAAGTATGTCATTTTTCACGAGTCCCGAGGTGTATTGGCCCGAGCCGCCAGGACGAGTTGAAATGACACTTCCGCACGTGTATCAAACGAGTTTTTTAATACATTTGCGAAAAAATGTCGGTGAAACAAAAACATGGCACCGGCTGTCACCATTCAGCCTAATCAAAAGAAATTATTTGGTAAAGAAACATTCAGAATTTAATTAAATTTAAACATGAAAAAGCAAGAAATATATTTAATATTACTTTGTACTTTACTTATTTGCAAATAAATGTGTTACTTGGTGTTCAAAAATTAGCTGGAAAGTAAAAAGTACCACTTTTTGAGCAAGTGTATTAAAAAATCCATTTTATGTTGCTTACATCCTAGTCAGTCACTGAACAACGGGTGACCTGTGTGAACAACATTATTTATAATCAATTCGAACTTCAATGAATAACTATTTGCCAATTCCATTTGTTTTCCTTGTCAACAGCTAATTTTTTCTGTTATTTTGCTCATCTAGGTGACCTATCCACTCGCCCAAAAAACCGCATTCCCAAAATACCAGATTCTCTATTTATCAGATTCCCCGTACCTATACTATATCAGAAACAAAATTTAGGACACAAGCCTATTCTTCTTTGCAGAATAACAACAAGAACGCCGTGCTACCCAAGTCGATGCACCAGCCGTCGATCTCGATCACGCCGCTGCCGCGGCAGCCGCAGCCGGCGCCGGCGCCGGCGCCGCACGCCAAGAGCACCTTCGTCATTTGCGAGATCTGCGACGGATATATCAAGGACCTGGAGCAACTGCGCAACCACATGCAGTGGATACACAAAGTCAAAATACACCCCAAAATGATATACAATAGGCCACCGCTCAATTGCCAGAAGTGTCAATTCAGGTAACTACATATTTTTTTCTATACATTGCGCTGGGTGCGAGGTGTCGAAATCTTCACATAAGGCGACTTCAGCTGTGCTGGAAAGGGGACGTCCACAAATGTATCATGTATTAAAGTAGACACAACAAATGCTTATACTTTGCGTGCCATGACTTTTGCGCTTTGCGCAAATTACCTCATAGATGCACTCGGGCCGTTCAAACTGTCAAACGCAAAAATCTGACACGCAACGTTCTCATACAAATCGAGGAACTTTTTCCTTCTCTTCATCTCGATATATTTCTGTGGGGACTTCATTGAATTTATTGGTTATAAAAACTGGCTAGCATTTTTTATTGGAAAAATACGCGTACGTTTGGCTATTCCCCGCGGTCAAAGTTACATAAAGGCAAAATCAGGTCCCTTATATCCATGGAGCCTGTGAACATAGAGCCTGGGTAGTGACTGATACCCGTCTCTACTAACGTAGCTTTTGTATAGGGAACGAGCACGACAAAGGTGCTGCCAACTGGTGTCGCCAATCTAAATCCTGTACCTGCTGTGGCCACATTGACGGAAACGCCGTAATTTATCGCGATGAAGGACGATTAACGTCAGTGTAGCTACGACTTACTATATTTGACATTGACACTTAGATATTGCCATTGACATTGACAGCTTGATTTGACAGAGGTGATAGTTTCCTTTATTGTCCGCCTGTGTCTCTTTTGTCGTTTAGTGCTGCCACCTATAGTTCGTGCACGTTCCCTATAGTCGGAGCATTCCTGCGCTCCGTAATTATAATTGATAATAGTAGTTTATGCAACTGATACATAATGAGAGGCCTTACTATATACCGTTGCATACACTGGTTTATCTGCACAGATATTATAACCTCTCTATGATGTGTTCAAAAATGGCAAATTTAAAATTACAAATATCTGTAAAAAAATTTCACGCATGTCACGCAACCGTAGAGTAGTCCGCAACTATCTTTCTATATCAAGTAACGTGGGAGATTTGTCAAAATTATAAAAAGTCGTTTCACGTTTGAAATTTGAATGTCGAATACGATGTTATTATGAAACATTAATAATATTTTCACAGATAAGAAAGGCCGTAGCAGGATAAGGGAAGAAAAAATGCCCTTGAATGATTAAGAGCTGTTTATTTTTTCTATAGTTGCTTTCATTTAGTTGTATAATTTTGCAAAATTTGGTTGAAAAATTCCCAGTGGTTCAGCCGGGAAAAAATAAAAACAAAATTTATGAAATTTGACGTATCTCTAAAACTATAACTCTTTGTCATTATATCTTTAATTCATTTTGGTTAATTAAATAGTATGTATGCCTTAAAAGAAAATTGAGTCTCTATCTTTACAATTTCTGTAAAAAACACGTAAGTCAAAATTTAAAAAAAAAGTTTTTTTGTTTCCTGAAAGAGTGACCACTCTAAGTAATATTTCTAAAAAAGCCTTATTTAACGATCTGTCAGTCATATAAGTTTGACGGTTAAAATCGAAAAGCAACAGTGTCAAAATTAAAAAACTATGTTGGTCGGATTCTGTTACATTTTATTCTTATACTAATCTAATCTAATACAGCCAAAGAACTTAAAAATAAATCTTCTTTGTAAAGAATTAAAAATAAATCAATTTTTGACATTCCCATTAATATTGGCTTGAAAATATACAGGGTGGTTTTCGATAATCTGTACATATGAAAAGGGGTGAAATTTCAGCCAATTTTATCGGTAAAACTGATTTTAATTTTTGTTTGTGGTCATTCGTTTTTTTTTTACAGATTTTTAAACTTTCAGTGAAATTTTCGGCAGTACCTACATCTATTTGCCACGATATAACTTTTGATCTAATTGCTTAAAATTGTAAGACACGTTATTTAGTAGCAATAAACCACCGACTTGAAGAAAAAATCGTCAAAAAAAAATATAATTGTGAAAAACGGCTGTTTTTTTTTCACGGAAAACACCGTTTTTCTCGAAAGTTTGTGAATATTGTGACCATTTTTTCATGCTTATTTTCGTTTAGCACTTAATTGTGATCTTAAAAACATTTTTTCTTACAGCTTTGAACAATAAGATCAAAAGTTATACTGCGTCAAACAGATGTACTGCCCAAAATTTCATAGAAAACTGTAAAAATCTGTAAAAAAAATTTTTTGCCCAGAAACAAAAATTAAAGTCATTTGTACCGATAAAATCAGTTGGAATTTCACCCCTTTTAATATGTACAAATTATCGAAAACCACCCTGTATTTGTATTAATTGTCGCCTTTTAACTTATAAAACCTTTTTTTTCAAATAGGTAATCACCATTATTTGTAATTAAGCCTTACTTATCGTTTCACCAGATATATTCATTCGTAGGTAGGGTGTTGATCACACATTGCCGCAATAGGCTAGATGACTAAAAAAAACTGTTTAGTCCGTCTGTTACATTATGAAAAAATATTGTACACGTATTTTTTGTTTTGTTTGACAAACAAAAACTGACGAGGATAAAGTGCTTAGAAGTTTCGAGTGACGTCACTCTTGAGTACAATTTTCACTCAGAAGTGACGTCACAAGCCCCCACTCCAGAAGTTTGAAGATCTATAACTTTGTCCATTTTTAATATTTTGATAAACCAAAAAATACGTGCCCCATATTTTTCCATAATCTAACTGACGGACTAAATAGAATTACATATTTTTAACCCAGTCATCATCCCTATTGTGTACTACCTATCGCACGCAAGATATTTATCAAAAATCATGCAGCCTGCCGAAATTCTTAGTGGATTTTTTTTGAGAAACGGTATTAGTGTTACCGTTAATGAAGATAGCGATAGTGATTCAAATAAGAAGTAAAAGACATTTTTAAGTTGATACATATGCGAGTAAATGCCATAAATTTATTTTATTTTTAGTTCTTTACACAGAATATTTATGTTTAAGTTCTTTGGCTGTATTAGAATTGTATAAGAATAAAAAGTAACAGAATCCGACCAACATAGTTTTTTAATTTTGACACTGTTGCTTTTCGATTTTAACCGTCAAACTTATATGACTGACAGATCGTTAAATAAGGCTTTTTTAGAAATGTCACTTAGAGTGGTCACTCCTTCAGGAATCAAAAAAACTTTTTTTTTAAATTTTGACTTACGTGTTTTTTACAGAAATTGGAAAGATAGAGACTCAATTTTCTTTTAAGGCATACGTACTATTTAATTAACCAAAATGAATTAAAGATATTATGATAAAGAGTTATAGTTTTAGAGATACGTCAAATTTTATAAATTTTGTTTTTATTTTTTCCCGGTTGAACCACTGGGAATTTTTTAACCAAACTTTGCACAATTATACAACTAAATGAAAGCAACTATAGAAAAAATAAACAGTTCTTAATCATTCAAGGGCATTTTTTCTTCCCTTATCCTGCTACGGCCTTTGCTCTAACAAAACAGTTTATTTTCATGCTGGTTGTAATTTGCGGTTTTTGAACACATTATAGAGGGTATATGATATGTGTGTAGATCAGTAGCGTGGCGTCCAAAGAACTCGATTTCTACCGGCTTGCCTAATATCAGGCATTTAAGCACCTTATTCTACAGCTCTTAAGAAAAATACGCCAAATCTGCACCGGCTTGCCCAAGGATATCTTTTGGGTAGTTCTCTGTGACTAAACAGTCGCACCAATCGCTTCATTACCATCGCCACATTATGGAAGAGCTCCCTATAAACTATGGAGTCGTTTGGGTTATCTTGTAGAAGTCGCATGCTTCTGCTATTTTTATCATAATGATCCTGATTGCTTTTATAAAACGGCCAATAATAGTGGCGATGGTAATGAAGCAAGCAAAACGGTAAAAAATCGCAGAGAACTACCCTTTTCCCTTCGCCACTGGTGTAGATAAAACATTTGAATGCGCATGCAACATATGTATCTTTGATCTCTAAATAAACTTTGGTTTGGGAACGTTACTTTGAAATTCTGGCTTAATAAATTGACTAATACAATACAACGACTGTGGTATACTAAAATGAACGTTGGTGTTTTCAGATTCTTCACTGATCAGGGCTTAGAACGACATTTGTTGGGGTCGCATGGACTCGTCACGAGCTCTATGCAGGAAGCGGCCAATAAAGGAAAGGACGCCGGCCGGTGTCCAGTTTGCGGCAGGGTGAGTTATATTACTGTTGTTAACGTTGCATTTTTTTCTATTATTGAACAAGATAGTATAGGGAAATTCCGTAAAATACGGCACTTGACTATAGCCAAAAGGCTATTTCATGACAGAACAAATTAGTTACTTTTTATGAAATGTCAAAACGCTCAGATAGTATGTAATTTAATATGAAATATGTACTTGAGTGTGATGACATGTTGAGTAACATGCTTTATTTTTAGTTTTAAAATCATTGGTGACACGAAAATAGTGTAGCTAAGTTTTTCGACTACTTTTGGAAATATAATTTGATGATTGTTATTTGATCATTATTTTTTTCATTTATTTTAATTTATTATAAAATACCTATTTGAATTATTTCGCACTATCCATTAAATTATCAGTAGACCTAAAGGCTGACAGAGAATAGAGTAGTGGCGATTACTCCACCGGCAAGAGCCTAGCTCTTAAATTTCATGAATTATGAATTTAAGGCCTTTTCCGAAAATAAGCCTAAAATCAAGTTTACATTCAGTTTAGTACGTTACTTATTGACGACTTTAAAATAACTTTGGTTTCAACAACGTCATTAAACTTCTATTTTGGTTTTCATAATGAGCGTTTCTATTTAATAATATGTAGCTTATTGAACATTTGAATTTATTTAGATTTAAAAATGAAACAATTAAAATGACCTTGAAAATTCACATGAAGTTGTATGTTAGTGCATGTGGCATAGTTGTCTGAACGCACGTCCTTGATGTTTGCAGGTATACCAGTGGAAGTTGCTCAACCACGTAGCTAGAGATCATAATCTGACACTAAAGCCTGCGCATTTGTCGTACAAATGTACCGTGTGCACGGCCACATTCGGCATGTACAAACAGTTCGAAAACCACGTGTATTCGGCGCACAGCGTTGTGGCGAAGCGCGTGATGGACAAGAGTAAGTCTGCGCCCGCCAAGCCCAACGACTCGCTGCTCAAGCCCTTGAAGATTAACGACGAGATTACCATCATACCGCAGCCGGTCAAGTCCACCACGCCTACACCGGCTAAGGATAAATAATGAGGTAATGGGCTAGACGACTAAACAAAACTGTTAAGTCTGTCAGTTAGATTATTAAAAAATATTGTACACGTATTTTTTCTCTTGTTTGACAAACAAAAAATGACGAAGATGGAGTGCTTAGAAGTTTCGAGTAACGCCACACCTTGATACAATTTTCACCTAGGAGTGACGTCACAAGTCCCCTCTCCAAAGTTTGATGATCTATAACTTTGTCGATTTTTAATATTTTGATAAACCAAAAAATACGTGTCCCGTATTTTTCCATAATCTAACTGATGGACTAAATAGAATTATATAGCATCAACCCAGTCGACATCCCTATTCCATTCCTTATTTTATCCCGGCGCCCACTCGCAAAAGGGGACCCCCTCCCTCGGTATATTTGTAATTCGTCACGTATAAAATTACCGGTCAATCGGTATTTAACCAAGCGCCTCTTTGAAGAAATACTACAGGCCCCGCGCTGGCTTAATCCGGCATTGGTTCGCTGTACTGAGTACTAGGGTTACTCTACCGTCATAGTCTAAAACGCGACCTTTTACTAAGGCAACTCTTAGTAAAAAGTCGCGTTTAAGGCTATGACGCCAGTACAGTTGTACTGTTCCATTTTAAAGACCACCGTCGCGGGTTCGATCCCTGTGATATCTGGTCATGACTCATGAATAGTTTGAAATTGTGTATTCGGATGTAATCCTAATAATAAAACTATATTAACAGCTTTAATTAATTTAAAATATTTTCATGTATTATGTGAGCATTATGGCGAATGTATTGCAATTTCGAAGTACAAAACTAAAATGTAATCAGATCTCCTTTTACCTCTGGTCTTTGTTTGATAACGATCCTGATCACATATTTAGGCAGTATTTTTGCATTTTTTTACAGATAATTTTTGTTACTCAATATTGCGCAAATGAGGCTTGATTCAGCGATTGTTTGCAAATTACAAGGACGAAGGGTTAAATTTGGATTACTAGTTTCTGAAAAGTCTAGTTATGTGTTTTCTATAGTGTTAACACAAAAAACGCGAACGGAGTCTCCGACGCCGTTAGCATAGCATTATTCAAGTCTTTAGTCACTCGCTGACTAAACAACGCCCAGCTCAAATTCATAGACCCAGATAGCTGAAATTTGGCATAGGTGTTCCCATTATGAACACAGGACAAACAATATGGACGAATAATGAAACTGGATAAAGGTTATGCGCAAAAACTAGTATATTTTAAAGAATATAATATACAGGGTGACTTCTTTTACGTGATACAAGATAATTAAACCTTAATCTATCCATGATTTTGAACAACTTTTACTATGGGGTCAACTTTGTAAATGCAAAAAAAAAACAACTGTTTCATAGAAAAGGTCATCAATAGGTAGACCAAAATGTATGAGAGAGTTGTATTTTTTTTGCAATTTACAAAGTTGACCCCATAGTAAAAGTTGTTCAAAATCATGGATAGATTGAGGTTTAATTATCTTGTATCACGAAAAAGAAGTCACCTGTAGATATGCGTATTTACAGTGTTTGGTAAAAGCATGTTCTAACCAAATTACAAGTAATTGCGAAGTTTTCTAATCAATATTGAACCAACAAGCATGCAATCAAAATTTTACACAAATGTATACCTATATAACGTAACATTGTATTATGCATGTTGGCAGCATATGCGAATATATCGTAGCTAATGCGAATGTTTTTGATAATAATATAAATAGTTCATTACGCCCTTTGACTAACGGGCGGGCCAATTATTGGTACCTATTGTAAACTCCATCGAAAAAAATCTTGCAATTTAACGTTTCTCGATTGCATCGAGATTAAATCTAAGTAAAGACAATAAATAGGGTCGTTCTATGCGTTATTCTAGCGTTTTACGCAAGGCTACCTCTAGGTTATGAGGAGTCCTTTAAACTGTCCACCTTTGCTCTGTCTAAAGACTGGTGACGCGTCTGTGACGTCTACAACACTCGATTGCGATGTCGCTACTAAATGAGAAAGTTTCTTTGATAAAGTAATGATTTATATTAAGTTTTGAAGGGAATAATTACAAATGCGCGGCGAAAGTTGATGGTATATTTTTATATTATATAATAGTGCTTTGCGAAATAATTACCGCTATGCTGGAGTTACTGTTCTCTCCTCCTCGTAACTTATCATGAGTTGAGGTTGAATGTACGGGGAAGACAACTGCAACTTGTCTACATACCTTACAATCTGTCGGCTTACAACCGTACGGTTTGTTGGCGTTAAAATTTCAAGGTGTGTAGAGGCCAATACTAAAGTAGTTGTTAAGATGTGTTATTCATAAAAAAAACCTCGGTTGGAGCACATGGCAGTGCCTAAAGCGATCTATTATGCTTGCAACACTGAAAACGTCTGCAGTCAGTATAAAATGGTTATAATTATAAATGCTATCCTATATATATCATACCTATGTTTTATTATAGATTTAGAGAAATAATAATTGAAATATTTATGTGATATCATGCCGAGTATGTATACACGGGTGAAGAACTCAGAAATTTGTCGTGTATATTTATTGAGGTATTCGTCCGTGTACGATATACGGATTACAATAGGCTAGACGATTAAAAAAAACTGTTTAGTCCGTCAGTTAGATTATTAAAATATATTGTACACGTATTTTTTCGTTTCTTTAACAAACAATAAATGACGAGGATAGTGTGCTTTGAAGTTTCGAGTGACGTCACTCCTTGGTACAAATTTCACCTAGGAGTGACGTCACATCCCCCCACTCCAGAAGTTTAATGATCTATAACTTTGTCGATTTTCAATATTTTGATAAACCAACTGAAGGACTACATAGAATTATATATTTTTAACCCAGTCGTCATCCCTGTTATGGGAACAGTTGGCAAATAGTAACACGTTGGGCGTGTTTTACAGGCAAAGAGGACCCGCGCGCCACTAGACCGCCGCACCCAACTTGCCGTCGCATCGCCACGAGACACCTCCGCGTATACAACTCGCTCGAGTATCATTATATCGTCTGGCCAGCCGTATGTGACAGTGAAATACGTTCACAAACAGAACATATTTTCGGCTGGCAACCCTCTGTTTTAACACTAGTCACAGTGATGTTAAATATATTATAGACTGCTGTTGCTGCTGATGTAAGCTAATACTGAATATTATAAATACCGAACAGAACAACTATATACATCTCTTTTTAACGAGGGTTATCGGAGTTAATTTTGCTGTTATTTTTACTGCCAGATACGGCTGGACAGACTCTAGTATACATTCCAATTACTCGCCACTAGCCCCCCGCTGACAGGCAAACTGACAAAGCTATTGTGCAAATTCTTGGCTCATTTCGTCGGCACTCGTTATTTTAGCGCGTTTTATAATTAACGAAAATATACCGGAAATGTCGTATGAAACATTTATATCATCGTGACCTATTATGGTCTTTTAGTTCTACTCTTACAAGTTAGTGTAAATATTTGTTTTAAATTGACCAGAAAATGTGGTATTGTACTATGAGCCAGGATAAGCTGGCTGGCCAGTTTAGGTAATTTTATGGCAACCGAGACATACCAACATACTATATGCGCTATAGCATGAGGTTCTTAAAATGTGAGTGTACAGGGCTCAAATGTCGGTAATGTATAGGCAGCTCCTCCGCTGTTCCATATACCCATGGGCAGTGATAACCACTTTGTATCAGGCGACTCGTCTGCTTTTGGCCACTTATAACATTAAAAAAACTCAACATTAGATTTAAATAACATTGATCACGATATAGTTACTTACCAGCTGAGGGGCTAATGAAATGAGTGTCTAGATATAAAGTCACTTACAGCTAATATCACTGATTCCTAAAAGCAATAAATTAAGGTCATATCTTGAAATTTTGTAATTAATCTGCTTTTTAGAAGTATTATTTTCTTCAACTTGTGGATAGCAATATAATTATATGTTTGCTATATGTATGTGTTACGATATTTGGTACTGAGGGAATTATAGCACTGCCTGGGCTAAAGAGCCAGTGATATGTTAAACGAATGTTATTCAATAACTAAAATTTCATGGCTTAGTGATAAATGTGCGGAGAAAGCGCAGGTGTAGCGAATAAACTGCACGGTAGTAAATAAATGTTTACGATGATGTATTAGTAAGTCTTAATTTAAATTGGAATGTATACTAAGCACATAGAGCATTTTCATGTATAGGCTCTAAATAACTCAGGACTTCTATCGTCAGAAATAGATTTGAGATATATTTTTTGTTACACCATCGTGTTCTAAAGTTTCAATAATGATGCTTTTGAGCACTTGATTTATATATACACATATTATAATATATATGATTGTCTGAGGCTATGTTATTGCCTCTTTTTGTATAATTCGTCTATAATGTTAGATAAACGATTTATCTGATATTAGAATCTTAAAGCACCGAAATTAACGAATTTACGGTTCATTTGCCGCAGTTGAGATAGCCAAACAAAGAATAGTGTAAAGGTGGGAGTTTTGTGCTCGGCAACAGCTTAGTATAGCGACATGTTACAGCTTACACTTTGCAGGCCATGTACCGTCGTTACGTTAAGAACCTCTTCTGAAAAAGATATTTAGGGCCAGTCTTCTGAAGCTCGATACTTGTGCTGTCTGTTTTATGAGTTTTATGACCGTTCCATGAACGAAAGTAACTTATGCGAATACATATATGTTTAGTGATGCCTACATATTTTTTATATTTTGGACGTAGATGTTTTTTTTAATTTTTAATTGTACATTCACAAATGGAATTCACCAAAGATAACAAATAAACTGTTACAGATCGGGTAACGGTACTTTTAAACCAACATGATTTTTAATCTTTAGACAATTCTAATTTGACGATTTAGACAATTCTAAATAATAATAGCTTTAAAAGACTGGCCTACAATTATTGGCGGTATTTATATGTAAATACTTAGTAAAGAATACTATAGAACTCTCGTTAGTTACTTATGAGATGTCTTGCATCTAGTTTTATATGCAGTGTTACGGATTTTTAACGATTTTATAACTCACGGACCTTTACTGAAGGTATTATAATTAATCGCGATGGGGTTAAAAACTAACAATTGCTCACTACGGACGTCGCCACGGTTCCAACAAACTTCTATATTGTATTTGTAAATAGACTGAACTGTTATGTTGTCAACTTGTACAATTGTTGCCAGTCAAATCAAAACGAAATAACATTGAAAATATTAACAAATTTAAAATATAAATTACAACTCTATAAAATACACTCCATAGATATAATTTCAAAATATTTTTCGTCATACATCATTCGACGTCATAACATATAATTTACATTTTTTTCAGTGGCAATAATAACATGAGTTGACAACATAACACACCAATACAAAGACAATAGAAGTCTGTTCGAACCGTGGCGCGATACGCAATTTAGTTCACGACTTTAATCTCATTCATTATACTTAGAATTAAAAAACGTTTTACAGCAGCTGTCAATTTTCATGCATGCACCTGCATGGTTAAGGAACGTTTTTATCAGTTATTGTATTTAAAAAAGTCGCGGTTATGAATTATAATGTGTAAATGAGCACCGTAGGTCAGCTGCCTTCCCTGCTTTGACGGGGCACAATACCTGAAATTAATCTTCGATTATTTTGTGTGTATTAAGGTGCGATATTAGACTCAAATGAGCATATTATACTAAAACTGATTTTAAATTAATTTGAGTATATTTAACAACTGTCGTGTTGAACTTCGTTATTTAGATCTTATCACAAAGGCCAAAGGAATGAAGACAGGCAGAGTTATCAGGCCGCGGTAGTCGCATCGTAAATGTCAGTTCAGCAATTAATTAAGAATCCGACTCCAGTTGAGTTAGCAGTTCACAATTTTATTGCTGTACTGTAATTTACGATCCAACAAAACCTCTCATTAATTCAGAGTACCAACAGTTTCATCGCACGACTCGATTTATTTGTGCTGAGAGGTACAACGCACAACACACATAGAAACACGAACTTATAGTATGTGTCGATTCGATATGGTCAAATCTCTCCTGAGTCCTACAAATTTGGTATGTCATTTTGAGCTGAAATTTTGCAAGAATATGTAAACCAGATGACAATGCAATATTATTATGACATGGAGCCGGATGGTGGTAGCCATCGGATCACCTAAATTACATAACACAAATCCACTGTATTTGGGCTCATTTGTTTAGTTTGGACTTGTGCAGTTTGCAGATTCAATAACCCCATTTTTTTACTAAAAAAAAACCCGACCGCGGTGCACTTTGAAACTGCATAAAATCCGCCATTTTGTTTATTTTAACGAACTTCATACCCAGTGACACTCGCACCATCAAGACGAATCTAATGATGTATCATTTATCAAAATCAGATGTGCCGTTGAGTAGTTACGAGCGGACACAGGAACGGACATACATACATACAGGTCAAACACATAACCCTCATTTGGGCTTCGCCGCAGTCGGGTAAAAATAGTACAGTCGGCAGTAAAAGCTTATCTCAAATTATGTTTTACAGAAAGTTATTTAAAATGTTTGTTACCTCATAACTCCGACGTTTATGAACCGATTGGAAAAAACTTTTTTGATTGACGGGTTATACGGGACGTCATTGTCGACTTAAAACAGTTATCACAGTTTTGGGTATTGTTTATTTCGAAATATGCACCAGTATTATGCATGGCAACATGATATCAAGTTGTAGTAGGAAGATGTACGGCATTATAAATATTGAAACACCTAAAAATTTACCGCCTACTTTAGTTTTCTTAAAGTGCCTTCTATATCGTAATTCATTATATAATATACTCTGAGTAAATCACGAGTACACTTTACGGTCGGCCTAGGCGACTCCGGATTTATTTGCTTTCAAAGTTGTTTAGTAGGCTGGTACCGCTCGTGTCCAAAATACCGCATTCCCGAAATACCAGATTTTTCAAAAAACTAGATTTTCGATTTATGAGATTCCTGTCTTACCACATTCCCGTTACACTAGATTATAAAATCGTAAGTTACTCAAGATTCTAAATCACTATCTATGTTGAGTGTGTTATTTTGGGAATCTTGTATACGGAGAATCTGGTGTATCGAGAATCCGGTATTTTAGGAATGAGCGGCTGGTACAAATGTATTAAACAATAGACGAAAAATGCAACCTGTATACGGTACTTTCATAAGAGCTGCCATTAATTAATTTAATGACTAAGTGAAACATTTACACGTGGAAAATAAAAAAAACAAAGCCAGTTTAAAAATGCGTTACATAAAGAGTTACATCAGAACTTAATGAAGGACGGTCAATTGAAGGTACGGTCAAACCGCTGCTCAAAATAAGTTAGAGATGTAAAAGGCACGAGTCCATGCATCACTTTTTTATCGCATGCTGTCCACACCGCCACTTAAAAAGACGTTGATGCACTGTAGACGCAGTGACGTATCTCATGCGTCACGTCTTTGACGTGTACCTTTCTAACGGGTGCTTAAAATATGTAGTGTTCATCCATTCGTATTTTGCACCAACGTCTTTTGAGTACCGAATATACAAAATGAAGATGCATTCAAATATTTACATAATGTAAATTCACACCACTCACATCAGCTCTTGTTGAATAACCTTTTTTAAGACTAGAAAACAGTTAGGAGCCACGATGTAGAGATTCGGTGTATAAAACGTCTCAATATGGGTAGGGTAGAGATTAAATGACGATATTGAAGGAAGTTTATTTTTTTTTCTTTCAGACGTCTTTTCACACTTTCATAATACGCTTCCCAAGCTTCTGAAGCCTTTCAGGTTTCAAGTCAACAGAAGCGTATTGTAATATTTGAGAAATAGCACAATTCGGAGACTTGTAAAGAATTATGAGTAAACTATATCTTTATCTTCGTGACGTCCAGCGTTCGAAATATTGGTAGTTTTAATTGAACTTATCAGAGTGAGAGCTTTGAGATTTATTTCGATTTAATTAGATTTATAGCATAAGACATGCCGGTTTCAACCTGTTCACTCGTCCTAAATTTAGTGTATGTTATCAATCGTGACTCGAACACGGTTTAAAAAGTCATTTATGATGATATTATACAAATGCCTTCTATAGATATGTCTAATAAATATGTGTCTCAAATCGTCGTGTTATAAGTATATCACAGTGAAGGTTACCAATTTTAGTTTCGCATATCTAGTACTTTGGTCGAGCAGGAGTACCTATTTTTGACTGAAGATACCGACAAGATGTCATTGAACCAAAACACACTTGGGTTATTTGCTGTTCTTATTATATTCATACTTGAAATAAGCTGATGGACCCGTTGCCCTGATTACTAACAACGATAAATCCTGAAATGCGGACGAGGTGCATTCGAATTGATTTTAACTTTTTACGACTTGGTGAACGGATAGGTTTTCCTTTTCGCCGTGTTGTCCTTACATGAGCGATATATTGCTACCGTTTTCTTTATTTATCGCCTTAGATAATAAGCGCATTTAGGCCTATTATCTAAGATTTTCCATAGCAAAACCACAATTTTCGCGGCAATTGGTAGTTGTTTTTCTCCGAATTGCAAGTTACGAGTATTTTATTCTCTTCACGAATCGATCCTAATGATTGAAATAGATCGGCTTAAAAAGGCTTTGGAGTGGAAACGCTATCGATTCCAGATATAAATCCCATCGAAATATAATGTATGGAACGATAAAGTCTAACAAAATTGACACGTTGAAAGTTGCCCCACAATGCCCATTTTTTAAAATCAATACGTCTTATGTATCAAGTGGTATTGATAACCTACTTAATGTTTACTAAGTGTGAGTTTAAAATCATTTATGAATTATGACAAATATTAAGTACAGTACGATTATTTGGACGTTGACACTCTGCAAATCTCGACATTTTTCGGGAGAGATCGGAAGTGCAAGTGACACGAGACACATTGCTGCATATTCTTCATGACATCATAGCGAGCACTTAACAATCTAAAACAGTAATGGACGTCACCTGCCACAATGACATTTTTTACAGTAGACCTATGAACAACAAAGATGTGGCTCGATTTAATTATTACATCGCCTTACTAAAACTATTAAATTAGTACGGGGAATTTATTTCTTTAAAAGCATTATTTACCATAAATACTAATTGTAAGATTAATAATGAAACCATAAATGAATACTAATTCCTTTGATTTTGAAATCTAGCCCGTCATATAGGTATATCATAAAAAGTTGATTATAGTCTATTTGAATATTTAGAATATGACGTTTTTATACTAAGGTTGAGCTTTATTATCAATTATATTAAATAGATTTGAAAGTAAATTCTAAGACTGTATATACTCTATGTAAAAACACGAACCTTTACGATCAAAACCGAGACCTCCCGAGTGTCAAAGTGGAAATAATCGTACTGTATTAAGTTTGAGAAGTCTTCATTTTTTGGATAGATTTATCGTTAGGCATATCGTTTAAAATACAAAAATCTGTGATTGGTTACAAAGCCTACTGACGTGAGAATTTCATATGCCGGTACAGTTTTTTCTTCAGTACTAAGTGCTAGCTCCGCCCCGTTAGTACTTATTCCGTGGGGCCGATTTTGAGCTTCAGTTACGCTTCCATACTTATTATATTTTGATGATAAATGCATTTAATAGTAGTGAAAAATTAAACTAAAGCAATTTGCTGAAATATCAGTTTTTGTATGGCACATACACATAACAGTCACCGCATACATACCAGATTAGCATTGGGTCGGCACCACCTCGCCTCATTGTAAAAAACCAGGCAATGCTATGACAATGCTGATTAGTCTACGGTTAATCTTCATTAAAAGAAGGCTGAGCCGATCCGATGCTGGAGATCAACTCTCGGGGCGAAGCGTTTCGATCGAAGTTCGTAGATGCTGTATACATACGTATCTTGTACCCTTGTACATACGTATCTTGTAAATATTCTACAACAAGTACTAGGTACTCAATTTCACGACAGAAATGCATCACGAACATTCGAGAATATACTGGGCTCCAGCAGAACTGGCCGCGACTTCAGTCACACACAGTCGCGTGACAGAGCATGGCTTGTCAGTTTCACAATTTAATGGAAAGGGATAGGTCGTTTTTGTCACGCGACAAAGAGTTTCGCGTCACAGTTGTACTAGAGGTACTCATCTGAGCATACACTCTTTTTACCGACTTTAAACGACTCTTTTAGGAGGTTCGCATTTCTGCTTTGTATGTAACCTCAAACCTGCAATTTAAAATACCAATTTAGTAGGTCCTTGTTTTTAAAGATTACCAGCAGCAGGTTATGGGCACGTAATTATTTTTTTGAATATCGAAAGTTAATATACCTAATGTAAAAAGTCGACGGTCAAAATATCTAAAATTAAAATATCGAACGATCTAAATAAATATCTAATTATCATTCTATCGACGTCTGGAATTCCTAAAACTTAAATACTGAACGGCTAAAATAACGAAAGTTCACAATATCTAGAACCGATGATCGAATTATGGTAATATCGAAACACAAAATATCAACCATCAAAAACCCGACGTTTAAAATGTCGAAAATTGAAATAACGAACGATCTTAATGTCCATAGAACCCGATTCCTACCGGCTTGCCTATTTTTTAAAGCATGACCGGAGTACCTAAGAAAAAGTAATCCAAATCTGCTTCGGCTTAAGAATATATTTGACGCCACGCCACTGATGTCTACTGTCATTATATCGACGAACGGTTAAAATAGTTTAACGTCAAATTGGTCATGCAACGGCTCGGGTGCTGCGGGCAGTGCAGCCCCACCGCGCCCTTGCGAAACGAAGCGCAACCACCCACCCCAACATCCGCAGCTTAGGCTTGTTGGTTGGACAGACAAGACCACGTGGGAGTGCTCTGATTTTCATACTCTTCAAAATTCTCAGTAGTTTGCTTTTTTGGATTTTACCTATAGATATATAGTAGGTATTAGAACAATATACCAAGGAAAAACCGAATCAGAGCACCCCACTCCCACGTGATCTTGTCTGTCCTACCCGTAGTGTTTTTGCAAACCCGAAGGCGCGGAGAGAGTTTCGCGAGGGCGGTGGGACTGCACTGCCCGCAGCGCTGGAGCCGTTGCATGACCAAACGGTTACAAAATCAAACGTTTGGCAGTGGGTCTTAATTTAAAACCATTCTAAATACTTTCAATATTTTAACAGGCGACGTAATAATATTTCGATATTTCACTAGTAATTATCAGAGTTTCGACATTTCAGTATTCGACTATTGTACAATTCGGTAATACAGACTTTCTATATTTAGAATTTCGACCTTAGAATCGTTCGAAATTTCAATTCTCGATATTCAGATGTTCGAAATTGAAGCATTCGATAACTGTACCATTCGATAATGTATAGTTTCGACATTTTGGATTTCGACGTTATGATCGTTCGATATTTTAATTTTCAATATTTTGATCGTCGACTTTTTAACTTTAGATATTCAATTAAGTACCCGCAGATTATATCTAAAGCAAATGCTTTTCTATTGCGAACAAAAAGGATCCCCAAATCACTTATCATTCTTATCAAAATTCAGTACTGGTGATGGGATCCCTGAGGGATTGAAGAAATTCCTTAAATGTTGTAGGCACAAATGTAACTCGGTGTCTTAGTAATTCAAGGTTTGAAGTCGGTTATTTTGTGTATATTTTGCACTCGACGCTCTAGATATTTGTGAGACTGACTGCGTACATAAAACAAATTTTAGTTCAAATCGATCAATCAATCAAACAAACTATCGGTATTAACGCCTATGCCAATAACTTTACAGTTTTTTTCATATCACAATAATTGTAATATTGCTGCTAACATTAACTTTTTGTAAATAGTGGAGCACCAATTTGTCTAATTAGTCATTAATTAGAACAATAATTGGTTAACTTAATTTTTGAGAAATATAAGGTCGTTATTGCCAGTACTGATCTTTTCCCTCAACGTTTATGATATTTTATTAGTTATTGAAAGTATCGAATGTTACCTATTCCTATATTAACGTATCTTTCCCTTATTTTATTTTCTATTTTTTTTATATAAATTCTTCTTTACCATTATTTAGCAAATTTTCAATTGAAATCCATATGTTTTATTAATAATTTCTAATTTACCATTGACTAGGTACATTTTATAATTAGAGATGTTTCGGACAAGGTAAAGACCAATTCAGTGATTGTATTAACGATTTCGCATTCCTAATTATTTAACATATTTCTGTGTAGTAGTATCGGAGGTGCGCGGTAAATATTTATTATTTATAATAAGAATTTTAAATTAATGAGTAGTTCGAACGAAAGTATAAAAAAAAATTTAATGATTAATGTCCTATTGTGTTTTTTTTTAATTTTTATGTGCGTTGCATGTTT
Source organism: Eudemis profundana (assembly GCA_947034925.1). NCBI lineage: Eukaryota > Metazoa > Arthropoda > Insecta > Lepidoptera > Tortricidae > Eudemis > Eudemis profundana. The sequence continues at coordinate 37,387,757 of OX344794.1, forward strand.
GATGATTGCGATTCGTAGAGAACCTAATTAATTTAGGTAAAAGTAATTTTAATGAATGACAGAAAAGATTCAAATTTGTAACACTTTTGTTATCTGTAAATATTAGGTATCGTTTAAATATTTGTAATAAAGATACCTTACCATAATATCGATGTTTTAATTAGTACTTCTGACAGTCAGAGGGAACCTTCTTCAAATATTAGCACGAGATATATGAATTTCCTATTTGGATAAATAGTTGTAATATAACTTATAATTAGCGATGCATTCTACCACTACAAACGAGAAACTTATAAACCGATTTGGAGAATTAAAAAGGTATATACTTCCAGAGAAGGGGGGGGGGGGGGGGGACAAAGGTGAGTTAAAATAAGGTCAATTATGCGGAATCTGTAACCTTTATCGAGCTGGCAATAACTCTGTTTAACTGTGCCCTGGCACCATCCTGGCACTCGCGGGCCTACCAGCATGTGTCCTTGCTACAAGGCGCGTAATTTGGTAATGTGTTAGTATTTTCGCTTGTGTTATGTACTCCACGAAAGCTCATTAACTAAGGATTGAATTGATTGATAGTGATGGCCATTGTTCGTTGTTTTACTTTTTGGTTGTAATTTTATAACAGATGGGATGATTTTTGTGAGGGGATTTAAAACAGATTGTTTCAACTCTTCTGGGTTCAATTTTGTATGGCTGATTTTCTAATTGTGTAGTTTTTTTTTGTAATTTTAGCACACTTACTGGGTACCACGGAAAAGATACAGAGGCATGGCGAGCCAGGAAATATGTAATCTCCCGGTAGAAGAGGTTATATTCGCCAAAAATATTCTCGGATGCTGATGCTGCTTTTAGTTTTCCTCAAAAAATACTTATAAAAAAACTGGCCAAGAGCATGTCGGGCCATGCTCAGTGTAGGGTTCCATAGCCGTAACTATAAGGTAAAAAATACTATGTAAAAAAAGTACAACAACGAAAGCTTCTGAGAAAGATCTTCATAGCAATTACGTCCTTTTGTTGAGAAGCGCACTTTATCGGCAATAACTCAAAAACGGTACATTCGAACTTGTTGAAAATAATTTTCGTTGAAAGTATTAATTAAGCGTTACCTTCGTGATTTTTTTCATATTTTTCAGACGCACGGTTTAGAAAATAGAGGGGGGGGGGGACACAATTTACACAACTTTCGGAGCGATTATTTCCAAATACATTCACTTAATCAAAAACATTACTTAGGAACCTTATAGTATTTTTTAAAGAGCTGTCGAACTATGTACCACACGTTGATATTTGCTGAAAAAAATAATTTTACTGTCTTTAACATGTATGGAGTGCCCCCCCTAAAAATATTTATTTTAATTATTTATATACCAAACTAAGTAGCGGCTCATAAAAGACACCTATGTTCCAAATTTCATCAATATCCATCATGTAGTTTTTGAGTAAAATGCCTGTGACATACGGACAGACAGACAGACGGACGGACATGACGAAACTATAAGGGTTCCGTTTTTGCCATTTAGGCTACGGAACCCTAAAAAGTGCGAGTTAGAGAGGCGCGTCGAGAGAGGGTTCCGTGCGTTCAAAACAATTATACTTTATTGCACAGACTTCTTATAGGTTTTCCTGTAATCTATAGGTGTAGGACTATTATCCATTTTTTTTTTCAAAATTCTACGTCCAATAGTTTCGGAGATAAAAGGGGGGGGGGGAATGGTCAGTTTTGCCTATTTTCTTAAATAAGTTCAAAACTATTGATATAGGTAGAAACTTCTCTAACTTTTTTTTATTTGACCCCCCCCCCAGAAGTGGCCCTCGTGATTAAAATTCGTATATTTTCGTGACATACCCGCGTTTGGGTCATTAACTTTAATATATTTTTCTACTCCTGTACTGTTATCTGTCTTTTACTTGGTCACGAACACTAATATAAGAACATATATAATATGAGTTCAGAGAAGTCTATACTCTATTCCCCATAACAGCACTAGTGTCGTTATAGCCACTTTACGTTATTGCTAGCAACCACAGACTTCTAAATCTAGGTTAAACTGAGGTCAAGGATTAAGCGCTCAATTTTAACTTTACGGTAAAAATGCACAACTACCAACTTAACACACAATTAAAATCCTACGGCTTTTAAGAAAAACAAAACTTTCTGAACTAAATTCATTGATGCCAACATAAAAACAAAAGTATTTTTAATATATTCACTGCGTGTCAACTTCATTTAAAAAATAAAAAGTTTACAATAGACACATACTGACAGTCATACGTCATATTTGCCTTCTTTGCAGGTTATGCCTTGTTTGTATTTTATAATTTTAAAACCTGTCGTAGAAAAAGTATTGTATGCAACGGTGTATAATTAAGTCAAAAAACGCTCATTGCGTCTCTATTTGCGATACTCGCCGCATTCGCGGCTCGTATCGCAACTCACGCAATTCGCATTTTTTGAACCTTCTTATACAACTGTTGCATAAAATACTATTATGTACCAAATTTCAACTCAGTCGGACCAGTACTTTCGGAGGAAATTGGCTGTGACAGACAGACACACCACTGATTCTATAAGGGTTCCGTTTTTTCCTTTTGAGGTATGTAACCCTAAAAAGAAGAATGTTTCTTTTTGGATTTAGATTTTTTAATAAAACCCAAATTACATAATTGTTTTCTATCTCGGTATTAGGGGAGTTGAAACAGAATGACTTGTCACGTTTAAATTATTTTTTTGCGCAAACAGCCATAGATCCATATAAAAGTCGAAGAAATGAGCTATCGATTAGTCCTAACCAACCAATAGATTTTTGGGCAATAGGTACCACCAATAGGTCCTCTAACCAATAGATTTTTGTGTACTACCCATAATGTCAAAATTGTTTCAACTGCCCTCGGTCTCCCCTACATGTAATTTCAGTACCTACTTAATTGAATCGGTTAATATCGTGTCGTAGTGATTCAATGTTTGAAGTGGGTCTTTCTAGTTATTATCCGTCAGATATTATCTGACGCGCTTGTCTTTAGGTGGTTGTGGCTCTAGTCTAGGAAGGCGATTGTCAACCCACGGTGCGCGATGGAGTAGGGAGTTGTCGGCGCCGCCGGCGCACCGGGCGCTTCACCAGTAGGTACAGTTCGCTAAGATGTGGCGGTGGGTGGCGCTGTGGCAGGCTTCCACGCTTCTGTTTGTGGGAGGCACGCTGGATTTCCGATTCTTCACACGCTCAAGAAATTTTTTGCCGACACCACAGGTAGGTACTTGCCACATTTATTAAATTATTACAATGCATTGCGATTATCTCTTGTTCGTTAGGGTTGCCAGATTGAATTACCCTATTATCGGGAGCAGGAAACAATATGTCGGGATTTTGAGACTGGTCGGGAGATGCCCCGCGCGCTCGACGCACGAGCTTTTTTTTATCCTGAAACAGCAGAAATTTTCGCTGGCCGGACCACCTCAGTGGATCGGAGTAAGTTTTAAAATGAAGTCGTTTGCCGGGAGATGCATACAAAAAACCGGGAGAATCCCGCCAATTCCTGACCATCTGGCAACCCTATTCTTCGTGCGTGAAGAGTGGAATATACTGTTGTTTTTGTTTTCGGTTTCTATATTTAGTGATGAATACCTAAAATCCAGAAATTTTCTGAATACAGCGCTTAATTTAAATTATTGGTTATATGGTTGATAGTCTGGCCAACTGTATTTAGCAGTGGAAAAAGAAACAAAATTCAAAATAACTTCAACTAGCAACCCTCTCTTTTGACGCTAAGCGCAATGATGTTTGGACTGTACTTTATACATCCTGATGATCCTGAAAATGTCATTAAAAACCAAGCAGGAGGAATTCACTCATTTTTAGGGTTCCGTAGCCAAAATGGCTAAAAAGGAACCCTTATAGTTTCGTCATGTCCGTCCGTCCGTCCGTCCGTCCGTATGTCACAGGCATTTTACTCAAAAACTACAAGACCTATACTGATGAAATTTGGAATATAGATGTCTTGTAGATGCCGCAACTAAGTTTGGTAGTTAAAAAATAAAAATAAAAAAATCTAGGGGGGGCACTCCATACATGTAACAGAAGCTAAAAAAAATTTTTTTCACAAAATGTCAACGTGTGGTACATAGTTCGACAGCTCTTTTGAAAACATTTTAAGGTTTTTAAGTAATGTTTTTGATTAAATGAATACCTTTGGAAATAATCGCTCCGAAAGTTGTGAAAATTGTGTCCCCCCCCCTCTATCTTCTAAACCGTGTGTCCGAGAAATATAAAAAAAATTACAAAGATAACGCTCAATTAATACTTTCAACGAAAATTATTTTCAACATGATCGGATTAACCGTTTTTGAGTTATTGCCGATAAACTGCGCTTCTCAACAAAAGGACGTAATTGCTATGAAGATACGCTCTTTTGTTGTTGTACTTTTTTTACATCGTATTTTTTACCTTATAGTTACGGCTATGGAACCCTACACTGAGCATGGTCCGACATGCTCTTGGCCAGTTATTTTTAAACATTTCGAGAGCGACCCTAAAGAAAGAGACGAAATGATTTCAGTGCCAGGTTTAAAATTGGAATTCCTATAAATTGAATGTCAATTTAAATCGGTCTACATTGCTGTTATTATACTCGTACACCTCACGCTGAATGATGATCCCTATGACAGTTATTTCTCCACTATCGTAAAGAAGATCACTTTTTAATGTTTGTAGACTTTATTTGAAAGTATAGTACGTAAATTTGTGTAGAAATATTGCATTAAAGTAATAATAATATAAAACCAATAAGTGTTGTCCTTTATTTTCGGATTTAGGTGTACGAATACAAGTGGAGAAAATGAAATATCATAGGGATCATCATTCAGCGTGAGGCGTATACCAAAAGTTTCGGGTTACCAGAATTAATATGACTGAACATTGTAATTATCAAATTAGGATGGCCAGACTATTAGAGGAGGTTGGGGAAACTTAGTGTATTTTTTTCGTAATTTCAATAAAATACAGTAAAGGCTTAAATTAATAACAGCTTAGACTGGTTAAATGTATATCTAGTGAAGTGAAGTGATGATATCTGACTTCAGACGAGAGTATTCCTCACTCCATGTTAGCTATCATTTTGCAACTTCATGAATGATTTGTATGATGTATGTACTTCATCGACAAATTTAATATATTTATTTGTTTTTCCCTAATCTACGTAATGGACGTTTTTAAGTCGTAAGGAAGTGTGTGTAATTGTACCTGTGTGTTCATTATAAAAACATATTAAGTACTAGCATTTATTTACCCGTGGCTTCGCCCGCGTTGTTCCCGTTATTATTCCAAGGGAGCTATTTATCGGGATATAAAGACTATCCTGTTTCAGATTTGGTCTACTTGCATGCCAAATTTCAGCTCAATCCATCCAGTTGTTACCTCGTTAATAATTACCTAACAAACATCCAAACATCTACAGAAACTTTCCCATTTATAATATTAGTGTGATTATAATTTGAAAGTAGGTAGTACAAAATAATAATAAACAAATCTACGTAACTTTTGTTCTACATATAAACCGTGTTCGAACAAATCTATCCTATGAAGATATATTAAAATCACTCAATACAAAATGTTCGTCCTCTTTTTTTTCTTTTGTGTATTCCGTCAAATGTTTATCTTTCCACCAATAAATAAATATATATTATTTGGTATATTTTTTTAACCAAAAATTAACTTCTCAAAAATGTAATTAAGCTAAGTAGGTAGTTAACGCACAGATAGATCCACAGAGAGTTGCTTTTTGAAGTCGGTTCAAATGGATGGGATGGGTTAGTACATCTTTATGCACCAAACAGAGAGTTGCTTTTTGAAGTCGGTTCAAATGGATGGGATGGGTTAGTACATCTTTATGCACCAAATAGATTGCATCATGTGCATCAATACATTTCGGCTTTGTCGTTCAGGTAGCGAATTTACAAAGCCTATCATTAGAATGCAAGCGCGAACTAAACTGGATTAGCTTTCGTTTAAGTTATTTTTCGCAATAGACTTATATTTTCTGGCTGCTATGTCAGTATGAATTTAGTTAACAACAAGCGATTTCGTCAATTTCCGTACTGAAATAGGATTTAGGGTTTTGTTAAGTTTTTGCGTAAACAAAAGCTCAGTTAGTTCTCACTTGTACATACTACCTATAATAGTCTAACTAGGACCATGGCCAGACGCAAATTTTTAAATCATTAAAGTCTAATCGGGCCCCGAACTGATCATATTGTATCTGCTTAATTCCATCGAGATATTACACGTAGGTAATGTAGGCTCGAATACCTATCCATAGAAAGGCCTACATTTTTAGTGAAAATGCAAGTAGGTTTTTAAGAGATTAAGCCGAGCAGGCACTACTTTCCTTTATAATAGTAATTAACCGCAGAATGCCGTGTTTAGTACACGTATAGTATCAATACGGAAATCAACGACGTGCACTAAGCATCGCAAGTTAATGGTAACATTGTGATCTATATGGATAATGAGTGGGTAAAAAATTAAGCATTCGTGCTTGCGAATAATTCTTGCATCGCTAACAGCACGGTAATTGGCAATTTGCGAGTGTTTGATGTTAATTACTTCTGACGTGACTGAATTCGCTTTGAGTTGTCGCATCATTCATTTCCATTGAGCCACCTATTTAATTTAATTTTATTAAGGTTTCATTTAGATACCTTACTCATTAAGTAGTTCGTCCTGAACAGTGACTTCGTGAGCCCTATTACTCGGATACCGTTTTTCTTCTTTCCAAATTTATTATTGAGACTAGTTTTTTATTACCTAATTTAATTTTGTGGAAATGTGTTTAACTTTTTTCTCGTTTTTAGGGTTCTGTACCAAAATGGTAAAAAAGTAACCCTTATGTTGCGACTCTGTATGTCCGTCCGTCTGTTACAGCCAGTAATCTGAGGAACTACTGCTGCTATCGAATTGAAACTTGGAATAGATCGGAATCGCTACCCCAAGCCAATAAAATAATAGAAAGTACCTACACATAAAATAAATCTTATACTTTTTAACGTTTTTCTAAAGGGGGGCGAAATGGGATGTTTATAATTTAAAGTCGGGCGTTGCCTTCGGCTCGGGCGTCAAATACCTGCGATCTGAGACATTCTTTGTGTTACCGCTCTAGGTAAGTACCTAATGTAATATGCGCCACTATATCTTCGTAGTTACTGAACAAAACAATTGAATAGTTATCTACCGATTATTAATATCATCCTGAATGTTACAGGAAAAATATAATGGTTATCCTAAATTGGACCTGTGACAATGTATAGGAACAACAGTTTTCCAACGGCAAAGTTAAGTTTGTCCCTCAATACAGTTTATCTTGAAATATTTACATATCTACCTACAAGTTTGTTCGGAAGCCTCGGTGCGCGAGTCCGATTCGCACTTTACCGGTTTTATATTTATTTTACGTCACCTACGTTCAAAAAAGTATAATATTATTAGATAAATAAAATCTATCTTTGGAGCTTTTAGAGGAAGGAATGTAACTCACAAGGAGTTAGTCACTGTGACTAGTATTGTATTTATAAAACAAATTTCAATCAAAATTGATGTCATTTAAATAGATTCTTAACCCCCTTTATGTTTGCGTGAAGAACTTAGTGAATCGATTCACCTTAATTAAATTGAAAAGCTTGTAAAATATAAAATTTCCCTGCAATACTCGTAATCATTATCCATTAACAGTGAAAACGTGTAGGCAATTTATACTGTGTTTCATTCTATATTAGAAAAATCAGACAGGTGCGAGTTGGACTCGCCCATCGAGAGTTTCGTACAAATTTGTAGGTACATATATTAAAGTGCCATATACATTTTGATTCCCTTACTAAAGAGTATATTTTTTATGATTTAATTACAAATGTATTGTTTTCAGATTTTTCCTATACTTGTAGTATAAGACGGTATTACATGCTAAACTTCGTAGTTCTAGGTCAACGGAAAGATTTTTAGGTCTCCTTGAGAGTGTGTCGACATATACGTTTTTTGCGGCATAAACGGCCGTTTCTTTTTTTTACGTTAACTTAGAAATTTGATTATTTCACAGATTCAAGGGACCGTAGACCTGAGTATATGGTTTTAATTTCAACTCAATACCTCCACGCGTTCCCAAGATTAAGGGTCTTGACTGACGGACGGATGTACAAACAGATAGACAGATGGACAACAAAGTGATTTTATAAGGGTTCCGTTTTTTCCTTTTGAGGTACGGAACCCTAAAAACGGGCGTTATGAGATGACGGATCTTGCGTTTTCAAGGAAAACCACCTTTAAAACTATTTTTTTTTTATAATAACTATTATTATTATTTATTGATGAGTGAATTTAGGAAACGAAGAAACGTGGGAAACAATGACCGTTCGGGAAAATTCTAATCTTAAATGAAACGAGGTATAGTAATGGACACCTATTTAATGGTAGACAGATAATGTAGCGACTCTTGAGCGAGCGTAGGTAGTCTTTTCTGGGGGCACGTTGGTGTCCCCGGCCCCGCCAAGTTGAACCATTTATTCATTTAGTCTAAACAAAGATTTCTCTTGTTTTAGGTTAATTGTTTGGAATTACCAAATTATAGTGCCGACAATTTAGCCAGGACATTCAATACAGGTAAAATTATGATCATTTTAATTAATCGAATTGTAGTTAAACGTTTTACTCACGCACTTCTTTTTATTTAGGACGGCGTTTTCCGAGACATGTCGGCCAGATGTTTGCGGCGCCCACCACGGCCACTTTCCTCAGTAGGCCATTGCTACACTTCAACGTAATATCGCCTAGGATCGATCAACTTCTACCCGAAGCAGACGACATAGTGAAGGAACACGCGAAACTTGTACAAGACATAAATAGCTTGAAACAGCTAGTATTTATATCTCCATTCGCGGACGAAAATCGAGATTACGAAGACTCCATCTTTCATGAAATTATAGAGACGACTACACGATTACCGAGGACTAAGCCGCCAACTACATCAAAACCGCCTCCGAAAACTACCAAGGCGAGCTCTATACCGATTGTTCTACTCGGCGGCGCCACCAACCAGCGGCAAATCGTTAAAAGTCAACCGATCAATTTTCCAAAAACATCTATAAATTTGATTGGAACCTCGGTATCACCTTTACAAAAACATCCCTATCCGTTTGTGATGCACGAAACATCGCGGAAACCTCTCAGAGTGTGCATGTCGACTATGCCTAGCATTTACACTACCCCGCGACCGCCTTCTCTGTGGGAGAGGCTATTGCGCTCCATCATCCCGAGATAGTTGGTAAATATACATCTTTAAATTAAGATAATCATAAGATTTGCATGTAGATTTGTAACGCTTGTATCTTTAGCTAGACTGTCATCGCTACTTGTTACCGTTTCGTTACGATGGCACGACCAGAATAATTGTGATTGAGTAATTAATAAATGAACAGAATTATCCCATTGTTTTCTTGTGTAGGAACCTAGGATATGGGAAGTGTTGGTTCCCGGTGTTACTTAACCGTGCATCACGTATGATCTGAGGCGGTTACCGCACTGCGGCGCACCGTGCATTGTTGTCGCCGATCGCGTGTGCCACTTCTAATTACAGTTGCCGATTATGTATTGTCTATTTTTTACACTTTTACGCGTCGGAATGGAAAAGTTGAACGTCTTATGTCTTGTGACGAAACTGACTTTTCAATGGTTGCGTCGGTATCGATTTTCACAACGGTTTCTGAAGCCAATTCCAACGACTATTGCGCTCTTTCACGACAACGCAACGGCTACTAAACTTAAATGAACAATTAAGCACACGTTATGTTGTGTATATAAAGATGTACGTGTATTTTTATATAGATGGTAATAAATGTTACTTATTCAGTTGTCGTGATGTGTTGCAATTCATAATTATGTTATTTTAACACGATATTTCATACACTTAGTGTGTATTAATCTGATAAACGATAATAAACAAAGCGCGAGGCGGCGCCGACGTACTATGCGCGGTAGTGAAAGTCGCTAGTTTGTTCCCGGTTCAGTTTAACAGTCCGACCGGGGACTTGCATACCATCACGGTTAATGGTTAGCTGAAGTGCATGTTTTTTTCTATCATCTTATCCATAGCAAAACAGTAGTATGTAGGCCTAATACTCTTTTTGGCATTAAGCATCAAATAATCTGTAACATTCAAAGTACTATATATAATAAAGATGTGTTGCACTATATGTGGTCTTTTGGATGTTACTGACTATTTGATGCTGACTATATAGTAATTTATGACAGAATAATTAATGAACTGCTTGTAAAGGTTAAAAATGTTTTAATAATATTATGCTTATAAATACTGATTAGTATAAAAAGTAACCATACAAAACATGAAAGTACGTATGCCTAATTAATAAGTACAAGTATTTACCCCAATAAGTTTGGAGTAAAAAAATATTCGACAAAGTAGGAAACTAGAGAATATGTGATTTATGGAGTGTAGAGGTAAGGAGAAGTATCTTATATGAGGAACCAGCTGAAAACTTGAAAAAGTGTCCAGCTAAAAGTACTAAAGAATAGTTCAAAATCTCCCCAGAATGGCGCTTGAATTGCATTGAAAGATAGCGGAGAGAATAACATTAATTTAGCGGTTGTAGACGGAGTGCAGTGCGCTGATATGGAATCCTCCATGAGCAGAGGTAAGGCTTAGTATTTTTTTGCGAATAAAGTATTTCACAGGTACAGGTATATACTAGGTATTTCATAAAGCGGCAGTATACCAAATTTTACCCATCTGCAATAGTAGCGCCACTATTTAGCACATTTCGACGGACACTTTTCGATACACAGAGACGATTCTCTTTACCTCTACCCTCCATCGTCCACGGTATCCGGAACTGTCCTTTATTTAGGTCCAGAGCACGACGACACAATGTACACCCGCCTGCATCGCCGTGTCCGATAAGTACTATGGAATTTGTATGTATAATTCAAGGGATGTTTACAAAAACAACGTACAGTAAACGGCCATAAAGAATGCACATCGATCTTTGGAAAGAGGCAATATCTGTGTCGCACACACCATAACGTTTGTTTTGTCAGTCGTGGTTCAAATGAGAGAGAGAGTGCAGTCGCATCTCCAAGTCAATATATATATAGAGTTGCTAAAACTTTTACAAAATTAAATTTGTACTATGGCATCTATAGGAAAAAAACGTAACCCGTTACTTTGCCAGTCACGCGAAATTATCTACAATGTTTATATACCGTCACCGCAATATTACACTTTTTGTCGATTTTTAAACCTACATTTAAAAATGCTAGTAGTATAACATCAGTTGCTAATGCTCTGTCAACCCCTTTTAGGAATATGGGCGTGAATATTCACAGTATGTATATTATTTTTCCCCAACAAGCAATAATTAAATATAATTACATCATGTTTAGGTGGGTCCACACTTGTGACAATTCTCAACTCTTTACACAGAACCAAACGGCAGGACAATGTATAGAGTTACGATCTACTAACCGGGCCTAGTGTGGACGCTGGTCTGCGTACTGTCACGTCACAAGTAAAGTCACGTGTTACGAGCCGATCCGCCGAAAGTCGGTCTTATTCAAAGCATGTTCGCTATTTTCCCCGACCTGTGACGTGACCACGACACGTCCACACTTGCATTTATGACACGCGTACAAGTACGCCAGATGACACAGACACAGGCACGGGGTAGGAATGGATCACGTCGGGACCTGTCCGGCGTTACGTCTCCCGCCCGGTTCTGCAGACGACGACATGCTGAGCTGCCAGGTAGTCGGTAAATGACAACCACCGACCGACTCTTGTACCGATGTCATGCCACGCAGTCTGGTTCGACACCATGCGTCTACACTTGTGACATATTTCATCGTACACGGTTTGTAACCGTGTCAGCACAATCTCGAGCGTCCACATTTAGCGTAACATGTTCTGTTGCAATGCCACGTAGTCCGGTCCGTCGTCAAGTCACAAGTGTGGACCCACCTTTTTACAGCTCTATATATTCCACGTGAAATCAAAACAAAACAACAATAAAGTACCTACTTAGTTCTAAATTCAAATTCTGATGAACAATTAATCTAATAATTGATGTACATGGAAATTAGCATTCGTTTGTATTCGGAAATGCGATGATTGCCGATGTGCATTCTTTTTGGCCGTTTACTGTAACGGATTTTTTGTGAATTCGAGTCATAATATAAGTATCATAATGTTCGCCTTTTAAGAGGCTATAATTGCTGAATAAGATATCGTCTTATGATGATCCCTGTTATTTATCTAATATTCACTTCTTATAGGTACTTACCTAGTGGGGATAATAAAGACAACAGCCGTGGAAATAGAATTAACATAAGTAGATTTTTAGATAAAAAGTAAATCAGTCAATTACTCCTGAATTTATAGAAAAGAAATGTGTATGATTATATATAATACATATATAACATACAAACTAAACATCAACATCTGTGGCTATTATCTATATAATCTATACAATCTATGCATAGTTGTATTATCCAGCTCCAGCTACTACCTAAGTAATGCAAGGAGAGTAATTTCGTTTTATCGATGTTCTATAAAATCACCTCTCGTGCAGTTATGATGTAAACATCACTTCAAATGCCTAGTCGGGACTAGGCGCGCCCACAATCTACGTATGTCCCTGTATAAATCTATACTGATTTGTATAAGATTGTTCCCAGCAGGTACCTCTAGCCAAGGACCATTAAAACAAGAGGACTGTCATTCTCCATACTTTGGATCGTACCCCGACCGCAAGAAGATATCCAGGCAAAAACTAGATGGCGCTAAAAAACTAAACATTTAACGATGTTATAATTAAACAAAGAAACAGTACAGTATCTATTAGTTCGTAAACAGCTAATAATAAATAAATTCTAACATTTAAATACTGTGTCACGCATGCAAAGTTGAATAATTGTAAATAATATAATTCTTATACCAAGCTTATACATAGATGGCGTTGTAAATATCGGGGAACAGCTTTTTGTACGGAGAATAACAGTCCCCATGTTTTAATGGTCCTTGCTCTAGCTAAACTGTCGCGCGACTCTTTGACGTGCGACCAAACATTACCATCTCTTTCTGTTCCATACAGTCAGTGCCGGATTAAACTATAAGCAAATTACAGCACCAAAAAAAATACATAGGAGGGGAGCACCTACCGGCGTGGATTGCTTAGTGAGGGCATCAAGTAGCCTTAATCCGGCACTGTATACAGTGCGAGAGAAACAACATGAAGAATAAAGATGAAGATAAGTCTCGGACAGTTGTGCTAGCTCCGCTGATGACGCGTTCAGACTGGTGAAACGTAACATGAAATGTATCATTCTGCCTTTCATTGCATGTTGCGTTTCACCAGTTTGGCAGTTATGTAGATATTTTATTTATAGGGCGCGCCCTTGTGAACGAAACTGTCTGGGAAAGAGCCGCTATATTCGGGCGTTTTTGCCTATCAGTAATTGAACATCTGCTTATCCACGAATACTTTGTTAGTGTGCTGTAAAGCTACAAATGAATTTTAATATGTACAGCTCAGCCAGCTTCAGAGATAAGTAGCCCTCCTGTCATACATTCGCAGTATGGCAGGGGGTGTACTTATCTCTGCAGCTGACTGTACATGGTACATGTCGAGAAAAGTATTAATGCACACATTTCCGGCACAAAATTTGCCAGACCGATTTGTATCTTTCCAGAGACACTTTTCTTCCAAGTCGGCGTTGCTTTAGGATCTGTTCAGTAATACTTATTATATCAATGCGGGCAAACGGGCAGGTTAACCGGGAAGAAGACGTTTAGTTCGATGAGAGCCGCCAGCAGCAGGTAGCCCAAGTAAACCAGCGCGCAAGACACGCCGATTCTCCAGTCCAGTTGAAACTTGTTCAACGCTAGAGCCCCGTACAGCGCGAACAGCGTCGATAGAAGTGAGATGGCACTGTATGAGAGACCGCTCGAGTTTATAGGCACCTGGAAAGACATTTCTTTATATAGGTAATGGTACTCTGGCTGGCTGTATACATACAAGTTCTTTAGAAGCGCGCTCGAAGCGTCTACGTTTTGGCTAGGGTAAAAATGCTTTTGTATGTCGGTCCGGCTTCCGGCTATTTTGTGAGCAGGTTCGATAATTAGGTAAGTATATAGTTTTCTTTGTCGATTTCGTTTTATAGTTATTGTCAAAATGGTGGAGCCTTGGGCTTTGACAGATTTGCGAGGTCCACAGCTCACAGAGCCACTAGTATGTATGGTTATATAAGTATTAACACATATGCCATACATAACATAAAACTATTGTATTAGACATTGTGGGACACGGTTGTCTACCTGCGCTTTAGAGTTTTAAAACTTGGGAACCAGTACTTTGGCGGCAATGCGGCGTATCGCATTTATGAAAAGTATAATTTTGGAAAATACGTAGTTTAATTTATAGATGTCTAGCGAGATATTTACCCAATGGTTACCCGGTATAGATGGGTAGAAGAGGGACTTCACCAGCCACGGCAGCCCCAAGCAAAGCAGGATGTCGAACGTGTTCGACCCAATCGAGTTGCTGATTCCCATCGTACCGTGACCTGAGAGGAGGTTATTTATTTATTAGTGAACTAAAGTTTCAGTCGTGAGTATTACTTATATTTAAGTGAGCACCAGTTATATTTAACTACCAGATTTAGTCAGTTGGAAATAGTTTTAGTCAATGAGTATTTAACTATATTTAAGTAATACTCATTAACTAAAAGTTCAGTTAAAACATTTTTTCGGTTGTAACAATTTCACAAGTTGACCGTTCCATTTATTGAAAAATGGTAACAATTAGGTGGTTCGAACTGTGGCGCCTACCGCAATCAGCTACTTGTTATTGACCTCTTTTAGGTACCGACTTCTGTGCCTTCTGTCATAATCAGGGCCAAAAAATAGTCGGTTTTTTCGGGCATATGATGATCACATTTATCGCGTGAAAAAAGACGAAATGAAACACAGCACTGGCACTCGTCACGAGAGAGACATTTTGTCTTCTCTTTATGACGTGATTTGAGTATTTTTCAGAAAAAGTGTACATGTTTTGAACAGTTAAGACCCTGAAAGTTAGTGTCAAATCAATAAATTTTCGTGACGCAACAGAAAGTTAGAAGCCATTTAATAGTCCATTACACAACTAGGGTGGTAATACAAAGAAAGGCCGAGATCGCAGAAGTTTGCGCCCGAGCTGCAAGCGAGGGACGTAAATATGCGATCGAGGGCTTTCTTTATTACCTCCCGTGTTGTGTACATCATTTTATGTCTATACTTGGCCAGGAAGCGGCTTTTTCTGAAAAAGCCACTTTATGGCCAGGTGTGGCATAAACGATATTTAAGTACCGTTGGATTGTATTTCTTTTTGGAATGTGCTCAATTAACATATCGCGTCCTGGTTAGCGTATCGATATCTAAATAAATAGTACCCATAAATAGGACAAGCTTAGAGCACAGCTACTCGTAGTTTGGGAGTATGTCGATTTGTCTGATACCTTGGTTAGTGACGAGGACGCTGGATACGGCTTCTGGAAGACTGGTGCCAGCCGCAAGGACCGTCAACCCGGTGATACTGTCGGGTACATCGAGAGTGTCACCTGACAATCACAAACAACAAACTTAGCCTTTTGATTTCTTTTATTTTTCCGCTGTGAACTGCACTAGGAGTCACAGAATGTAATGTAAGTAACTATATAATGCGACATTATTGGCAGTTCCGGACCAGCCATATATACTAAGAGTAGAAAATGCTACTGGGTACTGGCCTTGCGCTTTGAGAGGTGGCGTGTTCATTCGCAAAAGCACCCCCTTCCCCTATCGTAACGTATAAAATTATCGGCCGGTTGGTTTTAGAGCGTGTCTTACAAATGGCTTCTGGCTAATATTCCCACTTCGGCGCAATATCTATATGTTGTGTTATTCTTACGCGCCCAAATAAATAACCTCTAATAATAGATAGGACAATGTCAAAATAGTAAATATGTAGATTGTGATCTTATCACTCACTCATTACGCGCTCATTGACATTCGAAGTAACATAGAATCTATATTCTTGCACCTGGCATAGTTCTGTTGTGAAGAGTAAGAGAGTAAGGTACATGAAACATTACATACATCTTATTCCTTAGATTAGAGTGACAAGGCCTTTGCAATATTTTATTTCAGAGATTGCTTATGTTTTACGGGTAGGTACTGTTACAATTAGGGTTCCGTACCAAAATGGTAATAAGTAACCTTTATGGTGCGATTCTGTCTGTCTGTCCGTCTGTCACAGCCAGATATCTCAGGAACTACTGTTGCTATAGATTTGAAATTTAGAATAGTTTTAAAAATACTTAACCCGAGCCTATTGGACATAAAAAAATATTGTACCTTTTTTACTTCTTTTTTAAAAGGTCTCGTAATGGGACTTTGAAAATTGAAAGTAGGGCTTTTATATCGAGTGGGGTATCAAATGAAAGGACTTGATTTGTAGGTTAAAACGCCGTTTTTATTTTTTCTTGCATAAGTAGTTTTTGATTTATTTACGTTAAAATAAAATAAATACCATTCCTCCTCATTATCTTTGAAGTTACTGAACAGAAAAATCGGTAATAACTACCAATTTTTAATGTCATCCCAAATACTACAGGAAAAATATAACGGTTTTTCTAACATGCACCGTTTTTTTAAAATTTGCAAAAATCTTAACACATAGTTATTTGCTCCAACTAAACTAATCGCCACACAGTTCTTCTTGAACTATCCATGTATCTATTTATGAGTTTGTACGGAACTCTCGGTGCGCGAGTCCGACTCGCACTTGACCGTTTTTTTTTTCTTGGCTTTGCTAATAAGTAAGTGTACTAACTTAGGTCAGTAAGTATACTAGTTACATGCACAACTAACTATTCATATGAGAGAGATCAAATTACAAAGAAAGAAGTAACAAACATGTGCATGGAATGACACCGTCACTTGTATGGAATCTCGAATAGACAATGGAGAGTGAGTTTGAAGATTTGTTTCTTGAGGTACCTAGTACCTATTTCTAGCGTCAATATTTGGGACATTAGGTACCTATTATGGTGATGATCCAAGCCACGAGGTACGACACCCCACCGATCCACGCGATGCACATGATGAAGGTGAGCGGGCAGAGGGCGGGGCGGCGGCGGCAGTCCGGCACGGTCATCCACAGCAGCAGGCTGATGGGCCACGTCAGGATCCACAGAGCCTGGCGGGCCCTCGACGCCTTCTCGCCCGGCCACGGCCATATCGTGCTGGTGCTTGATTCTAAATACACCAAAAACTGTTAATTCTAGATCAATATGGTTAAAGTTGAGCCCGTTCAACCAACATCGCTGATTTGTGTTGACAGGTTTAGAACCGTTTAAAAGTGGGTGATAGTTGTAGCAGAGGTCAGTTCTCACAGCACAAATGAAGTAATAAGTTCGCAAAGACAAAGCTAGGCAACATCTAGACAATTAACTTGTGAAAGGTATGGTGAAAATTTGTGGTAAACTGGTAATATATGATATGCAAGTACCTGGTTTACTGTTGACATGCATGATGTTAGATTTCTTACTAAGTCTCAATTGTTAAGAGATGTGAGCTTGATATTCTATTGTAAGATTATGAAGATTATCAGATTAGTATAATTCAAAATATGTTTAAGTCAAATACGTAAGTATAAGTATTTAAATACAAAATTTCCTTACCAGAGTCACTGGAATCGTGTCTTCTTGACATTTCAATACCATTTTCCAAGTCATAGCGCTGATTAATTTTACCCGATGTGTTGTGATGGATGTTGTTATTGTTGTTTGTTTCCATAGAATAGTTTTTTTCTGCACCTTAAACATCAGGAAGAGTGTCATATTTATTGTTCTTTATGCATTCTTTCAGATATAGGTACATAATATAATTATACTAAAGAAGTACCTTTTGCAAGAAGAGGAGTTACGTCTGTGTACATTTTGGGCTTGTTGAAATAACAACACCCACTTCTCACGAAGGATCCCAAGCGCCCGTTAAACACCATAGCTGTAATTTGTAAACGAATTACATTAATTCTAATTTACACTTTAAATAGAATTCCGATTTTCTGTTACTTTGTTTAAACTGCGTAATATTTAGATATCATTTTATTTCGATAGTCCGCTACCCTTTTAATATCTATAGAGGCCAGAGTATAGTTAATGAAATAATCAGTGGCGTAGCTAGAATGAGCGACACCCGGGGTGGATATACAGGATGAATTTTAAATCGTGAATCGTAACCACGTTTACCGGTAAAGCTACTTAAGACTAATACAGAGCACTAGTGTTAATTACAATTAAAGACCAGCTTAATTAATTATGAACAAAATGGTGGAGGCGCTTATACATTCGTAATAAAACTGAATTATTTTATGAGTAAATACGATTTAAATAGGTACTTATGTTGACAATTTCGACGATGTTGACATTATTGACAACACGTGCCAGAATTCTATCCAGCCAACTTCAATATTAGGAGGCTGGATATCTAATGTTGAAATTTTCATGACGAAACATGAATGTAGGGTGACCACGAGATTTTAAAAATTAAAAGTGGCAAAACAAAAACGTACTTAATTTAGGTTTAAAAGCATTGTAAGTTATTGTTAACTATGTATAGACTACAAAAAAAATGATTACGATTCACGATTTCAAATTCATCCTGTATATGTATGTTGCCATCCATCCCATAAGCCGCTTTTTTTTCAGCGATTGCATGTCACGAAATTTTCCTTTGTTTGCAACCAGGTCGTCCCCCTAGCTACGCCACTGGAAATAACACACAGAAGTTACACCAGTCGTTTCGCGTATATTTGTACGCTGTACGCTGACTGTAAGCTTATCAATAGAGTTAGTCACCTAGTATGTAGAGAGTGTACATTAGAACCAGCATCAGCGCCTCGTACCAGAGCACCCTGTCGTCGAGCAGCGTGAGGATGAGCGCCACCACGGCCACTGCGTACATCAGGCAGTCGCGGGACACAGACCACCAGTCCAGCTCGATAGCCTGGGAAGTTTATACAGTTAGGTGTACCTACTTACCTACTGAGTAGTGCGAGCTTTTGTGGACTAAACTATTGCGTGATCGCTTATGTCTATAAGCAAGTTACTCAACCATCAAGTCAGATCTTTTGAACTAAGTTGTATAGAAGGAAAATAACAATATGACGTCATCGAAGCTCGTACCTTTCCAGCGATGAGGCCGCAGCACGCAGGCACCGCCAATACGTTGAAGACCGCGGAGCCGACAACGGCGCCCACGCCCAGGTCGCCTTCCGTGACGAATGTGCCTACACAGTTGATGAACAGCTCGGGACTGGAGCTAGCAGCCGCCATGAACGTCGCACCAGCTATGTCCTCTGCCATATCGAGTCCTGCTGACACATTTTTAGTAAGCGTAAGGAGTAACTGTAAACCTAGTCGTAGGCAATGATAGAGAAATGAAACGGTAACACGCTGAATATCTGGCACGACCGTATTTCTATAAGAATAGACATTGTGTGTGTCATATATTCTGGAATATATTTGTGTTTCATCATCATACAGTGTGTCTTCATAAACTATAGGGACGACTACACCTAGTGTTCTTGTCTTTATTTAACTACTAGTAGCATCAGTAATCATTCTGCATCGGTAATCGCCAGCATTAGCCAGTGCTACTAGGACTTTTTGAAAGGCACGATGAACGACCCACTAGATCAATACATAAGCACCATGAAACAATCGAAGTCATTGTTCAACAGTTCACCCAAGTTTGTTAAACTGCCGTTTTTGTGGGCATACTCACGCTCGCATATGATCTCGATGGCGGGCACGAAGTATTGTTCGCACACCGCACCCAGCAGGAGAAAGCAGTAGATCGCCACAATGCAATGTATTACAATAAAACCCTGCAAATATTTAATGTATTTAAGCCAAGTTTAGCAGTGAAGTAATTGGTAATTAATTATAGGATAAAAAGGGCCTCTTTTTAATCGACTGCTAAAAAGGAGGTTCTCAGTTCGTCAGAATCTTTCTGTCCGTTTTCCGATTACCCGAATATTTATTTTGTTGTTTGAAAGGATCAGTTAATGGGATCATGGAGAGATCAAATATTATAGGCACACCTATAACGATTAGGATATTATTGCATGCATATAATTATTGCGTCGGTTAATTGAATACATTAGTTTGAAGTCAGTTATTTGTAATGTTGTAGAGTCACCGGTATGTGATTTTTCATCACGTACCGGTGACTCTACATATATTAGCAAAGCCCTACTGTTCTGCCAATGTTACCTCGAGATTACTAACATAAAAAACTTTAGATTAAACCCAAAACTATCCTTGAGGCGATCAGATATTTTTCCAGAATTTTTTGCAAGTTTACGGGTCTCCCCTCGGCAAACGCAACCACTCCAAGGTGCCAGACCTTGAGATTTGTGACTGGAAGTAGACCGAAATAATGGAGAAACAGAGCATTTTCATGAGGAAATCAGATGAACATTGCGCTCCTGCCTCCTAGACCACTAAGTTACATAATCAATTCTTAGCAAATACAACCTAGAAGTATAAACTTTTATAGATTTTCTTTATATAACGTAGGTAAACTATAATATGTTCGAAAATGTATTCCGTAACAGAAAACTAATTAAGTTCTTCTGATTTACTTATACTCTGAAAAATACTCATAAATATTACAAACTCGCGACCATTCGCGGCTTTATTTTGCTAATCAGGCGATATTTTGATCAATCACGTACTTGTTGTCTTTGCGGGCGGGTGAAGCCATCAGTCGGGAACTCCAAAATAGCGGCGGGTGTGCAGTTTTTTTGCGGGTCGGCCACTGCCAGCAGGTGACGGGAGGAGAAGCCATTGATGGAACCTGCGTGGAAACTTTAAGCCTTAGACTGTAACACATAATCTTACAAGGAAAAAAAGTTGAAACTGAAAAAACCGCTAAGATAAATTCAAAAAAAATACTTGAGAAAGATTTATTTTGTAATAACAGATCATACTATACATACGAACGCAGCTCAGTTTCAACTGTTCAACTGACATATGCTGTCTTTCCACGACTATTCGCCTTGAATGAATAAGCTGTTACTGAACCAGCGACAGCGAATATTACCAGTGGATTATTGGCTGGACGATTTTGAATAGAACATACTTTAATATGTTGTAGACAATATAATTTCTATAAGCAGTTGAATAAATGCTTAAATTACAGTTTACCTGAATCTATTCCGTAATCTTTAATTGAAAGCTCTGAAGGGGTGCTAGCAATATTGCGAGCTAGGAAATAACATGACGGAATACCGAAGAACAAAATCACTCTTATTACAATTGCAACTCTAAATTTATCCACTTGTCTAGTCCTTATTAACATACTGGCCATTTAAACTTAATACTGTATTAGATCGTCGACTAGATAAGGATTGTAATGATCACACAATTATTTATTTGGTTAGTAGCTTTTGTCAAATAAAGAATTCGAATAGTTTGCTGCTTATACAGCGCAACTGCATTGGTAAGGAAGGGGATAAAAATATATCAATTAATTTCGACGTGTGACAGTCACGGGAGCTAGAGTGTTACTGGGCGATTTCTTTTAGCCACCTAATCGAGTAAACAAGCGTTGTTATCGATAACATCGGTATTATTACAAGTAAGATTCACGTTCCATATCACCGTTATCGGTTCTAATATCAATAGAACTGAGGATATTCTCAGACAGGTAGCCACTCAATAAATTTTAATTGAATATAACGTTCAGGTAGCGACACATATAAAAAGAAAATGACAGACTTCAAACGAACCTTTTCGACAACAAATGCACGAGTTATTATAAAAAACCTAAATGTATGTCAATAATATTCGAAGAGTTCTCTCAATTTCTTCAAGATTCCATCAAAAGCTTCCGCCCGATTGCAAATGGAGCAGTTAAAAGGTACCCTTTCGTACAAAATAAGAATTTTCCTAATCGGTCCAGCCACCTTCGAGTAATCGCGTAGCAAACATACAAAAAAACACAGAATATACATACTAAAAACGCCGGTTATAAATCGCTATACGTATGCCTACAATATTTTAAGAGTTCCCTCGATTTCTCCAAGATCCCATCATCAAATCCTGTCTTAGTTGCACCTCGGAGGTCTGAATTCTTTCAAACAAAAAATAATTATAAATCGGTTCAGCCGTCTTTGAGTAATTGCGCAACAAACATACAAAAAAACTTACAGACGAATATAGAGCCGTCCTTCTTTTGAATGTCAGTTAAAGAGTAAATAATGCCGTTATGCTACGGAACTGTTGGTACAGGGTTCGACTCGCGCTTGGCCGAAGATTTTCGCTTACCTACTTTTACGGGCAATATTATACGTATTATCTCTTCAGTCTGATTTTGCAAGCGATGATTTGTAAATAGTGAGTCAGTGTTCACAATAATATGGTCCCTATTTTATCTGGACGGTATGCTATTTATAGGAATTATTTCGCAGTTCTGTATATAGCAATAGTTCTGATCACATATTCTATGTATAAATATGTATTATATATATGGACTGTCATTAATTCAGTATATTTTATCCGAATTTCGTTTGAAGTCTGAAGAATAATAATCACAAAATTTAAATTTTTAAAATAACCGACTTTCAGTGAACCTATTTTGATATGAGATGCATGAGTGACCATGAACAAGTCCCAAATCGCCGTATATGTGCCTATAATATTCGATTTCTCCAAGATCCCATCATCAGATCTTGGTTTGGTTAGACATCTCTGGGGGACCACTCCCCTTCAAACAAAAAAAACAATTTTCCAAATCAGCCGTCTTTGAGTAATCGCGTAACAAACGTAAAAAATTAAAACCGTTCTTTTTTTGTGGAAGTCGGTTAATAACGGACTTCAAATGAAGGGATTCGATAAGAAATGCACGATTCACAATGAAAAATACCCAAATCGCTATATGTGTGCCTATAATATTTGAAGAGTTCCCTTGATTTCTCCAAGATCCCATCATCAAATCCTGATGTTGGTGCAATGGCACCACCTCGAACAAAAAATATTTTTCCTAATCGGTCCAGCCGTCTTCGAGTAATCGCGTAACAAACATACAAAAAAAATTAAAAATTCTTACAGACGAATTGAGAACCTTCCTTCTTTAGAAAGTCGGTTAAAAATAGCATTAGGATCATACCTTGTACAAGATATGAGCAGAAATATTGCTATTCAAACTTTACATGGAATTCAAATAAAATTACAAAGTGTAGCGTAATTTTCGACATAATACTTAAATCTTATCAGAATAATCCGGGTGGACGAATTTAGTATAGTAGTTAATTCGAAGTGTCAAGGATGTACGGAACAGAAATCCTATTGACACGTTATAAGTGTAATTATCAGTTACATGAAAAATTCCATTCTAAACATTAAAGCTTATCTGTAGATTAAACACCTCAAGTGGACAAGGAACTTTCCGCTGTTTGAAAAGTTAACTCAGGTAAACACATGTACACATTACGCGATCCGTAATCACTAATCAGCTAACAACTACGTTACATTTATTTAACAATTCACTGGCGCCTTGAGGAATCAATAAATCAGTGACAGAAAACCCGTTCCATCAAACTGCATTTCCGTGGTGAGATTTTATGAAAATTCATGTTTTATGTAGGTAATTCGATATTATTTTTATGCCACACCTGGCCATAAAGTGGCTTTTACCGGACGCTACGCGTACGGAAAAAGCCGCTTTCTGGCCAAGTGTAGACATAAAATGATGTTCACAATACGGGAGGTAATAAAGAAAGCCCTCGATCGCATATTTACGTCCCTCGCTTGCAGCTCGGGCCGCAAACATCTGCAATCTCGGCCTTTCTTTGTTTTACCAGCCTAGTTGTGTAATGTACTATTAAAATTATAATACTAGTCGGAATTGCAAATTCACCCATCAAAACTTACTCGTAATGTGCATTTTAATTTAGTGCTTTATATATAACTAGCATTTACTCGCGGCTTCGACTGCGTTTTTCCCGTTGCTATCCCTACAGTAAGAATTAATAGTACCTACTTAAGTAATTTATTGTAATTATTTGTGCTAAAACTAAGTAAGTATTTCTTTATTTTCATAAGGTATGAAATAAAATAAATCCTCAAAAACTGAATACTCATTAGAAAAGTAAAAGTAAACACACTATGCCAATTTTCAAATTTGGGCTGTTTTCTTCAATCTTTTCCGGCTAAAAGTTATCGGGCAATTTTTAAGATACCGTCACATTCGAGGTAAGTACACACAAGAAATCTGATACTGATTTTCCAACTTACGTTTTTATTGTAGTAGTATTGTTTTCAGTATGGGATCAAGATAAGAATGAATGAGTGTTCCATAAATTTGTTTGGTTAATTACGTTCTATTTTGTATGCCTGTCTTGCAGCTCCAGCTTGATCTGTGCGTGCGAGATTGTAGCAGCACTCCAATCTCATAATCATAAGTGAGCTTAATCGTCAAAGCCGCGTGCCGGCACGAAACACGACGTGATCCAACAACAAAGAAAAAGGGCCGATCAAATTGACATTTGACCTACTGGATTATTGGTATCGCTGCTCACACCGACGGACTTAATTGTGTTAAATTAGCTCGTGTCTCTTGACTGATTCAGATTTTACGGTGAGCAAATGTAATAAAATTCTGCAATGTTTTATAAATAACGTAAAATTACAGCGTATTTAATTCATGATCTGAATCTTAATGGGAGTTAAGATGTACAGTCCAGAGTGGCTAGGAGCGTGGTGAAGAGCGTCCCAAGAGGCAGACACGCGGTCAGCTCGCATGCTCGCGCAGGGAGTCACTCCCGGACTGCGCCCGAGCGCCGGCCGACGTACGTGTATTGTATGGAAATAAATAATTGGCCCCCGTATTCTTCTTTTGACGAGCTCTCCGGCGGCGGGTCCATTATGTCCATTCGAACGCGAGCGCCGGCATTCGGACGCTAGTGGCGACGTCCTCGGTCGCTTGCGCCGCGCTCCACTCCACGCCAACATGAATACCTCCGATCGAGGTACGAGTCTTACTTATCATTGAGGAGCTGACTTCGACGCCGATGGCGTTCTCGCGTCGCTGAAGCCGGACGGTCATATGTGCTTCTACCCAACAAGCAAGGTTACGTGGAAGGAGGTCGGAAGTGCGTCCAATTTCTCGTGAATAGCCAGGTCACTTACTACAGCGGAGTGAATTACTTATTTAAATGAAGCAGGAGAAGCATATATCATCTGCTGTCCGAGTGGCGGTTATTGAAAGTGAACGTAGTGGCTCGTGCGTGAGGGGCGGCCTGACTGTCGGCCACCATCCTCCGATCTTGGGGTGGTATGTAAGGGCAATACGGCGTGATACTATTCTCCATTCGAAGGTCGTAAGTACAGAAGACTCAGGCCCCCAATGGGCCCACACCATATTTCTTCATGGACCAAGTATGCATTCTTTACATAATTTTAATACAATTTAAACGCTCTCTGCGTATGATTTGTTTACGTCAACAGTATAGAACGTCGCCGAATTTAGGTAAACATTGTATTTACTAAAGGCATGGTATTCATTGGTTCTTTTGCAATTACGCTACTAGTATCTGAAGTACCTGGTTAACAAGGGTGGGGCAACTACGATCATACGCTACCATGCGGGCTGGCCTTTTTGTAGACGAATTAGTGCTGATGTTGGCTTAGCAGCCGAATCAACACATTATCGTAGATCTGACGCCGCACCTTTTTTTAACAGCGATCGTGCTTTATTTATTGTGAGAATACGCAAGAACGCAAGTGACCAACAGAAACAAGCGTTAATATTAAGATCCAGCGGAGGCATTACTGGTGCTGAAACCATGCATCATCTTAATAGTGTAAAATTGATTAGATTACTTGTTTCCTACTTTGAAGTATTCCTTGTTTTTCCGATCAGTGACACGCGAGCAGGCAGCAGGCTGCCACCGTCCGCCCCAGCGGTCCCTAATTGACCAGCTCGACACTGGCGCTATTTCTAGCCCATGCTCGCCACAAGTAGTTCTCGATGCTGACTGACTTCATCAATTATGATCATTAATACTTCCAATTGCGTGGCCCCTGCGACCTAATTGGTAATAAGGAACCAGGAAGAACGATTTTGATCACTTTATCCCAATAATACCTAGCGAATAACGCATGCAAATTACGTAATTATGAATTATTCCCTTGAAAATTGATGAAAATTCCATTGAAGATGATTTTAACTAATGCAGTTTGCTAACAGAGAAGGTACAAATAAGTAGCAATCTTATAAATTTAGGTCAATGATTATTTTAAATAAGAAATCACTAACGTTCACTTTAATTAGGGATCATCATTCGCCCATGTTAAGTAGAAATATTGGGAGCGTTACTCTAGTAAAATATAATCACATTACTCCATCTTAGGAATCTATTAGGTCTCTTCCGTGCACAGTGTAGCATCACTCCAAGATGTGTCCGAAGTGACGGTAAATGCCTCAGTAAGGTAAATTTATTTGGCGCGATTAGGCCGACGCTCCTAAAGTCAGAAGGGGAGCCTCATCCGGTCGGTGCTCGCGCAAATTGTCAATTGGCCATCGTCGCCTCAGGGCTGTCAGTGCGCAAGGTTGAGCTCCGCCGTTCTCACGTGACCTTCCCAAGAACCCGAAATTTCACATAATACGAATTCTGAGCATAAGTCCCCCTGCTGGATATAGGCCTACTGTCTCGGAAAGAACGAGCTTCACCAAGCCAGTCCAACGGGGCGTTAGGCCAAAACATCAACAACTGACTAGTTATGTCTTGAAGCCACAGACGCTTTCAAAAAAATAGAAGAAAACCTGTTTAATCAAGTTACATATATACAAATAAGTATTTAAAAACTGGCAGTCATATACATAGGTAGGTAGATTGTGTAAATAAAATGTCCACCACAGTCTCATCCCATGTTTGATATACATGATAAGCAATAGAAAGAGCATCGAAGAACGACTTACGCGGTGCTAATGCCGACTTCCGCTAGTAGCTGATGTGTCAATTTCCTTCAATGCACTTACAGCGCGTGTCTACTCTCTACTACTCAAAGTATTTAGTGTTAACACAAAAACAAAGGAATATGACTTATTGTTCCTTTTTAGGGTTCCGTACTAAAATGGTAAAAAGGAACCCTTATGGTGCGACTCTGTCCGTCCGTCTGTTTGCCCGTCTGTCACAGTCAGATATCTCAGGAACTACTGCTGCTATCGATTTGAAATTTGGAATAGTTTTAAAAGTCGCTAATCCGAGCCTACTGGACATAAAAAAATCTTATACTTTTTTTTTAAAGGGGACCGAAATGGGAGGTCAAAAATTTTAAGTTGTGCTATTATATCATGTGGGGTATCAAATGAAAGGGCTTAATTTGTTGATTTTAAAACCATTTTTATTTTTTTTCTTGATCATGTACTTTTTGATTTAGGACGAAAAGCGTTCAAAAAAATACCATTCCTATTATCTTCGAAGTTACGGAACAGAAAAATCTGTAATAACCAATTTCATTATTAATATCATCTTAAATATTACAGGAAAAATATAACGGCTTTCTTAACTTGCATTGTTGTTTAGAAATTTGCAAAAATCGTAAAGTATACTTATTTGCTCCTACTAAACTAACCGCCATACAGTTTTTCTTGAACTATTCACGTATCTACTTACGACTTTGTACAGAACCCTCGGTGCACGAGTCCAACACGCACTTGACCGGTTTTTCTAGATAGGTACCGATATTGGAAGAGAAAATTGGCTAAACCGGCTTAAACCATTCGAATCCTTTGAATAGTGGACAAATTATTACACTAATCTTCTTATCTTATCTTATTCTTATATATATAAGATTTCCTGACTGACTGACTGACTTACTGGCTCATCAACGCACAGCCGAAACTACTGAAGCTAGGAACTTGAAATTTTCACAGTAGGGTGGTTGTATAACGTAAGTAAGGGATAAGAAGGGATTTTTCAAAATTCATCCCCATCGGCACCAAACGATTTTTGAAGTTG
Organism: Eudemis profundana; assembly: GCA_947034925.1. NCBI lineage: Eukaryota > Metazoa > Arthropoda > Insecta > Lepidoptera > Tortricidae > Eudemis > Eudemis profundana. The sequence goes on from OX344794.1 coordinate 37,415,856, forward strand.
GAGATCTGAGAGTTCGCACATAGACCCTTCTATATATAGACCAAACTATTTTTAAGTTACAGATCTGAGACTTCGAATATAGACTCCTCAATAAAGGTCGAAGAAAGTGGTTTTACCGTTTGTCGAAATTCATCGCCAACAGGGGTTAAATGCGGGTTGAAACGATTTTTGAAGTTGGAGCCCTGAGACATCGTACATAGACTCCTCAATAACAATAAAGAAAAGTGGTTTTACTGTTTTTCTAAATTCATCCCTAAAAAGGAGTCAAACGGGGGTTGAGACTTTGTATGGGGACCAAACGGTATTTAGATCTTAAACATCTTACATAGATTCATCCATAAAAGTAAAGAAAAGTGATTGCTGTTTTTTGGAATTCATCCCCAAATGGGTTTAAATGGGGGTTGAAGCTTTGTACAGGGACCGAACGATTTATTTATAAAGATTAATTGCCTAATTATAATTTACACCGCAGACGAAGTCGCGGGCATAAGCTAGTACTATAATATAATATTTCATCACACTTTCTTGAAAATGGTGTTATTACACGTAGGTTCTGCGGGTCGTAAATGAATGAATGGTTTTATTTTTAATTTGAATACGCTGGTTCTGTTTTACTCTTATTTGTCATGTCATGTTCAAAGGAAACGCCAACTTACTTTTTTAACTTTTATCACTGAAATATTTATTTAAAGAGAACTGTAATTGCAAATAGATGTAAACACATAATTCGGTACCATTAATAAAATTAAATGTCTAAATAGTGTATTTCAGTATTTTGCGAATATAAAATCAACTAAAATGGCCGTTCTAGATCTTTACCGTTATGGTTTCCTAACGTGACTTGACATTCGCATTATCTATGAATAGTGTCACTTTCTGTTTTAAAATTTTCTTCTCATATGTCGAGTTTGTTTATTTAGATTTCCTCACAAGTGTGATGAAAGACATTGTGTGTGCCACGGGCGGCAAAGGAATTACAAACGAGTGTTTGTTAGAAACCCGAGGCGAAGCCGAGGGCTTTAATAACACGAGTTCCTTACCACCCTAGCTTATACACAATGTACTATTCCGTTATACCCACGAGAAATAAAGCGAAAACTCGTAATTGTGCATTGGACTACTACAATTAAATACTCGTGGAATAAATACCTATATTAAAGCCAAATCGTAGAATATCTCCTAATGGATGAATGGACTCAACAGAAACACAACAAAGGAATGGCACAACGACAAACTTAAAGTTAATGCTATCCGGAAGTAAATAAAAACTACTACTATACTAATTTTAAAGAGAATGAATGTGTGCTCACTTTTAGTTTAGGTAGGTAACTTATGGGAAATATGTAATTGAGCTTTTAGAATTGTAAATGAGCATTTTAAAAATAACTGCCTTTTTAATTTGTACAAAATCTTTAAATAAATTTATGCCACACCTGGCCATAAAGTGGCGTTTACCGCACTCTGCGCGTACGGAAAAAGCCGCTTTCTGGCCAAATGTCGACATAAAATGATGTACACAACACGGGTTGTAAAAAAGAAAGCCCTCGATCGCATATTTAGGTCCCTCGCTTGCAGCTCGGGCCGCAAACTTCTGCGATCTCGGCCTTTCTTTGTATTACCACCCTAGTTGTGTAATGTACTATATTGTGTCTATATTACTTGACCTATCAATAAATCATAAATGAACTGGTATACAAAAACAAATATTGGTATACAAAAATAATATTGGATACTCTTTTTCAATGATTGAGCTTTTTTTTTAATACTTGGTGGTTTTTATATGTACCTGAGTAGTATGCATTTTAATATTGATCTCTTAATAAATACACTTCGATCTTTATTATAACTAAACTTAAAAAACTATTTGATGAACAAAATTAATATTATTGGTATATATTTTTAATGAAAAAAAAATTTTTCACACCTCTTATTCAGAAAAAAGTATTTTGCTCCCTCATAAGAGGGATCAAAGTGACACTTTTCTGTTCAAGGACAACAGGGTATTTTTAGTTTGAACCTACTTAGAATAAGCCATACCATAGACAGCTTTATTGGTATATTACACACAGAGGGCAGTATAATAAGGAATGGCGCAGATCACAAGTGTTTGCGGTCCGAGCCGCAGGCGAGGGCCATAAATATAATATGGAAGTGGTAAATTCGTCCCGCACGTAAAAAAATAGAAACGTTTTATAAAATAATAATAGACTATGAATTTAACATTTCATTTTATTAAAAATGTGTGATGCTCTATGATTAACTATGTATTTCGTTATTTTGGTAGGTAGCGTTTGTATTTGAATTTTCCTCACAGTCGGTGTGAAAAGCAGTATGTGTCACAAGGTAGCAAAATTATTTTCACCACGGGCGTTAACACTTGAATCCCTCACTACGCTCCGGATTCTACTTTAGAATCCCTCGCTACGCTCGGGATTCAATTGTAGAATCCTTCGCTTCGTTCAGGATTCAATGTACGCCCTCGCCGTAAATATATCATTTTGCTCCCTTGTGACACAATCTAATTAGTGGAATCTATAGAACGATATTTTTAATGAAATTTACAGGATAATAGATTGCCGTGTTAGTCTGCTAGGGGCGTAGCTGATGTAAAATAGTAGATTGTGTCACAAGGGAGCAAAATGATGTATTTACGGCGAGGGCGTATATTGAATCCTGAACGAATGAGGGAGCAAAATACTTTTTTCTGAATTGGAGGTGTGAAAAGTCTATTCAACCCTGAACCTGACCTCTCGTAAAACAGAAAAAGAAGGGGGAGGAGGCTCAGGTAGGAAAAGCAAATAAATGTATCCCGTTTTTAGGGTTCCGTACCAAAATGGTAAAAAAGGAACCCTTATGCTGCGACTCTGTCTGTCTGTCTGTCTGTCTGTCCGTCTGTCACATGTCTGTCCGTCTTGCACAGCAAGATATCTCAGGATCTACTGATGCTATCGACTTGAATTTTGGCAAAGTGTTAAAAATCGCTTACGCCTATTGGATAGAAAAAATATCTTATAACTTTTTTACTTTTTTTTTAAAGGGGTTCGAAATGGGATGTGGAAAAACAAAAGTAGAGCTATTATATCGAGTGGGATATCAAATGAAAGGGCTTAATTTGTAGATTCCAAAGCCATTTTTATTCTTTTTCTTAATTTTGTACTTTTCGATTTATGACCAAAAACGTTCAAAAAAATACCATTCCCCCCCTATTATCTTCGAAGTTACTGAACAAAAAAATCTGTAATAATTACCAATTATTAATATTATCCTAAATATTACAGGAAAAATAAAACGATTTTCCTACATTGCATCGTTGTTTAGAAATTTTCAAAAATCGTACACATACTTATTTGCTCCTACCATTAAAACAAAAGGACTGTCATTCTCCATACTTTGGATCATGCCCCGTCCGCAAGGAGATATCCAGGCAAAAACTAGATGGCGCTAAAAAACTAAACAATTAACGATGTTATATTTGAACAAAGAAACCTAGCATAGTACAATAACAATTAGTTCGTAAACAGCTAATAATAAATAAATTCTAACATTTAAATACTGTGTTACATTAGGTCCCTCAAAGGTGCGAAGCTCACCTAATACTTACCAAGTGCCTTTTAATTGTGTCCTTCCTCTTACTTGACTACAATTGAACAAAATACGGGCTAAAAATTCCCAAGGGGCCAGCGACCTGGTTCGACCCCAGGGAACGCCACGGCCCCCACCTGGTACGACTTTTGCCACGCCCAATAAGGGTTGCAAGTTTGTCAGGCTTCAAAAAAATTGCATGCTTATTGCTATATGCGAAAAGCACAGAAATGGGTTAACCAAAATTTAAATAGACAAAAACTAATTTAGATAAATCTGGATCGTACTTGGTTCAACAGGTCTCTTTAGCCATTCAGCGAGGGAATGCTGCTGGTATTATGGGGACCTTTGAGCCAGGTACGATGCGGGGCGGGGTGTTTTAGTTATTTTTACCTTTTTGTCGAGCTTTAGTTTAGTCTTATACGTAGTTTAATTATTTTATTTTAGTTTAGGATAAATTTTAAGTTATTTTACGTTTTCTATGATCTTGTTATTCTTTGTATTGTATATTAAATTGATAGATACATTAAGCGTTAAAAAAAATTTAGATAAATCGAATTATATAAAACGTGTCCAAATATGATATATTTGATGCTCATTCCCCTTATATTTGGGGCCCACCAAATAAATATCAAATGTAATTTTTAGACTTCCAAAAAAGCTCAATCATTACATTAGAAAAGATGCTCATTTATATTTAATTGCTTATCGTTTCTGCAAATTTAAAATGCTAATTAAAATAATAAAAAGAACGTTTAAATATATGCCGTAACTTATTGACATCCGATATACATTTTTTTACGATTTTTTTGAACATTTGTCGTAAAAAACGGCAAAAGTACCTAATTTATTACATGTTTTCCATTTAGACCATTTTAACATTTTTGTGATTGCGGTCAATTCGGCATATTGGATATGGTCATTCAATTCATGTTTGATTTACTTATAGATACTTAATTACGATCAATATTGAGATAAAGGGTCTCGGCAGACGGAAAGACAGACGGACGGACAACTAAGTGATCCTATAAGGCAGCGGTCGGCAACCGCTTAGCAGCCAAGGGCCACATGTAGGTAGGTAGCTAAGGAACGTGACGCGGACCGCACTTTGTTAATAATTTGTGATTTTAGACTATTCGGAATATATTAACCGCAATACAAACCGGAATATAGGTCCGCAAGTGAGCGGTTTACGCGCCGCATGCGGCCCGCGGGCCGCAGGTTGCCGATCGCTGCTATAAGGGGTCCGTTTTTTCCTTTTAAGGTACAGAACCCTAAAAACAGTGCCTAAAAACGAAGACCGTCCACTGGTATTGCCACGGTATTGCGTTGTATCGCTATGTCAACTACACGCATTTGCAAGATTTCTAGAATCGGACCATTTAATTAAGTAGTCCTAATAAGCGTGTGAGAGGAATCGTGAATGAAGTGTATGAAGTAGTCATTTTCGAAACTGAATCACTTGTACCTAAGTGTGGTTAATTTTTTTTTATATAACTTAAGCAATCGAGTGTGCACTCCTAGTGGAAAGCAGAAACTACAGTTTAAGGGGAGAGTGGGGGAATTACGGACACATGTGAATAAAAATCATAGGGGTGACCGAGGGGTGTTGAAACAATTTTGACATTTTGGGTCGTACACAAAAATGTATTGGCTAGAATCGTACGAGATTAAGACTAATCGATAGCTCATTTCTTTGGCTTTTATATCACATCAACAAAAAACGCCTAAGTATGGCTGTTTGCGCGAAAAATTAATTTAAACGTGACAAGTAATTCTGTTTCAACTCCCCTAATACCGAGGTAAGTTGAAACAAGGGGGTGAGGGGAGTTGAAACAGTTCTTGATTTTGAAGAACTAGGGTTGTGTACTAGAAAAAAAAGATGCCATTTAAAGGGTTTTATTAAAAAATCTAAATCCAAAAATAAACATTCATCGTTTTTAAGTATTTTCTATTCAGGTTGAGGAAAACTAAAGGCAGCATCCCGAAACCATTTTTGGCGCAATATAACCTCTTCTACCGTGAGATTATATATTTCCTGGCTCGCCATGCATCTGTACCTTTTCCGTGGTACTCAGTAGGTACGCTAAAATTAATAAAAAGCCAAAAAAATTACCGTATTAGCAAATCAGCCATACAAAATTTAACTGAGGAGAGTTGAAACAGTCTGTTTCAAATCCCGTCAGTAGCAAAAATCCTCACATCTGTTATAAAATTACAACCGAAAAGTAAATCAACGAGCAATGGCTTGCAACATCATTATTAATTCAATCCTTAGTTAATGCGCTTTCGAAACAAACATAACACAAGCCAAAATACTAACACATTACCAAATTATAGGTACCTAAAAAAAACAATTAAAACTTACTTTTGGTGTTTTTTTTGACATCGGTGCTAGAACTCCACAACCACGCGCCTTGTGGCAAGGACGCATGCTGGAGGCCCCGTAGGTGCTAGGGCACGGCTAAACAGAGGTATTGCCAGATCGATAACGGTTACAGATTCCGCAAAATTGACCTTGTTTCAACTCACCTTTGTTTCAAAACCCCTCGATCTCCCCTACCATTAACATTAAGCAGATATTTTTTTTATATAATTAAAGTTCGGTTACTACCTTACAAAATTACCATAATCTTTTATTTTGAAATAATTTACAAAAATGAAATATTAAAGAAAAACAAAAGGCTTTCTGTCCGAAATTACCCGGTGCATGTGGGGTATATGCGGACACTATTTGGAGTTATTGCGATTATTTTGATAATATCCTATATATTTAATTGAACTACTCAGTAGCAGTTATCCACATATCAGTAGAAGTTATAACAGTAGGAGTTATGATAACTGCTACGACTCAGTTGGAGTTATTCTCATAACATCGTATACATGGTACTAAATAGTGATGAGAATCATAAGAAAACACGTGAAAAAGTCTGGTACTTATTTGTGATATGCGTGCGCGGGTTTTCTTCTTGTAGTCCATCCACGCAGTACGGGTCGTGCAAGTGATCAAAAAATCGGGATAGTGGGGCACGGGGGCAGCTAAAATTCTAGAAAATGTTGTGTCTGGGATTACCCCGCGTCCGTATTTACCCCACTCTCCCCTATAACATTTTAAACTTTAAAGCAAAAAGTTGCACGTAGATACCCCGAGGACTAAATTGAGGAGTGTCTTTTCAAAAGGGCTTATTTCTCTATGAAAATCATAGAAAAATAAGCCCTTTTGAATAGACACTCCTCAGTTGTAAATTGTAATGCCTGAAATTATTCTGTTCTGCCGTAACAGAAAAACTAATTGCTCGGGCATACTATAAAATAAACGACTATGTCATGAACAGGGCTATTTGGAAATGACAACGTCCTGCATGAGTAATCATTAATTGTTTACCTAAAGTGCACCTGGGTGAATATTTAAAGATGTACATATTACGCGTCCGATAGTAAAGAATTAATAAAATATGCACGTGTCTCAGTAATTCTTGCTTTTAATAAATAAATAATAAATATATAAATATTAGGGAACAATCTTACACAAATCGAACTAGCCCCATAGTAAGCTCAATAAGGCTTGTGTTATGGATACTAGACGACGATATATTTAATAGATACAAAATTGTTCATAACGTTCACTTAGCTCGAGCATATGGGGTCGCAAATAAAATAACATCATATAATAAACGCTTAAAACATTTTAACTTGCCATCTTTATCCTGTCGTAGAAAATATTTAGACTTAATATTTTTATACAAATTAATGAGAAATCAAATGGATTGCCCCCAACTATTACAAAAATTTTACTTTAAAATTCCATACAGGTACCCCCGCAATACGGTGAGACCTCTTGTACCCCCCTTCCGTAGAACTGTTCTAGGGAAAAATTCACCTGTCCCCCGCCTATGCAGGTTGCTAAATGAGAAGTGTGACGCAAGTGATATCCACTTCGATTCTTTGGTCAAGTTTCGGACAAACACCCGGGATTGACCCACAATCAAATTAGATAATTAGTAATCTCTTCACCTATCTCTGTAACCCCATCTTTTTTACTAAAAAATAACACATACTAAATACAGCACATATTATAGAGATATGTCATGTAACATGTGCTATATCTTGTATGCATAATTATTACTAACGCTCCCGTTTTTTCTTCTCGTAAAGTTATTTTAAGCTAAAATTGTATGTGCATGTGGTGTTTGCCTTTAAGTAGCTGTGCAATAAGCATAAGATTTTTCTAACATGAACTTATACATTGTAAGATTGTAACCGCTGTTGGCAGACCTAATAAATAAAATAAAATAAAATAAAAATGACTATCGAGCCATTAAAAGTAGCATTATAAAATTATCGGAAAAGGCCCCTCCGTCTCTGTTCGATTTCTGTCATATTTCTTGGCATACTTTTTATAATATGTCTGTATAGATAGAGTGGACTGGAACACAGCGCTAAAGTCTTAACTTATGAATGAAAGTATGGTCCACCGTTCGATAAAATTACATGTAGAGTCGTTTGAAGTTTTACATTGGCGCCGTTAATGACCGGTCTCACCGATGCCTGAAATACGCCGTTGTTGCGTTTACACAACGAATACGTTACAATATGTCCATGCCTAATAAATAGTGTTACATATGTATGCATATGCGTTTCATGATAGTCATATTACGTAAACAAAACTTTTGTCGCGTCCAATGTCCGTTTTTTCGATGAGTACTACTACTAAGATCACTTTTGCAAGTGTCGATAGACCGTTACAAAAAAAAAGATGACGAAGAAAACTAACTAAATTACAGACTAAAAAGAAATCCAGGGCTTCCAATTGATTACCTGATCTTTGTTAAACAGTGCCAAGCTTGTCCCAGGGTAACTGCTAACGGATGTGATATAGAGTATATCACATACAGCATCAAGTATATTATATACTTGATGCCGTATAAATACGAGTAAAATAGAAACCCCACCTCCAGACTCATTCCAGAACGTGTACTGGAAGGGTAGGTAGGGGTCAAAAAGGGGGATCTTGGAGGTAACATTAAAAATGGTTTAGTAGAATCTAAGGACAGCGTAAAGCTACCTATATTTAGTTACTACTTAGCCTATATGATATAAAACTGAATTGGAATTGATGGCCACAAGAATACCTTGAACTGCCACTAAGCGACATTGATTGTGTTAAATGAGATAAAAAGGTTAATTCACCGTGTAGATGAGGACTCGCACGAAAACGTTCGTAAACGCCAGCGTGGATCCTAAAATCACTTAATCCAGTTAAGCAGGGCAGTGCAGTGGTAATTTGAGACAATTTGCCCAAGATTGGCTTGTTTGCTCTTTGCTGGGGCCGGTTCGGAGCTGCGGGATGTGTTATTGATGGTAAACTCTGCTATGAGCCACATGACTTAATCACCGTTTACAAATAAACACATTTGTATACAGTAGATATCGTACAGTAGGCTTATGATGCTACGCTTTTCCGCGTGATAAATGGTAAAGCATCCGTCACTCTCACACACATATTGTCAGAACGTGACGGATGCTTTATCATTTATTTATCTCGTGACAAAGCGTAGCATCATAAGCCTACAGGAAAGGAAAAATATTAGGAGAGATCTTACACAAATCGACGTAGTCCCAAACTCAGCAATGCTTGTACAGTTAGTATCAAATAGTCTGTAGCATCCAAAGCGCATAACATTAACAACACATCTTTATCACCAGGGTTCGTAAAATGCGAGCAAAATTCATTGAAGTGTCGTCACTTATAATATAATCGAATAAACTTATTGACAACAAATACCTACTCAATGCAACATAACAGTCAACTAAACGGGCAAAGCCACCGATCCAAAACTAGGGGAGACCGGGTATGGTTGTCTCGCGGGTTGGTTGTCACAGCGGCCTTAAAATAATACTAAACGAAACATTAAGTACATCCATCGGTGCTAAAAGATCGCAAGAGCTGTACATCCTTCCGTACTTCACCAATCGATACACTTATTCCTTCGTTTAGTATTATTTTATGACCGCTGTGACAACCAACCCGCGAGACAACCATACCCGGTCTCCCCTACTGCGCATGAAAAGACTATTATTTAATGTATTTGGCACCAATTATATATTTTTTTTATTCTTTTGTTTGTCAGGATTTGACAGGAACGGTTTTTTCGATCTCGGTAAATTTCATGGTGGTGCCTATAGGCTATTGGCTAGATCCTAGTATGGGCACTCTATCTCCACCCTCATCGGCTCAAACCTGTAATCAGAATCACTATTGATGGGTACATATATGTATACAACTCGTGGATCACTGGATACTGGGACGTCGACACACATGGCTGTCACATATTTTATTTTTGTTATATTTTCTTTTCTTTAATCTTACACAAATCGAGCTAGTCCCAAACTAAGTAATGCTTGTATTATGGGTATAGACGATATCCCATTCTTGTTATAAAATAATATTTATGAATGAATAATTTTCCTAACTAAGTAGGTAGGTATAACTGAGAGCTGGCTGGAATCGCTAGTGGCGAAGAAACATATATTTTTTGTAAAGGCTACCTACTTATGCAAAAATTAAATAGTTTTTCTTGAAATATGGTTTTATACTATGACGTTAGGTAGTATCAAAGGCGAACCTAAGGATTTGAATCGATACTATAGTACTACGGCATTGATACTTGCTCAATACTCATTGATAAATAATTTTACATCAACACACTACTATGCTTCGATGGTCCGTCAATGAAATAATAACCGTTAATTCAACGTATGTGTGAACTAAAGTAATTTATGATCCTATTTGGTAAAGTCAATCAATTGACGATGTCGGGTCAATTACTACAATTCTCGTTACTCATAGGTGTAACGTAGAAAAGTGGACAAGAAGATTGTGTATTAAAAAAGTCTGAAATTCAGTCGCACGAAAGCGAAAGCTGGCATCTAGTTATTCATATTTTACATTCACATTATATAAATAGTTTTCTCTCGCAACAAGACAACAACACAGTGTCTCTTTAGTTTCTATAGGTAACGATAATTTTCCACTTATTCAATGTAAGTTACTAACCTAACCTACCTGAATCATCAATTTCGCTGGCTTATTACCATGCCGTAAAATAGAGACTAATACTTTTGAAAGCCCCCGATAAATCAACATATTCACGGTCACAAGCATATTCGTTACCTAAGCGTTGTTTAGGTCCTTCTTACTTCCGCAGAACAGGGAAGTCGTTTAACCCCCGCGAGAGTAATAACCCACCCCACAGTTCCTGAAAATCCTGAACCCAGAGCTTAGACACTAAAGCAGTAAATTCTAGGCCTTGTAACCGGTTACTGGTGTTCTGGTTAAGGTCGCCGGATGTCAATGGAGGCAGAAGGCGTGCGCCCGGTTATTGTGGAAGTGTACGGGGGAAACCTATGTTCATCAGTAGACGTCTCAAGGTTGAAATGATGATGATAAACCGGCCAATAAACCAGTTAATCTGGTTGAACCGGTTAATGGATAATGGTCACAAGGCCTGTTAAATTGGTTGTTGTTTTATAGACAGGTACCTAGGGGTCAACTGTACGCCGCCGGCCATAGACGACTTCCCCGCGGAGCTGTTCACGGAGTCGCAGCGGCAACACGGCGCGGTGGTTATCCACATCCTCATATCGCTCTACCTCTTCATCGCGCTCGCCGTCGTGTGCGACAAGTTCTTCGTGCCCGCCGTCGATAGGATATGTCACGGTCAGTATCACTATGGGTACCGTCAAATGGGGAGCAGTCGACAGGGTGACTAGGCAACTGTTTTTATAAAGACGCAGCAGGTAGGTAGGGGGCAAGCTGCAGGTAGGTCCATGGGACTGGTAATCCAGCAATGTGCAAGGATTATAAAAGGTACAGTTTCGACAACAGCATTTCTGAAATTGGACACTATTTTTCTTGTCGAATGTTACCCCGTGTGTACCTGTACCAAGTTCTCTTATTTAACGGTAACACATTCTGGAAAACAATAAATGTTTTTAGTATGAGTTGGTGTTCGCGGTCTTAATTATGGTGATGACCACAGAGAAGATTGTGGTCATCACCAAAATTAAGACCTTTAAAAGTCTCATTTTCTTGGACGGAGAACTCTTGTAGGAATTTACATACCATTATGTTTTTATTTTGAAGGTCTAGCATACTTACTAGACCTTCAAGATAAAAATAAATTACTTACATCTATCTACGGTGTTACATATCTGAGGGCACGGCAGTGCCTCCGCCAAGTCGAGCAAAACAAAGGCACGGTCGTACCATCCTTTTCTCGAAGCCATTCAGGTCATTTTCAACCTCCTGTAATTTTGTAGGTACTGGCTAAAGCTAGAACTCTGAATTTTCAGGGATATATAGGGCACAATAGGACTTAAGTATATTCTCAATAACATTCAATTTGAACGTGTAGTTTAAGAACGATTGCACGTCAAACTTCCTTAGTTTTGTCACTGACTGACTGACTATCTCATTGACAGGTCATCATAATTCTAAGGTACTTTTAGCAGACCCACAAGCTCCAAATATTAAACATAGTTAGTTTTTAGCCTATCAAATCCTACAAAACCTAAAAATATTGCAATTTCAGTCACAACTGCACATATAAGTTTCTAATCCTATACAAATACATGCGATTACAAAGTTAGTTTTGTAGTTCAAATTGGAAATAAAATGGATTGGAATGTAATAAATAAAGGAAGACCACTTACAAAAAGAAATGTGGAGGATTCTTTATTTGAGAACTATAAAATGTCCTCCACGGTTAAATAATAGGCAAGTCGGTGGAAATCGAGTTCTGTTGACACCCCCCCGGTACTGACTTGGTTTAACATTACATCTCAAAACTTTTTGTTGTGCGTTGCGAGACTTGCATCTTTTTACATGTAATGTAATTGATGGGTTTGGGCAAAGTGTCGCCTTCGACACTTTTGCCCGTATCCTTGTGAGACATTTTCAGGTAATAGGTACGCTTTGCCGCTTGTCATGTATCAATAACGATGATTTGTCATTAATTCTTCATCGTTAAGATTTCTGCTAGATCCTTGTTGACAACTAGGGATACGGTGACTTTTCCTTGAGAATAATACATATTAATTGCACTTATTCCGCCTCTGCCTACGGGAATTGACAACATTTCATATGGAAAGTAAATTTTTGGTCAGCCGTTATTAAAATTGATCCGCAAAAAAAAATAAGCAGTTTAATCATTTGGGCAGCATACAAAGATTTGGCTGGCAATAAATAAAATCGGGCGGCAACTCTTGTTCAGCAAACAGTTTAAAAACGGTTAACATTTTAACCAATATTAATCTGCTTTTTTTATCATTTGGCTGCCTAATAAACAGTCGAGCTGCAAAATAATTACTTGGGTAGCAAGATTTTACAATTGGTCAGCAGAGAGTTTAATTGAGATATACAGGGTGTCACTGTGATATATACTGGGTGTCACTGTGATATATACAGGGTGTCACTGTGTTATATACAGGGTGTCACTGTGATAGATACAGGATGTCACTGTGATATATACAGGGTGTCACTGTGTTATATACAGGGTGTCACTGTAATGTATACAGGGTGTCACTGTGATAGATACAGGATGTCACTGTGATATATACAGGGTGTCACTGTGTTATATGTATATAGGGTGTCACTGTAATGTATACAGGATGTTACTGTGATATATACAGAATGTCATTGTGATATATACAGGATGCCATTGTGTTATATACAGGGTGTCACTGTGATAGATACAGGGTGTCACTGTGATATATACAGGGTGTCACTATGTTATATACAGGGTGTCACTGTGATAGATACAGGATGTCACTGTGACATATACAGGGTGTCACTGTGTTATATACAGGGTGTCACTGTAATGTATACAGAGTGTCACTCTAAAAACGAAACAGCTCCCAAAAATAGGTAGGTTAGGGTTATTTTTTTTTGATGACCCTAAAACGAAACGGCTCCCAAAAATAGGTAGGTTAGGGTTATTTTTTTTGATGACCCTAAAAACGAAACGACTCCCAAAAATAGGTAGGTTAGGGTTATTTTCTTTTTGATGACCCTAAAAACGAAACGGCTCTCAAAAATAGGTAGGTTAGGGTTATTTTCTTTGCTGACCCAAAAAACGAAACGATACACGTTGTGAATAAATAATATAACTTCTAAACATTATGAGATGTATAAAAAATCGAAATACCAATTTTATATGAGCCCATCACAGTGACACCCTGTATACATTACAGTGACACCCTGTATATAACACAGTGACACTATGTATATATCACAGTGACACCCTGTATATATCACAGTGACATCCTGTCCTGTATCTATCACAGTGACACCCTGTATATATCACAGTATCACTCTGTATCTATCACAGTGACACCCTGTATATATCACTATTACATCCTGTATCTATCACAGTTACACCAGTGACACTCTGTATATATCACAGTGACACCCTGTATATATCACAGTGACACCTGCTACTTGACAGCTGACAATTACCGAATGACAAAATGCGCACACGATTGGCGGCAGAATAGTTGCGCCCAGTTAGGTTTTATTGCCCCCTTTTTTTTGATGAACAAAATGAAATATTTTGCTTACCTACTGATTGCTTACCAAAATTTGATTTACCGTAGATCGCTTAATGCAGCTCAAATATTTAATTTGCTGACCAAAATAATTTAGAGCAGATCAGTATATCATTAATTGCAGCCTGATTTATAAATGTTTGCTTACCATAAGTTGCTTACCAACTAGCTATTTTGGCTGACCAAATACATATTTCTTCTGACCAAAATATGAATATTTTGCTGATCGATTAAATTATACCCATTTCATATTTTCAAAAGATCTTAATTCGAAAACCATTTGGGTAAAACTGTATTTTATGCTCAAAAAAAATATTTTTGGATTTTTTTCCCCATTCATTTTGGAAAAAATCGTCAATTAGTGTGAACCGGAAGTGTGACGTCATTTTCCCTGCATTATCGAGAGAGACCTTAGTGCTGAAACAATTAAAAAGTGTATGGTATCCGGTTGTCATTTTCTGACATACTTGCCGTCTGACGTTTATTTGTTTTGAAAATTGTTACAACTGCTTAGCGGCTTTAGAAGTTTAATTTTCTTACCGTTGGTTCATTTGCACGTTTTCGAAGACCTTAAAAGACTTGGCACTTTCCCACTGGACTCCGATAACGCATTCAAACATTATTAACTTGGCATTCTTTTACCGGACACCGATTTTTTTCATATAATGAAGACATCAGAAGGTTTTTCTCAGGCTGAGAGCACGAATCTGCCGCGTGTTGAAATTATGATGATGGAGTACACATCGGCAAGTGATAAATATAATCCAGCCCAAATAAGAGGAGCAAAAGCATCGTTGTCTTCCCGAACTTCCTATGTTGACAACGCTGTAACGCCTGACAGTTATTTTTTTAATCGTAATTGTCGCTCTGGATTCTAGTTGGGAAAGTGACGTCATTTTCTACATACGCCCTTTTAGAATGAGCTACTTTTCAAACTGCTATTTTTAATTGAAAAATTGAGTTAAAACGAAAAAGAAAAAATACGGGTAGATTAAAATTCCACCTATTTTCTATCCAGCTCATAAAATAAAGGAGTAGAAAATTTGAAATATTGTCAATTTAATTGAATCGAGTTCTTAAGACAAGTGTGAGAGTGACAGATTGTTTATCTACGACAATAACAGACACGTGCACGTCGATGACACACGTGCATTGGGCTTATGGTCACGTTCTACAGGGTGGAGTAAATCTAGATGGACCTTGCTGCCATGGAAACAGGGGTTCCAGAACCTAATAAAGTTAGACTTTCCCCAACTAAATTCATTCAACTTTGCTACAAGAATACAACATTTATTGGTAAAAAAAAAACATTTTACAAGTCAAGGCATTTACATTATACATTATACATAGGCAGTACTATATATATATATATTGTAATTTAATTTAATATTTTTTTTTTATAAATTATTACTACTAACTAACATTGATTCAACAACTGAAATAACTTATATTTACTTAGTTTAGGAAGGTTTGTTAATATTGTCTTCGGTTTCCGCGATTATCACTCATAGTAATAAAACAACTTAAACGGATTAAATCGCGTATATTACTGCATTTTAAGTCCCGACGTTTCGTAACCCTTTTCAGCGTTCGTGGTCGCGGGTAGGCTAATATACGCGATTTAATCCGTTTAAGTTGTTTTATTACTATAAGGTTTGTTAAGTTTATTTTCACATCGCTGCAATTCTCCTGCTGTATACCTGTGCATTAGGGTGGGCCGTTTTTAGGGATTTTCTGAATATTGCACCCCACTGCACCCTACTGTGCATGCGATGCGATACGCCTGTGACTTTTTAATTAATAAATTCGAGAGGGTACCCCGTACTGGTCGCATTTATCGTGAATTAGTGAAGGATACTTAAAAAAAAGATAAAAGGTATTTAACTCTTGAACGTAATCACCCTAATGCAGAGTTAAGCACAAGACACTTTTTTATGTTGCTGGCTGTACATGCTTGTTAAAGACGATTATATTTTATCTATAGCAGTATAGTCTAGGTATTCTTTGACTACCTTTGCTAAGCGCGGTCGCCAAATAGGGAATATGCATGAATTACTTTCACACGTTTCTTAACCAAATATGGAAAATACCGTAAAAAAGATGACAGAAAGTCAAAATAAAATTAAAATCGACCGAGAAATACGCAAAATATAAGCATTTTAAAGCGCTGATCAGACAGCGATAAGACAGAGAGATCCGATATCTGCCGTCCGATATCTAAAACTGGACTAACCCCTATACAACTCCATAGAGGTTAGTCCAGTTTTAGACATAGGACGGCAGATATGGACTATGACGTCGTAGTACACGGACGCCGTACAATATCCATACTATATTCTGTTTTGCTAGAAAGAGATAGAGATAAAACTTAACTGTCTCATATCTTGGTTATTTTTATAGTTATTCGAGAAATATTTTTTTCCTACTGTTTCTTATATGAATGAGCTTTTATTAAAGTAAATAAAAAATATCATGCATATTCCCTATTGTATACGTATGTAGTTGTGTACCTAGTGCAGTAATAAAATAATAGATTGTCCAACAAGGGACCGACGGAGGAGGATAGACCGTTATTATGATACAAGATTTATTTATTATACTCTTAAGCTTTAGGGCGAGCCAGACTGATTGACATGCAGTTTTCTTATCTTAGACAAAAAATCAAAAGACTAACATTATCATTTTACAAGCCCATTTTGTATAGACATAGCCCTCCTTAGGATATAGAAAATTTTAAGGTAATTCGTTAGAGGTTCATCTAAATACTCACTGTATTTAGGTGAGATTAACATTAATTTTCTCATAAGTGCATCTACGATTTTCACCAGCTGGGCCGCGCCAGAGCGCGCCGCAGCGCATTAGGCATACAACGTGCTCAATTAAATGTAATATCGAAGACTGCAGCTGAGAGCAAAAGTGGCAATTCCATAAAAATATGTAATTTAATTGCTGCACTCGTATAGTCGCTTCAAATTCTATTTCGGTCTAGTCGGTGAAAATTGTACGTAAGTAGAGCGCTGATAATAAAAGGAAGGTTTTGTGATGTTTGATTTCAGCGCTAAATATGAGCAACGACGTCGCGGGGGCTACGTTCATGGCGGCAGCCACGTCCGCGCCGGAGTTGTTCGTGAACGTCATCGGCACGTTCATCACGGAGGGCGACATCGGCGTCGGCACCATCGTTGGCTCTGCGGTCTTCAACATCCTCGCCGTCGCCGCTTGCTGTGGCATCGGCGCTGGAATGGTCTGCTCTAGTACTTTGAACTGCGAAGTTCGTATCGTGCCGCCCAGCAGTGGCAGACTGGTCGTAAATTTGAGCTGGTGTTTATCAAATGGATCCCGTGCGGGATGTGCTACAGTATTTTCAGTTATAAACAAAAAGCCAGCAGCGCACTCTACCATGGCTATCTCGTAGTACTTATGATAGTATATCATTCTACTGGAAACCCTAATAGTAGTTTATGCAACTGATACGACATGAAACTGGCCTTCGGCTTGTTTCATAAAACACGAGTGTGGTTTTATGAAACAAGCCGAAGGTAAGTTTCATAATAAGATCAGAAGAGCGTTTTAAGGCTTAGGTAATTATGTACCTGGGTGGATTTTCGTCCGCGACATTTATATGCCAAACTAAATGTATGCTGGCATACCAATTTGTATGGCGAAAATCCACCCACCTACAGTTGCAGTGGCGAACTAAGGGTGGGGCGGATGGGGCGATCCGACCCGGGCCTCTGGCTTAGGCGGGGCCTCAAAATCACGCATCGTCTTACACCCGCAGGGACCTTTTCAGTTGCGTCGGCCCATAAGCACCTTCGAAAAAAAAACAAAAAGCGGACTGTGGGCCCTCTATACTCACGCCGCCTCGGGTCTCCGGCTGCCTTTGTCCGCCACTGTACAGTTGCATACACTGCATATTATAAGCTCTCTATGATGTGTTCAAAATCAGCAAATAGGGTATATGTGAGAACCATCAAAATAAATTTATTAACTTTAACCATCAAATTACGTTTCCAAAACTAATCGAATAAAATCAATTACACTCATTTTCGTATCACCAACGATTTTAATATGACCAAAACTAAAAATAAGGCACCATGTTGAGCATGACGTCACAAGTCAGTATTTCATACTAAACTTTCTGAGCGTTATGTTATGACACTTCATAAAAAAGAAGCTGATTTGAACTGTCATCAAGTAGCCTATTAACAATATCAAATGGCGGTAAATGAAAACTTTTCGCATGTCACGCAACCGTAGATTTTTAAACGGTTTTATTTAGCTTACCGTGTTTGTTTTTATTTCATTTAGGATACGAACTAGAGTCTGCCTCAACTATCATATCGTTATAAATTTATAATATCGTTCGATATCAAGTAACGTGCGAGATTTGTCAAAATTGTTTGCACTTGACATAAATCGTAATTTCGAATGATATTATAAGTATTGAGGTCAAATCAAATTGCTTTGTTTTTCAGAGATGTTCAAAATGTGAGTGTTTAATAAAATAACATAATAATAACATTTTCACAGATAATAAATTGGTTCTAACAAAACAGTTTATTTTTAATTCGTCGTAATTTGCGGTTTTTGAACGCATTATAGAGGGTCTATGATATGTGTGTGATAAAAATTATAATGCCAACCGGGCCGTTCTACCCAGTAAGTAAAAATTTACAGATCAAGAGTCACATACGAACTTCAAATTTCAAACTTTTATTTCGCTCTACCTTTAAAACACAATACAATCACTCGTTAATCACGACTTGGTATGTTTAATATACATAATATCTTTACTCACCGTAAAAATGAAGTTTACTTCTTACTTGAAAATTGAAAACACTAAGCTAGCTGAAAGATATATTCCTTGCAGAGATAAGTTTGCCTAGTGTGTACAAATATGGGGTAAAACATGATGTAGTAATACAATGAGGCTAAGTTTTATATGGAAATATCTTCATTTTTTTTATACGATTGCACTTACGTAGAAATATAGTTAGACGCTTTAGTATGTGTCAGATATGTATTCAGTTCGGTTCCAATATTTATATAAGTAGTGAGGTGAGGCATTCGTGTCGCCTCGTTGTCTTTAAATGGCCCTTGGTAATATTATTTCATACCATTTGTACACAACTGTAATGCCAGGTGGTGCCCCTGGACTGGTGGCCGCTGACACGGGACTGCCTCGCCTACGGCATCACGGTCTCCATTCTGATCTGCATCATGCACGACGAGTACGTGCAGTGGTACGAGGCCTTCCTACTCGTCCTCCTCTACGGAGTCTACATCTGCATTATGTATTACGATAAATCCATCCAAAACTTTACTAAAGGTGAGGCCAGTAAACAGACGCAGTATAAGATGTAATGCAATGTCAAGTGGCTCACAATGTTCCATCTCTATTTTACTCATCTACTATATACATATAATATTTAGGTCTATTTACAGTTATATAATGTTATGGTTTCAGGCAGCTGGAAGTGCCTAAGGGATTTTCTAAACAAAACTGACGAAAAGTCAGACAATGTAATTGGTAAGTAAGTTAATTTAAAACGACTATGACTTGTCTCTATAAATACCTAATAGAATAAACAGAAAGAAAACATTATATCATTCTACTTTATTCATTTGCAGAAATAAAAGATGCTAAAACGTCAACTTCTACCAAAGTTGACACTCCAGACCATCACCAGCACAACGGTAACATCAAAGCTATTATACCGCTTTACAGCAATGAGAAAGAAAGCGGAAAGCCACTGGAAAGTGATGAACAAAGTAAAGTGATCAGTGTAGAAATTGAAAAGGCAGGTGATGCCGATATTGCGTACGCGGACGACAGCCCGAACCACACGAGCGCGGAAACTGGTAAACCCTCGGACGAGTATGAACATTCCTTATGGAAATATCCATTCAAAAGAAGCTGGTTTACTCAGGTAGCTATCACCATGTGCTGCTTAAGTAACGTACCTATACTTCCTGACCTGTTTTCGGGGGGAGGGCGAGGGGGGATACTACGGGTCTTAGGTCTTCGCGTTTTTTTCGAGCTATACCTATTCAAATTATCGCACGCAGCGTCCAGCAGTTACTCACAGGTGGCAACACTAGCATACATATGCTAAGCAAAAAATGTTTCAAACTGGCGAGCCCCAGTATCATTGCAATCACGATTAATCTATTGACTTTGAAGAGTTACCCTTTAAATTACTGCTCAAGTACTCTGGTTTAAATTTTCACAATTTTCACACATTATTACTTAATCGCGTGAAAAGTTGATTTAACTCTACATTTTTGACGTGTAACGTCGGGATAAATAAAAATATCATGTTTAAAATTGAACGTACTTCAATTCAATTCTTACAATTCAATGGTACTTACATTTAATTTTGTTTAAATACCGTCTGACTTTCCGTTGCGTCATAAAAATGTATTGATTTGACACAAATTTTCAATTTCACTTTTACGCTATTAAGCGCGTTTCGTTATAATAAAGTAATAATACAAGATTAAACGAATTTATGTTTTTTTTTCAGACAACATGGTTCGTCACGTGGCCAATCCACTTGATATTTCTATTCACAATTCCAGATTGTGAAAAACCCCGATTCAAAAATTGGTTTCCATTAACCTTCATTATGTGTATTGTTTGGATAGGCTCATTATCATATGTAGTTGCCTGGATGATAACTATAATAGGTACGTAATAAAATATAAAGAGAAATCTATGTTGTTAATTTTTAATCTATTTAATGTTTTATTTTTATCATTCAGGAGATACATTAATGATACCTGATTCCGTAATGGGAATAACGTTCCTAGCCGCTGGAACGTCAGTGCCTGAAGCCGTGTCGAGCGTTATAGTTGCAAAACAAGGTAATTTAATACTAATAAGAGGTTGCAAAATACAAAATTTAAGTTAATTAATGTCTTAATAAGAAATTAAGCTAACTGCAACTAGACTACGCTATGTATTTTTTATGCAGGACACGGTTCAATGGGAATCAGCAACTCGATTGGCTCGAACACCTTCGACATCCTGCTGTGCCTGGGGCTCCCGTGGCTCATCAAGGCATCCCTCACCCCAGCCGAACCAGGACACTATTTGGTCAGAATTTAAAATAGTTTTGCCATTGCGAACGTCTATTTTACAGCGACTAAGATTTGCCTGTGCGAACACCGCTACGCATTTATGATATTCACTACATGCTACGCGATTTAAATTTAGATGCTATTTTGTTAACTAGGGACACGGTTAAAAAACATACAGCCGGCCAACGCCCATAATATCTTTGACTCAGCGTATGACAGAAAGTACGCTGTCATGCAAGCTCTAAAAGTTACGTCTTGAGTTACTTACCAACCATGGCAACCCGAATCACGCCCTTGCCCCTTGCACGATCGCTCCGTTTAAACATCTTCGTGAGCCGACGTAAGCGCTGAAGTCTGTGGAAGGATGCGTTTTATAACGATCCATTGTCAACAGGTAAAAATAAACTCTATGGGGCTGGAGTACTCTGCGATATCGCTGCTGTCAACGCTGCTGATGCTGTACCTGACGTTCTGGTTCAACAAGTTCAAGCTGGACGCGGCGGTGGGGCGCGCTTGTCTCGCCATGTACGCCATGTTCCTGGTGCTGGCCACGCTCATCGAGCTCAACGTCTTCTTCCCCGTCAACGTCCGCACGTGCAGGAGAGCGGAACTCAAGTCCTAGACCAGTGTCGAACGGGACCTAGCGAACGTAACAAAAGTGTGTTGTACTGTTCTAAGATGCATCATGTGTGACAACCGAGTGTGCTTAACGAGCATTCGATAAGTAATATTCACCGTGAATCATTCTTTTTATAGCTATGTGCCAATATTCGGTAGCTAGACACATTCCAATTTTTGATACTGTTTTGTGAGTTGCTAATAATTAAGATTGACAAACGATATTATTGCTTTAAGCAAAATTAGTGTTAAGTAATGGTCGTTGCAAATGTGTGCACTTTGCCGAACATATTATAACTGTCCTCATTTCAGAATCTCACTTAGTCGAAATATTATATTTTGTTAAATGAGACCCCTCGATAAGTTACAATGAATATTTCCCAACGTTATTGAATCTCATAAACTTATTTCGTTACAGACGAATAAATTTCATGTTACTTATAATTCAAATGTTTAATAAAAATAATGCACTTTATTTAATGAACATTGACAACTTGTTGTAAATAATTATGCGACGTAATATAACACTTTTAGAGTAACTAAATATATAGTTTATCATTTTCCAAGTTTGTTTTATTATTCTTGTGCATCGAATACGGCGCAAGGTTTATTTTAGAACCCTGGTTTATCGATTTGTTATTAGTGCGACCTGAAAGGCAAACAAAGGACCTCGAGCATTTAATATTTAATGCAAGGTTTACGTGGAAATCCCAGTTGCCTGCACTGCACCGAGTGCTGCTTCAGTACAGGTTGCAACCCCGACTAGTTAACTTACCCTTGTGCTAGGAGAGAAATAGCTAGCACGAGGATTAGTTAACTAAATTCGGTGTTGTAATAATCTACAGCTCTTCCGAGGACGACTGTAATTTATACTTGGGAAGCAGAAAGTCGTGTGTGATTATTTAAATGATATTGTTGTGATGCACATCAACAAAAGTAGGTTATTCAGTTCACGTCATTTTGGATAAGATTCTGAGTAGGTACTGTAGTTTTACGCCTCTGGTGTGATTTGTGAAGAAGATATTGCGAAAATATTGCATTAAAGAAGGCCGTTACGTCCCCAATTAGGACTTCGGTGCAGTACTGAACATTAACTGAACTGACCAATTATTGTGGTGCCAAGTCATAAAAAACATGATTATAAAATTTATAAATTATGGACTCGATTAAAATGCATACTTTGTTTTTAGGGTATTTTGCTTACTCTGAAACTGTACTTTTTAGGGCTTAGGTTTGTGTAGGTATTACTTTTAGTGAAATATATTTTTCTTTTTCTGTAGATTTGCGATCTGTAGGCTTATGATGCTACGCTTTGTCGCGCGATAAATAAATGATAAAGCATCCGTCACTCTCACACACATATTGCCAGAACGTGACGGATGCTTTATCATTTATTTATCGCGCGACAAAGCGTAGCATCATACGCCTAATGCACTACTGTGAAATATATAAATTTAAATACATGGGCGTACGTTTATTATATTCCCTTATTTCTTTAATTTTTTTGTGAGTAATTTAATCGATTATTTATTTTATGTAGGTTTAGATTGTGTTATAGGTACTCTCCATTGCTCGATGATGTATATCGGGCATTGTACTCGTACATGCATTGTACAAAGTAGGTCCCCGTACGTAAAGATCAGTAAAGTTAAGGAGTCCCAGAGTAAGGGGTCTCAGTATTGCGAATGCCAATATTGATGGTTTAGTAGGCCTTGTACCTAGCAACATAATATTACAACATAATATAAAGGTTAATCCTACCTTCCTTCAATAAAATCCATTTGTTCCTATATATTTAACTTTAAAAATACTAGTAATTTTGTCAGAACTTAAAAAAAGACGTAACGTACTTTATTGATTCGACGTACCTAGTCTGATAAAAAGTATCCTATATCCATCTTGGGATCTTCAACGCTCCCTGTAACCACGAATTAAATTTCAGCCATTTTGACATGACGTGTTGTAAGAACAAATATTTTTTTTGATCCGGTAGTCTACAAATACTTAATATAAATCATAATGTATATTATATGAAAACGTTAAACGTTTTACACTAATACCTAGTGTAGCATTATCGCTACAGGTTTTGTGTCGCTGGTTCGTTTGTTCGCTAGTGTTGGCTAACTTGTAAGGTCGCGGACTCTCTTGGTCGGCCACGTGGTCATAAATGGCGGTGACTGTATAGTGATGCGTAATCTGTCAAATACGTGCTCTATAAAATCGGTTGTACTCTCGCCACATAATTGTAGTGAATGAACTAGAAATAAATCACACACAATAACACGTATAATTTTGTTTATTTTCCTGAAAATAATCTAGTAGGAGTACAGAGTTCGTAATGGCACAGTTATTTACCTAAGGAATAAGTAAACAAGTTACAGAGAGCGTTATTAAGGCACAAGACCAACTTCATGCAAGTATTATTGATAAAATTGTCATATAACCAGAAACCATTAAATTACTAGAAACACGAACACTTTCGTTTTATTTAACTGGAACGCGGTAGGACGATTAGTAGTAGTAATATTAGCAAAAGGCAAATACCAAGTCAAGTAGTCTAAGAATAAAGGCGTAGCGGGTACGATCGGTGTTGGGACAAAGCTTCGGGAACAAGTCGTCCGAGCGAACCCAAGATCGAACGTACGCGTGGAATACTGACGGTACCTAGGGCTGAAAGTGGTGAAGTAATGAGAGGATGGATGATTTTGATGAGAACCCTAGGGTGTCGCAAAGAGAAATTAAAATGACCGAAAAATTTAATACTACATTGGCGGGTAAGAGCCTTTCTGAATTTTGAGAATTCGCAAAGAGAAATAAATTGCCTGGCCGCGCCGGACGTATAACAGAGCGTCCAAAGGCGATCACAAGCACGCGAATGTCACTAAATACTACCAGGTACCTGGTTAAACGCTAACACTATTACTCCTTGTCGTTATTAAAACTTTGTCGCCGTCGTCCTTTAGATTCGCATCCTGCAGCGCTCGTTCATTTGGTTCCGCAGTAGCGTCCAACACCGGACCGTCAACACCAGCCGTGAAAGCCGCTCGCGAATACCGCCAGCGATACGTCGTTCTCCAGGTCAGATTGGAGCCTCGGGTTGGAGCCGGAACATTTGAGAGATGACCAGCTTCAGTTAAACAGACCACACCGGGTCGCTAAAGCGCCGTAGGAGGTTCACACACCACCCACAAGGCTGTCTCGACCTCTAGCACACGGAACAACACTGGACCGCGCTACGCACATGAAACGCGAACTTGTCGCGATCACAATTACAATGAAACACAGTTGTTTAGAAACTTTAAATAGCAATAATCTAAGCCCACCAACGGGCTAGAAAAACAAGCAAAACTGCAAAAATATGCTAGACCACGTAACGTGCTTTTCAAATGAAAGCCAGATTGAGAATGAAAAAAAGCCCCAGCGTTTGTTCTCACACCCAAATTTCAAACTCGACGAATCTGGAATCCACAATTTGAAAAAGCAAAACCGAAACCCACCAGCACGCCAAAAAAACTTGAAGTGAAGTAAGGACGTAATCCAATCTCGGCGAGAGTACAACCGATTTTATAGAGCACGAATTTGACAGATTACGCATCGCTATACAGTCACCGCCATTTATGACCACGTGGCCGACCAAGAGAGTCCGCGACCTTACAAGTTAGCCAACACTAGCGAACAAACGAACCAGCGACACAAAACCTGTAGCGATAATGCTACAGATATCCCCCAAATAAAACAAACAAACAAGAGAAGAGAAAAAACCGAGAAGTCAACCCCCACAGACCAACCAGATGACAAGGAGCTCCGTAATCGAGCCAGTAAACAATTCTACGCAACCCTATTACTTAGGAAACTCCGTCGTCCACCACAACTACTTAAGGCATCGCTAACCCAACGCCTCAACCAACAGCTCAATAAGACCCTAGCACAAACACCTAAGACGATAATCGACTAACAAACCGACGCGGGTTATTAGCCGAAAACAACCGAAGGCAACAATTATAAGGACAATACCCCAAGAATGACCACAAACCTAACCGCTAACTTACACCTACAGCCCTATGGAAGGCGATAACCTAACCTAACCGCTAAACTAAACCTAAGGCGCAAAGGAAGCTGACCTCCTAAGCGAACACGGTTGGAACCGTTGGTCCAAAATCGATCGACAAATCCGGGGTTGCTAGCCCATACGGCTATACGGCATACATTGGTCCGTAAAGGTATCGTTGTCCAGGAAAGCACCCAATCCCCGACGGGGTGGTACGAAAATCGACCGACAAGCAAGAAGCTTCAGACGGCGACAACATGCGTCAATCCTAAACGTAAGCGTTAAAACGCGCGCCGGTTTCTGGTTATATGACAATTTTATCAATAATACTTGCATGAAGTTGGTCTTGTGCCTTAATAACGCTCTCTGTAACTTGTTTACTTATTCCTTAGGTAAATAACTGTGCCATTACGAACTCTGTACTCCTACTAGATTATTTTCAGGAAAATAAACAAAATTATACGTGTTATTGTGTGTGATTTATTTCTAGTTCATTCACTACAATTATGGCGCGCGTTTTAACGCTTACGTTTAGGATTGACGCATGTTGTCGCCGTCTGAAGCTTCTTGCTTGTCGGTCGATTTTCGTACCACCCCGTCGGGGATTGGGTGCTTTCCTGGACAACGATACCTTTACGGACCAATGTATGCCGTATAGCCGTATGGGCTAGCAACCCCGGATTTGTCGATCGATTTTGGACCAACGGTTCCAACCGTGTTCGCTTAGGAGGTCAGCTTCCTTTGCGCCTTAGGTTTAGTTTAGCGGTTAGGTTAGGTTATCGCCTTCCATAGGGCTGTAGGTGTAAGTTAGCGGTTAGGTTTGTGGTCATTCTTGGGGTATTGTCCTTATAATTGTTGCCTTCGGTTGTTTTCGGCTAATAACCCGCGTCGGTTTGTTAGTCGATTATCGTCTTAGGTGTTTGTGCTAGGGTCTTATTGAGCTGTTGGTTGAGGCGTTGGGTTAGCGATGCCTTAAGTAGTTGTGGTGGACGACGGAGTTTCCTAAGTAATAGGGTTGCGTAGAATTGTTTACTGGCTCGATTACGGAGCTCCTTGTCATCTGGTTGGTCTGTGGGGGTTGACTTCTCGGTTTTTTCTCTTCTCTTGTTTGTTTGTTTTATTTGGGGGATATCTGTAGCATTATCGCTACAGGTTTTGTGTCGCTGGTTCGTTTGTTCGCTAGTGTTGGCTAACTTGTAAGGTCGCGGACTCTCTTGGTCGGCCACGTGGTCATAAATGGCGGTGACTGTATAGCGATGCGTAATCTGTCAAATTCTTGCTCTATAAAATCGGTTGTACTCTCGCCGAGATTGGATTACGTCCTTACTTCACTTCAAGTTTTTTTGGCGTGCTGGTGGGTTTCGGTTTTGCTTTTTCAAATTGTGGATTCCAGATTCGTCGAGTTTGAAATTTGGGTGTGAGAACAAACGCTGGGGCTTTTTTTCATTCTCAATCTGGCTTTCATTTGAAAAGCACGTTACGTGGTCTAGCATATTTTTGCAGTTTTGCTTGTTTTTCTAGCCCGTTGGTGGGCTTAGATTATTGCTATTTAAAGTTTCTAAACAACTGTGTTTCATTGTAATTGTGATCGCGACAAGTTCGCGTTTCATGTGCGTAGCGCGGTCCAGTGTTGTTCCGTGTGCTAGAGGTCGAGACAGCCTTGTGGGTGGTGTGTGAACCTCCTACGGCGCTTTAGCGACCCGGTGTGGTCTGTTTAACTGAAGCTGGTCATCTCTCAAATGTTCCGGCTCCAACCCGAGGCTCCAATCTGACCTGGAGAACGACGTATCGCTGGCGGTATTCGCGAGCGGCTTTCACGGCTGGTGTTGACGGTCCGGTGTTGGACGCTACTGCGGAACCAAATGAACGAGCGCTGCAGGATGCGAATCTAAAGGACGACGGCGACAAAGTTTTAATAACGACAAGGAGTAATAGTGTTAGCGTTTAACCAGGTACCTGGTAGTATTTAGTGACATTCGCGTGCTTGTGATCGCCTTTGGACGCTCTGTTATACGTCCGGCGCGGCCAGGCAATTTATTTCTCTTTGCGAATTCTCAAAATTCAGAAAGGCTCTTACCCGCCAATGTAGTATTAAATTTTTCGGTCATTTTAATTTCTCTTTGCGACACCCTAGGGTTCTCATCAAAATCATCCATCCTCTCATTACTTCACCACTTTCAGCCCTAGGTACCGTCAGTATTCCACGCGTACGTTCGATCTTGGGTTCGCTCGGACGACTTGTTCCCGAAGCTTTGTCCCAACACCGATCGTACCCGCTACGCCTTTATTCTTAGACTACTTGACTTGGTATTTGCCTTTTGCTAATATTACTACTACTAATCGTCCTACCGCGTTCCAGTTAAATAAAACGAAAGTGTTCGTGTTTCTAGTAATTTAATGGTTTCTGGTTATATGACAATTTTATCAATAATACTTGCATGAAGTTGGTCTTGTGCCTTAATAACGCTCTCTGTAACTTGTTTACTTATTCCTTAGGTAAATAACTGTGCCATTACGAACTCTGTACTCCTACTAGATTATTTTCAGGAAAATAAACAAAATTATACGTGTTATTGTGTGTGATTTATTTCTAGTTCATTCACTACAATTATGTGGCGAGAGTACAACCGATTTTATAGAGCACGTATTTGACAGATTACGCATCACTATACAGTCACCGCCATTTATGACCACGTGGCCGACCAAGAGAGTCCGCGACCTTACAAGTTAGCCAACACTAGCGAACAAACGAACTAGCGACACAAAACCTGTAGCGATAATGCTACACTAGGCATTATTTTAGATGCAAAATTGCAGGCAAGAGTGTTGGAGACAGCGCCACCTGTCGTTATGTAACTTCCTATACTATAATTAATTTCGTCAATACAAGGTATTATCGATATTGGGAACCAAAATTAGGAACAAACCGTAGCAGTGTTGTGCAACTACTTTTGTAATATAATGACTGTACCTAATTAAAAAAATATTGAAATTAATAATAGGTACGAGTATCATATGTATGTATGCAATGAGCAGAGGTCGTATTTTTCTTCGCAAAATAAAAGACGCCATCAAATCGTATAAATAGTATAAAAAACGGTCCTCTAAATAAAAAATATGTCAAAATCTTACCGAACCTGAACATCACCATCACACCAATTACAATGAGTTTTTATAAATTTGCTCGCTTGAAGTCGAGTAAAGTTGAACGTTAATTTAGTTTTCACACCTCCTATTCAGAAAAAAGTATTTTGCTCCCTCATAAGAGGGATCAAAGTAGCACTTTTCTGTTCAAGGACAACAGGGTATTTTTAGTTTGAACCCACTTAGAATATGCCATACCACAAACGGCTTTAGTAGTATATTACACACAGAGGGCGGTATAATAAGGAATGGCCCAGATCACAGATGTTTGCGAATATAATATGGAAGTGGTATTTTCGTCCCGTCCGTAAAAAATAATAATCGTTTTATAAAATAATAATACACTATACATTTAACATTTCATTTTTAATAATAATGTGTGATGCTCTTTGATTAACTGCTTATATATTTGCTTTTATTTTCTTAGTAACTTTGGCCATAGGGATTAACTCGATCCAGACTTTATTATTGCATTTAAATTACGGCACATTGCCATTTGGTTGGTTTTAGCTGACTGTTCATGTTTTTATGTTTATTATCAGACCTTATAGATTTAAGATATGTGGTTTACAAGGTGGGCAAAGATACCCTACATTTGACCAAAGTACCCCGACCTTACGGTACGCTCGGGATTCTATTGTACAATCCTTCGCTTCGTTCAGGATTCAATATACGCCCTCGCCGTAAATACATCATTTTGCTCCCTTGTGACACAATCTACTAGGTAATACATACTTAAATGGCTTTATAGAGATAAACAAAACAGACAGAATGTAGAGAAATTAATGATTAAGTATCAGCACCTATCACTATCACAAACCAAATAAAATGTCAAGTGCTGCTGTGTGTAGATACTGACATGAATTTCGAAGAAGAAATTGCGTCAGTCTGTATATAATTTTATACAAACCTCATGTAAAATTCTGTACTCAATATTTTTTATGCCACACCTGGTCATAAAGTGGCTTTTTCCGCACGCTGCGCGTACGGAAAAAGCCGCTTTCTAGCCAAGTGTAGACATAAAATTATGTACACAACACGGGAGGTAGGTAATAAAGAAAGCCCTCGATCGCATATTTACGACCCTCGCTTGCAGCTCGGGCCACAAGCGTAATGTACTATTTTATTTGGTGGACCGTTTTTTTCTACTATTACACAACTACCGATATCGACAAGAAAATATTTCTAAAAGTAGTTTAATTGCGGCAGTCTTTTGTTTTGTCAAGAAAATTCCGACCTCTGGCGATGAGACAACGAAACAAACGCAGCATTGGATTAAACATTTATTATATTGACAGTGAATTAAAAAATCTTAAATATAGTCACAATTAAATCTAGCTAAAACTAGAGTTGTTGTTGGAGTTAAAACCTGGATCTCGAGTCCCCGCCGTCTTCTGTAATAAATATAGAGTACCCTTAATTAAACTCGTATTCATTTAAGGACACCTTTCCAAAACTAGGCGTACTTATGCTTATACAATGAACGAGATGCCATTCAGCGACTCCCTCCGTGTGATTTCGGCCATTCTCACGAAGTATGTCTGCGGTCACCTAATTACCGCGACGCTGTTTTCATACTAAATGTATGGAGAAGCGGTAATTAGACGCAGTCATACTTCGTGACAATGGGCGATTTCCGACTTTTTCACACAAAATTTTAACGGCAATTTTAATCTTTTATGGATTAATTTAGAAAATTCCTTTAGTAGTTAGTCACGGAACAGTTTTTTATAAATAAAGATGCTTCTGAGAATTGTCGGTTGAACCAGGAGCAGGACACTACAGGCCCTGGAGCTCATTTTACTCAAAGGAAACATTATTTTATTTTTAAAAACAATCAAGTCTGCATTCAAAAATTTTCTTAAATTCGCTTGTTTCAAGCGGGAATCAAACCAGCTAAAAGTAAAAAAAATAAACACCCGCTATTTTATTCCACTAATCTATAGCATCATTGTTCAGGATAAAACCGCTGTAATAAACATGGTCTCAGAAATAAAAAATATCATGACATCTCTCATTAATTTTATTTTATGATCCATTCTCATACAAAAGACAAGCGAATTTTAGAAAATCTTTGAATGCAGTTTTGATCCTTTTTAAAAACAAAATAATGCTTCCTTTAAGTAAAATGAGCTAACTTAAGGATTGAAGGGAGTTTCCTTCCAGGGTCCATCAAATTTTTCCATCCTGTAGATATAATTGTACTTAATGTACTATTTTCCATCGACTTTATTCATTTATGCATATAGTAATTGTTATTGCAAATCACATGACATTAAATTACATGGCAGAAAAGTAATTGACTACATTAAGTTTTTGTCATGAAATAGAAACTTAGGAGCTGTATTAAATGACAGTGATACGTTACTTTGCTAGTGGATCACGCTACACTAAGTTTCAAATATTTTTTACATGAAAATAGCAAATCGAGTTCATTATTAACAGAAATAACTATAATGAAAAATGGAACCTGTGGTCATGGAAACCTTTGGTAGCAAGTTTTATGAGTTGAATTAGGTAATTTTATGACTAAGAAAAACTTGACATGTAAATAAATTTCTTTTCATTTCATTTGTCAGTCATTGTCCTTTTGTGCGTTGTTCCGGTCTTTGTTGTGTGCAAACGACACAGTGCAGGATCAGGATATATCCGTGCGTGCATATTTGTACAGGTACAAATACTTATGTGACTCACGCACGACCAAAGCATTTCAAGATTGATGAAAATGAATGCCCCCAAACAATGATGTTGAGCTCTCTTGTAGTTGATCGATGTCATGGCGGGGGGCGGTTCGCGGCTAGGCACTAACTTAACATCTGCAGGTCCAGTAGACAGTGGCGTAACTACAGGGTGGCAGGGCTGGCAAAATGCCACGGGCCCCCGACCCAAGAGGGCCCCGGCCCAAGTGGCCGCGAGCTCAGAAATAACGTTAAAATAATAAAATGATAGGGCCCGTATTAAAGGAATTTGCCACGGGCCCCAGATGATATAGTTACGCCACTGCCAGTAGACATGTTTTGCGATCGACTCACCGTGTAAGTAGCACATAGATGCGATATTTCGAGGACGTTGAATTCAATTCCGTACCTACTGTAGCGGTAGCCAGCGATGGATCACCGGCATCAGTCGGTTTCGATGGACATGTTTCGTAAATGATTCGCTGTACTCGTAGCACGTATCTGCGACCTATGTTGTCGTCGAGTTCAATGTCGTGCTGTGGCGGCTGCAAACAGTGGATCACCGGCGTCAGATGTCGGTGGACATGTATCGTATACGACTCACCGTGCACGAGTGTGCACGTAGCTGGGACATCTCACGGGCGTTGAGCTCGATTTCATGCTGCGTGAGACGCGGCCGCCGGCAGTACTGATGCTGCGGCGGCAGCCAGCGGTGGATCATCGGCGTCAGTAGGTCCCGGTGCACCTACATCGGAAAATAGTTGGACCTGATACTTAGTACGGGAAATTACACATTTATTTGTACGATCACGATTGTTAGCGTGATTTTTAATATTACAACAACAAAATCTGTGCGGATATAGTCATAACAAAACACGTGCCAACATCTGAATTTAGACTGCTATTTCAGGACGTTACACTTAGATTAACTAAATGGAGTAAACGATTCTTTAAAGACACTTGCCATAGCCGGATCATTTGGTTGCGTGAAATACGATACCACGACGCCCACCACAACGCAGACAATCATCCCAACGAATGTGTAGTATAAGTAGCTCAATCTGTACAGGAAAAATGTCCCGGACCTGTTGACGATATGATTTGGTGACTCATCAAGTAAATAAACAAACCAAAGATCGAGTTAAAGTCGGATTTTCAATTTGTTGAAATCAACTAACAGTTACAGACGCATATCCGATGTGCTTACAGTGGCTTAACTTAAACACAACACTTTTTATCAATAAACCTTATCGGTTGTATTTGTTCCCATTCATAAAATATTGATTTCGACCGATGTCAAATAACTCTAGCTAATTAATATGACTTGAGACGCGGCGCGACACCGAAATGACAGCATTAGGTCAGCGAAATGATTTAAAGCAGAGGTTCCCAAACTGATTTTGTCTACCGCCCACTTTAAAGAAATAAAAAAATTAAACGCCCCCCAATTTTATTGGTTAACGAAAAACCACTACTATATATTTTTTCTGGCTCTCTTACCGCCCCCCTTGATGCCTTCACCGCCCACTAGGGGGCGTTATCGCCCACTTTGGGAACCTCTGATTTAAAGCTAAACTTAGCCTTAGACTTCGAGTCAGGTCGCCACACTCTCTCCAGCAGTTGCCCAGTTTTACATTAGTTGATCTGAGTAAAACTTTATACCGGTCGAATTCCACGGCATGAGCCATCGATATAGGGGTCGTCGGCAGCGTGAAGTTGGCGTCGCAACCGGCAACCGACACTGGTTTTGTCGGGAACACGATGTCGCCTCTCAACATCGCGGCTTGTGTGCCAATGGAGATCCAGGCGACAAACAGAGTAGAGACTAATCCGCCTACGAGGGCTCCCTGCAATGTTAAAATAACAGAAAAACAAGTGGGTATGTGATATGTAAAGGTATATCTTTTCAGAGTCTGAACAACTAGTTGACATATCCACCAATTCGTCGTCAGTGTCACACAGTGCGTTGGCGATAGCAAGTTTATGATTATTGTCAATTTTTGGAATCGAATTGTTACTAAAAAAATTGCATGTTTGTTCCTGACGTTAGTCCGAGTGACGACGAGGCCGTTATACATTGCAGTCTGTGAATATAAGAAGGAGAATACTTTAAAAAACATTGTTGCGACTTCGGTGGTTGACGACAATATATATACAAATGCAAACAAAATGCACGAACTATTAAACTATACCTTCATCTATTAACTTCAACTTGTTAACTTTCATCTATTGGCAGAAACTGATAAATTGTCAATCTCCTTCTTTGGTACCTACCCGATTCTTTGGATGGCTATTTTTTTATAACCTTGTGTGTATAGGAAACAAAGGGGCATTTACCGTAGCGTTCGTCCAAGGTAAAAATAGACCCATGGAAAACAATCCAAGTAGGCTGCCTGCTGTGATTCCAGCCAAGCTCTTTCCAGCTTGTATCAGAGCGCCCATGTGCTCTACCAAGAACACGAGTGCAACGCAGATGGCGCCTGCAAGAATATACCGAAAAGTTATAATATCTTCGCGTATTTCGTAGTTGTGCGAGCCGGATTCGCACACGAAGGGTTCCGTACTACCGTCGAGCAAAAATACGCCAAAAAACACGTTTCTTGTATGGGGACCCCCTTCAATTATATAGAAAATGACCGGAATTTATTGTCCGTGGGTGTATTTGATCTCTCATCGACAATAGAAATACACATTCTGTGAAAATTATGAGTCTCTCTCTAGTGAGTGACTGATCGACACAAACACGTGTTTTGTATGGGGACCCCATTTTTCATTTTATTTTGTTTTTATTATTTGTTGTTCTAGCAGCAATAGAAATACATATTCTGTAAAAATTTAAAGTCCCTACGGTTCCAAAGCTATAGGCCTGTGACTCACGGACAGACAGACGGACAGACAGCCACGGCAGGTAACAGGGTTCCGTTGCACCCTTTGGGTACAGAACCCTAAAAAAGAGCTATTTAGCTTATTTAATCTCTGCGAATGAAGTTTCGGACATAAGTAAGTACTCTAGTATGAAATATCGATTATGTTGTATTACCGATTACAACAACGATTATCTTCATGATGAAACTTGCCGTTTTCTCTGATATTGGTTTATTGTAGGCTGGTCTGATGAGATCCTCGAAAATCACGCCGCAGAGGGAGTTTAATCCAGTTGACATTGAACTATAATAAAATAAAATGCTCAGCTGTAATAGGGCATTGGATTCACTATAGTTGTCTTGAAAAGAAAGAAAAATAAATTCGTCATTATTTACTGGTAGAAGGTTTATTTTTCTGTTAGGTACTTACCTCAAAGCCGCGCTAAATACTCCGCTCATGAAAATCCCCGGCAGAGCGGGTATTGTTCCTGTTATCTTCATTACAAAGTACGGCAGCAGTTGGTCGCTCTTCCTGATCGCTCCGGTTTCAAGCGGGTCGCAGGTTGCAAAAGTAGCATATATGACGAGCCCGGTATAACAGCAGAGGGACACAATGCTATATATACCGGCAGCCATGATAAAGATTGTGCTATGAAAAAGAAGAATATTATGTAAGGATTTTTGGCGCTCAGAGCAATGCGGGAACTCTCGTCTCTTACTATTTATCTGGCTAATAGGTATGGCCACTGATATCGCAAGATTGCCAGATAGTAATCCAAAAAGTTAAGTTTTTATTATAATTATGTTTGCATAAGATACAAATTTGGTTTGCGGAAATTCGACAATCTGTCTCAGTTCCGATCACAGCTCGGTTGGCTTCCGGTTCGTCGTCGTAGGGATGTGCATCTTCTGTCACTGCTTTTCAACGTGTTATTTAACCCTGCATGCCCCTCCCACCTTTCCGAAAGATTGACCAATATGGCTGTCGGCAGAGATCACCGACTGCGATAGCGTGCCAATCTTTCTCTCGCCATTCCGCTAAATAAGTCGCACACATATAGGCAATCTTTCACAGTCCATGTCGTAAAATTATGGAACTCACTACCAGTGTCCGTGAAGCAATCACAATCTGTTGCATCATTTAAGGAGAAGTTAAAAAACTATGGCTCTCAGACTCCTGATTGCAAAGATATTTTTATTATTTTTTATTTATTTGTTTCTTGATATGGAGTACTGAATATATGTATATATACGCATTTATTTATTGATTATTACGATATGTATATATGTAGTTGGATTATATTTAATGTGTATAATAGGTAATATTTTTATGTTTGGTTTTATGTGTATTCAAAAGTTGCCCTATTTTCTTCGTGTTAGTAAATGAATTAATTTTGTCAGTTTGTCTATCTTCTTTGATGTTAGTTATTCTTTCTCATTTGCTCAAAGGTTAGCTGGAAGAGATCCCTTACAGGGGTAAGTTCGCCTTTGTACATAACCATTGTTCTTTGTACTATTTCTGTATGATATTGTGCAATTTTTTTTATATATATTTACCAGTGGCGTGGCGTCCATAGAACCCGATTCCCGGCGGCTTGCCTATTTTAGAGTATATGATCGGAGTATCTACTAATTCGCGTAGAAAAAGTAATCCAAATCCGCTCCGGCTTTACTAAGAATATATTTGACGCCACGCCACTGATATTTACATACATACCTCCCGTGTTGTGTAAGTACATTATTTTATGTCTACACTTGGCCAGAAAGCGGCTTTTTACGCGTAACGTGCTGTAAAAGCCACTTTATGGGGCCAGGTGTGGCAAAAAATATATTATCATTTATCTGAAACGTATGTTCCAATTATACACCGTAGAGAAAGGTAATGAAAAAACCACTCACATTCGAGCCCTCTTGAGTGATGATAAAGCCAGACACCTTTGCATCATAGCCTGGTTGACGGAACAAGAAGCCAGCCAACTGAAGAAGTTACCAAATACCGTTGTCCAGAATGTATGCCTTATTGTTGGGTCGGGGTCCATGCTTAAATAAATGTAGGTGTAAGTAAATATCGGTTATATTATTCAATATTTCACATACTTGGAATTTATATCACGAACTTTCGTCATATGTAATTTCTATATCGTTACTTGAAAAACTCCAGTCGGTCTCCTTCTTCGTTTATTGCAATGACGTTTTTAACCCCTCCAAGTCTCCATGTGCCATATACCAACACAAAAACGACGCCGAAATACATGAGCACCGTTTGGAGAGTGTCAGTCCACACGACTGCTTTAAGTCCCCCCTGAAATTGACCGACGAATATATTTTTTATAAAAATAGGACTTCGTTCACATAATATACAGGGTGGGAGGGACTATACCGACATACTTTAGCCATGAATTCCTGGTGGTGTGACGAGTAAATAATGTTATATCAACATGGGTCGAATATTGTCATTTTACATTAATAGTCTTATGGAACAAAATAAATCAGTAAATTCAGCCCCTCGTTATAAACATGTCCTTACTGGCTGAAAAGTTATCAAAAAAAAAAGCTAAAATGGAAACGAAAGGTAAATTTTTTGGCCTCGTAGTCGCTTACCATCAAATACTGCGAAGGTTAATTGCTGTTTAGTTAAAGAATTAAAAAAAATAGTAAAGGTATCTTAGTCACATTTATTAGGGCTTTTTACACACTTGGGATTTTTCATTTACAAAATAATGGATATCTCGGAAAGTAAGCGTTTTTCGACTATACATCACATAACATTTTTTACTCCTAATAGTTGTTAGAATCTATAGTTAAAGTTTGTCGGTATAGTCCCTCCCACGCTGTATAAGCTGATTATTGTATGTATTCTATGCACATGACGACACATATACTGCATTTAAATGACAGACGTGTGAAAATGCTAATTTTAGTAATATTTCATGAGTTCATATGTGTAACTATAATTGTTAAATGAAAGACATTTTTATTTAATTATATTTTAAGCTATTGCTCTGACAATATTCCCCTTAAAGTGAGCACCGAACCGAAACTACTTAGATTTATATAAGTAGGTAAAGAATAATATTCTCAGAACCAACAGAATCATGTGTTCTGTTATTTATTTTTAATTGCAATGGACTTTCCTTCCTTTCATCCGTCCTAATCCACAGAATAGGACATTTAAGGGTAATGATGTCCTTGTATGTTGAGGTCTGTGTTGCCACGACAACCAGTGCTGAATATAGCTACACTCGGCAGTTAGAGGTTATTGTGAGCCAGCAGGAAGACATTAGTCGATCCAATCGTGTCCGACCTTAATCTGTTAAAACATTCGACACCGCTGTGTTACTGACTTCAACAATGTAGATATTTGTCTCATAGGTAGAATAGGGTCATCGGGTTTGGTACATATCATAAATATATAAAGGCTATCCTTATACTTACTACAGTCGTGTAAAATATGCAAACGATGCAAACAATTGGTGTTATTAAGTGGAGGTTGATTCCAGTAACTGTAAAATATAGAAAAAACGATGTACTATTAAACTAAAAAAAATACAATAACTTATGGTATGTATATTTGATTTGTCAAATGCTGGACTTTACATTCTCTACCACTCAACTGAATGGGCCGAACAGAACTTTATTAAACCGAGTACACTGGGAAAATAGTTATATTAAGTACTTAAAAAATAATAGTAGAATATATAGGTAGGTACCTATACCTATGTAATCGGCGGGTGGTTTGCCATGCCAACATGCTGAGAAAGCCCAGCTAAATAAATAACTGTGTGTAACAAATACCTTGACTGAACGCTAAAGCTGGCACATATATGACTATTGGTATGTAAAGCATCATTTTAATGATAAATATTATTGATCCCAATAGTCTTACATTCTGGCTGAACCGCAGGCGTAAGTACTGAAAACAAAGTGTATAATTGAACTGAGTCGATAGGGTAATTAATAGTTCATGCAATTGCACCAGTATACTTAAGTGTAAGTCAGCAGCGAATGCTTTAGTTTTAGGTTTAGTATAATTATTTTAGTTTAGGATAATCTATTGTTATGTTATGTTATGTTATTAATTGTTTACTTAGTTGGTATAAATCAATGATTTTTCAGCAGCTTATTAGTTACAGGTAAATAATAGAGGTACGGTGAACGTGTCCACAAATTCAAGTGTGAACAAATTGTTTACCGATTTCAGTTTCAATGTTGAGTAAGTACGCTTGAGTTGGAACTTAAGATTAATTTTGTGTAAACTTATTGTTACTTGAGATGGCAAGCATCATTTTTTAGATGAATTTATTTAATGGGAATTAAGCTTCCATAAGGAAACCATTCCAACCAGACACACATTCAAACTTATGATACCCCTCGGGGCTTAGATAAGAAAGTAATACTATGGGTATGTGGTAAGGTAATATTACGATGATCAGGGAAAATTATAATACCGGCTCTTATTCAGTTTTATAAAATTTTGTTAGTGTAATAGGACTAACCTCGTACGTAGATGTTATTTGGAGATTATAGAAGACAGGTAGATAAATAAAAGCAATCGCAACGGATACTGCCCATTCAGAAAACACTACTGTCCATAACTGTGTTCCATATGTGTACATCTCAGCAGGCAATCCCAATAGCGAGATGCCGGATACATAACTGCAATAATCAACAATAAACAATGTTAACAAAACTATTACTCGAAAACGAAATACTTAACTAAACACTATTTACCTGGCTATGAGCGACATAGAAATCGGAAACATGCCCATGGTTTTTCCCCCCATCAGGTACTCCGACGTAGTGTTTTGCTTCTTGCTCGCGAAACAGGCAAAGTAAATGCCGATTAGAGCCGACATGAGCAGCATGGCCCCAAACACCAGGTAGTCCAGCCAGTCGAAGTATACGACCGACATATTGCACCGATTTCGAATTGGTAGTGGCACGTCTGATCAGCAGGGCACTTAAACTACATCTCAGAGTACAATAGGCATTTACCGAGCGGAACTTGCAGCTTGGACGAGCTATATTTATACTTGGAAGGATCTCGGACAGGCACGGAGGGATGAGGATGCTAATTGGCTAGTTACCGGTGTCGCGACGGTCGGCGGCCGGTGACTGACACGCGCAGAGCGGCCTGCCCTACACATCGCCTCTCACCAACTGTTCACACTTTATCACTATTCTGATAAATGTTCCTGGTACATAATATGTACAACCAGGTAGCTTGTTCTTGATTCATTATACCAAGAACAAGCTACTGGCGATAAATACATTACCTATCTTTTTAAAATGCTTCAGGGCAACGCAAATAATACATAAATCATACTTGCAGTTTTATTTAATGTTGATTAATGAAGTACAATTATCTGGCTTAAACATTAATAACACATGAAATATAAATATACAAGCTGCGCTTGATGTATGTCCGTAGTAAAATTCTCAAAACTAATAACAATAGGTACGAAAATTGAGTGAACTTATGCCTAATGATATGAGTCGAAGGAAAGTTATGAGGCATGCAACATTTCCACTTACTAAGGTACATAGTAGACGACGATAAGGCCCAGTCAAAACATAGTAGACGGATGCTCAGGAATCAACTCTTATATATACACTTCAGTGTTTGAAAGTTAAAGTAATCTGTCTAATCATCGTTCTAAGTTTATTATTACAAAGAAGTAAATATTTATTTCGTCTGATATTTCACTTCTCTATAAGTTATTGTAACAGGTACATGACTCTAACCTTTAATTTCATAAGACTAATAACGAATCTGAAAGAAATTCTCACTAACCTAAAACAGAGTTTTTGAAACTCATTTCGTTTAATGTACATTTAAATATTTTACAAGTTCATTACCGGCTTTCGGCCCGAATAGATCTTTGAGCTATCTCTACACTTTACTTAATACCTAACATATTTATTTCCTGAAAATCACTGTAATATTGTCTAATAAGTTTAATTATACAAACCCATTTAATAAATGTAAACTTGCTGTCTAAATGAGCCTCAGTCAAACACACCAGTACTCATAATTAGCTACAAATTGATAACTGTATACTATACCAGATTTTACAAAATGCAATTACGTGGCTGAATCACTCTAAATATAAACTCGAATATAATTTATATTTAGAGTGATTTCTTTCTATGTACCGACAAAATATGTACCTAGTTCTCTTAACTACCTCGCACTAAATTCGGCAGTGAGTTGCCGGATAGGAGTACAATAGTGGATTATTACTCTGTCGAAACCAGGA
The DNA here is from genome assembly GCA_947034925.1 of Eudemis profundana. Taxonomy (NCBI): domain Eukaryota; kingdom Metazoa; phylum Arthropoda; class Insecta; order Lepidoptera; family Tortricidae; genus Eudemis; species Eudemis profundana. The sequence continues at coordinate 37,456,744 of OX344794.1, forward strand.
CATGACTCTGATCCTACTCTCAACAGTATCACATTTTAAAATGCCTTCTTATAAAGTGGATACAATAGAACTGTGGTACGAATCTGAAAACTCCGCATTAGCATGATGAATATGCTGATATGCATGCACACTAGAAAGCTTAACTCTCGAGTAATATTATAAGTGCACTGTGAATGGCTCGCATATATGACCAATTATGTTTTCAAACTGTTTAAGCCAGACAGCCAAAGATAATATTCGCATATCAATCAGGAGAAGCATTATTTAATAAGTTAAGGCATTTTATTAAAAAATTCCTAACCTAGTAGTTTCAAAGGAATCGTCTCAACGACGCTCAACGACCACGCCACTCCAGAGTCACATTGATCTCGATTTGGTTTCATGGAATAATTTTATTACAAGACACTTCTAAAATGCACTGGATTACTCCCTTACGAGGAATCTATCTAACTAGGACTTCGAATCGTACCAACTACGAAAACAGTACGAAAGTTAGTTAACTACCTACCTCTCTATTTGGCTGGTCATATAAACTACACGTGCAGAGGTGACAATACTTTTTTCGTACAAATCTAGATGTTACATTCTTACATAATACGTTCTAATTATCGAGTAGGTACGTACAAGTAGACATGCTCTACAAGTCTACAATAAAGATTTATGTAACACTCTTTACAAGATAATAGATCTATTCGATCTATTTCGTACATGAATTGCATACAAATTATCATCATCACAGATCCTTATGAATCACTTTTAGTTTAAATGTTCGTATAAGTTCCTGAAGTCGATTTCACATTGACCGCATGCACACCCCGATTCTTCAAAGGCTGCCGGTGTGTCGAATGGACGAGGGCGGCGCGGTTTCCTCGCGACAGTTTCCCTTTCATACTCGTAGAATAAGCCAGGCATGTTAGTGGTGATGCAGCCCACGTCCATCTCGTGTTATATGTCCGCCGGGGAGGAGAGGTCGAGGCGCGAGCGCCGGCGGTCGCGCGGGCCGGCCAGCTGGCCCGAGGAGGACCGCTGCAGGGACGAGGACCGCGCGCGCGCCGGCTCGGACTTGGACTTCTTCACCTTGCTGCCGCCGCTCGCGGGCTGCTTGCCCTTCAGCGACGACACCGACACTACCACGTCGGTCGACACTCCGTCTTGTTCTAAAACGTAATTTATCGTTACATATATCGTCCTACGCTCCAACTATAGAAAATAAAGTTATGTACCGACCTGTTCGTTTTATAACTTCGCCGGCGTTATTTAAAAAGAACTTAGGCTTAGATTCCTTGAGCGATTCCTGTGTAAATTGAAAGAAGGGGTTAGAATGTAGCTGTAGTAAAAGAAGGAACCATGTAAATATTCATTTGAGGGATTGAGATTCACCTTTGATTTACTAGATTTGGAAGCAGAGTCAGTGCTTCCGCGCCACCACGGTCACTGAATCTCACAAAAGCCTCGTCCGGGCTCTTTGCCGGGGGTGGAAGCCTCGCCCTCAATGGCCTCGCCTTCGGGCTTCGGTGAGCCCGTACCGGAGATCGTCGCGCCTCTGAGTAACATACATTTTGTTCAACAATACAGATAATGTGGAGACGGAAAATGCTGTTCCTTTGGTAGCTATAAAAATTGGACGCTCATGCATGGATAAATACGGTATCTACCATACGAATCTCTACTGTATATGGTAGATGTACCCAATGTACCGTAGGGTAGATTTGATTTTTTGTTTACCCACCATTATACATATTTGAGAATAATGATACTTAGCTTGAAATAAAATCTGGATTAGTGTCATGATTTCAACTCTCATAAAACTATAACCTGAAGTGTTACTTGTGTGTAGTGGAAAACCGGCAAGATTTTATGCCCCCTTTGCTGATATATCCCCGTTGCGATATATCAAAGACAAGTATCAACTCCGACATAATGATTAAAATTGATTAATGACGAATATTGCTCGATTGATAAGCTACTCACGTCATATCAACTCGTACAGTATTATTGTTCTGCTGATTTCTCATAGCCAAAGTGGAAACCATAGGTGGTCGTTGTGGCTTGTTCGCTAGTAGTCTTTCAATTTCAGCCATTACTAAGGGTGTCAATTGCGGAACAATCTGAACCAAAGAATGATTAATTTGTTTCATCAAGCTCTGCATGGGACTCGATGCAGGTTAGCTACAATGCTTATATTACACACCTAGGACGGTAAAATAAAGAATGACTCAAGTCGCAGCTCCGCCCGGGAAAATAAATCCACTTCATGGCCAGGGGAAAACAGGGTTCTGTACAAATCACGGACATAAAGGCAGGTCGCATATGTAGATTCCTTGCTTGCGGCTAGGGGTAGGAACACCTGCGATATGGGCTATTCTGTATTTTACCGCCCTAGGTGTGTAATATACTATTATAATATAAGTCAACTGCTATTGACAGAAATACTAAAGGTACCGTACCTGTAACGCGTGAATGTTTTCTTTGAACTGTTCAACGCTGGTGGCGCCTAACAGTAGGCAATTGACTGATTCGTTTTTCAAGCACCACGCCACAGCAAGTTGACTCATAGAGCAATCTAAAAATAGTCTCCGTATAATATGTTTTTTTGGTTAATGGCCAAGTTGAAGTGGGACTAAACTGGTCATATCTGCCGCATGCTGAATGAGTTGTGGGCCAGGACCACCACAAATGGAAGCCCGAAAACTCAAAGCGGAGACGCGTTACACCCGACGGCAATGGCAGGATGATCTAGATTTCTTCTTGAAGGACTGGCCAGATGCAGCGCTAAATAGGCTATTTTACAACTTTTTCTGCGGTGTGCAATCATGGAAATATTAATGACAAAACTACTAAAATTTTATGGGCCATTCAATGGTATTAACAGTTTTAAATCTTTCATACTTTTAAAATGGATTTTCCCATCCAACTTTGAAGGCTTATAAACAGACCTCGGCAAGGGTGAGCTGTTTTCAGAGTTTGCATTAACATGGACATACCTTGTCATTCAATGGTAGATGTGATGTAATTTATTAACTAATGAAATTATTTTATTTAGGCTGCCTTTATCCGCGACAGTTTCCCTTTCGTACTCGTAGAATAAGCCAGGCATCTTTACGTCGCCGTCAAAAAAAAATGTATTTTTAGCAAGCTTTTTTAGCAAACAGTACCTACCTATTTTAATGTACAATTTCACTCCACTCACTTCAGTGGATGTATGTAGAAAGATCTTTTTCTATCTATAAGTGGATATTAAACTCAAGAAGAAATGCTTTGAAAATTGAAAATATAGGAAAACTTATAGTCCTTTATTACAATAACAAAGAAACTACACGCAAAATAGGCGCATGTTTGTCGTCAAGTTGCGGAAAATAAACCCGCGTTAACCTACAAAGGAACTTTAGAATAAATAAAAAACTTAGTACGTACTCGTTTTGTACATAATACATTGTCAATAAAGTTTTATTTTCTTTTAATATTTTTTTTTAAGGCGTATCTATATTAATATCTACACTTGACATTAACGACGTAAAAATGGCTCACCCCTGCCGAGGTCTGCTTATAAAACCAGTTACACTTTATGCATGTTCGACCCCAGGCACTCCCGGCTCCCACCCAGTCCGACCAACTCAGGGTGGTCTGGCTAGCGACCTGGTTCGACCCCAGGGAACGCCACGGCCAACCACCCGGTCCGACAATCGCTACGCCCAGAGGGGCTGCGAGTTCGTCAGTTTCAAAAAAAAAAAAAAAACTTTATGCATAGATCTAAAAACTTCAACATATTTCCTTATTTTGCTTATTTTAACAGGATCTTATATAATTTCAACAAAATTCTAATACAGTAAAATTAGCCTCTTGGGACCAGCGGAAAAAACGTGGTGGGACAGTAATGGCTTAAGAGGAAACAGGAGGGCAGTTTTTCCATACAAACGTAGTCCCCTGTTTCCTCCCTGGATAATGCCAGCAGAGCAATAATTTTTTGTCCAAAAATCTATGGCTACTATTGATATGTTCCTATGTTTTCCTTTTTACGATAAATTGATTCTCAAAAGAGACATTAACCTTCAAAAACCTAAAAAAAATGCCAGATTTTCCACTATGTTCACACATCCAGAAAACAAATTTGACTAGATTATTTAAAAAAAAGAAAACATAGGAACACGGCCAAAGCCTTTCTTTAATGTTTAATGAAAAAAAATTGTTAAATAGGTTAAGTTTTGGGGAAGAAATCAGGCAGTGAACGGAAATAAGACATGGAAGCATTCAGTCCCCTCAATAATGGCACCTTGTAAAGTCTACCCTGGTGGGCGGTGCTTAAATTCTCTACCTGCGTCGACTTCAGTGCGATCGGGATGACAGTGAGTGACGGATCGCAATTTTTTTATTTTCATACAATGTTTTAACGTATATTACATTGATTAAACATGCCTGCCTGTGCAGTGAAGTGGTGCAAAAGCCATTCCAGTATTTCGAAGGATAGTGGAGTCAGTTTTCACATGTAAGTAAATGGTTAATTTAACAGAAATATGCAAAATAATATTATGTCATTTTCTCTATGGGGATGATGTTATGCCAAATGAAGAACATTATTGTATTGCGTAATTGGATTTTCATATTTAATATTGTATATTGTTAGAAATTCCTAACTACTGATTTGGATTTTGATTTTATAATTAATAATTATAATAGTATGTTTTCTTTTATTTAGCTTTCCAAAAGATCCTGTTAGGAGAGATCTATGGAAAAAAGCTGTCCAATTTGCGACACAGGAGAATGATTGGATGCCTAGTAAAAAAACTGTGATAAGTTCCATCCATTTCAAAGATGAAGATTTAAGTATATTTATCAAAAAAGGGGTTTACACAGCTTAATAAAACCTAGTAACTACCTAGTTTTTTGGAATAAACGGCGGTTTTTGAGATGTATTAGGGCGTTTTCCAAAATAAGTACTAACGATTCTGAGTCAGAAAAACCTCAAAAGTCCATATTTTGAGAAAGTAGCTACCCCGGTATTTATTATGGAAAACGCCCATTACCTGTACAAAATAAAATAAAATAAAATAGTTTATCTCTGCAAGTAGGCCCTCAAGGGCTCTTTTACGAGTCTGATTCTATATATTATTTCTTTTGGCGCTTCGGGTAGTGACCTTCTGGTGAGAAGAAGCGCCGCAAGAAACTCGCCAGTTTCTCTTTTTTTTTTAATCTTTAAATTTAACAACAGGTATGACATTATTACAATCGATTTCATTAATACGTCACAATAAACATAAAATATAAAAATACAATTTGAAATTACTATTTATTTCTAAAATTATTATTTCATAACCACATTTTAATTTTTTAATCTATTTGATTCATTATTTGACTGGCACTTTAATGTATTGCATAAATCTATCCATGTCATCTGAGGCGCTATTGTCAATCACCGTGTTCTTTCGTTTGTCTCTATCGCTCTTGCATATAAGAAGAATAGAGAGAAAGATAGACGAATGAATGAACGAAGAGGTTTAAAATAGGATCCCTGATCAACTAAGATTGGCTAATATCTCTGCTGCAGTCCATTATTTATTGGCCAAAATGTTAGTGAACTTAGTAATTCGTAGATATTGCCTAAATATGCGTTTCTCTTACACCTTATTATTTAGAACAGTGTGAAAGAGGTGACTATTATTTCGTTTACTATTTTCGAATAAAAGCTCTGTATACATAACGTCAAATTTAAATGTGTGCGTATTTGTGTCTGTGCGCAAATTGTCCCGATAATTTGAAAGGTAATGTTCTCGGATGCTGCTTCCATGTTTTATTTCCGTTCACTGAAATCAGGGGACTACGAAACGTTGTTTTCATGAAATTTTAAAAGGTATTTTCGGTCCAAGCTGCAGTTGTCTCTATCGCGCTCTGCGGGCGAGAGGTGGGCAGTGCGGGACAGCAACACATTTTACAAATACCTAATTTTCAATTCTCTCGACCTTACTGTTTCCTCTTAATAATAATTTAGCGTTTGAACTTGGTCTCATCTGATGAAAGGTGGCAGAGAGACAAGGTCTATGATATTTTCTTACACCTATCTAATTAAAAATTGATCCTAGATTTTTCAATACATAATTGACCGTGATCACTCTTGGTAAGCGATGTTGAAAACGTTGACGAGCATGCGGGCAATTCTCCGAGCGTTTTGACCGCGCGGTTTGACAATCATTGTTGTCCGACGATTATTTACTATAACGAAAGGACAAATCGTGACAATTTTGATAAAACTAGACTTAAACTCGGGACTGTTTTTCGGTTTCATAAAAATGATAAAAATAAAACGCCGTAAAAACGCTGAATATTGGCCCATGCTTAACTGGCTGTTATCGTGTTAACTCTCGACTTGAAACAAAATTTAAATTGAATACTCAATAATTAAGATAATATTTACGTACTTAATGAGTTTGCTAGATTTGATAGGTCACGCAGTTTGTCGCCATAAGTTCGAGGCTCTTCTCCTGTTACCTGCTCCTTGCTCCCGGAACTTCGCATCTGGAAACATCGTTAAAAATATATAGAAAATTATAAAGTAACTTGAAAGCCTTAAATTTACCCAAGTGTAATAATGTGAATCGACCATGAATTAAGTGCAGAGGCCCCAGACTCGGTGGACAGACGACCTCGTGAGAGTAGCTGGGAGTCGGTGGATGCGCTCTGCACAGTACCGCACTCTGTAATGATCTTTGGGGGAAGCCTATGTCCCGCAGTAGACGTCCGTGGCTTATCAGCCATAGAATGATGTGAATAAAATGAAGTCACGAGAGCAATAAGACGAAAACGCCTGTGCGGAAACTAATACTATATTTTAAGGGCGACTTGTAGCAAAACAGTATAAGTAATCATAGCTTTGTTTGCAGTAAAACTAAGCTCTGATACAAATTCAACTTTATTTAAGTTATGTGATAAAATTTATTGTCCAATCTGGAAAGTTGGTAGTTTATTTCGCTCATACCCAAAATACTAGATTTTTCGAAATACCAGATTCTCGATTTATCCGATTCCTGTCTTACCACATTCTCGTTACACTAGATTTTAAAATCGTAGGTTTCTCAAGAAACTAAATGATTATTTAGAACATTTTATTTTGCAAATCTGGTATACGGGGAATCTGATAAATAGAGAATATGGTACTGTGGGAATGCGGTATTTTGGGTACGAGGGATTTATTTGAGATGCCCAAAAGGGATTGGAGTGCCAGTAGGTACAGTCGCGATCTTTAATTTGTGACCAAACTCCCAGAAATGTTCTTTGAACACTCATAATGTAAACAATTCATAGTCTACACTAAAGGTAATCATTTTTATGTAAGAGATTTGACCTTTGGTCACATATTAAAATACGTGATTGTACTTGCTAGTACTTACAACGGTAGCTTACAGTTTTTCGAAAAATCATCTAAGAGTTAGTAGTACTCAAACAATCGTTTCCGAGCTAACAAGGGGTAAAAAATGTATATATATGTATAATTACATCGGGAACGGCCAAATCCTCCTCGCACCAGCTGAACGTACTATATTTCCTGTTGAACCGCGACTTGGCGAACAGGCCTGTGATCTCCTCGCGCCCCAGACCCTTGCCGGTCGTTATAGCCGACCACGCCATCATGCCTGAAAAATGTATAATGATTTGATAAAAAAAAATTATATGATATTTAATATGGTAGTTTCCTGTAGTAAAAATAAATTATCCAACGCTACTTATCAATTCAGCCTCAAAAATGTATCCCAAATAAATTAATTAATTATTTCAAAATGTAAAAAAAAATATAAAAAATTAAATTAAATTAATTAATTAAAATTCATTTATTTCAAGTAATAAAACTCATAATCACATTAATCACACATCAATTGCATTTAAATTGAACCTAGCCTAAGAGAATAAATTAATATAATAAATAAATTCACACAGTCAATAATAATTAAATCCATACAATAACAACATCTAACATTAATAAATTAAATTAAATAAGGTGGGTTGAAGTGGGGACATTACAGTATTAATGATAAAAATTTTAAATTACAGTACTAATAATAAAAAAAAAATTATATAACGATGTCAAGAGTTATTAAATAATTTATTATTTAACATGTCTCTGACAACATTGGCGGATATACGGACAGTCCTCTCTCTCGGCTATCATAGCTAGGACGGTGTTGGGGCTGGCCCGAACCCTGCGCACGAGTGCGGCTCCGCGCGCGCGCATGCTGGCGTGGAAGCACGCAGTGCGCGCTTCTGCAAACATGCCGGAGGCGCTGCAGTATCGGGGCAGCCCCATCACCGCCCTAAAGGCGTTATTGAATTGAACACGGAGGGCATTGTATGTTTTCTGTGTGTAATTGGCCCATAGGCCACATGTGTAAAGGGATGTGCAGTAAGCTCTAAACAGTGTTACTTTTACATCCCGTGAGCATCTCGCAAACCTACGGGCGATCATATTTGCTCTGACACACAAAGCCCTCCGCTCTCGCTCCATGTCACTATTGTCTTTGAGGTCAGCCGAGACGATATGTCCGAGATACTTAAATTGTTCTACTCTTTTCAAGGGCACTCCGTTAAGATAGATGGGAGGCACGTCTAACACTCGTCTCGCACCGCCCTCAAATACCAAATATTGACTTTTATTCACATTGTACTTCAGTCCGTGAGCATGAGCATAATCACCACATGTCTTCAATAGTGTCCTAAGTCCACATACCGACGCACTCAATACGACCATGTCGTCCGCATAACTTAGATTATTGACGCACACCCCGGCCACATGACATCCAATATGCCGACCACTGAGCTCAACAATAAGTGCGTTCATATATAAATTAAAGAGTGAAGGAGAGGTTAGCCCACCCTGCCTTACCCCGCACTTCAACCTATAATCTTCAGATAACTCCCCCGCCCATCTTACGTTGTTGACCTGATGTCCATACCAGTGCTTGAAGATACTTATTATTTCTTGAGGTAAATTTACACTTTCAAGCTTTCTCCATAGCATTTCGTAGGACACCATGTCAAACGCCCGGGACAAGTCTAAAAAGCAGGCGTAAATGGGAGTTTTACGATCCGTGTAGTATCTGGCGACATGCTTGAGCGACAGTATCGCACTCTCCGTGGACAAACGAGGTCGGAAACCAAATTGGTTGTCATGTAGAGAGAGACATCGGTCTAACTGCGTATTAAGCATGGCGTCAAACACTTTAGCCACAACAGTTGCGAGAGAGATGGGCCTGTAGTTATTTGTATCTGCCAAGTCTCCAGTTTTGTTTTTCACGACAGGTACAACCACCGTTTTCATGAGGCTAGGGGGAAGATATGAGTGACTCACGCACAATGAGAATAACATTGCAAGGACTCTCGCAATATGAGGTCCAGCATTTTGAAGGTGCTCGATAGTGAGACCATCATATCCAGGAGACTTTCCTTTCGTTATTGATTTAATTGCCTTCCTAACTTCCTTGGCAGTAAATGTTGTCAGACTCCCTTTTGACTTAGTCTCAGTATCGAACACACTTCCCACCGGTAGTACAGATGGTTGGATGTGAAAATGTCTTCTGAACATATCTGCAATAGCCTTCGGTTCACTGACACCGTTGACACTCGCCGGGAGACCAGGTCGAATGTTAATTTTGCTCGTATCCTGCCAGAAACCCTTAAAATTACCTCTGGCGTGCTTCTGAGCTAGAGCATCCATTTTAATTTGGTCCTGATGGTCTTGGCACCATTTTAACCGCGATTTAAATATTCGCCTGCTTTCACACATCTCATTATACATGTAGCCAGAGGTAGGTTTTCCGCAGCACACCCATTCCAGAAATTTAGACCTAGCCACCCGATGAGCATCACTAACATGCTTGTTCCATCCCATTATACGTGGACCCCCCCTACGCTGTCCTGACCTTGCACATCCAACCGCTGCAGAGTCACACAAAGCGCAAACAATGTCCTCGTACAAGCTATCAATGATACGATGATGGCTCGGATCATCACAATATCGACCCGCACAATTGACAAATTCGTTCCTAAAATCTATATCACGTAAAAAAGGAAACAATTTGATCATAAGAACCAGTGACGTCATTTTTTCGTACTATCTGTGAAACTGCATACCTACTATCTGAGAGTTACGATACATTATAAAAAAAAGCTGATTTGCCTATTGTACTCGTATTCACACTCAAAGTGTAAAATAAAATAAAAACCGGTCAAGTACGAGTCGGACTCGCGCACCGAGGGTTCCGTACAAACTCGTAGGTAGATACTTGAATAGTTCAAGAAAAACATTATGGCAGGACAAACTTAAGGATAGGACTTAGGACTTTGCTCCTGAAAAACTGTTGTCCCCATATATCGACATAAGTATGTTGTCACGGTAAGTTTAGTAGCAGCAAATAAGTTTGTGTTACGATTTTTGCGAATTTCTAAAAAATTATGAAAGTTAGGAAAACCATTATATTTTTCCTGGAATATTTAGGACTATATTAATAATTGGCAATTTTTCTGTTCAGTAACTTCGAAGATAATAGGGGGGAATGGTATATTTTTAACGTTTTTTTGTGCTAAATCAAAAGGCGCATGATTAAGAAAAAGGAAAAAAATAGTTTCCCTTCGGCCGCGTACGAAACCGGAGTTTCGTAACCAGTTGCGAAACACTACTTTTTTCTCTTTATACGAAACCAGCAGAGATTAAAGAGTTTTTTGTTTTCTTACGAAACTGCGTCTATCCTTTCGTAATTGGTTACGAGCCAAGATTTTTTAGGACTTGTACGATACTAGTTGAAAACGAGGAATTATATTTTGTATAGCAATATCCCTTATATGTTTCACGATAAAGTATATGTAAATGTTCTCAAACAACTTTTATGCCACACCTGGCCACAAAGTGGCTTTTTCCGCACGCTGCGCGTACGGAAAAAACCGCTTTCTGGCCAAGTGTAGACATAAAATGATGTACAGAACACGGGAGGTAATAAAGAAAGCCCTCGATCGCATATTTACGTCCCTCGCTTGCAGCTCGGGCCGCAAACCCTAGTTGTGTAGTGTACTATTGCAACGTCTGCGGTAAAGTTATTTTATTTTTGATAGATTACCTGCATTTTAATATTTTATATTGTTTATTAAATAAAATACCTCAAATTATCCATAACGGCTGTTTATTTGCAATTCATTCAAATAATTTTAGGGATATGAAAGAAAAGATGAAACAATACCATTAGACTTGTACAACTTTTTTGTAGGTAATTATTGATGTTCTTATTTTTAATTCAATTGTAGTTTATCGATATTATGTTTAAAATAATAATGACGATTACATTCATAAGTCGCCCATTAGTTATCCTTATGGGAATCATTTAAGGTTAAGTATGAAAAAAGTACCGCTTTGTTTCATTACTTTATCACAATTCTTTTTATTTCGAAACCAGTATCGTGTGAGGAAAAAAAACTATTATTTGGTAACTGGTTTCGTACAAACAGAAAAAAGTAGTGTTTCGCAACTGGTTACGAACCTCCGGTTTCGTACGCGGCCGAAGGGAATAGTTTTTGAATCTATAAATTAAGCCCTTTCATTTGGATACAATAGCACCCCGCTGGATACAATAGCACAACTTGAAATTTTTGAACTCCCGTTTTGGCCCTATTTAAAATAAAAACCGGTCAAGTGCGAGTCGGACTCGCGCACCGAGGGTTCCGTATAAACTCATAAGTAGACCAACCTTACGACTAACAGCAACCCTGCCTTAAACCCACTTTAGCCCTATTAAACCAGGAAAAATCTTAACAGCGCGATGCAGCGTATGCTGCAGCGACATCTATTGATACTAAATAGCGCGTAAATTTAACTTGTAATTTAAATTTAAACGTTACTTTTTGTTATTGGCTGATTGAAATAATTGTTTGTCAACTAAGTTAGTTATCATGTATCATTTTTCATGACGGAATCATGTTTTGAAGCACACTTTTGTGTATTAAATTAATATTGCTGCCACAAGCTAACTTATTTTAGATTTGTGTCCCTAGATGGCGCTAGTGGTATTTCATTTTTATGGTATTTACTAGTGTCAAATTTCCTAACATACTCCTATTATAGAGTTTTTAATAATTATTGTTACTTTATGTTTTTTCCCGATTCCTGATGAGTGATCAGTATTTAATAGACATTTTTTATGTAATCTGAAATACACCATCGCTTAGTTTTGCTACTCTCCGCTAGATGGCTCTCGTAGGTAGAAGTAATATGTTAAGATTTTTGTAAATTTTTAAAAAAGTATTCAAGTTAGGAAGAGAAAATATAACGGTCTTCCTAATAATAATAATAATCCTAATAAGTAGATACATGAATAGTTCAAGAAAAACTGTAAGGCGATTAGTTTAGTAGGAGCAAATAAGTATGTGTTATGATTTTTGCAAATTTCTCAAAAACGGTGCAAGTGAGGAAAACCGTTATATTTTTCCTGTAATATTTAGGACGACATTAATAATTGGTAATTATGACACATTTCTCTGATCAGTAACTTCGGAGATAATAGGGGGGGAATGGTATTTTCTTAAACTTTTTTCGCCATAAATCAAAAACTATTTATGTAAGAAAAAAAATAAAAACGGTATTTTAATCTACAAATTAAGGTCTTTCATTTGATACCCCACTCGATATATTAGCCCTACTTTCAATTTTCAAAATCCCATTACGGAGCCCTTTAAAAAAAAAGTAAAAAAGGTACAAGATTTTTTTTATGTCCAATAAGCTCGGGTTAGCTACTTTTAACACTATTCCAAATTTCAAACCGATAGCAGCAGTAGTTCCTGAGATATCTGGCTGTGACAGACGGACAGACAGACAGACAGACAGACAGACAGACAGACAGACAGACAGACAGACAGAGTCGCACCATAAGGGTTTCTTTTTTACCATTTTGGTACGGAACCCTAAAAATAGTAAAAAAACAGTAGTTCTTGAGATATCTGGCTGTGACAGACGGACAGACGGACAGACAGAGTCGCACCATGTTTGGGTTTCTTTTTTACCATTTTGGTACGGAACCCTAAAAATAAGTCCGTATGTATCAACAACCTGCAAAACATACTTGCAGTTAAATTGTACCTAAAAGGATTTGTATTTAGGTATAATTTATTGGCAGTATTTTAACGCAAATATTTGAAGACTCACTTGCCCTTATGTATGACTATTCTAAGATTTAATTTTCAATGAGATTGATGAATCATCGCTTTTACTTACCTACTCCTATTTTATGGTATAACTCCGGCATATACAATTCTGGTTTCTCTCGACAGAACATGTGGTACTCCGTCTGTTCAACTATCGGAGTGATACAATTAAACTGCCTGCAATTTGTGTACGCGTCCATTATCTAAAAGTAATAACAGTGGAGTAAATTGATTTCTTGCAAATATTATGTTATTTCAGTAAGGAGACGTAAGAAGTTGCTACAGTTACCTCTGCCGGTGACCAGCGAGCCGTTCCCCAGTACATGACCCATCCTTGGTTAATGACAAAATTCATAGCCCGTACCAGCTCTATAAAATACCGACAGTAGTTAGTCTCACACGGCAAAGTTATAAAATTTTAATTGAATCGATATCGCATTACAACTGCATACTAACCTTCCATCGGGCAAACCGGGTCAACCTTGTGCAAGAGCACCACGTCGATATATTCCACCTGCAGCCTTGCGAGGGACGCCTTAATGCTTTCAATTATATGCTTACGAGACAGACCTCTCTCATCCGACCTGTCATTACCAAACCTAATGAATAGACAGTTCGTAACACATCAACAGTTCAGCAAAAAGCACATTTACAAGCGAACGTGTATACAGTGCGTTACCAGCAAGCAGGCTTTTTTTAAAGTAGGGTAAAGTAACGTTGTTTCTTAACCTAACCATGACCTTCATTTAATTCATCGACTAAAATTCCGATTTCATAAATTTTCTAACAAAATTTTAATTGCAAGCAATGTACAGCAAAGTACTAAATTGACAATTAGATGTAAATGCCAGCCCTTCATTCTTTGTTTATAACGAAGACATCAAGATAAATGCCTGCATCTACCTATTTCAACAGTTAGAGATACCAGAATTGCTACACTTAAGAAAACTACGGAAAAACAACACTTTATAACTAATAAAATAAAACTTAAAAGCAATACGAGTACTAGACATTTGGACCTGTTTGAAGTGATCCAGAATCCTTTCTTCAAGTTGTACGTGCACAATTCCGTTTAATAGCCCTTTCAGACTAACCAGATAGGACCATGCATTCTCTGGACCTCGCTGGACAGCCATTATTGTTATCAAACGAAGATTATGTGTATGCCGTTGATTTCGAAACCACTCTCGATAAAGTCTCAAGGCTTGAGGAACATTTCCACGTGTCGCACAAATCATGTCAGATAATTCTCATGTGTCTTTAGCCATTTTAACGCCAAAAAATATCAGTTTTGCAAATAAATGTTTGTTTTGTAATTTGACAAGCCAATGTCAATACTTTTGTAATTGTCATGTCAAATTTTAGAAAAAACTCTTTAAGCTGTGTAAAAAACTCCATACATAAACGTAATGATAAGGACGGCATTAATTGTGGGATTGTTTTTCTCAACTTTTCAGCCCCGTACCACGACATGCCTTGTACCAAGTGCATCAGCGATATGAATAACGATAATTACGTAGTACACCTACTACATTTAAAGTGCGGATTTAGGAAATTGAACTGTGCAGTTAATTCGCATAGTTATGATTTGCTAATACTTGCAAACGATTGCTAATGAAGCATATTATTATCAGTTTTAATAAAAGCCCGCATACCGGTAACACACTGTAGAGTGACAGCAAAGTCCGTTGTAAGAGCAAGTTGAAGCGTTATCCACTCATCTGTACTTAATTAAATAATTCAAATCCGTGGCAGCTACATTGAAACACATGACAATCGTTAGCGTACGTGACATGCAGTTGAAACAAATACTAAACAGTTCCATCCACGTGTAATCGTTATTAATATACAAATACATAATAATTAATAAAATAATAATCCACAAATGTATTTATAGCTTCGTAATAAAATTAATAAAATAGGAAATAACCTAACCTAACTGAAAGAAATAGCAAACAAGTTAAACAAACGCAATTATGAATTAAATTGAGATGATATATTCTATAATATAACCTGTTAGAGTTGAAGTCGTTGCTGTTACTGAAAATTAATGTTCCACCCGATGATGCGGTTTCTTAATTTTTTTACGAATAAGAATTCCAACTTATTGAAGAAAATAGTTAAAAAAAGATTTCGGTGTGTCTGTGTATAATAGTATGGGTAGGGGACGCGTGCAGGGTGGAGGCATTCCTTGGTTTGCGTTTGCCTGGGCAGTGGAGAGTTCAACGTTGCTCTGCGTTCAACGTTACTACTAGTCCAAGTAACGTGCCTTTATTTGATAAACTAGTCGTAAATATAGACTAGAGTCATAATAGAGTATGACATTAGTAGCTTAAGCTTAATAATAAGTATTAAAGTACGTGTCGTCCACCAGCCACGGCAAATCTTATATATATATATATATAACACAGGCAAGGTAAAGATATTTAAAACCATGTTACATCACACTTATAACTACTTATTAAGACACACTCAGATACTATTATTGTTACTTATTGACTGCTATAATTGAATAAAATTGCAAAACATTATCTAAACATCAACATACATCCAAAACGCCATACCATTGTAAGTAATCTAACACTGCAATCATGCAACACTTACTTCGTGCTCCAGTATATCTTTGTTGTTATTATAATACTCGTTCGTCTGACATTTGCTTTCTTTAGAATTCTGCCCAATTCCGCTTCGCCTTTCGCTGTTGAAATACATTCAACTGTCTTATCGGAAGATGGTGTTTTAATTCTCATACGTACTATGCATAATTATCATTATTTATCGAGCAGAGAGCAGAGTGTTACTGGTGATCTAAAAATCATAATGTAGAAAATAAAACAACTTTGATGTAATCCCTAACAAGCGACGACCGGTGGGTCCCATCTAGTTTTCCGGCTTTCTTATAGCAGTCTACTCACTCGCTAGTATTACAAGGCACTACTTATGCACATACCAGTACTTACCGCAATGAGCCTCCGACAAATCGAACAAATTGATACCATTCTCCAAAGCAGTCATTATTATATCCTCAGCGTAATCCTCGTTGAGCATAGTCCAGATTCCTACTCCGATGTTTGGCACGCGGAGTCCTGACTTGCCAAGATTCTTGTACCGTAGTCCGGGAGTCACCACAGAAGGCATGTTGGCGTGGTTTCCCATATACGTTGACATGTGCCGAGACACCGTGATTTCCCCAGCTGGCAATTATTTCAATCTTCTATTATGCGATGATACAATTTTATGAAATTATATTGGTACATATTTACTCACCCTCTAGGGCGTAGAGGTTCTACAGAGTTTTAATTTAAACATTATAATAAAATCGTTGAAAGACTACTGTATGCGCGCATCGCGCAACAAGTAAGTAGTTGTTGCGTGATGCGCGCATACATTAGACCGATTTCTATGAAATTTGGATGTGTCTTTGTAGTTATACTGGATTGCATGACATTAAACTGAATACCGAATCATTAAGGTAACTTATACTAAGATAATACATTTAATACTGTGTGTTAACAGGTATCCCTCCATGTTTAATTAGTGCAAAATGTTACTAAGTTCTTGACTTGTCTTGAAGTTTAATTCAGCACCTGAATTGCCTGGAGGAGAACCTGGTTCTCTATGAGTGACTTATATAAAACATCGAAATATAATAAGTATGGAAGCGTAACTGAAGCTCAAAATCGGCTCCAAGGAATACGTACTAACGGGGCGGAGCTAGTACTTAGTACTGAAGAAAAAACTGTAGCGGCAAATGAAATTCTCACGTCAGTAGCTTTGTAACCAATCACAGATATTTGTCTTTTTAACGATATGCAACCTATCTAGAAATGAAGTTTTCTCAAACTTAATACTATTATTTGTCATAAATGATTTTAGACTCACACATACTAAACATTGAGTTGGTTATCAATACCACATGATACATAAGACGTATTGATTTTAAAAAGTGAGCGTTTTAGGTCAAATTTCAACGTCAATTTTTTAGACGTTATCTTTCTAAATGTACTTACCTTGATCAAGCATCTGCTGGGAATTCGCACTGAAATCATCCATACAATCAAGGGATGCAATAGGAGCGCGACATCTGAACAAATAAAAATAATTTACATTAACATTTAAATTATTTTCTTAAATCTGTATCTATTTACATAGCTTTTTGTGTTTCAAATCATATTGTTAACTATTTTTTTATTATGCCTAAAATACAGTATAGGGTGTAATAGTCGCTATTAGCTAATTCCAGTTAAAAAAACTACACTATATTTATTATCTAAGTTTCTACTGTCTTTTGTTATTCACTGCTTCTAGATTTAAGGAAGAATCTACATCGCGGTATTTACATCTTCACTGTTTATCACAACTGTCTACCTCTTCTATGCTCTCTACGCACCATGGTACTTATAAAAATAGTAAACGTTTTTCAAATACTTCATAAACTCTTATTACTACTAAATTAGAAGCCAATAATAGTACATTACACAACTAGGGTGGTAATACAAAGAAAGGTCGAGATCGCAGAAGTTTGCGGCCCGAGCTGCAAGCGAGGCGATATGCGATCGAGGGCTTTCTTTATTACCTCCCGTGTTGTGTACATCATTTTATGTCTACACTTGGGCAGAAAGTGGCTTTTTCCGTACGCGATACTTTAATGTAAACATTAAGACGCAACCACAGGTACGGGTTTCTTAATATAGGCCATTTGCTTATCCTTCCTGAGCATATAATATTGTAGGGGAATTATACTATTATGATATGGATGTAGATAAATAAATTTAAAACATTGAGTTATTTTATTATGAAATAGTATAGGTTTTTAGTCGACCAAATAAACCTAAAAAGTTAACAACACCAAAAATATATCAAATATATCAAATCAAAAAAGGTACAGAGTTTAATCGAATTTCAGAAAACAAAAACAGTATATTTTTCTGTAGTTTTTGTGTAATTGAGTAGAAAATTCCAAAGCTCTACTCCTATTTTTGCGGTACTTCTCTGAATTTTCGCTTTAAAACTTAAGTACCTGTAAGTTCGTTGGCTTTACTTATTTAGTTATATTAACAAAAATATGTAATTTATAGGCTTTACTGGTTATGAAGATACTTATTACATTATTACCTACGGCCATGATCTAAATACAATGGCATTTAGAGAGCGCTACCAAAATAGGTTTTAAATACACAGTAGGTAAGTAATAATTTTAATATGTAGGTTTTATTACTTTGAAATCTAAACTATAATACTGACTATGTATGCAATTTATTTAATAGAATAACCTTTTTTATACTATAATGGATTTATGAATTTTCAGGTTCCTCAAGCGATTTCGGCTAATGGATGTTATCGCGGTCTGTCAAAGCGACACATACCTATAGTTAACGTTTGTATTACGACAGCCGCGGGTTGGACACAATAAGCTTGCAGACATGAATAGCAGGGAGGAGGTAAGAAACGGTGTCGATGCAACAGTGCGAAGAGAAACAGGAGATTACCGTACCTGTGTATTATTGTTGTTGACAACTTCCCGAATGAACCAGCATGAGTCAAGCCAAGCGATCATCATATGTCTAACGCCAGTATCTTTAAACGTACGATCGCAAAGCTCTCTCCTTTTTGAGTTGATCCTTTTATTATTCTAGACGTTGCATTTGCTAGGACGTTGCCCAATGACTGTAAGTTTGCGGTCGGAGCGTAGATACTGCGTTTCGGAAGGTACCTACTGGCATGCGACGATCGCGGTGCGCGATGTGGCGGAGTGCGCTGTCAGCTTTACTGGCCTCTTGGGAGAAGACATACATTTCTGCCATTCACGCTTTTATAGTACCTACATTGTGAATGACTGCTCCGCTCAGAGTACAAATATAACTTTACTATTAACTATGCTACGTTTTAATTGGTCCGCAATAACACTTCCAAAAGTCTGCAGTTCTTACGATGTTCGTGATAAGGTTTGTGCAATAGAATCACGATCAAATCGGAATACACGGACTAAAGAAAAATTGTTTCTTGTTCACAAAAGTTAACGACATACCTATTTAGTTTAATTTTCTACTGAGTATTACAGATCTGTATACAGCACTCAAAGTTGTTTTTGCTTGAAAAATTGCTGTACTTTAAAGCTAACCAGGCCTCAAATATGAAGGGCAGGAAAGACATATAAAAATCTAAACCTCTATGTGACCCATTAATATCATATCATAATAGCAAAGTACCTATACGTACTGTAAATGTCGTAAGTAAAGCAGAAGTTAGGAACATTTCGTTTGTGTTTTGTTTATTCTAGAACAAAAGCAATGTTTTTCCATTTTGCAAACTAATCTGCAAGAGCGCTGAATAATAAGGCACAATTATTAGTTAAAGTTTACGTTTACGTTTTCAGAGCTCTTGTTGTTAACTTTGTTGCATAATGAAAAACAGTGAATACACATAGTAACATATCACCGCGACAGTGTTGTGCCGTCCTATTATTGTTGAACTTGCAGTGCACTGTTCAGGTATATGCTAGTGCAAATTACAATTTTATTCGATGCACTGTAAGCGTAGCAGTCAAGTAAAAAATCGTCGCTATTGTAATAAATAAAGAGAAAAGTCATTCGTTTGTAGTAGAAACACTTATAAGCCAATTTTCCAGATTAAATTATCTTGTTGTGGGTTCGCTACTACGACTAACTCGTTTTCTTCTAGTGTTACTGGCTGCATGGTCAGGAAGGTATGTCTTCTCCCGTGCTGGGCGGCGTCGTGGTCGGGTGTCGGTGTGGCGGTTACCGATAGATGGTGGGCATGTGGTTGGAGTCGACGGAGGCGCTGTCCGGCAGCCCGAGCGGCGTGTGCGGCGTGCAGCTCGACTCGCTGCGTGACATCTGCGAGCCGTCCTTGCCGCCGCCTCCCTCTGCCCCCTTGTACTGCATCTCGTGCCGCCTCATTCTGCTCCTACGCTTAGCAACAGCATCTCAACACCCTACAAATGTCTTATCTGTAATGAAACGTCATACGACCCCCACAGCTGGCTCGAACCGACCCTCGGAATGGATGTAGCGGGCACGGTTTCGTAACACTCAAGGACAGTAAGGTAAACATAGAGAAGCATGCATGCCCTACCGCTAACATCTAACGCTAGTCCTCTAAGGGTACACGTATTCGAGTGACGTCACATCGTTTACATCTAAGCACTCTCAAAATCCACAATTAAGATCATGAAGTAGGAAAAGTAGGTATTGAGTTATTAGTGGTTGATACGTAAGGTTTCAATCGGTGGGTCACTGTGGATGCACTCACCGGGGCTGCGTTTGGCGATCTACGTACTGAACATTGGTTATTGCTGCGATGGGCCGTCAGGCAGCGAATTGACTGTACTGCGGCGCGGAGCGGGTCGGGGCGGCGGGGAGGAGCGGGCGACCGCGCCGCGCACAGCGCAACCCCTGCGCCCTGCGAGCTCGGATATCCGCACATGCGCGGATTCCAGCCAATCCATACCAATAGGCAAAGGACGTATCTACAGATGCCACACAAAGGTATACAGGACCTTTTTGACTAGCAGGATAGAACACTTTACTGACCTATTTCTACACTCAGCCCGGATAACTACACTCCTCTTTTCCCGGCTCACATCTTGAATGTATTCTTAAATCTAAATAATTACCATGCTCTACTTTTACGACTTACGAAATGTTGTCCAGTTGATGCTTCCATAACTTTCCAAGCGTTGGGTCGGAATGTAACGATAATTTGTGTAACAACTGCAAGCACTAGTACCAAACACATACATTGTACTTAATTAGCGATAGTTAAGTACCCTGTCATCATTCTCGTCGCAACTTACATACATATCAGATCACAAACGATACACCAGATGCAAGCGTCAGTTGGTAATGCAGGTTACTAGCAGGCAACTTAATGCAATTATTAATTCACACTGCGTAATGAGATTAGTTCTATTTTCACAGTTCAGCAAAGCGCAAGGGTAGACAGACAGTGAATCATCGATTGATTGAACTAAAAAATAGCAATACATTTTTTTTAAATGTAGGTACCATTGTAATACGGTACAGTAACACAAAGGCTCGAGTATTTGGACAGAAAGATAAAAACCGAAAAAAACAGAAAAGCATCCATGCTTAATTCTGCTATTTTCTGGAATGTGGATGGTGCATGATACTTGCGAATACCTGAACCATGAAACAAAGATTTAGTGCCACTGCCAATGGATCAAGATTTGTTTCAATTAACTTTGAGCCTTAATCCGGTGCAAACAGGGTCTATTATTACTACCTAGTTTGATAGAAACATAATTATACGGAAGCTATGTAAAAACTAACGTTACATTTTCTTCTTCATTTATGACTGAAATTAATTTAATGCAAGACCCAAAATGATTAGTTGCTTTAATTTAGTTGATTACTGTGAAGCCAATGTGTGTAAATGACACCGTATAATTGTGAATTCCGTTAGTTTAACGCGCGAGATTATAAACTGACGGATGGGTTAGGTTTAGTTAGTTTATAATCTCCCGCGTTAGATTATAAACTAAACAGTCGTTTACGTGACCTATATATAAGGTCCTAATTTATTAGTTGCAGATATTTCAACACATTATACTTTACATTAAAATAATTAACTTTAAATAGAAATTAAGAAATCTTTTCATATAACTTTTTTGATTTCATTTACCTAACAAAAAAATTAATTATAATTTCGTCTAAAAAAATCACCATGTGCGTTATCACATGTCACATAACACTATCTGTCATGTCAACAATTGTTTGTCGTAAATGTCGTAACGTAACGCTTCGGCGGGAAAACTGCAAATGTCATTAGGATGGGATTTATCGACGTGAAGTGGTCAGTTACAGTTAAGTGGTACGTAAAAGAGCAACTAGAATCTGTTCAATGAGTTTTCATTTAGTAATCACATTAACAGGGTGAAAACAACGCAAACCCTATAATGTTTCATGATTTAATATACTCCAGAGACCGAGTACTATCAGCTGTAAAAATATCTGCAACTAATAAATTAGGACCTTATATTATAGACTTACCCTTGACATGAGGGTACACCATCCATGTCGATGCACCCTGGGCTGACGTCGCTGGTGGAGGCTCGCCATGCTCGGGGCTCGCCTCCCGGTTCGCAGGCTATCCCTCCGGAGCCCACATCACTGTCTATAGATTCATCTACGGGAAATTATCAATATTTGATTGACGTCTTTCTAATATGGCAGTATATTAGTGTATAAGATGGGTCATTCTTCAGAAATATGTCTGCGACTTATTCCTCTGTCTCCATACATTTAGTATGAAAAAGGGCCAGAGGAATAAGGTGACCCCAGACATATTTCCGAAGAATAACCCGGATACGCCCTGATTTTAGCCATTTATGTTACAGGAGTAGTTGAGCATCCGAAGATGGTTATAGGATACATTTTATTCGACTGCGGTGAAGTAAATTGAGTTTATTATTTTCTTTCCATCACGAACGAGTATTTTTTATTTCTATAAATAAGAATGAACGCTAACCTCTTCGAGTACCGAGACGAGATAGGTTGATCCAGTTATCACACTCCGTGATGCTCTGTATGGAGTGCGGCTTCGTCAACTGTGCACTGTAAGCCTTTTTCAGCATGTTCTGTGCAATTATATTCTGTTAAAGAGGTAATACACGCTTACAAAGTTGTTGACAGCTTTTTTCTTTACGCATTTCAGCGCGCGCCATAAGGTGGCACATGTTTAAATTTGTAAAAGGATATTTCAAGAAGGATCACTGTGGATGTAAAATTCGCGATGTGTAGTTATCTTTTCCTATTAATTTTTAATGGCAGCGCGCCATTACAGCGCGTGTCATTCGAATGAGAATTTATTGACAAGTGCACTACAGATGCCGCGTCTCGTAACCCGTCACTGTCCCTGACTGTGCCCTGCAGGAATTGCAATTACACTGGATTAATAATATAACTTACCTATGTACACATTTTGCGCAAACCAAAAGTTTGCGCGAGGAAAAATTCGCAAAAACTAGATCAATAATGTCCTCGCTTTGAATATTTCAACAACAACTCCTATGACCCATGAAATGCACGACACACTACTGACTTGCAATAATATTTTTACCTAAAATATGGGATCACCCTTAAGTTATAGAAATGTGAATCAATTAAACCCTCAAAATTTGTTCACAATATTTTTTGAATCATCTCTTTTATACGAAGGCGTTGAAAATGTTGGAGAATACTTTTATTTAGGTAGGTACCTGATAATCGTTTACAATAGGCGCGCGAGTTGAATGCATTCGCAGAATGAGGTGAATGATCGCCCCGCCCGCCGCACGAATACTGTGCGCCTAATCGCACACCCGCTGCCGTCCTAGTCTAAAAGGCGACTTTTTGCTAAGGAAGTTCATAGTAAAAAGTAGACTAGGACGGCAGCGCAGTATGGCGGAATTATTGATAAATGAATTCGACAAAAGAGAATTTCTTCTTCTTTTGTAACTGGTTATAAAACTCAGTTACATAGGCGGCCGAAATGCACGAATGTTAGTCGCCGTAGCTAGTCGTGTTACACACCGATACAAACGCACAAGTGAAACAACACGCTGACAATTTCACGACCACTAAAAAGACTATATGACCGACTACATAATCTTGTTGCCTCCAGCTAGTCCCTACCCTACGGAGTGCGCTTTGCTCCAAGCAGGGCTCGGAACCGGTATTTTGCAAAAACCCCGAAACAGCCCAATATTTAGAATTATTTTATGCTTTTTACCCGACTGCGGCGAAGCCCAAAGGAGGGTAATGTGTTTGACCTGTATGTATGTATGTATGTATGTCCGTTCCTGTGTCCGCTCGTAACTACTCAACGGCACAACCGATTTTGACATCATTGGATTCGTCTTGATGGCGCGAGTGTCACTGGGTATGAAGTTCGTTAAAATAAACAAAATGGCGGATTTTATGCACTTTTAAAGTGCACCGCGGTCGGATTTTTTTTAGTAAAAATATTTATATAGGGCTACTGAGAGATGTACTTAAGTAATGACTTCATATTATTAGATCTTCCGATTAAAAAATTAAATAATAAACCAAAGAACGAAAAGAACGGAAAAATACCGGTATTTCTGTATGGAGAAAATACCGGTATCCGACCCTTGGCTCCAAGGTTTGGAGCTTGGAAGGGATGCCGAAATCATCCTTTCTCTTTTTAAATTAACTGAAAAAAACATGTAGGTAGTTATACGATGTAGATATATGTGTTAAGTTAAGTGTTTACTTGATTTTTGTGAAAAGTACGATTATCTACGAGTATGGGCAAATTAACACAATTTTTTTTTATCGAAGCGCCTTATTATTTTTGTTTATTGACTTTACTTAATCAATTCACGACCGAGGCAGATATCGAATCGGTACCGGTTCATAGATCTATGCAATACCTAAATACCTACGGTAAAATCGTACAAGTGTATATGCAATAAAAAAAACAGTGCGAATACATAACAGATACATAAAAATATACTTCTTAATTCTTAATTTCTTCAGCTGGCAGGTAATGACATTAGTAGTAGCCACCTCGCTCCAAGCTCGATCTAAAATGCAACTGTCAGGTCGCCAAAATCTGATCCATAATATAGTATCGCATTTTATGACGAACGCTGGGTTAAAATATTAGATATTACACACCTTACCTATAACTATACTCGTAAGCCTACCTATTCAGAAATACGACTTGTTAGGTACCGTAAACTAAGGTTTTTATGATCGCGTACTGGACAAACTATGGTCCAAACTGGTATAGCTCCTCTACACGATGGGCCATCGCTGGCCCAGCGAGATGGCCATGCGATGGTTGATGTCCACACTATAGAATGGGCCATCGTGTAGGTAGATGCGTACCGCCATCGCTGGCCCACTACCTTTGATTTGCGGCCGAAAAACCGACACCGACGCCATCCCACGACCGTCACCACTATGCCCTCCACACGCTGGCCCATCATAGTGGACCATCACGATGGGCCATCGTGTAGAGGAGCCATTATGCACTCTAGTGTAGACAATTGCCCACTTATTTATTTTCAGCCATATTTATGGTTGTACGTTGTTTTGCCTAACAACTTTTTGCCTATTTTCGTTTTGCCTAATTTCATTTTGACTAATATTGTTTTGCATAATTATTCATTTTGCCTAATTTTTATTTGAGTGAAACTCGTTTTGTATAATCCTTATTTTACCTAAATTTATTTCGTCTAATATTGTTTTGTCTAATTTTTAGTTAGTATAATCTACATTTATATAATGTTTGTTTAACATAATTATTTTTTGTCTAACATACATTTTGCATAATTTTGTTTGTTCTATACTTATTTCGTATAATGTTTCATTTAACCTAACCTAACCTACTTTTCTGACCGCAATTCGTTTTTGTTGGGGGACGCAGTTCAAACCTAACCTAACCTACTTTTCTGACAGCAGTTCGGTTTTGTTAGGGGACGCAGTTCAAACCTAACCTAACCTACTTTTCTGACAGCAGTTCGGTTTTGTTGGGGGACGCAGTTCGAACCCTAACCTAACCTAACCTAACCTAATTGAACTTATGGTTTGAGTTTTTTTTAATGCGGGGGGCTTCGCCCCCCGAGCCCCCCTTGTGGGGGGCTCCGCCCCCCCGTCCCCCCTTTTCGTTCTACGCCCTAATAATTTACCCAAGCAGAGTGGCTTTATGGGCTGCTGTAAAAATATTATTTATGGTTTTGTATAATATTATTAGTATTAGACGCAGTTCAAACCTTACCTAACCTACTTTTCTGACAGCAGTTCGTTTTTGTTGGGGGACGCAGTTCAAACCTAACCTAACCTACTTTTCTGACAGCAGTTTGTTTTTGTTGGGGGACGCAGTTCTAACCTAACCTAACCTACTTTTTGCTTAATGTAACCTTTGTATTGAGTTTTTAGACAAAAAAAATTTAGTTAAAATGATATTCGGCTATATAATTATTAGTTAAAATAAGAATCGACAAAGTAAGTTTTAGATAAAATAATATTCGACAAAACAAGAGTTATGCAAATGATAATTTAGGTAAAACGAGTTTCGACAAAACAATAATTATGAAAAATGAATTTATACATATTGACTTTAGACAAAAAATTCATTATAGTAAAAGTTGTTAGACAAACTGAAATTAGACAAAAAATTTTTAGACAAGTCAAGGGAATACCCATATTTATATGATATAGTATTTATTCAATTGTTGCGAATGATTCACACGACTAAAGCCAAAATTAGCGCGGCTTGTATGTACACAAGCGAATTCTTCATAGATTGAACCATACCTAGTTGAGGGCATTGGACCATAGATAATTACCTAAGTTTACAGTACCATTATATTGTACAACCTTTTCGAGATATCTTACAAAACGGTCCAATCACGGTACTACAGCCTTCAGCTAGGCTTCATTCAGGCGAAGATAACCCCTCATTCCGATGTTACGACCATTATACTCACCCTGTAATGTGTGTCCGGTATAGAAGGTCTACTGTGGCGCCATCTCGTCGCCATACGCGGCAGCTCACATAGGCCGTGGTGCGACCATGATGTATTCAAACCCCGCACCCCTTCCACCGCTTCGGCGATCTAAATAATAAATCCTTAGCACAGACAATACTTAAAGCAAGACTTATTATTTGTTTTGCAGCCCTTACTTACATCGATAAGCGTGTCTATTTAGGTGTTTCATACATTTAAAGCTCGCTCTATATTCCTATGGATAGAACACAAGCGTGGTAAGCAACACGTTTGTGTTCTCCCTAATGGAATCTTCAAACTTGTCGTGAAGGGTTTATAATAGTATAAACCGCTTATGATAAGTTCGGAGATCAGGTTCTCTAGGTTACTAAGAGAATAGGTAGGTATAGGTACTTGTTAGTTTTAAGAACAGTGGCAACATGGTGAGGCGTATATTGAACTATTATATTTCTATGGGTTTGCTTAATACGAGTACATTTCAATACATTGAACTGAACATATTTTTGTCCGAAATAGGCAGAGGACCCATAATCGAAAACAATGTTTGTAAATATAACCAACCACAATACATAAAAACGGCTGAAATGATATAAACCATTTTTGGTGCACAGATAGCCAGACATCATTTTAGTTAGGCATAAACAATATGAAAAGCTTCTTCACTGGAAATCAAATGGTTCAACATTCAAGACTATTCTCTCGTGCGTCTAATCGGCCATTCTCACGAAGTATGACTGCGTCTAATTGCCGCGTCTCCATACATTTAGTATGAAAACAGCGTCGCGGTAATTAGGTGACCGCAGACATACTTCGTGAGAATGGCCGTAATCCATTACATACGTATTTTCAAACGTTGGAAACCAATATACAACATTAACTTCCATTTGGGATTGCGACCGTCGGATAACAACTAACCTCTCTCTTTTGTTCGGCCTCCGCTTCGATAGCGCGCTGGTGCAGTAACTCTATGTCTAGTTTCCGGTCTTCCTCGGCTTCCCGTGCTTGGGATTCCTTTTCCTGTTCATATTTATATGTGAATGTGCAAACAAGATAAGCATATGTAAAGGCTGACCAAAAATATGTTAGGTTGTCAAGACGGCTCTATTTTTAAACTATACACCGTGGGTACGAGTAGCCCGACAAACTTTAACTATAGATTCTAACAACTATTAGGAGTAAAAAAAGTTAAGTGATTTATATTCGAAAAACGCTGACTTTCAGAGATATTCATTCTCTTTTAAATGAAAACTCCCAAGTGTGTAATAAGCCCTAATAAAAGTGACTAAGATAGTTTTACTAATTTTTTTAAATCCTTTAACTAAACAGCAATTAACCTTCGCAGTATTTGATGGTAAGCTACTACGAGGCCAAAAAATTACCTTTCATTTCCATTTTAGCTTTTTTTTTCTTTTTGATAACTTTTCCTCCAGTAAGGACATGTTTATAACGAGGGGCTGAATTTACTGATTTATGGTGTTCCATAAGACTATTAATGTAAAATGACAAAATTCAACCTATGTTGATATAACGTTATTTATTTGTAATACCATCAGGAATACGTGGTTAAAGTTTGTCGGGTAACTCGTACCCACGGTGTAATACATATGGCAACAATCGGTATAGTTCGAATAATCCGTCGTAATTTCATGTCAAGTAGGAATAACAGTTAGTTTAAGGTGATTCGATTCTGTCGATTTTCCATACAAACATAAAGACGATCGTCGGATCGTCGTTTGCTCCACGTCAGTTATGTTTGAATTGTGTTTAATTTTATAGCTTGATTGATAATTTTTTAGCAAAAAACGTTTGGTTTCAAATGAGGATAATAGATGGCGTTGACCTTAAACGGCATATTGCATGTTAATTCTGGTTCTTTCATTAATCGTGGTTGAAATATGCTTTATTTTATAGCTTGATACGTTTTGTATTCGCAAAACAGCATGAGAAGTAGAGACCGGATTTGAATTACCGATCTCAATATTAATATGGATATGACTGGTATAATTTATTATTTTTTCTACACACAATAATGTAACTTATCGGAACAAAAAGTAAAAACCTTTTTGGAAGCTTTTGTAAATATTGGGCAATAGTTATGGTGATAATAAATAAAAAATCGTTTGTTAATTTTGGAAATAGTTTTCTTTTTAAGTTTTTCTTCTTTAATATTTCTTCTGCACAATGCACATTACCTAAAAATTAAGACCTTATATAACCAACATGACATGTATTTAACAAATTGCACTAGTGATATCCATATTAATATTGAGATAGCTACTTCAAATCCGGTATCTAATGAGAAGTATCGAAAAACTAAAAATTTATAAATTTTGAGCAATTTAAAGTTTTGTTTCGAATTATGGTAATAGATGACGCTGACGCATCAATGGTCGATTGCATGTTTTTGGGACTTTTCGTGGATTGTTAATTCTCTTTTCGTTTGTACAGAGAACAGAACAAATTAATAACAAGAACACCTTAAATACCTGTCAGTTCTGATGTTAACTTCGTAATTTTATTGAACGATTTTTGGTATTTCGTGTGGGTAATACTTACTTAATTAATATATGTCCTTCAAATTAAAGGAACTACCATGATGACCCAGACATCTCATGATGAGACAAAAATCAAATACGTTGCCAGTGTAAGAAGTGAGTTACAGTGAAATTCCGTAATATGGCCGTATAATAAATTTAGCAATACCTTTTGCATTTGACGTTCGTGTTCGATCTTCTGCTGCTCCAATTCTTCTTCAGGTATGGGCGGAGTCTCATCACCGCTAGATGTGTGCTTCGCCCCTGGATTGGTTAGAAATCGACATTACTTAAAAAAACACGTATCTGATATGGACTCAAGGTAAAAACGCAGTAAGTATATATAAAGTTCCTATGTTACTTTTGACATTTTTCTCTACGACGTTTTTAGATACGAGGTTTTTTCAAAGTAGTGACGAAATTAAAATAGTAACTTTAGATCGTACAGATTTTAAATAAACTTCTTTTCTATGGACTATACAATAGCTAAGAGCCTTTCACACTTGCGATTTGCTAGCGAGCTGCGGGCGAGTTAGAAGCGAAGTTTCATACAAATGTCGCTCATGGCGAACTCGCCGCGACTGGTTTTGTATGGAAACCCGTAGATCGTCCGCAAATCGCAAATGTGATAAAGTTCCCGATTACATCACTATGTTTTGATGTCCCCGGAAACACTTAGGTATGCCATAGGTACTATAGAGTCTGTGTCATCCAACTATAATAGTATTTTATGCAACAGTTGTATAAGTAGGCTCAAAAAATACGAATGGCGCCAGTTGCGATACGAGCCGCCGTGGCGCCGAGTATCGCAAATAGAGACGCCATAAGTGTTTTTTGACTTAATTATACAACGTTGCATACAATACTTTTTCTTCGACTAGGTTTTAAAATACAAAACTATTAATTAAACATAGCTCGCAAACAAGGCAAATACGACATATGACTGACAGTATGTGTCTATGGTAAACTTTTTTTTAATTTGAAGTACACTCGCTAGTGACACGCAGTGACGGTTTAATTTTTTTTTATGTTGGCATCAATGAATTTATTTCGGAAAGTTTTGTTTTTCTTAAAAACCGTAGGAATTTAATTGTTTGTTAAGTTGGTAGTTGTGCATTTTTGTTGTAAAGTTAGAATTGATTGCTTAATCCTTGACCTAAGTTTAACCTACAGTTAGAAGTCTGTGGCTGCTAGCAGTATCGTAATGTGACTATAACGACACTAGTGCTGTTATGGGGAATAGAGTATAGACTTCTCTGAACTCATATTATGTATGTTTTTATATTAGTGTTCGTGACCAAGTAAAAGACAGATAAAAGTACAGAGGAGTAGAAAAAAAATATAGCTTATTATCGCGACCTCATTTGATTTAACAGATTCATGGAAAATATAGTTTGTGTTTCTACTCGGAATACAACTTACGAGAGTTATTATTCTCATCAAACTATTCCGTCAAATTTAAGGATGAGAATAGGGTATTTGACAACAATCAAAATAAATTCATTAACTCTAACCAGTAAATTACGCTTCCAAAACAGCCCGGATAAAATCATTCAAACTTATTTTCGTGCCATCAACGATTTAACAATGACGAAAACTAAAAATAAGGCACCATGTTGAGCATGACGTCACAAGCACGTCACAAGATAGTATTTCATACTAAACTGCATACTTTCGGAGCGTTTTGACACTTCATAAAAAGAAGCTGATTTGAACTGTCATCAAGTAGCCTATTTAAAGATATTTTTTGTATGTATGTACGAAAACACTTAAAAAGAACCGGACAAGTGCGAGTCGGACCCGCCCACCGAGGGTCCCGTTCAAATACGGTAAATAACGACTATATTTTGTATGATTTAATTACAAATGTATATATAGTTTTCAGATTTCTCCCTTTACTTGTAGTATGTATAAGATAGTATTATTTGCCAAATTTGATAGTTCTAGGTCAATAAAAATAAGGTACCCTATAATTTTTGACTCCCTTGAGGCTGTCGAAGTATATGTTTTTTGTGGCATAAACGGCCGTAACTTTTTTTTACGTTACCTAACTTACTAGAAGTTTGATTTTTTCACAGCTTCAAGGGACTGTAGACCTGAGTACGAGTATATGGTTTTGTTTTCAACTCGATACCTTCACGCGTTCCCGACATAAAGGGTCTTGATAGACGGACGGACGGACGTACAGACCGATAGACGGACAACAAAGAGATCATATAAGGGTTCCGTTTTTTCCTTTGAGATACGGAACCCTAAAAAGCTTGCAAAATAGCGAACATATCCCAGGCATCATAAGGCATGTCTTCCAGTGAACCTTTGCGTAAATGAGTGACAAATACGAATACTAACGGTATCTCAGTATATATATGGTACTTATATGTATAGTTTTTAGCGATTCCTTCTGCATGTATAGATACTCGTAGGTGCTGGATCAGATCACAAGAAATTATTTACGTTTTTATATTCCCATTATGTAAGGAAAACTCTTGAAGTGTTCTCATATAAATTTCATCAAAATTGTTTTTAAACATTACCAAAAATGAGACAAGTTTAATTAAAGAGCCTAATAGTCTTAGTATAGCAATCTACCCGGCTAAGCTAAGTTTTCACCTCGATTGTATACGGCGTCATGGACACCAGGTTCATGCATCATTGATTTTAGGCAAAACTACTTTTGACCGACCTGTTCAGTTACAACTACTTTTGACTCGTTAAGACTTTTGAGTACAACCCGTGTGTGTACCTATAATATTTGAAGAGTTCCCTCGATTTCTCCAAAATCTTACATCAGATTTTCTTATAGTTGCAAAGGGACCATCGCGAAGATATACACTTTCAAACAAAAAATTAAATTTGCTAAATAAGTTCAGCTCAGCTGTCTTCGAATAATCGCGTAACAAACATACAAAAAAATATAAACCGACAGATTGAGAAACGTCCTTCTTTTGAAAGTCGGTTAAAGTAAAAAGTTTGTCAAAATGGGAATGTTGATAAAATCGCGCGATAGTTTAGTTAAAATAAAATCGGAGTTATTAAATAAAAACTATTACGGATGTGCTTGTACTTTCAAATATAACCGAACATAATTATTTATATTTAACACTTTTGAATTAGTAAAACATATTTGTCACTGCAACGGGTATATGTTTCAACTCGAGACTCCTAGTAGGTAACTACCTAATATATTCCTACACGGCATCTCTGTATAGCACTAAAGTATTTAAAAGTACCGTAGTGACCCCTAAGTTCGCCTAGGGTGCCTATCTTTGCCTAGTTGATTTTCCTAAGCTTGCTTTACGACAAGCTACACTTAAAACTATTATCAAGTAATGTATAAGTACCTACTGAATATTTAATAGTTTTATGTGCAGCTTGTCTTAAAAGATTTTTAAGAAAATCAACTAGGCAAAGATAGGCACCCTAGGCGAACTTAGGGGTCACTACGGTACGAGTAAGTACCTAACTTTCAAAATTACGAGTATTCTACGGTTGGGAGAAAAGTCACCATTAAAAAATATAGAGTTAATTAGTGCATTTCTAGTTTTTTTCAGTCTTATTGGTTATGATGCTGATTTCTACAATTTGATTGGTGTGTAGGATGAAAGACAGCGATACGGACTTCATGCAGCAAACAAATTAGTAAGCAAGTACCTATTGAGGCGAATAAGCATTAAAGCCAAACAAACCATTATTTTAACAAGGACACCAAAAAAGAACGTAAGTTTTTTGCATGAATACCGTATACTACCTCCCGTCGTAGTCGTCGTAAATAACTCACATATGTAGGTAGGTATGTTACTTTATCCAATACCAAAACACTGAATTAAAAAATCTATTAACGAAATAACAAGCTAAACAAAGAACGTATTCTTTCTTACCGGTAGGCGGATGGTACGAAATCCAAAATTGGTGAGCCAGTTTTACACAATTGTCACCCGAAAAGTTGACACTAAAACTTTCTGAAGTGACTCTATGGTTAATCCAAAGCGTAGACTGAATCGTGTATCTATAAACCGTGAAATTTATTCATAGATGTTTATTTTCATGGTTATGTGCAGCGAAGTTATGTACGAAACCGTTTTGGGCGCGAGCCAAAACATGCCGCTGCCGAAATCTTACGACCCAAGCAAGGTAACTGAAAGAAACGTTGAAAGACAGCGTTATGGTTCATTAGAATATTTATTTACGCTAGCATGGTTAATTATAATTATTTAAATTCCTCTTAGATAGGTACGTAGTGTCTCGGAGTGAGATGGGTTGACATACCTAGTAAGGCACAAAATCTCGAAGGCGAGAAATTTACTTCGTAAACAAATTCATTACCTAATCGTTACTTTATTATGAAACATATACCTAGTAAATTATAAACTAAATTTGTTAAATTGTATCTCCGACAATATGTTTTGAGAATAAAATAAAAGACGAGGAGGATGTACGAAAAGTAATTTCGGAAACACGTCCCAATGTCCCAATCAACAAACTCAGAAAGTTTTCTAAAAGGACAATATCGCTTTCTGGCCAAGTGTAGACATAAAATGATGTACACAACACGGGAGGTAATAAAAAAAGCCCTCGATCGCATATTTACGTCCCTCGCTTGCAGCTCGGGCCGCAAACGTCTCGGCCTCTATTTGTATTACCACCCTAGTTATGTACCTATAGTGTCTATAATACCTATACACTAATGGACCCGATTGCGAAGGAGAAATAAGTTAATGTCAATTTCTACGGTTCCGTACCAAAATGGTAAACTAAATATTTTTACTAAAAAAACCCGACCGCGGTGCATTTTAAAAGTGCATAAAATCCGCTATTTGTTTATTTTAACGAACTTCATACCCAGTGACACTCGCGCTATCAAGACGAATCTATTGATGATGTATCATTTATCAAAATCGGTTGTGCCGTTGAGTAGTTACGAGCGGACATAGGAACGGACATACATACATACAGGTCAAACACATAACCCTCCTTTGGGCTTCGCCGCAGTCGGGTAAATACATACAGGTCAAACACATAACCCTCCTTTGGGCTTCGCCGCAGTCGGGTAAAAAGGAACCCTTATGGTGCGACTCTGTCTGTCTGTCCGTCTAAAACAAAAGTAAAAAAGATTTTTTTTCCGTCCAATAAGCTCTGGTTAGCGGTTTTTAACACTATTCCAAATTTCAAGTCGATATCATCAGTAGATCCTGAGATATCTTGCTGTGACAGACGGACAGACAGACAGACCGACAGAGTCTCACCATAAGGGTTCCTTTTTTACCACTTTGGTACGGAACCCTAAAAACGAGACAATTATCCCTGTATTAACAGAATATTATGTATTCAATTCTGAGACTTTCAAATAGCCGATTTCATTAATTTTCACTAAAATGTATTAAATGTACCTATGTAATTTTTTTTTATTTATCGCAATCGGAATCTATAAATTATTTTGTAAATTAGCGCCTTGTATTTTAATAAATGATGACACTAAGCCATAAACCATAAACTATTTTAGTATGGATTCAATCACGCTTGCCAGCATGAAAAATATTTATTTTATGAGGTAAACTATAGAAAAGAAGTATTTTAAATGTATTTAGCCGCGGTCACCGCTTTTACAATTTACATTGTAAATTCAATTGCGGTCCATAGTAAGACTATTTATATTTAAAGTCAACGCCATAATCAGAGGAAGTAGTTTGACAGTTCCACAAGCACTAATGTTGCCAGTGTTAGGGCAGTGATGTTTTGTCGATATAATAAAAATAAAGAAATACGTTAGACACAGAATTTGTAATATTTCATAAAATATATATTTTTTTCTTGATAAATCCCATTTATCTTGGGTAAATAAAAATATTCATGTATTATTAAAGAATTCGTTTTTAACGTGTTTTAAACGTATCGTGATGACATGTTAATCTACATCCTTAAAGATTAGCATCATCCGCTATTTTGTTTTGTTTATGATATAAGGATTACACGTTTCATGAATTTATTTTGTCTTTATAGACCTATTTTGATGCGTGCAAATTATTGTCGATAACGTTTTATCGATATTTACCTATCGCTATTTAATTTTCTGTGAGCCAGGCAACATTTTTATCTGTCAAACTAGTTTGATTATGGCATTGACTTTAGATGTTTAATTCCAAATATACATTATGTGTGACAGCTAGCTGCAATAGGGAATATGCATGATATTTTTCATCACACTTGCTCGAAAATGGTGTCATTACACGTAGCTTTTGCGGGCCGTAAATGACCTATTACGCCCTAGGGCGTAATGGTTTTCTTTTTAAATTTGAAACGCTGGTTCTGTTTTACTCTTATTTGTCATGTTCAAAGGAAACGCCAACGTACTTTTTTAACTTTTATTACTGAAATATTTATTTAAAGAGAACTGTTATTGCAAATACATGTAAACAAATATTTCTGTAACATTAATTAAATTTTTAAATAGTGCATTTCAGTATTTTGCAAAAATAAAATCAACCATTTTAAGTCTTTACCGCTATGGTTTCCGAACGTGACGTGAATTCGCATTGTCTATGGATAATGTCACTGTCAGTTTTACAATTTTATTTAGGTTAAGTAAGGTTATTTTAATCAGATTTCCTCACAAGTGTGATGAAAAACATTGTGTGTGCCACGGGCGGTAAAGGAATTACAAACTCGTGTTATTAAAGCCCTCGGCTTCGCCTCGGCCTTGTAACAAACACTCGTTTGTAATTCCTTACTTACCGCCCTTGATACACAATGTACTATTTTATTTACTTTAATAAAAGCTCGTTCATATAAAAAACAGTAGGAAAAAAATATTTTTCGAATAACTATAAAATTAACCAAGATATAACACAACAAAGATTTATCTCTATCTTTTTCTCGCAAAACAGAATATAGTATGGAGATTGTATGGCGGCCGTGTACTATGACGTCATAGTCCATATCGGATCTCTCTCTAATTGCTATCTGATTAGTGCTTTAAAATGTTTATATCTTCCGTATTTCTCGGTCGATTTTAATTTTATTTTGACTGAATGTCATCTTTTTTACGGTATTTTCATTAATTGTTAAGAAATCTCTTAAAAAAAAATCATGCATATTCCCTATTGTACGAATGCTACCGAAGTAACTTTTATACAAATTGTATGTAGAATATGTCAAGGATATTGTTTTTGCCATTTGAGTCTGGCTAATGAAAGATGAGACTAGTAAATAGCGGCAAATTTAAAAAAAAATCGGGTTGCAACACTGTTTATAGGGTGACAAAAACTGTAATGATACTTGGGCTGATTTTTATTTTGTTGTCACTTTTTTAATGCTACCGATTTTAGTGAAAATTGGTAAGTCCATAGTGTTTATTAAAGTGTTAGTGTTTATTTATGATATATTCACTGCCCACATTACCCACGGAAAGAAAAGCAAAAACAATTCAGTAAGTGTTTTCGGAAACTGTTACATTCTTATGTTGCATATTGGGTATCAAAATCAGTACAGCATACTATTCTCAGAAATCTAATGACGTTTGACGTTTGTATAATGTCGCCATTTAAAAATTTTTGAATAGATCTCAGTCTCATCTTTCATTAGCCAGGCTCTAATAAATAGAAAAACGCCATTTCCTATTTACAAACTTTATTTTTGAATATAGCAACTACGTGTGTCATGTACTACGTCAGAGGTTAAAAACACGAAAAAAAAGTAAAAGACTGTCTATGGTTGACGCCTTGATTGACGCTAGTTGAAGATTTTTCTTCGGGTTTACGGTTTTCTATCGTTTTAGTAATAATTTTAACAAATTATAATCGATGTTTTAACTATTTTAATTAATTTCTGAATTACTTGTACAAATGCTTTGCCTCATAATCAATTTAGAGCTTAAAGATCGTGATCGGAGCAGTTGCATACCAATTATGTGCGTCTTTTATAATTTTACATGTGCGTGAATGAAATGTCAGAAATATTACGCATTTACGTAGATTTCTAACTTTTTTGACCATGTAATGCCCCGTGAACGGGAATATTTAGGTTTGTTTCGCCGTGAAACAAATGTACAATTAGTTGTAATGAAACGAACAAAGTGTAGTGTCGGTTGGTAGGATTTGACAGCCGGCAGGCTCGTCGCGAGTGACTTACGGTTGGCTCCCTATAAAAATGAACAGTCGTAGTAGTGTAAATGAAACGAATTTGGTGAATTTCTCGGCGGATCTTTCGACATTGAATCAATTGGAAGCAAAAGACGGCTTGCTGAGTTTCCCTTTCGATCATATTTACGCATGCCACTCGGAGAGCTCGGATCGCAGACCAACCCTTACGCTCGACAAAGAGGTTGAAATCACAACGCACTGCGTTGTTGCCGAAGACAAGGAACTGGTTGTTGGTAGAGGTCCAGATGTGACCAGGCTCACTGAGCAGTTGTCAGCCTCTGAGAGCCAAAACAAGCGACTGAAGGACCTTCTTGTTTACCATTTGGATCTAATACAGCAACAGAACGAACTCATCACTAAGAGGGATAAGTTGTACCAAGCCTTGAAACAGGAGAATGAGACAGTAAGTTGAATACTTGTAGTAGCTTTATAACTTATCGTTTGCATTCAGCAAGTAAGAGAAATTCTGGTGAAATGAATGTTTTTGCCAACTAAAATGGATAAATTTAAGTTGTATAAAATGCAACTAAGGTGTGTGTTTTATTATTTATAATATTTTTTATTATGCTTTGCGAATTACTAGTACTTGCCAGGCATACATTTAATACAAGTGACCATAATATTGGTCATAAACAGATGTCGGCCCTCTGTCTTAATTCAACCAGTTTGATAACACAGAGTGTTTCTGTAATGATTATCAATTCAAGAAATCAGTCCAATTTCTTAAGCTATTTTTCGTGGTAAGAGGTTATGATTTGTAATTTTTAACACAACTTGGACTGTCGCTAGTGAAAGCAAGCATTTAAAGTTAAACATTTTAATAGTCATTCATTTCTTTTTTATAGATTTGTGTTATAACTGTATTATTAGCACAACTTTTATTTCCATCTTATTAATATTATGTAATGGTAACAATGTCAAATTAATATTGCCACAATGACAAACAACATTACTCTCTTGTTTGCAAACAAACTATAATATGTAATTTCAAGTGTAATTAATAGATGGCGCTGTACTGCACACTATTGATTAACTGCATGCAAAGCACCTGACTAAATTATTGTTTGATACATCAGTATGATAAGCAGCAATCCAGTTATGTTCATTTTTATGGAAATATAAATATTGATACCGAAAATAATATGTTTTATTAACTGGATTTTCTTGATCATAAAGATCTCAAATTTTATAGTTATGATTACTAATTTAGTCAATGCTTATGCATATTTCTATTGCATAATATGGCTTAGTTAACATGTCTCATGCACTTCTTAAATAGTCTCATATAATGTTATTTGACATTGATACAATAAACTGCTGCCAGCAAAATGATAAGATT
The DNA here is from genome assembly GCA_947034925.1 of Eudemis profundana. Taxonomy (NCBI): domain Eukaryota; kingdom Metazoa; phylum Arthropoda; class Insecta; order Lepidoptera; family Tortricidae; genus Eudemis; species Eudemis profundana. Next base: position 37,495,420 of record OX344794.1, read on the forward strand.
GGTTTTTATATGTAAATGATGAATGGATTGTTTCATCTCTTCTCTCAATTCTTAAAGACAGTATTGTATTATTTGACATTATACTTAGCCTTGGAACAAAATCCATTACAAGATAGGGCTGCCATACGCCTGGGTTCCCCGGATTTGTCCTAGTTTAGAGAATGTCCGGGCGGGGTTTTAATTTGTTGTCCGGGTTTACTACTCGCGGTCCGCGGGAGCTAATGCACCCTCCCCCTCGGGCGAAAAAAAACTGCCTTGCTGTGGACGTGTCCGGGTTTTGAGCTCCGGGGAATTACGCTTTTTGTCCTAGGTTTGAAATTTTGGAGATGGCAGCCCTATTTAAGACCATAGTTATACATCAGAAGTTCCAATTACAAAAAAGTAGGGATGTAACGATACATAGTTTTGCGGATACAATACCGATACATTGTAGTTAATAATCGGCGATACCAATATCTTACTTAAATAATGAAGTATGAACTTCAGATATTTGAATGTCCTTATTATAACTAAAACTTGGCTATATTTAACAGAGTCAACCTTGAAAGTGTAAAATAAAAATAAATAAATAGTCAACTCGAAATTCAAACATTTTTTTTATTAAGAACCAAAGATTTTATTAACATAGTAATTATCATTGCACAAGGTAATAGACCAATACATAAATTAAGTCAAAAATTGAAATTACTTTTTGCAGGTTTTTTTCATACAGCAAATTTTTTTCGCGTTTTTCAAATATCGGTTGTATACAACCGTTGTTGCCTGTACTAGAAACAAATAATTAAAACTAAGGATGCACTCATCAGACTGAATAACATTTGTTCAGTGACATTTAAAAATAACTTATGTTTTGGTTTTTAGTACACTTTAAAGTTCATTTGAAGCCGCAATGTATTGCAATGTTAATTATAAAAAAAAAAAAATACAATTAGACTGATGTTAACGTACATTGAAAATACTATTTAATTTGTATGAAAAAGATAAAATCTAAAGATTACATAATTTTTAAAAGTTGTTGAACGAAAGTTTTATTGTTTGATGAGTAGAATCTACGTTTTAATTATTTGCTCCTGTTACAGGCAACACTCGGTATAATCGGCGATACCGATATATCGGTATCGTTACATCCCTACAAAAAAGTAATGGGCACAGAATATGTACTATAAGTTAAATGTATTTTGATCACACTGATATTCATATAATATAAATTCCTCTGTGTGTGAAAATCTTAATTCATGGCAACTCTAATATAGTATTTACTCCATGCATTTGCCCTCTTACTATGTAGTTAGATCTTATAGCACATATATGCGGCACATGCTAGTTATAATTATACTATATTGTTTATTTAATCTTTGCACTAGGAAAGGTTGATAGTACAACTTTCTTTACCTAGAAATAGACAAACCAAAGCAAGTAATTATTTATTGTAAAGGGATAACAAGCGAGAAGTGTATTTCATTTGTAAATATGTCTTTCAATGCTTTTGCAGTTTCATTGCATTTGCGTAACATTGCTTCTATAAAATTTGTACAAAAGTGTTCTATATTTAGTAACTTCAGCAATAGAGGGTTTCTGTTGGTGTGAACAAATCCAGAGATGCATGGTTTATCTCAAAAGGCTTTTCATTTAAATTATTTAATTGAAGTAATAAATGAAATCATAAGTCAAAAGGTTTGTGCTGGACTCATGGGGTTGTTAGATATATGTACGAATTGTAGTTTTTCAATTGAGCTCACATTTTTAACACCACCAGTTTTGCTGTACTTTGCTTTATGTGACTGAATTGAATTAATTGGGCTGTTAGTTGAAGGTAATGAATACTTATTATGACTTATTAATTATTATAATTACAAAAAATATTTAAGCATATAAATGTAACCATTATTTAAAAAAAACTCTCTTCAAATAATTTTACTATAGACATTGTTTACAAACCAGTTGTTAAATATTTACAGCTTAAGTCTAAGCTGAGTCGCATGGACAGGCGGCTGACAGTGAATCAGAGACACTTTGCCAACCCGCCACCTCTGGTACATGTACCCTCTTCCAGCGTGACCAGTGTGACTTCAACCATTGTCAAAAGTGAACCAAGCCCACCTTCACAGGTATTGTAATAATAATCTTTTATTTTTCCATATTAGAATATGAAAGTACATATGTTATATTTTTATAGTTCAATTAATGTTTTCATTATGTATTTAAGTATGTATATTGTAATGTATATTGTATCTAGTACCCATAGTACAAGTACCGAGATATAGTGAACAGCGTGATTTCGAAATTCGAAGTATTTCTATGTGAAATTCCCGGGTACGCCAGCTTGACGGTGTGAAATTTTGTACACCGTTAAGTCATGGAATATCTCGGCTTCTATGATAGCTAGAGAAATGAAATTTTATAGCCCTAGGGTACTATTTGGGTACTATTTTATGAGATATAAAGCGTTTCCAAAAACAAAGCCGTTCCAGAGATACAGACGGTTTACGCCAGCTTGAAGCCCGGTAGCGTACACCGTAAACAGGCCTTATATTTTAGAAAGTTTAAAGGTATAATTTTTTTACCTAGGTATTTCGTCGGTACTATTTAAGTACTATTTATTGGCTGCATCAGATTCTGAATATCTTTACAGTGTACGCCATCTTGACGGACACATATTTATAGCCTACTCAAGAATCATGATACTGAGCAGATTTATCTATACCTTTAATTTGAAGTAAATAAGTATTTGAAACTAATCAAAATCGCCTTACCTACTGGCTATTGACGGAATATTATTAATTTAACATAATGTTCTATACCCAGGCTTGTGAAAAGTGGTTATTAAATGGTATTATATATTGTATATTTTTTCAGATAATGCTCAACAGTTTTACAGAGCTCCTGTTGACAGATAGTCGGGCAAATTCATTTATATTTGAAAGTGATATCAACAAAGCAAAACCCTTTAGCCAGGAGCCTTTTGAAATTGCCAGGACTTCAGAAGCAGGTATTTATTATATTTGAATCATTCATGATTATAAACTGAACTTTTAGTACTTGGGATCTATCATGGACATTGAACCAATTATTAAAATTGATTATCCTTATCTGAATTTATAATTCCTTATTCTGAGTTTTAATAAAGCTGTTGAATAAACTGTTTATTGTGTTAGTGCTGTTTCGATGTTTTTTTTTATTTCACCATCATTTCTTAGGCTGAGTAACACTCTTTACAGATGTAATTAGCTATTTGCCAGATAATTTAGGCGTGCCCACAATATTGGATCCTAATCTCAACTGTGAAAACTTCACAATGATTGAAAGTAAGCGGTCATTTGTAAAGAAAGAAATTAAGACTGAAAACCGGCCTGAGCCACTGTACACGGTGACATCCAATAGGTGAGTACTAATCTGTACAATTATACTTATCTGTACAAATGTGAGAATAATAATTGTAACAAGATACACTATGCTGTATAAATATATCTATCATACAGCAACCATTGATGATTAAAAGTATAAATCGTGAAGGCTACCTAACTTTTAGCAATACATCATGCCAGTTTTTTGATGATTTGCAATGATAACCTCAAGCAGTCGATTATAATTTCTTATTCATATTTTTATACGGTTCGTAACTTGGTTTAACGTTATTATATTTCGCAGTGGGAACCCGGTAATACAAAGAATACAGAGGAATAGAAGAAGAACTACATCTGGAATTAGCAGCTTAAATAGGATGAAAAGCCCTGCGGCTAAAGTCGAACCTTTAGAAAGTGAGTTACTTGTTGACTGTGTGTGATCATATTGCAGATTTTTATAAGACTGGCATTATTTAACTATTGTGAAATTTTCCAGCAAAAGTCTTGGAGGACGATAAACCATTTGAGCGTACTTTTAGTGTAAATAAAAAATCAAAAATGATCAATACATACGGGAAATCTAAAAGTAATTTCAAGAGAACCAATCAGTTCGGGTCGCTGTCTGATCGGCTGCAGTTGATAGACACGACGCCGACCGGCGAAGACCCGTACCAGCTCGGCGAGGCCGATATGCGCGAACAGTCGCCCATCCCAAAGCTTATGCTGCAGAAAACCAACCACGGCCGGATAAAGATATGCACGGAAACCATGGGCCAGAGCACCGCCACCTCCCGACGCATCTACGATGTGCCGCCCACTGAAAATAGTAATAAAGTTGCCAATAGAATGAAACTGGACAGGTACAACCTGACCAATACGAACTATATGCACCCCTCGGAATTAAAGAACGAAGCGTCGCCTAAAACGCTCATCGTGGTCGAGCCGGATCTGGACATGGTGAAGACCGAACCGGAGATCGACTGGCGGATGTATAACCCGAACAAGCCCGGGAACGAGACGAGCCTATGTGATTTCTCCTATGGCGAAAATCCAAATAATTTAGCATCTAATATTTTGCCCTCCTTGGATGCCACTGAATTTCAAGATTTATTTTCATCTGATTCAGCTTTGAATTTGGACACTTTAAATCCAATCGACTTCTGCCCGACTACTTCCACTGATAAGAGTGCAGCTGACAAGTCCAAAAGACGAGCAGCTCGCACGACTAGTCTCGTGGGCCCTAATACCACAGGGGTACGTATCGATTATATTATCGTTCCTCCTTACTATCTCAATTTAGACTTCGTTATTTCCTCTCTCGCTACTCGCTAGATTTAAGCTGAGCTTTATTATCAACAGCCCAAACAGTCCATTGCGAGTCATGACAGCGTTGCCATTCAAGGCCCTATCCGCGAATCTGATAAATGTAAAAAGCTCCGCGAATTTTGTATTAGTTCATAGCTTTGATATTTGGTTTGGTGCCAAAATCTAATCCTGCCATTGAATTTCAGGAAGAAACAGCGGCGAGCAAACGCGGAGGTGATAGTAAACGTGGTAGAAAACGAGCACTCTCCACCGGCCTAATCAAAACCAAACGCGAGAATCCTCCAAAAGGACCCGCAATACTCCCACCCACCGCCACAGCCACCAAACCAAAGTTAGTTAAGGGAAAATGTAAGTAAAACCGTCTGTACTATAATAAACGTCACGATTTAATATAAAGGGCTCTTTCATAAAAAAGTAATCGTAGTCACCTGTTTTGATATCAACTTCAAAAGTATTTCAAAGAATTATCATTCGCGAGCATCCTTAATGTGACCTAAAGAACTGCATTATTATACTCAAGGAGGCGGAATATGAACTAAATAGTATTATTATACTTTTCAGCTGCATGCCGTGGTAAGAAATCGCCATTGCCAGGTATGGTAACAAAGAAGCCGTACCACACGTTAGTGGGCGATCCAGACGTATCTTGGTACCTGGGGTTAGACCCGGATGTAAAAGCAGAGGATGTGGACCCTCCCGCTGAAAGCAAAGTCTCCACTGTCGAGGTAAGTTATTTACCCACTCCCACTAGCCATGCCAGATGGCATTTTCATACAACCAAAAAATACTCATTCCTATTTTACACGAGTAACTACTGTGCTTAGCTCCCTGCATGCTTCTAGAGTTCTAGACCCACCAGTTAGGCCCCATTTAGACGGGACGAGAACTCGTATACGAGTTTGATTACATTGTAGGCTACCCAGGTACGATTAGTACAGTTGATCGATTAATCGCCGCAATGAAGTGAAAATAGCATACCTACTAGTTCTCGCTCCGTTAAAATGGGGCCTTAATCTGTGGATTGTGTTAGAACTGTTTGTTTTTCTTCTCATTTTATTACGATGTAATATAATTCTAGGTGCCGCGGTGGCGAGAAAAGCCCTACACAAGCTGCTACACATTAGAGGGTACTGAAAATTTAGATGACAAAGTTTTTGAAAAACGGCACCAGAAATTAGAGGCAGAAGAGAGGCGGCAGCTCAGGTAAATACTCGCTCAAATACGCAAACTACATTATATTATAATTTGTAACCTTAATTCATAGCATCAGTCTCTATATGAGACCGCTACGGTGTCCCCTTGTTTCGCCGACTAACGTTTCATCGAATGTTTCATTTCATTGAATTGAGTCGACAACTCTTCTCCGAAACCGTTAACTTTTCAGGATTTTTTAAAGAGTCACCCTGTAGGTTAGGTTTGTTTTATATTAATTTCTAGAAAAATATGGTTTTCGATGAAATGATATTTCGATGAAATTATATTTCGATGAAATTATATGTCGATGAAACATTTGTCGACAATTCAAGGGTAAACGTCCGCTACATTTGTAAAACAAAACATAGAGCTTTTCACCACTCTTAACCATTAAGCAAATAGGCCGCTATGACAATATCAAATGATTGCCACCACGCAAGCTGAAATTGCGAAAGAAAAGTGCATACATTATGTGTGTACGAATATATAATAAGATTCTAGCAAATTTTAAGAAATTATCACATACAGAATTTAATAATAAGTAAAAAAAATGTGACGCATCTTTCTATTGCATTAATGAATGTTGTAATCATAAGTTTTCATCAAAATCATTATTGTGATCGTATCGGTTCTTCTAGCTATATACTCAGACCATTGCCACTTCAACTTAGGATCTGGCAGCTTTGTCGACCGTCTTTGTTCTTCTATAGATTTCCCCATTTCTGATGCGATCACGTAAAGAGACTCCTAGCATAACTCTATGGGATGTTGAGCGACTCTGAGCCGGTTCCAAGTCCTTATTGTGGTAGAATACGAGGGTGGTTTGATAAGTACCTGTTTTTAAGTACTTCTGGAATCTTGACATGCTCATGTTTCCGGCTATTGTGTGACACATTATTTATAGGTATTTGAGCCAAATTTCAATACGGTCGAATCTTTATTCTTTGAATTATGGATTACAAACTGCACGATTCCGACGACGACGTGGACGTAACTATGAAAAAATTAAAACAGTTCGCCGCAAGATCCACCCATATTTTTTTTATTTAATAGGTACTGAAAAAAAATATTATGTCTGTTTTTGGAGACTCTCTAACTGTTATAGTTCACAGTGTTTTTATTAGAATATAGTTTTTTTTTTAAATAAGAGCCGATTCTTGACAGTATTGGCTCAAAATTGACACCGACTAATAAAACATAAAAAATTGGAAACCACATGTCTAGTCAATGATGAAGATTTAGGTGATAGTTAAAGTCCTTGACTTACGTGTTGGTTTTTAAGAAACTTAAACACATTATTCACAAGAATGGGATAAGCAACAGAGTGTGGCTCCAAATGAGCACCAAAAATGGGTTCACGACCTCAACTTGCAAGTGGGTTCAGGAAAAAACAGGACAGCGAGTATTTATTGATCTATCACCATTGTTTACACTGGATTTCTAGCAAGTTATTTGTATTCACCAAGTTAAAAAAATTGAAAAAGAAAAAAAAGTTGTACCCTAGTAAAGATACCCAGAAGCCTGTCATGCGACTACTTTACAATTTTTTAATTTTTAAGAAAAAAAATAATGCCACAACAATAATACTTAGTGTATTCAGCTAGTAAATAGCCTAGCTACAAATTGTATTAACATAAGGTTTTTCTATCTTTACTCTAAATACCTCAAAACAGGTACTTATCAAACCACCCTCGTATGTAACCACGTTCAGATATAGTAGATATTCCTTTTGCCGAAACCATTTAACAATTCCGAACCGGCTCGCATACCTGTGCCCGTCATATGCCTTGTTCTAGATCTGTAAGTATTTATACTTGTAGTATACTCGTACAGATCGACCGCCGGCAGGTACAAACTTACGAGCTCTCTATAGGGAACGTGCGCGACGAAGGTGACGACTTTTTCCGTACGCGTACCGTGCGGTAAAAGCCACTTTATGGCCAAGCGTGGCATAAAACTTTTTCTACTCCTGTACTGTTATCTGTCTTTTCCGTCCGTTAAATCAAATGAGGTCGCGAAAATAAGTTATATTTTTTTTCTACTCCTCTGTACTTTTATCTGTCTTTTACTTGGTCACGAACACTAATATAAGAACATACATAATATGAGTTCAGAGAAGTCTATACTCTATTCCCCATAACAGCACTAGTGTCGTTATAGTCACTTTACGTTATTGCTAGCAGCCACAGACTTCTAAATCTAGGTTAAACTTAGGTCAAGGATTAAGCGCTCAATGAGGGTGTTTAAAAATCATAAATCCACCAGGTGGCAGCAGGGTGGCGAATGGTCTTTTTGACAGTAGGTGTCAAAATCCACCAATCACATCACCTGATTTTGACATCTACTGCCAAATAGACCATTCGCCACCCTGCTGCCACCTGGTGGATTTATGATTTTTAAACACCCTCATTTTAACTTTACGGTAAAAATTAGGGATGTAACGATACCGATACCGATACCGATATATCGGTATCGCCAATATATCGGTATCGCCGATAATATACAACCGATATTTGAAAAACACGAAAAGAATTTGCTGTATGAAAAAAAAACCGGCAAAAAGTCATTTCAATTGCTGACTTATTTTATGTATTGGTCTATTACCTTGTGCAATGACAATTACTATGTTAATTAAACCTTTGGTTCTTTTTAAAAAATTAATATTGAATTTTGAGTTGACAATCTATATTTTTCTTATATTTTTACATTACACTTTCAAGGTTGACTCTCTGTTAAATATAGCCAAGTTTTAGGTATAATAAGGACATACAAATATCTGAAGTTCATACTTCATTATTTAGCTAAGATATTGGTATCGGTATCGGTATCGCCGATATTTACTACAATATATCGGTATCGTATCGGCAAAACTATGTATCGTTACATCCCTAGTAAAAATGCACAACTACCAACTTAACAAACAATTAAATTCCTACGGTTTTTAAGAAAAATAAAACTTTCCAAACTAAATTCATTGATGCCAACATAAAAAAAGTATTTCTAATTTAAGTATATTTTAAATAAAAAAAAAGTTTACCATAGACACATACTGTAAGTCAAACGTCATATTTGCCTTGTTTCCAGGTTATGATTAATTTTGTATTTTATAATTTAAAACCTAGTCGTAGAAAAAGTATTGTATGCAACGTTGTATAATTAAGTCAAAAAACGCTCATTGCGTCTCTATTTGCGACACTCGCCGCGTTCGCGGCTCGTATCGCAACTCACGCAATTCGCATTTTTTGAACCCACTTATACAACTGTTGCATAAAATACTATTGCATTCGCAGATGGCACATGCGGCGCATCCGCGAGCAGCGGCACGTGGAGCGGCTGCGGCAGCGGCAGCGGGACCCGTGGGGCGGCGCGTCGCCCGCGCACCAGCCGCCCGCCACCTTCACCATCTGGCCGCACACGCAGCGCGACGTGCGCTTCGTGGAGATCACCGACACGCTGCCCGTCATGGCGTTCGGCGAGATACTGCCCGCCATACCTGCCGCGTAAGTACGCATGGTCAGGTAGCGAGGGTGGTGCAGGCAGGGCAGGGCCTGGGCGCCAACAAGGGGGGACGAAATTTCCTAACTAGCTATACAAACGAAATAAATCCAAATTCGCGAACATGGCGAAATAAAAAAAATAGTCTTGAACGCAACCGCCCCCGCGCCCTTCCGGCGCAATTTCACCAAGAAACAAAGGTCCAAACGTTTGGATGAGTGCCCTGGGCGCCGTTTTACGTCGCTACGCCACTGCGCATGGTACAGTTATGCAGAGAAAAGGAGCCCTCTGTGATACGTTCGTAGGATGGCAAGGACACAGTATAATAGCAGTAATTTTTCTTCCTACATAAGGTACATCGCGCGGCTTGTATATGTGTTTTAAAAATGCGTAAGAATGCTGCCCTTGAATAGGTATCGCGCGCTCCTAAACGGCCGGGGAGAAACTACTAGTCTATCTTTATACTTTGGCAAGGGTGTTACTTTTCTCTGCAGTTGACCGTTCTTGTACCAACCGGGTACATATCTTCTTCCCGAGATCATACATGGGTACGTCACCATAATGTTGCCATTAAATTACCAGCGCGTGAAATTCTTTGTTTTACGTATTATTTGTTTATTTGGGGGTCATTCCATAATAAACGTTACTACCCAACCAGCAAAATAGTCGTATAAGCAAAGCTTTTTACAGCTAAAGATCGAGAAATGGTCGTAAAAAGGAGTCAAAGATGCCAAATCGTCGTATAAAAGAACTATACTCAACTCTTTAGCATTTTCGCATTTTGGGCGTAAAACTATGTCGACTAAACGTTTACTCGACATATTTACAGCGCGTTTACTCAACTATTGTATAAAGGTGCCAAATTTCACTTTTATACCACTTTAAGTTCTAAATTAGCTGTATAAAAGCTTCTAATTTTCTAATTAGCTGCTGAAGAAGTCTTTATAGCACCGTCATACGACATGTTTCCGTGGAAGCATTATAATGGTAAAAAAGCTGCTTATATGACCAAATAGCATCTCAGTTACTTTTAAAGCACTAAGTGCTATATAAAAGATATTGATTTACTATTACAGCACCTGCCGAGAGAAAGCTCTAAAAGTGACTGTTATAGCACCTAAAGCAATTCAAATGATCTTTTAAAGCCATTATGCAGCAAAATGTGGCATAAATGATATTTGAAATCTTTTACAGCACCAAACCGTCTATAATGGCGTCTGCATAGTAATATAAATGTAATATATTTATTTCTCAACTAAACTTCTATTTTTCAACTAAAAGTCGAGTAAAGATCGTAAGACGGCAAACGTACTTCTATAATGGCGGAACAATTCTTTTTGATATTTTAATTATATAAATAATTTATTAATACCTCGAAAATGAGGAGGCCCATTAAAATTATAACTAGAAATATGAGGAAGTTAACCGAAAAATAAAATTTCGCATTGAAATTTAGTATGTTACATGTACATGAATAATAGCTAACACCGAAGACATATTATTTGAAAGAACATGGCTACCATTCTATATTTGTTAAGTAGGAAATATTTTCTTGTTTTCTGACACAAATAACACACATTTATTAAAGCTGCAAATACTTCCAACACTGAGTGCTATAAAGCTCGCCAAGTTGCGATCAATCGACTAAACAGCTGAGTGAATGCAACAAAGTAGCTGTCACAGCACTATTAAGTCGAGTAAAAGCAATTTCGTTGCTTTCAACCGACATATTAGTCGCCTAATGGTGAAATTATTGCTATTATAGCATTAATGATGCTGTATGGCGCTTTGTCTCGACCTTTATAGCATCATTTGGCTATTAACTCGACTATTTTACGACAATTATAGCACTTTAAGCTGAGTAATTTGTGCCCAAATCGCGTCGAGTAAACGTTTACAGATCTATTACTCGACAGTTTGAAGACTCTTTTCTCAGCTTTAGGTGAAAATAAGAACGTGCTCTCGACTTTCATACGACGTAGTTTTGCTGCTTGGGTAAGGGCTCAAAAACTATTATTGGTTTAACAAGACAATTCTAATCTATTTCTATAGAAAACATACCCAACCTCAATGATCAGAAAGAAAATTAAAAAATATTTATTTTTTCATGTTTTTCCGTGTACTTGAATGTAACGTTTGAATCATAGTCGTCAAAGTGCTTTGTAAACCAATATATGGCAAATCTAATTAAAAAGAAAGTAGCAGTGAACTGTCACAACTTTCCAGCGGCAATTTGAGGTAAGATAATGTATTTATATTATTCGTCTTAAAACATATTTAAAAACATGAATTAATCAGTTTTTAGAAGAGTATTCTAAACTGTTGTCTCGATGTAACACCCGAAACGAAAAAGAGATAATAGTTTGTGTAAGTTATCGCTTAATAAACTGTAGCCTAGCATGTTTTGTCAAAGTAAGGTTGTTATGTGGGCCTATTCAAATGAGTGATAATTTTTGTTTTAGCGTATGCTTTAGTTGTATGTTTTAAAGTTTGAAGTTGTGTAACACCCGAAACGTTTCGGGCGTTACATTGATGTAAGCTTACCTTAAAGTGATTTCACATACTAACTTGGGTTTATACCGTCCGTTTCATAACGCAATGGTGTGTGTTATTGTGGTAATTGTATTTTTAGGGCATATCATCATGGGATGGTCAACAAAAGATCGGTTATCAAAGCTAAGGGAAAACAGAAAGAATGATCCTGTCAAATATGCTGAATATTTATGCAAAGAGAGTGAAAAGGATGCTATTAGACGGAAAAAGAAGAAAGAAGAACTATGTACAGAAGATCTTAAAATGAAACATCGTTTAAAAGTGCGTGAAAGAGTACGAGCACATAGGGAAAAGAAAAAAAATAATGCAGTTGTAAATTGTGATTCTTCAATAGGGTCTTACAACTGATTGCAAACGTTTTCAAAAGCTGTCAAAAAGGTAAAGAAATCTCTCCCCGTTTCGCCAACAAAGAAGGCTGCTGTTATCCAGAAAGTGATAACTGACGTGTTAGGAGGATCTTTTCAGTTTTTCAAAAATAAGGGCCCTAAACTTTCTATGGAGACACAGAGTGCAGTAAAAGATTTTTTTACAGGAATGATGTTAGTCGTCAAGCCCCCGGGAGGAAAGACTGTAAAACGGTAAGAGACCCTGAAACTGGTGTAAAAGTGAAAAAACAGAAAGTTGTTGATGATAACGCATCTACGTTCAGACCTGACGATAAGGACTTGAGTTATGTGCGTTATAAGGACATAATTTCCATATTACCTAGTCCTACTTCATACGTAGAAAATGATGGCACACTCGCGAATTCTCAACGAAAATTGATGCCTTCGAGAAAAAGTTAATTTATTGTTAAATATTCATGTATTTTTTAGTAATTCAGCATTTGCTGCTATTTTTCTTAATACGTAGTATTATAAATACGATAATTTTAATAAAATGTTTCAAAATTTTGAACTAATCGGTTTTAATTTTGTACTCGTAACACCCGAAACGAACCATTAGTAACACCCGAAACAGGTACTTAAATTTATAAAAAATAATTGTAATGCGACATTGAGGGTTATTTTAGCATTTTAGTAGACTAAAAAAGCTATACTATGACTTGTTATGAATAAAACTACAGGTTACTTAAGAAAATTCGCTGAATTATGCATTTTGGGACTAATGGTCAGAAGGTATAGGCCAATTCGTGTAACACCCGAAACAGCTACTTTTCAGTGATTTTCTCGTTATTGTCCTTACACTTTAATTATTGTTATTGAGGAAAAGAAAATATTATCAAAATAGTAGATGATTCAAAGTTATAACCTCTAGGTCCTTATAATAGAACATTGAACAAAACCTTATTTTACGAGTTCAAGTGTAACACCCGAAACGATGGAATGACCCTTGGGTAAAAGAAAAATATATAATGTTAATAACTCTACATTATTTTTTTTAGAAGAAAATAATTGCTTTGTCAGTGTGTTTCGCACGCATTTTGAATATACTGGTAGTTTAATATGTTTATCTACACCCGTATCATAAATCCTCTAGTATGCATTCGGAAACCGTAAAATTATAATGACCATCATTATTGCAACCAGTAATGCGACCTCAGTGTGTTATCTGTGTCAGTGTTATAATAATGTATGAAAAATCATAATAATATCAAACTCGATACTATTTTAAAAAGTTAATTCGTCATGATTTGAAATCTAGTCGGCCATGGCGGTTATTCTTACGATTCCCGAACACATAACTCGCCGTCGGGTCGTTTCATAAAATCACACTCGTATTTTAAGGCTCTTCATTATGTGTCAGTTGAATAAAGGACTATTTCATGAAGCATTTTTTTCTACATTTCAGGGACTTCGTGTTACCCTGGGTAAGGACTTCTAAGGCTATGAAGAGATCTAAAAGATCAAAAACATTGCATTGAAGTGTCAGACTTTTGAAAGGTGTTGAAGAATTTTCTATTACAATATGAATTTATAACGATGGGGAGTCCTACTTTAAGCATGTAATGTATGAAACTGTTACGATTTACTCAGAGCTCATTTTGTCGCGTAGTTTGTAAAGACAGTCAAGCTGGTTTGTAACTCGGGTGAGCTCTCTAAATCTATATATGCCTTGGCTCTAACATACATATTGTATGTTCATGATTCTTGCCATTGAAGATGCCAGACCCTTGAATTTTAGGGCACATACCTGTCAGGCGCTACGGATAGACTATCGGTATAATAAAAGGTATCGACTTAGTAACATATCCATTTTCTGAATGAATAATTAGTAGTATAGTCTACAATAATGTAAGTGTAATCATACAGTAATAATGATTTAACTAATAATTTGGAGAAATTGAAAACAAAAAAAGATACAACAACTATATAATGATTCTGTCGTCCTATGAATAAAACTAGACTAACCTCTATGGAGTTGTATATGTCCAGTTTTAGATATCGGACGGCAGAATTGGTCAAGTTTGGTGGGGTAACATACTCATTCAAGATCAATGCTAATATTCTCTTATTAAATACAGATCCAGACGAAAACAGAGTATCGATATACCTGAACAGATATTTTGTTATGAATGAAACACCGCATATCCTAGCACATAGGGTGTTTTATTTACTAACAAAATATCTGCACATGTAGGCGTTTGACAATATTAACAATGACATATTTTTCATGTATTCCTAGAGCCTGTCAGATGTGTCTTAATACTTTTGAGGTTTAGGTACCTTATTGGCAAAGTTTTAACACATACAATGCTTGTGTGTAAAACCATAGGCAAGGTCTTTGGGTACAATAATGTTCTAATTAACTGCTTGCTTGGCTGCGCTATTGGCTTGGTACTTGTCCCACAAAATACCGGACAATTACCAAGAACGAAGTCATCTGCTTTTTACAATACAATCTTCGCTTGTGGTTTGTTGGTATTGAAGTTTTGTATGCGGCAATTATTGTACCGAAACAGTTCACAGTAGTAAGTATGCTTTAACTCTGGTATGGACTGAATACTATGTAGTAGTTAAATAATGTGGGATGTGTCTGAGAATATGTTTAATGTGGTGTTTATATCATCGTATTGTCACATTATCTGTTTTCATGTTAAGATGTCGGTAAGTGCGCTATGGATGGTATTCACGACTGCGTCATTCTCTTTTCCTTGGGAGCTATTTATGCAGAGTTTTTTCACAGTATTATCCAGTAAAATATTCAATAATCCAATATATACCTCCAAAGTTCATGTTATTATGGAAATCTTGGATACGTGTCGCGTTAAGGGTTACTAAGCTTGCGATTCCTTGTGTTAATGTAATATATTGATAGAGATTAAGATATTGCAGTAATTTTTTAAAGTATATTATGTACACGCGAGCTAGCATATCGTCGACCGTAGGCTCAATTGGGGTAAGGGACAGGCAAAACAATGTCCCTTGCGCCAATTGAGCCTACGATCGACGATATGCTACACCACGCTTATGCTCATTCCATAACCTATACATTGTTATCTGACACTTGCGCTATCTTCACCCGATACTTCTATGTATGTGTGCCTAGGTTCCTTTAGGTCCTTCGTAGTGTTTCAAGCCCTACGATCCGAGCTAACAAAGATTACTTCCCGGCTTGCATTTTAAGCATATTGAATTGGCTGTCGTTTATAAGCCGAACACTGTTTGACTAGCATTAGGCTTAGTAAATAATTATGCTTACGAATATTTAGCATTGATTAGTCGAACAATTTTTATCCATGTGTACATAGTTAATGTGTTGTTATTTTCCCTCTGTTATATATTATTTTATTTTAAACATGACAAGTATCTTTTTTAAGTATTAATGTTTGTAAATAAAAATTCTTAATGAAGACTCCCATCATATCGATATCAAACTACATGCAGTACGGAACTTATACATACATAATTAAGGTAAAGAAATAAACAGTGTAAGTGTGTGTGTTGTGGCGCGAATACACATGCCCTAGTGACAATGTATTGAAAAAGTTTTGCCTAAAACGAAATATTCATGTATAAAGCTCGCCACAGAACAATCGCTTTCTTGCAATAGTTTTCTGGACATTTCCGGTGTGACCGTTAAGTATTATATTATCACACTAGAGAATGGAGCTCTCATAGGAATATGCTGGTAATTCAAATAAGTATGTGTAAAAAACATGTCCTCCAGTTTACGCAGCCATGTATGTATCGCATTCGTGTTAAGGTAAGGACTGGCCCAGTTTGCAACATTGATACACGTGATGGCGGTATGATGTGATAGTTGTGACGGGAACTGATCCCGTATTTTCGCACATTTAATGATTGGGGAGGCAGTTGTGATCTGTTGTAATAAAGTTTTGTATGCGCAGGTTGATGGATGCTATATGTTGTTGTTAAATGTATCGAGTGCGTTGCTAAATGGTATTCCAAATTTTGAAAGTGAAACGTTTTTTGGAATGTTACGGTTTTATTTTTAAAGAAAGTGATATTTGAATTGAAAAATATAAAAAATGAGCAGTGTAAGTGTACTTGGTTTTGTACACGTTGTTGGGAAGTATGTCGTGAGCACTTACCAGGTTTACAGAAGGGGACTGGATATTTTATGAACTGGTATGAGGTTCGCTGATTCGGCAATGTTTATCTGCTCTTTTTACTTATATTGGTGTTTGTTATGAAATTATGTAATGTACCCGCCATTATTAATAATTTTTACATTTTATTTCTTTTTGTAAATTTTGCAAATCTGTAAGATTTCCTGTGGATTTAAGTGTTTGTAAATAGAAACTGGTTTTAGTATATGCTATGAGATCTTATTGGTCGGCATGTATTAATTTTAGTTTACCTGCAAATTTAAAATAGTAGTGGTGTAATTAAATTATAGACTTTTTAAATTTGTTTTTAATTGTTTTAACTTAGTAGTACAGTTTCTAGTATTATTGACTTGAAATTGTTAAGGCCACAAGTAACACGTACGAGTTATTAATTTTACCTAGCATTTTGATTACGGATTTTTTTTTCATCAATTTTAATAATTATGATTTCTTTGTATTCTTAATGGGTTAATGGTAATGAAGATGTAAGTACTCGTCGACGCCTTGAGTTCATACAAACCCGGTTTCGTGTCTGTGACGTAATCAGATAACTGTTTCTCGAGCATACTCTATGTAAGTGACTTGGTTGTAACGAGAGTTATATCGCTTGTGTCGCTTGGCAACCCTTGAATGTATTTCTCGCAATATGTACAGATTGTAACCTCGACCGATGTAGCGTCCATTTGTAAATTAATCGTTAGACACTTCAGCTAAAGTATAGACCAGTAATGCTATGAAATCATATTGATACACTGTCGTTTGATAATTATGGCTATTTCTTAAATAACAATGTAGTAACGTCGGTATTGTGAAATGATAGCGATGGAATAAGTAGTTGTAAATATTTATTTAATGAAATAATGTAGTGAGTGGTGTACTAGTGGCTTACGGAATTTACTACCTACACTCTAGTCTTGCTCAGTTACAAAAATGTTTATAGAATAAAAGCTTCAGTTCGCGAGTTGTTACTATATTTTTGACAAAAAATGTTATCAAGTACAAAGAGTAGGCATTATATATTTTGAATGTTTGTGCAAACTCGACGTATTATATTATGTCTGACACACCTCTAATACGAATGATACCTGCACTTAATAATGTAATCAACCAGTCATGCATGGAGAATTTATGTATCATTGTTTTTTTTTTGTATATTCGCTAACTTCGGTATTTATCATGCATATTTTTCGAGTCAGAAGGAAAGTTTCCCTAACTGCGATACATAATACAATACATATAAGTATGCTTCAAGAACTATTCTACTGGGCAAATAGTGTACGTTGGGATAGCATTGATTTTTTACACTCAACGGTTTTAAAATTATTAAATAAAATATTTTTACTTAAAAAACCCGACCGCGGTGCATTTTAAAAGTGCATAAAATCCGCCACTTTGTTTATTTTAATGAAATTCATAACCAGTGACACTCGCGCCATCAAGACGAATCTAATGATGTACCATTTATCAAAATCGGTTGTGCCGTTGAGTAGTTACGAGCGGACATAGGAACGGATATACATACATACATACAGGTCAAACACAACCCTCCTTTGGGCTTCGCCGCAGTCGGTTAAAAATCGGGGGGGTAAAAATTATATTAATTCAGTTTATTGACGTCATACAACTTATCTTCCGCCATGTCATTGAATAGACTTGTTTGAAGTTGGTTGTTAAAATGTTTAAATTTTGTAGTTGTATAAAATGACTTCTGGAAATCATCATAAAAGGGTACCAATATAAGTAAAACATACTTCACATTTTCTCAAAATAATCAAGCAGCGCGACAAATATGTAATAATGTGTAAAATACGGTATTTTTTAATTATAAAACTGTCTCTCTGGATTACGATTGTCGGTAGAAACTTCTGTCCGAGCCACAGTTAGGTTAATATTAAGTGCAGTGGCAGTTGAACTAGTTCCATTTATGCAAAGTCAAAATATAAGCTTACCGATAAGAACAGTGCGGTTTTTGTCGACCCTTCGTGTTTCTTGGTTAGAAGTCAATTCCATCGCAGTCCGGTAGAAGCTTCACTTAGCCGGTGGACAAACTCCTATATCGATGAACTGGCCACTGGTTTTTATAAATAATAAGGATCTCATTATTATTAATAATTGAATATTATAATAAAACCGTAGTAAATAGTAATATTTTTGTGTACTTTCAAGCGCCACATCCACATATAGGTACAATATGATGACTTCTGAGTGCAACGTCTCTCGGCATAGGAAACGTTGCGGGACAGAAGAACATTGCATATCATTTAATAGTTTCCAACGTTTCTGGGGTTAGTATGTATTAAAATCTCACTGACCACGATCAAGTGACTTAACTAAATACCTTTTTGCTATCTGAATTTCTAATAGTACAGAGATTAGAGGAACTAATGTAAGTAGGACTTGGCGATTTTTTCTGTTCCTCTATATTGTATATTTATTTAAGACACTTTATCATCGCTACAATATTATAATTTAGGTCGAGACTTATAGGGTACCTTTTATAATTATGTTGTTCGTTGGTTTTTTGCGTTGCAATGGATAAAATGTGTAAACAAAATTAACCTAGTGTAGATAATATGGCATTTATTAAATCTCAAAGAATGTGCTATGTTTAAGTGTACAACTTAGCCGTTTATTTGTAAAACTATTGCATTAGGTAGCTTAAATATTTATCTTTCCCTAATCTTACGAATTCATGTGATACTTCAGACTAAGTTGTATAAGTACATGAAATTAAAGAACCTTCACTCTTTGAAGTATTCATTATTTTAATATAATACAAAACGCTTGTACTCAAAATACCGCATTCCCGAAATACCAGATTTTTCAAAATACCAGATTCTCGATTTATCAAATTCCTGTCTTACCACATTCCCGTTACAATAGATTATAAAATCGTAGGTTACTCAAGGATCTAAATGACTTTGTTGGGTGTGTTATTTTGGGAATCTGGTATACGGAGAATCTGATGTATCGAGAATCTGGTAATTTAAAAATGTGGTATTTTAGGAATGCGGTATTTTAGGAATAAGCGATACAAAATACCTAAGTATATATAACCCTATCTATTTGTAGGCCATTTTTTTACTTACGTCAGTGAATTAAGATTCATAATTGTATATATAAATTTTTTTGATTTAGATCGCTCATAATCACCAAAAGAAAATGAAAAATATTCAGTTTTATTGCGTCAATCGATATGGTCCATCTTGGATACCTCGGTTTTGTAATATGAATTATTTGTCCTCTCCCAGTGCTGGCTATGCACGGGGAACAAGGGACATACTTAAAAAATAGTCGATCTGTATTATTTTGCCTGTTGTAGTATATGTATAAAGATTCTAGCGCAGTCACACTCGTTCAACTCGGACTCTTCTTTCTAAGTGAATTAGCGATAAAAGGGAAGCGATCAGAGTAGATAAAATAAAACAATGAACGCATACTTGCAATGAGCTCTATTGGGATATTAAAACTTTAATAACTAAATCACTTCTGTACACTATTGACATCGAGATTGTTGAAAAGCGTTTGATTTGTTGATTATGATATTCAATATATAAGTATACTTATTTATTTAACAAAAAAAAAACTATAAAATATATTAACAACAATAAATGGAAAATACATATACAACAATAATAAATGGTAACTATGTTACCCATTTCGCCGGGTGAGAATGTTTGTGCCATGTCCAGCCATTTCCATACAAATCGAGTGGATATGGCACAAACGTATTCTACCCGGCGATTTATCTATCAGCCACGGACGCTGACTGCTGGACATAGGCTTCCCCCCATAGATCGCCACAAAGTGCGGTTCTGAGCAGACCGCATCTACCGGCTCCCCGCTATAGCTTGGCAAGTATCTTGGTGACAGTCCCACGGTCCGCGCGGAGGGCGGGGAACAAAAACGTATTGAACTCCGCTACACACACGATGCGAATTACGTACGAATATATCTGCCGATATCCCTAAAGACCGAAGCAGTCTTTCGATGCTTTCTAGCTTCAAATGCAGTTGGAAGGCAGATTTTTGCAGTTAAAATAACTGCACGCCGACTGCAAAGTTGGTTTACAATTTCGATGCAGTTATTTCACCTAGAAAAGAACTGCCTTCCAAGTGCACTTTTGCAGCCAGAAAGCATTTTTTAAAATAGGTACATTTTGTACAATTTGTTTGGCTCCACATCCAATAACTTTTCCGATCCGCAGACTCATCTTTGCGAAATTATCTCGTGTGCTTTTTGTTATGTGCATCCGTAGTTATGCACACAAGTTACCGCGACCGGCGTCGGCCGCCGACTGAGTCAGGCAGCCCCGTCGCCCGCGGACCATGGGAGTGTCACGAACGAAATTGCCAAGCTATACCTTACCCACTTATAAATACGTAACTTATTTTTTGGTTTGATTTGTTTTTATTATGGCTTTTAAATAGTTCTTAAACTAAACATTGATTTGATTTTTCTTTATATTTATTCTATTCGTTTTCTTTATCATCTGCGTAAATTTTGACTTCTTTCATGACATAGTCTTCCATTAGATGGTCAATGTTAATGTTTTCGCCGGCATCATAGTGACGTAGTGTTGAATCGACCCTTTCGATGCTTTCCGCTTCCAATACTTGTAACTGTTTCATTAATTCGTGCTTTTTGGTGCCTCGTATGATGTGGGCGTCGTGCAGCTTGTATAGGCGAGTCTCACGGCTTGGCTGAAACATCATAATTATCATTGTTCAATTACCTACGTTCAGTCTACGTTAGATTTAAAAGAGAAGTCACGGAAAATCACGTTTGAAGTTTTAACCTATACCACCGGCGCAACACACATTACTGTTGCGCCTGTGGTATATGTCAAAACTTCAAACGTGATTTTCCGTGCTTTAGAAGCATTTTCAGCAGGCTGAAAGGTGATTTCAGGCCGTTTCACAAAGTACAAGATCGAAAATTCACCTAAGTTGCCGTTGTTTTCAAGCGCCTGAAACATGTTTTCAGTCCGTTTCAAGACACCCTCTATAAGATGGCGCAATAACCTGAAAACCCGTTTTCAGGCATTTTCAGGGCCCCTTAAGGGGCTTTGAACTACACTTCAGTATAGTTATGGCGCTGGAAGGAGTAAAAGAGACAGCAGTATTTGAAAGAGACAGCTATACTGAGAATGTTCGAGAAATGTGCGAAAGAATACCAATAATAGCTTTGCCACTCACCTCCTGAAGGCTTTCTGTATAGCAAGATGTTTGACAATTTGGAGTGAAGACAAAAGGTTTGAAAAGAGAAATACTCGTATCCGGTGTTCCAGTAAACCAGTGAACACTCCTACCATTCTCCACGATAACGGAAACCTGAAAAAAGTTGAACTGTATAAAAGCGCTTTCACATTGCACGACACGATATGGGGGCAAGTAAAATGTATGAAATATGTACTTGTCTTTCACATTGTACGACACGATATCGGGGCAAGTAAAATGTATGAAATATGTACCACCTGCCTTTCACATTGTACGACACGATATCGACACCGATACGTTGGCGGCACTATCGGACGATAATTTTTGTGTGTGTGCTATAGTGTATCTACTTTGTCTCGGTGTGCGGAAGGACTGATGTATATCTGAGTATTTAGCTTGCACAATGGGATATATCCAATATTTTCTTTGCTTTGCTTGCTCGAAAAATGGCCGATCCGACACGATTTTATCGGAGATAATGTGAAGACATCATATCCGCTATCGGCTGTCGTGTCCGATAATGATATCGTGTCGTACAATGTGAAAGCGCTCTAAGGCAAACAATAATTTCAAAGAAATAATAGGCTTGATGACTAAAAAAAATCTTTACTTCATAAGCCTTTACTCCAGAATATTGATGGTCTGTATCTTTGTTTATTTTGATTAATTTGATCAAGCAAAAAATACGTGTCCAATATTTATGAATAATGTATCTGACTGACTAAATACAAGGCATCATCCCTCCTAACGTTTTGGTTAACGAAAGATTAGTATGAAGGAATTATCTATATATTTACCTGACTTCCTTGAGTAGGAAAGCCATCATCACATCCTCGGCAGATACGGCTCTTTTTGTGTCGCAAGACATAGAACATATCATGGACCGTGAACAGTGAATCATTGCAACCATTCCTGAGAAGAGCTTCACCATCCAACTGCCGGTGGAGATCCCCACCAGAAGAGAAACACTCCATAAAATTAAATTCATCCTGAATTGCAAAAACAAAACATTAAAAATATATATCATGCGTTACTATTGTGTATAGTCATCATGCACTAAATAATTATCAATGGGCTTGACAGCGCCACAAATAGATAAACAAATAAGGAGAGATATTGAAGGGAGGATATTATTTAAAATCTGGTGTGAAATGACCTCTCCATTCCAAAATCCCAATTGCTTGGCTCTGTCCTTTAATCCAGCTGACATTTTGTCGAGCTTTGTAGTAATTGTTAGGCCATTGGATATATTCCTGTATGATATGACTTTTTCTGCAGCCCACAGGTCGCCACTTGTTTCAAGCACCCAGGCTTCATTAGCATCCGCAATGAGGAATGAGTTATGATAATAGAGCTCAACATCCTGTTGGTATGAGCATGATCCGCCTTGTCCATGCTGTTCAAGAAGTGTTGTGATAACACTCATTGCTTCTTCTGCAGAGCTACCACGTTCTAGACCCAATCTGAAAAAAGACAAGATTAGTTTACATTTTTATCTGATTAAGCAAGCAAGGGAGGACTATGGGTTGACAAGGGGCGCAGGTCAGTGTTCTATGTATATGTTTATTGGTCTGATGGTAACTTGAGTATCATGTATCTAATCTTCCTGAAATTTTGATAGGAGCTTAGTTGAGATAAGAATTCTTAATTTTGAAGACAAGCACAATCATTTCAGAGACAATTCTTTGCATATTCAAATTTTATGTTCTGTCGTATTAGCATCTTGCAACCTGCCCTGAGCGCGAGTTTTAGGGAGTGCCAAAATCATACTCTTGTGAGATTTTTGTTATAATTCTGCACCAGAGTAGAAGGAGCGCCACAGCAAATTTCTGCCTTGGCTCGGAATAGTCTTAGATCTGGGGCTGTTTGTGAGTGGCCTATGCTACTAATAATAATAACAGAAAAAAAAGTTGAATGTTTACCGAACCAAATCCATTCCTAACAATCGTTTTACTTTAGCATCCCCAGGGCCCTTATTGTACTTGGTCCACACGGCTTCATTGCCAATTACCACATTCTTGTCATTAGCGCCCATCTCCGCACCCCACATCCATCCAGGTTTACTCAATATGACTGCATTTAGAGGCTTAGTGCTCTCTTCAATTTTTATGTACGTGCACTGTCAACAAGATATAATTATTTCAATGTTTAGATACGTACTTATCATTTTGCGAACAAAGAAATGGGTTATTTACTAAGCTTAAGAGCATTTACGTTATCATGTGATAGTGTTTTATTACCCTTAATGGCCCCTGTCTGAGACCTCCTCGAAAGTATACGACCTCCTGCACCTCATGCTGGGGACGATCGGAGTTCTTGCCGAATATAATTTGATTTTCATTCGTGTGCGGCGGGAGTACGACGAATGTATCGCAGGACTGCGGAGCCGGTAGCATTATGGTTGTATTTCACCTGCTGCGTTTTGCACAAGGAAAATTTACAGACCGTTATTGATTTCAATAATGATACGATAACAGTGCACGCCTCATTTACGTCTCGCCGCGTTCCCTGTGGGCGCTGCAATAGTGCAATGCAATGCAATTGCAATGTTATGTTTGTACCCATAAACAAACTGAGTGGTGTCGGAGTGTTTATCCTGTGGCAAAGGCAACGAGAACAAGCGTAGACTGTAGTGTTACCAACTTAAATGTTTTGGCTTTGGCAGTCAAACGAATGTAGGCTACTCGCGTTACAATTTTACTACCAACTTGTGGTTGCAATTGGCTAAGTAAAGTTTTTCAAAGATGTGTAATTTATATATTTTTTTCGACAGTTCCCGACGTAATGAACTAGAAAATACCGCTATTGCATTTTTATTCCCTGTCATTTTTGTAAAATATTTTTTTCAATTCCCGATGAATTAAGGACGTCAAAATGTCGAGTGTGTACGTCCGTCTTAGCAAAATAGGTATCTGTTGAGGTCTGTGGTGTGTCGACTGACTGACATGACAAGTGTCATTTGCGACAACCAACAAATCAATGATTCTCTTTAGGTATTTGTGTGTTCGGTGTTATTAAATCTTTATACTGGCCTTTGGATTGAAGAAAAAAGTAGAAAGAATTCCAAGAATTGTAGAGCCTCAGATGGTTCACCATAGATCAAAATGAGTTCGTGCGCGGAGACTATAATTTCTGAGATGGCTATGATCCTTGAATATTTTCAGACGATTGATAAGCTGAATATTGCTAAAATTAAGAGGTGTTAAAGTATTGATGTACGTACTCGTCATTAGCATAAAGTTTGCGATAACTTTATGTTTAAATACCTATACTCTAAACTATACTATAAACTTCTCTTATATTGATATTTACAATATTTGTTTTGTTACAATGAGGGTGTTTAAAAATCATAAATCCACCAGGTGGCAGCAGGGTGGCGAATGGTCTTTTTGACAGTAGGTGTCAAAATCCACCAATCACATCACCTGATTTTGACATCTACTGCCAAATAGACCATTCGCCACCCTGCTGCCACCTGGTGGATTTATGATTTTTAAACACCCTCATTGACAGCCGACACAGACCTCGCATAGGCAATTGTTTGATTTTTATTACGAACTTAGGCACTAATTTTGTCAGCTTGGCGTCCCTTTTTAATCGATAATTTAATACAATATTTTGGAAAGATTACAGGGAATAAAAATGCAGTAGCGATATTTTCTGGACCTTAATGACGAGTTTTATCGAAAATATATATAAACTACACATCTTTGAAATACTTGACCTACCCAATTACATGTGATCTGGGACATTTCTTACTTTACTGACCTGATTATTTGAAGGTTCTTGGCGATTTTTTTTATGCTTGTACACTGCTAGCCTTTTTTTTTTTTTTTGTGCTTGAACAAATGCTAGCTTTTTGAGCTGTTGCAACTATCGGTCTTCGTGGCGGTAGGCTTGCCTCGGCAAAACCTCGGCACCACGGGAGTTAGTCATCGGCGTGCAAGGACACTCGAACCGAAGTGAGCCTGTGTGTGTTGCTGTAATTGTTACCTAACAATACTAGAGGGCGCTAGTTGTACCAAGTTAATGCTTAAAAAAGCCTAGTCATTTTCTTAGTAATCTGCTGTTTTTAGCATCCATAGGGCCAACAATACGATTACATAACGTGATTATTACAATAGTACCCTCTAACATCCCAGGGAAACAAAGAAACGTGGACAAAAATGACCAATAAAATTCTAATCGAACGAGGTATAATAAGTAAGGTTACTGTGGCTAATTCCGTCTGGTGGGGCAATTCCGTTCAGCGGTTTTTGCGGCCAAACAAACAATAGGATGCACTTGATGACTCGACTGGCACAGGAGCGAAACTTTTCACACTAACTGACGAAATTATAAGTTTGGTAGAATGATAGTTTAGCCGTAAAAACCGCTGTACGGAATTGCCCCACCAGACAGAATTAGGCACATTGACCTTACTAAGTTTTTGCAACTGATACATAATGAAAGCATTAAAACGCGAGTGTGATTTTATGAAATCAGCCGAAGGCAAGTTTTGTAATAAGATCACACTCGTGTTAAGGCTTAATGGACGTATTATGCAAACGGGAACCAACGCACACAAAAGTCATCGGCGAGATAGGATTCTATTCTATAAAGATAACAGTTGAAACTTCTGAAAAACAGTATTGTGTCACAAGGTAGCAAAATTATTTCCACCACGAGCGTTAACACTTGAATCCCTCACTACGCTCTGGATTCTACTTTAGCCCTCGCCGTAAATACATCATTTTGGTACCTTGTAACGCAACCTACTAATGGTACTAATATATGTTACGACGTAGGAGTCATAGGTGCATTTAAATATGCCTAAATTGAAGAATAAAGTACTTTGACTGTTTGTTTTTAGCGCGAACCTAAAGACGCTCTCAGTGCTCGTTCGGTTAAAATTCGTGTGCCATTCACGCTGTTCTCACTAAATTACACGTAATCTTACATTACACATTACACCTGTCTCGACCCGGCTCTATGTACCTAGTCAATTCCTGGTCCGATTTTTGCAAAAGTCAGTAAGGATTGCAAGTTTGTAAGGCTTAAAAAAAGTAGTTAATTCAGTAGGCACTACTTACTTTCAATTAAGGTCTATATTAGCAGCTATACTTATAGTTGCAGTTTGGCAGGTAGTTTTTATCGTTCTTCTGGTTCGGGTATTTCCCTTGTGTTATGCTGTCACTTCACTATCGTCTGTTTGATAGGCTACTAGCTAGCTCAGTAGTTTTTTGAGATGGGTCAGTCAGGATCCCTTTCAATTCGTCACTTTCGCCCTTGGTAATCCGATGGGATCCACGTTGGATGCGACACTTCCACTAAGGAACTGATTAATTCCAGTGAGTTGCACCTGCTTTACTCGTATTTAGTCAAAAAACAGATATCAATTTTGTGTTATTTATTGCGTATATTTTTTTAAAATATTTTATGATTTTTAGGGTTCCGTACCTCAAAAGGAAAAAAACGGAATCCTTATAAGATAACTTTGTTGTCCGTCTGTCTGTTCGTCTGTCAAGGCCCTTTATCTGGGGAACGTGTGGAGGTATCGAGCTGAAATTATAATCATATATTCAAGTCTATGGTCCAGTGAAAAAACCAAACTTCTAAGTTATCGTGAAAAAAAAGGTTTATACCGAAAAAAACGTAAATTTCGACACTCTCAAGGAAACCGAAATTCAAAGGGTACTTTCCGTTGACCTAGAACTATGAAATTTGGCAAGTCATACCGTCTTATACCTACTATAGCCTTGACAACTTCGTTGGTGATACTCCCATGTGTGCTTTTTGTTATGTGCAGCCGTAACTACTTAAACAAGTTACCCGACGATCGACCCAGCCGGACCGGAGGCAGCCTACGTTGGTCGCCGTTCGTGTTGGCGGTAATTTGTGTAAGTAGTTACAGCCTCAACATATAGCCGTTATGTGCAGCCGCACATAGCAAAAAGCACACATGGAAGTGTCACCAACGAAGTTGCCAATCTATACATGTATAAGGAAAAATCTGAAAACTGTACATTTATAATTAAATCGTAAAAAATAGACTTTTCTCAAACATGGCATGAAATGTTGACAATACGTGCCTAAAAATAGGCCGCAAAGTACCTCGTTTCCGGTGCGGCTTGACACTTGGCACGGAATGGATTTTTTTCCATTCCACATTTATTTGGGCCACAGCATCACGGCATTCAGCCATTAAAAAAACAAAAAACGATGTTTGCTATATTTTGCAGTTTTATTTATTTCAAATTGACATGAACATAACAAATAACACATTATAACTTATGGCGTCATCCGTTCCGTCGCTGTACTAAGTCTGTATGAAAAAAATAGCATTTTGCCATTTTGAGCACGAAAAAGTGCGTTTAAGCACATAGGTAGTTGTTTTACATTTATTTTTTCAGTGTTATTTAAACATTCCGAAATTTACTTTAACTTTTCTTTAAGACGATAAAAAAAATGTTTTTTTTAAACTTTGTGGTCTCATAACTTTATATTTTTTATACATTTTTTGTTTATTTCTTTTGTGTTATGATAATTTAGTATTTTGCAATCCATGTGACTATATTATCTTGTAAAATTCAACATTAGTCAACATCCTAATTTGGGCACCCATGCTGACATGGCACAAATATATTTTTTATTTTATTTATTATATGTCAGTATCCACTTATAGGTATCGTTAGGTACCTATTCAGTGATACCGGGACTCGAAAACCGGTATTTGATCCATACAAAAATACCGGTATTCTTTCCGTTCTTATCGTTCTTTGGTTTATTATTTCGTTTTTAACCAGACAATCTAATAATACAAAATCATGCATGACTTAAATACATTACTGAGCTCTACATAAAAAGCATAAAATAATTCAAAATATTGGTTTTTGCAAAATACCGGTTTCGAGCCCCGGGTATCACTGAATAGGTACAAATATACCTAACCTTTGAAACTATAGAGACGCTATCGTAAAGAGGCATCTTGCAATATATTTCCCTTAATGTATTCGAGTTTATAACTTGGCAAACTTGAGTCAATGAACAAAGTCAAGCGGAGGACGGATCGGAGTTGGATGGGCAGATCGTGTAAATAGGCAGAAAGTTTCTATGCGTAGCGGTAAAAATAATCCAAAGAATAATTTTGCCCTGGGAGACCTGCTTACCTTTGTACGGTGCGACGGATGGAAACCTGGGCCCAGGATGCAGGATAGCGGTGCGTGGTGCGGAGCGGGTCACAAATCACAATAACTATAGTATTATATATAATATTATTCACCGAGCGTTTTGACCGCGCGGTTTGACAATCATTATTGTCCGACGATTATTTACTATAACGAAAGGATAAATCGTGACAATTTTGATAAAACTAGACTTAACCTCGGGACTGTTTTTCGGTTTAGTAAAAAGTTAACTCTAGGCATCGTGTTTTTGAACAATATTTACTGAGACAATAATGACGAAAATAAAACGCCGTAAAAACGCTGAATATTGGCCCGACTACGCTAAGTTTGCAGAGGTTGAAAAAAAGGTTTTATTAAAAAATATATACATGGCAACATGAAGAAACTACAGTAAGAGGATTATTTCATCTTGGTACTTATCTACATAGCTACTGAAATAGATATCTGGGTCAGTCTCGCACACATCCATCTAGTTCCAACCAAACTAAGCGATTTGTTCCAGGGTCTTAGATAATTTCAATGTACTTTAATAGTATATTTAAATATGTACATGTATACAAGCATTGCTTAGTTTGGTTGGAACTAAATTGATTGTGCAAGACTGTCTTGAATATATATTTCAGTAGATATGTAGATACATTATAGGTATATACTTATTAAACGGAAAGATATTTCCCAAGTATCAAAACTAATGAATCATCTTGCTTGTGATGTTGCCATGTTTGTTTTTTGAAATAAAACCTTTTTTCTACCTCTGCAGACTTAGCGTAGTCCGACTCTATATTTATTTGCAGCACAATATAAGAGTACCTAACATGCGGAAGAACGAGTGACAAACACTGACACTATAGAGTTTTACTTTTTTGTTGTTTTAAACTTCGTCAAGCAGGCCTCCATTAGGTATATGTCAAAGTTTACAACTAAAGTGAATTGACTTGGCGGCGTAACCAGGAGTTTCGAGTTTAATTTGGGGTTAAATTGTTATATTTAACAAAATGAACGCCACTGCCATTAGATGTCAATCTATTAACGGCTTATTTAAACTTAAAGTTGACGTCGTTGTTTCGAGCCTGTATTCCAGTTGGTTTTTAAATTAACCAATTTCGAATGTTAATTCTTAATCGAAACTATCGAAAGGGTGTTCTAAGTTTATAGTACATTACACAACTAGGGTGGTAGTACAAAGAAAGGCCGAGATCGCAGATGTTTGCGGCCCGAGCTGCAAGCGAGGGACGTAAATTTGCGATCAAGGGCTTTCTTTATTACCTCTCGTGTTGTGTACATAATTTTATGTCTACACTTCGCCAGAAAAGGACTTTTTCCGTACGCGCTTATGGCCAGGTGTGGCTTAAAAAGTTTTTTTTGGGTAGGTATGTTGCCGGCCTACACGATATCTTCGACTATTTATAATGGTTATTTTTAGGGTTCCGTACCTCAACACGAAAAAACAGAACCCTTATAAGATAACTTTGTTGTCCGTCTGTCCGTGTATCTGTCTGTCCGTCTGTCAATATCGGGAACGTGTGGAGGTATCGAGTTGACATTATAATCGTAATATACTTTAGGCCTACGGTCCCTTGAGGCTGTGAAAAATCAAGCTTCTAAGTTAACGTGGGTAAAGATACGGCCGTTTATGCCGCAAAAAACGTAAATTTCGACACTCTCAAGAAACAAATTTCCAGGGGGTACTTTCCGATGACGTAGAACTATGAAATTTGGCAGGTAATACCGTCTTATACTACAAGTATTGGGAAACAAATCTGAAATCTATACATTTTTAATTAAATCATAAAAAATTGACTTTACTAAGGGAATCAAAATTTATAGGTAGGGACCTCTCCACCTTATGGCTACGTGTGGACAGCGACGACCATCCTCGCGTCTATGCGTGCCTGTATAGGTCCCATAGCGGTGATGCTGAAACCGACCGACTCATTGAGCAAATTCAGATAGCTGCAGACTCCGTGCAACAGCAGATCCCATCCGTGGAGATCGTGATACTAGGCGATTTTAACGCCCATCATGCTGAATGGCTCGGCTCTAGTAAGACCGATCATGCGGGGAGATCTGTGTACGGCTTTGCTCTGGCATATGGCTTATCCCAATTGGTTACTGAGCCCACGCGAATCCCCGATGTGGAGAGCCAGGAGTCTTCTCTGTTGGACCTTCTGCTGACTTCTCTGACTCTATTGCTGACGTGGTACTCCAGGGAATGGAACCTTTCATTCCGTCCTCTGCAGTCCCCGTTGGTGGCAAATTCCAACCTTGGTTTGGTCGTATCTGCAAAAGGGCGTCCCGCCGAAAGCAGGAATGTTACCAAGCCTGGATAAATGCAGCAACAGTACGGGATGAAAAGACCAGCGCGTTGAAAAAGGAGTTTAATTTTGCCTCCAGGTCCTTCAAAAGGGATATTGCCAGGGCGAAATCTTTGCACATTGGTAGAATTGGCGAGAAACTAGAGCGCCTTCCTTCGGGAACTCGTGCGTTCTGGACTCTTGCCAAAGCTATCCAGGGAAATTTCTGCAAGCCGTCTTTTCTACCTCTACAAATGGGAAATGATTCGTTGGCCCATGACGCTAAGGAGAAAGCCGATCTTTTGGGCAAACTCTTTGCGTCCAACTCGACTCTGGATGACGGGGGACACGTGCCGCCAATCATACCGCGGTGCGAAAACTATATGCCGGATGTCCGGTTCCACCAAAGTTCAGTGCGTAAAGCACTTCTTTCCCTCGACATTCATAAGTCGTGTGGGCCCGATGGAATCTCTCCTATTGTGTTGAAGATGTGCGCTCCAGAGTTGGCGCCGGTTTTAACGCGTCTTTTTCGGCTCTCTTACTCATCTGGCGTAGTCCCGATCTCATGGAAGTCAGCTTTGGTGCACCCGATCCCTAAAAAAGGCGACCATACGTGTCTTCTTTCTTCTATGTTTTTTTCTATCATTACCTGAATACTATTGTGTTAAGCAACGCATCTACGGTTAGGGAACATAATGAGGAAATCTGCACATTGAGGTGATTATGATCCCGTTGGTCCAGTCACGGTCAGACAGCAGTCCTGATCTGCAAAATCTGAGATCACGGTCAAAACTGTACCCACAAAGGGCAAAGCGTTAGGGGATGATGATGTTTCTTAGAAAACGTCTCGTATTGATTATATGAAAAAGAAATACCGCAAAAGGGATGAAAATTAGTACTCTCTTTTCACTTTATTCTTTGTTTGAAGTTCGTTGTTAATATTTCAAACATTACTAAAATGTCTTTGAATTCTCTGACAACCTTGAAGTTTAACTAACCATGCCGCAAAACGTTAGTAACATTTTCGCTCATACATAATAGTTAGCGAACTAACAAAGGCTTTGTCGCGGACACAAACCATCGACTCGGAGCGGTAACAAACAAGGCACGATCCTTGCGAAAGCTTGTAACAATCATCCTCTCAACTCACAGGAGGAGCGTGGCGAATGATAGCAAGGAGATTATAAATTAGTGTTTCTCAAAATTTACGTACAGCCAGCATCAAAATAGTTTGTAACATTCATAGCGCCAGTAACGTCATAGATCTTGGTGCCTATAGTAATAAAGATGTCTTGCGATATATATGGTGCTTTGCTTTGGATGTAACTGACTATTTGATTTATTTTTTAACTTTATTATTATAAGGGAGTTTCAACTGACTATTTGATGCTGAACGATTTTACTATTTCGATACATCTAATAACAAAAATATATAGTGAACGAGAACGTTATATTTTATTACCAGAAGTTAAGAAATACCTAAAAAGAATTAAGCATACTCAAAAACATTGAGGTACCTACATCAGTTTACAGTGCGAAAAAACCTGTGCCCCTCGCCGAAGGAGAGGGGCACAGGTTTTTTGGACGACTCGGGAGCTACATTTTTTATTTCCTCGCAGTAGGCGTGAAAAGCACTCACGTCAAATCACGGCCGAAAGTGCAACAGATGCATTCATCATGGGCCTCCACTACGGATCGGGCCTTGAATTCAGTCATCTATAGCTTACTTTTCGGCCTTTACAACAATGAACTAAAGTTGATCGAGCGAGCAAACCGATGAATCCACACAAGGGGATGTTTATCTACTTGTGCCACGATAACTCAAGTACGTGTATCCAATCAACTGAAAGCTCGACATACAGACGTAGTTCTGTTATTAACGATATCCCAAAAAAAGGACCCGTCTAGACCTGATAATAATCCATCTATCTATATTTATATACAAGTTTTTGACTCAAATATTTTTGAGACAAGTTTTTATTGCCAACTGTACCTCTTTTGTGGGTATACAAACTGTATGTCAAAACTAATCGAAATTCCTAAATACGGCGGATTTATCTTATGTACTTTAAGTTGATTCTACCAGAACTGACCATGGAACCGAAAGGTGGCTACGCCTTTGATGGTCAGCTCCGTGTCATAATAATTTTGCATTGTCATCTGATTTACATATATGTACATGCAACATTTCTGCTCAATCAGAAGCAGTCACCGACTTGACGGCGCCTATTAGTGACTATGAAATTCCAGTTCGTGGGCACTGGGTATAGGATTTGATTTTAGTTACTGATCAAATTTCCTCCAACTAGACAACCAAATTATTTACGACTTCACGAAATACAAATACGCGCCTATTGGAATATTATTTCCCTTGAAAATTACATACCTACCAAAACAGGTGTAGAAAAGGTTGGCGTGCTCGAAATGTTTCGCTGTGCCTAAGAAAACCGGTGGCCATAAATCATTTATGTAAACAGGCAACAACAATGAAGCAAAATATAGAGTGCCCTACGGAACCCGACACCGGACGTACTAGCGACTTCCCGTCGGTTTCTGGCGGTCTTACCTCCCATTTCCTTCCACAATGCAGGTTCACACCGCAACTATATGCATAACTCACGCGCCTCCCTCTAAATATGAAAGAGTTTTGTACAAATAAATCATTAAATCCTACCATGCCGTTTTTACCTTTTTAGGGTTCCGTACCAAAATGGTAAAAAAGGAACCCTTCTGGTGCGACTCTGTCTGTCTGTCCGTCTGTCTGTCCGTTTGTCTGTCCGTCTGTCACAGTTAGATATCTCAGGAAGGCTATCTATTTGAAATTTGGAACAGTTTTAAAAGTCTAAACCCGGGTCTACTAGATATAAAAAAATCTTATACCTTTTTACTTTTATTTAAAGGGGCCGAAATGCGAGGTCGTTAAATTGTGCTATTGTATCGAATGGGGTATCAAATGAGCCCTTTCATTTAATTTATAGATTCTAAAACCATTTTGAATTTTTTTTCTTAATTATGTGCTTTTTGATTTAGAACGAAAAAAGTTAAAAAAAATACCATTCCCTCCCTATTATCTTCGAAGTTACTTAACAGTAAAATCTGTAATAATTACCAATTATTATTAATATCATCTTAAATATTACAGGAAAAATATAACGGTTTTCCTAACATGCACCGTTTTTTAGAAATTTGCAAAAATCGTAACTTATTTGCTCCTACTAAACTAAACTAACCGCCATACAGTTTGTCTTGAACCTATGCTTTTGTGCGGAACCCTCGGTGCGCGAGTCCAACTCGCACCGGTTATTTGTATTTGTCATACCTATTACCCCTAAATTGTACCTACTCTACTACATATTGTGTGCCTTGCTACGTTGTTTAGGTAAAAACCATGCACATTTTATTTTACATACTAATCCTTTTAATAAATTTTCTGTGCAGAACCTAAAGTACAATCACCACACGATAATGTTAAGCCACTTGTCATTGTTCTTAATTTTGTCGTGAAATCATAATTCTTTATTAGTCGTGTGCCCGAAGTACGCCTGATTTGCATTAGGTACACTGCTAAATTAAGAATAGTGGCAAATGGCTGCACATTCTCGAGTGGTGCTGAGCAGAAAGTGAATATGCCTGTCATTGGACTTACTGTACTTTAGGTTATGCACGTCAGACATGCTCCCTTTTAGGTTGTTGAGCGAGTGTACATAGGATATAAGGATAAGTATATACTGTAAATGTTTAATCCGTTATCAATATTATCATATCAATATCACTGTACATTTCTAATCGCAGGGCGGGTCATGTACTGGTTACATGATTGGCAATTAGGATCACGATGATAATGCCTCGTCGTTCTTCAGGTGGCAATTTCACTCGAAATTATTAATGCTATTGATGCCATTATGCATTTAGGATATGGTAATATAGAACCCGTTCGATTTGATTAACTACGATTCTGCGTGAAAAACGTAGTCAGTTTGTACAGTAATTTGGTTTTATTTTTGACAGCGTCAATTTTAATAGTATGCCCGCAGAGCACATCTTAAAAGTTTTGTAGTTTCCATCGGAATCATAACCTATCTCTTCCTTTCATTGCGAATTTTAATGGTTTTTGTAACAATTTGAATTTTAATGAGCGCGAGAGTCGTGGCTGCGTCCGGTCGGTCTACAATCCGTAAAATATAGGGTTCGCGACAAAGACTGTAAGTCGACACATTAAGGGCTATAATCGAACAGGTGGCGAGTCATTTTTGTACTGAAAGGTTATAACTACAATCGCCACCCGGATGCGACGCCGGCGCAGGCAGTACGCTTTATCTCTAGAAATGCCTAAAAATGACATTTTAGGTGACGGTATACTTTGTTTTGGAACTGCTCCTCATCCATCCTCCCGTCTGATGCCATTTTGCGTCTCGGTCCCGGTAAAGGTAAGATTTCCGGAATGTAAAGCCATTGCCAAATAAGAAGAACCTAGGCTTTTTAAAACAGCTGTTGCTGTATATTAATTGTAGTAAAAACTGAGGTTTTTTTATGAGATATGCATGCTGTTTTGTTATATAACGATAATTTATATTCTTTCTTTCATTACAAACTTAGCTGACTATAATTATCTAAACTAAATAGACGACGCCCGCAATTTCGTTCGCGAAGGTCTCATTAGTTAAATGTCCCTTTTTTGTTATCGCGTAAAAAATACCCTGTATTTGCACCAGAGTCATATTCTAACCTGTACCTCAAATTTTACTAATAGAATGTTGATAATTTTTATTTTAATATATTTACAGTTTTCGTGTGCGTACACACGCAAGAAGACGCAAAGATAAAATTCAGCAGATAATTAGTATAAAAATAACTGGCCAAGAGCATGTCGGACCATGCTCAGTGTAGGGTTCCGTAACCTTTTACTAAAAGGAAATGCGCTACAAATGAAAATATAGTTAAAACTTAAAACCTGACTAAGTACGCCTTCGGCTTTGCAGCCTGAAGCTCGTTCTTCGGAACCCCGAAAATGAGACTCATATGCGGTTTGCGTGAGATAACCATGTGCCTTTAGCCCAAGGCGGTGCTCGGCCCTTGGGCCTCCGTAGGGCTTACTACGAATATAGTGCGCTTGCAGAGGAGCTCGGCCTTCGGCCTCGCAACCTGAAGCTCGCAAAAATGAGATTGATATATGGTTTGCGTAAGGCGACCTGGAACGCTTCGGGCCTTCAGATTCACTTTGAATTAGTGCGGCATAAAGGGCACCTGCAGACGGCTTGAAATTTCCTTCACAAGATTAGTCTCAAGTCGTGGTGACTTGAGGAATGATAGCGGAAGCACCCTTACTGAAAACTATCTTTTAATGGCTATTTTATCAACGTCCATTTAATAAACTTGTTCTTTTCATCGTAGTATTCGTAGTTAGTATGGCGCTAGTATTCCTTAATTTCCACAATTTATTAAACTATTTACCGCTGGGCTGCGTTACTGATTTATCACTTTTTTTTGTACAAACATTGGTGCACCAGGAGGTAGGTGTGCTAGAACAATATAAACGTATCGGCGAAGAGCGCGGGCTGTTGAACGTGTTTCTTGTTGTTATTGAATTGAAATGGAAAGATACATGTATGATATATTTTTGAAATGAGCTCTTAAAATTCATTCAATTGTCATATAATTCAATGCGACTTGATGACTTTTATTCAATGCTTTACTTTTTATGAGGATCATGCTCCCTATCTTAATTTTGGTTCCAACTAACTAGCTTATAACCTGCGTCCAATCACGAAGAATCTAACGATACCCCACATGTTTGAATCGGTACAGTAGTTTTTGAATTAAGGAGGAACAGACGAACATACAAACATACATACATGTATACATACGGCGCTGAAATCATAATCCTCCTTTTCGTTTTGCTATACTTGAGTAAATAATACGATGTGAAAAGGTGCACCAACGAAAAAGCATATCTTCTCGTCCTTTTGTTGAGAAACGCAGTTTTTCGGCTATAACTCAAAAACGGTATACTCGATCATGTTGAAAACAATTTTCGTTGAAAGTATTAATTAAGCGTTACCAGAATTCCGAGTGTAAATATATATTTTACTTTTTATTACATTTTAAATAACGTTGAATTAGAAATTACAGTTACAAATCTTTTTTAAGTATGTTATTCACTAATTTGTAGTAATTGCTGTCTGCGTTGGAGCAACCCATTGTCAAAAACACGAACAAAATCCCAACCAAACGACAGATTTTTTAGATGCGAAAGAGAGGACGCAACAGTAGCGTGCGGGCGCTACTGTTGCGTCCTCTCTTTCGCACACAGAGTGACAATGTAGGATAGAAAGGGATGGTCAATGTGCACGGAACCTAAATATAAATCGAATCAAATTAATGTAAGGGACACACTGTTTAAAATATGATAATGTAAAATAGGGTAAGGATTATTTATTTCAAAACTCGTGCACAAATTTTAAGGTATGGGTATTATTGACTTATGATACGAAAAAGTCATTAAGGTAAAGCTAGTGTCATAAGGTTTTCTTCAAAAATATACCATGTAAAGGTAATTCCTTGATTGCGAAGACCTTTACTTTATTCAAATCGGGTTGGTGGCAGCAATTACACCATTTTAGGTTACTATATTATAATTTTTTTCAGATACATTGTTTTTGTGGGACAGATTCGATTTTGGACCCCAGAAAATCAGTAGTGTAAGGATCATTTTTTTCAAGCTAGAATTTTTTCATAAATATCATTCGAAAGAGCGTAAAATTCTGAACAAAACTGTATATTCAACTCATTTTGTGTGTTTTGTCCCTTACCTTAATTCAGCCTACGGCCGACGATATATTTTTAGGGTTCCGTACCAAAATGGTAAAAAAGGAACCCTTATGGTGCGACCACAGACCACTAAACCTAAAGACGTCGCATAGTCAGGCGACCCCCGCTGCCACTCATACGGTAAATTTACTACAAGATTGAGACACGCCCCCGTTACTAACTTCAGTCTGTTCTCGGAAGTTGCGTAAGTAACATGATTAAAAATGCATTATTGTTGCGTGAAATTGTGTGGCACAAACACTAAAACATCTGGCGTGCAAAAGGATGGAATTTCATTTTACAGGTAAGCAGATTTCAATAAAATTACTAATTAAATATGCGTATTATCAAATAAAGTTTTCTAGACTGCCGTAGTCACTCGTTGATGTCTTTTAACAAAGTCTCTTTCTATCACGCTATGCGAATAATCGCACCTTCCTTGTCTACCATTACGTGGCATTACTAAGTGCGAACTAGTGATGTCCATAGTATGTGTTGGTTTACTTTCGATAACTGATAACATGAAATATGCAATACATCGTAAGTAATTTAAAAATATCGAAATATTATCCATCATATGTACGTACATATATGGGCAAAGTATTTGCGCGCAGCCGCGTCTAATTATTATTTATATATTTAAAGTGGTAAATTGTCTTTTAAGACTGCAGTGTTACATTATAAATCATTCAAAGCATGTCAACTAAAATGTGTTTAATTTCTTTAAGGTTTAAGAAGTGTCTTAATATAAAGGAAATGTGGATTGATGCTACAAAACAAAGTATCGTATGTTCTCGCCATTTTAAATCAGAATATTTTAGATAGACAAAATCTGGGAACATGCGACTTTAAGTCCTAATGCCATTCCTACGCTTCACTTACCAACTGTGATGAGTATATAGATTCTTCGTTATCAGCTGAGTTGTGTAAAGGCAATGTTTACCGTTATAGTATTTCGTTGACACTCAGACTTACAAGAACAATTGTTGCCTCAAGTGCTTGCCTAGTCTGGCCTCAAGTGCTCACATAACAAACAATAAATTAGCTAATTTATTGCCGTGACTACGATGCCCAAACTACATACACAGATACAGCAGCACTTAAATCATAGTGGCATTAATTATTACAATTAAGCTCAAATTAATACCAATTTATAATAAAGTTTTATTTTTAAGAATTAACAATATATTTAATGATAATGCCAGTAACAATCCATTGCTGTCAGTATTTAAAAATCATGTCCTACTCAATAGTTAAACAGTGAAGTGTAATAGAGTTGGTATGTAAGTAGGGGGGAGGTATATTTGAATGAATGGGGTTGTTTTATTAATTTAGCTACTACTCTAATCATCGATCATCGTCACATCACTAGCGGCCCCCAGACATTTTGTTTATATTTCTGTGTGACGCCCACTTGACCTTCAATCGGCAAATCACAGTGCGGTAAGCGCTCGCCGCGTCTCCCGCGCCCCTTTAGTTTTGGCAGAATCGGTTTCAATGAAAGAATGCTACGAAGCGACGTCTTTAGGTTTAGTGGTCTGTGGGTGCGACTCTGTCTGTCCGTCTGTCGTCTGTCTGTCTGTCACAGCCAGATATCTCAGGAACTACTGCTGCTATCGATATGAAATTTGGAATAGTTTTAAAAGTCGCTAACCCGACCCTATTTGATATAAAAAAAAACTTTTTTTTTAAAAGGGGGCCGTAATGGGATGTCGAAAATTTAAAGTTGTGCTATTGTATCAAGTGGGGTATCAAATGAAAGGGCTTAATTTGTCGATTCCAAAGCCATTTTAATTTTTTTTTGCTAATCATGTCATGTATTTTTTGATTTATGACCAAAAACGTTAAAAAAAAA
This sequence comes from Eudemis profundana, assembly GCA_947034925.1. Taxonomy (NCBI): domain Eukaryota; kingdom Metazoa; phylum Arthropoda; class Insecta; order Lepidoptera; family Tortricidae; genus Eudemis; species Eudemis profundana. The sequence continues at coordinate 37,535,186 of OX344794.1, forward strand.
TAGCATTCCCCACTATTATCTTCGAAGTTACTGAATAGAAAAATCTGTAATAATTACCAATTATTAATATCATCCTAAATATTACAGGAAAATTATAACGGTTTTCCTAAATCACATCATTTTTTAGAAATTTGCTAAAATCGTAACACATACTTATATTTCCTCCTACTAAACTAACCGCCATACAGTTTTTCTTAAACTATTCACGTATCTACTTACGAGTTTGTACGGAACCCTCGGTGCGCGAGTCCGACTCGCACTTGACCGGTTTTTTTTATTAGAACTAATTATTTTTTGGCATTTATTTAAATGATCGTTTTAATTTTGCAAAAACTGTAACCAAAAAAATCTAAACGGTGATCTTTTTTTATGATTGAGCTTTTATCTTTGAGATATAGAATAAATCAAATCAATAGATATTTTAATCTGTTTAGATAGAACTACGCAACAATTTTTTGGCATTTGAAATTTATTTAATGATTGTGTTACTTTTATTTTGCAAAAGCAGCAAGCAAAAATTAAATTTAATAATCATGTAAAGATTTTATACATAAAAAAGACATTTATTTTTAAAAATGTTCATTTATGATCTTATAAGATCAAATAAATATTTCCCTTATTTTTTGACTCGTTTTGTTCTCTCATTTCAATTTTTAGGGTTCCGTATCCAAAATGGCAAAAACGGAACCCTTATAGTTTCGTCATGTCCGTCCGTCCGTCTGTCCGTATGTCACCGGCATTTTAGTCAAAAACTACACGATGGATATTGGTGAAATTTGGAATATAGGTGTCTTGTATGAACCGCTACTTAGTTTGGTAGTTAAATAACTAAAATAAATATTTTTACTCCATACATGTTACAGAAGCTAAAAATTTTTTTTTCAGAGAATATGTACATATTCCGACAGCTCTTTCAAAAACATTTTAAGGTTCTTAAGTAATGTTTTTGATTAAGTGAATACCTTTGGAAATAATCGCTCCGAAAGTTGTGAAAATTGTGTCCCCCCTAATCTTCTAAACCGTGTGTCCGAAAAATTACAAAGATAACGCTTAATTAATACTTTCAACGAAAATTATTTCAACAAGATCGGATTAACCGTTTTTAAGTTATTGCCGATAAACTGCGCTTCTCAACAAAAGGACGTAATTGCTATGAAGATACGCTCTTTATGTCGTACTTTTTACATCGTATTTTTTACCTTATAGTTACGGCTATGAAACCCTATACTGAGCATGGTCCGACATGCTCTTGGCCAGTTATTTTATCTACACAAAGAAATTAACATGAAAAGCAAATAAGTTTTGCCATGAGTATTGGAATTTTCATTCAAGAGAAAATTCATAAAGTCTGGAAAAGAAATCTTCCGATAGAAATGCAGGAAAAGGAAACGAAAAAGCCATAAGTAATAGGTGCTTTATTCTAGATGAAATAAAAATAATATTGGAGCACATCTTTATTACCTTCAATTGAATTGGTGGAATCAAGATAGATTTATCGTTTAATTCTAAACCCGTGCTGAAGAAATGGAATGAGATACGAGGTCAGACTTCGTTGCGTAATTTAGTTCATTAAATATTCTTTAATTTTAAATTGAAATTTATTTACAGTGATTGAGCTATTTAGAGATGAGTGTTTTAAAAAAACCGCACAAGTGCGAGTCGGACTCTGCCACCGAGGGTTCCGTACAAATTTGTAGGTAGGACATATAATAAAGTACCCTATAAATTTTGATTTCCTTAGTAAAGCCTAATTTTTTTCATGATTTGATGAAAAAAATATCGTTTTCAGATTTTTCCCTTTATTTGTAGTAGGTATAAGACGGTATGACTTGCCAAATTTCATAGTTCTAGGTCAACGGAAAGTAAAAACCCTATGAAATTTGGGGTATTTACCCTTTGAATTTTAGTTTCCTAGAGAGTGTCGAACTTTACTTTTTATGCAGCATAAACAGCCGCATCTTTTTTTGACGTAAACTTAGAAGCTTTAGGGACTGTAGACTTGAGTATATGGTTTATATTTCACTCGATACCTCCACGCGTTCCAGTGATAAAGGGCCTTGACAGACGGACAGACAGACGGACAACAAAGTGATCTTATAAGGGTTCCGTTTTTTCCATTTGAGGTAAGAAACCCTAAAAACTGGCCAAGAGTATGTCGGACTATGCTCAGTGTAGGGTTCCACAGCCGTTATTATAATGAAAGGTAGTCTGTCCGGCCACCATTCTACGTGTAATGTCCATAAAAGGTAATTTGTTTACTTTTCGTAAAACAAACTCCAAATACGTTTTAATTATTTATTCCATGAACTGCACTTTACAAAATCCAGCAGCATAATAATCGACAATACTGTTTTTAAAGTCGGGTATTAAGTTACCGCCAAAAAGTCATTGATAATAAATGAAACCGAAAGGAGGTCAATCAATCTTATATTATTAACAAATAGGTCTTTTGGATGATGTATAATTTGTTATTATAAATGTATAACAAATTACTTTTCAGGGTCAAATCACTTAATTTCTGTTCAGGGACAACAGGATATTTTTAGTTTGAATCCACTTAGAATATGCCATACCATAGACAGCTTTATTTTATTAGTATATTACACACAGAGGGAGGTGTAATAAAAAATGGCCCAGATCACAGGTATTTGCGGTCCGAGCCGCAGGCGAGGGCCATCAATATAAGATGGAAGTGGTATTTTCGTCCCATCCGTAAAAAATATTAATCGTTTTATAAAATAATAATCGAATTTAACATTTAATTTTTAATAATAATGTGTGATGTCGATGTACTTTGATTAACTATATATTTCGTTATTTTGGTAAGTAGCGTTTGTAGTTAAATTTTTCTCATAGTCGGTGTGAAAAGCAGTGTGTGTCATAAGGTAGCAAAATTATTTTCACCACGGGCGTTAACACTTGAATCCTTCACTACGCTCCGGATTATACTTTAGAATCCTTCGCTTCGTTCAGGATTCAATATACGCCCTCGCCGTAAATACATCATTTTGCTCCCTTGTGACACAATCTACTATTTAAATATTCCCCATTTTTATGGATAATTTCTCGGTTCTCTATCGGGTGGCATAAATGTGAAAGTCATTTTTACGATGGGCATTTCTACTTTTGTCATTATAATGGTTACGCATAAATTGTATTTGTCATTCAGGGATTGGCATAAAAATTATTGTCATTATATTTGTGCGCATTAATCACTATTATCATATAATTTTTACGCATATCAACGTAATTTATAATGATCAAATGCCATTAAAATTGTATGCATTAAAAATGTACCGCATTATTTTTATACGGTTCTCTATTGGGTGGCATAAAAATTATAGTCATTATATTTGTGCGCATTAATCACTATTATCATATAGTTTTACGCATATCAACGTAAATTATAATGATTGAATGCCACTAAAACTGTTTGCATTAAAAATTGACCTCATAATATTATACTACATTAATTACAAACACTATAATGTTGTTGTGAGTGAACTGACAGCGGAAAAAGCAAAAATAGTACTAATGGGTTTTAATTAGCCATTAGATTAACTGCCTAGCCTTTTCATTAAAAGGCACTGTTTAGTTAACTACCTAGATGAAATTTTAACCTTAATTAAGATTTTAAAATTTGATTAGGGTCTTCTTTCTAAATAACTATGACCCGCCAGAAGGTCGACGAAGCCCCGCTGCGCGGGGCTTCTATTTCTGCTCTGAGGGACATAAGCTGGCTAACGAACCTAACCTAAAAAATAGGAGTTTGTTTTGTTCACTTTTTCCATGCGGGGGGCTTCGTCCCCCGAGCCCCCCTTGTGGGGGGCTCCGCCCCTCCGTCCCCCCATGTGGGGTTCTAAGTTATTACATATTGCAGTTCAAACCTAACCTAAACCTAACTTAACCTAACCCTCTTTTTCTGCCAGCAGTTCGTTTTTGTTGGGGGACGCAGTTCAAACCTAACCTAAACCTAACCTACTTTTTCTGTCTATTTTTTTCCAAGGAGCGGAGCCTTTGCTTGCCTTGAAACTTTGCCTGCTAGTTTAATTAGCCATTTGATTAACTGTCTAGACTTTTCACTAAACGGTGCCATTTAGTTAACTACCTGGACTATGACCCGCCAGCAGGTCGACGAAGCCCCGCTGCGCGGGGCTTCTATTTCTGCTCTGAGGGACATAAGCTGACTAACGAACCTAACCTAAAAAATAGGAGTTTGTTTTATTCACTTTTTCCATGCGGGGGGCTTCGCCCCCCGAGCCCCCTTGTGGGGGGCTCCGCCCCCCCCGTCCCTCCATGTGGGGTTCTAAGTTATTACATATTGCAGTTCAAACCTAACCTAACCTAAACCTAACTTAACCTAACCCTCTTTTTCTGCTAGCAGTTCGTTTTTGTTGGGGGACGCAGTTCAAACCTAACCTAAACCTAACCTAACCTAACCTACTTTTTCTGTCTATTTTTTTCCAAGGAGCGGAGCCTTTGCTTGCCTTGAAACTTTGCCTGCTAGTTTAATTAGCCATTTGATTAACTGGCTAGCCTTTTCACTAAACGGCGCCATTTAGTTAACTCCCTGAATAAAATTTAGATTTTAATTAAGGTTTTAAATTTTGCACTACCTGTGTAAACACTACACTACATGTGTACTTTTGTTACTACATGTTTCAAAATTAAAAGTGATTACTTACTTTATTTTTGTTTATGCTTTATTCTCCACACCACATTGTGACGATTTCTATTGTCATAAATTATAAACACATTTAATGGTTTGTCTTTTTATGGCCAACAATTACTATTATATGCAACAATATTACTTAAAAAATTATGCGCATTCTATTTATACTCATCAAAATTATCATCAAACGCAATTATGACAAACAATCTGTTATGCAAATAATCATTAATGACAAATACTACATATGAGTACGAACATTATGCGAAATGAGTTATGACAAACGAAAATATGACAATAGTTGTTATGCCATCAGAGAGGATCCCTAATTTCTCACCACTTTCTTGTTTTCAATAGCGAAAATGTTATACATCCGGGTCTTTCCGAGTTGAATTTCTTATTTTGTTCTATAATAATAATAATAAGTATAACTCTTTGGCTTGATAACTGATCTTGTAAGGAATTCGCTTTTCTTTTGTTTGTAAGATAGGACTGTATCAACTTGCAGAGCGTAAAACGATCAAAAGCACAGTACACAACATACCTATATAGGAAACAACGCTCAGTGATTCAGTTGCACCCTGAGGGCACAAAACGGTACTGGCAAATACTAATTACCGGCATAAGTTGACTGCCTCAGATAAACTTGAATACGTTTCTGGTGCTTCATTTCACTCGAACGTGACAGATAATATTTTACATAGCGATAACTAGAATATGTTGTCATGATTCAGTCTACCTTCCCTGTTATGCGATTGGGTCCTAGATTTTCAAAGATTACTCCAACCCCCTCCACCTCCTAGAACCCCAAAAAATGGGAAATTTATAGTTCGTTTCAGCAAAAAGATCAATCACCTCGAAATAAGAGTAAAATTAAGTTTTATTTAATGCTGCGGTAGTTGAAGCCAGACAAATTATTTATATCTACCTAGTTTAGTTTACCTAGCCAACACAGTGCAACACGGCCTCGACTGTGATGCACAACATAGCCCACTCGTACCCATACTCGTAATGTACAGTCAAGGAATTTAATTTCCTACCCTTTTCATTGAAATGTTGTTAAGCATTCACAATGCATTAAGGTCGAAATTTCTATTTCAGTAATAGTATTTAAATGTCAATACGTATTCTTTGTCACTGCATATTAAAGATAACCTCTTTGCGAAGTCATTTGCTCATCTAATTACGAATACGTGTCAGTTGGTGTCAGTATCAATCGAGAACATTTTAAAATAATTCCGAATCCAGACTCCGGAAAGTCTACCACAAACGTCGATAGTCTAAATTTCGTTATCTGCGTTCCTTTCATTCGAATATTGCAAGAGCGAGAAAGATGGACTTTCTTCGAATTTCGATTCCGCGGTTGTCGACCTTTTTTGATAGTGCCTTACACGTTCCAAATTTCAGTTCACCATGTCAACGTTGTTAATCTGTTACCTAGTTACTGACACAAAACAATGCGTGTGATATGTCAAAGTAACGTCGTAGTCTAGCTAGCTCTTATGATGACAGTATGCTATACGATATTGGACCTTAGGTGGGTTGGAAATTAAATTCCTTGACTGTACGTACTATTTTTTATATAAATAAGATTTCAAGTATCAAAATAAATGTTATAATGTGTATTTTGCTAAATAACGCATCAAATAATTCTAAAATAAATTGACAACCTTTCATTTTTTTGAGCCTTTAATTTTATTGGTTCACTGTATTTGGTTTGAAAAGACGAATACGCTGATAGTTTATTTGTTTTACCAGGATTTGTAATTAATTTATAATTAATATTTTAATATTTACTTATTCTAAAAGGGCGTAACTACAGTTCTACGGCAGAATAAACCATTACTTTAGTCTTATCGCGATCGAAAAAAAATAAGCGATCTCACAGTATGCATTGACAATGTCAAATTCAAAATTATGACAGCTTATTTTTTCTGTGGCAAAAGGCACTGGCATTTCATCTATTGTGCCGTAGAACTGGTAAAATGAGAACATATTTTTTATTCATTTGTATTTTTTATATTAAGCGATATAAAAAAATTATAAAAATAGTGTAGTGTTCAGGAGACAAAATGCTTTCGAATAGTATATACATTTTAAAGTGTTCTTAAAATGAAATGTTGTCAATTATTTTATGCCACACCTGGCCATAAAGTGGCTTTTTCCGCACGCTGCGCGTACGGAAAAAGCCGCTTTCTGGCCAAGTGTAGACATAAAATTATGTGGGTGTATTTTCAAAAACGTCATTTCGCTGTCATGACATATTGGCGAATACTGAGAAGATTCTTTAGATTCTTAAGCCTTACTAGAATTAGCACTTTTGGTTACAATTACAATGTAGAATCTGTCAAGTTCTACCAAGTAAGCAACGAATGCCAGTCTAGTGAGGAGGAATTTTTTAAATATTTGTGGCCAGCGAAATTATGTCTTTGAAAATACATCCATGTAGACAACATGGGAGGTAATAAAGAAAGCCCTCGATCGCATATTTACGTCCCTCGCTTGCAGCTCGGGCCGTAAACTTCTGTGATCTCGGCCTTTCTTCGTATTACTACCCTAGTTGTGTAAAGTACTATTTCTTCCCTTTATGAAGTGTGATAGGTTGTATGACACAGGATATGAGGTGGCAGGTCTAGCGAATCGTGTCTTTTTGTACTTCATATTGAATAGATTTGTTTAATTAAGGAGAAGGATGAGGGAAGATTGTTGACGGTATCTTGTGCTAATAAAAAATCGATAAAATATGTACATACGAGTAAGTAACTAGTACGTTTTTCTTCATAGTACAATAGTACATTACACAACTAGGGTGGTAATACAAAGAAAGCGAGCACTGCAAGCGAGGGACGTAAATATGCGATCGAGGGCTTTCTTTATTACCTCCCGTGTTTTGGACATCATTTTATGTCTACACTTGGCCAGAAAAGGGTTTTTTCCGCCCGCGCAGCGTGCGGAAAAAGCCACTTTATGGCCAGGTGTGGCATAAAAGTTTTTGTATAGGTGTAATATGTATGGTACAAATGTGTTTAAGCTTCATCATCAGTCATAAAAAAATACAATTATATGAAGGTATTATCTGAGTATCACTAGAAAATAATAACGGAAATGCCAAACCGACTTTCCGCGGAAATGGAAAATTGCCGTTGAGAGCTTTTAAATATCCGTCCCCGGCGATGTAATGCAAACTTGCAATGAAATTTTTAGAGCTATTAGAATAGTAATAAGTGCCTTAACTACCTCGCTTCCGGAGAGTACCTACCGGCGGGCGAAAGCGGGGTTTGAGCGATATAATATTTAAATATATTTTAAAAAGTAAATGACGCAATGTAGACTTATTTATTGGTTATACGTTTGTACCTAGTTCGAAAGCCGAGGCGTGTAGACAAGGTTTGTTTTTTTAGGACCAGCTCCATTAAGCTTGGCAAACGAAGAGTCAAGTGGTGGCGCATCGGCGCGTTTTGATCGCTGAATTGAATACTTGTACTTACTCGAGTTACCGTGGTAGTTTTCATATACATACAACTGTATAACCTATCGCTGTGTGCAACTTTGTTTAAGCACTTCGTGTTCAGATTATCCTTTGTTCGATTTTTTTTTCTGTAACCATTAAATTCCAGGTCTTACTCTTATTCGTGGTTGTGTATTGATATTGCGGTTTTTCACTGTTATGGTGTGGGTTCGACTTTGCATTGTGGGATTAGTATACCTAAAAATATTTATCGATAATATTTTTTTATTCCGGTATCATGTTACCGACCGTTAGTACTCCATAGAATCTGTTTTTTTAATGAGGCCTTAACCTACCGACATCCGACATATTTTCTTAGGAGTTGGTGGATGTAGATTTAAGTTTCCGTTTTAACTTGACGTTAATTTAAATGGTTCACTATAAAAGGAGAATCGCTCTTCGATTTCAACTGGCTCGAGGCAAAAATGAGTATTTAATGACAAAGCACACACAGATCAATTAGCAGGTTGTTAATTATTACACGATTCGCAAGTTAATGATGATTAAGCGTACGCATTAAGAGTATTTTGTATTTTTTATGGGTTCGATGGAGTCTAAGAGGAGGGGGGCGGTTGTTTAGCGGGCGGCCGGTGGAGGGAGGGATCGGATATTACAGGGGAAGTCCCGAAGCCATCGATCATCGTTAATGTCAGATGAGCGAAGCGCCTTTTAACGAGGTAGGTAGGTGGCCTGGCCGCACGGCGGCCGCTATCACTGCGGATTCAGGCTCCACACTAAATAGTCTCGTGACCAGCGGCTACTTACCTAACTTGATTTTCATAGTCTTTCTATATACTATTATCGGTGCGACTCCAATAATAAGCACTTCAATCTTATTTCAAGGACGTAGAGGTGATAATCCTGCAAAAAGGTATTGCTTTCCTCGGCTTTGTTGGCGTGGCAAACGTATTTTGATCATGCTTTGGGAACCACGTATTTTTCCTGGATGAAAGTAGTTATGTTACACCCCAGGCAATATTCCGTCTCTATGTAAAATAGCATGTGGATCTGTTGCTCGGCTGTGGCGAGACGTGACAAACCATACATTTGTAAGTACTTTGATTAAAATACTATCCAACATCCCATCGGAAACATAATGTAAAAAAGAGAGCAAAGTTCGCATATGGCACAAAAAAAATACAGTGATATTAGGAACCACTTAAGTTATGCGTTTTGAGGTTAGGTTTAGGCTTAGTTCAGATAGACCCTTAGTAGTAAAAAGCTGTATATTTGGCATCAGTGTACATAATGAACAGCGAAGACCAAGTGCTAAAATATAACCTTAGAAAACTTTTTTAGAATACCTCTACCTCGTGTAGTAGGGATGTTTTTTTTCTTGTTTAGCCTATATCTCTCTGGTCGTTGGATAAGTCGTAAAAATATTGAGGGTGTGTTAATAGTATATTACATAACTAGGGTGGTAATACAAAGAAAGGCCGAGATCGCAGAAGTTTGCGACCCGAGTTGCAAGCGAGGGACGTAAATATGCGATCGAGGGCTTTCTTTATTACCTCCCGTGTTGAGTACATCATTTTATGTCTACACTTGGCCAGAGTGCGGAAAAAATCCATTTTATGGCCAGGTGTGGCAAAAAATGATTTTCCTATTCAGAGATCCAATTGATATCTATATTTTTGACATTAAGATATTTAAGTTTTTGGTGCAAAAAGGCAAGTAGAAAGCTCTCATATTGATATTCGTCGATAGATCGTGTACCTACGATGCTTTCCGCCTAAATTAGTAATTATACCCAGCTTTGTGTATTATTTTAAGTATGGTAATGATTAACTTAATAGTTTTCGTTTTAAAGGATTTCACGCACTTTTTAAAAAAATAAATATACTATTCCATAAAAATTAAAAACAATATTATAGGAATCATTTCAGTGTCTTGCAAGGAACATTTCATTGTAAAACATATGGGAAGAAAAAATCAAAAATAAAAATATCGATATTGTCTTCAGGGTTCCACCCATTGACGAAAACACAACGCCTTCGCTGGTACGGCCACATCCTAAGACGCGAGGACGATCACGCCGTCAAGAAAGCCCTTAACATCCCAGAACGACCGCGAGGAAGAGGCCGTCCGCCTGCCACCTGGTGGACAAATATGCAAAAAGAGATCCAACAAGCGAACCTGAGCATAGAGATAAGCCAGAACCGAGCTCTCTGGCGCAGATGTACAAGGAGACCCGACCCCAGATAAACTGGGAAGAGGGGTGGCCAAAGAAGAAGAAAGATATCTATAAATGTCGATAAAAAAAATCTATCTCTAGTACCTGTCAGGCGTTTGCCCACTAAAATCCGATGTCTGGACATTATTGAAAATTAATGGACCGAAAATATAATCGTTTTGTATTTAACAAAAGTAGCTGCATGTGGATATTTAGTATAAAGTGCTCGGTTTAACTCTTAAATGCATAATGATGTATATCTGCATCGTATATTTGATGGCCAGTGCAGCAATATGCAGCTATCCAAAATCACATTTATTACTTTTTTTAATAAATGTGACATTTACGTGTTAGATTCCGAAATCATCCATAAACTTTTGACAGTATTTTTTTTACACTGACCGCCGCGAAATTTACAAGTTCGAATTTTATTGATAAATATTTAAAAAAACTACAAGCAAAAATTGTTTCTGAAAAGGGTAAAAGGTAAGTTTAATGTATATTATTAACAGGTTTGATCATAATAGTTTTGTTTTCCGAAAATTTGTGTTTTGTTTGTGATGCATAAATACATCACCATGCAAAATCACTAGTAGACTAGTATTAGAATTTACTTTATAATTTCGTTATTTGGACGTTATTAAGTTATAGTCATTGAGAAGTTTTAGATATTATTTTCTTATAAATTGGCATCCGTGGCCTAAAAGTAAAAAGTCCTTTTAAAGTACATATACATAGTATATACAGGGTGTCCCTAAAACCAACTTTTATACGATCAGGGCTGATAGACCAGCTCATAAGAACCTAGATTAAGCAAATTTGACCTCAGTAAAAATCTCTTTGTTTTCGAGATATTGACGTTTTTGTAAAACTCGTGCTAAGTGATACCCTGACTCGGTGTTTTGAGTGTCATTGCTAAAATATCAAGTATTTTACAAATCTGTTTTTTGCTATGTGTGGCCAAATAACTATGCTATTGAACGTATTTTCTATTTTTGCTAATTTATTCATGCTGTGGACACAGTACAATAACAAAAAAAAATTATTCGATTTTTTTCAAATTTCACCTCTGACTTCGAACTAGCGTGGTGAAAAAAAAATGTACCAACATAACCAGGCACTCAACGTAAAAAAATTGCGCATTTATTGTAGTTTCTAAAATGGTATAAAATTTACTAAACACTGTAATAATTTTTGAAATAATGATATTTTGTTACAAAATTAACTGTCTGCCGCTTTCATCTCATACGATCCGGTTGAACTAAGTTTGCACCGGGCGTGCTTGACATCACATACAAATTAGGTGCAAACTTCACGTAATCGTCAATATCTCGAAAACTAAGAAATTTTTATGAGGTCGATTTTACTCAGTCTCGTTTTTTATGAGCTGGTTTATCAGCCCTGTTCGCCATTTTGTAAAAGTCGCGAATTTTGATAGCCTGGATCAGTCTTTCGAATGTCATGACTTCAAATTTCAGTATTTTCTTAATCTGCTTTTTGTTAAACATTACGGTGTCTAGTGTGTAAAATCTTACTATTTTAAACTACATTATTATTTTTTATTTTAGCATGGTAAATTTGTTTTAAGTATTACGCGATTCAAATCCGAGGTCATATTTTGAATCACGTAAAATCTAATTTATTTTGATAAGGTATGATAGCATAATTATTAACTAATGTTTAAAACAAAAAGCAGATTAAGAAAATACTGAAATTTGAAGTCATGACTTTCGAAAGACTGATCCAGGCTATCAAAATTCGCGACTTTTACAAAATGGCGAACAGGGCTGATAAACCAGCTCATAAAAAACGAGACTGAGTAAAATTGACCTCATAAAAATTTCTTAGTTTTCGAGATATTGACGATTACGTGAAGTTTGCACCTAATTTGTATGTGATGTCAAGCACGCCAGGTGCAAACTTAGTTCAACCGGATCGTATGAGGTGAAGGCGGCAGACAGTTAATTTTGTAACAAAATATCATTATTTCAAAAATTATTACAGTGTTTAGTAAATTTTATACCATTTTAGAAACTACAATAAATGCGCAATTTTTTTACGTTGAGTGCCTGGTTATGTTGGTACATTTTTTTTTCACCACGCTAGTTCGAAGTCAGAGGTGAAATTTGAAAAAAATCGAACAATTTTTTTTTGTTATTGTACTGTGTCCACAGCATGAATAAATTAGCAAAAATAGAAAATACGTTCAATAGCATAGTTATTTGGCCACACATAGCAAAAAACAGATTTGTAAAATACTTGATATTTTAGCAATGACACTCAAAACACCGAGTCAGGGTATCACTTAGCACGAGTTTTACAAAAACGTCAATATCTCAAAAACTAAGAGATTTTTACTGAGGTCAAATTTGCTTAATCTAGGTTCTTATGAGCTGGTCTATCAGCCCTGATCGTATAAAAGTTGGTTTTAGGGACACCCTGTATAATTTACACTAAAAGTTTCATAGTGGGATCATAATTAGGTACCTACTTAGGAAGATAGGTTAATTAATGTCGCGTTAAGACGCTAATGCATAGTGATGTATATCTGCATCAAGCCTTTTTTGGGAAATAATATGTTTTTTAGGGTTCCGTAGCCAAAATGGCTAAAAAGGAACCCTTATAGTTTCGTCATGTCCGTCCGTCCGTCCGTCCGTCCGTATGTCACAGGCATTTTACTCAAAAACTACAAGACGTATACTGATGAAATTTGGAATATAGATGTCTTGTAGATGCCGCTACTAAGTTTGGTAGTTAAATAATAAAAATAAAAAAATCTAGGGGGACTCCATACATGTAACAGAAGATAAAAATTTTTTTTTTCAGCAAACATCAATGTGAGGTTCATAATTCGACAGTTCTTTTAAAAACATTATAAGGCTTTTATGTACTGTTTTTTGATTAAGTGAATACTTTCGGAAATAATTGCTCCGAAAGTTGCATAAATTGTGTCCCCCCCCCTTTAACTTTTAAACCGTAAATCCAAAAAATATGAAAAAAAATCAGGAAGGTAACGCTTCAACGAAAATTATTTTGAATAGTAAGGAATAAACCGTTTTGAAGTTATTGCCGAAAAACTTCTAAACCAAAAGGTTTTAAGTGCCATTGATTTACACGGCATTTAAGACCTTTTGCCAGTTGTTTATTTTTATCTGTAGCACATTTCCTTATAGATACGGCTATGGAACCCTACACTGAGCATGGTCCGACATGCTTTTGACCAGTTATTTAATTACTATGATTTTTTTCTTTATTTTTCCCTCAATCTATACAACATGACACATCTATTTCAATTTATTAAAAAGTTACACAAAAAATCATGCATTTAAGGGTAAAAAATATATGCAAGCGAGAAGACGGTCACACGTTACTGTGAAATCTAAAAATATGTATACGATTTTAAATCTTATTCCACAGACATAAATTCCTAATCGTATACATAAATATTTTTAGACGTAACCGATTAATATTGGTGCATGCTGCATGAATATTCCCTGGCGGTCGTACGAGAATAACCCAGTTTCCGCTACAGCCCGCGTGCCAATCACGTACATGTGATCAATTTATGTGTTTAACAGTAATGCTGAGGTATATATACATTCGAAACGTAAATTACACAATCATAATTCGACAAATAAAAGTTGATGTACATGAGTGCAAGGTACCCATTTTTTTGGGACAGGCAAATCAATGGCCCATACGCCAATTGAATCTACGGTCGACGATATGTAGGTAACAAAGACTGTTTCAACGTGAAACTGTAAAATAGTTATGTAGGTTGTTTTTGGTCGCACAAACAGTTAAAATAACTCGCATGGCAACAAGCTAAGTTTTTACAGGAAACCATTCAGAGGCTTTCATAAAACTTCTTCTATAACAAGCTGATCACAAAGTTTAAAATTCTATGTACCTATGCGTAGTAAATATATTTTCAAGACCGGCACACTCGTAGTTATTACGAGTACGTTACTTATGGTGGAGCATGTAGTAGGTTGGATATAACTTTTTTTTCTCAGAGTTTTCCACGGCTACAGGCTAGTGCACTAAACAAACTTATCGGAGTTGAGCTCAGCTTAAGAAATAAGTGGAACAAACTTTCTCACCATTCGTTATATTAATTTATTTTTTAAACTGGTATCAAGTATGAGAAGCAGGAAGACTATTAATGAACGATACGAATTTTTAAGATGCCTAACTTTCGTGATAACGCTTAGGTAGGCTTTATAACTAAGAGGTTTGAAATTTCACAATTTTTCGAAATTCATCATCGTAGGACATCGGAGAGTTTATTAGTAGATTTTGCATAATATGTAACCAAGTAAACCTTTTTGATTTTTAAAAATATCTAATCGCAAAATTCAGAGACTAAATTTTTTATGAACCTGTCATCGATCGCATCGCTTACAACGATATACACATTACTTATATGTACTGCAGGTACGGTACTTGATTGATTGAACTTATCAAAATGGCAGGTAAACTCCCAAAGACTCGGAATAAGTGCAGTGCAGTACAGCGTGTCGCGTAGGATCAACACCGCAAACCGCAATCTACGTACGAGCACCCATATGTAGTATTTGCTCACGTTGGCGTTATGCAGTATTCTATCGGCCACATACAGATAACCAAAACTAAATTACTTAATGATCATAATCTATTGTCAAAGTATAATTAGTTTGCAGCAGTAGTTTATAATGTATTAAATTATTCGATTAGGTAACAGAATGGGTTCGCTGGGCATTCTTGGGCGGCCACCCCATTAGCTCCCAAGAGGCGAAGGGTAAAGATGTTCAGCCCGGCAGCCGTTCGCGGGTGCCGTTGCCGCTTGGGATACTAACGCTCGCTTCTCTAATCAAGGCTTGCAGCTCGCTTCAATTATTAGCTAGCCATTTGTCTGTTATTACGCAAGCATTTCTGCTGCTAACCCTCCTCTATTCCGGACTACTTGAGTTGCAAGCGGAGCAATAACTGTACTGGCCGAGCAAGGGGGGACAATTGCATTGTTATGTAAGAGCTTCCTCGTCTCGTAAACAGAATGGAAATCAGTGTGGACGCCGAGGATTGTGCTTTTGCTTTTCGACGCCATGTTTCTCATTTCTTTAATTAAAAAACGGCAAAGCAGACGTTTACCGTAAAACCTGCCATCTGGTCTAGTCTGAAGACAAAATGCCGCTCAAAATATTAAGTGTCCTATGTGGGTGAATTGCAAAAAAGTGAACATTGTGTAACGACGAAATGGGGAAAACTTTAACAAAGCTATAAAAAATAAATTATTGAAGTTATATTTATTCCAGATACACTATCATATAGTGTCATTCATACTTTTATACGAAATGTATAGCTTTACTGTGTAAAACTCATAAAAGTATTTAAAAAATCTCATTAACCAAAAAAACTTATTTTTCTTCAATACAAAATCTATGTGCCTTACCCTACCTCACGATGAATAAAAATTCATTAGGTACTTCGATTTTAATGAACCCAGCACTGTTCTTTTTTCAGAGTACGTTACATAGATAATGATTGAAGCAAATGGTTTTTTACATGATCAGAACATTATTTTTTATT
Organism: Eudemis profundana; assembly: GCA_947034925.1. NCBI lineage: Eukaryota > Metazoa > Arthropoda > Insecta > Lepidoptera > Tortricidae > Eudemis > Eudemis profundana. The sequence goes on from OX344794.1 coordinate 37,551,104, forward strand.
ACTAAATCTCGTGTTAAATTTTGGGGACAGATTTCGTATTTTTGTGTAGCACGAAGTTGTGTAACGCATATTGTTCATTTAAACGTAGTTATAAACATATCCGTAGGTAACATTAATTAGGTCTAGAAACACCTAATCTATGCTGATGCCAACTCACACACCGATAGCCATATTGGTTTTCATGCAATAGGCAAAGAAAGTGCGTAAATACCGCGTTTTAAATTAAAAAAAAAACCATAATCTAAATTATGAAATAAAACAAAATCGAGTTTTTTTTTTATCTTCGAAACAAACGTTAATTTTTTTACTAATATGAAAATGCCCTTATGATTTTTTTTGTGTAACTTTTTTGTGATTATTTATTTGTGTCACGTACACTTTTTCTGCAATTCACCCATGTATGAGGTGACACTGAATAAGTACGTGCCAAATTTTGCTTTTTTATTTGAATTAGGAGTAAAATGGAATACATTCTTAGCTACAGTTATATAACCACATGCAACTATGGTTCAATAGTATGACTGTCTACGAGTATCTACGTGAAAGAGCATTGTAATTGAAATTGTAGTTTTGTGCCTTAGATGGGTTAGATCATAAATGTTTTTTTACAGTACCTATCCCGGTATTTATCGGTACGGTAACTATTTAATTTAGTTACTTAAGTCTGCAGAATCTATAATAATCATTATTATTAAAGCCAGTAATAAAAGTACTTGTCCTGTACTCACAGTGAACATTTTTCGCTTTGTGAAGGAATAAGGAAGTGGTGTATGACAAGACAAGACATGTGACATGACGTGACGACACGTCAGAAGCGTCCTGATTGTTGAGTTATATTAAATGTCGGTTTCAGCTCCCCTTCTGTTTGTTTACGTGAGTTATTATTTAAGCCGACAAATTTGATTTTTAGACAAGTATCGGCATCGAAATCCATTTCGGTGTTCGGATACGATATTAATTAACCTCGAGTATTTTGATGAGAACCCTATTAGTGCTGTCTATCGCCGGAGCTTTATAAATTGCTTCTTACGAGGAAAACTTTCTCATGAATTCGCTAATTCATGAATCGTTATTATTGTAGTTTACGTAATTGTCTCACTTTAGTTGTCTGTTTAAAATATCATAAAGAGTGTGTGCGCTAACGAACCACAGCAGTCGGATACAAGATACTAATTCCCTCGCAATGTTTCCGTGCCGCCACTTGAATTTATATTCAGAAGCGGAGGTGAGGTGAGAGTGGAAGGTAGGTATTACAACAATCCGGAAAGCATTGTTTCAGATTGCGGGAATAATCATTTTACTAGCTCGTAAATTTCTTCTGGATTTTAATTAGTAATGCTGGCTGAATAATACTATAATTTATGTCATATTGTTCCTCAATTGGCTATGAACAGGGGAGGTTTATTAACAACGCTGAAAAGATGAATGGTTTTAGTAAAGGAAGGAGAATGTATCGTCGTTGCCGCGTTTTAGTGGTTTCACCAAATACAAAGACTTGCAAAATGGTTAATATTGTAATAATATCGTAATAATGGTTGTCTTCCCGCAGGACAGCAGGCATGCCTAGTGTGAGGGTCAGCATAAACGTAAACAATGTAATGTAAAAATCATAACCATAAAGTGACTTTTTCCGCACGCTGCGCGTACGGAAAAAGCCGCTTTCTGGCCAAATGTACACATAAAATGATGTACACAACACGGGAGGTAATAAAGAAAGTCCTCGATCGCATATTTACGTCCCTCGCTTGCAGCTCGGGCCGCAAACATCTGCGATCTCGACCTTTCTTTGTTTTACCACCCTAGTTGTGTAATATACTATTAGAAAATAAACTATTTGTAATTGTATTGGTTATCTCAATTCAGTATTATGTACGGTTAATTGGTTAACGAAGGTAAGTGTTATGTCAATAAAATTGAAGCAGTAATAAGAAGGTATGTAGGAAAGTAGGTACTTTGCACTATTTAGGTACCTATTTATTGATTATGCCGTTAGTGAAATCAATCATTAGCCACATTAAAAATAAAGTTGCTAATAAAATAAAGTTGCAGTAGCGGTCTTATTTCAATTCCAATACTTACAATAGTTAGTATGATTAGAGATAATGTATAACCCTTCCGTAAATAAAATTATTCATCTCAAAACAGAAGTAAAGCTGAAAAATAGAATCAATTTATAAGGCATGGCTGTAATTGTTGCCCGGCTCGGAATGGCGCTGCATGTTTTATTTGTTTTTAGAAGCGAAAGCGTTATAATGACTATCGTTAATTTTGAGCTCCGCAATCCAACCGATTTTATTACTTTTGTTAAAACACTGTGATTTACACTTAAATCTTTTCCAGCGAGCAAAATACAATTGTTTTCTGTCAAAATCTCAACGCGATGAATAAAATTAAGCCTATAATTATACTTACGTAAAAAGTACTTCATCGTAGCAAATTAATTGTTTACCTGTCTGGATATCAATAATAGATAGTTATTGTATCGCTTTTAACATCTTATCTTTGAGAGATTAAATGTGTAAAGTGAAATTATGTTACTATATTTTTTATCGTTTTATAGATTCTCAGAACGGTCAGAAAGTATAAATTGTTAATGCTCCTGCTAAAGTCGAAACCGAAAATATCAGTTTTCAATTAGACTCCGGTACTGTTTGTGCTTCTTCAATAAATATTCCCAGCGTCCTTTTGAAAAAAACTTTTTATTTAGAGTAAACTGTTTGCCCATAGGCACTAGAAGCTCTGACTCAGTGCAGCGTGCCTCAAATATTTGGAAACGGTCCACCGCTGTACAAAATGTTGGTGGCCGTAGACATTGTAGCGGTTAGACAAGAGGCTTCCATTCATAGACAGCTCTATCCGGGCTTGCACCAACGTGCACAAACGAGTGGTACAATTAAATGCTAATTAATTATGACTAGGTATTTCGTACAAACATTTTGGAAAAGTAAAGTATTATGAAGCGGAGACTCGTTGATATGTGTATACTGCTGGTCACTTACCTAGTTACGAAAAACCAAATTGAAGGTTTGCCAGAAAGCCATGGAGTGAACCATGATCGGAGTGAAGAGGATTGACTGATCGACGAATACGGTACACTAACTTTGCGCTCCAAAACACGAATTGTCGACCACCAGGCTTAAATGGGATGGGCAGGGGCCTGTTTCATAAACGTGACAATGACAGGCGACAGGTGACAGGCGACAATTCGAGAATTTGACAATTTTTTGTTTCATAAATAAGTCATGGTGGAAAAATTACAAATATGTCAACTTGTTGCGTCATTTTGACATATTTCTGTTTCATAAACATTTTCTCTTGACAGGCGACAGGTGACAATTTGTCGCGAAAATTTTGACATATTTGTTTTATGAAACACTATATTGTCATTACAATTGGACATATTTGTAGACTTGTCGTAGATTGTTGACAGGCGACCTCACCCAATGTCAACGGTTACTTCTCATTTATTAATCACACAAAGATACGACGGCGTCGTAGGCCATTTATTTAGCACATGAATAAAATTTCCTTTTAATTTGGTAATTTACCTTCCTTTTCCTCAGTTTTGTCGCATTGTATCATGGAAATCAAATCAATATTTTTGAATATGCCCAACTCTTTCAACTGCTCTGCGATTTCCTTTCATTTATTTATGCGTCAAACGTTCACTCAACTTACCAAATGGTATTTCTCTATTATCGTATATAAGGCCTAAGATAGTTATTTTGCTGTCCTTTTCACAAGTTTCCAATGCCAAAGAATTCAAAGAAATCAAATTCGAAAGAAATCCAGTGAAATCAAATTTGTACAGGTTATTACCAAGCATTTACCTACCGCTTTGCCCGTGCTATTCCCGTTACTATCCCAACTCTTTACGGCGATATAAAGCGTTATATAATATTTGTATTGCTACCGTCATACTACTATATCATTTACACACAATCTAAGTAGTGACAAATTTGTCACAATAAACGACAATTATATCCATTACCATGACAAAAAAGTAAGTGACAATTTTCTTAGATACTGACAAGTCGTAACTGACAATGGTAGACTTTTTTGTCAAAAACTGACAATTTGTCGGATTGTCACGTTTATGAAACAGGCTCCTGGTCAATTGGTCATGTATGCCGTATGCATCCTTTTTTTTTGTTTTTATTTTTTTAAGCCTGACTAACTTGCAACCCTAGTGGGCGTAGCAATTATATGACCGGGTGGTCGGCCCCGGCGTTCCCTGGGGTCGAACCAGGTCGCTAGCCGGACCACCCCGAGTGAATCGGACTGGGTGCGTGCCGGGGGCTGTATAGCTTGGTTATCCCAATTTTTTGTTTCCCATTATTTTTAATTCCAATCGCTTTTTTCCCCATCCTATGTATTACCAAACGCATATTTCCCCAACTACTTTCTTCTCTGCTTGATCTTTTCGCTGAAAAACATTTTACCCGGGCGGTTTTTTCCGCAATCCATATTATTCACAACTACGTATTTTACCAAATAAATTAGTTCATCGAATTTTTCGAAGGTACATCCGTCCTGTAGTCATTATAAGTGTCCTTTTCAAGGAAATGGTACAGTCAAGCGTAAAAATATGCCTTTATCTTGAGAAAGGTAAATATAATCACCTATATAAATTAATTATGAATGAGTTACCCTTTGATTTACGAAAAACTGTGTGCCTACCATGAGTTGACTTTTCGATCGGCGCTAGCGAGTATCGAGCGCTCAATGACAGTCTATCTCTTTCGTACTATTGGCGCGTGCGAGAGAGGTGCACTGACTCTCGATACGAGAAACTCGCTAGCGCCGATCATACACTCAAGTCATGCATGGTAGGCACACTGTTTCATTGTGCAACTCTACGTTCCCTACAGAATAGGTTTCAAGTTTCATTTTGATTTTTTTTTCATTTCATTTTGTTTCATTTTTCATTTTAATCAATCATTTCAAATTGATAACCTCGTTTCGAAAAAAATAATATTTTGCGAAGATATATTTATTTGGTAAAATATGTATTTGTAAATAATTTGGATCGGGGAAAAAGCCGCCCGGTCAAAATGTTTTTCAGCGAAAAGACCAAGCAGAGAAGAAAGTAGTCGGGGAAATATGCGATTGGTAATACATAGGATCGGGAATAAAGTAAATGGGGAAAAAAGCGATTGGAATTAAAAATAATGGGAAACAAAAAAATTGGGTAACTAAGCTATACAGCCCACTTAACCAGCTACTTAAAAAAAATAATATAAAGTAGGTACTGCAATAATAGTTAATAGTTTGACAAGATATACAGGGTGTCTTTAGCCTCTGGCTGGACAAACCTAGAAAGGTACATGTTGATTAGGGTATTCTAATATAAAATGTGTCATAACAATTACCTAGAGCATAACTTTTTCTATTGTATGATGTGACATTGACAAGTGTCCTATGATGAATTTTCACAAAAAAATATTTTTTTAATATTATTAGCAATGGAAAACGATTATTCTGCTGAGGATTACGTAAACATGATTTTAATTTACGGAAAGCAAGCTCCTTCTAATTACTTAGCTATTTACTTAAATCCCAAGAAAACAATAAGAACCAGTCGCGGATTGAAATGGTTCGTCACTTTTCTACTCCATGTCAATAAGTTGACGAATCCTTTTTTACGCCACTATAACTTATGATAGTAATTGAAAAACTCTGGTAAATTTTCCACACATAAATTAAGATATTTAAAAACCAGTTGCATGCAGCGGGCCGGGTGTTCAACGTAGGTATTTAGGGCTATGAGTATTTCTTTATGGTTAGTGAAAAGAAATATGAGTTGTCAGTCTGAATAAAGTCAATGTTGGTATACCTACATTCGTTTTCTTGCAAATGCATTAAAAATTAGCTTTCCGAAGTTAACGATACGTAAGCAGCTTAAGGTTTCAACAAACACTGCCACGAAGCGTGCTGCTTTGAAGCGCTTAACGAACAGGCTTCTGTTAGAATGTTCCACATTCTAAAACAATATAGCATTTGAATAAAGCGACTTATAAATAAAGTAGGTAATCTTGAAAATAAGTAGCAACATGCAGCTGGCCGCCTACAGTTTTCTTTTTCTACATCGTACGGATTTGTTTTGTTTTGTGCCATATTTTTTGGCAAAAGTAGCACTTTAGTTAGACCGCCCCCACAAAATCATGAGATACATAGTGCATGAGAAGAGAAGTGAAAAATAATTTTGGAGCCAGTGCACCGCAACTAACGTAACCGCTTGACATCGGCTTAACAGGCTTAACGCGACGCAATACATTTTCTCTCTTAGAATAACGTTTATTATGTTCGGGGAAGATGCAGTTTGTCGCAGCCAGAGACAACAATGATTAGTATCTTTCCTACAAATGCGACGTTTCAATAGCATTGTTTCCGCACGCCCCGAGTCGCTGGCTCTCGTTCCGATCGGCCACAGCTTGCAACTCTAGGTTCACCAAAATATCAGATTTAGTGCAACCATAAGTTAGTTCCAGACGAGCCAATAAATGTACCAACAGACAAGGACCCAGCTATCTGTTAGAATGAGAGAATAACACACAGTTTCTTTTGAACGGATAGTTGCGTCCCAATTGGTTTTTGCCATTCTGACGAGATTTTCGATGCAAAATTTTTATTTTATTTTAATGATTTCTTTTTAACCTCTTTTCTATAGATTTGTGTATAAGAATTTAAAATAAATGTTTAAATAGCCACAAGAGAGGGTTAAAGTGCTATTGCGGGTGCAACCAAAACGGCCCACCTCTCCGGATTTTAGTATTAAAACAGAAATTTCTTTTAATTGTCAATATTTAAAATGTTTTGCCTATTTATATTGAAAGATAATAAACAATCAACTAAAGAAACATAAAAAAAGTATTAAAAACAAAAACTATCAATGAATTATTCAGTGTTAAAACGATCGCGGGTGCAACATCGTATGATTCGCAGTTGGCCCTAAACCTTAGAATGCTAAGGTTTTCAAGCGCGTTAACATCCTTAATATGAAGTTAAGTCAATATCAATTAATTTAAGACCTCACCCTACACGATGGTATAAAAAAAAGTAACAAATATTGGGAATTGCAAATTGATGTCAAGGTTCGTCTCTAGCGGAATCTCAAAACATTTGAACAAAAGTTACATTGTTTGAGGAGTAGAATCTACGTTTTAATTTTTGGATCATGTTACAAGGCCCACGGTGTATTATGTTAAATGTTGTGAGAGGCCTTTTATGGGTCGTACAACTCATACAGATTCCAGAAAATGAGCATGTTTCCTCTGGACAATACAATAGTTAACGGCGTGGGTGTACTTAAAGTTGTTTTATCTTAAAGGTTAAATCACTAAATCGTTTGTAGGTACTTGTCCACAGGGATCCCGCAAGAAAATGAGACTTTCAAAGCCATTCATTTTGGTAATGTCTACAGGAACACTAACTCACACTAAAAGCTGTGTGTGACCCTTAAATATTTCTAAATGTTTTAAATCCAACTATTGGCACTAGTGAGTATTTGAGAAAAAAATATTATGAACGATAATTATTTATTGGACTTGTATATCCACAAAAAATCCATTATGTAAGGAAATCATGCAAATCCAATAAGTGTTTTCATCACACTTGCTCGAAAATGGTATCATTACACGTAGGTTCTGCGGGCCGTAAATGACCTAATACGCCCTAGGGCGTAATGGTTTTCTTTTTAAATTTGAAACACTGGTTCTGTTTTACTCTTATTTGTCATGTTCAATGGAAACACCAACTTACTTTTTTAACTTTTATCACTGAAATATTTATTTAAAGATAACTGTTATTGCAAATACATGTAAACACACATGGCTATATACATTATGCCACAAAGAATTATTACTTACAAAATTATGCCACAACAGGGTGAACCTTGCAAAATATTGAAATACATTATTTAAACATTTAATTAAAGTTACCGAAATATGGTTCACCCTGTTGTGGCATAATTTTGTAAGTAATAATTCTTTGTGGCATAATGTATATAGCCATATTAGGCTTTGTGCATAAACTGTTATCGCAGAATCTATATTCGCATAATTTTATTACGCAGAATTACGTTAGTCCGAATATTATTTGGTCATACTTTTCATGTTCCGAATCATATTTACACATAAATTAAATGATTATAAAATTATAACACCGAATACTCAACTGTATTGTCGACGACGATATATGGTTTTGTAACCAAACCTACTTTTTCTTCCAGCAGTTCGTTTTTGTTTGGTGATGCAGTTCAAACCTAACCTAACCTAACCTACTTTTTCTTCCAGCAATTCGTTTTTGTTTGGTGATGCAGTTCAAACCTAACCTAACCTAACCTACTTTTTCTGCCAGCAGTTCGTTTTTGTTGGGGGATGCAGTTCAAACCTAACCTAAACCTAACTTAACCTAACCTACTTTTTCTGCCAGCAGTTCGTTTTTGTTGGGGGACGCAGTTCAAACCTAACCTAACCTACTTTTTCTGTCTAATCTTTTTTTTCTTGCGGGGGGCTTCGCCCCCCGAGCCCCCCTTGTGCAGGCCTTCGCCCCCCGTTCCCCCTTTTTTGGCCTTTCCATAGCTAAGAACTCGTGCAAAACTCTAGTTGCTTAAATGTTTTAACCTAATCTAAGCCCCTTTTCTATCAATAGTTTATTTTGTAAGGACTCAGTTCTAAATCTAACATAAAGTTTTTAGGAACAGATCTTTATTATGAGATTTCTGAGGGATCAAAGTTCTAGCCTAACCTACTAAGTTAGGTTAGAATTGCTAGATGTTAAATGCTATTAGTTCATCGTTATACTGAATGAACATGATGTCCAATGGAATTATATCACTTGATTATAATAATAACCTACCTCTCCTAAACCTAACCTATCAATCTCGGACAATCGATAATATGCCGAATAAAATTCTGCACAATAGAATTATGCGTAAAAATAATCGGTCATAATAATAGTATGCGAACTTGATTTCAGACAAACACATATTCGGGATGTAACTAAATATGCTTAATAAGGTTTCAGCCATATTACCATTCGGCGAAAACCGATTATGCCACATCTGTTATGCTAAAACAGTTTCGGACAATAAATGTTATGCCACATAGAGGGAACCCATTTTGCAAATATAATAATCAACTAAAATGGCCGTTTTAGGTCTTTACCACTATGGTTTCCGAACGTGACTTGACATTCGCATTGTCACCATGGCATATGTCACCAATGTCACTTCCTGTTTTAAATGTCAGTTAGTAAGGTTATATTATTAAGATTTCCTTACAAGTGTGATGAAAAACATTGTGTGTGCCACGGGCGGTAAAGGAATTACAAACTCGTGTTATTAAAGCCCTCGGTTTCACCTCGGGCTTATAGCAAACACTCGTTTGTAATTCCTTACTTACCGCCCTAGATACACAATGTACTATTGTAAGTTAGAGCAAAGCTTCTAATCAATGATAGTTTAAAGTTTATAAGGCCTATTTATTTAGTAAATTGTGTATCTAGGGCGGTAAGTAAAGAATTACATTTACCACTTAGACCGTCATTTTATTTATTTAAAAAATGTCACTTGTATCTTTTCTTGCTCTGGAGCGAAATCAAAATTTATTTCAAAGCACGTATGTACGTGTACCTAGATTTCATTACGTATTGCTGGGCAAGAATATTCATCAATATCAACTTACAAATCGAGTTTGCTCTGCTATTGTGACGTTTTGATGTTGTTGAATCCAGTCTATGTTGATTTAGCTTGTTGATTAAATAATTCAATGTAACATCTGTGTTTGGTATATTAATTGTGACGTCTTGTGGCTGAGAGTGCAACTCTCGAACCGGGATTAACGATTGCATTTGACAGAGTCCTCGATGCGGAGCTCTGGTTTCCTTTAAGGTAAATCTACTAATGCAAACTGTTTAACAACATTTTACAAAAATACTAATGTAAACCGTTTAATAAATTGCAATATTTAATAAAAAGTAGGCCGATAATAAAGTGCCTACTCATTTTAAGTGATTAAAATGGATTAATAGCAGACAGAATATTTTATTGCTCACATCGGCATAAAGTGAAATTGAAGCGAAGTAAACTCAATTAATTAGCTTTAAAGGCTGGTCAGCTTTAGGATCGGCTACTTCGGTACCAAAAATATTGTTCTTGCACACCACTCGCTGAATCGGTGAAAAAGGTACCGAATGATGATAACCTAGTACTTTTTAACCATCAAAATTCAGATTTCAACACTTTGGCCTACCATGGCACCGTAGGGTCCTATTTAACGTCGTCAGTTATGTTAGTCTGCTTGTTCTATTTTAATGTATCATTATTGTTGTGACGTTATATAATTATTTTCTTTATTCTTTCTTGATTAGGTCTAGAAGTCTTTACGCGTTTTAAAACATTCATAAAACCTCCAAGTTGTCATTGGTTTATTACAGATCTAGAAAAAAATACGGCTTCTGGTAAAATATCGCGTCTCGAAAAATGGATTTGGAATCATTTAGATAAAATTATTAAGACCGGTAACAAGTGTCAATGAATCTCACAAATTAAGGTATTTCACTTTTAATGGTATCGATAAAATCGCGACTTAAAGATTTGTTACTCCTAAAAAACTTCCTTTAATGAGTTCTTGATTGATATTTTTATTATTTCGTATTTTGACTTTATTTTATTATGTAACTGTAATGTTAATGCCAATTTTCGTATGAAGTATGTGTCAGTTAAAAAAAAATTGACCGTGTATGATTAATGGATATCGAATCCGAAGTTACTTATAACCTTCTTCCAATTAATTTCATCTTGTAGACTCTATAAGATGAAGTTCATTACTCTACAAAGTAGAGTAATATCAATATCATATCGATGGCAAAAAGCGGCAACGTAGTAACCACCATTGTTTCTTTTGGCGGTTACTACGTCTATGTTTTTTGCCATCCATATATGTATATGAGGATATGTATTATTCTACGTTAAATAGCTACATAAGTACAAATTGGTTGTAAGAGAGTGTAGTGTTCGAGTGGTAGCTAGTGAGCGCTCGCTCGCCCACGCCGCGTTACAGAGTAAGGTGGGGACTGTCTGTACCCACTCGTAACTCCCTTTCAGTGGAAGTGCAATCTCCCTTAATCATTTCCTGCTCATTACCCGCTCTTTCAGTTAACAGGTTCCTAGCACTTTGCATTAAAATGTAGGCATAATCAGACATCGGAAATAATAAATGCGTGTAAATTTCTCAGTATAATTGGAAAGTCGACCTTCTACAGGGCATATCGTGATGTGACACATTATCATGTGACGTCAATAAATTCGCGTCATGTCTCAGGATGTCGTTCTTGTCCTGTCATGTCCCGTCAAGTCATGCCACGTCATTGGCGTCTGCTACACGCGTTGTTGACTTATCGAAATTGCCTTGTTATGATGACTTTAAGCTTTTTAATAGAAGGCTTCTTTTGCGTTACGTATATAAATATATCGCTACCCTTTATGTCAACGAGGGGACAATACAGACTTAGAAGTGATATGTAGCAGGTAAAATTGCCAAATTGTTCTGTATGCTTTTCCTCTACTAGGTAAAAGCGGTTTTTATTCAATCCACCTCTGTATTAATGCTGAGAACAATAATTAGGTACGTATTTTTATTCTAATATGATATTTATATGTATATTCAGCAACAAGCACGATAAATAAACACGACGTGCACTCATTCGTTTTGTCAACACTAACCTATAGTTAATTCTAAATTACGCCATGTATGCTGGCAGCAGTCTATTCTTATTCGCTTTAGCGTTAGTGGAACTTACTTAATGCGATTGTTATTTGCATATAATTTAGGTTCGCGGCTCGCTACAGAGTGCTATATCGCTCGAAGACTCTCTGACGTTGTTAATATAATTACTCTACACTAGAAAGCTTATAAGTTATGTGTACGAGATAGAAGCCAGATTCCATATTACAATCACGCAGGATTTATATCGCTAGCGCCAGTTTACTATATCTTGGTATTGGGTAAATATTGGTAGCATTAATTTGCGTTCTGAACCCGTTCAAAATCCTACTCAGCGGGTCCATTATGCTCCATCTTTGATCCCATCGTTGATTTTTGTGCCGTCTGTAACCCACTTAACGAAATTAATATAAATTCGTCTATCAGTATGAGTTTAAAACCCTTTAAACCGTATTTTATTTTTCTTTTTAACATTTTTGTACTTAAAATTACATTTTGTTTCCATATTTCAGAGGTTTCTTTCACATCTATCTAATGTAAAAATTTTCTCGTACGGGTTACGTTGTTTTATCGAGTAAACCCATAAAGTCAAAGAACCATGCTACTGCAGCGAGAGCGATGAAATTCAGAGTATTTCTGAAAGGAGATAAATATTTCATATTGGACGTTTTCATTCCTCTTTAAAGATGAAAACTAAGAAGCGGGGCTCGAGGAGTATGTATTGAAATGAGCGGAAAGCGTTTGAAGAATTGCTAAGAGAAATAAAATATGTAGATATTCATCATAAAATTCATGCCGTTGATAAGTTGCTTGAAGTTGCAAGTTGGGAACTAAATAATAAAGTAATGGGAGTTCTTGCTAGTTTTTGGCTACTGCATTCGGTGATTTAAGGTTTAGCGCAGAAATTACGTTTGTTTGTATTTATTAATAAGTATGGACCGGAATCTCCGCAGCACTTTAGAGAGCTGCCATAGTCGGGTGTATTTTCGCTGGCGTAATTTCTCTGGCCACCAATATTTAAAAGATTCCTCCTCATTAGACTGACATTCGTTGGTTACTTGTTAGAACTTGACTGATTCTACACTGTGACCAAAAGTCCAATTCTAATAAGGCAGAATCTTCTCAATATTCGCCAATATGTCATGACAGCGAAATTACGTTTTTGAAAATACACCCAGTCACTTTCTCATGTATTAACTTCTAATGTATCGACGACATACTAAACTTCAAAAGAGTTTCTTAACAACATAGGTAATTTCTCATGTAGGCACTTGCAATCAGCGGTTACAGAACTATTACAACGAGTCTCTGTTTGGTTTTATCTGAAGACAAGAAGATTTTGCATTTATATTTTTTGCAGTAGGTACTCATGTTATATTTTAATTCATTTTCATATCACTAGCCGATATTTAAATCTCGGAAGCCATTTTAAAAATAAGTGATAACTTCATATTCGTTCTTAATTACTGTAGTTGCATGTTAAATGTGCAACGCAAATTCGAGGTAGTATTTAATAAAGCGGTGGCGTTCCACTCATTTTAAATGTGCATATTTTTAGCATTTTCAATCAATTTTCCGCATGGATTTTTAAAGTACATTAACATTCACGGCACGAGGGCATATCTGCGGTGACAATCGATGGTATATGTCTTATCGGCGCGCCGAATAGTAACGGGATTAAATAAATGATTTATCACATCATAGCGCAGTTTGGTAGTGAATGCTCCGCAGTGCTCTTATTCGATGCCAATAATGTGTCGTAACATTAAAGCTTATTATATTATATATTTTACCAGTAAGTACACGAGTATGAAATTACTGTAATCCTCACGCTGTATAAAAAAAGCAGTATTTTGGTACATTTGGAACGTGAACAATTAAGGAAATAAACCCGACAAGTAGAGTTCAACTCGCGTGGAAAGGGTTCCATATGTTGCGTACCTACCTATCCTATACCTATCTTATTTTTTATTATTGGACTCAGATGTGTTTGTGGTAAATAAACCGTGTGATACGTTGCGTACGAACCATATTTTATTTTTGAGAATAAACCATCGCATAAAATAGTACTCAAATTGTACTATTTAGTACCTAGCGTAGAATAATTGTACCTTTTCACATTATGCTAATATACCAAGTTCAAACTGGTCCATACAGAACGTACTCGTTCCGTACCGACCAGCAGCCAAAAATGCAAATTCAAGTAACAGACGTCGATGTAAAAATTGTACTCAAAATGTATCTTCAGATGTTAATAAAACTCTTACAAAATAAAGATCCAGTCGTTGTTGATTCTCATTTCAAGTTGGTCGGTACAGAGCGAGTACGTTCCGTACGGACCATGGAGCTTAAGTTAGTATTTTTGAATTATTCTCGGTAACAAAATTTAGTACTCAATTAGTGTCGAATTAGTACTCTTTTAAACAAAAATTGTACCTCAATGGTTTGAGCAGTACAGCCGATTGAATGTCAGACTGGTCAAAACCTTGTCTGGGTGTAATTTTTTTTTGGTAAACTAAATACATTAAAAATAAATGTAATAAGTGATCCAGCCATTTTGACAGTCGGAACTTTTGCTACTTGATTTGCACTTTAATTATTTTTTTAGCGAGGTACAATTTATTTCATGTCTGGTACAAAATACTACAAAATAGGTACAAAAACTTGGCATTCCAAAAGTCTCTCGTAGTCCACTCATTCTGACGGTCACCAATTTAAGTTGATCCATGGTCCGTAGGGAGCGTACTCGTTACGTGCCAACCAGTCTAACATTAAATCGGTACTGTACTGCTACAATTTTTTTAAAGGAGTACTATTCGGTACTAATTGAGTACTAAATTTTGTTACCGAGAATAATTCAAAAATACCAACTTAAGCTCCATGGAAGTACGTACAGATGTAGGTGCAGAGCGAGTACGTTCGTACTCGCTCTGTACCGATCAACTTGAAATAAGAATCAACAACGACTGGATCTTTGTTTTGTAAGTGTTTTATTAAAACCTGAAGGTACATTTTAAGTACAATTTTTACATCGACGTCTGTTACTTGGATTTGCATTTTTGGCTACTGGTCGGTACAGAACGAGTACGTTCTGTACCGATCAGATTGAACTTCGTATATTAGGATAATGCGAAGAGGTAGGTACAATTATTCTATGCTAGGTAATAAATAGGTAGTACAATTTGAGTACTATATTATGCGATGGTTTACTCTCAAAAATAAAATATGGTCCGTACGCAACGTATCACACAATAAACCCATTAGAAATTAGTGGAAGATAAACTAATATGCACAATGTATTCACTCACGTACTTATTGAGCGTGAGTTTACATTTTACAGTAGACATAGTAATGAGAGCCAGAAAAAACCGGTCAAGTACGAATCGAACTAGCAAACCAAGGGTTCCGTACCACCCGCCACCATCCGTCGAGCAAAAAACTACAAAAAAAAACATGTTTCTTGCATGTTTCATTGGGGACTAAATAAACTCATCCAAGAAACATGTTTCTCTCTCCTTCTCTTTCACTGGTAAGTAATTATTAATTTTTTACCGACATGTAATGAAATGTTGACATAACGTGCCTTTTATAATAGGCACTTGACGCTTGGCATTTAATGGAATTTTATACAACATTGCCGGACTAGGCCTGCAATGTGTTTTTTTTTTATTTCCATTCCACATTTATTTGTGACACGGGGTCACGGCGTTCAGCCATTAAAAAACAATAAACGATGTTTGCTATATTTTTCAATTTTATTTATACACGATGGCATCTAATCGGTAATCAGGTACCAGTTTTTCTAACTCAGTAATTGATAGCGGTCACGTTGATGTCGTAATTAGTTACATCTAAACAATTTTTTTTTTCTGTGATAATTTTTATTTTGAAATCAGTTTTATCCTAAATTCCTTGTCACCCTACTAATCTGTATCTGTGAGATTACAACCTCTTTAAAAAATTAATGACAATGATAATTTATGAGTAATAACTTGTCACTGTCATGTATGTAAACAAAGTCATAGAAGTCGCAAATATTGAATGAGAAATGTAAATTAGTAATTAAAAAAACATGCCTCGACCATATTTGTGCTCAAAATATCGAGCGTTACAATATTGTAGGTACGTTTATCAATACAAACCAAACAGCTCCAGATGAACTCAAGAATTATTCCACGAAATTCATCCAAACGTACCAATTCTCACGCACAGTTTGAACCGCATGAACTAAAACCTCTGTGACTTCGGACAGTTCACAGTGCCAAACCACGCTCAAGCACCCGGCCGGCCTCGACGTCGTCCTGACGATCTGGATGACGCATTTTAAGTTACTTTGCTCGGGATCCTCGTAGGAGCAATAGGCAAGCAGCGAGAAGGTTTCGTGTGAGTCAGTCCTTCGTGTGGCGGCTACTTAAATCGTCGGAATTGCATTCTTTTCATTTTCGGCCATTTTATCAATTTTAATTCGTTATCTATCACGCCCTAACTACTCATACTCGCAGAAAAGTTTATTTACTTATGATCTGTCAAATTTTCCGCGAAAGCGATGGCACTTGACATATCGTGATCACGTGATTTTACTTCAATAATTAATGTAGGTGACCATGTATCCAGTGGTTATTAGTTTAAATTATGTTTTAACCTTTAATTAATTAAACAGTAAGGTATTTGTGTGAGACCTCGCCTATTAAGTTTGATTTTAGCTAGATATTAATATTTGTCTACTCCTGATTACCGATTAGAATCCACCCTATAAAATCGACATCAACATAACAAATAACACATTATAAACAAATTCCAATAATTTTAAATTGCAAACTTAACTACAAGAATACACATTTAAAATATTTCATCTAAATATTCGCGGTGAAAAAATGTATACTGAAACAGTTTATGGAAAGGAATTTGAAAATGTTTCATTCTGTAATTCTATTTTTTGTCTAGTTATGACAAAAGATTAAAAAAAACTGTTTGACTTTTTTTAAAGTTATTCACTTAGATACGTTAAGCTCAATTCATATAAAACTACCTACTTAAAAGCTAATGAAAGTTTTGTGTTGAAAGAAAATACAACTTTACTTATCTTAAACAGCTACGGCTCTTTGATGTCTCTAGCACTCGTAAGTTAGCGAACTTTCTGGTCTTAATTCTCGTCATCTGAATGAAACAGTTAAAAGTTTTTTTTTCTTTTTCCCATCCTTTGCTTAGCTACTTGTTATTAGGTACTTAATTAATTTCAGTCTGGAATGCTTCGCATAGAACAAGTGGAACGAATAAAATTATTATAATCGTAGTGTTCGTATTTCTACTGTTTACAGTTAAGGTCACCGAAATATATCCGGTTCAATTATGAAGTAAATACTTCTAACTTTGTCTGTACTACAAATTAATAGTGTTATTTTCTCATAAAATACATTATCTACCTATCTACACAAGATTGTTAGAAGCCGTAGGTAAAAGTCACATCATTATTTTAGTAAGGGAAAAGAAATACAACCACCTTAAATTTCTCATCAACTGCGAATAAACAGGCGCGTCTTAGAATAACCTAAGCTACTTATTATGTAACAGGTGTTTACTTAGGTATCTACGAGTAGCAATAAAAGTGAGTTGCCACAAACGCTCCCGAAATTGACATGAAAATGACGGCTATTTATTTGGTTTTTTTTTTTCGAAAATTTGGCAATTGCATTAGTTATAATTATGAAATTTGAAAAGAGAAAACTATGAATAATAATTTTTCATAAAATGTGTATTGCCGTCCTACAGCAAATTATAATAAAAGGAACTACAGAGGCCGGGAAGTGAGGGGTTGCCGGCCGAGTACATATAGATGACCAAGCGAATGCGAGGCCAGATAGCTACGAGGATGGCAACCCCATTTCACGCCGAGGTATGTGTATAGTGCTTTTCTCAAATATGCAATGAAATAAATTAAAAACTCTCAAAAAAATCAAACTTTATTTTTTAAAGACACTAAAAGTAAAGTACTTAGCTGTTTCGTTGGCCACCTCTTTTCTCCATCATCAGACCTCAACCGAGTCGAAATAGGTTTCTGTACTAAATTTTGTTTCTGATGTATTTAAATCGATTCTACTACTCTGTGACGTCATCTTGTGTCCTCGCTGTGCTAAGTCGGTATGAAAAAGAATTTTGTCATTTTAAGCACGAAAAAGTGCGTTTAAGCACGTAGTTGCTATACATGTATTTTCTTAGTGTTATTTAAGCATTCCGAAATTAACTTAATTTTTTTTTTAAAACGATAAAAAAATTTGTGGAAATTTTTTATACTTTGTGGTTTCATAACTTTATAATTTTTATATATTTTTTGTTTATTTCTTCTGTGTTATGATAATTTAGTATTTTCCAATTCAGGTAATATTTGGCACTTTTGGACCAGGTGTGTCAGGCCGGGATATAATTTAGAAATTTAGAAAAGTATTTAGTTCTAGTAATTTATTCCATATAGTATATTTAATTTTAATTTAGTTTTATCTTTAGGTAGTTACTGTTTTTATATTTTATCTTTCTGTTAAATAAATGACGACTAATCAAGTGACTATATTATTTTGTAAAAGTCAATATTAGTCAACATGGACCCCATTATCATTATTATATTATCACGGGAATTCGGTGCTAAGTTTTATAAGAATCGGTACAGTGGAATTAGTTGAAAAAGCTGTCGAAAAACTTGTTTTCATGCGTGCGGTTGACATTGTATCAGTTATTATTTTTAATGTGTGTACATTCAGAATCCGATAGTAATAAATGGGAAACAGCTTTCAATATGCTTTCCATTTAAAATAAAATACGCACCACTCGCACCAGTTATTTTGGAGAACCGAGCGCGAAAAAGTTACATTCGTAAATAATAATTACCTTTATTGCAATGCAATAATAGTATTTTATGCAACAGTTGTATAAGAAGGTTCAAAAAATGCGAATTGCGTGAGTTGCGATACGAGCCGCGAATGCGGCGAGTATCGCAAATAGAGACGCAATGAGCGTTTTTTGACTTAATTATACAACGTTGCATACAATACTTTTTCTACGACTTTTCTATAAAATACATGGACGTCACGCGTGTCTCGTCCGGTCTCTCCGAGTGTGTACAGCCGGCATGACAGTTGTGTCTATGGTCAACTTTTTTTTGGTATGGCTGGTGACACGATGTGACGATAATTAAAATACTTTTTTTTTATGTTGGCATCAATTAATTTAATTCGGAAAGTTTTGTTTTTCTTATGAATCGTAGGAATTTAATTGTTTGTTAAGTTGGTAGTTGTGAATTTTTATCGTGAAGTTAGAATTGAGCGCTTAATCCTTGACCTAAGTTTAACCTAGATTTAGAAGTCTGTGGATGCTAGCAATAACGTAAAGTGACTATAACGACACTAGTGCTGTTATGGGGAATAGAGTATAGACTTCTCTGAACTCATATTATGTATGTTCTTATATTAGTGTTCGTGACCAAGTAAAAGACAGATAACAGTACAGGAGTAGAAAAAGGTAATTATGCAATAATGTGTCCTACAAATTCAAAAGAAGTCATGAAATTCTTTAAATCGGATTTTTCTGTTTCGTTTTTAGGGTTCCGTACCAAAATGGTAAAAAAGGAACCCTTATGGTGCGACTCTGTCTGTCTGTCTGTCTGTCTGTCTGTCTGTCTGTCCGTCTGTCACAGCCAGATATCTCAGGAACTACTGATGCTATCGATTTGAAATTTGGAATAGTGTTAAAAGTAGCTAACCCGAGCCTATTGGACATAAAAAATATCTTGTACCTTTTTTACTTTTTTTTTAAAAGGCTCCGTAATGGGACTTTGAAAATTGAAAGTAGGGCTATTATATTGAGTGGGGTATCAAATGAAAGGGCTTAATTTGTAGATTAAAACAGAATTTTTATTTTTTTTCTTAAATAAGTAGTTTTTGATTTATACATTTTTATGTACCATTCCCCCCCCTATTATCTCCGAAGTTACTGATCAGAAAAATGTGTCATAATTACTAATTATAAATATCAACCTGAATATTACAGGAAAAATAGAACGGTCTTGCTAACTTTAATACCTTTTTAGAAATTTACAAAACTTGAAATCCCTAGCGGCGAGTAGCAAAACTAAGCGATGGCATGTTTCACGCTAGGGGATTTCCAGGCAAAACTAGATGGCGCTAAAACACTAAAGATTTAACGATGTTATAATTAAACAAAGAAACATAGTATAGTAACAATTAGTTCGTAAACAGCTAATAATAAATAAATTTAAATACATTTAAATACTGTGTCACGTTTGCAATGTTAAATAATTGTAAATAATATTATAATTATTTTACCAAGCTTATACATAGATGGCGCTGTAAATTCGGGGAACAGCTTTTTATATGGAGAATGACAGTCCTCTTGATTTAATGGTCCTTGCTATTAAATAGAATCATTACACGTCAGGTTCTCAATATTAGAGGGAAAATATAACTGTTTTCCTAACTTGCACTGTTTTTTAGAAATTTGCAAAAATCATAACATATACTTATTTGCTTCCACTAAACAAATCGACATACAGTTTTTCTTGAACTATTCGCGTATCTACTTATGAGTTTGTACGGAACCCTCGGTGCGCGAGTCCGACTCGCACTTGACCGGTTTTTTTTTTCCCTCACCTTGTTAGGCTGTAGGGCAGCCTATATGGGTCCTCCAACAGCATGGTACATCGTTGGATTATCCTGTTGTTTCTACTCGCGCTTGTAATCAATGGAACCTCTATCTCTACGATTTCTCATCAATACATATAGTAGATTATTTATATAGCCTAAAACAATCATTAGAAACTCAAGGAAAGTTATAGAATATTTTTACTTGAGTACGGTGAAACAAAAAAAGATTTTATTCTATTTACTCTCGTAGGTTTATGAAGTCGCGGGCAAATCCTACCTATTCTCTTATAAACTTTTTTCGTAATCTGTGCAGAACAATGTGCTCTCTCCGTGCAATTTCTAAACTGTTTAACCTAGAAACACACTACACTCATGTTTTTCAGGCCACGGTATTAAATCTCAGCATATATTATTTTTGTATCTTGTGGTATTCTTTTGTAAACTTAATGGAACAATGCTTTCAAATAAATTATTTTTTGAAGCCAACAGTCCAACGTTATACAAATATAAACTAATAAACATTGTTGTGTTTGTGCCTTATCACACTTGCAATTTGCGGGGGAGTTAGATTAGAAGGGCAGTTCCATACAAATGTCACTCTGGTGGACTGGTTTTGTATGGAAACTCGCCCACAGCTCGCCTGTAATTCGGAAGTGTGATTAGGCCCTTCGTTTTATTAATATTGAAAAATGATATGCTTCACACTTGACAACATTCAACGGCCCGAAGCATATAATTATTCAATTTTCACTTTCAATAAATCATGAGTGTTTACGGGTTTCTAGGTTAAACCGTTTAGTAACCGGGAAAAACTGGCATTATGGAAATTGTCATACAAATCGCATATCTGGGAAGGATAACCTGAATTGTATTCACAGCGTAGGCAGCGCTGGTAAATCTGGTTGGCCTGGCCTTGACTAATTTGAAACTATCAATACATATTATTCCTTAAAACACCAGTTAGAACTTTATTATTACCTAAATAATTTGTTTTGAACCGACGTGAAAAAGAGATTTGCAGACAAAATTCTGGTTTAAAAACATAAGTGACAAATTAAATAAAACTCTCATAGACTAACTCACAGGGCTTTATAATCTATCAGCTCCGGGATCGAGGCGTAGGTATACATAGATTATCCTATTGAATTTCTAATCTTGGCAGCTTGAAATATCTCTACTAAAGAGTATTATGCAGCAAATATTGAAAATTTCCTTCTTGAATCCATCCCCGTCTGCTCGCAACCGCTCCCCCGTAAGTCTCGGATAAAGTCGCATGATTTTAACATGGAGGTACCTAAAAAGGAGCATAATTATTTACCTGGCTTAAGCTTTCGCAATTGATAGATTAAAATAATGGTGTTGTATATAATCTGCGATTTAATGTCGATAATTTATGGTCAATGCTCTTAAAAATCGACGTGCACAGTTCAAATCTAAAGTTTTATATATCTACTATATGTAACTATAATATTACTATACAATACAAGGTGTTACACCACCTATTGAAAACCTCAGACACCCCAACTTATTTATATTATGATGAATTAGTCTACAGTTTTTGTTTTTAAATCCGTGTATTATTGCCAAAGATAGTGTGTTGCACTCGAAACTTTTGGTAGTAGTCGTAGACTGGGCAAGATAAAGAGGAAATTAAAAAAAAACATGTATTAAAATATAGTGTAATCGATTCTACTCTTGATTCTGAATAAACAGTTTTCAGGTTTTCAGTTGGTTGTGTAACACGTTGTATAATTTCAAATGGATTTCGTGTGAAAAAAATACGATTTCGATTTCTGTTTCCAAAGATTTTGACACTTTCGACAAAAGTCAAAGCGTATTTGAAGAAATATATTTTTAAAAACTAACAAGACACCACGTCAGCCACAGACAAAACTTTTGTTGGCTTACCGTAGCAGCAGTACGAAAGAGATCAAAGATAAGTACAGAATATGTTATACAGGGTGGGAGGGACTATACCGACATACTTTAGCCATGAATTCCTGGTGGTGTGACGAGTAAATAATGTTCTATCAACATGGGTCGAATATTGTCATTTTACATTAATAGTCTTATGGAACAAAATAAATCAGTAAATTCAGCCCCTCGTTATAAATATGTCCTTACTGGAGGAAAAGTTATCAAAAAGAAAAAAAAAGCTAAAATGGAAACGAAAGGTCAATTTTTTTGCCTCTTAGTCGCTTACCATCAAATACTGCGAAGGTTAATTGCTGTTTAGTTAAAAGATTAAAAAAAAATTGTAAAACTATCTTAGTCACATTTATTAGGGCTTATTACACACTTGGGAGTTTTCATTTAAAATATAATGAATATATATTTTTTAAATGAAAACTCCCAAGTGTGTAACAAGCCCTAATAAATGTGACTAAGATAGTTTTACTATTTTTTTAAATCCTTTAACTGAACAGCAATTAACCTTCGCAGTATTTGATGGTAAGCGACTACGAGGCCAAAAAATTTACCTTTCGTTTCCATTTTAACTTTTTTTTTCTTTTTGATAACTTTTCCTCCAGTAAGGACATGTTCACAACGAGGGGCTGAATTTACTGATTTATTTTGTTCCATAAGACTATTAATGTAAAATGACAATATTCGACCCATGTTAATATAACATTATTTACTCGTCACACCACCAGGAATTCATGGCTATAGTATGTCGGTATAGTCCCTCCCACCCTGAATACAGAAAAAAATAAAAACTTTAGGCTAAAATAAAAGCGGAAAATCAAATTATACGTAAAACGGTTAGCAGATAATTTTATGATAACACTAATATTTCACTATTTCCGTAGGTACGCTGAATATGTAAATCCCATCAAAAATATTACATGTAAAAAGATGCAATGTCCCCAGAACTCGGTTTCCACCGACTTGGATTCTACCAGGAAAGTGAGAGCGGTTGAAACGCTATTAGAACTACCGGCGGCTATCATTTTTACACTCCAAAATGGAACAATAAGGCCTACTTCTTAACTTATTTGCGTACCGTCGGCACAACTATCTCGCACAAGCGATCGCGGCGAACTGGGGTTGGTTGCGCGGAACTCCGCCCACTTTACACTTCTACTGTATTTTCTGTTCTGTGTAACTACCCCACGAACGTAACTATATCGAAACATTTTATTTTCAACGAGAATCATTTTTAAATAAACATGTACGAGAAAATAGGTATATTTACGTACCTATTGCAAGCTCCAAAGCTTATTGCCGAAAATACATTTGCACATTTCTGAATTGGAGCACAGTATTCAGAGCAGTAAAACAAATCCATACAAACGCCCGTAAACGACGCAGTCACATAGACGTGCACCGTCCTCGAATCTCGCTGGATCGCGATTGCTGTCATTGACGTTATAGTAGAAATTCGCTTTGTTGAGTGGATACACTTAGGTTCGTTCCTGACAGAAGCTATCGACTTTTCGGCAATGGTTCTTCAATACAAACTCCATAAGTTCTATACGAATACAGACGACTACAAAGTTACTTTTGTAGTTCAATGGGAAATACAATGGATTGGAATGTGATATATAAAGGAAGGCCACTTACAAAGAGAAATGAGATCCCATCAAAAACAAGATGCAATTCTTGCAATCCACAGAACTTGATTTCCACCGACTTGCCTAATCTTTAATCGTTTAACACACATTATAGTTCTCAAATAAAATAAAGCATCCTCCACGGTTAAATAATAGGCAAGTCGGTGGAAATCGAGTTCTGTGGACACCCCCTCCGGTACTGACTTGGTTTAACATTGCATTTCAAAACTTTTTGACTGTAGAAGAAGTGCGTGCGTGCGTGCGTTGCGAGACTTGCATCATTTTACATGTAATGTTTTTGATGGGATAGTATATTTTATGCCACACCTGGCCATAAAGTGGCTTTTTCCGCACGCTGCGCATACGGAAAAAGCTGCTTTCTGGCCAAGTGTAGACATAAAATGATGTACACAACACGGCAGGTAATAAAGAAAGCCCTCGATCGCACATTTACGTCCCTCGCTTGCAGCTCGGGCCGCAAACATCTGCGATCTCGGCCTTTCTTTATATTACCACCCTAGTTGTGTAATGTACTATTTCACTTCTCATGCTCTTAAAATTTTAATTTAGTCTCTGTATATCGGGACTAAAGTTCCTTATTAATCTCTAGGGATTAAAGTATTTTTTTTTAATTGGCTTTGAAAACCCCTAAACAGCCAATCGGGGTGTTTGTGGTTGGAATATTGTCGCCATTTTTAGTGATTGTGTATAGACAATTTTTGGGTGTGAAAATAACCTAAAAAGACAACTGTGCAAAAATATTAAAAAAATAACGATTTAATAAAGTAATAATGATTAGTTATTACGAATATAAATCAATTTAACTAGATTAGGGGTAACTTAATTTTATTTTGCATGATCCAATTAGTTTTAAAATGGGTAGTTTTCACGTTTGAACCTGTTGGCTAAAAATGCCAGCATTTAAAGCCTGAGTGACTTCACTAAGTAAAAAAAAATTAAAGAACCGCGGAAAAAAAATTCTTTGCTTTTTGAATGTTCATTAATCGCATTGAGCACAATATTTCAACAATTAATGTGTATAGTGCAACTTTATACTGAAAGTACGGAACAAAAAATATTGTAATTTTGTGTAATAGAACGTCGTTTTTTTCCTCGCATTCAAAGTGAAAAGTAGAGTGTTTAACGCGGGACTAAACAACCATAATGACACTCGATCTATAGTCACCCTCGCTACGCTCGGGTGGCTAAACACCTCGTGTAATTATGGCTTGTTTTAGTCCCTAGTTGAACAATCTACTATACTGTGACTGACGTCGATATTTGCCAACCGTTTTGCAGCTCCAGTGAGGCTAGTACTTGTCAGCTGAATTAATAGTGAATAGAGATGCAAATGATTTACACATTGTACACGTCAGTCGGGTTCGGTTGTACTCAGCCAATCAAGGATGACTACCTGTGTCTTCGCCTGTGTTATTTCCGATATTATTTCAAGACAATTCATAACCGTCGAGACCCGTTATTTTCCCTAGGACACTTTCTCTGGGACAAGCTGCATAAAAAACTATTCAATAACAAGTACCTATTCATTACTTGTACTTATTAATTTATTATTATTATTTAAATTTCTGAGTTATTCATAGGTCTACTGTAAAAAAACGTCATTGTGGCAGGTGTTCTGTATTACTGTTTTAGAATATTACCTAAGTATACATTATGATATTATGAATATGCAGCAATGTATCTGGTGTAATTTGCACTTCCGATCTGTCCCGATAATTGTCGAGAATTGCCGAGTGTCAATGCGGAAATAATTGTACTGTAATAGGTATAACTTACTATAATAAACAAAACCTGAAGACAATATTAAGTGATATAACTTTTCCATAATAACCGACTTCAAACATTTAATGTGCGACACTTGAAATTCACGTCATACTTATTATAAAAATACTCAACGTGCGCCTATAATACCTATTTGAGAAGTTTCCTCAACTTCTCATGGATCCCACCATCAAAACTAGATTTAGAATAAATACCAGTCTGGTTTTTTTTTTTGTTTTTTTTTTGAAGGCTGACAAACTTGCAAGTCTTACTGACTATTGCAAAAATCGGACCAGGTAGGGGCAGTGGTGTTCCCTGGGATCGAACCAGGTTGCTTGGCCCAGACCACCTTGAGAGGGTCGGACCAGGAGGGGGCCGGGGCGCCTGGGGTCGAACCAGGTCGCTAAGCCGGACCACCTTAAGAGGGTCGGACTAAGTGGGGGCCGAAGCGCCTGGGATCGAACCAGGACCACCTTGAGGAATCAGTCTGGACGTTTACCCTTTAACTACGGAGTTGTGAGGTAACAATCATAAAAAATACAATCGACTACAGAATCTCCTCCTTTTTGTGATGTCAGTTAAAAATGGCAATAAAAAATTTAAGTCCCCCAATTCTTTCTACTTATTCATGTTCTTCTTCACGTTACATGTCCATACAATGCCAATTTAACTAAAATACCCCTAGCCCCAGACGCCACGGCATCAGAAGACTTACTCCAAAAGCCGTTTAATTGAAATTCAAATTGCAGTTTCGCGTAGAACCTGCCGGCCGTCATATTAAAATGTGCATGTATCTGAATAATTTTGCGAGGTCGGAGGTGGGCAATCAACCCCTCCTGGCCCCAGTACGAGTAATATATTGGTATCAGCTATTCACATTTTAGGTACCTATCTCTTACTACGGCCTACGGCACTTAGTAATTGAATCAAACTTTCGTCATGTATAAGTTAGGTTTCTTCGACACGAAGGAACCTAACTCTTATTTCTTTTCTCTTGGCACTTTTGTGCTTCTTATTCTTACATTTTTTGTGAGACATGTAAAAATCTATTTTGTTTCTAAGAAAACTAGTTAACTATGTATTAATTTCATTAGCAATTAACCTCTAGTATCATGTACATATATAAATTTTGACATAAGATTATTAGAAAGATATACACGATGACATCTAATCGGTAATCAGGTACCAATTTTTCTAACTCAGTAATTGATGGCGGTCACGTTGATGTCGTAATTAGTTACATATAAACATGTTTTTTTTCTGTGATAATTTTTATTTCGAAATCAGTTTTATCCTTAATTCCTTGTCACCCTACTAATCTGTATCTGTGAGATTACAACCTCTTTAAAAAATTAATGGCAATGATAATTTATGAGTAATAACTTGTCACTGCCATGTATTTAAACAAAGTCAGATCTGTCTAATTTTCCGCGAAAGCGATGGCACTTGACGTATCGTGATCACGTGATTTTACTTCAATATTTAATGTAGGTGACCATGTATCCAGTGGTTATTAGTTTAAATTATGTTTTAACCTTCAATTAATTAAACAGTGAGGTATTTGTGTGAGACCTTGCCTATTTAGTTTGATTTTAGCTAGATATTAATATTTGTCTACTCCTGATTACCGATTAAATTTCACCGTGTATAAAAAAATATATATGTGTAGGTACTAGTATATTTTTTTTATATAATCTTTCTAATACCTACCTAGAGATAAATATGTTTTTTTGGGTTCCGTACCTCAAAAGGAAAAAATAGAACCCTTATCTTATAGGATCACTTTGTGGTCTGTCCGACCATCAGTCAGTCTCTCTGTCATGACCAGTGGCTTACCGACGTAAATTTTTAAGTTTTGTAACGTTGTGGTCTAATTTGTTATACATTTGTGATCAATTTTATTTCCAATTTTCACTTTGAATAAAAACGTGTAAAATCCATGTTTTATGATTTTCATCGTACGTTTTCAGCCGTTGCTTGCCCAACCACTTACATTATCGTGCCAATGTCGCCATTATTATTCAGATTATCATTTAATAAAATTGACCGAATAATTTAATTAAAAAGGGTTTCTTCACAAATCTTCGATAGACATTTATCAGGGGTACGTGCGAATTAAGTTCTTTCATTTCGTAGTAAGATCCGGAAGGCGTATTTTTGAACAAAGAGACGTCGGATCGGGTCCGTCGCAAGACTCGCAAGGCGCTCCCGCCTAATTGAGCCGGCAGCACGGGAGTCGGGTATAACTATATGTCTTTTTCTAGCATTTTATTTTCTGTCTGTCTGGGATTTTGTGTGCAAAGTATTGTAAGGCTTATTAACTATTTTAGTCCATGTAACGTAAAAAGAGGGAATGAAGATGTTAATACCACTAAACGTGTATTGTTGCAGTACACACTACATCATAGTAAGTACCTATCTAGGAATAGTTGTGTGAATTGGACAGTGGTGAGTCAACTTAGTTTGCTAGTGGATCCAAATAGGATCGGTTTTTATTTTTTGGTCAAGTAATATCCCGTGCGTGCTCAAGCCACCCTCGCGCGACACTTGATTCTCCACTTGGCGTAGTGTAAACAGTACAATTTTGTCTAGTGTACTATGGTACTTGTATGTGACCGCGGGTTGACACTTCACGGGCTGAAGTGTAAGGTCAGTCATAAGGTCATCACATCACTATACTTGCTACTTCGGTAAACACGTAACCAATGTGAATCGGGCTTTAGATTGGATAATTACAACGAAATCTATCAACTTTGACTTATGGTTATCGTGTTAATTTAAATCCCACCAAAAACGTTTTTATGTAAAATGTTGCCAAGACGAGACCATATGACTCGCACTGTCAAAAAGTTATCAGATCTCATGTAGAGCCAAGCTTCTACCTCTACATGCCCTAACTCTACAAGGTCTTCAACAACTCTACACCTTAGTCAAAATATGTGGCTTTACTGAGTCTGTATGAAAAAAAATGCTAATTGTCATTTTGAACATGAAAAGTGCGTTTAAGCACATAATTGCCATACATTTATTTTTTCAGTGTTATTTGACCATTCCAAAATTTACTTTTATTTTTATTTAAGACGATAGAAAAATACCGGTTTTTTAACTTTGTGGTCTCATATTATTTATTTTGTGTTTATTTCCGCTGTATTATGATAATTTAGTATTGTCCAATCCATATGACTATATTGTGTTGTAAAATTCAACATAAGTCCACATCCCTATTATTATTAGATCTGATTATGAGATCTTGAAGAAATCGAGGGAACTCTTCAAATACCCTACGTAAAGCGACATGAATATTTTGTATCTATAAGTAGTTAGTTACCTATACTATTGCATTTGATAACGAATAGGTTATTTTCAATTATTCAATTTCGTACCTATTATTACCTAATTATTGTGAAAACTTTCATATGAGGAAGATAGAATCTGGCCAGCCGTAGTTGGCACTGAAAATGGTGGCAAATTCAAAATATTATCTTGGTTTGCCAGATCTCTCCTTTTATACTTGGCACTAAACTATATAGACGAAATTGCTAATGGTGAGAAATTCCGGCAAACGGTCTGAGCAAATGAGCAAATACATCTCCTGTAAAATCTTAGGACCTTAATTATCAGATGTTTATGGTTACTAAAATTAAATTCGCTGTACATTGCTTCTGCTAAATGCTCATAAATCAAAATGTATGCCTTAAGTATCAAGTGTGTCAACTGTGAACATACTATGAATTGTTTACAGGTTAAAGATATTATTGGCAGCAGAGTTGAGGCCACGCACACAACAACATGCCATAGCGTAGCATGTGATAGCGGTACGTTGAAAATAGTGTTCTTTTATTCGTACCGATAGCAAGTTCCAAAGCAAACTGCAAGAATGACCATAAAGTTTCTTAAGGGTTTGATTAGTTTTTAGAAATAATATCTGATTTAAATAATGTTATATACGCGATATAAAATACGCAACATTATCCGTTTAAAATACTTTTATTATTAATAGATAATTTTACATTAATCGCAAAATCATAAAGAATTATATTTTTTATTGTAATGGGAAACAAACAATAATTTAAGTTATATATAATTTTTCGTTTCCAAAATATATACAATCATCTCCCGTACCGAAGCGACTTTATTGCATTATGAGTGTTTAAAGGTTATTCCACACCATAAAATAGTCACAAATTAAAGATCGTGACTGTACGAAGATATTAGATTTGTAATCGTAACTCCGTGTTTAGGGTTCCTACCAAAATGGTAAAAAAGGAACCCTTATGGTGCGACTCTGACTGTCTGTCCGTCTGTCTGTCTGTCCGTTTGTCATAGCAAGATATCTCAAGATCTACTAATGCTATGGACTTGAAATTTGGAATAGTGTTAAAAATCGCTAGTCCAAGCCTATTGGACAGAAAAAAAACCTAATACCTTTTTACTTTTTTTAAAGGGGACCGAAATGGGATGTCGAAAATCAAAAGTAGAGCTATTATTTTTCTTAGACATGTAGTTTTTGATTTAAGACAAAAAACGTTAAAAATTACCTATTATTTCCGAAGTTACTGAACAGAAAAATCTGTAATAATCACCGATTATTAATATTATCCTAAATATTACAGGAAAATAAAACAAGTTTCCTAACCCGCAGCGTTTTTTAAAAATTCGCGAGAATTGTAAGATATACTTATTTGCTCCTACTAAACTAATCGAGACATATATGTCGATGTATGGGGACAACAATTTTTCAAGAGCAAAGTTAAGTTTGTCCCACCATACAGTTTACCTTGAATTACCTATCCACGTATCTATTGACGGGTTTGTACGGAACCCTCGGTGCGCAAGTCCGACTCGCACTTGTCCGTTTTTATTTAAATGTTGAGCGACGATAAAACGCGAACATGATACCTTTTAGTATAATTAAAACCCCACAAATCACGGATAGCATGAGAAAAACGAAATAAAAACTCATACATGTATTAAATCCACCCTTTGTGGTGTCGTGTTTCAGTGAGATCCATATAGAACTCGTATCATTATATAAACTGTACAATTGCAAAAGCAATCTTCTTATAAGTGATATAAAGTAGAGATTTGTAAGAAAAGCAGTTAGAGATGTAGACATGAGAAATAGAGGTCTGAATATGTGCGGTGTGTTGTTTTCCTTCCAAGGGCACGCAAAAACATAGCGAGCCACTAGTCCGTGCTGGGCGGCGCGACGAAATCAGAACAAAATAATAACTTGGGTTTTTTTTCGCTCGTGGTTTCCGTGCTTAGAAAATGGCTACAATTATTTTTAGTCATACCCACAGTTCGTGAGCCT
The DNA here is from genome assembly GCA_947034925.1 of Eudemis profundana. Lineage (NCBI taxonomy): Eukaryota > Metazoa > Arthropoda > Insecta > Lepidoptera > Tortricidae > Eudemis > Eudemis profundana. The sequence continues at coordinate 37,582,131 of OX344794.1, forward strand.
GGCTAAGATAATGAAATGCTATTCGTCTTTAAGAGCATGTTTATGTCTTAAGAAAAGAAGACAGGGTTTCCAGATGTCTTGTTACTTTAGATATAAGTAAATAAACAAACGAAGGAGAAATGGAGTGTGGTATGAATTTAGCTTGCCTTATACGGTCTGTATGATAACATTAAGAATGGCGTTTCGAATGGCGGAAGGATTCTGACGGTAGGTACCTACATCATACAGCACAATCTGTTAATGCAATAAAATTAGTAGTTATATTGGTTGGTATAAATAACACACATAAATATAACCATATACGTAGGTATGTGGAACATGGAAATACTACAATTATTTTCTGGGCAGTCGTTTACTAAAAGTAGCGTATCATGTTTCCGTTTGGGGTCACTTTCTCTACATTCCTGTTTCAGGCACTTCCTAGGTCGTGCACATTCGCGCTTTGTCGAAAATCCATCCTCATTTCGTCCACGTTCCTCATTCATTTCCAGCTTATCCGCAATCCTACTTGGTCCTCATTACCGAAGCCACATTTGAAAACCTGAGAAAAATCTTGAGTAGAATTACTGAAAAAATTGTAAGCGGTTTTGTATGACGCAGAAACTTGAAAAAAAAAATGGAAATTTTGACGAATTGGGACTGTGAAAAACCTGCGAAAGTGAATGAAATAGGAAGTGGACAAAATGGGAATGTGGACAAAGTTAACCTAATAGCACGTTTCTGTTAATTCTTTTGATTTTTACTGGGTTACCGGTGTGCCTGGTACGACCTTGCAAATGTCTTTTTAGATAACTGCGGTTGAATTTTTAGATGTGTGTTGATGAATGTGTTATAATTTGTTTCCTTAACGCCCATAGTTACTGGAATCTGCTCAAGGCACCACTGCAAAGTTTACACATTCACTTACCTACCTTGCTAGCTATTAGAGAGAAAACCCGAATCTATATTTGTTAACTTACGTCAGTATTTACATAAACTAATGATCCATGATCTGAGCTGAGAGAACAAATGTGCAGCAGCGTGTTATAAAGTTCGTGAGGAAGTTGCAGATTTATTTTAGCTTAATCGAGTCATACTGTTATAATGAATAAAAGTAAAACAATATTTACTTTTAAAGACATATTTCACATTATAAGATAGTGATATCTTATAGAGTATTCTTGGAGCTAGCTCCACATAAGTGTTAAAATTCAAATGATTAGTCATTCACGGGGAAAACTCCCACAAGGTTCGAATATTTTTGACGTAACCTCTGCACCAAATACAATGTTTACTAACATTGTATTTTTGGTTATCCAAAAAACTAAAAGGATATTTTCTATCCTATGACTCCAGAGTACCAATGCACCGACGAGAAATTTCCAAAGTTGCGAAAATTTCAACGTGAGAATTTCTCAGTAACTTCTGAGAATGTTTTCGAGAACGAGAATTTAGCTCCTGATGCTTATTTATTTATTTATTTTGACAATAATTATGTATACACAATACAGTAAATGTATGTAAAATACAATAAAAAATACAATTTTTGCTATAATTAACGCGAAAATATAACCAGTGTGGTCAGATAAAATTTGTTGATTTATTTTAACTAAAACTAAGAATTGTTGCAAATGGCACCTTTGCACGTTTTCCGATTCTTGAAACTCAAACAAAAATTATAAAGGCAATGTTCAAACAATAACAAGTTTCTTCTTAAACTCAACGCCCCTCCTCACAATGTTTTTCTTCACCGATAAACTCCAAGTAACTCATTTTATTAACAGCCAGGACGACAGACGTGGCTGAAGACGTGTATACTGGTGCTGGAAAATATATCTGTTTGCAAATTTATTTTTTAAATATAAAAAAATATATTTCTGAAATATAGAAAGCAAAGAAATTGCGGACTTATTAAAAAAAAGGTATTATTTTAAATACAAAAATCTTAAAAAGAAACAAAAAAAAAATCCATTGCGGGGTTCGGACACGCGTCCTGTGTAGGTAAGGTAACACAGCTAACTGCGGTTTCCACTTATCTACACGACTCTTACTAGCTGAAGGCGTCGAATTTGTCAATCACAATCTGCTCCACAATACTGGTGCTGGAAATATATCTGTTTGCAACTTTCTCTGAAATGTTCTCAGCAATTTAATGAGAATTTAAGCAACTTATTACTTATCAACAAAATAATTAAATGTATCAAACTAAAACATGTACATAAATAATATGGAGTATTTATTACGCACATTTAAATGTAATTTATTGTAAGAACTTTTTCTTTTTTAATCAATTAGTTTCATGTTGCATGAATATTCTCAGAACATTCTCGAGAGTGTTTCCACGTTTTGAGAATGTTCTGCAACTTGTACATCGCTACTCCGGAGCGGAAAGCTGTTGTCATAATCCAGGCTGTTTCCAAATTCTGTACAAAGTACCAGTGGCGTGGCGTAAAAGATATCCTTGGGCAAGCCGGTGCAGATTTGGCGTAAACTTTTCTTAAGAGCTGTAGAATAAGGTGCTTAAATGCCTGATATTAGGGCAAGCCGATAGGAATCGAGTTCTTTGGACGCCACGCTACTGCAAAGTACATAATAGTTCCATAAAAATATTTTTTTTTGCCTCCCGAGAGTAATAGAGACGATAAAATAAAATTTACAATTCAAAAGTCACCGACCTCTTAGGTGTACAGTCATTATGTAACTAGTTCCGTATTGCAACGAATACAATTATTCTCACGATTTAAAGAGGGCGCATGAATTGCAACTCGACCTCATTGTTAAGTACTAGAGTAGAGGTAGAAACAATTTTATAATCGATATCTGGGCATTGGCATCGCTCCTATCGGACGTCAGCCCGCATAGCCCGACGCGACCCGCTAATCTTTTCATCTGGATTATCTTCTTTTATTCCCCAACTCTAATGATTATTATGGAATTTCAAAAGTCACATTTGAAATTAATAAAAGTAATCCATTTGTGAATGGTAAAAGACTGTCCTACTAAAGATGTAGGTAGGTATATTTAAGATCGCAGTTGAACTTTTGCAAACATCTATCAGAAGTTTAACCGAGGGGGGCATAAAGAGGCTGATCATTTATCAACTTTATCTAGATTTCGCCGGACCGCATCATTTACCGCGCAGAAAAAATCTATAGCAGTAATTTTTCAATAACACATATCAAAAAGATCCTATGAAAATGAGCCTAGATTTATGTTTGTGTGCTTACGCTATTTCGCTGGATACTAAGGAAGGAAAATAAGGAAAAAGTCTATGCACAAGGTTTACTTTTGTTATGTAGTTAAGATATAGATAGGTAGATGCAAAGAAAAATGCCCGTTCACCGAATAACGAGTATTAGATAACAAAGGTGGTCCGTAATTACTCGTACGTTAATACCGGATATAACGGAGGCACTTTTGTTACTTATTGTGTTCTATATAAGTAGGTACATTAATACAAAACGTATGTACCTGAAGCTTGTTAGAAAAGAAACATTCTTTTTGCCAAAATAAGTTAATTCTATAGTAGTTACATTGGGCGAGTTTCTTGCTGCTTTAGCGGAATGAATTATAGGATAATTTGTTCTGGTGGACTCCCAACACAATAAGGATACGAGCCGAGGTGAGTGTTCAGTATGTAGAATGAAAATAGATGATTGCACATTTGTCGCTCGCCTGGCTCGACCACAGCCCATGTAACTTAGAACGGCTCAGCTATACAACGACACTACCTAATGGACGATTTGTCAGCATCATGGTGCTGACTACAACAGGAGACCTGACGACGTGAGCTATGTACACACACCTTTCACTCAATAGGGATTATTCAAAGCCTGTCAAGTTCGTCGCTCAAGCATAGGTACTGAGTTTTGATTTTAATATGAAAGTTGTAAAGTTTCCGTTTTCTGCATTGAAACTTTATCGCGGAAATGTCGTAAAATAAATTAAATTTAGACAAAGGTTAAACTGCAACATGAAAAAGTAAATATGAAACTTCCTCCGCGGGTAAGTAAATGTACCGCAGAAATGCTTGCAGTTCACTTTAGTTTAGTTTATTGTTAGTTATACCAAGCGCAATGTTTTGTTGTATTTTAAGCCGCTAATGCAAACAAATGTAACATCTATTTGTTCAGTTAAAATTATAATAGAGATAAAATATACAAGGTGAAATTTTAGTGGTTGTTTTCCGTTTAAGGGCATGTTCTGATTATGAAAAAGAAGAAAAAAAAATTCTGACGTAAAAATATTGTCTTTTGTACAGAGGGTCGGCTAATTTGAACGACCTGCTCCATAGAATTTTTTTTTTTTTCGCGTTAAAAAAACTTTTTCCTAATCAAAACACGATACTGAACATGCCCTTAAACCGAAAACAACCAGTAAAATTTCACCTTGTACTCGTATAGGTACAGGTACAGTCGTATCCTTCCTATTGCATTGAGTTGCACTAACGTTCATCGTACTAGTTATAATTAAATTAAAAATACTTAGATCATTATTCTAGCTCCAATAATCCCGACTGCTGTACATGGTCCCCCCAAATACTTCTACTTCGAAGCCTTGCAAACTTGTTGCCTCCATCAGCTTAGAATAAGAAAAAGACAATTACAACTTTGGCGGCTATGATAAGTATTTAAAAAAAAACATTGGAAATGTATACAAGGTGCCTAGGGAATGCAATCTCGTTCTCGCGAGATCTCGTTTTTGCGAGATCTCGGCCTTTTTTAGCGAGACTGATCTCGATCGAAAAATTGGCGAGATCTCGCGAGTTTAACGAGATTGCGCTCGAGCATAAAAACGTTTACTAATAACAGTTGTTGTCAAGTCAACGTGAAGCAAACGTGATTGCGTTCGAGTGTTTTTGTGGTTATTAATGCAAAAAAGAGTTTTCTATGTGATTTAAGAGTGTAATAACGAACGATGTCGGAGAATACAGTTTATAACGACTATGTGAGATTTGCGTGTGACGCAAACTGATTACTGAACAAGATTTTTATTTTATTAGTATATCTGTTAATTAATATTTAATTTCTAATAGATCTCTGAGTAGGTATAGTTTTCTTTAATTTTTAATAATATTTCAATTTTGGTCAACTCAACCACAGAATATTTAATACTCAACTTTGTTACTGAGATTCATTTTTCATTTTAGTTTTTGACTTGTTGTTGTTATTTTATTATTAAAAGACTTTTGTTTTATGTTAGAAGAGAAGACTGATTGTTTACCTATTTTATTTCTTATTTGATTAGATACGTGATAGACCAAAGTTTACTACTTGAAAGTTTATTGAAAAATGATAGATTATTATTAGCTACGTCATTACGTAAAAGTTTATAAAAATAATACGTTAAAATAAATGTTTATTTCATAACATCTCTAATCCTTTTTTTTCTCCTAATGTATTTAAGTATTGTGATCACAATTTGTGATTATTAAAAGGACAAACATACAAAACCGCCAATCTCGCGAGATCTCGTAATTGGCGAGATCTCGCGGTATTCATATTCACAATCTCGCGAGATCTCGCCTGAACCCCAATCTCGCGAGATTGCATTCTCTAAAGGTGCCCATGAGCATTGCGAGAGATTTTAACCACGAATTCCTGAGGCTATAAGGAGTAATAAATGTTATATGAACCTAGGTCGAATTATGATTTTTAATTTTTTTATGTTTTCATACATAATAATTGCTTAATAATTCTAATCTAGTGGAAACGTGCCTTGACGACGAGCTGGCAACGTCGGTTATTGCTATCTGACTTTGACAGTCAAATTAGATGGTTAAGACTCGCAACGTCGCAATCATAAAGGTGTTTCATACTGGAGATTTCATTACAACATTTTTACACAAAAATGGAAATATCTCTAAAACCGAGCCGAATTTAGCAAACGTTAATTAACATTTTTAACTTAAAATATGGTCTGGAATATCCTGTTAAAATCCCTCGCAATGCTCATGGACACCTTGTATAATATGGGGCTACTTAATAATTCTCGAGATTAAAACCAGCGCGTACCCAAGTACTCAACACTAAAGTTTTGCATGAATTACCTAGCTTTTTATTCAATTTTGTCTCGTTTGCAATTGTCAGTATGGAAACAAATTAGAGAAGCGGTGCGACGGCCAAGCGCCTTCATAGATATCTACATAAAATTGTGAGAGCTCGAGGGTGGAATTTAAAAGCAGCACGAAAAACTTTCCGAGACGTTTTGGCAAACAAGTAGTGGTAGCAGAAAGTAGGGCGCAGTCGGTCGCCGAAGCGGCGCATTGTCGTTCGGGGCGCATCCAGTCCACCAGGGCTATGTTTTGCCTGACACTACTTAGGTACAACCTATTTTACAAAGCATTATATTGCGATTCATCTGAAACGGCTCCTCGGCATGTTTCGATTTTAATCGGCAAAAATCGCGTTCACATAAAATTGTTAAACCCTAGAAATAACATAGACGTTCTTTAAACCTTGAGATTTATTTAAAGTCAAACTGAAAGTCAAAATTGTTTATTTGCCATACGTATACAAGTACACATGCAAATACAATATTAATAAATAATACTTAATTTAAAAAAAAACCGGATAAATGCGAGTTGTACTCGCCCTCCGAGGGTTCCGTAGGTACATATTTCTAGGTACATATAAGTATATTCAAGTACCCTATAAATTTTGATTCCCTTAGTAAAGTAATTTTTAGGTTTCCGTACCCAAAGGGTGCCAAAGGAACCCTATTACAGAGCCTCCGCTGTCTGTCCGTGAGTCACAGGGCTCTAGCTTTGGAACCGTAATAGGTAGACACTTGAAATTTTCACAGAATATGTATTTCTATTGCCGTTAGAACCACAAATAATAAAAAGAAAATAAAATGAAAAAGAAAAGGCCGTCTAGAAACGTGTTCGTGTCGATCGGTCACAGGACTATATCTTTTGAACCGTAATAAAGAGAGAGATGTAATAATCATACAATATATATTTCTATTGTCGATAAAAGATCAATTGATAAAAAGAAATTTTAATTAAGAATTAAAGGGGGTCCCCATACAAGAAACGTGTTTTTGTGGCGTTTTTTTTTGCTCGATTTTAATAATGGTACTAGGTAGATGCTTGATATGTTGCAGAATATGTACTCGTATTTCTATTGCCGCTATAACAACAAATAATAAAAATAAAAGGAGGTGCCGATACAAGAAACGTGTTTTTTTGGCGTCTTTTTGCTTGATCTTAATAATAGTAATAGGTAAATACTTGATATATTCACAGAATGTGTATTTCTATTGCCGCTATAACAACAAATAATAACAACAAAATGAATTTTGAAAACAAAAAGAAACGTGTTTTTTGGCGTCTTTTCTTTACTGTGGTATTTAAAGTATCGGAAGCCCACCTTTACTTGTTTTTAAGTACAAAAAAAACGATGTATGTTGAAATAAATCAAAAACATTTATTTAATTTTTCAATAATCAATGAATTAATAATAAATATGGTTCAGAAAATAATGTTCACAATTAACTATAAGCTTTTTTTAGCGACTTCTGGGCCTTATTCAGGCCACTGTTTCTTATTAGGGCCATACCCGGTCCTTATTATGGCATATGAATCAATTATGTTTATCTTAACATTAATATTCAGTATTTTCTTTGGAATCAAGTCTTATGGAATCAATTAATATAAGTTTACAAAATAAACTATATGTTAGTAATAAAAAAATAAAAAATCATTACAGGCGGTCTTGAAACTTCGTAGGAACAATAAATTTAATAAACTCAAAGTCTTGAAACTACTGTAAATAAGTTGTGTTTACGGTATGCAATACTGGTTCTATTTATATGGGCCAATGCCGAAAAACCGGTTTTTCGGTATTGGCCCATACAATTAAAACCGGTATTGCATGCCCTAGTTGTATTATCTATCTTATTTATCCTTATTTTAGCCTTAAAATACAACAATTTAATAAAACTAAACATTAGAAAATCAAAGATAATAGGAACTTCATTATAACAATAATTAAGTATCTACTTATGAGAATCAGTCTTGACATAAGTATATCTAATAAACGCTCCAGTAATTATTAATCTAAAAACCTAACAACTCTAATAAATTCAAATAAAAAAAAAACAAAGCCATATGTTAGTTGGTAATGCATGCCGCAGGGCATTCGAAATCCTCATCATCTGCATCAAGGTCCACACATACCTATATCTCGTGGAACCAGGCACCACACAGGCTACATTGCCTCATGTCCAAAATCTTATCTTCCTTGCAATTAGGACAATGCCAAATCCCAGCGAATGACTGCTGCTTCTTTTTAGTCACTACAGATTTCTTACCTCTACCTTTGGAGGTTTTTGGTCTTCCTTTTGTCCTGGTAGTAGATATGCTTTCCTTTCTTGTTGCAAATACATCTCTTGTGAGCAGTTTGTGGAGCAGCTGTATTAAATAATCTTAAGGATCTTTAGCGTCCGAATAAGTGTTTGAAAAGGTGACTTGGCTCTTGTATTGCTGGCTTAATTTACTGAGAGATCGAAAGCAGAGGTTTCTTCATGAGAAGGATGCATGCCGCTGCCTACGTGCGATCGCACGCGCTGCCTTCTATCGACTACAAGGTCCGACAGGTTCGCCACAGCGCAGCGGTTGCTATAGCAACGGTGGCCATTCAATATTAGACACTCGACGATGAGATGAGAGCTCAATCCGTTTGACTTTGTAGTTTTGGATATTTTCATCGTGGGCTCTATTAGGCACTGGGCCTTACATGGGTCAGGTACCTTATGATTTAATTAAAAATGTATAGTTTTCAGATTTTTCCCTATAGGTACTTGTAATATAAGACGGTATTACTTGCCAAATATCGTAGTTCTAGGTCAACAGAAAGTTCGTCCGTCCGTTTTTTCCTTTTGATGTACGGAACTCTAAAAATAGTATAAAGTAAATTCTATTAAAGGTAGTTTTACAGAGTCACGCGCGTCTGTGGTTTTTAAATATAGCCTGCAGCATTTTAATCATTCGAAAAAGTGCTTTAGTTTGAAGTGACGCTTCAAAAACTCCATTTGATCGGTAAATTTAAATTTGAATCTACTATTTTTAAAGTCTATGTATAGCAGTGGCGTGGCGTCCATAGAACTCGATTCCCATCGGCTTGCCTAATATTAAGCAGTTCAGCACTCAATTCTAGTGCTCTTAAAGAAAATTGAAGCCAAAGCTGCTCCGGCTTGTCCAAGGATTTCTTCAACGCCACGCCACTAATGTATAGGCATTATTATTATTCAGATATCCTGTTTTGTACCAATTCTGGAGTTTTCTTTTTACCTGGCGGTACTGAGACAGAAGAAAGCTACGAGTGAGATTATATTCTGAACACGATAAGATAAACACAGTTTTAGTTCCCCTCGAGCCGCTCGACAAAATCTATAAGAATTTTATCTTACTATTTAGATTATGAATGTCGATGATGTTTAATCGCAATGATAACGAAACGACGTACGTATTCTCGACTAAGGTGATGCGGCGTTCAACTACGTATTTTGTAAAGTCAACGGTTTTGTGTGTGTCACCTGTATAAATGTGCGTGTTGATCATCCACTTTACGAACAAAAATATTATGCAGGTACTAGACCCACTCACAAGCAGGTGAAAATAGTTAAATGTCTCTTTTGGCTTCGTCTTAGTCGGATAAAAGTAACCTATGTGTAACCGGGATCATAATTTACCTGTACATACCAAATTTCATGAAAATCGACCCAGTAGTATAGTGAGATGCGCAGAAAAACTAACAGACAAACCGACAAACAGATTCTTAAAATCATTTATTTCCGGTTTTATTTTTAATACTGTCCATTAAGTTCATTATCATAGATGATTATAGAGGTCACAGACCTGTGCGCCCTAAATTCATATTTAATCATTTGATAAAAAGTAAATCATTGCTTCATGTTATTATCCTTCCGGATATCCGTTAAGTGACATGTTAATAGCTACGCCAGTTCCAGAAGCGTACCGCTTAGAAGGGCCGTTGTTTGTTACATTGTTATTTAATTTCACCTGTCCGGTAATTCAACAACACAGGTGTGTTGTTGAATTATCTGAGTACTTTTCAAAAACAAATTTAAAGCGTGTATTTTTGGAGCCTGTCAAGTTCTAGTTATATTTTGTAGCTAATTGAACATACGAGGACCGACCCGAAAGCTTTTTACCCGACTACGGCGAAGCAAAAAGGAGGGTTATGATTTTAGCACCGTATGTATATATGTATGTATGTTTGTATGTTTGTATATTTGTATGTTTGTATGTTTGTATGTTCGTTTGTTCCCTCATAACTCAAAAACTACTAAACCGATTCAAACATGAGGGGTATCGTTAGATTCGTCTTGATTCTGCGCGGGTTATAGGCTAATTAGTTAAAACTAAAATTTAATATACAGACCGTGGTCCTCAAAAAACTCATGGATTAAAAAATAAAAGTCATCGAGTTGCATCGAGTTACATATCAAATTAAAGAGCTCTAAAAACCTATTGCAAAAATATATCACACATGCTGATATAGGTATATTACGCAACAATATTTTCATTTTAATAACAACAATAACGATATTCAACAGCTTGCTCTCCAGCGATTCGTTTCGACAAGGGCTAGCATAATGTGTCGTTATGCCAGTCGTGGCTTGAAATGACATCACCCGTTACTTTCATAATACATTTCATAGAACGTAGTCGGGTAAAAAGAAAAAACATATTTTGATATTTTGACACCTGCTAAATATCAAAATGGCCTCTATAGACCTTCAGATGTCTCATTCGTATTGAGAGATATCGGGTAGCTTCGTATTTGCGAACATTGCCGAATACATGTCATTTTCATGCCGGCAACTGAAGCGTGTGTTGTGTCACATCAATAATGTTTAAATAAAATCGTTGTAATCCCGTAAATATTACGCGGTTTTACCTACGCTGCCTCACTGCGAGCATATTTAAAAATATGTCTCGAGGAGGCATATATTATCACCGGTAAGTATTATTGTATTAATATCGAAATAATTTTACATGTTTAATTTCGCTATCCGCAATGACAGTTTGCTAAGCTACTCAACTAGAGGTGTCATAAAAAGAAGTCGATATTTTTTATCGACATTGGTTACGTATGAATTGATAACTCGGTGCACCTAAAATACAAAATTAACCCTTTCAGGATTCCGAAAGATCCGCTCGTAGAAGAAGAGTGAATGAATACTACTGGCCGGGATAATTTGGTTTCCGCAGCCCCGTAGCAGTAGCACAATATGCAGCGGCCAAGATATTTTTCATAATTTCATACAAACAAAGGAACTGAAAAAGTAAATCTTGGATTCAGGCAACTGCATACATACATATTAAATACGCTCAAAAATATTAACTCTTTAATTGCGATAAACTTCAAGTAAAGATGTTTCTAAATACAGTAACCATGTATCATCTTTTTACAGCTGACTGTAAATCGATATCTATAAATCACTATAGTCACACTTAGTGGCACCTCTATAATAATTATTTCTACTCAATAACAGATGACACTGTTGTAAAGTGTTGTTATAATCCATCTGTTGGCGAGGAGTGGAATCATATATGACAACATTTAGTTACGTTGAATCACGATTTTCAAATAGGTGTTAGTGAAAGCTATTTTTTTTCTTTGTATTTTGCAGTATGAGAAAAGGACGTTAGAATTGATGTTTTTAATTCTAAAGTTGTTCCAATTAAAAGCATTTTATAAAAGTGTGGCATGTATATGTTTTGCTACGGTTGTATGTCACCGGTTTTCATACTATTTGACTAATTAACATACCAATTCATGTTGTTTCTCCTCCGCAAGCAGTAATACCGCAAAGAGCCAATGGCATGAAGCGCTCCTGGTTACTTCACGCAAACTGTATATAAATGTCTAATTATTGCGAGCCCGAAGGGCGAGCTTCAGGCTTCTTCTACTCAGCAAACACCACCAGCATACCGAAATAATTTTAAGCGGGGCAAAGACCGAATACCGCATTGGACCAAAGGTACCTAGCGCCCCTGGTTACTTACGTATACCTATTAGTCTAATTTTGGCGAGCCCGGAGGGCGAGCTTCAGACTTTGAGGCCAAAGGCCGAACTCCTCAGCAAACACCCCATAACCCACCCACTATCCCGCAATAATTTTAAGCGGGGCAAAGACCGAATACCGCGTTGGACCAAAGGCACCGAACGCCCCTGGTTACTTACGTGTACCTATTAGTCTTATTTTTGCAAGTCCGAAGGCTGGGTTTCAGGCTGCGAGGCCGAAAACCGAGCTCTTCCGCAAACACCCCATGTCCCGTAGTAATTTTAAGCGGGACAAAAGCAAAGCATAAAGCGTCTTATATCGTTGTAAGCAAACCATGTGTTACTGTTGTAATTCTTGTCATTACTATTACATGGAGGGTGGTTATGAAAGAACTCGGTCGTTGGACTCACACGCTGATATTGATATGGTTCTTAGGAAGGGAAAGGCGCTTAAAACCGTAACTGAATAATAACTAAAAATACGTAAATAAAATAAAGTTAAAAACTAAAACCCGACTACGAAAAAGTCTAAAACAAGAATCTCAGGTTTTAGTTCACCAGGCACAGATAAATTGCAATTTTTTTATTTAGAGAACGTTTCGAGTATGTCGTCAGTCGTTCGTAGTCGGAGGCCCCTTTTTTGTTTGTCTTCTTGCCGGGGCCTCCGACTACAAACGACTGACGACATACTCGAAACGTTCTCTAAGTTAAAAAATTGCAATTTATCTGTGCCTGGTGAACTAAAACCTGAGATTCTTGTTTTAGACTTTTTCGTAGTCGGGTTTTAGTTTTTAACTTTATTTTATTTCTTTAAAAGTACTATTTTAAGGGATATCACGGGTTTACTACTTCGACTGAAGCTCTAAAAATGTTCATTTGAAAAACATTAGCTCTGCTCTACATGACGTGCACGTTTAAATTATAGAAGTCTTGGTCAAATATATTTTATAATTACCTACAATTCTCATCTCATTCAAATAAATTAGGGAACGAATACTATGTTTACACACTAGTAAAATACGTTACCTTTTACCCGACTACGGCGAAGCAAAAAGGAGGGTTATGATTTTAGCACCGTATGTATGTTGATATGTTCGTTTGTTCCCTCATAACTCAAAAACTACAGAACCGATTCAAACATGTGGGGTATCGTTGGATTTGTCTTGATTTTGCGCGGGTTATAGGCTTGTTAGTTAAAACCAAAATTGAATACAAAGACCGTGGTATACAAAAAACTCAAGGATTAAAATATAAAAATCATCGAGTTGCATCGAATTACATATCAAATTAAAGAACTTTAAAAGCCCATTGTAAAAATGTATCACACATGTTGATACAGGTAAATTATGCAACAATGTTTTCATTTCAATAACAAGAAGAAAGACTTTCAACAGCTGGAGAGCAAGCATTCGTTTAGCATAATGTGCAGTTATGTCAGTCGTGGCATGAAATGACATCACCCGTTACTTTCATAATATATGTGATAGAAAAAGAAAAAAACAGATTTTGATATTTTGACGCCTGTTACCCAAGTGTCACACCGATTTTGAAATAAAATCGTTGCAATGCCGTAAATATTACGCAGTTTTAACTATGCTGCCTCACTGCGAGCAGATATAAAATTAATAATAATATGTCTCGAGGAGGTTTATCTTATCACTGGTAAGTAATATTTTATTAATATCGAGATAAATATACATGCCGAATTTCATTACTATTTATTTGTGGCAGTTACAGCTGCACATAACAAAAAGCACACATAGGAGTGTCACCAACGAAGTTGCCAAGCTATAGTATAAGCTATGTTTTTCTTTGTATTTTGCAGTACATAAGTAGAGCACGTTATAATTGATTTTGATAATTCCAAAGTTGATCCAATTAAAAGCGTTTTATAAAAGTGTGGCATGAAGAGATATACTTTGCTATGGATGTATGACGCCGGTTTTCATACTTTTTGACTAGGTAACATGTCAATTCAGGTTGTTTCTCCTCCGCAAGCGTACTTTATAGCGCAGTAATTTCAAGACAGGCTGAAGGCAGGGGCAAGCTTCAAACAGAGAGGCCAAAGGCCGAGCTTCGTATTGGGCCAAAGGCCCGAAGCTTCCTATTCCTATATCATCAACGCAATAAATTCGTATATTAGTAGAATTCTTGCGAGTCTGAAGAGCGAGTTTCAGGCCGCGGGGTCACAAGCGTCTTATTTTTCAATGCCGAAAGCCCAGTATCCCGAGTCGCCTCACACAAACCAAATATCGGTCTCATTTTCGCGAGCCGAGAACTCAAAGCGCTCTTTATACCGCAGTGATTCTAAGCGAGGCCAAAGGCCGAGTACCGCGTAGAGCCAAAGGCATGAAGCGCTCCTGGTTATTTCACGCAAACTGTATACATATATGTCTTATATTTGCGAGCCCGAAGGGCGAGCTTCAGGTTTTAAGGCAAAAGGCCGAACTCCTCAGGAAACACCCTATATCCCGCAATAATTTTAAGCAGGGCAAAGGCCGAATACCGATTTGAACCTAAGGCACCAAGCGCCCCCGGTATCTTCTGGATACCTATTATTTAGTCTATACAATTATCGCAAGTTTAAGCGGGACAAAAGCATGAAACGTCTTATATCGTTGTAAACAAACCATGTATCTAATTGTTACTGTTGTAATTTTTGTCATTACTATTAAATTGAGGGTGCTTAAGAAAGAGCTCAGTCTTTGGCCTCACACCCTGATATGGTTCTTTGGAAAGGAAAGGCGCTTAAAACCGTAAATGAATAATAACTAAAAAAGACGTAAATAAAATTGTTTGACGAACAAAAACTCCTCCGACTACGAACGACTGACGGCATACTCGAAACGTTCTCTACTTAAATGGAAAAAATAGCTATTTTTCTGGGCCTGGTGAACTAAAACCACTTTCTTGTTCTAGATTTTTTCGTAGTCGGGTTTTAGTTATTAACTTTATTATTTGTAGGTTGATTTAATTTTGCATATTCATCTACCGTAATTTTATTTAGATTAGACAAAGTTAACTGGCTAATGCATAGCTTCCAGCGTAATTTCCCGCCAACAGCCGCTATTATTCTGCACGTGTGATCGGTTCATAAATTATTTCTCCGTCCATAAATGTTGCCAGTTTTCCCGTCCGTATAATATGAAGGGAATTTTGTCATTCGTGCTTAATTCGATGGCCCGTTTTAAGATTTACCAAGTGAATGGGTGCAGTAATAGCCGCGAGAAAGCGACGCGATCAATCATCCTATGACTATCGACTTAAGGTAAGGCCAAACCGGAGGATGTTCGCTTAGCGACAGGCGTAAACGCGTAAATTTAGTAATTCGATTCCATATCACGATAAGCTAATCTTCATGGTAAGCGATGAAATGCCGCTTAATATACTGATTAATAGCAAAGCTCTAGAGGTATGTAACGCAAGTTAGTATAGTAGGTATTTAGTTTATAAAAAAAATCAAATTCGAGGATTGGTCTCGACTATTTGCCGACGATGGTTTGCTAATACGAGTGGGGCTCTATGTGCTCACTTTGAGCGACGAATGGTCACACTTCTAAAGGACCAAAGTCGAGGTTGTACGGCAATGTCATTGAACTGAAAGAATACGAATAAAGATTAGCTTTCATCCTAAATTATAGGCAATTCAAAATTTTCGGACGTTTCATCATTTTATCCTACAAAATACCGGCACGCTTAACATAAATTACGTGTTTGGTCAATTTTGTTGTTATTTAACGTTACCCTAATAATTACAATAGGAGATGTAATTTCGATACTTATCAAAGCGGTTGTCGCTAAGCGCGCTACCGTCGGCGTGGTCTTAGCTATAAAGAAGCCTGACTCCTGTTACTATTTCCAAGAACAGAGAAAAGGAAAAAATACGACAACTCTCAGCCGTAAGCGGTATGACCCAATGAACCAACTATCGGATATAATTTACTTAATTACACTTTTGTTCCCGTGCCAGAAACTAAAGAGAAACGAAACGTTCGTCGTGGAATTACTTTAGACGCTAATGAATATTTTGTTTCGACACAAACATTACTTATATATATATTTTTAAAGCTAACTAAAATTGGCAAATCGCCGCGTCGATTGAGGCATGAATCAACAATTTTGCCTGCATTTATTTAAAATTTACTGTTGTGCTAAAGCAATCTACTGTTTCGGAAGTTTCAAAATAGAGTAACGAATGGAGTGTTATTGAGAATTATGGTATCAATGCTGTTGTCAGTTATTAATTACTTAATTCATGATTTCTGGTGGCCATAACATTAAGTGAGTTTTCAGTCTTTCCAAGTTTTCATGGAAACCGTATACGTGAAATATGTTTCATATTCTTCTTCCATAAGAGGTATCAAAGTGGTACTTTTCTGTTCAAGGAATAATAGTGCATTACTGCAGAGGCCGGGAATTACCTAAGAGGTGGCCAGCCTCGTAACTAGGTAGTTACGAGGCTGGCCAGATAGGTATCTGGCCTCGCTGTCTTTTCATGCCGAGTACATACGTATGGTGATTTTCTCAAATATGCAATAAAATAAATTAAAAACACTCCAAAAATCAAACTTTATTTTCTAAAGACACTAAAAGCAAAGTAGACAAAAACAAGAATTACGGAATGAAAAAAAATCTATTTCCTTTCCAAAAACTGTTTCTGTACTCATTTTTACCGCGAATATTTAGATGAAATGAAACGTGTAGTTAAATTTGCAATTTCAAATTATTGGAAATTGTTTATAATGTGTTATTTGTTATGTTCATGTCTATTTTTCTATAAATAAAACTGCAAATTATAGCAAACATCGTTTATTGTTTTTTTAATGGCTGAACGCCGTGATGCCGTGTCACAAACAAAGGTGCAATGGAAAAAAATACATCTTGCAGGCTTAAACCGGTAATATTGTTTGAAATTCCATTAAAGGCCTCTCGTCTAGCCAAACCAGAAACGAGGTAATTTGCGGCCTATTATATTATAAGGGAAGTAATGTCAATATTTTATTGCATGTTCGAGAAAAGTATCTATGTAAGTACTTTTTGATTTCCGGTAATTATCTTGATTTTGCGGATAGTTCGTATTTTTGGTCCATAGGTGTTTTCTTCATAGTTGGCGTGAAAAGTAGTATCACATGGTAGCAAAATCGAGACGGTATCAATCAACTCGGAAATGGGTTATGTAGTACTACCTAACAAATCGTACACAATATGACCTTACAGATAGATGATGACCAAGGTTGGGAAATGAGCTCATTTGTCCAAACTGTTAAAAGAGGTACACTACAAGGTTCGATTCTCAGTCCGTTACTTATTATCTTAAATAAGTAATAAAATAATAGTTTATTTCAACAAGTAGGCCCTCAAGGGCTATTTTTTACAAGTCTGATTCTATTCTTTCTTTTGGCGCTTCGGATAGTGACCTTCTGGTGAGAAGAAGCGTAGGAAGAAACTCACCAGTTTCTCTTTAAAAAAAATGTTTAAATATAACAACAAGTATGACATTATTACATTCAATTTCATTAATACGTTACAATAAACTTAAAACTACATTTTTAGAGATGTAAAAGGTCTCTAGGCGTCAAAACAAGACAATTAGTAATATCTAAAAAGTAAAAAGTTTTTTCTTAGAGATGTAAATGGTCTCTAAGTGTCAAAACAATTGACAAGTGCATAAACAGAAAAAAACATGTCCTTAAACTTCTCTCTAAGTGAGTCTCGATAATTCACCTTATATATCGCTCAAATAGCCCGCTAATGCAGAACAAATTTAGTATTAAGCTCTGAAGCATTAACACTGCCCCACAGCAGAATACCATACGTACGACATAATACTGCGGAAGTAACTAAAATATACTAATCGAGCTGTTTTGATGTCTGTTAATTGTCGGATCTTGCTTACTGCAAACGCTGCAGAACTTAGCCTATTCGAGAGATTACCAATATGGGGACCCCACTGGAGTTTAGAATCCAATTTTATACCACGAAAGCCTGTACTATCAACTAGTTCCAATTCCTCATCTTTCACAATGACGCTTGCTCGCGATTTACGTTACGTGTGACAAAGTTAATACATTTAGTCTTTCTTTCCTTTAACAGTAAATTGTTATCATTGAACCAATTTACTGCACTACACTTGTATCTCTCGCTACGCTCATGAGTCTACTTCAGAATCTCTCGTAGGTATTATAGATTACTTCGCTTCGTTCTGATTTCAATATGCATCCTTGCCGTAAATATCTCTTTTAACACAAACTCATACAACTTTATAACCCTTTGGCCGTGCAGGAAATCAGCAGCTCGTAACCAAAGGTAATAAAGGTAAACCAACTGGTTTCGTACAAAAACAAAATTCTCCGATCGTAACTGGTTTCGTACAAAGACTATAAAGTCTTCGATTGTAACTGGTGACGATCCGCCGCCCGAAGGGCTTTTTGATGGTAGTAAAAATACTAGAATAATCAATAAACACTGAGAGACGTTTGATATTCAAGACTGAACCCGGTCTCGATAACTACTACCCCTATCCCGTTCCCGTATTATCTGAAGGATAGTCGTATTATGAACTAAGTCTGCAGAATGGAAGTCCCATAAAGCGCATTCCGTGTCCGGAAATGCAGAACGCAAAGGCCAGACAGCGCGAGATAAAATCCTGCCTAGCTTCCCGCTTCACAGGTACCGTTTATCACCCGGCCACATTACGCAGCGCTTTCTGCGCTCAAATAATTAAAACAACTATTTTTACATCATTTTCAACTATATGACGCTGACGAGAGATGGTGTGTTTTCACCTTGGTCGACCATCAATAGATTAAAACTGGATGTCTATCGATAGCGAATACCTACGCTATCGGTAGACATCCAACGCTTCTCAGGGATACGTACCCGCTAAGACATCCTTGAGAACAGAATTCTAAAATAAGCTTATAGGTACTCAATACTTTAGCGGTACACTCCCAAATGCTGTCTAAATTAAAGTTTTCTAAAATGTAGGTATTTACACACGTTTTACAACGGTTTATAAGTCACCGTCGAAACATCGATAGATACCTACTAAAGAACATTTGGCAATGTAGTGTGGTAGATTTCAATAATAAGATGTTTCCAGCCCGTTGAACGATTTGGCATCTGTACCTACCTACCAGTATTTACCGTTACCCAAATATCATTACTATCACAATATGTAGTTGTTTAGATAGATTGACCTTTAGCACGATTGCAAAATTTTGCCTGTGGTTAATGCCTACTCTGGTGGAGAACTAAACCACTAGTTGAGAAACATAAATAATTCAACATAAGTAGCATTCGTTCCTAAAGGACAAGTCTGAATTTAAAACAGACTAAACTTAAACATTATATAATAAATACTGTAATGAGCTCAAATAAGGTATATCTGCATTATGCATATTTATCACCTCTCTGCTGAGCATTTCATCATTTTATCATGATTTTAACAAATACCGAATTTGTTTAAACATAAAATTGGAATTGATAGTTCATTAACGTTATCTTATCAAGCAACAGACTCTAGTCGTGTAAATATGTGTAAATAATTAATGAGATTAGTGTAACGAGAATTGAAGGCTCTTAATTTAATTAGACTAATAACCACAACTCGGGGGACAACTGTTCCTCGCGTCCGCAGGAGAACCTACCACAGCTCTGCACGTCTCGTCTCCCCTGGGTGCGAGTGGTCTAAAAAGTAACAAACTTCAAGGCGAAATAAACGTTTCTACTAAAACTTCAAGGTGATTTTTGTAATGAAATGTTAATGTAATATGATGCCACACGATTAAATAAATAAATAACCACAATTTTTTGTTTCGAATAACCGACTTCCAATGAATCCACGTGTGACTATGAACAATACCCAAATCGCGTTCCCTCGATTTCTTCAAGATCCCACTATCAGATATTGATTTGGTTGCAATACCCCGAAGGTGCACCCTTTCAAACATAACAATAATAATTCGCAACCGTCTTCTGGTAATAGCGTAACAAACATATAAATTAAGAACCGTCCTTATTTTGTGGAAGTCGGTTAATAACGGACTTCAAATGAAGCTATTCGATAAGGAGTCGGTATTTCAACAATTAATTATAAGTACCATTATTATCAGATTTTCAAATCTGATAATAATATTGACGGCGACTTAAGTTAAAGGCGTGCAAAGTAGGTCGCCGACACTTCTTTTTAGTACGCGAGGTACATACACTTTTTCCTTCCACATAAATATGTTTCTGTGGACGTCGGGGTCGACCATACGTCTATTAGAGGCTTAAATAAAACTTTATAAATTGTACACTTGATAGTAAACCAAATGGAAATTAATTTGCATAGACGATCATGTATTATTTAACTGTAAACTGTACTACGGAGAGATTTATTTACTTTGCAATTTCCGATCAGTTATGGGCCACACCGGGTTATATACGATTTTCAATCTCGCTGGCAAAACAGTCAGGTAATTCATAATTTTGTTATCAATCTCGTTCGTAATATAATTTGATCCGTGAACTTGTAATAACAGGTCGTAATCGGAGATCATATTACCGTAAACTCGGGGCACTTTGACTCTATAAGGTTGCTTTGCCCACCCATAAAAACTAATTTTATGCCACACCTGGCCATAAAGCCGCTTTCTGGCCAAGTGTAGACATAAAATGATGTACACAACACGGGAGATAATAAAGAAAGTCTTCGATCGCATAATTAAGTCCCTCGCTTGCAGCTCGGGCCGCAAACATCTGCGATCTCGGCTTTTCTTTGTTTTATCACCCTAGTTGTGTAATGTACTATTATTGAATGAATGAATTCTTAAA
Source organism: Eudemis profundana (assembly GCA_947034925.1). Lineage (NCBI taxonomy): Eukaryota > Metazoa > Arthropoda > Insecta > Lepidoptera > Tortricidae > Eudemis > Eudemis profundana. Next base: position 37,602,965 of record OX344794.1, read on the forward strand.
AACGACATCATGTGATTAATCCGCTTTTTAGTAGTCTTTTAGTGTCGTTTTTAAGAGTGTATTTAATAGTATTTATATAATAAAATGAGGTTTATGGGTGGGCAAAGTAACCTTATAATGTCAAAGTACCCCGACATTACGTTACTGTGTTCCGTCAAATTGGAAGCGACGAGCGGACCGATATACTTTGACCTCCGATTAACCGTTATACTAGTCACGGTTTATTACAGGTCTAGTAATATTACAAACGAGATTTACAGGAAAGTTGTGACTAACCTACCGAAATCACATAAAACAGTCTACGTGATGAAGTCAAACACTTTGTAATCCGCATTTGTTCTAATTTAACTGTCAAATTTTATATCATCGTCAGACTATCTTGAATTTATCATAATATTGTATTGTCACGGAAACTGAAAGTGTGTGCAAAGTTTCATAAGAATCGGTTCAGCACAAGTAGTTGAAAAAGCTGTCGCAAGATTTCACCCAAACAAACATGACACAAACACGGTAAGGTAAATAAAACCGTGTAATAAAATCGTTAAAAAATAGCCTTTATTTAATAGTACATTGTGTATCAAGGGCGGTAAGTAAAGAACTACGAACGAGTGTTTGTTACAAGCCCGACGTGAAACCGAGGGCTTTAATAACACGAGTTTGTAATTTCTTTACCGCCCATGGCACACACAATGTTTTTCATCACACTTGCTCGAAAATGGTGTCATTACACGTAGGTTCTGCGGGCCGTAAATGACCTATTACGCCCTAGGGCGTAATGGTTGTCTTTTTAAATTTGAAACGATGGTTTTGTTTTACTCTTATTTGTCGTGTTCAAAGGAAATGCCAATTTACTTTTTTAACTTTTATCACTGAAATACATATAAACACATATTTCTGTTACATTAATTTAATGTTTTAATAGTGTATTTCAGTATTTTGCAAATATAAAATCAACCGTTTTAGGTCTTTACCGTTATGGTTTCCGAACGTGACTTGACATTCGCATTGTCTATGGATATTGTTACTAATGTCACTGTCAGTTTTACAATTTTATTTAGGTTAAGTAAGGTTATTTTAATTACATTTCCTCACAAGTGTGATGAAAAACATTGTGTGTGCTGGGCGGTAAACTCGTGTTATTAAAGCCCTCGGCTTCGCCTCGGCCTTGTAACAAATACTCGTTTGTAATTCCTTACTTGCCGCCCTTGATACACAATGCACTATTTCATCACACTTTTGAGAAAATCTATATAAAAATAACCTTAGGTACTAATCTGCCCAGTACGAGAAGAAAAAAATAGAACGGAAAGTGACATTAGTGACATATATCCATAGACAATGCGAATGTCAAGTCACGTTCGAAAACCATAGCGGTAAAAACCTAAAACGGCCATTTTAGTTGATTTTATATTTGTAAAATACTGAAATACACTACTTTCTTAAACATTTAGGTAATTAATGTTACCGAAATATGTGTTTACATGTATTTTTGTTCTCACATGTATCTTCTTTAATTAAATATTTCAGTGATAAAAGTTAAAAAAAGCAAGTTGACGTTTCCTTTGAACATGACAAATAAAAGTAAAATAGAACCAGCGTATTCAAATTAATAAAGAAACCATTACGCCCTAGGGCGTAATAGGTCATTTACGGCCCGCAAAACCTACGTGTAATAACACCATTTTCGAACAAGTGTGATGAAAAATGTCTTTACGGAACCCTCGGTGGGTGTGTCCGACTCGCACTTGCCCGGTTTTTTTTCATTTGAGACTGCTCAGCTGGGTAAGTTATAATGAAAATAATACATAGGTTTGATGCGTTTAGTGGATAAACGTGAATGTATCTCAAATCTATTGTGGTGCCTTTGGCTATATAAGCTTGTTAAGTATAGACCAATAAATAAAATAAATAAATAAATGAATAAAATAAATAATAAATAAATATATGAATAAATAAATAAATAAATATTAGGGGACATCTTACACAAATCGAACTATTTAAATACATAGAAAACATCCATGACTCAGACAAATATTCGTGCTCATCACATAAATAAATGCCCTTACCGGGATTCGAACCCGGGACCTCTTGCTTCGTAGGCAGGGTTACTACCAACTAAGCTAAAGCGGTCGTCAAAATAAATAAATTAACACAATTTTATTAAGGTATTTTGGGGTAAAATCGATGTTTTCAATAAGTTTACTTTTACACGCCTCTCAAAACTGCTTGCCTCCTTGTGTAATGAACAGACATAGATTTTTTTGTGGCGAAAACGTCAATGAACTAGGGACTTCCTTCCGATATTATATTTATCGATAACTGTTTCAAATACTTATTTCGCAGTGACATTTCATATAGATCACAAAAACTTATTTTTATGCTATTCAATCGATTTCCATACAAAACTGAAACCAAGAATGCCTTGCAACAAAGGCCAATTTAGTTAAATTGTATGAAATTGTGTAGCATAACAGTAAACTGATACTCTAATATAATACGTACTCAGTTTTTGGAAAATATATGGAAAATTCTCAAAAATAAAAAGTTCATGTAGCTTAGTCATTTATTTTTATCGGACTCACTTTAAAACTTGTTCACGACTTTACAATTAAATGCTCTTAAATTACTTATTTTAGTGTATCGTTGCGTTGTGGCATAAGAAAATACAATTTATCGATACATAATTAATATCGTTTGGAAGTTCCTAGGACAATTTTATTGGTGCCATAAAATCTTCTATGTCTGGGAATGAATAATCATGACGATTGAGATGCATTTTTACTTTTTATAAACCGGCATTTTAATTTTAAATAATCCAGTTATACATCGATCCGGTCTATCCCAATATACTTTAAAAGTTTTGTTTCACGAAATAATCCGGTCAAGAGTGAGTTTCGCCAGAAACTAGGCATTCCATTTTATGAGTAGGAACGCTTGCCACCAATTGGCGAACTACCTAATCCCACCTGGATGAAAGAAGTTTTTAAGTTAGTTTCTCAATTTTCTTTATTTCGTGTACTTAATACTCGTAGCTAGTGCGATACGTCAATCCTGTTATTCTGTCAATCAATTGCAATCCCACGTGAAACACGCGAATGAGCGGCGGGGTTTCTATTTTATGGTTAGTTAGCGCGACAGATCGTCGGTGCCCAATCACTACGAATGTGAACGAATACAACTCTGAGTATATCCGGAAATATCAAATGTATATTCCACTAGCTTTGACTAATATATCGAGACACGTTCCAGTAAATCAATGTATCGTAACGCGATACTGAATCATTATGTAGGTACGTGCAGTTCCCGTAACCGTTGCCGTTTGCCATGTGAGCAACAATTGTGTAATGCACAATGTTTCACACTCCATCTAAGCGCCACGGAACTAAAATGTCACATAAGTTAAATTAAAGGCAATCAGGAACATAATAATTATGTCATATTATAAGGTTTCTGAAGATGGTGCTATTTGTATGATCATGAAGGTAACAATTGATAATTCATTAATATTAGTCCGAAATAGTACATTACTACAAAGGCCGGGAAGTGAGGGGTTGCCGGCCGAGTACATATAGATGGCCGAGCGGAACCCCATTTCTCGCCGAGGTATGTATAGTGTTTTTCTCCTTTATTTTCTAGAGACACTAAAAGTCGGTAAAGTAGACAAAAATAGAATTACAGAATGAAAAATGTTCAATATCCTTTCCAAAAACTGTTTCAGTATACGTTTTTACCGTGAATATTTAGATGCAATATTTTAAATGTGTATTCTTGTAGTTAAGTTTGCAATTTAAAATTATTGGAAATTGTTTATAATGTGTTATTTGTTATGTTCATGTCGATTTTATATAAATAAAACTGCAAAATATAGCAAACATTGTTTATTGTTTTTTTAATGGCTGAATGCCGTGAAGCTGTGTCTCAAATAGGCATATGTGTAATGGAAATAAAAAAAATACATTGCCGGCCTAGGCCGGCAATGTATTTTTTAGGAAAATGATGTACACAACACGGAAGGTAATAAAGAAAGCCCTCGATCGCATATTTACGTCCCTCGCTTGCAGCTCGGGCCGCAAACCTCTGCGATCTCGGCCTTTCTTTTGGATGGTAAAACAACCACTCTAGTTGTGTAATGTAATTGTCTAATCTCGCTTGTTACTTGATATCGGACGATATGATTGAGGCCGGCTTTAGTTTGTCTCTGAATTAAACAAAAAACCAATGGTTTACAAACCATTTGACATTTTCAATTTGCGGTTTTTGAACACATAATAGAGAGCTTAGCATCATCATAGCGAATAATAAAGACGAATGACATACGACATATTTACCCTTGACTTCCCCAATTTACTCCATACAATTATTTGCGAATCTAAGCGACCTTTAAATATTGTAAAATTTTGCTCAAATTATGCAGAGGGGCGTTCAAAGTTGAATCGAATAAAGGGAACCTTGTGGAGAAAGTAAAACAAAAACAAAATGTTGGTGTGAAGTGTGTGAAGTGTAACTACTGCGTAAAAATGAAATTCTGTAACTTGACCGAATATTATTATGTTCTAGACCTGTGCAAAGATTGTGAAAATACCTATATAATTTAAAAAGTTAGAGATAGGACGTCCTCCTAACTGAAACCATAACACGATATTATATATTCATCGTTGTGGTAAATAAAGATTATGATTACGAAGTTTTTCAATACCTAGGAAATTTTCTGTAAATATTAATATAAACCCTTTTGAATAACTTTTAACTGCTTTATATTCTTGATCCGCAATGGCCGGTTCGATTCAAAAAACCAGATATAACCAATTCATTTGAAATAAAATTTTATTTTTATTTTCTAATTTGTATGAAAATAAAGTAATAAGTAACTGTTTTTCAGAACCTACGCATGAAATATTATGGCCAAGTTTTCCATACGCATCAGCCATTTAGAGCTTCCTTTAACCCGCAGACATACGAAGTAACTGTTTTTCAGAACCTACGCATGAAATATTATGGCCAAGTTTTCCATACGCATCAGCCATTTAGAGCTTCCTTTAACCCGCAGACATACTATGCAAGCGTCAACAAGCGGGAACTGAAGTCATTTATAAAAAAACTATCCATAGAAAATGCATTAAATGTTATTACCTATTTTGTGACATTTTTTATATAAATATGTCAAGTAAAACTGGAATAAGTATCAAAATATACCTGTTTTATGATCGAGCGAAGTTGTAAGCATCGTACTTCGAACTATAGAAATAAACAGAAGAGTTATCGTTATATATTTTTTGTCAGAAGTTTGAATATTCCATTGGTTACCATTGATTTTCCCAGGGGTAGATTTCAACCTTCCCCCCCCCCCCCCCCGTTAAAGTAAACGTCCGAACTCCAACTGCTCTTTAAAGGCTAAAACAGCTATTTTTTCGTAGTTAAAGCAATCCGAGGCTGCCAGGTTGTCTGGGATTGCTTTATTTATAATGCACTTTGAGGTCGGAAACTTGTTAGTGAAATGGATGTACATAGGTAACTACTATACAGTACACACATTAACATTAATTGCTACAATTATTTTTTCGAATTACTACTATTTTTTATGTGCAGCTTTATCTACCTACGTTTATTATCCCAAGGTAACTTTTTAGCGTGATATTAAGTATCCTATGTTTCAATCAAGTACTTGGTTTACCTGTGCGAAATCTCAATTCATTGGACTGTTACCGTGTTACTAAGTAACATGGTAACAGTAAACATTCATAGTATCACTAAGATAAGATTTCTTTCTTCCTGTTTGTCAGATGACGTACCTAATTGCTGAAATTAAGCAGCAGCGTGTCTTGTGCTAACGACTTATCCGGCAAGCCAGCCGTGAGTAATACACGAAGATAACGTAGGTGCGAGTGGGAAAAGTATTCTATGTACGATACGAGTACATGCCGCAATAAACTGGGAATTCACAGGTAAAATATTATCAGCATTTTAGACATTGTACCTTGTGGTGTGGCCAGATAAAATAAGGAAGCTTTTAACGCACATTTTAATGTGATAAAAGGCTTTGTAACTCAACAATGGCGTTGTCCTAAAGTTCGCCATTATAGTTGATTGTAAAATAGTGGAAAACCTTTTCACGGAGTGGCTTTATCTACATAATGCCATCATTCAATTGATAAGAGAAAAACTAAACAAATCTTTAATAAAGAAAGTCATTGCAACTGAGATCAATGTAGTACGAATTTTGTTTTGACAAAAACTATTCGACAAATATAGTTATTTTTTTTTTCGTTTGTCCGAAAATTCGTTTCGAATTCTTGCGATTAGGCATTAATTGGTTCGGTTTTTAATCATTCGACAAATTATGGTTTGCCCTAAATCTCATTTCACCGTAACTTTACTTTACGTACTTTTATTGATTGACTTTGATTTCATTTGTCCGATGTAACGATTCGGCTTTTCTCAATTGGACTTTATAATTTCAAAGTGACATATTTTTTTCGTTATATTTTTATTAGTTAAAATATGTACATTCTTACATTTGTGTGCAAGACTTACACTTAGTTGCAAAATATAATCGTTTAGTTACTAATAAACTAAGATGTCTCCTACAATTTAAGTACCTAACTAATAACTATCAAATAACATACTGGAAATGTATACCTCACGATGGAAAAGATATGTCTTTACTGGCAGCAGTTCGGTTCTCTGGGATCAAAGTTCAAACCTAAGCTACTTTTCTGACAGCAGTTCGTTTTTGTTGGGGGACGCAGTTCAAACCTAACCTAACCTACTTTTTTGCCTAATGTAAAAATGCGGTGGGCTTCGCCCCCCGAGCCCCCCTTGAGGGGGCCTGCGCCCCCCGTCCCCCCTTTGTTGTTCAGTTTATATAAGTTTTTTGTTAAAGTAATTTCCCTAAACGGCCCCTTTTTTATGAACCAACCTAACCTTCAGTAGGGTTGACTATAATATTTTTCTACAAAACAATGTTTATTTTAGATTAGTAGAATTAATAAAATATTATAGCGAAAAGTACGACTGCCGAAAAATTAAATATCATTAAAAGATAAACTGAAAATTTGTTGAAACGTATTCAGTGCGAAAATTATCATTGGGTAAATGAAAAATGGCCGTCGAAACAAAATACGTTAAAATTTATAGGGCAAGTGAATGAGATGGGAAACGTTTTTCGGACAAAAGATACTTTTACTAAACGTGAAATGGTAAACAGAAAAAAGTACGAAACTTGTCGTCGGACAAACGATAATAACTCGAATAGTTTTTGGCCAAATGAAATTTGGTGAATGGTTTTTAGTGTTTGCGTTCGGTTACTGAGATCAATGTATCTTCAGTAAGGTCACGGAACTCCCGTCACGGATAGTGTCATATAGTTATAATATTTTAAAGACGCCCGCTGGTTAGGCCGAAGGTGAAAAAGTAATAACACTAATTTTTGCTTCACGGTAGTCGTACCAAAAATGGGTAAAATGGGCTTAACAGCTTTAGCGTGATGTGACATAAACATGTCCAATGTCCATACAAACATCCATAGTGAACAAAAATATTTTTTCTATTTAAATATCTCTAGATAATTTATCTTATTTATTTTCATCAAAATAATTTCAATGATAACATTATCCATACATTTTAAAATTGCTAATTAAGTTCGTATCTTAATAATTGTATAGACAGTTATTCCTGCTAAGAAAGAGTTTCCGGGATTGTAATAGGTAAGTCCGAGTTCGAGCAATCGGAAAGGAATGCCTAGAGCTCCCAAGAGGCAGCTTTGGGTGGGTCGTCACATAAAACGAGCTACCTTAACCAGGCGTTCTGCTAAATCAGCGCGCCCCGGAAACAAAAAAAGCTGCATTTTTAACAGAACTTACGGAAATAAACTTTTAACGTTTCTTGGTTATACCTATAAGAGTAAACATAGGACTTATTAGAAGGGAATTAAAACAAGCCACTATGACTCCAAGGAATTATATTTGTAAATGCAAGTTGAGTGAGCGAAATTAAATACAATCTGAGAATAACTATCAATATTTAGTTGAAAGTCAACAATCTAAATACGTTGTACTTGCTATGCGAGTAAATATTATAACATCGATCGTAACATTTTTTAAGTAAAGCAAACATGAAAAATCTTGTTACAATACGAGTTTATTATCCTGTGAACTTTAAACTAACTATTGTTCAGTGCTCTGCGCGACATGGGCTGTTCAATACAGATTCAGGTACAATATAACATTGAATATTATTCTCTTCATTACTTCTTATTTTCTTCATTACTATGTGTTTTGCTACTAAGGGAAGCAAGCATGTTTGTTATACCTTACCTAGTTTGTATCAATGTATACAGTACGACTAAAGTACAGAACAATAACGCACAGAACTCAAAATAGTAACAGCTGGCTGTCGCGTAGCGAACTTCATTGCGGCGTTGGGGCCAGTGGTTGTGGTTGTGGCAATTACAGGCAAATGTTTGCAAATGCAGTCAGGCTTATAGGGATTAAGTATCGACTTAAGCTTGGTAATGATGTTGCGCAGACATTAAGGTGATTTGAGTCCCTGAGTCATGTGAAAAATATCAATAGATGACGTTAGTGTCGTAGATATTATAAATTTAGCAACGTTTTTTTCCGGAAAATTGTCTTTTTCCGGGAAATCTCTGTATTGTTTTTCGCACAAATAACGCATGCTTTATTAGTTCATACACACTTCATATTATATTATTGAACCTTTTCTAAATGATGACCCTCTTTTTACCCGACTGCGGCGAAGCCCAAAGGAGGGTTATGTGTTTGACCTGTATGTATGTATGTATGTCCGTTCCTGTGTCCGCTCGGAACTACTCAACGGCACATCCGATTTTGATAAATGATACATCATTAGATTCGTCTTGATGGTGCGACTGTCACTGGATATGAAGTTCGTTAAAATAAACTAAATGGCGGATTTTATGCAGTTTCAAAGTGCACCGCGGTTGGGTTTTTTTTAGTAAAAATGTGGTTATTGTTTGTACGGAAAAGGGTGTTCTTAATTTATTTGTCATAGTTTTTACCCGCTATGCGAAAATTTCAAGTAGCAAAACATATGACAATATAAATATTCTTCTATTTTTATAATCGGAGAAAGCTTGCCTATAACTTTACTGCCCTCGCATTTCACAACTGTCGAAAACCTACAAAACTCTAGCACCTAGAACAATGTTAGCCCCCTAAAGCTGCCCTTCAGCACGGATAGCGTAAGATCGCGCTCGACACAGCATGTAACAGTCAATGAATACCTACGCGCGCACATACGAGGGTCGCACTGAAAGTTTTTAGAGAATCAAAAACCAAGCAAATTAGCAACTTATTTATTTTATTATTGTGTTTCAAAATACTGTCCATTTTGATTAATACATTAGAGCCACTTTTAAAAACACTTTGTCCACTCTTCCTTAGGGGTCTTTTCTATGGCCTAAAAGTCCAAATTATGAGGTACCCATCTTGTAAAAAGCTTCGTAACCGCAAATGCTCATGGAGGATTTTCTGTACTTGTGTCATACCGATGCCTAAGGTTGCCCAAATCTGCTGATGGGTCACTCTCTTGTCAGTCTGTACCCTGAGCCGGAAGTATTGATGTTCTCGTCAGTAATCGCCGTAGAAGGACGCCCCTCACGCAGAGCTCGTGAAGCGACCGTGCACGACGAAGGTGCTGCCATCTGGTGACGCCAATCTAAAGGTACTGCCCTATATTTGACATTGACAGTGCTGCCACCTATAGTTCGTGCACGGTCCCTATAGTGAATTTTTGATGAATATACTCAATGATTAATTTTTGTTTTTACTTTATGGTTTCTAAGCGGCCAGTTCTAAAAACTTTCAGTGTAGCCACACACACGGTACACGTTTCCATTGACTGTTTGTTACACAATGGACGCGTTCACTTTAAGTGGGACGAGCCGATCAAACCAAAAAATTGAATATCTCATATTCTGGAACGGTCGAGCGAATAACTCGCCGCGACGTCGCCCCTGTCTGGTTTCACTGGAAGACCAGCGCCGGCTCTAGAGTTGGCATTATGCTGAAAGCAAGATTTCTTTGTGTTGTCTTTTTCTTTTCTACTTACTGTCTACCTTTTTGTGCTGTCATAACTAAATGTATTTTCATTCTTTCTTACATGCTGTGTCGCGCGCGAGATATGACACGGCCGCATTGTGCTAGTAGTGATTAGTGCAGTCATTGAAGCATTATGGCTCCGAATTTTTTTACTGTGAACCGAATTGCATACAATTTTGGAATTAGGTTCATCTTATCCTTAACTTCAAAAGTGAAAATGATTTGAACTCCGCAGCCACCCTGGGGGTGGTTGCCACCCCTTCTCGGGGGTGAATTATTTTTTTTTCAAAATCGTCTCGGAAATCGATAGAAGGCCTAATTTTAAGCAAAAACTCTTCTATAAAGTTTTTCAAAAAATCCAATACATTTCAAGTTATTGGCAATTGAAAATTCGCATTTTTGTCACGTTTTTCATCGGTTTTTTGCAAATATCTCCAAAAATATACGTTTTATCGAAAATTTTATACGGAACAAAATTGTAGCAGGTAAAACAATGAACAATTTGGTTTTTTATAAAGTATTCTAAGTGCAATATTAAGCTAGATATTAAAGATCAAAGCCGTTTTTTATTTTGTCTGAAATTTAATCGATGTGGTCAATGCCATCTAGCGGCGAGCAGATGCATTTTATGCATTTTAATACAAAAGGGTTCTGTAGTGCTTGAAATAAGCTTTAAAATGAGCACTATTAAAAGTCTTTTGCACGTAAAATAAGTGAGCTGTATTGCAAATAAGGGGAGCATCTAATGTTTTTTCTTTTAAATCAATGGGTTTCATAAGTGCCATTTCCACCAAAATTAAAATTAATCGTATTCCGCTTAGAATTAACTTCATTATGAAGAGTTTGATAGATAGTATCAGTTTGGCTGCTTCAGGACACATATTTTTCAAAAAAGTCACGATTAAAAAAAAAACATAATTTCAAATTTTTAAAACACCCACTTATTTTTCATAATATCTCAAAAATTACGACAGATACGTATAAAAGTGTACGCATTAAAATTTTAGGTATTTTTCTGACAAACAATTTAATTTTTTTGTTTTCTCTGTCAAACAAAAATTGACGGAGATATGATTGTTTAAAGAGCGCGTGGCAGCGCAATCACAGCCTCTCTTAAGCCCTTTAACCCTTCACCGTTTTAGAAAAAGGTTTTTTACTATATATTGCAATGAAGGATGTTGTAGCTCTCTTAATTACCTTTACAATTGTTTTTTATAAATTGTGATAGCATGAAAATTGAAGGAGTTATGGTCCAAAAACTTATCATATTTTTTTCTACTTAGTAACTGAAAATTTCGAAGTGTGAATATTTGGAGCAATGTGAAAGTACGCAGTATAATAGAGACCCACAACTATTGTAATGTGTATATATATACATAATATGGCTCATATATTTTGGAAACGTAGGCATGAATACATACCAACGTTCTTATATGTATATATAACACATTTGAGTGAAGGGGCCAACGAAAATACTATTATGCAACAGTTGTATAAGAAGGCTCAAAAAATGCGAATTGCGTGAGTTGCGATACGAGCCGCGACAGCGGCGAGTATCGCAAATAGAGACGCAATGCGCGTTTTTTGATTTAATTATACAACGTTGCATACAATACTTTTTCTACGACTAGGTTTTAAAATCTAAAAAATACAATAATGCATAACCTCAAACAAGGCAAATATGACGTATGACTGACAGTATGTGTCTATGGTAAACTTTTTTTTTAATTTAAAATATACTTGCAGTGACTATAATAAAAATATTTTTTTTATGTTGGCATCAATGAATTTAGTTCGGAAAGTTTTGTTTTTCTTAAGAACCGCAGGAATTTAATTGTTTCTTAAGTTGGTTGTTGTGCATTTTTTTACCGTAAAGTTAAAATTGAGCGACCCCCATGGCGCCCAATGTGTTAAGGGTAGAAAAGCTTAAGAATATGATAATCATTTTCGAGAGTGTGGAATAATATTTAAATCCTTTTCATTTTATCAAAAAAAAAAATTAACAATTTTTTATCAAGGGGTAGTTTTCAAGGGTTGAAAGGGGGTTAAAAATTTGATAATTATTATAGAGAATATAAAATATTACTTACTCTATACTTACATCTTTTTATGTCATACCAACGTATTTTTTTGTGATTTTTTCAATTTAGGGGTTGTTTGCAATTTCAAGGGGTTGAAAATTATTTTAATATGAGGTAATTATGTTAGAAAATACTTTACAATTTCACCACTTACTATTAGACATGTTTTCTAGCGATAAAATGGCTCAATGTCAATTTTTCCATTAAGGGGTTGTTTACACCCCTTAAAAATAATAGGCGGAGTTCAGATCATTTTCACTTTTGAAGTTAAGGGTAAGATGAGCCTAATTCCAAAATGTCATGCAAATCGGTTCACAGTAAAAAAATTCGGAGGTAAGACCGTATTTTTCGCTTCAATGACTGCCCTAATAGTGATGGTTCACTTTCCCCGGTACAGTACCTATGAGTAGGTACGTTACTTCCGTATCACCCGATCAATACGCAATATTTATTAATTACGTACTTAGTGAGCGTATAATGCAAATGTTGAGTAAGCTTCCGAAGCCTTACTTAACTATGTAGATGTAATATTTTATGAATTTAATTCCTACAATGTCTTTTGAGCAATCTCCTTCGTTATTTTAGAGGAGGAGAATTCATTTTTAGTCATAAATTGAACTGACATGGAATGCCGTATTCATTTCACGGGACTAAGGATTTTTGTCGGATTTGTAAGACGGAGATCTATATGCATCATTGACTGCAAAACATATTTAGGATTGTGTATAACTAACTAATCCCTGCTGCATCTTTCCGCCATCGTTCTACGCGACAATATTACCATCCTCACCACTTAGATGGTTGGCAGTCCACAACTGTGCGTTTTGCTAGAAACTTCCTGCCTCGCACGACTGAACTGTGGAATAAATTGTCGCCTGCAGTGTTTCCGGACCGATTCGACCTTCAAACCTTCAAGAAAAGAGCGTACTCCCACCTGAAAGGCCGGCAACGTACCTGTGACTCTTTTGGTGTTGCAGGTGTCTATGGGCGACGGTGATTGCTTACCATCAGGCGACCCGTCTGCTCGTTTGCCCCCTATTTCATAAAAAAAAAAAAAAAAATTAATGGATAATTTGTCACAGGGTTGAATAGGAGTCGGCAATCCGTAGTTAGTTTTTTATTTTATTTTAGAACATAAATGACGATAGTTATGCAGAAAGAGATTAGAGGCAAGCTTCGTGTACTTGGATTATATACTTTACGCAGTTAAGCAGAAAGTATTTAATCCAAGTATATAAAACTTGCGTCTGGTCGACCACGAAAACGACGTTTTACCCTAATCTTAAGTGTATAAATTGCTATACCGTAGAACGTATACATATTTATGTAAAGGGTGTTTTTTAGAGGTTCGGTTTTTATTTAAATTGGCAACACTGTCAGTACGTTTTGCCATTACACATAATAGACTTCCTTCAGCTTGCAAATTTTGAAAATCATGGTTCAGTTCGCCGCGCGCCATTAACTAATTTATGCGGGAATCGGGTAATGGACCTGTGAACTGGCCTCCTCTATCGTGTGACCTCACACCTATGGATTACTTTCTTTGGGGATATGTAATGTCATATGTTTACACAGATAAACCACAGACTTGGAAGCCAAAATTCACCGCGTTATTGCCGACATACTAAGGCCCCAGTTGCTCGAAAAAGTGGTCGAAAATAGGAGTTTTTTTCGATTACGCTTCATTGGTGCCAGCTGTGGCGCCCATATACCCGAAATCATTTTTAAGCACTAATGGCATAAGAATTCTTTTAACCCAAACCAATATCATGGCAATTATAGTACATTACACAAATAGGGTGGTAAAACAAAGAAAGGCCGAGATCGCAGATGTTTGCGGCCCGAGCTGCAAGCGAGGGACGTAAATATGCGATCGAGGGCTTTCAGAGGGCGGAAAAAGTGACTTTACGGCCAGGTGTGGCATAACATTTATTTTTACGTGTTTCATTTCATTCGGAACTTGTATACGTCTAAATAAACACCTTTATATTCGACGACTTCTTATTGATTTAAATGCAAAGTTAATATCGATAGCGATGCTATCGTGGTCACCGTCGTTAAAAGTTTTATATTTACAAAGTTACACGTTCATAACCAAGAGATATCATAGTTTTTGTCTGACTCGTATCGTATGGTGGCCGAAAGTTCAAATTAATAAACTTCTCTCACAAAAACTTCCACTATTGGGACAGGACGAAGCGTAGGTACTCGCACGTTTCTGTTTTAAAGATTTTCCTGTGCCAAGCCAACAATCGGCCAGAGCTCTCGTTGCCAGTTATTTTGTGCACGTCGAGTTAAGGTGCACCAAAATATCAGGCCTCGAGAGCACAAAAGACTCACTGCAGTTATATAAATCTACTTTAGACTGAACATGTAAACTTTGCAGGTTCATTAGTACGTTTGCTAATCTTGGAAACTACTTAATTGTATTCTTTTCTGTTTAAAAGCTTTTTCTTACGGACTGAAATAGAAGGTAAATTTTTCACTCTATTTTTATTTCGTTCAAGACAAGTTTTACAAAGAATACATCTTACAAGTTTAAATAGATAAACCTGTGAAAGTTTAAAGAAGATATTTTGCGTTCAGGTAAAGTTAAAGTAACAAATTACTTAGTAAAGGGTTAATTCAATCGTTCTTTGTATGTCACGCTTTTTAAACTAAAAATGGTACGAAAATTCAACACGTTTCATATGAAAATATTTTGTACAAACGAAGCCACTTTAACACGTTGCAATAAAGTTGACATTCGGTTACAAATGTACCTACAGTTAACACTGTGTTCGATTATACCTGTAGGTAAGTACTCGTATTAAGGCATAATTAGCCCAATTGAAATGATAGAAAAGAAGTTAAGAGCATTTGATGTTAAAGTATATGGAATTATACTTTAATTTTTATAGCATTTGAATTTATTTGAAATAAACGGCTACCGAACTTTACTGGTAATACTGATTGCTGCTACAACTGAGTAAAATACCTACAAACGTAGTGGAACAGCATATTGCTAGATTCGAGACGAAAAAACCCAATTTTTACCAAAGTAAAATGTAAACCAAATTTTTGATACTTTCTGATTCTGATTCCAAGATGAGAGCGCAAATCAAAATTTCACAAATGAGCAGTTCCACCTCGCAGACAATTTTAAAACGAAGTTGTGTGTAGCTTCTAGTATTTTATAAAATAACCGGCCAAATGTGAGCGGGATTCGCACACGAAGGGTTCCGTACCACGGTCGAGCAAAAAGACGCTAAATACACGGTTCTTGTATGGGGGGGGGGGGGGGGGTCCCCATTTACTTTTAAATTCATTTTGTTTTTATTATTTGTTGTTATACCGGCAAGAGAAAAATACATTCTCTGAATATTGCATCTACCTAATACCATTATTAAAATCGACCAAAAACGCCAAAAAAACACGTTTCTTGTATGGGGGTCCCCCTTTAATATTTGATTTATTTATGATCTTTTAGCGACAATAAAAATACAGAATATGTGAAAATTTCAATTCTCTATTTCTTACGGTTCAAAAGATACAGCATGTGACAGACCGACAGACACGGGTTTCATGTATAATTATCCCCTTTTCTTTTTCTTTTGTTTTTACCCGACTGTGGCGAAACCCAAAAGGAAGGTTATATGTTTGACCTGTATGTATGTAAGTAAGTATGTATGTATGTTCGTTCCTATGCCCGCTTATAACTACTCAACGATACACCCGATTTTGTTAAATGACACATCATTAGATTCGTCTTGATAACGCGAGTATCACTGTGTACATAAAATTAAAACTTACTTTACACCACCACCTTAAAAAGTTTTACGTGGTTCCACTTCACACTTTCGTAATGTGTTCGCTTGCTCTCGTTGTTTAGTTTGCGATATAAACTTTCCCTTTTAGTTCGGCTAACTTTGTCAGTTGTTTATGTTGATAATATTTCATAACGTTTTATTGTCCACGATTTAATTGTTTTATGGTAAGCTTTGCTCCGCCTACATAAAACTTAGGTATTATGGACCAACTTTTGCAGGGCCTCGAGGTGTAGGTACCTATTGTCTTAAGACTAGTTTCGTAGAAAAGGTATTGTGATAGGTATATTATCGTAAACTGATCCATACTCAGAAGGTACGAAAGACTAACACTGCGAGACATGATAAGCAACGCAGAATCCGCCCCCCCCCCCAGTAAAATAATGGACCTTCTAGAAGGTAAAACTATAACAAAAAGGATAAAATGTCTTCAATTGTGCTTGTACGGACATGAAGTGCGCAGACATCAGGCGAAAAGATTTAAAGTTGTTCGGCAATGCTTCGCCGGGAAAGACACTGGAGCAGGATACTACAATAAGAACCCCTCAGACTAGATGGAGTTAGCAACAAACAAGGAAGATTATATCTCAGCAGTTCGAGAAATCTACCAACTACCGGAAACGGACAGCGAATCAGAGGAGGAAGTTCAACAAATTGATCAACGCACCCGAAGCGACAATATCTTCAACAGACCAACCATGAACCCGCTACGCAAAGATGCCACCGAGAGCACGCGCTCATCCTCGATGCCCTATCCCATCTCTCCCATTTTCCAATATTGGCTAAAGGTTGCATAATCAGTCGATTGTGGTCGGCCGGCTGTCGGCTAGTCGGCCTTCCCTTCCCATCCAAAAGTGTGTCACTCCTTACAAAAATCTGAGCCCTCTGGTGTATCCGGCCGGTCCGGATCAGGCAATGTTCTGGCTGGGTGTGGTACTTATTATGTTCATTGGGGCGGATCCCTCGATGTATGAAAACATTTTTTTTCAAGGTTTTCGAAAACGATGGGTGCGGTTTTGATGCCTATTGTGGAGGCCATACTTGAAATAAATAATGAAAAAAATATCAAGTATGGTAAGTGCCTCCACAAAGCGATTGAAAGTACCTAATGAAAAATACATTTAAAAAAGGTATTTTGGAACCTAACTATTTAGTACTATATTGGTCATGTATATTATTGTATATTGTTAATATTTACTTTTTATTCGTTTTTCATAAAATTAGACCTATTTTCATTCATAATACCTGTAGCAATATTTCACTTTTTTTTCCAAAGCTTTGCTTTATAAAAGTTTGCTGAGTTATGTGTTATATTTGAACATTGTATCTTATTCTAAAATATTAAAAAATAAAGTGTTATTTTGAGCGTTTAATTTTTTTTAAATCATAGCATCAGGTGCGAAAATCGTTAATTTTTAGGGTCCCGTACCAAAATGGTAAAAAAGGAACCCTTATAGTGCGACTCTGTCTGTCTGTCTGTCCGTCTGTCATAGCCAAATATCTCAGGAACCACTGCTGCTATCGATTTGCAATTTAGAATAGTGTTAAAAGTAGCTAAATCGAGCTTATTGGACATAACAAAAATCTTGTACCTTTTTTACTTTTTTTTTAAATGGATCCGTAATGGGACATTGAAAATTGAAAGTAGAGTTATTATATCGAGTGGTGTATCAAATGAAAGGGCTTGATTTGTAGAATAAAATACAATTTTTTTATTTAAATAAATCTTCAATAAATGGTTTTTGATATTTATGATGAAAAACGTAAAAAAAATACCATTCCCCCTCCCTATTATCTTCGAAGTTACTGAACAGAAAAATCTGTAATAATTACGAATTATAAATGCCATCCTAAATATTATAGGAAAAATATAACGGTTTTCCTAACTTGCACCGTTTTTTAGGAATTTGCAAAAATCGTAACTCATACTTATTTGCTCCTACTAAACTAATCGCCATACAGTTTTTCTTGAACTATTCATATATCTACTTATAAGTTTGTACGGAACCCTCTGGGTGCGCGAGTCCGACTCGCAGTTGACCGGTTTTTTATTTTTCGATAGCGTTGTGGAGGCACTTCCCATTATTTAATTTTATTTTAATGTTTTTTACGTCATTTGCAACCTATAGAGCACCAAATCCGCACCCATCGTTAAAGGATTTAGAAAAATGATCCGCCCTAAATCTTCATGTATGTTCATGTTCAGCCGTTCAATCATTTAGAAATATCAACATTCTTACAATAACGCACTTTATATTTCTGAGTAAAAATAGAACCTATAGCACAATAAGCTAGTTTCATGTAATAAAAATAAATTATTCAACGTTATAATTATCAAATTCAGCGTGCAAAACTTACCTAAAAAAAAACAGTTTAAGTAATTAATTGTACTGGCTTCAACGATGTTAAAACGAAAAAATATTCTAATAGACATTTCGATCATTAGAATCAGTGACTTCATTTGTTCTTATTTTTTAGCATTTCGACACTTCATAAAAATAAGCTGATTTGATCTGTTTTTAAGAAAGTGGTAGTTGTGCGATAATTTTTTACATGACAAATATAATTACATTGAGCACCCTGCAAGAGCGACGGATGAGACTAAGTCACCTGACCACTTGTGATATGATAGTTTGTGGGGCATGTGAATGAACTTCATGTTTGGTATAAAAAAACTGAAGTTAGTGTTAGATTAAAAAAAACCGATAACACAGTAATTCCTTGTACCTTAGCTGGCACGTGCATAAATATTTATTCACAGTTGAATTTCATATTAAATTTATACTGGATAAGATAGGGTATCTGCGTTTTATAATCATAAGGGATATGTGATGAAGTGAGGTTACGAAGCAAACAGCAGCGCTGTGTCTCATGAATACAGCGAGCGTTCTCCAGTGTAATTGCTACCCTTGCGCTCCTACATGCGCCCATTGCATGCAGCCTGTAACATACAAGAGGTTTCTACAAATCCGTTGCTTTTTTTGCCAACATTAAGAATCTATTACAATCTAGACTTCTTTCTTTGACGTTATTTGTTAATCTTTTTTTGACGTTAACTTACATTAGAAGTTTGATTTTTTCACAGCTTCAAGGGACCTTATTTTTAATTCGATACCTCCACGTGTACACAACATAAAGGGTCTTCACAGTAGGAGACAGACAGACGGACAACAAAGTGATCCTATAAGGGTTTCGTTTTTCCTTTTGAGGTACAGAACCCTAAAAAGCATTAAAATGCCTTAAATACCCCCATTTATGTAATCTCCGGACGTTCCTACAAAATGTAAACTCTTTTCCTCTCAATATCTTACTTCGTAATACCTCCGCGGGTTCTTGTAAGGGAGAGGTTGTACGTTTTTAGTGGTATTATACCTACTTGTATAACAGTTAATCACGGGTATACCTCAGTACCGGTGGGTCTTAGAAACGACCTAGCTCGCGTAAGAGACAGATAATAGGGTCTCGTTGGAACGAACCCCTAATAAAAATAGATAATGGACAGGCTCGTAGACGGGATACGTAGCGGTAAAGCGAAACACGTTCTAACCCACTTCAGGAGCGTGACAAGTTAGCTAGTGCCATTTTGTAAACGTGTAATTCCTTATTTAGGAACAGAGTTCCGGATCTAAGTTGTATGTAGCGAACTGCTCCTGAAATATATTGGAATTTGAGTGTAGTTATAGTTCTAATAGAGAACAGCTTAGATTTCATATTATTTATATACTAAGGACTGGTTAACTGATAATAACATGGGATTTTTTCAAGTGATAACTAGGGTTTATAAGAGTTTATACCTAGCATTTTACTTATTTTATTGCTACAAAGGCAAAAATAATGTGAAACTAAAAGACTAGAAAAATTGTTCCCATCCAAGTTGCAAGTTTAGCATCTTGGATGAAACAGTGCCTACTCGATCTTTAAAAGATCGTTAAAGGCTTTGTTTGATTTATTCTTTTAGTGTAAATTCACAAAGTAGGAAGTCACTATTGGGGTCACCAATGGTAACTGCCTACAATACGACTATACTTTATTGCACACCATAAGACCCCCCCCAACGCCTACTTAGTATATTATCTATTAGGTAATAAATAGAACCCATTTCAGAATTTAAAATGTTTGAAGAAATTTTGCGGAATATCTGAAATTGAACTGAGTATCTTGAACCTCTTGAACGTGTGCAGTATGCAAACTGGCAGTTTCCTTAGTTTCACATTGGTCTTCTCATAAAAAGTTTTTGCTCATTGAGTACTGTTTAATTCCTTTTTACTTCTGTCAGACATTTCAATCGAAGCTTTAACAGTTCAAGCACTTTTATAAGTATAAGAGCCTCCAAAGAGCTTCGTTTCGCCTCTCAAATTAAACGCAAATTTAACTTTTCAGTTAGTATGCCTTTATTAAATTCATACGACGATAACAAAATGTAAACCTACCTGCTCGTATTTCAATCGCTTTCTTCGTGGTTTTAGAAGAAAAACATGTTAGTCTAAGTATATTGGGAAAATCTAAACAAGATCAATTTAACGGATATATTTTTCGGCTTCAATAATGATATCTAAATTCTAAGCGCTTATATTCAGTACTAAAATGGGATGTTGCTTTATTTGTATATTAGCTGTCCCGGCGAACCTCCTTCCGCCTCAGATTTATTTACGTAGAAAGTTAATAGATACCTATTCTGTTATTAGGGGCAGTGACAAGCCCAAACAATCAAAGATCATATAAATTGGTCCACCCGTTCTCGAGTTATAAATGGTGTAACTAACCCGACTTTGTTGTATATATACTTATATATATGTATAAATCTTTTTTCCATCCTCCGTCGCGTCACTTAAGTAAGAAGTTGCCAAGTCCTAGAAATGAGAAGTTGAATAGTCATCTTTAATAAAAACTATGAGAATTCCGACGATAAAGGAGTAGGTACTTAAAGTAAAGTATATTTAAAATCTATCGCGACATTCTTGAAAACACGGACTTTGTCGGTTGGAAATATATTTTATGTGGAAAAAAGCATCATTTATTATCTGCGAGGTACGCGCGGCCGGACGCGAGCGCGGCGCGTCAGCGGTTCCACTTCCACACGCGGCTCTCCGTGGCCCCTTATCTCTGCCCGGATAACATAAAACCCACCTATTATGTTAATCGGAAAAATAAACGGTCCTTCAAAAAGTCGTATAAAGCCACCTTCGTGATTTAACTACCAATGTTATGCCGGGGCGCTCAACGTTGATTCAAGTCTAAGTAGATCGGTGAAACCCCGCCTGCTCAGCTAAAACCCTCTCAATTCAAGATTTTCCTCTTGGAGTACCCGATGAGTTGTTGGTTAAAACGTAATTGTGTTTGTTGAACGGTTCGGGTGATCTTCAGCCGGGCCCGGCTTGATTCGAGACAGACTTCTTCGTAGTAGCAATCTCTCTTAATTCGGCGTAAGCCGCAAATCCTTGCTTCAGATTATCCGCGCGACATCGGCTTTAACATCACATCTCCGAGCCACAATTCGTAAAAACTCTACAGACCTATATCTATTGGAGTTCTAAATTTCATATCGATTTATTTTATTTTACGCTGTTATTGAACTATCAGCATTAGTTGTTCTCTTTTTGCTGTTGCAAGCCGTCCTTGCTGTAAACTGTGTAATCGTGAATAATGACGGAACATAATATTATTCGTGCCCGGAGAACGATAAACGGGAAATTATATCAACATATCGATCTCGCTTCCTCTTGTTAAGCCTGAAAAAATAATCGCGATAAATTACAAGGATTTTTAAAATGTTGGTATTCCGCATAACGCGTCGTGATCATGTTCCATTAGCTTTTTTGCTAGCGGGATACCAGAAGCTAAATGCTTTCCAGAAGAATTATTGGGCAACCTATCTCGTAAGCCGCACTAAGCGCTATGATGGATACTTCCTGGTTTGCATTGGGGTATATTAACACGCTATGTGCCTATACCTTCGAAATATCCCTTCAAACAATGAAAGGATTAGGCTTAATTTTAACTCTCAACGTAAAAAAGGAGGATGCTGTAAGTTAGAAGCCAACGTTTGTCAAGTGTATGTAAATTAAATTACCAAATAAATATCGATGTTGGGATTATTCTGAATGTTCTATGCTATATTATGGTTTTTAGTTATTATTATTATTAATAAAGACTAGTTACAGGTGTTATTTGCCGGTCACATCTTGATGAACGTGTTTTTAATTAAAAACATTGGGGAGCTATAAAGACTTTCAACAAACCTATGGCAATCCCTGAGTACCTACTACATTTTAATAACAAGTTAAACGTTATTTGATTTGCTCTTTACGCTAAAAATATACGTCCGCATTAATAAATTCCGCATTATTCCGCGTATTTTCTCATAAAAATTCTGGAGTAGAAGTTCTATTCGTAAACAGGGTCTTTATATTAGTCGTGAAAATCTTTAAATAACCAAGTTACTCATTTTAGAGATCAGGTCTTTTTCAAGAACAATACGAACAAACAATCCTTGATTATGTTCTAATTTCACACCCACAGTTTTACTAAGCAAAGTTAGGTAATATCAAACTTGAAACCTTTTAAAACAAGTCAAAATTCCGCCATGTGTGCAGTGTATTTGGCCTAGTGTCAAAAAAGTGCCCTTACATATATGCACCCACGCAAGAAACAAAGGAAGGAACAAAGATACTTTGAGAAATAAATACAAACAAACATTAACTGGGAGATCAACTGTCGTCAAAATTGGGGGACTTGGACATCTGTTCCGCCGTTGCCATATTGTGTGCGATGCGCGACTGTGCGACTTAAGCCCCTGATACACAGCCGCGAAAATACACTTAAGCACTTTTTTGACGTGGTTGTAGCGCTCCTGATTATGGCAATGCTCGGAAGTATTGCTTAATAAAAGCAGGATCCTTGCACTCCACGTATCAAACAATCTGGCCTATCGATATTTTATAGCGGGTCGATTCATAATAGCTGGAGCGGATTTTGTATGCAACGAGTGCTTATTTCATATCTAGACACGCGGCAGCGTGTCAAACCAAGTTCAAGCAAAACTGGCTAGCCAGCGCCAAGTGTAATATTACACGAACCACTTGGTGCCACTTTTGACCCTTCTATAACTCAAAACCTCTTTAACGTAAACACATAAAACTACGTGTGTTTAATTATATTCATAAGGACATCTCCCAAATTTCATGAAGCTAGCTCAAACGGTTATAAAGATATGAAGGTCAAAAAGTCGTAAATTTTAGCACTGACTGACTGACTGATTCACTGACATATAGTAGCTAAACCTAACCTACTTCCAGATGACCTAGAAGGATGAAATTTGGAATCCAGCTCGGTAATTGTGTGTAAGCGTACTAAAAATTTAAAAATAAAAAAGTTAAAAAATAGGGGGGTCCCCATACAAAAATTTTTTTTTTAATTGTACCTAAACCTAACCTACTTCCAGATGATCTAGAAGGATGAAATTTGAAATCCAGCTCGTTAATTGTGTGTAAACGTAGGAAAAAATCTAAAAATAAAAAAAAGTTAAAAAATAGGGGGGTCGCCATACAATTTTTTTTTTAAATTGTATCGTTGGAACCGTTACAAACATTAAATCCAACCAATACCTGCCTAGTTTTCTTTACAAAAAGTAATGATATCCCACCAAAAACATAAATGTAAAAAAGGAGAGCCAAGTTCAATACAAAAATTATGCTAGGCTGTGGGCTTCGCCGCAAAAAGAATGGAGATCTAAATGAGTGCCAAATCCTATGCAAAATCCAAATATGTATTTATAGGAACAAAATAACATTATGAACAAGTATTAAACTATATTTCTTTGCTTTATTGGATACCTATAACAATTGCTGTTATTTAAAAATGTGAGATCTTAAAGTAAAAGTTCTTTTTGCGGCGAAGCCCACAGCCTAGCATAATTTTTGTATTGAACTTGGCTCTCCTTTTTTACATTTATGTTTTTGGTGGGATTAAATCTGCGCCAGTTCTTACGAACCGACCTTTAGGCTGCGTTTCCACCAGAGCTGGGCGAGGTAGCTAAGCGGTGTGCGAGGAAAAAAATTACCAATCAACGTGCCTAGCCTCACTCAGCGCGGCCCGGCATTGGTGGAATTTTTCCTCGCACAGCGGTGGTAACGCAGCCTTATACTAGCAACAATGACATCGCGTGGTGACTAAATGAAATAATCATACCCAATTGTTTTATAAATATTCTAAATAATACAAGCAGTGCTTAGTTTGGCACTAGCTCGATCTGATAAGGAAGGGTACCCAACTGTCCGAGGGCTCAAACTTTGAAGGGAGTTTTTTAGGAATATATGAGTTTGAGGTGAAATGACAAAACACGTGTTTATTCTTTTTTCATGTTCTTCGACATATAATGAAACCAGTAATTAACTAGAAACTTGCTTGAATTTTTTTTCTGTAGAAGTTGGAGGGTTTGGTCACTTTTCAGTACTTTGAAGGACAATATCTCCTAAAAAGTTGAACTTGGGCAGCTAAAAAAATACGTGTCTGCTATTTTGGACTACTTTATAGCATATATCAAAATTAATCAAATCAGAGTCGGACAGTTGGGTACCTTTCCTTGTGAGTAAGATTGTCCCCACATTATTTATTTTGTTAAATACAGCAATATAGGTTTGCGTTAAAAGTAAAGTATTTGCTTAAGTAAAGTGAAAGTACAGATGTAGTGCAAAATGATTTCCCATCGGGAGAACTCGGACCTCAATTGGAATAGGATGGCACCCCAACTGTCAATCAATGATTGTATTAAATGAGTGACGTTTTCATATCCATTAATATGGAACTTTATTCTTTAGTGTCAAATGTCAAAGTGAAAAATGGCGGCTGTAAGATGGGTAGGTACTGAAGCTGATTGAGAGAGCACGATAAAAATTAAGAGAGCATTGAGAGAGCACGAACTTTTCCGATAAAGTACGATGGAAAATCATTTTGCACTACATCTGTATTGTATACAAGTTAGAACGTCGTGCTCGTCTCGGCACGCGCGTTCATTAGGGCAAGTGTCTCGGCTAAAAAAATTAATAACTACGAATATGAGACGATAGATAAATAGATATATATAT
This sequence comes from Eudemis profundana, assembly GCA_947034925.1. Classification (NCBI taxonomy): domain Eukaryota; kingdom Metazoa; phylum Arthropoda; class Insecta; order Lepidoptera; family Tortricidae; genus Eudemis; species Eudemis profundana. The sequence goes on from OX344794.1 coordinate 37,628,014, forward strand.
ATATATATCTAGGTATTTACTTAATAATATTATAGAATCCACGCAACAGGCTGAAACACTATTTTATCCTTAGATTTCCACACATTCTTAAAGACTCTTGTCGTTAAAAAGGTACATGGATCAGATGAAATAATCTAGGACATCTATGTTAATAAGAATCACTGACGCTGTAGCTTCTACTTAATTCGCTTAATATGACGCTCACTTTAACAGGTCTCATGGAACACGATTTATTGAAATATCTTATTCCTCTCGTGAGTTTCGTCCTTTAGCTCAATGTTGGCTAAAACTTTGTGATATGAAAGAAAACTACAAGAAACTTTCTAGCTCATATTTGTGACGCGAGCTTGGCAAAATGTGTCATAAATATAGTTTTGTGTCTTTGGAGAATTAATAAATGTCTGCACTGGAGACTAGAGGTTGAGGCCTAAAGCTCGGGTTGCCCGATAATAATTGATGATACTTAAGGAACTTCGAGTCGGTCGGTTTTCCATACAAACATAGAGAGAGGGGGTCATCGTTTACTTCCACGGCATCAATTATGTTTGAATTGTGATTTATTTTATAGCTTGATACATTTTGACTGCGCAAAATGACATGAAAACCCGCAATAAGCTAAACATATATATATTTTTTTAGCAAAAAAACCTTTCATTTCAAACGATGATAATAGATGGCGCTGACCTTAAACAGCAGATTGCACGTTAATTGGGTACCTACTTGACTGTAAACGAAATTTGTAAAAATTATATAAGATCCTGTTAAAATAAGGAAATATGTTAAAGTTTTGCGTTTGATAACTAACGTGTAACTTTTTTATGAGCCTGCAAAGTTGGGTGGGAAAGTCCATTTTAACAGTATAAAAATATTAAAAACTATTAGAAAGATTTAATAAAATAACCCATTAAATTTATGGTATTTTTTGTTATGAAACCGTTACGATAAACGCAAGTTTTAACATAGTTGCAGAACAAAGTTCTTGATTTCCCCAAGCAACGGATGTTTCGTGACGTCACGTTACAATGGGCTTTAGTATGGAGTGTTTCCGCACGTTTTTGGGAAAGTCTAAAAATGTGATTTTAACATTGTAGTATCTCGGTGAGTTTTTATGATATTGAAGTGATTGTTTCACTAATATTTCTATTATTCAGAGTTTCTTTAACATATCACAGCAAAAAGTTGTCAAATAGCCAATCCTGATTTTTGAGACTTCTCACGTCATTTCGTACAGATAAAACTAATCGAGCTATAAAATGAAACACATTTCAACCACGATTAATGTCATGGAAGCAAATGATGACCCTCTTCATTGTTGTATGGCAAAGCGACCCACTCGAATCACCTTAATACGATAACTGCGTCTAGAGCGAACATTATCAATGGGTTTGAACCTGACAGTTAATTATAGATAGGGCAGTTGATAGGTATTTTAGCGTAGTTGTGATTTACTCATTTTATCGCGTAAATAGAACGTGAATATGGCCTGATATATTAATGTTACGGAAATGGTGCCAATAAATAGGGCAAGTACCGTTTTATTGAAACTAAATATGAACAGTACTTTTAAAAATCTTTGAATGAATTTGGTCCCACGTGAACTTTCCGACAAGTACCAGTGAGACATATAGGTATAAAGACTTGAAATGCTTTACTAAGTGTGATTTGAGTAAAATTGCTAGACTTTCCTTATAACACAATAACATGCCGTACACTATAAACATTATGTCATTTATTATTTTATATAGTATATACGTAGACAAAATGGCGTTATACTTTATCTTAAGATTATTAGGATGGCCTCTCAAACAAAATTTTATGTTTTCCTAAAAAAATGCGGAGAAAAAGTTAGTTAATTCTTTAATTGAAACTCGAGTTTCTATTCAAGACTCAATTAACTTGAAAAGTGCAAAGTGCTACAATAGTAAGCTTGAAGCTCACGATTTTATAAAGATAATTTGGGATAAGTGATATATGTATAGTTATTTATGGGATATAACACTAATCTTGAAGTAAAATGTATATTTTTTAACAACTATAAACCACAGTAACACGTTATATAGTCACACTATGACGCCCAATTTACAACCACCAAATCATAATAAACAAATGTATGTGATTAATTTACGATCTATACCGGGTAGCAAAATCCGTAAATGCTCCTGGTAACAACAGTTTCCGGCTATGTTGTGTGACATGAGTTATCTAATCCCGTGTAAAGGTCGTAGTTTAAGAGAAGGCCATCGTCAGCTTCCCATTGTAAATCAGCCCTCACATCAAAAGGACGCTGTTTTTAGGATTTCGTACCTCAAAAGGAAAAACCGGTCAAGTGCGAGTTGGACTCGCGCACCGAGGGCTTCGTACAAACTCGTCAGTAGATACGAGGATAATTCAAGAGAAACTGTATGGTGGGACAAACTTAACTTTGCTCTTGAAAAACTGTTCTCCTCATACATCGACATTATGTCGCGGTTAGTTTAGTAGGGGAGACCGGGTATGGTTGTCTCACGGGTTGGTTGTCACAGCAGCCATTAAATAACACGAAACGAAGGAATAAGTGCATCGATTGGTGAAGTAGAAGGAGGGGAAGCTCTTGCGATCTTTGAACACCGAGCGATGCAATTATTCCTTCGTTTCGTATTATTTAATGGCTGCTGTGACAACCAACCCGTGAGACAACCATACCCGGTCTCCCCTAGGAGCAAATAAGTCTGTCTTACAATTTCTGCGAATTTCTAAAAAACGCTGCAAGTTAGGAAAACCGTTTTATTTTTCCTGTAATATTTAGGATGATATTAATAATCGGTAATTATTATAGATTTTTCTGTTCAGTAACTTCGGAGATAATAGGAGGAATGGTATTTTTTTAAACGTTTTTTTTGTCTTAAATCAGAAACTACATGTCTAAAAAAATATATATATATACATAAATGGTTTTGGAATCTACATATTAAGCCGTTTCATTTGATATCCCACTCGATATAATACTCTACTTTTGATTTTAGACATCCCATTACGGTCCAGTTTAAAAAAAAGTAAAAAAGGTGGAAGATATTTTTTCTTCGTCTGTCTGTCCGTCTGTCAAGACCCTTTATCTCGGGAATGCGTGGAGGTATCGAGTTAAAAATAAGCCCACGTATTTAAATCTACGGTCTCTTGAAGCTGTGAAAAAATCGAATTTCTAGGTTATCGTAAAAAAAAGATATGACGGTTTATGGCGCAAAAAACGTATACTTCGACACTCTCAAGGTAACCAAACTATGTGGCATGTAATACCATCTTATACTACAAGTATAGGGAAACATCTGAAAACTAACCATTTTTAATGAAATCATAAAAAATAGACTTTACTTAGGGAATTTAAATGTTTAGGGTACTTTAATATATATGTACCTACAAATTTGTATGGAACCCTCGGTGGGCGAGTCCGAATCGCACTTGTCCGATTTTTTTTGTAAGTACCTCTTATTGAAGATTATTAGTACTTAGGAATTTTTAAAGATTGGCCTACGATTTGTCAAAATATCAAAATTTTCCAGGCGGTACTTTCCGCCAGAAATCAGCAATATGAATAAAATTAACTTCGTGGAAGTGGTTTAAGATTTTAAGAAGAAACCGATTTCTGGAAACGATGTATAATAATAATAAAAGAAACGTAAAATATTCATTTGTCGATCCAAATCGTTTTTCTTTTGCTGCAGCAGAAGATTTCTTAAAGTGTATGCTGGCGCAACTTGGTGTAGGTTTTTTTTATACAACTAGGGTGGCAAACAAGCGTAAAAGGCAACGGAGCATCGCATGGAAATATACTAAAGTAAAATATACGTCGATGGACACAATTTCAGTGCAGAACGTAGAAGACGTGCGTACTACATGCTGGTAAAAATTCTACAACGGAACACTTGCAGAATCATTACTGAAAGAGGCTCTTTGAAAACCCGTAAATACAAAAATAATTGATTTTTAACTTTTGGATACCTGTAAGTAAGTATCTTTGTAGCTTTCTTGGATGTCTAAACGTCTGAATGAAATTGGACCATTTTAGGGTTCCGTACCAAAATTGTAAAAAGGAACACTTTTGGTGCAACTCCGCCTGCCGGTCTGTCCATCTGTCACAGCCAGATATCTCAGGAACTACTGCTGCTATCGATTTGAAAGTTGGAATAGTTTTAAAAGTCATTAATTCGAGCCTACTGGACATAAAAAAATCTTATACCTTTATTAGTTTTTTAATGGGGGCCGGAATGGGAGGTCGAAAATTTAAAGTTGTGCTATTGAATCAACTTTACTACTTTTTGATTTAGGACGAAAATCGTTAAAAAACTACCATTTCCCCTATTATCTTCGAAATTATTGAAGTGAAAAATATGTAATAATTACCAATTATTAATATCATACCAAATATAACAAGACAATAAACGGTTTTCCTAACTTCCATCCTTTTTTAGAAAATCGCAAAAATCGTAACTCAAACTTATTTGCGACTACTAAACTAACCGCGACGTATGTCGATGTATGGGGACAATAGTTTTTCAATAGCAAAGTTAAGTTTGTCTCACTATATGAATAACTCAAGAAAAACTTTCTTGAACTATCTCCGAGCTTGTAAGGAACACTCGGTGCGCGAGTATGACTCGCACTTGACCGGTTTTTTATACCAATTGATATACGCAAAATAGGCGAATATCAGACGCTGAGTGTCAGAAAACTAGCCCACGTAAACCTATGTACTGATATAGCTGGACATCAAGTAGGTTTTATGATACATAGTTAACTTGTAATACATTCTGTATTGTGTTGTGAATATCGCTTTGATAAAGCTACGGGCAACTTCTCTTCTGATGTAACTTAAAATTGAGATAATCACGCTGGTATTCGATTGAACACAGAGGTACTCGTATTATCATAAAGTTGTAATTACAAAACCGTTTATGTTCAAAGGGTTCCTCCTATAGCTAATGGATAATTACAACTCAGATAATTACAAATTGTTATTGAGTATATGCCAGCAACAAATTGGGGGCCTGTCGTGATTCTGAGTACAAAACAATACACGGAGGCGGCGGAGTGCTACAACTAATAGCATCTTGTTAGCACAAAGATTCTCAAATGCCAGTATGGATTGTTTATAAAACTAACCCTGATCCTGGAACTGAAACTGACCCTGAGCGACCGAGCTTTGCTCAGAGAAAAACGAATGAAAACATGCGTTTCGAGCCTAATTTCAGTAGTTCGGTGACATAAGTCCGATTCGAACAAATATAATACATATGTCAACGAACTGATACACCCAACAACTGAAACTAGGCCGCGTTTTTCCAGAGATTAGACCGAAATAAATAAATATAATACCTACAAGAATTGTTCGTTTAAAGATATTAAATATTAGTAAAATAGATATTTACGAGTACAGCTCTTAAAATATTTAAAGAATCGGGGATACAACTGCAGAACAAACTTTGGCACCGTATTTGAGCCAGGACGTGCCCCGTGACGTTAGCGGGGCATTTACAGATCCTCCCAAGATCCCTTGCGTCGTCCACGGTACACAAATGCCAATAGCCCTATGCCGCATATTTCAAATATTTGTAGAACCTGGGTAAATGGGGCATTTTATCCCGTTTTGTAGCCGGAAATACACATAAAACGGAGTTATATCACAAAGCAAGGGAATTGAGTATTCTAACCACAACAATAATAATCTGTGATGAAATCTAGTCTTATATTTCTGCACGACACTTTGAGGGTTCTTTAAAAATAAATAAAATAATAAATAAAACTTGCTGTTCTTTAAAAATAAATAAAATAACAAATAAAACTTGCTGTTCGATATGGTCTTGTGGGGTCTGAGGTGCCGTACTATAAGTACGCACCAATGCCGGTTCTCGAAAATGGTAGTGCCACGCTCTATTGGGATCGATCTATCATCATGGCTGGATCAAGGGTCAGATACAGAAAGCGGTTCTTCTGGACACGGCGCGCATCGTCAGGAGGTTCCTCTCTCTGCGGCCCTAACCACCGATAGCATGGACCCCGCCCCGCTGCCGGCGGCACCCTAGGTTAGGTTTTTTATAATGTGTTTATATTTTGTAATTTCATTTTGTATTTTACTTTATATATATATATATTGTAAAAAGCCTAATCTAAGAAAATAAAGATATAATATAATAAAATAAAAAAAAATAAAAATAAAATAAAAATAAAAATAAAATAAAAATAAAATAAAAATAAAATAAAATAAAAATAAAAATAAAATAAAAATAAAATAAAAATAAAATAAAAATAAAATAAAAATAAAATAAAAATAAAATAAAAATAAAATAAAATAAAAATAAAAATAAAATAAAATAAAATGAAAATAAAATAAAAATAAAATTAAATAAAATAAATATAAAATAAAAATCATTTATTTCGTACCTTCGTATCCATATATGGTTAGTAACAGCTAAAGAAACTTAAATAACTATGTTAGTACCTACACTAAGATGAAGAGATGACCAGTACCTGGTTAGGGCACTATCCCATCTCTCCGCAACAACCCTCAGTACCTCTAGCACAACTGTGACATGCGACTCTTTGTTACGCGACATATGCTATCCATCTCTTTCTACTCAATATAGTGTGACAGTGACAGGTGACGCTCTGTCGCGCGAGACACAAAGTCGCGGCCAATGAGGGTGTTTAGAAATCATAAACCCACCAGCAGGCAGCAGGGTGGCGAAAGGTCCTTTTGACAGTAGGCGTCAAGATCCACCAATCACAAAACTTGATTTTGACATCTACTGCCAAATAGACCTTTCGCCACCTTGCTGCCAGCTGGTGGATTTCTGATTTCTAAATACCCTCATTATGCTAGACGTACAGGAGTCCGTGGCGGCTGTCGCGCACTCTGCAGAACATAGCGGCGCAGCGCTTTCTTTGAATTTTATGATACATTGGTGAACCTGCTCACGACTTCGTTCTCGGAGGTGAAATAAGGTGAATGTCTCTTTTTTGTTTTGGCTTAGGCGGATAAAAAGTATCCTATGTGGTAGTTTCTACGTGATGCGCCCACAAACAAACAAATGGATATAAGATTCTATTGTGATTTGGACGACACAGTTAATCAAAACACAACTGAGTTTCTCTGTAAGAAAAGATTTATTGTTAAAATCACGTATACGGTTCACATACTTAAGTAACAATGAATTGTAGGTAACAAAACCTTACCTGTAAGAAAAGAAACGACATTTAATGTTATTAATCACGATGTCGATTCCTAAATCACACTTTCTATTAAATAACAATATTATTGTTAATGAATTGCTGTGTCACGATAGCCAGATACTTTTTAGGTTAGAATTCACCAATATCCATCTGTCTATGTTTCGACCTGTCAGTGACATCTGTCTGTCACAATGACACTTGATGCGCGGGAAGATTTAAATTAAAGAAAACTATATTTTTCTTTACATCTCTCCCTCCCCAGAGAAGATGAAACAACATCATTTATACATCTTTTTCACAGTCTTCAGTCGCAGGGGCTGGAGTTAGTTTGGAGATGTGGAAAAAGTTTGACTCTGATTTCTTATGGTCAGTGTTTATCCTGTATATTGATTTTGACACTCTTTCTATGATTTTGTAGGGTCCGATTCTCAATTCATCTAGCTTTTTCCTATTCAGTTTGTTTCCATTGTCCACAAAAACAGTGTCACCAGCTTTGAAGTCTATGTGTCTTCGATTTTTATCGTAAATCGCCTTGTTATAGTTGTGAGATCTGATTGTGTTTTCCAGAGCTATTTTCCTGTCTTGGATCAGGTCATATTCGGTCTTTTTAAGTTTCAGCTCATTTGGCAAAATCGTAACATCTGTACCGTGTAGGAGATACTTTGGAGCATATCCAGTGACAGTGTGCTCTGTTTCGTTATAGTTTTTTACACAATTCTGTGCTATAGTTGTCCATGCTATTTTGGTGTCATTTTCGTTTATCTTGCATCTTATTTTATTAACCAACGTTTGGTTTAGTCTTTCGTTTAATCCATTTGAGAAGGGCGAGTTTACGGCAGTGAAAATTATTGGAATATTTTTTTCATCCAAAAATCTTTTGAAGTCTCTAGAATTTATACCTGGGTATTGGTCTGTGAGAATCATGCCAATGTCCTGAGTTTCTGCACAGTTTCTCACTAGTTTTATGAAATCGTTTGCATTTTGAGTACTTGACGTCAAAATGTAGGCGTACCTAGTGAAATGATCTGATAGCAGGTGCAAGTATCTCTTTGTAGACCTTGAACCCCCAAAGCCTCCAATGGTATCAATGGAACATATCTCAAAAGGTTTTGTGGCGGGCCCCAAGTGGGACATCAATCCGTATTTACTTTGTCTTCTTGATTTGTTCTTTATACATACGATACAACATTCACAGATTCTTTTTATGTTGTTTGTCATGTTTTCTGATGTATACCATACGCTGATCATTCGTTGCATTTGTTTAATTCCTATGTGACCCAGTTCTGTATGTACTTTTTTTATTAATTCTATACTTAATGTCTCTGTTAAAATAATTTTTTCTTTTTTCTTTACTTTCTTGTAATAAACATTGTCTTTTTTTATTAACTTGTTTTTTCTGCACTGTACCTTTTCATTTTTACTTTGATCATTTAAGATATCTTCTAGTTTTATTATGTTGACTATTTTTAATTGTTCGTCCAGGTTTTCATTTGCTTCTAAGACTGGGTTTCTGCTTAGGCAATCAGCTTCAACATTGTATCTTCCTGGAGAATATTTAATTTGGAAATCATATTGTGATAGGTAGTATGTTAGATCTCCTAATTCTTCATCCGTTCTTGACTTTATATTCATATTCTCCAATGGCTTGTGATCTGAAAAGACAGTAAATTTCCTACCTATCAACAAATGTTGCCAATACTTCACACATTCTTTAATTGCCAGGCATTCTAGGTATATAGCTTTCTTCCTTCTTTGAACTTCATTTAATTTTTTTGAGAAGTATGCTACTGGTTTCTCTTCATTGTTTTCTTGTGGCTGTTTTAGGACTGCTCCTACTCCTAGTATACTGGCGTCTGTGTATATGTGAATAGGCAAGTTCGGATCAAAAATGGTCAATATAGGATGAGAGCATAATATTTGCTTCATTTCATCAAATGACTCTTGGCATGCTTTAGTCCAGTTAAAGCTTTGTCCTTTTCTCAAAAGATTGTGTAATGGTTCCAATTTTATTGCTATTTTTGGGACATACTTGTGATAAAAGTTTATTTTCCCTAAAAATTGTCTCACATTTTTTCTCGTTTTTGGAGCAGGGAAGTCTTTTATTGATATTAAGTTGTCTTTCAGAGGTCTAACTGAATTATTCTGTATTATGTGACCAAGGTATTTAACTGAATCAGCGGCAAACGTACATTTAGAAAATTTCAGTCTTAATCCTTCACTTTTAATTGCTTGAAATAGCTGTTCTAAATGTGTAACATGCTCTGTGAATGATTTTGAGAACAATAAAATATCATCGATGTAACATACTGTGAAATTACCAAGCTTATGTTTCCGTATTATGTTACACATTATTCTCTGAAATATTGCCGGCGAGGTCTTTAAGCCGAAAGGTAAACACGTCCATTGATAATGACCCTCTTGGGTGACGAATGCAGTTTTGTGTCTGTCTGTTATACGTAGAGGTATTGACCAAAATGCAGAATTTAGGTCCAGTGAAGAGAAAAACTTACAGTCTCTTGTTTTTACTATTAGGTCTTCAATAAGTGGGAATGGCTGTGATTGTGGAATAACTATTTTATTCAGGTCTCGAAAATCTATGCACAGTCTTGACTTTTTATTTTCATCTCTTTTATAGGCTAAAGTAACTGGAGCTGCAAATGGGCTATATGATTCCTCTATTATTTTTTTTTCTAATAATTTTGCAATTTGATCTTCAATTTCCTTTTTATCCTCAATTGTACAACGATATGGCCTTTTACTGCAGTATTTTTCTATTGACAGATCGATGTGTGCTTCATAATCCGTTACCATTCCGATGTCATATTTGTCCTTAGCAAATACAGACTTATTCTTCAATATTAAGTCGTCGATCACTGCCTGTTTTTGATAGTCTAGATGATTTATCCAAATTTTGAAGTTCTCCTCACTGAAGTTTTCATTGAAGTTTATTAAATTAACAGATTTGTCTTCCTTAAAAGTGTCAATATCTGATGTATTTGTTTCCTTAGAAACTACTTCACTTCTTTGTATGGGAACTTTCTGGCTGATTTCTAAGTTTTCATTTTGAATTAAGGAAAATTCCTTTATACAATCTAATCCGATTAAAAAATCATAATCGAAATTTTCCTCATCTATCACGAAGACATTCATTTTCTTCTCCATATCAAAAATGGTTATATCGAGTGTGATTAAGCCATTAGCTTTTTTAACGCCATTAATTGTTTTTAAATTAGTATTGTTAAAGTTATTCAATTCCTTATTTTTTATCTTTAATAATCTTGAATTTATCAATGACACATTAGAACCTGAGTCATAGATTCCAAAGACTTCAATATTTCTATTTAATACTAATTTTGTTTTAATTAATGGCGGCAGTATTAGTTTTTTTGGTCTTCACACTGCAGTTCACATTCCAATTCAGAATTGTTGATGAGCTTTATTTGTTTGTTATATTTTTCTCTTTCGCTATTTACCCTTGTTTTGAACCAACAGGAATCTTCCGAATGATAGCGTACTCCTTTTTTTAACTTTTCGCAAATGCTGCATTTTTCTTTCAACTGTTTAGTATCCTCTTTTTTTTTTATGAATTTCTTTTTTGCAACCAAATGTTCTAACTTGCCAAGTTCATTAAATAAGTCTTTCGTTTGCAAAATCTCCTCTTTGTTTATTCTATCCGTTATGAAATCTGGTAAGCCGGCAGCAATTATATCAATTAGGGTCCCTTGGTCAATTGTTTTTCTTACTTCGAGTAAAAGTTTTTCTTTTTTAATAGCATATTCTAATAAAGATCCCGTTTGATATTTGAAAAATAAAGCATATTTACTAGTAGTCCAACCTTTATTAGCATACGTTTGCAAAAAGTTTGATTTCCACTCCGACCACTCCGATTGTAAACTATGTTTGATCATCATCGAAGAGTACCAATCGGTGCAGGATTTTTCTAGAAACCCAAAATTTCCACTAAAGGCTCTTCCAAATTCTTTTTATGGACAGTAGACAATTGTTCTTGAGTAATTTCCTCAAGGAATTGGCCCTGGAAAATCATGTTTTCATCCTCATCAAAGTAAGTTTGTAACATATCTTCTGTCATTTTTATCCATACACTCCTGGTTTGATGTCTTTTTTTTAATGTATTTTTCACTGTAACAAAAGTTTTAGAGGTTTGGATCTGTTTGTGCAGTGCTGCTGCTTGATACTCCTCCGGAATCAGGAAAACTTTGTCATCTTGTGTGGCAATTGCGGTTATGGCAATATAGTTAGATTTTCCATCTGTTGTCGATTTCACTAAAAACGTAAATTTCAGCTTTTCCATTTTCTGACAATAAATGTCGTTTTATAAGATTCTATTGTGATTTGGACGACACAGTTAATCAAAACACAACTGAGTTTCTCTGTAAGAAAAGATTTATTGTTAAAATCACGTATACGGTTCACATACTTAAGTAACAATGAATTGTAGGTAACAAAACCTTACCTGTAAGAAAAGAAACGACATTTAATGTTATTAATCACGATGTCGATTCCTAAATCACACTTTCTATTAAATAACAATATTATTGTTAATGAATTGCTGTGTCACGATAGCCAGATACTTTTTAGGTTAGAATTCACCAATATCCATCTGTCTATGTTTCGACCTGTCAGTGACATCTGTCTGTCACAATGACACTTGATGCGCGGGAAGATTTAAATTAAAGAAAACTATATTTTTCTTTACATGGACATAAATTTATTTACGTTCTATTGCTTATATTGAACACTCCTTAGTTATTTTTATGGAAATGGCACACCATAAATGCTATTATTACCTTGTAGGCAACAGTTTTCGGGCGTACCTAAATAATTTGAAAGTAATTATGTTTACCACGTAAACTAAGTGGGTCTGTTTACATTATATATGAGGCAAGCGAAGTTTTACAACAAGAGCATTAGCCCTGGTGTATAAAACAACTTACATTTTCGATCCAAAAACTCTTTATTGTAAATAAAAAGAGGATAGTTTTTTAAGTTGTTGTCCTATCTAATAATATTGACTTGAGTGTGTTAATAAAACATTTGCACATTACAAAATGAAATGAGAGATATTCAGATTACAAACACTTTTACATTTCTATTACGGTCAAGGATTACTCGGTAGGTATTTAGAAATGTAATTGCCAATTTAGCAATGTCTGCGACTGACCTTTGGGATTTACGTGCTTTGTTTCGCTTAATTGATTGACATGCACTGTTTGTAGCGTCGTCGGGCAAAGCGGCCGTGCCGTGGTCGATCTCGGCTCAATCAGACTGATCACAAACAGCACTAAAGCAAAACCGCGACTACCACAACAATACCTGATTTCATTAAGTGCTTACCACAATCTAACAAATGCATCCGTTTACAAAGCGAGCACAAGGAATCATTATGTGCAGCCAGCGGTGTATATATTGCTATCTCACCCACCATCCTTTACTATCTCAAACTAGTATAGGTGAATACTTTGTATGATGTGTAGAGGTCGGTATTGTCTACATACTAGTAGATGGTTACAAATGTTGTTTGTTGTAATGTAATCGAAAAATTTTCAAACAGCTACCGTAGACTTTTCAGGAATGTTAAATGTTATTACACAAACCTAATCTAACCTAAAAGGGGCCATGAAAATTATTTCACACGCGTAGGAGTTTCTAGTCAAATTTTATATAGATGGAGTTAGGAAAACGTGTAATATGTGTCTAAAAATAAAATAAATAAAAACCCGGTCAAGTGCGAGTCGGGCTCGGGCACCGAGGGTTCCGTACAAACTCATAAGTAGATACAGGAATAGTTCAAGAAAAACTGTATGGCGATTAGTTTATTACCTATTCGACTATCTGCAAATTTACCCAAATGATTTTTAGGTGAGTTGATGTCCAGACCACTTGCATTACCACTTGATACAAACCCAAATCACGTAGGTAGGTAAGTAGGTAGGTCACATATGGGTAAAACGATAAAAACGTACACAAAATATTACTACATGGGAATTATTGAACAGCTTTATTTCTATTTAACCACCACGACAGGCTATCATCACGTTGATCAAAAGTCACAACAATTGCATAAATTTAGTTTGAAATTTAAGTTTGCCGATGAGCAAATTTACCCGCAACTTTATTTGTGACAGTTAGACAGCTATCAAAAGTTAGACGTGCTTATGTTAAGCTGAAGCCAGATATACTTATTAGGCATGCAGAAAAAATCGATATGAGTTTTTCTACCAATGAAACGATGATAACCTAGTTGAGTTCTATACTTGAGGGGTGGATTCAAAGTCCAAGGTTCAAATGCCTGTGGCAGCTATGCACCTGAGCGTTTTTGTAAGTTACATGTCCACTATCTGTCTATTGCTGTGACAGCCACTGCTCATACAATGAGAGGTAACATTACGAAGAAATATGCACATTTAGAGAAGTAACTGAATGTTTTAATAAAAAAATTCTGCCAATCCTGCAATCAGTCTCCAGACAATGTGCCGGAGCGGTCTTATTTGCATCGGCGAGCGATTGATTGTTTCATTACATCGAGTTAAATTTTAATTAAAACGCAATGCAATACAATGTTCCGCCATTTCTTTTATTTTACTAAAAGAGGAACCATCATGGCAGAGTTTTCTACGTTGCATTTGTGATACGCGTATAGAATCGCCTCATCATGACATGACAAATGTAGACGAAACGGATGCTACGCTGCTACGGCGCGCCGTAGACACGGCGTCTCATTTGCTACGACATTTCAAGAGTTGAAGTAAAGTTAATTCGAGAAGTCACGCTAAGTTCTGCGAAAGTGTAAAATACAGACGTGTCTGCCTGAAGGCACCCCTCGAGCAAATTACCTACGTCTGATCCGTTTAAGCGCGACCCGACAACAAACTTCTATAGGTCACGGATTAAAATGTCATATTACAATTAAATAACCTTCGTATATGACATAACAATGGGATAATAAGTTTCCTTAATAGAAGGTTTAATTCTTAAATATAAATAACTAGCGACCCGCCCCGGCTTAGCACGGTGTTTCTCTATTATATTATGCATGTATGATACATATAAACCTTCCCCTTCAATCACTCTATCTATTAAAAAAAACTGCATCAAAATCCGTTGCGTAGTTTTAAAGATTTAAGCTTACATAGGGACATAGGGACATAGGAACAGAGAAAGCGACTTGGTTTTATACTATGTAGTGATGATAGTGATAGTGATATACAAATTGTCTTTTTGTTACACCTAAACTGCATAAATACCCTCAATTAAACAAATACACAATATCTTATCGCTAATTTAATAAGGAATAATATAAGTAGGTAAATTACTTCTATACAACGTTGAACACAAAACCAGAAACAATAAAAAGAAGTACAAGTAGATTAAATACAACTAGGCCTTTACAGACGGACTGCATTTCAGCTGCTTTCTGACTGCGAAAGTGCAGTTTGAATGCAGTTCTTTTGCAGTCGGAATAACTGCATTGAAATAGCAAACCAACTGCGCAGTCCGCTTGCAGTCGGTGTTGCGGTTCTGACAGCTGCACAACGAATGCAAACTAGCTGCACGGTTGTAATGCAGTTCTCTCGCAGTCAGTACATGCATCAGTTGGTTTGCTGCTTCGATGCAGTTATTCAGACTGCAATAGAACTGTATTCAAACTGCACTTTTGCAGTCAGAAAACAGTTGAAATGCAGTCCGTCTGTAAAGGCCCTTAGGCCCGCGATTTGTACGGGAACTGCATTCTAACCGTACACCAAAAATTTTTGTCTTAAAAAATGAATTCCTGTTTTCAATCTTTTAGGGGTTGAATTTCAAAAATTCCTAATTCTCCTTTTCTTCCTCTCTTGCTGCACCTCTAAAAACGTGTGTTTTATTATTGTATTCATTTATGTGCAGTGTCCATCAGCATCTTGGTCACAGAACTGTTTTACATATAAAGAAGATAGATTATACGTTACATCACAAGTTTCTTTTGTAGAAGAAACGTACTTTCAATTGATTTATCTCATTTACAACAATGTTTCTATGGGTATATTGGTAATTTCAAAGATTATTATTTCCAAAATCGCCCGCTACGAGTATCTCATATAATTAACCTTATAAATTTATATCAAAACCTATCCATCTTATTACACCATGTTACTATGGCTAAATTATAATTTAATTTAATTAGTGAATAGATCAATCATTTAAGTTTCATGCTTATCTATCAGATTGTGATATAATATTTGACTTATAGAAGGTAACAATGCACGGTATTAAACCACATAACTTATTGGGAAGTAAACGGTAAATATCAGATTAATAAAATAAAATATAGAGCGTCTTTTAGGTACAGAGTAATTCATTATTGTATGTATGTATGTATGTATGTAAGCACTTTATTACACATACAATCATACAGAAACAGTACAAAGATCAATGTTTATGTACAAAGGCGAACTTATCCTTGTAATTTCGTGGTATAAGAACAGAATAAGAATAATGAGATATAAGGTTTCTCAAATTCACATAAATTTATAAGCCGTTTTTAACCGGCTTTCAAAAGAAGGACGGTTCTCTATTCGTCTGTATGTTTTTTTTTGTGTGTTTGTTCACCGATTACTCGAAGACGGCTGAATCGATTTTGAAATATTTTTTTTGTTTGAAATGGTATATTTCAGAGGTGGTCCCATTGCAACCAAATCAGGATCTGATGACGAGATCTTGGAGAAATCGAGGGAACTCTTCAAATATAATAGGCACACATACGTATAAATATACTCAGGGCCAAAATTAGAGGAACGTTTGTATATAACGTACGACACCTTATAAACGTTCCTTTAATTTTGGCCCTGAGTTTCATAGTTGGTAGGTTACAGTTAAGTAACATAAAATATTATACAAATTAGGTGACATATATGACAATTTAGGCCACATGGAGTTTTCACTTATCATAACTTAGGACAATCTTTTTTTAGTGTTCTTTTCCACCTTCTAAGAAAAGTGAGTTTCGAATTTCGTCCCAATATTGGCAGGTGGTTTCCGCTGTGCGTTCCATGTTAAATTTGTTGTACAAGGTAAATATTACTCCAGTTAAAAACAGGACTTTTTACCCAGCTACGGTTTAGCAAAGAATAGGTATTTAACTTATCCGCGAACGAAGTTATGGGCATCTTCTAGTACGTGTGGCGCATTACGTCTGCAAGAAGTTCTATATTCCTAGAAGAGTATGTGAGCCCACTGATATGTCGTCAACCAAATTTCAACTGGAATAGAGGATGGTAAGTTCCCTCAGTAAAAAAACGGATTTAGGTAGTTCAATGTTAGTTTTTGAGGAGACCTCCTTAAGACCACACGATGCCTGATCGGTGGTCGTGACGCCAACAAACCTGGTGTAAGCCCGGCGGGTATTTGTGCCACCGGGATTGCCGCAACAACGAACCGCCGGCACGCTACCAGTATGGCCCGTGGCCTGATAATGCCGGTAGCATGCCCGACGGCGTGCCGGCGGCATTCCCGCGGGGCAAAAAGCCGCCGGCTAGACCTCCGAGAAAGTGGGTAGGGGCTATTAGAAAGTGATGTAAACAGTGTTGTGTATATTGTATACGTTTTAATTTGTCATTTCCTAATAATAAATTAATTTTATAATAAAATATAGTAACTATTTTATTATTCCTTTATTACGTATGGGTATGGCCGCCAAAAATTGTACATTTGGAAAAAAAACAATGTCCCTCTCACTTAAATTATGTATAACTTTTACGTCATTTTATTTTATAATAACTTGTAAAGGTATGTCTGATTAGCAGAATTTCGTATTTATATATACAATGTAATTTCAGTTAGTTAACGTTTCCTGTTAAAAACGCGTTTTTTTTTGGAAGGGTTATATTTTGCGTTCATACAAAAATTCTGTGTCCCATTACGACATCTCGCAGATCGAAGTTAGAAAAAATATATTTTTGATTCGTACCCGTTATAAGTTCGGAATAGCTAACGGTGTTCACTAAATTTGCTACTTTTCTGTTGAATTATTTTAATAAAATACCGCAATAAAGTGTATCAAAAATAATTTCAAACACGTGTCTCACTTTTTGTTCCTGAATGTTACCTCACGTATGTTACTATATTACAATGGAAATAACAAGAATCCAGGGCCGCAAAAAGCTTTATTGAGTCATGGCTACACCACACTACAGGTTGTTCAACCTACGGAAAAAAATCCGCGATTTTTTGTAGGACAAATGACAAAGGAACAAGTGGCCGGTGTTTTATCTCGACATTATTTCACGTTTTGTACAGTGAATATTCAAAGTAGGAACACAACTTTATTACATAATTATAAATTGTAGACGTAGGTAGACTATTCATTTAATAAATAAAGTTATTAGGTGCTTTCTAACTTCAAAACTCACCGAATATATAATTTTTAAGTTTATGTCCACAGCATTTTCGATTCACGAATGTTACGTAACATTCGTGATTTGTTGTTAAACTGAGTGTGCACTATTGAAACGTAGTGATTTACTACTAATTGGTATTGACTAAAAATATTTGATGTTTCTGTGACAAATAGGTATGGTTGTTGTTTGATTGATTACCTGCCTACAATTTCAAAGAATGTATGCAAAGATTTGATTACGTTAATAATTCTTAAATAATTTACATACTTTTAAATTACAAAAAAGTTGAGTACCTAATGTTAGAAGTATTAAACTTTACGTTAAATGACATTTTTGCTTTTTTTTTATTATTTTAAAGATAGGTTTTGTTCAAACTTGTTTTTTATTTTGAGTATCCCAAATCATACCAATGAAAATAATAAAAAAAAATCCCTTATGGGCTCTATAGGCTTTACGAATTTCACGTGTGTTACATTCATTCTCATTACCGTGCGTTACCAGTTCACGACCGTTATTGTAGAATTTTTGGCGGCCATACCCACCAATGAATATAATAAAAAAAAAATCCGTTAGGTGTTCTAGGCTTTACGAATTTCACGTGTGTTACTTTCATTCACGTATGTTACCGTGCGTTACCAGTTCACGACTGTTACTGTACAATTTTTTGCAACCATACCCGTATATATCTATTAAATGCCATCCCACCAATTGCATTGCAACCTGTTTACCGCGAAAGTTGGGAGATATAATATAAAACCAGGTCGGTTAATTTATTCAGTACCAACAATCAATCCAACAACTTTGTCATACATTTTCACTGAATTCGTTAATTAACAGCATTTTTATTCGTTATGGTTACCGTTATAGTGACCGTGTCAATATTACACAACTTTATATTTTTAAAAAATAGAACGACTATGCCTACCTAAATTATATTATGCCCTTTTGGTCACTGAAACTCAGGCTTTATCAGCAACGAAATTACAGGAGGTCGAAAATATCACGAATAGCTTTGAGAAAAGGATGGCACGGCGTGCCTTTGTTTTGTTTGTTTTTGCTTGACTTAGGATAGACCCAGATAAAAGCTCATTCATCCCTTTTTTCTACCCTGTATACCCATTGTGTCCATAAAAAGAAAAACCCGGGGGACTGAGCTTTGCTAAAAAAAAACACATTAAAACTCAAAAACACTCGTTTCCTAAAAGATAAAACCCAAATAAATCGATTATTCGTCCCCGAAAACCCCCTCGAAGAGCAAAAGTAATCGTAATCGATAAAAGCGTTTCCGAGCTCCCCGAAATAAATAAATAAGCCCGCGTTAACCTATATTTTATATTTAATTAACCTATACTTAAATGAATATAATATACTAGAATTGCTCCTTTAAACATATCAGATTAAACAAAAACAACGTGCGACTCCAAACACGACGTAAAGTTTGTAAAACAAACAGGTTTCCAGAAAGATAGGGAGTTATGTGCGGTGCGGTTCGCCGGTATTAGCAGGATTACAGGGCCCAAATTGGGAATGTTCCGTGGAACGGCCCGCTGCGGATCCTTTGTGGAACTGAGCCAGCTGAGATCGCCTGCGCCAAAGCTCCTTTGACATCGTTACCCAGACAATGTCAAAAATTAGATAAGGGTGAACACAATTCGCTTGATTAAGGTGCATTCTGGCTGGTTGCTACTGGCTTAGGTGGGCTTTACAGCTGCGTTAGGAAAAGGATTAAATTGATAATAGCGAGACCGTGTTGTTTTTATTTTATCCAATATTATCCAATTTCTTGTATTTTAGTTTGCAATTTATAATAACATTTAAGTTGTCCAATTAGCTTTTTGTTTAATTTGCTCTTAGTTTTTGCCATTTGTATACCTAGAGAATTTTCTGGCACGAACGAGGCAGAGCTAGTGACTTGATTCTGATACTTAGTTTATGGTTTTTTTTATAAGGTGTCATATATCAATGTGACATTTTGAGAATAAATAAACTGTATTCTCGGTGTTATTATTAAGTCAAGCACTATTAATCACACCCTGTTCGTACAAGGAAAAGTCGTCACTCTAGTTATCATTTGTTATAATATGCTTTTGAAGTTTCTCTAAATAGTTGACAGACGCAGCTACACACTTCTAAAGCAACTTACATAACCTCAAAAGAAAAAAAGGGTGCCTTTTTTCGTTTTATAGGATCACTTTATTACCGATCGGTATGTTCGTCCGTCAAAACCCTTTTTCTCAGGAACACGTGGAGGTATCAAACTGAATTTAATATCGACTACTCACGTCTGCAATCCCTCGGAGCAGTGAAAAAAAACAAACTTCTAAATCAACGCAATAAAAAAATACGGCCGTCTACGCTCCGTTTACGCTGCATATTTTGACGTTCGCAACGGAATTAAAACTTCTAGGGTACTTGCCGTTGACCTAGAATCATGAAATTTGGCAAGAAGTAATGTCATGTAGCACAAGTTAATAAAAAAATCCGAAAAACGTCAAGTTGTACGATGGTACAGTCGCCATCAGATATATCTGAGCTGTCAGTGTGCTCATAAATATCTGAACACGGCTCTATTTTCATAGCATTAGAGCCGTGTTCAGATATTTATGAGTACACTGACAGCTCAGATATATCTGATGGCGACTGTACAGAGCCATTCGTGTGCGAATCCGATTCGCACTTAGTCAGTTTTTTATTACGGGATAATGATGAACTCGACTGTATACCATGACCGATGACCGTACCACACCGTTCTATGAACGTACATGTTCACGGTACGATACGGTGCAGTAGGCCTTTAGTTGATCTAAGTGTAATCAATACTATGAAATCTAAAGCGACACTATCAAAAACCTAAATCTGCCCTAAAATAAAACTATTCCTAAAAACTAAAATGGCTTAGATAAATTTCAGTCATCCAACAATGAAATAGGTACAACGTGGTTGAACGTAGTGTAACAACACCACCGACTGAAAACTTCAGACGGTCCACCTGATTGTATTATTCTGAATTAGTTTAGAGTGTGTATTCTTTAATCCAGGGGACTTCAACCCGCGGCCCGCATAGGTTTCGTCGGCGGTTCGCCTACAGAATAGCCAGTTTTTTTTCAATCATTCGGTATTGTTTAATATTAAAATGGTGTTTGTAAAATCGATAAAAAAGCTCAAACGATTTTAAATTGAGTAATATTATACCTAATTAATTGACTACCTATGTAGGTATATGTCTCTGTTTATTATAATATATCTTTTTTGGTTCATTGACTACCTAATTTTTATATAAGGATAGAACGTGGGCCAATTATTATCTAGGTAATTAAAAAAAATCGTTAGTAATAAAATCATTGCTATGCAAAATAAAATCATTCTTGGTCTTTGATTTGGAAAAGGTCTTCACCCCTGCTTTAATCCGTGAATTATTGTCAAAGATATTGGTGTTCCCTTTTTTTTCAAAATTTTAGTGGATTAGCAACTCTACATTCGTTGATTACGTATGAGTGAGAGATAGAATATTTCGATAAACACAATGACAACTTTGTGCAGCGAAAAAATAAAACACTCAAACCGAAACGCCATTCATTACAAAAAAATACTCTATATGAACTATATGTGCCTGTGTAACAGTAATAAATGTGGCATTTGCAACTTTTAGACTGATTTGATTCTAAAAAAAATGTTCCCAGATTATCAGTGTGTAGTGAAACATCTTGTATATCTGCACTTTGTGAGCCGTAAATATCTTTTAGACGTTTCCTACTATAGCACTTGAACTGTAATATTTCCAGCTTGCTACCTCCTTTAGTTTTGCAAAATTGGTGTTGTTTAAATTTATCTTAGTCCTTCCAAGTCACGGCAACGAACCAGAGCCAACAATTTTCCGAAATCGTTATTGCTGTGTAAAATATGTAAAGGATTGTTTTGACTCTTATGCCTTTTTAGAGTAGAATGGATAGAAATGGGTCAATATTGTATTTAAATGACAAACTGCTAAAACGTCGAAACATTCGTGCACACAGTAGTTACATGGAATTGGAAACTGTAAGAAGTGGCTTAAGTACTAAAACTTCTAGATATTAGCCATACATAATAGTACAGTTACAATGGAAGTTCAACAATGGAACGAACATTAACAACTAAGTACAAGATGGGCTTCTTGAGAATACGGCATAAAATCATTAGACTTTGGCTACAGCACGTTCCATTTTATCTTCTAATATAATATGCATCAAAGAGCGTTGCTATTTTGATCATTTAATGATATGACGCTTTAAAGCGTATGCAAATACTTTTTATTAAGACCAGCTCTGGGAAGTTAATCAATTTTTTTTTGTTAACTGTGTCGAAATGTATTACGCACACCTTCCAGGCATTACCAGGCCCTTAAAAGCCCTTCGGGAAGGTTATGTGGGACTCACCCCTCAGAAGGAGGCCTACCCACTAAAACCACAACGGTGATGGAGCCTCTGCAGCAGGGCCTGCGTCCGTGGCCTGTTGCTGCACGGCGGAAGTAGCCAGCACTCGTCAGGTGCTGTCGCTCGCACCTGATGAATTGATGGGAACCCACCGAACATATTAATTCCGTAAACTCACTATGAAAAGCAGGACGATAATTTTATAACGCACTCACCCATCAAGAGTTAGAGTTTGTTGTATATTTTTTTATGGCTATCAGTGCGCCGTATACATTTACAGATGCACTGGTGCAAAAAGTTAAATTCTCAATTTGTCCAGAATACCTAGTGACACCGTTGAAATTGACGTTCCGTACAACTTAATTACTTTTTTAATTATAAGCTTTAGCCTGCGGTTTTGCTCCCTCGTCAAAAGTTGATTGCGAAATGCCATTTACTTTTGTATTGTATCGCTATTAACGTTGAATTTACGATAGCGGAATGAAAAGTACTGCATTGCTAGCCTTTAAGAATTAAAATATTTGTATGTTAATACCCATTGCAAAATACTTAAAGATAGCTGGCTGTGTCCTGTCTACAGGATGAAGCATACGAATATAATAAATCTAAATTTTTTATTAGATATGTTTATAGGATAATTTACATTATTTTTCTTAAATATTAAAAAGTATAATTTTAATAAGCCTAATCAGACATTGGAACTTTTGGTCATCATTGAATGATAGGTGACTACAGAGTAGGGTGGTCCAAAAAAAAATCTTTCTCCACAAGGCTCCCTTCATTTAATTAGACTAAAAACGCCCTTTTGCAAAATTTGAGCGAAATCCAATAATATTTAGAGGTCGCCCAAATTTGTAGATTTTTTGAGTATAAAATAAAAAATAGATATGTTCCCAGCGAGACCTAGCCGAATAATAATGACAAATGAATCGTAAAGCTACAGCCTTGATTTTACTCGCGATAATTTTGAAATTTGACCATTGTAAGCCGGTATTCGGCAAGTACCCAAATTAATTCCATACAATTTCTAGCGAATTTGGGCGACCTCTAAATATTGTTATATTTCGCTCAAACTTTACAGAGGGGCATTTAAAGTCAAATCGAATAAAATAAGCCTTGTGGAGAAAGTAAAACAAAAAAAAAGTGTTTTTTTGGACCACCCTACCAAAGTATAAAGACAACCAAGTAGTTCGTCTTCGCCGTTTAGGAGCGCGCGACACCTGAGCGTGCCTAAGGCACAGGGCTGCCGCTCGTCGGTTCTGTAAAATACCTACTTACTACGAACGTAACTGTTATTAGGTTGACCTCGATCGAACGAACAATCGTTCGAGGTCAACCTAGTAAAACTTACTTATTTCAATATGAAAGTATCTGATCGCACACATCTGATGTTAATGTTATTAAGTATAATAGTTTAAATAAATTAGTATTGGTATGTGTACGTACATGTAAGTAACGCAACGATATTTCGGCTCGTTTCATAAAACCACTCTCGTGTTTAAGGCATTTTATGTATCAATAGAATCAACTAGTACTATTTAATTAGTACACGTTTAAAAATCTGTTAATTTTACTCATCACTGTCAAACAAAATAATTATGTACTCTATTTAATTGGTATAGTTTGATCACAAAACTATCAAACATTCTATAAACGACTTAAAATATAACATTTATATAGGTTTACTAATAAAATACACACCTTTCGGGATCCTTAGGAATGCAGAAATATGACAATTCTGGATTTTACGCATTATTATTATTATTTTTTTTATGAAATAGGGGGCAAACGAGCAGACGGGTCGCCTGATGGTAAGCAATCACCGTCGCCTGCAACACCAAAAGAGTCACAGGATTATTCTCCAAACATCCGAACACACTGCAGTAGGTATATACGTCTTTTATACTTTGCTTCGTCCGCAGACATTTTGAACGTTCGACCACTCACGACGATAGCTCAGCCCTGACTAAGCACGCGGCGATGTTTGCCTGTGGTGCGTCCATACACGGCGCGCACACGGCGCGCATACGGCGCGCACACATGCGCGCTCCCGATGTACCTTTTATCTTAACAAAAACTACCGTATACCGTGACCCTACTACAGAGTTTGTACAACTACGTATAAAATCAATCATCGATAGGTATACTTGTTCACTTAACTCCTAACTAGTTGCGCAAAGTTCATACTATAGTAATCATATGTGTATATACCAGATATAAAATTGTTTTATTAATGAGTAAACAGATGAAGAATGACAATAACTTACGAATTCTATGTAAAAAATACATTACTGAACGAATACCGAAAATTGTATTAAAAGTCTTCAGAAACCCCTTTTATCCAACTGAATATTTTATAAGGGGAAAGCCGTGCCCTAAATCGCACATGGTTTCTTTATGTTTTTTTTTTCATATGCGTTGATAATGTTAAATTTCAATAAGTCTGGAAATATAGCGGAAGAGCAGCTGAAATAATGAGTTGCCTTTAGCGCTGAGATTGAGCGGCACCGATTAGATTAAATTATATTTTTGCATTTGTCTTAGCTGTTACGCTTGCTCAACGCTCAGACCCATGCATTCAGCGTATTTTTATAATTTAATTGAAGCGCAGTCATAACAAGTAGATCAAAGGCAACTACCGCACTTTGTGCTGCGGGTGGCAGTGGAGTGCTGCGATCATACGCTCCCAGCCCTTCTATGTGGCGTAACTCACAAGCGGAGACACTAATCAGTACTAACCCACCACAGTATTAAGCCAAGTTCTCTCTCACCTACGGTTGCCCTGAAAATCTACGCCATCGACGTCCTATTTAGGGTCATTTTATGCTGTCACAACTGATACACCAAAAAAATATTTTGTTTCCTTTCTATTCCAAAACTCCCTTTAGAAACTCTCTCGTCCACTAACAATTATGTTATTTTCACAAATATAATTTGTACTACCTAATTAACGAAACGATGTCTCCATACCCTTATAAGGAAAGAGATCGGTTCTGTACCTCTGGGCTCTGGGCGCTCTACGACCAATTATAAGATAAATGGGTTAGTCTCATATCGTCTAAAAACGCAGCTGGTCTAAGCAGTAACTGGTCTAAAAAGCAACTGGTGTAATTAGCAACTCGTCTAAAATGCAACTGGTATAAGTAGCAACTTGTCTAAAACGCACCTAGCAGCTGGTCTAAAACGCTACCCGCCAATAATGCAACTGGTCTATAAAATTCTTTGTCTAAATCTCATCCCGTCAAAAATTTATGTCTTCTAAACTCAAATTAGTCAGCACTGATTTGTATTGATCATAATACTTTTATTATTATTTTAATTTTAAATATCTATATGTACAGTCCTCTACTACAAAGACATGTGTCACTTTTTCATCTTATTGTTATTGCATTGAGATAAAGTCAAAAGTGGATACTTATTTTCGTAATCGACATAGGTAGGTAGCAAATAGGTAGGCTATTTGTCCTTGCGTTAAAGTATTTACCCGCAGCCCACTTCTATGTACAGTCAGCAGCGGAAGTAGCTATACACAAGAAGAGCTCAAAAGTATCTACCCACACTCTTATTCCTTGACAATCCTGGGTTTTATAAATGCGAAGGTTATGAAACCTCTTCACGCTTAAACTGTACAACCGATTTTATGAAATTTGGTAAGAAGATAAAAGATAGTAGGTACATAAAAATATTTTTCATATTACATGACATTAATGACTTAAGTACATGACATATGCATTTTCACGAGTAATTACGAGTCATTGTTCTACTTTATTCTGGTAAGACTTTTAGACCAGTTGCTTTTTAGACCACTTGCTAATTAGACCAGCTAAATTTTAGACCACTAGCTATTTAGACCAGCCGCGTTTTAGACCACTTGCTAATTAGACCATCTGTGCCTTAGACCAGTTGCTACTTAGACCAGTTGCTTTTTCGACGAGTTGCTAATTAGACCAGTTGCTTTTTAGACCAGTTACTGCTTAGACCAGCTGCTTTTTTAGACGAAATGAGACTAACCCAGATAAATTACCGAGAGCACGGAATGGCATATGTATGCCTGTATGGTATTTCGTGTTAACAGGCATTCTATATTTGAATTTTCTGTTTTTCCATATTATCAGCATAAAAGAGGTTTGTAATATATTGAAGAAATAAATACCAAAATAATGGCAGTGTCAATTTCTAAATATTATTTAAATTAAGAGCCTTCTGGGCACACTCCCCACTGGCAGCGATTTAGAACAAATTTATTACCTTTAGTTTGTATTTAATTTATAGCTTCAGTTCTTATTGTGATATTTAAATTTTATTGAATACAAAAAAAAATTAAGAGAAATACTCAAATTATTCTTCTTTTCATGCGAACGGCACAACGATCTCGCAGAGAATTCCATGGCTTTTGACTGAGACCTTTCTCATATCATGATTATGTTATACATTAATTTACTGTAAATATGTGGCTTTCTGATAAATATATTATCTAAATCCGCATCAACGTTATTCAAATCCATACACCTCGCTAACCGCTTGGCGCTTACGCCACACTAAAAATAGAACATATACCGACTCTGCAGCTAAAAGAAAGACTAAAGCACCAACTCTCTTCAAGAGGTTGGCGTACAAACGAAGCTCAAGTGCTGATGGGATAAAAGAGTTTCCGCTTATTGCTATATCTTATACTGTGGCACTTTAAACACGTTCAGATTTATGCCCGATTTAATCAAATACTCCCAAATCCTTAGATCCAATCGCGGCCCCTAGTAGTCGTTACGAGTAGCTTAATGTAAATTCGGTAGACTGAGGAGATACTATTTTTGTTTCAGTTTAAGGGATCGTGCATAAATAAGCAACCTTATTCCTTACCTATTTCTAAACAGGAACAAGGGTGCTGAATGAAATTGCGAAATTCTGTGAAGAGAAAAGTGTTAATTGGAATCGACCTTTAATAATAGTGTTTTAAGTATTTTGGTAGATCCTACATCATAATATTCAATCTTACCCGTATAGGTAATTTCACGAGAGTTGAGGTGAATTATGACACACACAGCTACATGAAGTACTCATTGCAAAAAAAGTGAATAAATGAAATGAATGAGTGAGTGATAAACACAAGGCTATAGTTTAAACAAACTTTTTGGTCTATCTTGCAATTCACTGTCACCTGCTATCGGTACAAAAAAAGAACGGTGATTTCAAAATCCCGCTGTCATTACATGACAGTGTTTTTGTGTGTGTGGCCTCAACTTTCGTGAAATTACCTATATCATCCGCGGCGTGGAAGATACGAAGAGCAATTATGAAAGTTTAGAAGGTCAATTGTAAATAGGTACATGTTGCAATTAGTTATTTTGTTTGCATGTAACCTGACTCACCTCGTAACACGATGCCACTATCGCGTGGTTTATTTATTTATTTGATCTTTATTGCACAATACAAATAGTACAAATAACTGGTACTACTCGTAATAGTGGCTTCTTTTGTCAAACAACGAGTCTGGAACAGCAAGATTAAATTTACATTATAATATTTTTAATTTATTATTATTATATTTAAAAAAATCGTTACGAAACTTCGATCATCTTACTTCTATTTGTATTACCTAAACAAATCATTTACAGATTTCTATGGTTTAATTTTACGGAACTTCGTTTTATCTTGTCTGATTTCAAAACCCGAAAGCCCTACATTAGTACATTCTGTATCTAGGGCGGTAAGTAAGGAATTACAAACGAGTGTTTGTTATAAGCCCGAGGTGAAACCGAGGGCTTTAATAACACGAGTTTGTAATTCCTTTACCGCTCGTGGCACACACAATGTTTTTCATCACACTTGCGAGGAAATCTTAATAATATAACCTTACTAATCGCTCCAGTATGACAAGACAATATTAGAAGACAGTGACGTTAGTGACATTATGTCCATAGACAATGCGAACGTCAAGTCACGTTCGGAAACCATAGCGGTAACGGCCATTTTAGTTGATTTTATATTTGCAAAATAAAGAAATACATTATTTAAACATTTAATTAATGTTACCGAAATGTGTGTTTACATGTATTTGCAATAACAGTTATCTTTAAATGAATATTTCAGTGATAAAAGTTAAAAAAGTAAGTTGGCGTTTCCTTTGAACATAACAAATAAGAGTAAAATGGAACCAGCTTTTCAAATTTAAACCATTACGCCCTAGGGCGTAATAAGCCATTTACGGCCCGCAGAACCGACGTGTAATGACACCATTTTCGAGCAAGTGTGATGAAACATATAATTAATTACATTTATATTCTAAAAAACTATAGCACCGATTGATAAGGTTGTGTGGCTATGTTGACTTATTTTAAATAACTTTCGTTCAGTATTTTATGACCTTAGAAACATTAATATAGTGTCATCCTCGTTTTGTGAGAGCAAAATATTTGTATTAGTAGTATTTATTTATATATACACAAATCGATCTAGTCCCAAACTGAGCAATTTATGTATTATGAGTATTAGACGACGATATACATACTTAAGTATATTATATAGATGTCGCCGCCAACTAGCTTATTAGCCATTTAGTGAACTGCCTAGCCTTTTCATTTAAATTTTAGGTTAGGTTTGTTAGTTAGCTTGTGTCCCTCAGAGCAGAAATAGAAGCCCCGCGTATCAGGGCTTCGTCGACCTGCTGGCGAGTCATAATTTAGTGAATATGCTAGGCATTTAACCAAATGGCTGATTAAACCAGTTGGCTGCGACATAGATACATACATATTTAAATAGATAGAAAACATCCATGACTCAGGAACTAATACTCGTGCTCATCACACAAATATTTACTTTTACCAGGATTTGAACCCGGGGTTTCTAGCTTCGAAGGTGGAGGCACTCCCACTAGCTAGGCTAAAGGGGTCGTCAAACTTGATGTTAAGAATTGGTAATCATTTTCACATGTACATTTGGCATCGCACAAAGACCTATGTTCAGCAATGGATGTATCACACAGATGATGAGGGCATCGCTTTGAGGTCTCGCTCTCGAGGGCCGAACATGTAGGTTACTGAATACGCAACTGAATACTTAAATACCTCCACATAACCACACTGCCGCCAGCTAGGCATTTCTCATGTCGTATGCACTACACACATTTATATTGTATACCTAATATGGCACGGATTTGTCCCTAAAATATTTTCATGTGTTTTACTTATATTCAACCCTAAGTAACGAGGCCTTAGTAAATTTGAAATGTTAATCTTCAATCAAGACTACGACGGAAGTGTTGATAATATCAGCGAACTGATTGAAGTATAAGAATTGTTTTATTGCTTTAAATCAGTAAACATTAAAACGCGATTTTCGCATGAATTTACGCAATTTGGAATGATTTTTCTGACACATCTTTTATCCGTCCTAGGTACTAATATTATACATGAGAACGTTTGTGAAGATGTTTGGATGTTCGGAGGTCTGGATGTTTGTTACTAAATAACGCGGTAACAAGGTGAATAGATTGAGATGTAATGGCATGCAACTAGACCAAGTCCTAGATTTAAACATAGGATACTTTATATCATGGTAGGAAGCTCCCTTAGGACAATAACGGAAATGACCAGACCTCGGAATAGGTAGTGCCTATTTACCTAAACTTCGCGGGAGGACGTAACTAAGAGTGGTTATAACCACCAAAAATAATTATTTATTTTTATTGAACGCGGGATTTCCTGGGATTAATAAGAATACATAATGTAAATAAATTCACACTGGGGATTAAATTATTAATGAAATACAAGATATATTGAGAACTCAAAAATCGACTCCATACAAAATTTCTGCATTAGACAATTTTATTTTATTAATAATCTAACCCTGAGCGTGAATTTATATGGATAATGTATTATTATTAAACCAGGGAAATCCCGAGTTCAATAAAAAGAATTTATTATTTTTGGTGGTTGTAACCACTCTTAGTTACGTCCTCCCGCGAAGTTTAGGTAAATAGGCACTACCTACTCCGAGCTCTGGAAATGACACAAAGGCGTAGAAGGCAAAAAGATGGTGAAGGCACAAAGGTGGTGAAGGCGTGGGTAAATACATACTTACCTAGAGAAAATAGTCTAAATCTATAAGCGTTTCAGACGTCTATGGCCTGCTAAACTCATGTGTAAAAGGTTTCGTTCTTATACTTTGGGAATAGTGCGTTATGCCGGGATAAAAAATAGCCTATGCCGCTCTCCCTCCCATATTCCATCTCGATGTATCACGTAAATGTTGCCCCGTTGTTACGAGATGAAAAAATAAGCCAACAAACGCACTGTCACATTCATAATATGAGTAAAGATAAACATCATATTAATGTGTACAGCGTGTAAATCCAATACGGGCAAATCTTTAAACGGTGACGGTAAAGCATGAAATAAAAGTATATTTAGATAACGTTTGCTTAAAATTACAATTAACCATTAAAAATAACGCTCACGCAACACGTTCATCAAGTTAACGCTTGTTGACTGTTGCTTTAAAAAAGTATCTCGTAATGTCATAACTTGCGTGTATGCAGTAGGTACATTGCTGCTCAGTAAATTTCCAAAAATCATTACGGGGTTACAATAAAGTGCTACTTAAGAAATCTGCTTAATTATTGATGACACTACTAATCCTTATATCAGGATTAATTGTTTGCTCGCATTGAATTTATAGGCTGTACTCGTTCGTATATCCGTTATTTATATAAAGGAAAAATTAACCTATTTTCAAATGTTACGTTTTTTGTTTCCTAACTGGGGCAGTAAAGAAGCCATAATTATGTCGCAGAACTCAAGTAACCCCTCCAAACTCCGTATTAGACCGCGATGAGATGCAAAATTCGGCCATGACTTTTTTGTTATCTGCTCGCAGCCACATTAATGAAGTTGCCGAAACGCCCCGCTCGGTAAGTTTGTAACAGTTTAATACCTCGACTTAATTCCCAGTGTTAATTTAGGACTAGAAGTTAAATCACCGACCCGTTATATGAGAAAACTTCCACTTGACAAGAAGGTACAGACAATTTATGACAACGTGTTCGTTCCGTGTGCAAACTTACGTGTATGTACAGAAGGCATTAGGGTGTGCGTTTCAGTTAATTAATATGCATGCTAGGTACCCGCACTCAATCACGTCTCTTACAACACTATGGTTTAAGGAAATTATGATTGTGGTTAAATATTTACATGTGGTTGGGGTGTACATTCGGATTGTAAGTATTCACTTTTTTCAGTTGTTGTTATCACACTCGTACAGCTATCCTATCCTGGTCACTTTGAGTGACCAGGATATCCCTTGCCGTAAGGTGAAAAGGAATAGGGAGTGTCGGCGGTACATAGGGGAGACCGGGTATGGTTGTCTCACGGGTTGGTTGTCACAGCAGCCATAAAATAATACTAAACGAAGGAATAAGTACATTGATTGGTGAAGTAGGGAAGGAGGTGAAGCTCTTGCGATCTTTTAACACCTTAGCGATGCACTTATTCCTTCGTTTCGTATTATTTTATGGCTGCTGTGACAACCAACCCGTGAGACAACCATATCCGGGCTCCCCTACATAGCGGTGCCGGCACAGTATAATACAGTATTTTTTCTTCCTACAAAAGGTACATCGCGCTTGAATGTGTGCGCGCCATGTACGAACGCACTACATGCTCCAGTATGGATCGCACTCACACAGACATGCTATCGCGCGTATGTGTGAATACGTGTCGCGTGCTCCTAAACGGCCGAAGTCGGACTACTTGTTCGTCTCTATACTTTGGTGCTGGTATCGGAGTGCGAATAGGCGTACAAATTAATTGAGAGCCGCGACTTGCTAGGCGTAAGATGCGGGGCCCCTCCCAAAACCCAACGGCCCTGCACGTCAAGTACCTACACTCCGGCAATCAATAAGCTAGTTTCCTGTCGTAAAAAAAGACACGAGTATAAAGTAAATTTTTAAAACAAAAAATAAAAACCGACTTCCAAAAACCTAAACTAAAAACCAAAAAATAATATATTAATTACCCCAAAGAAATGGATAATCAACGATTCATATATACATATACAGATATTTATACTTTTTAACCTGTTATTTTTGAAGTTGGTGCCTGCCACGTAAAGGTTTATGGCTGTGTTGAGCTCCTTAGCTGGCACCGACTTCAAAAATAACAGGTTAAAAAGTATAAATATCTGTATATGTATATATGAATCGTTGATTATCCATTTCTTTGGGGTAATTAACATATTATTTTTTGGTTTTTAGTTTAGGTTTTTGGAAGTCGGTTTTTATTTTTTGTTTTAAAAATTTACTTTATTTTTAAATTTTTAGTGGCGCTGGAAAAATATTATTTTAACCAAATAGACTTAAGTCTATTAAGTTAAAAGAAAAAAATCCAAATCGGTCTAGACGTTTTCAAGTAGCCGAGGAACAAGCCTACATAAAAATTGCTCTTTGTTTTGAAGTCGGTTAAGACTGGGAACTTATTTCTAATAAGAAATGCACGAGAAAGTAAGAAAAATACCGAAATCGCATATGTGTGCCTATGATATTTGAAGAGTTCCCTCGATTTCTCCAAGATCCCATCATCAGATCCTGATTTGGTTGCAATGGGTCCACCTCGGAGGTATACCCTTTTAAACAAAAAAAGAATTTTCCAAATAGGTTCAGCCGTCTTCAAGTAATCGGGGAAGAAACCTAGATACAAATTTACTCTTTGTTTTGAAGTCGGTTAACACTAAAAACTTGTTGCTAATAAGAGATGGACGAGAAATTACGAAAAATACCGAAATCGCTATATGTGTGCCTATAATATTTGAAGAGTTCTCTCGATTTCTCCAAGATTCCATCATCAGATCCTGACTTGGTTGCAATGGGACCACCTCGAAAGTCTACCCTTTCAAACAAAAAAGGAATTTTCCAAATCGGTCCAGCCGTCTTCAAGTAATCGGTGAACAAACACACAAAAAAAAAGATAAAAAAAAAAATAAAAAAAAAAACATACAGACGAATTGAGAACCGTCCTTCTTTTGGAAGTCGGTTAAAAAAGGCATTTACTGACCCGGCGAGCTACATCCTCGGCCCCGTAGTCGCTTACGATCAGGCGCTACTGAGGTCAATCGTATGAGGTAAATATAAAAAAAATATCAAACGCCAAGTACCAAATTCGGTTTCAAAAGTCATCGCAACCACACTGACGGACAGTGAATTCGGGTCATTTTGTTTGAACAATTATATAAAAAATTTACCCGCATTCATTGTCCGTGAGTGTAAATCCAAATTCACGTATTTTCTGTTTCAAAATGATAAAAAAATAAAATTAATTGTTTCTTCGTATTTTGTATGAAACTGCATACCATCCGTGGTACAAGAAAACCAAGAAAAGGAGGTTTTTTTGTACTATGATATTACCTGAGCGTTTTGAAAGAAGCTGATTTGAAACTAGCAGCCTATTAAGTTTTACGGTTATAAGCTTCACTTTATTATAGAACAAGTATTCATTTTTAGTCACCTCCATCCATGTCTTACACAGATTTAGCTTTATCAAATTATCTTTTAATTAACGAAATATAAATTATTACGCAGGTTGTTTGGGCACTTAAATTAAAGTTTGGGCTTTATTTTAACAGACGTAGGTAAATAAAGTACTTAAGCCAATCATTAATTTTCGCTCAAATCATCAATAACACGGCCCAATAGTATTTATTATTGGTTAACTTGGGTGTGCTTATTTAATTTATTGAGAAAAAATCACTCTAGACAAATGAAAGCTAAGGTAGATTAATGGGTAAAGTGTAAATTACTTTATTCAGGGTATCGTTTCCAAGACAAGAAACCCTTTTAAAAATTCGCCTGTATCTTTATTGTATTTTTGTGTATTTTACTGTATTTTTTTATTGCCTGCTGTGAGAGGCAGGCAATGACGGGAAGATCAAGGAAATTGCAACAGTCTACTATGCGAGGAAATATAGTATAAAATATAACAACCTGTATAAAATAGCTCTCCAATACTATTGAAAAAAATTACCGGCACCGATGACATCTGCACCAGACTGATTTAATTGGATGTTCAGTTTATCATATTTTATTCAGTACCAACACGAAAAATTGCGACACTCTCAAAAGTGATTTACGCACAAAAATATAATGTAAATGACAGTCCCACGTATCTCGGAGATAATACGCTCGCGTGAGAGACAAATGTTCGCGGCGTGGACTTGACACGCGCCTGTAAAAATAAATAAAGGGCGCTTCGCACCACGTCGCGCCTTAAGCCGTGTACACACGATGGACGGGATAACATCGAGCAACCGCGGAGCAAACAACAAACAAACACAAAGGCTAAATGCACTTAGCACTATCGAGCGTTGCCGCCCCAGTGACCGTCGCTGTTTACACCTACAAATTCATATAACTTTGTAATCAAAACCCTTTGTGGTATAATATCTACGCGGACCAGTAATAAAAATTATGTGAATACCATTGACGTATAGAAAGGACAGGGCTAAGCGAGCGCGTAGACGGTTCCAACGCCTTGGCGGTAAAAATACCGCCAAGTCAGTGCCAGTCGGCAGTGCGACTCGCGGCGCGTGCACGCGCAGCTGGTCTTTATAAGATTTTTTGTAACGGGGAAAATAGTTCTGAACTGTTCGGATAATATCCTTACGTTTGAAATCATTGGTGAATACCGACATTATTGTCAAAGTGGTAAGGGAGGCTCGGATATTTTTGTACCTTTGGTAACGTGTAGATATATATGGCCCCCGCTGTCGGTTTTCCGATTTTGCAGTCGTTTTTTCTTATTAACTAGACGGTCCACAAATAGTGGACATGGGTACTACAGATACGCGTTAAGGCGACACTTGATATCCTTTTATTTAATGTTTGATTTATTCGGAAAAGCATTTTTTTATTAATTTACGCGATATTTGCTTTTCAACTTATGGTTTCAATAACGTACACCCGAGTCAATATTTGAACATCGTTCAACTTTTGGGCAACGTGCAGTTTTATCAAATGCTGATATAAATTCTAATTGAATAGATACCTAAACAAAATGTTTATGCCTTAAATGAATCCTATATAGACCGTTGTTTTTCTGACTAAACGTTGAGCGTGATTTACGAAGGTTTTCTTTACTAAGAAAAGCAACTTTGTTCAACAATGAATTCATACCCAGAACTAGAACCAATAAAATTTACTAGTTCAACTTATGGATTCGATTACGGTAAATGAATTCTCCTTTGATTTGGTAGTTAATTTCATACATATCCCCTGTTCAAAACTTATAATAAATAATAATGTGGTTGTAAGATGAACATTTTTGTTTTAATATTAAGCCCAATGTTTTTCCTTCTGATTATTTGTCCAATGGCAAAAGTTGGTTGGCCAAGGGCAATGATGGACGGTTTCATGGCAAAAACATTTTTCTTATGATATTGGTTCAACTATTGGGGTCAAATCGTTCAGAAGTTGGACACGTCGTTCATGTTCTGGGAAAATTCGTCTATTTTTACAATAACATTTTTTTATTGGTGAGTTTGTTCCGGCGCTTCTTCTCACCAGAAGGTCAGTACCCGAAGCGCCAAAAGAAATAATACATCTTTAGAATCAAGACTTGTAAAAGAGCCCTTGAGGCCTACTTACAGAAATTAACTATTTTATTTTATTTATTTTATAAAAATACTGTATTATAAAAGGTATTGAAATATTCAAATCCAATCTAGAAGATGTACTGAAGCGTTAAAAAAATTAAAGTTGTAGACAGTAGGTTACAATACAACCTTCCGAAAAAAAAATCTAAAGTGGGTGTAGTCGCTTAACCGTCCATCTTTTGGTGATTTTACCCTATAATAACATAGATGCACAATTTCACAAACAAATATCACACACAGTCTGTCGCAAAATTACATTTCTAGTTACATTATAACAGATGCTAATAACGTTCACTTATAACCTGTGTCTGTACATTAAAAACTTAACTTTAATGACACCTATCAAAAGTGACTCATAATTTTAAAATAAAATTTCCCGTAAACAACTCTTATGTTTGTGGTATAAATATGACGATTACTTAGGTACAGTAAACGGCTATAAAGAATGCACATCGATCTTTGGAAAGAGGCAATCGGCTAATTTCGACTTCGTATAGCGATATCTGTGTCGCACACACCATGACGTTTGTTTTGTCAGTCGTGGTTCAAATGCGAGAGAGTGCAGTCGCATATCCAAGTCAATATATATATAGAGTTGCTAAAACTTTTACAAAATTAAATTTGTACTATGGCATCTATAGGAAAAAAAGGGAAGCCGTTACTTTGCCAGTCACGCGAAATTATCTACAATGTTTATATACCGTCACCGCAATATTGCAATTTTTGTCGATCTTTGAACCCACATTTAAATATGCTAAGTAGTATAACATCAGTTGCTAATGCTCAGTCAACCCCTTGTAGGAATATGGGCGTCAATATATGTATGTATATTATTTTTCCCCATCAAGCAATAATTAAATATAATTAATTACATCGTATTTTACAGCTCTATATATTCCACGTGAAATCAAAACAAAACAACAATAAAGTACTTAGTTCTAAATTCAAATGCTGATGAACAATTAATCTAATAATTGATGTACATGGAAACTAGCATTCGGTTGTATTCGGAAATACGATGATTGCCGATGTGCATTCTTTATGGCCGTTTACTGTACCTTCTCTTAGACATATTGTTACATTTCTCAATTAAACTAGCTTTCCTTTTCCTTTTCGAAATGTCTTTCCGTCATGCTTTGGTCCCATTTTTAATTATAATATTTCGCACGGTATTGGTTCACGGCACGGTAACTAAACAGACATAGCCCCGACGTGACAACGGCCGTCGGCGGACTGAGGGGAGACTGATTGCATACAAATACGCGCGCGCGCTAGCTTATATGAAAAGATCGTATACTACAATAAATTTTCAAAAATCTATCCACTATATAGAAGTATAGGTAGGTTAAAACTAAGTATGTTACTCAGAAAATTTAGTGGCTTAAATATGTCTGGTTTGCCTGTAAAATGCAACTCCCCCTTTTGAAAGAGGTATTTTTGACATGCTTTTGTATGTTACAAAAGTTAACGAATCGTGTTTCTGCTCTTACAAAATGGACTAATTGATCCCAATAATCAAGTTATCAAATGTTACTTTCATATGTTTTATGATTCCTGAGAAAAATTGAAATCCCTGCCACCAAAATTTCAAATTCGTCATCTTAAGGTATTTGTAATGTTGTCATAAAAATTATATTAAATTTAGTATCTTTACTTAAAAAGGTTAATTATCGGCCATTCTCACGAAGTATGACTGCGTCTAATTACCGCGTCTCCATACATTTAGTATGAAAACAGCGTCGCGGTAATTAGGTGACCGCAGACATACTTCGTGAGAATGGCCGATCAAACTTTAAAAGTTAATTTAAGTGGTTTAATGGGTTCAATTTAAGGTACCTACTTAACCTAAAATTGAAGAACTTCAATGCGTTCTTGTAAGACTAATTTAAGTAGAGATATACAGGCTAGACATGAGAGGGATTTCGGTGAGGGGTAGTGTCCTTAGTAGTGAACTGGGACCCTCGTATAAATAGTACTTAGGGTCTTAGGTACTCCTCGATTGTATGCCAGCGATTCAAACGGAGAGCATAGCTATTAATTGAAGGGACTATATTAGTGATACAAAGTAAATCGACTATAAAATTTGACTTACGCGAGTTACTGTTAGTGTAGGGCGAAGACATTGTTGTTTTATCATTTTAAACTGTGTTAAAATCCTGTACGTTACGTTTTATACCCCGGAACGTCAAGTTTTTGACACACGACCGCGTTGATTATTTACTTTTTAATTTCTTTCACACTACTTATTACTTACAATATAAAAAACCTCACAACGACATAAACAAATGCACGAGACACGGTCAACTAAAAAAATACTGAAATTGTTATACCTTATTTGCCTATAATATTTCAGAAGTTTCCTCAATTCCTCATGGATTTCATTATCAAAACTGGATTTTCAAAATAATGTGACCAATCTAGAAGTATAAAATTCAATCAAAAACGGTTGTTTTTTAATAGAATCATAATCGACGGAGTTGTGACGGATTAAAGAACCTCCTTTGTGGCGTATGTTAAAATAGCGGTATAGGAATAAACATTAATAGTAAAGTAAGTTCAATCCCATTTTAGGAACAATCCTATCGGTCAATTCATTAAACAGCAACTGTTTAAAAGCAGATCTCTACGTAAGTACGAGTAGTAAACATTGTAACAATGTGCATCCAAATATATCGACGTTCCCCGTGTTCACAGTAAATCATTCGATAAAGGAACAATGTGAGCCCTAGTTATCGATATACCTGAGTCAATAAAAGTAGCGGGATTGAGTTGCAGCAGGATACATTCTCGAGGGAACCGAATTTAAAGTTCACTACAGTGAAAAATAGACAACAACGCCGGCTTTACACACGATACGATATCCAAGTAGGTCATGCAGTTTCAAATTGTAATAAAAAGGTTGCTTCGATGAGGAAAAGTTCAAGATTCACACAATGCATAGCCAGTTATCGATCACGTTAAATAATTTCATTCACACGCCGTATTCACTTCCAATAAATATGTAACTGCTTTTTAATTTAATTCATAATACCGTAAACCGAGGTTACTTTGATTTGCGGGTCAACTTTGATAACAACTTCCATCCGCAACTAGAGTGCTTGTTTAAACAAGTTGAAAAACTGTTTAGCAGTTATTTTTTCATTTTTGGCAACATTTTGCTTCACCGCATAGTGATCGAGTGCGCGTGTAGTACTTACTATTATTTCGCCTAGAAGAAAATGTTAATGGTACGAACACTTTTCTTCCTGATTTCTATGGCTGAAAAACTTTGACGGTACCTATGTCAATATATATATATATATTTGATTTTTTTGTTGTCTTACGTTAATCAGGGTCTAATCGTAAGTTTAAAAAAATAACCGTACATAATATATCATGAACATCATTCAGAAGGCCATCGACAGCTTATAGAACCTGCATTTCATAGCGAGCACTACGTCTAAATGGAAATAACCATTTGCTTTGCTTGACAAACCTGTTCGGAATTGCAAATCAGAATCTCTTGTTCGCCATAAATACCTGTATTGTCTGAAAATGTTTCGGTGAAATTCAAATAAAG
Source organism: Eudemis profundana (assembly GCA_947034925.1). Taxonomy (NCBI): domain Eukaryota; kingdom Metazoa; phylum Arthropoda; class Insecta; order Lepidoptera; family Tortricidae; genus Eudemis; species Eudemis profundana. Next base: position 37,667,214 of record OX344794.1, read on the forward strand.
GCTGTTTAATGATTTTTTACCATGAAAACTAACTTTGATAAACTTTACATCAGTAAGTGGCTTATTAAAATATTAATGTACTTATAGTTTAGATGTATTTGTTTCTAACTATCTATACATACATTCTAATCCAATGATGATATAGTCATATTTAAGTATAGTTTAGAGTAGAAACAAGACGAGTAGATTTGGGCGTTACTTAATTATTTAGGTATGAATAAATTAAATAGAAATAAAACATATTAGGGCCGATACAGACGGACTGCAACCCAAGTGCAACTCCCTGCGATTTGTATGGGAACTGCATCACAACTGCACGCCGACTGTAAAATCAATACGGCCTAACAGATTTACAGGTAATAGTGAGATCAGTGGTTTATAATCTGGGAGCACGGCAGTGCCTTCGCAAAGTTAAGCAAAAAACAAAGGCACGGCCGTACCATGCTTTTCTCGAAGTCTTTCAGGCCATTTTCAACCTCCTGTAATTTTATGCTGGCTGAAGCTAGAACCCTGAATTTTTAGCGATATCGTACCCTTGGTAAAATAAAGCCGTATGTGACTTTACGTTTTAAGTGCTTTTATTACGCGAATGTTACACAAATCGTACCCTTGGTAAAATAAAGCCGCATCTGCAAAATGACGACTTTTTAGGGGAAGCGTTTAAATATTTTTGTTTCGTATAATTTACAGCATTTGTGTAACATTTGCGTAATAAAAAAGCACTTAAAACGTAAAGTCACATACGGCTTTATTTTACCAAGGGTACGATATAATTATAATAATACTTAAATATATTCTCAATAACATTCAATTTGAACGTGTAGTTTAAAAACGATTGCACGTCAAAATTCCTTAGTTTTGTTACTGACTGACTGATGATCATCATAATTCTAAGGTACTTTTAGCAGACCCACAAGCTCTAATTTTTAAACATAATTAGCTGTTAGCCTATCATGTCATGCAAAACCTACAAATATTTATTATTATTCTTAGCCTAAATGTATAAGCGAGTAGTCGCAATAAAGTTCCAGTAAAACTAATAAAAAAACCTATTTTTTTACTCTTACTTTCATTATGTGTCAAACTCTAAAGTTAAACTAAGTATGTTTGACAAATCTGCAAAGTTCACCACATCCGTTTCGACAAACATAACTAGAGTCTGTGCGGAAAGAGAATAGGATTTAGGAGGGGGGGCTGTAATGCTTTTCTACCGTATTTGCAAAAAAAAATGCCATACTGGTTAGGTTAGTTCCGTTTTTTGCCACGCCTATTCTCTTTCCGCACAGACTCTAGTAGTCGCTTAATAGTCTTAGTAAATCCGTTTTAACATAATACAGTTCAATTTCTACCTACCCAAGGACGTTCATTTCAATTTCTGGTCTTCAAGCAAGAGCAAAATGCGTCAGAGGACGCTGAATTCTGGTACGGTTTTCGTAAACACATAATGAGTCCCGACGGCGACTGTCAGTATATGTACATAACTTTATAAAGAAGTGCACAAATTAGACAGTCAATGTCCATTATCATGCGGTTCACTGATTATTTATAGAAATTAATTTCGGTAATTTTGTGGAGTTTATCAGAAGTTGTAAAAATAAAGTTCCGCATTCTTGTCATAAAATACTTTATATCACACCTGGCCATGAAGTGACTTTTTCCGCACGCTGCGCGTATGGAAAAAGCCGCTTTCTGGCCAAGTGTAGATATAAAATGATGTACACAACACGGGAGGTAATAAATAAAGCCCTCGATCGCATATTTACGTCCCTCGCTTGCAGCTCGGGCCGCAAACTCCTGCGATCTCGGCCTTCTTTGTATTACCACCCTAGTTGTGTAATGTACTAAAGATAGGTATAAATAATAAAAATAAATTACATTACAGCTGTGCGTGTACGTACCTACTTGTAAACATACCTTCTGTTTGACTTTTATTGCAGAAGTCGTTAAGTTACAAATAATGTTATAGCGTTGTAAAGCAATTCAAAATTTTTACTGTTTTTGTGTTCGGCTTTTTAAAATAGGTTATGGCATGCGGAAGTTTGTGAATCCAAAATTGTTGATACAACTTAGCTTTTACATGAGTTATCTGGTTATTTACACCTTCAAATTTAATGGTTCAGCTACAAGCTAGAACTAGTGGGGGAACATAATTTTTTTTTTCATACAGAAGCGAACAGGTGCAACTACGAGGGTACTTGAAAATGAAAACCAATAATGCTCGCACTAACTACATATTCATGTATCTATGAGCGTGTGCAGTGCCATAACTAGCCTATGCGGCCGGTGTGAGCTTCTATAAGTGTTCCTTATGAACCGAAGAAAAAGGTCCTGATTTGGTCATTTCTGCGCCCTTCCAGCGTTTGCGCCTTGGGCCTGGGCACCGCTGGTGCCGCCCTTAATACGGCACTGTGTGTCTGTGTGTTTACTCTTTCAGAGTGAGTGATGATCAAGTTGTCGCCAAGCTCGCTCCGCGCCGTGGCTGTGTGTCCGTAGTTTATGTAAATCGTGAAGGCACGCCGCCACGCGGCGGCTATTCGCTTTGTTGCCGCATTGTTAGGACACTCAAAGGCAAGATTATGAATCACGATCCCCGTGAATGCGAGGTGAAAAATACCCATTATATTTCTAAACAAAAAGTAAAAACACTACGCCGATTTGTCATTCTTCTTTCACAACAATTAAACAAAAGTTTAATACATTTCTGAAAATAAAATTTAAACAAAATATTTTATTGATTAGGTAGAAACCTAAATCTGAAACCTAAGTTAGGTCACCCAACCGGAATAGCAAAACTGGCCGCGATTTGGCTAATCGTGCGACAGAGCATCACTTGTAACTTTCGTACTATATTGTCTGGAAAAGAATAGGCCCATTTGTCGCGAGACATAGAGGACACTAGTCAGACCCCAGTGGTAGGATCTCACCAGGCAGGCTGCGTTCCTTCCCTAGATTGATAACCCAATCCGATGCACGAGAATGGAGACAGACCTACGGTGTCCTCTCCCGTTATCAGATATATTTAAACCGTTCTACTTTGTTACGTATACCAGGCCATAGTCTTACAAGCCTCGAGTATCTATTTTGTGCCAGTCATCCCCATGTCAGTATCAATCTAAGTTTAGTACAGACTGGATTAAGTATGGAATTCAATTGACATGTTTGTGCGTCTCAGGTCGATTGCAGTGTCTATCGTCAATAGCCTATTACCTACCAGTATACTTACTGTCTTGAATATATCAAGCCCATTCAGTCTGCTGGTAAATTCGCCATCGCCTATAGTTCCTATTTCTTCGTTAGGAAAAGTGCTAAAGAAGCGTATGATAGTGTATCCCATGAAAAATTATTTTCTAGCCAAACATGAGCCCAGCTTAGCACAGCCCATGCTTAAAAGATGGGAAATAGGAAGCTTTTTAGGGTCATCGCTCTTTACTCAATGATTATTTTGGCTCACCTTGCCTGCAGAAGGATGACATGTCTAGACGGCTCCCATTTTAGCTTAACGGTCTAAATGTTAAGTTTATTTTATTTGCTAGATACAAACGGGTCACTTTAAATTTAGATCTCGTTCGACGGTCTAGACGTAACCGCATTCTAGTCTGTCTATAATTGACCGCGGTTAGAGCTTACAAGCTTTACATTTCAGCGTAACGTAAGCTAAGTTCCCTGCTACGTTGTAACCTGACTAACTTAGCACTGACCTTTGGAAAAATCGTACGAAATACGATAATCGTACGATAAGTATGTACGAAGATCGAAGACTCGCTGCTTTTATAAGTTTAGGCAGTTTTGAATTTACCACATACCTAGATAAAATATCAATTAGCTTGATAACATGCAAGAACTCACATTAATAATTGACAAATTAATTTCCATCATGGTGTGCTTGGAAACGTGCACCAACTTTTGAATGGAGAGACGCAACCACGTTTACCGCCGTATTTTTTGCAAACTGGATATGCACTCGTATTTTACTGTCGGCATATACAGCGCTGCACATAAAGCGCTTTATAGCATTGCTAACTTAATTATAGACTCGTTTGTCAGTACAGGAAAGGCTATTAAAACTTTTAACGTTAGTCAGAACACACGAAATGAAACCAGAAATATACGCAAGCATGACTAAATTGGTTTCGGTTGTTTAATATTTTTTTTATTTTTTTATTTTAAGCTCTCTCAAACATGATAGGTATACAGGTAGGAAACCAATCAAAGCCAATTTACACTTCTGAACTGGACACGAGCAACTTTATCATTATTTATCTACATCCATATCATAATTTCCCTACAATATGTACAAAAACGATAAGCTAATAGTCGATATTAAGAAACCTGTACATACGTGTGGTGGCATCGTAATGATTACATTACCAGTATCGATAACCGAGACTTTAATTTCATCATTGTGCCGTACAAAGTGAAGTTAAATAATGATTATAAATAAAGATTTATCTTCTTATTATTTGTGTTTTATTCAAACTTAGGTTTTATTACCTCCTACAAGTAAGTTAATAGTACCACTAACTTGAAAATGCAGGATAATTAGTAGGTAGGTGCATATTGTAGAAAAGTTTTGTTATGCAAGTAGATACATAATTAGGCATTTAAACACTCGTGTGTTCGTTTCATAAAATGACACTCGTGTTTTAATGACTCTCATTATGCACAACTCACATAAATAACTATTACAGTTATTGCAATTTTTAATTCAGCCATGTAATTCTGGCGCCAGTATTAATTGTCATCGCAGCTAACATGTATATTACCATAAGCATGATTATAAAGATGTTGACAAAACTCAGAAAGAAAAATACGAGTAATCGGAGTATAGTACTTATTTGGCGTGGCATGATTATGACTGATGTCGGACCATAATGCCGATCGCAGGCAAAGATAGCCACCGGCAGCCGCCGTGAGCGACGGCTACGAAACATAGGGACGACGAGCAACCCATTTGGAAAGTTGGAACAAACTACTTACTTAAAAGGAGGATTCCTCACCATTTGTAAACACATTGTTAAAAATAAATAATTTTGAATTTTGAATTTTTGAACTTACAACTTAATTTATGTTATACATAGAATCTAATAAACCTCCTCACGTATGGCGCATCTATAACATTGAAAAAATATAAATTTTCCGGTATATTAGTAAAATCCTTCAACCAAAGATTTTTTTAAGGATTTTATTGGGCCGCGTCTCGACTTGCCCCAGGACCCGAATGTCCTGGATTAACTTCACTCCGGCCTTGCTCGATCTCAGCTAAGTAAGTGTCTCGCCGGAGTCTTCTTAGCTGGGCTAGGTTTAGCGAACCGGCAACTAAAACTCCCTTTACTTCGAGAGAATTTACACACTCTAGATAAGGACAGGTCCCCTTCAACCTTCCCACTGGTCCGCTGCTCACTCTGAGCAATCAGCGAAACTTCAAGGTGGCCCTGGCCTAGCGTCCTGTTTCGATTCCAGGCGCTTCGGCCCCCATCTAGTCCGACCCTCTCAAGGTGGCCCTGGCTTAGCGACCTGGTTCAATCCCAGGCGCCCCGACCCCTGCCTAGTCGGACCCTCTCAAGGTGGTCCGATTTTTGCAACAGTCAGTAAGACATGCAAGATTTTCAGGCTTCAAAACAAAAAAAAACGGATTTTATAATAATAATAATAAATAAATCAATATTAGGGGACAAAATCTTACACCAATCGAACTAGTCCCATAGTATGCTCAATAAGGCTTGTGTTATGGATACTAGATAAATACAAATACTTAAATACATAGAAAACGTCCAAGACTCAGAAATAAATATCATCACACAAATAATATTTGCTCTTACCGGGATTCGAACCCAGGACCATCAGCTTCGTAGGCAGAGTCACCGCTAGACTAAACCGGTCGTCCTATGTCGGTCGTATTATGTTGGTGGATATTATGAAATCAGAAGGAAAATTATGATATTTATGCCACACCTGGCCATAAAGTGACAGTGAAAAAGCCGCTTTCTGGCTAAGTGTAGACATAAAATGATGTAAACAACACGGAAGGTAATAAAGAAAGCCCTCGATCGCATATTTACGTCCCTCGCTTGCAGCTCGGGCCGCAAACATCTGCGATCTCGGGCTTTCTTTGCATTACCAACCTAGTTGTGTAGTATACTATTTGCACTGCACTACTCGGAAAAATAGTAATAGGTGGACGGTATCGGGAGCGCAAAACGGCGCAATCCTGTAGGCTTATGATGCTACGCTTTGTCACGCGATAAATAAAATAATAAAGCACCCGTCACATTCTGACAATATGTGTGTGAGAGTGACGGATGCTTTAGCATTTATTTATCACGCGACAAAGCGTAGCATCATAACCCTACTGGACAGCGAGCAACATTCCACCGTGCGTCATGTATACTATGTGTGTAATTTACTATAATGTATTTTATTAGCTTTAACTTTTGATTTAAAAGAGAATTTTTGTAGATATAAATCCGTTCGTCCTCTTTCTGGAGCAGCCCGCGTCTAGAACCAATTAAGTGAATAATAATTTTTACGCAGCGGTTTCGCGGCCCATTACGACTTTCTGGAAAGGAAAAATATTTTAAATGATTGCATTTTTACAACTTCCTCCTCTGTTAAATGAATATTTAATTTATTGTGTAGGTTTTAGAGCGCCGTGAAGGGGCATGTAAATTCAAATGAGATCATTTGACCCTTGTTACAAGGTAAAGAGTAAGATGTAGCGACGATGCTGACGGAATTAATGGCTGTGATTCCACAACAAGAGCAACTGAAAATATTTTTCAGACTAAATTGCCGTAAATAAAAGAACCTATTCATTGGTTGAAAAAAATAGCGCTTCACGACCACTCTTGACATTGACGAACACGGTTCACTAAGATACAGCATTTAAAATGTCCAACATAAATATTTTCCAGCGAGTACTGGTAATTGTATTGTGGGTAAATAAACAAATTTGGTAACCCTTTTCAATTTCACTCATACGTACGTAGCTTAATTAGCGAAAGAACAGTCATCCTTAGATAATTCCTATGCCTCGCAAAAAAGAGTAGAAATTAATAGGGGCGCCACTATCGCCAATATGGCAACACGAATAGCACGACCTACAGATATTGATACTTCGGTCATGCACGGATTTAATTTTCTCGTATGTTTTTCCTGCTTACCACGTCGGCGCACTTGCTCCGGCCAGGCGTACGTCACTCCGTGATTTTGTTTCGCGGTCATTATTATTATTCCTTGCCTAATGCATTAGGCAAGCCCAGGGCTGCGCAAGAATTCGAATCGTCATGCGAAAAGATATTGAATTGCGGAAGGTTGCCGCAATACAGACACTTATTCGGATTAGGTACACACTTTTCGGGCTTCCACGTTATATAACGTCACGCAAATATTTTTTGTAACTGCCTCTAATTCACCAGGAAATTCAAGCTACAATTATAATTTTATTTTTGTCGACAATTCTAGGGGTGGGCGTGTCGACCAGAAAGAGCGCGCGCTATGAGTTAGAACGAGAAGGTAAGATTCGGCGCATTTTTATGACCCGAATATGGGTATTGTTAGACAGTGCGAGTTCTGTAAAATAAAAAAGCCTTTTATTCCTTGCAAGACAAATAGTACACATCATTAAACATTTCAATAATAAAACTAAAAAATCTATTAAATTGAATTTGACATATGTAAATTGGAAACATTAATGTTTCCAATTTACTTTGTTACGATTATATATGCAAATTGAATTTAAAGTACGAGCAAACATTTTGACATATTACGTTTTTAAACACATTATATACTTACATTAAGTTTGAGTGCATTAAAATATACAATCATTATTCATTTAGTATGTCAATAAGTTAGATATATTATTTTAGTATTATTATTTAAAGTATTAAAAAAATAAAAAATAAATCATTAAATATAAATAATTCTAAAATTAATTATTTTGCAAGAACCCCTCTTCTGTGAAGGTGAAGGCCTCCTCCAGAGACGACCAGTGTTCTCTGTCTTTGGCATCATTCATCCATCTTTTACCAGAAAATTGTATGACGTTGAGTTCTTTACGTAGTACTAATACTTATTCTGTGCCCCGACTGACTTATGTCAAATATTTTAGAGCGATTTTCCTTGACAGATTCCATTGTTATCAGAAACGGGATGTTATTTGGTGGAAAAATGTCTTAAGTTTTCATTCTTTATCCAAGTTCGAGTAAGACTACTAGTATAAACTAATCTATAGTTTAGGCAACTTAATACTTAGTTACATTTTAGAATACATTGGATCTCTCCTATAAGCAAGTTGAAAATGCTGTTGAACGGAACCCGACTTGCGCTTAGCTAATTTATATCTAAGCGGTTAAAAGCAACACTTTAGCTGCGCCGGTAAACGCTGTAATGAGATACATTTCAGGCACGAGACATGAAAATAATTTAACTAACGAAGTTCGTTTAACAGACGTATTATTGGCCATTGTAACCCCTTACATCAACTCTTCTTAGTACCTAAAGTTCTTATCTAATTCCGTTGGATGTTTGTTCCGCGTTTCGAGTAATTACAAATCTAACAGCATTTAATATCGGTGGAGCTAGCTGCCCTGGTAAGAACTTAATTAATATTGAACTATATCTAAGATTACGAAGCGAACGAACAATAGGGACTGATTGAAACCTTGAAAGTTGAAAAAAAAAGGAAAGGTTTTTCAAACACTTCCTCATTTTTTGCGACATTTTATTATTGCATTGAAAGTGGATGAAAATCATCCTTCAAAGAGAATCGGAAAGACATACCTACAGACAGTAAAGAAAACATACCTACCACGGTCATACAAACTTCAAAGTTAAACCTACTCGTATACAAAAATATCCGCGATTTTTTTTTCTTGCATTCCGGTAAAATGGCTTTGTATTATAAAGTGGCTCTTGATGTAGATCTCAGTAGTCTTTCAATCCCCATGGCTCCGTCAATTAAAACATAATCGATATAATTATCGAACCTGCGCAAAAAATTCACGAGAATCTGTTGAGAAATGCGACCTGTAAAGGAGAACAGCGGGACATCCGGACAGACAGACTAACGAAAGCATTTTTACACAAGCTGCAACGCAAACGCTTTGCTCGTGTTTCGTGCTCACTGGACCATATTTTGGCCCATTATAGAAGAATACTTGACGTAACTAAGCATTATTAATTAAAACAGAGAAAAACCCTTTACAAGGCCAAATGGAACCAGGAAATGAAAGTAACTAGGTACCTACTACCTATTTTACATATTTTATAACCGTTACTACTATTGATCATGTAGTAACCGATTTTTTTTCAACTTTGAGCGTTACAAAACTGTAACTTTCGTTGAAACAATTGCGCCATTTTATTAGCAACATAGTGCTGTCGACTGAAACAGAAATCAGTTTTATATACTCTGGTGTCGTATACTTGGTGGCCTGTCAGTACGCAGGCTGCGGGTCTCATGTCTTTGGAAGATTGGCATTCACTTACGCAGTTCCCGCCTCTCCTCCAGACCCTTAAGGCTCTCACGTACACAAAACCTTATTTAATTCCTTAACAAATTGCTTTATGCAATTGACAACATTTCAAATTATATGAAGTGGGCTAAATCGAAAACCATTTCGGCAAATATGCTTCCCGTATGTAACGAGGCAGTTATTTTATTTTTTTACCCGTTAATTTCCAAGATAATCGCGAAAAACTGTAAACCGGAAATGTGACGTAGATAGTACGTACATAGACAATAGACCAAAGACAAAACTAAATCTATCATTTTTTTCATGTATCCGGTTGTCACACTCTGTCAAAAGTTTTCAAATGACATTGTCAGTTCTTACATTTCGGTGTTAACGACTATTCTTATTTTACGATATTACTCTCGCTCCACTTGAAATACTTGACGACTTGGCTTTTATAACGGACACTGCTGCTTCTTTTCACGCTTACATCGCAATAAAAAAGGATATCGCTGCTTCTTTAAACGAAAATTTGGCACTTGTATTTGGACTTATTGAACCTCATAAAAATGAAGACCTCAGATGGATTTGTGCAAGCATTTAGTACCAACTTGCCATGGGTTGATACTGCCATGATGTTAGAGTTCATAAAAACGGACGATAAATATAATTTGGCTGGGATACGAGGTGCAAAAGCTGCCTTATCGTCTCGAACTTCGTATAGTGCCGCTTCGTACCGTATAGATAGTTTCTACCCCATATTGCTTTACATATACCTGTATCTGTATATGAAACTAATAACAATAACATTATCCTAAGAAATAAAACTGTAAGGCTTAGTGCGAGTATATTTATTTTCCAAATATATAAGTTTGTGGTTCCAAATTACAATGTGTTGTTTTGTCTTTTGTCGCTACCTTAACTAGTATGTTTTGGGTTGTCATAATAGGGCAGCACATTACGAGTACACCTCAGGATGCAGAAGATGGTGTAGGTTCATCATGAGAGGTTGACGGTGCTGCCTGGTTTTCTTCTTTTAACGGTCTTCTTGTGAGTGATGCTGGAAGACGAGGTTTCAGTTTTGCATTGACATTCATGACTTTCCAATATCTATAGTTTTCCATGTCTTTCTCCAACTGTGAAATGACAAATAGGTATAATAAGCATAAGCCTGAACACTGTGAGGGTGATTTCAATGCACACTGCAAGAATTTGTAAGTGCAAGTGCCAATAACTATTTAAGAAAGTCCTATATAAACAAGGTTATATTAGCTAATTAAGTTAAATATCACAACACATGAGTACGTACAGTAAACTTTATCAGTAAATAGTCCACTGCCAATCTAATACAAAGGTGGGCTAGGTTAAGTATATTATTCGGTTGTACTTACATCGAGATGATCTTCACAGATGAATAACTTCCTTTTAGGAACACGATCTAGCCCCGCCGCTCGACACCATGCCTCATTTTGCCCAGCAGGGACACAAAAAAAATTTTTTTGTGGTGTCAGTCTTGTGTTATTACTATACGTTCTTATAAAACAGTTTTTAGTTTCTTTTGATGCCATGTTTTCGTTTTTACTTGTAATTTTATTGAAGAAAATTTGTGTTGACAATTATATGACAATGACGTAAACCTCAAATCAATCAACCGTCACGACCCATTTTTTTTTAAAGCAAGGGGCAAAGGAAAATGCGTACTCGTGACGTCATATGTCGTTTACGACCTTTCAAACATTCGCTATTTTTTCACTTAATATTTTTGAATGAAAAATTGCTTTTCTGGGAAATTAAAAAAACACGTATACCTTAGAATTTGATTTTTTTTCAATACATAACATAAAATAGCCCACTTGAAAAAATGAAATGTTGTCAATTATTGCAAGGCCTTACAACTATGTCCTTATCGACAATATCGTCATATTTTCGCTGTTCCCTAACTATATGTAGGTACTCATACTTGTTTAGTATGAACTAGGGGATGCCCGCGACTTCATTCACGGAGACAAATTATGTGTTAAATGTCTTCGCCATTGTCGAGTAAAAAGTAAAACGTTGTCGAGTAAAACTACTATCTGATCAAGAGTTTTCGTACTTGAGGTAAGGAAAACAAAGAATAATATTGTACCTACACATCAATAGAAAAACTTTAAACTGTTAACCTATATCCCAATTTAATGCTCTTAATTAATGAGTAAAATTTTATTCAGTTTCGCGTGATGACAAATTTTACGAGGCTGCAAGTATTTTAAACTCAAGCGGCAGATTACTTTTAACGACTGCAATTAAATTGCCAAATTAATTTGGCTTTCTCTTGGCTGGCCGTTTTATTCTAATTATTGGTAATAATAAGGGCGATCGCCCTTATACGTTTTTTGTTATGGTCAGATTCAAGGGAGTAAAACTCATAATGGCAAAACATAAGGCCTTAAAAAGTCTTTGGCCCTTAAAACTGTATGTTTATGGCTTTATGACTCTGCAATAAGCGTTTTTTCTTTGCGATTTTCATTTTAGTAACAGCTTGACAGCCATTTTATTGAAAAAAAACGATAAGTTATTGATTTATTTTATACTAGCTTATGCCCGCGACTTCATCTGCGGTGTAAATTATAATTAGGCAATTAATCTTTGTAAATAGTTTCTGATGTTCATAAACTTGTAATTAAGCAAAACCCTCAAATATTGGGCCCAAAACTGCACAATGCACATTTACCGCGAAAATCAATTCTGTAGTCCATTTAAGGATTATTTCCAAAAAAGAGTTTGAAACCTTTTACTTAAAATATTGTACGGTCCCTAAACAAATTTTCAACCCCCACCTACTCAACCCTGTTGTTTTTCAGTGTTATTTAAGCATTCCGAAATGAACTTTAATTTTTCTTTAAGACCAAAAAAAAATATTAAAAAAAATTCAAATGTGTGATCTCATAACCATAACTTTTATATATTGTTTGTTTATTTATTCTGTGTTATGATAATTTAGTATTTTCCAATCCATTTATGTATATTGTAAAATTCAACATTAGTCCACATCCCCATTGTTAAATATTCTTTTAATTTCAAAGAACGGAAGGATATTGCAATGTTTTAGTAGAAAAATGATCTTTGACCTGTTTTCTTGCAGAACTATGCATACCGTACATTAAATTAATATAGGCTAAGTAATACTGTTTGTTGCATTAAGTAAGTATAATGTTTGACAAAACATGACTGACCCTTCTTAGCAGTGGTCTCCTCTTTTAAAAAGCCGATAAACTCTGACAAGTAAAAGTGCCCTTGCGGTTTACTTGCAGAATAAAGTTCATTGTTTCATTATTATTTCAATTGGCACTCGCATCTTACCCTACTAATAACCGAAACACCATTATACGAGTAAATTGGAAGGTAGCACAAATATTTGTCTTACATTATCTTACATTACTTTGGTCTTTCGCTGGGAAATGGTGATGATTGTGTAGGTACACAAGTAAAAATCGGTCCCGGTGGCTGTGAAGCCAAACAGTGATAGTAGCAGAGAGAGTAATAATACAGAGTCCAATATTTCTCAAAAGACCGCTACGGTTCGGCGCGTGCGAGGCATTTTACATTTTTCCTGGCAGGATTTTCTTTGAGGCAATGTCAACAATTTCCATCATGGTTTGAAGTATTTGTATTAATCCACGAAAATAAATTGGCCGGACTGTTTTTAATTATTTATCTGTTTATCTCATATTTGACATTATATTTATAGGTACTTGAAAAACCAGAAAGTAGGCCAAGTTGTTCCCAAAAGTGCCCTTTCATTTTGCTTGTCGCTCTTTTCGTGCTATGAGTGAACGTGAGTACCTTTCTTTAAATATCTAGCTAAAGTTAGGCCCCAGTTAGACGGGGTGAGAACTCGCGAGTTTCATTACATTGCGGGCTACCTCAGTCTGTACATATACATGATCTGGTATATTTTTCTATTCTCTGCTAATTTCGAGGCAGCAATTATTTTTTTAATAATTTATTATGTTATACAAATACAATTAAAACATAGGTGGTTTAGCTTTAGTTTTAGGTTTAGTATAATTATTTCAGTTTAGGATAATTAATCGTTTACTGAGTTGATCAAAATAAACTACGTATCAAATTAAAAATTAAAAGAAAATCAAACTTAAATATGGTCGGGTAACAACCAAAATTTACTTACTAACAACATTGAAATTATTGGAATATAAACCGTGCTCTTAGTGTAATAAAGTTGATTGTTACGTTAATTTTTTTAACGTAATTAGTGAGTGTTGGTTGTGACCCAACGATATATGAGCGTGAGTGAGTTTTTTCGATAAATATTTTGAGGTGCTTATAATCTTTTGAACAATGTCTTCCGAAAATCTTTAGTAGGTTTCTGACTCTTAACTTACAAGTTTTTAAATGTCCAACGAGCGCTTTGATATTTTATTAAATTGCCTTTTCACCAAGGCCAATATTTCTTAATTGACTTCAGTTTAGGGCAGCGGTCGGCAACCTTTTAGCAGCCAAGGGCCACATAGTAGCTAACGAAGTTGACGCGGGCCACACTTTGTTAGTAATTTGTGACTTTATACGATTCTGAATATAACGACCTTTACATACAAAATAGCCAGGGAGGCTCGCGGGCCGCGGGCCGCGGGTTGCCGACCGCTGGTTTAGGGCATTTAGGAAGCATTTTCTACTTCGGTCATTTTACCTTTTTGGCTGAAAATTCCTCCTATAGAAAACCCACTTTTAGTGCTTCGAGTAGAGAGTCATCCTGGCTTTTCTGAGTAGAACCCAGTTATGTAACTATTTGGTAAGATGATATTCTGAAAAACTTATAATGGCTGGTGAAAGTGTAGAAACTATTGAAGTCCGAAACCGGGCGAAGATTTCAAATAACGTTGTTCAAGAAAATATAAGGACTATGGCATATGTAACGCGACAACTCACACTCACAGTCATGCTCATACATTTTATTTATTGTTTTATATTGTAAGTAGTATTATATCTACAGATTATTAAAAAAAAGGTGCTGCCCCAAAATTATCAGGTAATACAAAAATATGTCAGATCATGCATGACCAGATTTAATCGTGTACACACTTAGGTACAATGAGTACAGTTGATGGATTAATCGCCGCAATGAAATGAAAATCGCATACGGTTCTCGCCCCGTTTAAATGGGGTCTTAAAGCGTATTTTACAAGGGACTATAGTCACGAACAACCACTATGATATATAATAATGCGAAATATTAAGCAGCTAAACATGATTACAAATGCATGTAATTTCAAAAAAGAACATCACGCAATGAGGAAAGTTGGCGTGAACGTATGCCACAGGGGAAATAACATACAGCAACTCGATCTCAGAAAATTATCTTCGGCAGCCGCGACGCTGAAACAACACTCATGAGATTGTTATCTTGTATTCAAAATAAATACAATACGCACACACAAACACTTTATGTAAGGTAACGCGCGCCTATTACCGGGGGTATCAAAATCGGCGCCCATTACCGCGGCATTTCAAAATATGTGTTTTATAAGCAAGCCGTTCGTTTTACAATAAAACATATTTATACAAAAGTGAACCTTATCTAGTTGACTAACAGACCTATTTATGCAAGTGTGTGTGATTGTAACAACAAGCTCGCAATACGTCAGTTCCCGCGACGGCTGCGTAGGAAGTGGTAGTGTAGTACAAACGCGTCACGTCACATGTGAGTGTACCCGAACCTTATTTATTAGTTTACGTAATAGCTAGCACTATTGAACGAATGCTACGACTGTTTAATGGTTGTTTATAGTTTTGTGCACAACTTGTTCGTGAAGTTTATATTTTATTTGGCCTGGAAATGCGTTTAAGGCCCGGTAGGACCTGGCTCGTCGCGATATTGAGGGGGTGAAGCAGGGGCACTGTGCGCGGGGCCCCGAGCGCGCGGGGCGGCGGCGGGCGCCCGCTTGCCGTAATAACTCCGCGCCACAGCTTAGCTTTATAAATTCACTGACAGATCGTTCGTGCGTATTGTCTCACGTTTATTTTTTTACATCCTTTCATTGAACTTGCAATGTAACTATGTTTGTTCGAGTGGAATCTTGTAACTCAATTTTGAAGCAGGCATCTTCAACCAATTGAGCTGAAATTTTGCAACAATATGTAATAATCAGATGAAAATGCAATATTATTGTGACATGACAGCTGATCTGATCATGTAGCCTGATAGTAGTCATAGGATCAACTTAATAGGCTACTTGACAGTGTGAAAAATAATGGAAGAATTATGGAGGTAGTTAAAAAAAATATTTGCATGAAGTTATATAACTGTTTTGATACACGTCGTCATACATACTTCTTACATACTTACATACATACATACCGGTCAAACACATAAGCGTCCTTTGGGCTTCGCCGCAGTCGGGTAACATACATACTTACATACATACGGGTCAAACACATAACCCTCCTTTGGGCTTCATAGGTTACGCACACAGGGGCTGCCGGATGTCAGCGCAGCCCTGAGCTTGCCTAATGCATTAGGCAAGGAATAATAATAATTACCGCGAAACAAAATCGCGGAGTGAGATATGCCTGGCCAAGTGTAGACATAAAATGCACAACATGGGAGGTAATAGAAAGCCTTCCATCGCATATTTACGTCCCTCGCTTGCAGCTCGGGCCGCAAACTTCTGCGATCTCGGCCTTTCTTTGTATTACCACCCTAGTTGTGAATGTACTATTCTAAGGTCACCTTTCGGCTCCATCACAGACCGCTTCTTACCTACTCTACTGATAAAAGTTCATACATAGTGTTTAGTTACACTATATAGTTCATATGTAGAAAGTACATACATTGTAACAAACGGTGCAACATTTGCACAGTCCGATTTGTCCTAAGTAGAAAACAAGTATCTTCCCTAAAGATGTACCTTTTTAATATAATATTTATTTAATAAATAAATAAAAGCACCCTCGATAAATACTTCATTCGCTAGAAAACAATAATTCTCGGGAAAATAAGTTCCTGTCAAGAAAGTGTTTTTTATTATCGACTGTATTCTTTTTTGTATAATCGCAAACTGCACGTCAAAAGAAATCAAATAAGTTCAAACTACCCAAATTGCACTGTATGTATATTAATGTAAAGTTAATAAATGCGTGTAATATAAAAAATGACATTAAACTTATAAAATATTAATTTATTACCGAATTTTTCAATAACATAATTGTCATCATATGAAAATTGTAATCAATCATAAGCGTCATAGAAATACAAACTACCGATTTTGATATTTGGTCGAAGTGAACCATCTGGTACGATTTGCTTATATAACTTACGGAAGTACAATTTTGTATAACGAATTATGCATGTTTTCTTACCCTATTCTCTCTCTAGATTGATGTTGTGCTTACTGTTATTTTTTATTTATTTTATAAACGATTTTACAACAATTACTGACATGTTTTATGCCCAGAAAGGCGCGGAGAAAACACGACACAGGTCCGACGTTGGCAGAAGCCTTATCAATACTAGCGGGGTGACGGGCGTCGCGGTAGGTCCACTAGGGTCGGGCGGAATGCAGATTATTGCAGATTATCTTCGATTTCTAACATAATAGTATAAGTTATCAACCCAAACATGAGAGGAAGCCCTGCATGACTGTGAAATCATGATTGTCAGGTATTAATTTTGTCAGAAAAGGTAACTGGTAAAGAACAAAATGAAAAAACTACTTTATTTTATAGTGTTTTCACGCTACTCTTCTATCGAGCGAAGTGTTCGCTATCGTGTTCTAGGTGAGAGGAAGCCCTAGATACAGTTCTGAATATTATTATATATGTTTTACAGTGACCTACGAGTCAAATAAGTGGTCTAAAAATGATTTGGAAACTAGGCTTCCGCGCCCGATTCTCGTACCACCTCGCCTTAAATTAGAAAATAAAATACAGCGGTGATAGACGCCATTTTTGGTTGGGAAAATTAATACCGTGGTATACCACGGTAATAGGCAAGATGATAATTTGATTCATTTTGCTTTATCTTCTCTATATATTGACGGTTACATGATCTCTTACAGTTATTTAAATTTTGATCTATTGACTCTACTAAATACTCTCTTGAACTATTTTGGTATGGAATATATTAAAGAAACCCTTAATTTCTAACCAAAACTTCAGTACTGAATCTGCAGTTTCTATGGATATCCTGATTTTGTCATGTCGTTTAAATATTGTAATAATTAACTATATTTACATACCAGCTTTTTGATTTTGGTTTTATAGCAAGCTTATAAAAACTATGTTTAATTTGTAATGAAATTGCAACTATACCCAAAAGTTCTTATGGGTCGGAATTAGATTTTACTAAAATCCAAACGAAGTCTATTACCGATGATACAATCACATGACACTCGGTAATAGAATATATGGGTATCTTTAGCGACCCATTCAATATTTGTTTGGGTCGGTGATAGATATAACAGGAGGACCTATTACCGAGTGACATTTCAATCTTCTCTTAAAATAAATCATACCATAACATTTTGTTTTGATTTCCAAAAACCTTGATGTACTTACTTACAAGTAGGTATAATAATAATGTACGGAACCAAAATCATAAATATTATTTAACCCTCGGTATTGGGTGCTAAATTGTGTATCAGTTTACTATTACCGATGGTAAAAAATGCTGCTTTTTGTACCCTCGGTATTAGAAGCTAAATTCGCGGTAATAGAATTACATCCTATCCATTACCACGGTAATAGAAGATTCTGGTTTCAATAATTATTTTGTCAATCATAATAAAATAAAATAAGTTCAAAAAGTAGCGATTCGGAAAATTTAATAGACACTCTAAAATAAAAAAAATAATCTCGGGCGTTAAGGAGCATTTATTGGAATTATTTGAAAACTACCTAAATACCACGGTAATAGGCGCCGTTACCTTAGTTAACGCAAATGTACTGCGCGTGCATTGGAGAAAGGGTCTGAAACGAAACATTAAGCAGTCGCTGTATTGATTGTGAGCTCCACTTGTGGTAACGCGACGCGTTTAGTTATAGTAACCTTGCCAACAAAGCTGGTTGCTTAGTACCTAGTCTATTCATCTATCAATATGTGGTACCTATATGTATGTCACCGCCAACTGGTTTAGTTAGCCCTTTGGTTAGCTGCCTAGCCTTTTCATTAAACATACTCCTTATTTTAGATTAGGTTTGTTAGTCAGCTTGTGTCCCTCAGATCAGAAAAAGAAGAAGGGCTTCGTCGACCTACTGGCGGGTCATAGTTTAGTGAAAATACTAGGCAGTTAACGAAATGGCTAACTAAACCAGTTGGCTGCGACATGTATATGTCACCTGTTAAGTACACCTACAGGAAACACATCTTCATTTTCATAGCCATTTCGTCGCCACTTTTTCTCTGATGATGTGCCGCTATCTTTTTCTAATAGCGGCCATATGTAGAGCATAATGTACTGTAGTTTCATCGAGAGCTGGACAAATTTGATCAGATTGACGAGTTTGATATTCCTGCCTCTTGGTCGCTTGCCTTCAAATTTTCCAGTACCATACACACTATATACTACACTATAGGCTATGTGCCATACATTAGGCAGGTCGCTAAAGTGTTCCAATACTCTGTGAAGCCAAATAACGGACAATCGAGATTGGATCATGAAGTTAGCTAGGATCTAAACAATGGTGCGCTGAGTTGTCTAACGATGAGTTGTGTTCAGCAGAAATATTAATTTCTTGTTCAGAATCCCTTTTCCGTTTTCCTAAACCTTTTCATTCTCCATTTCAAATGCTTCCTCCACTCTGTATTAGTGTCCACGTCCACGTCTCAGTCGCATATAAAATTTATATTCTGAACCAATAGAAACTGACACTCTTAGGTGCATTGTATTATCCCTAAACAGAAAGACAAAGACTTGGTTTTAAAAAAATATCTATCGATCTATTTTATACCTTTAGA
Organism: Eudemis profundana; assembly: GCA_947034925.1. Taxonomy (NCBI): domain Eukaryota; kingdom Metazoa; phylum Arthropoda; class Insecta; order Lepidoptera; family Tortricidae; genus Eudemis; species Eudemis profundana. The sequence goes on from OX344794.1 coordinate 37,686,621, forward strand.
TTTTTAGTTATAAGAATTATGCAGCATTTTTATTTGTTGTAAAAAACCAAAGAATATACATATTCATTTTATGTAGGTTATTAATGTATTGCTATATTTGCATCAACAGGTACAAAAAGTCTCTAAAGTCACAATAAACGCGCAATGGGGTCTTTAAGGTCGGCGCCATCTATAAGCATCATTCGAAACGTTTTCTGATAAAATTATATATTTACTCGTATTAGCCTTTTTGAGAGTTCTCACGTCATTTCGCGCAAATAAAATGTATCAAGCTATACAATAAAACACATTTCAATCCCAAAGTGCGCGCCACGGCGCCCTGGTGCGCCGTAGAAAGTAAAGAGTGGCGCCGTGAGTCGATCCTGTATCATTATCTAAAACCACAAATATTCGCGTGTACCTATAAGGCAACAATACCTATTTTGAGCGAACTAGGGTAGGGCGCCGTGACGAAGTACTAAACTTATAAGTGCGCCACGGGCTGAAAAAGATTGGAAACCCCTGCCTTAAGACGTCGTCACCGTTGCGCTGCGTGTACGCAGTGCGCACAGCACACACATTAAAGATATAGAACATTACACAACTAGGGTGGTAATACAAAGAGAGGCCGAGATCGCAGAAGTTTGCGGCCCGAGCTGCAAGCGAGGGACGTAAATATGCGATCGAGGGCTTTCTTTGTTACCTCCCGTGTTGTGTGCATCATTTTATGTCTACACTTGGCCAGAAAGCGGCTTTTTTCGTACACGCAGCGTGCGGAAAAAGCCACTTTATGGCCAGGTGTGGCATAAAATAATTTTAGAGGCATATTTAAGAGGTAGAGTCTAGGTAAAATTTAACGTAAAAGGATATTTGATGTTTTATTATTTTTCTACATGGCTAATCCATCATATCCACAAAATATTACAGGTCACTAAAAATGCGACTAAGACTACATTATTGACTGCCAGCAAATTTCATATTTTGTATAAAGAAGTTCTAATGGAGAACAATTTTAATTGCTTGCATTGGATTGCTTTTAGTCACCAGTTCGATATAGACACGGGATTGTGCCTCGTACGTATAAGCAGTAACTGTAACGAAATGTAAATTGGGATTGAGTTGTCCATTGCGTTTTATTTTATCTCAGTACAGCGACAATCTCCTTTTTCAAATTGTATGTATTATTTTATTTTTAAGTATTGTTGCGTATAATCATTTGGTTCTCTTAAATATCAAGACAAAGGAAAAAAAAATGACGGTGCTTATAAATAAGCGAAGAATAGAAACAAGACATATGTTTGCTAAAAATCAATAACGGTAGAAAAAGAAGTAAGTCAGAACAGGCCCAAAGTGACATCGTTATAATTTAAAAATATGGTTGAAGTGTCGATTTCATCGGAAACCCAATTAAGATTCTCCAAGAGTTTCAAGCATACTTACCTAAGGCTGTAATTAGCTTAAAGCCTTGTTGGCGATTCGCCAACATTTCCGATATATTGTGAGAGTCACTGGACTTGGCTGATTGTTATTTACGTGATGCCTTGTTTTTGAAGCGGTTCTCTAACCTCATTCAGACATTTTCACGATTAATTTGGTTTCTTAATGTAATGTAATAAAGTGGATGGAATGCAGATATCGGTTGTATTAACACTTTCAACACCGGGAACTCCGTGGCGTTATGCTCGTAGCAAGTTTTCACTACATCTCCCATTTTATCGGCCACGAGCGTAGCGCTACGAAAGTGTTAACATCTAAAATAAATATGACATAAATGCACGTACAGTCAAGGAATTAAATTTCCAACCCACCTAAGGTCCAATGTCGTATAGCATACTGTCATCATAAGAGCTAGCTAGAGTACGACGTTACTTTGACATATCACACGCATTGTTTTGTGTCAGTAACTAGGTAACAGATTAACAACGTTGACATGGTGAACTGAAATTTGGAAAGTCAAGGCACTACCAAAAAAGGAAGACAACCGCGGAATCGAAATTCGAAGAACGTCCATCTTTCTCGCTCTTGCAATATTCGAATGAAAGGAACGCAGATAACGAAATTTAGATTATCGACGTTTGCGGTAGACTTTCCGGAGTCTGGATTCGGAATTATTTTAAAATTTTCTCGATTGACAGCACTGACACCAACTGACACGTATTCGTAATTAGATGAGCAAATGACTTCGCAAAGAGGTTATCTGTAATGTGCAGGCAGTGACAAATAATACGTAATGACATTTAAATACTATTACTGAAATAGAAATTTCGACCTTAATGCATCGTGAATGCTTAACAACATTTCAATGAAACGGGTAGGAAATTAAATTCCTAGACTGTACATACTTAAATCACTGAACAAGTAATCGTACTACGTACAGAAGTTTATCTTTCTAAAAAACAGACGTTCGGGTCCTACCACCGGACGGTATACACTGGATCCGACCGTCTCTCTCTATCGCATAACGCGTGCTCTTTCTCGCCACTGGCTAAGCCTCTCCGGAAGGGAAAAATTGTTGTCATTGTAAATAAGTTTCACTATGCTGTGACGTAGTGAAGTTCACACGACGTCCTCAACTTTCACGAAGAGAACACACCTTATTTTTTTATTACCATGGTAAGATGGAACATACATTTAGTCAACATCAACGGTAGATGGAAATTTGAGTACTTTTTCAGAACCGACTGAGAGTAAAAGGAATTCTAAAAAGACAACGTTGTAAAATGGTCAGACACTTGTACGCTGTCTACCGATTATCCGTAAATATACCCACTAACCAAGTGTTCTCGGGTTAGCAAAGAAACTAGACTAACCTCGATTATTAACAGTTCGTTTACTTTAGAAGTTGTTCGGCTGTGGAATGCTCTCTCGGTTCATGTAAGTGTTCAACTGTTCAGCCATGATAGGGATGCTCTTGGTTTTTTATGCATTTACCTTAAACTTGAAATAAATGGTCACGTGTATTACCTATAATAATAAGTAACTTAATGTCATAGGTACTTCTCAATTTTAAAAGTTGAAACTACTACAAATTGTTCGTATTGTTTTTCGGTCTCTCAGTTTGTTTTTTTTTATTTGCGCATCATGTAAAAACTGCCCAACTGAAATTTCAATGAAATTTTGTGAATCGCTTAATTAAGACCCAATTAAAATAAAGGATATTTTTTCCGACTACAGCGAAGAAAAAAAGGGATATTTAACTTATTTACCTCCGGGAACAAAGACGCAGGCATCCTGTTTCTCCGTCGTTTCCTCGTTACTGAGGATCATGGCCAACTTGTAGTGTCTCACCACATAACGCGTTCATAAGGCCACATGGGCTGGCCTCTGCACGGTACCACAAGCCTTCTTCGTGGTGTCAGACCACGACCACCTTGTCCTTGAACAATTCGCCTGTTGACTTGTTTTTTTTCTGTCGTAAATCAATTCTACTATTTGTGAGGAACAAATATCTATATGACACCTAATACATTTGTATAAGTATAACAGCCACAAATTGTAATCAAAAGTAGCAGATCGCACTGAGCATTGAAAACGCTCTATACAAAAAGGGAGGAACCTATGACTTCATCGGTTCCATCGCTGTACTAAGTTATATGAAAAAAATTGCATTTTGCCATTTTGAGCACGAAAAAGTGCGTTTAAGCACATAGGTGTCCTACATTTATTTTTTCAGTGTTATTTAAGCATTCCGAAATTGGCTTTAATTTTTCTTCAAGACGATAAAAAAATATCTTTTTTTTTTTAAACTTTCTTGTCTCATAACTTTATATTTTTCATACATTTTTGGTTTATTTCTTTTGTGTTATGATAATTTAGTATTTTCCAATCCATGTGACAATATTTTGTTGTAAAATTCAACATTAGTCAACATCCGAATTACTCTGTGTTACAACTCTTTTGCTTACAGTATTGTAACGTAAGTACTATTAATCAAGTAATAGCATACTCAGTTACAATTCTCACTAAATATTATTAATCACAAAAACTCAACACTATTAATCAAATTAAAATCTTAATCACTGTTTGTACAAGCTTGGTGGTGTAGCTGTGTGTTTTGATTGTTTGTTGAGCGATTATATACAGGAATTGCGGGTTATACCATATAGTATTATTATATTATATTAAGGGTATAGATAAAATTGCCTAGACTCTTTCGGCTTTTACTCTACAAAAATATTTTTCAGTGGCCAGTTAGATCCAAACCCAATAAAAAGTAACTCTTCAAGTCCTAACTCTACGCTTAAGAGTAAAGGCCTGGCTTTTCCTTTACATTTCTTGAAGACTATTGTATTATTATTTCTCTTGCTATTCGTTGTGCTCATATTAACGAAGATATTTCAAAGCTGACACTACTGCATTATTTACTTTAATGGGGAGATTGACGTCACTTTTCCCATACTCGCAGACTATAAAACGTTATATTATATGTGAGTACGAACGTGAAATTCACAAGGGAATACTACTAAGTAATATTTTCTGCGCTATATAATAAAGGCTCTACAACGAGCTAAGGTTGTACTGTATAAACGATTGCTACTTAGGTACTATACAATTAGCTTCAAATATTATTAGAAACCACGTTTCTTTAATAAATGTGTCTGTTTACGTTCATCAACATAATAAGTAAGCCTTGTTAATTTTACGGGCCGTGACTTGATTCATTAGTATCTGTAGAAAAATAAATACAGTGGAGTTTGTATTTAGTTAATATTTTTTAAATCTTATCCGTGGCCTAAACCTAAGGCGATTAAATACTAGATGAAAGTTTATATGAAGATTCATTCGGGCACATGGTGGTGTTTCCTTTCACATCTAAATTATTTAGAATCACATTATCATTATTTACTTCCCTTAAAACATAAAAATTACAAAAATCTGATTTGACTTTATTTGAAGTCTGTTTACTAGTTGACAAACATTCAACCTCGCGTTGCCACGGTGTTCTGCTAAATTTATCAATGTTGTGCGTCACGTCATTACACTACCTCTATTTCAATGTAAAATGTATATTTGTGAATGTGAATTGGTCAATGTGTTGTTCTATATGTTAAGAGCAATGCCTAGCTGAGCAACTTTTCAATTTTTGACGCAATGTTTCTGTCGCGCTGCTGTGGGAGGCGCCTCCAATTCGTGCGATAAGGACAACTGCAGCTCGGACTAAAAATCCCATGCAAAAAACTCAAAAATCGAGGTTTCGCTCTCGACTGTTTCCTCCTCCAAAACGCAACCAATCATTATAAAATTTTGGGAACTGCAAGAAGAAAGAATAATCTACGCCGCTATGTTTTGATTTTTTTGATATTTGTTGTCATATTTGTTTACTGCGCCTTTTTTGGCAGCCAATTCAATTAAGCCGTTTTTGCGATTTTCAAGGCGCTGTAAGTTTCTTTAAAATAAAAATATCCAAAAAAGCAAAACATAGCGGCATAGATATTGATAATATTGATCTTATTTGAAAAATTCATTGTTCTATGTTCAAAAACCAGAGAGGAAACAGTCGAGAGCGTTTGTATGGGAAAATCAAATCAGTAGGCATTCCTCTTAAGTGTTAGTTTCGTAGTGATAGACGATTTTTCGTGTACGCGTGTGTAAATAAGTGTGCGTTACCTCGTTCCCCCTTCGCCAAATATTACAGAAATTTGTGTACTGGACAAGTGCCTTATGGCGCCTCCTTTCCGTGTTGCTCTAAGTTGATCTGTGACCACTTAACAAACTTTAATTCGGCTTGATAACTTTATGCCACTTAAATATCATGCAATCATAACGATTATAATCATCGACAGTATGCCAAAATATGGTTCTGAATTTGAAAAATCTGCAAAGTGATTGTATATTAAAGGATACTAGAGGTATGCGAAAGGTAATTTTGCCAAACGACATTTCTGCCAAGTAACATTATGCATTAGTTACAAAAATATGTTAATAAACTTTGTGCAACACATTACTGAACCGTGTTATATATTTATAAATAGACGTTTAAGTATTTAATAAACGTATAAATATGTAGTATAATTATCCATTAAAGAAATATTGATACACTTTGAATGAGTAACTTATTTATAAAAAAATTAAGTCGTGCCTCTTATTTTCTTGTACTGTAATTGAACTTACTAAAATCAGAACCATTGACCTCATTCAACAACTCGAATCCCGTAATCCCAGAGCATAAATATCTACAGTAGCGTAATGGTTGAGGCCACTGACCCCTTGTTGCACCGTAGGTGACGGATTTGTACCTATGTTATAATGATCTCTATACATTACATTGCATCTTTCTACCAGCTAATAGCCTGTATCTAGTTTGTTTCTAGTTTCAATAATAACTAAAGTGAATGTAATTGTTAATGCTCAATTAACCGTTTAATTGTATTCTGTCCGCGATTAAGATGTGTACCTAATGACGTGGAAGGCCGCATATGATCGCCCCGTCGCGTACGAGTATACACGTCCAACTTGGGCGTAATCCGTGGAGGATGGGAGGGTTAATTAAATGTATGTACCATAATAACACTTAAATCTCTTTGAGGAGTTGCTAGTGTGACATCCCTTTGTACAATTTATGTAAGTACCTAGTCTACATGGGCAGAATTGAATTTAGTAATGGCTTATGGGGTTTACTGTCCGCTGTAAGAAGGAACACCGGTGAAAAGGGTATTGAAAAGCAACAGCATAGCTATATTGATTTAACTTTGTGCTAAATTTAACCTCAAATATCCTTGTGATCTGATCGTACAGTATATTAACTTTGATTCCGATAAAACCAATTTTAATGTCTTTTTTACTTCAACTTCACTTTACCCTATTACCTTCGCTCAGAAAAATAAAGTTACCTAATTCAGAGCTTATGGTTTTGCAGAATACCTATATACAGGTGGTTTCTTCTGATGGACAGGGAAAATATTAGCATATTTTATATAACCACATTTTTACTAAAAAAAACCCGACCGCGGTGCACTTTGAAACTGCATAAAATCCGCCATTTTGTTTATTTTAACGAACTTGTTACCCAGTGACACTCGCACCATCAAGACGAATCTAATGATGTATCATTTATCAAAATCGGATGTGCCGTTGAGTAGTTACGAACGGACACAGGAACGGACATACATAATTACATACATACAGGTCAAACACATAACCCTCCTTTGGGCTTCGCCGCAGGCGGGTAAAAATAACTAAACAATAAATAACAACAACAATAAATCATCCTAAACTAATTTAATTATTACGAAGCAGATTGCTTAGGATTTGTAAGTAAAGAGAAAGGAAGATTAAAGCACTTTACTATACAGGGTGGCCCATGTCGATCGGTCAGTATGGGAAAGTCTGAAACTATAAGAGATACGAAGATCTGTTCTTAGGAACCATGTCATCGATTTTAGGAACAAGAAAAACTGCATACATAGATTTGAAAAAAAAAACTTTTATTTTAACCGGGAATCGAACCCGGTCGTTTTGAAAAATAAAATTTACTTATTTCTATTCGGATATCGATCGTGTAGGTCAGCGGTCGGCAATCTTTTAGCAGCCAGGAGCCACATAGTAGCTAACAAAATTGACGCGGGTCGCACTTTGTTAATAATTTGTGATTTTATACAATCCGGAATATAGCAACCTTTACACACAAAATTGCCAGGGAAGCTCGCGAGCCGCAAGTGAGCGGCCTTAGGTTGCCGACCGCTGGTGTAGGTCATAAGCAGTAAATGTTACTAGCAAACACGACATCTAAAACGAATAAAATCGTTAAGTTGTATTTAATATCTTCAATTATGTTTTATTTTCCAAAACGACCGGGTTCGATTCCCGGTTAAAGTACTTATTTTTTTTTTTAAATCTGTATGCAGTTTTTCTTGTCCCTAAAATAAATTTCATTTATAAGTCCTCGTAAAAAATCACATTCCACCGACTTTCAGCCGATTGTTCTTTGTTATTGCCCACGTTAATATCCGTATTAGTTAGGTGCTCTTCGATTGTTTCAGAAAAAAACATTCAGTCGGGAACATATCTCAGAGGTATAGGTATTATGTAAATATAAGTACAATAATACGGTGAGTTTGTTCGGTACTAGTAGGATAAACTTAATTCCCAGATCAATGCTGCGCATTTTCCCTGCGTGGAAACGAAATACGTATATTGTTTAAATTGGGGCCACCTGTATAATTAAGTATCTAATTAAAGCTATAATGCAATCAGAATTCAATAGCCGTCAACATTATTGCTATCGATAGTGATCAATGAGGAAGCCCCGAGTGTGTGTCATTACGTATCTATAGGTCTAAATTGCAATCACACAGAAATGCTGGGACAAGTGAAATTTAAACCGTCAAGCTAAAACCCAGTTGAATGATACTATTATTGAGACTGACAAACGAAAAGTTAATAACATACTAAAATATTGGGTTTACGCATTTTTTTGAGACCAACTTGGCCGTGAGACTAATCATGCAAGTTTAAAGCGAGATAATAGTAAGACGATGGCATAAAATAAAATTAAACGGTTATAAATAGATTTTTTTTATCAATTTCGTTTAACCGTTTCCACTATTGGATTGAAAGGCTTAATAATAATTCAATGTATACCTACTACAACCAATCATCGGAAATCAGTATGCATTTATACCTAAAGTTGGCATAATCCTGGAAAACGTTGGGCAAGTACGGAATCGGCTTCATAAAAAAATTATTTTAATAATGTAAGTACCGGAATTGCGCGATTGTACTAAACGACACTATAATATAATATCTCGCGAATATGTTTAGGTTATGGCTACAAAAGACAAGTACCTATATGGAAAATAACTGCAAATAGTTCATTTAAATACTTAAATTACTACCTATTTACTACTTCTTAGCCTAATAAATTAATTTAGAAATCCCGGGAAATCCAATTATAAAATAAATTAACTCCGCCTCCTTACAAGTTACACAGTACGAGGATATACCTACAGTTCGACGGCGACGCCAAACTTTAGGTATATACTCGTAAGCATCAGAAATTCCGATGCCTAACTGTAACCATCTGAAATGAATCGAGGCATATTAATTTAGGTAAATAAATGTGACGTTCCACGGGAAAAGGTACCTTATGGTTGGTATTGAGTTAAGCACAGATCCTAAATCTGTGTTAAATAAGCTATCTAATACAAAAAGAATCACGACCCTAAGTCCCATACTTTTTTTTTAAAAAAACATCAAACCTGCACATGCTAAAATTGCACTTTTGAGAAATCGTCAAAAGAAGTTTAAAACTAATTTTAAGTATGTTCCCGTTGGAAGTTATGGAGATGATGATTGATTATGTATCTCAAGGTAATTTTCTTTGGAAATCAGTAATGGTTTTATTAATGTGACTTCCAGGTCGTGAAAAATCAGCCTTTGATTAGAGCAAGTCGCTTATGAGAACGAAATTAAAAAAAAAAAAATTTAGGCCTGTTCTTTAACATATTGTAATCTGAACCATTGTATATAGTTAGAGATATTAGACTGCACATTTTGGGGTAGAAATAAAATCACATTGTTAACGAAATATTTTTATTTTAATTAAAATGTCATTTTTATTATATGTTTCATCATTCCTATAATATTCACAATTTTCGTATAATGAGTTCTAAATTATATTTAATCAGTCTACACAAGTATTTCAAAAGTGTCATTATTATTCTACAAGTCGTATTTTTTTATTTATAAACGATTGAAGTTACGTAAAAATCACAAATTATTCCCATACATTTGAGAAAAGGTACCTTATGGCGGGCCATAAGCAAAAATTATTGATAATTACAGTATGGCACGATATTTACATTATTTATTGACAAATCTTGTATTAAGACAGAAAACTGAAGAAAAAAGGTTATTAGAAATTTACTTCAAATCTTGACCAATTAAGAGTAATTCTCAAATGTGACGTCTTACGTGAAAAGGTACCTTATGAGGGTTTCTAGTAACGGAGATATTCAATGTTGTGTAAAAATTGTGTTTTTTTTATTATGTATTTCCATTTAGTAAATTATATGTTACGACACGTCTTTGCCTATCTTTATTTTTGTTATAGGCGAATTAAAGGCTGAATAATATGCTTCTACAGTTTAGAACAAAAGGTACTTTATGGCGGTGTAATTTAAAAATGTTAGAAATACTTGTCGTAACTTGCTCAGTTTTTGTCCTTCATATCGCCGTGCCGTGGTATTATTTTGGCTACACCGCCAGTACCGCCACGCATCTGTCCTACTCTCACCAACACTTTACGTATCGTTCTCTCTCGGTCTTGCTGGCCGCTCGGAGTCTCAGCCGGCCGGCATGAGCAGTATTTGCTTACCTTTTCGTTCGAATAGTTGTGAGAAGTGTTCGTCGTGGATTTTAGCGTGTTTTAAATTAAAAAGATTCTTTTTCTTAAGTGGTCTAAAATGATAGAAACCGCCAAAAAATGTCTTTTTTCGTAATTTTTTCGAAAAAATGAATAAAAACCTTTTTCTAAAATGGTCAAAATGATAGGCATTCGCCAAAGTGTTTTTTTATTTTTGTAATTTTTTTGAAAAAAACAAGTTTTTTCTAAAATGGTCAAAAAGTTTCACGATTCGCCAAAAACACGTTTTTATGTTTAAAAAAAATGTTTTTAAGACTTTTTCTAAAAAGGTTGAAAGGGAAACATGACAATGTGGTAAAAAATTATAGAAACCGCAAAAAAAGTCTATTTTTGTAAGTTTTTTTGAAAAAAAAATTAAAAAACTTTTTCTAAAATGGTCAAAAATGATGGGCATTCGCCAGTGTTTTTTTTATTTTTGTCAATTTTTTAAAAAAAAACAAGGTCTTTCTAAGAATGGTCTAAAAGTTATACGATTCATCAAAAACACTTTTTTATCTGTTTTAAAAAAATGTTTAATAATTAAAAATTTAAAAAAACGACATACAAATGTATTTATTTTTATTTTTATTTTTTTTTCAATTCCGAATCTGTGGCACCCAGTGGCCCTTTCCTTCCAAATTTTCAGCTTTCTAGGATCATTTCGAAAACTTTTGCTTACCATTATGCAGGCCGCATGCTTGTTTGCCACCGTCGTGTTATAAAAAAGAAATAAGCAAAAGTTGCTAGTAAATTTTATTAATGAATTTTATCAACAGCTTTATCATTTTTGTATGTGATCCGCCATAAGGTACCTTTTCTACTAAACTTTGAACCCAATTTTTATATAGAAAAAAATAACGTACAGCAGTGAAACCAAGCTACAAATACACGTCTATTCCTATATTTTACAATTTTGCATAAAAGAAAAAAATGATGATTTTGAAGGATTTCACAAAACCGTTCATATCTCCGTTACTAGAAACCCTCATAAGGTACCTTTTCACGTAGGACGTCACAAATGCATTTTGTTTACTAGCAAAGCTGCGTCCGTTTTCGGCATTCAGAGTTTTTTATGCAAGTCTCGGGGTAGCCTCATTCCCTAGAGACCGCGTCCCCAGGTGGCGGATAGGGGAATGCTCGACAGGAGGGCGCATCTGCAGCAGATGTCCCCGACTGGAGGGTAGGAGGGAAATAAAATACCTCCCGCGGACCACAAGGCCGGAGAAGGAAACTCCGTAATCAAACCCCATCGACAGGCTTCTTTGGCGTAACCGGAGCAGAGGCTGGCGGTGTGCTGGGCATTTAGGTTGGAGTGCTCAGTAAGGATGGCGGCGGAAGAGCCCTTTGAAGGCCAACGGCAACACCTCGACTATTAGGCGGTTATCACACCGCCGCCGCATCCCGCCGCGGTGTACGGTGCGATGTGAGAACCGTTTTAGTGGTCACAACCTTGGCATCAGGTGGCAACCGGCTGTAAAAACACATAGCCAAAAACAATTTCTCCTAATCATGAAAGCGAATAATAATGTAAAGGGCAATAATACTAGGGCGTACCCCCAAAGCGACGTAAGTGCTACGAATGCGAAAAATACTAGGGCGTCCCCCCCAAGCGACGGTTCTGACAAGAATAAACATCCGCACTTAGTCATAAATAGTATTAGATTAGCGACATGGAATTTAGGATCCCTGACGGGACGCAGTCAAGAGCTTGCAGAGACCCTTAAACGGAGGAACATAAATATTTGCTGTGTACAAGAAACGAGGTGGAAGGGATCTAAATCCAGAGACCTAGGTTTAGGGTACCAACTAGTCTACCACGGCATAGACAATAAACAAAATGGTGTCGGAATAATCCTGGACACCCACTTCAAAACCAGGATAATTAGTATTGAGAGAAAGTCCGACCGCATCATAGTAGTAAAACTGGCCATGGACAACCAGTCTATTTTAAACATCATATGTGCCTATGCACCTCAAGTAGGGTGCAAAGATCTGGAAAAAGAAGCCTTTTGGGAAGATCTTGATGAGGTGATTGTTCACATACCTGACAAAGAAACCAGGTTCCTTCTGGGGGACCTAAATGGCCACGTAGGCGTAACCAGTAGTGCCTACAAAGATTTTCATGGCGGGTATGGCTATGGAACATCGAATAAGGAAGGAGAGCAAATTCTGGAGTTCGCTTCAAGACTCAATTTAATACTTGTCAACACCATGTTCAAAAAGAAAGATACACATCTGATCACATATATGAGCGGCGGGAAATCATCCCAAATAGATTTTATCCTTGCAAATAGAAATTTAAAGCGCGGTTTTAGAGACTGCAAAGTAATACCGGGAGAACCTTTAACATCGCAACATAGACTTTTGGTGGCTGTTTTCAAATTGCCAAGGCCCATCAAGACTGTGGTTGACAGAACGCCCAAAATCAAATGGAAGGAACTTTCTCATCCCAAGGGTGAGGTCCTTCTCAACAAAGTGCACGAATATCTCACGCAAGATCTGGAAATATCGTACCAAAGCGCGGATGCGATGTGGTCCAAATTCGAAAAATACTGTAGAGAGGCAGCAAGCACCACGCTTGGCGTTGCGAAAGGTGGTATTAGCACGGGTAAAGACCCAACTTGGTGGGATAACGAGGTAAAAGAAACAATTAAGAACAAGAAGGACCTTTTCAAGAACTGGCAGAGCTCTCAATCAGATCACGACCGAGACAAATACAGGCAAGCTAAAAAGGAAGCCAAAAGGCATGTGGCGAAATCCAGGGCGGAATCAAGAGAGCAATTTTACAAGAACCTAGAGAACGTCAAAACAGACACGGATATTTTCAGAATTGCTAAAAATAGAGACAGGTCAACATTAGACTTCAAGGTCAATAAGTTTATCAAAAGTAAAAATAGTACACTACTTACCTCACACGAAGATATCAACGGAAGATGGCTCGAGTATTATAAGGAACTGCTAAATGAAGAATTTCCAAGTGAAAAATTTAGCCCTCTGTTACCAGTTCAGGGCCCAATTCAGGAGGTTACGGTGCCCGAAGTCAAACAAGCCATGAAAAAGATGAAAAATCACAAAGCACTCGGTCCTGACGAGATTCCAGCCGATCTATGGAAAGCTTTAGGAACCGTAGCACTAGAGTGGCTCACAAGACTTTTTAATACAATTATGAGGAGTAAGTCAATCCCCGAGTCTTGGCGGAAAAGCTACCTTGTACCCTTCTATAAGAACAAAGGCGATATCACGGAGTGTAACAATTACAGAGGCATAAAACTAACCTCACATACCCTCAAACTGTGGGAACGTATTATAAACAAACGCCTTTTGGACGCCTGCACAATCACCCCAAATCAATTTGGCTTTACTCCGTCAAAATCTACTACGGATGCAATACAGGCAGTCAGAATACTGATAGAGAAACACCGTGTGAACAAGGAGGACCTACACTTTATATTCATCGACCTCGAAAAAGCTTTTGATCGGGTGCCGAGGAGACTCGTGTGGCAAGCATTAAAAGAACAACTGATACCAGAGGAATGTATACGCTTGGTACAAGACATGTATTGCAACATCAGAACGAGAGTCAGAAGTCCGGCCGGCTTAAGCAAGAATTTCGAGGTCGAAGTGGGTGTCCACCAAGGATCCGCACTCAGCCCTCTTCTGTTTAATATAGTTATGGACTACATAACAAAAAACATTCAGCAAGAGTTACCTTGGAACCTTCTGTATGCTGATGACATTGCACTCGTGGCCAAATCTATAGAAGAACTTCAGAACTTACTAGCTAAATGGATCACTGCTTTGGAAAACGCGGGACTTCGGGTAAGCAGAACGAAGACTGAGCATCTAGAATGCAAATTTAGCAACCAGAGCAATCCGTGCAATCTCTACTACCCAGATGGAACGCTAGTACCAAAGTTCGACCAATTTAAATATCTTGGATCAATAGTCACGCCCAATGGAAATGTTGAAGTCGATGTCTCCCACAGAGTGAATGTGGCTTGGCAAAAGTGGCGAACACTTACCGGAGTTCTCTGCGACCCGCGCATGCCAATACGCACGAAGGGCAAAGTATACAAAACAGCAGTAAGACCGGCGATGCTGTATGGTGCGGAGTGCTGGTCCGTCAAGGCAACACATGTCCAAAAACTACACACTGCCGAAATGAAAATGCTGAGGTGGTCTGGAGGAGTGACAAGGCTGGACAGAATAAGAAACGAACGTATACGAGGTAGCTTTAAGGTTGCCCCCCTGCCCGAAAAGCTTACCGAGACCCGTCTAAGGTGGTATGGCCATGTGATGCGGAGGGACAACGAACACGTCGTGCAGAAAGCACTGGCTCTCCCTGAGGGCAAGAAAGGGAGAGGACGGCCCCCTTTGACGTGGTGGACTAGTATGGCCAAACTTGTGAAGGTAGCCCAATTACCCGACCCGACAACCCAGGATAGAGTGTCCTGGCGCCGTAGGATTAGGAGAGCCGACCCCACCTAATGTGGGATAAGGACAAGACAAAGAAGAGAGTTTTTTATGCAAACACCCCATTCGGGGTATTGGACGGCTTTTTGGTGGTTACCCTTACTTGCAATTTATCTATTCATCCGATTTTCAGTGGTGTTCCTATCTTTTTTTTTGGGCGGTGTGGATTTCCACACCGCCCAAAAAAAAAATAGAAACACCTTTGCGTTAGGTACGCATATCCTCCAGGACATATCTACCCTTCTGGGGATGAGCCTCTGCAGTGGGGCCTGCGTCCGCGGCCCGTAGCTGCACGTCGAATTTTGAACGACCTGAAGGGTCTTAAGCTGATTAGGGGAGATGTGAGCAAAGGCAAAGCTGGCATAGGAAAAACCGGCCTGATGCACGTCTTGTAGATGGTAAGCTTATTACGCAGAGACATGTTCTGGAGTAAGCAATGTAGACGGCCAAGGAAAAACGCCTCGGTCTCTAACAGTCTTGATGTGCTTGAAGAAGTAAAGTCTCCTGTCCAAAATGACCTCTAAGGTGTTTTTTCTATCAATAGTAAAACACAGGGTGAATACAAAGTACGAAATAACCACATTTTTACTAAAAAAACCCGACCGCGGTGCACTTTGAAACTGCATAAAATCCGCCATTTTGTTTATTTTAACGAACTTCATACCCAGTGACTCGCACCATCAAGACAAATCTAATGATGTATCATTTATCAAAATCGGACGTGCCGTTGAGTAGTTACGAGCGGACACAGGAACGGACATACATACATACATACATACATGCTTACATACATACAGGTCAAACACATAACCCTCCTTTGGGCTTCGCCGCAGTCGGGTAAAAAGAGACATCGTTGAGTTTTGAAGCTAGCCGCAAACAATCTACTACCAATTGATATATGTGTCGGTAATGGAACGAAACGTCAAACGGTGTCATCTGTCATCTGTCAAAACATCGCTTGGGGGTGGTCTGTGCTTGGTCTTTGGCGGGTAGTTATTAAATTTCATGTTAAGTATGACACAAGGCTCGTGAACGTTAAGTTGAGAATAAATACGCGAGCAGCCCAGTGACACGGATATTCTGGTTACGGAGATTGGACCGCATGGTTGCCGGACGCAAGTTTCTGAGCTAGCGTCCGGGAACCATGCGGCAACTCTCCGCGTTTCGTAATCCGTTGTCATCCCGCGAGTGCTACGTTTCTTCTTCTGTTTGATTGACTGAATATATTTGTACACGAGTTTTGTAAAATACTAACCTTTTTCGTGATTATGATACTTAATATTTTTTTAATAACAAATAGATTAACATAAATACAGCATTTGTTATTTAATTTTGATTTTTGAGCACTTTCATCTCAATTTCAATTGATTATTCAACTATACATATTAATAGAAGATTTTTAGTTGACCTAACCTAACTACTTCATAATTGTATTATCATGACATGAGGGCATTGTAATACGAGTATATGAAACTTTAAAAACATCTAACTAGAGAAATAGAGAAAATTAAACATACGCACTAACAGATGAAACTAAATAATAAATTATAAGACCAATAACTTGGTGCTTCTAAGTAACTTAGGACTTCGCCGAAAACAGTTATAATTAGTCTGTGCAGTTTGAAAGTTCCCGGTGTCTTAATTAGCAAACAAAAAACGATTACGAATGAAACAAAATTTAAATAGTTAATTTAAAGTTTGCTACTTTCATTTCATAGATAAAGGGTAATTTCGACAGTGCAAGACAGTCTGCAACACGTTCTCAATGTTTTGTTAAAAGCAAGTAATAAGTACGCAGAAAAGTAGGCACCTAATATAGGTTAATATTTTCGTGACCGAAATAAAACGGCACTAATGACAAATGATTGCACCTTTAGGAGTTATCGCGTCTCCTTCATTACAAAAAGTTTGCGCTGTGCGATCGTAAATCGAGAAACGTGACAACGTTACCTAAGTTTACACGTTTTCACTTTGCGAAGATTAAAACTTGGCCCAGTGTGGGTTTTGTAAACTAAGTAAAACTCGCATCATCCCGGTTATATCACTTGCCTTGTCATCAACAAATATCAGCTTCTGTTTCTGGAGAAACTTATTGAAATCGCGATGCAGCTCTGTACGACTCAAACTTCGGAAAATGTATTTGACCTGCTTTTGTTAGGCTTGAAATTTGGCATGCAACTCTAAATACTATACTAAAATACTATACAATACTCTTTATTGCACACCAAAAGAAAATACAGAGATCCGTAAATAAACAAGACACTAAAAACGAATGGTAGACAACAGGCGGTCTTATCGCTAGGAAGCGATCTCTTCCACACAACCTTTGGGTAGCGGAGATGACGCAAGAAATAATAGGAAAGTAGGTGGTGCAAAACTGTGGGTGTAATATACCTGTAATGTACATGAAAATACATAGATACTTATATAAGATACATACATATGATATATATATGCATATATATATATGACAATAAGTAGTATATTCTTTTTTCAGCCTCTTTAAGTTGTATTTAGATCTTATAATTTTATTCAAGCGCCTAGACCGTCTCATTGCTCGGCAAAGGCTACCCTCTCATTCAGTCATGTTTTTCGGCCTTAAGCGGCTTAAAAAAATATTATTGGTAACATCATAATCAGAATTGAGATATTCATATATGCTTACTAATTAACCACGTTTACCAAATAAAAACACGAGATGAGCATTAATAACCTTATGACAATGCTCTTTTTCCGTCGGGGGTTAAAAACACATTCAATAATACTGCCATACCTTTTTGTAAGTCAGCAGAACAACTGAAGTCAAATAAAGTTCTGCGTGGGCATGTAAGTTTTTCCATACAATCTAATCACAGGCACAGGTTGTTGGCTGGAGTTACGGGCGATTGACGCGTGCTAGTGTTGGTTTCGGCAGCTACGAGTATTATTGGAGTTACCGAGCCTTCAATACTTAGGAAATAACTCATTTCGGCTAATCCCAAATTAGGTCTAGTTTAAATTCTGTCAACTATAATCCTCTCCATCTGGTATTAGACCGTCCATCAAAATAAAAAGAAAATACACATCAGCACGCTAAATGTACCGGACCAGTGCGAGTCGGACACGCCCATGAAATTTGTAGGTATATTTATTAAAGCACCCTATACATTTTGATATCTTTAGTAAAGTCTATTTATTATGATTTAATTGAAAATGTATAGTTTTCAGAATTTTCGCTATACCTACTTGTAGTGTAAAGCGGAAAGTACCCTATTTTAGTTTCCTTGTGAGTGTCGAAATATACGAGTTTTGGGGCATAAACAGCCATATTTTTTTTTAACATAACTTAGAAATTTGATTTTTCACTGCTTTAAGGGACCTTAGACCTGAGTATATGGTTTAAAAGAAGCTCAAGAAACGTATATAAACAAAACCCTTAAACAATAATAAACTCTGGATAACATCTCTATTAAACGACGCTAGAGAAACACATACAAATCGAAAGGACATACTAAAAATAGCTACAAACTTCTATCGAAAGCTCTACCAGTCTCAATCGAATACCGAGATTAGAACAAGTAAAGTGTCAACAGGTGAAGTACCATTCTAAAGAGCGAAATATGCTACTCTCTCAAAACCATGATAAGCCCATATCAAGATGACAAAACTAATGACCTCATTAAAGCCATACAAGAGCCGTTATAACGCCGATACTGATAGAAATGTTTAATAAAATGATTGACAAAGAAACTTTTCCACAGGACTGGTAAACTTCACTGATTACTCTTGTATATAAAAAAGCAACCCGTTAAACATTAATAATTACCGCCCCATAAGCCTCTTGCAGTCAACGTATAAGCATAAGCTACAAATACTATACTGAATAGAATAAAAAACCCTAGACTTTGAACAGCCAATCGAACTAGCAGGTTTTAGACGTAACTACTCCACAGGACCTTATCTGCACGTACAGCAAGTAATTGATAAATACAGAGATTATGGAAAAATACTCTACTTGGCATTCATAAACTACTCCAAAGACTTCGATTTGATCTCACATCAAACTCTATGGAAAGCGATGGCAGGGCAGGTTATTCATGCCAAATACATAAATAGACTACAAGAAATATATCGCAAAAGCAAGGCTGCAAAATTAGATATCAAACTTAATAACTCAATAACTAAATATTTTTACTAAAAAAAACCCGACCGCGGTGCACTTTAAAAGTGGATTAAATCCGCCACTTTGTTTATTTTAACAAACTAGCATACCCAGTGACACTCGCGCCATCACGACGAATCTAATGATGTATCATTTATCAAAATCGGTTGTGCCATTGAGTAGTTACGAGCGGACACAGGAACGGACATACATACATACAGGTCAAACACATAACCCTCCTTTGGGCTTCGCCGCAGTCGGGTAAAAAGAAAGCGATGGATTCAGTCATCACAATAACTCTGATTTACGGAGGTCAGACCTGGGCCATAAGTAACTAACGGACTAATATTAGTATTTTAAGAGTTACAACAGGGGGGTTCACAAGGTATTGCTGATATACAACAGAGGAGACCTAAAGTATGCGCCTCACTGTATAATTGTGGGGTAATTAAAAGATGCGCTACTCGCAGTCTCGAACGTTGTTCTATCTACACAGTTTCCTGATTGAGATATCTGATAAAAATAAATCAGCAAGAGAGGTAAATAAGTAATAAGGTACTAACCTAAGTACCATGTAGCCGATAGCCGTTTGCACTTATTATTCATTCAATTACTTATCTTAAAAGCGTACTAAGTATATAATGTAAAAAGGAAAGTAGAAATATATGTATTGAAATAAGTAAAAGGATAGTTATTATAATGCGCTATTACCTATAAATTCAGTTTTACGTCGCACTTGTAATAACTAGGCTACTAAACTTTTTCGTCACGGTGCCATAAAATAAAATCTAAAACTAGAATATGGTTCCGTTTCAAAGCGTTTTCCCGCTACGTAGCGTGTAATCGCAAGATTTTACTGTTCGCATAATTCCGTTAGTATTTTTCACGATTCCGTTTGTATTTTCACATTTCCCTTCACTATGCTGCTATCGTATGTGCATAAATCATGCAACGAACAAGAATTCACTAAGGTTTGCAGGCTTGCTCAACAGCTTCTCCCTGCTCATGGGTGTTTAGCACTTTACATTCAGGTCATGGCTATTTATTGCTTTTTTTGTGCCCACGTTTGTGTCCATAGTCAAAGTATCCTACTTTTGCATATGAAGTAGGTAACTTTAACGCTTTCGAATGCCAGAATTCCAATACGGAAATCGGAAATTGAAAGACGAAAGTACGCAGCTAAGCCTTTTTAACAATCTGTAGATATATTTGCGCTTAGGTATACTTCATAATTGGTTGTTTTAATTAACGCAAATATGTACATTTCAATATTTGGCTATTACAGCAGTATAAATGCCAGTAGATTAAAACGTGGCAGCGTAAATCAATCGTCACTTTATAATCGAACCAATATTATTTTAGTTGTGTTTTGGTGAATTCTCACTGTTCAAAAATATGTAGTACAGCAACTGACTTGAAGAGTACTAATTGTGGTACCTGTTTTTATACCTCAACCAGTTTCTACGAACTATATCGTTGATTAAATATTGAACATAACGATATGAAATTACTTTAAAAAAATACATTACAATATGTTGTCAAACGCAGCCGAAAGATAAATGTACAGTATACATACATAAGCCTCCTTCCCAAATACGACGTCGGTCAAATTCAAAGACACTCAAAAACGCATCTAAAGTAATCTTATTCGTTACAAGATGGCATTTGATTTATACCGCCGGCTTTTAACCTAAAGCATTTGTATTGATACTCGGAAACATGGCTACACAGCTTTGAGTTAATCAAACATTTAAACAAAAACAAGTCGACCCAAATATATAGATATATTTATTTGTATATCTACTGGTTTATTTAGGGTGTTGGTCGACTTGGAACTCTCTAATCAAGGGAGTTTGAATAATCACCAGTTCCGAACTTAAATGTTAAATGCTAACATTCAGTGGGTAACGAATTTTATGAATGGTAGTCAGTGTTTCTAGCTTACTGCGGAATACTATTAATCTTTATTCTTGCTAAGTTTGCGGTTATTCCTTTCGTGTTTAGGACAGAAATTTCCACAAAATCTCAACGTAAACGTTATGTTCGTCTTTTGATCTTAAAGACGCGACGGAGGCGCTTACAACTCTTACGATCGTGAAAAAAAGACGCTGACAGCGAATTGTAAAGTTGTTATTGGCTATATTGTCCAATTTTAGTCTACGAAACTTACTATCACAATTGATTCTAATAATTAATCATTTCAGTAAATATTAAATTTTTTGTATATCCTAACTACATTTACGGACACGCTTTTCGTTGATACCAATATGAAACAATTACTAAATAACGAAGTATCCCACCCGACATTATGTAGCTGCCACTTTATTCTAGCCTAATTATCCATATCTATCCTAATATGTAATGAATGATTAATCAATTAAATCATGTCATATTATTCTGCAAGAAACATATGATTGTCATTTTCATCGGAATAAAAATTATATTACGCGTAGGTTTGTTTAACGGTCGTTGATCCAGAGATCATGGACACTGCCCGAACTGTAAACAGTTCTAAGGGAAGCCTAGAACTGATAACTAACGTATGAACAAACATGTGATTCTACCTTATACCCAAAGCTGCCCGCTTGAATGTTATTAACGACCCACGTTATTGGTGTTCTCGGCTCGCTGGTTGAAGTTATAAAGCCTTTACACACCAGGTTCTCGGTCAGACTGAATACGCGCGTCGAATGAAACAAATGAGCAGGACGTGCTATTACGAAACCAACTGTATCTGTATTTGAGATTGAAGCGCGTTTTTGACGCCAGGACGCTACTCTCTCATTTTAAAGCTTACACACAGTTACACACAGCTAGTTACGGAACTAGGGCGGTGCCAGCGGTATCGAAGCGCAGAGCGCAGGTCCTAGAGGAAGCCCAGACATGACCAGTCGAGGTCCTGTAGTACTTTCGATTGCATTTATAGGCGCTCATTTCGGGCGCAAAACGGCTGGTTACAGCAGAAGCAAACCCCGCGAAAGTCTTAATTTATATATATTATGACATACTAATTCCATTCAATTTCGTTTAAATTTATTTAATTTTTATTAAGGATATCTCGGTGCAATATTTATCTAGGGAGACGAAAAAATTTGATTAACCATATATTTCGTTATTTTGGTAGTAGATATTAGCGTTTTCCTTGAGTTGCATCATAGTTGGTTTGAAAAGCAGAATGTGTCACAAGGTGCAACATTATTTTCACCACGGGCGTTAACACTTGAATCCCTCACTACGCTCCGGATTCAATATACGCCCTCGCCGTAAATACATCATTCTGCTCTCTTGTGACACAATCTACTATTTTTGTTTAAAAAGGGTATAATACTTTCCAGGGTGAAACACTGCCCTGACAATAATGGTGGCCCCATTGTCGTCAGGTCCGGATCTAATACTGAGATCCTGGAGAAATCCAGGGAATTCTTCAAATATTATATTTATGTACTACTATAACGATTAGGGTACCTATTTTTATTTGTTATAATAATATGTCATATATTTCTATTGCCACTATAACAATCAAAAATAAAAACAAAATATAATTAAAAGGAAAATGGGGTCCCCATACATAAGAAACGTGTTTCTGTTGGTCTGTCACAGGGCTGTAACTTTTGAACTGTAATCAACGGAGACTTGAAATGTTCACAAGGTATGTATTCTTATTTCCACTATAAGGTCAAATAATAAAAACAAAATATAATCAAGAATTAAAGCGAGTACAAAAAGCGTGTTTTTTGGCGTTTTTTGCTTGCTTGGTAATGACGCTTGATATATTCACAGAATGTGTATTTCTATTGCCACTATAACAACAAATAATAAAAAAAACATAATAAGGTTAAAAATAACAAGAAATGTGTTTTTTGGCAACTTTTCGCTCGTCGGTGGTATCTGACTTGGCCGGTTTTTAGGGTTCCGTAGCCAAAATGGCTAAAAAGGAACCCTTATAGTTTCGTCATGTCCGTCCGTCCGTCCGTCCGTCCGTCCGTCCGTCCGTCCGTATGTCACAGGCATTTTACTCAAAAACTACAAGACGTATACTGATGAAATTTGGAATATAGATGTCTTGTAGATGCCGCTACTAAGTTTGCTAGTTAAATAATAAAAATAAAAAAATCTAGGGGGGGCACTCCATACATGTAACAGAAGCTAAAAATTTTTTTTTTCAGCAAACGTCATCGTGATGTACATAATTCGATAGTTCTTTTAAAAACATTATAAGGTTTTTATGTACTTTTTTTTGATTAAGTGAATACTTTCGGAAATAATCGCCCCTAAAGTTGCATAAATTGTGTCCCGCCCCCTTTAACTTTTAAACCGTAAATCCAAAAAATATGAAAAAAATCAGGAAGGTAACGCTTAATAAATAAATTCAACGAAAATTATTTTGAATAGTAACGAAAAAACCGTTTTGAAGTTATTGCCGTAAAACTTCTCGACCAAAAGGTATTAAGTGCCATCGAATTACACGGCATTTAAGACCTTTTGCCAGTTGTTTATTTTTAGCTTTATTTTATCTGTAGCACATTTCCTTATAGATACGGCTATGGAACCCTACACTGAGCATGGTCCGACATGCTCTTGACCAGTTATTAGTTCTGCTGTCGGATTGATTGAGGTTATGTAATTATACGTTCCTAAGTAATATACTTACATGAATACGCCTTATTTAGACTTAAGCAATGTGTTATAGGTCCCAACACAAGAGAACTCGGCGTTGTATACCAGCTTCTCCGTATAAGAACGGCATAAACTAGAAACTACTTAACAAAGCGTCTGGTCGCACAGTAAAATGCCCTATTGTTAGTCGGTACAGCTACAATCCATAATAATAAAAAGTTTTATTCAAACGATTGAACGCTTGATGGAGCGCCACAGTAATGGGCTATTTTCTGACGTCCCGCCCCGCATCGCAAATACAGGTCAACCTGCTGAATATTCATAGCCCAAAAATAAATGAGCGACCAATGAATGTACTTACTATAATTTGTGAAATTATGGATGGGCTTTTAAGACTTTTCAGCAAACAGTAAAACAGTCAAATTTAGACAAATATTTGATTTGCCGAGAATAACATACTTACCCAGCCTGAAGCACCAAGGTCATTGGATCTTTGATATTCTTACAAAAAGTAACCACGAAATAAAAATAAATAAAAACGGTCAAGTGCGAGTCGGACTCGCGCACCGAGGGTTCCGTACAAACTCATAAGTAGATACGCGAATAGTACAAGAAAAACTGTATGTCGATTAGTTTAGTAGGAGCAAATAAGTATATGTTATGATTTTTGCAAATTTGTAAAAAACAGTGCAAGTTATAGGAAAACAGTTATATTTTTCCTGTAATGCTTAGAACCTGACGAGTAATGATTCTATTTAATAGCAAGGACCATTAAATCAAGAGGACTGTCATTCTCCATACAAAAAGCTGTTCCTCGAATTTACAACGCCATCTATGTATAAGCTTGGTAAAAGAATTATAATATTATTTACAATTATTCAACTTTGCAAACGTGACACAGAATTCAAAATGTTAGAATTTATTTATTATTAGCTGTTTACGAACTAATTGTTACTATACTATGTTTCTTTGTTCAATTATAACACCGTTAAATGTTTAGTGTTTTAGCGCCATCTAGTTTTTGCCCGGAAATCCCCTAGCGTGAAACAGGGCATCGCTTAGTTTTGCTACTCGCTGCTAGGGATTTTAAGTTTTTGTAAATTTCTATAAAAATATTAAAGTTAGCAAGACCGTTCTATTTGTCCTGTAATATTCAGGTTGATATTTATAATTGAAGGGATGTTTACAAAAACAACATAACTGCCTAGACTGGTTGACACTTATAGGGGAACATTTTTAGTGACAGTAGGTGTCAACCAGCTTAGTTAGTTATGTTGTTTTTGTAAACATCCCTTCAATTAGTAATTATGACACATTTTTCTGATCAGTAACTTTGGAGATAATAGGGGGGGGAATGGTACGTTAGCACTTATAAATCAAAAACTACTTATTTAAGAAAAAAAAAATAAAAATGGCGTTTTAATCTATAAATTAAGCCGTTTCATTTGATAGCCCACTCAATATAATAAGCCCTACTTTCAATTTTCAAAGTCCCATTACGGAGCCTTTTAAAAAAAAGTAAAAAAGGTACAAGATATTTTTTATGTCCAATAAGCTCGGGTTAGCTACTTTTAACACTATTCCAAATTTCAAATCGATAGCAGCAGTAGTTCCTGAGATATCTGGCTGTGACAGACGGACAGACAGACAGAGAGACAGACAGACAGACAGAGTCGCACGATAAGGGTTCCTTTTTTACCATTTTGGTATGGAACCCTAAAAACTGACTTTCAATTCATCTATTTTGATAAAAAAAATGAACAAGTGATTATGAACAATACCCAAATTGCTATCCTCCTCGTGACCAGTTAGAACTGTTTGACGGGATGACGAATGGGATGATGAGGAACAGATTTGCAGTGTGACCAATAGCTACAAAATTACGATGTGACATAATAGAACTAAAGCTACTGGTGACGGGTTGAAATAATTAATACTTACTGCTTTTGGTGGTATGACCGGTTAGAACAAAATTTTGGTGTGACGAGTTGATGCCGGAATGGGGATTTGATACTTAGTCGTGCGTTTTTATAATAATCTATTGATTTATCGAAAAAAGTGAAGTGAGTTTAGTGAAAATTTTCGGGGAAAAAAGGAAAATTGTACAGTCGGCGTCAAATAGACTGTAGCATCCAAAGCGACATATATACAGGGTGATTTGAAATTCGACGTATTCCTTGAATAGGTTATTCTATAGCTTATTTGCAATGATTTAAGTCCAATCAACCAGGGGTCAAAACTCAATGGTTATCAAGTTATTTGAGTTTTAACTTTTTTTTTCGATCTAAACCTGTTAATTGTGAAAAAACTACTTAAATTAGAAATGAAAAAATCCAACATCTAATAGTCAATAAACGGCTGATTAAGTAAAATCCGATAGACAACCAAAACCTTTTTAAAAATTTTACGAATAAAGGATTTGAAGTCAAAAGTTTTTAGATTTTGTTCAAAATTTTGTAATTCTTCGAGTCATTACTTAAAAAACATTATGACACTTCGCGTACAAATTACAAAACTTAAACTGTTTCATAATAAATAATAAACAAAATCACAATTAGCAGTTTTAGATCGAAAGGCGGCTTTAAAAAAAAAGTTAAAACTCAAATAACTTGATAACCATTGAGTTTTGAGCCCTGGTTGATTAGACTTAAATCATTGCAAATAAGCTATAGAATAATCCCTTTCAAGGAATACGTCGAATTTCAAATCACCCTGTATATCATTAACACGTCTCTGTGCCTGTAGTAATAAAGACGTGTTACGATGTACATATCGATACCTTTAGACTCAAAGGGCGTAAGCTCCATTAGAACCTACGGGGCGTTTACGTCCTTTGAGTCTAAAGGTACCGATATATGGCAGTTTGGCTGCTACAGTCTATTTCACGCTGACTGTACAGTGTACTGGCTGAGTTTAATTGTATTGATTGATTGTTAGAGGCAGATGCCTAATGAGGTATCATTAAAAGTTCCTTCAAAGTTAAGTTCAGTGCAAAGTTAGGATAAGTGAAATGAAATACCATAAAACAATTCAAACAGATTATATCGCATAATGGAGATTAATTAACCTAACATCTCGACGTTTCGAGTCCTTCACAAGATTCGGGACCGCGGAGGGCACTGACAAAAACGTAATTTTTTTTGTGTTAAGTACATTTGTGGTGCTTTAAAGTCTATGTTAAAATTTAAGGTGTTTTTACACTTTCCAAATATACCTATAATGAGTTTCACAATTTACGCTAGAAGGGTACGTAGGTTATCTTCTTAAGATTATTCTAAAGTCTGAATAATTAAGCTATTGCGCTTTGGAATAAGGTCTTCTGGTGAAAATGAAACGCAGTCACAGGTTGTCTTTGTAAACATATCTACATAATTTTATTGTGATATCTCTAAGTAAACTATTTTCAAACAAATGCCGCAGAGACAGTGTTATTCCACTTTGATCCCCTTTATGGGATTCGTTTTATTTTTATTTATTCATATTACCTGTCAGAAATAAATATATTTTTTTATTCCGAACTGATACCCTAGGTAAAAATGTGTATTATCACTAACAAAATTCTTTTACACATTTAATTCTTAGAGTTTTGTGTAACCATTTTGAATATAATTATGTATTACCTACTTGTGATTGCATCTTAAAACTTAAAAACAGCGACTATTTAAAGTTACAACAGACTTGATCTTCGATTATATTTTACCTGCAAAAAAATTGGGTCAGGGTAGCCATTGTTTCGAGTTCCCAATATAACCAATCAGCGACGAGCAGTGTCCATCGCGTCGTGTTATCTCCAAAAAGTGGTTATCTGTGTCAGTCGTCATCAGTCATCACCACAGACCACTGTCATCACACTTGAGCAGTGTTTAAAATTAGTGATTAAACAAAACTTAATACCGGTATGTAGGTATAAATTATTGATAATGACAAAGCCATCTTCTATTCAAATTGAAATATTTTCTGTTTTCAGTATCCTCGCATGGCATTCTGGGAAAAAACTGTTTACCTTTCGCAATAATTGAGGGATTATAACTTAATTGAATGTTTCCTGATATATCGGCGGTGCTTGTGTGACAGCGGTATTGCACTCGTATCAGGGCTTCCAATCCCGGGATTCGTATAGCTAATACCGGGATCCCGGTATTAGCCATACAAATAATACCAGGATAGGGAACGTGCACGAACTATAGGTGGCAGCACTAAACGACAAAAGAGACACGGGCGGACAATAAAGGAAACTATCGCCCCTGTCAAATCAAGCTGTCAATGTCAATGATATGTAAGTGTCAATGTCAAATATAGTAAGTCGTAGCTACACTCACGTTAATCGTCCTTCAACGCGATAAATTAACGTTATGAACGGCGTTTTCGTCAATGTGGTCCCAGCATGAGAGGGTATATGATTTAGATTGGCGGCACCAGTTGGCAGCACCTTCGTCGTGCACGTTCCCTATTGTAAGCCCCAACTTGTACGCTCTATAATGTGTAAAAGTATAATAGGAATTAAATCCGCTTATTGTACTTTTTAGGGTTCCGTACCTTAAAAAGAAAAAACGGAACCCTTATAAGATCACTTTGGTGTCCGTCTGTCCGTCTGTCAAGACACTTTACCTCAGTAACGCGTGGAGGTATCGAGTTGAAAATTAAACCTTATACTCGATTACTCAGGCCTACGGTCCCTTGAAAATGTGAAAAAATCATATTTATAGGTTAACGTAAAAAACGATATGGCCATTTATGCCACAAAAAACGTATATTCTGATACTTTCAAGGAAACCAACATTTATAGGATACTTTCCGTTGACGTAGAACTATGAAATTTGCCTTACGGACTGTTGATTCCACTGCTAGGTTCCATTAGTGGGTCCAGCAGTGCTGTGGGTCCACGAGTACTTGAAAATCCTGCTGGACCCATTAGTGAAACCAACAGGGAAAAGCTTTAAGCCATTTAATACTTGCTGTGCCCTAATAGGGTTCATGTGTGAAACAACCTTAATGTAATACCTTACCTGTACCACATGATTATTATGCAATAAAATTATGAATTATGAAATTTGTCAAGTAGTAATACCGTCTTATACTACAAGTATAGTGAACAATCTGAAAACTATTCATTTGTAGTTAAATACTAAAAAATTAAGTATAGGGGTTGCTGGGAAGGTGCTCTATAGCAAGTTCAAACTCAGTTAATTATACTTTGGATCTATTGAGGTACTTTTTTTTAAAAGTATGTACAAATTTAGTATATTTTGTGTACATTAGCGTTATGTCTTAATAAATCACAAAACATCAGACAGAGGAGTTTCCAGGGAGCATGACATGAACACCCACCTGATACTTTATATAAATACTAGGTGACTGAGAGCGTCCCGGAGCAAGGAGAGTATGCCACTGTTCGTACCTAACGTGTATTTGACGCGTAGCACCCACGTATACTCCTACGTGAGATATTTCCAGATTTCCTTGAAATTAAATTAAATGATCACTTTTACAGTAACTTTTTAATTCAAACAGCCTCTGTGAAGTTCATAATTTTCGTGGGCAAAAATATAAACTGCTCGATCCGCTTTGTAATTTTGGTGGCTTAGTGGCTGCCTGGTGTATGGATGGTCATGGTACGAGGAGGAACTCAGAGCTACGTCCACATGCTCAGTGCAATTCCTAGAGTCCTACTCATAAGGTATCGTAGATAGCAGTCACGTGGAGTTTTTAGTGGTTATAAATACCACTTACCCAGCTTTTCCTGGAGGCTGCGTAACTATTGGCAGGTTTTCTTCACGATAAATTATAACCACATTTTTATTACAAAAAAAAACCCGACCGCGCTGGACTTTGAAACTGCATAAAATCCGCCATTTTGTTTATTTTAACGAACTTCATACCCAGTGACACTCGCACCATCAAGACGAATCTAATGATGTATCATTTATGAAAATCGGATGTGCCGTTGAGTAGTTACGAGCGGACATAGGAACGGACATACATACATACTTACATACATACAGGTCAAACACATAACCCTCCTTTGGGCTTCGCCGCAGTCGGGTAAAAAGGGGTGTGGGATTGTGTGAAATTACCTCTTAAACAGTAACGGGCAAGATTTACGTACCAATAATTGATTGAATCAGGCGTTACTTTGCGGAAATCCGCGATATGATAACGTGGTAGATAATTAGTGCTCGCCCGTTATGATTTGCGTAATTTTTTTTCATGCACTTACATTCAAAACGAAAAAACATGCAAATAAATGTAACAAACCACCACCAAAAATATAAAACTTAAAGACACGTGTTTCGCCTCTCTACGAGGCATCCTCAGGAGAAGCTGGAGATGTTGACCGTCCGGCGTCCGCTGACGAAATGAGGCCGGCGCCATTTTGTATCTTTGGTGGTGGTTTGTTATATTTATTTGCAAGCTTATTAAGGTGGCTTTAGACCAAACGAATTCTAACACATCACTCACTCACTTGTGTACACACAAAGAATTTGGTAGAGTGGGGTTAGTATGTGTTAGAATTCGTTTGGTCTAAATCCACCTTTACTCGAAGACAGCAGAACCGATTTTGAAAATTCTTTTTTCGTTTGAAAGGGTATATTTCATAGGTGGTCCCATTGCAACCAAATCAGGATCTGATGATGGAATCTTGGAGAAATCGAGGGAAATCTTCAAATATTATAGGCACACATATACCGATTTTGGTATTTTTCATAGTTTCTCGAGCATTTCTTATTAGAATGAGTAATTATCATGTGGATCATTTGCCCATATAAACCTAACATTAAGTAATTTTACAACCAAGTCCTTTCCTTTACTATATTAAAATTAGGGCGTTTTGAACATTAAAACACCTGGACAATATAGAACTAAGGCGTTTTGCTTACTATGGCAAATTACAACGTTGACCTCCTGAACCGAACCCATTTCCAGTTATAAAATAAAATAAAATAAAATAATTTATTTCTGTAAGTAGGCCCTCAAGGGCTCTTTTACATGTCTTACATTCTTTCTTCTTTTCTTTTTGGCGCTTCGGGTAATGACCTTCTGGTGAGAAGAAGCGCCGGAAGAAACTCACCAGTTTCTCTTTTAATAATTTAATATACATTACATTACCTTAAAAACTACATTTATAGAGATGTAAAGGGTCTCTCTATGCGTCCAAACAATACAAATAAAAAAATAGAAAATAAATTGATACTAGAATTAATGGAGATGTAAAGAGTCTCCGTTGTCAAAATATTATGTTTTGGAGGTGTAAAGGATCTCCAAACGTCAAAATACAAATTGAAAATACTTATTTACTAAATTAAGTCCATTTTTTCTTAGAGATGTAAATGGTCTCTAAGTGTCAAAACAATTGGCAAGTACAAAAACAGAAAAAGACAACTAATCAAACATTGTTTTTAAAATATATCTATTTCCAGTCGCAGTTAATCCCACGGTGTTTCATCATTCATGTAGTCTTGTGTGCTGTAATAAGCCTTAGACATGAGTTTACGCTTTACACAATTCTTAAATTTGTTAATAGATAATTCAGTTATATTCCTTGGCAGCTTATTATAAAACCTTACACAATTACCCATGAATGATGTTTTTATTTTATGGAGCCGAGTGGTGGGCACTGCGAGCTTATGTTTATTCCTAGTATTAATATTATGTATGTCACAGTTCTTCTTAAAATTCATGATATTTTTATGTACATACATAATATTCTCATAGATGTATTGACAATGCAATGTCATTACATTAATTTCCTTAAACTTATCTCTAAGTGAGTCTCGATAATTTATTATTATCGATAATTTATATTAAGTTATTGCAGAAATGCCCAAATAACACTGCATTGCAACCTACGTGAATAGTGTAGTGTGTAGATAGTGCCGTGCAAACAGAACCGGCCAAGTATCAAGACAAGAAATCTAAATCGGTTACCTTTTTTTATCAATGATTTTCTCTTAATAGTGAAATTAAAATTAAATTAACACGGTCCGTGTTCCCCATACAAAGAGTAAAATTTGCTCCACAAGTCCACTTCAATATTTATTGTATTTTTTTGGCCCTAACTATTAAGTTTATCGCTATTTTTAGCATTGCCGCTTACGCATGAATCAAAGTGGCTATAAGGACTCATGATTGAGAATTCATATTAAAGTCATTACAATTCAGTCATTTAAGCATCACATCACACTGCTCAAAGTGGTTTAGATGCTTAATGAGATATCCTGCTTACGTACAATTTTATCCTTCTGGAATCGTGTCTTTTCTTTTTGAGGGAAAAAAGATGAAATAATTGATTCCTGAACGTCAGGTTCTATGAGCGAAATTAATGATTGAATATAAAAAATATTACCTTCGGCGAGACCTGGCGAGACACGGAATACCTCCTTTATGTAAGTGGTGAGAGGAGTATGAAATGCTGGTCTCGCCCGATCTCACCGAATGAGTACAGATGGTAGATAGTGAAACGTAGATATTCACTGTAGGTAAGTGGCTCCAGACACGATAAGCGTGTGGACTCGTGATCGTGTCCTCGTCGACTGTATATAAGTAGGTACGTTAGCCAACTGCGCCGACCCGCTTTATTGATATCCAATAAATAGGTTCGAAGGTTTTCAAAAACAAAACTCTCCTGGAATCAACTAAGAGGGGATCTCTTCCTGAATTATTAATTGTCCATTAAAACATTTAAAATTGTTCAATGCTTTTGACAATGATTTGAGCGCTGAGGATGAAATTTTAGGTTTGATCAATATACCTACTCAATCAGATATAACATTTAATAGTAAGCAGTTCATTTCAGCCTACTACATAGTACATACTTGTAACATATTATTAGAGAATTTAAAAAAAAATGTAATTCAATTAACAGATCCTTAATTGATCAATATTTTGGGACCAATATTTTTGATGATTATTTATTTATTATTGCTTGATGTTTTGTTCATTTGGAATATTTATCAAAGGTGTATTTCTTTCAATAACAACTAAGAAAACAATAAATAACAAAACAATACGTTATCCTAAATTAAATAATTATACTAACCCTAAAACTAAAGCTAAATGATATCTAAAAAGGGCCCCCGTGGCATGGTGTTAACGATGCTGGCAGCATTACCTCGCTGTATGGCAATTCTGATGCGCTGAGCGAGGAAGCTGCCAGCCCTCTGATCACCAGAGGCGTCGACGAGCCGTTTTGCAATTTCTTTAAAAAGGACCTTCGCGCAAGGACCCCACGGGCCCAGGGTCTCGACGCCGAAAGGCACGAAGTGATATTGGGGGCCGAGACCCTGGTATTTGAGTGTTTTGCGTGCCTCGGCCGCCTCTGCCGCTGCCCCTACCTTGACCGAGGTCCGTGGCAGGTGTGACGGCGCTAGTGTATCGGCGCATGTCGCGTCACACACCAGCACTCGACCCATCCTCAACGGACCAGGGACATCCCGTCGGGCCTCTTGCCATCATCTCTGGAGATCCCATTAGGTTCCAGGATTGCGGGCACGTTGACGGTGGCGAGGGCCCGGCGGATGATGTCGTTCAGGGTGGCGTGTCTGGAGAAGCGACCGGAACTCAGTTGGCAAGATAACCCGTGGTGTCCCAGCTCGTCGACAGATGTGCCACAGGGGCATTTGTGTGGACTGCAGAATTTGACACCTAGGCGTGTACTTGCGGCGAGCCTGAGGGTCCCTGCATCCAGGAATGTACCTGTGGCGGCGGAGGGATAGGCGTGCAGCCACTGGCCGGCTTCCCATTCTGCAGTTGCCAGTAGCCGCGCCCGGGTATGTCCAGAGCTAGAGTTTAGGGCATTTTTGTAATTTAGTTTTGCTAATGGGTCGTCCCAGCTTCGTTGTACTTTTAAATTTTCGGGAAAGTTTAGGCTCGGACAAGCCCTTTGCCACGCCCACCTAGCATCATCCAGACCCGCCGTCTCGTAGTTTAAGGGACAAGCCCTGGGGATTTTTCCTACGAGAACGGACGTGCCGTGAACGGATGATAGGAAGGCTGGCAAGGTGACACTGGAAATTTTGCGCGTCCCTAGGCCGCCGTATCTGATAGGCAGGGATGCTTGGGCCCAAGATTGTTCACTGAGCTGGATGTTGAGAATGGATTCCAAAGAGTGTTTTATTATGCGGTCAATCGGGAGGAGCGAATTTTGGTGTTTCCAGAATGGGCAGCAGCGGAGTAGGTATGTACATTTTGGGACAAAAGACAGAATTTTAGGATCGTTAGGGCGGAATGTGAATTAATTTCGAGCAGACGGTCAGCGTTGTACTGGAATTTAGAAATTGCAGTCGAGATTATGTCTGGAATTGCCTCTTCGTATATTGGTGACCCTAGAAGGCTTAGATTCTCTTTCGTGAGTATTCTTATGTTTGGAGTCACGGCGTTAAATTTCTGAATCACGGCTGGGTGGTCACAAGGGTCACAGTTTAGGTACAGTTCGCATTTTTTGAAATTGAGTTCTAATCCGATTGATTCGAACTTGCTTATGATGACTAGGAGGTCAGACAGTACGGTGTCGGCATCTCCTCCTAGGGTCCCATCGTCGAGGTACCATACATTGAATTTCGACTGTAAATTTTGAGTTATAGAGTTGATCGCGAGACTAAAGATGGCTGGTCCGAGCGGATCACCCTGCTGACAGCCAACTTCCGAGGAAAGTTCATGGTTTCTGTAAATTAATTTGGATAATTAGGATAAAATATTCTCAATATAATCTTAATGAAATACCTAAAAATAAACAAAACTAATATTGTTTATTATTTAAAAAAAAATGTATCTGAGCGTTTTATTAAATAACTAAATATTTTTACTAAAAAAACCCGACCGCGGTGCACTTTAAAAGTGCATAAAATCCGCCATTTTATTTATTTTAACGAACTTCATACCCAGTGACACTCGCGCCATCAAGACGAATCCAATGATCTATCATTTATCAAAATCGGTTGTGCCGTTGAGTAGTTACGAGCGGACACAGGAACGGACATACATACATACATACATACAGGTCAAACACATTACCCTCCTTTGGGCTTCGCCGCACTCGGGTAAAAAAGTGTACATTGTTTCATGTATTTAAGTGAAAGTGAAAGGTAGTGTCAAATCAATATATTTTCGTGACCCAACGGAAAGTTAGACATTATTTAAACAATTGTACACTTTTTTTGAAAAACGCTCAGATAGATAGAGAATTTAAACGACTTTTGTGACAGTTAAAGTGTCCATGCAAAATGAAGAGTACACGGAAGGAACTTTTGTTGAAAATGAGATTTTAATCTTAAAATGTAGAGCTCGCAATGAACTTTAACGTATCACTTGATTACAGGTGGATATCTTAAAATCATATATTTTTTCACTTTTAATGAAACGGTTACGATTGTTATTGTTCACGGTGACTAACTTTCAAACCGCTGTAACCCTAAAAGTTACTTACGGGACTAGACGTGTTCTTTCCGTGTACCTACAATATTTTTAAAAATGCTCATTAGGCAATACTAAAATGGGGCTATTAGGAAACCACAAAAATCTGTAAATATGACTGGACGAACGTTCTCGAAGCTGCAGATCTGAAATCAAGGAAAACTACCATTTAAAAAATCGATGTCGGAAATCGGTGTGAGACAACGTCTCGCACAGATAACCGTTGCACCTCGGATTTCATTAAAGCCGTGATCGATACAAAAACTACGTCATAATAAAATTGAATTAAGATAGTCATTCCTTCAAGTACGTACAATTAGTTCTTTGTAAAAATAGTTGTCTGCAGTTACTCCGCGTGCCCCTAGTTACCCCATTTGTCAGACTTATTTTTTTCATAAATAAATTCAAAAATAACTTATTACAACAGAATAGAGTCCGACCGAAATTTTGGTTTCCGTTTCGGCCTAGTTTCGGCAAGATAACGGGTTTCGGCAAATTTTCGGTTTCGGCTGCCATCCGGATGAAACTATGGCTGAAACCGAAACTGAATTTAAGGGGTTTCGTGCTGCGATCGGAGTCTTTATTTCAAAAAGCGCAGATAATTTATTTGAAATAAGGAGTTATAATATGTTATAATAATAATTACTCTAAATATCAGAGACTATATCATTAATTGTTATTTAAAAATGAAGACTAACTGATTATGATTGTAATTTTTTTATCTTCCCACGAAAACATGACCTTATAATGGTAGTTTCGGTTTCAGTTCTGGTTTCGGGCGAAACTGTGAGCAAAACCGAAATTCGGTTTCGGCTTCGGTGGTGAAAACTATCGGTCGGACACTACAACAGAGTAATAAGTTATTTTTTTAATATGATTTTTATACTTACATACACGGTGCTCAGGTTACAGGAACGTCTTACTCTCCTCTCCCCATTAACATGATTTGCCAAAGCAGATCGAGTTTGAGCAAAGCTTCGTAACATAGCTCACTGCACGTGAGCAACCTAGGAAATTGGATAGCAAATTGCTGTATATTGCGAGTATTTGAACGTATTCATCTATGATAACAGATTGTATGTTAATTATTGTTCTTGTGGTCGTTATGTTACAGAAACCTATTAACCATATGTAACGATAAACTCAATCCATGATTGATTTAGAAAAGTATTTAGCCACATACCCATACTATACAATACATAAATATAATTCTGATATTATAAATGTGAACGTAAGTCTCTTTGTTTGTCTATCTGGGGGCATGGCAGTGCCCCCGCCAAGTCGAGTAAAACAAAGGCACGGCCGTACCATCCTTTTCTCGAAGCCATTCGGGCCATTTTCAACCTCCTGTAATTTTGTGCTGGCTAAAGCTAGAACCCTGAATTTTTAGCGATATATCGATACCTTTAGACTCAACGGGCGTACACGCCATTAGCACCTACGGCGTTTACGCCCTTTGAGTCTAAAGGTATCGATATAAGATCATAATAAGACTTAAATATATTCTCAATAACATTCAACGTGTAGTTTAAGAACTATTGCGTTCCTTAGTTTTGTCACTGACTGACTGACTGATTATCATCATAATTCTAAGGTACTTCTAACTGACCCACAAGCTCCAAATTTTAAACATAATTAGCAGTTAGCCTCTCATGTCATGCAAAACCTAAAAACATTGCAATTTCAATACAAACTGCATATGTAAGTTTGTACTCCTATACATATACATGGGATTACAAAGTTAGTTTTGTAGTTCAATTGGAAATAGAATGAATTGGAATGTATTGAATAAAGGAAGACCACTTACAAAAGGAAATGAGATCCCATCAAAAACATTAGGTACATGTAAAAAGATGAACGCAGTCTCGCAACGCAGTTCTTCTACAACAAAACATTACATCTCACAATTTATTTGTTGTAGAACTGTGTTGCGAGAGTTGCGTCTTTTTACATGTAATGTTTTTGATGAGTTACCTTTTCACGCTCAAACTGCATAACAGATTGAGATGAAATTTTGTATGGAGAGAAATTGAAACCCTAGATGGAAAAGACAGGATAGTTTTTATCTCGAGAATTATCCCTGAAGAGTGTGAAAGGGGATTGAGGGATATAAGTTTATATGGAGAATCAATATTTTCTCAACTAAGGGATAGTCGTGGGGAAAAAACTAGTTTTAGTTAATAAAACGAACTCTTCTCTATTTGGACCTACATTTAGTAGTAGTCGGAATCCTTGTGGCGCAAGTACAGCTTACCCTTGACTGGTTTTTCTTATGACACGACTGCCCAATAATGAGTGTTTTTACCTAAGTAACTGACTGGATGCGGGTAAATTTAGCTATGGTAAGTTTGGTACAAAGTCACGCCCGCTTTATAAAGAGTTAGCTATAATCCCAAGGATAGTTGGTTAGTTTGACCATTTAAAATTTTGAGAAATGGGGCAAAACTTGAACTTCACTGGCTGGTGTTTCGGGCACTAGGTTTGCTATACTATGGTAAATCAAAAAATATCATTGATTTTTCATTTTCTTCGAACGAACTCCCGGACAAATTTCTTTTTATAAAAGAGTCTCCAAAATAGTTTCCTCATATTCAGAGCCCCGATATTGTATAGTAAAATACCCACGCGGGAAGCAAATGGGTGCTGGTAAGGTTAAAGGTGAAAGCAGCATGAGAGGATAGACTACGTGACACATCGACCCTAATGGACGGAATCATTTCGGCCCACAATGCCCCAGACTTGATCGCGGGCCTCAATAATCCACCTGCCACAGGCCACAGACACGAAGCATTTGTTTTTTAAATAAGCATTTTGTTTGTGAACTTTTTACACAGAATATACCTAACGTCTATCCTTACAAAGTGCTAATCACCGTAAATGATGTAAAAGACGTAGGTACGAAAAAGCTAAATCTGTTTATTTCACAGACGCCTCGTGTAGCGAATTTGTAATCATTACTTATTCAATCATATCCATATAAAGCCACGATAGGTATTATATCGTCGCTGGAAAGCAATAATGCTGTAACCCGCACCA
Source organism: Eudemis profundana (assembly GCA_947034925.1). NCBI lineage: Eukaryota > Metazoa > Arthropoda > Insecta > Lepidoptera > Tortricidae > Eudemis > Eudemis profundana. The sequence goes on from OX344794.1 coordinate 37,724,618, forward strand.
CCATCGAAAATGCTTTTTTTGCATATTCTTATTCAGTTTTTTTTTCTGCGTCGGCTGGTATAGTTATTATTTGTCTGTGATGATAAATAAAATGTATACAGCATATATTTTTTCACCTAAATTTGTAATCACGGAATGAAGAATCGCTGTAACCCGCATAAAATCCCGTGTTTTCAACTGCGTTGTGGTTTACAGCAAAATGGTTTCCACAATTAGTTCTCCGTCATCACGTACAGCATTTTTGCTTTCGGTAAATTTCAACTTTTGACCAATTTTTGTCATTTACAGCTTTTTGTCGGGAGATGTTGTGAATAAACTATGGTGTACAGCATTTTAAAGATACAGTAATAAATGAATAATGACAGTAAATACATTTTAAAATATATAGTAAGTTTGAATGTATATAGTATTGAGGGTCGTTTTTATTTGTAGTTTGCTAGTTTTCCTTTTTTAAAAGATTTAATCATGATTCAAATTAAATATAAATGTTTGCAAAGCTACCTTTAGATTGTAGAGGTAATATAAACATAACCTACTTTTAAAGAAAAACACGTTAATTATTTTTCCGTTCAAACTTTAATGCATGTAAACTACCGGGTGACTTCTTTTTCGTGATACAGGATAATTAAACCTCAATCTATCCATGATTTTGAACAACTTTTACTATGGGGTTAACTTTGTAAATTGCAAAAAAATACAACTCTCTCATACATTTTGGTCTACCTATTGATGACCTTTTCTATGAAACAGTTAATTTTTTTCTGCATTTACAAAGTTGACCCCATAGTAAAAGTTGTTCAAAATCATGGATAGATTCAGGTTTAATTATCCTGTATCACGAAAAAGAAGTCACCCTGTATACGTCTATCATAATTGTTCTGTAAAACAATCTATACTATTTTTTGAATTAATAATAATAAATAATAAATAAATAATAAATATGTCGGGGACAGCAGCGATAGTTCGAGAAATCCTAGATCGTCAATTGACTACTGTAGTACTAATTAGATTTAAAATGGCGGCGAACGCCGTGTGACGTAACGACCGGTTGCGGCGCACGTGGGCGGGCTCGTTGGGCAAGAGTGTCGATTCTCTTTCTGGCCGTCGTGGCGACAACACTTGTCTTACGATTCTGTCAGTTCGTCTGCCAGTAGTTAAAGTTGCTACTTAATAATTGTAATTCTGTCGATTAATAGTGAAATGAATCATACTGTGTAACGTAATTGTCTAGATTTGCTCACTCAAGTACCTACGCCATAATATTGTAACAACTATTGTAATGCCTGATGATTTAAAAGAGAAACTGGTGAGTTTCTTCGGCGCTTCTTCTCACCAGAATGTCATTACCGAAGTCGCCAAAAGAATCAGACGAATAAATGATTTGATCTGACATGAATCCACTTCTTTAACCAACATACCTCAACGGCCAGGATTCTGCAGCTAACCCATCCTGACCTGACCTGACAGTCAATCATCATCGCGTGAAAATCCGACAAATAAATATTAGGGGACGATCTTACACAAATCGAACTAGTCCCATAGTAAGCTCAATAAGGCTTGTGTTATGGATACTAGACGACGAAACGACGTTTGAATTGAATTTATTTATCGATTAGATAAATAATAACATTTTTTTTTATAAAATGACTTAACTAGATTTAGTGTCTCACTGCTGTGCATGAGCCTCTCTTCTAATACTTTCCTCTACCTCTGAAGTCCTCCTAGACCTTAACTGGGCGCCATAAGTCAGAATGGGTAGAATGCACCAAATCTCCATGAGCTTACATTTCAGGGATATAAGGGGTTTCCCACTATTAGTGTTTTCATCAACCACAAGCTCCTCCAGGCGTTTCTGATACGTCTTTCGATTTCTTTATTTTGTAAAAAAAATTAGTTTTTTTTAAAACTGTGTACTTATAGCCTGATAAATACCATACTTCCGTTCTCACTCATCGTCCAAACCAAATGATAAAAATTAGTTTAGGCGATTACATAGTGCTGCTGCATCTACATACATACAGTCCAACAACATAAATATAACAATACTTAATGATAACTTTTTAATAGCCAAAACATAACATTTTAAGCATAAATATATGTATGTGTGGCATATTAATTAAGTAGTTCAGAAAATATTATTACTACAGATCAACAATTATTTACCACTGACATTTTAAAATGGATCGACATAAACTACCATTCGCACTTACACTGCTTCATTCATACCTGTTTCCTTTCATTCATTCAGTTACAGCAATATTGCAGTACAAAAATCTTGTCAATATAAGTTTTCATCTCCCAAAAATTGTATTACGAACCACTTTTTAGACTTACAGCATTTTAAAACGACTGTGAGATTTGGTAAAAATAATGTTCCCATAGAAAAAAATTGTAGGTTACAGCATTATTGCGTGCCATGATTAGAAATATCGAAATGCTGTAAACGACAAAAGTCATATTAAAAACAAGTTTATACTAATTTTACCACCAAAATTATAAACTTCGATTTTTTTACGACGAGTCTACCAAAGGGGGTTTAATAATCTCTTTTTGTTTGAGAGTTATGAATTTTTCTAAAAAAATGCAAACGTTTTTTGGCTCTAGTGAAAAGTTTACTTTTTGAGGGTTACAGCATTATTGCTTTCCAGCGACGATATGTATTTTGGGGACACACAGCAGTAAACTCTTTGCCGTTTCCTTAAATATTGAAAACCCAATATTATAAAAAAAGAAAGTGTGTTTGTTGGGTTGTTCTTCACTCACATCCACGTCACACAGACATGATGACAATATTAACAACTTTTCTGCGAAGGTATACGTATATTGTATAGATATAGAAGAGTGATATATTCATTATCACTATCAGGCAAAAACAGTTTTATCTAGAAAAAGACGGACAAGAGCGAGTCGGACTCGCCCACCGAGGGTTCCGTAAATAAATACTATATTTTTCAGATTTTATTACATATGTTTAGTTTTCAGATTTTTCCCTATGTTTGTAGTATAAGACGGTATTACTGGCCAAATTTCATAGTTCTAGGTCAACGGAAAGTACTCTATAAAATTTTCGTGAGAGGCCAAAATGTACGTTTTTTGCGGCATAAATGGCCATATCTTTTCTTTACTTTAACTTAGAAGTTTGATTTTTTTACAGCTTTAAGGAACCTTGAGTATATGATTTTAGTTACAACTCGATACCTCCACGCGCTCTCGAGATATAGGGTCTTGACAGACGGACAGATAGACAGACCCGTTTCCGTTCCGTTTTTCCCTTTTGACAGAACCCTAAAAACGTAGCGTTTCCCTATGTTTAAGAAAAAATTGCATATGTATGTTGATATATAATAAATAAAACACACTATCCCACATTTCGTGATAAAGAAATATGGGATGTACAATACTCTCCCTATTTTCATTAAAATCTCGTCCCTTTAACTGAACTTTATTACATTTCAGTGCTAGTAGACTACGTTCAATTTCGGTCGACACAGAAGTAGCAGTAGACGGCCTCGATGGTAGTCGATGGCTCTGCTAATGGGGAAGCGGCGACGTAACAAGCAGCGAGGTCTTTAATAGACCGATAGATCAATGCCGGAGCATTGACACGACGATTAAATGAAGGGAGAAATGTGACCCAGTTAGCTGCTCTCGGGAACAGTTATTTCGTTTAGACGTCCGGGTCGTCATTTGGACATCGATTTGAAGTTAGATTTGCACAAAAATCACGGTCGATCGTGCAGAAATTTCAATTTCAATTCAATGGATGGAATCCCAAAAATATGCGCGCATCAACATAATCGTAACGGAAATAAAACGATGTGCCATTTATTCAAATAAGGTAAATGTCCGAGTGGCCGACACTGACCCAGTGAATTACTTTTTTGCAGTTTATTAAAAAAAAAAAAGAAAACGGATCAATATAGCCCAAAAACCGGGTTCAATCGACTACTAGTGTCATTTATCAATTTTGTTTAGAAGCTTTCTTCATTTCCTTGAATTCTTTTGAATTTGAGCGACAGTGTTTGCGAACAGGTGCTCTGAGTCGTCCGTGCGTCATTATACCTACTAAACCTACTTAGTGAATCTGTTAAGACATTGCTTCATGAAAGAGGAATTTATAGGCAGGATTTTGCGTTTTTTTGGTGAATGATTATTTAAACTGTATGATAATTAAGCAAACATTGATATCTGTGTTTTAGAATAATTAATTTTGATTATTTTAGTATTTTGGAGGCATGTCAGACATGGGTACAAAATGTTTGCGTTTAGTAGTGAATGACACCCACGTCATTCACCCGTACGAATGAGGTCTTTTGCAAAACCTAATTTGGAGCTTATGTGAAGGAAGTAGAACATACATTTAAATTATTCTGTAAGCGACAAGTTTCTATTGATTTCTTGAGTAGTGTCTTACATGGGTGTCAGAGACTCCTTTTACATTGGAGGACCAATAATTAATGACAGTTGCATATTGAGGTCATTCATTGGATCATACATGTATTCATTCATTGGTTACAGGTATTTTGATATGTTTATATAACAGTTAATATATATCTGATTGGTTAATATAAATCTTTGTTTTCTTTTATGTTTATCACTATTAAGTTAAGTAAATAATCATGAAAATGTGATGCAACGCACTGTGATATACTGGTACAAAGACTTTTTTTTTCATAGTCATTCAATAGCATATCCGAGATTTTTTCTGTCATCCACTGGTACAATTTCAGAGGTTGCGGAAAACCGGATTAATTCAGTAACGATTATCGTATATTTTGTTGTTTCTATATCATTACTGAAGAACCGATTAATACATTTGCATATGCGTCTGTATGTTTGTTAGTTGAGTAGTTTTTTGGATTAATGTGCGAATTTGCTCCTTATAGTGTCAATCACTGGGACATTTACCTTAATGTGATTTTCAGATCATTCAGTATTCTAAAAAAACGACATAATGGTATTGCCAAAAAAACAAAGCAACTAGTTAGTTGATAGATTACTTTAGTACCTACTTGCCAACTAAAAACAAAAATGTGCGGGTTTAAAGAGAATCACCCTCCCTTTGAGTTTTATCGTCTGGCTTAAAAAGATAATACTACATCAACCAGTCTTTAGCCGCTTGCTCGCACTCAGAGTGAAGCGCGACGCGATGACGTATAAGTAATGTGTAGCTCACACACACATACCTACGTCTTTCGCTGTTTTTTGGAGTTTTCATCTTCTCTTTTGTATGTGACAGGCATGTAGATAAGTTTATATTTACATACGACGGTCAGGTGGGAACCCTACTCTTTTTCAGTTTCACGTAACTGATGCACCGGTGAGTTAGCAGCTTGCCTCCCGTAGTCACGTTTAATTAGCGTGTGTCGTTTAGAATAACAAATAAGACGCATATTCTACACATCCGGCATACCTTAGCTACACGAGATTTAACGACATTAAGGTGATTCGAGTCGCTCAGTTCGCCTTACAAAAAAAGTTTAGAAACTCTTTAACCATATCAAATTTGGTAGAAATACGTTTCATTTCATAGATAAATTAATTTTCGCCATTATAACACATTAACAGGTTCCGTTGTGTTTGGGCAATGACTAGACTATGTTTGTAATGTTAGATACGCCATGCATGGAAATTGAAACGCGATCATGTATCAATTGGAGATGGTAATCATTTAACAGCCCATAATCGGGCGGAATGTGTAAGATCAATGGACAGTGGCCTTTGGTCAATGGACAGTGACACCGGACACGTATCAGAGCAAATAGAATTATCTATGTACGGACGATGATTTGATCAACGGCAGCGGGGGCAACGGTCAGGAACGGACGTGACACCTACTGGGTAGGGCAGGGTCGTAGGTATGTTATTGTGACCATAAATAGGATACATTTTTTACGCAACCTAGTTTTTCGCAACTCGATGTTTGATATACGCCTATTTTGCGTGAAGTAAATGTAATAAAGAAGAGGTTAAGAATTACACTACTTATTGTACCTACTGTCAAAATCATAAATATATATACGTTACCAAGGTATAAAAATATCTGAGTGCCCTTTGATAATAAAGAAGTCATCAGATATTATGTTCCTTTCATAGTTTGCGTTTCATCTTGGTCTCACCTGAGAATGGAGCAAAAGTCTAAAAAGTTATTTCACGTAGTAATAATTGAAGGATGTTTACAAAAACAAAATAACTGCTAGACTGGTTGATACTTATAGAGAAACATTTTTAATGAGTAATGACAAGTGTCAACCAGCCTAATTAGTTATGTTGTTTTGTAAACATCCCTTCAATTAAACAACTATTTTTTAGAATAAGACATGGTTAAATAAAGTAAAAGGTTCCACTGGTATTATTCCAGTACGACAGCTTACGGTTATTGAATAAATTAACAAACCTGTCATTCTCTTAATGCAAACAAATTTGTTTCGCGAATAAAAAATAACGAACCGTAATTTCTATAAATTGAACCTAATGGAAAAAGTAAATCTTATAAAAAGGAGTCTCTTTCAAACTTGTTAATTGACAGGGAGATTAAATACCTGTTTTTCGTTCTCCTTCAGGGATTAATTGTGCGAATTTATACCTTTGACTACGAAGATTTATCTACGGTTTGCCATGAAATATGGGTATTTTTCAAATTTCACACATACTGAAACCGAGAAGGTAATTCAGGTTTCATTTTGTTAATCGAGGTCATTAAATGTCAGCACCACGGGCACTGAGTCGTTGGCCCTAATGGCCTTTTAAATGAACGCATTTCCCTAACGAATGGCCCGGCTGCTCCGTCGCATCTTATGGCTAATTATTTCATGTCCTAAGTGAAATAACGGACTAAATTATGCTGCTCGTACTGTTAATGCACTTGAAATTCAAATATTCGCACGGCTACAACTTTAGCGACCATAAATTTGAGTACTTACTAAAAAGAACTAGCCTTGAACAACTTTTAATCAAACATTATGATATTTTTATTAGTTGATTTAGGTCGGGTTAATAATATGAAAATTAATATTCTTTCGTCAATTCAGACCGTCGACATTCTTTCGTTCATTCAGCCTACATGTAGGCTTAGCTACTTATTTTTAGAAAAGGGCTGAGTCTTTAATAGCCTAATAATTAAGAAACACGACAATAATATTTTTTAATACACTTGCTCAAAATGTGGTACTTTTTGTAGCTGTATATCGTGCGCAAAGTTCGATTTTGCGAACTAGTGCTTTTTATTTCCCATTTTTTTTAATTTACTGTTGTTCAAATACATACATCCAACTAATGGTCAAATACGTTCTTTATTTTTTATTACGTCAGTGGACATTGAAAGTATACATTTGATACGTTTAAAATATTAAATCCACATATATAACCGTTTGATTGTTTTTATTATAAACAATTAAACTGTTATCTAATATTAAAATAGTTTAAAAAGTATGCTTCTTGAGTATTACCAATGAGTATTTTAGTCAGCGGTCTCGCATAATACTAGTATTATGCGAGACCCAAAAAATAAAAATTGTCACAGATAAGATAATATGGTGCAGGCTGTTCGAGTTTTATAAATGACAACTAGCTTTCGTGCACTAAAGATTACATTTTACTTGGAAATTAATGAGCTATGAAGTATTTAAAAATTTATTGCTTTTTTCCATTTTTAAATGCAGTTAAATTACCTTAGAAAGTTTGTCTGTTCCCAAAATAGTTTATTTTTATTTGGCTGAATGGTGACAACCGCTGCCACGTTGGAAAAAGTTCGTCAATTAAAAGTAACACATTTTGTTTTATTCCCGCCATTTTCATTCATGATTGTAATTTTGTAATTATTAATTATCACGCATTGGTTTGATAATACTTTTGTGAAAAATGAGCGATTCAGACGATTTTGAAATAAATTCAACACGAGCAGATATACGTCAACGGCAACGAATAGTATTTTACCAGAGAAGTCGAAAGAGAAATATCTGGCCGTCTATGAGCAATTCATTGACTGGAAACGACAAAATCGAACGGCGTCATTCTCAGAAAATGTACTTATGGCCTACTTTCTTGAATTATCTAAGAAATATCAGGCATCTACAATGTGGTCAAGATACTCAACGTGACTCTTAATAAGTGTTCCAATAGTACTCTCCATTTTTATGAGGCCAAAAAATAAACAAATTTGTCTCGTAATCATTCAATTATTTAATTTTCGTTGTCATTTTTCGCAAATGTATTAAAAAACGTCGTTTGATACACGTGCGGAAGTGTCATTTCCACTCGTCCCGAATCTTGTCCCTCGCCTTGCGGCTCGGGCCAAGACACCTCGGGACTCGTGAAAAATGACATACTTTCCGCACTTGTATCAAAAAGTACTATTTTTACCCATGCCGCCAAACAGACAAATTTTGGATTACATAATTACAGGACTGCTGCTTAATCTATATTTCAACTAAAGTTAAAACAAAAATATTGGTGTGCTAATCCGCGATATGATAATGTGTTACGGGTTATAAAGAAATATTTTTTTCTCAAACATGGCATTAAATGTTGACAATACGTGCCTAAAAATAGGCCGCAAAGTACCTCGTTTCCGGTGCAGCTTGACACTTGGCACGGAATGGAATTTCATACTTACATTGCCGGCCTAGGCCGGCAATGTATTTTTTTAAATTTCCATTCCACATTTATTTGGGCCACAGCATCACGGCATTCAGCCATTAAAAAAACAAAAAACGATTTTTGCTATATTTTGCAGTTTTATTTATTTAAAATTGCCATGAACATAACAAATAACACATTATAAACAATTTCCAATTATTATAAATTGCAAACTTAACCACAAGAATACACATTTAAAATATTTCATCTAAATATTCGCGGTAAAAATGTAAACTGAAACAGCTTTTGGTTATATATGGTTTCCGAACGTGACATTTGCATTGTCTGTGGATATAATATGTCAGTGTCACTAACGTCACTTTCTGATAGAAAGTTTCTGATTAAAATAATATTTAGGGTAAGTAAGGATATTAGTAAGTTTATTTATTTCATTGCATATTTGAGAAAAGCACTATACATACCTCGGCGGGAAATGGGGTTGCCGGCCTTGTAACTATCCGGCCTCGCTTCGCTCGGCCAGCTATATGTACTCGGCCGGCAACCCCTTATTTCCCGGCCTCTGCAGTAATGTACTATTTTTAACATGGACCTCCGCAAAGTAACGCCTGCTTCAATAAATTATTTTCATCTAAGGAGATTTTGTATTTTTTTGCATGTTTATCTGTTTTATTGTTAGGCTACAGTTTAGTTTTATATGTATAGGTTATCGGTGAATCAATATCGCTACGGTCATGAAAAATAAAAAGTGCAATATTCAGTTAAAAGTTAAGTAAATTAGTTATATTATTGCACTAGATGTACATAGGTAACTAAGTATCGCTTCTGTAATGAAACTACATCAAAACTGTGATCTGATATTCTGGCAACCGTTATTATTGTAATATACCCGTAACGTTACCTAAATGATTCATAAAGTATGGAGACTACTACATGTACATGCTAAATGTATGGAGACGCGGTAATTAGACGCAGTCATACTTCGTAAGAATGGCCGTATACCTGTCATGCTTTGGTATGTAAGGTATAAACAATGTACAACACTTTATTCATCATAATAATCTTTTTAGCGTAATATTTCGCTAACAAATGCAGCCCGTGGTGTTATCGGTGCAGCGGCATGCGGGAGCTGCTATCTGCGCCGCGCCGCCGGACACGGCACTAGCACAAACTACACAAAACTTTGCTTTTCATTTTTCATACCTACTGTAATAAGTCTCAGTTACTTTGATGCAACCGCAGCCATAAAACGCGCCATTCTCCACGTGTGTTTCTGTTTGCCGACGTATACATATATCTAATACGTGCGGACTTTATGCCAATAAATCTAACTTTTTCAGAACAAACTGTATCGGTTTCAAGATTAAATAAAAATACTTCAAGTTCCATCATTAAGGAATTCTCAAGAATGTAAAGTTGTTCGAACGAAAATGTATGTACCTACTCGGAAGGAAATAAAAGATATAATTTCAAGATACAAAGTAATACCATAAGTGTCTATTTATTCAATCGATTACTTTTACGCCAATTTAAAAAATTAGGTAAGCAAAAATCCATTTTATGCTCAATTTCGATTAAAAGAATATTGTTTTTCGTGAGTTTCTGAAATAAATCATCTAAAGTTATAAATGCGTAACAATTTAGCGATACAAATGATTGTCTCTAATATTGCTAGCTATTTCTGGCTCCCAGCGGTCACCGTTGGTCAGCAACTTCTCTTTATTGTATATTAATTCTTCGTGGGATTCTGTGCTGTACTCGAAGTTAGGCCCCTCGACTATAGCGTCGACCGGGCAGGCCTCCTGGCAGTATCCGCAGAAGATGCACTTTGTCAAGTCGATATCATACCGCGTTGCACGACGCGAGCCATCGGCGCGCTCCTCGGCATCAATTGTGATAGCCAAGGCTGGACAAACGGCCTCACATAGCTTACAGGCGATGCATCGCTCCTCGCCGGACGGATATCTCCGTAAAGCATGCTCACCTCTGAACCGGGGGGAGATCGGACCCTTCTCGAAAGGGTAATTTATCGTGGCCGGCTCTTTAAATATGTGCCCCAGCGTGACGCCGAAACCTGTAAGTCGACATGACAACCCTATAAAAATGTGCAGATAAAATTTTAAACATGTTTATAAAATAGTTTTTGCGCGCTGCTACGTGCTCGTAACTTATTTAACAGGATTAGGGGAACAATCTGTTCCGAAGTGTTGTCATAGTTACACTAGTCGTGTCTTCTTCAAAGGTCCGTTAGATGCAGTGTAATAAAACTAACTTGAAATACTGTTTTCTCAAGCGAGACGTGATGAAATTATAAGGAAAGAATAATCTGCAATAGTGCCGCCCAGGGACGCCGCATGCCCACACTCGTTAACCGGGCGAGCCGTTTCAGAGCATTTCATTCCTTTGCCGCCACGCGATTTGATCAATTTGAACGAATGTTTCTTTTTCCATTTCTATTATTTATCATATGATAGATAGATAAATGTATAGACTGACGAGTAAAATCTTAAAACTATTCTTTCATAAACTTTTGGTGATACTAACTTTTATACGAAATGTATTAAACGGTTATGGTGATGTTTTATGAACTGGAAAACTAGGATCGGTAAATTTTATTCAGTTAAGTTTTGAAGCTACTTTATTCTAGATCTCCCGCAGAGAACCTAAGTGAAAAAGTCTTTGTACCTACCCGGAGATAAATTTTTGTGCGATATTACTAGTCTTTCTAAACTACAATAGTCAATTGGTGGTAAGAAAACTGAGTCTTTACGTAAACAAACGATGGAAATAGATGTTCTATTTCAATATTTACAATTAGAAAGGAAACTATATAACACAATACGACGGCCTTCAGTCCAGCACTTAGCGTTAATGCGTGGTAGAAAACCCGTTGATGATTACGTGTAAAGAGAACAAATCCAGCAATCACGTTAAAAGGATATCCAATCGGAGCCTTTGCCAAGAACTCCTTTGAATTATCTATAGTAAATTTCAATTAAAACGTGATTAACGTTAAAACGTTTTATTTAAAGTCGAAATTCTTTATTACGGCAACCGGCCAAATGTCAAATGAATATAATAATTGCATTATAATATGATTAATTCTAAAATGGGCTATTGAAAACTAGGTATGGCTAGGTAGGTACTTAAATGGTAATATTTGTTCAGGTTCCGGGAGACTTTAAAAGCGAAATCCCATTTTAATGGAACGAGTGTTGCATCGGTGTAATCTCGATCTGTTAATTTGGCTGCGAACATTGGCAATTTTTGGCCACTGTCGGCATCCAAATTAAAGGCAGGTTCTTCGTGGAAAGACTGGAGCATTTAAATTACTTGGCTAAAAAGCGAAACAATGGCTCCGGCACTAAGTACAGATGTAGTGCAAAATGATTTTCCATCGTACTTTATCGGAAAAGTTCGTATTTATCGTGTTGTCTCAACCAGCTTCAGTCATCTTACAGCCGCCATTTGTCACTTTGACATTTGACACTAAACAATAAAGTTCCATATTAATGGGGTATCAGCGTAATTCGTCCCATTCGTTTTTCGTTCAATTCGTATTTCGTCTCATTCTATATTCTTCACACATTCTTTATTAAGACTATTCTTTATATATAAAGAATGTGTGACGAATGAGACGAAATACGAATTGAACGAAAAACTAATGGGACGAATTACGCTGATACCCATCTGATACCATTAATGGATATGAAAACGTCACTCATTTAATACAATCATTGATTGACAGTTCGGGTGCCATCGTATTCCAATTGAGATCCGAGTTTTCCCGATAGAAAATCATTTTGCACTACATCTGTAGGTAGTAATTAGGTATAATCTAAGGGCCAATATTGAGCGTTTTTACGGCGTTTTATTTTCGTCATTATTGTCTCGGTAAATATTGTTGTAATAAACGATGCCTAGAGTTAACTTTTTATGAAACCGAAAAACAGTCCCGAGTTTAAGTCTAGTTTTATCAAAAGTGTCACGATTTGTCCTTTCGTTATAGTAAATAATCGTCGGACAACAATGATTGTCAAACCGCGCGGTCAAAACGCTCGGAGAATTGCCCCTAAGTATTACCAGCCTATTTATTGTAACTACACAAAAACGCAACATTTTTAGATTATACAGCACGTTGTTAATACTCGTACTTAGAAATTTGATATCTGTAGAGTAGATCGTTTTTATAATTATAACGTACATTGAGATAAGAGAGGATATTTGATAATACTTTGGGATTGAAAGTTTGTATGAGAAATAGAGGTAGTTGTTCTAGCCAGCAGTAACTAGGAAATTATAAATATCTGTCAGTTAAATAATGTTTAAATAATTTAATATTGATTCAGTTCTCATCTGGGCGCCCCCAAACTAACATCTTGTATTCTTTTGGAATATGCACCCCCTTACAGTCTCTATACATATAGTTATTTCAAATTTCGTATTCATACCTAGATAGATAGGTACAGTAACATCAAGGTCCTCGTAAAGTAAAACCAAAATGTATCAGCACGTTTATTTCAAGTAATTTGCCACTATAAATTTGATCGGGTGTGAACGTAGCAGGCCTATTCTACAGCGTCGGCCCTATTAAACTGATTTTGAAAAATGAGCTGTCAATCGATTCATCTTAGTTGCCCAACCGTTACAAGTAAAGAGTCAAGATCAATTTATACCAACGCACAAAGCACTCTCTCTCTACAAGACGCCATATAAGTACTTTAATGATTAATTAATGAATAACTGATGACAATGTTTTTGAAATTGAAATCATTTATTGATATATTGTGTGTTAGTTACAAAGATCTTACAATTATGTCTCGAAGAGTACGCGGTATTAGTGCTAGTAAACATGTGAGTACAGTATATTTGTATTGCCGCTATGACAACAAATAATTAAAACAAAATTATGTTAAGGACAACTGCGAATCGGACTCGCCCACCAAGGGTTTCGTGCAAATACCTAAAATACTATATTTTTTATGATTTAATTACAAATGCACAGTTTTCAGATTTTTCTCTATACTTGAAGTATAAGCCGTCTAATACTATTATTACCTACTTGCCAAATTTCATACCCTACCCCCTAAAAATTAATCTTCGATTGGATAATCATTTTTTGTTGTGTTTATTCTCGTCAAGACAAGGTTTGTACAGCGTTGGACGAAGTTTAGTCAGGCAGTTTGTATAAAATAAGCAAAATTAAACTAGTATAAATGCAAATGACCATACCTCTGAAGAGTTCTGTCCAAAATACCGTTTGAGATGCACGGTCCGCGAAATCCTTCAATGCTGTTTCCGGTATTTTATCGTTGATGTATTTAAACTTGACGTCGTACGCCGTCCTGGGGTTGTAGTAGAACGGCGGCACCAGCTGGGGCGGCGGTGGACTCGGCGGCGAGCACGGAGGACACTCAGAACAGTCATCGCTACTCCATCGCAACACCCTTATTCTACACATATTAATCTCAAGTCCACATCCTAATACCCGATATAAACTCCTCGTGAACATTGCTTTTATTCGAAAAATCTCTGAAGTGTAAATGTTAGGGAGATGTCAGGTGTGAACGTGACGTTTCTTTTTCGTCGATATGCAATGTCGAAAATAGGTTGCATAGACCGACAGCGCTACAGCCGCAGCTAGACAACCTTCGCGTTTCTATTTACATTTTGTGTTGGGTCCCTCATGACATGACATTTTGTGCCTACAGAAATAACCCACTTCAACGGGTCAAGTAACAAGATAGCGCTTGTCTACCGAAGAGCGTTGAGTGACTTGAAATAATAGGTAGCCTTGTATTCACGGACATGTTTTAAATATTCAATGTTATTTCCTCTCCTCTTCATCAAAATACTTGATTTCCGTTCACAGTGATGAATAGGCCTGAATATGCAATAATGGATTATCTAAAACTGCAGAACAAACTTAGGAAGCCTACAGTGATGCTGATGAATATGTTGTGTCGTGTGTAGAAACCATCCAAACAAAACTTATTTCAGGTTAGTACAATCCCGGGCATACTAACGTAGAAGATAACACTTACAGGTCCTAGGTTTCAGAGTGGAGATTGGTAGTTGAGTGTCTAAATGGTCTCTCGAGCATTGCTTTCGAAACATATCGCAGTGCTCGTTGCAACGTTACTTATTAAAAATTAAGTTACAGAGCATGGCGCAACAGTGATAGAATATGAAAACCATAATACAAGAATAAAGGAAAAATAAAGGAAGCATTTATTGTAGTGATTTATTCAGGCACATAACTACACTATGTAGATACCTACGAGTTTATATAAGCACTGACGTTATTTATGTGGTTCAACTTTAGCCATATTCCAGAAATTCATTGGAACTAAGTACAGTCGAGGTCATAAATATGTTTACACTTTTCGATCTCATTCCAAGGAAATAAGGTCGAAAAGTGTAAACATATTTATGACCTCGACTGTACCGCAGTATAATAGCAGTAATTGTTTTTCCGACAAAAGGTACATCGCGCTCCTTGCATGTGTGCGCGCCGTATAAAGGTTTCTGCCCATTACACCGTATCATAATATGACCGTACAGTCGCCATCAGATATATCTGAGCTGTCAGTGTACTCATAAATATCTCAACACGGCTCTAATGCTATGAAAATAGAGCCGTGTTCAGATATTTATGAGTACACTGACAGCTCAGATATATCTGATGGCGACTGTACTATGAACGTTTCAGGTAAAATAAATGTTCTTTGTATTGAAAAGTATGAGACTATGCCCACTAGCACGTTCAGTCACCGACCGGCATTTGTCATACAGTGTCTGATACGTGTACTGCTACACCGTATCAGACACGGTAGATAATGTGCATTCATTCACGGCTAGGGCATGCAATACCGGTTTTACTTGTATGGGGCCATACAAGTAAAACCGGTATTGCATGCTCTATTCACGGCGCATTCGTACAAGCAAACTTTTAGGAATGCATAGCAATGCATGCTCCAGTTGTATTCCATTTTTTTGCAGCTATTTACGAATTTTATTACTTATTCATGCACAATTTTAGCCCTGAATTAAAGCTCCAGTTGGTAACACGGTCAATTGCTGAAAAAAAATATCTTTTACTTTTCGTTATAGTAACGAAACTGAGATTTTTTTCCTCAGTTTCGGTACGACTTTTCCCCCATATTTAGTTTGGGCGTAACGAAACTGAGAAATTCAAAATTTGTAAGGAAAATTTGGAACATATTGGACAACTTTTTTTATTTCATAAATGAAAAGTGCTCATGATTCTGAGTAAAATGGTATAAGACACACCATGATCAGACAATAAAAGTAAAAGTTACATTTTTTCTGCAATTGACCCAACATTGATGTTACCATATTAATCAAAAATAAAAGTGCGCCCTCTTGACAAACCTCATATATTTCTAGTCCAGCTTTATTTTTACATAAGGTAAGTAGACGTCCGAGAGCTTAACACAGTCCCAGTAGTTGCCATCTTGAATTTTAAAGTCATTAGTTATTCATTAGCAATACTGGTGGTGTGTGAAACACTAGGACGTAGCGTATAGGTACACACACACCCTTAAATAAATTATGACATTAAACTGTGCCATGAACAAACAAGTATCAAAATTTCAGTTACGAGAGAAAAACAAACATGGATCGAATATATCAATTTGGTTAACATATACACGACACGCTACATGATCCAATCCTAAAGGATGGCTTTTGACGGCCGCTGTGTTTTATTAGCCGAGGGTAGTAAAACGTTATTCCTAATATACAAATATCCTTCATAATAAAAATCGACCAGGAGTGAGGAAGTACAGTCAGAATCCTGAATAACAAAATGTTAGTACCTGGTCGAAATGTAAACAGCCACTGTCAAATAACGCATAGCCCAAATCCGCTCACAGCCCTTCGAAGCGTTCTATTTCGTAAACCGAGGTGTCTGGCTTACAAATTTGAAAATATCGGGTTGGGCAATTTTTGCGATCGTATTTTCTTAGATGTCTACCGGTCAGGTCTTGTGTAATTTCTACAAAATTAAGGCCAGAAAGCTATTAATACAGAGAGAAAAAAAAAGAAGTGAGCATTCTGAAGACATTTTTAGGGATCCGTAGCCAAAATAAAAAAAAATAGTTTCGTCTATGTCCGTTTGTCCGTATTCCGCAGGCATTTTACTCAAAACTATAAGATATATTTATGAAATTTGGATTATAGGTGTCTTGTAGGCCGTTACTTAGTTTGGTAGTTAAATAAAAAAAAATATATTTCTACATATAACAAAAGCTGAACTTTTTTTCACCAAACATCAACGTGTGGCACATATTGACATTACAACAGTTCTTTTAAAAACACTTTAAGGTTCCTAAGTAAAGATTTTTATTAAGTGAATATTTTCAGAAATAACCGCTCCCAAGGTTGCAAAAATTGTGTCCCCCCCGCCCCCTCTATCTTTTAAGTGTCCAAAAAAACAAGAAAACATTGGTAACGTGTAGTAGGTATAAACTTTCAACGAAATTAATTTGTTCGGATATACCGTTTTTGAGTTATTACCAATAAACTGCGCTTCTCAACAAAGGACATAATTGCTATGAAGATGCGCTTTTTTTTTGTTGGTGCACTTTTCACATCGTATTCTTCATCCGACTACAGCGGAGCAAGGGTTATGATTATGATTTCAGCGCCGTATGTCTAGATGTATGTCTACATGTTTATATGTTCGTCTATTCCCTCACAACACAACTCAAAAACGAATGAAATTATTCAAACATGTGGGGTATCGTTAGATTTGTCTTGATTTGACGCAGGTTATAGGTTAGTTAGTTGGAACCAAAATTAAGGATAGGAACCGTGATCCTCAAAAAAGTGAACGATATAAAATAAAAGTCATCAAGTTGCAATGAATTATACAGGTTGAATTTTAAATCGTGAATCGTAACCACGTTTACCGGTAATGAAATGAAATGAAATGAACTGAAATGAAATGAAATAAAATGAAATAATTTATTTCTGTAAGTAGGCCTCAAGGGCTCTTTCACATGTCTGATTCTTTCTTTTGGCGCTTCGGCAAATGACATTCTGGTGAGAAGAAGCGCCGGAAGAAACTCACCAGTTTCTCTTTTAAAATAAACATTGAGCATTACAATAATTGTGAAAATGCAATTTCAATAAGTAATACAATTAATCAAACAAGTGCTTAACTAATAGGTATACATTTCAATAAACATAAAACTAAATTTTTTAGAGATGTAAAGGGTCTCTAGGGGTCAAAACAAGATAAATTAAAAAGGTAAAGGTACTTAAGACTAATACCCGCTTAATTAATTATGAACAAAACGGTGGAGGCGCTTATACCATTAATCGTAATAAAACTGAATTATTTTATAAGTAAATACGATTTAAATACGTACTTCTGTTGACAATGTCGACGATGTTGACATTATTGACAATACGTGCCAAAATTCTATCCAGCCCACTTCAATATTAGGAGGTTGGATATCTAATGTTGAAATTTTCATGACAAGTACGAAACATGAATGTAGGGTGACCACGAGATTTTAAAAATTAGGATAAATCAAATTAAAGTGGACAAAATAAAAACGTACTTAATTTAGGTTTAAAAGCATTGTAAGTTATTGTTAACTATGTATAGACTACAAAAAAATTATTTCGATTCACGATTTAAAATTCACCCTGTATATGCCAATTTAAGGAGTTTAAAGCTCATTTCAAAAATATATCACACAAGTAGCTAAAAAAAAGATCCCTTCTTTTCTCGCCGTCAACCCCGCCCGTTCCGACAGATTTCGGTGTCAAATTTGGAAAATCAAAACGCCTTGTTGCACTGTAATTTAAATACCACCAAAAAAAGCCGAGCTGTTAAACCTAAAATACCCGTAATTATTTATAAAATCATTTATTTTGTTGTGGTTGCTCCGTAATATTTTCACCAAAACAGTAACGGGCGATTGTGTGTCGAATGCTAGTTTTCGATTGCGGTTTCAATTTGACACTACAGACTTTGCGTGCATTAAAAACCAGCAATATAAAAATAAGCTATGCAAACTATCGAGTCGAAGTCAAGGTCGATTTGTATTTTTTTCTGCTAAAGGACCATGTGTCAAAATGTACCAAAAACCAACAGAGCTGAGAGTTGTGTCATTAAATAGGTCTTTACATGTACTTCATTTCATTATATGGGCACCAAGTTCAATTACAGCCCAGTCAGCATCTGTGTTGTTAATGTTTACTAATATGCGAATAAGTTTTTTCTGTAGAGTAAATAGTGATGGTACGTCTGTGCTATTGCCCCAAAGGATTATACCATAACTGAACCATGCATTTGCATAAGCATAATAGGTGGTGAGTGCGGTTTGTAAATCAGTAGATTTTTTTGTTTCACGGAGTGCATATACAAACGATGATATTTTTGTTTTTATTTTGTCGATATGTGTTTTCCAATTTAGATGTGTATCTATGATCAAGCCGAGTAATGGAAATTTATTTACAACCTCTAACTTTTCATTCTTGTAATTAAAGTCTATTTCTAAAGATGTTTTTTGGCACGGGTGGAATGCCATTATTTTAGTTTTTGTAAAGTTTATTTCTAGGTTTTGATCACTAAGCCAGCTGTTAATTTTATCGAGTATTGATTCTAGTCTATTATTTAAGTTTATGTTGTTTTCACATGTTGTTAGTATGGAAATGTCGTCAGCGAACAGGACACATGGTTCTTCCATCATTTTGGGGAGATCATTTATATATAGGATAAACAAAAGACATCCGATCACGCTTCCCTGTGGGATGGAAGCACCTGTTGTCCTAAAATCTGAACGGATTCTCGTTATTTGGCTAGTACAGTTATCAAAATATTCCATTTCTATGCACTGCTGCCGATCTTTAAGATATGACGCGAACCATTTATGTGCTGTTCCGTGGATTCCTAATTTAAAGAGTTTATTGAGTAGGATATCGTATTGGACTTTATTATTTTCATTAGTAGCGCATTATTTTACAGTAACGGCTATGAAACCCTACATTTTAGCATGATCCGACATGCTCTTGGCCAGTTATCTTTATAGGTATTCCTTATTGCAGTAAAAGATTTAATACAGCTGGTCGGTTACGTTTCAACAATTCCTGACATGCCACCGCTCTCGAGCACTCATCAAATACAAGGGGTGACCAAGCGTTCTATTTTAAAACTGCCGACGTATCGCCCTAAAACTGCACGACGTAGCAAGGCTAACAAGTAACTCAAGATAGCGTAGACTAATTAATACCTATTTATTTTTACAAGACAACGGTAACCATACAAATTCTAAATGACATTATTAACTACCAAACTAGTAATATTTACATATTGTCTTTGTTACCATAATGGTGATACGGGGGGGGGGTCTTACGGCATACAGGTCGTGAAAAAAACTTTATTAGCCCTAAATTACTTAGCATTAGTTACTTAATGATGTAAAGTTAAAGAGTTCTTTACATACATTGCCTATTTTAAGCCTATGACCACCGATAAGCAAAAAATATAATAAAATTACAGTGCCACGTTCCAAAGTGATCACGTTTCGAACAAATGTATGTACAACACAGCCGCAAGTGTGATACCCTTCGACGAGAGCCTCTCGACCTTTGATAGTTTTCACGCACAAATTCACAGTCAATTATCTATCCTATGGAGTGGGATAACAGTTTACCCACATTAAGTTTGCTATAGCGCAGCCAAATTGTCGAGTGTCGGAACGTTTATATCACTTGAATACCTATACGCACCAACACGCGCAACACTCGCGTCGTTAACTGGTCGTTATGCTAATAACAACCTGACAAGACTCATCGCCCTTTCCCAAGGGAACGTGCTACTGAAATCCGTATGACATCCATTTGACTTAGAGGCTAAAGTAGGTATACTCTGAAGCGTTAAATAGTAATCAGCATCCAGTATTAAACATTCTTTCATGAACGAAGCTGATATTAGATGGCCCAAGGAGAGGCTCGAACTTACCTTACGCTACCTTGAGAGTTTCTGAAAATGTTCATGAATTTGATTCAATTTAATAATACGATTCAATCAAATTCAAGATTCAATGGTGTAAAAGTGCAGTCAAACCGCTGCTCAAAAGACTGTGATGCACCGTAAACGAGGTGACGTGCCTCATGCGTCACGTTTTTAATGCATGCTGTCCACACTGCTGCTCAAAAGACGTTGACACACTCACTCCTTGAAAATCATAATGTCTCTACTGTTTTTGAATTAACATTTAACAACGCCATCTGACTCAAGCAATTCTAAGGAACGCAATATAAAGACACATATCGCTCTAAGCTATATTTAAAACGACAGAGGGCGCTAGCTAATGTTAATAAAATAATTAGTATTAGATACACATTTTTGATAGTCCCTTTTGCCTGAGATACAGGGATTCCTAGTTTAGGCATAGGTTCAACTCTCTAATTGTATATCTTAGTCTTTAAATGTCATTGTTGTATAATACGTTGCTTAATATATTTTTCATCACACTTGCTCGAAAATGGTGTCATTACACGTAGGTTCTGCGGGCCGTAAATGGCCTATTACGCCCTAGGGCGTAATGGTTTTCTTTTTAAATTTGAAACGCTGGTTCTGTTTTACTCTTATTTGTCATGTTCAAAGGAAACGCCAACTTACTTTTTTAACTTTTATCACTGAAATATTTATTTAAAGATAACTGTAATTGCAAATACATATAAACACATATTTCGGTAACATTAATTAAATGTTTAAATAATGTATTTCTTTATTTTGCAAATATAAAATCAACTAAAATGGCCGTTACCGCTATGGTTTCCGAACGTGACTTGACGTTCGCATTGTCTATGGACGTATGTGACAAATGTCACTGTCTGTTTTAATATTTTCTTGTCATACTGGGTCGAAAAGTAAGGTTATTTTATTAAGATTTCCTCACAAGTGTGATGAAAAACATTGTGTGTGCCACGGGCGGTAAAGGAATTACAAACTCGTGTTATTAAAGCCCTCGGTTTCACCTCGGGCTTATAACAAACACTCGTTTGTAATTCCTTACTTACCGCCCTAGATACACAATGTACTATTTCATCACACTTGCTCGAAAATGGTGTCATTACACGTAGGTTCTGCGGGCCGTAAATGGCCTATTACGCCCTAGGGCGTAATGGTTTTCTTTTTAAATTTGAAACGTTGGTTCTGTTTTACTCTTATTTGTCATGTTCAAAGGAAACGACAACTTACTTTTTTAACTTTTATCACTGAAATATTTATTTAAAGATAACTGTAATTGCAAATACATAAAAACACATATTTCGGTAACATTAATTAAATGTTTAAATTATGTATTTCTTTATTTTGCAAATATAAAATCAACTAAAATGGCCGTTACCGCTATGGTTTCCGAACGTGACTTGACGTTCGCATTGTCTATGGACATATGTGACAAATGTCACTGTCTGTTTTAATATTTTCTTGTCATACTGGGTCGAAAAGTAAGGTTATTTTATTAAGATTTCCTCACAAGTGTGATGAAAAACATTGTGTGTGCCACGGGCGGTAAAGGAATTACAAACTCGTGTTATTAAAGCCCTCGGTTTCACCTCGGGCTTATAACAAACACTCGTTTGTAATTCCTTACTTACCGCCCTAGATACACAATGTACTATTTCATCACACTTGCTCGAAAATGGTGTCATTACACGTAGGTTCTGCGGGCCGTAAATGGCCTATTACGCCCTAGGGCGTAATGGTTTTCTTTTTAAATTTGAAACGTTGGTTCTGTTTTACTCTTATTTGTCATGTTCAAAGGAAACGACAACTTACTTTTTTAACTTTTATCACTGAAATATTTATTTAAAGATAACTGTAATTGCAAATACATAAAAACACATATTTCGGTAACATTAATTAAATGTTTAAATTATGTATTTCTTTATTTTGCAAATATAAAATCAACTAAAATGGCCGTTACCGCTATGGTTTCCGAACGTGACTTGACGTTCGCATTGTCTATGGACATATGTGACAAATGTCACTGTCTGTTTTAATATTTTCTTGTCATACTGGGTCGAAAAGTAAGGTTATTTTATTAAGATTTCCTCACAAGTGTGATGAAAAACATTGTGTGTGCCACGGGCGGTAAAGGAATTACAAACTCGTGTTTTTAAAGCCCTCGGTTTCACCTCGGGCTTATAACAAACACTCGTTTGTAATTCCTTACTTACCGCCCTAGATACACAATGTACTATTTCATCACACTTGCTCGAAAATGGTGTCATTACACGTAGGTTTTGCGGGCCGTAAATGACCTATTACGCCCTGGGGCGTAATGGTTTTCTTTTTAAATTTGAAACGCTGGTTCTGTTTTACTCTTATTTGTCATGTTCAAAAAACACGCCAACTTACTTTTTTAACTTTTATTACTGAAATATTTATTTAAAGAGAACTGTTATTGCAAATACATGTAAACACATATTTCTGTAACATTATTAATGAAATGTTTACATAGTGTATTTCAGTATTTTGCAAATATAAAATCAACCATTTTAAGTCTTTACCGCTATGGTTTCCGAACGTGACTTGTCGTCTTGATATATGTCACTAATGTCACTGTCAGTTTTACAATTTTATTTAGGTTAAGTAAGGTTATTTTAATCAGATTTCCTCACAAGTGTGATGAAAAACATTGTGTGTGCCACGGGCGGTAAAGGAATTACAAACTCGTGTTATTAAAGCCCTCGGCTTCGCCTCGGCCTTGTAACAAACACTCGTTTGTAATTCCTTACTTACCGCCCTTGATACACAATGTACTAATATATTATACCGTTATAAATCGAGAAAGAAGGAAGTAGATCGTAGATGCTTGATATGTTCACAAAATGTGTACCTATTTCTATTGCCGTTATTACAACAAATTATAAAAACAAAATAAAGATAAAAATAAAAGGGACCCCCTTTTACCCATAAAAGAAACGTATTTTTCGGCGCCTTTTTGCTCATTGGTGGTATGGAACCGTTCGTGTGCGAATCATACTCGCACTTGGCCAGTTTTTTATTATTTGTTGTTCTAGCTGCAATATAAATACATATTATACTGTGAAAATTTCAAGTCTCTACCTATTACGGTTCCAAGTTCCAATTGGAACCGTATGCCCCCTGTGACTCACGAACAGATGGACAGACAGCCGAGGCTTATTAATAGGGTTCCGTTGGCGCTCTTTGGGTATGGAAACCTAAAAATACTCATTTTTGAGATACCACCGGCTTGCCTTTGGAAGGCAGCGTTGCTTTATTTAGACATTTCGTTTTCAGGTGTAATGTAATAATAATTACATCATTTAAAGCTAAGTGAGATTTACATAAACTAATTTTAGTTCAAGCTCCAGTAATAAGAGTCATAGCACCTGTCTTAAAGTGAATCTGGAAGTTTCGATTCGCAAGAATTCATTAAAATAACCTATTTTGCACTTCAATAGAGATTTGTTAATTAAACTGGCACTTATAATAGTTTATTCCTTTGCGGAATAAGACAGCATTTTTTTACTTCAACTTCGATCTCGCCTTTTGGTAAATAACGTTTTTTTTTTGTTTCTTAACGGTGTAGCAATGCATTTCGCACACCCCCTCCAGGCGTTACCAGGCCCTTTCCTAGGCCCTTAAAAGAACCTAAGATGAAGTCGTTGATGCTAAAACAATGCGTAGGTAACAAGATCGGTGACTATCCGAATTTTACAGTCGAAGACACGGTGGGCATGAAATATATCGATACACCAATAGCGCTGGTAGTTTGAGGTATCATTATGAACCTGATAATAGTATTTGTCTTCTTGTATAATTATAAATATACAAATATTCCTACATATAATAAATTCGTTGGTATCCCATGTTTGTTCTGTTCATGTATCACGCCTCACACCTACATATAGTAAGCGACAGAGAAAGATATACATTCTATGTGATTCTACTTTCTTTTTCCTCACATTTGACTCCGGTTCATACTTTCAGCAGTCTTATTCAGCCTTTCAAATAAATGTCTATAAAGAAATCACCGAATTCAAACATGACACTATGTCACTATGACAGCAATAAAATTTCGAAATACTATAAAAATACTGAAATTGCTATTGCCTATAATATTAACGGAGCTCCCTAACTTGGACGTTGTTCATCATGAAAATCCTATTCACTTAATTCGATATTGCGTAACTCCGTCCTATGGTAAACTGGAAATTCTCAGTTAAAAAAATTAATTTTAAATCGGTTTGTAAATTACGGAGTTCTAAGTAAACAAATATTACCTAATAAAACGTGCCATGGTACACAGCATAAGCATGCCAGTAACTGGCCAGATTGTGAAAAATTGCAGACTTTAGCGTAACATGACTGTTCCAGCCAGAGTTAGTAACTATTCAAGCATCAGCATAACTTAACGAGAGTTTCAATCTTTGAGGTAGAGTCTTTAAACTTTGCCTGGCTATCTTAGTCTGTAAAGCGATACCGGATTCGGCTTAAACTTATGTGAATAGTCATTTCTTCATTTAATTTAAAAGATGCTTAAGCGTTTAATGAGATAAATTTTCTGACTGAAAAGGCGATTACAAAAATAAAACTGACATTTGGTGCATATTTCATTGTTTTAATTTCACCATTGGTCGTATTCGTTGCACAACTTGCATGATATCAACACTACAAAATAATGGCTAGGGTAAACCACACCACAATGGCATTTGCATAAACTGCAATCAGTAACAAATAATTCGTTGCAATAAAGTGTGAAAATAAATAGTTTTTTTACACGTTACTATGAACGCTCAACTTATCAACGGGTAAGAAATTAAAAAACAACCATTAGAAATATGTTTAAATTTCCTATTACTTTGCTGTGCGACGCGTTAGATAGGAGTACCACTTAAAGTCCCAATGAATTTTTCATGTTTATTCATGTTACTTAATGTAATCATCAGACACCAGGCAGCAATGTCAAATATGTACATATTCTACCGTATACCTGATTTCCAAACACTAAGTTGAACAGTAACATTATTCTGTTATTTGTGTTCTAGTTCCTTCAATCAAGTGTTCTGATGTTCAGACGGTTGTTTGAGTCTGGCACTCATATTATGCACCAGATCAAACAAGACATTGATATGCGTCAGGATAGCTAATTTCCTATATACCTAGTGTAACGCCTATCAACTGCTCGCCTATTACACGGCGAAACTTTAAGCGCTCGGTGTCGTCGCTGTTTCGCCTGAAGTTTGCCTGGAAACCATGTATTTTCTATGCAAATTGGGCTGATTTATGTACAGAGTTAGGGAAAGCACATTTTCATCCGTACAATAATTTTAGACGTTCTCTTAAGTACCTTTTGATCTGAAACTGATAATTTTGACGGCTGCTCTGACTGTCTAACATGATAGATGATGGGGTGGTGGAATAAAACAGGTATGCCAATTAATTGTCTTTATTAATTTAATCGAAACATGAATGTATAGTATGTGCACACATAAAATAGGTTAAGTTAACATTACTTATTTGGGAACAAAAAATACACATAAATAATGTGTTAGTAGGTACCAGTATTTGCATTGACAATAAAGTATAGTTATTGTATGATGTTAAATCTAAACGATAATTTAAATTTAGATTATAGACATTCTTTATCT
Source organism: Eudemis profundana (assembly GCA_947034925.1). Classification (NCBI taxonomy): domain Eukaryota; kingdom Metazoa; phylum Arthropoda; class Insecta; order Lepidoptera; family Tortricidae; genus Eudemis; species Eudemis profundana. The sequence continues at coordinate 37,750,883 of OX344794.1, forward strand.
TTTTCAATCACATGAATCTCATGGCAGATTTCAATATGTTAAATACCTAGTTTAAACACCAGTTCTGCAAATTTTATTGGAATACTGAATTAATTACTGCATTATAAAAAAAAACAACAAAACAAAATGAGTCAGTGAGCTCCAAAGTTTGCGCGTTAAACTTTACAGTGCGACTGCCTTGAGTTGAGCGCGGCTGGTGTGATCCGAACATCTGTTTGTATTTTAAAATCGCAACTACAGCCATAGCTAATGCAGTATTAAGTAGGCACTTTAATTATTATAACGAAACACTGAAAATTCGTAAATTTTTGATATGTAGAGGTTTTAAACAATTTTTAAGTTTATGGTTAAATTAATAAGCATTAACCTAGATTAGCCATAAGTACCTACTAACAATGTGGACCTTTGATGTCTTAATAAATAAATTTTATTATTTGTTAATGTTTTATCTTATTATTGACATGTTTAAGTGTATGAGCAAAAAAGAAGCCGTAATTTCTATATTTTTAGAGAAAGATTATTTCTTAAGTCCCATTCTATAGCTTGGCAACTTCGTTGTTGACACTCACATGTGTGCTTTTTGTTATGTGCAGCCGTAACTACTTACACAAGTTACTGCCAACACGAACGGCGACCTCCACAGGCAGCCTCCGTCGGTCGCCGTTCATGTTGGCGGCTTAGAGCAAGTTGGCGGTAACTTGTGTAAGTAGTTACGGCTGCACATAACAAAAAGCACACATGTGAGTGTCACCAACGAAGTTGCCAAGCTATAATAGTGATGTTTATAGAAGTGATGTACACTATAAAGTCAGATTAACACTTTCCGGTTTTAATCTATGGCCTGATTTTGAGTGCCTACCTAATACTTTCAGCCATGGCAATAGCCACGGTTACCTATCTGAAACACTAAAAATGTTAGTCCGAATTTCGTTTCGGCAAAAACTATTCGACAAGTATCGTTTCAATTTTTTTTCGTTTGTCCGAAAATTCCTTACGAATTCTTACGATTAGGCATTTATTGGTTCGCTTTTTTAATCATTTGACAAATTATGGTTTGCCCAAACCTCATTTCACCGTAATATCAGTTATCCGATGTAACATTTCGGTTTAGGTATTAACCATTCGACTTTTTTTGATTGACTTTGATTCCATTTTTCCGATGTAACGATTTGGCATTTCTCAATTGGAATTTATAATTTTTATCTTTATAATTTAAAAGTGACCCATTTTCTCGTTATATATTTTGTTTCGTTTTCAAACCTAACCAAACCTACTTTTCTGACAGCAGTTCGTTTTTGTTGCGGGACGCAGTTCAAACCTAACCTAACCGACTTTTTTGCCTAATGTAACCATTGTTTTGAGTTTTTCTTAATGCGGGGGGCTTCGCCCACCAAGCCCCCCTTGTGGAGGGCTCCGCCCCCCGTCCCCCTTTGTCGTTCTTTGTTAAAGTAATTTCCCCAAACGGCCCCTTTTTTATGAACCAAGCTAACCGACTGACCAGGGTCGAATATAATATTTTTCTACAAAACAACAAATTTTAGATTAGTAGAATTAATAAAATATTATCGTATATAATAAATAGATATCGTTAAAAAATAAACTAAAAATTTGTCGAAACGTAGGCAGTGCGAAGAGTATCATTGGGTAAATGAAAAATGGGCAACGAAACAAAATACGTCACAACTCATAGGGCAAGCGAATGAGATGGGAAACGTTTTTCGGACAAACGATACTTTTACTAAACGTGAAATGGTGAACAGAAAAAAATACAAAACCTGTCATCGGACAAACGATAATAATTCGAACAGTTTTTGGTCAAATGAAATTCGGTGAACGGTTTTTAGTGTTTGCGATAGGTTACCAATAGCTACCTAGTAAGGTGCAATCTTATTCATATCTGAAGATAAATAGAGAGAAGTTACAGTGTTACTATCGGGAAACGCTCCGGAGATAGCTGTACATAAAACTAGATGACGTCCAATGGGCATTTTTCCTTCAAATATTGAATATATGCAGACTAGAGTGCCCACCGATTGCACCGCATGAAGTTTATTGTTTTCGTTATCAATCACTTCTATTACATCTCCACTCACTAGGACTGGTATAGATCTGAATATCACCGCCGTAGCTTCCCAATTTTATTAATATTCCAATGCTCAATATAACAACTGATTTAATGCCTTAAGTCTTAAGATTCGAGTCGCCCCAATCTCACAAAAAGGGAATAATAATCCACAGTAACTACATCCAGTGTTATTGAAATTTGTATCATTTTATAGCTCGATACGTTTTGTCTGCGTAAAAAGATTGATAAGTTTCAAAAATCCAAAAAGATTTTTTTTTGTAATTAGAATTGGGCAAAATCCATGGCAGCGAGTCGTCGTCGTCAGCTACCAATTCTTTGCGTGTTTATTTATTGATTGTGCAAATTTAAGATATCAAGGGATTATCTAGAGTCAAATTAATACATAAATTAACACCATATTATTTATGATGTAAATGTAATTATTAACTGACTAATGCTATATAAACACGCAATGAAATGGTAACTTGCGTTACATTTTCAAGGAATTACCCAATTTTAGGTTCGAATGATATTAATAGATAGCGCTTACGTAGATAAAACGGATGCTTGCATGTTTTTGGGATTTTAAGCGTAATTTTGCACAGGCAAAATGTATCCAGCTATAAGATTAAACACATTTCAACCAGATTTAATGTCGTTAAAATGGATTCCGTCGAATGAATGGTTCGTGGAGAACCAGGTAACGGAATCACCTTTATAACTTTTGTCTTATCATTTGAACCAAACGAACCATGAAAAAACTACTCCATATAACTGACATGGGATACTTTTCTCATAGAGTTTTTATAAAAAGTTCCAGCATACATAACATTAAAGCTAACTTCTACGTTCAATGTTGTCAAAACTAAAATCTTAATCGTTAAAAACTTATCTCACATGCGACTGGAAAACACAATAGTTATATCTGAAGATTTGTACAGCACATTTGGCCTAATTATATCGTAGATTTACTTTCATTCGTTTTAACAAAATTGTCGACGTTGTTCAACGAAGAAAGTGTTGGTACGACGTTTAAATGCTTAAATTACCTTATCCTCAGTCCAATGAAGGTGCCTATCTACTGTACTTAGACATAATACTAACTCTAGGTTTTTAAAAAATCTGCAAATCAATAACAAACAAAAGAGCGTTACATAAAACTCCATTTTATACCCTTACCAGCTGGCAAATTGCATTCTCGTTGATAATACGTATAGTGTTATCAAAACTTTCAACTTTTATATTTAACTCAGTGAAAGGGGATATGTAGATATATCACATAATAAATAGGTTATATGCTTTAATACACATTATATAATTTATATACTTCCACTTATTTAAATAAACACACTTTTTTTGTCTTTTTTCCCTTATTAAACACGCAAGTATTTATTGTAAACTACATATAAACAATCAGTAAATTGCCTCATGTTTTTCTGTACGACGTATGAACATGATTTAGAGCAGTGTTTTTCAAAGTGTGGGTCGCGACCCCCTGGGGGGTCGCAGAGCCTCTAGAAGGGGGTCACGAGAGTCGAGAAACCACAGGCAAAAGAAAAAAAAACAAAAAAGCTTAAAAGTGTAACGGAATAAAATTCAGATTAGAAATTGTGGACATTTTCGCGAAATATTTTCTTATACAAAGGGGGTCGTGCCATGAAATAGTTTGAAAAACACTGATTTAGAGGAACGCGAACTTTGTAGGGAGCTGCCTGAGCCAGTCGTTCTCCTCTGAAAATGTATGGTTGTGGTCGTGAAATTATCTTAGTGTTGTTGCATTCATTGTGTGTTAATATCGCACTACTAACGACGATTATTACGTTATGCGCGTTGTGCAAATCGCTAATTCCCAAAATACCGCATTTCCAGAATACCAGATTCTCTATATATCAGATTCTCCGTATACCAGATACCTAAAATAGTACATCCAACAAAATCATTTAGATCCTTGAGAGTAACCTACGATTTTATAATTTAATGTAACGGGAAAGTGGTAAGACAGGAATCTGATAAATCGAGAATCTGGTATTTTGAAAAATCTGGTATTCTGGGATTACGGTATTTTGGGCATGAACGAAACCCAGACTATTTTGTGTCGAAAAAAATGGGCTATGACGACTCCCTTGACCCTTTCGTGTTGTCCTTTAAAAGGAACATGAGTAGCATTTCACTCGGGCATTTAACAAATGCGCTTATAAATACAGGCACAAGCACTGGCAATATACACATGAAACAGAATTGAAAGGAAAGACGCAAATAGACGTTATGCGACAAAAACAATTCCGCTCGTGATTTTTGAGATAATCTAGGATTAACAAACAAATCGTGGCAGAGTGCTTTTGTCTTAAATTACGAGTATAATTATGTACAAGTGCCATCATGTTTAAATATAAGTTACATATGTAGGTAGTTTAAAATTAAGGGTTTATTTGTGTAATCAAAGTTAACAATATAAATTTTATGATTAACTTAAAATACACAAAGGAACAAGGATAACATTTTGTTAAATTAATCCTTTAAGTAAATCCGATTTATCTAATATATCCGAAAGTAGTCGTACCTATCAATTTTTAGGCACAATGCAATACAGTCATACTTTCTTGCACATCAAAAAAAAAATATAATGCAAAAATGTATAAAAATAGTCGGTCTAATAGGCTAGATGACTAAAAAAAACTGTTTAGTCCGTCTGTTACATTATGAAAAAATATTGTACACGTATTTTTTGTTTTGTTTGACAAACAAAAACTGACGAGGATAGAGTGCTTAGAAGTTTCGAGTGACGTCACTCTTGAGTACAAATTGTACTCAAGAGTGACGTCACAAGCCCCCACTCCAGAAGTTTGATGATCCATAACTTTGTCGATTTTTAATATTTTGATAAACCAAAAAATACGTGTCCCATATTTTTCCATAATCTAACTGACGGACTAAATAGAATTACATATTTTTAACCCAGTCATCATCCCTATTATCAGATTTCAAAATGTATAATGGTACAATTAATTATTCAAATACCTTCAAAAAAAAGGAAAATGTATGTTTTCCATCACTAAATTTCACTTTTGGCGTCAAACGCCATAGGGAAAAACTTTACACGCTTCATTCCCATACAAATCGACGACCTATATCCTTCCACCTCGATATATTTCTGTGGTCTTATCGCTAAATTATTATCTTAAAACCTTGTTAAAACATAAAAAGATGTGGCCAACATGTGCGCCATTTTCATGTACTTCTTGTTTATAATTCTCTCGTGGAATGCGTTTCAATTATCAATTACAATTTTTATCTACACGCATAATATCATAAACCGCAAATTATGATCAACATAAAAATAAACTGTTTTGTTAGAAATCATTTCTTAGGTGTGAAAATGTTATTATTGCTCCATAATAACATCGAATTCGATCTTGTTATGACATTTATGACAGCCAAATTTTGCACGACGACAACAAAGTAATTTGATTTGTCATGATTCTAATATCAGTCGATATGACGTTTTTAGGAATGAAATGTGAATTGCAAATAATTTTGATAAATCTTGCACGCTACTTGATATCGAATGATATGATAGTTGAAACCGACTCTAGTTATACTCTGAATAAAAAAACGACAGTTGCGTGACATGCGTGAAAAAAGTTTACATTAGGTACCGTAATTTGACATTTTTAATTTGTGGTTTTTGAACACATCATAGTGAGCTTATGAGTGTAGATAAAGCAGTGTATGTAACTATACATAATTAAGCGTTTAAACATTCGTGTGATGTTATTATGAAACCCACACTCCTATTTTAATGCCTTTCATTATGTAACAATCACCTAATCAACTAATAATTATTATGTTTAAGCCACATAACTATAATATCGTATTTATAATGACAACATGTACGCCGACACCTTACTGTCCAAAAGTACCTTTTCTTTTTCTATTAAAGTTTATGATAAACTAGCTGTCCCGGCGAACTTCGTTGCGCCTCAAGATTTTTAATTTTTTAATAGTTATTTCGGTATTCGGGACAGAGACAAACCCAAAAAGTCAAAGATCGTAAAAATCGGTTAACCCGTTCTCGAGTTATAAATGGTGTAACTCACCCGACTTTGTTTTATGTATACACCGTGGGCCCGAATAACCCGAAAAAATTTAACCACGTATTCCGGATGGTATTACAAGTAAATAACGTTATATCAAATCAAAATAAAAAAAATAGTTAAAGTATCTTAGTCACTTTTATAAGGGCTTGTTACACACTTACGAATGGGCAAATGAACACACGTCTTTCGAACTCGGACAGCCAAGCTGCTCTGTTGGCACTAGATTCACTAGAGTCAAACTCTAAACTTGTCCAAAACTGTAAGGACAACCTGAACACCCTGGCCACATCCAACAAAGTTACACTTAGATGGGTACCAGGACACTCCGATATACACGGAAACGATCAAGTAGACAAACTTGCAAGGAAGGGAAAGGGAAGGGAACCGTTTTGCGGCACCATAAAACAAAAAGCATACTCTCTGCTACACAACCTGTACAAAGGTAGAGCAATCGAGCTGCGAAGTCTGTAAAGGGACAAATACACTCGAAAACCCAAATTGAAAGGTTCAACAACAAGAAATCTACAGAGTTATTATCACTCAAAAGATTTAAAAGATGCTAAGTGACCAGAATCCTCACTGGCAGTGGCCAAACTGAACAAACATCTGTTTCAAATGGGTATGAAACAGGATCAGAGGAGACTGCCATGCACATCCTTTGCTCATGCGGACCACTCATGCGCAAACGAAGTATCCATCTAGGGCGGCATATTCTGTTTCCGGAAGAGATACAAACTCACTGCCCAAAGAATCTGGAATTTCTTCGATTCAACGAGCCTCTGCAGTGAAATCTAACAAAAGGGCTGCCACAATAGACCAACAATGGTCGAAGCGGCGCCTAAACGGCCCAAAACCCAACAATAATAATAATACACACCTACGAGTTAAATAATGAATATCTCGGAAAGTAACCGTTTTTAGACTATACATCATATAACTTTTTTACTCCTAATAATAGTTGTTAGAATCTATAGTTAAACATTTTCGGGTTACTCGGGCCCACCGTGTATAGATATAGATAATGGGTCATTCTTATTTTTGTGCACAAAGTCACTACCGTGAGCGTTATTACTCTTTCTAATTGATAAAAAAAAATTAATACTATCATGAATTCACTAATAATATCATGAATTTTCATCCATATGATAAAAAGGAAGCATGGTAATATTATGACGATGACGGTTAGTTCGAAAGTTTAGCAAGAGCAATTAAAGCCACGGTAGTGACTATGTGCTCAAAAACGAGAATGACCCAAATACGAAAACAGATCTTTTTATGTCATGGGAAAGGCAAACGTGTACACAGGCCACCTGATGGTAAGTGACTTGTGAGGCCCATGGACATTTGCAATCTTAATATTACAAATGCGTTGCCAACCCTGAGGAGTAAGATGGAATGCCACTATTCTAGTAATTTCACCGACTGTCTTACCCCCACACCGGAAAACAACAGGGCGAGCACTGCTCTTTGGCGGCAGGTTAGTGGGTAAGATGGAGGTAGCGATCCGGGCGGACCCTGCACAAGGTCCTACCTTCAGCACCTTTCTTATAAGTGACAGAAAAAAACACGGAATTTAGATTTATTTTCACTAACATAGGTTACCTCACATAGGTTAACAAGCGAACTATGAAGAACAGTAAGGTTTTGTGGTAAAAGGTAATAGGATATAGTACATTACACAACTAGGGTGGTAAAACAAAGAGAGGCCGAGATCGCAGATCTTTGTGGCCCAGCTGCAAGCGAGGGACGTAAATATGCGATCGAGGACCCTTGGCAAGAAAGCGGCTTTTTCCGTACGCGTAGCGTGTGGTAAAAGCCGCTTTATGGCCAGGTGTGGCATAAAATACATATAAAAAATTAATTTGATATGACGGCGCATTGCGCCTCCTTGATGCTATTTTGGAACGAGATTGACAAGCTGTCATTCTGGCAAAGCGTCGTATCGTTGGTTTGCTGTTTACGGATGACTTTTTCGTACGTCAACGGAAACGCACCACGAATCGAAGCGACGAATTGCCTCTGTTCCTGTTTCTCCGCTGCTAACTCCTCACGAAGCTACGGCTAACCCTGACGTCGGCGGTGATCCGCCTTCATTAGAAGTGGTGAACAAATCTACGCCCCATGAAAATAGTGTCAATATCGTTGTTGATTATCATGGAAACGCAACGCCCGTGCGCTAGTAACGGCAATACCACCAGCGGCAAGAACTAGCGACCAGTCGTATGCAGCACGGCTATTACAATTACCCCGACGTTGCAGATAGATATAGAGGATTTTATTGCCTAAGAATGTGTCAAAACTCGGAACGAAATAAACCACTTCAGGATGGTCTACGCTTGTGGAATATGATTGCATTTCAGACTAAAAATGCCACAGGAAGTTGTATAGAAGCTCGTTTGTATCTGATTACCTACGATACAATTACGGGTTGAGGCACCGAGTTCAAACGTGCATGCCAATACTGCGGAAGCTTAGCTGCTTACAACTTCATGTTTCGTTTTTTTTTAAGATTAGACGCGAGGTGTTTAATCGGAATCTGAAGGCACGGCAGTGCCCCTGCCAAGTCGAGCAATGCACAGCCGTATCATTATTTATTTACAAGCTTTTATTTACTTAGTTTCACCTGTCCCGGTGTCTGTGTATCTGCGTGTCTGTGATCAAGTCTCGCAAGTTAAATTTGACCTACTTTGCGGTTTCCGATTGAGCTGAAAATTTGCTAGGATATTTAAATTAGATGACAATACAATATTATTATAACGTGAAGCTGATGTGATGAGGGATTCGTATGGTAATAGCCGTATAGTAATCTAAATTACACAAGATACATTCAGCGTGTTTGGGTTCATTGGATCATATATATTCCTAAGTAAGTACATTTGTACCCTAAGATGTCGACATATTCAATAAATTTGACGAAAACTATACTTATCTAAATGCGATTTACTTATTAGGTAGGTACATTACAAAAATGATATTAGGATGCGCAGAGGAATACATTCCAGTAGGCTAATTTCGTAAGTACATTTCTGGTTTCTGGTGTTGGTAATTTTTCAAACGGCGGCCCTTTTGAACACTGAACTATCACGAGAAATGGCGTAATTAGCCTGCCGATACGTAATCTGCTAAAGACAAATAAAAAGTCCGTCATTTCTCAGTATAAATAATACTATGTTATAGGTACATTCAATCTACTTACTGTGCTATTTAGTGAATGATTACATGAATTATTTGGTAATTAAACAGCGAAAGCCTGGAGTGAAGCCCAATGCATTGGATTACTTAATTATACGAAAACGTTCACAAAATATGTCAGTAATAGTTCTATGTATCTACATTGCGTTTATGATATTAAGCAAGACATATATGCATTATACAGTTTATATTATTCGAGGATTACACTTCATCTATTTTACGATAGATATGTTTTATGATTATTTCCGCGAAATATAACCTTAGTTTATTGAATATTGACATGCTACTTCATTTGGTGTTCGGCTCTCTTACAGTGATTAACTTACTCAGATTATAAATTATTACTATTTATACCTTAAATATTTGTAAGTCGGGGAGAAAGCCATTTTATTTTCGCCTAACTGTATGGAATATAGTGATATAAAAACCAAGAGCCCAGGCTGTAAAAACGTTTCCGTGGGGTAATTTACTGTATATCTCATATACACGCATTTGAAATATTTAAAAGGACCGGCCAAATGCGAGTCGGACTCAGATACGAAGGGTTCCGTACCACCGTACAAAAAAACGTCGTAATAAACAACTGGCAAAAGCAACTGGCAACTTAAAACTTTTGGTTGAGAAGTTTTTCGGCAATAACATCTTCCTGATTTTTTCATATTTTTTGGATTTACGGTTTAAAAGTTAAAGGGGGGGGGGGACACAATTTATGCAACTTTCGGAGCGATTATTTCCGAAAGTATTCACTTAATCAAAAAAAGTACCTAAAAGCCTTATAATGTTTTTAAAAGAACTATCGAATTATGTACCTGACGTTGATGTTTGCTGAAAAAAAAAATTTTTAGCTTCTGTTACATGTATGGAGTGCCCCCCCTAGATTTTTTATTTTCATATTATTTAACTAGGTACCAAACTTAGTAGCGGCATCTACAAAACATCTATATTCCAAATTTCATCAGTATACGTCTTGTAGTTTTTGAGTAAAATGCCTGTGACATACGGACAAACGGACGGACGGACGGACATGGCGAAACTATAAGGGTTCCGTTTTAGCCATTTTGGCTACGGAACCCTAAAAAGCAGCGGGACCTCAGATTTCGAACTGTTGTTTTACTAGTTTACGAATCAAATTATATTAAAAGCGAGATTAATGCCAAATTTGTGACTTAGCCCAGGAATTAATGTGGGCGATATCTATGTATAGAGAGGTCTAAGTAGTACTCCGAGGTTGAAGTTCTAGATTGCAAATTATACCATCCAAAGTCAAATATTATCTTACACGAGAGCAAGAGGGACGGCAGAATCCGAAATTAGATTAGTTATTTGAAGTAGCCCCGCAAAAACCAAACGATGTTTTTTCGAGCGTTTTCTGTTCGGTCAAGTTACTGTGAAGACAAGTAGGATAGGTCTGGTGCTGTCGTGACTAAGTAAACTTTAAAATGCTTTCTGCCCAACCTACTATGTATTACAAATTTTGACATCAAATAAACACCGATATTTTACCCCCGTAGGTAGATAAACTATTTCCTAATAATTATTTCGATATATTAACGGCTATTTCATCTGTACTTGGTACGATAACACTTAAATGTTCTACAATAAGTACTATCTGTTTACTAATTGGTGTTCTTTTCTTACAATTTCATAATGCTTTAAACCAGTAAATAATCAACATAACTTTTGGTTGTATTACTAATATTACTATGTATTTGTTCAAAACTAACTGCATATGATAAACACCCATTTAGTAGGTCTTAGCATTAATTAGTAGGTTGTAATAATAGAAAAACTTAATTATTGTAGTCTATTAGATGCATGTCCCAAAGTGATGATTCCATGTTACAATAAAGACATATTTCGAACCTACTGAAACGTAGATTAAAATAGGTAACTAATTGACTGAAATCGGATATTTCGGTATATCGATAAAATCAATTGTCGGTACTTATACCTACTAGTTTTGTTGAATATTATTGTGTGTGTGACATTAAACGACCGTCAGCTTGACAAGAAACACAGCTCAGAAAATTTAGTACTTTGTAACAATAAATTACCGGGAGCACGGAATTGCATATGTAGTGGTATTGTGTGTTTACAGGCATTCTATATTTGAATTTTCTATTTTCCCGCACTATCCACGTAAAAAAGAGGTTTGTTATATATTGAAGACGTAAAAACTAAAACAATGTCAGTATCAAATTCTATAGTTTGGCAATTTCGTTCGTGACACTCCCATGGTCCGCGGGTGAGGGGGCGGGGTGGCAACAGGGGTCTATGACGATGAGGTGTGCTCAGGGCGGGGGCCGCCTGACAAGAGCTCATTTCATTCGGCCGCCGGTGCTGTTGGCGGTAACTTGTGTACATAACTACGGCTGCACATAACAAAAAGCACACGAGGTAGCTACGCAAAGATGAGTCTGCGGATCGGAAAAGTTATTGGGAATTCCCGGTGCTCGCCTACTAAAATTTCCCGGTACTGCACGCCCTAGTGTGGAGCCAAAGAAATTGTGCACAATGTATACCGGGTGTCCCAAAACTCTGCGACATGTAGGGAAAGTACCTCAAATATTGGAGATAGGATATTATGCTGTAAGGAGATTTCATTTTATTTTTAGAAATTACTTTTTTTGTATAGGAAATTATTTTCTTAACATTGAAATCAAATATTTTACGGTATTCTTTTCGTTTGAAATACAATGTTACTTACGAAGAAGAAATTTATTTGTTTTTGTCTACTCTTTCGATTGTCATCATAAAAATACGGGGTGTTATTTTTTCTCATTTGAGTCGGTTCGATTCCCAGACGAAGCAAATAATTCTTAGAAAATCTTTAAATGCAAAATTGCTAACTTTTACAAATAACATAAAGCGTTTTTTCAGCAAAATATCCTATCTACGATATTTAACGTACTTTCCCTTGATGTCCCATAGTCTTGGGACGGACGCCCTGTATACGTAGGTACCTATTGTAAACATTGCTTTCTGGATGCATAAGTGCAGTTGGAATGTAGTTCTTTTTCAGGTGAAATAACTGCATCAAAAATGTAGTAAACCAACTTCGCAGTCTGCTTGCAGTCGGCGTGCAGTTATTTTAACTGCAAAAATATGCCTTCGAACTGCATTTGCAGCTAGAAAGCAAGATATATCCTTATGTAATTCGCATCGTGTGTAGCGGTGCTCAATACGTCACCGTCCCCCGTCCCCCGCCCCCTGCGCGGACCATGGGAGTGTCACCAACGACGTTGCCAAGCTATAAATATTATTTAAATTAAGAGAAATACTTAAATTATTCTCCTTTTCATGCGAACGGTACACCCACTACAAATGCAATTCCAAGCTCTCGATGATTCATTTATAACAATATTGGTCAATTTATATTTTGTGACAAAGTGAACGGTGATGGTGAAAGGACTAGATTTTATATTTGCTATAATTTTTCTGTTTTCCGACATGTGCCTGCAGTGTTGTATCTCAATATCTCCAAATATTTGTTTGTTTGTATTGAAGACAACGATACAAGTATCGTGCAGGGACATTTTCCCGTCTAGTGAATACACGACTTTATGTAGGTACCTATTCTTGTATTGGCTGTGGTGATATACAAGTTGTCTCCTTGTTTACATCATCAAAACAACCGAGCTTTTTAGTATGGGAGGCACGGGCGAAATTTTCATCTGATTTCCTCATGAAAATGCTCTGTTTCTCCATTATTTCGGTCTACTTCCAGTCACAAATCTTAACGTCTGGCACCTCGGAGTGGTTGCGTTTGCCTAGGGGGGGACTGTAAACTTGCAAAAAAATCTGGAAAAATATCTGATCGCCTCAAGGGTAGTTTTGGGTTTAATCTATAGTTTTTTTATCTTGGTAATCTCGAGGTAATATTGTCAGAAGAGTAGGGCGTTGTCAAGTACCTGCCTGAAGGACGTGAAGCTGCAAAATTGGGCCAAAATTTACGTAATAAGCAGAAGGCTGATTCTTACAAATGTTGTTTGTTATACAGTCTCTAAATATACCCTATACAAAATGACACATCATTTGGAAATTGCCTTCATGCCGCCAGATGAGGTCAAAATTGTAGGTTTCTATTACTACGAGTGTAAGAAATGATTGATTTAAACACGTTATTTCAAATTGCTCTATTTCTCCATTATTTACGTTTGCTTCCGGTCACAAATCACAACGTCTGGCACCTTGAAGTGGTTGCGTTTACCCAGGAGAGGAGCTTTATTTTATTATTTCAGGGGTCCTCCCCTGGGTAAAGGCAACCACTCCGAGGTGCCAGACGTTGTGATTTGTGACCGGAAGCAAACTTAAATAATGGAGAATTACAGCAAATTGAAATAAAATGTTTAAATCAACCATTTCTTACACGCTTAGCAACAGAAACCTACAATTTTGACCTGGCAATATTACCTCAAGATTTCTGATATAATAAACTATAGATTAAGCCCAAAACTACCCTTGAGACGATCAGATATTTTTCCATGCTTCTTTGCAAGTGATTTTTTTTGCAAGTTTACGGTCCTCCCCTAGGCAAACGCAACCACTCCGGGGTGCCAGCCATTGAGATTTGTGACTGGAAAAAGACCGAAATAATGGAGAAACAGAGTATTTTCATGAGGAAATTAGATGAACATTTCGCCCGAGCCTCCTAGACCATTTCAATTGCAATGTGCGAATGTCATGAATCTGTCATAGATGTTACGATATGTACCTACCTATACATAATATAATTAACTGTACAATGACGTTCCTTATTTGCTTAGGTTTTATCATTTATAGGATAAGATAAGAAGAATTAATGGAAACGATGCAATGAACAAATCGATACCTCCTACGTATACTGAGCTAAGTGCAAAATCACGATTTTACAGGAGGGCTCTTCAAAGGTACAAAGTTCCATAACTAACTCATATGTTGAAATAATTTCATGAAAATTTCAACTATGTGAAATGAACACATTTTGCTTAAATCTACATATTTACTTTTTCGTAATTAATAGTAGTTTTTGAAAAACCGGCACTTAGCCCAGTATACGTGAAATTTACGAGTTCTAGTTTTTGATAAACTGAGCCAACTACCAGTTGATCCAGTATACGTAGTAAATTATAATTAGATGAATATGGCTATATTTTGATTATACTAGATGCCTTTGGTCATGGCCATGTGTGATGTACCATTTAATATCTAAACAAACTCAAAGCTCGTGCTCGGATGGATTTTATCAGTTAGTTTTCGTCTGATTTGTCACTTGTACCAGTATACGCCTGAATCAATTTATTATGGACCAGTATACCGCTAAACTTATTTTGTATGTTATGTCCACCAGTTTGGCAACACCGATGGTTGGTTAGTTGCCAGAGCGTCTCAGCAGATGGTTGGCTTCTTGTTTTCTGGATGGCGGACTCGTCTCTTTGGACGTTTGGTATTAAATTCGTTATAAAATGAAGTGCTAACGAGACGTCAATTTGACGGCCATCTACAACTAAGCCGTCGCGTTTCACCCGCGTTTCGGTTAGTATTTTTAGATAAATTCTTTCCAATTGGACAAATTCCTCTTGTCAAGACATATTGCGTCATTCCGTCTCTGAACTGTTTCAGGGTTCTTCTTTTATTGTCGTGAGAATGCGACGACATTCAACCGAGATGGACTACTAAACTCATCTTTACAACGGGCGTGAGTAATTAAGAAAATTTAACTTTAAAATTCCATGCCACGTTGCTTTATTGTGTTGAGGTTAACACGAATCTTGTCTCTTGTTGGAGGCGAGACTTTTGCGACCATTTTTGTGCGTGCGCCACCTTGTTTTACATTTTGCTCGTTATATGCACTTGATGCCACTTTCTCCGTTTCTCTTTGCTCTCCTATGACTTTTTACATACCGTGTCACTCGGTTTTGGTAGCCCAGCTATGGGCATGCCTAATTTAAGTCACAATTTATAGTGTTTTTCCCCTTAATTGAATTAAAAGGTATCATGCCTTAATGTCTAATAACTTTCTTTATACCGCTTTGCCGGATACCTTTTCCCTGCTCTTACATTAACCCTTTGCGGTTGTTTAATTCTAAATATGTAACGGTGCATTGACTGACTCCACTCCGGACAACTACCACAACTGGGACCGTGGGAGCTGGGAGCCCTTGAGCGGCTTAAATCTGGATCCAGTTGGCGTGGGACTCCGCTAATGACTGCATAGTTAGCAGGGGGTAAACAACATCTCCTAAGTCGGTGACACCCTTGTTATTATTTAAGTATATCATAGATATGTAGATAAACATATCTTTGGTTAAAATCTAACTTATACAACTTATTATAGTAGACTAATAAACACCTCTCAACAGTTTTTATGGTTTAATCGCAGGAAACTGTGGCTTCCCCGTAACTGAAAACCTCCCTTATGATTAAAATTACCAAGACCTACAGTTCCGCTATCTGGCATTTTTGACAGATGTCTGGCGCCGGAAATATTCTTTACATTTCTTTATTTTAATTATTGATAGCTTGCTTTATTCTCAGTCTTGTTACAGTAGTGAGGACTGGGTTCTGTTTTTTTTCCTATTCTAACATTATAGTAAGAATTATCTAAGGTTTCCGAATATTCCTAAAGAGAATGAACAAATATTCGGACACCTTAGATAATTCTTACTATACTTGGAATGTTGATAGTTATTATAGATTACATTCGTCGAGCAAAGACATTACATTACACACTTGTAGTATATTAAATACTTTACAATTGGCAAAAACTGATTTCTTCCCCTCCGCTGCTTCATTTTGATGTATTTTGTGTGAAATTATTTTTAATTTAAAATAATAACCAATCACGTAACAATACAATACCTAAATCATTATGAAAAGAGCCAAATTTTATACGTAGTAGGTCGAAAAGACGTATGCCGCATCGACTCTCGTTCGTGCATAGTGGACCAACGTCCGCCCGCAACGACGACGAGCGAGCATACTGAGCCAACTTGACAGTTGGCTCAGTATGCACCCCGCGCGCGCCGGCCTTGCCCGATAAATGTACCGCGTATAGTGGACCAAGCGACTTAGCTCAGTATACGATGTTCTAATTTAAAAAAAGGTGTTAGTTGGCTCACTATACGTCATTTTATCTCGGAAACTAGCAGTAATTTCTTCACGAAATTTTTATAGCATGTAAATATAAGTATTTTGATCACAAATATGCAAAAAAACGAAAATCGTAAAAATGTCAGTTGGCTCACTATACGTAGGAGGTATCGAAATAATGTTCTTAATGACTACTAAACCGTAATTTTCATAAAAACTCCTGGCAGTTTCTAATTGATTTGCCACAGACAAACATACACATAACATAATAGACGTCATACATAATTTACATAAAACAGATTGCGGAGTTGATAAAAAAAATAAGGTTATTAAATTACTATCTTCAAAAAATAAAAATAATAGTGCGACAAAAATACCCAGTACTTACAATACACTGTACGCAAGAAAGTATTTAAATATAAGTTAGGGTTTTCTTTTAATACTTTTTATTACAAAAAAAGGGTTTGTGGTCAAAAAATTTGGATATTTATATATTTCTTTTGTCTTACTGTTGACATAAAATCCATAAATATACCGCAATATGGTCGTTATTTTGAATGACGCATAAGTTGTTGTGTCTTTTGTACATTGCACTTTGTAGTGTTGATGCCCTCCAGCCTCCACATAGAATTGATATTGCACAATGCAACCTTCAAGTCTTTTAAATATAGGCGAATGATATTATATCATCGTATGAATGTTTAAACAAGCATTACAAAATAATATGCAAACAAACTGTAAAAGGATATGGCCTCCATCCTCCTAAATTTAATGTAAAAAGTAATGAAAAGTATAACACCAATGAATTTTATTGGCTTAAAGGGTTTAAGATTACTAAGGATTACTAGGGATTGCCTGTAGCAATACAAGAGAACGTTAAACTAATCACCATAATACAATAATATCGAGCTTTTGTACTAGGTACCAGGAGCTGTATTTAATTACAATGTTGCATGTTTGCGTTAATCGATCGAAGGACGGTAATAGAGAACGATTTTCTTTTATTGTTAGTGCTATTTGTTCTACGCTATGCTACTTAAGCTCACTGTATTTTACAAGAAAATGTCGTGTCACACACTGAGACCTCGGCTTTATTTAAACTTAATTACGTACTTTGAGCGATTACGATTACAATAGTAACAATACACTCTGGACTTAGACCTAGGAGTATTTTAAATAAAAGTAAATATATACACATAACTTACAATTTTCATTAAATTGGCACAATCTGAAATCAGCGTCAATATTAAGTTAAGTGCATGGTTATTATTGATTAAATACACTCATTGGATATTTTAAAGTCGGACACAATTTGAAATTTTTGATAATTTTTATTTATTACATGCACATCTGATTCAGTTTCCTGTATCTAATTTGAAATCTGACCTTAAAGTTAACCTCTTTGTGCAAAAAATGAACTGAATATATTTCACCTGTATGTAAACACATCGAAAACATGTTCGGACAAAGCCGTATACAAATGATTTTGTTAAATTTAAAACATGTAATCAGCTTAATCAAATAACGTATTTACTAATTAGAGCCAATATGAATACTATAAAGTTACATAGGTTATTTGAAACAATTTTAAACATTCATTAATAAAAAATGCTTCTTTAAAATTTCGAGCCATGCATTTGCCAACTTTTTATAAAAGTTTAAACATCAAATAAATTTTAAGTGATCAAATAACTTGAATGTTCCAAGTATTTATCTCACTTATTTTACTTAAAAATACTATTTACTTCTCAATTAGCATATGTACCTACATATTATTTCATTTGCATTTAAAATAATACAGTGTGTAAGTCTAATACGGGCGAATCTCTTAACGGTGGTTAGTTTAGGACAAAGTGAAGGTAATTAGATAACATTTACTTAAAGTTGCATCAATAATTTTGTCCGTATAATATAATTCAGCCCGCAATGTAATGCAAACACACTCACGTTAAACGCTCGTTGACAGTTACGTTGACATTTCGGTACCGCCGTACCGCAACCATGTTTACAGTACATTGCTGCTGAGAAATTTCAAAAAAATTAATTATGGGGTCGTAATGAACTGCAACTTAAAAAAACCTTTTACTTCATGATTACACTAAAGAATACTATGTCCGATTTAATTTATCGCCCGTATTAGACTTACACGCATATTGAAATATATCCCTTACCAGTAAAAGATGAATAGATACTTTCAAGGTTGTTTGATAACTTTAATTGCTTGTGCTTTGAAACTAAATGAATACTTTAATCTTAGATAAATATTCAAACAACTATTCAGACAATTTTCCAAATATGCATAGTCTAGAAACTGTTGAAAAAAAAAATCGCTTCCAATATCGTCGACCGTAGGCTGAATTAGCGTAAGGGACATTGTTTTGCCTGTCCCTTACCGTAATTCAGCCTACGGTCAACGATATTATAGTGATAAGGTATTGATTTGAAATGCAGATAAGGTTATAAGCAGACATAGAAGTTTTTGTGGCACGAATAAAATTGTCCAAGAGACTTCCTAACGATATTAATTTATCGATAGATTGTACTATCTGATAACACGATGATACATTAAGAGAAGTCATTTAAATACATTCCATAGGGATGACGACTGGGTTAAAACTATATAATTCTATTTAGTCCGTCAGTTAGATTATGGAAAAATATTTTTTTGGTTTATCAAAATATTAAAAATCGACAAAGTTATAAATCATCAACTTCTGGAGTGGGGCTTGTGACGTCACTCCTAGGTGAAAATTGTATCTAGGAGTGTCGTCACTCGAAATTTCTAAGCACTCTATCCTCGTCATTTTTTGTTTGTCAAACAACAAAAGAAAAAAGACGTGTACAATATTTTTTTCATCACACTTGCTCGAAAATGGTGTTGTTTCACGTAGGTTTTGCGGGCCGTAAATGACCTATTACGCCCTAGGGCGTAATGGTATTCTTTTTAAGTTTGAAACGCTGGTTCTGTTTTACTCTTATTTGTCATGTTCAAAGGAAACGCCAACTTACGTTTTTAACTTTTATTACTGAAATATTTATTTAAAGAGAACTGTTATTGCAAATACATCTAAACACATATTTCTGTAACATTAATTAAATGTTTAAATAGTGCATTTCAGTATTTTGCAAATATAAAATCAACCATTTTAAGTCTTTACCGCTATGGTTTCCGAACGTGACTTGACATTCGCATTGTCTATGGATATATGTCACTAATGTCACTGTCAGTTTTACAATTTTATTTAGGTTAAGTAAGGTTATTTTAATCAGATTTCCTCACAAGTGTGTTGAAAAATATTGTGTGTGCCACTGGCGGTAAAGGAATTACAAACTCGTGTTATTAAAGCCCTCGGCTTGGCCTCGGCCTTGTAACAAACACTCGATTGTAATTCCTTACTTACCGCCCTTGATACATAATGTACTATTAAAATACTCAAAAAGTATGCCTATGAATTACTTAAATTTCATATTATCATTATACAAGGTGTTTCATTGAACGTCATACAAATGAAGCAATTCCAGCTCAGTTAACGGCGGAGAACAAAATGTACTAATTAAGTTAACAAAGTACGGCGTAATTAACTTTTACTAGTTTGCTAACAGAATAAAGAAATTAAAATCTCGTAGTGTGGTTACCCATCATGACGTCACGCTTACCTGACCTACCTATCCGTCAAGCTTTGTTTTCAGATATCAGTGTGTCTGTCCTCAATCTAATATCAAAATAAAGGACAATGGGCGTTAGTTATTACACAAGTGATATCTGTTTAAAATAATGTATTATCAGAAAGCAAAATTATCTGTTAAGTTCAAACGTACTTCAATAAGTGTTCGAAATGTCCACCTTTGTTTCTGAACACATAGCTCTGCACGTCGTCGAAGATTTCTTTTCACTCTACCGAGTACAAACTCGTTAGTTCTTACTACCTCAAACGTCTGGATTATTTTTTGGCGGAGCTCCGCAACAGTATTCGATTCTCGTTTGTATACCTACCAGTCTTTTCAGCTCACCCCACAAAAAAAGTCCAGTGGAGTAAGATCCGGGCTACGAAGCGGCCATTCCACTGGACCACTGCGTCCTATCCAACGTTCGGGGAACTCTCGGTCCAGGTAACGCCGAACCCGCAGGGAAAAATGTGCTGGAGCTCCGTCTTGTTGATAATGCATGTTTTGCAAATTTTGTTCGGGAATTTGTTGCAACAGTATTGGCAACTCGTTTCTCAAAGAGTCTTCGTACTTTACTCCATTTAGTTTGCCTTCAATGAAATAAGATCCTATGAAATAATTATTGAGGATACCCGCCCAAACATTAACTGAGAAGCGTGTTCGAAACGAGTCTCGCCGTGTCACATGAAGATTGACATCACTCCACCAGTGCTCGTTGTGTATGTTAAACAGCCCTACTCTTGTAAAGGTATCTTCATCTGACCATAAAATGTTAAGGTGTTGACTTGTAATAGCCAGTCACAAAACCGTACCCTCCTGGGATAATCTGCTAAGACCATATCTTGCACCCGTCGAAAGTGAAACGGGTGTAGTCCTTCGGCATTCAATAGTCTCCAAATGAAAGAGTGAGTTGTACCAAATCGTACCGCGGCATCTCTGGTGCTAGCTTCTGGATGGCGGATAAAATACCTAAGTACTCGTGTTTTAAATACCCCTGAATACCTTGGACGTTGGCCTCTACCTTGGGCATGAGCTGGGACCGCGAATTGTCCATAGTCTCTCAAATTCTGAGCACATGCGTTGATCAGTTGACGTGTGGGGATTGGACTCTCCGGGTATCGCTCGTGAAACAGTTCTTGCGTCTTCATCGTACTCTGCGATGTAAAATAAAGTTCTACCATCACTAATCGCTGAATATTAGTATACGGATAAGCAGGAGGCATGAATACTTTAAAATTAATCTGCGACAGTACAGAATTAAACGAAATGTTTATTTGTTATGACAAATAACTTCAATAATGTGTCAGAATGCATTTTATTCATAAATTATCGGCCTAAATAAGCAAAAAGGTAAGTGTTTACTACAAAACTAGATCAAACATTTTTCTCTTAACTCTCTAAGTAGAGTAACCATAATGAGACCAAAAAAACAGGAATAATTAAAACAGTGATATTAATTAATTAAGGTGACTTTAACAACACGAGACCTAGCAGATGCTTATAGCATCAGGGAGAGGAGATTAAAAAACATGAGTTGTATGTCGTTCAATGAAGTATAACATCGATGGGTAGTGATCAGCATTTTAGTTAACTTCTATTTTATCTGGTGAACTTAATATCTATTATGTAATGTCACTTCGAAATAAGTATTCGAAACAGTTACCGATAAATTTAATATCGGAAGGAAGTCCTTCGTTAATTGACGTTTTTTCCACAAAAACTTCTATGTCTGGTTATAAGTATTGTGATTCGTCTTGTCCTTTTTTCATCGATTTATTTTTCGTCTACTTTTATTTATGTCGTTGTTGGAGTAACCAGTCTCTTTTTAATCTAATTCCTTAGTCATCTTAGTTCCCACAACTGTCGCTTTAAAAAAATGTGCATAGGTGGTTAAGAGCTTAATTTAACATAATGTTAATATTGTTCCTTTTTGTAACGAAAGTTAACCATAGGTGCCTACAATTTATACGGGATTAACATTTTGTCATATACAGCACTTAAATGCCTATTTTTTTAACTCATTCTTACTTTCACATTCGCTGGTCGTCAGGTTCGTTTTCGTCTTATCGGCATCCAAACACGACTAATGATCAAGAAAACTAATCGCACATGTGGCCAAGTGCGAATAACACGAAGAAACTAAGTATCATAGGCAGTGAATGTTAATAAGCCACAGCACTAAATAGAAGTCACTAAGAAGATAGACTATCAAATATGACAATCAAATAAATTGAAACGAACTTGTAAGTTAAATCCCACCAAAACCATTCTGTAAAAAACTAGCCAAGTCTCGATGGAGCTGCTTGTTTATCTCTAAAAAGTAATGAAATCTAGACAAAATCGTGCCAAGTCTTAGGTTCCTTACTGCGATTTCTTTATTATTATAGTTAATGTTGTGTGACTTGGCCTTTGAACATTCTTTATACGTTAGTGGGTACAAGTCAATTTTGTTTACACGTAATCTGTTGTAACTACCTATGTTTGTTAAGCGAGATATATATACTGGTATTGGTAATTGGACGCTAGTGTCTCATTTTAGGCTGTTGTTGATTGTGCCCACTAACGTGTAATTTAATTACGTAAACGCAAATTGACTTGTACCCACTAACGTATAAAGAATGTTCAACGGCCAAGTCACACAACATTAACTATAATAATAAAGAAATCGCAGTAAAGAACCTTAGACTTGGCACGACTTTGTCTAGATTTCATTACTTTTTAGAGATAAACAAGCAGCTCCATCGAGACTTGGCTAGTTTTTTACAGAATGTTTTTGGTGGGATTTCACTTCTTTTTGTAGAAACGTGGGCATATTGATTTATTTTATTAGATTTTCTTATTTGACACATTTTTTTTTCTTTTTAATTTTGGTTGGGCTCTTGTGTTTTCTAATCAGGGTCACCAGGTACTCCAGATCTTCGATTATCGTAGTTTTTATAGTTTTCCCTTTATGTGGCTATTAAACCCTAACTCTGTACCAAATTTCAGCTCTCTGAGTTTATGGGAAGTACTAGTTCTATTCTGATGATCATGAGTGAGTGAGTGAGTGAGTGTCATAAATGCGAAACTTTGCTTTCGCTTAACTTCGGAACTAAATGACCTACAGACTTGAAATTTTGGATTTTAAGTATGTGATTATAGTTTACTGGATGACGAAAATTTCTGCGTTCTGGTCTTATCAAGAGGTTCTCAAATAGGGGCCTGAAAATGCGGCGAAATGGTTCCAGTAAAGGATGGTACGGCAGTGTTTGCTTCGCGCTCGATTTGGCGGAGGCAATGCCGTGCCCCCAGATAAAGAACTTACAAGCAACAATGACACCAAAAATATAAAACCTTAAAGTGTTAAACATCCTTATTCTAATTAAATTAAAACTTACAATACAGATCTTGCTTAACCTATGAAATACTAAAATGCAGTTTTATTATTTTAAATATAATTATCGTCCTGTTTCAGGAAACCTTTGATAAACTCGCTTATAAAATATTATATACTTGTAGAAAAATATTTTTCGATATTTTTTATGTCGATGTCTAACTACGATCAATATCAACAGTTTTATAATTTTCGATCTAGAACCTATCAGGATTGTTTTTTTTTCGTGAGAGCTCGTAATCTTTGGCTTTACACAAGATCATCTTGGTATTCATATCACATATCTTTCGAAAGAGCAGGTTCTAGTAGCGGCGCTGGCGGCGGAGGAAAGAAGTGCAGCGGATGAGAGTCCAGCGCGGGCGTCGAAACCGAGGCGAGGGCCTCGCGGCGGTGCGGGGCGCACGCGGGCAGCGCTGGCTCGCGCAGCGTGGGCGGTGCGCGAGGCGGGCGCGCCGGGGCCGGCGTGGGAGCGCGCCGTTAGCTGCCCTTGGACACGAGGTGGTACGGCGCGTGGATAGTGGCTACGCTGCCCAGCTCGGTGCGACCCAGGAGCTCCTCAGGGTGATCATGTTCGTGCTCACGGCGCTTCTCCTCGTTGGTGTAATAGTGCGCGGCGCGGCGCCGCGAGTAGCATAGCGCCGCCGCCACAGCCGCCAACACTGCGACGCACAACAACATCAACCCCGCTATCACGCTCATCTGCGCTTCATGCGTACTGGGACACGGGTCCAGCCGATCAAAACTCAAACTCGCGAAACTCGCCCCGCGCAACCGCATCGGTGAATAGCACTTGAGATGTCTTAAAGTTGAATTAAGCACTGTAGTAGACATATACACTAGCATTGTTCCGGCTGAACACTGATCACAATGCCAAGAGTTTTTGGATAAATGCACTTGTGCAATAGCTTCTAATCTCTGCAAGTCCTGCTCACTCAATGCTTGCAATTTATTGTGCGAAATGTCCAGTCTCTGTAAAAATTTGGTTTTTGCCAAAAGTTTAAATGGGAACTTTGTTATTTTATTCCAAGATATATCCAAAGCGATGAGGTGCTCATTATACGTGAAAAAGTTTTGAGGTATAATTTCCAGTGAAAGATTGGCGAGCCCAACGCCATGGATTTCGGGTAAAATTTGAAGAGCTATCGCAATTTCATTCAAGGGTAAGTTGTTGCCGCTAAAATTAATGGTCTTTAATGATTCCACAAGCGGAGCAAACGTCTGCAGATGAAACCTGTCAATTTTGTTGTGACTAATATCCAGATGCAGAAGTGACGTGAGGTTAGTGAGCGCAGCGGGCGCGAGCAGCGCCAGGCGGTTGCGCGCCAGGGAGAGCACCTTCAGCTCCCGGTTACGCCCGAACATATTGTCCACCACCACAGACAATTGATTCCCATCCAGTCTCAATTTCTTCAACTTCTTAAGACTTATAAATTCGTCAGAGGTAAGATACTTGAATTGATTTTCTCCCAGGTCTAGTTCTTCTAAATGTGGAACCAAATGGTAAATCTGCGTATTTACTCTGCGGAGAAGACATTTTCGGCATTTGAATATTCTTAGATGCTGTATATCTTTGAACACTTCGGGGTTCAAATCAGCTAAGGGATTGTAACTCAAGTCCAACTGAGATAGTTTTGCAAGCATCCGAAAAAGTCTAGGCACCAGAGTGGATATTTTATTGTTTGCCAGAATTAATAGCCTTAAAGAAGTCAGATGTCTAAACGTCTCGCTCGGCATCGTCTCTATATTGTTGTGATCGAGATGTAGTTCAGTGAGATTGATAAGTCCTCGAAAATTATCAGCCTCAATTCCTGTCAAATTGTTGTACGTCAAGTTGATCAGTTGTAGATTTTGGAGTCCCCAAAACGAGTATTGGCCTATTGAGGGGACATTTGAATTGACGATGTGCAGTTCGCGTAGGTTGACGAACGGTGTAGGTTGTGTGAAGATGGGTCCGATGGTGAGGAAGTTGGGTCGGTTTTGCGGTGCCGAGATGACGAGGACCTGCGCGTTGCGGTCGAGAAGGTCGACGGGCACGGCGCGCATGCCGCCTTGCGAGCACGTCACGCGCAGCGCGTGCCCTTCGTCCGCTTCGAAGTGCGTGCGGCATCGGCACTCCTCCGGGCACATGCTCTCGGCACCCGAGCTACCACCCACCACCATTAGCACCACCCACACCATCATCCAAAGGTGTCTCCATCTCCTGCAACAAGATATTCTTATATTAAAATAATAACAAAAGACATAATAAAGAACGGTAAAATAATGAGTTAAAACGTACCGCATGCTAAAAGGAATATTTTTTGTGTTTCGTTAGCAAAACCTGCAAATAGGGTTTTGACTAGGAACTTTAACTTTTCTTTAAAGAAAATTGCTCGTAAATGGCGCTTACAATTAATAACTATAATCAAATACCGGATCTGCCCAAACTAAACTAGAAATACGGCAATAAAACGTCTGTGTGGTAGCGTTGCCACTCGCATTAAAGCTCTAGGTAGATTTTTACGACGCAAGTGAATTATTCCGCATGAATAGCCGTGCACCTAATTGCCGCTAAAAGATCTGCTGAACCGGACAGAATAAATCAAGGGAGAAAAACGCGTGAAAGTGTAAAAACTTGCTTAAACTCTGTGAGCTACTAACGAGATTAGACCCTAGTGAAATATGCGGCCCGCTTTGTCCGCGGAATCCAAAACCCCTGAAAAATAACGCGCAGATAACAAAAGCCTTCTGACACAACGACTGAGCGTCATCCATTTCGTGAAATTCCAAAATATTTATTCGCACCTTAATGGAAAATCCTTCTTGTTTAGTTTTGTCACGTCTATGTATTGTTGCGGTCCTATTTGCGTTATGAAATATTTTAAACGAATCTCATTTTTATGAAATAAATTTCTAAAGGTGGATCTAAAATTACACTTTGAAAACATTTTTCTTGCTGACTGTGGTTCTGTTTATTCGACTAAATTACATATCGTCATTACTTTATAAAAAAAAACACGTATCTGACACCGACTCCAGGTAAAAACGCAATAAGTGTATATGACGTTCCTATGTAACTTTTGGCGTTTTTAGATACGAGTTTTTTTTCAAAGTAATGACGATATACTCTACGTGTGTCGAAACTTGTTTTTTTTTAAATTCATGAATTGGATTAGCTGGAAGAGTGCTATGAATTAATTATTTTTTCCGAACAACTAAGTAGCTATAATTAAACAATACTACACTTATATCATTCTGGCTATAACCCTCTATCTATATTACGAGTATAACGAAATAATAATAATTTAAGGAACCCTCAAATATGAGAATCGGAAAATATTTCGTGCCCTTCGTCGGTTTTGGTATCATTGAATAAGCCTAACCTAATCCCATTCAACCCTTTTTTAAATTACCGTTTGAGTTTCGAATAGCTTTAGACTGGAACCATCATCAGATAGGAGTTAAATAGGTATATAGAAAATACGTTAAACCCTTAATGTATTTAAATGTCTAGGGATCGGTGTTCTTATTCTATATTTTAAGTAACTTAAGTGGACTTACGCGACCGCCAAGGGGGCTCTACAAAATAGAGTCCGGCATTGTGACAGACCTCGAAAAAAATGGCGAGACGAACTTGACACATTTTGCAAAGATTAAACAGACACTGATCTAGACCAGGATATATAGCTTGGGCCTAACCCAAGAGAAGAGCACTCTGGGCTTTTAAATAAAAAAAACTGGCCAAGAGCATGTCGGACCATGCTCAGTGTAGGGTTCCATAGCCGTAACTATAAGGTAAAAAATACGATGTAAAAAAAGTACAACAACAAAAGAGCGTATCTGCATAGCAATTACGTCCTTTTGTTGAGAAGCGCTGTTTATCGGCAATAACTCAAAAACGGTTAATCCGATCTTGTTGAAAATAATTTTCGTTGAAAGTATTAATTGAGCGTTATCTTTGTAATTTTTTTTATATTTTTCGGACTCACGGTTTAGAAGATAGAGGGGGGGGACACAATTTTCACAACTTTCGGAGCGATTATTTCCAAAGGTATACACTTAATCAAAAAACATTACTTAAGAACCTTAAAGAGTTTTCAAAAGAGCTGTCGAACTATGTACCACACGTTGACATTTTGTGAAAAAAACATTTTTTAGCTTCTGTTACATGTATGGAGTGCCCCCCCTAGATTTTTTTATTTTTATTATTTAACTACCAAACTTAGTTGCGGCATCTACAAGACATCTATATTCCAAATTTCATCAGTATAGGTCTTGTAGTTTTTGAGTAAAATGCCTGTGACATACGGACGGACGGACGGACGGACGGACATGATGAAACTATAAGGGTTCCTTTTTAGCCATTTTGGCTACGGAACCCTAAAAAACGGACTTCATGATTATCACTAACTGGGGGTTTTTTCTTGTAGGTACATTCTCGCATACTACTACTATTCTTAACTCTATGTAGACATTCACCATTTCGCATTTCACCGCCATTGCGTATATTATATTGTTCTCCCTTTGTTTCAAATTGGCCAGATTCTCTAATTCGCTAATAATTTGAGTCGCATTACACCTCGATCACATATTTTGAATTCTCATTAGTCACGAAGATTATATGTCAATGCATTTTACGAAAAACCATAGTTTTTAAAAATGATCGCGATGAAGTGCGATTACGATAAAACACCACATGGTAATTAGGCTACTAATCTGAATGGTCATTTTAATTTAATTTTTGAAGAAGTAATCTGCAATTCGATGAAATACTACAGAAAATTAATAACACTGAAGTCGTAATAAATGGCTTGTAAACTGCACGTAATATAAAATACCGCCTGCTGGTCGATGTATAATCGCTATATTTCATGTGTCGTAACCTCGGGCAGATAAACATAGTTTGTCCCGATCTTTAATATGTAGTACATTATACATTATACACCTAGGGCGGAATAATTAGGAAAAGCCCAGATCTCAGGTGTTTGTGGCCCGAGCCGCAGGCGAGGGACATGAATATGCGAACTGGGGCTTTAATAACTACCTCTCGTTGTGTGTCCACAATTTTACGACTTCCCTTGGCCAGAAAGTGCTATTTTCTTCCCGCATAGCGAGTGGAAAATGGCACCCTTGGCTAGGCTAGGGTGACGTAATAGTACATTACACAACTAGGGTGGTAAAATAAAAAAAGGCCGAGATCGCAGATGTTTGCGGCCCGAGCTGCAAGCGAGGGACGTAAATACGCGATCGAGGGCTTTCTTTATTACCTCCCGTGTTGTGTACATCATTTTATGTCTACACTTGGCTAGAAAGCGGCTTTTTCCGTACGCGCAGCGTGCCGAAAAGGCCACTTTATGGCCAGGTGTGGCATAAAATTTTTTACATTACTTTCGATATTTTATTATTTTTTTTGTAGAATACAATACAGGAAATACGAGGGAAAAAACGCGTCCGTATAATCTCAACGGAACTCTAACTAGAGCATTAACGAATAAACGGCTCTCAGTATAGACCCTCGCCCGGCCAATTTTAATTTCTTATCTTAGCTAGGAATACCTCGTAACAATTTACACGTAAAACTCAAGGGTACCTCGGATCCGTTGTAAACCTCTTAAACGCTGGCTCTTCTCATCTAAATAAACAGCTTTGTTTTCGTTTATAAACTAAAAGCGTCTGTTTAAATACATAAGCTGTCAGGTTCTGTGGTCGTTGCGAAACGCCGCCAATATAAGACGGCTAAAAAAGGACAGCAATTAAAGTAGAATATCGAATTCGAGATCAAAAGGTAAAGAAGTGGGTTGCCACCATTAAAAAAATAAACCCTAGTGGTGGTAAGTCTAAAATCATTGAAATAATTATAAAAAATAAAATATTCACAGGTAAGCACTGTTGTATGGATATTTAAAAATATATTACTTAGTTATATAGTGAACTAGCATTTTCCCGCGGCTTCGCCCGCGTTGTTCCCGTTATTGTCCCAAAGGAACTCTTTACCGGGATATAAAGTACCCTATGTTTCAATCCAGGACTTGGTCTACTTGCATGCCAAATTTCAGCATGATCCATCTAGTTGTTACCCCGTTATTAGGTAACAAACATCCAAACATCCAAATATCCAAACATCCAAACATCTTCACTTCATCAGTTTGTCTTGATTTTTTTCAGTTTTCTATATAGTCTTTGTATATTATTATTAATGAAAAAGGGGTACTATTTATAGTACTATTTATTGATATATACCTCATTTCGGAATTTTAAGCCTTTCTATATGAAATTCCCGGGTACGCCAGCTTGACGCTGCGAAATTTTGTACACCGTTAAGTCATGGAATATCTCGGCTTCTACGATAGCTAGAGAAGTGAAATTTTAGGGCCCTAGGGTACTACTTGGGTACTATTTTTTGACATATAAAACATTCCCGAAAACAAAGCCGTTCCAGAGATACAAGCGGTGTACGCCAGCTTGACGGCCCGGTAGCGTACACCGTGAACAGGCCTTATATTTCGGAAAGTTTAAGGGTACTATTTTTTTCACCTAGGTATTTCGTCGGTACTATTTGGGTACTATTTATTGGCTACATCAGATTCTGAATATCTTTACGGTGTACGCTATCTTGACGGACACTATAAATGTCCTAGTCTTCCACCCAATATCTGTTACTCAAAAGCATACGTGGTAAATAAAATTCATATATAAAACATGCATTAGATAGAAAAGATTTTATACCCTGGAAGGTCACTTTAACATTGACAGTTGTTTGTTTACATTTTTGATTTTGAATTTTTACATTTAGGTGCCGAACCCCATTCGATCACCCGTTTGTTTATAGATGATTTTCTTGCTAACAAGGGTAGGGTGTAAATTTAGAATTAGGCATTTTATTCTCCAAGGGTGATCTCAGCACACATATAATTTCCATTATACTTGCTGAAATATTTACATAGTAATAATAAATAAATAAGTAACAGAGACTGGTATATCACGGTATGTGTCATATAATTATTAAGTATATTTGATATTTATAGCATTTCAGTTTTATTTTCTCAATGTTTGTCTGTTGCGTTTTTTAGTTTCAAAACAAAACATAGCTATTCGTTTGTTTGACGTTAATAAAGCTGAAGTATTAAACGTAAGTATTGCAAACACTTTAATAAATCCCACCTATAATTATAAATAAATACTTATGAAGGCGACAACGAAGTAATTAAGCATAACGATTCATGGCTATGTTATAGTAATGTTGATTAATCTCAAACATAGGTTTTTGAGTAGGGTGTTTGTTTTATTTAGCGTGGGCTTGTGTAAGGGGGAGGCTGGCTGCTGATTAGTGGGTTGACGATGTTAATTATATGCAAATATATGTAAAGGATGCCCTCTGAGTTTATGTAATTTAATACATAATAGCTTATTATCACCTAGATATTAAATTATACGGAGCGTATATTGATCTACATAATATAATGGTACGTATGAGTACAAAAACTTTTGACTTCAAATCCTTTTTTTTTTCTTAGACGTATATAGTTTTTGGTTTAAGATGAAATACGTTAAAAAATACCACTCCCCCTATTTTCTTCGAAGTTACTGAACAGGACAATATCATCCTTAATATTACAGGAAAAATAAAACGATTTTCCTAACTTGCAGAGCGTTTTTTAGAAATTCGCAAAAATTGTAAGACAAACTTATTTGCTCCTACTAAACTAACCACGACAATATGTCGATATATGGTTACAACAGTTTTTCAAGAACAAAGTTAAGTTTGTCCCACCATACGGTACATTAGTATTGTAGATTGAACCACGTATCTACTGACGAGTTTGTAAGGAACCCTCGGTGCGCGAGTCCAACTCGCACTTGACCGGTTTTTTATTGTAATCATGACATATTACGAAAAGTATTGTTAAAACTATAGAACCAAACCAGGTACCACCGAACCACCCAGACTACTTTGTGCTAAATTCTGACTTTTCAAACAAACTTTCATCTCCTGTTTCCCTTCCCCTCCCTTCTCTTCCCTTTAAGCGTTGCATTAAAAAAAAATACATTAGTACAAACTAAAGAGCATGTATTTTGATGGCTATCTGCAGCTTATTTAGATTATACTTTGTCTGCCAGTACCTTAGTGTTAGTGACAAAACTGTTTCATATATATAGAATATAATAGATAATTTACAAACATGTATATGGATATAGAGATTAGCAAAGTTCCTAATAACGGCGCGTCGTTGTTCGTCGCGTCAAGTTACCGGGCAAAGTTCGAAGAGTTTGGCAATAGGTTCAATAACTAGCCGTGTTTACACTTCACGGGATGCACGGAAGTTGATCGTTTTCTCTCAGGCAAGCTCGCTTAAATGCTATTACAAATTGATTAAACGGCAATGCCTTTTGCCCGACGACGCTCAGGCGTAGGTACGTAACATAGGGTAGAACGAAGGCATTTCAAATAACGAACAAAGAAGTACGAGTAACAATACGTTGTTTTTCGTCCAGTTAAGAAGCCTTCCTGTTACTGAGCTTCTCGAATTCCCATTTTCAATTATAATCTCTGATACTTAATTATTCATGCATATTAGTTTTATATTATAGGCAACTCTGTATTTACTTTAAAAATTCCTAAAGTAAAAAATAATGTATGCCTTCTAATTTTTAACTCAATACAGTTTCTTGAAATATAGGTAGAATTTAAAAAATAAATGTTTCACTATTTTTTAACAACCCAAGTGGAATAAACGGCGTCAGCTTTTAAGTAGCTTTAGAGAGTAATAAGATTATAGGTTAACGACTAGCGTAGGGTGCATAAGATGGGGCCTTGATAAATATATACGTAGCTATATAGGTATACGTAGCGCTTGCTCGTTCTAGGCTCATTTTATTACTTTATCTTGGGTATAATAATGTATTTTGCTTAGGAGTCTGTTCCCACAATGGATCAAGACTACGTCACGATAGTGATGCCATCCATCTTCCATAAAGATATGTAAATATTTTTTTCTTCGAATTATACACTGCTGCCAGCCATTTTCTGTCTTGTGTGCGGAAAATGCAAAAACTCATTGTCTGTTAACGTTTATATAGAAAATCTAGCGAAATATGCAGATTAAGCCCGAAATAAACTGCTGGTCAGATTCAGTCGTGAACGAATGAATGGAAGGCCTGCTAGATTATTTTATTGTTTCTAAACCCCATACCCTTTAAAGGCCGTGCCAGGATAAGCTAAGTGACTCTGCCCCCATCGATTTATGTCTTGTAATTTTTATAGATGGTGTGGCTTTATAATCGGAATAAATTGGCAAAATTTCAGTCTGTCTGTCCGTCTCTGACAGCAAGATATCTCAGGATCTACTGATGATATCGACTTGAAATTTGGAATAATGTTAAAAACCGCTAACCCGAGCCTATTGGACAAAAAAAAATCTTATACCTTTTATACTTTTTTTTAAAGGGGACCGAAATGGAATGTCGAAAATCAAAAGTAGAGCTATTATATCGAGTGGAACAATCAAGAACAACAAAAAGAAAAGAAGACAAAGAATGTAAGACATGTAAAAGAGCCCTTGAGGGCCTACTTACAGAAATAAATTATTTTATTTTATTTTTATTTTTATAAATAAAAGGGGTAAGTGTAGAGAAAAAACCGTTGTTTTTCTTGTAGTTTTTGATTTAAGACCAAAAAACGTTAAATAAAAATACCATTCCCCTCCTATATCTCCGAAGTTACCGAACAGAAAAATCTGTAATAGTTACCGATTATTAATATCATCCTATATATTACCGGAAAAATAAAACGGTTTTCCTAACTTGCAGCGTTTTTTATAAATTCGCAAATATCGTAAGACAAACTTATTTGCTCCTACTGAACAAACCGCGACATTATGTTGATGTATAGGGACAACAGTTTTTCAAGAGCAAAGTTAAGTTTGTCCCACCATACAATTTATCTTGAATTATTCACATATCTACTGACGAGTTTATACGGAACCCTCGGTGCGCGAGTCCGACTCGCATTTGACCGGTTTTTTTTCTTTTGTTTGACAAACAAAAAATAACGAGGATACAGTGCTTAGAAGTTTCGAGTGACGTCACTCTTTGGTACAATTTTCACCTAGGGGCTAGGAGTCACGTCACAAGCCCCCACTCTGGAAGTTTGATGATCTATCATGCCTTTGTCAATTTTTAATAATTTGACTAACCAAAAAATACGTGTCCCATATTTTTCCATAATCTAACTGACGGACTAAATAGAATGATATATTTTTAACCCAGTCGTCATCCCTATTGTCTCCAACATATATACATACATTTACCATTCATCTAATAATTAAACAAGCCAGTCTCTGTCTGTTCACTACGTGCCGAGCAAGCAAACAACCAAGATTGGATTAAACATTCATATGTAGGTAATCGTTAGGTACTATAGCTAATTGGGAGATATGGAATTATTTTATTATATTTAATTATTTTGTTTATCCGACGTTTAATTTTCCTTTCTAGCACTTACCCGCAGTTTTGGCCACAATACATACTCTAATAATTATCCCAAAGGAACTCCTTACGTAGGATATAAAGTATCCTATGTTTTAATCCAGGGCTCTGTCTTCTAGTGTGCAAAAAAAAACATCTCAATCCATTTTATTCGTTTTTTTTAACTCAACGTCTGATATATTTTGCGTGATGGGTAAAATGCACTGCTATATTATTATACCACTTACATTGGAAATATACTTATTTAAAAAAACTTTTGTACTTCACTCTTGATATTACATTGTAGATCTAATTCCTCCACTTCGTCACATTGACTTATGGTATACACCTATCCATAGATATATCTACTGAGAAAAGAATCTACTGTTCTCCACATAACTAACTTATTTAGATGCATTTTAACAAGTGGTTGCTACCGAATTGACAAGAAGTATCTGCTAGAATTCCTCTATTTGCAGTTGTAACCTAGTAATTTTATTGTTCCTTTTTTCGGCAGAGAGCTTTCTTTAGAATCGTTCTGTTTTATTAGCAGTATCGGTATCGCCAGGTACCTACTTCTCCACACACTGTTTGCGATTTCGTATCGGAGGTCATAACAGTCGACTTATTATTTTTTGGTACATAGTTATAGTACGCATTTTTATGATCAATTTGATGGATGCGTAAATTTAATGGAATATATATATCTTAAATGCTTATTTTTTTAATATTTGACTCGATTACAGTTAATTTCTATAAACTCTAAATTAGTTACATTTTTGCAACAACGACTCAGCATAATAGTTTGAATGAACTACATCAATTTCTTTACTTTCACTTACACTAAGAACAAAAACAGAATTGTTTTTAAGGCATTGAGAGTGTTTTGCAAACTAGTGAACACGTCCATTGGACTAGAGTCGTGCTCACTAATCGATAGTATAATTTTATCATTTCGATGACTTAGGAGCTGACTTACTTTGTGTAACATCTTTATCTTCTAATAGATTTTTCAAAGTTGTTATTCGCCGTTCCATTTCCGACTGAATCTTGGTTAGCCTTGTTACTTCTGGATTAAGCATGCGTTGTCACGGAAGATACGCAAGTATACCAATTATACCAAATATCTGGGAGTGATTTTAATTTAGCTTCCAAGATTTAACCTACACAACACACATACATAGATTATAGCAAGTTAACAAAGTTTCATTATACAATGAAAAGTACCGTTGGATAATCCTAAAACTACTTTGTAGCAGGAATTGCATAAAACATAGCCCGGTAGCCTTTCCGATGAATTCAGCCTTCGAACAAAATAAAACACTTTTGCAAAATTTGTTCATCCGCCTGGGAACTACGATGCCAAAGACAAACACACAGGCAGATGTTTCGTACATCGCACTTTCTGTGTGAGCAGATTCAAAAGAAGTTTTTAACAAAAACGTACGAATCCTAGTAACTGAAATCAACGGCCTTCATACTGCATCTGCATGTAGAATATTGACAAACGATTGTGTTACTAATATTTTGTAAACACAATCCGATTGATTCTGTTTCTATCAAAATAAAATATTTTTGAGATAAGCTTTTGTGCTTTTATTGCCGGCGGTATCTTATGTAAAATCTCATACTGCATGTCAAAACTAATCAAATCAGTCTAAGCTCGGTGGTTATTTTATGTAATTTATTTACACGGACCTTTTCTACACCTAGACTAACCTAACATTCCAGCTACATCATCTATATAACATTGTCATCCGATCGAATCGGAAAAACGGAAGTGGGACATGTATACAGGGACACCTGAAACTAAATAAAAAGTTGCAATAAAAACAAACTTATGTTAATAAAATACTAACTTATGACCGCGACTTCGTCTCGGTGTAAATTATAATGAGACAACTTAGTCTTTATAAATAGTTTCTGATATCTGTTGATAAACTTGATTAAACAAAACCCTCAAATATTGAACCCGGAAGCTAAACATTTACCATGAAAATCAAATCTTTAGTACATTTAAGGATTATTTCCAAAAATATAAATGCGCTCCATTAACCACCACTTACACAAAATCAATCTACTAACTGAAGAGTACAAAGTTTCAAATCATCATTATTACTCTCTTATGGAGTTTCAATTTTAAAAATTGTACGGTCCCCAAACAAATTTTCAACCCCTACTTAACCCGTTTTGAAGGTAAATTTTAACCTTTTCCACGCCAACGACGTATATAATGGCACCGCAAGTTGGACACCAACGACGCATATAACTATTGGTCATAGACCGCAGAGCGATATAAACCTTCATGCACCAGCATAAAGTTCAATTTCATTTCATGGCGTCTGATTTGCGACTTTTATGTTTTACGTAGCGGCGAAAAGGTTAATAAATGTTGGATTCATTTAAGTTCTATTCAGTTTAATCAGTTTTATGTCTCCTACTTTAAAAACTGTTTGGTGCCTATACGAAGTTTAAACCCGTTTAGGAATTTATTTCAAACAACGGTGAAACATCTTTTCTCAAATTTTATTGAAGAGCCTGTATACGAAGACTCAGATCTTTAACTTCAAAAATCGTTTGTACCCTTTACAAAGTTTCAACCCCCATTGAAACCCCTCTGGGATTGAATTTCAAAAAACGGTTAAATCACTTTGCTTTCGCTGAGGAGTCTATGTACGAAGTCTCAGATCTCCAACTTCAAAAATCGCTTGGTCTTGAAACCCACGTTTAACCCCCCATTGCATTGGAGATGAATTTAAAGACGTTGAATTTTTTTTCAATTTTTATCAAAAAGTCTATGTTCGAAGTCTCAGATCTCCTTCTTCAAAAGTCGTGTGGTCCCCATATAAACTTTTAACCCCAATTAAACCCCCTTTGGGGACGGATTGCGAAAAATCCCTTCTTATCCTTTATTTACGTTCTACAACCACCGTACTGTTAAAATTTCAAGTTCCTAGCTTCAATCGTTTCGGCTGTGCGTTAATGAGTCAATCAGTCTGTCAGGACTTGTTTTATATATGTATATAGATGAGACAAATTCGGGCTGCCTTTTCAATTTAGATACCGCTACGTCCCTTACGGCATGGCACTGACTATCTTTATGCGAGCGTGCTTCTTTTTCATTTTGATCAGTCAGCACAAAGCATTTTTGATTGTTTATCACAACGAACGATAGTATCTGCCGGGGACTTTTGTACAGAGGATTTTTACTTATCAACCAGTTAATCTATTCCAAATGTATTCGGATTCCGCTGGAATTGTGGATACAAAACAATTCTGTTCTTGGATATTATACATATTTAGTAGGTATGCATGGTTTTTTCAGATAGTTATTTTTTCATATACCTATATGTGCGGGTTAGGCTCGTAAAACACACTTTCCCGAAATGTACACTTTCTGTAAAGGTGCACTTTCCGCATAATGTGCACTCCCAAAATGTATACTTTCCCAAATTGGAAACTTTCCCGAAATGTGCACTTTTTCTAATAGTGCACTTTTCCAAAATGTATACTTTCCCAAATTGGAAACTTTCCCGAAATGTGCACTTTTTCAAATAGTGCACTATCCCAAAATCATGTATCAAACGGGTTAGGCTCGTAAAACACACTTTCCCGAAATGTACACTTTCTGTAAAGGTGCACTTTCCGCATAATGTGCACTCCCAAAATGTATACTTTCCCAAATTGGAAACTTTCCCGAAATGTGCACTTTTTCTAATAGTGCACTTTTCCAAAATGTATACTTTCCCAAATTGGAAACTTTCCCGAAATGTGCACTTTTTCAAATAGTGCACTATCCCAAAATCATGTATCAAACGCCGCATTGTATTTAAAATTGCATGCAAGTTGTGGCATGGTCTAAATGGGACTATAATACCATCACCCCTAAAATTTACTTTCTAGGAAATTTCTAGGATTTTCTTTAGTATCGGGAAGTGAACTTCTAGAGAAAATGTACTTTTCGGGAAAGTAATCATTTTATGAAAATGCACCTTTATAGAAAGTGCACATTCTGTAAAAGTGTACATATTGGGAAGTTAACTTTTAAAGAAAGTGTACTTTCCGGGAAAGTGATCATTCTAAGAAAATGCACCTTTACAGAAAGTGCACATTTCGGGAAAATGTGTTTTACGAGCCTAACCCTATCAAACGCCGCATTGTATTTAAAATTGCATGCAAGTTGTGGCATGGTCTAAATGGGACTATAATACCATCACCCCTAAAATTTACTTTCTAGGAAATTTCTAGGATTTTCTTTAGTATCGGGAAGTGAACTTCTAGAGAAAATGTACTTTTCGGGAAAGTAATCATTTTATGAAAATGCACCTTTACAGAAAGTGCACATTCTGTAAAAGTGTACATATTGGGAAGTTAACTTTTAAAGAAAGTGTACTTTCCGGGAAAGTGATCATTCTAAGAAAATGCACCTTTACAGAAAGTGCACATTTCGGGAAAATGTGTTTTACGAGCCTAACCCATATGTGCTTGGATAAGCAGAATATAATCCCCCTATACTGTATTTTGGTTCACCCTGTTGTGGCATAATTTTGTAAGTAATAATTCTTTGTGGCATAATGTATATAGCCATATTAGGCTTTGTGCATAAACTGTTATCGCAGAATCTATATTCGCATAATTTTATGACGCAGAATTACGTTAGTCCGAATATTATTTGGTCATACTTTTCATGTTCCGAATCATATTTACACATAAATTAAATGATTATAAAATTATAACACCGAATACTATCGTGGCAGAAAGATGTTTTGTCATAATATATTTAACTGTATTGTCGACGACGATATATGGTTTTGTAACCTAACCTACTTTTTCTTCCAGCAGTTCGTTTTTGTTTGGTGATGCAGTTCAAACCTAACCTAACCTACTTTTTCTGCCAGCAGTTCGTTTTTGTTGGGGGATGCAGTTCAAACCTAACCTAAACCTAACTTAACCTAACCTACTTTTTCTGCCAGCAGTTCGTTTTTGTTGGGGGATGCAGTTCAAACCTAACCTAACCTACTTTTTCTGTCTAATCTTTTTTTTCTTGCGGGGGGCTTCGCCCCCCGAGCTCCCCTTGTGGAGGGCTTCGCCCCCCCGTTCCCCCTTTTTTGGCCTTTCCATAGCTAAAAACTCGTGCAAAACTCTAGTTGCCTAAATGTTCTATCAATTGTTTATTTTGTAAGGACACAGTTCTAAATCTAACCTAACGTTTTTAGCAACAGATCTTTATTATGAGATTTGTGAGGGATCAAAGTTCTAGCCTAACCTACTAAGTTAGGTTAGAATTGCTAGATGTTAAATGTTATTAGTTGATCGTTATACTGAATGAACATGATGTCCAATGAAATTATATCACTTGATTATTATAATAACCTACTTCTCCTAAACCTAACCTATCAATCTCGGACAATCGATAATATGCCGAATAAAATTCTGCACAATAGAAATATGCGTAAAAATAATCGGTCATAATAATAGTATGCGAACTTGATTTCAGACAAACACATATTCGGGATGTAACTAATTATGCTTAATAAGGTTTCTGACACATTACCATTCGGCGAAAACCGATTATGCCACATCTGTTATGCTAAAACAGTTTCGGACAATAAATGTTATGCCACATAGAGGGAACCCCTGTATTTTAGTAACTAGTACAGAAACGAAAAGATATTTTCAACATTGAAAAAGGTTAATAAGGGATCAATGGATTCCCTGCGTCAAGTGAAGCTTGCTTAATAACGCCGTATTGAATGTGACATGTTCGAGTATGGCGAAAGTCAGGCGGGATCGGAAGCAGACAACATCGCTTGTAATCAATGAACACAATATTATCGGGAGAAACGGGACAAATTGATCTTTGACACGGTCCACGGAATATATACGAATACGGACTGACGCATTTCAATACGCCGCCTATTTAAATTGTTATCATGTAAGGTTGCCTGGCACATACCTATTATGATTCACTTATTTATGTCAGTACCGCTTTGCAGCGTAATATAAATTAGGGTTTGCAGTACCGGAAATTCCCGGTACTGCCTAACTAAAATTTCCCGGTACTGCAAACCCTAATATAAATCTCGCGTAGCAATTGTGATTAATCGGAATAGGTACCTACGTATACCAAGGCAAACGTAACAACAGGACTCAGACGATTATAATCTAGAATGTAACAGCGTGATAACCCCGTAAAATTGATATTGAAATCGCAAAGCATGATGTGGTTCTGATTTATTGGTATGTTGTATTGTAAGGACCAGTTAGCGTAGCGTGCATCCAAATTTGTAACTTAGAAAAAGTTGTACTCGGTGCGCTGCGAATTTTTTGGGACTTTTTCACCTTTTCCTCTAAAAGTCATAAAGTTTCGGTAAGTGTTTATGCTATAGAACTGTTTCTTTGGTAATCTCTTGAAATAGATAGATACCATAGATAGATCATTAATTTCATGAGAAAATAACAGCACAAATTTGTTATACAAACAAAGTTACCAGTAGTTATGATCGTCAAAATACAAAACAAAAAGAAGATAATAAAAAAATAAATGTCACAATGTCATAAGATAAAACCGAATAAGCAAATAATAATAAAACATGTCTCCCAATAAGGATCATCATCCAATATACCTACAGCCTACAGAATATGATGATCTTTATAAAAAAAACCGGTCAAGTGCAAGTTGGACTCGCGCACCGAGGGTTCCGTACAAACTCGTCAGTTAGATACGTGAATAATTCAAGATAAACTGTATGGTGGGACAAACTTTACTTTGCTCTTGAAAAACTGTTGTCCCCATACATCGATATATGTCGCGGTTAGTTCAGTAGAAGCAAATGAGTTTTTCTTACTATTTTTGCGAATTTCTAAAAAACGCTGCAAGTTAGGAAAACCGTTTTATTTTTCCTGTAATATATAGAATGATATTAATAATCGATAATTATGACAGATTTTTTCTGTTCAGTAACTTCGGAGATAATAGGAGGGATGGTATTTTTTTTTACGTTTTTTGTCCTAAATCAAAAACTATATGTCTAAGAAAGAAAATTAAAACGGTTTTGGAATCTACACACTAAGACCTTTCATTTGATTTTCGACATCCGATTTCGGTCCCCTTTAAAAAGAAAGTAAAAAAGGTATAAGATTTTCTTCTGTCCAATAGGCGCGGGTTAGCGATTTTTAACACTATTCCAAATTTCAAGTCGATAGCATCAGTAGATCCTGAGATATCTTGCTGTGACAGACAGACAGAGTCGCACCATAAGGGTTTCTTTTTTACTATTTTGGTACGGAACCCTAAAAACTATCGCTTATTTTACTCTTAACACGTTGGCTGCCCACCATACTACACCTACAGCGGTATGATCCCACCGGTGATGCTCATGACAGCCAACCTGTTAAAGTGACCTCGACTCTATCCGGCAAATTTCTAAATTATCGTTTCGTATTCAATGTCAATAAATAGGACGAGACGACCAATTGAGCAGGCTTTAAGTAATGTGAGTTTAGCTCAAATCGAACAAAGGACAAGCGGGCGTAAGCGCTCCACATATACATAAATGC
The DNA here is from genome assembly GCA_947034925.1 of Eudemis profundana. Taxonomy (NCBI): domain Eukaryota; kingdom Metazoa; phylum Arthropoda; class Insecta; order Lepidoptera; family Tortricidae; genus Eudemis; species Eudemis profundana. The sequence continues at coordinate 37,792,350 of OX344794.1, forward strand.
TCCCGTCGTGCAATCGCACCCGACGCCCGCACTCAAGATAAATGCAAACCAAACGCTAAAATTGCCCTTGATGTTTAAATTTTCAATACTATGTAAATTCATAGAAACAAAATATTCATACTTTTTATTGAAAATAAATAAAAATAAAAAACCGGTCAACTGTGAGTCGGACTCGCGTACGGGTTCCGAATAAACTCGTAAGTACCTAGATACGTGAATAGTTCAAGAAAAACTGTATGGCGGGACGAACTTAACTTTGCTGTTGAAAAACTGTTGTCCCCCATACATCGACATAGGTAGCGGTTAGTTTAGCAACAGCAAATAATCTTGTGTTACGATTTTTGCGAATTTCTAAAAAGTTATATATAATTATTACAGATCTTTCCGTTCATTAAATACGAAGGTTAGGCCCCCAAAATAGTATTTTTTAACGCTTTTCGTCCTAAATCAACAAATTAAGCAACATTTGATACCCCACTTGATGCAATAGTACAACTTTAAATTTTAGACCTCCCATTTCGGCCCCCTTTAAAAAAAAGGTAGGCTCGGGCTAGCGATTTTTAAAACTATTCCAAATTTCAAATTGATACGAGTAGCACCAGCAGTTGCGGAAATATCTGGCTGTGACAGACGGACAGATGGGCAGACAGACAGACAGTCGCACCATAAGGGTTCCTTGGTATCCCCTTATTTGGTATAAAATCAATGCGTTAAAATCACTTCGTCGAAATTCATTTAGGATAATGATTCATTTCGTATAAATTCAGATGGCATAAAAATTAAAGTGTATAATTACATTTCGTAAAAAATTCAAATGGTCGAAAGTCATTTTTTATAATTTCGTATGATATAACATTCATTTGCTCGAAACGTTATTTCTTATAAGTATTATAAGGTATAACATTCATTTTCTCGAAATGTTATTCGTTATAAGTATTCACGTGGTATTACTGTTAAAAGCTCGATTTTTTTGTAAACCCTTAATATTATTGAAATATGAGGCCCAGGTTTTAAAGTTTGAAGGAAGTCAGGACTTTCTTGACAAAATTTGATAATTCTTTTTATAGCTTTGACGTAAAAAATACGCTAAAATACGTTCAAATAATAATAATGGCTGAGATAATATTGTATTTTATACACATTGGAGAATACATAGGTAACAAAACCCGAATCGGAGCTCCTCACTATCCACGTGGTCTTGTCTGCCCTACCCCTAGAGTGTATATAGAAAGCCGGAGGCGCGGAGGGGGAGCAGCCCTCGCCCACTGTAGCAAAGCACAGGCACAATGTGAGCCGTAGCGACTGAGGCTGGTCGCCGCAGGCGACCAACAAGCCGAAGCTGCGAAGGCGAGCATTAGTGCTTGTGCTTTGATACGCAAGGGCGAAGGGGCTGCTCTTCCCGCAGCGGCGGAGCAGTTGCGGAGTCCGACCGACTGTTTTGTATACATTGTGATGATTAGACATTTTGAATGTTCTACGTTTTAAATATGCGATCAAGTAATTGTTATACAAAACGAATATTATGCATAATAATTTTATACATCTTCAATGTTATGCATAATGATTTTATACATTTTGAATGTTAGACATATTGAAGAATAGAGATTTCGTATTTAGAGCTTTTAAATGTTATACAAAATGAATTTTAACTGAAATGAATGATTACACAAAGTGATTTTATACGTTTTGAATTTATACATTTTGAGTTTATACCATTTAATTTTATACGAAATAAGGTAGACCCGGGTTTCTTTTTTCCATTTTGGTACGGAACCCTAATGAATCACAAAAGGCGGCAAAGCGCAATTTTTTAATATTCTTTGAGGTTCAAGGAAGGTTTGTATGAAGAGAAAAATTTGAAAAATTGCTAAGAGTTCTAAAGGGTTGAAACAGGGCCTGAAATGTTGTATGAAAAAGTCGCTTATTCACGCGGACGAAATCGCGGGGCGGTATCTAGTTGAAAATGAAATACTAAACCCAAAATCATGATTTATTTGCAAAAGGCTACTCTAAATCTAAACTAATCTAAATCTACTTACAGTGTTACTACTCGTACTTCGTCAGTGAATAAATCCACAAAATGACTAATTCTTGCAACATTTGGTGACATAGTACCTATGCAGTCTCTCAGTACATTTCACCTATGTGCCACTGGGTGTTGCCACTCCGTACTCCTTTACCAAGAGGAACGTGTACCCAATACTAATGCAATTACTTGGTTACAACTTTGGCTCTTTTCCTACGAATAGAACAAGTATTTTAGACTTTTCAGTAGATATGTTGAGAAGTTCGGCGAGGAAAGGCGGGTCCGAAACTTTATAAAAACTTTACACGACAAAACTTCACAGTCACAAAAATAAAAGATGATTTTTCATCTCATTTCTTTCTTCAATAAATGTAGACACGCGGCAGCGTGTCAAGCCAAGTTCAAGCAAAACTGGCTAGCCAGCGCCGAGTGTAATATTACACGAACCACTTGGTGCCACTTTTGACCCTTCTATAACTCAAAACCTCTTTAACGTAAACACATAAAACTACGTGTGTTTAATTATATCCGTAAGGACATCTAGAAGCCCAAATTTCGTGAAGGATGAAATTTGGAATCCAACTTGGTAATTGTGTGTAAGCGTAGGAAAAAATCTAAATATAAAAAAAGTTAAAAAAATAGGAGGGGTCCCCATACAATTTTTTTTTTTAATAGTACCTAAACCTAACCTACTTCCAGATGATCTAGAAGGATGAAATTTGGAATCCAGGTTGGTAATTGTGTGTAAGCGTAGGAAAAAATCTAAAAATAAAAAAAAGTTAAAAAATAGGGGGGTCCCTCTACAATATTTTTTTTAATTGTATCGTTGGAACCGTTAATAAAATTTGGATTCCAGCTCGGTAATTGTGTGTAAGCATAGGAAAAAATCTAAAAATAAAAAAAAGTTAAAAAACAGGGGGTCCCCATACAATTTTTTTTTATTGTATCGTTGGAACCGTTACAAGCAGATATTTGAAACTATCCCAATATATGTATTATTATATTTGCTATATAACAGAAATATAAAAATAAAGTTAAGTCAAAAAATAAGTGGTGTCCCCGTACAAAAAACTTTTAATACGCACTAAACAACCGGCCAACGGTGTGTCGTCGGCGGAAACGAAAGGCAAAACATTAAATCTCAATACCTGCCTAGTTTTCTTTACAAAAAGTAATGATATCCGTATCCCACCAAAAACATAAATGTAAAAAAGGAGAGCCAAGTTCAATACAAAAATTATGCTAGGCTGCGCCGCAAAAAGAATGGAGATCTAAATGAGTGCCAAGTCCTATGCAAAATCCAAATATGTATTTATAGGAATAAAATAACATTATGAACAAGTAGTAAACTCTATTTCTTTGCTTTATTGGATACCTATAACAATTGCTGTTATTTAAAAATGTCAGATCTTAAAGTAGGTTAGGTTTGACTTGGCCAGTTTTCATTACATCAGTCATTTTATTTTATAAAGTTATTCAACATATATGTCGTATCGTGATAAATTAACAACTTCCTATTTACAAGACTACGACGAAGAAAAAATGAGACATTTAACTTATTTGACCCCCTCGAACGAAGTTGCGGGCGGATCCTCTCTTAGTTATACATAAAATCGATATATGCGACGGACAATCTCGCATCGCCATTCTTGGCCTCTGAACGTGTCTGAACTAAGTACTAATGTACTATTGTAGAAAGGAATTGCGTGAACCGGAGTTTGTAACGGATACTGGTCCGACTATTACCGATACCGATATATCGGTATCGCCGATTATATACAACCGATATTTGAAGAGCGCGAAAAGAAAGAAAATCTGCAAAAAGTAATTTCAATTTATGTATTGGTCTATTACCTTGTGCAATGATTATAGCCAAGTTTTAGTTATAATAAGGACATACAAATATATGAAGTTCATACTTCATTATTTAGCTAAGATACCGGTATCGCCGATTATTAACTACAATATATCGGTATCGGTATCGGTATCGTATCGGCAAAACTATGTATCGTTACATCCCTAATGTCGAGAATCCCGCAGGCTCTGAAATACGAGTAACTTCGCTACTGCTTCATCTGCTGGCTAATTACTCTCAGATTTTATTTAAAAGCTAAATACTCGTTTAAATAATAATAAATAAATATAACTACTCACACAAATATTTGCTCTAACTTTTAGCTTCGTAGGCTCACTCCCGCGGAGCTAAACGTGTCATCAAGACAATTCAGACTGTACATATGCAGTAAATCCTGACATCTTTGTACATTCGGGTAGCATTGAACGATATCAAATGTATTTTATTGATTAACTCATTCATCTCTTGCTCCTTTTTCACCAATAACACATTATGTCGGCCGTTCAATGTTACGCGAGTGTTCAAAATTCAACTGAACGGAATTTGAAAAATTCTGTCCAAGAAAGAGCAAGTGCTTGATAATGATGATCGTGCCATAAGTTGAAAAGATATAATTGGACGATCTGAGTTATTCAAATTACTTTCAAAATTCATTGTTAGTTTCAAAGAACGGCCATTATCTTAAAAAAAACTTGGAGTAAATTATTAAATCGTAAACTTTTCTCATCAGAAATGCCCTGAACATTGTTATCGCGATATTTTAATCTTTTTATGATTTCTATCGCCAATACCCGCGCTCATCGGGAAATACGAGTTCCGATAAATTAATTATTAACAAACAATATACATTTACCCACTTATCAAAAAAAGGTGGCTTGAGTGAGACGGATATCGATAATATTTTTAGCTCCTCTCCCGTGTTTTTTTATATTTTATTTATTGTATCACTTTACTATTACTTTCCTAAGAAAGTGGCATACACAGTTAGATATATAATAATCTCAGTGTATTTATCAGTACACTGACATTATTCACTTAACGATGTACATTTGTCGGGTAACTAAATAAGTAAAATAACGGATTTTAACTATTGAGAGTAACGAGTTTAATAATACCATAAATACACATGACGTGGCAATTAAAGTAATTTCATAGAAGATACTAACTACCGTTAAGTACACTATACAAAAGGTAGGTCAGTTTTCAATTTTAACTGGGAATAAATATCGAATTCCTATTTATCTCTAAGTAAAACAGTACTTAAAAACTAGCTACTGCTAGATCTTAATTTCTGGAAGTAAATTAATTCGTACTTATTATTTGGTAATAAGTACTAGATATATTATCAGTTGTCCAAATGGAGTGCCCGAATGGGTCACATTAAGACACCGCGTTCCGCTAAAAACGAGCTTTAATACTGTCCGAATGACTACAGGCGGCGCTGTCACCTAAGCTCAAAAAGTTGGCCAGCATATTAGCAGGGGATTGTCGATGGGTCAAGGGTAACTTTTACAACCTAATTTGAACTTTATTCCCTTTCTTTAAGAACTTCAACGGGCAAGTTTACCTTCTGGCGTAAGGTATTCCCGTGATAGCGTCACGTATCACGTAGTTTTACGCAGCGACACGGGCCGACTGTCACGTTCTGACATGGAATCCAGTGACCGTAAAGGCGGCAAATCGCTGCCCAAATCTTCTCTCGCCCTCAATTTTATGGACAACGTCAACAGGAAATGTAATTGTAAACAGATATATACGTACGGACGGTTTTACTACTGACCAACACTTAAGAGTTACGGCTGGTCCCAACTGCCTGCCATTACCGGCAGATATCCTTGCCGTATGGCACAATGCACACATTTCACTGGCAACAAAGATTTATCAACTCGCCTAGTTCATATCAAAACATAAGTCTCAATAAATAATTGTTGTATCTATTTACATATTCAAAAGCAAAACAATTTTGCTACAAAAAGGATGCCTCCACGTAACATAAATATATCTATCTAAATATACATAAAAAAACAAAGTCGGGTTAGTTGGACCATTTATACCTCGAGAACACGTGGATCGATTTTTATGATTTTTTTCGGTTTGTCTATGCCCCGCATAACAGAATAACTATTAAAACATTTGAAATATTAAAAAAATCTGAGGTGGAACGGAGTTCGCCGGGACAGCTAGTATTTATGTATAGACTACTATTAAAAATAATACAGTGAAATACATATAGTTGGTTTTTAAAAATGAAACATAAAAAATAGAAAACGTAAGATTTCCACTATTCGTACTCTGCCAAACACTCATAAGTAGTAATAATTCAAAGCCGTAGCTTTTAGCATTTAGGATATAGACTGAGTTGCATTTTGTGCCCGAGTCAAATTAGATACATCACGAAACACTGTAGGACGATCAAACATTAAAATTAAAATAAAATAAGTAAATAAATGTATTTAGTCAAAAGCTATATTGGGCTATCTAAGATTCGTACTTCCTCTTGTCGTATGGTCGAGATATACCTAACCACAAGGCATTAGTGTTTCCTACTAAAGTTTTCTCGTAATAAAAACAATGTTTAAAAATGCTATCACAGCAGTAGTTTTCTTAGCTAACAAAGAGTTTTCTTTAATTAAAAAGTTGGGCTTGGCTGTGGCTCTTAAGCGGCAGTTTACAAATAAGGCATCCTATTTCTATCCCATAATGCAGTTAAGGACAATGCATTATTCATGTGATTGCCAGTTACCTAATAAATATTCCGTGTTTCTACCGTTAGGTTGACTATAAAAAGGAATCCACGCACAGGTCGCTCGGTTCGAGAGTTTTGATGGCTCCTTAAGTTTTAGGGGAACGAATAGCGCTACTCTATCATGATAAGCACATAATTACTTTTACCTATTCCGAACCTCGCCACCCTATAGAATATTCATGCCCCTAACTGAAAATGCTGATACAACGGTAGATAATAGCGTTTATTTTGTTTTTATCGTGTTACTAGTATCTAACAAATTTATTGCTATCATTCATTATTACTTATTCCGTAAAACTGTATAGATAGTGTAAATATAGTAGCCCATGGGTCCCTGAAGAAATGAACTGCCTGCGATTAATCTTGCGCTAGTGTACGGCACTACATAGTGTTTATATTTTTTATCAACGTTTTTCTGTAACGTTTATGCGAAAAATTCTCACGAGATTTTTAGAGAAACTGTCAGGACGTCATGGAAAACTATTACTATATTTATGCCCGTGCGACGTGATGGCGTCCTTTTTTACAAGCTTGACCAAACATGAAAAATGCATTGCAAGATTTACGAGCATTTTATGCTCAGATTTCGGGACAGGCTACCAAAAATGTAATTTGTCTAGGGGGCTTTCCTGGCTTTGAAAAGCGATCTGCGGAACGGATAGGACACGTCTAGCACCACAGCCCGTTCCCGCCACGCCGTGCCTCTGCGCGATACTCGCCTGTATTTGATAGACCACTTAACCCTTAATGTTGGGTTCTAACATTATTAAACTGACGAACCTACATCAAACTTTACACTTGCTCAATGTATAACAGCCTGAGGGCTATTAAGCCGTTGTCAGTTCACAAAATGAGTTTTTGTGCTAGAATGTATTTCCTTAAATTCAGCATTGAATAAATATTTTAGCAATATTGTGCTCAAAGAATACAACAGTTTTAGGCGCAAACTGTGATAGTTGTAAATAAGTGCAAAACTTACTACAAAGAACTGAACTCTAAACTCAGAACCAGTTGCCTTGGGCAAATGTAGATAACTCGATTAACCGTCCTTCGTATTAAGACACATTATTAGATTAAATATGTACTAAATAAACAGACACTCACCAAATTATTGTCGCCCTACAAACTACGAAATAAATTATTCCGATTTTTATTTTGACTGCGGTCTAATCTGAGAGGATTACTCAGCCCCGCTATTGGAAATAATGCAGCATAATAAATAAGTAGGAAAATGGTGCAATTTTCCCCTCACATAAACAACCGGAACTCATCAAAATGTTTATTATCCAATCTGCGCCTCTCGCCCACCAGCCGTACATTAAGGTCATGTTTTCGCCAGCACCAGTGATCAGTCTTGATCTGGCTGAACTTGCTGCCAGATGGAACGATCCTTACAAGAAATTATATTTCTTAAGTAAAATACCATACCTAAACCGTAAATCCGGCCGTTTGTTACTTTTAGATTCTCTTCACATATCTGTTGTGTTTTTCATTATATATTTCTAAAGAAGATAATACCATCTACCAAACTTGTGTTTGTTGGCAGTAATTCTTGATTTACCTTCCATGCATTTTTTTCATTCGATTCACACTTTATATTATGCATTGTATACTAGCCAAAATAACTTGAAAAACTGAGAATCTCCCTTATTCTTGGCAATATTTAAACACTACATTTCCCTTTTAAAGGCGCCATTATATATCTACGAGTATGTTTACACATGTCTTACTAAACACGTAACGATTTTAATTTATACTATTTATAGTGTATGGTTTAAACATTTAAGTCACAGGCATTTTTTCTCAGAACATCTAAAAATATATACAACAAGCGCCTTAACTGCGTGCCTAGTTGTTCGCCCCCTCTTTCGTCGTGGCGTGACAATTTATAGCCTATACAGTTCGTGCAGAAGTTTAGCTTTAAGGCTCTTAAACGAAAGCCGTTCCAGCAGTTTGCGAGTAAGTACTTAACCTTGAACAAATTCAAAAAACAGAAACAAAAACTTAAAAACCAGTAAAGGTAAAAATAAAATGCTCCATTAATAATGATTGATGTGGAAATAGTGAGATATGTTTATTTTTTCAACTACTTTAATGAAGCCTGAAAATGTGCCTGAGTTTTTTCAATAACGAAATAGATGTACCTACGTAAATGTCGAATCGAACTAAGAAAATCGTTCAGCTTAGCACTACCATTTATAGTTATGTATTTGACGAATTATGCTAAACAAACTATTAGAAAATAACACCCCTTTCAGCAGCAGTCGTGTAGAAATGGGCCCTTCTCACGCATACCTAAGTGACTACCCACCTATTAAACTAAATAATATATATTAGAATTAGAAAACGTTTAACAGAACTCGCACACGGAACCCACTAGCTAGCGTTATATTTTCTTTTGCTTCCCTTATTGTAAGTATGGGCAATAAAAAGAAAATCAAAACTACAAACAAACTATTAGTGCCAGCCATGACTAACTTTTCTTTTTTCGCAACCAAATGTTTAAACTTGCTTGCGCTAAAATTCAACACGCAAGCTTTTTATAACGAGCAAAATACGCTATTTTTTCCGTGGAGTGCTGTTCGCTGAATTGGGTTAAAGATAGCATTAAATTGACTAATCGACGTGGCATATGGTGATAGTGATCTGGCTGTGAACCTTCTGGTGGCTGCCAAGTTTGCTATTTGAAGTACTATTCCTACAGTGAGCAGTAATATTAATATTTAAATCCGTATATCTTTAATTACTTAAGTTAGGTTTTTTTGCAATATAATATATAAAAAGTAAAATATGAAATTACAAAATATAAACATATTATAAAAAACCTAACCTAGGGTGCCACCGCAGCGGGGCGGGGCCCAAGCTACCGGTGGTTAGGGCTGCAGAGAGAGAAACCTCCTGACTGTGCGCGCCGTGTCCAGAAGTACCGCCTTCTGAATCTGACCCTTGATCCAGCCATCTAGCGAGGGTTTCTTGAGATGGTGATCGAGACTCTTCGCTATAAGCCCGTTCGCCGAAATGACTATCGGAGGAATGATCGTCGAATCAACATCCCACATGGTGGTAACCTCGTGAGCCAAGTCAAGGTACTTGCTAAGCTTGTCCTTCTCGGCCTTCACGAGGTTCTCGTCATGGGGGATGGTGATATCGACGAGCACTGCACGGCGCTTGGATCGATCTATTAACACAATATCAGGCTTATTGGCTACAATAGTCCTGTCCGTGATGATAGATCGATCCCAATAGAGCGTGGCACGACCATTTTCGAGATCCGGCATCGGTGCGTACTTATAGTACGGCACCTCAGACCCCACAAGACCATATCGAACAGCAAGTTGCTGGTGAATGATCCTGGCTACTTCATTATATCTGTGCAAGTACACGCCGTTAGCTAGATGGGAACAACCGGAGATAATAAGCCTGATAGACTCTCCGGGACGGCGGCATGCCCGACAGATGTTGACCGTACCGTCCTTCACGATATATCTCCGGTAGTTGTTCGTCATCCATCATAACTTCGTCCGCAATTGCACAGACAAAACCTTCATTTTCCCCGAAGAGATCACCGAAGCGTAGCCAGTTCACCGACGCGAGCAGGTCTACATCGGGCCCTGTGAGGGCCTTGTAGAACCGCCCGTGTAGCTCCTTACTCTTCCATATGTCCTTGCGGTCGTCGGTACTAAGCACGTTAGGTCTACGCCAGTTCTCGTTTGCCAAGGAAAGAGGGGTAAGGGTTCTGTCTACTGCTACTATATCGCGATGTATCCCAGACTCGTTGCTTAGGAAGTACTCCCTGCTGCATACCTCGCGGTTATGGAGGTTTAAAAAGCCACGGCCGCCACACTTACGCGGGATGTACAGTCTCATAACTGATGAGCGTGGGTGTAGCATGCGGTATGTAATGAGCAGCACACGGACCCGCCTATCCAAGGCGTCCAGCTCATATTAATATCATTATTATCCTTTTTTAATAAAGTATTACAAAATGTTTCTACATACCTACTGAAATAAATATCTAGGTAAGTATTGCACACATCGATCTAGTTTCCAACCATAGGTACTAAGTGTTGTTCCAGTTTCTTAGGTCATTTCTATGTATTTAAGTATTATATTTTAACATGTACATGTATACAAACATTGCTTAGTTTGCTTGGGATTAGTTCGATTTGTGCAAGACTGTCCTGAATATTTATTTCAGTAGGTAAGTATGTAGACAAATTATGTACTTATTAAACGGGAAGATATTTGCCTAGTATCAAGACTAATTAATCCTCTTTATTGTGGTGTTGCCATATGATTTTTTTGAAATAAAACCTTTTTGCGACCTCTGCAAACTTAGCGTAGCCCGACTCTATTAACCTTTAGCTAAACGTACCTAACCCGTTGTTCCGTAATATAACAACATTTAAAGACTGGACAACCTTAAACGTAAACGAATAATCATAAATAACAATACATACTTTCTTACCATTACTATTAGTAAAACCACAAAACGTAAGCATTCCGGATGCATATAAGCAAATGGGGCTACGGTTTTAAACGTAAGGGTTGGTCTCTAATCCTAAAAGGGAACTATATTCAATTTATGTTACAACTTTTAAGAACTAATTCTAACTTTATTTGAGCACGCAATGTATTGTAAAATTGGGTAAGTCAAGATTTTTAAAAGTGTGCAATTTATATATTTTTTCGATAGTTCCCGACGTAATGATCTAGAAAATACCCCTATTGCATTTTTATTCCCTGTAATTCTTCCAAAATATCGTGTTAAACTCGCTTAAAAAAAGTGACTCCGGCCGGGCTGACAAAATTAGTGTCTAAATTCGTAAAAAAAAACAAATGTATCTGTGTGAAGTTTGGTCTGTCACAATTGTCAGCTGACACAGACTTCACACAGATAAGTTTGTTTTTTTTTACGAATTTAGGCACTAATTTTGTCAGACCGGCGTCCCTTTTTTTAAATGAGTTTAACACGATATTTTGGAAGAATTACAGGGAATAAAAATGCAATAGGGGTATTTTCTAGATCATTACGTCGGGAACTATCGAAAAAATTTATAAATTGCACACTTTTGAATAACTTGACTTACCCAATTAGCGGATAGATAACGATTATAAAATCTCCTAAATTACTTTCATAAATTTACTATTTGTGAAATTGAGCCGAGTGGCCCCCGCCTGCACGCAAGTTAGGCTCTTGCTTCAAATATTGGCCAAGACAAATTATTATTGTGTGATGAGTCCGAGTATTTGTTCCCCAGTCTTGGTTTTCAGGGTTCCGTACCAAAATGGTAAAAAAGGAAGCCTTATGGTGCGACTCGGTCTGTCTGTCCGTCTGTCACAGCAAGATATCTCAGGATCTACTGATGCTATCGACTTGAAATTTGGAATAGTGTTTAAAATCGCTAACCCGAGCCTATTGGACAGAAAAAAAATCTTATACCTTTTTTACTTTTTTTTTTAAAGGGGACCCAAATGGGATGTCGAAAATCAAAAGTAGAGCTATTACATCGAGTGGCTATCATATGAAAGGGCTTCATGTGTAGATTCTTAAACAGATTTTTTTTCTTAGACATGTAGTTTTTGATTTAATACATAAAATGTTAAAAAATACCTTCCCCCCCCCCCATTATCTCCGAAGTTACTGAACAGAAAAATCTGTAATAATTACTGATTATTAATATTATCCTAAATATTACAGGAAAAATAAAACTGTTTTACTAACTTGCAGTGTTTTTTAGAAATTGTAAGACATACTTATTTGCTCCTACTAAACTAACCGCGACATATGTCGATGTATGAGGACAACAGTTTTTCAAGAACAAAGTTAAGTTTGTCCCACCATACAGTTTATCATGAATTATCCACGTATCTACTGACGAGTTTGTACGGAACCTTCGGTGCGCGTGTCCGACTCGCACTTGACAAGTTTTTTTTATCAGTGGCGGCGTTAGGAATCGACAACGTCGGCGTTCACCAATCGCGCGCATTGAAAAAACCGGTCAAGTGCGAGACGGACTCGTGCACCGAAGGTTCCGTACAAACTCGTAAGTAGATACGTGAATAGTTCAAGAAAAACTGTATGGCGGTTAGCTTAGTAGGAGCAAATAAGTACGTGTACGATTTTTGAAAATTTCTAAAAAACGATGCAATTTAGGAAAACCGTTTTATTTTTTTCTGTAATATTTAGGATGATATTAATAATTGGTAATTATTACAGATTTTTCTGTTCAGTAACTTCGAAGATAATAGAGTGGGAATGGTATTTTTTTAACGTTTTTGGTCATAAATCAAAAAGTACAAAACTAAGAAAAAAACTAAAAATGGCTTTGGAATCTACAAATTAAATTTCATTTGATATCCCACTCGATATAATAGCTCTACTTTTGTTTTTCCACATCCCATTTCGGACCCCTTTAAAAAAAAGTAAAAAGGGTATAAGATTTTTTCTATCCAATAGGCTCGAGTAAGCGATTTTTAACACTATTCCAAATTTCAAGTCGATAGCATCAGTAGATCCTGAGATATCTTGCTGTGACAGACGGACAGACAGACAGACAGACAAACAATGTCGCACCATAAGGGTTCCTTTTTAGGGTTCCGTAGCCAAAATGGCAAAAACGGAACCCTTATAGTTTCGTCATGTCCGGCCGTCCGTCTGTCCGTATGTCACAGGCATTTTACTCAAAAACCGCACGGCGGATATTGATGAAATTTGGAATATAGTTGTCTTGTATGAGCCGCTACTTAGTTTGGTAGTTAAATAATTAAAATAAATATTTTTAGGGGGGGCACTCCATACATGTTACAGAAGCAAAAATTTTTTTTTTTTCATAAAACATCAACGTGTGGTACATAGTTCGACAGCTCTTTCAAAAACATTTTTAGGTTCTAAAGTAATGTTTTTGATTAAGTGAATAAATAAATACCTTTGGAAATAATCGCTCCGAAAGTTGTGAAAATTGTGTCCCCCTCCTCTATCTTCTAAACCGTGAGTCCGAAAAATATAAAAAAATTACAAAGATAACACTTAATTAATACTTTCAACCAAAATTATTTTCAACAAGATCGGATTAACCGTTTTTGAGTTATTGCCGATAAACTGCGCTTCTCAGCAAAAGGACGTAATTGCTATGAAGATACGCTCCTTTGTTGTTGTACTTTTTTTACATCGTATTTTTTACCTTATAGTTACGGGTATGGAACCCTACACTGAGCATGGTCCGACATACTCTTGGCCAGTTTTTACCATTTTGGTACGGAACCCTAAAAAAAGGAAACGAAAAGGGCCTCGCATAACTGATGTCACCGACGCCCAACTAATGCCGGCATTGTTTTTAGGGTTCCGTACCAAAATGGTAAAAAAGGAACCCTTATGGTGCGACTCTGTCTGTCTGTCTGTCTGTCTGTCTGTCTGTCTGTCTGTCTGTCCGTCTGTCACAGCAAGATATCTCAGGATCTACTGATGCTATCGACTTGAAATTTGAAATAGTGTTAAGAACCGCTAACCCGAGCTTATAGGATGTAAAAAAATTCTTGTAACTTTTCTACTTTTTTTTTTTAAAGGGGTCCGTAATGAGACTTTGCAAATTGAAAGTAGGGCTATTATATTGAGTGAGGTATCAAATGAAAGGGCTTAATTTGTAGATTAAAACAGTATTTTTGTATTTTTTTTTAAATAAGTAGTTTTTGATTTATGGCGAAAAACGTTAAAAAAAATACCGTTCCCCCCCTATTATCTTCGAAGTTACTGAACAGAAAAATCTGTAATAATTACCAATTTTTAATGTCATCCTATATATTACAGGAAAAATATAACGGTTTTCTTAACTTGCACTGTTTTTGAGAAATTTGCAAAAATCTTAACACATACTTATTTGCTCCTACTAAACTAATCGCCATATAGTTTTTCTTAAACTATTCATGTATCTACTTATGAGTTTGTACGGAACCCTCGGTGCGCGAGTCCGACTCGCACTTGGCCGGTTTTTTTATCTCTGTAATCATAGTTCTTAAGTTTGGGATTGGGTCTGGGTTAATTTTCGTAATATTAGTCCCAATAAGTAAGTACAATATTCTTTATAGTGCACCAAAACAAAGGTCGTGAAACTTAAATCCAAAACAGCATATTAAATGGTACCTAAACAACAGGCGGGCGGTCTTATTGCTAATAAGTGAACTCTCAAATGAACATGATATATTTAATGAACATTCAGTGTTCTTTTGGGGACTAGGATGGATCCTTTAATTTTTACCATACTAAGTACCTACCTTAGTAATATGTAGGCGCATGCTTGGATACTTACTCCGCTACTATTTTTCCAACACCTTGTATAAGCGGCAAGAGGGTCCATTAAAATGAAAGCCAGCGTCAACAGTAATCTCACTATATTTTCAAAATTAGAATTGTTCACAAGAGGTTATTCTACTTCCTTTGTCAATCCGTGAATGCCCGCCAAGATGGCGCGCACCCAGACATTTTTCCTACCCGTCAAAATACAGTACCTGTCAGTATCATTTCTTATTTGAATAGCCACTTTCGATATACACACAATAATTAATATAATAATTTACTATAATGATTTTAATATTTATAAACGTTTAAAACAACAAACATTCTCAAGACAGAAAATGCCGAACATTATTTTCCTGTATAAACCGGAAGCTAAACAATATGGACGACTTGTGTACTGATATTTATTAAATCTAACATTCGGCCTTTCCTGACTTAAGTTTGTCCTCAAACTTTCATTTACACAATAAGTTTGAAACATGACACTCACAATCAAAGTACCGTTAACATTACCAAAATTTTACTACATAATATAATCACAACTATGACTATGACTGAGACCTCATTTATAATTACAGATTATCAAAATTTATCAACATGTATAAAAATAAATGTTTTCAGTATTACCAATTTTATAGCTGATTAAAACAACTTATAACCACTTTGTTTTCTGTGATCATCATAATTTTACCAGATAGCTACAGTAAAGTAGTGGACAGAATAACACAATGGACAAATTTACATTTAGATTCATACGAGTTCACGATATCGATCACTACAGATAATGTTAGATGGATCTATCAACATCTCAACATCATTTGTCATTCAGGGCAGATGGATCTTTCAACATCTGAGCTGCTATAGACGGATCTGTCAACGTCATCTGAATCTATTCTGGACGGATCTATCAACGTCCCCCAAAATTACCTTAGACGGGTCTTTCAACGTCAACTGAACAACCTTAGGCGGATCTTTCAACGCCCCTAGAAACTTCATTAGACGGATCTCTCAACGTCATCAGAAGCTACATTGGACGGATCTCTCAACGTCTTTTCACAATATAGATGAATGACTCAATCTAAATAACACAAACATCAATGGAATTCATAAATCATAATCCTAAAGATCTAACACAATGAATCACAAACTTAATTGTCATCTTGGCTACTAGTCTCGCCACTAGAACTGCTGTCGTCATATGTGGTGATCCAAGGTTTTATGCGATCGGCTGCCCAAATATTGCAATAGTCTCTTTGGGTGATAGTGGATCCCTCTATGCTAGACACTTCGTATCTGTCATTGCCTAATATTTTAGTGACTTTGAAGGGGCCAGTAAATTTGGGGAGCAATTTTTTACTTTTACCGTCATTATGCTGCAGAGGCTTAAGAATTTTTACTAGGTCTCCTACTTTATATGATCTAGCTGGAATTTTAGTTCGATCAAATCTTGCTTTTTGCGCTGCCTGATCCTGTTCTATATGATTACTGATCTCTTTCCTTATTTCTTGTAAAGAACCTGGCCGTCTAGTTTCCATCAAGACTTCTGCAAAAATATTCTCTCCTCTATTGACTAATTGAATACCGTATAATGCTTCTGATGGTGCTTTTCCTATCCCCTTATTTAATGTATTATTTAGTCCCCATTGCAATTTTCCTAAAACTTTATCCCAATTTTTCTCACCTATCTTGTCAGTAAATGCGGTTAAGGAGTCTAAAATGGTGCGGTTATACCTCTCCACTTGCCCATTGGCACGTGGAGACGAAACCGCATTAAGCACATGCCTTATCTTTGATTCTTTGCAATAAGATTCAAATTCTTTCGACGTAAAGGACGTCCCTTGATCCGAAATTAATCTGTAAGGATATGCAAAAGTTGTGAAAACTTCTTCTAATGCGCGTATAGTTGATCCGGATTTAAGGTTCTTTTGTGGTTTTAACAGACAGAATTTTGTAAATCCATCCACTATCACCAGTAAGTAAGAGTTGCCTTTTGCACTTTTGACGAAGGGTCCTAAATGGTCTACGTGGAAGGTGTCAAAGGGTTTATCTACCTTGTGTATTGGATGCAACAGACCCTCTTTAGGTCCACTGGGTTCCTTGCTATAAGCACACTCAATACAGCGTCGAACATATTTGGTAATAAAACGCTTCATCTTTGGGAACCAGAAGTCTTTACTTATTTTATTGATCGTTTTTTCGATACCAAAATGACCGATGTCATCGTGGTTCAATTTACACAGCTGAAATCGAGCACTTTTTGGCACGACCCATTTTAGTTGACCATCAACAAGACGGAAAAGTTTATTTTTCTTAATAACGTAATTTTTCATTGTTTCAGGGTACTCTTTATCTTCTAAAATTTTCCGAATATGTTGTATCTTAGAATCATCTAACTGTAAAGTTAAAAGCCAGTCGTCTTGAGTGATCTTAAGAACAGAAGGCATAGGGTCTGGAGTGGCATCGAACTCACAAGGCAGAGGATTCCTACTCAAAGCGTCAACGTGTGACATGTGTTGTCCGGGTCTATACTCTATTTTGAAGTGAAACTCTTGGAGTGCTATCCACCAACGAGCAATCCGGGGAACAAGGTCACGTTTGGTAAATGTGTCTCTAAGAGCAATACAGTCAGTTACCAACGTAAATTTGATCCCTAGCAGGTAAACACGGAACCGTTGCAGGGACGCTATTACGGCAAGAGTTTCTAACTCATATGCATGGTAGTGCTGCTCATCTAATGTCGTTTTACGGCTAAAGTATGCAATCGGTTTTAAAGGAGACGATTCGCTTTCTTTTTGCAATAGTATACCTGCTAGCCCATGTTTACTTGCGTCCGTATGCAAATAGGTATCATGATTAGGATCGTACAGTCCCAAAAGTGGTCTCTGAACTAAAGCAGTTTTAAGTCGAGAGAAAGCTTCTTGCTGACTTTCACCCCAAACCCAGGCACAGTCTTTGCGGGTCAAATCAGTTAATGGTTTAGCGATCGTAGCAAAATTTTTGATAAATCTACGGAAGTAACTGGCTAAACCTACGAATTGTCTGACCTCGTGTACGTTTGATGGAATCGGGAATAGTTCTACGGCTTTTATTTTTGCTTTTCCTGGTTTAATTCCCTCCTCGCTTATTTCATATCCAAGATATTCAAGTTGTTCTTGGAAAAAATTGCACTTTTTGAGATTCAAAGTTAATCCAGCGTCTTTCAACATGTCAAAAGTTTCCTGTAGTCGTTGGTATTGTTCTTTAAAATCTTTTCCAGGTATTAGTATATCATCCATATAAGCGAGGGTGGATTTAAACCGAGAATTGCCTAATATTTTATTTATCGTCCTTTGAAACACAGACGGCGAATTTACCAATCCAAACGGCATTTTTTTAAATTGGTATAAGCCGTCTGGCGTTATAAAAGCAGTCAGATGTCTACAATCCGGTCGTATAGGTATTTGGTAATACCCACTCGCTAAGTCGAGGCTAGTGTAAAACCGATTTCCGTTAAGCATGTCCAAAAGGTCATCAATCCTGGGTAAAGGAAAATGATCCTTTACAGTTTTCCTATTCAAGGCCCTAAAGTCCACGCATAATCGGTACCCTCCAGTCTTTTTAGTTACCAATATGATTGGGCTGGCATAGGATGAATTAGACTCTTCTGCTATATCATTATCCAAGAGTTCCTGTACCATATCGCGAACCCTTTCCCTCTCCACATAACTAAGGCGATATGGTCTATATGAGACTGGACTGTTATCACTCAGTTCTATGACCATCTCGGCCTTATCGGTACAGCCTAATTCAGTTAAGTTCTCGGCAAAGCAATGTCTATACGAGTTAATTAAACTTATAACTTCGGTTATTTGGTCATCAGTAAGGTTGGGATTAATATTTACTTGACTCCGATCAAAGGGGGGAAGATTTGAGTGTTCAGTAATTTTATTGCATGTTAACGACTGTGTATGCTTAGGAGTTCCAAGCTGGCTAATAACTCGGGCTCTAGCAAAGACTGGCCCATTTTTCAAGGATATAGGCTGACTAGCCGGATTATAAACAGCAATTTTACATGAACCTTCTTGTAAACCATACACGCCGCCCACAATGCAGTATGTAGACTTAGCCGATTGTCTCGTGCTAGTTTCAACCAGAATGTCACAAGATGTTTTTTCTTCATGTGCACACTCTACATAGTCAAACTTTTCAATAATTACGTCAGAAGTAATTCTAAGGACAACTTTTTCATTATCCTCAGTCGGAAGAGAACTGATATCCCCAGGTACGTCACGTTTCAAAATGTCTAAGCGATCATTTGTTTTGACCACTAACACCTCAGGTCTCTCAGTAAAATCCTGTCCAATCAAAAGTGGAGTGGAGAGGTGTGTCGCTTCCACTACAAACGCGTCTATCTCTGCTGTGACATCTTGAACCTTTAAGCTAATCCTTGTCCTGCCTAATGGAGTATACATCCCGTTTCCAAACCCACGAATAGTAGGTAGATTTTCATTATTCTGTATAAGTGAGTATTTATCGACTACGTCCTGGCGAACAAGAGTACAATCGCTTCCAAAATCAACGAAGCCCTCACTTTCTACGTTGCCATTTATTGTAACTTTCTTGATATATTTTGAATCAGTTTTATTGCTTTGAGTTAACATCGTTTTAATGTCTTTATCAGTTTTATTCACATTCGGTTTTTTGTTTAGGTAACAATCAACCGATTTGTGTCCTAAACGATGACACGTGTCGCACTTAATTAAAGGTTTAGTACAATTAGAAGACACGTGTCCTTTCTCTTTGCAATTATAACAGGTGACCTCCGGTGCACTGCTGCTACTACGACATTGCAACGCACGGTGGCCAGGCTTCTTACATTTATGACACACGATATCGTTGAAAGCGTTTGTACCCAAGCGAGGTTTGGAATACGGTTTGGTTTCTCTACATATATCTTTTAAGAATTTAAGTAAGTCTTCGGGTTCTTGAAATCTACCAGACGACGCGCCTGCCCTAATTGTGCGGTCTTCTATCCCATGTACTAAACAATCTACGGCCCTTTTCCCCGTTATCTCACAAGAATTTAAGAGCAACATTTTTTCATAATAGTACTCGTCAATATTTTCTCCTACTCTCATGCGCCGGTCTAACATTTCTGTCAACATAGTGCCGTAATTAGTCTCAGAGGGGAAAGCCCTAATGAGGTGTTCTTGCCATTGCGCCCATGTCAAGAGAATCGATTGTAGCCCTTCATACCATTTCTTCGCGTGACCCCCTAACTTTGGTAAGGCATAATGAATAGTCTGTTCGTCAGTCCAGTGATAAATCTTAGCGCATTCATTAACCTTGGATAACCAACGTTCTATTTTTTGATTCTTTTGTGATGGATCATACACAGGTATTATATTTTTGTCATAAGTCATATTTGGAGCGTTCGGTCGCAACATAGAGCTTAACAATTGAGAAAATTCATTTATGTTAACAAGCATGTTATTCGACATACCGGACGCGGGTACAGTATTCTCGGTTACCGGCGGTGCAGCTCTCTCGGGTAGTTCGCGCGCAGTCGGAGGCTGCTGTATCTGCAGTGGCCCGGGAACAGCTTCCACGTGCACCGGTACCGTTGTGGAGTGCTGCTCGTTCTGTGGATGTTCTGTGGGCGATCTGTCCTGCTGATTGCGTACGCGTTCATCAAGTGGTTGTTCCTGGAACATAATATCCAACAGTATCAATTTCAAATAAAAATAACTCTCGACAAGGTAGTGAGTTGTGTTTAACAAAATTACAGCGATTCATCCTTGCTTATTTTTTTTTTTTTTTTTTACTTTGTGGATATGATTAACAATAAGACACAGTCATATATGTATACGACCAGGGTAGAAACGAAACCGTTTATAAATTATCGTCACAAAAGTTTATCAGTGGTATTTGAGAATAAAATCAGGGTTTAAACGATTAATTATAAATTTTAACAAACTCGTTATCATACGTTTACCCGTACAATACAATTACGAATTGTATCGATATAACAAAGGAAAAAAGATATATATAATAACACAAAAAAAAGTTAACAAACAAAGAAAAAAAAAATTGAATAAAATCACAACGGAAAAGAGACAGAAAATGGGAGGAGAAAAAAATAACGGAAAATAAGAAGAAAACCATAGAGAATAAAGGAAACTAACAGAAACAACAGGAACACCATATAAAATAAAGGAAAATACCGGAAAACAAGAGGAAAACCATTGAAAATAAAAGAAAATTTGAGGAAAACCGTGAAAAATAGCGGAAAACAAAAGGAAAACTAAAGAAAATTTAAGAAATAATGGAAAACAAAAGGTTAACCATAAAAAATAACGAAAAACAAGAGAAAAACCATAGTTAATAAAAGAAAATAAAGGAAATCAAAAGGAAAACTATAGAAAATAAAAGAAAACACCGGACAACAATAGGAAAACCAAAGGCAATAAAAGAAAATACGAGGAAAACCATGGAAAATAAAGGAAAACAAGGAAAAATAAGCGTAAAAGGAACAAATGATCACTTGCCTGTTGTTGACTACAATCCTGTTCGATAAGCCACCCATCAACACGTTCACCTGATGGCCCTGAAGAGCTGGTTGCGGGTTTTAATGCCTTCTTCTTTTTCGCTGAATGTTTTCTGGGCCTCGAGTGTAAACGCCTTGGTTCGACAGGACTCCCGATGCTCGAACTTCTTGACCGGCGACGAACACGTTTCCTGGGCCTAGCCTCGCGACTCCGTTTCACACTTTTAGCATTACTTTCCATTTTTATGGTCCTTTATCCGCACTTCTGATATAAGCGGCAAGAGGGTCCATTAAAATGAAAGCCAGCGTCAACAGTAATCTCACTATATTTTCAAAATTAGAATTGTTCACAAGAGGTTATTCTACTTCCTTTGTCAATCCGTGAATGCCCGCCAAGATGGCGCGCACCCAGACATTTTTCCTACCCGTCAAAATACAGTACCTGTCAGTATCATTTCTTATTTGAATAGCCACTTTCGATATACACACAATAATTAATATAATAATTTACTATAATGATTTTAATATTTATAAACGTTTAAAACAACAAACATTCTCAAGACAGAAAATGCCGAACATTATTTTCCTGTATAAACCGGAAGCTAAACAATATGGACGACTTGTGTACTGATATTTATTAAATCTAACACTTGGTTGTAATAAAATAACGCTACTAACCGATGGTATACAATATAGTCGACATTGTTGTAGCTACAAAAACATAATACGAATCAGAATCACTAATCATTTTTTTAAAAGGAACTATCGTCGGCAAGCTTCGCTATCAACTTAAATTAATTGCAATTTGTGTTAGCTATCTATTCTTAAGTTTGTATAGGGGCGGTAGCTATTTTTCTGTACGCCGTGTAACAAAAGTTTTGTCTGATGATTAACTTTCGAGGATTTTTTGCGGGTAAGCACGAGCCCACAATGAGTACAAGAATACAAACCTTAGTTATATGCGTAGAAAAAGCTCGTCAATACAGGCCAAATTGAAAGTCTTCATCGTTTTTATTTATATCTGTAACACATTTGAGGACGAGCTCTTTATAGGTATCCTTTTATTTTGCCCACTTGGCAACGCCGCCGCGAGTATAAATTGATTAGATAGGTACGTATGCGGGCTCCCTCAGGATGGGTCGTATTGGAACCAGCCAGATTTTTGATGGTTAAAGAATGGCGGAATATGGCGCTCTAAGTGCTCGTGCTTATTGTTATTTATTGTTGGGACCTACAATGGGAAGAGTATTATTGCTGTGTCCCAAATACTACTGAAACGCTATACAATGCCACTCAGCGATTACGTCACCGTTTCTGTCATTTCACCTTATTTATAGGTGAGAAGATAGAGGGAACTTTTTCATTGAATGGGGCTTTGCACAAAAAAATGTTTTGTGTTAGAACTTGTTTCTACAGTTAATGCAGAACTGGCCCAATTTAAAGTCTTAATACATACAAAAAATGTAATAAGCCGCCAAGTCAATTCTTAATGTGGATAAAAGGGATGAACTAATGCGTTTTTTGGAGAGTGATGATCTCAACTTCTTTAAAAACAACTCTTGAATGTGACAACCCTCGTAATATGGAATAAGGAATGTTTTGTTCGCAGATTGAGGATAACAAACAATAAAGAAGATATATAAAAGACGCACACGTGTGATTTAGGGATTTGTTTACTAGAGCCGGCTTGTCGCCTTGTACTTTTCAAAGTGTTCGAAAGAAACAAATTAAAATACTTATAGTAGTGACGCCGAACAAAATGGCAACTTAAAACAACTAGAAACCACTACGTTGTGGTTCCAAGGTCTTATGAGCATAGGCAACATGCGCTTCTCATTTTACCAACAAGACCTTTTGAAATTTATAAAAAACTAATATTTCGATTAAATAAATGATGTACACAGCTCAACTAATCTTTTGCGGCCGTGATTAACTATGTTTATATGTTTATGTATTTAAGAATGAACAATTTCAGCATTCAATCACAGGTATTTTATAGTGGCTGAGTTTTAATTAATTTAATTTAAGTAATTAGTAATTTTTGTATAGACTTACGAAAAAGGCATTTTTTTTTTCAAGAACTAGAGCCAGTTTTGAAAACTTGTTTTGAGTTCTGTTATGAAAAGAACAAATTCATTTTAATAGTAATTTATGTAACTTATACATAATCAGAGGCCTTAAAACACGAGTGTATTTATAGAATTCGATGATGACGATCACACATTGAATTCGATGATATTATGAAGCAATAATAACATTTTCATAGATAAGAAACTTGTTATATGCAAACATCTGTATGCTGGTTGTAATTTGGGTTTTTGAACGCTTTGTAGAGGGTTTACGATATGTGAGTAGATAAACCTTATTATATAACTTACAATGCACCGTTAAATCACTGCTGACCAGTGTTATTATAAGCTTGCAGTACGCTGGCATAAAATTAATGCAAACTACCAACGTAAACTTAGCTTAGTTTTATATGGCTGATTTTGGTGACGTCTTTTAGAAAAGGTGTGCTAGTAGTTACCCTTCCCGCTTTACATCAACTTAATTATCATGCATGGACATGAATAACGCGTGATACAAATTGAGGTGGAATACACAGAAAAGAACCGGGGTAAAAAGTTGAATCGTTCCAAATCTCCGCACGGTAATAGGTGGCGGCCTGAATATGACTGCGTTATGAATGAGATTATGGTCTATAGACTACGTAATTTGAATCACGCATCGTACGGACGCGGATGATCGCGGCATTTGTAAGAAGGCCTATTGATATTCAAAAAGAGCTTTAAATGGAATAAAAATTGGCATTGGTGCGTATGAGGCATTCAGTTAAACAGACCGGCGCGGGCAGACGAGGGGGTAATCTCCCTCTGAATACGTACCGTTGTGGGTAATAGGGCTGGATTTTCCTATGGAAAAAAGATTACGCACCGGGTCAGGCGGACCTTTTCACGATGCTCCCCAACAGAACGGTCACCCTGATCGTGATCATACAGTTAACTATTTGTCTAATCGACCAGCTTCAAAGCAGGAAGATAACAATTTGTGTATTATTTTGCATGTAACGGGGTGTAAACAGGAAATGCAACCCTGGTACCCGGGTAACCGACCTTATTTAAAGTCGGGTAAAACCCGGATATTTTGACTCAGAACCCGGATTAAAAAACCTAGTAATTAATATAAATTATGCATGTATCGTTTTATTTTAAAGATAATAAATAAAATTAACGTCGGGCGCCTTGAAGCAAACGCAAAAAAACATCACATGCTTGCTTATCTTACTTAAAACGACCGGCAAGTTCATTGTAGGTAATGCAACCCGGGTACCCGAAAACCTGGGTAACTGCCTTTATTTAAAGTCGGGTAATACCCAGGTTACATATTTCCCTAGGTGTAAACCATTTACGGGCATAAATTACCAAAATTGTGATATATGGACTTTCTAACACTGGATCACGGCAAACTATCTACATAAGCTTCAAATACTGTTTTTCCCTCTAATAAAGCGTTATATGTAAACAGTTTCCTATTCGGAATTCATTTCATCTCACAAATACTTACTATGGTAATCCTGCAGTATTAGAGTTCCCAAACAAAGTAAAGGACTCGTCTATCACGCCGTGATAGCTCGGGACCTCTACTACATTTTGATGAATCTAATCTAAATGTATTGATTCTATTCATATTAGAGATACGTTTTTAAAAGCGAATGAAAGTATCTATCGGTCGATTCTTGGGCTCAGTCGAAGTGATGTATATTCGTGATTCCCGTCCAAAATATCCTTTTTAATACACTTGCTCAAAAAGCGGTTTTCTTTGTAGCTATACAGCGAAAAATTAGATATTTAATTGCGGTGTTTTTAACTTTTCCATTTTTTTTATTTACTTACTGTTTCACTACGTGAAACTAACCAATGTTGACATACTTTCCTTGTTTTCTTTATGGAGGCATTTTATGATCAAATAAAAGATTAGGTATCCGATATAAAAAATTCTTAAAAACTAATTATAATGTTGGCTGATTGAGTATTGGTAATGAGCGGTAATGAGTATTTATTATGCGTGACCGATACCTAAAAGTACCTATTGTCCTAGATCAGAAAATATGTATACCGAGTACTCTCAGATGTATGTGTGACTGGTGTGACCGCCTTCACCAGATTGAGTATTCTGAATGACAGCTAGCTTTCGTACACTAAAGTATTCATTGTCATATTTTCGAAAATGTATTAAAAACGTCGTATGACACACTTACATAAGTATCAATTCTACTCGTCCCTAGTCATGGCCCTCGCCTGGCGGCTCGGGCTGAGACATTGTCGCGACGTTCGTGCGAAACGGCATACTTTCCGCACTTATGTCAAAGTACGTAGTAGATTCATATCGTTCAGAACGACACCGCCAACCGAACCAAACTGTTTAGGACTCCACAATTCGTCAGTGTTAAATTTAATGAATAGTACAAGATCTTACAGAATTATCTTGATAACCCAGTACTTAAAAGAAATGCGAGTGCCTAAAGTAAATTCAATTACCATTCCTATATAAATGCGACGTCGAAATTGCGTACATGTTGCTGACACTTAGATTAAATAACTCATTTTGTTATTCAGACAATTTGAGAATTATTTATATTGATTTGATATCGCCTATACCCCTAGATACTTTCTACTTTCTTTCTGGGACGTGCCAAATGGCTGCAAGTACAAAAGTTTTGCTATAACACAATACCCTAAGAAAAATAAAGTCCTTTGGGCAAACAAAACAAAAATAATAGAATTTATACGAATCCGTTTTGAGCGTACCTACCTCCTAACGTGACATAGTTGAGAATGGAATAGCAGAAAAATATATTCCGAGGAAATGATGTCGTCCAATGAACCACTTTCTTGTATACATCCACGCCCCTAAGTGCAATTTATTTCTTTTTGTCAGTAAGAATACAGCTATAAAATTGATAGTCATTTCTTATATTACAACATATCAGCGGTATAGAAACATTGTGTGACGGTAATTTTATGTCTCAGTAAATTTAATTTCCTTGGCTAATGGATGTGATAAGCGGATTTTTTTCTTACACTATTTGCTTACATCCTTTATTATCTGTATAAAGTGTAAATAAACTATTCATGTTATTTTACTACGATCACAGACTTTGATACCTTTATAGTTATTTGACGATTGTGTAGTCTTGTTTGACTTTGTATACGAACAAAAAACGAATTTGTATGCGAAGTGATCTCAGCCTTGTTTTAATTTTGCCCTTGTCAAATATTTAAATTGGCTTTTATGAGAAATCTATTTTACTGGCTCATAAACATCGTAATCGTTACTTTGTCAAATATTTAAGCATGAATGGAATTGTACTAGAAAACAATCGCAAGTTATTGTGAAAAGGAAAACACAGAATCAAATTCCTAGCCACAAACTCGACCGCAATCGAGTTGAGCAACTTGATACAAGCGGGCGTGATTTTTCTATTTCTGTTCCAACTCTGCCTTGGAGTATGTGTCAAGATCGCTCACTTCTTTACTTATATATCTGGTAATCTTCGTTTTAGAGGATTTACAATGTGTCATATAAACGTCCTAGTGTTTCACACACGAATGCCCAATAATTGACACCCCGCTGTCATCTTTATTGCTAATGACTTTCACAATTCAAAATGGTAACTACGGAGTCGGTGTTAAGCACTCGGAGTCCAGCTTATATGCTTTTAAATTCTGTGCAGCTCAATCTTATTTAAATCCCGAATCTATGAAAATAAATGTGATCTGTTTGATGTTAAAACAGATTCTTTAGGCGTGAGATATTACCTGTAATAATAATATTAATGTTGTCCAGAATAATAATTCAGTTCGTAATTACGTAGTTACACGAAAAAATCCTGGATTATGAAACTAATAGCAACATACTCGTAATGGGTAGATGTCACAAACACCCGGATCCTAATCAGACAAACTGTCGGACAGTTACGTGAGGGTTAAACGTTACTCGACTAATCTAAGATAAAAGGTGAAATTATATTTTCAAATTAAATTTCAGTGGAAATTAACGTAGATTTAGCGCGGTTTGACACTTGGAAACTAAGATTGATAAAGTTACCTGTCGAAATAAAACGGTACCTACCTACGAGTTTTTCGGAGAGTAAAAGTTCAGTTAGGTTTTTTTTAGATTATGTAGAGCCTACAATGTAGGCCCTACATAGGGTATAAAGTGTAGTAATTTTATTTTTGGTAACACACCCTCTCCGTGCGTTAATTTTTCTTCGTGTAATAGAAAAGAAGGTAATTATAGCTTGGCAACTTCGTTGGTGACACTCCCATGTGACCTTTTTGTTATGTGCAGCCGTATCTACTTACACAAGTTACCGCCAACACGAACGGCGACCGACGAAGGCAGCCTCCGGAGGAAATATTATCTTATCTATTCTATATATATTATATACATAAAACACGTGTTAGTTACACCCGGGAACGGTTGGACCGATTTTTTGATCTTTGATTTTTGGTTTGTCTCCGCCAATTAACTCGAAATGCCATTTTAATGAGGCGGAACCTTCTAAATATTTGTGGCCAGGGGAATGATATCCTGCAAGTATCACCCTTAGTCGTTTATATTTTTAGATACTTGGATGACCAGCTGACTACCGTTACCTACTGACTCTTATTGTCCAGTTTAGCCCTACTTTTTAAAATAAAGAAATTGTTTTGTAAGGTACACTCTAAAAAATCTGTGCCAACTAAGACAGATTTTCTCTTTGTTGCCGTTAACTTAAATAAAACAAACAAGATATTAAACATATCAACGAAAGCTGATTAATTAAAACAGCAAGTTCATTAGTGATTAAAACCACAATCTAGAATCTTGATAATTTTAACAAATATATTCCTTGTTTCTATCATTATTTTCTTCTTTGTATGATTCGATCATGTTTAATTAGTTACCTTATACATCAATGTTTGTTGAATCATATCAGAACATGGTTAATTGAACTATGATAAGCAATCAATATCATCTTAGTTGGTGTAGATGCACCACGTCTTGTTAGGCTCGTATGGAAACAAGATGCTTGATTATAACAATCACAATCTTATTAGGAGCAACCAAGGACCATTAAAACAAGAGGACTGTCAATCTCCATACAAAAAGCTATTCTCCGATATTACAAAGCCATCTATGTATTAGCTTGGTATAAGAATTTTATTATTTACAATTATTTAACTTTGCAAACGTGACACAGTATTTTAATGTTAGAATTTAGTAATATAGTAATAGTTATTTTATTTTATATCCGAATTCATCTACTAATACTTCAAGAACACATAAAAGTGCGCTGCTTGATTCACAAAAGTTACAAGACTTGTAGTACCAGAATCTTTATCAGCATTTTGTATGGGTTTCCACGGCTTACGCTTGTATTACAAGTTTTGTAACTTCCTTGTAACGAGCACCAAGATGACCCAATCATATTATCTAAATCGCCTTAGCATTATTCAAAGCACAAACGATCGTAGACTGAGGTTTCCGGGAACTATCTATTTGAACACCACACTAGTACCCGTGTCTTATTGAAAACATATTATACAATTAAATTATCTGATTAGCGATTACGTTCACGTAGCCGCATATATCAAAATGTGTATTTTTTAGTCTATAATCATAAAACATCAATTTTATTTGCGTATAGGTTTATTGAGTAGGGTTGCAATTAATTTACAAACACATGATGACCACAAACGAATTAATATGTAAATGTACGGGAACATTAAAGTTGCTTTCAAACAAAAGAGCATTTTGGTGATACTTAGGAGCCCAAACCTTGTTTTAACTTTCTAGGGACAAAATGTTTACCTATTATGAATGTAGGTAAGCCGATTACGAAAATCCTTCGAACAAAAATTTCACGGGTTTCAAGGGACAGGGTACGCAACACGTATTATTTGTTAGTTTATATATTGTAAAGAGAGCCTAAGTAAACTCTCTAGAAATAAAATTACGAGTAAGTTGGGTGACAGTAGTTAAAATGGTTGATGAGATTGTACTATATAAAGTTTTGTCGGCGAAACGGCCTAACCTTCCGAATTCTTGTGTGCTTCGCTACCATTTTTTATTATATACCGCCATTGTAGCAATAAAAGCCCAGGATGATCATTTCATGTCAGCTCACGAACAAAGGTTTTCTTTTAAAGGCGAGTTTTACAAAGCTTTAACTCTACTAATCCCTCATTTATACGTAGGTACACAGTATTATACATATATTTAACGCAGTGGAATTCAATAACATTATCGGTCGTTTAGTCAATCAAGCAACCTGAGATTTTTTAATTTAAACGCTTCTCCTGTAATTTAAACGTCATGTTCATTAAAAATATTTATTATAATAACCACATTTTTACAAAAAAAAACCCGACCGCGGTGCACTTTGAAACTGCATAAAATCCGTCATTTTGTTTATTTTAACGAACTTCATACCCAGTGACACTCGCACCATCAAGACGAATCTAATGATGTATCATTTATCAAAATCGGATGTGCCGTTGAGTAGTTACGAGCGGACACAGGAACGGACATACATACATACAGGTCAAACACATAACCCTCCTTTGGGCTTCGCCGCAGTCGGGTAAAAATACCGACATCGTCGCGAAATATCAATGGAATTTGAGACTTCTGAAAAAGGGGAAATAAACTTCAAGTTGACTTACTAAATTTCGAAAACTTAACACGTTCCCTGTCCCTATACAAAATGATATGACATTGCTTCAACTTTGGAGACACGGACTTACCAACGAAAATTTCTGCGGAGACACGGACTTGTGATAGCTAACGTCGTGGACACATTATGGGGCCATTTGAAGTATTGGACCCGTAGTGGAAGCACGGACTCCTGAATAAAAGCTCCATGGCCCCACATTGAGGGCACCCGAACAGGGAACGTGTAAAGCGATATTAATATTTAATGACAGCGTATTAACCAACCTCAAACACAGAAAGAGGTACTCAGTTCGTCGTAATCTTTTTTATTCCCTGTCGACTCGAAGAAGGCTGGGCCGATGTGGAATATATATTTTTTGTTTGAAAGGATATACCTGCCGCGCTAGATCAGGATCTAATGAGGGGCTCTTGGAATTGTAGCCTCCTAAGGCCCCATTTATACAGGGCGAGAACTCGTATGCGATTTTCGTTTCATTGCAGCAATTAATCGATCAACTGTATTCATCGTACCTACTATTGGGTAGGTAGCCCGCAATGTAATCAAACTCGCATACCAGTTCTCACCCCGTCTAAATGGGGCCTAAGGCCCAGAGCACTTTTGGTGTTTTTGAATTTGGAACCTTATTTCATAATATGATAGTTCAATAATAATTTCGAATTAGTCCTATAGGTGGTAACCGCGGGCCGCTGGAGGATAGAGGTAACTGTTCAAATGATATTGGCACACCTAACCGCCAGTCTAGTAACAAAATTTTGTTGACCTCTATAATCATTCATTTGATTTTACTGTACGAGTACAATCATGATGTTCATATCATCGATTACTGTATTTGCGTAATATTAATTCGACTGTGGAAAGGAGAGCCCCTTTAAGCGACATTTTGTTCACTTTTCAGGAATGCGTTTTAAAGTACATTTTTTGGAAAAAAAATCATAGGTTTTTTTCTAGCCAATTTAGAAAGTTGACCTCTATGCACGTATAATGTAAAATTGCAAGCTGTATTAAACAATAATAATATCATTCTCAAAAACTTACGAATTTCAGAAATAAATGTCGCTTAAGTGAAATGGTACGTATAATGTTACCGGAAGAAACATTTAAGCGACACCCTCGATTTTCTAGAATTCTAAATGCATATAACTCAATTCCGCCCAAAATGTCGCTTAAAGGGTTTCTCCATTCCACCGTCGTTATTAATTTGATATGAAAGCTAGGGCGCTAAGCCGTTCAAATAACTGATGAAACATAATGACTAAATTTGACAGCAGCAAATAAACGCAAAACATCAAATTATAGTTTCCACAAGTGCTTGAAAAAAAAAGATTGTTTTGAGCAGTGGCTTCATAAGTCAGTTGTTCTTAGAAACTGCTTACCTACCATCTGAGCGTTTTGACACTTCAAACAAAAGGCTCATTACTTGATTTTGTCATCAAATAGCTTACTGCTACATAATTCAATCTGTGACTAAGCCATAGATTGAATTATGTAATACCTACATAAGGTAAATGTCCCAGTGCTCCTCGCTGTACTAATATTCGTCACCCATATTTTGATTAGGATAAATAAGATAAAATAAAAATTACATTTGTAGCCGACGTTTTAGCGATGAGATTATATCCGTGGCTTTGATATTTTACTCGTCAATTTTACAATAAAGAAGATATCTGATAGGGCTGACATCTATTGGGACTATCGGTTTATTTCATAGTCCCAATGCTTGTCATCCCCTTTTTAGGATCCCATAATCAAAATGACAAAAACGGACCGCTTATAATTTAGTTATATCTGTCTGTATGTTCGTCCGTCTGTCTGTCCTTAAGTCACAGCCGTTTTATTCAGAAAATGTAAAATATAAAGATATAAAAGATGACATTTAAATATTGGGACTGCCAGCAAAGAACACCGATTTACTCGTACAATCAGTTTGACCAACATTTTTATTATTTTTAAGTAATTTGGGTATGATCGATCACCATATAAAACAGTCTCCATTTATCAAAAACAAAGGTCACATTTCCTAAACGCATGTAAATGTTTTGCTTAGATGTATAAATTTCATTTCATTTCGAATGTAATAAAGCGAAACAAATATTTTCTGTTGACCTGTCGGGGACTCGGACGTTTACCTTAGTATTTAGTTTAATTGGTTAAGAGCATGCTCCCCAGCATGACACAAAGTCCGGCCCAGGTAGTTTTTATGTTATTGTTTTTAATCTTTTTAGGGTTCCGTAGCCAAAATGGCAAAAACGGAACCCTTATAGTTTCGTCATGTCCGTCCGTCTGTCTGTCTGTCTGTCTGTCCGTACGTCACAGGCATTTTACTCAAAAACTACATGATGGATATTGATGAAATTTGGAATATAGGTGTCTTTTATGAGCCGCTACTTAGTTTGGTATATAAATAATTAAAATGAATATTTTTAGGGGGGGCACTCCATACATGTTAAAGACAGTAAAAAAATTTTTTTCAGCAAATAACAACGTGTGGTACATACTTCGACAGCTCTTTAAAAAACACTATAAGGTTCCTAAGTAATGTTTTTGATTAAGTGAATGTATTTGGAAATATCCGAAAGTTGTGTAAATTGTGTCCCCCCCCCCTCTATTTTCTAAACCGTGCGCCCGAAAAATATGAAAAAAATCACGAAGGTAACGCTTAATTAATACTTTCAACGAAAATTATTTTCAACAAGATCGAATGTACCGTTTTTGAGTTATTGCCGATAAACTGCGCTTCTCAACAAAAGGACGTAATTGCTATGAAGATACGCTCTTTTGTTGTTGTACTTTTTTTACATCGTATTTTTTACCTTATACTCGTAGTTACGGCTATGGAACCCTACACTGAGCATGGTCAGACATGCTCTTGGCCAGTTTTTTTTTTATTTCTAGGCGAGCTACGGCGGGCATTTTGTTACAAAATACTTGCGTTACGAAATAGCTTTCACCGACATTGTTCCTAAGCCAGGAATACCACTGGCAGGTTCGTGCACCTAATGTGTGACTAGTTCCTTCGCTTGCACCGCATCCCTCCACCTCACTCACTCAAGCGCCAATGTGGTTTTATTTTACGAGGGCAGGACATGCATATTTATCAGAGATCTTGCTGCAGATTCTCTCTGGTTCGTGTGACTTAACGTCCTTGTGTAGGTAATAGCTAGCACGACATTGTTTACACTATACGCTAACGCGACACAAAGAATTCGTCTCTTTCTGTCAAGTATCCAAGGAGTCCAAGGGGTCTCCCTTGGACGCTTTATATTCCGATAAATGTTAACGTGGAAGTAGCAACAAGGGAGCTTCTTGTTAATATTGTGTCATCATCATTCATCAGCCTATGCTGTCAATATTACCAGCCTGCTGGGCACAGGCCTACTGTCATAGATAGAGAGTGTATGCGCTGTAGGTCAGGCTGACCCAGTGCGGGTTGGGAATTTTTCGCGAATGTATGCGGGTTGTCTCACGATGTTTTTCCTTCAACGAAACGCTAATGGTAAATATTTCATAACCGTGTTCCTAAAAACTCATTGGTACGAGCCGGAATTCGAACCCACGACCTCTTGGAAGACACATTCCCGAATGACTCCACTACCATGGCTAATATAATTCAGTCTTAATTTCTCCGATTTTCCATTGATATATAAATAATTTGGCATTTAAGGCATTCTAATTTTTAATATGATTATTATGATCATTTTAAAAAAATTATAATATTGTACATTAATATCTTATCACTATTTTCCCCGCATTACACTTATAATCATTTACTTTTTTTATTACTCATTACATCACATATATTTCTCTACTTTCTTCAATGACATGCAATGAGAATAGGAAAATTGTACACCATATTCTGGTTAATTGTGACGGACTAAAAGTATATTACTGCAAAGGGCCGGGAAGAAGGGGCCGAGCGAAAGCGAGGCCAGATAGTTATGAGACTGGCGACCCCTTATTACGCCGATGTTTGTATAGTGCTTTTCTCAAATATGCAATGAAATAATTTAAAAAACTCAAAAAAAAAACATTATTTAGTAGACATAAAATAGAATTACAGAATGAAACACTTTCAATTTCCTTATGTTTTAGTACACATTTTTACCGCGAATGTTTTAATGAAATATTTTAAATGTGTATTCGTGTCGTTAAACTTGCAATTTAAAATTATTGGAAATTGTTTATAATGTGACTTCTTATGTTCATGACGATTTTATATAAATAAAACTGCAAGATATAGCAAACATAGTTTATTGTTTTTTAATGGCTGAACGCCGTGATGCTATGTCACAAATAAATGTGAAAAAAGAAACACCTTGCAGGCCTAGGCCGGCAATGTTGTATGAAATTCCATTAAAGGCCTCTCGTCTTACCGCACCTGAAGCGAGGTAGGTACTTTGCGGCCTATTACAAGGACGTAATGTCAATATTTCATTGCATGTTTGAGAAAAATACTATTGTTAACATCTATTTATAACTACTCACTTTCTGACAATAAATCATTCTATTCTATTTCGTTGGCTTGGTGAACCGGCATTCGTTTAAGAGAGGAATCTATTTAGCTTCACTTGTGAACATTTCCATTCTAACGATCAGTAGGTAATAGGTTTAATGCATATTTCAATTTAATAATAATAGATCTCTGTTGTGGTACCAAACTGATAACGAGTTCACTATTGTTGCCTTCCAATCTTCATTGAAGATAATTTTTGTGTAGGGCAAGGACATGTAAAGCTCGCCCTAGGATGATTACACAAAAAGCCACTGGAGGTACAATTTAAATACGACACAAAAGAATTTAAGCGATCTGGCATCACATTTATAGCAGCGAAATCCTCTCTTATTCGTCCAATGTCAAACATTATTTAAATTTTATTAGTTACTTGCTCGGACCGCCCGCCCAGTACCTAAATAATAATAATAATATATGTCCGGTGTCACAGGGCTACCTACAAAATTTTATACGGAAAGTCATAAGTCAGGCAAGGTAAATATTGAATGTTCAAGGCGTTGAAACTTAACGGGGTCCACAGCAATTTGTCAAGGAGGCTGATGAGCGGCCTGATAACTAACAAAAAGGTCTAAATCCACTCAGTCATGGGCTAAATGAATGGATCGTCGTCGGCGATGTAATAATCTGAGTCTTACCTTAATCCGGTGCAGGGCAACCCTAACGACCGGTTGACAACGGTGCCCCGCGCCACGTTTCACGATCAGATTTTTAAAAACGTGTGCCCTGGACATCCTGGTCCGTAAACTTCACTAGGACAATTATTAGCTCCATCCGGAGTGAAACCGCAGGACCCTCCGGGCGCCCTTGCCCGCCGAACGTCGGATCTAACGACGCCAGAATGAAATGACCCGAGAGCTATCATCAGGTGGTTTAAAAGCAATTTACCGTGTCTACTCGATTACCCCGCCATTTTCTACGTAAATCAAACCACTTAAACATCTAGTACGTATAAGTAAGTAGCAGGTATTATTTGTGTGGGCTTCCGCGACCGACATTAGCAGTGGGTTACGGCCCGACTCTTTTATTTCCCCTTTTTCTTTACAAATGGGAAATCGTTCCCACATTATTAGATGTCCATGGCAGGGGCTAGATTCAGCCATTTCTTCTCTATTAGGCAATTCAATGAGAAGTTTTGCACAACCAATATTACAATATTGTGCTAGGAATAAAAAAAATGTTTTAGCCAAGAGGTAATAATAACAAAGTACAGTACTTGTTCTGTAAACTCTTAAGCAGGTTGAGCTTTATTAATTTTACCCAATTAATGTTAGTGGATGGTTAGACTAGCACTAGTAGCAATGCAGCATTAATTAATAACTAGTTCTTGCCCGCGACATTGTGTGCCTAGAATTGGAGTTTTACATTATTTACTTGCGAAAGGTTTGATACCCCATACAAAATTCCTCTCCCCTTTTCACCACCTTAAGAGATGATTTCCGGGATAAAAACTGTCCATTATCCTTTCCCGGGTCTCAAACTATCTCCATACAGTCCATACCAAAATTGTATCCATACCAAAGTTTATGTGTGAACAGGTAACAGACATAGAGACAGATATACTTTCGCATTTATAATATTAGTTTAGATTGAATTTGGATTAGTCATTAAATAATATTTATCGTGCCTTAATTATAAAGTAAAGTTTGTACAGGAACTAAATTATTACTAAAAACTTGTATACTGTTTGGATCGTAAACTGACTGGGTCGTAGGCATCTTATAGTACATTGTGCATCGAGGGTAGTAAGAAGGAGATTACTAACGAGAGTCTATTAGAAGCCCGACGCCGTAGGCGGAGGGCTTTAAATGACTCAAGTTTGTAATCCCCTTACTGTCCGTGATACATACACACAATGTTTTCCATCACATTTGCGAGGAAAAAAAACTAAGACATCATATGGTCTTCCACAGATAATGCTAAGAACTGCGTTTTATTTTCAAACTTGACAATCTGGTGGTATTCCCATACCGCCAGATTGTACCGATTTTTAAAATAAAATTTTAAAGTAAATTAATCTAATTGTATTTAAATAATTGCAAAAATTACTGAAATAATAGTAAAATATACCATACAGATTAGATTAGATTACATTATTTATTTCTCATTTTAAAATTACGTTATAAGTTTTATATACACTAAAATTGATTTTGTAGCCAAGTTTTGAAGATGGGAAATAAGCCTTGGCTGATTTGAAACCTCCTTAGTCTGAAATTACGTACGGGTAGGTTCTATATTTTAAAACTAAACTCATAACTCCCTCGGAGTTATAGATTTTCATTCAGTTTTTCCTCCCGTGGGAGTTATAGATTTTTATAACCCACGGGAGGTAAATGGGCTCGAGCTGGTCTATAATTATGCCCGCGTGTTATAACACCCTTTACGAGCGAGTGTGATGAAAATTAAATAAAATACCTACGTTTAATGTCCCTATGATAAGAAGTTTATCAATAAACAAATTTTATTAACCTGAGTACCTATTCTTCTTATCTTTCCTCCTTCTTGTCATGTCATGATGGAGTAACGAGTATTTTAGCCAGAAAAATGCAGGGTTCCCATGGGATGAATAATATACCTATACCGTACAGGTGTGTAGAAACCGTCTCTATAAAGTAATAATAACCACATTTTTACTAAAAAATACCCGACCGCGGTGCACTTTGTTTATTTTAACGAACTTCATACCCAGTGACACTGGCACCATCAAGACGAATCGAATGATGTATCATTTATCAAAATCGGATGTGCCGTTGAGTAGTTACGAGCGGACACAGGAACGGACATACATACATACATACAGGTCCAACATATAACCCTCCTTTGGGCTTCGCCGCAGTCGGGTAAAAAAGTAACTAGTAAGGTGAACGTCCTAGAGCTTAATACGCAAAAGCCCAATAGTTGACTGACACGCTGCTGTCATCTTTATTGCTAATGACTTAACAGTCAAGATGGCAATTACTGGGACAGTGTCAAACACTCGGACGTGTACCATATATATATCCATCTATAATAATAAAATCTTAAAACGGCTGTTATTCTACATTAAAAAAAAAAACTGGCCAAGAGCATGTCTGACCATGCTCGGTGTAGGGTTCCATAGCCGTAACTACGAGTATAAGGTAAAAAATACGATGTAAAAAAAGTACAACAACAAAAGAGCGTATCTTCATAGCAATTACGTCCTTTTGTTGAGAAGCGCAGTTTATCGGCAATAACTCAAAAACGGTACATTCGATCTTGTTGAAAATAATTTTCGTTGAAAGTATTAATTAAGCGTTACCTTCGTGATTTTTTTCATATTTTTCGGGCGCACGGTTTAGAAAATAGAGGGGGGGACACAATTTACACAACTTTCGGAGCGAATATTTCCAAATACATTCACTTAATCAAAAACATTACTTAGGAACCTTATAGTGTTTTTTAAAGAGCTGTCGAAGTATGTACCACACGTTGTTATTTGCTGAAAAAAAATTTTTTTACTGTCTTTAACATGTATAGAGTGCCCCCCCGAAAAATATTCATTTTAATTATTTATATACCAAACTAAGTAGCGGCTCATAAAAGACACCTATATTCCAAATTTCATCAATATCCATCATGTAGTTTTTGAGTAAAATGCCTGTGACATACGGACAGACAGACAGACAGACAGACGGACGGACATGACGAAACTATAAGGGTTCCGTTTTTGCCATTTTGGCTACGGAACCCTAACTAGGGAGTGTTTAAAATAAATAATAACACGTTTTATAAATAGTTTTTTGAGTTTCAAGGTGGTTTTCCACCGGCAGGGCGAGACAAGACGCGACGCGGATTGAATTGAAATTTGTATGGCAAATTTTCAATCCTCTCCTCGCGCATCTTCGGTGGAATAGGTAGGGATTGACGAGGATGTGCGAGACTTGAATTGAAATATTTGTTTGTGTAAAAATGAACCGTATTGCTTGCGATATAGAGTATAAATTAACTCTGCAACAGAAACACGCTTCTCGCGCATCTTCGGTGGAATATGGCAAAGTTTCAATCCTCTCCTCGCGCATCTTCGGTGGAATAGGTAGGGATTGACGAGGATGTGCGAGACTTGAATTGAAATATTTGTTTGTGTAAAAATAAACCGTATTGCTTCCGATATAGAGTAAAAATTAACTCTGCAATAGAAACACGCTTCTTGCGATAGGTTTTTTGTTGTTCGTTGCTATTTATTACCTGATTTCGATTAATGTGATATGTAATATGATTTTGAACCCAGTAACGGTGGTTATTTCTTGTTGCAGTATCTTCATCTGATTCCTCTTCCATTAACATATTTAATAATGCGAATTCCCGGGACACGATACAGAAATCGCGTGTGTATTGCAAGACGAACTTAACAGCACTGTATGTCAGTGTTGCCATATGAAATTTGATAGAAGCAGTAGAAATTTGGCATAAAAATCAGTAGATTTAGGAAAAAAATCAGTAGCTTAAAAAAACGATGTAAATATCATAAGTTTTAACCGATTCCCACAATTTTTTGTCACCCCGTAAGTTGCCGCAGTAAAATGCCGCTCACATACACTTAAGTTGCCAACTTGTTATGTTTAAGCATGACATTTACATGTTTAAATAAAAAAATAATAATATGAATCATCTTCTTCATACACGTTCCGAACGATCGAATCGAAACGATCGGCTCGATAGCCAACCGATAGGGATGCAATGCAACTATTCGTCAAAAAGAGATAGCGGCTCTAAAAAAAAGTAAATTTAGTAGTACCAATTTTTACTATAACAAGTAGTGGCATTGGCACTGACACCGCCACGGAGTAGATTTTGTTTCATTTTGTGTATTATTAGTGTGAATTTTTATCCATATAAGAAAAGCAGGTAGATTCATTTTGCGTTTTCTGAGTGTACGGTGGACGAGTGGTTGAGTCATTGGGCCGGAAATCCGGAGGTACCGGGTTCGATTCTCGGTCTGTACACAGGCGAGTGCCATTTAGTTTTTCTGTGTACTTTGATTTCCTGTATCTATATATGTAAGATTTCTTGAATTTTTAGAAATAATACAGTAGATCTGCTTTATCAGATCTGGCAACACTGATGTATATCTTTACCTTATGAACCTACAATCTACGGCTACGGCGGTTACGCGCGAGCTCGCGATTGACATTGATGTCAATATTGTCAATCACGAGCTCGCGCTAGCTCGCGCGAACTCGCGATTGCAATTAACGCCAATTTTTGGTGGAAAAGGGCGAGCTCGATTTCAATTCAATCCTCGTCTCATCTCGTCTCGCCCTGTCGGTGGAAAACCACCTTTACTCTATTTGTCTGTTTTTTCGGTTGGTTTGAGAGCGCATCACGCAAAAACTACCGGATCCATTTTCATGAAATTCGGTGTACAGGTAAATTATGAGTGTAACCCCGATAAACATAATAATTGGGTACCTTTTATCTAAATTAGCCGAAATGAAAAAATAAAACATTTAACTTATTCCACCTCTGCTAACAAAGTTGCACACCGGGTCTATTTGTTTCTTGATAAATGCGTCTAACAACCACACTGCGTCGCGTCGCCGTAGTTGGAAAGCGAGCAATAGATGGACAACTTTTGATCGCCGATCAGTCCATCTACGAGTACCTACATCCTGCCCCAGTTTTTTTTTATATAGAGCTTTTCACGCGTATTTGTTTTTTCGCGAATTCTTGATTCAATGAGTCAATTTTCATGAAGCCAACAATTTCTTTGGGTGACGCCACAAAAAAACAATGAACACAGGTGTCAAACTTTTGTACACTTTAGTTTTGATGATGCAAGTATAACTTCACTCTATTTACGTCAGGGCTCGTTATATACCACTTCTCAAAAGGATACAAATTTTGTCGAGTAACAAATTATTGGTAATCTTATAAACATTACCCACCCACCTGACTTTAGGAGTCTCAAGTTTTTAACTTAAAATGCGACGGGTCTGCCACATATGTAAGTACATAAATTTCATCCGCTATTTGACCCTCTTTAACGTTGATTCTTTAATAATGCTGAAACGGGGTTTCATCTGGTTTACCTGAGTAGATACAAAAGTACAAATACGTGACTAATTTCAAATATTAAGAAGTCTTTACCCAATATTGTCAATTTAGGAGTCCATAATCTCGGTAATTATCAAGTTTAGAAAATAGTTGCCCATGCAAAACATGCTTGTTTTAGTTTATTCTATAGGATAAATTAGCATTGTTCGTAAAAGTATTTAAAATAATATTTAATAGCTTTTAAGCTAAGACATAATACATAATTTTACATTTTTTTTACTTTAGTTACCATCAATATTATATTATATTATATTCTTTTCTTAGCACACAAAGTGTAATATTTCGAATCGAAAATTCGTTGTGCATCGTTTACGTTCTACTATACTTCTTTTTAGGGTTCTGTACCTCAAAATTAAAAACGGAACCCTTATAGGATCACTAAGGCCCTTAAATCCCACTCCTTTATTAATACTAATCCTTTGCCTTTATAATATAATTAATAATCCTGTAGTGTTTTTGAATAAAATAATCATAAGAACTACCAATTTTTAGTTCACTAGCGGTCAGTTTAGTTGATGGGTCTGTACTCAGACTCTCTAAATTTTCTACTTTAGCCTAGCAAAATAGTGTGTCAAATTATTATTATTATTATTTTACTATAAAGTATCTATAATACCTAGTCCTAGTATCGTCGTTTAGGTAGTAATTATCTGTAGCCTTTGTCTTTTCACTTTAGATATAGAATTTTTCTTCATTGGCAGACGAACAATCGATAATCGAATGAGAAATACCGAAAAAATGGCGTGTAATAAACTTGAATACCCAGAACATAATGTACACATGCCGCGATCGTACGATACAGTCATGCGAAATCAGATTTGAGTATGCCATGAATAAACATGAGTGAAAAGAAGCGTAGTAGGTACGTTTTCTTTCTTATAAAGCAGTTACAAAAGTAAATTGAATTGTCTATTGAATGATCACTCGGTACGAAAAGAAATATAAATATGACGGCGGAATGTAGATATTTTGTACATACGTTTGATATCCAGAATTAAATCCACAATATGTCATGTTCTCAATTACGTACATATACATGAACAATGTAATTTCCTAAATTGGAACTTCTTTTTCGAAATTACGGATGAAAAAATGAAATCGTGAGTCCTCAGTCGGCGCGACAAATACATATTTCGACTCTTTTGTACCTAAATTAGTGGAAAGAGTACTATCTAATATTTATTGCGCGACACACAGTTGTGCAAGAATTATCTTTCCTATCCATACTTAGTTCCTCCTCCCTGTACATATTCCACCCTTTCTTACTGTAGTTTTGATATCTTATGAATCCTTATACCACGTATTTAGGTGTAAGTACAACCTTAATTCGAAATGCGCGCAAGCATAAGAAATCAAATAAATAAAGCAGCGGGTTGGGTTGGAGATACCACCGTAAATTTATAAGTGGATACTTCTGGTGCCAAGCACAGCGACACTGACGCTGTGATAGTGTTCTGCACCAGTATCGCTGTGGCCGAATACGCTGTTATATTTCTATAAAACCTTATACAGGTTAGCTGCAGAGAAAGGCTCCTGTCATACGAGTAATATACGTAGTATGGCAAGGCAGTTAGTTTTCTCTGCAGCTGACCGCTGACACTCTATCGTGGCAAAACGATATAAGGTAAGATGGGCTAAGACGAACGCCGGGGAAAAACGAACAGTTGTACGGAATTTTCATATGTTCCGCTTACTCCAGGCGAAATAAACTATATTCATCTTACCCCACCTTACCTTAACATAGTAACATAGAAAATATAATGGCGAATGTTTAGTCACTTCATCAATATTATTATGCCGATGGTAGAATACGCCTAATAAACAAGTAAAGATCGATTAAAATATACAATAAACAAGTATCAGAAATCTATTATAAAAAAGTGTACTAAATTTTGGACTGAACCCCAATACAAGTTACAAACAAAGAAGTATCCACTTCAAAAATCACTCATAATCATAAGAAACTAAATAATGCCGTGGATGAACAATTGCTTAAAACAAACTTATGAATGTTCCCCGTGAAATGTAGCGAGGTAGCGCGCCGCAGCAGACAGCAATCATCAGGTAAACGTGCTGCCGCCGCCCCACGACCTAACGAACGCACACTGTCGTACGTCCCCCTGCAAATAATTACTCCTACCGGTAACCATAGATCGACAATGGCCGAGAAATAAATACTAACTAGAAACGAATAGGCTATTTTACTGTACTTACTCGAAATTTGTTAAAATTGTATATGATCCTGTTAAAATAAGGAAATACGTTGAAGTTTTGAGTTCGATACCTAAAGTGTCACTTGTTTTATGTGCCTTCAAAGCTGGGTGAGAAAGTCCATTTTAAAAGTATGAACTTGTTTGTTGTTATGAAACCGCTACGATAAACGCAGGTTTTAACGTAGCTGCATGACAAATTATTGATTTCCCCATACAAAGTATAATGTATGACGTCACGACACTTAGTATGCTTTATTATGAAGCGCTTTTTGGGAAAGTTTAAAAACGTAATTTAAGCATTGCTGTATCTCGGTCTCGGAGTTTTCATGATA
The DNA here is from genome assembly GCA_947034925.1 of Eudemis profundana. Taxonomy (NCBI): domain Eukaryota; kingdom Metazoa; phylum Arthropoda; class Insecta; order Lepidoptera; family Tortricidae; genus Eudemis; species Eudemis profundana. The sequence goes on from OX344794.1 coordinate 37,835,645, forward strand.
TTGAAGTAGTTTTTTCACTAATATTTTTATTATTGCAAGTTTTTTCTATAACATACCTAGGTACCACAGAAAAAAGTTGTAAATAAAATAGCCTATTGCCGGGCATGTCTTGTCTATGTTGTCTATGTCTATCCCTATTCATTAATGAACTTACTAGGTTTCTAAAGCCGTGATAATAATAATACTCATACATAGTTGCTCGATGAAAAGCAATTAATGATCAGTGACAATGCTCTATCGTCAATATTTGAACTAGATATCTAGTTCATAGAAGTACGTATTAATAAAGCTCACAAATTCCGTAGTATTTCACAATGACGTAGGATTTTTTGTTTCCGTCTTAACTTTACTTGTAATGCGACCCCCAAATCGTAAAGTCCGCGGTTGTGATTGAGGGTGCTTTTCCTGCGTATATCGTTTGTTCCCGCTGAGTCCAGCCACGCTATTTTCTAAGGTAACAAACAGTAGCGCGATTTTTATCAAGAAATAATGTTCACAATCCTAGAAAATAAAGAACCTCATAAAATTTCCACTAAAGGCACGTGACACCGCCATGCATAGCTCCGTTTATGTGCCCAGTTTGCTAGAACGAAACGGGTGACATTTCGAAGTTTTATTAAACATCAATTTCTAATTTGTAATTAATACATAACAAAATTTTCGACATATCCGTGGTCAACTGGTTCCCTCGAGAACCGTTTTTCCCAGTTTGTGTAGGCCGTATTCCCGGAGGTCACCCCTGTCTACTATAAATTTTGGAATTAATCTCCTCAGTGGGCTTTGTATGATTAACATGATGGAGTGGTAGTCAGAAAGTGTTTTGTACGAGGATATGTAATTACATAACGCCAAAAATACTAATTACGTAATTAGCGAACGGGATCAACAAAGCGAGACGAAATCAGTTTTGGTTAATTGACACTTTATTAAGAATCCGCGCAAGTAGCAAAGTGGGCCTCCCTACGATGCGTAGGTAAGGGGCGCCATCCATCCATTTCATAATGAAGGTTGTACAAATTCATTCCTTTTTCCTCTATTTAGTTACCCCGGGCGGAGCGCCTATGGCGTGCGGTTTAACGGGTAAGTACTGACGTAGTTTTATTTTTTCCGGAAACTGAAGCAGTGCTCGGGCTACTGGAAAATATTTCCTAAACCGTTTTTCTACCGCGAACCTGTACATTCGAGTTCTTTTGCATAGAACGATCATACTGCGGCACTAACTACGAACATTGTTATCGGACTTTAAATTGATATTGAACGTTAAGCAAATCGGCGGAAACGAGACTTGAGGGGAAAAGTGAATTTATTGTAAAAGGTAACTGAATTTGACGGAAGTTATCCAAAAGATCAACGTCTTCAGTAATTTGTGTACATAAATCTCGTTATTATAAGTAAGTCCAATAGATTAATCCAAATGGCATGTCGTACGGCTTAACTTACGCCCGCACCATTAAGGAGAGTTTCCTTATAAATCCACGTCAAAGTATGAATGGAAAAATAGATTAAACGGCCAAATTTTATTTTTCACAAGACCGCGTGTATATAAAAACGAGTGCCAGTAGACACATTAACAATTGAGGGAGTGTCTAGTGAAAGGTCCCATCTTGCAGGGCTTTAGTTATGCATATCTACATAAAGTAAAGAAAATTTGCTAATCCTAACCCTTTGCATATCCCTAGGTGTAAACATTATTTTTTATCATTTTTTCTGTCTTTTACTTGGTCACGAACACTAATATAAGAACATACATAATATATGAGTTCAAAGAAGTCTATACTCTATTCCCCATAAAAGCACATGTGTCTCTATCGTTGCAAAAAGATACTGCTAGCAGCCACAGGCTTCTAAATTTCGGTTAAACTTAGGTCAAGGATTACGCGTTCAATACTAACTTTACAATAAAAATGCACAACTACCAACTTAACGGAGAAGTAAATTCCTGCGGTTTTAAAAAAAAAAAAACTTCCCGACCTAAACTTATTGATGCCAACATAAAAAATAGTACATTGTGTATCTAGGGCGGTAAGTAAGGAATTGCAAATGAGTGTTTGTTATAAGCCCGAGATGAAACCGAGGGCTTTAATAACACCAGTTTGTAATTCCTTTACCGCCCGTGGCACACACAATGTTTGTCATCACACTTGTGAGGAAATCTTAATAATATAACCTTACTAATCGTCCCAGTATGACAAGAAAATATTAAAACAGAAAGTGACATTAGTGACATATGTCCATAGACAATGCGAATGTCAAGTCACGTTGGGAAACCATAGCGGTAAAGACCTAAAACGGCCATTTTAGTTGTTAAATATTTTATATTTGCAAAATACTGAAATACACTATTTAAACATTTAATTAATGTTACCGAAATATGTATTTGCAATAACAGTTATCTTTAAATAAATATTTCAGTGATAAAAGTTAAAAAAGTAAGTTGGCGTTTCCTTTGAACATGACAAATAAGAGTAAAACAGAACCAGCGTTTAAAAAGAAAATCATTACGCCCTAGATCGTAATAGGTCATTTACGGCCCGCAGAACCTACGTGTAATGACACCATTTTCCAGCAAGTGTGATGAAAAAAGTAGTGTATGCAACGTATAATTAAGTCAAAAAAAGCTCATGGCGTCTCTATTTGCGATACTCGCCGCCGCGGCGGCTCGTATCGCAACCCACGCATTTTTTGACCCTACTTATACAACTGTTGCATAAAATACTATTTTGAATTTACGGTGTTCGAAATACACTACTTAGTTGAGAAAATTGCATTTAAAATTTTGCCCACACGTATCGGGATATCTTCGTAAACTGATGCCTACTGCCCACACAGGAGTACCCTTAAATACTACGTTACATTTATGACATTCTCTTAGGTACTTTAGCAAGTATTTTGTTGACTCTAGGTATGCTATTTTTGGTAAAACCACACTAAACTTTTTTCTGAATTATTTTACCAAAAATAGCATATTTAGAGTCTTTTGTTTAAATTATTTTCTCTTTTCTGCACAAGGCGTGGCTGATAAGTTTCCTTGGCGTCTTCTTTCTTATCTAGTATGCCTTTTGGAAGTGTCGCTAGTTTTTCTAAAGTTAGGTTTTTAAGCCCTTCTGGCATTAGGCCCTCTGGCAACACTAATTTTGAATTTGGATTTTTAAAGTGGGTAGGTTAATAGGTTTGCACAACAGTAATTTTGACAGAGGAAATTTATGATTTTCTCAGTCTACCCGCGACCACGAACGCTGAAAAGGGTTACGAAACGTCGGGACTTAAATCTCTTAATCTGTTTACCTAAGTTGTTTTATTACTATAAGTGATAATCGCGGAAACCGAAGACAATATTAAGTATTTTGTTACATACACGATGTAGACAGCGATAGTCGCAGCAAAACGTATCGATCTATCCATATGTCGCAGTGTCGGAGTTCTCTCCACGAAGGAATATCAAGAAATCAAGATTGTCTATACTTGAGTGTGTTTGGTTGCGATACAATGACGTTTATTCAAAATTGACCTAGTTCTGTCACGGCTGAAGCATGCATCTTTTGCATGTCAGAAAATTGGTGAATTGTACTGGATAAGAAATAGGAGACAGTGATGGTTGAACTGAGAGCTTCCTGGGCGAAGAGACACACGCAGTTTTGTATTGCAGCCAACTTCGCAGCATTTCTTCGTTTATTATGACTAGTTAGTGATACTATCGAGCTCCAACCGATGGAAACCTACGCTCGACTGTGGATTATTGGCAATCTGATGGACACCCTGACGATGCCTAACCCCCGACGCCGACACATATAACAACATCGTAGAAAGACTGTGTTTGTACATTAATGATTTTTTAAACACTACACGGCTACTTGACCCCTTTTTAAAGTTTGTCTTATATTATTAATCATTATCTGATTAACGGAAAAAATATTACCCTATTTTTTACGACCTAGAAAATCGCAAATTATAATTTAAAATTTAAACTTTCGTAACGGGGCGAAAAAGCTAGCTATGTTAATCTTTAGATTATCTGTGGTGTGACGTCATTCGAACCGAAAACAAACATTTGACATTTATCCAGCGTTCATGGGGAATGCTAATAGTAATCAATCAATCAAAACGAAACGATTACGATCACAACCTCAAAAAACCACCAAGTCACTTATGTCAATGTCACAGCAAATCAAAGCTACATACACTATGACATCACATCATGGCCGATTTCAGAGTTCAAAATAAAAAAATAAGACAAATTTTCAATTAAAAATATGAAGCCATCAAACACTTTTAGTAAATCGTAATCGAAAAATATTGATTTCTTAAATAAATACTACAGAAAATAATCAGTTATTGCACCAAAATGAGTCTAGGAGCCTATTGTTCGTGTACCACGCAATAATTACTGGGCCGATTTCCATGAAATTTGGTGTACAGCAGCGGTCAGCTACCTGCGGCCCGCGGGCCGCATGCGGTTCGTGAACCGCTCACTTGCGGCCCTATATTCCGATCTGTATTGCGGTCGCTATATATACCGAATTGTATAAAATCACAAATTATTAACAAAGAGCGGCCCGTGTCAATTTCCTTAGCTACTATGTGGCCCTTGGCTGCTAAACGGTTGCCAACCGCTGGTGTACAGGAAGACCTAACCGATTAGAAGATTATGAACCCGGTTAACATATAGGATATTTTTACTCGACTAAGCCGAACCAATCAGAGACATTTAACTTATTTCACCTCCGCGAACGAAGTCGCGAGCGGGTCCACTAGTAAGCAATAATATTGGCAGCGGTAACGAGCGGCGCCTGCTTCGTGCAGGCCGCTTGGTCAGCCAGTTGGACGACTATAATAGCGCAAGAAAATCGAACCTTGACTGGTGAAATACCCGGACGCGCTCTCATTTGTACAAGATTTTATTTTATTTCACTTGATAGGTAGTTTGTTAATCTGTACCTCTGGCGCAAATGTGATGCGCGCCTCTTTATCGCGCTACTATTACCTTTCTATTCACTGTATATAGTGTGACAATGACAGGTCATGTTCTGTCGCGCGACAAGCGAAGTCGAGGCCAGTTGCGCTAGTTTGGCTCTCTCAAATCATGTCTTTGATTAGCATACAGATTCTAAAACTACCTGCGTCTGGGCTATTTATAGTATACAGTTATGGTAATATTACTCAGATGACTAAATGTAATTTTAACAGATCCTTAAGTATGTTGGGCAAGGAAGCGATTCAATTAAAAGGTCTTCATACGTTATCAGCCGGACTGTTGGGAACTGAAGGGCCGCTGTTTGAGAGAGATATATATATATATATATATATTGATATTATTTTCATAACGACCGTATTTCGTTTTCTACTTCGACTTAAGATATTTTTTTTAGTAATGAGTTCAGAACTCTTAATAAGCCTTGCTCGGCATGCTCATTTCTGACCTGACTTTGCTTATGTCCAACCACTGTTGACTGTGAATCGATTGAAGTTATTAATACGAGTGCAAGTTTTCTACTGTGAAAACACAAGGCCAACGAATGAAGCTTTCCATATTTTATAATGTAACAATATTGATTTCTAATGACGTAATGCCTGCACTAATGACTGTGCTTATAAATAAAACATCAGCAGCAGGGTTATGCTGAGTTTCCTTTAAAAACCAATAATAACTGAATCGATTCAAGCATGAAACGTATCAGGCATTCTAATAGAACAACCACCATCGGATATTTCAGCTGAGTAAATACATTCTAAAGCTCAGCGGTTTGGAGTTAAGTAATGTAGAGTGCACAGAGTAGTTTTAAACTCCGTTTCCATTACAGTAAATTCACCTAAAAAACAGAACACTAAGCTGGTAGACCGCTAATAACTAAATTCACAAAATATAATCATTCTATTACCGTACCCGCCTTAATTGCTATTTGGTACCTAAATATAATTGTAAACTAAACTACTTATCATACTATCAACCGCACATTGAAAATGTTTTTATCTTAATACACATGTAAAAAATGCACATGTAACACTTTTTTTCCAAATTGAGTCCTTTTGCCGTATGGCGGCATTCGCGCTGTCGCGTGTTGCCAACACTCAACAACACGCAGCGACAGATGCCGTCGGTGCGATGATAGTGTGCGGCAACAACTAATAAAGGTTAACACTCAAAAAACAGCTCGGCACCGGAACGGCGCTGCCTTACCCTTAACCTTTGTATGAGAAAGTCAGAAATTCACGCGGACAAAATCGAAGGGTAGCATCTCTTTTTGTTTTTCATTATTAGGTAGTATGCAAAATGTTGAACATGCATCCTATACCCTACATGTAAATGTTAAATGATATTTTAGTGACCTTATGAGCTTGTGAGTTCTGTCGTTCCAGGAGCATATCCATGGTCAAATTTTGTGTAACAACAATTTATTCCATGGAATCTCGAGTATACGTCATCTCCATCAAAATTATGAGTGTTCGTTCCAATACTTCGAATTTCTTCAACGTTAGAATCAGGAGGGAAAAATTGAATAGGTACATTTAATCTAACACGATAATCAGATTTCGCGAGAATGATGCCGCAGGGAAATGTTAACACTTAATATAAATTGGAACTTTATTTCATTTGATTCCGAGCTTCACTTTTTATGAATCGTTTATTCCACTTGTTTACCCTCCTAAACCCTATACATAATAATAACCGAAAATAGTAAAGTAACTTCCATAACTTCATTCACTGCTATAATAAAAAAGTAAGGTCTAAAAGCCTATAAAATTGTTTTATTGAATCTTTATTACAAAGTATTGGTTTTATATTTCTTGACCCTGGAAATCCGACAATAGGTATAGTTGAATTTGGAGTTGTATTTGTTGAAGAATATTCCTATATTGTTGTAGCGTCGGTAGTCTTTGTAATTAGTAATGAAACATTTTAGTGTTATCTTGCATGTCCATTAGATTGGTGGTTGTCAAAGTAGTTTAAGAAATGAAATCAGACGTATATATTAGTAACAAGCCATTTTACAACGATATTGCAGTTCTGGATTTATACGCGAACAAGCCCGACTTGACAAGTAGGTACTACTTACTGGGTTTAATTAGTAGTGGTAACAAAACTGACGGTTTATATCAAGTGACATAGTTTAGGTAGAAAAGTGGAATGTTTCGACGGTATTTAAATACATTTCATGTATCTACATACATGTAAGTTTAAAAGGTACGCTCGCCGCTCCATACGAAACGGAATTAATTAGGTTCTTATTTCAAAACGACGCACTAGATGAATATAAAACTTTGCATAAAAATGCAGCGAGAAAACGTTTCACTTATATGGAACATTTCCACTCGCTTCAATTTTAGGATGATGTTTTTAGGGTACCGTACCAAATTGGTAAAAGGAAGAACCCTTATGGTGCGACTGTGTCTGTCTGTCTGTCCGTCTGTCACAGCCATATATCTCAGGAACTACTGCGGCTATTGATTTGAAATCTATAAAAAAATCTTATAACGCTTTTTACTTTTTTTAAACGGGGTCGAAATGGGAGGTCAAAAATTTTAAGTTGGGCTATTATATCAAATAGGGTATCAAATGAAAGGGCCTAATTTGTAGATTTCAAACGTTTTTTAGTTTTTTCTCAATCATGATTTTTTTAATTGGACATTCGGACTTTCCAACATTCGGACACTTTAGATCATTTTTACTATACGAATTATTAATATTATCCTAAATATTACAGGAAAAATATAACGGTCTTCATAACTTGCGTCGTGTTTTCAAAGTTCGCAAAATCGTAACAAAACTAACCGCGGCCATAGGTTTGAAGTTAAGTTTGTCCCATCAGGCCATCAACAATTCTTGAACTATTCACGTATCCACTTACGAGTTTATACGGAACCCTCGGTGCGCGAGTCCGACTCGCCCTTGACCGGTTTTTTTTTAACCGGTTATGCGTAATTTGCACCGGTCTCATGTGATGTGATAGACGTCAAGAGCAATCTCAATGTGATTAGTTATAGAGAGATGAGTTAGAGCCTTATAACAATTGCGATTTTCGAGCGAGCTGCGGGCGAGTTAGAAGCGGAGTTCCATACAAATGTCGCTCGCGGTTTTGTATGGAAACTCGCCCGCAGCTGTGTGAATCGCAAGTGTGATAAGGCCCTTATGTCGCCGTGCCACTATTCAGTCCTTACTTTTATCGATTCATGCTGTTTAAGTTTAACCTAATGAATACCCACCTTCTATTAATAAGTATGTAACATAATAGGATTAGGTACATAAAGGCACATACCTACCGTGATTGCAATATGCGTCTTAAACGCCAAATGATTTATAGGTAGCATTATGGTTACAGTTTTATGCATTAACGATTTATACAAATAAAAAGTTCAGCAGTCTACATACGAGTAAATATACTGTTTAATATTCGTTCAAGACACATCGTGAGTCAAAAAGTTATACCTAACAAACTCTTGTCTCGTTATGAGAATTGTTTCTCATCTCATCTCAACCTTCTTACGGTTGTTCATATTATTTTGTTTTAAATACTTTATAAAAGTAATACTTAGCCTATGCACACAATGAAAGCAAGTTTTAACACATTCACGGACAGTACGTCGACAGACGTAAATAAAAACCCTTGTGTACGACACGCCGGCTGTGGACGGTGATCTTTATTAGGTACTGTGACAAAAGTGGCGTTCCGTCTAGAGCCGTAAATTTCTCATAGCAGTTATATGGGAGCCAGGTTCCTTGTACCGTTTTTGGCAAGTTCTAAGTTCCCTAGTGCCACAACAAAAGCTTCAAGGTAACCCCCAACCTTATGTGTCATACACATAATGGCGTGCCGTGTGTTGTGGCACAACACGGCTGTGGACGTTACGGCTGTAGCCGTGCTGCCACAATGGGAGGGCATTTGTTTTAAGGCAATTACATACATCTAGATCCGACGCTATGGTGTCACCTTCAGTCAGCTAACACGTTGTGGCAGTTCATCTGTGGCCGTAATATTTTTTATGAGCTTTACTAGTGCCATATCACGCAATTTCCAAAACGGTGCTGTGTCCGTGAACGTGTTAAGAAACACAAATAAAATAACGTTACATCTAACTTCCAGTTGCATAAACTTTAATTGTCGAAAATAATGAGTAAAATGCGATGATTTTAGTTTAACCGTATATCGCATATATCGTCGACCGTAGGCTCAATTAGGGTAAGGGACAGGCAAAACAATGTCCCTTACGCTAATTGAGCCTACGTTTGACGATATGTATACGAAGGCTAGGCCTGACAGATTGATCGGCCGAACAGTGTTAGATTTGTCCATTGACGTATACAAAGGACAGGGCTAAGCGAGCGCGCAGACAGTTCCAACGCTTTGGCGGTAAAAATACCGCCAAATCAGTATCAGCCGGCAGTGCGACACGAGCCGCGTGCACTGCGCAGCTGGTCTTTATAACAACTGCATTTTTTGTTACGGGGAAAATAGTTCCGAACTGCTCGGATGGGCCTATCCTTACTTTTGAAATCATTGGATTTGTCCTTTTTTGTATCGGCCTATATGAGGGTCCCACTACTGGGCAATGGCCTCTCCCCTAGATTTCCACGGAATTTAGATTTCCAGGAAACACATGCATACACATTTTTTAACTTAATTGCTTAAAGTTAAAAAATGTGTATGCATGTGTTTCCTACATAGGCTCCCATATCGCGACTACAAATCGTGAGTAGTAACAACATTATTAGGTAATTAGCTGAGTTAGTACAAATTTCGCTTCCCTTAATGACTGACTAGAAAAATCATTTTATAGGGCGCCGTGAAAATCTAGGGGAGCGGCCATTGCCCAGTAGTGGGACCCTCATATAGGCCGATACAAAAAAGGACAAATCCAATGATTTGGAAATTGCGTGATATGGCACTAGTAAATCTCATAAAAAATATTACGGCCACAGATGAACTGCCACAACGTGTTAGCTGACTGAAGGTGACACCATAGCGTCGGATCTAGATGTATGTAATTGACTTAAAACAAATGCCCTCCCATTGTGGCAGCACGGCTACAGCCGTAACGTCCACAGCCGTGTTGTGCCACAACACACGGCACGCCATTATGTGTATCCGACCTGATAATACAACAGCAGGTTAATTAATGGGTTTTAGCAGTTTTTACCCACGAAGTTTTTACGAACGGAGGCGGTATACTTATGCATTTTAGGTTGGAGATTGTTTATGTGTGTGTATATATTTATTTTATATCCAATATAAACTGTCAGGCGAAATAGTCTGTCATAAGAATAATAAATGGAGAACTACCACTAACCGAAACGTTTTCACCAGTTAGCACAAAACGGGATTGCATACTGAATACGACTAATTTGAGCTCGAAATCAGAGTGCCGTTAACGCGCGAAACGATCGCAAAGAGCAAACAGCACATCAGTATGGGCTGCGGCTACGGCGGACCGACCGCGATACTACCTGTCTTCACGATTTCAGGATCGGGAAACTGATACCAGAAAATGGATTATGGAAATGAACTCTATGTATATATAATATCTATATATAATGGAGCGGAATAGTGGTTTAGTTGACTTTAATAAATAATGGTTAATATATTTCGTCAATGATGAGTATGAACTATTACTATTTGAAAGCGGCCATTTTGCGAACTTATCAATGACAATGACAGAAATTGCATTAAAAAATCAATATTTACATTATAATCTTGAAGGTATTTGTAAACTACAAACTCAAGAATGTATCTCTAATCTCTATCTTCATTCGTCATTTCAATCTTGAGCCGTCTACCTACTCTGCAGAACGTAGGTCTCCCGCAAAGACCTCAACAACGAGCACTCGCACGCTTTTTACCTCCATCGACTTCCGGCGACCTATCATTATACTCGTACACAAAAAAATACAATCGAACTAAAAATGCCTACTTTTGAAATCGGTCAAAAGCCGACAAAATATAACTTTCGGCTTGACAACGTAACGTAACTTAACAGCTCCGGTGTAAATAAGGACAATGGTTGTATGGGACAAATGTTTTTTTTTTGTCGAGGGCAATAAAAAGAGAAAGCAAAACTGATAATGCGAGAGTAGCACAAAGAACTACTACGCAGTTTGTCGGAACTCACCCTACGAGGGAACCGACCCCGTGACCCTCCGTTGTAACAGGCATTTTGGGGTCCGGGAATAGGGGAGCTTAGCGAGGGTTGTTTGGCGTGCACTCGCTAGTTTTGCATCAATTTTTATTAGATAGGTAGTTTGATCGTCAAAAAGTTTAAGATCAATCAAAATTGATAATTGTGACTACGTATAATTTGTCTTGATACTTATTACTTTATCACCTCAGTCTTCGAAAATTGGAACCTAAGTTAGTTTGAAGTTCATTGCTCTTTTGAAAAAAACACGAATTATATTAATAAAACAACTTAAACGGATTAAATCGCGTATATTACTACATTTTTAAGTCCCGACGTTTCGTAACCCTTTTCAGCGTTCGTGGTCGCGGGTAGACTGAGAAAATCATAAATTTCCTCTGTCAAAATTACTGTTGTGTAAACCTAACCCACTTTAAGAAATACAAATTCAATATTAGTGTTGCCAGATGGGCCTAATGTGTAAAGATGTTCACACACATGCCAGAAGGGCTTAAAAACCTAACTTTAGAAAAACTAGTGGCGCTTCCAAAAGGCATACTTGATAAGAAAGAAGGCCAAGGAAACTTATCAGCCAAGCCTTATGCAAAAAAGAAAATAATTTAAGCAAATTATATTACTAATTCATCACCTTACCATAACTGTCCGATGAAAACATATTAAATATAGCCTTGCCAGAATATAGGGAGGCATCTCTAGCAGATTGTGTTTATTCATACCTCTTATTGTATACAAAATTGGTTTCGTTAGGAAAAAGGTTTCGTTAGGAATAAAGGGGGAAAACCGACGTTAGACCGTATCTGAGACCTAACATACTAAGGTAAGGATTACGAGAATTACTTACGACCTTTAAAGGATAATTGTAGAAATTACCGTCACTAAACTGAGAAATTATAACGTAATCAGTTATGATCCAGAAGCTGATCGGATAAACTCTATAACGCTCACTTCGGTGAGACAACTCATTTAAAATAAGGCGTAGGCGCCGGAGTGAAGTGACAAATTACACCCAAGTTTAGCCTTCAAAGTCATTGATTGACAAACCGTTACTGGATTATTTTGTTAATACTATCTAAATATTGTCGTCGATTTTTCCATTACCGATTTTGTTATCTATGTCAACGCACTCTGTATACCTACATATAACACGCAGAATTAATATTGGTTGCGCACAAACATGTAGGTATATCTTCGGTATACCAATTTTCCTGAACGGACGGAAAATATTTTACTTAGGTGCTTACAATCGTGTATGATTGGATTCAACCGCGCCTGGGAAACTGATTTATTTTCCAATTGGTACTTTTATATTATAAGTACCTAGTGTAATTTTTATCCAAAGGGAATATAATGCTTCAAAGAGAGCATACTATCTGCCTAGGCAGCTCGATATTAACAAGTTAGGTACAAGTAACTTATGCTGGCAAGCACCTGACATGCGCTGAATTTCAATGTGGCACCTTGCAATGCAGACGAGGAAAAGACGTGTTCGATCACATCTGCTTTTTGTGTTTATTTCGCTGATGAAATAATATACCTTTTTTTCAACAAAGTTCGTACCAATAAAATTACTTCTAGGGTCAATATTACATGTAAATTTCTTTACCCAATAAGGATATGAAACAATGTTAAAAGAATTCATATAACAGAGGCAGAAATGAACGATTTTATTGATATCCAAAGTACTGTCTAGTATCCGCGTCACGTAAACCGATTCCGTGGAAGCCCCTATTGTTGTGCTCCTAGAATAGAAGTCTGGAATAAGACTTTAGTTGTTTCTCCTGTTTCACAAATCATAAGCATACTGAGAACATGAATGTCCTTCCTTGTTCAGAAATTTAATTACACTAGAGCCAATTTACTTTCTCTACCCGTAAAAAAACAACATAGAAGCTTACGACATAATATCTTTCACACATACAAGAACGGCGGATGGGTCTAAGTAGCCTTTCATACCAACGTACAAAAACGTTACGCAATATTCTAAAAGCATATTTAAATAATCCCTAATTAAAGCCAAGCAAAATATAAACAAAGCAATCGTGCGATCCCTCGACTTTTCGTTATTAACAGTACCTACCGAGAAATGTTCAAGACGGTAATTTGCATTAGGTTCATTAATTTAGATGAAAATATTTGAAAGGATACAAGTTCACAAAACATATTTTTGTTGGTTTGTATATTACTCATACATTATATATCATATCATATTGGCATATTGTTACTTAATGTGTTTGAACCAATATTATCTAGAAATATTTTTCTCTTAAGAATTTAATGTGGACAACCTCAATTTTTATTACGATTGTAGAGAGTACAAAATATCAGATACATAGAAAAATTAAACGTGATCTAGGTACTGTAATCAAGGTCGGATTCGAACCAGCGTCTCTATCTTGCTGGGATAAATTATAACTATAATGTTACTTAATTTACAAATGAGGGTTTACAGTTTAGTTTGTGAAATATAAGCAATTTACTTTATCTTGGGTAGATAGGTGCTGAGGATGAAAGGGCCACAAGCAGCTGTGATCAGTAGATTAACAATCCTGACTTTTGAAATCGTGAATATTACTTTTTTATCTTTAAAATCAAACCGATGAAATGTAGCAATTTCTTTCGAACACATTGACAGCAGAAAGAGATAAAAAATGTACTGTCTGATTCAAAATTGGAATTCTTATCAACATAAATTTAGTTTATGTACATTACTGCTCATAAATAGGAGTTTAGGGTTGGGGATGACGACTGAGTTAAAATATATAATTCTTTTAGTCCGTCAGTTAGACTATGGAAAAATATGGGACACATATAATAATATGGGACACATGTAATTTTTGGTTTATCAAATCTTTAAAAATCGACAAAGGTACAGATCATCGGACTTCCGGAGTGGGGGCGTGTGACGTCACTTCTAGGTGAATTGTAGGTACCAAAGAGTGAGTGATGTCACTCGAAACTTCTAAGCACTGTATCTTGTCATTTTTTGTTTGTCAAACAAAATAAAAAATACATGTACAATATTTTTTTCATCACACTTGCTCGTAAAGGGTGTTATAACACGCACGCTTCTAGACCAGCTCGAGCCGATTTACCTCCCGTGGGTTATAAAAATCTATAACTCCCACGGGTGGAAAAACTGTATGAAAATCTATAACTCCCGTGGGAGTTATAAGTTTAGTTTTAAAATATAGAACCTACACGTACGTCATTTCAGACTAAGGAGGTTTCAAATCAGCCAAGGCTTATTTCACATCTTCAAAACTTGGCTACAAAACCAATTTTAGTGTATATAAAACTTATATGGTATATTTTACTGTTATTTCAGATTTTTTTGCAATTATTTTAATGCAATTAAATTAATTTAGTTAAAATATTTATTTTGAAAATCGGTACAATCTGGCGGTATTGCCTGTCAAGTTTGATAACTAAACGCAGTTCTTAGCATTATCTGTAGAAGACTATATTGAAAAAGTTGACAGTAAATAATTTGATTTTTGTTTTATTTTTTTCCTCGCAAATGTGATGAAAAACAATGTGTGTGCCACGGGCAGTAAGGGGATTACAAACTCGAGTCATTAAAAGCCCTCCGCCTACGGCGTCGGGCTCCTAATAGACTCTCGTTAGTAATTCCCTTCTTACTACCCTCGGTGCACAATGTACTATTAATACCTAATGTAACTGACGGATCAAACAGTTTTTTTTAGTCGCCTATTGCGCTATATTGATACCAAATGCGGCTGCCCAGATTCTATTACGTCTTTCCCTGACCACGAAGTGGGATTTTCTCCCCGTGTAAAGGGCGTAAGACGCCACTTACGGCCCAGAGTTAAGTAAAAAATATAAATACTATAAGTAACCTGTCTGGTGCGCAAACACATGCCTCTAAATAAACTGTAATTAGGCTCGTTATCGCCCGCGAAATAAACTTATCTACCCATCGAACTTAACAATTTATCTATCACAGATGACTTCCCACAATCCTGACTCTTGTGAAGGAGCCAAGCCAAGGAGACATTAAAAAAACCTGATGATGTCGCGTGACGAACATACAAAAAAGATAAGTACAGTGAGTCATAGAAAACCTCCCTATTTTTGAGACCGCAAAAACACCTATTGTGACATTTTACGACGAGTCTATTCCACTCTTATTTTTCTTATTGTGACCGAATGTCAATACCGATAAAAACACGTGACCCCTGAAAATAACAAATAAATTTCGCACTGGCAAATTGTCACCATCGCTTCATTGGTGTAAGTAAACAAACAACTCGCAAATGGCTCGTACAATTAAAAGTTTGAGAAACTTTGCAAACAGAGTGTACTTAATGAAAAAATGCAACCTACCTTTGAAACCGGCACGCACGTCGCTCACAATTTTCCTTCATTTTGCATTAAGAATTAAAATGATACGCGTAAAGTTTGGCCGTACACATGGCAGGCTCAGCGCGGGACGTCGGCCGAGAAGTGTCGAGTGCGCGCGGTCGCGGTGGTGACTGAGGGTTCTGTTCGAGGGAAGGGTGTCTCGGGCGCCCCTCGCGCCGCGCGGTCCGCGACTCCCCATTGACCAGCGTAATCCTGTATGTCTAGCATAACTGGCAGCGACTTCGTTTCTCGCGCGACTGAGCATCACCTGTCACTGTCACACTATATTGAGTGGAAAGAGATGCGTAGCATTTGTCGCTCGACAAAGAGTCGCGTGTCACAGTTGTGCTAGAGGTACTGGACCCAACTTGTGTCGCGGACTTGCACACTCGGTCACCATAAAACACCGCCAAGGTATTACGATTTTGTACGTCTAGCATAACTGGCCGCGACTTCGTTTCTCGCGCGACAGAGCATCAACTGTCACTGTCACACTATATTGAATGGAAAGAGGTAGGGAGCATTTGACGCGCGACAAAGAGTCGCGTATCACAGTTGTGCTAAAGGTACTGATCTTGTATCCTAAACAAATAATTTCTTCCATATTAACACATTCTCTTTTTCCCAAACATGCAATGAAATGTTAACATTACGTGCCTTATAACAGGCCGCAAAGTAGGTACAGTCAAGGAATTTAATATCCTACCCTTTTCATTGAAATGTTGTTAAGCATTCACGATGCACTAAGATCGAAATTTCTATTTCAGTAATAGCATTTAAATGTCAGTACGTATTATTTGTCACTGCACATTACAGATAACCTCTTTGCGAAGTATTTTGCTCATCTATTTACGAATACGTGTCAGTTGGTGTCAGTGTCAATGGAGAAAATTTTAAAATAATTCCGAATCCGGACTCCGGAAAGTCTACCGCAAACTACGAAAATCTAAATGTTTTTTATCTGCGTTCCTTTCATTCGAATATTGCAAGAGCGAGAAAGATGGACTTTCTTCGAATTTCGATTCCGCGGTTGTCGCCCTTTTTTGGTAGTGCCTTGACGTTTTAAATTTCAGTTCACCATGTCAACGTTGTTAATCTGTTACCTAGTTACTGACACAAAACAATGCGTATGATATGTCAAAGTAACGTCGTACTCTAGCTAGCTCTTATGATGACAGTATGCTATACGATATTGGACCTTAGGTGGGTTGGAAATTAAATTCCTTGACTGTACCTCGTTTCCGATGCAGCTAGACTTTCATACAACATTTCCGGCCTAGGCCTGCAAGATGTTTATTTTTTAATTTCCATTCCACATTTATTTGTGTCACAGCACCATTGAAATCAAGAAGTATCCTAATTTCAATAGAGAAGATGGTTTGTCTCTACCACCTGCCTGGGATCCTGTATTACATCTCATCAAGGGACGAGCGAGACACAGCACTGTAAAACCTTAACACTGAACGGTGTTTGTTTCTTCTAAAAATAGCATACCTAGAGTCTTTTTGTTTAAAATATGTCCTTTTTGCATAAGGCAAGGCTGATAAGTTTTCTTGGCGTCTTTTTTCTTATCCAGTATGCCTTTTGGAAGCGCCGCTAGTTTCTAAGGTTAGGATAGTAAGCCCTTCTGGCATGTGTGTGAACGTCTTTACACATTAGGCCCGTCTGGCAACATTAAACTTTTTCTGTTTTGTTTTACCAAAAATAGCGTACCTAGAGTCTTTTGCTTAAATTATTTTCTTTTTTGCATAAGGCGTGGCTGATAAGTTTCCTTGGCCTTGTTTCTTATCAAGTATGCCTTTTGGAAGCGCCGCTAGTTTTTCTAAAGTTAGGTTTTTAAGCCCTTCTTGCATGTGTGTGAACATCTTTACACATTAGGCCCATCTGGCAACACTAATATTGAATTTGTATTTTTTAAAGTGGGTAGGTTTGCACAACAGTAATTTTGACAGAGGAAATTTATGATTTTCTCAGTCTACCCACGACCACGAACGCTGAAAAGGGTTACGAAACGTCGGGACTTAAAATGTAGTAATATACGCGATTTAATCCGTTTAAATTGTTTTATTACTATGAGTGATAATCGCGGAAACCGAAGACAATATTAAAAAAAGGTACCTATTGTCAACTTCACTTCTTTCCCTTACAGCATAGAATTATACGGGTGTGTATTCAGTTCTGAAAAAATATAGCTTTAACAGTTTCACTAGGTAGGCTAACCTACACCAAACTACATAGTAAAACTAGGTAAGACATGGGTTTTGGGTTTATATTTAGGTATAACAACATTCAACAATTCAATAATATTCATATTACTGCGTTGCTGAAATTTATTTCTCACACCCTTAGAGCGGCCGCACATTGGGCCACTAATGGCGTGGCGGGCACTAAATGCGGCCACAAGTAGCGAGCGCTTGCTACTCTCGCAGGCCCATAGGCCCGAACGCCTGGCCCCTATTTCACCACGCTGACAACTGTCAGTGACATATGTCGGTTTACAATTCGACAATTGTCGACTAACAATTGTCAGTGACAGGTGACAAGTCGACATATTCGCAAATTTATTTGTATAGAAAATGTCAGCGTTGACAATTATCCGTTTCACAAACATTTTATTGTATGGCGAAATTCGTAATTGTCTTCAATTGTAGTTTAAGAGTGACAGGCAATTTCTTACCATTGTCGCTGCCTTTTTTTATGACATTTATGTTGTGAAACAACATAATTTTTTACAAGTCGTCATATTTCTACAATTGTCTGTAATTCTTGACATGAGGTTAGAGCTGTGTCAGGCTTTTGTGACAATTTTAGTGTTTCGTGGTTAACTTACGCAGAAAATGGCTTTCCTCTGTGAAAGTAGCAGCGGCGATGGTGATAATGATATTGGTGAAAATGCTTACATAGGAAAATATAGATTCCAAATATTTTTTCTTTTAATATTACGATTTTACATTCAAGGCAAAATTTCATGTCGCTAAAATTAGCGAATTATAATTATTTGGTAAATATAAATGGTGAACTTCTAGATCACCTACCTACACAAAATAGAGCTTTGACATCTTGTTAACAAATTCATGCATATACGAATACCGTTACCTAAATGTAAAAACTAGGTAACCCTTTCCCACAAACTCCATTTCTAATATTTAATCATCATTAGCCTATATAATTATGTTCCGCTGCTGGGCATAGGCCTACTCCCATTGATGAGAGTGAATGGGCTGTAGTCCCCAAGTTGTCCCAGTGCGGGTACTTCACATACACCTTTGAATTTCTTTATATACATTTGCAAGTTTCCTCTCGATGTTTTTCCTTCGCCGAAAAGCTAAGCGCTATATTAACCGAGTAGTTCCAACATATGCCTTTCAAGCGGAAGTTTTTTAATTTTTATTGGGCTACCCCACTCTACTATAATAATGAATACTATAAAACTGCCGTCCTAGTCTAAAAGGCGACTTTTTACTATGAACTTTCATAGCAAAAAGTCGCCTTTTAGACTAGGACGGTAGAAAAAGCATAAAATAATTCGAATCGTTCGGTTCACTATACAAATAATAAGAAGGTTAACAATGAAAGTTAACATCATAATCATAAATTTTGACTGAACTGTGATTAATTTCATGACTTGATATACCTATTTGGCGCGATACAACATGAGAAGTCTCAAAAGGCAAAAAAGGAAATACTTTTAATTAATTCTAGTTTCGTAGGTGCATCAACAGCCGATTGCATGCTTTTGTGGCTTTTTGGGATTTCTCATGTTGTTTTGCGCAGACAAAATGTATCAAACTATTTCAACAACATTAAATGTCATAAAGTGTTTACCTTCTTCTTGTTTGTATGTAGGTACGTCACGATACGTCATTCGTATCGGTCGGTTTTTCATATAAATAAAAACCAGCCAAGTCTGCACTTGGCCGGATTCGCACACGAAGATTTTCGTACGGCCTTCGAGCAAAAACGAAAAACATGTTTCTTGTACAGTCAAGGAATTTAATTTCCTACCCGTTTCATTGAAATGTTGTTAAGCATTCACGATGCATTAAGGTCGAAATTTCTATTTCAGTAATAGTATTTAAATGTCAATACGTATTATTTGTCACTGCACATTACAGATAACCTCTTTGCGAAGTCATTTGTTCATCTAATAGGCTACTTGATGACAGTTCAAATCAGCTTATTTTTATGAAATGTCAAAACGCTCCGAAAGTATCCAGTTTAGTATGAAATACTATCTTGTGACGTCATGCTCAACATGGTGCCTTATTTTTAGTTTTCGTCATTGTAAAATCGTTGATGGCACAAAAATAAGTTTGAATGGTTATATCCGGGCTGTTTATGGAAGCGTAATTTGCTGGTTAGAGTTCATGAATTTATTTTGATTGTTGTCAAATACCCTATTACGAATACGTGTCAGTTGGTGTCAGTGACAATCGAGAAAATTTTAAAATAATTCCGAATCCAGACTCCCGAAAGTCTACCGCAAACCTCGATAGTCTAAATTTCGTTATCTAGGTTCCTTTCATTCGAATATTGCAGGAGCGAGAAAGATGGACTTTCTTCAAATTTCGATTCCGCGGTTGTCATCCTTTTTTGGCAGTGCCTTGACGTTCCAAATTTCAGTTCACAATGTCAACGTTGTTAATCTGTTACCTAGTTACTGACACAAAACAATGACCAACTAGAATGTCCTTAGGTCTTGTAATTTTGTAATGGTCTGTGCCTGGCAGTTTTCGACATACGGTTCAATTGTAAAATCTTGTGAAACAAAAATAATCACGACTTTTTGACAAATGTCACTGTTTTTGTGACAATTGTCGCACCTGTCGGGGTGGTGAAATATCGCTTGTAAAATGTCAAAACTTGTGAAACAACAATAATCACGAATTCTTGACAATTGTCACCTTTTTGTGACAATTGTCGCACCTGTCGGCGTGGTGAAATAGGGGCCTGGTGTGCGCCGGTGCCATACAAAAATTATAAAACTGGCCAAGAGCATGTCGGACCATGCTCAGTGTAGGGTTCCATAGCCGTAAGTATAAGGTAAAAAATACGATGTTAAAAAAGTATAACAACAAAAGAGCGTATCTTCATAGCAATTACGTCCTTTTGTTGAGAAGCGCAGTTTATCAGCAATAACTCAAAAACGGTTAATTCAATCTTGTTGAAAATAATTTTCGTGGAAAGTATTAATTAAGCGTTACCTTCGTGATTTTTTTCATATTTTTCGGACACACGGTTTAGAAGATAGAGGGGGGGGGACACAATTTACGCAACTTTCGGACTGATTATTTCCAAATATATTCACTTAATCAAAAACATTACTTAGAAACCTTATAGTGTTTTTTAAAGAGCTGTCGAACTATATACCACACGTTGATATTTGCCGAAATTTATTTTTTTAGCTTCTGTAACATGTATGGAGTGCCCCCCTAAAAATATTTATTTTAGTTGTTTAACTACCAAACTAAGTAGCGGCTCATACAAGACACCTATATTCCAAATTTCATCAATATCCATGATGTAGTTTTTGAGTAAAATGCCTGTGACATACGGACAGACGGACAGACGGACGGACGGACACGACGAAACTATAAGGGTTCCGTTTTTGCCATTTTGGCTACGGAACCCTAAAAAAACATCGACCGCAGCTTGTGGCCGCTACTATTTAGTGGCCCAATGTGCGGAGGTTCTTATTAGTACTTGATTATGGAGTAGATCTTAACCTACGTCCCAGGTCAGCCAGTGCCAGTAGTACCCTGATATCGTCCCTTTACTTTCTCAACCTCGTATCTAATCGAATAGTTTCATAGAAAAAGCATCTGTGTTACGAGTAGAAAAGTGTGATTTTTCTATGAAACTATCCGAGTGGATACGAGGTTGAGAAAGTAAAGGGACGATATTTACTATGAACTCGAAAAAGCCATTGTTTCGCTATCCTAACTTAATACAATCTTGCAAGCAGGAAAGCTATCCGCGGCTACGAGGGACTTTTAGCTGAGCGAATGAGCGCTTAAGTAAGCGCATGGACCAGCCGGGATCGGTTGAATCAGTTCAAGCTATTGTTTTTGTGTGTATAGTAATCGAACTAATGGGAGTTTTAACTGTCGGTTCTCTAACCCTAGCTCAGCTAAGAAAACTCCGGCAAGAAACTTAGCTGAACCGGGTTCGTGTCGAATTGATTATACATTATTATCAACTTTGATGTGTAATATAACTTGTACCTGAGTACCACCTTAAACAAAATTCGCTCATTTTTGAAAAGATAGAAAGTGTATTTAAATGTTATAGTAACACCTTATCTTATCTCATAAGTTCTGTACGTTTGTACCTACACTGTACTGTGTGTAATGAATAAAAGATAAAGAGATCGTACGGAGCAAGCTGTGTCTGCTGCCGCTGATTAGCTATCACACGGGCACCAGTCAAGCCCAGACTATCCCGCGATTTGCAGGGATTTCCCTTTGATAAGCTTTGCATTTTCTTGTAATTTTATCTTATTAATGTACGTGTATCATCAGTAACGGAATATTCTCGGTCAGCGTTGGCTTACATCGAGTAAGTCACCAAGAGCTTTGGTCAAGTTATATTGAAATATTACACACATTGGTGAATCTTATTTATGTCACACCTGGCCAGAAAGCGGCTTTTTCCGTACGCGTAGCGACGTAAAATTATTTACACAATACAGGAGGTAATAAAGAAAGCCCTCGATCGCATATTTAAGTCCCTCGCTTGCAGCTCGGGCAGCAAACATCTGCGATCTTGGCCTTTCCTTATTTTACTACCCTGGTTGTGAAATGTACTATTAATCTATCAAGCCGAATCTGCGCACAAAGAGTTTAGATTCTGATAGAGAAATTAAATACTCTCAAATTATTCAGTTTTTGTAAGGTATAGAAAAAGCGTATGACTCAAGCTGTGTGGATCTTCTTCTAACAATCTTTGTTGGGAGACTTTTCTTGTGTACCAGCGAAAGAAAGCTATAAGTAAAAATAAAACAAAAATCTGTTAAGTTTCCCGGTCTGCAATATAACTAACCTTCCGTGTGTGAAAAGGGTGCTTTGCTTATTCGGTGTAATTGTATTTCTTCCGAATTCAAAGAATGCCTCGTTTTTAGTGATGCCGAGCTTGTAAGTTACCAAAGTGAAACTTTCACTTAAATTTCATATAAGTTCCTCTAGTATTCAGGCGTAAATTTAGTATATTTTACAATAAACAACAATGTTCTCATCACACCATTTCAACCCTCACAACTTTTTCCTTTAAGTATTGTGATTTCTACCACTACTACCTACTTTTAACATACTTAATATGTAATATAATCACAAAATTAAAAATCTTAAAATAACCGACTTTCAGTGAACCTATTTTTATATGAACAAGTCCCAAATTGCCGTATAAGTGCCTGTTATATTCGACGAGTTCCCTCGGTTTCTCCAAGATCCCATCATCAGATCTTGATTTGGTTAGACCACTCTGGAGGACCACTCCCTTTCAAACAAAAAAAAAACAATTTTCCAACTCGGTCCAGCCGTCTTCGTGTAATCGCTTAACAAACGTAAAAAATTAAAACCGTCCTTCTTTTGTGGAAGTCGGTTAATAACGGACTTCAAATGAAGGGATTCAATAAGAAATGCACAATTCACTATGAAAAATATACCCAAATCGCTATATGTGTGCCTATAATATTTGAAGAGTTCCCTCGATTTCTTCAAGATCCCATCATCAGATTCTGAACCCTTTCAAACAAAAAATAATTTTCCTAATCGGTCCAGCCGTCTTGGAGTAATCGCGTAACAAACATCCAAAAAAAACCATACAGACGAATTGAGAACCGTCCTTCTTTAGAAAGTCGATTAAAAACAACAGGTAGGTACCTACATACTTGATGAGATTTTCTTCACATAGCCGTAAATGTCATACTTGACTGATGGGCGTCGCGGAAACTCATTGGACACTTCTACGGTTGGGCGCAATATTATTGCTGGTATAAGTTTGGTCAATTTTATCAATGGCAGTATTTATCTTTGGAGATTTTTATGGTTGGGCAGTACTTATGTTGGTAACGTTTAAGTTCGGGCAATTATGTCATTAGCCAAATGTCTATAAATAATAATAGATGCCTTTGGACTTTCGTCTCTTTGGACATTAGTCATGCTAAGGGTTATTTATTGCTGTCTCAAAACTGTTAGCGATGATTTTATATCGGGATCAAGAGCATACCAAATATGGGCAAGGACGCGGATTTTTACGTTTCAAATTTCCCATGCTGATTAAATAAAACGGGTTTAAAAACAATTTTATTATATTAAGCAATAAAATGTTCCAGGGTCGCGATTGAAATAATTAATTTAAACCCTTTAAATATATTAATAAAATATAAAACCGTCCAAAACGTAACGAAAGTTGATAATTTTTTTCGACCGTACTTTTAAACCCCTGTTATTTTCATGATATTTAACTTCTCATGATCATGTTTGAAACAAAACTGTATTATGTAAAACGGGTTCAGGATGCTTTTGGGACTGCCGCGTCAGGAATGTTTGCACGGGCGAGAACTGACGATTTCTATGCAGTCATGCGCAAAAAAACAGCGTCGTTGATCAGCAGACTGTGTGCCACTCCCAACAACATCCTGTCCACCATTGCAAGCTGGTACGACACGCAAATACTGCGCCACTCCATGGAGTTACTTGTAAGTGGTAGATCACATGCCTGCAATAGGTACAGGTGTTTGTGTTTTTGTACTCTGGGAACTCGTAATCTAGTAGAGTAATGCCAAAGAGAAAAAAAAATCTCGTCACTTTCTTCACAAATGGCAGTCAAAGTTGACTCGGACAGGATTTTGCAAAATAACGTCTAAAGTGCTGTGATTTGAACAGCAGTGATTATTTTTAAAACGCGTGTTTTTTCATACTATCGGTTAATGTTTTTCAGGCAGGTGCAATGCATTACTATATTATAAATGTCGTTATTTCACCATGAAAATCATTGCTTTTTTCACAAATAAGTCTGTATACGATTAATAACATACATAAAAATAACATACGTATACACATCATTATAATATATCTGTACGATCAAGACATGAATGTACCATTATATTTGTGTGCCACAAAAGTTTTACAGTGTTTTATATAAGTCTCATCTCCACTATATTTTAATGGAACCCTCTGATCAGCAAGTTCTGTATTTATCTGTACTTAATCGTAAACGTAGCTGACTGTGATCGTAAAGGTCATTTGTCCCTGAATTTTTGTACTTGTAGTTAAAGAAATATTGCACGTCAAATTTCCTTAGTTTTGTCACTGACTCTCTGACTGTTGATCATCATAATTCTAAGGTACTTCCAGCAGACCCACAAGCTCCAAATTTTAAACATAATTTGTTTTTAGCCTATCAAGTCATGCAAAACCTTAAAATATTGCAATTTCAAACACCGTTCAAAGATATACGGACTACATAAGTAAGTTTGTAAACCTATACAAATACATGGGATTACAAATTTACTTTTGTAGTTCAAATGGGAAATAGAATGGATTGGAATGTAATAAATAAAGTGAGACCACTTACAAAAATAAATCAGATCCCATCAAAAACATTTCATGTATTACGGTGTCCACAGAACTCGATTTCCACCGACTTGCCTATTATTTAACCGTGAAGGAACGCATTTTATATTTCTCAAATAAAGAATCCTCTACGGGTAAATAATAGACAAGTCGGTGGAAATCGAGTTCTGTGGCCAAACCCCCCGGTACTGACTTGGTTTAACATTACATCTCATCTCAATTTTTTTTCGTTTTATAAGAACTGCGTTGCGAGACTTGCATCTTTTTACATGTAATATTTTTGAAGGGATTAGTATAAATCAACACGCGTACAGTCGCCATCAGATATATCTGAGCTGTCAGTGTACTCATAAATATCTGAACACAGCTCTATTTTCATAGCATTAGAGCCGTGTTCAGATATTTATGAGTACACTGACAGCTCAGATATATCTGATGGCGACTGTACTTCAACCATAATTTAAACATTCAGCATTCTCTTTTAAATTATTTGAAAAAAGTGCTGGTTCTGTGTTCACAAATCGCACCGTTAGTAATAAAGCAGCCTAATTCAATTTTTTAACAATTGAGTTATAGTACATTACACAGCTAGGGTGGTAATACAAAGAAAGCCCGAGCTGCAAGCGAAGGACGTAAATATGCGATCGAGGGCTTTCTTTATTACCGCCCGTGTTGTGTACATCATTTTATGTCTACACTTGGCCAGAAAACCGTACGCGCAGCGTGCGGAAAAAGCCACTTTATGGCCAGGTGTGGCATAAAAACCTTTTTACTTAAGTCGTTTTAGGATTGAAACAGATTTTTTATTACCAGGTCGGTTTTTTAATAACGGTGCGAAATATTATGCATCAGTGTTTAGGAAAGAAAATATTTCCCTATTATATTTAGTTATTGTATTTACTAAAGAGAAAAGACAAACATAATTATGTAGGAACTTTCTCATTCTTATTCGTTACAAGACTGTAAGACATATGTTACATAAAGATAAGTGATAGGTACTCATTTTGTTAAAGGCTTTGGGTTTTTGCGGTAATCTTCTGCCTAAGTCAATCTCAGCTATTTCTGAAAGCACCCTTGCTTTCAGCTAGTTAATAATGTATAAATGATAGTTGAATTTCAATGGGTTCATAAGAATACGTTTTATTTTTCTTTTTAGGGTTCCGTACCAAAATGGTAAAAAAAACCCTATGGTGCGACTCTGTCTGTCTGTCCGTCTGTCACAGCAAGATACCTCAGAATCTACTGATGATATCGACTTGAAATTTGGAAACTATCCTTGAGGCGATAAGATATTTTTCCAGACTTTTTTGAAAGTTTACGGGGGTCCCCTCGGCAAACGCAACCACTCCGAGGTGCCAGACCTTGAGATTTGTGACTGGAAGTAGACCGAAATAAGGGAGAAACAGAGCATTTTCATGAGGAAATCAGATGAACATTTCGCCCGTGCCTCCTAGACCATAAACGCTTTTTGCTAAAATTATTTTTTTTTTGCTTTTTGAGTGTTGTCATGTAATTTTGCGCCAGCTATAAAATAAAACGCATTAGAAGCAAACGATGACTCATTTTTGGTTTGTATTGAGAACCAGCCGACTCCAATCACCTTAATATTTAGCAACATTAAATGGGGTTAATATAACTGCCAAATTCTCACTCAAGATGTCGGTAAATATTAAATGTCCCAAAAGAAATTTAAACAAATATAAGATACTTTTCACCCAAAAAGTACGAAGCGAAAAAAGCAGCTTATGGGAAGTTCTAACACCGTTTCGACTGCTTTCGCTTTCCTGATCGCATTATTAACCCTTTGTAAGTTCGGATTACCATTTTTTATTGTTTTTTTGTGTTTTTTTTGTTATGTATAACAGACATAATTAATCAAGCAGATAACAATTTAGGCATGCACTTAGGTACTTCCTAAAACGCTCTCACCGAGACATGCATACCTACCTAATGTGTACCTACGTAGTATAAATATAACAATCAAATTAAATACAATGCAATGTCCACAAATACATTGTTTTGTCATTTTATAATCCGTGAAGCTAAGAAAATTGTGAATCTATATTTCTTTGTGATAAGTTTTCATAATTGAATTAGATAATCGGCGTTGAAAATATTAATTTTTACTACAGGAAACTACGTACGTACCTTATTACGGGAACTTCTCAAATATTATATGCCCCTATAGCTAACCTCTAGCTATACCTACCTATATCTACACATGTTTTCCACGCACGGTTTGGAACTTCAGACTCTTTTTAGGGTTCCGTACCTCAAAAAGAAAAAACGGAACCCTGATAAGATCACTTTGTTGTCCGTCTGTCCGTCCGGCTGCCTGTCCGTCTGTCAAGACCCTTTATCTCGGGAACGCGTGGAGGTATAAAGTTGAAAATAAAACCATATACTCAGATCTACGTTCCCTTGAAGCCGTGAAAAAATCAAACTTCTAAGTTAACGTAAAAAAAACACATGGCCGTTTATTCCGCTAAAAACGTACATTTCTACTCTCTCAAGGAAACCAAATTTTATAGGGTTTTATCTGCTGACCTAGAACAATGAAATTTGGCAAGTAATACCGTCGTATATTACATTACAATAAGTAAAGGGAAAAATCTGAAAACTATACATTTGTAATTAACACATAAAAAATGTAGTTTTTTTTAAATTATTTGTTAGGGTGCCCCAGAAAGCAAAAACCCATACAAACTTTGAAGCCAAGTCGGCACGGGTTCCCATCATCACAGAACTGAAATTTTATATACCATAATATTTTAGTAGTTGCAACTTTTTAGAGGCTATTCATTACAAAAAAAATCTTGGCCATACACAAAAATATTTTTTTACTTATTTTGTAATTCTTACCCCTCAAATATTTTTAAACTACTCAAATATACTGGTATATAAAAATTACAGCTCTCTGTGATGATGGGAATGCGTGCCGACTTGGCTTGAAAGTTTGTATGGAGATTTGCTTTCTGGGACACCCTAGTATTTGTACGGAACCCTCAGTGGGCGAGTCCGACTCGCACTTATCCCCTTTTTTTAAGTCGGTTACTTACATTTGTTAACATTTGGATTCAGACATTGTAACCGTACAGTGCTGTATTAGCACACAAATAGGCCTAGTTACTAAAATATTCAATCACAGCAGACTAGCGGACAAAACGGAACGTACTTCCAATATAATTTGAATTCCAGTCATATTTCTTTTGCGCAACATTCATTCATTGTTATTCGGAGGCAATAATATATTGTTAATATGTTATACTCGTATCTATAACATTAACACACAGTTAAGTACACATAATTCGCTTGGGCGGGAAACTTAGGAGACATAATTATTGTGGACACTAATTAAAAGTTAGTTTAGGTTGAATAAATTTGAGCTCGATTGTTAAGAATATTTCTGGAACGAAATAAGACAAAATTATTAAATAAATCGGCATTACGTTATTGATTTGACCCGCCAATTCCCAGTATGACCTCCAGCACGACTAGCACACAACGTTAGTTGTTACACTTACACGCCCTGTTGTTGTTTTTATGACTCACGGACAATGAATTCGGGTCATTTTAGATATAATTGTTCATAGAAAATGACCCGAATTCATTGTCCGTGAGTGTAGCATTTACCCGCGTTGTTCCCGTTACTGTTTACCGTGATATTATTATAAAGTATCCTATGTTCCAATCCAGGTCTACTTACATGCAAAATTTCAGCTCAATCCATCCAGTTGTTACCCCGTTATTTAGTAACAAACATCCAAACATCTTCACACACTTTCACATTTATAGTATTAGTAGTGTCCGTCAAGATAGCGTACACCGTAAAGATATTCAGAATCTGATGCAGCCAATAAATAGTACCCAAATAGTACCGACGAAATACATAGGTGAAAAAAATAGTACCCTTAAACTTTTCGAAATATAAGGCCTGTTCACGGTGTACGCTACCGGGCGTCAAGCTGGCGTACACCGTTTGTATCTCTGGAACGGCTTTGTTTTTGGAAACGATTTATATCTCAGAAAATAGTACCCAAATAGTACCCTAGGGCCCTAAAATTTTATTTCTCTAGCTATCGTAGAAGCCGAGATATTCCATAACTTAACGGTGTACAAAATTTCACACCGTCAAGCTGGCGTACCCGGGAATTTCTTATAGAAAGAGCTCACTATATCTCGGCTTCTACGATAGCTAGAGAAATAAAATTTTAGGGCCCTAGGGTACTATTTGGGTACTATTTTTTGAGATATAAAGCGTTTCCAAAAACAAAGCCTTTCCTGAGATACAAACGGTGTACGCCAGCTTGACGCCGGTAGCGTACACCGTGAACAGGCCTTATATTTCGAAAAGTTTAAGGGTACTATTTTTTTCACCTAGGTATTTCGTCGGTACTATTTGGGTACTATTTATTGGCTGCATCAGATTCTGAATATCTTTACGGTGTACGCTATCTTGACGGACACTATTAGTAGGATGTCTAGTCTATGTAATAAAAACGGTCAAGTGCGAATCGGAATCGCGCACCGAAGAGTTCACATTTTCAAGATAAACTGTATGGTGGGACAAACTTAACTATGCCGTTGGAAAACTGTTATCCCCAAACATCGACATAGGCCGCGGTTAATTTAGTAAACCTAACCACTACCAACCACCACCACCACCACTAGTAAGTAAGATATAACCTTTAACGTGTGCTCACTCAGTTCTCACAAACTACCAACGAAATCAGGGAATGTATTCATTTAACAATAATATTTATATACGATTTTTTAGTAAAACCTGTGCTAACTTAAAAATTTCTTATGCTCACTCAATCCGCACACTTTCGAAAACCCGATTTCTAATGAAAAAACTGAAGATTGAAACTGCTATATATGTGTATAGTTTAGTAAAACTAATCTGGGAATTTGTAAAATACAAAACGAACCACTAACGTGGCAGGTTTTTGGATAATAAATGTTATATCTTTTGATTTATCTTTTTACAAATGCAGAGATTTAGTTTTACAATTGTTTTAGAACTTTTACTAAATGAACAGGATGTTTTTTTTTATTTCAGAAGGGTGCTCACTCAATCCACACGCACACATTTTTAATACAATTTGAAATCGATAGCAGCAGTAGTTCCTGGGATATCTGGCTGTAACAGACGAACAGACAGATATACAAAGTCGCACTATGAGGGTTCCTTTAAAACCATTTTGGTATGGAACGCTAAATAAAATCTAAACCTTGCCACTTCCATGCCTAACGTTTTAGGATATAAAAATAATCCAAAATGTCTTATTGTATGTATCACGCAAGGTTTTTCACAGAATATGTTTCAAATAATCTTTATTGTTATATTTTTATTTCCATTAATATTGTTTCAAAACATTCATTTTTATTTCAGTCGATACATCCACAAAAATACTTAAAGGTCTCATCAATAAAGGTTTACGTCTAAAGTCTGTAGGTGTAAACAAAACAATACAGCAACTTGTCTCAAAGTGACTAGGTAGTTTAAGGCTTTACACAAAGACATCAATTTTATAAATAAACAAAGACTAGACCCATGGAGCGAATTGCTGATGCTATTTGTCTCTCCAGCCGCGTGTTGCCGCCTTACAAGGTAAACTTTGCTTTTGTGAATCAACAAACCTCTCCTTTCCATTAAGTTATATTCTAGTGACCATCCGTTTTGTCGTCTCTTACCCCTTACAGCACAAAAATTGTTTTTGGATTTTTAATTTAGGTATAATTGCATTTTTAGCTAACTTAAACCACATAGAAACTGACTGACTCAGTCCCAGTCGAGTCAATTTAGAAAATGTACTTTTCACCTCCGCAGCTCAAACGAGCACAGAACAGAGCAGAAAACAGTCACAAAAATGTGCATCTATAGCCAATGCCAATAGCATTTTAAACTTTAAACAGTGCCTACTGTTTAAAGTTTAAAATGCCATAAATTGTAATTTTCCTGACTAAGTTCAACTATAAAATTGGAAATATCCGTCCATAAACTTCATATCAATTGGCCCTTTCTCTTCTAATCTTCATTACCCACGGAAAGTTAATTACGATTATTAAAACTAAAAACAAAACGCCGATTTTGTATTTTACAAAAAAGTACGCTGCTGTAGCAGGGCAAATAATCGGATCTGCAGAAATGGAGAACGAAATACGCAGCACTATCTCACTTCGGAACTGAAATCAACGCACGTAGAAAAATAATACGGTAATGCTAACGAAAACCAATCGTCAAAAGGTAGAGGTTCCTAATCCATTCGTTTAGAGTTAAGTCCACATACGGTGCTAAATTTCTTGCCCGATCGCTCACTGGCGCAGGTGCCTGGCCTATAAATTCTAACACGCCGGTATTTCGCTCCTTCGTCTATGGAATTTCCTCTGGTTCCTAATTTTGCCATTACGGTTGGGTCCTAAGCCATACCGTTAGCTCTGGAAATATTATAACCTTCCCGAAGTAATATGACGAGATAAGTGCACACCTATTGATAGGGGTTGAAGTATCGCGTAAAATGATAAGAATTTATTATACCTACGTACCGACGTCGTTTACCAGCACGCTATTTGTTGGGTTATATTGTATTACATAAAAGTAAATCGTCAATAGCTGAGTGAAGAATATAGGAGCAAAAACGAGGACGGTGCATAAAAAGTAAAAACTGATTTATCTTCATACAATAGGTAAACATAAGTAGGTGCCTTTCAGTGGTGTGGCGTCCAAAGAACTCGATTCCAACCGGCTTGCTTAATATCAGGCATTTTGAGCACCTTATTCTACAGATCTAATGGAAAATGTATGCCAAATCTGCACCGGCTTGCCCAAGGATATATTTTTACGCCACGCCACTGGTACCTATATAGTATATACTTAGGTAGGCTGGTTTATTACTAACGGTGCGATTTATTGTAAGTAATATGTACACAATAGGTATAGAAACACTATAGAACCTCTCTCCTGATATTAATTGTAGCAACATTGTTTAAATCTTAATTAATAATTATCGTAATACTATCTTACGGCAATTAGCCGATACCATGCATTATAATCCTGAAACAATAATCGCATCAACGGACATCTTAAATACGTAAATAGTAATTTGCAGTTACACTGGTGTAATACCTTACCTATACAAGCTACATACACTACATAAGCGGTCGGCAACCTTTTAGCAGCCAAGGGCCACATAGTAGGTAACGAAATTGGCGCGGGCCGCACTTTGTTAGTAATTTGTGAATTGTTCTGAATATAACGACCTTTACATACAAAATAGCCAGGGAGGCTCGCGGGCCACAAATGAGCTGTTCGCGGGCCGCATGCAGCCCGCGGGCCGCGGGTTGCCGACCGCTGCACTACATACTCGTATTTAAGTAATGAACAATGCCAATTTCCACACTAGCGTTATGGAGTAAGTTATTTTACCTACTAATTAAATTAGATCAGAATTACTGTATTTGGGTGTGTATGTGTAATGGTCGACAACAAAATTTGATATAACAACATTTGATATAATTTCATTTCTCTTAAATAAACGCTTGGTGTAATATTTAAATGTATATTTTTATTTTGTATAATTATCGTTTGGAATAGCACTTATTTCTTATAACCATTATATGATATAATGCTCATTTTATACACAAATCATATTATATAACTATCAAGTGGTACATATTTTTTTATTACCACATATTTAAATATTTTTTTATATAACACAAATCGAACTAGTCCCATAGTAAGCTCAATAAGGCTTGTATTATGGATACTAGACGACGATGTATTTAATAGATACAAATACTTAAATACATAGAAAACATCCAAGACTCAGAAACAAAAATAATCACACAAATAATATTTGCTCTTACCTGGATTCGAACCCTGGACCGTTAGCTTCGTGGGCAGAGTCACTAACCACTAGGCTAAACCGGTCGTCAGAATTGTAACGCCGGAGACGTTTTTAAGCCGGATATTGGTAGGGGTGTTTTTTTACGTCGAAAATTATTTCTTCTGTTATTTATACTTAACACAAGTCCAAATGTAGTGGTTTTTGATAGCAGTTCGTTTTTGTTAGGTGTCGCAGTTCAAACGTAACCTAACCTAATTTTTTTTAATGAACCTTTGGTTTATGTTTTTTTTAATGCATCATTCGCCCCTCGAGCCCTCCTTGTGGGGGGCTCCGCCGCCCCGTCCCCCCTTTTTCTTCTGTGCCCTTATAATTTACCTTATCCTTATCCTAGTTTTTCATAGCAGTTCGTTTTGTTGGAGGACGCAGTTCAAACCTAACCTAACCTACTTTTCTGGCAGCAGGTCGTTTTGTGTTGGAGTTGCAGTTCTAACCTAACCTACTTTTGTGGTAGTAGCTCGTTTTGTGTAGGGGTCGCAGTTCTAACCTAACCTAAACTACTTTTCTGGTAGCAGTTCGTTTTGTGATATTGTCCCTAATATCTATTATACCTATGAACAATGATTATACCAATTGTATTTTAGATGAAATTAACGTTATACCATAAGTTCATTATAGGAAAAATGCATTATACTAAAATAATGTTATATTAAGTGTTATATCAAATGATCATTATAATAAATGATAATTATATATCATGTGTAAATATATTAAGTGTTGTTATATCATTCAATAATTATATCAAATGAGCGTTATTGTGACTAATATTATAACAAAAAAATTATTGGCACCGTTCGCACCCAGTTTATTTATGCACGTATGTGTGATAGACGATGTTATTGCTAGTAAATAATAAATAGTTTTTTTTTTATAAAAAAAAAATACTTTTCATATAAAATAAATCAATGTTTTGTTGATGACCATTTTAAAAGACACTTGAGTTATAGCTTGGCAACTTCGTTGGTGACACTCCCATGGTCCGCGCGGGGGGCGGGGAACGCAAAGACTTCAACATTATACTGGGTTATAGAGAGGCAACTAGGCCAAATTTCTAACCATCGTACTTGTGCTGCCATCTATCCCTCATTACAGGTCAACAAATATACATATATAAATCGATGGCAAAAAGGGGGTTTCTAAGTTTCCGCTTTATATATATATATATATATATATATATATATATATATATATATATATATATATATACGTCGCTGGGAAATGGCCAAAACCGAGATTTGATCAAATCTCTAAGGGATATGACCTAATCACGCAGGATGTTAAAATGGCGAATCCATTTTAACATTAGCCTAGAAAAAATCAGTAAGTTGATCAAAACCCTGAGTCTGTTTAGTGAAATGACAAAATAAGCCAAAAAAGCAACTCGTTTTTTCATTTCACTAGACACGTTTAGTGATTTGGTCAAATCTCTGATCTGGTTCAGTGAAATGACGTAAACATGACAGGTCGACGAAAGAAATTTCTCTGATACAAGCGGTTTTTCCCTATGAAATAAATGAATTGTTTAGAACATACAACGGAGTAATTAATGCTCAATTTGACGTTAAATAATGGAAAATACTGACCTCGCCAAATGAAGTTTTCCAACATTTGAATTTTTTTTCTGATTTGATTGATGTCAACCTGCACCGAGACCGAGAGTAGAATTTTAAACCTGAACCGACTTGACCGACTAGTGTTGCCATGACAAAACAATTAATAATATATCGAGTGGTTAAATTTGATTTTCTGAACTTCAGGTTTAAATAAGTATTTTAATTCACAAGATTTTTATATATATTACCTGTTAGGTATATATATTGTTTATTTAACATTACATTACATTCACATAATTTCGTATATTAAAAAAAAAGCCCAAGTGGTTTTTGTAATGTAAGATAGATGGCAGTCAAAGCAAAGCGGTCCAGTTCTTTTCTATTGAGTTACCAAGGCATGGCTCTTATCAGGTGGTCCCCGCTGCGCGTGCACTTAAAAACACCCCCGCCCCCTTCGCCCGCGGACCATGGGAGTGTCACGAACGAAATTGCCAAGCTATACTTAGTCAAACACCCCTTTGGTAAAAAAGTTTGGAGACCTCTGATGTTGAACATTGTTGTAAAGGCCGGGTAGGAAGCAATAGATAAACGACTGAGTTCAAAGGCTGACCCGAATGTGGCCCTCGAAGAATACACGTCCATCAGTAGCACTTTCGGCAGATACCTAAAATATTACTTCAGATCATTTTATTCGGTCGGGTTTCCATACAAACAAACAGAGGGTCATCAGTTGCTTCCACGGCATAAATTAAGTATGAAATTATTTTAGTTTATAGCTTCTTTTCAGATTTAAATACTCACTTCATGATGTTCAATCACTACATATCTATAAACCCGCAAAGGAATCAAAATCTATAGGCTAGGTGCTTTTCATTGACCTAGAATAGACAGTTAAAAACTGGCTCGCACTTGGCTAGTTTTTACTGTTTATGATCTTTCGGAGCAACAATTTCTGACGAATTATCATTAAAAAATCTATATATGTAGGTATATAGCAATTTTCTCAACTTTATCAGTCTCAAAACGGCTGCCTGAATTGGCCGACAAAAGACGATCCTCTGTATATCATATGCTCCTGAAATACCAAAACATGTTCTTTTATATTGATATATTGAATTTCGATAGTGTATCTATGTTTTTAGTAACCAAGGTAGCTATCGCCAGCATTATGCATCCTCGGAATTAAGTAAGCACGCCAATTCGAAGTTTATCCTTTGCAATGTTAATTTGTATCGACGCATAAATAATATACATATTATAATCTCTTACTAAATTGAAATTAATATTTCATCTGAGTGATTTGCTGTGACAACATTTTAACGCTAAGCCACAAAGCCGAGTCCTACCGGACCGGACGCACCAGTTTGCAAATTAATAGACTTAATTGGTTCACTGAATAATAAATTTTACAACTGAATCAAATGAAAATTTAAACCAGCATTACGTTATGAAACAGACGATCAACTGTAGTCTTAAGATAATTTGAATCGGTCGGTGTCCGACCGGATACGAAACGTAGGTGTATGCTTTGCTGTAGTGGTGGTCGTTGATTCAACGAATTTCATCGTTGATTTAATTGAACTAGACGCGAGTGCGAGCGCGACGCATCGATGTTGGTAAAGAGATGAGTGAACGAGATTTGTGTATGCTTAAAATAAGAAAAACTTAACGCCTCAACGCATTCAACGACTTTCTCTCTTAAATAGTTGGTCCAAAAACTATATAATAGATACAGTCAACGTATCAACTATGGCGGTTTTCAACTAGGTAACGTTTTATACCTTAACGTTGCGTTTCGTTGATGCGAAAACCGTCAATGACCCACCACTACTTTGCTGAAGTCGATAAATCGATATCTGTAATTGACGTTGGTTTTTAATTTTGCCTCGAAGTAGTTTTATGATGGTGAATTATAAACAATTTTACGAAAAAATCTGTAGTTAAATATACCTAAACCTAATATACCTATTAGGGCAACTCAAAATTATCAACTTAATATAAGATATAAAAACTAACTTAATAATGTTGATATGGAACCTTAATTTTTAACAATAATTTAATTAAATCACAATAGGGAATATGCATGATATTTTTTATTTACTTTAATAAAAGCTCATTCATATAAAAAACAGTAGGAAAAAAATATTTTTTGAATAACTATAAAAATAACCAAGATATTACATAACAAAGATTTATCTCTATCTCTTTCTCGCAAAACAGAATATAGTATGGAGATTGTATGGCGGCCGTGTACTATGACGTCATAGTCCATATCGGATCTCTCTCTCTAATCGCTGTCTGATTAGTGCTTTAAAATATTTATATCTTCGGTATTTCTCGGTCGATTTCAATTTTATTTTGACTGTATGTCATCTTTTTTACGGTATTTTCATATTTTGTTAAGAAAGCTGTCTGTCTGTCTGAAAAAAAGATCATGCATATTCCCTATTTCAATATACTATACTAACCTGATGTTTGAAATATTCCATTCTTATGCCACTTGATTACACTCAAACTTCGTTAAAGTAGTAAACTATTTCGAATTTACTTCGACGGTTTCTGCATGTAATACGTCTGCTGCTAAACTTTGAATTTTCAGTCCGCTTAGTCAAGCACCTGTCCCACCCGTCGACTCTAAGCATGAAAGAAACCTATCAAGTGCCAGTCGGACTCGGTCACCGAGGGTTCCGTACAAACTCGTAAGTAGATACGTGAATAGTTCAAGATAAACTGTATGATGGGACAAACGTAACTTTGCTGCTGAAAAACTGGTGTCCCCATACATCAACATAGGTCGCGGTTAGTTTAGTAGCAGCAAATAAGGATGTGTTACGATTTTTGTGAATTTCTGAAAAACTTTTTTTGAAAAGATTGTCCTGTTCAGTGACGTTGAAGATAATAGGAATGGTATTAAATTTTAATATTTTTCGATTTAATTAAAAAACTACACGAATAAGAAAAAAATAAAAATAGATTTTAAATCTACAAATTAACCCCTTTCATTTGATACCCCTCTTGATATAATAGCCCACTTAAATTTTTGACCTCCCATTTCAACCCTCTTTAAAAAAAAGTAAAAAAGTATATAAGATTAGGTTCGGGTTAACGACTTATAAACTATTTTAAATTACAAATCGATAGCGGCAGTAGTTCCTGAGATATCTGGCTGTGACAGACGGACAGACAGAGTCGCACCATAAGGGTTCCTTTTTTACCGTTTTGGTACGGAACCCTAAAAATACTAAAATTGCCACTCAGTGAATATAATAAATAGGCTCGTAGCGTAGATCCCACCAATAGAACTTGATTTCAAATAAGATGGAACCAATCTGGTAAAATATAACGCCCTTTCAATTAAAAAAGCATTTTTCAAATCGGTTCCAAGGAATTAAACATAAAAAATAAACACAATTGGTAACGAAATAAGAGAATATTTCTTGTTTTGTACTTGGTTACAAAACACAGTTACATAGGAGGTGGCCGAAATGGAATTTGGATGGAATTGGATTGCACCGTCTGGTAACTGGTTGTACAAAGGGTGCTGGGTATAGACATCTCGTAAGTCTGTGTCCAGTAGTGGGATGCATGCAGACTAATTTATTTTCATTATTAACTGCTCTATCCTCTATAAGAGTTCAATATAAGTTGTATTTAAGCCATTGAAATCTCTGTATAACTGAGAATTAAGCATGGTCCTCTTTTGGAAATAGATTTTTAGTAGTCGTTTTAATTGCTTTTTTTCTTGAAGAATTTAGTTTTAGATTAAATATATGAAATTGTATCCTTGAGTTTAAATAAACATAGCGGTTTCTTCTTTATATAAATTTTAACTAACTGCTACACAAATTAACAGTTATTCTTATTCAGCATTACCTTAAAGCGTTATTCAATGTCAACCTTACAAGTACCTATACTTATAATTAATAACCCAACGCTTAAAGCCACTTATCCTTTACACTGTCATTTTACACGACCGTAAATATACGATGGTGTGCCTCTTCGTGCAAATTTAATAGAATTCTAACACACCGGTGTAACTCCCGCCTATCGACCTATCCGATCTTCAAATACTTGCCCTTCGACATAGTACACAAATTAACGCTATTACTTAGATCGTTTATAGTTTGATAAAAGCTTGGTTTGGTACGACGATGGGTTAAGTTTTACAGATTATTGTACGTTTTATAGTTAATCTACGCGGCAAATAGCCGCTATTCCGTTTAAAAAGTTTGTTCTTTCTGTCACAGTCCGCCTGCAGCGTCGGCATCGGACGGAACGCCAACATCACTCAGTGAGGCGGATGAATTCAGTGCGGTTTTTTGAAAGCTCGTTAAATCACCATGGGTCTTTGCTGTTTTATGGAAATGGCCTGAACGGTATAAATAAGCATTCTTTACTTGTGGGATTTTTAATTCGATTGATAGAACTTGTAATACTCTATAAAGGACTTACGTTTTAGTCATCTAAAGCTTGTTTTTGAAAACAATAATAGATAGTGCATGTACATATAATATAATAATAATAAATCTACACAATTGTGGTAGGGAACACTCGGTACGTGACATTCTGTTCTTTTATCATAAGCCTACTGTTAATAAAATTATTACTGAAGAAGACGCTATAACACTTCGTTGCTTAAGATTAGCATTTGGGATAATTATAAAGTCGCAAAAGGGAAACTTTGTCTCTTTGACATAGTTTTATTACTTTGTCGGCATTCCGTCATTACGTAGTTCGTGGGCTATAATCCTCAAGTACCTCGTTTCACGAACATACAATGTAGGGAGTGTGCATGTATGTACCTACTGAATCCACCCTTCTAGGTAACTAACAATAAGTAACCAAGTATGTAGGTACTAGTAATATTTTTCAGTTCCGTATTTTTAGCAAACCTCATTTATTCAGGGAGCGGGTTACAAGAATTAGGCCTGTTACTATAATAAAAACCATAGCATGACGTGCGTATACCAGATAGGTAGCTATTTCAGCACACCCATTCCGTGTGAACCCGCAATAAATGAATGCCGCACAAAATAGTCGATACAACCAGGCGGTTTTAGCGGCAGCGACAACATTCCTGTACAGATATCGGCCTCTATAATATGACCCGATTATAATTAACAGTGTGTTTTTTATCGTTTATATATCTATTATTCAAGCAATTAAAAAAATCACCTGACAGATTATTCAGAATCACTAAACCAAAAATCTTTACATATTGTTAAGAAGTAGGTTTATACTAAAGGCCGTAGCAGGATAAGGGAAGAAAAAATGCCCTTGAATGATTAAGAACTGTTTATTTTTTCTATAGTTGCTTTCATTTAGTTGTATAATTGTGCAAAGTTTGGTTAAAAAATTCCCAGTGGTTCAGCCGGGAAAAAATAAAAACAAAATTTATAAAATTTGACGTATCTCTAAAACTATAACTCTTTATCATAATATCTTTAATTCATTTTGGTTAATTAAATAGTACGTATGCCTTAAAAGAAAATTGAGTCTCTATCTTTACAATTTCTGTAAAAAACACGTAAGTCAAAATTTCAAAAAAAAGTTTTTTTGATTCCTGAAGGAGTGACCACTCTAAGTGACATTTCTAAAAAAGCCTTATTTAACGATCTGTCAGTTATATAAGTTTGACGGTTAAAATCGAAAAGCAACAGTGTCAAAATTAAAAAACTATGTTGGTCGGATTCTGTTACATTTTATTCTTATACAATTCTAATACAGCCAAAGAACTTAAACATAAATATTCTGTGTAAAGAACTAAAAATAAAATAAATTTATGGCATTTACTCGAATATGTATTAACTTAAAAATGTCTTTTACTTCTTATTTGAATCACTATCGCTATCTTCATTAACGGTAACACTAATACCGTTTCTCAAAAAAAATCCACTAAGAATTTCGGCAGGCTGCATGATTTTTGATAAATATCTTGCGTGCGATAGGTAGTACACAATAGGGATGATGACTGGGTTAAAAATATGTAATTCTATTTAGTTAGATTATGGAAAAATATGGGACACGTATTTTTTGGTTTATCAAAATATTAAAAATCGACAAAGTTATAGATCTTCAAACTTCTGGAGTGGGGGCTTGTGACGTCACTTCTGAGTGAAAATTGTACTCAAGAGTGACGTCACTCGAAACTTCTAAGCACTTTATCCTCGTCAGTTTTTGTTTGTCAAACAAAACAAAAAATACGTGTACAATATTTTTTCATAATGTAACAGACGGACTAAACAGTTTTTTTTAGTCATCTAGCCTATTGCGGCAATGTGTGATCAACACCCTACCTACGAATGAATATATCTGGTGAAACGATAAGTAAGGCTTAATTACAAATAATGATGATTACCTATTTGAAAAAAAAAGGTTTTATAAGTTAAAAGGCGACAATTAATACAAATACAGGGTGGTTTTCGATAATTTGTACATATTAAAAGGGGTGAAATTCCAACTGATTTTATCGGTACAAATGACTTTAATTTTTGTTTCTGGGCAAAAAATTTTTTTTACAGATTTTTACAGTTTTCTATGAAATTTTGGGCAGTACATCTGTTTGACGCAGTATAACTTTTGATCTTATTGTTCAAAGCTGTAAGAAAAAATGTTTTTAAGATCACAATTAAGTGCTAAACGAAAATAAGCATGAAAAAATGGTCACAATATTCGCAAACTTTCGAGAAAAACGGTGTTTTCCGTGAAAAAAAAACAGCCGTTTTTCACAATTATATTTTTTTTTGACGATTTTTTCTTCAAGTCGGTGGTTTATTGTTATTGCTACTAAATAACGTGTCTATTGCCATGACCCTGCAATTTTTTCTTACAATTTTAAGCAATTAGATCAAAAGTTATATCGTGGCAAATAGATGTAGGTACTGCCGAAAATTTCACTGAAAGTTTAAAAATCTGTAAAAAAAAAACGAATGACCACAAACAAAAATTAAAATCAGTTTTACCGATAAAATTGGCTGAAATTTCACCCCTTTTCATATGTACAGATTATCGAAAACCACCCTGTATATTTTCAAGCCAATATTAATGGGAATGTCAACAATTGATTTATTTTTAATTCTTTACAAAGAAGATTTATTTTTAAGTTCTTTGGCTGTATTAGATTAGATTAGTATAAGAATAAAATGTAACAGAATCCGACCAACATAGTTTTTTAATTTTGACACTGTTGCTTTTCGATTTTAACCGTCAAACTTATATGACTGACAGATCGTTAAATAAGGCTTTTTTAGAAATGTCACTTAGAGTGGTCACTCCTTCAGGAATCAAAAAAACTTTTTTTTGAAATTTTGACTTACGTGTTTTTTACAGAAATTGTAAAGATAGAGACTCAATTTTCTTTTAAGGCATACATACTATTTAATTAACCAAAATGAATTAAAGATATAATGACAAAGAGTTATAGTTTTAGAGATACGTCAAATTTCATATATTTTGTTTTTATTTTTTCCCGGCTGAACCACTGGGAATTTTTCAACCAAATTTTGCAAAATTATACAACTAAATGAAAGCAACTATAGAAAAAATAAACAGCTCTTAATCATTCAAGGGCATTTTTTCTTCCCTTATCCTGCTACGGCCTTTCCTTTGTTTGTCGCGAGTGAGCATGATATTTTTTATACAAGCAAATCAGTTCAGATACGTCTTTTTAAGCGGCACAGTGGAAAATTGCCAAAGTAGAATATCATTTGTCACCGCCACTTGGTGACGTTTTCTGCTTTCGCTGAATGTTAATGGAATCATACCTTAGACATCAGTCCACCGAGGCTATGCAGTGAAACTCAAACGGAATAATAAAATATCACAGACAGGCGTGACACGTTTCGTTGTACATATCATTATTGAATCAACAGAATTTTTATGAGTACTCTAATTGAGTTGTTTTACCCGGGCACTTTAGTCCAGACAGCAATACGAAGTCAATATTAATTTGCACTGTTTTCGTGATTCTAAAGCTGCTTAAAGTCAAATATCTACATCAAAACCAAAATTTCGATGATTTCAATATCGGCGTTCCGTACCAAGTACTTTTATGAGTAAACTGTACAATCAAACAGTTATACTAAAAGATAGGCCCTAGTGTAGAATGTGCGGTCCGGCACACTTGTTATTCAGTATGTTTTCTTGTTATAGAAATAATTAGGTACATCATGTTTACTGTTTTAAAATGTGCATTAAATAGACATGTTTTAAGCTAATGGATACGCCAGTGTCAGTGTTTTTTTTTTACACCACACGCGGTCAAAGTTCGTCCAAAGTTTCAAAAAGTAGGGGAGACCAGGTATGAAAATAACACGGGATGAACGAAACTATTAAGTTTTAAAAAATATG
The DNA here is from genome assembly GCA_947034925.1 of Eudemis profundana. Lineage (NCBI taxonomy): Eukaryota > Metazoa > Arthropoda > Insecta > Lepidoptera > Tortricidae > Eudemis > Eudemis profundana. The sequence goes on from OX344794.1 coordinate 37,878,518, forward strand.
ATCTACAATATTATAATGTTCCACGGGTATGCACCATTTTGAATCCACCCTTCCCTCAGCTGAGCTCAAGGCGCTGTGCAATCAGGTTCTGCTGATAACGGATCGGTGCCGAAAAAAATTGTACTAAAGTAGGTTTCGGGCGTTTTTTATTCAATGTGATTATTTCTCTTATTGGATGTTAAAGCTGGTGTTTTATTAGTGAATTAAATAGCATAACTATTCATCTTTCTATTTCGGTATGCAGAATGGTTACTTTATAACGGTTATAGCACAACTGTATTATTTTGTTTAGGAAAAATAATAATTTTTACTCAGTCTTACCCGTGATAAACCGTGACGCAAATAAATTGCAAATTACGCGATAAAACCTATTTCCAAAATGGCCTTGGGAGCCCGCGATTACCTAAATTTGCTTATATACGGGGAGTGTAATTATAATTCCGCCGAGACGTTACGACGCTACAGACAAAGATTCCACCACACCCAACTAGCCGTATGTCAATTTTACGGGCCTATGATCGCGTGGCAAATAATCAGCCCATAGTACCACGAACGGGCCAAAACGACCAACGGGGAGGAGGTGTAGCTCACATTGCACCAAGGCTTGAAGAGCGAGTGCTGCGGTATTTCGAGCAAAATCCAAGGGCTAGTTCGAGGCAGGCAGCTCGACATTTCCGCCTAACTCATACCGCTACTAATCGAAATTGCCAGTACTCAAAATCTTGAAACGTGCACGTCTTCACCCTTACAGCATTCCGCTGGTTCAAGCTCTGCTGCCCAGGGACTGCTCTGTACGAGAAGCATACTGCCGTTGGCTTTTGAACAAACTGGAGGAAGATCGCCTGTTCATCCGCCGCATTATTTGGAGCGATAAAAGTTTGTTTTCGCGTAACGGTATGTGGGCGGAATAGGCGAAATGGACATATCTACGCAGAAGAAAATCCGTTCGAATACCGACACTCGGGTCACCAATATCGGTGGTCCGTTAACGTCTGGATTGCAATACACGGGGATACACTGATTGGACCTGTTTTTTTGCCTCCAACTTTGAACAGAGATACTTGGAACTTTTGAATACAGAGTTGCAGAATTACCTTGACGAGTTACCAGTGGCCGAGCGTAGTGAAGTATGGTTATGGTTAAGCGTGATTAACGCTGCATATTAAATTTTTAGTCAAAAATTGTATACTTTTCCATTGCTCCTACTTCTAAAGAAGATATATCTCAATATTAGATAATTTCAATCTGTTATTTTATGCTATGTAAATTAGCGTGCTAAGGTACAGTACAGTAAAGAAAATCTATTTCACCTTTGAAGTATTTCTTATCCAACACGATAATGGAAAAAATAATGTAAGAAAAAGTAAAAAGGTTCTGACTGTATAAAACATCCGTCTCTTATTTACAATTCATTTCCTGCGAATTATATTAAGTACAAACTTTACAATTGAATTACTTTTATTAAAAATAAAACCTTGCTTCTTGCCAATTGATCGTCACTCAAAGTAAGTATAGCCATTGACATAATCAGACGCTTAATTTTCTTTAATTGTAGGTAAATACGTAATGGAACTCAAGAATCGATACAATAGTACATTGTGTATCTAGGGCGGTAAGTAAGGAATTACAAATGAGTGTTTATTATAAGCCCGAGGTGAAACTGAGGGCTTTAATAACACGAGTTTGTAATTCCTTTACCGCCCGTGGCACACATAATGTTTTTCATCACACTTGTGAGGAAATTTTAATAATATAACCTTGCCCCAGTATTACAAGAAAATATTACAATAGAAAGTGACATTAGTGACATACAAGTATGTCCATAGACAATGCGAATGTCAAGTCACGTTAGGAAATCATAGCGGTAAAGACCTAAAAACGGCCATTTTAGTTGATTTTATATTTGCAAAATACTGAAATACACTATATAACCATTTAATTAATGTTACCGAAATAGTATTTGCAATAACAGTTATCTTTAAATAAATATTTCGGTGATAAAAGTTAAAAAAGTAAATTGGCGTTTCCTTTGAACATGACAAATAAGAGTAAAACAGAACTAGCGTTTCAAATTTAAAAAGAAAACCATTACGCCCTAAGGCGTAATAGGTCATTTACGGCCTGCAGAACCTACGTGTAATGACACCATTTTCGAGTAAGTGTGATGAAAATTTAATTTTGAAACAGAAGTAGGTATAAGATTTTAAGTACATGAATGGGTTTCTTTCTACCCATGTGGAAAAACGGTTATTATTTCCACAGATAGATAGCTAACGAAGTTATGTATAGGTATGGATTCTGTTTTTACCAATTATAAAGAGTCAATATAACTCTAAAACCGTAGGTACATACTTCGCTTGGTATAGGTTCAATGGTAGCAATTACAGTTGAATAAATTAATTTGATAGATTATAAAAGGATAACTTAGGCACAGACACGACCTTGCTTAATGCAATCAAAGTTTAAATTTCGAACAATGTTGAAGGTCATATCAACTAACCTACATTGGGCTAGTTAGGTGCTTAAGGGAGCTTGCCTCACGTAAGTATACCTACATCTAACAATTTTATGCCACACCTGGCCATAAAGTGGCTTTTCCCGCACGCTACGCGTACGGAAAAAGCCGCTTTCTGGCCAAGTGTAGACATAAAATTATGTACACAACACGGGAGGTAATAAAGAAAACCCTCGATCGCTTATTTACGACCGTCGCTTGCAGTTCGGGCAGCAAACATCTGCGATCTCGGCCTTTCTTTGTATTACCACCCTAGTTGTGTAATGTATAACCCTTAAAATTTATGGTAACTTATGTTATGATATGAAACGGTTACGATAAACGCAAGTTTTAACATGGTTGCAGAACAAAGTTCTTGATTTCCACAAACAACGTATGTCTCGTGACGTCACGTTATCATGTGCTTCAGTAGGAAGTGCTTCGGCACGTATTTGGGAAAGTAAAAATGCGATTTTAACATTGTAGTATATCGGTGAGTTTTTAAGATATTGAAGTGATTTTTTCACTAATATTTATGTTATTGAGAGGTGTTTCTATAACATGTCACAGAAAAAAGTTGTCAAATAGTCAATTACGATCACGTCCACGAGACTAGAAAGGCCAATAGAGCTTCAACTACCTATTTTTTAAACCTTAAAAATTTTGCACATTCAAACATTTTTGTAAAAATCGCATACGATGCCATGCAATACGTAATAATTAAAATGTAAATGTTAAATTTCATGGGCTTCCCTTTTGTCTAAGATAGTGTTTACTTAAGTAAAAATAATTCTAATGGGTAACCCTTTCGATTGGTAGAGTAAAATTAGAAATAGTTTTTTGTTTTATATTTAGTGGGTTCGATTCCTGGTTAAGGCAGGTAATTTTCAAAAATCTTTGAATGTAGTTCCCATTATTTTTAAAATTGAAATAAAGTCTCATTTCAGCAAAATATCCTATTTACAATATTTGAGGTATCTACTACCCCTCATGTCGCATAGTCTTGGGGCCCTCTGTATACCTAATTGAATTTTTCGTGGCTTGTAGGTATTTTTTGGACTTTCATGTAAGTTTTATTTATATCCCTAAGTATTTTGTATTCGTAATACAATTATTCGGATTCGTTGAATACAATTTCATAAAATAGATTAACAATTAAATGGTTCGGTTCAAAATATAGGTACAACGTGTTGCCTGTACTAGGAACAAATAGGTACTTAAAACCATGGTTGTTCTCCTCAGACTGAACAACATTTCTTCAGCGACATTTAAAAATAACTTAATTTTTGGTTTTTAGTACACTTTAAAGTTTATTTGAAGCCGCAATGTATTACTATGATAATGTTTTATCGCTCTTAATTTACGTTTAGGTTCAGATTTAGGTTCGTAAAGTATTTTATATTTTTTAAAAACATATTACTCCTAATTTTCTATCAAGATTGAATGATTTTTTAGTACTGAAAATAAGTTCTCATACCCACTTTAATTAAATGGAAAGCCTAAAATATTTGATACTTTTAAAGTGTACGAAATTAAACTTTTAGATTTGAAAATATTTCTTAATTATTGAAATTTCTTAAAAGGCCATATCGGCTTTAAAAGCCAAAAATACAGTAGGTGTATCGTTACTGAAGATGCTGTAGTCGTCTCTGAAATTAAGTATCCGTATCTTAATTAAAATCTTACTTTAGTAATTATTTTAAATAAAAATATAAGCTGAAGAGATTATATAATAAGGTCACGTTTAGGTACTTAAATGTCGTGCAATCACCCCGACTGCCTCGATGACTGTATTGTGCTAAATATATAGATACGAGTACCTATTAACTCCAAACTACTTAGTTTTTCGGCTTAAGGTGATTCGAGTCGGTCGATTCCTCATACAAACTAAAAAGAGGGTCATCGTTTGCTTCCGCAGCATCAATTATATTTTGTTAAACATGTATATTTTCCTGACTATTAACGAATTCTCATGTCATTCCGCGCAGACAAAATGTATCAACACAATTCAAAAATAATTGATTCCGTGGAAGCGAATATTGATCTTCTTTATGTGTCTGTATGGAAAACCGACCAACTGGAATCTCCTTAACTCCAAACTATTTAATACTTTATATATGAAAGAAACATGTTGTTTCTTCATTGGTTTTTAATGCGGGTAAATTACACCATAGGTTAAAGTCCTATTAAAATAGAATGATACGGAAGTCAAACTAGATGGCAAAATTGAGGGTGTTTACTGGGTGTTACGGTGGACGAGTGGTTGAGTCGCTGGGCCGGAAATCCAGAGGTACCGTGTTCGACTCCCGGTCTGTTCACAGGTGAGCGCCATTTAATTTTTCTATGTACTTTGATTTCTTGTATCTATATATCCAAACTATTTAGTTCAGCTGAAGTAAAAGTTTAATCCTTATCTTGCCGTTACATGTCGCACGTGTCGCTATTGAATATGATATGATAATAAAACCATTTGCATTGTCAGCGTTAGAACTAATAAAGCGCGTATAGCGGTAGTGGGCGGAAGCAGGCGAAGGCATCCGCATACCCGATAGACACCACAAGCCCTACACACCACTGCGTGCATAAGTAATGAGTATGTAAATACTCACAACACATGAATAGGCGAAAGCGATGTCCTGGCACATACTGCGGAATAACAAAACACACTACTTTTTAAAAAAGTATTTCCAATTCGTTAATATACTCGTAGGTACTTAAAACTGAAAAGGTCAGAATCTGATCATCACACCGCGCGGTTTTATTATTGTTAAAAAAAAAGTTAAGGTTAATTGCAAAGAACAGGAACCAATCTACAGCGTGTAAGTCTAATACGGGCGAACAATTAAATCAGATATAGCGTTTAGTAGTATAATCATTAATTAATATGATTTTTTAAATTACACTTAATAGTGACCTCGTAATTAATTTTTGAAAATTTACCGAGCAGCAATGTACCGCATACATGCTTGTTATGACATTGCGAGATACGAGCTTTTTTAAAGTAACTGTCAACTAGCGTGTTTGTCAACTTGAATGTGTTGCGTTACATTGCGGCCCGAATTATTTTGAATGGTAAATATTTTCATTGTGGTTTTAAGCAATAGTTATCTAAATATGCTTCTTAGATCCTATGCTGACCACCGTTTCAATATTCGCCCGTATTAGATTTACATGCTGTATTTTTGGACAACTTAATTTTTTGCGGTAGTTAATTCAACAGTTTTTTCAACAGTTCTAATTGAGAAGGGAAAGCTTTAAATTATAACCTACTAACATTTGCCCGCGGCTTCGCCCGTGTTAAACACGTTACTGTCTCTAGGGAACTCTTTACCGGGATATAAAGTATCCTATGTTTGAATCCAGGACTTGGTCTACTTGCGTGCCAAATTTCATTTCAATCCATCCAGTTGTAGCCCCGTTATTTAGTAACAAACATCCAAACATCTTCACAAACTTTCACATTTATAATATTTCCCATAAAATACGCATAGACACGGTCCCTGTATAATCCTTACACAAATATTCAAAACATAAAGATGTATGTTCCCGGGTCCTACAGATTTTGTAGTAGGAGTTAAGTGTTCGCGTCTTTCCTGTGGATAGCGTTGCCAGGCGTCCGGATAAAGCCGGATATACTTAGGCTTTTTGATTTTTTTCGTACCTATTAATACTGCGACACATAATCCTCAATAATTTAGGATATCCGGCCTTTTTACCCAAATGTCCGGCCAAACTGGTCTGTCCGGTGGCGGTTTGGCGACCTGGCAACCCTACCTGTGGACATCACAAAATTAGGGGCTTTAAAAGACTAATTTCCTAGCTGGACCCTACCCCTACTCAAATAACCCTACTCTCTTACTTGTAGGCCTATATGATGAAAACATAGTGATGTTGATGTGTATTCGGGTCGTTAACTATCATTGTTTTGTCCACAGCAAAGACATCTGTATGACCGATCGAGATTGGCATGCACTAAAGTGAGAGCTTGGATGTAAACTGTTAACCAATCGGTGATAATAAAACTATTGTAGATTTAGTTTACCTGGTTTTTAGCTCTAGGTATAAATACAGCTGAATCATTTCAAACTTTTACTTTTTTCTTATTGTATGAGTACCTAGGTATAAGAGTAAACCTTGATTTGTTCGACTTAAAGACTAATTTAGTGTAAAAAATTATTGCACTTAATAATGCCTTACATTTCGAAGTGGTAGTTGTGGTCACAGTTAACAATGCAGATAATCAGATAATGAGTAGGTATTGTTCGTCAGGTACAAAGCTATGTGAATTCGCTTTAGAAAAAGAATATCTACTATAATCAATATAATTATGTCCGCGTATCATCCAACAGTTAGTAGCAACCAAAGTAACTAAATATATTGAAACAGATGTAAGGGTGTGTTACGAATATTTGGCCACTTTGACTGCTGCTTCTTCGGCCGTTTAGAACCGCGCGACACGTATTTAAACAGACGCACGATCGCAAGTCAGTGTGAGTGCGAACCGTACTGGAGCATTCATACGCATTCTTAAATCTTTGCTTGTAGTGCGTTCGTTCACGGCGCGCACACATTCAAGCGCGCGATGTACCTTTTGTAGGAAGTAAAATTACTGCTATTATACTGTGATATGATGCTCACTGTAGGATTGAAAGATTTGACAGCAATTGGGACCGAGCGCGACGACAGCGCCACGTGATAGGCGGCCATTATGGACAATATTGTCACCGCTGTCAAACAAGAAGTAAGTAAATATTGTGAAAAATATTAATGAAATCTTGTGTTATTTTACTATATTACACAATTTTGGACAATGGTAGTCAGTAACATTATTGCCAATAATATTAAAATGGTTGTTTTCAGTGAGAAAAGTCAGCGACAAAAATGTCAATTTTAGCCGTAGCGAGCGCTGTGATCGTTTAGGCTACCCCCTCCACCCGCTTTGCACTCTGCCAATAGGCTACTTGATGACAGTTCAAATCAGCTTCTTTTTATGAAGTGTCAAAACGCTCCGAAAGTATGCAGTTTAGTATGAAATACTATCTTGTGACGTCATGCTCAACATGGTGCCTTATTTTTAGTTTCCGTCATTGTAAAATCTTCGGTGGCACGAAAATAAGTTTGAATGATTTTATCCGGGCTATTTTGGGAGCGTAATTTGCTGGTTAGAGTTAATGAATTTATTTTGATTGTTGTCAAATACCCTATTGATATTCAATCACAAATGGATTCTGCAGCCGGAGGCTCGAAAAAAAACCAAAATGATTTCTAAAACTAATTTAATTAAAAGAAATTACAATTAATTTAGGATGACGATAGTTCGAAGTATGAACATAAAGTGATTGAAATTACAACAGATTTAATTAGGTAAACGCGAGTCACATTCTGCTGATGCACATTCTCGTGTCGTTGCAATTGATGCAAGGCCGCTTTCCAGGTCAGCCCAATATCTGCTAGGTTGACGATCCTCTACTGGCAGCATTGCGTAACTCCTCCACCCGCAGACCAGCAACTATTTTCCAACACTCAGTGAAAATATTGCTGGAACATCTCCATTTTCCAAGCTTTCTGGTTCTTCTTGAGTTCTTTTAGGTTTATGCAATCTCCATAAATTATATCTGCGGCCTGTCATTATAATAGCGAATGCGCAGGCACCGATGATGATTACGTAGAGAGGTATGGTTGTGTGGTAAAGAGCATTGGGAGAACTCGTGTCGAGTTGAATTGGGGTCTCGAGCATGAGTTTATTCTGGATGCTGTGCAGACTTGTCAAATCTGCAGATTTTAGTCTAATATATGTGGAAATTGCAGTCTGGTTTGCGACGTCCTGGGGAATCTTGGCGAGTTTTAGGGGATGGCCTTTTATGACGTCATTATCATTGGTAATTGTGAATTCTTCTGTCCGTAAGTAGCAGTTGAGTGGAATCGTAATAAGGTAGCTTCCATGTAGTAAGTTGTAGTCCTCCCGCTCACAGGTTAGCTGTACTCTTGTTGGCTGAGGAAATGACACCACGTAATGCTGGTCGTCGAGCTCCTCCATGGCAGGTTTTGATAGGGACACCGTAGCAAACTGGCAGAAATCCAACAGGGCTTGAGCAGTGATGAGTTGATGGATGCAGTCTTGTGCTGTGCGAAGCTGAAGGCTGATCTCCTTCTTGCAGAGATAGTGGTGACCGTACTTCGGGCATTCAGCCTCCATGTACACGAATGCATTCTCGTGAGTTGCTATGTAAGGATAGGAAGGGATAAGGGCCTGCCTATTTTTATTAGGTACTACTGAAAGTTTAAATAGGTCGTAGAAGTCTACCGAAACTATAGGGAACTCAAATACTATAACTATCTGTTTTTCTGTAAAATAATAACTTGGTAAAATTATGTCATAATATTCTCTTAAGTCTAAGTCTAAAATTCTATTTTTCCCATATATTATTTCTAACTTATCTAACATTTTTCTTAACACGTTAATATCGATCATAGAATGATGAGTGGTAGAGGCGCGAATGAAGCTAAGCAATTTTCTACTCTTATCAGCTCTTGTCTTAAGTTTTCTACATTTTCACTTGAAATTACCAAAAGTTGGGCAAAATTTGTATACCTAATTAAACTATTTTCTTGATAAGCGCTGTTACTTAAAATTGTTTCCAATGTCGAGTTAATTTTCTTTTGATTTTCGATTAACGTTTCTAAAACATAGGTATGATGATTTACCCAATCTTTGCTTAGACTCACATGGCTATTAAATTGCGATACAATTTTATCCTGGTTAACTTGTAAGTTTTTTAACAAATTATTATAATAAATGGCATCTGATTGGTCAAGGTTACCGGTGATACTTTTTATTACTGAACCAATTCCGTCTACGAGACCTCTTTTAGTTCTTGTAGGTTCTAAAGCTTTTACTTGGTTTAATACTTGATCTAAGCTACCCAAAAGGTAATCTATCTGGTTTTCAAATAGAAGATAAGTATCGTTAATTAATTTCGTTTTATAGGTACGTAATTGCTCAGAAACCGAATTGATTTTATTTTCAATGTCGTCTAACTGAATATACTGTAAGTAGGTATGGTAGTGAGTCGTAAGTCGCATGGGTCCAATCTTGTATGGTAGTAGTCCAGGTCCGTCAGCCAGGCTCTCAAGTCTTATCTCCGTCGTGTTGGTCAAAGGCGTTATCAGCAACAAAAGAGTCCTGCAACAATTGAGTTCCTTTAGGGACGCGCTTAAGTCGGGATTTAGCTACTGGGTTGCGTTTTTTGGATATATAAATATGTATGGGGAGATCTGCTTGTACGATGTCATGAGTATAACGAGGGGCGGTTTTTTGACGGCTTGCTAAGGGATTTTTTATAAATACCTGTTGCTGCGGGGTGTATTCTACTTCATCTTCCCGATTTTTATTTCGATTCTCTATTAGTGCTATTCGGTCGGCAAGTGAGGATTCATTTATAATGTCGTACACCTTTTTCATCTGTTCTCTGTGGTTCTGCACGTATTGTTGTAAAAGTCTTTCTGTCATGTCGATGTCTAGTGGATTTCTTGGGTCAAAGTGTCCTGTCAGTAAGTCAAAAGGTCGGCATTTTGTAAAGCTGTGGATGGAGTTATTGTAGGCTATCAGTGCATATGGCATAAGGTTGACAATCGGCTCATCTTTTTGTCTTAGTTTAAGTATGCGGAGATGTTCAAGTAACGTAGAATGAAAACGCTCGATGATCCCATTGTCATTAGGGGAATGGGGTAATACTTTGTGGTGGTTGACCTTGTGAAGGCGCACGAACTCGGAAAATAATTGGTTGGTAAATTCTGTGCCGTTATCTGTGATCAAAGTAAGCGGAACTCCATGGTGTGTCGCATAGTGCAACAATGCCATGAGTACGCTGACGGCGGTTCCATCTCGTAGATGGTACGCTTGGCCGTACTTAGTGAAAACATCCATTAAGGTAACATATTTTTCGTTTTGAACTGTGAATAAATCCATATGGACCGTCTCGAAGGGTTTGGTGGCTGGAGGTACAACGTTAAACTTAGGTCTGATAGGGTTTCTATCATACTTAGCCTGTCCGCAAATGATACATTCGTTTATAAATTTTGAAATTTCATTTTTTAATTTGGGCCAATAATACTTTCGGGAAAGGGCTAGGTAACACTCAGTAATACCACGGTGGTTAGTTATACCCTCATGGTAATGCTGTATTATTTCTTGCTGTCGAAGATAATCTTTGACGTTTTCTAATTCAAATTTAGTAAGCATTAGGTTTAATGCGGCACTTTTAAAGTTATCTTGTATAATCGGTATGATCTTGTACATGGCTAGAGGCGGTTGGATTAGGATTCCTGTTTTAAATTTTGGCGTGACATATTCTTTAATAGCGTTTATTACGTCGCGTTCTAGATCAGAGTGGGATATCTGAATCGCTATGCGGGTGTGCGTGTCAAATGGCTTCGTAGTAGTGGGCTTCTTTTTTACGTCATCTACCATGGTTAAGATTATTTGCTTATGAAATCTGTTGAGGGGCTCATCGGTTATGGGAACCTCTAATATAGGATGTTCTTGACTTGTATGGGCGGTGGCTGTAGAAGAGGTTGCCACAGATCGCGGTCCTATTGAAGGGTTCGGCAAGATTGAACAGAGTTCATCAATTACTATGGATTCGGTTTCCTCATTATGAATTTGAATTCTGGATAGGGCGTCGGCGTTAGTGTTCGACTTTCCTTTTTTATATATGACGGTGAAGTCATATTCACTGAGTTTCAGGCGCCATCTGGTCAGCCGTGAGTTGGGTTCCTTTAGGCTCATCATCCACTGGAGGGGTCTGTGGTCCGTCAGGATTTTAAACTTTCTACCAAAAAGGTAAGGGCGGAAATATTTCGTGGCATAAACTATAGCCAAAAGTTCTTTTTCTATGGTACTGTAGTTAAGTTCGCTCTCGTTGAGGGTTCGAGAGGCGTAACATATGGGTCTATCTGACCCTACGGGACCTTGGGACAGTATCGCTCCAATAGCGACATTTGAAGCATCCGTTGTGAGCAAGAACTCTCTGGTAAAGTCCGGGTACTGAAGTATGGGGTCATTGGTTAGGAGTGTCTTACATTTTTCGAAGCAATTAACGTATTCGGGGTCAAGGATAATTTTTCTGCCTTTTTTCAAGCAGGAAGTTAAGGGTTTCGTTATCCGGGCAAAATCGGGAATAAACTTTCGGTAATAACCGAGAAGGCCTAAAAACTGTTTGATTTCTTTCGGAGTTTTGGGCAAGGGGTATTTCTGTATTGCTTGAATTTTATCAGGGTTTGGTTTGATACCATCTTTACTGATCACGTCCAAGGTATGCAGTCTCAAGCTTCAAAAACTCAGATTTGTCCATCTGGATTTTAAAGTTTGATTCTCTTAACCTCTGGAAAACCTTTTCCAGGTTAATCATGTGTTCTTGTAAGGATGTACTAAACACAATTATGTCATCCAAATAGACAAGACAAATCTCGTTCTGGAGTCCTCTCAGGACGTTGTCCATGACGCGCTGAAAGGTACTCGGACTGTTCTTTAGTCCCATGGGCATTCTTAAAAATTCGAAATGTCCATGTTCTACGTTAAATGCCGTTTTGGAAATATCCTGGGGGTCCATTTCTACCTGGTAGAAACCGCTCGCTAAGTCTAAAGTCGTGAAATAATGACATTTCCCTAATTTATCCAGGACATCGGTAATATTCGGGATAGGATATTTATCGTCAATGGTTTTATCGTTTAATTTACGGAAATCAATTACTAATCGCCACTTCTGCCTACCAGAGGCATCAGCTTTCTTGGGCACTACCCAAATGGGAGAACTCCAAGCCGAATCGGAGGGTCGTATGATACCCTGCTCCAACATCTTAGTAATCTGATCTCTAACTTCCTGTCGGTGTACGAAAGGATAACGATAACTTTTTGTGTAGACTGGTACTTCGTCGGTTGTCCTAATACGGTGTTTAATTTTATTTGTGAAAGTTAATGACTCTCCTTCTATATAAAAAACATCGGCGTACCGAGAGCAAATTAACTCTAAATTGGCCTTTTCCTCTTCATTTAAATGATCGGTCCGTAATCGTGATATGACGTCGCGCGCGCGCGGCGTAAGTTGATCGGTGCGCATGCACTCGATACTATAGAGCTCAGCTTGCGCTGGGCGGTCGAGCGAAAAGATGACGTCATTCGGAGATGGGTTCTCGACTTCTATGTAGCCGCGGTTATTTTTAACTAAGGTAAAACATTCGTGAATTAAACAGTTACTTATGGTTTGTTCTTTTACTAGAACCTCGCCGTCAGGGGTATCAATGGGGATTCTTATTATTTTTGACGAACCTGCAGGAATAACTTCCTCATAAAAATTTGTGTTACATGAATTGTACATTCGAATCGGGTTACTTGACACACGAGTAACTAATTTTTTCTCTTTGAGGTCAATCTTCGCCTCCCATCTCGTGAGTAAATCTAAACCTATAAGGCCGTCGAAGTAGTCGTGGAAATGGTAAACGAGTAGTTTAATATCGTCGGGGTCTTTAAACTCTGGAAAACATGGCAACGTTATCGAGTAACTGCTTCTAGTGGTTGCATGGACATTTGTAACCTCGAATGGGTCATTGTTCAAGGGGTGCTGAGGAAAATAGCGTTCCACGGCTTCGGGACTGATAAAAGATTGGTTAGCGCCAGTGTCTATAAGAAATTTAAGAGGGGGTTCCGTGATCTGAATATAAGGTAATTGCCTTTGCGATTGCAAATTCAACTCTATTTTGGCTTTTGTGACTTGTGGTCCTTCCGAAAATAAGGACGGCTATCATCATTGCTGGTACTAGGCTGGGGTTGACCTTCCTCAACCGATGGGTAATTCATAATTGGGTCAACGACATTGTATTGCTCAATGTCGTCATATTCATTAAAGTCTTCACTGTAGGTAGGGCACGCGCCGTAATATGAGTAGTACTCCGGTTCCGCGTGGTATTCATTATAATTGTAATACGATTCGTAATCGTAGGGTGCGCATTCATTTATGTGCATTTCTTGGGACTTATAAAAGTTATTGCTTGCTTGGGGCAAGACTTTTGGAGTAAAATTTTGGACTCCACTCATGGGTTTGGAACCTGTGTTGAAAGGGGGGTTGCCTCTGGACTTTAGTCGGAACACATTACTTTGAGGGTTGTAATTCGGTGGTAAAGCTCGGAACATTTGTTGAGTTCTACTAGGCATATGATTACGGGGTTGAGCTTGCATGGGATTGAATTTAAAAGGCTGAGGTGCAGGTGGTGGTGGACGTTGTCCTGCTGGGGTTGCCCAGTTAGGTATCTGAGGCTGATAATTCGGGCGTGGAGGTAAAAATCCTACGCTCGGAAATGGTGTGGTCACCTTAGGGGTCTGTTGAACCTTAGACGGGTCAACGCGCTGCTGTAAATACATTACATTTAATTCTTCTTGAACATATTCAAGGGCCTTTTCTATAGTTTCGGGGCGCATGCACCTAACACGCGACCCTAGGGGTTCGTTTAAGCCTCTAACGAAAGCTTGCGTTGCGACTTTTTTATACAGGGATCGTTTGGCCTCTACAGTGGTGTTTAAAGATTCATGTAAAGAAACATAAGTCATTATGGTGCTTAGTAAAGTCTGGCAGTGTTCATAAAATTCCTGTGGGGTCTTATTACCTTGTCTGGCTATTGAAAGGTCATTATAAAGGGCGGTTTCATCTCGCTGGTCCGAGAAGTTATTAATAAGGGCTGTCCGAATACCTAGCCAATTATCAGGAATGCCATTAGAATTAATAGTGCATGACGCTGTTCCAGTGATTTTATTCAAAATTCCATTTATTAAGCACAGATTGGATAATTCTCTACCCGGCTCGTTACTTAAAAATTCGGAAACGATTTGGTCGCATATTCTAATAAATCTAGTAAGGATGTTAGGGTTCCCATCGAAGTCTGGGACCATGCGAAGGGCCTTGTAAATGGCATCAGTTCTATCCTGGGCCATTATTCCTTCTTCAAATAAACTACGTACGTCTATAACTAAATCTGAGTCGTCTAAGTTCCTATTTAAATCTACTCTATCCCGGCGAGCCTGTCGCGATGCAGGTCCCCGGTCTCCCGAATTTCTGGGATGGAAAATTTTGAACTAATGAATAACTACAGGAGAGTAAGGGAATTAAGCAACACGAGAACGATTCAAGTGTACTTACATAAGTTTCATCTCTGGTCTTCTTCAGGAATCGATTTCTGGATTCGCCTTCGGGTCTGCAGTCCTCAGGTTCTTTCTGATGTCTTGATGAAGCTTTGAAAAGCCAGCTGCCCGCGATCGCACGCGCACGTTTGCGATTTTGATTTCGGCGGTCGCGAAAGCCTCAAGATCCGTACGACTGCGCCACAAATGGATTCTGCAGCCGGAGGCTCGAAAAAAAACCAAAATGATTTCTAAAACTAATTTAATTAAAAGAAATTACAATTAATTTAGGATGACGATAGTTCGAAGTATGAACATAAAGTGATTGAAATTACAACAGATTTAATTAGGTAAACGCGAGTCACATTCTGCTGATGCACATTCTCGTGTCGTTGCAATTGATGCAAGGCCGCTTTCCAGGTCAGCCCAATATCTGCTAGGTTGACGATCCTCTACTGGCAGCATTGCGTATGCAGAACATATGCATATCAACTAACGCTGACGTCTGATTCTGACACATGTTCATCTCAAGAATATTGAAATTACTTATTTAATATGAGCCGTGTGCTCGATAGGACATTTACACAAACTTTCATCGTTTTCATCGCCTGTAGGAGAAGAATTAAGTTTACTTTTGAGTGAACGCCGCGACTTGACAAAAGAAGTCTTCGCGTCAAGGTAGAGCGATAATATTCGCAGGATGGCTAGCGGCACCTCAAAAAAATGTTAAGAATCGTATAACTCAGTGGACACTTGGAGAGACCTACCCGGGAATGGTTGCAACTAGGGTTACCAATCGTACTCTAATATAGAGTAAGATTGGCAGCCCTAGTAGAGAACAATCCCATCAAAAACATTACTCGTACATGTAAAAAGATGCAAGTCTCGCCGCAGTTCTTCTACAACAAAAAATGTTTTGAGATGTAGGTAAAGGTCAAAGTAGGTTGCAAAAGGCTGATAAATATTCAGAAAATCTTGGTGGGTGCTTCTGGGCTTTTTTACCCGACTGCGGCGAAGCCCAAAGGAGAGTTATGTGTTTAACCTGTATGTATGTCCGTTCCTATGTCCGCTCGTAACTACTCAACGGCACAACCGATTTTGATAAATGTAGGATAGGAACCGTGTATCGGAACGTTACCGACAGAGAGAGGTGAGGTAGAGCGAGACAGATATAGAGGAATGGCGGTTTGAACTACGAACGGAACGGTGTGTGTGCTTGCGGTGAACTTTAATAAAATAAACGTATTTAAGTGCCAATCGGTGTTTTCCTTTGTCAATATCCCACATAAATTATACATCATTAGATTCGTCTTGATGGCGCGAGTGTCACTGGGTATGAAGTTCGTTAAAATAAACAAAATGGCGGTTTTTGTGCACCTAAAGTGCACCGCGATCGGGTTTTTTTTAGTAAAAATATTTATTTAAAGTGCGTTCTTAACTGACAGTTAGCAGGTCGTCACAGAACTGACGATTAGTGTCAAACTCCATACATTTCGTCACGGACTGACAGGTTAGACGGTATTTGCTTTACATAGCTTAAGTTTCGCGTAACCGTAGATTTTAAAATAAAAATGCCCTTCTAATCCATCGGTTTGTTTTTTGCCGTCTGCTGCCTGTCAGCTACCGTTAAGAATTTTACTTTAAACTAGGGATTGCAAACGAGTTACTCGAAACTCGGTTAACCGAGTAACTCGATCGAGTTTTAATCGAAATAGAACTCGGTTAATAACCGCGGTTTTTCGAGTTTTTTTGCGTCCTTATAATATTACGGATTTTTATATTTTTACTTAAGTAAACCTTAAAAATAGGTTTTTAAGTTTCGTAACACGTAAGTAATCGACGTAATAACTGACTACTGCATAAAAAATGCCTTTAATTCGATAAAGACATATTCTGACTTCGCAAAATGACACACGCGAAACGACAGAAAAGCAAAATGACAGAAATACGTTGTGTATACGCACCACCATCATCATCATCAACCCGTATTAGTCGACTGCTCGACATAGGCCTCTCCCATGTCATGCCATCGAGCACGATCCGCGGCCACTGGCATCCAACCTCTGCCAGCCATCTTGCGAAGATCATCACTCCATCTTGTCTGAGGGCGCCCCACACTACGTTTGCCGATCCGTAGTCTCCACTCGAGAACACGCTTGCTTCAGCGCTTGTTGGTTCTGTTCTGCGGCAGATATGGCCAGCCCACTGCCACTTCAGCTTGCTAATCCTTTGGGCTATGTCGACGATTTTAGTTCTCTGTCGCGTTCGTGTCCAAAATACCGCATTCCCGAAATACCAGATTTTTCAAAAAACCAGATTTTCGATTTATGAGGTTCCTGTCTTACCTTATTCCCGTTACACTAGATTATAAAATCGTAAGTTACTCAAGAATCTAAATCACTTTGTTAGTTGTGTTATTTTGGGAATCTTGTATACGGAGAATCTGGTGTATCGAGAATCCGGTTTTTTAAAAATCTGGTATTTTAGGAATGCGGTATTTTGGGTATGAGCGCTCTGTCGGATCACATCATTACGGATACGATCCTTCTGAAATACTCCCAACATGGCCCTTTCCATAGCTTGCTGAGTGACCTTAAATTTACGTAGGTACTCAGCCTTCCCGTGAGCGACAACGTTTCGGCTCCGTATGTCAAGACTGGTAGGTAGGATGCACTGATCGAAAACCCTTGTCTTCAGACATTGTGGAATGGACGACGAGAAGACTCGACGTAATTTCCCATACGCAGCCCAACCCAGCTGTATTCTTCTATTAACCTCTTTTACAAAGTTATTTTTACCTAACTGCAGAACTTGCCCGAGGTAAACGTACTCCTGAACAACTTCGAGAAGGGCGTCCTGCACTGCAGTCAGTTTCGGTAAAACAATATCGTTGAACATAACCTTGGTTTCGTCCAAGTTCATCCTAAGACCGGCGTGTTGAGAAAAAGCAGCTAGACCGTTCAGCATGTATTCTAAATCCTGCAAAGTTCAAG
This sequence comes from Eudemis profundana, assembly GCA_947034925.1. Classification (NCBI taxonomy): domain Eukaryota; kingdom Metazoa; phylum Arthropoda; class Insecta; order Lepidoptera; family Tortricidae; genus Eudemis; species Eudemis profundana. The sequence goes on from OX344794.1 coordinate 37,896,174, forward strand.
CCAAAATGACGGGATCGTCTGCAAATCGCAAGTGTGAAATGTACTCGTCGTTTATATTAACGCCACGACCCTCCCAAGCTAGCGTCATAAACACATCCTTCAGTGCATTCGTGAACAATTTGGGGGAAATGACATCCCCTTGTCTCACACTCCGCTGCAGGAGAATGAGCTTAGTCTGCTGGTTCTGTACTTGGACGGCGTAGAGACATCTCAGCACTTGGATGTATCGCCAGTCTATTTGGCAACGTTGCAAGGATTCCAGAACCAGACAGAATCAAAAGCTTTCTCATAGTCCACAAATGCTAAGCACAGGGGCTGATTTTACTCCTCAGTCTTCTGTATTATCTGCCTCACTGTGTATGTGGTCTATGGTGCCATATCCTCTAGGAAATCCGACAGATTGTAAACTCTTTGTCGGTAAGTGCAAGGTCGTTCACAATTTGACGGTTTCTGATGGATAGATTAAAAACCGGTCAAGTGCGAGTCGGACTCGCGTACCGAGGGTTCCGTACAAACTCAAGTAGCTACATAGATAGTTCAAGAAAAACTGTATGGCGATTAGTTTAGTAGGAGCAAATAAGTATGTGTTACGATTTTTGCGAATTTCTAAAAAACGGTGCAACTTAGGAAAACCGTTATGATTTTTCCTGTAATATTTAGGACGACATTAACAATTGGTAATTATTACAGATTTTTCTGTTCAGTAACTTCGAAGATAATAGGGGGGGAATGGTATTTTTTTAACGTTTGGCATTATTAAATCAAATACTACTTATTTAAGAAAAAAAAATAAACACGGTGTTTTAATCTACAAATCAAGCCCTTTCATTTGATACCCCGTTCAATATAATAGCCCTACTTTCAATTTTCAAAGTCCCATTTCGGTCCCCTTTAAAAAAAAAAGGAAAAAGGTATAAGATTTTTTTACTGTCCAATAGCCTCGGGTTAGCGATTTTTAACACTATTCCAAATTTCAAGTCGATAGCATTAGTAGATCCTGAGATATCTTGCTGTGACAGACAGATGGAGTCGCACCACAAGGGTTCCTTTTTTACCATTTTGGTACGGAACCCTAAAAACTACCCTACTACCCTACTTAATCCCGAGTTTACAAACTAATTTAATCATTACCATTACACAAAAAAAAATTAAAACTACTTCAGACAGTTTCGAGTAAAAATCGAAACCGAACTCGGTTTTCGAGTTTAATCGAAAAGTACTCGTTTTTCGGTTTTCGAGTCTGGCTGCAATCCCTACTTTAAACTAACATCAAATTATAAATTCTTATTATTCCGCATGAAATAATTGTACGAACGTCGTGCAAGTAATACTATTAAAATACTACCTACTGTCGCACGAAAGTGACAGAGTCATATATCACTTTGCCTTACCCTTTTCTCAAACTTATTCCCTAACCTATAAATTTCAAACGTACGAAAGTTTTTTGCAATTTCTGAGCATAGCCATCTAATAATTAATCGCTCCAGTCTCCTGACCGGGTTCATTTATTTAACAGCTATCGAACTAAATTGGAAAACGTGATTACGACGAGATTTTTACTGAGGTAGTATTCAAACGAAAGCTTATATTCTAGTGAGATTTAATGCGCATAGTAAATCAGAGGTAAAAATAAAAATAAATTTGGGCCATACAGCTAAAATTTGAAACAGACTTTCTGTAGAAAAGGATACCTACCTAGGATAAATTGTCAAATAAAAATATTATTAAATTAAGTACTTACCTATTCTAATACGCATATAACCGCTTCGCCTATCACGCGATGCCGGCTCGAAGATGACACCCCGCGCACCAGTATCAGAGTCTGGTTAGTACAGCCTGCGGTGAGATTTGCTTTGCGGCAACCATCTAATTAATGCGCAATTCATTTCTGGGTCAAGTAATCCATGGATGAATTCCCATGAACAATAATTTACACCTTAGAAACGTGTTTACCTTGTTACCCCAAAGGAAGATTACTACATTTCATAGTTAAATATAATTAAATTGTAGGCTGTGAGCTTATAATTAATTTGTTGTAGTATCTACTAAGCTTTAAGTTCCGTCCCTTGTGTTTCGTCTTGCCGCGTAAATTAACACATCTCTGCATAAACATAAATCGCGCTTACTAATGAACGTCCTAATCTAATATTTAATTACTTTATTTTGTACACGCAACATAGGCACATATAATCAAACGTGTAGTTGGAAAACTAGCCAGCGTAAAACTTGTAAACTACTTTATTTTGTTATAATATTACCTGATTACGATCGTCTATGCCTACTTTTAGATGGTGAATGATAAATAGTCAACTAGCATTCATACCATGGTGATGGAAATAACTAGATTTTTATTTAAAAAAAACCTGACTGTTGTAAAAAATACCTCGCATTAAAGTGCTTAAAATCGGATTAGATTAGATAGATACGATTTTTTGTAGGTACCCAGTAACACTCGCGTCATCAAGACGAATCTAATGATGTATCATTTATCAAAATCGCGTGTGTCGTTGAGTACCGAGATAGTAGATACGAGCGGACATAAGAACGGGCATACATACATACTTACTGACATACATACATACATACAACCGCAGTCGGGTAAAAAGTAACTGGGGAGTGTAATAAGTAAGTACCTACCTAATAATACGTAAATATAATAGTATGTACCTATTTAATAGTTTTTGAATGTATGTTTTGTTTGCCTGATTGTCGGTTTGTTTGGTTCATCACGCAAAAGCTACCGGATCGATTAATTACCGGACTCAGTAGAATTTGGTGATCAGATAAATCATATCCCTATTTAATTAAAGACCTTTATGCCACACTTGGCCATAAAGTGGCTTTTACCGCACGCTACGCGTACGGAAAAAGCCGGTTTCTGGCCGAGTGAAGACATAAAATGATGTACACCACACGGGAGGTAATAAAGAAAGCCCTCGATCGCATATTGACGGCCCTCGCTTGCAGCTCGGGCCGCAAACATCAGCGATCTCGATCTTTCTTTGTTTTACCACCCTAGTTTAATACAAACTGTTATATGAAGCACATTTAATATCAAATCGTTCCAAACATACCTTTAACGAATTAATTTATATCTTAATTCTAAATTGTCATAATTACCAAATCGTGCAATCAAACGTATTGTTTTATTTTATAACTTTATCATAAATTATCTCATTTAAATCAGGCTCTTTTGTGTTAAACCGTATTTAGAATAATATAATTTGAATGATGGGGTTACTTGAAAAATGTTTTTGAAGACATTGATCAAGATGAAAGTCAATGGGCGCTAAATTAAATGAAATCCTGGAGGGCATTCGGAACGTTACACAATATACTTGTAGAAGCGAGTTCTAATCATGCAATCTGTTTTAATCAGTCTTACATGAAATATTCGAATTTCAGTTCTAGCTACCTACACTAGGTTCTACTTAGGTTTTTGAAACGACTATATTGTCTGTCCCTACTGTTCATGTCACCCGTAGCGAAACAACAATTTTTGATAAGGGTACCCAAGGATAAATAAACGCTCATTTCAATAACAATACCCAAATTGAATGTTTGGCGACATGTAAGATATCAGAAATGAAGATCTGGCCGGCAACGTACCTGCAGTCAATAAAAAAATTATTCCATTCTAGCCTTGCTTTGGAAAATTTGCAATAATTAACTACTTAAATCCTCTATTATGCGTTCGGAAACCGTACATAACGACCAGCATTATTGCAACCAGTAATGTAATATCAGTGCGTGATTTGTGCCAGTGTTATTATAATGCATGAAAATCGTAATAATATCTAAATCGATGCTATTGTGAAAATCTATTTGGTCATGATTTGAAATCTAGTCGGCCATGGCGGTGCAATGGCGGTCATTTTTTAGGGTTCCGTACCAAAATGGTAAAAAAGGAACCCTTATGGTGCGACTCTGTCTGTCTGTCTGTCTGTCTGTCTGTCTGTCTGTCTGTCTGTCTGTCTGTCCGTCTGTCACAGCCAGATATCTCAGGAACTACTGCTGCTATCGGTTTGAAATTTGGAATAGTGTTAAAAGTCGCTAACCCGAGCTTATTGGACATAAAAAAAATCATGTACCTTTTTTACTTTTTTTTTAAAGGGCTCCGTAATGGGATTTTCAAAATTGAAAGTAGGGCTTATATATCGAGTGGGGTATCAAATGAAAGAGCTTAATTTGTAGATTAAAATGCCATTTTTTTTTTTTTTTTAAATAAATAGTTTTTGATTTATGGCGAAAAAAGTTTAAGAAAATACCATTCCCCCCCTATTATCTCCGAAGTTACTGATCAGAAAAATGTGTCATAATTACCAATTATTAATGTCGTCCTAAATATTACAGGAAAAATATAACGGTTTTCCTCACTTGCACCGTTTTTGAGAAATTTGCAAAAATCATAACACATACTTATTTGCTCCTACTAAACTAATCGCCATACAGTTTTTCTTGAACTATTCATGTATCTACTTATTAGGATTATTATTATTATTAGGAAGACCGTTATATTTTCTCTTCCTAACTTGAATACTTTTTAAAAATTTACAAAAATCTTAACATATTAGTTCTACCCTCCCTACGAGAGCCATCTAGCGGAGAGTAGCAAAACTAAGCGATGATTTATTTCAGATTATATAAAAAATGTCTATTAAATACAATGATCACTCATCAGGCATCGGGAAAAAAACATAAAGTAACAATAATTATTAAAAACTCTATAATAGGAGTATAAAAATGAAATACCACTAGCGCCATCTAGGGACACAAATCTAAAATAAGGTAGCTTGTGGCTAAAAATGATACATGAGAACTAACTTAGTTGACAAACAATTATTTCAATCAGCCAATAACAAAAAGTAACGTTTAAGGGTGGATTTCAGAGCGTTTCAACCGCCGTCATCACCAATCCCGATATTATGATGACATCTTTTTAAAAATTACATAATTTTTGATCAAAACGTGAAAATAGTAGGTACTATTTTCTGATTTTATCAAAAGAATGGGATACATTCTTAAAGTGAATCGTCGAAATTTCGGGATTGGTGATGACGGCATTTGAAACGCTGTGAAATCCACCCTTAAATTTAAATTACAAGTAAAATTTACGCGCTATTTAGTATCAATAGATGTCGCTGTAGCATACGCTGCATCGCGCTGTTAAGATTTTTCCTGGTTGAATAGAGCTAAAGCGGGTTTAAGGCAGGGTTGCTGTTAGTCGTAAGGTTGGTCTACTTATTAGTTTATACGGAACCCTCGGTGCGCGAGTCCGACTCGCACTTGACCGGTTTTTTTAATATGTGATAATTAGAGACCGGATTCCCTATTATCTCCGAAGATACTGAACAGAAAAATCTGTAATAATTACCGATTATTAATATTATCCTAAATATTACAGGAAATATAAAACGGTTTTCCTAACTTGCAGCGTTTTTTTTAGAAATTCGCAAAAATCGTAAGACAACCTTATTTGCTGCTACTAAACTAACCGCGGCATAAATGTCGATGTATGGGGACAACAGTTTTACAAGAGCAAAGTTAAGTTTGTCCCACCATACAGTTTTTCTTCAAATATTCACGTATCTACTGACGAGTTTGTACGGAACCCTCGGTGCGCGAGTCCGAGTCGCACTTGATCGGTTTTTAGGGTTCCGTACCAAAATGGTAAAAAAGGAACCCTTATGGTGCGACTCTGTCTGTCTGTCTGTCTGTCTGTCTGTCTGTCTGTCCGTCTGTCACAGCCAGATATCTCAGGAACTACTGATGCTATCGATTTGAAATTTGGAATACTGTTAAAAGTAGCTAACCCGAGCTTATTGGACAAAAAAAATATCTTGTACCTTTTTTACTTTTTTTTTAAAAGGCTCCGTAATGGGACTTTGAAAATTGAAAGTAGGGCTATTATATTGAGCGGGGTATCAAATGAAAGGGCTTAATTTGTAGATTAAAACACCATTTTTATTTTTTTTCTTAATTAAGTAGTTTTTGATTTATACATTTTTATGTACCATTCCCCCCCTATTATCTCCGAAGTTACTGATCAGAAAAATGTGTCATAATTACTAATTATCAATATCAACCTGAACATTACAGGAAAAATAGAACGGTCTTCCTAACTTTAATACTTTTTTAGAAATTTACATAAACTTAATCCATCCATTAATCCATCTAGCGGAGAGTAGCAAAACTAAGCGATGGCCTGTTTCACGCTAGGGGATTTAACGATGTTATAGTTGAACAACAATTAGTTCGTAAACAGCTAATAATAAATAAATTCTAACATTTAAATACTATGTCACGTTTGCAAAGTTGAAAAATTGTAAATAATTATTTTACCAAGCTTATACATAGATGGCGTTGTAAATTCGGGGAACAGCTTTTTGTATGGAGAATGACAGTCCTCTTGATTTAATGGTCCTTGCTATTAAATAGAATCATTACACGTCAGGTTCTAAATATTACAGGAAAAATATAACTGTTTTAACTTGCAATGTTTTTTAGAAATTTGCAAAAATCATAACATATACTTATTTGCTTCTTCTAAACAAATCGACATACAGTTTTTCTTGAACTATTCGCGTATCTACTTATGAGTTTGTACGGAACCCTCGGTGCGCGAGTCCGACTCGCACTTGACCGGTTTTTATTTCTAATACTTACACCTCTGCCATTATTAGCGGGGGGAGATCGACGCAACGCCCACTTACACACGCGTACATGAAAAATCGTCTATCACTACGAAACTAACACTTTATTTATTTAATCGTATGGCATTCACAAGAAATAGTCGGTTGGTATAATGTCATAAAATGTTAAATTAGATGTCAACATTCAGGGTGTTGAGGCACTGGTACGAGTATATTCGGCAGCGGAGTACTGTGCGCCAATGTGGTAAGAAAGCGCACGAGTGGCGGAGGGGAGGTGGATAACAAATTAAATGAGACTATGCGGTGTATATCAGGAAACTAACACTTAACAAATAGAACAACACATTGACCATTCACATTCACAAAGATTTATTTTGTATCGAACAGTGTAATGACTAATGACGTAACGCACAACATTGATAAGTCTGGACTCTCCATGGCAACCAGCGCGCGTTTCCTCCTCCGATTGCAACTAGTTTTATAGAACGAATAGGATCACTGGCTCAAATTGCTTGGCAGAGGGGAAATACTAACTAAGGCTACGAAGTCCGCGTTGCTTGAAAACGGCGTCATAATATTTTTAGGGTTCCGTACCAAAATGGTAAAAAAGGAACCCTTATGGCGCGACTCTGTCTGTCTGTCTGTCTGTCTGTCTGTCTGTCCGTCTGTCACAGCAAGATATCTCAGGATCTACTGATGCAATCGACTTGAAATTTGGAATAGTGTTAAAAACCGCTAATCCGATCCTATGGGATAGAAAAAAAAACTTATACCTTTTTTAATTTTTTTTTAAAGAGGACCGAAATGGGATGTCGAAAGTCAAAAGTTGAGCTAATATATCGAGTGGGATATCAAATGGAAGGGCTTAATATGTAGATTCTAAAACTGTTTTTATTTTTTTTCTTAGACATGTAGTTTTTGATTTAAAACAAAAAACGTTTTAAAAAATACCATTCCCCCCCTATTATCTCCGAAGTTACTGAACAGAAAAATCTGTAATTATTACCGATTATTAATATTATCCTAAATATTACAGGAAAAATAAAACGGTTTTCCTAACTTGCCGCGTTTTTTAGAAATTCGCAAAAATCGTAAGACAACCTTATTTGCACCTACTAAACTAACCGCGCCATATGTCGATGTATGGGGACAACAGTTTTACAAGAGCAAAGTTAAGTTTGTCCCACCATACAGTTTTTCTTGAATCATTCACGTATCTACTGACGAGTTTGTACGGAACCCTCGGTGCGCGAGTCCGACTCGCACTTGGCCGGTTTTTTTTTCATTGAAACTTCATACTATCTGAGTGGTTTGACACTTCATAAAAAGTAACTCCCCTACTGCACTGATCAATAGTAAATCAACTTGTCCCTATTAACCTCAGTTTAATTCTATTCTAATCAAATATAGGGTTACTATTTACGCTAACAAACAGGCTTCTGTCTTATTAGCATAATAACATACAGACATTTAGCAAACATTATTATGGAAATCTGATCAAATCCAATTTGAGGCAAGCAGAGATTAATAATATGTATAACATGTCCCTGATACACTACTAAGGAAGGAACATGCACTACGACGTCTGCCGTGTTTCGTCTATAGTTTTGCATTTAAGGTAACAAAGTGCACTAAAGGACAAACAAAAGTCTGGTAGCTCCGTGAGCTGAGCTGTACCCAGCGTTGCCAACCTTAGAATTTTTTGCTCGTACGAGACGACTAAAATCCTCGTATTTTGGATTTCGAACCTCGTCGTTTTGTATGTGGAAATGTTAAAAAAACTTCCTAACCCAAAACCTCGCCAATTTTCGTACGAGCCTGTGTCCTCGTACCTCGTACTGCAGGCCACAAATCTCGTATTTGTACGAGGAACCTCGTACGGTTGGCAACCCTGGCTGTACCTCGCGAGTCTGTCATGACTGTCAACACCCATGGCTCCGTCATTTTGAAAGAAAAATTAAAATTTAAACGATATTTTTTAGGGTTCCGTACCAAAATGGTAAAAAAGGAACCCTTATGGTGCGACTCTGTCTGTCTGTCCGTCTGTCACAGCAAGATATCTCAGGATCTACTGATGCTATCGACTTCAAATTTGGAATAGTGTTAAAAACCACTAACCCGAGCCTATTGGATGGAAAAAAAAATCTTATATATGCCTTTTTTACTTTTTTTTAAAGGGGTCCGTATTGGGACTTTGAAAATTGAAAGTATATAAGGCTATTATATCGAGTGGGGTATCAAATGAAAGGGCTTGATTTGTAGATTAAAATAAGTAGTTTTTGATTTATGACGAAAAACGTCAAAAAAAATACCGTTCCCCCCCTGTTATCTTCGAAGTTACTGAACAGAAAAATCTGTAATAATTACCAATTATTATATCATCCTAAATATTACAGGAAAAATATAATGGTTTTCCCAAATTTCACCGTTTTTTAGAAATTTGCAAAAATCGTAACACATAGGGTAGACCGGGGACAATTGAAACACGTTATGAATGAAACAAGTTAAATTTCTCGAAAACCACAATACCTACGCCGATGAGGCAATACTCACGCCACGCGGGCGGCCATTTTACAAGTTTGAACCAGTAACGCTCGAGCGCCCGACTGGCGAGGCCATGTCAGGGAGAAGTTGAAAAATTTTGACCAAAAAAGTAAGTATCTGTGCTCTCATATATTTTCATATAATTTTGTGTTCTTGTGTAGTTTGACAAATTGAACTTATTAAGTGGTTTGACTGTGAATTATAGAATATTCTAAGTGCCATTAAACAGTGATGCAGTGTTATTAATAGGTTAATATTTGACCTTGAAGTTAAATATGTGCTTTGGGGACGATAGAAACAACGAGCTTGTGGACGATTGAAACGTTTCAAACGTCCCCATGTTTTAACCGTCCCCACAAGTAACCGACAATAAATAAAATAGGGTTCTGATTTTGAGAAAATATTTCTTTTAACATTATAGGTGGCTTTCTCTGATAATGTTTTTATTTCTGTTATTTATGGTTTACCAATAATTCACCGGGTCAAAGGAAAAACCAACTATCTCCTACAATTAATGATTGGCAGATAAGTGGTTTTGCCTTTGACCCGGCGAATCGTTGACATCAATATCTCATTATTGTATAAGTTACGAGCAATTACCTATTGTTAATATATTTTATCTGTAAATTACCTAAGTTTCTACGTTCGTTAAACGTAAAATAATGTTTTTTTTTAATTCTGCAACAAGTTGATTATTATGATAGTTATTTCGAAAATATATTTTATGCGGCTATGGTTAAAGTTTTGTTTTTATATTTTATATTGGCCTATAGACTCGTTATGATTGAAACATGGTTATAATTGAAACAACCATTTTGTATGAGACACATTTATGTTTTTTTACCACTATTCCATATAAGCAAATCTTATTGTTGTATTAAAACTACCATGATAATGCTAAATGTAAGAGGTAACCGCAACAAAGAATACTAGAAGTCGTGTATCTTTTTTTTTAAATCCGTTTCTTTAATCGCGATCTTCGAACGATGATAAATTTTGTAATTTTGGTACTACGATAGTGATCTTTTGGTGATCTCTTTGTTTAACATGACAGTCAATAATAAAGATAAAAATAATAAATTTTATTTATTTTTCCCAAACTTATTAAGGTGTTTCAAATGACCCCGCATAGTGTTTCAATTGACACTCATGTGGGGTCAATTGAACCACTCTCCCACTTCCTCTTTAATTCCCTATTATAAGATAACCATGGGCAATAGACCTTTAAAACTAATCTTATTTAAAAACTACATAAATTTCCTTAATAAAAATTAGTTACACACCTTTCTAAATATAAAAATAAAAATGTTGCAGGCGATTAAACATAAATTGTTTCAGTTGTCCCCGGTCTACCCTACTTATTTGCTCCTACTAAACTAATCGCCATACAGTTTTTCTTGAACTATTCATATATCTATATACTTATGAGTTTGTACGGAACCCTCGGTGGGCGAGTCCGACTCGCACTTGACCGGTTTTTATTTTTTAATTATTTCAGAAGAATCGGTTGAGAAATGCGACCTGTAGTCAGGGCTTTGCAGTATTTGAAATACGTAATTGAAATACGTATTTGAAATATAAATCGTATATCATATACCTACGTACCTATTTGATATTTGTATTTCAACCTAAGAATGTAATTTGTAATTGGGATTTCAAATACCTGATGTTGAAGTATTTTGTAATTAGTATTTCAAATATCTATGGCTTCAAAATACATTGCAGTTTGACAGTCATCAATAATATTGAAGAGTAAACTGAGTTTACTAAAAAAATTTAATCCAAAGCAGTGGCAACACTTCCCTACACCACTTTCTAAGTGTTGGCGACACTGTTACATCCATTGTCGTGGAGGTCTAATAAAAGATCGCTCAGATCCCAGAAAGAAGTTTGTCACTCGAGCCAAATGCCAGGGATCAAAATATGCGATCTGGGTTTTCTTTATTTCCGCCCGTGGTGTGTAAAATTTTTCGGCTTTCTTTGGTTATGGAGTAGGCTTTTAGTCCGGCGCAGCCGCAGTGGATGGAAAATTTTACTTACGGCCTTTGGTGTCCTAAATGCAATTTGTATTATGTATTTGAAATAAAACTAATCAAAATACCATATTTTGTATTTCAACTACACGACCTCAAAGTATTATGTATTTCGTATTTCAAATACCTATGGAATAATACATTACGTAACTAGGGTGGTAATACAAAGATCGCATATTTACGTCCCTCGCTTGCAGCTCGGGCCGCAAACTTCTGCGATCTCGGCCTTTCTTTATTACCTCCCGTGTTGTGTACATCATTTTGTCTACACTTGGCCAGAAAGCGGCTTTTTCCGAAAAAAAAAAAAAAAAAAAAAAGTCACTTTATGGCCAGGTGTGGCATAAAAGTATTTTGTCCAGCCCTGTCTGTAGAGGAGAACAGCTGGTCAGTACCAAGAAAAAGGAAAAGCTTAAGTTACCCAAGATGAGTATTTCAGAAGCAAAATGGGTAATGTTTTGACAGCTTCTCTTCGGACGCGTTTTCATTTACAAGAGTTACAAGTCTTCCGAGAACTGTCGCGACAGTCTGTCGGATAGCAGCTCGCAAGTTTAAACTGTGGCAAGTGCGGTTGCGAGTACTTCGTACAAGTAATTGTGACAGCAATATATTACAAACATATTCGAATCGACTCGTGACAGACTTTGCTGCGTATTGAGTCTAGTTTCTTATATCTCCGAGAATCTTCTCGGAATTATTTGAAAGTGCCTACAACTTTATCATAAATCAGTATATTTTTACAAAGTAGCTAATTACTGGAGGGTGGCAAGTACCTCTTGTGTTCATAAGTTTTGAGACGATTTTTTGTAAGGGCCAATAATAGTACATTACACAACTAGGGTGGTAATACAAAGAAAGGCCAAGATAGCAGAAGTTTGCGGCCCGAGCTGCAAGCGAGGGGCGTAAATATGCGATCGAGGGCTTTCTTTATTACCTCCCGTGTTGTGTACATCATTTTATGTCTACGCAGCGTGCGGAAAAAGCCACTTTATGGCCAGGTATGGCATAAAATAAATTTTGAACTGGCGGCTTGATAAAAACTTTTAAAATTAAAATATAAACGTTGTCGAAAACGAAAAAACGGATATTCAAATATGATCTAAAGGTAATATATTTAGGTATGATCTAATAGGCCTACAGTCGAAGAAAAGTCTACTACGTAAACGATCGTTTAACAAAATTAAGGCTCGCATGATGTCAACAGTTGCTATGGAGACACGATCCCAAAAAGATTTTGTTTACCAACGAAAAAATCTTCACCGTCGAAGAAAAATTTAATCAACTAAAGCGGTTCGTGCCTCTATTGACGAATGGCCCACACGATTGAAGGCCTGTGTTCAGCACAATGGCGACCATTTTGAATAATTTATTTCTTAATTTCTTTTGTCTAAATTTCGTTTAAATACGTTAAAGCGTGTTCGAGAAAAACATGATTTTGTTCGTCTCAAAACTTATGAACATACGAGGATTGGGTGTTTTACCCGAAGTTGTTACAAAGCGATCAGCGAGCCTCTTACACAACAGTTATTAGAAAAACTTGCAATAAAGAAGATATTGCAAGAATCTTACGACAGAGTTCCACGAGTTATCTTTATCTAGCGAGTGAAAACGCGGCCTCAGATACTCGTAACTGCAGCTCGCATCTGAGCCTCGAGATCTCCTTGTGTAAGTGAGGCTAATGAAAATGAAATGACATCACAGCGACAGATTAGACAAGATTTATGCCTTTATCTGCCATAAGATTCCTATCTGATCAAAACAGCTTCTTTATATGAAGTTTCACGGCGCTCAGATAAAATACGGTTTTATAGAAAACACGAAGAAATGACATCAGAATGGCCCAATTGTCTCCTCATTTTTTTTTGTAATTTCAAAATAGTTATAGGGGAAAAAACAACTGAATCTGAATTTATTCGCAATAAGTCTTAGAAACAGAATAATAGTTGAATATTAGCATTTGAGTAATTAATTATAAACAGTACAGGAAATTACCATATTGCTAATGCATTAAAAAAACATTACATAACGTGTAGGCATACATTTTTATGGCGTAATCCTCTGCACCGAGGCCTGCATCAGCGGCCCTTTGCTGCACATCAGGTATGTGCCGGAGCTCCCAGTATCTCGTGGGTCATCCCTATATATACTCCTACCTTTATATTCTCCTGTATGTCGTTAACCGCAAATCGAATGACACTTGACTACCGCTGCAGGTTAAGAGCGTCCTGCCCATACCGTACAAAGACGCCCTGGCCTAAATAACACTGGGATCAAGGAAGAGAAAACAAATTAAGTAGTATTTCGTTCTAACTGAAACTTATTGTTAGTATAAGTACGAGTACAACTTGAGATCAACATCGTACAGATACCCTTTCTAAAATTGTGACTCGTATTATTTAGAAAAGATTAGTTTTAACAACTTATTTTAACAGCTTATTACGGATGTTCGGAATAAATTCTGAAGGATTGCTTGTCACTTAGCTCTTCCAGCGCTAAGCTTCCAAATTGCCATACGAAATAATTTCAGCTCTTGGCAGCGAAAATGCAGTAATATTTTTTAACAAAATTTGTCATATTTTGCTAAAAAGTATTGTTTTATTCGATAAAGCATAGGAATAGTGCTGTAGTAATAAAACAATACGACTTAACGATCATTAATCGTCAACCTCGAAGTTTGTTAAGACATGAATAATCGTAACACAATTTTCCGGAACGGTTATTTTGAGTGTTTAATATTGTACTAGTCACAAGGAAAATACCGCCTTAGATGTCTCTTTTGTATAAATAGCGGTGCTAACTGCTTAATTAGAGGCACATTATGTCCTAAACACAGGTTGGAACGATTAGCCCGAAATTCACAGTCCATCCCTTTGAAACTTGTCTCGGACTTAACAGAATACGCATACATACATAATACCTACGCGTACATAGAATGTTAATGTTTTTGCGCGTATTGGACGGACACGTTGCATATTGTCTTTTATATTGCATGTAGATTAATCAGCTTTTGTTGGCAACATAGGCCCCACGCGCCCCGCCGTCGATTCAAATGCAAATTGAAAATCGACCCCCTTCCAACCTCCATCATTCCTCCTTTTAAAGTACGTCCTCCTCCTTTGCCTTCTTAATTACCGAATTCACGCCAGCGACAGAACCCGGTCAATGTTTAATTCTTTCATTTTTTGTTCCTCAATTTAAATAAAAACTGAAACAATCATTTTCATAAATACCTACATTTCAAATGGACCCAAACCCGCAGTTAAGTACGCCACGCCTATTGTAAACACTTTTCTTTTTCAGTTTACAGCATTAAATCCATCTTACAGTAAAATTATGATGCGCTAGTTTTATAGTATTTAAGGACCTGCAAGTTTTACGGAAAATTACCAAGTCAGGTTACTGGTCAATTAATTCAAGTAGGTTGTAATAAAACGGATTAAATCTGGTATAGGTCACTTAATTTTAAACCCGATGTTTTTAAACCTTTTAACAGAAAACTGAAAAAAATACATAATTAACGTCGGCAAAACGCCAGAGTGTAAAATTAAGTTATAGACACATTTTAATCCGTTTATATTGTTTTCTTACATTGAGTGATAATCGTAGAAACCGAAGACAACAGTGTAAAGTATAAATAAATAAATATAAATAAATATTAGGGGACAATCTTACACAAATCGTACTAGCCCCATAGTAAGCTCAATAAGGCTTGTGTTATGGATACTAGACGACGATATATTTAATAGATACAAATACTTAAATACATAGAAAACATCCATGACTCAGGAACAAATATTCGTGCTCATCACACAAATAAATGCCCTTACCGGGATTCGAACCCAGGACCTCCTGCTTCGCAGGCAGGGTCACTACTAACTAAGCTAAAGGGGTCGTCAGACCATATTATTACAGAACATATTAAAGTAGGTCGTTTATTTTATATATGTATTTAAACACTGACATTTGTTACAATCGTCGACTAATGTACCTACCTACCAGTGGCGTGGCGTCAAATATATTCTCAGTAAAGCCGGAGCAGATTTGGTTTACTTTTTCTTCGGGAGTAGTAGATACAGCTGTCATATGTTTTAAAATAGGCAAGCCGGTGGGAATCGGGTTCTATGGACGCCACGCCACTGCTACCTACTTATTTGAATCTTTGAAGTTTGGGAAAACGGAGCTGTTATGAGGATACGAATACCGCATATAAGGCACGGCACGTAGAAAATCTCAGTAGCTAACCAATCCAAGTAAAATAATTTAATTGCTCGCATATGCCGTATGGTACATACATATCCTTTCCGGTCACTGGTCTTCTTGATGACTGTCTTTCGTACTAGAAAGAGAAAATAGGCTTAATTAGCAGGGACTGCATTCGTTATTTTGAATGCCAGAAACTTAATATTTAATGTCAAGTTTTGTTGTTGCTTCAATCGGTTGTTTGTTGGTTACATATAGGGATGTAACGATACCGATACCGATATATCAGTATCGCCGATATATCGGTATCGCCGATATACCTATCGGTATCGCCGATATTATACAACCGATATTTGAAGAGCGCGAAAAGAATTTGCTGTATGAAAAAAAATCTGCAAAAAGTAATTTCAATTTCTGACTTAATTTATTTATTGGTCTATTACCTTGTACAATGATAATTACTATGTTAATCAAATATTTGGTCCTTAATAAAAAAAAAATGAATTTTGAGTTGACAATTTATTTATTTTTACTTTACACTTTCAACGTTGACTCTCTGGTAAATATAACCAGTAGTCAACGTTGACTCTCTGGTAAATATGCAATTAGTTATAATAAGGACATACAAATATCTGAAGTTCATTATTTAGCTAAGATATCGGTATCGCCGATATTAACTACTATATAACGGTATCGGTATCGTATCGGCAAAACTGTGTATCGTTACATCCCTAGTTACATATATATACGGTGAAATTTGAGTGGTTGTTTTCCGTTTTATTTTATGCGTAGGTACAATTTGACTTAAGTCAGAGTATTGTTCTTAATATTTTTTTATAGATAGTTCGTAATTAAGGACTTTCCTGTAATTGGCTAAAGCAAAAATAAGATAATATATGAGGTAGAACATAAAGGTGTCAAAGCGAATAGTGTGTAGTAAAAGTAACGAACAAACTTCGCTAAAGACAATGAATCGTTGGGCAGGTGAGTGTGTCGGGCACTTAGGGAAGACGCGAAATCAATCCACTTGGTGAGTGGCTGGCTGGACAAAGCTGCTAGACAGTACTTGACATATTTACCTCATTACTAGTAAAATGAGATATTTGGGTTGATTTCAGGCCTTTTTCCAGCGTTATTAGGATTCCGTACCTCAAAAGAAAAAACGGAACCCTTATATAGGTAGCAGTGTCGTGGCGTCCATATAACCCGATTCCCACCGGCTTGCCTAATTTAAAGTATATGACCGGAATATCTACTAGTCCTGAAGAAAAAGTAAGCGAAATTCTGCTCCGGCTTTACTAAGAATATATTTGACGCCACGCCACTGATAGGTAGGATGTTCGTCGTCTTGTCTGTCTGTCCGTTTGTCTGTCTGTCTGTTTGTCTGTCGAGACTCTTTATCCCGGGAAAATTACACTATATACTCAGGTCTACAGTCCCTTGAAGCTGTGAAAAAAATCAAACTCCTAAGTAAAAAAAATGTGGCCGTTTAAGCCGCAAAAACATATATTTGGAAACTCACAAGGAAATCAAAATTTATAGGGTACATTCCGTTGACCTAAAACTACGAAATCTGGCAAGTAATACCGTCTTATAGTACATGTATAGGCAAACATCAGAAACCTATACATTTGTAATTAAATTATAAAAAATATAGCCCTTATATAAAGTATTTGTACGGAAGCCTCGGTGGGCGAGTCCAACTCGCACTTGTCCGTGTTGTTGTTATTTTATTAGTGTCACTCGATTTTTACCGCGAAGTACTATCGAGTGATGACAACTTTTGATTAAATCATGTGTAGCCTCGATACCCTCTATCGTTTATAATAAAAGTTAACCGTGATCACCACTGCTTGCTGCATTTGCTGGAACATGAATGAAAGAACCCGCCGCGGTCTAAACGCGCTGAAATCGACCCATTTAACAACTAGTCGTTTGCTTGTAACTTCGTCTTTAACCCTTTTTTTTACTTAATCGTAGTTTCGACTAACGTAACCATTCTCCCTCTCTCTCTCTCTCTCTTGTACTAAAAACAGGTCGATTTCGAATTTCGAGCCACCACAACACATCTTCTATGTATCATCATCATCATTTGAACTTTTTTTTGTGTGGTCTGTGTCCCGTCTGGTCAAGTTTGGCCACTTTGGGAAAACTAGAGTTGTGCCCCGCTCCAATAGTTTGGCCACTTTGGGTAAACTAGAGTTGTGTCCCTCTCCAATAGTTTGGCCACTTTGGGAAAACTAGAGTTGTGCCCCTCTTCATTCATTTGAACCTTGAGACGCCCACTGTTTTACATAGGTCTCCCCCAGAGACTTCCACAACAAACGACCTTAAACCAGGTCATCAGACAATCTTGTAGGGGGCCGAATCCCACTGTGTCTTCCGGTTCGTCATCTTGAATTTTTACTTTTCTTGCTCTGACCTTGCTTTTGCCTCGACCTCTGTTTCTGAGAGGAGTCGCTATATACGTCTATTCGTACGTCTAACAAAGTGATGCTGGAATTTTGAGTAACACTCTTTCAAAATGGTAGAGATCCATTCAGCCATGATGTTGCATGAGTTGAAGTCGAGTGGAGTAATTACCGTGAAGTGGTAATTTCCTCGACACATTTTCAATTTACAGAAAATTGCCAGATTTACACTCTACGAGTATAATAGACCAACGACACCCCGCTGTTTTGTCCGTATGTATTTCTGGCTTTTTCATACAACATTTTATCCCCTGTTTCAA
This sequence comes from Eudemis profundana, assembly GCA_947034925.1. Lineage (NCBI taxonomy): Eukaryota > Metazoa > Arthropoda > Insecta > Lepidoptera > Tortricidae > Eudemis > Eudemis profundana. The sequence goes on from OX344794.1 coordinate 37,914,332, forward strand.
CGCTCTAGAAATTCAATTTCGAAAAATACTGTCTTAGTTTATCTATCTCTACTTCCCCAAAATAACATGTGTTACTAATTTCATTCCATTAGATCACGATTCAAATATTACGATGCTTTTAACAATATTTCCGGCAATCGAAAAACATTACCGGCGTGAGATATTACAGGTATGCGAGCGTTAGCTAGTATATATAGAATTGGCTTTCTTCCCAGGGGTAAAGAATGCCCTTTTCATCCCATTATTTTTTTTATTTAACATAAGAAATGCTTACTTTCTAGAAAGAAGAGACGTATAACGTATTGTGTAGCGTGTAGGTAAGTATGTTAGATTTAGTTTCTGTTTTCGAAGTTACTTCTTAATACCTCATGTTAGTTGTTAACTCACACAGTTCGAAATATAGCTCCGTTAGCTTACTACGTGATTAAGGAATAAGTTTTAACGAAGACATCGCCATTGAAAATGTAGCGTTCAATTCGTTTTTTGGAGACTTTCAGATTTCATACAAAACTTTGTCTTACAACCACGACGAACTTTAATTACATTCTTTGTTAAGAATTCTTTGAAACGAATCACGGCCCGACAAACAAAATATTTCCAATTTATGCTACTGGCTGAGTAACGTTGAATGACAAGGTTCTAATATAATGTGTTTTATCAGCTTACTTCAACAGTTGCAAATAAAAGAGACCGCTCGATCACTTACATTACAACATAAGCAACACAGGCTGCTAACCACAATGGAGTATTTATAATTTTCATTTTTACATACGATTAAATTATTTCGTTTTACAGCGGTAACGATAACTAATTATAATTCTGTAAGAAATGTCCAATTCTTAACGCTATTAAATGTATATATCCGACGTAGAGCTCATTTGGGGCAAGAAACGTTTAATTTGTAATCAAATAATGAACACTTCTGTACCTTTTAATTAAAACATAAGTTTTAATTAGCTAACAGTTTGCCCGATACAACTCAAACAAGCCGTTGCTAAGCCAAGGTGGCAATCGTTTTGTGGTTGTTGGCAGCCCCCGCTCCTGACACTGCCAGCTAAGGTGCAGAAAGCGGTGCCAGTTCACCAAGTGAATATAAATCAAAGTTTAACGTCGCACTCTCTGCGGGGAACGATAAGTGCACAATCGCACTTCGTCCTTTAAATGTATGAATACGTAGGTATTACTTACAGGTCTTATTGTGTAAGCAGACCTATATCTGACATTTAAGTATAAATTTTATCAAACATGCAATAAAATAAATTAAAGTTATGTTCCTTATAATACTTTCGGGTAGTAGACGAGAGATCTTTAATGGATTTTCATGCAAAATTGGAGACCTAGCCCCTTTTTAGGGTTCCGTACCAAAAGGAAAAAACGGAACCATTATTGGATCATTTTGTTGTCCGTCTATCCGTCAGTCGGTCTGTCTGTCAAGACCCTTTATCTCGGGAACGCGTGGAGATATCGAGTTGAAAATAAAACCATACACTTAGGTCTACCGACGGTCCCTTGAAGCTGTAAAAAAATCTAACTTCTAAGTTAACGTGAAACAAAGATCAAGGAAACCAAAATTCATAGGGTACTTTCCGTTGACATTTGGCAAGTACCGTCTTATACTTCAAGTTGGTTCTAGTAATGAAAGTTTGTTATGTTGGAATTTATTTTTTTTAAATTTATTTCATTGCATATTTGAGAAAAGCACTATACATACCTCGGCGTGAAAAGGGGTTGCCAGCCTCATAACTATCTGACCTCGTTGTGCTCGGCCGGCAACCCCTTACTTCCCGGCCTCTGCAGTAATGTACTATTATGAACGTGATTTTATGGTAAGTACGTGTTTTAGCTTTGAAATTTGACATTAGCTGAAATATTATTTATGCCACACCTGGCCATAAAGTGGCTTTTTCCGCACGCTGCGCGTACGGAAAAAGCCGTTTTCTGGCCAAGTGTAGACATAAAATGATGTACTCAACACGGGAGGTAATAACGATCGCATATTTACGTCCCTCGCTTGCAGCTCGGGCCGCAAAATTCTGCGATCTCGGCCTTTCTTTGTATTACCACCCTAGTTGTGTAATGTACTATTTCTGTCAGTGCTTGGTGAATTGAGTTGGGCGGCTCGTACCTCCACATGTAAAGACGACCGGAGTAGTGAATCTGGGCGGGTCGTCAGAAGAAAGCCCAGACCATCAATCCTTCAAAGAATGAAATGTCGCGGAGCTTTTACTTGGCGCTAACCACAAAGGACAAGAAACAAACGTAATACAAAACAATGGCCCTTTTTTATAATTTTTTTAACAACTCTGGAACCTTATGCTTGGCGTCTTTTAATTTGCCTGCTAGCTGTTTTCTTCGTATTCGTTCGCGTGGAATTGTATTGTTCGGGCTGTGCACTTTTGTCCTATAGACGGTACCGTTTGTAATTAAATTTTATTTAATTGCAAAATCGCCTATCTTTACTTATATTTGACTTCGTTATATTTGACGAAAAATAATTTACACCCATTCGGCTCAACGCCCATAGTACCTACAGTAGGACATTAACACGCCTGTCTTTAGCCCGTCGTGTAAAAAGAAAAAATCAACGCATCACGATAACGCTTGTGCATCATTCGTATTGTGCAAACAACTCGTTATGATCAGTTATAGAAGTTTTTGTGGCAAAAACGTCAATTAACTAGGGACTTCCTTCCGATATTAAATTTATCGATAACTGTTTCAAATACTTATTTTGAAGTGACATTTCATACAAATTAATTAAAATAAGTAATTCATAGGCATACTTTTTAAGAATTTTAAAATTCAAATAAACATCAATTTAAACAACTAAAATTTTATTATTAACGTGTTTCATACACATACACTTCTTTTAATGCTATTCAATCGATTTTCATACAAAGTAAACTGAAACCAAGAGTGCCTTTTTAGGTAGCCAATTTAGGTAAATTGTATGACGTGTATGACATTTTGTAGCATAATAGTACTAGTAAGTATACTTTATTATAGGTATGCAAGTTGCATGAGCATAACTGTCATAAGAAAGTACAATATATCGATAAATTAATATCGTTGGGGAGTCCCTAGGACAATTTTATTCGTGCCACAAAAACTTCTATGTCTGGTTATGATACTTTGCGTTTCTAGAATGCAATAGAAACGTTAAAAATTAAATCATTTGTAAGTAGGTATGTAATATGTAACGGTGTCTAGACTACACTAAAATACTAGTAGTATCTTTGATGTAGGTTCCTTATACCGGACGGAAGTTTTATCTAGGGCAATAGGACACTAGCATGCTTGCCCTAGGATTTATTACTTTAATACGCTGAAAACCGCAAATACAAGGTTTTCGCAACTTCACAATATCTTTATTTATAAAAGCATTGACATATATATTAGGATCCACCTAACTGGTATGACTAACGATACCAGTGCGCCCTAAAAATCAGTTTAAGGCGAGGTGAGACCAGAATCGGGCACGGAAGCCTAGTTTCCAAATCATTTTTAGAGCACTTATTTGACTCCTAGGTCACTGTAAAACATATATAATAATATTCAGAACTGTATCTAGGGCTTCCTCTCACTTAGAACACGATAGCGAACACTTCGCTCGATAGAAAAGTAGCGCGAAAACACTATAAAATAAAGTATTTTTTTCATTTTTTTTCATTTTGTTCATCACCAGTTACCTTTTCTGACAAAATTAATACCTGACAATCATGATTTCACAGTCATGCAGGGCATCCTCTCATGTTTGGGTTGATAACGTATACTTTTATGTTAGAAATCGAAGATAATCTGCAATAATCTGCATTCCGCCCGACCCTAGTTTGTATGTGAAATGCGAGCCAGGTCCTACCGCGCCTTAAGGTCCAACGCAATGTCAATCGGCGGCGGAATGCGACAGCGTTCGATCGTCAGTCGATCGTCGCAAAAATGCAAACATTACGATACGGAAGTTAAAAAGAAGCATGGGATATTAGACACAATACTGTTTTTTAAATTATTTTTTTAAGGCCATCAGACGCTGATACCATTAAGTAGTTGAGGTGAGCCCGATAGCTCAGTCTTACCTACCTACGTTAACGATTAGAAGATACCCGCAATTTCGACTGACCACGAGGCAGAATCCGGTCGTTGTCCTCATTTTACATTATACAATAAGCTAAAACCTTCCTTGAAAGTCCAGTTGTAGGTAAATATAGGTACTGTAGGCTTTGTGGGTAACCAATACGTACGTCCTTAGTGGTAGAAATTCGTAAACTTGTTATGGCAGGTGAAGTGGCAATAGGGTAACACGCCCACGTACAAATATCTAAAGCTCACATCTGCTCAGAAATATGCTCGAATTAAGTATGCTCGTTTTCATTTCTAAGGTGTAAACAAACAGAGCTACAAAAAGCGCATCGACGGCGCGTTTAAAAGACGCCATGTACATGGGCCCTTAGTAGCAATGTCACAAAGTATCACGTGCTCATTAGTGGCATGCTTTCGTGCTAGTAATAAGCAAATTAGTCAGTAGCTTTAGACTAAGACATCAAAAATAATGGATTATTTGATTAGAGGCTAAAACATAGGTACGTTTATCATCAATATTGGTCGAAATACCTCATTAAAATGGGCCGTGGCGTTCCCTGGGGTCGAACCAGATCGCTATCGGACCACCCTGAGTTTGGTCTGACTGGGGTACGGAGACGCAACTTCCTTAAAGAACAAGAAGACTTAATTTTTTTTTAAGTCTGCCAAACTTGCAACTTTTATTGGGCGTGGCAAAAGTCGAACCAGGTGGGAGCCGTGGCTTTCCCTGGGGTCGAACCAGGTCGCTGGCCGGGCCACCTTGGGGGGACCAGGGGGGGCCTGCGGTCGTATCAAGTCGCCAGTCCCGGTCCCCTTTAGAAAGAGGGTCGGACTAAATAGCGGCCAAAGCGCCTGGGGTTGAACCAGGTCGCTAGGCCAGAGCCACCTTGAAGTTACGCTGATTGCTCAAAGTGAACAACGGACCAGCAGGAAGGTTGAAGCGGACCAACCTGTCCTTATGTGAATGTGTGAAGCGGACTAAGGGAGTTTTAACCTAGCCCAGCTAAGAAGACTCCGGCAAGAAACTTAGCTGAGCCCGAGCAAAGTCGGAGTGAAGTTAAACGAGAACATTCGGGTCCTGGGGCAAATCGGGACGCGGCCCTTGTGTGCGTCGGACTCCGTCCGACGACCTCGCAGCTATGATTCTTTCGAGTCCTGCTGAGATGTCGTCGTCCGGGTCGGGGAGGAAGCTCTTTGGGCGCCGGGTGTAGCGGCCTCTGGTGAGGCTGGACCAGCTGAGCTCGTCGTCAGGACCTGGAACAGAGGGAACATAGTCAGCCGCTTTCCTAATAAGTGGATTCCTATGTTGCATAGCTGTCCTAAAATACCGTTTTGATGCCATCTTAAAGAAACCTTGAATCGAGGGAAGCTTGTATTCAAGGTGAGAAGACTTAATACGTCATCGTTGCAACAAGCGACAAACATACGACAAAGGCACTGAATACCCGTTGGATACTTGATGAAGCGGGGAAAGGATAATCCCTATACGCACCACGGACCAGTATTATCGGTTCATTGAATTGCATTAAACTCCTTGTATATAATCTAATTGAAGGAGGGCTCCTTGGTAATATTAACCATTCGATGCTAGGATGTAACCGTACTGAGCAGAAAGTCTACTTTTTGATTTATGGATTATTTTAAACCTAAGTGAGGCAAATATTTTGAAGGACCTGCTCAAATCAAAACAAAATTACCGGTGAGTCGATATTAAGCACATCTGAGATCAACCAAGCGCCTCTTTGAAGAAATGCTACAGGCCCAGCGCTTGCTTAATCCGCCACTGCACATAACTATCATAATAGTACATTACACAACTAGGGTGGTAATACAAAGAAAGGCCGAAATCGCAGAAGTTTGCGGCCCGAGCTGCAAGCGAGGGACGTAAATATGCGATCGAGGGCTTTCTTTATTACCCCCCGTGTTGTGTACATCATTTTATGTCTACACTTGGCCAGAAAGCGACATTTTCCGTACGCGCAGCGTGCGGAAAAAGTCACTTTAGGCCAGCTTTACACCTGTAAGTTTTACTTACGTAAGTAAGGACTCAGCTATACGTTAGACTGAGATAGTCAGTCAGCTATCTCAGTCTAACGTATCTATCGTCCTTACTTACGTAAGTAAAACTTACAGGTGTAAAGCCGGCCTTGGCCAGGTGTGGCATAAACCATTTTTTCTACTCCTGTACTGTTATCTGTCTTTTACTTGGTCACGAACACTAATGTAAGAACATACATAATATGAGTTCAGAGAAGTCTATACTCTATTCCCCATGACAGCACTAGTGTCGTTATAGTCACTTTACGTTATTGCTAGCAGCCACAGACTTCTAAATCTAGGTTAAACTTAGGTCAAGGATTAAGCGCTCAATTTTAACTTTACGGTAAAAATGCACAACTACCAACTTAACAAACAATTAAATTCCTACGGTTTTTAAGAAAAACAAAACTTTCCGAACTAAATTCATTGATGCCAACATAAAAAAAGCATTTTTAATTTAAGTATATTTTAAATTAAAAAAAAATGTTTACCATAGACACATACTGTCAGTCAAACATCATATTTGCCTTGTTTCCAGGTTATGATTAATTTTGTATTTTATAATTTAAAACCTAGTCGTAGAAAAAGTATTGTATGCAACGTTGTATAATTAAGTCAAAAAATGCTCATTGCGTCTCTATTTGCGATACTCGCCGCATTCGCGGCACGTATCGCAACTCACGCAATTCGCATTTTTTGAACCCACTTATACAACTGTTGCATAAAATACTATATAATGCGTTTAAAAACGACAAATTACAACCAGCTTTCTTATAGGTATTCGAAATTAAATGTTAATTATTCACGTTACTTCATATCGGACGATATGATATGATAGTTGAAACTGACTCTAGTTTGTCTCAGAATTAAAAAAAACGACAGTTGCGCGACATACCCATTGAAACAAAAATAATTTTACAAATTAGTTCAGTTTTTTTCGAATTATCAATCATACCATACATGAAAATTAGGATTATGTAAAGATTTCGATAGGTACCTATACCGATATATAATTTTTTTTGTCCCAAACATTTTACTAGAAATTAGATGTTGACAATAATAAATAACAACAGTATAAAATCCTAAGTACTAACCTAATATTAACCTAACCTAGTTATAATATATATGAGCTCGCTTAGGTCGACGCCCTGCGGGAGGGTGCCCATAAGGCTGGCTACGTTCCCTCGTTGAATTGCAATTCCAATTCTCTGGACGAGGAACGAGCCAGCCCTATGATCTGTGGAGCAGTCAGCTAATCTTTTTTTTATTTCTTTATATAGAGTATGGGCGTCTGAGCTCCATGGCCCGAGGGTCTCAACCGCAAACGCCACAAATAAGTATGTGGTTGTTAGCCAGCCCAGCATACTTGCGGCGTTTCATCGCCTCAGCCGCCGATGCCGCCTCGCCTGCCTTCAGGGACGTGGTGGCTACGTGCGATGGTGCTAGCGTGTCCACGCAGGTGGCGTCCCAAATAAGAGGACGACCTAACTTCCACGGTATGAGGGACATGCCGTCGGGTCTCTTGCCATCGTCGCGTGCGAGGCCAGGTGGCTCGAGTACAGTTGGCACGTTTACGCTGGCAAGAGCCCGACGGATTATGTCGTTAAGGCAGGCGTGGCGGGACAAGCGGCCTGCACTCCTCCTGCAGGAGAGGCCGTGGTAGCCCAGACGGTCCACCTCGGCTCCGCATGGGCACCTATGGGGTTCAACAAGATTGGCACCTAGGCGGAGGCCGACAGCCAACCTAAGAGAGTTGTTATCCAGAAGTGTTCCGCAGTGGGCCGAGGGGTAGGCATGAAGCCAGAAGCCGGACTCTTGTTGAGAGGAAGCCAGAAGCCGGGCTTTATCTAGGCCAGATGCCGCAGACTGGAGGAGCCACTCGTGGACCTGGCGACAAATGGGATCATCCCAGATTTTTTGGATGTTCCTGTTAATTGGTAGATCTTTTCCTGGGCAAGCCAACTTCCAGGCATTTTCGGCTTCTGGCAGGTAGATATCTCGCAACCGGGGAGAGATGGAATCAGGATTTTTCTTGTAAGGCTTATTGTGCTGTGTATTGATGAAAGGAACGCGGGAAGGACAATACTGGAAATCTGTCTGACGCCGAGACCACCGTATCTGATAGGTAGGGTGGCATGAATGAATTGTCTGTGTACATGTATATAATTATCGAAATTTGCTGTCTGAAAAAATCTGCAAAAAGTAATTTTAATTAGTACTGACTTAATTTATGTATCGGTTTATTACCTTGTGCAATGATAATTACTTTGTTAATTACGTATTCGTTTCATCATAAATATATTCTTTGAATTTTGAGTTAACAATTTATTATTTTTTACTTTAGACTTTCAAGGTTGAGTCTCTGTTAAATATAGCCAAGTGTTAGGTATAATAAGGACATACAAATGTCTGAGGTGCATACTTCATTATTTAGCCATCGATGTCGGTGGTATCTGTATCGGCGAAAATATGGATCGTTACATCCCTAATAAAAATTATAATGAATACTTACAAAATTAAAAAAAATAACCGACTAATAATCTAGACATCTATTAAAATCGTAGCAAGACTGTATTTGTACAGTATTAAAGATTATTCCAAATAGGTTTCTGTCAAAAAATGTTTTTTGAGACAAGCTTTTATTGCCGACTGTACTTTTTTGTATAATATTGCATTGTCATCTGATTTACATATCTTTGCGAAATTTCAGCTTAATCGGAATCCGGCTGAGTAGATTACGATTATGACTCCGGTTAACACATAGAATACTTTTTACCCTCCTAAGCTGAAGCAAAAGAGAGACATTTCACTTCCGCAAACGAAGTCGCAAGCGGGTCCACTAGTCCTAAATAAAATACCCAAAACGCTGTATGTATGTGTCCCCACAATATTCGAAAAGTTGCCTCGATTTCTTCAAGATCCCATTATCGTAATATCCTGATCCTTTTTTTAATCGAGGAACTGTGCACCTCTTTGTTTTTAGGTTCAAACTGACTTATGAGCTTAAATCTTCCTCGATGTATTGTTAAGTTTTTCAAAATAATCGACATTATTTTTTATTTTACCATACTAGGCCGAAGCGAAAACGTCCGTGAACGAAATCGCGGGTGGTTGGTTCGTATATATTTGAATAAAACGCGGCGGGCGATGCATGCAGTGTACTCAAAAAAATTATTTACTTTAAAATTTTCTTGCGTTTACTTGTTTTTTTTTTATAATGCGGCAACACTGTTAATGCCACAGATATCGTATAAGCAAGAAACAGCCGTGCTTTACGTATAATCTTGAAATGGTGAATATCCCAAAGCTGCCAACATCGATGAAAGGATAAAGCGACCCATTTACGTGTTAATTCTATGGAAAATAAACAAAACTTACCCTTTAAAAAAAGCATCTTATTTATTTGTGTTTATTTGTTCCCTTTTCTAATTGTTTGTAAAGACAGTTAGGCTTTTACACAATATGAATGATTCCGCCTTGACAAGTGTTCTGCTATTCATTCAGTTAATCTGTGGTCTGTGGACCAGTTTCGTTATTGTGAACGCATCACAACTGCTAGTTTGTACTTTACTTACTTTACTTGTAGAGTTTGCCAGCTGGGCGGTTCCGATACTTAATTTGTACTTTACGATTAATATTACACGGCTAGTGAGTTTCTTGGTGACTATTCAAACAATCAGTGACTAATACACGAACTGTAAGTACTAAATTGATATCAGCTTATTTTGTTTCCGTACGTGTCGCGTCGAATCAATACCTTGACAGGCGGTCTAAAATAACGAAAGTAACAGTAACATAATTATACGTTTCTAATGGGATCATAATGTCTACACATGATCGTTACTGGCAAATTAATGGGTCAAAGATTCGAACCAAATTCTAGATATATTATTAGTCGTTTTAACGTCCACAATATTTGTTGTGTTGTACACTGTCAATATCACACCTGCGAGACGTCAGTAATTCGGTGTTATTCAGGTCAATAAACTTAAACGATTTAACTACAAGTATTGAAAGTAGAGTAAAATAACAAATTAATACCATGTTAATGATCATGCAATAATGCTCTCTAACAATGTTGAGATACGCACAACTTTCTTAAAATCTAGGTAACAATCTTACTCATAAGTTTAAAAATGTCCTGATTATAGTGTTGATGACTACAAAGATATCAAAAATAATTGTACTTTCATACCGTAAAATTGATTCCCAGTTGTAGTTTACTGTTTATCATCAAGCTTTGACTGTAATGTAATCAGACATGAAAGCTATGTGAAAAACTCCTTATTAAAACCAACAATGACTGAGTCCATGAAGAGTAAGCAAGTGGATGTAGAAGGGAGTTAAAGAGAAAATCTTAAATGTTTAGTAAAATATATTCCAATATCAGGGACTATGATTTAACCTTTGCGCTGTAGTGGTATAAATGTTGGTTTTAATAAATTCAACTATAAACTTCTAGAGGACGTAACCGCAACAATGGGACTTCCAATTCTGTGAAGTTTTGTATAGCTTGATACCGGCATCCCATTATTGACCGTACAAAATATCCCAGGATTGGAAGCCCTATGCAACACCCATGTATAATGACTCCTTAAGTTTCTTTCAATCTGTGTTTTTGATTGAGGATTAGCAGTTTATTCATATTAATGAGTTTCAGACAACACTATCAGACTAAGCTAGTTGTTATTATTTGGGTGCTACTTAACCAATCTAAATATTTGGCATATATTGAGTATGAAATATGGTAGAAGGTAGCAATGTCCTGTCCATTTTAAAAGTATTTCAATTATTTAGTTCCTGTATGCTTCTATTTATAATTTGATCTTCAGTTCTTACCCAGGGGTTATACTCTGAATATCTTTGTTCTAAGTTCATATCTTTCCATCGCAGTCATCTAAATATTCTGTAGCAAAAGAGCTTGGATGCCACAATACAATCTTCAAATGAAGATATTGGGATTATAGGCTCAGGATTTTTACTTTACCTTTGTATCAATACTTTCTCATCATACTATCAAAACTTCCAATCTGTCTTATTTTGCATCAGAACATCCATACATTGGTTCTTCATTCACAGACTATCAACATGCTTTTTCCTATGCTTCGCATACTGTTCCTGCAATGCCAATGAAATACCTGGGTAAAAGAAAGCAAGTTTATTGTGAAGAATTCAAATTATGCAGAATGCTTATTTCACTAGGAACCATAATGTCTGGCATTTTTTATGATGATACTAATGACCGTTTTAACATACCAAGTTGATACCCATTTGACTTAAGTCAATTACTCAAATAAAGATAGAGAAATTTTAAGTAAGACCAGGAACAATAATTTAAAAAATGATAGCGAATTTTTTTTCTGCCTTGCTGTCTGTGCCTTGCGAATTGCGAGCTCTATGTATTTAATTATTTGGCGATTAAAATGTTCATTTTAAATAGTTTATGTTAAAATCTCCTTTCACATGGCTTTGTTGATCCATTATTTTGTGTAAATTAGTGCACAATCTCTAATTTCCAGTTGAACATCCTCTTCAGAGATGTATATCTCATATATTTCTATGAAATTAGGTGCTTTTGTAGCATGTTTTGTTGCTGCCGTGCCGCCTAGATGAAATACTATAAAAAAAAATAGAATATTTTCGGTTACATACATACCACATTCTATTAGCAATAGACAATATGCTTATTTTTTCTTACTACATAATTAAGTCTACGTTTAAAGCAGTATTTTTTTGCAATTAATGCACAGTATTGTACCTATTAGTAGATCCCTTTACACTTTGTGCCCATTATTGCTTCTCAAGAGATGCTCAAGGGAACTTGTCAGGTATTATGCTTCTAATTCTTAGACATAAGTATAACAAACGTTGCACTAACTTCCAAAAAATATGCACTAGTTTTAGATACAGAGTTCATTAAATAGCCTAGCCTATTCCAAGTTATTTTCATAAAAATAGAACTATATACCTAAGAACTATACGTACTTAATTTATGCTATGTAACATCAATTTGGTAATTATGATCACTATGCCTTCTATTATTATAGTGTAATACTAATTACAGTAATGAAGATATTATAGTTTTCTTAATAACTATTCAAGTAGTGTCATGCACTACGCCTCAGGCTTCTTATACATAGATACAATTTTAGGAGAAGCTAACCTGACTAACGAAAAATTTAAACATTGTATCCCCTGATATTTAAAAAAAGTAGCTAGAACATAATGTTTTCATCGCTTCAACAAAAACTTAACCATTAGTAAGTAGCACTTGCGCTAGTGAAAAACGGCCTACATATGAATTCACTATAACATACCTAATTAAATGAATTAATTTGCTATAATGTTCGTGCGGCCTTCGCCTATGAAGTAGGTACTTTCTCTTCGTTGTTTAGGTATAATCCTTAAATCCTAAGGATTATTATTCACAACGATCAAAAAAGGAGAAGGATCATCGACCGTCTTTTTTTAGTGGTCTGCTAACTCAGATTCTGTTCTCTTTAACTGAATGCCAATTACTAAATCTTAATAAATACAACTTACTACTTAAATATGCGGGGAATTTGTATGACAAAATTAGACTAAAATTCTGTGGGTCCAGTGAAAAGTGGTACAAGTCACATTTAACCTAGTAGGAAAAGAGCTTAAGTCATACTATAGAGCTGTGACCTTTTGGTCCTGGTATAAATTTGTCAAATTTATACCAGGACCAAAAGGTCACAGCTCTATAGTATGACTTAAGCTCTTTTGCTCCTAGGTTAAATGTGACTTGTACCCCTTTTCACTGGACCCACAGAATTAGATTATGGCCCAATGTTGTAAACACCGATTTTGACGCATTCAGAATCAGCTTTTTTTTTATTTAAATTGATAATTAGATCAAGTGGCTATCTAAAACAGCAACCTCTCACTTTAATATTTCATTTAATGAAATACATAATGACTGTCTCATACTGATAGACATGTATGTGCAGTGGCGGTTTAAGCCGATTTAGGTGTAAGTAAAAAATGGTCTACTTTTTGATTTTTCGTTGGGGGAATGTAACTGTAATTATGAACCGGCTTCCAAAAGAAGGACGGTTCTCTATTCGTCTGTATGTTTTTTTTTTATACCAATTGATTTCAATCTGATTAAAAACGGCAAATCGGTCTGAAAGGGAAACATTTTAACTGACAGCACGGTGCGAGGCTCTATCAGTCATCGGGTAGAGAGAGCGGGACGGAGAGAGGGTCGATGTACTCTACACTACGCGATAGATGTCTCCCTAAGCAAAGATCTTACTTTAGCTAGAAATGAAACACAAAATGTTTAGATCAAATTCTAATGATTTTTATTATCTCATACATATGCATTTGTTAATGTTCATATACCCCATTATGTAGTAAGAAACCCTTCTTCCTACAAGAAATATTTACGTAGAGTTTTTTTAGTACTTTATGCCACACCTGGGCATAAGGTGGGCTGCGCGTACGAAAAAAGCCGCTTTCTAGCCAAGTGTAGACATAAAATGATGTACACAACACGGGAGGTAATAAAGCCCTCGATCGCATATTTACGTCCCTCGCTTACAGCTCGGGCCGCAAACTTCTGCGATGCGAATTTCGGACTAAGGAGGTTTCAAACCAGCCAAGGCTTATTTCACATCTTCAAAACTTGGCTAAAAAACCAATTTTAGTGTATATAAAACTTATATGGTATATTTTGCTATTATTTCAGTAATTTTTGCAATTATTTTAATGCAATTAAATTAATTTAGTTTCAAATTTTATTTTGAAAATCGGTACAATCTGGCGGTATTGCCTGTCAAGTTTGAAAACTAAACGTAGTTCTTAGCATTATCTGTGGAAGACTAAATTGAAAAAGTTAACAATAAATAATTTGATTTTTGTCTTATTTTTTTGTGTGTATCACGGGCAGTAAGGGGAGTACAAACTCGAGTCATTAAAAGTCCTAGTAGACTCTCGTTAGTAATCCCCTTCTTACTACCCTCGGTGCACAATGTAGGTACTAATTTTCACGCGTGTCACCCAAACGTATTTTCTTTTAAATTCAGAGACAAAAGAGTCTACTGCAACTATCATATCGTTCGATAACAAGTAACGTGCGATTTTATTTTATTTTTATTTTATTTTATTAGAATTGAAGTGAAATCAAATGGCTTTTTCAGAGCTATTCGAAATTTAACAGAATTCTATGTTATTATGACATTTTCACAGTTAAGAAGTTCTAATAAAACAGTTTATGTTTATGCTGGTCGTAATTTGTGGTTTTTTAACGCATTATGGAGGGTTTATGATTTTGAAATGAAGTCTATGTCTGTCAAACGTGCACATTATTAAACGTGAGCCCCTTAGATAGGTTCAGTGCTTTAATCCTCACGACGTAACAGACAGACAGAATTACTTTATCATTTTGATATTAGTCTATATTATTACTACCTATATTACATAATGCAATTGCCCTGCGTAGGAGATATTATGTTTGATAAAAAGGAAATGATTTATAAAATCACGTAGGTACAGTTCACCAAGCACACTCAGTCTTTCAATGGATAGGCAACTATTACTCCGCCTTTCAAACGAATAACGTGATAATGGTTTGTGACTGCCATATGTTCTTGTTACCTTCCTCTTTTGCAGCACTGCTGACGTCTATCTTCGATAATAACATCACGCTCATTTGTTACGGTACTGTCGCCATACAAAACCACGCGAGCACGTTCGCGTCGCTTTTTTATGAAAATACGTGGATGGTAGGTTAGGTTCCGAGCATACTCTGGCGTTAATCTTTTGGGACCGCGACTGAAATGAACATGGCGAGTCCCATGCAGTTTTCGTTGTCCTAAGTACGGTTGTTGCATGGTAGAATAAAAATAGGGGCCAAAGTGCTTAAATAAGTAAAATAATAACCCCTCTGTTCACGGAAATTCTATGCATATGGTTTTTGATTGGATACATCTGCTGATTACACACTGCATGCGCGAAATGCATTTTCCTGTACTGGAAATTCAAGCTGCTGAAAGATCTCTCTTTGTTGGCATTTGATTGTAATTTACAGGTTCTTGTGACGATAAATGCATACTGCATTTATCGTCATGTCTCATCATAAAGGATCTCTTTCTTTCTAATTTGTGAATCACAGAAATGGACGGACTTAGACGTGCTTTTGTTTGCATGAAACTCTATAAAGCATTTTTATTTCTAGAGTATTAATATTTAGTATTAATTATTATAGGTAAATAGGGCAACGGCGAATGAGTGTACGTTGACGATAAAGGATGTGGGAATATCTAGATAGTTTTATCGTCAATATTCAGGAACCTCCTGTATCCGAAAGTAAAGGTTACTGGAGCTTAATTTTGTGTTTTCGACATGTATCAACATCCTTAGTATCTGCAAAAGGACAGACAAATTACAACCTATATCTGCATTGACTTCAACCATTTACTTCATCCTGATAGCGACTTAATATAGTTTTAACGCCCAATTTAAGTAACGGTAACCCTGACAAAAAAGTTAAAATGAGCCGGTACATGACTATACGATTTGTACGTACTGTTATAGTTATATGTGCAGTATTATATAGATAGAGTTAAACCGTGTGGCCAGCTCGGTATCGTAACAAATTAGAGAACGGAAAACGTCAGTATAGCTAGTCCATGAGTCATGGTGCGTTCTACCTGCCCACGTGGGCCGTGTGTCTGTCCGGTACACTGCCCTCACTGCACGGAAGGATATAACCGCCATTAGAGTCCCACTATGAAACGATCTTTTGTATAGCCGGGGCGTAGGCTGTACATAAGTGTGTGTATGTTGCGATGACAGAATAAAAGCCTGCTTATACTAACCGGGTTCGTTTGCCTGTTTGTTACACGACGGCAAATTCACGTAGTATAACGCATATTAAGAAACTCTAATGCTTTATTTGTTGTTCCCTATTATTTCCACAATTTAGGCGCTATAGCTTGGCAACTCGTTAGTGACACTCACATGTGTGCTTTTTGTTATGTGCAGTGCTGCCGTAACTACTTACACAAGTTACCGCCAACACGAGCGGCAATATCTCAGAAATTAATAATTTTCGGACAGAGTGCTATATGACTTTTTTGTTGCAAATGAGTTGTACTATAACCCCTTAAAAGGAATGTATTCAATATCCAAACACCCTGTATAAGGAAGCGAGTGCTGCCTATATTATGTAATCCAAATTGATTAGGAAACATGGAATACATGTTAATTAACAAGAGGATTTAGGTAGAGTGCAGAGCGATACAATAGGATACGCTCAATGGCATAGAGGTCTCGTCATTATGTTGTTTAAATTGTGGATATTTCGTAAACTGAAAACTCTGTTATGCTAATATTATGGTCCAATACCGCGCGTTCTCTAAATAACCATCTTATTCGATTCACAGAAGTACATACAATAGTACATTACATAACTAGGGTGGTAATACAAAGAAAGGCCGAGATCGTAGAAGTTTGCGGCCCGAGCTGCAATAGAGGGACGTAAATATGCGATCGAGGGCTTTCTATATTACCTCCCGTGTTGTGTACAGCATTTTATGTCTACACTTGCCCAGGAAGCGGCTTTTTCTGTACGCGCAGCGTGCGGAAAAAGTCACTTTATGGCCAGGTGTGGCATAAAGTATATTATTAGAGTCCGACTATCCCTGTATCATGAATGTTTGATATAGCTCCAAACATTTTGACATGATGTGGCTATAAACATATGCAAATTTTTATACATATAAGTACTCAAATTCATTCGTAATGTGTTCGTAATAAAATCACTGTGTTGCTGGGTTGGGGTGGTAATTGAAAAAAGAGATTTCAGTATTTTGTACTTAAATCATTAGACCGATTACGTTTGCGACTGTCTTAATTGAACGAGCAATTTCGTAAAGGACATATACCTCTATGTACAAACTATACATATACATGTGGCCTTTTCGCTTGGGTAATTGCGAGTATCAAGCAAAACAGATTTGTGTGAATTTGACTCTCCGACACACGCGTGATAAATACATATACAGCTATACAGGGTCGTTGTGTGTGCCAAATCTGCTAATGTGTCAATGCTCGCTACTACATACATATTGTATTGTGTCTCCTAATCTATTAACCTGTCAATTGATGATGATTTGAAAACCGCATCGACAGACACAGAAGTGTTGGGACTTGTTTCAAATGCAATTAATCAGGTAACGTTTTTTTTTCAGGTAGTTAATGTTTGAGTCCGCGCCAGCTTTTAGAAACTCACCTTTAATTCCCGAGACAGGTAAATATGTCAATAATCGACCTATTTTTTTTATTAGTATGTTACGCGAAGCATCTTGATCACAACGGGCAAACAATCCTTGAATTTATTTTGCTGATAAGTGCGTGCACTGCTTTGAATGCAGTATGATCAGACATTTATTCAGTTTGTTGGTTTCATTTTTGTAGAATCCTAAGCTTATAGTCGCACGTTTATCTTTGATGCAAGATGTTATCTTTACAAAATGAGTCGTACATTTTAATGATCTGTATAGAATTTAATTTCAAATCTATTAGATGGATATCGTCTGAATTAATACAGCTATGTATGCGTGAGTTGACTGCTGACACTGCGGTCACGGGCGCTGCGTCGAACGTAAACGAGGGAAATACACCGCTACGGTAGCCAAACTGCCAACGTCATAAAATCTATAATTATTACATTTTATCTCAAGAACGTGTTGACTGTTTTTAAATATAATCGTGTACATGCACCAAACGTATAGGCTTATTAAAATGCAGCAATCTTGAACTCGATTTCCCCTATTATACATTTCAGCTGTGTGTACGAGCAGCCTCTAGCTAGACGAATAAATTATTTGGGATACAGACATCTATGTTTCTGTACTATATTATACAGGTGTCGAACTTTTGGTGGTGATGACGTCAAGGTAACATGATTGAGTTTATGTTTTACACTGATTTACCGTGACCGTAAATTACCGGTATAGTCACATTTATAAATTAATTCTGTCGCTACTTCCATTGGTTGGTGTTAATGATAGACCACGCATACTAGAATTAATTCATAACTTTGACGATATCGTTAAAGATAAATGAATTCAAAACCTGGAGTGAATTATGTTATGCTGTATGGATCTTGCTACATACAGAGTGATTCAGTTTAGGTTAGGTTTTTCATTGATTTACCGTTACCGTAAATTACAGGTATAATAAATTTTTAATAAATTTATTCTGTCACTACTTTCATTGGTTGGTGTTATGGTACAGCACGCATACTAGAATTAATTCATAACTTTTACTATAGCGGTTAATCCCGGTGAAGATAAATCGACTCAAAACCTGGAGTGAATGATGCTGTATGCATAATGACGTTATTTTGACGTCATCGGCACCAAAAGTTCGAGCCCTGATTATAAAATTGCAAAAATGATTTTTATAAAGAGTTGCAGTGCGTTGTACTTCTTAAAAATATGGGTATTGCAAAAAGTACTATTAGAACATCGGAGAGTGCTTGTGGATTCATCGCGTTAAACGGCTGGACGTATTCAACATTTTGGCGCAGATATGGCTATGGCTAGACATCCAAAGCTTTCCTTCGCCTATTGGTATATCCTATGTTGTACCTCGCAAAACCATTTAAAGGATTGTTTGAATATAATTTCGGTGAATCCCTGTTATCATTCACGATAAATTATCAAAATATACGATTTTAAGCTAACATGGTCATGGTCATATCGGGAATAGGGTTTGCAGTACCGAGAAATTTTAGTATGCCAGCACCAGGAATTCCCGGTTCTCTCATACAAAAAATTCCCGGTACTGTAAACCCTAATCGAGAACTCACAAAAACAAACTTACATGGTAAATATCCCGTTGTTAATAGTAGTTATCAAATTATCACAATGTTGGCACAACTAAAGTATAAGTTGTATAACACAAAAATTATACAAACACGTTTCACTCAGCTGCGCTTTTCAATATATTCAGGTAGCGTGACATGTGATAAAAGCTTTTGTTTGGCTGTTTAACAAAAGAGTCAACCTCCTCGGCTGATTAATTTTACCATTGAATCCCATTTTTGTAATGAAGCCGGGATTTTTAGGAATATATAATTCGATACCTTTAGACTCAAAGGCGTAAGCTCCATTAGAACGTACGGCGTTTACATCCTTTGAATCTAAAGGTATCGATATGTAGAAATAAAACGGTCCCGCAATATTTATTATTTATTTATTTAATATTTATAAGGCACCTCATGAAATTCGAGATATCTTACAACCTTCCTTGGCTTAGTCCCAAACAAAAAAATACTCGTAGCTTTTTAGGGTTTTTATCGTGATAAACAGGCATTCTTACACCCATCCACACAAACATTCATTAGTTATGTTATAATGTAATCATACATTGCACTTGGGGCATTTTGCGGGTACGTCAGATACTAAAATTTTCAAATAAATCAATCAATATTCGAGTTGTCAGAATAAGACACTTATTTGTACTTATTCACTATGCAGTTCCGAGAACGTAAGTAACTAATACTGTATGTTACGTACGTAATCTGGGGGCACGGCAGTTTTAAATTACACAAAATTCAATAGTACGTATATAGAATATACTACGTAACATACAGTAGGTATCAGTGGCGTGGCGTCAAATATATTCTTAGTAAAGCCGGAGCAGATTTGGATTACTTTTTCTTCAGGAGTAGTAGATACTCCGGTCATATGCTATAAAATAGGCAAGCCGGTGGGAATCGGGTTCTATAGACGCCACACCACTGGTAGGTATTAATTACTAAGGTACTCGGAATTGAATATTAGAAATACTAAGTACAAATACCTTATTCTGATAACTTGAAAATTGATTGATTTTTTGTAAACCTTACCACCTGATGACGTACCCGCAAAATGTTCCTGGAGTGCGATGTATAATAAAATATCCTGTTAGGATGCATGATGTCTATTTCTGGCACCATTATGCCAGGTCTCAACATTACTCAAGGCGCATGAAACATTTTTATAGTATACTTCCAGAAGAAGAAAATTAAAACTGATAGGTAAAAAATTTAAACTTTAAATTATTAAAATATATTTTATTGCTTACCTTCTATACAAAATGCTATGCTATACTAGTAGTATAGTGATAGTTAAGAGCCATTAACTACTTGAGTATTCTCTTAAATCTATTTCAACTTGAAGTTAAAAGGTTTGTACGCTTAAATCGGGTACTCGTACTAATGAAGCGGTCGAGGTTTGTCTGACGTCGGCATCGTATCTCGTGTGAGAACGAACTTTTTGTGCATAGCAATACATTACAGGCACTCCGCAGTGGCGGTGTGTTAACTTTGTCGTAGTTCAAACAAGAACGTGTGGGGCTTTATAATAAATCCCCTCTCTGTGAAACTTTGCAGTATATATGTATATTAAAGATGTGGATATATAGTTTCATTTAAACATGTAGAATCTATATAGCAGTGGCAAGACGCCCGCCACGTAGAACCTTATTCTAACGAACTATTTACTACCATTGAATTTATTATCCTTCCATTTCATCAAGAATAAGTTAGTCAAATCTGCTTCGTACTAATCTTTGATCTATTAGCATATGCAGGTGTATTTCACTCGTTTTTGGCCGCCCGCGATCGGAGCCCCTGGGTACTAAACGTCACAGTGGCACAATATACTCGTAATTATCCTGACAGTACGCAAACGCCGTTGATGCCGGCCTACGCCGCCGCCGAGAATTGTGCGGTTATCAATTATGTATTTGAAATACATATAATAACGTATGGTTTCCAAACTCATTTGGTTAAGAAAATTAGTGAATACTGTCAAATTGCAATGTACTTTAGTTTGTGTGCAAACAAAATGCTAAATTGTTTGGGTTCATTATTATATTAGACCATGGATGCTTAAATACGAAGTCTTCACAAAATAAATAAATCAAAGAAAGTAAGAGTAATATGCAAACGTACTGTGCTACGCGAAGTTTACCGCACTGTGGCTGTGGGTGGGGCCTTGGCGCACGCGCCAAAGGGGTCTATTGTGTCGCTGTGTGGGAATTCTTATTTTGTGTCTGAAAACGCGCGAGCGTGAAATATCTTGTTATATTCTCTAAAAAAAAAAAAAGAAAACGTGACTTCGTCTGTGTAGAATTTTGTCCGACAAGATAGCGTACACCGTAAAGTTGTTCAGAATCTGATGCAGCCAATAAATAGTACCCAAATAGTACCGACGAAATACCTAGGTGAAAAAAATAGTACCCTTAAACTTTCTGAAATATAAGGCATGTTCACGGGGTACGCTATCGGGCGTCAAGCTATAGCTAGAGAAATGAAATTTTATGGCCCTAGGGTACTATTTGTGTACTATTTTTTGAGATATAAAGCGTATCCAAAAACAAAGCCGTTCCAGAAATACAAACGGTGTACGCCAGCTTGACGCCCGGTAGCGTACACCGTGAACAGGCCTTATATTTCGGAAAGTTTAAGGGTACTATTTTTTTCACCTAGGTATTTCGTCGCTACTATTTGGGTACTATTTATTGGCTGCATCAGATTTTGAATATCTTTACGGTGCGGTAGAATTAGATTCATGTCCCTTAGTTAAGAAATTAGTGAGTCCCCATACAAACTTTCACCCTCTTTTCACTTCCTTAAGGAATGATTTCTGCGAAACAAAACTATCGTGTGTCCTTCCCAGGGTCAAGCGTGTCTCACTCCGCGATTTTGTTTCGCGGTAATTATTATTATTCCTTGCCTAATGCATTAGGCAAGCCCAGGGCTGCGCCGACAGCCGGCAGCGCCTGTGTGCGAAACCTATGAAGCCCAAAAGAGGGTTATGTGTATGACCAGTATGTATGAATGTACGTAAGTATGTATGTTATCCGACTGCGGCGAAGCCCAAAGGAGGGTTATGTGTTTGACCTGTATGTATGAATGTATGTATTTAAGTATGTATGTTACCCGACTGCGGCGAAGCCCAAAGGCGGTTATGTGTTTGACCTATATGCAGGGCTCGGAAACCGGTATTTGCTCCATACAAAAATACCTACCGGTATTCATTCCGTTCTTATCGTTCTTTGGTTTCTTATTTCGTTATTTAACCAGACAATCTAATTATACGAATTCATGACTTACTTACATTACCGAGCTCTACATAAAAAGCATAAAATAATTCAAAATATTGGGCTATTTCGGGGTTTATTCAAAATACCGGTTTCGAGCCCTGCCTGTATGTATGTATGACGACGTGTATCAAAACAGTAATATAACGTCACGCAAATATGTGACGTTGTCATGGTAAAGGTAATATATTGTCGGTATTGAGTTATTGGTACCTCCTTATAGTTCAATACATTCTCCTTCATATGCAAAAAGAACGAGATCGCTATGTTGAGTATTTTATTTTTAATCATTTTTTGATGTTTCAACATATTTTTGTACTGTTTTGAGATACCTATTTGAGTTCAAAGTTTGAAAGCCTAAAAAACCTAGTTATAGGTTGAAGTTATGGAGATAGCGGTTTTAAAATGTTCCACATACATTATTACTCGACAAATTATATGTTATCTCTAACATTTTACATTTTATACAAATAACACAATAAATGCACGTAGGGTGTAGTGAAGAATCAAAAATATAATATGTTATATAACTCAAAATCGACAGATTTTCAGCTGGCTTATGTTGTTTTCTGAATATGATGTAGATAAGGTTTATAGTAAAAATAATGAAAACCATATCTCAAGGCATAATCTTTTTTATAATAAAACAAAAAAAATCAACACTTACATAAATAATATATAAAATCAACGTTATAATTTTTAATTCTCATAGTTTACGTTAATTTAGGAACAAAACTAACTATCAAGTGTAATTAAACACAAAAGTAATCTAGGGTACGTACCACATTGTCGCTGTTCATAAGTTTAGAGAAATAAGAATTCTACTTCCATTATTTAACATAGTGTCCGAACTATAAGTGCATATATCTAATAAAAATATTATTATCAATCAATAACATTTTAGATCAAATTTGTTAGTTTAACATTCCTAAGGGTCCCACATTGTCGCCTTGTGACTTATGAGATCAAACTTATTATCAAGACTTATTATAATAAAAATTATTACTTACAAAAGTACCCCTTATTTATATTTAAGTTTTTGTTATGTAATTAATCAGTATTCAAAGCATCTGCCAGGCACCCGGATTATTAAAATTGGTAGTATGGCACACTAACTAGAGAAATTTTCATTTCTCTTTATAATAGGAAACCTATTTCCGTTGCTAGCTCTCCGGCTAGCGATCTACTATTACTTATTCTGTGCCAGGGTCTCAAAAAATCTCCGTGCTAATCGGTTCAGCGGTTTAAGCAAGAAAAGATAACAGACAGAGTTACTTTCGCATTTATAATGTTAGTTTAGATGACCAGGAAACGATGCAGATGCAGGATTGTCTTACTCTTATATCCGATACACTGGTCGGCTTATTTAAATTTAGTTTATGAACGCAACTATATTCAATCGTTTTTCTACTCCTGTACTTTTATCTGTCTTTTACTTGGTCACGAACACTAATATAATAACATACATAATATGAGTTCAGAGAAGTCTATAATCTATTCCCCATAACAGCACTAGTGTCGTTATAGTCGCGAAACGATACTGCTGGCAGCCACAGACTTCTAAATATAGGTTAAACTTAGGTCAAGGATTGAGCGCTCAATTCTAACTTTACAATAAAAATGCACAACTACCAACTTAACAAACAATTAAATTCCTACGGTTATTAAGGAAAACAAAACTTTCCGAACTAAATTCATTGAAAAAAAGTATTTTTAATATCGTCACTGCGTGTCACTAGCGACGAGTATACGTCAAATTTTAAAAAAGTGTACCATACACACATACCGTCAGTCATATGTTATATTTGCCTTTTTTGCGTGCTATGTTTAATTTTGTATTTTATATTTTAAATACCTAGTCTTAGAAAAAGTATTGTATGCAACGTTGTATAATTAATTAAGTAAAAAAACGCTCATGGCGTCTCTATTTGCGATACTCGCCGCCGCGGCGGCTCGTATCGCAACTCGCGCCATTCGCATTTTTTGAGCCTACTTATACAACTGTTGCATAAAATACTATTATTCTTGATCGTTATCGCGTTATTATATACTATGCCGTAATAATGAATTAAAATTGAATATGAATAAATATTCGGTCTTATTGATTGAAAACTGCGTGCCGCTTCCATTTTAGTTACTAAGACGAAATGATTTTATGAAATTTGTAAAGAAAGATATACTGATATTACTGATACATAGTTAAATATTGAGTGTCCTCGCAGTGAGTCACGCAGCACTCTACTTGTATACAAACTGTAACTTGATTTGTTTGCTAGCGCCAATGTCAACAGCTCGACACCAGCGCTGTTCTAATCGAAGTTCCTTGAGAGCTTCTTGCCCGTACAAATAAAGTACAATACGTTTTTATCTAGAACTAGACATTGTTATAACAACAACTTGTTCTAGATTGGTTCGTCTACAACGTCCCATAAATATCGTTCGAACCGATGGCAGACGACCATTGACTAGAACTTTTTTTCACTATGTGTGTTTGTACTTAGTACCTACTTAGGTTTTAATTTCCTCTACTGAGGTTCTTATGTTTTCTCTTGCACGTATATCTTGCTAAACCTACTTAAATCTTTATTTTTAATATCAATATTTAAAATGGTCTATATGCCATTTTGAACGTACATTAATTGCTTTGTCTACTGCATATGGAGGCTGTTTCTCCCCTTCCGGGCTACAACCTACGTACCTTTATAAGAAAATGTACTTTATGGAAATGTACGTGACTATGAATATTTTATACAAGACACGACACCACGAGCATAATATTTACTTTATATGTCCTAGTGTAGCATGTCCATATGGGAAAGTTAAATAAAATATCTACTCTTTTTCAAATACTTTTAGAAAACAAAAAAGTATGTTTACTCCATGTTATATCGAGTCTTTATAACACGATATTTTATATTACGGTAGTAGTATTCCATATAATAACTAAAATATACAGATAAAAAATGTAGTTCAGAATTTAATTAACTTTCGCACACTGTCTTGTAAAACGTCTAGTCACGTCCTCTTTAGGGTGTATTGACCCTTACGATATTTCCTTTTATTCGATAAATTATACTCAAAGAGTCGTTAGTCGTTGACTCGAGGCTGGAAGTAAAATATGAAAAAATAATCTCACAGTAATGTAGGTATGTTGTCATCTCAGTGTGGTTATTGCTTTTGATCATTATGTGTACCTATCATTTCGGCAGAGCATATTAATATGTGTTTTTTATTGTTGGTATTGGAAGGAATGTGTCATTATCGCATAACATAATATATCGGTGTTGCATGCAAGCGGTGCAGGCTATAGCCGTGTCTCCGCTCCGCGTTGCTTCGTGCGTGGTTTTGATCAATTAAACATATGCTGCGGCTGCGACCTTCATGCCTAGTAGGCAGATGATCGCGGCACGCGGATCGTTCTACAAACTTTCACCTACTACCTATAATAGCATGACTACCCCAAAATGATACGAATATCTATCAAAAATCATATCAATCTGTAACTAATCGAGGTAATTATTCTATGATAGTCATTGTTGTGTTCCTTAGTGTTGTGACTGCAACCCATCAATCTCGTTATATCACCTGTCTTATTATTCATAATCTGCATGTTCGTGGATATTTCATTTACGTGTAAGGCCTTAACTTTTATTTGTTTTTCTTAGAACTAGGGCTTCCTATACATATCTTATCATAAATTTTCTTGTTATGTTTTATATCGAGTAATAAATTAATGATTCAGTTCTTTGTTTACATACTTTACAAACAAACTCTAATTAATTTGATATTCTCAAAACGACGAGTATGCACTGCTTAGATCAAACTGTTATGTAAACAAGCGTACCTATATGTAGGGCTAGACAGGGCGATGTACTGTCTGGTCTCTGAGTGAGCTGATGGCGTGACTGCGCGTGTCTGGTGCAGAAAGGAGCGCGCGGTGAGGCGGGGCGGAGGGCGAGGGGAGGGCTCTATATGGCAGATCCGAAGTCGCCATGAAGGTGGATGCCGAAGCAAAGGACGCGCCCGCCGCGCCGGCCGTCACCCCCGGAACCTCCATCGCTAGTAATACAGATTCGCCCGTGTCATCTCTGGACGGTTTGTTGGTTTAACACTAACGTCACTTACCCAAAGCAATAGTTTAACCCCGCATGCTTCCCTCGTGTAACGACTGTTTCACCGACCTGGCTCTGCTTACACGCAACATTTCCTATTCAACTCGCTTATCATTTGTTTTGTCTCAAAATTGCACATGCGTAAAACATTACATCCTTACATTTCAACAGTAAAGTGGCAAGTTCTATGGTATTCATGCGTTTGTGTATAAATAGTGAAAAGTTATGACAATACGCTATTTTTACTGGCGATTTTTTTTATGAAGTGTAAAATTATGGAAAATAGTGTGAAGGTTTGGAACAAGTAATAAGTTTGTATTGCCAAATTTCCTTTTCCTACATTGTAGTTTTGGTTCATTAAAATCCCAAAGGCAAGATAATTAGCAGTCGTTTCCCTTTTACATGACTACAGAGTTAACTGATATAACACAATTTATGAATATCTCATCTCATAGGGCACCACAACATAATTGAGTACTGAAACTATCGCTGAAAAACTCATATGACAAATGATAAAACTTTAACAAAGAATAATTAATTTTAATGTGGTTTATCGCTTAAATTTGTTTTGTTGTTTTCTCCATATTTTTACCTTTACGTCTAAACAATTGCTGTATCCATTCAAAGAATAAATAAAACCGTTTAAAAATATGTGTTGTGTAGGTATCTACTCCAAATATGATTTACTACATATCTCCAAATATGATTTACTTATCTACTTTGAAGGATTATCACTCTCAGCTAGTGCTCATTATTGTAAATATTCTGCTCATATTTAAATAACTATGGTAATAAAAGCTATTACTAAGTTTAAAAAAATAGGTGTGAAAAAAATTTAATCGAGAAGTCTCTTGTTTACAAATGGTACCTATGTTATTAATATGACTAACGAACACGTAAACTTCAACAATCCTTCCGGCACTACCTACCCGCACACCAGCTATCCTAACAGACGTATCTTGGAACCGTAACTTGATAGTGCAATACAGTTCTTTATTAACTAATCAGAAGCGTCACTCTGTATATATTAGGGTGTTTATATATTGTTGTATGTATCGCACAGGATTCCCAACTTCTGAAACATCTGACGCGATCCCGACGCCCGAACGGGCGCTGCTAGCCAAGCTGGAGGAGGCGAATAGGCAGATCGAGGCGGACGTCAAGAGCCTAGGGCTCAACACTGTGCACAGCCGGAAGAACTCTGACACCTCGCAAATATCATTGGCCTCTGGTAACTCCAACTATCGTTAATGCGTTACACATTGCAATTTTACCAACAACATGTTTTACGATTGAGATGAATGTGTTGGCAAGTTGAGGTTGTCTTCCTCATATAACAAACTGCATCTTCGACCGATCGCAACAACATCTTGGCGGTGAAGTTAAATTCAAGGTGTGTTGTGTAGTTTACATAAGACATCATTCCACAGACAGGCACTAGCTAGGTTTTCCAGCTGGTAGACAGACTAGACTGGTAGATAATAAAATAATATTCCTGTAAGAATTACGCACGTTATTTAAAAAAAATTTTAATTTGACCTTCTTATTTTATTATAAAAACCGATTAAAACAAAGTTAATGAAGAAAGCATGTTTGTATTCCATTACATCGGTGCCCTTAATAGTAGTATCTATTAGCGTTAGCTCCAATATTTCCTAATATCGCGTGCTTTTGTTACCTATTAAATTTTACGTGCACACAGCTTTGAGCGCTTAACCTAATTGTACTTATTGTTGATGACATTTTGTATAATTTTTCAATTGAAAATGGTTGACACTAACTTTATAAATATTTTTTTTTTATAAGAGCTAAATATTTCTCTTCTTTTTGCTTAAGTCCAACGAAGAGCGTTGCTATCTGTATCAAATCGTACGTATATGTGTAAAGAATCCGTCTCGGTTACTGAAACTCTGATAAACGAGAAGAAGCGAGAAAAACGAGGTGTGCCTAACGGTTCTCTTATCTGTTGTTTATCTTGGTGCCAGTCCAAGTAAATGCGATGCGCCCAACCATGCCAGTACGTGAAAGAGCAGCGAACTAGTTAAAACTTATAAGTGAATTCGTGCCTACTTTAATTTGCATTTGTCGCAGGAACGGTAATAATCATGACTTGACCGTTAAAGTACAGAAATGTTCAGTTTGAGATCAGAATCATGTTGCCGAATAGAAATCACTCACTCTACGAGTCTGTCTTCGATTTCTATCTCACTAGATTAATTGAAAATGACGCTGCAAAGTACGAGGATGACGGTAATTGTGATTGTTATCTAAGTTAAAGCTCTCAACATGATTGTTGTTTTGTATTAGCGGTCAAACTGAGTGAATACACACTGAGCACCATTCGGATACGCGGACGATTATTTTACGCAAGGACGTTGCGCAACTAACAACGCAGTGACTGGATTAAAAAGGATTGCTAAAGTCTACTGGATATTCTGTTATTCTACTATTCGGCTCGTTACGCTCTTATGTGTACCTTATTACGTTGCAGTAATGGCTATTTTAACACACAAACCACGGCACTTGGCCCACTGACCGCGGTTATGTTATGAGAATTCGGGTGCTATTCTGATGTTGAGTCATAAACTTGTTCTGTGCAGAAAGACCTTTTGACGTTTTAATGCCTGCAATATTACGTCATTGTCGAAATAGTTCCATTGTGATGATGCTGAGTTCATTGCTCGTTTAAAGATTATATGCAGACAGGTTAACCGATTTAAGGCTAAACACATACTTGTATTATGAAGGCGAGAGTAACTTAGCCATGCTTATTAACTATACTCAAATTGATTACACATTTTATGTTACCCCATACTGATATTCTAATATAAAGCCATTAAAGACCACTCAATGTACATACAAATAAAACAGTTCGATAGCTCTATAGTTATAATCTATTCTGACCGCAGCATTCGTCTTTTTCTAGCAAATATGTAAATCTGATAGTAACGTATGCTACTAGGGCAACATAAGCTAACATTTTCATAAGTTTGTCATGTTTTAGGCACCAGTTCCAGCTATGAGCCCGAGGCGCGGGTCGGCGGTAATGGCGAGGAAGACCTGTGGAGCACGTGGGGCCGCATCGTCAACAATTGGGAGACCGAGTGGAAGAGGAAGAACCAGTTCGTCCGGGACTTGGTGCGGCAAGGTGTGCCCCACCATTTTAGGGGCATCGTATGGCAGCTGTTGGCCGGCGTCGATTGCTCGCCGGAGAAAAAGCTTTACGCTTCGTACATTAAGGTAATACAATTTGATACTAACGTCCCGCCCCAAATTTGAATTAAATTCCACCACAACTTACGTACAAATTATCATATATTGTATGTCACGGAAACTCGGTGTGTGCGAAGTTTCATAATCATAAAAATCTTAACAATCCATTTAGTGAAGTTGTTGGAAAAAGCTGTCGCTAGATTTGAATCAAATAAAGACGGGGTCGAGCTACATAAATCTATTAAAAAACTAATACTACGTTTTAATAAGTATATTGAATATGTTATTGGTGTTCTTATCAATTAATCTGATTTCCAGGCGAAGTCTGCTTGTGAGAAAGTGATTCGCAGAGACATTGCTCGCACTTACCCAGAGCATGATTTCTTCAAAGAAAAGGACGGCTTAGGTCAAGAATCCCTTTTCAACGTCATGAAAGCTTATTCGCTGCACGACCGAGAAGTAGGCTACTGCCAAGGATCTGGGTTCATTGTTGGACTACTACTTATGCAGGTAAGATCTATACAATAAAATATATAGGTACATCAAAAATATATAAATCAAAAATCCGAAATCCTGGAATCGTTACACCGTAGACGTGATCTTCGTGAAACATAACCCACTTAAAACAATGAACCATTCCAGTTTTAAAGCGATAAAACACTATCATCTATAGCTTGGCAACTTCGTTGGTGACACTCTCATGTGTGCTTTTTGTTATGTGCAGCCGTAACTACTTACACAAGTTACCGTCAACACGAACAGCTGCCTGTGGAGGCTGCCTCCGTCGGTCACCGTTCGTGTTGGCGGTAACTTGTGTAAGTTATGGCTGCACATAACAAAAAGCACACATGTGAGTGTCACCAACGAAGTTGCCAAGCTATAGTAATTCTAGTCCACCTTAGAACAAAGCAGATAAACAGTGCAACTTCCTGTACGCAACAAAGGGGTGCGTAGCTCTTAAAAGGCTGGTCTGAATAGGCTTGTCCTAAATTTTGTTTCTGATGTAAATTGATTCTGCTATTTATGAGGAACAAATATAGACCTATAACTATTACACTTGGATTACTATAACAGCCACAAATTGCAATCAAAAGTAGCCGACCGCACCGAGCGTTGAAAACGGCCCACACAAAACGGACGCACGCTGTGACGTCATCTCAAGTCTGTATGAAAAAAATTGCATTTTGCCATTTTTAGCAGGACAAAGTGCGTTTAAGCACATAGTTGTCATACATTTATTTTTTCAGTGTTATTTAAGCATACCGAAATTGACTTTTATTTTTCTTTAAGACGATAAAAAAATATCGATTTTTTTAAACTTTGTGGTCTCATAACTATATATTTTTTGTTTATTTCTTCTGTGTTATGATAATTTAGTATTTTCCAATTCATGTGACTGACTATATTATGCTGCAAAATTCAACATTAGTCAACATCCCCATTAGTTGTTATTTCTTAAGGCGTGGCATTCGTTTGACGAAGATAAGTTATTTGAAGTCGCAGATATCGGGATGTGTTTAAATTTTCAACTTAATAGTTATGCTAAATAAAGATAACAAATCTGGTGGCATGGTGCTTGCGCCAATACGATCTAACGGAGGGGTAATTTATTGCAGATGCCAGAGGAGGAGGCATTCGCAGTGCTGGTAAAAATCATGCAGCAACATCGCATGCGAGACATGTTCAAGCCCAGCATGGCGGAGCTCGGGCTCTGTATGTTCCAACTAGAGAATCTCGTACAAGAACTGCTCCCAGACTTGCATGTCCACTTCCAATCACAGGTACCCTGTAGGTTTTAATCTTTATATTAAATGGCCTTGAAAAAGTTTAATGTTTTCAACCCCGATTATGACAGTGGTCCTAGTTTATTTATAATGGGGACTATTGTTGCTAATATGTAGTTGGTTTTATTAGGTGTAGTGGAATATAAGTAGAAATAACGCAATTTTAGATTAAAGTTTGACATTTTGGAGCGATTCCCACAATATTTAAGCGTGAAAAATGTATATAATATATGACAAATACATGCTATTAGACCACAATAGTCCTGAACAAGGGACTAACAATGAGAAAAAAATATCCCGACGGACTGAAAACCTCCTTTTTTATTGAAGTCGGTCACATCTTGAACTACAAACTAGAAAAATTCCAACGTCTAACCCGTCTTATGTACTCGTAAATGGGATTGCTCTTGCTTGACTCCCAATATGACTGCGCGAAATAAGCGAAACAATAGGGATGACCACTGGGTTAAAAATATATGTATAATTCTATTTAGTATGTCAGTTAGATTATGGAAAAATATGGCACACGTATTTTTTGGTTTATCAAAATATTCAAAATCGACAAAGTTATACATCATCAAACTTCTGCAGTGGGGGCTTGTGACTGTGGGGGCTCCTAGGTGAAAATTGTACCATGGGGTGACGTCAC
The DNA here is from genome assembly GCA_947034925.1 of Eudemis profundana. Taxonomy (NCBI): domain Eukaryota; kingdom Metazoa; phylum Arthropoda; class Insecta; order Lepidoptera; family Tortricidae; genus Eudemis; species Eudemis profundana. Next base: position 37,946,335 of record OX344794.1, read on the forward strand.
TCGAAACTTCTAAGCACTCTATCTTCGTCATTTTTTGTTTAACAAACAAAAGAAAAAATACGTGTACAATATTTTTTATGCTACACCTGGCCATAAAGCGGCTTTTTCCGCACGCTGCGCGTTCGGAAAAACCCGCTTTCTGGCCAAGTGTAGACATAAAATGATGTACACAACACGGGAGGAAATAAAGAAAGCCCTCGATCGCATATTTACGTCCCTCGCTTGCAGCTCGGGCCGCAAACTTCTGCGATCTCGGCCTTTCTTTGTATTACCACCCTAGTTATGTAATGTACTATTAATAATCTAACTGACGGACTAAACAGTTTTTTATGTCGTCTAGCCTATTATGAAGTCTACGAATTAGTACTACCAAAGGTTTGTCACAGACTGAGTTGCTCGGAAACGCTCTACCTTTTGTATGCATCTCACGGATGCGCTATATTATAGCTCACCACGTAACTTGACCTGCACTGAAGCTGGCTTCTAAAAATTTTCATAGAAACGGCTTCTGCGCGGGTAATGTTACTTGGTGCTCCCTATACTACTTATTGTTGCCCTTTAGTGACCTGATCCGAACCGGACATAACAAATTGACGTCAACATTGTAGAAAACGTCTCTTTGCTGGTTAGGCCAGATCTAAGTTAATTTCCCATTTCCGATTAAAGTGTCAATATCATAGCATGCTATTATTCAGGGTACCTTGCTGTACATACATACCTACATATGTTTATATACAAAGATTTTTGAACAAATTTATCTAATAGTACCCGAACGGAAGAAAATTCTAGAGTATGATCATGAAATGCCTAAAAGACCAAAGCAGTATTACTGTTCTTTGGCAATAAAATAACAATAAATTCAGAACTTGTTTATGACAATGACGATAGAGCATGCCTAATATTTTGCAGATAGCCCAGGTGACGAAGTATCAAAAATATATTCGGCCACACAATTCTGTGAGATCAGAAAAAAAATATTATTGTACAAAGGTGGGGTAAAAGTTATGAAGTTACCTTTCACAAGTCATCTTTGTGTGTGTGTGGCATATGCGTCCTGGTTACGGGTCTGTGTTGTGGTGTCTCGGGGGGCATTTAGTGTCGCGTCTGTTACAGCTGTCATTGCAATCATTTGTCACAGGGCTAATATAAAATCAATAAAAAACCGTTCCTTGCTTAATCGATCGACCACGGAAACCAAGTTTCTCAATTGAATCTCATTTTAATGCACGTTACTTACTGTTTCATTTTATAAAAGGCGTTATAGATTTAGAGGAATTCGTATAATTGCGCTTTTCTCAAAGATATAGGGTGTAATCGTTAAGTGTAGCCAGGCGATTATTACGTAAATATATCAGATATCAGAAAACTTTAAACTGAAATCGAAAGTACGTTACCCAATGAGTAAAATCACATTTATAACTTTTCTTAAATAATAGTAGTAATATTAAAAATATTAAGTTTAAACGCTCCCATACATTTAGTACGATGTTCCTTGAGGCTGTAATTTCCCTACCGTAATTGAAATATTGCTGGTTTTATTAAAATAAAGTTATTGATGTGATTTTACTCATTGGGTAACGTACTTTCGATATCAGTTTAACGTTTTCTGATATCTGTTTCATTTACGTAATAATCGCCTGGCTACACTTAACGATTACACCCTGTATAAGTATTGTTACTGCACTAGGTGAGTAAGAAGTATGTATAAGTATAATGGACCTATAATTTCAGAGCTTCAGCACATCGATATACGCGAGCAGCTGGTTTCTAACCCTGTTCACCACGACCCTGTCGCTCCCGCTCGCCTGTCGTATCATGGACGTATTCCTGTCCGAGGGCATAGAGATCGTCTTCAAAGTGGCCCTCGCTATGCTCACTCTCGGCAAAAATGACCTTCTGTCACTTGACATGGAAAGCATTCTCAAGGTACCAGTACTAACAGACAACACCATAATAGTACATTGTGTATCAAGGGCGGTAGGTAAGGAATTACAAACGAGTGTTTGTTACAAGCCCGCGGCGAAGCCAAGGGCTTTAATAACACGAGTTTGTAATTCCTTTACCGCCCGTGGCACACACAATGTTTTTCATCACACTTGTGAGGAAATCTAATTAAAATTAACCTTACTTAACCTAAATAAAATTGTAAAACTGACACTACTGACAGTGACATTAGTGACATATCCATAGACAATGCGAAACGTTCGGAAACCATAGCGGTACAGACCTAAAACGCTTGATTTTATAATTGCAAAATACTGAAATACACTATTGAAACATTTAATTAATGTTACAGAAATATGTGTTTACATGTATTTGCAATAACAGTTCTCTTTAATTAAATATTTCAGTGATAAAAGTTAAAAAAGTAAGTTGGCGTTTCCTTTGAACATGACAAATAAGAGTAAAACAGAACCAGCGTTTCAAATTTAAAAAGAAAACCATTACGCCCTAGGGCGTAATAGGTCATTTACCGCCCGCAAAACCTACGTGTAATGACACCATTTTCGAGCAAGTGTGATGAAAAAAATTACAATAAATGTACTTGCATGGGTGCCAGAAACCCTCAAGAAAAAAAGACTAGAATTTTAATGTATTTTTTGAAATATAAAGCGTCAAGGAATTTCATATTAAACTGTTGTATTTCTTATAGTATATACAAAAGGAGTTGCCAGCCAAAGCAGAGGCAGATCAGGACGCGTTCATGAATTTGGCTTACTCGATAAAGGTCAACCCAAAAAAGATGAAGAAATTGGAAAAAGAGTACACGGTTATAAAAACCAAAGAGCAAGGAGATATTGCGGTGCTCAGGGTGAGTTATTCACTATGCATTTTGGTAAATTACCTGTAATCATACAATACACAGTAGATGTATCTACTATTTTTGATGACAGAAACAAAGCTGAAATCCGACCCCACATTTTGACATGCATTAGAGACAATCTACCTCTCCTTAAATATCCAGTGCAGTTCAGGAAAGAGTCGACATCGAACATGTTACAAACTTAATTCTACCTTGTGTGGTCCACAGTGTCTTAGACAAGAGAACCGTCTACTAAAGCAGCGAGTGGAACTCCTCGAGAAGGAAAGTTCCGCGCTAGCGGAGCGTTTAGTTCGCGGGCAGGTGGACCGGGCCGAGGGGGAAGAGGAGACTTTCGCGCTCGCGCGGGAAGTGCAGGCGCTGCGGCGCGCCAACGTCGACGCGCAGCAGCGGCTCGGCGTCATGCAAGACGAGATACGCTCGCTTGAAATGACCATAGCCGAGGTAAGCGTTGCGTGCTTCATAAGCAAAACTGAGATATTCATATTTTTTCATCACACTTGCTCGTAAAGGGTGTTATAACACGCGCGCTTATAGACCAACTCGAGCCGATTTACCCCCCGTGGGTTACAAATATCTATAACTCCCACGGGAAGAAAAACTGTATGAAAATCTATAACTCCCTCGGGAGTTATGAGTTTAGTTTTAAAAGTCGTACGTCATTTCAGACTAAGGAGGTTTCGAATCAGCCAAGGCTATTTCACATCTTCAAAACTTGGCTACAAAACCAATTTTAGTGTAAAATAAAACTTATATGGTATATTTTACTATTTTTCCGTAGTTTTTGCGATTATTTTAATGCAATTAAATTAATTTAGTTTAAAATTTTATTTTGAAAATCGGTACAATCTGGCGACATTGCCTGTCAAGTTTAAAAACTAAACGCAGTTCTTAGCATTATCTGTGGAAGACTATATTGAAAAAGTTGACAGTTGAAGTTGTCTCTTAGCGGGTGCGTTTAGTTTATTTCATTTTTATGTTTTATTTTTTTTTTCCTCGCAAATGTGATGAAAAACATTGTGTGTATCACGGGCAGTAAGAAGATTACAAACTCGAGTCATTAAAAGCCCTCCGCCTTCGGCGTCGGGCTTCTAATAGACTCTCGTTAGTAATCCCCTTCTTACTACCCTCGGTGCACAATGTACTATAGTATCTATGAAAAGCCTACCGCCTACGTTAGCTGACGTGGGTGCACGGAGCGGGCACACGCGCCCGCTTCCTTAGCGCTGCTCATAATAAGTAAAAAAGTATTTATTGACTCCACCACAAAATGTACAGTATTTACAGTAACAGTGATAAAATATAATGAACTTAAGATTAGGTACAGAACTTGTGCGGTGGAGGCTGGTGCCCGAACTAGGAGGAACATGTATGTCAGGTCACCAGGTCTCCAACCCTCAGATGTCTATAGTAACATTCTTAGGAAGCGAAAATACTGTTTGAACATAAACTACTAAGTAGATAATAATTAGGAAGAGTATGTTGAACAACATGCCATGTATAACTAAAACGTTATTAAATAAGTAAAAATATAATGTACATTAATGTAAATTAAAGTGTGTGCGCTATTTTAAGTTAGTAAAGATCGTTATATCAGAAACTTTAATTAATGCCATGCCTTATGTAATTGGAATCAACAGTTCTTCGGTGCGGTTATAGTCTAGTCTAGACTGTGCAACCATTCCGTGACATACTTCTTTGAGGATGATTTAGTTTTGGAGTAAATTGCCACTTTATTGTTAGCTTTAGTGTATAAGAAACTACCAAGGAAGCAGAAAAATCTATGCGCGAATCGTGTGTTAAATTTTATGGATGGACAGATCAGATCTTTACGGCGCTTATTTGTCAGATAATATTTTGAATTTGAATATTTCAGTTTTGCAATGGAATTGAACTCGGTACCCATATAATGAAATGAAGTACATGAAAATACCTATTTAATGACCATACGTCGTTATCGCGGGTGCAGTAACAAATGAAATAAAGAGCACATATAACAGAATGTCTATTTGGTAGAAACGGACATATTCTGCCTACAGCTATAAGCATCTAAGAAGCTCTTTACATGTGGAGAGTTTTCGCTAGCAAAGGTCTATAAAAATTGAAGGCATGTTTACAAAAACAACATAACTAACATTTTTGGTGGATTTGAGTTATTGGTATCATAGTGGTCGTCTAAGAAGGAGCTACATGTAGTCCAAAAATATTGACTGATGGCACAGTCCCAAATTTAATATTTCAGTAAGTACGTTTAGTTAGTTTTTAGTAGGTTAGGTAAGTTTTCGTTCGGGGGTTTTATACCTACCCTTTTACAAGAACTACATGTCGGCGAGGCAGCGCTTCGATCGTTGTTGACAACCGATATTGAAACGTCAAGTGATGACAGCTATCAAAACATCGCATGGGAGTGGTCTGTGCTTGGCCGTTTCAGGTAGTTATAAAAACGTCAGATAATTCTATTAACCCTATAATCGAATGAACGATTAAGTTGAGGTTGTCAATGTCAATGTCAAGTGTCAACTGAGGTGACAGCCCGCCAGAAGGGGGCTCTGGGACTGGATCGCGTGACGAACGGGCGCAAGCACAGAACTCTCCGCGTTTCATGTGATTTAGAAATCGATTTGCATCTTGTTCATCTTTCATTATTTTTGGAGTGTAATAGCATCAAATGATTAAAGACTGATTGTGTAATACACCTGTGCGTTTATTTGGTGATTGTTAACCGACTTGAGAAGATGGCCGAAGACAACAACTGTATGCGTTCACTTAAAAAACTTGATTTTAAATATGATACATACAACACACTCTTTTTAGTAGGTTGTATAACTGGCAATTAAGTGCACAAATGTAAAAAAAATGGAAACATAAAAATATAGATTGCACTAAGCATATAAAGGTTGACGTATCCAGAAGTCGTATCATGTGTACATCTTAAAAATGGGTGGAATTCATTAATCTCCATAATCGTTGAGAAATATTACCCTTAAGTGTATTGCTAACATTTTATCTAGCAATGTAGAAATCAGTAGAAATTAATGTTGATAAATTTTAAACTCGTACGTGTAGGCATAAATGTTCCTCAAAATGAGTATCGCGTCTGTTATTGCTTGTTTTTCATAATCTATCTGTACTGTCAAATCGTTTTTGCACCCGCGATAACGACGTATGTTAATGACACAACTCTCAGTTCTGTTGGTATTTGGTCCATTATGACGCATCCTTTGTGTAGAACAACTCGCGCCAGTCGTCACTGGAGGGCACGGAGGGCAGCAGCGGCCCCAAGGGCGAGGAGCTGGCTCGCTGCCTGCAGCGGGAGCTGGTGCGCGCGCGGCTGCACGCCGCCGAGCGCGAGGCCGCCGAGCGCGAGCTGGCCGCGCGCATCGACGAGCTGGAGAACGAGAACAAGAGCCTGCGCCGGCAGCGGGTCGACAACAACGTCGCGCATCTGCAGGTCCGTTAGCTACTCGTGTACATTTTATAGGGTTCCGTACCAACATGGGCGTAGCGAGGTACGGGCACCGTGACCGACGTAACAAATAAGCAAATATGAGAAAGACATTGGGAGACAGCGTTTATGATGAAATCTCAAGTTCTATCCTACATATACCTTCTCAAATAATATTGTGGTTGAGATCATTTTGTACAAAATGAATGTATTTCAGGACGAGTTGATTGCTGTGAAGCTGCGTGAAGCTGAAGCCAACTTGTCGCTTAAAGACTTGCGTCAACGCGTCACGGAGCTTTCCGAGTCCTGGCAGAGGTATCAGCAGGTAAGATTACTTACTGTATGTACTATTATTTTGAGGTCTCAAACCCCTTTATATTTAAATACAGAAAGAGATACCTAAGCCCTCATACATGTACTGTCGTGCAGAACTTGTACGGTCAGTTAATATGCTTCTCGTTGAACTTATACATAAAACCTCTCGGGCCTCATACATAAGCCTCTCCTGAAATCAATATTACATACATAGAAGGTTCAGGAATATACCAATCCCATCAAAAACATTACATGTAAAAAGATGCAAGTCTCGCAACGCAGTTCTCCTACAACAATAAAGTTTGTCAACAGAAGTCGATTTTCACCGACTTGCCTATTATTTATTACATTCCAATCCATTCTATTTCCAATTTGAACTACAAAACTATGTTTAAAATTTGGAGCTTGTGGGTTTGCTAGCAGTACCTTAGAATTATGATGATCATCAGTCAGTGAGTCGGTCAGTCAGTGACAAAACTAACGAACTTGGACGTCTCAATAACGTTCAAATTACTTGAGCCTTATTATGCGCTATATATCCCTAAAAATTCAGGGTTCTAGCTTTAGCCAGCACAAAATTACAGGAGGTTAAAAACGGCCTGAATGGCTTCGAGAAAAGGATGTTTTGCTCAACTTAGCGGATAAAAACGTGTACGCCTTTATGACACACCTATATCTTTATGAGCAGGAACACAGACAGGAGCCGACTACAGCGCCGGTGCAGTCCAACGTGGTATCGGACATCATGGCGACGCCCAAGAAGCTGCTCAGGGCTTGGGAGGGCCGGTCCGCCGACATGCAGAAGCTGGACGAGGACCTCATGAATACGAGGATACGGGAAGTCGAGGCTCTGACTGAACTGAAGGAAGCCAGGCTCAAGGTGAGACCTGATATGCTTACTTATTAATTCTTGCCATCTATTATTGAACTTTTATAATAACTCGCCGTCGCCGACTGAGGGCTAGAAGCGGTGATCCACGCTTTGAATCGTATCTGGTGCAAGAGATTTCATTGGCACATACACAGAGTGTCAACGCTGCCAGTGTGACGGGGACTTTTGAGTCGGCTACGATCCCGGGCGAACATTCTTGCCGTAAGCTCAGTAACTAATAAATAAAATAAAAAAATAAAAATTCTTTATTTCAGACCATAGATCCATAGTAGATTAGTGACAAAAACTTAATAATTATGTTAGTATAAAATAGTACATTGTGCACCGAGGGTAGTAAGAAGGGGATTACTAACGAGAGTCTATTAAGAGCCCGACGCCGTAGGCGGAGGGCTTTTAATGACTCGAGTTTGTAATCCCCTTACTGCCCGTGGTACACACAATGTTTTTCATCACATTTGCGAGGAAAAAAAAATAAAACATAAAAATCAAATAAACTAAACGCACCCGCTATGAGACAACTTCAGCTGTCAACATTTTTCAATATAGTCTTCCACAGATAATGCTAAGAACTGCGTTTAGTTTTTAAACTTGACAGGCAATGCCGCCAGATTGTACCGATTTTCAAAATAAAATTTTAAACTAAATTAATTTAATTGCATTAAAATAATTGCAAAAATTACTGAAATAATAGTAAAATATACCATATAAGTTTTATATACTCTAAAATTGGTTTTGTAGCCAAGTTTTGAAGATGTGAAATAAACCTTGGCTGATTTGAAACCTCCTTAGTGTGAAGTGACGTAAGGGTTGGTTCTATATTTTAAAACTAAACTCATAACTCCCACGGGAGTTATAGATTTTCATACAGTTTTTCCTCCCGTGGGAGTTATAGATTTTTATAACCCACGGGAGCTAAATCGGCTCGAGCTGGTCTATAAGCCCGCGTGTTATAACACCCTTTACGAGCAAGTGTGATGAAAAAACAATAAATGACTATATCTAAACACAACATTATTGCAACCGGGCGAAGCAACTAGTTGCAGGGGCATCCAGAACTTTGACTCTACTTGACCCTGCCAATAGCCACTTCCACCCAGTATTTGGTTAAAGGGCAGTCGAGACGCCCATCCAACGCCCTTAGGAGGCTGTTGCCGCTGCTCCGCACTCTACGCAACATCGATGCAATTCTTTTTCGCCTAATGGCAAAAAAGTCGTCCGTTTGGGCCTCGGCAAACATGCCGGACGCGCTGCAGTGCTTAGGCAGCCTCAACAACATCCTCAAGGCATTGTTGTATTGGACTCGCAATATGTTGTATGCCCTTTGCGTAAATCCTACCCACAGACTGCAGGTGTAAAAAGTCTGACAATAAGCTTTAAACAGTGTCAGTAATGACGAAGCCTGTTGCGAATATGAATTTGTACCCATCTGACGCGGATTGAAACTTATGTGGTGATTTTTTCCTTTTATTATGTTTTTATAAATACAATCTTTAACAAGAATCTCTTAGAAGATAGTCTTAGATTGTCATAAATTAATTTTCTTTATTAATAACATAATCTTTTTTTTTACGGTATAATCATCCGCGAATTCGGAAATTCGATCTTTATCTGTAAGTTCATCAATATTGCACATTCACATGTTTACCGTGCGTGCAACGATATTGTGTCTTCTTGCAAATAGTGTTGAGTATATGAGACAACGTGCTCACGGCCCGCGTTGTTCCAGCTGATGGAGCTCGAGACGCAGGTGCACGTGTCGACGAACCAGCTGCGGCGGCAGGACGAGGAGGCGCGCGAGCTGCGCGAGAGCCTCGACGCGGCGCTGCGCCGCGAGCGCGCGCTGCAGGCGCGCCAGCGCGAGTTCCAGCACAAGTACACCGACCTCGAGAGCAAGGTACACCTCACACGCGGCACATACACACGTCTCGACGCACCAGCTGCGGCGGCAGGACGAGGAGGCGCGAGAGCCTCGACGCGGCGCTGCGCCGCGAGCGCGCGCTGCAGGCGCGCCAGCGCGAGTTCCAGCACAAGTACACCGACCTCGAGAGCAAGGTACACCTCACACGCGGCACATACACACGTCTCGACGCACCAGCTGCGGCGGCAGGACGAGGAGGCGCGAGAGCCTCGACGCGGCGCTGCGCCGCGAGCGCGCGCTGCAGGCGCGCCAGCGCGAGTTCCAGCACAAGTACACCGACCTCGAGAGCAAGGTACACCTCACACGCGGCACATACACACGTCTCGACGCACCAGCTGCGGCGGCAGGACGAGGAGGCGCGAGAGCCTCGACGCGGCGCTGCGCCGCGAGCGCGCGCTGCAGGCGCGCCAGCGCGAGTTCCAGCACAAGTACACCGACCTCGAGAGCAAGGTACACCTCACACGCGGCACATACACACGTCTCGACGCACCAGCTGCGGCGGCAGGACGAGGAGGCGCGAGAGCCTCGACGCGGCGCTGCGCCGCGAGCGCGCGCTGCAGGCGCGCCAGCGCGAGTTCCAGCACAAGTACACCGACCTCGAGAGCAAGGTACACCTCACACGCGGCACATACACACGTCTCGACGCACCAGCTGCGGCGGCAGGACGAGGAGGCGCGAGAGCCTCGACGCGGCGCTGCGCCGCGAGCGCGCGCTGCAGGCGCGCCAGCGCGAGTTCCAGCACAAGTACACCGACCTCGAGAGCAAGGTACACCTCACACGCGGCACATACACACGTCTCGACGCACCAGCTGCGGCGGCAGGACGAGGAGGCGCGAGAGCCTCGACGCGGCGCTGCGCCGCGAGCGCGCGCTGCAGGCGCGCCAGCGCGAGTTCCAGCACAAGTACACCGACCTCGAGAGCAAGGTACACCTCACACGCGGCACATACACACGTCTCGACGCACCAGCTGCGGCGGCAGGACGAGTAAGGACACATAATAAATCGAAAAAAGATCGTGTTTATACATTATATTTTTTTTTTTCAAAAAAGTAACTCAGTGTTAAGTTTAAGTAATAAAACGTAAATAATAGTATTTTATGCAACAGTTGTATAAGAAGGTTCAAAAAATGCGAATTGCGTGAGTTGCGATACGAGCCGCGAATGCGGCGAGTATCGCAAATAGAGACGCAATGAGCGTTTTTTGACTTAATTATACAACGTTGCATACAATACTTTTTCTACGACAGGTTTTAAAATTATGAAATACAAACAAGGCATAACCTGCAAAGAAGGCAAATATGACGTATGACTGTCAGTATGTGTCTATGGTAAACTTTTTATTTTTTAAATGAAGTTGACACGCAGTGAATATATTAAAAATACTTTTGTTTTTATGTTGGCATCAATGAATTTAGTTCAGAAAGTTTTGTTTTTCTTAAAAGCCGTAGGATTTTAATTGTTTGTTAAGTTGGTAGTTGTGCATTTTTACCGTAAAGTTAAAATTGAGCGCTTAATCCTTGACCTCAGTTTAACCTAGATTTAGAAGTCTGTGGTTGCTAGCAATAACGTAAAGTGGCTATAACGACACTAGTGCTGTTATGGGGAATAGAGTATAGACTTCTCTGAACTCATATTATATATGTTCTTATATTAGTGTTCGTGACCAAGTAAAAGACAGATAACAGTACAGGAGTAGAAAAATAGTTATAACATGTTTTGTCTGTTTGGTTGTTTGTTTACGCATCACGTAAAAACTACCGGGTCTATGTTGTTATACATGTAAATTATAGGATACTTTTATCCGCCTAAGCTGAAGCAAAAAAGAGACCTTTAACTTATTTCACCCCCGCGAACGACGTCGCGAGTGGGTCCACAGGTATTTAATAAAAGTAACAATGACTTATGATATGGCAGACAAGTATTAAATAAGCATCATATGTGTGTTTCTAGGCTAAGTATGACTCAATGCAGGCGAACATAAGAAATATGGAAGATGCGCAAAGGATAGCGGAACTAGAAACAGAAGTTTCAGAGTATAAACTTAAGGTAAGTGCTTCTTCTCATTAGTTATATATCATATTATTCACCGTTTGAACATGCTTCTGTTATGTATCTAAACTATGCGCAACTTTGGTCGCGTATTGTAAATTTACCGACAAATTGTTCAACCGATGTAACTATTATCAGAGTAAATTATGGTACGGCTTTTGCCCGATGTTGGTCGACTAGGCAGGGGCACTACGGTTCCCTTAGATTACTGTACTTTTATATTAAATTGTAATTATATGTCCGATCTTCTAAACGTATGCATGCAAAGTAACGGCTCAAAGCATGACGTTTGACAAACTTTCTAACGGTTAGAAAACTAACTTATTTCGTCTATAATATACTCATAATACGATCTAACAAATAGACCAGTAACACTTTGGCCCACTTTGATACAGAATGAAGTGATGGCAACTGAAGGTGAGCTTCGGAACAATATGGACGACACTGAACGGGTACGCGAGCTACAGGAACAAGTCGCAGAACTCAAAGCGGAGGTAAGACTAGCTTATTAGATTCACAAACTTCATATAATATCGATACATTTTAACCTGCAGGCTAATAACGTAATGTGGCAGTTAGTATATACCAACTGTTATAAACATTATGTACTTAATTAGCTTTCTGAATTGTAAATTCTGTCTCAAATAACCAGCGACATCAGTTACTAACCAACATCGCGCCTCGCTTCGCTTCACTAAACACATTTTACCTGTTTGCAGACAATGATTAATTTTACATGCTTCATGTTTTTCACGACCCGATGTAAATACAACTCAAAGGCCGTAGCAGGATAAGGGAAGAAAAAATGCCCTTGAATGATTAAGAGCTGTTTATTTTTTCTATAGTTGCTTTCATTTAGTTGTATAATTGTGCAAAGTTTGGTTGAAAAATTCCCAGTGGTTCAGCCGGGAAAAAATAAAAACAAAATTTATGAAATTTCACGTATCTCTAAAACTATAAATCTTTATCATAATATATTTAATTCATTTTGGTAAATTGATAGGTATGTATGCCTTAAAAGAAAATTGAGTCTCTATCTTTGCAATTTCTGTAAAAAACACGCAAGTCAAAATTTCAAAAAAAAGTTTTTTTGATACCTGAAGGAGTGACCACTCTAAGTGACATTTCTAAAAAAGCCTTATTTAACGATCTGTCAGTCATATAAGTTTGACGGTTAAAATCGAAAAGCAACAGTGTCAAAATTAAAAAACTATGTTGGTCGGATTCTGTTACATTTTATTCTTATACTATTCTAATCTAATACAGCCAAAGAACTTAAAAATAAATGTTCTTGGTAAAAAATTAAAAATAAATCAATTATTGACATTCCCATTAATATTGGCTTGAAAATATACAGGGTGGTTTTCGATAATCTGTACATATGAAAAGGGGTGAAATTTCGGCCAATTTTATCGGTAAAACTGATTTTAATTTTTGTTTGTGGTCATTCGTTTTTTTTTACAGATTTTTAAACTTTCAGTGAAATTTTCGGCAGTACATCTGTTTGCCACGGTATAACTTTTGAACTAATTGCTTAAAATTGTAAGAAAAAATTGCAGGGTCATGGCAATAGACACGTTATTTAGTAGCAATAACAATAAACCACCGACTTGAAGAAAAACTCGTCAAAAAAAATTATAATTGTGAAAAACGGCTGCAAAACTTCAGTTTTTTTTACGGAAAACACCGTTTTTCTCGAAAGTTTGCGAATATTGTGACCATTTTTTCATGCTTATCTTCGTTTAGCACTTAATTGTGATCTTACAAACATTTTTTTCTTACAGCTTTGAACAATAAGATCAAAAGTTATACTTATACTGCGTCAAACAGATGTACTGCCCAAAATTTCATAGCAAACTGTAAAAATCTGTAAAAAATTTTTTTTTGCCCAGAAACAAAAATTAGTCATTTTTACCGATAAAATTAAATGGAATTTCACCCCTTTTAATATGTACAGATTATCGAAAACCAGCCTGTATTTGTATTAATTGTCGCCTTTTAACTTATAAAACCTTTTTTTTCAAATAGGTAATCATCATTATTTCTAATTAAGCCTTACTTATCGTTTCACCAGATATATTCATTCGTAGGTAGGGTGTTGTTCACACATTGCCGCAATTGTGTACTACCTATCGCACGCAAGATATTTATCAAAAATTATTCAGCCTGCCCAAATTCTTAGTGGACCTTTTTTGAGAAACGGTATTAGTGTTACCGTTAATGAAGATAGCGATAGTGATTAAAATAAGAAGTAAAAGACATTTTTAAGTTGATACATATACGAGTAAATGCGATAAATTTATTTTATTTTTAGTTCTTAACAAAGAATATTTATGTTTAAGTTCTTTGGCTGTATTAGAATTGTATAAGAATAAAATGTAACAGAATCCGACCAACATAGTTTTTTAATTTTGACACTGTTGCTTTTCGATTTTAACCGTCAAACTTATATGACTGACAGATCGTTAAATAAGGCTTTTTTAGAAATGTCACTTAGAGTGGTCAAACTTTTTTTTGAAATTTTGACTTACGTGTTTTTTACAGAAATTGCAAAGATAGAGACTCAATTTTCTTTTAAGGCATACATACTATTTAATTAACCAAAATGAATTAAAGATATTATGATAAAGATTTATAGTTTTAGAGATACGTCAAATTTCATAAATTTTGTTTTTAATTTTTCCCGGCTGAACCACTGGGAATTTTTCAACCAAACTTTGCACAATTATACAACTAAATGAAAGCAACTATAGAAAAAATAAACAGCTCTTAATCATTAAAGGGCATTTTTTCCTCCCTTATCCTGCTACGGCCTTTCTTCCGTTGTGCACTGGAGTCAAATTATATATACGAAAAATTTCATACAAAATCTCCTACATCTTTAAGTGGCAGTGGCGGTTTAAGCCAGTCGGCTCAAGTAAATGAGGTCTGGGTAATTCCATGAAAATGTAACGCAACCGTTTCATCGCGTGTTTATTTATAATACAAATTTAAGTATTAATTTTACTCTAGATGAGCATTAATTTAGTCCCTTGATATATTGACATTTAAATTTGCACCATTAATAAAAAAACGCGAAGAATCGGTACGTTACTCTCTGTCATGGAATTACCCGTCTGCGTTTTGATTTATTTCGCCCGGGTTGGGGGAGGGGGAAGTTCAGCTACCCCCACCGGCATATGACATACGGTCCGATGTGTCACCTCTCAGCTTGGCACCCGGGGCAGTCCGCTCCTCCCGCCGCCCTCTTACGCCGCCACTGTTAGGTTGTCCTACGTGTGTCACGTATTGGAGATTCAGGGTTTTCATGTTAATTATTACCATGTAACATTTATAATCGTATGTATAGGCTGAAATTAAAAACTATTATTGATACTTAAACTATATATGTACGCTACCGACAGGCTGGGTGTGATCAAATCATTGAAGGGATATCAAGCGTTACTTCTAAGTCAAAATTAATTTTTAATAAATTACAAGTGCATACTAAAATCACTGCAAGTACAAATGAAACGAATATAAAAGCATTCTCCATAGCTGGGATGCGGCCAAAAAACCGATGGCATTACATATTCAACAAAATTTTCCATCAATGTATATAATTCCCAATATTATGGTAAGATAACCATATTTGGAGAAATTGGATTATTGAAAACACATCAATATTTTAGCGGAATTGATGTGTTATTATTTTAAACCGACTTTCAAAAGAAGTACGGTTCTCAATTCGTCTGTATCGTATTTTTATGTCGTATTTTTTAAAAATATATCATAATTACCTTTCGACTGCGAAAATGCTGTTATACATACAATACGTAAGACACATTGGCTAAATACAAAACAAATTCGTTGAAATAATCTCGAATAGAAAGTATTTCCAACTTTTAACTCATTAGGTAGTTGTTGTCTCAATGTATAAATAGGAAATTCTTCATAATTTTTGCACTAAAACTTAAAGAGCAAGCATATCACGCGGTATAATGGTTAAAGCATATTCGAAAACCAGACATTCATTACTATTTTTTGGAGTCGGTGAAAAAATAGCCTACTGTTTATCCCATAAAATAAAGTTACAGTTGTTTGGTACATCCTAATTCACGATGGTTTATGCTTTTTCTGTGTCGTTAAAGAAGATTAAAATACGCTTTCAGTGATGTCTGATAATATGTTTGGCACTGCACAGTTACCAACACCCATCACCTCTCCGGACACTGAGCCCTGGAAATGGCTCGAGTAAGTCAAAAGTCATTTCAACGTTTTGTTTTTGTGGTAACATCCGCAGTATGCTTTTATTTTATAATCATGTCCAGTACGTGTTATTGATAGCGATATTTGTACATAATTTTTTTTTATTTTTTTATAGACTGATCCGGTTGCTCGATAATTAGATTAATTGTGTAATTTTACCTCTTCCACATGGCTGTCATAAATAGCACGAATGATTTTCTCTGTTAACGTATATTTCCTCTTTGATATAAAATACTACATGCACTTTTAATCTTACAGCAATACTTCGGGAATAGTTTCAAAAGAAAGTTCCCGACTAAAACTACATACGGACCGTAGGGTTAATTGGTGTAAGGGACAGGCAAAACAAACAATGTCCTTCGTCCCAATTGAATTTACGGCATAATTTTTTTTAACACTTGTATTTGATGCAAAAGGCACATTTGAAAATGTAGTATGTAATATTCTATTAATAACCAAATTAATGTTACACTCTGTTTTGCTTTACAATCCATGCAAATGGCTTTTATTACGGATTTTAACGCCTCTTTGAGACTTAATTTCTGTTGTTACATTATTAAAAATCTCAGCTAAATTGATAATGCATGATTTTTTTTTATTTTTGTGTTATTCTTTCAAAACCTTTAAATAGTACTTTTTGTGTCTAGATTTTGTACACAAAATTGTTTCCCCGTTCAAAATAAAACTGCTAATTTCGTAGATAAACTAAAGATTCTTGCATGTTACATTACCACATTATTGTCTGCTTGTCACCTCTGTATCGCACCTCGTATGCAGTTGTAACTTGCATGTTGGCGTTCGCTACGACCTGCTTCACTTCGTCATGGTTTGTTCATGATCTCAGGACTGCTCCAGAGATTTGGCCCACGTATACGCCGCTAGACCAATAAAAATGAAGCACATTCACATGTCATCCACGTTTTTCATATAATTACGCTAATGGATATCACTAGCTTTCGCTTTAGTGACTTATACCCCATTTTTCGATTCTAGTAGACTTTTTCTGTGGTAATTGGAATATTCAATGGTATGATGTAGAGATGGGCCGAATACGGACTTTGCCGAATACGAATATTCGGCCGAACATTCGGTTCAGGTCTTACCGAACCGAATATTCGGTTGCGCCGTATCGCTAGAAACAGGTTTTGACTTCAATTCATATCCTTTTCAATTAGTTAAAAAGAAATCGCTAAATTTGATTTTGGTGACCACACACTTTATTTTTTATTATTGAAGAATGAATACTGCTACTCGTAATTTAGACTATATTTTTAAAGCTGATGTTGAGGGTAAAACCTTCAATTTAAATAAATTATTGTTAATGGTTATTTACGTTACTATCGTTCCTAAATTATGGATAACTGATAAAGGTTATTAATAAAACTTACTTAATTGAAACAACTCTGGTTTTTCTTACTTAAGCCATGATTTTTTACAAAATAAATGTAATATATTTATATTTTGACCCATATTTATCTCTTTTTGGTAGTTGGTTAGAATGCCGAAATATGATGTCGTTATCCGACGAATTACGAAACAACCTACGCTAGTTATTTACTTTGTTTATTCGATAAATATTCGGCACTGTAACCGAACTATTCGGCCGAATACGAACATTGGAAATCTTGCCGAATATGCCAAATACCGAATATTCGGCCCGTCTCTAGATGATCAAAACCATGTCTATTTCTAAATATCTGGTCTGCTCTGCAGTATTAATTAACTAACAAACAGTGACGTGGCGCCTGTTGCATAAATGTTAATTAATTTAAATGTCAGTTGATTGCGTGTACTAGTCTTAATTTTAAGTGAGCGAGAATGACTGCTGGTGCCCTCGACTGTTTTTGAATACGTACTTTGAATTTGGAGCAGCCAAGCCACGGGCTAATTTACCAATTGCGGTATCAAACTGATATAGCATTAAGGTGCTTTTCCACCATGTGCTACGCAGTTGTGATGCGAGGATGCTCTCCGTTTCCGCCGGTTCTATGCTATGTGAACCAATGAATATGATTGGTGAACATACGTCGTTATCGCGGGTGCAGTAACAAATGACATAAAGAGCACATATAACAGAATGTCTATTTGGTAGAAACGGACATATTCTGCCTACAGCTATACGCATCTAAGAAGCTCTTTACATGTGGAGAGTTTTCGCTAGCAAAGGTCTATAAAATTGAAGGCATTTTTACAAAAACAACATAACTTACATTTTTGGCGGATTTGATTTATTGGTGTCATAGTGGTCGTCTAAGAAGGAGCTACAAGTAGTCCAAAAATATTGACTAAAAATTACCCCATTTGTCCAAAATCAGTCTTTAAAAATATACCCATTTTACAAAGGTAAATAATACACCGTCCGAACGAAAAATTAAAGGTGCGACTAAAATGATGAGTCGTACACGTACATGGCACAGTCGCAAATTTAGTATTTCAGTAAGTACGTTTAGTTAATTTTTAGTAGGTTATGTTAGTTTTCTTTCGGGGGTTTTATACCTACCTTTTTACAAGAACTACATATCTACATTATTTTTTACAAAAAGAAATAACTGTATGCGTTCACTTAAAAAACTTGATTTTAAATATGATACATACTTACTCTTTTTAGTAGGTTGTATAACTGGCAATTAAGTGCACAAATGTAAAAAAAATGGAAATAAAAAGAATAAAGATTGCACTAAGCATATAAAGGTATCCAGAAGTCGTATCATGTGTATGTACATCTTAAAAATGGGTGGAAATCATTCATCTCTAGAATTGTTGAGAAATATTACCCTTAAGCGTCTTGCTCACATTTTATCTAGTAACATAGAAATTAATGTTGATAAATTTTAAACTCGTACGTGTAGGCATAAATGTTCCTCAAAATGAGTATCGCGTCTGTTATTGCTTGTTTTTCATAATCTTTCTGTACTGTCAAATCGTTTTTGCACCCGCGATAACGACGTATGTTGGTGAATATCAGCGCATCCATAACAACGTAGCATAGCACATCTCTTGTGGACAGGCACCCTTATAATGCACCACTGCCAGAATCCTGCTCTAAGAACAAAATCGCTTAACTAAGAACAAAATCGCAAAAATCTGTTGGGATTTCATCTCGATGATTAAAAAGGTACTTTCAAAACACTGGTGCTGCCCCTAACCGCGCCACGTCACCGAGTCTCACGCAAATGTCTGACATGGTGTGTATACGTGGGCTATTTTTCCTAGTTATGTGTCTTCTTACTGATTTACCAATGCGGAAATAGGTATATGTGTATGTACGTTTATAAGTAGATTCCTACATTACTAGTAATGTGAATTATTGATTGTGTACCTATATATTTTTATATTAAAAGTCTTATTAAAGTAGAAAGGAACTTAGTTAAACAGAATACTGTATTTTACCATTTCAGCTCAGTACAGTACAGTCAGCATCAAATACTTAGTAACGTCCTAAACGCCGTATATCGCAACATACCTTTATTACTATGGGCACAAAGATGTGTGACGATATATTGAATTTTACAGACTATTTTGTTGATGACTGTATAGTTAATTGAAAATATTTCGCATCGATTAGTTTGTATTTATATTTTACAGTATCGGACTTTTCTGTTTAACTTTGTTCATATAGCATGCATGTGATAGTTTACCAGTTATAATATCGTAATTTTTGTATAGGTCATGAGGCTAGAGGCAGCTAAAGCGCGATCGTTGGGCCTCAGTCACCAGTCAGTGATCCGCCGCCACATGTCCTTCGAGGACGACCCATTAGACTTGGAAGAACTCAGCAAAAATTGAAACAAAAGCCTTCACTGCTACCCTAATGTTATGTATTTTCCAAAAACATACTTTTTACTGTTTTATTTCCTGCTCACAGTTTGAATGATCTTTCTATTATTTCTTTACATGCAGTTGACTCGAAAATCGAGTCGCCTGCGGGAGAGAAACGATTTCATATTTTAAAACAAATGTTGTGCTAATTAATTTAATGGTCCTGATTCCATGCCCAAAAATATTATACGAGGACTCGTAGTAGAATCTTGGTTTTAAGTTTATATGAAAACTAGCTGTCCCGGCGAACCTCGTTCCACATCAAAAAAATATTTTTTTTTAGATGTTTTAATAGTTCTTTTATTCGGGACAGAGACAAAGCCAAAAAATCAAAAATCATATAGATCGGTCCGCCCGTTCTCGAGTTATAAAATAAATGGTGTATCTAACCCGACTTTGTTTTGTGTATAATAGATGAAGATGATCAAATGTCCAAGTTATGGAACCAGATTTTATGTGAAATTTAACGTCGCTTACATTTTGTACCCTTGGAGACGTCTTTCAACTTCCTGTATTTAGATCATATTACGCAGGCTCTTTGAAATGTATCAGGATTAACAATTAATTTTGTATTTCATATCGCTTTTATAGGTTCACTGTACAATACGTGTAGCATTATGCTGCTCTTATAAATATGTTCCTACAACTGTACCCCGATTTACATCCTAAATAAAAATATAATGAAGTTACACCTACACACCAATAGGTTAAGAAATGAAACAGTCTATTACTTATAAAATAAGCACATTTCACATGTGGGGACATATTACATTCTTTAACTAAGCAGTAGGTATCTTCATGTTGTATTATTTAGTAAAATTTGAATATGAACTGTTTTACGTTTTTAGCGTTGTATTCCTTGCTGTCATACATACTTAAATATACTAAGCTATTAAACAAAATTCTTACAAGGAATTCTACTAAAACATTGCGGCTCAGTTTATATTTACAAGGAAGCTACAACATATTGTGCTGTAATCCTTTAATATTGACATTTGCTCCTCCTTAACCGATATTAAATCCATATTGTAACTGTCAATTAATTTCAAAAATCGTGTAGATGTATCCAATAAAGTAATGACTAAACATTGTCTGGTGACTCCCGTATAATCAATAAAACTGTAGTGTCTAGTTAGATTGTAACTATAGTCTTTAGAAGACCATATGATAATCAAATTTTCTAGTATAACTTCTAATTTACGAATGAAAATATTACGTACGAATTGACGGCACAAAAAACTTAACTGACAGTTTTTTGCTGGTTAACGAATGTGTAATAGTTTTATTTGTAAAAATCACTGATGCGCCTGCCTGATAATTGCTACTAAAAGGTATTTTAGGTATACGAAATGTGGCTCCAGAACACAGGGCTCAAACCTCGATCTTAAAAGTTGAATCGATTTGGTTCAACCATGACTATCCAACTGACCCAAAATTAATGATAAAATAAAAATAGCCGCTAATACACGCAGGCGTATCAGTCAGTAGGAGTCTAACTCTTCCATAGTTTCAAAAAACTCGTGTTGCCAACTACCTACATTGATGCACTGTAGATGTAATCTTTTTATAAGGTTGTAGTCGAAATAGTGTAGGTTAATATAGTAAACTACTGATCAGATGATAGGTGTAAGTGTTTTTGTACATGGTAAGTGTGAGCAAGCTAAATCAATTTACGACAGACATGCCAAATTGTTTGATCTCAGCGTCCACGCAGCCGTCTCGCACTGCATAATGTACATACGCCAACCAACATGCATAACGGCAGTAGACCTATCAAGCTTATTCCGAGTATTATTTACAATTATTACATAAGTATGCTTTATAAATAATGTTCGTTAATACATTCCAATAATTATTATGAAATGGTTTATTATTTATTGTAAGAATTATCGAAGTTGTGTCGGTCCAATCTCGACTGGCAATTGATCGTTTTATAGATGAGTGTTTAATATTTGTATACCTTGTCCAAAGATTAATGTTCTCTTTAGTAAACATATTTATAAAACTCTATTTATCTTGCCTGTAAAAGTATTTTTGTTATAAATAAGCAACCGCAGACCCAACATTGCCAATATCAGTAGCGTGGCGTCAAATATATTCTTAGTAAAGCGGGAGCAGATTTGGATTACTTTTTCTTCAGGAGTAGTAGATACCCCGGCCATATGCTTTAAAATAGGCAAGCCGGTGGGAATCAGGTTATATGGACGCCATGCCACTGGCCAATATTATACACGAGATATCATTTACGAGAAAACAGGTGTTCAAGGAAAGTAAGAATTTAGATTGTACTTAAATGTATTTACTAAATAATACTTTAAAATTTGAACAAGGAATATGAGATAAAGACGGATACACGCCGTTTTTTATGTGGATCGAAGCAGGGATAGCTTATCGAGTCTTACAGAAAATAACAGTACTTATTAAATAATTAGTTGACGCATTGTTTTCTATAATTTTAAGAATAAGTATTTTATATTGTATTAAGTTCGTGCTTCGGGTGAATACTCATGTATATCGTGGCGACACGCGACTTAACATTTATTTATTAGATAATGTTATGTTTTTCGCGCCACTCTTATAAAGCTGTGATGTACCTATAACTAGCGACTGAATTTCGGCAGCTTATCACGTCTGACTGGCCAGGACATTATACTCTGAAGGTCGCCGTTCAAAATTCGTATCATGACGTCTGCCTCGCTCTCTTGTTTTAGAATAGTTCAGTGAGCGGGACGGCAAGATACAAACTTTGAACGAAAACATTCGAAGTTTAGGCCCAAAATACCTATAAGGGAAGTACTTCGTTATATCCGACGCACATGGCAGTTTCAATTCATTTCAGTGTATATTGTTGTGACGTCAATAGTATTTTAGTATGTTTTATAATTTACGATCCTTAAATTCTAATTTATTACTGAGATTTTATAAAAAAACCGGGTTAGTGCAAAATGGAATTTCTAATTTATATAAATATATTTTGAAGCTTAAATTTCAATACTGGAACTCTTATGTATGTAGGTATACACACTTTTTACTAACCACTCTTTTATACTATAGCTATACGAAATCATGCATATTTGACCAGATCTGTAATTTTGTATAAAATAATTACGAGAAGTACTTTGTATAGTACTCTATGTAAGAATAATTACTTTGTATTCCAAAGCAGTTGTCATTGTTGGCCCGGTTTTATAAAGCATTAAATACCTAAACGTATACGCAGCTGCAATTTCTATTGTAACTTCAACGACTGAACGGTGGCCTAACTTTTCAGTCACTACACTTAAACTTTTAACGACCAATGTTGTAATTAAGACCCTATTCAATATTATCTATAGTTACGCGCTGGGTAATTCAATGTAGGCAGTAATTATTGTTTATTCAAAACCATGACTTATTATTTCTAACGCTGGTCGTCTGGAAGGACGGTGAAATATTATTATTGTTGTATTGATTTTATTTTTAAAGTAATTAGTTGGTTATCAATGAAAATATTTTATTTTATGAATTGATGTTGCAAAATATTTAAAAGCTCGCGAACTAATTGTTTACATACATTAATTACAGGAAGAAAAAAATTAAATCTGCTTCACACACACGTTTAAAACACTTAAAACACGTACGTTTAATTGTATAACGATAACAACGCTTACGTAGTAGGTAACTGCTGAGCAATAAAAGCAATCCGTTAGATAAATGACAAAATCTTGAAGAACAATTTTGGTCAATAATTACTTAGAAAGCAATAAACTGTTGAGATAATGATTGGATCTTGCCGGCAAATTATTGTATTTTCATATCGTGTATTGTAATAGCAACAATAAAATTTAAAATTTTAGAAAATAAAGTACACTGTTTAAAATTTGTGTTAATCATTTCGATCCCGATCCCAAATTAGCTAAATAGTATGGAGGAAGGAGTATAAACATGAATGCGCATAAGCGAATTTCCTTAAAATACAAAAATTATGTGTGTGAAAATTCTCACTTACAGAAGAGAGGAGGCAATGGAAATCTTTCTGCAGGTTGGTTGATATGTCATGTATTGCATGAAACTTCCTAGCTATGTACAAGATTTTCTACGTACAATAGGCACCAGTAGCGGACTAAGCGTGCAGCTCAAATGGCGGTCCGCCTCGGGGTTCCAGGCTACGGGGCCCCCTAATCTCCAAATGGGGCATCCTGAAAGCACCTCCTCCCCCCGTCGAAAAAATCAAAACGCGGACTGTAAACCTATAGGCGGATCTCACACTGCAGCGAAAATCGCGGCGACACGCGACTCAGCGATTTTCAACTTTGTATGTAGAATAGGCTACTTGATGACAGTTCAAATCAGCTTCTTTTTATGAAGTGTCAAAACGCTCCGAAAGTATGCAGTTTAGTATGAAATACTATCTTGTGACGTCATGCTCAACATGGTGCCTTATTTTTAGTTTTCGTCATTGTAAAATCGTTGATGGCACGAAAATAAGGTTGAATGATTTTATCCGGGCTGTTTTGGAAGCGTAATTTGCTGGTTAGAGTTAATGAATTTATTTTGATTGTTGTCAAATACCCTATCATCGATTTGTATAGAAAAATCGCGGGGTGGCGCACACTGGCGCGTAAATCGCGGCGATTTTTTCCGTGTAGCTGCGCATAGTACGAAAAAATCGCGGCGACGGACGATTTCAGTGTGTTCTTCGCCATACTACTACGCCGCCCCGAGGCTCCGACTGGCTTAGTCCGCTAGGGTAGGGCACCCAAGAGATAATACATTATAATTTTTCAAAACCACCCCAAATGTTTTCTAAACAATTTGAGTTGGGTAAGGGTATTGTAAAGTGACTAAAATGATACCAATTACTAGTAAGTTCTAAGTTTATTTATAATTAAGGCACAACATTTACACTTTTGAGTTAATAAAATTGTTATAAAATATATTATAGATCTTTATTCAACACATGGCATTGTTACTTATCTCTTATTAGTATTTGGAGTTTACACTCTAAAATTATCTTAGTTAGGGAGTTACGGGAGTCTCATCTCAATCTCAAGCCATATTTTTGTATTTAGTGAATAAGTTGTAAAGCACTCGTAGTGTAGATTTCAGATCCAAGTTAACAATATCTGTAAAAAAAAGTATCATTAGTGACAGTAACAAATAAGAATGATTTCAAATTGCTTCTTCAGCTGCTTCCTTATTAAAAATTAGATATGTGTTAACTTTGGCTTAAGAATGGCACACATTGAAATAAGCTTATAGGCTTTTATGCCACACCTGGCCATAAAGTGACTTTCTCCGCACGCTGCGCGTACGGAAAAAGCCGCTTTCTGGCCAAGTGTAGACATAAAATGATAAAGACGGAAAGTAATAAAGAATAAGAACGGGAGGTAATAAAGAAAGCCCTCGATCGCATATTTACGTCCCTCGCTTGCAGCTCGGGCCGCAAACTTCAGCGATCTCGGCCTTTCATTATCACCCTAGTTGTGTAATGTACTATTACTGAACAGGCGAGCTACTTCGACATCGTAGGCGCTTACCATCAGGCGCTACTGAGGTCAGATGCAGATGCAGGTCACTTATACAATAAGAAAAACAGATTTTTATATTAATTACCTTCTGGTCTTGCCTTGGGTTTGGCTAGTCCGACATCTTGCATTAATTCAAATGCAAATGCAACATTATGCACTTTCTGATCGAAGTCTTGTGGCGTAAGGTGGAAGTCGAAAAGAGGTACAAAGAAGCCTTCCAGCAAGCCCATCAACAGACACAAATAGACCCCATCATGGAATTGAGTGTCCAAGTCCATCACTTCCAGGTTCACCTTGCTTAGATGCTTGTTTACAAAGGTCACCAGTGACTGGAAAATTAAGTACGTTATGAAAACAGTCAAACGATAATAGTTATTTATGCCACACCTGCCCATAAAGTGGCTTTTACCGCATGCTACGCGTACGGAAAAAGCCGTTTTCTGGCCAAGTGTAGACATAAAATGATGTACACAACACGGAAAGTAATAAAAAATGCCCTCGATCGCATGTTTGTCTGCGATCTCGGCCTTTCTTTGTTTTACCACCCTAGTTCTGTAATGTACTTATTAACACTTTCATCACCAGGAACCCATTATTGACTACGAGCGTAGCGGTACGAAATTTTGGTTGCGAAAGTGTGTAACGAGGATTGCAAACATTAATTTACCTTTTTCACAACTTGAAGTTTGTCTGGAGCGTGGTCAAACAAAGCATCAAAAGCATCCCGTTCGCCTTTCATGCCCAGGTCATCGTAAGTAGTTGTGATATCCTCAATGTAAGTCCTGAAATGGAGCCATATCAACAATCTACTTTAAATGTGAAAGATACATCAGAGAAAGGTGTAAATGTAAAATTGGTGACATTGTGATAAAATACCGCATTTCTAAAATACCAGATCCTTGATATATCAGATTCTCCGTATACTAGATTCCCAAATTATTAAATCCAACAAAATCATTTAGATCCTTGAGTAACTTACGATTTTATAATCTAGTGTAAACGGGAATGTGGTGAGACAGGAATCTGATAAATCGAGAATCTGGTATTTTGGGCATGAGCGTTTGAAAGAACAGGTACCTGTGGGATAATTGGTTTGGTGCATCCTTTTTGACAACTACAACATTTACACTGACATTTTCTGGAAGACGGACAGGAGCACGGAAATGGCGTGCAAGAGCAACCAGTAAGTGTAGAATGGATACAATATTCTTTGAGTGAACTGAGTCAACACTCCACTTCTGTGCTGGCTTTGGTGATCCAAACAGAGCCTGTAATAAAACATATTTTAAATTATATGAATTGTTTAAAGGTAAATTTGAAATAGGTTCTCCAATCAGCATGCGCATGACAAAAGTACTATACCATGATGAAAGCCTATGATATAAATTCTTACCCTGTTTACTTCTTTGAGAACCACTGCTAACTTTTGTCGTTGGCCTTCCTCTGACTGTGTCACCTCAGGCACATCTAGTTTCTTCTCTGCAAGTTTCTCTAATAGCTTCTGGAGTACTTGTCCATCATAAAGGTCCTCGCTGATGTCCTTTACGATGATTCTTTGCATGGCAAGCTCATCATTAATCCACTCAATCAGAACTTGAATAAGTTCTTTAACTCTGGGGTCCTCTAGTGAACGGGGTTCAATAATGGCCCTTTCTTCATTATCAACTGAAATAATAAAACAGTTTTACCATCCTTGTTATTAAATTCCACGTAACTGATAACACTGCATATTTTAGAAAAATACATATACAGGGTGGGAGGGACTATACCGACATACTTTAGCCATGAATTCCTGATGGTGTGACGAGTAAATAATGTTATATCAACATGGGTTGAATATTGCCATTTTACATTAATAGTCTTATGGAACAAAATAAATCAGTAAATCCAGCCCCTCGTTATAAACATGTCCTTACTGGAGGAAAAGTTATCAAAAAGAAAAAAAAAACTAAAATGGAAACGAAAGGTCAATTTTTTGGCCTCGTAGTCGCTTACCATCAAATACTGCGAAGGTTAATTGCTGTTTAGTTAAAGGATTTAAAAAAAAATCGTAAAACTATCTTAGTCACATTTATTAGGGCTTGTTACACACTCGGGAGTTTTCATTTAAAAAATAATGAATATCTCTGAAAGTAAGCGTTTTTCGACTATACATCACATAACTTTTTTTACTCGTCACACCACCAGGAATTCATGGCTAAAGTATGTCGGTATAGTCCCTCCCACCCTGTATTTAGTCAATTCATTATCTAGGATATGGTACACATTATTGTTAACTTACGCAAGCTGTATTCCTCGGGCGGAATTTCTGGGGCTGTAGGACTTCCTGGTGAGTCAATGGCAAATTTACCTTCTGCCTGAACTTCTTGTACTGCAGGAAAAATAATTCGATCTTAATGAAGTTTAACAAAAACACACCAAAAGTACAAATATAATATATAGCAAAAAATAACTGTTTTGAAGTCTGTAAATAACAGACGCCCAAGTGTTTACGATGAAGTCATTTTCATAGTAGCCTTGCTTCTGCAATACGCATCCTACGCAAAGGCGCAAATGGTGTGTTAATAGAATAAATAGTGAAGTCCTACCTTCTTTGATACCCTTCTTGCGTCCTATTGTTCCAATTTTATCCCAGAATGACTCTGCCTTGTCTTCCTTTTTAGGTAAAACAGGAGTACGAGGCGATTTTGGGCGTGGAGAAGACATCTCGTTTAATACTAACTGGTTACTGGAACTACAACAAGGATAAATAAGCACAATGAGTCATCAACGACCTTTAAGTTTATTCTTACTCCTGCTGGACCACATTCACATAAGGAAAATAGTAGAGTTGATTACATGAAACATCAAAATTAGACTTCCTTTTAACTCTACCTACCTCCAATTAGCCTACTTTTCTGAAGTTTCCAATAACTAACATTAACTTTGACAACCATTAGCATGTATGGAAACAACAACTATTATGACAAATATTATATTCCTTCTGCCACATTAGTTTCCTTATTTTGGTTAAACTGAGTAATGGTAGAAAATACAACCACATTAGATTTCTTAATATTCCAAAGCAAATAAATAATTATGATGAACACTTATACCAACATTACAGCTATGCATTATTAAGATAATGTTGGTGAACTTGTCGGACTCGCCTAGAAACTATAAATCCGATGCGACTATACCAATGTCTATGGGCATATAAAAGTAAAATAAATTTTGTTTGTACATCAGTTTCACCTGCGCAAACTTTATAATCAATCAATCCCAGTTTCCTTTGTTTTGGTTAACAGAAAATATAGATTAAACTGTTTTTTTAAGTGACAGCTCAAACTCATTTTATTTGTGTCTTCCTTGAGTGTAATCCTTAGGTAAATATATCTGCAAGCAACTCTTATGAGCATCTGTTCCTCTTGTTGAAGGTTTGGAATCATACCTAAAAATAGCTTTCAAGTTTGTATTGCATCATCGTATCAGTGATATTGATTACAGCGCACACTGTTGCTTGTAAGAGTATTGTTTACTTGATAGTTACTCATCTTGTTGATAGCATGGAGAAAAGTGGCAATCCACCCCCATATGGATGGGGCAATGGTTATCACGTGCAACCACCTCCGGCGGCGCCGCCTAGCTACTCACAAGCAGTCGGGGGCGTAGGGCCTTCCAGCCCTTATACTCCCCATTATCCACCCAGTAAGTAATACACTTTACCTACCAATAGTTGAAAATATCAATACATAATAACCCATTCATAGAATAAACATCTCATAATAGTGGCCTTGTAACGATTCTACTATTACTGATACAAGGGCATTCCAATGAATAATTTAAAATGAATGTAACAAGACAGTGCTCTATGATAACTCAAAAAACATAATTTAAAATTTTGATGCATACTGAGCAATCCAAAACTATTGTGTAGATTGTGAAGACCTGGAACTTATGAAGTCATTTGGAAGATATCTCTTTGCTTAAACATGTTGTCCTTCACACATTGTAAACCTGCTTTAATTTAACTGTAAAACTTAGTCATCTTCTATAAATATCAATATAATTCCTACAGTTCTGTGAAACAAAGTAATGAAACTTTGGGTATATAAATTCCTATTAATTATTGGGAATTGCTACAATGTTATTATAACTGAAATTAAGCTTCATTTTGATGAATAATATTTATTTATCTTTTGAATTAAGAAAAAAATATGTCTATTGTGTCATGTTTGTGTAACAAATTTATTTTCACTGTGTTCCATAATGTTAAGTTACTAAGTTTTTTTCATCACACTTGCTCGTAATGGGTGTTTATAACACATGGGGTTATAGACCAGCTCAAGTCGATTTAACTCTATTTATAAAAATCTATAACTCCCACGGAGGAAAAACTATGAAAATCTGTAACTCCCAAGCCAAGGCCATTTCAGACTAAGGAGGTTTCAAATCAGCCAAGGCTTGTTTCCCACCATTTTACTGTATATAAAACTTATATGGTATATTTTACTATTATTTCAGTAATTTTTGCAATTATTTTAATGCATTAAAATTAATTTAGTTAAAAAAAATATTTTGAAAATCGGTACAATTTTGCGGTATTGCCTGTCAAGTTTGAAAACTAAACACAGTTCTAGACTATATTGAAAAAGTTGACAGTAAATAATTTGATTTTTGTCTTATTTTTTTTTTCCTCGCAAATGTGATGAAAAACATTATGTGCATCATGGACAGTAAGGGGATTACAAACTCGAGTCATTAAATGCCTAATAGACTGTTGCTAGTAATCCCCTTCTTACTAGCCTTGGTGCACAATGTTAATATTTTTATATTAGCCATAGGTACCATTCACCTATCCCAGTGCTTCTCCATTTAATTTCCACATTTCTCATAATTTGCAGAGTAAATTATGAGAAATTAAAGAGTGAAATTACTCTTTAGATTGATATCATCAAAATACAGTGTTGTTTTTTTACATTTGGTAGGTCCAATTTCCAGATGAAGCAAGAAATTAAAAAATTCTACAATATTTAAGTTACTTGTCCTTTATTTCGCATAACTATGAGATGCACTCTATACAAGTAAGTGGTTGGCAAATTAAACACAAATATTAATACGTCTTTAAATTGATTTATTTCTTGTAGCTGCTGGGCCCCAGATTGTAACTACAGTTGTACCAGTTGGGCCGCAGCCTACGCACATGATCTGCCCAAGCTGTCATGCTGAAATAGACACTGCCACAAAAACAAAACCAGGCCTTCTTGCATACATATCTGGTGCCATCATATTTCTGTTGGGGTGAGTCTAATGCTACATTTATTTTATCTTTGTTGCACAATACATTCCTGTTGTGTAATACAGGAATGTATTGCATACAAGTACAAATGAGAAATTTAATGCCATAAAGCATTCTCTACCAGTTAACCGCTTACATGCTTGTCTACCTTCAGCAAGCGCCCATAAGCACAAGTGTTTGGCTTGGCTTGCGTGAGCCTGCAAGAGCTTGTTACGGGTCCAGCCTAGTATCGTTTTATGAACACAAATCAAGCTTGCGACGTATAACCTAACCAGGACAGACTCACTTCGCGATCGAGCTGCGTGGCCTTAAGGCCATCCGTGGGTGGTATTAGCCAGCGGCCAAAAAGAGCACGCGTTAGTACGTCGGGGCTATTCTTCAGAAATATGTCTGCGGTCACCTCATTCTTCTGGCCCTTTTTATACTAAATGTATGGAGACAGATGAATGAGTCGCAGACATATTTCTGAAGAATAGCCCGTCGAATGCGGTGAGCTCCGCGTGTTCGTCCGCCCCGAACGACAGTTTTGTTAAAGAGAGAAGCTTCTGTACGTAAAATAGTACTAATACTTATTCTGTGGTATAACGCACTCGTAAGCGTGTAAATGGCGTTCACGCTCAAGCATAGTGTAGAGCAGCGGTCGGCAACCTTTTAGCAGCCAAGGGCCACATAGTAGCTAACGTAATTGACGCGGGCCGCACTATGTTATTAATGGAGATGTTGACTAATGTTGAATTTTACAAAATAATAGTCACTTGGATTGGAAAATACTAAATTATCATAACACAAGAAGAAATAAACAAAAAATATATAAAAATTATAAGGTTATGAGACCACAGTTTAAAAAAATGTCGATATTTTTGATCGTCTTAAGGAAAAATTAAAGTTAATTTCGGGATGTTTAAATAACTTACAAAATTTATGTATATAACTATGTGCTTAAACGCACTTTTTCGTGCTCAAAATGGCAAAATGCTATTTGTTTCATACAGACTTAGTACAGCGAGGACAAGAGATGACGTCACAGTGTGCGTCCGTTTTGTATGAGCCGTTTTCAACGCTCGATGCGGTCGGCTACTTTTGATTGCAATTTGTGGCTGTTATAGTTATAGTAATCCAAGTGTAGTAGTTACAGGGATATATTTGTTCCTCATAATAGTAGAATCGATTTACATTAGAAACAAAATTTAGGACAGAAGCCTATTGGTGATTTTATACAACTCTGAATATTCGACCTTTACATACAAAATAGCCAGGGAGGCTCGCGGGCCGCAAGTGAGTGGTTCACGGGCCGCAGGTTGCCGACCGCTGGTGTAGAGGCTTGGGGCTTGTGGGCGCTTGCAATGCCTTGGCAAGCCAAGCGTGATAATGTAGCAAAATATGTTCTATGAAGATATAGCCTTAGATTTTTTTTAGATGTTTTAGTAGTTAGTTATTCTGTTATTCGGGGCAGAGACAAACCCAAAAAATCATAAAAATCGGTCTACTCGTTCTCGAGTTATAAATGGTGTAACTAACGCGATTTGGTTTTATGTATAATAGATACATAAAACCAAATAATAACTTAAACTGCTCTCTCTACTAGTCCCATTCTACCAATACTTCGTAAGTTAGGCAAACCTATTAGAAATAAAAATGAAAAACGTAATAATATTTTGTTATGCATGTCTAGATGTTTCTGCGGTTGCTGTCTTATCCCATGCTGCATAGACAGCTGCATGGTGATACACCACAAATGCCCCAACTGTGGGGCCAAACTTGGACGTTATCAACGATAAGGACCTACCCAGTGTTATTTATAAGTCACATAAATAATAATAGGGAAAAGTGTATTATCTTAATCTGAAGCGAAATTAACAATGATCTGAAATCTAAAATCTCCGCATTTAAATTTGCCAGAGATGTATTTATACGGCGTCCGTTTTCTAATATTTATTTTATATGGAGATGTTTTGTACTTGAGGTTTTGCTACTTAATAAATTTACACCTAGTTATAATTTAGGGCTACTTGAAAAAAATATAATCTACACTGCTAATTTAATGCATAATGCCAAATAGTGTTACATTACTTATACTTTTTGTAATGTATTAGAATCACTGCCATGGACTAACAATCAAAAATTTAGCAAAATTTCTTAATGTTTATTTCGTAATTCATTATTTAATATTGAATTACGAAAAACTAGTACTCGCGCAAAGATATTATTTTAGAAACATAAAATGTCACAGACACCGGTGACAGAGTTGACGGCGGTTTGCTTCATGGAACCTCTGTGTCAGCGTACATTTTTGGTCTTTCGGGAGGATGCAAAGTTTTCATGATTGGTTTGGACATTCTGCGACATTTTATGCGTCGACAAGTTAATATCCTTTCATGCAGCTATTATAGAATCATTTCTTAACTCTAAATTTGAAATTAAAACTTGTAATCGAATGAGCAGCAGCTTAATGGCTCAGTTTCATTGGTCGATAACTCGGTCGATATACGGCATGCGGGGACTCCCCGCAGACGGTATAAGGACCAGTGAAACTCATTAATCGATAACTCGGTTGGTCGATCTACCGCACCCCGCATACGGACCCTATCGACCAATGAAAACATTTCCCCGAATGCGGGCTCTATGGCATGCGTTATGGAAATCTACCGCACCCCGCATGCGGACCCTATCGACTAATGAAAACAATTCCCCGAATGCGGGCCCTATGGCATGCGTTATGGAAATCTACCGCACCCCGCATGCGGGCCCTATCGACCAATGAAACTGAACCATAACATACATTAACTTCTTTAGTGAGTTTTATTTTATTACCATTTTTCTAATGTTTATAATTTCTGTTACTAAATGTTATGTGTACTTATGCTAAGGACAATATTTGTAGCTAAGAAGCACTACAAGAATGGCTCTACATCTCTATCCATGCTTAGTCAGATAAGCATCGAAAGTGATAGGAGAACTACTTTTCCATGCTCTAGTCATACAGAGTATGTATGAATAACACATTACTTTTACAATAAATATAAACATTATGACAATATAAAAATGCATAAGGTTTCTATCTTCAGTCAAGTCAATGTTGTATTTTTTTTCTTGAAATAGTTTCTTGGTTGTTGTCAGTGGTTGTATCGGTGGATTCACAATTTACAAGTTTTTTGGGGCGATATCGAATATAGTGTATATATAATATTGAGTTATTTTCCTTATAATTGAGCGACCCACGAATATCATTCTTAAGATTCTCACTTGTGTACATGTCAGTCATAATGAATTTAGTCTACCTAGATAGGACAAACTCCACTATTTTTAAAGTTGGTGTCAATAATTATTAATGTATGTCCATATACATGTATTCTGTACATTGATCATAAAGTTCAACATACCTGCAGTTAATTAAATAATTTAAGTATTTAATTTTAAGTAAGTTTTAAGCTTAACAATATTTTCATGCTTATATCAGTACTAAGAATCTAACTCGAAAATTACGAAACCCGATTATTAGTAACTGTAAGTAAATAATATTGATGTATTTATGTATGTCTACATGGGCAGCGTTATTTTTTCAATACCGACCGAATTCCATAAAACCAGAAATCCTTACTTACATCTCACTCCAATGTTCATCTGTGATACCTCGTTTATTAATAATCACAAAACCTAGATTTGCAAAAAATAGCTTTATAGTGTACCTATTCATGGCACTTCCAATGAAAATTGTAGACTGGTTGGTTGTAAGGGACAGTATTAGGCGATATCAAAATTTATATTGTCTGGATTTTTAAGTGGTGAAAGCATCTGTTTTGTCTGGTACATATTCTAAGTGCATCAGACATGCATCCTAGTAAGGGCCCTAGTAAGTGATCTTAGATTAAAACAAAGGCAGGACTGACTCACTGCACGATTCCGTTACGCGGCAATAATTATTAAATATCGCCACTCTAGATTGGAAAAGAGAGACGGTCGGATGCGGGCCAGCTTGGACCGGTCGTTGGACTCAACGGCAGTTTTGTTAGGGGGAGAGGCTTCTGTACGTAGTACCAAGGACCATTAAAACAAGAGGACTGTCATTCTCCATACAAAAAGCTGTTCCTCGAATTTACAACGCCATCTATATATAAGCTTGGTAAAAGAATTATATTATTTACGCCGACTATTACTGGGACAGACAAAACCACGACGACCCGGACGGCACACGGCCAACTCCACATGCACGACGTCGACTCCGCCGGCGGGGTCGGCCACCGCGTTAGCCCCGCACAAAATCTCTCGATAATACATGCATTTTAGACAGGACTACAACTCACAAGACCTATCTACAAACCGTATTCAGCTAGGTACGCTGACCTTGGTTCGAGTGCCCTAGCACGCCAACGTTTTACTCCCATGGAGCTGAGGTTCAGCTGCGGCCACCTACCTCCATGCAGTCCGACTATTGTTACAGCCTTAAACGCTAGCAGTGTACAAGCATAAAAAAAAAAAACAATTATTCAACTTTGCAAACGTGACACAGTATTTATATCTTAGAATTTATTTATTATTAGCTGTTTACGAACTAATTGTTACCATACTATGTTTCTTTGTTCAATTACAACATCGTTAAATGTTTGGTTTTTTAGCTCCATCTAGTTTTTGCCCGGAAATCCCCTATTTATTCTCCTATATCCCCGGGTTACAATCCAAAGTATGGAGAATGACAGTCCTCTTGTTTTAATGGTCCTTGGTAGTACTAATTCTTATTCGGTGACAAAGGGGGAATTTTGTAAACTAGCGGCCAGAATTGGGTAACTAAACAGCCGCCTAGCCCTTATCTTTCCATATGCACGACGTCGACTCCGCCGGCGGGGTCGGCCACCGCGTTAGCCCCGCTCAAAATCTCTCGATAATACATACATTTTAGACAGGACTACAACTCACATGACCTATATACAAATCGTATTCAGCTAGGTACACTGACCTTGGTTTGAGTGCCCTAGCACGCCAACATTTTACACCCATGGAGCTGAGGTTCAGCTACGGCTACCTACCTCCATGCAATCCGACTATTGTTACAGCCTTAAAGGCTAGCAGTGTACAAGCATAAAAAAACCCTTATCTTAAGAACGACCAAGTACCTTACAAAAATGCACAATTCACTATGAAAAATACCCAAATGTGTGCCTATAATATTTGAAGGTTTCCCTCGATTTTCCAAGATCCCACCATCAGATCCTGATGTTGCAATGGGACCACCCCGAAGGTATACCCTTTCAAAAAAAAAATCCTAAATGGTTCAGCCGTCTTCGAGTAATCGCGTAACAAACATACAAAAAAAAACATACCAGTCGAATTGAGAACCGTCCTTTAGAAAGTCGGTTAATAATCATCAATTATCGTCCGGCTATTTATTTTAAGGTCCTTGCGAACGACACGGTTTGAAACATTGGATCGTATTATGTATTGTCTTCCCCTGCATGTTTTAATCTAATGGGTCGATGAGCATTATTATACTTACACGAACTTTTTACAAAAAAATACTGTACATATTCGTAATTTGATGTATAATATCTAATGGTTCTTTTTATACAAATGTTTCTTAATAAAGTATTTTATTATAAAAAGTGTATTCTTTATTTGTATGTAAGGGCGTATTATGGAATTTAGAGTCTGATCCTTTTTAATCTAGGTATCCGAAAGACGAGCGCTGCCGTGTCATGGCAAAGCACTAAGTAACTATGTATGGATTTCATATACCAGATACAGCGTTTTGTCATGACACGGCAGAGCGTATCAAGATTTAAGGTGATTCGAGTCGGAGCTCAGCACCATATATTAGGACCAACGCAAGTGCGCACACAGCCCTTAGCACCATTTGAAACCAAAGTTACTTGCTAAATATATATTTTTTGGCTTTTTGAGAGTTTTCATGTCTTTTGGCGTAAATGCCTGTCTGTAATCAAATTTTGATAATTAAATTTGATCCACTTCCTGATTTCCGTCCGAGCTGAAATTTTGGATAAATAGAATAAAATAATTTATTTCTGCAAGTAGGCCCTCAAGGGCTCTTTTAAATGTCTTATATTATTACGTTATGTAAATCGAATGACAAGGCAATATTATTATTATGACTGGACTCATCTGATGACGGAACAGGAAGGTGGCCATAGGATCATCTAAATAACCTAAGGTAAACCGACCATTCTATCCTCTGCCACCTTCTTTCCTTCTCTATCTTCCTAGCGAAATATGTATGTAAGTTTTCCGACTTCCGAAAAAATTGTTACTACAAATGAAATTTAGCCTTATCACTGTGACCTAGAGAAATAATAAAAATCCTAATAGGGTTTTTTTAAGCCATAGGTACCGTAGTGACCCCTAAGTTCGCCTAGGATGCCTATCTTTGCCTAGTTGATTTTCCTAAAGATCTTCTAAGAAAACCGGCACATAAAACTATTCAATATTCAGTACTTATACCTACATTTACTTGATATAGTTTTAAGTGTAGCTTGTCGTAAAGCAAGTTTAGGAAAATCAACTAGGCAAAGATAGGCACCCTAGGCGAACTTAGGGGTCACTACGGTACTTTAACTTTAAAAAAATAAGGTGGTGTTTTTAGCCATGTTCATAATGTTCAGAAATTAACGAAAAATTTCGCGAAGATACAGTTCAAAGAAAAATATATAACTACTAGCGAAGAGTATACAAACATGGTGTTTGGTAGTTTGAATTCGTTTACGTTAAAAAATGTAGAAAGAAAAATTATTAAAAATTCTGCTACTTTTGAATGCCTCTGACGGGTTCAAGCCTTCAAATTGCCATGGGTGCCATTCGAGCTGGTGAACTCAAAGTAATAAGTTACTTGTAGTATTTTTAAGACCAAACTATATCGACACTGGAAATTTCAAATGTCGTAAGGGACAAAGGTCGACTTTTCAGGAGAGCCAAAAAACAAAATTCAATTTAAAAAAAATCGTAACTCTGTCGTTTCTTAACCGATTAGGATGATTCTCAGATTTATAATTTTCAAATAACTTTATCTACACCGAACTAATTATTGGAAATCTATAACCTTAATAGTTTAGGAAATAGTGTCCCTTACGCAGTGAATTTAAGACGAAAATGTCCGTTACGAATCTGAAATAACCCGTTTTTTTCTTAAAAATATTATCATATTGTCGTAACTACCAAAAGCGTATTTGTTCATTGCGAATTTCAGTTGTAAGTTATATTTATGGTTTCCAGGTTAATGAAGTAAGTAACCATAAAATGTATGAAAATATAAATTTGTGTACTAAATTTATTTGGCACTATGTTGTATGGGTCAACTTTAAATTTTAGGAAGTTACGACAAAATTTAATCTTCTCATAACTTTTTTATTTGACGGGTTATCAAAATTTCAATCGAACAGATCGATAGAGAAAAAAATACTGATTCCAATGGTATATTTAGTGTACTTACGACAAAATGTCCCTTACGACATTTGAAATTTCCAGTGTCGATATGTATTGGAATTCATTCTTTGATCTTTAAATACATGCACGCCTTTATCAATGAATTTGAGATAGATGATATGAAGAGATTTTGGACCCCATATTTAGACAACTATAAGATTTTATTTAAAATGGGAAGTAAAAATAAACAATGGATTAATATTTTATGTCTGACTAAGTCTAAAATAGACTTAATTTAATAATAAACATACTAAAATTTCCATATGTCCATTTTTTCTTACTTGTTCTTATTACTTTATGCCACACCTGGCCATAAAGTGACTTTTTCCGCACGCTGCGCTTACGGTAAAAGCCGCTTTCTGGCCAAGCGTAGACATAAAATGATGTACACAACACGGAAGGTAATAAAGAAAGCCCTCGATCGCATATTTACGTCCCTCGCTTGCAGCTCGGGCCGCAAACTTCTGCGATCTGGGCCTTTCTTTGTATTACCACCCTAGTTATGTAATGTACTATTTTGATTCACCCTCGTACATATAAGCAGGTGAAGGTGCGCGGGTAGTTCCAAATACACGGGGTTGGTAGCATTTACTACTCTTGCTACGAGTATAATATACTCGTAGCAAGAGTAAAAAAAAATCCAGATCACAGGTGTGTGTGCGTAAATATGCGCGACAAACACCTGCGATCTGGACCATTTCTAATTATTCCGCCTTAGGTGTGCTGTGCTATACTGTGAATACCCGTACTCACCTCATAAAAACCATAGAACATCGACACGATTTGATTTTGCCGCTGTTTTTTAATCAAAGGCAACCCAACCGCTTGGTTATAAAACCGAGTTTACATCGCCGGTCCGATAGGTTATGACAATACCTTATCTGTATTATAGCGCGCTCTGTGGTAACTTAAATACAGATAAGCTTGCAAGTCATTCCGAACTCTGTACAAGATCTTTTAAAGTATTCACAACTATATTCTGTAATTTATTATTTTGTTTCTCACACCATTGGTGATTTGTAAATAACTTACTTCGACAACTGTAGCACAGTTTATTATTTTGTATGGTTGATATTTCTAGAACAATATGTAATTTTCTTTTTGTTATCTGTAAATAGTTAAAATTTTTATATTTGTAGTGTAGCACAATGTGTAATATACTGATACTCTCTTATGTTACTTGTTTGTCTTGTCTTGTCTTCTGGTTGAGCTGATGGCCTTGTTGCCAATGCTCCTAATAAATTAAAAAAAAAAAATACAGATAAGCACGTCCGTCCGTCCTTCAATCCGACAGATCTGCGGAGGTCGTACTGGATTGGGAAACGAGTTCTCCTTTTTCCATATTTATTTTGACTATTTCATGAATTAAGGTAAACTGCTTGCACCATGTCCTGGATATTTGGGTACAGTACGAAGCCTCCGCAGCCTCCGACCGATGATCCACCAGCTAATAGCGGAGGTGCGGCGGCACCCCCAGTTAACCTCACAAAAGCAGAAAAGAAAGCTATGGAAGCTTATCGGTTTGACTCCAGCGCTCTTGAAAGAGCTGCGCAGGCCGCTAAAGAGCTAGAGCAGTCAAGTAAGTTCAATGTGTAATCTCTCTTATCAGCCATATTTCATACTATTGCATAATGCGACCCTATAACCTAAAAGCACACTGCGGACTTGATTTAGGCAAATGAACATTATGCCGTCGCGTCAGAGCCCCTTCTACACATAACCTTGATGCAGTGTTGTGCCGGCGAGAAAGTTCTCGCTCTCGAGAATTCCTTCTCCTGAGAATTCTCACATGTTTTTGAGAAAGTTCTCCGGGAACGGAAATTTATGAGAAAGTATATAAATACTTTTAAAAAAATTTATATCTTCGTATATGTTATTGATAGACTCGTAAGGTATCTGAACTTTTTCGAATATTCTGGGATACTATACTGCCCTCTTTCATTCATTTTTCCAAGCAGTTCCTTGATGTTGTCCTTTGGTTTAATTATCATATACATTATGCCTAAAACTTTATGTTTAGAAAATAGAGGCCAACATTATTAATAGTTACCAACATATTATGTGCCATGCAGAACCTAAATTATAGCCCTTCGGCTGCCATCGCAACTATGTTTCGCAACCAGTTGCAAAGGAAGAATTTTCCTCCTTTGTTGGCAACTAGTTGTGAATGAAGAACATTTTACATTAATACACAACCAGTTGCCAATTAAGAATATTTTTAACAATATAGGTGCGACAAAATGTTTTTCTTTCTTAATACGCAGCCAGACTGAATAAAATATTTGAGCGGTAATAAATAATGCAAGGAACATCTCTCTTGCACATAAGAACATTGTCAGAAACTTAGGTAACCTTTTTGAACGTCACAATCCAACGATTTGGTTTGTCCTAATAGGGTCACAATAAAAAGTAATATGTCAAACTAGTTGCGATAAGCTTTCTAAAATAAAACATGGATTTCCCAAGGTTGAAAAAGTTTTTATACCTCATCTACTTTGTATATCATATAACTTCTTCGTTGCGTAGCCAGATAAGAAAAATATATTTGACAACTGTTTGCGAAACTTAGTTGCCATGATGGAAAATGGATAACATCTTCGCAACTGGTTGCATATTAAGACAAAATATTCAGCTAACACTACTAGTTGCCAACAAAGGAGGAAAATTCTTCCTTTGCAACTGGTTGTGAAACATGGTTGCGATGGCGGCCCAAGGGAATTATAGTAAGTTAATGTATTTTTAGTGCTGCATAGCTTTCTATGATTTAAGAAATATTTATTATTTTTATTGTATGTATAGATATGCAACATCAAACATTCATATTTAGTGCAGGACATTTTGATGGAATGCTCCAACATTCCACCAAAATGTCCTGCACAAGACACCATTTTTTTCATACTTCTAACAAAGTTAGGAAGTAAATTTTTCGCATGTCAATATTTTATAACTTGGTTTCTAAATTAATAATGTAATTTAGGACTATATATATATATATTTTTTAAGGTAGCTTTCATAGTAGTCTCGTGCAGGACAAAGTAGACTATTTCGTGGAATGCTTGACTTAAGGAAATAGAGTTTATATATAAATTTTGTTTGCAGTGATATTAGACCTGTTCAATGATATTCATGTTTTATGGCCCTTTAGTATTGTTATGGTTACCTTGAATAGGTTAAAAGTATATTTGCAGAAATACGGTGTTATAGGAAGACAAACTAAAAATCATGTTCTCTCTTTTCTAACTTAGAAATAACCCGGATACCTAGTTAGTGAAGTTTCCTAGCCGCATCTTATGTCGGTTTGTCCTTCAATGGTTTGAAGATATGAAGTAGAACCCATCCATGAACATTTTCTAGCTACCTTTTGCCTGCTGTTTTCAAATAGTAGCTACCCCATCATCAATTCATCACTATAACACAAGATGTACATTGAAAAATCCAATTGCAACACTATCTAGGTAATTTCAATAAGAATAATATTTGTGTACTTATAATAACTAAGAAATTAAGCCAGAGCAGGTTACGTGTGTCTTTGATCAGTATTCCATTAACACATTGAACACCATCGGACACAGACTTTGAACATTTAAGTTCTGAGACTGTGTCTGACGGCGCTCAATGTGTTAAATTATGTAATATGCTAAACAGGACATGCAAAGGATGCACTGGAGCTCAGCAAGCTTCAAGAATCCACTAGACAGCAGGAGCAGATGGCAAAGATCAAGGAGTATGAGGCCGCCATAGAACAGTCAAAGGTGGAACAAAAGAAAGTTGACTATGAAGAAAGAAGAAAAACCTTACAGGTACAAATTGTTCATAGACCAGTAGGAACCTCAATTGCAATTCTCTTCTATTCTCTTCCATATATAATTTTCAGATCTCATGCTCATGGCACAGGAATTATGCCGACTGACCTTTGCTATTGCCAGACCAGTGTCAATGCCGATTAAGAGTGTTCTAAATACATAAATATTATTTGGCCAAACAATTACTTGTTATCCTAAGTTTACATCATATTGCCTATGTTGTTGCATACAATACAAATAAGGGTAACTGGGATCTATGTAGAACAATGTCAACTTACATCTTCATTGAATTTCAGGAAGAAACAAAGCAACACCAAATGCGGGCGCAATATCAGGACCAGTTGGCTAAAAAGCGTTATGAAGAGCAGCTTGTTCAACAGCAGAGATCACAGGATGAAATATTGAAAAAGTGAGTAAAATCACATTCATTGTCATTCATTACTTACCAACACTTTATTAGATTTCTTAAATAAAATAGAAAGCACCATAATTTATATACCCAATTTCATTCAGGCAAGAAGAAAGTGTTGCAAAGCAAGAAGCATTGCGCCGAGCTACAATAGAGCATGAAATGGAACTCCGCGAGAAAAATAAACTTAAGGCCATAGAGGCACAGGCCAAAGCTCGGGCAAAGGCTGATCGTGAGAACAGAGATATCACTCTTGAGCAAATCCGACTCAAGGCTGCTGAAAACCGGACCACCATTTTGGAGAGTATAAAGTGAGTTGTAGTTTGCCATCACATTTCTTGTTCAATTTACTCATAAAATTTATAGCATTATTAACACTAAAAATACTAGAATATCCATAATGCTTTTCTTTTCTTACCTTATGACTAAAGGAGACAACTCCTTTAGTACCTAATGGTTCTGTAATAGGACGAGCTTATTTTATTTTAATCATCATCATTTATTTTTAACTAATAGCTCTTGGGAGACTAATCATGTTTGATATATTAGAAAATACTTCAGTACATTTATTTTTAATACAGGACAGCGGGTAGTGTGATTGGTACTGGCTTAAATGCACTTGTCACTGATTGGGACAAGACATTGGCGGCGGCCGGAGGCTTGTCACTAGTAGCGCTTGGCGTGTACACTGCCAAGGGAGCTACGTCAGTCACGGCTAGATTCATAGAAGCCCGAATTGGTATGTATTAAAAGTAATTTGACTTGCACGGCTAACAGAATTGATAGTGGGTCCGCGTGTCGTACGACACATTGTAACGAGTTTCTCTCACACTAAACCGAATGAGAAAAATTAGATAATATGTGTTGTGAGAAATAGAGTTTCGTAACACGGTAGCGCTAAAGGTGCAGATTTAAATTTTTACTCATTCGAACCGCATACATTTGTAGATTCAGATTCTTTATTGCATTTCATGTTGTACATTATGAGGTCTTAAAACTATTTACAGCTTCAACATGAACCCTGCAAGGGCACAGCAACATTTGGTTTTTAGTACAACA
This sequence comes from Eudemis profundana, assembly GCA_947034925.1. NCBI lineage: Eukaryota > Metazoa > Arthropoda > Insecta > Lepidoptera > Tortricidae > Eudemis > Eudemis profundana. The sequence continues at coordinate 37,989,326 of OX344794.1, forward strand.
GTGTGTATTGCAAGTTTTATTTTTAAGTAACTTAAAGTTAGTTGCGGAAAATTAGCCCACGTAATATTATAACCTAAATACATAATATTAGCGGAACAAAGCTCTTAATTTAACTATTAATATTCTAGGCATGTGTATGTACATTTTCCCTATAACATATTTGATTTATATATCATAATTCATCATTTAAAAACTCATCAAAGAATTACTCCACTTATGTGTCTAGTGGTCGGATTAGGTAGTGCCATTTCGCGGAACTTCGGTGCGTAAGCTTAATATGGATGTACCTTTTAACCCCGGGATTTCATATGAAAAGTTTAAAGTTTATTTTTGCGTCTTATTTAAATTTTGCACAGTAAATATTATGTCAATAATATTTACTGTGAAAATTTTCGAGTCCCGGTATCCCAAGTCTTATCCATGTTATGTTCAATGTTTAAGGTCATTCACCCGAAATGGCACTACCTAATCTGAACACTGCTTATCAACCTAGCGTGGGCACAATTAACTCGCTCTTAATGTGGCAATAAGTACTTCAAATTTGTTTTCAGGCAAACCCAGTCTCGTCAACGAGACGTCAAGATTTTCGATACTAGAAGCCGTGAAACATCCGATACTGACCATTTCGAAAGCCATAGCCAGTTTCCGCAAACCATCAGACGCGTTGGCCGGCGTGGTGCTCGCGCCCACGCTGGAGCGCCGGCTGCGCGACATCGCCATCGCGACCAAGAACACGCGCATGAACAAAGGCTTCTACAGGAACCTACTTATGTATGGACCGCCGGGAACAGGGAAAACCTTGTTCTCTAAGGTATTTTTTTACAACTAGTTTTACAGCATATATTTCACTATCACTATGATATAATTGTCCAGGCAAGCGTTTAGAGACATAGTGTGCAGTAACAGCCCAAAAAGACCAAGGCCTGTGCTAGGGCTATGTTATGTGACACAATTTCTAGAGAGCGATCGGTTACTTAATTTACTTCTATTCTATGGCCAATTAATAAACATATTACTTAAAAGAATGTATGACACCAATACATTGGATTGGATTAGGCATTTATTACACAGTAACAAAAAACTGACATAGGTGTTTCATACCTTAGTAACCAACAGAAGGACTCCTTAGCAGTGGACACATGTTATACCAGCTGCCCGTATATTGCAATTTTTTTTACTTGCTTATTGTTAAGCACCATGTCATGTTATAAAGATAATTCAGTAAGAGCTAATTTCAATTAAGTTTAAAGAAAAAAAAATGTTGACCGGGGTGCCTGCTGTAGTATTTGCTACATTTGCTATATGATTTATCCGCCCCTCTTAGGTTATCTAGCCCTGACTGATAGGTTCCACAGAAAAGTATATCGAAACTATTCCGTCCGTTATTGATAGTACTTTGATTGCTTTTCCACAGATTTCAGTAAGAGCTAATTTCAATTAAGTTTGAAGGAAAAAAAAGTTGACCGGGGTGCCTGATGTAGTATTTGCTATATGATTTATCCGCCACTCTTAGGTTATCTAGCCCTGGCTGATAGGTTCCACAGAAAAGTATATCGAAACTATTCCGTCCATTATTGATAGTACTTTGATTGCTTTTCCACAGATTTCAGTAAGAGCTAATTTCAATTAAGTTTGAAGGAATAAAATGTTGACCGCGGTGCCTGATGTAGTATTTCCTATGTGATTTATCCGCCACTCTTAGGCTATCTAGCCCTGACTGATAGGTTCCACAGAAAAGTATTTCGAAACTATTTCGTCCATTATTGATAGTACTTTGTTTGCTTTTCCACAGAAACTTGCGAAACATTCGGGCATGGAATACGCCATTCTGACTGGAGGTGACGTGGCACCGATGGGCAAAGATGCAGTGGCGGCCATCCATAAAGTGTTCGACTGGGCTAATACTAGTAAAAAAGGTAATACATTAAATTGGGTATCATTTAATCGATCAGCAAAATATTCATATTTTGGTCAGCAGAAATATGTATTTGGTCAGCCAAAATAGCTAGTTGGTAAGCAACTTATGGTAAGCAAACATTTATAAATCAGGCTGCAATTAATGATATACTGATCTGCTCTAAATTATTTTGGTCAGCAAATTAAATATTTGAGCTGCATTAAGCGATCTACGGTAAATCAAATTTTGGTAAGCAATCAGTAGGTAAGCAAAATATTTCATTTTGTTCATCAAAAAAAGGGGGCAATAAAACCTAACTGGGCGCAACTATTCTGCCGCCAATCGTGTGCGCATTTTGTCATTCGGTAATTGTCAGCTGTCAAGTAGCAGGTGTCACTGTGATATATACAGGTTGTCACTGTGATATATACAGGGTGTCACTGTGTTATATACAGGGTGTAACTGTGATAGATACAGGATGTAACTGTGATATATACAGGGTGTCACTGTGATAGATACAGAGTGATACTGTGATATATACAGGGTGTCACTGTGTTATATACAGGGTGTAACTGTGATAGATACAGAATGTAACTGTGATATATACAGGGTGTCACTGTGATAGATACAGAGTGATACTGTGATATATACAGGGTGTCACTGTGATAGATACAGAGTGATACTGTGATATATACAGGGTGTCACTGTGATAGATACAGAGTGATACTGTGATATATACAGGGTGTCACTGTGATAGATACAGGACAGGATGTCACTGTGATATATACAGGGTGTCACTGTGATATATACATAGTGTCACTGTGTTATATACAGGGTGTCACTGTAATGTATACAGGGTGTCACTGTGATGGGCTCATATAAAATTGGTATTTCGATTCTTTATACATCTCATAATGTTTAGAAGTTATATTATTTATTCACAACGTATATCGTTTCGTTTTTAGGGTCAGCAAAAAAAATAACCCTAACCTACCTATTTTTGAGAGCCGTTTCGTTTTTAGGGTCATCAAAAAGAAAATAACCCTAACCTACCTATTTTTGGGAGCCGTTTCGTTTTTAGGGACATCAAAAAAATAACCCTAACCTACCTATTTTTGGGAGCCGTTTCGTTTTAGGGTCATCAAAAAAAAAATAACCCTAACCTACCTATTTTTGGGAGCTGTTTCGTTTTTAGAGTGACACCCTGTATACATTACAGTGACACCCTGTATATAACACAGTGACACCCTGTATATATCACAGTGACATCCTGTATCTATCACAGTGACACCCTGTATATAACATAGTGACACCCTGTATATATCACAGTGACACCCAGTATATATCACAGTGACACCCTGTATATTTCAATTAAACTGCTTACAGACATGTTTTCTCTGCTGACAGTGACATCCTGTATCTATCACAGTGACACCCTGTATATAACACAATGGCACCCTGTATATATCACAATGACATTCTGTATATATCACAGTAACATTCTGTATACATTACAGTGACACCCTGTATACATATAACACAGTGACACCCTGTATATATCACAGTAACATCCTGTATCTATCACAGTGACACCCTGTATACATTACAGTGACACCCTGTATATAACACAGTGACACCCTGTATATATCCCAGTGACATCCTGTATCTATCACAGCGACACCCTGTATATAACACAGTGACACCCTGTATATATCACAGTGACACCCAGTATATATCACAGTGACACCCTGTATATCTCAATTAAACTCTCTGCTGACCAATTGTGAAATCTTGCTACCCAAGTAATTATTTTGCAGCTCGACTGTTTATTAGGCAGCCAAATGATAAAAAAAGCAGATTAATATTGGTTAAAATGCTAACCGTTTTTAAACTGTTTGCTGAACAAGAGTTGCCGCCCAATTTTATTTATTGCCAGCCAAATCTTTGTATGCTGCCCAAATGATTTAACTGCTTATTTTTTTTTGCGGATCAATTTTAATAACGGCTGACCAAAAATTTACTTTCCCATTAAATTGAGCCAACATTACTATAGGGTATTTATCTGAAAATCTAATTGAATTTATAAATTTTTTAGGCGTGCTACTCTTTATTGACGAAGCCGACGCCTTCCTTAGGAAACGTTCCTCTGAAAGGATAAGCGAGGACCTGCGAGCCGCTCTCAACGCATTCCTGTACCGTACGTCGGACCAAAGCAACCGCATCATGCTTGTACTGGCCTCCAACACGCCTCAGCAGTTTGACTCGGCTATCAACGACCGTTTGGACAAAATGATTGAATTCGGTCTTCCGGGGCTCGAGGAACGCGAACGACTGATCCGCCTGTATTTTGATAAGTTTGTTCTTCAGCCCGCTTCCGAAGGAAAGAGGTACGAATTTTTAATCTGTAGATCATTGTGTGTTTAATGTTTCAATCAAATATGTTGTGGATTTGCTTTTAAAAAACCTAATTTTATAAATTAAGAGTTGTTTTTGCATACAATAGAACATAATGATCCCTTTACAACCGAACCTTGATAATGCGAGCTTGGATAATGGACTATTAATTTACTATCAGTAAAGTTAAAATTTAATTGTAATTAAACCTCACGATCGTATCAGCCAAGGTATAAAGTCGATCCCAATAGAGCGCGTGGCACAACAATTTTCGAGGATTTGCATCGGTGTGTACTTATAGTGTACTGTAAAAGTAATTTCAATTACTGACTTAATTTCTGTATTGGTCTATTACGTTGTGCAATGATAATTACTATGTTAATTATATCTTTGGTTCATAATATATTTTTTTATGCCACACCTGGCCATAAAGTGATTTTTTCCGCACGCTACGTACGGAAAAAGCCGGTTTCTGACCAAGTGTAGACATAAAATGATCACGGGAGGTAATAAAGCCCTCGATCGCATATTTACGTCCCTCGCTTGCAGCTCGGGCCTGTACTACCACCCTAGTTGTGTAATGTACTATTTATTTTGAGTTGACAATTTATTAATTTATACTTTAGACTTTCAAGGTTGACTCTCTGTTAAATATAGCTAAGTTTTAGGTATAATATAATATAATAAGGACATACATAGGTCTGAGGTGCATACATCATTATTTAGCTATAATATCGGTATCGGTATTGCCGATTATTTACTACAATAATCGGTATCGGTATCGTATCGGCAAAATTATGTATCGTTACATCCCTAATCATTATGATTGGTTGTTAACAGGCGCCTGAGCGTAGACCAGTTCGACTACGGCGAGCTGTGCTCGGCGCTGGCGGCGCGCACGGCGGGCATGTCCGGGCGCGCGCTCTCCAAACTGGGCGTGGCCTGGCAGGCCGCCGCCTACGCCTCCGACGACGGCCGCCTCACCAGGGACATGTGCATCGAGATATGCGACGACGCCGTTAATGATCATAGACAGAAGGTGCGTAGAATAGGGCACTTTCCTGGCAAATCAAATCGGTTACTTTTTGTTAACACTTTCACGACCAACAACCCGCCTAGTAGGCGCTTGTAGCATTTGCTCCGATGCCGGTCGATTTTGTGTTGCACATTATTGGCCTCACAAACCCACCTAGCGGGCTCTGTCGGTTTCTGGGGTATTGTTGAATTTTTTGTCTGTTTGTGAAAGTGTTAAGTGTCAAAAAGCTCAGGCTATAGTAGAGATTAGAGATGCAACGGATATATATATCACTATCCGGTATCCGGCCTATCCGGCCACATTTTACTATCCGGCCGAATACCGGATAGTTGCGTAGTATCCGGCTGGATACCGGATAGTAATTTAGTCCCGTATCATAAGAAGAAAATTTGAGTAACATAAATATCGAACTATAAAATACTACAATAACAATCGCAAACTATAACGTGCCGCCGTTCAATGCGCACTGAGTGTGAATTAAGTTCACAGGTGTGAAATTAGTCTTGGGTTGCCAGCTACCCTTATGCCCAGATGATGAAACGAAAAAAAGTTTCATGCTTTTTGGATAATTGTGTGAGTTGCGGAAACTAACCCGCGTAAACCTACAACCTATCTTTAAAGAGTCTGTAACCTTTTATAAAACTAGTAACTGTCCCGGCGGACTTCATCCCGCCTCATGAAAACGCGTTCATCACGCTATCTACCGGGTCCATTTGTATTTTAAAACCATCCAGGGATCCAATCAGTTTTACAAAATTTCATCCAAATCGGGCTAGCCATTTAGGAGAAGTAAAGTGACAAACACACATCAACTCTCCCCTAGTCGTTTTCTACGCGCGTTAGCGACTACTTCAACTCCGGTGTTGGTGGCGCTCGTGCGCTTTTGTGTGGCTTACGTAACCGATCTTGTTACCGAAGACTCTTGTGCAGATCGGGCACGTAAGAACGCCATGGATATAGTTATAGCTGATCACCGCAGGTGGTCGGGCTTTCAGCTCATCCCATTTTATGTCCAGTTCTACATTACGACGGGATTCGAATTTTACGGTCTTCTCTTTTATAAAAGATCTCCATTTTGGGCGGTTGGCTGCCAGACTCTCCCACCGATCGGGGTCGATGTCAGCGTTTTTCATGTGGCGCTTAAGCACATCTTTGTACCTGAAAAGTTGTCCGCCATGCTTCCGCTTGCCCTCCTCAAGCTCAGAATAAAAGATGCGCTTCGCCATTCGACCCTCCGCCATCCTTGAAACGTGGCCGCCCCAACGAAGTTGTCGCCACACACAGAACAACACACATACAGAAGAATTATATATATAAAAAGATAACAAAATACACACCATCTATGGGACCCGGATTTGTAGAATTAGAATCTCGTTCTTCATAGACGGGGCAAAGTCCATTATCAGCCATTGTGAGCGTGTTAAAATGTTAGCTTTTGTTTTTCCAGATGGAATGGCTGTCGAATGAAGAAAAATCTCGCAGCATGATGCCATATCTGCTCGACCTACCGCCTCTAGACACAGAAGCGCAGAGCACCGGCAAAGCCACGATCACTGAAATCCAAGATATTGTGGAAACTCCCGCAAAGTCCAAATCGGCATCCAAAAAAAAGACGTCACTCAAAGAAAACGAGACCGAAAAGTGACACAGTCTAGTTGCGAGCAGTCAACTAGAACCTGCAATACAACTTCCTAAAGTAAACATCAATAGCAAAACACAAGTGAACTGTGATAATAAACACAAACAGACGTTTGACTTCAAAATTTCCAGTAACAAAAAATTCATAGAGTTGACTGAGCATGACATGAAAAAATTGCGATGTTTATCGCAAAGAATGAAAGTGGCAGTCTAGTGGGGTTAGGATTATCTGGGCTTTAAAGTATACTAAGATAAGTTTGCCGTGTCGCGTCAGGAGGGCTGTCATGTGAATACGTTTACTGCCATTAGCCAGTATGGAACTTGTACTTTATTCTATTAAAATGTGTCGTTTTGTATCAAATTTCCTCAGAGAAAAACTCGAATCCGATAACTGTTCCCGACTTTGGTGAATTTGTTACGTATCGATCGACCTGAATAGTCTGGCTACTGATAGTTCAATCAACATACAACCATAATCTAAACTATATCGACGGGTGAAAGGCATAGTTTAAACGCCTATGGATCCCCTTGGCGCTTAAATAAAATAGCCTTTCATCCGGTCATATTTATTGCCGTTTTACGCTTAGAAGTAATGAAATTCTTGGTATCCCTATGGATTCATTTGGAACTTAGAAAAGACGGCAATGTTTTTCACAAGTACTCAAGTGGGAGACATGCATATTATGTAATGGTTGTTGTTGCTTAATTACCCTCTTGGTATACTTTCAGTATACAGGCTTTAAATTATGTATAAACTAAAATTAAACACCTTTACGATTAAATTTAATTTTATTACAAATCATCTGTCATTAAAGCTATACACATAAAAAATATTACAAAGCCATCTTCGTAAACTGCAGTGTGTGTGTGTATCATGATTGGTTCCTATTTCATTACTACATAAGGCTTATGTAGCATTTTATGATGCACAAACAAATATGAAACTTGCATACCAAACAATGCATCATTTGCATTTATAAGTATATTAATTCAATGGATTTTCCTTTTTACATTAACGGTTAGGTTCGCTTACTTTTTAAACTATTGATGGAATAGGTCGATTTGTGTAAGTTGTCCCCCACAATATTTATTTTTTATTTAAATGTGTTCCAGTCAGTTTACCAATGATTAATTCCCGTAGGGGTTATAATCTGTCAGTGGCGTGCGGCGAATAGCTAGTATATAACATACTTTATAATTTACAAGTTTATTTAAAAACATTCATACTGACATACAGTACAAATTGTATAATAGCATGATACAGAAGTTTAAGCATCAACAAACATCCGAGCACAATGTTAGTGCCTCTTAGTTTAAATGTTTATAGAGCTTTGTTTTCTGTTGTGAAATTTATTAGAATATATTATCAGTAGCATATTATTAGAAAGTTGTTAAACCTGATTGGATTGTTTTATTTACAAATACCATTGTTTCTAGTTTTCAGGTATATCATACCAAATTTTAAGGACATGTTCGATATAAATCCACAAGATAGGATCCTTGCATAATATATACTCTTTATCCTCAGGATTCCTAACGATCTGGAGACATAATAGAAACAGAGTAACAAGACACATTCAGTTGCGAAAAATAAAAGCACCACTAGTAAATTTGGAATGTTATAGATAAATTTTAGTAATAACTTTGTTCTATTTATCACTTAGTCAAACACTATACCAGTAGGCTTATGATGCTACGCCTTGTCACGTGATAAAATAAACGATAAAGCATCCATCACGTTCTGACAAAGTGTGTGAGTTATTTATTGCTTGACAAAGCGTAGCATCATAAGCCTATTGTATTTTAACCGTATGGTTAGCACGACCGTACGAGGTAGTTACAGGCGACAGGTACCTGTCGCCTGTAACGCACGACAGAAACTACCTACTTATCCCTTGCCATTCAATACAGTGGGAAAGAGACAGTGCTAGCACGACTGGCCGCAACAGTCGCGGCACAGGTATCTCTATTTTTTTAGAACCCGACTTGACATATGGGTCCTACTAACTCTTGACCAAGTCGGGTCTAACAAACCAGCAAGCAGGTTGGCTAGCCGCGACCGCTGTGACTTCGCCGATCGCTCAAAGTGAGCGACGGACCAGCGGGAATAGTTGAAACAGTTCAACCAATCCTTATGTAGAGTGTGTATGTGAATGAGTGAGTCCTGAATGGAAAGGGATAAACACCACGCCTAACAGAGAAACATTAACATTAGGTACTCAGCATTACAAAAGACACAGCGAGCGTGAATAGGGAAGGGTTGTCCTTAAGGAATGCAACTCGCTTATTCTTTGTATAGAAAAAAACTCGGTTTCGGTTAAAACTCGAGTTTTTCCGTACTAAAAATAACCGATTGCAATTCCTAGTTGTCGAACAGTCAATGAAAAACAAGTAAACCTCAGAATATCCCATATTATGATTATCAGCAGCAGACGCCATCTGATTTCTATGCAGACTACATGTCACTAGCTAAGTACGGTATTTCATACAAATTCATAGAAACCAGTAGTGTCGTAGGTGGTCGCGGCGACAAGTCGTCTGCTACTGGGGTTTGCAGTCGGCTACGAACTGGTACCATAATATTCAAACAGTACATGTACAATGGAATTCAAATGAACAAATAATGCTGACGGCGCGGTCTCCTAGGATCTCAAAATCACAATACCCTGTTGCACAAACGTATATTAACACGGTCACAGTCAAGATGTTCCATACAAAATGGTAAAATGTCCGTCGTATGTAATTTCTGTTATGCCTCTATTTTCGTTCCATCTTTGGCGAAATTTATATGGAACACTATGTGAATGTGTTAAACATAAAGCTGCCATAAGCGTATGCTGTTCGCAAACAAATGACATAAGTGTTCTGACGTAGCAGCAATTATATATTTGAGACCCGGGGTATGCGTGAAGGCAACGGTGATTATTTATTTATTTAAACTTTATTACATAATAATAATAAAAATGTACAATAGGTGGAGTTAATGCCTTAAGGCACTCTATACCAGTCACCCATTGGGTACAACAGATTTTAGTTGGTTGTTTAAAGCCGGAACGACGACGACGAGTGATTAGCACGGCTCTCAATTAAGTTATACGTCCATAGTGCTAAACCTAGTAGACATTTAAATAACTAACAGATTAACTACAAACGTCCGAAGTAAATTTAGGGATCTAAAACTGTTTTCAAATATTTCAGGTGGAATTCATAGCCATATTATATTTAGCAACAATAATGGTGATGGATTATTAGCTGCAGTGACAGGCTACATTTTATTCCAACAAAATGCATGTTCTCGAAAGATAGGTCAAATACCTATGCAACGCTGGCAAAATCGCAGGAAAGACAGTTATACATATTTCTTACAAAACGGATTGGCCTTCATGGCCTAGCCTCTATATTAAGTAATACATTTAGACAACGTTAGCGGGCCAATTCCGAACAGCATGTGAACAACATGATGAAATGCATCCAAGTGAGGTGGGTGTTACTGGCCACAAAAAGTCTGACGACTGGTTAAGGTCTGGTCGCTGCAAGACGATAGAGGCAAAAAAGGCCCCATATTGTGGAAGTCTTTGGCGGATGAACACAGACCTGTGTTCAGTAGCAGACAAAAAATAAATGATATGATGAGGTCAAAATAATGATGATGATGCATCCAAGGAAGAAAGCATTGCCTCTCAGTTTATGGGGCTGTTGTATTATTATATGTATGAAACAATACAGTATCCACATGACATCTAATTTATGACAATGTTAAAACATACATAAAATATCACACATTATTATTATGTATTCACTTATGCAACATTGAAATTATAAATGTTTGTTATTAATAATATTAATATAACAATTTTACACATACATATAGAGTTAAAAATAACATAGGCACTTAAAGAGCATCCCACACAGATAAGTAGATATTTACGTAAACATATTCATAATTCTTAATAACTGCAAGTATTAGCAGTAATAGTGACATATATTCTATGGCCTATGCTTAAATTATTTTAATGTACCTTTAAAATATATAAACTCTTGCATATCTCTATACCCTATTAGCAACATTCCGCTTTTTTCGGAAATAACTCAATGATATTAGAATAATTGGGTATCATCACTAAGGACCGGACAGCAGAATGCAAATGACATAAGGAACAGGGCTGGAGTAGACATCAGTGTTAAATTTTTTAATACTAATTTCTATTATTTGAAATAGGTTAGATGAACATCAATCGTATTGCAGTCGGTTGCATTAAAAAATACAATTTCAGAATCACAAATTCGCATTGGGTGCAATAAAATGTATACACATCGCTATATATACAATAAAACTTTATACCCACTTTTTATAGAAGAAATGTATACCCATTGATAATGATATAAATATATAGAAATTTTATCTACGACATCGATAAATTTATCGACTGCATAGAAAAAATTTAACTGATATCTACTCCAGTGCTAATCCTTATGTCATTTGCATTCCGCTGTCCGATCCCTAATCATCACATCCTTACAACTGAGTTCAATGCATTGGAGCATACTACATTCGCTTTGCTTTTTTGATCAATTAAATTTTTGTTCAATATAACGTCATAATGACGACCTGTCTAAATGTTTGCAGACGTTATAAAAATAGTTTATAGAATTACATTCAACTTTATTTCATCCAGAATAACGTTATGTATGTAGAAGACCAATAAATTTGTATTCATCTTTTCTACTGAAAAAATGCTGGAATAGTTACTTTTATTTTTGTAGGTAGTTAATGACTGAACAGTTTAGTTACTCCGGGATCCGGAACAACAAGAAGTTTGAGCAGGAGCTTCATCATCAACCACCAACACCCGAGATGTCCGGTTTACTTCTTGCTGGGAATTTTGCTCAAACTTTTCAACCATCTCACGTGTCAACTCCAGAAAGAGATCTTCAACGCATTGATTTAACTTTGCCGATGTGTAGAAGTGTTTAGCTCCAACCATGGCCGCATAACTAAAACACACAATAGAATGTCATTAGTCATTAGCAATTACATTTTTAAGTAATGAAATTAACTAACTTAGAATTCTAATGATTGTTAATTAATTGCTTACCAAAATTATACAATTACATCAAATTATGTAGCATATATTACCTTTCAGCTTCCTCGAGAGACACTGTTCTCTCATGTTCCAGGTCAATCTTGTTACCAGCTATCAGTAAAATTATGTCCGGACCAAGCATTTTTTTAAGCTCCTTTACCCAATTTTTAACCTGCAATTTATGCATATTACACAATCTCTACATAAGACAACAATTCCATTAGTATTAAAAGAATTAGGTAAATGATCTGGGGTACAAGGTCATTCATGGGGATTACCTTTACAAAGGAATCTTCATCAGTGATATCATAGACAAGGATGGCACCATTAGAATTTCGGTAGTATATTGGTCCTAAGGCATGAAACTTTTCTTGTCCTGCCGTGTCCCAGATGGACAGGTTGATGCGCTTCCCATTAATATTTATCTTCTTGTTGAGAAAAGTAGCCTAGAAACAAATTCAAAAATTAATACAGTTAAGTAAGTAGAATAACTGAAAAGGGGATAAAAAGCATAAGACATGTAAAACGGTCATTAAACTGGATAATACCTGAAGCGTAGTAAGATGTTTGTCGTTGAATTTGTCCTCAATATATCGTAACAAGAGTGACGTTTTGCCGACGCATCCTTCGCCTAACAATACCACTTTAAAGTTATAAGCCCCGCCCGCCGATGTGCTCATGGTGAAGGTTTTAGAACTGGACAAAGCCTCGCTATTGTTGCAAACTGCCAATTCAATTTATCTTGCCGTCGTCAGAGATTAGCTATTTTCAAACATCAAACAGCTGATGACATTGACATCTTTATCTTGAAATAAGAAAAATAAACACAAAATTGAGCACAGCTAACAATCGCAAGTGTAAAATATTCAATAACTTCAAAAACCGGTCACCAAAGAACGTATCATCTTTATAACTTACTTATCAAATAGTGAAAGAAACCTGAGAAGTATTGAGAAATGTAATAATTATATTCGATCAACCAACACTTCTATCACTTTGACAGATGACATTGACAGTTTGAAAAGGTTGAGCTGCGTTCAAAAATTAGTTTTTTTTTGTTATTGTGAACAAATGTTTGGGATTGTTTGCGTTTGTACAAGCTTTTTTAGGATTCCGTACCAAAATGGTAAAAAAGGAACCCTTATGGGCGCGACTCTGTCTGTCTGTCTGTCCGTCTGTAACAGCCAAATATCTCAGGAACCACTGCTGCTATCGATTTGAAATTTGGAATAGTATTAAAAGTAGCTAACCCGAGGCTATTTGACATAAAAAAACTTGTACCTTTTTTTAAGGGGTCCGTAATGGGACTTTGAAAATTGAAAGTAAGGCTATTATATCGAGTGGGATATCAAATGAAAGGGCTTAATTTGTAGATTAAAACGCTGTTTTTATTTTTTTCTTCAATAAATAGTTTTTGATTTATGATAAAAAACGTTAAAACAATACCATTCCCCCCTATTATCTTCGAAGTTACTGAACAGAAAAATCTGTAATAACCAATTATTAATGTTATCACTATCACTACAAAGTATAAAACAAAGTCGCTTTCTCTGTCCCTATGTCCCTATGTATGCTTAAATCTTTAAAACTACGCAACGGATTTTGATGCGGTTTTTTTTAATAGATAGAGTGATTGAAGAGGAAGGTTTATATGTATAATACATGCATAATATATTAGAGAAACACCGTGCGAAGCCAGGGCGGGTCGCTAGTCCTAAATATTACAGGAAAAATAATACGGTTTTCCTAGCTTGCACCGTTTTTTTTAAATTTGCAAAAATCGTAACGTAACACATACTTATTTGATCCTACTAAACTAATCGCCATACAGTTTTTCTTGAACTATTCATATATCTACTTATGAGTTTGTACGGAACCCTCGGTCGGTGCGCGAGTCCAACTCGCATTTGACCGGTTTTTTTTAGTTTGGCCTGCCCCGGTGTCTGTCTGTAATCAGAATCTTGTAAGTTAAATTCTGATATAATTCCCGGTTACCGATTGAGCTGAAATTTTGTAATGATAATGTAAAGGTGACAATGCCATATTATAATGACATGAAGCTGATCTGATGATGGAGCCGGATAGTTGCTATTGGATCACCTAAATTACACATGATAAATTCACCGTGTAGGGCTCATTTGATTAATTTTGACGTGCAGTTAACGATACAACCAACGATACTACCTTTATTATTATTACAAAAAAGTAAAGTCGGGTATAAAAACTTCTCTCAATAACTAAATATTTTTACTAAAAAAAACCCGACCGCGGTGCACTTTAAAAGTGCATAAAATCCGCCATTTTGTTTATTTTAACGAACTTCATACACAGTGACACTCGCGCTATCAAGGCGAATCCAATGATGTATCATTTATCAAAATCGGTTACAGGTCAAACACATTACCCTCCTTTGGGTTTCGCCGCAGTCGGGTAAAAAGCATTTTTTGACAGAAACTTATTTCAATTCTTTGTTGTTAAGCTACATATTATTAAACGATAAATTATTGTTTATATTAGATAAAATATCTAAATTAACAATTATTACGCACAGGTAACTGGGCCAATATTCAGCGTTTTTACGGCGTTTTATTTTCTTCATTATTGTCTCAGTAAATATTGTTCTAATAAACGATGCCTAGAGTTAACTTTTTATGAAACCGAAAAACAGTCCCGAGTTTAAGTCTAGTTTTATCAAAATTATCCTACTGTACTATTCTAAAGGCGTCACAACTTAGAGTTTGTCTAATGAAAGCTGAACCTGAAAAAAAGCGGCAAATTCAAAAATCTTCTTCGAAGGCCAACGAAGGTTCGCCCGCGTTGGCTATCGCACGTCCGTTGGTTCTCGGTCAACTGCGTACACACCAGACCTACGAATGCCAACGAATGGGTTTCGTTGGCCGTGTGTGGACGGTTTAACAAACGCCAACGATCGTTCGTTGGCGTGTGCCGGCGTTCCGCAGCGCGGCGGCAATATCAAAGGATTTGAAGCAAACTCAACGTGTTGTGGACGGATGCACGAAAGCCAACGAACGAAAGTTTTTGTACTTTTAACCTTAAAAGATATTTTGCATTCAAAACATAACGAACCTTCGTTGGCGTTCGTTGGCTTAGTGGGTACGCAGGTCAAATGCTGCGAATTGCTGGCACACGCCAACGAAAGAAGATCGAACGCTTGTTGGCGTTTGCTAAATTGTCCACACCAAGCCAACGAAGGCCGGCAAAGCCCATTCGTTGGCGTTTGTTGGCTTGGTGTATACGCACCATTAGATACGGGCCTTAGTGCTTGCCACGCGTGAACCGCGCTTAGAGGAACCGCGCGATGAGTTGACCGATCGCGAAGTTTACTGATCGCTAAGTTGACCGAACGCGAAGCTTACCACATACCCGTTACACTAGATTATAAAATCGTAAGTTACTCAAGGATCTAAATGACTTTGTTGGGTGTATTATTTTCGGAATCTGGTATACGGAGAATCCAATGTAAGTACCTATCGAGAATCTGGTATTTTAGGAATGCGGTATGTTGGGAACGAGCGCACTAAGCAAGTACCTACTTACATAGGTAAACTGTTTACGAACAAAGGCTATTTAGCTAAACACCGAGCAACATGTATGGTTTAGGTTGTAAAACGTCGTTTCTTTGCCTACATGAGTTTTAAAATAAGTAGCACTTGATCAGCATTAAGTAAAGACTACATATTTATTATTTTTCTACTCCTGTATTTTATCTGTCTTTTACTTGGTCACGAACGAACACTAATATAAGAACATACATAATATGAGTTCAGAGAAGTCTATACTCTATTCCCCATAACAGCACTAGTGTCGTTATAGTCGCAAAACGATACTGCTAGCAGCCACAGACTTCTAAATCTAGGTTAAATTTAGGTCAAGGTTTAAGCGCTCAATTCTAACTTTACGATAAAAATGCACAACTACCAACTTAACAAACAATTAAATTCCTACGGTTTTTAAGAAAAACAATACTTTCCGAAGTAAATTCATTGATGCCAACATAAAAAAAGAATTTTTAATATCGTCACTGGCGTGTCACTAGCGAGTATACGTCAACTTAAAAAAAGTTTACCATAGACACATACTGTCAGTCATATGTCATATTTGGGCCAATATTCAGCGTTTTTACGGCGTTTTATTTTCGTCATTAGTGTCTCAGTAAATATTGTTAAAAAAAAAACGATGCCTAGAGTTAACTTTTTATGAAACCGAAAAACAGTCCCGAGCTTAAGTCTAATTTTATCAAAATTGTCACGATTTGTCCTTTCGTTATAGTAAATAATCGGCGGACAACAATGATTGTCAAACCGCGCGGTCAAAACGCTCGGAGAATCGCCCTTTTGCCTTGTTTAATTTAATTTTGTATTTTATATTTTAAAATCTAGTCGTAGAAAAAGTATTGTATGCAACGTTGTATATAATTAAGTCAAAGAACGCTTATGGCATCTCTATTTGCGATACTCGCCGCCGCGGCGGCTCGTATCGGAACTCGCGCCATTCGCATTTTATGAGCCTACTTATACAACTGTTGCATAATAGTATTTTATGCCACCCCTGGCCATAAAGTGGCTTTTTCCGCGCGCTGCGCGTAGGTAGGTACTAAAAAAAGCCGCTTTCTGGCCAAGTGTAGCCATAAAATGATATACACAACACGGGAGGTAATAAAGAAAGTCCTCGATCGCATATTTACGTCCCTCGCTTGCAGCTCGGGCTGCAAACTTCTGCGATCTCGGCCTTTCTTTATATTACCACCCTAGTTGTGCAATATACTATTATTTCTAAGGCTCTTCAATGATTTTATCGATAGGAAATAGTAGGTATAGGACAGAAAAAAGGTGTTTAATACTGTTCCACATTGTTTTAATAACTGCATACAATATAACTACAAAATTCATATTTTATTATATTACATCCACAAACACAAACTACCAATTCAACGTTTCCCATATAGACAAAACAAAAATCGTGTGGGTTCGTGTATTTTGAATATTTTTTTCGTACAACTTACACAGTTAAATCGATAAAAGGAGTTGCATAAACTCGTTTAGTAGTAGTTAAAACGAAGTACGAATGATTGCCCGATTTCAATTTATTTCTTACTTTTTGATTAAACCACTCCATGGCGTCCGTTTGTGTGCTGAACATGGAGGCAGCAGGTGCGCTAGCGCTTGCGGTCGCATCACGAGGTATTTCAGTTGACGCTTCAGTGATTTCTTGCCTTAGTACTGCTGTGGGCGCTTCAGTCAATATTGTGATAAGTGTTTCAGTTGGTACCGTAGTAGTCAATGACGATGTTTGTGTCGTGGTATGTGTCGGGGTTGGATCTGATACCGAAGTTAGTGTCGGCGTCCGCATAATAGTGGTCGGGGTCGAAAGAGCTGTTACCAATTCGTTTACTCCAAATGGATATAGTTCTGAAATTGTGAACTCAATCCAGGAAAGCTCCGGAGCTACTGTATGGAATACTATTTGGTCATCGCTACACAACCGATTATTGGTCGCGGCGGATATGGCTATTACTTTCCCGTCCAAAAGCAGCGGAACACCCTGCCTTTGATAACATTTCTTCATAACTGTCGGGGTCTCCTTAGCGCCGCACACATGATTACCGTACACTTTTTGCCCCGGCTTACCACACGTTTGAAGAATAATCTCGCGCATTCGAGTGTTTCCATCGTCCATGAATGGAAAATAAGCCTTTAATCCGATGGCAGACATAACATCAACGAAGCTAAGGTTTGCAACTCCATTTAATTTCCAATCAATATTTACAATCACTAATGCGATATCATGTCGCGTTTTAGCCTCCATTCTGGGTTGTTTATGCGTTTTAACGATATCAATGTTTCTATCATATTTATGTATGAACTGGCAGGAGGTAGCACAATATGACGTAGTTAGAATTACATCCTTGTGAACAACGGTACCGACGCAACACTCATCCGGATCTGGCGAACAAATCTCGCAACTGAACTTCACTAATTGCTCAAATCTTAATCCGAGTAAACCATCGGTTATCAAAAGTAAGACTAGACCGAAATAATATATTTTTAAATTTAAAATCATTTTACATATGCAAATTATTTTGAGGTATAAAAAAATAATAAATTTTGTATTATATTGGCTCACATTTATGAAGTTTTATGTTTTGCTATTTTTATAGGCGATTTCTATAAAATTGATAGAAATACTTTTATAAACATTTTACACAAAATAATATTAACACGTAGACAGTATTAACATTATAATGACTAATGAGAATAATGAGTTGGCATTGTCATGTCATATTGACAGAAAACAGTAAAACACTAACTTGTTACAAAGAGTTAGAAGATTAATAAGTTGCTATATTTACGGTCAAACAAAATAGTAAATTACACCGCTAACTAGCGGGTAGCTACTAACTACCCGCGCACCTTCACCTGATTATATGTACGAGGGTGAATCAAAATAGTACATTACACAACTAGGGTGGAAATACAAAGAAAGGCCGAGATCGCAGAAGTTTGCGGCCCGAGCTGCAAGCGAGGGACGTAAATATGCGATCGAGGGCTTTCTTTATTACCTCCCGTGTTGTGTACATCATTTTATGTCTACACTTGGCCAGAAAGCGGCTTTTTCCGTACGCTACGCTAAGTTTGCAGACTACGCTAAGTTTGCAGAGGTCGAAAAAACGCTTTATTGAAAAAAAAATATATATAGAAGAATGAAGAAACTACAGCAAGAGGATTATTTAATCTTGGTACTTGGTAATATTTTTTCCCTTTATTACACAATGTGTCTTCCTTTTGGCGACTTAGGTCTATCAGGAAAAATGACTAGGTATAAAAATGACGATTTTATAAAATTAAATTGTCCAAGGCTATTTATGCCGAGATATAGAAATTACGATATTTACAAATGTCAATATGTAAAAATGTCTATAGCCCAGAAAGTATAAGTATAGAAATGCCAATATTTAACAATGTAAACATATTATTTTGACAAGATTATGATCCAGAAAGTTTAAGTATAAAAATGTCAACAATCTCTTACAAAATGTTCTAAATAATAATTATGATTTTCTTTTCGATATTACAGGAGGGCATGATCCTGAGTAGTGGAAGTTTCTAGACTATTTAGCTCTTTAGAGATAGGAAGATACACAATCTATTTTAATGTGAAGTAAACTGATATAAGTCATCATATACTTACTTAGGTAATAATTTATTTATTTATTTAAACTTTATTGCACAATAATAAAAAAGTACAAACGGCGGACTTAATGCCTTAAGGCATTCTCTACCAGTCAACCACCGGGTAAAACAGAGACTTTAATTGGTGCAAGATTGTTTATAACCGAAATGGCATTCGAGTCACAAATCTATATAAGAGTAAGTATAATATATATATATAATTTCAATAATAGACATACACATATACTTGTTACAATAAAAATCTATTCATCAAATCTAAAAATCTATTCGAAAAATCTATTCAAAATCTCTGTCCATGCTGTTAAATCCCTAATAGAAATCATAGCGCCTGACTTGGTAGTCGTGTTTAATAACTGTGTTGATTGCGGTGAGTTTCCTGATCTAATGAAATATAGTAAAATAACACCTTTATTCAAAACAGGTAGCACTACTGACCCCACTAACTTTAGACCAATATCTGTGCTACCAACTTTTAGTAAAATTTTTGAGAAATTAGTTTTGTCCCAATTAATGAAACATTTTAATACAAATAACTTAATGCATAATAAGCAATTTGGTTTTACTCGGGGTCGCTCGACAACCGACGCTGGTGTCGAGCTAATTAAACATATTTTCGATGCCTGGGAGGAGTCATGTGATGCTTTAGGTATTTTCTGTGATTTATCCAAGGCATTTGACTGCGTATGTCATGAAACATTGATCGGGAAGCTGCACTACTATGGAGTCAGAGAATCGGCACTGAATTTATTTAAGTCATACTTACAAGGTAGAATTCAAAGGGTTGACGTGAATGGACAGCACTCACCGGGGTCATTGGTCTCGATGGGTGTACCGCAGGGATCAATATTGGGACCATTCCTGTTCCTTATTTACATAAATGACTTGCCATACCTCGTTAAGACCCACCATGATATAGTATTGTTTGCAGACGACACCTCACTTATCTTCAAAGTCAAGCGACAGCAGCAAGCTTACAATGATGTAAACAATGCTATATCTAAAGTAGTGAATTGGTTCAATGTTAACAATTTACTGTTAAATGAAAGAAAGACTAAATGTATAAACTTTGTCACGCGTAACGTAAATCGCGAGCAAGCAAGTGTCATTGTGAAGGATGAGGAATTGGAACTAGTTGATAGTACAGTCTTTCTTGGTATAACATTGGATTCTAAACTCCAGTGGGGTCCCCATATTGGTAATCTCTCGAATAGACTAAGTTCTGCAGCGTTTGCAGTCAACAAGATCCGACAATTAACAGACATAAAAACAGCTCGATTAGTATATTTTAGTTACTTCCACAGTATTATGTCGTATGGTATTCTGCTGTGGGGCAGTGCTAGTGCTTCAGAGCTTAATACTATATTTGTTCTGCAGAAGAGGGCTATTCGAGCGATATATAAGATGAATTATCGAGACTCACTTAGAGATAAGTTTAAGGAAATTAATGTAATGACATTGCATTGTCAATACATCTATGAGAATATTATGTATGTACATAAAAATATCATGAATTTTAAGAAGAACTGTGACATACATAATATTAATACTAGGAATAAACATAAGCTCGCAGTGCCCACCACTCGGCTCCATAAAATAAAAACATCATTCATGGGTAATTGTGTAAGGTTTTATAATAAGCTGCCAAGGAATATAACTGAATTATCTATTAACAAATTTAAGAATTGTGTAAAGCGTAAACTCATGTCTAAGGCTTATTACAGCACACAAGACTACATGAATGATGAAACACCGTGGGATTAACTGCGACTGGAAATAGATATATTTTAAAAACAATGTTTGATTAGTTGTCTTTTTCTGTTTTTGTACTTGCCAATTGTTTTGACACTTAGAGACCATTTACATCTCTAAGAAAAAATGGACTTAATTTAGTAAATAAGTATTTTCAATTTGTATTTTGACGTTTGGAGATCCTTTACACCTCCAAAACATAATATTTTGACAACGGAGACTCTTTACATCTCCATTAATTCTAGTATCAATTTATTTTCTATTTTTTTATTTGTATTGTTTGGACGCATAGAGAGACCCTTTACATCTCTATAAATGTAGTTTTTAAGGTAATGTAATGTATATTAAATTATTAAAAGAGAAACTGGTGAGTTTCTTCCGGCGCTTCTTCTCACCAGAAGGTCATTACCCGAAGCGCCAAAAAAAAAAGAAAAGAAGACAAAAGAATGTAAGACATGTAAAAGAGCCCTTGAGGGCCTACTTACAGAAATAAATTATTTTATTATTTTATTTATTATTATTTATAAACATACATATATAGTAAAACAAAGGTCCCCATGCAAAGTATCATGCAATAATCACCTTGGACTATTTTAAATGTCGGCATTTTTATACTTAGGTAATAATCATCTTCGACTTTTTTTTGATATCGGCATTTTTATACTTAGTTAATAATACATCTCTCCAATTTTCTTTCTTGACAATATCACGTTCTAGTCATTTTTTATATCTAGTCATTTTTCCTGATAGACCTAAGTCGCCAAAAGGTGTGTCTTTAGTACGTAACATACATACCTACTGTCAGTCAGAGTTAGACATTCTCTGAAGGTTTTCATTGTTTTATTCTAATACCTTTTCACTTGTTAGTGCCAACTCATCAACAAATACATAGTAAAGTAGGAACTAGAGTATATTTTTCACCCACAAACGGCTACATAAGACTGAAATGCTCGTTATGGCGATTAGTTTAATGTGGAGTTCCCAGAAGGTTCCAAGCGAACGAGTGTTCGAATTGATTCTGGCGCCGGCGCCAGCCCGCCTCCCCCCTCTCTTACCCGAGGAAAGTGCATCCGCGAATACCCGAGCCACAACGAGCCAAGCTAATGCCCAACATTAAACTATCACGCGTCACTGCACCGAAATAGAGACATTCCATTCATAAACAATGCACATCATGAATGAAATACCATCGGATCCGCCGCATTACCAGCTAAATGTACTCGAGGCGCGCGATATTCTGGTCCGCCAGCTGAAAGCACGCTACGATCAATCAAGATAACGTCATGAAGCTATGCGAATGGCCCCGCTATTAAAATACCAATAATGTGCCAACTTCAATTGCAATCTGAATCAATTGGTTTCAAAAATATAATGATAAATAATCATCTGGCATTCATAATGT
Organism: Eudemis profundana; assembly: GCA_947034925.1. NCBI lineage: Eukaryota > Metazoa > Arthropoda > Insecta > Lepidoptera > Tortricidae > Eudemis > Eudemis profundana. Next base: position 38,011,737 of record OX344794.1, read on the forward strand.
AATTCCATTGTCGTCATTACAATCATTCACAATCGCAACGTAATTGAGATTTGTTTTGGGATCAGGTGGGCGGTGTACGTAGGTAGTTCCCAATGGAATATTGTCAGGTCCTTTGCCATTTCTTCACATTTAGCCTCGCAGCACACATCCAATTCAACGCCCTATACGCATTGGAAATTAAGTATACACCTAACTACCTACACCAGTGCATAGCATCTCTAATAAAATTATTCGTCGTGAAAAATGTATTAATATTCCATGCTGATCCTAAGTATTCCATAATACTTAAGATTACCATTAATCATAATCTGGGGGCACGGCAGTGCCCCCGCCAAGTCGAGCATAACAAAGGCACGGCCGTACCATGCTTAATTTTCTCGAAGCCATTTCAGGCCATTTTCAGCCTCCCGTAATTTTGTACTGGCTAAAGCTAGAACTCTGAAATTTCAGGGATATATAGGGCACAATAAATATATATATTTTCAATATCATTCAATTTGAAAGTGTATTAAGAACTATTGCATGTAAAAGTTCTTTGGTTTTGTCATTGACTGATTCACTCATTCACTGACTGATGATCATCATAATTCTAAGGTACTTCTAGCAGACCTACAAGCTCCAAATTTTACACATAGTTAGTTTTTAGCCTATCAAGTTCCAAAAAACCTAAAAATATTGCAATTTCAGTCACAACTGCACACATAAGTTAAGTTTGTAATCCTATACAAATACATGCGATTACAAGTTAGTTTTGCCGTTCAAATGGATTGGAATGTAATAAATAAAGGAAGACCACTTACAAAAAGAAATGAGATCCCATCAAAAACATTACATGTAAAAAGATGCAAGTCTCGCAACGCAGTTCTCCTACAACAAAAAGTTTTGAGATGTAAAGTTAAACCAAGTCAGTACCGGGGGGGGGGGGGGGGGGGGGGGTATCAACAGAACTCGATTTCCACCGACTTGCCTATTATTTAACCGTGGAGTAACACATTTTATAGATCTAATAATAGGCAAGTGGGTGGAAATCGAGTTCTGTTGATACCCCCCCGGTCAGTACCGGGGTGGCCGAACCAAGTCAGTACTTAACTTTACATCTCAAAACTTTTTGGTGTACGAGAACTGCGTTGAGAGACTTGCATCTTTTTACATGTAATGAAGTTTTTGGGCCACCTCTATAAGTTAGGTAGGTAGTCGTTTTCACAAAGGTTGTATGTATGAATATACACAATGTGGCACAAAATGTTGCTTTGGGTACTTTTACAAAAACTTAGCTATCAGAGGATTTGTTTAGGCAACACCCTTCACTTAACGTAAGTACGTACTACAGCAAGTTTAGTAGCAAAGATTTTACGAGAAACTTTTCCAACTAGTGTACTCGTATGAAGCAAGGATATAGAAGGTTAAATTGCAGAAAATGCTACGGGAAATACCCTTTTACTTTTTTATCTGATCTTGGAGTTTTATATATATGATTTTAATCAGGATATCATAGGTAGCTTACTCTTGATTTATGAAATATTTTTTTTATACATATAAAAGCGGCATTTTCTGCAATTCACCCAGGGTCAATATAAAAATTAAATCACAAGGAATAATATTACTCAATGGTTTATTATATCTTATTAATTGACTCTAAATTTCGGAGGCCCGTAGGTTTCGTGGGGAATGCCCTGGTTGGAGGAAACGGCGTTTACTTGGCCGTACCCATCGCTCACTGAGGATACCGTGGTTGAGGAGCCGCTTCCGGCGAGGTTGCTGTCGTAGCCACCGCTGGCCACGCTCACATGTATCGGAGCTGCGGTAGATAGTGGGAAACCCACAGAAGATGCCGGGTAACCCACGGTACTAGTGCCAAAGGATTGTGATTGGTAACCGGAGCCAGATGATCCAGTACTGCCGGATCCTGAACCAATCGCTTGACCCGCAGATCCAACGTTGGTTTCATACTGAGATACGTATGATCCAGATGATCCAGTATTGCCGGATCCTGAACCAATCGCTTGACCCGCAGATCCACCGTTGGTTTCATACTGAGATACGTATGATCCAGATGATCCAGTACTGCCGGATCCTGAACCAATCGCTTGACCCGCAGATCCACCGTTGGTTTCATACTGAGATACGTATGATCCAGATGATCCAGTACTGCCGGATCCTGAACCAATCGTTTGACCCGCAGATCCACCGCTGGTTTCATACTGAGATACGTATGATCCAGATGACCCTTGAGACGCTGCCTCCGCGATACCTGCTGGTTGAGAGCCAACATCCGAAATAGAATCGAGAGTACCACTAGAGTGGACGGCACCCGCAACGTTAACGGACTCTTTTCCGGTATTGTATTCATTTACGATATTGTTGATTACAGCCTGGCTGTCGTCTTTACCTTTGTACTTAATGAAGTACACCTCGGGTTTAGTGGGTGGCCTCTGTTCAATTTTCGGTATGACAACATCTTCACCTGCTTCTGGTTTTTTAACTAGGACATAAACGATCGTTTTTTCTTCGTTTTGTTGTTGGACCGGAACGAATTGTGTTGAGCCGGCAGCTGGAGCCGGTGTTTTGATGAAGATGATCTTATAATGTTTTTGGGGTGCAGGCAGAGTAATTGGCTGACGTGGCCTTGCAAGCTCTGGTTCTTCAGGGGCGGCATGTACATAGAAGTGTTTGAAGATTTGAGGTGGTTGTTGCTGTACTTGATTGTAGTATTGCTGGTGGTTGGCTGTGTTAGATTGATACTGGCTTGACGATTGGTACTGATTGAAGCCCTGATATCCGCTTTGGAGTGGCGTGCTAGCTGCTCCTGCGCTTCCGAGTGAGCCGCTACTGGCTTGGTACTGGTTTCCACTCAATGCCGTCGCTCCAGCGTAGTTCCCACCAGTTTGGTATTTAGTATTATCAGTTTGGTACCCTGCACCTGATTGGTGACCTGTGCCTGTTTGGTAACCTGTGCCTGTTTGGTAACCTGTACCTGCCTGGTAACCACTGCCAGATTGATAACCAGTGCCGGATTGGTACCCACCTCCTGATTGGTAGCGGCTCCCTTGATATCCAGCCCCAGTGGTTAAGATTTGACTCGGATAGCCATTTTGCAAACCGGCAGTAGTTTGGTATACGTTCTGGCCGGAACTTAACGTTTGACCTTTATAAATGGAGCCCGTGTTTTGGCCTGTGTATCCGCTGTTGTAGCCGCTACCCGCAGTGCTGTATGATGGTGCTTCATACGACGACTGTGTTTTTTGAGGCCCATAGTGGTAGCCGAGACCAATATCGGCTGACGCGACAGCTACTGCAGCTAGGATTACCTGTAAAAGAAATGTATGTTAAGTGAAGAACTAATATTATGTCTCACTAAACTACATGGCATTGCTATTTATTTTGATTAACGGACCCACAGTAGGTATAATCAATTATTGTGTGTGGGTACATAAAGTACGGTTTCTGGTTAGTCCGTGTTGCACGCGAGCAAGTCGCTGCATCGGATCGTTGACCACCAGCCAGCCAGTGTTGCAATGCTCCGCCACGTTCCAGTAAAATGGGATCTAGTTACTTATAAACCCGGTGTGAAGAATCCGACCGTACTTTAAGCTAACATATTATTTTAATGTCCACTTTAATGGCAGTTGATGTCACATTCCAGATTATGGTTCATGTGGCGACAATGGTCGTCTTTTCATAAATGGCTTTCTTTAACCGATTGACAATAAATGACATTATTATATTGTTTCGTCGGTAAATCTCTCATAAAATTTAATCGGTAATGAAATAATGAACTCCGTAGTGAGATTATCAATAGCGCATTAGAGGTGCCCGGTCTATTAATTCGTAGTAAGATGAGGTAGTGCATTATCCGGCATAGAAAGTGTGGATGCAAGGTCAATCTCACCCACGCCTCGTGGTGTCGCGTGAATTTTTCGAAGTGCATGCGTTGCGCAAGCGATACGAGTGCGATGAACTTGGCCCTTCCAAGTGATGCCTTCCGAGAACTTTGTTGGTGATGGTTTATTTGATATCATTGTTTTACTCACTTGTTCTCTTGTGTTTGAACGCGTTATTTTAATTGAATATAGTAAGAAAAATAAACACAGACGGATCTATGCATTTGATAGATGGATTATTTTGCTCTAGAGCTTTATAATAAAAATAAATCAAAAAATAAAAATAAAAATCTAAAATGTATTCACAGACAATTACAAGTCCATAGTTTGTTAGTAATGAGTTAATGACAGCTACATTATATGTTAGTTATAATAAAGAGCGATGATCCACGAAATTACTGATGATGGATTCGAAAATATTTATGTACTTATGACACATGGCGAAATTCTGTACAACATTTAATAAAAAAATCATTACTCGTATCTAGTCATTGAGGCAAATATATATTATATATAAATGTATGTTTCGCCACCCGCCTATTGGCGATGAACGCCACGCCTATTGTAAAAAGCGTTTGCAATTAGGTATTGTCACTGACAACAATGCATGTCAATACGATAATAAGAAGAGATTGCCTACTTTGTTGCCTCATTCTTTCCTAGGTCAATTTAAACGCTAACTCGCAAACGGGACGAGCTGGGCTTAGGCTGCGGTTCCACGGAGGCGGAAACGCACGGAGCGGAGAGGAGACGTGTAAGGATCGAACGAAATTAAAACCGTAACCGTGTATTATGTGTGTACCTAACCGTCTTTATACGGCCCATCTAGCAACACCTTTATTTTAATGTGGAGTTTTTAATGTGGGTTTTTTGCACAACGGCAAATATTGACGGAGAAAAATTATGTTTTTCTCAATCTACCCGCGCCCACGTACGCTGAAAAGGGTTACGAAATGTCGGGACGTAAAAATGAACTAAATACCTATACGCGATTTAATCGCTGAAAGTTCTTTTATTAAAATGAGTACCTAATAATCGCGGGAACCAAACACAATATTAAATAACTAGGTACAAGTTATAAGGAACTTATACAATTTTTCGCTCGGGTCAGACATTATTTGCTACTGAATACTAAGCATGGAACGTGCTCGTAAGTGGCTATTTCTGCAATTAATTCATAATGGTTACCTATTGTTTCGCTTTACACTGAATCTATCCTTAGTACCTTTCGTGGTTGTTTTACTAATTCGCGCGTTACCGTGTTGATTAAGTAAACAAACCTGGATTTACGTAAATGTCAAGTTCATTGAGCGTATCCTATTCGCTCATATACGTTAGTACCAAAATAAAGAAAATGACGCAAGCATTAGGTCAGTATCATAACGCCCCAAGGATAACTACTTAAGGGCAGGATTTCCGAAATCGACCTCCGGGAGAATCAAAATTAAGTAACGAAATATTCATATTTTTGGATCGAAAAAGAAATATATTATAGTTCAAGAGTGCTTCTGTGTTTCTGTGCGGTTCAAAACACGATACTTTCAACTTCGCTCGATCATAATTCGTCACGAAAACAGGTAATTTTTTAGCAGTTTTTCCAGTTTTACTCGAGTTCTATCACACTTATATCACTAAAAAACATGTCAATCGATAGATAATGACATTTTACCGGGACCTGTGCGGTTCAGTTTTTTTTAAATTACTTATTTTTTAGTAGCTCAGTACTATATAACAAAGTAGCCCACGCGCTGTGGCTTCAGATGCCCGCCGGGCGTGTCCGAGGTCGGACCTGTGTCGCTTTCGAGCTCGTGACAGCTCTCCTCACTCAACGGACAAAATAAACGTCACGCTAGAATCACAGCGTATACACTCTAACAGTAATCCAACGCCTTTGATATCGAATGATTAGCTGAATATTAAAATGATAGGTTATTTAACTTATCACTGTTATTTCTTCATCATGATTAGTAAATTTTAGTCTTGTGCAAAACATAAGCTTCTTCAACTGTATACCATTGCACACATTTGTTTTATTTTTAACCGACTTCCAAAAGAAGGACGGTTCTCTATTCGTCTGTATGTTTTTTTTGTATGTTTGTTACGCGATTACTCGAAGACTGCTGGACCGATTTGGAAAACTCTTTTTTTGTTTGAAAGGGTATACTTCCGAGGTGGTCCCATTGCAACCAAATCAGGATCTGATGATGGGATCTTGGAGAAACCGAGGGAACTCTTCAAATATTAGAGGCACACATATAGTGATTTCGGTATTTTTCGTAGTTTCTCGTCCATTTCTTATAAGCAATAAGTTTTTAGTATTGACCGACTTCAAAAAGGAACAATTGTTTATGTAGGTTTTTTCCCCGATTACTTAAAAACGACTGGGCCGATTTGGAAAATTATTTTTTTGTTTGAAACGGCAAGTATACTTCCGAGGTGATTCCATTGCAACCAAATCAGGATCTGATGATGGGATCTTGGAGAAATCGAGGGAACTCTTCAAATATCATAGGCACACATATAGGGATTTTGGTATTTTTCTTTGTTTCTCGTGCATTTCTTATTAGAAATAAGTTTCCAGTCTTAACCGACTTCAAAACAAAGAGCGATTACTTGAAAACGGCTAGACCGATTCTGAAAATTTTTCTTTTAACTAAATAGACTGAAGTCTATTTGGTTCAAACAATATTTTTCCAGCGCTACTAAAAATGTAAAAATAAAGTAAATTTTTAAAACAAAAAATAAAAACCGACTTCCAAAAACTGTTAGTAAATTAGGCCTTATTCCTTAAGATACGTCTGTCAAAATCTCTATTGTATGACAAGAGACACTGCTGAGTTTTCCGTTTCATAGGGTAAGGTTAGGGTTAGTACCTTATGACGTTGTCACGTTCAACTATCGTCAGTAAACCGACTTTACAGACAATCGAATATGTCAAAGTCGAAGTCAAAGTTGAAGTCAAAGTCAAAGTTGAAGTCAAAGTCAAAGTTGAAGTCAGAGTCCGAGTCCGAGTCCGAGTTCCAGTCCGAGTCCGAGTCCGAGTCCGAGTCCGAGACCGAGTCCGAGTCCGAGTCCGAGACCGAGACCGATACCGAGTCCGAGTCCGAGTCCGAGACCGAGACCGAGACCGAGTCCGAGTCCGAGTCCGAGTCCGAGTCAGAGTCAGAGTCAGAGTCAGAGTCAAAGTCAAAGTTTGATCCCTATATGTGTGCCTATAATATTTGAAGAGTTCCTTCGATTTCTCCAAGATTCCATCATCAGATCCTGATTTGGTTGCAATGGGACCACCTCGGAACTCTACCCTTTCAAACAAAAAAAGAATTTTCCAAATCGGTCCAGCCGTCTTCAAGTAATCGGTGAACAAACACACAAAAAAAACAGACGAATTGAGAACCGTCCTTTTTTTGGAAGTCGGTTAAAAACTAACTATGTTTAAAATTTGGAGCCTGTGAGTCTGCTAGAAGTACTTTAGAATGATGATGATCATCAGTCAGTGAATCAGTGAATCAGTCAGTCAGTCAGTGACAAAACTAAGGAACTTTGACATGCAATCGTTCTTAAACTACACGTTCAATTTGAATGATATTGAGAATATATATGTCTTATTGTGTATATATCCCTGAAATTTCAGGATTGTAGATTTAGCCAGTACAAAATTACAGGAGGCTGAAATTAGCTTGAATGGCTTCGAGAAAAGGATGGTATGGCCGTGCCGTGCCTTTGTTTTGCTCGACTTGGCGGGGGCACTGCCGTGCCCCCAGATGAAATATGTACCTACCTTTCACATTGTACGACACGATGCCTGTTGGTCTAATTTATTTATAAGTAAATAATAAATCTACAATATCTGCCAACTGTAACCGGCAGTGATAATATTGTCATGTTTAGTTTAAGTTTATTTATTTACTACCTATTAGAAAAACAACCGCTTTCTTTTCTAACATTACGATGATCCTTTTATTTTAAGTGTTTCGATGTCATAGATAGGTATATCTACCTGATATAAACAACCAGAGAGTACGTAAGGTAGTAGACCTACTGTTACAATTTCGCTGCGGCATAAGTTGACACATTTACACAGGTTGGGGTCACGAAAGTTTATTTCGAACGGGATCGCGCCGCTTGTTCGTCTAAGGGGGGCGGGGAGCTCGAATTGCTTGTCGTCTTCGAACATCCCCGCCTTAAGTAAAGTTGGCGTTGCATTGGCCTCTCCCTGAATCCATCGTTAGACCCTTAAGCAAGTCCAAAATATCATAATATTGTTTTCATCACACTTGCTCGAAAATGGTGTCATTACACGTAGGTTCTGCGGGCCGTAAATGACCTATTACGCGTAATGGTTTTCTTTTTATATTTGAAACGCTGGTTCTGTTTTACTCTTATTTGTCATCTTCAAAGGAAACGAAAACTTACTTTTTTAACTTGTTTTACTGATATATTTATTTAAAGAGTACTGTTATTGTAAATAAATGTAAACACATATTTCTGTAACATTAATTAAATGTTTAAATAGTGTATTTCAGTATTTTGTAAATATAAAATCAACCGTCTTACGTCTTTACCGCTATGGTTTACGAACGTGACTGGACATTTGCATTGTCTATGGATATAATATGTCACTAATGTTACTGTCAGCTGTCTGTTTTACAATTTCATTTAGGATAAGTAAGGTCATTTTAATTAATATTTCCTCACAATGTGATGAAAAACATTGTGTGTGCCACGGGCGGTAAAGGAATTACAAACGAGTGTTTGTTATAAGCCCGAGGTGAAACCGAGGACTTTAATAACACGAGTTTACTTACCGCCCTAGATACACAATGTACTATTTGTAACGAGAACTCAATGGGTTCGCAAAGGTTCATGGGCTTGAAATAAAAAGCCCGATGCGAGTCGGACTCGCCCACCGAGAGTTCCGCATAAATACCTTAAATAAAGACTATTACCTAATGACTGTAGAACAGAACAATTTGGTCAGCGGAAAAAAGTACCTTATAAATTTTGATCGAGTTGAATGTCGAAATATAAGTTTTTTTGCGGCATAAACGGCCGGCCGTATCTCTTTTTTATGTTAACTTAGAAGTTTGATTTTTTCACAGTTTCAAGGACTGTAAACCTGAGTATGGTTTTATTTCCAACTCGATACCTCCAGGCGTTCCCAAGATAAAGGGTATTGACAGGCAGACGGACGGACGGACGGACGGACGGACGGACAGACAGACAGACAGACAGACAGACAGACGACGGACAACAAAACTATCCTGTTCCGTTTTTTTTTCCTTTTGAGGTACGGGACCCTAAAAATGGTAAAAGATTTGAATCAAATAAAATTTAAGGTGCCTAACTAAGTAAATAAAACTGTTTAAAAAATCCGGTTCCTGACTTTCAGGGCCCTTCAAATTAGCAGCATTATTTACGCGGACGGCGTTAAATAAGATTTAAAAAATCACGCATAGTAAATTGGACAATATAGTTACCAAATACACAAGGCTCAAGTCAGAGGTCAGCTTAATTTGTTTACATACATATTAGGTAGGTACTTTGTCGTAATTTTTTTGGAGTATACCGTATTTTGGCTCCGGAGGGCAACTTTGGTCAACTCTGTTCAGTTTTGATTATTGTATTAAAATTATGGCAAATTGCCATGTGGTTGGTTTTAGCTATCGAAACCATGGCGTACCTACTTTTAAAATGATCGCGGGTCTCGAAGGGCGATTGGCGATAAACGAAGGAATTCAAAGTGCCGAGCGCAATTTATTGCTTTTAAAGGAAGAGTGAAAAAATATTGATAGTATCTTGTTAAAATCAACTTGCTCTAAGCTTGCACTGTTTGAGAATCGACGCCTGCCGTCCCATAGCCCACTTCGTCCTATGGTATAAACACCCCTGAAAACTGCAGTATCATCGAGCTTTTTCCTACTTTGAACTGGGTGCACATAATACCGTAGGTTATATTTATAAATATGAATTTGAATATAGTAATTGGTTTTCGGATAAGGATCCTCCACGACTGCAAGATCTCAGAAAAAAATATCACTTATCTCGTCTCGTCCCACCACCAAACAAAGCCCAGTCATAACATAAGGCGGGCGGACGGCAACATTCAGTGCTTAAGCTTTTTTTATCATTCATATTCCCAGGGCGGCACTAAGAGAAAAACGGGCCTGTAGGCTTATGATGCTACGCTTTATCACGCAATAAATAAGTGATAAAGCATCCGTCACTCTCACACACTATTGGTTAGAACGTGACGGATGCTTTATCATTTATTTATCGCGTGACAAAGCGTAGCATCATAAGCCTACTGATCACATTTTATATAAACATTGACACGAACAGTAAAGTGGGAGAGAATAATAAGTCGCAGAGCTATTTAGTCGCGATAGCTTTTATGAGATCACATCATTATAAATTGTGAATTTTAAACTGGTTCTAATCCGGGTCTGTAATTTATTTAATTTATTGTTTTTCTATTATACCTAGTCCATTTATAAGCAAAATCCTTTACAGATAGCTAGAGTTTGATGGAATTTAATAAGTTGAATATTAAAGTAATTAGTAAACTTATCTACATACGAATAATCGATATTTACCTACATGTTAAATAAAAGCGTGTAACAAGCAATGTAACAAGAAGTTACCTGAATGAAACCGTGGTAACCCATTGCAATCATGGTTTAAGAAAACCAGGAATGTTCTTCCCGAGACAGTTGATGATGACCTTGACATGATTACGATACATATTAGATATGTTGGCATTTTGTGCAAATAAACTATCCAAGCCAAATGCATTTCTTTAATTACTTATTTGCTTCTAAAAAAGAAATGTTGCACTAGTAAAATTAGATAGTATTCTTTTGTTCACCCAAATAAGCATATAGCACGTAAAGACAAACAATTTCGCGGGCCGGTAAGTAATTAATTTCATAATATTTTCTTTATTTAAAACATATAAAATAAATTGCAATTTCATTTGGTTATGGATAATATTCTTAAATGGTTGAAGTTTTAATCAATGCCAACATTATCGTGATCGATGTAACGATGGTGGATCTCGTCTCGGGAAGAACCTACCTGGCGTTCTTGTACCATAGCTGCAGCTTTATTGATATGGGCTCCAAACATAGAAAACTGTTTTGGCACACAACTTTTATACAATTCTTGCAAAGGTAAATAAAGTTTTAATGTACGTGATCTTAAGTAAGTATAATGAATTAATGATCAATACACATACATATTGAAAATACTAAGAGTACTTTTGAGATATTAAATTATCCGTCAAACAAGTATCACTGTATCACTTTTTTTACGTACGACTAGGGGCTACATACCACAAACGTCTTCATCGTGAAGCAGTGGTCGCTAACGGCCCCGAAAACTGGCGATGCGTGTAATGTCGCCGAGTGCGGTGGCTGGGCTCTTATATACGGGGATCCACCGGTGGTCCGCGCTCGCGTTGACCGCCGCGCAAGGTTATGTCAACGGGTCCGGCTATCGTCTCCCAAATAGCTCTGAGACGCCATGCTTTAGATCAGCGGTTCTTAACCTTTTAGTGATCAGGGACCATTAGACAAAATCTGTGTCTTGCCACGGACCACCAACTGTTTGGAGGCAATAGAAAGTAAATAGGTTTATAGGTAATATAATATATTTTTCGGACGGCTTCACGGACCACTTCGGGTGCTTCCAGGGCCCACCAGTGGTCCGCGGACCACCGGTTAAGAACCACTGCTTTAGATCGAGTGTTGTTTCCACTGTCGACTATCTTCGGCACCTACCTTTTAAGACGGAACTAATGGATTGGAACTCAAAGGTTCAAAAAACTAAATAAGGATGGCGACTGGGCTGAATGGGCACTGTGATCAATTTATCAATCTTTAAGTATATTTACCTATATCAACATCCATATACATAGCATAAAACAAAGCCCTTAGCTGCGCCTGTCTATCTGTCTGTCCGCTCGCAAGAAATTCGAACTGGTTTAAAAATTAATAACGCGACTATTTTTATTTGTTAACGATTCTACCTAATTATCATGTTAAAATGCGACCGGTTTAACGATTGGAATGACCTGCCTGACGTTTGAACTTCCATTAAATATCCTTTTTACCTATCAAGAAAACAAATTGCCCATAAAGGCTTTATGATGTCATTTCTAGGGAAAAAACTTCGGCGTTATGTAACCTGGTGTCATATTGCCAGAGACTGTTATACCATTATCCAAACTATTTTATTCCTTGGGTAACATAAATAAAAAACCGGACAAGTGCCAGTCGGACTCGCTCACCGAGAGTTCCGTACAATGATGTACGAACTTAATTTTATATTAAATTATCCTATAAATTTTGATTCCCTTAGTAAAGTTATTTTTTTTAGGATTTAATAAAAAATGTGTAGTTTTCAGATTTTTTCCTATACTTGTAGTAATGGCAGACGTAACGTCAACGGAAAGTACCAAATCCTTTGAATTTTGGTTTCCTTGAGAGTGGCATAAACACAGTCGTATTTCCATTCCATTGGCATAAACACAGCCGTATTTTTTTTCACGTCAACTTAAAAGCTTGATTTTTCTCAGCTTCAAGGGACTATAGGCTATATAAATGAATTTCATCTCGATACCTCCCAGCGTTCCCGAGATAAAGGGACTTGACAGACGGACAGACAGAGAGACAGACCTACGGATGGACAACAAAGTGATCTTATAAGGATTCCATTTTTTCCTCTTGAGACACGGAACCACAACAACCGGCCAAGTCCGAGTTTATTCGCACACGAAGGGTTCCATACCACCTCGAGCATATAACGCCAAAAAAGCCGTTTTTTGTATGGGGCGCCCATTATATTTTTAATCTTATTTTGTTTTTATTATTTGTTGTTATAGGGGCATTAAAAATAAACATTCTGTGAAAATTTCAAGTCTCTACCTGTTACGGTTCAAAAGATATAGCCTTGCGATAGACGGGCAGACGGACAGCGGAAGCTTAATAATAGGGTTCCGTTGGTACTTTTTAGGTAAGGAACCCTAAAAACCGTACTAACGTAGTGGGGGGTCTAAGTTTAATATTTCCACTTACATAACTTAGAAGTTATTGGAAGTACTTAAAAAAATTGCATTTAATTCTTTTTCTTATACAATTTAAATTCTTGCATTAAAAAGGCACCTAACGAAGGAAATAACAATTTACTCAAATAAATTAATAATCCGTCTTTAGTTGACGTCTTTAGTAGTGTTATTGATGTGTTGTCAGATTAATATTAATTAAAAAATTTAACTGATTTCAAAAGCTTGAGTTGACCTTTGGGTATACCGAGTGTGGCCTGTAATACGAGCAAAAAATTAAACCGTAGATTCTACTCCTCAAATAATAAAACTTTTGTTCAACCACTTTTTAAAAATATGTAGTCCTTAGATTGTCTCTTTTTCATACAAAGTAATTAGTATTTACAATGTACATCAAAATCCGTCTAATTGACATTGCTTGTCAATCTTGTCACCCTACAGACGTAATCAATTTCGCAATGTATTGCGTGTTCGGATAAACTTTAAAGTGTGCTAAAAATCAAACCACAAGATATTTTTAAAAGTCGCTAAATAAAAGTTGTCTAGTTTGAGGAGTAGAACCTACGTTTAAATTGTTTGCTCATATTACATTCCACACCCGGTATTGTGGACACCGTACGTTTTCAACCAATGATTTAGTTGGGGGAAAATAAATATAATAGTTGATATGCATTTATAGAAACAAAAAAACCTAAACTAAAAACCAAAAAATAATATGTTAATTACCCCAAAGAAATGGATAATCAACGATTCATATATACATATACAGATATTTATACTTTTTAACCTGTTATTTTTGAAGTTGGTGCCTGCCACGTAAACCTGGCTGTGTTGAGCTCCTTAGCTGGCACCGACTTCAAAAATAACAGGTTAAAAAGTATAAATATCTGTATATGTATATATGAATCGTTGATTATCCATTTCTTTGGGGTAATTAACATATTATTTTTTGGTTTTTAGTTTAGGTTTTTGGAAGTCGGTTTTTATTTTTTAACCGACTTCCAAAAGAAGGACGGTTCTCAATTCGTCTGTATGTTTTTTTTTATTTTTTTTTTGTGTGTTTGTTCACCGATTACTTGAAGACGGCTGGACCGATTTGGAAAATTCTTTTTTTGTTTTAAAGGGTATACTTCCGAGGTGGTCCCATTGCAACCAAATCAGGATCTGATGATGGTATCTTGGAGAAATCGAGGGAACTCTTCAAATATCATAGGCACACATATAGCGATTTTGGTATTTTTCTAAGTTTCTCGTCCATTTCTTATTAGCAACAAGTTTTTAGTGTTAACCGACTTCAAAACAAAGAGCAATTTTTATGTAGGTTTGTTCCCCGATTACTTGAAAACGGCTAGACCGATTTGGAATTTTTTTCTTTTAACTAAATAGACTTAAGTCTATTTGGTCAAAACAATATTAATTACTACTAAAAATTTAAAAATAAAGTAAATTTTTAAAACAAAAAATAAAAACCGACTTCCAAAAACTTTAACTAAAAACCAAAAAATAATATGTTAATCACCCCAAAGAAATGGATAATCAACGATTCATATATACATATACAGATATTTATAGTTTTTAACCTGTTATTTTTGAAGTCGGTGCCAGCTAAGGAGCTCAGCATAGCCAGCTTTGCGTGGCAGTGGCAGGCACCGACTTCAAAAATAACAGGTTAAAAACTATAAATATCTGTATATGTATATATGAATCGTTGATTATCCATTTCTTTGGGGTGATTAACATATTATTTTTTGGTTTTTAGTTAAAGTTTTTGGAAGTCGGTTTTTATTTTTTGTTTTAAAAATTTACTTTATTGTGTTAAAAATTTACTTTATTTTTAAATTTTTAGTGGTGCTGGAAAAATATTATTTTAACCAAATAGACTTAAGTCTATTTAGTTAAAAGAAAAAAATCCAAATCGGTCTAGACGTTTCCAAGTAACCGAGGAATAAGCCTACATAAAAATTGCTCTTTGTTTTGAAGTCGGTTAAGACTAGGAACTTATTTCTAATAAGAAATGCACGAGAAAGTAAAAAAATGCCAAAATCGCTATATGTGTGCCTATAATATTTGAAGAGTTCCCTCGAATTCTCCAAGATCCCATCATCAGATCCTGATTTGGTTGCAATGGGACCACCTAGGAAGTCTACCCTTTCAAACAAAAAAAGAATTTTGCAAATCGGTCCAGCCGTCTTCAAGTAATCGGGGAACAAACCTATATAAAAATTGCTCTTTTTTTGAAGTCAGTTAAGACTGGAAACTTATTTCTAATAAGAAATGCACGAGAAACTAAGAAAAATGCCAAAATCGCTATATGTGTGCCTATAATATTTGAAGAGTTCCCTCGAATTCTCCAAGATCCCATCATCAGATCCTGATTTGGTGTCAATGGGACCACCTCGGAAGTCTACCCTTTCAAACAAAAAAAGAATTTTGCAAATCGGTCCAGCCGTCTTCAAGTAATCGGGGAAGAAACCTAGATACAAATTTACCCTTTGTTTTGAAGTCGGTTAACACTAAAAACTTGTTGCTAGTAAGAGATGGACGAGAAATTACGAAAAATACCAAAATCGCTATATGTGTGCCTATAATATTTGAAGAGTTCCCTCGATTTCTCCAAGATTCCATTATCAGATCCTGACTTGGTTGCAATGAGACCACCTCGAAAGTCTACCCTTTCAAACAAAAAAGGAAGTTTCCAAATCGGTCCAGCCGTCTTCAAGTAATCGGTGAACAAACACACAAAAAAAAAAATAAAAAAAAAAACATACAGACGAATTGAGAACCGTCCTTCTTTTGGAAGTCGGTTAAAAACATAACCACTCGGCCCGTGGAGAGCCTAGCAACCACGTCTAAAGTTCCTGCACATGTTCGAATTGGCCCTGAAGGGTCTGGTGACTTCATAATAGACCGGATTTATAAAAACCCATAAAATTACCATAAGCGCACACATGGGGCCCGTACGCGGGCCAAATTTCTATATTTTAGGTATTATCTTTTTTTTGACCCCTGACTAACTCGCAACCCTATTGGGTTTAGCGATTATCTGACCGGGTGGTCGGCCGTGGCGTTCCCTGGGGTCAAACCAGGTCGCTAGCCGGACCACCTCGAGTGGATCGGACTGGGTGGGTGCCGGGGGGGCCTGGGGTCGAACCAGGTCGCCTTGTCCCGGTATTATTTAACTTCCTTTTGCTTTCACATTGGGCCCTAAATTCTTGTGTGCCCTATAGCCCCGATATGACCTAAGACGGCACTGGTCGAATTTAATACCTCTATTCCTGCGAAATCATTTATTCACAGACGCACACCAAGCTGATCCTTTAAGTCGGTGGTGGGCAAACTTTCTTCGTGAGGGGCCAAATAATTAAAGAAATTTCGGAGGAGAGATTGGTGCACACATTAATCTTGTTTTAAAGTCTCTATACTGCTGGACCGTCAAAGTATATTATCACGGACTACTTATTGAAACCCTCACGCGGGCCTGAGATGGGCTCTAGGCCGTACATTGCCCACCACTTCTTTAAGAGTTCGGTTTTAACTTAGGTACGGAACTCTATGCAATTAACAAATGCACTAGTTACTATAAAAACTACCCAAATCACTACAGGGCCTATAATATTTGAAAATTCCCTTGATTTTTCCAGGATCCCATCATATTCCATGACCATATGACTTGATAATGGAACCACCCGAGGAGTATACACTGTTAAACTATAAAAAATCCAAATCGGTCCAACAGTCTTTGAGTAATCGGAGACATACTTTAAAAAAATTGACCTCATCATTTTCCTTGGCATTAAATTGTAGCAAAACAATTTCATTTTCCGGTTTTCGCTAAGGATGTGCCCCAAGGTAAGTCGATACCTACGTTTTGCTGGCCACATAGCACGTTGATGTTATTGACATAGACAGATAGCAGGTTGTTATTACGTCATCTCACAGGACTGCCATTAGTTCAGTTCTAAGATGAATCTGTGGATATTTACAACACATTCGAGCGTCAATGGATCGTCTCTGAATGAATGAGTGAATGGTACAATGCACGACATTCAGTCAGTTTCGCAGTCTCGTTAAATTCAATTACGCTTTTAATGATTTTACAGAACGTTAATCTGTTTCTTATCGAAATATAAAGTAAGCAGGTAAGCTTTTATTATATTACTAGCATTTTCCCGCGGCTTCGCCCGCGTTGTTCCCGCTACTGTCCCAAGGGAACTCTTCACCGGGATAAAAAGTATCCTATGTTTCAATCCAGGGCTTGGTCTACTTCCATGCCAAATTTCAGCTCAATCCATCCAGTCGGTACGCCGTTATTAAGTAACAAACATCCAAACATCTAAACATCCAAACATCCAAACATCTTCACAAACTTTCGCATTTATAATATTAGTGGGATAAGCCTGCATGTCAAATGAGCCAAAACACGATGGAATCTTAATTATGTAATTTAGATAGTGTTGATATGATCTTATGGCCACTTTCCGGCTTCATCATCAGATTAGTTCGGTGGTATTACCTATATAATCTTGTATTATCACTGAAGCACCGAACTTAGGTACATAAGTATTCCAATATGTTGAGTTCAATCGGATGCCAGGAAGTGGTCGAAAAATTAATCCACAACTTACTCGTACATGTACTTACAAACGATGCAAGTTAAATAAAAGCTTGTAATAAAGAAAAAAAAATTATGTCCGCGACACTCAATGCGCTCTGAAGTGTAAATGGAAAAGTTATATTCATGAGGATAAAATTACGAGGCATAATCTAGTGATGCACAATTATAGTACAGTCGAGTTCATCATTATCTGAGCAAAGATGGGACCAAAAACAACTGAACAAGACCATATTGTCAGAAGCATAAGATCAGATATTTTTGGTCCGTTCTTTGCTCAGATAATGATGAACTCGACTGTACCTTCTAACATGGCGGTTAAAATACTATTAAACATAATCATACATATAACCACATCATGCAAATAACATCTCAGACCTGTGTTTAGTCTAAACTAATCCTAGGTCAATGTCGATGTAAAAAAGTAATGGGTAATTTATTTTCTACTAAACATGATTAATACAAACCTAAAATAACCCACTTCAAACGAAACTGTACAATAAATATTTTAACTAAAAAAAACCCGACCGCGGTGCACTTTAAAAGTGCATAAAATCCGCCATTTTGTTTATTTTAACGAACTTCATACCCAGTGACACTCGCGCCATCAAGACGAATCCAATGATGTATCATTTATCAAAATCGGTTGTGCCGTTGAGTAGTTACGAGCGGACACAGGAACGGACATACATACATACAGGTCAAACACATTACCCTCCTGTGGGCTTCGCCGCAGTCGGGTAATAACAAATAGGTGTACCTACAAAATTTGAAGAGATTCCTCGATTTTGCTCAGACCCCATCATCATAATAAAAAAAATACAAATCGATCGAGTCGTTTTCGAGTACTCGGGGATCATACATAAAAAATCTAAGGACTGAGAACTTCCTGCTTTTCTGAAGTCGGTTAAAAATACTTTAACGGTTATTGATACAAAGACCAAATACATTGAATAATTAAATGTGACCACCGTACTTAGTTAAGACCTGGTTCGAACCAGTGTATCTGTCGTCCCGGAACAACGCTATATTTGACTCTAAGTTAACCCTTTATAGGAGAGAATCAAAATTGTAAAGCAAAAATGACCCTCGGTGATTTTTGGGCATTAAAGGGTTAAATTTAACTTACTTTTTTATATTCGCGACAGGTAAGCATTTGACCTCGATTTACCTACCTAGAAACAATTTTTAAAATTAATCGCGACTTATAATCACTTCTATCTGCTTTTGTGGAAAAGAAAAAGTCAGTATAACTGCTAGCAAGCTATACTTCCGGAAGGACAACTTTTTTATTGCTGTTTTTTTTATTATAGCTGCAATTTCATAATTCATAATTACAGCTTTTGGGATTTTCCTAGTTTTTTTATTCATCGTATAAATAAGTATTTTTATCTACACGAAGTCAACGCATGCGAACGCGGGCGGGCGGCGCCTGTAAAATTCCAACTTTGTTTTCTTCTAATCTTTTACTAAGACTTTACCTCGAGATTACTAAGTAATATAAAAAACTATAGATGAAACCCAAAACTACCTTTGCGATGATCAGATATTTTTCCAGGATTTTTTGCAAGTTTACGGTCCTTCCCTGGGCAAACGCAAACGCTCCGAGGTGCCAGAAGTTGAGATTTGTGACCGAAGTAGACCAAAATAATCGAGAAATAGACCATTTTCGTAAGAAAATCAGATGAAAATTTCGCCCTTGCCTCCTAGACCATCCCCATACCATCAGGAGGACCAGATAAACATTTCGTATAAACTATGATCAGCGGGATTCTTTCGCAAGAGGAGCTCCAGGCAATTCGACGAACGAACAATTATTAGTATAGAGCTGGTACGGATTTAATATGAAATAAACACTCATTGTATACAAAATCCACGCCACAGCCGCATTAAAATTTGATCAGGTTTATTATACAGTCTCTTATTGTGCATTTTTACCCTGCTTGACCTTAGTATATACATTAATATGATATGTATGTTTTATATTTTTTTAAATGTCACCTTTAAAGAAGAGATTTACATGTCATACTAAAATATTCCAAGTTCGGGCCGAGACGACCTAGAAATAATTAATTTTAAACAAAACCTTGTGCATGGGTGCAACTTTATCAATGAGTTCTACAGCATATACTAACAATACATAGCATACATAGGATTATATATGCATATGCAGGGTTGGGCAGTATTTCAATTACATGTATTTGAAATACGTATTTGAAATACAAATTAGTATTTTGTATTTGTATTTCAAATACTACTTGGAAAAGTATTTTGTATTTGGTATTTCAAATACTGCACTCGCATGTATTTAGAATTTTGTATTTCAAATACTTCAAGCTTCAAAATACATTTCCACAAAATACTTACATTTCATTAAATTTTTATGAACGTCATGGTAAGTTGGTAACCTTAGACCGTCGAAACATTTCCAACCGTGTGGCCCGTGTGATATGATAGCCCCTTTAGAACGATTTGTTAGGTGGACTTCCCGAACTCATTGTTTCTTCGAAGTAAATTTTCCGTTCGCATTTTTCCCCGAAAGATTTTTTTACAGTCTTATAGTTCTCTGATCCTTTATTTCACCGCTTTCCTTTTTTTCTATGAGCATATTTTACTATCGTCTTTTTTCACTATATACTTACCGATATCCAGGGGCAGTCACTTTATATTTGTAAAAATAGTTTAGGTACCAATAGGTTAAGGGCCGATACAGACGGACTACAACCCAACTGCATTTTGTATAGAAAACGTGCAGTCGGAGTTCCCATACATGTTTCGGTTAGAATGCAGTCAGTCTGTAGCGGCTTTAAGGTAGGTTTAATTAATAAGGTCTTTGAGAGCTATACATATCTTATATTACGTTATAATAGGAAGTATAGATTACCGATCGGGGAACAATGCGAACGGAAAGTGTACTTGCTGACTAAAAAACGAAAAGTATATTATGGTGCATAGGGATTTTACCGATCGGGGAAAAATGCGAACGGAAAATTTACTTCGAAGAACTAATGAGTTCGGGAAGGCCACCTAACAAATAACACAGTGACATAGGCGCATAAAAGTAGCTTGACCTGGACATAATTCTATAACTCTCTGTTTTTATCCTTTTGTCGGCTATTCGTATTAAGTATTGAATATTAATTAGATATATTATGTAAAAAAACCGTGGTCGTAACGTATTTAAAAAAAAACACAAAGTATCGTACGGTACCTAACTTTTCTCTAAAAGTAAAATAAATAACCAAAAACCTTGTAAGTATAATTTTGAGGTGCATTTAAATTAAATCACTTAATTGCAAAATTAAACAAAAACCGAATTTGCATGTACGTTTTTTTTCACAGTTTTCATCTGATCTCAATATCTAGACAAGCCAAAATGGTAACTGTGATGGTTGTACCTGTGATGGCTGGATACATCCAGTCGCCAACTAGACGGAACTTATCTGATAATACGTTTAGGAATTTAGTTTTTATGAAAGGCTTCATAATCATAAAAACATTAATGTTATGTTAAAAGTGTCGAAGTATTTTGTATTTTGTATTTCAAATACATAATTTTGAATATTGTATTTTGTATTTCAAATACCTGTCACCAAAGTATTTTGTATTTTGTAATTCAAATACATTTTTAAATGTATTTTATATTTCGTATTTGAAATACAATGAAGCCAGTATTTTGCCCAACCTTGTGCATATGTAGGATTATATATACAAAGTTCATGGATGCAATGGATTCCACTTCATGCATTCATCTATTGAAGGGCGGACGGACATAAGATGCTTAGAAACTGTGCTAACTAGGTAAATATACAAGTTATCTGTAAGATATAAAAGAGAAAATACATTTTTTTTAGTTTGTCTTCCTTTAACGTTATAGAGCTATAGCATAAATTTAATGCACTTAGGTACTACACGGGTGGTCAAGAAATGGCGGCGTTTCAAGATATGCCAAGGAATATTAATGATCTGGCGAATTCGCCTGTTGACTCGATTTTTTTTCTGTCGTAAATAGATTCTACTATTTGTGAGGAACAAATATCTATATGACACCTAATACATTTGTATAAGTATAACAGCCACAAATTGTAATCAAAAGTAGCAGATCGCACTGAGCATTGAAAACGCTCTGTACAAAACGGGAGTCATAGGTGACGTCATCGCTTCTATCGCTGCACTAAGTTGTATGAAAAAAATAGCATTTTGCCATTTTGAGCACGAAAAAGTGCGTTTACTCACATAGTTGTCATACATTTATTTTTTCAGTGTTATTTAAGCATTCCGAAATTGACTTTAATTGTTCTTTAAGACGATATTTTCCAATCTATGTGACTATATTATGTTGTAAAATTAAACATTAGTCATCATCCGAATTATATGACAGATATATAATCTCAATAGCAGGCAATGATATGTAACATAACAAATCGTTGCCGTCCGTTTTTAGGGTTCTTTTAAAACCTTATTCCATGAATTCATTCGACATTTGCAGAATAGACCATAACAGTATCCGTTTCCATAGTTGTACACTTTCTTGTTAAATTCACCCTCTGTACCTACATGTACAATTATAGGGAACGTGCACGACGAAGGTGCTGCCAACTGGTGCCATCAATCTAAATCATATAAGGTCAATGTGGCTAATTCCGTCTGGTGGGGCAATTCCGTACAGCGGTTTTTACGGCTTAACTATCTTTATAACAAACTTCTAATTTCGTCAGTTAGTGTGAAAAGTTTCGCTCCTGTGCCAGTCGAGTCATTAAGTGCATACTATCGTTTGTTTGGCCGCAAAAGTCGCTGTACGGAATTGCCCCACCAGACGGAATTAGCCACATTGACCTTACCCTCTCATGCTGGGGCCACATTGGCGAAAACGCCGTTAATAACGTTAATTTATCGGGTTGAAGGACGATTAACGTCAGTGTAGCTACGACATGACAGCTTGATTTGACAGGGGCGATAGTTTCCTTTATTGTCCGCCGTGTCTCTTTTGTCGTTTAGTGCTGCCACCTATAGTTCGTGCACGTTGTCTATACAGTAGGTAACAGTGGCGTGGCGTCCACAGAACTCGATTCCCATTGGCTTGCCTAATATTAGGCAGATTAGCACTTAATTCAAGTGCTTTTAAAGAAAATTGAAGCCAAAGCTGCTTCGGCTTGCCCAAGAAATTCTTCAACGCCACGCCACTGGTAGGTAGGTACCTAAACGGTGTAAAGCCAATGGGGGCAATATAAGCACCTCATTTTGTCCCAGTCGAGCGCCCGTTCCGATATACATAATTATAATATATCATATTAAATGCAAACCCAGATGCCATTCCAAATATACTTAAGCTAAATATAGAGAACTACTAGGTTTTTTGCATAAGAAATCACATTTATTTGCATTCTTTCACATAATCGGCGAAGTTCTAAATGACATCACATGCCATATAATCACGATGGCTATAAATAGTTGATAACTTTTTTTGTAATATTCCTTAATGCTGTCGTAATAACATTGACCTTGTGAGCAGATTTTGCAAAACCGCAGAAAATAATCGTCTGAGTTCACTCTAACTCGATTATCACCTCCTACTTAGCTCAAAATTATGTATCGGGCAAGTAGTGCGAGTCGGATTCGCCCACCGAGGGTTCCGTACAAATTAGGTAGGTAGGAATACATTAAAGAAGCCTATAAATTTTGATTCCTTAAGTAGTCTGTTATTTTTAACGATTTCATTAAAAATGTATAGTTTCAGATTTTTCCCTATAGGTACTTGCAGTACTTATAAGGCGGTCTTACTTGCTTTTTTTTTAAACTGACAAACTCGCAACCCATTCCCGGGCATAGCGATTGTCGGACCGGGTGGTTGGCCGTGGCGTTCCCTGGGGTCGAACCAGGTCGCTAGCCAGACCACCCTAGGGTGTCCGACTGTGTGACACACACAGTCGACACGCAGGTCGGGCTGGGTGAGTACCGGGGGTGCCTGGAGTCGAACCAGGTCACCTTGCCCGGCCTACCATGATAGTATCGGACTAGGTGGGGGCCTGAACGCCTGGGGTCGAACCAGGTCGTTGGCCAGGGCCACCTCGACTTTTCGCTGAATGCTCAGAGTGAGCAGCGGACCAGCGGGAAGGATGAAGCGGATCAACCTGTCCTTATGTGAACGTGTGTATCGAACTAATGGGAGTTTTAGTTGCCGGTTCGCTAAACCTAGCCCAGCTAAGAAGACTCCGGCAAGAAACTTAGCTGAGCCCGAGCAAGGTCGGAGTGAAGTTAAACCAGGACATTCGGGTCCTGGTGCAGGTCTTACTTGCAAAATTTCATAGTTCTAGGTCAATGGAAAGTACCCTTTGTATTTAGGTTTCCTTGAGAGTTTACACTTTTTGCGGCATATTAATAAATAAAATAAAATAAAAAAAAGCCTTTTAGTTCTATGCCGACTAAGTTACATTTGCAAAACAATATAAATATAGCATTGTTGTTAGTACTTATATCAATTATAATTAGCTATTATTGGAGTTAGATTTTTTTGTAATTATGTATGTTAAATTTGCTAGTTTTAAAACTCTGCAAGAACCCCTCTCTGGGATAAAGGCCCCCACCAAAGATCTCCAGTCTTCTCTGGATTGTGCAGTGTGAAGCCAGTTAGGTCCGGCTGTCAACTTGATTTCGTCTTCCCATCTTGCGTAAGGTCTCCCTTTCCTTCTTTTGCCTTTTGGGCCCATCCATTCTGTCGTCCTCTTGGTCCATCTCTCGTCCTTCAGGCGTGCATTATACCCGGTCCACTTCCATTTAAGTGATAGAGCCTGTGTTAGTGCAGTTTTGCGGCATAATCGGCCATATTTTTTTCACGATAACATAGAAGTTTTATTTTTTCACAGCTTCAAGGGACTGTAGACCTGAGTATATGGTTTTATTTCAACATGATACCTCCACGCGTTCCCGAGATAAAGGGTCTTGACAGACAGACAACAAAGTGATCTTATAAGGGTTCCGTTTTTACCTTTTGAGGTACGGAACCATAAAAATGAAACTGGAAAAAAATCATTTGGGTTTTCTTTCAGACTACTTTTAGTTTCTAGTTTGCTTTCTCCGTTATAAGAACAGGAAAACATTGCGGAAGCATTATTTACACGTAATTAACGCAATACGTGATGTCGGCCTAATTACTGTCATACTCGTAATATTGAGTGTGTTGATTTTTTTATTCATAATTTTTTGGTCTGCCATCTCTTATCCAACATCGCTGCTTAAAAGCAAATAAATCTACTTAGTATGTAGTATGTACACATAGGCGTATATAGGGGGGAAACCGTGTAGGCCGT
This sequence comes from Eudemis profundana, assembly GCA_947034925.1. Classification (NCBI taxonomy): domain Eukaryota; kingdom Metazoa; phylum Arthropoda; class Insecta; order Lepidoptera; family Tortricidae; genus Eudemis; species Eudemis profundana. Next base: position 38,036,598 of record OX344794.1, read on the forward strand.
GCCCATCCTAGTACCTACCTATGGTCTAGTGTCCGTGCCTACCCCGGGATGTTGGGTTACTGATTCGAAATTCTAGTATGTACCTACACTTAAATAATGGCATCTCAGAAGCCTGCCTTCCCCCTAAAATAACCCTAGATACAAAAGTATTACATGTACTATAAACATTTCCTTTAATAACCACATTTTTATAAAAAAAAACCCGACCGCGGAGCACTTTGAAACTGCATAAAATCCGCCATTTTGTTTATTTTAAAGAACTTCATACCCAGTGACACTCGCACCATCAAGACGAATCTAATGATGTATCATTTATCAAAATCGGATGTGCCGTTGAGTAGTTACGAGCGGAAATAGGAACGGACATACATACATACATACCAGTGGCGTGGCGTAAAAGATGTCCTTGGGCAAACCGATGCAGATTTAGTGTACGTTTTCCTTAAGAGCTTGTAGAATAAGGTGCTCAAATGCATGATATTAGGCAAGCCGGTAGGAATCGAGTTGTTTGGACGCCACGCTACTGATACATACATACATACAGGTCTAACACATAACCCTCCTTTGGGCTTCGCCGCAGTCGGGTGAAAAGAGTGAAACCGAATTAATATTTTACAAGAAGTTGATTTTAAACTATTTTCGGGATGGATGAAAAAAACACCCGTGATGTTGTTGTGATACATCGAACTTATACCTACCGATAGCTATCAATTAGGACGTAACACTCCGGAGGGCTCAATACAACGGAACAAAAGAATCCTGTGTGGGATATTTTCAGCTGTACTACTGAATAAAAATGAAACACATAGCAAAATACCCCTCCGGAGTGTTACGTCAAAGTCGTAAAATGTCCAGGTGTCCAGGTCGTAAAATAACCAAGTAGGAAAATGTCAAGTTGGTAAAATAACCATGTAGTAGAATGTCCAGATCGTAAAATAACCAGGTATCAAAATGTCAAGATCGTAAAATAACCAGGTAGCAGAATGTCAAAATCGTAAATCGTAATCGTGGTCTATGAATATAAAAAAAAACGTTATTTTTTGGAAATTTGAGGCGACACGAAGACTGGTAACGCAGTGGTAATTCGAGTAGGAAATGAGACTTTTTTTGCTATAAAATGGCCAGATCTGCAATTTTGTAATAGTGTCTTTAAAGTTTCATCTTCAGTTTAGGCACTAAAAATATTTTTTGCCGTAAAGCCAAATGGGGTTAAATATAATGACCACCAAAAAATACTTTGATGCCCTAAGCTCTCTTACCAAAAAAATATACTGAACACCAAAAAAATAATTCTACCATTACAATAGTACTAAGTAGCTGTTTTAGTAACGACTGCACATTAAATTGTATTAAAAGGCCGAATTTATTCAATTATCACCAAATCTTAGCGAGAAAATTAATTCGCTATTTCTACCTAAAAACCACTATGATTGCCATACAATGTATGCATATTACCAAATATTCATTAAAATTTACCTCGAAAACGGGTTGAGTAGGTACCTAGGGGTTGAAAGTTTGTCTAGGGACCGTACAATGTTTAAAGTAAAAGGTTTCTAACTCCATGCATAGCATATAGCAATTAGTAGATTGTTTTTTTTTGTGTAAGGTGGTTTATGAAGTGCATTTATTTTTTGGAAATAATCCTTAAATGGACAAAAGAATTGATTTTCGAGGTAAATGTGCATTGTGCAGTTTTGGGCCCAATATACAAATATCAGAAACTATTTATAAAGATTAATTGCCTAATTATAATTTACACCGCAGACGAAGTCGCGGGCATAAGCTAGTGTAATTATATTTTAAATAAACTAGAAAAACAATGAGGTGGACGTGGAAGAATTTCTTAAACAAATGAACCGCATTTAGATTTTACGTTTACGATTTGGTCCGCCCGAGACTTCGATATTAGAAAAGACTAGATATTACGACTTAGACATTTCACGATTTGGACCGTCCGAGACTTAGACATTAGTAAAGACTTGACATTTTACGACTTAGATATTTCACGATTTGGACCGTCAGAGACTTAGACGTGGCACGATTTAGACGCTGTAAGATATGGACTTCTTACGATCTGGACGCAATTTCGAGACTGGACATTTTACGACTTTGACGTAACACTCCGGAGGGCAAAATACTTCGCAAATCCGATAACTTGTCGATCCCCATCGCATCGCTTAATACATACCAGGTGTAACATGAGAAAATCGAATAATTTTAACAACGTATTCCTGAGGTCGTAAGAAGCAAAAAATGTTATATGAACCCAGGTCGAAATATGATTTTAATTTTTCTTAATGTTTTGTAATTAATTTTCCTTCACCAGTAAAACAAAACCTTAGGATAAGAATGAATTTTCCTTGTCAGACAAATTGTTTCAAAGCAGGATTTACGTAAAAGTGCAATCATAAGGGTGCTTTGTACTGGAGATTTCATTATAAATTGTTTAAACAAAAACGCAAATATCTCAAAAACCAAGCTGAATCCAGCAAACATTATACGACATATTTAACTTCAATATGGTCATAAATACGCTGTTAAAATTATTCGGTTTCCTCATGTTATACCAGGTATAACTCATATAAGGCATTAAGGGCTTATACACCGTGCCCCCGAATAACGGTTTGCTCAAGAATATCTTTTTCATCATACTTGCTCGAAAATTGTGTCATTGCACGTAGGTTCTGCGGGCCGTAAATGACCTATTACGCCCTAGGGCGTAATGGTCTTCTTTTAGGGTTCCGTACCAAAATGGTAAAAAAGGAACCCTTATGGTGCGACTCTGTCTGTCTGTCTGTCTGTCCGTCTGTCACAGCAAGATATCTCAGGATCTACTGATGCTATAGACTTGAAATTTGGAATAGTGTTAAAAACTGCTAATCCGAGCCTATGGGACAACAAAACAATCTTTTACCTGTTTTACTTTTTTTTTAAAGGGGACCGAAATGGGATGTCGAAAATCAAAAGTTGAGCTATTATATCGAGTGGGATATCAAATGAAAGGGCTTAACATGTAGATTCCAAAACCGTTTTAATTTTTTTTCCTTAGACATATAGTCTTTGATTTAAGTAAGACAAAAAGCGTTGAAAAAAATACCATTCCCCTCCTATTATCTCCGAAGTTACTGAACAGAAAAATCTGTAATAATTACCGATTATGAATATTGTCCTAAATATTACAGGAAAAATAAAACGGTTTTCCTAACTTGCAGCGTTTTTTAGAAATTCGCAAAAATCGTAAGACAACCTTATTTGCTCCTATTAAACTAACGGCGGCTTATGTCGATGTATGGGGACGACAGTTTTACAAGAGCAAAGTTAAGTTTGTGCCACGATTCAGTTTTTTTTTAATTATTCACGTATTTACTGACGAGTTTGTACGTAACCCTCGGTGCGCGAGTCCGACTCGCACTTGACCGGTTTTTTTTTAATTTGAAACGCTGGTTCTGTTTTACTCTTATTTGTCGTGTTCAAAGGAAACGCCAACTTACTTTTTTAACTTTTATCACTGAAATATTTATTTAAAGAGAACTGTTACAGCAAATACATGTAAACACAACACATGTTTCGGTAACATTAATTAAATGTTTAAATAGTGTATTTCGGTATTTTGCAAATATAAAATCAACTAAAATGGCCGTTAGTCGGCCGTAGGTCTTTACCGCTATGGTTTCCCAAGGTGACGCATTGTCTATGTACATATGTCACTAATGTCACTTCCTGTTTTAATATTTTCTTGTCATACTGGGTGGATTAGTATAAGGTTGTATTATTAAGATTTCCTCACAAGTGTGATTAAAAACATTGTGTGTGCCACGGGCGGTAAAGAAATTACAAACTCGTGTTATTAAAGCCCTCGGTCTCACCTCGGGCTTATAATAAACACTCGTTTCTAATTCCTTACTTACCGCCCTAGATACAAAATGTACTATTACGCTACGCCACTGTAGCGTATTTCCACATACATTCAACTTTTCACAAATTGCTAGTACTTAGGTACTAGACACCCAACGGTAGGTACTTGACGATTTCAAATTTACAACCCATGAAAAATACACAAAATTCTCTACGGCAGAAAGTTAAACAAATTTGTTAAAACATAAACAAAATTAATGCGTAGATAATTTATTCAAATATAATATAGTTCGGTCATTCCCAGTAGCTACCTTTTGGTATTTCAAAAACACGTTTCGCGTCCGGGTAGAGACAGGCCGGAGCTTCGGGCTCCATAAACTTGAACCTTTTTAGATAGATATGTGTATTCTATAAATGCTCATAAAAATCTTAAGCATGATGATTCGTCAAACTAAAATGATGCCACTGAAGTTTGTCCTGAATACGGCACACGGCACCTATCGTTTTCACAAACGTCAAAAAAGTGGAAATTACATTGCATAGGTACAGTTAACGTCAAGTAGTCTGTAGTATCCAAAACGCCATATTTACTAGGAGCACAAAGACGTGTTACGATATAAAATGGCGCTTTGGATGCTGCACGCTATTTGACGCTGACTGTACCTATATATATATATATATATATATACGTATTTGAACCTATGTATAATAGGACATGCTCCCTTTTTTCCTTGCTTATTCCCTGCTACATTTCCTTATACTCGTAATAATAAAAAACATGTACTTAGAGAGGTAAACATTGAACCTTACGTAATATTTTAAATGCCCGTTTAATAGTGTAGAATATAGTCTATTACTTACACAGGGAGGTAAAACAAAGAATGTCTCAGATCGCAGGTATTTGACGCCCGAGCCGAAGGCAAGGGCGATAAATATACGATCTGAGGGTTTCTTTATTACCTCCCGTGGTAAGAACAAAATTTTACGTCTCCGCCAGGCCAGGTAGTGGGATTTTCACTTTATATATGGCCAGGTGTGAGGAAATAGTACCTACATTGTGTATCTAGGGCGGTAATTCCTTTACCGCCCGTGACACACACAATGTTTTTCATCACACCTATGAGGAAATCTAAATAAAAAACCTTACTAATCCATCCAGTATGAGAAGAAAATTTTAAAACACAAAGTGACATATCCCCTTAGATAATGCGAATGTCAAGTCACGTTCGGAAACCATAGCGGTAAAGACCTAAAGCAGCCATTTTTGATTTTATATTTGCAAAATTCTGAAATACACTATTTAAACATTTAATTAATGTTACCGAAATATGACTGTGTCTACATGTATTTGCAATAACAGTTCTCTTTAAATAAATATTTCAGTGATAAAAGTTAAAAAAGTAAGTTGGCGTTTCTAATAGGAGTAAAACAGAACCAGCGTAATCAAATTTAAAAAAAGCGTTACGCCCTTGAGCGTAATAGGTCATTTACGGCCCGCAGCACCATGTGATGAAAAAATGTTTACTTGGCTGGTCTTTGTGTACCTACTGTCGCCAGGTGATTCGAACAACATTTATCATTTATTTATTTAATTTTAATACGAAGAAGAAACAAGAAAGATGCTTAGAGATTAAAATGAATATTTATACGTACGTGTACAACTATGTGACTGAGTATCATCATAATATTAATAATATATGCAAACCATAGGTGTCGAGCCGGTTTTTATTTATTTGGAGGCACAACATTGAAAATGTCCTGCCCACGTAAGACAAAAAAACAAGCAAATATGGTATTGGGGCACGGTATGGTGTTGGGGTAAGGTCGGATGCAATCTGTAAGTATAAATAAAAGAAGATGTCCTGACTGACTGATTGACTTACTCATCAACGCACAGCCGAAATTACTGATGCTAGTATGCTTATAAAATGTATTAAGCCGCCACTCGTGGTCTAATGTGAGACCATCCACCAAAGCGATTAGACCGGACGATTTGTAGCTCTAGATTTATTCCTCTCGTCAATATTCAATACCTCCGAATATACGAAGGTTTGCGAAGACTGCGAAGCTTTCTCTAGCTTAGGCTATCAGTGGCGTAGCGACACAAAACGGTGCCCTGTACGTCTAGCGTAACTGGCCGCGACTTCGTTTCTCGCGCGACAGAGCTTCACCTGTCACTGTCACACTATATCGAGTGGAAAGAGATAGGTAGCATTTGTCGCGCGACAAAGAGTCGCGTGTCACAGTTGTGCTAGGCTAGAGGTACGGGCATGCGTCCAAACTGCGCCCCTTAGCGATGTACAACGGCGTCCAGGGCGCGCATCCAAAGCGCCCCTTTGTTTCTCAGTGACACCCAGGGCGAATAACTCATGTGAAATTAGGGGGGGGGTTGGCATTCAAGACTTATTTTTCTATTTCACAATCTTTGCGAATTTCATGGTATTTTTTGTATAGGTAGATAGTAGTTTTTGCGCCCCCTCTCCTTGTTGGCGCCCAGGGCACTAGCCCTGCCTGCACCACCCTCGCTACGCCACTGGGCTATCCTCAAAGCGGTTTCCCTTTTAGTCTCTTCAAATTCTGACTAATGCCTCCAATATTAGTTTTAAGTATGGACTATACTGGGCTCCCGGTATTACTTATATACAAAAATAATAACGGTATTAGAAGCCCTAATTCTGACACAACGCTGCCCGGTCTCGTTGTATTATAATTGTATTTGAAACTTCCTTGAGTTCTCGAATGTGATACGTTTATAATCTGTCCACCTAGGTGTAGTGAGTTTGGACATTATTTTACTCTGACTAATAACCTAATCAACACCGCTGTTTTAGTTCCAATACTACGTTAAAATCTTTCCAGTTAAAAAAGGAAAGGACTCGAAAAACTGTCATGTTAAATTTAAATAATACAGACGGTCTATTCCGCTTAATTTATTGTGCAGTTCACCGACATTTAAGAGCTTTGCCCCTATCAGAGGAGTAGGCGTCATACCACGCTGCTTTTTTTAAGATTTTGGTACCTAGGTACGCTTACATTCATATTTTGCTTTTTATGCCATAGGTATGGGGCGTCAGCCAATTTTCAGTCCACATTAGAAGCCCTCTCAGATTTCGTGTCTGCCTGGACTAGTACTGTATCGTACGCTGGTTTTTAAAAGCAGCTCTTTGATAGTTTTGTTTTTGTCGATCTTTTTTTTAACATCGGTAATCTTTGGAAGACAATCCGCAAACTTATATCTACGGATACTTCTTTTACTGCTGTTTAGAGTCTGATTATTCAATATATTCGCAATTGACTACCGTATCTGCTGGCCTATCTGGGCATTTTTATTTTAAAATCTACGGTTAGGCGAAACTTAAGCTATGTTCAAATACCGTCTAACCTGTCAGTCCGTGACGAAATGTATGGAGTTTGACACTAATTTAACTGTCAGTTAAGAACATACTTTAAATAAAAAAGCCCATCTACTATCCTACGCCTGTGAACATGTCGGTAGATTACAGCTCAGCCCCAACAAAAGTATCGATACATGCATTCTTATAATAGCCACATAAGCACACAAACCTAACTTTGAGCTTTGAACTTTTAATCGCGAATCATTAATAAAATACTAAAACTTAATAGATAATTAATATTAATAATAAAAACTATCACAAAATGATAAAATTTTACCAAACTGAAATTGTAAGATCATCAAGGCTGGACCCCTTCAGTAGGATGGGATTCCTAGCAGGGAGCGTTATCGCGCTGCATTGATATCGCAATTGATATGTATGTAATAACAAAATATTTATTGCCGCCTGTAATAAACGTGATAGCAATAAGAGTTCACGCGACACTTGACTTGACGTGCTACCCGTAAAAGTATAGCTAAAGTGCTTAAGCTGTTAGTGTAATGCTGAACTCAGTTCTGAACCCATGCGAGATGATGGACAGGGATTTGATGAATTGATATTAACACGAGGGTAAGACAGCGATGGGAGTTATGGGATATTTTGATACAGAGGTAACAGAATATTCAAGGTATGTAATGGGTAACTTTTCACCCGACATTACGGCCGTCATAAGGCAAAAAAACTATATATATCTATGATATTATTAGTAGACCTAGATATGATATTATTATTAGATCTTGTATTATCAGGGCAGTATAGATGGGCAGAAAAAGAATAACTTTTTTAACGTAAATGTAATATTTGGTTTAGTTTTAAATACATTTATTCATGATAATATTTATTTCAGGCGCTATGTCCCATATAATATTAGTAAGAACGTAAATAAAAAGTGGTCAAGAGCATGTCCAACCATGCTCAGTGTAGGGTTCCATAGCCGTATCGTATCTATAAAGAAAAGTGCTACAGATAAAAATAAAGCTAAAAATAAACAACTGGCAAAAGGTCTTAAATGCCGTGTAAATCAATGGCACATAAATCTTTTCGGTTGAGAAGTTTTTCGGCAATAACTTCAAAACGGTTTATAAAATAATTTTCGTTGAATGTATTTATTAAGCGTTACTTTCCTGATTTTTTGATATTTTTCGGATTTACGGTTTAAAAGTTAAAGGGGGAGCGGGGACACAATTTATTCAACTTTCCGAGCGATTATTTCCGAGAGTATTCACTTAATCAAAAAAAGTACATAAGCCTTATATTTTTTTAAAAGAACTATCGAATTATGTACCTCACGTTGATGTTTGCTGAAAAAAATTTTTTAGCTTCTGTTACATGTATGGAGTGCCCCCGTAGATTTTTTATTTTTATTATTTAACTACCAAACTTAGTAGCGGCATCTACAAGACATCTATATTCCAAATTTCATCAGCATACGTCTTGTAGTTTTTGAGTAAAATGCTTGTGACATACGGACGGAAGGACAGACAAAAAGAATCATATTGAGCATTTTCATGTAAAAAATTGTATTTTTTGATGAAAATTTTCTCTTTTTATGTTACTGATTTTGATTCCTAAGTGGGTTTGCTTTAATTACTCTTTACTGGATTCTATTTTCATACCGCAATAAGCAAAGTTTACCGTCAATGTGACCTAGGATGATTAATCCTAAACTTACTTACCAAGAAGGCAAAATGGAACGGGCAAAACGGACCACCAAAATAAAAGGGAAATTAATTAAAAAGGTCTTTAAAAAGAAAAACAATGTAAGGACAACCTCCAGTAAAAAAGAAAATAATAGATTTTTTTTATTGTTCACGTATATTTGCTGAAACAATTGTCCTGCTTTTCTTTATAGACAAACTACAGCTGCGTCGATGTTGATCACGACGATCTAAAAACTAGGTTTTTCTGAATCATATTAATTGGTTTTTAAATAATCACGTCTTCATAAGTGGTCCGTTTTAACTTCACATGCGAGCAAAATGGACCAAATCGAAGGTTTTGGGAATAGTCCAATATCTTCATAAACTGTGGTTTAATTAAAGTATTACAAGTACTTAACTAAAAATAAAGAAACGCTCAGTTATTTAATGTTGGAAACGTAAAAATAAATCTGTTGGATATTTTTCATGATTGAATTTCCCTTAAGTAGTCCGTTTTACCTTCCTTTCCCCTAAGTACTTGGGTCATATACTTATAACCGACCTTAAAGACAATGCTGGATGCTTTATCCATAAGAACTGATATGATTCCCACAGGTTAGCGCGCAAATCAAAGTCAAATAACAATAAAAGTACCTAGGTACTTTTTACACTTGCAGCCTGCGATAAAGTTTCCGCAGTCTTACCAGACATGTTGAGTTAACAATGTATTCAGGATTTTGAAGTAGCTCCCGCACTGCTGCAGCGCCTCAGCCCCTCAGGGATGTTTAAGGATGCGCATGCAACCTGTTCCAACTAAGACAATTCAATAAAAAAAAAAATTGAATCTGTTTATTTCCATAAGTGGCATATTTTACAATATAGACCATAATCTTATTATTAATAGTACATTACACAACTAGGGTCGTAATACAAAGAAAGGCTGCGCGTACGGAAAAAGCCGCTTTCTGGTCAAGTTTAGACATAAAATCAACAAATGTACACAACACGGGACTTGCAGCTCGGGCCGCAAAGTTCTGCGATCGCGGCCTTTCCATAACTAGTCCTACAATCTCCCTTCATCTGCTATTCAACCTTCAAAGACGGTGATGTCAAAGACCCCCGTTTAAACCCCTTTGTGGATGAATTAAAAAAAGGTGAAATTACTTTTCATTTATTTTAATGTCAAGAATTTTCAAACCTCTTACCTGCTTCAAAAATCGTAGACTCTCCATACAAATTATTAACCCCTTAGAGGGTGAATTTTGAAAACTCCTCTCTTAACGCACCCCTGGACCTTATTAGAATCTTACGTGCCAGATTTGAAATTTCTGGAAACAGCGGTTTGGGCTGTGCGTTGATATATAAACTTTCAACCCCCATTTAAACCCCTTAGAATTTCGAAAAACTGTGAAATCACTTTTCTTTTTTTTAATGAAGTCTCTAAACATGAAGTTTCAAATATCTTGCTTCAAAAATCGTTAACTCTACAAATACAACTTTTGAACCCCTTATGGGGTATTTTGAAAAATCCTCTCTTAGTGCACCCCTAGACCTTATAAGGAACCCAGGTGCCAGATTTGAAATTTCTAGAACCAGCGGTTTGGGCAGTGCGTTGATATATAAACTTTCAACCCCCTTAGAGAATGAATTTCGAAAAACGGTGAAATCACTTTTCTTGTAATCTAATAAAGAGTCTGGTTGGTGGGAGTGGAGTGGGAGTGGGAGTGGAGTTAGATGTATAGGTAGGTAAAAATCTGAAAACTATACATTTGTAAATAAATAATAAAAAAATATCTTTACTTAAAGTATTTGTACGGAACCCCGCCGGTGGGCGAGTCCGACTCGCACTTGTCCGGTTTTTTTTATAAAATTGACAATTTTTACGGCGGTGGTGGCAGCGAGCAACAAATCTAAACTTTCTGCTTCACTGCATAAAGCATATTATCGAATCCAAGTATACGAAACTTGCCGCTGGTCTGTTTCTGCAAAACTAGGGTCCAATGTACCTCTCGTGCTAACGTTCGGATAAACTAAGTCATGGTTCAGATAACGGAGGGTTCAGATGATAGAGGTTCTGATAATCGAGGTTCTACTGTAGTACAAAAAATGTTAGTACATTATGATGGTGAGCTTCAGTTTCCGTAGCTGTAAGCATCCACTCGAGCACGCAATGGAACAGAGAGTGGTGCGGGGTGTTTTGAGCGCGCGCCGCGGCGAGCGGCGACGCCGGCGGGACGTCAGTGTCCCGCGGCGCCAGTAGCGCGATCAGCCCCGTACCGTGCGCACGATGGTCGCGCAGAAGCACGTGCTTGCCGCCACGCTTTTGTGCGCCTTGGCCGGTCAACTCGGGACCGGAGCCAGCCTCCACTGCGCCATGCGGAGGGAAATTTCGCCCTGCACCTGCCGACGAGAGGACACCAGCACCGGTGTCATTCTCGTCCTCTGCCACCGGATCAAAGCCTACGAAGAAATCGCGAAAGCCCTCACCAACAAGTTCAGCCCGGAAACCAAAATCGGACTCGACATATCTCATTCGCAGCTGCCGGACTTCCCAGAACACAGTTTCCGAGAACTTGGCCTCTCTATCACGAGACTCAAACTGAATAATGACAATCTAAGGCAAGTTATTTACGAAATAAGTTAAATCGGACTTTTAAACTTCCAAATCCATCTTGCTTTTCGCGTTCTACGAAATTCGGTGATATTGTTGTGAACGAACTGAATTGTGTCATTTATTTTGCAATAAGAGTCGTGTTCATGTCATTTCGCATACAAATAACGTGTGAATTGTATAAGTAAACAACAGGTTTCTGATAAGAGAAGGACAACGACGATGAAGATCGAGCTGTTATCAAAGCAGTGGGCGGCGCCCTCGCCAGGGTTGACGGCAGCTCGCGGTGTGGTGCTGCCACACGCTCGCCGCACCATTGCCCTCCTTCATAACTCCATAATCACCCAGAGAACATGAGCTATAACGTCCTCTATTACTTCTTCTCAGTCAACAATTCCATACTTATTTACCCGTTATATCTACAGACAATCGTCTCCGCTCCGCTTCTCGGTAAATTTCCCTTTAGTGTGAATTTTGTTATATTGAACCCATATTCATCTTATCAGCTCCGTAACAACAATTATTAATGTCCACTCAAATGAGATCGATGTCATTACGATAGTTGAGTAATTCGTTGTTATATGTTCTGGGAGTAATTTCTAGTTTTCGATAAGTCATAACGCATCTATTATTGAGCTGTCCGTGACCTGTGAGCTCGTCCAATCAATCAATCAATTAATCTTTTGAGATTTTCATGGCACCAAATCGAATCATGTGCTCCGGTAGAAGATATATTGTCTTGCCGTTTCATAATTATGTTCCATGAGAAGGGATACGGTAAACTTGCCGTTTATACGAGTAGTTGCGCCGAAATGGTGTTAGAACGCAGATCATTATTTAATTACTCTATAACCTTTCATTAGTAGAATCGTGTGTGGACGACATCTAGGAGAGGCTGGTCGATAGTTAGCCCGGGTTATCGCAGGTCGCGTCTAAAGCAGTAAAATTGAATGATATCATATTGGACGTATCGTGTTCACTATATTTACCCACAAATGGTGTACTAACAAATTACAGAGCTCGTTGTTTGTTGTCGTTGGTATGTAGCGTTTTAGGGTTCCATATAGACTAACCACTAACCAGCCATAAAAATAAACTGATTCACGCTAACGCGCATTTTGTTAACTACACTTTATTTCATAATATAAGAGTTACACAAATAGGAAATGTATAAAATATAGAAAGTAAAAATGTAACCAAGTTAAAACCAAATAACTTGTAAAGAACAAATTCTGAGTAAAAGTGTACAGTACTATAATTTCCAGAAAATCCCTTTGCATTAAAACTACATCACGCTTTGCGATTTTCGCCTTTAACCCATCTCGTTTTCGCCTTCGCGTTCCTACCTTTTCATATGTCATAGTTCGTGAGTAAAAGGTATTGTATGTTATCTACTGCCACGACATTTATGACATGGTATTTATGATTAATTTTGTTTTATTAAGTACTGAAATACGATGTAAAGTTAACCACAGCCATCGATTTCCTCACTTTCGTTTACAAAAGTTATTTACACTATTCTCACTAAATTAAATATGCAGATGTTTTCTTCCTTACAAATAGTCTGTGTGACCTACTCAACATTGTATATGTATATCACACATATTGGGTAAATATACGATAGTAACATTAAATTTGTACCAAATATAAAAATCTAATTATAAAATCTATGCTGTTTCCGGTATTTTATATCATAATTCTCAAATTCTAATTTGGTTTTGTCGGAAACAGGTGTTGTTAAAAACGAAAACGTCGTGGATTTCCGACCAGCTCCCCAAAGCACTATAGCTTACTCTGATGAGCCTGGACATTATGTGAAAGAAACCAATTATTTTGCCGATTAAACACAACTTATTCCGAGAGGTCTTCTCAAAGCATTGACTATAAAGTTGATGAATTAACGCCGTTTATATAAAAATGCCTGTTAACAGTTTCTTTAAGAACCTTCTCGGTGATCTCGTAAAAACACGAGGAATAAAATCATGTTATTGAATAATTATCAATAAGTGTACCTACATTACTTATACATGTTCTACATCGCAAGCGCATCGAAGCAACAACTTAATAGGCAGTATAAAAAAAACTTTGTCAGAGAAGTAAATGCTGTAATTAACGGATCATTGCATACAAACATAGATCAAACTATGTCCATTATGCTCACTTTACCTACATATGTGAGAGTGTAGCAGTGGTAAAATAATTATACAGCTTATTCTTTACATTAACGCTCTTTTCTTCAAGAGGTATAGGTTTTAAACAGGGCCGTATTTAGGTAGGTATTTTAGGCCTCTAAGCACTTGGTATATCTTTAAACGGTGAGAAACTGGATCTTGTTAACTACACACTCTTTCTTGGGCTTACCCTGGCTGGATCACAACTTGCAATGGGCGTCTCATATATCTACTTTGGCCAACCGGCTCTGAGCTCTGCCGCTTTTGCTATAAGACGAATAAGGCAATTCACTAACGTGGAAACCGCTCGCCTTGTTTATTTCGGTTACTTCCATAGTATTATGTCTTAAGGCATACTGATCTGGGGTAAAGCAACAGACATAGACACCATCTTTGTTCTATAAAAGAGAGCAATTCGATTCATATATAACTTATGATCTAGAGATTCGCCGAAAGAACGTTTTAAGGAAATATAAATCCTCACAGTGGTTTCACAGTACATACTAGACGTGATAATGTTTACGCACAAGAATATCAACTCCTTCAAAAAGCAGTCTGATGTCCACAGTTTAAACACGTTTAAGCTGTTTGTCCCAAAAATCCGTCTACAGAAAGTAAAAAATCTTTCGTGGGCAACTGTGTTAGATTTTAGATTCTACAATACGGTACCCCTAGATCAGTAGTTCCGAACCTGGGGGTAATTACCCCTCCAGGGGTAAAACGAAGTTTTCTCAGGGGTAATACGCATGAATGTTAAGCCGTTTTACTTTGAGCAGTTTCTTATAAGCTTATTAATACCAATTTTTTTGGAGGGGTAATAATACAAATCTCGATGAGAATGTGGGTGATTTGATAATAAAGGTTAGGAACCACTGCCCTAGATGCATGGGAACCGCCTTATAGTTCGTTTAAAACTTATATAAAATCTGTGCTTTTGAAGAGAGCTTGTGATAAAGTCCAAGATTACTTGCATGACAAAGAACCATGGCCAAAACATCAGTTGCAGCAGTCGTCGAAATAGGGCAGTGTCCCGGAGAGGCTTAGGTACATGATGCCTACAGATGGCGTCGCTGCTATTGTTCCATCGTTTAATTTAATTTTAATGTAATTTTATTTCATTATTTGCATTATGACATACTGAATACATACCTGTTATGTATACTGTAGCTAGTTGTAATGACTGTTAGCTTAATAGTCTATTTCTCGACGTGAAACATACGTTTCCCATTTTGTATTTTGACGTTTGGAGGTCCTTTACACCTCCAAAACATAATATTTTTGGCAACGGAGACTCCTTACATCTTCATTAATTTTAGTCTATGTTTGCCTATTTTTTATCGTGTTTTGACGCCTAGAGCGTCTACTTTACATCTCTAAAAATGTAGTTTTAAGTTTTGTAATGTAATGGATACGGAGATTATATACGTCTCTCGGTATAAGAAAAATAACTGGCCAAGAGCATGTCGGACCATGCTCAGTGTAGGGTTCCATAGCCGTAACTATAAGGTAAAAAATACGATGTAAAAAAAGTACAGCAACAAAAGAGCGTATCTTCATAGCAATTACGTCCTTTTGTTGAGAAGCGCAGTTTATCGGCAATAACTCAAAAACGGTTAATCCGATCTTGTTGAAAATAATTTTCGTTGAAAGTATTAATTGAGCGTTATCTTTGTAATTTTTTTAATATTTTTCGGACACACGGTTTAGAAGATAGAGGGGGGGGGGGGACACAATTTTCACAACTTTCGGAGCGATTATTTCCAAAGCTATTCACTTAATCACAAACATTACTTAAGAACCTTAAAATGTTTTCAAAAGAGCTGTCGAACTATGTAACACACGTTGACATTTTGTGAAAAAATTTTTTTTTAGCTTCTGTTACATGTATGGAGTGCCCCCCCTAGATTTTATTATTTTTATTATTTTTAACTACCAAACTTAGTTGCGGCATCTACAAGACATCTATATTCCAAATTTCATTAGTATAGGTCTTGTAGTTTTTGAGTAAAATGCCTGTGACATACGGACGGACGGACGGACGGACGGACGGACATGACGAAACTATAAGGGTTCCTTTTTAGCCATTTTGGCTACGGAACCCTAAAAAACTGTGCCCGGTTATTTGCTTGTTGAATATTATAAATGTCATTTTATGTAATAATTTCACAATTGTAGTAATGTTTTTTTTTTAAAAGAGAAACTGGTGAGTTCTTCTGGCGCTTCTTCTCATTCTCACCAAAAGGTCATCTACTGAAGCGCCAAAAGAAAAGAATCAGACATGTAAAAGAGCCCTTGAGGCCCACTTGCAGAAAGAAATGAGTTTGAGTTTAAGTATTGAGAGCGCAAGCCATGCTTTTGGCCTCACATGAAGGGTCCACCGCTGGGGCCTCTCTAGGCTGGCCGGGGCCTTGTAGGCCTAGACGGAAATCCGGCGCTGATTTTAAACTAGTCTATTGTTTCGTAATACCTACTTTGACAGAAACTGATAAAAGCACCAATGAGGAACTCTTAACGTTATAATTATAACGATAAGTTAACATCTTTGACAGATCACAGACTAAGATCTCCAATCAATCAAAGATTGATTCAAAAGAACTCGATTCCTACCGGTTTGCCTAATATCCGGCATTTGAGTACCTTATTCTACAGCTCTTAAGGAAAATGTACGCGAAATCTGCACCGGCTTGCCCAAGGATATCTTTTACGCCGCGCCACTGGAGGTCCTCAGTCTAGTCTTTGAGGAGCATTCAAATTATTAATGAGCCTGATACAATAGTATATCGCATCTGGAACATGTGCTGATAAATCTCACAACAGTATTGGCAATTATCTAGACTAATTAGTATGATTTGGTTTGATGTACGTTTTGTACAATACAAAGAAATCTACACTCACGGACAATGAATTCGGGTCATTTTCTATATAATTGTTCATACAAAATGACCCAAATTCATTGTCCGTAAGTGTACATCGAATATGCATGACAAATTTGAATTCCTGAAACCTTTCGGTAACCTTTCTTTAACATTGAACACACGTTCGTTGAAATATTTAATCTTACTCTGAAACCCATTACCTGCATAGGTATATTGTTAACGTGCAACAAGTGTGGACAGGACAACTAGCTATCGTAGGAGGAGACGGTGAATTGTACTACAGAACGAATATTGTAATCTGTCACTGCCAAGGCAAGGCTACATAACGCTTGTTTTCGAGGAACTCAATTTTGTAGCTATTGGGTAAGCACTGAAAGCACAAGTTGAAATACTTAGATGCGCCTTCAGTGTGCCTGCGTATGGATAAAAACCATGAGTAAATTATGGATCCCAAGTCTTAAACATAATACAAACATGGTAGGTTTTTTGAGAAAGAGAGAGAGCACAGACTGTCTGACTTGTATATCAAGCCGTATTGGTGAGAGCCTAGATGCTACCGCACATGAAATAATCATAAAATTAAAAAAATTCAAAGAACCGACACTGAAGTGAACCTATTTTGATATGCACGAGTGACTTTGAGCAAGTCTCAAATCGCTGTATATGTGCCTATAATATTCGAAGAGTTCCCTCGATTTCTCCAAGATCCCGTCATCAGATCTTGGTTTGATGCCACTCTGAAGGACCACTCCCTTTAAAACAAAAAAACAATTTTCCAAATCGATCGAGCCGTCTTCGAGTAATCGCGTAACAAACGTAAAAAAATTAAAACCGTCCTTCTTTTGTGGAAGTCGGTTAGTAACGGACTTCAAATGAAAGGATTCGATAAGAAATGCACAATTCACTATGAAAAATACCCAAATCGCTATATGTGTGCCTATTATATTTCAAGAGTTCCCTCGATTTCTCCAAGATCCCATCATTAGATCCTGATGTTGTTATAATGAGAACATCTCGAAGGTATACCCTTTCAAGCAAAAAAAAAATGTTCTAATTGGTCCAGCCGTCTTCGAGTAAATAATCAAGTAACATACAAAAAAAAATAACATACAGAAGAATTGAGAACCGTCCTTCTTTAGAAAGTCGGTTAAAACACTATCTTTACGGTACACTTTATCTCCAATCAGAATTCTTGATTCTGAGCAGAAATTCTTTCTTATCCGTACGAAGTAAATTCAAAAAAACTACCGCTGCGCGTATTCCCAGCCAGAACAATATTTCCACATATGTTTCATATTAAAAGCTTATTTCATATTAAGAAAATATTCGAAGAGCTATCTTTATCATCGTAAGACACTGGCCCCACTGCTGGCGATTAAGCGGGTAAATTTGGGTGAGTAACAGTCAATTGCGGGCTAACCAAGCACAGTGTGATCAATCGACCTTTCTAGATCCGCAATGTAATCAGGGTTGCCAGATTGAATTACCCTATTATCGGGAGCAGGAAACAATATGTCGGGATTTTGAGACTTTGGTCGGGAGGTGCCCCACACGCTCTACGCGCGAGCTTTTTTTTTAGCCTGAAAGACCAGAAATTTTTCGTTGGCAGGACCACCTTCAGTGGATCGGTCTAAGTTTTTAAATGAAGTCGTTTGTCGGGAGATTTTCTTCTTTGTCGGGAGTCGGGAGGACATACAAAAAATCGGGTGAATCCCGTCAATTCCCGACCATCTGGCAACCCTAAATGTAATACTACTCGCCCAACTTTCCAGTGCCTAAGTGTTGCTTTATTATTAACGGTACCTAGCCCTAACTACCAAAAGAATATTGCTTTGCTTCAGAGCGATGCGGAAAGCTCAACGTTTTTGCTTCTAACGAGATACCTTTCATTTGTATTTTTCGTCGGAGTGAGGGGATGTGGGGGATTAATATTAATTAGTACTTAGTAAATGACATCAGGCGCTTATGCGTGCCATGTAGTTAAAATGTCAAGTCTGATCTACTAACGTTAATGTGTACTTGTACAAATGACAACCTTTAATTTTTTTGAGCCTTTAATTTTATTGGTTCACTGTATTTGGTTTGAAAAGACGAATACGCTGATAGTTTATTTGTTTCACCAGGATTTGTAATTAATTTATTAATATTTACTTATTCTAAAAGGGCGTAACTACAGTTCTACGGTAGAATAAACCATTACTTTAGTCTTATCGCGATCGAAAAAAAGTAAGCAATCTCACAGTATGCATTGACAATGTCAAATTCAAAATTATGACAGCTTATTTTTTCTGTGGCAAAAGGCACTGGCATTTCATCTATTGTGCCGTAGAACTGGTAAAATGAGAACATATTTTTTATTCATTTGTATTTTTTATATTAAGCGATATAAAAAAATTATAAAAATAGTGTAGTGTTCAGGAGACAAAATGCTTTCGAATCGTGTATACATTTTAAAGTGTTCTTAAAATGAAATGTTGTCAAATACGCGGGGCTATGTAATTAAATTTATAATGCTTACCTGCTCTAAATATTTTGCTGCTATACATCTATAAATAAACATCCGCCCGCCTAGAAATTTGCTTAGGATCACCAATTTCTAAATGCCGGATATGAAATTCAGACAGGTAGGTACCTAACTTATTAACACTTTCGTGCTCGGTAAATTCCATGAGGGCTACTGGCGCAACCACAAATGAATTTCGCCGCTAGAGGTGCTAGTGTAGCATGTGGTGTCCGAAATGTCACATGTCACTCACTGTTTTTGGGGGGCTACATGGGTTCTATTGTTATTAGAATAATATTTTACAATATCTGAGATTATTTATGGCTAATATAAGTTACCAAAAACAGTGCTTTGAGACAGTTCTCATCATTCGAAAACTTACGATATGTCCTCTTTTAGGGTTCCGTAGCCATAATGGCAAAAACGGAACCCTTATAGTTTCGTTATGTCCGTATGTCAGGCATTTTACTCAAAAACTACATAACGTATATTGATGAAATTTGAAATGTAGATGTGCTGTATAAGCCGCTACTTAGTTTTGTAGTTAAATATCAAAAATAAATATTTTTAGGGGGGTACTCCATACATATAACAGAAGACGATTTTTTTTTTCATCAAACATCAACATGTGGTACATGGTTCGACAGGTCTTTTAAAATCACTTTAAGGTTCTTAAGTAATATTTTTGATTATGTGAATACTTTCGGAAATAATCGCTCCGAAAGTTGCAAAAATTGTGTCCCCCCTCTATCTTTTAAACCGTACGTCCAAGAAATATGAAAAAAATCAGGAAGGTAAAATTCAATTAATACTTTCAACGAAAATTATTTTCAACAAGATCCGATTAACCGTTTTTGAGTTATTGCTGATAAACTGCGCTTCTCAACGATAGGACGTAATTGCTATGAAGATACGCTCTTTTGTTGTTATACTTTTTTTACATTGTATTTTTTTTTTATTTTTACCTTATAGTTACGGCTCTGGAACCCTACACTGAGCATGGTCCGACATGCTCTTGGCCAGTTTTTTCAATACTGCGGCATGCTTAATAATTTTATGGTACGGTTTTAAGGCATTAAATAGGATTGCAATGTAAACTTCGTTTTCACACCCGTAATAACAACCTGCTTCTTGCTATACTTCAGGACCCTACTCGACAGTGGCGCCAACTGGTGAGCACAAAAACGGTGGCCCTCATTAAGCGTTGTTAAGCCTACATATTCGACGTCTATGGACGGTGCTCACCTAAAAGTGTTAAGTTAATAACCTATGTATTGGTTGAAATCAATATCGTAGTACTTAAGTACGATTAGATACAAATACATAGAAAAATTAAACATAAAACCCACTGTTCTAGTTCCAGCCAAGGCCGGATTCGAACCAGCGACTCTGTCTTGCCGGAATAACGTGCTAACCGCTACACCACCTGGGTACTTGAAACTACTGTGACTACGTTGAAATGTATTTGTAACAGCGTTACTAGCCACTCACTTGCAGTGTTGCCAATGTAGCAGGTTCAGTGCTAAATTTAGCATAATTTGGACTGGTTTAGCAGAATTCTTTTACATTTAGCAGTTAGCATAATTTTTGGCATAATTTTGTAAATAATAGAAATGTTACCTGTTGGTGACAAACACATAGATAAATGGTAAATTTAGAAACATACAAGTTGGTGATGACATAGTTTGTAAAATAACCTTCGATTGCATGTTTGACAATAATATAACTTTAACTATCTAAGTCGTAATTAACATGTAATGAAAGCTTAATTTTTTTTTGCCACTTTCATTTTTGACATATTTTACTATGATTGTTTGTATGTTGTAGTAAAAAAGTTAATTTGATTGTATTATAAAAAAATGTCGATTAACACATTGACATTCTTAATTTTACTACTTATCTTTAGCATTTTTTTTGCTGAAAGTTTAGTATGGGCCACAAAAAGGATTATTGTAAAGCTGTAATATACACAATATGTGAAATTTGAAAGAATAATGCTTTTTTTTTAGTTAGCACATATTTTAACAGAATTTATCATGTTTTAGCATAATTTTAGCAGATTTTCAGCAAAATTTTAGCATAGAATGAAATTCGGAGTTGGCAACACTGCTCACTTGCTTTTGGTAGCTAGCTATAGCTACCTGTCAACACCCTAATGTTAAGATAGCATAGAGTTGAACGCAAAATATCAGGCAAGTGAGTGGACGATCTTTGTATCTTTTTCTGTTTGAAAGCTTTCATGTCTTAGACCCACTAGGGATGTATGCGCAGTGTCCCCTGTCTGCACTCTTATATTTCACCAGTGTCAAGTCAGCGAGAGAGATGGCGCTTTTTAATCAATGTGTTTAGAATTTTTAATGTGGAAACACCACAATCTATATTACGATTATACGTAGATACAAAGACCGTATATATGTACAGACAAATTAAACGTAACCCACTGTAGCCAAGGCCGGATTCGAAAGAGCGTCTCTGTCTTGCGGGGCCTTGTGGTGCTGCCACATTAAAAATTCTGAACACATTAATATCATAGTGTTAATAATACAGTCTAAACAAAGTATTTACTTCATTACCGCTTTAATTCTGAATTAAATTTCTATTGCAGCAGGTAGATAAATCACGTCAACTGAATTTCCTCGGGTTTTAAATGTGTGCATGGAAAATTCAATCTGTAGGAACATGCCAGCTAACTTCCTTTCTTTTTGTTGTTTACATAATTATTATACTTGTAACAAGACATTACTTCTCAAATTTCACTTCAATTAGCTTATGATTATCTGTTCTCTATCCAAGCGTATACAGCAGGCAGAGCGGGGTAGAGTAGGGTAGGTGGGGTAGGGTAGGATAGGGTGGAATGACGTGAGGTGGGGTGATTTCGTTCGGGTAAGGCAAGGGAAAGACAGGATAGGGTAGGGTGCGAAAAAGGGGTAGGATAGGGTAAGGTAGGACAAAGTAATATGGGGTGGGAATGGGGATAGTAGTAGAGTAAAGAAGACAAATAACTGACTGAATGCTTTCCGATTTTTTTATCTGAAATCAAATTCCGTGCAGGGGATGCCGCGGCACAGCTAGTGTTCTAATATACCTATAGGTATGCAAATTTGAACTGCTGACTCAGAATTACTTCCAATTCAATTTAGTCATCACTAAATAAACGTATAATTTGTAAAGTTAGACTATTAAGGCGATTCTAGTCGCACGGCTCTTCATATAAATAAAAAAAAGTTCCAGTTACGACATCCCTTTTAGTAGAAATGTGTTTGTTGTACTTATTTCATAACTTAGCATAGTTTGATACATTTTTTGTGTAAAATTGCATCAGTAGTCAAAAATAAAGTACCAAACGCCAAATTTTAAGTTGAAACAAAGTGATAGAATTAACCGAGACGACCCGACCCCACTAAACAAATTAAGCTCATTCGGTATTAAGATTGAAAAAAAGAATTTTAAAGCTTTTTAAGATTTTTAATAGGACTTGGACGGATATATACAGGGTGGGAGGGACTATACCGACAAACTTTAACTATAGATTCTAACAACTATTAGGAGTAAAAAAAGTTATGTGATGTATAGTCGAAAAACGCTTACTTTCCTAGATATTCATTATTTCGTAAATGAAAACTCCCAAGTGTGTCACAAGCCCTAATAAATGTGACTAATATACCTTTTTTTTTTAAATCTTTTAACTAAACAGGAATTAACCTTCGCAGTATTTGATGGTAAGCGACTACGAGGACAAAAAATTTACCTTTCATTTCCATTTTAGCTTTTTTTTTCTTTTTGATAACTTTTCAGCCAGTAAGGACATGTTTATAACGAGGGGCTTAATTTACTGATTTATTTTGTTCCATAAGACTATTAATGTAAAATGACAATATTCGACCTATGTTGATATAACATTATTTACTCGTCACACCACCAGGAATTCATGGCTAAAGTATGTCGGTATAGTCTCTCCCAC
This sequence comes from Eudemis profundana, assembly GCA_947034925.1. Taxonomy (NCBI): domain Eukaryota; kingdom Metazoa; phylum Arthropoda; class Insecta; order Lepidoptera; family Tortricidae; genus Eudemis; species Eudemis profundana. The sequence goes on from OX344794.1 coordinate 38,059,610, forward strand.
CCTGTATACCCGCTGCTTCGTCCATTATTTAAAAAAGCCCAACCCTCTTTTCAATTATCCATAGCCAGATAAAAAAAAATGAACATGGCCGGACACTCTACCGTATGTCTCGATCATTTATATCCATCCTTGAATATTAGATATACCCGTTCCGGGATCCCTTTGTTTCTCATAAACTTATTGTTTCGAATTTTGAAAGTCAGAAGTTGATTTCCATTTAAATAAATACTTCAGTGATAAAAGTAATTTGGCGTTTCCTTTGAACATGACAAATAAGAGTAAAACAGTATTCAAATAAAAAAAAACCATTACGCACTTGGGCATAATTGGTCACTTACGGCCCGCAGAACCTACGTGTAATAACACCATTTTCGAGCAAGTGTGATGAAACATATAATAAGGTCGCTTAGTATCCTGTAAATAAATCACATTTGACTTTTAAAGTAAAAAATCGACTTTACGAGGGTCACAACTTTGTTTTACATTTATGCTTTTACCACTAGTGACTCGTTTTTATTCCCTTGTTAAACAAATAAGTATTACAATAAACATTCGTTATCTCTTAAGGAAAATATACTGGATAGAGATAGATCATAGTCCATATTCTGACTTGAATTTAACCAAAGGGTCATTTATCGATCCTGACATTACTTTTCAACTGAGGATTTTCCGGGAAGTCAACTCTGTACAGTAACCTATATTTAGGTTTTTCTAATAGTTTCGATTTGGTTTCGATATTACTTACATTCGAAACGACTTGCAAAAAAAGAAAAAAAAACCGGTCAAGTGCGAGTCGGACCCGCGCACCGAGGGTTCCGTACAAACTCATAAGTAGATACATAGATAGTTCAAGAAAAACTGTATGGCTATTAGTTTAATAGAAGCAAATAAGTATGTGTTACGATTTTTGCAAATTTCTAAAAAATGGTGCAAGTTAGGAAAACCGTTATATATTTTCTATAATATTTAGGATGCCATTAATAATTGGTAATTATTACAGATTTTTCTGTTCAGTAACTTTGAAGATAATAGGGGGAGAATGGTATTTTTTTAACGTTTTTCATCATAAATCAAAAACTACTACTTTAAGAAAAAAAATAAAAACGGCATTTTAATCTACAAATCAAGCCCTTTCATTTGATACCCCACTCAATATAATAACTCTACTTTAAATTTTCAAAGTCCCATTTAAAAAAAAGTAAATAAGGTTCAAGATTTTTTTATGTCCAATAAGCTCGGGTTAGCTACTTTTAACACTATTCCAAATTTCAAATCGATAGCAGCATTAGTTCCTGAGATATCTAGCTGTGACAGACGGACAGACAGACGGACAAATAGACAGACGGACAAAATGGTGCGACTTTGTCTGTCTGTGTTTTTACCATTTTGGTACGGAACCCTAAAAATAGTAACACTTCAGTTAAAGTTGCGTGTAAATTTACCGATTGAAGTTATAGTATAGTATGAATAGGTGTACCTAATTAATAAATGTCATTAAAAATGTGCACGACTTTATGAATATGACTCCACGCGTTAGTTCGTAAAGAATACCAACAAAGTTATCAATAGGATAACTATAATTCTTATCAAAGTGAGTAGAAACAATATTAATTGTAGTTACGCTTTTGCTTATCCATCGAAGCCCAAATTAACTGCTTGAACACCAAGCACGTCTCATATGAGCAAAAGGTATTGTGCCTACAACGCCATTGTTGACTAAGTTGTTAGTACTGTGAGGTTTTTTAGGGTTCCGTACCAAAATGGTAAAAAAGGAACCCTTATGGTGCGACTCTGTCTGTCTGTCTGTCTGTCTGTCCGTCTGTCACAGCAAGATATCTCAGGATCTACTGATGCTATCGACTTGAAACTTGGAATAGTGTTAAAAGTTGCTGACTTGAGCCTATTGGATAGAAAAAAAATCTTACACCTTTTTTACTTTTTTTTTAAAGGGGTCCGTAATGGGATGTGGAAAAAGAAAAGTAGAGCTATTATATCGAGTGGGATATCAAATGAAAGGGCTTAGTTTGTAGATTCCAAAACCATTTTTGTTTTTTTTTTAATTTTGTTCTTTTTGATTTATGACCAAAAACGTTCAAAAAAATACCATTCCCCCCCTATTATCTTCGAAGTTACTGAACAGAAAAATTTGTAATAATTACCAATTATTAATATCATCCTAAATATTACAGGAAAAATAAAACGGTTTTGCTAAATTGCATCGTTTTTTAGAAATTTTGAAAAATCGTACACATACTTATTTGCTCCTATTAAGCTAACGGCCAGACAGTTTTTGTTGAACTATTCACGTATTTACTTATGAGTTTGTACGGAACCCTCGGTGAGCGAGTCCGACTCGCACTTGACCGGTTTTTATATCATGGTATGGTACAAACCTCACCGTCTTGAGTGACATACTGGCAGCCTTTGGAACTATCAAATATTCAAATATATTCGAATTCAGTCTGTTTCGCTCTAGGTAAGAGCGAATGTTCTCAGTCCTACGTTAGCCAGTGAACCGAGCACTTGAATAAAGAATAATCGAAGTATTGCCTTGTAAATTTTTGATGAAATGGGTGACGAATCATCTACATCTTCAATGGTTCGCGCCTTGGCCGCTTCCGGTTTGTCATGTGAAAATGCTCATGGATAGCATTGGAAAACCATGTCAGGTTGGACCAGTAAAAGATACAAGGCAATACTTCGATTATTCTTTATTCAAGTGCTCGGTTCACTGGCTAACATAGGACTGAGAACATTCGCTCTTACCTAGAGCGAAACAGACTGAATTCGAATATATTTGAATACTTGATAGTTCCAAAAGCTGCCAGTCTGTCACTCAAGACGGTGAGGTTTGTACCATGATATACAAACCTCACAGTACTTAGGTATATAAGTACAATTAAAGTGCTTCCAAGTAAAATCGTCCTCACTTTCCTGCAACATAAGGTTGCACGTGGGGCATGTAAGGTTATCAAAGTCAGGATTAATCAGAAGTATGGGATTCCCATTACGAGGGCGGCTTACTCATGCTTCTTTTTCAATCAACTTACTGTCAACCCACATATGTACAATACGTATTTAATGCCAGACAGCCTCTTAATTTTTTGGTTGGTTGTGGATTTTCCGGCTGTTCGCTTATCATGTGAATCATATGAGTCTTCTCACTGACCTATTTATCCACATACTCGTATTGCAATAAGAAAATTGTGTCGTTTCTATGGACAAATTACCAATTTAAAGCTTGTCAATAAGGACAATGCTAATTGTTTGTCATAATTTGAGCAATTCACGCGCGTCATTTTTAACCGACTTCCAAAAGAAGGACGGTTCTCAATTCGTCTGTATGTTTTTTATTTTTTTTATTTTTTTTTTTTTGTGTGTTTGTTCACCGATTACTTGAAGACGGCTGGACCGATTTGGAAAATTCCTTTTTTGTTTGAAAGGGTAGACTTTCGAGGTGGTCCCATTGCAACCAAGTCAGGATCTGATGATGGAATCTTGGAGAAATCGAGGGAACTCTTCAAATATTATAGGCACACATATAGCGATTTCGGTATTTTTCGTAATTTCTCGTCCATTTCTTATTAGCAACAAGTTTTTAGTGTTAACCGACTTCAAAACAAAGAGTAAATTTGTATCTAGGTTTCTTCACCGATTACTTGAAGACGGCTGAACCTATTTGGAAAATTCTTTTTTTGTTTAAAAGGGTATACCTCCAAGGTGGACTCATTGCAACCAAATCAGGATCTGATGATGGGATCTTGGAGAAATCGAGGGAACTCTTCAAATATCATAGGCACACATATGCGATTTTGGTATTTTTCTTACTTTCTCGTGCATTTCTTATTAGAAATAAGTTCCCAGTCTTAACCGACTTCAAAACAAAGAGCAATTTTTATGTAGGCTTGTTCCTCGGTTACTTGAAAACGTCTAGGCCAATTTGGAATTTATCCAGCCAACATTTTTCCAGCGCCACTAAAAATTTAAAAATAAAGTAAATTTTTAAAACAAAAAATAAAAACCGACTTCCAAAAACTTAAACTAAAAACCAAAAAATAATATGTTAATTACCCCAAAGAAATGGATAATCAACGATTCATATACAGATATTTATACTTTTTAACCTGTTATTTTTGAAGTCGGTGCCAGCTAAGGAGCTCAACACAGCCAGCATTACGTGGCAGGCACCAACTTCAAAAATAACAGGTTAAAAAGTATAAATATCTGTATATGAATCGTTGATTATCCATTTCTTTGGGGTAATTAACATATTATTTTTTGGTTTTTAGTTTAAGTTTTTGGAAGTCGGTTTTTATTTTTTGTTTTAAAAATTTATCGTAGACATATTAGATTATTGTCGGAGTTCCTGCAGATTTTAATGAAAGTCCAAATTATTTTTTAGAAGTGTACCATGCTGCTCGATATAAAACTAAAATCTCAGGGAACTTGTCCAGGAAAGTGACGCATAAGTAATTAAGCTTCAAGATTATTCGCCTTCACCTTCGCTTTGGCATAGGTAATCCACCACCCCATAAAACACACCAACTACGCACTTTACTCTTTAAAGTTAACGGTACATGCACTAATTATGAGCGCTTTTTCCGATAGATTTGGTAATGTCACATGCTTTAAACAATTTTACTTACACACATATCATAAACCCTGTTTTGTTAACAACCATATAAAGATTTTGAACTGTTTTGTTATGTTAGAATAAATTTCTTATCTGTGAATAGGTATGTTATTATTGCTTCCTAATAAAATCGAATTAAAAAATTAACATTAATATTTCTATCATCTCTGAAAAACCAAGCAATTTGTTTTGACCGCTATTCTATATAATAAGTATTTCTAATATCCGTCGAAATGACGTTTTATTCGAAACGAAAAGTCAATTGCAAACAATTTTGACTAATCTCGCACGCTACTTGATATCGATCGATCTGTTAGGTGAGGCCGATTCTAGTTTGTCTTTGAATTAAAAAAAACTACGGTGGCGTTACATGCGGGAAAAAAGTTTTTACTTACAGCCAGTTGAAATTTTAATTTGCGGTTTTTGAACACATCATAGAGTGCTATAACATTAGTGTAGATAATCCGCATACACTGGATTATCTATAACTGTGCATAATTAAGCCTTAAAACACTCGTGTGATGTTATTATGAACCCACAATCGTAAGGTTAATGCCTTACGCTATGTAACAGTCACATAAACTACTATTATGATTTTAATCAAGTGCTTGGTGTATGGTGTATTGTTCTCATAGGACATTTCATAGGATCTAGATGTTTTCATAATCTTAGGCAACAATAATATTTAAGGCAACCAAACATGACAAAAAAAAACATTTACCCCATTGTTTATTCAATTTTCTTTTTATTATCTCATCTTTTAGCAACAATAGAAAAATCCATATTTTGTGAAAATTTCAAGTGTCTATCTATTACGGTCCAAAAGATACAGTCCTGTGACTGACCAACACAAACACGTTTCTTATATGGGGTACCCCCTTTTATTTTTCATTTTATTTTGTTTTCATTCTTTTTGTTATAGCAGCAACAGAAATACACATTCTGTGAAAGTTTTAATCTCCACTTATTACGGTCCAAAAGCTAAGCCTGTGACGGACGGACAGACGGACACCGGAGGCTTAGTAATAGGGTTCCGTTGGCACCCTTTGGGTACGGAACCCTAAAAAGCTAGAGCCCTGTGACGGAAGGACAGACTGACCGCGTAGGCTTAGTAATAGGGTTCCGTTGGAACCCTTTAGGTACGGAACCCTAAAAATAGCCCTAATCTAGGGCCACACTTAGCTAATTTGAAATATGTCAACGTGTCCCTACCTACAAACGTAGGCTGGGCGAAGTTCCTACCTCGCGATGAGGGAATGTTTCAGTCATTCGGGTACCTTCCTTGGATTACATATAATTTTAATCGGCTTGACTACACGGATGGTTTTTGGGTATTTCCAAAACTTTTTATAATTAAACGTGGCTCTGTAGGATGTCCTTTAAAATATTCATCTTAACTACAACACGCTACACCTGTGTATTACTAGATACCGCCCTGCATCTTCATACCTACGCATGATCTCCGAACTTTCATACATCTTAACTTAACTTTTATACCCCTTTTTAATCCTTTAGTGCCAGACTTCTAAAAATGCTTTCAAGGTGCCCTTCCTCCATTCCTTTAAAATGATGTATTTTCAATTTCATCCTACTATCTTGCTTTAGACACGGAATAACTGTTTTATGTGTATTAATTGATAAAATGCTGCGTATACTTCGACTTGGTTGTAGCAGATAAGGGAAAAGGGTCAATTGTAGAAAAAAAATACCTTTTACTTTTTTTGTCTGATCATGGTGTGTCTTATACCATTTTACTCAGAATCATGAGCGCAATTCATTTATGAAATAAAAAAGTTGTCCAAAGTATTCCCACTTTTCCGTACAAATTTGGAATCTCAGATTCGTTACGCCCGAACTAAATATGGGGAAATATCTTAACGAAACTGATAAAAAAAACTCAGTTTCGTTACGATTTTCCCCTATATTTTTTAGTTTGGGCGTAACGAAACTGAGATTCAAAATTTGTACGGAAAGGTTGGGACAACTTTTTAGGTAAAATGTAATTTTTTTCTGCAATTAACCCTTTAACGCCATCGTTCAGGAAGGTGAAATAAATCAGATAAAAAGTATCCTGTGTATTAACCGGTGTCATAATCTATCTGTGTACCAATTTTTAGGCAAATCGATTAGGTAGCTTTTGTGTGATGCTCGAACAAACATGAAATACCATGGTTGTATTATATGTATAGAACCCTGAAGTGAAAGGCAATCTATACGCCTCGTTTTCGGTTAGTGGAAATGATATAGCATGCAATCACGCCCAGTTCGCCAGCCTGGCGCGGTTCGTTTCATTGTATTTGCTGGTCTCGTTTTGTAATTTAATTACCCTTTGGCCTAAGCGAGCACGTCAATTATGCATCGTTCGCCTTAACGAGCTTCTCGGCTACTGGCCTGTACTTATAAAAGGATTTTATACGGATGTTTTTTCTTTACCGCCGCAGTTTACAAAGAATGAGTTACAAAATAGCCTATGCATGATATGCAATCTGACAGATGCCGGATTTACAGTATGGGAGGCAAGGGCGAAAATTTCATCTTAATTCCTCATGAAAATGCTCTGTTTCTCCCTTATTTCGGTCTACTTCCAGTCACAAATCTCAACGTCTGGCACCTCGGAGTGGTTGCGTTTGCCCAGGAGAGACCCGTAAACTTGCAAAAAAATTTGGAAAAATATCTTATCGCTCAAGGATAGTTTTGGATTTAATCTATAGTTTTTTATGCTGATAATTTCGAGATAACATTGCCAGAACTAAATTGCTAAATACCTGCCAGACGGTCCTGAAGTTGCAAGATTAGGGTCAACATTTATCTTATGGCCTCAAGGCTGATTCTTGCATATGTTGTTGTATTATCCCCAAAACATACCCTATCCAAAATGACAGAACATTAGGACGTTGCTCTCAGCCCACAGACGAGGTCAAAGTTGTAGGTCTCAGGTACTAAACATATGAAAAATGGTAGATTTATATGTGTTATCTCCAAGTACCTACTCTATTTCTCCATTCTTTACGTGTACTCTGAGACTGAGACACAATTTTGACCTCGTCTACTTTCGGCTAAATTATCAGATCAACTCCATGTTATAAAAATATATACGTAACTATCCTTGTAAAATGTAGCTTAATCGGAAACCGGGAATTGGGTGAAATTTAAGATTTGATTACAAACAGACTTGTCTGTAATCAAATCTTATGATCCAGAAGAAGAAGTTTGTCTACAATCATATCTTAAATTGATACAAGTGCAAGATTTGATTACACACAGACAAACAAACAGACACCGGGACAGGTGAACCTAAACCTTGTAAAATCATTTACTTATTTTGTATTTAAAAATCCACAACAAACTATCTAATAAATAGGTACTTAAATACGAGTATCACAGTTAGTCAAAACTAAATATACGTGAATAACATTAAATATCCAAAAACTAATATAAAAAGAGATCCAATGATCTACAAAGACATACAAGAAAAGTAATCCCTCTGTTGTGAAATCTGAACGCATCTTTAATATCAGATTGAAGTTTTGTATCTATGGTTGTAAGGCCGGCTTTACACCTGTAAGTTTTACTTACGTAAGTAAGGACGCAGCTATACGTTAGACTGAGATAGCTAACTGACTATCTCAGTCTAACGTATAGCTGCGTCCTTACTTACGTAAGTAAAACTTACAGGTGTAAAGCCAGCCTAAGTCAGAAGTCTGGCAACTTTTGTCACTGGCCAAAATGTCGTCGCTGTAAACCAGTCGCTTAAAACATGTAATAATCACTTTTAATTGAAATACACAGTTTAACCAAAACCATGGTTTGAATATGCAGTAAAAAGCCCCGGCAGATCCCTCTCCACAACACCCTCTATACATAGCTCAGCCTCTGGCATGGTCCCCATTATGCTGGCGGGATCACCTCCGCAAGGGTAATTTTATCGCGATTAGGTATCCGCCAGTTTTGGGGCGATGATTTTGTAGATACGCCAACAGTGCAAGGTGTCAACTAAAGTAGGTACATCATTATATTATTATAATATCGTGAAGGTCTCCCTACATCTACCAAAGTGGAATCGGCTTGCATAGACATAAAACTTTTTTGAACCGACATTAGCCGATTCCACTCGGTAGATGTGGTGTCTCAGGATATTTCAGCGCCTACGTTTGACGGGCATACTTAATGCTAGTCATTTTACGTAACTCTCTGGATGAATCCCTTAAAATAGTGCTGTGATTAAATAAAACATAACTCAGTTTAGTCTACCTTTAATTGTAATTTTGGTATATTTAGCTAAAACCACAAAAGTTATACCTGAAATATACCGCCACTACTCTAATTAAATATGTACTGTAGTCCTGGTAAAACACGTAGCACATCCCAAACCAGATTATAATCAATGACAGTTCCATAAACTATGCATTTATTTTATATAGTCTCATTCAAAATTGACGCGGAAATAGGTGAGGAAAAATAGAGGATGGTTGCATTGGTTGTAGGATGAGGAGACATACGCAAGCCAGGCGCCGTCGCACGACCATGCGACCGTTTGGCGCCGCCCCTACGCCGATAACCCCGGAACGTTGACCCCTTCACATTAGTGTTTACTAAACGCACTTACATGCTTCGCACCCGTTGTGTATACCCGCTTTAGACACACTATAGTCAATAGACCACATTAAAATCACAATAAATCAGCATAGGACAATTCCTAATACATTCAAAGACAAATAAGCTGCAGCTAGAGCCGCGGTATTTTAAGTTCAGGGTTCAGAATAGGGTGCCAAATATCACTTCCGCATATCATTTGTTTATGTCAGGTTAATAAGATTCAACACGAATATTTGAAACTATTCATGTAATTCAATTGTTAAATATCCCATTGTAGTGTCAGCAACAGAAATCTATTACTATATTTTTTTACTAAAGAACGAGGGCTTGGGTCAGAGCGATAAAAAAAAGTTATTTTTGTCGCAAGAATTATTTTTACCCTCGACAATTGAGCCCGGTGACGTTCACTGATATGCACTTGCTGTTTATCTAATTTACAGTTGACGGATTAAGTGTATTCACGTTATTATAATAAATTAAACATGTCTGTGGTCATATATAGATAGCTGTAGGTCATCATACAGATACCGATGGCTAGACGTTCGATACTTACCTTTGCTTATCTATACAAGTACTCCTGACCAGGACATCCTAATAATCTTTACTTTCTGTTGGAATTTGTAATAAGTACACACCGGAACATAGTGGATATTGTATAAGAAATAAGAATTTCGAATGGAATCATAATTAGATGATGATTTGGGTAAATTAACTTTAGTTTGCAGCTTTTCGAGTTCAAATTTCGAATGGAATCATCGATGATGATAAGGGTAAATAAACTTTGATTTGCAGCTTTTCGAGTTCAAAGCATCGCAACTGATAGCTCCTATCACGAAATGTCTGTATAATTGCTTTAACGAGTATATATTAAATAGCTACATATCATTTGCAAATAAAAGGACGATTGGTTACTTAATTATACGATTTCATTCCATTATTACGAGTATAATAGTACCAGTAGGTATTACTTTTAATTAGAATAAACAATGTAACCTGCCAAAGGTCCACTTCACTTACCGCAGGTATTTCCAAAATGGCAGCAATAATTATGTTTTAACGTCACCACAATACATTTTAAGCATTTCGGTGCTATTAACCACTTATTTATTTAATCTTTCCATATATGTAATTATAACAAACTTGTTTAAATCAGTGGACGGAGTGGGCAAGCCGGGCAACATTGTTTGCGGTAGTGAAATAAGTTCAATGTTTATATTTTGTTTCGGCGTAATCTGGTAAAAAGTATCCTATGTGTTAACCGGGTTCATAATCAACCTGTACAGCGTGATGGACGCACAAACAAACAAACCGACAAACAGACCAAAAACTATTTACCTATTTACTAGTGATCGGAACATGTTTTTTCCGAAAACGAAACCGAAACCGATCGGTTTTGGCTCTAGTTTCGGCTGAACCCGAAACCAAAACATTTATGCGTGTTAAAATTATTGAATAGTGGGACATTATTTCTAGACATATGAACAAGGAAACACCTATAATTGGGTACTTGACTGTAACTGAAATTAGTAAAAGTTTTATAAGATCCTGTTAAAATAAGCAAAATACGGAAATAAATGTTAAAGCTTTAAGTTTGATACCTCGTTGGCTTAATATTACAGGGTTCTATGTTACATTTTTAGAGTATTTAAAATTAGACTTAACGTCGCTATGACAATGTTCAAATTTCAATTAATTATTATAAGTGAAACATAGAACCCTGTTTGAGTCAGCGACCTAACGTGTAACTTTTTTTATGAGCCTACAAAGCTAGGTCGGAAATTCCATTTTAAAGCAAGTAAATATTAATACTTTTGAATAAAAACTATTAACACAATTGAATAACACATAAAATGTAGGTATGGTTACTTTTGTTATAAAACCGTTACGATGAACGCAAGTTTTAACATAGATTTCCGCAAAGTATGTATCATGTCGTCACATTATAGTAAGCTTTAGTATGAAGCGTTTTTGGCACGTTTTTGGGAAATTCTAAAGATGTGATTTTGACATTGTTGTATCTCAGTGAGTTTTATGATAACTGCAATAGTAGCGCCTCTATTAAGCACATTTCGATGAACACTTTTCCGACACACACAGACGGTTGCCCTTACCTTTACCCGGTAGGTATACTCGAACGAAAGACTAAAATAGTTACGTACACAATGTTGTAAGTTTCGGCGCGGCCGACCGAATGGTTCGGCAGTTTTTTACGCCGACACCCGTCGAAACAGAAACTACGGTTGGACTACTAATATTAAACACCCCAACTATTCATTTTTAAATATGTTTAAAGTATATTTTCGAAAATTTGTAAAAATATTGCCTTTGGGACAATTGCATAACTTCATTAACTAAATAAAACAATAACAAAGCCTAATTGTTTTGTAAATATGCTAAAATGCGATAAAAGTTTATACGGTTGGTTAATTATGAGCAATGCAACGACATTAAAAGATACGTGATACAACGACTTTAAGGGCCTTATCACACTGGCGCATTGCGCGCGAGTTGCGAGCTTGTTTTCATACAAAACTTGTTGCGGCGAGCTCGCGGTGAGTTCGGCGCGATCGAAATGTGCAGGGACCGTAGGCACTTTTCGTACCCATCGGCACGAAAAGTACGTAGTAAGTAGACCGTAGGTACTTTTCGTGCCGATGACAGGCAAATGACGTCAACCTACATACAGGCTGATTTAGTTAAGGTTTTGTATTGTTTTACCGTTACCGTAAATTACCGGTATTGTTTAAGTTATGAATTATTATTTTTTTACTTTCGTTGATTGGTGTCAGTGGTAGAAGACATTTTGTAAGTAAAAATGTATACTTCTGTTTTTTCTTTATTTTAACGGAAAGTTGGAAATATTAGTCGGATATGCGATTTGGCACTTCAAAAAGCGTTTCTGATTTATTTTCCAATTTACCGTTTCAATAAATAAGATAACACAGGCAGACACATCTTGATTTATAAAATGGCTTCTACCATTGACACCAACTAATGAAAGTAGTGATAATATTAATTCGTAGCTTTTACGATACCGGTAATTTCCGGTAACGACAAATCCATCTAAAACCTAAAGTGAATCATGCTGTATGTAGCTTGACGTCATTTTTACGTCATTGGCACGAAAAGTACGGTCCTGGAAATGTGTATGAAAACATGCGCGCAACTCGCTCGCAAATCGCCAGTGTGATAAGGCCCTAAGTTAATTAATCCTATAAAATAAATGTCGAGATAGCAGCGGAGTTACCCCCTTTTAAGGACAAGCTAGTTTCAACTATGGCTTGAAACATAGTTTTTCAACCTTTGTCGTAGTTATTGACCGAGCGAGCGAAGCGTCTCTGTTTCAGCATGGTCCGGCGGATGTCTGACTGTTCTCTACAGGTCGCATTTGTCAACCGATTCTCATGAAATTTTGTGAGCAGGTTAAATAATAATTTAGCGTTTTAAACGATTTTTAAAAGATCAAATACTATAAATAAGGAGATGATTTGATGTTTGAGTAAAATGACGTCATTTAACTTTTTTTGCTAGAAACTTCATAGCTACTATCTGTGCGTTCTGTCAGGAAGCTTTTGTCGATTCAGTTTTTGGAAATTATTCAAAAGTAGTAGACCCGCTCGTTTAATAAGTCAAATGTCTCTTTTTTGCTTCGACTTAGGCTGGTTAAAAGTATCTTATGTGTTAACCGGGGTCATAATCTACCTCTGTACCGAATTTCATGAAAAACGGTTCGGTAGTTTTAGTTAACAAACAAAAAAAAATTCAAAACTGTTTATTTACGTTTTATTACCTATTTTTAACACTTCCCAGTTATTTAAAAAAAACTTTCATTCAAGTTTTTCAAGTAGAGTCAAATCAAGTGTATAAAACGCTACATGTAAAAAGACGCAAGTCTCGCAACACAGTTCTTCTACAACAAAAAAGTTTTGTGATGTAATGTTAAACCAAGTCAGTTCAGTACCGGGAGGGGGTCCACAGACCTCGATTTCCACCGACTTGCTTATTATTTAACCGGGGAGGAACAATTTATACATATAAATGCTCAAAAATATGTCCGAATACACCTTATTCAGTGGCAATAAGAGCTTCGTACTATATTTATGAAACGATGTATTCGATACGTGCACTTGACTGTACAAATACAGTCTGTCTACGATTATATTATATGTCAATATGTGATCGCAGAGCCATGGGAAATGACAAACCCGCGAGGTAAAGCCAACAGGGCAACTAGTTTATTATGTTAGAAATGTTCTATTCTTGGTTACCTACTGAGGTTTCGCAACCCTCCAGGGCGTCGCGCAAGCAGTGCTGAAAAATACTGCCTTAGACTCACCACATCGTTTAAGCCGATTCTAATTAAACGCAGTATATTTTTAGTATGTCTAGAATTGTGTTATATGTACAGTCGAGTTCATCATTATCTGAGCAAAGAACGGATCAAAAATATCTGATATGTTCTTATGCTTCTGACTATAGGGTTTTGTTTAGATGTTTTTGGTCCAATCTTTGCTCAGATAATGATGAACTCGACTGTACAGTTATAGAAAACATATTGGACAAATGTTTTTATTTTCTCAATTTACCAGATAATTATGAAGATGTAGCGTTAGGGTAGGGCGCGGTGGGGCGACCGGCCAGGGCACCGGATATAAAGGGGCGCCGGAGGCGCCCCGTTATATCGCTCATTTGAACGAAGCCTAAGTACGTACTTACTCATAAATTCCCAAAATATTGAAATCTCGCCTAGGGCGCTTGTAGTGCTAAATAAAACCGGCCCTGCTTCAAACGTTGCGCGTGAAGTCACGACATGCACGACATTTTTAGTTTTTACCACGTCCAGACGTCACGCTTTATCTGTGTAATTTTTTGTTTGATTGACAAAAAAATATACCTCCAATACTTTTGATAATCTAATTGACGGACAAATTGATGGGATGTTTACAAAAACAACATACCTATTTGTTAGTTAATAGGTATGTTGTTTTTGTAATATAGGCTAAATTAAATGTTCGCCTATAAGTGTCATGTCAACCAGTCTAGTCAGTTATGTTGTTTTTGTACATCCCTTCAATTATAATAAATACTTTTTTACCCAGGAAACATCCCTATTCTAGGCCTTTTTTTACACTTAATTATTCTATAAATTTTATGTGGTCCCGCCTCAATAGGAGAAAAAAATCTGTCCTAATATTTTTTATTCCCATGCCCATGCCGTTACTTTTCCCTGTACACTTGTAAGGCTGTAACGGAACGGAGGAACGAAATTTGTATGAACATTTTGGGACAGTTTTTTTCATCTATCAGAGTCGATAGTACTCGTGTTTCTGATTGGGAATCACATAAAATTTATCAAATTTCAAAAATTAAGTGTTTGGTAACACTTTAAAAAAATGCCCTCTAATGTGGAAACCACTTTTTTTCAGTGAGCTGCAAGAGAACGTGTTCACAAAACTGGACCTGGTTGACTACTTCAGCGTCGCAGACAACGCGCTCGCGGAGATACCGCGGCACGTCGTGCGGCATCTGCCGCACGTCAAGACCCTGGACCTGTGCCGCAACAAGATCACCAAGCTCACGGAGGACGATTTCAAAGTAAAAACCCTCTTTTTTACTTAAAGCCGTATCACACTTGCGATTTGCGGGCGAGTTTCCGTACAAAACCAGTCGCGGCGAGTTCGCTTCTAAGTTAGAAGCGAAGTTCCATACACAAGTGGCCCGCGAACACGCCGCGCGTTTGCCGCGACTGGTTTTGTGTGGAAACTCGCCTGAAGCGCGCCCGCAAATCGCAAGGCCCTTTATACTGGTATGTTACACGCAAACTAGACTCGGAAAATAAGCACGTTTTTACTTTGAAAAACCCGGCAAAGGTACAAAAAATAACGCGCATTAAAATAAATAAATCGGCCATTTTGATTTTTTTTACGAATTTCACTTACCCAGCGATTGGATCGATTGTGTTAGGTATAATATGAATACATATGTGGTTTCCAAGTAACCAGTGCTTTTACATTTAATAAACCAGCGACACTTGCGCCATCGAGGCGAATCTAATATTGTATAATTTATTTAAATCGGTGTGACGTTGAGTACTTACGAGCAGACATAGGAACGGACATACATACATTCGTACTTACTAGTTGAGCAAACGAGAAAGAATAACTTACATCAAAGAAGATAGACAAACTATCATGCTAACTTACTTACACAAAGAAAAGGCCAAGTTTTACTATTATTTATTAGTATTTAATATTTGCTTGTATCAATATTTTGTTGAAAATGTTTGTCCCGCAGTCCCGCAAATCCCGCGGGATCCCGCGCTCGTAATCCCGCTATGAGCGGGACTGAAAAAAGGCGCGGGATTCCGGAATACCGGGATTGGAAGCCCTATGGCAAGCGCATACATCAACTTGAGTACTTACAAAACTAACGTAAAAAAAGTAAAACCTAAGCATTTTTGCGATATATTACATTCTCGTAACGTTTTATGCAATCCCGGAATCCCGGAACTTATATTATTCAAAAATATATTTTTAAGAAGCCGACTCCACACTTGCTTAGTTTTTTCCGGGAATTCGCCAACTTTAGGTAAATAGGCGCAGGAATATCCGATGCCTGATAATGATTAATAAGTGCGATTTTGCTACGCAAAATATGTAATAGGGGCACTTTTCAAGAAAACGTGTTTTAGTTCTGAAGTGAGTAACGGTTAAAAGTAATCCAAGAGTAAATAATTATGCATGAATGTAATAAAAAGATCTCGTTTAACTAATAAAATAGTTTTCAAGATCATAAAATATTTATTGATTTAAAAAAAATACTATTTTTTTTTATTCAACTGCCGTGCCGGTAGAGCCCTGAAAGTGTAGAGCTAAAAAAATTTCTTTATTTTCCCCTAATTATGGATAAAATCAAGCAACTTTTCAGTGCTATTGCATTACGATACATAGGTATTAAGAAAATCCCAAAATTCGGGACACCCTAGTGCAGGGCCCACGCCATGTACGCGACCTCGGCGGTGAGGTGCCGGCCGAGCCCCACGGCGTGCTCTTATTAGTTAATTTGTGGTAATTACAACACTAGTGCGGTAATGTAAAGTAAACAGCAAACGAAATAAGAACCACTTTATGAGCAAGTGTGTTGAAAATGTCATTTCCACTTGTCCCAAGTAGAGTCCGACCGAAATTTCGGTTTCGGTTTCGGCCTAGTTTCGCCAAAAAAACGGGTCAAAGTCAAATGTTTTTTTGTAAACATAGGTTTGTAGGTGTTACATTGAAATTGTTATAATTATGTATCACTATGTTTCGCCACAGGGCATACAAATATTTTGAGTCAGGATGGTGCATGCATAATAATATTAATACACGTAAACTATGTCTAAAAATTAAGTTAGAAATTTAAACTACAGATTAAGTTATAACATTAAATTAAAATGAGGTCGGTGCCAGCCTTAGTACATAGGTACTCATGTAAATATTTCTTTTAAACTAAGGATGGCACTGGCCTCAAAAAAAGTTACCATTAAACCTTTGTTTTTTTAACCTTATTTGGAGTCGGTTTAATTTTTTAAATTACTTTTTATGTCCTTCCTCAACAGTTTCAAGGTAATATTAGTGGCCAAAATTTACTATTTGATGACAATTTTAGCTACATTTTGACGATGAATTAATGTGGGATGAGTTATATTTTAGGCGTACTGAGTTAAAAAATTAGAAGCTAAATAGCATATCTTTTTTGATGGCATATATTAAGATTTTAGATGTCTACTGCTTGAATGCATGTTACAAGTTTAGATGCTAAAACATAACCACCATGCTGAGTTGTATTTAGAGTGGCCTACATAGAAGATAACTAGTGGCTAAGATAGTATAATTCAGACGCTCGGTAATTGTGGCTGACTTAGCAATTTAGATGACAATGTAGATTTTTAGAGGCGAATAATGCTATTAAAAAGAAGTATGTTTAATTAGCACCCATTAATAATTGATTGAATGTCGCGGGAGCTAGTAGGTCTCATGAATATAGGATTGGCTGATTTAAATGTCATAGTAGTATTATTTTTAAGGTTCGTAGAGTGAGGGTTTCCATCAGTGTTTTTGAAGATGCTGTTAGAAGTGGCTTGATTTACAAAATGTTCATTGAATTGTTGTGCGATGTTTTTCGTGTCGTTTATTTTGTTGACCGTCATATTTTATTTGTGTAATGTTATCTCTCATATGAGTCGTTTTAGTATTTTTTTTAATATTCCATGTGGCTTTACATTTATTCACTGAATTCTTAATATAATAATCGTTTTGGGATTTTTGCGTTAGTAATATTATTTTTTTAAGTCTTTTGGAATAGCTTTTAAAGTAGTTTTTCGCTTGAATGTTTGGTGATAGTATATATTTCCAAAGCAAATCTCGTTTCTTTCTGCAACATTTTTTTATACCGTTTGTGATCCAGTTCGGTTTTTTAAACGCGGATATTTTTAGGGTTCCGTAGCCAAAATGGCAAAAGCGGAACCCTTATAGTTTCGTCATGTCCGTCCGTCTGTCTGTCTGTCTGTCCGTATGTCACAGGCATTTTACTCAAAAACTACATGATGGATATTGATGAAATTTGGAATATAGGTGTATTTTATGAGCCGCTACTTAGTTTGGTATATAAATGATTAAAATAAATATTTTTAGGGGGGGCACCCCGATACATGTTAAAGACAGTAAAAAATTTTTTTTCACCAAATATCAACGTGTGGTACATAGTTCGACAGCTCTTCAGAAAACACTATAAGGTTCCTAAGTAATGTTTTTGATTAAGTGAATGTATTTGGAAATAATCGCTCCGAAAGTTGTGTAAATTGTGTCCCCCCCCCCCTCTATTTTCTAAAAAGTGCGTCCGAAAAATATGAAAAAAATCACGAAGGTAACGCTTAATTAATACTTTCAACGAAAATTGTTTTCAACAAGATCGAATGTACAGTTTTTGAGT
Source organism: Eudemis profundana (assembly GCA_947034925.1). NCBI lineage: Eukaryota > Metazoa > Arthropoda > Insecta > Lepidoptera > Tortricidae > Eudemis > Eudemis profundana. The sequence continues at coordinate 38,077,809 of OX344794.1, forward strand.
TATTGCCGATAAACTGCGCTTCTCAACAAAAGGACGTAATTGCTATGAAGATACGCTCTTTTGTTGTTGTACTTTTTTTACATCGTATTTTTAATTTTAACCTTATAGTTACGGCTATGGAACCCTACACTGAGCATGGTCCGACATGCTCTTGGCCAGTTTTTGATATTACAAAAGGAAAGCATAAATTGTAAAACAATTGAAATTGATTATTAAAACAGTTGAAAGCTTCGTCAGGGTTATTTTCTAAGTAGACATCATTGAAAGTAAGTTTTTGTAGACCGTTAACAAACTTTGTAATATTTTCTGTGTTGTAGTCTCTTTTCTTTACATACCAGAATGGCAGTATGCAGGTACGTTTGACTGGACATTTCAATATCTGTGCGGTGTGGTCAAGATCGACCACAAAGGTTTTTCCACCACGTATATTATGTAAAATGTTGTCAATACAAGTCTTACTTTCTAACCGGGTTGGCTTTGTTACTCCTATTCTTAGATTATAGCTAAGTATTAAGTTTTTGAAATTTACAGTGTGTCTCGATTTTTTTAATATGTCGATGTTGAAGTCCCCACAGACGATTACTTTTTTATTAGTATAACAATATTTGCCTAAAATTATATTTAGTTTATTAAAAAATATATCCATGTCACATTTTTTGGATTTTGGAATTCGGGTTTCGGCTTAGTTTTGGTTTCGGCTGCCATCCGGCCGAAACCGAAACTGAATTTGAGGGGATTCTTGCTGCGATCGGACAGTCTTTAATTCAAAAGGCACAGATAATTTATTTGAAATAAGGAAGGAGGAAAGGAGTTATAACATGTTAGAGCCTATCATTATCACACTAGCGATTTGCGAGCGAGCAGCGGGCGAATTAGAAGCGAAGCTCCATACAAATGTCGCTCGAGTTTGCCGCGACTAGTTTTGTATGGAAACTCGCCCGCAAATCGCAAGTGTCTTATAATGAAAGATTACTTACATCAGTGTTTTTCAAACTATTTCGTGGCACAACCCCTAAATGATTATATCATTTAAAAGTGAAGACCGACTAATTTATGGTTGTAATTTTTTTTCTTTCCACGAAAACATGACCTTATATGGAAGTTTCGGTTTCGGTTTCGGTTTCGGCCGTGAAAACTAGTTTCGGTCGGACACTAGTCCCAAGTCTTCATCACGGGACAGGACTCGTGGGAAATGACATACTTTCCGCGCTTATATCAAAAAGTACTATTGATAATTAACATTAGTTCTTTTTTTTTATTCTGATTATTGTAAAATACCCTATTGTTTTAACTACCTTTGATAAATAAGTTTAAGCTTTGAAAACGCTTATCAGCACTCTGTAAACTTCTCATTTTACTTAATTTATGGTGTTAAAAACTGTTGGAGATAGGTATATTTATCATTGTTGATATTTATATCATGTATGACGCTAATTGCGCTTACGCATAAAACCCGAGAAAATACGATGCTAGTAGGCCGTAGTACTCTTTGCATAAGCATTTTGTCTGCTACCCACCTGCTGCTGTCTGGTATGAATGATCATTCATACCAATTCGGACCCCATATAAGAGCCTATGCTATGCTATGCACAAGGCGTCTTTTAAACTTTATTGTCTTTTCATATTTACACGCCGTCGACGCGCGTTTCGAAGTGCTGTCGCTTTTACACCCTAAAAATAAATAAAAAAATAGTGTGCATAAGCACTAAAAATAAATATTAGGGAAAGCATGGTATCATTTTATTTCTTAGGCGTCTTAGAAAAAAACAACATGATGTCTCTACTACTAGCCAACCCACTCGCTTCCCCGAACGAGATCATTGCTGATTTTTTCTGACCCTCATCTCATTGGAGCCTCGCAGAATTGGACGTAGTTAATCGAAAAGGATCCAATCCACAACACAGTTTTGTATGCAATTCCATATAAATCTGTCTTGTGGATTGGATCCTTTTCGCTTAACTACGTCCAATTAATGAACGCGCTTTCTCCATTGGGATGTTGACTACTGTTGAGTTTTTCAATATAAAGGAGCGTCCCCACTGAGAACATTATTTCGCGGGCAAGGAGCTTAAAATAAATAGCCGGACGGAGCCTCGCTAACAAAGAACTGAAGTATGTCTAATAAGCCGGCTACCTATGTGTGCGTGCTGCTCGCAATAGGAAAAAACTAGTTAATGTGTGCGTGCGGCTCGTAAGTGCAAGAAGCCGGCTTATTAAAAATTGCTTCAGTTCCCTGATGGTGAGGCTCCATCCGGCTATTTATTTTAAAGTCCTTATTCGCGAGCATTTGTAAACGTGCAATCGTGCCAGGAGGGGACTAAGCTAGTCGGAGGCCTAGGGCGGCGTAGTACTATAGGAGGCCCACAGTTAGCTTTTTGTTTTTTTTTATGGAGGGGGGAGGGGTCGCACAACCAAACGCTCGGCTCAACGTCCACACCACTCGAATATTCGACGCCAAATGCTACACGCGAATGTTCTCAGTGAGGACGCTCCTTAACATAAATAGTAGTATGGATTGGAAATAACTAAATTATCATAACATAGAGGAAATAAACAAAAAGTATACTAAGTTATAAAGTTGAGACCTGAAAGGTTTTGCAAATTATTGATATTTTTTTTATCATAAAACAAAAATAAAAGCTATTTTCAGAAAGCTTAAGTATTAACAATGAAAAAGAAAATTAATGGCAACTATGTGCTTAAACGCATTTTTTCGTGCTCAATATGACAAATTTCTTTCATACAAAATTAGTACAGCGACACACAGAATGACGTCACAGGCTCATAGTTGTTGTTATATAGATATTTTCTGCCCTCTGGCCGGAAAGCGTCACCTTGCCGGCCGCTACGCTAAAGGAAGTTGCCGCTTTCTGGCTCCGTCGAACAGAAAAATATTATACAAAGGCGTCGGTATGTAATATACTATTGTTCCTTACAAATAGTAGAATCGATTTACATCAGAGAAATCCGGTCCACATGCCTATTAATTTTACCCGACTGCGGCGAAGCCCAAACGGGGGTTATGTGTTTGACCTGTATGAATGTATGCATGCATATATGTAAGTACTAAGTTTGCCACACGAAGTAGCTGTAACAGTATCAATGAATTCAGTAATTTATTCGGTTTACTAAATACATTTAACTCTAAGGACAAGTTTGAAATATTTGTAATATGTAGTAGGTACAGGTAGAAAAATAATAGTTTTTTTAATTATCACAGTGTAAATAATATTTGGTCGTTCTGTAGATGGGAAATAACTTAGAATAGTATATTGCTATACTATAATAGGTAGGTATGTGTTTATGTTAGCCTAATTTCCGAAATCCCGGTAAATTTACTAACAAAACTAAAAAAATACCTACTCCGACGCCGAAGTTTAGGTAAATAGGCGCAGGAATATCCGATGCCTGAATACACATTATAGAGCAGTAAAAGGTCAACTAAATACGATGATGTAAATAAACCATATACATTAAAACAAAAATATAGAGAAAATTTGAGCGAAAGGAGCCCTAAAACCGCAAAATACCGAATTTCAGTGTCTCTAAAAATGTAGAAATATCGTGTGTTTTCCAACAAAATTCTACTTTTCCTTTGTGTTTTCATTACTTTATTCGGATAAATTTCAAACAAAAAAATATTTTATACTAGTTTATGTAATAAATTAAACTTGGCTTAAGTAATTCACGTTCTAATTTCATGGAACATTAAACGCCGGGAATCTAATATATCGTTTTTGTAAGAAAAACCTGGAAACTAACCTATGATTTCTTTTTAATGCAAGTGTATTGTATTTATAAATTAATAATATAATTGTCATTTAATGTGTTTTTTCGGAGTACTGAAAATGATAGCTAGATTTTTTTCTTTATTTTTCCCTAATTATGCATAACATTACACGACTTTTCAGTGCTATTGCATAACGATATTCAAATCAAATAATCCCGTATGACGGGACACCCTACCCTGCACTATATACCATACCCAGAGGTGTTGTATGATAACCCACAAAATAAATACAAAAACAGAAGTTTTAAATGATAAGTATGAGCGACCACGAGCCCTAGCCGTCAGGCGAGAGCTGTGCAACACACACAGCCTCGACTGTAATGACTCCCCCTTACTCCTTCTGACTGTAATGATGTATCCCGCTTGTATCATAATGTACTATTATGCCACACCTGGCCATAAAGTCCTCGATCGCATATTTACGTCCCTCGCTTGCAGCTCGGGCCGCAAACATCTGCGATCTCGGCCTTTCTTTGTATTACCACCCTAGTTGTGTAATGTACCTACTATTACATATTCCTATCGTCTTATATCTTGGCTAGGCCAAGCAATGCATTTTAATAAACGTTCATTTACCAAACGTTATTTTGCCAAAAGCCGTGAATAATAAATGAATACCTAGTGTGTCAAAATAATTAATTGTAAAATGAGGTTTTTTAAGTAAATAATTTGTGTAATGAACTATGTGTAAACGTAATGGGTTCGACTTGCGTTCGACGGGCGGCGTGGTGATGCCTAAATTACTATGTTATTTACTGAAGACCGTAATTGCTAATTTGCCAGAAACCACAAACAATTACGCAATTCTGTGATAACTTGATAAGATTATACGCAAAATTAAAACCCCTAATGATTAGGCATAAAAAATTACAAGTTCAAAATACCAGAGTACAAACTTAATCTGGGTTCTACAAACTTTTTACCCAAGTATCAAACACATTAAAATGATTGTAAATTTTATGACCAATACGACTGATAAGATCAAACCTTTTGACTGTAAAGGTTGCATTATCTTGATTTTAAGCCTCAGAAAAATAAAAAATCTTAGAATTGGCTGAATAGATCTTGTTTTGAGTGCTACAAACGGATAAACATTCAACAAAGTCTTGAAACTTATAACCCTCCTTTTGCGTCGACGCCCACGATGTTGGGGGGGGGGGCGCTGTCTTCTTTAACCAAATAACTTAGGTGAGCAGTTGAGCACTAGTAGAGGTGTGATAATGAATTACAGTCCATCTCTTAGACACTCTTTTTTCTCTCTCTCTCTGTCCTTCATCAAAATGGCAGAAAAACAGTTATTGTCTATAATTACAGGACATACAAGAACTCGAACACTTGCTGGTGCCAGACAACGAGATATCAAAAATCGAGCGGCATGCGTTGCCGAAAGCCCTGAAGCACGTCCACCTTGGCATCAACAACCTCAACACCTTGAATGGGGCGCTCAGGGACCTGGATGAGTTAGAGTGGATATTCATCAACGCTAACCACCTGAAAACCATCGAAAATGAACTGCCCATTGTGAGTTTTTTTTTATACATCCGTGACCTCTGATTGGCAGTGTACGTCCGGGAACATCCCCGTACCGGCCTGATGCCTGATAACCCGTACTCCCACCGGGCACTGCAAAAAAAAATAGGCGAACTGGTTTAACTACTCGAGGAATACCGAAAATATACTCAGTAGGTGTAGGTAGTAACCAAAATTTACTTGGTAATAACCAAAATTCTGCTAAATATGCTCGCTTTTTCGTTACTTGTGGCACCCAGTTTCTTGGTGATTTATGTTACCGGGCAGTACGAAGAGTTAACAAAACTTTTTTCAAGAGATATGGTAGTTGTTACTGACGTAAGAACTATGGATAACGTATTACTAGAAAAAAATCATCGTCAGCACGTACGTACGTCGTCGTACGTACGTCGCACTGATGGACACAGGCCTACTCTCATTAGTTATTACGTTTATTACATTGTGCCACCCTACTTTCATTAAACTCTTATTAGCCTAAGGTACAAGGGACTCACAGTACCTATAGTTTTATGTGCTAAGAGTAATATGGTATTAGGTACCTTATTGTTATTGGCATCGCAATACTCACAACACAATACTTAAGGGAAATAAGTATGTTGAAGTTATGTGATTTAAAAAGTTGTTAATCGAAAAATATAAAATTAACATGTGAAATCTTTCAGAGAAATAAAATATAAGCGATATTTCCAATTAGAAACTTACATGAAATTTAAATTGAAGTTAACTTCTTCGGAAGCTTGCAAGCTGCCCATCACTAATCGCAACATAATGTTAAATAAATCACTGCACTAAGGTACCTATTACGTGAACATTTTTTAAGATTTTGATGATACTACGAGTATTAAGTACGCTTCTAATAAATGAGTAAATATGTGCTCATAATTAAGTATGTTTTTTCACAGAAATCCAAAAGGATTTCCTTCATACACGCCGCACAAAACGAGCTGCAAAGTTTGCCCAAGGACTTGAGGCAAATGCCTTCACTGGACTCTTTGTTCTTCTACGACAATAACATCAAATTCTTGGACGGAGCTCTGCAAAAATCTCGAAAGCTGACAAAAATAGGGCTCTCCTTTAATAAAATTGAGAGTGTGAGTAAACAATAATCATAATTAACTATATTCTGATACACTTTTAATGTTTATTAATTTTCCAAGCAATATTTTGAAATGCTATGCTATTGTGTTTACAGTTAGCCGAAGACGAATTTGCGGAAGCGGAACTTTTGGCTTATCTCGACATTTCCTACAATCAAATAAAATCACTCAACGGTTCCCTAAGAAGCCTCAAATCATTACGCTATTTGAACTTAACACACAACTATTTGACAGAGTTCTCACTTCAAGAAATTAAAGGATTAAAAAAATTAGACGTAATTGATTTATCGCATAACAAAATAAATCATATCACGGGAAATATGGAGGTAATAATTGCATGTTATCTTGTGTATAGACATGTTCGTAAAACAGTATATTGAAAGAATGATGCGTTTTTCAGAATCTCGTAGACGTGGAAACACGAGTGTTGGAGTTACGCCTGGATCACAATTATCTTGTGAACCTGGGCGACGCCCTGATGGGGTTCCACGGCCTCATGAGATTGAACCTGAGCAATAACCAGCTGCAGCAGATATCGCCGGACGACCTCATCGGCCTAGAGGACTTAGAAGTACTCGATGTTTCGTTCAACCATCTCGCCACGCTCGAAGAAACATCAAAGGTTTGTGTTATTGAAGTGCTAAGCGAGCTACAGCGAAAGTGATCTCATTTCGTCCACGTGTACTTCTTATGTAATGAAATGTATTTTTCTGTCCACTTTCAGTCATTTTTGCCATCTCTTGGGGAGCTAATCGCGCACCACAATAACATCAGTGCCCTCGATAAAGACTTCCACGGGCTGCCATCATTGTGCATGGCGGATCTGTCGTACAACAAAATACGAGCCATCAATTATGATCTCGTTTCGAAAACGCGGTGTACCATTAACGGTGTACCCAGTAAGCTGAAGATATACCTTCAAGGTGAGCACCTAATATTTTATCCTTTTTGTTCTTATATTTCAGGACTATTTATTTTGCTAAGATTTCTTTGATCTGCAATAGCGAATTGCCGTGAAATATGTCATGTTCATGCATTAGCGATTAGATATTTTATGCCTGTTTTTGATTCGCTTTTTATTGCGACTTGTTTATTTTTTTATGCTTATTTTTTTGGTAACATATTGAATGTATTATGTCGCGCAATGGAGTTTAGAGTAAATATCTGCATACATTAAAGCAGCTCGCTGATTTAGGCTATTTTATCAATTTATAATTTAACATGTGATTTGATATTGTTTTCTCTTTAGTTGCCAGTACAGGACTACACGAAATTGATAAAATTAAAATGAAAAACAGTCCTAACCACCCTCTACATGAGATATTCCCTAGAATAACTAAATATACCAGATAGCCACTACTTAGTTATCCTAAATTATCAATATTTTGGTAATAACTCCAGTCGAAAGCATTTCTAAACATCTACTCTACGACATTTTAGACGTACCATAACTAATGATTTTTTTGTAAATGTGATTAAATAAAAAGAAATAATAGTCGAGAATTGTTATTTTGCAGACAACCCGGTGTTATGCGACGAACGAATGAACGAACTGGTGATGGTGTTGGAGAACTTAAACGCACGTGTGAGCGGCGTGTCGACGTGCCTGGCGCCGCAGACGGCGGCGCCGGTGCTCATGCGCGCGCTCAACGACGTGCCGCGCCAGGACACGCCCGTGATCGTGGTCGCGCACGTCGGCGCGCCCGTGCGCGCGCTGCACGAGGACGCGCGCCTGCTGCCGCCCGGCCCGCAGCTCACGTACCGGCGCGTCGGCGCTCTGATAGGCCACGTGATGCCGGAGCGCGAGGGCGGCCTGCCGGTGGTGGTGGAGCCGCCCGTGACGCTGCCGCCCACCACCAACGTCGTGGTCAAGTGGCCCGACGAGCGCGAGCGGCGCGACGACCGCGCCCACCCGCACCCGCTCGCGGAGCACCTGCGCCTGCGCGACCTCAACCCGCCGCAGTGAACCGCGCCGCCCGCGCCGGCGCTCGTCTCGCGACCCGAGGCCGTCGGGTGTTCAGTGCTACGCCCTAACGAAACGTACTGATACTCACCCCGACCCGATCCGGGCAGTGACTCTAACTCGGCCGAGTGCACAGATTATATAACTACCAAAAGTAGCTCCTTCCTACATTTTTAGATCTGAGATGTATATAAGTAGAAGTATTTTTAGAAACACTGATGATGCATTCTACTGATTTAGGTGTTTACATAGCGTCAAAAAGTGGTTGTAGTGTGCGAGCACGTAAGTAATAATAAGTGTAACAATATCGATACTGCCCGCAGGGTGACTCGCGGGGAGCTGTTGGTGAGTAGCGCCACGACGGGCGCCGGGCGCCTGGTGCTCCTGCCGTGCCGTGCTAGCACAACTGGCCGCGACTTCGTTTGTTGGGCGACAGAGCATGACCTATCACTTTCGCACAATATTGAGTAAAAAGGGATAGATAGTATTTAACTCGTAACAAAGAGTCGCATGGCGCAATTGTGCTAGAGGTACTCAGTGCTAAAAAATAACTCGCCAGATCTTGTGGGCCGAGTTCTTGTATTTCATTCACTTTCGGTGGACACCCGAAAGAGACTAGGTAGGGCTACATGTTACGCTCGTCGAAAAAAAGTATTACCGGGTGTCCTGTCGGGGAAAATGGATCTAGAGCGTAGTCAGACCTAGGGCATGACCCAAATTTGCTGTCGCATTTTTCTTGAGAATATTCAAGCAAACTAAAGAATATAAAGAAATAGGAGCAGTTTGTGTGGGATTATCTACCTTCATTTATAAAACAAATAAAACCTGTCAGCTCTAACGTTACAAAAAATCCAGAATTAGTTGTATAAGTAGACTTCAAGCAGAAAAGTCGGTGTAGAGGCTTGGTCAGGACAAAACTTATACCTCGTTACATTTTAGACTAGAATAAAAGAGTATCTAATCGCGATTAATTCATGAGGATCTTGCATTAAAATTTCCGCTATAATACTATTTTGCTTGTGCGATGTACTAAAATGTTGGTCCTGACTTAGAGCGCTTTTACATATAGGCGTTTTAGTCGCGCTATGCTTAGCAGCACTGCACAGCGAATCCCTTCATATTACAGCGGCTGCTCGGTCACGCTTCACAGTCGCGCTGCAGAACAACGTTTGACATCGGGGCCATTCAGCCCCATATTTAGAGATCCAGGGCCCCTACGCACTTGGTATTGAGAAGGCATGCCATGCTTTTGGGCTTATATGAAGGGCCCACCGTTGAGGCCTCTCTAGACTGGTCGGGCCCCAAGACCGGGGCCTTTTAGGCCTAGGGGGAAATCCGGCGCTGGGGTTAACACTGATCTAACGCGGCTATAGGCGACGTATACGCTACCACTAAGCTCGCAGCGCTGCAGTCCCGCTTTCGTCACGCGACAGCCGCGCTACTTAAATATGTATGGATATCCCGGGATCTTTGTATTTACAATACAAAAAATTCCGGGATTGGAAGTTCTAATCGATACCCAGCCGCGCTACTGCAGCGCGACTTAGAAGCGCTGCAGTCGCGCGACTGAATCGCCTATATATGTGAAAGATCTCTTATAGACGTTCCAGACTTATTTCAATAAACACAGCGCATATTTAAGTATTTAGTGTATAACATGGAGGGGAGGCCAACCCTAGATTATGTAGTGAGTTTATTTACATTAGGTCAGAAGTTAGCGCTAGTCGTAACTTGTATGCAAATCAGGGAGTATAAAGTCTAAATAGTTTTTCTTGATCGAGTGTGGGTACTTAAAGGCTAAACAGGAAACATTGTATGTATGTGTTGGTTGACTGTTCATTTATTATAGTTTGCAATTTGAAATGTTGATACAAGAACACAATCTATTTGTGTATTTACACAAAGATTGACCGTCTAACAACAAGGTCAAATATGTCATGAAAAGCATATTTCAGATAACATAAGGAACGGAACGGCACACTTAACGCAAAACTTGTCTTAGTCACATTTAAAATAAGAAACTGTTGCAGGTCGATTCACAAGAGCTGGCGCGGAGTTTGTATGCAGCCAGTGCCTATTTCATACTAAATCCGCGCCAGCTCTTGTGAATCGACCTGGTCCTACAATAAACACGTACAACAATACATTTTTGGCGTTATCAGTTAGATAGTCCCTATAGGTTATAGTTATATACGGGGGCTAGTTTTCAACAGGCCGTTAAATAAAATACGTCTATTTTACGTGATGTACAGTCAAGGGCGCCAATATGTATACACCACAAACTTTCAAAAATAAGTATACAGCTCTTATTATTATGGCAGTAAGGTACCTATATGTATACATATTTTGGAACTTTGTTTGGATATTTATCTTTGCCCTTGACTGTACCTTGGTGGTCTGTAGATATCTATATCTAGGCATGTTTTTGGACTAGTACATTTAAATTTTAACTAACGAATTAATTACGGTTGACCAAAGAGTACATACATTGTGTCTTTAGTAGTAAAAAAAAACAGATGACGATATATCTTCCAGTATGTGTATGTAGATACCAACTTCACTTCCATGTATGTGGTGTGGCTGGGAAACTATTAGTTAGGTTTCAAACTCTACGACTTAAAATTATCTAGTATAAAGTATAATTCCGAAGTAACGTCATTCATTCGTAACGTCCATTGCTACTTGGAGTTGTGCACTAAGGCTTCCAATCCGGGGATTTTTTGTACAGGTATTAGGTACCGAGATCCTGGTATTAGCCATACAAAACATCCCGCGATTGGAAGCTCTATTGTACACACAGCACAGCACTCAATCCGAGCTCAAGGAAATAGCATCCTGATTGTTCGCAGGTACGACTGTTTGTGCGACGTTATTTAAACATGGTATTAAGATTTCTCAGTACATTTACTGTTGAGTTCGAATGGAGTCCTGTGCAAGCCTACTTAGTGGTTATAAATTATCTTTAGATTGGAAGTGCATTTTCTAAAAATGGGCTCGTTACACAGCAACCAAAAATATCTACCATAGGACTTTCTAGGACATCCGTTATTCGTCTGCCCGTTTCATCCGGATGAAACGGGCAGACGAATAACGGATGAAACACTGCATTTGTTTAATGAATCGGCCAAGAAAAAAATGTGTAGGTAAGTTACTACCATCTGCTAGCATGTCGGAAAATTTCAAAATCACGAGGATTTTAGCACTAACTTCTATCATGCTGACCTCATGTAAGTTCACTAATAGGGCTTCCAAAGATCGATTTAAAACCAAAGATTTATTTGCCATATAATACAAGAGTTACGTATTTTAATGGATTAAATGTATAACAAACAGATTTAGCTACGTATACGATTTTATCATATGTATAATGTAAATTATGAGGTCTTTAAATACAATGATAGGGTACGGTAAAACGGTATTCAATAGTTATTGACAACGCAAAAATGCTCTTGAAATGGATAAGGTAATTTATGTAACAAATATTATTACTTAGTTTAAGCCTAAATATTTTATTAGTGTTATTTATATTTTCGATTAACAATAGGTTTAAGAAAGTGTTTACGACTCCGCTAACCCCAAATTGGTTTCTTGTGAATAGAGAAAACTCCCTACTCGTCAAGTATTCGAATACTTCGTACCTAGAATTATAACTTATTAATTGAAATAATAGAAATCGTGGTACGAAGCTCGCTGCTGCAAAAAAATATTATTATCATTGTATCTACTATTTGTTGTTTCGAATAAATAAAAGTTCCAAATGCTTAGTTTATTATCCTTTCCGTTCCCGACGGTAAATATTACGATTCCCACTTAGGCTATGCTTCTAAATGCGGTTAAGACTACTAGGTAGGTGGGTCAATCAACTTTTTGACCCACACAAGCTTGTCCGCAACTTTTAATTTTCGTTGTAAAATAACGACTACCTAATTTTCGTTGTAAATTCGTATATTTTTGGGACATTTTATAGTTTATCTCAACGGGACCAGGTCGACACTTTCCCAAATTGGCTACTATCATTAATTTGGTAGGTACTTCCCTAATTCGACACTTTCATTTATTCGCTTCTTTCCCTAACTCGACACTTTCTTGAATTGGGCACATGTCTTATTGGACACCTTCTTATTTCGACACTTTGGTACAGTTGATGACAAAACAAATTGTAATAAAACACAAAACAACTGAATTTATTTAAACTCAAAATAACACTTTGAATAACTAAAAGTACCCAAGTACATCAGATGTCTCCGTGCATGGCACGCGACGGTGACGGACCGTGCTAGTGGGCATAGTCTCATAGATTTCAAAACAAAGAATATTTATTTTGCCTGACACGTTTGTTGAACGGTCATGGTATGATACGTTGTAATGGACAAAGATTTTTAAGAGGTACCTAGATGGACAGTTTACAAAAAATCAGAACTCTATGATACTCCACGAAAGATTTAGAGCGGAACTGTACATGTTTACTAAATGCCAAAATAGGAAGGTGTCCAATAAGACAAAGTGCCCAATTCAAGAAAGTGTCGAGTTAGGGAAAGTAGCGAATGAATTAAAGTGTCGAATTAGGGGAAGTACCAAATTAACTATAGTAGCCAATTTGGGAAAGTGTTAACCTGTTCCCGGACCCGACATCAGGCGAAGAACTCACTGAAATCGCCCGTCGCCGCGGCGGGCGAGTCGCGACGTGACTACGCGAGTCGCCGGCGACATCGCAGGCGCGACTCGCTTTAACGAGCGATTCTTGCCGCGATTTTTTCTGAGTAGCTGCGATTCGCGGCGACTCGCAGCGATTTACGCGACAGTGTACCCCGCGATTTTTCTATACAAATCGATGATTCTAGATACAAAGTTGAAAATCGCTGAGTCGCGTGTCGCCGCGATTCGCGCTGCAGTGTGATATCCGCCTTCGAAAGAATAATCGCCGAGATGTCCACGGCCCAAGTCCGACGCACACAGCGGGCGTCACGCCGGCAGGTACGAACGCCTCGCGACATCAGCACACCGGCCGCGCGACCCTATTTGCCTTAGGATCCGAATATCCTGGATCAACTTCACTTCGACATGGTCGGGCTCAGCTAAGTTTCTTGTCGGAGTCTTCTTAGCTGGTCTAGGGGTAGCGAACCGACAACTGAAACTCCCAGTAGCTAGAACACACACCGTTTCAACCTCTCCCGCTTGTCCGTTGCATAGCAACCCGCTTGCTGGTCTGTAAACCCCCACCTGGTCAGGATTAATACCCAAGAGTCAGTAGGACTCGTAGGTCAAGCCAAGTACTAAAAAAAAATTCTCGATCTCGTATCTGACCCAATTTTAAGATAAAGTACCTATTAAATTTGTTGTTTTCTACTCAATAAATTATTTTTTTTTATCCCCGACCCAGAAAAGCTCTATATCTCACAAACGGCTAAACATTTAGCGAAATCTAGCTAAGAACAGACCAAGTCACTTTTCAAACAAAAAAACCGTATCGAAATCGGTCCAGTAGTTTTCCAGGAACATGGTACCACATACAAACACAAACAATCCCTAAGCCATATGCCACCTTTGTTTCGTCCGTCGTGGGTAAAAATATGGGGTTTTCCTGTCAAGTTATTCGGTTTGAGAAATTAAATTGACGATTTGGTACCTACTCCCATACCTGCAATTATAAAATCTCATATCGGTACCTAAAGCTTACAGGTTTACGCGAGATTTTTTTCCGCAACTGGAATATATTAGCTAAACTTATTAAAAATTAAATGTAATTACTAAACTGGGTGTAGGAATATGAAGCAAACGGTAAAACTTTAAGTAAGAGAATAATTAATGTGTAAAACTTTTATTGTAACACCAAATAAATACACAACTTTCGTGTTACATATTATAGTGCTTATGTAGTCGTATATTTTACGAATTAAGAGGCCTTAGACGTCTGAAACGCTAATCCATTTAAGCTATTTACTAAGGCTTCCAATCCCGGGATTTTATGTATGACCTATACCGGGATCCCGGTTGGCCATACAAAAAATCCCGGGATTGGAAGCCCTACTATTTACTCTATAATCTAAAGCTGCGAACACAACAAGCCAACGAACGCCAACGAATGGGTTTCGCCGGCCTTTGTTGGCCCTGTCTCGACGACTTAGCAAACGCCAACGACCGTTCCATAATCGTTCGTTAGCGTGTGCCAGCAATTCGCAGCGTGGGGTATCATTTACCTGCGTACACGCTAGGCCAACCAACGCCAACGAAAGATATTCGGCGTTGACTACCGCACGTTCGTTGGTACTCGAAGATGCGTTCTTTGAGTGCACCTTCAATAATCAACGAACGTGAGGCATCAGTCGAATCAAATCAATCAACAAAAACATGTGGTCGCTATTCCATTCTTTGTTTTTCTACATTGGGTATGTTTTGAGTACAAAATATATTTTTCGGTTAAAAGTCTACACGCTACGCTCTGCCGTTTCAACTGAGCTTTCGTTTGTTAGCCTTCGGCATCCGTCCACACCGCGTTGAGTTTGCTTCAAATCCCTGGATGTTGCCGCCATGCTGCGGATCGCCGGCACAGGCCAACGATTGATCGAGGGCGTTTGTTAAACCGTCCAAACACGGCCAACGAAGGCCAGCAAGACCCACTCACTGGCGTTCGTTGGCTTGGTGTGTACGCAACTGACCGAGAACCAACGAACGTGCGATTTTTCGACGTTACCGTTGAGTTCAGAGCTTGGTTTAGTTCTGTTTCGTCGTGTTCCCCGTTCGTCTAATGACTCAATTCCCCCGATACCTTTAGACTCAAAGAGCGTAAACGCCGTAGGTTCTAATAGCCTTTACGCCCTTTTGAGTCTAAAGGTATCGCCCCGTTCGTTCGTTTCCCCGTTCGTCCGATTCCCCATTCTTCAGTTTCCCCGTCTGTTTCGCCTTTTCGTGTGACATGTTCATCCATTATGCATTTATTCAACACGGCAAAGCCCAAAAGGATGGTTATGTGTTTGCATTCGTATGTCTGTCTGGGTAAAAAAAAACTGTAGGTGCAGGACACTGTATTTATAGGAAAACATGTATATCACAAGGGAGCAACATTATTGTATTAATGGTGAGGGCGTGCGTTGAATCCAGAGCAAAACGAAGGATTCTGCAATAGAATCTTGAGCGTAGCGATGAAATAAGGTTGGTATTAACACGCCCGAAATGAAAAAAAAAATGCTACCGTGCGACACATAGACACTGCATTCCACATCAACAATGACAAAAAATAGGTATTGAGCAAAATATCCGGCAAAAGTAAGGCATGAAACATAAAAAGCTTTTCGTACACCGCGCCCTAAGAGCGCCAATCGACGAACTGGGAAATGGACGAAACAGTAAATGGACGAACGGGGAAACGGACGAACGCGGAAACGGACGAACTGGGAAATGGACGAACGGGTACGACTAGACGAACGGTGCAAAATTGGGTTTAATAACATCCAGTTGACACGTACTCTATTTATTTTTCATTAACAACCAAATAGTATCAATAACTCATACTTAACTATCATTACACTTTAGTCCAGTGGTTCCGAACCTGGGGGTAATTACTCCTCCAGGGGTAAAACGAAGTTTTCTCAGGGGTACCTAATACGCATGAATGTTAAGCAGTTTTACTTTGAGCAGTTTCTTATAAGCTTATAATACCTATTTTTTGGAGGGGTAATAATACAAATCTCAATGAGAATGTGGGTGATATGATAATAAAGGTTAGGAACCACTGCTTTAGTCTGAATTAGAGACTATCTATTGAAAATATTTCAAATTTTCCAAGGTCTCCTAAGCCACAACTACGAACCCAAGTGTACACTATAAACGAATTTCCATAGTTTAGTTAGTGTCGAGCCTCCACCAGCCGTTTTCATGTTTGGTATAAAATAATAAGGTAAACGGTCCCTTGAAAATTTGAATAAGCAAGAAAATACATGTGTATAATGTGATATACTTAGCCACGAGCTCCCTACTAAGATGGCATCTAGCATTTGTCCCACTCGCATTGACCGATTTATTTAAACGGTTTTTCATGTCCAACAAATGAAGCGACCTACTTATTTATTATTTTCCCTGTCACGAGATGAAGTAACGTAAAAAGGCTTTTGCTGTTCGAGGTGAAAAGTGCCATCCGGACTAAATATTTCGTTCTTCATATGTAGTAAATGGTAAGGCCTTGGCCACATGTCTACGACGCGACACCGTCTACATGAAACGACAACGTGATTTCCGGAGCCGATGCCGCGCCGTTTTACGTTGGCGGGGCCGCGTGGACATGTGGCCAGGCCCTAAGGCTTATTAATAGAAATGTCACAAAAATACGTCGCGCGCTATGACATGGTGTACCTACTTCAAGAAACAGTAAACAGGGCTCTCAAAGATCGGCAACGTATAGGTAACACCCTGGTGTTGCGGATATCGACATTGACTGCTTTCCATCAGGCAGCTCGTTTGCTCGTTTGCAACATATAACATTAAAAAAAATAGATGTTAAAAAACAAGGACATTTAAACCTTAAATCAGCACACCATTATTGCATGATTATATAAGTATGAATTGCACGGGTATACATACAGAGTCGCAATCCACATAGCGACTCCAACAGGCCGAGCGACCATATATTAGTTGCGGATTCATTTCGATGTTGTACTCTGTAGTCACGTTCTTAAATTTGTGACTCAGAAATGTTCTTTGAAAACTCATCAACATCATAATGCAATAAGGTCGCTCAGTAACCTGTAAACAATTCACAGTTGACAAGAAATACATGAAGGGTACACGGAAATAACATGTCTTTGTCTAGTCACCTTTTTTGGAAAATGAGATCTTATTCTCAAAATTTAGAGCTCGAAAAGTACTATAACTTACCATTGGATTAAATATGTACATCTGAAATAAATAAAAAAAAACACTTTTAAAGAAATGGTTATTATTGTTATTGTTTATGATGACTAACTTTCAAACTGCTATAAGTCAAATAGTTGCTTAAGTGACTAGGCATGTTCTTTGTCATGTACCCTTCAAATACATTTTGCTGTATGAGATTCGATCTTATAGCTCCTCTACACGATGGCCCATCGTGATGGCCCACTATGATGGGCTAGCGTGTGGAGGGCATAGTGGTGACGGATGGCTTATGGCGCGTGGGATGGCGACGGTGTCGGTTTTTCGGCCGCACATCAAAGGGAGTGGGCAAGCGATGGCGGTACGCATCTACACGATGGCGCATTCCATAGTGTGAACGTCAAATATCGCATGGCCATCTCGCTGGGCCAGCGATGGCCCATCGTGTAATTGCGTATCAACCATTGCATGGCCATCTCGCTGGGCCAGCGATGGCCCATCGTGTAGAGGAGCTATAAGGTATTGCCTTAAGTGGGTCACACACTAAAGATCGTGATTGTACTATGGCAAACTTAGGAACTTAAATCTAGAATCCCACAACTAATTTCGTCAATATATAAAACATTTCAATGCTACGATGGTGAAATAATAACAATATTGACAGTGCAAAGCCAACAAAGAGAAGCATTGTTCATAATATTAGGTACAATATTCCAATGTTATTAATATTTCCGCATGAAGCAGTGGGTAGGTACATTATTAGTAGCACAGTCGCATTTATATTCGTGTAAAGATGAGATTCATTACTATCATTATTTTAAACTTCATCATTATATAACATTTCTTAGTAAAACAATATGCATTGCAATATGCACTATAGGTATATACTATCAAGTAAATGCAAACTACCTGGATTTAAGTTATTAAAATTGTATAACTTTAACATTATAAAATACGAAATCCGCATCATCACATAATAAAGCCGCGATAACCAAAGTATAAGTCACTCACCATGTCAAAATACTGGCAAATACTTAAACTACTTAATTTATTTGTAAGAGTATCAAATATAGATACATTGATCATCACCAATACAAACAGTGGCATAGCTATTGTAGGGCTAGGCGGTTATTAGGCGACTAACTGTATGTTTAACCTCATCCTCCAGCTTAAAGATAGTGCAGATCAAATTACCCTTAATTAGATAAAATGCAAAAACTTAACCTGCGAAAAACCATTAGTGTAGTAATATTATTCAACATGAAGTAACTCAACATCAAATATTAAGGTGGCATTAGGCGGGATGACGCCAGGGTGGCCTCTGGACCCGTAACCATAGTCCGGGGAACAGGTTAGTCGGGCTCTTTCTCCTACTGACATCTGCAACAATTAATGTTCTGATTAAACTCATTTCATATTTATTAGAAACTACCTGCCTAGTGGGATTCTTTTTCAGTCTTAAAAATAAAAAGGTGTATTTTACAAATAGGCTACACAGGCACTTTCAAAAGTTGGAAGCTACTAGCGCTTCGAAAAAATAACAACTGAAGAGAAGGCCTGCATTGTCATTTGTATACTACATCTGAATACTACTCGACAGTTTCTGCAGAAAACCACTTGATGCACAAGCATAACCATGTATACTTTGGCATGGCTGCATAAGCTTGGGAAACAATCAATTTATACATTTTTTAAAACATTTGACTCAATGAAATATTCCAGTAATAGTCAATTGGAGTAACCTAAACTTAATCAGGAGTGTTAATAAAATGTAGTACATTGGAAATTTGCTAAATCAAGAGTTGTATTTTGTGAGATCTTGTACTTTATGATTCCTGTGTGATATTTTTGATAAAGCATTAACCCGTCGTCAGTCGGGTTGGGTCATAATGAACCGCAACGATTTCGAATGCAGGTAGGTTTTTAAGTAAACACGTTACGTGGTTGCGCTGCTCAGTAGCTGCAGTTAATACCAGACTACCTTTATTTTGACTGCATGTTTAGTCGGTTGGCGCCTACACAAGAAGTTATAAGTGGTTAAACGACAAAAAGGTAAATAACATTTGTCATACCTTTTTTGTGCCAATAATGTTTATTTGATTTTTACGTATTACATTTAGGTACCCACGTTACTTATATAAAGTCTACAGTATTGATTATTTATAAACAAAAACGCAGAAGTTATATTATTTGTCATAGATTATTTTAATTTATGGTAAATAAATAACATGTACAAAATATAACTGTCTTTTTAACTGTTTTTGACCAAAATATAATGAATTGATAAGTAACTATCTTATTTCAGTTGAAAACTCCATAGTTTTCATGAAACACATGACACCAGATCTACTTTAAATTCTGGGTCATCTTGACCTCACTATACAGCTGTTGTATCCTGTTTCTACCTTACTAATGCCGGATTAGATCACTGTACCACCTAATAGTCTCATTCAAACAAAAATTCCATTAAGTGTATGATTTTCTTGATAATATTTTTGTTCAGCAAAACCCGTTAAGTTGCCCTCTACTACTAATATTACTCTGATCTTTTTATATTATTCTTTCAATAATGTGTACTGCAATATAGTATAGTGCAATGTGTAGCAGCAGTTAATTAAGATTTTATTTTTATTTTATTTATTTAGGACTATCATCACCAATACCTAGGGCTGCCATCCGTCCGGGTTTCCCCCGGATTAGTCCTAGTTTAGACAGCATCTGGGGAATGTCCGGGTGGAGTTTCAATTGTAGTCCGGGTTTGCTAGCGGCCCGCAAGCCCTAATACAACACCCCCTCCCCCTGGGGTGAAAAAAACTGTGTCGCTGTCCGGGTTTTGAGCTCCAAAATCCGGGGATTTACGCTTTTTGTCCTAGGTGTCGAAGTTTGGGGATGGCAGCCCTACCGATACCGCATACAAATAACAGAATCTTAGATATGAGTTTATTGAAGCTAGTACCTTAGGTATACCCCGATCCCATCCTTTGATTACATCTCCTTTGCCGAGGGTAAACTTAAATGGTTGGCCGCGCTCTCTAGAACAGTCAAATTGTTTTCCATCTGACAAAGTGCCCGTATAATGAACCACAACAGTTTGTCCCGGCTTGGGGTAAGTAGATCCTGAAATGTTTGACGGTTATAAATTGTCTTTAAAACTATAGGTTGCATGTGCATACACATAAGCAATATACCGTTTCCAGGAGAGAGGACTTCAATTTCGACACCCATTATAACGACTTAGTAAACAATAAGGCAAAAGTAACACGTTATAAGTTAATTAATAGATTTTATTTTGAAACGTTCTTTTATTATGATACATTCAGTGACAGGCTGGCCTGACTGGACCGCCTGCCTGACAGTGACAGACACATGTGACAAATGTCATCACAACATAGAAAAAAGTAAATTAAATTAACTTCTGTCTGTACATACCAGGATTCTCCGAGCGCTTTGACCGCGCGGTTTGACCATCATTATTGTCCGACGATTATTTACTATAACGAAAGGACAAATCGTGACAATTTTGATAAAACTAGACTTAACCTCGGGACTGCTTTTCGGTTTCATAAAAAGTTACCTCTAGGTATCGTTTTTTGAACAATATTTACTGAGACAATAATGACGAAAATAAAACGCCGTAAAAACTCTGAATATTGGCCCACCAGTCTGTACATGTCTCTTAGTACATTAAATATATTTATAAATAAATAAATAAATATTAAGGGACAATCTTACACAAATCGAACTAGCCCCATAGTAAGCTCAATAAGGCTTGTCGATACAATTTTATACTCTTACGAATAAAATCGGGTCGTGTGAGATCCACTTTTAAATGGTTTTTGGATAGAGGACACCAAGCCATAGAGAAATCCACCAATCACGCTTACTTATTTTTTTGTGTATTCAAAATTCAAAATGCACGACAGTTGAACTTTCATAGAATTATACTTCTGCAGGAGTTATTGTTATTGTTTGTTTTGTGTTTAATTCAGTGATTAAATTGTGCATTTAAATTTGGTGGTTGTGATTATTATTTTAGTCTTTGCTGACACTATTTTAAAATTGTACCCATGAGCAATATGGAAGTGGATAGTACGGAGAATTATGACAACTTGAATAATTTAACAGATGGGGGAAAGTACGGGAATTTGAAAGCATTCGTAGATGCTGCGCGCCAGTTTGAAACAACACATAGTGAGGCTTCTGTGAGTCTCATGAACAGACATTTAAATGTAAGTTAGACTATAAGTACTATAACATAACATCATCATAGCATATACATTTTATTAACTCTTACGCGCAGTGACTTCGCCTTAGAAAGTGATTGCTAGTCGAAGTAGTTACAGAAACTGTTTTATTCCATGTGGTAGCTGTTAGCGTCGACGTGTGACTTGTCAATATTCGCTCCTGGGAGGTCGGAGGTATGTGCGCTGTTCAGTTCGCTGTGGCGCGTGATGAGGGACCCGGCCGGCCCGCACTGGGCTGGCGTCGCCGTGCTCTCCCGTGTCTGCATGGAGCCAAGCGCCCGGCACGCACTCACGCACACCTATAAGTAAGTGGCTTCAACTTGTTCCATTTTGTTAATATTGTTATTGTTGACTTTTGGAAAGTTGCCTTGGGTCATGTGATCTTTTTTTGTTTAAAGATGAAGAGAGTGTTATGACTTTGTTTAGGGTCTTCCTTTCTCCTTTTGAGGACTCAACCGCACCAGTGGTGGATTCAGAATGTTGTTTTGGGAAGGGCTTGATCCGACTGCACTGAGCATAGGTTTGATTAAGGTTGTGGTTCATCTCATACAGATTCATATGCTTTTGGGAGGCTTTAGCATCCTAGCCCCTCCCCAGGATCCACCACTGATTTGCACCATTCTAATACCCTGTTATCTCAAAATAAATGCATTTGAATTAAAGTTTTACTCCCATCATTTTAATGTAATCAGAAAGTATCCTCTGGTAGAGCATTCCACGGAAATAATATTATGTAAGCTACACTAGCTTTTTAATTCTTTTGACATGTAAAATTAGGAAGCTGAATATTGGTATGTTAATATCATAACACGGCTTTAAGATTAGTAGTATTTCTTAGCAGCTACTAAGTTTTATTAGGGTAGCTACCATATTGTCATGTGAGTGACGAAAATTATATACATTTTGAGTTAATTAACATAGAACTCATTGAGTTCTAAATCAAACTTAATCTCATTGTTTATTTTAGAGTTTACTTCCATAATTGAATCAATACCAAGAGAAATTTGAACAGTTATGGTGTAAAAGGTTTTAAAGCTAAGGTTTCTTTAAGTAGGATCCATGACATGTTTGCCAGGGATCCACCGGTACTTAGTTGCCACTCAACATTTTTTATTTATTTATAATGCATTGTTTATTTTTCTGCAAGTTTCTTCATTGAGGGTCTGTGTGTAATTTTAGAATTCTGGAAGTGGTCTATGCCTAGCAAATGATAACTCCTAAAAATCTGTGGACGGAAAGCTCCCAGGACAGTGGCTGTAAAAAAACTCTTCTCTGTTGAAGTGTGCCTGGGTGATATATTTTCAAACCATGCTAAATTGCTGGGCTACTTATTGATAATATGAAATTACATGCAGATTTTTGGGCTATGACTTAATCAGTTTCCATTTAATGGCCAACATAATATTAAACCTTATGGTAATCTTTTGTCATGAGATACTATTGAAAACGAAGTAATAATGATACATTTTGTCTATATGCACATTCACTAGTAAAGAACAATATATTATAAGGATTTATTTAGACAAATATTTGGTAATCATTTTTATAAATCTGCTATGTTTATTTCATATTTTAACTGTAAATACCTATATATATAATCTCATGGCACAATATTATGTTTTTAATCAATTTCAATAAGACAAAATATCAATTTGTTAATCAGTTTCTTATAAATAATCTTTTCAATAACCTGTGAATGGAACCATGCACAAATAAAGTCTTTGTATTGTGTTCTTAAATTAAACAAGTGTTTTATATATATGTAATTAAGTTAGTATTTTATTATTTCCAGATTCATGCCAATATTGACCCAACTATTATCAAATTCCATTTCAAATGACAAGAAAATCAAGCTGCTGTCTTTAATGCAGGTATTTTACTTCATTTACCACATAGTAAATATTTAGAAAATTAAAGATATTACATTAATTTCTTTACAGGATTATTCTCACAACTACATATAGACTATTGAAACCATCTCTCATAATTCTAAGATTATAATAAGAATTTTATGATCTTATTTTAGCAACATGATGATTTGCAGATTTCAAAATGCAAGCAAGCCATAAAATTAGCATCATGTGTTTTACAGGACATTTCCCACGGCATCAAAATCAGTTGGCAGGAGTCCTACCTTCCGATTCTTATGCAGCAGTTGACAGATTGGATCACTCGCACCCACAATGACACCCAGGAACAACTGATTGGACACAGGTCCCTCACAGTGTTGGCTAACATCTGCTCTGGAAACCTGCCTGCTGTATATGCCTTGATGAGGACCATAGATTCTAATAAATTCATTGAACATCTCATTAGCTTAAAGGTAAGTTATATTATTAAATTTCTTATCAAACTCTGTAAATTATTTTTTATTGGTGTAGTTTGTTTTGTTAGTATACTACATTGAAAAAATTTAACACGTTCCCTGTCCCAGTGCCCCCAATGTGGACCATGAAGGTTTTTTTCAGGAGCCCGTGATTCCACTATGGGGTCACTTCCCCATACTGATTGCACAGTTGGGACTTGTGACATTGTCCAATAGTTTTGTATGGGGACAGTGAATGTGTTAACTTTGTTGTGGAGTCAAGATGCCCACCAACTCGTAAAGACGCTGAGCCAAAACCTCATGCAGCCCACTGGGGACCACAGAGCCGACTCGTCCCTCACTCAACGGATCAGCATAGTGATCCAGAGGGGGAACGCAGCCAGCATAATGGGGACCCTGCCGCAGAGGCCCGATCTGGGGGGCATGACTTAGTTTTAGGTTAGGTTAGTGTAATTGTATATTTTATTATTACTCAATGTACCTTCACTTCACCTGTCTATAGACTACTTTGGTGGTGATCCCCAAATATAAAAGCTTGAATTGGTAAACTGTATTTTTTACAAAATTGTATTTTAGTTGGATACAGGGTACAGGCATCCTTGTTTATAAAAAAGTATAATTATTGAATCCTTATACACATACCTAAATTGGTGCAGTAATAGTAACTTTTATGACCATGAACTTCGAAAAAAAAACAACATAAGTTTTTTGTTATTCCACCTTACTAACTAGTACTTAAAATTTTATTACAGATTTTTGCATTATTTAATCAGTATGCATTTTGAGACAGTGAACATTTTAAGGCTCACATCCATTCTAGGGAATGCAACTCGGGTACCTGGGTAAAACCGACTTTATTTAGAGTCCGGTAAAAGCCAGGTATTTTGACTGAGTACCTGGGTTAAAAAAACCTAGTAATTAATAAAAAATATGCGTGTACAGTTTAATTTTAAAGGTAATTAATAAAATCTAACGTCGGCCGCCTTAGACCAAACGCGAAAAAACATCACATACTTGCTTATTTCACTTAACACGGCCGGCAAAACCCGGGTAACGGATTTTATTTAGAGTTGGGTAATACCCGGGTTTTATATTTGACCGGGTATTGCATTCCCTAATCCATTCTGGGAAAATGTGCGTTTTGAGGAAGTACTCTTTCTGGAAATGTGCACATTTGGAGAAAGTGTACATACGAGTATAGGGTGCACTTTTCGGGAAAGTTTGTTTTTCGATCCTAAGCCATTTGGTAGTAGGGTATTTGAAGCCAATTTGGCGTCCTCTGCTCTGCTACCTTCTGTTTGGGGCCAACTACGAATATGATGGTGTGCGTCAGGACGCATGGCAGGGCGGTGCGGATGTGTGCAGACTGCTGCTGTGCCTGTCTGCCGCCACGCGCGGCGTCGGCGCCGTTCGGCAGGCCACCGTGAACAGCTACATCTCGTGCTGCGTGCAGACCTTCGGCAACGCGGTCCTGTGAGTATTTAGTATCTTTTTAGGGTTCCGTACCAAAATGGTAAAAAAGGAACCCTTATGGTGCGACTCTGTCTGTCTGTCCGTCTGTCACAGCAAGATATCTCAGGATCTACTGATGCTATCGACTTGAAATTTGGAATAGTGTTAAAAACCCATTGGACAGAAAAAAATGTTATACCTTTTTTTACTTTTTTTTTAAAGAGGACCGAAATGGGATGTCGGAAATCAAAAGTAGAGCTATTATATCGAAGGGATATCAATGAAAGGGCTTACTGTGTAGATTCCAAAACGGTTTTTATTTTTTTTCTTAGACGTGTAGTTTTTGATTTAAGACAAAAAACGTTAAACAAATACCATTCCCTCCTATGGTGAAAGTCGTGATCGTGCGGTAAAAGCCTCTTTATGGCCAGGCGTGGCATAAAATAATTAGTATTAGCAATATGTTATGTATATGCATTTCAATTTAAGGCTTATGTTGGACAACTGTGTTGTTTTGCAGGGAGAGAGACGCGGCACAGCTTTTGCAGGCGTACACTTTGATGAACGAGCTATGCAACGACACCAACCTGCGTAACCTGGTCGCCGCCACACCGAACTTCCTTCCTGAAGAAACATTGAAGGTGACCATCATTTATTCCTTTCGTCCCCGATATCCACCGCGACTAAGCCTACACCGTGTTGTCCGCCCGTTTGTCCGACCTTTAACAGGGCATAACAACAAATAATAAAAACTAGCCAAACGTGAGCCGGGAATTCCGAAAATAAAGTAGTATGTAATTTATAAAATAAACAATTAAACGTAATAAATAAAATATTGGTACGGACTAGCGAAGCCCTCGTTACGACTCACGTTTAACCGAATGAATGCCTCAAGCCTTTGGCCTAGTTTCAGTAGTTCAGTGATTTTAGTCCGGGTCATATATATTTGTTTGAACCGGACTAAAATCATCGAACTACTGAAAGTAGGCCAAGCCTTTAGCGTGGCTATTCCATTTGTTTCAGAACTTGGTAGAGTTTTGCAACGCACCTGGCGTAACAATGGAGCCAGAGCAAGTGACTGCCGTTGTCCAAAACGCCTTGAAGTTTCTCTGCGTACTTGTTAATTTAGGTAAGCACAAGCAGCAATATGTGATCAGTAAAATTACACCTGGAGAATCAATTTCATAACCTTATTCAAATGCGCAGCGCATTTATCTCTAAATTGGCCGACGTAGTAATAATGAATTTACCTTTTGACTTAGTTTCTACTCTTCATACAGAACTTATTTCTGCATGTAAAATTTTACAAAAATCTACTTAGGGCATTTCTCCAGAAATATGTCTGCGACTCATTCATCTGTCTCCATACATTTAGTATGAAAAAGGGCCAGATGAATGATGTGACCGCAGACATATTTCTGGAGAAATGCCCTAAGTAGATTTTTGTAAAATTTGACATGCAGAAATAAGTTCTTTGGCGAATGAATGAGAATTAATCATTTTAGTGTAATATTGTAAGACATACATAGTAATCCAATTAAATATTTTAATGTCTCCGCTCCCCAAAAGTTACCTGGAGGAGATCGCTCTTTAGCGATAAAGCTGCCTATTGTTTACCTTTACTATTAATATTAGTCTGATCTTTGTCACTATCCTTTTGTGGTGTTCAATAGAGCGTATTGTTACTCATTATGATTACATATCAGTAGAGTAGCGTCCAAAGAACTTCATTCCTACCGGCTCGCCTAGTATCAGGCATTTGAGCACCTTATTCTACAGCTCTAAAGGGAAATGTACGCCAAATCTGCACCGGCTTGCCCAATGATATTCGATTTGCATATACCTGTCATGTGATATGTGTTAATAATTCGACCAGCAAATGCTGTTAGAGGCTTCGATAGTAGAGTTGGAGATAAAGAGGGTGGCTGTTTATCTCCAACTCTACTATCGAAGGTCTCATGTTGTCATTTATTTTTATTGACATTGTGTGCTCCAGATTTATACCCGCTGCGCAAAAACCACTGTCAAATGCTTTGTCTGTGCTTGGTAGCGCACCGACTATGTCTGCCTGAAAGTTTGGAGCTGTTTTCAACCATTATACTCCAGTATAAAGGTAATATAAAAGTGTGTTTTCAGAGTTTTTGGTTCCTGACTTGAACTCTTTAAGTCCTTGATATCTGTATACCGAACTTACATTACTTACAGGACATCGCCAAAAATTAGCGCCCAAATGCTGTAGCTATTGATTTTTACATTACTTTATTTGTGCTCTGATCCGTATTTAAAATAAATTAATGAGCTTTCTTCTTATTATTTATGTCAGATGAGGGGCAGTTACCAGAAGAGCTAATATTAATGATTGGCGAGGGCTTATCAGGACTTTTGGTGCCCCCAGCTCTGGAACCGGGAAAAGCTGGCTTGCAATGGGTAAGTCCATGTTTAATTAGAGAACACAACAGCTCACTGTGAGAATCTCAAATATATATTTATTATATCAATAGTTTTGAAGTTATTTAAGAAAATAGGAAAACCTATAAGAAGTCTGTGCAATAAAGTATAATTGTTTTATATTGTCTTGAACGTACGGAACCCTCTCCACGCGAGTCTAACTCGCACTTGTCCGGTTTTTGTATATTTCAGTTGCAAGTGGTGGGCGCGCTGTGCGAGACAGGTTCCACACAAGAGAGGGTCTTGCGGGCCGTCTCCCCAGAAGCATATGAAGACATTCTATACAGTGTGATGCAGTATACTTCACAAGTAAGTGTACGCGGCCAAAGATTGGCGTCATTACGCCTTTTTTCGCACTATGTCAATTTCGTGTTTTGCTAACATTTTTATCATATCTGAAACTGCAATGCAACACCAATCTTTTGGCGATCTCAGCACGCACTAACGCGTAATAATGTCAAAAAAAGTGGAATACGAATGTGTTAAAAAGTCAATGCATATCGATATCGCACCAGTCCAAGCTATTTAACAATGTAATTTTTGTGTGTTTTTAATAGAGGAATAAATCTAAATCTTCTAAATGTCATAGCAAAATTCGGGAGCTTATGCGTGTATCGTTCTTTCTTATATCATTTCACAAGTAAGTATAGTGTCCGTCAAGATAGCCTACACCGTAAAGATATTCAGAATCTGATGCAGCCAATAAATAGTACCCAAATAGTACCGGAGCAATACCTAGGTGAAAAAAATAGTACCCTTAAACTTTTCGAAATATAAGGCCTGTTCACGGTGTACGCTACCGGGCGTCATGCTGGCGTACACCGCTTGTATCTCTGGAACGGCTTTGTTTTTGGAAACGCTTTATATCTCACAAAATAGTACCCAAATAGTACCCTAGGATCCTAAAATTTCATTTCTCGAGCTATCGTAGAAGCCGAGATATTCCATGACTTAACGGTGTACAAAATTTCACACCGTCAAGCTGGCGTACCCGGGAATTTCTTATAGAAAGAGCTCATTATATCTTTTTATTATTATTATACAATTAAGAAAATAAATGCATACTGAGAATAAATTTAAATACATTTAAATACTGTGTCACGTTTGCAAAGTTAAATAATAGGGTACTTGCCTGTAGTCAATATAAATTACTTCACGCTAGCCTTGAAATCTGCTTTCAAAAATTTACATAAATCAACTAAAATTCACCTATTTAACGTTTTAAACGATTTTTAAAAGACCAAAAGCTATAAATGAGGACATGATTTGATGTTTGAGCACAATGACGTCATTATGCTTTTTCTCATAGAAACTTCATACTATTCGAGCGTTTTGACAATTCATAAAAAGTAACTGATTTGATCTGTCAGGAAAGTACCCTATTGTAAATAATATTATAATTATTTTACCAAGCTTATACATAGATGGCGTTGTAAATTCGGGGAACAGCTTTTTGTATGGAGAATGACAGTCCTCTTGATTTAATGGTCCTTGCTATTAAATAGAATCATTACACGTCAGGTTCTAAATATTACAGGGAAAATATAACTGTTTTCCTAACTTGCACTGTTTTTTAGAAATTTGCAAAAATCATAACATATACTTATTTGCTTCTACTAAACAAATCGACATACAGTTTTTCTTGAACTATTCGCGTATCTACTTATGAGTTTGTACGGAACCCTCGGTGCGCGAGTCCGACTCGCACTTGACCGGTTTTTTTATTTGCAATTCTAACTTTCCCTGGCCGAAAGTAGCATTTGTCTTCGCGTGGCGGGCGATGAGTGCCACTTACGGCTGAGGTGTCGTCTCATTTAATTTCATTTATTTTATGCACAACATGGTGGTACAAAATGTTACAAATACTTATAAAGTCCAACATGGGTCCTGGTAGGGCGAAGCATATTCTTATGATTAACTTTAACTTATTTAAATATACCTTTGCACAAAAAAGTTAAAAAGCTTCATATCATAATCTTCGTGACGTCATACAGAATGGGTCAGTAGGCGTGGAGCAGGGACAGCAGGCGGCCGTGCTTGGCTGCAAAACAGCGCTGGCCCTCGCGCCGCTGCTGCAGGCGTGGGGCGCCGCGCTTATGAGGTTCCTCAATAACAATCAGGTGACTCGTCTATCTATGTATAACAGAATGGAGTCATTTCACGTAAAAATGACGCGAGTCACGATTTCATTGCGTGTTTTTTTGTTAAAGATACAAATTTAAGTGTCAATATATAGATATATTGGATAAGTAATACTTCATTTTCCTAAAAAAATAACTGGGGACTGGGGAGTGTAAAACATAAGTAATAAAACGCAAATAAACAGTTCGTACTGAATCCGTAGGCTCGGTTCTGCTCACGTCTCTAGAATCAGCCTGTATTTAATTTAGGTTATTAGAAGTGTTAAGTGGTTAACATAGAAATATGTTTTTTTTTTATGTTTGTAGTATGTAGCCATATCGTACGGCGCTTCAAGCATATATTTTTTATAACAGGTGCGAAAAATGTTATCCATTGGTCTGCGCAATGGTGCACGGCGCCTAGAAATCCTGAAGCTCATCAGGCACCACTCCTTCCCTTGTGATCAAATGGACGAGGTAATGTGAACAGTTAGTTATTCATATTTATTCCCTTTATATCGCAGTATCGACATTGGCATATTAAGATCTATCCAGTTAAGGGGCCATTCATTTATTACGTAAGACGATTTAGGGGGGGAGGGTCAACCATGTCTTA
Source organism: Eudemis profundana (assembly GCA_947034925.1). Lineage (NCBI taxonomy): Eukaryota > Metazoa > Arthropoda > Insecta > Lepidoptera > Tortricidae > Eudemis > Eudemis profundana. The sequence continues at coordinate 38,108,240 of OX344794.1, forward strand.
TTTTTTCTTACAGGGGGGTGGGAGGGAGTTTTGATCGTTCTTACGTAAGATCATAAAAATGAGCAAAATATTCTTAACTTTTGAAAAAGCGCGCAAGCGTAGGCGCGTGCTCAGTTGCCTATAGGTATTTTACAAAATAATTAAAAACTATTAGTATCTGCACATAAACGTCCCTACAAAAATGATTCTTTGAAAAATTAAAATTAAAACAGCCCAAACGTAAAATCATTTTTCCTTTAGATTCTTACGTAATAAATATTGAATAGAATAGGGGTCAGCCATTTCTTATTTTTTCTTACATAAGGGGGGAGGGGGTCAAAAACTGTCAAAAATCGTCTTACGTAATAAATGAATAGCCCCTAAAGGCTTCCATAGTATTCCTCGCAAAGGGCAAGCCATATAGCTCTTGACAGCATTATATGGAACCCTCCATATACGTATATTCCCCCTATTATTTTTTATGGGCTATAATCGTTATAATTTATGAATTTATAATTTATTTTTTTCTTACATTTATTTTATGTTTTCGATCATTTAAAAATCGTTGGAAACTCGAAAATAAGTGAGGTTAGTAGAGTCCGACCGAAATTTCGGTTTCGGCCTAGTTTCGGCAAAAAACTGGTTCCGGCTTAGTTTCGGTTTCGGCTGCCATCCGGCCGAAACTGAAACTGAATTTGAGGGGTTTCGTGCTGCGATCGGACAGTCTTTATTTCAAAAAGCACATATAATTTATTTGAAATAAGAAGCTATAATATGTTATAAATATAATTAATAATTACTCTAAATGTCAGAGACTAAATTATTAATATGTTATTTAATTAAAAATGAAGACTGACTGACTGACTATGATTGTAATTTTTTATCTTTCTACGAATACATGACCTTATATGGAATTTTCGGTTCTGGTTTCGGCCGAAACTGAGATCAAAACCGAAATTCGGTTTCGGCCGTGAAAACTAGTTTCGGTCGGACACTAGAAGTTAGTGTTCAGTAGAAGTGGACGTGCATGGCTGAAAGATAGATACTTAGATAGTCTGTGGAAATTTCGCAAACAGCATTTAATGTTTAGTATGAAGTAATTTATAGTGTCTATAGTCATGTACCCTATTTATTGATGTTAGATATTCGAAGATGCTCCGAAGTGTAATCCTGAAGACGGGCTATCGCCGCGCGGGTCGGACAACGAGTGCGAGGCGTGGCAGTCCATGCCGCGGCTCATGCCCGGGCAGGAGCACGCCGTCGACTCCCTGATACGGGAGCTCACCGAAGCCCTGCAGAAGAACAAGGTAACAATGCCTTAAGGCTGGTTTTAGTGTCGCGCTGACCGTCGGCGCGGATTGCTCCGCACCGACCAATATACAGGGTGGTTTTCGATAATCTGTTCATATGCAAAGGGGTGAAATTTCAGCCAATTTTATCGGCAAAACTGATTTTAATTTTTATTTGTGGTCATTCGTTTTTTTTACAGATTTTTAAACTTTCAGTGAAATTTTCGGCAGTACATCTGTTTGCCGCGGTATAACTTTTGATCTTAATTGCTTAAAACTGTAAGAAAAAATTGCAGGGCTATGGCAATAGACACGTTATTTAGTAGCAATAACAATAAACCACCGACTTGAAGACAAAGTCGTCAAAAATCATTATAATTGTGAAAAACGGCTGCAAAACTTTTTTTACGGAAAACACCGTTTTTCTCATAGTTCGCGAATATTGTAACCATTGTTTCATGCTTATTTTCATTAAGTACTTAATTTTGATCTTAATGAAAAACATTTTTTTCTTACAGCTTTGAACAATAAGGTCAAAAGTCATACTGCGTCAAACGTGTACCTACTGCCGAAAATTTCATAGAAAACTAAAAATCTGTACATAAAAAATTTTTGCCCAGAAACGAATATTAAAGTCATTTTACCGATAAAATTAGTGGGAATTTCACCCCTTATAATATGTACAGATTATGGAAAACCACCCTGTATATGTATTAACTTCAGGGAGCGCTTTAGAGTGAAGCTGACGGGTCCGCAGCCGTCCGCATGGCGCGTCAGTGCCGCGGAGCTATCCGCGCGGACCGCCCAGCTCGAGTCGATTTACCTCCCGTGGGTTATAAAAATCTATAACTCCCACGGGAGGAAAAACTGTATGAAAATCTATAACTCCCGTGGGAGTTATGAGTTTAGTTTTAAAATATAGGACCTACCCGTACGTCATTTCAGACTAAGGAGGTTTCAAATCAGGCAAGGCTTATTTCACATCTTCAAAACTTGGCTACAAAACCAATTTTAGTGTATATAAAACTTATATGGTATATTTTACTATTATTTCAGTAATTTTTGCAAGTATTTTAATGCAATTAAATTAATTGACTTTAAAATTTTATTATGAAAATCGGTACAATATTGCGGCATTGCCTGTCAAGGTTAAAAACTAAACGCAGTTCTTAACATTATCTGTGGAAGACTATATTGAAAAAGTTGACAGTTGAAGTTGTCTCTTAGCGGGTGCGTTTAGTTTATTTGATTTTTATGTTTTATTTATTTTTTTCCTCGCAAATGTGATGAAAAACATTGTGTGTATCACGGGTAGTAAGGGGATTACCAACTCGAGTCATTAAAAGCCCTCCGCCTTCGGCGTCGGGCTCCTAATAAACTCTCGTTAGTAATTCCCTTCTTACTACCCTCGGTGCACAATGTACTATTATAATAAGCATATAAAAACATCACAAGTGTTATTTTTATTGATTGTGCGTTTACAGATTTCGGATATTGCGACGTCGAGTGTGATGGAGCTGTACGGGTACAAAATGGCGTGTCTGGAACAGAGGCTGCATTCACAATCCGTTGCGCTTCAGGTGATTTCAACCGCTATTAATATGATATATGAACCAAACCAAACTATTCAACTTACTATTACAATTAGCTTGGCGATAGCGATCATTGGCCTCCGTCATACTGAATACTTTATGAATTTTATGATCAATAACGGCATTTACTAGGTATGTTTCATGGTACCGGTTAACTTTGAAAATTGACTTGAACTTAAGGTTAAATGAAATAAAGATAGAAGCAATGACAGATATCACCATGAAACCTGGCAAATCCTGTAATTTACTCCCTCGAAACACAGAATTTAATTCGGATTTCAACATATATCCAGGGAGCAAGTGAGCACATGGCGTCTCTGCAGCATTCTCTAGCGATGCTTCAAGCAACGAATTCATCACAGCAAGATGTTTTGTACACGACACAAATGCAAAACGAAAAGTAAGTTCCCAAACTCCTTAAACCGTTTGAATATACTGGGTGAAATTTATAACGTGAATCATTTGCGCAACTACTAAGTAAGTATACTTTGGCTAAGTTATGTATTAGCATACCGATATTCAGCTTCCTAGTTTTACATGTCAAAAGTATTAAAAAAGTAGTGTACCGTTTCCGTGGGATGCTCCTGTAATGCCGTGTTGTTCGAGTCTCTTTCTCTGACATATAAAAAGAACGAGACGCCAACACGAACCTTCGCCGAATCCCGGTAATGTAGCCGTAGTGTAACCGTAGAGAGAAAACTTACTGATCGATATAAACCTTGCCCTGTATGTATAGCAATACTTTTAGTCTCAAAGGGCGTAAATGTCATTGGCAAGAGACAAATCAAGGAGTCCCGGTTTATGTTTTAGGCTAAAAAAGACGATAGACAATCTCCACAAGCAGCTAGATGACGCTGAGGGCGCGATCCGAGGGTATCGAGCGAAGGTGGTGTCGGAGAAAATGCTCAAGGAAAAGCAGAAGGAAATACTGCAGAATGAATTTAAAACCCAGCTTGCCGTAAGTTGACTCAAAATTTAACACAGTATAATTATCATGAATCATGATATAATTTCCATTCTTTTTTTAATATTTATTTATCTGTTTAAGTATGTATACATACTATGTCACCTATCATAGTACAAATATTGCCCCCATATCATTAGCAATGTTTTTTATCAATTTTTTTAAAGTTTTATATTGGGAAGACTCGGCCAGTTGACTACTGCTACTTACGCATTTTTTTTTTTTACTTATTGGTTCAATGAGAATGGTTTACAGTGTAAGCCATTCTGTAAACTTTACACCAATAACACTTGTTATACTAAACTTTTTAACATTATACGGTCATCTTAGCATACATCATTTAATCAACATTCATGCTCTCAGTAAGCAAGGTATTTGAAACGTGAGCCTGGGCCAACTGTCTTTTTTCTCTTTACACATGTTATATGGTAAGAAATGAAATAAGGAAGCAGCAAAAAGTTTAAACATCTAATTTGGAATTGTTTTGCAGACTCTGGAAAATGAAATGAAAGCAGTCGAAAAGGAAAATGAAGAAAAATTAAAGAAAGCTGATCAAGAGACTAAATCTGTGCAGAAATTACTGGACCAAGAGGTATGATAGAACCTTGAATTCATAAATTATTTTAATGAAACGACGATTAAATAAACTATATGTAAATGCAAATCCATAATATTTTAACCACTATTTTGTATGGGTTGCAATGGCAACATATTGTAACTGCTTTGAAACCAGTTTGTGGTTACTATTTTGAACGTTTTTCTGTTGTAGACTAGCAAATGCAACGAGCTAGCGTCTGTTCTAATAAAGTTCGAGGAGCAAGTTCAGGCCCAAGCCAAGGAAATAGAAGAGGCAAATGCGCAGGAGCGATCGCTTAGGAAAGAGATAGAACATAAAGAGTTGGTAAGTATTATATTCTGTCCTGTTAGGTATTTAAATAAAGGTAAACAAAAAAACCACGTGACTCGGCTCGTTCAGCCAATCAAAGTAACGTTTTGTATCTGTGGCGCAATACTACTGGCTGAACGAGCCGAGTCACGTGGATTTTTTGTTTACCTTTATTTAAATACCTAACAGGACAGAGTAAGCTCATAACTCGTGTGTCATGAAATCCGTGCAATCTGTTCACACTCACCGCTAAAACGGCGCGGACGAGTGTGACAAAGTGGGCTCTTGTCGTGCCGTTATAATAAATTACACAACTAGGGTGGTAAAACAAAGAAAGGTCGAGATCGCAGATGTGTGCGGCCAGAGCTGCAAGCGAGGGACGTAAATATGCGATCGAGGGCTTTCTTTATTACCTCCCGTGTGGTGTTACATAATTTTTTCTACTCCTGTACTGTTATCTGTCTTTTACTTGGTCACGAACACTAATATAAGAACATACATAATATGAGTTCAGAGAAGTCTATACTCTATTCCCCATAACAGCACTAGTGTCGTTATAGTCATTTTACGTTATTGCTAGCTGCCACAGACTTCTAAATCTAGGTTGAACTTAGGTCAAGGATTAAGCGCTCAATTTTAACTTTACAGTAAAAATGCACAACTACCAACTTAACAAACAATTAAATTCCTACGGTTTTTAAGAAAAACAAAACTTTCCGAACTAAATTCATTGATGCCAACATAAAAAAAGTATTTTTAATTTAAGTATATTTTAAATTTAAAAAAAAGTTTACCATAGACACATACTGGCAGTCAAACGTCATATTTGCGTTGTTTCCAGGTTATGATTAATTTTGTATTTTATAATTTAAAACCTTGTCGTAGAAAAAGTATTGTATGCAACGTTGTATAATTAAGTCAAAAAACGCTCATTGCGTCTCTATTTGCGATACTCGCCGCATTCGCGGCTCGTAACTCACGCAATTCGCATTTTTTGAACCCACTTATACAACTGTTGCATAAAATACTATTATGTCTACATTTGGCTAGAAAGTCACTTTATGGCCAGGTGTGGCTTAAAGGTACAAACGTACTAAGCGACGCAATACGTGACATGATATTCTTAGTTAGAAATTGTATGAGGTAAAACGCGACATTGCAAAATTTTAATATGGAAACCAGAAGAGTCGCGTCGCTTCGCGCAGCTTAGTGTGTTTGGGTAATTCCATGAAATTGTAACGCAAGTTACCATTTGATCGCGTGTTTATTTATTTCTGTTGCAAATTTAAGTGTTAATTTTACTTTAGATAAGTTTTATTTTAATGCCTATTTGCACCGTCAATAAAATAACGTGCGAAGAAATGGTAACTGACGTTACTCTCTGCCATGGAATTACCCGTTTGCACATTAATAGAACATCACAATCGATTGCGACTCAGTAGATGCCATCCCCGACCCGATTCCGTCATTTGAAACAGACTTCAACAACGCTTACTAAATTACGCTATATCATATACACTTAAGTAACTTTAAAGGGCTGGAATAGTCATTCGCGAACGCATCTTCATCACAAAGTGCGCCAGCGCCTACTTGTTAAATGCAAACATACCTTTTCACCTGTTTCTCGTATCTAACAAGATGATTTACAATAAAATAAAGCAAGAAAATACGACCTACATCGCCCGAGCCAGTATTGTACTGGAGTTAGCGCTCTATTGTATGTTATTCATCAGGTGTTGTGTTTATTTTTAATCTCAGACGATAAAGCATCAGGAGAAGACGATACTCGAACGCGAGAACCGGCTCTATCAGCTGAATACACAACTTGAGGAGATGAAGCGAGTTCAGGAGATGATTGCCAAGCTAACCGCCAAGAGTACCAGTGTGTCGGCCAACCATAGCACATAACCCAATGTAGGCTCCAAGTAAGTATTACATATATTTTTGTAACCTTTAACACTTTCTAACAAAATATTTCGTAGCGCTACGCTGGTGGCCGATAACACTGCGAAACCCGTAAGTAGCTCGTAGTTGCGGCGAGCCTAGCGTTGAAAGTAATATGATACTTAAGATTGGACGTCAAAACGCTCGAATTCGGCTATTTTCTCTATATTTTAACGTATGTTTTGAATTCTTGATATCTTTTCCTGTAATAATATGCTGCATTATAAGCAGTGATCGATGATTTGTTTGCCACTGGGGGTGAATGGCAGACAGAAAATATAGTTGCCCTTCTTAATCTTAATCTAAATAATTATGATTTTTTTTTTTTTTCAGGATTAACGAAGACTGCACATATGACAAATCATCGGACTCCATTTTGTGATAGTTTTTATATATTTTTACATTGTTTGTTACATAATGCGTATATGGTGTGACATAAATAAACAATTATGTATGGATTGGTAATTGATATTCATGAAAATAGTATAAGTGATAAGATTCCTTTTTTTACTCTGGTATACACATTTTATTAATTCTAGTCAATAAATTATAATGACTTGAGCAAAGTCTGCTTTCTTTGACACCTTTATATTATATTATGTTATGTTATGATGTCCCAGTCATTTAATAACGACAGCGTAATATTATGGAGTATTTCGTAATCTGTACAATAAGCTACTTTTGCTGTCCATTATTTATACAGCTAAGCACATGTCAATGACAGAATAGATTTGAAAAACTTCTCCCCTGTAAATCGAAACTATACCCGAACGATGCATCCTATGGAGGTAATACTATGCACAATGTTTCCATTTACTCCTAAGGGGGGTTAGATGTTTGTTATTATTTCCAATACATCAGTCCCCTTGCTGCGAAGAGACACCGCAGAGAACATTATAATTCATCACTTCTAAATGAAAAGGCTGCTAAGAATGCCGTCACTTCGAATTAAATTACACTGGTTTCCTTTTATTCCTAAATCTGGACATAATAATTTAATAATCCAATATGGTTATTGCCGGTGACTATAATTAATGTATCTCATCGTTAGTAATAAACCAGCCTAATTCAAAATTTTTATTAAGAATTGAGATAAAACCGTGTGAAGTCGCTTTTTAGGGTTCCGTACCTAAATGGTAAAAAACCGGCCAAATGCGAGTGGGACTCATATACGAAGGGTTCCGTACCACCGTACAAAAAAACGTAATAAACAACTGGCAAAAGGTCTGAAATGCCGTGTAAATCAATGGCACTTAAAACCTTTTGGTTGAGAAGTTTTTCGGCAATAACTTCAAAACTGTTTATTCGTTACTATTCAAGAAAAATTTCAATAAATGTGTTTATTAAGTGTTACCTTCCTGATTTTTTTCATATTTTTTGGATTTACGGTTTAAAAGTTAAAGGGGGGGACACAATTTATGCAACTTTCGGAGCGATTATTTCCGAAAGTATTCACTTAATCAAAAAAAAGTAAATAAAAGCCTTATAATGTTTTTAAAAGAACTTGGCCAGAAAGCGGCTTTTCCCGTACGCGCAGCGCGCGGAAAAAGCCACTTTATGGCCAGGTGTGGCATAAAAATTAAAAAGATTTAAATGATTACCCGTGTCTTTTCAGACGGAGGTTATTTTTTGACGTTTAGCTCTCACTATTTCTAGTTCCTAAAGTCGCCGTCAATAGATTTTGCTAACTTCTATGTAAACAAAAGGCGTAACTTTGTTTTGTCACTGTTTCTCCTTGAATTTGCACAACACCTCATCAAACACCACTGAAACCATACACTATTTAAACGGTCGTTGCCGTAAAATACAAAACCATACAATAAATAATTGAATCTTGGATATTTCATTAAAATTTTAAAATGGTTTTATACATAGGTTATTATGTCATAATGGAATGACATTTTTGTTTCTTTTAAATTCTAAAATTGTCTATGATGATAGCGTTGTGACTAAAGTTGGTGATATTGTAAAGCTGCTATACACTACCTAACTTACGCTCTGTACCTAAGAAAATAAAATGAAATATTTAGACGGCATCATCGATAGAGCTACGGATGAAATAACGGCACCCTTTGTGATAAATACTGGTGGATACATCATTTTCAAGTAACGATTCGTCTTCTGATTAAGCAAATTAAAAATACCTGTATCTTGTGTTCGCTACTTTAATAGTCCATATGTTTTGACATAAAAGAGTAAAGTAAGAGTCTTCCCCATCACTAGTAAATTCATCATTCAGAGACAATTTCAATATGGCGGTTTATTTACAAAGTTAGCAAATTCTATTGACGGCGACTTTACTATGATCTTTCTCCAAATTTTTAACGTAGCTAAACTTCAAAACCCTAAAGGAGTTATAATTACATAAACTAGATAAAAAGATCCAATATGGTATGGCAATAGTCAAAATTTGGTCAACACACACATTCAAAAGTACAAGCAGCCAATAAATGTTTCGGAGTTGACAGACCTTGATGATAACCGGATGGGTGATCCCGATTCGAGTTTCTCGATCTACCCAACCATTTTAATTGACATTTCGTCGGGTGGATAAACATTTATGCCGACATTTCCGCTAGAATTTCGTATGTGCATTAGTCTGCGCCGTGTGTGTGTGAACGTTGGAAAATAAAAGGTAAAATTTTATAATTGTGTCAGTACACCTGTAAAAACGATTTAAATATCCTTGTCATAATTGTTTTACTTTCTAAAACTGGCAATTAATCCTGATTGTATGTATTATAACAAACCTTGCTTATCCTAACGGCTGACCGGGTAACCTTTTCAAAAACGCTGAATAATTCACAACGGTGTTGAGAGAAAATATATATGATATAAAATTATAATTTGGATAAATAAATACTGCCTACGTTAATCGTGTCGAAACATCAAAGTTGCTTAAATAAATCGTTTCATTTTAGATTGTAATTTTAACGGCCATTTTGTCCACGTTTCTTTGTTTCTATAGGATATCCAGGGGCGTATTTACCCTAGGGCCATCCGGGCCATGGCCCGGGGCGCCAATCGGCCAGGGGCGCCATAGCCGCCCCGGGCCGATTGCCTTTTGTTCTGGTTTTGGCGCCAATCAACTGACTTTTACTTCTCATCTTTTTTATTTTATCGAAAATACGGTCGTAAGTTAATGTTTGTCAATACCTACGGAGCGCGTCTTACGGCGTGTTAAGTACAATAAGTACATGCTCTGAATAAGGGCGTTACAAAACAACGAATAATCCAGTAACCTGAAAGTACGGGGTACTTTGCGCCGTTTGCGCCAATCCAGTGGTTCTGATTGATTGCAGACTTGTTTATGATTTTGAATGAATAATCTAAATTTGTGACCTCCAGCGCCAAACGCAACTTTGTCAAAAATCGAAAAAACCGCGAAAATTTCGGTTTTCAGATTTTGGCGATTATAACCCTAAAGGACTAGTTTTTGATAGTACCTTTTCAGGACGTTTTTAGAGTACACAAAATTTTCTACAATATGAAATAATAAAATTTTCTCTGTAGTGTACACCTAATAGTTTCCAAGACAAGGCTTTTCAAAATTCATAATTTTTTCGCACTTCGTAATTTTTGGTAGGGACATTGGGCTGATCATCCTCACTGCGATCGGCACCGCCCTTCCAAGAGGGCTAAAATAACTTAATTTATTGATTTTGAATAACTCAATTTACTTACTAATCAACTAATAAACCTAGTAACTTTTGTTATCCTTACCTTTTTTATTTCATTATGCGTAGCTTAGCTTATCATTAAACATCATCGTTCACACTTCTCATTTTCTTTTTTAACGTATCTATATTGCCTACCATTAGGTATAAAACAAAGATATCATTCATGACTACTTTGTCTTATATTAGGTATGTTTTTCATCAACTTCACTCAGTTTCTTTGTGTATGTCTATGTTGAATTTAGTTTCAAAAATCAAGTCTTTTTTGCTCCTGATATAGTGTAACAATTTTGCAGCCCTTACTATGTGGTACGTATCAACGTTTTTGTAGGCAGGATGGACGGTTCTTAGATTCATAAAGATGAAGATAGCCAATACGAAGATGGCGACTTATAATATTAATTTGTAATTAAACTTTTTGTGTACAAAAACGAAGCCACTGGTAACTGACCACCCCATACACTTTAACACGTTGCAATAAAGTTGACATTCGTTTATAAATGTACGATTAACAGTGTGTTCGATTGTACTTATGGATTAAAATAAGTAAAAAGAGAATTAAAACAATAATAATTTAAAAATTTCAGCTCAGGAAGAAAAGTTATTGGTGGAGAAGGGTGTAGAAATCGCCAGTCACACCATAGCTAAGGAAATACCTCGAGCGCCTTGCCTCGAAGATTGGGCAGAGTTCACGGAACTGACTGGGTTAGTTTTATTGATAATTATTTAGCATTCAGTGTAAATCAAATAAATTAACTCGTTAGATACTTTTCATCACATTTGCTCGAAAATGGTGTTGTTACACGTAGGTTCTGCGGGCCGTAAATGACCGATTACGCCCTAAGCGTAACGGTTTTTTTTTATTTGAATACGCTGTATCTTTATCTAAGGATATATGTCACTTTCTGTTTTAAATTTTTTTTAAATCGCAAACCTTCCTTCCGTCTCGTACTTATATCATATAAGTAAGGAAACTACAAGTGTCATGTCGCGTCGCGCCGCTTAGTGCCTTAACTCATATATAGGATCATCGACCAAATGAGGTTGACAATGTATAATATACAGCCAAGTGAGTTCTATATTCCTTGTGGTAGGGTTTTTAGGGTTCCGTACCAAAATGGTAAAAAAGGAACCCTTATGGTGCGACTCTGTCTGTCTGTCTGTCTGTCTGTCTGTCTGTCCGTCTGTCACAGCAAGATATCTCAGGATCTACTGATGCTATCGACTTGAAATTTGGAATAGTGTTAAGAACCGCTAACCCGAGCTTATAGGATGTAAAAAAATTCTTGTAACTTTTTTACTTTTTTTTTAAAGGGGTCCGTAATGAGACTTTGCAAATTGAAAGTAGGGCTATTATATCGAGTGAGGTATCAAATGAAAGGGCTTAATTTGTAGATTAAAACAGTATTTTTGTATTATTTTTTAAATAATTAGTTTTTGATTTATGGCCAAAAACGTTAAAAAAAATACCGTTCCCCCCCTATTATCTTCGAAGTTACTGAACAGAAAAATCTGTAATAATTACCAATTATTAATGTCATCCTATATATTACAGGAAAAATATAACGGATTTCCTAACTTGCACTGTTTTTGAGAAATTTGCAAAAATCTTAACACATACTTATTTTCTCCTACTAAACTAATCGCCATACAGTTTTTCTTGAACTATTCATGTATCTACTTATGAGTTTGTACGGAACCCTCGGTGCGCGAGTCCGACTCGCACTTGTTTTTTTTACCAACAGTTTATTTAAACTGTGGTCCATGGATCCCTACAGTGTACTTTATACGAGAGATTGTTGGTCAACATTTTCATAATAAGTATTTTTCGAAATGTGGTTGTCCGTGACTGAAGAAAAGATTAAGAAACCCTGCCTTATCGTCCTATGACAATGATGTAGGTATGTTATTGTATTTTATAGGTATGATTATCAGTTCAAAAGCTGTAACCTGTGTTTATTTTTACCTTAATGTAAAATAAAAGTGAGATATATCTATGTCTAAAACTATAATATAAAAAACTGGCCAAGAGCATGTCGGACCATGCTCAGTGTAGGGTTCCATAGCCGTAACTATAAGGTAAAAAACACGATGTAAAAAAAGTACAACAACAAAAGAGCGTATCTTCATAGCAATTACGTCCTTTTGTTGAGAAGCGCAGTTTATCGGCAATAACTCAAAAACGGTTAATTCGATCTTGTTGAAAATAATTTTCGTGGAAAGTATTAATTAAGCGTTACCTTCGTGATTTTTTTCATATTTTTCGGACGCACGGTTTCGAAAATAGAGGGGGGGGGGGGACACAATTTACACAACTTTCGGAGCGATTATTTCCAAATACATTCACTTAATCAAAAACATTACTTAGGAACCTTATAGTGTTTTTTAAAGAGCTGTCGAACTATGTACCACACGTTGATATTTGCTGAAAAAATTTTTTTTTACTGTCTTTAACATGTATGGAGTGCCCCCCCTAAAAATATTTATTTTAATTATTTATATACCAAACTAAGTAGCGGCTCATAAAAGACACCTATATTCCAAATTTCATCAATATCCATCATGTAGTTTTTGAGTAAAATGCCTGTGACATACGGACAGACAGACAGACAGACAGACAGACGGACGGACATGACGAAACTATAAGGGTTCCGTTTTTGCCATTTTGGCTACGGAACCCTAAAAATCTAAATATGGTAATAAAATTAAACCATATTCCTATAATTAATTAAAAAAGGGAATGCTACCAGCATCTTATCACCCTATTGTATCGCAATGCTGATCAGATGCGCGAGGATTACGGAGGGGTTATGTAACGATTTACCTATACAATTTACATTTTAGATAGACCTGCCGCATCCAATACGGAGTTCAGGTAATAGTCAAGAACTTATGGATGGCGGTGTATCGCAATGCTGATCAGATGCGCGAGGATTACGGAGGGGTTATGTAACGATTTATCTATACAATTTACATTTTAGATAGACCTGCCGCATCCAATACGGAGTTCAGGTAATAGTCAAGAACTGGATGGCGGTTTCAAAAATTGGTGATTCGATCGTATGATATCAGTGGCCCGTTGATATTGGTCAAAAACAACAACACCGTTGTTTGGTTCGACCCACGTTCGACCAATAAGGGGCCAATCTTCAGCGTTTTTACGGCGTTTTATTTTCGTCATTTTGTCTCAGTAAATATTGTTCAAAAAAACGATGCCTAGATTTAACTTTTTATGAAACCGAACAACAGTCCCGAGTTTAAGTCTAGTTTTATCAAAATTGTCACGTTTTGTCCTTTCGCTATAGTAAATAATCGTCGGACAATAATGATTGTCAAACCGCGCGGTCAAAACGCTCGGAGAATCGTCCTAAGACACTTGTAAAATTGTAACTACTATACCCTGTCTACGTTAACGAGCTAGTACTAGAAATCTCAAGCGGCACGTAATTGGTCAGAGATAAGGGCGATGCATGTGCACCGGTTGGGATTACATGGCGGTGAAAGGTTAGTCATCATCTGTCATTGTACGGTGCGGACGCGTTATATTGCTCTCCTTTTCATTGTTTTCGGCTTCTTCTGAGACTTGGCTTGTTTACTGGACTAAAACAGTGCTTACTTCGAGAAAGACTTGTGTTTTAACGCATTTACTATCATTATATAAAAAAAACCGGCCAAGTGTGAGTCGGACTCGCGCACCGAGGGTTCCGTACAAACTCATAAGTAGATACATGAATAGTTCAAGAAAAACTGTATGGCGATTAGTTTAGTAGGAGAAAATAAGTATGTGTTAAGATTTTTGCAAATTTCTCAAAAACAGTGCAAGTTAGGAAAACCGTTATATTTTTCCTGTAATATATAGGATGACATTAATAATTGGTAATTATTACAAATTTTTCTGTTCAGTAACTTCGAAGATAATAGGGGGGGAACGGTATTTTTTTTAACGTTTTTGGCCATAAATCAAAAACTAATTATTTAAAAAATAATACAAAAATACTGTTTTAATCTACAAATTAAGCCCTTTCATTTGATACCTCACTCGATATAATAGCCCTACTTTCAATTTGCAAAGTCTCATTACGGACCCCTTTAAAAAAAAAGTAAAAAAGTTACAAGAATTTTTTTACATCCTATAAGCTCGGGTTAGCGGTTCTTAACACTATTCCAAATTTCAAGTCGATAGCATCAGTAGATCCTGAGATATCTTGCTGTGACAGACGGACAGACAGACAGACAGACAGACAGACAGACAGACAGACAGAGTCGCACCATAAGGGTTCCTTTTTTACCATTTTGGTACGGAACCCTAAAAATGAATAAAGTTACTTCTTTAATATTTTAAAAACAAATCATAAAAATCATTAGATTTTTAAAAAGAAATAATCCGTGCGACGGCATGGAAGCCGAGCCTGCGAGCGGGATGCTAATGTTTACGCCCACTGCCCTTTTTTGTCCCTTTTATCTGCATACAATAGTGCGAAAGAGAGGTCCCTATACTAGCTCGTTATCGTAGACAGGGTATCCCAGCCCGATGCACTGTGGCAGCGGCCTATACAAGAGTCCGGACATTTGAGTCATAATCAAAGTATGATTTAGGGGTTAAAAGTTACATAATATGAAAGTTCAATAATTGGTTCACTAGAATCAAGCGATATTTTTTCAAAATTTGGACTCACTGCCATGTAAGAGACCTTTAAACTTGCTCGATTCACAACTGGGTAAAAATCGTGTGTCTGTTATAGTCATTATCTCAGATAAATGGCTCAGTATCAAGCCATTGTATTTATTTTTTCTTAAAGAAAGTATACTAGAGAATTAGTTTTCATAGTTTTGAATGTAATTAATCAATTCCTAAGTCTTATACTCATCTCTTTTTAAACGCATGTATTAAAATTACTATACTTTGAGTTTTGATTAAGTTCTAGAGCTGGCTTCAAGTCGGCACTGGAATAATTATTAAGTTCGCGGATAAAACAAAATGTTTTGCAAAATATTGGCTTAGCCTAACCGAGCTCTTTCGAATAAAATGATTTTTATGACATAAAACTGATACGCCTGGAAATAATTTCAAAGCAATAAATCGCACCACGCGTAATTTGTAGATACAATTCTGAGAAAAAACTGTAAGTGAATATGGTAACACATATATAACTTAAACTATATTTTTTGGACATGTTAAAAAAACAATGTCAATGGATTGTAATGACTGTTTTGGTGAAAATGCATTGAGCAAAGACTTTGTCGAATACTTACATCTATCCACCTCGGAAAGCCATAGAAGATTTCAGCAAATGTCTTGTGTCCTATTTAAATAATGTAATAGGAATAGGAAAGGACGCTACTCGTATGTATCATCCATTTAAAAAATGTTTCTTTTACGGTTATTAATAGGTACTAAAATCGTACGTACATACGTAGAAAATACACCCAAGAAACAGGTTACTTGTACGTAACATTATATAGGTGGTAGTACATACCCGTTACAGTGCATAAAATTTTAATGGGCATAATTAGTCATAATTTTATTTTACGAATTGGTCACTTGTCAGAAGATGCACAGGAAGCGAGCCACAAAATTTATCGTAACGTTAGACTACACCAAACCCGTAAATGCAGTCGAGTTGCTTCAAATACGATGATTTTGTTATCAGATCTAGACATGTGCGCCGATCAAAAAATTGTCGGCGGCGGCGTTTGACAAAAAATCGGCGGCGGCGGCGTATTTTCGGCGTGAAATCGGCGTGATTGAAACATGATTTCACACATCAAAAAACCGTAATTCAAGGACACAGTTATTTAAAATATCGCCGTACATCACCGTAAACTCTGATTTAATGCCATAAACATATATTTTTACAAAAAAATCGAAATAAAATGGTTAAAATTTGCGTTTTTTGCCTTTTTGGCACTAGCGATCATAACGTTACGATGCCAAAGCCATCCACTGAGGGAAGGTGACCCATGCTACATCTTGGTTCTACATGGTACATCTTCGGTCTATTCCAGAGGTTTTAGGCCTTATCAGACATTATTTATTCGAGCTATATGGTATGGCCACTTGGTTATTCGGAGCTACATCAATTAAATAGTGCTTCTACGGATTTCCTCATTTCTATGGAGATACTTAGGTTCACACAGGTCATCACTGCCTGTATGAGAGAAGTTCACTGGCCAAACGCCTATAGTTGCAGGATCTAAAGCGTCGCGAGGATGAACTTAAGTTTTTCCAACGTTACCCAAACGTGTTAGACTACGCAATAGACCAAAATTAGATTAGGTACCACAAAAAGGCTTGTTTTTTCGATCTCTGGGACTTAACTGTCATCTTTCGGAAGCTTCCATGTAATTCCATAAGAGCGCGTGGTCAAGGTACCTCAAGGCCGAATCTCTAATACGGTTCTGTACTGGAAAAACATATATAGGTAGCAGCAGACATAAGCAAACCACCGCTGTCACAAAAGTATAGTAAACCTGGTTAATAAACCAGCGAACAAAATGATTAAAAAGGGCAGAGTTCAAACTGGCTGGACTACTTACCACCTACAAATAACTTGCCATTCACTTTGATGGACACTTTAGTTCCTCTGATGCCCAATATCTTCCTGGACTCAAATATTCCCAAAGGCTTAGAAATGGGCCGAACTAAGGCTACTGCTGTTATAACTCAAGTATTTGGTCCAGAATGTTTGGCAGAACTGATAGATTTATTAAAAACTATAAGGGTTCCGTTTTTGCTATTTTGGCTACGGAACCCTAAAAAAGAAAAAACTACGTTTCTATGATATTAAATGAAACCACAGATACATCTTTATCAAAAAACAATGTGCATTCATTGTCATATATTGTGTTGAAGATTTCAATATCAAAACTTCGTTTCTTGATATGGTGGAGCCAGAGTCAATGCTCAGGGGTTAAATGCTCATGAAACCTACACAGCTGTGGTATATTGAACGCAGCTTAGGCGTTCACCTCTCTCTTTCCCGCCTTGATGATCTCTCTCTTTTATATTAGCCATTGTCACATGTGTTCAGCTCTGGTTCAAATAAATCCTAATTAATTAATTATAGGAGTTTAATTGAGATACCGCAATCTGTATTCATCTCATCATCATCTGTATTCTCTAATTTAAAAGATTATGAGTTTACAGAGAAAGAACATGAACCAAAGTATGAGATAAATTCTACTCCAAGAACCTGTAAGACGTCTTTTCTTAGAAACTGATTACCACAGCTTTGGTTTTTTTTTTTGGTTGGTTTGTGTCCCGTATGGTCAATATTGACCACTTTTGGTTGATCTGGAGTTGTGCCCCTCTCCGAAGGAAGGAGAGGGTTACAGGAGCACAGCTTTGGAGGATGTCTTGAAGCTTTTGAACTAGAACTGATTTAGAATCAACGTCGCTAACGACTACCTTCGATTAGCTAATGACGTCGTCGTGATGGTATAGTCCCTACAGGGCGCGAAAAATATGCTCAACGACCGCTGTGTTTATAAGACGAAAGTTATGTCGAACTCCCTGATACCCCAGTCGCTCTTGGGGCAGTTAACCTTGAAGTTGTCTAGGACGAGAACTACGAATACACATATGTAGCTGAAACATACACTCCAGTTCTTCTCTGTCACCGTGTCTCAATGTCTCAAGAATAGTTTTTGACTAGTGACGAGATATCCAGTAGACGTATAGTCTTTCACCTTCATAAATAGGGTCGAGTCGCTCAACGTTCCATAGAGAGAGCTAGACCAAATTAGTAATTAGTAAATCCGTTTCGTTCCGTTTCCAAAGAACCTACTTAGGTGACATAACTCTAGCAAGATGAGGTGGTAATGGGCTGGGCATATAGCTCGAGCAACAAAGACCGATGGGATAGAAAGGTTCCCAAATGAAGACCACGAATCTGAAGGAAGATGGAGCGTGGGTTGGCCTCCACAAAATGATCTGAGGACATGTTTAAGTTCGTCGGCATTCGATTAAGAGAAAACGTGTGCATTGCGACTGTTCGTTCGGAATTGTTTAGGGCAGACCTATGTTCATCAATGAATGTCTCCGGATTGAGATGATAATGATGATCTAGACCATTTTAACTAGCCTCTGCCGTCTTTTGAAATCCTACGAGAGGATAATAAGAAAAAACGTTATCCAAAAATGGGATGAACCTTGATTTCAACAGAGTATATGCTATGAACTGCTAGAACAAAGTGTTAAGTAAGGTTAGTTTTAATATATGGTACGAAAATCTGCTTTTGCAATAAGTTTTTTATTCACGCCGATTTCACGCCGATCAGAAATCGGCGGCGGCGGCGTGGCCAAAAAAGCCGGCGGCGGCGGCGCGCCGGCGCGGCGCACACCTCTAATCAGATCCCGTAATATCAACCAATATTGTAAGAAAAACAAAAAAATCTTTAAACGTTGATGCGAAAATATTGATTGATGAGATGGAAAATGTTAAAGTTTTTTATATCAATTAAATATTAAAAGACAAGTGCAATGCAATATTTTTTATTAATTTTACAGCATATGAAAATTGACAACGCATTGTTTATTTATTTTATTTGTTTGTTTAATGGCCGCCGTGATGTGTGAGATAGAAGAAAAAATAGATGTGTGAAATAAAATAGCAATCAATGTACAACTTAAAAGTAACATTGCTTCAGGCGTTAGATTTGGTGTAGATAAAAATCACGATGTATCCATATATTTTTTAACAATAATTAGTTTATTTTGTCCAACACCTCATAAACATTGCGTTATTTCGATATCATTGATTTAACGAATTTTTTATTTTTATTTTTTTTTTCTATACAGAAAATGTGTTACCATTTTAAGCAATAAATCACAAGGACAATGTTTTTTTAAATATCCGTTAAAAATATCAAAGCTATACGGCTTGTAGTTTTGAAATTATAGCAAAAATACTAAGCGCCAAAACGCATGTCACGCCGTTTGTATAGGCCGCTGCCACTGTGCGATGTGCGTGTCGGCCGTGTGTAAGGCACACGGTCGGACGCCCTTGGGTGATCTGGCCAGCGACCTGGTTCGAGCCCAGTGACCGCAACGGCCAACCACCCGGCCCGACAATCACAATGCTCGAAAGTGGGTTGTGAGTTTGTCAGGTTAAAAAAAAAAAAAAAAAAAAAAAAAAAAAAAAAAAAAAAAAAAAAAAAAAAAAAAAAAAAAAAAGACAGGGTATAGCTGAATTGTAATTTGCTTGCGAGCTGTGGGTGAGTTTCCATACAAAACCAGTAAACCGCGAGCGACATTTATATGGAACTTCGCTTCTAACTCCCCCGCAGCTCACTCGCAAATCGCAAGCTCTTAGGCTCTTAGTCAATCAATATTGAAATCGTGTCGTCTGGACACAATTATTTGAATCAAGCCCGGGGCACACTGAGAACACAAAAATCTTTTATAAATTTTTACTATAATGTTTTATTAAATACAAAGTGTCTGCTTATCATAGAATATAGAAAATAAAATAGTGTGAAGAAAAATTATCATAAATGTTTGTAATACGAGGGGTGATTGGAAAGTTCACGGCCTAAGTATGAAATCAAATCCAAAGATTTTATTTAATATTTTTATTTCTCTACGTAGTCCCCGTCGAGCTCTTTGCACTTGTTCCATCTGGATTTCAAAGCAATTATACTGACCCAGTCATTTCGAACATTCGAGGTCGCAAAAAATCGCACAACGCTGAATATGTTGGGATGTTGTTAGGATACATATAAGTAGTGTAAACTCGATTTTGCAGTTTTGAAAAAGTTGTGCTAAATGTATGGTGCTCGAAAAACACCGAAATTTTCGGTCATTTTTCAGATTTTGGTCTGTATCTTCTAAAAACCGGATTTTTGGATAAAATTGTCTATGACACTATTAAAGAAGATAAAATTCCCTACAATATGAGTGTAACATCAACTCTGCATGTTTAGAAAATGTTGAGATATAGCACTTCAAACAATTGCAAATTTTCCTAAAAAGTTCGAAATTGCACTTTCAGCTACCTCTCACGTTGAATAGCAGCTGAAATACTGATATTACAATAACAATTAGATTTATGAAGTTATAGAACAATTATTGAGCTTTATTTTAAGTATAATTTGAACCCTGTACTAGCGATATTTTCCTTGTTATCGGAAAAAAACTAAATCATTAGAGAACTCAGATTTCTCAGGAAAGAGTGTTCATAAAGCAAATTGTTAGTATATTGCGCAGTTATTCATAGGAAGTTTTAAAATTGGCTTTATATTTCTAAACATCAGTCATTAAAAAAATTCTGAGGGGCCATGATGATCGCGTACATCGCACATTATGTAAATAACAAAAGCATCGTCACATTTACATACGTGCGTAATTTCGAGAGTATTGAATACTTTATTATTTATTTATACTGTGATATGTGCAACCATCATATGCCCGCTAAATTAGTCTTAAATACACATTGTATGATCTTGGTCATAAAATGTGAAAATCAACTTGAACAGGACACCATGTAAATTCGTATTTATTGCAATAAGTTACAACTTAGAAGTGAGTATGTATGTAGTTCCTACTGGAACATTCCATGAAAACATATTTTTTTGTCGCTTACGCAACGCTTATGGTAGCAAACCCTAATATTTTTTTTAGTTACTAAGAAACACTACCAATCTTAAAGCCTAGTTTTGATATTACCATAGGTACTAATATTCAGATTTTAATTTTATTTGTAAAAAGTATTAAAAAGGTAGTGTCCCTGACGTAACGTTTCCGTGGAATGCTCCTACTGTGTTTTAGATAACACCTCTGCCCTTTTTGAGCCGAGGAAAACTTTGACTCGGCTTCCCGTTTCTTAACTATTACCCCACTCCTAAGGATCTCATGTGGAGCTCCTTGTCCACCCAAATTTGTATTTTTCCCTATCTCCTACGAATTATTATGCACCCAGTGGTAGGTTATGTAGGAATATCGGGCAGCAAAGTCTTCCATTGGGGTTAAACCAGGGTGATGGACTTTGGTACTGTTAGAAGATCGTACACGTATTTCGTAACATTCGGTTGGTCATCTTGCCTACGTTACACATATTGTTAGCTTATCTAGCATATAATTTACGTATTTCACACAACTGTAGGCTACATTCTACCCATCACGATTCAGTCTCTCTATCGCAACTGCTTGGTAGAGGTCATCTTTACTTTTGAAATTAAAACGTCAGGATGGATTGTAGCATAGTATTTGTTACAATTACTGAAAGGCTGTGAAGAAGAAAAGCTCATGCCGGACAGCTAGGCTTAACCTTGTTCTCTGCAGAGTTTGTTAGGGGAAAACCTGAGGCTAATTACGAGTACATAGTAGAAGACAAGCTAATATTATTAGTAAAAATCCATACAAACTTACTTATAATATTATCTCGTACTTTGTTATGCAATAAGCCTCTGCTTGACTACTTAGCCTTGAACATGATTTTGACGACACTTTTCTAGGTGTAATTCAGAAGAATATGACCATTTAGCCAATTGCGTAAAGGCAAGCTTAATATTATAAGTACTTACAGAACATAGGAGCATTATTAGACGCGGAAAACTAGTAGGTGTAAACGTATAACCACGCAAAACTACACATACCTACCGGTTGCGTGACGTTTCGTTGACAAACGTTGAATCTAAAACATTAGAGAGATCGGACACAACTTTTTGCCGGATTCCGTAAAATGCCAGCAATTTAAGGGTAACTACATAGCCACTCTTTAGTGTAAGTAATTGCGATAAATAAATACTAATTTACATTGCGTCCTGCAATTCTATCACTGGAGTCAGCCGAGGACTCGCCATCACTTTACGTTGATTTTCACATTTTATGACTAAGATCTTACGATGTGTATCTAAGACTAATTTAGCGGGCATATGATGGTTGCACATATCACTGTATAAATAAATAATAAAGTATTCAACACTCTCGAATTTACGTACGTATGTAAATGTGACGATGCTTTTATCATTTACATAATGTGCGCTGTACGCGATCATCATGGCCCCTCAGGACTTTTTAAATGAATGATGTTTAGAAATATAAAGTCATTTTTAAAACGTCCTATGAATAATTAACAATTTGCTTTAGGAGCACTCTTTCCTGACAAATCTGAGTTCTCTAATGATTTGGTCTTTTTCCGATAACAACCGAATTATCGCTAATACAGGGTTCAAATTATACTTAAAATAAAGCTCAATAATTGTTCTATAACTTCATAAATCTAATTGTTATTGTAATATCAGTATTTCAGCTGCTATTCAACTTGAGAGGTAGCTAAAAGTGCAATTTCGAACTTTTTGGGAAAAATTGCAATTTTTTGAAGTGCTATATCTCAACATTTTCTAAACATGCAGAGTTGATGTTACACTCATATTGTAGGGAATTTTATCTTCTTTAATAGTGTCATAGATAATTTTTACCAAAAATCTGGTTTTTAGAAGGTACAGACCAAAATCTGAAAAATGATCGAAAATTTCGGTGTTTTTCGACCCCCACACATTTAGCACAACTTTTTCGAAACTGCAAAATCGAGTTTACACTACTTATATGTATCCTAACAACATCCCAACATATTCAGCGTTGTGCGATTATTTGCGACCTCACCCAGATTTTTATGTTCGCCACGACGGGGGTATACCACTTTTGAAGAAACTTTCCTCCAGGCCTTCAAAATAGGTGTCCACTTCAGCTTGGACCTCGTCGTTGGTAAAAAAATTCTTACCGCCCATGTGTTTTTTTAAGTTTGGAAATAGATGGAAGTCCGATGGTGCCTAATCAGGCGAATAGGGTGGGTGGGGCAATAATTCAAACCCACAGTTGTGAATTTCTGCCATCGATTTTATTGACGTGTGCACACGTGCATTGTCCTGGTGAAAGAGAACTTTTTTTTGTCAACAATCCAGGTCTTTTTACTTTCAGATTTTCTCGTAATCGGCGTAAAAGGTCGCAATAGTAGTCCGAGTTTATAGTGGTACCTTACTGGAGATAGTCAACCATTATTACTCCCTTTGCGTCCTAGAAGACTGAGAAGACTGATGCCATGACTTTATTCGCCGACAAAATGGCCTTTGCCTTTTTGGGAGGCGGAGATCCAGCACGAACCCACTGCTTTGATTGCTGTTTAGTCTCGGGCGTGTAGTGATGGACCCATGTCTCATCCATAGTAACATATCTGTCCAAAAAGTCTTGAGAATCAGCTTCAAACAAGTCGAGACAGTCGCGTGAAATTGTTAGACGAGTGATTTTTTGTTCCACTGAAAGGAGCTTCGGAACCCATCTCGCCCACACCTTCGAAAAACCTAATTCGTTGACTATAATTTTTTTTTTTTTATTATTATTATTTTTTTTTTTTTTATTTTTTTTTTTTTTTTTTTTATTATTATTATTTTTAAACCTGACAAACTCACAACCCACTTCCGAGCATTGTGATTGTCGGGCCGGGTGGTTGGCCGTTGCGGTCACTGGGCTCGAGCCAGGTCGCTGGCCAGACCACCCAAGGGCGTCCGACCGTGTGCCTTACACACGGCCGACACGCTCATCGGGCTGGGTATGAGCCGGGGGGTGCCTGGAGTCGAACCAGGTCACCGGTCCCGGCTTACCACGATAGGTGTCGGGCTAGGTGGGGGCCTGCTCGCCTGGGGTCGAACCAGGACGATGGCCAGGGCCACCTTTGACTTTTCGCTGATTGCTCAAAGTGAGCAGCGGACCAGCGGTGACTATAATGTTTTGGGTTCTTTCATAGGAGATGCCTACGATGTCAGCTATTTCTCTTACTTTTAATCGTCGGTCTTGCATTATCATCTCGCATATAATTGCCACATTATGTGGATTGGTCGCAGTGGTTTGCCTCCCGGGGCGAGGGTTATCTTTGATATTGACTCGTCCCCGCTTGAATTTAGCTGCCCACTTTTTTACTGTCGTATATGATGGAGAGGATTGCCCCAATGTACACTGCATATCGTCAAAAAATTGTTTTGGAGTCAATCCTTTTTTATGAAGATATTTAATTACAGCACGTTGCTCCAAATTGTCCGTAATGAAAAATCTGTTGACTCTTATTTTTAAATCAGACGTATAATTTATTTTTATAATGTCTTACAATTGAAATTTCGCGGGATGAGAACTGAATAATGACAGTTCAAAATGGCGGTAGAAAAAAATTAAAAAGTTTTTTTTTTAATGGTCAGGCCGCGATCTTTTCAATCAGTCCTCGTAAAAATGTCCACCACAATCAAGTGTTGCTATGTTCAATAGTACATTGTGTATCTAGGGCGGTAAGTAAGGAATTACAAACGCGTGTTTGTGATAAGCCCGAGGTGAAACCGAGGGCTTTCATAACACGAGTTTGTAATTCCTTTACCGCCCGTGGCACACACAATGTTTTTCATCACACTTGTGAGGAAATCTCAATAAAATAACCTTACTTTTCGACCCAGTATGACAAGAAAATATTAAAACAGACACTGACATTTGTCACATGTGTCCATAGACAATGCGACTGTCAAGTCTCGTTCGGAAACCACAGCGGTAACGGCCATTTTAGTTGATTTTATTTTTGCAAAATAAAGAAATACATTATTTAAACATTTAAATAATATGTGTTTATATGTATTTGCAATTACAGTTATCTTTAAATAAATATTTCAGTGATAAAAGTTAAAAAAGTAAGTTGGCGTTTCCTTTGAACATGACAAATAAGAGTAAAACAGAACCAGCGTTTCAAATTTAAAAAGAAAACCATTACGCCCTAGGGCGTAATAGGCCATGTACGGCCCACAGAACCTACGTGTAATGACACCATTTTCGAGCAAGTGTGATGAAAAATATTAAAATAGAAAGTGACATTAGTGACATATGTCCATAGACAATGCGAATATCAAGTCACGTTCGGAAACCATAGCGGTAAAGATCTAAAACGGCCATTTTAGTTGATTTTATATTTGCAAAATACTGAAATGCACTATTTAAACATTTAATTAATAATTAATCTTTAAATAAATATTTCAGTAATAAAAGTTAAAAAAGTAAGTTGGCGTTTCCTTTGAACATGACAAATAAGAGTAGAACAGAACCAGCGTTTCAAATAAAAAAAAAAACCATTACGCCCTAGGGCGTAATAGGTCATTTACGGCCCGCAGAACCTACGTGTAATGACACTATTTTCGAGCAAGTGTGATGAAAAACATTGTGTGCGCCACGGGCGGTAAAGGAATTAAAAACTAGTGTTATTAAAGGCCTCGGCTTCATCTCGGGTTTATAACACTCGTTTGTAATTCCGTACTTACCGCCCTAGATACACAATGTACTATTTCATCGCACTTGCTCGAAAATGGTGTTGTTACACGCAGGTTCTGCGGGCCGTAAATGACCTATTACGCCCTAGCGCGTAATTTTTTAAATTTCACTACGCTGGTTCTGTTTTACTCTTATTTGTCATGTTCAAAGGAAACGCCAACTTACTTTTTTTAACTTTAATCACTGTAATATTTGTTTAAAGAGAACTGTTATTGCAAATAAGTACATGTAAACACATATTTCTGTAACACTAATTAAATTTTAAATAGTGTATTTCAGTGTGATTTTCAAAATACTGAAACGTATTCAAATAATTTAAAAAAAAAATACGCCCTAGGGCGTAATAGGTCATTTACGGCCCGCAAATCCTACGCGTAACAAGACCATTTTCGAGCAAGTGTGATGAAAAAACCTTTAACTCATTATCCAAACAATTTTTGGACATAAGTGACAGTCGTCTAGAAAATTAGATTGGTTTTCTTGTTGCGTCGCGATTTTATTTGTGATTGTGAAATTCGCACATCCTGAAGTATTCTTTTTTGTTTGCATAGGGCTAGATGTGGTGCGTTTCTCATGTACGTTAACGCTGTATGAAAAGCTTTATTGCAAAGAGAAATGCAACGATGGCATTGCGAGCTCATTTCTTCTTAATAGTATACCTTCACTAATCACAATATAATACATACTACAAATCACGATGATGTCGGGGCAGGAGTTGTTTTCGCTCTACGACAGCTCGCCAGATTCGCTGTTCGACATAAGTATGAATTACATCGTTAATAATCTGAATATTATTACGACACTGGACCCGAGCACCCGATGGCGTAAGTTGAAAGACGATGTGATTCTACCCGCGGAGATTTGCGAGAAATTTCTTGAGGCGTACCAGAAGAACAACAGGGTTAGTGACAGCATCGCGAATATGTTCCGCGACCGTACGCGCACCGGGCTGACCGTGGTGCGGCTCCGTAACTCTCGCATCACTGACGAAGGCTTCCGCTACCTCATGGAGCACAAGCCGTATGAGCTCGAAGTGGTTCAGTGCAAGTATCTCAGCCCTAGTTCCTTGGACATCATAAATAGCAACAGCCAAAATCTAGTCTCTCTAAAAGTGGGGGTCTTCCGACAAAGAGGGTACAATCGTACAGAGGGTCTGGCGGTATTCCCATTGCAGCTTTTAAAATCACTGACTAATTTAACCCACTTGGATTTATCGAAGACCGCATCATCGAGCACAATTTGGGTTCCAAAAGATTTGAAAAACCTGCGCTCTTTGATTTTACATAGTGTGCACTGGACAAAGGATGTTATTGATTGGATAGCCACCTTACATACTTTGAGACATTTGGATATCTCACAATCTAATGATAGGCATGGAAAATATTTCAATCCCAATGATGTTTTGGCAAAACTTATAAATAATCTTACACATTTGGAGTCTCTGGATATATCTGGGACAAATCTTGCCGGCTCTGGGGCAGCAGCAGTCTCTAATGATGAAGGCACTGCGGACATTGATCAAGTCCGGTGTGATATACCAGGGCTAGCAGCTCGAGTCAACAATCCCTTGGAGTTCTTAGGCCTATATGGAACACACCATGGAGCTTGCAAGAGGCATGATATTCCTGCTAAAGTGGTAAGTGTAACAGAAACAAAGCTATTGTGTTTCCTATTGAGCAAATATGTGTAAGAATAACAAGTATTGAAATAATTATGAGATAAATCAATTATTTAGATAACGGGAGACGCCAATGTGGAGCAGATTTTAACTGCTGCAGCGAGCTACATGGAGAGACCAGCTATTTTAACACAGGTCCTCAATGATCTATATGATCTATTCCGCTATGAAAATAAATTATGCATTATTTTAAATAATGCATACATTGGCCGAGCACTAGCTGTAGTCCTAGATGCCATGGATCAACATGTTTCTGAAAAGTATATACAGATTTTTGGCAGGTGAGTGGATTACATATTTTTGTTAAAACATGAAATTGTAAAAACCTATTTCCATAACAGGCTCATGGTCTAGGAGGCAAGGGTGAAATTTCCAACTTATTTCCTCATGAAAATGCTCTGTTTCTCCCTTATTTCGGTCTACTTCCAGTCACAAATCTCAAAGTCTGGCACCTCGGAGCGGTTGCGTTTGCCCAGGGGAGACCCGTAAACTTGCAAAAAAATCTGGAAAAATAGCCTTATCGCCTCAAGGATAGTTTTGGGTTTAATCTATAGTTTTTTATGCTGGTAATATCGAGGTAACATTGCCAGACCAGTAGGGCGTTGCTAAATACCTGCCAGACTGTCCTGAAGTTGCAAAATTGGGGTCAAAATTTATCTTATAGCCTCAAGGCTGATTCTTGCATATGTTGTTGTATACTCCCAAAAACATACCCTATCCAAAATGACAGACCATTAGGACGTTGCGTTCAGCCCCCAGACGAGGTCAAAGTTGTAGGTCTCAGGTACTAAACATATGAAAAATGGTAGATTTATACGTGTTATCTGTAAGTACTCTATTTCACCATTCTTTACGTGTACTCCGAGACACAAATATCAACGTCTGGCACCCCGGACTGGTTGCGTTCACCCAGGGGAGGATGATAAACTTGCAAAGATGCACGGAAAAATATCTGATCGCCACAAGGGTAGTTTTTGGTTTAATCTATAGTTTTTTATGATGGTAATCTCGAGGTAACATTGCCAGACCAGTAGGGCGTCGTTAAGTACCTGCCAGACGGACGTGAAGCTCCAAAATTGGGCCCAAATTACAAATGTTCTCTAAATATACTCTATACAAAATGACAGATCATTTGGACGTTGCGTTCATGCCGCCAGACGAGGTGAAAATTGTAGGTTTCAGTTACTAAGCGTGTAAGAAAGTAGATAGGATTAGTGCGTTCTGGCTCAAACCTGGGGGTGAGCTGGAGCGCATTTTTCAGAAAATTTGGCTGCCGATCCCTTTTTTTTACAAAGCGTCGCCTTCATTAAGAGGTCACGCCCCCCCTAATTAGGCACAAACCCCTCCCACACCCCTTCATGGGCTGTTATTGGTCAAGGCAGGATCAAGATGGTGGCTTATTTAGCTATAAAGCGCCGTTATAAAGAGCGTCGGTCTTAATGGCAACGTCGCTGATCCGTAGATCAAAAGCACACCACGTATACTTACATTAAAAAACCATTACACAATTACAAATATTACCAACAATTAGCAACTGTATAAACTAGGTACATGATTTACTAGAAAAATCTCTGATACTTTAAAAGAACATTTATAGCATTACAAAATTCGAAATATTACCAAACTTGCCATCAAAACTAGTATTCTAAACATGAAACAAGTGAAATTATTTCATATCTAACGTTCCTATGTATAAAAAATTCTTAGACAGTTTAATTAGTGTATGTACCAAGCTACATATGTACTTAATTAGGGCGGGGCTTAGGTAAATAAGCCACCATCTTGATCCTGACTTGACCAATAACAGCCCATGAAGCGGGTGTCGGAGGGGTTTGTGCCTAATTAGGTGGGCGCCTAATTAATGAAGGCGTCGTTTTCGCTAATGAGGGCGTCGCTTTGTAAAAAAAGGGGTCGGCAGCCAAATTTTCTGAAAAATGCGCTCCACCTCACCCCCAGGTTTGAGCCAGAACGCACTAATCCTATCTACTTTCTTACACGCTTAGTAACTGGATCCTACAACTTTGACCTCGTCTGGGGGCTGAACGCAACGTCCTAATGGTCTGTCATTTTGGATAGGGTATGTTTTTGGGAGTATGCAATAACATATGCAAGAATCAGCCTTGAGGCTATAAGATAAATTTTGACCCCAATCTTGCAACTTCAGGACAGTCTGGCAGGTATTTAGCAACGCCCTACTGGTCTGGCAATGTTACCTCGAGATTACCAGCATAAAAAACTATAGATTAAACAAAAAACTACCCTTGTGGCTATCAGATATTTTTCCGTGCATCTTTGCAAGTTTATCATCCTCCCCTGGGTGAACGCAACCGGTCCGGGGTGCCAGACGTTGATATTTGTGTCTCGCAGTACACGTAAAGAATGGAGAAATAGAGTACTTACAGATAACACGTATAAATCTACCATTTTTCATATGTTTAGTACCTGAGACCTACAACTTTGACCTCGTCTGGGGGCTGAACGCAACGTCCTAATGGTCTGTCATTTTGGATAGGGTATGTTTTTGGGAGTATACAACAACATATGCAAGAATCAGCCTTGAGGCTATAAGATAAATTTTGACCCCAATCTTGCAACTTCAGGACAGTCTGGCAGGTATTTAGCAACGCCCTACTGGTCTGGCAATGTTACCTCGATATTACCAGCATAAAAAACTATAGATTAAACCCAAAACTATCCTTGAGGCGATAAGATATTTTTCCAGATTTTTTTGCAAGTTCACGGGTCTCCCCTGGGCAAACGCAACCGCTCCGAGCTGCCAGACTTAGATATTTCTGACCGGAAGTAGACCGAAATAAGGGAGAAACAGAGCATTTTCATGAGGAAATAAGTTGGAAATTTCACCCTTGCCTCCCATACTATCAGTATTCCAGAAAAACTCCTTTGTCAAATTCTATGAGGCTTTACTAGTGTCTCACCTTGGGGCCATTACTTCACAATGAATGTCAGTGTATGTTCGTATCCATAACCAACCAACCAACCAAACCAGGTAAACTGATGTCAACCATTTTCAGTATGTCTCTATAGATAGGTTGACAGTATTAACCTCATTTATTATTATTGACCACCAGTACCATTTGAACACTGATGATTTGGCTGGTGAAACAAGTTCATAGTCGCTCATCACTACTAGACTCTAGACAGCTTCCACGAGTTTCTCTTTTGTGTACTAAAATAAATATGTGTAACTATTAATGTTTTTGGTCCTTAGCGCAACACTATTTTACATAGTCAAAGGGAAAGAAAAGGGTCGCATAGGTATCAGGCTGAAGAAGCGAATCATCACTGCTCTCTTGGACGGCATGGAAGCTCACCTTGGCGATGGTACAATGATGAGAAGCGGCTCCCTCACTTTGTGCCAGTTCAAGATACCCATGGATGTTGTAAGTCATTTGGATAGTTAAAATATGATCTACTAGTGGACCTGTCCTTTATTTACAGAGGTGAAATAAGTCAAATGTCTCATTTTTGCTTTGGCTTAGTTGGGTATGAAGTGTCCTATGGGTCATAATTTATCTGTAAACCAAATTTCATTGAAATCGATCCGTAGTTTTTTGCATGATGCGAGCACAAACATAGTTTTACTACGAATTTATTATATGCATGATTTTTAGGATTTTGAGCCAAAGAATACTTACTCTGCTATTGGGGAGTGTCAGGGGCCTGGAACTTGTGAACTCCTGCAGCATTACCAGTCCGTCTTGCAAAATTCATACTAAAATAAAATAATCTTGTTTATATCTTCTAATACTTATAATTTATGTTATTTATTTATTAGAAACCGTATATACGCAGCAGTAGCTTGAAATTTTTACTTATTTGTGAAGGTTTCCCTCATACCTTTATAGACGATTTTTTTTGAGTTCAGTACGAGAAGGGCTATTAAGCCTCGTTCTCTGTCCGTCCATCAGCCTTTCTGCTTGTTACGGGACTGTATTTTTCGAAGCGTAATATGTACACACTTAAAATTAACAGTTAACAGAATAGAAGAGGATAGCCATTTATTTTCTTTTACATTTTACAATATGCATATACATGTTTATACAATTAATTTTATGAAATCAATTTAACAAATTTAACAATTAACAGAGTGTGTATTAATTATACGACTAAAGCTTGCGGCTGTCCGTTTGACTCCATAGTACGCGTTATGAAAATTATTTGCTTTGTAATTGATAATGTTTCAGCTGTTTGAATACGAGCGTGTGGTGCAAATCCTGCTGAACGGAGTGGCGGATGTCAACCAGGAGGGTATCGTGCAGCGCATAGCCATCTACCTCCTCAACTCTCTGGCTTGCCAGGTTGACGGCACGCAAACACGTTTCCTGGGCAACCATGGCGCCATAGGGGTTAGTTACTTTTTATTACTCACCATTTTTCATGTGATAGATTTTTTTTTTTATTTTTTTATTTAGCGTATAAAATAATAACTTATTAAATACGTATACAATTACAATCTAGCCTAAGTACAGACTAATGAGTAATATAAATTTGACCTAGTTTTATAAATTTATGATATAAGATTGTGTCTAGTCCATCGGCACTTTTCTTATTGTCTCTATTTAAGGGGAAGACACTTCGTTCATGTGTCTATAGTTAATACTTTCACAGCACTTTTTATTTATCACTTTACACTAACTCAAAAGGTTTCGTTCTCTTGAGCCGTCGCACGATGTCCGTGTGATCGAGGAGCTGGATTGCCTCGACGTTCACATGATGAAGCAGCCTTTTTTCGTGGGCTTCGGCGTATTTTTTTACAACTTTATCGACGAACTGTATGTTGAGGTCCCGGTGTAGATCGTCATTTCTTATATACCAGGGTGCGTTCACAATGACCCTAAGTACTTTATTTTGAAATCTTTGTATAATGTGCATGTTGGTTTGTTTGGTACAGCCCCACAGCTGTATTCCATAAGTCCATACTGGCATAAGGACTTGTTTATAGAGAAGTAGTTTGTTGTGTACTGACAGTGAGGAGTGTCGTCCCAGTAGCCAGTACATCTTGTTGAACCGTATTTCAAGTTCTTCTCTTTTCTTTTTAACGTGAGCTTTCCAGCGAAGCTTCGCGTCAAGCGTCATACCTAAGTACTTGGCTGTATTTTCGTATGGTATGCGTTGTTGGTTTATATAAACTGGGCAGTACTGATCTTGTTTATTTGTAAAGTTGACATGAATGGATTTAGACTCATTTAACTTAATTCGCCATTTCTTTGTCCAGTTATGAACTTTGTTGACAGCTACTTGAACCTTTTCCGCTGCTTCTGTATGGGTATTTCCAACCGCCATTATAGCGGTGTCGTCGGCAAAGGTCGCAATAGTGTTGTTATCTAGTTCTGGAATATCACTTGTGTACAGCAGGTACAGGACCGGGCCTAGTACGCTGCCCTGTGGTACTCCAGCTTTTATTTCTTTGATTTCTGAGTAGGCATTTTCTTGCCTTATTCGGAATACTCTACCTGTTATGTAGGAATGCAGTATGTCTGTAATCGACTTGGGTAACAATCTTTTTAATTTAATTATGAGGCCTTCATGCCAGACTTTATCAAAAGCCTGCGCTACATCTAAGAAAACCGTAGAGCAGACTTTCTTGTTTTCAAGGGTATTTTCAACTATATTTGTGATTCTGTGTACTTGGTCTATTGTCGAATGACTTTCTCTAAAGCCAAACTGATGTTCTGGGATAAGTTTTTTATCTTCTATAATAGGTTTTAGTCTTTTGAGTAAGAGTTTTTCAAACAGTTTTGACATGACAGGTAGCAGAGAAATTGGCCTATACGACGTGGTGTCGGAAGGTGGCTTTCCAGGCTTAGGTATCATTATTACCTCAGCGACTTTCCATGAATCTGGTACATACTTTAGCCTTAACGCAGCATTAATAAGGGTTGTCAGCTTAACTATAGCTTTCCTTGGAAGATTGTGTAGTATTTCTCCTGATATAAGATCAAAACCTGGACATTTCCTAGGATTGATATGTTGTTTTATTTCTCGTTGAACTTCTCTAGGTGATACCAGTTTCAGTTCGAATTGATCTTCACATACGAGTAAGTCGTCAATTGGTTCGACATTTGGTTGCGAATCGTTTGGTCTAAATATACCCTCTAGGTATTCAGCAAATTGTCTTGCTTTTTGTTCATTAGTAACTGCCCAGCTTCCGGTTCCAAGTCGAATTGGCGGAATATGATTCATAGGACGTTTTAAGTTCTTAGTTGCTTTCCAAAGTGAGTAATCAGTGCTACGCTCACTGGTTAGCTTTTGGAGATATGTACTTGTACAAGAATCGGTGTGGCTTTGGATTCGCCTCCGTAGTTGTTTAGTGAGATTATTTAACACGTTTTTGTCTTGTGGAGACCTCGATTGGTGCCATATTTTTCTCTGTTTTCTTTTTTCCGCTATTAATTGCCGAATTTCCCTGGGGTATGCGTTCTTGGTATCCCTTTTTATAATTTCTGGCGTGTTTTTCCATGCCGTTTGTTGTATTAGCGTTACAAAGTTCTCTAAGTCTAAGTTTAACTCATCTTGGGTTTTTAATGATACTTTGAGGTTTATACTTCTATCTAATTCTAGTTTAAAGCTCTCCCAGTCCGTTCGTTTGTTAACAAGGCTAGGGCTAGTTTCCTTATTTAGTACATTTTTATGTATTTTTAAGTATATAGCGGAGTGATCTGAGTTCATATCATAACTTTGCTCAGTTTCTAAATAGTTACGAGATATATTTTTGTATACAAAGAAGTCTATTAGGTCTGGGATTTTTAATGGGTCAGTTGGCCAATATGTAGGAGATCTTGTTGATGCAACGTCACATTTAAATTCTGTAATGGCATTCATGAGTTCTCTTCCTTTTGTATTCGTGAGTCTGGAGCCCCAGTGCGTATTTTTTGCATTGAAGTCGCCTCCTAATACAAATCTTTCACCGAGTCGCTGCAGAAGGCTTATATACGTGTATTTTTCTATAGTGTATCGAGGTGGACAATATATAGCTGCCACCGTGAGTGGGTATTTTTCGGTTTGGATTTGGATTGCTATGCATTGGGCCTCCGGTAGTTCGTGTTTGATTTGTTCATCATGTTGTATTTTTGATTTAACAATCACAGCACTGCCGCCTCTTCCTTTGTTTGCTGGGTGTAGTGCGTGATAAATGTTATAGCCTTTAAATGTAATGTATGATTGTCTTGTAAAGTGTGTCTCTGATACAAGGCACACATCAATATTCTCTATATCTAGGATTACTTGAAGTTCATTCTGGTGTTTCAGTAGTCCATTACAATTCCATGCCATAATTTTTAGGGACTTATGCATGGTTATTTCTTCTGTATATTATGTATAGCTGTTTTAGTGCTATTTTCAATTCTTTTCAGGCGTTCGTCAAATGACGCCATGAACTTTAAAATTTCATTGAGTTTGTTTTCCTCAGTATTAGTTTGCTCTTGACGCTTTATGCTTGAAGCATTTTTGGCTGCAGTCTGAGCATAAGTGACGTTTTTATTTACAGCTGACACGACTTTTGAGCTGGGTTTTTGCTGAATGGCGGTTGGCGTATTTTTCTTGACCTCTGGTTGTTTCTTGGCGGTCTTGTTTCTCAGTTTCTGCATTTCCTTGGCTATCAAACAGCCTCTGTAGTTGGCCGGATGCGCTTCTCCGCAATGCACACATTTTGGCTTGTCTTCTACTCGTTTCTTACAGTCTATAGTAAGGTGTTTTCCCGTACATTTAACACACCGCGGTTCTTTAGCGCAGTATTTATGCGTATGTCCATAAGCTTGACAGCGTTTACATTGGGGGATTAGTTTTGATGACTTCAGCGGTTGAATGTCTACCACACATCCTAATATACATTTCAGCTGATAAATTTTATTGATGCTTTCCTTATTATTGAAGGTAAGCATAAACATGTTAAGTGGTTCCTTGGTTTTCCAGCTTAATTTGTTTACAGCATCTTCAATGAGTAAACCCTTAGATTTTAGGTCTTCTATTATTCTTTCAGGTTTACAGGAAGATGGTAATTTTTTCACCATTACTCGGATGGGTCTTTCCTGTTTGTTTTCGTAAGAATGCCAGTGACAGTTATTATCTTTTAGCAACTTTGTGATCGCTTTATACGACTCCTCGTTACTTGCGTTTATTTTGACACCATCGCCGTTCAACATCTTTATTGAAAAGGTGCCAATTATTTGATTTTCTGACAAAAAGTCATAGAATTTTTGATAATCTTTCACGCCATCCACTACGACGGGGGGTGGCGGCGCTACTTTTTTTTCCTTTACCTTCATAGGATTTTCTTTTTCTTGTGGTGAGAGTGAGGGCGACTTGTTCAATTTCCTTTTTTTCCTTGATTGTGATCTGATCCACTCTGTTTCTTTGGCTAGTTCTTCCTCGTCGGTGCCATATTCCGCATCCGGCGACGTTGTCTCCATAGTCAATGTTGATGCAGCTATAGTTTTCGCTTCCATAGCACATTTTAACTGGTTTTGAAGAATTTCAACTTGATTTTTCAAATCTTCAATAAGGCTTTGCTGTTTTAATCGCTCTTCCCTTTCTTCACGATACCGGTCGTATAACATCCGTTCCGTTTCGGTTACTAGCTTGATACTAGTTTTAGTTGGCGTATCCATTGTTAAGGCAGGCGATAACTTCGCCTTAACAATATTATTTGTCGTCAATATTTACATACCTAGCGCGATGACTAACTAGGTCATCTCGTCTCGGCCGTATGCGACGGCGTTTTGATGACGCGTACTCACTATGCACTGTTGGTAATCGCGTTCGCGACCGACACAACTGTTCTAAGCGAAAATCGAACGTAGAATGTGATAGAATTGAACATCCTAATTTTTACTCATTTCTCAAATGTACAGATTCTTTTACTTATTCCATTAACCCTGGCCTCACGCATATGCCCTATCCCAAACCTTATACGTATGCGTATGCTGAAATTTCCGTCCCATTCATATGCAAAGTGCCACCTTCACATGTGTGAGACGAGTGCATGCGAGGTCGTCGGATGGAGTCCGACGCACACAGCGTGATCCCCGCGACAGCAGCACACAAGGGTCGCGTCCCGATTTGCCTCAGGATCCGAATATCCTGGATTAACTTCACTGCGACATTGTCGGGCTCAGCTTTAACCGGCAACTAAAATTCCCATTAGTTTGATATGCACACACACTACGTAAGGACAGATTGATTCGCTTCAACCTCTCCCGCTGGTCCGTATAAGGATAAGGGACAATAGCCCAATGGTAGTTATAAACATCTTCACTGTCCACGGTTGATGGTCAAGATCTCATAACCCACAAGGAATAGATATAGCAAAGAGAATCGTCAACCCTAATATTACAGGTAGACTAAATGGCAATTTGGTTAGTTCCTATTTTATGTCATACATTCGACCGCTCATGCCCAAAATACCGCATCCCCAAAATACCAGATTTTTCAAAATACCCAATTCTCTATTTATCCGATTTCTGTCTTACCACATTCCCGTTACACTAGATTGTAAAATCGAAAGTTAATGATTTAAATGATTTTGGTGCATGTATTATTTTGGTAATTGGTATACGGAGGACGTGATATATCGAGAATTTGGTATTTTAAAAATCTGGTATTTTAGGAATGCGGTATTTTGGGAATGAGCGCATTCGACTGTACTCGAATGTGTGACATACTATAAGGACGTAGTGCTTAAATATTTCTGGAAGTGGTAAAGATAGATTTGATTATGAAAAAGCGATTGTCATGGACTGTCATAGATAAGTAATGAAACAGTTATGTTACTAGACATTTTACATACAGTACTGAACCAATATGAGGTGGAGACAGCCGAGTTAGGTTTTCGATATTTATGAAATGCTTCGCGGATTATGGCTTCATATGTGAATGTTCGTGTTAATAGTTTAATTGAAAATGGAGTGCCCTCTCCTTATGCTTTCACCGATGTGTATCCATCCACCTCATTTATTCTTGGCTACGATTCGTTGAATTTACTTTTTATAATTTTAATGTTTTTTTTACCGTTTTTTTTCGATATGTAACCGTACACATCAATACAAAGGTGCTACCACGGTGCAAACACAAACTCTAAATTCACCTGGTATTGAATCTCACTGAACTTCAAATCTGGCATGCATAAATCAGATGAAAATACAATCTCAAAGCATTAACAATGAAAAACTTGTACGTATTATAAATGAAATTTTGACTGAACCTTGTATTAATGTTCTATATATTTTAGAAGTTTCGCTGCCTTGCGTATATGTTTGCATACTGCCCGAAGGAAAGCAATCGTTACATTTCTATGGGAATACGAATATTCCTTCTATATAAACCTTTCTTCTCATGTAAATTTGTCTTGATCTTTTGACTTGTAAATGTGTTGATGCTATCCTGTCCTGTGTAACTATCTAGGCATGCACTTTGCAGAGCCGTTGCGCGCTCCGAGCTCTTATGCCACAAATTCATACTAAATAAATATGATCAACGATTGGAGAATAAGTATGTGTCACACTATAATAAAAGGTGTACTTCGCACTGGCGTTTAAATTGTGCCCCTTTTGTCCCTGCGATGCGAATGGAATTGAAGTCTTTGGTTGCGGTTCAGGCAATTTGAGTAAAACAAAGTCAATGGAAATTCAATCCCTTTAAACCGATAAGGGTTATTCCCAGCGTGTAATAAGAGAACAATATTCGATTTTGTCAATACATATTGTATTTATCGTCACACGTCTTTGTGCCTATAGTAATTAAGATGTTGCGATATATATGGCGCATTAGATGTTACTGACTGCACACTGCCCAATCTGCTGACTGTACATTTCTTAGTTAGACTACCAATAATAATAAAACATACATATTATTTACGAGTTTATACATAAAGAATTCAGAAATAAATATTTAGGTGTACAAGAAAAGTAAGCGGGAGAGGGTTTATAATTTACTAGCTTATGCCCGCGACTTCGTCTGCGGTGTAAATTATATAATTAGGCAATTAGTTTTCATAAATAGTTTCTGATATTAGTTGATAATCTTGGTTGTAATTAAACAAAATCCTCAAATATTGGGCCTAAAACTGAGCATTTACCACGAAAATAAATTCTTTTTTGATCAGATTATTACCAAAATAATTAATTCACTTCATTAACCACCTGTTACTTACACAATCTACTAATTGAAGAGTACAAAGTTTCGAATGCTACCTACGTCCCTTAACAAACTTTCAACCCCTACTCATCCCGTTTTGAATATAAATTTTAAAAAACGTTGAAATCATTTCAGTTCTATTCAGTTAAATCAGTTTTAGATTTCCTACTTCAAAAATAGTATGTTCCCTATACAAAATTTTAATCCCCGTTAAACCCTTTTGGGGGTGAATTTAAAAAAACGGTGAAATTACTTTTCTCAATATATATTGAGGAGTCTATGTTCAAAGTCTCAGATCTCCTCCTTCAAAAATCCTTTCGTCCCTATACAAAGTTTCAACCCCCATTTCAACTCTTATGGTGGTGAACTTCAAAAAACAGTGAAATGACTTTTCTCAACTTATATTGAAGGGTCTATGTTCGAAGTCTCAGATCTGCGACTTTAAAAATCGTGTGAACCCCATATAAACTTTCAACCCCCCTTTTAACCCTTTTGGGGGTGAATTTCACAAAACGGTGAAATTACTTTTCTCAACTTATATTGAAGAGTCTATGTTCGAAGTTTCAGATTTCCTACTTCAAAAATCGTTTGGTCCTTATACAAAGTTTCAACCCCCATTTAAGCCCTTATTGGGGTGAATTTCAAAAAACGGTGAAATCGCTTTTCTTAACATATATTGAAGAGTCTATGTGCGAAGTCTCAGATCTCCTACTTCAAAAATCGTTTGGGCCCTATACAAAGTTTCAACCCCCATTTAACCCCTTTTGGGGATGAATTTCAAAAAACTGTGAAATTATTTTTCTTAAGTTATATTGAAGAGTCTATGTGTGAAGTCTCAGATCTCCGACTTTAAAAATCGTGTGGACCCCATATAAAATTTCAACCCCCCTTTTAACCCTTTTGGGGGTGAATTTCACAAAACGGTGAAATTACTTTTCTCAACTTATATTGAAGAGTCTATGTTCGAAGTTTCAGATTTTCTACTTCAAAAATCGTTTGGTCCCCATACTTACTTTCAACCCCCATTTAACCCCCTTTGGAGATGAATTTCGAAAAATCCCTTCTTATCCCTTACTTACGTTATACAACCACCCTACTGTAAAAATTTCAAGTTTGTAGCTTCAGTAGTTTCGGCTGTGCGTTGATGAGCCAGTAAGTCAGTCAGGACTTCTTCTTTTATATATATAGATAACTCAAATTTATGATAGACAAGATAATATAGGTACCTAGATTACTTTGTCAGGACCAGGACAATTAATATTTTCACATGGGAAGTGCTGCTAACATACGAGACTTTTCAGGTGTTTAATTTAATTACCAATACGTGTTTATATTTAATTTACAGTTTTTCGCTTATGCTGCAAGGTAAATGATTTAGTCAGCAAAATGATACCGCGTCCGACCACCTGGGTTGCACGTTAAATTTATCTGGCGCCTTGTGTTTAAATACCACACATATTGATTTGCGGCTGTTTCTTGCTTCGCGAAAAAGAGTATTCCGCGGCAACGTTCATTATATAACTACATTTATTGTGTAATGCCGACGCGAATTTTTTTCTTCTTTGTTCCTATCCCACAGACACGCATGCTACAATAATAAGTGTTTTCCTATGTTAATTTACTTTCTTAATGTCGCATACGACTGAATGGTGTGATGGGAAAAGCGCTTGTGTTTTAAGTAGAAGCAAATATTAGATCGCTATCAAAACATTTCGTCAGATGCTAGATTGAAAATGTAAAGGGACGATATTCTTTTTTTACCCATAATGGGTAGAACGGACAAAGGCGTTCTGGGTAGTTCTCTGCGACTAAAAAGTCGCACCAATCGCATCATTACCATCGCCACATTATAGATGAGCTCCGTATAAACTATGGAGTCGTTTTTGGTTATCTTGTAGAAGTCGCGTGCCTCTGCTATTTTTATCATAATGATCCTGATTGCTTTTATAAAACCGCCAATAATAGTGGCGATGGTAATGACAAAAAAATCGCGGTATAAAATCGCAGAGAACTACCCTTCTATGCACTTGGGGTTAGAGGTTGTCTGTGTGTATGTATGTCTATTATCATTTTCCTCTTATTATTACCATTTTCGTTAAACTACTGGACCGATTTCGATGCGGTTTTTATTGTTTGAAAGAAGACTTGACCGAGATTGTTCTTAGTTAGATTTTACCAAGACCGGCTTAGCCGTTTAAGAGATATAGTTTTTTGAGTCGGGATTTTTTTCTAATTTTTAATTAACCGAATGAGCGAAGCATCTTCTTTTCAGCTTTGGCAATTCTGTCGTATGTCCGGCGGATGCCCGTTTTTCTACAGGTTCCATTTCTTCACCGATTCTCGTGAAATTTTGTTATTACTGTACCTCTAAGTTATCTAAAGAACATGTGTGTAAATTTTATTTCACTGTCTGCAGTGACTGTCTGTTGTCCGTCAGTACTTTAATCCAGCGGTCGGCAACCTGCGGCCCGCGGGCCGCATGCGGCTCATGAACCGCTCACTTGCGGCCCTATATTCCGGTCTGTATTGCGGTCGCTATATTCCGAATAGTATAAAATCACAAATTAATAACAAAATGCGGCCCGCGATAATTTCTTTAGCTACTATGTGGCCCTTGGCTGCTAAGCAAATGCCGACCGCTGCTTTAATCAATTAATCACACAGCTGATTAATATGAATAGACAATAATTTTCGCCCTTGACCTGTACTAGTTTTTTTTTTTTTTTTTAAACCTGACAAACTTACAACCCACTTCCGAGCATTGTGATTGTCGGGCCGGGTGGTTGGCCGTTGCGGTCACTGGGCTCGAACCAGGTCGCTGGCCAGACCACCCATAAACTGGCCAGACCACCCAGGCTGGCCAGACCA
The DNA here is from genome assembly GCA_947034925.1 of Eudemis profundana. NCBI lineage: Eukaryota > Metazoa > Arthropoda > Insecta > Lepidoptera > Tortricidae > Eudemis > Eudemis profundana. The sequence goes on from OX344794.1 coordinate 38,149,563, forward strand.
CCCACTGTACTAGTTATCCACTCGATTGGATTTTATACGTGTCGACAGCTTCACCAGTCTACCCCCACCCGCGGCGGCTATTGTCTCTGGTTACACTTTCTATTAAGATTATATTAAGACTCCTTTTAACCTTTGCTTTGTATGTTGTTTACCTGGGCTGTCGTAGAAGCTATTGGTGCTGTCACGTTTCACTATATAACAAAGACTTAATCGAGGGATTATTTTTTATCTTGAGGCATAATAATATTTAAAAGTGTCAATTAACTAACTAGATGCAGAATATGTAAACGGCGTCTGTCATTACTACAATAAAGTCACAGATTACTTGCATATTTGGCAGCAGAAGTATCTATCTGTACACCACAGTCAAAGAACTCAATTACCGCAGACTGTTTTATGTCTCTTACCACAGTATCTGTAGGTTCTAATGTATTCTAATACGTATTTAATTTCAAAGTATATACCAGGTATTCCAAGGTATTTCAATAAAACATAAATAAATAGTTTTTGAACTTTTTTCTGTTTATCTGTTTGTTCGCGTATCACGTAAAATCTACCGGGCCGAGTTTCATGAAAGGTTAACACATAGGACATTTTATCCGCCTACAACGAAGCAAAAGAGGGACATTCAACTTATTTCACTTCCGCGAACGAAGTCTCGAGATTCATTGTTGTTGCTAATATAACTTGAGGATATTACGCATTTGCGAATACTTGATTTTTACATGTGCGAAATGCGTTTAAACTGTCATGTAACTTTGCACAAATATGAAGTCCCCCGTAATGCTACGCTAGTGCTAGTGTAAATCGAGTATCTTAATAGTACATTACACAACTAGTGGTAATACAAAGAAAGGCCGAGATCGCAGAGCTGAAAGCGAAGGACGTAAATGGGTAGTTCTCTGCGACTAAACAGTCGCACCAATCACATCATTACCATCGCCACATTATGGATGAGCTCCCTATAAACTATGGAGTCGTTTTCGGTTATCTTGTAGAAGTCGCGTGCCTCTGCTATTTTTATCATAATGATCCTGATTGCTTTTAGAAAACGGCCAATAATAGTGGCGATGATAATGAAGCAAGCAAAACGGTATAAAATCGCAGAGAACTACCCAAATATGCGATCGAGGGCTTTATTACCTTCCGTGTTGTGTACATCATTTTATGTCTACACTTGGCCAGAAAGTGGCTTTTTCCGTACGCGTAACCTGCGGTAAAAGCCACTATGGCCAGGTGTGGCATAAATACGTTTTCAACTGAAGTTCGTTTGTACGAGGTACTTTATTACTTCTTTGTAATCGAATTTGACTACTGGAACGGTTTGAAAATGGACCCGCAATGTTGCTTGTGCATAATACCTTAGTCTTTGATCCTGCCTAATATAGGTAGTATATTAAGCTAAGAAGTATGCTTTATTAATATTTTTGTGTCGTTCTATTGCGAATTTTATGTAATTAAAATTATGTTTGATTATAAATTGCCAGCACATTACGTTTACACAATCAAGTATTAAATCGTCTACTTTTTATAAACTGGTGACATTATTTAAGCTGGTTTGAAGTTTGTAAGGAAAGCACGGCAGGGTGTTAGAAAAAAAATCTAAAAGTGTCATGAAATACCAGGTTGTTTTTAAATGTGTTATCATTTATCAATTGTCGAAATAGAAAGCCTTATATCTACCCCTTACTTTCTTGTGCACCAAAGAGGCGTTTTCATCCAGGCCCAATACCCATATATGTACTTTTATTTACTAAATTCCTTGGTTTTTTTTTCTTGTGGTGTTCTCTTCTGCTAGTAGGGCACCAGTAATGGACAAGCACCAATTATTGTATTTTTTTTTCGTAAAAGCCAAATTTTAAGTAACGGAAACTACATTTTTAAGCTATCAACACTATCTTCAGGTAACTGATGGTCATACCTGCTAAAGTCCATGAATTGTCGGCTAAAAAACATTGAATCTTTCCTGTCCATTACTGGGTACTACTGTGCTTCACATGTTTATGATTGGTGCCGTCAATTACACGATTTAGTAGGGTTACCATGAAGATATCCGTCTTTATGTAACAAGTGATACGAGTATAGAGACGATTTTACCGTGATATATCGCTCCTTTACTTTCTCAACCACGTATCTACTCGAATAGTTTCATAGGAAAATCGCACTTTCCTACTGGTAATACAGGTGCTTTTTCTATCAAACTATTCGAGTAGATACGTGGTTGAGAAAGTAAAGGAGCGATATGCGACTATCCTATGCACTGTTAAAAATTCTCCTGGAATTTTACATAAATTTATGGCAACTTTCGTTGCCATAACTTTTTTGTGTTTTTACATAATTATGTAATTTTACAGGGCTATGTAATTTTACATAATCAACGATTTATCAAATATGTAAAATTACATAAAGCAAATTTTACATATTTCTCAGATATGTAAAATTACATGTTATGTCATTTTACATATCTGACACATGTCAGATTATGTAAAATAATATTTTCTGTAATTTTACATACCTTTTCGTGTAATTCTACGATAGATGTTAATTATTTTTAAATTTTTTTTTGTAATATCTCTGAAGTACTATGTGTTTTTTACAGATATTTTTTTGTATTTTCACATATATTCAGTAATATTACTGAAATACTATGTGTTTATTTACTGATATGTTTTGTATTTTCACATATATTCAGTAATATTGGTCCATTAAGGTCCTGTACGGTTCACTGAGTGTGCGCATATAACTCCTACTTTTTGAAGCCTGACTAACTCGCAACCCTACTGGGCATAGCGATTATCTGACCGGGTGGTCGGCCGTGGCGTTCCCTGGGGTCGAACCAGGTCGCTAGCCAGACCTACCCGAGTGAATCGGACTGGGTGGGTGCCGGGGGCGCCTGGGGTCGAACCAGGGCGCTTGTCCCGGTCCACCTCAATTGGTCGGACTAGACCAGGTCCACCTTGACTTTTCGTCGATTGCTCTAAGTGAGCAGCGGATCAGCGGAAACTCAACAAATCGATACTCCTTACATAGGGTCATTAAATCAGGAAAAATCTTAACATCGCGATCTACAATTACAAGCTGCTCGGTACAGCGCCATCTCTTGAGTATTTTGTAAACTCGTTATTGCACTAACATAGTCGTTTTATACATGTTTAACGATTAGGTTACATTCCATATATTTTTAGTAGTTGGCTACCATATGTACTGAAACTTTACAGGCTTCAGAAATATAGTTTTACAGAGACTACTAATGCCATCTATGTGCATACGGATGAACTAAACATTTGGTTTAACTGGTAATTCACTAATCTGAATTTACAAATACGTTATGGTTTTCTAAAAATCTAAGCAACATAAAACACGAGGTTTCGTACTTTCAAAACAACGAGAAAGGTGAAATTTGCTTACTTCTAACATAACTACTAGCGCCATCTAGTTGACCTAATTTTTACGATTATTACTGATTATTTATGTAAAATCGCAGAATATACTTGAAAATTACACGATTTTTTGAAACATAAATAAAAACTGTAAATTTACATAATATTAAACGTAATCTTACTGATATTTTAATGAATATTACAAAAGACTTAAGTAAACTTACATAAAAAATATGTTTTTTCACAAGATATGTAAAATCAAGAGTTTTGTCTGTAATATTACCGTTTGAAGCATTATAAATACATATTGATATGTATTTGTCTCAGACGCTACATGTAATTTTACAGATTTTATGTAATCGTCCAAGTTTTTAGTGATTTTTACATACCTTTTATTTAAAAACACACGCTATTATTAAAAATTACACTATATATTGAAAAATAAAAAAAAAACAGTATAATTACGTAATATTGTATGTGATCTAACTGATACTTTTGTGAAAATTACAAAAGCCTCAAGTAAATTTACATAAAAATGCGTTTTTCAGAAAGTTATGTAAATTAACGAGATTTGTTATGTATATTTACCGTTTCAATCGTTATAAATACATGTCTTAATGTACTTTTCCCAGACATTCCATGTAATTATACAGAATTGATGTAAATATACATTTTTTTTACGATTATTACTCATTTTTTATGTAAAATCGCAGAATATACTTGAAAATTACATGATTTCTTGAAACATAAATAAAAACTGTAAATTTACATAATATTGTACGTCATTTTACTGATATTGTTATGAATATTACAAAAGACTTAAGTAAACTTACATAAAAATTTGTTTTTTTACAAGATATGTAAAATTAAGAATTTTGTCTGTAATATTACAGTTTGAAGCCTTATAAATACATATTGAAATGTATTTGTCCCAGACGCTATATGTAATTTTACAGATTTTATGTAATCGTACACATTTTATTGATTATTACATATTTTTTATGTAATAAGACATAAAAATCAGTGAATCTACAGAAGATATTTAAAATTACCAAAAATTATGGAAAATTACCAAAAATTAAGGAAAATTACCAAAATTTTCGTACTTTTCCCAGTTTTTAGGGAATTTCACAGGTTTCTGTAAATTTTTTTTATGTAAAATTCCGGAAATTTTTAACAGTGTGGCTATATTTATCAAATTCGTCTAAATCCTCGAAATTTGATTCAGAATCCACCACCTTCCTTCGAAATCCACAAATTTCAGCTTAGACATGGGCAATTTTGATAAGCGTTGACATATTGACGCATTCTGCGCAGGCCATCTTTGATCACCGCTTTTTTTTAAAGCCTGACTGACTCGCGACCCTTATTGGGCGTTGCGATATTAGGACCGGGTGTTCGGCCGTGGCGTTCCCGTGGGTCAAAATCAGGTCGCTAGCCGGGCCACCATGAGTGGATCGGACTGGGAGTTTGATCACCGCAAAAACGTGCTCATAAAACTGGACGTTATTACAGAAAATGTTGAACTTTATCGCGGACCGATTGGAGCGGCGGATATGTGACGACGTGCTCGAGGTGGCGTGGTCGATCATGTGGAACGTCACCGACGAGACCCCGCAGAACTGCCAGCGCTTCCTCGAGAACCGCGGCATGGAGTTCTTCCTCGCCTGCCTCAAGGTTAGCTCTCACTGATACTGGATCGACAGGAGGCTCTGGGTGGAGAGTGCAAGGCAATGCGGGTTGGGGTTGCTATGCAAGTTTTCCTCGCAACCAATGATTTCAAAAGTAAGGATAGGCCCATCCGAACAGTTCGGAACTATTTTCCCCGTAACAAAAAATGCAGCTACCTGTGACCTAAGACCAGCTGCGAGTGCACATGCCGCGTGTCGAACTGCCGGCTGGTACTGATTTGACGGTATTTTTACCGCCAAAGCGTTGGAACCGTCTGCGCGCTCGCTTAGCCCTGTCCTTTGTATACGTCAATGCTCGCAACGTTTTCCCTTCACCGAAAAGCTAATTGTGAATATCAAATCTTTCGTATATAAGCTGGGGCATTCCACCAGAATGTCGGGCACGTGGCACTATTCTTTTCATACTTCTAACAGAGTTAGGAAGTTTTTTTGTATGCTAATATCATAACATAACTTGGCTTTTGAATTGATATTGTAATCTAAGGCTTTCCGTATGATTTTAAGGAAGCTGCCATAGCTGTCAAGTCCCCGACAAAGTTGACGTTCTGGTGGAATGCCCCAGCTGCGAAAAACTCGTAGATACAAACCAAGAATCGAACCCACGACCTCTGCTTAAAAGGCGCGTGTTCAAACCAATCGGCTACCACAGCTAATGAACCTTCTTCTTCGTACCTAACTGAGTTACTTAACTAGCTATGTACAAAGAAAAAATATTCTTCGTACAAAACCGGGAAATGTACTAAGAAACTTACCTTCTTTGTACATTACTAGATTTAAAGACAGTTATGTACGAGGAATTATAAATTCTTTCTACATGACCCGGTTTTGTACGAAGAAATTGCTGTTCCTAGATTTGCTAGAACACTTAAGTCCCAATGACAGTTCGAATACTAGACACGAACTATAAGTAGTTAATTAGTTCACAAGAGCTCTTAGTCAATGTACGTTCACAGTCTCATATTATATTTAAAAGAGTTCTGAATGCTCCTGAACCACAGCAGTCGCTCGGCAGGTTTATATTTATTGCTTACTCGGAGAACTCCTCTTTGTAAAAGGGACAGCAATTTCTTTGTACAAAACTGGGTTATGTGGGAAGACTTTATACTTCCTCGTACACAACTGACATTATATCTGGTAATGTGCAAAGAAGGTAGGTTTCTTGGTACATTACTCGGTTTTGTACGAAGAATATTTATTCTTTGTACATACTTTGTAACTCAGTTATGTACGAAGAACAAGGGGCTAATCCAATGCAATAAGTTGTATATAATGTGTGACGTTGCAGAGTTTCCCGGACGAGGAGGAGCTGTTGCACAACATGATGGGCTTGCTCGGCAACGTGGCCGAGGTGGCGGAGCTGCGTCCGCAGCTCATGAATAAGCTCTTCCTGTCCGTCTTCTACGAGTTGCTCGAGTCCTCGAGCGACGGCATCGAGGTACGCCCGCGTAGGGCATGCAATACCGGATTTAAGATTCGGTATTGAGACTCAAAACCGGAATTCCGGTTTCGGTATTGGGTGATTTTTGAAAAAAATAATCGATTTTATGAAAAATCATTTTATTATAGTTTTACTTGTTTCAAAAAATTAACAGTAGTAAACTATTGGTATTATGTATGCAAAATCACAGTAATAACCAGCCCAGTTATCAGTTTAGCATAAGAACAAAATTAACAAATCGAAACACTATCAATCAAATAAATGCAGCAAATTAAATGCAAAAATTAAAAAAAAACCGGACAAGTGTGAGTTAGACTCGCGTGGAGAGGGTTCCGTACGTTCAAAACAATATAACACAATTATACTTTATTGTAAAGACTTCTTATAGGTTTTACTGTAATCTATAGGTTAGGTTATAGGTAGGACTGTTTTCCATATTTTTTCCAAAATTCTACGTCCAATAGTTTCGGAGATAAGGGGGGAATGGTCAATTTTTGCCTATTTTTTTTAAATAACTTCAAAACTGTAAAAAAAATATTTGAGATTCTCATAATGAGCCCATTTTTCCTTTAATATGTCACGCGATATAGTTCGATAACTAGTTGACCCTCCAAAGTGGCCCTTCATGTTTTCGTGACCTGTCCGTGTTTGCGTCATTAACTTTAATATATGTACCAAATTTCAACTCAATCGGATCAGTACTTTCGGAGCAAATTGGCTGTGACAGACAGACACGAGTGATCCTATAAGGGTTCCGTTTTTTCCTTTTGAGGTACAGAACCCTAAATCAATATGGTATTTGCCTGTAGTCAATATAAATTCCTACACGCTAGCCAATAAATCAGCTTCCAGATTTTAAAAAGATCAAAACCTATAAATAACTAGATGATTTGATGTTTGAGTAAAATGACGTTATTTCACTTTTATTCCATACAAACTTCATACTATCTGAGCGTTTTGACACTTCATAAAAAGTAACTGATTTGATCTGTCAGGAAAGTAGCCTATCGGAATTACGCGCGAAGTCTTGTGGCCGCACCTAGTTACGTATTATTAATACAGGTGAGCTACAACGCGGCCGGCGTGCTGGCGCACATGGCGTCGGACGGCCCCGCGGCGTGGACCGTGGAGGAGCCGGCGCGCGACGCCGTGCTGCAGCGCGTCGCCGCGGCCGTCGAGCGCTGGGACCTCTGCGCCGAGCGCAACATCAACTACCGCTCCTTCGAGCCCATCCTGAGCCTGCTGCACGCGCACCACACGCCGCAGTGCCAGCACTGGGCCGTCTGGGCCCTCGCGAATCTCACCACTGTCTACCGTAAGTGGACACATTGCCCTAGATCTCCTTGTGCGCCGAGCGCAACATCAACTACCGCTCCTTCGAGCCCATCCTGAGCCTGCTGCACGCGCACCACACGCCGCAGTGCCAGCACTGGGCCGTCTGGGCCCTCGCGAATCTCACCACTGTCTACCGTAAGTGGACACATTGCCCTAGATCTCCTTGTGCGCCGAGCGCAACATCAACTACCGCTCCTTCGAGCCCATCCTGAGCCTGCTGCACGCGCACCACACGCCGCAGTGCCAGCACTGGGCCGTCTGGGCCCTCGCGAATCTCACCACTGTCTACCGTAAGTGGACACATTGCCCTAGATCTCCTTGTGCGCCGAGCGCAACATCAACTACCGCTCCTTCGAGCCCATCCTGAGCCTGCTGCACGCGCACCACACGCCGCAGTGCCAGCACTGGGCCGTCTGGGCCCTCGCGAATCTCACCACTGTCTACCGTAAGTGGACACATTGCCCTAGATCTCCTTGTGCGCCGAGCGCAACATCAACTACCGCTCCTTCGAGCCCATCCTGAGCCTGCTGCACGCGCACCACACGCCGCAGTGCCAGCACTGGGCCGTCTGGGCCCTCGCGAATCTCACCACTGTCTACCGTAAGTGGACACATTGCCCTAGATCTCCTTGTGCGCCGAGCGCAACATCAACTACCGCTCCTTCGAGCCCATCCTGAGCCTGCTGCACGCGCACCACACGCCGCAGTGCCAGCACTGGGCCGTCTGGGCCCTCGCGAATCTCACCACTGTCTACCGTAAGTGGACACATTGCCCTAGATCTCCTTGTGCGCCGAGCGCAACATCAACTACCGCTCCTTCGAGCCCATCCTGAGCCTGCTGCACGCGCACCACACGCCGCAGTGCCAGCACTGGGCCGTCTGGGCCCTCGCGAATCTCACCACTGTCTACCGTAAGTGGACACATTGCCCTAGATCTCCTTGTGCGCCGAGCGCAACATCAACTACCGCTCCTTCGAGCCCATCCTGAGCCTGCTGCACGCGCACCACACGCCGCAGTGCCAGCACTGGGCCGTCTGGGCCCTCGCGAATCTCACCACTGTCTACCGTAAGTGGACACATTGCCCTAGATCTCCTTGTGCGCCGAGCGCAACATCAACTACCGCTCCTTCGAGCCCATCCTGAGCCTGCTGCACGCGCACCACACGCCGCAGTGCCAGCACTGGGCCGTCTGGGCCCTCGCGAATCTCACCACTGTCTACCGTAAGTGGACACATTGCCCTAGATCTCCTTGTGCGCCGAGCGCAACATCAACTACCGCTCCTTCGAGCCCATCCTGAGCCTGCTGCACGCGCACCACACGCCGCAGTGCCAGCACTGGGCCGTCTGGGCCCTCGCGAATCTCACCACTGTCTACCGTAAGTGGACACATTGCCCTAGATCTCCTTGTGCGCCGAGCGCAACATCAACTACCGCTCCTTCGAGCCCATCCTGAGCCTGCTGCACGCGCACCACACGCCGCAGTGCCAGCACTGGGCCGTCTGGGCCCTCGCGAATCTCACCACTGTCTACCGTAAGTGGACACATTGCCCTAGATCTCCTTGTGCGCCGAGCGCAACATCAACTACCGCTCCTTCGAGCCCATCCTGAGCCTGCTGCACGCGCACCACACGCCGCAGTGCCAGCACTGGGCCGTCTGGGCCCTCGCGAATCTCACCACTGTCTACCGTAAGTGGACACATTGCCCTAGATCTCCTTGTGCGCCGAGCGCAACATCAACTACCGCTCCTTCGAGCCCATCCTGAGCCTGCTGCACGCGCACCACACGCCGCAGTGCCAGCACTGGGCCGTCTGGGCCCTCGCGAATCTCACCACTGTCTACCGTAAGTGGACACATTGCATTAGATTCTAGTGCATTTGAGCGCCCGAAGTGTTATATGACTGTGACTAGAACATACTTATAATACTTAGGGAGCTCAAATGCCGCGAGCCATCCGACTGCCTCTTGGATACTGCAACTATGCATAATTGCTTTAAATAATACAATATATGGTAGTAATAAGGTCAAGTACGAATATATAAAAATTGATCAATTTTGATCTCGTAGGTATACGAGTAAAAGTTTCTCGATACGAGTGTCGCTTCTGTTACTTATTGCCTATTTGCCGTAACCTCTAATAAGTTCTTCATATCTTGCACGAAGTTTTCGCTGGAAGGGGTATACTTAGTCAATGAAATATGTCTTAAACTGTGCAAAATGTATTAAATTTTCATACAAGTATATTTAATTGTTGTAATTTATGTGATTTTCGTAATAGACGATCAGTATTTTACCCAAAATGTTTGCTGTTAATTTGCGGCGTCGTGCAGAAGTGGCACTTCATTGAATGTCAATCACAAAGTGGATGAAATACTGATCGGCTATTACCAAAATCACACAAAATACAAGAACTAAATATACTTGTATAAAAATTACATATATTTTACACCGTTTAAGACAAGTTTCATTGACCCAGTGTACCTTTTCCAGTGAAAACTTCATGCAAGATATGAAGAACTTCTTAGAGGTTGAGAATGTATAGGCACAATTTCATTATTTTACTACAGACATTCTGTTATACGTGTTCTTTAACAGATTAGTTTGTGCAAAAACTAAGTGTAAACTTAGGATTACACTACTGGAATCTGTCCTAGCAACATCCCGAATCAGCGCAGTGCAATTCATTGCGACCTTGGCCGTTTTAAATGACGGGATCAAATAGCATTTCGAAACCTATATTTTGACGTTTTTTGTTCGTATTTTTTTATCCTAAAATTATTGGCACTATTTAAATTAGCTGAGGCTTGAATTATTTTACATATTTTTACATTTTGCCAAAACACTCTGTCTATAGCAAAGTATAAAGACAACCAAGTAGTACGACTTCTGCCGTTTAGGTGCGCGCGACACGTATTTACACAGACGCACGATCGCACGTCTGTGTGAGTGCACTTTATACTGTGGCAGGGGCGCGCAGCAGGGGCAAATGCTTGCTTGTGGTGCGTCCGCACACACATGCGCGCTCCCGCTGTACCTTTCGTTGCAAGAAAAACTACCGTATAGGGAACTTGCACGACGAAGGTGCTGCCAACTTGTGCCGCCAATCTAAATCATATACCCTCACATGCTGGGGCCACATTGTCGAAAACGCCGTTAATTTATCGCGATGAAGGGCGATTAACGTCAGTGTAGCTACGACTTACAGGTCGATTCACAAGAGCAGGCACGAATGGATTGAACGAAAGTAATGTCACCTGTCAATGTTGAGTGACGTTCTTATACGGAAGGATCCAAAAATTTTGTAAACAAGTACATAACACTTTTTCACTATTCAAGAAAAAACTAAAAAATACATTAAATATACAAATATAATCTGCACATTATTACAACTAAGCAGGTAAAAGATATGGCAGAAAGGTAAATTTGACGATTCGCTATAATTATTTTACTATCATGGAGTTTTCATTTAATATATACCTTGTTTTCACACTGACGCCGCAATCTACGAAATCATGGCGAAAATATGCGAAACTCGTACGAAATTTAGATGTTTCGCTGCATTTTGCTTCACAGCGTCGGTGTGCAAACAAGGTTGCAATTGTGTAGGTAGGGATATTTTTTGTTCATAAAATTCACAATGCAGACTAGGTTACGAATTTATGAGACTAGATTGTCTAAAAATACGATTATCAGTTATTGAATCAACCTGTATTTAATCATTTTGTGATGCACACATAAACATTACCATTCACTCGTTCAATCCATTCGTGTCAGCTCTTGTGAATCGACCTGTACTATATTTGACATTGACACTTACATATTGGCATTGACAGCTTGATTTGACAAGGGCGATAGCTTCCTTTATTGTCCGCCCGTGTCTCTTTTGTCGTTTAGTGCTGCCACCTATAGTTCGTGCACGTTGTCTATAGGGAACAATAGGGGGGCAATCGCCCCTGTCAAATCAAGCTGTCAGTGCCAATGATAATATGTAAGCGTCAATGTCAAATATAGTAAGTCGCAGCTACACTGACGTTAATCGTCCTTCAACGCGATAAATTAACGTTGTGAACGGCGTTTACGTCAATGTGGCCCCAGCATGAGAGGGTATATTATTTAGATTGGCGGCACCAGTTGGCAACACCTTCGTCGTGCACGTTCCCTATACTATACCGTGTCTGTAGTGTAACCGTCCATATCACGTTTCAGCGGATAAGTATTGCGGCTTGGTGGAGGCCGAGGGCGGGCTGAAGTTGCTCGTGGACCTGTTGAACCACCCGGCGCCCTACGACATGATCAAGGACCTGGCCTGCACGGTGATCGGCAACTGCGCGCGCTACGCGGACAAGGGCGTGCCCCCGGCCGCGGTGCTCTCGCCGGACAATTAACTAATGGAGTACTTCGAGGACATCGGTCCTCGGCTGGCGGATTAGCTCCGTCCGATATGTGAAGGTAAGGCTGGGTTCACCAGAATACGGGGTAGCCGAGCGGTGCGCGGGAAAAATACATCAATACCGGACCTCCGTACTACGTATACTCCGTTTTTTTTTTAGATTTGGAAATTTGGTAAACAAAAGAACAGTCGTCAACATTTGTAATTATCAATGAACAATTTAAAAGTACATTATGCCGTTTTCTTTGTCTGATATTAATATATCTTTCACACTTTCACATTTATAATATTAATATTAAAAAAGAAGATGTTTGGTTGGATATTTGAATGTTTGTTACTAATAACGGTGTAATAACTGGGTGGATTTGCTGGACTTTTCGTTGCTTATCAGGAACAACGGACGAATCCAAAATAATTCCGTGTTGAACTTTAAACATTGAGTAGTAAGATTCAAAATAAATCTACTTTTCATTTTTGATTGTGCCGTTGTTCTCGATAAGCAGCGTTTTCTCGGATACTCGTCTTTGCTGCATACTGCCCTCACTAATTTATAAATGTTTATAACCATCCGCTTTTCGTTGGCAGTTAAGGATATTTTAATAAATCACAAAATACATACAAAAACAGAAGTATAAGTATTAATTTTTATTCGAAACTGTATTGAAAAACTGATCAATGAGTTTAAAAACCTGACCATTGTTTCAAAACCTCTGCCTTAGGGTGTTTCATCTGTCCAAACTTTTGATTTTCATTTCACTTTGCTCGATTTCTGAGTCTCACTCATTCAAAAGCCTCATATTTAAAAATTCATCAAAATTGGTGTATATTTAGAAGTTGCACACTTCTGAACTTTGAACTCAAATAACGATTTTTCGATGCTCCTAAGATTACAAATGATGCTGTGAAATGTGGCATTGCTTAATAAAAATAATGTAACAATTCCAGCTCAGTAAAATAACAGAAACAATTTTTACCAAGAGTTGTTGAGCATCACAGGAAATGCGTTACAAGCGAACCACAAATGAGGTACCAGGGTGGTTCCAGGTTTTATAGCATTTTGTCGTTTTTATTGACAACTAGAACACATAAATAACTAATGTTGTTATATTCTGAGTGTGATTATATTTAGTTAAATTATTGTATATCCAAATTCAACTATTTTGAAAATATAATATTTGCGTTTCAGTACATATGCTATTTTTCTGATCAGTTTGTGTAACCTTTAAATATGTTTATATCACCTTGAAATTTTAGATATACAGTTTTTGAATGAGAGAGATCCAGAGGGTAAGCAAAGTCTGACAAAATATTTTTTTTTTTACCAATACGAATATGAAACACCCTACTCTGCCACTTTGGGTATTTTATTGTGCAACATGTTGTACCAAGATTACAAGTATAGGCAAAAACATTAATTTGATTTTTGCTTTTAGAATAGTAATTTGCTTTATTTTTTTTCAATTTGTTAATTAGATAGATTGTTTACATAAAAATCAAGTATTTAGTATCGAATGAAATTATTTCACAATGTTGTCATATAATGTACCTGATAAAAAGCCTCAAGTTGACAAATGTCAAGTTTGTTTACCAAATTTCCACATCTAAAAAAAACAGAGTATAGGCAAGTTCATCGGTGAATTTTTACTCGCAGATCGCTTTGCTATCTCGCAGAGCTCCAGTGCAAGCGCAGCTTAATGCACGCCCTTGCCTTGGACGTTGCGCTTTCTTCGGGTGATCTCGCTGCTGCATAAAATACGAATATACATACCGAATCTAAACGCCGCTAAAGCTAAGCTAATGTCAAAAACCACCATCCTCCTTGCCAACTAGGCTCTCGTATTACTACATAGCACAAACCCGTTTTAATACAATTTACATTATTTTCGAAGTGAACTGACTTTCATAATTGTTTCATTCGATTTAAGATCAAAGTGACTTTAATCATGCGTTGTTTTCTATTTATAAATTTCTTAACCATTAATTATTTGCATTAAGTGGATTCGTAGTTAAACTAAAGCCCTTGAGACGATATATTAAGCTTGTGCTTTACGCTATTCTTACTATACTACTTTAAACGTATTCTCATAAATTGATTCAATCTCAGATCAAGAATTGGCGATTGTTTGATTGTGAAACTCACTGTTCTTGAGAAAAAATACATTTAAGAACAGTCCTCCATAACCATGCTAAAGACGCTTCTAAACTATCAATAATCAACGCCAAAATAGAAATACCTTTGTCTATATTTAGAACTATTGGTACAGGGCAGCGTGTTTTTATTTTTCACTCGTCATGTATGGTATAGTGACGTCCTGCAAAATCACGACGCTTAAGAATTTGTATATAGGTATCATGACAATCGGTGTACTGCTTCTGCCATTACTTTGTATAGTGCCTAAGTCTTCACATTCTGTAATGAAAGAAAATAGGAAAATAGGAGAAAAATTTATGAGTTAGTTGAATTTCGGACACAGTTTATATTTATAAAGGTACACATTAGGGTTCAATATCAGGAGTTTTTACTCTTATTTGAGAATAAGAATAATTTATCTACTTACCTATCATTTAAGGCAAGAAACCGTGAAGTTTGTAATCGTGACATCCCTATTTGATTATTGTTCTAGAGGTTCATAATAATTTCTAGAACAATAAAACGACTAGGGTTGCTTTAGTTTATCTAACCAGATTTCAGTGCTTTTGCTGTAACTGTTCGTCTGTCGTCCGATAGTTACTAACCAGTGTTTTTTACAGGTATATTAAAATCAATCATCACACTTGTTATTGTGAAAGGGCACATGATGACGTCCCTCAGCAGCGAGTCACCCGGATAAGTTGAACTTTCCTGACGAGAACTAACTAGTTGTAAACGAATTTATTATTGGAACTTTGAACCTCGTTCCCGTTTCGTAGGGTCCTGTGTTAGTCTAAGAAAATAAAATAGCTTTGCCGACACGGCCGAGTCCACTATCTTTCTATAGGGTTTTTTAATATAGCATTATATCGAGCTTAGTGACACGTTTCATTGCTTGGTAACTTGCGAACGTTGATTCTGCACGATATGATAAATTTGAATTAACCAATGTGAATGTCAGCATGCAAAAATATAACCTCATCTATCCATATAAATTGTCCAAGCAATGAACGTTGATTTTATAGGATCACTTATTAAAATAGATTTAAGCTCTAATACCCGACTACGCAACAGCAAAGAAGGGTTGTGTTTTTTGTATTTTTATTTCAGTTGTTATACAATCGTTTTTTTTCTTTAGCACAGATTAGTTATAATGTGTTGATAAACCGTGTGCAGATTTTAATGTAAAGCAATATTTAGTGAGCCGCTAATGTAAGTATCTACTAATTGCCAAAGCAAATATAAAGGTATGTTGGGGCCAAGATATGAGTGTTTTGGACAAATTAAAGTGCCATCACGGTTTACTTTTTTACGCGTCACTCATAGTCATAACATAAGCCAACCCCGGTTTGAAGGGAGCAATTGTGTATTGACGATTCAATAGTGCGAGGGCAAATAAGACTTAGTCGATATCGAAAAATAAGTTTGATCTACCAATGTTATGTAACGTCTAAACTTTCATGATCTTGCTGTTTCTTTCTACGGAAATTCGATAGAAGAGTGATTAACGTCGTAACTCAGGAACAATTTTGCTCATCTATGAATTTAAGAATTCTATTAGTCTAATAACTTTACGTTAAACTCCTACCTTCAACAACTTGAATAGCTATATTATCGTTAAAATTTGAGTAAATATTTGATTAATCACTAACAGTCGATGCATTTTTGCTCCCGTCATGCTCATAGGGCATTCTTTATTTCGCCGTTTGAGATCGGACGTCCATGAGGTTATTATGGAATATGCTCCAAATTCCTCCAAACTCTATTCACTTACACCCGGATTCGGTCCTACCCCAACATTGTTTATATTTGCGGAAGTATTTTAATTGATTTCATTAAATCAATGCTTTACACGTTCGCAGTTTCATTTCATTTTAAAAATTATGTATAATTTTTTGTATCATTACGCATATAGGTATATACAGGGTGTCCCTAAAACCAACTTTTATACGATCAGGGCTGATAGACCAGCTCATAAGAACCTAGATTAAGCAAATTTGACCTCAGTAAAAATCTCTTAGTTTTCGAGATATTGACGTTTTTGTACAACTCGTGCTAAGTGATACCCTGACTCGGTGTTTTGAGTGTCATTGCTAAAATATCAAGTATTTTACAAATCTGTTTTTTGCTATGTGTGGCCAAATAACTATGCTATTGAACGTATTTTCTATTTTTGCTAATTTATTCATGCTGTGGACACAGTACAATAACAAAAAAAAATTATTCGATTTTTTTCAAATTTCACCTCTGACTTCGAACTAGCGTGGTGAAAAAAAAATGTACCAACATAACCAGGCACTCAACGTAAAAAAATTGCGCATTTATTGTAGTTTCTAAAATGGTATAAAGTTTACTAAACACTGTAATAATTTTTGAAATAATGATATTTTGTTACAAAATTTACTGTCTGCCGCCTTCATCTCATACGATCCGGTTGAACTAAGTTTGCACCTGGCGTGCTTGACATCACATACAAATTAGGTGCAAACTTCACGTAATCGTCAATATCTCGAAAACTAAGAAATTTTTATGGGTAAATTTTACTCAGTCTCGTTTTTTATGAGCTGGTTTATCAGCCCTGTTCGCCATTTTGTAAAAGTCGCGAATTTTGATAGCCTGGATCAGTCTTTCGAAAGTCATGACTTCACATTTTAGTATTTTCTTAATCTGCTTTTTGTTTTAAACATTACTTAATAATTATGCTATCATACCTTATCAAAATAAATTAGATTTTACGTGATTCAAAATATGACCTCGGATTTGAATCGCGTAATACTTAAAACAAATTTACCATGCTAAAATAAAAAAAAATAATGTAGTTTAAAATAGTAAGATTTTACACACTAGACACCGTAGTTTTTAAGATAATAGCATTTTAATTCAAAAGGAGGTTATACTACAATATTCCATTGGTTAAATTTCGTACCAGAATTTGAATTTCGAACAGAAAAGTTATGATAGCATAATTATTAAGTAATGTTTAACAAAAAGCAGATTAAGAAAATACTGAAATTTGAAGTCATGACATTCGAAAGACTGATCCAGGCTATCAAAATTCGCGACTTTTACAAAATGGCGAATAGGGCTGATAAACCAGCTCATAAAAAACGAGACTGAGTAAAATCGACCTCATAAAAATTTCTTAGTTTTCGAGATATTGACGATTACGTGAAGTTTGCACCTAATTTGTATGTGATGTCAAGCACGCCAGGTGCAAACTTAGTTCAACCGGATCGTATGAGATGAAGGCGGCAGACAGTTAATTTTGTAACATAATATCATTATTTCAAAAATTATTACAGTGTTCAGTAAATTTTATACCATTTTAGAAACTACAATAAATGCGCAATTTTTTTACGTTGAGTGCCTGGTTATGTTCGTACATTTTTTTTTCACCACGCTAGTTCGAAGTCAGAGGTGAAATTTGAAAAAAATCGAATAATTTTGTTTTGTTATTGTACTGTGTCCACAGCATGAATAAATTAGCAAAAATAGAAAATACGTTCAATAGCATAGTTATTTGGCCACACATAGCAAAATACAGATTTGTAAAATACTTGATATTTTAGCAATGACACTCAAAACACCGAGTCAGGGTATCACTTAGCACGAGTTTTACAAAAACGTCAATATCTCGAAAACTAAGAGATTTTTACTGAGGTCAAATTTGCTTAATCTAGGTTCTTATGAGCTGGTCTATCAGCCCTGATCGTATAAAAGTTGGTTTTAGGGACACCCTGTATATGAGCGACCGTGACTGTAAATACAAAGTACGAGGTGAAATATTTTACGTGATACAAGATAATTAAACCTCAATCTATCCATAATTTTGAACAACTAGGTATTACTATGAGGTCAACTTTGTAAATGCAAAAAAAAAATACAACTCTCTCGTACATTTAGGTCTCCCTATTCATGACCTTTGCTATGAAATAGGTAGTAATTTTTTCTTTTGCATTTACAAATTTGACCCCATAGTAAAGGTTGTTCAAAATCATGGACAGATTGAGGTTTAATTATCTTGTATCACGTAAAAGATTTCACCTTGTACACCGCTGGACTAAGAACGCGTTAAACGTAACTATTTAGTAACTTTGCTCCTCTAAATTTGTATGGGTTTTATGTCAAGCTGATATGTATATTCCGCCCATTTGTTGAATCATAAACGCCTGAATGTAACTACTACAACATTGAATTAAATCTAAACGATCAGATTCAATGAAGTATTGATTATTAAAATTATAAAAAGCATTGTTTTTCTCTTTTATTGTATTAGGGTACTAATAGCCTTAATTAAATAAAATATTCGTTAGATGCATCATCTGGAATAAATTTTAATTCTCTAAATGTTAAAGTGATTATTATTGAGAATACTGTCTTTAAAGGAAATGTCGTTTTAGAGATTGCATGTTATAAATAAATAAATTATTTGAAACTAGTCTTTTATTTTGAATTTGTTCGAATTGGCATCCTAATTATAATGTAAAAAATTATAGTAATGGTATATTATTGTTGTTTTAGAACTAGCCCATATGGCCATTGACCGCACTATGTGGAGGGACATTACAGTTGATCACGATCCTCAGTAATGACGGAACGCCAAGAAAGAAGAGAAGATATGAACTTAATACAACAGTGGATGGTTTCGCTGTTTATAAAA
This sequence comes from Eudemis profundana, assembly GCA_947034925.1. NCBI lineage: Eukaryota > Metazoa > Arthropoda > Insecta > Lepidoptera > Tortricidae > Eudemis > Eudemis profundana. The sequence continues at coordinate 38,168,585 of OX344794.1, forward strand.
GGCATTTAGTATAGTAATTTCATAAGTCATAAATATACAGGTTGTCCCAAGACTGCGTTATGAAGGAAAAGTACCTCAAATATTGTAGATAAGATATTTTGCTGAAATGAAACTTTATTTTGATTTTCAAAATAATTGGACGTGCATACAAAGATTTTTGAAAAATCTTCTGCTGTAACCAGGAATCAAACCCACCAAATATAAGTTCCGTTCCGTTCCGTTCCGGTGACTCATCCAGCCAGCAGTTCTGCTGCAAGGACGCGGAGGCGTTGAGCACACGAGAGAGGAAGGGACGACGCGGCTCATCGCGATTGCTCGGGCGGGTACCCCGGCATGATACCAATAGTCGTTCAGAGAGCCGAGAGTCGAACACTTAACAGTCCCTGGCCGGATCTATGGGTTCCGTGGCGGGGGGCGCACCCGAACACTCCCGTGTTTCCCTCGCCGTTGTCTTGCCGCTTTGGGCTTAAAATCACTAAATCTCATAATACCTTATTTGCCAATACACCCTATTTTCAAATTACCATGAGCTCATAAAACCTAAATGTCAAATTGTAACATTCTTAAAATGAACGAAATTCATTATGACTTTGACTTAAAACGGCATATTCTCTAAATGCCTGAAGATTGAAATGCACAATCCTTCAATTACCGAATGACGGAAATGACAAAATATCAAAACAACTCAACCTCAAAATACCTAAATTTAGGCATTTTTCCAAAAATACCTAATTTTTTTTACGTGTGTTTATTTGATAGTATAAATTTAGGTATTTTGAGGTTTGGTTGTTTTAAGCATATGTTGTTTTGCCATAATGCTGTTTTGAAGTTTAGGTATTATGAGCCTAAGATATTTTGAACATCGGCGATATTAAGGTTTCGGTTGATTGTGAAAAAAATTTAGGCATTCTGCAATTTAGGTATTTTGAGGCTATGAAGTTTTGAGATCTGGGAATATTGATAATGAGGTAAAATGAAATTTAGTGATTTTAAGCCCAAAGCGTCTTGCCGCTCCGGCATGACCAACCGTCCCTCCTGTCCGAGACACCAGTGAGCCAAATAGATACGGGAGGGGAGTGTAGGCTTCGTGCAATCGGGATGGAGAGGGGGCGACTAAGAATACTAGCATCGAAGTCATCTATCTATCTATATATATAAAAGAAGATGTCCTTACTGACTGACTGACTTACTGGCTCATCAACGCACAGCCGAAACTACTGAAGCTAGAAACTTGAAATTTTTACAGTAGGGTGGTTGTATAACGTAAGTAAGGGATAAGAAGGGATTTTTCGAAATTCATCCCGAAAGGGGGTTAAATGGGGGTTGAAACTTTGTATGGGGACCAAACGATTTTTGAAGTAGGACATCTGAGACTTCGAACATAGACTCTTCAATATAAGTTGAAAAAAGTGATTTCACCGTTTTTCGAAATTCATCCCTAAAAGGCGTTAAACGGGGGTTGAAACTTTGTATAGGCACCAAACGATTTTAAAAGTTGGAGATCTGAGACTTCGGACATAGACCCTTCAATATGAGTACAGGAAAGTAATTTCACGGTTTTTCGAAATTCAACCCCGAAAGGGGTTAAATGGGGGTTGAAACTTTGTAAAGGGGCCAAACGATTTTTAAAGTTGGAGACCTGAGAGTTCACACGTAGACCCTTCAATATGAGTAAAGGAAAGTCACTTCATGGTTTTTTGAAATTCATCCCCGAAAGGGGTTAAATAGGAGTTGAAAATTTGTATAGGGACCAGACCATTTTTGAAGTTGGTGATCTGAGACTTCGTTCATAGACCTTTCAATATGAGTAGAGAAAACATATTTTACCCTTTTTCGAAATTCATCCCTAAAAGAGGTTAAACGGGGGTTGGAACTTTGTATAGGCTCCAAACGATTTTTAAAGTTGGAGATCTGAGACTTCGGACAATATACCCTTCAATATGAGTACAGGAAAGTAATTTCACGGTTTTTCTAAATTCATCCCCGAAAGGGGTTAAATGGGGGTTGAAACTTTGTAAAGGGGCCAAACGATTTTTAAAGTTGGAGACCTGAGAGTTCACACATAGACCCTTCAATATGAGTACAGGAAAGTTACTTCATGGTTTTTCGAAATTCATCCCCGAAAGGGGTTAAATAGGAGTTGAAAATTTGTATAGGGACCAGACCATTTTTGAAGTTGGTGATCTGAGAACTTGCACATAGACTCTTCAATAAAAGTTGAGAAAAGTCATTTCACCGTTTTTTGAAATTCACCCCCAAAAGGGGTAACTGGGGGTTGAAACTTTGTATAGGGACCCAACGGTTTTTGAAGTAGCAGATCTGAGACTTCGCACATAGACTCTTCAATTTAAGTTGAGAAAAGTCATTTCACCGTTTTTTGAAATTCACCCCCAAAAGAGTTTAACGGGGGTTGAAAGTTTATATAAACTATTTTTGAAGTAAGAGATTTAAGACTTCGTACATAGATTTTTCAGTAAGAGTAAAGAAAGCTAATTTCATCGTTTCTCAAAATTCATTTCTAAAAGGGGTAGGGGTCTAAAGGGGCCTGTAAGGGGTAAAACCGATTGAACTGAATAAAACTGAAATGATTCCAACATTTATTAAAGTTTATGTCCAAAACGAATTGAGTAGGGGTTTAAAGTTCGTTAAGTAAATTGCCTAATTATAATATACACCGCAGACGAAGTCGCGGGCATTAGCTAGTTAGTAGGATATAAATAGATAAAATGTGTGAATATATATGGAAAGGATTGACGAGTTCCGTCTAGGGCTTGCAATTCGAATATTCGAATTCTTCGAATATTCGGCCAATTTTGCTATTCGAATAATACCTGGCAAGGTATTCGAATATTCGAATAATTTTACTACCTATTTAAATTAAATGGAATTTAAATTAAAATGCTAACAAAGGACATAATAAAGTAATCAATTAATTTTTTTCAAACTAAATATACCTAAAATAGCGCAGCGTAACTTTTTACGCTATAAAAAACAATGATTAAATTAAAAAATAGAATATCCTCTCTAGGCTGAGCTGCAGCAGTGGTATGGTGTTCTTTTTGCATGCGTCATTAACTTTCTTAATCGCAAGGACAATTTTTTGGGAGAAGTATGCGCCAGCTCTGGGATCTCTCGAAGCATGGACCAGTTAGTTAAAATTTCTAAAACTAATATCGTCGTGAGGCCGATGAGGGAGTGATGAGCAGGGGAGCATTTATGAAATTAGAATTCTATTCTCATCTTAATAAACTCGAAAATTACTTCAGCAAAATATCCCAAATTTAGGAAACGGGTTTTACGAGGATAAACCTACCAATTTAGTTAAGGTACAAAAAAGCGGTGACGGGACAGCTTTATGATTTGGGACTGGTTATACGCTGAACCGGCCTGTTAATGTCAAAGTCAAAGTCAAAGTCAGGGTCAAGGTCAACGTTATTACGTTCGAGTATCGTCAGTAAACCGACTTTACAGACAACCGATTTTTTTTTGTATGTTTGCAGTCATTTGTTTGTAGTATGTAGCCATATCGTACGGCGCTTCAAGCATATATTTTTTATAACAGGTGCGAAAAATGTTATCCATTGGTCTGCGCAATGGTGCACGGCGCCTAGAAATCCTGAAGCTCATCAGGCACCACTCCTTCCCTTGTGATCAAATGGACGAGGTAATGTGAACAGTTAGTTATTCATATTTATTCCCTTTAAATCGCAGTATCGACATTGGCATATTAAGATCTATCCAAGGGGCCATTCATTTATTACGTAAGACAATTTAGGGGGGGAGGGGGGTCAACCATGTCTTATTTTTTCTTACAGGGGGGTGGGAGGGAGTTTTGATCGTTCTTACGTAAGATCATAAAAATGAGCAAAATAATCTTAACTTTTGAAAAAGCGCGCAAGCGTAGGCGCGTGCTCAGTTGCCTATAGGTATTTTACACAAAAATTAAAAACTATTACTACATAAACGTCCCTACAAAAATGATTCTTTGAAAAATTAAAATTAAAACAACCCAAACGTAAAATCATTTTTCCTTTAGATTCTTACGTAATAAATATTAAATAGGGGGGGAAGGGGTCAGCCATTTCTTATTTTTTCTTACATAAGGGGGGAGGGGGTCAAAAACTGGCAAAAATCGTCTTACGTAATAAATGAATAGCCCCTAAATTAAAGGCTTCCATAGTATTCCTTGCAAAGGGCAAGCCATATGGCTCTTGACAGCATTATATGGAACCCTCCATATACGTATATTCCCCCTGTTATTTTTTATGGGCTATAATCGTTATAATTTATGAATTTATAATTTATGTTTTCTTACATTTATTTTATGTTTTCGATCATTTAAATCATTGGAAACTCGAAAATAAGTGAGGTTAGTAGAGTCCGACCGAAATTTCGGTTTCGGCCTAGTTTCGGCAAAAAACTGGTTCCGGCTTAGTTTCGGTTTCGGCTGCCATCCGGCCGAAACTGAAACTGAATTTGAGGGGTTTCGTGCTGCGATCGGACAGTCTTTATTTCAAAAAGCACATATAATTTATTTGAAATAAGAAGCTATAATATGTTATAAATATAATTAATAATTACTCTAAATGTCAGAGACTAAATTATTAATATGTTATTTAATTAAAAATGAAGACTGACTGACTTTATCTTCCTACGAATACATGACCTTATATGGAATTTTCGGTTCTGGTTTCGGCCGAAACTGAGATCAAAACCGAAATTCGGTTTCGGCCGTGAAAACTAGTTTCGGTCGGACACTAGAAGTTAGTGTTCAGTAGAAGTGGACGTGCATGGCTGAAAGATAGATACTTAGATAGTCTGTGGAAATTTCGCAAACAGCATTTAATGTTTAGTATGAAGTAATTTATAGTGTCTATAGTCATGTACCCTATTTATTGATGTTAGATATTCGAAGATGCTCCGAAGTGTAATCCTGAAGACGGGCTATCGCCGCGCGGGTCGGACAACGAGTGCGAGGCGTGGCAGTCCATGCCGCGGCTCATGCCCGGGCAGGAGCACGCCGTCGACTCCCTGATACGGGAGCTCACCGAAGCCCTGCAGAAGAACAAGGTAACAATGCCTTAAGGCTGGTTTTAGTGTCGCGCTGACCGTCGGCGCGGATTGCTCCGCACCGACCAATATACAGGGTGGTTTTCGATAATCTGTTCATATGCAAAGGGGTGAAATTTCAACTGATTTTAATTTTTATTTGTGGTCATTCGTTTTTATTTTTACAGATTTTTAAACTTTCAGTGAAATTTTCGGCAGTACATCTGTTTGCCGCGGTATAACTTTTGATCTTAATTGCTTAAAATTGTAAGAAAAAATTGCAGGGCTATGGCAATAGACACGTTATTTAGTAGCAATAACAATAAACCACCGACTTGAAGACAAAGTCGTCAAAAATCATTATAATTGTGAAAAACGGCTGCCAAACTTGAGTTTTTTACGGAAAACACCGTTTTTCTCATAGTTTGCGAATATTGTAACCATTTTTCATGCTTATTTTCATTTAGTACTTAATTTTGATCTTGATGAAAAACATTTTTTTCTTACAGCTTTGAACAATAAGATCAAAAGTCATACTGCGTCAAACAGATGTATTGCCGAAAATTTCATAGAAAACTGTAGAAATCTGTAAAAAAAAAATGTTTGCCCAGAAACAAATATTAAAGTCATTTTACCGATAAAATTAGTGGGAATTTCACCCCTTTTAATATGTACAGATTATCGAAAACCTCCCTGTATATGTATTAACTTCAGGGAGCGCTTTAGAGTGAAGCTGACGGGTCCGCATAGCCGTCCTCATGGCGCGTCAGTGCCGCGGAGCTATCCGCGCGGACCGCTGCTCGCGCGCCGAGGCCTACAGTGAGCGTTTTAGTATCGAGCGGAGCGCAAGCGTCGGCAAAGTACAACCATGGCGAGTCGTGATCGGAGCGGAGCAATCCGCGCCGACGGTCAGCGTGACACTAAAACCAGCCTTAAGGTGATTCGAGTCGGCGGGTTTTCCATACAAACTTAAAGAGGCTCATTGTTTGCTTCCACTGCATCAATTATGTCACGACTATGGTGGAGCCGCGGGACGCAATGCTTGGCGACACTTCTCACGCTAAGCGTAAGCGGACTCAATATTTTTTATAATAAGCATATAAAAACATCACAAGTGTTATTTTTATTGATTGTGCGTTTACAGATTTCGGATATTGCGACGTCGAGTGTGATGGAGCTGTACGGGTACAAAATGGCGTGTCTGGAACAGAGGCTGCATTCACAATCCGTTGCGCTTCAGGTGATTTCAACCGCTATTAATATGATATATGAACCAAACCAAACTATTCAACTTACTATTACAATTAGCTTGGCGATAGCGATCATTGGCCTCCGTCATACTGAATACTTTATGAATTTTATGATCAGCGGGATTTTGAAATTACTGTTCTTTTTTCGTACCGATAGCAGGTTCAACAGTGAATTGTAAGATAGACCAAAAAGTTTGTTTAAACTATAGCCTTGTGTTTATTACTCACTCATTCATTTCATTCATTCACTTTTTTTGCAATGAGTACTTCATGTAGCTGTGTGTAATCATTCACCTCAACTCTCGTGAAATTACCTATACTAGGTATGTTTCATGGTACCGGTTAACTTTGAAACTTGACTTGGACCTAAGGTTGAAAATAAAGATGGGAGCAATGACAGATATCACCATCAGACCTGGCAAATCCTGTAATTTACTCCCTCGAAACACAGAATTTAATTCGAATTTCAACATATATCCAGGGAGCAAGTGAGCACATGGCGTCTCTGCAGCATTCTCTAGCGATGCTTCAAGCAACGAATTCATCACAGCACGATGTTTTGTACACGACACAAATGCAAAACGAAAAGTAAGTTCCCAAACTCCTTAAACCGTTTGAATATACTGGGTGAAATTTATAACGTGAATCATTTGCGCAACTAGTAAGTATACTTTGGCTAAGTTATGTATTAGCATACCGATATTCAGCTTCCTAGTTTTACATGTCAAAAGTATTAAAAAAGTAGTGTACCGTTTCCGTGGGATGCTCCTGTAATGCCTTGGCTACATTATCGGGATTCAGCGAAGGTTCGTGTTGTTCGAGTCTCTTTCTCTGACATATAAAAAGAACGAGACGCCAACACGAACCTTCGCCGAATCCCGGTAATGTAGCCGTAGTGTAACCGTAGAGAGAAAACTTACTGATCGATATAAACCTTGCCCTGTATGTATAGCAATACTTTTAGTCTCAAAGGGCGTAAATGTCATTGGCAAGAGACAAATCAAGGAGTCCTGGTTTATGTTTTAGGCTAAAAAAGACGATAGACAATCTCCACAAGCAGCTAGATGACGCTGAGGGCGCGATCCGAGGGTATCGAGCGAAGGTGGTGTCGGAGAAAATGCTCAAGGAAAAGCAGAAGGAAATACTGCAGAATGAATTTAAAACCCAGCTTGCCGTAAGTTGACTCAAAATTTAACACAGTATAATTATCATGAATCATGATATAATTTCCATTCTTTTTTTAATATTTATTTATCTTTTTAAGTATGTATACATACTATGTCACCTATCATAGTACAAATATTGCCCCCATATCATTAGCAATGTTTTTTATCAATTTTTTTAAAGTTTTATATTGGGAAGACTCGGCCAGTTGACTACTGCTACTTACGCATTTTTTTTTTACTTATTCAATGAGAATGGTTTACAGTGTAAGCCATTCTGTAAACTTTACACCAATAACACTTGTTATACTAAACTTTTTAACATTATACGGTCATCTTAGCATACATCATTTAATCAACATTCATGCTCTCAGTAAGCAAGGTATTTGAAACGTGAGCCTGGGCCAACTGTCTTTTTTCTCTTTACACATGTTATATGGTAAGAAATGAAATAAGGAAGCAGCAAAAAGTTTAAACATCTAATTTGGAATTGTTTTGCAGACTCTGGAAAATGAAATGAAAGCAGTCGAAAAGGAAAATGAAGAAAAATTAAAGAAAGCTGATCAAGAGACTAAATCTGTGCAGAAATTACTGGACCAAGAGGTATGATAGAACCTTGAATTCATAAATTATTTTAATGAAACGACGATTAAATAAACTATATGTAAATGCAAATCCATAATATTTTAACCACTATTTTGTATGGGTTGCAATGGCAACATATTGTAACTGCTTTGAAACCAGTTTGTGGTTACTATTTTGAACGTTTTTCTGTTGTAGACTAGCAAATGCAACGAGCTAGCGTCTGTTCTAATAAAGTTCGAGGAGCAAGTTCAGGCCCAAGCCAAGGAAATAGAAGAGGCAAATGCGCAGGAGCGATCGCTTAGGAAAGAGATAGAACATAAAGAGTTGGTAAGTATTATATTCTGTCCTGTTAGGTATTTAAATAAAGGTAAACAAAAAAACCACGTGACTCGGCTCGTTCAGCCAATCAAAGTAACGTTTTGTATCTGTGGCGCAATACTACTGGCTGAACGAGCCGAGTCACGTGGATTTTTTGTTTACCTTTATTTAAATACCTATAACAGGACAGAGTAAGCTCATAACTCGTGTGTCATGAAATCCGTGCAATCTGTTCACACTCACCGCTAAAACGGCGCGGACGAGTGTGACAAAGTGGGCTCTTGTCGTGCCGTTATAATAAATTACACAACTAGGGTGGTAATAGTATTTTATGCAACAGTTGTATAAGAAGGTTCAAAAAATGCGAATTGCGTGAGTTGCGATACGAGCCGCGAATGCGGCGAGTATCGCAAATAGAGACGCAATGAGCGTTTTTTGACTTAATTATACAACGTTGCATACAATACTTTTTCTACGACAGGTTTTAAAATATAAAATACAAACAAGGCATAACCTGCAAAGAAGGCAAATATGACGTATGACTGTCAGTATGTGTCTATGGTAAACTTTTTATTTTTTAAATGAAGTTGACACGCAGTGAATATATTAAAAATACTTTTGTTTTTATGTTGGCATCAATGAATTTAGTTCAGAAAGTTTCGTTTTTCTTAAAAGCCGTAGGATTTTAATTGTTTGTTAAGTTGGTAGTTGTGCATTTTTACCGTAAAGTTAAAATTGAGCGCTTAATCCTTGACCTAAGTTTAACCTAGATTCAGAAGTCTGTGGTTGCTAGCAATAACGTAAAGTGGCTATAACGACACTAGTGCTGTTATGGGGAATAGAGTATAGACTTCTCTGAAGTCATATTATGTATGTTCTTATATTAGTGTTCGTGACCAAGTAAAAGACAGATAACAGTACAGGAGTAGAAAAAACAAAGAAAGGTCGAGATCGCAGATGTGTGCGGCCAGAGCTGCAAGCGAGGGACGTAAATATGCGATCGAGGGCTTTCTTTATTACCTCCCGTGGGCCAATATTCAGCGTTTTTACGGCGTTTTATTTTCGTCATTATTGTCTCAGTAAATATTGTTCAAAAAAACGATGCCGAGAGTTAACTTTTTATGAAACCGAAAAACAGTCCCGAGGTTAAGTTTAGTTTTATCAAAATTGTCACGATTTGTCCTTTCGTTCTAGTAAATAATCGTCGGACAATAATGATTGTCAAACCGCGCGGTTAAAACGCTCGGAGAATCGCCCCCGTGTGGTGTTACATAATTTTATGTCTACATTTGGCTAGAAAGTCACTTTATGGCCAGGTGTGGCTTAAAGGTACAAACGTTCTAAGCGACGCGATACGTGACATGATATTCTTAGTTAGAAATTGTATGAGGTAAAACGCGACATTGCAAAATTTTAATATGGAAACCAGAAGAGTCGCGTCGCTTCGCGCAGCTTAGTGTGTTTGGGTAATTCCATGAAATTGTAACGCAAGTTACCATTTGATCGCGCGTTTATTTATTTCTGTTGCAAATTTAAGTGTTAATTTTACTTTAGATAAGTTTTATTTTAATGCCTATTTGCACCGTCAATAAAATAACGTGCGAAGAATTGGTAACTGACGTTACTCTCTTCCATGGAATTACCCGTTTGCACCTTAATAGAACATCACAATCGATTGCGACTCAGTAGATGCCATCCCCGACCCGATTCCGTCATTTGAAACAGACTTCAACAACGCTTACTAAATTACGCTATATCATATACACTTAAGTAACTTTAAAGGGCTGGAATAGTCATTCGCGAACGCATCTTCATCACAAAGTGCGCCGGCGCCTACTTGTTAAATGCAAACATACCTTTTCACCTGTTTCTCGTATCTAACAAGATGATTTACAATAAAATAAAGCAAGAAAATACGACCTACATCGCCCGAGCCAGTATTGTACTGGAGTTAGCGCTCTATTGTATGTTATTCATCAGGTGTTGTGTTTATTTTTAATCTCAGACGATAAAGCATCAGGAGAAGACGATACTCGAACGCGAGAACCGGCTCTATCAGCTGAATACACAACTTGAGGAGATGAAGCGAGTTCAGGAGATGATTGCCAAGCTAACCGCCAAGAGTACCAGTGTGTCGGCCAACCATAGCACATAACCCAATGTAGGCTCCAAGTAAGTATTACATATATTTTTGTAACCTTTAACACTTTCTAACAAAATATTTCGTAGCGCTACGCTGGTGGCCGATAACACTGCGAAACCCGTAAGTAGCTCGTAGTTGCGGCGAGCCTAGCGTTGAAAGTAATATGATACTTAAGATTGGACGTCAAAACGCTCGAATTCGGCTATTTTCTCTATATTTTAACGTATGTTTTGAATTCTTGATATATTTTCCTGTAATAATATGCTGCATTATAAGCAGTGATCGATGATTTGTTTGCCACTGGGGGTGAATGGCAGACAGAAAATATAGTTGCCCTTCTTAATCTTAATCTAAATAATTATGATTTTTTTTTTTTTTTCAGGATTAACGAAGACTTATGAAGCACATATGACAAATCATCGGACTCCATTTTGTGATAGTTTTTATATATTTTTACATTGTTTGTTACATAATGCGTATATGGTGTGACATAAATAAACAATTATGTATGGATTGGTAATTGATATTCATGAAAATAGTATAAGTGATAAGATTCCTTTTTTTACTCTGGTATACACATTTTATTAATTCTAGTCAATAAATTATAATGACTTGAGCAAAGTCTGCTTTCTTTGACACCTTTATATTATATTATGTTATGTTATGATGTCCCAGTCATTTAATAACGACAGCGTAATATTATGGAGTATTTCGTAATCTGTACAATAAGCTACTTTTGCTGTCCATTATTTATACAGCTAAGCACATGTCAATGACAGAATAGATTTGAAAAACTTCTCCCCTGTAAATCGAAACTATACCCGAACGATGCATCCTATGGAGGTAATACTATGCACAATGTTTCCATTTACTCCTAAGGGGGGTTAGATGTTTGTTATTATTTCCAATACATCAGTCCCCTTGCTGCGAAGAGACACCGCAGAGAACATTATAATTCATCACTTCTAAATGAAAAGGCTGCTAAGAATGCCGTCACTTCGAATTAAATTACACTGGTTTCCTTTTATTCCTAAATCTGGACATAATAATTTAATAATCCAATATGGTTATTGCCGGTGACTATAATTAATGTATCTCATCGTTAGTAATAAACCAGCCTAATTCAAAATTTTTATTAAGAATTGAGATAAAACCGTGTGAAGTCGCTTTTTAGGGTTCCGTACCTAAATGGTAAAAAACCGGCCAAATGCGAGTGGGACTCATATACGAAGGGTTCCGTACCACCGTACAAAAAACGTAATAAACAACTGGCAAAAGGTCTTAAATGCCGTGTAAATCAATGGCACTTAAAACCTTTTGGTTGAGAAGTTTTTCGGCAATAACTTCAAAACTGTTTATTCGTTACTATTCAAGAAAAATTTCAATAAATGTGTTTATTAAGTGTTACCTTCCTGATTTTTTTCATATTTTTTGGATTTACGGTTTAAAAGTTAAAGGGGGGGACACAATTTACCCAATCAACAAAGACACGTCATTTATGACGTCAATTTATGGTCAGTTTTAACGTCATGATTCACGTGACGATGTCACAAATTAAACGTCATTTTCGACGTCATATACGACGTTAAGATACGTCATTTGTGACGTCAATTTTTGGTCAGTTTTAACGTCATGATTCACGTGGCGATGTCACAAATTAAACGTCATTTTTGACGTCATATACGACGTTTGAATACGTCATATATGACGTAAGTTAACGTCATATTATGACGTTAACTTACGTCATACTACGACGTTAGATGACGTCATACTACCACGTTAGGTAACGTCATTATACGACGTAAGGTTACGTCAAATTACCACGTTTGATGACGTCATACCATAACGTTAGGTAACGTCATACCACGACGTTCGACGACGTTTGATGACGTCATACTACCACGTTAGGTAACGTCATAATACGACGTAAGGCTACGTCAAACTACCACGTTTGATGACGTGATATTTCGACGTTAGATAACGTCATACTATGACGTTAGATAACGTCATACTACGACGTTAGGTGACGTCATACTACCACGTTAGGTAACGTCATAATACGACGTAAGGCTACGTCAAACTACCACGTTTGATGACGTGATACTTTGACGTTAGATGACGTCATAGCATGACGTTGGGTAACGTCACACCACGAAACCCTGAAACTAAGGCAAATAAGGAATAAAAAGAAAACAAAATCAGTCATACATAAGTTTTTATTAATTATTACCATACCAAAAAAAAACATGACAAGTTTCAACGCCACATACCAAATCAACAAGACATTTAGGGCCGATACAGACGGACTGCATGCCAGCTGCGATTTGTATGGGAACTGTATCACAACTGCACGCCGACTGCGCAGTTGTGATGCAGTTCCCATACAAATCGCAGCTGGCATGCAGTCCGTCTGTATCAGCCCTTAGTGCGAAGTTAAACTTTATGTCTTATGCAAGAAGGTTGCTATCGTGCTGGGCTCCTTGACGCATATATCAGTCGTTGGCGTTGAACCTGCGGTGCCGATATATGCGTCGTTGGCGTCGAAAACTCTATATTCCTGACCCCAACTACCCCAGATGAAGTGCTAAAGACCATATTGTCCTTAAAAAACACGAATAGTGTAGGTTATGACGAGATAAGTACTAAGGTTATTAAACATGTCAGCATCTCTATCGCTGTACCACTAGCCCATATGATTAACTTATGCTTCACCACGGGGGTTTTTCCTACCTATCTAAAAACAGCAACAATAAAACCTTTACATAAAAAGGGAGACAAAGAGAGCCCAAGTAACTATCGTCCAATAGCCCTATTGCCGATCTTCTCAAAGGTCTTTGAAAACATTATATACAACATAATATACAGGTTGTCCCATAACTGACACGTCACAGTGACACTGGAGGTAGACCAGGTCAAGAGGTACCAAACCAACTTAACATGACCCCAGTAAAAGTGGCACGGTTTTTGAGTTATTGTCGAATTAAAGTTGTTCATGAATTTTGACAGTTTTTAACATTATTAGTGCCAGTGTGCACTCGGAAAGGTGTCAAGGTTAGTTTTTTTTATGTGTACGGTAGCATGAATTGTTAATTTAGGTTACAGAAATGGTATTTTATCCAAAAACTAAGTAAAACTGAAAATAATACTAGTTTGATCTTAAATTAATTCACAGCGAAATTTAATTTCGACCTTGACCACCAGTAGTAAAAAAAAATTACGGTCGGCGGGTCATGTTAAGTTGGTTTGGTACCTCTTGACCTGGTCTACCTCCAGTGTCACTGTGACGTGTCAGTTATTGGACACCCTGTATAAGTTCTTGGAAAAGTTCAAAATATTAATCACAGAACAAAAGGGCTTCCGAAAAAATACCTCAATAAATGTAGCGATATATGATCTAGTCAAGAGAGCTCTCGATTGCCTCGACAATAGAAAAGCTTCTTGTGCCATATACATGGACATGACGAAAGCTTTTGACTATGTAGACCATCACATACGTCTCACAAAGCTTAACAACTACGGGATCCGCGGCAACGCCTTAGATCTCATAAAATCGTATCTGCTGAATTGTTTAAATTTTTATCGGAAAAGTGCTACTATAATACTGCCGTCCTCAAACTAAAAGGCCGCTAATTTGTATGAAACTGCATACAAACTAGCGGCCTTTGAGTTTGAGGACGGCAGAATATTATGGAATACTTAAATGATGATATCTTGGCATGACCTATTTTAACATTGTATTTTGTATAATTTTAATTCTTTAATTTTAAGTATAATGTTAATTATTTCTATTTCTATTCAATTTCGGATTTTGTGACATGTAACTTTAATAGTACATTACACAACTAGGGTGGTAATACAAAGAAAGCCCGAGATCGCAGATGTTTGCGGCCCGAGCTGCAAGCGAGGGACGTAAATATGCGATCGAGGGCTTTCTTTATTACCTCCCGTGTTGTGTACATAATTTTATGTCTACACTTGGCCAGAAAGCGGCTTTTTCCGTACGCGCAGCGTGCGGAAAAAGCCACTTTATGGCCAGGTGTGGCATAAAAATAATTTATTAACATGAGTGTGACATTTTTGTCATTATTTAACTAAATGTGTAATTATCTGTGTTTGTAAAACCTGACATGGATTGAAATTAAGATATTATTTTGCTTGTATACATACCAAAATCATGTTTTTGTACGCCAACCGGCAAAACATATTGTTTCCACCTATATTCTTACTCCACCACTGTATACAGTCTTACCTATGCTTTACAAAAATAAAATACTTTAACTTTGAAAAAGGTTAAGTATTCATTATATTAAGTAGTTATTTCAATCATATCAATCAATCAAACAAAATGCAAAGATTGCATGGGTCATTCTACTTTTTAGTGCAGGTCAATCTTTTGTGAAATAAAATGCATCTCGGGTCATTAGTTTCAAGTTGTAATAAATGCTTTAGGAACTGGAATAACTAAATTTAATGCTTTCAAACAAAAAACTTTCAATTTACAGAAATTTCGTGGAAAAAATTGGTAACACAGCGGTAGACACTATTTCCATACAAATGGCGGGGACATGCATGTCCACTGCGTTACCTACTTTATAGTTAATAATAATGTTTTTTTATTTGTGGTGATAATTTTAAATGTAAACTTAATTATGTATGTATTTTAATTTTAAATAACATAACCGAGCACTTACTTCCTTATCTAGACAAAATATAGATAAGGACCCACAATACTCATATTATATCTTAGACCGTTCTCCGCAAAGGGCATTAGTACGCTTTTTATATCTTGATGGAGCCACTTTCACCTGTTCTCAGTTCCATATATTTTGTTTGACGCTTAGACCTCTGGTCGTACACGGGAGCCATTCTGACTAAATAATTCACCGTGCGTGCAATAGAGATGGTGCAGAGTTCAATGATAATGACCAGTGGTCTAAGCGCCAACAAAATTTATGAAACTGAGAACGGAACGGGCAAAAACCTGCTCACAAAATTACACGTGAATCGTTTGAGAAATGCGACCTGTAGAGGAGAACAAACATCCGGACATACGAGGGTGTATTTTCAAAAACGTCATTTCGCTGTCATGACATATTGGCGAATATTGAGAAGATTCTGCCTCACAGAATTGGACTTTTGGTTACAATGTAGAATCAGTCAAGTTCTAACAAGTAACCAACGAATGCTAGTCTAGTGAGGAATCTTTTAAATATTGGTGGTCAGAGAAATTACGCCAGCGAAAATACACCCACGAAAGATTTTTTTGTTGAAACTGAAACGGAAATCGTTCGCTTACGCTCACTCGGTCAAAAGCGTACTACGGCCTTTACGAAAATTGCTCTAACGTATGAGTATTCTGAGTCCTTATCCTCGAGTATATTTCGTCCAAGATCTAAATTAAAACTGTAGTGATAAAGTATTTCGTTAATGTGGATTATGGCTTTGTCACTGACTGGCGTAAACGGCTCGCGAAAGCGTCTCGAAGACTGGCGTGGCCTGCGGTGGCGGCCAATAGTAAACCATCATTTATAGATTACTATGGGCCGCCACCGCAGGCCACGCCAGGCTGCGAGAGGCCTTAGGGCCGATACAGACGGACTGCATGCCAGCGGCGATTTGTATGGGAACTGCATCGCAACTGCACGCCGACTGCGCAGTTGCGTTGCAGTTCCCATACAAATCGCCGCTGGCATGCAGTCCGTCTGCATCGGCCCTTAAGCCTGCATCACACTGGCATGGCCTGCGGTGGCGGTCCATAGTTTTGACAGGTAATGACAAGTTCACTATTGACCGCCGCGGCCTCGCTAATCTGAGTTTAATGGTAAAATGGCATACTCATTACAAAATGGAATTACTAAACATTTACAAGAGATATCTTCAGCGGGAAAATTGCAGAAATTTTTTGAAAGGTCACTGGCTAAAAATACCCCAAACTGTGAGGATGGACATGGAATATTATAAAAATTTTTGTACTTTTTGAAAGCTTTGGCATATAAAGTAACTTTACCATCAATGTTTAGGATGTTTGCGATAACGATTACAATTTTATTTTTCATCATGCAGTAACTATCTGGCTTGGAACTTGGGATAAAAACAAAGTCGCCCCAAAACAGTTTTTTGTACTGCTTATCTTGATACGGACGCGGTACGGGTCCTTCAGAGTGTTCTTTAAAGCATTTGTAAGTTGTACATATATCAGAATAAAACGGTTGAGTCTGATTTTCCGACAACCGGTTGGCTGCTTGCTGTAGGGGTTTATATGGAGCTCTTAGAGATTTCTTCAATGAACCTAAATAATTTTCAAACTTAAAAGCGGAAAATGAATCTAAGTTGCCAAATCTTTCAACATCATCCACAAGGTGTATTAATGAGTGCACATTGTAAATTAAATACTGTCGACCGTAAATAAGAGCACACTGCTCAACAAAAGTTTTTAAAAGACTACGAGCGTAACTCGAATATTGTGAGCATAATTTTTTCGACACTAAAATGTAAATAGAACAATGGAGCAACATAAAATGTTTATACACTTTTTTTTGTAAAATGTCATATAAAATAATTGGGCCAATATATAATAAAAAGGTCCTGAATTCAGTCGCTTTCCAGTGTTCTACTTCGTTAAGAGATCTAGGCTTACGATTGAACTCTCGTGGAATATATTTTCTTACATAAATTAACCTTTCACTCACAAAATTTGTACGTCTACAATCTAGTTTTACATGTTTACATCTGATTTAGAAGGTTTTATCCAGGTATGAATTAACTTTCTCATAACCCCTAAACAAACGCTATGCATGTAATCTGTAGGAAAACAACTAACCATTCCAATACCTAATTCAAGTAAAGGCGATATTCCTAAATGATGATCTTCATCTATCTGCAATTCAAATGATCTATCTGTTCTAAGTGTACAATTCAAATTGTCTAGAACGATGCGGTGTTCCACGTAACTCCCAGTACTAAAGCATTTATCACAACTTGAATAACCGTTGTGAGACTTCACACATTTTAGATAAGCACGAGCTGGCATATCACAAACAAAATGCTTTGTGGTAACAGTTATATGTTTATCATTGTATGTTGTCCCAGACTCTAAAAGATCTTTCAATTCTTCTATAAATGATTCCAAGTAGGAAGATAATGGAGATGGCTTTGTAGTTCCACAAAATATACCAATGACAAAAATACTATTTTTCATTCCAACAACTTCTGCTAATATAGGCCAGAACTGAGTATTAGCACTTTTAAATATTGGTAACCCATCAACATTAAATGATAATGGTCACTATTACCGCTATGATATACTATCGGCAGTATTGTTTGTAATAAACCGTTAAAACCAAAATGGATATAGTCACCACTATCGAGATGTTTTATATTATAATCATAAGATGTTTTTAGCAATGTTCTAGATGAAGATGGTAGTTGTGGATGTTCATGTTTAAGAAATTTTAGTAACGAAGTGAAAGCCGTATGAGATATGTTGTATTCTAAAGCCCAAGATCTTAAAAAAGACGGCATATCTAACTCTTCATTTTTATTAACTGCATCACGCGAATCTTCCCTTGAAGAATGTGTGATGGGATCTAACGTATTTAATTGTAAGCATCCACCATTAACCACCTGATCATTTGACGCAGTCTCGCAGTTAATCATGTTTAATACGCTACTGGCAGAATTGTCCGGGTCCATGTCAGGTTTATTTTGTTCATTGTCGTTAACAAGATTGTCACATTCCGTGATTACAAAACTATTTTTTTTTGCATTCACATTCACTCTTCTATAAATTTGTCGTTTACTTAAAATTCCCTTATATGACATTTTGCCTACCTAGGAAATTCTTAAACCGAAATTAAACTAACACTTTCAGAGGCATTCCACGAAAACGTCTACTTTGTCGGTGACGTGACGGCTATGGCAGCTACTTTGAAATCAAATAGAAAGTCCTAAATGACATTATCAATTCAGAAACCAAGTTATAAAATATTGACATACCAAAAATGTACTTCCTAACTTTGTTGGAAGTATGAAAAAAATGGCGTCACATAGCCGACATTATTTTGGAATGCCCCTTCACTTATTGTTTTTGTTTATTCGAGCTTTTGCTCGCTGTGGTGCATGTTTAAGCCATATCTTCATATCATTTTCAATGTCTTTTTCCACAGTTAGTTTAAACTGTTTTTTAACAGCACCTGAAACAAAACAAAAGATTATAGGTACATATATCTAATTGGCGAACGTCTATCCAGTACAGCAGACATGACAAATTCGTGGTCGACAAGTCGCTTGCGGCCCACTAAACACTTGTATGCGGCCTAGTATGTATAATGTATAATTATGTAAGTACAGATTAATTAATTGGAGCATTATATATAGCAGCTGTGAAGTGCGCTGGCGAAGGAGCTAGGTACCTACCGTTTGGAAAATTTTGATATTTAGGCAATTAGTAGGCCAATGTATAGTCTACAACTAGAAAAAAATTAGAGGTTCACTACTTCACCACTACAATAAAAAAAATAATTTATTTACTATTTTTTTTTCTTTAATATTGTCTTCGGTTTCCGCGATTATCACTCATAGTAATAAAACAACTTTAACGGATTAAATCGCGTATATTACTACATTTCCCGACGTTTCGTAACCCTTTTCAGCGTTTTTGGTCGCGGGTAGACGTCTACCACGAAACGTCGGGACTTAAAATGAAGTAATATACGCGATTTAATCCGTTTAAGTTGTTTTATTACTATTTTTTTCTTTTTTTTTATATGACAAGACAACTGGTATTCATTTTTTGAGTATCGATGTATGTATGTATACCTAAATAAAGAACACTATTTAAAAATTTTAAGCAAATCGCTTGAATACATCCCGAAAAACAATACATGAAAGAAAAAAAATTTAAAAAATCATAGGTCAAAAACTGTCACTAGTAGGATGTTGATACTCCGCATAAATATCCTTCACCATAAGAGGTACTCACAAAAAAAAACCACAATCAAAATGATTAAAAGGGCCAACTTACGACGGAAACCCGACTATGGCCTTTGAACCCTACTATATAAGTTTATTCTGGGGCCCACTCCTTATATGACTAATTTGGTTTTGTGAGATACACAATAGACATGCCTGCAGTAGACAGAAGCGAAGAGGAATAAGCTGCATTAATAATGATGTACACAGTAGGTTGAGTTTGATTTAAGGTACTTTTCTTGTACTTACGTATTATTGCGGTCTTTAAATATAATTCTTCAAAGGCCCGTTTGTTTTTTTTTCCTCTAAAATTGAATTTTGAAGCTAATTCATTAGTCATGCAGTGCTTTAATATTTGGTTTATTGATGTTGTCGTTGAACTTCCGCAAAAAGAAATTAAATAATTGCACTGAAACAAAGATATATACTTATTAAATGTTTACGGTCTAACTAACCCAAGACTTTGGACCTGGAATATTTATATTTTTGTTGAAAACAACAGTACGGGAGACAGTCTAAGAAATATATCACTACTCATCAGTTATTTGATGATCACAGATTATATATTACCGGCCAAACCGGGTTTCAGGACAAAATAGTTTACCCTGAAATCGGGTTTGGCCGGTACATATACGTTGATAAATCGCAAATGGGTTGCCTGTCTAAATTACGGGCCAATACTAGTATTCCCAATACTCCCAGTACAGCTGTTAAATAATATTACGTTAATGAACTATTTTATTAAATAAGCAAGGCCCATTTCAATTAAACACTCAAATAAAGAAAACCGCATTAAAATCAGTCCAATCTTAAGGCTCCGCCACGTAAGGGTCTCCCCAAACCTATCGACGCGAATTCGGCTTTAGCCGATCAGAAAAGTCTTTATGTCTACGCAATAAGAGCGTAAACAACGTCGATCGGCTCGGCCGACGCGAATCGACGTGTTTCGACGATATTACGAACAAAACACGAGGAGTGCCGTACAAAGCACTCGGCGAAAGCCGATTCCGCGTGGATAGGTTTGGGGAGACCCTAACGGGGCGGGGCAGTACTGCCGTGCTAGCGATATATGCAGTAATTACGGTCCGGAAGTAGGTATAGGAAATGTCAAACTTACTCCGATGAAATAAGGTTGACATTTCCTATACTTCTAAACTGCAAATACTACATATATATCGCTAGCACGGCAGTCGGCACATTGAGCGCGGCGCATGAGCGGTGCCGAAGCACGGCTGCTATTAAATTACACCTAAAATTCGTATCCATTTTGGTTATAACAGGCTCCAATAATAGCTTCATAGGTACTTTTCGTCATTCAAAAATATATGTTAGTTATATATAATTAGTTGTGTCAAACATATAGTAAATAGGGGTAGGTGTGTGAGCTTTTAAACTCATAACGGGTGGGCAACTACGGAACCATACATTGCGCGTGGCCCGACACGCACTTGGCCGGTTTTTATCTAATTCATGAACCCCAAGTCCTCTTTCTTTTATTATTTAACGTTAACACAGATTGCTGTGATGCTCCTTCATCCGACTCCGTTTCATACGACATCGTGTACTCAACTGCCGCGCGACCGCCTGCGCCTATCTGTAGTTACCGCCTCGCTACCGCGTGAATGTGGCGGGGCCTTTATTGCTTCCGCAGCGCTGCACTGCGGTCAGTGTGACATAGCTCATAACTCATAAGTTCCGTAGGTTCCGTGCATTCAGATCCGCGCGGGCCCGCGGAATAATATTTAAAAAATAATAACATAAGCAAACTAACTTACAAACTCTGCAAATTTGGTGTCATGGGTCAAGTACTTTTCAATGACCGATAGTTCTTCCATGTCATTCAATGGCAGCTGAACAGGAAGTTCATTTGGGGTCTTTTTTAATTTTAGATCATCCAAGTCATTTTGTAACCGGATCCAATTTAATATTTGGTTATTCTGCTCAATAATGGTGGTCAGTAGGTGTAATGTTTTCGATTGGTAACCTGTAACAATTAATACATGTATTATTTAAAGCTGCGTCTAGGTCTACATACGCGTAACTACAAATATAACTAAACGTGTTTTGCACTAAGCAGATTTCATAAAACAAACACACACACACGCACGCACGCACGCACACACACACTCACACTCACTCTCACACACACTCACACTCACACACACCCTAAAATGGTAACATTATTTCAATGGATAATTGTTTGATACCTGATGAGTTTCCGACTGAGGTTGAAACTGCTGCATTTTCAATTTGAGATGTTTGTGGGCTTGGAGTTATATCTAGATTAACAAAAAAATTACACACTTGAAATTACACACACTGTGACTATAATTATCAATTCTCTTTCTGCGTAACCGTAATAATTTGATAATAAACCACTTCTAATATAAGCTGTTTATTATGGATGAGTACCTGCCAAATTTACAAATGCTTCTTTCTCTGGTGTTGTTCGAGATCGAATTTCATAATTTTGAGATTTTTTTGGTGTCACAGTATCTGTAAGCAAAATAAAGTAATTAGTATTAATATGTACACTACCGCTCATAAGTATTTAGGCACCCATAATTTTTCCATACAACTGTATACAAAAGTGACTTTCGGAAATGTACTGCCAAGTCGGAGTCCCTTAACAGTTTCGCGTGCAGCTTGCATTTTTTATTTAGAGGACTTCATCATATCAGCTGAAAGACTGCTGGACATAGGCCTCCCCCAAAGAGTGCTAAAGTGTCCGGTCCTGTGCCGCCTAAAGAAAACTAGAATTTTAAAAAGGATGTCTCCGGTACCAATTTTGGGGCTAATAAGTCAGCTAAATAAAAAAAGGCAAACTGCACGCAAAACTGTTAACCCGTGAAGCGCATCTATGATCACACGTGTGTTCATAACTAAATTTGGAACCTACTTATTATAGGTACTCATAGAGTTAAATTTTGAAATACATACTATTTTGACTTATCCATGTTGGATGGGTTAAGGGATTCGGACTTGGCAGAATATTTCCGAAAGTCATTTTTATTCACAATTCTATGGAAAAATTAATGGGTGCCTAAATACTTATGAGCGAAAGTGTATATTGTGTTAGTATTAATTGGCAACCTCCTGTCAGTAGTTTCAGAGATCCTATGGGGATCTCCAGTGAGGGAGGTTTGATGAAACTTGGAATGCAAAGCGCTTATTCTTGCTCTTGAATAGCCAAAAATAATAATTGTAGTGTAAGTAGGTAGATGAAGGAATTGTTGTTTTCAAATGTTTTTACATACCTTTTATTTTAAATATGTCTGTTGAGTTGACCAACGGCTCTTCTTCAGATGTATCTGACTCGGGGGTCGTCCTAATGGGTTTCCGTTTTCTTTTTGTTTCTAATACATTTCCATCATCAATGTCAGTAAATTCACTGTGCACCTCTGCCTGCTTAGCTTTCTTGCGTGCTATAATCAAATCGTCTGAAATGGTAAATGCTTAATCAATAACCCTATCGTAGTAGAAGGTCCCCAATCCGCACTCCGCCGTCTTGTGATAGCCGTGCAGGTGTCAAAATTTATGCAGGTAGGCTCATATTATTATCTTATTTGTTTCTACACGAGTTTTAGGTCGGTGTTAAACAATGCCTTGAATAGGTACATGTGTACATGCACATTAACCAGCGCAAGTATATCACTAATAGGTAGGTACTTAGACCAGCTTTAAAATCTTAGCACTTGCACCAAGTAACAAGCATTATTATTAAAACAAAAGCAAAGGACTGATGTGAAAGACAAATATGTACCTATCTATATACATTAGGTAAGCTACGTATACATACACACAAATAATTACATACACAAACACGGGGTACATTATTAAAAGAATTGCGTTTAGCCTTTTTTACAGTCAGTCCTAGTCAATTTTAAGTGACCCATGTCACAAAAGTAAGTACATACCTACTTTTACAAAACTTAAGTTATACTACTTACCAGTTTCAAAGAACTTTCTTTTCAGACTTATAAGCCGCCAGTCTTCATCGGGTTCTTCGTGTTTTTGTAGTAGTCTGTTAAATTGGTTAGAAAATTTACATGAAGGCCAAAATGCCTCAATCTTTTTTGGAGTGAGCCATTTCTCACTTAATATAACCACGTTGCCGGCATCTGATGTCGTACTTTCTTCTTCTGCCACAATATATTTTAGTCGCGTTATTGTCCCTGATGACTGCATTTGTTATCTTTATTAAAAATTTGGCTCACAACACACACAAGTCGCATTTAGCTCCAGGGTTATTAGCTGCTGGACGAAAGCAAGAATTCAAGGTTATGCACGAATTCATTTACTTAGCAAGGGCCCATATTCACATTGATTAGTAATTAGTGCGAGTTCATACATTTGCTGCAATTGCGTCACAATTTCGAGTAGCTTTTGTATGGACTCGCACTAATCGTTTTTACTGTTCTGTGCACTAATCAATGTGAATATTATGAAATGAAATGAAAGCTGCTGCACAAACACTTTAGTGATAAAATAAAAACAAAAACACTCACTATAGATCGACGATAACGGCAACAAGAATATATTATATATTAGACACTTGGATAATGACGAATGCGATTGGCCACGCCAAGCCAAGCCAAGCGTCATGCGAAAATTTATTTAACCGCCGCCCAGTGTTGCCAGGTGACCAACGAATACCCCAAACCTGAATTCTTTTTAGCACTATTATAATACTTCTCAATTCATGGTTTAGGGTTGTGAATGTTGTAATTATCAAATATCTTCCAATGTAGGGGAGACTGGGGTCTAGGTATAGGGTGTATTAAATCAAAATTAGACAGTTAGGTGTATTATGTAAGCCGCTACATAGTTCGTTCGTCATGAATTCAAATTACTAAAAAAATTTTTTTAGGGGGCACCATACATATTATGTTACCGTACCGTGACAAAAAACATTTTTTTCACGTAATTCAAAATATATACACATCAATCGATGGGTCTTTTGAAATTAATGTAAGGTTTGTCAGAAAAAAAAACCGTGAATATTTTGGGAGATAATCGCTCCGAAAGTCACAATATAATTAAATATATAAAAAAAATCATGAACATAGTGCTTATTATTAATTACTTTCAACTAAATCTGCAAAAAGTAATTTCAATTACTGACTTAATTTATATATTGGTCTATTACCTTGTGCAATAATAATTACTATGTTAATTATATATTTGGTTCATAATAAAAAAAAATCTTGCGTTGACAATAAATAAATTATTTATTTATGTTTACTTTTGAGAATTGAAAGGGCCCAACGAGCTGTACTAAAGGTCATGACCAGAAAACCCTTTTTATATCCTACTGTTGAACTGTATCGGGACTGCAAAGTACTAACAGTTAGAAGTCTATTTATCCGACAGGTTATAATAAGAAAGCATAAAACCTTAGAATTTAAAGAGGATAGGATTTTAAATAGGCGTCGCACGGACCACGTCTGTAAGGTCCATACTTCCCGTTTGGTACTCGCAAGACGACTTTTTCACTACCTGAGCCCAAAATTATACAACAAAACAAATAGGTTACTCGGAATTTATCAATTGACACTTAGAGAATGCAAATTGAAACTTACAAACTGGCTGTTTACTCTTACATACGAAGAGATTGAGGATCTCCTTTGAGCCTTCTTGTATAGTGCTCCTCTCCCTCTCTCATATATATATATATATATATATTAGTAAGTGTATAATAATGTAAAATAGGCATGTGCACACTTAATTTACTTTAATTTACTCTAGTTTAATTTAATTCTTATACCAACGTTTCAAGCTCTAAATTATTACTTTTATGTACCTCATAAATACTATTGTCATATCACTGTGTATAATCTCAGTACTTGTTTTTCCGGGGTGAGGGCCTGGAGATCTGTAATACAGATATATATCTAGTTCAGACTCCAGTCTCTCACAAAGGTTATTAAGAACAATTTGTTAATTTACTTTGTAATAATGTCCTTTGTGAGGTGAAAATAAATACATTTTATTATTATTATTATTTTAGTATGTCTTTATTTTCTTAGCTTAGGTTTTTTACAATATATATATAAAAAGTAAAATACAAAATGAAATTACAAAATATAAACACATTATAAAAAACCTAACCTAGGGTGCCGCCGCACAGTGTTCGAAATGACCAATCTAGAGGGACAAAATTAAACATTGTGTTTTCATGGCTCAATTGAAGACAAAATGTTAAAATAAATCGGCAATGTGCCAATCGGGTTCGCACTCGAAGAGTTCCGTACCACCGTACAAAAAAAACATGTTTCTTGTATGGGGACCGCCTTTAATTTTTCACTTTATTTTATTTCTATCATTTATTATTGTAGCGGCTATAGTATTACATATTCTGTGAAAATTTCAAGTGTCTGCCAATTACCATTCAAACACCAGAGCGGAACATGTAAAAATGAACACGAAAAAACACGTTTTTGTATGGGGGCCCCTTTTAAGTATTAATTTAATTTTGTTTTTATTACTAATTGCTACAACGGCAATAAAAATATACATTTTGTGAAAATTTTAAGCTTCTATATATTACGGTTCGTTCCGGTTGACTGTCCGTTTATCTGTCACACCTAGGTTTCACTCCTGCCGACAAAAATTTATTTATGAATAATCGCAAAAAATCGCACCCAAAATGGGTTTTAATTATAAACTACATAAGCTAAACTACAATATATAATTTGAAATGACTTAATTTCACTTTAAAATAAATCACATGCAAACACACTGATGATCGTGGCCGCACTGAAAAATACTATTTTACCTGGGTCGGCCGGTTGGGACGCCTGACCCTTTTGTTTGCAGCGATAAACAAACTTAACTGATACCGTTGTTGAGAACAGAGTGTGAACAATATCGCGGATGCATACAATCACCATTTTCTGTATGTTACAAAAATAGTTATTGTATACCTATTGTCCCTCTAGATTGGTCATTTCGAACACTGTGCGCCGGCAGCGGGGCGGGGCCCAAGCTACCGGTGGTTAGGGCCGCAGAGAGAGGAACCTCCTGACGATGCGCGCCGTGTCCAGAAGTACCGCTTTCTGCATCTGACCCTTGATCCAGCCATCTAGCGAGAGTCTCTTGAGATGGTGATCGAGACTCTTCGCTATAAGTCCGTTCGCCGAAACGACTATCGAATTATACCTTCAAGGTTGACTCTCAGGACATAAAAATAATAAATCTGAAGTTCATACTTCATTAGTTAGCTAAGATATCGGTATCGGTATTAGATATGAGCGCCGCCGCGCCGCGCCGCCGCCGAGCCGCCGGCTAAAATCTCGCGCCGCCGCCGCCGACGCGGGCTCATCGGCGCGCCGATCGCTATCTCCCGCTGGGTTTGAAACTGTCTATTTCAATCAGTTGCAGTCGCGCTCTGCGGCAAACCCGTCATAAAATGACGTCGTCGTAGAGTCCATTAATGATTGCGAAATAAACGAGAGATGTAAACGAAAATTAATAATCTCCGTTTTTTTATTTCGTGCGTCCAAAATCCATGATACTGTAATCAGTATCGGTAACCGAGTACTTACTTTAACATTGAGTTTACTCGTGAGCTTAGCACGAAGACATGACAGTGCTCTAACCTTTAAAAGCCATCATAAAAGTGAGTGTTTGAAGTATTTTAGGATATCGTGCCCTAAAAATATAATCCCTTATCATATTATTCATATTACATTATTGGAAATACAAATAACTGGTCAAGAGCATGTCGGACCGTGCTCAGTGTAGGGTTCCATAGCCGTATTTATAAGGAAATGTGCTACAGATAACAATAAAGCTAAAAATAAATAACTGGCAAAAGGTCTTAAATGCCGTGTAAATCAATGGCACTTAAAACCTTTTGGTTGAGAA
Source organism: Eudemis profundana (assembly GCA_947034925.1). Lineage (NCBI taxonomy): Eukaryota > Metazoa > Arthropoda > Insecta > Lepidoptera > Tortricidae > Eudemis > Eudemis profundana. The sequence continues at coordinate 38,195,932 of OX344794.1, forward strand.
GTTTTTCGGCAATAACTTCAAAACGGTTTATTCGTTACTATTCAAAATAATTTTCGTTGAATGTATTTATTAAGCGTTACCTTCCTGATCTTTTTCATATTTTTTGGATTTACGGTTTAAAAGCTAAAGGGGGGGGGGGGGGACACAATTTATGCAAATTTCGGGGCGATTATTTCCGAAAGTATTCACTTAATCAAAAAAAAGTACAGTTCAGTTCATTTATTAATAAAATTAAATTTTACACGTCAATAATTACAATATTATACATAAAAACATTATTCAAATTTAAACATTCATTAATTTAAAATTTTCACATTTATATTAGGCATATTATTCTACTTAAGATATTGCAGCAATCATCGTGCGCATAATTACTATTACATTGTCATACCCAGACTAACTAACTTATTCACTCAGAGAAGAACTCTTGCAATGAGTAATAGGCACCATTGGCTAGATAGGCTTTTAGTTTCGTAAGAAATGATTTAACTGAAGTAGCAGTTTTCAATACTCAAAGTTACTGTAGTGTAGTTATTAAACAAAGGAGGTAAAACGAAGAATGTCTACAAATATCGGTATCGGTATCGTATCGGCAAAATTGTGTATCGTTACATCCCTAATAATATATATTTAACAACATTATAATTTATTTATGCTATTAAAAATCATGCAGCTTTACTTCCAACACGGCGGGAGAGAGGAAAGCTTTTTTCCCTCATTTTATGTAACACGCTCTAAGCTGGTATCACTGCCTAATTTGAAATGAAACGAAGTCACCACAGCGCTGGGCGGGAAACCGCGCTGCACGCGCGCTAACACTAATTGTTACTAAGTCCTATTCCATCGCAATAAGGCTTATTTTTAATAAGACGACATACATTGAAAAAAACATTTGATTGATTGTTTAATTTGGTAATGAGTAATGTCAATAAATAAGTTTTAGTTTTGGCTTGACAATTATTAATATGTAAATAAATAAATTACTATTACATTATAATGTCCGAGTAGCTCCATTTTACGACGATAATACTACGTTAATAATTAAATAAAGAATCAAAACAGGGCTACTAGTGCTGCTACCACGAAAAGACGAAAGTGGTTCTCCGTCTCTGTCGCACTTGCATAGAAAATGGTAGTTGCGAAAGAGACAGAAAATTTTATTTTCGCTTTGCGCTATGCGCTTTATAAAATTATTCACCAGCTAGTATAGAATATGGACCTTCAGGACAAAACATAAGCTCTGTCATACGCGGGGGCTGAGTAGCTCACGGGCAGCTAAGTTATATTAGGCTATAATTGTATTTGATAAAATTGATAGTAATATAATAGATTTGTACCTATAATAATAATAATTCCATTTATTTATTCAGACAAAAATATGGTCCACACATATTTACAATATATTATTGTCACACATGCGCTGGTAAAAACAATAATACCTATGTATGCAGATATGAATTTATGTACAGTCAGCGTCAAATACTTTTGTAGCAGTCAAAGTGGCCAAATAGTTCGGTACACCATACTAAATATAGTATTATGCTGTACCGAACTATTTGCCTACATAGGGTGACTGATATAGTTATTGGCCGCCCCATAGTAATTAGCCACTCTTGGAGAGACAGAAAGAAACAAGTAGGTACTTGTACTTGTATCTACTTGTCTCTCCAAGAGTGGCTAATTAATTACTATGGGGCGGCCAATAACTATATCAGTCACCCTACTTTGGTTGCTACAAAGTATTTGACGCTGACTGTACCTGTTTTATGCTCTATTCCGTTGTCAGTGTCACGCTTATTCTCGACATTTAATAGGACGACAAATTTATTCCGACTACCTACGTCGTGCTGGGTACATTTGGACGTCTTATGCGACGTCAAATATATCCCGTGACGTATTACATGTATTTTCGACGTCTAGAATGACGTCAGATTTATTCCGACTACGTGTTGGGTATATTAATGACGTCATAAAGGACGACAATTACATCTCGTGACGTATTACGTATATTTTCGACGTCTAAAATGACGTCAGATTTATTCCGACTACGTGTTGGGTATATTTATGACGTCATAAGTGACGCCAAATATATCCTGTGACGTATTACATGTATTTTCGACGTCTAGAATGACGTCAGATTTATTCCGACTACGTGTTGGGTATATTAATGACGTCATAAAGGACGACAATTACATCTCGTGACGTATTACGTATATTTTCGACGTCTAAAATGACGTCAGATTTATTCCGACTACGTGTTGGGTATATTTATGACGTCATAAGTGACGCCAAATATATCCTGTGACGTATTACATGTATTTTCGACGTCTAGAATGACGTCAGATTTATTCCGACTACGTGTTGGGTATATTAATGACGTCATAAAGGACGACAATTATATCTCGTGACGTATTACGTATATTTTCGACGTCTAAAATGACGTCAGATTTATTCCGACTACGTGTTGGGTATATTTATGACATCATAAGTGACGCCAAATATATCCTGTGACGTATTACATGTATTTTCGACGTCTAGAATGACGTCAGATTTATTCCGACTACGTGTTGGGTATATTAATGACGTCATAAAGGACGACAATTATATCTCGTGACGTATTACGCATATTTTCGACGTCTAAAATGACGTCTATTATATTCCTGTTACATGTTAGGTCAGTTTTGGACGTCATAAATGACGTGAGTATTGATAGAAAGACGTCATTATTGTAAGAATCACGTTGATATGACGTCATTAATCACGTCCCTTGTTGACTGGGTATGCAACTTTCGGAGCGATTATTTCCGAAAGTATTCACTTAATCAAAAAAAAGTAAATAAAAGCCTTATAATGTTTTTAAAAGAACTATCGAATTATGTACCTCACGTATATTTTTTCCTTAATCATGTACTTTTTGATTTAGGACGAAAAACGTTCAAAAAATACCATTCCGCCCCATTGAGGTATAAAGTACGTTAGTACATTATACCTCAATGTTCCGCCCCTATTATTCACGAAGTCACTGAACAGAAAAATCTGTAATAATTACCAATTATTAATATCAGCCTAAATATTACAGGAAAAATATAACAGATTTCCTAACTTGTATCGTTATTTCCAAAATTGTCAAAAATCGTAACACTAACTTATTTGCTGCTACTAAACTAACCGCGACCTATGTCGATGTATGGGGAATTGGGGATCACAGTTTTTTTTTTATTAGGCCGGCTTATTACTAACGGTGCGGTATGTTCAGTAGCAAATCATAGCGTAGCACTGTCCTAATGCGTTGATCACACGTACCGAGCAAACGGGCGAGACAGTGCCCTCGGCCGAGTACTCGGTTCGTGAGAACGGTGTGCTCGGCCCACTACGGGAAGAAACGTACTGGGCCGAGCACTGTCTCGCCACTGTACTCGTTACGTATAATCAAGGCATAATAGCATTTCGCAAATTTGTACTGTGTCTGGATAAACCTGTGCAATCTACATCAAAGTCCTGAACTTGCTTTATTTTTACCCGACTACGGCGAAGCAAAAAGGAGGGTTATGATTTTAGCACCGTATGTATATATGTATGTATGTTTGTATGTTTGTATATTTGTATGTTTGTATGTTTGTATGTTCGTTTGTTCCCTCATAACTCAAAAACTACTAAACCGATTCAAACATGTGGGGTATCGTTAGATTCGTCTTGATTCTGCGCGGGTTATAGGCTAGTTAGTTGAAACTGAAATTTAATATAAAGGCCGTGATTCTCAAAAAACTCAAGGATTAAAAAATAAAAGTCATCGAGTAGCATCGAGTTACATATCAAATTAAAGAGCTTTAAAAACCTATTGCAAAAATGTATCACACATGCTGATACAAGTATATTATGCAACAATATTTTCATTTTAATAACAACAAGAACGAAATTCAACAGCTTGATTTCCGACGATTCGTTACAGAAGGGCTAGCATAATGTGCAGTTATGGCAGTCTTGGCACGAAACGTCATCACCCGTTACTTTCATAATATATTTGAAAGAAAAAGAAAAAACATATATTGATATTTTGACACCTGCTAAATATCCTAATGGCCTGCTATGCTAGACCTTTACATGTGTCATTCGTATTGAGAGATATCGGGTAACTTCGTATTTGCGAACATTGCCGAATACATGTCATTTTCATGCCGCCAACTGACGCGTGTGTTGTGTCACATCAAAAATGTTGAAATAAAATCGTTGTAATGCCGTAAATATGCTGCCTCACTGCGAGCAGATTTAAAAATATGTCTGAGGAGGCATATATTATCACCGGTACGTATTATTGTATTAATATTGAAATAATTGTACGTGTCGATTTTCCCTATCCGCAATGACAGTTTGCTAAGCTACTCAACTAGAGGTGTGGCTAAGATGAAGTCGATATTTTGTATCGACATTGGTTACGTATGAATTGAATAACTCAGTGCACCTAAAATACAAAATTAACCCTTTCAGATTTCCGAAAGATCCGCTTCTAGAAAAATAGTGAATGAATACTACCGGCCGGGGATAGTTTGGTTTCCGCAGCCCTGTAGCAGTAGCACAGTATGCGGTGGCCGAGATATTTTTCATAATTTCATACAAACACGGCTTCTACGATAGCTACAGAAATGAAATTTTAGGGCCCTAGGGTACTATTTGGGTACTATTTTTTGAAATATAAAGCGTTTCCAAAAACAAAGCCGTTCCAGAGATACAAACGGTGTACGCCTGCTTGACCCCCAGTAGCGTACACCGTGAACAGGCCTTATATTTCGAAAAGTTTAAGGGTACTATTTTTTTCACCAAGGTATTTCGTCGGTACTATTTGGGTACTATTTATTGGCTGCATCAGATTCTGAATATCTTTACGGTGTACGCTATCTTGACGGACACGTATGAAAACTCGCCCGCAAATCGCCAGTGTGATAAGGCCCTAAATCGATATCTATAAATCACTCTAGTCACACTTAGTGGCACCCCTATAATAATTATTTCTTTCTACTCAATAACAGATGACACTGTGTTGTAAACTGCTTTAATCCATCTGTTGGCGAGGAGTGGAATCATATATGACAAGATTTAGTTACGTTGAATCACGATATTCAAATAGGTGTTAGTGAAAGATATTTTTTTTTGTACCTATTTTGCAGTATAAGTAAAACACGTTAGAATTGATTTTGATAATTCTAAAGTTGTTCCAATTAAATGCATTTTATAAAAGTGTGGCATGTACATATGTTTGGTACGGTTGTATGTCACCGGTTTTCATACTTTTTGACTAATTAACATATCAATTCATGTTGTTTCTCCTCCGCAAGCAGTACCGCACAGAGCCAAAGGCATGAAGCGCACCTGGTTTCTGCGTGCAAACTGTATATAAATGTCTAAATTTTGCGAGCCCGAAGGGCGAGCTTCAGGCTTTGAGGCCAAAGGCCGAATTACCCAGCAAACACCTAATAACCCAGCATTCCGCAATAATTTTAAGCGGGACAAAGACCGAATACCGCGTCGGACCAAGGTACCGAGCGCCCCTGGTTACTTACGTATACCTATTAGTCTGATTTTCGCGAGCCCGAAGGGCGAGCTTCAGGCTTCGAGGCCAAAGGCCGAACTCCTAAGCAAACACCCAATAATCCAGTATCCCGCAATAATTTTAAGCGGGCAAAGACCGAATACTGCGTTGGACCAAAGGCACCGAGCGCCCCTGGTTTTTATGTATACCTATTAGTCTAATTTTTGCAAGTCCGAAGGCCGAGTTTCGGGCTGCGAGGCCGAAAACCGAGCTCTTCCGCAAACACCCCGTCTCGTAGTAATTTTAAGCGGGACAAAAGCAAAGCATAAAGTGTCTTATATCGTTGTAAGCAAACCATGTATCTAAGTGTTACTGTTGTAATTCTTGTCATTAATAGTACATTAAACAACTAGGGTGGTAATACAAAGAAAGGCCGAGATCGCAGAAGTTTGCGGCCCGAGCTGCAAGCGAGGGACGTAAATATGCGATCGAGGGCTTTCTTTATTACCTCCCGTGTTGTGTACATCATTTTATGTCTACACTTGGCCAGAAAGCGGCTTTTTCCGTATGCGCAGCGTGCGGAAAAAGCCACTTTATGGCCAGGTGTGGCATAAATACTATTAAATGGAGGGTGCTCATGAAAGAGCTCGGTCGTTGGCCTCACACCCTGATATGGTTCTTAGGAAGGAAAAGGCGCTTAAAATCGTAACTGAATAATAACTAAAAATACGTAAATAAAATAAAGTTAAAAACTAAAACCCGACTACGAAAAAGTCTAAAACAAGAATCTTAGGTTTTAGTTCGCCAGGTACAGATAAATTGCATTTTTTTTTAATTCAGAGAACGTTTCGAGTATGCCGTCAATCGTTCGTAGTCGGAGGCCCCTTTTTTGTTTGTCTTCTTGCCGGGGCCTCCGACTACGAACGATTGACGGCATACTCGAAACGTTCTCTGAATTAAAAAAAATGCAATTTATCTGTACCTGGCGAACTAAAACCTAAGATTCTTGTTTTAGACTTTTTCGTAGTCGGGTTTTAGTTTTTAACTTTATTTTATTTATTTTTATGCTCGCTATTGAAGTGTTTGGTATATATATTTGCACTTTTCGGTATTAATCCAGACGCCAATATCGAAAGGAAGCGTTATCACAGAATTAGTGTATTAGTTCTACGTACAGAAGCTTCTCTCTTTAACAAAACTGCCGTTGGGGTTCGACGACAGGAAGGAACTCGCCCGCATCCGACCGTCTTCTCTCTATCATAACGCGTGCTCTTTCTGGTCACTGGCTATTGGCGAAATTTAATAATAATAGCCGCGAAACGGAATCACGAAGTGAGTCAGGGCTAGAATTATCGCGGATACTTTGAATTTGCCGCCTTTTTCCAGTTTTTATTTTTGTCAGACAGCAGATTTTCTTCACCAATCTACCCAGATCGGTGAGTGTTTCCTGTCTCGACGTAAAGGTCTTGGGTCAACCGGATAGAGTGCGACTACGATAAACAATAACTTTGCAGAGCGGAACATGGCAACACCTCCGTTTATGTCAAATTTCTAATGGTAAACGAACCGATTCCGCTTTGTATGGCGGTTTCAAAAATTGGTGATTCGATCGTATGATATCAGGGACCCGTTGATATTGGTCAAAAACAACAACACCGTTGGTTGGTTCGACCCACGTTCGACCAATAAGGGGCCAATATTCAGCGTTTTTACGGCGTTTTATTTTCGTCATTTTGTCTCAGTAAATATTGTTCAAAAAAACGATGCCTAGATTTAACTTTTTATGAAACCGAACAACAGTCCCGAGTTTAAGTCTAGTTTTATCAAAATTGTCACGTTTTGTCCTTTCGCTATAATAAATAATCGTCGGACAATAATGATTCAAACCGCGCGGTCAAAACGCTCGGAGAATCGTCCTAAGACACTTGTAAAATTGTAACTACTAGCTGAATTGTAATTTGCTTGCGAGCTGCGGGTGAGTTTCCATACAAAACCAGTAAACCGCGAGCGACATTTATATGGAACTTCGCTTCTAACTCCCCCGCAGCTCACTCGCAAATCGCAAGCTCTTAGGCTCTTAAGGTGGATTTAGACCAAACGAATTCTAACACATTCTAACTAGAGTGGGGTTAGAATGTGTTAGAATTCGTTTGGTCTAAATCGTCCTTTAGTCAATCAATATTGAAATCGTGTCGTCTGGACACAATTATTTGAATCAAGCCCGGGGCACACTGAGAACACAAAAATCTTTCATAAATTTTTACTATAATGTTTTATTAAATAGGGGCAAGTGCTGTACGTGTGGACGGTTTTACCTGTGGACACTACTCATACAGAGAAAACGAATAACCATAGTCAAATACCAATCACTTATTTGAAAAGTATTTTTTTCATATGGCAACACTAGCTAATCGCCATCTTTACTGATTACAGAAACTGTGTGTTTTGAGGCTGCCGAAAGTTTTTGTGACAAAAAGTAATTTTTTACCTTCTTTTAAAGCATGTTTTATGTAAAATCTCTAAATGTTGCGGGTGTCTTTGCAATGGCATATTAATTTATATGATGTAAACGTTATTTCTACAAGATTTCGTTAATCGTAGGTAGCATTTATAGTGACCGGTATGAATTCAAAATAAAAACCGCCGAAATTGTACCTGTGGATACCTCCGTGAATGTACCTGTGGACTGTCCATAGGTACAGTTATACTGAATGTTCCTGTGGACAGTAAAATTAATATACAATATTTTTGTTTGTTTTAGTGCCTCGTAGTAAAGCTGGGAAAAATAGAGACAAGATATGCCTAGACACTCTGACTGCAGCTGTTTGGGAAGTAGAAAATGGAAGTTCAGTAAGGAAAGCCGCAGAGAAGTTTAAAATCCCAAAATCGACAATCTTTAAAAACATAAAATTAAATCACTGTCAAAATATTGGTGAAGAAGGCTTAGAACTCCTAAAAAATTATGTCAGGAGGATATTTAGCGATACTGAGGAGCAACAGATATATGATTACTTAAAAAAGCAGCATTACTACACACAGCATATTCTTCTGCTGACAATGGAGGCATTTTAAAATCCCATAATTATACTTGAGATTTTGCTAAGAATATTAGATTTCAAGAAGAAAAAAAGTAACTGTGATATGCAGAGCAACATATAATTACATGTTGTTTAATTGTATGTTGTTAATTACGTTATTCTAGAAGTTTATTCTGTTTAAAAGTATGTTGTTGATTAATGTCCGTAGGTACGTTACCGTCCATAGGTACGTTTTTGGAGTCCATAGGTACAGACAGTAGATGTACCTATGGACAAAATGAGTGTTTTTTTTAAAATGCTTCTATCCGCCATCTGCGGATAGCTAGCGTAGAAAACATATGTGGACTTTGAAGATTGTTTAATTGTGATTAAAACAAAATAAAGAATTCATTTATAATACGCGTAGTTTTTGTCTAACAACTGATTAAAAGTCAAATTCTGGAAAGTGTCCACAGGTTGAGCACTTGCCCCTACAAAGTGTCTGCTTATCATAGAATATAGAAAATAAAATAGTGTGAGAAAAATTATCATAAATATTTGTAATAAAATTGTGAAAATGTCCACCACAATCAAGTGTTGCTATGTTCAAAAACCTTTAACTCATTATCCAAACAATTTTTGGACATAAGTGACAGTCGTCTAGAAAATTAGATTGGTTTTCTTGTTGCGTCGCGATTGTGATTGTGAAATTCGCACATCCTGAAGTATTCTTTTTTGTTTGCATAGGGCTAGATGTGGTGCGTTTCTCATGTACGTTAACGCTGTATGAAAAACTTTATTGCAAAGAGAAACGCAACGATGGCATTGCGAGCTCATTTCTTCTTAATAGTATACCTTCACTAATCACAATATAATACATACTACAAATCACGATGATGTCGGGGCAGGAGTTGTTTTCGCTGTACGACAGCTCGCCAGATTCGCTGTTCGACATAAGTATGAATTACATCGTTAATAATCTAAATATTATTACGACACTGGACCCGAGCACCCGATGGCGTAAGTTGAAAGACGATGTGATTCTACCCGCGGAGATTTGCGAGAAATTTCTTGAGGCGTACCAGAAGAACAACAGGGTTAGTGACAGCATCGCGAATATGTTCCGCGACCGTACGCGCACCAGGCTGACCGTGGTGCGGCTCCGTAACTCTCGCATCACTGACGAAGGCTTCCGCTACCTCATGGAGCACAAGCCGTATGAGCTCGAAGTGGTTCAGTGCGAGTATCTCAGCCCTAGCTCCTTGGACATCATAAATAGCAACAGCCAAAATCTAGTCTCTCTAAAAGTGGGGCCTCTCACATATGTTCTCTCACAAGACGAAACTCTCTTCCGACAAAGAGGGTACATTATTGATGCACCTAATTTGAGACGGCTCACTCGCCGAGGTCTGGCAGTATTCCCATTGCTGCTTTTAAAATCACTGACTAATTTAACCCACTTGGATTTATCGAAGACCACATCATCGAGCACAATTTGGGTTCTAAAAGATTTGAAAAACCTGCGCTCTTTGATTTTACATAGTGTGCACTGGACAAAGGATGTTATTGATTGGATAGCCACCTTACATACTTTGAGACATTTGGATATCTCACAATCTAATGATAGGCATGGAAAATATTTCAATCCCAATGATGTTTTGGCAAAACTTATAAATAATCTTACACATTTGGAGTCTCTGGATATATCTGGGACAAATCTTGCCGGCTCTGGGGCAGCAGCAGTCTCTAATGATGAAGGCACTGCGGACATTGATCAAGTCCGGTGTGATATACCAGGGCTAGCAGCTCGAGTCAACAATCCCTTGGAGTTCTTAGGCCTATATGGAACACACCATGGAGCTTGCAAGAGGCATGATATTCCTGCTAAAGTGGTAAGTGTAACAGAAACAAAGCTATTGTGTTTCCTATATTTACAATGTTGTTTATTTGTGTCATTGATGCTATTGAGCAAATATGTGTAAGAATAACAAGTATTGAAATAATTATGAGATAATTCAATTATTTAGATAACGGGAGACGCCAATGTGGAGCAGATTTTAACTGCTGCAGCGAGCTACATGGAGAGACCAGCTATTTTAACACGGGTCCTCAATGATCTATATTATCTATTCCGCTATGAAAATAATGCATACATTGGCCGAGCACTAGCTGTAGTCCTAGATGCCATGGATCAACATGTTTCTGAAAAGCATATACAGATTTCTGGCAGGTGAGTGGATTACATATTTTTGTTAAAACATGAAATTGTAAAAACCAATTTCCATAACAGGCTCAGTATTCCAGAAAAACTCCTTTGTCAAATTCTATGAGGCTTTACTAGTGTCCCACCTTGGGGCCATTATTTCACAATGAATGTCAGTGTATGTTCGTATCCATAACCAACCAACCAACCAAACCAGGTAAACTGATGTCAACCATTTTCAGTATGTCTCTATAGATAGGTTGACAGTATTAACCTCATTTATTATTATTGACCACCAGTACCATTTGAACACTGATGATTTGGCTGGTGAAAGAAGTTCATAGTCGCTCATCACTACTAGACTCTAGACAGCTTCCACGAGTTTCTCTTTTGTGTACTAAAATAAATATGTGTAACTATTAATGTTTTTGGTCCTTAGCGCAACACTATTTTACATAGTCAAAGGGAAAGAAAAGGGTCGCATAGGTATCAGGCTGAAGAAGCGAATCATCACTGCTCTCTTGGACGGCATGGAAGCTCACCTTGGCGATGATACAATGATGAGAAACGGCTGCCTCACTTTGTGCCAGTTCAAGATACCCATGGATGTTGTAAGTCATTTGGATAGTTAAAATATGATCTACTAGTGGACCTGTCCTTTATTTAAAATAAATTTATTTGAAATAAGACAAATGTCTCATTTTTGCTTTGGCTTAGTTGGGTATGAAGTGTCTTATGGGTCATAATTTATCTGTAAACCAAATTTCATTGAAATCGATCCGTAGTTTTTTGCATGATGGGAGCACAAACATAGTTTTACTACAATTTTATTATACTCGTATGCATGATTTTTAGGATTTTGAGCCAAAGAATACTTACTCTGCTATTGGGGAGTGTCAGGGGCCTGGAACTTGTGAACTCCTGCAGCATTACCAGTCCGTCTTGCAAAATTCATACTAAAATAAAATAATCTTGTTTATATCTTCTAATACTTATAATTTATGTTATTTATTTATTAGAAACCGTATATACGCAGCAGTAGCTTGAAATTTTTACTTATTTGTGAAGGTTTCCCTCATACCTTTATAGACGATTTTTTTTGAGTTCAGTACGAGAAGGGCTATTAAGCCTCGTTCTCTGTCCGTCCATCAGCCTTTCTGCTTGTTACGGGACTGTATTTTTCGAAGCGTAATATGTACACACTTAAAATTAACAGTTAACAGACTAGAAGAGGATAGCCATTTATTTTCTTTTACATTTTACAATATGCATATACATGTTTATACAATTAATTTTATGAAATCAATATAACAAATTTAACAATTAACAGAGTGTGTATTAATTATACGACTAAAGCTTGCGGTTGTCCGTTTAACTCCATAGTACGCGTTATGAAAATTATTTGCTTTGTAATTGATAATGTTTCAGCTGTTTGAATACGAGCGTGTGGTGCAAATCCTGCTGAACGGAGTGGCGGATGTCAACCAGGAGGGTTTCGTGCAGCGCATCGCCATCTACCTCCTCAACTCTCTGGCTTGCCAGGTTGACGGCACGCAAAAACGTTTCCTGGGCAACCATGGCGCCATAGGGGTTAGTTCCTTTTTATTACCCACCATTTTTCATGTCATAGAATTGAACATCCTAATTTTTACTCATTTCTCAAATGTACAGATTCTTTTACTTATTCCATTAACCCTGGCCTCACGCATATGCCCTATCCCAAACCTTATACGTATGCGTATGCTGAAATTTCCGTCCCATTCATATGCAAAGTGCCACCTTCACATGTGTGAGACGAGTGCATGCGAGGTCGTCGGATGGAGTCCGACGCACACAGCGTGATCCCCGCGACAGCAGCACACAAGGGTCGCGTCCCGATTTGCCTCAGGATCCGAATATCCTGGATTAACTTCACTGCGACATTGTCGGGCTCAGCTTTAACCGGCAACTAAAATTCCCATTAGTTTGATATGCACACACACTACGTAAGGACAGATTGATTCGCTTCAACCTCTCCCGCTGGTCCGTATAAGGATAAGGGACAATAGCCCAATGGTAGTTATAAACATCTTCACTGTCCACGGTTGATGGTCAAGATCTCATAACCCACAAGGAATAGATATAGCAAAGAGAATCGTCAACCCTAATATTACAGGTAGACTAAATGGCAATTTGGTTAGTTCCTATTTTATGTCATACATTCGACCGCTCATGCCCAAAATACCGCATCCCCAAAATACCAGATTTTTCAAAATACCCAATTCTCTATTTATCCGATTCCTGTCTTACCACATTCCCGTTACACTAGATTGTAAAATCGAAAGTTACTCAAGGATTTAAATGATTTTGGTGCATGTATTATTTTGGTAATTGGTATACGGAGGACGTGATATATCGAGAATTTGGTATTTTAAAAATCTGGTATTTTAGGAATGCGGTATTTTGGGAATGAGTGCATTCGACTGTACTCGAATGTGTGACATACTATAAGGACGTAGTGCTTAAATATTTCTGGAAGTGGTAAAGATAGATTTGATTATGAAAAAGCGATTGTCATGGACTGTCATAGATAAGTAATGAAACAGTTATGTTACTAGACATTTTACATACAGTACTGAACCAATATGAGGTGGAGACAGCCGAGTTAGGTTTTCGATATTTATGAAATGCTTCGCGGATTATGGCTTCATATGTGAATGTTCGTGTTAATAGTTTAATTGAAAATGGAGTGCCCTCTCCTTATGCTTTCACCGATGTGTATCCATCCACCTCATTTATTCTTGGCTACGATTCGTTGAATTTACTTTTTATAATTTTAATGTTTTTTTTACCGTTTTTTTTCGATATGTAACCGTACACATCAATACAAAGGTGCTACCACGGTGCAAACACAAACTCTAAATTCACCTGGTATTGAATCTCACTGAACTTGAAATCTGGCATGCAACTATAAATCAGATGAAAATACAATCTCAAAGCATTAACAATGAAAAACTTGTACGTATTATAAATGAAATTTTGACTGAACCTTGTATTAATGTTCTATATATTTAAGAAGTTTCGCTGCCTTGCGTATATGTTTGCATACTGCCCGAAGGAAAGCAATCGTTACATTTCTATGGGAATACGAATATTCCTTCTATATAAACCTTTCTTCTCATGTAAATTTGTCTTGATCTTTTGACTTGTAAATGTGTTGATGCTATCATGTCCTGCGTAACTATCTAGGCATGCACTTTGCAGAGCCGTTGCGCGCTCCGAGCTCTTATGCCACAAATTCATACTAAATAAATATGATCAACGATTGGAGAATATGTGTCACACTATAATAAAAGGTGTACTTCGCACTGGCGTTTAAATTGTGCCCCTTTTGTCCCTGCGATGCGAATGGAATTGAAGTCTTTGGTTGCGGTTCAGGCAATTTGAGTAAAACAAAGTCAATGGAAATTCAATCCCTTTAAACCGATAAGGGTTATTCCCAGCGTGTAATAAGAGAACAATATTCGATTTTGTCAATACATATTATATTTATCGTCACACGTCTTTGTGCCTATAGTAATTAAGATGTTGCGATATATGTATATGGCGCTTTAGATGTTACTGACTGCACACTGCCCAATCTGCTGACTGTACATTTCTTAGTTAGACTACCAATAATAATAAAACATACATATTATTTACGAGTTTATACATAAAGAATTCAGAAATAAATATTTAGGTGTACAAGAAAAGTAAGCGGGAGAGGGTTTATAATTTACTAGCTGAAAACCCGGCTTCGCCCGGGTAAAATGTAAAAAATTACAAACCCCATTTTAACCCTTTCACCTCGTCAGAAATAGCATTACCAAGAATCTCTTTAGTTAGGTACATTTTGTTATTTATCTTTCGAAGCCTTTTATTTTTAACCGACATCTAAGAAATGTGGGTTCTATATGTAGTTAAGTTTTGTTGAAATTCAGGGAACGTCACAAACATTTAATATATTAGGTATGTAATTTACATATCAAGGTTTACTTTCAAATATCTGAAATAATAGATTCCTATTCAAAATTTTACCCCTTTTGGAGCCAAATCACATTTTTTTAGTCTAATTATTAATGTCCCACTGAAGGGTAAATCTATCCCGTTTGCAATGGTTCTGGTCCAAAGGACCACTCAGACCAGCCGTTAAAAAATACGTCTAGGTTCTAGGTTGTCCTGCCATTTTCACCGTGGCATGCTACGTCCTCGCCACACAGCCTGTACCTCGGGCTCACCCCACCCCAACATTGTCTAAATTTTTAATTTAAGCCCTCGTCCTTGAATTACAAAATATGACAGCCGTTCCGGTTCCGAGCTAACTTTGGACAGCCGTTAAGAAATGCATTCAGGTCGTCTCACCATCTTCGCCGCGGCCTGTTCTAGCGTCGTCGGACTGGCCATATAGTTAAGTTGGTGTTTTCCAGTTTGCCTAGCCGCCGCGGAGCCCCTACGGGCCTGGCCCCCGGCTTGTGGTTGTTGTTATTGGGCCCCGTACTCGTGGGAAGTCAGGGAGCCCAGTCCGGTCCTGTCCATTCAGCATGTCGCACCTACTTCGAAGCCAGTTTAGCCCGCCTATTTGGATACATACTACAGACGTGGCCGGCCTAGTCTTACTTCAACCTAAGGGGTTAGCATCTACATCATCAATGCAGATTGCGGTGCGCAGCGTGCGAACTCTGTCGGTTTTTTTTTTTCACTCCCACCTTACTACGTTGGGTTTGATTGCTGCGTGCGTGATTTGACAAACCTTAAATTTTGTTTTATTAATTTTACCATGTTCTTCAAAATTTACGGACTCATCTTATGGAGGTAAAATTAACCGGCATCCTCTATGTTGCTTCCCGTAGGTAGAAAAAAAAATTTCGAAAACCTTATTTCAACGTTCCTATTCCTACCTCAAACATGAAAAAAAACCGGTCAAGTGCGAGTCGGACTTGCGCACCGAGGGTTCCGTACAAACTCGTAAGTAGATGCGTGAATAACTTAAGAAAAACTGTATGGCGGTTAGTTTAGTAGGAGCAAATAAGTATGTGTTATGATTTTTTCTAAATTTCTAAAAAATATCACTTAATACAATAGCACAACTTGAAATTTTCAACCTCCCATTTCGGCCCCCTAAAAAAAGTAAAAAAGGTATTAGAATTTTTTTACCCCCAGTAGCTCAGGTTAGCGACTTTTAAAACTAAGTATTCCAAATTTCAAATCGATTGCATCAATAGTTTAGGATATCTGACTGTGAGAGACGGACAGACAGACAGAGCCGCACCATAAGGGTTTCTTTTTTACCATTATGATACGGAACCCTAAAAACATTGAGACCTGCATCCTCAAGTTTATCTGTATTATGGTCGAATCTTTCAAACGCCTGGTTAATTTTGTGTTTTCACCTAAATCATAAACATTTATTTTCACTTTTCTGTCTTTGTACCAAAAACGGGTATAATTTAATGTGTTTTTTTAAGTCAGAATAAATTTAAGAAAACTTAAAAAGCTACCTACAGAGTTTCGCCCCTAACTTAACACTTCACGTTCAGAGGGATTAAAAAAAATCTGCCTATTCCTTTTTTTTCGTTTAGAAATTTATCTGAGACCTTCGCCCATGTTTGTTACTTTTTCTTGGGTTATGTGTCAATAATATTGTACAATATTATTGCCAATATTATTACATTATTTTTCAATTATGTCAGTAAATTATTAATTATATTCACGATTAAAGATTGTTTTCTTTGAAATAAAATTATGGAAACGTATGATTTTTGTAGTTAAAATAAATAACGGTTTTCTTACCCAGGCCAAGTTTGTACAGCCGCGCCCGCAGTTATAGTCGCATGCTACGTGCCCCTGCACTAAACTGTGACAATTTCAGAACGAACTCGAATTGACGCAAGCAAACATGGCCGACTGTTTTTGGTATTATTCGAATTATTTTACATCTTTATACGCTTATTTCTCCGTTATACGAATTTTGCGAATATAAGTTGTCGATTCGAAATTGTTATTTTTTTACGCTTTAATTTTTGAGGCCCTTTTCGTTCAGGTCTACCGTAGGCCCCGGCTAAATTATTAATATAGATAACTCAAATTTATGATAGACAAGATAATATAGGTACCTAGATTACTTTGTCAGGACAATTAATATTTTCACATGGGAAGTTCTGCTAACATACGAGACTTTTCAGGTGTTTAATTTAATTACCATTACGTGCTTATATTTAATTTACAGTTTTTCGCTTATGCTGCAATTTAAATGATTTAGTCAGCAAAATGGTACCGCGTCCGACCACCTGGGTTGCATGTTAAATTTATCTGGCGCCTCGTGTTTAAATACCACACATATTGATTTGCGGCTGTTTCTTGCTTCGCGAAAAAGAGTATTCCGCGGCAACGTTCATTATATAACTACGTTTATTGTGTAATGCCGACGCGAAATTTTGTCTTATTTGTTCCTATCCCACAGACACGCATGCTACAATAATAAGTGTTTTCCTATGTTAATTTACTTTCTTAATGTCGCATACGACTGAATGGTGTGATGGGAAAAGCGCTCGTGTTTTAAGTAGAAGCAAATATTAGATCGCTATCAAAACATTTCGTCAGATGCTAGATTGAAAATGTAAAGCGACGATATTCTTTTTTTACCCATGATGGGTAGAACGGACAAAGGCGTTCTATGCACTTGGGGTTAGAGGTTGTTTGTGTGTATGTATGTCTATTATCATTTTCCTATTATTATTATGTACACCACAGTCAAAGAACTCAATTACCGCAGACTGTTTTATGTCTCTTACCACAGTATCTGTAGGTTCTAATGTAATCTAATACGTATTTAATTTCAAAGTATATACCAGGTATTCCAAGGTATTTCAATAAAACATAAATAAATAGTTTTTGAACTTTTTTCTGTTTATCTGTTTGTTCGCGTATCACGTAAAATCTACCGGGCCGAGTTTCATGAAAGGTTAACACATAGGACATTTTATCCGCCTACAACGAAGCAAAAGAGGGACATTCAACTTATTTCACTTCCGCGAACGAAGTCTCGAGATTCATTGTTGTTGCTAATATAACTTGAGGATATTACGCATTTGCGAATACTTGATTTTTACATGTGCGAAATGCGTTTAAACTGTCATGTAACTTTGCACAAATATGAAGTCCCCCGTAATGCTACGCTAGTGCTAGTGTAAATCGAGTATCTTAATAGTACATTATACAAAGAAAGGCCGAGATCGCAGAGCTGAAAGCGAAGGACGTAAATGGATAGTTCTCTGCGACTAAACAGTCGCACCAATCACATCATTACCATCGCCACATTATGGATGAGCTCCCTATAAACTATGCAGTCGTTTTCGGTTATCTTGTAGAAGTCGCGTGCCTCTGCTATTTTTATCATAATGATCCTGATTACTTTTATAAAACGGCCAATAATAGTGGCGATGGTAATAAAGCAAGCAAAACTGTATAAAATCGCAGAGAACTACCCAAATATGCGATCGAGGGCTTTATTACCTTCCGTGTTGTGTACATCATTTTATGTCTACACTTGGCCAGAAAGTGGCTTTTTCCGTACGCGTAGCCTGCGGTAAAAGCCACTGTGGCCAGGTGTGGCATAAATACATTTTCAACTGAAGTTCGTTTGTACGAGGTACTTTATTACTTCTTTGTAATCGAATTTGACTACTGGAACGGTTTGAAAATGGACCCGCATGCGCACGCTGTGACAGCTTTATTTTATTGCCTTAGACTGGCAAACAGGCAGACGTCCCACCTGATGGAAAGTGGTCACCGCCGCTTATAGACATGCTGCAGCTGCATAATTTCTAAAATTAGTAGTAGTAAATGTACACATATGCTGAATAAAGCGAATGTTATAGCCCGTAAGATCTAGCAATTACTTTCCTTGCCAACTATGAAGATTCTTTAAAGACTTCTCTTCGTGGTTTTACCATTGAACGATTTTAAAATGTTGCTTGTGCATAATACCTTAGTCTTTGATCCTGCCTAATATAGGTAGTCTATTAAGCTAAGAAGTATGGTTTATTAATATTTTTGTGTCGTTCTATTGCGAATTTTATGTATGTAATTAAAATGATGTTTGATTATAAATTGCCAGCACATTATGTTTACACAATCAAGTATTAAATCGTCTACTTTTTATAAACTGGTGACATTATTTAAGCTAGTTTGAAGTTTGTAAGGAAAGCACGGCAGGGTGTTAGAAAAAAAATCTAAAAGTGTCATGAAATACCAGGTTGTTTTTAAATGTGTTATCATTTATCAATTGTCGAAATAGAAAGCCTTATATCTACCCCTTACTTTCTTGTGCACCAAAGAGGCGTTTTCATCCAGGCCCAATACCCATATATGTACTTTTATTTACTAAATTCCTTGGTTTTTTTTTCTTGTGGTGTTCTCTTCTGCTAGTAGGGCACCAGGAATGGACAAGCACCAATTATTGTATTTTTTTTTCGTAAAAGCCAAATTTTAAGTAACGGAAACTACATTTTTAAGCTATCAACACTATCTTCAGGTAACTGATGGTCATAACTGCTAAAGTCCATGAATTGTCGGCAAAAAAACATTGAATCTTTGCTGTCCATTACTGGGTACTACTGTGCTTAACATGTTTATGATTGGTGCCGTCAATTACACGATTTGGTAGGGTTGCCATGAAGATATCCGTCTTTATGTAACAAGTGATACGAGTATAGAGACGATTTTACCGTGATATATCGCTCCTTTACTTTCTCAACCACGTATCTACTCGAATAGTTTCATAGGAAAATCGCACTTTCCTACTGGTAATACAGGTGCTTTTTCTATCAAACTATTCGAGTAGATACGTGGTTGAGAAAGTAAAGGAGCGATATGCGACTATCCTATGGCTATATTTATCAAATTCGTCTAAATCCTCGAAATTTGATTCAGAATCCACCACCTTCCTTCGAAATCCACAAATTTCAGCTTAGACATGGGCAATTTTGATAAGCGTTGACATATTGACGCATTCTGCGCAGGCCATCTTTGATCACCGTTTTTTTTTTAAAGCCTGACTGAATCGCGACCCTTATTGGGCGTTGCAATATTCGGACCCGGTGTTCGGCCGTGGCGTTCCCGTGGGTCAAAATCAGGTCGCTAGCCGGACCACCATGAGTGGATCGGACTGGGAGTTTGATCACCGCAAAAACGTGCTCATAAAACTGGACGTTATTACAGAAAATGTTGAACTTGATCGCGGACCGATTGGAGCGGCGGATATGTGACGACGTGCTCGAGGTGGCGTGGTCGACCATGTGGAACGTCACCGACGAGACCCCGCAGAACTGCCAGCGCTTCCTCGAGAACCGCGGCATGGAGTTCTTCCTCGCCTGCCTCAAGGTTAGCTCTCACTGATACTGGATCGACAGGAGGCTCTGGGTGGAGAGTGCAAGGCAATGCGGGTTGGGGTTGCTATGCAAGTTTTCCTCGCAACCAATGATTTCAAAAGTAAGGATAGGCCCATCCGAACAGTTCGGAACTATTTTCCCCGTAACAAAAAATGCAGCTACCTGTGACCTAAGACCAGCTGCGAGTGCACATGCCGCGTGTCGAACTGCCGGCTGGTACTGATTTGGCGGTATTTTTACCGCCAAAGCGTTGGAACCGTCTGCGCGCTCGCTTAGCCCTGTCCTTTGTATACGTCAATGCTCGCAACGTTTTCCCTTCACCGAAAAGCTAATTGTGAATATCAAATCTTTCGTATATAAGCTGGGGCATTCCACCAGAATGTCGGGCACGTGGCACTATTCTTTTCATACTTCTAACAGAGTTAGGAAGTTTTTTTTGTATGTTAATATCATAACATAACTTGGCTTTTGAATTGATATTGTAATCTAAGGCTTTCCGTATGTTTTTAAGGAAGCTGCCATAGCTGTCAAGTCCCCGACAAAGTTGACGTTCTGGTGGAATGCCCCAGCTGCGAAAAACTCGTAGATACGAACCAAGAATCGAACCCACGACCTCTGCTTAAAAGGCGCGTGTTCAAACCAATCGGCTACCACAGCTAATGAACCTTCTTCTTCGTACCTAACTGAGTTACTTAACTAGCTATGTACAAAGAAAAAATATTCTTCGTACAAAACCGGGAAATGTACTAAGAAACTTACCTTCTTTGTACATTACTAGATTTAAAGACAGTTATGTACGAGGAATTATAAATTCTTTCTACATGACCCGGTTTTGTACGAAGAAATTGCTGTTCCTAGATTTGCTAGAACACTTAAGTCCCAATGACAGTTCGAATACTAGACACGAACTATAAGTAGTTAATTAGTCCACAAGAGCTCTTAGTCAATGTACGTTCACAGTCTCATATTATATTTAAAAGAGTTCTGAATGCTCCTGAACCACAGCAGTCGCTCGGCAGGTTTATATTTATTGCTTACTCGGAGAACTCCTCTTTGTAAAAGGGACAGCAATTTCTTTGTACAAAACTGGGTTATGTGGGAAGACTTTATACTTCCTCGTACACAACTGACATTATATCTGGTAATGTGCAAAGAAGGTAGGTTTCTTGGTACATTACTCGGTTTTGTACGAAGAATATTTATTCTTTGTACATAGCTAGTTATGTAACCCAGTTTATTTAATCGTATGGCATTTACAAGAAATAGGCATTTAGTAAAAATTACAATGTCATAATATGTTAAATTAGATGTCAACATTCAGGGTATTGAGCCACGCAGATGCGCCAGGTGTTAGGCGCAGCAGGTCTTCCGGCGGTCCCGAGTACGAATGCAGAGGGCATCGCTGAATAATATGTTCCATAGTCTGGACTTCTTCACCACACTCGCACATTGCAGACTCTTTCCATCCCCATTTGTGTAAGAGGTAATTGCAGCGACCGTGACCCGTTCTAAGTCTATTTAAGCGACACCATTGTCTGCGGGGAAGGTCGGATCCTAATAGTTTGCAGGTTGGATCTATGGCTGCCATATGAGAACCTGCAGTAGCGGCGGTCCATTCAGCTTTCCAAGCCTCGGTCATATTAAAGCTATTGAGGCTCTGAGCAGCAGCATACGCAGGATTTCGGGACTTTAGGCGTTGGGGCGGAGGGTAGAAGAACTCATAGTGTATCGGCAGTGTTGTTTTAGCTTTGATCTTCTCAGCTCTTTTGAGTGCGTGTTTTCTCCTCAGATGTGGGGGTGCTATGTGGCATAGTGTTGGCAGCCAATGGGAAGGGGTGGACTTAACTGTTCCTGATATACACCGCATAGTCTCGTTTAATTTGGTATCCACCTTCGCCACATGTGCGCTTTCCAACCACACTGGGGCACAGTACTCCGCTGCCGAATATACCAGTGCGATACCAGTAGTACGTAGACACTCGGCAGATGCTCCCCAGGAGGTTCCACATAGCCTATGCAGGATATTGTTACGCGTTGATAATTTCTGGGAGAGCTTCGTAAGATGTTCCCTATACGTGAGAGATCTGTCCAGAGTGATTCCAAGGTATTTTGGGCATTGGTTGTATTTGAGCTTTTCCCCGTTGAAAAAGACAGTTGGTTGGTAGTTAGCCATTTGATTACTTAGATGGAAACATGATACTTCAGTCTTGCTTGCACTAGGTATTAGGCGCCAGTGTTTGAAAAAATTTGCTAGTCTTTCCAGATCGTGTGTTAGGGTTGCTTCTCCTGACGTGAAAGTTTTGCTCTGTGCGACAAGCGCTATATCATCGGCATAGATGAATTTAGTAGCATCTGTAGAAGGGAGGTCGTGGATATATAGATTGAAGAGTTGAGGAGCCAAAACAGACCCTTGCGGTAAGCCATTATTGAGTTTCTTCCTTTTGCTTTTGGCGTCTCCCAGGAACACTTCGAACTCCCGCTCACTCAACATGCTAGTAATGAGATCTGCTATTTCCTTGCTTGGAATTACCGACAATATTTTGTAAACTAGACCTTGCTTCCACACCGTGTCGTACGCAGCTGTTAAGTCTATAAACACTGCTGTTGACTTTTGGGCTTTTTGGTATCCAGCTTCAATATGTGTCGTAAGGGCCAGTACTTGATCTGCACAGCTTCTCCCAGTTCGAAAACCAGCTTGTTCAGGCGGAGTGACAGCCTCTATGTGTGGTTCAATTCTAGTTAGGATTAAGCGTTCAAGTAGTTTGAGTGTGCAGCTAAGAAGAGCAATTGGTCTGTAGCTTTCGGGTTGATGCTCAGGCTTTCCCGGTTTTAGGACTGCAACTACTTTTGCTAGCTTGAATTGTTTTGGCAGTTTGTTGTTTTGGAGGATATAGGTAAACAGTGCAGATAGCCAGTTCACAGCAACCGGGCCCATGTGACGGATGAATTCGTTGTAAATATTGTCAGGGCCAGCAGCTTTATTCGTTTTGAGCGTTTTTATGGCATTTACTATTTCTTCGATTTCAAAAGGCCTGGAAAGATAATGGTTCCTTGGTGAGCTGTGTTTGAGTGCCTTGAGGTCCTTCTTTATTTTTTTGGTAAAAAGTTTGTCGCGTTTGGCTCTGGTTACTTCCACCATGCGCTCGGCGATAGCGTCTGGTTTAATACTGCCCGTTTGCTTTCTTTGATGCTGTTTACCTGACAAGCTGTCTAGAACCTTCCATGCCTTGCGGCTTGACTGCTTGAAGTCCATCTCTTCAACCGTTGACCTCCATTTATTTTGCCGTGCGGCATCCAAGGATTTCAGAAGTTGGGACCCTATGTTATGGTCGCCAGAGCTTTGATATTGTTTGTACAATTCCTCGCTTTCAGGATTCCATCCGGGTATGTACTCCTTTCTGTAGCCTCTAGGGATGTTCGCCTTTGCTGATTTTAGTACAAGCTCTATGAATTCTCCGTAATTTGTAGCAATTGGTTCCAGGTGGACTGTTGTAAGTTCGGAGTCCAACTGTTTTTGGAAGTCTTCCCAGTTTGCTCGGCCGAAATTCCAGCGAGGTAGTGGCATCGAATTCATGAGTGGTAACTTGAGGCCGACATGTAGAATAATTGACCGGTGTTGGCTATTAGGGAAGACTGATAGCAGGGTGCGGTGACAAGGTAATGGTTGCTGCAGATGGTCTTTAGAGACAAATGTCAGATCTGGGTTGTATTCTTTATTCCATCTGGCAGAGCGGAAGGTACCCTTATCTTTGGCACAGTAAACGAGGTGTAAGTCACAGCACCCTGCCCACCGAGCTAGATCCTCTCCGTTTTCATCAGATTGCCGATAGCGCCAATTTGTATGGTGGCTGTTGAAATCTCCAGTGTACACGCAAGGATGAAGTTGTTTTGTCGGTAAATTTTCTCTCCAGTTTACCCTTGGAGGCTTATAAATATTCGTGATGGTCATATCTCCTATGCGTATAACTATAGAGAAGATCAGATTATGGTCACTGGAGTTCACAAGATGTACGTCAACAAGACTGGACTTTGCAGTGTATTGTTATAAGTACTAAAGGTAGGTAGATTAAGCATTAGATATATAATCGCGGGTATGCCGACTCGCGCTTGACTGTTCTGGCAGTCGTCATTAAATCGTGTTTGAAGTAACATCTTGTTTTACTTCTCGCCCAGTACATCACATGTGGCGCAGTTACGAACCTTTATATCGCGTTAGTAGGTGCTGAGTACAATCATGTCAGTGGGCAAATTAAAAGAATTCGATTTAGGTAGTGCAAAGTGGTCGATCTATTGTGAAATTGTTGAACAATACTTTCTGGCTAACGATACACCGGCCGAGAAAAGGGTACCCACATTGTTAGCAAGTGTGGGCACGGCTTCGTACGAGTTGATGGTGGATTTATGCAGCCCCAAGAAACCGAAGGAACTTAAATATGACGAGTTAATCGCGCTGGTTGCTGCACACATCGAGCCAAGACCATCTTTTCTAGCCGAGCGGTATAAGTTTCGTTTAGCCAAACAAACTGCGACTGAGTCGGTCGCTCAGTTTGCGGCCACGTTAAAACATCTCGCGACAACATGCGACTTTAAGAGCACTCTGGATGACAATCTGCGAGACCAGTTTATATGTGGCCTAAGCAGTGAAGCCACCCGCCAACGGTTGTTTACAGAAGAAAGCGGCCTCGATTTTAAAAGGGCATTTAGGCTTGCACTATCGTTGGAGTCCGCGGCCAGAAACGCTGCGGCCGTTGAACATACTCCATCCGGGTCAACGGAACACGCCCTTCACGCGGTTCACGCCACATCGGGCTACGGACGCGGTGGCGGCGGCGCGCGCTTCGCTCGGCGGGGCGGTGGCGTCTATGGAGGCGCCGGCGTGCCGTCCGCCGGCAGAGGACGCGGCGCCGGCGCACCGACTCGACCATCCAGAGGGGGTGTGGGCCCGCGTCAGCCATCTCAGCTCTGTCGTTGCTGCGGAGACCGAGGACACGACCACACAGAGTGCAGATTTAAAGATTATGTATGCAAGATATGTCTAAATAAGGGCCACCTGAAAAGGGCCTGCCCCAACATTCGCGATATGAACTACACTTCCAATGTGGACGTATTGGGCTCACGGTATGGGCTCGATGACGACTCAGACGACGATGGGGACGAGGACCGCGAGGAGCGAGGCGAGACGGGCGGCTCCGCGGGCCTGTACCACGTGGAGCTAACAGGACGGGAGCCGGTCGTGGCGGAGGTCGTCGTTGAAGGAAAGAAACTTCGTATGCACGTCGACACCGGCTCGCCGTATGCGTGCATAAGTGAGGGACTGTACACAAAGTCGTTCGGCCAACATGCGTTACAGCAAGACGATGTAAAATTGCGTGGTTACGATGGTGGACTGATTCGATCCTTAGGTTTTATAAGAGTGAGTGCGGAATACCTAAGTGTCAAACGAGACCTAAATCTTTATGTTATCATTAACGGTGGCGTCCCACTATTGGGACGAGAGTGGTTAAAATCATTAAAAATGAACGTTATCGCCACAAACTCGGTATTGAAAATCGAAAGAAGTGAAAACAATTGCAGTGATGTGTTTGATAAGTTAAGTCTGAAACGGGATCACGCGCGCGTGTTTCGTGAGTGCTTGGGGAGGCACTTACACGCGCGCGCCGAACTGCGCGTGCGCCCGGACGCCCGGCCGGTGTTCCGACGCGCGCGCCCGCTACCGCTAGCGCTCCGCGCGCCTGTCGACGCCGAACTCGAGCGCATGGAGCGCGCAGGTATTATCACGCCGATTCCTTCCTCCGATTGGGCTTCTTGTTTAGTAGTAGTTGTCAAGAGTAATGGTAGCCTCAGGATCTGCGGAGACTATAAGTCCACGCTTAATCCGGTTCTGGAAGTAGACAAATACCCCCTTCCGCGCGCCGAGCAGCTGTTTAACAATTTAAGCGGGGGAAAATTATTTTCCAAACTCGATCTAAAAGAAGCCTACATGCAAATCGAACTAAGCGAGGACTCGAAGAAGTACACAGTGGTTAACACACACCGCGGTCTCTATGCATACAATCGGCTCGTGTATGGCGTCGCGTCGGCGGCATCTATTTTTCAACGAATCATAGAACAGGTGGTGGCCGGGATCCCCAATGTGGCCGTTTATCAAGACGATGTTCTCATAACCGGAAATAGCGAAGCCGAGCACATAATGAACCTAAAGAGTGTTCTAAACCGGTTTGAAGCAGCGGGATTAACACTTCGAAAAGAAAAATGCACTTTTTTCGCGAAAGAGGTCAAATACTTGGGCTTCGTTATTTCTGAGGACGGTGTAAAAACGGACATCGACAAAATAAAACCCATATTGGACGCCCCGGCACCTGAAAACACGTCGACTCTAAAGTCCTTCCTGGGCATGGTTAACTTTTACTCGAAATTTATAAAAGGTTTTACCGATATTCTAGCACCTATGTATCAATTATTAAAGAAAGGACAGCAGTGGGAGTGGGCTCAACCCCAGGCTGACGCCTTTAATAAAATAAAACGTGCCTTGACAGATAGTCCCGTGCTAACACATTATAGCGAGAAGTTGCCACTTATTCTGTGTTGTGACGGGAGTCAGACGGGGGTCGGCGCGGTCATCCTGCACCGCACTGAGGAGGGTGAGCGGCCCGTTGCCTATGCATCGCGGGCTTTAAATGCGGCAGAACGAAATTACAGTCAAATTCACCGTGAAGCGTTGGCCATCATTTTTGGCGTAAAAAAATTTCACACGTATTTGTACGGGCGACAATTTACCCTTCGCACGGATCACCGCCCTCTGGTCACCATATTTGGGTCTAAAACGGACATTCCGACCACAGCTGCCGGGCGGCTCATTAGGTGGGCGCTTTTGCTATCGGGCTACCAGTACGACATAGAGTACGTGAAATCCGCAGATAACATAGCAGACGGGTTATCACGTCTACCGCTACCATTGGTTGACCAGAGCGACGTTAGTGACGATTGTAGTCATGTACAATTTATCGAAAATAACTTTCCAATCCGCGCTCTTGATGTCAAAAAGGAGACTGCCGTTGATAAGGCGCTAGGTTTAGTAACGCAGTATGTTAAAACAGGGTGGCCGGTGTCGGGAGTGCCGTCCGAGCTTACCCCGTATTACAACAGACGAGATGAATTGAACGTAGAGGGGGGTTGTGTGATCTGGGGCTCCCGCGTCGTGGTGCCCACGGCGCTACGGCCTGCCGTGCTGGCCGAGGTGCACGGCGGCCACCTGGGTATAGTCAAGTGCAAAGGCATCGCGCGTAGTTACGTTTGGTGGCCGAAGATAGATTTGGATATCGAGCAACTTTGTAACTCGTGCCGTGTTTGCGCAGAGACCGCGGACTCACCCGCGCGAGTGCCTATTGTCCCTTGGACTACTTCTAAAAAAGCATTCGATAGAATACACATAGATTTTCTAACATATAACTCGGTGACCTATTTAGTAATAGTAGATAGTTTCTCCAAATGGATAGAAGTGTTTGTAATGAATACCACGACCGCCACCTCGACTGCGGGCAAGTTACGCGAGGTATTTGCTCGATTTGGAATTCCATCTAAGGTCGTCTCGGACAATGGGCCTCCATTTAGCAGTGAGGAGTTCGCGAGTTTCTTAAAAACAAACGGTGTGACACACGTAACGTCGGCGCCGTATCACCCGCCATCAAACGGGGAGGCCGAAATAGCAGTCCGTACTATAAAAAAATGTCTCAAGAAAGCAAATAAAGGAAATATAAATCCACACACGTTTTTACAACGCTTCCTATTAGATTATCGCAACGCTAAGCACTGCACCACGGATGAGTCACCGGCCGCGTTGTTGCTGGGGCGTCAGTTAAAAACCAGGCTCGATTTATTGAAAGACGGTCTATTCGACACTATTGAAAAAAACAAACTAAGAAAAATAGCTCAGGGACCTCAGAACGGTAGATATTTAGAAATCGGTGATTCAGTGTGGGCTAGGGACTATCGTAGTGGTAAGAAATGGATCGAGGCTACCATTGTTCAGAAAACTGGGCATAATAACTTTAAGGTTCAAACGGAGGAGGGTCTTATTTCGCGGCATACGAATCAATTGCGCGCACGCTACGATAACGAGTCGTCGGGGTCGAACGGCGCGGGGGGCGCGGAGGGTGCGGGCGGAGCGCAACCTGGCCCACCGCCGACCGCCGGGAGCCGCGACGCCCGCGCGCCGCGTCGCGACGACATGAAGCGCGGCGTGCAGGTGTCTCCCCAGGTCGCAGCTAGTTTTAGGGTTCCGACGGACGCGCCGCCTGCGCCGGCCGCTCGGCCGGTGCGGGCTCGTCAGCCGGTTATCCGCTATGGATTCGAAGAAGTATATCCTTAAAAATAAATATGTACCTTCGTCATTTTCCGTTTAATTTTTTTTGTTTGCTTCATGTTAATTGTAGGGGAGAGTAAAGCGTAGAAGTTATGCATTAGCACATAATAAACAGAAAGTTTAAATAATCAACCCAACATTTGAGTCCATGCAGTTTCGGTTGATATCGATAAGTACGAGTATACAAAAAAATGAAAGATGTTATTCCTATAAAAAATCCAATAATGTATATAATGTTAAGTAACACATTTGAAACTGTCTCTTCTTACTGTAATTACCTATTTACCTATTAATTACTGGCAGAAAATATTAATAAGATAAATCTTATCAGTAAGGGGGGAAGTAGTGCAGTGTATTGTTATAAGTACTAAAGGTAGGTAGATTAAGCATTAGATATATAATCGCGGGTATGCCGACTCGCGCTTGACTGTTCTGGCAGTCGTCATTAAATCGTGTTTGAAGTAACATCTTGTTTTACTTCTCGCCCAGTACATCACATGGTAGGTACCCTTATCTTTGGCACAGTAAACGAGGTGTAAGTCACAGCACCCTGCCCACCGAGCTAGATCCTCTCCGTTTTCATCAGATTGCCGATAGCGCCAATTTGTATGGTGGCTGTTGAAATCTCCAGTGTACACGCAAGGATGAAGTTGTTTTGTCGGTAAATTTTCTCTCCAGTTTACCCTTGGAGGCTTATAAATATTCGTGATGGTCATATCTCCTATGCGTATAACTATAGAGAAGATCAGATTATGGTCACTGGAGTTCACAAGATGTACGTCAACAAGACTGGACTTCACGTAACTGGCTACACCATATTTGGGGTGGTGGACGGCTTTCACTAAAGTATACCCAGGAAGTCGGCCTCTTTTTTTGAGATCCGCGTCGTCTTTGCTATGTGTTTCCTGAATGTTGACTACGTCGATCTCGTTATCATGCAGTAGCTTGCGCAAGTAGTCGCTTTTTGCAGCACTTATTCCTTCTATATTAATCTGCAAGATGCGGACTGAGGGTCCAACATCTCTAGTCATAATGCTCTGTGAGCCAGTCGCATTTGTGTTCGCATTCATCGCAATCTTTGCCTATTCTTTTTCGCCTCTGTGTTTGTTACTCTTTAGCACCACCCAGGGGACACGTGCAGGGTTGTGGTAGGTTGTTCCTGCGGACGCGAGTAACATTCGCCCCCCGTAACCCAGTTATGTACGAAGAACAAGGGGCTAATCCAATGCAATAAGTTGTATATAATGTGTGACGTTACAGAGTTTCCCGGACAAGGAGGAGCTGTTGCGCAACATGATGGGCTTGCTCGGCAACGTGGCCGAGGTGGCGGAGCTGCGTCCGCAGCTCATGAATAAGCTCTTCCTGTCCGTCTTCTACGAGTTGCTCGAATCCTCGAGCGACGGCATCGAGGTACGCCCGCGTAAGGCATGCAATACCGGATTTAAGATTCGGTATTGAGACTCAAAACCGGAATTCCGGTTTCGGTATTGGGTGATTTTTGAAAAAAAAATCGATTTTATGAAAAACCATTTTATTATAGTTTTACTTGTTTCAAAAAATTAACAGTAATAAACTATTGGTATTATGTATGCAAAATCACAGTAATAACCAGCCCAGTTATCAGTTTAGCATAAGAACAAAATTAACAAATCTAAACACTATCAAGGGACAAGTGCGAGTTAGACTCGCGTGGAGAGGGTTCCGTACGTTCAAAACAATATAAAACAATTATACTTTATTGCAAAGACTTCTTATAGGTTTTACTGTAATCTATAGGTTAGGTTATAGGTAGGACTGTTTTCCATATTTTTTTCCAAAATTCTACGTCCAATAGTTTCGGAGATAAGGGGGGAATGGTCAATTTTTGCCTATTTTTTTAAATAACTTCAAAACTGTAAAAAAAATATTTGAGATTCTCATAATGAGCCCATTTTTCCTTTAATATGTCACGCAATATAGTTCGATAACTAGTTGACCCTCCAAAGTGGCCCTTCATGTTTTCGTGACCTGTCCGTGTTTGCGTCATTAACTTTAATATATGTACCAAATTTCAACTCAATCGGATCAGTACTTTCGGAGCAAATTGGCTGTGGCAGACAGACACGAGTGATCCTATAAGGGTTCCGTTTTTTCCTTTTGAGGTACAGAACCCTAAATCAATATGGTATTTGCCTGTAGTCAATATAAATTACTACACGCTAGCCAATAAATCAGCTTCCAGATTTTAAAAAGATCAAAACCTATAAATAACTAGATGATTTGATGTTTGAGTAAAATGACGTTATTTCACTTTTATTCCATACAAACTTCATACTATCTGAGCGTTTTGACACTTCATAAAAAGTAACTGATTTGATCTGTCAGGAAAGTAGCCTATCGGAATTACGCGCGAAGTCTTGTGGCCGCACCTAGTTACGTATTATTAATACAGGTGAGCTACAACGCGGCCGGCGTGCTGGCGCACATGGCGTCGGACGGCCCCGCGGCGTGGACCGTGGAGGAGCCGGCGCGCGACGCCGTGCTGCAGCGCGTCGCCGCGGCCGTCGAGCGCTGGGACCTCTGCGCCGAGCGCAACATCAACTACCGCTCCTTCGAGCCCATCCTGAGCCTGCTGCACGCGCACCACACGCCGCAGTGCCAGCACTGGGCCGTCTGGGCCCTCGCGAATCTCACCACTGTCTACCGTAAGTGGACACATTGCCCTAGATCTCCTTGTGCGCCGAGCGCAACATCAACTACCGCTCCTTCGAGCCCATCCTGAGCCTGCTGCACGCGCACCACACGCCGCAGTGCCAGCACTGGGCCGTCTGGGCCCTCGCGAATCTCACCACTGTCTACCGTAAGTGGACACATTGCCCTAGATCTCCTTGTGCGCCGAGCGCAACATCAACTACCGCTCCTTCGAGCCCATCCTGAGCCTGCTGCACGCGCACCACACGCCGCAGTGCCAGCACTGGGCCGTCTGGGCCCTCGCGAATCTCACCACTGTCTACCGTAAGTGGACACATTGCCCTAGATCTCCTTGTGCGCCGAGCGCAACATCAACTACCGCTCCTTCGAGCCCATCCTGAGCCTGCTGCACGCGCACCACACGCCGCAGTGCCAGCACTGGGCCGTCTGGGCCCTCGCGAATCTCACCACTGTCTACCGTAAGTGGACACATTGCCCTAGATCTCCTTGTGCGCCGAGCGCAACATCAACTACCGCTCCTTCGAGCCCATCCTGAGCCTGCTGCACGCGCACCACACGCCGCAGTGCCAGCACTGGGCCGTCTGGGCCCTCGCGAATCTCACCACTGTCTACCGTAAGTGGACACATTGCCCTAGATCTCCTTGTGCGCCGAGCGCAACATCAACTACCGCTCCTTCGAGCCCATCCTGAGCCTGCTGCACGCGCACCACACGCCGCAGTGCCAGCACTGGGCCGTCTGGGCCCTCGCGAATCTCACCACTGTCTACCGTAAGTGGACACATTGCCCTAGATCTCCTTGTGCGCCGAGCGCAACATCAACTACCGCTCCTTCGAGCCCATCCTGAGCCTGCTGCACGCGCACCACACGCCGCAGTGCCAGCACTGGGCCGTCTGGGCCCTCGCGAATCTCACCACTGTCTACCGTAAGTGGACACATTGCCCTAGATCTCCTTGTGCGCCGAGCGCAACATCAACTACCGCTCCTTCGAGCCCATCCTGAGCCTGCTGCACGCGCACCACACGCCGCAGTGCCAGCACTGGGCCGTCTGGGCCCTCGCGAATCTCACCACTGTCTACCGTAAGTGGACACATTGCCCTAGATCTCCTTGTGCGCCGAGCGCAACATCAACTACCGCTCCTTCGAGCCCATCCTGAGCCTGCTGCACGCGCACCACACGCCGCAGTGCCAGCACTGGGCCGTCTGGGCCCTCGCGAATCTCACCACTGTCTACCGTAAGTGGACACATTGCCCTAGATCTCCTTGTGCGCCGAGCGCAACATCAACTACCGCTCCTTCGAGCCCATCCTGAGCCTGCTGCACGCGCACCACACGCCGCAGTGCCAGCACTGGGCCGTCTGGGCCCTCGCGAATCTCACCACTGTCTACCGTAAGTGGACACATTGCCCTAGATCTCCTTGTGCGCCGAGCGCAACATCAACTACCGCTCCTTCGAGCCCATCCTGAGCCTGCTGCACGCGCACCACACGCCGCAGTGCCAGCACTGGGCCGTCTGGGCCCTCGCGAATCTCACCACTGTCTACCGTAAGTGGACACATTGCATTAGATTCTAGTGCATTTGAGCGCCCGAAGTGTTATATGACTGTGACTAGAACATACTTATAATACTTAGGGAGCTCAAATGCCGCGAGCCATCCGACTGCCTCTTGGATACTGCAACTATGCATAATTGCTTTAAATAATACAATATATGGTAGTAATAAGGTCAAGTACGAATATATAAAAATTGATCAATTTTGATCTCGTAGGTATACGAGTAAAAGTTTCTCGATACGAGTGTCGCTTCTGTTACTTATTGCCTATTTGCCGTAACCTCTAATAAGTTCTTCATATCTTGCACGAAGTTTTCGCTGGAAGGGGTATACTTAGTCAATGAAATATGTCTTAAACTGTGTAAAATGTATTAAATTTTTATACAAGTATATTTAATTGTTGTAATTTATGTGATTTTCGTAATAGACGAAAATCACATAAATGTTTGCTGTTAATTTGCGGCCTCGTGCAGAAGTGGCACTTCATTGAATGTCAATCGGTAGCCGTAACCAAACCGAGTTGTCAATACTGAAACTTATGACACATAGGCTACCAATTGCCTATTTGTCATAATATTTCAGTATATAAGAGACAGTTGGATATTTTCTGCGCGACGCTGCAAATTAACAGTAGGAAAAGTGGATGAAATACTGATCGGCTATTACCAAAATCACACAAAATACAAGAACTAAATATACTTGTATAAAAATTACATATATTTTACACCGTTTAAGACAAGTTTCATTGACCCAGTGAACCTTTTCCAGTGAAAACTTCATGCAAGATATGAAGAACTTCTTAGAGGTTGAGAATGTATAGGCACAATTTCATTATTTTACTACAGACATTCTGTTATACGTGTTCTTTAACAGATTAGTTTTTGCACCGGCAATAACGATGTAATGATAAAATCATATCTATCTTCATGTTCCGATAAATGGGCAAGTGTGAGTGACGAACGATTTATCATTTAAATCTCGTGTGATACACATGGCCATCATAAGCCCCCATAGGTAGTCTCAGCAGTTGGCGCAGGCTTCAGGAAACTGTAAACTTAGGATTACACTACTGGAATCTATCCTAGCAACATCCCGAATCAGCGCAGTGCAATTCATTGCGACCTTGGCCGTTTTAAATGACGGGATCAAATAGCATTTCGAAACCTATATTTTGACGTTCTTTGTTCGTATTTTTTTATCCTAAAATTATTGGCACTATTTAAATTAGCTGAGGCTTGAATTATAGATTTTTTTACATTTTGCCAAAACACTCTGTCTATAGCAAAGTATAAAGACAACCAAGTAGTACGACTTCTGCCGTTTAGGTGCGCGCGACACGTATTTACACAGACGCACGATCGCACGTCTGTGTGAGTGCACTTTATACCAAAGACTACAATATTATACTAGGTTATAGACAGGCAACTCGGCCAAATTTCTAATCATCGTACTTGTGCTGCCATCTATCCTTCATTACACGTCAACAAATCTACACACACATATACACCCACACCCACACACATACATACACGCATACACACATATATATAGCTACGTATATATAGGTAATTATAGTTTGGCATGGTATGACACATCTTAGAAGTTACGTTGAAATAAGTTTCTAATTACAATCACCAAGTTTAAATAAAATGCGCCCAATAAAGCAAATTAATTTAAATTTAGTGACCTCAACTAAAAACTTATTTCTACGTAACTTCTAAAACGTGCCACACTGCATAGTTTGAAAGAGGATTACTAAAGAGCAGTGTAAATAAAAACACCAGTTTCCGTTTTTTAGTTTTACTTATACCTACTTATTTCAAAGGTGAATTTATCTTCGCATTCGTTTTTAAATTGACAAGAAAATGTACTTATCATCTTTCCCTTAAAAGTCAGATCCACAACTGTGCTTCGATATTTTAAATTTTTCTGGATTGCTAGCAGGATTCCGAAATCTATGCAATTGGATCCCTGAAAAAGAAAAAGTATTAAAGATGATATCAACGCCGAAATACGCAAACCTATTTAGTACCACGAAACATTTATTATAGAATTGGTAAAAGGTTCACTTTGTTGGATATTCATAGGCGATTTCAATTCCGTGATTACCGTGTCTAAATTATAGTAGACCAGTAAGCTTATGATGCTACGTTTTGTCACGCGATAAATAAATGATAAAGCATCCGTCACGTTCTAACTAATAGTGTGCGAGAGTGACGGATGTTTTATCAGTGATAAACTATCACTTATTTATCGCGTGACAAAACGTAGCATCATAAGCTTACAGCTTTGATAAAAACCCATAACATTATAATTACCTTCTCCGTCACGAACTTTGCGGCCGGGTAGTCAGAAAATTCTGACCGACATTTTGTTTAAAACAAAACTTAACACAGCAAAAGGGTAACAGCACATACGACGGGGGAATTAATGCTCAACTCGACGTTGAAATGAAATAAATAATGGAAAATACTGCACTCGATAAAATTCCCGACATTTTTTATTTGATTGATGTCAAGCAGCACCGATTTCTTTTTTTTGGGAATGTTATGGCCAACCAGCACCGCCTTGACAGACTATTGTTGCCATGTAACAAACAATAAATAATATCATGAGTGGTTAATTTTAATCAATTGAAATTTAAATTAAAATATATTTTTAGATTCACACGATTTTTATATGTATTATCTGGTATATATCATGTTTATTTAATTACATTCACATCATTACGTATGTTAAAAGAAGGCCAAGTGGTACGTGTAATGTAAGGTAGATGGCAATCAAAGCAAAGCGGTTCACTTTTTTTCTATTGAGTTACCGGGGCATGCTTTATACTGTGGCAGGGGCGCGCAAATGCTTGCTTGTGGTGCGTCCGCACACACATGCGCGCTCCCGCTGTACCTTTCGTTGCAAGAAAAACTACCGTATAGGGAACTTGCACGACGAAGGTGCTGCCAACTTGTGCCGCCAATCTAAATCATATACCCTCACATGCTGGGGCCACATTGTCGAAAACGCCGTTAATTTATCGCGATGAAGGGCGATTAACGTCAGTGTAGCTACGACTTACAGGTCGATTCACAAGAGCAGGCACGAATGGATTGAACGAAAGTAATGTCACCTGTCAATGTTGAGTGACGTTCTTATACGGGAGGATCCAAAAATTTTGTAAACAAGTACATAACACTTTTTCACTATTCAAGAAAAAACTAAAAAATACATTAAATATACAAATATAATCTGCACATTATTACAACTAAGCAGGTAAAAGATATGGCAGAAAGGTAAATTTGACGATTCGCTATAATTATTTTACTATCATGGAGTTTTCATTTAATATATACCTTGTTTTCACACTGACGCCGCAATCTACGAAATCATGGCGAAAATATGCGAAACTCGTACGAAATTTAGATGTTTCGCTGCATTTTGCTTCACAGCGTCGGTGTGCAAACAAGGTTGCAATTGTGTAGGTAGGGATATTTTTTGTTCATAAAATTCACAATGCAGACTAGGTTACGAATTTATGAGACTAGATTGTCTAAAAATACGATTATCAGTTATTGAATCAACCTGTATTTAATCATTTTGTGATGCACACATAAACATTACCATTCACTCGTTCAATTCATTCGTGTCAGCTCTTGTGAATCGACCTGTACTATATTTGACATTGACACTTACATATTGGCATTGACAGCTTGATTTGACAAGGGCGATAGCTTCCTTTATTGTCCGCCCGTGTCTCTTTTGTCGTTTAGTGCTGCCACCTATAGTTCGTGCACGTTGTCTATAGGGAACAATAGGGGGGCAATCGCCCCTGTCAAATCAAGCTGTCAGTGCCAATGATAATATGTAAGCGTCAATGTCAAATATAGTAAGTCGCAGCTACACTGACGTTAATCGTCCTTCAACGCGATAAATTAACGTTATGAACGGCGTTTACGTCAATGTGGCCCCAGCATGAGAGGGTATATTATTTAGATTGGCGGCACCAGTTGGCAACACCTTCGTCGTGCACGTTCCCTATTCCCTATACTATACCGTGTCTGTAGTGTAACCGTCCATATCACGTTTCAGCGGATAAGTATTGCGGCTTGGTGGAGGCCGAGGGCGGGCTGAAGTTGCTCGTGGACCTGTTGAACCACCCGGCGCCCTACGACATGATCAAGGACCTGGCCTGCACGGTGATCGGCAACTGCGCGCGCTACGCGGACAAGGGCGTGCCCCCGGCCGCGGTGCTCTCGCCGGACAATTAACTAATGGAGTACTTCGAGGACATCGGTCCTCGGCTGGCGGATTAGCTCCGTCCGATATGTGAAGGTAAGGCTGGGTTCACCAGAATACGGGGTAGCCGAGCGGTGCGCGGGAAAAATACATCAATACCGGACCTCCGTACTACGTATACTCCGTTTTTTTTTTAGATTTGGAAATTTGGTAAACAAAAGAACAGTCGTCAACATTTGTAATTATCAATGAACAATTTAAAAGTAC
Organism: Eudemis profundana; assembly: GCA_947034925.1. Classification (NCBI taxonomy): domain Eukaryota; kingdom Metazoa; phylum Arthropoda; class Insecta; order Lepidoptera; family Tortricidae; genus Eudemis; species Eudemis profundana. The sequence continues at coordinate 38,233,181 of OX344794.1, forward strand.
ATTATGCCGTTTTCTTTGTCTGATATTAATATATCTTTCACACTTTCACATTTATAATATTAATATTAAAAAAGAAGATGTTTGGTTGGATATTTGAATGTTTGTTACTAATAACGGTGTAACAACTGGGTGGATTTGCTGGACTTTTCGTTGCTTATCAGGAACAACGGACGAATCCAAAATAATTCCGTGTTGAACTTTAAACATTGAGTAGTAAGATTCAAAATAAATCTACTTTTCATTTTTGATTGTGCCGTTGTTCTCGATAAGCAGCGTTTTCTCGGATACTCGTCTTTGCTGCATACTGCCCTCACTAATTTATAAATGTTTATAACCATCCGCTTTTCGTTGGCAGTTAAGGATATTTTAATAAATCACAAAATACATACAAAAACAGAAGTATAAGTATTAATTTTTATTCGAAACTGTATTGAAAAACTGATCAATGAGTTTAAAAACCTGACCATTGTTTCAAAACCTCTGCCTTAGGGTGTTTCATCTGTCCAAACTTTTGATTTTCATTTCACTTTGCTCGATTTCTGAGTCTCACTCATTCAAAAGCCTCATATTTAAAAATTCATCAAAATTGGTGTATATTTAGAAGTTGCACACTTCTGAACTTTGAACTCAAATAACGATTTTTCGATGCTCCTAAGATTACAAATGATGCTGTGAAATGTGGCATTGCTTAATAAAAATAATGTAACAATTCCAGCTCAGTAAAATAACAGAAACAATTTTTACCAAGAGTCGTTGAGCATCACAGGAAATGCGTTACAAGCGAACCACAAATGAGGTACCAGGGTGGTTCCAGGTTTTATAGCACTTTGTCGTTTTTATTGACAACTAGAACACATAAATAACTAATGTTGTTATATTCTGAGTGTGATTATATTTAGTTAAATTATTGTATATCCAAATTCAACTATTTTGAAAATATAATATTTGCGTTTCAGTACATATGCTATTTTTCTGATCAGTTTGTGTAACCTTTAAATATGTTTATATCACCTTGAAATTTTAGATATACAGTTTTTGAATGAGAGAGATCCAGAGGGTAAGCAAAGTCTGACAAAATATATTTTTTTTACCAATACGAATATGAAACACCCTACTCTGCCACTTTGGGTATTTTATTGTGCAAGATTACAAGATTACAAGTATAGGCAAAAACATTAATTTCATTTTTGCTTTTAGAATAGTAATTTGCTTTATTTTTTCAATTTGTTAATTAGATAGATTGTTTACATAAAAATCAAGTATTTAGTATCGAATGAAATTATTTCACAATGTTGTCATATAATGTACCTGATAAAAAGCCTCAAGTTGACAAATGTCAAGTTTGTTTACCAAATTTCCACATCTAAAAAAACCAGAGTATAGGCAAGTTCATCGGTGAATTTTTACTCGCAGATCGCTTTGCTATCTCGCATACCTCCGGTGCAAGCGCAGCTTAATGCACGCCCTTGCCTTGGACGTTGCGCTTTCTTCGGGTGATCTCGCTGCTGCATAAAATACGAATATACATACCGAATCTAAACGCCGCTAAAGCTAAGCTAATGTCAAAAACCACCATCCTCCTTGCCAACTAGGCTCTCGTATTACTACATAGCACAAACCCGTTTTAATACAATTTACATTATTTTCGAAGTGAACTGATTTTCATAATTGTTTCATTCGATTTAAGATCAAAGTGATTTTAATCATGCGTTGTTTTCTATTTATAAATTTCTTAACCATTAATTATTTGCATTAAGTGGATTCGTAGTTAAACTAAAGCCCTTGAGACGATATATTAAGCTTGTGCTTTACGCTATTCTTACTATACTACTTTAAACGTATTCTCATAAATTGATTCAATCTCAGATCAAGAATAGGGTATTTGACAACAATCAAAATAAATTCATTAACTGTAACCAGCAAATTACGCTTCCAAAACAGCCCGGATAAAATCATTCAAACTTATTTTCGTGCCACCAACGATTTTACAATGACGAAAACTAAAAATAAGGCACCATGTTGAGCATGACGTCACAAGATAGTATTTCATACTAAATTGCATACTTTCGGATCGTTTTGACACTTCATAAAAAGAAGCTGATTTGATCTGTCATCAAGTAGCCTATTGGCGATTGTTTGATTGTGAAACTCACTGTTCTTGAGAAAAAATACATTTAAGAACAGTCCTCCATAACCATGCTAAAGACGCTTCTAAACTATCAATAATCAACGCCAAAATAGAAATACCTTTGGCTATATTTAGAACTATTGGTACAGGGCAGCGTGTTTTTATTTTTCACTCGTCATGTATGGTATAGTGACGTCCTGCAAAATCACGACGCTTAAGAATTTGTATATAGGTATCATGACAATCGGTGTACTGCTTCTGCCATTACTTTGTATAGTGCCTAAGTCTTCACATTCTGTAATGAAAGAAAATAGGAAAATAGGAGAAAAATTTATGAGTTAGTTGAATTTCGGACACAGTTTATATTTATAAAGGTACACATTAGGGTTCAATATCAGGAGTTTTTACTCTTATTTGAGAATAAGAATAATTTATCTACTTACCTATCATTTAAGGCAAGAAACCGTGAAGTTTGTAATCGTGACATCCCTATTTGATTATTGGTTCTAGAGGTTCATAATAATTTCTAGAACAATAAAACGACTAGGGTTGCTTTAGTTTATCTAACCAGATTTCAGTGCTTTTGCTGTAACTGTTCGTCTGTCGTCCGATAGTTACTAACCAGTGTTTTTTACAGGTATATTAAAATCAATCATCACACTTGTTATTGTGAAAGGGCACATGATGACGTCCCTCAGCAGCGAGTCACCCGGATAAGTTGAACTTTCCTGACGAGAACTAACTAGTTGTAAACGAATTTATTATTGGAACTTTGAACCTCGTTCCCGTTTCGTAGGGTCCTGTGTTAGTCTAAGAAAATAAAATAGCTTTGCCGACACGGCCGAGTCCACTATCTTTCTATAGGGTTTTTTAATATAGCATTATATCGAGCTTAGTGACACGTTTCATTGCTTGGTAACTTGCGAACGTTGATTCTGCACGATATGTTAAATTTGAATTAACCAATGTGAATGTCAGCATGCAAAAATATAACCTCATCTATCCATATAAATTGTCCAAGCAATGAACGTAGAAGCACATTTAGATTATTCTACACACCTAATCGTCTAAAAATAGAAATTATTTTAAAACGCATTATATCGCTAATTTTACATGATGGTGTGTTATTAATAATGTATTTATGTAAGTAAATTATGTACATATATAATAGGGTAGGCATATTTATTTTATCTCGTCAATAATTTATAAAAAAAGTATTAAACGTATTATATTAACCTAATATGTGTATTTAAATTAAGACAATTCGTATCATATAGTACGGAATATTGAAATGTACTTATTCTTATATTCAAAATTGTCTCTATTCAGCCCTTTTCACAGACATAGACATATAGCCGTAATGCCCGTCTAACGCAACTGGTTGCGACGTCGCTTGTTGCACAGAATGACCTCTGTCACTTTCACATTATATTTAATGGAAAGGGATAGATAGTATTTGTAGCGCAGCACAGTTGTGCTAGATAGAGGTACTGTTGTTAGCTTCGCTGTATGGTTGCGTTTCCAATAGAGCGCTAAAGTAGTTATAAAGCTATAGCTCGGGTTCAGTGCAATATTACACAAATTACGACGTAGAAATCATCACGAATATCAAACGAATTATTGATGGTTCGGATTGATTGACCAGCAGGGTTAGCGCTACTGGTCACGACTTAGTAGACACGTAGCAGTAAAGAACTCATAATATCAGTCAAGTGGCATAGAATCATGAAATTAGTTGTACTAGCCTTTAATACCGAATTAACATACACAACTGTACACAAAAATACCCGTTAGCTCAGTGGAAGCTATATTCCTAACCCCAACCCTAGCCTACCTAATCGTACATCAGACGTTTAATGTTTATATCTGCAACGTGTAATGTCCGTGGTACAGCACTTCTTACTCCCTATCGTACATTATTTCGCGGAGTTGCTCCGGACACCCATTATGCCAAGATTATGACACATTCTCGTTGAGTTTGAACATCTAGTATATATATCCAGAATTATTAATTTTAAACAGTACACGCTTTGGCCAAATCTGCCCGTTGAGTGACTACTTATGGATACGAATTCGTTTGCGAGACTGATCGCCAATATTGTACGAAAGCTAACTTAGCATTATTTTCAACATTGTATGAAACCTAACGTAGCTCGCAACACATTAGCTATAGCCTGATTCTAGTGAATTGTCTATAGAGATAGCACCCGAACGAACTCTAATCCCTCCACATATTCGACCCATGACCTAGAGCTTAATCGTTGAGCAGTTTTAAAGAATAAACAACATCCGAGTTTTATCTCTCATCTAGTATCAAGTGAGTAGGTACGTATATTCATAGAATAGTCTGTTGTAATACCCTTAGGTACTTTATAGTCCTTTTAATGAAACGAATTCAAAAATCTTTTATCAGGACACGTCTATACCCTGTCCTATATTTTAAATACATAGATTATTCTAATTGTCGAGTTTATTGAAATTATACATGTTTTATATATAACGTCTCTCGTGACTGGACGTTTAGGTTGACGTCCGAGCGTTTCAAATAATTATATTATAGCTCTAGTTAACTACTACATACTATTTTTCGAAAACGCTAGATTAAGTTAACCAAAAGTATGATGTTTTGCGAAGGCGCTTGTGCCGGCATCGAATGCCTCAGTAAGTGTATCAAACATTCTAATTAGTGTCCAAGTCGCAAGCACTGGTGAGGAAATATTTAAGAGGATGTGTCCCTATTTATACATGTTGTAACTTCGATAATAAGCCACGCCGCAGCTATGGGTGCGTGAGATTTACTACATGACAAACACAGTGTATGTGAATGTGAACTAGTGCTAAAATATATCTAACAACTAACTGGTTAGAATTAGCTTCCACCAAGGACCATTAAAACAAGAGGACTGTCATTCTCTCGTACCCCGACCGCAAGGGGATATCCAGGAAAAAACTAGACACTTCTCTTGACAATACTATTGAAAACATAAGTTAAAGTGGGACGTGTAGGGTTCCGCACTGAGAATCAATCCATCTATCAGCGCACACGTCCACTGCTGGACATCGGCCTCCATAAATCGCCACAGAGTGCGGTCCTGTGTGTACCGCATCCACTGACTCTCCCCTAAAGAAAACGCCATAATTAAGCGAACTAGTTCGACAGTTCCACAAGCACAAATGTTGCCAGAGTTAGGCCAGTGATATTTTGTCGATATAGTAAAAATAATGACTATGGATGTGACTTAATTTATAACCTAATAAATAAAGTACGGCGACGCAATACATTCTTGAATAGATTTAACGATTACACGTTTCATGAATTTATTTTGTCTTTTTAGACCTATCCTGATACGTGCAAACTATTATCGATATTTACCTATGACTATTTAATTTTTTGTGAGTCTGGCAACATTTTTATGTGTCAAACTAGTTCGCTTAATTATGGCGTTTCCACCGGCCTGTCCACTGCCACTTAAATCCTGCAAAGGGATTATGCAAGGTACTTTGATATTTAAAAAATCTTATCCCACAGTAGCACTAAATCGAAATATTTATATATATGACTAAATTTCAAGTTTATTTACCTGCTTTCAAATTGAGGAACTCTGTACCTCCGAACCCTTATTCCAGAATCACGAGAACACTACCCTATTCTGCAGGGATGCTGGAATAAAAAAAAACAGTACTGTCCTAGGCAAAAAAGACAGTAATGTTGTCATTTATACTACATACTTATTTCTAAATAGATTTATATTTTAACATTCTCGCTCTACTTCAAGTCTAGTGACCGTCAAGATGGCGTACACCGTAAAGATTCCCAGAATCTGATGCTGCCAATTAAATAGTACCGACGAAATACCTAGGTGAAAAAAATAGTACCTTTAAACTTTTCGAAATTTAGGGCCTGTTCACGGTGTACGCTACCGGGCGTCAAGCTGGCATACACCGCTTGTATCTCTGGAACGGCTTTGTTTTCGGAAACGCTTTATATTTCAAAAAATAGTACCCAAATAGTACCATACATTTTATTTCTCTAGCTATCGTAGAAGCCGAGATATTCCATGACTTACGGTATACAAAAGCTGGCGTATCCGGGAATTTCACATAGAAAGACTTTTCACGCTATGCACTATATCTTCGCTGTTCACTTTAGCTTGACGCCCGGTAGCGTACACCGTGAACAGGCCTTATATTTCAAAAAGTTTTAGGGTACTGTTCTTTCACTTGGGTGATTCGTCGGTACTATTTGGGTACTATTTATTGGCAACATCAGATTGATGATATCTTTACGGTGTACGCCATCTTGACGGTCACCAAGTCTAATGATTAAAGTGTGTAGTTAAACTTTTGAGGCCACTGTACAGTCGCCATCAGATATATCTGAGCTGTCAGTGTACTCATAAATATCTGAACACGGCTCTATTTTCATAGCATTAGAGCCGTGTTCAGATATTTATGAGTACACTGACAGCTCAGATATATCTGATGGCGACTGTACCTAGCACGTGTAATTTCTAAGCTCCATTTGTACGGACTCTACCTAACGCATATAATTTAAGATTCTTAGCAAATATACAATTTTAAATAACATTATAATTGTGATCTTCGTTCGTAGAAGTGGAGGTATATTAGGGTATCTAATGTTTTCGGTGATTTAGATTCGTTTAAGGTAAACGTCCTAGTATTTGACACGGTAATACCCAATAGTTGTCTGTCACCTCTATTTCTAATGTAATGACTTAAAATTTAGGATGGCAAGTACTGGGACCGTGTCGAGCACTTGGACGTCTACCTTATTTATAAATTATAGAAGAGAGGGCAAAGCTGATCTAATTATTTAGTTTGCTTTAATTCATTTTATAGGATCACTTATTAAAATAGATTTAAGCTCTAATACCCGACTACGCAACAGCAAAGAAGGGTTGTGTTTTTTGTATTTTTATTTCAGTTGTTATACAATCGTTTTTTTTTCTTTAGCACAGATTAGTTATAATGTGTTGATAAACCGTGTGCAGATTTTAATGTAAAGCAATATTTAGTGAGCCGCTAATGTAAGTATCTACTAATTGCCAAAGCAAATATAAAGGTATGTTGGGGCCAAGATATGAGTGTTTTGGACAAATTAAAGACACGGTTTACTTTTTTACGCGTCACTCATAGTCATAACATAAGCCAACCCCGGTTTGAAGGGAGCAATTGTGTATTGACGATTCAATAGTGCGAGGGCAAATAAGACTTAGTCGATATCGAAAAATAAGTTTGATCTACCAATGTTATGTAACGTCTAAACTATCATGATCTTGCTGTTTCTTTGTACGGAAATTCGATAGAAGAGTGATTAACGTCGTAACTCTGGAACAATTTTGCTCATCTATGAATTTAAGAATTCTATTAGTCTAATAACTTCACGTTAAACTCCTACCTTCAACAACTTGAATAGCTATATTATCGTTAAAATTTGAGTTGATATTTGATTAATCACTAACAGTCGATGCATTTTTGCTCCCGTCATGCTCATAGGGCATTCTTTATTTCGCCGTTTGAGATCGGACGTCCATGAGGTTATTATGGAATATGCTCCAAATTCAACTCTATTCACTTACACCCGGATTCGGTCCTACCCCAACATTGCCTTATATTTGCGGAAGTATTTTAATTGATTTCTTTAAATCAATGCTTTACACGTTCGCAGTTTCATTTCATTTTAACAATTATGTATAATTTTTTGTATCAATACGCATATAGGTATATATATGAGCGACCGTGACTGTAAATACAAAGTACGAGGTGAAATATTTTACGTGATACAAGATAATTAAACCTCAATCTATCCATGATTTTGAACAACTTTTACTATGAGGTCAACTTTGTAAATGAAAAAAAAAATACAACTCTCTCGTACATTTACGTCTCCCTATTCATGACCTTTTCTATGAAATAGTATTTTTTTCTTTTGCATTTACAAAGTTGACCCCATAGTAAAGGTTGTTCAAAATCATGGACAGATTGAAGTTTAATTATCTTGTATAATATAAAAGATTTCACCTTGTACACCGCTGGACTAAGAACGCGTTAAACGTAACTATTTAGTAACTTTGCTCCTCTAAATTTGTATGGGTTTTATGTCAAGCTGATATGTATATTCCGCCCATTTGTTGAATCATAAACGCCTGCATGTAACTACTACATTGAATTAAATCTAAACGATCAGATTCAATGAAGTATTGATTATTAAAATTATAAAAAAGCATTGTTTTTCTCTTTTATTATATTAGGGTACTAATAGCCTTAATTAAATAAAATATTCGTTAGATGCATCATCTGGAATAAATTTTAATTCTCTAAATGTTAAAGTGATTATATTGAGAATACTGTCTTTAAAGGAAATGTCGTTTTAGAGATTGCATGTTATAAATAAATAAATTATTTGAAACTAGTCTTTTATTTTGAATTTGTTCGTATTGGCATCCTAATTATAATATAACAAAAATATAGTAATGGTATATTATTGTTGTTTTTGGTATGTTCGACCGTTGGTTCATGTTTAAAATAAAAAGAAAGCCCCTCTATCTTATCTTCTGTACCTTTAAATTATTATCCTATGAATAAACAAGTGTTTCTAAAAACTAAGTGTATAATATGTAGTCGCATTTGCTAAGCAATTTTTAAAATATATTGTAGGCATGAATGTACAAATGCCTAATGGTTATAGCAATGTACTGTTCTATACTCCGTTTTTTTTAGATGTGAAAATTTAGTAAACAAAGTTGACAGCTGTCAACTTGAGGTATTTTGTCAGGTACATTGTGTGGTGACATTGTGCAATTAATTTCATTTGATTGTGAATACTTGATTTTTATGTACGTTTGCAATTTACATAATTAACAAATGGAGAAAAAAACTCATTTCTTTTATTTTACTTACATTAGTCTAAAGCAAAAATTAGATTAATTTTTTGCCTATTATTTTAGTCATTTGTAGAAATGTTGCACAATAAAATACCCAAAGAGGCAGAGGTTTTGAAGCAATGGTCAGGTTTTTAAACGTCGTTGTCGTTATGATCAGTTTTGCAACACAGTTGCGTATAAAAAGTAATATATATCTTTAGAACTTCTGTTTTTGTATTTATTTTGTGATTTATCAAAGTAAAAAGTGTGTGTGTGTAATAGCTGCGTTGCGCGCATAAGAATAATTAAATTATAGCCACTTTACGAGCACGTATGTCGAAAATCTTTTTTAAGTATACATTATATTACTATGCCTTGGCTTGGCCTACTAAGTGGGTACTTTAGGCTTAAAACTAATGAATTAATTTCGGACAAAGAAAACGACATAATAAATATCATGTACTTTTAAATTGTTCATTGATAATTACAAATGTTGACGACCACTGATTCTTTTGTTTACCAAATTTTCACATCTAAAAAAACTGAGTTATATGTGAACTAGCCCATATGGCCATTGACCGCACTATGTGGAGGGACATTATAGTTGGTCACGATCCTCAGTAATGAATGACGGAACGCCACGAAAGAAGAGAAGATATGAACTTAATACAACAGTGGATGGTTTCGCTGTTAATAAAAGGCATTTAGTATCGTAATTTCATAAGTCATAAATGTACAGGTTGTCCCAAGACTGCGTTATGAAGCGAAAGTGCCTCAAATATTGTAGATAAGATATTTTGCTGAAATGAAACTTTATTTTGTGATTTTAAAAATAATTGGACGTGCATACAAAGATTTTTGAAAAATCTCTTGCCGTAACCAGGAATCAAACCCACCAAATATAAAAAAAAAACAATTATTAATTTTACTATGCTAATCGAAAGGTAAAGGTAAAAAATTAGAATTATTTTTTCTAATTAACACAGCAACAAAAGGAAGACCATGAAATTTGACATTTAAATTTTAATTATTAGGTATTGCATGGTATCGTATGCGATTTTTTCAGAAATGTTTGAGTGCAGTTCAAATTACTTTTTAAAATAAAATAAGGTCTCCTTTCAGCAAAATGTCCTATCTACCTACAATATTAGAGATACTTTCCCTTCATGTCGCTTAGTCTTGGGACACCCTGTATAAATTACTTCTTAGTCTCAAAATATTCAGTTGCTGTTGAGGTAAAAAACGTAATTTTAGAAAATGAAATCGACTTCACGAAAAGAAGTAGGTAATAAAAGTTTAATTTTTTTTAAATGTAAACTAAATATGCTAATTCCTTTTTTGAAATTGAATAATAAAAATAAATTACTTTTTATTTCTTCATTTTCGTAATTTCAGTACCTAGTAATTGACTTACGATGTTAGGTACACGTTTTCCTAGTGACTGATACACACAACTCTCGATCTCAAAAACTACTGAACCGATTTTGATGAAACTTTCGTAGTTCCCTTAGTTAGACTATAACTATACCAAGTAAAAAAAATGCAATCCTACTTATAGTTGTTGAGATATGAGACCGGACAAACATGCATACACTTACTAAATTTTGGAAACACATTTGGAAGCTGGTATAGAGGAACATAACTAGTATAAAAACTGCAATTCTGACAGTATTACAAATAGGGATGTAACGATACCGATATATCGGCCGATATAGTATTGAGGTAAGGGTAATATTGGAAAGGGGGGCCGGTTTTGGGATTTTTTCATCAAACATTTTTTGCTCTTCTTAGGCTTAAATCCGATTGAATCGTGTAGATTACGCTAAAATAAGGATTTAGGATTTTGTTTCATCAACTTTTCTCCGACCAATGTTTACATCAGGTTAGGTCGCGTCGCGCAGTGCAGATGGCGGTGTCGACGGTAAAAAGTTTGTAACGCGTTACCTCTTACCGTGGAATGACCTAACTGATGTTGGTTTGAATTTGATATAGGGTGTGGAAATTTGCTTAAAACACGTGAAATATTTCACAATTTGACCACCAGGGGCCCGTTTCACGAAGCTACAAGTTACAAATTACAAGCGGAAGTCTCTTCAATACCTTTTGATAGAAAGAGACTTCCGCTTGTAATTTGTAACTTGTAGCTTCGTCAAACGGGCCCCAGGAAATTCAATTACTCGTAGCCAAACCAGTTTGGCAGATCAGTTGGACCACGACGAGAAAGGGAATAAATGAAATTAATAAAAATCAAATTGACCAATTATACAACAAAGTATCATTTATTTTTCATACTTAACATCTCTTTCATATTAATAATAACATATTGAAATATTACAACTCTAAATATTTATCGTGAAATTATTAGTCATTCCATGCTATACAAAATATTTCAATAGGCGCATGCTTTATCATAATTTATACTCGTATTATCTATTTGAAATTAAACCTAATAACGATTCTAAAGGGCTAAATTTATCACAAGAATCTAATTTGTGCTTCATAAGTATGTTCTCTTGATGTTCTATACCTATTAAATTAATGTTATCTACCTATATCAGGTATAACTATGTATATTAAACACGTTGTATAAGTATATTTGTATATGTATATCCGTGACAGTGGATTCAAGGCTCGTATTATTGCAAGGGCATACGCATATATGCCAGATTTTTAATAATTGTATATTTATAAATACGATTAGCAGCAATTAATATTAAAGACGTGAGAATAACTAAACTAAATCGTGTACAATATGTGGCCTTACAATACAATATGGTCGACATCTACTCTGCGGTTAGCCAAGGGTACTGAGTCCAGCCTGCGGTCAAGCGCGGCCGCTGTCGGCGGCGACGTTTGCGGACACCTCGCTTAACTAACTCGCTTCTGAGCAATATCTATGTAATGGAAATGTTAGAAATAATGATATGTGATTATTTGTATATAATTAAACTATTAAACAACAAAATAACAATTAATGTTAAATATCATGTAATATTCGTAAAAATATTCTCTTCAATAAAATGTATAATATCTTTCATTAAATGTGGTCCTTGGTAACGCACTACCACTATCACTTAAATATCCGCCATGTCCAGACCTCGTGTTATGACATATGTACTTACATATGCCTTCCAATTTGCATGGCCACAAGTGTTATTTTTACATTTGCGTTTAAATTTCTTTTACTTGATTTCAAATAATTCAAATATAAAAATCGGCAGTTTCAATCAGCAATAATCGCAAAAGGTAAACGAGCAACATCCGATCGTAATACGTGTAAAATCTACCTTATGCACAAAAGGCATTAAATACTGACATAGAGTGTGGCCGTCGGGACTATCACTTTAGTGCGCTCATATAATAGTATGAGATTATTTATACTAGGCAAGTTCCCCGGCCCGCCCACACGGAGCCACGGGGAGCCGATCACATCGCGTATAAGTAGTTTCACGAGAGTTGAGGCCACGCACACAACAACATATCATGTAATGACAGCGAGGTTTTGATAACTGTTCTTTTTTGGTGCCGATAGCAAGTTCAACAGTGAAATGCAAGATAGATCAAAAAGTTTCTTTAAACTATAGCCTTGTGTTTATTCACTCACTCATACACTTCATTCATTCACTTTTTTTGCAATGAGTACTTCATGTAGCTGTGTATGTAATCATTCACCTCAACTCCCGTGGAACTACCTATAGCTGTCGTCGCTGAGGTCGCTTAGGCACATGGAGTGGTGACGGAGGTCGTGGCGGGCGGGCGCGACTCGTCCGCGCCCCGATGTTATTCGTTCAGGATGCAGGTGCGCATCAGGGCGTCGGTCACCGAGTACGGGTCGCAGTTGGACGCCGGTCGCCGGTCCTCCAGATAGCCCTTCTTTTCCTCCGCGACCGCGCGCGGTATCCGGATACTGCTGGCGCGGCTGGCCACACCTGTCGACGAACAACATAAACCTACATCAATCTCCGCATCACATTGAGTGCTTTAAAATCGCGATTAAACAAGCTTACTGCGATTGGCCTGGTGCTTTAAAAGTCATCGTTTATCAATATTTAAACGTTCGGTCACCTGTAGCAATCAATAAAGTGGTACAACTTACCGGCGCTGAAGTCGTTAATACTGGCGGTTTCGTGGAGGCCGGTCAACCTTCTCTCGTTGTCCTTTCCTCCGCGGGGGTCGTACACCTTGATGTGCTTCATGTGTACTTTCGACAGCTTGTCTATTGCCTTCTCGATTTCGCTGAAAATACAATATACATATATCAACATGCTACGGAAATCTTTATTTGCCAGCCAAAGCAACATTTGTCTTTTTCAAAATTCCAAAGAGACATCGACCAATCCATAAGAGTTGTTAAACCTTTATGGATTGGTCGATGTCCTGTGTCAAGTACCTACGTAAATTCATTTAAACAAACTTACATAATGCCGTTCTCCTCTCTCATCTTTTTAGTTGAGAAGTTGGTATGTGCCCCGGAACCGTTCCAGTCCTGCACAGGCTTGGGGTCAAAAGTGACGATGACGCCGTATTCCTCGGCTAGTCTGTGCAGTATGTACCGCGCGACCCACAGGTCGTCTGCGGCGCTCACTCCCACGGACGGCCCAACTTGGAACTCCCATTGCGAAGGCATCACCTCGGCGTTGGTGCCAGAGATAGGTACGCCAGCATAGATGCAGCATCTAAAAGAGCACGCAGGATACGTAATGATCAATAAAGGTCATGATGGACACAGTTATTTCACTATAAGTAATTGAGTGTTATTAGATCTGATATAGATAGTCAAAAAATTGTAATGTACAGTAGGAAAGTACCGGTAATGTGAATCGACGAGATCTCTGGCGAATACTTTGTTGGCGCCAACACCGCAGTAGTAGGGGCCCTGCGGTGGGGGGAAACCGCCCGGCGGCCAGCCGAAGGGTCTGAGATCGGCGTCGAGGAGAATGTACTCCTGCTCGATGCCGAACCAAGGCTCCTCGTCTTTGCATTTGTCCGCGGCCTCTTGGCACCTGACGCGGTGATTGGTCTCGGTGGGTTCCATGTTGTGCTTGAAGGTATCGCACATGACCAGCACGTGGTTGCCGCGACGGAACGGGTCCTTGTAGAGCGCGCGCGGCACCAGGAATGTGTCAGAGTTGTGCCCGTCAGACTGTCCAGTTGAGCTACCATCGAAATTCCAGATGGGCAGATCTGCAAATGAAATTCTAAGTAGAAATCAGCCCAACATTTTGCAAGAATGGTAAGTATCAATTAATATACTTAAGTCGACATATCGTCGCACCCAAGGTAAACTCACGAATCTAAGTACCACTTTGAGAGATTCGCAAAAACGATCGTATAATATGTATAGGTTTAGGTCTAAAATCCAACTTCACCAATATTGCACATTCGCAAGTTTACTATGGGTGCGACGATATTATTATATTATCTGTATCTAGCATGTTTTTTTTTAATAATACTTAATGGACTTTTATTTGTAAAGGAATCCGTATAGAAACAGTATTGATATTTTAATCAATTTGATCACCGTACTATCTATTAGATAGATAGTACGGTGTTGTTAAACTATTTATCTTCTTATGCACTGTTTTTTTTTAATTTCCGTTAACTTGGAAGGCACATTCTTCAGACCTAATTAAGTTAATTTCTCCAAGAAGCTAATGTTGTAACTCATACCGTTTTTAAAATAATCATAATCTTAATGTAATGACCAACCAGAATAAATGAGCTGTCATAATTCCATCACTGTCATAGTTGACTTTAACTTTTGACTAACTCAAAAGTGCCTTTTAAAATGGTCATCAACTCAATATTAATTTATTTTGTATGAAAAGTAGAAAATATCATTTTTCGAATTTAACGAGAAGCGATATACCAGGAAGCTTCTGTTGACGTACGAACGAAGCAACGTGTCGAATTTAACGGAAATAAAAAAAAACACGGTGTATATAATATATATATATACATAAAACAATCGGGTTAGTTACACCATTTATAACTCGAGAACGGGTGGACCGATTTTTATGATCTTTAATTTATTGGGTTTGTCTCTGCCCCGAATAACAAAATCTGATGCGGAACGAAGTTCGCCGTGACAGCTAAAGTAAACGCCATAATTAGGCGAACTAGTTTGACAGTTCCACAAGCACAAATGTTGCCAGGGTTAGGCCAGTGATGTTTTGTTGATATAATAAAAATAAAGACTATGACTTGATTTATAAGTTTATAACCTAATAAACAAAGTAAGGGGACACAATACATTCTTGAAAAAAATTAAGGATTTACACGTTCATGAATTTATTTTGTATTTTTAGACCCATCCTGATGCGTGCAAATTATTGTCGATAGCATTTTATCGTTATTTACCTATGACTATTTAATTTTCTGTAAATCAGGCAACATTTTTATGTGTCAAACTAGTTCGCCTAATTATGGCGTTTACTTTAGTATTAAATAAATACGGAAGTGATCGGTCATTACTCGATTTATTTTAATGATAATACCTAGAGCGTCGAGATCCGTAAAATATGAATATACTTATGGGAGATCATAGGCTGATTTGATTCATTAAGCCAGGGTAAAAAAATCTAGTTACTTAATTAAGTCGAGGGTATTTACAGTTACACATTATTTAGATGTTCATATATTTGACTACATACCGCGTGTACCTTTAACTAAATACGAATGGAATCTACAAATTAGAACTTGCAACATAGTACAACTGTACGAAGTCCTTAATGTGATTCTACTTACAGCTAACTAACCATCCGTCTACGAGTGCGAAGCACGCTCAATATTAAACAGAGTGAATGAAACCTTTGAAGTTCTCATCAAAGCTATCCCTATTCTCCCGTTCACGCAACTTGCAACGGACTTGAAACACGTTTTCCAAATCTCTTGGCAAACAGTATGGTAGATATCTCATTGCGTTTCTCCAAGATAAATTGCTAACATTTTTCATTTCGTAGTTACTGTTCATTTCTTGTAATGTTCTGGTCAGCATATCAACTGAGCAAAAATTAATAATTATCACAAAATGTATGTCGCTTAAAATAATTGTAAAATTCATTTACATGGGTCAATTGCAGAAAAATTTTACCTTTTACTTTTTTTGTCTGATCATCATGTGTCTTATACCATTTTACTCAGAATCACGAGCACTTTTCATTTATGTAATAAAAAAAGTAGTGCAAAGTGTCCCAACTTTATATAGGGGAAAATCGTAACGAAACTGAGATTTAATTTTATTCTCAGTTTCGTTACGATATTCCTCTATATTTAGTTTGGGCGTAACGAAACTGAGAAATTCAAAATTTGTACGGAAAAGTTAGGACATTTTGCAATACAAATGAAATTTTTTTTGCAATAAATGAAAAGTGCTCGTGATTCTGAGTAAAATGGTATAAGACACATGATGATCAGACAAAAAAAGTAAAAGGTAATTTTTTTCTGCAATTGACCCAAATACGTGGTTGATAGTCTATACCTGACGCGGGACGCACAGAGGCGGTTATTTAAATAATAGGTATCTATCTACCTGACAGGTTGCATGTCGTAAGATAATAATCTCCTACTTATAATTTTTTTTTCTGACTTTCAGTACCAAGCCTCCCAATTCCAAAAAGAATGCGACAATCCAGATGTAAACATTAAATAAATTAAAGCAGCTTTTTCACCTTACAATTAAATAGGTACCTATTAACAGTATAGTATAACAAGTACAAGAATATTATTGCCTTTTACGTAGGTATATGAATATTTATCACAATTATTTATTTCAGAGACATACTGGGACGATAAATGCTGGGGTGCAATCGAGATTATCTTTCCAGCCTTTTAGGCCGATTCCACGCCGTACTGGCTACCTATTTGTAATTTTATCGTGGATAATCAATAAAATGAAGTGCATTGCAGTGGTCTATATAAATATAGGTAGATTATATGCATACGTGTACAAGTTGGTAGAAGTACAGTAAAGTACATAGGCTGTATCGAAAATTAAATGCGAGAAACGTACGTTTACAGGGTATATTTTATGCAATTACAATCCATCGCGCATGTCAATTAAACCCAAACTGGGTACTTGGTACTTCACAGTAAATCAACTGTCGCATAACATAACTCTTACGTTAATTTAGCTACTAGCAGCTAGCAGGCAAATTTAATATGTCGGTCAGGTATATTACTCCGTAGTCAGTTATAATAATTTATACAATGTTGTTGTTTGTTTACTAACGATCCGATCCGAGTCGTTGAAGGCCAAACAATTAACACCGGGTGTACTAATTACAATTGTTAATGAGGATGTAATACAGCTAGTTGTATCATAACATGAGATGTGTCGTAGGCCATTAAAATTAGATGCTTTTCAAAATAAGTCCAGTATTCAGTAAGCCACACGTGTATTCGTTATGCAACTGACGCATTGCTTAAATAGGTTTGTCAAAATGTTGTCAAACCAGTTAGTTGAAAGCAGTACGCGGCAGTCGCTGTACTAACCTTTTGGTGATTTAGGTATGAAGTTCAAGGTGCGGTCTTTACACCGGAGGTGCTCGCCCGTGCCGTCTATCCAGATGTAGGTGGCCAAGATCTTGTCGGCCGGAAGAGGCAGGTCCTTATACCGGTTCAACAGGGTCTTGGACAGGACCGCGTTGGGAGAGTTGGTAAGCACCGGCCCGGACATTATCTTGGGGTTATCTGTCGAAACAAAATCAATTAGTACTCCATACATTATTGTCACTGAAATAAGCCTAAATCGTCATTCATTAAATTAGTCATAATCATAACAGGCGGTCGATAGGTATAGGTAGTTTCACGAGAGTTGAAGCCACGCACACAACAACATGTTATGTAATGACAGCGGGATTTTGAAATTACTGTTCTTTTTTCGTATCGATAGCAGGTTCAACAGTGAATTGCATTGTGTTTATTTACTCATTCATTCATTTCATTCATTCACTTTTTTTGCAATGAGTAGGTACCTCAACTCTCGTGAAACTACCTATAAGAGGGTTAGAGATTGTCCTGATGAATTTATCAATACCAAACGTGTCCAAAATAATAAACTATAATCCTTATTAATTACTATCACTTAAGACATTATCTGTCATAATGTTCGGCGATGATAAAAGAAACAAAAGATTACGGTTATTTAATAAATTTTGATTTAGATTACGATATGCAATTTATGAACATGAACAACTATAATTTTGATGAATGACATTGACGTTTGCAAATATTATGAGACATTAAAATATGTAAACCTAAGGATCTAAAAAGGTCTAATACACTTAATTTACTTTTAACAAAATAACGATTAAAAATATGGCTCCATATCTTCATAAAATCATAAACAAAAGTTAAAAATATATTACATTATAACATAATATTTTACAAATATATATATATATGGTAACCATACATTTCAAATTTAAATTAAAATCATCGTGTTACATCAAATATGTACTACCTAATTAAATTCATTACATTATGCAAATTAGTTACCTTCTATTTTGCCGTCTCCCATTTTTCTATCCTTTTGCTGTCCCAAACAAACCTGTAACAAATAATAGAGTTCAAATGACGATCGTATTAAAAATAAAACGTAATTTATCTGTACAGTCAACTGTTAAAATATAAGTGTATTTCGAAATTATAATGATTTAATCGCACCGGCCAGCGGCACCTAGGTAGGTACCTAGTTATTAAATAGAATGACATGTTAAGAAACCAGACCAACCGAGAGAGATGAAAAGACCCAGACCTTTTCGTTAACGTTATAAATACCTGCTTACATAACATTTACACTCATAGTATAAAATGTGAATTTAATTACTTTGCTCTTATAACTTGTTACTACGCTGATTGGAGCAAAGCAAACAAAATAAGCCTACTTACCTAATATTTTGTCAACAGTTCAACCGCAATAAAGCTATGTTAATTGCGTTGCGAGCATCATTTTACATTATATATTTATATACTCGTATATTAATACCTTGACATTTTGAAACTACGCATAGGCATGTTTATAAAACCCACCAAACCAGTGATCAGCTGAGGCCACATAGTAAATTCTTCTACCTATATATTGTTCCATAAAACGTTCAATAATTCTTGGAAATCATTATGTAACATTGAATTGTAATTTTATTAGTGTCGTATTAGAATCGATCAACATGTTAATAGATAATGTATTGTAAGTAGGTGTAATTGTTGATTGATTTTGATACGCGACCTGCCTTAGGTTAAAATCGGGAACTATTCTAAGAGCTGCCAAAGCAGCATTCAATGCCAAGTAATTTAGATACTCTTTATAGGTATTCGGTTTTTTTTCAGTCAGTGTCAGAATGCGTACTTATAAGTATGTTAGGGCCATCCCATAAACCCATCTGTTCATAAAGTGGCTTTTATAGACTTCGCCTAATGGCTTGGGCTGTGCAATACCGGGCTGTGTATTGTAATAATCAACGTAGTCCACTAGTATAATAAAGTACATTATCCTATTCTATTCTGTACGTATCTACAATTACCTGTTATGCATAATTTTAAATAAACGAACCCTTGACACAGCGCGGCGGTGAAATCACGAAATCGATTGGCACTTTGCCCTAAGTATATGGTTGTGAGAACTCTCGTGGAACAAGAGCCAAAACGCCACAAAGCCATTTTCATCACAACTCGCAACACAGCACCACTGTTGACACGACTTGAGCTAAACTAGAATTTAATACCAATAGAAACTTGCTTTATTTAATCATATTATATTGATTTTGGAAAAAGAAACATTAATATCTCAATATACCTACCCTACCAAGTTCGCAACAGATTTATTATTATCAGTTATCAGTTCGTTTATTGCTCTCATAGGTTTACATATAGGTCTTACATTTCTAATAGGTCAGCTATGAAACCCTGCAGGGCACTGCAACATGTAATTTATACATTCTTTTAATTAATGATATACTACTAATTAAGTACATATTTAAGCCTAGTTCAGATTCAGAAAAACTAGTACCTATATGTATATGTATAATAAATAAATTATATAATATTTAAAATAATCGACTTTAAATTTAGGTACATTTAGTTAACAAATGCAACAGTTATAATATAATCCCTTTAGGTGGGCCTATAATGTTTAAATTGTGTTTAAAGAGTTCCCTCGATTTCTCCAAAATCGTATCCTCAGATCCCGAGCCCTTTTAAACAAAAATAGTACATTGTGCACCGAGGGTAGTAAGGAGGGTATTACTAACGAGAGTCTATTAGGCTTTTAATGACTCGAGTTTGAGTCATTAAAAGCCTAATAGAGATAGATAATAGTGCGCGAGTCCGATTCGCACTTGACCGGTTTTATTTTATTTTAAGTAGGTTATAAAATGCAGTGTTATGTTGAAAAAGTGCATTTGATTTCTGCTTTGAAATTTACTGAAAATCTAGTAGGTAACCAACCGTCCCGAAATCAAACCTTTGGATGTACCTAATAAGGCCAAGACCATTCAAGTGGCAGACGGACATAGATAAACTCAAATTCAAGATAGAACTTGGACGTTAAAAACCAGCACGCGTCTCTGATTAGCAAGTGGAGATATTTGTTATCGTAAAATGGTGTTATACCGGGTTGCACTGGTTAACGGCTGGTCTGTTAGCAGATTACATTACTGCCTAAGTGCTAAATCATGCATACATACATCGGAGGGTATCGGTATATGGTTCACAGCAGATACATATATCGTGAAGGAGATCTTATTTTTAATTTAAACCGACTTCTGAAAGGACGGTTTTAAATTCTATTGTATTTTTTTGTGTGTAGTTCAGTGTTAGTCCCTTTGCTGGTCAGGATCTGATGATGGGAAACGAGGGAACCTCTCGAATATTATAGGCTTATATACTAAAGACAGTGTTTTGGGGATTTGATATAGTAACTCGTGCATTTGTTGTTCAATAGGTATATTTGCCATCGCGTTATTATAAAAAAAAATGTATTATCTCGAAATTGTCTGATCTGAGCTCCACGTTTCTCCGTTAGATCTAAAAACCAAGCAGTTTTGCAATGGGAATGATCATTACAAACCCTTCCTGCTGGGGTATCGGGGGTCACGCCAGACTAAGGATAGTATTCATATTACCAAGGACCATTAAAACAAGAGGACTGTCATTCTCCATACAAAAAGCTTTTCCCCGAATTTACAACGCCATCTATGTATAAGCTTGGTATAAGAATTATATTATTTACAATTATTCAACTTTGCAAACGTGACACAGTATTTAAATGTTAGAATTTATTTATTATTAGCTGTTTACGAACTAATTGTTACTGTACTATGTTTCTTTGTTCAATTACAACATTGTTAAATGTTTAGTTTTTTAGCGCCATCTAGTTTTTGCCCGGAAATCCCCTAGCGGTCGGGTTACAATCCAAAGTATGGAGATGACAGTCTTCTTGTTTTAATGGTCCTTGATATTACATTATACATTCCGTGAATAGGGATTTTACCGCGCGGTGATCCCGCCCACGACTTTGTTATTGTTAATGCACGCCGATATCATCATTCATGGCTATACCCTTACCCTGTATTGTATACCCTTACCCAATGTTATATTTATGTAATTTATGATGTGCATCCTACTAGTTACAGTATAATTACCAGAGAGAAGTTTTTGTGGCAAAAACGTCAATTAACTAGGGACTTTCTTCCGATATAAAATTTATCGATAACTGTTTCCAATACTTATTACGAAGTGACATTTCATAATAGATATAAAGTTCACCGAATAAAATTGAAATTAACTAAAATGATAAAACTACCTATGTTATATAATGATAATATGTAATTTAAGTAATTCATAGGCATACTTATTAAGGAATTTAAAATTCAAATAATCATTAATTTAAACATCTAACATTTTATTATTAACAGGTTTCTTACACAAAAACTTCTTTTAATGCTATTCAAACGATTTTCGTACAAAGTAAACTGAAACCAAGAGTGCCTTGCAAGCCAATTTAGGTAAACTGTATGACGTTTATGACATTTTGTAGCATAATAGTACTAAAAAATTGTATAATAGGTATGCAAGTTGCATGTGCATGACTGTCATAAGAAATTACAAATATATCGATAAATTAATATCGTTGGAAAGTCCCTAGGACAATTTTATTCGTGCCACAAAAACTTCTATGTCTGATAATTACTTACCTTACCCAGGCGTACGTCACACTTACTATACCATACTTTTTTGAAACTATATTCTCATTATCCTAATCTGCGGTTAACCTCTCACTGGTATTGTATTCTTAAACAGCGTTAGCTCACTTTAAGGGATAAAATCTATAGGATTCAGCACATTTTTGTGACTCGTACGTGGGTATTGTTAGACAGTGCGAGTTCTGTACAAAGTACTAATACTTATTCTGTTACCTAATAAACCTCACATGGAGTAGACACCTGCTTAGCCGCGCATAGTTAAACACAACTCAATTGATTTCAATTCGCTACAGTTTCCGTGGCCGCAACGTGACTCCAATACAATAAATTAACATGGTTTAGAACGTAGCTACATACACACGCATGGCGCATAACAAAAGATCCGGATATGTGCTAGAGTGATTAGTAGCTATCTAGATAAGAGTACCATCGGCATTGTTTCATTACATCAAGTTGGCCCTGTAAAACTGTCAGTTTGCTGCTAATACGACGCATTTGTTGTCAACACGTGCTCATTTGTGTCAAGTCGGCGGATAATATTCACCCGTTACGTACAGTGTTCATAAACAAATCAGACCCTTTTCGAAACGTCTCGTCGCTCTTAATAAGTATGTACATATAAGGAATCGATGACGTGGAAACTCGACAGCTCTACCTACATACTCGTTCATTCGAATCCATAATTTATTATCGACTAGATTTTACCCATAACTCCGCTCGCCTTGTTTATTAGTTAGTAGAGTTATCAGCAAAAATATTAGTCACTTGGCAAAGGTCGCTACATGTAGTAAAACAAAAGATATATTAAGATGATTCGAGTCGGTAGGCTCACCATACAAATAAAATGAATGGGTCCTCATTCGCTTCCACTAGATCCATTAAGTTTGTATGAAGGACCGAGCGACTCGTTTCACCTTATAAAATATGTTGATTTACTTGTGTTTTTAATAAATATTTTTTTTTTTAGTTATAATGAAGTGCTTTTAGGTGGGTAGCAGTGGCGTGGCGTAAAAGATATGCTTGGGCAAGCCGGTGCAGATTTTGCGTAGATTTTAATTAAGAGTTTTAGAATAAGGTGCTCAAATGTCTGATATTAGGCAAGCCGGTAGTAATCGAGTTATTTGGACGCCACGCTACTGGTGGGTAGATATCCCTAGGTAAATAGTAGGCATATGTATTTATACCGACCTAAAAGGAGCTAATTGCCGTCTCCCAAACTCCGCTTTGCATATTTCTCATGAAAATTCCAAGCGAATTCCTCATGAACAAGTTTATACAATAAAGTAATTGTAGGTATATACTCGTATTCTATGTGGAGATATAAATACGGATTACCTATGATTATATTGAAGTTAGCGCTGATTCATCGACGGACAATTGTTTTGATTGAAGTGAATGTTCTATTGTCCTAAAAGGTTGACACGCTTTTATTGATTTCTTTTGTTCTTGTCTCTTTTTGTAGTCGGTATTTTATTTAAAACTGTCATGAATTATTATTGTGTAATGTTCTCGTGTGTAAGTGGCATAAAACGAACGGTATCGCAGTTACTTTAGTTTAGTGTGCCTTTTCCCATGTACCTTACCCCAATGACCTTAAGGTAGGTGCCAAAGTAAGTGTTTCTAGAGTGCTCGGAAAACATTTTACTTTAAAGGTCAAATGACTACTGATTCAATGTACAGTCAGCGTAAAATAGTCAGTAGCATCCAAAGCGGCATATACCTATATTGTAACACGCCTTTATTACTATGGGCCAGGGGTCACCACATGGCGGACCGCGGTTAGGACCCGGACCGCCGACCTTTTTTGTGCGGACCAGTAAGTAACCTTAACCGTAAGTTACCAAGAAATGGACCGCGATGATAATCTTATTTTGAAAACCGGAACCCTGAAGAAACTAATTAGTGACCCCTGCTATAGGCGCAAAGACGTTACGATAGGTGCTCGTGAGGAATCCAAAAGATTTTAACCACGCATTCCTGAGGTCATTAGGAGTAAAAAATGTTATATAACATAATGTCAAAATCGGCAAAAAAACACAAAATGTACAAAAAAAAACAATCAAAAAATATCATCGTATCAAGAAAAAAAAATTTTTTTGCCGGTTTTCACATTATGTTATACATATTACATTTTTTACTCCTAATGACAACCTCAGGAATGCGTGGTTAAAATCTTTTGGATTCCTCACGAGACACATTATATCGAGACCTTTAGACTCAAAGGGCGTAAACGCCATTAGAACCTGCGGCGTTTACGCCCTTTGAGCCTAGAGGTATCGATATGGCGCTTTGAATGCTACTGATTATTTGATAACGCTGAATTAATAATTTCAACGAAAATTATTTTCAACAAGATCGGATGAACCGTTTTTGAGTTATTGCCGATAAACTGCGCTTCTCAACAAAAGGACGTAATTGCTATGAAGATACGCTTTTTTGTTGTTGTTATTTTTTACATCGTATTTTTTACCTTATAGTTACGGGCGTTACGGCCACGTTACGGCTATGGAACCCTACACCAAAATAGTTATAGTTCTAAAATTTCCATTTCTGCTTTGGCTAGAATGAGTGGGTGCGAGGAAGGTTACTAGGAACGATGAATAACCCGTTTATTTTGATCGCGGAGACCAAGAACCTTGATGAATGTGAACTTGTAATAAATGACGAAGATGTGTTGGAAGTCAAGGACTTATCAGTACGTTGCACTTCGAGGTATGAGGGATACTTAACACTCGACGAAAATAACCCGAGAATACGAACCCGGTGGTAAGTTAAACGGGTCAGTGGAGGTAAGCTACTTCTAGAAGGCGATCATCCAACATTGACCTCAACTACCTCAAGGGATCTTGAAATATTTTAAGTTTATTGTGCATTTGTTTAAAAATGTAAGGTACTTGTATGGTTCTAGATAGATCATAGAAATATTCTCGTTACGAGCAGTGGCTTTTCTAGAACATAGAAATGCTATTGAGGTTGTACGTAAATATTGTTTAAAAAAATTATAAGTTGGTGGAGGTCTTCTTAAGAAACCACATGCCAGTAACTATATTAGGTTCTTGTAGTTAGACAGTTAGTTTAGCATTTACGGCTTCTTAAACTGGTGGCCCTGTATTTTATAGTGAAAGTATCGAATTAATCTCAGTTCTGTTCCGCATAGGAATAGGCGGATCTCACACTGCAGCGAAAATCGCGGCGACACGCGACTCAGCGATTTTCAACTTTGTATCGATCATCGATTTGTATAGAAAAATCGCGGGGTGGTGCACACTGGCGCGTAAATCGCGGCGACTCGCAACTACTATGCGCAGCTACACGGAAAAAATCGCGGCGACGGGCGATTTCAGTATGTTCTTCGCCATAGACAGAAGAAAAAAAAGGTTCTTTATAGTGCCAGCTTTAGGCTGACGTTTAATAATAACAGCTCTTAAATAGATGTTCAAAAATAAAATATTGATGATAGATGATATCAATACCCTTCCCGATTAGTATTAACAATATAGCATACCAAACTGCCATATAGTTAAATAAGTAGACTGAATTAAAATCATTTAAGTCTATTTTTGTAAAAAGATGCCATTTACGAAAATAAACAGATTAAATTAAAAAAAAAATATTTTTTTTTTTTAATACTTTCGTTTAATTTATTCACCGAT
The DNA here is from genome assembly GCA_947034925.1 of Eudemis profundana. Taxonomy (NCBI): domain Eukaryota; kingdom Metazoa; phylum Arthropoda; class Insecta; order Lepidoptera; family Tortricidae; genus Eudemis; species Eudemis profundana. Next base: position 38,259,048 of record OX344794.1, read on the forward strand.
GTTTTCTACTACATTTTACCTTAGAATAAAATTCAATGATTCAGTAATTAAAATTAGGTACAAATAAAATATAACTACTTATGAATCTAAACTTAACTAAAAATATATATCTATACTTAGTATAGGCCACTTTTACCTAGTTCAAGATCGTCCTTGTGCTAGTATTATATAAGTTTACACGACAAGACGGGAAGACTCAAAAAGGTATATCTGTTAAAAAAAGGGCCAAGTTCGGCACATAAGATGTGCAGGTGCCAGGTAGTGGGTTATAGCCGTTGGGTTTGCCGCTAAAAGATTCGTGTCCGAACGAGGAAAATGTTATAAACTGGAAATATTCAAAGTCAAGCATTTGCATGTAATCGAACTTTACCGTAGTTATTCTTATATTAGCGATTACACGTAATAATGGCCAAATAATATTATCACGACCGGTGTCCGATCACTCCAGCTAATTAAAACTTTGACTTTACAGCAGACACGCCTAAGTTGAATGTAATATCCGGTTTATTTATCAGTTATCTGACGTAGCACCACTACATTCTCGTCCGGATCAATCTAGTTACTTATAATAGGTATTAGTTAATAATGAGTTTTGAGCGCGACGGTATCGACATCGATATGATAACGATAAAACCCACGCTTCGCGGACCTGATGCCCGAGATAAACAAAGACCCCGATACAAAATCACAGCGATACTAATTGATTATATATATTATATATATATGATTACCAAAGATTATCGGTTACATCTAAGTCAAAGCGTAACGTACCTACCCAAAAATATCAATAGCGGTCGATGAAAAGCAAAGAAGCTCTTTGCTGTTGGTATTTTCGGGTCAAGATCAAGTGTTCGATGGTACTTATCTTTACGGACTTGACAATGATGACTTTAGTGCATTGTTACCGAACCCTAGCCTCGTATGAATTTTACTCTTATAGTGATAGTTAATTTAATAAATTGCATCAGATACTTAATTAAATCAAATCAGATTTAAAAGACACATACCATACCCTAATAATTAAAGACACTTTTTTTCACTTTAGGAATTTTAGTTTTTACTTAGAAATAGTTTAGGTTACTAGTTTTAGATTCGGTGTAGTATTAGCAGGTTTTCTATTGTTGTGGTTTTGAATATCTTATTACTTTACTTCATTATAAGTCCAAATATTTTTGCGATGTCCTAGCAGGACTCGTTATCAGACTAAGCGTCCTATTATTATGATCGACTTTCTTTGGGGAGATATGTCTTTAGCAGACTTTTGATTAAAACCTGAATGAACTCATAGTGTTAATGATTAACAACATGTTTGTAGCTAGTCAATCTTGGTTATCGTTACTGTACATTGATACGTTACTTAACGTTGTATTATATCGGAATGTAAATCCATTTCATATATTGATTGCTATCCGTTGAGTGGTTATTGTGAGTAAATTACTTCACGATGAGTCTTTTGACTACCAGAACATGTAGGTATCGAAATTTCTCTTTGATCGATTCGATACAGCACGAGTACAATAGGATCATCAACCTGTATATTTATAGTATTTTGTAATTAACTTTCAATTAGGTTTAATGTAAGTTGGAAATAAATCTTGTTCCCTATAGCAGTTTGATCTGTATAAGGTGATAAGAAATATGGATATAGTAGTAAGCGAGTCTATCGCAAGTGGCGACCGAGGAGAAATAAGCTCAGGCGATCATCTAAACTATTCATATTGTCTAAAAAGGGCCAGACGATAATATTTAAAACTGCTTAGTTATACTTTGTTACTTGTATACCTAATTTAAGTGGTTTGTCCTCAATTACTCACTAGGTGAGAAGAGTTATCCACATAATTTGTTACAGTTATATAGTTAGTCTCCTATGTGTCCATTAAAGTATGACCTACTTACAGCAAGTCATTATCCTGCAAATGGTCAGAAAATAATTCCTGCCATAGATATCGGTGAGTAAATTACCAACCCTCGAGGACTTTCCATTAATTACGATGACTGCAAGAAACGTGAAGTATTTTTGAAACATACCTATCTTAATTATTTCCTTATTAAGAGCCAGCTGGACGTGGACGTATAATTACGTATATTATTTTAATTTAAGAAAGTATGACATTGTATTCTCAGAATACCAGACAGGTAAATAAATACTACTTCTGGTTCTAAAATTGAATTAGGTACCTACGTCGGTAAAAATGAAATAAGATGTGAATATTGATATCGGTTTATTGAGTGATTGCTGTAAGGGCCTCCGAGTCGATAGAGATAGAAAAGTAGGGCAATTTACTGAAAATAGATTACGTATAATGTTCCGTCTGACCGTATCGAATAGACTTTGTTTACAGTTGATAAGTAAGTATACGCTTATCACTTATCACCAACACATAACGCTGTTTACTGATCGCGGCTGACACACAACGCTTAGATACATTATAGCTTGGCAACTTCGTTGGTGACACTCACATGTGTGCTTTTTGTTATGTGGAGCCGTAACTACTCACACAAGTTACCGCCTACACGAACGGGGGCCTCCGGAGGCTGCCTCCGTCGGTCGTCGTTCGTGTTGACGGTAACTTGTGTGAGTAGTTACGGCTGCACATAACAAAAAGCACACATGTGAGTGTCACCAACGAAGTTGCCAAACTATAATTATGATGGCACATAATACTGCGCTCTCTGTTAATACCAATATACTTACTCCTATTCTACAGTCAAGTCCAATATGGATTCATTTTGTTACTTATGTCTGGGAAGTAACACTCAATTCGATAAATACATATTTTTATATTTGACTGTACAACCTAATGTTTCGAATACCTAACTCTGTCATTAGGTACCATTAGTGAGTAACCATGTATTATTTAACCAGGAAATAACTTTACAGAAACAACTTAAAGTAGTTGAGAGCTGAGATAAAAGCACGTTATATGTAGGTATATATCGCCGAGATGAAACTCTAACTCTATATTGATTGAGTTAGCATGAAATGTCAATGTCACTAGTATGGATTGTTGTATTGTTATTCATGCATAGTCCAATTGAATAGTGCACTATACATTAATAACATAAATACAACATAATACATTTAAACGAAAAACTACACGTGGATTAGAGCTGGCGGTGAATTGGGTTAACGACAGGAATTTATAAATTCTATAAATAGTCGAAAACGTTTGATTGGGAATGTTTTGGCCACGAATGAACCAGACGGCACGCGCACGTGTGGTGACCGATGCACCGCTTCATATTTGTGTTCTGGTACAAAATAAACAAAGAAATAGAAGTATACTGAACTCTAACCGTCCTTATCACGGCGCGGGCGCGTGTATCACTCCCGATTAATGAACTTAGCTCCGACATGAATAATTAGGTAAGTATGTATACTTTACTTATCTAGTTTCGTGTGGATAGTTTTTTATAACACATGTGGTATAAAATGTGTATTATTTTGTAGTTTGATTCATTTTGTCTGCGTGAAATGACATGAGAATTCTAAAAAAAAAACAGATTTAACGTGCAGTTGGGTCTTTAAGGTCAGCGCCATCTATAAACATCATTTGAAACTTATTTAATGAGAGTTCTTATGTCATTTCACGCAAATGAAGTGTATCGCGCTAACATAATTGAAGGGTACACGGAAAGAACATGTCTAGTCTCCTAAGTGACTTTTTGAGTTATAGCGGTTTGAAAGTTAGTCTTCGGGAACAACTACTATGGCAGCCATCTCTTTAAAAGTGAATAATATATATATTATTTTAAGATATTCACCTGTAATCAAGTGGTAACTTATAGTTCATTGCGAGCTCTACATTTTGAGATTAAAATCTCATTTAAAAAAAAGTGATTATACAATTTCTTTCCGTGTACCCTTCAATTGATGTCTTGGAAGCAATGGTCTTCTTTATGTTTGTATGGAAAATCGACAGACTCGAATCAACCCTGTTGGTTCCTTTTTTGAGTAAATGAAATAAACGCAATTGCACTTTTATCACCGTGTCCTTGCATGCAAGCTACCGACGTACCGCAAACCTTGGTACCTATTACCTACTATCTAGGCTAGGAAAACAGATATATTTACTGGCGCGCAGTTTTTTTTTCCATTTTCCCTTTACCTATTTTCCATTTTCCTTATTCATCCAAACGACTTTACTCTCAAACGTGTATTTTCAAGATCATTACATTCATCCGTACCTACCTTACCTACTCCGTAGTAAGGACAGGCGAGCATTGATTCTAGGTTATTTCTGTTTTACCTACTTACAATTTCCGGTAAGTCGTATTCGTATACCTACTAGTTACTTTAAAAACGAAAACTTTTCTACAATGATCGTACAAAAAGAATCTGTATTAAATTTCGATAACCGCAGGTACCTACGTTATAAAATAAATATTCATCGTATTATTGTATCCGATGCTGGTGCCAGCACATTCAATAGTGCAATTCTGAAGAAAAAGGTAATAAGTAGGCATTAAAGTGCCTTTTCCTCTGCGCCTGCATGGCACTATAATAGTAGGCGTCATTGAACAGCGTTATCATCGTAAACGAAGAGAAATAAACAAACTAAATTAGTGCTCTGTTCGGGCACGCACTCAGAAACTCATGAAAATTATACCGAAGGTTATGAGTAAAACGAGCACGTCATCACACAATACCGCTGAAACTGACAATGCGCAACTAAGTTCTTTTTAGATATTATAATTTGTGTAACAAGCTCACTTTACAGTAAACTATTGTTTTCTTGACACTGCAATTAAAGTCACATTAGGTAAATGCGAGAAACTACTCATTAACTTAATTTAAAACGCAATTAGGACGATTGCCTACTCACACTAGATGACTTTCATGCTCTCATGCTCACTTTAGATACGCCAGTAGGTTGAAATGCAGCGTAAACGATAATTTACCTAACACTTAATCAAACCTCAGAACGGAGTGCCTAGTGCATGTTTTCTAGTACAAAAAGGCATTGAACGCGTTTTTCGTATGAATAACGTGAGCGGACGCGTTCGAGAAGTTTTTTCGCGTCGTACCTACCAACTTACATTCAAGGCTCTCATGATTGCATGTGTAATGCGCTGACCATTACGACAGTTATGGCAAATAAGCAGCTAAGTATGTAATTGATAAAATCGAATACAAATACCTACTTGCTCAGCCAAGCAACGTTTTCCACAAAACTGAACTAACTCAACATTCGAGGTTCTACTCGTACCAAGTCGGTACGACTAAGCTCCTTTATCAATCATCAATCCTTAAAAGTTATGTCAATAATTAAATCATTTAGTGTCACATAAATAAACAAAATGGAACTTGTCGGAACTCGGAAGACATCGTTTAATAGCATTTACGTATCACGAAAGTTATTATTATATTGCGGGCTGTTGACCCAGTCGGCATAATGAGTCAAGCAAAGACAAAGAGATAAACAACTTTTGAAATAAATAAGTAGGTAGGTATTCCATTATGACAAAGAAAGCATACATTAAAAACTCGTCAAATAATATAAAGGGCTACTCTGATCTAAAAATAAGTCAGAAAGCTTTCGTTTCAAAAATAATTTTAAAATGCTCTCTCTTGGCGTTACTTTATTCCTACAGTTTGCTATTATTGCACAGTCATCGGATCTACGTTTAGGTACATGCCAAATTTTAAGCCAAAATACCACCCTGAGTGGGTAAAAAGGGACTAGCAAGATTAGACTCGAACTAACAAACCCGCCTAGGTGCATTAATCGTACCTACTATTAGGGTAGTTCAAAGAGTGACTAAATGCAAAGTTAACAACGAAATGATGAGATAGAAGAGAGAAAAATCAAAGTTGGTTCGTTTGTCTCTTCCTTAGCAAAATAGGTACCATGTTTATTATTGAACTCGTAATTACGTAAAACCACCTTATATTATAGGTACCACCGTTTTTCCTTAATTTTTTTAAACAATTTATAGTGGTTAGTAATCACATAACAAATAGTTCATAAGTTACTGTAAAAAATGTATTTTTGAGGCAAGCTTATTGCCAACTGTCCTTTTTTGTATACCTACCTAATCGGAAACTGACGGAAAATGCACCCAAACACGGTGCGTTTATATGACCACCTCCCGTTTTCATCACCAGAACAGCTCGAGTACCATAATATTGCATTTGCATCACCGAAACTGAGCTAACATGTTAACAATCTACTGCCTAGGAATAAAGGAAGTGGTTTTAATTCAACCGTCAAGATTAGATCTAAACTAACATAAATAAAGACAATGCCAGTTAAATAACTGCATGTAAAAATTAGGACTTTTTGTCTAAAATTCATTGTTGAAATCGAATAGATTATTAATCTGCCTTTCAAAATAGCGTACCTAGTCCCGGTCAACGGTTCCTGATGTTTTTCACTATTACTTATCTGGGGGCACGGCAGTGCCCCCGCCAAGTCGAGCAAAACAAAGCCACAGCCGTACCATCCTTTTCTCGAAGCCATTCAGGCAATTTTCAGCCTCCCGTAATATTATACTGGCTAAAGCTAGAACCCTGAAATTTATGGGATATATTATATAGGGCACTATAAGACATATATATTCTCAATATCATTCAATTTGAACACGTAGTTTAAGAACTATTGCATGTCAAATTTCCTTAGTTTTGTCACTGATTCATTCACTGACTCACTGACTGACTGATGATCATCATAATGCTAAGGTACTTCTAGCAGACCTACAAGCTCCAAATTTTAAACATAGTTAGTTTTTAGCCTATCAAGTCCTTAAAAACCTAAATATGTTGTAATTTCAGTCACAACTGCACACATAAGTTTGTAATCCTATACAAATACATGCGATTACAAAGTTAGTTTTGTTTTTATTTAACCGTGGAGGAACACATTTTATAAATCTAATAATACTCAAGTCGGTGGAAATCGAGTTCTGTTGATACCCCCCCGGTACCTACTGACTTGGTTTAACTGTACATCTCAAAACTTTTTTGTTGTAGGCGAACTGCGTTGCGAGACTTGCATCTTTTTACATGTTTTTGGTGGGATTATATTAACAAAATGCCATAATTAAAGAATACTTAAACATACTAACCAGACAATGGCGGGTTGAAACGTAAACTAAAATTGAAAAGGAAATCCAGGAACGATACCTAAGTAAGTATGTATATGGGAATAAGAGTGGATAAAAGTTTAGGTACTTTTAAAAACCCATCAATGACAATTAAGAGTTTAACAATTTATATGGTTTGAATTAATTAAGAATTCAACGGTGAAAGCCTGCAATAAACCATGTCCTAAGCACTCACACCAACTCTTAGTTACCGAAAAAGGCTATTCCCATTAAATAATTAGATTTCCTTACTTCGCAAAGCAGTGTATGTATGTATTCTTACGAAATAATGCGAACATAATGTTATAGTTGTTAGTGGTGCATGCAGTTGGCGAGCCGTCGGGTCCGGATCGGGTGACGGGTGGCGGCATATACTTATTCCGCGGTTTAGTTTGTTGATGCAATTCGCGCTGCAGCGGTCTGGTGGCGAGAGGCGAGTGTGTCGGGCCTGCACGTGTTAAGGCCGCCGGGGAGTTTCCACACCCGATCTGCTACTCGCTACACCAATATATCGTCGGCCGTAGGCTGAATTAAGGTAAGGGACAAAACACGCAAAATGAGTTGAATATACAGTTTTGTTCAGAATTTTCCGCTCTTTCGAATGAAGTACATGAAAAAATTCTAGCTTGAAAAAAATGACCCTTACAGTACTGATTTTTGTGGGTCCAAAATCGAATCTGTCCCACAAAAACAATGTATCTGAAATAAATTATAATATAGCAACTTCAAATAGCGTAATTGCTGCCGCCTCCTGCCCTTTGAATAAAGTAAAGGTCTTCGGAATCAAGGAATTACCTTTACATGGTATATTTTTGAAGAAAACCTTATGTCACTCGCTTTACCCTAACGCCTTTTTCGTGTCATAAATCAATAACACCCATACCTTAACATGTATGCACAAGTTTTGAAATAAATGATCCTAACCCCATTTTACGTTATTATATTTTAAACAGTGCGTCCCTTACACTATTTTGATTCGAACGATATTTAGCTTATGTGCCCCTTACTCTAATTTGATTCGATTTACATTTCGGTTTCGTGTCCATTACACTAATTTACTAGTGAGAACGTAAACATTTATCCATGTTACCTTTATTTACAAACACATCTAACTTCATCACACAACGTTTGCCATCTCTTTCAATCCTACATCGTCGCTCTGTGTGCGAAAGAGAGGACGCAACAGCTGCGGGCGGGCATCTAAAAAATCGTTTATCAGTACGTGTTCACCTGTCGTTTGGTTAGAATTCTGTTTGTGTTTTTGACAATGATTAAGTGATAAACATGGAGAAACAAAACAATTTAAACCGGTTGCTCCGACGCAGAAAACAATTACTAGAATTAGTAAATAAGATAACACAGTAAGTACATAATTATTGATTCATTCTTACTAAAATCAAAGTTACATGTTTTAAGCTGTGTCTGTTTGGCTAATAATTATACATCGTGTTAGTAAATTATTGTCGTTAATTTAAGAGATATCGGTTTTTATATTATAGTAGTAATAAAATATATAAACATCGTACTATTTAGGTACGTCAAAACGCCGCGTCACTGGTAGTTATAGGTACTTAATACCTACGACCGACGATAGGTATACTCTATCAATGTTAACATTGATTATACTGCTTTATGCTAATATCGTAATATCTCAGATCAAAAGATGAGGAGAACGATGAGGCCACACCATCTAAGGCGAAATTAACACCTTCTCCGAAGAATAAAAGGTAAGTTTCACAAAGTAACTGCTCACTTATTGCGTTTATCGGTTCTACAGTCGAGTTCATAATTATCTGAGCAAAGAACGAATCAAAAATATCTGATCTAGTTCTTACGCTTCTGACAATAGGGTCTTGTTCAAATGTTTTTGGTCCAATCTTTGCTCAGATAATGATGAACTCGACTGTACTTTTACTGTAAATTTGATCGCTGTAGTAGTTTTTTGTGATATAATACATGTATATTATGTACTTAACATATCAAAATGATAACGAAAACCTATGTTTGAATGCAATCGCGCCGCTCTGCGTGCGCACTCGATGTGCCTACTGGTCTCAATTGTATGCGAGTTATAATATTGTTGATAATTAGGGTTCCGTACCAAAATGGTAAAAAAGGAACCTTTATGGTGCGACTCTGTCTGTCCGCCTGTCCGTCCGTCTGTCACAGCCAGATATTATCTCAGGAAGTACTGCTGCTATCGATATGAAATTTGGAGTTGTTTTAAAAGTAGCCTAACCTTACTAGACATAAAAAAATGTTGTACCTTTTTTAATTTTTTTTAAAGGGAGCCGTAATGGGAGGTCTAAAATGTCAAGTTGTGCTATTGTATCAAATGAAAGGGCTTCATTTTTAGATTTCAAAGCCATTTTTATTTTTTTGTTAATCATGTAGTTTTTGATTTATGACCAAAAACCTTAAAAAAATAACATTGCCCCCTTTTATCTTCTAAGTTACTGGACAGAAACATCTATAATAATTACCAATTATTAATATCATCCTAAATAAAACGGTTTTCCTAACTCGCATCGTTTTGTAGAAATTAGCAAAAGTCGTAACACATATATTGGCTCCTACTAAACTAACCGCCATACAGTTTTTCTTGATCTATTCACGCATCTACTTACGAGTTTGTACGGAACTCTCGGTGCGCGAGTCCGACTCGCCCTTGACCGGTTTTTATTGGTATACGAAATTCATTGTAAATACCTTTTAAACAGAAGCTAATGTTTTATGAGTTGGTATTTACTTATATATTTTGTTGGTATTTATGGTGTGATGAATTTTGACATGAGGTTCCTAGATATGTTTTTACTGTCAAGTAAAGTCAGTTTGGACATGTAGGAATTCCACCTTAACTAAAGGTTAGATGAACTTCCTATCCCACTATCCTCATCTGGCTGTAGTAGTTATTGATAACGTTTTTAATTTTACGTGTATGCCTTGTATTGTAGGTCCGAGTCAACAGTCAGCTCTGAATTTTCGGAGGATATATTAAGTTAAACAATTGAGGACAGTGACATTGACAACTCTAAAATTGGCGAGACTTCATTATCAGCAAGAGAACGAAAGTACGTATAATTTCGTAAAATCCAATGATATTATTTATTGATATAAAAGTTACTGTACTGACAATTACGTTACAATTAAAAACATTAAAATTTTCAGGTTATATTTGTTTGGAAAATCCGAATCCAGCGGCTTAAATTCATCAAACCAATCTCCTATCCAAGAAAAAAACAAAGAAAACATTGTGGTGTACAGAAGCAGTGACGCTAGTGATATAATTAACACTTCGACAGTTTCTTTTGAATTGAATCATTCATTTTTCAATAATTTGTCAGATACAAGCAAAAACTTTCAAGCACCTGGAGTCCATCAAGCCGCTTTCTGGCCAAGTGTAGACATAAAATGATGTACACAACACGGGAGGTAATAAAGAAAGCCCCCGATCGCATATTTACGTCCCTCGCTTGCAGCTCAGGCCGCAAACATCTGCGATCTCGGACTTTCTTTATATTACCACCCTAGTTGTGTAATGTACCTACTATAATCATAGTAGCCACTATGATTGGCTAAAAAATAATTGCTAATACTGCATGGCATGCTATAGGTAAAATTGTTGCCATTTTTTTTTTTTATAGTGTGATTATAATAAAAACTAAAAAAAATTAAATTTGTGTTATTTCACCCACTTGAAATCGACTTTTATAGTGTACAAATATTCCATGTAACGGACACACAAAAATACATACATATTTCAATACATTTTCATAGCTGTTACATGAAATTTCCAATGCAAAAATACGTCTTACGTCAAAAATTTCTACTAATACTTTTTCAACGATACCGTTACTCTATTTTCTCTTTCATACATTATTTCAACGAATCCCTTACGCTATTTTGTTCTCAATATATTGGACACAACGCTTAGGTCAAAATAAGGTAAGAGACGAGACGACACGAGACTACAACATTTTTGGTATGTAAGGGACATTACGAACGAAATACGTTGTTGTAAGGGACGTTTATTTTCTAAAATAACTACATTATTTAAATACACACTACATAGGGAGATAGAGCACTTAAATAGAAGATTATGTGTGAAATCAAACCCAAAAAAGGTTAATTACAATGAAAGTTATGTACGATTTAGTCCGAAAAAAAACTTTGTCGGCCTCTCCTGAAAAGTCGTATTTTGTCCCTTACCTTAATTCAGCCTACGGCCGACGATATGCGAGCACCCGACAATCCAGCTCCAAAATCCCTTAGACTCATGTTTTTTTTTAAAAACCCCGCAAAAATATTTGTTTACAGTACCTTGACGCTTGTTCTTGGTTGATCTCTCTGTCGCGCAAAAAGCGATCGTATCGTGAAGCTATGCAACGTGCGTGCGACCCGCGATGTGTTCGATCGCTGAACGCTCAGGGATTGACTGGTCGTCGCGCGAAGCGCTGGTGAATATATGCGCGCGCATCTCCACGCGCCTGCGTCGTGGTGGGAGTACCTCGATACGTATGTACTCGTCGCTTCATTCATTGCAGTTAATGCCTTCTGTTTCGGGACGGGAAGTGTAACCCACCGGTCCCATAGTTACGGTTGACACGCTCAAATTACGCATCGGGAGCGGGACGAGGCCACCTCGTCCTGTTTGCACCCGCCGGCTCGCCTATGCGCGTCGGGATCAGTTGGATCAACCCGTCGTTGTGATACACATTAACACTTTTAAGTATTTCATTATTTTTTTGACCAAATATCTAAAAGAATCGGAATCTGAGAATAGGACTGCGACCAATTTTCTACATTACACGAATTATATTATGTGCTGATTTCCTTATACATGTGTTGTGTACTATCAAAATACAGCCAGCTTACCTGCACTACTAGCGAGGCGTCTATAGAGTCCCACCAACACTTGAGCACCCAATACTACTATTCTTTAAGAAGATGTACCTACGTTAAGTACAGTAGAAAATATCAAATGTGCATCAGCTAATCTAGGGCTAAATTTAAAGTCTCACCACTAGTATACACTTTTTTGGCAATATATGAAAGAATAAAAAGGGAACGAGGCCGGGGCAGAAGAACGTCATGGACGATGAACGTAAAGGGCTCATTGGACGCTGAGGAATTGGTAAAACTAATTCGCATGACTAAAGATACGATACGAGTAGATTGACCTATGGACAAATGGTTGCCGACCGATAGTGGCACATGAAGAAGACCTTAGTAGAGATTACGCAGCATGAACCAATTACAAGTTAAAATTATAGATAGGTACATTGAGCAAATACATTGAAAAATCGAATACAATCGACTACAAGCTAATGCCGGACTTGAACTTGCCATAGATCATCTAAATTACATAAGATAAATTCACCATGTTTGGGTTCATTTGATTGGTTGTGACGTGCAGTTTGCGATTAATACAAAAAAGTAGGTACAGTCGGCAATAAAAACTTGTCTCAAAAAATATTTTTTTTTGACAGAAACTTATTTCATTTGGTAATAGCTTAGGTACTAAGGCATACTCGTAGATTAATTTACGATAATGAATTACCCAAAGGGCGCGTTTGTTTCTTGTAAACTACCTACACTCTGTATATTTTGTATTCAGGAGCCATCCATATACAATCCGATCTCCATTAGTTACCTACCTTTTTAAGGTAATATGAGGACTAATCTACTGTTCTTGAAGAAAAAGTTAGTTAGCCGCAAAACTTTAACCCCATGCCATTTTCAACGAACCAGTGTACAGTCGAGGTCATAAATATGTTTACACTTTTCGACCTTATTTCCTTGGAATAAGGTCGAAAAGTGTAAACATATTTATGACCTCGACTACATATTATATCAAATTACATTACCAAGAATTGATGCCAAATGAACGTGTAACATTTTCCAGAGGTTCATTCGCTCGGGCTTGTTTACAAATAGGTACATAGATATTTCTTTCCCAGTGCTTTGACAACGATTGAACAAGTTCCTATCACATACAACATTGGGTTCAACATATTATTGAATGAATCAATGGAAAAATACTCATAATAACTTCAATAAACTTATATAAAGAATATCTACGCTATTATCAGTCATTATTATCTAATGAGATCACTAGAACAATCCACTAAAGGTTCTGTCCTCGGCCCCCACATTGTTATATTGTTTACTTGTTTACAAACTCTTCAAGTGCTAACACGTAAACGATAAATATAGTAAACCTTCGACTCCGAATTCTAATTCAAGACCAAAAAATCTACGACATATCGGCGTAAAACGGCGCCCGGGGCACGCATCCAAACTGCGCCCCTTAGCCACGGTGCCCAGGGCACTCATCCAAACTGCGCTCCTTTGTTTCTTGGTGACACCCAGGGCGGAAAATCCAGGGCCTCGTTTCACGAAGCTACAAGTTACAATTTTACAAGTCTACACTTGAAACATTGGTCAAATACAGCAACACCATTGGTTGATTCGGCCAATGCTGCTAGTTTAGACTTGTAAAATTGTATCTTGTTTCTTCGTGAAACGGGGCCCGGGGCACGTGCCCTGCCTGCACCACCTTTGCTACGCCACTGGATGTAGCCAACCATTTTATATTAATAATTAAATTATTATTAATAAATTCCTAATTGTGGCTAACATTTTTAATAGAAAATATATTATTAGGAAAAATGAGACAAAGATAAACTTTAAAAACAATCTATAGCAATAAGGTTGACAATTTAAACATAGAAATCTTCAAAATTAGATGCTTACTCGTTTTTTTTTTCATTCAAAAGATTACGAGATTATGTAGAATCTGAAATAATAATTTCGTTTATTACAGAAAATGTATTATTTAGTCAGACCTACAAACTTGTCAAATTAATCTTTTAAATAAAGAAACCTACAAACTTGTCAAATTAATCTTTTAAATTTAAAAAAAAGAAAGGAGAGGAAGGTTTATAATTTCTCTAAATGCTTATGAAACTCATACCTTTTTATTTTAATAAAACCGTACAAAATGTTACTAAAATCTGAAGTGTTACAAATACAATAACAATTTTTATACCAAAAATCAGTGTGTATGTATATTAATTTGGGCATCTTATATTTATGTAAATAAGTAACAGACGCTTGTTTAGTTAAATCCTAAGTCTAATACGACTTATTGTAGTATTTTCATAATTACATAAATACCACTGTAAAGTTATGTTTTTGTAGTGCAGAAGTTTGTGTAGTAGTGTAGTAGTTCGGAGTATAGTTCAAAATACGTTACATCGAGTACTTAGCATTTGGTATGCATGTATGTATGTAAGTATATCTGTACTTCACACGTACGAGTATCTTCTCAAATTCGATGCCAGGACAAGTCAAGAAATGAAAGGTACAGTCCCGCGATATTTAGTTAAGTTCCTACTTAGAAGCATTTTCACGGTCATCTTTATACTTACATCGGAAGTAGAAACAATAGTTTAATATTTAACCAACTTCAAAAAAGGAGGTTATCAATTCGACCCGTATGTATGTAATTTTGGCAGAATTTTCATGTATGTTACTCTATACCACCTAAACACGTGTGCCAAATTTCGTAAGTGTACATATATGTACCTATGTATGTTTGTCCAGTAGGATTGAAAAAAAAAATTTATACCTAGTCCAACTTAGGAAAAAGTGCTAGTTTTATCAAAATCGGTTCAATATTTTTTAAGATAGCGTGTTAAGGGGCCATTCATTTATTACGTAAGACGATTTTTGGCAGTTTTTGACCCCCTCCCCCCCCCCCTTATGTAAGAAAAAATAAGAACCGGCTGACCCCCTCCCCCTATTTAATATTTATTACGTAAGAATCTAAAGGAAAAATGATTTTACGTTTGGGCTGTTTTAATTTAAATTTTTCAAAGAATCATTTTCGTAGGGAAGTTTATTTGCAGATACTAATAATTTTTAATTTTTTAGTAAAATACCTATACGCAACCGAGCACGCGCCTACGTTCTCGCGCAGATTTGCGCGCTTTTTCAAAAGTTAAGATTATTTTGCGCATTTTTATGATCTTACGTAAGAACGATCAAAGCTCCCTCCCACCCCCCTGTAAGAAAAAATAAGACATGGTTGACCCCTGGTCCCCCCCTAAATCGTCTTACGTAATAAATGAATGGCCCCTAAGTGTATATATTAGTCACTAGGAAAACGCGTCGTTGGCTTAACAGCGTAATAATTTGTTATTGAAATAAAAATATAAAGAAATAAAAAAAATCGTAACACAAACTTGTTTGCTGTTACTAAACTAACCGCGACCGATGTTGATGTATCGGGACAAAGGTTTTTCAACAGCAAAGTTAAGTTTGTTCCTACAGTTTTTCTTGAACTATTCACGTATCTACTTACGAGTATGTACGGAACCCTCGGTGCGCGAGTCCAACGCACGTGTCGTTGGACTAGGTATAGTCCAACTTAGGGAATTGTGCAAGTTCATATCATCATAAATATATTCATAGAAATTACTTTTTTAGTATTTAAAGGCACAGAATTGTATGATTTAAATGCGATGAAAGATTGAACCGTGTAAGCTTTTTTCTTAGGAATTAAACGAAGCAATGATTTCTTGCACTAAAGCAAGTACCTACAATATTTAAGATGTATATAGGTATTTGTTATGGTTCATTTTAATTTGGCTAAAAAAATATAGAAAATGACATAAAATGGCAAATGCCTTAGAATAAAAGCTTTTACATGATCTCGATCCGCAAACGCATCCGATTCCTTATCAGTTTCTTCGAGAAATTATTATTATCGACAAAGAGTGCAAGAAATTACGTTGAGTCGAAGTTACCCATCTTAAAAGATGTCACCTGCTGCGTACAATGTGGTAAAAGTCCTTTTACATTAGAAGCGTAAACGGCATCACTCGCATCACGCATGGCGGTGGCTAATAACTTGCCACCTCAGACTCAGTAATGGCACATTCACGATTTCAAGTGCACTGGAAATTATTGGTTAGGTACCAGACGCTAAATATTATTTATTATAAAGGAAATATACGTGACTCGATCCATTGTCAAAGCGACGGGCCAAGGGCGAGTCGGACTCGGACATCGACAGTTCTACGCGTTTTAATAATTAATTACTCTGTTTAATTTAGGTATGAGATTTTCGCGAGGAAAATATATCGACTACAGAATAGATATTTAATTAATCAGTATCATCTTATTAAAATTTAATAGTGATATTGATAGGGTAGGTACCTACGTAGTAGGGATGTTACGGAGCACCGATTCCGTTTCCAGTATTTCAGAACTTCCGATCTTCCGATTGATCTTACACATCCGATTTCGGTTTCGGTTCCGATGCTTTTATATAGGAGGTTTTATCGGAATCGAAACATAGCGCACGGTAGGTAATGTAGGTATCCTTCCTTACGAACGAAACAAACTAGAACCAGTCATACTTGTCGTACGGGGAAGTCTTGGCTTTCGCGTAGTATCTGCCGATTACCTACTCTTGTCATTTCGCATCGGGATCGCAAGGTACGAGTACTAGGTACTAACTACTTCTTCTTTCAAATCCCATTTAAAGATTTTAAAGTCTGTACATGCTCCGGAATTTATTAACCCATTCATATTCCTACTTTCCCCGTAGTGCCGGCGCCTTGCAAGCGACGACGCGAATTCGCGTCCACGTCATACAGATAAAGTTGTTAACGACGCGAATTCGCGTCCGCGGCACAGAGATAAAGTTTTTAACGACGCGAATTCGTGTCCGCGGCATTACGATTTACAAATAGAGTGACGCGAATTCGCGTCTTCGGCAATGAATGTGTTAAGCGACACACTAACTAAAAAGAACATTTGATTTGATAAAAGTTAATTCGTAAGATTTATAATTCTTATTTTGACTTAAAGAATACTGTTTGTACTAATATTATTCTACGCTGCAAAGTGTTTGTGCAATAAGGTGATTAAAATTTTATTGTTTCATTTCCCATGAAAAGAAAGTTAACTTTCCATAATATGGAATTAACATTGTTGAATTTGGTTGTAATGTGTTCTACATTATATGACGTGTTCTATATGCTTGATACTTATTTTCTGCTCAAAAACATGACGTCCCAATAAGCATTTAAGCATGTTTATGTTCACGCCAATAAAATGTATTAAGCTGTAAAATAAATGACAGCACAGGTATCATTTTTTATTGAAGCATTAACGACTGCCAACGAAATCTTAATATTTTATTAAAAGAGAAAATTTGAAAATTTATTCGAACCTGCATCTCCTCAGCTAACCGGGCCAAACACGCGTTGCCTAAAATATTTAAAATACATTATCAGCTTTTGATATCATTAAGGCGATAGTGTGGACTATTTATTACCTTCCTTTTTTCTTTGAATCGCTTTAATAAGCTGTTAGTTTTGAAATCACGTAATTTGTTTTCAAATGCTCTGAGTTTGTTCATAAAAAAAGGTTTTTTAGTTTATTTCACTTGCCGTAAAACACCTATTTTCTACCGCTACCTCCAACTCCGATTCCGGTTTTGGTTCCGATGATTCCGGTTCCGGTTTCGATTCCGTTAAGTCAAATTTAAAAACTCCTATTCCGATTTCGGTTCCGATACACCCACTTCCGTTACATCTCTGGTACGTAGGTAATGCTGAAATTAAGTTCAGAGTTACCTACTTACATACACTTAGGTATACTTACTTAGGTATGTACGAGTAGCATACAGTAGCGAAGTGAAAGATTTATTCTAAGAAGATATATTTGAAGATACCTTAAATTATAGAAGTCGTATCAATTAGCTAACATTAGATTATCTTGATACCGTTGCAGTTTTCACATGTATTACCGTGACTGTCAGGATGGCTGTAGGTACCTACCACACGAGATTTTTTGACCGCATATTTTTTCACTTGACTGTATGTTTTTGACATGACCTTCATATTTCATAGATCTATAAACTTAGTAAATTGAATAGCGGAAGTCACAAATGGTCCTCCATAGTCATTTCAACACATGTATAGAAAGTACCGGCCGGAAATGCTATCTACTACCTGATGCAGTAATGTGCAATTACTTGTGGCCTGGGATAATATTATTTTTTTTAATTTGGTGCGCATTATACATATTATAAGACAAAAAATATTACCAAACAAATCTAAATATATAAGAACACTAATGAATTGTATTAAAATAAAATATGGAAAAAAATGAGTTAATTGTCTGTGATAATGATAAGTAAAAACATTATCAGACATTCTTAATTGACATTGACTTGTCCGTCTACAGATCCACGTGCAACAAATGCCTTTCAGACTGATATACCCCAGTTTAATGAACCCCAGAGCCACAGTTAGCGAGTCGAATGTAACTGCTAAAGTACATACCACATCGACAATGTAAGGTTTGTTGACAACTTGACAATTACTATCACGACTGTACCGCGTGCGTTTGTTTCATACCGCCCTCAGCTGATAACAGATCATACCAATAGGCGCTGTCGTTATACACATAATAAGTACCTATATAACTATAACTTAGTTATATAACTATGTACAATATTTGTAAATTATTAACGGTTTCTAATTATAAGCATTATCTGCCACATGTCATTTTAACTAACTCCTGGGTGTAGAATGTTCTTGACGTAACATTCCTCCCTTTATATGTATAATAATGAAATTAGCAATAAGAGTTTTTTTTTTTTTCAAATTAAATTCAAATTAATTTATTTCTACAAGTAAGGGCTCTTTTATATGTCTGAAACTAACTCGGCAGAGCTAATATAGTATATTACTCAACTAGGGTGGTAATACGAAGTAAGGCCGAGATCGCAGATGTTTGTGGTTCGAGCCGCAGGCGAGGGACGTAAATATGCGATCGAGGGCTTTCTTTATTACCCCCCGTGTTGTGTACAGCATTTTATGTCTACATTTGGCCAGAAAGCGGCTTTGGCACTTTATGGCCAAGTGTGGCATAAAATATTAAAAAAACCCCCGACGACATCGAACTGGCTGAATCAAACGAAAGGTTCAAAGTGAAACAAGAAACGAACATATTGTTGTTGTGCCTACATTTACCTACAGTAGGTAGTCGGGCCAATATTCAGCGTTTTTACGGCGCTTTATTTTCGTCATTATTGTCTCAGTAAATATTGTTCAAAAAAACGATGCCTAGAGTTAACTTTTTATGAACCGAAAAACAGTCCCGAGTTTAAGTCTAGTTTTATCAAAATTGTCACGATTTGTCCGTTCGTTATAGTAAATAATCGGCGGACAACAATGATTGTCAAACCGAGCGGTCAAAACGCTCGGAGAATCGCCCAGTCGCTATGTGATTTTTTTATCAGATGTTGAGTGTCTATTAACACCATTCCTTGAGTGAGGTTTCTTAATTTGTCTTTATACATTATTAATGTGGCCTAAGTGGTCATTACCCAGGGTATCGGATATAAACTCGACAAATTTTGGTACCAACGAATATAACGCTCAATAACTGGCCAAGAGCATGTCGGACCATGCTCAGTGTAGGGTTCCATAGCCGTAACTATAGGGTAAAAAATACGATGTAAAAAAAGTACAACAACAAAAGAGCGTATCTTCATAGCAATTACGTCCTTTTGTTGAGAAGCGCAGTTTATCGGCAATAACTCAAAAACGGTACATTCGATCTTTTTGAAAATAATTTTCGTTGAAAGTATTAATTAAGCGTTACCTTCGTGATTTTTTTCATATTTTTCGGACGCACGGTTTAGAAAATAGAGGGGGGGGACACAATTTACACAACTTTCGGAGCGATTATTTCCAAATACCTACATTCACTTAATCAAAAACATTACTTAGGAACCTTATAGTGTTTTTTAAAGAGCTGTCGAACTATGTACCACACATTGATATTTGCTGAAAAAAAATTTTTTTACTGTCTTTAACATGTATGGAGTGCCCCCCCTAAAAATATTTATTTTAATTATTTATATACCAAACTAAGTAGCGGGTTATAAAACACACCTATATTCCAAATTTCATCAATATCCATCATGTAGTTTCTGAGTAAAATGCCTGTGACATACGGACAGACAGACAGACAGACAGACAGACAGACAGACAGACAGACAGACAGACAGACGGACGGACATGACGAAACTATAAGGGTTCCGATTTTGCCATTTTGGCTACGGAACCCTAAAAATGTGATGCACTGCCTTAACGAAAAGGACCACCCCGCAATACAGGCTTGTCTCTTTTCTCAGTTGCAGTGTTGCCAATTTAGCAGTTTCAGTGCTAAATTTAGCATAATTTGGACTGGTTTAGCAGAAATTTTTTACATTTAGCAGTTGGCATAATTTTTGGCATAATTTTGTAAATAATAGAAATGTTACCTGTTAGTGACAAACACACAGATAAATGGTAAATTTAGAAACATACAAGTTGGTGATTTAATGAGTTTGTAAAATTTATTTATTTATTAAAACCTAGTTTAACGTACATTTATGAACAGTGTCCCACAAAACCTTTAATAAGGTTTGTCTGTGGGATCATGAGTCTCTATATAAACTAATTATTATATTAAGTTAGTGTGCTTAAATAGTGTTTTCACGTCTCATTTCTGCCGGCAAACTATTGATTAAATACGGGATACGTTTTTTTAGGGATCTAATGACCTTTGATTGCATGGTTGACAATAATATAACTATCAAGTTTATTATTTATTTTTTGGTGTGCAATGAAGTTGTATTGTAAGTCGTAATAAAAGCGTAAATTTTTTGCCACTTTCATTTTTAACATATTTTACTATGATTGTTTGTATGCTGTAGTAAAAAAGTTAATTTTGGTTTAATATAAAAAAATGTCGATTAACACATTGACATTATTAATTTATTTATCTTTAGCAATTTTTTTCCTGAAAGTTTAGCATGGACCACAAAAAGAATTATTGTAAAGCTGTAATAATCACAATACATTATTTTATTATTTAGCACATTTTTTAACAGAATTTATCAAGTTTTAGCATTATTTTAGCAGATTTTCAACAAAATTTTAGCATTGAATGAAATTCAGAGTTGGCAACACTGCTCAGTTGCTGACTTAGTACCTACAACGTTTTACTTATAGTCATAATTTCTTGGGAAGTCTTCGGAAATATACTAAAACATCAACAATCTGAGTCATTCAAGGTAATTCTCCGTCTCTGTATTAAAGGGCATGAAATCAGGTCACTCGTTTTGAAGGTAACTAGATGGTTGGTTTCACTTAATTCTTAAAAGGTGTAAGGGGTCTGCTACATACTAAATACAGCCTACGCCAGTCATTAGATTTCTCTATAAATTTTTAGGGCTCCGTACCTCAAAAGGAAAAATCGGAACCCTTATAGGATCACTTTGTTGGCCGTCTGTCTGCCTGTCCGTCCGTCTGTCTATGAAGACCCTTTATCTCAGGAACGCGTGGACGTATCGAGTTGAAAATAAAACCATATACTCAGGTTGTCTAGCATAACTGGTCGCGACTTCGCATCTCGCGCGACAGAGCATCACCTGTCACTGTCACACTATATTGAGTGGAAAGAGATGGATAGCATTTGTCGCCCGACAAAGAGTCTCGTGTCCCAGTTGTGCTAGAGGTACAGGTCTACAGTTCCTTGAAGCTGTGAAAAAATCTAACTTTTAAATTAATATAAAAAACCTCCAACGGCCGTTTATCCCGCAAAAATACGTATATTTGATGACACTCTCAAGGGAACCAAAATTCATAGGGTATTTAATATTAATATGTACCTGCAAATTTGTACGGAACCCTCGGTGGGCGTAATTATATATTTTTATGCCACACCTGGCCATAAAGTGACTTTCTGGCCAAGTGTAGACATAAAATGATGTACACAACACGGGAGGTAATAAAGAAAGCCCTCGATCGCATATTTACGTCCTTCGCTTGCAGCTCGGGCCGCAAACTTCTGCGATCTCGGCCTTTCTTTGTATTACCACCCTAGTTGTGTAATAGTACATTACAATGGCTTACCATATTCCGTGGGTACAACAAATTTAAATTTGATCACTTCAAATTGAATTGTTTTCATTCATGAAACTTACCAACATAATATACTGTAAAGGTAATTGTGTATGCTTCTGCTTAATAAACAATTAGTACGGTACACAACTCGGGTGGTAATACAGAGAAAGGCCGAGACCGCTGATGTTTGCGGCCCGAGTTGCAAGCGAGGAAGAAAGCCCTCGATTGCATATTTACATATGCGATCGAGGGCCTTCTTTATTATCTCCCGTGTTGTATACATCATTTTATGTCTACACTTGGCCAGAAAGCAGCGCAGCGTGCGGAAAAAGCCACTTTATGGCCAGGTGTGGCATAATAGTACATTACTGCAGAGGACGGGAAGTAAGGGGATGCCGGCCGAGTACATATAAATACGAGGCTTACGCGTAGTTACGAGGCTGGCAACCCCTCTTCACGTCGAGGTATTTATAGTGCTTTCCTCAAATATGTAGATAATGAAATAAATTAGGGATGTAACGATACATAGTTTTGCCGATACGATACCGATACCGATATATTGTAGTAAATATCGGCGATACCGATACCGATACCGATATCTTAGCTAAGTAATGAAGTATGATTTGTATGTCCTTAGTATACCTAAAACTTGGCTATATTTAACAGAGAGTCAACCTTGAAAGTGTAAAGTAAAAATATTAGAAAAATATAGATTGTCAACTCAAAATTCAAATTTATTTTTTAAAAAGAACCAAAGATTTAATTAACATAGTAATTGTCATTTGCACAAGGTAATAGACCAATACATAAAATAAGTCAGTAATTGAAATTACTTTCTGCAAATTTTTTTTCATACAGAAAATTCTTTTCGCGTTCTTTAAATATCGGTTGTATATTATCGGCGATACCGATATATCGGTATCGGTATCGTTACATCCCTAAAATAAATTAAAAATACTCCAATAAAAAAATTAATCAAACTTAATTTTCTAGAGACACTAAAATCAAAGTAGACAAAAAAATGGAATTACAGAGTGAACATTTTCAATTTCCTTTCCAAAAACGTTTCAGTCAGTACCTACACATTTTTACCGCGAATATTAACGTAGATGAAATATTTTTAATATGTATTCGTGTAGGGTGCATGGGGTAAATCCGAGCACGGGGTACTTCTGAAAATAAAAGATTTCTCATAATGCACGCAACATATATTTACTCTAATACTTACTGTACTAGATAGAGATACACTGATAGTGCTTCGACTAATTATAAACCTCAAAAATATTACATAGTTTACTGAAAATTTGTAATTTTCAAAATTACCCCACAGTCGAAATTTGCAATTTAAAATTATTGGAAGTTGTTTATTAAATAATGTGTTATTTCTTATGTTCATGTCGATTTTATATTAATAAAACTGCAAAATATAGCAAAAACCGTTTATAGTTTTTTTAATGGCTGAACGCCAATGCCGATGCTGTGTCACAAATAAATGCAAATAAATGTGGAATGGAAATTAAAAAGAAACATCTTGCAAGCCTAGGTCGACAATGTTGTATGAAATTCCATTAAAGGCCTCTCGTCTAGCCGCATCGGAAACGAGGTACTTTGCGGCCTATTATAAGGCACGTAATGTCAATATTTTTTTTACATGTTTGAGAAAAATATAATTGCTACAATATCCGGCAACGAGCTCTATCTATAATTATTTATGACAGATAAATTGCTTACCACTACCTTATCTATAGATTACAGTATTATATTTGTAAAGATCATCAACTCG
Organism: Eudemis profundana; assembly: GCA_947034925.1. NCBI lineage: Eukaryota > Metazoa > Arthropoda > Insecta > Lepidoptera > Tortricidae > Eudemis > Eudemis profundana. The sequence continues at coordinate 38,282,898 of OX344794.1, forward strand.
ATGTCTGAATAATTCGTAACAAAATATTGTTCCACGGTATGTTTCCATTAATCGATGAGAATATTAGGTATGGTATAGTCCGTACAAACTTTTAAGACCAAATGCTGTCAAACGAACGCAAGCCAAAAACTACCTTATAATCAGAGCATAACGTAGTTTTTGGCTTGCGTTCGTTTGACAGCATTTGTTCTTAAGAGTTTGTACGGACTATATATTCTATTGGGTTTATCTCTAGGTATAGTATTGATATAAAAAATAAGTAAATAACTACTCCGAGTTGCCAAGCGCTTCCATGCACTAGCGTTGTGATGTGGTTGTGATTGCTTCATTAGGTGTGTGATGTTATGTGAGTAAACAGTAGGTAGCTGTTATTTTCACTATAAATATTTAGTTAACGTTAAGCAAATATTATACCTTAGTACCCACGAGCCATTTCGCGATATTAAAACGAGCTATTGTAATAAGTAATAACATGTGTTAAGTAATTGGTGACACATTATTAAATCGTGGATACACTTGCAACTGAAAGTTATTTTTTCTCAAACATTCAAAGAAATATTGACATTACGTGCCTTTTATTAGGCCGCAAAGTAGGTACCTACTAGGTCTCGTTTCCAGTGCTAGACGGAATTTCATACAAAATTACCCGCCTAGGTCTGCAGAATGCTTTTTTTAAATTTCCTTTCCACATCTTGACATTCAGCTATCAAAAATCAATAAACGATGTTTGCTATATTTTATTTAGATAAAATAACATGAACATAACAAATAACACATTATAAACAATTTCCAATAGTTTTGAATTACACGAATACACATTTAAAATATTTCATCTAAATATTCGCGGTAAAAATGTGTAGGTACTGTGATGTGAAATTGAACATATTTCATTCTTTAATTAATTTTTTTGTCTACTTTGTTTTTTTTTTACCTAAAAATATAATTTATTAATGAGAACGAAAATACAATATAATAAACAGAGTCGTATACAAATAAAATATAACTACTTAGTAAACTAAACTTAAGTAAAAATTCAACTAACTTTGCTATTAGTACCTACCTATCTCTAGAAAATAAAGTTTGATTTTTTGGGGTGCTTTTAATTTATTTTATTGCATATTTGAGAAAAGCACTAGGTATACATGCCAAGGCGTGAAAAGGGGTTGCCATCCTCGTTACTATCTGACCTCGCTGTCATCTGCGTGTATGTCTGCTTTTTAGGCTCGGCCATCTTGTAGGTAGGGTACCTAGGTGCTTAGCCGGCAACCCCTTACTTCCCGGTCTCTGCAGTAATGTAATTACATACTATTTGTTACTTAATCGGAGTGCCATCATATTGAGTACAAATTTGGGGCAAGTGTAAAAATGTACGCCCAAAGTTTAACAAGGTCATATCCAGAGTAGGTAATTTATCTTTATAAATGATCTGTGTGTAAAATGTGTGTGCGTGTTGTGTACGAGCACTTTTGCAAGTCAGTGTCTCTACTAGAATTTTCTTTCTTGTATTGTTGTTATAAGTATTTTCACTTGATTTCTTAAAATATGCAAAACGGTCACGGGCATTCATCTAAATTACGAGTAGGTATATCAATTAGTGATTGTGTGACAAATTTTATTGTCCTTTAATCCATTATTGCGTTGTTTGCGGTGATCGCTTATCATAAGTACAATATCTCTTCTTGTCCATCAAAAGATCATTGAAACTAGTGTAGGTATACTGTACTTATCTTCTTCTCTTTTTTTTCAAAGGGTATTACTTCGAGTTCGAGGTGGTCCCATTGCAACCATTTCAAGATTTGATGACGTGATCTTGGTGAAATCAAGGGGACCCTTCAAATATAATAGCATGGGCGTAGGTACGGGCAGGGGGGTGCCCCCCCCCCCCCCCCCCAGAAGATGCTGTCCCACTGCTCATGCATTTACCTTAGATATTTAGACTGAAAGGGCGTAAACGCCGTAGGTTCTAATGTCGTTTACGCCCTTTGAGTCTAAAGGTATCGATATAGCAATTTGGATATTTTTTATAGCGTCTCGTGAATTCTTTACCGAATAACTAAGTGTATTTGAAGTCCGTTATTAACCGACTTCCACAAAAGAAGACCTTATTGCGATTACTCTAAGACGGCTGGACTAATATGGAGAATTATTCTTTTGTTTGAAAGAGTACACATCTGCCGTGGTTCCGTTTCAACTAGTACATACCTATATCTTGTCACTCTTGTCAGTAATTGACAACCTTTCATTTTTTTGAACCTTTAATTTTATTGGTTCACTGTATTTGGTTTGAAAAGACGAATACGCTGATAGTTTATTTGTTCCGCCAGGATTTGTAATTAATTTATAATTAATATATTATTATTTACTTATTCTAAAAGGGCGTAACTACAGTTCTACGGTAGAATAAACCATTACTTTAGTCTTATCGCGATCGAAAAAAAGTAAGCGATCTCACAGTATGCATTGACAATGTCAAATTCAAAATTATGACAGCTTATTTTTTCTGTGGCAAAAGGCACTGGCATTTCATCTATTGTGCCGTAGAACTGGTAAAATGAGAACATATTTTTTATTCATTTGTATTTTTTATATTAAGCGATATAAAAAATATATAAAAATAGTGTAGTGTTCAGGAGACAAAATGCTTTCGAATCGTATATACATTTTAAAGTGTTCTTAAAATAAAATGTTGTCAATTAAATTAAGTTTTCTAATATTGTATAATAGAATGAGTACCTACTACTCACGGATCCCACTGTCAAACTGTAAAAACAGTTTTGCGGGACGATGTACCTATTATTATGTATTTAACATTTGAATAAAATATACAAATATAAAAATAAAATAAAATAATAAATAAATCAGGATCTGATGATGTGATCTTGGAGATATCGCGGGAACGCGTGCGCTTCGAATGTTATAGGCATTGTATCTTTGATCACTTTGTTGTTCGTCTGTCCGTCCGTCTGTCTGTCCGTCTGTCAAGACCCTTTATCTCGGGAACGGGTGGAGGTATCGAGTTGAAATTAAAACCATATAGTCAGGTCTACGGTCCCTTAAAGCTGTGAAAAACCTCTAACTTCTAAATTAACGTGCAAAAAAGATACGGCCATTTATGCCGGCAAATAACGTAAATTTCGACACTCTCAAGTCTCACTCAACTGTCTCAAGGAAATCAAAATTCAGTTGACCTAGAACTATAAAATTTGGCAAGTAATACGGTCTTATACTAGGTACAAGTATAAGGAAAAATCTGAAAACTATACAATTTGAATTAAATAAAAAAAATAGACTGAATTCTTATCTAGTCTTATGCACTTTGGTTGCAAGGAGTTGATACAAACATAGGTATTTACGTATCGCGCTGCAATAAAAACTGGGTAATCAGTACATAATCTATAAATAAATCATTATCACATAGTATCTACTAAATATCATAGCTTTGCCTAAAAAAAAAAACATTTTACCCTTTGGCGGTTTTATGAAAGTTTATTTTCGTTTGTGAAAAAGCATACTTTTTAGGCTTTCGTACTAATAATAAAAATTATCGACATCACCATCCCCCATGACGAGAACCTCGTGAAGGCCGAGAAGGACAAGCTCAGCAAGTACCTTGACTTGGCTCACGAGGTTACCGCCATGTGGGATGTTGATTCGACGATCATTGTTCCGATAGTCGTTTCGGCGAACGGGCTTATAGCGAAGAGTCTCGATCACCATCTCAAGAGACTCTCGCTAGATGGTTGGATCAAGGGTCAGATACAGAAAGCGGTACTTCTGGACACGGCGCGCATCGTCAGGAGGTTCCTCTCTCTGCAGCCCTAACCACCGGTAGCTTGGGCCCCGCCCCGCTGCCGGCGGCACCCTAGGTTAGGTTTTTTATAATGTGTTTAAATTTTGTAATTTCATTTTGTATGTTACTTTTTATATATATATTGTAAAAACCCTAACCTAAGCGAATAAAGATATACAGAAAATAAAAATTAAAATGGAGCTGTAAAAAATCGTACTTCTCGGTTGACGCAATCAAAACAAGGATCGGAGGTATGCCGCATATTTTCACACTCGCAATAAAATCAAAACCATATTCTCGATGGTGTCCTGCCGATTGACCAAAAGTCATTTGGCAAAATTACACTTGACAAAGAACGTTTTGCAAAAAAATGGTTCACCAATTGATCATTTTACTACTAATCATTTTACAAATAACTCACTTTTCCAAATTATCAACTGTTACAGTTAAATTTACATTTTATAAATAATTATTTGACAAAATGAACATTTAGCAACTGAGTTATCAGACAAAACTACTCTTGGTTTAAACACGTTTGGTAGAATGTATTATTTGACAAGTGTTTCGTTAGGTTAGGGTTTGAACTGCGTCCCCCAACAAAAACGAACTGATGGATTTAGACTAATCATGGAAAAAACCTAGGTCGTCGGTTAGGTTAGGTTTGTATTATGACCACCAATAACGGAGCGAGCGAAGCAAGCGGAGCGTCATAATGCATGATTGCTTGCCTTCTATATAATCTTTTAACTTATGGCGATAAGAAGGTAGCGGATAAATTACCCAACAGACTAAATCACAATGTTTGAAAAAAGAAGTACTTTTTATGAAATAACATTTTGTTAAATGACATTTGGACAAATGCTTGATTTGCGAAACATATTATTTGGTGAAATGAAAAAAGGTCAATTGACATTTTATTATTTAACACATTTACCAAGTGTAGCGTTTGCTAATTAATCATTTGCTAAGTGAGTTTTTGTAAGATGATATTTTTGTCAAATGTCTCGTTTGCCAAATGATTATTTGGTGAAACGTTGTTTGTCAAATGACCATTTGTCAATAATTTTTTGGTCAAACATTAGTGAACCATTCTCGATAGAATAGAATCCTGAATTTTGGCAAGAAGTTTCTGAAGAAGTAAACGGAATATTTGGAAACCACAAAAAATAGGTTCAATACACTTACAAGGAATGGCGCGTCCATATTCTAAACTAAAGTAAGGACATCGTCTAATTTGGGGTATCAAAGGTATATGAAAGGGCCAAAAAAGATTTTTTGTTGTTGTTATGATGTACATATGTATATGGATTGACACTCTTACAAGGCGATAAAGTACCTACTTACGGACCCTTTTCAACGGACAAAACATAATAAAGTGCCATAGCAGTACTAGGGTGGTTGTGCCGGTTGGCGGACAGTTAACGGAGTTGCTGACTTCAACCTCTTTAAAATATATGTTTTATACGAAAAATAATGGTGATAAGTATTTAAATATGTCAAGAATATAGTCTTTTTGTGAAAAAGTAATGGTACTTACCTATTCAGCATGTGAATACGAATAAAATGGGAAAAAATTGAAAAATAGCCGAAATTTCAGTTGGCGTACACTTTTTTCAGTGTGCGGACAATGGTTGCCAGTTAGCGGACACTGAGTTTTATGCAAATAAAATCGCAAATAATACAACATAGAACATAATATATATTTTTATATTGTATGTATATATATATATTATCCTACTAATATCATAAGTACTTTGTAGCACTTAGATAATAAAAAATAGGCAATTTTTAATGTTTCCTTAAATAACTTGCAAAAGTTTGTTTTGGTCACACATGAGTTCAAGTTTTCGGGCTTGGACAACATTTTTCTCACAATTGTCTTCCAAGACGAGTTTAGTGGACCAAAGACACGAGCTCAGCCGGTCCAGCCTCACCAGAGGTCGCTTCACTCGGCGCCCTAGGAGCTTCCTCACTGACCCGGACGACGACATCTCAGCAGGATTCGAAAGACTCATCGCTGCGATGTCGTCGACGGAGTCCCCGTCGGCGGGGTCGACCTCCTCGCGACAACAGCACACAAGGGCTGCGTCCCGACTTGCCCCAGAACCAGAATGCCCTGGATTAACTTCACTCCGAGTCGGAACCGCAAAGCCCCGCCGAAAGCCGCAATGCCGCGCCGCCAGGTCGGAGTCTCCGACCTTGCTCGGGCGTCGGGCCCAGCTAAGTTTCTTGGCGGAGTCTTCTTAGCTGGGCTAGGTTTAGTGAACCGGCAACCAAAACTCCTATTCGTTCGATTCACACACTCACATAAGGACAGGTTGATCCGCTTCAACCTTCCCGCTGGTCCGCTGCTCACTTTGAGCAATCAGCGTAACTTCAAGGTGGACCGGGATTAGCAACCTGGTTCAACCCCAAGCACCCCCGGCTCCCACCTAGTCTGATCCATTCAAGGTAGTACAGCCAGCGACCTGGTTTGACCTCAGGGAAAGCCACGGCCCCCACTGGGTCCGATTCTTGCAACAGCCAGTAAGGCTTGCAAGTTTGTCAGGCTTAAAAAAAAAAGGACCGAAGACACTGCCATCTGGCGACTGACTGCCGGCTGAAACAGAAGTTGCAGCCGGCAGTCAGTTCTCTTCTTTGTCGTTACAGTCTTGGTACAGTGGTCGTGGCTTTCATGGCTTGAGTGGCAAGCTTAACCACACGGTGCCATTCTTCTCTGACAGATGCGCGCCTGGTGCTCTCGTGCAAAGGGCAGTTTGTGGCAGACTTGACTTGGTCGGCCCACCTCATGGGAGACCTATACTGTACGGTTAGCACCGTCTACTTTGCCATGAGCAAAGCTTCAGGCCTTGACGCGTGTCCGAAAAAAGTGAGGACTTTACTATGGAGGATAGGGGCTGTCTTGTTCTGTCTGTTTAGCTCTTGAAGAATGGACTGGTTAGTGCGAAATTCTGTCCGGGATATGCCAAGCATTCTTCTCCAGTGCCACATTTCAAGCGTATCTATCTTGCGTTTCTCGCACTCTCTTAGAGTCCATTCTCCATCTGACTTCATTTCGGCTCCCATATAGGTTCTGGTTCTTTTGGCTGCAGAGTATCATGACGCTTTCCAGTAAGACGGTCGTGGAGCGTTGAATGAGGGATGCTAAATGCTTTAACGATTTCGCTTAAAGTTTAAGGGAAACATATTTAAGGCTTAAACCTTTGCCGTGTGTCTAAATTGCATTAAGTGCCTTCTTTAAATCTTTATCAGAATATTTTACTTTTGTTTTAGTTTTATCTCTATATTTTGGAGGTGGCATCTAAAATATAAATTAATAGCAATAATAAACACCCCGACTTAAAAACTTCGACCTTTTCATTTCAATTCAAATTCGGATATCTCATGAACGGCTAAAGCCATTTTGATGACACATGTTTTTTCAAGAACCATCACTAGAAAACCTGCTTTCAAATAAAAAAAACTGGCCAAGAGCATGTCGGACCATGCTCAGTGTAGGGTTCCATAGCCGTAACTATAAGGTAAAAAATACGATGTAAAAAAAGTACAACAACAAAAAAGCGTATCTTCATAGCAATTACGTCCTTTTGTTGAGAAGCGCAGTTTATCGGCAATAACTCAAAAACGGTTAATCGGATCTTGTTGAAAATAATTTTAGTTGAAAGTATTAATTAAGCGTTATCTTTGTAATTTTTTTTATATTTTTCGGACACACGGTTTAGAAGATAGAGGGGGGGGGGGACACAATTGTCACAACTTTCTGAGCGATTATTTCCAAAGGTATTCACTTAATCAAAAACATTACTTAAAAACCTTAAAATGTTTTCAAAAGAGCTGTCGAACTATGTACCACACGTTGACATTTTGTGAAAAAAAATTTTTTTAGCTTCTGTTACATGTATGGAGTGCCCCCCCTAGATTTTTTTATTTTTATTATTTAACTACCAAACTTAGTTGCAGCATCTACAAGACATCTATATTCCAAATTTCATCAGTATAGGTCTTGTAGTTTTTGAGTAAAATGCCTGTGACATACGGACGGACGGACGGACGGACATGACGAAACTATAAGGGTTCCTTTTTAGCCATTTTGGCTACGGAACCCTAAAAACACATCTTAATCGGTTCACCCGTTTAAGAGCTACGGCGCCATAGATAAACACACAGGTAGACAGACACACACACATAGCGTTCTAACTTATAATACCCCTCTTTTTGTGTCGGGGGTTATAAATTGCTCTAATAATCACGGCTGTTCGCATACTGAAAGCATATTTACGTTGTTTCGGTCCACCGGACACCAGTTTTTTAACAAATTTTTCAGTTAATTGTACAAAATATCAACATAGGCCACATAATTAAAAGGTTTTACCTACAAAGCGTTCTTTTTAAACCAAATTAATATATTTTGTGTCCCAATAATCACATGTGTCCGCATACTGAAGGCATATTTTCGTTGTTTTGGTTCACCGGACACCTGTTTAGTGATTAATTTCAAATCAATTTTACTATGATTCTTAAAAGAAAAAAGTGGTCGCAATCTAAATAATAACTTGTAAATCCATTAATCTTAACATATCTTGAATGTTGAGAGAGTTTTTAGCATTACTTTTAACACAAATTGAAAATCAAAATTCGATAAGGTATCTCGGTTGGCGACCACGTGTCCGCCAACCGGTGTACCTAACAAACCCGCATACCGGTTCTGCGGACACTTAATTTTTATTAAATTGAGTCAATATATTACAAAAATTCCATAACATCAAGTTAAAAGTTTCATAATTAACCTAACTAAACATCTAATAGCAATGCAACATTAATACTAATTCATAAACTTACAGTCAAGCCCCGAGCGCCGCGGCAATTTTTCTTGTAACTTACCGTACGTCCACTCATCACACGGTAATAGCATAAATTGACCGGCCAATCCCTGCATTAGGGTTCCATCCCTTTTTTTAAATACAATGCAGTCTTATTGCCCCACTACCTAAGATCCGTGTAAGACGTATTTTTATTCAACTAATCACTTGGGAATCCTATTTTCTTGATTTTAAGAAATGTTTCCGGCCATTTGTCCGCGAACTGGCACTGTCCGCGCTACCGGCACAATGACCCTACATGTAGGGTCAACGACCTTTATGGCAAATAAGCGAACGGATACTGTCGGGAGTACCGAATACCTCGTACTCGTAATATACCTACATTTTAGTGTAATGATACTTTTTTATTGGGCAATGAGTATTCAGTCCAGTTATATTCCACGACCGACATCATGTCTAAACATTATTCTAACTAATCAATTTACAAAGACACGAAGACATTGCTCACTGAGGCGATAGGGAAGCTGCCGACTCCATTATCAAGCGTTAAGTTTGTCTGCGTCTTGTAACCATAACAACACTCAATATTTTTTTGCTAAGATAAGCGTATAAAAAGTACCTATGACGTATCCGCAACATGACGCAATACTACACAAAGTCAAAGAAGACATGAATAATATTCCATCCATCGCGTTGTTTATTTTCGTGTCCACTATAACGTGGACGGTGATGCCAATTAAGGACAGTAAATTTTTTAATTAGTACGAATTATTGAGTTGCGTAGGCACCTGAACAAGTCCCAATTCGGAGCATTTATGATAAATAGCAATAACGAGATAAATTTAAAGGTAGGTATTTCCTTTTCAATTTACACATGACGTAGGTAGATCCGTTGCCGTAGCGTAGGTAGACATTTCACAGTTTAAATTTAGTGGAATGGTGCTGGCACATGGCAATGCCAGGCATCTTAGTGGACCGTCCAATTAAAGTCTGCATGGTGCGAACAAAGCTGCCGACCCGAAATCCAGATTTCGCGTTTACAAATTAACGTTACGATATAAGTAAGTACCTATCGAACAAAGGTAAGGTAAGGTTTGCTCTCGAATATTTCGATTCAGTTATTATAATGTAGGTACTTACAGTATGACAGCATCATTGTCTAAAACGCGACCTTTTAAATAAGTTTACTTCAAAAAAGTCTAGAAGAAGGGTTGTAAGTTACAAACCCTTCTTCTAGACTTTTTTGAAGTCAACAACAAGTTACAACTTGTAACATCTCAGGCTGCTACAGAATAAAAGAAAATAAAAAAAAGTAATGTACTTCTGCAACGGCTCTTTTACAAGTCTGATCTATTCTTTTCATTTGGCGCTTCGGGTAAGTAGTGACTAGTGATTACATGAATACGTTACATTAAACTTAAAACTACATTTTTAGAGATGTAAAAGGTCTCTAGGCGTCAAAACAAGACAATTGAAATAATGGAAAATAAATAGAGTAGTAAAATTAATGGAGATCAAAATGTTCAGATTTCATATGTAAATTCTTCCAATTTATATTTTGCATGCTGCGCTATTTCGGGAAATGATAGTACCTAATCGTTCCCAGCAGGACCTTTGTAAATATTTTATAGGTGGTCGTGTTTTATACCTATTTGTGTCATGCGCATCCGACATGCATCGCGTGCGAGACGCGCTCTAAGGCAGGCGTGCGTGTAAATAATATAGGGCTCTTAGGTCATTACAGAGCATTCAGACCAATAGATTACGACTATAGCCGTTGTCAGATCAAGATACAAATAGGACGGTCCTGTTTTCAATTACTCAATGTACAGTCGCGGTTAATAAGGATAATAGGCCGGATAAGGTGCCCTAAAATGATGCAACGATGTTCAGAGATGGCTATATTGGCTATAATGCATCTATTAAAGTCTTATAACCTTCTAAACGTCACTGTAGACCATGGCTCATAGTCATAAGTGTAGTAACTACATATTTCAAACTTTTATACAAAGCAAGAAGGTTCTAATTTCATAAACATGAAAAATACTTAAGGTCCCGGCAGCATGTTAGTAGTAGACAGATGGTAACTGTATTTAACTCAAGATTACGCTTCGCGTTTAAGAGGAAACAGGAGGGCAGTTTTTCCATACAAACGTAGTCCCCTGTTTCCTCCCTGGTTAATGTACTGGCATTAACCAGGGAGGAAACAGGGGACTACGTTTGTATGCAGCAATATTTTTTGTCCAAAAATCTATGGCTATGGCTACTATTGATATGTTCCTATGTTTTCCTTTTTACGATAAATTGATTATCAAAAGAGATATTAACCTTCAAAAACCTAAAAAAATGCCAGATTTTCCGCTGTGTTCACACATCCAGAAAACAAATTTGACTATATTATTAAAAAAAAAACATAGGAACACGGCCAAAGCCTTTCTTTAATGTTTAATGAAAAAAATAGTTAAATAGGTAAAGTTTTGGGAAAGAAATCAGGGGACTACGAAATGTTGTTTTCATGAAATTTTAAAAGGTATTTTCGGTTCAAGCTGCAGTTGTCTCTATCGCGCTCTGCGGGAGAGAGGCGGGCAGTGCGAGACAGCGACACATTTTACAAATACCTAATTTTCAATTCTCTCGGCCTTAGCGGTCTCCAACCAAAGTCTTCCGATCAACTCGTCTCGCACAGATAATTATATTTATGAAATAATGCAATAGAGATTTGTAATTTTATAAATTCACTCGTACAATGTGTATTGTGTACTAATCAATTTAGCACTGAAAATCAGTGTGGTAACCCTACAATAAGGAAAGGAAATGCTGGTCTTGCAAGGTCACTTAATTGTATTGCATTGTAAGTATTATTGAAATCTCGACAAAGGTCGGTATGTCAGGGAAGAAGTAAAGTAGACAAGTTGCTTGAATAATTCTCCTTTTATTTTCATCATTAGTCTGTCTGTAGACAAAACAAATGGCTATAAACAAAAGTCCACCGTGCGAGCGAATTGAGATGAGAACAAGGGAGACAAATCGGCGTGGTACGTTTGTTTGTTAGAAGATTATTCTAACTGTTTGTCCAATCTCCGTGTTTTTAGAAGAGTACTTAGGTACTAAGTACTTATGTTATGACCAATTTTTTTTTTAATCTGTCTAGAGGTTATACCTATTGTTATACCTACGGAAAAATCGCAAGATCTGTGTTCGTGCATAGAATAGAATACAGTTCAGGTGGAATTATTTATTTAAATATAGTTTTTACTAGAAAATACGCAGGCATAAAGTTCTGCTCCGAATACAAGTGCATAATTATGTTCGTTACGTACCTATTTTACATAAAAGTACCTACCTAATAAGATCTATATGACTGCGCGAATTTTTTAGCCAATTCAGCGGTTCTTTTTATACCTTCAAAGAACTTAATTGCACCGCAAAAAGGTTTTCAAACGTTTCAACAAAAAGCTGCAAATCACAATTGCAGTTGATGCAAACTGTTTAAGTAATTAACAAGTGGACGGAAAGAACTGCATCTCGGTTTTTTCCGTATTCCTGCGGCTGTGTGGCCTTGCCCTTGCTATTTATTATTTTTTGTACCTACTCCTGTACTTTTTTCTGTCTTTTACTTGGTCACGAACACTAATATAAGAACATACATAATATGAGTTCAGAGAAGCCTATATGTACTCTATTCCCCATAACAGTACTGTGTCGTTATAGTCGCAAAACGATACTGCTAGCAGCCACAGACTTCTAAATCTAGATTAAACTTAGGTTAAGGATTAAGCGCTCAATTCTAACTTTACGATAAAAATGCACAACTACCAACTTAACAAACAATTAAATTCCTACGGTTTTTAAGAAAAACAAAACTTTCCGAACTAAATTCATTGATGCCAACATAAAAAAAAAGTATTTTTAATGTCGTCACTGCGTGTCACTAACGAGTAAACGTCAAATTAAAAAAAATACCGTAGACACATACTGTCTATATGTTATATTTGCCTTGTTTGCTCGCTTGTTTAATTTTGTATTTTATATTTTAAAACCTAGTCGTAGAAAAAGTATTGTACCTATGCAACGTTGTATAATTAAGTCAAAAAACGCTCATGGCGTCTCTATTTGCGATATTCGCCGCCGCGGCGGCTCGTATCGCAACTCACGCAATTCGCATTTTTTGAGCCTACTTATACAACTTCGTTCGTGACCAAGTAAAAGACAGACCATCAAAAACATTACATGTAAAAAGATGCAAGTCTCGCAACGCAGTTCTCCTACAATAAAAAAGTTTTGAGATGTAAAGTTAAACCAAGTCAGTACCGGGGGGGTATCAACGGAACTCGATTTCCACCGACTTGCCTATTATTAAATCTATAAAATGTGTTCCTCCACGGTTAAATAATAAGTAAGTCGATGGGAATCGAGTTCTGTTGATACCCCCCCGGTAGGTACTGACTTGGTTTTACTTTAAACTCAAAACTTTTTTGTTGTAGGAGAACTGCGTTGCGAGACTTGCGTCTTTTTACATGTAATGTTTTTGACGGGATCTCATTTCTTTTTGTAAGTCCTTTAATTATTACATTCCAATTCCAATCCATTCTTTTCAATTTGAACTGCAAAACTAATAATAAACTAAAACTAAAAACTAGTAATCGCATGTATTTGTATAGAATTACAAACTTATGTGCGCAGTTGTGACTGAAATTACAACATATTTAGGTTTTTAAGGACTTGATAGGCTAAAAACTAACTATTTTTAAAATTTGGAGCTTAGTACCTTAGGATGATGATGATCTTCAGTCAGTGAGTCAGTGAATCAGTGAGTCAGTGACAAAACTAAGGAACTTTGACATGCAATAGTTCTTAAACTACACGTTCAAACTGAATGATATTGAGAATATATATGTCTTATTGTGCCCTATATATTCCTGAAATTCCAGGGTTCTAGCTTTAGCCAGTACAAAATTACGGGAGGCTGCATATGGCCTGAATGGCTTCGAGAAAAGGATGGTACGGCTGTGCCTTTGTTTTGCTCGCCTTGGCGGGGGCACTACCGTGCCCCCAGATAAAAGTACAGGAGTAGAAAAATACCTAGAACGGCCATTTTCGTTGATTTTATATTAGCAAAATACTGAAATACACTATTAAACATTTAATTCATGTTACCGAAATATGTGTTTCAATGTATTTGCAATAACAGTTATCTTTAAATAAATATTTCAGTGATAAAAGTTAAAAAAGTAAGTTGGCGTTAGCCTTTAAACATGACAAGTAAGAGTAAAACAGAACCAGTGCATTCAAATTTAAAATAAAGAACCATTACGCCCTAGGGCGTAATAGGTCATTTACAGCCCGCAGAACCTACGTGTAACAACACTATTTTCGAGCAAGTTTGATGAAAAAGTCTCTTCTGCTGGAGCATAGCGTAATATCCATAGCCCGGAAGTAAGTACCTATCCTAGATGCATGAATATGTTTTAGTGAACCACCGAATGCGTGCAAATAACAGAAGCTGTGGCTAATTATTAGAAAAAGATGGTATTCAATATTCGGTCAGCTCTTTTATCATTCGTCTATACTACAGGTAAAATACACTAAATATACCTACACGTGAGACAACGCCGGCAGTCATTAAAATAAATTAGTCACGTCGACAATTAGTGCACAATGGTTTTTACAGACCGCATTAGCCTGCCTAGTCTACATAGAGTCTCATTATTCCTCTTATTACCGACACTTTACTCGTTCACTTTCATTATTATTCAAATTACAATCTATAATATATGTCGTTGTAGTAAGTATTAGCAAAATGCTAGTTCAAGTAGCACTAATCATTGATATTTTAATACGATGTAATGAAATAGTTTTTTCATCACACTTGCTCGAAAATGGTGTCATTACACGTAGGTTCTGCGGGCCGTAAATTACCTATTACGCCCTAGGGCGTAATGGATTTCTTTTTGAATTGGAAACACTGGTTCTGTTTTACTCTTATTTGTCTTGTTCAAATGTGTTCAAAGGAAACGCCAACTTACTTTTATAACTTTTATCACTGAAATATTTATTTAAAGATAACTGTTATTACAAATACATGTAAACAGTCTATTTTAGTGTTTTGCACATATAAAATCAACTAAAATGGCCGTTTTAGGTCTTTACCGCTATGGTTTCCGAACGTAACTTGACATTCGCATTGTCTATGGACATATGTCACTAATGTCATTTTCTGTTTTAATTTTTGTCATACTGGGACGATTAGTAAGGTTATATTATTAAGATTTCCTCACAAGTGTGATGAAAAACATTGTGTGTGCCACGGGCGGTAAAGGAATTACAAACTCGTGTTATTAAAGCCCTCGGTTTCACCTCGGGCTTATAACAAACACTCGTTTGTAATTCCTTACTTACCGCCCTAGATACACAATGTATTATTTAAAGTAAAATTAAAATTACGGCGCCTTTGACCTGAACCATTCTGTATAGGTCCCGATCAGTGGCGTGGCGTCCAAAGAACTCGATTCCTACCGGCTTGATTAATATTAGGCACTTGACCACCTTATTCTACAGCTCTTAAGGAAAATGTACCCCAAATCTGCACCGGCTTGGCTAAGGATACCTACTTCTCCGCTGATCTTTTGCGCTGGTACCTATGCGGAGTAAAATTGAAAAGCAACATAATAGTGCGCCGAGTTACGGACATGCTTCTATGGGAAAAGTTCACATTCGGATACCAGCACCAAATTTTAGTATGATATTAGGCATGCACTCTGCCGGGACACAGTCTCTGAAAGGTCAAGGTCACCGAGTATGACGTCATCATCCAACCGCTCCCGTATCTTAAGAATGTTTAATTGTGTCAAAACTACACATCTCAAATCCACATAAGAGATATCAAATGAAAGGTAATTAGATGTACTATAAATGACTTTTACATTTGATTTTAATAAATGTTATACTTTAGGAATTATTCACACAATAATTTCAATATTAAAAGACAAATACGGAAATTTAGGTTTTACATCAAAACTCTCTACATTCTCGTTTATTGTTATTTTCATCCACTATTTCCCTGCTGCCTGCTAAATATAATTTGACGACAAGCTGCTGTTATGTCCCGTGTTGACTGCTACTTATGGTAGGTATTTCAAGAATTTAGCATTAGTATCTAAAAATAAAAAAAATACAAATACCGACAAAAGAAGTTTTTGATACACTTAGGTCTTATACTACTTACTAGCTTATGCCCGCGACTTCGTCTGTGGTGTAAATTATAATTAGGCAATTAATCTTATAAATAGCTTCTGATATTTGTTCATAAATTTGGTTGTAATTAAACAAAACCCCAAATATTGGGCCCAAAACTGCACAATTCACATTTACCGCGAAAATCAATTCTGTAGTCCATTTAAGGATTATTTCCAAAAAATTAAATGCTCTTCATAAACCACCTGTTACATACAGAAAAAAACAATCCACTAAGGTGTGTCCACGAAAAAAAGTGGTCGGTGTTATAACGACTAATTAGAAAAAAAAGTTAACAAAAACAACTTAATAGGCTATTTACATTAACGTTTTATTAGTGTTCTTCAAAATTAATTAACCTCCTGTTCAACAACAAATTAAGACTGGTAAAATGGCCTGACTTTGCTTCGGACTCCTTCCATCAATCTCTGTACATCTCTTTCGGTCACATTTTTAGAAGTCGTATCCCACATTCTTTTGTAGCAATTTTGCTCATTTGTAGCAATTTTACCACTATTCTTCAATTTTCTTTTCATTATTGCCCAGAAACGCTCTACAGGCCGGAGTTCTGGGCAGTTTGGTTGATTTGCAAATTTCGGTACAAAAGAGATATTATTTTCAGTAGGTATACCATTCTAAAACAGATTTAGCATCATGTGACGTCGCTAAATCTGGCCAGAATATGACAGGCTCCGTGTGGTTTCTTATAAACGGCAATAAGTGTAATGGTGCCCGTAGTAACAAATGATTTGCTTTTTTGATCACATGTAAGTACAGATGGCTTGCCACACCAGGAATTTTTTTGCAAATTTATCAAGCTTTTTTGTTGTAAATTTTTTATCAACATTCCCTCTTTGATTTGCCACATAAAACTGTAAACCTGGTAATTGTTTAAAGTCTGCTTTTACTATGTCTCGTCGTCCATCAAAATGCAACCAAACTTCGTCAAATATTTTGTATACAATTTTCGAGCCCGGGTTTTGCATATCTCGATACCTTACATTTCCTGGCGAAGTCCCGTACAAAAAGGGTTGGATTCTTCTTAAAGTGCTCGATTACTTTTTTGCCTTTGTTTTATCAACAGGACCGCGTTTTCTACCCGAACCACCTTTTCTCGAAACAGACAATCTCGACTGATAATTAGCCAATACCTTTTGCACGGTTGATTTTGGAACTTCTAACAATTTGGCTAACTTTCCTTGCGATATACCGATATTTTGATAGAGTACACTATTTTTTTTCGTATATTCAGTTGGCTAGACGACATTTTATAAATGTTACGAATCTATAAATTCAAAACAGCCCCAAAAGAAAGCTTAATCTTCCCGCCATCTAACAATCAAAGTGACAGATGTCAGTAATTTTTTTTTTGGTTAAATAATAAATAATAATAAATAAATAAATAAATATTAGGGGACAATCTTACACAAATCGAACTAGCCCCATAGTAAGCTCAATAAGGCTTGTGTTATGGATACTAGACGACGATATATTTAATAGATACATACATACAAATACTTATATACATAGAAAACATCCATTACTCAGGAACAAATATTCGTGCTCATCACACAAATAAATGCCCTTACCGGGATTCGAACCCAGGACCTCTTGCTTCATAGGCAGGGTCACTACCAACTAAGCTAAAGCGGTCGTCAAAATGTTGACCACTTTTTTTTGTGGACAAACCTTAATTGCTATATACTATGCATGGAGTTTGAAACCTTTTACTTAAAAAATTGTACGGTCCCTAAACCAACTTTCAACCCCCACCTACTCAACCCGTTGTCGAGATACATTTTAATGAACTATGAAATCATTTGAGTTCTATTCAGTTTAATCAGTTTTAGATACCCTACTTTAAAAATCGTTTGGTCCCTTTACAAAGTTTTAACCCCCATTTAACCCCTTTTGGAGATAACCAGCTCCAGTTAGTTATTCAGCTTCCGTTTATACTAACGTTATCTTATCACACATAAGAATAACAACTTTATTTAATATATTACATCATAATCACAATAATAATCATTAGGTACTGGCTATTCATGGATTTAAATTATAATGACTAATAAATGTAATGACTAATAATTGAAATGCCTACTCCTACAACAGTCTTCTGTTTCCGCCTTATCAGAAAAACACTTATTGTGCATAATTACACAAAAAAATAGTAAACTAGTAAAATTATTAATTATTCATAGTAACAAAACAACTTAAACGGATTAAATCGCGTATATTACTACATTTTAAGTCCCGACGTTTCGTAACCCTTTTCAGCGTTCGTGGTCGCGGGTAGACTGATAGAGTTGTTTTATTACTATGAGTGATAATCGCGGAAACCGAAGACAATATTATTATTAATTATTGTAACGTCCTCGTAGAGGAGAAACCGACTAATCATTTTCAGATGATTTTCAGCGTCTGTGTGACTGCTCATAAGAAGACATCCTTCACTGCACCAATCTCTTCTTAGTGAACTGTTTTGGGGTTACATTACAGCCCATTGCATACCAATACGTAGTGGTAGTGGCCAATGCGTGGTTTTGCTGCACCCGTCCCGCGATACGCATCCGAGCGGGTAAGCGCATCACACACAATATTAGTACCTTGTGTATCTAGGGCGGTAAGGAAGGAATTACAAACGTGTGTTTGTTAGATAACACGAGTTTGCAATTCCTTTACCGCCCGTGGCACATGCAATGTTTTTCATCACACTTGTGAGGAAATCTAAATAAACAAACTCGACACATGAGAAGAACATTTTAGAACAGAAAGTGACATTATATCCATAGATAATGAGAATGTCAAGTCACGTTCGGAAACCATAGCGGTAAAGACCTAAAACGGCCACTTTAGTTGATTTTATATTAGCAAAATACTGAAATACACTATTTAAACATTTAATTAATGTTACCGAAATAGGTATGTGTTTACATGTATTTGTAATAACAGTTATCTTTAAATAAATATTTCAGTAACAAAAGTTAAAAAAGTAAGTTGGCGTTTCCTTTGAACATGACAAATAAGAGTAAAACAGAACCAGCGTATTCAAATTAAAAAAAAACATTACGCTATAGGACGTAATAGGTCATTTACGGCCCGCAGAACCTACGTGCCAACACCATTTTCGAGCAAGTGTAATGAAAAAATATGTTATTACAGCTCGGAATACTGTGATACGATATATTTCGGTGCAGCGGCGGATTTGCAGTTTTTGCTGCCTTGTATCCCAGGCCATGTAGTAAGTACCTATAGTTGAAATTTTTTAGTGTCCGAGTTGTAACAAGAAAATGCATTCAAATAGCAGTTTTATTGTCTAAGTTAGAAGGTTTAATTTGCAATGACATATTTTGCTAGAACTCGGACACTTCAAAAAATTTCAACTACCAGCCACCGCTTTCTCCAGTATAGTCCGCTTTGTATTGACCTCGAGGTCGCCAACTGGTATAGGATGGATTCCCTTGGTACAGTTGTATATTGGGTCAATCTGAGCTGATTTAGCCCGGTAGCCATGAACCCCCCCCTGGTGGGTAGGGAGGGGGGGCACTCAAAGTGACGCTTTACCTTGCTTCGGACAAAAAATTCTATTGACTTCAATTTGCCTACCACCTCATGTTTGGTATCGTTTTCGTATAAATCAGGGACGGGGAATTCAATTTCGATATAATTTGTATGAAGTTTCATACAAAAAAACTCAGATTTTGATGAAAATATGAAAATTACACTTCACTTTTTTGAACAAAAAGGTGTATATTCAAAAAAATATGAGGGTTTTTGAGTGTAAAAAAATACTCTTAGACGGGAAATTTTATCAGCTTTAATATAATATATATTTTATGTAACCTTATCATACAACCTTAACCTGGAAAAAAATCAAACGTGCTACGCGATAGTCACGAAGTTATTTTTTCAACCCGTCTCTCTCAAGAAGGTCACATAATATATATGTAGTACATGCATCATATTTCAGAAATGCATATGTGAGCATGAAAAAAGAAAAATAAAAAAAGTGTACTTATTTTCCGAACTTCCATTATAAGTTGGTTTTTCATACAAAATACATGGAGTGCCAACTTAACTTTGGTGACCTGTGCTTACCGCGTACCTTGATTCAGAAATCTACCATTACAATGTACAATAAGTGAATAAACAAACTGTACCAAGGGAATCCATCCTATACCAGTTGGCGACCTCCCCATACATTGGATGTCAATACAAAGCGGACTAGTACCCATCATAAAATACATATAAACTACCGACCCTAATATCTGGCCGCCATAGGCCTACTGGGCTTTAGGGATTGCCCTAAAATCCAGTACGCCTAGGGCGACGCTACATTTTCGGTGTTCCTTTTTGACGTGATTATTCTATTAGGTATATTGTTTTTCTTTTGAGAGGAGCGGTAATTAATGTAAAATCGATTGATGTAAAATCGATTCTCTAGATTGTAGAATATTTATTTTATTCATCCAACTGCTCGCGGTCGCCGAAAACTTTATCAGTTCCGACAAAGTATATTCGTTCAAACAATAAGTTAGGTATAACGTCACAAGAGTTATCACGGTTTAAATAGGTCGTTTAACAATCTGTCTGTTCATTAAGAGAGAAGTGTTGAGAAGTGAAGACTCTTTGATAAACCTACCAGTGGCGTGGCGTAAAAGATATCCGTGGGCAAGCCGGTGCAGATTTAGCGTTCATTTTCCTTAATAGCTGTAGAATAAATAAGGTGCTCAATGCCTGATATTAGGCAAGCCGGCAGGAATCGAGTTCTTTGGACGCCACCCTACTGCTACCTACTTAGCCATAAAACAGTAGAATCAACATCAGAGAAGGACGATACGATAAAACCCTACGATTTTTAAAGTTTTCCGCTAACCAAAGATTGCCCGAAAAAGATCGCTCTTATCATGATTTTGATTATCAAATGAAAGGGTTTCATTTGTAGATTCCAAAACCAATTTTTTTTTCTTAATTATGTCCTTTTTGATTTAGGACGCAAAACGATCAAATATATAGCACCCCCCCCCCCCCTATTATCTTCGAAGTTACTGAACCGAAAATTGTGATAATTACCAATTATTACTATCATCCTAAATATTCGAGGAAAAATATAACGGTTTTCCAAACTTGCACAGTTTTTCCGAAATCGCAAAAATCGTAGCACAAACTTATTTGCGCGCGAGCGAGTCAGACCCGCCTCTACTCCTACTCTACTCTCTACTCCGCTCTACCTACTCAATTAGTATCTATGGAATTACAAAGGGGCATACATTTTTTTTGTGGAAACAATTTTATCAATTATACAATTATAATAGCTATGGAAATAGAAGCATATTATTACTAACCAGTTATCATAAAATCAACATCTACTAAAGCATTGTTCTATGATTTATAAACTGCTGGTTTATGACCACTGTATATTAAATACAGGACGAGCGATGAATATTACTTAGCGAGAGATTGCTTCCCAATGCAGGCTCCATACTACGCATATTATGCAGGTAGACAGGTACTCTACTCATTGTTATATGTGGCATGTACTTAAATAGGATCTAATAGACTAAAATCTAGAATGTCATCAGAAGAATGCGTTTTTCATTATATTCCAAACATTACTGATTTTGTGTGCCGTGCTATCGATAATACAAAAATAACAACAATATAAACTTCGTAAATATAATCAACGGATTCAGATCTACCATGCATAGTGCACTTATTGGATGCTATGCAAAGGTTAAAATGTCAAGAGTTTTACTGACTGTGGGTACCTATTTGAATTATAAGACATACTATACTTAGATGGAGATAAATCGAGAAAGAGGAAACTAAAAATAACGCGGAGTTTCGCTTCTGAATGTGTGGAAAGTAACTAAAAAGGTACGTTATGGTCTTCAGTATGTTCATTGTTCATGTTCATGGCCACTCAGACTCACCTTGAGAACGCATGTGAAATTAACTTTATCCTTAACGAATATAATAACTTAGAGAAGGACGGCATGCTCTTGCGAATGAATAACACTATTCTGTTTATGCCACACCTGGCCAGAAAGCGGCTTTTTCCGTACGCGCAGCGTGCCGTAAAAGTCATTTTATGGCCAGGTGTGCCCTCGATCGCATATTTGCGTCCCTCGCTTGCAGCTCGGGCCGCAAACTTCTGCGATCTCGGCCTTTCTTTGTGTTCCCACCCTAGTTATGTAATGTACTATTTCGATACTATCATACTTTCCGAAGCGTTGGTAGAATCAGATCTGCAAAAGAGCCCCTGACCTGAGGTTTACTTGCAAAATGGATTGAATTGAATACACACAATAATAAACTAAAAAACATATTTGTAGAGCTATGACCCTTTTTTATATCAGCTCGTACAACGCCACCGACTTATCTGTCCAGGTGGTGGCGTCACTGGTACGGACGTGCGCTAGTAGCAGTCATATAACTCTCCGTGATTACTTATAAGACAGATATAGAATTATTCCAATAACATCTACGATGCTGTACGCGAAGCGAAGTAAATGACTTTACATATGATCTAACAATACAGTGAGTTACTGGGCACTTAAACAGTATCAGTGTGATGTGTGATCGTGGGATTGAGACTGGCATGAATTGAAGCGCAAATATCACTTGATAACAACCTAGGGTCGATAGAAGAGGATGCGGCCACAGTAATGACCGAAGCCTGGAGGTCGCCGGTAACCCCCCTCAATCATCCAGTTTAGAAGCCGTGCTCGACTAACTCCCCTAACATTGACGTCAAATCAATCGTATCGTTTTAAAGTTAGGTATTTGTATGTACTGCTATTTAGAACGCAATATATCGTAATTACTTTAAAAAAACACCTACCTGACACTGACTCCAGGTAAATACGCAGTTTATATGACGTTCGTATGTAACTTTTGACGTTTTTCTCTACGACGTTTTTAGATACGAGTTTTTTAGGGTTCCGTACCAAATTGGCAAAAAAGAACCCTTATGGTGCGACTCTGTCTGTCCGTCTGTCACAGCAAGATATCTCAGGATCTACTTATGCTATCGACTTGAAATTTGGAATAGTGTTAAGAACCGCTAACCCGAGCCTATTGGACACAAAAAAAAATCTTATACCTTTATTACTTTTTGAAGGGGACCGAAAGGTGATATCGAAAATCAAAAGTAGAGCTATTATACCGAATGGGACATCAAATAAAAGGGCTTAGTGTGTAGATTTCAAAACCGTTTTTATTTTTAGACATGTAATTTTTGATTTAAGACAAAAAACGTTAAAAAAATACTATTCCTCCCTATTATCTCCGAAGTTACTGAACAGAAAAATCTGTAATAATTACTTACCGATTATTAATATCATCTTATATATTACAGGTAAATAAGACGGTTTTCCTAATTTGCAGCGTTTTTTAGAAATTCGCAAAAATTTTAAGACAAACTTATTTGCTCCTACTGAACTAACCGCGACATTATGTCGATGTACGGGGACAAGTTTTTCAAGAGCAAAGTTAAGTTTGTCCCACCATACAGTTTATCTTGAATTATTCATGTATCTACTGACGAGTTTGTACGGAACCCTCAGTGCGCGAGTCCGACTCGCAATTGTCCGGTTCTTATTTCAAATTAATGACGATATGTATCTACACAGACTCGCTAGAACAGTTTTATGTTTTGCCAGCGATAAAGACAAACGTCAAACAATTAAGGACCTAGGTAAATCAAATCTGTATAGGGTGGAAAAAATCTATGGGCCCTGGAGGAGAACTACCTTAAATCCTTTAGTTAGCTCATTTTACTGACAGGAAACATTCCTGTATTTTTAATAATCTGCATTGAAAGGTTTTCTAAAATTCGCTTGTCTCACCCGGGAATCGAACCAAGTAATAATTCAAAAAATAAGCACTCTGTATTTTATTCTACTACTAATCGATAGAATAGGGAATATGCATCAATTTTTTTTAACAGATTTCTTAACAAAATTTGAAAATACCGTAAAAAAGATGACATACAGTCAAAATAAAATGGAAATCGACCGAGAAATACGGAAGATATAAACATTTTAAAGCACTAATCAGACAGCCATTAGAGAGAGAGATCCGATATGGACTATGACGTCATAGTACATGGCCACCGTACAATATTCTGTTTTGCGAGAAAGAGATAGAGATAAATCTTTGTTGCGTTATCTCTTGGTTATTTTTATAGTTATTCGAAAAATATTTTTTTCCTACTGTTTTTTATATGAATGAGGTTTTATTAAAGTAAATAAAAAATATTATGCATATTCCCTATTGTTCAGGATACTATATTCTGTTTTGCGAGAAAGAGATAGAGATAAATCTTTGTTGCGTTATATCTTGGTTATTTTTATAGTTATTCGAAAAATATTTTTTTCCTACTGTTTTTTATATGAATGAGGTTTTATCAAAGTAAATAAAAAATATTATGCATATTCCCTATTGTTCAGGATAAAATCTCTCTGATAAACATTTGGACTTACAAGTAAAAAATATCTTGAAATTTTATTGTTTATTTAGTTATTGAATAAAGTTGAGTTCGTGAAATCTACACAGAACTTAAAAAAATCGACGAATGCAGTTTTGTTTATTTTTAAAAATAAAATAATATTTCCTCCTTGTTGACTGCACCGAAGACCGAAATGCTGGCAGCTTCCTCGCCTCGCGCAGCGAATAAGTATCGCCATACAGAGAGGAAACTCTGCCAGCGTAATCGGCACCATGCCAAGGGGGCCCAATTTTTTAGATAATTTTCAATTTTAATATAGGTTTATTTTCTTAGGATTAGTTTAATTTTTTAGTTAAGTTTAGATTAGTTAGAGGTATACTTTATTTGTAATTTCTATTATAAAATCGAAAATAAGTATAATATTGACAATAAAAATTAATAATCAGAGATCGGATCTTGGGTGCTATTTGGGGTATATGACTTCAAACGTTATACGTTATCCTTCGGATTTTGGGATTTTTTTGTTATATGCATCTAGAGTAATCCATGTTTCTGTTTAACGTTTGAAGTCATATACCCCAAACGTTTTTAAGAAAACTAGTAAATTCCCTTGTTCTACTTTAATATTTGTGTGTCTTAAGTTACTTATAATGCGATGTAATAATTAAATCAAGCCACTTCTGTGTTATTCATAGGTCTACTGTAAAATAACTGGCCAAGAGCATGTCGGACCATGCTCAGTGTAGGGTTCCATAGCCGTAACTATAAGGTAAAAAATACGATGTAAAAAAGTACAACAACAAAAGAGCGTATCTTCATAGCAATTACGTCCTTTTGTTGAGAAGCGCAGTTTATCGGCAATAACTCAAAAACGGTTAATCCGATCTTGTTGAAAATAATTTTCGTTGAAAGTATTAATTAAGCGTTAACTTTATTTTTTTTTAATATTTTTCGGACACACGGTTTAGAAGATAGAGGGGGGGGGGGGGGGGCACAATTTTCACAACTTTCAGAGCGATTATTTCCAAAGGTATTCACTTATTCAAAAACATTACTTAGAAACCTTAAAATGTTTTTGAAAGAGCTGTTGAACTATGTACCACACGTTGATATTTTCTGAAAAAAATTTTTTTTAGCTTCTGTAGGTAACATGTATGGGGTGCCCTCCCTAAAAATATTTATTTTAATTATTTAACTACCAAAGTAAGTACCAAACCAGTACAAAATTCCGATTCAAGACAACCAACTTTAGGTTAGGCATAATGCGTTTTAGACCTAACGTTGACCCAATGCGTTTTAGTCATAACGCGTATTCGGCTTGAGACTTTTAAGCCTTAACGCACTTTAGTTTCAATCTTGACGTAGTCCTACCTAATACGTATGAGTCTTAACGCGATATAGCATAAACAGTTTTAGGCCTAATACGGATTAAACGACGATAAATAGGTACATAAATTGGTACATAATGATAATTAGGAAGATGGCGTTATATACAATTTGCTACTTAGACTATGTAGCGACATAGGCAAAGGCATAGTACGTTTTAGGCAAGCGGAGAATAAAGGCTCAGAATTCTTATTGTTTTAGATGTTTTAATACTTATTCTGTTATTCGGGGCAGAGACATACCTAAAAAATCTAAAATCATAAAAATCCGTCCACCCGTTCTCAAGTTATAAATGGTGTAACTAACCCGATTTTGTTTTATGTAATAGATAAACTATATAAACTCTCACTTACTTTAAAATAATGGCATGTATAGATTAAGTAGCCTATGTATTTTTCCAATGGTTTGTCGCTTGTAGAGCTATTTTTAAACCATTGTCGAGAAATGACGCGCGGCGGCGATAATGTTCTGGAGGTCTCATTGCATCATGAGGGGTCTTTTATTCCGTGCCCGAGCCGCTATCGGTGACATCTCATACGCTGCGGGAAAGTTACCATGCTAAAACAATCAACAATTGATAGCATTTATCTGCTTAGGTAGTGATAAATAATATACTGATAGACAAGATACAGTAGTCCAGGAAGTACGGTTTGAAGTGTGTGAAAGTTTTACAATAATTCGTATAATAAGGGATCTTTTCGGTATAGGGTAGGTCTATGCTACCTACCTATAAGTACCACAGTATAATAGTAGTATTTTTTCTTCTTACAAAAGGTACATCGCGCGCTTGAATGTGTGCGCGCCGTGTACGAACGCACTACAAGCAAAGAAATAAGAATGCGTAAGAATGCACCGCGCGTCTGTGTGAATAGGTACGTGTCGCGCGTGTTATGTACTGTTATGTACCCTTGTAGTTAAGTTCTAGTTATAAGTACATAACCATACATTAAGATATAAGTAATGTTAATATTTTTTTTCTACTCCTGTACTGTTATCTGTCTTTTACTTCGTCACGAACACTAATATAAGAACATACATAATATGAGTTCAGAGAAGTCTATACTCTATTCCCCATAACAGCACTAGTGTCGTTATAGTCACTTTACGTTATTGCTAGCATCCACAGACTTCTAAATCTAGGTTAAACTTAGGTCAAGGATTAAGCGCTCAATTCTAACTTCACGATAAAAATTCACAACTATCAACTTAACAAACAATTAAATTCCTACGATTCATAAGAAAAATAAAACTTTCCGAATTAAATTAATTGATGCCAACATAAAAAAAAAGTATTTTAATTATCGTCACATCGTGTCACCAGCCATATCAAAAAAAAGTTTACCATAGACACAACTGTCATGCCGGCTGTACACACTCGGAGAGACCGGACGAGACACGCGTGACGTCTATGTATTTTATATTTTAACCTAGTCGTAGAAAAAGTATTGTATGCAACGTTGTATAATTAAGTCAAAAAACGCTCATTGCGTCTCTATTTGCGATACTCGCCGCATTCGCGGCTCGTATCGCAACTCACGCAATTCGCATTTTTTGAACCTTCTTGTACAACTGTTGTATAATAGTATTTTATGCAACAGTTGTATAAGAAGGTTCAAAAAATGCAAATTGCGTGAGTTGCGATACGAGCCGCGAATGCGGCGAGTATCGCAAATAGAGACGCAATGAGCATTTTTTGACTCAATTATACAACGTTGCATACAATACTTTTTCTACGACAGGTTTTAACCCTCTGTACCATAGTGTTACCTACAGGCAACAAACTCTTATACCCGTTGTCAGTTTTAAGGGACAATTTTTAACGCGTTTTTATGCATTGTAGCTTGTCGTCTACACACTGATGTATAAAATAAACGTTTCAAGTAAAGTTAACTAGATGGCGTTACATGTTCTTAGGCAACATTTGTTTAGTGAGTCGGAGAATTTCAAAAAACGCGCGGGTGTTAATTTGTTAAAATCTTTAAAAAATATATATGTGCATATTAGTGTCTGCTTTTGTGGAAAACGTTAAGGTAAGTGTTTGTTTTATAACATATATTGTTATCATTCAGTAATTTCTTGTTTTTATCTTATTCGAAGGTACTTGTGTGTTTGTATCCTGTAAGCTACATTAGCGTAAAAGGGTCAAAATTTAGTACGGTAACTATAGGTATTTAGTGTGATTTTATGTTGTTCTAGGATGTCTCGTAAACGTTGTTTGCGAGATACCGACATCGCCGCGGTACTTTTTGATGATGACGAGAGTGAAGATGGATTAGCTTTTGACGACAACAGCATTGCTGACCCGGATTTTGATCCTGATATTGAGGGATTGGTGCAAGAGTTGGATCATGATTTTACAGATGGATATTCTGAAAACGAAATGGATGTCGATGCTTTAATAAGCTCTTTAGAAGATGATAAAATAATCGTTTCGACGGAGGAAGAACCAATACCATCGACTTCAAGCGAATGTAATCCACCAGTTTCAAGGTCAAAAGCTAAAAAGCCTAAAAACCTAAACTTGCGATGGAAAAAGAAGAATCTCGAGTTAAATGCACATCAGCTAGCATTTAAGGGCAATGAGATGCTTAGTCCTGATACTTTAGATCTTGATACACCCGTGCAGTTCTTTCTGTACCTCTTTCCACCGAAGTTAATTGAGTTGATTGTGGAACAAACCAACCTTTATGTGGTACAAAAGGATCCCAGTAATTCCTTTCGTGTATCTGAACTAGATATTCGGCAATTTATAGGTATAGTATACTTGATGTCATTGATCAAACTACCCAGGGTTACCAGTCACTGGGCTCCTATCCTTGGTACACAATTAATTCAAAATACAATGGCCTTGAACAAGTTTGAAAAATGTTGGCAGTTGATCCATTTCAATGACAACAGCAAGGCAGTTCCCAGAAGCAATCTCAATAATGACAGGATCTTTAAAATCCGTCCAGTCGTTGATACTCTGAATAGTTCATACGAATAAATCCAAAATGTTCTCAAAAAGTACAACCCCAGCAAACCCCACAAATGGGGTTATATAATTTACGTTTTGAGTGGCGTTTCAGGTTTCGCCTATAAAACGGAGATAGAAACTGGCACAGACAACGTAGTTAACCAGGGCTAGCCAGATTTAAGGGCCTCATCGAATGTTGTTATGAGATGTCACGAAGATTCCGAGACATGAAAATTTCAGTTTGTATTTCGACAACTATATATACTTCTTTGCCCCTTTTAGAACATCTAGCCAAACAATATATTCTACATTTTATGCCACACTAAGAAGAAAAAAAAAATCAGGAAATATCATCTTTCATTATAAACATTACACATAGTACATCAGCAAGATTTCGGATATTTTCATTACACTAATTACTCAATGTTGCCTACAGGCAACGCTCCCTTTTTTTGATTTATTTCAGAAAATAACAATAAAAAATGAAAAATGAGAAATTAAGTTTTTTATTTTTATAAGTTCTATCCAAATTAATTAGAAATATGTAAAATTACGTTTTTGAGTAACAGAGGGTTAAAATATAAAATACAAACAAGGCATAACCTGCAAAGAAGGCAAATATGACGTATGACTGTCAGTATGTGTCTATGGTAAACTTTTTATTTTTTAAATGAAGTTGACACGCAGTGAATATATTAAAAATACTTTTGTTTTTATGTTGGCATCAATGAATTTAGTTCAGAAAGTTTAGTTTTTCTTAAAAGCCGTAGGATTTTAATTGTTTGTTAAGTTGGTAGTTGTGCATTTTTACCGTAAAGTTAAAATTGAGCGCTTAATCCTTGACCTAAGTTTAACCTAGATTTAGAAGTCTGTGGTTGCTAGCAATAACGTAAAGTGGCTATAACGACACTAGTGCTGTTATGGGGAATAGAGTATAGACTTCTCTGAACTCATATTATGTATGTTCTTATATTAGTGTTCGTGACCAAGTAAAAGACAGATAACAGTACAGGAGTAGAAAAAATACTATAATAACATCACTGCTCTAGCGAACGCGCCAGGCAGGCGGCAGCCCAGACGCTATACCTTGCGAATTCTTACGATAAGCGGCCCACCGCAGTGACATCCGCTGCACTTCGCCGACTCGAACCGACGACATGACTGTAACTTAGCTGTCGTAATTAATTAAATGTAGTTATAAAGTGACTACATCTTTTATTTAAGCTCCTCGAGAGCATAATTCGCCCTCCTAAACGGCCGACGTTGAATTACTTCTTCGTCTTTATACTTTGCCTATGCCGAGATTTTGCTATTATGTAGAATGAATAATGGTAAAGTTTGCTACATATTTATTTATTTATTTTATGGAATATTTATAGCATAGTACAATTTACAAATATACATGTAATACACGTATATTAATACGAACGTATTAATTAAGTACCGAGTGAAAAGCAAGTCCTTAATTAATAGGGAATATGCATGAATTATTTTCACACGTTTCTTAACAAAACATGGAAAATACCGTAGAAATGATGACATAAAGTCAAAATAAAATTAAAATCGACCGAGAAATTCGGAAAATATAAACATTTTAAAGCACTTATCAGACAGCGATAAGACAAAGAGATCCGATATGGACTATGACGTCACAGTACACGGCCGCCGTACAGTCTCCATACTAAATTCTGTTTTGCTAGAAAGAGATAGAGATAAAACTTAATTGTCTTATATCTTGGTTATTTTTATAGTTATTCGAAGAATATTTTTTTCCTACTGTTTCTTATATGAATGAGCTTTTATTGAAGTAAATAAAAAATATCATGCATATTCCCTATTACCTACTTTACAACAGGACGCGCTCGATTGATATTATTGAACCAAAATATGCGAATATTGCGAATACGAATAAATGACGTTGATATTCGCGAATGCGAATACGAATATTGGTCATACAATTTTATGCTACTAGAAATAAATAAAATTAATAACTATGAAAATTCAATGCTTAAAAGAAAAAAGTGTCCCTAATTTTTCATACAAATATCGCTCTTCCGTTCCGTTACCGCCATACAAGTGTGTATGGAAAAGTAACGGAAAAATTTTGGGACACTTTTTTTCTCCTATCAGAGACGATAGTAGGTACGCGTGATTCTGAGTAGAAATGATGTAAAATTTCTCAGGTCTGAAAAAGAGTTAAGTGTACAACTTTAAAAAAAATGGCCCAGTTAGTGTTAAAAATCGATGATCCGAGCCTTTCGATGTAAAAACAATCTTACACCTTTTAACTTTTTTCTTAAATTGCCATTAATATCAACTGAAAGGGCTTAATTTGTAAATTCCTAAAGCGTTTTTATTTTTTTATTAAGTGAACATATACATATATAGATACAGGAAATCAAAGTACACAGAAAAACTAAATCCATCCAAAATCCAGAGGTACCGGGTTCGATTCTCGGTCTGTACACAGGCGAGTGCCATTTAGTTTTTCTGTGTACTTTGATTTCCTGTATCTATACATATATTATATGTAACATGAAATGTGGTGTAAAATTTCCCGCATTAAAAACCAATGAAGAGACAAAAATGTTTCTTTCATATTTTTTTTTTTTTTTTTTTGTTAGCCTATTGTAGTGTCCCACTGCTGGGCAAAGGCCTCCTCCCTTGATTTCCAATCGTCCCGGCTCCGAGCAAATTCTGGCCAGCCGTTAAGAAATGCGTCCAGGTCGTCAACGCCATCTTCGCCGCGGCCTACCACGTCTTCGCCACCCGTCTTGTGGCACCCACTCCGTGGCTAGTTTCGCCCACCTCTGTGGATGCATGCGGCAGACGTGGCCGGCCCAGTTCCACTTCAATCTGGCGGTCTTGGCACCAACATCAGCAATGCGGGTTTGCGTGCGCAGCGTGGTGTTCCGAACCCGGTCTGTTCGTTTCACGCCTAGCATGATTTAAAAAATACCATTCCCCGCTATTATCTCCGAAATCGTTGCACAAATTTGTTTTGTCAGTTACTAAGCTAACCGCGACCTGTGTCGATGTATGGAGACCCAACAGCATAGTTAAGTTTGTCTCTTACTCAATACAGTTTATCTTGAACTATTTACATACTACAGGTTTGTACGAAACCCTTGGTGGGCAATTGCGACTCGCACTTGACCGGCTTTTATTATTTTGAATGTTTGTTAATGACATCGGGGTGAATATGCTCCTAGCCTGCTCGTCTATTGAATTGAAGCGGAACGGAGCGGAGATATATTAACCAATTAATTGCAATATAATCCATATCCACTGAAACTAAAGTGGAGCGGACAAAAAGCTTTGCTATTAGTCAATATTGGTCCACTGCGTTATCAAAAAAATTGTTTTATTATATTATATTATCAACCTACAATTTCGATAAAAAGCATCATTCGGGTGATCGTATGCAATTCTGAATTACATAATAATACGTTTTTGGAGATTATCCTAACGAGTAATACCTAAATTATGCGTTAAAACGTGCAAGGGTCGTTTTTTAGGCATTAAAAAGAATAGGCTTGTATCCTAAATTTTGTTTCTGATGTAAATGGATTCTACTCTTTATGAGCAACAAATATATACTATATATCTGAATTACATAACTACTACACTTGGATTACTATAACAGCCACAAATTGCAATCAAAAGTAGCCGACCGCAGCGAGCATTGAAAACGGCCCATACAAAACGGACGCACCCTGTGACGTCATCTCTTGTCCTCCTGTACAAGTCTTTATGAAAAAAAATAGCAATTTGCCATAGTTGTCATACATTAATTTCCTCAGGGTTATTTAAGCGTTCCGAAATTGAGTTTAATTTTTCTTTAAGACGATTTTAAACTTTGTGGTCTCATACATAACTTTAAATTTTTTTGTTTATTTCTTCTGTGTTATGATAATTTAGTATTTTATTAATACTTCTTTTTTCTCGTCTGGCATACTATTTAGATAGTTTAGCGTGTGTTGGTTACATTTCCTTGGAACATTGGAAGTTTGCTTATATTCGTCACAATATATCGATAGGTAATGAAATGAAATGAAATAATTTATTTCTGCAAGTAGGCCTCAAGTGCTCTTTCACATGTCTGATTCTTTTGGCACTTCGGCAGATGACATTCTGGTGATAAGAAGCGCCGGAAGAAACTCACCAGTTTCTCTTTTAAAAAACATTACAATAATTGTGACAATATTACATTGCATATCACAAACAACAGCTACTTAACTAAATACATTTCAATAAACATAAAACTACATTTTTAGAGACGTAAAGGGTCTCTAGGCGTCAAAACAAGATAAATTACAAAGAAAAATAGAAAATAAAAAGACATATACTAAAATTAATGGAGATGTAAGGGGCCTCCGTTGTCAAAACATGTTTTGGAGGTGTAAAGGATCTCCATACGTCAGAATACAAAATGGGAAACGAGGAATAGACTACTGAACTATCATTAAATTTACATGGTTTACAGAAAACGAACTTATAGATGAATGAGGGTTGTAAGTGCATATTCAAAGGAAACAGCAGGATACATTATTATTGCATTTTAAACGACTCGATGATAATGTAAGGTTTGGTTGCTACTGGAAATGTCACAAACCAAGGGTAATTAATTATGGCATACAAAAAGTTACTTCATTTTGTAAGATTAACATGGATACATCTCTTTGTAGTTGACTGTACCTACCTACTTCCACCACCGTACTAGTTACATATTGAAATGTAGTAATCAAAAATAATAGTAATTAACGTATCAACTACTTATACTTCTCCCCCTCATGATTACAAGTTACTATTTTGTAAAGTTTTTATAATAATAACGATTAACTCAATCAAAAAAAGAGTTATTCAATTTGGTGCAGTCGTTCGGAAGCCGTATATTCATACATTTTGGCGATTCATTTTTAGGGTTCCGTACCCAGAGGGTGGCGACGGAACCCTATTATCATTATTTATACAGATAAATAAATAGATTTTATGCCACACCTGTCCATAAAGTGGCTTTTACCGCACGCTACGCGTACGGAAAGAGCCGCTTTCTGGCCTAGTGTAGACATAAAATGATGTACATAAGACGGGAGGTAATAAAGAAAGCCCTCGATCGCATATTTACATGCCTCGCTTGCAGCTCGGGCCGCAAACATCTGCGATATCGGGTTCTCGGGCTTTCTTTGTTTTACCACCCTAGTTGTGTAATGTACTATTAAGCACCGGTTAGAATGGTCCGCGTTAAAAAAGTGACGCATATGGCACGTCACTGCATTTACGATGCGTCAACGGATTTTGAGCAGCGGTTTGACCTCGCCTTTATTTCGGTGCTAATGTTAATCCGGTCGGCTATTTAACAAAGAGGGTAGATACCGTATCTGATAATGATTCAAGATGATGGCGATAGCAATGCCGATGACAATAGCGATAAGTCTTTTTGATTTGGAGGTCTATGTAAGTTCAGTACCTAAGTGATTTTAGTAACTAATATTTTCAGTCTTAATGTCTACCCACAATAAAGATTCAGAGGGTGCAAAAGTGACTTGAGTTGCTTCTGCTGAGAGTTGGATCATACACGTTCAGGAAAACTGTGGACAATACAAAAGTTAACAACTTGGGTTCATTTTACTTATCCTTTTGTGTCCGTCAAGATAGCGTACACCGTAAAGATATTCAGAATCTGATGCAGCCAATAAATAGTACCCAAATAGTACCGACGAAAAACCTAGGTGAAAAAAATAGTACCCTTAAACTTTTCGAAATATAAGGCCTGTTCACGGTGTACGCTACCGGCGTCAAGCTGGCGTACACCGTTTGTATCTCTGGAACGGCTTTGTTTTTGGAAACGCTTTATATCTCAAAAAATAGTACCCAAATAGTACCCTAGGGCCCTAAAATTTTATTTCTCTAGCTATCGTAGAAGCCGAGATATAGTGAGCTCTTTCTATAAGGAATTCCCGGGTACGCCAGCTTGACGGTGTGAAATTTTGTACACCGTTAAGTTATGCAATATCTCGGCTTCTACGATAGCTAGAGAAATAAAATTTTAGGGCCCTAGGGTACTATTTGGGTACTATTTTTTGAGATATAAAGCGTTTCCAAAAACAAAGCCGTTCCAGAGATACAAACGGTGTACGCCAGCTTAACGCCCGGTAGCGTACACCGTGAACAGGCCTTATATTTCGAAAAGTTTAAGGGTACTATTTTTTCACCTAGGTATTTCGTCGGTACTTTTTGGGTACTATTTATTGGCTGCATCAGATTCTGAATATCTTTACGGTGTACGCTATCTTGACGGACACATCCTTTTATCATACGGGTTTTAAGAAAAATACAGTTTATATAAGTCTATGAGGATCCAGTAAGAAAATTAGGCTTTAAAGCCTAACAATTTTATAATGTCCACAGGAAAGACGTATAACCCTGATTCATACTAAAAATATTTTTGACCCACCCATAGGTACATCACACATCATCAGCATACAATACGTCCCACGGCTGGGCACAGGCCTACTCTCATAGACGAGAGTGAATGGGCTATAGTCCTCACAAAATTTTACGAAAATCGGTTGAAAAAAGGTGACCTGTAGAGGAGAACAGCTGGATATCCGCCGGACATACATAAGCATTTTTGCTCAAGTTGGAACGGAGACGCTTCGGTCTACGCTAGGGTTATTTTTTTTCTCGCAACCCATATGGGCATAGCGATTGTCGGACCGGGTGGTCGGCCGTGGCTTTTCCTGGGGTCGAACCAGGTCGGTAGCCGTACCACCCCGAGTTGGGTCGACGATAGGGCAATTATATTGGGTGCTACAAATATTTACATTTCTTCGAGAGTGACACCTTTAACTTGGAATGTAAAATTATAGCTATTGATCTACCTACCTAACTAATTTCTTTAAAATTGTTAGAGCCGTTCCCTGGAAACGGAATACAGATACACAAAACCTATCAAGTTAGAAAATTAAACAAGTTCCGAAAAAATATGTCGTTACAAAGGGTTGTTTTTTTTTTCGATTGTATGCAGTACCGGGCAACTTAATTTGATTAATTTAGCATCTAGGTAGTAGTTGTCTCTCTCGAATACAAATTGCGTTTTGGAACTTTGTTACACATTTTAATGTAGCGCTCGCTCTTCACTGGTTTAGATAAATTATATTAAGAATCGCAAAAGTTTTCAGAATTTGGTAACCCCTGAAAATGGGGTAGTCCTCTTGGGGTGGGTACCTAGACGGGATAGAAAAATCGAACGCCACCTATCTAACTAGGTACCTTATAAATAGAAATAGCAATTTCTACGCAAGGCAGATTTGCTTATATTTTTGATAAGTACAAATTATTGTTACTTACTACATAAATTCAGATATATTTTTTTAATTTGTCTGCCTTAATATCTCCAGACATCGTAAATTTCATAATTTGGTAGCATTTTCAGTGCAGGCATCATGATACAGTGTCATAGGAGTGAACAAAATTCATTTAAATGATTTGTTGCAGTACTTAAATATTGTTGATATTGATCAACTTTTATTAATTATTTTGGTCGCAATTTATCACTCCCACGGCACTCTGTCAAGATGCCTGTACAGAAAATGTTTACCAAATTAAAGGATGTCTATGTATAACACTGATTGAAAGTAGATAAGTAATATTTTTCATTATGATACATTTAAAACTAACTGTTTGTGTGTTAAAACTAATAATTACAACTGTCTTCACTTCAACCACTTAAAACTATAGGGAACGTGCAAGAACTCCAGGTAGCAGCACTATATCGACAAAAGGGACACTATACCGACAGTAAAGGAAACTTATCAGACCTGAAAAAATCTGGTTATAAATGTCAACGCCAAGTATAGTTAAGTCGTGGCTACACTGACGTTAATCGTCCTTAATCGCCATAATTAACAGCGTTTCCCGTTAATGTGGCTCCAGCATAATAGAGAACAGATTTAGATTGGCGGCACCTGTTGGCAGCACCTTCGTTGTGCAGGACTGCACATTCCCTATACTGATTGTAACAAGTCAGCCAATTAGACTACTATTGTAATAAGTACTAGTACTTAGTAGTAAGTGTTTTCTCTTAAATAAATCGTTGCGTAGAAGTGAGGTGTTCATTTATTCCACCCTGCATTAGTATTCCAATACTGCCGTCCTAGTCTAAAAGGCGACTTTTTGCTATGAACTTCCATAGTAAAAGGTCGCCTTTTACACTAGGACGGCAGAATAGTTTGCCCGCCTTTGATCTGGCTGTCTGGTAGCGAGATCTAGTGTCAAATAGCGCAAACTGTTAGTTATGCTACTCGTCAATAGATAGCCGTCATAAAATCATAAGGTACCTTAGAGCAGCGATTCTCATACTTTTTTGACGACGGACCCCTTCTGAGACATTAAATATTTCGCGGAGCCCCAAACTATTTTATAATTTAATCTTTTTTTTTTCTAGGAAGTAAACATTAAAAATGGCGCTAGCCCAAATGCACTCGTCACAAAATATTATTTTGACGGAGCCCTAGAACTTCGTCGGCTCTGCATAACACACTTTCAGTAGATCTAGAGACTTACAGGCAAATGAAGCAATCCAGGTTCTTACTCGATGAATTTTAACTGAAAATAACTTTGTAAGAGAGAAAATCCTGAAAATAACCAGCAGGGATAACACAACTGGTCGCAACTGTCAGATCATGACTTGCAACTTTCGCATTTTGATAAAAGGAAAGGATACAGATAGATTAGGTCTAGACATACGGCATAGTCGCATGAGGAGCCGCGCGGCAATATTGTGCTAGACGTACCTACAGATGCTTCATCCCTGTACCTAGTGTTCTCATATAAAAACACGATTGCCCATTCATTGGCTATGTGTGAAGTGGTAAAAAAAACATACCTAATTTAGGACTAGGCCTTTATACTTCCGAATCGCTTCGTTCGAAATTCGCATCCTGCTAACTCAAATGTTCTCGAAGGAGAGAGGGAGAAAGACGGCATAAGACATACCTTAAACAAAGACATTCCAGTTAAGCTCCTGAAGTGGTGGTTGTTACTATGACATTTCTTCACGGTTCAGTCCACTCTAGTTACGAACACTAGGGGGCTCCGCAATCGCTCAGGAAAAGAAAAATAGGATTACCCTTTGAAGACCTTCCTAATGTTTTAATAATTGTCAGCTCGGTCGGTCTTTCAGCCGCTCAACTCAAACAGTTACTCTCTATAGCACTATAGAGAGTAACCGACGTAACTGCTAGAGTTAGTAAATTAAAGTGGTAATGGACTGGGTATATAGCTCGAGGAACCGATGGTCGATTGGGTGTAAAGGTTCTCGGATGGAAATCAGGAATCGGATAACGCAGCGTAGGTCAGCCCCCCGCAAGATAGTCTGACAACCTGGTTACCCGGAAGTCGATGGCGGCCATTTGTTGTGAAAGTCTTTGGGGGAGACCTATGTTCAGCAGTGAACTTCTCAAGGTTGAAACGATGCTGATGTTGAGAATATCATTATTTATCTATATATCGATACCTTTAGACTCAAAGGGCGTAAACGCCATTAGAATTAGGCTCTATGGTCAGCATTTTGCTGAGGTGGGACCGTTTTGTGGCAGCGTATCTATTTTTAATTTAATGTGTATACTCTTTTGTTTTTTATCGTGTGCTGATATGAATAAATATATTTTCTTTCTTTCTTCTTTCTAGAATCTACGGCGTTTACGCCCTTTGAGTCTAAAGGTATCCATTAAGGTGAATCGCGATTGTATGGAAAAAAAAAAAAATTTCGATTTTCAAAATGGGCTGCATGGGAAAAGTTGCTCTTATACCGTAGCATATTACGTTTAAAATAAATATGAAATTGGATTAATATAAGTACTGCCCCCACCGCAAGTAAGTTTTTAAAACTTAATAAAATAACAACTGCACAACTAACACTATATATGGATAATATATGCACATTTTATATTTTCCTTACTTCATACATGCAATCTAGTTTACTTTTATAAGATAGGAATAATCACTACGTTATCATACGCATTTTTTTAATATTATCAAGTAGTATTTTTAAGCTTAATTTCCCTGGTGATAGCTTAAAAAATTAAAACGAAGAATTTGCAGTCCTATTTGGTGACATAGCCACGAATCACAGCTATAATATACGACGACAAGGCTGTGAACGAATTAGGACATGTTATAATATAATAAAAATACTGGAAAGAATAAAACTATAACTGTAATATTGTCTAAATTTTGCTTTATGAAAAGAAGCGTCAAATTAGTAACAAAATCATATTTAGAGCTACACATGGGCTACAGAAATGTGAAGAAATTAATAAAAACTAAATTCCAGTCTTATCATATCTTGCAAAGTGCGAATGTGAAAAAATTCCATAGTATCAAATTTTATTTAAGGTTTACTTTGTTATGTATAACCGCTTAATGATGGTGAATTTTAATTTTCATCTGGTTTTTAGATCTTTCAAGTAGCAGTATTATCAATAAAAAACATATTGTTAATTCGAGCCTAATTGTACTTAGCATAGAAATTGGGTCACTTTTCCAGTACTTCAGTGACCTTGGGGCAGTACTTTCACTAAAATTTTGAATAGCTCTCTTATAAACTTTTGATTGTATTACCATAGAGCATCTTTTTATAGCAAGCCCAATTTTGAAATCTAAAAATAACTGGCCAAGAACATGTCGGACCATGCTCAGTGTAGGGTTCCATAGCCGTAACTATAAGGTCAAAAACACGATGTTAAAAAAGTATAACAACAAAAGAGCGTATCTTCATAGCAATTACGTCGTTTTGTTGAGAAGCGCAGTTTATCGGCAATAACTCAAAAACGGTTAATTCCATCTTGTTGAAAATAATTTTCGTGGAAAGTATTAATTAAGCGTTACCTTCGTGATTTTTTTCATATTTTTCGGACACACGGTTTAGAAGATAGAGGGGGGAGGGGACTCAATTTGTACGCAACTTTCGGAGCAATTATTTCCAAATGTATTCACTTAACCAAAAACATTCGAGCTGTCGAACTATATACCACACGTTGATATTTGCTGAAAAAATTTTTTTTTAGCTTCTGTAACATGTATGGAGTGCCCCCCCTAAAAATATTTATTTTAGTTGTTTAACTACCAAACTAAGTAGCGGCTCATACAAGACACCTATATTCCAAATTTCATCAATATCCATCATGTAGTTTTTGAGTAAAATGCCTGTGACATACGGACAGACACGATGAAACTATAAGGGTTCCGTTTTTGCCATTTTGGCTACGGAACCCTAAAAAGAAAATCGATCCACCCTAGTATCCATAACATATATAAAAGAAAGTCGTGTATGTTTGCAACAAAAGTCATTAAATGAAATCAAAAGTCTTTTATTCCAAGATTGGGTATAACAGATTAACTTAAATTAGGAAAGATTGTCTTATTTGTACTAAGTACGGTTAGGTGAGCTACAGTACAAGTCTTTTCTATAATTTACAGTTTGTGAAAAATCGACTAAGCGTATCAGTATTTTGTGTCTTCATTGGCTTTATTTATTGTACACATATTAATATTATGAATACCCAAAAATAAGACTGTAAAAGATAGTTCCCAATGGAGTTACGTAGGAAATTTTATGTAATGCTACATTTTATGCACACGTATACGTACATACGTGCATACGTATTATTTACTTCTATAACCTTTGATGTTTTGCAAAATTATGCTAACTAAATAAGAATATTGGGACGGTTGCTATTTTCGACCTTATTTTCTGTAACCACAATAGATAATTTGTTAGGTATTCCCATACGTTACAATAATTTAACCACTATTCGTACACGACCATCAACATCAGTAAAATAAGTTCATGGTAAAGTACATTTTACCAAAATGAAATGGTCTTCTTAGAGATTTCTTCTAATTAGCTTTTAACACATAAACGAAAATTCATAACTCATAAGCAAAAGAGAAAATAATTAGTATGTAAGTATATTTCATACCGCAATTTCAATATTGATTTTATCAAAGATTAAAAGAGTTGCTTTAAAAAGTTTGACATAAAATAAAAAAATTCTATAATCCCAGTAAAATCCATTAACACATAATAAAAATAACATGAAAAGGTTTTGAACTAAATTTAGGCTGTTCGAAGAATGATATGGACACCGGAATCAGTTTCAACAGGTTGGCTAAGCTGCCCAACCTTCAGTGAGAAGGCGCAGTCCTCAAACGGCTTCTGCATCTGGCCCCTCTTGAAGCGCCCGAGATCTCCATCCCGCTTGGCTGATGAACAGTCAGAGTACAGTTTGGCTAGCTCTTCAAATGTAGCCTCTTTGTTGACAATCTTCTGCCGATACTCTGGAATGCAATAGATCAAATAAGTCACCAACACAAATATTCGCCGAATCCCCCATGGCCGCAGGGGTACTGCTATCAGAAGCGGCTCTAGCCCATGTAGCGTCCACGTTCAATCAATATCCCTTTAGTACGCGAAAGGAGCCGCT
This sequence comes from Eudemis profundana, assembly GCA_947034925.1. Lineage (NCBI taxonomy): Eukaryota > Metazoa > Arthropoda > Insecta > Lepidoptera > Tortricidae > Eudemis > Eudemis profundana. The sequence goes on from OX344794.1 coordinate 38,324,026, forward strand.
TGGGCATGACTTGCTATTGCCACTGCGCCCGGCGACGGCCATGATATAGGCCGGCAGCCCTCTTTGAGAGCGACATATGATCTTTGGCCTTCCTGCACCTGTATACACTACACCGCCTGCACAATAGGTAAAGCCGGCACTGACTGCTATTGGTCTTAGTGCTAAACAAAGGCAGAAAGTGTCATCACAGGGTACAATAGTTAACATGGGTACATGTTATCATTATATTTTTATCTTAACACTTTCACAACCAGACAAAATATTGAAAACTACCCCAGAAACTGACAGAGCCCGCTAGGTAGGTTTGTGAGGCCAAAAAAGCGGTACGAAAAAAACGGCCAGCATTTGAGCAAAAGTTCCGAGCGCCCTCTAGGCAGGATATTTGACGTGAAAGTGTTAAATGTCTTGTAGTACTACATGGTATGTACATGCCTATTTATTAGCGTCCTCACCAGGGAAATTAAGCTTCAAAAATAGGTATGCCACAATCTTGACATAATTATTGTACTTGCAGTAATCTAAATTCCGACATAAGGCATTATAACAATATATTTGTAATAATCAAATTTTTTTTGGGTTGGGTTTATAATGAGAGGGTGCCAATGGGACCTATTGCTATGTGCTTGTGCCTATTTTTATGAAACATATTGAATGCTTTTCAGCATTAAAGATACAACCACAAAAAAATCTAACCTTTGAGGATCTCAAGAGCTTCTTCCTTCGAACGAGTGATATTATCGTCGCGCCATGATGATGGACGCCGACTGCCTTCATGCTTAACAAGCAGGTGGCTGCATTGCACCTGTTTTGGAGAGCTGCCATCATCCTCCTCCTCTTCTGTTGGAGCAGGGCCCTCAGGTTTATCCCATTGAGACTTCTTTGTGTGGGAGTTCAAATAGTAGGTCATTCCTGGTAAATTATTGAATATGTTCAGTAAACTAAGAAAACTATAAAGTTCATCTGCAGAATCAACTTTTTTGTACCCACTATGTATATGATAAATGTGAACTAAAAAGCCAGGACACAACATTTAGGCAAAGGTGCAAAACATAAATGAAATAAATTAAACATTATTTTGATTCTAATATTCAAATTGCAATAGTTTACATTCTGGCTTCTTGAGGGAATGTCAAAGTAGAAAACTTGCAATGAAATTAGAGTTACATATAAACGGATTTTTGGCAGAGCCTTATGAAGTTATAAGAATAAGAGAAAGGAAAAGAAAAAAATGTGAACAGGATAAGTTTTCTTTATTTCTATATCATCTATATCGAGAACCGGAATTGTTTTGAAGCAGAATAACGGCTTTGAGTGTAATACTCTTCCCAGATTATTATGAAAATTATAGCCAATAAGACGGTAACGTTTAACTACACAATTGAATAAATTTTATAAAAATCCACTGGCAACCTTAACAAGCTATTAAATATAATGTCCTACGTTTATCGGACTGGCACTTCAAGGAAAACAGGCGTGATTGTACTTACCCGTGCTTCTACTCTTACGTGCTTCCCATCCCTCGGGTAGACTTTCTTCCTGAGACATCTTGGTTATAATTCAAACGGATCAATAAAGGCACGTCCTATACAAATGCAATTTGCAAATCACCGCGCGGAGAAAACAGGACACTAATGCCTATCTGAGATTCTGACCACAGCCAATTCAATTATTCACCCGTTCTAGCCGGTTACGAATGCTATGCACACTCCATCCTCCCTCCGCTCCGGTCTTTCTTGTCTATTCTATTCAGTGTTGCCAGATGCAATTTGATAGAAGCAGTAGAAATTTGGCAAAAAAATCAGTAGATTGGGGAAAAAAATCAGTAGCTTAAAAAACGGTGTAAATATCGTTACCTGAGCTAGTTTTCCCTAGTTTTTTCTCAATTCCCACACTTTTTTTGTTACGCCGTAAGTTGTAAAATGTACGGAGAAGCGTAAAACGGCGCTCGCTCACATACACTTCAGTTTGGCAACTGAAGTGTATGTGAGCGGCGTTTTACGGCAAGTTGGCACTTGTTATGATTAAGCATGACATTTACATGTTTAAAAAAAAAATATATATATGTCGAAGTGAACAAATGGTTTGGCCGATCGGTCTCAATCATTGTTACTATTTGGGCGCGTATGTCAAGGAAACACTCGGAAATGGACACACTTCGTTACCTCAACTATCACTTGGGTTCATGTGAACACTCTCGCCACTAATTACTGTGATTTTTACAAGTTTAAGAGCCAATGGTTTGGTTCGCGAACCAACAACATCAATTCACCCATATCGCGTCAAGCCCGCGCGCGAAACTCCAACTGTCAACCACTGTCAATGTCATTGAATCCGCGAACCACTCCATTCGGGTTACTAAATTGCCCGCTCTCAGATCATTGAAACATGTTTCCATTTTAAATTGGATTTTGACTACTAATTAAATCCACGCTTCGTCATATATATGAATCACCTTCTTCATACATGTTTCGAATGATCGAATCGAAACAATCGGCTCGTTAGCCAACCGATAGGGATGCAACTATTCCTCAAAAACAGATAGCGCCCCTCTTAATCATATATATATTTTGGAAATGTTTGCGGCAGGGACTTTTACTACCAAATTTTACTGTGACAAGTAGTGGTATAATTGGCACTGACACCGCCACGGAGTAGATTTTGTTTAATTTTGTGTATTTAGTAGTGTGGATTTTTATTCTTCTGGCCAAAGCAGGTAGATTTCTTGAATTTTTAGAAACAAATCAGTAAAATTATCAAAAATTAGGTAGATCTACTGCTTTATCAGTAGATCTGGCAACACTGATTCCATTCCAATCTGATCTGTCATCAAAATGTTTTTTTTTGCCCATCGGATGGACTATGACCATAGGCTGGGTAATTTTATTACAAAGAAAAAGTTTTTTATGGAAAGTTACCAAACGACTTGTAGCGTGCTAAATTACCATATTATTTATTTACCTTTGCTTTTTCTGTTTTTAATTTGTTTACCTTTCCTTTTTGGTAACTTTTTTGTTTCAATTAGTTAAATTAATTTTATAACGAGAGCGTCCCCAGTTCTGGCTGTTTTTGTTTGTTCAGGATAAACTATTGTGAATACAAGAAAAAAGTTTGTAATAGGTATAATCTTTTGTTCTGGGTCTTGGGCTTCATAATTTCATCATTAATTGAAGGAGTAGCCCTAACTATATTTAAAATATAATAATTGACAACCCTTTTTCAAGTATCGATCGATTCATAGTGTAAAAGCCGGAGTTGTAAACATTGGCTATGTCAAAGTTTAGCTTGTCTATGCTGCTTTGATCTTTCTCTCGGTGTTCTCGGCTCGCTTATAGACGAATGCACATTCTCAAGGAAATTATTTTTGCCCCAATATAATTACTCAGTGAATAAGTTTGTCGTAAGCGTGAGTACGGAATTTTAACTTAATATTATGCGTTTTTCGTGCAATACAACAGTTTTATAAAGTAAACGTTTTTATTACGTATCACGCCTATGCATCACATTGTTCTGTACTTTGCAGGGGCGTTCATGTTTCGTTGTAAAAAATGATCGAGTTCACAATAAAAACATTGGATTCGAGCAATCACAATTTCACGGTAGAAGATGAGGTAAGAGAATATTGATTTAACGGATTATTTCTATTTACAGATATGCTATTCTATATTTGGTTGGAGCCCTGATTGTATTGTTCCTACCCCTAGTGTGTACTATTATATGTAGATATTCAAATCATACGGTAACGCACTATCTTCATATCTTGTTGGAAACCTAATAAATATGCTCCAGGAATGTTACTACAATATTGAGAAAATGCTTATAAACTGCAAGGGCATTATTAATTGCAATTTAATCAGTAGTGCATTTTCCTCAACTACCCTTTTGTTTTTTAGTTTTGCCTGATGACAGTCGTTCTTTTAAATTTTGATTGAATTTCCATGTTACCTAAGATTGTATCATTAAGTATTTATAATTGAATTTGAGAGGCAAACATATTTTCTCCTTCTTTTTCCTTCCGCTAGAAAATATAGTCTGCCTAAATCTTATTCTGTTGATTTAAAGATGAACCATGATAAAGCATTTATGTATATTTATCATGTCAAATATTAAAATACTTGCATATACATTGCCTGGCTACGTAATTTGGTAGTTTTATTTTACATTAATCAGTATTTTATATATTTTATTAACTACCCTCAATTCCCTAATATTCTCAATATTATAAAACCTGGTTGTTACAAAATCTTTCTAAAATATTGCCTTCTTAGTTTGTGAAGTAACTAGTCTACACATATAATGTTTACTCAATAAAAATCTGATATTCTTAATTGAAATTACTGATTAAGGTATGCAAACCTACCTTAAATTTTTTATTGTGCGATGCATATATATTACTTGTGCTTGCGGTTGATCTATATTGTGGTTAATGTCAACATCAGAAGTCTGAGTTAGAATGCTGGGTGGCAGTACAAAAGGCTACATTGGCACTTCACTTGCCGTCATGTGTGACTGACCAAACAAACCATGCTACTATCAGAGCTGCAGCTCTCAATATGATACCTAGCTTATAATATTGATGCGATGCGAAGTAAACTTGAAAACTGTGGACACCTGAATATTGAATGATTCAGTTTACATAAGTGAACTTTTGTATGAATATTATGTCATGATTTTTAGATCACCATACAACAGCTTAAGGAGAAAGTCAAAGAGCAGATGGGAATAGACACCAACTTGCAGCGCCTCATATTTTGTGGCAGAGTACTGCAAGATGAGAAAAGACTATCAGATTATGGTGAGTATCTTATCTTATATCAGTATTTTATATGGTCAACCGTAGGTTCAATTGGCGTAAAGAACATTGATTTGCCTGTCCCCAATTGAACCTACCGACAATGATATGTGTTTTTTATGAATGGCTATAACTACAAATAAAATATACTCTACTTCATAAATTGCCGTGGACACAGCTTACAATACATACATCATTTATATAAGATGACAGATTCTTGCTGCTATAAGTAATTCTTTGCAATTTATTGCAGACGTACATGGCAAAGTTGTGCATCTTGTGCAGCGGGCACCACCAAGTCCCGAGTCCCGCCACACCTCCTACTCTGCTAACAACAGCGGTAGCAACACAGATAGCAACAATGCCAACTCACAGCAACCCAGACGGGTGAGTTCTTTTTAACGAAATAATAACCGTGAAAATCAGTAGCAATGAATTTAAAAATAATGGTGTTATATAGTAGCATGTGGGTAGAGTAGAAGATGTGGGGGTACCCCTCAGTTCGGTTCTACCATGGAAGCCAGCTCACGTACGTAACATTCTGGCGACGGGAATAAATACTAATAGTGCTTTAAACATAGTGTTTGAATGTTTAAAAGTGGTTTTTAGTGTGGTGGTTTAAAATGTCGGTGAAGTTTAGCGAGTTTAATGTGGACAAAGACAACTGGCAAAATTACGTGGATGGGTTTGACTTTTGTTTACTCGCGAACGGTATTCAGACGGATGATTTAAAAAAGGCTAATTTTTTTGCAGTTTGTGGTCATAATTTGTATGATTTGATCGTATCGTTAATTTCGCCGAGGAAAGTCAAGGACGTAACCTATTCAATTGTTAAGGCGTTGCTTGACGAACATTTTAATCCGCAACAAAATGAAATAGTGCAATCTTATAAATTTCATATGAGGCATCAATCGGATGGTGAGAATATTAAAGAGTACGTGGCTAGTTTGCGTAAATTGGCTATTGAATGTAACTTTGCCGATTTGGATCGGACATTGCGTGACCGGCTGGTATGTGGCATTCGAGATAAAAATATTCAAAAACAGTTGTTACAACAAACGACATTAACGTTTGATGGAGCGGTAAGATTGTCGTTGACGGCTGAGGCCGCGGATGCCGGAGTCTTGGTCATGGCGATGCCGGGGCAGAGTCAAAGTGCGCCGGTACAGAATGCCGACGGCGATGAGCCAATGGAAATAAATAAAATTAGAGCAAAACGGTTGGAACCTGGCAAAGATTGTTGGCGGTGTGGCAAGGTTCATGGTAAATTCTGTAAATTCAGGTATAGTAGATGCTATGTGTGTAAAAAAATGGGCCATATCGCTGAAGTATGTGCGACTACCCGGAACAAAGGTGAGTCAAAAGAATCGAGTCAATTTAATGGGCTATATGAAGATAACTTGTGTAATTTTGTGTCAAACAAAGTGCCTCCTTTTTATGTGGATGTCGAGATTAACGGCCGACTAGTTAATTTGGAGGTAGACTCGGGGGCTGCTTTTACCATGATTAAAGAGAGTACAGCAAAAGATATCTGGAATGGTCAGTTGCCTAAGTTGTGTGATTCGAGAGTGCGACTCACCACCTGGACGAGTAGTCATGTCGAGTTGCTGGGTGAGGCCGCTGTGGATGTAAGTTTTAAAAAATTACACAAAAGATTGAATGTGTTGATTGCTAAAGGCAATGGTCCTAATTTATTGGGTCGTGATTGGTTCCCGGAGTTGAATATTGACACCCATGGATTATTCAATATGAAGATAGAAAGTGTAAACATTGATACTATGTTGGAAAATTATAAGGAAGTGTTTCAACCCGGGCTAGGAAAGTATACAGGGCCAGTGGTAACAATACCTTTGAAAACTGATGCAAAACCAAAATTTTTGAAATGTGGTCTACATTTGTTGTTGCTTTTGCTATTAAAGAGAGGGTTATTAAGGAAATAGATAGGTTGGTGGCAGAGGATGTGTTGGAGCCAGTGAGTCATTCCGAGTTTGCAAGCCCAATTGTGCCCATTGTTAAGAAAAATGGAAATTTGAGATTGTGTGGTGATTATAGGGCTACAGTTAATATGGCTACTGAGACTGATACTTACCCTTTACCAACATTAAATGAAGCATTTGCGGTTTTGCAAGGAGGTATAATTTTTAGTAAGATAGATCTGGAGCAGGCTTACACACAGGTTGTAGTTGATGAACCTACCTCAAGACTGCTGACACTGAATACTCCTAAGGGGTTGTTTAGGGTTAAGAGGTTGGCGTTCGGGGTTAAGGCCTGCCCTGGGATTTTTCAACATATGATGAGTAATCTTCTGGCTGGGGTATCAGGCACAGCGGTACTGTTGGACGACATTGTGGTTACGGGGCGCACAATACAGGAACATAATGAGAGAATTGAATCTGTCCTGCAGATCCTTAAGGATGCTGGCTTGAAGGTTAATAAAGAAAAATGCAAGTTTGGAAAAACCAGTGTAGAGTTTCTGGGACATGTGATTGATGCAGATGGGTTGCATCCTCGTGGAGATAAGATTAAAGCCATAATGGAAACACCAGCACCAAAAAATGTCAGAGAGTTAAGCTTTCTTGGGGCTATTGAACTTTTATGACAGATTTTTAGCACAGAAAGCTACAGTAGCAGAGCCATTATACAAGTTACTTTTAAAAGGAGCTAAGTGGAGGTGGACACCCAATTGTCAACAAGCATTCAATCTGCTTAAGGGCATGCTAACTACAGGTGACACGTTGGTCCATTACGATTTGAAGAAACCGATAGTGATGCCATGCGACGCTTCACAGTATGGACTGGGTGCGGTGTTAGAACATAGAATGGATGATGGATCGTTGAGGCCTGTCATGTTTGCTTCCAGAACGATGAGCTGCCATGAACGGAATTATTCCCAGATTGACAAAGAAGCTGCAGCAATCATATTTGGACTGAATAAATTTTACTCTTATATTTTTGGCCGTAAAATAACCATTCAGACCGATCACAAACCGCTTCTGGGAATATTTGACCCAAAAAAGCCGATACCTAACGTAATATCTCCTAGGATGCTGAGATGGGCTTTACAGCTGAACTCATATGATTATGAGTTGAAGTATGTAGAAGGATCGAAGATTGGGAATGCGGATGCCCTTAGTAGATGGCCCACTCCAGAGAGTGGAGTAAAGGAGGAGGAGTTACAAGAAGTAAGTGTATTGTTGCTGAATGAGACACCAGTTGAGTTACAGATGACAGCTAGGGATGTAGCTAAATTCAGTAAGACAGATGAAATATTGTCCAAGGTGATGTATTGGATCAGAAATGGTTGGCCTGGTAAGGCTGACGAAAAGTATAGAGATTACTATTTAAGAAGGCATGAGTTAACCGAATACAATGACTGTATACTGTGGGGAAGTAGAGTAATTTTACCCCACAGGCTGCGTAAAAGTGTGTTACAAGAATTGCATAGTAATCATGATGGTATAGTTGTTACTAAAGCCATAGCAAGGAGTTATTTCTGGTGGCCTGGATTAGATAAAGATATAGAGAGTATGGTTCAAAATTGCCAAGTCTGTAAAGAAGTAAGGAATATGCCAGCCAAAGTGACACACAGATGGATTGCCCCGCCGAAAGCATGGTCTAGGCTACATATCGATTTTGCGGGCCCTTTTATGGGCAAAGTCTTATTAATATTAATTGATGCCTATTCAAAATGGCCCGAGGTTAAGATTGTCAGTGATCAAAGCTCAAGTATGGTGATAAATAAGTTGGATGAGATATTTGCCCAGCAAGGACTTCCAGACACGGTGATAAGTGATAACCGGAAAGCCTTTGTGTCTGAAGAGATATCTCAGTATTTTAGAAGAAATCATATTAAACACATACTCGTACCTCCATATCATCCTGCATCAAATGGACAAGCAGAACGGACCGTTCAAACAATTAAACAAAAATTGAAGAAAATGGCCCATCTTCCTTGGACGACAAGACTACAGAAGGTCCTGTATGGGTTACGGACGACGCCTAATTCAGTCACGGGTAAGACACCTGCTGAACTCTTGAATAACCGACGTTTCAGGACGAACTTTGATAGGCTTCACCCCCTTTCTATTCAAAATAAGGAGACTGAAGATATCTAAGAAAATGAAACAAAAAGAGTCAGAGAATTTAAAGTCGGAGAGATAGTTTGTTTTAGGAACTATAGGGGCGGGCCCAGATGGCTAGAAGGAACCGTAGTTAAGAAGATTGGAGTTGTAAGATATCAGATTAAACAAGGAAATAAATTATTCATAAGGCATGTAAACCAGATGCTAGGATTTACAAGAAAAGAAGAAATCAAAGAGCATATAACAAAGGAAGGTTCCATCAGAAAAACTCTGGACACAACAAACGATGATGAAGATTTTTCAAGAAATGGGGGGAAAGAAGAGGTTGCTTATGGCACAATGAGAATTCCTTTCCCAAGTCGATGGGCAGACATCATTGGAGTGAAAGGCCCAGAAGAGTGTGAATTTCATGATGCTACAAACACGACAACTAGAAGCGAGGTTGGCAGTAATAAAAGACCTAGGTCAAGTGAAAGCCCACCGCCAACCACACCGTCTTTGAAAAAGATGGCGCTACAAGAATATTATGAAGCCAGTAGTGAAGAGGATGAAAATCGTAGCACGGATAGCTATAGCCAATAGTGTTAGGGATATTAGAATGTTAGGTATAGACTGCAAAAGCATGTATAGGGTATAAGTGAACTATTTAGTGTAAGTGCGCGCATGTGTATTGACATTTTGAATGGACTTGAGTATATTGACTAAAAGTGAAGTGAAGTGTCCTCTATCACGGGGGAAAGGCATGTTATATATTAGCATGTGGGTAGATTAGAAGATGTGGGGGTACCCCTCAGTTCGGTTCTACCATGGAAGCCAGCTCACATACGTAACAAATGGGATTAAACTTAATTTAATATAACATTCTATGCAGCCTAGCCCTCTTGCCAGCATTATCCGGGAAGACCAAGCCTCCAGCTCTCCTACCGCCGGTCGCCTGGAGTTCATCCGTCTCATGGTATCGGAGATCAAGTCTGCATTGGCCAGCCTTCAGGTTCAAGCAGGCAATGGATCAGCTGGGGAGGTAAGGCATTACTGAGATTTTGCTATGGCGACTACTGCTTTATATAGTGGATTCTAACAACACATTATTCCAAGTAGTATTTTGTCATTTCATCCATGATGATTGAACAGAATAAAATGTTGGTTGAATTCCATATTTATTGTTAACTTTAAAAAGTTCAGCCTAACTTTCACTTTTAGGTGATTTGAGTCGGTCGGACATAAAGAGGGTCATACTTTACTTCCGTGACATCAATTATTTTATAGTTTGACACATTTTGTCTGTGCGAAATGACATGAGAAGTCTCAAAAAACCAAATTAAGCTATAAAATAAAACACATTTCAAACATAATTGATGCCCTAGAAGCAGACAATTACCATCTTTATTTATGTATGGAAAACCGACCAACTCGAATCACCTTAATGTTAACATTTTAGTACTTTCAGTCTTCTCAGAGTAGATTTGAATAGAAAGAAGTGATAGTGTTCCTGTTGAACAATAGTATACTACATTCCCGGGGCGTAACAAGAATGTCCCAGATTTCTTTATTACCGTCCGTTGTGTGTACGTAATTTCCCTCCTGCCCAAAATACTGCATTCCCAGGATACCAGATTTTTCAAAAATACCAGATACCTGATTTATCAGTTTCCTGCCTTACCACATTCCCGTTAGACTAGATTATAAAATCGTAGGTTACTCAAGGATCTAAGTGATTTTATTGGATATATTATTTTGGGAATTTGGTATACAAAGAATCTGATATATCGAGTATCTGGTATTTTTAAAATCTGGTATTCTGGGATGAGCGCATAATTTAACGTCTTCTGTGGGCCAGGAAGAGGGATTTTTTCTCCTCGTAGCAACACTTGCGATCGAGGAGATTCTTTTACCGCCCTTGGTTTGTACATCTATTTCGTCGTACAATAACACTATAACAAATATCTCGCAGTATTCTGTTGATATTATTTTTTTATTTTAGATTGCTTGGGAAACTTTATCATGCTCAGATTATAATTAATGCTTTCTGGAAAATGTAGTTTAAGCCCCTATTAAATAGATTGTTTTTTTTGCCCCCTAATTGGTTCGTTACCTTTTTAAATTTGATGCTTTATGGCAGCGGTCGGCAACCCGCGGCCCGCGAACACCTCTTACGATCCGCGAGCCTCCTGGGCTATTTTGCATGTAAAGGTCGATATATTCAGAATCGTATAAAGTTACAAATTATTAACAAAGTGCGGCCCGCTTCAATTTTGTTAGTTACTATGTGGCCCTTGGCTGCTACAAGGTTGCCGACCGCTGCTTTATGGGATATGTTTACCTTATGAGATGTATTATTAAGACTTATAGCTATGATTATTACAAATATATGCACTTCTGATTTAACCGTTTCTTGTTGATGGAGCTCAGTATCACAAAACAGAATTGAAATTCTACTTCTATCATAAGAATGCCTTACCAAAAGGGTTGTGAACTAACTAAATTTAATTTTGTCTTGAATTTGTCATGCGCATGATAATTTGCTTGTCATATTTGTGCGCATGCTCTATGAGTACATTGTATGTTGTACCTAATATAGGTAACCTAACCTAACCTAATAAAACCCATTGCAGTTGGGTTCTGTGCATTGAAAAAAGCGATGGTAGAATGGTTTAATACTTTAATCAAATCTGATAGGTACCGCTGATTTGTTGTAATTATGTCGTGTACTGTTTTATAGGCTTATATCATAATCCTTAATGTAAATTGATGGTACTTATTTACTGGAGGAGTTAATGCCACTTTTTCTATTGCCAACCAGATTTTTGATTTACAATATTATATATTATGGGTAATTAATCAAATTAAATTAGTATACGTCTTTTTTACCTCTTCTCGGTTTTGCTCATAGAAATTAACGAAGTGAATACAAATTCATAATATATTCAAGTATTTTGCCAGTGCCTTCCAATTAAATAATCTAGGGCGCATAAAGCGCCTTATTTCAACTATGTATTTGAAGAATGTACATAACCAACTGCAACGGGGTTTATAAAGTTCTTATGTAACGTTGACTGCCAAAAGCACCATCCGTTCATAAGAACCTCGTTAGGGACAAAACATACTTAGAAGAACGGCGCCTCGGGCGATGCATATCAGGTTCTGTGTTTAAAATTAAAAGTTTGTTGATTTACTGAATTTTGACACGAGCGATTTTCAAAAAAGTATACATATCTTGAGCAATTGAGCAGTAAAGTTCCGAGACAAAAATGAAAGTTAGTGTCAAATTAATAAATTTTCCTGACGCAACGGAAAATTAGACGGTATTTAAACAATACTTAAGTACCGTTGAATTGTAAACTTTTAGAAAAGCGCTCTCATACATTTTGACATTTAATGTTAAATTTTTGCAGTGCGCACTCTTACGTTTATTTGTTGTAGTTTTCTTCATTAAAATTGAATTTATCTCTGGGACCGTTCCAGTTGTGTGGTTCCGAAACTATTTTATCTATTGTGGTTTTCACGCCTCTCATGTGCGTCGTATGCAGCTCATTTGAACGCGTGATACGCAGTGCCCCGGGCCCGGATCTCGAGCACTTGTTGTTTCGTTTTTTACATGCTTTACATTTTCCCAAAAGTAAAGCGTTAAAGAACCTAAATACGAGCGGCCGATTTTTTCAGTATACGAAAATAAGTAGCTTATGATATAACAACGGCTACCGTCTATACATATCCACTGGCTAGGGCGGTTTTTAGAATGCTCATATCTGGATTATGTCATTGCACGTTTATGCACCACAATAAAAGTAGAGGCGAAAAGCGTTTTAAAGATTTCGTAATGTTAGTTACTTTTTTACTCGTAATTAAATGGTCGTAGGTTTGAATGAAATTATTATAATATGACTTATAGAGAGGTTCTTATTAGATTTATGGACCTAGGTGAGACTTATTTCTTACCCAGGGGGTTATATAGAGGTTACCGTAAAACGGTCCTACTTTGCTCCAAAATTAGAAAATTCGAAATAAATCTGTCAATTTTTAATTTTAAGACACTTGTTTTATATATAACACGAAAAATGTATTTCCTAACGCGTTATAAATTGAAAAATACGCCACTATCTATTCCGTCAAATATATAGAAACAATAAATTCGGAGCAAAGTTACCCATTGACGCGGTAAAACTTTTCTCCTAAATACTAAATGTTTCTTGGAGCAAAGTTAGACCAAATTTGCTCATAAAATGGGACCGTAATAGAAATAAATAACAGAGCTAGAAATGTTTTCGGGGTTGGAGCATAGTTATCGCTGTAGGAGCAAAGTAGGACCGTTTTACGGTAATAATAAAATATATCCAGTGTGTAATAATAGAGATCAGTGTTAAGAATGAATGTACTGTGCCCACTGTAGGATTCGGCTGCACCAGCTAGCGGCGAAGCCAATGTAGAGAATATGGAAACCGATCCCACCCCCAACGCCACTCAGGAGGAGGTAATGCAGCCTGGAATTTATCTTACGTTTCTAGTGCATGTTCGGCATTACCACAAGTATTTAGCACGTAGGCTGTATATACGAGTTTATTCAGCCCTTATAGCGTTCAAACTGGAGAATAATGGCTCTATAAGTTCTTATACAGCTTGTATTCTACTTGAGTATAGTGTGAATATACGGACGTTACTATGCGGTCGTAAAGACTTGTTGATTAAATTTTGTAGTTGTGTTGAAAGGTAGCAAACATAGAAACGAAGCAGAAAAAATACGTGATTTGATTAAAATGCATAATGACAACGTTTGTAACGTCCGAATATTGAACGTGACGCCACATGAAAATGGAAACTTAATCTCGTGAAGTCCAACGACCTGCATGTAGTCATGCAACTTCATTGGTGGGTTGGCTTTCATGTTTGGAGTCAAACTGTGATCCCTTATACTTTTTAGTGCATACTAGAGTAACGATCTTTAATGTGTGAGCCATTTCCCAGATGTTACTTGAACACTCATAATGCAATAACGCCGCGTAGCATGCCCTAGTTCTACTGAGCTAGGGTAGAGCCATTCTATGCGCAGCAACTGGTCGCAAAAGCCGACCAAGCTACTGGAAAATCTAAAAAAAAAAAAAAAAAATTAGTAATCTGTAAACGATTCACAGTTGACTTTAAAGGTTAGTATACATCAGTGGCGTGCACTCCATGAAGACAAAAAGACACTGTCTACCCTCTAATTCCTACCCTATTAAGGGTAAGAGGGTAGAAATTACAAGGGTAGGTAGCGTGTTAAGATACCACCTACCTTACTAATTCCTACGCTCCTACCCTTAATGAGGTAAGATTTAGAAGGTAGACAGTGTCTTTTTGTTTTTATGTATTCCACGCCACTGGTATACATATTGCTTACGAGATTCGACCTTAGGTGGGTCACATATTAAAAGATTATGACTATACATACTTTCTAATAACGACTTGGACTTTACGAGCTTAGTGTTGTACATGAATATGTATGTTGTTTCCAGGTAAAAGGCAACAGGCTACTAATGTCACGAAGCAATTAATCAATTAATTATGGTCCTTATTGGCAAATATCAAAGTGGTGGTCTTTGTCTGGAAACAACACTTGTTAAGTAGTTAACTCACCTAAAAAATTTAAAAAGTCATCACGTTTTGACTGGTGTTGACTTTTTGTGAGTTAGATACTTTTCTATAAATTTCTCGATGATTTAGATTTCTCATAACATTTTAGCTTTGAAATCAGTTGAAAATTTATAATCTCTTCAGACGGCTTTCATTAATACATAAAATATTAAGATGATTCGAGTAGACCGGTTCTCCATACAAATAAAAAAGAGGACTAACTATCCACAACGAAATCAATTTAGGTTCAAAACGTTTTATTATATAGTTTAGACTTCACGTGTGGTCTTGAGGAGACAAAATGTCTCTAACTATAAAATAAAACAAATTTCAACCAAACTTGATGTGTTTAAAATTAATTGTTAACCTTCTTTTCGATTGTAAGAAACACGAGAGATTCGAATCATCCTCAAGAAAGAAATTGTGGCAATCAAATACGATTGTTGAATTAAGTGGATTACATTTTGACTACAGCACACGACCCCGAAGTTAAGACTTCATTCATCGAAATCACAAAAACCTGCAAAGTTTATGATTTTTCAAGAACAAAAAAAAGTCTCAAAAGTATCGGAATCGAATTAATTTAATTCACTTTATTTTTCTTAGTACTTTTTCTAGATTAACGGATTTGCTTGCTTTGTCTTTCTTGTGGCTTTATTTAAATTGGCAATTGTAGCTATTCTATTCTATTAATTTAGTTTAAAGATTACATCTAAAAATAAGCTTAGTTGCACAAACGTGTACCGCAAAGCTGATTCGAGCCGCACGGAGCGTACAAACCCATAGCCCCACATCCATACGTGTACAAACGAAAAAGGGGTTAAGAATCCAGTTTTCTGATATTAAATTTGTTAGATATTTGTTTCATTGTATAGATTGATACATTTTGTCAGCGCAAAACAATATACGAAGTCAAGAAAATCCAGAAAAACATGTAATCACGTAATCAGTTATTGATGCCTCGGCGTCATCTATTATAACCATTCGAAACTAAACTTTCAATTACGCAAAAAGAAAATCCCACTTTTACGCCAAGAAATTATCAGCCTTTGATATAAAACACATTTCAACCAAAATTGATGTCGTAAAAGTGAATTATTGACCTTCTTTTCGATTGTATAGAGAACCTGGCGATTCGAATCACTTATCAGTTTCTGATTCGTCAAGATAAAAGTTATAGGATACGGCTTAAGTTGGTATTGAATTTAATGAACGGTTGTGTAACAGCTTATCTGACTTCAAATTTAACCAGTAGTAGTAAATATTCGTTTTCGTACAGCGGACGTCAAACATATTTATGATTTTGATCACCTTATGACAATGGAATATGTTTTGAGTATGTACGGAAGGAAAGTTTATTGCGGCGGTTCTCTTTAGATGTCATATTTTCGTCGCTGGTAGATTTAGACTTGTAGAATGTCTATTTGCAGAAAAGCGTCTGAATTTTGATTTTGTCAATATGTATATTAGGGTGGTCCAAAAAAACACTTTATTTTTTGATAGGCCACCCCCTTATTTTGTTACACATATTATGTTGATAAAATACACCAAGTTTTGTCATTTTATCTCAACCATAAAGGAGTGCTCAACGACTTTGAATTTTTTAATGTTGTGTGAAACCTAAAAAAAGTTAAATAATTATTTCTCTGATTTTTATTTCAGAAATTGTTTATACACTGTTTGGGCATGTGATTAATAAAATGTGAATTCTAAAAATATTACAAAACTTGGTGTATTTTGTCAACATAATATGTGTAACAAAATAAGGGGGTGTCCTATCAAAAAATAAAAAAAAAGTGTTTTTTTGGACCACCCTAATGTATATCCTCGACGTTTACTGTACTGTCAGTTACCGAGATAAGTAACCCTAATACATGTGTGATGATTACTTATGTGTCTGTAACTGACTTGTATAAGTATCTGCACGTATTTCGCACAATTGGCACAAAGTACCTACATTTTTATTATTTCATTCCTGTGCATGGGTTCCATTCATTTCGTATAATATTCCTCGGCTTCATTAATATTGCACGTGGAAGTGCGATATTTCCAGTTTTGAACTTTTTGATGAGAAAGGTTGATCGAATTAGTTATTATACACCGTGGGCCCGAGTAACCCGAAAAACTTGAACTATAGATTCTAACAACTATTAAAAGTAAACAAGTTATATGATGTATAGTCGAAAAACGGTTACTTTCCGAGATATTCATTATTTTTTAAATGAAAACTCCCAAGTGTGTAACAAGCTCTCATAAATGTGACTAAGATACTATTACTATTTTTTTTAATCTTTTAACTAAACAGCAATTAAGCTTCGCAGTATTCGATGGTAAGCGACTACGAGGCCAAAAAATTGACCTTTTGTTTCCATTTTAGCTTTTTTCCTTTTTGATATCTTTTCCTCAAGTAAGGACATGTTTATAAGGAGGGGCTGAATTTACTGATTTATTTTATTCCATAAGACTATTAATATAAAATGTCAAAATTCGACCTATGTTGATATAACGTTATTTACTTCTAATATCATCAGGAATACGTGCCTAACATTTTTCGGTTTATTCGGGCTCACGGTGTATAGAACAATTAACCTTGATATGTCTAAATAATTATTTAAGGAACATGAGAAATATTTTTGTAGCCAAAATTAATAGTGGATCTTTTGTAGATTTTCTGAGGCGGTTTTTCGTGAAAACTACATATAATTGGTTCAAACAGTTAAGGTTTATCTTCAAAAGTACCAATAAATAAATTAATTAACTAAAAATACTGGCATCCCATTTTGGAATTGAATTAGAGAGTTCTGAGTCTAAAACATTTAAAACAATAGCAAAATGCTAAGAGTAAGCCTTTCATACTTTAGATAATGCCATAGAGATTTGGCTTTCTTAGCTTTCAGAATTTGTCACTTGACGTCACTAGATTGGGTGGCAGGTAGGAAAACAGTTTTTTACGAAGTACAATTTAACAGTTTATTGCACACATTATACTGAAGCAAACCAAATATTTTAAATAGGCATCATTCGACTTCCGTCTGTCTCACTTTAATGTTGGAAATCGGTTTTTCTTATTCTATTCGCTGTACGAAAATAGTGCCTCATCACTGTAGTTTGTTCTAAGCATCAATCAAATAGGGATGACGACTGGATTAAAAATACATAATTGTGTTTAGTCCGTCAGTTAGATTATGGAAAAACATGGGACACGTATTTTTTGGTTTATCAAAATATTAAAAATCGACAAAGTTATAGATCATCAAACTTCTGGAGTGGGGGCTTGTGACGTCACTCCTAGGTGAAAATTGTACCAAGGAGTGACGTCACTCGAAACTTCTAAGCACTGTATCCTCGTAATTTTTCGTACGTCAAACAAAAGAAAAAATACGTGTACAATATTTTTTAATAATCTAACTGACGGACTAAACAGTTTTTTTTAGTCGTCTAGCCTATTGTGGAAATCTGGGTCGGGAGAAATCACTGGTTAACTCTCTATTTTTTTACGTCACCCCAGGCCGTAAGTGGTATTTTATTGAGTGGAAATACCACTTCCTGGCCAGCGGAAGACTTAATTTTTGTAGACACCTTAGGTCGTATTAAACATAACCCCAGAACTAGAACCTACGGTTCCACTACCTGCTATAGGGACATTCGTTATCATTGTCCTAGATCTGTAATATACTGTTATGTACGGTATTGTTAAAAACATAGTGTGATTTATTTTAACTGTCTCTGTTATAGTGCATTACACAACTAGGGTGATAATACAAAGAAAGGCCGAGATCGCAGAAGTTTGCGGCCCGAGCTGCAAGCGAGGGACGTAAATATGCGATCGAGGGCTTTCTTTATTACCTCCCGTGTTGTGTACATCATTTTATGTCTACACTTGGCCAGAAAGCGGCTTTATCCGAACGCGCAGCGTGCGGAAAAAGCCACTTTATGGTCAAGTGTGTCATAAAAGACATAGTGTGTTTAACTGTCTGCACTTGTAGGGTGAACCCACATTGGAGGAAGGCGCGGAAGCCGGCCCGGACTCCGCGGCGCGGGCTCAGCACGCGCGACGCAGGTAACTTCTGTACATCTAGAGTTTCCTGATGAGAGATATTAAGTACGGTTAGCTGCAGAATAAAATAACCCCCTTGCCATACTACGAATGGATGACAGGGGGGTTTCTTTTCCCTGCACCTGACTGTACTTATTGCACAGTATGATTAAATTAAGTACCTATACAGTATACATATACCTATAATACACATGGCGTCCACTCCATAAACGCTAATGGCTGCCGCCTCTACACATAGGCCAGCGCATTCGCCAACGCGCTGGCGGTGCGCTTGCCAACGCGCTTGTGAGTAATCCACACATTGGAAGGCCGTTCAGTATGGTTTGGTTCGGACCAATGTGCGGACGGATTCAAAATGGATGTTGAGTCGCTAACAGCTGCAGCTGTATATTTATTCACAGCTTATAATTACTTTGTAAATGTGTACAAGAAAAGGGTGATAAAAAAGAAGTGGCAAAAAAGAAGGTGGTGGATGATTTATTTAGCACTTTTAATACTTACAACATTTTTATTTTTATCGTACTTATTTTTTGGGTTCCAAAGGCAGTTTTTACTCTGATAGAGCTCAATAAATTTAAATGTTTCCTCGTTACTCATATTGTTCGCCATTTCGTCAAGTTAGGTGTTAATTCGCCGCAAGAAGAAAACGTGCACTCTTGATCGCTGCTCCGGGCAAACTGATCGCGCGGCCAATGTGTGGATGGTGCACCAAGCGTGCGACAAGTGTCCTTTGATGTTGCCGACACCGCGCGGCAAGCTCGCAAGCGCGCCGGCCAACGTTCAAATACCTACCGCCAATGCGCCAACGCCCGTTCTACACATTGGGCCAGTGGCTGGGCCAGCGCGCTTGCCAACGCGTTGGCCTATGTGTAGTGCCGGCATCTACTCTATCTACCCAACTTATTTCCACCCTTCTGCCGTTAATAGGGTAGAAATAAAAGGGACAGTGTCTTTTTGTCTTTATCGAGTGCACGCCATTTAGGGCGTGCAGAACCGGGAAATTTTAGTATGGCAGTACAGGAAATTCTCTGTTCTCTCATACAAAAATTTACCGGGTCTGCAAACCGCCAGCGTGGCGTCGCCACTACTATAATAAATAGGTACAATGACTTGATAATTTCGATTTCGCATGCAGTCCGTCTGTATCGGCCCTAAGGCTTTGCGTTGAATGTTCGACAGGAGCTACCGAGCGATCCGCGCCCTACGCGCTCGCAACTCGCGGCCGCGCGACCTTGGCCAATTGATGGAGGAGCTCGAGGCGCTGCAAGAGCAGTTCGCGCCGCATCGCGCCCAGTACACGCGCCTGCTGATGGCTGCCAACAGCGCAGAGGTAACAGGAACGTTCACACGTTTCCAGCTAGCGCTCAAATTATAGACTAATCAAATTAGTTGTCTATGTCTATGACATACGTCGTCGGTCTCGCTCTGAAGCACTGGTCATATTTTGTTACAGCTGAAATAAGTAGTAAATAATGAAAATCGTTTCCATTTTTTTTTAAAACAACATTAGTTTTTAACATCCCCATTAACTGGGATTAACATAGATTCGTATGGAATTTATTTTCCCTCCCAGCCGCCGATCTACACGGAGGAGGAGCGACAGAACGCGCAGCGCACAGTGGACATAGTCTCCGACATCATGCACAGCTTCGCGCACGCGTACCACGCCGTCAGCGACATCAACTTCCAAGTGGGCCAGCGCAACCCGCGCCTCACCTCCGAGGCATCGGTGATGCGGCACCCGCTACCGATGCAGGTGGGCAAACCGACGAATTAATTACCTGATTAAGGTGGTGTCCGTCAAGATAGCGTACACCTTAAAGATATTCAGAATCTGATGCAGCCAATAAATAGTACCCAAATAGTACCGACGAAATACCTAGGTGAAAAAAATAGTACCCTTAAACTTCAAGCTGGCGTACACCGTTTGTATCTCTGGAACGGCTTTGTTCTTGGAAACGCTTTATATCTCAAAAAATAGTACCCAAATAGTACCCTAGGGCCATAAAATTTCATTTCTTTCAGCTATCGTAGAAGCCGCTTTATAAATTTCACCCAGTATTTTGTCTGCGCGAAATGATAGGAGAAGTCTAAAAAAACAGAATTAACGTGCAATTGGGCTTTAAGGCTGGGCCATCTATTAGTATAGTTTGATTGAAACTAAACTGGTTTTGCGAAAATTATTTTTTTCTGCTTTTTGAGAGTTGTCATTGTCATTTCGCGGAAATAAAATGTATGTCGTGGGAGCAAACGATGTCCCTCGTTATGTTTGTATGGAAAACCGACTGATTCGAATCACTTTAAAAGCTTTTTCTCTCTCGCTTTTTATCCTCGTAGACGCATGGTGTTCCAACATTGACAGCTTAGACGTTATCTTAGCTATTAACTGAAATTTGTTTGATCAAACCAGACCAGACTAGTTTTATGTTTATTTGGAAAATTGTTGTTGTGTTATGAAACCATTTACTTTCGGTTTTGTTTAATATACATTATACCTATTATAGCAACTCATATCTCGCACGGTGGGACGAACTGGCTTAAAAGTGAACATTCGATATTTATTCGTAAAAACCTCTTTTTAAAAATGCCTTTAGATAAATCATGGTGTAAGGAATTAAAAATGTTATATGTTTTTTTGAAATAAGGCATGTTTGAAGCAGAAAAATAAAAAGTCTGTTTTTTGTATGGAACCGAAAATTAGGTAACTTATGAGGAAACCTTTAGCGATCACGACTTCTAACCTTTTAAGCTTCATTTTCCTACTTGTTTAGCGTACGAAATGATATCACTACATAGTATAAAACAAAGTCGCTTTCTCTGTCCCTATGTATGCTTAAATCTTTAAAACTACCCAACGGATTTTGATGCGGTTTTTTTTAATAGATAGAGTGATTGAAGAGGAAGGTTTATATATATAATACATGCATCAGAGAAACACCGTGCGAAGCCGGGGCGGGTCGCTAGTATAATATAACTTAGCTCTGTAGGTGCCCGTTTTTGTTTTATAGTCCAATCAAACTTCAATGAAAAACGATTTTTTCTGAATACATTTTTAGTTAATTTTCACAGAAAATCCATAGTTCCAAGATACATTCATAATAATAATATCCAAATACGACGAATTATTGACGTTTTGAGAAGATTGTGTTTCTTTGTAACATCAACAGCAGGCGCACATTAACGTGGTTCAGTCCAACCGCCGTCATCAGGGACAAAATGGCACCGTGCCGACAGCAGGCACCGGCGCTCCACAAACCGCCAACGGGGCCGCCGCCCCACAAACCGCCACGGCCACCACCGCCACTGCCACCAGCACCGTCACCAGCGCGACCGCCACCGCTACAGCGACCTCCACCAGCACCAGCTCCGCACCCTGGTTCACCCCCAACGCCGCGCCCTGGTTCACCCCCAATACCGCACCCAACGCCACCGTCACCGGCAACGCTACCACGGAAAACCCGAACCCTCAAGCCGGTAGGAACACTACCCAGCCTACAGTCAACATAAACATACAGCCTGACCCGATCACGTACCAAGTAGAGATAGAGACTAGGGTTCCTATCGCTTTCGCCCTTGAGAATGCCCTACTGAACGGGCTGACTGGAGCCGTGCCTACTGCTGTCAATGTCAATTCCCCGGCGGCGCCACAGGACGGCCAGACGAACCCGCAAAACCAGTCGTCCCAGCCGCAAGCCAGGCGTCAAGTGCTTTTCGGTGAGAATAATTACAAAATTCCTATATCTATGAAAAGAGCCCGGAATTTTCTTGGCAAAACAAAAGACTGTCGCAATGAAACTAGTTTCAGGAACAGTTTTTATCGATATCAATAGTTGTGTAATAGAAAAAAAAACGGTCCTCTAAATAAAAAACAAAGAATACAAAATCTTACTTGTTAAAATCTTATTGTCAGGTTTGGTAAGATTTTGACACGTAAGATTTTGATCATCATCACACCAATAGGGTGTTTGACAACAATCAAAATAAATTCATTAACTCTAACCAGCAAATTACGCTTCCAAAACAGCCCGGATAAAATCATTCAAACTTATTTTCGTGCCATCAACGATTTTACAATGACGAAAACTAAAAATAAGGCACCATGTTGAGCATGACGTCACAAGCACGTCACAAGATAGTATTTCATACTAAACTGCATACTTTCGGAGCGTTTTGACACCTCATAAAAAGAAGCTGATTTGAACTGTCATCAAGTAGCCTATTATAATGAGTTTTTGCTCCCTTGGCGTCGAGTAAAGTTGAAAATTCATTTAGTATACATAAATGGCTTTATAGTGATAAACGGAACAGAGAGAAAGTTGAGAAATTAATGACTACCTACTTCTATCACTGTCACAAACCACACAACATGTCATGTGCTGTGTGTACTGACGTGGATTTCGAAGAAGAAATTGCGCCAGTCTCTATAAATTTTATACAAACCTCAGGTAAAATTTTGTTTTCTATATTTTTTTTATTTGATGGACTTTTTTTCTAATATTACCTAATAGTACAACTATCGATATCGATAAAAAATGTTTCTAGAACTAGTTTGATTGCGACAGTCTTTTGGTTTGCTAAGAAATTCCGGGCTCTGTCTATGAATCTTCCTCAGGCCTCAATACAACAGATAGGTTCTACTGGTACTTACTTAGTAAAGAAGAATATTTTAATAGTATAACGCCATTGATATTGAGCCTGCATGTATATTTAACAGCAAAGAAGATATTAATATTTTGATCATCCCAGCCACAATTACTAGTATTATACTAAGACAGATAAAAACCAATAAATGTACCCGTAACTTGAAATTCATGCGTGATGAAATAACAGAAAGGTGTTTGAGATGTTGCTTGTTTACTCAAGTGATGCTAATTTAGGGTAGTCAGTAGAGTTGTGCCATTCTCTGAAACGTTCCCAGTTTTGTATAGGAAATGTTCTCGAGAAAGTTCTCGCTCCATACAAAACGGAGAACGTTTCCGAGAATGGCACATCTCTAGTAGTCAGTTTGGCAGTGGCACCAAATTGCAGTGAAGGCTGTGAAGTTCAAAAAGTTACTATTTGATTTGTTCTTAAACATGTTGCCATAAGCAAGGGGAGCATAGATTTCCAATAGCATGGTATCATTGTCGACTTCGAGGATATTATATAAATATTTATGATTATTTGTCGTAGATTTTGAGAATGTGTTCCGTGGCTTAGGCCAGACCAGTGGTCTCGGGGGCGTCGAGGTGGTGATGAGTATGGAGGAGATCCCAAACGGTGGGATCGTGGGTCAGGTGCCCGCCAGCCAGGCTACTGGGCCCGTGGGCAACCAGACCCCACCCACTCTTCAGGGCCTGGGCAGCGTGCAACACACCGACGGTGGAGGTAATACTCCCCACCTCCTTGGAGCTGACAGTTAGTTGTTTGGTTTTTTATCTTATTTTTAGTTTTAAACCATTGTCTGTAAATAACGGGCATGTGAGTTCTTTGCTTTTTGCCATGGGGTAAGTGTATATATACCTCCTTTTTAGGGTCCCGTACCTAAATGGTAAAAAAGGAACCCTTATGGTGCGACTCCGTCTGTTGGTCTGTCACATCAAGATATCTCAGGATCTACTGATGCTATCGACTTGAAATTTGGAATAGTGTTAAAAATCGCTAACCCAATTGGATAGATAAACTCTTATACAGTAAACGGCCATAAAGAATGCACATCGGCAATCATCGCATTTCCGAATACAAACGAATGCTAATTTCCATGTACATCAATTATTAGATTAATCGTTCATCAGAATTTGAATTTAGAACTAAGTACTTTATTGTTGTTTTGTTTTGATTTCACGTGGAATATATAGAGCTGTAAAACACGATGTAATTATATTTAATTATTGCTTGTTGAGGAAAAATAATATATGTACATACATATAAAAGGGGTTGACTGAGCATTAGCAACTGATGTTATACTACTAGCATATTTAAATGTGGGTTTAAAGATCGACAAAAAGTGTAATATTGCGGTGACAAGTTGCTAGGCCATCGCCCACAACACGGTTTAACCCTGTACCCTTAGTCGACTCATGCGACACCCCCGGGAAGAAAAGGTTGGTGTTATTCTAATCCGACACCACACGGGAAAAAAAATTGTAGATAATTTCGCGTGACTGGCAAAGTAACGGCTTACCTTTTTTTTCCTATATATGCCATAGTACAAATTAAGTTTTAGCAACTCTATATTATATATTGACTTGGATATGCGACTGCACTCTCTCGCATTTGAACCACGACTGACAAAACAAACGTCATGGTGTGTGCGACACAGATATCGCTATACGAAGTCGAAATTAGCCGATTGCCTCTTTCCAAAGATCGATGTGCATTCTTTATGGCCGTTTACTGTACCTCTTATTTTTTTTTAAAGAGGACCGAAAGGGGATGTCAAAAATCAAAAGAAGAGTGAAAGTGCAGATGCCAATACCGTTTTTATTTATTTTCTTAGACATGTAGTTTATGATTTAAGACAAAATACGTTAAAAAAATACCAGTCGCCCTATTATCTCCGAAGTTACTGAACAGAAAAATCTGTAATAATTACCGATTATTAATATCGTCCTACATATTACAGGAAAAATAAAATTACGGTTTTCCTAACTTGCAGCGTTTTTTAGAAATTCGCAAAAATTGTAAGACAAACTTATTTGCTTCTACTGAACTAACCGCTATATATGTCGATGTATGGGGACAACAGTTTTTCAAGAGCAAAGTTAAGTTTGTCCCGCCATACAGTTTATCTTGAATTATTCACGTATCGAATTTGATTTTATTTACGTCTCATGAATTTTAACACTTTCAACACCGGGGACCGCTCGGCGGGCGCTAGGCTTTTAGTAGCTACGGCCTACACACGGCTTTCGCTCATACCCCAAATATCACATTCCCAAAGTACCAGATTTTCGATGATATTCCCGTTACACTAGATTATAAATCGTAAGTTACCCAAGGCTCTAAATGATTTCGTTGGATGTATTATTATTTTGGGAATCTGGTACACGCAGAATCGGAAATATCGGGAATCTGATATTTTTAAAATCTGGTATTTTAGGAATGCGTTATTTTGGGAATGAGCGACGGCTTTTGCCATGTTATCGGCTACGCGCAGCGCTACGTGGTTGCGAAAGTGTTAAACGAAATGTAGCCACCAGTCCGCCCCGTTTCCATGAAAATACTTCACGTCTGATCAACGAGTGTGTACAGTTTACCTAGGTCCGATGCCGTGGGGCGGCGCGCCGAGCGCGGACCTGCTGCAGAACATCGTGTCGTCGGTGATCCGGCAGGGGCTGCTGCCCGGCGGCGAGGCCGTGGCGCTGCAGGTCGCGCACGCGCTGCCGACCGCCTCGGCCGGCGTGCACGGCGCCGACCAGCCCGCCGCTCAGAACGGACAGACGGCCGGGAGACACGGTAATAGGCCCGTGTACTACATTACACAACTAGGGTGGTAATACAAAGAAACGCCGAGATCGCAGATGTTAGCGGCCCCCGTGTTGTGTACATAAATTTATGTCTACACTTGGCCAGAAAGCGCAGCGTGCGGAAAAAGCGACTTTATGGCCAGGTGTGGCATTTTGATTTAACGTTTGGGTTGTTTTAATTTTTATTTTTCAAAGAATCATTTTTGTAACGACGTATCTTTGCAGATACTAATAGTTTTGAATTTTTTGGTAAAATACTTATACGCAACCGAGCAGGCACCTCCGCTCCCGCGCGATTTCGCACTTTTTTAAAAGTATTATCTTAAGTTTGCGCATTTTTATGATCTTACGTAAGAACTATCAAAACTCCCTCCCGCCCCCTTGTAAGAAAAAATAAGACAGGGTCGACCCCCCTCCCCCCCTAAATCGTCTTACGTAATAAATGAATAGCCGCATAACAGAAATGTCACCAGATGTGATTCTTTTTCGAAACTGTCAAGTGTATCGTAAGTATTGCTTGCTGTACAAGGAGGTTAGTACTTGGATAGCGATAATTTGAAAAGTATTGTCCACAGCCAACCTGCACTTGCGGCGCGCCACGACCACCGCGCGCGCCCACGCGGTCACTCTGAACAACTTCATCTACGACCGCTTCCTGCTCTGCGTCAGTCCGCACGCCCGGCGCCGGCTCCTCCGTCGCAGGTATGTTCTGGAACGCTTACAAGGAAAGGTACCCAACTGTCCGGCTCCGATCTGATTTATTTTGATATATGCTAGAGAGTAGTCTAAAATAATAGACACGTATTTTTTTAGCTGCCCAATCACAACCTATTGGGACAAACTGACCTCCAAAGTACTGAAAAGTGACTAAACCCTCCAACTTCTTTTGCAAATAAGTAAACTACAAAGTAATAATAATAGTACATTACACAACTAGGGTGGTAAAACAAAGAAAGGCCGAGATCGCAGATGTTTGCGGCCCGAGCTGCAAGCGAGGGACGTAAATGTGCGATCGAGGGCTTTCTTTACTACCTTGTGTTGTGTACATAATTTTATGTCTACACTTGGCCAGAAAGTGATTTTTTCCGTACGCGTAGCGTGCGGAAAAAGCCACTTTATGGCCAGGTGTGGCATAAATATATTTCTTGCTTCTTCATGTTTAAATTGAAATCAAATTTGTATGTTTCTTCCCAATATAGTTTCTTTTGATTTGGCTGAATGGTGACAACCGGTGCCATGTTTTCGTTTAATTGTTTTTTTTTCGCGAATCTATTAAAAAACATCGTTTGATACACGTGCCGAAGTGTCATATCCATTCGTCCCGAGTATTGACCCTCGCCTAACGGCTCGGGCACATCCACCTCGGGACTCGTGAGAAATGACATACTTTCCGCACTTATATCAAAAAGTTCTATTTAATAATAATTGGCGGGACGGTCTGTAGGGAGATGCAGCAACACCAGGCAGCGGCGCACGCGCGTGCGCGCGCCGACCGC
Organism: Eudemis profundana; assembly: GCA_947034925.1. Lineage (NCBI taxonomy): Eukaryota > Metazoa > Arthropoda > Insecta > Lepidoptera > Tortricidae > Eudemis > Eudemis profundana. The sequence continues at coordinate 38,351,502 of OX344794.1, forward strand.
GCCGCCGCGCAGAACATCGAGGTGCTGCGAGAGCGCAACCCCAACTTCACACAGGTAATCCACACGCACACACGCTTCAACTCATACCAACGAATTAGGCTTGCCTTACATAGTCTGAATCCGAATCTGAATTCATATTAATTCAGAATGCACGGAATTGCATACAATCTAACTCCTAAATATCAGAGACTAAATGATTAATATGTTATTTAAAAATGAAGACTGATTATGATTGTCTTTTTTTTATCTTCCTACGTAAACATGACCTTATATGGAAGTTTCGGTTTCGGTTCTGGTTTCGGCCGAAACAGATCAAAGCCGAAATTCGGTTTCGGTTTCAGCCGTGAAAACTAGTTTCGGTCGGACACTACAACGTGGCTTCTCAACTATTTTTTACAATGATCCACCCGAGATTATACCAGTTTTTTCTATTTGCTCGCAGTAGGCATGAAAACCACTATGTCAAGTCACGGCCGAAAGCGCAATAGATGGACTCGTGTTTTTCGAGAGCCTCCCTCTCGGGGCGGCCATTAAACTCGGTCGTCCGTCTATTGCTTACTTTCATGCGTTTACAATAATGTACTATTTTCACTTCTCATATTTGTGAAGTGCATGTATGCCGACATAGGACTATTATCCATATTGTATCCCTATGGCCGACAAGCGACGCGGTGAAGATGCCGAGCGCGCATCATTTAAAATGGACTATACGAGTAGTTGTTGACGCTTTGGAACATTTTTATTATTTCTCGCAATCGAAGTAAAAAGTTGAGTATTTATTTACGTACGTCTAAAACCCATTTTGACACTCAGTCAAGGTCCTCGTCACATAGTCAATTTTTTTAAACTATAAAGTATAGGTAATTACACGAGAGTTGAGGTGAATAATTATACACACAGCTACATGAAGTACTCATTGCAAAAAAAGTGAATGAATGAAATGAATGAGCGAGTAATAAACACAAGGCTATAGTTTAAACAATATTTTTGGTCTATCTTGCAATTCACTGTTGAAGCTGCTATCGGTACGAAAAAAGAACAGTAATTTCAAAATCTCGCTGCCATTACATGACAGTATTGTTGTGTGCGTGGCTTTAAATTTCGTGAAATTACCTATACTAGGCAGAGTACGACACTGTTCATTGGTTAATTCAAACTAAGAACGCTAAACCAGCTTTTACGGTGTGGAAAATATCACACCTAGAAAATTGCAGATATCTTTTTTATTATAAATATTTTTGTATTTAAAATTATTTAATTTCGTGAGAAAAACGGCTCATTTTAGTCCCTTGTATTTTCTTGTAATCCACTACTTATATTTTTTATAATGTCTCTCCTGTTTTTTTTTCGTTTTCAGAACCATATTCAAACTATGGTTGATTTGCTGACAAGCGAGCCGACTACCGCGTCATTCACAAATGCTTTCTTCGTGGCTGTTGTAAGTAAATCGGGTACATACATTAGCATAAGTATTTACAATTTCAATCCGGCTAATTACAGCCAAATGATTGAAGTAGTTTATCCTTACGTGTCTTATTCAATCAACCCTGATCCCTATACAATTCGACCATGTCATGAGGCCCGCGCGACATTTTCAAAGGTGCTGTATGGCCGTCCGGGAAATAATTTTGGAGACCCTGGGCTAGATGACCATACGTCGTTATCGCGGGTGCAAAAACGATTTGACAGTACAGAAAGATTATGAAAAACAAGCAATAACAGACGCAAAACATTTTAAACTCGTACGAGTAGGCATAAATGTTCCTCAAAATGAGTTTTGCGTCTGTTTTTGCTTGTTTTTCATAATCTTTCTGAACTGTCAAATCGTTTTTGCACCCGCGATTACGACGTATGTAGATGACTAAAAAAAACTGTTTAGTCCGTCAGTTAGATTATTAAAAAATATTGTATACGTATTTTTTCTTATGCCCAAATAATGACGAGGATACTGTGCTTAGAAGTTTCGAGTGACGTCACTCCTTGGTACAATTTTCACCTAGGAGTGACGTCACAAGCCCCCACTCCGGATGTTTGATGATCTATACCTTTGTCAAGTTTTAATAATTTGATAAACCAAAAAATACGTGTCCCATATTTTTCCATAATCTGACGGACTAAATAGAATGATATATTTTTAACCCAGTTGTCATCCCTATTTGGTGACCCGTGGCCTATTGTGTCTGCAGGCTCGGCACCTGTTTCTGGCGGAGCCGATGCAGATAGTGTCCGGCGAGCCGGCGCTCGTGCCGAACGAGTTCCAGCCGCTGCGCCGCATGCTGCGCGTGTACCTCCAGAACCTTCTCATGCACTCCGGCGGCATCCTCAGCGACCGCACCTTCGAGACCGTCGCCGCATACGTCGTCGACGATCAGGACGACTTCCTCAGCCGAGTGGTGAGTTGCCCAGTGGAGGGGCGTTAGTTCCCAAGTAGCTCACAAGCGGCGCCCGTGCCGAACGAGTTCCAGCCGCTTCGCCGCATGCTGCGCGAGTACCTCCAGAACCTGCTCATGCACTCCGACGGCATCCTCAGCGACCGCACTTTCGAGACCGTCGCCTGAAATAAACTTTAACCCTCAACTTAGGTTTACAAAGCTGCTCGAACAAAATTAATTGCACTTATTTTCGTGTCACCACCATTTTAAATGTCAAAAACTTAAAATAAGTCACCATGTTGAGTATGACGTCACAAGTCAGTATTTCATACTTTCTGAGCGTTTTGACACTTCATAAAAAGAAGCTGATTTGAACTGTCATCAAGTAGCCTATTTTAATGTGTTTTGAATAGTCATAATGCAAATTTATGTGTTAACTTATTTCTAAAGAAGCGTTACTTATCATCGATATATAGATATTTAAATTGGCACTTAATTCGTATCTTTAATGAAAAAGTGACTCGCGTTACTTTTACTTTTAATGAACCAGCTATATAAAGGCAATACACAGCGATTGTCCCTCCAGTTTGATTACGGTTTCCTAAAGAACATTATAATAAGGTGCTGAAATGATTAATATTAGGCAAGACGAACGGCATCCATTTCTATGGACGCCATTCCACTGCTGTACAAGTTTTTCTAAAGGCCTCGTATAGGTAGTTCCACGAGAGTTGAGGTGAATGATTACACACACAGCTACATGAAGTACTCATTGCAAAAAAGTGAATAAATGAAATGAATGAGTAATTAAACACAGGGCTATAGTTTTTGGTCTATCTTGCAATTCACTGTTGAACTTGCTATCGATACGAAAAAAGAATAGTAATTTCAAAATCCCGCTGTCATTACATGACATGTTGTTGTGTGCGTGACCTCAACTCTGCTGGAACGATTTATAAAATCCTATTAAACTTTCGCAGGAGAATATCGTCGCGCTCCGTACAGAGTTCGATTTCGTCGCGTCGATGCGTTCGCTGATCGCGTCGCGTATGCCGGCGATCGTGGCCTCTGTCATGTCGGAGTCCGCCACCGAGGCCTTCGTGGCCCGCTTCTACGCCATGTTCTCGCACCTGTTCACTGACATGTGCACGCTCGTGGCCTACTGCTGCCGCGATGGAGTGGACGGGCTGCGCACGGTGTTTAGGGCTTTTCTGGTAAGAACCTTTTACTTAGGCCGCTATTCTTCCATTAGATGGCACTATATTGTTGCTTGTTACGCCGGTCCCGTAGTCAGCATTAGGCGTATATCGCGCTATAGTGAAATGAAAAAGCGTGCGTTACTCTCACATTTTTGACCTACGGGTTATTTTGGGCTTGGTTATGACGGAGTCCACACCGAGGCCTTCGTGGCCCGCTTCTACGCCATGTTCTCGCACCTGTTCACTGACATGTGCCCGCTCGTGAGCATATATCGAAAGCGTGCTTCACTCTCGCATGGGTAGGCTCACAGAATTATATCGAGATAGAAATTTGATTTGTATGGGAACCAAGCTTGTAACGTTTTTTGCTTGACGTTTGAACGCCAAAAGGATAATTTAGTGAAGGAAAACATAAATTTTCATTTCATTTGGTGGTATTTGAATAATTAATTATACCATTATTATCATAATTATAGATTTGAAAATAATATTGATGGAAACTGAAGTTCACGGCGTGCGAAGTAGGTCGTCGCCACTTCTTTTTAGCACGCGAAGTATATACACGTTTTCATTCTACCTCGATATATTTCTGTGGGTAGGCTGGGTCAATAGGGAATATGCATGATTTTTTTTTAACAGATTTCTTAACAAAATATGAAAATACCGTAAAAAAGATGACATACAGTCAAAATAAAATTGAAATCGACCGAGAAACACGGAAGATATAAACATTCTAAAGCACTAATCAGACAGCGATTAGACAGAGAGATCCGATATGGACTATGACGTCATGGTACTCGGCCGCCATACAATCTCCATACTATATTCTGTTTTGCGAGAAAGAGATAGAGATAAATCTTTGTTGTGTTATATCTTGGTTATTTTTAAAGTTAGTCGAAAAATATTTTTTTCCTACTCTTTTTTATATGAATGAACTTTTATTAAAGTAAATAAAAAATATCATGCATATTCCCTATTTGTGTAAGTTGTTGTTTCCCTTTGATGCTTAATTAATATGTAATGAAACAGGAGGAGAAGTTCCGCGATTTAGCCAACGAAGACGTCCAGCAGCTACTGATCACGCTCGGAATGGAAAACCTCGGAGTCGTGATCAACAGCCTAAACGCCATCACACAAGTCGACCCCATACAGCAGTTCGTCATACGACGTCCGCTTGCCGTGAGTACTCATTATACTGCACAAGACTACACTGGGGGGAATCAAAACGATTAGGTATACAAATAGAATCACTACTAAGTGTAAATAATTAACACTAAGTAACGACCTGACAATTAATTATTTACTGTCGTCAACTACAATGGCAACGATTTTTCCTTTCCCTTCCTCCTCCTTCAAACTGAAGACCTAAATAGACCAGTATTCGCTGGGTGCGAAGTATAAGGTGGGGGAACCACGAAACGATCGCAGCGCGCGTCATGGCCAAAAAAGGAACTTTTGGCAGACCAGCTGTCACTTTTTACTAGCGAAATTTACGTTTTTATTTGGCAAAGTGCCTTGCAGCAAAAGCCACAAAACACAAATAAAAAGTCCGCCGTATTTGTAACCGCTAGTTGGCGCTGTCATCGCGCACCCATCGAATAACATTCTTATAACTTTTCGCGAAAAACTAAATGAAATTCGGGTTTTCATGTAACAGATAGAAAAGTTTAGTGGAATAAAATACGTTTAACGTTATTACAGGCTATTATAATAATTTTCGCGAAACCCCTCGTTTTTTCTCAATCTTATGCCGATATATATGTCGACTGTTGAGAGGTCAAATCCAATAAGTTACTATGTAATTGTAACTATACATGCTTATTGGATTTCACCTCTAAACCTCTTCGATACATTTAGATTACTGTTTGAATTAAATCATATGCGTCAATATAATTTATTTAAAATTGTATGATTACAATGAGAGTGATAATCTCGGAAACCAGTCCTAATGATCAAACAGTATCTGCCGTTCGTGTATAAATAGGTAGTATTGAATTGTTGTATAATGCAGTTTACACGTGTAGTAAGCCAAGAAAATGGTCCCCCATTTGCGATTATATAGAGTATTAGAGTCCAAAAGTGGTAGGCCACTTTCTTGGCTTACTCTGTCCTGATAAGCCGAAAAACGCTATCTCAATCAGAGTAAGTGTTGAGAAAGTCAGTATTTTATAATTTACGAAATGTTGATTTTTTCAAAGAATGGGAGCACCCATTTAGATATAGCAGGATAGTACTGTGCATTGAGTTTTACTGCAACTGAAGCATCATAGGATAAAGAGAATATTGTGTAAGGCTTTATTTCCTCCTACGCTGACGTCGGTCGCTGATGTCGGTCGAGCGTACAAACGAAGACACAGTTAAGTGACTATCAGTAGAACTTAATACATTGTAATAAGAGTGACAAGTGGTCAGTTAGCAGTGTCTTCAATTGTACCATCGGTCGCGTATGACAAAGAAAAATCCCGTAGTGCGAAACCGATCTCTATGTCTCCTTGCGGTGAAGCCCTAGCGCTTTTCTACTCGACTGTGCCGCGTACACGTGCGTACAGCAGCTTCGCACTAAGCGCGCGATAGGGGGTCATCCACAAAGTACGTCACACGATTTTTCAGACTTTTAGACCCCCCATGTCACACTTTTTCCTTCATATTTGCCCTTGTTAGTATAAGCTGTCACATTTGGCTAGAGGGGGGTCTATGGGTGAGACGTACTATATGAGCCATAGCGCGTCAGCGCACCATCAGCGGTGCGTAGCTATAAATCTGCCGCGGACGTCAGCCAAACTGTGCGGCGGCCCATTGATACTCGTATTATGGTTCGTATTCGTACGCTCGGCCGACGTCAGCGTAGGAGGAAATCAAGCCTAAAAAGCGGTTGTTGGCAGCCGCTCGCGGCGGCGCCCCAGGAGCCCACACCGATGGAGGTATCTCCGATCGCGGCCGAAGCGCCCGCCGCCCCCGCCCCCGCGACGCCCGAGCCCCCGGCCCCTGCGGCCGCCGCCCCCGCCCCGGAGCTCACGAGTCCCTCCGCCGTGACCAGCACCACGTCCGATGGAGAGGCCACGTGCCGCTCGCATAATGAGGCCGCGCCCGCCGGTGAACCGCAGCCTTCGCGGTCCGTGCCCGCCCAGACTACAAGGTACAATAAATCCGTCATATATGGGCACACTACAAAATCCCGAAGAGTTATTGCGAAAGCATCTTTTCCCGTTTTTCTTTATTCTATAACCCATGTTGCACTAAAATAATTTTTGATTTTTCCATGATACACTAAAGACAAACCTAACGTAACCCAATAGAAGGGATGTTTGCAAAAACAACGTAACTGACTAGACTTGTTGATAGAGAAGTATTTTTATTGACAGTAGGTATGAACCAGCTTAGTTAGTTATCTTGTTTTTGTAAACCTTCAATTATGTTATATAAACCGTCTACGGAAATTATCTAAAAATCTATATTTGTTACACAGAAAATAGCCTTTGGAATTTAGACATTCCGGAATAATGATGCATTCGGAATTCAGACTACGAATTTTTTAAGAGTTTCCGTCATATATTGACATCAAAATGAATAACTGGACTCAAACTCATCAAGAAATATCCCCCTATCTTGCCCCTAAAGTCACTCTAGGGCGATTCCATTATCGCGGATGCAACATTTTGACTCATTCAAGGCCTCCTCCTAATAAAACGAAAAACATTTATTATAAAAATATTGTTTTAAGGATTACATTTTAACCTCTTTTCTACAGATTTGTTTATAAGAATTTAATATAAATGTTTAAATAGCCACAAGAGAGGGTTAAAGTGCTATCGCGGGTGCAACCAAATCGGCCCACCTCTCCGGATCACAGTATAAAAACAGAAATATCTTTTAATTGTCAAATATTTAAAATGTTTTGCCTATTTATATTGAAAGACAATAAACAATCAACTATAGAAACATAAAAAAAGTATTAAAAACTGAAACTTTCAATAAATTATTCACTGTTAAAACGATCGCGGGTGCAACATCGTATGATTCGTAGTTGGTCCTAAATCTTAGAATGCTAAGGTTTTCAAGTGCTTTAACATCCTGAATATGAAGTTAAGTCCATAACAATTAATTTAAGACCTCACCCTACACGATGGTATCAAAAAAAGTAATAAATTTTGGTTCTTGAAAATTGATGTCAAGGTTCGTCTCTAGCGGAATCGCCCTCTAACAAGAGTTTTGCGATTTATTTTTGTATCGCGATTTCTTTTTTCTCTGAAACCGTTGATCTTTCAAGATTCTTGCAAACCTTCATGCAGAACTCAGTAAAGGTCTGTTTTAGAATAATTCTGACAAGTTAACGATTTTAGAGAATAACGAATTGGGTAAGTCAAGTTTTTCAAAAGTATGCAATTTATATATTTTTTTGATAGTTCCCGACGTAATGATCTAGAAAATACCCCTATTGCATTTTTATTCCCTGTAATTCTTCCAAAATGTCGTGTTAAACTCACTTAAAAAAAAGGACGCCGGATTGACAAAATTAGTGCCTAAATTCGTAAAAAAAAACAAACGTATCTGTGTGAAGTTTGGTCTGTCACAATTGTCAGCTGATGACACAGACTTCACACAGATACGTTTGGTTTTATAGGGGTATTTTCAATAGGGGTATTTTCTAGATCAATACGTCGGGAACTATCGAAAAAATATATAAATTGCACACTTTTGAAAATCTTGACTTACCCAATTGTGCCAAATATATGAACGAACTTAGGTTTGCTTTAGAACAATCCTGATAAGTTACGATTTCACAGAAAAACGAATTATGCCAAAGATATGAACGAACATGATTATGATTTAAACTTTGTATGCAACCCAAGACTGGAGTCACTTCATGTATAACAATTTGCGCGGGCCCATGTCTCGAAGCTTTAACTTGACGAGTAAGTTTTGTTCAAACAGACCGAGCCGACCAGAGCGCGAGGCTGCACCTCAAAGGAACTCGCCCGATTCGCAGACGAACAACTTAGGATTCGTAAGTTTCGAACTGAAGTTCTGATTGAGTTTATCGAATGCAACTAAATTGCAATATTTTAGTTTATGAATAATTCTCTAAATTTAAAGCTATCACTGGATACAAAACATCACATCAGCGATTAATAACTACATTAACACTATTATAGGTCGATTCACAAAAGCTGGCACGAATGGATTCAACGAGTGAATGATAATGTTTATGTGTGCATCACAAAAGGATTTAATACAGGTTGATTCAATAAGTGATAATCGTATTTTTAGATTATCTCGTCTCATGACTTCGTAACACGTGCATTGCATATTTGCATATTTGTGCATTGTGTATTTTATGAACAACAAGAAATCCCTACCTACACAATAGCAACCTTGTTTGCACACTGACGCCGTGAACCGCGGAAATTGCATCGAAACATCTAAGTTTCGTATGAGTTTCGCATATTTTTGTCATGATTTCGTAGATTGCGGTGTCAATGTGAAAACGGTATAAATTAAATAAAAACTCCATGATAGCAAAATATTTGTACCGAATCGTCAGATTTATCTTTCTGCCATTATCTTTAACCTACTTAGTCCTATTAATGTTCAGATTATATGTATTTTTTTCTTGAATAATGAAAAAGTGTTATTTATGTACTTGTTTAGAAAATATTTTAGCCTCCCGTATAAGAATGTCACTCAACAGAGGCAAGTGACATTACTTTCGTTCAATCCATTCGTGCCAGCTCTTGTGAATCGACCTGTACATACAATATTATCTTTAAATATTTAATATTCATATTTTCTTTAAAGTATTGCCAGAAAACGGGAACGGGTTTACTGACTGCTCTATGATCTCGGTGCTATATTTATTTAATTGGGTAGGTTCCGCCCGTGATGCTGCTCCAGCACTGGGGAGAGGAGTGGGTGCCAGTGTTCACTCGCGACCAGCGCAACATCAGCGAGGCCCAGGAACCTTACAGCGACGCCTACCTCTCGGGCATGCCCAGCCGCAAGCGCCGCTGCGTGCGCCAGTCGCGCCCGCCGCACACCTTCGAGTCCTTCATCAATGGTATTTCCATTTTTCATCACACTTGCTCGTAAAGTTTAGTTTTAATAGTACATTACTTACCTAGGGAGGTAAAACAAAGAATGTCTCAGATCGCAGGTATTTGACGCCCGAGCCGAAGGTAAGGGCGATAAATATGCGATCTGAGGCTTTCCTTATTACCTCCCGTGGTAAGTACAAAATTTTACGTCTCCCTCTGGCCAGGAAGTGGGAATTTCCGCACGCGTAGTGTGCGGTAATTGCCACTTTATGGCTTGTTGTGACGTAATAGTACATTACACAACTAGGGTGGTAATACAAAGAAAGGCCGAGATCGCAGATGTTTGCGGCCCGAGCTGCAAGCGAGGGACGTAAATATGCGATCGAGGGCTTTATTACCTCCCGTGTTGTGTACATCATTTTATGTCTACACTTGGCTTTTTCCGTACGCGCAGCGTGCGGAAAAAGCCACTTTATGGCCAGGTGTGGCATAAAATATAGAACCTACCCGTACGTCATTTCAGACTAAGGAGGTTTTAAATCAGCCACGGCTTATTTCACATCGTCAAAACGCTTTGGGCTTAAAATCACTAAATCTCATAATACCTTATTTGCCAATACACCCTATTTTCAAATTACCATGAGCTCATAAAACCTAAATGTCAAATTGTAACATTCTTAAAATGAACGAAATTCATTATGACTTTGACTTAAAACGGCATATTCTCTAAATGCCTGAAGATTGAAATGCACAATCCTTCAATTACCGAATGGCAGAAATGACAAAATATCAAAACAACTCAACCTCAAAATACCTAAATTTAGGCATTTTTCCAAAAATACCTAATTTTTTTTACGAGTGTTTATTTGATAGTATAAATTTAGGTATTTTGAGGTTTGGTTGTTTTAAGCATATGTTGTTTTGCCATAATGCTGTTTTGAAGTTTAGGTATTATGAGCCTAAGGTAATTTGAACATCGGCGATATTAAGGTTTCGGTTGATTGTGAAAAAAATTTAGGCATTCTGCAATTTAGGTATTTTGAGGCCATGAAGTTTTGAGATCTGGGAATATTGATAATGAGGTAAAATGAAATTTAGTGATTTTAAGCCCAAAGCGTCAAAACTTGGCTACAAAACCAATTTTAGTGTATATACAACTTATAGTAATAGGGTTCCGTTGGCACCCTTTAGGTATGGAACCCTAAAAATGAGACTCGTCTGCAAGAATACTCGATTCTTTTCTATCGAACTGCATATATGATAAAATAGCCCACTTGAAAATTTTATGTTGTTAATTACCCCTATTTCTGCTATTGCTACTGCTATTGCTCGTGGACAGTTAATGTTAATGGTACGTACATACGAGGGGTGCCTTTTAAGTTGTGTGTGTCGTTTGTGAAATCTATAGACAATTTAAACTTTAAATACTATTAATTTGTTTTTCGAAGAAATCGCCGTGATACTTTATACACTTCTTCATTCGATCGAACCAGTTTTGGAAACACTTATTCCACTCCGAAGATGGGGTCTCCAAAATGGCCGTTTTGTATGCGTCAACGGCATCTTCTGGTGTTCGGTACCGTTGACCACGAAGACGTTGCTTGATTTTAGGGAAAGTAAAAGTCAAGGCTGTACGGTGGGTGTTCGACTATTTTGACATTTTGCTCTTCTAAAAACGCAGTTGTTTGCCGGGAGGTTTGTGAGCTCGCATTGTCATGGTAACTTCATAACTCCTGGCAAGCACACTGTTGCATACCAGTCAGAATTAACTGTTTTGCGATCTGCTAAAACGATGGTGGCAACGTGTCCACTTTTGGCGACAAACGAGGCGACCATTTTTTTTGAAGTGCTCCAGGTGCGTGTGACTTTGGTCGGTTTCGGCTCGTCTTGGAACACTCAAACGGTGGATTGCTGTTTGGAATCTGGGTCATAAGAATAAATCCAAAATTCATCACCACTGACAAAGTCATAAACGTGTTTTGATCATCTCGATCGAATCGCTGCAGAGTTTTGCGGTACCATATAACGCGAGCCGTTTTTTTGGTCGGCAGCAGTAAGCAAATGTGGTATCCAACGAGAAACGATTTTTTTACACCTAGCGCTTCATGTAAGATTTTATGAATAGTCGTCCCCGAAATGCCTATAGATGCCTCTATCTCACGGTAGGAAACATGGCGATATTTGACGATCAGCTGCCGTACAGCCTCAATGTTTTCTTGGTTCGTCGCGGTTTTCGGACGACCTTCACGCGGTCTATCACTGACACTAGAGCAACCGCGTTGAAACTAGGGCTCGCGGTCGTATCCGTGTTTCGTGTACCCGTAGCCGGATCTCACTTGCCGTGTGACACGGAAACGGAGATCCGAGCCGTTCGGCACGTGTAATTCGGCTACGTGTAATTAAGATCACGAAGATGCGTTTCTTAATAACACGTGGCTCCGATCCGTCCGTGACGTTTAGTGAAGATTCTATGTGTGTCTTTAAGACCTCCGAATGTAATGCGAGAGTCGTGTTTTTAATTTCAGTTTCTTTACTTTTGCATTTTAAATGAAGTTTCAAGAGTAACCATATAAATATTTTGACATGGTTATTTTACATTTGCCCGCAAACTAATGTCATTTTTATCTGCACGTGCAAATACTTCTTTGTATTTTCACCGACAAAAGGGTTGTCGGTGAAAATTCATTATCTTTACTATACACTATACAGTAAAGATAATGAATGACAGAGTAAATTATTATTTTACTTAACAAACTTTTTATCGTTGGTCGTTATTATTCGTTGGTCGGCTTGTTTTGTTTCTTACTAGGGAGTAAATAATAGAGAAATTAATATATTTAGGTACATTTTGATAGTCGTGCAATGCATTGGCAAGTGGTTTTGTTTAAAAAAATCATACTGTCTGGTTGTATAGAAAACAGACTAATGCCAATAATTACTTAAATAGAATATCTGGAATCAATTCAAAAATATATCTCAAGTTTGATTCAAATAAAAATAAACTACGAAACAAACAATTAGGGCAAGCTTTTATTCAATACCCGAGCGGAGATCCCCAGATACGTAGCCGAACGCAGACACGGCTACGTATCTTGGCGTGACCGTGTAGTACGCGATCTTAGTACCGCCGGTGCTGAGGACACGGAGCTACGGTTCCGCGTGTAACACGGATATCAGAAGCCCTAGTTGAAACTCTAAATACCAGCGTTCCACTGTCATAAGGCACGGTGCTTTGTCACAGAAAACAGTAGTCAGCTCTTCAAAGCACTGAAGTCGCGTTAAACCTCTTTTGGAGTTATAGAAAATAATCGCACAAAAATTTTCCTTAGAAATTTCCATTTTCACAACTGGCTTGTCAACTTTAACTCGACGCTGTACTAAAACGGTTTGGTCTATCATGATTCGTTCATTTGTTTTCGATTTGACACGATGGTTTTTTTTTAAATAATTACGAGAGGTTTGCAATCGACACGACTTAAAAGGCGGCCCGAATATTACAAAAATATGAAACCTTTTCAATATTTAAAACGCGGTTGCATCATCGGGGACCTATAAAAAGTCAATACCACTCATTTAGAATATGGAAAGTACATAATATTGTAATAAAATAACTTAAACGACTTTAATCGCGTATATTATTCAGCAAGGGTTACAAAACGTCACGATGTAAAAAATGACGTAATAATATACGCGATTTAAACCGTTGTTTAAGTTGTTTTATTACAATGAGTGATGATCGCGGAAACCGAAGACAATGTAACGTACATATATATGTTCCAAATATAACATTCATTCAACAAAAAAAAATTACGAACGTAAAATCTTTATGGAAATAAGTTTCTTCCAACTCCGCCTACAAACCGTAACACAGGAAATGGAGCGTAACGGGCATTTGAAAGGAAAGTTTATTTTAGTTTTTCAAAAGGGAATGTTTAAAACTCCTGTAGTTAGGAAAGATTTTTCACATCATTGTTATTTTTAAATATACTGTATTCGAGAATTGCATGGTTTTCTAGAACTAAAAATGCTACTATGTTTTTGATTATATCCAAATCGATAGGCAAACAATTATCCATTGTAAATAGAATGTCAGTATTTGCAATAGTTTAATTAAAACGTTTCCGGAGTCATTAGACATTGAGTTCACTCAAGCGTTCATCAAACGGTCCTCTGGGAGACGAGTATTTGTATAAGCAAACTACTTCCTTTAGTCGAGTATAAGGTAATTCTCTTAAGAACTTAGTTCGAGGGCTTTGAAATGTTCTGTGATTAACTAGACGGCGGAATCGCGTCCTTCACAAATTTTGCGGTTTATTTGCCTTATGGGTGATGGTAATTGTGAGCTGATTTTGGAGCAAGGTTTTTCATTTTCTCCGAGAAAAATTTATCATCTTTAAAAAGGCTTTGACATGTGTTTAAACACATTTGTTTTCACGACGAATCCGGACAATAATCTAATTTTATGCCACACCTGGCCATAAAGTGGCTTTTTCCGCACGCTGCGCGTACGGAAAAAGCCGCTTTCTGGCCAAGTGTAGACATAAAATGATGTACACAACACGGGAGGTAATAAAGAAAGCCTTCGATCGCATATTTACGTCCCTCGCTTGCAGCTCGGGCCGCAAACTTGTGCGATCTCGGCCTTTCTTTGTATTACCACCCTAGTTGTGTAATGTACTATAACAGAGTCAGTTAAAATAAATCACAGTATGTTTTTAACAATACCGTACATAACAGTATATTACAGATCTAGGACAATGATAAAGAATGTCCCTATAGCAGGTAGTGGAACGTAGGTTCTAGTTCTGGAGTTATGTTTATTACCACCTAAGGTGTGTACATATTTTTACGTCTTCCGCTGGCCAGGAAGTGGTATTTCCACTCAATAAAATACCACTTACGGCCTGGGGTGACGTAAAAAAATAGAGAGTTAACCAGTAATTTCTCCCGACCCAGATTTCCACAATTAGACGACTAAAAAAAACTGTTTAGTCCGTCAGTTAGATTATTAAAAAATATTGTACACGTATTTTTTCTTTTGTTTGACATACGAAAAATTACGAGGATACAGTGCTTAGAAGTTTCGAGTGACGTCACTCCTTGGTACAATTTTCACCTAGGAGTGACGTCACAAGCCCCCACTCCAGAAGTTTGATGATCTATAACTTTGTCGATTTTTAATATTTTGATAATCCAAAAAATACGTGTCCCATGTTTTTCCATAATCTAACTGACGGACTAAACACAATTATGTATTTTTAACCCAGTCGTCATCCCTATTCGATTGATGCTTAGAACAAACTACAGTGATGAGGCACTATTTTCGTACAGCAAATAGAATAAGAAAAACCGATTTCCAACATTAAAGTGAGACAGACGGCAGTCGAATGATGTCCATTTAAAATATTTGGTTTGCTTCAGTATAATGTGGGCAATAAACTTTTAAATTGTACTTCGTAAAAAACTGTTTTCCTACCTGCCACCCAATCTAGTGACGTCAAGTGACAAATTCTAAAGTGAAAAATTAGTTTGATTGCGACAGTCTTTTGTTTTGCCGTGAAAATTCCGACCTCTGTTGCTTGGTATGGCGACCAAGTTAATCGGTAATAGGGAATATGCATGATATTTTTTGTTTACTTTATTAAAAGTTGATTCATATAAGAAACAGTAGGAAAAAATATTTTCGAATAACTATAAATATAACCAAGTTATGAGCCTTCAAAGATTTATCTCTATCTAGTAAAAAAGAATATAGTATCGAGTTTGTATGGCGGTCGTGTACTATGACGTCATAGTCCATATCCATAAACAGCGATTAGACGGGGAGATCCGTCTAATCACTGTTTAAATAGTGCTTTTAAATGTTCATATCTTCCGTATTTCTCGGTCGATTCTAATTTTTTTTTCACTTTGTCATCTTTTTACCCGACTGCGGCGAAACCCAAAGGAGGGTTATGTGTTTGACCTGTATGTATGTATGTCCGTTCCTGTGTCCGCTCGTAACTACTCAACGGCACATCCGATTTTAATAAATGATACATCATTAGATTCGTCTTGATGGTGCGAGTGTCACTGGGTATGGAGTTCGTTAAAATAAACAAAATGGCGGATTTTATGCAGTTTCAAAGTGCACCGCGGTCGGGTTTTTTTTAGTAAAAATGTGGTTATTTACGGTATTTTCATATTTTGTTAAGAAATGCGATAAAAGAATATCATGCATATTCCCTATTCGGTGTGGCACAGAGAGCGTGCGCGAGGCGAGCGAGCGGCCGGCGCCAGTGGACAGCGACGCCGTGCGGCGCGCGTTCCGCGAGCACATGCGCAACATGGCGCGCAGCCGCGCCTCCAGCTCCGAGGACTACGACCCGCTGCGTTACGCCTCCGCCGCGCGGTTCCTCAACTCTGCCGAGTAAGTAAATAGTAGACTGTGTCACAGGAGCGAAGCGCCTTAGTCCTGCGCTTTATTTCGTAGAATCCGGAGCGTAGGGGGTCATCCATATAGTAGGTCACACCCAGGGGGGGGGGGGAGGTCTAGCCAAATGTGACAGCCTCCAAATCCATCTACTTTGACTTCCTAAAGTTCTATTAAAATAGATGATACGGAAGTCAAAGTAGATGGCAAAATTGAGGGTGTTTGCTGGGTGTAACTGTGGACGAATGGTTGAGTCGCTGGGCCGGAAATCCAGAGGTACAGGGTTCGATTCCCGGTCTGTTCACAGGTGAGCGCCATTTAGTTTTTCTATGTACTTTGATCTCTTGTATCTATATATATAACATAGAAATGTGGTGTAATTTAGCCGCATTAAAAACCAATGAAGAAACAACATGTTTCTTTCATATAAAGGTCAAATATGTTAGGAAAATGTGTGACATAGGGGGGGGGGGGGGTCAAAGGGGGGGCGAAGTCTGAAAAATCGTGTGACGTACTTTGTGGATGACCCGTAGTGAGGGATTCGAGTGTTAACGCCCGTGGTGTAAAGAATTGACAACATTTCATTTTAAGAACACTTCAAAATGTATATACGATTCGAAAGCATTTTGCCTCCTGAGCAGTACACTATTTTTATAATTTTTATATATTGCTTTATATAAAAAATACAAAAGATGAAAAAAATATATTCTCATTTTACCAGTTCTACGGCACAATAGATGAAATGCCAATGCCTATTGCCACAGAAAAAATAAGCTGTTATAATTTTGAATTTGACATTGTCAATGTATACTATCGATGTTTTTCGATCGCGATAAGACTAAAGTAATGGTCTATTCTGCCGTAGAACTGTAGTTACGCCCTTTTAGAATAAGTAAAAATTAATGTATTAATTATAAATTAAATACAAACCCTCGTGAAACAAATAAACTATCAGCGTATTCGTCTTTTCAAACCAAATACAGAGAACCAATAAAATTAAAGGCTCAAAAAAATGAAAGGTTGTCAATTATGTTACCTTGCGACTCGTACTACTTTTCACACCAACTGTGAGGAAATTAAAAAAATAACGTTACCAAAATAACGAAATAAGTTTAATCAAAGTGCGTCACACATTATTATTAAAAAAAGAAATGTTAAATTGGAACTATGTTGAATTGTTCAATTTATAGTCTGATTATTTTATAAATCGATTAATATTTTATAAAGCTGTGTATTAGTACGGTATATTCTAAGTGGGTTCAAAGTTTCAAACTAAAAAAAAACTGTTGCACTTGAAAGAAAAGGCCGAGCTGTGGCCGCCCCTAGTGGTCCAATGTGTGGAAACCGTATACCCATTCTTGTCAGGATTACACGGTGAGTTGAGTAAGTACGGTCAACTAAGTTTGAATCAGGAAGGCCAGTACGCTACGATTTCACTTGTCTGCTGCATTAAGAACTACAGCGTGAACATTATTACTAATCACGCTACTGTTATAAAAAAATTGTCGACTTGTCTGTTTTGTTGCATGAAATTATTACAGAAAAAATATAGAGAGTAGAAGTTTCCCACCATAGTTACTTTACAGTGTTTTTGCTATTTTGACTTTACTACCAAACATTGTTTTGTTTATTGCAGCGCCAAGAAAGAGCCAGCCAATAACACCGAGGATAAATCTTAAGTTAACTCTCCTGCACTCCACGCAGCATACATCCAAACTCGTGTTACAACATTACGTTACACATTTCGCACATATGATGTATGTCGCTTTTACTTTAATTATTTGAACATGTACTTGACCCAATTCGTTTCGAACTTCGCATAATCAGTTCATGCTATTTCGACAAAATTGCACATTCAATTGATATGTAATCCATTTTAACTGGAAAAATGTATAGCAAAGCATATAGAATATTTAAAGCCGGTTTCTGTAATAGTCCTTGGATGTCCGCATCAATCACGTTATGTTGTTCAAGAATAGATGCAACTTTGAATATATGTGTTTACTATTTTTTTTCCTATTTTCATTGTTCCATTACAAATTACAAAATTCTATTATATTTTTCACAGTGGAGGTTATTATAAATTGTTAGAGTTTTTAGCGTAAGATTGTGGTAAAGTTGTGTCTATTTTATTAGGACCGTGCGTTAAATTTTCCCAAAAGTTACTTAATTTATTACAGTATTTTTTCTTTCACTAAAGTTCTTTGTTCTACCTTTGAGTTATTGGTTATCACAACTGAACTTTCCTAGTAATCTCTGCACTAGAAATATCCTGTCTGTCTTTACTACAGGAAGTAGATAGATCGAAAATACACTTGTATTAAAATTTTTAATATTATACCTCTGATCTGAGGTTGTAAATTTAGTCTAAATAATGGATAATATCCATTATCATAAGTATTAAGAAAATAAAATGCATCTTTTATTTTAAATTATTATTTGATGCTGTTGTTTTTTAAATGTTTTAGTTTTATTTTATGTTGTAAAAAAGTTAAAAAAAATTAAAATCTTTAACCGACCTGTTGGTACGAAAACGTCACTGTATGGTTTTGTTTCGGCTGGTGACTGACATTTACAATGTAAAATTAATACTTAGCTTTGATGCTATTCTTGTATATACGCAGGCTGCGGTTGTGGCTGCGGTTTAAAATAATTTTTTTTATTAAAAAAGGTAGAATAAATAACAAATAGTCTTATACAATATGACTGCTATGAGTTATATTTTGTTCGCAATGCTTTTTTCTATCAAAAGACATATGTAGGTTTACAATTTATATATTTTTACTATAAGGCTGTTGTATACGTGCGGCAGTAGCGCGCACGCCAGGGCGCTGGGGCCATGCTCGCAGTATTACTGAACTCGAGCTCAATATGATACGGGAGTCTAATCGCTTCGCGAAACATGTGTCATGATACTGATATTGGACTTTAGTAAATAAATAGTAATGCGAGCATTCGTCTGGTTGCACTATGAAAGGAGTAAGGAATTATTTGTTACTGTACAAGCAGCTGCAATACTAAGAGAAACGTCCATACAAATCTGCACATGCTCTTATGTCCATAGCAATAGTGCCGTACGGTGCGTATGAAGGCATCACTTGCTTAGATACCATTGCTCCTAGTTGTATATGAATAACATGTTGAATGTTAGCGTTGGGGTTATTAACTTCGTTACAGTAAGGGCAAGTAACATCAACTGCATTTAACGTATCAATTTACGTTAAAAAATGGTGCAGACAGCATGCGTCGTATAGCTTAACTGAAACTTACGAATGTAACCAACTCGCATTAAAACCGCACCAAGCTACTTGATAATGTGACCAGATGAGAAACTACTACTACTTAGCGATAACATTTACACTTGGCTGCACAAACGTTCATAAGTGTTAATGCCTGTTTAGAAATTTTGAGATCACGATCCGCCAAGTCGAAAAGATTATGCTTTTTAAGGCGGTATGAAATTTAAACAACGCTCCTACAACTGACCATTAACACATTCACTGTTCCGTGTGTTCCAATATGATTTCACCATATCAACGCTAATGCTTTACATGCAATGTACGGGCAGTCAGTGTTAATGTTATTATACATCGCAATAGCCTTTAAGCAGCTTTTAATCCACCACACATAATATTGATGTTTAGCTAAATGTTTACCGTAAATTTAATGTTATTATAGCAGTCATTTATTCGCCTATTCGTCATGTAAGGAGGTGCAATCGTAGATTATTTCGATCAAATTGATATCCTTTATATTGACTTGCTGTCAGGTATATCACGTCAGTCTTATCCGTGGGCGAGAGGCTGACTGGTTTATTGATGAAGAGCCATAGAATCAAGTGCTTGATTGTCTTAAAATAGGCAAGCCGGTGGGTGTCGGGTTCTATATGCGTCTCGCAATCCCGCTTATTACAGTTAATGGGATGCGCTCACATAATAGATTTCTCTCGACGTTTTACGGTAGCTAGAGATTTGAGTTAAGTAATTGCCAAGTAAATGCTAATTTAGAAGGTGGGCGAGCAGATATCAATCTGTTCAAAATAGTCCGTGGATGTACCTCGCGGGTCTGTGGAGATAGATTAGAATCGTTTATGGTTGATTTGCTATTTTATGGACAATGTGATGTGTAAGGTAGTGGTGTATTTTAAGTTCACTTGATAAATTTATAGGCATTGATGTAATTAATGTGACGATAGATAAATATAGTTAATGTTTATGGTAACATACATTTTTTTATTTTTTTTACTCACAATTGCGTTCTTTCACTTGAATCTACTTTTTTCGAGCCATTATTGGAGCGTTTCAGTGAGTTGAGTATCCTTATCCTGGCCACTAAAATTGTCGATTTCCAACGGCGGCTTTGGACAGTTGTACGGGCGCCGAGTTCAACACAATAACCCTGAATTGTCACTTGAATCTAAAGAGATACGTCTATATTTGTTGTAGTCATGGAATTCAAGTACCTAGTTGAAACTCTCCAAGACTGACCCGAACATAGAATCGGGAGTGTACTAAAGAGGCGCCTCGTGTCCTTTGTATTAGACATTTTATGGAATATTTAGTACTTTCAGGGCCAAATATCCCAATCCCATCAAATGAATCCGAGCCACCTTTAGGCAGTGAAAGTATTAATCCCTGTACTCCAATGAGCTACAGCGGTCGGCAACCCGCGGCCCGCGCGGCACGCGAACAGCTCATTTGCGGCCCGCGAGCCTCCCTGGCTATTTTGTATGTAAAGGTCGCTGTATTCAAAATTGTATAAAATCACAAATTATTAACAAAGTGCGGCCCGCGTCAATTTCGTTGGCTACTATGTGGCCCTTGGCTGCTAAAAAGTTGCCGACGGCTGAGCTAAACGATTAACACTCCCAGGGCTCGGTCGTCAAAGCCTCGTTCGTTTTCTCTTTATACTCCATTTTTTGTTTATAATCTGTCCTCGATTTTAACACGATTTTTTTATTAAACGGCCGCTTGAAGCTAAAAACATAAATATTGTTTTTATTTAGTTATTCGATGTATTTTCTGCTACCTTTAGTAACCTAGTAATCTGCCAATGTACAATTAATGATAAAAAGTTGGTAAAGTGCCTTGTAGCGGACAGCCAGAACGTTTGTTGACCATTTGTTCTGTTGAACGTCATTATTGTATTTGTTAAAAAAACAAAATTTGTCATTTGTTCTACAGGACTGATAATTAGCATGCGGCATAAGTTCTGCCATAAATCTATTAGAACAATGAGTTGTAACATTTCTATAGGTATCCTTAGGCACTGTCCCACCGCCTGCGATTAAAGGAGTAAAATGTGACGAGCAACAGTTCATTGTGGGCTGACGGTAGTGTGATCGATCGACCTTTCCAGATCCGCAATGTAATGCTACTCCGGTGGTGGGACTTAGTTACAAAGAAATACAATCATCTTAAGGGTCATCGTCATAGCCGTTGAGAACAGTGATATGAACGACACAAAGTAAATGAGTTACTTACTAATTGTGTGTACCGTTACCGACAATAGGCTTGTGGTCCGTCAGTTATTTTATCAAAAAAATATTAGACTCGTTTTTTCTCTTGTGAATTAAACAAGAAAATGAAGATATAGCCCGTTAAAGATCCGCGTGACGTCACGACGTGGCTCGATTTTTACCACGTGGCTGCGTCACGAGCCCGTTCTTCCGAAATTTAACTCGCTTTGTTTTGGTCATTTTTTGTCTGATTGACAAATACGTATTGTTTTTTTTTTACCCAGGAAACAAGACTATTATATTACGATGAACCAGAGCACGCATAAATATTTGACACGACGTTATTGCTATAGGATTATAATGCAGTTAGATATTTTTGTATGCCTCATTTCGTCATATATTACTACGGTGACTGTACACGCCTTTATGAACCGATTCGGGTTGTAATGGTTTTTTTTATACACACAAGGCAAAGATAGTTTATAGCTTCAGCGGTTTGGCCTATTTGTTTAGCCATTATTTTTTACGGTTTTACCTATTATGTAAAAAAATAGATTTCGGCTAGAACTTAGTTTATAAAAAAAAATAACGGTGCGTTTTAGTTCTGTTAGTAAATTAATTATATTAGCTTAAGAACTATACGTAAGTATGTATATATATTAAGGTTATCTTTAACTTTGTATTTTGTTCTCGTCGCATTTATTTCTTAACCTTTTCAGTTTTGTGGGTCGGGTTCAATCACATTTAATTTTGAAAGGTGAGGGTTCAAAGTACGCTAAAAATGCCGAAACGTAAAAACTGTCACTCGCAGCGCACTCGGTGAGACCAAGCGAGACACATAATGTCCTCTTTTAATCGCTTCATGAGAAGAGTGCGACATACATCTTACTCATGCCGCCGGGAGTGTAGTCATAGACTTGGCTTACCTACAAACAAAGCATCCCTCCATCAAGGATAGATTTATTGTTACTGAAATAATCAATTTGTTACGATAGTAATCGCATTTTTCTCATTCGTATATAAGATTTGTTTCTTTTATAGTTTCCTGAAGCTCAGCATCAAATGGTCTGTACTGTAGCATCCAAAGCGCCATATATATCACAACAGATCTTTATTACTGTATGCATAAATATGTGTCATGATATAAAGGAGATTGCCGACTTTTGGTACCAATATCGTCATTAAATTGTGTCACAACCAAAACGATACCAAAAACTTAGTTTTATTTTTTTAACCATTGGGATTTTTTTATTACTGAATTTAAAATGGGAAATCTGAGATCAATTAAAAAAGAATGTGTTGTACGATTTCCGCCGCCACCATGAAAAATGTATGATTTCCTTAAAACTGTATTTGACAGACAAAATCGGTCAAAATCTAAAAGGCCTATGACAGTGGCACCACCGTCTACACAAATGTATACAAAAATTTTAATTCCATAAAACTCCGCGGTTCTTTCTTATACGAACTGCATCCAGCTGTCCTATACCCAGGAAAGTAACATGTTTGTCTCGTTCTTTCTTAAGACTACTTCTCACATGAGTGTAAAAGACAAAGCTAACGTCATAGATACGTCTTAATACAATTAATTATGTATGTAGTTTTCTTGATCTTAGCACGAAAATTGACAGCTTGACATTCTGTCTTATTCTAAGTTTAAATATAAGGTACTTTATAAGACACGTCTTTTCACAATTTTGTGTCGAAGGTCGTAAATCATTTTAAATTCTTTATTTGGTACAAATAACTAGTGATATTTCGCTGATACTTCACTATACGAGACATTGAGCGTAAATGTAATGTTACAATATTTTTTATCTCACGATGTATCAAAATAGTTTCAAATAACTTTTTTTATAATAATATTTTAACAATCTGAATAGGCACAATAAAATACCTAAAACAGGTATCCAAAATGGCATGTCATACGACTAAGTTAAGTGAAGTCTCGTCAACGTCAGGAATTAAAGTTATTAGGTGATTTTGTATTTGGCCGGTTGACAAATACTTTGACGATTTGCTACGCAAAAACTCACTTCGAAATCTGGAAATCAATCTCAATTTCCTATGGATCCCCGAATACGATTTTAATGGGATTTAGTGATTAGGAAAGGCAGTTTCTTGTTCTTTAAGATACAGTCGGTTTCGTGTTGACACAATGACTTTTGATTTGGTACGAGGCCCCATAGACGCGTCGGCAATCTCCTTTGAATGCTACAGACTTGGTGAACCATACCATTTATGAAATAGCAAAGAAGCTATTCAGATAACACTCGAACGCGCGTATCTATAGCAACTAACACGTAGACAGCGTTGATTTTCCTTGGTTGCATGTTTTTTTTGGGTCTTTGACTTTTGCTCAGACAAGTGGACGAAAGCATATTTAAAGCTATGAAGAGCGATTAACGCATTGGCAATACTGACTGACTGACTGAAAATTAAAACTTTAGTTGAAACATCCAATTTTACGGGGAAATGTTTCATAACTCGACCAAGAAAGTGAGAGCGATAGTAACGCTGGTAGAATTACCCCAGTGTGGTCTAGTGCCCTCGCTTACAGATTCGAAATTCTAAAATAGACACAATGTTTGAGTTTCTTGGCACATTCCTATGCAATTATAGCTTATTAACAACAACATCCAAGACGGTTGGTATGGGCACTGAATAAGAATTAGTACGCCCTAGAGTGGCGAGATTTAATAATAATTACCGCGAAACGGAATCGCGCAGTGGGTCAGTCCTGGTATGGGATAGATCGGTCAATCCAACTAGCTACATGCCAAATAGTGCTACGATTTAATCGTAAAGTTGATTGTTTAAACTTGTCCGGATTACGTTCAAATTATTCAGAATTATTTAAACACGCATTCCGGGCTATCGTTCTATCTAAAATTAGTCAATAGTCATATACATATAATATATTTTCAATGCTTGTTATTGTAGATTAAGGACTAAGGAGGGCTGGCCACGGCCTGAAAAGGCGAGACTGATATTTGGACATGGGGTGTGGGGGAGAGATTATGACTAACATGTAAGTACATAATGTGGTTGTAAACTCTTCAAACATCGATCGTTCCTAATTTAATTTGCACAGAGCTCGGCATGAAAGTCTGTCGGTGAACAAAATGGGGAGGGGATCTGCACACTGCTTACGTCTCTACGACACCTTATATTTTATTTCTGCGTAATCAAGTTCACCGCTAGACTCTTACCGCGATCTGTATGAGTGGTCAGAAACTTGAGACAAGCCATCAAAAAATACTTGCAATTTACCAGGTAAATTTGAAAACATTACGTTTGTAGGTACGAAACCAATGCAGATTTTGGGTGTTATAAACGTAACCGATCCAATCAATCTAAGGGTTAATACCAATGTATATAGGTATTTCTCCACTAATTGCAAAATTTGAACAGTCCTCTGTCACCTTTCTCTTCAAATTATTTCATTATTATTATTTATATATTTATTGAAATGATAAAAACATTAGCATCGTCCCACAAAACTGTTTCCACAGTTTGACTGTGGGATCCGTGAGTCTATCTATAGGTACAATATTACAAATCTTCATTAGGTACATAAGAGGATATCTAGGTAGGTAAATACCTCGACAGTAATCAATTTAAATGAATTAAATACTGTCGAGGTAGTATTTAGACAGGGCTTTTTTAAATTTATTTTTATTTTTCTCCGTCCTAATAGCTGCAGGTAAGGCGTTAAGTAAATATGGTAAGCGCTTTTCGATGAGCCTGTCCCCATAGTAATTGCTTACTCTGGGAACAGCATACTTACCTGCAGCTATAGACTTGGTGCCATGTTTATAGCTTATTATACTACATTTACATTCAGCGCCTGACGCTGCCTCTCGCGCTGCCGAAAATAATTCCCTAAATACTGCTGCAGCAAGGTTTTATTATGTAGTATTAAACATTTACGTTGATCCACTTAAGTAATGCGCTTAATAAGCGTAATTAGCTTCAATCTCAGAGTTACTAGTGTCCATGACATGATTATTAGGGATCGACATTACCTACGTAATGAAAAATAAATAAAATACATGTCAACTGGATGAGTAATAACCAAGGGTCGAACTTTTGGTGCCGATAACGTCAAGCTACATACAGGTTGATTCAGTTTAGGTATTACATTGATTTACCGTTACCGTAAATTACCGGTATCGTAAAATTTATAAATTAATGGGCTAGACGACAAAAAAAAACTAGTCCGTCAGTTAGATCATTAAAAAATATTGTACACGTATTTTTTCTTTTGTTTGACAAACAAAAAATGACGAAGATACAGTGCTTAGAAGTTTCGAGTGACGTCACTCCTAGGTACAATTTTCACCTAGGAGTGACGTCACAAGCCCCCACTCCAGAAGTTTGATGATCTATAACTTTGTCGATTTTTAGTAATTTGATAAACCAAAAAATACGTGTCCCATATTTTTCCATAATCTAACTGACGGACTAAATAGAATTATATAGTTTTAACCCAGTCGTCATCCCCGTTATGTCCCTACTTTCATTGGCAGTGTTAACGGTAGAACACGCATACTAGAATTAATTCAAACCTTTTAAGATACCGGTAAAGATAAATCAAGTCAAAACCTGCACTGAATCATGCTGTATGCATCTTGACGCCATCGGTAGGTACCAAAAGTTCAAGCCCTGCTAATAACCAGCAACAGTCCTGAACTGAGAACGTAAGGTCGGGGTACTTTGACCAAATAAAGGGTAACTTTGGCCGACATAAAAATCACATAGGTATCTCAAATCCATAGGATCTTATAATAAACATAAATACATGAATGGTCAGTTTAAACCAACCACATAGCCATACGCCATAGTTTAAATGCAATAACAAAACCTCAAAGTACCCCGACCTTACGGTTCCTAATTAAGAGGGCTCTGTAAGATCAAATCTCCGTACAAATATAGTTTGGTTCTTATTTTATGAAAAAAATCACACATTTCATTTCATTTAAAACGACACTCTAGACAAACTTCAAAACGATTAGGTATATTACTATATATCTATGTCTGAAATTTAGCTTACAATTATAATTTGTTTTGTTATTTATTGTTATCTTAGTTGTTATTGAAAGAAATAAATTCCATTATAATTAAATTTTTACACAGCTAATTTATTACTTCTATTCACAATATTCCTTGTCGCAATATAATTTTTATTCATATTGATTTACTACTACGTTTAAAATAAGTTCCGAGGTAGTTGAGCACACAAGTACATATATATATTAAAATATATATATGTACTTTACTCGTCGTGTTAAATAGTTACTAAACTTGAGGAAATTTTATTTTGGTACACAGCAAAATGTGACTATTGTGAACGTAACAACGTACACAAAGAGAGCTCTAGGTCAGCCTCAATCAGTCAATGTCAAAGAGTCATTGGTGGTTATCAAAATGCTCCAGGGGCGAGTAACGATCGTATTTCTGCAATGGATTAATTATTCCCATTATAGGTAACTACTACCTGTATCTATCTATATAATGTATTCTAACTCATGAAGATGCGCTGCTTACTGTTATGTCATATAAGTACCTACTAATTTATAGTTATTCTGCGCGTTGCGTACACTTACGAGACGCCTAATTGTAATTATCAAAAAATTACTAATATGAGCTACATAGCAGCATTTTATATAATAAAACACGCGTCAAACTGGCACATTAACTTCTTAATTTCGTGTTAATAGTATTTTATGCAACAGTTGTATAAGTGGGTTCAAAAAATGCGAATTGCGTGAGTTGCGATACGAGCCGCGAACGCGGCGAGTATCGCAAATAGGAGACGCAATGAGCGTTTTTTGACTTAATTATACAACGTTGCATACAATACTTTTTCTACGACGAGGTTTTAAATTATAAAATACAAAATTAATCATAACCTGGAAACAAGGCAAATATGACGTTTGACTGACAGTATGTGTCTATGGTAAACTTTTTTTTTTATTTAAAATATACTTAAATTAAAAATACTTTTTTTATGTTGACATCAATGAATTTAGTTCGGAAAGTTTTGTTTTTCTTAAAAACCGTAGGAATTTAATTGTTTGTTAAGTTGGTAGTTGTGCATTTTTACCGTAAAGTTAAAATTGAGCGCTTAATCCTTGACCTAAGTTTAACCTAGATTTAGAAGTCTGTGGCTGCTAGTAATAACGTAAAGTGACTATAACGACACTAGTGCTGTTGTGGGGAATAGAGTATAGACTTCTCTGAACTCATATTATGTATGTTTTTATATTAGTGTTCGTGACCAAGTAAAAGACAGATAACAGTACAGGAGTAGATTTTTTTTTTATTTTGGCTTATCTGTATCTTATGCCTGGACCACATGTCATATTATACAGGTGGGGCGGCTACCGAATGCCCCCCCCCCCCCTTCACGAAAAATCATTTTACGTGTCTAAGGATGTTTGAAGAGTTTATACAAACGAACGTATAGACTGATAAGGTATCGGGCCGGTTGTAAATATCGTCAGTTCATCCAATACATTATTCATGTTTATTATCACTAACACTTATTATGTGTAGCTTTTAATAATAAATGTTAAAAATACAAACGTGAGTTTTATTGTAGGTAATTTATCCTTTTACATCTAATGTTCATTGAATTGTTGTATGGGAATTTATACACCGTGTTTTTTTATTTTCGTTAAATTCGACAGGTTGCTTCGTACGTCAACAGAAGCTATCTGGCATATTGGCAACATGTTAAACACGATTTTTTTTTTTACTTTTCATACAAAATAAATTAATATTGAGTTGATAACCATTTTAAAAGACACTTCTTAGTCCAAAATTAACGTCAACTAAGACAGTGTTGGGATTATAACAGCTCATTTTTATACTGGTTGGTGATTAAATTAAGATTATGAATATTTTAAAAACGGTATGAGTTACAAGGGCATTTCTATTTAAAGTTGTACGACTAGATGATATACAAAATCGTAATTTTATTTTTTTATTTTGTCATGTTTAACACTTAATTCTAGTAGTACTGCCGCCATAACGCAAAAAAGCACATCTAACATTTTTTTTCGACACTGAGTTCTATACATATTCGGAATCAGTAAATTTCACTGATTCTGAATATGTATACAACTCAGTGTCGAAAAAATTTTAGTTGTGCCCTTTTGCGTTATGGCGGCAGAGTAAATATATTCTATTTTGTTAATATGTATCTGCTCTATTTTAAGCAGAAACCGGGAAAAAAAAATATTTAGTAAGGTAAAAGTAATTTTACTTGATCCATTTGGTAACGATTTGTTTATCAAGTAGAAAATAAAAGACATACTCGAAGTCATCGTTTTAATTTTTATTTAATAGAATTGCAAACAAAAAAACAAAAAAGCACTTTATAATATAACCTTGCGCAAAGTTCTTTTATAATAAAACATTTCAGGACATTTGGTAACGGTAAAAGGGCCTAAACCTTTACTTATATTCGAATTACCACTTATTTACCGTTCCTTATGCTATGTAACATATAACAAACGGTACAATTAACAATTGCTCATATTATTTTCAGCAAAAACTATTAAATATAGCTTATATTTAAAAAACAACAAAAATATTTTTTAAATTACGGGGACAGTTTCCAAATGGACGTTACTTAACGGACAATATAAAGACGAGATCACAATAATCACAAATTGGCACTTTGATAAAGTGATTAAATTCAATATTTATATTGCCACTAACAAGGAAGGGTACCCAACTGTCCGACTCCGATTTGATTCATTTTGATATATGTTATCCCATCAAAAACATTACATGTAAAAAGATGCGCCATTTTTTTACGTCATGTGCCAGGTTGTGTTGGTACATTTTTTTTTCACCACCTTCGTTCGAAATCAGACGTGAAATTTGGAAAGATCTGAAAATTATTTTTTGATATTCTACTGTGGCCACACCATGAAAAAATTAACAAAAATAGGAATTACGTTCAATAGCATAGTTATCTGGCTACCCATATTAAAAACAGATTTGAAAAATACTTGATATTTTAGTCATGACACTCAAATAACCGAGTCAGGGTATCACTTAGCACGAGTTTTGCAAAAACGTCAATATCTCGAAAACTAAGAAATTTTTATTGAGGTCAAATTTACTTAATCTGGTGTCTGATGAACTGGTCTATCAGCCCTTTTCGTATCATATAAATTTCAGGGTTCTAGCTTTAGACAGTCCAAAATTACGGGAGGCTGAAAATCGCCTGAATGGCTTCGAGAAAAGGATGGTACGTCCATGCCTTTGTTTTGCTCGACTTGGCGGGGGCACTGCCGTGCCCCCAGATAGAGTAGTCTAAAATATCAGACACGTATTTTTTTTTAGCTGCCCAAGTTCAACTTTTTAGGAGATAGGTATTGTCCTTCAAAGTACTGAAAAGTGACTAAACCCTCCAACTTCTACAGAATTCTTTTTTTAGCAAGTTTCTAGTTAATTACTGGTTTCAGTATATGTTGGAGAACATGAAAAAAGAATAGACACGTGTTTTGTCATTTCACCTCAAACTCATATTTTCCTAATAAAAACACCCTTCAAAGTTTGAGCCATTTGAGGGTGTTTTTTTCCACATAGGAGGCACCGGGACAGGGAACGTGTTAATTGATTCCTATCTCGTTATCAATGTTTTTCATGATTTTTAGGGTTCCGTACCAAAATTGTTAAAAAAGGAAACCTTATGGTGCGACTCTGTCTGTCTGTCTGTCCGTCTGTCACAGCCAGATATCTCAGGAACTACTGCTGCTATCGATTTGAAATTTGGAATAGTGTTAAAAGTAGCTAACCCGAGCCTATTGGACATAAAAAATATCTTGTAACTTTTTTACTTTTTTTTAAAAGGCTCCGTAATGGGACTTTGAAAATTGAAAGTAGGGCTATTGGGTGGGTGGGGTATCAAATGAAAGGGCTTAATTTGTAGATTAAAACACCATTTTTATTTTTTTTCTTAAATAAGTAGTTTTTGATTAATAAGTGCAAACGTACCATTCCCCCCCTATTATCTCCGAAGTTACGGATCAGAAAAATGTGTCATAATCACTAATTATAAATATCAACCTGAATATTACAGGAAAAATAGAACGGTCTTGCTAACTTTAATATTTTTTTAGAAATTTACAAAACCTTAAAATCCCTAGCGGCGAGTAGCAAAACTAAGCGATGCCCTGTTTCACGCTAGGGGATTTCCGGGCAAAAACTATGGCGCTAAAAAAACTAAACATTTAACGATGTTATAATTGAACAATGAAACATAGTATAGTAACAATTAGTTCGTAATCAGCTTATAATAAATAAATTCTAACATTTAAATACTGTGTCACGTTTGCAAAGTTGAATAATTGTAAATAATTATTTTACCAAGCTTATTCATAGATGGCGTTGTGAATTCGGGGAACGGAGAATTAAATAGAATCATTACTCGTCAGGTTCTAAGCATTACAGGAAAAATATAATTGTTTTCCTAACTTGCACTGTTTTTTACAAATTTACAAAAATCATAACATATACTTATTTGCTCCTACTAAACAATGATATTTTATAAGTAGATAGGTTACAAGCACTCCAAAAGTGAAGCACTGAAACCACGATAAATGTATTGGTGCCCTTTTTGTAGTGGGTAGTCACTCGCGGGTCGGTCAACGAAACGCACGACGATGTCAAGGGTGAATATTTACAAGATTCACAAAAAAAATGCCGTCGTGTGTGATCAGAAAGTGCACCAATCATAGCAAAAAGTGCAACAAAGCGCAAGGGATCACATATCACCTGTAAGTACGCTGAAATAATTTAATTTTATCATTTTTATTATTTTATTTTTCAAATACGACGCCATCTTACTACCATAGAGGTCATTTGAATGAAAGAGACAAACTTACGTCTTTGACAATGAGAGTGACAAGGATAACCAACCTTCTGCGTGCTTAATCTGCGAGCGCCGAGCAGGCTCCGAGTCAATCCGAATCTAGCCGATGGGTTCACTCGGTTACGTTTAAAAATTAATCGCGCAAGTAACAAAAAGCTAGCTGTCTCTTTTTTTTGCATTATTGTAACTATGCCATCTCTTTTATGCAATCTGTTAATATGTGTGAGTATGTACACCGTACAGTGAGGTACCAATGTGTGCTGCTGCTTTCTTGGAAGCATATTTCTCAGCTGGCGAGTATGCGTATAACGTATCTTCTTATAAAATATCATTGCTACTAAACTAATCGACATACAGTTTTTCTTGTACTATTCGCGTATCTACTTATGAGTTTGTACGGAACCCTCGGTGCGCGAGTCCGACTCGCACTTGACCGTTTTTTTAAATATTGGCTGATGTTTTATAGATTCATTTAGATAATTAGGGGGAAATATTCCCGATAAAATCTTAATTATGAAAAATAATCAATAATAGACTTGTTTATCATTAAAAAAAAAACAAAAGTTGTCAAAAGCAGATCGTTCTTTAGGGATAAGACCACTTATTATTTTTTACCACATTTACACATTACATTCCATAGAGATATGCAATTTAAACTATTCGTAAGTTCTTTTGCTCAGAATGAAATATTTTAGAAATGTCTGTTGAAATCGAATCGAAGTTTGAAACAAAAGCAGGGTGCCGGGGTCCTTTTTGTAACATTTTTTTGTCGTTTTCTTTGTTATAGAACCAAGGGGTGTGTCTTAACATTTGCTTTAAGAAAAAAATTGGCTTCTTGAACAATCATTGGTCAGTAGAGACTCAGTAGCCGCACGCAAAAGCGACCCTTAAGGTGGTCATGCGGAAACTTCCCTGACTGTACATTATAATACGAGTGGGCGAAGTTGGTCATTACAGTGGAGGCTGTGTTGCATAGCTCGAGCCGTTAGGCCAGGGCTGTAGTAGCCGAGACTGTAATAACCAATGCCCACGATATCATACGACGTTTTTCAACACATTTGCGAGGAAAAAAAAACAAAACATTACCTAAATTATTAGAATAATTCATGTTTTTTTTTTTGTTTAACCGTTTTACCATGTAATAAATGAATCACAGCGAGCTCGGCTTATATTTATCGGCCAACACATTAACTCATTATCATTATAGCATCTACGCCAAAAATATGTTTGATAAGAACGGCTGGGTCTTTTGTTTTTTTTCGGCACCTTCCTGTTTGGACGTATTCCGTTTTCGGCATATTCTTGTTTCGACACATTTAAGTAAATAAATTATACTATGAAATACCTGTGACTTTTTTAGCGTAATAAAATAAAATAATATTTTTTAGTAAAATATTTTATTTTAATCAATTAAAAAAAAAGAATCAAACAGTACCTACACTGATTACTTAAAATAATATGGCAACTAACTAATCAATAACCAACTATTTAAATCCATATGCTTCAGGGACCCGTCTTCCATTTACCATTGGAAATACTATATTACACATCTAGGGTGGTAGGTAGGTAATACAAAGAAAGGCCGAGATCGCAGAAGTTTGCGGCCCGAGCTGCAAGCGAGGGATGTAAATATGCGATCGAGAGCTTTCTTTATTACCTCCCGTGTTGTGTACATAATTTTATGTCTACATTTGGCCAGAAAGCGGTTTTTACCGGGCACGCAGCGTGCGGAATAAGTCACTTTATGGCCAGGGGTGGCATAAATTATATTGTGCCACTGTGACGTTTAGTTTGCCGGCGTGCCGATCGGTTACGTTCACCGCGCGGGAGGCCAAAACGGAGATATGGAGTGAAATCCACCTGATATAGGGTATGCTATATGTCTACGACAAAAGCTAGTGTGCTAAGGGGCCTGATGTGAGCTTATACCAGATCCCCGATTTGCTAGTGTTGTCCAGTTGCTATTTAAATGAGTTGCGGCATAGACTAGACCAGTTGCATTTTGAACGAAACACTGATTAGAAGAACTATGTAATTTGAAGATGGACTGATAGCAATGACCAATTACTATTTAGACGAAGAATATTGCTGCATAGACAATTTACTTTTTAGAAGAAATGAGACTAACGCGAATTATCAATAGGTACTTTTTTCTGAATAGAAACGGGCAGGGATAAATAATAAACACGCAAATATTTCTTGATTCGTTTATTTCATTAATGTTCTACATGATCCACGTATACATACTTAGAACGGCAAAGGGTAAACATAATAGTATTAGGACCTTTCTGATTACTTGATCTACCAAAACCAAGGGGATTGACAAACATCACAAACATTTTATTATATTCCTACTCACTGTCGGGGATTGTATTTTACTGAGTTAAACATTTATATGGAAAGATCGATTATTATGTAGTCGTATTCTAAGGGGCCATTATAAGAAAGTCACGGTTATATTAAAATATAGCATCTCGGAAATCAATTATCCAGTACAGTACATAATAATAATAAATTCATTTATTTCAAGTATTTATCAAGGCAAACAGAAAGGAAAACAGTCGTCTAAGAAATTAATATTCATATAGGTTAGAATGCGAACAGAATCTAGTTGTAATATCCGAAGTATTTAATATAGCCCCGAAAAAGCGGTCTATCCAACATCTACTTATTTCCTGAATTTATTAACATCTGTTCTAGTACAGTTAGTGCCTATATCGGTGATCTTTTATTCTATATGAAAGAGTAACTAATAAGAGTATTATTACAAATAACATCCACATGTGATTAAGGTTACCCCTTTACAATATTTTATATGAATAACAAGTTTTGTTATTGATAATAATGTAATATTAACGTTTAGGTACACAAATTAGCCGTTAGGCGACGCTACAGGGACAAAGAGTCACTAAGTAGGCGATTAGTGATATGTTTTCTGAAATTTAGTTGTCTGATAATCATTGATGAATGATAAAAATAGGAAAACCCATTAAGGCAACATTTTCCCGTATGTTTAGACATACCTCAGGGAAAAGAAACTAAGCAGAGAACGACTATATTTGTGGATAAGCTCTATGTACGATGCGTAAAGGCGACCTTATCGTTACCGAGCTAGCAGGCTGCGCTGTGCAGCGAGACGTAAGAAAGAGCTTATAAAAGTATTGTCGAATGTTATTTTGCCTTAGAAGAGATAGCAGTCAAGTTTAGAGAATAATTTAGAGTCACAGAACAAGATCACAAGGGAGAATATTATATATCTCTTACAATATATTTATTACTATAAGAATAGTAAAATATTAATTAAAAATGTCAAGTACATATTTATTTATTACACTAGGTAGGTACATGTAACATATGTTGGCATGGTCATACCTAAGAATCACATCGACTATTAAGTAAGAGATGTACCTACATCATTTGAAATATATAATTGGGTCAATTGCAGAAAAATTGTACCTTTTACTTTTTTTGTCTGATCATGGCGTGTATAAGGGAATATAGGGGAAAATCGTAACGAAACTGACAAAAAATAAAATCTCAGTTTCGTTACGATTTTCCCCTATATTTAGTTTGGGCGTAACGAAACTGAGAAAATCAAAATTTATACGGATAAGTTGGGACATTTTGCACTACTTTTTTTTATTTCATAAATGAAAAGTGCTCGCGATTCTGAGTAAAATGGTATGAGACACACCATGATCAGACAAAAAAAGTAAAAGGTACATTTTTTCTGCAATTGATCCAATTATGATCTCTGCTACTTTACTGTCGAAGGCAGCCGAGCGGCGCTGGCGCTCCTCGACGGGACGACTCAAGGGTAATGTAAGTTACTTATAGTAAGTGTAAAATGCTTAAAAAGTATATGTATTACTAACACTGAGCACACACCACAACCAGAAGAATGAATCTCGAAAATGGTATAATGTTTGGTCACAAGCCGTAGGTTAGCACAAATTGAAATAGCAGGATCAGCTGTCGTCAGCTATCTTACACGTTGG
Organism: Eudemis profundana; assembly: GCA_947034925.1. Classification (NCBI taxonomy): domain Eukaryota; kingdom Metazoa; phylum Arthropoda; class Insecta; order Lepidoptera; family Tortricidae; genus Eudemis; species Eudemis profundana. The sequence goes on from OX344794.1 coordinate 38,386,868, forward strand.
ATAGATTTAATAACACTCTCAAATAGGCACATAGAATATATCAAACATAGTAAGATATATATGAAATAGTTAATATTAATATATTCTTGTGTGAAAACGTTATATTCACAAGAAAATACGCTTACCTAATAGATATTTTTTATTTGATATAGAATATATAGATAAATACAACCTACTGAATAAGATCACATTCATGTAGTTATAAATACGTTATCATACAATTGGATATCTAATTTACTATCATGAAAGATAACACAAACAGTAAGGTAGATAACATTAATTAAAACTAAGTCCATTATTCTGATGAATGTGTAACAAAGTCGTTATGAATTTCTACCACTTAATGATAAAATTGTCATCTTCTTTGGAAAGGTAACAGTTATAAAATATGTGGGCATTTTGTAACATTAATAGACATATGTATTTTCAATAAGCGTCAATTTTGATAAGTCGACTATAAGGCGATGTTACCATAAAGTAAAGCTTCCGCATAATATCTCCTCGTTATCCTGCTTACCACTAATTCTCACATTCCGGACATTCTTATAATGTAGATTAATGTTCTATTCTCAGTATTAATGCTAATATGCCTTGACTAGTACCAGCCATGTTAAAGTAGGTAATGCACTTTGGTATCGGCTATCTCATGTGGGATTCCCGTTCATATACAGGGTGATTGGAAATTCGACCTATTCCTTGAAAGGGGTTATTCTAGAGCTTATTTGCAATGATTTAAGTCCAATCAACCGGGGGTCAAAACTCAATGGTAATCAAGTTATTTGACTTTTAACTTATTTTGTTTAAAACCCGCCTTTCGATCTAAAACTGCTAATTGTGAAAAAACTACTTAAATTAGGACCGAAAAAGAGTCATCATCTAATAGCCAATAAATGGTTGATTACGAAAAATCCAAAAAACATGCCAAAACCTTTGAAAATGTTACCAATAAAAGAATTTAATGTCAAAAGTTTTTGGATTTTGTTCAAAATTTTGTAATTCTTTGAGGCATTACTTAAAAAAAAATTACGACACTTCGCGTAAAAATTACTAAAATTAGTTTCTCAGTTCATAAGGTTTCTAAAAAGGTAGAATTATTGGCATTTTTTGCATAACTTTTTAAAATAACATTAATAATAAGAGAGGTGGTAGAGAATTTCGCCTAGCGTACCGGACCCTTAATCAGTTTGTTTGTGTCACTTTAGTTTCTCCGTGGGCTTTGTTTGTCTTCGGTTTCTTATTTTATCTCATCTTCTTAGGTTAGAAGTCACTAAAAGTAACCTTCCGTGATATTTCGGTTAGTAATTTATCTGTAAGTTCCCGGTTGCCTTAAGTTTGCACCTGGTTTCTTTGGTGTAACTTACAAATTAGGTGCAAACTTAACGCAACCGGGAACTGATTGATAAATTACTTATTGAAATATCACCGAAGGCAACTTTTAGTGATTCCAATCCTAAGAAGATGAAATAAAATAAAAAACCGAAGACAAACAAAACCCACGGATGAACTAAAGTGACACAAACAAACTGATTAAGGGTCCGGTACGCTAGGTGATATTCCCTACCCCCTCTCTTATTATTAATGTTATTTCTAAAAGTTATGCAAAAAATGTCAACAATTCTACTTTTTTAGAAAGCTTATGAACTAAGGAACTAATTTTAGTAATTTTTACGCGAAGTGTCGTAATTTTTTTTTAAGTAATGCCTCAAAGAATTACAAAATTTTGAACAAAATCCAAAAACTTTTGACATTAAATTCTTTTATTGGTAACATTTTCAAAGGTTTTGGCATGTTTTTTGGATTTTTCGTAATCAACCATTTATTGGCTATTAGATGATGGCTCTTTTTCGGTCCTAATTTAAGTAGTTTTTTCACAATTAGCAGTTTTAGATCGAAAGGCGGGTTTCAAAAAAAATAAGTTAAAAGTCAAATAACTTGATAACCATTGAGTTTTGACCCCCGGTTGATTGGACTTAAATCATTGCAAATAAGCTCTAGAATAACCCCTTTCAAGGGATAGGTCGAATTTCCAATCACCCTGTATACGAGTACTTACACACCTACGAGTACGACCTTCCGCGCAGCTCCTGAGATTACTCTGAAATTGGGTCATTAGCACATGCCTCCTGCCATCTCGTATTGAGCCGAATAACTCAATGAATGGCGCTCCTATAACTTCGTAAACATAGTCAAATATTCTTTCAACTATACATCCAACGTATTAAAGCCTACCTAAAAAAGTTTACGATAGTTAAGTATTATAAAAAAGCTCGGGAGCAGTCTATTTTAGAGAACCTGAAATAAGTGATGTGGCGAACACTCGTAGAATTAATGAGTGTAAAGACAAGCAGGCAGGTAGGCTGCATATGAATTTCTTTGTTCGGCTAGTCGCAACTGCAGGTTCGTATTTTTACTTAGCTCGAAATTTGTGATTTCCAAATTATGACCATTCGAATACATTTTTCTTCGTAGCAATTACGTAAGAGCCCATTAGTAGTAGGTATTCAGATATTTGAGAGGCTACAAACGTTTATAAATTTTATAATATAACTCAACACGAAAGGAAAACTCACAATTCAAATTCAGCCATTGAACGTTCATACGTTTAATATCTGTGATATTTACAATTACAAGAATACAGCTGATACTAGAGTGCATTTCTGAACATCCAATCTAAATCAACAGTAGATAAATTAAATTATTTCGGATTAAATACATCTTCCTTTATATTACGGATATAAACTTCGGATAGGTACTTGGTACCTACATAAGATTTTTTTATTGTAATTCATATTCATTGTAGAGTTTGTGAGATATAAAAATAGATATATGATTTCTTAGTTTTTCAGGTACGCATTTCGAGGCACCGCTATGCTTTTCACGGCGATTACACATTACAAGCACAAGTTGCCCGGGACGTCTTATTGCAAACACGTTCAATGAATGGATTGGAAGTAACAATATTACCTAATACATTCATATTGCTTGTAATTTTTGTACATGCACGGCTGTCATATTACCAAAAATTATACGTGTAAATATGTATTATCATTAACACTATTTTAAACTACTGTCGATTGTAGATTGCGGATACAATAAATATATCTTCTTTAAATAAATAATGTTTACTATCTATTTCATTTTTGTACTTGCAGATTGCTTCTGCCAGAAATATGTTAACTTCTTTTTAAATTTTTAGATGATAAGTAGTCAAGTGATAGTGAATTATAAATTTACGCTATAATGTGAGAAAAAACTTCAAAAACTATCTTAGCAGGGTACCGAAGACCCTTCTCACTGAAGGTGAACTGATGCCATGCCTTAAATAGCATCGGTATTTTATCACATTTTATATTAAAATATACAAAATAAATAAAAAAACTTTATTTACCTACTACCCCTAATTAGTCGGTTCATAATTCAAAATAGTTCGAGGTTACCTTATCCATGAACCTTACCTAACATCACACAGAGCCGCGGTCTCGGGCTGCCGGCTCTCGGCGCTTCACTTTGACAAACAACTCATTCATCGGTTTACATCAAATACTTCCTTTGTTCTAAGAGAATTAAATTTATTGGGTAACGCATATATTCCATAACATTTTGTGTACTAAGTAAATTATTTTATATTACATAAGTACAATGCTTCAAGATTGTTCGTCGAAGTAAAACCGGAATACAAAAATAGTTCGGTAATTTGTACCTAAGTAGTTTCGGAAAGTTATTGAAATGTCACAAAAGCACATATATATTTTCTAGTTAAAGTAAAAATATGAGACTTTTGCGACGAAGTATTCCCAACGCCCGCCCTAAGTTTTCACTACGCCCGTGTTTCAAAGTAGGTAGGTACCTAGTTGGACTAGACGCCTTGCATCGCGGCACATACAGGTATTTGCAAATTCTAGGGTGACAATTTTTTTGTGTCTAATTGGAATCTAGATTAAATAAAATAAAAACAATGTTTTTATAAATATATTGTATGTATGCTCGACAATACCAAGCGAATGTGGGCTCATTCGCTTGGAGGAGTAACTAGTAACGGTTGAAGAGTTCTACTCTTTACCTCCTGACTCCATCATCAGACCGTCGCCATCATGTGTAAGGTAACGGGCTCGTCAATATCAACCAAATGAGACAAAAGTCGAAGGGGTTACTGGTAACGGTTGATGTTGATGATTTCCACTCTGTACCGGTGATTGATCCGGACATTTACATCGACATTTAAAAGAAAATTGTGCACAGAATAATCTAAAATGAGAATCATAGCCGGATATATCCCGGCACACAAACAAAAACATAAGCCAAAATAAAACTTAAATTAAAATCAGAGCTTAACGCTGAGTTTTTTCATTAGTTCAAGGAAAATCGTAGTTATCAAGTTTATCATTATTCTTTAAACATATTTTTAAACCCTCTTACCTGCTTTATAAGAATCCATCACTTTCAAATTAGAATATAAATACCTTTATACACACTTAAAAATATCTTCCATATTAACGAATTCCATAGAAACGATCGAATTCCGACTGACGTTGCGCGGACGGGGCACAGGGGGGGGGGGGGGGGGGGGGAGATGCACTTGGGCATTGTTTATCAGTTGGTTTTATTTACGTGGAATATCTTTTTAGGGTCATTATTGCAATTTCGATTTTATGTGCAAATACCTGTATGTGCGCGGTTTTCATTATATTTAAATACTACGTATAACATAGGTAGGTATTTCACTCTTATTTCTGCGATGGCTACCAATTATTTTAAGATTGCACTAACCTAAGCCTATCGTTACACGTTATTAAACATTGCTCTCGAGGGCCTTTTTCAAAAGACCAATAAATAAGTGTATGTTTTTTATTTCTATATTTAAGTGCTATTACGTGACAGGAATGGCAGTTTACTCGTTTTTGCTTGAATTCGTCGACCAATACTGCCGTCATAATTCGGAAAGCTGTATCTATCTATGATACTCGTATTAAGGTAGGTCTTTTTGGCTTATCAAGGCAGAATAATGGCTTTCTCGTTTTGTGCTCACTAATGGAAATATGTAAGTAGTTGTACTGAGTCTATGTTATTTATTTCTTTTATTAATTTTAAGATCAATTTTAAACATGTACGAGTATATCTTACGTGTTTTTATATAGTACAGTTAGTGCCGAATATATCTTTAATAATTTAGGTTACACAGGTAGGTAAACAGATTTAGCAATGATTGCAGGACTTGCAGGTAGGTGGGTTGAGCTTATAAATCGGTAAAATGTACGACACACGGCAATAATTAGTTTGAAATCTTATTTTTTTTTTATATAAAATACACAGTAAACAAAAGAAGGTGTTAAAAAACGAAAAACTACTTCGTGATTCCTTATTGTGCATATTTTGTTGATAACTTTATGTAAATCTAATTGGCAGCGTTATAATTAGCTTAGTGAGTTCTAAAACTAATCTCGATTAGGATCTGAGAAGTACAGTGCATGATCAACCACAGTTGCTATTTACGGTTCTATGGATTAAGTCGAGTGCTGTGCAATGGCAAGACGTGTTCATAAAACTTAATTTCACTATCTAAGTATAATGCGATATTACAAATTTGTGATTATAATAAAACGTCTTTAAATTGGTAGGCGAGACCAGGGTCAAATTAGTGATGCAGGCTACCACTTTTTTACTAGTTGTTTTCATAAAGTATTGGGATTAAATGCTAGAATCGATTGATGCACAAAATATTCAACCAACAACAAAATATTCCACCGATTTAAGTAAAAATAACATAAGAAAAGTAAGTAGAACTTCATTACAAAACGTATTTCTAAAATTCATTTTAATGATTCGGAAATATTATAAAAGGTGGTCCATGCAAATACATAATATTTCGAGTGTCTACTGCCAAGCGTCTGGTAACTGTTTATTCGTTGTTGCTGTTTAAGAAGTTGACTTAAGGTTCGAGAAATTGCAAGTATCGGCGAGAACCAAGAGGTCCGTGTTGATCTGGCCCCGGTCTCCGTCAAAGTTAAAATGTGATAATTGATCGAACACTTCATTGACATATAGAAAAGAGCTGAGTGAGTTTCAAAGTAGGTACAGTACTTTCTAATAAACTTAATTGGTAATTGGAACGTACCGATATGTATGATGCATGTAATGTTAATCCCATAGCCCTTTTAGGGAATAGGTTTCCTAAATCACAATTAGGTAAATATATATAATGTGGCCATTAACTAGTTGCATATTTTTCCCCTGGATGATAAGAAAAAAAAAACTTCCAGATATAAAACGGATGATATAATAGATTCTGGTTTATTCCAATTAATAAGCGACTCAGACCAGCTGAACGGCTCAATGTAACTTTTTTTATTTTGTTACGGGAAAAAATGGAAATTCAGTCTTTCATACTGGAAACACAAAATGTACATTTATGTTACACAACACGTAAGTATAATAATAAGCTCTCCATTTTATATTAATTAATTGCGCATTTACCAATCTAAAAGCAGCTTATATAATTATAATTAAATATTAAAATACTCTTAACGTTCGTGAAGAGGAATGTATGTAATAATGTGCTATTAATGCACGAGAGAATAAATTAAACCAGGTATTACATGCGTGATATGACCGAACTATATGTTAGGTGTTAAATATGATAACATTGGCACAGACAGGTACTACACATTCCAGTGTCGTAACACTAAAGTATAAAATCATAAGACACGTGCGGGATCACGATCATTGTCACAGAGCACGTGCTATTCATAAAGTAACATGGATGAGTGAGTCGAGACGGGCGTGGAGCGGGGACCGCGAAGCGTCGAGGCGGCGCAGGCGGCGCGGCGACACGTGACGGCGCCGCAATGATCGCTCGCTATAACGCTACGCGGCTATATCGTTAACGAAACTCTTTACGTACGCCCCGAAAACAGCTGGTACTGTAAGCAACCACAACATAAAGTGATTAAAAACAAAGCGCGTGCGAGACTGGAGTCGGTGAAGGCTCGCGGGCTACCCGCGGCGCAGGGTGCGTCGCGCCGACGACTCCGCCTGGCTTTGGCCGCGCGGCCCCCGTCCCTCTGCTACACTGACTGCACAACACTAATACCTACACTACCCCTAACACATGCCAAATCACACAAACTTTATGCATTTTCTGCGAAACCGAAACAACAGGTACGTGTAATTAATTGAAACTTCATAGCGACCTGCCTTAAGTGAAATTTGCATTATCGTGTGTATAGTTTTCGGTAGGTAGTTAGGGGTAGTCACTAATGAAGGCTGTAGACTAGTGTTTACAAAAAGCAAAACTATCTGGAGGAGAAATGTAATAAACCTCGCCAATTTAAATAATAGTGATATGAGCTTCCGTGGTTATGTGATTGAAACCACAATTTGTTCGATGAAACCACAATTAAGTTCTGGTCTCGCAGTAACTTATTTATGTACAATTTATCAAATTTAATGTTTGTTAATTATGAATTACTTATTAGTAAATGCTCAACTCTACAGAAAAATATATTTCCAAGTGAAGTCAAATTCTGTTTTTTCTCAATAAACAGACAGCAGGCGCAAAAAAATCAAGTAGCTTACGAGGTAAATTGCGCACTTGTGATTTTCTATCGCATTGCTTGTAATTTATATAAAATATGCACATAATTACCTCGCATTAGAGATTTCGCATTTTATTTTTATATAATTAGCATAATATGGTAAGTCAACAAACACTTAGGTACCTACCAGTGGCGTGGCGTAATCGATATCCTCGGGCAAGCCGGTGCAGATTTGGCGAATATTTTTGATAAGAGCTGTAGAGTAAGGTGATCGAATGCCTGATATTAGGCAAGCCGGTAGGAATCGAGTTCTTCGGACGCCACGCTTCTGATACCTACCTACTTAACTACGATACCAGAAAATATTTGTAACGGTTTCGATTGTAATCAATCAACCAAGTACTTTTCATTAAAATAATTTATGGAAGCAAATAGCTTTTAATTTATAACCAAAATGACGTAGGGTTAATGTTTCCTGCTCTTCGTTCATACGCAAATAAATAATTTAAATGACAACATCAACACGGTCATGCCATAAATTATTTTGAGGAACGGCAAAATCTACCAGCCTGTGTGCAATCGTGAATAGAAAACACTAAAAAGCAAATTAAAAAATTAGCGTAGAAATAATACGGACGGGTTTGCTATTGGAAACTGTGAAAAGGTTCATATTTTAGGGCACTGAGTTCAAATATATTACTTTAGGAGCTACAAGTGGTGTGGCGTCAGCCGGCATCCTTGGGCAAGCCGGTGCAGATTTGGCGTACATTTTCCATAAGAGCTGTAGAATAAGGTGGTCAAATGCCTGATATTAGGCAAGCCGGTAGGAATCGAGTTCTTTGGACGCCACGCCACTGGGAGCTACTAAATACGTTGCATTAAACCGTGTATTCATATCTCTATTTTTGTTGCTTAGCCTAGGTACTCGTACGGGTACAGAGGGTTGTGTGTTAAGTGGTCAAGTAATGAGGCATCAACATAAATTTTAATTTTTAATGCTTGTGCAACCTATTTCGCACATGACCTTTACATGGACTTTTATTTGTGACGTAACCATGTAACCGCCTAGGTAGTAACTTCGAAATTGTATTGAATCTGAGGTAACCTATCGCAAACACTAAAAACCATTCACCGAATTTCATTTCGCCAAAAACTATTCGAATTATTATCGTTTGTCCGATGACAGGTTTCGTATTTTTTTCTGTTCACCATTTCACGTTTAGTAAAAGTTTCGTTTGTCCGAAAAACGTTTCCCATCTCATTCACTTGCCCTATGAATTGTTACGTATTTTGTTTCGTTGCCCATTTTTCATTTACCCAATGATACTTTTCGCACTGGATACGTTTAGACATATTTTCAGTTTACCTTTTGACGATATCCCAAGTTATTTTTCGGCAGAGGTATGTTTCCCTAAATCTAAAATAAATATTATTTTAGAAAAGAAAATTAGTTTTTATTAGTTCAGTAGAGAGAAAGGTCAGTAGGTTAGGTTGGTTCATAAAAAAGTGGCCGTTTGGGGAAGTGACTTTCACAGAAAACTTACATAGGCAGAAGGACAAAGGGGGGATGGGGGGGCGGAGCACCCCAACAGGGGGGGCTCGGGGGGCGAAGCCCCCCGCAGGGAAAAAAACTCAAAACAAAGGTTCAATTAGGTAAAAAAGTAGGTTAGGTTAGGTTTGAACTGCGTCCCCCAACAAAAACGAACTGCTACCAGAAAAATAGGTTAGGTTAGGTTCGAACTGCGTCCCTCAACAAAAACGAACTGCTACCAGAAAAATAGGTTAGGTTAGGTTTGAACTGCGTCCCCCAACAAAAACGAACTGCTACGAAAAAAGTAGGTTAGGTCAGACATATTTAAATAAGTTTTCACTATCGCACTGTACTACTCAGTTTTAGCTTTAATAATAAATACACTATAACAAGTTTTATGTGGCGGGTAGGGTTATCTTTATCAAAGTACAAAGCGGGTAGATTCTTGCAGACTAGTTTGCCAGGTATAAAAAGAAATAATTGTAAATGGTAATGCCAGCTGTACACATGTCGAATACTTAAAAATCGAATCGTTACATCGGACAAATGAAATCAAAGTCAATCGAAAAAAGTCAAATGGTGAATAAATCGAAACGTTACTACGGGTAACTGATATTACGGTGAAACGAGATTTAGGGCAAAACATAATTTGTCGAATGATTAAAAAACCGAACCAATAAATGCCGAATCGTAATAATTCGAAATGAAAATTCGGACAAACGAAAAAAAATTGAAACGATATTTGTCGAATAGTTTTTGGCGAAACGAAATTCGGACTAACATTTTTAGTGTTTCAGATAGGTAACCTGAATCTGAACAGCGATAAATTACGAACATAATGGTTTAGACACATATGTATGTAGCCAGTACTATCTGACAAGCAAATTACAAAGCACTAAGTATTTCTCGCCAAGATATCCAGCTGATTCAATACACATACTTAACAGAATCGTAGCAAGCAAGACTATGTTTGCACACTAAATGTTTTTAAAAAAGTAACTGGAGAGTGTAAAGGATATGTACCTAATAAAATGCAAAAAAACGTATTTTTGAATTTTTTTATGTTTTTTGGTTTGTTTGTCGGTTTGTTTGTTCATGCGTCGTGCAAAAACTACTAAGACAATTTAGTGTATAGGTTAATTATGTATGACCCTGGTTAAAATATAGGATACTTTTAATCCGACCACGGCCAAGTAAAAAAAATATATTTAACTCATTTCAACCCCGCGAACGAAGTTAGTATCCTGTCTTCTAGTAATGAATAGACAAGCAATGGTTCTAGCCTTACGTATGGTGATGGCGCTGTACTTTCATGTTAAGATTCGGTAAAATGGGCAGTTAATTTGGCTGCAACTGGGCGATTTACTATTTGCGTACGCAAGCTACTCCGTCTACTGACTATTTACTTCCCAGTAAGAACGTCAATTATCGCTCAATGCGAAATAAACGAAACGTTAACTATGCAGAGACAAAATTTCCACTTTCATTGTTATGACTCCAGTGATTAAATTGTGCAATAGAATAGTAAGCTCTCAGTTGTATTTACATTTAGTTGTTTCCTCTTGTTTATGTCGTTGTCTTAAGATACAATGAGGTAATCACATTTAGTGAAGCTTTGATGATAATTATTTCTCAATCGAATTTACGTCAAATAATATTCTTAAATATTTATATTTGAAACTTTACATATAAATCGCCCAACCTACCTTTCTTTACCATCCAATTTAAAGCAGGGAACAAAAGGAGCCAGCAGTTAAACTTTTCGTTTCGAAGTAGAGGCATTTCTAAATAAAGTGAAATAATATTTGTTCGACGTGCAATCTTAAAGAACAGTAAGGTATACGAGCGACTGAAATAGTCCGGCTTTGTTAACCCGGCATTTCAAATTCTTTTGTCAGTCGTAGTAGAATTGAAAATGTTCTAGCGGCAACCGTATTTGGACGCAATTTGTCTAACTACCTTCCAATTGCTTTTTTTCTAAAACATTTCTTAACCATAAGCTCAAATTAAGTCAATCGTATAGTTCGTAAATTGCAAGACGTATTTAAAGTATATAATTTTTCCTTTGACAATGAACTTCGGAACCAAAAAACCTAATCTATTAGGTATAATTTTATTTTCTCTTATTAAAGACTTAATAAGTTTAAATATCATACATTTTGTAACATAGTAAATAATTTAAGGTCGATATATTCCTTTGGCACAATTTTAAAATCTGCAAATGTAAAAATACTCAAAGGAGTAACGAACAACAGTTATTTTAAGTTTTACCAGAATGGTTCATTCCCTACATTAAAGTAGCCTCTAATTTTTTCTATAACAATACCATATCACAGCACCATTATCATTTTGCTGTACATATATCATATCAGCTTGGTAACTTTATCTGTTCAAACGTTCAATTTAATTCTTAATTTTATTACAATTGGACATTTTCATAACACTTTTTAAATATGACCGACAAACGAGTGATATGTCCACATTATTTTGATTAAAGCTTACACATTTCCGATTTCATTGCAGAATTACTTTTAAAAGTGAATGTATAACTCCTAAAAACCGACATCGATCTCGAGGAAATATCAATTAATCACATCAAAACGAATAGTTAACTAAAGAGATAAGTATATTTTTAAAAAGTAATGGCAAATAAATCTAATGTGGTGTTACAACATCAATATTTTGAAACTACTAAACATTGAGAGGTCGGACGGGGATTGCCGTAGTAGGCGACTGTCACGAAAGCTTCTGTCGACGGGGACCGCAGGGCGCAGGCGCAGGCGCGGGCGCGGCGGCGCTTGCGCGGCGCTCCACCGCTCGCGCGCACCAAAGAGACGCTAGGGTGAGCTACATTGGTCCAACTATGAGACTTACCCGGTAAAATGCAAGATTTATAAAAAATAAACAATCGATTACATCCCGAATGATAGAGTTTTGGAGTAACGTCTCTTCAGCGGCTTCGAGCGATGGAAGTGTTTAACGAGTCAGTGTAATATTGAGCGAAGGGCATTTCCTGACAGCGATGGCCGTGTGCTGAAGCGCATTGTAGCCAGCGCTGGTGGCGCCCTGAAGAGCGCCCCAGTGCGCGGGCAACTTGTTGTGCACGGAGCTCGAAGAGCCGACGGGCAGGTGCCTTACCATGCCGCTGCTGAGCTGTTGCAGGATGCCCGAGCCCTGTGACCCACTGAGACACGCGGACGGCCGCCGCGACCGGATCGACTGCATCGACGACGTCAGCAGGAACGGCACGCTCGACGACGTGTTCGGCATAGACCCGCCCTAAGTCAAAACACAGGTTTATTTTACGAACATCCATACAAAATAAACCAGATTAGCAAAACATTAACGGTGCGGATTTCGAATCTGAACACGATATCGAGAACCTCGTTCTTATAATTTTACTGAAGTGACAAGTGAATGTTGTTGAAGTGACACTCTTTTTATTTCATCTTGATTCAACTGGACTGTGTTTTGTTGTTATTTCAAAAGATGAGCGTTAGCTCAACGTAAAGATGTGTGGCTTAATGTATACGTGCATTGCAATAGTCTCAGTTACTATTTGTCATATTCATATATGCACAATTATGACACATATGTAGATGCATGCTGTCGCAAGTGATACAATTACAAATTATAATTAAGTTTTACAAGTATGCTATGGTGTCATTACTTCATTAGTAATTCCATTGGCTTTTCTATCATTTAAGTACTCGTAGCTGATTCCTGCAACGCAATGAGTAGAGTTTAACTACTACATGCTAATATTTAAATCGTTATCACTTTTAGCTTTAGCGTACGGAAGCGTGTTGGGTTTATGGAAATTCCTGTGGTTTAGTTTACCTACTCGTTAACATCTACTCTACGGATGAATCAATAATGCACGGAGATGTTGCCGAATTATAATTATAATTATATACGAATTATATAGTGTCTGCGGAGTTTACAAGATTACAATCAGTGAATCGTAAAAACCAATATATGTGACCTGGCAACATCTTTGTGTAGCATTTCTATAATTGATAATGTTTATGATCAAAGAATGAGGAGTACCCCAATTTGTGCCACTATCCTTCCGAGTCATAATAGATCGAAGTGAATCGAAGGGAGTTGGCACGTGTAGGGCGGCAGAAAGTATGGACAGGGATCGGCGTAGCCGCAGAGTCAAACATGTACACCCTATGATCCGTTAAAGTGAAGTGGAAACGAAGGACACCACGCGGTCGTCGCGATTATGAGTCACCCCACACTAGCGTGATTGAAGCTTCGTCGTCTTGTCAGCGCCCACACAGCGTCAACGCAACGTCGCCGCGACGCCAGCCTGGTATCTTTCTAGCGTCGTCGTCTTATCAGCGCCCACACAGCGTCAACGCAACGTCGCCGCGACGCCAGCGTGGCATCTTTCTAGCGTCGTCGTCTTATCAGCGCCCACACAGCGTCAACGCAACGTCGCCGCGACGCCAGCGTGGCATCTTTCTAGCGTCGTCGTCTTATCAGGACCCCCACTACGTCGCTCGACGACGACGCTCGAAAGACGCTAGTGTGGGGTGACTCTATTCCCCGCGAGGCGCTCTACGCGTCCGCTACGCTTTAATGAACCTGTGTCTAGGAGAGAAACTGTACTCACGATCATGCTCCGTGCAAGCTGCGTAGAAGAACAAACAGCAACAGTGAATGAGATAGCGTTGTTTACGTTCGGCACAGAGCCTTTACATACCCGTACATTAAGATATGAAACATTAGCTAACTTAACTTATGACATCAAACATAAATATTCGGCGTCCACCAACAATCATGTCGACTAAATACGTTATGTATCTACGCGTTATTGGACTCCTCATAGATATATGTGATCGTCCGCAGCAAAATTGTAATACCTACGGCAGGCGTTTCCGACGCACAGTGTCGCATTTGAATAATCTAATTCTTTAGAGCATTTCTAAGTAGCAAACAAGTTTATGCTCTCAAGATAGGCAGTCATTTTTTGTTGAAAACGGCTATTTTCTGACAATTAAGGCAACTCCGGATTACAATATGAACATTATAGTGGCAATTTTGGCCAAGTGTTACTTTATTCACGTGAAAATACCAGTTTTCGGCAAAAAATAGCACATCTTGGTAGTAGAAACTTGGTTGTCACTTAACATTGTACGCAGTGTCAGACTCGCTAATCATCATATCAAATATAGTAATAATGGTTAGAACAGTGTGAGCGGCTATTGCGTGGAGATTAATCTTGCCTTAGACGAGCACATATCATTTAAACTCCCATGTTGTCTGGACGAAGGCCTTACAAATCCACCATCCTCTTGAAATCATTGTTAACGAGATTGGCGCTCAAGTACCTAATAAGAGCTGGCGATTAAATATGTAGACAGATTCAGCTGACTTTCACTGAGCGTAAACCTCATATTCATCACTAACCCTTAATAGCATCTCGATCTGAAGAGTAAATTACATATGTAAAAAAATTGTTCAGATATAAATTAAATTATAAAATAAGAAATAGTATACGTAAAATTTAATCGCTATGCCAATAAAAATGCGTAGGAATTATGGATGGGTAATTGTTATAGTGTCATATTAACCATTTGTAATGACCCAATTTTGAAAAAGTTCGAATACTACTGCCAATAGCCTTGTTCGGGACCAGACAGACAACACAGAAACCATCCGCAGGCGTGCCTACCTATAGTGACCACAGATGATAGCATTCAGTGAGGAACTACACTCCAACTCTGACAATTGGATACATTTAACGCCGAGGTCCCCATGCATCGCGATTCATAACAGGACAGTTTTACAAACATGCACCATGTCATTTCTCCCTCAAGGTTACATTACCACGATCATCTCGCAGGATTGAAGAGATTAGCGTTAATGATAATGCGGTGAAAGTTCTAATGAACGAACAGATAGAGTTTATGACATGATAGAGACGCCAACCGGGTTCGTGCAGATGTATATTGATGATGGCGATGTGAGCGATGAGACATCTCTCCCTGTCGGTGTGGGAAGAAGACACGACCGCAGAAGATAACAAGACCACATTAATGACAAGCCGTTCCATGTCGACATTCAATAGAGGGTTCAGACAGAGCACGTAGCCAGGCAGGCGTACGCGATGCACATCACTTACGACGCATTGTGACGCCGACGGCACGGACAGGCTCGAGCCTGAGCCGCCTCGACCCCTGTACTGGTAGCCCTGCCAAAACCAAATAACCACCAACATCACTAATCCACTCTGCACCGTAACATCGAGCCGCCAACATCCGCCTTACCAGTACCAACGGCTGCGAGCGCACTAATACGTGCGTTCAATTCAACATTTTATAGATAGCTAGTGATTTTAAAATTCTACTCCTGATAAATTGGAATAAACTACAATCTAATATCAAGCGTGACTAACATACGACATTAAAAGCGTTGCTAAATGTGCGTTACTTACGGTAGGCGGCGACAAATTAACTGCTGAGCCGCGACGCTCCTGAGGGCCAATGCTCGAATGGCGTCTGGTGGGCAGTCCCGAGTTACCTCCGGGGGTGCCACCGGGAGAGGAAGCGCAAGAGGGAGCTATACGAATTTTAGGGGTCATAAGAGTGTTGTCGGAGAGGCGACGATTAGGGAAAGCGCTGGCCACACGTAAGAAGTTGTTATCGGCATTCGTGGAGTTGCTCGAACCAAAGAACCACTGTCCGATTCCAGTACCTGAGGAAAGATTAAAGTTATTTAAATAACACATTAAGGTATACGGCACGTATACCAGAAGATCTCATAATGTTAATTTATCATCCTAAATATAATATGTTCTGTATCACCAGTGTAATTGGTGAAAACCGTGCTTATTGAATAAACAAGTAAACAATAATAATACCATCACTTACACGGATTATGGCCTTAAAATGGATTGACCGCCTTTTATAATTTGCGTTAGTTGGGTTTGCGGTATACATATACATATAACATTGATATGAGCCTAAGAGAAAGGAATACTGGTATGAGCCTGAGGGAAAGTGGCGGTAGTTGTAAGTTAAATAAATTACCTTACAGTACGATTATTTCCACTTTAACACTCGGCAATTCTCTACATTCATCGAGAGACATCGGGAGTGCAAATAACACGAGATACATTGCTGCATACCTATTCTTAATATCATAGTGTGTAATAACAGTCTAAAACAATAACGTAGATCACCTGCCACAATGACGTTTTTTTCAGTAGACCTATGAATAACACAGAACTGGCTTGATTTAATTATTATATCGCATTACTAAAAACACAAATATTAAATTAGTACAAGGGAATTTACTTCTTTAAATGCGTTATTTACAATAGGTGTTATTATTAACAGTGCGCGGATCTGGGGTGCTATTTGGGGTATATATGACTTCAAACGTTATACAGAAACATGGATGTTCCTCAGGATTTCAGGAATAAATTATTACTATAGATACATATAACAAAAATAACTGGCCAAGAGCATGTCGGACCATGCTCAGTGTAGGGTTCCATAGCCGTAACTATAAGGTAACAAATACGATGTAAAAAAAGTACAACAACAAAAGAGCGTATCTTCATAGCAATTACGTCCTTTTGTTGAGAAGCGCAGTTTATCGGCAATAACTCAAAAACGGTTAATTCGATCTTGTTGAAAATAATTTTCGTTGAAAGTATTAATTAAGCGTTACCTTCGTGATTTTTTTCATATTTTTCGGACGCACAGTTTAGAAAATAGAGGGGGGAGGGACACAATTTACACAACTTTCGGAGCGATTATTTCCAAATACATTCACTTAATCAAAAACATTACTTAGAAACCTTATAGTGTTTTTTAAAGAGCTGTCGAACTATGTACCACACGTTGATATTTGCTGAAAAAAATTTTTTTTACTGTCTTTAACATGTATGGAGTGCCCCCCCTAAAAATATTTATTTTAATAATTTATATACCAAACTAAGTAGCGGCTCATAAAACACACCTATATTCCATATTTAATCAATATCCATCATGTAGTTTCTGAGTAAAATGCCTGTGACATACGGACAGACAGACAGACAGACAGACAGACAGACAGACAGACGGACGGACATGACGAAACTATAAGGTTTCCGTTTTTGCCATTTTGGCTACGGAACCCTAAAAACACATCTTCAATAATATCCATTTCCAAAATCCCGAGTAACATCCATGTTTCTCTATAACGTTTGAAGTTTTATAACCCAAATTGCACCCAAGATCCTATATCTGGTTATTAATCAGGTGTATTTATAAATAGATTTAAATATTTATTGTGAGTAAATTCTAACATTTTATATACTCTATGTAAAAAAATAAATGATTAAAACCGAGATGTCCCGAGTGTCAAAGTGGAAATAATTGTATTGTATAGTTAATCATGCAATTTTCTTAGCTATAGTACATTACACAACTAGGGTAGTAATACAAAGAAAGGCCGAGATCGCACAAGTTTGCGGCCATCGGCGGTAAATATGCGATCGAGGGCTTTCTTTATTACCTCCCGTGTTGTGTACATCATTTTATGTCTACCTACACTTGGCCAGAAAGCGGCTTTTTCCGTACGCGCAGCGTGCGGAAAAAGCCACTTTATGGCCAGGTGTGGCATAAAGTAAATTTATGTCTTACTCTTAAAGCCACCGACGCTGCCCGTGCTAACGGTCGGCCCACTGATCGAGTTCTTGCGCGCCATGTCCTCGGCGCTCGAGGTCTTGCGCTGCTCGACGCGCAAGTTGGGGATGTTGAAGGGCGGCACGTTCATGTTGTCGGTGCTCATTTGGTGCCGCAGCGGGCGATGCCGCTCGGGGCTCGAAACGGTCAAGCCGTCCAGTTTCAGCTTATAGCGCTGGTTCTTGTCGATGTTGTCCAGCATATCATACAAAATCTGAAATACGCCGTTCCAGTTTATACATAAAGTAAGTAGTAGTGTAAGTAGTTACTACCTAAACTTTTTAGATCCGTCGCCAAAATCAAGCAGTTACTGGAAAACACTGCGTATTATTCCGAGATTAAACCGCGATAGAGTCCGTGACGGAGTTGTGTATGTGTGTACCTAAGTTGACGAGACAGTAAAGAATATAATAGGTTCTATAAAACAAAATAGCCCCGTGATGGTAAATAGGCAATACCTCCATTAGGTTAGTGAACTGGTCGACGTTCAAAGCTGGATTAACGGTTTGCGGTGCAAGTGATGGAATCATCTTTGTCGCCATCACATTTGTTGTTAAACCAAATTTCCTCTCCAAGAGCATTGATTTGTACAGCCCTGCAATCAAACGGCAAACGTGACAAGATTGTTAAATGCTAAAAATTGTCTATAGACTAATGCAATGCAAGAATTTCGCAGCGCCGTATAATTCGCGAGGCATTGCGTTCATTCGCAGAGCAAAATTAAACACTATGAAGAAAAATAGGAAAGGAAAAGGAAAAAAGCGTTACATAACAGTATTATAAAAGTGGCGTAACCGTTCGCTCAAAGTTTCATGGAGACTATAGGTACTTACGGACAACCCGGTTGATAATATCGGGGTCACTCAACCTCATGCTCAGGAGGGTCGGGATAACTTGTTCGAGAATATGATTCCTTTCCAGTCTGAGGAGAATTTTTTCATAAAAGCCGAGTATTAGGCTTATTATTTTAACATCGCTCTGATTTTTCTCTAGTAGCACTTTAACCTTGCCCAGGACGATTCCGTGGAGAGCCTTATCTTCGATATAATCGGATACATTCTGCATGGCAATCAGGGACGAAGTCTGCAAACAACAAGTTGTATAAAGTACCTTATGTGAATTGGCACAGGACGGCTTAATGTAACTCCGCAAACCTACTAGCGAACCTGTATTTGGTTATTGATGTTGTCCAATGCGGCGTAAAGCTGCGGCAAAATTTCATTGTTCACCTCTTCTTTTTTGCACTTCTTCAAAATGACATGTAAGTTGTCCAGGATCGTGACAGAAGCTTGGACGCTCTTCGGTGTGTTCATCAGGGTCCTGAAAAAATGTCTAAGATTTTATCCATAGTTAACACTGATCGCATGGATTGTAGGTTTCGGTAGTCCTATGAATGGGCAGTGGTGGTTACTTGAGGGTGGGCAGCACATAGATCGCGAACTCGTCGGGGCTGGCCTCGTTGGTGAGCCACAGCACGGGTTGCAGCACCGCGGCCAGCACCTCCGCCGTCCGCATTTCCAGTTGCAGCGCCGGCCACACATGTTGCCAGCGGAGTTTCTGAAATTAACTCTTCGTTACCTCACAAGTACCTACATCATTTCATACGTCATAATATAGCCAGAAAGTCTTTTTAGGTTAAGTTGTCAATGTTGTTCCAAATGTTAACATTATTATTATTGGTAAATTCAGAACCCTTAGGATTAGTATCTCTCATAGACTCATAGACGCTAAAGAAAATTATAGCGAACACGAAAGTTACGCAACAAAATAAAAATAGATAAATAATAAGAAAAATATAAAATCTTTCGCTTCTTTCGCAGAGCTAGCATTAAGTATGTAATTGATAATTAACTATTTAACATTAAACTACAAAGGGAAAAGGGCTAAAAATAAAGACCGTATAATTAAATTACACAATAGAGTTGTGTGATCTTTGCCTTTTTAAAACGAATATATATTTTGTAGAAGGATTAATATAAAAGGAAATTCAGAAATTCTTATATCTTAAAGATGGAAAGCACCCGTAGCATACATTGTACGTGTCTTGACAGAACACAAGGATCGTTCCGAACACACAATTTAGCTTTTTAAGGCCGTGCATTTTGCCTCCCAGCACTCTTCTAATTAGTATTTTTAATTAGTTGAAGTATTGGCAAATTGATAATCGTCAAATTGGAAATTAAAATGTTCCAAATTGTGAATTACTAGCGTATGGGTCATTCCATCGTTTCGGGTGTTACACTTGAACTCATAAAATAAGGTTTTATTCAATGTTGTATTATAAGGACCTAGAGGTTATAACTTTGAATCACATACTATATTGATAATATTTTCTTTTCCTCAATAACAATAATTAAAGTGTAAGAACAGTAACGAGAAAATCACTGAAAAGTAGCTGTTTCGGGTGTTACACGAATTGGCCTATACCTTCTGACCATTAGTCCCAAAATGCATAATTCAGCGAATTTTCTTAAGTAACCTGTAGTTTTATTCATAACAAGTCATAGTATAGTTTTTTTAGTCTACTAAAATGCTAAAATAACCCTCAATATCGCTTTAAAATTATTTTTAATGAATTTAAGTACCTGTTTCGGGTGTTACTAATGGTTCGTTTCGGGTGTTACGAGTACAAAATTAAAACCGATTAGTTCAAAATTTTGAAACGTTTTATTAAAATTATCGTATTTATAATACTACATATTAAGAAAAATAGCAGCAAATGCTGAATTACTAAAAAATACATGAATAATTAACAATAAAATAACATTTTCTCGAAGACATCAATTTTCGTTGAGAATTCGTAGTAGCACTATCATTTTCTACGTATGAAGTAGGACGAGGTAATACGGAAATTATGTCCTCAACGTACATAACTCACGTCCTTATTGTCAGGTCTGAACGTACCTAGATGCGTTATCACCAACAACTTCCTTTTTTTCACTTTTAGACCAGTTTCTGGGTCTCTTACCGTTTTACAGTCTTTCCTCCCGGGAGCTTGACGACTAACATCATTCCTGTAAAAAATAATCTTTTACTGCACTCTGGGTCTCCATAGAAAGTTTAGGGCCCTTATTTTTGAAAGACTCTGATTTTATTTCATAAGATCCTCCTAACACGTCAGTTATCACTTTCTGGATAACAGCAGCCTTCTTTGTTGGTGAAACGTGGTAAGATTTCTTTACCTTTTTGACAGCTTTTGAAAACGTTCAGTTGTAAGACCCTATTGAAGACTCACAATTTAGAACTGCATCATTTTTTTTCTTTTCCCTATGTGCTCGTACTCTTTCACGCACTTTTAAACGATGTTTCATTTTAAGATCCATAGTTCTTCTTTCTTCCATTTCCGCCTAATAGCATCCCTTTCCCTCTCTTTGCATACTCAGCATATTTGACAGAATCATTCTTTCTGTTTTCCCTTAGCTTTGATAACCGATCTTTTGTTGACGATGCCATGATGATATGCCCTAAAAATACAATTATCATAATAACACACACCATTGCATTATGAAAAGGACGGTATAAACCCAAGTTAGTATGTGAAATCAGTTTTAGGTAAGCTTACATCAATGTAACGCCCGAAACGTTTCGGGTGTTACACAACTTCAAACTTTAAAACATATAACTAAAGCATACGCTATAACAATAATTATGACACATTTGAGTAGGCCCACATAACAACCTTACTTTGACAAAACATGCTAGGCTACAGTTTATTAAGCGATAACTTACACAAACTATTAGCTCTTTTTCGTTTCGGGTGTTACATCGAGACAACAGTTTAGAATACTCTTCTGAAAACGGATTAATTCATGCTTTTAAATAAATTTTAAGACGAATAATATAAATACATTAACTTACCTCAAATTACCGCGGGAAAGTTGTGACAGTTCACAGCTACTTTCTTTTTAATTAGTTTTGCCATATATTGGTTTATAAAGCACTTTGACGACGATGTTTCAAACGCTGCGTTCAAGTACACGGAAATACATAAATAAATATTTTTTTTCTAATTTTCTTTCTGATCATTGAGGTTGGGTATGTTTTCTATAGAAATAGATTAGAATTGTCTTGTTAAACCAATATTAGTTTTTGAGCCCTTAGTAACGTTTATTATGGAATGACCCGTATATAATGAGATAATTGGTAATTTTTATTTTTATTAATTTGTAGTTTAATAGTACATAGTTATACGACGAGGTACAGTAAAAAAAAACATACAGACGAATTGAGAACCGTCCTTCTTTTGGAAGTCGGTTAAAAATGGAGCGAAGCGAAGGATTCTACTACCAAAATCTGTGAGTAGCGAGGGATTCTGAACTAAAATATTTACCAACTATGCGTAGTGAGGGATTCCAGTGTTAACGCTCAAGATGAAAAAATTAGGAAAATGTTGTACGAATTGGGCACATGCAGTACTATGTAATATTATAGTGTCCAAACTGTTTGCAAAATCAAGATTACGACGCCTAAGAATCAATACTGTCTAAGTAACAAAAATATATTTTTTTAGACCATTATGGCATGCTATTCGTTTTTTTTTCTGAACCATGCAGTTATGCATTAAAAGGAGAAAAACGTCAAAAAAACGTTATAAAATCTCAGATTACCGAAAAAAATTATAATAAACATTTATGCCTGATTGAGAACTAACGTAAAACAGCACTAAAAATATTACGAGACATCTCCAATTTTGTAAGTATCCATAAATTTTCATCTGTATTTTAGGCACTAAAAAGAATGTTGGCCCAAATACCACATAGGATATGAATAAGTATACACCAATTAACCCTATTTTATTCCGCCTAATAAAAACAGACTGAAACGTTGTATAAAAATTAAATTCGGGCTACATTTTCGCAGCATACTTTTAAATACTTTTTGTTTTCTTTAGATCGCTTGTGTAGGGTTCTGGGTCCGATCGTATAATTAAAAAGTTAAAATATACCGGTGATCACTTTGGGCTCGCTGGCGAAATGAAAAATGCTGGGGTACTTATAGGTTTAGATTATACTTTGTTAATTAGTTTCCTTTTGACAAAGCTACTTGTAATGGAACCTTGTAAAGGTTTTCCGTGTGAAGTGCTTTTTGGAGGCTTCTTAGGCTTAATACTCGCAAAATATTAGAATTATGAGAGATTGCGTACCTTCGGTATGTATGGCAACGCATCGATGAGTGTAACCCGGTAAAAGTTACTTTTTTGATTGGGGTCCTTCATCGTGATGACATCTAGGAACTGCATGGCTTGGATTGCGACCTCGCTCTGACATCTACGAATGAATAAAACTAGTTAAAGATACACTGATCACATAACTGCTAAGCCTAAAGCCGATGTTTTTGCTTATATTGCGAAATAAGTAGTTTTATTTTATGCGAGCCTTAAGAGGAAACAGGAGGGCAGTTTTTCCATACAAACGTAGTCCCCTGTTTCCTCCCTGAATAATGCCAGTAGAGCAATAATTTTTTGTCCAAAAATCTATGGCTACTATTGATATGTTCCTATGTTTTCCTTTTTACGATAAATTGATTCTCAAAAGAGATATTAACCTTCAAAAACCTAAAAAAATGCCAGATTTTCCGCTGTGTTCACACATCCAGAAAACAAATTTGACTAAAATATTAAAAAAAAGGAAAACATAGGAACACGGCCAAAGCCTTTTTTTGATGTTTAATGAAAAAATTAGTTAAATAGGTTAAGTTTTGGGGAAGAAATCAGGGGACTACGAAACGTTGTTTTCATGAAATTTTAAAAGGTATTTTCGGTCCAAGCTGCAGTTGTCTCTATCGCGCTCTGCGGGGGAGAGGCGGGCAGTGCGGGACAGCGACACATTTTACAAATACCTAATTTTCAATTCTCTCAACCTTACTGTTTCCTCTTAACACGTTCGCCGGCGGTATACCCAAATTATGGAATGTAGGAGAGACCGAGGGGTTTTGAAACAAAGGTGAGTTGAAACAAGGTCAATTTTGCGGAATCTGTAACCGTTATAGAGCTGGCACTCATGTCGAAAAAACACGAAAAGTAAGTTTTAATCGTTTTTTTAGCTAGCTATAATTTAATAATGTGTTAGTATTTTGGCTTGTGTTATATATGCTTCGAAAGCTCATTAACTAAGGATTTAATTAATAGTGATGGTGCAAACCACTGCTTGTTGTTTTACTTTTCGGTTGTAATTTTATAACAGATGGGAGAATTTTTGCTACTGAGGGGATTTGAAACAGATTGTTTCAACTCTCCTCGGTTCAATTTTGTATGGCTGATTTGCTAATACGATAAAGGAATCTTTTTATTTTGTTTTGCCTTTTTTTATTTTAGCATACCTACTGAGTACCAAGAAAAAGAGACGGGGGCATGGTGAGCCAGGAAATATATAATCTCACGGTAGAAGTGGTTATATTGCGCCTAAAACGGCTAAGGCATGTTCTTCAGTTTTAACCTCAACATAAGTAGAAAATACTTACAAGTGATGAATGTTTATTTTTGGATTTAGATTTTTTAATGAAACCCTTTAAATTACATCATGCTTTTCTAATAATACTACCCTAGTTCTTCAAAATCAATAACTGTTTCAATTCCTCTCAACCCCTTGTTTCAACTTACCTCGGTATTAGGGGAGTTGAAACAGAATGACTTACTTATACTTGCGTTTTTTGTTGATGTGACATAAAAGTTGAATAAATTAGCTATCGATTAGTCCTAATCTCATACGATTCCAGCCAATAGATTTTTGTGTACGACCCATTAATGTCAAAATTGTTTCAACTACCCTCGGTCTCCCCTGCTACAATGACCGTAAAATTTCGCCATACAAACCTATGATCTTATAGAACGACAGCGGCAAGCGTCGTACTGCGTGTGTGTGTGTCGACTTATACAGATGCGTTGCATCTGTGTGAGTCAGAGTCAAACTCGAGTTTCAGATTGCACTGTGTTTCGACGGTAGGTCATCGTTGTTGTGCCCGTAATTTTTAATTTAAATTTGTTCCGTAATAATAGTATGGGTTTTGATCGGCAAGCACCGTACTGAATTATAGGCAATCGCGAATAAATACTGCGTTAACCGTACCATCATATAGCGTGGTTCACACTTTACGGTGATACTCTTTATCGCCGGCGAACGTGTTAAACTGCCAGAAATAGGACAGACATATTAAAACTTATTTATGCCACACCTGGCCATAAAGTGACTTTTTCCGCACGCTACGCGGACATTCAAGACTTTTTAAGATTTCGCCATTGGATGGTATTTTTTTGTATAGGTACGTAGTTAGCAAATTTCGTTTTTGCGCCCTCCCCTCCTTGTTGGCGCGTGCCCTGCCTGCACCACCCTCGCTTCGCCACTGGTCTTACTTGAAGTATTTAATAAGCGGTAGCAGCTGCGTGGTGGGACGCGGGTGCGGGTCTCGCGAGAGTAACCGCTGCACGGCCTCTTGCAGCGCAACCGGGATGCGCGGTAGCACGGCCTCCACTTGGTCGTCCAACTGTCAAAGGAACAACGACTAGAGATGTGCTATTCTCAGAAACCTTTTCAGTTTTCTTTGGAGCGAGAACGTTCTTGACCACATTTCCCATACAAAACTGAGAAAGTTTCCAACAATTCCCGAGACACAATATGCTAGACGACTAAAAAAACCGGTCAAGTGCGAGTCGGACTCGCGCACCCAGGGTTCCGTACAAACTGGTAAGTAGACACATGAATAGTTCAAGAAAAACTGTATGGCGGTTAGCTTAGTAGGAGCAAATAAGTATGTGTTACGAATTTTGCAAATTTCTAAAAAACGGTGCATCTTAAGAAAACCGTTATATTTTTCCCGTAATATTTAGGATGATATTAATAATTGGTAATTATTACAGATTTTTCTGTTCACTAACTTCGAAGATAAGGGGAATGATATTTTTTTGAACTTTTTTCGTCCTGAATCAAAAAGTACATGATTAAGAAAAAAAATGGTTTTGAGATCTACAATTTAAGCCCCTTCGTTTGCCCACTTGATACAATAGCACAACTTAAAAATTTCGACCTGCCATTACGACCCCCTTTAACAAAAAGTGAAAAGATACAAGATTTTTTTATGTCAAATAGGGTCGGGTTTGCGACTTTTAAAACTATTCCAAATTTCATATCGATAGCAGTAGTAGTTCCTGAGATATCTGGCTGTGACAGACGGACAGACAGACAGAGTCGCACCATAAGGGTTCCTTTTTTACCATTTTGGTACGGAACCCTAAAAACTGTTTAGTCCATCAGTAAGATTATTAAAAAATATTGTACACGTATTTTTACTTTTGTTTGACAAACAAAAAATGACGAGGATACAGTGCTATAAGTTTCGAGTGACACTCTTTGGTACAATTTTCACCTAGGAGTGACGTCACAAGTCCCCACTCCGGAAGTTTGATGATCTATATCTTTGTTGATTTTTAATTATTTGATAAACCAAAAAATACGAGTCCCATATTTTTCCATAATCTATATAACTGACGGACTAAATAGAAGGATATATCTATATTTTTTAATTACCCTTGCTCAAAAAGTGGTACTTTCGAGCTTATTTTTGAACACTAAATAACACATTTATTTGCAAATAAGTAAAGTACAAAGTAATAATAAATATATTTCTTGCTTTTTCATTTAATTAAAAATAATTAAATTCTGTATGTTTCTTTTCAAAATAATTTCTTTTGATTAGGCTGAATGGTGACAGCCGGTGCCATGTTTTGGTTTCATCGACATTTTTTCGCAAATGTATTATAAAACGTCGTTTGATACACGTGCGGAAGTGTCATTTCCACTCGTCCCGAGTATTTACCCTCGCCTCACGGCTCGGGCCAATACACCTCGGGACTCGTGAAAAATGACATACTTTCCGCACTTATATCAAAAAGTACTATTATGCCACACCTGGCCATAAAGTGGCTTTTTACCGCACGCTACGCGCGCGGAAAAAGCCGTTTTCTGGCCAAGTATAGACATAAAGTTATGTACACAACACGGGAGGTAATAAAGAAAGCCTTCGATCGCATATTTACGCAAACATCTGCGATCTCGGCCTTTCTTTGTTTTACCACCCTAAGTAGTTGTGTAATTTACTATAACCCAGTCGTCATGCCTATTCTACATAAATAGGGACCATGGCTATTTAAAAATGCTGTACTTGAATTCTCATAATCCTATTACTTTGAAGGAGCGATTTGGAAAAAAATATTTAGGCCACTATTATTCCGCCATAGTTACGCCTACTTTTTACTGGAACTGAAGTTTGTAGTCATTGAAATCAATCTCTAAGGCACTGGTCCCACCGCCGGCGAGTAAGCGAGTAAAGTTGGGCGAGTAAGAGTTCATTGAGGGCTAACCAGACAGAGTGCGATTAATCGACCTTTCCTGATCCACACTGTAATGCTACTCGCCCAACTTTACTCGCTTACTCGCCGGCGGTGGGCCCAGTGCCTAATGTTAATGACTTAACATCTAAGGTGGCCACTACTGGGACAGTCTCAGGTACTCGGACGTCTACCTTAGTATCAGATGCACGCTGCGTTCAGTATTTACGTTCTTTTGAATTTCTTAAAGTTTTCTATCCCCTTGCGGTACGGGTGATAAAGTACTATAGTACTAGTAAATTTATAAATAGAAAGTACTTTAACTCGATTACCGCATACTCATAGCCAGGTTGAACTGCTTCATCAAAACTTCTGATTCTGATTCGTGTGCTTTTAGGCGTAGTGGACCGGTACGGCGACAACAAAAAATCGCGATGGTTGTGTTGCAGTTTACAGCAGCTACTTCTTCCCACAACGCTTTAAAGTAGTAAAAAGCTTTACTGATTGGATGCGACATAACAAGAAAAGTCAGTTCCCGTTCTAATCTTCTCACATAATAAAGAGCAGTTCTTTATTTCATGTCTTATATGTAGTACTCACGAATTCAATTTGCTTGACGTAAAGCATGGGATTGTTGTTGGCCTGGATGAGGGGTTTGCCGCCGTTGAACACAGCGCAGATCACGAGCCCCAGCGAGAACATGTCTGACAGGATGTTGCAGTTGCCATTTGTCTGCACCTCGGGAGCTAGGCAGAAGGAGTAAAATGTTAAAACGGTTAGCAGGAATACTCGCCTCGGGAAAACAATTTAGTCGAAAAGAGTTTTATGATTGATTAAAATTAACAAGCATGAATGTATTTAAGAGCTAGCTAGGCTCTTGTCGGTGGATACATTTTTATGAACTCTGACCTCCTTTTTAATACTTTTTTTATGTGTGATAGACAAGCATTTGACCCCGATCGCACCTGATGTTAAGTGACGATGAAGCCTAAGATGTAGCATGCTTGTCTAGAAGATGCCTATCAACTTGAAGAGATCCAAGTCATATTTTTCTGGGAAAAGATGGGCGGGAAGAGAGTTCCACTCCTTTGCGGTCCTTATAAGGAAGGTGGACGCAAAGCGTTTTGTACGAACTTTTTGATTGCCAAAAAAAATACTAATTTTGAAAAGTTTACAATTTTACTTAATGATAGTCTTCTGCGAGTGCCTATTTAAAATAAACCGGTCAAGTGCGAGTTGGACTCGCACACCGAGGGTTCCGTACAAACTCGTAGGTAGATACATGAATAGTTCAAGAAAAACTGTATGGCGATACTGTAGGAGCAAATAAGTATATATTACGATTTTTTCAAATTTCAAAAAAACGGTGCAACTAAGGAAAACCGTTATATTTTTTCTGTATTATTTAGGATGATATTAATAATTGGTAATTATTGCAGATTTTACTGTTCAGCAACTTCGAAGATAATAGGGGGGGAATGGTATTTTTTGAGCATTTTTGGTCATACTCGTAAGTAAATCAAAAAGTACATGATTAACAAAAAAAATAAAAACTGGCCAAGAGTATGTTGGACCTTGCTCAGTGTAGGGTTCCATAGCCGTAACTATAAGGTAAAAATACGATGTAAAAAAGTACAACAACGAAAGAGCGTATCTTCATAGCAATTACGTCCTTTCGTTGAGAAGCGCAGTTTATCGGCAATAACTCAAAAACGGTTAATTCGATCTTGTTGAAAATAATTTTCGTTGAAAGTATTAATTAAGCGTTATTTTCGTGATTTTTTTCATATTTTTCGGACACACACGGTTTAGAAGATAGAGGGGGGAGGAGGGGGGGGGGGGGGGAAGGGGCACACAATTTACACAACTTTCGGAGCGATTATTTCCAAATATATTCACTGAATCAAAAACATTACTTTAAAACCTTATAGTGTTTTTTAAAAAGCTGTCGAACTATGTACCACGCGTTGATATTTGCGGAAAAAATTTTTTTTTACAATATTTATTTTAGTTGTTTATGCCGCTACTTAGTTTGGTAGTTAAACAACTAAATTTCATAACCTTTATTCCAAATTTCATCAATATCCATCATGCAGTTTTTGAGTAAAATAGCTGTGACATACGGATAGACGGACAGACGAACAGACGGACGGACGGACGGACATGACGAAACTATAAGGTTTCCGTTTTTGCCGTTTTGGCTACGGAACCCTAAAAATGGCTTTGGAATCTACAAATTAAGACCTTTCATTTGATACCCCACTTGATAGGGGCCATTCATTTATTACGTAAGACGGTTTTAGGGGGGACCCCCCGGTCAACCATGTCTTATTTTTTCTTACAGGGGGGTGGAAGGGGGTTTTGATCGATCTTACGTAAGATTATTTTGCGCATTTTTATGACCTTACGTAAGATCGATCAAAACCCCCTTCCACCCCCCTGTAAGAAAAAATAAGACATGGTTGACCGGGGGGTCCCCCCCTAAAACCGTCTTACGTAATAAATGAATGGCCCCATACAATAGCACAACTTTCAATTTTAGAGCTCCCATCACGGCCCCCTTTAAAAAAAAAAAAATGATGCATAAGATTTTGTTTCTGTCCAATAGGCTCGGGTTAGCGGTTTTTAACACTATTCCAAATTTCAAGTCGAAAGCATCAGTAGATCCTGAGATATCTTGGTGTGACAGACGGACAGACGGACAGATAGAGTCGCACCATAAGGGTTCCTTTTTTACCATTTTGGTACGGAAGCCTAAAAATGGGGCAACTATCCCACTTTTACCCTAAAAAAAACTGTGGCAAACAAATTTGATACAGTTTGCTCTATGTAGTTTTTTCTAAGAAAAAAAAATGCTTTCTATCTAAACTTGTTAAGAAATGGGGCACCTATGGAACTCTATATCACTAATCGGCAAAACCTTGAGACTTAAGACTAGTACCTATCTATTTATTGTGGTTATGTTTTCTTTGTTCCCAACTTAGTGATTTTAATTGGTATTTCCCAATCCATTAATTGTTGTAAATTTCAACATCAGCCAACATCCCCATTGTGGTTACAACTACTCAAACTTGAATCAAGTGCAGGTCAAGCTGAACTTAGCGTGCTTCATTTAAATTACGAGCCTCTTTGCAAACTTGGTGTCAACTATTTAAGTAATAAACGTCACTTTTGTTAGCCTTCACAGAATTCTGAATAATGGTGTCCGAATTACGATCTCCACCCGTGTCATAAACAATGATTTATGCATAAATACGATTTGCCTATTATTTTAGAGATGTCCGTTTGGAAGTATTGCAGGGTAATAAAGTGTGTAGGCACAATGTGGCTTCCAAAAAGAGTAAAAGCCACTTTACGGCCAGGCGTGGCATAAAATATTTTTTGTAATTATTTGAATGCTTTTAAATTAATTTAGTTTAATATTTTATTTTAAAACCGGTACAATCTTGCGGTATTGCCTTAAATAATTTGATTTTTGTCTTATTTTTTTTCCTCGCAAATGTGATGTAAAACATTGTGTGTATCACGGGCAGTAAGGGGATGACAAACTCGAGTCATTAAAAGCCCTCCGCCTACGGTGTCGGGCTCCTAATAGACTCTCGTTAATAATCCCCTTCTTACTATCCTCGGTGCACAATGTACTATTATTTATCGTGCGACAAAACGTAGCATCAATTCATAAGTCTACAGGACTAAGTGTGTAAGAAATCTTCCGTTGTATGATTAGAATTTCTGTTGATCTGTCTTTAATGTGTAAGATGATTGGATTAAGGTCGAGTGGCTGGGATTATCCGTGGAAGTATCAAATATTTTATGAAAGATTTTTTGTTATACAAATTTAGACTAGACGCGTACAAGGCCAGGAAGCTGTTGTTTCTACACACGTGAGGAGCGAGACATGAGTTCGTCAAAGTTTTAACAACCAACTCCATACTCAAGCGCCAGGTGCCGGAAACTAATGAAACATTATTAGGTTATAAAAGATTTCCGTTGAGGTAAGGTTCACTTTGTACGCTTTTATAAAGTAGCAGTACGGACATTACACAAGTTGGGCGGTAAAGTAAAGAACAGCAAAAATCGCATGTGTTTGTGGCCTGAACCGAAGTTGAGGCCCATAAATATGTGAGCCATAGGGTTTTCTTTGTTTTACTTTAATTTCAGAGCTTGTAACCGCTAAACTTTATTACCATTATTACTTTTATCTGCACATATATCATAAACCCTCTATAATACGTACAAATACCACAAATTATGATCAACATTAAGGTAAACTGTTTTGTTAGGACATTTTTTTTATCTGTGAAAGTGTTGTTATTGCTTCATAATAACACCGAATTTGATGTTATTATGACATTCAACAAAGCAATTCGATTTGACCTCAATTCTTATATCACTCGAAATGACGTTTTATTCGAAATGAAACGTCAACTGCAAAAAAAATTACAAATCTCGCACGTTACTTGATATCGAACGATATGATAGTTGAGGACGACTCTAATTTGTCTCTGAATTACGGTTACTCTGAATAAAGTAAAAACTACGGTTGCTTGACATGCGAGAAAACAGTTTTAATTTACAGCCTTTAGTTTTTTTTAATTTGTGGTTTTTGAACATTTCAAAGAGAGCTTATAATATGTATCTGGATAAATCAGAGTATGTAACTGTACATAAATACATAATTAGGCATTAAATCGTGTGATGTTATTATGAAACATGAAACCGTACTTACTCATATTTTAATGCCTTTTATTATGTAACAGTCACATAAACTACTATTAATTTTAAAGTAATTTATTTCCAACCAACATGTTATACGAATGCAAATAAAAACGGCCCAACGTCTGTAGTGCAAATACAGCCTGTAAATCTAATACGGGCGAATATTGAAACGGTGGTCAGCATAGGACCTAAGAAGCATATTTAGATAACTATTGCTTAAAACCACAATGAAAATATTTACCATACAAAATAATTCGGGGCGCAATGTAACGAACACATTCAAGTTGACAAACACGCTAGTTGACAGTTACTTTAAAAAAGCTCGTATCTCGCAATGTCATAACAAGCATGTATGCGGTACATTGCTGCTATTAAGTGTAATTTAAAAAATCATATTAATTAATGATAACACTACTAAACGCTATATCTGGTTTAATTGTTCGCCCGTATAAGACTTACACGCTGTATAAGAATAACCGATTACAGTGTCAGTGTGCATGTAATATTGGGGTGTATTTTCGCTGGCGTCATTTCTCTGGCCACCAATATTTAAAAGATTCCTCCTCATTAGACTAGCATTCGTTGGTTACTTGTTAGAACTTGACTGATTCTACATTGTTTCCAAAAGTCCAATTCTAATAAGGCAGAATCTTCTCAATATTCGCCAATATGTCATGACAGCGAAATTACGTTTTTGAAAATACACCCATGGGTGATATTATATGCACATATATTAAAGATGTTACAATGTGTCTTTAAATATAAAATGTTTATTTTTGTACTTGGGTATTTTGAGATTATTTGGGTTATATCGTAATAGATGTGATTAAAGATAGAGATACTTAGTATTAAGTGTTATTCTCAGATACATAACACAAGAGCGCTCGCTGCTACATTGTTACCCGTAGCATATTTTATGCAACTGTCGATGGTCAACTCGTGTTGTATTTGCATATCAAATAAGGGAAAGTCCATGCTCTGTATTTAAATTATATTTACTCTAATACATCTGGGGCCAGCACAACACAAGCATGTGCCAGTGGTTGTTTCAATATTCAACTCCCTCTACTCTACTGCATACTCCCCGAGTAAGGTATTAGCATTTCAAGCGCTCTCACTTTCCTGGTCACAAGTTTGACTATTTCCCTGTGGGCTCAGATTGATTACCATTTTCTGTTATTTTCTAGAAGTACTTAATGGTATTTTACAAAATAACTAAAAATAGTTATCCGAACCTGTTACGGACGCCTTCAACGCGCACCTTTTTTAATCTCTTTTATAGAATACTCTAATAAAAAACGTATTGTCAGTCAGTGTCATGTCATTAGAAAAATATACGTCAAACTACGGAACTGAACTGTTTTTAATTAAAGAGCCTTTAACAAATAAAATATAAAGTTAAATGAACCAAATCACCGTGATACCGCAAGGTAGATAAGCGTCGGTATCATATTGGTCCTTCGCCGAACGATCCAGTGCCGCTGACCGCCCGACAAATCGAACCCAGAACTGAACCATGTCGCGGCCGGTAACACGCAGTGTCGCAAAAAAGAAGCCGAACCCAGTACCGAAACAACCGGAACCATCCACGTCAACCCCAATACCACCCGCCGAACCTATACTCGCCGAATCTTCGAAGGCAAGTACAGTCAGCCGGAATAATTCGGAGAAAAGTCCTACCATCCGCTCAAATGTCAGCAGCGTCTTACTGAAAACAAGAGAGGCCGAACTAGCGGCCGCAAAAAGGTTAGCAGAAGCGAGAAAACGGATGGCGGAAGTACAGTTGGAATCGGAAAAAACTATCATTGAAAAAGAACTACAGGTAGAGTTGGCACGGCTGAATACGAGCGCTAGCCGCCACTCCGGATCGACCCGCTCGAGTCGCAGCCGCGTTCAGGAATGGCTGTCAACGGAACTAAACCCGAACGAACAAGAACCCGTCGACCACCCACGTATGACTTCTGAAGAACGCATCCTCAATGCCGAGCGACGTCTGAAACGCAGACACGACCCGTTCGAAGAGCAACGTTAACGCGCGCGCCCCGAGCTCACTGACATTCAACTTTTAGCACGAAAAATCGCAAACCTACGCAGACCATCTGACCCGAAGGAACTACCGTACTACAACGGAAATGTCAGTGAGTGGCTGTCCTTTAAAACCGCCGTCACAGAGATTAGAGCTTCTTCGACCGACCCTGAACTTATCTCCAAACTCAGACGTTGCCTGAAAGGCGAAGCTCGCGCAACCGTCGCCGCGCTTCTCGATACGCAAGTCCCAGTAAGCGAAATAATGGAAGCCCTTGAATTACGCTTCGGCCTCCCAGAGCTGATATATGCAAGAGGAGATACAGTCGCTCAAAGATCTACCCAGACTGATAGACAACACAGAGCAGCTGAGCAAATTCGCATGCAAGGTACGAAACTGCGTGTCGACCATCAAAGCCCTGAACAAACCTGAACACCTCCTGAACCCAGAACTGCTGCGGAACCTGAAACAGAAAATGCCACACCTAAAGTCACGATGGATCTCATACGCTGTAGAACATGAACATGAGAGCGAACCTGAACTTGTGAAGCTATCAGACTTTTTGAGAAAGGAAGCCCATTCCATGTCGAAATATTGGTTGCATGAGCCATTACGCACACCATTCAAACCAGTACATTCGAACAGAACCCACTACGTAAAGTTTGAGCATGATGACCCAGAACCAGAACACTGCTTCACCTCAAACTTTCGTAAAGATCCGACTGAAAGGAACTGTCTTCACTGCAAGTCTTTGACGCATGAACACTTGAAAGATTGCGAACAGTTTTTGCACCTTTCGACTGATGACCGATGGAAGTGGGCCCAAGAAGCAAAGCTCTGCTTCAAATGCTTGAGGTCAAGACATCGTAGGGAAGACTGCCGATTTAGACCTTGTGGAATTGATGGATGCCGCATGTCACATAACAAGCTACTTCACTCTTTGACATCCCGACAACCAGAGTTGTCAGCCTGCGCAAATCCATCAACATCAGACTGTCAATTAACATCAGAACCTGCAGCTAAGAAACCACTAAGCGAAATGACAGCTTGCAGCAGAACCAACTCGAGAACGCAAGTCCTACTCAAAATAATACCGATTGAAATACAAGGACCCACAACTTCAAAAAGAACTTATGCTCTTCTGGACGGTGGAAGCACCCTGACTCTAGTGAAACAAGAACTCGCGAACGAAATTGGCCTGAAAGGCATCCCCGAACCACTGACTTTAGTTGGCGTAAATGCCACGACGGAAGATCCAGGATCTGAACGCGTCAACCTTCTGGTCACTGGACCCTCCGACGCCCCGTTGGAATTGTATGATGTCCGGACAGTGGAAACTTTGCCACTCCCGCCTCAAACTGTGACCAACATTTGTAAATACAGCCACCTACAAGGCCTGTCGGTAGCGGAAACTTGTTATGAACATGCAGTGCCGGAATTGCTGATTGGTCAGGACAACTGGCATGCAATTGTGACTAAAGAGATCCGCCAAGGCAAGAGAGATGAACCCCTGGCTTCACTGACAGCACTCGGGTGGGTAGTGCATGGTTTTTCTCTGCCGAATACTCACGCCGTTAATTTTATCGGACACACCGAAAAAAAGAAGCATGAAGCAAAAGTAAATTATTCTCTTGTAACCACGAATGAGGTACATATAAATAAAGGAAACAAAGAAGCTACCGATATCTTTCAATGGACAGCGGCGGGAAGAGACGAAGAGGCCAAAAGTAGCTCTATCAAGCCGAATTGCTTGCATTACGCCTCGGGAAATTTGCAGTCCATTGAGCGAATACTGGATGGAGATGCAATTTACGATTATAAATATAAAGAAGACACATACAGTGTTCCGGAAAGCGTACATGCTGGACCTTCTAACCAAACAGAACACTTAAAAAGGCGCACCCGCTCCCACATGGAAATGACGAATACCGAACAATCAAGAAATTTAAACGTAACACATACGCTCCGACCCGTAACGCACGTTTTTGAAAAACCATGCCCGAACAAAGGCAACATCTTTAGCTCTAAAGTACCTCGAAATGACTGTCCAGAACATGTTATGACAGAATTCTGCGATGCTGATGGACGAGCACGGATTGCAGGGCGAAGCGGTGAGCCACGATCGATAGTACACTGGAGAAGCCGTCCGCCTAGCGACTGATTTTGAATGCGCTCAACCGCGCATTGCCGGGGAGATATGTTACGGACGCCTTCAACGCGCACCTTTTTTAATCTCTTTTATAGAATACTCTAATAAAAAACGTATTGTCAGTCAGTGTCATGTCATTAGAAAAATATACGTCAAACTACGGAACTGAACTGTTTTTAATTAAAGAGCCTTTAACAAATAAAATATAAAGTTAAATGAACCAAATCACCGTGATACCGCAAGGTAGATAAGCGTCGGTATCAGAACCTACAAGGAAATACTCAAAAATGCGACCTGGAAATTGAGAGCGCTTGAAATGCTAGTAGAACTACCATTAACTAGTCTGGAACAAACTACGCAAATGAGTTATTTCCACTCTAATCTCCGATTTAAGTTCGTTTTCGCAGTTACACAAGGCGGGTACAATTAAATTCTAATCGGAATAGTATCGGATATGAACTTGGATTGAGCACCGGTCGAGCGTTGACATTGGTGTAGGTACACTTTTAAGAGCATCTAGTAGAAACAAATATTAATAATATTCAGTTTACCAACAATTTAAGAATAGTACTTATGTCTATATTTAAGAAAGTGGGATACATACGCATACAACGAAAGGAAAACTATCATATCACAATATTTAGGTAGGCTTTAAAAGTTAAAGAATAGTCGACCGTCTTATAAAATGTATGAAGTAAAATTTCGTACTAAGTAATTTCATTGGACTTACATAGATAAAGTTGTTAGTTGTGTAAAACAGTAAGTAAACAAATAGTAGTAAATAGTAGAAGAGATCGCTTAACTATCTACGACCTTCGTTCATCCTTTTGGATGGGGCCTGTGCACGTGGGGAATCTCAACTTGTTGGTACGAAACCCTTCATATTCGAATCCAACTGGCACTTGGTTGGTTTTTTACAACTCAGGTCCGATTTGCAATCTCCGCATAATTCCGGGCTGACAGTTGAATTTAGGTTAGGTTCATTCTTTTTGTTCACCCGCTTAAAACACGGCTTCACAGTTAACTGGCACACATTTATTTGCCGACTTGCTTTTGCCCGAGGCTATGATAGCGTTAAAAGACGATATCCTTATACTCGTATGTAGATATGTATTAGATTTTTAGGAGCTCACATTATCGTTAAAATTACGAGTAGACATGCCCCTTCATACACTTACAACCATCACATCTATTTTAGCACGTTCCCTGTCCCCATACAAAATGATATGACAACTTCACAGTGTTGGACGACACAACTTGGACGTGTGAAGTTCACACGTCCAAGTTGCTGCACTTTGGGGACACGGACTTATAACGAAAATTTGTGTGGAGACGCGGGCTTGTGATACTTAATGTCGTGGTCCATTGTGGGGCCATTTGAAGTTGTGAACCCATAGTGGAAGCACGGACTCCTGAAAACTTCATGGCCCCACATTGGAGGCACCCGGACAGGGAACGAACGTGTGAAGGTTCCGGTAAGCGTAATCCTTTGCGAGACGGAAAGTTGAGCATCCACGGAGAGTCAAAAGCAGGGTGCATGCTCGACTCCCACTCTACGCTAGCTCCAGGACTAAGGCTCCGCATGGCAAGCCTCCAAAACTCACCTTTCCTTTCCTTCTCAAGTAACACTCTGCTTTCAGATTTATAGACTAAGGTTCCGCGTAGGGGCTGAGGCGTGGACCTTTTACGCAGATTCCATTCCACGTGAGCCCAAGAGTCTCAGGCAAAAAGGGCGTGTACATCCAGGCATTTACGATCTTCCAAGTATCTTTGACGTTTAGGTACTATTGGGAGGCCGTTATCGTGACGTTTACTATTGCGAGGCCGTAGATTGAGTTCTCGTGTTTTCCACTTTACGTGAGCCCTAATGCCGGAGGCCTTCGGGTGTGTATAAAATATTCAGAACGTACCTAGGATGAGCTTTCGCCTAGCGCAGTACCTATTGTGCGAAGGGTCTAAGTCTAAACGCGGTCCTCATTTTCAAGGGCCGAAAGCACATGGAACAGGCCACCCGGTCAATCTTTCTTTCTCAAATTTTTCAAGCAATACTACATAACCTTGCCTTGTGATGAACCATAAATTAATATTCATTGCCCTGTTTTTCAAAAAAAATTGTCAAATTTGCACTGCACAATGCACTTTTGACTCTGCTTCAAAGTTATTATTATTATATTCGATAGTTAGTTTGTAATTAAATCATAATGAGTATACAAATTGAAAGGACACAGTTTCCGAACAAAGTGAGGCAAAGGGTACGGAAAGACGACGCCGTGAATCCGTGATCACATAATAGGGGTCGTTTTAAAACGCCCCGGGCAAGAGCTCGAGAGCCGCCGCCGAGCGCGCCGCACGTTTATATGAGACTAGATTTTGCTCGCAGGGTAAAGAAGACGTGGCCTTCTTTTTGGTACCCAGTTGAGAAAAAATATCCCAATCATCGACCTCTGTGTAAAAAATGGTCCAAATAATATCTGATATGAATGTAATACGTCAATTGCCCATTAACTGTCAGACACAACCATTCCTGGCAAGGGGAAGCCAATAAAGAATAAACCTCGTTCGTTCGAAAAATATAACTTTTGTCTAATTTTGTTTTACAACATTTGATTTGCTTAAAGTATCATTAACGGTCCATTTGGAAGCTAGTAAAAGCAGGTTATCCCCATGTGCCTGCGGTCACGATATCGTTACCTACTTCTGAATGTCTGCTGTTATTTTGATTGCCCTGGCACTAAAATAACGTCAACTCCTACGCTTCTCGTAAGTCCCAGGTATACGTATACGTATATAGAAGTGTACTACTTTTTTAACTAGGGTAAACTACAGTTTGATTTTCTTCAGTTGTCCTATGTATTATATAAGTTTGTACCCCAAAGATGCACACTTTGCCTAAAACTGGTGTTTTCTTGTGAATAAAGTAATCCCAGGGCAAAAATTGGCGAAGGTTACGGCAAAAAATAATAATTTAGAGGCCACAAACTTGTTTTTAAGGTTTTGTACCTCAAAAGGAAAAACGGAACGCTTATAGCAGGGGTTCCCAATCTTTTTTACTTACAAGTTTAGTACTTCGTCACGGCGCCCTACCATAGTTTGCTCAGAATAGGTATTGTTGCTCTATAGGTACCCGCGAATATTTGTGGTTTTAGATAATGATAGAGGATCGACTCACGGCGCCCCTCTTTACTTTCTACGGCGCACCAGGGCGCCGCGGCGCACACTTTGGGAATCCCTGGCTTATAGGATTACTTTGTTGTTCGTCTGTCTGCCCTACCGTCTGTCTGTCAAGACCCTTTATGTCGAGAACGCATAGAGGTATCGAATTGTATTTAAAACCATATACTCAGGTCTACAGTCCCTTGATGCTGCGAAAAAACAAACTTCGAGGTTAACGAAAAAAATAGATATGGCCGTGTATGCCAAAAAAAACGTATATTTCGACACTCTAAAGGTAACCAAAATTTATAGGGTACTTTCCATTGGGCTAGAACTATGAAATTCGGCAAGTAATACCGTCGAGTCCGACCTAACTTTCCCGGGTTTTTTAAGCACAGAATAGCAAAGGAGAAGCAAGCTGCGTGTCCTGAGACTCCTGAGCAGAGCTAACTACTTGGCAAACTGGTAACCTTATGGATATTTGAACGACGCGCGGCGCGGCATCTGAGCTATGTTCAATATACACCGTGCCCCCGAGTAACCCGAAAAACTGTAACTATAGATGCTAACAACTATTAGGAGTAAAAACGGTTATATGATGTATAGTCGAAAAACGGTTACTTTCCGAGATATTAATTATTTTTTAAATGAATACTCCCAAGTGTGTAACAAGCCCTAATAAATGTGACTAAGATACTTTTACATTTTTTGTTAAATCTTTTAACGAAACAGCAATTAACCTTCGCAGTATTTGATGGTAAGTGACTACGAGTCCAAAAAATTTACCTTTTGTTTCCATTTTAGCTTTTTTTTCCTTAATGATATCTTTTCCTCAAGCACCTAAGGAGTTCAGTCAGGACATGTTTATAAGGAGGGGCTCAATTTACTGATTTATTTTGTTCCATAAGACTATTAATGTAAAATGACAAAATTCGACCTATGTTGATATAATGTTATTTATTTGTAATACCATCAGGAATACGTGGTTAAAAAATTTCGGGTTATTCGGGGGCACGGTGTGACGGTGTATTGGCAACAGTTGTACACGCCGTAAATGTTTCTTAATATAGGCGGTGAAAAAAAAAATATTTTATTTAAAGTTCAAAAAATATCGCTCGCGACAGGAGAGCGTCTTAAAAACGTCTTTATTTAAAAAACCGGTTAAGTGCGAGTCGGACTCGCGCACCGAGGGTCCCGTACAAACTCGTCAGTAGATACGTGGATAATTCAAGATAAACTGAATGGTGGGGCAAACTTAACTTTGCTCTTGAAAAACTGTTGAAATACATCGACATTTATGTCGCGGTTAGTTTAGTAGGAGCAAATAAGTTTGTCTTACAATTTTGCGAATTTCTAAAAAACGCTGCAAATTAGGAAAACCGATTCATTTTTCCTGTAATATTTAGGATGGCATTAATAATTGGTAATTATTTCAGATTTTCCTGTTTAATAACTTTGGAGATAATAGGGGGAATAGGAATAGTATTTTGGAACGTTTTTCTTAAATCAAAAAGTAAATGATTAAGAAAAAAAATGAAAAAATTGTTTTGGATTCTACAAATTAAGCCCTTTCATTTGATCCCCAATTGATATATTAGCCCAACTTAAAATTTTCGACCTCCCATTTCGAACCCCTTTAAAAAAGTAATAAGGTTATAAGATTTATATTATGTTCAATAGGTTAGCAATTTTTAAAATATTCCAAATTTTAAATCGATAGCAGCAGTAGTTTTTCAGATATTTGTCTGTGACAGACGGACAGAAAGACAGAGGGAGTCACACCATAGGTAAGGGTTCCTTTTTTACCATTTTGGTACGG
This sequence comes from Eudemis profundana, assembly GCA_947034925.1. Lineage (NCBI taxonomy): Eukaryota > Metazoa > Arthropoda > Insecta > Lepidoptera > Tortricidae > Eudemis > Eudemis profundana. The sequence goes on from OX344794.1 coordinate 38,427,803, forward strand.
AACCCTAAAAATCATAACTTTCAAGAAAGTTACTAAGCTACGTTAGAGGATTAAGTTCCGTGTATGTATTATTTCATGTTGGCTTACCTATCAAACAATAATAATGTTATTCTAAAAAGATCAAAGACGACTGAAATGAATGCCACTTAAATGAAATGGCCTGTAAAATTTTCCCGGAAGAAATGTGGAAGCGATTTCGTATGAGAGATTTTCGTATGAATCACTACAAAAACCACTGAAACAACTTTTTATATTTAATCTGTTTAAAAAATATTGACTTAAACGCACCGTCGACGCGTGTTTCCCTTTTACACCCTAAAAATAAACAGAGACAGCGCTATGAAACGCGCGTCGACGGCGCGTTTAAACGACGCCGTGTGCAGTGCACAGGCCCTTACCACCAAATACTATTTATGTTTAAACATTTTAAGTAAGCGAATATGTTCAAGAATGTGTGCAAGATTTAATTTAAACTGTATGTTGCATAAAGTATAGTTTTTTGAAGTGGTCATTTTTAGGTTACAGTAACCGGCATAAAAATCATCAAATAACCAGATTTCAAAGACGGCGAAAAATAAAACTCATTTCAACGATATGTTTTACTCCGCTTCCGCGGTCCGACAATCGCTACGCCCGTGTATGGGATGCGAGTTTGTCCGTTTCTAAAAAAAAAAAAAAAAAAACTCCGCTCATTCCCAAAATACGTCATTCGTAGAATATCGATTTTCGATATATCAGATTCTCCGTATACCAGATTCCTAAAATAATACCTACATCGAACAAAATCATTTAATATGGAATATAATTTGTTGTAAATGTTAGGCCAGGCTATCCGTTCTTAATTACTTCGGATCGGTTAATACCACTTCTGTATCGCTTTAACAAAACACGAATAATTACGGAACCAATTTCATTCGTATCCTATTAAATTGTGTAATGAATGGAATTTTAAAGTATAATTATTAAATTATGATATAAAGTCACTATCTTCAATATGTGACCTACCTATGGTTGAATCTCATACAGCAAAATGCGTGCCTTAACTTAAAAAAGTGTATCGCGAAATAAAATAACTGTGAATTGTTTATAGCTTACCTTACCTTATTGCAATATGAGTGTTGAATGAAAATATCTGGAAAATGGGTCACAAATTAAAGATCCCACCAAAAACATAAATGTAAAAAAGGAGAGCCAAGTTCAATACAAAAATTATGCTTGTGGGCTTCGCCGCAAAAATAATGGAGATCTAAATGAGTGCCAATTCCTATGCAAAATCCAAATATGTATTTATAGGAACTAAATAACATTATGAACAAGTATTAAACTCTATTTCGTTGCTTTATTGGATACCTATAACAGTTGCTGCTATTTAAAAATGTGAGATCTTAAAGTAGGTAGATTTGACTTGGCCAGTTTTCATTACATCAGTCATTTTATAAAGTTATCTAACATATATATATTTTTTTAATTCTGATAAAAACTGGCCAAGTCAAATCTAACCTACTTTAAGATCTCGCATTTTTAAATAACAGCAATTGTTATAGGTATTTTTTAACTTTTTTATTTTTAGATTTACACACAATTACCGAGCTGGATTCCAAATTTCATCCTTCTAGGTCATCTGGAAGTAGGTTAGGTTTAGGTACTATATGTCAGTCAGTGAGTCAGTCAGTCAGTCAGTGCTAAAATTTACGACTTTTTGACCTTCATATCTTTATAACCGTTTGAGCTAGCTTCATGAAATTTGGGCTTCTAGATGTCTTTATGGATATAATTAAACACACGTAGAGTTAAGTGTTTACGTTAAAGAGGTTTTGAGTTATAGAAGGGTCAAAAGTGGCACCAAGTGGTTCGTGTAATATTACACTCGGCGCTGGCTAGCCAGTTTTGCTTGAACTTGGCTTGACACGCTGCCGCGTGTCTAGATCATGACTGTACGTTTTTTCATGCCCACGACTTCGTTGTTGCGGAATTTCGTACAAATATCATCTGCATGAAATAGCACAAAATGGATATTTCACCGATGCTAAACCAGGGTTTTAAAGTAAAATAGTAATCCGAAAGCAAATCAGTGAATGCTAATATTTCAAAGGACATTAATACTCTAATTTTAATTGCTTGGTTACCTATCACACCGTTCTTCTCACCGAAAATCAGTGTCACGGCTTGCCGTGACAATATGCAGAGTGAGGTCCTTATTTAGCGCGTACCTGTTCAAGGCATACTGATGATGATCTTTTATTGTATTGTATTGTGTTATGTTTTTGCGCTAATTAAATAATGTCTTTCTTTCTTTCTATTTCTTTCTATCTATACATGTGTATTGTATACATATAACTATAAGAAGTAACTAAATTAAACAAGGCGAGCGGTTTCCACGTTAGTTAATTGCCTTACGTATTCGTCTTATAGCAAAAGTGGCAGAGCTCAGCCGGTTAGCCAAAGTTTCGTAGAATAACCCGGTAACGATATTGATCTAATCTCTCAGTACGACTGTGTACGATACAATAAAGGCCATAAGGTGCAAACAGAGTTACCGAGAATAACAATTTGCAACTTTCAGCTGTTACAGTAAAGTGGCGGCGAGCCGGCCGGTCAGCAATTATTCAGAACAACGTGTGCAATTTGCCCTTTGTCTGCGGCTCAGTGCACGCTTAAGTTGTTAATTATTTGAACGAATTCCGATAGTTTTACTAAATATGTACTTACTGACTAGATAAAGGAAAAATTATCATCACGTCCAAAGAGTTCAGAGCCCTATGCTGCTGTCCTAGTCTAAAAGGCGACTTTTTAGTAAAAAGTCGCCTTTTAGACTTTACTTAGAGTTTTTACTATGAACTTCCATAGCAAAAAGTCGCATTTTAGACTAGGACGGCAGTATGTACGTGTCGGGTTTATATTGGGTCACATAATTAGATTAGATTTGGGAATGTATGTATGTATTTATGTAAACACTTTACTGCACATAATATCATACAGATATAACAGTACAAAGATCAATGGTTATGTACAAAGGTGAATGAAAGGAATGGAATGTTACTAATCTAAAATTATGGGATATTTGATAAAAGGCCTAAAATCTTTAAAATCATTTATTTACACCCATATTATAGATCCTCTTTTATGCGTTCGGAAACCGTATATAATTACCACCATTATCAACACTGGCAACTGTGTTGTCTGTGCCAGTATAATAATAACGTATGAAAATTCATAATAACATCGAAATAAAATCTATTATAGAAGTCTAGTTGGTCATGATTTCAAATCAAGTCGGCCATGGCGGTGTAAGGTGTGTGGCGATCAGTCTTGCGGTTCCCAAACACATAATTGAGGATTTATAATATTTATGTGTGTACTCGTAGATAAAGTAATGTATGCAACTGTACATAATTCAGCCTTAAAATACTCGTGAAGAAGAGACCACGCTCGTGTTTTGAGGCCTCTCATTATGTATTAGTTGCATAAACTATTATTTCGCGCAGTAGATGGAAAGAAAATGGGGCAATTTAAGATTTAGACGTAGGTATTGTGTATGTAAGTGTGAAATTGTATACAATTGTACATACAAACATGCTCGCTTGTTACTCGAGCGCTGAACTATTTGTTGGCTGGGAATCTTATTTAAAGTTCGTGGCTCAGATGTTCATGGCTTGAGGCACAGATTTGCTAGCGGTAATAGCGTTCAGTGTGGGATCTAGAACTTTTGAACACAAGAGGAAAAACTTGAAATTGGCGCTTCCAAAAACCTTCTCTGCCTCCCTTCAATTTGCATTTTCAGTCCAAGGCTAAACCAGGAGGATTATATTTCCGTACCGATGGCGCTCGTAAAGTGATTCAAAATAAGATTAAGTAACTATATTTAGTGGTGCTGGAGGAGAATGGAGGGAAAGGGTATCGAATAAAGAAGTGTTAAATATGATAAAAGAAAGAAGGACTCTGTTAGCACTCATAGAAGAGGAATCATGACTTGTTGCGACACGACTTCTTACTCAACACTATTATACTCGTACCTATAGAGGGAAATATTGAGGGGAAGCAAGGAAGACGGAGAACAAACTATTTTGAACTGATTAAGGTGGAGGTTAAGGTCGGGTCGTACCAGGAGGTGAAGGAATTGGCGCACAACAGAAAAGACTGACGGTTGCTTCACCGACAAGAGCATCGCTCTTAAATGAAAGAAGAACTACATTTAACACTTACCCAAGTAGTCGAGGTTCGGCTGGGCGATTTTGGCGACTTTGATGGACCACGGCGCGACGGTCAGCATCTCGGTGGGATCAGGGCCAAGGATGTTTTCTGAACAAAAAAAAACTTAGGTCTAATGTATACTAATTTATAATTTACTAGTGGACAGTGGAAATAAGTTAAATACCGTCTTATACTACAAGTATAGGGAAAAATATAAGGGAGTTAAAATTTATAAGGGATTTTAATAACCTTTAATGTACCTACAAATTTGTACGGAAGTCCCGGTTAGAGCTTGCAAATATTCGACTTTTTCAAATATTCGAATATTCGAATATGATTTTGTAGATATTCGAATAATTCGAATATTATTCGAATACTACCAAAAACTATTAAAAAATCGTTTTTCTTAGTATTTTTTGTGAAAAACATGTTAGAAGAGATATTTTTTACGCTGCGATTACCTTAAGACTAATCAAACTTAATTAGTCTTACTCAAAACCTATAAACCGACTAGGTAGATGAGGGAATTGCTTTGTTTGCAATATTTGCACTGTGGCATTCACTGTTATGCAGATGACAGCACGGGTGATGCCTCCTACACCGGCCGCGCCAATATTTCTCGGGATAACGTCATCGAGAGCCGTAACAGACTTGTGTCTGATATTGAAACTTCCCTAAAAAAAGTTTCAGAATGGGGTCGACTTAATCTAGTCCGTTTTAACCCTACGAAGACACAGGTTTGCACTTTCACCGCTAAAAAGCTTACGTTTGTTTCATCACCTCGTTTTGAGAGCACCCCCACCTAACTGCCACAGCCACTATTAGAATCAGTGAAGTCCAGTTCCGCGGCCATTTAGAGGGTAAGGCTAAATTAGACTCTAAGAAGCTCGGTGTGCTCAACAGATCGAGACAGTATTTCACTCCGGCCCACCGCCTACAGCTTTATAAGGCGCAGGTCCGTCCACATATGGAATACTGTTCTCATCTGTGGGCTGGGGCTCCCCAGTACCAGCTTTTCCGTCTAGACCGCATTCAGCGGAGACCGAATCGTATCGTAGGCTACCAAGATATTTCAGATGGGCTCAACTCCTTGGCACTGCGTAGAGATGTAGCCTCGCTCTGCATCTTCTATCGTCTGTATAACGGGGAGTGCTCCGAGGAATTGTTCGGATTGATCCCTGCCGCATCTTTCCGCCATCGCCCTACGCGACAATATTTCCATCCTCACCACTTAGATGGTTGGCAGTCCACAATTGTGCGTTTTGCTAGAAACTTCCTGCCTCGCACGACTGAACTGTGGAATAAATTGTCGCCTGCAGTGTTTCCGGACCGTTTTCTCGTTTGCCCCCTATTTCATAAAAAAAAATCCTTTGGGGGAGTTATGTCGGACTCACCCCCTCAGAAGGAGAAGACATACTCACTTAAACCACCTGGACCCGAGTTAACTGAGACTAGCAATCTGTCTAAGAGTTGGAGTCAAATATTTGCATGTACCCCACACGTGCTCCGTGGCATGGACGTTAATCAGGTGGGGCGAGACGGCCTTTCATGCAACAGAAGCGCCGGCCACATGGAAGCTCCGTAGACACAGTGCACATGCTGGTGCAACGTATCCACAAGCCCTGGTGGGTAGTTAGTTGGCTGAATTCCGCATTCATGCAACCTCTTAACAGGCTGGTTCAGCGTATAACCAGTCCCAAATCATAAAGCTGTCCCGTCGCCGCTTTTTTGTACTTTAACTAAATTGGTAGGTTTATCCTCGTAAAGCCGGTTTCCTAAATTTAGGATATTTTGCTGAAGTAATTTTCGAGGTTATTAAGATGAGAATAGAATTCTAATTTCATATATGCTCCCCAGCTCATCACCCCCTCATGGGCCTCACAAGGATATTAGTTTTAGAAATTTTAACTGACTGGTCCATGCTTCGAGAGATCCCAGAGCTGGCGCATACTTCTCCCAAAAAAATGTCCTTGCAATTAAGAAAGTTAATGACGCATGCAAAAAGAAGACCATGCCACAGGCAGCAGCTCAGCCTAGAGAGAATATTCTAGTTTTTAATTTAATCATTGTTTTTTATAGCGTAAAAAGTTACGCTGCGCTATTTTAGGTATATTTAGTTTGAAAAAATGTAATTGATTACTTTATCCTTCTTTATTATGTCCTTTGTTAGCATTTTAATTTAAATTCCATTTAATTTAAATAGGTAGTAAAATTATTCGAATATTCGAATACCTTACCATGTATTATTCGAATAGTAAAATTAGCCGAATATTCGAATAATTCGAATATTCGAATATTCGAATTGCAAGCCCTAGTCCCGGTGGACGAGTCCGACTCGCACGCGTCCGGTTTCTTGCTTACGCTTAACACTGTAAGATACATTTTTACAGATAGATAAGTTAATATTTGTTTTGGAGACTGTTCGATAGTGTGGTCTTACCCACTTGAGCGCCCGGGTACAAATCTTATTTACTCGTATTTGTCTAGGCGTTAAACAAATGTGCATAATATGCACGGGCATTTGTGGATTCTAGAAAATCAGGTATCTTTGGTTAATGCATTTTTTACTGTTGTGTCCAGGGAGATTTAAGAGGTTGCACGATATAGTTAGGATTTAACTTTATAGTCGAAGTATATACAGCCTTGGCTAAAAGTATTGAGCATGCCAGTTGTTATGAAAAAACTTTTCAATTAAATATTATTTTGTAATAATAAAAATATACAAACACGCGAAATTTAATAAAGTTCTTATGCATCAAGGAAATCTTCAGTATCACCTCAAAGTATCTATTATAAAGTGAGAATAAAAACCAGATTTCCTTCCGAGCGAGCTACTGCAAATTTTATTTATGCCAATGTAATTTAACAACGACTAAAATAAAAGTTTTTTTGAAGAATTTTAAAATTCTTATTAGAAAAACAAGAAATTTCGAGCACAAGAGAATATCAGGAGAAGCTTCTCGAGAAAGTTCTCCGTGGCGGAAATTTCTAAGAAAGTACCTTATATTTTTGAGATATTTATTTATTTATTTATTTAAACTTTATTGCACAAAAGAAAACTTATCGTACAAAAGGCGAACTTAATGCCATAAGGCATTCTCTACCAGTTAACCTTAGGGCAAAGCAGATAACTTGTGGGCGGTGCTACTAACAAAAAAAAAATACATGATATAATACATATACTGAAGATAATAGTAATAATAATTACATAGATACGGATAACCATATAATATATAAATAAATACACATATATAAATACAGATGACACGTCTAAGCAGATACACTAAGAGATTTCAGTTCTACCAGCATAGAAATCACGCACAGATTTTTTGAACGCGAACTTATTTGGAGCTTGTTTGATTTTAAGAGGAAGACCGTTCCAGAGGCGCGCTGCTTGGACCGAGAAGGAGTAAGTCATAAAGCCGGTACGATGAAGAGGGACAGAGAGGATTAACTTTTCAGAAGAGCGAAAGTACCGAGTTTGAGTCTCATTGACATAGTGAAAAGAAGTTTTGAGATATTCAGGGGACTGTGGATCGTTGAGAATCGAGAAAAGAGTGCAGAGCGTACGGACGTTACGTCGTTCTCGAATAGGGAGCCACCCAAGCTGAGAGCGGTTTGCAGACACATGATCGTATTTACGGAGACAAAAGATGAAGCGGATGCAATTATTAAGGAGACGATCAAGCTTATCAAGAAGATATGCATTCTTTGTTCGCTTAATACTCATTATATTTGTGGTTTATAACTATTTGCAAAGTATTTGTGCGCAACAGGTCATTCTATCAATGAAATTCTCTTTGTTCTCGAGAATTTGCCGGGAAACTTCTCGGAAACGTTCTCTGGGGAACGTTCTCGGTAAAAATTCATGTTATTTTTTTCTTTTTAAAAAGTATTTTTATAGATTATTAATCATGTACGGTACTTTATTAGGCATATTCGTTTACACATTAAATGTTAAGTCTATCCATGACTGGAATGGGCAAAAACGGACTGTGCGACTTGATCTGCAGTGATACATAACATTTAACAATATATTTTCCACACAACATTGATGGGACCATTTATTATCTTTTTCATCACTTTCTCGAAAATGGTTTTTCAAAACACACGACGCATAGATGTAAGAAAGAATATAAGTATTCTATGCTCTGAGACACGACGGCATTTTTTCCTAGGTAGAAATTGTACCGTAAAGTGACGTCACTCGAAACTTTTATAAGCACGGTATCCTCGTAATGTTTTGTTTGTCAAACAAAAGAAAAAATACGTGTACCTACAATATTTTTTAATAATGTAACTGACGGACTAAACAGTTTATTTTAGTCATTTAGCCTATTGCCACGAATAATTATTATACGTTGTGAGATTAGCTCAGAATTAAACAACTGATAATAAAATGAAGTGTTCTCACTCTTTCCTATATCTATCTCTTTCTAGGTTAGAAAGTTAAAGTTTTGTATGTGACTAATCCATTCTTTACGCTAATCCTTTGTTTATTATACTGCCTGAGCTTATCCCTTACTTAACCCTTAACAATCTTTGATGTGTTAGAGTTAGAATAAATATACAGTAGAAACGAGTCATTTTAAATAATATTCGTGTTGTTTACTTGAATGGAATAAATAATAAATCATTCATCATTTTAAAAATTGGTCGAATGATTAATTCGCGTATAAAAAATCGTGCATTATTGTTTATTCGAATAATTATTCGAATAATGCCCATGTCTGACTCATGTAATTTAGTAATGGCTCAAGAGACAAGCCCCGATGACAGTATTTAATTAACCCAGACATTTTCGTCCAAACACTGGATCCCTACCCGGTCGTGTATTTATAGCGACCTCGATTCCGCTTACTCTGAACTAGAATCACGTTAAACGTACATATAATAGACCCCAGTAATGTTATTCTATTTTATCCACTCTATTATGCGTTCGGAAACCTTATATAATGACCATCACTATTGCAACCAGTAATGCGCCAGTATTATTATAATGTAAGGAAAATCATTATAACATCAAAATATATACTATTATGAAATCTAGTAGGCTATGGGGGTGCAATGGTGGTCATTCGTCCCGGTCCCCGAACACATAATTGAGGATTTATAATATGTGGGTAGATAATAGTAGTTTATATGACTAACGACTGACAATGCCTAATTATGTACAGTTACATACACTGCTTTATCTACCCACAAATTATAAGCTCTCTATGTGTTCAAAAACCAAAATTAAAAATGTCCAATGGCGGAACATGAAAACTTTTTCACGCAATCGAACCATAGTTTGTTTTTTATTCAGAAACATACTAGGTATACTCCGTTTTTTTAGATGTGGAAATTTGGTACATAAACTTGACATTTGTCAACTTGAGGCTTTTTATCAGGTACATTATGTGACAACATTATGAAATAATTTCATTCGATACTAAATACATGATTTTATGTAAACAATTTATCTAATTAACAAATTGAAAAAAATAAAGCAAATTTCTTTGATTTTACTTACTTTATTCTAAAAGCAAAAACCAAATTAATTTTTTTGCCTATATTCGCAATCTTGGTACAAAATGTTGCACAATAAAATATCCAAAGAGGCAGAGGTTCTGAAACAATGATCAGGTTGTTAAACTCGTCGTTATGATCAGTTTTTCAATACAGTTGCGAATAAAAATTAATACTTATCATTTAGAACTTCTGTTTTTGTATTTATTTTGGGATTTATTAAAGTATATCCTTAACTGTCAACGTTATTAACATTTATAAATTAGTGACGGAAGTGTGCAGCAGGGTATCCGAGAAAAGTGCAACCAATCCACCCAGTTGTTACCCCGTTCTTAGTAACAAACATCCAAATAAATATCCAACCAACCATCTTCACAAACTTTCACATTTATAATATTACTATTATAAATGTGAAAGACTGAAAGTGTGAAAGTTATATTAATATCGGACAAAGAAAACGACATCATGTATTTTTAAAATAAAAATAAAATAGTTTATTGCAAGTCTAAATATGTATACTTCCTTTTCTTTTTAAATTGTTCATTGATAATTACAAATGTTGACGACCACTGATTCTTTTAAAGACCAAGTAATTAATAAAGATAAAACCTCTTTAACTGTTACGACAGCACTTTGTTTATGAAGAAGGTAAATTAAATAACTGGCCAAGAGCATGTCGGACCATGCTCAGTGTAGGGTTCCATAGCCGTAACTATAAGGTAAAAAATACGATGTAAAAAAAGTACAACAACAAAAGAGCGTATCTTCATAGCAATTACGTCCTTTTGTTGAGAAGCGCAGTTTATCGGCAATAACTCAAAAACGGTTAATTTGATCTTATTGAAAATAATTTTCGTTGAAAGTATTAATTAAGCGTTACATTCGTGATTTTTTTCATATTTTTCGGACGCACGGTTTAGAAAATAGAGTGGGGGGACACAATTTACACAACTTTCGGAGCGATTATTTCCAAATACATTCACTTAATCAAAAACATTACTTAGGAACCTTATAGTGTTTTTTAAAGAGCTATCGAACTATGTACCACACGTTGATATTTGCTGAAAAAAATTTTTTTTACTGTCTTTAACATGTATGGAGTGCCCCCCCTAAAAATATTTATTTTAATTATTTATATACCAAACTAAGTAGCGGCTCATAAAACACACCTATATTCCAAATTTCATCGATATCCATCATGTAGTTTCTGAGTAAAATGCCTGTGACATACGGACAGACGGACAGACGGACGGACGGACATGACGAAACTATAAGGGTTCCGTTTTTGCCATTTTGGCTACGGAACCCTAAAAATCGATGTTTACTAACATTTACAGGTAAAACGAAGAGATTTACAATAGGGATGATGACTGGGTTAAAAATATGTAATTCTATTTAGTCCGTCAGTTAGATTATGGAAAAATATGGGACACGTATTTTTTGGTTTATCAAAATATTAAAAATCGACAAAGTTATAGATCATCAAACTTCTGGAGTGGGGGCTTGTGACGTCACTCTTGAGTACAATTTGTACTCAAGAGTGACGTCACTCGAAACTTCTAAGCACTCTATCCTCGTCAGTTTTTGTTTGTCAAACAAAACAAAAAATACGTGTACAATATTTTTTCATAATGTAACAGACGGACTAAACAGTTTTTTTTAGTCATCTAGCCTAGTATACCGATATACTTGACTGAAGTATTATAATTGTAAAGTAAACATGAACGTCGTATATAATTTAAAACTTTTTGTTTTCAAGACTACCTAAAAACAATTAACGTTTATTTCACTGTATTCGTACGGTTGGTCCTGCTCACGTCTTCCGAATCACTCTGTATATAACGGTTCGGGTATTGTTCCTAAGTCACTCGTGCATTTTTCATCAAAATAGGTACATTGAAATTCGGGTATTTTGAATTTTTTTAGAAATACCTAATAATAGAAATTCACTTATGGCACGGCGTCCTACGGAAATATGCAAACACGACAAGAGGTGATGGAAAACGGTATTTCCAATGGCCGCATTTCCTGGTTATTATTTTCTCCCGTCCCGTAACGAATAGCCGTTTTCCAATCTTACTCGTAGACGCCTTACTCGAATGTCTACTCAAAAAAAAAAATAATAATTAAAAAAAAAATAATTTGCGAATACATTTCTTCACTTCGTGTAACGACGATAATGTAATGGCGCACCTAGTGGCTTGGGGGCGACGCCAGATCGCGACGTCCCGGGTTCGAGTCTCAGCGGTCGCTGTGTACCATTGAGTTAGTGTCGTGGACAAAATATATAATACTAGCATTTTCCCGCGGCTTCGCCCGCGTTGTTCCCGTTATTGTCCCAAAGGAACTCTTTACCGGGATATAAAGTATCCTATGTTTCAATCCAGGACTTGGTCTACTTGCATGCCAAATTTCAGCTTGATCCATCCAGTTGCTATCCCGTTATTAGGTAACAAACATCCAAACATCCAAACATCTTCACAAACTTTCGCATTTATAATATTAGTGGGATAGACTAGATCTTCGCGTGTACCTTTGAAATGGAGGTATAAATTGATAGCTAGGGATGGAGGGTAGGATTTTCTATGAGTGTATTTCTTTCATTCCTTTGCTTGTCGTTCCAGTGCCAGCCTTTGACTCACTTCGCGATTTCGCCGCGTGGCCTTGAGGCGCCCTTAGCCAGCGACCAGAAAGAACACGCGTTCTACGCTAGAGAGAGACGGTTGGATGCGGAGCATTCCGTCCGGTGGTCGGTTTTGTTAGAGAGAGAGAGAGACTTCTGTACGTCGCACTACCACTTACCGATGAATTCCAACCCGAACAGTTTCCAGGTCCCGCGCTTGGTGACGATGATCACTTGCGGGCAGACGTTGCGGTGGATCTGCCGCGCCGTGTAGTGTAAATAGTGTAGTGCCTCGATAATCTGTTTAATCATACAAAATATCCAACTCACTTCATGTTTTACTCTTGAGGTGGGTCTACGCTAGACGAGCCGAGCACGAGCGCGCTTCGAGCGTTTGGTTCGTGCTCGACTGTACTCCACCAACTGTTTCTTTTTTGACGCACACAAAGGGGTTGCATCGCGTTCGAGGACAGTGATCGTTGTAAGTTTTCGTTGTAAGTCCACATTTGACGCCGCGAACGACTCTCGAGAATTCTCGGAAACGTTCTCAGTTTTGTATGGGAAATGTTCTCGAGAACGTTCTCTCTCCATACTAAACGGAGAACGTTTCCGAGAATGGCACATCTCTACCCAGAACGGCTCCGCTCGTGCTCGGCTCGTCTAGCGTAGACGCAATTTTTGGAATATAGGTAGAGAGGGTGTAGGACATTATTTATCATTTAAGTAATATTATACATGTAAAAGTTTGGATATTTGGATCTTTATTACTGAATCCTCCAATAAAAAAGAAAATAAGTCAAGTATAGGCTAGGTGCAAAAGGGTACAAGTCTCATAGTAAGACCTACCCCTTTGTATTTAGCGCATATGTGACTTATTCCCTTATTCAATGGAGGCACTGAAATAACGCAGTGAAAATTGTATGGACTGAAACGAAATTTTGACAAATAGACGAAGTACCTGCTATACATATTGACGCACATGATATTTTGTATTCCGCTAGGGATTTGACCACAAAACCAAAGTTACGACGTTGAAATTCGGCTACTAAGGTCCCATTTAGACGAGGCGAGAATTCGTATGCGAGTTTTATTAAATTGCGGGCTAGATATCGATCAAACGCCGCAATGAAATGAAACTCGCATACGAGTTCTCTCTCCGTCTAAATGGGGCTTAATTTTCGTTTAGTCGTGTTTGGTCGGACACGGCACACTGATGTTGTAGTTACAGAAGTTTGGTATTAAGTCAGCTCGCCGAACTCTCTACAGATGTAGCGTAGTTTTGCGTGACGAGCACAAGTATTTCTTCCGGAGTTTCGTATGTTGTATATATATTTACCTAAGCATTTATTAATTATATACTAGAGGGCGCCCATAATTTCATTCACGGACATGAAAATAAGTTAAATGTCTCTTTTTTTCTTCGCCGTAGTCGCGTAAAAAAGTAGGTATCCTTAATTTTAATCGTGATCATAATTTTACCTAAAATAACTACAACTACACAATGAAATTTTTACGGAAATGGATCTGGTAGTTGTTGTGTGACGCGTGAACAAACAGACAAACATTTTAAAATGATAGGTACCTATACATTTGTGCTTTATTACTACCTATACATATACACGGCACTACGGGGGGCATTTATCGGGTACGTCAGATGGCAAGGTTTACAAATAAATGAAAAAAAAATCGAGTTGTCAGTATAAGTTGCCAGATGGTCGGGATTCTCCCCACTCCCGACGAAAATTTCTGCTGTTTCAGGCTAAAAAAAAGCTCGCGCGTCGAGCGCGTAGGGCATCTCCCGACCAAAGTCTCAAAATCCCGATATATTGTTTCCTGCTCCCGATAATACGGTAATTCCATCTGGCAACCCTACTCCGAGTACCTTAGTAACTAATACAGTATGTTACGCAGGTATCTAGTGGTAGCAGAGTGCTCTAAAGCCATTTAAATTTAAAATATTTAAATGAAACAATATTGAATAGTATATTTTATATACTATTCAATATAGTTTAGTGTAATTACCTACGTAACATACAGTATTAGTTACTAAGCTACTTGGAGTTGCATAGTGCCTATACCAGGTTACGAATACTAAGTATAAATACTTATTAAAAATACCTTATACTAACAGCCGGAAAATTGATTGATTTATTTGTAATCCTTACCATCTGATGTACCCGGTAAATGCCCCCTGCAGTGCGGTGTATATTTACTACAGTACTTTTATCTCACGAGCGCGGGTGAGGCATGATTGCGCGGGTAGATGCACTGCACCATGCACATAGGCTCTGTGTGGATAAGCTCGGGAGCGCTTAGTGCCGGGCCGGCCCGGCCGCCGATCGGGTCAGTAGTGCCTACAGGTTTGCGTCACAAATTACTGACAAGTACCAGCATGCCAAGTTTCAGCAAAAGTTCTTCATAGTGAAATAAAGACATAGGTATTCATATTTAATTGTGCGTGTTTATGCATTGCTTTTCCTTAGCTGAACACTGATTTAAAATTTCTATTAATATTGTGAAGGTTATAATTTTTTTATTTGCTTTTGAACACGCCTATTTAATTATAATTGAATTTTAGTGTGTAATTTATAATTTAAAATAAATAATATAATTAATGTATTTATTTAATTTTCCCATATCTCCTAAAATATGGGGAAATAAAATAAATTTGTTAATTATGACACTTGTGCAGGCCATTAAAAAACGTCAATGTACAGAATAAATTATAATTTTACTGACTGATGAATGACTTTTTACTACTTCATAATGAATACATTATTTTGATCATTAACAATATTATTTGCTGGCAGTATCTGCAGTTACGCACACAAGCGCGCGTGTCCATACGCGTCACAACTACAATCATGGCTCACCCGCGCTCGTGAGATAAAAATACTGTACCGCTTGGACACTTACTAGTTACTATTTTTGAAAGAGCTTTAATGTACAAACATAGTTTCATACGATTTTATTATATGTATTTAAATGAGAAAATAATTACATAAAGGAGTGACCACACACTGCTGAAAGTACGTTGACGCAACCAAATGTATGGTGGAAATTACGTTTGTACAGTGACTCATTAGGCCTAAATAAAATTCTAACAGTCCATGACGTAGCTATTAAACTGATTTATTCACGAGGTGTAAATAGCTAATATCAGGCAAACGTCAGTGCATGTTGAGGTTACAAACGTATCACGTTTTTCTAAAAAACTTTTGAATATTGTTTAACAAGAATACAGGTTTCAGTGCTTCAGAGTGGATTTGCTAGTAGCAACCAAGAACAATGAGCCATGACGCCACAACTGATTGTAATGGCTATGAACAATGGACATGATTTGGGAGGCACGGAGGTTGGTCTCCTATTACTTGATTATTAATTATACAGTTGGACGATAGCATGTTAGGTATACAATCCTGATTGTTGGTAAATTGAAATCCCATTAAACTGTTTAGAATTCTTGTAAAAAACACATGAAAATTAGAAAACACGCATTTTTCCAGAGATAAGGTCAAGTTAAATCGATAGTTTGCCTTCGTAACTCCCAGCGAATTTCATCGACTCCATTGGAGCCGTTTCCGAGATCTCTGAAATATATATATATATATATAAGATGTCCTGACTGACTGAATAACTGACTGGCTCATTAACGCACAACCGAAACTACTGAAGCCAGGAACTTGAAATTTTCACAGTAGGGTGGTTGTATAACGTAAATGAGGTATAAGAAGGGATTTTTCGAAATCCATCCCCAAAGGAGGTTAAATGGGGGTTGAAAGTTTATATGGAGACCACACGATTTTTAAAGTAGGAGAACTGAGACTTCTAACATAGACTCTTCAATATAAATTGAAAAAAGTAATTTCACCGTTTTTCGTAATTTATCCCTAAAAGGGGTTAAACGGGGTTGGAACTTTGTATAGGCACTAAACGATTTTTAAAGTTAGAGATCTGAAACTACGCACATAACCCCTTCAATATCAGTACAGGAAAATAATAAATAAATTCACGGTTTTTCAAATTCATCCCCGAAAGGGGTTAAATGGGGGTTGAAACTTTGAACAATACTTCGTACACAAGCTCTTCAATATGAGTAGAGAAAAGTGATTTCACTGTTTTTCGAAATTCATCCCTAAAAGGGGTTAAACGGGGTTGAGACTTTGTATAGGGACCAGTGGCGTGGCGTCCATACAACTCTTGTCCTCGTCATACTAAGTCTGTATAAAAAAAAATAGCATATTGCCATTTTGAGCACGAAAAAGTGTGTTTAAGCACTTAGTTGTCATAAACATTTATTTTTTCAGTGTTATTTAAGCATTCCGATATTGACTTTAATTTTTCTTTAAGACGATAAAAAAATATAGTTTTTATTAAAACTTTGTGGTCTAACTTTATATTTTTTATAAATTTTTTGTTTATTTCTTCTGTGTTATGATAATTTAGTATTTACCAATCCATGTGAATACATATATTATGTTGTAAAATTCAACATTAGTAAAGTTGAGAAATGACCTGTTTAACAGAAACAAAGAACAGCCGGACATCCGGACAGACAATTTTTGTCTAAGCTGAAACGAAGACGCTTTTCACTCGCGCTTCGCTTTGGCGCGCTAATACATCCCCAATTAATTTAGGATACTCGTTTATGTCTCTGGAGCTAAAACTTTAGCCATGTAATCAAACTAGTGTGTCGGAATTATCAGCGGTGCTATAAAAGCTTGCCAGGTTCAAACCTCGTCATAAAAGTTCACTTTTTGTACCTGGCTTTATTTAACTTATTCAGTTTGTGGCGAAATTTTGCCAAGGTCTGAATTTTTTAAACGTTCGTCACCAAACTTGCCACTCGGTGTCAGTATTGATTTTAGTAAACTTATGAATCCGTTAAGGCCGAACTTAATTAAATTTCCGTAAACAAGGTCAAAGTATACAACTTTTCTTCATTTTACCTTAATAAAGTGTAAATATCTGGCTGATAAAGTAACGATACACAACATAAATAATATCTTAATATTTGATCAAAACAAAGGTAGGTACATAATAGCCGTGCTTATCGGAGTAGAACATTTTCATCTCCTTATTCTCGGAACTCTACCGGGATATAAAGTATCCTATGTTTCAATTCAGGACTAGGTCTACATTCGTGGAAAATTTCATCTTAATCCATCCAGTTGTTACCTCGTTATTTAACGAACTTCCAAACGTCTAAACATCAGTAGGATATCCATAGTTATTATAAACATGGTATACTTTTGCCTACTCAACAAGAAACTTGCCTTGTTGAAAGTAAATATAGTTTACACAGCGTTGAACGTAGAAAGCGATTTGCGAATAGCGATGAGCTTTCAGATGGTTATGCCAAGAATATCCAACCACCCGAGGCATTTCCAATAGAAACTGTCTTCTATTTACAACTCCATTTAGTTCGCTATCTATTTAAATTAATATAAGAATCAAGACACTCCTAAAAGTATTCTTAATCGATCTGGTAGATAAGAACACTGAAAACTGTATCGGTTGTGTGTGTGCGGTGACCCTCGTGAAGACCTGATCCCCCTTAGTGACGAAGTCATTAAGTGGCTAACAGATGTTATTAAAGAGCAACTAACGTTAGGTAAGTCTTAACAAAGAATTCGTTGAATACTAGAAGTTAGGTCGCTTTCCCGTGATGTGGACACAAACATACTACGATACTCATTTTTTAGGAGATGGCACCAGAACTCTTGAAATTTTCGCAGAATGTGTATTTATATTGCCGCTATAGCCACAAATACACTCACAACAATGAATCAGGTCATTTTTTATATTATTGTTCATAGAAAATGACCCGAATTAATTGTCCGTGAGTGTAATATAGCCAAATATATTTAAAAATTACCAGGGGTCATTGAAGATGCCTGCTTTATGCCGTTTTTTGCTCGACCGTAGTCGACTCGCACTTCGCCCGTGTTTATTTTCTAATATTCTATCCCATCAAAAACATTACATGTAAAAAGATGCAAGTCTCGCAACGCAGTTCTCCTACAGCAAAAAAGTTTTGACAGGTCAGTACCGGGGGGTTATCAACAGAACTCGATTTCCACCGACTTGCCTATTATTAGATCTATAAAATACGTTCCTCCACGGTTAAATAATAGGCAAGTCGGGTCGTTTGGAGCTTGTAGGTCTGCTAGAAGTACTTTAGAATTATGATGATCAGTGAGTGAGTCAGTGACAAAACTAAGAAACTATGACATGCAATAGTTCTTAAACTACACGCTCAAATTGAATGATATTGAGAATATATATAAGTCTTATTGAGTCCTATATATCCCTGAAATTTCAGGGATCTGGACTTAGCCAGTACAAAATTACGGGAGGCTGAAAATGGCCTGAATGGCTTCCAGAAAAGGATGGTACGGCCGTGTCTTTGTTTTGCTCGACTTGGCGGGGGCACTGCCGTGCCCCCAGATACTATAATACACAATATTGTATTCATCAGGGAATTTGAAAAATTAATAACCGTATTTTTGCTTTACAGGTTTTTTTGCTTTGCTTTATTTACATATATACACCGTGGGTACAAACAGCAACACACTTAACTGCCCATTAAAGACAGAGCAGAGAGAAAATGATAACGATTGAAAGAGATATATATATTTGTATTATGTCAACTTCAAATCAAATAACGTTTGCGTATGTGTAATGTGCCTTTGAGCTTTGTCATTGTAGTTGTTTGGGCAAAGTTTTTTTTTCCATACTGTAAATAAAGGTTTTATTTCAACAAGACAGGTGAATTTGTCAAAATTATGATTTAGCTTTCAGACGAACGTTGGGATGAAATAAACTAATTAGGTATATTGCTAATGTTTTTATTGGTGCTTCATATTTTTGATATGATGCACCAATATAATGTAATTTATATTTATTATTCATTCATTATTTTCCACGAATTCAATTATATGGCATTAATGTCAATAATGACGTTGGATCAGCCATAAAAGAAAAAATATTGTTTCAAAACTCTTTTGAATAATAGCCAATTTATACTCATAAACATACGCACACATGCATAACACGACGCCTTCAAGTGTGATTCTCTTTCTTGCAATATTTCCCATTTTTGAAGTGTATAGTTAACTGTGTTGCTGTTTGTACGAGTTACCCGACAAACTTTAACCACGTATTCCTGGTGGTATTACAAGTAAATAACGTTATATCAACATAGGTCGAATTTTGTCATTTTACATTAATATTTTTATGGAACAAAATAAATCAGTAAATTAAGCCCCTCGTTATAAACATATCCTTACTGGAGGAAAAGTTATCAAAAAGAGAAAAAAAGCTAAAATGGAAACGAAAGGTAATTTTTTTGGCCTTGTAGTCGCTTACCATCAAATACTGCGAAGGTTAATTGCTGTTTAGTTAAAGGATTTAAAAAAATTAGTAAAACTATCTTAGTCACTTTTATCAGAGCTTGTTACACACTTGGGAGTTTTCATTTAAAAAAGAATGAATATCTCTGAAAGTAAGCGTTTTTCGACTATACATGACATAACTTTTTTACTCCTAATAGTTGTTAGAATCTATAGTTAAAGTTTGTCGGGTAACTCGTACCCACGGTAGATACAAGAATTCGAAGTACCTACATAGAAAAATTAAATGGTACTCGCTTTGAGTCTAAAGGTATCTATCGCACAATAATAAAAAAATACAAGCGGCGGACTTAATGCCTTAAGGCAAATTGATTGTCTGGTAAGAGTATCCTATTCCTATAGGCTATAATATACATATAACCATTCTCTGATGTCCAACTACTTGTGTCACAAATGGAAATCTGTTCAACCACTTTGACGTGATATGGCTACAAACATGCATGTAATACCTAAATACATACAAATCTAAGGGCCTATACAGAGACAGCGCTACGCAACGCGCGTCGACGGTGCGTTTAAAAGTCGCCGTGTGCATAGGATCTAAAATAACTCCCATGGCTTTAAAAATATATTTTTATTAAAACATGTTCAATGCAGACAAATATTTTTTGTAACTTGATAACATTTATTACTTACAGATTTTATAAAATAACTAAGCAGTGGTCAATCAAAAGCTGCAACTAATAAGGACTAACTCCCGACCTTATGTATACATACAAAACTAGAAGCCCACACTTTGCATAGTTTGAGGCTAAAGAAAATCAAACAAACTCGGGTCCCTATACCCGTATTATTTCATATTTGACGTTTCAACACAAATAAATGTCCCGATTTAACATTTACCTACTCGACTAGTTGGGGTGTCTTAGCCCCCGGCGAATTCGTGGAAATTTTAGATCATTAGACAAGGAACGTCAAAGAGTTTTTGGAAATATCTACTCGAAGTTTCTATTCCATAGTAACGGGTGGCTTTGTCGTGATTATATCGAGCAATTAGGGATGAAGAAGATAACGGGATTATATGTATAGTATCTATGTACTTACTAGGCTGCTCCGTGTACCTAATTTGAATAACACGTGTAACGGAAGAAATATATTAGTGACTAGCATTTACCTGCAGATTCGCCTGCGTTATTCCCATTATTATCCCAAGGGAACTCTTTGCTGGGATATAAAATCCTGTTTCAATCCAGGATTTAACCTACTTGTATGCTAAATTTCCGCGTAATTGCCATTCAGTTGTTACCGCGTTATTAAGTAACAAACATATAAACATCCAAACATCTAAACACCCAAACATCTACACAAACTTTCACATTGGGTAGGTACAATATTAGTAGAAGAAAGTACCATTAGCATCCTCAATTTACAGAATTTACAAATTACAATATTGTTTTCAAATTCCGCGATTATCATTCTTGTAATAAAACAATGATGTAATCCCAATATAGAAGTCACTTTATTTTCCATCATCCTTAAGAGGTAAACCCAGAATTCTATTGCAGGTTAGTGCTACTGCTACTGTCTCAAGGGTTATAGCTACTAAAAGGGCGGATAAGCTCGGGTAGACCCATATCCATCGAGACACGTGCGGCCGTGACGTAGAACAATGCTCCCGAACCATAATGAGATCATTTATGTTGTGTATACTACATTATGTAATATTACTGGGTAATATGTACTGGGTCATTCTCATATGTATAGTTTGAGAGATGTGTCACAACTATGAGCAAAAGTTAAGGGCTTCCAGGAAGTTAAATATTCTAATACTTATAATTAAATTAGCCCCGTGGTCAAGCTTTCGGTTCGTATATAAAAAACCGGGACAAGTGCGAGTCGGACTCGCCCACCGAGGGTTCCGTACAAATAGTTTCAATAAATACTATATTTTTTATAATTTAATTACAAATGTAGTTTTCAAATTTTACCCTATGCATGATCAAAAATCAATATAATTTATTACTGCAAGTAGGCCCTCAAGGGCTCTTTCACATGTCTAATTCTTTATTTTCTTTTGTTTCTTTTAGCGCTTCGGGTAATGACCTGGTGAGAAGCAGCGCCAGAAGAAACTCACCAGTTTCCCTTTTCAAAAATATTAAGTATTACAACGATTATGACATTATTACATGAGATTCCGTTAATACATTCATTACATTTAACTTCAAAGTACATTTTAGAGATGTAAAGGGTCAGGGACAAACAAAATAATAAAAAATAAATAGACATAATAGTAAAATTAATATGTTTTCCAAACGTCAAAATACGCAATGACAAATAGGAAAATAAAATCTGCGACTCACAAAATTTAACTTAAAAAATAAATTAAAATGATAAGCATTGTTTTAGAGATGTATATGGTCTCTAAATGTCAAATGGTGTCAAATTAATTGAAAACAATTGGCAATTACAAAAACAGAAAAAAAACACTTAATTAATCTTATAACATTATTTTAAAATATAATTAAATATTTTCAGTCACAGTTAATCATGTAGTATTAAGACGGTACCTACTTCTGCCGCCATAATGCAAAAGGGCACAACTAACATTTTTTTTCGACACTGAGTTGTATGCATATTCGGAATCAGTGAAATTACTCATTCTGAATATGGTCAACGGAAAGTACCCTATAAATGTTAGTTTCCTTGACAGTGTCGAAATATACGTTTTTTGCAGCAAAAACGGCAATGTTTTTTTTACGTTCACTTAGATGTTTGATTTTTTCACAGCTTCAAGGGACCATAGACCTGAGTATACGGTTTTATTTTTAACATAATACCTTCACGCGTTCCCGATATAAATGGTCTTGACAGACAGACGGACAACAAACTGATCCTTTAAGGGTTCAGTTTTTTTCCTATTGAGGTACGGAGCGCTAAAGAGGAAAAACTAAGTAGCAACTAGCAACGTTAACTTTCTGTACATGGCTGTGATAAGTCACAAATCTAAATACTAGGGGACGCAGCGGCATAAATCAACCGATTTCGAGTTCGTATCCCCGCAACGCAGTTCTTATATAACAAAAAAGTGTTGAGATGTAATGTAAAACCAAGTCAGTACCGGGGGGGTGTCCACAGATCTCGATTTCCACCGACTTGCCTATTATTTACCTGTGGTGGATTCTTTATTTGAGAACTAACAAATGTGTTCTTCCACGATTAAATAATAGGCAAGTCGGTGGAAATCGAGTTCTGTGGACACCCTCCCGGTACTGATTTAGTTTAACACACTTTTTTGTTGTAAAAGAACTGCGTTGCGAGACTTGCATCTTTTTACATGTAATGTTTTTGATGGGATCTCATTTCTTTTTGTAAGTGTTCTTCCTTTATTTATTACATTCCATTCCAATCCATTATATTTCCCATTTGAACTACAAAAGTAACATTGTAATCGCTTGTATTTGTATAGGATTACAAACTTATGTGTGCAGTTGTGACTGAAATTGCAATATTTTTAAGTTTTATGTGACTTGATAGGCTAAAAACTAACTATTTTTAAAATTTGGAGCTTGTGGGTCTGCTAGAAGTAGGTACTTTAGAATTATGATGAATCATCAGTCAGTGAGTTCTTAAACTACATGTTCAAATTGAATGTTATTGAGGATATATTTAAGTTTTATTGTGCCCTATATATCCCTGAAAATTCAGGATTCTACCTTTAGCCAGTACAAAGTTACGGGAGGCTGAAAATCGAAAATGATTTGTTAGGTGGCCTTCCCGAACTCATTAGTTCTTCGAAGTAAATTTTCCGTTCGCATTTTTCCCCGATCGGTAAAATCCCTATGCACCATAATATACTTTTCGTTTTTTAGTCAGCAAGTACACTTTCCGTTCGCATTTTCCCCGATCGGTAATCTATACTTCTTATTATAACGTAATATAAGATATGTATAGCTCTCAAAGACCTTATTAATTAAACCTACCTTAAAGCCGCTACAGACTGACTGCATTCTAACCGAAACATGTATGGGAACTCCGACTGCACGTTTTCTATACAAAATGCAGTTGGGTTGTAGTCCGTCTGTATCGGCCCTTAACCTATTGGTACCTAAACTATTTTTACAAATATAAAGTGACTGCCCCTGGATATCGGTAAGTATATAGTGAAAAAAGACGATAGTAAAATATGCTCATAGAAAAAAAGGAAAGCGGTGAAATAAAGGATCAGAGAACTATAAGACTGTAAAAAAATCTTTCGGGGAAAAATGCGAACGGAAAATTTACTTCGAAGAAACAATGAGTTCGGGAAGTCCACCTAACAAATCCTGAAAATGGCCTGAATGGCTTCCAGAAAAAAATGGTACGGCCGTGTCTTTGTTTTGCTCGACTTGGCGGGGGCACTGCCGTGCCCCCAGATCGGATAACCTTTAAGGAAATATATATTAATATAGAAACTTAGACGACATCTAACGTTCCTAATTTGCCACAAGATGTAGCTCGGTGAGATTCACTCTGTAGAAGTAATTCAATCTCAGATATTTCCAGTTCCGTTGTTGGGATTATTTCTAAGGAAATGCAGCGCCAATAGTGATTACACTATAATCGGCCTGAGCGTGCCATGAGCCTCAGAAATTCCCACGGTTCTAATCAATCTGGCTATTTATTACAGTTATGGCCTCGGTCCACGCCCAGACAATGCGCCGGTTCTATTCTGTACTAGAATTGCATGCTATAATAAGCCTGCTAGCACAATGTTGGGGTGAGGGCTTAGTTTCAGTAGTTCGGTCAGGAGTGGCTCACTCCACGATTTTGCCACGCGGCCTTGAAGCCCCAGCGACCAGAAAGAGCACGCGTTATGCGGTAGAGAGAGACGGTCGGATCCGGTGCGTTCCGTCCGGTGGTCGCACCCGAATGACAGTTTTGTTAGAGACAGAGAGACTTCTGTACGTAGTTACACTAGCACAGCACGCATGCGCGTAATTAGGCAGTTAGTTGTAGTAGCAGTACCTACTTATTCTGTGGTTTATTAATCCGCTGCTATATTACCGAACCGGACTAAAATCACCGAACTATTGCAACTATGCCGGGATAAGCACGATGCGTTTAAATCATATTTTTTCAAAATCGCTATAATAATTAATCTGGATATTGTAAAACTATTGAAAAGCGTATTATTCCTCATTATACGTCCATCCCCAAGTAATAAATTCGCAACTTGTCTCATTAACCCTTAATAGATAGTTGTATTATTTTTAGTAGGTATCTCCCCTATCATAGTATCATAATCCAATACAGTAAAAAATCTGAGAGTGTTAATTTGAACTTTAAGAATTAATAATGGGTAATAGTTTTAATCAATTGTAAATAACTAAATTGTAAATTAACTAAATAATAAGAACCGAACAAACTCTTCAACTTGCGATGGCAAACCATTAATTTGCATATATTATTTGGAATACCGAATACGGTATTTGGGTTACGTTGCAAAGCGGTCGTATTCAGTAAATAATCATTCGAGGAACCGATAGATTTGTTACCTACTCAACCAATCTCTCACATACTTACACTGGACCCCACATTTGCCGTGCCTTTGATACCAACATTTGCTAAATGTAAATATAATACTCGTACAAAGCCAGAGGCCAAAAATCAATTACAAAACTTTTTCAAAACAGATAATATAATAGATATGGATTTAAATAAAATACGTAAATACTAACTAGAAAGATAATAGATATGCATCGAAATGAGAAACAAATGAATGTGAAATATTTATATGATATTCTTTTGACTTAACAGGTATTTGGCATTGATATTTATGAATTTGAAGATGAAGAATATCTGAAATGTTTCGGTACGGTATAGGTAGTTTCACGAGAGTTGAGGTGAATGATTACACACACAGCTACATGAAGTACTCATTGCAAAAAAAGTGAATGAATGAAATGAATGAGTGAGTAAATAAATACAAGGCTATAGTTTAAGAAACTTTTTGGTCTATCTTGCAGTTCACTGTTGAACATGCATGCTATCGGTACGGAAAATGAACAGTAATTTCAAAATCCCGCTGTCATTACATGACAGTGTTGTTGTGTGCGTGGCCTCAACTCTCGTGAAACTACCTATATTTGACCACAGGGGCGTTTACACAAAAATATATCCGTAGTTAGGACTTTATTAAAAAAATGATAATCTTGTTCCTTTGTCTAACGAAAGTTACCACACAAATAGTATAGCGACTTTCGTTACACATTAACAGGTTAACATTTTGTTAAATCAATTCCTTAACTTGTGTAGTTCCCTAAGTAGGACTGTACCTAGTTCAACTTAAAAACGTAAGTAAGGAATAAGAAGTGATTTTACGAAATTCATCCCTAAACGGGGTTAAATGAGGGCTGAACGTCTATATATGGACCACACTATTTTTGAAGTAGGAGATTTGAGACTTCGTATAAAGACTTTTCAGTAAAAGTTGAGAAAAGTAATTCTACAATTTTTCGAAAGTCATCCCTAAAAGGGGCTAAATAAGGGTTCAAACTTTGTATAGAGACCAAACGATTTTTGGAGGAGGAGATCTGAAACTACGTACGTAGACTCTTCAACAAGTCGAGGAAAGTAATTTAAGCGTTTGAAACTCCATACGTAGCATACTCGTATAATAATGAGAGTAATGACGATGACTCGAAACTTTGTACCCTTCAATAAGTAGATTGTTTTTTTCTGTAAGTAACAGCTGGTTTATGAAATGAATTAAATTGTTTGGAAACAATCCTTAAACGGAGTAAAGAATTTATTTTCGCGGTAAATGTTCAGTTTTCGGGACCAACATTTGGGGGTTTTGTTTACAACCAAGATTATCAACAAATATCAGAAACTATTTATGAAGACTAATTGCCTAATTATAATTTACACCGCAGACAATCCTATACACGAAACATACCTGAGTCTGAGAGGTGAGTTAGTTAACTCACTCAGGATTGTTTTTTAATTGAAATGTTATTTTTTGTAGATATTTGCTCTTATCTCGACGACCCATTTACATAGATCGAGAGCTGAATTTCGGCACTTGGCTTGCATGCCTTCTTTAATAGTCTTTTTTTATTCATGCTTTATTTTATTCATGCTTTAAGGTGGAGAACCATCAAGATCGTGCTTAGTAGGGGTAGGGGTGAAAAGTCCGATATTATTTATTTCACTCATGCCCAAAATACCGCATTCCCAAAATACCAGATTCTCGATTTATCAGATTCCTGTCTTACCACATTACCGTTACACTAGTTATAAAATCGTAAGTTACTCAAGGATCTAAATGATTTTGTTGGATGTATTATTTTGGGAATCTGGTATACGGAGAATCTGATATATCGAGAAACTGGTATTTTAAAAATCTGGTACTTTAGGAATGCGGTATTTTGGGAATGAGCGATTTACTTAATGAGGATTAAATAGTTTGTGACCCTTTACCTATGGGATTGATTGGCATTGGAAAATAAAATGCTATTGTAAAAATGAAGTTTTTCTCGCCGACAATGTGTTTTTAAATGATCTTCAATTTAAATACCTAACGTGAAATTGATATTTAATTTACAACATTGTTTTCACATTATTCGCCAATGTCCTATTACCATTGTCGCTGATATGCATAGTATTGGGGTAACATAGCTCTTTTAATAATTCTTAAAATTCTAAATCACCGACTTGTTCAGAAACTTTTGATTAGTATACATAACAATGGATTAATGTAGTCAGACGTGTTATGTAATTAAACATGTCCAGCAAGTTTTGAGTACTAGACATGTCAATGGATTTATGTAGTCAGAAAAGTTCAGCAACTATTGAAAAAATATTGATTCGTTACTTGCAGATGTCGATGGATATTTGTATGACATCCTGTTCAGTTAAATATTGGACTTGATAGTGTGCAGGTGTTTTGAAAATTTGGATGTGTTCATGGACTTTCGTTGCTGGCTGTACCTATGCAAAAGGTTATCACTAGCAAACATCCCAACCTCCAAACAACTTCACGAACTTTCTCATTTATAATATTAGTAGGGTTCTTTATAGGGATTTCTATCTTGCCTAGCTAATGGGTTAAATTCTTCGTTGTGACACAAGTTATGGCCGAGATTACAGATTTTAACCGGTTCAAATACTTACATTGATATCAGCCAATAATCCTATTACAGCTACATGGATCCAAAGACCGTTGTTTTGATTAAAATCCATTGATTGGGATGAATTGAACCGAAGTAGCTTCTGATTACGTACTTGAAACGGATTTAGAGATTAGAAAGGCCTTTGCTGTCGGGAGCTTGTACGACATAAATGGTTGGCAGGTTAATCATTCGGATCATACGATAGGTCACGTAGCTTTACCGTAAGAAAATACGTGACTTATCGTATGAGTATGGATGGAAAAAAAATTACTCGTGGATTATGATAGTTTTGATGGAAATTACTAAACCAAACTATTTCCCGGTTTTTGAGCGCAATCGCGCTAAAAAATGAAGGCTGGTTTCTGTTAAGGTCCAACCAGATAACAAAAAAATCAAAATAATAATATACAAATTTATTGATGTCTTTATAGTAACGTTAATGTACGGATTAAGTCCTGATTTTTTTTATGCGAATAAAATATTCAATAGGTAAAATTTTTAATAGTAATTCGACGGTGCCTTGAGTTATCAATGTTATCACAAATTGTTATTTTTAGCCTATAGACTAACCGCAAAGATGCTTATTGAACGATTCTCGTTATGAACTCTTCCGTATCGATTGCCTAGGGCCCCAAAGTGCCAAGTCGCTACCGCCTCGTGATGTTCCATTTCTGGGAATATTCCCGGTAATATTCCTAAGAACTTATGTCAATGTAAATTATACGTTGTTTTACATTAATTCATTACGTTCAGAGTAAAGCATCATATAAAATGCAAAACAATAGACATATGTTCACTTTTTAAGTAAGTTCCCAATGTTACAGGGAATATTCCAAGTATTACCTACTTGGTAATATTTCCCTCATCTGGGCATACTGGTAACCAGAAACTCATTGAATAAATCAAGATATAAAATCAAAATTAAACAAAAAATGTAAATATCTGATTTAATTAACAATAAAAACCGGCCAAGTGCGAGTCGTATTCGCACTAGAAGGGTACCGTAACACCGACGAGCAAAAAAACGCAATGTTGCTTTGTATAGGGACCCCCTTTAATTTTTGATATATGCATAGATGTATGATATACCTAGATACACAATCAGCCGGAAAAAATGGCCCCACAAAAGTGCTAGCCGATCGGCTTGGCTAGCTCATTTTGACTTAGTCTGGTTTCAACCATAGACGGCGACAGTTGTCAACAATGACGAAATGTTGCGTAAAAAAATGCGTTAATAGCAGCAAAAAAACAAGAAAGAAAGATGGGATATACTTCTTTAATTAAGGGCCAATTAATAGTGAGCAGAATTACAAGAGATCTCATCGTGATTTCATAGTTTTTTAATATTAATTTTGTTAGTACAAATGTATGGATGACAGAGAACAAAAATCTAAGGAGTCAGCATTCGATTATTTTCTTTTTTTTATAGAATTACTAATTTTTAGAAGTAATTTTTAAATTGTTTCAATTTAAGATTCCCACAAAATCCGTAGCGACGAGCACAATGGGCCGCTATTATAGCACAAGATAGGCGTGATGAACGCGCGCGTTTCGGGCGCGGCTAGACGAGAAGTCTTTAATTTTTAAAGAGAAACATGCATTCAAAGATTTTTTGAAATTCTCTTCGCCTTTGTATGGAATTGATGGTAAAATAAAATTAATGATAGATTTCACGATTTTTTTTACTTGTAAGATCAAATGTTTATTATAGAGATTTTATCCTGAACAATAGTCCTATCAGTTAGTGGAATAAAATAGTGAGTGCTTATTTTTTTATTTTTAGGCGGTTCAATTCCCAGGTGAGACATGGGAATTTTAGGAAATCTTTTAATGCAGTTTTATTCCTTTTTAGAAATACAGGAATGTTTATGTTTATATGGATTCAATATGTTTGAGTCTCAATTTGTGAAAACCCAGATGATTTTTGCAAAATAATTGAGTAGCTAACTTTACTATGTGAGCCAAATTAAGGATAGAAACGGGCGCTGAAATTATGTAAGAAAATATAATTTTGGTCTTCCTGTATAACAAAAAAAATATTAAAATCTTTTAACAAAAAGCGACTCCATTTATTTGCTGCTCACTTTTGACGTAAACAACGTAGTCACTTTTTGATAGGTGCCAATAAACTAAAGTTTTCAAATGTTCGTTTGCAAATTTGACACCTAGGTGTCATGGAACTAAGTTATCTTTTGAATTACAGTTTCATATAGATACGACTTATAAATTAACGTTATTAGCGTATATTTGAGTGTAACTACAAATGTCATTTTGCGCCAGATTCATAGACATTTTTCTTTGAGACTGTGTGTCTATGTTATTATACGTCAATGGATATATGTATTTTGTTACTAGTACTTGTTGTTACAGTTGTAATAGAAATACATATTCTGCGAACATATCAAGCGTCCACTTATTGTCATTGTCACTATAGATAGACACATGAACAAAGTGCCTTCCCCTTAAGTATAGACAGTAAGAAAAATGCCGATGGATACAATCTTGAATGAGTGAAAGAGACAAAGATAATTTCTGCTTGTATCAAATTTAATTATCTAGACGCTATACTACCCTTATACTATTATTAGGAACAATGGGAATTTACTGGGAATATTTCCAAAGGGGAAAATACTGGTAAAGCTAAATTCCTAACGGCACAACACTACTACCGCTACTAACTTTACCCTTTTTTAGATTAAATACTAACAAGAAAGTTTCTTGCGGCGTTTCTTCTTTTCAGATGTCATATTTTCCGAAGCGCTGGTAGACTCAGGCTTGTTAAAGTGCACCTGTGACCTAGTTTCGCTTTGACTTATTTTATTTTTTTTATAAGAAAGAGTATTTACTGGTCGGTGGATTTGCCCTAGGTAAGATGCGCCGATCTGAATAAATTATTTGGGTGTGTGGTATTATATAAGTACATGAATCGAGACTGGATGAATCATACTCGTATTTCAAATCGACTCTGTTGAGTTTTGACGGTACCAATGTGGCATAATCAGGAAACTTGCCAACAAATTAAATTAGTTAGACGTAAAGGTTAAGAGGTGTTAGCCTTTTGCAATGTTGCAAATGTAGACTAGAACAAAAATTATGAAGTTCATAATATGAACACCAGCGCACTGAACGAAGTAAATGATAGTTTTGAGTGAATTTCAGACGACAGGGAATTTAATTACTTGATTTTATTACGTGTTAGGATTGAAGAGCATAATTCGACTTTTAAGTCTAAAGTTACGCAATTTGAAGTGATACGGGACTTTTTCATGAAGAATAAAAATAAAATACGCGACGCTTGCATGCCATTAAACTATAATACGAGTAGTACTGAACTCAACGGCAAAGTAGGAAAAACATCACGAATACTCTTGAATCAAAGAGAAAATAGCTTAAATCGATGAGCGTCCGCCCTACATCCGTCAGATAATATTTAAATGTGGTGATCTTTTCCCAACTAGTAATTTTCTCAAACAAGCAGACAATGGTGTGGATAACCGTTTTAATTATAAAATAGCCACGTGGAAACTGCGGGGCCACGTCTACGAGTATTTAATGAGAACTAGTACAAAGGACCATTTAGTATATGAGGAGCTTTTTTAATTAGCAGTGAAATGAAAATAAGGATACGTACAGCGTAATAATAAAAAAGTTTTATGATAAAATCACATCCTTTTTACATAGCATCCTTTTAAAAAGTAAGAATAGCTATGCTATCTCTTTTTTATTAAGTTACAGCATAGGTATGTTAACCAGTTGGGTAGATAATTGCTTTTAAGTTGATCATAAAAGACTCAAACACTAGTAATAGCTTTTAACAATATGATACAACGTGGAAACTTGAATCACTTTTTTCTTGGTATTGATAGAAGGAAATTTCTGTTTCTTTCGAATCCTTTGTAACGATAAAAAAACTATTTTTAAGATAATAAAGCTACATTTGCTGATTCGCACGTGAATGGATTGATTTCTCGACGTGACCATTTGTGCTACCAAAATCTTCCCAGTCTGTACTTTTAGGTATTTAAAAAAGGTAAAAAAAAAAACCACGTGACTCGGGCCGTTCAGCCAATTAAAGCAAATAAAACTTATATACCTAAAAGTACAGACTATAGACCTTCAGTTCCTACTGACAGCGTGCGAGACAGCGATAGCGAACTACGATAGATTTTCTCGCGGCGCGAGTTATGTGGCGTGCACACGTGTGTTAAAAGCGTGTTGATTGTCTAATTACATATTTATATTCTCTGCAGAATGCACTTTGCACGCGTGGGGTCGGATCCCATCCTCGTCGCCACTGATAAATCAAAGACGTGTTACCGGACAAGCATTTATTACAGTACTAAATTTACCCTCTAGTACAAAATATGAATACCCATATATAACAGTTATGTCACTAATATAATTCGTCCTTGCGTTAAATAATGTATACTGTACACCTGAAAAGGTAGGGTTTTAGTGATTAATATATATTTTGTTGCCACTATCAATATCGATGAATGATACTGAATAGGATAGCATGTCCAGTCCACTTGTAATGTCATATTTCATGACGTCACATGACAATTACTGACGGACAGGTGGATACGCGCAACACAAATATTTTCCCGGCTGTGTTATTCTTTCCATTTTCAACAAAAAATCGTAGTAGAGTTAGTTAGCCGCAGTTTTCTAACATTATTGTGTGCATCAGGTTACAAGCATGAAATTCTACTTAATTAACATTAAAAATGAATTTCTGATATCTGTTTTACACGAAAAACGATACCACACAAGCGCTAGTAGTCTAAAGTTATTAGTGAAAAAAAACGAAAAAGAGGTGTACGAGTACTTGGTTACATTCACCCCGCTCTCTCCGCGCACAGAGAACGAATCTGACTTCCCTTCATATCGAAAAATAATCATCGAAAAACACTCTATCTGTGGTAGAAATTTCATGCTTGTAATCTCATGCGCACAATTATGTGACTTAGCAACTTTACTACCGGTAGCTTGAGCCCCGTCTCTCTGCTGACCTAGGTTAGGTTTTTTATGATGTGCTATTGTCAAAATATTCTTTATTTTCATTGTTAATGATTATTTACATGGTAACACACGAAAATTATTACCATAAGGGCCTGAGAGAACAATTTGAGTTGAGGTAATAAAAACAAAATTACTTTTTGTGAGTGCATCACGAGCACACAGGATAAGCTCAATATCAAAAATTTTTATAAGGTACTGTTTGTATATTAAAGGCCCAACATGTATATATTTTTAAAACTATAGATGAAATGTGCTATTTTGTGATATTTTTTAAAATGGCAAATGTCAAGAAATTCAATCAAATATAATGATCTGAATTAAAAAAGAAAAATTTGTGATCTTTACTTTTTCGGCGATTTCCAGATATTTTTATATGAAACTATACCTAAATAATAAGGGCAAATACTTTTAAATAATGTAGATATAGTCGATAGATGGATACGGTATTTAGAGAGTTTATATGAGGGAGAAGAGCTGACAGGTACTGATATAGAAAAAGAAGAACAAGTAGAAGATGATGAGCTAGGACCAGACATACTTCGAGAAGAGTTTGACAAGGCAGTAAAATCTATACAAAATGGTAAAGCAGCGGGCATAGATAATGTTTATATTGAAATGATTAAATTTGCAGTATGTGACCCACTCCTGGATGAAATTTTCTTGCTCATTAAACACATTTATTCAACTGGACAAATTCCGAAAGATTTTAAAGTAAGCAAAATAGTAACCTTACCGAAAAAACCTAACACACTTTTGTGCGAAGAGCATAGAACACTTAGCCTAATCTCACAAGCCAGTAAAATCCTTTTAAAAATACTCCAAAATCGGATCAGGTCTATATCAGAAAAATACTTGGGACCCGACCAATATGGGTTCAGGGAGAACAGAGGTACTCGAGAAGCAATACTCGCTCTAAGATTAATCATAGACAGACGCCTGGATCTGGGACTCGAAACTCATATTGCATTCATAGACCTAGAAAAGGCATTCGATAAAGTTAACTGGAGGCAAATGCTAAAAATTCTGAAAGAAGCAGGTTTAGACTACAGGGATAGAAGATTGGTTTACCAACTTTACAAAGAACAGGAAGCACGGGTAGAAATGGGAGAGGAGAATGGAAGTGCAAGAATTAGACAAGGTGTCAGACAGGGGTGTCCACTTTCACCACTGATATTCAATATTTACATAGAATGCGCAATAAGAAAAGTACTTGAATTTGAAAAGGGGGGGATCAAAATTAATGGAGAAAAAATACATTTCATTCGTTTCGCAGATGACATTGCTGCTTTTGCAGAAACTTCATCGCAATTAGAGGAACTAATGGCAAATATGGATAAAACGTTTCAGGAATTTAGCTTAAAGATAAATATTAACAAGACCAAAACGTTGACAGCATCAAAACATCGTTCTACCCATCCTCCAATAGTACTCAATAACCAGCTTATTCAAAAAGTAGATCGTTTTAAATATTTAGGCAGCTTAATTACTAGCGACTCCAGGTGTACACCAGATATTGTCGCAAGAATTGCTATGGCGAAACAAGCTTTTAATAAGAAAAGACAACTGTTAAAATCCAGTATGGCATGCAAGAGCAAGAAACAGCTTATAAAAGTGTACATTTGGAGCATTGCGCTTTATGGAAGTGAAACGTGGACAATGACGCAAAGAGATAGAGAAAGATTGGAAGCATTTGAAATGTGGTGCTGGAGGAGAATGGAAGGCATAAGCTGGACAGAGAAGAAAACCAATGAAGAAGTATTAATGATGGTGAAAGAGAAGAGGACAATCCTGAATGTTATTGCAAACAGACGAGGAAAAATGATAGGACATTTGATAAGACACGACAATTTCTTTAAAACAATACTGGAAGGAAAGATAGAGGGAAAAAGAGGTAGAGGGAGACCTAGACGCAGTTACATGGACCAAGTGAAGGAAAAAGTTAATGTTGTGTCTTATCAAAATGTCAAGAAGCTGGCGTACGTCAGACAAGATTGGAAACAACTCCACCGACAAGAGTGTAACTCTTAAATTAATGATGATGACCTAAATAATGCAAAAAAATTATTTCTGATATTTGTTTTACACGAAAACGATACGACACAAGCCCTAGTAGCCTTAACTGATCAGTGAAAAAAAAAATGAAATAGAGGTGTATTTGGCCCATTCACCCCGCTCTCTCCGCGCACAGTGGATGAATCTGATTTCCCTCCACATCGAAAAATAGTCACCGCGGTACACTCTATCCGTGGTAAAAATTTCATGCTTGTAACCCGATGCGCACAATGATGCGGCTAACTATAGCTTGGCAACTTCGTTGGTGACACTCCCGTGTGTGCTTTTTGTTATGTGCAGCCGTAACTACTTACACAAGTTACCGCCAACACGAACGGGGACCGACGGAGGAAGCCTCCGGAAGCCCCTATTCGAGTTGGCGGACTCTACTACTAATTTAAAAATATTTCTATTCAGGTATGCACTGCGATCGGCGAGCGTGACATGTGAATTGTACCTACGTAACTAAAAAAAAAACTAAAAATGATTTCCCAATAGAGTCGGCGGCGGTGAATGCGGCGCCGAGATTCGAAATTAAATTCACAGTCCCTGAATTTAGTTATATTACGTTTTATCGACGACCATAGTTCAATTGGTGTATGGGCCAAATACGCAAAATGAGTCAAGTATGCAGTTTTGTTTTGCTCTATTGATTGGTATATTTAAAAAAAATCTATGTAAAAAAAATATGATTAGGTACACCGCCAATTTTCCTTGGTCGCAGTGAAAATTCTAATCTAAGACAATAGTGTAATGGACAACATTAAAAAAAAACCTTAAATTGGCGTATTGTAAGTTACAATAAGCCAATTTAAGTTTTTTTTTGTAAAATGAGTTACAATTTGTAACTCATTTTACTTCGCAACTTTGAATGCAGTAAAAGTCTGGACAAACGGTTTATTACCCTTACATTTATAACTTTTCGATATGGACAATATGGGTTACCTTTGTTTTATCAAAATATGTTTGACAAATTATCACTTTAAAAAAAAATTTCGCAGACTTTTGTTTCCCAAATAATCGTTTGCCAAATTAACTCTTCACAAATAATTGTTACGCGAACCTAATGTTTGACACATGAATGTTTAGGCAATGTCTCGCTCACCAAATGGTAGTTTGACCAAATTTTATTTAGTCAAATGTTTTAGTTGGCATAACATATTTTACGCCAAACAAAATTACGAAAATGATTTGTATCGTCAAAATTCAATGAACCTTTTTTTTTTAAGAGGGGAAAATGCGTTACGCATACCACCAGGGTGCGGGGACGGACCCTGATGGTTATGTGGGACTCCCTTGAACCTAACCTACTGTTCTGGGAGCGGTTCGTTTTAGTTGGGGGACGCAGTTCTAACCTAACCTAATTTAATCTTTTTATTGAGTTTTTTTAATGCGGGGGGCTTCGCCCCCCGAGCGCCCCTTGTGGGGGGCTTCGCCCCCCCGTCCCCCTTTACCCTTCTGTTTATGTCAGTTTTTGTTTTTATTGAGGGCCACAGTTCTTCAAAATTCTTGCTGTTGTTCAAAATTATTTCTTAAACTTTAACCTTTTTTATGGGATCGTGCCGTTTTACCAATATTATTTTGGTCAAATTTTATTACCTTAAGAAATCCGATTTTTGACTTTTTATGTTTTGACATAACAATTCATTTGACTAAACTTTTATTGACTAATATTTTTTTGCCTTAATAAAGCATTTGCTAAAAGACCAAATGCCGAAATGTCATTTTCCGTATTAATATTATGCTGAATAAAAATTTGACCAAACGAAAATTTGCGTATTATAATTATGCCAAAGATTGCATTGGCAAAAAAAACAGTTGCTAATATTTGTTTGGGAAATGAAATTTGACCAAAATAATTTTGGCAAAACGGCAGGATCCCAGACAATATACTAGCGCCCATAATTCAAGAAATTAGTCCCAGTTTCTGTATAATTGTCCCTTACTTCATTTTGTATCGTTATATTTTTAGTAGTATAGTACCTTACTCACAGTTCAAACTTATAGTATTTTATCTGGTATAGATTGCACTGGTTTTATACTATTGTAGTTTCTTTTTCACTCAGGAAAGCAGAGACGTGTACGAAAGATATGGTGATATTAATATTAAATCGGTACTCGAACTTCGTTTACTCTAAGTAGGTAGGTACTGAGAACTGTATCCACTATGGACTGTAGTTTGGTGCGAATTGTATCCGTTTTAGACAAAATAAATGATGTCTATGTCAATATATACGTCTGTGACATTTTTAATAAATGCAACAAAAGCTATTCCGAAAAAAAGATTGAAAAAACGTCGCGATTCAGTACTTGATATTATTATTAATACAATGATACCAAATACTGAATTGTATCTCACACGTTACAATGCTTAAGAGTAAGAAAGTAACTGGGAAGTTTTGAAATAAAAACGGATCACACACGTTATGCAAAAGACGAGACATCCACTCGACATGTTTCGGGAGCATTCGGTATTCCCTTAATCATGAGTAGTATATGTACTCGTATATGTTTGACTCTCACGGTGGTTTTCTAAGTCTGAGAAGTGTTAAAATAAATAAGTAGTTTCTGTAATTTTTAGGGTTCCGTACCCAATGGGTGCCAACGGAACCGTATTTTAAGTCTCCACTGTCCGTCTGTCCGTTTGTCACAGGGCTGTATCTTTAGAACCGAAAATCTAATCTTCATGTTAAGCCACATGTCACTGTTCTTAGTTTAGTGGTGTAATCACAATTCGTTATCAGTCGTGTACCCGAAGTACCCCCGATTAGCATTAGGTACACGGCTAAATTAAGAAGTGACATGTGGCTCACTCAACATTCCCGTGTAGTAACTTTACTAATCGTCGTGCACTTGCAAGTGGCTCAACATTACCGTGTGGCGACAAACAAAGTGATCTTATAAGGGTTCGGTTATTTCCTTCTGAGGTGCAGAACCTTGAAAATGGTGAAATAATGTATATTACATTCAGTTTATTCTCCTCTTTTTGTTCAGTTTAATATAAAAAGTTTCTACCCCTATTTAGTTCCCTTTGGGGATGGATTTCAAAATCGGTGAAATTACTTTAGTAATGTTTTATCGTCTATATACAAAGTCCTTCAAAAGTAAAGTACTTCAAAAATCGTATGGCCTTTATACAACGTTTCGACCCCATTTAACTCTCTTGGGAATGAATTTCGAAAAATTGTAAAATCACTTTTCTCGGCTTTTATTGAAGAGTCTATGTGCGAAGTCTCTGATCTCCTACTTCGAAAATCAGTCGGTCCCTAGGTATACAAACCCCCGTTTAATTTTATTTTAATTTAATACATTTCGAAAAATCTCTTCTCATACCTTACTTACGTTATACAACCTTATAAATAAGCATGCTCAAAGCAAACGATTTGACACACTTGCTAATTATGCACATGCTTTTGACCAAAATGGCCGTTTCACAACAAAAAAGAAATGATAACAGTAAAACACTCTACGGTATTATTTCAGTATAGTCCCATTTGCAAAGAACTCTAAAATATAATCATATACTACTGAAATATTAACATAGGCGAAATAGAATAAGTTTGTTTCAAATCCGCCAAAGAATCCCTAGCATGCTAAAAAGCAAGCATGTTCAAACAAGCTTGAAGTTCACCCCCTTCCACCCGCGCCTCAGCTAGCATGCTTACAAATCAAACTGCAGTTTATTTTTGAGCATGCTCGAATTACATAAGCTTGGTCATTAGTAGCAATAGCAATGACTATAGCTTGGCAATTTCGTTGGTGACACTCACATGTGTGCTTTTTGTTATGTGCAGCCGTAACTACTGACACAAGTTACCGCCAACACGAACGGCGACCGACGGAGGCAGCCTCAGTTCGTGTTGGCGGTAACTTGTATAAGTAGTTACGGCTGCACATAACAAAAAGCACGCATGTGAGTGTCACCAACGAAGTTGCCAAGCTATAGACACAGATGCCACTAAGAAGCACTTGCTCATTAGTGGCATGCTTTCGTGCTACCTACTAATAAGCAGATGTTTCAGTACCTACCTTCAATGACAATGAGAAGTACTTCGTAATCAGAAAATACACAGACGCACAAATGCAGAGGACGCAGTAACTTCACCGCAACTCGTCTTACGGGTTACCTGGCGATATCAGGCTGTGTTGCATGTCGTTTTAAAATGAGAACTTTTTAGCAGCGGCGAGTTTATTGCGTCATCTTAAGAGCTGTCCTGCCCCAATTAAAATACCTGTAGCAATCCGTATCGCAGCTCGATATCCAAAAAGAAATATTCCTTAGCGTAAGGCGGTCGCTGCTGATTAGTGTTCATCTGGGGGTTCTGCATGCCGGGGGGGCCCAGCGACACCGGGTGTGGCATGACGGGCACCTGCCCGCCTGGCAGAATGGGGGTTGATTCCTGCAAACAACGCTTTTCTTAAAATTGAGCTTGTGTTCCATATAAGTACACGCCAAAGCTATTATAACTAGCTCCACTAGATTGTAGCTTTGATGTGAGCTACCATATCGTCTCCATATCCTCTCTCGGCGCAGGTTCTAACCGCCAATATGTAGTGGCGGTTAGAACCTGCGCCGAGAGACTTATATTGTTTATATTTTAGCCAAACGACAAAACGATTTCTCGGCGCTCGCCTACGCGTTTCTAGTTTCAAACTTTATATGTACCTACCTCGCTTATCGTCAGCGGTGGAAAAGTAACTATGACGATGATTTTGATGTTAATGTAACTCAAACATGCCTTGACATTCAAATTGATTTACAAGTCACGAATTCCTTTAATTCAACACAGTCCCAGAATAAGTAAAGGTGGATTTAGACCAAACGAATTCTAACACATTCTAACCCCACTCTACCAAATTCTTTGTGTGTACTCCGAAAGTTGTGAAAATTGTGTCCCCCCCCCCCCTCTATCTTCTAAACCGTGAGTCCGAAAAATATAAAAAAAATTACAAAGATAACGCTCAATTAATACTTTCAACGAAAATTATTTTCAACAAGATCGGATTAACCGTTTTTGAGTTATTGCCGATAAACTGCGCTTCTCAACAAAAGGACGTAATTGCTATGAAGATATGCTTTTTTTACATCGTATTTTTTACCTTATACTTACGGCTATGGAACCCTACACTGAGCATGGTCCAACATGCTCTTGGCCAGTTTTACAAAATGTGTCTGCATACCTAATGTAATAAATATCTGGGGCAGTCTTTCACACATGATCTAGTTCCATCCAAACTTGTTCAAGGGTCTTGGATAATTTGTATGTATTTAAGTATTATATTAAAATATGCACATGTACAAAGCATTGCTTAGAGTGGTTGGGAGTAGATCGATTTGCGCAAGACTGTCCTGAATATTTATTTCAGTCGGTATGTAGAAACATTATATACTTATTAAATGGAAATATATTTGCCAAGTATCAAGACTAATCCTCTTTCTTGGGATGTTGCCATATGCATTTCCTTTTATAAAACCTTTTTTTGACCTCTGCAAACTTAGCGTAGTCGCACTATATAAACACAAACTTTATCTTATTATTGGTACGAGTAGGTATATTGTGTATCTAGGTGGTAACAAACTCGCGTTATTAAATATTATAATAAACACTCGTTTCTCGTTTTTTTCATCACACTTGTGAGGAAATTTAAATAATAACCTTACTAATAAGAAAAATTTAAAACAGAAAGTGACATATATCCATAGATAATGCGAATGTCAAGTCACGTTCGGAAACCATAGCGGTAAAGACTTAAAACAGTTATTTTAGTTGATTTTATCTTTGCAAAATACTGAAATACACTAATTAAACATTTAATTAATGTTACCGAATTATGTGTTTAGGTACATGATGTCTTTGCAATAACAGTTCTCTTTAAATAAATATTCCAGTGATAAAAGTTAAAAAAGTAGGTAAGTTGGCGTTTCCTTTGAACATGACAAATAAGAGTAAAACAGAACCAGCGTATTCAAATAAAATATAACTGGCCAAGAGCATGTCGGACCATGCTCAGTGCAGGGTTCCATAGCCGTAACTGTAACGTAAATAAAAAATACGATATAAAAACAGTACAACAACAAAAGAGCGTATCTTCATAGCAATTAAGTTCTTTTGTTGAGAAGCGCAGTTTATCGGCAATAACTCAAAAACGGTTAATCCGATCTTGTTGAAAATAATTTACGTTGAAAGTATTAATTGAGCGTTATCTTTGTATTTTTTTTATATTTTTCGGACACACGGTTTAGAAGATAGAGGGGGGGGGGGGGGGCACAATTTTCACAACTTTCGGAGCGATTATTTCCAAAGGTATTTATTCACTTAATCAAAATCATTACTTAAGAACCTTAAAATGTTTTTGAAGGAGCTGTCGAACTATGTAAGTACCACACGTTGATATTTCTTGGAAAACATTTTTTTTAGCTTCTGTAACATGTATGGAGTGCCCCCCCCTAAAAATATTTATTTTATTTGTTTAACTACCAAACTAAGTAGCGGCTTATACAATACCTACACCTATATTCCAAATTTCATCAATATCCATCGTGTACCTAGTTTTTGAGTAAAATGCCTGTGACATACGGACAGACGGACGGACGCACATGACAAAACTAGAAGGGTTCCGTTTTTGCCATTTTGGCTACGAAACCCTAAAAAAACCATTATGCCCTAGGGCGTAATAGGTCATTTACGGCCCGCAGAACCTACGTGTAATAACAGCATTTTCGAGCAAGTGTGATGAAAAATAATATATACTTGCCTTGTGCATGCAGCAAGATTTAATAATAATTACCGCGCAACAGAATCGCGGAGTGCCTCAATCCTGGCAGCGTGCAGTGTAGTGTGGGACGCCCTTAAGATTAACCACCTGATTCCATTTATACGTCCAAACTGCAGGCCTGCGCTTGATAGACCGTCTGTCTAACCACGTGTCCGCCTCAACAATAGACGCCCTATTACCTTGCGATATTAAGCTCTCCGACCATGACCATGAATACAATGCTTGACATTTAATGGTACCTAATATGAAAAGTCCCATCACAATGGCAGGCCAAGACCATTACTACAATGCTTGCCAATTTCTCGGTAATATGAAAACTAACGTTCGGGTTAGGCTCGTAAGGACTAGTTTGAAGAATGACTATTATAAGAAAAAAGTCTAATTTGCATCAAGTCACGGTGGTATAATGTCCAAGCATGTAAAAAGTTATAATATTAGAATGACTGGGTATAAAATTGGACTTAGTTTTACAGCGTCTTTATTTGCAAAACGGCTGAATAAGCAAAATGTCCTAATAGTTGATCGATTAACAAGGAAAGGACTAACGACTGAAAAGGAGAGTAGTCTAAAATTAACAGACACTTATTTTTCTGTGCGATGTTCGTTCCCTGCAAAGTTTGAACCCTTTGAGGGTGTTTTTTAGGAAAATATGATTTTGAGTCTATATAACGAAATACGTATTATTATTTTTTCATGTTCTCAAACATAATATCAAACCAGTGATTAACTAACAACTTGCTTAATTTTTTTTTGCTGTAGAAGTTGGAGGGTTATGTCACTTTTCAGTAAATTGGAGGTCAGTTTGTCCCAATAGGTTCAGATTGGGCAGCTAAAAAAATACGTTTCTGTTATTTTAGACTACTCTCTAACATATATCAAAATAAATCAAATCGGAGCCGGACAGTTGGGTACCTTTCCTTGTAAGTAGCAAAACATGCTGAGAGTAAATAAAATAAAAGAGAGTAAAAAACAATAGGCGTATCGCCAGATATTTATAGTCTCAGTTGCAACACGCCAACATTATCGAATGACAAGGAAATCACAGAGAATCTTTAATAGATAAATACTTTTTAAACGTCAAAATCTGAATACGAGTAGTAATTTAGTAGGTATAAAGTAACAGTACCGATCGTGCAACCAAGACGTATTGCTTACCAGGCCATTGTTCAAAAAAGTCAAGTTCAAAAGGTATATTAAACATCTACGACGTTTTGCGGACATAGTTATACAACCTAGTCCTTTTGACCTTAACCCATTTTAATAATACAGGGAATACAGGGTGTTTGGATATTGAATAAAATCCTTTTAAGAGGTTATAGTACAACTCATTTGCAACAATAAGTCATATAGTACTCTGTCCGAAAATTATTAGTTTCTGAGATATAAGCGAATTCAGTTTGCCGAATTTCATTGAAAAGAATTGTGTTAAAAATTGAATTTCAGTTATTTTGTGGTTTTTTTGGTTAAGATGTCAACTATTTTATTTAATGATAAATAATTCATGAAGTACTGCAAAATTTATGTAAATTAATAAATTTCGCATAAAAAATACTCAAAATCTATCAGTCCATTGCGAGACGGTGATTAAATAAAAAAAATCTAGGACACCCAGCCTAAAAAAGTACTAAAAAAACATCCTTGATTAATTAGCTTTCTAATGAGGCTACAGACTTTACAAAAAGAATCAAAGTCATTAAAATAATTACATGATATTTTCAAAGAAATTCAGCAATTTTGGATATAAAACAATTCAATAACGCTAATATCTCAGAAACTAATAATTTTCGGACAGGGTACTTACTATATGACGTTTTTTTGTTGAAAATGAGTTGTACTATAACCCATTAAAAGGAATGTATTCAATATTCAAACACCCTGTATTTTAATGTTGGTCTCTAGCACTTGATGTAGGTATTCAATGACTAATCTCACTTTTCTGACGTCGTCACACATGCAGATATTGTACGTGTATCAGTATATATGGCCATTAGTTATATGCCAAGTTGAAAATAGTACAGCCACCTTTATCTGAACCGTTAAGTTGAATTTTATAGTCGGCGTTCGCTCACAGGCAGCCTTCACTAACAAGCGGAGTGCAGTCAAAGGTGACCATTAATCAAGCGGGATAGTTCAGGAAAACTAGAGCTCAGCGCAAACATCGGTATTGCCATTAAAGCTACGGGAAAAAAGTAGTTTATATGTAAGGCTGATATACATTTAATAACACGAACAACTCTAAAATTTTAAGTAATCCCTTCCCAAAGTTGATAAAATAA
Source organism: Eudemis profundana (assembly GCA_947034925.1). Lineage (NCBI taxonomy): Eukaryota > Metazoa > Arthropoda > Insecta > Lepidoptera > Tortricidae > Eudemis > Eudemis profundana. The sequence continues at coordinate 38,471,763 of OX344794.1, forward strand.
TAGCCTTGTAGCAGGTGAACCGACAGATTGCGGTAGAGTCCATTATTGTCTCTCGGGCACGAAACCATAGCTACCTATTATAAAAGCAGCGTAGTGATTGAGTTGAGAGCCAATATCAAGCTTGTTTAGTTTTAATGAGTATGTGATCCCACGACAGCGTGCTGTCATTTTGATAAACGACTCGTCGATTCGTCTTCATGCGTGATTATTCTTTGTCACCATAAATTTAATAAAAGAACTTGGCACCCTTAAAACAGCTCCTTAAAATAAATATCAGCATAAGAAAATTGACGTGTTGTAGTATTGAAGGGAAGTATTTATGTTTTTTTTTTAATTTTATAAATACACGTAATGTGTCGATGAGGCTGTATTTTGGTAGTTGGAATATCGTTCCATGCACTAAACAACAGGTTGACGGAATATTAACCGAAGAGTTAGTATATGTGTAGACGTGTTAAAATTATGCCAGAGATATGCTCGGATCCAGAAGTTATTTATCGAAAACCATACAACATTTTAGTTACACTTGATAATTATGTTATTTGATCATAAAAAAAGAAACAAGAATTGGTTTTTTTTTATTTCTCTAATTGACTTCTTTTTTTTCATTGGAGTACTGTATTCCTGTCGGGATTCTAATTACACCTAAAATATTACAGATACCGTTATGTTACTTTATTGATTATGGAATTTAATAATAGTACTTTACACAAATAGGGTGGTAAAACAAAGAAAGGCCGAGATCGCAGATGTTTGCGGCCCGAGCTGCAAGCGAAGGACGTAAATATTCGATCGAGGGCTTTCTTTATTTTATTACCTTCCGTGTTGTGTACATCATTTTATGTCTACACTTGGCCAGAAAGCGGCTTTATCCGTACGCGTAGCGTGTAATCAAATATTGAAATACGAGTATAATTTGTGATCGAATTTAAAATTGTATATCGAATGGTATGCAAATATCGTGTCAGTATTGACAATGTATAACTTACATATTGTGTACCTTTTTCGAACGTACGGAAGAAATGATGTTGTAGAAATACGCAGCAACGTATTTTATACATACATCATGTCATTTTCGCTTCCGAGCAATTCCGGTGAAACCGATGTATGCCAAGTGGTTTCCTCGCAATAGCTGCACAGAGTTTTACGGGAAACATGACGGTTTATATTCGCCATAACTCTGTTTGCTGACCGTACAGACGTATCCAAGAGCTAATTTTGTTATCGTATTGAGTTTGAACCGTTACTGAAACTGGCAGCGAAATATTGACTGGAGACGGGAAGCAAAATTGAATTTTAGTTCATCGGGTTTTTCGTAGAACGTTTCTACCTACCACAAACGGAAGGATTAGCAGATTAGCAATCCGAATGGTTTTAATTTAGGTGATTTCGCATTTGTAATATATAAGTGAGGAAACCACTATACTGGACAGATGGTATTACAGATTTCAATGCAAATATGCCTATTATATACTTAATTGTTTCACTTCTTTTCCTGTAACAGTCCTTGTTTGTTTAAATTCAAATTCATAAAATATAATATATTTGTGTGTATTTAAAGTACTTAACTTAAAAAGTCCCTTAGTAAAGACTATATACGAGGGCTGATTGATAAGTATCCGGAATGAAGAGGAGAAAAAAGAGATATTTGAATAAATTTAATTTATTTTTCTACATATGTTCCTCCTAGCTCAATACACTTAGACCAACGCTTCTCCAGGGCCATTATTCCATTTTTATAAAAAAAAACTGCCAAGTCCTTCAAAATAGCCGTTAACCGCGTCAATCACTTCAGTGTTGGACGAAAATTTCTGCCCTCCTAGCCATTTTTTCAAATTTGGAAACAGATGGAAGTCGCAGGGGGCCAAATCTGGCGAATATGGCGGGTGGGGCAGTAATTCGAGGCGTAACTCTTTAAGTTTTGCCATCGCAACTTTTGCAGTGTGGCCCGGTGCATTATCGTGGTGGAACAATATTTTTTTCCTATTCAAGTGGGGTCTTTCTTGTTTCACTACGTCACTCAACTTTTGCAACAAGTTTGCATAGTATGGGCCATTTATTGTTTTCCCTTTTTCAAGGTAATCCACATAGATGACACCTCTAGCATCCCAAAATACGGTTGCCATAACCTTGCCTGCCGATAATGTCGTCTTCGCCTTCTTTGGTGCGGGTTCGCCGCTTTTAGTCCACTGTTTAGACTGCTCTTTGGTCTCCGGCGTGTAGTGGTGGATCCAGGTCTCATCAACTGTTATAAATCGACGAAGAAATTCATTGGGATTCCGTCTATAAAGTTCCAAACACTCCTTTGAAACATTCACTCTTTGTTTTTTTTGCTCGTCGTTCAAAAGCCGCGGCACCCATCTGGCACAAAGCTTTTTCATAAACAAATGCTCATGTAATATGTTCAAAACGCATTCAGATGAGATGTTCACAATTTGGGCTATCTCCCTGAGTTTGAATCGACGGTCTTCTAATACGATATTTTTTATTTTACTGACCATTTCTGGGGTAGTTACCTCATTTGGTCTTCCGCTACGGGGAGCGTCATTGCAACTCGTTCGTCCTCGTTTGAATTCTGCCACTCAAGAGTGGATAGTGCTAAATGAAGATGAAGAATTCCCTAACACACTATTCAATTTAGTTTGAATCTGGGTCGCAAATTTCCCTTTTAAAACATAAAACTTTATGACGGCACGAACCTCCGTTTTCTCCATTTTCATGAAAATTAAAACTGTCTCACTATAAAGCTGAATATTTTTTAAACAAACAATTATTATTTCCTAAAATTACATGTATTGAGATCGTAAAAGACTGCAAATGACGTTTCTAGTAAAATTTTGCTTTATTTCTTTTTTTTTTATTGTCGTTTCGGATTCTTTTCAACCAGCCCTCGTATTATATAGTCTTTACTAAGGGACTTTTTAAGTTAAGTACTTTACTCCAAAACTATGCTCGCCAGCGAAAATCATATTACATTGGCAAACCATTAAGAGATGGCAATTTCATTTCTGCCACTTTACCTCTACAATCTAGATCTTCATACAAAAAATTGAAAAAAATAAATTAAAATGCTTAAGAATTCACTTTACATAAATATACCTCTTTATTTTCACCACGAGATAGGCAATAGGAAAATATTCGCTGATAACAAAACGACACTTATTATGGTGTTTGAGAAGTATACTTATAGGGTGGAAAGTTTAATCGAACCGGTAAGGGATGTTTATCGAAATGCCTGATGTTATCGAAAGAGACCCCGAAAAATATTTACTAATTTAACGTTATTTCAATTGCCGATAGCTTAAAATGCACAGCACTCACTATGAAAGCGACATATGTATTATATATCCACGAAATTGGCGTAAAATAAGTTATCTATTAATTCTTTAACTAAAAATTTGGTTATTTCTCCGTTCGTTTTGCCATTCATGATCAAATCTAGACTAACTGAATATTTTCCGGTTTCTTGCATAAGAAAGCCTAAAAAAATGATTAAACAATATTTACAGGAAACTGTTATTATATTTACAAGTTATTTAGGTATTTATCTAATATTAAGTCTCCAAAGCATACGTTTTCATATTTCTTTTATGTTAAATTATAAATTAGTAATTATTTTACATGGTCGCTTTCGAAAATGCTGTAAGGGCATTTTTTAACTTTATGTAGAATTCTAGCTTATAATTTACTGAGTCCGTTAGTGTTGACCCTGCTCACGTCTCCCGTATCATCCTGCATAATAATCTTGTGTGAAGTATGACTTGGTCTCTAGTCTTAAGGAAGCGATTTTTTCCCTATACTTTCTATGAGACAAATTTTTAGGGTTCCGTACCCAAAGGGTGCCAACGGGACTCTATTAATAACACTTCGCTCCGTCTGTTCGTCTGCCGTAGGGCTGTATCTTTTGAACCGTTATAGGTAAAGATTGAAATTTTTATTCATTGTCTATTTCTTTTCCCACTATAACAACAAATATTACAATCAAAATAACATAAAAATTAAAGAAACATGTTATGTTAAACGTTTTTGTTCGATTTCAATAATGGGAATAAGGTAACGGCGCCTATTACCGTGGTATTTAGGTAGTTTTCAAATGATTCCAATAAATGATGGGTATGAGAGCTCCTTAACGCCCGTGATTATTTTTTTATTTTAGAGTGTCTATTAAACTTTCCGAATCGCAACTTTTTGAACTTATTTTATTTTATTATGTTTGACACAATAATTATTGAAACCAGAAAAGGAGAATCTTCTATTACCGTGGTAATGGATAGGATGTAATTCTATTACCGCGAATTTAGCTTCTAATACCGAGGGTACAAAAAGCAGCATTTTTTACCATCGGTAATAGTAAACTGATACACAATTCGGCACCCAATACCGAGGGTTAAATAATATTAATGATTTTGGTTCCGTTCATTATTATTATACCTACTTGTAAGTAAGTACATCAAGGTTTTTGGAAATCAAAACAAAATGTTATGTTATGATTTATTTTAAGAGAAGATTGAAATGTCACTCGGTAATAGGTCCTTCTGTTATATCTATCACCGACCCAAACAAATATTGAATGGGTCGCTAAAAGATTCCCATACATTCTATTACCGAGTGTCATGTGATCGTACCATCGGTAATAGACTTCATTTGGATTTTCGTCAAATCTAATTCCGAACCATAAGAATTTTTGTGTACAATTGCAATTTCATTACAAATCAAACATAGTTTGTATAAGCTTGCTATAAAACCAAAATCAAAAAGCTGGTATGTAAATATAGTTAATTATTACAATATATAAACGACATGACAAAATCAGGGTTTCCATAGAAACTATAGATGCAGTACTGAAGTTTTGGTTAAAAATTAAGGGTTTCTTCAATATATTCCATACCACGGAAATAGTTCTTTAATAGCGTCAATACTTCAAAATTTAAATATCTGTAAGAAAGCATGTAACCGTCAATATATAGAAAAGATAAAGCAAAAAGAATCAAATTACCATCTTACCTATTACCGTGGTATACCGCAGTATTAGTTTCCCCAACCAAAAATGGCGTCTATCACCGCTGTATTTTATTTTCCAATTTAAACGCATTTCCAGGCAAAATAAAATATAAAGTTCACGAACAAGTTATGCACAAAACTATAAACAACCATTAAATGTCATAGCATTTATTCAATAGTGGTAACTATTACCTAAAATAATAACTAAGGTTCGGGTACACTTATTTGTGACGTGACGCGTTAGTACGACGCAAGCTCTTTCTACGCCGCCGTCGCGGGAACTAACGAATAACGAGCTTGTTGTTACAATCACACACACTTGCATAAACAGATCCGTTAGTCAACTAAATAGGCTTCATTTTTGTAAAAATTAGTTTTAATGTAAAACGAACGGCTTGCTTATAAAACGCATGTTTTTAAATGCCGCGGTAATGGTCGACGATTTTGATACCCCCGGTAATAGGCGCGGTTACCTTATACTTTTTTACTAATGCTAACTTACATGCCAAGCGAGTATATTGTGTAGGCTGGCCAGCACAGGCTCGGAGGCAAAGGCGATGGTGTTGTGCCCCTCCTCTAATGTATGTATGATTTGCAGCATCTTCGGGTGGCGAAGCTTCTCCAGCAGCGCCACGCATGCGCGGATGCGGTCCAGCATGCTCTCCTTGCGCTTCGGCTTGTACAACTTCTCGGCTATCCTCTTGTCGAATATGAACACTGAGCATTCCTGAAACAAAAACGGTAGATGAGCATCTTTGGAATATGAACATATGAATCAGGAGCTAAACCTGATATATGAATTTTCGATCGAGCGAGTGCGATGCCGGGAAGTAGGATTTTCTCCGCGTAGTGGCGCGGAGGGACGTCATACTGCCGTCCTCAAACGCCGCTAATTTATATGAAACTTCATACAAACTAGCGGCCTTTTAGTTTGTGGACGGCAGCATAGTAATATTACACATATAGAGCGGAATAATTAGGAATCGCGCAGGTGAATTTAAAGGAGGAAAAGACTTTATGTGTGTGTTTTAAGGTTTCGTACCAAAATGGTAAAAAACGAGCCCTTATGGTGCGACTCTGTCTGTCTGTCCATCTGTCCGTCTGTAACAGCCAGATATGATATCTCAGAAATTTGGAATCATTTTAGAAATTGCTAACTCGAGCCTAATGGACATAATAAAAATCCCTTTTTGTACTTTTTTTTAAAGGGGGCGGAAATCGGAGCTCAAACATTTAAAGTAGTGCTTTTATAATCCAAGTGGAGTATCAAATGAAAGGGCTTAATTTGTAAATTACAACACCATTTTTTTCTTTATCATGTACATTTTGATATAGGACGACAAACGTTAAAAAAAATACCATTCTCCCTATTATCTTCCAAGTTACTGAGCAGAAAAATGTGTAATAATTACCAAATATTAATATCATCTTAAAATAATACAGGAAAAATATAACGGTTTTCCTTACTTCCATAGTTTTTTTATAAATTCGCAAAAATCGTAACACAACCTTATTTGCTGCTACTAAAATAACCACAGCTATGTCACTGTATGGAAACAAGAGTTTTACAACAGCAAAATTAAGTTCGTCCCACCATACAATATATCTTGAACTATTCACGTATCTACTTACGCGGGTTGGTACGGACCAACCCGTAAGTTACGGGTTGGTCCGTACCAACCCGTAAGTAGGCCCTTGGTGCGCGAGTCCGACTCGCACTTAACCGGTTTTTTTTATGGTACTTGTACTTTGAGTGCAAGAGTTCTCTCCGTACTGGACTCTATCTGCCCAGCGGTATTTTATGCACTAGTTAAAGAAATAGCTCTTGAGAACTAGGGCGTTTTTTCTACAACAAAAAATCTCAGAATATAGACTTTTGGGGCTTTTCTATCTCAGAATCCTTTCTACTTTCGAACCCCATACAAGAAAAATTGTGTCCCAAAAGGGTTTGGCCGGGTATAGGCCGGGTAAGTTTGGTGAAACTGCCCTTAGCAAAGAAAAATGATTTTCGCTTTGCCGGATTATTTGCCTTAATGAATGTATGTGCTTTCACTAAATTTTAACCCTGAAATGCTTCTGGTTTTTGAGAAAATCGCATAAAAGGAAAAAGCATTTATTTATTTTTTGCCAAACTACTGATTCGATTTCTTTGTAATTTGGGAATGTTGTATATATGTATAGTTAAGGTTGTTTTCTGAAAAAAATATGACATGTTTATCTTTTGAAAAAAAAATCGTTAATATCAGACCTGAAAATTTAAAAAAAAAATGCTTGCGTGATGGCGACAGTGACCAAATTTAGTTATTTTAAGCATAATTGAATAATGTTTTGGGTACCATATATTTTTTTCTCAAAAAAAAACTTTGATCCAAGTTTTGGTCGGTGGGAAAAAATTTAATTAGTATCATTCCATATAGCCGAAGAGGTAGCTACGGAAATAGGTACGCGATTTATAGAGCAACAAAATTCCTCTAGTTAGCATGCCATACTGCCATTATTAATTGATTCAGGCACCTGCCAGCTATTCAGCCGTGGGGGAGGGAGTGGTTACACAAAGGGGTTGTGGAAGCAATTGAAGGTGTGCAATGTATAGAGCTCTGGGTTTGGTGTGAAAATCCAAACTGTGTAACGCATACCCTCTAATTATGTTAGTTATGATCCAAAATGCCCCCAAACCAAAAATCAGTTCATTCTGTGAACGGGAACTCGTGCTACCTGTGTAACCGGCTATACCTTTTCCATTCCGGATCGTCTCGTTTTTGTAATTAACATATTTTTATTCCTAGGACATGATGCAATGGAAACTTATTTCCCCTTACAAAACTTTGGTCCAAAATGTTCGTTCATTAGGTTCGAAAGGACAAAGGTTTCTGAGTAAGAAATACCCAAAAGTACCTATATTCTAAAAAAACCAACACATAATTTTTTTTGAAAAACGCTCATTAACAAGCCGAGGTTAAATTCAAAGCTTTAAAACTTAAAGCAGCCGCGTGGGATTGAGTAGACCATAATTGAATCTTAAATAGGTAATTCTGAGATAGCAGGGTTCCCGTCTAAAAACATAATTGTTTCATGGTAAATTGTGTTAAATAACATTTACATTGACGACACTTCAACATTTGTAAAGTATTTCGAAAATATAAATTATTGATGTATCAAAATAGTTTAGCGATCATTTCCTACCAACTTTCAAGAAATTCATAAAAAAGTGTAAACCGAAACCGTGGCGTCAATACGATACCTGAAATTGCGAAGACAGTCGACCCCTTGAAGTTAAGTGAAAGCTGTCTAAAAATACTTTTTCATCACACTTGCCATTTTCGAAAATGGTGTTGTTACACGTAGGTTTTGCGGGCCGTAAATGACCTATTACGAACTAGGGCGTAATGGTTTTCTTTTTAAATTTGAAACGCTGGTTCTGTTTTACTCTTATTTGTCATGTTCAAAGGAAACGTCAACATACTTTTTTAACTTTTATCACTGAAATATTTATTTAAAGAGAACTGTTATTGCAAATACATGTAAACACATATTTCTGTAACATTAATTAAATGTTTAAATAGTGTATTTCAGTATTTTGCAAATATAAAATCAACCATTTTAAGTCTTTACCGCTATGGTTTCCGAACGAGACTTGATATTCGCATTGTCTATGGATGCATATCGTCGGCCGTAGGCTGAATTAAGGTAAGGGACAAAACGCACAAAATGAGTTGAATATACAGTTTTGTTCAGAATTTTACGCTCTTTCGAATGATATTTATGAAAAAATTCTAGCTTGAAAAAAATGACCCTTACACTACTGATTTTCTTGGGTCCAAAATCGAATCTGTCCCACAAAAACAATGTATCTGAAAAAAATTATAATATAGTAACCTAAAATGGTGTAATTGCTGCCACCAAACCACTTTGAATAAAGTAAAGGTCTTCGCAATCAAGGAATTACCCTTACATGGTATATTTTTGAAGAAAACTTTATGACACTAGCTTTACCCTAATGCCTTTTTCGTCTCATAAGTCAATAATACCCATACCTTAAAATGTGTGCACGAGTTTTGAAATAAATAATCCTTACCCCATTTTACATTATTATATTTTGAACAGTGTGTCCCTTACACTAATTTGATTCGATTTATATTTAGATTCCGTGCACATTTGCCATCCCTTTTTATCCTACATTGTCGCTCTGTGTGCGAAAGAGAGGACGCTACAGTTGCGTGCGGGCATCTAAAAAAAATCTGTCGTTTGGTTGGGATTTTGTTCGTGATTTTGACAATTATTCCCTAAGTGATAAATATGGACAAACAAAAAAATTTTAACGGGCTGCTCCGACGCAGACAGCAATTACTACACTTAGTAAATAACATACTAAAAAAAGATTTGTAACTGTAATTTCGAATCCAGCGTTATTTAAAATGTATTATGTAACAATACTAACTTAAACTTATTATTTAACGCGAAAAATATATATAAAATATATATTTACACGCGGAATTGTGAATAAAAAAGTGAAAATGAGCAAAGTGGATCATGTGTCACGATTCAAAAGCCATCTCATCATCATTTCAACTCGTAGACATCTACAGCAAAGCAGGGGTCTCCCCTAAAGACTTTTACAACAAATAGTCATAGGCTTTTGTCCCTATCGACTCCCGGCGATCAGGCCATCAGACCATCTTTCTGGCCCGTCAGACCCACACCGCGTCTTCCAGTTTGTGGTCTCCATTCATAAACCTTTATACCCCATCGGCCATCGGTTGAAGTGGCAATGAGTTTTGGGTGTATAGTTCGAAAACCAAAAAGCCAGAAAAATGCTTTGATAAAAAACTCGATGTCTCTAAGTATTTCCTAATTTCTGAGGAGGAGGAGGTTTAGCCTTTAGTGAGAGGTCACGTCACGATTCTATTTTGTACATCATCACTGCCAAAGACCTTGTTGCGGTATTTAGAGAATTGCTAAGATTAACTTACCTAAATTCTCCAGACGATATCCAAACAGTTAGATTTTGCGATTAACCTAAGGTTGGATATTAGGTTTTAAAAAATAAGCTTCTTTTTGCACTTACTGAAGGTTTATCGTTCTAGAGTTAGTGACCAACGTCAAGGTACCCTACGGTACTCAGACCTGTGGCAGTATCTCTGGACTAAAGTGCTCAGGAGCTCAGTTAATTTAAATTAATATCCAAATACCGAGAAAAAGCTCGATCAAAAGTACATGTCCAATTCCAATTCACCTTCAGAAAGGTGTAAGAAGACGTCATTTCCCTGAAACTATTTACCGTAGTGTCGGAGGAATTCTCCAAGCATTTAGACTGGGATCGTTCATTCCAGTTTCTTTAGATTTAACTTCGAAAAAGAGTTTATTCGAAGCAGTCAACTTGCCATCGCCGTCGAAATCCCGCAGCGTCTCCAGAGTAAAGCACGGATTTCACTGGTAGGGTCAAAGTAGCAACGTCCTACAGAGAAAGCAATGCTCAGAATGTTTTTACGTGATCGAATCAGAAATTAGAAAACCCATAGAAGAAGCCAGTTCCTATGGCTTTCAGAGTAAATAAGATGAGGTGGCAAATAGCTTAAAGAAATGATGGCCGATGAGATGGAAAAGTTCTCAAATGGAGATCATGAACCTGAAGACGTAGCGTGGGTCTGCCCCCATACCAGAAAATCTATAACAGGTACCTAAAGCACGAGACTGTTCGTTGCAGAATTTTTGATGGTAGACCTATACGAATTAATGAATGTCTCCGTATATGTTACTCAATTAGCCTTTCTCATGTTTTGTACTTCTAAAATCTTGCACGAGGATCACAAGAAAACATTATCCCAAAAATAAATAAGATAAAACGTCATTTTGACCAAATATTTTTCTATAAACTGACAGAACAAAGCGTTAAATAGCGTTAGATTTCTTTATTAATACGAAAATGAGCTTCAACAATAAAATCTTATTCAAGCCGACTTTACGCCGATCGGATGACCTGCGGCGGCCGCGTAGCTAAAAATGCGGCGGCGGCGCGGCGCACACGTCTAGTTGAAATCAACTTTTACAGTTTGTAAGGGACACACAAAAAATACACACACAGTTCAATACATTTTCATAGCTGTTACATGAATGTTTATAACTATTTCCAATCTAAAAATACGTCTTACGTCAAAAGTTGTACTTAATTCTTTTTCAACGATCCCTTTACTCTATTTTTCTTCCATACATTATTTCAACGAATTCCTTACGCTATTTTTTTTATCAATATATTGGAGACAACCTATAGGCCAATTTACGGTAAGAGACGAGACTACAAAGTACTTGGTAATCTTGGTATGTAAAGGACATTACGAACGAAATACGTTAGTGTAAGGGACGTCTATTTTCTATAATAACTAAATTATTTAAATAAACACTGCACAGGGAGATAGAACACTTAAATATAAGATTACGTGTGAAATCAAACCCAAAAAAGGTTAATTACAATAAAAGTTATGTACGATTTAGTCCGAAAAAAAACTTTGTCGGCCTCTCCTGAAAAATCGTATTTTGTCCCTTACCTTAATTCAGCATACGGCCGACGATATGTCACCAATGTCACTGCCAGTTTTACAATTTTATATAGGTAAGGTAAGGTTATTTTAATCAGATTTCCTCACAAGTGTGATGAAAAACATTGTGTGTGCCACGGGCGGTAAAGGAATTACAAACTCGTGTTATTAAAGCCCTCGGCTTCGCCTCGGCCTTGTAACAAACACTCGTTTGTAATTCCTTACTTACCGCCCTTTATCAGAGTAGGTAATCAGTTATTAGACGTTTATTGAATACCGGGAACCCTTCGCTAGCGAATTTAGCCAACAACGATCAACATTCTTCAAGTGCCGTGCCTTTGAGTTTAATTTAAAATATCTGACATGATTTTTGAAGCATTTTCTTTACAAAACTTTACTTTCTAGAATTGGGAAGTATTTTTTAACGTTTTTATTAGAAAACTGAGAATGTATAGGTAATACGTACGAGTAGATATGTTTTATTGTACGTGTGTAGGAATGATGTTTTAATTGTAGCAAAGTGTCCCAAAAATTCGTTTCCATCTAATTAAATCAAAAAGCGCAAGCTTACTTAACTTGAAAATGATTTCCATGTCTGAATAACTCGCATGCTTGTAGCTGGGTAGTTCTCTGCGATTTTATACCGTTTTGCTTGCTTCATTACCATCGCCACTATTATTGGCCGTTTTATAAAAGCAATCAGGATCATTATGATAAAAATAGCAGAGGCACGCGACTTCTACAAGATAACCGAAAACGACCCCATAGTTTATAGGGAGCTCATCCATAATGTGGCGATGGTAATGATGTGATTGGTGCGACCGTTTAGACCCAGCTATATACCTATTACCTATACAGGGTGGGAGGGACTATACCGACATACTCCAGCCATGGCAGCCTGGTGGTGTGACGAGTAAATAATGTTATATCAACATGGGTCGAATATTGTCATTTTACATTAATAGTCTTATGGAACAAAATAAATCAGTAAATTCAGCCCCTCGTTATGAACATGTCCTTACTGGAGGAAAAGTTATCAAAAAGAAAAAAAAAGCTAAAATAGAAACGAAAGGTCAATTTTTTGGCCTCGTAGTCGCTTACCATCAAATACTGCGAGGGTTAATTGCTGTTTAGTTAAAGGATTTAAAAAAAATAGTAAAACTATCTTAGTCACTTTTATTAGGGCTTGTTACACACTTGGGAGTTTTCATCTAAAAAATAATGAATATCTCTGAAAGTAAGCGTTTTTCGACTAAACATCACATAACTTTTTTTACTCCTAATAGTTGTTAGAATCCATAGTTAAAGTTTGTCGGGTTACTCGTACCCACGGTGTATATACTTTTTCGATATTTAATTTATGCCACACCTGGCCATAAAGTGACTTTTTCCGCACGCTGCGCGTATGGAAAAAGCGGCTTTCTGGCCAAGTGTAAATATAAAATGATGTACACAACACGGGAGGTAATAAAGAAAGCCCTCGATCGCATATTTACGTCCCTCGCTTTCAGCTCGGGCTGCAAACTTCTGCGATCTCGGCCTTTCTTTGTATTACCACCCTAGTTATGTAATGTACTATATCTATATCTTATGTACAGGCAATGAGTAATATTTTCAGCTTCCGACCGTTCTAGTAATATTTTAAAACAGGCCAAGTGAGAGTCGGATTCGCACTCGATGGGGTCAGTACCACCGTCGAGCAAAAAGACGCCAAAAATACACTTTTCTTGTATCTCCCTCATTTAATTTAATTCTTTATTTAATTTTCATTTTATAGATAAATAGTAATACACATTTTGTGAAAATTTCAAGTCTCTACCTATTTATTACGGTTCGAATATGACAGACCGACAGAAACATATTGTATGGGGACCCCCTTCTCTTTTTCATGTTATTTTGTTTTTATTATTTTTTGTTATAGCGGTAATAGAAATACACATTCTGTGAAAATTTCAAGTCTCCACCTATTACGGTTCAAAAGATAGAGCCCTGTGACAGACGGACAACGGAGGCTGAGTAATAGGGTTCCGTCAGCAGTCTTTAGGTACAGAACTTTAAAAAATTAAAGTCGCCATGTTTTACGTGATAGCTAAACATGAATATTTTGTTATTTTATTCTGATTGATGCCCTGGCAGTGCACAAGCTGTGTAAGCTTATAACACTCATTTAAGCATTATAAGGGCAGTACAAAAGCTTGTACGCTCTTATAATACTTGTCTGATACTCAGTATTCACCAAGGAATACTGAACATACGGTAAAGTTTTGAAACCATCAAAGTTATACACCTAATGCTAACAGCGGAATGTAATGGGAAAATTATCAAACCGCTTGGTAAAACCTTTTTTCTACTAATATTTACCTGTGGCGTGGCATAGCACTTATTCGTGAGTAAGCCGAAGCAACATTGGCCAACATTTTCTTTAAGTAATTCGCATTTGATTTACTTCGTTCAATATTTTATAATATAAACTGTTTTCCTTATCTAAGGTCTATACTTATGGCGTGGGTGCAAAACCACGGGTACATCGCAAGGTAAGCGCTGCGTAGGGTTCATCACACTTACCTCGGGCAGGTGTGACTCAAAGTCAAAGTCAATCATTTATTTTTTTAAAGCGGGTTTCAAAACAGGTGTTACAGGCTAAGCCTTGGAAGAAGTTCTTCATTTTTTGCCCTTTGAGGCGTACAAAATGTTTAAGAGTGTTTTAATTTACACTTTACATGCCTAAATTTAAAATGAGGTATATAGGTAACAAGGTTATTAACGTCATTAAATTATTATTCTATTAAATTATGCAGAAAAATTATAAATTATTCAGAGTTTGAGAATGAAAACTTATAATGTTTATGATAGCTTATTAAGTACGGATCATATAAATTTTGCATCATTCAAATATTTACATCATAATAACATTTATCTTTTAAGATTTTACGTATCGTCTTAGAAATTTGTTGTTGGTAGTATTTGGATTGAGTCTGGCAACTTATTGAACAATTTGCTTGCCGTGGTAAAAATACGTAATACTAATACTTATTCTGCACCTCGGGTTTGGCCCCGAGCCGACAGGACCTAGGGCTGGTCCAGAAATCATGTGATCAAATTTGGCCTATTTTTGACTCCCACCCCCTCCCCCTTGGTGATATTTGGTGATTGTAACGCCCCCCCTCCATCCAAGATAATTTTTTGTAAGTATTATGAGCCAGGTACCATTAGACGCTGAGCAAGTCGTACCTATAATTGTTTTAAAGTTGATAAATTATATTTGGGTAAAAATACGCTTACAAAATATTGTTGAGTAATTTCATTGTTTTTGGCTTTCCCGTTGTGTAAAAAAATTACACGTGATGTCTTCTCGGACCCCCCCTCCCCCATCGTGATCAATCGTGATATTTTTCTGACCCCCTCCCCCCCATAGACGATCACATGATTTCTGGACGAGCCCCTACCTAGTGCTTACAATGAGTATTCAACGCTTAGGCTAAACAGACAGACACGTCGCCCTCACGACTCGTACATCCAAGTGTTTGAAAGTTAGACAGAGCTGAGCCTCTTAACTTTGAATAAACTGTAACTACGGTTTAGTCAATATTTTGTGTCTAAATCTACTTACGAATATACATTATTGTATCAAGCTTTGTTATACCTACGTTGCGCCGTGTTAAAACTAGATTGCTTTCCGAGCTCAAAAGGGCTATTACTTGCAAATAAACAAGGGACAACTAGAAGGAATTTCTTGTTTCCTGCCAATTTAGGAGTGTTATAATATAATTAAGGCTACCTTGGGGAGGTTGGCATTTTTTATTTTACAAATAAGCTATACTTAAATCAACATAATTAATCTTCCAGGCATCATTATCCTGAAAACATATCTGGGTTATTCTTCAGAAATATGTCTGCGGTCACCTTATTCCTCTGGCTTTTTTTCATACTAAATGTATGGAGACAAAGGAATAAGACGCAGACATACTTCTGAAGAATAACCCATTTGGTAAAATAACGTAACAACATAACACCAGCTGCATGGATTTATAACATCAGGGTTAGAAACCCGGGATCGCTAACTTCGTAGGCGGTGTCACCCCCACTAAGCTAAATGTGTCGTCTTATAATGATTATTGATTTCATTGGTAGGGTAATAAATGTTCATTAAATATTGCACCTAGTCCGACCCTCCTTCTAAAAGGGGACCGAGACGTGCGACCTGGTTCGACCCCAGGCACCCCCCCCCCCCCCCAAGGTGGCACGGCCAGCGACCTGGTTCGACCCTAGGGAACGCCACGGCCCTCACCTGGTACGACTTTTGCAACACCCAATAAGGGTTGCAAGTTTGTCAGGCTTCAAAAAAAAAGCATATTTAAAGCTATTGTGTGACAAAACTAAACTAGACCAATCAAAAACAATCTGGTGACTACTTATAGTGAATGCTCAACTTTCACCCCCAAAACCCCATGTGGAGAGCATTACATTTCAAGAAATAAACTCTACGCCTTTATTCATTATATAGAGTGTTATGTAATGAATAACCTGTGAACTGGTGATATAGATAGATAGAATAGATAAAGCTAATATAGATTTAGTAAAGGTGTCATAATTTTTTAGATATTTTTATTTATAATTTTTTGTCAAAATAATCTTGAATAAATGCGCTATCGGCCGTACAAAAGCACTTAAGTGCAGATGTTGTAATTTTTTTAATAATTTTACTCAAACTTGAGAATGGATTATTTTTTGAAACTTTAGTCGAACTTTAACCGCGTGTGGTGTAAAAAAAATACATGGACACTGGCGTGCCCATTAGCTGAAAATAGGTCTATTTAATTAAGGACATAAAAAAATCTTATACCTTTCTTACTTTTTTAAAGAATCGAAATGGGAAGTTAAAAGTAGGGCTATTATTTATATCAAATGAGAGGGATGAATTTACACATTCATACATGAACACTGGCGTGCCCATTAGCTGAAAAACATGTCTATTTAAAAAGGACATAAAAAAATCTTATACCTTTCTTACTTTTTTTAAAGGACCGAAATGGGAAGTTAAAAGTAGGGCTATTACTTATATCAAATGAGATGGATGAATTTACACATTCCAAAACCGTTCTTATTTTTTTCTGTTCTACGTGATATCTGAATCTTAATGTGTATTTTAAGCTTTTAACCTCTGCTAATTTAATTCGACGAGCAAATTTTAAAGTTGTATGTAAGCTCCAGGAACTGAAATAATTTATACTACTTATTCTTAAAATAGTATTTTATGCAACAGTTGTATAAGTGGGTTCAAAAAATGCGAATTGCGTGAGTTGCGATACGAGCCGCGAATGCGGCGAGTATCGCAAATAGACACGCAATGAGCGTTTTTTGACTTAATTATACAACGTTGCATACAATACTTTTTCTACGACGAGGTTTTAAATTATAAAATACAAAATTAATCATAACCTGGAAACAAGGCAAATATGACGTTTGACTGACAGTATGTGTCTATGGTAAACTTTTTTTTTTTAATTTAAAATATTCTTAAATTAAAAATACTTTTTTTATGTTGGCATAAATGAATTTAGTTCGGAAAGTTTTGTTTTTCTTAAAAACCGTAGGAATTTAATTGTTTGTTAAGTTGGTAGTTGTGCATTTTTACCGTAAAGTTAAAATTGAGCGCTTAATCCTGGACCTAAGTTTAACCTAGATTTAGAAGTCTGTGGCTGCTAGCAATAACGTAAAGTGACTATAACGACACTAGTGTTGTTATGGGGAATAGAGTATAGACTTCTCTGAACTCATATTATGTATGTTCTTATATTAGTGTTCGTGACCAAGTAAAAGACAGATAACAGTAACAGTACAGGAGTAGAAAAATAAATAAATATATGTGATATGTGTGAATTTTAGAAAAATAATGTAGGTAACTATACAAATAAATTTTAAACCTAATCAACTTTTTGCAAACTCTTTTTACGAGCACAATACAAATGCAGGAAGTCTTAAGAGACACAGGACACAAGTATTTCGTTGTGTGTGCACAAGTAATCTTTGTAATTAACCAAGAAAATGGCGACCGCATAACTATTCAAGATGTACCGGGTCCAGCACAAAACACTAGTAAGACTAGTATGATAAAAAACGTCAACCAGGTCAAGATATTTCTTCCGTCAATTTTCCCGAGCTAGTTTATGGTCCTCCTTCTTGTATGCAAGCCATTAATGGGTTAGACTACTTAATACTGCACAAATTGCTATTGACGTACCCCGCCCGCATTTGAAATTAAAGAGTGCTCCATATAAAGGTTATTGCAGCACTGCGGTTACTAGAGCCATCAACACTAACAATGAAACATAATAAGCAAATAGCTTCTAGTGGGGTGCGTTTCACTCTATAGAACAACACTTAATATATTTTCAACCCATATAACGATCAAATTACGTAACTAGTCAAATGATATAACAACTTTTCATAGAATCGACATTTGTGATATTATGTATTTATTTATTAGAAACACCTGTAGTAGAATATAATTTACTATAACGGACATTTGATATAATGGATTATAGATATAATACTATTTTCTTAGAATAATCAAATTATAAAAAAATAAAATAAAAATAAAAAATAAAAATGATTTATTAATTAACATGAAAACTTAACAATATTCAGGTTGGTGTCTCTTTTTAAGTATAAAAACAAAATAAGTAAAACAAAATAAAATAATATATTATAATAACAAAATAATATTATATATTGGGTTATATAAGAACAAAATGTATTATCCATACAATTAGAAATAATACTAGGCGGATATAGCCTTTGGACATAATATTAATTAAGTATAACGATAAACTAATAACGTTTAGCAGTAACGAACTGCTGCAAATCGAAAAAAGAGGGGTCGGGGGGCGGAGCCTTCCAGGAAGGGGGCTCGGGGGGCGAAGCCCTCCGCAATAAAGAAAAACCCCCAAACCATCACTACTTTAATATGGATAGGTTCGTTAGTCACCTTCGTTCCTCAGCGCGGAAATAGAAGCCGCGCGTGGCGGGGCTTCGTCGACTTGCTTACAGGCCTCTGCACAAGGTATTTCTATTTATTCTTACAAGGGGGGGATGGGGGGCGAAGCCACCCAGGAGGGGGGCTCGGGGGGCGAAGCCCTCCGCAATAAAGAAAACCCCCAAACCACCACTACTTTAATATGGATAGGTTCGTCAGTCACTTTGCGTTCCTCATCGCGGAAATAGAAGCCGCGCGTAGCGGGGCTTCGTCGACTTGCTTACAGGCTTCTGCACAAGGTATTTCTATTTATTCTTATAAAAGGCTGAGGTTGATTTTTCTAATTCTAGTAAATGATGAGTATACTAAGTACTATAATACTAAATGTGAACAGATGTATATAATAAATAATCTATATATGAATATATATGAATCTATCTATATATGGTTCTAGTAAAGGGAAATATTATATTAATTGTTATTCTATCCAAAGTTTATTCTATTTCTTGATCAGTTCTACACATTGAAATTACGTGATATGTTGTTCTATACTGTGAACTCCATTTAATATTGTCTTCGGTTTCCGCGATTATCACTCATAGTAATAAAACAACTTAAACGGATTAAATCGCGTATATTACTACATTTAAAACGAACGGGACTTAAAATGTAGTAATATACGCGATTTAATCCGTTTAAGTTGTTTTATTGTTATACCATTTGTTGTTCGATAGATCATTAGACACCCCTTCTAGTGCCATATTGTTTATTATACACATAGGTATTCCAATATGTAGCAGGGAATTGCACTGTTTCCTGGAAGCAATTAAGCGATTGTGAAAACACCGCAATCCAAGCAAAAGGAAAGAAAATTATAAATAGAAGGTACCAATAGAATAGAAAGATGAAATTCTTTATAGATACAAATATAAAATAAGGTTAGACTGTTATATTACGTTGCGTTATATACCTTTGAGCATCAGTCAATGCATACAAAAAATAATCGGCTTATTTTATTCCAATGTGAAACATGATTGGAAACCTACTTTATAATTTATATTGGCAGTTTTACCAGTTTTACTGTGAGTGTTACTTTGGTTAGAGTGCGTTTGCCGAGTTCCGTGTCATCGCACAAGTGATTAAAACAGTCAACCCTTTCATCTACTATTGTGGAGAACCGTTTGTTGTAGGGCCCGAAGGGACATAAGCGGGGGCTTATGGTCGCGCGGTCGGCGGTCGCTTGATTTGAAATACAACTGCCACCATCAGTGTTTTAACTTCATACAACCGTCGGATTCCGGGAACGATGAGACAGATCTCGTTTAAAACCCTTGACATTTCGTAATATAACGTAATACAACAGTAACATTTAAAATTAATGCGCGAAATCGTAATTACTGATAAGTACTGAAACTTAGTTCTCATAGGGAAATGTCGCGGAATTATGACTTCCACGATCACAAGTCAACTGCAAACTTGTACTTTAATATATGAGAAATAAGTTTAAATTTTTATGGTAGCGGTACATGCGGTAGGTATCTACGCTAGAAGCCGTATTTAAATGTGCATTAACGTAGCAAAATAGGAAGCAGGAAAAAGATGAGCGGAGTATGTAATAGTACTTTTTGATATACATTAGTGCGGAAAGTCTAAGTATGCCGCTATAACAATGTAGGTAAAAGTAAAATTAAAGGGGGTCCCCATACAAGAATCGTGTTATTTGGCGTTTTTTGCTCGACGTCGGTACGGAACCCTTCCTGTGCGAATTTGACTCGTACTTGGCCGGTTTTACTTAATAAATTTGCGAAAAACATGTCGATGAAACAAAAAACATGGCACCAGTTGCCACCATTCAGCCAAATCAAAAGAAATTATTTTGGGAAGAAACATACAGTCATATGATAATTTGATTAGATTTAAACATGAAAAATTTTAAAACAAAAAATAAAAACCGACTTCCAGAATCTTAAACTAAAAAGCAGAAAATAATATATTAATTACCCCAAAGACATGGATAATCAACGATTCATATATACATTACATATACAGATATTTATAGTTTTAAACCTATTATTTTTGAAGTTGACAAAGAGCCAAAAATTCCATAACTATTTATGAACGTTCTATTATTTATTTTTAGCATTCCTCAAATACTTTTTAGAAAATAGTCTTTTATGTACAAACACAATGTTTCTGCAATTTTATTATATTATGAACTGAATAGATTAAATCTAAACGTCATATTGTTTAATATATACTTAAACATACTTCAGATATGCCACGTTTACTTATTAGCGCTTTATACTGGGTACCAAAGGTACCAATAGATGATTATTAGAAGAAGCCCGTATCTTCGTTCACAAAGGTGAAAAATTAAAATGTAATTCTCACTTTTGGAATCTACAAACTAAGCCCTTTCATTTGATACCCCACTTGATACAATAGCACAACTTTCAATTTTTTACATCCCGTTTCGGCTCCCTTAAAAAAAAGTAAAAAAGGTACAAGAATTGTTGTAAACTGTCCAATAGGCTCTGGTTAGCAAAGTTTGACACTATTCCAAACTTCAAATCGATAGCAGCAGTAGTTCCTGAGATATCTGGCTGTGACAGATGGACAGACAGACGGACGATAGGGGTTCCTTTTTACCATTTTGCTACGGAACCCTTAGGTTGGCTTGGCAAACAGCTTGTTACCAAAGCTTATGAATAAATGGTGCTTCCGTAGGTACTAATTTATAAAAGCAACTAGCTGTCTCGGCGAACTTCGTTCCGCCTGGGAATCAATTAATGTTGTTTTACCTTATAAACTTAATTAAATTTAACAGCAATTTCAATGCTGAATTAGGCTTTCAGCATGCTTCTAAATTCGTTCAGCAAATCCTATTTTAATTAAAACGCGGTCATAGCGCCATCTACCGGATAAATTGTATTTTCAAACCTTCCAAGTACTCACTCAAATCGGTCCAGCCGTTTAAGAGTTAGGTGACAAACACACGTACAGAAGAATTATATATAACTATAGAGAAGAACATGTGTAATTTTTTTGCGAGAAAGAGTTCTCGCGAATCGCCCACAGTAACACCAATACACCAACACAGCGCGGTTTTGCATTTCTAATGAAGTTATTATACTGCTTAACGTAACCTCCATTACGCCATGTACTCAGCTAGCAGAGCCGACACTTCCGCAATCAATTTGTTTGTCACTCAACACTCAAACCATTTAAGGACCTGTTAATTTTTTATCGGACAGTAAAATTGAGTTTTATTAACGCATCAAATACGAAAATGACGAAACAATACGTACTCAATTTGAAACTTTTACCGGATTTAAAAAGGACCGTGTTGTTTGATTTTAAGAGGTAGGTTTATAGAGGTAGGTAGTTTAAGAGGTAGGCGATTTTGCCGCGCGTATTTCGTAATAGATATTTGATGAAGGTTTAAAATAAGCCCTTAACATACTGATTGCGCCTAAGCTAGGGAAATTGTAACCTTAATGTTTCATTGGCACAGGCAGGGCATATCGAGTGTATTAATGTGTTAACTAAATAAGACCTTTCTGCTCTCTGTTTTCTCGGACTCTACGGTTATGGTTACGATTATGATCCTACTTTTCACCTTTATTGCAATATACATATATACGAATAGAAATATGTAATACGAGAACAAATCGTGTTAGTAAAAAAATATCTTCATATCCAAATACTGCACCAAAAATAAGTTCTGTATTATTTGGAAAATCATGTCATGATTCATGATCAATGTAACGTTTAGTGACTAATACGCTCAATGAAATATATCGGGTGTGGCCTGTAATAGAAGCAAATAATTAAAACGTACATTTTACTCCTCAAACAATAAAACTTTTGTTCAATAACTTTTAAAAAATATGCAGTCTTTAGATGTTTACTTTTTCATACAAATGACTTAGGTAGTATTTTTAATGTACATTAATATCAGTCGTCGCTTGTCACGCTACAAACATAAAATTATTATTTATTATGTGACAAATACGCGAAATAACCTACCTATCGCATAGTGACGACCAGACCTCGGAATTTAGGGGGCAAACGCCTGACAGGTACTAGAGATAGACGATTTTTTTATCGACATTTATGGATATCGATATTTTTGTTTTCGATTTTTTCTTCCCATATGTTCTACAATTAAATATTCTTTGCAATACACTGAGATGATTCCTATAAAAAAAACTTTATATTTTTCATTTTTATGGAATTGTAGCATTCGTCAATGTTATAAACAAAACATAATTTAGACGGATCAAACAAAAATCAAATCATATTATTATTAAATTTCATATTATTATCCCAACGATCTATGATCCTTTACACCTTTCGTGGTTGGGGGCAGAATGAGAAAAACATCAAACTTAGTACCTACATCAATAATCTACCGACAGAATAGACACCGTAAAACTGTGACTTCCGTTAGTTTATAATCTCGCGCGTTAGATTTAACAGTCGTTTACAATCTTACGGTGACATATACATGCCAGAATGGCCTAATATGTAAAGATAGAGCCAGAAGGACTTAAATTACCCCCCTAACTTTAGAAACAATCAGTGCTTAAACAAATTGATGTGTGTCCCTATGAACTATAAAGTATGTCTGAGTTCTACGAGTCTGAGATCTGATATGTTTAACAAAGACTGTGTTATGTAGATATAATTTTTTATGTTATCTTAGTGTAGTGTTTTACTAGTGTAAGCATTTTGTTATGTTGCTACGCCCAGTGGTTTTTTTTTTATTCGCCCCGGTCCAAGACGACCTGGGCGATATCTCACCTTGGGCTAGGAGCCTCTCTCTCTCCTAGCTGAGGTCAAGTTGTCCCCATACATCGACATAGGTCGCGGTTAGTTTAGCAACTGACAAAATAAGTTTTTATTACCATTTTTGTGTATTTCTAAAAAAAATGATGCAAGTTAGGAAAACCGTTATATTTTTCCTGTAATATTTAGGATGATGAACTTTTTTTGCCTTAAATCAAAAACTACAAGTTTAAGAAATATAAAAACAGTTTTGGAATCTACAAATTAAGCCCTTTTTATTTGATATCCCACTTGATATAATAGCCCTACTTTTAATTTACAACATCCCATTTCAGCCCACTTTAAAAAAAGTAAAAAAGGTACAAGGATTTTTTCTGTCCAATTGGCTCGGGTTAGCGATTTTTAACACTATTCCGAATTTCAAATCGATATCAGCAGTAGTTCTTTAGATATCTGGCTGTGACATACGGGCAGTCGGACAGACAGACAGACAGAGTCGCACCAAAAGGGTTCCTTTTTTACCCGACTGCGGCGAAGCCCAAAGGAGGGTTATGTGTTTGACCTGTATGTATGTATGTCCGTTCCTGTGTCCGCTCGTAACTACTCAACGGCACATCCGATTTTGATAAATGATACATCATTAGATTCGTCTTGATGGTGCGAGTGTCACTGGATATGAAGTTCGTTAAAATAAACAAAATGGCGGATTTTATGCAGTTTCAAAGTGCACCGCGGTCGGGTTTTGTTTAGTAAAAATGTGGTTATTACCATTTTGGTACGGAACTCTAAAATTAAATTTATAAATAATCGCATTGCTATAATATTATTCAGTCATTTTTAATTAAAATCGTTTCTATTAGATAATTAGAAATTGTAATTTCTTATGTAACCGTATTATTAAACTGTTTCTGTTTTAAAAATGTACGCTAGTTCATAGTAATCGTTTATAAACATTAATGCGCTCGCTACGGCTACTTAGGTATGAGGAAGGCAAACTGTCACAAAGCGCCTAACTTGCGTAGTATTTTTTACTTGACACCCTTAGGAAGATATTAAAACTTAGATCGTCAGCTGGAGGACACCTCCACTTGACTGGGAATCTAACCTTTCAACCTTAAAATAATACACTGGCAGATTTAAAGACTGTACCTACCTACACGATAAAATCTGGCCGTGCATGATCTGGATATATTTTTCTACTTATTCACTGCTAATTTCGTGGCAGCATTTTTTTTAATGTTTGTAATGCTATCCAAATATAATTTTAGTAAAATCATACTAAAATATACGAGCGTGAGTAAGTTTTCTCGATAAATATTTCAAGGTCCTTATATTTAATTGTTTTGTGGTGGTTCGCAAGTATTGAACCCTCGCACCTTATCATTAAAGTCTGTTGCGGGATGCCCCAGAGGTCTCTCGGCAGTTTTTGAGGTAACATTGCCTGGATCAGGAGGCCATAAAACTTAGAGTGCCAAAATTACTGCGA
Source organism: Eudemis profundana (assembly GCA_947034925.1). Taxonomy (NCBI): domain Eukaryota; kingdom Metazoa; phylum Arthropoda; class Insecta; order Lepidoptera; family Tortricidae; genus Eudemis; species Eudemis profundana. The sequence goes on from OX344794.1 coordinate 38,496,550, forward strand.
TTCAATCGGTAGCCCTATTTTATCGTAAGAGATATATAATTTTGGAATATAAGCAATTGGAGCAGAAAGGTTCATTTCATCCGTTCAAATTGTTTTACAACAGATAATCCGGCATCGTTTATAGCTGCTAGTCTATAGTCGCCCCATCTCTAATAAAAATATAATATAAAAGCTCGATAGCTTAAGGCAGTGCGTTCCGAGGCAGAGTTTTCCCTTAACTTAATAATATAAATAATGTCTGCACTGAAACTCATGTAAGGCATTGAAGCGACCGACCCCTGAATTTCGTTCGAGGTCGTGGGGGAGGGTACGCGGCGATTGGCCCAGAGGGGCGGCGTGCGTGGCGGGAGGGGGCGAGGGTCTGTGGGCCCAGGACGCGCTTCGGTCAAGCCGGGGTCGCGGATACTTGTAGCTTCTGATAGCCGAACACCGGTCCCAAATTTATCCTCAATAGAACACGTCGGGCGGATCGAGTATCATCATTACGACGCTCTTACGAACTTACTGCCGCTTAAGTCCTGAATTACTATAGCATTAAATCGGTATGATGGCATCTAAACTCACCCTCGTACAACAAAGAGCGTTCAAAAGAGGATCTTATTATAACTAAAGGAAAAGGATTGCAGTCACATTACTATAATACGACGATTTAAATGATTCAACAACGTTAGTTTCTCTCATAGTCGTTTATTTTGAAGGATAACTTCATCATGCATGCGGGTATTATTATGTTTACGAATTATCTAGCTTTGAGTTTGGAGGAAAAGCGTGCAACGCAACCGAAGTAAATAAAAAAAACAAACGGTTTCAACCGGTCATTTTTTAGGGATCCGTACCAAAATGGTAGAAAAGGAAATCTTACGGTGCTTAATATTAACTTATCGTTATTTCAATAAATATAAGGTAAAGGTTAATGTGAGGTAGGTAAATAGCAATAGATTGGTTAAAATAACTGGTCAAGAGCATGTTGGACCATGCTCAGTGTAGGGTTCCATAGCCGTAACTATAAGGTAAAAAATGTACAACAACAAAAGAGCGAACTTCATAGCAATTACGTCCTTTTGTTGAGAAGCGCAGTTTATCGGCAATAACTCAAAAACGGTACATTCGATCTTGTTGAAAATAATTTTCATTGAAAGTATTAATCAAGCGTTACCTTCGTGATTTTTTTCATATTTTTCGGACGCACGGTTTAGAAAATAGAGGGGGGGGGACACAATTTACACAACTTTCGGAGCGATTATTTCCAAATACATTCACTTAATCAAAAACATTACTTAGGAACCTTATAGTGTTTTTTACAGAGCTGTCGAACTATGTACCACACGTTGATATTTGCTGAAAAAAAATTTTTTTACTGTCTTTAACATGTATGGAGTGCCCCCCCTAAAAATATTTATTTTAATTATTTATATACCAAACTAAGTAGCGGCTCATAAAAGACACATATATTCCAAATTTCATCAATATCCATCATGTAGTTTTTGAGTAAAATGCCTGTGACATACGGACAGACAGACGGACGGACATGACGAAACTATAAGGGTTCCGTTTTTGCCATTTTGGCTACGGAACCCTAAAAATGGTCTAACTATATGGGAACAAGTAGGAATTTTACATGAACATGAACTTTACCTGAAATATTGATTAATAGCATCCCCATTGCTATTATTGCCCGTAATGACAACATAGCCAAGATATTTTTGTGTTAACAAATGAGCCTAATTTGATTCAAATATTCTTAGGAAATAAAACGGTTTATTTAAGTATTCATCATATTTTTTTACGAAGTATTGTAGGAAAAGGAACGTTCTATCAGCTAGTATTTTTTTCAGTATTACTTAAAAACATTTATATACTGGTACCGCTCTAGCCAAACACTGTGTAATCGTATACAGTGTTTCGTTACGAATAGTATACGTCATTGGTTCACATCCCTTTTAGTTTTACAGATGCACAGAATAGATATGTGTACGAGTATGTGATGTGTTGCTTTTGTACTAAACTGCAAACGAGCTAAACTAACTAGGGGCTACTCGCAGGTCAGTCCAGTTAACGCGATGTTCCAGCGTTCACGTCAGTAAGCTGTAACGTAAACCAAAAACCGGACAAGTGCGAGTCGGACTCGCCCACCGAGGGTTCCGTACAAATTTGTAGGTACATATATAATAAAGTACCCTATATTTTTTTATTCCATCAGTAAAGTCTATTTTTTATGATTTAGTTAAAAATTCATAGTTTTCAGATTTTTTTCCCTATATTTGTAGTATAAGACGGTATTACTTGCCAAATTTAATAGTTCTAGGTCAACGGAAATGGAAAGTAGCCTTTGAGTTTTGGTTTCCTTGAGAGTGTCGAAATTTACGTTTTTTACGGCATAAACGGTCGTATCTTTTTTCATGTTAACTTAGAAGTTTGATATTTGTACAGCTTCAAGGGACCGTATACCTGAGTATATGGTTTTAATTTCAATTCAATACCTTCACACGTTCCCGAGACAAGGGTATTGACAGACGGACAGACAGCCAGAGATGGACAGACGGACGGGTGGATTTCAGAGCGTTTCAACCGCCGTCATCACCATTCCCGAAATTTCGACGATTCTCTTTCAGAATGTGTCCCATTTTGGTAAAATCCGTAAATGGTACATACTTTTTTCATGATTTGATCAAATATGAAGTAATTTTTAGAAATATAATAAATAATAAATATAAATAAATAATAAATATTAGGGGACAATCTTACACAAATCGAACTAGCCCCATAGTAAGCTCAATAAGGCTTGTGTTAAGGATACTAGACGACGATATATTTAATAGATACAAATACTTAAATACATAGAAAACATCCATGACTCAGGAACAAATATTCGTGTTCATCACACAAATAAATGCCCTTACCGGGATTCAAACCCAGGACCTCCTGCTTCGTAGGCAGGGTCACTACCAACTAAGCTAAAGCGGCCGTCAAAATATGTCATCATAATATCCGGATTGGTGATGACGGCGTTTGAAACGCTGTGAAATCCACCCGCACAACAAAGTGATCTTATAAGGGTTCCGTTTTTCCCTTTTGAGGTACTAAAAATAAAAACCTATATCCGTAGCAATAGCAATATATGCAATAGCAACCAGTGGGGTGGCGTCCAAAGAACTCGATTCCTACCGGCTTGCCTATTAATATCAGGCATTTGACCACCTTATTCTACAGCTCTTAAGGAAAACGTACGCCAAATCTGCACCGGCTTGCCTAAGGACATCTTTTACGCCACGCCACTGGTAGCAACAAACTGCAAACGTAACCCTTAATTATTGTTATCGTCCGAAGTGTCTGTTTGATTCAATGCATTTCAGCACTTTTTTGCACGGTTAAATGAATAAACAAAGAAAAAAATAGATTAATACCGCTTTAACGCCAGTGATCACTAATCTTACAGCTCCGTATTTTACATATTTATGTTTTCAAACGAATGAACACACATAAAGGATTCTTGAAAATTAAATACAAGTCATTTTCTCAAAGCTTCCACTCATCAAGATCGTATTTAAAAAGAAACCTGAGACTTAGAATCCATTAAGCAAATAAGACGTTGTACGTACCTGCGCTGTTGTGACTACGGCACCTACGAGATCCTACGTAAACTAGCTTGTTTTATATAAAATAGAATAGATGCTTTGTTTACCGAGATCTTGTTCCACTTTATTCTTACATTTACCCAGCAGTGCAGAATAACGGGCTGTTCTTAGTTCGAATTTCATTACAACGAAATTTATAAAATTGTATAAATATTATATAATAAAAGTACCTGAGTATATTTATTTATATTAAGCTTCATTAAGAAAACGTGCACGAGATTTTTTCTTTTAGAAGTCACAAAGTCGGTAATCGTTATTCGGGTGAAAGCAAATATAAAAGTACAGATAATGAAGTATTTAATGGAAAAACGTATTCCTAACCGTAAGGGAGAGAAAAAAATTCGAATGGACTGGATGAACTTAGGGTTCCGTTTTCATGATACAATGATACGGGCTTTCACGGGCCCAGAAATCGGAGTGGTCCAGCTAGCGACCTGGTTCGACCCCAGGGAGCGCCACGGCCAACCACCCGGTCATATTATCGCTACGCCGACACATCAATTGTACATAAATAGTTATACATATTCTCATCTACGCACAAATGTATGAAATGAAAGGAATGACGATTGTCGAATGTAAAGTGTGCAGATAAATGAAAATATTTTTATTAAATTCGTTTACTCCATGTAACATTGACACGTATTATGTTAGTGTAGGGTACTTTCCTGACAGATCAAATCAGTTACTTTTTATGAAGTGTCAAAACGCTCACATAGTACGAAGTCTGTATGGAAAAAGTAAAATTACGTCATTTCACTCAAACATCAAATCATCTTCTTATTTTTAGTTTTTGGTCTTTTAAAAATCGTTTACGAGTATAAGGCTAAATAGGTGATGTTTAGTTAATTTTTGCAAATTTTCGAAAGCGGATTTAAAGGCTAGCGTGAAGTAATTTATAAATATTGACGCTCCTTACAAAACGGCAGGAATCTATGACGTCATTTTGTACCGTCGCGTTACTAATTTTGTATGAGAAAATTAGTGATTAGAAATACTGCGTTTCAGCATTCAGCACACAGGTGCAGTACATTTTTTTTTCATTGATACTGAAGCATTCTTAAAATAGCTTTATTTTTTTGGACGATATAAAAATATCGAAAATTTGTTAAACTTTGGTCTCATAATTTTTTTTTTTCATAATTATGATAATTAGGTTGTTTCCAAATTACATATAAACTAACATTTGGTAGGTACTTAATAAAATTCAACACTAGTTAACATACCTAATTAACTGCTCAAATCTGAAATTTCGACATTTCCGGAGTATTAAGGTGGCATCAAATCCACCTGGGTATATAAATATTTCAAATATTTGTAAGTATATATTGGTAAGATGTAAGTTGTGAGCAGAGTAAAGTTTCAAATTACTTAACGTTATCGGCTTTGTAATTTAATAGCATCTTAGACATCGTTTTAGTACGGCATCAAAATGTGAAGTTATAAGGTACACTGAATATATAAGAAGAATAATATTGAAGAACACGGTCCTGTTCAGCAAATTTGGTATTATTATTAGCTGTGTTTTTAGAATTTTATTAGTAAAGGTACTAATAAAATTCTTTTGATGCCAAAGTCTTAAAAATTGTCAGAATCGGATTTATCCGAGTTTTGAGCAGGTAAAGAATTAAAAACACATTTTTATAACAGGTCTTCACTAAATTATATAATAATATATGTAAGATAGAATTACTAAATTATCATGGAAAACCGAAAAAACCGGCCAAGTGCGAGTCGGACTCGCGCACCGAGGGTTCCGTACAAACTCATAAGTAGATACATGAATAGTTCAAGAAAAACTATATGGCGATTAGTTTAGTAGGAGCAAATAAGTATGTGTTAAGATTTTTGCAAATTTCTCAAAAACGGTTCAAGTTAGGAAAACCGTTATATTTTTCGTGTAATATATAGGACGACATTAATAATTGGTAATTATTACAGATTTTTCTGTTCAGTAACTTCGAAGATAATAGGGGGGGAATGGTATTTTTTTTAACGTTTTTCGCCATAAATCAAAAACTGCTTATTTTAAAAAAAATACAAAAATACTGTTTTAATCTATAAATAAAGCCCTTTCATTTGATACCCCACTCGATATAATAGCCCTACTTTCAATTTTCAAAGTCTCATTACGGACCCTTTTAAAAAAAAAGTAAAAAAGTTACAAGATTTTTTTTACATCCCATAAGCTCTGGTTAGCGGTTCTTAACACTATTCCAAATTTCAAGTCGATAGCATCAGTAGATCCTGAGATATCTTGCTGTGACAGACGGACAGACAGACAGACAGACAGACAGACAGACAGACAGACAGACAGACAGACAGACAGAGTCGCACCATAAGGGTTCCTTTTTTACCATTTTGGTACGGAACCCTAAAAAGACTAGAATCATAAAATTCATCTACTGGGCAAGACGTTCAAGAAATAAATGTAATAAAAATATTCAAGTAAGTACCACAGCGAGCGTAAGGTAGAAACGCATTAAAGATCGGAGTAGGTACACAAATTACACAATTCGTGGTATTGGTCTGACAACCGATCGGCACCTATCTTGCATGTTACACTAACAGGCACCGTATGCCTAATGGGATTTCCATAGAGACTTTCATCCTCTATTAAACCCCATTAATTGTTTTGGATGTGTTATGTAGATATTGGCATGGTGTGCATTGAAATACATTTCTGTTGAATTGTAATCCCCCTCAGATTAAAAATCATTTCTAATATATCGTCGCCCGTAGGCTGAATTACGGTAAGGGACAGGCAAAACAATGTCCCTTACGCTAATTTAGCCTACGGTCGACGATATAGGTAATACAGAATTAATGCTTGTAATTATGTTGCGTATATTATCACGTATGTATATTTTTCCATAAAAAATATGGAAACTAAACACCCACACAGTTTACCTATAGAATTTGTTTCATTTAATTTTCGTCGTCCAAATCTCGCTGAACAATGTTAATAATGGTTTTGTATTTCTAATTAGTACTTATGATATGTCCTTAGCAGAGTTCGCTTCGCTTAGAGTTTCAAGCGTATGATTGCAAGCTATCGTGTTTTTTTTCCAAGTTTAAGTGGTGACTGAAAAGAAAAAAATGCGGAGCGGATTTAAATGAGTGCAGCTCGCCCGATCGCATGAATGTAACTTGGATTTGCTCTGGCGAGTCAACCTTGCCCTTAGTATAATTGCACCTGACGAAACAGTTTGTGATAGCGAACAATTACAAAATGTTATTACTAGTCCTTAAGGCTAATTATGTTGGGGACGAGTTTGACGGCGAAGCTGTGAATTACCCTAATAATATACTATACTATGGACCACAATACGTACAGGATGTTATTTTAGTGACCTGCAATATTTTACGGAAAATTATGATTTTATTTTTCGATGTTATGTCCTATAAACTGAATTTTATAATTAAGTACACGAATACGTTTCATGTTCTATACATCGCTCCTTGAAAATCATAACGTCACTATCCAAAAAATGACGTTTTTGAGTTAACAACGCCATCTAACTCACGTGATTGTAAGGAAGGCCATACAAAGACACCTATTGCTCTAGCTTTATTTAAAACGGCAGGGGGCGCTAGTGTCATTACGGCGAATAGTGGAAATTGACGCGCGCCTTTTTGGAACAGTGTCACTATCATTAGAAATACAGTGAAATTCAATGGATTTTGTGAAGAAGGTTGTCATTTTCTGCTTAATGACGGTATTCTGTGATATTAAACGGAAAGTACTACAATTTTTCAATCGAATACAGTATTTATTCGTAATACGTCAGTTCGAACTTTTAATGTAGTATCAATATGAAGACTCAATTTAAAGCAATAGTGTAATTTTCGCTTTAATGACACTTGTCCTCTTGCAATTTTTAATGTTATACTTTGTGTTAAGACTGTTAAAATGACAGTATATCAATAATGACCGTTTTATTTTAAATTTCGAATCTTGATGCAGGCTAATAATAAAGATGTACTGTATTTTTAGTACGTTAAATGACATTGTGGTTTTAATAACTCAAATGATTTTTAGCATTATTAGTCGTCATTTTCGATGTAGTGTCAATTTTGCCAGCTCAAATTACTAAAAATTCACTCGTTTTGTAAATTGAAAAATGCTGTTTTATGTTTAAAGCCATTATAACTGCTAGGAGCTGCTTCCAACATTACTTTTTGATTATTTTGTGACTTCTTGTTTAAAGTCACGGTGTGTAATAGATAAAATTATTAACTGTTTTTTGAGACTGATAGTCATTTGAGTTAATAAATGTCATTTAACAAGTTTTTTTTAAGAGTTTTTATACAAAAACATGTATTTTTCTTCCAAATAACCCGATATAGTGTCATTGTTCCTTAAACTAAATTAAAGTTTAGGAAATCACAGGCTTGAAAAGTGACACTAAGCAAAAATTAATGGAAAAGTGACATTATTATTTTCTTTAAATTCAATTATCAGATAAATAAAACATAAAAGACAGAATTTACTCTTATCGGTAAAAAGCATAGTCACGTATTTATCAAAACACAGTATAAAAATAATACTTTTATTACAAATAAAGTAGTTTTAGACGTTTTAATATTTCTGAAACTTTCAAGCCCCGTACCCAAAAATCGTGTTTTTCGTTTAATGACGTTATGATTTTCAAGGAGCGACATGTTATAAAATCATAGGAAGATTGTATTTGTACCTTAATTTTTTTCCAAAAAAGTAACTTGGGAGTGCTATAAATACGTAAATAGATAGTTTATGGAATTTTCGCCTGGACCACAACACAAACAGACAACTGTTAGTTTGTGCGCGCATCACACAAAAACTACCGGACTGATTTCCATGAAAAGTATATACAGGTAGAATATGTCTCTGTTAAACAGAGTCATATTACGTAGGATACTTTTCACTTAATTCGAAGCAAATAACTAAATATTTTTACTAATAAAAACCCGACCGCGGTGCACTTTAAAAGTGCATAAAATTCCGCCATTCTGTTTATTTTAACAAACTTCATACCCCGTGACACTCGCGCCATCAAGACGAAACTAATGATGTATCATTTATCAAAATCGGTTGTGCCGTTGAGTAGTTACGAGCGGACATAGGAACGGACATATATACATACATACAGGTCAAACACATAACCCTCCTTTGGGCTTCGCCGCAGTCGGGTAAAAAGAAAAATTTAACTTATTGCACCTCAGCGAACGAAGTCGCGAGCGGGTCCACTAGTAAGTATCGGTTCACTATTTTAACAAAAGAGCAAATAAATAAAAACATTGGTCGTATAAGGACCTGTATTACGAGTATTTTTTATTTTTCATCACACTTGCTCGTAAAGGGTGTTATAACACGCGCGCTTATAGACCAACTCGAGCCGATTTACCCCCCGTGGGTTACAAATATCTATAACTCCCACGGGAGGAAAAACTGTATGAAAATCTATAACTCCCTCGGGAGTTATGAGTTTAGTTTTAAAAGTCGTACGTCATTTCAGACTAAGGAGGTTTCGAATCAGCCAAGGCTATTTCACATCTTCAAAACTTGGCTACAAAACCAATTTTAGTGTAAATAAAACTTATATGGTATATTATACTATTATTTCCGTTGTTTTTGCGATTATTTTAATGCAATTAAATTAATTTAGTTTAAAATTTTATTTTGAAAATCGGTACAATCTGGCGACATTGCCTGTCAAGTTTAAAAACTAAACGCAGTTCCTAGCATTATCTGTGGAAGACTATATTGAAAAAGTTGACAGTTGAAGTTGCCTCTTAGCGGGTGCGTTTAGTTTATTTCATTTTTATGTTTTATTTTTTTTTCCTCGCAAATGTGATGAAAAACATTGTGTGTATCACGGGCAGTAAGAAGATTACAAACTCGAGTCATTAAAAGCCCTCCGCCTACGGCGTCGGGCTTCTAATAGACTCTCGTTAGTAATCCCCTTCTTACTACCCTCGGTGCACAATGTACTATATTTTTGCTTCCGCTGAAAACGCCATTTAGGTAAGCACCCTTTTAAAACATGAGTCTCCGTATCAGATATTCCTTAGTAGGTAGGTAACGAAGAAAATGTTAAATGTCAACGCCGTGAATTGAGGCCCGGCTGGTGCTATGTTCGTTCACAGTTATTCTAAACTCAAATTAGCATTACTAACCATGCCACGTAACAATCGCAGTAAATTAACAGCTCATTCTATTCCATATTTACTCAGCATTTCAAAATATTTACGGCAATTCTCTGCTCTTTGAATCGGCTTAGATGGGTGGTGTGTTATATTATATCAAACGTTTAATTTGTAGGGAGTCGACGAGTTGCTAGGTAACCGCGTGCGGGCGATGCTTGGATTTATACCTATTTTACGCAGGAATTATCTAATGAATATAAATATCCAGATACAGTAAAGTAATGTTAGCGTGGGAGAAATAAAAAAAAGACGATTTGCCGTACTAAAAATACACAACTACCGTTTAATTCAATTCAATTCAATCTCTTTATTTCAGACGGACGTCCATAGTGTTAGTTACAATTTTTGAACTTATCCTATGTAATTGTATAACTGACAAACAAAAAATTATTCTTAACTGTAAAAGTAATTCAATCAAATCATAATAATTTAGAAAATAAAGATGTATGTTATTAATAATTGTATAAAACTTCAGAAACATGTCACTAATATTAAACTAAGTTTTGTGTGCCATACAAACGTTCATTAGCGCTAATGCGTACGGTGAAAGAAACGGCATTGTGTAGATATCACGATATCATTTTTTTCTAGACTTTACCATCTTTGTTACCTCAGATTTCCGTCACTTATAAACCGATTTGAAAATAATTATTTCATTTAAAAATAAAAAAAAAAGATTACATTTTTGGTGTTTCTTTGTAAGCATACTTATGATGTGCGAGATACATGTGTTAACAAACACCGCTAATAATAAGGTAACTCAATGTACGTAATGCTATTCGTGTATTGATATGCCATTGTATGTAATGCTTTTGCTTAGGATTTACCTCGGATCTAATTAGGTATATTATACATTGCTGGTGCAGTGATACTGGGTTTGATGAAGCCGATATAAATATACGTTTCTGTAGTTCCCTTTGTGTAGAATGGTGCATCAGTCACTACTATTGACTGAAAGACAAAGCAATCTCTGATCGCAACTCTCAAACGCGTGCATACGAACCATCTCTGTTCACTAACGAAATATTAATCCTCTATTGTGATCTCTTAAAATGCATGCCCTGTTCCCCAGCCAAGCCTAAATGTTTAATTTTAGTTTTATTATAGGTTTCAGTTTATGTTCTACTGTATTCTTGTTATTGTGTGTTTTATATTATAATAATATTCCGTTGACCTCCCTCAGATAATTGTGGTAGTTTCCAGTAGACTACATTTCATATAATTTTAGTATAAACACAGGTCAGGTATAATAAACCTTGATACGGCCCTTCAAAAATTTGCGAGTTTTTTCCTAATAACGTTCGTATGAAAACAATGTGTTTAGTTACCTTTTTTGAAAATGAAATTTTAATCTCAATGCTAGAGCTCGCAATGAACCATAACTTACCTACCACTTAATAACAGGTCTCTTACTTAATAGTATGCAACAGTTGTATAAGTGGGTTCAAAAAATGCGAATTGCGTGAGTTGCGATACGAGCCGCGAATGCGGCGAGTATCGCAAATAGAGACGCAATGAGCGTTTTTTGACTTAATTATACAACGTTGCATACAATACTTTTTCTACGACCAAGTTTTTTATTATAAAATACAAAATTAAAAACATAACCTGCAAATAAGGCAAATATGACGTATGACTGACAGTATGTGTGTATGGTAAACTTTTTTTTTAATTACTGACTGACGTGACGTGACTATATTAAAAATACTTTTTAGGGTTCCGTAGCCAAAATGGCAAAAACGGAACCCTTATAGTTTCGTCATGTCCGTCCGTCTGTCTGTCCGTATGTCACAGGCATTTTACTCAAAAACTACATGATGGATATTGATGAAATTTGGAATATAGGTGTCTTTTATGAGCCGCTACTTAATTTGGTATATAAATAATTAAAATAAATATTTTTAGGGGGGGCACTCCATACATGTTAAAGACAGTAAAAAAAAAATTTTCAGCAAATATCAACGTATGGTACATAGTTCGACAGCTCTTTAAAAAACACTATAAGGTTCCTAAGTAATGTTTTTGATTAAGTGAATGTATTTGGAAATAATCGCTCCGAAAGTTGTGTCAATTGTGTCCCCCCCCCTCTATTTTCTAAACCGTGCGTCCGAAAAATATGAAAAAAATCACGAAGGTAACGCTTAATTAATACTTTCAACGAAAATTATTTTCAATAATATCGAATGTACCGTTTTTGAGTTATTGCCGATAAACTGCGCTTCTCAACAAAAGGGCGTAATTGCTATGAAGATACGCTCTTTTGCTGTTGTACTTTTTTTACATCGTATTTTTTACCTTATAGTTACGGCTATGGAACCCTATACTGAGCATGGTCCGACATGCTCTTGACCAGTTATTTTATGTTGGCATCAATGAATTTAGTTCGGAAAGTTTTGTTTTTCTTAAAAGCCGTAGGAATTTAATTGTTTGTTAAGTTGGTAGTTGTGCATTTTTACCGCAAAGTTAAAATTGAGCGCTTAATCCTTTAACCTAGATTTAGAAGTCTGTGGCTGCTAGCAATAACGTAAAGTGACTATAACGACACTAGTGCTGTTATGGGGAATAGAGTATAGACTTCTATGAACTCATATTACGAGGGTGGTATGATAAGTAGTGAGCATACCCATGAACATTTGTTTTTTATTATTTTTTTATTTTTATTTTTCAACGTAGTCCCCTTTCAAGTTTTTGCACTTTTCCCAACGCTTCTCCAACTTCTTTAAGCCCTCCAAAAAATATGTCTTCGGAAACTCTGCAAAATACTCATCCGTGGCCTCTATGACCTCTTCATTTGACATGAAGCGTTTGCCTCCGAGCCAAGATTTCATGTTTGGGAACAGGAAGAAATCACACGGAGCCAAATCCGGGGAATAAGGAGCGTGCGGCAGTATTTTGTAACCCAATTGGTCCAGTTTGGCCTTGACGATGTGAGATGAATGGGCCGGAGCATTATCCTGGTGAAACAGCACTTTCTTGCGGGCTAAACGGGGCCGTTTTTTCTTTAATTCTTCATCAAATCGAGACAATAAATCAGAGTAATATTGCCCCGTGATCGTTTTTCCCTTCGCTAAATAGTCTATGTGGATAATTCCTTGGGAATCCCAAAAAACGGTCGCCATCACCTTCCCGGCCGACGGAACCGTTTTTGCTTTCTTTGGAGCACTTTCGCCCGGACAAGTCCATTGCTTCGATTGTTGTTTTGTTTCGGGAGTATAGTGGTGGATCCACGTTTCGTCCACAGTAACGTAACGCATAAAGAAGTCCTTCGGATTACGTTTTAATATTGCCAAACACTCTTTGGAAGTAGCCACACGATTCTGCTTGTTTTCTTCAGTTAGCAAACGCGGTACCCATCGGGCCGATAACTTCCTCATGCCCAAATGTTTATGAACGATATTTTGTACACGCTCCAGTGATAAGCCACATACCTCAGCTACCTCCCTCAACTTCAGTCTACGATCGTTCATCAACATATCACGGACTTTATTGATGGTTTCCTCCGTGGTAACTTCATTTGGACGTCCTGGGCGGGCCTCATCAAACACAGATGTTCTTCCATTTCTGAACTCGTTATACCACCGCTTAATTGTGGCAATCGAAGGTGAAACATCGCCATACACGCTATCTAACTCATTTTTTATTTCATCACGCGTTTTACCCTTCAAAAACAGAAAGCGAATCACTGATCGATATTGTTCTTTTTCCATTTTACACAAAAAATGCCACTTATACTGTTTAAAAAGCTATAATTCATGAATTAATTGACGGAATCATTTGAAACTTTCAATTTTCCCGCGTCCAAGATGGCGGCTGTAGGCAATGACATTTTTAATGTTCAGCCATACCGCATTGGTTCAAGGCTCATTACTTATCATACCACCCTCGTATGTATGTTCTTATATTAGTGTTCGTGACCAAGTAAAAGACAGATAAAAATACAGGAGTAGAAAAATGCTATTATGTCATTTGATTTTGAAACATCACTAATAGTGGTGAAGTGGCTTTTCTTACCCTGGCTGACAGAGCAAGTAACCTCTCGTCCATTATATAAAAATTGCGTTTTAAAAGACCTTAACCGTTTAAAACGCTCATCGACGTAGGCTATTTTCTCTGTGATTCAAGACGGGTTTTGATGTTTTGTCAACGTTAACGTTGAGAATATAAGCTGTAAATGCGTTTTTGGCTCTTGTATTCCACTAGACGCATTAAAACCAAAATTACCCTTCCGCCTCCCCCCGCTGCTTAAAACTCATACACAAAGTATCATAAATACTTCAGTCAGTTGGTTGATATTACCAATACTTCTACCATAATCTCGATTAAAAATATTTCAAATGTTTATGATAAATAAATCTGTGCTCCACTTTCTACTACTTAGTTCTATTGTTAAAATGACATTAAAACGTTAAATTAAGTACCTATTTCATTATGTGGCAGAGTCCTCAAAGCCGCTTAGACTTAGATCGAACAACCAGACTTTAGCTTTGAATAACATTTCGTAGTTTATTAAAATGAACCGGGAGTCTGTTGTGGTAGTTCAATTTGGCTTCATACACGTATTTAATTAATTGCACATCTGGTGCTCTAATTAGGTAGTTTTAGACAAGGGAAGTTGTTATATAAGCCGAGATATACGTTCAACGTTGTTTGCCTCAAAACTTCGCATTCGGCTAATACTTGTGAATTGAAATGATATTTGATTTCACGGCGCAATAGAGAACCTCAATCAGAGTCGTCTTTTGAGCGGTTTCTGAGCGAGAATTGCCTCACAAAAGCTATGATGCACATTTTTAGATTGGTACAATTATAGGAATCGTGTAGCGGATATTTATTTGTTCATAACCCCACTCCAGCGAAGGTGAGATCAAATCGTAACATAACCTTCTCCTTTGCTTCACCGTTGTCGGCTTAAAAGTAACCTTAATCATCATTCAGTTATCTACATACAGGGTAACGGGAACAATACGAATAATTTATACCAGCAATCCCTGACCATGCTAAAATTGTCGTAGAATGTTGTTAACTCAATTGGGTTTAGTTTTCCATTTTTAGGGTTCCGTAGCCAAAATGGCAAAAACGAAACCCTTATAGTTTCGTCATGTCCGTCCGTCTGTCTGTCTGTCTGTCTGTCTGTCTGTCTGTCTGTCTGTCTGTCTGTCTGTCCGTATGTCACAGGCATTTTACTCAGAAACTACATGACGGATATTGATGAAATTTGGAATATAGGTGTGTTTTATGAGCCGCTACTTAGTTTGGTATATAAATAATTAAAATAAATATTTTTAGGGGGGGCACTCCATACATGTTAAAGACAGTAAAAAATTTTTTTTGCGAACTATGTACCCGAGCTGTGGTACATAGTTCGACAGCTCTTTAAAAAACACTATAAGGTTCCTAAGTAATGTTTTTGATTAAGTGAATGTATTTGGAAATAATCGCTCCGAAAGTTGTGTAAATTGTGTCCCCCCCCCCTCTATTTTCTTAGCCGTGCGTCCGAAAAATATGAAAAAAATCACGAAGGTAACGCTTAATTAATACTTTCAACGAAAATTATTTTCAACAAGATCGAATGTACCGTTTTTGAGTTATTGCCGATAAACTGCGCTTCTCAACGAAAGGACGTAATTGCTATGAAGATACGCTCTTTCGTTGTTGTACTTTTTTACATCGTATTTTTACCTTATAGTTACGGCTATGGAACCCTACACTGAGCATGGTCCAACATGCTCTTGGCCAGTTATTAATTATTTGTGTTTATAATATTTTCCCTGTGAAATTTGTTTGAAACTTTTTTTTACCGAGATACCAGTATCCAAAACTAAGCATTTAAATTCATCACCTTCGTCTGCCTTCACGCTGTTAAAAGATAACGCCCCAGAATGTAGTAAAGACTTTCATTTTGAACATGTTAGTACGATGTAGTGAATAATCCTTTCCTTTCGTATTTTCCCGGAAATGTTCGTTTTTGTCTTACTACTTCACTCGCACTCAGTACCCATCGAGACAACGTAGGGAACGGTCGCATTGCAAGAGGAAGTATCTATATAGAGTAGTTAATACCACAGAAATATTTTGTTGATATTTATGTTAGATTTTGTGATAAACTTCATGGACTCGTGTATTAATGCAGGCCACTTATATTTTGATAGACTAATCACCGTTCATGAAAACTCTGACAATGATACACCAGAAAATAGTTCTGATTCTGACTGTGATATGGAAGTTGGAAGTATTGTTTCGCATCTCACATTCCACCCCGCTCCTCCTCCTCTTATCCCGCTGTCATAATCGAAGTCGTTCATCCAATCAGAAAATCATATTTATATATATTAATTTCTCTGCTGGTTTGTTTTGTTTTATGTTGAGGTGTCTTTTTTGTTATGTCATAGTATTTTTAATTAATTAAAAAAATTAATTGTTATAAAAAAGGTCTGCAAAATCCTACTGTAGTTTTGACTTATAGTTAGACTTTTGGGGTTCCAATCCTTATAGAATCATTAGATCATCCCAACCGGAATTTGGTTTTTATCAGTGCGTTTTATTGAAATAAAACGTCCTCGGTAACTAGTTATATTTTTGTTTACCTAACGAATTCTTTATATGATAGAATCGTGGTGGTTTTAACATCTCAGTGTAATATTCGTCAAACGGACAGTTTGACATTTGACATTGATAAATAAAGTATGCGATTTATTTGATACCTACACGTAATTTAATAATACAGTAATTCATAGACACATCGGCAACATTCGGGTGTTATCGTTGTTCCGAGTTTTGCCGATAGGAAAGGATTATTCACTACATCTGTACCTCGGATGTAGTAAAGGCGTTTAAATCAATTAATGTTAAAAAAAAACTAGTGGTAGTGACCATTGAGGAGTCTCTGTCTATGCTGTTAAATCCCTAATAGAAATCATAGCGCCTGACTTGGTAGTCGTGTTTAATACCTGTGTTGATTGCGGCGAGTTTCCTGATCTAATTAAATATAGTAAAATAACACTTTTATTCAAATCAGGTAGCACTGCTGACCCCACTAACTTTAGACCAATATCTGTGCTACCAACTTACAGTAAAATTTTCGAGAAATTAGTTTTGTCCCAATTAATGAAACATTTTAATACGAATAACTTAATGCATAATAAGCAATTTGGTTTTACTTGGGGTCGCTCGACAACCGACGCTGGTGTTGAGCTAATTAACCATATTTTTGATGCCTAGGAGGAGTCATGTGATGCTTTAGGTATCTTCTGTGATTTATCCAAGGCCTTTGATTGCGTCTGGATTGAAACATTGATCAGGAAGCTGCACTACTATGGAGTAGAAGAATCGGCACTGAATTTATTTAAGTCGTTCTTACAAGGTAGAATACAAAGTGTTGACGTGAATGGGCAGCACTCACCGGGGTCACTGGTCTCGATGGGTGTACCGCAGAGTTAAATATTGGGACCATTCCTGTTTCTTATTTACATAAATGCCTTGCCATACCTAGAAAAGACCCACCATGATATAGTATTGTTTGCAGACGACACTTTACCTATCTTCAAAGTTAAGCGACAGCAGCAAGCTTACAATGATGTAAACAATGCGATCTCTAAAGTGGTAAAAATTGGTTCAATGTTAACAATTTACTCTTAAATGAAAGAAAGACTAAATGTATTAACTTTATGACGCGTAACGTAAACCGCGAGCAAGCAAGTGTCATGGTGAAAGATGAGGAATTGGAACTAGTTGATAGTATAGTTTTTCTAAGCATAACATTGGATTCTAAACTGATAGTCTAACTAGCCGACTGATAGGAAACCGGATTCCCATGTGTGCGTTAACGGAATGGTTAACCTTGACCATGCTGCCAGCGCGACTACTTATAGTAACAATCGAAAGTTAGAATATAGATCGCTAGTAATAAATGATGGTAAACTCGGAACGGTGGATGCCGACTTCAGCTGGACTGGTAAATCCGCGGTGGATATATCGGAGGGGCTGCTCATGAGGAGGCCATACGGCGGTGTTGGCATCTTATGGCGTAAAAGTGCGTTTCAGTCAGTGACAGTAGTTGAGTGTGATAAAACGATAGGGTGGCAGCGATAAGGCTGAGGACCGATACCAGTGTTTTCTTAGTTTTCTCTATCTAGTATATGCCTACAAACTCACAAGAAAACCTACCGTTATTCACAGAATGCATTAGTGTGCTGTCCGCGACAATAAATGAGAATAGTGATGTGCAGGCAGTTTATATGTTAAGGGATTTTAACGCACACATTGATGAATTGTTTTATCGAGTTTCTGTGAGGATAATTTGTGGTCGTGCGCGGATGTAGATTTATTAGGTACCTAGTATGTATGTAAACACTTTATTGCACATAAAATTTTACAAAAACAATACAGAAATCAATGGTTATGTACAAAGGCGAACAGGGATAAATTCCTGCTAACCTTTGAGCAAATAAGAAAGAACAACCAACATCGAAGAAGATAGACAAACTAACAAAATTAATTCTTACACAAAGAGAACAAAGCAGGTTTTGAATACACATAAAAACTTAACATATTGGTAAATATGTTAAGTTACTTAAATATAATATATTAAACATGAATATAATATAATCTTACTACATATATAAATATAAACACACATATAAGGTCCTAATTTATTGGTTGCAGATATTTTTACAGCTGATAGTACTCGGTCTCTGGAGTATATTAAAGCATGAAACATTATAGCTTTTACGATGTTTTTTGGAGAAAAAGGAAAAACAAATTTGCTACGTAATAACACCCTGTTAATGTGATTACTAAATGAAAACTCATTGAACAGATTCTAGTAGCTCGACGTGAAGTGGCCAGTTACAGTTAAAGTAACTGGCCACTTCACGTCGATAAATCCCCTCCTAATGACATTTGCAGTTTTCCCGCCGAACCGTTACGACATTTACGACAAACAATTGTTGACATGACAGATAGTGTTATTGTGACATGTGATGATGCACATGGTGATTTTTTTTTAGACGAAATTATAATTAATTTTTTTGTTAGGTAAATGAAATCAAAAAAGTTATATGAAAAGATTTCTTAATTTCTATTTAAAGTAAATTAATTTAATGTAAAGTATAATGTGTTAAAATATCTGCAACTAATAAATTAGGACCTTATATACATAATTATATATATATATATATATATACCTATACCTATACATATACAAAGTGTTCAATCGTATTCCAGTGTAGTGTTCATTCGTTTCCTAGTAATTCTGATACGTATACATATTAGCGATGTGTACTATAATAACAATGGGTAATTATGGGCAAACCTTCACGTGGTAAATGGTACAATATGATGAATGATAGTAGAAAGGTGTTTAAGTCTAAATTAAAAAGTTGCCAAGATAGGATCAATTTAAAATTGACAACCTAGCGTTAGTCCATAAAGATGGGAATTTTAAGCAGTTTTGGAAAGGGACAAGGAAAATGGAAGTGAAGGCTGGCCTTCCTGTGAACGTGGAAGATAAATGCGAACCCATCGAGATTGCCGAGTTGTTTTGTAATCATTTTACGGTCAAATCGTTGATTGACAATCAAACGGGTGCAGATGTAGAGTATGTGGGTGGGGCCGTAGGGGACAGGACTGTCTTTGCAGCTAAAGCAGTGGCCAAAGTTATAAGCAAGATACAAAGAGGTAAGTCGCCTGGCCACGACGGCCTCAGTATTGAGCACTTCAAGTATGCCGGTGTTCATCTGCCCCGCGTGCTTACGATGTTCTTTAGTCTGTGTTTGAGCCACTCGTACTTACCAAAAACATTCATGAGAACAGTTGTAGTGCCTGTGCCGAAGAACAAAACTGGAGACTTGTCCAGGAGGGACAACTATCGGCCCATATCGCTGGCTACGACTGCTGCTAAGATACTCGACAGTATGCTCGACTCTATACTCGAACGCCACTTGAACATTCATGACCCCCAGTTCGGTTTCAGAGCTGGGCTGTCCACTGAAAGTGCCATCCTAAGTCTGAAGCATACTGTCGAGTATTATACGCGAAGGAAAACACTTGTCAAAAGCATTTGACCGAGTCGACTATAACATCTTATGGCGAAAGTTGGAGAAGCCAAGCATACCGAAAGAATTTGGGCTTACGTCTCCCAAGCTGTTCAACCTATATGTTAATGAACTGCTGGCCGGACTCAGCAGCATGCATGTCGGGTGTTACATTGATGGTGTTTGTATGAACAACATCAGCTATGCCGATGACATGGTGCTGCTGGGTCCGTCTATCAGTGCACTTAGGAAGCTGGTGGCAGCTTGTGAGGCGTTTGCAGTAGAGCACGGACTGCAGTACAACCCAAGCAAAAGTGTTGTCATGGGTTTTAAAGTGGGTAAAAAGAAACCTTATTTTGTGGCTCCTATTGTACTACATGGGTCCGTCCTGTCAGCTGTTGAGTCTTTTAAATATCTGGGTCATATTATAACTCCTGACCTTAGCGACGACCGAGATATCGAACGGGAGCGCAGGGCGTTAGCTATATCAGGGCTAATATGCTTGCCCGCAGGTTTGCTCGATGTTGCACCGATGTAAAAATCACACTGTTTAAAGCGTACAGCCAGTCATTTTACTCGAGCAGCCTGTGGGTAAGGTACACTAAAAAAGCTTATAACGAGCGAGTTCAATATAATATAATATCATTTTCAAAAAAGTCTCAATATTAATTTATTGACGTAATGATGATAATTACGACAATAAGTAGAAACATGTTATTTACATTAATTAAACAACAACAATATTATATTCACATTACAATGAGATTTTTTTCAATGATAAATGCACTGTATGCAGATTAGGTATATGTCGTTCTTAAACTGAAGGTACTACGGTTGGTAAACCAGACCTAGTAACAATTTAGAAGAATGAAAATGCAATCAGAAAGCGTCTTTATTGACGATTGACGGCGATGTGGCATGCACCTAATTTTTGCCTGAAAGCAACCCGCAGAAAAACCTAGACATTTCCAATTCGCCGAGTAACAAAAGTAAACGTTTTATAACAACTTAAACGGGAAAGGTATAAGTGATTCATAAGAATTGAAGCAGGGTCGCGACCCGCTTTAACAGTAGGCAATGGGCGTCGCTGGGAAGATTAATCTTGCAAAATGCCATCCAACTCTCCTGGCGCTCGTTGGCTGTACTAACCGCGCCGGCTCTGCTTAACTACCTATGTATATAAGTGTACATACTTAACATTATGTATCGCGGATTGAAAGGTACGTCACTTTTAAACCTTAACTCATTGATATACAGTCGAAAACTGACGAAACGTTTTATTCCGCCATAAATACATTTAAACGTAAATGGACAATGATAAGGGCAGCTAAAAATCTACGGCTTCACCTGCGTTACTCATACATTACTCTAAGGCAGGGGTCTCCGGTCAGGGGAAGAAAGTGGAATGGGCTATGACCCGGCCCGCGAGGCATTTTAATCCGGCCCGCGGCACAGAATAAGAATAGTACTACGTACAGAAGCGTCTGTCTCTAACAAAACTGTCTTTCGCGTTGGATACCCAGACGGAGCTGACCCGCATCCGACCGTCTCTCTCTATCGCATAACCCGTGCTCTTTTAATAATAACCGCGAGAGTTAAGATTTAATAATAATATCTGCGAAACGGAATCGCGGAGAGTCAGTGCGGCCCGCACAGTAAAGTACCTACAGATGCTGTGTGATCCGACGAAAACAGATTATTACAGTAACCTATTTTATGAAGTTTAATTATAAAGTATCCTATGTTTCTATCTACTACTTCGTCTACTTTATAAATGGTGTTAGTTACCCGAATTTGTTTTATGTATAAAACGTATGTATGTCCCAAAACTATGCGACGTGAAGGGAAAGTACTTACTTCAAATATTGGAGATAGAATATTTTGCTGAAAGGAGACTTAATTTTATTTTTAAAAGTAGGTACTCAATACTGGTTGTGTATGGGAAACAATTGACGCTATTCCTTTCTTTTGAGATACTATATTACTTAAGAGGAATTATTTGTTTTTGTCCACTCTTTCGATTCTCATCATAAAAATACGAATGGGTACTGAATGGGTAACCGTCATGAGCCAGCTAGGGAAAAACTAGGGTTTTTAATCGACTTCACGGAAAAGAGTAGGTTTTCTAGTCGGTTCTACATATATGTGATGTTGCAGAGAAAAAGGGCCTACTTTGGGGGTCTGTAGTTATTAGCAGTTCCTAAAACTACATAAAATAAGCTTGACGAAAGAATCAAGTCTCTAAGTTTAATATATTTTTTTTTAATGTTTAAAGTTGTACTAGTCAAAAACCGATTTCTGAGATAATCCTGATTAAAGTTTGCGGCAACAAAAAACATACTTCTACTCGGAAGTTATGGAGTGGTTGGTACTAAAATAATCTGCATAATTTTGTGATTCTAAATTTATCAAAAGTAAACCAGAATTAGATATAGTTCAAAAGTTTTGCTGGCCTGAACGTGAAAAACGGCGAGAAATTTGTTCTCGAGAAATTTCTCGTTTTCAAAGTATTTTCATTAGTAACTATCAGGTTTTTCAAAAAACTTAAGTATATTTGTGTAGTCTAGACCCAACAAAAGACAAACAGAATAAAATGGCTTTATTCATAATAATTAAGAAAACCGGTCTCAGTAACTTTTCTATGAAAAATCTACAATACGACCATGTATCACAATACAAAACGAAAGATTACCCAATAAGTATCCTTTTTATGTGTAAAAATTATCAAAAAGTAATGTTTATGCTTTATTTTTAACATCAAATTTTAATGATTTTCTCTAAGGAAACCTACCTAACGTATTTCTTTATTTTTATTATATCGACAAAACATCACTGGCCTAACTCTGGCAACATTAGTGCTTGTGGAACTGTTAAACTAGTTCGTCTGATTATAGCGTAGGCTTTAGATATTATTACAATAATACTTATTTATAATTAATATTAATATTTTTTTTGTATACCTTTACATTGTAATTTATTTTTTTGGTGTGCAATTAAGTATGATTGTATTGTATTGTATTTAGACAACCAATCATGCTTCCTTTACGGTGTTATCACTAAGTTATTTTTTGACTTAAAGCGGGGGGCTCACGTTGTCGGTTTAGTAGGTTAGACCTTCGACCTCGCTTTTAGTTACGCGGGGGTGGGGAATAGCTTGGAAAAGGGGGCTCCGCTTTCGGCCTTAGTGATCCAAAGGATTCGAGCCTTTTAGCCCTTTTTTAAGGCTCGCCTCGAATCTCGACGCCTAAAGGACTAAAAGCCCAATAAACTCTTTAGCCTCAAAGCCTAGGTTTATTTAAAGCGGGTAGGAGGGTAAGCTGGTAGAAGGGTAAGCGGGTAAGCGGTTAGGAGGGTAAGCGGTTAGGACGGTAAGCGGTTAGGACGGTAAGCGGGTAGGAGGGTAAGCGGGACGGTACCCATCTACCGACTTACCCTCCTACCAGCTTACCCTCCTACCCGCTTACCATCCTATCTGCTTACCCTCCTACCCGCTTACCCCCCTATCCACTTACCCTCCTACCCAATTACCCTCCTACCCAATTACCCTCCTACCAACTTACACTTCTTCGACCAAAAGGCCACCTCCTATACTCCTGCATACAAATTTTTACTCTGGTATGCCTCCTGGAGAACAATTGCAGCTTTGTATTTAGATGTGGGAGGTGGGGAGGGGGTGGTGCCCTCTCGACGTGACAGTGACAACGTCCTTGAAGTCGCCGACACGAAATGGCGAACAATTTTCGTCGTAGTATTTAGGCACCGACAAAGTGGGACCCGAGGCACTAAACTTTGAGCGTTCAAAAAGGTGCCCCTAAAAGATTATTCAAGGTCTGAACTCGAGATCATAATATTCGTTAGAGCATAGTCTATCTAATTCTGACTAAAACTGAGTTTAGGTAATTTTTGCCAAGTTTAGTAAAACTGCCCGTAACTCGGAAACTAGAATCGGATGACCTATTTACGTGCGACGTCACATATTTTCAATGTTTTAAAACTCTACTTCCAGATTCGACCTTTTTTTCAAAATTGAGTTCTGATGATGGATCCATGAGGAGTTGAGGGAAATCCTCAAACATTATAGGCATGTTATAGCCATTTCAGATTTTTTAAAGTATCTTGTGAATTTACTAGTGTCATAGAAATAAAACAACTTAAACGGATTAAATCGCGTATATTACTTTTTGTGTGTGAACATCTTTACACATTAGGCCCATCTGGCAACACTAATATTGAATTTGTATTTTTTAAAGTGGGTAGGTTTGCACAACAGTAATTTTGACAGAGGAAATTTATGATTTTCTCAGTCTACCCGCGACCACGAACGCTGAAAAGGGTTACGAAACGTCGGGACTTAAAATGTAGTAATATACGCGATTTAATCCGTTTAAGTTGTTTTATTACTATGAGTGATAATCGCGGAAACCGAAGACAATATTATAGTGTCATAGATTTAATGTTTGAAGTCTGTTATTTTTTGGGTTCCGTATGTCAGAGAACCTTGTTATCAGTAGTTATATCCAATTTATGTCCTGTTTATTGGCAGATACTCGAGCGGAATGATTAAATGTATAATATCTCTAACAAGTTTCAGACGGTAATACGCTTGGCGTACATATTCGAAGTCCTATAGATATGTACTGAAGTTTCCAAAGGAGATAAGAGCCCAGTTTCGCTCATTAGGCAAATCGGCCCCGGATGCACTTTGGCTGACTCAATCAGACCAATTATGAACTGAAAGCTAAGGGAAATTTCATAGCTTCCTTGTGTTTTACTACTGGAGCTGAAGGCAAAAGTTGAGTTTATTTAAACTAAAATTTAGCCGCGATTGTTTCTGTGCAAATGAAAAATGTAGTATTTTCGGCGTGTTTCGCTTAACCCTTCCTGTGCGAAACCGACTCGCACTTGGCCAATTCTATCTAGTTCCATGAGGAGACTGTTGCTCACCGAGCTATGGGTGAAGGATTAATCTCACTTGATTGCATACTAGCAGGTTAGTTAAGATTTATTCTTGGGCCTGACAGTGCATTGGCCATGACCCTATAGTTATACGTGCCATTCTGAATAGGCAGACATCCAACTTTGAGAAAAATTTAAACTGCATCGTTTGTGTAACGAAATTATATATGTAGTTAATTTTCGTCACACGGGTGTGCCCGTGGTAGGGCTACAAATGGCTCCACTGTTTTTGAACGGTTTTATTTACTTAGCTTATCCCTGTATATTTTTTGTTTGCTTATACTCGTATAGTTCAAATCTTACGAGAGTTTTTTTGACTTCTATTAAATTGATTGTCATGAAACTTTACCTATACATTGACTACCCGTGACAATACCACTATAAGACAATTTTGACTCGCTAGAAGTTCTAACAATGGATAAAGACAATGATAATCATAAAAAATCTTAAGTTATTCACTTGTTTCTAACTTGGTCAGACGCAAACTGCTCGCCATTAAACCTACAGAATAAATATATATTTTCAAGCGACTACCTACGTGAAGTTACTTAAACGATTTAATAGGTAAGATCTATATTCGTGCCTATGTATTCTAATACAATGAGCTGAATAGGCTATTTTACAACTTTTTTCTGTGATGTGTTATGGAAAGACCTCGCAATAATACAAATATTAGTGATAAAACTACTTCAATATTAATAAAAACTCACCGAGATAGAACAATGTTAAAATCATATTTTTAGACTTTTCCGAAATCGCTCCATACTAAATCATGGTAGCGGAGTGACGTCACACGCTTATAATTTGTACGGGAAAATCAAAATTTTGCTTTACAGCTATGTTAAAACTTCCGTTAATCCTAACTGTTTCTTGCCAAAGTTACCATCAATTTTATGGGTTATTCAATGCTATTAATAGTTTTTTGTATTTTGATACTTTTTAAATGGACTTTCCCACGCAACTTTCAAGGCTCATAAAACAAGTTACACTTTAGGTACAGTCGACTACAAAGAGATGGATACGACCAACGCTACAAAAATATGTATGCACGATTCTATTGCCTCAACATTAAGGTCGTGTATACATATTTTTGTAACGTTGGTCGTATGGATCTCTTTGTAGTCGACGGTACCTATTGAACTTAAAAAGTTCAACATACAGTATGTAAACTAACGAAAGCCATATATTTAAACCCGTGAAAGTTTAGGTGAGATAGAAGGTTATGGTAGTTAACTTATTGAAATACAGATACTTTTTAAAAATATGTTACAAATAATGATAGATCAATTAAAATTGTGTTACAGCCTGTATTCATTGTTTGCAATCCTATCGTCTGACAAGTCAAGGTCAACATTAAAACATCAAGAATCCGTTCAACCATTATTACTGCATTCACCGTAGATGAAAATTATGTCTACGACCTCCTGCGCAATGAAATTCAACGGCATTGTAGTTACGGAAATACATAATACTTATTGTTTATTCATATCCATGACTAAAAGATGACATTTTGAAAATGCTTTGTCAATTCATTGCTAGGAACCTTAATTCTTAAACTTATTAAGAAAAAATAATTTGTCATTGAAGTTGAAGTGACATCATGACAACAATGAAAGTCTTTACGTATGGATACTATTTTTCTAATAATTAGTTTAGTTTAGTTTTAGTTTTAGTTTATTTATTCACAAATTACAAGTTTCATATAAACCACATTAAAGTTTACATTACTAATTCGTAAAGTGATCGTTCATTAAATATCTATACAATAATGATCATGATTAAAAATAAATAAATTGAAATTCATGGAGGGTATACGTATACAATAGTATACGTATACCTACAAAAAGAAATAAATTAACAAATAAACAATTTTGTACCATAAAGAGTACACATCAAATAATTACAATACAATAAATAATAAAATGTCAATGTAAATTCTTACTAGCTAATTCAAAATAATTACAAAATAGATTCTAGTACTAGGAAGTACATATCAATATCCAAATATTTAAATCGGCAATGTCAAAATCAATACACATAAATTACAATTTCAAAATAATTATGTCAAAACAAGAAAATAAAATAAAATACCAATAAAATAACCTATTTAAATAATTCAATATATTCTTTAACCGAGTAAAGGGACTTTTCCAATAAATGGTTCTTCAGTCGGCGCCTAAACGTTTCTTCACTTTGTTCATTTTTCAGTTCGGCGGGTAAGTGCTCATAATATGTCGGGCCTATCACTCGCGGGTTTTTCGCGTGTAGTGCGGTGCGACGCGGCACTGATCGGAGGTGCCCCGTGCTGCGCAGGCACTTGCCCGGCACTTCCACTCGCTCAAACTCCGACAAGTGCTTCCGCGTGAACATTATGACCTCGAAAAGGTAATGCGAATAATGGGTCATTATTCGGTGTTCGACGAACAGTTCCCTGCAGGACTGCCGCTGGTTTACACCGGCCATCGTTCGTAATGCACGCTTTTGTATTCGCATTACCCTGTCGGTGTCAGTGGAATTGCCCCACAAAATAGCACCGTAAGTCATGAGCGAGTGAAAGTGAGCGAAATAAGCTTGCCTCAGTGCATCAAGGGACACCAACGGCTTCAGTTTGCGAAGAGCGAACACGGCACTACCCAGATTTTTACATAATTCGGCTGCTACTTCTGCTAATGTATTTAGTCTCAAGAGAAACGTGTTTTTAGGGTTCCGTACCAAAATGGTAAAAAAGGAACCCTTATGGTGCGACTCTGTCTGTCTGTCTGTCTGTCTGTCTGTCTGTCTGTCTGTCTGTCTGTCCGTCGGTCACAGCCAGATATCTCAGGAACTACTGATGCTATCGATTTGAAATTTGGAATAGTGTTAAAAGTAGCTAACCCGAGCCTATTGGACATAAAAAATATCTTGTACCTTTTTTACTTTTTTTTTAAAAGGCTCCGTAATGGGACTTTGAAAATTGAAAGTAGGGCTATTATATTGAGTGGGGTATCAAATGAAAGGGCTTAATTTGTAGATTAAAACACCATTTTTATTTTTTTTCTTAAATAAGTAGTTTTTGATTTATACATTTTTATGTACCATTCCCCCCCTATTATCTCCGAAGTTACTGATCAGAAAAATGTGTCATAATTACTAATTATAAATATCAACCTGAATATTACAGGAAAAATAGAACGGTCTTGCTAACTTTAATACCTTTTTAGAAATTTACAAAACTTGGAATCCCTAGCGGCGAGTAGCAAAACTAAGCGATGGCATGTTTCACGCTAGGGGATTTCCGGGCAAAACTAGATGGCGCTAAAACACTAAACATTTAACGATGTTATAATTGAACAAAGAAACATAGTATAGTAACAATTAGTTCGTAAACAGCTAATAATAAATAAATTTAAATACGTTTAAATACTGTGTCACGTTTGCAAAGTTAAATTATTGTAAATAATATTATAATTATTTTACCAAGCTTATACATAGATGGCGTTGTAAATTCGGGGAACAGCTTTTTGTATGGAGAATGACAGTCCTCTTGATTTAATGGTCCTTGCTATTAAATAGAATCATTACACGTCAGGTTCTAAATATTACAGGGAAAATCTAACTGTTTTCCTAACTTGCACTGTTTTTTAGAAATTTGCAAAAATCATAACATATACTTATTTGCTTCTACTAAACAAATCGACATACAGTTTTTCTTGAACTATTCGCGTATCTACTTATGAGTTTGTACGGAACCCTCGGTGCGCGAGTCCGACTCGCACTTGACCGGTTTTTTTTAAATAGCTTACACTTACTGAAGTGCATTAATAGTGAAAAATTAAGTTTACAATGATGGTTGTCCGTTTTTGTTATGACATTAACCATGGATGTATAAAAAAGACGGATACCGCGCGTTCTAACATGAGAGTGAAGCTCAGCAATGGCCGCCAAGTGAGCATGTGTTCATTGACGGGGTGTTGTCATGTAAATCAATTTTTGCCCAAGGTAGAAGATTATTTGTAATCTATTTATTTATGTCGTTCATACGAAAAAATGTGATCAGCAGTAAATAAAAAATATAATCCGGCACGGTGGGCTAGGGATGCGTAAAATTACTAGTGTTTCTCTGCCTGCATTTTTGTCCTCTGTCCACAGCTCAGCCAGTCTCATAGGCAAAATCCTTCGAGGTCTCCCCTCAAACTATGAGATAGCTGACCTGTCAGAGGCCAAAAATGCTTGGTCAGCTGCTTGCCCGGGAATGGATTTTCCACCCCATCCAAATTCTCAAAGGAGCTGGGACGACACAATGTGCCAAATTTCTTTCGACAACCTCCTGCGCCGTAGCGTAGGTTCCGAACGTGCCAGAATACTGGCGTCAGGTGCTAGGGAATCCGGCGACTGGCTCCGCGCCTATCCATCGCCACACACCGGGACTTTCCTGGAGCCTAACACCCCCCGCCTGGCAACCTGTCTACGGCTCGGAGTCCGCATCTGCGCTCCACACCGGTGCCCCTGCGGCAGTGAAGTCGACCAGCTGGGACACCACGGGCTCTCATGCCAGAAAAGCGCCGGCCGCTTTTCTAGACACGCCGCACTGAATGACATAATACGCAGGTCTCTTGCCACGGTCAACGTGCCCGCTCTTCTCGAGCCGACTGGCATTGCCAGAGACGATGGCAAGAGACCTGATGGGATGTCCCTGATTCCGTGGAGGTTGGGCAGGGTGCTAGTTTGGGACGCTACCTGCGTCGACACATTGGCTCCCTCCCATCTCAACGGAACCAGTGCCCAACGAGGTGCGGCGGCCAAAGCGGCCGAAAAACTAAAAAGCCACAAATACAGGGGTCTCGGCTCCGAATACATTTTTATGCCAGTCGGCGTCGAGACCCTGGGCCCGTGGGGTCCCAGCGCAGAGGCCCTAGTCAAGGACTTGTCCAAAAGGCTGGTCGACTGCACTGGTGACCGAAATGCTGCCAGCTTCCTCGCGCAGCGAATAAGTATCGCCATACAGCGAGGAAACGCTGCTAGCATATTCGGCACCATGCCAAGGGGGGCCAATTTTTTAGATAACTTTTAGTCTTCATTCAGGTTGGTTTTTTTAAGATTAGTTTAATTTTTTAGTTAAGTTTAGATTCATAAGTAGTTATATTTTATTTGTACCTAATTTTATTAATATGAAATGTTTAAATAACATTTGTCGTACACTTCCTTCATTCATGGAGTTGAAATAAGTTAAATGACTTTATTTTGCTTCGGTTTAGTCGGCTAAAAATATATTATATTTTTATATTACCTTTCGTCTTATATATGCAAAGTGCACACTACATAAAACACTAGTTTTTGATAGAATCCAATTAAGCATAAAATACAATACAAATATACTTTATTGCACACCAGAAAAACACATTACAAGAGGTACTTAATAATTAGAACAATTTAAAAAGGTAGACAACAGGTCAGTTCTGGTAGATACCTGTTTATATAAGAAATAGGTTTTAATTTAAATATTATTTTGTAATATTAAAAATGTATAAACACGCAAAATTATACGCGCAAATGAGGGACGAAAAATACCTCCCGAAATTTCAGGTAATTGCCCCACTTAATAATTGGGCACACTGGCTATACCTACCTATAATATTTTGAAATACAAAAACGATATTAAATTGTTCTATAAATATTCTGTTACATGTGAAAAGTGGTTCAGTGATTTTATTTGCGTCTACAACTATTGTTTCTACACCATTTTATCTCGCAAGAAGGCATATTTTTATCATATATATTTCAAACGTCAACGTCTGCATTCGACGGAGTACGGCGCGTTATGGCAACCGACCGGCCCGCTATGCTGGTTGGCGTGTGCGTGCTGCTCGTAAGTACAAAGTGCCGGCTTACTATAGGTGCTTTAGTTATCAGTTAGCGACGCTACGTCGGGCTATTTATTTTTCATCACACTTGCTCGTAAAGGGTGTTATAACACGCGCGCTTATAGACCAACTCGAGCCGATTTACCCCCCGTGGGTTACAAATATCTATAACTCCCACGGGAGGAAAAACTGTATGAAAATCTATAACTCCCTCGGGAGTTATGAGTTTAGTTTTAAACGTCGTACGTCATTTCAGACTAAGGAGGTTTCGAATCAGCCAAGGCTATATTTCACATCTTCAAAACTTGGCTACAAAACCAATTTTAGTGTAAATAAAACTTATATGGTATATTTTACTATTATTTCCGTAGTTTTTGCGATTATTTTAATGCAATTAAATTAATTTAGTTTAAAAATTTATTGTGAAAATCGGTACAATCTGGCGACATTGCACAATATAATAATGCCTTCAGGGTGTTGCTGGGGCTCCCACGCTACTGCAGCGCCTCGGCAATGTTTGCGTACGCGCACACGGAGGGGTTCAGCGCGGTGATTCGTCACCGAGTCGCATCACTCATGCGCAGGGTGCGGGGGAGCCACAACACCATCCTGAAGCTCATCAGTGAGAGGACGGACTGCCCCATTCTGGGACACTGGGTGCGTACGCATGCGCACGTACCGGGTGCTCCAGAGGGTGGTAGGTATATGAATTAATTAATTTTTCTACTGTACTGTACTAACATAGCTATTAAGTATCATGTAACTAACAATATATGGATTATGTCCGAAATAAACATATTTTATTTTTATTTTTTTTTTTTTTTTTATTGCCTGTCAAGTTTAAAAACTAAACGCAGTTCTTAGCATTATCTGTGGAAGACTATATTGAAAAAGTTGACAGTTGAAGTTGTCTCTTAGCGGGTGCGTTTATTTTATTTCATTTTTATGTTTGATTTTATTTTTCCTCGCAAATGTGATGAAAAACATTGTGTGTATCACGGGCAGTAAGAAGATTACAAACTCGAGTCATTAAAAGCCCTCCGCCTACGGCGTCGGGCTTCTAATAGACTCTCGTTAGTAATCCCCTTCTTACTACCCTCGGTGCACAATGTACTATAAAGGTCCTTGACATTAACCTAACATTCCACAGGTGAGGAACGTCGACGAACGAACGACGAGGAGTGTTAACCCTGGGGTGCTAGACAGGAAACCTACCAGAGTGTCTGGATTCTTCTCATTCCTCTTGATCCGGTTGATCCGCAGAAAAGGGAAGAGTCTTGGCCGGTGCAACGGCAAGTGATTTCTTAGGGGCCCCTAATTGGTCACTTGCCGATGCTGCGAATGAGCCTGTCAGGGGGGGTTGGGGGGGGTCCCGCACCGGGTTTCCTCTGTTAGAGGACTCTCCAGGTGCAGCACGCGAGGGCGGAGCGTCGGGCACGGGCAGCATCCCTCCGACGTCTCCTTTTGGGGGGCACTGCGGGCAGGCACCAGACGGATGACCTGTGGTGGCGGTGAACTAGTCCTCTGCGTCCCGAGAACTCAGCCTTGCAGGCTGCCGCTACCTCATGTGCTGGGGGCGGAGTGGAGGGGGGAGTGTCTGCGGGGTAGGGGCGTTTGTCCTACCGTGGACGGCTGCGGGGCAGGGGCGTTTGTCCTCCCGTGGCGGCGAGGGAGGGACCGGGACACCGTGTGCCTGGTGCCGGTCCCTGCTTCTCCGGGGGACGGCCATTTGGTCGGGGGGGAGCTGGTGAGGGAAGGCACACTGGCCATGCTACAGTGTGCCTTTTTCGGAGAGGGTCCGCCCTAGGGTGGAGGTGCTGGTGATGGCGTGGCGATAGTAGATTCCCATTCCATCACCGTGAAGGCACAGGTCGGTAGCATCCCTGGGTTTTAGTGGGTAGGCCAATCCCTTCAGGAGTGGAGAGCCCCACATAACCAATACGTAATATCTGGCTGTCACCCCCGATGGCCTTAGGTTACGAAGTGGTATGCAGTTTTATGCATTTCCCGGGGTCAAAAAAAAGGAGTGTTAACCGACTTAGTAAAAGGTACAACCTGTCCATTTTAATAAAATTATAAATCTAAGGATAATCGATAAACACATAAACACTAACAAAAAGTGCGAAGTAGTATTAAGCTCGACATGGCCATCAACTGGCTTAAAGAGATGGTTTTAGTAAGTTTACATAGTGTATTATTTATTAAGAACCCATTAAAGTGGGATTTTTTATTCACTATTAATGTAAAGTAAATGAATAATAAGTAAACAAATGTTACATCGCACGGTATGCGAAATAGCAATTAAAAATGAATCTAAACTTTTACTCATTTTTAAAAAACGTGTAATATCTCCGAAACTAAAAAACCGCCATCTTTAGCCGTCATCTTTATATATTTATACCTCACGAAGCTCGACAGGAATGCGAACACAGCGCAACTTATCTATATTTGTGTAGGTTTCTTGCCTTGTTCGGGTAAAGCATGGTAAGCGTCAGACCCATGCCGCCTTAATTAACCGAGATCACTACTGATATAACTTCTGATCAAAGCCTATCAACCGCCACCCTAATCTTAAGTTTTAATTACATTGATGAAATATTTGCGCCAAACCTACTATGAGCCCAATATCTTGGGGTTTGGATAATTGAGTAAAAAACCCTTAAGGTGATTCAAGTCGGTCCGTTTTCCATACAAATATAAAGAGGGTCATTATTTGCTTCCACGGCATCAATCATGTAGGCATAGGGCTTGCAAGGTCAGCGCCATCTATAGGCATAATTTGGAACTAAACGTTTTTTTGTTATAATTATTTTAAGGCTTTTTGAGAGTTCTCTTGTCATTTCGTGCAGATAAAATATATCAAGCTTTAAAATAAAACACATTTCAAACATAATTGATACCGTAGAAGCCAACAATGACCCCCTTTACTTCCTTTGGTTTGTATGGAAAACCGACCGACTCGAACCACCGTAATAATATTGTGAGTGTTGGCTGACTGCGTTTGGATGAACGCTACCACGACTGTTAGCAGTATTTTTGTATCTGCGTGAACGTTTTCAATTTAAAAAGTCGGTCAGTACGTCTAGCATAACTGGCCGCGACTTCGTATCTCGCGCGACAGAGCATCACCTGTCACTGTCACACGATATTGAGTGGAAAGAAATAGGTAGTATTTGTCGCGCGACAAAGAGTCGCGTATCACAGTTGTGCAGTTGTGCAGAAGTACTGGTGTGATCACGGCCCGCGCAGTGTTTGCAACAACTTTTATTTTATAAAGTAAAGGTGTAATTAAAGTCAGTAAGTCAATTACGCTATTACAAAGTTGTGAAAGAAAAATAAATGCTAACGTAGCGAGATTTGAAATCCCTCTATTTAAAATACATATTTTTTTAGTCTGAGTTCGTAGTACTAAGTAGTAAGTAGTACCGTAGTACTAAGTAGAAGAGGCTTCCTAACGACGAATATCCCTCACCCTTTTCTTGACGAAACAAATTTGAAGGGAAAAGATTGGCAACCACACTTTGTCGTTTTATTTAAATCTTTCACGATTGATAGTCTTTTTTCACTAAAAAACGATTACTTTAACTAAATCTAAGTTATTTAAGATAAATAATTGAATTTCAATTCAATTATTTATCTTAAATTCAATTATTAATTAAAAGAAGTTAAGGTAGGTAATTGTTTTTAGGGCTCTATTCCAAAATGGTAAAAAAGGAACCCTTATAGTGCGATTCTGTCTGTCTGTCACAGGAACTTAGTGCTGCTATCGATCGAACACAGTTCCACAAATCATGTGGAACTGTGTTAAAAATCACTAACCCGAGCGTACTGGACATAAAAAAATCTTATTCCTTTGTTTTACATTATTTGAAGGTTCCGAAATGGTATGTCGAAAATTTAAAGTAGAGTTATTATATCAAGTGGGGTATCAAATGAAAGATTTAATGTAGAGATTACAAAACCGTCTTTTTCCATATCATGTAGTTCTCGATTTCAAACGAAAACCATTTAATAAAATAAATACAATTTCTCTTAAGGCATTAAGTCCACCGATTGTACTTTTTATTATAGTGCAATAAAGTTTAAACAAATGAATCCCCCCCCATTATCTTTGAAGTTAACGAACTAAAAAATGTGTGATAATTACCGAAAAATATAATGGTTTTCTTGACTTGCATCATTTATAAGGAATTCATAAAAATCGTGACACAAATTTATTTGTAAGTAGTTATTAAACTAACCGCGACCTATGTCGATGTATGGTCCCCATACATCAGTTCACAGCGGACAGTTTTCCAACGGCAAAGTTAAGTTTGTCCCTCAATACAGTTTAACTTGAACTATTTACATATGTACCTATAAGTTGGTACTTAAAAATACGTATGTTTTAATTATTTCTGTAAAGGAGAACTTAGTAAGAAAATAAAAAATTCGGAGTCTTTTCAACCGACTTCCAAAAGAAGGACGGTTCTCACATCATTTGTATGTTTTTTATTGGGCATTTCAATTTCAAAGATACTAAATAATAGATGTATCGTTACAAATCCTTACGCAATCATGAAAATGCACATCACGTCACTACTGGCACGCTTCTTTGTTAATTGAGTATTTTAATTAATTTAGCCGGAGCTCCTGATTGACGATTTGATTAGGAGTGCGGTTAGAGGAAATACACGGGGGCGGCCGCAGCAATAATAATAGGTACGCAACTATAGTTGTTTACCGGGGTGAGCTTAAGCAAAACCCAAAACTCTACAGCGTTTCTATCTCTATTTACAATCGCTACGTAACGCTTTCATTTACTCGTTTTAATAAAAGTGAAAAGCAAACCGGGTGAAAACCAAGTCACACACATTTCATACTGATTTGAGTTGACTTAATTGTTTTTTAGGGTTCCGTAGCCAAAATGGCTACAAAGGAACCCTTATAGTTTCGTCATGTCCGTCCGTCCGTCCGTCCGTTCGTATGTCACAGGCATTGTACTCAAAAACTACAAGACGTATACTGATGAAATTTGGAATATAAATGTCTTGTAGATGCCGCTACTAAGTTTGGTAGTTAAATAATAAAAATAAAAAAATGTAGGGGGGGCACTCCATACATGTAACAGAAGCTAAAAAAATTTTTTTTCAGCAAACATCAACGTGAGGTACATAATTCGATAGTTCTTTTAAAAACATTATAAGGCTTTTATGTACTTTTTTTTGATTAAGTGAATACTTTCGGAAATAATCGCTCCGAAAGTTGCATAAATTGTGCCCCCCCCCCTTTAACTTTTAAACCGTAAATCCAAAAAATATGAATAAAATCAGGAAGGTAACGCTTAATAAATACATTCAACGAAAATTATTTTGAATAGTAGTAAAGGGATAAACCGTTTTGAAGTTATTGCCGAAAAACTTCTGAACCAAAAGGTTTTAAGTGCCATTGATTTACACGGCATTTAAGATTATTTGCCAGTTGTTTATTTTTAGCTTTATTTTTATCTGTAGCACATTTCCTTATAGATACGGCTATGGAACCCTACACTGAGCATGGTCCGACATGCTCTTGACCAGTTTTTTAAGACGTATCTTCGCTCCTTTTGTCTGACAACATAGACAAGAGAAACATAATTATATAAACTTAGCAGGTCAGGTAAGGATAGGTAAACTGTACGAGTAATAGCCGCCTCATTCTAAAGCGCACTGCATAGGGTAGGACGAAGCTCGTGGGATTTAGAAGCCGGAAGCCCCGTAGTTACGTTACGACTTACAGCTACTCTATAATCCCAGACTCCTTGGAGGCATCCCGGGAATACGACTAATTCAGCTTTTCTACGAAAATTTATTTTTTACGTACAGTGGGATGATCAGTACCGCCTAATATGTCGGAAGAATATATCCCATCCCACTTCAGGTCAGGAGAAAACATAGCAATCAATACACAGCATAGACGGTAATGAAAAAAATAGTACATTACACAACTAGGGTGGTAAAACAAAGAAAGACCGATATCGCAGATGTTTGCGGCCCGAGCTGCAGGCGAGGGTCGTAAATATGCGATTGAGGGCTTTCTTTATTACCTCCCGTGTTGTGTACATCATTTTGTCTACACTTGGCCAGAAAGCGGCGTTTTCCGTACGCGTAGCGTGTGGCATAAAAGACTTATTCATTTGCGAACTTACGGTCTCAATAAACATTATTTTTTCAGGTTGTTAGGTTTCTGGATTGTTATATGTATATTATTTCACCCGCATTATATCTTTTATCGATAGATATAGGTGAAAAACTTAACTAAAAGAAAAACCGGCCAAGTGCGAGCCGGACTCACATACGAAGGGTTCCGTACCGCCATACAAAAAAACGTCGTAATAAAGAACTGGCAAAAGGTCTTAAATGCCGTGTAAATCAATGGCACTTAAAACCTTTTGGTTGAGAAGTTTTTCGGCAATAAGTTCAAAACGGTTTATTCGTTACTATTCAAAATAATTTTCGTTGAATGTATTTATTAAGCGTTACCTTCCTGATTTTTTTCATATTTTTTGGTTTTACGGTTTAAAAGTTAATGGGGGGGGGGGGAGGACACAATTTGTGCAACTTTCGGAGCGATTATTTCCGAAAGTATTCACTTAATCAAAAAAAAGTACATAAAGGCCCTAAAATTTTTTAGCTTCTGTTACATGTATGGAGTGTCCCCCCTATTTTTTTTATTTTTATTATTTAACTACCAAACTTAGTAGCGGCATCTACAAGACATCTATGTTCCAAAGGAGATTGCCGACGCGTCTATGGGGCCTCGTACCAAATCAAAAGTCATTGTGTCAACACGAAACCGAATGTATCTTAAAAAACAAGAAACTGCCTTTCTTAATCAGTAAATCCCATTAAAATTGTATTCGGGGATCCATAGGAAATTGAGATTGATTTCCAGATTTCGAAGTGAGTTTTTGCGTAGCAAATCGTCAAAGTATTTGTCAACCGGCCAAATACAAAATCACCTAATAACTTTAATTCCTGACGTTGACGAGACTTCACTTAACTTAGTCGTATGACATGCCATTTCGGATACCTGTTTTAGGTTTTTTATTGTGCCTATTCAGATTGTTAAAATATTATTATAAAAAAAGTTGTTTGAAACTATTTTGATACATCGTGAGATAAAAAATACTGTAACATTACATTTACGCTCAATGTCTTGTATAGTGAAGTATTAGCGAAATATCACTAGTTATTTGTACCAAATAAAGAATTTAAAATGATTTACGACCTTTGACACAAAATTGTGAAAGACGTGTCTTATAAAGTACCTTATATTTAAACTTAGAATAAGACAGAATGTCAAGCTGTCAATTTTTGTGCTAAGATCAAGAAAACTACATACATAATTAATTGTATTAAGACGTATCTATGACGTTAGCTTTGTCTTTTACACTCATGTGAGAAGTAGTCTTAAGAAAGAACGAGACAAACATGTTACTTTCCTGGGTACAGGACAGCTGGATGCAGTTCGTATAAGAAAGAACCGCGGAGTTTTATGGAATTAAAATTTTTGTATACATTTGGTGCCACTGTCATAGGCCTTTTAGATTTTGACCGATTTTGTCTGTCAAATACAGTTTTAAGGAAATCATACATTTTTCATGGTGGCGGCGGAAATCGTACAACACATTCTTTTTTAATTGATCTCAGATTTCCCATTTTAAATTCAATAATAAAAAAATCCCTCTGGTTAAAAAAATAAAACTAAGTTTTTGGTATCGTTTTGGTTGTGACACAATTTAATGACGATATTGGTACCAAAAGTCGGCAATCTCCTTTCATTAGTATACGTCTTGTAGTTTTTGAGTAAAATGCCTGTGACATACGGACGGACGGACCTTTTTAGCCATTTTGGCTACGGAACCCTAAAAACCTGTTGCATGTAGTAGTGACCTGTCCGTATAGACAGTATGACGTTGCATTTTTGAAAAAGGACAAAAGTTTAATTGTTAACGACGCACTCACGGATCTCGTGAGGTCCCGAAGTTAACAGCTGATACAGCTACGATAGCTCTTCAGGTTCATACACAGGAGGTTGTAAGGCTCCTGGAGTTTTAATTACTAAGGGATCGATTGGCTCAAAACAAAGGTTCAGATTTAACACTTATATTGTTTTAAATCACTGACTCTAGTGTGCCCTTCCTAGGGTTCTACCACGCGGGAAGAATGACACTAACAAACCCGACGCTGGCTTAACCATCTTTTAAACACAACACTTAAATCTATTACACGGAATATAACACAGAAATAGTCACACAAAAATCAATCAGCGAATCAGTATTAAATAGTTAATAATGTTCATACTTCCCTATAAGCTATTTACACGCTAAACACTATTAAAGGAATACTTGTTCTTAGTTGGGCGGCTCGGGCCGCAACACGTAATAAAGAAATACTGTTTCACTGACTTTAAGTCCTACCTAGACTTCACTTAGGTCATAGGCTAGGGGATCTAGATACTTGTTCACTATGTTCGGATCGGATCACTACTGGTTCGGTTCTGTTTCTCACTATGAGTTTACAACTTGGGTTCACGACGCCAACTGGTCTCCAAATGAGCTCCCGGCGTATTTAAGCAAGCGACTGTTGCGCAATACTTACAACATATTGCGTGATGGAAAATTCCGTTCAGAATGATACCATCCTACGCTGAATTCTCGTGGTCAGACCGAGAATTTGTAAGGCATCGATACACGAAGTTGTTCGAAAACTTTCGCTCTTTGCCGTTTTACGTTATGGTAACGACTAACGTACTATATACTCGACTACACAATCCTCATGGTAATTATGAGCGTGCTATATGCATCGCCTCACAATCCTCATGGTAAGCTGGCTCTGACCGGTAGAAGCCTCGAGTGGGTGTGTCGAGATCTCCTACCAAATCGTTCACTGGCCGCTCCTAGCACTAGTTGCCAGTGAAGTCTGGGTACACTCGATTTACACATTCGTTACGAGTCTTTATCTAAGCTCTAGATAGGGGGATCGGGTTCTAAGGTTTACACAAGTGCTAATGAGTCGTTACACTACACATATGGCCTCTTGTACGGGCAAAAACTCGTAAAATACTTAAATATTTCACTTACGTACTAACTATAAAACATGGTTCTAGGACTTAGTCCTAGGGCTTATAGCTACTTACAAAACATGTTCAGGGTCTTAGTTAGACGATGTTCAGTTGGGTCGGGGTTCGGTGGGGCTATCGTCAACATCCTCCCCCCGCTGCTGCGTCGCGGCAGCCTCAGGGTGTAGGGAGACGATAGCCAGCTTGGAGACGGGGCGCCGGAACATGCCGCCGACGGTGCGGACGTCAGCACTTCGGACGCTGCCGTCAGGGCCGGGGAAGACGGCCTCGACGATTCCCCGGGGCCACACGTTGCGTGGCAGGTTCGGGTCTACGACTATGACGTAGTCGCCGACCGTGAGTGGACGCTCGCCCAGCGCAGAGGAGCGGCGCGGCGCGAGCGTCGGCAGGTATTCTCGGACCCAGCGGGTCCAGAAGCGGTCGGCGAGCGCCTGGCTGGCGCGCCAGGCCCTGCGGTCGGCCTCCTCGCAAAGGCCAGTGAGTGGGACCTTCGCGGGGCCTCCCAGCAGGAAGTGGTTCGGTGTCAACGCCTCCTCGTCATGGTGGCTGACGGAGACGTGGGTGAGGGGCCGAGCATTGACTGTATACTCGGCCTCGGCAAGGAGAGTCGCAAGCACCTCTTCCTTGGGCGCTCGCGTCTTCAGTGTGGTCTTCAGGGCTTCTTTTATTGAGCGGACCATGCGCTCCCAGGCGCCTCCTTGGTGGTGTGCGCGCTTGTGCGCACGCAGGATCAGCAGCCGCACGAACGGGCAGCGCCCGTCCAGGATGGCTGGCCTCTTGTTGATGGAGGCTGGCGAGGCGTCGATGCGGCCGCGCATCTGGATGACGCCATCCTCGCTCAGCACCGGGTCCAGTTCGTAGAGACGGCTTCCACGGGGCACGGGCTCCCCCCGTGACAGGCTGCGTAGCTCTTCTGGGAAGGTTCTTCTCTGTGACCACTGGAAATAGAGATGTTCGGCGGACAGTATATGTTTCAACAAGAGGGGTACACGGGATCTAGTCTTCATAACTTCGACGAACTGAAGCACACGCGCAGTTGCTCCAATCAGTCGATCATAGTTCGAGAAGCGATGAATGTCCGGCAACGGCGAGACGAACTCCGTCGACGCGTGACACGTCGCCTTCAATTCGGGCGGCGGCCCCGTCGGCGGCTCGGGTTCGGCTGGCCATTCGTTCGGATGTTCATATAAAAATTGGGGACCATTAAACCACACACTATTAATGTCCACGGTTCGTTTGGGATCGGATCGGGTAGGGATATCTGCGGCGTTCCTATTCCGCACACTGTGTGCCAAAACAGGAGAACCTGCTGCGCCAAATATCATTGACGTCATTTTGTAGATGTCTGGGGGGTCGGTTCGGTTTGCGCCCCGCCATAAAAACATTACGCGCACTCTAAATTGTTCTAAGTAAAAAGGTCGACCCACCTCGACACTCACTGAAGAGCATCGAGGCGGCGCGTCGACAGTGCGCAGCACAAATGTCGCGACCGGTGTCAGTATCGCCGCGCGGGCGGCGCACCGACCGTGCGCAGCACAAATGCCGCGCTCGCGCCTTCCCTATAACGTCGCGTTCAAGTCAGGTCCCTTCAATACACGAACGTTCGGGTTCCGCTGCGACGAACACGCCGCGGCATCGAAAATAAGACGAATTTTATTCTTATTTGGGTTCTTCACTGCGAAGTGCGGCAAATACCATGCTACGTTACTATTTTCACTACTTGAAATTTTCTTCGCGTATTTTTTCTGCACTAAATTATTTATTTGTGCAGTGTACTCGGCGGCGAAGTCGGGATCGCGGTCCATCTTCCGTTCGATGCCGCGCAGCCGATTGAACGCCATGCCGAAACTTGGCGGCAGTTGCGGGTTATTTTCCCGCCACAATTGACCGACCTCATACTTTGGTCCGTTTACCCTACGGACCGTCGCATTGAAGACGTCGATCGCTCGTTGCTCTGCCGGGTTCACCTTGTTCACGTGCTTAATACCTAAAGCGTCGACATCGAAGTGCTGTTTCAATAACTGGTGCAATTCGAGGTCTGGTTCGTGGCAATGATATGCCCTTACATGATCGTCGGTTCGTACTAGGCGAGGCGCAATACCGAATATCGCCCATCCTAGTTGGCAACGGATAGCGGCAGGCTCGTTATTGCGGCCAGTCCGTGCCTCCAGTGGCATCATCAGGTGCCACTGGTCGACCCCCAACAATACCCGCGGCGTCGCGACGTCGTAGCAGGCTTCTTGCAGGTCGGCGAGGTGCTTGTAGCGCAGCATCTCGTTCATGTTCATACGTTGTTCACGCAGTCCCAGTTGATGAACGGTTCTAAAAATGACGGAATGTATCGACTCTTCGTCGCGTCCCTTTAACGCGACTTGTACCTTCCGGCTTCGCTGCGTGGTCTCCATATCTCCCACGCCTTGGATGCATAGGTCCGTGGCAGGTCCGACGGCACCTACGTCGTTCGCTAGATCGGCATCAATAAGGCTTATTGTTGATCCTGAATCCAGAAGGGCGTATGTCTCAGCCTCACCCCTCGGCCCCTTGATGACGATGGGTACCACACGCAGCAACACCGACGTACGGGAGGTACCTACACTAGCAATGTTCGAAGTAAACTCGCGGGCTCCGGCCGGCGAACGCGGCGGCTCCGTCCGGCGAGTTTCTGGTTCGTGCTCATACCCGCGCGCACCGCTTGCGGGCGCACGCCGGGGAGGAGCGGGTTCCTCATCCGCCCAGCGCGTCCCACTCGCGGGCGCACGCAGATGAGAGACTGGTTCGTGGTCCGCCCAGCGTGCCCTATCCGAGGGCCCCCGCTGCGGCGACACAGGCTCGCGTCGCCCACCACGCGCCCCGTCAACGGGCGTACGGTGGTAGACGACGGGTTCCCGCCGTGGCCCGCGGGGCCCGCTCACGGGCTCACGCCGAGACATGACAGGAGGGGATCGTGGTTCAAACCGTGGTTCATTACGTGGTTCATAGTGTGGGTCAGGTCGTGGTTCGTATCTTGGTTCGGTTCGTGGTTCATACGGGGGATCGTGGAGAAGACGATGATGGGCGTGGGGGCAGCCGTTAACGCCGCAGCCCTTCGCTCGGCACTCGTCCCTCCTATGCTTGCTATCAAAACATTTGAAACAAATCTTGTTGCCCTTGGCCCATGACCAACGGGCGGCGATGTTCATCGCGCAAACCTTCTTGCACTCTGGAGTGCGGTGCGACCCGCCGCAGCACAAACACACGCTGACTCGTTCCGTCGCATATGTCTGCACGCGGGTCGGTTGTGGCCGAGCGCCGGCGCGGGCCGGCGGCGCGGGCGGTGGCCGCGGCCCCGCACGGGATCGTCGGACATCCTCTGAAATCACGTTACGCCTTGACGGCGCACGTGCATGCGAGAACTCAAGCTCTTGATCGCTCTCGTCCATAAGAAATTCGGCCATCAGCATCAACTCGCTATCGCGCCGCGAACCGTTAGCTCTAGCGTACGCGCACCATCGCGATCGTAGATGCGGGCTTAACCTTTCCGTAATTTCTCGGATCAGAAGTGGATTCGCTCCATAACTCTTGTTATCTAAGTCCACTAACGTTGAAGCTATATTAATAACTTTGATCGCAAAAGAATTTAAATCCGTCGCACTTGGCCCTACCGACGGAAGCCTCTTCAAATCTTCTAATGCGCGATCAATCAACAAATCGGTACGACCGAAATTCTTCTTTAAAATTCGTACGATTAAATCAGGGTTCGCGGATGAGGCTAGCATGTGTTGCACAC
Organism: Eudemis profundana; assembly: GCA_947034925.1. NCBI lineage: Eukaryota > Metazoa > Arthropoda > Insecta > Lepidoptera > Tortricidae > Eudemis > Eudemis profundana. The sequence continues at coordinate 38,540,066 of OX344794.1, forward strand.
ATTGCCTAGCCTCCCCTTTTAAACATTGTCGCAAGCGTGCAACATTTTCGTACGCCGAGAATTTATAACGCGACGACGATTGCTGGTACGCGGTGAGAAATGTCTGCCATTCACTAATTTCACCGGCGTACGCAGGAAGCTCGTAGACTTGACGTGGAGGAGGGCGCATCATGGACTCTAAAGTCTCGGCAAGACGCTCGATACCCTGGCTCCTGGTTCGGCTCGTAGAGCGGTCGCGGATCGGCGTCGACTGTACCGGACGGCGCAACGCCGGCGGCGGCGGCGACGTGGATCGCATACGACGGCTATTGTTCGGGTGGTTGACATCGTTCAACCACTGGTCCACCCGGTGGACGGAAGCGGCCATCGAGCCCCCGGCACGGTAGTCACCGTCGCGGGATCCCTCGGCATCGATGCGCTCCATAGTAACGGCTAAGCGTTTATGTACTAACTCTTTTTCTAATTCTATCTCGCGCCTATGCAACGCGGCCAGTTCCTGGTCGGCCAGTAGCTGCGCCTCGCGTTTACGTAGCTCCGTAGTACTACTACATTGGGATCGGATCGTCGGCGGTGCCCGCGACGTCGATGGCACTTGATCTGCGAAAACGACTCGCTCCGGCACACGCGCACGCATTTCTAAGTTCGGGTTCACACGCGGGATAGGTTGATCACTTGAGAATAAATAAGGGTTCGACAGCTCACGGTTTCCTGGCTCTGCAAGCTGTTGATTGGTGGTTCGTTCATGCGCGGCCTGCGCATGCGCGGCCTGCGCACGCACGGCCTGCGCATGCGTCGCTGCTGCGCGCGCAGCGTGCTCCGCCTCGGCGCGCTCCTCGGCGTGGCGCTTAGCGCGACGCTCTTCGTTGCGGCGAAGTAGCTCCTCCAGCTCTTCCCGCTGCTCGGTGGTGTCGGTTGGAGGTGACTCCGGTGAGTCCCTCGGTTCTGACTGCATTTGCAGCCGGGGATTGCGGAGGGGCGCCCCGCTCTGCTCGCCTGACTGCGCTTGCAGCTGGCGGCGGCGGGCGTCCGCCTCCTGGGGGTCTGACTGGCTCCTAGTCAGCACCATGGTTCACACGCGATATTGTTACGCGAACAATCTACACGCGAGACAGAAACAGCTGATCGGTCAGGTTCTATCTATACAGGTTCGTTCGTGCCTAGCGTTCGACTTGCAACAACTGGATCGGATGCTTGTTGTTCAAGTTTGCTGGTCACGAGTGGCTCTAAATTACTTTTACTCACTTTGCAAACTATGTTTTAAATTTGGTTGATTTTGGTTGAGTTTTGAGCCAAATGAATTTTTAATTGAAATTACGTCGCGGCGTAATAAAAAATTAAATAATTCCAAAAATTATCAAAGTCACAGGATCGGTGCTCCACAGGTTCAGGGTTCGGGTTCTGGTCGAAATTTGTGATTCGCACAATATTTGACCGTTTTGGAGCACTTGGAAATTCCAAAAATAAATTGCGTCGTTGCGCAAAAATATTCGAGAAAAATCTACAATTTACACTAGCAGTACTCCTAGAGTACGCGGTTCAGGATCAGGTCGAATTTTGTGATTATCACGAGAATTGACTAAGTTAGAGCACTCACAAAAAATTTGGAAAAACAGAAACAATTCGATAAAATCGTAAATAATGATTTTGAAAATCCCGGAACTTCACGTCTATACGTGAAATGGATCAGGGGTTCGTATTCCGGGCTTTCCCAGGTTCAAGGATCTGAAGACCAACTCAGGGTCTGATGATGTTCACTCACTGATTCTATATCCGGTTCGAAGGACCAAAAACTGTTAACGACGCACTCACGGATCTCGTGAGGTCCCGAAGTTAACAGCTGATACAGCTACGATAGCTCTTCAGGTTCATACACAGGAGGTTGTAAGGCTCCTGGAGTTTTAATTACTAAGGGATCGATTGGCTCAAAACAAAGGTTCAGATTTAACACTTATATTGTTTTAAATCACTGACTCTAGTGTGCCCTTCCTAGGGTTCTACCACGCGGGAAGAATGACACTAACAAACCCGACGCTGGCTTAACCATCTTTTAAACACAACACTTAAATCTATTACACGGAATATAACACAGAAATAGTCACACAAAAATCAATCAGCGAATCAGTATTAAATAGTTAATAATGTTCATACTTCCCTATAAGCTATTTACACGCTAAACACTATTAAAGGAATACTTGTTCTTAGTTGGGCGGCTCGGGCCGCAACACGTAATAAAGAAATACTGTTTCACTGACTTTAAGTCCTACCTAGACTTCACTTAGGTCATAGGCTAGGGGATCTAGATACTTGTTCACTATGTTCGGATCGGATCACTACTGGTTCGGTTCTGTTTCTCACTATGAGTTTACAACTTGGGTTCACGACGCCAACTGGTCTCCAAATGAGCTCCCGGCGTATTTAAGCAAGCGACTGTTGCGCAATACTTACAACATATTGCGTGATGGAAAATTCCGTTCAGAATGATACCATCCTACGCTGAATTCTCGTGGTCAGACCGAGAATTTGTAAGGCATCGATACACGAAGTTGTTCGAAAACTTTCGCTCTTTGCCGTTTTACGTTATGGTAACGACTAACGTACTATATACTCGACTACACAATCCTCATGGTAATTATGAGCGTGCTATATGCATCGCCTCACAATCCTCATGGTAAGCTGGCTCTGACCGGTAGAAGCCTCGAGTGGGTGTGTCGAGATCTCCTACCAAATCGTTCACTGGCCGCTCCTAGCACTAGTTGCCAGTGAAGTCTGGGTACACTCGATTTACACATTCGTTACGAGTCTTTATCTAAGCTCTAGATAGGGGGATCGGGTTCTAAGGTTTACACAAGTGCTAATGAGTCGTTACACTACACATATGGCCTCTTGTACGGGCAAAAACTCGTAAAATACTTAAATATTTCACTTACGTACTAACTATAAAACATGGTTCTAGGACTTAGTCCTAGGGCTTATAGCTACTTACAAAACATGTTCAGGGTCTTAGTTAGACGATGTTCAGTTGGGTCGGGGTTCGGTGGGGCTATCGTCAACATTAATATAGCTACACGCAACAGGTGCTTCAGTATTTTTTTTTACTTATATTTACATCGGAAAATAAGGGCGGGCGTATGATAAACCGATGTTTCTTTTGGTTGAAATAGTACGCGGACATCTTAAACCCCAAAAACCTACAAAGAAAATGTCTTGTTTAAGTTATCTTTGTAGTGTTTATCTGCTTTATTGTCTCTTTTGTGTTCTTATTAAGAAGGTCAGACAGTGAAAACTGGTGAAGTGGTTCATAAAAATCGGACAAGTGCGAGTCGGACTCGCCCGCTTAGAGTTCCGTACAATACCTATTTTAAATAAAGACTGTATTTTTATGGTTTAAACACAAATGTAGTTTCAGACTTGTTGTTTGGACCAGCTAGGGTAGTGTGAATCTGATTTTGCACGTTCTAAAAAGTTGTGCTAGCCGAGTAACACGCGCAAAAGTACTTTCCTTATTTTTTGTATGAAAGTGTAGAGTAGAGAGGTAGTAGCAGAAATAAATTTGCCATGTATTAATGGTTCGCCAATGTTCTTATACGATTTTCGCCGGCGTGCATAGTTTTGGAGTAAAATAGCTTAAAAAAAAGTGTCGAAACCGAACTTCTTACCTCTCCTCCTACCACCCCCGCGCGGTTTCTTGATTGTTCTCAATGTCAAAGCACTTAAGACTATCCAAGTAACAACTGTGTTGAGAATCGGCTCTGAATCTAAACGGGCAAGGCGAACACAAAGCTTGAAAGAGCACTCCTGCTTTTTGGAGTTTTATCAATTTCAAAACCACACCATTTTAACCTGATATTTTTAAGCGAATGATATTATGATATTATCGAGTCTTCGGGGCCAATATCAATGAATGAAATATTTTTAACATATTTTTAACATTAGTGTTAGAACATAATAGTCTGAATAATGTACTAAAAAAAAACAGGAGGAAAACGTAAGGGCGCGGCCCCATGTCGACGGCACGGCGCCGTCCGCCGTGGAACGGCACGGCGTCGTCACCGTGCGACGGTACGGCGTCGTGCCGTCGGACGGCGCCGTGGACGGCGCCGTGAACGGTGCCTTGGACGGTGTGACGGCGGCGGCGCCGTGAACGGTGTGACGGCGCCGTCCAAATAATAAATGATACCGACAATGACACATGACGAGTCGAAGAAAATGACCAATTAGGGAAATTGACGAATTAAAGATTTTGATGGCATTGACGAATTAGGGAAACTGACGAATTAACGAAAATGGCGAATCAGGGAAAATGACGAGTAGTGCACTAACTCGTTTTCCTTTTTACAATAAATTGATTCTCAAAAGAGATATTAACCTACAAAAACCTAAAAAAAATGCCAGATTTTCCGCTGTGTTCACACATCCAGAAAACAAATAAGACTAGATTATTAAACAAAAGGAAAACATAGGAACACGGCCAAAGCCTTTCTTTAATGTTTAATGAAAAAAATAGTTAAATAAGTTAAGTTTTGGGGAAGAAATCAGGGGACTACGAAACGTTGTTTTCATGAAATTTTAAAAGGTATTTTCGGTCCAAGCTGCAGTTGTCTCTATCGCGCTCTGCGCGGGAGAGGCGGGCAGTGCGGGACAGCGACACATTTTACAAATACCTAATTTTCAATTCTGTCCACCTTACTGTTTCCTCTTAAAAGCATGAAGTTCACGCAGATCCGCCTCCACCATGTCCTTCCAGCGATACCTGGGCCGGCCTACAGGACGTCGACCGGTTGGGCGGCCCAAGTATGCTCTCTTAACACTGCGACTTTCCTCCAATCTCTCAAGGTGGCCAAGCCAACGGAGTCTATGAGCCTTTGTTTCCCCTATGATATTAGGTTCGGCCACCAGTTCTTCCACTTCGGCATTCTTAAGGACCCTCCAGCTCCCATCCGATCTCTGCCGTGGGCCCAGAATCCTACGAAGAATCTTCCTCTCGGCAACCAATTAGCATCGTCTCCTCCGTATGTGTTAATGTCCATGCTTCGCATCCGTACATTAAGATAGGTCGTATAACGGTCTTATAAATCTGAATCTTGATTCTTTTAGTCGGGTCTAGTATATATGTATATTTAAACACATAATATATTATGCATATACGTACAAATTTGTGTTTCATTCAACTACAGTCTGTTCCGTATAGGAATAGACAGAAGAAAGAAAAAGGTTCTTTATAGTGCCGGTTTTAGGTTGACATTCAATAAATTACATTTCTAAAGTAGATGCTCAAAAATAAAACATGGATGTCTGGATGATGTCTATACTTTTTGGTAAGCTGAAAATTTAAAAGTGTCCTTATAAAATACCCAAAGAGCCAGAGATAAGCAACACTAAATATGGGACAGCTCAGAGCTGTCATTATAGGTATATTGTACTATCAACTATATCGAATTTGTATGTTGTTTTAATTGTATACTGTTTCTGTTATAGTTTGTTATTCCTAAGTAATTGGTGAATAGTTATTTATAACGTTCAATATCAGTGATTCTATGGGGCAGTGGAAGAGGCGTTTGCTCTAGCGTGCGTTGTCACTCGACCATCGTGAAGAAGAAGTGAAAGATTATTTTATGGTTTGACTGTCTTAAAATTTTACATCAAATAAATAATATTACAACTTTACAGAGAATGTTTGGAATCCCTGCTTCTGTGTCCCTCTAGAGTCTATTGTTATCCGGTACGAACTATAAGTGTTTATCAGTTAAGCCTGATGATTGGCTAGTAGACAATTTCTTATGGCATTAAGGTTTAGATTTGTAATTTCATTGTAATATATACCTATGTTCGTTAACGATCAAGAAGTTACTAACAGTAAAGTTTCCATGTTTAAGCTTTCACATGAAACCATAACGGTGCGGTGTTGTATCCAGGTAAAACATTTGTGAGTGCGTTACCATGTTTTGAGTGTGTGGTAGAGACTAGAATATAAGTATACATTAGTAAATCCGCCTTTAGTAGGTATCTTCGTGTTCAGTAGCAACGTTTAAACATTACCTGTACGTATAACAATGTACAGTTTCATGACCAACAATGTACAGCTTAAACAACTGCAGATAGCGGAATGAAAATTGAGAAACATGTTTTTAAAGGGCGTATAACTCGTTTAAGTTTAGATTATACAAATCAAGGTCCTTAAAAAAATTGCCGTATGTAGCCTTGCTAACCGATAACTGAAGCACTTCTAGTGGGCCGGTCGCTTTGTACTTATGAGCCGCACGCACACATCAACCAGTTTTTTTTCTAATACGAGCAGCACGCACACATTGACCCGACCCGACACAGCCCACTAGAGGTGCTTCAGTTATTTATTAGCGAGGCTACGTCCGGCTATTTATTTTAAGGTCTTTAGTAAAAATTGTTCGTTATGAAACTAGAAAATATGAATTGCCTTATCTTTAAAACGTAATATGTGGTACTGAAAAAGAAGAAACGTGGGTGAAAATTATAATTAGTTAAAATTATAATTCTATAACACCGTGTCTTTTTTTATTTCCGTTAAATTCGACAGGTTGCTTCGTACATCAACAGAAGCTACCTGGTATATAGCGTTTTGTTAAATTCGAAAATTTTTGTTTTTAGTTTTCATACAAAATAAATTAATATTGAGTTGATAACCATTTTAATAGACACTTCTGAGTTAGTCAAAAATTTACGTCGACTATGACAGTGTTGGGATTATGACGGCTCATTTATACTGGTTGGTGATTAAATTAAGATTGGAAATGGTTTTCATGTCCATAACGCAAGTAGGCTCTAAATATACTATTCGGAAAGAGTTTAGGGTCGTTTAAAAATGTTTGTATTTAAGGCTGCGGTATTAATTCAACAAAATGTTAAACATGTTCCTTTGTGTAACGAAAGTTAACTATATAAATGGTATGGTAGTTGTATGGTTAAATAAGCTATCTTCATTTACGGAAAAAGTTAAAAATTAAAATGTAGTTAAAGATAGGAAATTAAATAGGTATATACATCAAATATAGAACTGTTCTATTTAAATAAAATCGGTTATTCAAACTACAGTTCAGTGCAATCTTCCAAAGGCGACACTGAGGCACTGAAGTCGAGCAATAATAAACGCATTGTACGACAAAATCGTCAAAGAAAATAAACAAGTCTGCTGAAACAGCATTGTCCTCAAACAAAATCACTCGCTGTGAATCAATTACTGCTTTGCCGGCAAAGGAAATTGTGAGTTTTAGACTTACAAATGCAAGAAAAGAAAATAATATATTTTTTCAACGTTTTAACATTAACTTTTAAGAAAAGCGGTCCAATTATTGGCTCAACCAACTCTTTGGGGATCCAAAGACTTAGCATAGTGCCTGTTATCCCAACATAAAAAAAATACAGGCCAATTGAGAACCGTCCTTCTTTTGCCAGTCGGTTTTAAACCTAACCATCTCCCACAGAAAGAAAAGATAGCGAAGAAAAATAAAATCCCTTAAGTAGGTAACTAAATGTTACAGGAAAATCACATGCACATAGTTTGAGAATCTATCGCGTTAAAAATCTACTGTACTTTTTTATAAAATCGCAAACTAAGTTTCAATACACGTAACAAACACGGTGAATTTATCTTACGTAATTTAGATTATCCTATGGCCACCTTCCGACACCATCATCAGACTAGCTTGATCTTGCTTTAAAATCACAGCTTACATATTTATTTAGTTACAAACGTACATACGAACGTTGCAAATTAAATAAAAGCTTGCGAAAAATGAAGGAAAAGTTAGTTTTAAAAGCCTCACAGAAGATTTTAAACGAATATTTTTATTTTTTTTTATTTTTTCAGAAACAAACGGTCATTTGCAGATACAAAATACGTACTTAAAGTTATTATATTATTCAGACCTACAGTTCCCTTTATTGAAAATATTCGCATGGCATAAAAACAAAACGAACCGAACACACAATTTGCTATTGGTATACTATTTAATCAATAATGCTTACGAGTATTCTTTTATGTTTTGGTGACTTTAAGGCTGAAATCGATTGGATCAATCAACTAAATATTCCATCCCTTATCGTAGGTAGGTAGGTTATAGGTAAACGCGGGCTAATTTTCCGCGAGTTAACGACACAGATATGCGCCTATTTTGCGCTCTAGGTAGATATTGCTTGCACCAGGCTAAAGCGGCAGGCTAAAGTTGGTCTTTTATTTAAGAAGTGGGTCAGTGTAAATAGTTGCTGGAAGATTAAACTTATGCGATTATCGAGGCTCCGCTAAATAAATAGCATTGTCAAATGTGTAGGTGATTTTTTTTAAAGGAAGATATATGTATTGTTCTTCGTTGAAGTTTGTTAAATCGGCGTAACTAAGAGTGTGTACTCTCCGCAACTTATTAGGATAATTAACTTTACCACTTTAGGTTTATTACAAACGAGGCTTCCCGAGTACGAGGCTCATGCTGATGAGAACTCTCAGTTTAAATGACTACGCACGGTCTGGTCTAAAAAAGTATGCAGTTTTGAACTTTAGTCATCAGACTTAACTTCTCTCCAAATACTTGCGTTGACTCAACTGTGTTGCTGTGGGTATGTGATCGTTAGCTCGTATTTATAATTGTATATTCACATAATATTAAAATGTATATTTTAAAACGCATATTTTAATTCGCATACTTACCATAATACCCATAACAATGACTACGTTTATACTTACAAGAAAAGGTACCCAACTGTCTGGCTCCGATCTGATTTATTTTGATATATGTTAGAGCGTAGTCTAAAATAATAGGCATGTATTTTTTTTAGCTGCTCAATCTCAACCTATTGGGACAAACTGACCTCCAAAGTACTGAAAACTGACTAAACCCTCCAACTTCTACAGAAAAAAATTCAAGCAAGTTGCTACTTAATTACTGGTTTGATATTATGTTTGAGAACATGAACAAATAATACGCACGTGTTTCGTTATATCGGCTCAAACTCATATTTTCCTAAAAAAAAACACCCTTCAAATTTGAGCCCTTTGAGGGTGTTTTTTTAGATCGGAGCCGGACAGTTGGGTACCTTTCCTTGTTATTCAATGTTATGCGTGCGTATTAATGGTATGCGAATTTACTATATTATTTCTCATAAATATAAAAAAATACAATTTTAATACACCTAATCAGACGTTACAATTTTCTCTTCTGGGTTTTCGTGGGTTGCTGCTGAAACCTATACGTTTTTTGCGGCATAAACGGTCATATTATTTTTTTACGTTAACCTAGAAATTCGAGTTTTACACAGCTTCAATGGACCGTAGACTTGAGTATATCGTCGCTGGAAAGCAATAATGCTGTAACCCTCAAAAAGTAAACTTTTCACTAGAGCCAAAAAACGTTTGCATTTTTTTAGAAAAATTCATAACTCTCAAACAAAAAGAGATTATTAAACCCCCTTTGGTAGACTCGTTGTAAAAAAATCGAAGTTTATAATTTTGGTGGTAAAATTAGTATAAACTTGTTTTTAATATGACTTTTGTCGTTTACAGCATTTCGATATTTCTAAGCATGGCACGCAATAATGCTGTAACCTACAAATTTTTTGTATGGGAACATTATTTTTACCAAATCTCACAGTCGTTTTAAAATGCTGTAAGTCTAAAAAGTGGTTCGTAATACAATTTTTGGGAGATGAAAACTTAAATTGACAAGATTTTTGTACTGCAATATTGCTCTAACTGAATGAATGAAAGGAAACAGGTATGAATGAAGCAGTGTAAGTGCGAATGGTAGTTTATGTCGATCCATTTTAAAATGTCAGTGGTAAATAATTGTTGATCTGTAGTAATATTTTCTGAACTACTTAATTAATATGCCACACATACATATCTTTATGCTTAAAATGTTATGTTTTGGCTATTAAAAAGTTATCATTAAGTATGGTTATATTTATGTTGTTGGACTGTATGTATGTAGATGCAGCAGCACTATGTAATCGCCTAAACTAATTTTTATCATTTGGTTTGGACGATGAGTGAGAACGGAAGTATGGTATTTATCAGGCTATAAGTACACAGTATTAAAAAAAAAAACTATTTTTTTTTACATAATAAAGAAATCGAAAGACGTATCAGAAACGCCTGGAGGAGCTTGTGGTTGATGAAAACACTAATAGTGGGAAACCCCTTATATCCCTGAAATGTAAGCTCATGGAGATTTGGTGCATTGTACCCATTCTGACTTATGGCGCCCAGTTAAGGTCTAGGAGGACTTCAGAGGTAGAGGAAAGTATTAGAAGAGAGGCTCATGCACAGCAGTGAGACACTAAATCTAGTTAAAAAAATCGTTGTTTTAAGGTTGACGTGTCATTTTATAAAAAAAAAAATGTTATTATTTATCTAATCGATAAATATATTCAATTCAATTCAAAAAATAGTATAGATTGTTTTACAGAACAATTATGATAGACGTATACAGGGTGACTTCTTTTTCGTGATACAGGATAATTAAACCTGAATCTATCCATGATTTTGAACAACTTTTACTATGGAGTCAACTTTGTAAATGCAAAAAAAAATTAACTGTTTCATAGAAAAGGTCATCAATAGGTAGACCAAAATGTATGAGAGAGTTGTATTTTGCAATTTACAAAGTTAACCCCATAGTAAAAATTGTTCAAAATCATGGATAGATTGAGGTTTAATTATCCTATATCACGAAAAAGAAGTCACCCGGTAGTTTACATGCATTCAAGTTTGAACGGAAAAATAATGCACGTGTTTTTCTTTAAAAGTAGGTTATGTTTATATTACCTCTATAATCTAAAGGGAGCTTTGCAAACATTTATATTTAATTTGAATCATGATTGAATCTTTTAAAAAACGAAAACTAGCAAACTACAAATAAAGACGACCCTCAATACTATATACATTCAAACTTACTATATATTTTAAAATGTATTTAATGTCATTATTCATTTATTACTGTATCTTTAAAATGCTGTACACCATAGTTTATTCACAACATCTCCCGACAAAAAGCTGTAAATGACAAAAATTGGTCAAAAGTTGAAATTTACGGAAAGCAAAAATGCTGTACGTGATGACGGAGAACTAATTGTGGAAACCATTTTGCTGTAAACCACAACGCAGTTGAAAACACGGGATTTTATGCGGGTTACAGCGATTCTTCATTCCGTGATTACAAATTTAGGTGAAAAAATATATGCTGTATACATTTTATTTATCATCACAGGCAAATAATAACTATACCAGCCGACGCAGAAAAAAAAACTGAATAAGAATATGCAAAAAAAGCATTTTCGATGGTGGTGCGGGTTACAGCATTATTGCTTTCCAGCGACGATATGGTTTAAACTTGGAATTATTTTTACAAGAACCGTACCGTACAAGTGCGAGTCAGATTCGCCCAAGGAGGGCTCCGTACAAATAGTTTAAATAAAGACTATATTTTTTAGGATTTAATTACAAATGTATAGTTTTCAGATTTTTTCCTATACTTGTACTATAAGACAATATTACTTGCCAAATGTCATAGTTCTAGGTCATCGGAGAGTAACCTATAAATTTTGGTTTATACGTTTACGGAAATCTTCGTTTTTTGTCACGTATTTTTTTTTAAGTTAACCTAGAAATTCGATTTTTTCACAGCTTAAGAGACCGTAGATTTGAGTATGGTTTAAATTTCATCTCGATACATCCACGCGTTCGTTCGTTCGTTCCGAGATAAAGGGTCTTGTCATACGGACAGACAGACAGACAACATAGTGATCTTATAAGGGTTCCGTTTTTTTCCTTTTGAAGTACGTAACCCTAAAACGACACACCAGGCTAGTACAGTACACTTACAAAATAATCGGCTGGAATAAGCAACGTCATTCAACGAAAAACCGCCGTATTATAAATCTAATCCAGCAACATGTCTAATAGGGATGTTGACTAATAGTCCGATTACACATTGTATTAATCTCTCATTCAGTCAGGGCATTTTTCCTAAACAATTAAAGTTATCGATCGTAAAACCGCTGTTCAAAAAAGGTGACCTTAAAGACCCCAATAACTACAGGCCCATTACTATGGTTCCGGTTATGTCGAAGGTTATAGAAAAGGCTATGTTTGTGAGACTAAATTATTACTTGACGGCCCGTAAAATCCTACTGCCAGAACAATTTGGTTTTCGTAGGGAGACCTCAACTGAGTTGGCTTGTTTTGATTTCGTTAAGGATGTAACAGAAGCTATTAATAACAAACAACCAGTAATGTCAATTTTGTCAATGAGTAAAGCTTTATATTGTGTAAATCATCCACAGCTTCTTTTTAAGCTTGAAGCCTATGGCATCAGAGGTAACGTTCTTGATTGGATGAGAAGCTATTTAGCCAACCGAGAACAATGCACAGAAATCTCTAGAGTTGTCACGAAGGGGGATACGCTTATAAGAGAGAAGTACAGATCACAATATCGTGTCAATGCGACAGGGGTACCACAGGGTAGCAATCTAGGACCTTTGTTGTTTTTACTATGTCAATGACCTTCTCCAAGCAACTTCACAAAAGTGTATACTTTTTGCAGACGACACAACTTTAGTAGTGAAGGGAACTGACAAAAATACGTACGAATCAGAAATAAATAAAGCTTTAGAAGACATTTACACATGGGCAGACTATAATAACCTTAATATTAATACTGAGAAAATTTTATTGATCCAATTTAATTCATACAAATCAAATCCAATAGATCTGACAGTTACTCTCAACAATGCACCCATTTATGAGACTCCTCACGTAAAAATTTTAGGTTTATTTATTGACAAACATCTTAACTGGAAACATCATATTGACTCTATATGCACTAAATTAGCAAGATTTGTTTTCGCCCTGAGAAGACTTAGGGACACTGTTTCTATTCAGGCTGCTTTAACTGCTTACTATGGTTATGTGTTGTCTACTCTTAATTACGGACTTTTGCTGTGGGGCAACTCTGTTGACGTTCATAGGGCATTTATAATGCAAAAAAAATGTTTACGTGCAGTAGGTAGTGCTAGGTATGATGATAGCTGTAGACCACTCTTCTAGAAGTTTAAATTTCTTCCCTTAGCCTCCATGTATATTATAAAATCATGTCTATTTACAAAAAGTCAACCGGATTATTTTAGAAATTTCGATGACATGTTCACGAGGGAACTGCGAGCGCAGTATAAAAACCTATTGTATCGCCCGAGGAGTAAATCCGATATATATAAGAGAAAGGCATTTAATATGTGTATTGTTCTATATAATAACTTTCCTAATGATTTGAGAATATTGCATGGTAAATTATTTAAGATAAAACTGACTGAATGGTTCAACAAGAGCAATGTTTTTATATTGTTAAGGATTTTTTAAATTTTAATAATTAGAATCAATTATTTTCTTTGTTTATTTATCTATTTTTATGAATTTATTTGCCATACACTGATAATTTTGTTAATTTTAATGAAGGACTTTAGTTATGTAATGCATAACAATACTCAATTTGCATGTTGACTGTGATGTTGACTGAATACTGATACTATACTTATTTTAAAAAAACCTAAAAAATTGTAACGTATTCTTGCAAATAAATATTTCTATTCTATTCTATTCTAATGTTGAATTTTACAACATAATATAGTCACATGGATTGGAAAATACTAAATTATCATAACATAACACAAAAGAAATAAACAAAAAATGTATAAAAAATATAAAGTTATGAGACCGCAAAGTTTAATTAAAACGATATTTTTTTTATCGTCTTAAAGAAAAATTAAAGTCAATTTCGAAATGCTTAAATAACACTAAAAAAATAAATGTATGATAACTTGAACGCACTTTTTCGTGCTCAAAATGGTAAAATGCTATTTTTTTCATACAGACTTAGTACAGCGCCGGAACGGATGACGTCATAAGTTCCTATCGTTTGTATAGAGCGTTTTCAATGCTCAGTGCGATCTGCTACTTTTGATTACAATTTGTGAGTTGAAATGCATCGTTTTCAGGGGAGCTAAATGAAGGTTCACATTGCTCTAAAAGTTATTATACGTGATAAAATAAAAATATTATGGCTGTTTTATAGTATTGTTATAGAATAGTTTATTATAAAGTTAATTTACGTTTATTATAAAAAACGGCTAGATGACCTTTTTTACCTTGAGTTTCAACGAGGGTAAGTGCGGTTAAGTTTCACATGTCCGTTTATACATCAACATTAATTTATTAAAATCAACAAATTAATATAAACATTTACTGGAAAGTAAATCCATAGTACCGCTAAAATGAAGAAATTTTGTCTGGTTATATAAAGCATATTTACGACGCACCAGTAAAAGACATATCTCTATTTACGTTGACCCTCTCGACGAAATGACGCGTATTTCAATACGCAGTAGAGACGGTTATGTCTACATGAGCGCATGTACAATACCAATTCTTGAATTTTACTGAAGTTATCCTCTTATACGTTTAAATATCTCCTGTATATCTTAACACAGAAAAAAAAATACATATCGTTAGATGCATAATAATCAATTAAATCCATATAACGATAAAAAAATACATGATTTTGGACTTGACTTTATGTTCGTAGGGACCGTCGATATAATTATAAAATTATAATCAGATAGCCCACGAAGGCCTAAGAGGACCTCCAGCATATCGACTTCGGATCGTCATGTGTTAAGTTAAGACATATTTTATTATACATTTAAATAACATGCCACGAACACATACATATCGTGTCAGATAGTGCGAAAATAGTAAGAAAGAATCAGCCGTAAAATAGACCACATTTTACGAGTATATTAGCGTTTCAACGTTAGCCTATAACACAAATGTGTCCAAAAAACCGGTTACCATTAATTATTTTTTGGGTAGGGTTTTCAAATACACTCACGGACAATGAATTCGTGTCATTTTCTATGTAATTGTTCATAGAAAAATACCTAAATTCATTGTCCGTGAGTGTAGATACATAGAGCTTGCTCGCTTCGCTCGGTTGGTCAAAAATCGCACAGGCGTAATGGGCCAAGTCTTTAAATACTTACCTTTCCATCGCTCTTTCTGTAGGCGTCGTGCACACGCCAGACTAGACCAGGGCCCGCGTTGCTGCTCTCCTTGCCAATCTCGTAGTACTGCATGATAGGGTTGCTCTCGAGCGGTGGTGGTGGAGTCTGGTTGCTCACGTTCTTGAGCTTTGAGATTATGCCCGCCATTCCGGAACCTAGGCGGCGGACGAAGGGCTCGGTGCGGGAGGGTTCCGGGTCTCTGGCTTGTTCACCTGTGAAATAAATACAATAATTACTATTTATGATTTAATTCTCTGTTTTCAATTTGTGCAAAAGTTCAAAAACTAGACGAAAAAAAACTTTTACGTGTATTTTTTAAAATTCATATATGGCTTCGTATGCATTTAGTACTCATGAATTTTTTTAATTTTCTTTGTTTTTGAAGCTTTAATTATTATTATACCTCTGTCTTTGAACATACATACATTTGTCAAATTTATATAGATCCTCGGAAACTGCTAAATTGAAATTGTATAGTTAAAAACTTCGTAATGAGAACCATTCTATAACCAAGCATCTTAATTCATACGAAGCCAAATATGGACGATAAAGAAATATCACCAATGCATACGAAGCCTACGGCTTGTTAAAAAAACTTATCAAACTACGGAACATGGTTTACCTTTTTTTGCAAAATTTGATAACTATAGCCCTGATTAGGTTTATGACTATTATGGAGTTGATTATAATTTTTATGATCCTGAATTTACCACTGAAACGAAATAAGTTTCACCAAACTCATTATTCATTACCTATCGCGGATAATGTGGTGAAATTATCAAATGGTGTTATATAAAAAATATGTACCCTTTTATTTACCTATATTTATGTAGCTTTCAAAATAATATTTGATCATTAGACGCCATTTTTGGATTCGAGTACGTAAGCCACACAAAAGCGCACGAGCGCTCAATCCCGGGGTTGAAGATAAAGTACCTAGTCGACGACTTTGTAAAAATGCTGCTGTTAGCTATCGTCCCCATATGTACAGTCACGGAACATGCAAAAACTCTGTTCCTACTAGTATAGCAATTAGGTCCACTCGGATATTTACGTGTGCCCCGATTCATCATATCGATACCTTTGGGTTCAATTGGCGTAAAGGACAAAACGCTGGTTTTGAGGAGAAGCAAAAAACCATTTTATTTTACAAAAAATGGCTATAGTTTTTTTGTTTCTCGACCTATATTTTCGACATGTATATGAAAAATATTTGAAATGCCCGTATCTTTAACCTGTGATGGTAGTTCTAGCTGTAAACAATGTATTATGGAAGTTAGATGTCCTTTACAACTGGTAAAAATGCTATCAATGTCATTTACACCCGTTACTTTTTTGGGCATTTGGAAATGATGGGGTTGTAAATGACAATCTCAGATGACTTTGTTCCAATTTCGGGGCGTAAAGTTAACAGCTATGTAATAAAAATTGACAGTTTTCAACTTAGTTTCCCTTAAAGAGACTTGAAAAATGTATAAAAAGATGATGAATTCAGCTAGGCATAATAACTACTATTAACGACGGGATATGTACCATGTATGTTTGTTTTTGTGAGTTCCCGATATTTCGGCACTGTTGCAAGCGCCATTATCACGGAGTAACTGACATGCAGCGAGTTTTTAGTTGAAGTCTACCCACACACCATAGCGATCTACCCTCTTTCGGGTTCGCTTCGTCCGCGCGTTATTCATACTACTACCGTCTGCATTCTCACTTGGAACTCGATCACGTTCACGACACACAACACTTACAGTATATGTCTTTTTTCCCTTGGAGAACTTACGGATTACTGGATACCAGATGCTCGACAGTCGAAACCCGTCTTCCCGGTTGAAATTTTTATACTTGAGGATTTTGATAGCTTCCTTAACCATTCTGGGTATATAGTGTTTTTCTGTCGAGCGAGAGGATCTATGGGTTGTGCAACTCAATCCAATCGTTTCCGCGTTCAGAAGATGTTCAGCGATTGCCGATTTCCGAGGTTCGTTGTTTTTAAACATTCGGATGTGCTCCTTTATACGGCATGAGATAGTGCGCTTAGTCTGACCTATGTAAGAGCTACCACAGCTGCAGTCAATTTTGTAAATACCTGGGCATTCAAGCGGAAAACGGTCCTTTGGCGTACGTAGATATTGTGTCAGTTTTCTGTGGGGAGTGAAGACAGTCTTCACCAAGAACTTCTTTAAAATATTGGCAACTTTATCTGTCACTCCCTTTACATATCGTCGACCGTAGGCTGAATTATGCAGGCAATCGCTGAAAATCTTCTGAACGCGGAAACGAATCATTGGATTGAGTTGCACAACTCACAGATCCTCTCGACAGAAAAACACTATATACTTACAATAGTTAAGGAAGCTATCGAAATCCTCAAGTATAAAAATTTTAACCGGGAAGACGGGATTCAACTGTCGAGCGTCTGCTGGTATCCAGTGATCCGTAAGTTCTCCAAGGGGAAAAAAAACATGTTCAGGAGTAAATAAGCGAAGTGATACTGTAAGTGTTGAGTGTCGTGAACGTGATCGAGTTCTAAGTGAGAATGCGGACGGTAGTAGTATGAATAACGCGCGGACGAAGCGAACCCGAAAGAGGGTAAATCGCTATGGTGTGTAGGTAGACTACAACTAAAAACTCGCTGCACGTCAGTTACTCCGTGATGATGGCGCTTGCAATAGTGCCGAAACATCAGGAACTCACAAAAATAAACATACATGGTAAATATTCCGTCGTTAATAGTAGTTATTATGTGAATGACCATGTTAGCTTAAAATCGTATATTCAGCTAGGCATGTCCAGATTATATTTAAAATTAATATTTTTTGGAAAACGCAATAATAACTATGAAAGAACTATTTTATAACCAGATTCGAAATAAAAAAAAATTAACTATTCATAAACTGACTAAATTGCGGGAACAAGGATGGAAATAATGTCCTACTAGTGTTTTACTCTCTTCCAATAGCACTAAATCATAATAATGGAAGTGACATAGTGGCTAATGATTATCGACATTAGGACGAGTACGTAGTGAGTAAAACACTGTTAATGTAAACAATAAGTATAATAGTATGAAAAACAATGAATTCATCATCTTTTTATACATATTTCAAGTCTCTTTAAGGTAAACTAAGTTGAACACTGTCAATTTTTGTTACATAGCTGTTAACTTTACGCCCCGAAATTGGAACAAAGTCATCTGAGACCGTCATTTACAACCCCATCATTTCCAAATGTCTAAAAAAGTCACGGGTGTAAATGACATTGATAGCATTTTTACCAGTTGTAAAGGACATCTAACTTCCATAATACATTGTTTACAGCTAGAACTGCCATCACAGGTTAAAGATACGGGCATTTCAAATATTTTTCATATACATGTCGAAAGTGTAGGTCGAGAAACCAAAATACTATAGCCATTTTTTGTAAAATAAAACTATTTTTTGCTTCTCCTCAAAACCAGCGTTTTGTGCTTTACGCCAATTGAACCCAATTAAAGGTATCGATAGTTTAGACCTTTACGATTACGTAAATTGCTTTATTTCAGAATTTAGACACACATTTGTGGCAGTAAATGCCAAAAATAAAGGCTAATCCCTATACAACCCTGCTCTTCTTTAAAAAAATGTGCTATAATTAGATTTAAGGCAGGTCTTAAAGGACAAGTAAAAGACTACTTGCCCTTTACAGCCCTGTTCGATTTATCGAATTACGGTATGGAAACAAGTATAATAATTTGAAGGCAGGCCGTAAAGGACGTGTAAAAGACTACATGCCCTTTACAACCTCCTTAATTCTATCAAATAATGGTGTAATCATTTTTTAAGCAGGTCGTAAAGGACAAGTAAAATAATACCTGCCCTTTACAACCTTATTCGGTTTATCAAATTACGGTATTATAATTTAAAGGCAGGTCCTAAAGGACAAGTAAAAGAAAACATGTCCTTAACGCCCACCTCGACTATGCGCTTATGGAAATTAATCATGAGAAATGAAGGGCTTAAAGGACAGCAAGAAAAAAATGGGTCATATACGACAGTATTCATATTTACCGGCGTACTTTACGATACACCTTTTAATTCGTATTTTATAACTTGACACTTACGTCCCTTAACCTGAGCTAGTTTTGCGAAAACAATGAATAAAAACTGGGTCGTAAAGGCACTTTTTTTAAAGATATCGAAATTTTAACTACACAGAACGGTAGAGCTTGAAATTCTGAACAAAACTGTATATATAACTCATTTTCGCCAAAATGTCCTTTACGCCAATTGAACCCAAAGGTATCGATATATTAATGCCGGTGATTTGTGTACTAGGTACAGTATTGTAATGTGCATAACTTATAATTACAAATTATATATGTAAATCTCCATATTCTTAAAGGACATTGCCCAAGCGACTATACGTATAGAGCCTCGTGCCAAATCTAAGTTATTGTGCCAACACCAAACCGACTGTATCTTAAAGAACAATAAATTGTCATTCCTACCACTCAATCTCATTAAAATTGTATTTGGGGATACATAGGAAATTGAGATTGATTTCCAGATTTCGAGGTTAGTTTTAGGGTCATAAAGCGGTAAAGACTTGTCAACCAGCCAAATACAAAATCAGTTAATAACTTCAACACCTGACGTTGATGAGACTTCACTCTTAATCTTATTACATGTCATTTTGGATACCTGTTTTAGGTTTTTTATTGTACCTATCCAGATTGCTGAATGTTATTAAAAAAAAATGTTTTTTAATTATCTTGAGATAACAAATATTTTAAAATGACATTTACGCTCAATATCTCATATAATGTAGTATCAGGGTAATATCACGATTTATTTGTACCAAATAAATCATTTAAGTATAATGATTTACGTCCTTCGACACAAAATTGTGACACTTCGTGTCTTATTAAGTACCTTATTTTTAAACTTAGCAGAAGGCAGAATGTCAAGCTGACCATTTTCTTTGGAGCTTACAATGCTAAGATCAGGGAATTACATAGATGGATTGTATTTATTTATGGAAATAATATTTTTGTATACATTTGCGTAGACGGTGGCGCCACCCCCATAGGCCTTTTAGATTTTGACCAATTTTGCCTAAAATGTCCCATTTCAAATTCAGTAGTAAAAAAATCCACCTGGGTAAAAAATATAAGTAAGTTTTTGGTAATGTTTTGGTTGTGACTCAATTATGACGATATTGGTACCAATTTACCAACCAAATGTCGGCAATCTGCTTTGAAACTACGAACTGTATTCATTTTTTACATATACATAGGTACGATGGGCATATATAATTCAGTGATTATCTGTCACTTTATTTGATTGTTTTGCAGCATAGACTTTATTTGGCTGCAAATTGACTGCATAGTTTGCAGTCCGGATAGTGATCCCGTTGTGTAACTTGATTGGATTGTAAGCAATGCACGGCGTGTGGTGTGTACAATAGCTCAAACAATTAGTGAGGGTTCAGAGTGAAAATGGGATTCTGTTTGCCATTGGCCGGCAAAGTGTTAGAAATAAACAACCTGCCAGCGTTCGTTGCTTTTTACATGGCCTTTGAAAAGTTATTCACATAAACGTCTTTGTTAGCAGTTTACTAAGTGAAGGGTACACGGAAAGAACATGTCTAGTCACCGAAGTAACTTTTTCAGTTATAGCGGTTTGAAAGTTAGTCATCGTGAACAATTACTATGGTAACAATTCCTTTAAAAATGAAAATAATACATAATGTTTCTGATTAAAATAATATTTAGGGTAAGTAAGGATATTAGTAAGTTTATTTATTTCATTGCATATTTGATAAAAGCACTATACATACCTCGGCGGGAAATGGGGTTGCCGGCCTCGTAACTATCTGGCCTCGCTTCGCTCGGCCAGCTATATGTACTCGGCCGGCAATCCCTTATTTCCCGGCCTCTGCAGTAATGTACTATTATCTATGAGCTTTCCGCATAGTTGAATGAAAAAAACTGTGGACGCGGATGTCTGCTAAATTGATGATAGATATACCAGCAATATATCAATAAAGATGTCAAATAAGAAGCAAAACATTAGACAAAAATAATATTAAGTAAATTGTTTCATACAACTGGTTTAATAACAATTCATACCGTAGTAGCCATTTTAATAATTGAGAAAGTTATTATTATGTTTCACTAGTTTGTAAATTTAGATTCGCTTGCAAAAGCAACACAGCTCTTAAAAATTGCACAATTTCGCTACTGCTCTCTCAAACCTAGCCTTTAGTTAAATTTTCCCTCATGCATCATACTTGCATTGGTTCTGTTTTACTCTTATTTGTCATGTTCAAAGGAAACGCCAACTTACTTTTTTAAGTTTTATCACTGAAATATTTATTTAAAGATAACTGTTATTGCAAATACATGTAAACACATATTTCGGTAACAATAATTAAATGTTTAAATAGTGTATTTCAGTATTTTGCAAATATAAAATCAACTAAAATGGCCATTTTAGGTCTTTACCACTATGGTTTCCGAACGTGACTTGACATTAGCATTGTCTATGGGCATATGTCACTAATGTCACTTTCTGTTTTAATATTTTCTTCTCATATTAGTAAGGTTATATTAGTAAGATTTTTTCACAAGTGCGATGAAAAACATTGTGTGTGTCACGGGCGGTAAAGGAATTACAAACTCGTGTTATTGAAGCCCTCGGTTTCACCTCGGGCTTATAACACTCGTTTGTAATTCCTTACTTACCGCCCTAGATACGCAATGTACTATTAAGATCTCCCTACGTAATCAAGTCGTATGTTATACTTCATTGTGAGCTCTACATTTTGAGATTAAAATCTCATTTAAAAAAAAGTGACTAGACATGTTATTTCCGTGTACCCTTCAAGTACAATTAAATGAACGAGTAGTTGATTAAAGAACGATTAATGAACAAACTAGGTTAGATTTTATAATGCCATTCAATATTTTGCTAAATTGCGGTATGCCATATGTCTGTCTACTAGTGAAAATTCATTTTTCTGCTAACCACAATAAATAAATAATGTTACTGCTTTTTCTTATTAGTTGCTTTAATTATGTCCTATATTGCAGTCAGTATTTTTGATAAGCGAGTGTACACTGAAGTTACCGTTGTCAATTTAAGGGATAAGGCACGTAATATCAACATTTCATTGCATGTTTTAGAAATAGTCATAGTCATTTATTCACTGCAACCAGTACATTGGGACTTAATCCTAATAGTACACGACTCCGGTAGGGTGTAGGAATATTTGTAATTAAAATGTTTACATTTGTTATTGGCTTATTATAATACTATTTTTGTTACTTACGTGCTACTGGTATCCCTTCTATACTTATCTTAGGAAGTCTAAAGAATATAATATAATAAACTATGTGATTGATTCCTTTTTCGTCGTATTCCTGATTGGACTGGATTGGAGCGCCAAAAAAAAAGAAAAGAATCAGACATGTAAAAGAGCCCTTGTGGCCTACTTACAGAAATAAATGAGTTTGAGTTTGAGTTTGGACATATTCTTGTTTCGGCACATTTCTGTTTAGACGTATTCCGACGTCTAAACAGAAATGTACTATGTTTGGTCTAGTTGCAGCTACAACAAAAGGTCTTCCATGAATTCTTCAATTGAGTAGTAGCATTCATCTATTAGGATAGATAGATAGATAGATAGATCATTTATTTCATGAGAAAATAACAGTATAAATTTGTAGTACAAAGTTACAAGCATTCACGTCATGATCGTCAATATACAAAATTAGAATAATAAAAGTAAAAATGTCACAATTTCATAATATAATAAAAACAGAATTAGCAAATAATAATCAAATCATCAAATCATGTCTCCCAATAAGGATCGTCAACAAAATTAGAATAATAAAAGTAAAAATGTCAAATTTTCAAAATACAATAAAAACAGAATTAGCAAATAATAATCAAATCATGTCTCCCAATAAGGATCGTCATAACAATTTGTAATAATTGGAAAAATAAAAAGTAAAACAAGAACATATACAAAAACTAAAATACAAATTATTAAAAAACTAATTCCATGTACTCGTTTACTGAGTACAGAGGGTTATCCAACAAAAGATTTCTCAGTTGACGCTTAAATGCTTCGTCAGATGGCTCATTTCTGAGATCGGCAGGCAAACGCTCAAAGTAAGTTGGGCCGATGACGCGGGGGTTCTTACGGGAAAGTGCCATGCGACGAGGAACCGTTTTCAGTCGTCCAGTAGACCGAAGCTGTTTCCCTGGGACATCTACGCGTGCAAACTGGGAGAGATTATTTCGAACAAATAACAGTAAATCAAAGAGATATTGTGAGTAGTGAGTCATAATACGCTGAGAAATGA
Source organism: Eudemis profundana (assembly GCA_947034925.1). Lineage (NCBI taxonomy): Eukaryota > Metazoa > Arthropoda > Insecta > Lepidoptera > Tortricidae > Eudemis > Eudemis profundana. Next base: position 38,563,497 of record OX344794.1, read on the forward strand.
AGAGTTGTTTACAGGGATGCCTGGGCGTAACTCCTACAAGGGTACGGACTGCTCTTTTTTGGACTATAAGTACCCTTTTCGCGTCCGTAGAGTTACCCCAAAGGAGTGTACCGTAAGACATCAGGGAGTGAAAATAACTGAAATAAACCTGCTTCAAGGCATCTCCCGAGATGAGTGGTTTCAATTTTCTCAGCGCAAAGACAGCACTACTCAGCCTACCGCATAGACTGTCGACATGGCACTTCCAGTTCAAATTGGAATCGACTGTGAACCCAAGGAACTTACTTTCGTCGCACAGTGGCATTGGACAGCATGCCATGCACGGTGGCGTTGGTACCTTTCGACCAGAAAAGAGCATTATGTTGGACTTGGTCACGTTCAACAAAAGCCCATTTGCTGTGAACCAGGTCTGCAACTGATCACATGCCTCAGTGATCTTAGAACCGAGTTGCTCATACGTCTTTGCCCCAACTAAGACAGTCGTGTCGTCCGCAAACAGTACAGACAAGCCGGCTACAATATTAGAAGGAAGGTCATTAATAAATATTAAAAATAGAGTATTTCCCAAAGCAGAGCCCTGGGGAATACCTAAATTTATATAACCTATATCAGATGTTAATGTCTTGCCGCTTGAATGTACTTTTACTACTTGTTTGCGGTCGGACAGAAACGAAGTAAATAGTTGATGAGCATTTTGCTCAATACCGTATAGATGTAATTTATTGAGCAGTAACGTATGGCTGCGTATACGACATTTTTGAGTTTGTTGATAAAAGATGAATCAGTTTTTGAAGTTTTGATTTCAAGGGGTATATGGTTATATATTTTTATTGACGGAACGGACCATTCTTATAAATTTCAAGTTTTGGCTCAGGTAATTCTAAATAGGCTACTTGACAGTGTGAAAAATAATGGAAGAATTATGGATATATGTATTAATTATAAGTATTAAAACCAATTTACGTAAATATTACTAAAAATAAATGGAAAATTTATTTATAAAACTCGGATGAAAATTGATTATTTTTTATCTGTCGCCATTTTATCGAAAACGGTTTGTATTGGCCGATGACGTCACACCATAGTAAACAGCATCGACAGCATCTGTCAATCCTATTTTTAAAGGTAGAAACGTTATGCGATCCTCGTTGACTTTTGTCGGTTTACTATCATGTGTCGTCATAGACGCCATTATTGTCCGAGAAACCGTTTTGGCGGCTAATTATAAAAGTGCTTTTTTATTTGCTTTTTTCGGAAAAAATACACACAAGAATTAAAAATTACCACTTTCTGAGTGCTCAATAGGCATCATTAAACAATCGGATTGACTTTTCAGAAACCTGTCAAGTAGCCTATTTTGGTGACGTCGAGAATTTTGGCTGAATTTAAAAAGATGTGAGTTTTTTCGAACAAAGGTGGCGACTTCTAATATATACAAGGATGGGAGGGTTAGCAGTTTGAGGTGTTTAAAATATGGTTTGCAGCTATTTTGTTGGCTAATATTAGCTAGGATCCGTATACACTTCTTTTGCATAATGAAGAGTTTTGGGGCATCGGTACTGTGGCCCCATAGCAGTAGCCCGTAGCGCAACCATGCGAGCGTTTGTGCATGATACACTGTCAACGCACACTCCATACTGGTGCCACTCTTTAATACACTTAATGCGTATACGAATCTTGCTAATTTGGTTTTGACTTTTTCAATATGCGATTTCCAGTTTAGGTGACTGTCCAAAGTAAGCCCCTGTAATGTGCATTCGCTGACCTCTTTAATATTTAATTTATTTATTATAGTATCCAAGTTGCAGGGTTGTTTTTGCCTCGGTTTAAATTGTATTATTTTTGATTTACTACTGTTTACTATTAAGTTATTATCTCGAAACCGATTTATAATTTTGATGTACGTTTTTTCTAATATTGTCTGATAGCTCGCTTGGATATTTAAAAAGTAAAAATACGTCGTCAGCGAATAAAATACATTTTTGGCCAGCAATTGACTGCGGTAGGTCGTTTATATATATAAGGAATAGGACGCATCCTAAAACACTACCTTGTGGGATGGAAATATCGGTGCACTGCATGTCGGATTTAAAAGTTTACCTGTCCGGATTATTATGATGTTCTGTTTCTACGTATTGCGTTCGTAATGTACCTAAGGTATGACTTTAACCAGCTTAATGCTTTTCCTCGGATACCTATAGAGTTCAATTTATTAAGTAGGATGCTGTGCGAGACTATCGTATGCTTTAGTCATGTCCAGCATCAGTCCACACAACTAGGGTGGTAAAACAAAGAAAGGCCGAGATCGCAGATGTTGAACATTATAGTTGAATAACTATGGCATACCAGTTTATTTTATTCTAGTCAACGACACAGAATAGCTATGTCGGTGTCACATCTGCTGCTGTTAGTAACCGGCCGGAGCCGCAGTGACTCCGATTTTCATACAAGTATAATTACTTATTATTATTAATTTAATCTATGATCTAAAACTGACAGTGATGCTAAAACTGCTGTACAGTCGCCATCAGATATATCTGAGCTGTCAGTGTACTCATAAATATCTGAACACGGCTCTATTTTCATAGTATTAGAGCCGTGTTCAGATATTTATGAGTACACTGACAGCTCAGATATATCCGATGGCGACTGTACTTATTTTATAATAGTACATTACACAACTAGTGTGGTAAAACAAAGAAAGGGCGAGATCGCAGATGTTTGCGGCCCGAGCTGCAAGCGCTGGACGTAAATATGCGATCGAAGGCTTTCTTTATTACCTCCCGTATTGTGTATATCATTTTATGTCTACACTTGGCTAGAAAGCGGCTTTTTCTGTACGCGTAGCGTGCGGTAAAAGCCACTTTATGACCAGGTGTGGCATAAAGAATATTGCATGCTATTATATTGTATTTCGAATGATTTTCATTGTGTAATTAACTAAAACTAGCTAACACGTACACATACATACACACATAGTGCGTTTTCCACGATCCCTCACCGACAAAGTTGACATTGTTACTACATATTAGAACATAAAGTTTATGGCCTGTCTTAATTAGGAAAACGTTGCAGGCTCGCTAGATTCTACAACAATGTTGCATATGTGTGTCAACAATGTCAATATGAACTAGTAGTAAAACAGGTCAAAATATCAAATCAAATCAGAAGTCTCATACGGTTAATAAGAAGATCAGCATCACTTATTTTGTTTTAACGTTTTGTTCTGTCCGTCCGTCTGCCCGTCTGCCTGTCCGTCTGTCACAGCAAGATATCTCAGGATCTACTGATGCTATCGACTTGAAATTTGGAATAGTGTGAAAAATCGCTAATCCGAGCTTACTGGATAGAAAAAAAATCATATACCTTTTTCACATTTTTTTAAAGGGGACCAATATGGGATGTCGAAAATCAAAAGTAGAACTATTATATCGAGTGGGACATCAAATGAAAAGGCTTAATGTGTTGATTCCAAAACCATTTGTACTTTTTTTCTTAGATATGTAGTTTTTGATAAAAAATACCATTCCCCCCCCTATTATCTCCGAAGTTACTGAACAGAAAAATCTGTAATAATTATCGATTATTAATATCATCCTATACATTACAGGAAAAATAAAATAGTTTTCCTAACTTGCAGCCTTTTTGTAGAAAAACGCAAAAATCGTAAGACAGACTTATTTGCTGCTACTGAACTGAACTAACCGCGCAAGAGCAAAGTTAAGTTTGTCCCACCACAGAGCTTAGCTTGAATTATTCACGTATTTACTGACGAGTTCTGAAGAGCCTTGACTCGAACTGAACTCGCACTTGACCGATTTTTTGTTTGATTTCGTTTATGCCGGTTTTAATGGTTTTGAAATATAAAACTGCAGCAATACGTAAACGCATAAAAGGCCAGTAAGTAAGTACCTAGTTCTTATTAAAGGGTCAATTGCAGAAAAAATTTACCTTTAACGTAAAAAGTTGTCCCAACTTTTCCGTACAAATTTTTATCTCAGTTTTGTTAAGCCCGAACTAAAAATAGGGGAAAATCGTAATGAAACTGAGACTTTTTTTTATCAGTTTCGTTACGGTTTTCCGTAACGAAACTGAGATTCAAAATTTGTACGAACAAGTTGGGTTAATTACGACAACTTTTTTTATTTAATAAATGAAAAGTGCTCATGATTCTGAGTAAAATGGTCTTACACACACCATGATCTAACAAAAAAAGTAAAAGGTAAATTTTTTCTGCAATTGACCCTATAATGACCTTATGCCAAATTATCATGTGTCAATTGAAAACGTCAAATGAATAACAGATAGTTTATTACTCTTATACGAAATAGTTTCATAAGTCTAAAGTGATTACATCTGTTTACCTGTTATTTACCGGCGTTTCGTTTCGACACAGTTGCATGTGACGTGGTCGTGCGTACAGATATAATCGTTTAAATTAAAGTATCAGCGAAAGAAAAGAAAATAAGTCCTCGACGAATGGTTTTCCTTATTACTGAGAGTCGTAATCATTTCCTCGAAATAGTTTGTCGTGAAAAATGCGCCGCCACTCGTAGCTGAGTGTTTTATTTCTGTTATTTTTAGGGTTCCGTACCAAAATGGTAAAAAAGGAACCTTTATGGTGCGACTCTGTCTGTCCGTCTATCACAGTCAGATATCTCAGGAACTACTGCTGTAATCGATTTGAAATTTTGAATAGTTTTCAAAGTGGCTAACCCAAGCCAGGCGCACGTCACTCCGCTATTTTGTTTCGCGGTAATTATTATTATTCCTTGCCTAATCCCTTAGGCAAACCCAGGGCTACGCCGACCCCCGGTAGGTGCAAAACCTATGAAGCACCTCTTTATCGTCGTCGTATTGAGGATGCGAATAATTGGTAAATCTGGTTCACTTACGTTAATTTATGAATATTATTAGATTCTATTGATTTTGTTAATTTTACAATCATTCACTTTTGAAAAGAAAAACCGATCTTTTTTCCTTTTAATTCCTATATTATACAATTTAGAAAGCACTGGGTTGTACCTAATACCTATAGGTAAATAATAATAAAACATCTTTGCTGTGCACCACGGAAAACAATATCTAACATACTCGAAACTTGAAATACTATTATTTCGACTATGTCTAAAATCAAATGTCATTATTAACGCCATAACTACCTGTGATAAGAAGTTTATTTTTGTCGACAACTCTAGCGGTGGGCGTGGCGACCAGAAAGAGCGCGCGTTATAAGTTCCCAAGTAGCACACAAAGCTGTATAACAGCTGAATAATTGGTTTAAATTACGTTTAAAGCTGTATAAGGAAGCTGTATAAGAGCTGTATAACCGGTTATACAGCTCTTATACCTCCTATTTGGGCACAAATTATTCAGCTTTAAGTTCACACTGCTGCTTAAGAGCGGTATAACAGCAACATAACAGCGGTATAAAGGGTAACACCAGTCATATGAGCTGTATATCGACTGAATAAGAGGTAACATGTTACCCTTTATTCAGAAATTGTGTCACATGTACACTCTTTTATTTCTTTTAAACCGGCTCTAGCTGACGTAGGTCTGTATAAAAGTGTACATCAATGAAATTAACGTAGGAATGAAGCAAACATTTTATCTTTGACGTGCGAGTTAATTGTCTTAATGGCGGATGGTGTATACAATCTCATATGATGATGGTGAATACAGTCTTAATTCGAAGAAACTGTTTGGGGATGCAAATTTACTGACATTATCGATACATATTGTCTAAGAAAATTTTAGTGGGCCATGAAAATATTCAGTTTTTAATTAATTATGTGATGTAAATAAACCTTCATAAAAACTTGGTGAACAATTTTCAGAGCTTTGAACAGAGTTTTAAAGATTATAAGTTATTATTAGTATATTAGGAAGTAAAAACGAAAGCATTACATTCATAATTCAGGCATAATAATATCATAAAAGTTGGAAAATGAATCAAAATATTTATAGGTTATACAATAAAATGGTGGTTTGATGTAAATACCGATGTGAACCGTTTGTAGTCTAATATTCAGCAAAAGGCTGTTTAAAGATACCTTATGTGAACCACTACTAAGTCTAAGCCGTTAAGTCTGTACACAAGTGAGTCCCTAAATAACTACGAGGCCTATAGTGAATGTTTAAACAGCTACTATGCAGATAGTATCAATAGCAGTATAAAAGCTGATTAACAGTAGATATGTTCAACAATAAGCTGTGTTATGCGCCACAAATGAACCATTATACGACTATTGGCTGCATAACAGCTCACATGTGCTCCCTTAATAAGTCAGCGAAATATAAGTTCACAAATACCTCCTTATACAGCACTAAGCGTAAAATTACCCACTAAACAGCTCTTATTACAGTTAAAGCATTGGAATATGTTAAAAGCTGAATAAAGACGTTAAAAATATACCTTTATAGCACTCTAAGCGTATTAATGGTGGTTTTGTGGGCCGTTATTCAGCTCTTATTCAGTCTAAGCCGTTTTAATATTGACTGATCGCTGTTATGCAGCTACAGGTTCACCGGTGAGTTCTTAAAACACTCTTAATAAGCATAAAGTTTTAAATTGGTCTAAAGGTGGGTAGTTATACAGCTATCTGTGCTACTTGGGTTATTGCGAGAAGGTAGGATTCGGCGCATTTTTGTGACTCGAACGTGGGTTTTGTTAGATAGTGCGATGCGAGTTCTGTACAAAGTAATACTTATTCTGTGCCCGAGCCTACTAGATATAAACAAAATCTACTTTTTTTACTTTTTTTTTGGGGGCCGAAATGGGAGGTCGAAAATTTTAAGTTGTGCTATTGTATGGGGGGTATCAAACGAAAGGGCTTAATTTGTAGGTTCCAAAACCATTTTTATTTTTTTTCTTAATCTTTTACTTTTTGGTTTAGGACGAAAAAGTTAAAAAAATACCATTCCCTCTATTATCTTCGAAGTTATTGAATAGAAAAATCTGTAATAATGACCAATTATCCTAAATATTACAGGAAGAATATTAGGGTTTTGCTAACATGCAACGTTTTTTACAAATTTGCAAAAATCTTAACATATACTTTTTTGCTCCTACTGAACTAACCGCCATACAGTTTTTCTTAAACTATTTATTCAGGTATACCTATACTTACGAGCTTGTACGGAACCCTCGGTGCACGAGTCCAACTCGCACTTGACCGGTTTTTAAGAGTAGTATTGCGTATCCCTGCTCTGATATGATAATGGATGGCGTAGTGTCATTCAATCGACTTTACGCTCGTCGGCAGGTATAAAACAATAATCCGTTAGGGCCAGGCCATATCACCAAGGCGCGGTACGGTTAGCGCCTTATCACACTTGCGATTTGCGAATTGCGAGCGAGCTGCGGGCGAGTTAGAAGCTTAGTTTCATACAAACATTGCTCGAGTTCGCCGCAACTGGTTTTGTATGGAAAAAACCGCTTGCCGCGTCAGCAGACATGGGAAGCCACTACACGACGCGGCGCTGTGTTTTTACCCGGCTCCACAACCATGCCGTTTCACGTCGTTGGCGCCGCCGCAGACATGTGGCCAGGCCCATACACGGCATGAAAGCCGAGCATAAAACGCGCCGTTCGGAGGTGATACTTGAAGGATATCAATTCATAATATACTAATGAATGTATTTTAATTTCCGGTTTTTAAAGGGTAGCTACTCGTAGTACCTACAGTGATCTAATTTATCGCGATAGGTACTTTCTTTTGTTGAAATATAATTTAAATAAATCAAATTAATTTCTTTTCCACTTTTAGATAACTGCTTGCCATTAAGTAATAAATTATACATGATTTTTGAAAAATATTCTGTTATAAGGTTAGGTATTTTTAACAACTAAAAACCGTTTTCATAGACAAGCTTTCTATGAAATTACACTTCTATCATTAATACAATACAAAATCAAAAATACCTGACTTCAAACGAACCTATCAGTGTTGCCAGATGAAATTTGATAGAAGCAGTAGAAATTTGGCAAAAAAATCAGTAGATTGAGGGAAAAAATCAGTAGCTTAAAAAAAAGGTGTAAATATCGTTATCTAAGCTAGTTTTAAGCAATTTCCACACTTGTTTGGCACTCCGTAAGATGTAAAATGTACGGAGAAGCGTAAATCGCCGCTCATATACACTTCATTTGCCAACTTGTTATTTTTTAAGCATGACATTTACACGTTTAAATAAAACAAAAATATAATGAATCATATTCTTCATCCATGTTTTGAACGATCGAATCGAAACGATCGGCTCGTTAGCCAACTGATAGTGCATCCCTATCAGTTGGCTAACGAGCCGATCGTTTCGATTACTCAAATTCTATTCCTCAAAAAGATAGTGCCCCAAAAATAAAATTGAAAATGACTTTTGCTACCAATTTTTACTGTCACAAGCAGTGGTGTTGGCACTGACACCGCCATGGAGTAGATTTTGTTTAATTTTATGTATTTAGTAGTGTGGATTTTTATCCATATAAGAAAAGCAGGTAGATTTCCTGAATTTTTAGAAATAAATCAGTAGATCAGTAGATTTATCAAAAATCAGGTAGATCTACTGCTTTATCAGTAGATCTGGCAACACTGGAACCTATTCAATACCAAAATAACGAGTTAACTATAAAGATACCCAAATCGTTAGGGTGCCTATAATAGTTGAAGAGCTCCCTCGATTTCTACAAGATTCATATATTTAGTATATTTTTTTAAACAAAAAATTATCAACAAAATTCATTTGTAATTGACGGAGTAATCACGTAACAGACAAACCAAAAATAACGTGCACTGAATTGAGCCGACCTTCTTATACACGTCAGGTAATAATAGTATATTAACATATATAACAAAGAAAGGCCGAGATCGCAGATATTTGCGGCCCGAGCTGCAAGCGAGGGACGTAAATATGCGATCGAAGGCTTTCTTTATTACCTCCCGTGTTGTGTACATCATTTTATGTCTACACTTGGCCAGAAAGCGGCTTTTCCCGTACGCGTAGCGTGTGGCATAAAATTAATAATATCGATACCTTTATACTCAAAGGGCGTAAACGCCATTAGAACCTACGGCGTTTACGCCCTTTGAGTCTAAAGATATCGATATACCTACGGCCATGACAAGTCCAACGTTATCGGCATCCACGATGCAAAGATAATACATGCATCGTCAGTCAGAATCTCAATATAATTTTAATCCATAACTAGGGTTCGTAAAATCATACTTTATACATTTTACGCTTCTTGACAAAGTTGAAACTATTCCTGTCACTTGATTGATACCGGCAGGAATCTGATACGTTCAACAATTTCAAGGCGCCATATCAGAGCAACGTGCTTCAAGAGAATTCCGAATAAAATAACTATCATCCACACGTATAGGTACATTTAGAATGTACTGGTACTTCCTAGGAAACAAGTAAACATGTTTAGAACTACCGAAGACAAGATTATATTTAGAACAAAATCAATTAAAATGATTACATGTAGTCCTGTTTTCGTAACCCAGTTCACAGTTTCGTTGATTTGTAAATGAAAATGGAGTAAATTCTTCAAACATCATAGTAACATCTATAACCTATAACGCATTTTTTAGCTAAAGAAACTAGTTTGAAACCGATTATTTTTAATCATGTATTGATCTTTTCGTATATCTTAAATGGCCTAGGGGCAACATCGGTGCGGAGGGCTGCAAGGTGTCGAGAGGGGTGATGTGCTTTCTCCGAGGGTAGGTACTCGCGGCGTTGTGCCCTTTAACACTTGCACGCCTGTAGGCTTATGATGCTACACTTTGTCGCGCGATAAATAAATGATAAAGCATCCGTCACTCTCACACACTATTTGTCAGAACATGACGGATGCTTTATCATTTATTTATCGCGCGACAAATCGTAGCATCATACTCCTACGGAGCATTATTGGGTGGATTTTCGCCATACAAATTGGTATGCCGTACATTTAATTTGGCATACAAATGTCGCGGACAAAAATCCACCCTTATTAATACTGCTATACTCAGCATAAGTGTGTGTACGATCAGAAAAATGAAATCGAGTGACTAAATATAGGTATACTTATTATTGATAATAATATCTGTATGAGACAATAATGCTTCCAACACGTATTGGCCTTTAAGTTTTTTCTTGTGCCGATTAAGCTATATCGTAAATCTTATACTTATTATACCAAGATCAATAGAGACTCCTGTATATCCTTGGATGCGGACAAAAAGTACGTAAGTAATATTGTAAGTTTTCTTAATTTGTGAACCTTGTGTACTGAGTTATAAATTGATGTCAATAAATCAAAAGAGGGTTTTTGTTTGCTTCTACGGCAATTAATAATCTAATAGGGATGACGACTGGGTTAAAACTATATAATTCTATTTAGTCCGTCAGTTAGATTATGGAAAAATATGGGAAACGTATTTTTTGGTTAATCAAAATATTAAAAATCGACGAAGTTATAGATCATCAAACTTCTGGAGTGCGGGCTTGTGACGTCACTCCTAGTGAAAATTGTACCTAGGAGCGACGTCACTCGAAACTTCTAAGCACTCTATATATCCTCGTCATTTTTTGTTTCTCAAACAAAAGAAAAAATACGTGTACAATATTTTTTAATAATCTAAGTGACGGACTAAACAGTTTTTTTAGGTCGTCTAGCCCATTATGTTCCAATTAATAATCTAATTATGTTCCAAATGTGTTTTATTTTATAGCTGATACGTTTTGTTGCGCAAAACGACACGGGAACTCTCAAAAAGCCAAACAAGTATATAATTTTAGCAAAAAACGTTTGTTTTCAAATGATGTCAATAGATGGCGCTGGCCGTATCAAGTTGCATGTTAATGCTGGTTTTCTGAGTCGTTTCATGCTAAAAAAAACCGGTCAAGTGCGAGTCGGACTCGCGCACCGAGGGTTCCGTACAAACTCATAAGTAGATACGCGAATAGTTCAAGAAAAACTGTATGTCGATTTGTTTAGTAGAAGCAAATAAGTATATGTTATGATTTTTGCAAATTTCTAAAAAACAGTGCAAGTTAGGAAAACAGTTAGATTTTCCCTGTAATATTTAGAACCTGACGTGTAATGATTCTATTTAATAGCAAGGACCATTAAATCAAGAGGACTGTCATTCTCCATACAAAAAGCTGTTCCCCGAATTTACAACGCCATCTATGTATAAGCTTGGTAAAATAATTACAATATTATTTAAAATTATTTAACTTTGCAAACGTGACACAGTATTTAAATGTATTTAAATTTATTTATTATTAGCTGTTTACGAACTAATTGTTACTATACTATGTTTCTTTGTTCAATTATAACATTGTTAAATGTTTAGTGTTTTAGCGCCATCTAGTTTTGCCCGGAAATCCCCTAGCGTGAAACATGCCATCGCTTAGTTTTGCTACTCGCCGCTAGGGATTCCAAGTTTTGTAAATTTCTAAAAAGGTATTAAAGTTAGCAAGACCGTTCTATTTTTCCTGTAATATTCAGGTTGATATTTATAATTAGTAATTATGACACATTTTTCTGATCAGTAACTTCGGAGATAATAGGGGGGGAATGGTACATAAAAATGTATAAATCAAAAACTACTTATTTAAGAAAAAAAATAAAAATGGTGTTTTAATCTACAAATTAAGCCCTTTCATTTGATACCCCACTCAATATAATAGCCCTACTTTCAATTTTCAAAGTCCCATTACGGAGCCTTTTAAAAAAAAAGTAAAAAAGGTACAAGATATTTTTTATGTCCAATAGGCTCGGGTTAGCTACTTTTAACACTATTCCAAATTTCAAATCGATAGCATCAGTAGTTCCTGAGATATCTGGCTGTGACAGACGGACAGACAGACAGACAGACAGACAGACAGACAGACAGACAGACAGACAGACAGACAGACAGACAGACAGAGTCGCACCATAAGGGTTCCTTTTTTACCATTTTGGTACGGAACCCTAAAAACACATTTCAAACATAAGTAATTGATACCTTGGAAGCAAATAATGACCCTTTTTATATTTGTATGGAAAACCGACCGACTCGAATCACCTTAAACGTGTAGCCGTTTAATAACAATTTAAATAAAAGCAAATTGACAGTTGCCAAATAGATAATAATTATACATATATCGATACCTTTAGACTCAAAGGGCGTAAACGCCGTAGGTTCTAATGGCGTTTACGCCCTTTGAGTATAAAGGTATCGATATTATCTATTTGGCATGTACATATATAACAAAGGTAATACTTATATTTCCTTAATTTATAATAACACTTCGGATTTAAGATTTAATATTTTAGATCACATATTTACATGGCAGGTCGGCGCACAGTAGGTACGTACTTAGGATTTTATTCCTTTTACTGGTATGTAGGTACTTAACTCGAAAAATATGCCAAATTTTCGTCCGTTGAGCTGTAATAGATTCATTACCCGAGTACGCGTTTCGAGAATTTTCTAATGCCTTTAGGTATCCCTTAATAGCTTCGACGGTATTCTGCGTCTGGGGAAATATCGTATTGTCGAAGAACATTACCAAGTTCACTCGGGTACGTAAGGTAAAAGGACTGACAATCTCCGACTAGGGTATTGACTAGTGGCAATTTATATTCAGCGCAGCTAAGCGTTATGTGTAACGTCGAATAATGTGGGTAAGTTTACCATTTGTTCCATTGAAATACATAATTCTGTTTTAACTTGTTTCAACACCTCGAAAGGGAGGCTGAGGCACGGTAGAAAACCCGCCGTCATAGCTAAACGGCGACTTTTTACTATGACATTCCTTAGTAAAAAGTCGCGTTTTAGAGTATGGCGGTAGAAAATGGTCTCCGAAAAAAACACCCGGTTAGGTTATCCTGTGTCCGAGCTTTTATGATTACAAAATTAATAGGGTATTTTACATGTCACATAATACATTAAATAAGATGTCATGGGATACAATTTTTTAAAGCTATTGAAATTGAGTAATTACTAATTATCCTAAGTGTGTAATCTATGGGTAAGACTATTTTTTTACATTAATTTTAAGGCTGAGTGCTTAGACAAATGATCAGGCAAGGCAATATTTTCCGACGACTGAAAGAACTGATCGACAGAATATAACGCGTCTGATTAATTTTATTTTAACCTGTCCGTATAGACAGTTTCACGTTCCATTTTAGAAAAAGGACATAACTTCCGTACACTACCACGTGCAACAAGGGCTTTAGTTAAGTTTTGTACCTATAGTGGATGGTATAACCATCAACAATGATACCTAAACTGCTCAAATGTTGCTAACCTAACAGATGGTGCTCATGATAACCATACTAGGTATCAGTGGCGTGGCGTCAAATATATTCTTAGTAAAGCCGGAGCAGATTTGGATTACATTTTATTTATACTCTGGTCATATGCTTTATAAAATAGTTTGGCTGTTCTATTTAAATGCGAACCTATTGCTGTGCCGTTAAATAAATGTATTCTCTTTTTCTTTCTCGATAAGAACTATAAGAACTAAGTAGAAAGACATTTCTTTATTCGTTATCGCACATTCATAAATCCTACGAGATAGGACAACTTTGGTTTATAACTAACTGATACTGAAATGTTGACGAAATCTCCAAAAAAATGTCGTGTCGCAAAAAATGGATTTTTAAACATTTAGACTAATTTAAGTATAACGAACGTTAACAAGTTATCATATTCAATTTGCAAGTGGAGATATTCAATTTTTTTTATGAATGTCTGCTCCATGATTGTTGTCGGGAACTACCTACGTACAGTCGAGTTCATCATTATCTGAGCAAAGAACGGATCAAAAATATCTGATATGCTTCTGACAATACGGTCTTGTTCAGATGTTTTTGGTCCAATCTCTGCTCAGATAATGATGAACTCGACTGTACATGTGTGTGAAAAGGCAACAAAAACCTAATAAGAATAATAAAAAATAATTGCAAAATAAATACGTATGAAAGTTTTGTTGGTCTGGTCACGTAAACACGTAGGCATGCATGGCCGAAGGCACGGATAGCTGGCGGCGATATTCGTTCTGCTTACTTAATTAGAGGACACCTCTCATGAGACGTGCGAAGAAATGTCACAATAACAGGATTCCCTTCATAACCAGCTTCAAAAAGGGAGGAGTTCTCAGTTAGTCGGAATCTTTCTTAATACGCTTTATTAACTTTACTTGTAACTTATTTTAACAAACAATGTAATCAAATTTTGGAAATCAATTTTAGCGCGGCTCGGTCGCTTTTTACAGTCCGGTTGCAGAAACGTGTTTGACGAAGGGTTAACACTGGTCTAACGCAGACTGATCGAACGCGGCTACGCGGCGTATACGCCATCATTAGCTCGCAGCGTGGGCTCAAAAGCCATCAGTCAGACCGTCCCAATCGTAGGCGACGCACTTCTCTCCAAGGGACCGCCCCTCACTATGAGAGGTCCGTCAAAACCGACAGACAGAAGAAGAGACTGACCTTTATAATATTCAATTTCCTTATTCGTCCCAACGGGCTTAAATCCGAGTAGCCATGCCGTAAAATGTAGTCTACTCTCCCACACTTATCTTTTGTTAGCTTTACAGGTTCAGCAGAGTAGCAAAAAGTGCAGTCCAACCTTCCCGGCAGGTCAGCGCCCATCGCAGCCCCGGCCAAGTGCCTGTGGAGTTCCAGCCCACCTCCGAAGTCTAGCAAACAGCCGCGGATACAGGCCCCGCTGCAGAGGATCATCACCGGTGTGGGTCCGCCTCCGCTAAAGGCTTGGTAAGACCTGGGGGTATGCGTAATGCATTTCCGCACCGTAAAAAAACTCAGCGCTGCAATTACGCTTTCGTCACGCGAAAGCCGCGCGCCGTCACGCTGCAGCCGTGTTACTTTAGTACATTGTGTATCTAGGGCGGTAAGTAAGGAATTACTAACGAGTGTTTACTATACGCCCGAGGTGAAACCGAGGGCTTTAATAACACGAGTTTGTAATTCCTTTACCGCCCGTGGCACACACAATGTTTTTCATCACACTTGTGAGGAAATCTTAATAATATAACCTTACTAATCGCCCCAGTATGACAAGAAAATATTAAAACAGACATTGACATTAGTGACATATTTCCATAGACAATGCGAATGTCAAGTCACGTTCGGAAACCATAGCGGTAAACGCCTAAAACGGCCGTTTTAGTTGATTTTATATGTGCAAAATACTGATATACATTATTTAAACATTGTTACCGAAATAAGTGTTTACATGTATTTACAATAACAGTTAGGTATCTTTAAATAAATATTTCAGTGATAAAAGTTAAAAAAGTAAGTTGGCGTTTCCTTTGAACATGACAAATAAGATGTTATATAAAACAGAACCAGCGTTTCAAATTTAAAAAGAAAACCATTACGCTCTAGGGCGTAATAGATCATTTACGGCCCGTAGAACCTTCGTGTAATGACACCATTTTCGAGCAAGTGTGATGAAAAAATATTTATGAATTGATGATAGCCGTGCTACTTTACGTGCCCGTCGCGCGATTGAAACGTACTTAAAAGCACTCTTAATCCGGCACTGCCTCCGAGTAAGGTCACTGTGATGGTTTAGTACAAAAGCGTGGGGCGCTGTTTTTCAATGCTAATGAAAGCGTGTTAAAAATGACAAGTCTGTGAGCTTTGAATATGCGTCGATATTAACGCGGCTAAGCGTTCTGCTATGATATCATTTATACGAGAAGCACGTTTGTGGAGTTAAAAACTTTAAACAAGCAAGGCACCGTGGAGGAAGAGGAAGGGGTCAGATCGCCCCGGGCCTCCAGTATTTGGCTCCAAATCCCGCAAATGCATACCTACGTTAGTAGGGCCCTCTAAGTTAAGCTAGGAACCACTAGCTGCGTGCACCTCCAACTGCTTCATATTATTTCTAGTGTTCCAAAAGACTCGAGCCTTTTAGCTTTTTTTAGGGCTCACCTAAAATCTGGACGCCTAGAGGCTAAAAGTCTATCAATTTCTAGTCACGAGCCTAGACTCTCGGACCTTACTAGCTCCTAGATCCTACCTTATTGAAAGGCTTATTTAAAGGGTTTTTACCCCTTGCCTTTTTAGGGTTCCGTACCAAAATGGTAAAAAAGGAACCCTTATGGTGCGACTCTGTCTGTCTGTCTGTCTGTCTGTCTGTCTGTCTGTCTGTCTGTCTGTCTGTCTGTCTGTCTGTCTGTCCGTCTGTCACAGCAAGATATCTCAGGATCTACTGATGCTATCGACTTGAAATTTGGAATAGTGTTAAGAACCGCTAACCCGAGCTTATGGGATGTATAAAAAGTCTTGTAACTTTTTTACTTTTTTTTTAAAGGGGTCCGTAATGAGACTTTTAAAATTGAAATTAGGGCTATTATATCGAGTGGGGTATCAAATGAAAGAGCTTGATTTGTAGATTAAAACACTATTTTTGTATTTTTTTTTAAATAAGTAGTGTTTGATTTATGGCGAAATACGTTAAAAAAAATACCATTCCCCCCCTATTATCTTCGAAGTTACTGAACAGAAAAATCTGTAATAATTACCAACTATTAATGTCGTCCTATATATTACAGGAAAAATAAAACGGTTTTCCTAACTTGCACCGTTTTTGAGAAATTTGCAAAAATCTTATCACATACTTATTTGCTCCTACTAAACTAATCGCCATATAGTTTTTCTTGAATTATTCATGTATCTACTTATGAGTTTGTACGGAACCCTCGGTGCGCGAGTCCGACTCGCACTTGGCCGGTTTTTTTTATACAACTAGGGTGGCAAACAAGCGTACGCGTAGGTTTATAATGAATATTTAGGTATCTAATACTAGCACTCCCGGCGAACTTCGTCCCGCCTCATGAAAACGCGGTCAACACGCCATCTACTGGGTCCTATTGTATTTCCAAACCATCCAGTGACCCGCTCAAATATACGAACAAAATTTCATCCAAATCGGTCCAGCTGTTTAGGAGGAGTTGGGTGACAAACACACAGAAGAATTAGATAAATAAAAAAATACTCAACTTAATAACTAGACGTTAAACTAAAATACTAAACTAAAACCCGAAAGTAGACTTAATGACTCCATTTTTTTATCACAAACATATTAAAATTAGGCTTGGGATTTATAAACGGATATGACTTTTAAAAAAAGTCTTAAGCTCTTAAAAACTTATGGCCTTATTAAGACGGCTCTAAATAGAACTCCGGTGCAAAAAATCGGGCTTGAGCCTTTAGGAATATTATTACTTTTAGGTGTAATTTTTCTATTATTGCAAGATAGATATGGAATAGACCAGCGCTAGTTTCATCGCCATATCACTCAATGCCACGTGTTAAAGAGAGAAAAGGCGGAAATTTAAAATTAAAAGCTTTTACTAAACGTGAATGGATGGCATGTCGACTTTATTGATAAATCTGCTTGGTTTCTGGAATATTCAGATGAAAAATTCTGTGAAAATTTATTGGCTCATAAGTACTACTTGCATGTATGTTTATAAAATCAAGACATAATATAGCCTAAACCACTCAGATAGCAGGATGTTAAATACATAGTACATTACACAACTAGGGTGGTAATACAAATATGCGATGCGTAAATATGCGATCGAGGGCTTTCTTTATTATCTCCCGTGTTGTGTACATCATTTTCTGTCTACACTTGGCCAGAAAGCGGCTTTTTCCGTAAAAGCCACTTTATCCTCGTCCTGCCCAAACATATTTAAATAGACTTTCAGTTTCTGCCCAATGTTCTTAATTAAGCACAAGTTAATTTTGATGGGTTCTGCCCAAGACATTATTTGCTGAAATTTGTGTGTAAAAAGTAAGTAGGATTTTTTATATTATTTTTTAGGTTATAGGGGTTAGATATTAAATAGACTGAGCTAGATATTTCGACGATATCTTATGTTCTGTATTAAGAACATTGGGCAGATTTTAGTAAATTTATTATCTTTGATTTGGCATTTATTAAGAACATTGGGCATGAACTTCATAATTAAAATATAGTATTTATTGAACAATTAAATGAAAATAAATTAAAGAGCCTGGATTTTAATTGATTTTTATCGTGGAAAATAATACATATACAGAACATGATAGTCCACAGTGGCCATGATTAATGTTATCCCATTGCACCTTTTCAATTACACACAGTTCAGATCTATGCTATTTCCTGTTTTTTGCACCGCAGTCTGGTTAGTTTTTTCAACACATACAGTCAAAATATCATCGTTTAATTGTTCAGTAAAGTAGTTCAGAATTGACCGACGTTCAGTGTGGTCGGGCAACAAATTAGGGACTGATACCTGTTCTGGCAAGTTAGGTGCAAATGAGTCATCACGCCACGCAGGAATTGGAACTGGTGACGACTGCAATGGCAAAGAGCCTCTGGTTGATCCAGCTTGTAAGTCTCTACTTTAACTACCTCTCTGCCACCACCTCGTCTACTACCATGTTGACCGTGAAATCTGCGACCACATCCATCTCTGACATGTCTAACTGTTTCATAGATAGAACTTGAGTTAAGCGGTATTGGTAGTCAGTTCTGCCCAATGTTCTCAATAAATCACACTTTTCGATGAGTTACCTTGAAAAATCTAAAATAAAAACTTTTCCAAAAATAAAGCTATTGTGACATATTAGAGCTATATGGCTTTACATCTATATGGTACTCAGTAAAAACTCACGGTTGATTATCAAGGTAAAGAGGGATGGAAGTTACCTCTCCAGCGAAATTGCACCATCCTTGACACGTGGCGTGACACTGATCGGCGAGTCCGCGGAAGTTCACCACAAGGGCTTGATTAAGTATTGGCTAATACTCCAACCAATCAGAAACAAGTAAATAAAAATCGCAAAGTGCGAAACATTTGCCCGCTGTGCGGCAAATTTGAATATGTGATTAATTGAGAACACTGGGCAGAATTCGGAAGTATAAATAAAAAAGCTTGGGCAGGAACTATCAAATCTAATTTGTTCTTAATTGAGAACATTGGGCAGGACGAGGTTATGGCCAGGTGTGGCATAAAACATATTTTTTAAATGTTGTGGACCTCTGTACACACAAAAGATGTTTCAAAATTTAGCCCGAAAGGGTAGAAACGCGGGAAGAAGTTTGTTTGAAAAGTCTGACATTTTACGTGCACGAAGTCGCGGGGCATCATCTAGTAGACAACATTCTTATCATTTTCGGGCGACTACACGCCGCAGCGAACATCTTTTCTCCACATTTAATTTTCAATGAACATTCCACCGAAAGCGAGGATCTCGAGGGTGAAAGCAGTAGGTACGTGCGCTGAATGAGATAGGTACGTGTAAATATGTATGCAGGGTAGAAAAAATCTATGGGCCCTGGAAGGGAACTACTTTAAATCGTTTAGATAGCTCATTTTACTGAAAGGAAACATTCCTTTATTTTTAAAAAGAAACAAAACTGCATTCATAGATTTTTTAAATTTTCTTGGCATTTGTATTGGAATTGATGGTAAAATAAAATTAATGATAGATTTCACGATTTTTTTTACTTGGAAGACCAAATGATTATTAGAGAGATCCATATAGAAGCGGGTTTCTAAAAACGCCTTAAGTCAACCGCAATGTTTAACGACCTCACAGCCGCTTATGACACAGTCTGGAAGCAAGGCTTGAACCAAAAGATGTCCAGAGCAATACCAAGTAGATAACTAGTTGACCTCATCTCGAACATTCTATCTGAAAGGGTGGTTTGAGGTTTTCTTGGGCAATGTGAAGAGCAGAAAACGCAAGTTGAACACCGGACTATCACAAGCCTCTGCTCTAGCCACAATGTTTTTTTAACTTGTACATACACGGTCTTCCACGTACCGAAGCTGACAAGTTTATATGTATATGCTGATGACCGATGATACACAGAGCAACGATTTTGAATCTGGAGCACAGACACTGACATCGGGCTTAAAAGCTTTAGTACTTCAGCTTGTGGGAACTTATACTCAGCCCAAATAAGACTGAACTCTGCTGTTTCCATCTTAACAACCAGCGTTCCTCAATCCAGCTGTTTACTTTAATGGCGAAGCACTTAAATACAACCGTTGCCCAAAGTATGTCAGTGTTACACTGGATAAATCCCTAACATACAAAGAGCACCTTTCGAAATTCTCGCAGAAGATCGCCATATAGGAATAACCTTCTCCACAGACTCTGTGGCGTAAGCTGGGGTGCTTCAGCCGACTGCTTACGTACACCAAGTATAGTACACGTCTACTCGGCGGTAGAATACTGTGTACCAGTGTGGCTCAAAAGTGCACATACAAAGTTGACGTTAAACTAAACGAGACCATGCTCTGCATAACTGGCAAAATTAAATCCACACCCGTCCACTGACTACCAGCTTTAAGTAACATTGCCCTACCCCACCTGCGGCGACTCCATGCCTTGAAGAGAGAAGCTAAGAAGATCTCAAGGAACCCAGAACACAATCACCTTCGCCATCCTGCTCTACAACGACTTAAATCTCGGAAAACTCTCGTTTGCCACAGTTCAGAACCTAAAGAGCTTTGACATCGCCGAAAGCTAAAAAGCTGAATAGGCTGCCGCAACGTAAGGAACAACAGACCAACTTATTGAGCCAACGGGGAAACCAAAAGGATTCGACATTTCCGCAAGCCTTCTGAACAGGATAAGAATCGGGCACCGTCGCTGCAACTTCTGCCCACACAGATGGGGATGGAAGGACTCCCCACTCTGCGAGTGCGGTGAGGAGAAGCAGACTACTGAACATATTATCCAGCGGAGGGAGTTACCCCGGACCAGCTGAAGACCTGGATGATTTGACACCTGACGCAGATTGCAGCCGATTGGCTGAACAATCTCAAAGCCATAAGGGCAATGTGGCTAATTCCGTCTGGTGGGGCAATTCCGTACAGCGGTTTTTGCGGCCAAACAAACAATAGTATATGCACTTGACGACTCGACTGGCACAGGAGCGAAACTTTTCACACTAACTGACGAAATCAGAAGTTTGTTAAAATGTTAGTTTAGCCGTAAATACCGCTGTACGGAATTGCCCCACCAGACGGAATTAGCCACATTGACCTTACTTCAATTGCTTTACATAATTATTATGCCATACCACTAAATAATAAAATAAACTTTACATATGGAGCACAATTTGCACAAATGTCGGTTTTATTTTACAAAGTTCTCACACCTGCCTCTAGAACCTTAATCGGAGAAACTAAGTAACTTTGACTTTATAAGGATTCCAGCGGTAAGAGAGCTCGGCTTGAAGACATTTTATCCTCATAAGAACATACACTTAGTTTACTTACATGAGATAGTAGATAATATTTGTAAACACTAAGTATTTTCTTTAAACTTTAATAATTTGTACATCAATAGCTATTATAATATTTCATGTATTTCGATCCGAAAAAAGATCTAAAAGAAGCCCGAGAGAACCGCGCGACACGTAAAAAAGGACAATAGCCTAAAAAAATATGGATTTTAGTCCAAAAATACGTGTAGTTTTGAAAGTTGGCACTAAAAATTCCCGGGTCAAAGAGGTGAGCTAACTTCAGGACAGGATTGTGGTTTAAATGTGGCTTTTTCAAATCGGAATCATAACTATTTAGTTCAAAGACTAAGTCACAGTCCAATAAGAGGAAGTCAGAGTTTTCCAGTCACGTAAAAATATCAATGTATTATTGTTTTCGGCTCAATTGACATTCAGAATAGTAAACATTTTCCTAGTAAACCAACGATTTGCGAGAAAGTACCCAACCTCATGTCGCAATGTGTGTCGAGGCGACGGGCTGAGACGCTCACGTAGCTTCACTGATTGTTCTCACAAACATATGTAAAGCGAATGCCGTTCGTGAATCGAAACAAAGAGTTTTCCTTGCGAAAACGAAACGAAATATTGAATTTGTACATCTTACGCAAAATTGGCGGAACGCGACAGGTTGACATTAGCATTGCGGCCAACTTTGTCTAGTGAAGGAACAAAATTGTTCATGTATTTGTACCTATACCTATTTTACTTTGCTGCCTGTTGCATATGAATGAATACAAAGTCTCTTGATTATTTTTGCGAATTCATTAAAGTTAAAATTAACTTAAATGTTATACGGGTGGATTGAGCTGAAACTTGGAATAAAAGTAGACCAAGTCTTTGATTTAAATAGGTACCTATAGGATACTCGTACTTTATATCCCAGAAAGGAGTTCCCTTGGGATAGTAAACTGCATATAGTGGGTGGAGCCATGAATAAATGGTAATAAAAATTTTAAAAGCTAGTAAAGATCACAGGTGCAAAAGTACATTTGCAAACTTGGCAAATTGCAAAATGACTTTGTAAATATAACTCGTGCATTTCGTGACTGAACAGAGTATGAAGTCAGTTTGAAGTAAGTCTTATATTTTTTTAATTTTTATGCGTCGGTATGTTTATTTTTAGGCAAAGGGTGCCCTATAATTACTAAATCTTCGCTGTCCGTCTGTTTGCCTATCCGGCTGTGAAATAACAGTATCTTGTGAACCGTAATAGTTGGAATTTTCACAGAATTTGGTGTATTTCTATTCCCGCTGTGACAACAAACAATAGAGACATAATAAAAGTAAAAATAAAAGGGGGAGCCCGTACAAGAAACGAGTTTTTTGGCGTTTTTGCTCGACGGCGCTACGGAACCCTTCCTGCTGCTGCTGGTTTTAGGGTTCCGTACCAAAATGGTAAAAAGGAATCCTTATGGTGCGACTCTGTTTGTCTGTCCATCGGTCACAGCAAGATATCTCAGGATCTACTGATGCTATCGACTTGAAATTAGGTTTAGTGTTAAAAATGGTTATCCCTATTGGAAAGAAAAAATCTTGTCTTTTTTACTTTTTTTTAAAGGAGTACGAAATGGGATGTTACAGTTTATCTTGAATTATCTACGCATCTACCGAGGAGTTTGTAGGGAACCCTCGGTTCGCGAGTCCGATTCGCACTTGACCGGTTTTTGTTATGTATGTTCCCGGATTACTAGAAGATGACTGGACCGATTCGTTTGTTTTTTAAATTATATTCCTGCCAAATAGGAACCCTTCGTTGTCCTTCTGTACGTCCGTCCGTCTATCTGTCTGTCAAGACCCTTTAATTTCGGGAACGCGTGCAGTTCGAGTTGAAAAAAAAACCATATACTCAGGTCTATAATCCCCTGAAGCTGTGAAAAAAAAGACAAATTTCTGAGTTAGGTAACTTAAAAAACCGGTCAAGTGCGAGTCGGATTCGCACAAGAAGGGATCCGTACGACCGTCGAGCAAAAAGACGCCAAAAAACACGTTTCTTGTATGGGGACCCCCTTTTATTTTTAATTTCATTTAATTATTTTTTTTTTGTTATAGTGACAATAGAAATACACATTCTATGAAAATTTCAAGACTATACCTCTTAGGGTTCAAAAGGCAGCCCTGTGACTCACGGATAGGGCTTGCAATTCGAATATTCGAATATTCGAATATTCGAATTGCAAAATCGAATTTACTATTCGAATAATACCTGGTAAGGTATTCGAATATTCGAATAATTTTACTACCTATTTAAATTAAATGGAATTTAAATTAAAGTGCTAACAAAGGACATAATAAAGAAGGATAAAGTAATCAATTACATTTTTTTTCAAACTAAATATACCTAAAATAGCGCAGCGTAACTTTTTACGCTATAAAAAATAATGATTAAATTATAAACTAGAATATTCTCTCTAGGCTGAGCTGCTGCCTGTGGCAAGGTCTTCTTTTTGCAAGCGTCATTAACTTTCTTAATTGCAAGGACATTTTTTTGGGAGAAGTATGCGCCAGCTCTGGGATCTCTCGAAGCATGGACCAGTCAGTTAAAATTTCTAAAACTAATATCCTCGTGAGGCCAATGAGAGAGTGATGAGCAGGGGAGCATATATGAAATTAGAATTCTATTCTCATCTTAATAACCTCGAAAATTACTTCAGCAAAATATCCTAAATTTAGGAAACCGGCTTTACGAGGATAAACCTACCAATTTAGTTAAAGTACAAAAAAGCGGCGACGGGACAGCTTTATGATTTGGGACTGGTTATACGCTGAACCAGCCTGTTAAGGAGTTGCATGAATGCGGAATTCAGCCAACTAACTACCCACCAGGGCTTGTGGATATGTTGCACCAGCATGTGCACTGTGTCTACGGAGCTTCCATGTGGCCGGCGCTTCTGTTGCATGAAAGGCCGTCTCGCCCCACCTGATTAACGTCCATGCCACGGAGCATGTGTGGGGTACATGCAAATATTTGACTCCAACTCTTAGACAGATTGCTATTCTCAGTTAACTCGGGTCCAGGTGGTTTAAGTGGGTATGTCTTCTCCTTCTGAGGGGGTGAGTCCGACATAACTCCCCCAAAGGATTTTTTTTATGAAATAGGGGGCAAACAAGAAAACGGTCCGGAAACACTGCAGGCGACAATTTATTCCACAGTTCAGTCGTGTGAGGCAGGAAGTTTCTAGCAAAACGCACAATTGTGGACTGCCAACCATCTAAGTGGTGAGGATGGAAATATTGTCGCGTAGGACGATGGCGGAAAGATGCGGCAGGGATCAATCCGAACAATTCCTCGGAGCACTCCCCGTTATACAGACGATAGAAGATGCAGAGCGAGGCTACATCTCTACGCAGTGCCAAGGAGTTGAGCCGATCTGAAATATCTTGGTAGCCGACGATACGATTCGGTCTCCGCTGAATGCGGTCTAGAGGGAGAAGCTGGTACTGGGGAGCCCCAGCCCACAGATGAGAACAGTATTCCATATGTGGACGGACCTGCGCCTTATAAAGCTGTAGGCCGTGGGCCGGAGTGAAATACTGTCTCGATCTGTTGAGCACACCGAGCTTCTTAGAGTCTAATTTAGCCTTACCCTCTAAATGGCCGCGGAACTGGACTTCACTGATTCTAATAGTGGCTGTGGCAGTTAGGTGGGGGTGCTCTCAAAACGAGGTGATGAAACAAACGTAAGCTTTTTAGCGGTGAAAGTGCAAACCTGTGTCTTCGTAGGGTTAAAACGGACTAGATTAAGTCGACCCCATTCTGAAACTTTTTTTAGGGAAGTTTCAATTTCAGACACAAGTTTGTTACGGCTCTCGATGACGTTATCCCGAGAAATATTGGTTCAGCCGGTGTAGGAGTCATCACCCGTGCTGTCATCTGCATAACAGTGAATGCCACAGTGCAAATATTGCAAACAAAGCAATTCCCTCATCTACCTAGTCGGTTTATAGGTTTTGAGTAGGTAAGACTAATTAAGTTTGATTAGTCTTAAGGTAATCGCAGCGTAAAAAATATCTCTTCTAACATGTTTTTCACAAAAAATACTAAGACAAACGATTTTTTAATAGTTTTTGGTAGTATTCGAATAATATTCGAATTATTCGAATATCTACAAAATCATATTCGAATATTCGAATATTTGAAAAAGTCGAATATTTGCAAGCCCTACTCACGGACAGACAGCGGAAGATTAGTAATATGGTTCCGTTGGCACCCTTTGGGTACGGAACCCAAAAACATACGTAGAAAAGGTATATTTCGACACTCTCAAGGAAATCTAATTTTAGGGTACTTTGGCAAGTAATACCGTCTTATACTACAAATATAGAAAAAAAAACTGAAAACTATACATTTGTAATTAAATTATAAAAAGATTGTCTTTATTTAAAGTATTTGTACGGAACCCTCTGTGGGCGAGTCAGACTCGCACTTGGTTGGTTTTTTTTATAGTATTGAATAGGTTCGATTAAAGTCATTTAGTGTTTTTTTTTTTCATATTTTTTAATGTGGAAACACCACAATCTTTATTATTACCCGTGACTCTGCCCCAGTAAGACAAAGACGCGGGTCCAGATCCCGCCTTGGCTACAGTGGGTTACGTTTGATTTTTTCCATGTATTTAATCTTTGTATCTATAATCGTATAAAGTCGGTTATTTTAACATATTTATTGTGTATTATTTGTTTTGTATCAAAAGAATTTAACGTAGTTATGTGTTACCGAATTGCTATTATGTCTTACCACTCTTACCCGTTCATGGGACTATCTATGGTGTCCCGGACCCTTGGGAGGAGTGCGCGGAGCCGAAGCCAACGCGTAGAGGCCCAGCGGAAAAGTGGGCTATTGATTGCGACATGACGGTGTCTGTCAGGAAAAAGTGTGTCATGGCTACGATGACACTGACAGACGGAGGCTACCTGCCCTGCGCTAGATGCTCTAATAGCGATTTTATTTTTGTTCTTTAGTGTTGTAAAGGTGCCATAAGAATTTTAATGTTTCAGACTTTAGCCCTTCTGGGAAAAATAGAATGTTACAATGTTATGCAGTACTAGGTAGAGGATGGCCTCCGTTTCGTTCGCGAAGGTTAAATATGTAAAATGTCTCCTGTGTGCTTCACCTTATTCTGGTAAAAAGTACATTATATTTTGATTTAGGTTATGATCGACCTATACAGGATATTCCATAAAAATGGATCCGGTAGTTTTCTGCAAACAAACCGACGAAAAACAAAAATTTCAAAAACTATTTTAAATAAATAAATATCGGGGGACAATCTTACTTTTTATTAGGTACTTATGCTTGATATTTTACACTAAGTACTATCCTTATTTTTTGCCTTATTTGCGCCAATAAAGTCATAACTCTTCTCTTCAAGCTTTATGTAACTTATTTATTTCATCCAGCATTGTCAAGTCAAAACTAGGTACACTCTAAAAAAATTGGGTTGCTCCTAACAAGATCGTGATGGTTATAATCCCACCAAAAACATAAATGAAAAAAAGGGAGAGCCAAGTTCAATACAAAAATTATGCTTGGCTGTGGGCTTCGCCGCAAAAAGAATGGAGATCTAAATGAGTGCCAAATCATATGCAAAATCCAAATATGTGTTTATAGGAACAAAATAACATTATGAACAAGTATTAAACTCTATTTCTTTGCTTTATTGGATACCTATAACAATTGCTGTTATTTAAAAATGTGAGATCTTAAAGTACGTTAGATTAGATTTGGCCAGTTTTTATCAGAATTAAAAAAAATATATATATATGTTGAATAACTTTATAAAATGACTGATGTAATGAAAACTGGCCAAGTCAAATCTACCTACTTTAAGATCTCACATTTTTGCTTTGCTTGAACTTGGCTTGACACGCTGCCGCGTGTCTAGATCAAGCATCTTAATCCATGCGAGTCTAACAAGACGTTAGATGCACCAACTAAGATGATATTGATTGTTTATCATAATTCAATGAACGAGTTCTTGATTTGATTCAACATACATATATGAATGAGGTAACTAATTAGACATGATCGAATTAATCAAAAACTTAATCAAAAACATTACTTAAGAACCTTAAAATGTTTTTGTAAGAGCTGTCGAACTATGTACAGTCAAGGAATTTAATTTCCAACCCACCTAAGGTCCAATATCGTATAGCATACTGTCATCATAAGAGCTAGCTAGACTACGACGTTACTTTGACATATCACACGCATTGTTTTGTGTCAGTAACTAGGTAACAGATTAACAACGTTGACATGGTGAACTGAAATTTGGAACGTCAAGGCACTATCAAAAAACCGGTCAAGTGCGAGTCGGACTCGCGCACCGAGGGTTCCGTATAAACTCATAAGTAGACCAACCTTACGACTAACAGCAACCCTGCCTTAAACCCGCTTTAGCCCTATTCAACCAGGAAAAATCTTAACAGCGCGATGCAGCGTATGCTACAGTGACATCTATTGATACTAAATAGCGCGTAAATTTTACTTGTAATTTAAATTTAAACGTTACTTTTTGTTATTGGCTGATTGAAATAATTGTTTGTCAACTAAGTTAGTTCTCATGTATCATTTTTAGCCACAAGCTACCTTATTTTAGATTTGTGTCCCTAGATGGCGCTAGTGGTATTTCATTTTTATGGTATTTACTAGTGTAAAATTTCCTAACATACTCCTATTATAGAGTTTTTAATAATTATTGTTACTTTATGTTTTTTTCCTGATTCCTGATGAGTGATCATTGTATTTAATAGACATTTTTTATATAATCTGAAATAAATCATCGCTTAGTTTTGCTACTCTCCGCTAGATGGCTCTCTTAGGGAGGGTAGAACTAATATGTTAAGATTTTTGTAAATTTTTAAAAAGTATTCAAGTTAGGAAGAGGAAATATAACGGTCTTCCTAATAATAATCCTAATAAGTAGATACATGAATAGTTCAAGAAAAACTGTATGGCGATTAGTTTAGTAGGAGCAAATAAGTATGTGTTATGATTTTTGCAAATTTCTCAAAAACGGTGCAAGTGAGGAAAACCGTTATATTTTTCCTGTAATATTTAGGACGACATTAATAATTGGTAATTATGACACATTTTTCTGATCAGTAACTTCGGAGATAATAGGGGGGGAATGGTATTTTTTGAAACTTTTTTCGCCATAAATCAAAAACTATTTATTTAAGAAAAAAAATAAAAATATTATTTTAATCTACAAATTAAGCTCTTTCATTTGATACCCCACTCGATATATAAGCCCTACTTTCAATTTTCAAAATCCCATTACGGAGCCCTTTAAAAAAAAGTAAAAAAGGTACAAGATTTTTTTTATGACCAATAAGCTCGGGTTAGCTACTTTTAACACTATTCCAAATTTCAAACCGATAGCAGCAGTAGTTCCTGAGATATCTGGCTGTGACAGACGGACAGACAGACAGACAGACAGAGTCGCACCATAAGGGTTCCTTTTTTACCATTTTGGTACGGAACCCTAAAAAGGTCGACAACCGCGGAATCGAAATTCGAAGAAAGTCCATCTTTCTCGCTCTTGCAATATTCGAATGAAAGGAACGCAGATAACGAAATTTAGATTATCGACGTTTGTGGTAGACTTTCCGGAGTCTGGATTCGGAATTATTTTAAAATGTTCTCGATAGACACTGACACCAACTGACACGTATTCGTAATTAGATGAGCAAATGACTTCGCAAAGAGGTTATCTTTAATATGCAGTGACAAATAATACGTATTGACATTTAAATACTATTACTGAAATAGAAATTTCGACCTTAATGCATTGTGAATGCTTAACAACATTTCAATGAAAAGGGTAGGAAATTAAATTCCTTGACTGTACCACACGCGAATATTTTATGGATTTTTTTTTTTGCTTCTGTAACATTTATGGAGTGCCTCCCCTAAAAATATTTATTTTAGTTATTTAACTACCAAACTAAGTAGCGGCTCATACAAGCCACCTATATTCCAAATTTTATCAATATCCGTCGTGCAGTTTTTGAGTAAAATGCCTGTAACATACGGACAAACGGACGAATGGAGATGACGAAACTATAAGGGTGCCGTTTTTGCGATTTTGGCTACAGAATCCTAAAAACAAAAAGAAAGAAAGTGCTTTTTGTCAAATTAATCTTCAATTCAATAAGGGTTTTAACGTTTATACTGTTAGGTAAGTGAAAGTAATCATTTGCATAATACTGGTCTCAGCCAATTTAAATCAACTAATTATTTTTAATCGAGCAGGATAGTATCAAATGAAAACTACGTTAGGTAACAGTATGAGCTTTTCTTTTTTCTGATTGTACAGAAGACCTTTACTTATTTATTTCTAAAAGTGAGAAATCTTTAAAAATATCGCACTTCAATTGACTTCTTACCTAAAGATTACGGTTGTTTGTTGCTTTACTAAGAAGCTTATTTCTTTTTTATAGTACTCAAAGTCTATTTGTCACGCCTGAGAACGTCAAGCCTCTTGTGAAAATACAAGGGTCCTACAAGTGCACTAAGCCAAAGTATGTTTTGTTGATCGTCTTCCTACTTACTCTTGAACTATAGAGCAAATAAAGTAAGTAATATTAGCCGTTCCAAAGCAAATTAATAAAAATAGATGACAACTGACTCGTAGGGCTATATTATATCGACATCTTTGTGATTTGTATGTTACTTGTTGATAATTTCATTGAACAGGACTTGAGATATTGGCTAGTGTTGTTCTTCATGGTACATAATTTTATACTCTGAGCCGCTACATTAAAAACAATGTTTTCACGCCTAGAGAACCTTTACCTCTCTAAAAATGTAGTTTTAAGTTAAATGTAATGTATTTTTGTATCAGTTATTAGCTTGTTGCATTTTATTAATGAAATCTCATGTAATAATGTCATAATTGTTGTAATACTTCATATTTATGAAAAGAGAAACTGGTGAGTTTCTTCCGGTGCTTCTTCTCACCAGAAGGTCATTTCTTGAAGCGCCAAAAGAAAAGAATAGAATCAGACATGTAAAAGACCCCTTGAGGCCTACTTGCAGAAATAAATGATTTGGATTTGGATATTTTACAACTGCAGATACGTTTTCTTGTTGGCGGACTTTCAAACGTATCCATTTAGTCAAATAATTTAAAACTTCTGAACCTAATATGTCTAATCGATTTATTTTTTCTTTGTTGCGGAAATGAAAGACCAACCAAGAAACACACTTTCGTGATGCGTTAAGATTGCCACTCTGTGGGGTAAATAAAACGAAACATTTCGCAGGAGCATTTTGAAATGTACTTTGACGTAACGTTCTCCCAGGTCAAAGCTAACTTCGGGCTCATTATTATTTGAAACGACTTGATTAATTATTCCAGTTTATTATAGTACAGCGGAGCCGACTGAAGCTAAAGCCTTCATATTTGATGAGTAACTGGGCATTCTATTTTGTTCTGATTTAAAAGACCTTAGAAAATTGTAAACGTTTTCAATCGAGAAATTTTAATGAGATCAACCAACTGATAGAGGGACATGAACATGATAGTTTCGTTTGAGTTTTAAACGGTTAAAAAAAACAAAAACAAGGTTCGAGCTTGTATTTGGCAATTTAGAGAGCCATCACCAAATCACACTTTTGGCGTCAAACGATAAACGAAAACGTTACACGCTTGGTTCCCATACAAATCGTCCTTCTATCTCGATATATTTCTGTAATTGGGACGGAAAATCGTATTAATGTTATATTTACGGCGTAACAAGTGCCCAATCTTATCCGTTATTCCCTTAAGGGATGGCAAGTACCTACACTGGCAGTCTATTGACCCCCAAAGGCCGTGTCGCATCTCGTCTATTTACAACGTGAGTGATCCGTTTTTAATTCAATAGGTATACTTTTTCTGTGTTAATAATATCCAATCAAAAACATAAATGTATTTACACTGTCATAATAGATTTGTTTAGCACGAAATGTTTGATAGTCAAACCTCTATGAGCTTTGTCTGAGAAGTTTTATCAAATGCCCAACGGATTTAATGACATTGTCTAAATAATACATTAAAACTGCTAAGTAATTAATTAACGTTTAAAACGCGTTAAGTGATATATTATTTGGGCCATCATAGACTGAGAGACAGCTCAGAGACTTAAGAGTTTTAAATGTTCAGTTGTGCGACTGATTGCAAGGTGTGTAGGAAAGTAGCGGTTATCTTCTCCATACATCCAACCGCGACTCCGACCGACCGCATCGCAACATATCGGATGATCGCTTACAAGGTGTGTAACTTATATAAAAAGGTAGACATTCCTACCTTCATAAATGTCAGTTTGATTCCAACAGTTCAAAATTATAGGAATCACGAATGATACAATTTTTTTTGGATTTACCCATTATGGGGCGTCTACTTTTCTTTTCACTCTGGGCATCCCTCTCAGTGTATCCACCCATTAGCTGGAGCAAGAAGTGTAGACTGCAACATTAATATTAGAATGGTCCTGTTTAACACCTCTGGTGTAAAAAAATATTAGGAATTAGGAACAAACTTATTGAAAAAAAGTGTTTAAGAGTTCTTATGCCAAGACGAGACCCTTTTACTAAGCATGCGCTGTCTATCTGTCTGTTACAGAGCTATATCTTTTGAACTTTAATAGGATAATGCGTTTGTTATTCGACATTAGTACGGAACCTACCGTGTGTGAAACCGACTGGCACTTGGCAGGTTTTCATGTAATTTATGAATAATTATTTAAGTTAAATTGCCACCTGTCAACATGGATTTGTTTTTTGAGGGCAATTTTTTTTATAAAGTGATTAGCAAACCGGCCACTATAGGTGCTCTGATAAAAAATAAACATTTAATGAGAATGAAACCGCGTAAGATAGCCCCTCTATCATTTGTTATTTTAAAATGTTCTCCTCGTATAAAAAACATTTCTTTTTGGATTTCAGACTCGAGCTGTGAGCAAGGGAAGGCAGCAACAATTGAATTTCGTGGCGGAGCGCTGTCGCGCCCAGGGCTCGGATATTGGTATTTTCTCCATACATAATATCGGGATTATTTCCGTTTATTATTTCATTTTTCAATCGGACATTCTAATAATACGATATCATAAATTAAACACATGTTTGAGCCCTACATAAATAACATAGAATAATTCAATATATTGGGCAATTTCGGCGTTTTTGCAAAATACCGGTTACGAGCCCTGGTTGCGCCAAATATTGTTCTCTGATCGGTTGAGTTGGTTGAAGCTGATCAATGTAGCCTTGTAGATTCCTCGATCCCCGTACTAAAAGCAAAATAACATCTTCGTTTCACTAAGGGTGCGAAATAAATATGGACCAAACGGACTGTAATGGATGAATGGAGGAACGTTAGAGAAAGTTACCAATTTTAGCCGCTCAGATGGCGTTGTACGTCGTTTGCGTAGTGTTTTTATTATTTTTAGCTAAACCCAACCAAATATTTACTATTTCTATGTCTTGGCGGAACCAGTAAAAAATGATGAGCTTAAATCGCAACCAATTTCAGCTCTACAGTCTTCTTGTGGACAATAAAACAGGTTTTTTAAAAATAATCGCAATTTTCCACATTCTCGCACACACGCGTACCCGTTGACAGTCATTAGTGTCAGTGACTGTCAATAATTATTATTATGACAGTATGACAGGTCATGTTTGTTTACATATTATTTTGGCGCCATTTTAATCTATTTGATAAAGATTTAGACGTTCAGGTGATGTTGAAATAAGAAGTTTTAGTTTCATACTACATATATTGTTAGGTATCCAATATATTTTTATATTTCTGATTTTTTGATTATCTGCACATGTTTGTTACTTCTTTCTTTGCAAATTGACCTCTCACATATGAATAGTTAGTTGTGCATGTAACTTACATGTAACTAGTATACTTACTGACCTAAGTTAGTATACTTTTATAGTATACTTACTTATTAGCCAAGCCAAGAAAAAAACATATTTTATATCGTATATTATTTATTTATTTTCATTGAGAATTGTCGCGTCAAACTTACTTACTCCAAAATGCTAAAATTCCACTACTTACAAGCAACTTTTGTGAATATCTTGCTACTCTGTCATACATTTAGGATCTGTTATTATTGCGCTGTAAAAAAAGTTTGATTCACGGGTTCGATAGAATATTATTCATAGACTTCGGTAGAATACAAAGCCAAGCCTTTCAGCTGCCTCATATCGCTTCTTAATTCTTGAACGCGCTAGGTAGGCGATCTCCAGTCTGGCTGATTCCAGCCGAACATCTCCACGCAGAGCTATAGCTTTTCATAGCAGGGGTGACGGCAACGAACTTCTGATGATGACGCAAATTAGGATTTACTTGGGTAATCCATCTGGTCTCGAGTGTGCGTACGTTTGTTTTCATTATTTTTAGTAAAATGGCAGTACGCTCCGGTGACTACTTCACATCAGGCAGGCTTACCACCCAAGTAGTATGCAAAATGTTGCTCAAGGAAATATTTAACTAACTGTTTTCTATTCAAATAATAAAATAAAATTAATAACAAGGAATATCTTTGCTATTGTATGAAAAATGTTGACAACTTCAAATGTAAATGTGACTGTTGTAGGCAACATATTTTTTTAATCGAGCATGGGAGTGCAGTAATGAAAAAGGTTTTTTTCAAACGATACATTTATGGTCAATGATAGCAAACTCTTTTAGCTTTTAAAACTAATGGACTGCATCGAAAAATCCAATATTTTTTACTAAGAATAAGAGCTCGTATTTATATCCGTACTCAAGTATTTGTACAATTTTTATCTTTACGATAAAAACAGTTACAATGCAATACCACCTCCTTCTTGAACTCAGTTTAGGAAATGAAATTTGTTGATGGAGATAAACTTCGACACCGGCTGACAGCACTTTATTTTTTAATTTTTATTAGCTTAGCGGCCAGAAGTTTTAGGAGTAGGTTTTAAACAATCTAGGCATTCTTTTGACACCCAGAATCAGCTGTTGTTGATAAATGCCGCCCTTTTGTTTACACCGACACGATACTCTACACTCACACAAACAACGGTTTGATAAAAAAATTATTAGTTTTCAAATGGATTTATTTAGAATATTTCTCATTTTTTCGGTATTTTTTTCTTATTGGCGGAATCAGAAGGAAAAGTACTATCGAACTAATAATGTTTCAAGTACAGAAAATGATCACGGCTGGAGAAAAACGGGACTGAAATTTGTATGAAAATTCTCTAAAACGTTCAACCTTAATATACGAACATTTATTCTTAGCTTATTTATCTATCGTATAGCATGCATCGGTGATTGGTGGTAATTAGGTAGCACTTGACGGTTTTGAACAGACAGACAATGTTTTTCCTGTACGAGTCGAGTAAAGGAAATCGATCAGAAAAATATATTTATGCCACACCTGGATATCAAGAGCTTTCTGGCCAAGTGTACCTAGACATAATAGTACATTGTGTATCTAGGGCGGTAAGTAAGGAATTACAAACGAGTGTTTACTATAATTTAATAACACTAGTTTGTAATTCCTTTACCGCCCGTGGCACACACAATGTTTTTCATCACACTTGTGAGGAAATCTTAATAATATAACCTTTCTAATCGCCCCAGAGGGACCGTTTTCGTTACGATATAAGCGGTACGGTACCGCTATAGAATATCGGTACCGTAATGATATAAAGGTAGACTATACCGGTTGAAATATTTTGTTACTGTACCGCTTTATACCGGTACGTACCGCTAATGTTGAAAGCGGTACTTATACCTTTATTATTACGGTACCCAACCTATATTTTTTCAGTACCGAAATTTTTCGCTCGCATATTGTGGCTTTCCATAAGAAAAGGGACCTTATGGCAGTTTCTAGTTACGGAGATATGGACGTTTTTGTGAAATCCTTCAAAATCATCATTTTTTTCTTTTATGCAAAATTGTAAAATATAGGAATAGACGTGTATTTGGAGCTTCGTTTCACTGCTGTACGTTAATTTTTTCTATATAAGAATTGGGTTCAAAGTTTAGGAGAAAAGGGTCCTTATGGCAGACTTCATACAAAAATAATAAATCTATTGATAAAATTGTTTAATAAAATTTACTTGCAACTTTTGCTTATTTGTATTTCTTTTTTATACCACGACGGTGGCAAACAAGCACGCGGCCTGCATAATGGTAAGCAAAATTTTCAAAATGATCCCAGAAAGTTGAAAATTTGGAAAGAAAGGGTTTGGGGGCCACAGATTCGGAATAAAAAAAAATTTAAAATAAAAACAAATACATTTGTATGTCGTTTTTTTAAAGCTTATTTAGGAAAAAGGTTTTAAACATTTTTAAAAAGTGTTTTTGGCGAATCGTATAACTTTTTGACCATTTTAGAAAAACCTTGTTTTTTTTTTCAAAAATTACACGAAAAAAACACGCGAATGCCTATCATTTTTGAACATTTTAGAAAGTTTTTTTTTTTTTAAAAGATTTTTTTTTGGATGTTTCTACAATTTTAGATCACTTTGTCATGTTTAAAAACCTTTTCAGAAAAAGATTTATAAACATTTTTTTTAAATATAAAAACGTGTTTTTGGCGAATCGTAAAACTTTTTGACCATTTAAGAAAAACCGTGATTTTTGTTCACAAATTTTACAAAAATGAAAAAAAAAAACACTGGCGAATGCCTATAATTTTTAACCGTTTTAGAAAAAGTTTTTTAATTTTATTTTCGAAAAACTCACGAAAAAAGTTAGTTTTTTGGCGGTTTCTATAATTTTTGACCACTTAAGAAAAATAATCCTTTTAATTTTTTTTCAAAAGATCAAAAACAAAAATTTTTTTTTGGCGAATCCTATCCTACCATTATTATTTTTTTTATAAAACTCGGTAATTTTTGATTTTATAGAAAAGTCGTCCATACAAAACACATTTATTTTAGCGTATTTTATATGATAGCATCACAAAGCATAGGTCATCATAACACCATGGTGCGAATTATTCAACATAGTGTTATAATTATGAGAATAACTCTTAATTGACCAAGATTTGAAGTAAATTTCAAAAAACCTTTTTTCTTCGGTATTCTGTTTTAATACAAGTTTAGTAAATAAATAATGTTAATATCGTGCGTGCCATACTGTAATTATCAATAAGTTTTACGTGTGATTGGTCATAAGGTCATAATATCTCATACATTTGGGAAAAGGGACCTTATGACTAATCACTTAAATTCTACATAACGTTATTTGAGAATTACCCTTAATTGATCAAGATTTGAAGTAAATTTCTAATAACCTTTTTTCTTTAGTTTTCTGTTTTAATACAAGATTAGTAAATAAATCATTTAAATATCGTGCCATACTGTAATTATCAATAATTTTTGCTCATGGCTGGTCATAAGGTCCCTTTTCTCAAATGTATGGGAGTAAATTTGTGATTTTTACGTAACTTCAATGGTTTATAAATAAAAAAATAAGACTTGTAGAATAATAATGACACTTTTGTGATACTTGTGTAGACTGATTAAATATGATTCACTATACGAAAATTGTAAATATTATAGGGATGATGAAAAATATAATAAAAATGACATTTTAATAAAAATAAAAATATTTCGTTAACTATGTGATTGTATTTCTATCCCAAAATGTAAATTCAAATATCTTCAACTACATTATATACCTACAATGATTCAGATTACAATATATTAAAGAACAGGCCGATTTTTTTTTTAAATTTCGTTCTCATGAGCGACTTCCTCTAATCAAAGGCTGATTTTTCACGACCTGGAAGTCACATTAAAAAAACCATTACTGATTTCCAAAGAAAAACAGCTTGAGATACATAATCAATCATCATCTTCATAACTTCCATAATTTGTTTTATTTCTGTTTTTTACCTTTTTTGTTTTTAGTTTGTGTTTATTGTTATTTTTCATTTATTTTTTATTTCTTTAATTTTTTTGTTTTTATTTTGTTTTTACTTTATTTGTTTTTAGTTTGTGTTGATTGTTATTTATTGTCTTTATCTTTAATTTTTTTAGTATGTGTTGTTTAGGTATTTTTTAAAAACAAATTAAAGTAAAAAAACAGAAAATACCTAATCATCACAAACTAAAAACAAATATAAGGTAAAAAAACAAATAAAAGAAAAAATAGCAATCAACGCAAACTTAACTACTAATACAAATACTAATAAAAATAAAATAAATAAACAAACAAACAAAAAATACCTAATCAGCAGAAACTAAAAACAAAACTAAGGTATAAAAAAAACAAAACGATACAAAAGAAAACAAATAAAAGGCAAAAAAAACAAAAAAAACCAATCAACACAAACTAAAAACAAAAAGGTAGAAGATTTTAAAATAGAACAAAAAAATTAAAAACACCAAATAAAAGAAAACAGTAACTCAAAATTAAAACAAACAAGGTACAAAAACAATAAAATACAAGAATAACACAAATTAAAGATAAAAAAAAACAAAAACACCTAATCCACACAAACTTAAAACAAAAATAAGGTAAAAAAACAAATAAAAGAAAAAAAAACAAAAAATTACAATCAACACAAACTTTAAACAAAAAATGTAAAAAAAACAAAAAAAATAAAACAAATTAAAGATAAAAAAACACCTAATCCACACAAACTAAAAACAAAAAAGGTATAAAATACAAAGTAAAACACATTAAAGATAAAAAAAACATAAAATACCTAATCAACACAAACTAAAAACAAATAAGGTAAAACATACAAAAATAAAACAAATTGAAGTCTTCGGGGAAGACCTATGTTTAGTAGTGAACGTCTTAACGTTGAAATGATAATGATGCTCAAAGCTAAAGACGACGCGATTGAAACTTGACGACGCGACGACGCTCGGCGCACACACATAAACCTCAAACGGTACCTTTTTAAAACGGTTAAGGTTACCGAAAAAAAATTACGGTACCGTTCAATTTCGATACCATTTCATTTCGGTTGCGCTACCGAAATCATACCGAAACAAACGGTATGACGTCATACCGCTTTAAAACGCTACCTTCATTTTTCGGTTATGCAGTCCCTGCCCCAGTATGACAAGAAAATATTGAAACAGACAGTGACATTAGTGACATATGTCCATAGACAATGCGAATGTCAAGTCACGTTGCAACCATAGCGGTTAAGACCTAACACGGCCATTTTAGTTGATTTTATATGTGCAAAATACTGAAATACATTATTTAAACATATAATTAATGTTACCGAAATATGTATGTATTGACATGTATTTGCAATAACAGCTATCTTTAAATAAATATTTCAGTGATAAAAGTTAAATAAAAACTGGCCAAGAGCATGTCGGACCATGCTCAGTGTAGGGTTCCATAGCCGTAACTATAAGGTAAAAAATACGATGTAAAAAAAGTACAACAACAAAAGAGCATATCTTCATAGCAATTACGTCCTTTTGTTGAGAAGCGCAGTTTATCGGCAATAACTCAAAAACGGTACATTCGATCTTGTTGAAAATAATTTTCGTTGAAAGTATTAATTGAGCGTTATCTTTGTAATTTTTTTATATTTTCCGGACACACGGTTTATGGAAGTTTATGGAAGATAGAGAGGGGGACACAATTTTCACAACTTTCGGAGCGATTATTTCCAAAGGTATTCACTTAATCAAAAACATTACTTAAGAACCTTAAAATGTTTTCAAAAGAGCTGTCGAACTTAGTACCACACGTTGACATTTTGTGAAAATTTTTTTTTTTTTATCTTCTGTTACATGTATGGATTTTTTTATTTTTATTATTTAACTACCAAACTTAGTTGCGGCATCTACAAGACATCTATATTCCAAATTTCATCAGTATAGGTCTTGTAGTTTTTGAGTAAAATGCCTGTGACATACGGACGGACGGACATGACGAAACTATAAGGGTTCCTTTTTAGCCATTTTGGCTACGGAACCCTAAAAAGTAAGTTGGCGTTTCCTTTGAACATGACAAATAAGAGTAAAACAGAACCAGCGTTTCAAATTTAAAATGAAAACCATTACGCCCTAGGTCGTAATAGGTCATTTAAAATGGAAAAAAACATTGTCTTGTAATGTTGCAGCGTATTTTTTTTGGTCTTTATTACTTCATTGTCTTCTAATAAGGAATTCATATTTTTTAATCTTAAGTTGTAGGTTTCGCAACACATGTTTAATACTGGTGTTTTAACTCTTCCTAGTGACCAAATCTACTTCGTCATTATTTCAAGACCATGTTGGTTAGTATTAAATATTTAAAATGACACTTAGAAAATTGATCTCATCACTAATCTGATCTGTTCAGTGCTACCTAAATGTCACCTGTAATCGGAATGTTACAAAGTAAAATGAAATGTTCGTACATTAAAGATATTTCTATAAATATAAATATAACTGATATATGATATTTTGATCGAAAAATCAAAACGAATAAACTATTTTGATACAGAGATAGCTCATACCGAAAGACGGGCATAGGACCTTTTACGGAATCAAGACTTTATATTTACACCCTCGCAACTGAATGAACTTGCGGGAAGCTAGAAGTCCTCAATAAATGGTTCGTTTCATCGAATTCTCGGTTTTGTGGATAACTTTCTCACGTACCTGTGCCTTTACAAGCGACTTTTAGTTGCAGCGTTAATAAATCCCGATTTGGGGAGGTTCTCCTTTCGCTTTTGGTCGAGTATAGCAAGCCGGCTGAATCAGCCCATGATAAAATAAGTAGGTCATGGGAGAGCAGTAAACGACCTTGTGACGGTTTCGAGTTTTAACATTTCCTATGAAGAGGATGTTTCGGGAACATGTGTTGTGGGACCCAAGAAAAGCAATTACAAAAGTTCTGTGATAGAGATAATCTTCAATGCCGTTTATTATGAAGTTCCCATATTAACGGAAATGTTTCCACTGAATTAAAATTGTAAATAAAATAACATACTATAGGCTATTTGATGACACATCAAATCGGCTTGTTTATGAAACGTCAAAATGCTCAGAAAGTATGCAGTTTTGTATGAAATACTGGCTTGTGATTGTGACGCCAAGTTCAACAACATGGTGCCTTATTTTTAGTTATTGTCATTTTAAAATCATTGGTTTTATCCGAGTAGTTTTGAAAACATAATTTGATTGTTAGCGTTGATTAATTTGCTTTTATTGTTGTCAAATACCCTATAATTAGTAGTATAAGCTTTAAAATGATATTTGGATCATAACTATACTCTGAATAATCGGTGAGTAATACAAAGAATAACAAGATCATAGAAAACGTAAAATGACTTAAAATTTATCCTAAACTAAAATAATAGTATTTTATGCAACAGTTGTATAAGAAGGTTCAAAAAATGCGAATTGCGTGAGTTGCGATACGAGCCGCGAATGCGGCGAGTATCGCAAATAGAGACGCAATGAGCGTTTTTTGACTTAATTATACAACGTTGCATACAATACTTTTTCTACGACTAGGTTAAAATATTAAATACATGGACGTCACGCGTGTCTCGTCCGGTCTCTCCGAGTGTGTACAGCCGGCATGACAGTTGTGTCTATGGTAAACTTTTTTTGATATGGCTGGTGACACGATGTGACGATAATTAAAATACTTTTTTTTATGTTGGCATCAATTAATTTAATTCGGAAAGTTTTGTTTTTCTTATGAATCGTAGGAATTTAATTGTTTGTTAAGTTGGTAGTTGTGAATTTTTATCGTGAAGTTAGAATTGAGCGCTTAATCCTTGACCTAAGTTTAACCTAGATTTAGAAGTCTGTGGATGCTAGCAATAACGTAAAGTGAGTATAACGACACTAGTGCTGTTATGGGGAATAGAGTATAGACTTCTCTGAACTCTAATTATGTATGTTCTTATATTAGTGTTCGTGACCAAGTAAAAGACAGATAACAGTACAGGAGTAGAAAAAGTGTCTTAAAAATATATTTTGCGCTTATTATTACACAAACATAATGTTTCGCGCATGTACATTAGTCGCCGAAAATCGATAGCAAGATTTGAAGAACCGAAACACGCAACACAAGTTACTGAACATGTATTTAACAAGAGCCTTGTTTTCCTGGCTTTACAAGTATGGAATAATAGAAACGTACATATGTAACGTGCGAGTCAGAATCGTAAATAAGAGATCAAACAAGCTACAGAGATATATTAAATTATACGCGCACTACCCAACCTCTTGCAATCAGCGCCCAAGTATGAAAAGCTAAACCGCGCGTTAATCAACGTTTGAAATTTATACGATACCACAGAATAAGTGATGGTGACAACGTACAGAAGATTCTCTGTTTAGGAATTGTTTTATGTTACCTGGCATCATCCAATTGTAACATTTCTAATCTGTAGTATAAAAAATAAAACCGGTCAAGTGCGAGTCGGACTCGCGCACCGAGGGTTCCGTACAAACTCATAAGTAGATACGCGAATAGTACAAGAAAAACTGTATGTCGATTTGTTTAGTAGAAGCAAATAAGTATATGTTATGATTTTTGCAAATTTCTAAAAAACAGTGCAAGTAAGGAAAACAGTTATATTTTCCCTGTAATATTTAGAACCTGACGTGTAATGATTCTATTTAATAGCAAGGACCATTAAATCAAGAGGACTGTCATTCTCCATACAAAAAGCTGTTCCCCGAATTTACAACGCCATCTATGTATAAGCTTGGTAAAATAATTATAATATTATTTACAATTATTTAACTTTGCAAACGTGACACAGTATTTAAATGTATTTAAATTTATTTATTATTAGCTGTTTACGAACTAATTGTTATTATACTATGTTTCTTTGTTCAATTATAACATCGTTAAATGTTTAGTGTTTTAGCGCCATCTAGTTTTGCCCGGAAATCCCCTAGCGTGAAACATGCCATCGCTTAGTTTTGCTACTCGCCGCTAGGGATTTCAAGTTTTGTAAATTTCTAAAAAGGTATTAAAGTTAACAAGACCGTTCTATTTTTCCTGTAATATTCAGGTTGATATTTATAATTAGTAATTATGACACATTTTTCTGATCAGTAACTTCGGAGATAATAGGGGGGGAATGGTACATAAAAATGTATAAATCAAAAACTACTTATTTAAGAAAAAAAATAAAAATGGTATTTTAATCTACAAATTAAGCCCTTTCATTTGATACCCCACTCAATATAATAGCCCTACTTTCAATGTTCAAAGTCCCATTACGGAGCCTTTTAAAAAAAAAGTAAAAAAGGTACAATATATTTTTTATGTCCAATAGGCTCGGGTTAGCTACTTTTAACACTATTCCAAATTTCAAATCGATAGCATCAGTAGTTCCTGAGATATCTGGCTGTGACAGACGGACAGACAGACAGACAGACAGACAGACAGACAGACAGACAGACAGACAGACAGACAGACAGACAGAGTCGCACCATAAGGGTTCCTTTTTTACCATTTTGGTACGGAACCCTAAAAACTCTCCCGTTTTGAAACTTGTTGACGCGTGAGCGCTTAAGCTTCTAACTATATGACTAAAATAAGAAACCCGATCAAAAATATTACATGTAAAAAGATGCAAGTCTCGCAACGCAGTACTCCTACAACAAAAAAGTTTTGAGATGTAATGTTAAACCAAGTCAGTACCGGGGGGGTGTCCACAGAATTCGATTCCCACCGACTTGCCTATTATTAGATCTATAAAATGTGTTCCTCCGCGGTTAAATAATAGGCAAGTCGGTGGGAATCGAGTTCTGTGGACACCCTCCCGGTACTGACTTGGTTTAACATTACATCTCAAAACGTTTTTGTTGTAGGAGAACTGCGTTGCGAGACTTGCATCTTTTTACATGTAATGTTTTTGATGGGATCTCATTTCTTTTTGTAAGTGGTCTTCCTTTGATTATTACATTCCAATCCATCCTTTCAGTTTGAACTGCAAAACTAACTTTGTAATCGCATTTATTTGTATAGGATTACAAACTTATGTGTGCAGTTCGGACTCAAATTTCAACATATTTAGGTTTTTAAGGACTTGATAGGCTAAAAACTATGTTTAAAATTTGGAGCTTGTAGGTCTGCTAGAAGTACCTTAGAATTATGATGATCATCAGTCAGTCAGTCAGTCAGTCAGTGACAAAACTAATAAGGAACTTTGACATGCAATAGTTCTTAAACTACACGTTCAAATTGAATGATATTGAGAACACATATAAGTCTTATTGAGCCCTATATGTCCCTGAAATTTCAGGATTCTAGCTTTAGCCAGTACAAAATTACGGGAGGCTGAAAATCGCCTGAATGGCTTCGAGAAAAGGATGGTACGGCCGTGCCTTTGTTTTGCTCAACTTGGCGGGGGCACTGCCGTACCCCCAGATACGTATCTGGTGTTGTGATGAGGTGGTGGTTGCGAGAATTA
Source organism: Eudemis profundana (assembly GCA_947034925.1). NCBI lineage: Eukaryota > Metazoa > Arthropoda > Insecta > Lepidoptera > Tortricidae > Eudemis > Eudemis profundana. The sequence continues at coordinate 38,607,200 of OX344794.1, forward strand.
CGGCTGTGGACTGTCTGACCTGACTATTGACGTAACCCGGACCGACCTGACTGAAAAATACAATTGCCGAGCCGGCCCACACGCAAGTAAACACAGGACAATTTTCTGTCATTCAAAATTCTGTTCCTAACATTCTCTTTCTAACAAAACAAATGTTTCGATCCGACCACCGGACGGAAGGCATCGGATCCGACCGTCTCTATCGTATAACGCGTGATCTTTCTGGTCGCTGACTAAGCCCCTCCGGGGGCAAAATTTGGTTCTAGTAGCCGCGTGGCAATGTCGCGGAGTGAGCCACTCCTGACGATACGACTCATAAATACCTTATGTAATTAGATCAATAATAAACAATGGCTATAGAATAAAAGCATTTCATTTACGAACCAGTCTGTACAGTGCATAATTTAAAAGGATCTGGAGCTCTTTTATTACGTTCACTCACGGGGGAATGTCTGTTTATAGTAGGTACTCGTTTAGACATGTGGTTTGTTGTACTTATAGCGTTGAGTGAGCGCTGCACTTAGCTAAGGTTAAGGAAGTGACTGACAAGTTTGACTCGCTTGTTGAGTCAAAAGGTATCTCATCATAATTAATCACTTTCGCGGTATTTCTCATTTCGTTTAGTTTAGGGGGTGTCACCGCCTACGAAGCTAGAGGTCCCAGGTTCAAATCCTGGTAAGGGTAAATATTTGTGTGATGAGTACGAGTATGTTTTGCTTTAGTCATTAATGATTTTTATTTATTCATGTATTTATTATACTTAGAAAACCACCGTGAGACTCAAACATATGAAATAAAAACGGATCACTCACGTTATACAAAATGCGAGACATCCACGACATGTTTCTGGAGCATACGCGGCATTCCCTTAATCATGAGTAGTATTCGCGTACGCGGCCCGACGCCGACAACTACTGCGTCTAGCAGCTCTGTCGGCACGGCTCGACGCCGCCGGCGCGGGCGCGAGGGCGCGAGCGCAGGCAACGATCTACCCACATTGTTATTTTCTACCGTACACACAACACTGATCACGACACATTCTAAGGGCGCGTTCCCACTAACTACCGGCTCTCTACGGGTACGAAGAACTGTTTTCCAACTAGGGGACACCGACCATCCACTATCCCGGTTGAAATTCGGGTGACGACTTATCTGAATGGCGTCACGTACTATCCGAGGGTCGAACGGTGCCCGACGCACACAGCGTCGACCCCGCCGGCGGGGTCGACCTCCTCGCGACAACACCACACAAGGGCCGCGTCCCGATTTGCCCCTGGACCCGAATGTCCTGGTTAACTTCACTCCGACCTTGCTCGGGCCCAGCTAAGTTTCTTGCCGGAGTCTTCTTAGCTGGGCTAGGTTTAGCGAACCGGCAACTAAAACTCCCATTAGTTCGATACACACGTTCACATAAGGACAGATTGATCCGCTTCATCCTTCCTAATAATCTAGACACGCGGCAGCGTGTCAAGCCAAGTTCAAACAAAACTGGCTAGCCAGCGCCGAGTTTAATATTACACAAACCAGTTGGTGCCACTTTTCACCCTTCTATAACTCAAAACCTCTTTAACGTAAACACATAAAACTACGTGTGTTTAACTATATCCATAAGGACATTAGAAGCCCAAATTTCATGAAGCTAGCTCAAACGGTTATAAAGATATGAAGGTCAAAAAGTCGTACATTTTAGCACTGACTGACTGACTGATCTATATATAGTACCTAAACCGTTTTTATCAGAATTAAAAAAATATATATATATAATGACTGATGGAATGAAAACTGGCCAAGTCAAATCTGACCTACGTTAAGATCTCACATTTTTAAATAACAGCAATTGTTATAGGTATCTAATAAAGCAAAGAAACAGAGAGATACTTGTTCATAATGTTATTTTGTTCCTATAAATACATATTTGGATTTTGCATAGGACTTGGCACTCATTCAGATCTCCATTCTTTTTGCGGCGAAGCCCACAGCCAAGCATAATTTTTGTATTGAACTTGGCTCTTCTTTTTTACATTTATGTTTTTGGTGGGATAGTACATTACACAACTAGGGTGGTAATACAAAGAAAGGCCGCAGATGCTTGCGCCCCGAGCTGCAAGCGAGGGACGTAAATATGCGATCGAGGGCTTTCTTTATTACCTAAAGGAACTACGCCAGACATGTATGTCCGACTTATAGATTAAATTAGATTAGAGTTATTTACTTCATAATATAAAGATACAATATAAATTACACAAGTCAATTTACATGAATTTCATATTATGATCGTTAAATAAAAAAAAACCCGGACAAGTGCGAGTTAGACTCGCATGGAGAGGGTTCCGAACGTTCAAAACAATATAAAACAATTATACTTTACACAGTCTTCTTACAGGTTTTCCTGTAATCTATCTAGATATAGGACTATATTATTAATTCCAAATTCCACGTCCAATACTTTCGGAGATAAGGGGGGGAATGGTCAATTTTTGCCTATTTTCTTAAATAACTTCAAAACGATTGATATAAAAATTATAATATATATATTTGAGATTCTCACAGTAAGCCCTTTCATTTAATATGTCACACGATATAGTTCGCTAACTTTTTTTTAATTTTCTAGTTGACCCCCCAAAAGTGGCCCATGATTAAAATTCAGAGAAAAACACACTACTGATAAAATATAATAAAAATTAAAAATTGATGAATAAATGAATATACAAAGGCAAAATATTTAAATGTGTAATAAAAATAGTACTGGATTTAATAATGTCAAAATAACAATAAAATAATTTTATTGTTATTTTACAGTACGTGTACATGGAACCACTTAATACTATAATTATTATAGTATTAAGTGGTTCCATGTACTGGTTTACCGAGTACAGAGGGTTTTCCAACAAAAGGTTTCTCAGTCGGCACCTAAATGTTTCCTCAGATGGTTCGTTCCTTAAGTCGGCCGGTAAATGTTCGAAATACGTCGGACCGATGACGCGGGGGTTCTTGCCTGAAAGTGCCATGCTGCGTGATACCGTTCGTAGGCGTCCAGTAGAACGGAGCTGTTTACCTGGAACGTCTACACGTTGAAACTGCGAAATGTTGTTCCCAACAAATAATAGTACTGCACTTTTAAGGAATCAACATATTTACTGGAAATATTTTGAATCCTCATAGCTTAATGTGGAAACACCACAATTTTATTATAATAGTAGATACATTGAGCAAATGCATTGAAAAATCAAATACGATCGACTACAGCTAATGCCGGATTTGAACCCGCATCTCTGTCATTCCGGGACAGCGAGTTATCCAATTTCTCCAATTAGCCTCTGTCAGCACCGGACGTAAATTTTGAATGCATTCGTATCGAGATACTAGCGCCCTCTGTACCATTTTGTTTGAAAGGCTTAGCGCCTTAGCACCACTCTAAGACATGCGCGAACGCAGTGTCTCCTGGCCCCACTCCTATCTAGTAGTATCTCGATACGAATGCATACAAAATTTATGTGCGGTGCTGACAGAGGCTAAATGGATAACTCGCTGTCCCCTCGGAATGACAGAGATGCGGGTTCAAATCCGGCATTAGCTGTAGTCGATCGTATTTGATTTTTCAATGCATTTGCTCAATGTATCTATAATTATAATTTTAAATAATAGTACATCAAATAAATGTTGCGAGTAGTGCGTCATTATACGTTGCGATGAGTTCACGACATGGGTGTCTCGGCTTTACTCCGACAAGTATATGAACCACATCTACAATTCAACCACGAAGTCGGACACTAATTTGAACGAACATAATGGTTGTGTTGTGGTCTTGTTGTGCCTTCCCAGGAATCTTTAATACCATATTTATACGTGCCGTTGAAAGTACGAGTATAAGTTGAGATTCACTTAGGTGTAATTCAGTGTGGCTGAAAAGTTATGTCAATTCACATTGAAAGACCAATGGCTTTGTTTATCATGTAGCTAAGTATATGTACGTTGCCTGTAGTAAACTTCTTATGCCAGCAGCTGGTCGGCGGGTTTTTGCCGCGTGGGTATGCCGCCGGCGTCACCATGCCACCGACCATGCTGGGGCGTATCGGCGGCACAAATACCCGCTTGGTATGCGACCAGCCTTGTTGGTGGCTTGACCACCGGCCAGGCCGCCGGGATAGTGTTTAAGAGCCTTTATTAATCAGTTGGGGCGATAATATACTTCAGTACAATTGCAAACAAATCAAGCAGCTAATGTATGCTGCCAAGAGCCTAATTTTCTGATCGACCGAGATAAATCGGTGCATTTCTATCACTTAACTGTAGAATCGACCTCCAGAAATAAATAACTTAGCAACGTATTGAAACAATCATAGTAATTAGACCAAAAGTGACATGAGTTGTAAGAAGAGTTTATAAAAATCTTACATTTGGGATTTTTTGAGTAGGTATAGACTACTTTAGCGATGGAAGTAGAGTCTTTCCAAAATTTTCTGGATTCCATTTAAAATCATGTAACTAAATATTTACTATTTTTGAAAATATGAGATAAAACGTTTAAAATTGATTGTTCTATTGTTATTACTTGATCAATCACATTCTTAAGCAGTCCTGATATTTTATCCAACTGCACTGGCTGACGTTACGCGCTTCTATAATTTCAATTTAATTCAACGTAGAATTCTGTACGGAAACGTTAGTCCTTTAACTACATTTAAAGTTGTTCCCAAGCCCCGTCGTCGACAACACGAGCAAGGAAATATAATTTTATTTAAATTTTCGACACTACATAATAGTATTTTATGCAACAGTTGTATAAGTAGGCTCAAAAAATGCGAATGGCGATACGAGCCGCTGCGGCGACGAGTATCGCAAATAGAGACGCCATGAGCGTTTCTTGACTTAATTATACAACGTTGCATGCAATACTTTTTCTACGACTAGGTTTTACAATATAAAATACCTACAAAAATTTTTAAAGTTTGTCTTATATTATTAGTTATTATCTGATTAACGGAAAAAATATTACCCTATTTTTTACGACCTAGAAAACCGCAATATTATACAGTAATACACCGGTTTACGCGACCTCGCTTTACACGGATTATATACGATACGCGCATTTCAAATTTTCGCGCTATAGGGCCCCGCTTTACGCGCTCGCCCGGATTGGTCAAATTTAAAAACAGCATGGCGGGGTGGCGTGAGGTATTTAGGCAAATCACTGCGATTTATGTCGTGTCAAAGTTAGCTATTCAATATTTTCTTCGTTTTTCTTTGACCCCAATATACGCGAATTTCGCATAACGCGATATTCTCCAACACGCATCCCTCGAGTAAAGCGGGGTATTACTGTAATTTATAATTTAAACTTTTGTAACCGGGCGAAAACGATGCTAGCTATGTTAATCTTTAGATTAGATTATCTGTGGTGCGACGGCATTCAAACCGAAATCAAACATATGACATTTTATCCAGCGTTCATGGGGAATGCTACCTATAATAGTAATCAATCAATCAAAACGAAACGATTACGATCATAACCTCAAAAAACCACCAAGTCACGTAAGTCAATGTCAGAGTAAGGCAAAGCTACATGGTGAGTTTCACTCCACTCGTTTATAAGATTCGACATGAAGTTAGATTAAGATCCTATGACATCACATCATGGCCGACACCGTTTTCAGAGTTCAAAATAAAATAAAATAAGACAAATTTTCAATTAAAAATATGTAGCCATCAAACACTTTTAATAAACCGTAATCGAAAAATATTGATTTCTTAAATAAATACTACCGAAAATAATCATTTATTGCACCAAATTTGATATGAGTCTAGTAGCCTATTGAATGTGAAATCAGCAAGTAAAAATCAACGCTTAAAATTGTACAATCTGAAACAAAAGTAATTGTCCACGTATAAAACACGCAACAGGCTTCCCTGTAGGTAGAATACAAACTGGTGTGGCATCGTGCAATCAACAGGTGTTTAAACACCGGGCGCTAACTTAATAACGGTTTAAGAGCAAATAAAACCACCGTTCTTGTTTTGTCCTGGGTAACAATAAACCGATATGAGTTCTTTATGTAGAGCTATTTGAGAGTCGCTTAGCTGCATAACCTAGTTGTTTTATTTAGTCGAATTACAAGAACAAGAGCAAATCGGCTACGGCTTTACTGATATTCGAAAATCCGTAACACTGTTCTTTTGATAATTTCTCAATGATGTATTTAGAGATGTGGGTAATCTAGCAGTAGCGTGGCGTCCATAAAAATCGATTCCTGCCCGTTTGACTAATGCCTAATATTTAGGCATTAGAGCACCTTATTCTACAGCTCTTATGGCCAGTTCACATTATTCCAGTCCAGTGATCCAGCGGGCTAATCCAGTCCAGTTGTGGACTGGAGCATATCGTTTACATTATTCCAGTCTTTTAAGAGTTGTTAAAGACTGTTACCAAAAACAACCACGCGTATTCACTATATCACGTTCAATCCAGCACTGGATTGACGGTTTACACTATTCCAGTGGCGCTGGATTGGGTGAGCTGGAATGAAAAGTTGACGGTCTCTCCAGTCACTGGACTGGAATGCTCACTGGAATGGGTACATTCCAGTGCATTCCAGTGTCGGTTCACATTATTCCAGTAGCATTCCAGCACTGGTTTGGATTGCTGGACTGGAATGCTACTGGAATAATGTGAACTGGCCATTAAGGAAAATTTACGCAAGAACTGCACCGGCTTGCCCAAGGATATCTTTTACGCCACCCCACTATAATCTAGGTAAACCATTTGTTATAATACGCGATTTGTAACTGATGATGGCTAATCGATTGTATGCTCACAAATGGTTATAGTGTTATTGAAATAAACGCTCAACTCGTAAGCAATTAGTTATTCTAAATAAAGTTTTGCTTTTGACTTTGATCGTTAATGAGATAACAAGTTATTAATAAGTCGTAGAAAGTAAAGATGAATCGAGTTTTCAATAAGAAATATTACATCATCCTCCTCAGGTCAATCATACAAACGAAACTTTCAATTGAATTTTAAACAACATGTTTACCGTCAAATCCTCCAACTTTGCCCTCCCGTCCAATATTTGCCCAGAAAGGAAATATAACCAAAAATACATTTATTTGAGAAAGTTTATACTCTATGATGCCAAGTTTTTCCTTGGTAAAAATTTAAGTTATCGTGTGCTAACACTGTATGAGTGTGAGGTACGTAACCTCAAACAGTTGCCTGTCACGAGCTGACAAAAGTAGGGGTGTTTTTGTGGAGCAAATTTTAAAGGAAAACACTTGTGCGTGACTGTAACGAAGGAGTCAAAATACATAAGTACAGCATACATCATATGAAAATAGCGTTCTAATAAGCAGGTACCGTAAAACGGGGTGAGTAGGGACAAAATTGACATTCAAACCTCGATAACATTTTATTTTTACACCTGCAAACTGAATTGTATATATAATAAATGTTCCGGTCGTTTGAATTTTAGTTTTTTTTATGATTTTGGGTAGGTTCCATTTCATAACTTTAACGATAAACACAAAATCTCTCCTCGCCCCGTAGTCCCTAGTAGTTGGGGTGGGAAAGGATTTCATACTAAGCTGAGTTGGGCAAATTGTTGGATCGACACTTTTAGATTATGAATATTACTATAGCTCCATTTGTAATAAGAATATATTATTTAGATAGCAGTAGCCTTAAAAAACCACCTCACCCTACTCTCATCCCTACTCTCCCTATTCATAACCCAACTGCCCTCGCAATCCCTACTCACCCCATTTTACGGTATTTAGTTATTTCCAAGCAAATTCAATGTAGGTTTAGAATGAGAGTTTTGACCTTTGGTAATGTTAGGCAGATAAACGCAGTATCACCCTTCCCAACATTGCCCATCCAAACCCAGACGCTAGGGATGTCACAATGTGTATGTCAGGTTTTGTTACCGATGTAAAGGTAACTTTGTCCAAATAAACATTTTTTTACAAACTTTTATTCAACTTGCAATGGTAGTAATGACTCAAGATATTGAAGAAACTAATAATAGCGAAAAGGATCAAAAACACGTAAAGTGGAAGTCAAACCTAACTTGTTGAAAAATAATATTGAAACAAGAAAGTTCAACCTACGAGATAATGTTCTAGTAAGATACTATCTCAGAAAAAGATGGAAATATTATACCGACCTCATAACTGAAATCATTAAAAAAAATACAAAATATTTTATTGTTAAGCAGTTTCCAAAAAGTCGATCTTAAATTTGAAAAACTAAAACGTCCGATATAATATACCTGACGATCTAATTATTAAGCAAGTAGACTTGTTACAAGTTAATAGAAAAAAACAATTTTTGTTGCGTGACGTATACCAGTATATTTTTGATTAACTTTAAATTACCTTAACACCCCAAAAGTTGATCAAAAATGTACTGAGATTGACACGTTTGTTACCTTTTTTACATTTACCTTCCTAAATAAAGACATAAAAAGTAATAAAAATGGCAGGCTAGGCCTCAAATATTTTTGAATCAAGATTCAAAATATAGATAGGATTATAGGATAGGATTATTCAGATAGGTTTGACGACCGCTTTAGCTTAGTTGGTAGTGACCCTGCCTATGAAGCAAGAGGTCCTGGGTTCGAATCCCGGTAAGGGCATTTATTTGTGTGATGAGCACGAATATTTGTTCCTGAGTCATGGATGTTTTCTATGTATTTAAGTATTTGTATGTATGTATCTATTAAATATATCGTCGTCTAGTATCCATAACACAAGCCTTATTGAGCTTACTATGGGACTAGTTCGATTTGTGTAAGATTGTCCCCTAATATTATTTATTATTTTATTATTTTTATTTTATTCTAGAAAATGTCTACTTACCTAACATTGCCCACCCAATTTGCAGACGAACCGAAGTTAGTTAGTACATTTTTAGGATGGCCTTCGCATCTTTACCCAATGTTATGTGTTAGCTTCAAACTCAAACACATAAGTCTTAAAATGGCTTAGATATTGTAGAGAGGCAAAGTTGGGCACTTTTGTACTAAACTTTGCCCACCTCTTCATCTTTAGAAAGAAAATAATGTTCTCAAGCATAATATGTAAACCCAAATTTTATTTGCTAAACGAATATTAGCAGCGATTCTAATAAATATAGTTACGTATTATTTTTCCAGCGGAAAAAAAAGTATCAAATGCGGGCAAAGTTGGAGGGTTTGACGGTATAGGGAAAAGAGTTGAACTTATTTCTTACGAATTTCGAATGAAACAGCAAATGCAACCGTGTTTTGTTTGAAACATCTTAAAAATCGATTGGAAGAATTTTGTTCTGTAAAAACTTTTTTTTTTGCTCAAAAGCATTACGTTAATCAATAATTTCTCTGAGCAATGCTAATTCACCCTGTTTTTTTTTATTTTGTTTTATTTTTTTTATTTTTATTTTTTTTTGGAAACTGCCAAACTCGCAACCCTTATGGGCATAGCGGTTGTCGGAAATGTAAATACTGAAGAATATTACTGCCACCATAAGCAGCTGATTGGATGTGTCAACTGACAGCTGCGTTTACCGATGTTGCCACAACACAAAACCGCTTGGACGCTTTAAATTGCTGCTTTAATGTACATCGCTGCGCTTCGCATCCGCACTGCACTGAAAGATCCGAGAATTTCAACAATTTTTTTCGATACCTTTCCACCGATATTTTTGCATGGCCATTTTTTTTGGGCTTTCATATTGATTAATCTCGCGTCAGAAAAAAGCCAATACAGCTGAGCCCACACGAAAATTATTATTATTTTGGTACTTTTAATTAACGCTGGCAACCCCTTCCCACCACCCGATCGATTTAAATGTTTTTTGGGTGCACAGGGAATACAGAGCAACGGTTTGAAAAAAAAAATTAAAGTCGCTGAGCCCACATTTTTTTCTTTTTTTCCCCCACCCCACTACACCCGCACCCACCGCCCGCGGCCTGCCAGCACGAAGATTGTAGGAAAAGGTTGTTCAGGGAAGTAACTAACGGAGTTTCAATACAGCTGAAGCCACATGACCGATTTGGTCGCTAGCTCTCCGTCTAAAAGAGCAGTGTTACAGATTTCAAAGTATAATTCCTCGTACTTCGAAGTTATTATGGATGAAATTTTCCACTTTGTATCAGTACGTCTAGCATAACTGTCTGCGACTTCGTTTCTCGCGCGACAGAGCATCACCTGTCACTGTCACACGATATTGAGTGGAAAGAGATAGGTAGCATTTGTCGCTCGACAAAGAGTCGCGTGTCACAGTTGTGCTAGAGGTACAGGTGAGACTATAGAAACGCATTATCATAAACAAATAAACAATAGCCGTGAACATATGTACTTAAGTATTTTCGTGTCTATACGGTTATTATTATTTAACTTGCAATGTACCACGACAATACGATACGATTTCACGACTATGTTTGTTCAGGTGGAATCTTACAATTCAATTTTGAAGGGAGCGGGGTACGATGATGTAGAGCACCGCTGCACACGATGCGAATTACGATTCAGATATCTTTGCCGATATCCCTAAGGGCCGAAGCAGTCTTTCAGTGCTTTCTGGCTGCAAATGGAGTTAGAAGGCAGCTTTTTTGCAGTTAAAATAACTACACGCCCACTGCAAGCGTACCTACTAAGTTTACAAAGGCAGTAAGTTTACAATTTTTGATGCAGTTATTTAACCTGGAAAAGAACTGCCTACAAACAGCACTTTTGCAGCCAAAAAGCAATTTTTAAAATTGGTATATATACAGGGTTAATTTTTTTTCAGTGCACAAACTTTCAAAACGTATTAGGTATCGTTAATAGATCCTGAAAAAAATATAAAAAAAAATTTTTTTTTGCTAATTTTACCTCTTATTTTTACCATCCCGTAAACTTGAATAAAACTTGCTGTGCTGATCGTACATGGTTTGCGCGACTACCTTCCTGTGCGCCTGCGCGTGCGCTGCGACTCGCTCTAACCCGTCCGTTCAGTCTGCGCCCTGCTCTCAAGGTGTGCGCATGTGTGTCGTTCCCGCGCTCGCGATGTTACGCGCTCACCCTCTCCGATCGCGATCGATAATTAGTGAAAATGTACACCAACAGAGAGTTTTACGAAGTGAAAGTGTTGAGGACCTCAAAAATAAAATTGTGCGTGCGTTTAATGAACTCAAAAGTGAGAACTACCGGACTGTACTAGGACGACTCGAAAAAAACATTCAAAAACGTACGAGACTTTGTTTCGAACAAGAAGGTAATCATTTTGAACATTTGCTTAAGTATGTCGATTAGTGTTGAGAAAAAGGACTCCAGTAATTAGGCTAGGTTAGGTTTTGATTGTGAATGATTCTAAAAAGCTGATTCCAATTTTTTAAATACGCCTTAATGAAATTACCGGTTTTCAAATCACCATACCTCATGAGCCTAATTGTTTTGTTATTAATGTTTTATTTTGACGGTCCTAAGCCCATTTAAGTATGAAGGAAAAATTGGTTTCACCTAACGCTGTAACTACCCGCGTGTTTGTGTGACAGGTATGGTCAGCACAAACCAAACATTTTTAATGAATAAATTCAGATGCAGTTATTTTTGTTTTTTTCTACTAAACCGGGTTAAACAAAAAAACACGGGTACAGGTCGCGTCACGTAAAAAGAACGCTGGTGGTGGGGCTGCGCAGTAGGCAATTTATCGGTCTATTTGGTGGTATGAGGTGCGGTGCGGGGAGGGCGGGTGCCGCCCCGCATCATTGCCGGGGCGCTATTGGTTCGTCAGTCGACCTTTGCTTTCCGCACTGTGTTCACGTCACGTTCGTTCTCAAAATACTGTCGCGCACAAAGTGTCTTGTTTATTACAAAATGGTTTTACATAGAAAAGTGAGAAAAATGATTTATGATGTATATTGTTTTATGAAGAGAGAGGCAGATAAAAATGCAGTGGATGATTTAAAACAATCTAAGAAACGGACCGCGCAGGCAACAAAATGTTCCGAGTCTATGGTGAGACGAATTGTTAAAAATGCAAAAGGTTCTGAATTCCTCCCTGTGTTTCGATGTGTAAACAGTTATGGGGGACGATGTTTTACTATAAAGCGTCATAGCAACTGTGTGTTAATAAATAAATAATAGATTATAATAATAATATACTTTTTAATCGAACCGTGCCGCGAGCGAAAGGCTAGTTCAAAATTAAAACAATAAACATAGTACTTTCGTGCGCGAGTGTACCAATGCGCAAACATACCCCCTCCACTTTCTTCCAGCGTTCTTTTTACGTGACGCGACCTGTATTTTTAATTTCGATAACCATCACATTTGCAAAGTTTGTGCACTAAAAAAGAAATAGCCCTGTATATGTACATAATTTACAATTTGTTTGGTTTGACATCCAATATCTTTGCCAATCGGCAGACTCATCTTTGCGTAGTTATCTCATGTGTTTTTGTTATGTGCAGCCGTAATTATGTGCACAAGTTACCGTCACCAACGCAACGGCAGCCGACTGAGGATCCTGTCAGACGGCCCCCGCCGCGCGCACACTTCATACCACCCCGCTGTACTTCATCCCCCGTCGCCCGCGGACCATGGGAGTGTCACCAACGAATTTGCCAAGCTATATATTACATAAGATAAATTCACCGTGTTTGATTTCATTTGATTAGTAGTGACGTGCACTGTGCAGTTTGTGATTTTACGACAAAGTACAGTTGGCAATAAAAACTTGCCTAAAAAAACATTTTTTGTCAGAAACATTGATTCAGTCATCTAGGAGACAATTATTTATGCCACACCTGGCCATAAAGTGGTTTTTTCCGCACGCTACGCGTACGGAAAAAGGTGCTTTCTGGCCAAGTGTAGACATAAAAGGATGTACACAACACGGGAGGTAAAAAGAAAGCCCTCGATCGCATATTTACGTCCCTCGCTTGCAGCTCGGGCCGCAAACGTCTGCGATCTCTGACTTTCTTTGTATTACCACCCTAGTTGTGTAATGTACTATTTTATCTTACCTGAAGCTATTGCAATATGCCAAGAATATGTGACTTAATTGTCAAAAGCGTAAATGTGCTCTCTTACATATTTTCGTCTCATCGGTAATGTGTAGATCTGATACTTATAATCTAAACTGTACTTTAATGTGAATGAAACCTTCAAAGTCGAATCATTCACCACTTCAGCAAGATAGCGATATTATCTTTTCTTTCCACGTCGCGCAGTAAATAAACATGACCGTGAGCACAAATAAAACACTGTTTCAGTTTCCTTTCAGTTAACGGAGAGACAGAAAAATATAGGTAAAGGAAATAAAATATCCAGAGGTAATTTAACAATTCAACATAAAGTGCGGACATCCAATTATATAAGTGAGTAATGTGAGGGGGCGTTAATAGTATATTACACAACTAGGGTGGTAATATAAAGAAAGGCCGAGATCGCAGATGTTTGCGGCCCGAGCTGCAAGCGAGGGACGTAAATATGCGATCGAGGGCTTTCTTTATTACCTCCCGTGTTGTGTACATCATCTTTCATCACACTTGCTCGAAAATGGTGTCATTACACGTAGGTTCTGCGGGCCGTAAATGACCTATTACGCCCTAGGGCATAATGGTTTTCATTTTAAATTTGAAACGCAATACCTCAATGGTTCTTCAACATTATTTTATTCATTAAACAAGATATTTGTGTAACACGCTCCATTTTTATCATAATTAACCCTTAGTTTATTTTTAACCATTACCCTTTTTAACCCTATAAACACGTTTTTTGGAAAATGCCCTTTTACCTATTTCACGTGGCAAACCTGTTCTTATTAATCATTAGCAGAGTGGTGGTAGGTCATCCAAAGACGAAAAGGTATTTAAATAATATACATTAAAGCAATAATAAAGAGAAAATCACGGCGCAAGGAGCCCTAACACCGCAAAATTACGACTTTTGTGTGTCCCTAAAAATGCAGAAATAACGTATGTTTTGCAACGAAATTCTACTTTTATATATGGTTATACATTTTTACTAAAAAAAACCCGACCGCGGTGCACTTTAAAACTGCATAAAATCCACCATTTTGTTTATTTTAACGAACTTCATACCCAGTGACACTCGCACCATCAAGACGAATCTAATGATGTATCATTTATCAAAATCGGATGTGCCATTGAGTAGTTACGAGCGGACACAGGAACGGACATACATGGGTCGATTTCAGGCGTTTTTCCAGCGTTTTTTGTAACTTCATTAGTGTCACTGGAGTTTTACCGTGAAGGACTATCGAGTGACGACAACTTTTGATTAAATCATGTGTAGCCTCGATACCGTCTATCGATTATAGTAAAAGTTAACTGTGATCACCAACGCTTGCTGCTATATTTGCTGGAACACGAATGAAAAAAACCGCCGCGGTCGAAACGCTCTGAAATCGACCCACATACAGGTCAAACACATAACCCTCCTTTGGGCTTCGCCGCAGTCGGGTAAAAATGGGCTTCAAACAAAACATTGTTTAGAACAAGTTTATTTTATAAGTTCATCTTGGCTTAATGCATGTTCTAATTTCTTGGAACATGAAACTCTAGGAAACTATTACCGTCGTTTTTGATGGGAACAACTGTAAAAACCGTATGATTTATATTTAACGCATAAGCATGTACTTGTATGTTAACACAGTATATTAGTAATATAATTGTCATATGATTTTTTTTTAATTACTGAAAATTCCTCTTATTTTCATTCTTTGGCTGCCGTGCACGGGCTAAAAGTATTAACCTAGATTTTTTTTTATTATTTTTCCCTGATTACACATAAAATTACGCACCTTTTTAGTGCTATTACATTGCGATTTTCAGAATAACCCGAAAAACGACACACCCTAATATGCAACCTTCACAGTACACTTATATAATTGAATGTCCGCATTATATCGATACCTTTAGACTCAAAGGGCGTAAACGCCACAGGTTCTAATGGCGTTTACGCCCTTTGAGTCTAAAAGTATCGATATGCACACAATTTATTGGATATTTATTTTGTATGTATGTTTGTAGCCACAACACGTTAAAACCACTCTATGGTTTTCAACTCAATAGAACCCCCGGATATGGGTAGTCAAGTAATAACAAAATGAAAAAATCTAAAATAACTTGAATTGAGCCTATTTCATAATTCATAAGGTACCTAATATTTGAAGATATCCATCAATTTCTCCAAGATCCAATCATCAGGGAGTTTTACTTTTCAAACGAAAATAGAAGTAACATACAAAAAAATATTCTGACGATCTAAGAATGTATTCCTTTTTGAATTTAGCTAAAAAGACAACGTAATTTATCGGGCTTTTTAAACTCATTACATCACTTCGGATACTACATTTAAGCGCTTTGATAAATGATTGCATGATGTGCTATAGAAACTACCCAAAAAACAAACGACAAACAAAACGAAAGCTTCAGTCGATCCCGCGTAGATTGCATATTTATGCATCCAAGCAGATGGTTTAACCTCGTCAAAGTTAACGGCAAGATACAAGAACTTTTCCAGGAGAATAAATGTAAAGAGAATGTAAAGCAAAGGAAAGATTTATATTTCAAGCTTCACCTGATGTTCACTAACTGAAGTGGAATATTGCAAACGTACCTACCTATCGATATTTCTAACTAGAAATGTGCATTAAGAATTTATTGGAACCAACATAGTGGAAATAACAACGCATAGTCGTTAAAATACTAACGATGGAAAACTTTAAGTATTCTGACTTTTAACTTATTGGCAAAAATATCTGTCGAGATTTTTAAATAATAATTACTTTAGTCTCTCTACTTTTGAATTGTCTACACCAGAGTTGAGGTCACGCACACAACAACATGTCATGTAATGACATATAATACTAAACATACGTTTAACACTAACATTGTATGTATATTTTTTGCTGAGATTATGACTTTTGTGTTGTCAGTGAATGCTACTAAATAGCTTAACGTGTGGATGTACTTTACGTAAATTAAATATTAGGTCATTTAAAAATACGATAAATAACAAAGGATCCAAGTTTTATCGCTATGGCACCCCACTGTTGATTTTTACGATCTGATTCCTATTTGGAGGTGTATACAGGGCGACTTCAAATTGGTAATACAAAAAACTTGATTATGGCTCAGTTAATGCCATGTACGAGGGTGGGTTGATAAGTACCTGGCTTGAGGTATTTAGAGTAAAGATAGAAAAACCTTATGTTAATACAATCTGTAGCTAGGCTCTTTACTAGCTCAATACACTAAGTATTATTGTTGTGGTATTTTTTTTTTCTTTCAAATTACAAAATTGTAAAGTAGTCGCATGACAGGCTTCTGGGTATCTTTACTAGGGTACAACTTTTTTTCTTTTTCTATTTTTTTAACTTGGTGAATACAAATAACTTGCTAGAAATCCAGTGTAAACAATGGTGATAGATCAATAAATACTCGCTATCCTGTTTTTTCCTGAACCCACTTGCAAGTTGAGATCGTGATTCCATTTTTGGTGCTCATTTGGAGCCACACGCTGTTGCTTATCCCATTCTTGTGAATAATGTGTTTAAGTTTCTTAAAATCACCAACACGTAAGTCAAGGACTTTAGCTATCACCTAAATCTTCATCATTGATCACTAGACATGTGGTTTCCAATTTTTTATATGTTTTATTAGACGGTGTCAATTTTGAGCCAATACTGTCAAGAATCAGCTCTTATTTAAAAAAAAAATCTATATTCTAATAAAAACACTGTGAACTATAACAGTTAGAGAGTCTCCAAAAATAGACATAATATTTTTTTTTTCATTACCTATTAAATAAAAAAAATATGTGTGGATCTTGCGGCGAACTGTTTTAATTTTTTCATAGTTACGTCCACGTCGTCGTCGGAATCGTGCAGTTTGTGATCCATAATTCAAAGAATAAAGATGCGACTGTGTTGATATTGGCCTAAATACTTCTAAATAATGTGTCATACAATAGCCGGAAACATGAGCATGTCAAGATTCTAGAAGTACTTAAAGCCAGGTACTTATCAACCCACCCTCGTAGTTGTAACACATTAACCCCTATGTTAAAATTAGCTGTATTTAATTATTGCTAATTTTCTAACAAAAGTCCATTAAATACCTATGTGTCATACCTTAGCACCTTATTTTCTTTGACAACTGACAATTACTAATCAAAACACGTTTTCTTCATAAATATTGCGGCATGTGACGGATAACCAAAGAGGAAAGTGTTAATTTGAAAATCTTTAAACCTCTTTGTTTATTATTATAGTAGGATAACCATGTTAAGCCAACAAAAATGGGATAATTTAATAATTAAAAAAAACATACTTCTGATTATTTTAAAAGACTTAATTGAGGGGCTAAGTTTAGGGGATATGTATGTAAAACATTCATTTTGTATTACCCATTCGAAGTCATCGGTATAGGTACCTATATTTTTAAAACTGTCCCTGATGCCATATTACTGTTTCAGTTTATGTAACAGTATGCTATGCTGGACCACTGTTCAGCATAGCTTCAAATGCTAACTTAGGTCTAGGAATAATCTTGCTACTTACTTTGCTTTTATTGCCTGAAATCGTCCAGTTTCTGCCTCATCAACAGGTATCAATTGCTTCACGAGTAATCAACACACTTGTATAACCAAATTGCCTGTTATTTAGGACGTTACAATAACTCAATTGTATCTGCAGCCGCACTTTCATCACCTTTTATATATTTTCGAGACTCAAAGTAGCATTTTTATGCAAAGCAGTCTTACTACGATTTCATGTATAGAATTTAATTGCATTTTTAAAATGTCATCAACTGCTATTTATTTGTCTCGTATACCTGCTATTCGGTTTGATATCAAATGATTTCATAGGGTGAGACCTGGTGAGACGAAGGTTAAACGCAAACCCATTCATAATAGAGGCAAATTCTGATTTACCGGTTTTTGCAATGCTCTTATAAGCTCTAAGTGCGATAGTTAGATGATGAAAAGAATCCGTTAAGAACATTATTTATAGTACATTGTGCACCGAGGGTAGTAAGAAGGGGATTACTAACGAGAGTCTATTAGAAGCCCGACGCCGTAGGCGGAGGGCTTTTAATGACTCGAGTTTGTAATCTTCTTACTGCCCGTGATACACACAATGTTTTTCATCACATTTGCGAGGAAAAAAAAATAAAACATAAAAATTAAATAAACAAACGCACCCGCTAAGAGACATCTTCAACTGTCAACTTTTTCAATATAGTCTTCCACAGATAATGCTAAGAACTGCGTTTAGTTTTTAAACTTGACAGGCAATGTCGCCAGATTGTACCGATTTTCAAAATAAAATTTTAAACTAAATTAATTTAATTGCATTAAAATAATTGCAAAAACTACGGAAATAATAGTAAAATATACCATATAAGTTTTATTTTACACTAAAATTGGTTTTGTAGCCAAGTTTTGAAGATGTGAATTAGCCTTGGCTGATTCGAAACCTCCTTAGTCTGAAATGACGTACGACTTTTAAAACTAAACTCATAACTCCCGAGGGAGTTATAGATTTTCATACAGTTTTTCCTCCCGTGGGAGTTATAGATATTTGGAACCCACGGGGGGTAAATCGGCTCGAGTTGGTCTATAAGCGCGCGTGTTATAACACCCTTTACGAGCAAGTGTGATGAAAAAAAATGTTCATGTCAGAGAGAATGTTTTGACAAAACGCATCAAATATTTATTAAAGTTAAGTTTACAAAAGCATGAACATAAACCGTTTAGATTCGACGGAATAGTTACTTTGGAGCGGAAATTAGTTTCAGTATATTCAGTATATTCAATAAATTCAGTAAGCGGCGGGTGCCTCTAGCGGATCCTATCAAATCCCTGCCCGAGCACACAACCTCGGCAGTCGCTGGTCAACACATGTAATATTCACATAGTTTTAATATTATTAAAACTAGGCAAAGGGTCAAATTTCTGGACGTAAGTTTCCTAACTTCCTAAGTGTATAAATAATAAATTTTATATTTTGAGGAGGCATCTTCTCTAGAACATCTTAATTGGAATTCTCTTCTAAGTTTCTAGCCTTCTTAGTCCCTCTATGCTACTTTTCTCTGCCATACCACACAATATACTATAAAAGAAAAATAGATAATTTAAAGGTAGGGGAGGGTGACGTATAATGATCCCCTTAAGGGAAAAACTTTATCTGTGGCCAAAGTTGAAGGGATAAACGCAAGATTTCAATTGTTGAGAGTAGTGAATTCATTTATCTTTGTAACTGCATACTTATTTTGCAGGATATGTATGTAGTTTTTTTTGTATTAGAGGTTTTTGTAAAAGTTTAGTAAGGGATCATTTTATACACACCTGTGTATAAAATGATCCCTCTACTAAACTTAGGGTAGGGGTAAAACGATCCCAAGGATCATTTTATACCCTAAGTTATTTAGTATCAGTGAAATAAAACACCCAGCTGTTTATTGTAGTCATATGTATTGTTCATAATAATAAAAGTATGTAAGCGAGTTATACATAACTCTTATAGTCTTTTAGTTAGTAGGGATCATTTTACCCCAAGCACCAAATTCCAAGATATCGATCAAAATATAACCTTCAAATGCCACGTGCGGTATTCAAACATTGCTTAAATATAGCCAATTGCTATTAAAACCCGCCAATAAAACAACATTTCAATAAACATGAACATGAAAAAAGTAATGAAAGTTCAAAAACAGGCTTACCTTAGATCAGAGCCGTACTTTTTAATTATTTTTAATAAAATCAGGCTAAGTGCTCATACCGCCATGACACTCGGAGAGGCAACTGGCAGGGGTGCGGGGATGACGTTTGTTGCGTATTTGAATAGATGGCGTTAGTTGTCACTTGTATACGGCAGGGGATCATTTGACCCCATGGGATCGTTTTACCTCACTCTCCCCTAAGAGTTATTAAAAAACCGTTTAAAATATAACTACAATCTATTTAAATATGTACATTAGAAAAATTACTATAAAAAAATACCAAAATCGCTATCGGTGTACAATCGAACACACTGTTAACTGTACATTTGTAATTGTCTACTTTATTGCAATGTGTTAAAGTCTACGGGAGGTCAGTTAACAGAGGCTTCGTTTGTACCTTGATCTTTTAATAGTTCCTCGATTTCTTCAAGATCCCATCATCACATCCTCAGCTGGTTACAATGGAGCCAACTGGAAGGTGAAAAAAAAAAACCAAATCACTAAAAAATAACATTGCTAGTTTGCACACACTTTGAACAGCCGCCTTGATTGCAATAAAAAAGTTGAAGTCAACTACTCGGATTCCTTGATTAGCGCTCTTCTGATAAAAATAAATCTTGTATAATTTATTTACTAAATACCGCCTGCTATTTCAGGGTGAATTTGTAACTTTTTATACTAAAGACTTCAGAAGTTGAAACGTTAGTGCACTTCTACGTCATCTAAAGAACGTGTGTCGAATGTCATCCCACTATCTACATGACTTAGGCTGTACGTTGTCCGTCACCTACTCGTACCTATGTACCATAGTCACGGAACTCTTTTATACGTTTATTCAAATTCAAAATAATTTATTTCGGATTAGATATCCATAGTATGTGTTAGTAACAAAGGTCTTATGTACTTCACGAATACTAACTTACTAAAGCAAATACTATAACTTACTAATGGGAATATTTTTAATGTATTAATCAGTCGTTTTGTTACCTATATTTCACTTTGGTTAAATTATTCTAAAATAAGTTTCCGTTAAAAAAAAATGAAGATAAGCTTTTATTGCCGACTGTACTTTTTTAGGGTTCCGTAGCCAAAATGGCAAAAACGGAACCCTTATAGTTTCGTCATGTCCGTCCGTCCGTCCGTCCGTCCGTCCGTATGTCACAGGCATTTTACTCAAAAACTACACGATGGATATTGATGAAATTGGGAATATAGGTGTCTTGTATGAGCCGCTACTTAGTTTGGTAGTTAAATAACTAAAATAATTATTTTTAAGGGAGGCACTCCATACATATTACAGAACCTAAAAAAAATTTTTTTCAGAAAATATCAACGTGTGCTACATAGTTCGACAGCTCTTTCAAAAACATTTTAAGGTTCTTAAGTAATGTTTTTGATTAAGTGAATACCTTTGGAAATAATCTCTCCGAAAGTTGTGAAAATTGTGTCCCCCCCCCCCTCTATCTTCTAAACCGTGTGTCCGAAAAATACAAAAAAAATAGCAAAGATAACGCTTAATTAATACTTTCAACGAAAATTATTTTCAACAAAATCGGATTAACCGTTTTTGAGTTATTGCCGATAAACTGCGCTTCTCAACAAAAGGACGTAATTGCTATGAAGATACGCTCTTTTGTTGTTGTAATTTTTTACATCGTATTTTTTACCTTATAGTTATTTCCCTTATAGTTACGGCTATGGAACCCTACACTGAGCATGGTCCGACATGCTCTTGGCCAGTTATTTGTATAATAGCTAACTGCACGCCAAACTAATCAAATGAGCCCAAACACGGTGAGTTTATCTTTTGTAATTTAGATGATCCTATGGCTACCATCCGGATCCATCATCAGATCAGCTCCATGTCATAATAATATTGCATCGTTATATGATTTACATATATCCTTACAAAATTTCAGCTCAATCGGAAATCGGGAAGTTGGTCAAATTTAACTTGCATTTGATTACAGGCACACAGACAGACACCGGGATAAAATAAAACTAAATAAAAGCTTGTAAAAAAGATAATTCCAATAGTAACATGTTCAGGCCACCTGTAAAGCGGGCGACGGACGGTTGAGTAGTCATTTAAAACCAGGACGAGCCGTAACAGGGGTAATAGTATGAGCCCATAAAATGAGAGACAACGTGAGGCTTCATTGTCGGGCCAGTGAGTTAACTTGAGGTACCTAGTTCACTCTAATGTAATTACTTATCGGAAGCTTTAGAAAAAATACGATCCAACCACGAATTTAATTAATAGTAAGTAGGTGTATTTCGTCGAAGTCGTAATACAGGATGACTTCGAATTGGTAATACAAAATGAATGTTTTACATACATATCCCCTAAACTTAGCCCCTCTATTAAGTCTCATACTTTTAAAATAATCAGAAGTATGTTTTTTTTAATTATTACTTTATCCTATTTTTGTTGGCTTAACATAGTTATCCTACCATAATAATTAACAAAGAGGTTTAAAGATTTTCAAATGAACACTTTCCTCTTTGGTTATCCGTCACATGCCGCAATATTTATGAAGAAAACGTGTTTTGATTAGTAATTGTCAGTTGTCAAAGAAAATACGAGTGACAGGTATGACACTTAGGTATTTAATGGAGTGTAACCACACTTTAGGACTTTAATTATTTGTATTGTTAGAAAATTAGCAATAATTAAATACAGCAAATTTTAACATAGGGGTTAATGTGTTACACTACATGGCATTAACTGAGCCATAATCAAGTGTTTTGTATTACCAATTTGAAGTCACCCTGTATAAACCCACAAAACATTAATAGCTTACCTGAGATGACATGATGATGATTATGACACTGACAATAATTTAATATTGTGGCCAGGCTAATTTATTTTTTCTATTATACAAAATACATTAAATTCACTTGTTCTTATCAAAAAAATTAGAAAATTTCTGCAAAATTTTTAGCTACTTATAATTTTTGTCATGGACGTATCACGTGAGACCCGACGCCAATTTACGTGAAAATATACGGGCTTAAAGACGAATATCTGATTTTTATTTCAGATATTTTTTATTTACGGCCTTTTTGCTCCCTGGCCTTTAGTAAGAAGTAAGCATTATTAGGATTATTTTCATCCATGACTTACAATTCAATGCTCTTTATTGCACAACAAAAAATTACAGAGATCCTTAGATAAACAAGACCATCTTTAAGTCTTTTTAATCCGGACGTCTTGCTACGAGGACCACAGACTTACTCTTAATTCAATTTCGAAGCCTTAGGGAATGACTTTCAAAATAAACTCCTAATGCTGGCTCATATTGTTAAAGAGCATTCTGTTTATATTTTATGTTTGTTTTAGTTTCCTCTCAGCGTTGTAATCTAAGTGCTATTATAAACTTACGCAAACAAGTCATGGCTGAGATGTTAAGGAGGCTGAATTAACTATTTGTGACAGTAGCAAACATCGCCAACGATGCTTCTATTTCGGGAGAGCCTGTGTGTGGGTGCCTTAGTTCCCAAAGAATCCGTAAAATACTTCTGGGACAAATTTATTCCCGCCCACTTTTTGCAAGTACCATTAAATCTTGTTAGACGTGACAATTGTGTAGGTACGTATGTTTGAGCTCCAGGATATACATACAAGTGACAAATATATTATATACGAGTTTTGAATGAGGTCACGCGACTGTATTTTTCGTAAATTCGTGGCTTTACTTAAGTAAGTATAAGTTTAATCTTGTAAGCTACAAAAAGATGCACTATTCGTAGTTTTAGGTTCTGTTTATTACCATCATGCATAGCGATATGCAAGGTGTGCGTGTAGGTTTAACATCATCGTCACACGTAGCCGTTAAACGAAAATATCCTACAAAGCTCGCTACGAAAGTGTTCATAAGCAAAGTATTGTTTTGTTTCCCACGGGCTTATTGTTGGAGTTGTCACTTGTAGTGTAGGACATTTTAACTAAGAGAAGCGAATAAGCGGAACATTTATTATCATTTTATATTGTGATTTTCGAGCGGGCTCAAGATTACAAGGGAAAAACAAAGCCTAGAGGGATTATTTCTAATAATTGTGATTAATTTTGTAATACTGGCATTGTAATACAATATCAAAAACGAAGTCAATTTGCTTTTACTTAACACACCATAAACGGCATGTCTTTAACTATACTACGAATGGAAACATAAGTCTTTATTTAAACTTTATTGCACAATAATAATTAATAAGTACAATTGGCGGACTTAATGCCTTACGGCATTCTCTACCAGTCAACCGTTGGGTAAAACAGAGACCTTAGTTGATGCAAGATATCAGAGACACAAATCAATATAAGAGTATAATTATACCCGTGTTTTTATTGATTTCCGTTAACTTCAAGGGCACATTCTTTAGATCTAATTAAGTTAATTTTTGCAAGAAACTAATGTTACTCATACCGTTTTTAAAATATTCATAATCCTAATTTAATCAACAACCTGTATAAATGAGCTGTTATAATTCCAACACTGTCATAGTTGACATTAACTATTGACTAACTCAAAAGTGTCTTTTAAAATGGTCATCACCTCAATATTAATTTATTTTGTATGAAAAGTATAATTTTTTTTCTCTTAGCTTCTCTCAGCTAGCACAACTTTTTAGAACGTGCAAAATCAGATTCACACTACCCTAACTGGTCCAAACAACATAGCAGAAAATCAGAACTACATCACGCTTTGCGATTCATTTTAACGCGTCGATTTCCACGTGCCTACTTGAGGCCGCCGGAATGCATGAAGATCTACTGCGCTGGGTCACCTCGTACCTCCGCGATCGTTGCCAGGCAGTGGCTGTTAAAGGCTATTGTTCCAGCTACATCCCCGTACCTTCTGGCGTCCCTCAAGGATCGCATTTGGGACCACTTTTCTTCAATAGTTTTATAAATGACGTGACTTCGCATTTCAAGTTGGCTGCCTGCCTGCTTTACGCTGATGATATGAAAATATTGAAGGTTATTAGGAACGTTAAAGATTGCCTTGAGGTACAAGAAGATTTGACCAGATTATATTACTATTGCCTGCATTTAAATGTTAGTAAATATAATGTAATAACCTTCAGCAGAAAAAAAAACAAACTATTAACTATAAGTATCACCTAAATAATGACATTGTACATAGAGTGAACTAACTATGTTAAAGATTTAGGCGTTTATTTAGACAATAAGCTATATTTTAGTGACCATATTGAGCGAATAACAAAACAGCTTTTGCTCTGCAAGGATTTGTCTTGTGAACCGGTAGGGAGTTTAAGGAGACCACCTTGTTGACACTCTGTAACTCCTTGGTAAGGCCTATCCTTGAATATGTATCAACGAAAAAACACAACAGAAGGATCAGATTTTCCTGTATAAGATTTTAAGTAACCTTATTGACTCCTTATTTAATTAGTAGATTTGGCCTTAAATGTCCTCGTTTGAACACACGAAACGTTAATATACTTTTGAATGTCCCCTTTACCTGAAGAAAATATAAATCGAATTCCTTCGTAGACAGATCTAGCAGAGCACTTTTTCCCAAGTTGATATTTTTAATGTGTCACTGCCCACATTTTATACTTAGTGCAGTTCGCCTTTTAAACGACCCCAAGTAAAATTAATGTTTAATTTCTTTAATTTCTAGCACTCACTTCGTTATTGGCTTTGTTACTAAATATACTTACCTAGCTTTTGCTTTTGGCTGGCATTTGTATGTAATAGATTGTTATTCCTTACTAATGTTCTCATGTATGTGTAATAGTAAGTAGTGGCAACTTTACTGGTTGATGATTTTTGTGATTATGTTAATATTAAGAAAAATGTACCGTTTGTGCCCAAATAAACATTAAAACATAATAATTATGAATGACAATTCGTATTAATGATACTTAATTATGTGCACTAACTTTGGTTGTTTTATAATAATCATAAGCTCTATAAGATAAATTGTTTTCACTACACGAAATATATCTTTATTATAAATTACTGACGAAAAATTAAATAAAAGGGCATTTTTATTTTTAAAATTTACGGTCAGGCGAAACTTTTAAGCTATGTTCAAATACCGTCTAACCTGTCAGTCCGTGACGAAATGTATGGAGTTTGACACTAATCGTCAGTTCCGTGACGACCTGTTAACTGTCAGTTAAGAACGCACTTTAAATAAAAAACCCCATAAACCAGTTTTTTAACCTAATGGCTTATTTAGCTTGGTTCAGGAAAAAATATGCATAAAAACTGATTATTTGATGGGACGGCATTCGATTAAACTAATAAAATAGACTTAATCATTAACGTAGGCTGCGGTAAGCTTACATCATTTAACAAAAGAATGGGTCAGTGACCAGCACAGTTCTGCGAGGTTGGCGCTACAGATCGATTTGACTAAGGTATTGTCACCTTTAAATGTTACCCAAGGGTGCCACACGCCCACTTGTTGCGTGTTTTAGGTCAAATTATCCACGCGCTAATAACTGGCAAACCATTTGCCAATTTAATTCGAACTGATATTAAAAGGATAATAAATGTCTCTCTTCAATTGCATTGTATTCAGAAATGAAATCCATGACGAAGTTGCTTTACAGGGATAAAAAGATTGAAATGGGACAGAGTTCCTCACTATGCTAAATGCAATAACTTACGGTCTTTTGAAATCTCTTTATATTGAGGCAATTTCATATTTTCCAATGAATCGCTTAAGGATATTATAATATCCAAAGACGGTCTAGCCTTTGTAGGTAATATGATTATGCGATATCGATTTGTGACGTATTTAGACTTAAGTTCCTATACAAAAAGGCTCTCTGAAAAAGGAAACCCACGCTATATTGCAAAATGTATTACGTCAACTGAATCGATCGTTTGAATGGGTCGCGCTATGAGGCGGCGATACAATGCTCTTAAAAAGGCAAAATAATGTCTGGCGTGAAAAATGACTGGTTGCCATAAAAGAGGAGAGGCCGACCGTAAGCGACGGAAGTGTGCTACAGCGAGGGCTTAGAGGAAGCAAATAATAGGTGAGAAAATAGAGATGGGCCAACTATGGTCTTGTGTGACACGTTGACTAATTTTATAAAGGATCTTGTAGGTACAAATTAAGAAGAATTTTTGACCGAATGAGCGAAGCAAACGAAGTGTCTGTGCTTCAGCTTAGGCGAAAATGCTTTCGTATGTCTGACCGGATGCCTGTTCTCCTCTACATGTCGCGATTCTTAACCGACTCTCGTGAAAATTTGTGAGCAGGTTCGATAATGAGTTACATTGAACTTTTTTGTCGATTCAGTTTTTGAACATTTTTTATTTTTCATTCGCGAGGTCTACTCCTCACAGACCCACTAGTTACACTACTACTACACCCGACTACTTATTTAGGACATCATTTTATAAAAAAAAAACGGTATTGCTAAATGGTAGCTAAATTACACAAAAAGAGAAATACATTTGTGTTCAACGAATCGGAGCGGGGATCTATGCATATCATAAAATTAAATTAATGTTGGAGTTATACTTTTTTCATTATTGCATTTGTGACTAAACCCACATTTGGCTACCGTGAATATTGAATTATACAGTCTCTAACCCGGGGGAGCCACCAATTTATACCTAACTGGACTGGTGAGGAACAAATTTTTATTTGTTCCTCACCAAACTAATTAAGCCATCACGCACAATTTAAACATTGTATCGAAAACGAATTCGCTTGTGTAGGCATTTTTTGATAAAGGACATTTCAATACCGTGTGTGTCTATTTTCGTATCGCCTAGTCATTACATCTCTAGTAAAAAAAACTAAAGAAGTAACTGAACAAATAAAACGCACTGTTCAGTCCCGAGTGGTTTATTGATCACTAACAGGATTTCTCCTTGAATTTCTCAAGTACCTTATATCAGCCGAAAAAATCTCAACCACGCGATCTAGACTTCGTTCTTAAATAGCTAAGCGCCATCTGAGACCAAATAGATATATTACTCACAGTGTACAATTCAATTACTACTGTCTTTAAGGAGGAACGTTTCAGAGAATTTTCATACAATTTTCAGCCGCCCATGTCTCCGGCCGTGATCATTTTCTGTATTTGAAACATTATTAGTTCGATAGTACTATTTCTTCTGATTCCGTCAATAAGAAAAAAATACCGAAAATATAAGAAATATTCTACATAAATTCATTTGAAAACGAATAAAACTTTGAATAAACAATTGTTTGTGTGAGTGTAGAGTATCGTGTCGGTGTAAACAAAAGGGCGGCATTTATCGACAACGGCTGATTCTAGGTGTCAAAAGAATGCCTAGATTGTATAAAACTTACTCCTAAAACTTCTGGCCGCTAAGCTAATAATAAATTAAAAAATAAAGTGCTGTCAGTCGGTGTCGAAGTTTATGTCCATCAAAAAAATTTATTTCCTAAACTGATTTCAAAAAGGAGGTGGTATTGCATTGTAACCGTTTTTATCGAATACTTGAGTTAATTTTTTGTAAGGATATAAATACGAGCTCTTATACTTAGTAAAAAATATTAGATTTTCCGATGGAGTCCATTCGTTTTAAAAGCTAAAAGAGTTTGCCATCATTGACCATAAATGTATCGTTTGAAAAAATCTTTTTCGTTATTGCACTCCCATGCTCAATTAAAAAAATATGTTGCCTACAGTCACGTTTATATTTGAAGTTGTCAAAATTGTTCATACAATAGCAAAGAGTTTCCTTATTATTAATTTGATTATTTTAATAGAAAACGGCTAATTATATAAAAAGTAAAAAAGTAAAGTAAAAGTAAAAAAGTATGAAATGAAATGAAATGAAATAATTTATTTCTGCAAGTAGGCCTCAAGGGCTCTTTCACATGTCTGATTCTTTTGGCGCTTCGGCAGATGACATTCTGGTGAGAAGAAGCGCCGGAAGAAACTCACCAGTTTCTCTTTTAAAAACATTACAATAACTGTGACAATATTACATTGCATATCACAAACAACTACTTAACTAAATACATTTCAATAAACATAAAACTACAATTTTAGAGATGTAAAGGGTCTCTAGGCCGTAAAACAAGATAAATTACTAAGAAAAATAGACAATAAAAAGGCATATACTAAAATTAATGGAGATGTAAGGGGCCTCCGTTGTCAAAACATGTTTTGGAGGTGTAAAGGATCTCCAAACGTCAAAATACAAAATGGGAAACGAGAAATAGACTATAGAATATTTATTGACTCCACCACAAAGTATACAGTATTTACAGTAACAGTGATAAAATATAATGAACTTAAGATTAGGTACAGAACTTGTGCGGTGGAGGCTGGTGCCTGAACTAGGAGGAACGTGTATGTCAGGTCACCAGGTCTCCAACCCTCAGATGTCTATAGCAACATTTTTAGGAAGCGAAAATACTGTTTGAAACATAAACTACTAAGTAGATAATAATTAGGAAGAGTATGTTGAACAACATGCCAATGCCATATAAAACTAAAACGTTAATAAGTAAGTAATAAGTAAAAATATAATGTAAATTAAAGTGTGTGCACTATTTTAAGTTAGTAAAGATCGTTATATCGGGAACTTCAATTAATGCCATGCCTTATGTAATTGGAATCAACAGTTCTTCGGTGCGGTTATAGTCTAGACTAAGCAACCATTCCGTGACATACTTCTTTGAGGATGATTTAGTTTTGGAGTAAATTGCCACTTTACTGTTAGCTTTATTGTATAAGAAACTACCAAGGAAGCAGAAAAATCTATGCGCGAATCGTGTGTTAAATTTTATGGATGGACAGATCAGATCTTTACGGCGCTTATTTATCAGATTAACAGGATCAAAAGTTAACATCGAGTGTTTTCTCTGTATGATGTGCAAGATAAATAATTGTCGAACTGTAAGGACTTTGAATTTATTGCAGAGGTCTGAAGTAGGGTGCAGCAACAGAAGAAACATGCTAACTTTTAGTATAATACTAAGTAAGTAAAATATTAAGTAAGGCGTAGCCAAAATGGCAAAAACGGAACCCTTATAGTTTCGTCATGTCCGTCCGTCTGTCTGTCTGTCCGTATGTCACAGGCATTTTACTCAAAAACTACATGATGGATATTGATGAAATTTGGAATATAGGTGTCTTTTATGAGCCGCTACTTAGTTTGGTATATAAATAATTAAAATAAATATTTTTAGGGGGGGCACTCCATACATGTTAAAGACAATAATTTTTTTTTTCAGCAAATATCAACGTGTGGTACATAGTTCGACAGCTCTTTAAAAAACACTATAAGGTTCCTTAGTAATGTTTTTGATTAAGTGAATGTATTTGGAAATAATCGCTCCGAAAGTTGTGTAAATTGTGTCCCCCCCCTCTATTTTCTAAACCGTGCGTCCGAAAAATATGAAAAAAATCACGAAGATAACGCTTAATTAATACTTTCAACGAAAATTATTTTCAACAAGATCGAATGTACCGTTTTTGAGTTATTGCCGATAAACTGCGCTTCTCAACAAAAGGACGTTATTGCTGCATATGAAGATACGCTCTTTTGTTGTTGTACTTTTTTTACATCGTATTTTTTACCTTATAGTTACGGCTATGGAACCCTACACTGAGCATGGTCCGACATGCTCTTGGCCAGTTATTTTTATCTGTCCGATAATTTTCACAAAAGCATTTTTTCATAGTAGCGAATTTCCACATCGCATTCATGAAGCGTTTTATAATTATGTATATGACGGAAAGAACAAGAAGCTTGGGCGGCCGGTCTTGAACTTTTTCCCTATTTGGGCGTGAAGATATAACTACTCGGTAACTAACACACCACGTCGCTTCAACTAATCAGTCATGTGAACGAACACACCTACCACTGAATTACTGTGATTTAAAACAAGTTTAAGAGTCAATGGTTTAGTTCGCAAACACCATAACGTCCATCCAAAAATCAACGTGTCAAAAATAGAGATTCGGAAAAAAAGACTACAAATATGTGAGATTGATAAAATAATCTACTGGTAAAATAAGCGAAAAAAATTAACGCGAACATTATAAAATACTTCATGAAAAATCGCTACATGAAGAAAGACGAATTAAATTTAATAATTAAATTTGCGATCATGAAAAACCGCGATGTGAAAATTCGCTACCATGAAAAAATACTTTTGTGAAAATTATCGAAAAAATCGTTTCTGTTGGTTGACCTCACACTATGAAACATAGCAAGTAATACCGTCTTATACTACACGTACAGGGAAACATCTGAAAACTATAAGTAGACTTAACTAAGGGAGTCTACATTTATGTAGAATACTTTAATATTTGTACCTGCAAATTTGTACGGAACCCTGATTTGTTCGATCTTTTGAATTTTGATTTCCTTGAGTGTCGAAATTTACGTTTTTTGCGGCATAAACGGCCTTATCTTTTCTTCACGTAAACTTAGAAATTTTATTTTTTCACTGCTTCAAGAGACCGTAGCTCTGGTCTACGGTCTCTTGAAGCAGTGAAAAATATATAGTTTTAATTTCAACTCGATACCTCCACGCATTCTCGAGATAAAGGGTCTTGACAGACAGACAGGCAGACTGACGGACAACAAAGTAATCTTATAAGGGTTCAGTTTTTTCCTTTTGAGGTAAGGAACCCTAAAAATGGTCTACCAATACGCAAAGCCTTTTTCCCATTTTTCCATTCTGTAAAAAATGCATTGTCAGTTTCAATTTATCGGTTAATAGCATTTTGGACCGTGTTCATTTTAGGTGCGGATTTGACGATGCTTCGGGCGGTTTTTTTTTCACGGATGGCTGTGCATACGTGTATTTCTATACATCTCTGTTAAATGTATAGTAGTTTATGCAACTGATACATAATAAGAGGCCTTAAAACAAGAGTACGGTTTTATGAAACGAACTGAAGGCGAGTTTCATAATAAGACCGTTTGGTTTTATTATGAAGCTCGCCTTCAGTGTTATAAGCACGGGTTATAAGGCTTATTTTAAGTCCTCAATGATGTGTTCGGGAACCGCAAGAATAACCGTCATTGCACAGCCATGGCTGACTAGATGTGCATAATAACTAGCGATGAAAATTACATGAAAGATACATGTATCTTTCAAATACCTCTGTATTTTTCAATAAAATACAGTATCTTTCCTTGCGGATCTTCGATTGAATCTTTCGCAAGTTTAAGTTTTTTACATGTAAAATACATTGTATTTTTCGCATTATTATATTATATTATGAATAGTGACTCGGAATGTATTGGCTCTCATACAAACAGGTGACTTTTCATTCCGCTCAGACTATATCTCGATATCAGTTAACTAAAGAGGTTGAAATTATCATTTATGACGAAATACTTATAAATTGTCGTTAATCTATGCTCTATGGCCTCTATGTGACGTGATCGTGAAGTCAATTTTGCGTCAAAGGCATGACAAGATTGACAAGTGCGGGCTCTGATTATAATACATATTTAACATGTAAAATACACAGTATAAAACAGGTATTATACGTGTATGATTGTATTTGTCAGACAAACGTCAGTTTTGTTTTATTCGAAAGTTACTTGTATTTTATAGGAAAGATACAAAATTTCGAAAGAAACAACATGAATCTTTCGCCATTTTCATCGCTAATAATAACAGCTGAATTTTGCATAATAGCGTCGATTTCAATGTTATTATGATTCTTCATACATTATAATAACACTGGAACAGATAACACTGATGTTCCATTACTGGTTGCAATAATGGTGGCCATTATATACGGTTTTTGAACGTATAATGGGGGATTTATGATATGGGTGTAGATAAAATCCATATTAGCGTTCATTACGTAACTGAGTAAAGAATGAACGCGAATGAATTAGCTAATAAGAAATGCAAGCAGACAATATGTTGATGCTCAATTAGTAACGCAGATTGTATGTAGGTACTGAGTTGATTATCTTAGAAATAAATTTCCGTTTTACCCTTAAACGCAATCGGCCTTGTTATTAAAACATTTTAAACCAGTACTTAAGCCGATCCTTCAATCAAATTAATACCGTGTTGAGCTATATTGAGAATGAGTAATTAAAAATCAACGAACGCTGTACAAACAAAGCAAAACATTATTTTAAATTATTTGTAGAGCATAATTGATTCAGGTTTTTGATTTATTTATAATTGCTTTTGTGTCCAATTATATAACTATGTAAATACTCTTCAATGCGCATACTTATAAAAACCAATTAATTAATAATAGAAGCTATATATCTATTGTGACAAATAATGAACCATTTAGGTTTAAATATGTATGTTTTTGAAATAGGTAACTGACTTAAAATGAACCTATTAAATGACAAATGCATGAGTAAGGAACACTCAAACTGCCAAAGGTGCCTGCAATATTAGAAAAATGTTCCCATGATTTCTCACCTGGAAAGTACTTATTTTTAAATAATGTTGCCTGTCAAACAAAAAATAAAAAATAAAAATTGTTCCAGATCGGTAAAGCCATCTTCGAGTAATTGAGGAACACTAAAAAATACGGAACCCTAAAAACTAAGACTTCGACGAACTGAGTACTTCTCTCTTTATTTATATTAGACATACTTCGACGTCATTGAATTTTGGTTTGACCATTATTTTATGATATCCACTCGTTTGCTTTCAGTAATTGTAGTTACCTGTCAAAGCAACAGAATTGAGCGGAAAATAGCGAACAATCGAGCAGATTGTTAATTATTATACTGATTGAATATGCTTGTGTTTTATAGCAAAGTTACAGAAGTATTAAGTTTAAAATTGAATATTATATATTTTTGAAAAAATATTTATGTGAAGTTACTACTCTAGCCTAATAAGGCCCATCATAAATTAACGTGGGCCTTATTATGACTTTAAAATATTAAAAGTTTTTTATTTTAGAATTATAGCACCAGTCGAAGAATCAGCACCCAAACCAAAGCAAAAACATGTGAAACGGTCCTGCAGAACGAAAAATACTTTCCCAAAGAAAAGCTTTGCTAGAAAGATAAGATTTTGGACATGAGGCAATGTAGGCTGGGTGGTGCCTGGTTCCACGTGATATGTGTGGGCAGATGATATGATGAGGATTTCGAATGTCCTGAGGCATGCGTTACCAACTAACGAATGGCTTGGTTTTTTACTTTGAATTTAATAGAATTGTTAGGTTTATAAGACTAATCACTGAAGAGTTTATTACATATAATTATGTCAAGACTAATTCCCATAAGAAGGTACTTCATTACAGTAAGAAGTTTTTATTTTATTTGATTTTCTGATGAATGTTTATTTTTATTTAATTATTGTATTTTGTCTCTAAAATACAAATAACTGAGATAGATAACACGACTTATTTACAGTAGTTCCAAGACTTTAACGTTTATTAAATTTATTGGTCCTACCAAGTTTCAAAAACGCCTATTATAATTTTTTTTTGTATAATTATTAACATATACTTAGTTTATTCTGTGTTAAGACTTAATTCCAAAGAAAATACTGATTATTAATGTTAAGATAAACATAATTCTTTCGTACTCCATAATAAGGCCCAGGTATGGTCTTATTAAGATATAGGGGTCTGAATAAGGCCCAGAAGTCGGTTAAAAAAACTTTTAGTCAATAGTGAACATTGTTTTCTGAACTAAAATTATTATTAATATGTTGATTATTGAATACATTATTAAATAAACATTGGTGTCTTATTTCAAATTTCATAGATTTTTATTTTTAATTAAAAACAAATAAGGTGGGCCATGTTACAGGTACCTTATGACAGTGTTGGGTTAATGACAGTTCATTTATACTGGTTGGTGATTAAATTAAGATTATGAATATTTTAAAAACGGTATGAGTTACAACATTAGTTTCTAGAGAAATTAACTTAATTAGATCTGGAGAATGCGCCCTTGAAGTTAGCGGAAATCTTTAAAAACCCGGTGTATAATACGAGTATACGATGTAATCTGAATACATTTTGGTACATTGCTACCGAACTACGCCCTCCTGTTGCAATTGAAACATAAAAATCGAATCCGCTTAAATAAGCATTTCGAAAAAAGTTTGTACGGTGTATAGATGCGCTATTATAAATTCCGTCAGGTGAGGTGAGCTGCATGCTTGTTTTTCCATTCGTAATTTTATTTTAGTTTTAAAATAAAAATGATAATAAATGCGGTTAAGATTGTAATAGAAAAAGAATGAGACATTTTCGACATTTTGGGTTAAAAACTGAAACTGGTTCTAACCAAAAGCTGTAGAAATTTCGCACACCTTAAAATTAGGTCAACTGAACATAATGTAACATTTTATTAGGGATTTTATGTATTAGCAATTTTGTGTATTAGACATTTTAAACGTACTAAACGTTTAAGAATTTCGTACGATTTTTAGTATTTTCTTACGTACCTAATAATGTAATATAATAATTGATCAAGTCTTACGATCTTCTCCTTGTCCTTATTAGGCTGACATCGAAAGACACTAGCACGCAACTAATTGTTATCATTTCTTCATATGGAAGTAGTTACGCACAAATCGCTAAACTATTATATATTTCAGCACCGACCATTTATGTAAATTCGGTTCAATTATTATGCAGAATATGCAAAAACAACGCGTAACCAGCTACTGGCCGAACAAATGTCAGATAAAATACAAAGGTAAAGTATATTTATTAAACTACACCTAATATCATGTATATTAGCTTTCACACATGTGCATTACGTCACAATGCCAAATAATAACTTCATCAAGAACTAAAACGCTTACGATGCTATGTTATCGGGGTTCGTGTTCATGTACAGTCGCCATCAGATATATCTGACCTGTCAGCGTACTCATAAATATCTGAACACGGCTCTAATGCTATGAAAATAGAGCCGTGTTCAGATATTTATGAGTACACTGACAGCTCAGATATATCTGATGGCGACTGTATGTGAGACTTTATTCCACGATAAGTCACGATCGTTTCAACTGTCAGTGTAGGTACTACAACTGTCATTATTAGCCTAAGGCACTTGCCCCGATGCCGGCGAGTAAGCGAGTAAAATTGGGCGAGTAGCATTAGCATTATATAAGTATAGGGTAAATCTGAAAACTGTACTTTTATTATTAAATCATAAAAAATATAGTCTTTATTCAGAGTATTTGCACGGAACCCTCGATATCGAGTACGACTCGCATTTGTCCAATTTTTTATTATAGCTTTTTAAGTATAAATATTGATATATATATGATAAAAATGATAATTATGTAGTTATCTACAGAAATTGGCATTTACTTCGCAAATCTATAAAATACTTGGAAAATTATCAACAGTTCATCATAAGCTAGACATAATCTTGAAACCTAGATTCCAAGTACTACCTCTACGGATACACGGATACGGATGATAAGAAATATGGGAGGTAATCTTTATTAGATAAGCCAGCTTTTACCTACTTAAGACGTAGAAACTTAATACGATCGTACATAATCAAGGATTACTCTTAGATTATGCCCTTTGATTCGGTAGAAGAATATAAACATAAGCACATTGTATCGATTTACTTGTTACGCTATATTCGCTCAGTTTGATAAATATGCGCACATTTTACTCGTATGCTACGTTTATTTTATTAATGGTGAATTCGTGGAAATAAAAACTCGATCAATTGCCTTATAACCGTCAGCAGTCGACGGCTTATAGTAGAGGAGAAACGGCATGAAAGGGCCAGTTTTGAAAGAGCCACTAGCGTTACTTCAGTAGTTTCTATACTTATTCTGTAATCCTTATTTTTAAGTATCAACACTTATTCGCTGCCACCCACAAACATTCGACAGTTCACCAAACCAACGGGGACACACGGTAGACGGAGTCAAAGTTTTGGTCACCAAACACTACGTTGCTTCAATGAATTTGTTTATTTTTTTACACTGCTTTTTTTAAAACTGGGCCGAAAATGTTTCGATATTGATGTTGTTTTGAAGATTCTAGAATAACTGACGAAAAAAAGCTTCATGGAAAAGTTGGCTCTTTCACAACCGGCATTATATTAAATAATATAATAACAGTAAAATATACGTCTACTTAATATCTAATCAAGTTATTTACTTTAGGAATGACATTATGTGTTTTTTCCATAATGCCATTTTTAAAAGTATAATTTAATACGATCGTGCATAATCAACGTGGTACTCTAAATAATTGAAAGAATCCATAATCAAAGAAGTAGTCATACTAAAGCCTAGGTGAGCAATATTTATTTATTCATGTAAGGATTTATCAATCTCATTTTTGACAGTAACATCACGTTATGGTGAATTTTTTTCTTAATTGTTATTAATTGAAATATCTTCTTTAAATAAGTATGACTAAGTTACATTATGATAAGTTTAAAGCATTTGTTGGAAATGGCTATACTTAATAAATGA
Organism: Eudemis profundana; assembly: GCA_947034925.1. Lineage (NCBI taxonomy): Eukaryota > Metazoa > Arthropoda > Insecta > Lepidoptera > Tortricidae > Eudemis > Eudemis profundana. Next base: position 38,644,311 of record OX344794.1, read on the forward strand.
TAAAAAATAATTATAAATGTATTATTGTTTATTTTAATGTAGTGCAATAATTGTTATTTCCTATATTTTACATTTAAAGGAGACGGATTTCTTTACAACTGTTAGTTGACACAGTGTTTAAAAATTGATACTTCACTATTTTTTATTGATTCCAGTTTGTTCGTATTAAAATACATGCAAGAATAAATCAATAATAATTTAGAAAACAATTTTATCTACTTTAATTGAAACTAAATTTCTTTGCACCATTCAGAAAACTGACTCTTTTATCGCACTTCTCCCCTAAAGCTGTCTGTTTATTTTTCAGCTTCGCGCTACACGGGATAATTGAGGTGTTTTTTTTTTCAAACATAACGCTTTAGATCACCTACGCTTTGTACCAAAATATCCGTCGCTTTAATTACTTTAAAAGACAATCTTTTCTGTTTTAAACAGAGACACCTTATCGTAATATTTTTGAACGGAAAATCAGTTTGAATGACTAAAAAACATAATAGTCTACAAGAAGGTGTCAGAAATATATTTGCATTAATCTCTATGTATAAAATTACCGAATATCTGAAATAAACTCACTTAAAAAACAATTTCGCAACGCAGGTTAATAGTTAAGGCAAAACACATTGACCTTAATAATTTAAAAAACAGTAGCATTAGTCAAAAAAAAAATAATCACATTAAAATTAGAAAAATAATTATTTTGTTAGAGATCGATTGTCTAAAGCAATAAAGTAATTACATAAATGCCTCGTAGTCACCTTGTGTAAGTGCTGACACAATAAAGCACCATCGGGAGATTTGCTTGAGCCAGAGACAAAAGAGAGGTCGTAAATTTAAATGAATCACCGTTATTTGTCAGGTCCGCAGCACGAGGCTCTGCAGCCGCGAGCCTATTAGCGCGGGCATAAAACGTGTCGTATTGTGGGCAAACGACGGCCGAGATAAGATGGCGGTTGTGGACCCGGGCCGGGATCACGCTGCCTAAACGAAAAGTAAAAGTGAGCGTATCTCGCTCGATACCGCCCTACCTGTTGCGACGCCACCGCGCCCGCCTCACGCCATACTCAAACTTTTACACTCTCCGTCTGCGCCCTCGCGGCGTGCCGTCGGAGTACGCGCCACATATCTATTCGAACAACTCACCTGAACTGCCAGCCTGGGACGCCTCTGTTGGGGCACCCGATATTTTTTTAACAACTTTTGAAAAAGTTGAAAACAGTTTGAAGCTTGTTTTAGCTGTTGGCCGAAACTACATTGCGGGTCGTCCGCACGGTCGCGAACGAACTGTCGGGGCTTGGGGCGTGCGCCCGTGAAGCCAGCCAGAGAAACAGTGGAGGGATTCAGCGCTACCTCGCTCAGACCTCCCCCGGGCGCCCGCGACCCGCTATCGCCCTCCACCATCACCTTGCCTAAAATCACCCCATCACAGCTTACTTAAATCAACATAAACATAATAAGCGAACATCCACATATTTCTCACGAAAGCACAAAATAAATTTAAATTATAACAAAAAAAAGCATATTTTTGATGTAAAAGTAATTAAACCTTTATAAAAGGATTTGAACACATGTTGAAATGTTATTTTCAAGCTTTAATATTCTATTTAAAAGACTAAATAAGGAACGATATATTGAATTATCTTGCAAGGGGTTGTCGTGTTTATGATCGAATTTCATTGTTGAATTCATTATTTGAAACTGATCCCGCTCAGTCCGAGTAAGTTCTGAGGTTTGCGAAATAGGTATTATTCTGTTCTTAAAATAAATGATTATGTGCCCGATAATTGAAGGTTCAGGAGCGGCAATTTCGTTAAATTGAACCGCGTGTCAAAAATACTAAAAAGCTTAATATATATTTTCCTTATTTCAATAAAATAATACGTGTTTTATTGAAGTTTTTTCAAATATGTCCTTGTTCCTTTGCTAGATTTCTTTACGTTCACATACCTACGTTACACAATATTTGTCAAGCTTCTGGTGTAAATTAACCATTTGAAATTCAAAGATACCTAAAACGATGACGGGCATTAGGGTCATACAGAGTTTTTAGTATGAGTAAGTATTCGCATCTTTCCTGTGGACAATGGACATCCCCAAAATTGAGGGCTTTAAAAGTCTAATTTTCTAGTGGGATCCTTGAAGGCATGTACGTACTATGTAGTACTACTAAGACTGTAGTACTGTAAGATACAAACATAATGATATCTACCCACACCGTTAACTATTGTACCTATTGTCCATAGGAAAGACGGTAATTTTCTGGAACCTGTAAGACCCATTACGCTCACAGCTCCTCAAACCACTATAGTACCTAATTGGCAGGCCAACCTAAGGAACGTCAAAATTACGCAAACTAGTTTACCAGTAAAAGAGGTTGCCAAGAATACGAAAACTTTAATGAATATATTACTACTACTGTATTCATTTTAGACTCTGTTGCACACGCTCACGTTACTACTTATTTAAGAAGAAATGAAATTCAAACTTTTAATAGTACCGAACTAAACCCTCCACTCCAATACTAAGTTTTAATTTAATTACACGTAAAACTTCAAATAAATTGTGATTTCAACAAATATAGTTATATGAATATGTCTATGTTCCCATTTATAATAAAATAAACCAACCATGTAGAATTGAAATCTATTTAATTTCAATACATTTATCTTGATTTTAAAATAATTTTAATCCTCCTTTCTGACGTTTACAATACGTTTAGCTTAAATGCGCCGCGCGGCTCTCTGTCACCCGATAATAGGACTACCTACAACTACTAAATTAAAATTCCTACGTACAAAATTGCTAAAAACATAACTTCGAAAATCAAAATTAGTAACGTACGAATTTTCTAAATACGTGTGCCATGTATGCTTTTATTCGAATGATTGTCGACGTGACGATAATTTGAGTCCCAATATACAAAATACCTAATCCAAAAATCAATAACTCTAATGTTCAAAAAACCTACGTACCAAATGCCTTAAGAAAATATTTCGAAAATCTCTCTTTAAGTACTAATGCAATACTTTTCCCTTATAGATAAAATATGTTTCATGAGGTGTGATGCATGCTTGTTGGTTAGTCAGGAATGTAAAAAAAATATGTTCACTTCCAGTTGTAAATTGAAAATGACTATAAATGTGGTTTGGATTGTAATAAAATAATTTAAATTTCTTTAACACAGAAATTTCGCACATTAGTAAGTAATGTTAAGCTTAGGTCAGCTGTGTAATATGATGGATTAACAGTAACTCTTCGTTACTGTTTACGACATGTGACGCACGGATTTGGGTTATAGCAAGTAAGCATTAATATATTACTTATAAATAGATTTAACTAGCTTTAAGACACATCTTTGTCTTTGGTCTTCGTCTTAGTCTTGTCTTGTACTGAATATAACGAATATCACCATGAAGGACCTTTACTTCAAACCCCCATAGTCCCCATCTTCAATTTCTCTATTACAACTGAACAAATGACAAACGTTGTTAGAATTTGCATTTCAGCAGTGTTATGATGGTTTTTATTATTTCGTTCCATTTACCATCGTTATTTAGAATATTTTATGCTGGCAACATTTAAGTTTATTTTGATTGGCCAATTTAAAGAAACCAATCAGATGCGAGAATTGATGTGCTGTATTTCTAGGCGCCAAATTAACGGTAGGTATATAATAGGGTTGTCCCTTATTAGGCATAATTCAAAAATCCTATTATGAAAACGCATAACAGTCTAGGCATACGATGATTGAGCATACCGCTTAAATGGCATAATAATAAAAACGCATACAAGTTAACTGGCATACCGATTGATTTGGCATACCTGAAATTCGCATAATATTGTTAGGTATACCGAACGCATAAAATTATGCGTTCGGTATAAATGAGCGTTCTTGAAGAATAATTCCCAGTTTATACCCGTTGTTCACAGAATCCCAACCTTTTGGGTTTTTTTTACTATTAGGTAAATGCTGACTGAACCGAACTGCTGCTAGAAAAGTAGGTTAGGTTAGGTTAGTAGTACGACCCTTACAGAAACGAACCGATTCCAGAAAAGTAGGTTAGGTTTGAAATACAACCCCAACAGAAACGAACTGCTACCGGAAATGTAGGTTAGGTTAGGTTTGAACTGCAATCCCAACAAAAATGAGCTGCTACCCAGAAATATAGGTTAGGTTAAGTTTGAACTGCAACCCTAACAGAAAAGGAAATTCCAACGTCCGATTAGGCGTTTTAAAATATACTTTTTAATATTTATAAAAAAGAATATTATACTTAGTTATTGTTATGCGTATTAATGGTATGCGAATTAAAATATGCGTTTTAAAATAAACATTTTAATATTATGCGAATATACAATTATGCGTAACAACGGTATGCATTGTCCAAATAGGAAGATTGACTGTATGCGTTTATATAGATCCATATATTAGTTTTAGTGGAAAGCGGTGGACACTTTGATCACTGCACTAGAGGAGTAAGATTCGAGACTTAGTTTAAGTTGTGATTATTTCTAAGTAAAGTGGAAAGTGATTGTGTGATTTACATTTTTATGTAGCAATATAAGTAAGTAATGTGACACAAGTGATTGAGTTTGATTTATATCATCTCTATGTAACAAATAAAAGTAAAGTTGAACAAGTGATTGTGTTTAATTATAAAAGCAGTTTTGCACATAACTCATTTTAAATGTAGGTTAACTGATTATAGAACATTCATTTTTAGGAATTTCTTACATTGGATATTTTGATTTTAGTAGTTCTGTCTTTAGGAATTTTGTCCGTAGGAAGTTTGATTTTCGAAATTTTGGTACGCACCCCACTGCTATCAGGTACCCAGTTGTAGATCGACAAATCAGCTTAGCCTTTGCAATCTGTTCAATCAAATTGATTGCAAATGCAGATCGGGTTAATACAGCAAAACCAACTAATTTAACTGAGTGAGAGACAATTGCGAAGCCAAATTGAGCTCCTTTACAAACAAGAATTACTAATGTTAAGGCCTTTGACCAGCAGCGGGGCACAGCAGGCTCCTAAAAAAAGTTCTTCAGCCGTTCTAGATGTCAAGTTCGTAAAAACACAACGATTAGCTTTTTTACATAATGATATTGATAATATTATTATAATTTAAAAAGTATGGGTCAAATATAGAAAATACAAAATTTTAAATTTAAAGTACTGAATTCGTATTTCTGTCCAATAAACCCATCGCCAAAACATTGCCTCAACTCTTTAAGCAGTTCACTCCATTTCTCCAAAATAACATCATCAAATTGTGACCTGGTTGCAATAGCACCAATTGGAAGGTGTACTTTCAAAGAAAAAAAAACCGTTCAGCCGCCTTATAGTAACCGGGGAACACACGTAAATAAAACGATTACGACGAACTGAGACCTTCCTTTTTTGAAGTCAGTTAAAATTCGGGTAAATTGTATTAAAATCGCAGTCGAATACGTATAATGACTAGGGAATACTTTACAGCGCTAGTTGCGCCAGCAAAATATGCATTACCGGATAATGGCTTTACAAACAATCCTAAAAAATAAAGCTGATAAGTGCATAAGCATACCAATATTGCCATAACATATTTTAATAGGTACATGAGGTCTTCTACTGACCGGAAGATGTTTCACGTCAAGAAACACGAAATAACCCAATATCATCGGAGCTACGCGTAGAGAGCCTGCGCTACGGCGTAGACTGCTCGTCGGCTCGTAGAAAACTCGTACTCGTAGCACTGCTTTTATTAAAAACTAGTGGACCCGCTCGCGAGTTCCTTCGCGGAGGTGAAATAAATGAAATGTCTGTTTTTTGCTTCGGCTTATTCGGGTAAAAAATAGTAAATAAACAAATATCCCGAGTTACTTTTTGAGAAATTTCTTTGATGTATGAACACAGTTCTTCTATGACGTACGTCGCGACTTCGCTAACGTAAAATTAACGGTACAGTGTTCTGTAGAAAATAATGATGAAATAAAATTTCCCTGTTTTTTATTGTTTTCTTTTTTCTGTTTTCGTAAGTTGTGGCGTAGTACGACTAGCCGACTATGCATAAATTTTCGTCTAGTACGAAGCAACTATCACATTTATTTTAAATACCTACTCATTACCCGCTTAGATGTAACAACTGAGTAATAGAATCAATGATAGTTATCTTTAATGTAGTTCATTTTGATTGTATGACAAAGTTTCCATGAGACCTTCATTGTTGAAAAAATGGGTCTTTAAAAACTATTTTCCAAATCATATGAACATCGGGTACACGGAAAAAGCATGTCTAGTTACCTTTTTTGAAGATGAGATTTTAATCTCAAAATCTCGCAAAGCTCGCAATGAACTATAATTTACGACTTGATCACGGATGGATAACTTAATAATAAAGATTTTTCCCACGTTTAAAGAAATGGTTACCATAGTAATAGGCATGTGTCCAAAATTTTGTAATTTATGTAAATAGATTTTACTATTTATAAGAAATAAATATACACCTATAACTACTACACTTGGATTACTATAACAGCCACAAATTGCAATCAAAAGTAGCCGACAGCACCGAGCGTTGAAAACGGCCGATGTACTAGTCTGTATGAAAAAAATAGCATTTTGCCATTTTGAGCACGAAAAAGTGCGTTTAAGCACATAGTTTTCATACATTTATTTGTGCGATGAGCACGAATATTTGTTCCTGAGTCATGGATGTTTTCTATGTATTTAAGTATTTGTATCTATTAAATATATCGTCGTCTAGTATCCATAACACATGCCTATTGAGCTTACTATGGGGCTAGTTCGATTTGTGTAAGATTGTCCCCTAATATTTATTTATTTATTTATTTTTATTTATTTTTTCAGTGTTATTTAAGCATTTAGAAATTGACTTTAATTTTTCTTTAATGCAGTAAAAAAATATCGATTGTGTGAAACTTTGTGGTCATAAATTTGTATTTTTTATATATTTTTTGTTTATTTCTTCTGTGTTATGATAATTTAGTATTTTCTAATCCATGTGACTATATTGTGTTGTAAAGTTCAACATTAGTCAACATCCCCTTGTTAAAAGAAGGTTCGATAATTATATACGTAGAATCGTTTTGTCAATTGAATTATTGGAAAATGTTCCAAATAGCGGAGCCGTGGGGGTCGACCGACTCGCAAGGTCTACGGCTCACAAAACACTATTATTATGAAATACTAGCTGCCCACCCCGGGTTCGTACGGATGGTGGTCCTGGCAATAACGAATACGAGAAAAAATAATTATCCTATTTGGTGCAGTCGTTTGGAAGTCAGAGATTCATTTTTATTAGGCTTCCGTACCCAAAGTGTGCTATCAATACCCTACAACTAAGCCTGCGCTGTCCGTCTCTCACAGGACTCTATCTTTTAAACCGCAATAGCTAGAGATTTGTAATTTTACAGAATACGTATTTATTGCTGATTTAACAACGAATAATAATAATAACAAAATATAATTAAAAATAAAAGGGGGTTCCCATACAAGAAACGTGTTTTTTGGCGTACTTTTGGTCGACCTTTCATGTGCGAATCCCACTCGCAAAGATTTCTATATGTTATAGAAAAACCTCTCAATAGTAAAAATAAATATTAGTGAAAAACCCACTTCAATATAAAAACTCAGCGAGATACAATGTTAAAATCACATTAATAGACTTTCTGAAAAAAGTGTCGAAACACTTCATATTGAAGCCCATTATAATGTGACGTCACAGACATGTTGTTTGGGGAAATCAAGAACTTTGTTCTGCAACTATGTTTAAACTTGAGTTTATCGTAACGGTTTCATTACAAAGGTTAACATATATTTCATGGGTTATTTAATGATATAAATAGTTTTTTATAATTTTTATACTTTTAAAATGGATGTTCTCACCCAACATTGCAGGCTCGTAAAAAAGTTACGCGTTAACACATACACACGCGAAACTTTAACACATTTCCTTATTTTGCTTATTTTAACAGGATCTTATATAATTTTTACAAATTTCGGTTCCAGTCAAGTACCCAATTGTTCGGTTTTTTATAGATGTGTAGGAGTAGTAAGCTATACAAGACCTAATTTTGTCATACGTAGAAAAAGGTGACAATGTAAGGGCTTTGAATATTTAAAATATCTCTCCACGTGTTGGATGACAAGAGTCAAAAGTGTTCGGCCTTGCCCTACATACGTGGTGTCAGCAAAGTTTCAAAAAGACCATGCAGATGAAATCAGAAACGATAACCCGTTAAAAAATCTCCTTATCTGTTAAAAACAGGTTAAGGATTTGATGTGAGTTGTTTATTTTTATATCTACACATATATTATAAACCCTCTATAATGCGTTTACTTCCTCATATTACTAAGATAAACTCGTTAAACAAACACATGTCAGCTCGTTTTATAAACTTTCATTATGTGACAGTCGCATAAACTACTATTTCTTATAAAAAAATTTACGTCATGTATACGTCACACCCGGCCATAAAGTGGCAATACCAGCACGCTATGCGTGCGGAAAATCTCACTTCATGGCCTGTGGGAGACGAAAAACAATGGAAAGTAATTAAATGGTCAGCCGTTATTAAAATTGATCCGCAAAAAGAAGCAGTTAAATCATTTGGGCAGCATACAAAGATTTGGTTGGCAATAAATAAAAATCGGGCGACAACTCTTGTTCAGCAAACAATTTAAAAATGGTTAACATTTTAACCAATATTAATCTGCTTTTTTATCATTTGGCTGCCTAATAAACAGTCGAGCTACAAAATAATTACTTGGGCAGCAAGATTGTAAAATTGGTCAGCAAAGAAAACATGTCTGTAAGCAGTTTAATTGAGAGGTGCACACCATATTAAAAGAATCATTATGGTTATCTATATAAATAAGTAAGTGGATTGCGTTTAGTTTGAAAAATCAGCAGTATTGTGGGCAGAGCAAAACAGACCACGTGACGCGAGCAGCCAATCGTGTGCGTATTTTATATATATACAGTTATATGTCACTGTGATATGTACTGGGTGTCACTGTGATATATACAGGGTGTCACTGTGTTATATACAGGGTGTCATTGTGTTATATACAGGCTGTCACTGTGATGGATACAGGATATCACTGTGATATATACAGAGTGTCACTGTGTTATATACAGGGTATACTTTAATGTATACAGGGTGTCACTGTGATATATACAGGATGTAAGTGTTATATATACTGTGATATATACAGGATGTCAGTGTGATATATACAGGGTGCCATTGTGATATATACAGGGTGTCCTGTGATATATATATACATGGCGTCATTGTAATATATACAGGGTGTCACTGTGATATATACATGGTGTCACTTGATATATACAGGTTGTCATTTACGTATTGTATCAGTGATTTTTACCGTTTTGGTATTTTTGAGGATAGTAGAAGTGTAAAATGAGTGATACGAGTAATGATAAAAGCGTTGAAAAAAAAATACGACTCATTCTCGAATATGAATCGGACACGGACTGCAGTAATAATTGCAAATGTCATACATTTATCAAGCCATAATACTTTTAATTACGATTATTACTGAAGAGCGATCACAACATACCCCCACTGTCCAAGATAAAAAACTGTGACAGAGTCACAGTTAGGTACGACGACGAGCGAAGCGGGGAGGAGTGTTAGGTATCTTGCGATCACAATATACCCCACTTACTGTCCAAGATAAAAAAAACTGTGACAGAGCCACAGTTAGGTACGACGACGAGCGAAGCAAGGAGGAGTGTTAGGTATATTGCGATCACAATATACCCCACTTACTGTCCAAGATAAAAAAAAACTGTAATAGCAATGTTGTGAATAAAGCTAAGTAACTACTAAGAAAAACAGGCTTATGCGTTTTGCAGTTTATGCGTTTATATAGTATGGTTAAATTGTTTTACGAGCAACCAATCTATGTCCATTATAAAGTATGCTTAAATTTTTTTATGGGTATCTAATTTATGCCCATTACACAGTATGTTCTTAAAAATTATGATTAAAAACGTTATGCGCATAAATGTATGATTATTTACAGTTATGACCTTAAACTTTATGCAACCCGATCCTTACCCATTCCGAATATGTATGCAACTCAATATCAAAAAAATGTTAGATGTGACCTTTTGCGTTATGGCGGCAGAATAGTTACGCCCATTTTGTAAATGACCAGTTAGGTTTTATTGCCCCCTTTTTTTGATGGACAAAATGAAATATTTTGCTTACCTACTGATTGCTTACCAAAATTTGATTAACCGTAGGTCGCTTAATGCAGGTCAAATACTTAATTTGCTGACCAAAATAATTTAGAGCAGTTCAGTATATCATTAATTGCAGACAGATTTATAAATGTTTGCTAACCATAAGTTGCTTACCAACTAGCTGTTTTGGCTGACCAAATACATATTTCTGCTCACCAAAATATGAATTTTTTTGCTGATCGATTAAATGATACCCAAAAAAAATTGTACTTACCACGCGCGGTAATAGAGAAAGCCTCAGATCGCATATTTAACGCCCTTGCCTCGAGCGGCAAATACCTGCGATCCGAGATGAGAATTCTTTGTTTTACCGCCCTAGGTAGGTAATGTACTTACTATTGTGTGCGTTTACATTGCAATCCACTAGTGTCCGACCGAAACTAGTTTTCACGGCCGAAACCGAAACCGAATTTCGGCTTTCATCTCAGTTTCGGCCGAAACTAGAACCGAAAACGAAACTTCCATATAAGGTCATGTTTTCGTGGAAAGAAAAAAAATGACAATCATAATCAGTCAGTCAGTCTTCTTTTTTAAATAACATATTAATCATTATTCTCTGAAATATAGAGTAGGTAATCATTATAACATTTATGATAACTTCTTATTTTTAATAAATTATCTGTGCTTTTTGAAATAAAGACTGTCCGATCGCAGCACGAAACCCCTTAACTTCAGTTTCGGTTTCGGCCGTAGTTTCGGCCGGATGGCAGCCGAAACCGAAACTAAGCCGAAACCCGTTTTTTGCCGAAACTAGGCCGAAACTGAAACCGAAATTTCCGTCGGACTACAATCCACCCGTCGTAGATCACCATAAAATATTAAAATGCAACCAGCAAACGAGCGAATATTGACGGCCTTATCTGTCAGAAACAATTTCCGGAAGAAGCCGGCAGCCACGAAAGCAAAGCTATTATCCCGACCAAATTACTGTCTAACGACTCTTACTGCTGTTCTCCGATGAAACGACTAAGCACGTTATCACTACATCCCTCGCGCCTCGCCGAACGAATCGAATTAAGGACTACAATAAAGCTATCAGGTTTTCTACGGCCCATTATATTTTCCATCGCGCTATATTCATCTTTAATAAGTAAAGGCTCCGTTTTAGTAATTAAGTGCATTTAAGTTTATTTTTATTGTGATAATATACCTCGGCGTAATTACATACACTACTGAAGTTGGCCGGGTAACTTTTGGTTCTGGCACACAGCGCGCGACGGGCGGTATATAATAACTCAAAAACGGTTAATCCGATCTTGTTGAAAATAATTTTAGTTGAAAGTATTAATTAAGCGTTATCTTTGTAAATTTTTTATATTTTTCGGACAGACGGTTTAGAAGATATACGGGGGGGGGGACACAATTTTCACAACTTTCGGAGCGATTATTTCCAAAGGTATTCACTTAATCAAAAACATTACTTAAGAACCTTAAAATGTTTTTGAAAGAGCTTTCGAACTATGCCCATACGTTGATATTTACTGAAAAAAATTTTTTTTACCTTCTGTAACATGTATGAGGTGCCCCCCCTAAAAATATTTATTTTAATTATTTAACTACCAAACTAAGTAGGTAGCGGCTCATACGAGACACCTATATTCCAAAGGGTCTAGCCGCAATCCTATAGTGAAACTGCCCCTGGCTGAAATGTGTAGTTTTCTTAGGAGCTTTTATTTGTCTTATTATAAGATATCATTTTACCAGATTTCAAGCCTGGAATCCTCTTGGTTTGGACAAAAATAAAAAAAAATAAAAAATAGTTTTTATTTATTTTTAGCTAAACCAATAATTGGATTTCTTTGAAATTGAAATTTTTTATTTTTTTTTATTTTTGTCCAAACCAAGAGGATTCTAGGCTTGAAATCTGGTAAAATGATATCTTATAATAAGACAAATAAAAGCTCCTAAGAAACCTACACATTTCAGCCAGGGGCAGTTTCACTATAGGATTGTGGCTAGCCCTTTCATCAATATCCATTGTGCAGTTTTTGAGTAGAATACCTGTGACATACGGACAGACGGACGGACAAACGGACGGACGGACATGACGAAACTATAAGGGTTCCGGTTTTGCCATTTTGGCTTCGGAACCCTAATAAAAAAGCACAACTACCAACTTAACAGACAAATAAATTCCTGCGGTTTTTAAGAAAAACAAAACTAGGTATCCGAACTAAATTCTTTAATGCCAACATAAGAAAAAGGATCCCATCAAAAACATAACATGTAAAAAGATGCAAGTCTCGCAACGCAGTTCTCCTACAGCAAAAAAGTTTTGAGATGTAAAGTTAAACCAAGTCAGTACCGGGGGGGTATCAACAGAACTCGATTTCCACCGACTTGCCTATTATTAGATCTATAAAATGTGTTCCTCCAGGATTAAATAATAGGCAAGTCGGTGGAAATCGAGTTCTGTTGATACCCCCCCCCCCTCCCCCCCCCCGGTAGGTACTGACTTGGTTTAACTTTACATCTCAAAACTTTTTTGTTGTAGGAGAACTGCGTTGCGAGACTTGCATCTTTTTACATGTTATGTTTTTGATGGGATCTCATTTCTTTTTGTAAGTGGTCTTCCTTTAATTATTACATTCCAATCCATTCTTTTCAATTTGAACTGCAAAACTAACTTTGTGATCGCATGTATTTGTATAGGATTACAAACTTATGTGTGCAGTTCTGACTCAAATTTCAACTTATTTAGGTTTTTAAGGACTTGATAGGCTAAAAACTAACTATGTTTAAAATTTGGAGCTTGTAGGTCTGCTAGAAGTACCTTAGAATTATGATGATCATCAGTCAGTGAGTGAGTCAGTGACAAAACTAAGGAAATTTGACATGCAATAGTTCTTAAACTACATGTTCAAATTGAATGATATTGAGAATATATATAAGGCTTATTGTGCCCTATATATCCCTGAAATTTCAGGGTTCTAGCTTTAGCCAGTACAAAATTACGGGAGGCTGAAAATGGCCTGAACGGCTTCGAGAAAAGGATGGTACGGACGTGCCTTTGTTTTGCTCGACTTGGGGCCCCCGGGCACTGCCGTGCCCCCAGATTTTTAATATCTTCACTGCGTATCACTAGCGGTATACGTCAAATAAAAAACAAAGTTTACCATAGACACATACTCATTATATTCTCATTCATATGTCATATTTGCCTTGTTTGCGCACCATGTTTAATTTTGTAGTTTATATTTTAGGACCTAGTCGTAGAAAAATTATTGTATGCAACGGTGTATAATTAAGTCAAAAAACGCTCATGGCGTCTCTATTTACAATATTCGCCGCCGCGGCGGCTCGTATCGCAACGACTAGGTTTAACCTAGATTTAGAAGTCTGTGGCTGCTAGCAGTACTTTTTTGCGACTATCAAGATACAAGTGCTTTTATGGGGAATAGAGTATAGACTTCTCTGAACTCATATTATGTAATGGTTCTTGTATTAGTGTTCGTGACCAAGTAAAAGACAGATAAAAGTACAGGAGTAGAAAAAATACTATTTCAATATGAATGAACTGGCCACTTAACAGAAAACGACGTCTACTTGACAGAAAATGTTCTTGTCAGTGTCAAATGAACAGTATGATTAAGTTTGGGTAGAATTTTAATTTATTTATTTTGTTCGGGAAATGAAAACCAAAAATATCATATAGCAAGTTTTCTTAATTTCTATAAAAAGTATGCAACGTTGTATAATTAAGTCAAAAAACGCTCATGGCGTCTCTATTTGCGATACTCGCCGCCGCGGCGTATCGCAACGACTAGGTCTAGGTCCTAAAATATAAAATATAAAATTAAACATAGCGCGCAAACAAGGCAAATATATGACATATGACTGACAATATAATAAGTATGTGTCTATGGTAAACTTTGTTTTTAATTTGACGTGACGGCGCAATATGCGTATATTATTGTTAAATTTATACCATCTAACTATTGTCATGTCTCATACAAATAAATTTTTATGCCACACCTGGCCATAAAGTGGCTTTTTCCGCACGCTGCGCGTACGGAAAATGCCGCTTTCTGGCCAAGTGTTGACATAAAATGAAGTACACAACACGGGAGGTAATAAAGAAAACCCTCGATCGCATATTTACTAACTAAGCTGGTTCACAACTATCTACAGTCATTGGAAATGTTCCCCTATAAGTATTAACCAGTCTAGTCAGTTGATGTTTTTGTAAACAACCCTTCAACTACTTTGCAAACATCAAGAGAACACCTTAGCGTTAACTCAAGTTGTTTAGAAATATGTTTAGACCCTGACATCACATAAATACTTACTAACTATCTCGACTTACAAAATACATACACACATCGACTTCAAAGTTAGAAACTGTCAGACTGACTCAGACTGTTCTCTTCATTGTCCAAGGCGGACTAGTAACAGTACAAACTTTAATTGGTGTTCTGACGGGTAACTGGCCCCAGTGCTTAATCCCTCAGGTTACTTACTGAAAATGTAAAACTATTCGGTTCACTTGTACATAATTCACTGTCCACCTGGCCCCTATTTCACCACGCCGACAGGTGCGACAATTGTCACAAAAAAGTGACAATTGTCAAGAATTCGTGATTATTGTTGTTTCACAAGTTTCGACATTTTACAAGCGATATTTCACCACCCCGACAGGTGCGACAATAGTCACAAAAAAATTACATTTGTCACAAAAACAGTGACATTTGTCAAAAAGTCGTGATTATTTTTGTTTCACAAGATTTTACAATTAAACCGTATGTCGAAAACTGCCAGGCACAGACCATTACAATATTACAAGACATAAGGAAGGTCATTCTAGTCGGTCGGTTCTCCACACAAACGAAAAAGTGTCATCATTTTGCTTTCACGACAATAATCATGGTTGAAATGTATTTCATTTTATAACATGTTACTTGATACAGTTTGTCTACGCGATACATCATGTGACAGTCAGTGCCACCTATTAACATCATTTGTAACTTTACTAAACTCATAAATATTTCATTTCGTTTCGCGGAGACAAAATGTATTCTATCTATGAAATAAAACATTTCAAACATAATTAATGCTGTGGAAACGCATGATGCCCCATTTTTAAGGTTCCGTACCCAAAGGGTTCCAATGGAATCCTATTACTAAGACTGCGCTGTCCGTCTGTCACAGGGTTATCTTTTGAACTGTAGTAGGTAGACATAATAGTTCAGTCATTATAGATTTTGACCCGAGAATAATTAGTGCTTGGATTTTTAGGGTTCCGTAGCCAAAATGGCAAAAACGGAACCCTTATAGTTTCGGCATGTCCGTCCGTCTGTCTGTCTGTCTGTCCGTATGTCACAGGCATTTTACTCAAAAACTACATGATGGATATTGATGAAATTTGGAATATAGGTGTCTTTTATGAGCCGCTACTTAGTTTGGTATATAAATAATTAAAATAAATATTTTTAGGGGGGGCACTCCGTAGATGTTAAAGTTGTAAAAAAAATTTTTTCAGCAAATATCAACGTGTGGTACATAGTTCGACAGCTCTTTAAAAAACACTATAAGGTTCCTAAGTAATGTTTTTGATTAAGTGAATGTATTTGGAAATAATCGCTCCGAAAGTTGTGTAAATTGTGTCCCCCCTCCCCACTATTTTCTAAACCGTACGCCCGAAAAATATGAAAAAAATCACGAAGGTAACGCTTAATTAATACTTTCAACGAAAATTATTTTCAACAAGATCGAATGTACCATTTTTGAGTTATTGCCGATAAACTACGCTTCTCAACAAAAGGACGTAATTGCTATGAAGATGCACTCTTTTGTTGTTGTACTTTTTTTACATCGTATTTTTTACCTTATAGTTACGGCTATGGAACCCTACACTGAGCACCGTCCGACATGCTCTTGGCCAGTTATTTTTTCTTCGGTCACTGGGAGTGTAAATTCAAAAAGTAGACTGAATCAGGCTCCTGCGTATATTCGAAAAACGGTTTTTCTTGAATAACTGGGCCATTTTTGATTTTTACAGTAAAACCGTTAGAACAAAAATTGTAGGAAATTTGATTCTCTACAAGTTTGGTCCACACAATTTTTCTTCTAGGATCAATATTTTGGAAATTAAATTTGAAAAAAGCGACAAATTCAAAATATTTTCATCATTTCGTTTATTTTCAACTTTACGACATAAATGAACGTGGACTATAAAATTTTCACAGAATGTGTATTTCTTTTGCCACTATAACAACAAATTAAATAAAAAAGGGTCTGCATACAAGAAACACGTTTTTTGTTTTTGCTCGAAGGCGGTACGAAAATCTTCGTGAGCGAATCCGACCAAGTGCGGACTTGGCCGGTTTTTATTTATATGAAAAACCGACCGATACTAATGACCTACATACAGTCAAGGAATTTAATTTCCTACCCATTTCATTCAAATGTTGTTTAGCATTAACGGTGCAATAAGATCGAAATTTCTAGGGATGTAACGATACCGATACCGATACCGATATATCGGCCGATATATCGGTATCGCCGATATATCGGTATCGCCGATATTATACAACCGATATTTGAAGAATTTGCTGTATGAAAAATAATCTGCAAAAAGTAATTTCAATTTCTGACTTAATTTATGTATTGGTCTATTCTATTACCTTGTGCAATGATAATTACTATGTTAATTAAATCTTTGGTTCTTAATAAAAAAAAAAATTGAGTTGACACTTTATTATTTTTACTTTACACTTTCAAGGCTGACTCTCTGGTAAAAATATAACCAGTAGTCATTGCCATTAGTTATAATAAGGACATAAAAATATCTGAAATTCATACTTCATTATTTAGCTAAGATATCGGTATCGGTATCGGTATCGCCGATATTAACTACTATATATCGGTATCGGTATCGTATCGGCAAAACTGTGTATCGTTACATCCCTAGAAATTTCTATTTCAGTAATAGTATTTAAATGTCAATACGTATTATTTGTCACTGCATATTACAGATAATCTCTTTGCGAAGTCATTTGCTCATCTAATTAATTACGAATACGTGTCAGTTGGTGTCAGTGTCAATCGAGAAAATTTTAAAATAATTCCGAATCCAGACTCCGGAAATTCTACCGCAAACGTCGATAGTCTAAATTTCGTTATCTGTGTTCCTTTCATTCGAATATTGCAAGAGCGAGAAAGATGGACTTTCTTCGAATTTCGATTCCGCGGTTGTCGTCCTTTTTTGGTAGTGCCTTGACGTTCCAAATTTCAGTTCACCATGTCAACGTCGTTAATCTGTTACCTAGTTACTGACACAAAACAATGCGTGTGATATGTCAAAGTAACGTCGTACTCTAGCTAGCTCTTATGATGACAGTATGCTATACGATATTGGACCTTAGGTGGGTTGGAAATTAAATTCCTTGACTGTACAAACAAGAAGAAGGTATACACTTTATGACATCTAATGTTGTTGAAATAAGTAGTTTGATACATTTTGTCTGCGCAAAACAACATGAGAAATCCCAAAAAGCCACAAAAGCATGCCATCGGCTGTTGATGCACCTACGAAACTAGAATTAATTAAAAGTATTTTCTTTTTTGCCTTTTGAGACTTCTCATGTTGTATCGCGCCAAATATATCATATCAAACCATGAAATTAATCACAGTTCAGTCAAAATGTATGATTATGATGTTAACTTTTATTGCTAACCTTCTTATTATTTGTATAGTGACCCGAACGATTCGAATTATTTTATGCTTTTTCTACCGTACTAGTCTAAAAGGCGACTTTTTGCTATGGAAGTTCATAGTAAAAAGTCGCCTTTTAGACTAGGACGGCAGTTTTATAGTATTCAGTATTACAGTAGAGAGGGATAGCCCAATAAAAATGACAAAACTTCCGCTTGAAAGGCACATGTTGGAACTACTAGGTTAATATAGCGCTTAGCTTTTCGGCGAAGGAAAAACATCGAGAGGAAACCTGCAAATGTATATAAAGAAATTCAAAGGTGTATGTGAAGTACCCGCACTGAGCCAACTTGGGCACTACAGCCCATTCACTCTCATCAATGAGAGTAGGCCTATGCCCAGCAGCGGAACATAATTATATAGGCGAATGATGATAAATTATTAGAAATGGAGTTTGTGGGAAAGGGTTAGTTTTTACATTTAGGTAACGGTATTCGTATATGCATGAATTTGTTGACAAGATGTCAAAGCTCTATTTTGTTTAGTTAGGTGATCTAGAAGTTCACCGATTATATTTACCAAATAATTATACTTCGCTAATTTTATCGACATGAAATTTTTCCTATAATATAAAATCGTGATATTAAAAGAAAAAATATTTGGAATCTATATTTTCCTATGTAAGCATTTTCACCAATATCATCATCACCATCGCCGCTGCTACTTTCACAGATGAAAGCCATTTTCTGCGTAAGTTAGCCACGAAACACTATAATTGTAACAAAAGCCTGACACAGCTCTAACCTCATGTCAAGAATTACAGACAATTGTAGAAATATGACGACTTGTAAAAAATTATGTTGTTTCACAACATAAATGTCATAAAATAAGGCAGTGACAATGGTAAGAAATTGCCTGTCACTCTTAAAGTACAATTGAAGACAATTACGAATTTCGCCATACAATAAAATGTTTGTGAAACGGATAATTGTCAACGCTGACATTTTCTATAAAAATAAATTTGCGAATATGTCGACTTGTCACCTGTCACTGACAATTGTCTGTCGACAATTGTCGAATTGTAAACCGACATATGTCACTGACAATTGTCAGCGTGGTGAAATAGGGGCCTGGTGACCTACTTTATCTGCACGTAGTCGTAATGATCGCGGCACAACTGTTACTTGAAATGCACGGTCAAATTATATGTGAACAACCCTCATCCAGCTAAAAAGTTAATCGCTTATGTATGCAGGTAAAATATAAAATACAAAATTTAACATAGCGCGCAAACAAGGCAAATATGACATATGAATGACAATATAATAAGTATGTGTCTATGGTAAACTTTGTTTTTAATTTGACGTATACTGCTAGACACGCAGTGACGATATTAAAAATACTTTTTTATGTTGGCATCAAAGAATTTAGTTCTGAAAGTTTTGTTTTTCATAACAATACCGCATGAAATAATTGTTTGTTAAGTTGGTAGTTGTGCATTTTTATTGTAAAGCTATAGTATTGATCGTTTAATCCTTGACCTAAGTTTAACCTAGATTTAGAGTCTGTGGTAGCTAGCAGTATCGTTTTGCGACTTTAACGACACAAATGCTGTTATGGGGAATAGATAGAGTATAGACTTCTCTGAACTCATATTATGTATTTTCTTATATTAGTGTTCGTGACCAAGCAAAAACAGATAAAAGTACAGGAGTAGAAAAAGTTAGTACCTAACCATAAGATAATCAAAGGGGTACCTCATTAACAGGATGCTTTACGTAGCAAACTTACTTCTCTAATTTTCTCCAAAAAACATACATCATTTGTTTATTTTTTTAAACATAAATAAACTCAGAAAGCTGAGTATTATCAGCCCTAAAAATATTGGTACCTATATAATTGAAAATGTACGATGAACGTAGTTGGCAATCAACACCGCTTGTATCTATTTTAAAAAGTGGGCGCTATGGGGCAAATTTTAACGTCAGTTTTGTTAAGCGTTATAGTTCCATACATTATATTTCGATGTTGTATTTACAAATGAGAATTACAGCATTCATAGATTTTTCTAGTTAAAAAATAAATAAATAGGTAGGTTTTTAGTACAACAGGCCAGTTTATTTTTATTTTTTGACATCCTTGCCGACTCAGGTGAGTTTTTATAGTTTGTGAACGCAATTAAATTCCATAAATTTAAAAACAAAGGAATATTTTCTTTCGTATTATTTTAGAAATTGATGCACTGTTACATTTCTCACTGTTTAAAACCGTCTATGCTTTATTGAATTGGAGCATTTATATGTGGCTTCGCCTGCGTCAATTCAGTTATTATTCCAAGGGAACTCCATATCGGGATATAAAGTATCCTATCAAGCGTGTCGTCGAAAATAGACAAAGGAATAAAAAAAACATAGATACTTAATATAAAATAGAGAACAAAACCTCGACAACGCAACGTACAAAATACCTAATGACTAGGTATTATTTTAAAATCAATATTTACAAAATGTACAAAATTTCTTGCCAGAACACTTAGAAAATCTGAATTTTTCATACACAAAGTACTTATTTTGTTACAAATAGATAACTGCGCCAATAGAATGCTCTATCAGGTGTGCTGTATGGTTTTTTCTCACTTTTTACATATGTGTAACATATATTATTGAGTACAATAAACTTTTATTATTATTATTACTTAGTAAAGTAAAAAAGGAAGTTAAACCTACAGGCTTTCCTCCAGCTGTGAATTAAATATGACAATAAATGTGGTTTGGAATGTAATATAATAAAATAAAACTGTCAATTTTGTACATCGGCAATATTAAACCCCAAGTAGCACACAAGCTGTATAAAAGCTTATACAGCTCTTATAGCACCTAAACTGGAGGTATAATAGCTGTATAAGCTTTTATACAGCTTGTGTGCTACTTGGGACGTCTTTAGAAATTATAAATTATTTAACCGTGGAAGAACACATTTTATAGTTCTCAAATAAAGAAACCTCCACGGGAAAATAATAGGCAAATCGGTGGAATTCGAGTTCTGTGGTACTGACTTGGTTTAACATTACATCTCAATACTTTTTTGCTCTAGAAGATCTGCGTTGGGAGTCTCGCATCTTTTTACATGTGACATTTTTGATGGGATTTAGAATTTCGTAATTTTGGTTTTAGGAATTTTGCTACGCTCTCAGAGAAACTATTAGTTTTTTTTCAGTTCTTAACGCCAAAGTGATGTGGATTAAAAATCCACAGAACCGTTCATAAAAATGAACGTTTAAAGTCCGTAATCAGAGGTTATGCTACTCGAATTGTTGTCCGTCAAAGTTGAAGCGATGAGCGTGCGGCATATTATGACCCCCGATCACACAATGTTATAACTAGTCCACGGGTCAAATTATAATAGGAACAAGTTTGATCTTCTACAGATCTTTTCTCATACCGATTAAATTAAGCAAATCCGTCTCCTGTAGCTTCTGTTGAATACTAGTAGCAATGTCTGGCATGCAAACAGAAAGTAATGTTTCCTCTTACAGAAATAGAGCAATCGATGCTTTTATATTTATCAAATTAGTGGCAGTGGCATTGAAATTGGAACCCAATTGTGAATAATAAAAGTACAAATAGCAAAATGGGCATTATCGGTCTTTATTCAGTATCCATATTCATTCCCTGGCACTCGTTGGCGCTACGATATTTACATGGAAATTTTATGGAGATGGCCAATTACTTCATTGTCTTTTCAAACACGAACGGGAACTCATACAAATATGAAGTGCCTCGTATCTATCTACTTATGGCTATTCTATCTTTACATATCGTAAGTATTTAAAAAAACACTTATCTGATACTGACTTCACGTAAAAAGGCAGTAAGTGTATATGAAGTTCGTATGTAACTTTTGACGTTTTTCTCTACGACGTTTTTTGATACGAGTTTTTTCAAAGTAGCGACGATATAGGTACACTCTAGTCAGTTCAGGTTACACACGGCCACGACGACCTGAATTAGACGTTTGACCAATAGATGGCCGTTCTCTTCTTGGACGAGAATAGGATGTGCTTTTTTTGCAACTTTATGCGTGGACGAATATACAGAAGAAGTAAGGAATGTTAGGCACAAGCCTGTGCACGTTCTGGGGCGGCATGTGAACTGTAGGAAAAACCAAGCTTGTGTGAGTTTCCTGGCCAAGTGCAGTGCAGATCACCTCCAGGGATCCCAGACTGCTTGACGGTTCACCATGGTGATCCTAAAAGACCGAGTGGTCCCAAATATCGGTTTTATCAGTCGTGGGTTCAGTTTCATGCACGATAACGCCCGCTCTCACAGTGCATTCATTCTCAGTGGCTAACTGGGAGAGCTCAGAAAGTCAGAATTACTGTTATGCATTGGCCAGCAAAAAATCCTGTTTGCTTATTCTCTGCAAGTGTAATCTTTATCAAGTCTGGATAGCGATTAAGACACGATTGACCAATACAAACATGTTTAAACGTGTGGAAAGGGACAGAATACATGATCCCTGTAGCGCGTATTCCAATATTAATAGGGTACAATAAATAAGTAAAGAGTTATTTTTGCTTGTAGCTGATTTTCATAGATATGTGCAATTTTTTTGACGCTGAGTGTCCAATTCTTATGTACGTGTTTGTCACTAACTCCTCCTGTTTAGGAGGCTAGACCGATTTGAATGAAATTTTGTGAGTAGGTATGTTTGAGTCGATAGGGAACGTGCACGACGAAGGTGCTGCCAACTGGTGCCGCCAATCTAAATCATAACCCTCTCATGCTGGGGCCACATTGACGAAAACGACGTTAATAACGTTAATTTATCGCGTTGAAGGACGATTAACGTCAGTGTAGCTCCGACTTACTATATTTGACATTGACACTTACATATTATCATTGACATTGACAGCTTGATTTGACAGGCGCGATAGTTTCCTTTATTGTCCGCCCGTGTCTCTTTTGTCGTTTAGTGCTACCACCTATAGTTCGTGCACGTTCCCTATCCCTGGATGGTTTGAAAATACAATTGGACCCGGTAGATGGTATCGTAGAAAGACTGTGTTTGTACATTAAATATTTTTCAAAAAAGTAACCGGGGAGTGTTCAAAATAAGCAATATTACGTAATTAAGAGTTTGATTATTTGTCTGTTGATTACGACGATACTTTTTAGCCGACTGAGCCGAAGCCAAAAAGAGACACAATATAATTTATTTCACCTCCGCGAACGAAATCGCGCGTTAATAGTAAATTGTTAAACGAAAGATAAAAGTGATCAATAGGGACTGGACGATGGAATGCAAATGCCATAAGGAACAGGACTGGAGTAGACATCAGTGTTCATTTTTTAATAATGCATAAAACTATTATTTCTCCTTTTTTTATAGAGTCGAGTGGCGGGCACTGCGAGGTTATATTTATTTCTTGTATTAATATTATGTATGTCACATTTCTTCTTAATATTCAATTGACAATGCAATGTTATTACATTAATGTCCTTAAACTTATATCTAAGTGAGTCTCGATAATTCATCTTATATATCGCACGAATAGCCCTCTTCCGCAGAACAAAAATAGTATTAAGCTTGGAAGCATAAAGCAAGCACTGCCCCACAGTAGAATACCATACGACATAATACTGTGGAAGTAACTAAAATATACTAATTGAACTATTTTGACGTCTGTTAATTGTCGGATCATGTTTACTGTAAAAGTTGCAGAACTTAGTCTATTCGAGAGATTAGCATATGGGGATTGGGGACCCCACTGAAGTTTAGAATCCAATGTTATATCAAGAAAAACTGTACTATGAGTATCAATAAATTCCAATTTCTCATCTTTCACAATGACACTTGCTTGCTCGTAATTTATGTTACGCGTGACAAAGTTAATACGTTCAATCTTTTTTAACAGTAAATTGTTAATATTGAACCAATTTACTACTTTTCACGTCAACCCTTTTTATTCTACCTTGTAAGTACGACTTAAGTAAATTCAGTGCCGATTCTCCAACTCCATAATAGTGCAGTTTCCTGATCAATGTTTCATCACAGACACAGTCGAATGCCTTAAATCACAGAAGATACCTAAAGCATCACGTAACTCCTCCCAGGCATCGAAAATATATTTAATTAGCTCAACACCAGCATCAGTTGTCGAGCGACCCCTAGTAAATCCAAATTGCTTATTATGCATTAAATTATTAGTATTAAAATGTTTTATTAATTGGGACAAACTGATTTGTCAATTTTGCTGAAAGTTGGTAGCACAGATATTGGTCTAAAGTTAGTGGGGTCAGTAGTGCTACCTGATTTGAATAAAGGTGTTATTTTACTATCACTACATAGTATAAAACAAAGTCGCTTTCTCTGTCCCTATGTCCCTATGTATGCTTAAATCTTTAAAACTACGCAATGGATTTTGATGCGGTTTTTTTTAATAGATAGATAGATTTATTTATTTCTTATTGAAAATTACATAGTGTTTTATTATCTAAAACTAAAATGAATTCACAAAAAGATCGTCAAAAATGAAAAAATAAAAACAGAATAATTCATTAAATAATAAATTACAAACACATGTCCATGGAAAAAAATTACTACTACAATGTCAATCTAAAAACTAACGAATATCTAAATATAATGTTGTATATGATCTAGGCCAACCTAGGTAATACAAACTCAAAACAAACAATTAATTATAATATTATTACAAAAAAATGACAGGAAATAGATAGAGTGATTGAAGAGGAAGGTTTATATGTATATGCATAATATAATAGAGAAACACCGTGCGAGGCTGGAGCGGGTCGCTAGTATTTCATTAAATCAGGAAACTCGACGCAATTAACACAGTTATTAAACACGACTACTAAGTCAGGCTCTATGATTTCTATTAGGGATCACTAGTTTTTTGACATTAATTCATTTAAACGCCTTTACTACATCCGAGGTACTAACATGTTCAAAATGAAAGTCTCTACTACATTCTGGGGCGTTATCTTTTAACGGTGTGACGGCAGACGAAGGTGATGAATTTAAATGATTTGTTGTGGATTCTGGCCTTATTAATCATCTAAATAACACGAGATAAATCCACCGTGTCTGAGCTCATTTGATTACACTTGGCATGCAGTTTGCCAATAAAAGCTTGTCGCGGCAGACAGTATTTTCGTGTGTTAACTTCTCATACAAAAACATTATGCCAACCGTTTAGTTTTACCCCTGAAAAGTTTGACGCCACGCCACTGTCCCAACTTTTGTATGGGGCGCCACTTTTATAAGTTGTTTAAACTGCATTACGCCTTTGACAATAAAGTTGTGGCTATGGATAAAGTTGGCTCTGTATTAGGTATAAACTAACGTATTACCACAAAGGTAGGTACTACCACAAAGTGTTACAAAATTCGATATTATTTTAAGTCCCGAAAAAATAAAAGTTAATTTAGGAATGTTTAAATAACACTGGTCAACAAATGTATCGCAACTATGTGCATAAACGCACTTTTCATGCTCAAAATGGCAAATTGTTATTTTATTCACACAGACACGAGGTAGTACAGCGAGGACACGTGATGACCACAAAGAATGCTACCGTTTTGATAGGGCGTTTTCAACGCCCGGTACGGTCGGCTACTTTTGATTGCAATTTGTGGCTGTTATAGTCGTCCAAATTTTGCAGTAGTAGTTGTTCCTCAGAAACAGTAGAATCGATTTACATCAGAAATAAATATAGTCCACACATGGCTATTATTTATACTTCGGCAGTGGCAATAATATAAAATACAACGAAACATTTTTTCATTCTATGGTTACCAGCTAGCGGCCCGTTCCTATTTGATCCATCAATTACAAACAGCCTTCAGTGCTAGTTTATAATTGTTCCATTTTGCATCCGTTCCATTTTCTCGTTGCCGGCCGGCTTCCGACCGAGCTGTTACTGACATGCCATCATACAGTAAATGTTTTGACAAAATGATGTGGCGTTGTGAATAGCAACCCATTTGTGCATATGAATACACTTGCTAATGAACCAGGACTCTAAAATTCCCTAGTGTATACCGGTTGAAGTAGGATGGTATAGTTTCCCATCCTGGCGAACGAGAAAGTGACTGCGACTGTCCTAATGGAAGGTTATTTAACGTTGTTAGTAATGTGTGTGATGAGCATGAGTATTCGTTCCTGAATCTTGGATGTTTTCTGTCTATATAAGTATGTATATCGTCATCCAGTACCCATAATACAAGCATTGCTTAATTTGGGACTAGATCGATTTGTGTTAGATTGTCCGCACAAAAAACCTGAGAAGTGCCCTATGTAGTTTAAAATTATAATATGTTTTTACGTAACAAAATTACAATTTAGTATGATGTTTACTGTGTTACTACATCTTTGCCAACTTTGCAACCCTTCGTGTGCGAATCCAACTTGCACTTGGCCGGTTTTCTTTATTTATTCTACATATAACAAAATAGCTCGAATCACCTGTCAATTTCGATGAAGCGCTGCGTCAAAAGCCCATGGGCCAGCTCACCGACATACGAGTAGTGTTTAGAAGCCTTTAGTTCACTGTGCCTTTTTGCATAGGTTGGGATCAGCAATAGTACACTACTGCAGAGGGCGGGAAGTAAGGGGTGGCCGGCCGATTACATATAGATGGCCGAGCGACTAGCGAAGTCAGATAGTTACGAGGATGGCAACCCCTGTTCACCCCGAGGTACGTATAGTGTTTTTCTTTTCAAATGTGCAATGAAATAAACTTATTTTCTAGAGACACTAAAGTAAAGTCGACAAAAAATAAAATTACAAAATGAAAAATTTTCAATTTCCTTTCCAAAAACTATTTTTGTGCACATTTTTACCGCGAATTTTACCCTTTTTTAACCGAAAGTAGCCCGAAACCGAAAGCCCTTCGCTGCGGACGGACTCTACTAGTATTATATTATTCTAGGAGGCAGCATGAAACATAGCGCAAGAGTATTGCAAACATAACGGGACGAGGAGTATCACGTGGGAAATGGGCACGTCTATATTAAAAAAGATATATTTTTAATAAATAAAGTTATTGTCGCATATAAACACGGGTTCACATTTTTCCCCAGGTCGGACACCAAGTAGCAATGAAGGAGTACACCGCGGTCCTCTCCGGCAAGCAGTAACCCAGACTCTCCAGCAGGGAGGGGGTGTTCGTCACGGCCGTATGGAAGTCCTGGTAGCTGATCACCCCGTCCAGGTCTATATCCATCCGCTTCAGCATTATATCCACGAATTCCTAAAAAAATATTGTGCACTAGTGAGCAATTTCGCCTCGTTATCCCAAAAAATATAACATTCAGGATAAGGCCTATGTGGGATTATGTATTCATGTGGGGTCTTTTTACGATTATGACGATCAAAACATAATTATATTACCCAGAAACTATACTATATTTCTTAAACACAATCACAAAGAATGTTATTCCATTAACGAATATAGATATATGTAGACTAAAAATGCATTTGAAATGTTTAGTGATATTAGTTTTTATGTCACACCTGGCCATAAAGTGGCAATAATTGCGGAAAATCCATCGTCGTAGAAAAAGTATTGTATGCAACGTTGTATAATTAAGTCAAAAAACACTCATGGCGTCTCTATTTGCGATACTCGCCGCCACCTCGGCTCGTATCGCAACTCGCGCCATTCGTATTTTTTGAGCCTACTTATACAACTGTTGCATAAAATACTATTTATACGTAAATCTATATTTACAACAGTTATTCAAGAGCAAAGTTAAGTTATTTACGCATCGACTGACGAGTTTGTACGGAATCCTCGTTGCGCGAGTCCGACTCGCACTTGACCGGTTTTATTTCAGATTCGTAACGCACATATTCTTCTGAAATGTACTGGCGTAAGGGACACTATTTCCTAAACGATTGAGTTTAGAGATTTCCGATAATTAGTCCGGTGTAGGTGAAGTTATTTAAAAATTATAAATCTAAGAATCATCCCAATCGGTTAAGAATTTACCAAGTTACGATTTTTTTAATGCAGTTTTTTGGCTCTCCTGAAAAGTAGACGTCCCTTACGACATTTGAAATGTCCACTGTCGATATGATTACTACTTGTAATTAGGGCATTTCTCCAGAAATATGTCTGCGACTCATTCATCTGTCTCCATACATTTAGTATGAAAAAGGGCCAGATGAATGAGGTGACCGCAGACATATTTCTGGAGAAATGCCCATTAGGCCACCAGGGGCCCGTTTCACGAAGCTACAAGTTACAAATTACAAGCGGAAGTCTCTTTTCAATACCTTTTGATAGAAAGTACTTCCGCTTGTAATTTGTAACTTGTAGCTTCGTGAAACGGGCCCCTGAGATAAATATTTTGTTTTTAGCTACATTCTCCTTTTACTTAATTGTATATTGAGCTCATTTTATATCGACAAGGCAATTCATGCCACTCTCGACGCAATATTCGAATTTACAGATGTAGTGAATAATGTTTTGCCACTGGGAAAACTAGAAATACGACTGGACCCAAAGTATCAATTACCGTAATAAATGATTGACATGTTTATGTCCATTAATATGAAATTTATGACACTCGTGTGGTCTATGTATGAAACGAGCGAAACGAGTCTCTCGCACTCTTCGATCGTTTCGCTCGTTTAACAAAACCACACTCGTGTTTTAAGACATCTCACTGTGTAACAGTAACAAAACTACTATAGTCAGTGTGAAATTTCAACATGAAAACTGAAGCTAATTGAGAGAGCCAAGATAAATACGAAGTTTTCCGACAAAATACGATAGCAAAACATTATTCAATAGGTACATCTACCCACCGGGTCAACCCACCAGTAGTTGCACGGGGAATTCCTATTTACCCATGTACCCACTGCATTTTGGTTGGAACCGATTTAAGAAACATATCGATACACTGCATCGATAGTTAAGTACATTTATACATGAAAAATGTATGTCAATTTACATTAATTTTTCGTGTATTATCGTATCACGAGAAATTCAGTCAATAATAATAATTTATGATGTAATGTTTATGTCACAAAGTAAATAAAACTAACTCCATAATTGTGAACCAGTTTATGTAAAACACTTGTTACGCGGTGTCACCCGTATGCTAACTACATAAAATTTCCCTCTTTCCGAGCTCTACCATTGATTAGTACCATCAATGGTACTACTGGATTTTTTCCCCAAGTACATGAACTCGACTGTACCATATTATACAATACAATTTTTCCGGGCTTATTTAAATTAAGTAAGTAATCCCGTTTGCAACACTTATACTTATTATATATACAATGGGTAGTAGGGGAAAAAAACATTAGTACATACCATTGATGGTACTAATTAAAATTCATGTACCTAACTATCGATGCAGTGTATCGGTATGTTTCTTAAATTGATTCCAGCCCTTTAGCCCGAAATTTCAAGCTACGTACTTTTAAGAGCTGGGTACATGGAAATGGAATATGTTTCAAAGAGCTATAGTGATTTTAATACGGCCGTCTTAGAAAAGGCTACACGCTTCTTTGAAAGTTTATATAGCCTTTTAAGGACTTAAGCCTTTTTTTAAGATATAATCCTTATATAAATTTATGATGATAAACAAATTTAAACCTTTAATTTAATACACAACACCAAAACAATGTGACAAAAAAAAATGAGACAAGCATTTATTTCTGCCTCTACGTACCTTATTTGTATAATTGCAAACTGCATGTAAAAACAAATAAAATGAGCCCAATCACGATGGTTCTCTTAATTTATAAATATTTATTACAGGCTTTTGATAAGGTTACTAACTCCAAAAGTCTAGGCTCTTGAATATAACTAGACTTGAGGGCTCAGGAGCTTGATAGGCTATTAGTCCTCTAGGCGAAATCTTTATATATAAAAGAAAGAAAGAAAGAAACAATTTATTATAGCAATTAGTAGATTGTTTTTTTTTGTGTAGAGAACAGGTGGTTTATGAAGTGAATTTAATTTTTTGGAAATAATCCTTAAATGGACTAAAAAAATTATTTGTGCTCAATATTTGAGGGTTTTGTTTATTTACAACCAAGTTTATGAACAAATATCAGAAACTATTGATAAAGAGTAATTGCCTAATTATAATTTACACCGCAGACGAAGTCGCGGGCATATTCTGTGAAAATTTCAACAAGTTCGGACAAACGGACAGCGGAGGCTTAGTAATAGGATTCCATTGGCACCGTTGGAACCCTAAAAAGAGCTATCAAGACTAGAGTATTTTGCGGCGCTAACCGGAAACTAAGATTTAAATGATTTTATTTCAAATGTTTTATAAACATGGCCATAGAAGTTCCGTCGTGGATGGTCTACTTGAGTATTCGTTGAAATTAAGAGGAAATAGTAAGGTCGAGAGAATTGAAAATTAGGTATTTGTAAAATGTGTCGCTATCCCGCACTGCCCGCCTCTCACCCGCAGAGCGCGATAGAGACAACTGAAGCTTGGACCGAAAATACCTTTTAAAATTTCATGAAAACAACGTTTCGTAGTCCCCTGATTTCTTCCCCAAAACTTAACCTGTTTAACTAATTTTTTCATTAAATATTAAAGAAAGGCTTTGGCCGTGTCCCTAGGTTTTCCTTTTTTTTAATAATCTAGTCAAATTTGTTTTCTGGATGTGTGAACACAGCGGAAAATCTGGCATTTTTTTAGGTTTTTGAAGGTTAATATCTCTTATTGAGAATCAATTTATCGTAAAAAGGAAAACATAGGAACATATCAATAGTAGCCATAGATTTTTGGACAAAAAATGATTGCTCTACTGGCATTATCCAGGGAGGAAACAGGGGACTACGTTTGTATGGAAAAACTGCCCTCCTGTTTCCTCTTAATCCAAATTAATTCCGTATATTGAAGCGAATAAACGCAAAAGTGTCAATTTCAGAGCGTTTCGACAGCGGCGGTTTTTTTCATTTGTGTTCCAGCAAATATAGCAGCAAGCGGTGGTGATCACAGTTAACTTTTATTATAAACGATAGACGGTATCGAGGCTACACATGATTTAATCAAAAGTTGTCGTCACTCGACAGTCCTCCGCGGTAAAAGTCAAGTGACACTAATGAAATAAAAAAAACGCCAGAACAACGCCTGAAATCGACCCAAAACTGAAACTACTTAATATAAATATTCTCTTATCTTGAAAAAATATTCCTTATTTCCTCACGTCTCTTGTTCCTGCGAGAAACCGTAACTTTTACATTTTGCATGTAATGAAATTTTAATTCGCTCATATAGTATGAATTATGAAAATGTTGTACCTATTTCATGTAGGTTTAAGTAAGTAAGACTTACAACTTCTCTTGCGCGATGAGGGGTGTAGTTAAAGCCTGATACTCACTCAGAGTCAAAGCCAATCAAGTCTATGTTTTATTTAACTATAGTCGAGGAACTAAAGGATTGAAAAATGCTACATGATTAAAGAAATTTCAATGATGAATGTACAACAAGCAAAATGTCGTTTTTACGTATTAAAATTATATAAGACATCACATAAGCAAATAAAAAAAACCGGGCAAGTGCTAGTCGGACTCGCTCTCCGAGGGTTCGGTACGAAATCTTTTAAATATAGACTATATTTTGTATGATTAAATTAAAAATGTATAGTTTTCAGATTTTCCCTAGATTGAATAAAAATGGAAAACAAGACCTAGATACGAGTAATAAGAATACCTGGCGATGGTAAATGCCTATACCGAGCAATAACTCACCAAACAAACGACTTATTTGGGTTAACTTTTGACCAACAAGCAATTCGTCGGGATCCAGCGCGATATATCGATAATATTAATAACTAACACGACGATAACATGCGACCAGCGATCATGAGTAATTTTGATGACGACAAATCTGATCAAAATGAGCCAATTTAAAAATACCTAATATCACAACACCGCTTTGCTTCACCCTGTGATTGGTCTTAAGAACCCTTTTCCCAAATGTATGGCAGTAAAATTGTAATTTTTGTGTTACTGTAATCGTTTGTAAATCGAAAAATAACACTCGTCGAATAATAATAACACTTTTGTGTTACTTGTGTAGACTGATTATTGATTAAACATAATTTAACTATACGAAAATTGTTAATATTGTAGGTGAAGATAAGATTTTTTTTTATACCTATTCAATTAAAAAATATTGATTTCGTTATCTATGTGATTTTATTTATATCCTAACATACAAATTCAGATACCCTTAACTACATACTATTGTATGGATCATAAAAAAATTAAGTATAATCTGCAAATCTATTTTCTTAATTTCGTCCTATCAGCGCCTTGCTCTAATCAAAGGCTGATTTTACACAATCTGAAAGCCACATAAAAACATAGGTAATGGTACTTCAAAGAAAAACACCTTGAGATACATAACATAATCAAACATCATCTAACTTCTTACGGGAACATACTTAAAATGAGTTTCAAACTTCTTTTAATAATTTCTCAAAAGTTCAGTTTTAGCCTGTGTAGGTATAATGATCAATAAAAAGTACCTACGAGTATAACTGTTAGTGTCACCATTCTTTTTGTATTAGATAGCCTATTTAACGCAAATTTAGGATCCGTGCTTCACTCAATATCGCTCCTTTACTTTCTCAACCTCGTATCTACTCGAATAGTTTGATAGAAAATGCACCTGTGTTACCAGTAGAAAAGTGCGATTTTCCTATATTCGAGTAGATACGAGGTTGAGAAAGTAAAGAAGCGATATGATAGGTATCATAGGACTCTTTAGCCATGGATCGCCACATCTAACTTTAACTCGTATCTAAGTATTATATTATCAAACAAAACTAAAATTGCTATGTAGAGAAGTAATAATAATTATAAAATAAAACCCTCTGGCCGCGTGATCCGTCTGCTTTGTCCGACTAATCGGACGACGTGGATTTTTTTTCCTGATGGTTCGACTAATCGGAGTGCATGGAATCACAATTCCGCTCCGTCCGAGTAATCGGTCTACACGGACTATTTTATTCCTTTTAGATCGATCGGTCGTACTACAAGGAATCTCAATTCCGCTTCATCCGAGTGATCGGTCTACACGAACTTTTTTATTCCTATTAGATCGATTAATTGGACTATGGCAATGAAATAATGAAAACCAACAAGGCCGTTTTTCAAAAGTATTAAATAGAAACGGTGTTTTGTTATGTTATTACGTTTTTAGTTAGATACGAAATATGAAAAATAAAAAATCCAACTAATATTATATAAATGTGAAAGTTTGTGAAGATGTTTGGATGTTTAGATGTTTTTTACTAAATAATGGGGTAGCAACTCGATGGATTGAGATGAAATTTGTCATGCAAATAGACCAAATCCTGGATTGAAACATAGGATACTTGAGAATAACACGGGCGAAGCCGCGGGTAAATGCTACTATTGAATAAAATTGAGAAACGTCCTTGTTAGTTTTAATTATTTCGTTGTTATGGTTATAGTTCATAGTCCAATAATTAATCGATCTAAAAGGAATAAAAAAGTCCGTGTAGACCGATTACTCGGATGAAGCGGAATTGAGATTCCTTGTAGTAGGTACGACCGATCGATCTAAAAGGAATAAAATGGTCCATGTAGACTGATTACTCGGACGAAGTGGAATTGGGATTCCATGCAGTCCGATTAGTCGAACCATCAGGAAAAAAATCCACGTCGTCCGATTAGTCGGACAAAGCAGTTGGACTACGGGGCCAGAGGGAAATAAAATAAGGAATGTATGATGTACCCCCGCCCCAATGGACGCAAAGCTTTCCCTTTTGCGATCCATGCAAGCAAACACCTTCCACGGACAGTCAGCGCCATCTACATAAAGCTATGTAAACGTTCTAAACTCTTAACTTAGTGGCGCGTAGAAAAAGCGGAGCTCTCTAAGACTTCGCTTCAAACGAAAAGATTTCGCTAAAACCCGCTAGGAGCGTTAGTGAGACGTCAGGCAAAGGGCGATACCTATCCTTTTAAAAAAATATAACACGTTCTACTTGTTGGAGTGTAAAATCTTGTTCGCTGCGTTTACGAGCCCAATTCATGACTTTGATTTATTATATTATACATAAGTCTTTCCATCAATAACGGTCGTTTTACGTAAGGTCTTTAAAGTCGATTTTCATCACTTCGAATGCTTCAGGTTGGATTTCTATGAGCCAGGCTGAATAAAAATGCAAAAAACAGTTATAAAAGTGCAGTATTGTTAATTTTTTTCCTAATTGATTTACATTTTTTTTGTTTTCAATTTGGTCATTGCCAGGGAGCGAGCTCTTGGTGCCGATGACAAACAAATGCCGCCAACCAAGCTAAATGCAGTATCATTCAATCTAGGTTTCAACAAGTTTTTATCGTTACCATCAATTACCAGTATCGTAAAAGTTATCAATTATTTCGATCACTATTCATTGGTCGGTGTAAATGTTAAAACACCTTTTATAGAAAAATACGGTGTCCGTCGGTGTTATATTATTAATTTAAACGATAAATTGGAAAAAAAATATCGGATACGTGGTTTGCATATTATTACACAATTGCTCAATGATTTCTGTCCGCCACTGTACCTTCCTATCATAAAACTATTCGACAGTTTTCCTCACCAGTGGCATTTTGATTGAGATTCAATTCCCAATCAAAGACGTCAATGTTTTCAGGCATAAGGATGAAGACCATCGATAACAAAACGCAGAACCTACCTTTACTGCTTCTTCGACGTCGTCGTCTCGGGAAGCCTTGGCGATGCTTTTCTTCATTAGCTGGTACATCGTCTCTCTTCGTAAATGTCCTTCTCCCAACAAGTCGTAGCACTGGCGAAAACCAAACGCAATGATATGCAATAGTAGTTTATAAATGCAACTGATACATAAAACACGAGTGTGGTTTTCATAATAATATCACACGAGAATTTTAAGGCTTAATAATTGTACAGTAGCATACTTTATCTACCCACATATTATACACCGTGTTTTTAGGGTTCCGTAGCCAAAATGGCAAATACAGGACCCTTATAGTTTCGTCAGGTCGTCTTATGCAAAAATATATATCTGTCCCATTTTCGCGAGCCCGAAGGGCGAGCTTCAGGCTGCGAGGCTGAAGGCCGAACTCCTCTGCAAGTGTTCCATATACCGCAGTAATACAAACGAGGCCAAAGGGAAGAAGCGCCCCAGGTCATTCTATGCAAACCGTATAGCAAATTAGACAATTTTAGCGAGGGTGAAGACTGGCAAGCTTCTCTGCAAGCGTTTTACATCCCCAGTAAGTCCAGCGGAGGCTGAAGGCCGAGCACCGCTTTGGGCAAAAAGCATATATGAGGCTTTTTTCGGTAGCCCGAAGGACGAGCTTCAGGCTGCAAAGCCGAAGACCGAGCTCCTCTGCAACAACCCTATATTCTGAAGTAATAGGCAAAAGTCATGAAACATCTCACGCAAGCGGGAATTTTGTCATAGTCTTTTCCGTAGTCAGGTTTTTATTTATTTTCATCTGCAGCGCATTTCCCTATACATAGTAATGGCTATGGAACCCTACTACAACCCTACACTGAGCATGGACCGACATGTGCTCTTGGCCAGTTTTTTTTAATTTCCATTCCACATTTAGTGACACAGCATAAGTTCATAACTATCCGGCCTTGCTCGCTCGGCCGTCTATATAGAGGTATGTACTCGGCCGGCAACCCCTTGCTTCTCGGCCTCTGCAATAATGTACTATTAACATACTCTAACAAACATTAAAAGTTAAATAAAATCGTAAAAACAACCATATCAAGCCTAACTTCTTTTAACCTAAAAACTTATTTTATCCTTAAGGAATTCGGTTTATTAGGTCAGCGTTGGTAGATTCAGGCCTGCAAAAGATCCCTTGTGGCCTACTTGCAAACATAAATCATTGGATTTGACTATTCTACATGCGGTACAGAAATGGAATTCGCTTTTTAGATCTTAGCTCGCTGAATTGCGGTTGTAGTATGGCCGGATAAGTGACTTTGATTGTATCAAAACTACGGGCTCTGTAGATCAACTGAGATGCGTGCAACATGAAACACTTACCGTAAAGGCATACGCGATGCGCTCCTCGAGACCTCCACGCAGGTAAAGCGACATGGCTTTCGCAAATGTTGCCATGGTGACATAAGGCGATGTGCCTCGATCTAGGGCCACCATTACACGCTCCATCATATACGCATCCGTCATACCCAGCCCTGTATGCAGAACATCACGGAAGTGAGCCCTGCGAAAAATCCAATAAACCTCGAATGAACCTATTCGATATGAAATGCACGAGTCATGATTTCCCTAGAGTTCTCACGATTTCTCCAAGATCCCATTATCAGATCCTGATTTGGTTGCAACTTCCACTTCGGAGATATATACCCTTTCAAACAGAAAATAATAATTTTCCAAAAAGTAATCGCGTAAAAAACATACAGACGAATTGAAAGCCGTCCTTCTTTTGGAAGTCGGTAAAAAAATCGAATCAACCCTTAAACAGCAAGTTACTTACAGTGCATATTAAGCTAACAAAATATGTATCTGCGTTTTTTCCAAAGTCCAAACAAGGCAAGATTTTTATAAAAACTTGAAAACGTTTGTTACTGTTTTACCTACTATCCAAGTAACCGATGGCGGTTGTAAAGGTCCACATAATCTAAGTGTATACGTATTACATCAATATAATAAGTACATAACTTACATAAGAATAAGAATATAAGGAATGTTGATCCGGGATTTTGGTCCGAATAGAGCAATTTTGTTCTTCATAAGACAAGATTGAATATATATTTTACCCTCGTATTCTTAGAGCAACTCAGAAGGGAGTCGCCATTACACATTTTTGCGATACAAAACAGTCTGCCATTTATCGCAAGGCGGAACTGCGCAACGTAAACTCACTTACAACGTATGTACACGGGTGTACATACAGGGTGATTCGGGAAACGTGAGCAGGACCAACCCTACGGATTCAGTAAATGTTAGGTAATGGATAATTCACTGTCGTATTTAAGTGAACCTTAACTTTTTTCCTTTTTGTCATGTACAAAATTTAATTCACTGCAATCATGGTTACCCAACAATTAATGACTGAAGGTTGCCATGCTTGAAATTAAACTAATTCATTCATTGATTTTAATGGCGAAAATGTATTGTCCTATGTCATTTTGAGGTATATTATTTATTACGGTTTAAGCTATACATATAATAAAATCATAAAAAAATCATTTATTTTTTCGCGCATCACGCAAAAACTAACACACAGGATAATTCTTATCTGACTTATTCTTATTTGACCTTCGCCAATGCCTGAACTCGGGGCAGGTCCTCTAGTGCTGATATACATGTTTAAGAAACATGCATTATTGTATAAAGTAAACGTCCAAGCCTTCTAAACCTGGGCTGATACCCTTACCTTATGATTAATTACAATTAATTCTCTGGCTTCATTATCAAGGTTCGGTTGTAAAGAAAATTCACACATTCAAGAAGGCAATTACTGGGGCAGTGTCAAGCACTTGGACGTCTACTTTGAATATCGGACCTTTATGTGCCAAAAATTAATAAAAATGTTATTAGTTTAAAACAATTTAAAAATAATACTGGCTTTTCATAAAAAGTTAACCAAATTATGTATCAATGTATACATTCAAACTGTGAGAATTCAAGCAATCATTACAAATATCGTGTATAAAATAAAACATAAAGGCTTGTTTACTCAAGAATTTTTTTTTGAAAACTGACAAACTTGCAACCCTTATTGGGCGTGGCAAAAGTCGTACCATGTAGGGCCGTGGCGTTCCCTGGGGTCGAACTAGGTCACTGGCCGGGCCACCTTGGGGGGTCGGGGGCGTTTGGGGTCGAACCAAGTCGCCAATCCCGGTCCTCTTTACTCAAAGAAAAGCCTTCATCTGATTTTACCTCAGCATATTATAATTAGAAATTAAACGACCTTAACCTGAAGTGAAGTTCTATTCTTATTGTGTGAGCTGCACAATCTCGAAATGTATGGTCAATGGCTGTATAATGGCGTTACTATATGAGTTAATATTATTGAAGAGACTGTAGCGAAATACAATTAATAACTCTGTGGCAAGATCTGGTAAAAATCAATGACTAAATGAGTAAACTCCATTCGGAAGCGAACATTAACTGAGACACAAATTGCAATTACAGTTATCTGCGCCGGATTGTAATTACGAATGGCTATACCCCGTTTTATTCAAGATTAGAACTTTAAGTACGAGGAAGGTATCGACGCGTTATACGTTCAATAACAAAATAACTTGCCCGACTAGCCCATCTGAACGCATCAATCGCTTTAAATCTAAAAAAAAATGTGATTGTCTTTTCAGATTAAAAATAACGATAGGTTCCGTAAATGATGCTTCAATTATCTATCAGATAAATATTATATACAATATTTGTATGTCTTTCCCGTACACGGGACAATGGTGTCCCGGCCCTTTGGGAGGCGTGTGCGGAGCCGAAGCCAATGCGTAGATGCCCTTTCGACAATTTAATGAAAGGCAACGTGTACTGTACACCCAGCGGATGCTGTCCCAGCCCGTGTCATGAGACAGCCCCCGCCAGATGCAAGGACTATTGTTGATTGATGGAATCTAACTCTACTGGGCTATGGTGGTGGAAATATGGACTAAATACTGGGATATGGATTGAGACATGACGGTGCCTGTCAGGAAAAGTGTCTCATGGCTTTCGCGGCACTGACAGACCGTGACTTGCCCTCCGCTGATGGGCCCCTGTTTAGCGACATTATGAGCAATGGCCTAGGGGCAATACCGCTGCCGAGGGCTGCAGGGTGTCGAGAGGTGTGCTGCGCTTTCTCCGAGGGTACTCGCGGCGTTATGCCCTTTAACACTTCCACACCTGGAGTATATAGCTCTTGCGACTCCACTCTGGACGGCCGGTTTTAAGGCACAATATTTTATTATTTCGGTAACTAATTAATAACCTACCTGCTTTTAAAAGAAAGTACGACTGATATTTTCTTTGGAATCGATTCACGGTTGATTATTGTATTATATTGGAATATACATAGATTAATAAAAACAAATATTTAATAATATCTAACC
This sequence comes from Eudemis profundana, assembly GCA_947034925.1. Taxonomy (NCBI): domain Eukaryota; kingdom Metazoa; phylum Arthropoda; class Insecta; order Lepidoptera; family Tortricidae; genus Eudemis; species Eudemis profundana. The sequence continues at coordinate 38,683,349 of OX344794.1, forward strand.
GAGAAATCAAATCAGCCGCTGCGGGTTTTTCATCACGCTTTTGTATTTTGAAAAATATCACCATTATTTCTGAAACATAATACCTTTGATTACACTGCGACTAAAATTTCATGAAAAATTCGCCGGATTTAAAAGCTTCTCGTAATAATATAAGTATTGTTGGCCATCGGTGACAGTTTTTGTAATGTTAATCTCCTTATTTAAGTTCTAATATTAAGAGATAATCTGGCCTTAAGGTTATTCGAGTCGGTCAGTTCTCCATATAAACACAAAGAAGGTCGTCATTTGCTTCCACGACATCACTCGTGGTTGAAATGCGTTTCATTTTATAGCTTGATACATTTCGTCTACACAAATGACATGAAAAGTCTCACGAAACCAGAATTAAAGTGTAATCTACATGTTAAAGTCAGCGCCATCTACATAATAACGTCATTTACAACCTAACGTTTTTATATGAAAGAAACATTTTGTCTCGCCATTGGTTTTTTAATGCGGGTAAATTACACCACGACTCAGTCGCTGGGCCGGAAATCCAGAGGTACCGGGTTCGATTCCCGGTCTGGACACAGGTGAGTGGCATTTAATTTTTCTATGTACTTTGATTTCTTGTATCTATACACCGTGGGCCCGTACAACCCAACCAACTTTAACCACGTATTCCTGATGATATTACAAGAAAATAACGTTATGTTAACATAGGCCGAATTTTGTCATTTTACATTAATAGTCTTATGGAACAAAACAAATCAATAAATTCAGTCCCTCGTTATAAACATGTCCTTACTGGAGGAACAGTTATTAAAAAGGAAAAAAAAGCTAAAATGGAAACGAAAGGACAATATTTTGGCTTTGTAATCGCTTACCATCTAATACTGCGAAGGTTAATTGCTGTTTAGTTAAAGGATTTTAAAAAATCAGTAAAAGTATCTAAGTCACAGTTTATTAGGGCTTGTTACACACTTGGGAGTTTTTATTTTTAAAATTATGAATATCTCGGAAAGTAAGCGTTAATCGACTATACGTCACATAACTTTTTTTACTTCTAATAGTTGTTAGAATCTATGGTTAAAGTTGGTCGGGTTACCTATACGGGCCCACGGTGTATATATGTAAGCTAACGTTGTTTGCTAAAGATACAATTTGTTTGTTTAGTTTTTCTAATTCTCATGTTATTTCGCGCAGTAAAAATGTACCAAGTTAGAAAATAAAACGTAATTCAAACAAAATCGATGCCGTGGAAGTCGCCGTGCAAGAAAATAATTACCCCCTTTATATTTCTATGGTCCGACCGACTCGATTCACCTTAACGATACTCACACGGATTTCAAGGGTGTTATTGCTAACAAAGATCTGTATAAATAACCCTGGAACAATAGCCAACTAGAAAATTCTTCACAAAGGCTTTTAATGTAATAATGGCGAGACACGCGTTTATTACACAAAGCGACCAATCTGAAAAGGGCAGGACAATATTTTCGCTACTCTAACATATTTATATGCATTGCAATTGAATATCAGAGCTCAAAACCGTACAATACGTAACGAGTGCCATGGAACAAATGGGAAGCATTTTGGGTATAAATATAAATAACAGACCGCACCAAAGCTTTTCGCAGCGTATACGTTGTGACCAGTAACGCTTCATTTATGCACAACATATTCTACATATTCAGCCGTGTAAATGCATTTTCCGGATATTTTAAGCTTGGGTGCGATCGTTCCCTTACTAAATGTTACATACGTTCTATTTCGTCGAATGTAAAATGCGTTTCTTTTTGCATCTCCGCCCATATTTGCCCGTATTTTTTCCGGAAGCGTATCTCTTCCATAGGATCCAAAGAAGAATCCAGTGAGGCGGACATTTTGTTAGATAAATTATCACGAAATAAAATTAAAGGGAATTTGCGAAATGGTTAATTTATTTATTTTGGAAACATAACTGTCAATGTTTCATAACCATGTAGATAAGGCTAAATCAGAAAGTGTCATGTCAATAATTTGAGTTTCCTACCTTTATGATTAATATCCTAACAAAAAGGTCTGATTTAGATTGAAAATGTCTCAGTGACAAAGTGCATAATATTATGATCAGGGACCGCAACTTTGGTGCCGATGACAGACGTATGACGTTTAGTCCGATATAGGATGTTCTTTTAATAACATTGCAATACCTCAATTCTTTATAATGAAATATTAAGAATTATTTGCATAAAAAATAATGTTCACATTAAAAAACGATGCAAGTATTATTTTTATTCGTTTTTTTACAGTAATGTAATTGTAACAAAAAATATTATTCTTCGTGTAAATAAAACAACATATTAACGGCCTTCCGTCAGGGCAAAATAGTTCTTGAACCTCTCGCCAATTACCAAAATTAGCGTCGCACTGGTCATAATTCCTATAACCGCACCTGGAGCAAATGTTGTTGACGATCAACCATTCTTCATCTAAATTAATTTCTTTTGATGGAAATGACGCCAATGACTTTAAAAATAGCTCTTTCCGCAAAACTTCTGGCAATCCAAGATTCCGAACCCATCCTCGAAAATTTAACATCTAAAACAATAAGTGTCAAGAAATAAAATTAACAATATCGGTATAATAAGTATTATAATATGGGGCCCGTGCTTTTCATTCTGATGACACCAATTTGACATCACGCTGCAACTATATCATCTCAAATTTGGTAACAAATGATAGGCGGTGAAAAACTTACTTTATCATCAAAATCGTATTCATTATTTTCATCTAAGTAAGAATTAAGATTTCTACTTAATATTCTAGCAATGCACTCCATTGTAAGTTCTCGTAATGACTTGGGAATCGAATTACTTCCACCCATATTTTACGTCCTTAACGACAATATCTACCAAAACTTCAGAAAAGTGACAATTAATATGGTATGTATTTTTTTTGTATAGATTAAAGATTGTTCTCTTAACTGCCAGTTAGGAGAAAAATCACCATATAGTCCACATATAACCCTAATACCACAGCGTAGCGGGAAGCTTCATACAAAATACGCGACCAACCCGGTAGGGTCAGGGTTGTCAAAAAAAATATCGTCCGTGGTAAACAAGTACACGCCCAGTCTGATGATAAATGGTCACCGTAGCCTATGGACGCTTGCACATACAGCGTTTATATGAGTTTAATAAGCACAACGTACCAGTCTGATATCCTTTAGTTATTATACTTCGATTCAAAATTTATAATCAAAATCTGTTCCAAACTACTAGGAGTCATGTTACATCGCGTGCTAGTAAAAATCCACTTCAATATTGAGAAAGATCTTTCTACCTCTACGGACGTAATAGGAGCATATTTGAATAAACGCCACAAGTTCATTTTTTCTGAGGGTTCATAGAGACTAATTTCCCTGTGGTTGTTCAGATCAGCCATATTTTCCATAATCTGTAATCCACTATTTTTTTTAATAGTGTTCTATGTTTTCTGTATATGTTTTTTCCCTTTTCATGTAGCATAATCTTAGATAATTTTGCGGTAACAGTTTTAACCACACGCAACGACTGTTATAAATAAAATAGCTTGATTGAACTTAGTTTGAACTTTAATATTTAAAATTAAATTTAGTAAGAACGCGCCCATAGTTGATGCGGCGCTGGCAAAGGTTTGTGAAAATAGTATATTATTTTGTTGTGTTTAAAAACTAACGCATAGTCAAGCAGAAACGTTCGCAAAGGTCAACTAAGTGGTCTCTTTTTTACTTCAGCGTAGTCAGAAAAAAGTATCCTATGTGCTAACTGGGATCATAATCTACAAATAGGCCCAGTTTTATGGAAATCGACCTGATAGTTTTGCGAGATTCGCGAACAAACAAACAGACAAGCAGGCAATCAGACAAACATTCTCAAATCTATTAACTAACAAGTTTTTAACAATTATTTACGTTTTATTACTTATTTTTAATATGTAGTTGTTATGCTGGATACAAAGAGCTATATAAAAAATAATTCAACCTAATTGATGCTATGGAAGCAAACGATAAACGAACCCCCTTTTTATATTTTTATGGAAAACCAACCGACTCGAATCACTTTGATAAGGTTTTTTTTTACTTAAGTAAAACAGATTACAACAAAATGATGTTTTGTACGTTGTCTTTCGTTTATTTTTAGTTTAGTCATGGTCATGATTATCTTTAAAAATAAACAATAAGGAGGTTATCAGAAAGTACTTGATTCAATTAACTATGTTGTAAGATCAAACAGAGAAACATTTCAGGAAAAAACCTGCATGCCTCTTTGTCGAAGACTAGCTTTAATGTGCAGTAACAACATATTTATACATCCTTGTTACAATTAATAACTGGCCAAGAGCATGTCGCACCATGCTCAGTGTAGGGATCCATAGCCGTAACTATAAGGTAAAAAATACGATGTAAAAAAAGTACAACAACAAAAGAGCGTATCTTCATACGTCCTTTTGTTGAGAAGCGCTGTTTATCGGCAATAACTCAAAAACGGTTAATCCGATCTTGTTGAAAATAAATTTCGTTGAAAATATTAATTAAGCGTTACCCTTCGTGATTTTTTTCATATTTTTCGGACACACTGTTTAGAAGATAGAGGGAGGGGGGGGGGGAACACAATTTACACAAATTTCGGAGCGATAATTTCCAAATATATTCACTTAATCAAAAACATTTCTTTGAAACCTTATAGTGTTTTTTAAAGAGCTGTCAAACTATGTACCACACGTTGATATTTGCTGAAATTTATTAGCTTCTGTAACATGTATGGAGTACCCCCCCCCCCCTCCCTTAAAAATATTTATTTTAGTTGTGTAACTAACAAACTAAGTAGCGGCTCATACAAGACACCTATAGGTGTTCCAAATTTCATCAATATCCATCATGTAGTTTTTGAGTAAAAGGCCTGTGACATACGGACAGACGGACATAACGAAACTATAAGGGTTCCGTTTTTGCCAATTTGGCTACGGAACCCTAAAAATGGTAATTTATATGTCAGCACACGTACTACCTACCTTACACAATACCTATAAAAAAATAATTAAAATTATTCATTATGTGATCAATGGAAAAGAAACAAATAATTTCCGTCTTTTAATTATAGCCTTCGCAAAGAACTGCGTTAAAATGCCTGTTTTAGCCTCCCTGGAACACTTATTTTTAAATGTTAAAAAATGAGATAAAACTAAAGGTGTCGTGGCCATTAAGAAACTTTTCAAAGTCCATTGAGAAAATGAACTCTCATTAATTGCTGGGATCATTAAAAAGTGATCTAATTCCTGCAAAACTTTTTTGTAAGTAGAAGAAGATTTTTTGATGCATGCCACGGTACCTCGAAAGAAAAAACGGAACCCTTATAAGATCACTTTGTTGTCCGTCTGTCCGTCTGTCCGTCTGTCTGTCTGTCTGTCTGTCTGTCCGTCTGTCTAGACACTTTATCTCGGGAACGCGTGAAAGTATCGAGTTTAACCCTTTACCGCATACGAAGCTAAAAATGGCATCTAATGTTCATGATTTTTTTTAACTATCGAATATATTTTTATATATTTGGCTAGCTACATAAATATAATGTTTAAAGTGTAAATAAAACGGTATACATTTTTTAAATAACACTATTTGATCATTTCACAATATTATCCGCGATTGATTTTGTCCGACTATAATGAATAATGAACTTGGTAAATCTCATTTCGTTTCAGTGGTAAATCCAGGGTCGTAAAGGAGAAAAGTATTTTCACCCCCATGTTATACAGTGTGTAAGTGTAATACGGGCGAATCTCTTAACGTTGGTTAGTATAGGACAAAGTGAAGGTAATTAGATAACATTTACTTAAAGTTGCAACAGTAATTTTGTCCATACAAAATAATTCAGTCCGCAACGTAATGCAAACACACTCACGTTAAACGCTCGTTGACAGTTACGTTGACATTTTGGTACCGCCGTACCGCAACCATGTTTACAGTATTACCGCTGAGAAATTAAAAAAAAAAAATTATGGGGTCGTAATGAACTGCAACTTAAAAAAACCTTTTACTTCATGATGTATGATGATAATGAATACTATGTCCGATTTAATTTATCGCCCGTATTAGACTTACACGCTGTATACTAGCCATAGACCTAATTAAGACTAAAGTTATCAAATTTTGCAATTTCTTTTAAAAGGCGGTAAGGAACCTCGGCTACGCCTTGGGCTTCTAACAAACACTCGTTTGTAATTCCTTCCTTACCGCCCTAGATACTATGGGAGTTGACCAGTAAAAGATAACAGAAATAACGTTTGGTATGTATTTTTATTCATGTGCTCGGTACTATAGCTTGGCAACTTCGTTGGTGACACTCACCTGTGTGCTTTTTGGTGTAACTACTTACACAATTTACCGCCAACACGAACGGCGACCGACAGAGACTGCCTCCGGAGGCCCCCGTCCGTGTTGGCGTTAACTTGTGTAAGTAGTTACGGCTGCACAGAACAAAAAGCACACAGGTGAGTGTCACCAACGAAGTTGCCAAGCTATAGCGTTACAATACGACTGCCACATTCGCTCTTACCTAGAGCGAGACAGACTGAATTCGAATATATTTGAATACTTGATAGTTCTGTCTCTCAAGACGGTGAGGTTTGTACCATGATATACAAACCTCACAATACACAATTTACTATTTCTAACCCACTGAATTTTTCCGCCCTGAGCACAAGCCCCGAGCGCCCTTAGTGTAAATCCAGCGCTAGGCTTCGCCAACCGCATCTCGGCCCTTGCCCTACACAAATGTTTTGTCTAACTAAACACTTACGTAGGTACCACTAGACACGTGCTATCATTTATGGAATAGGTAGTTATATAAATTAGTGGCTCAGTGAGCTGTAGACCTCACGAGTCTGTCAAGCCCCGAGACTCCCGCGATTTTGAAAAATAATTACAAAAGTGACCCGACCAAAAAAAATTAACCTGCTCAAAAAAAATTCATGAGAATCTCTTGATAAATGCGATCTGTAGAGGAGAACAGGCAGACATATGAAATCATTTTGGTCCTAATTGAAACGGAGAACTTCGCTCGCTTCGCTCAATCTGTCAAAAAGTCTTTCAAAACCCATTCAGTCTATATGCATGAGTAAGATATGGATTAAATGTGCGTTAAAGAGCAGTTAATATTTTACTAACACAACTAATTGTTATTGTAAACACAGCAAGGCACAAGTCTAAAAATATGTAGGTACATAAGTTTCAATATGTATACATATTTTTAAACGTAACTGTAATTTAAAACCAATCTTAATCTGAACGGCCCTCCACTTCGTGATGTTTCAATATGCGAAATTAAATATCTATAGGTACACTTGTGTGTTCGCTGACCAGCCGATGACTGAATCACTGAATGTCCAAAGCCGAAAACTAGTTTGCGTGTAGTGTAGATACACTTACTTAAGATGTGAGCATAAACCATCACATAAACACGTTGGAGGAGCGTTCAGTTTTAGATTGCTTTTACTGTACACATTTTCTTATGGTGTATGTACTGTGTAGATGCGCAACTCTGCTTAGGGCCGAAGCGAAGAACTCGTCTCCGACTGAGTCAGATTCAGTGTTGATCTCGCCCGCGCAGTGGCCACACGGAGCCGCCCGCCTGTTGCGTTAACTTTATCTAATCAAACTACACAACTCGACTTAGCTATTTTGACTTTTTTTCAATCAGTGGAAGTCTTTTATAAGGTAATTTCATTATGATTTTGCGTGTTGGTTGTGTTCGCAAGTTTTTCTTGAAGTTTGTTTACCTACTAACTTTTTTATTACGCTAATTACTTTCCTCGTTCTTACAGTTAGGTGATTTATAAACAATAATAGTATAGCTTTGCGATTATTTTAATTACGGTTTTTTTCTTATACAGGGTTAAGGGTTTTATGTATTCTTACCCGACTGCGGCGAAGCCCAAAGGAGGGTTATGTGTTTGACCTGTATGTATGTATGTCCGTTCCTGTGTCCGCTCGTAACTACTCAACGGCACATCCGATTTTGATAAATGATACATCATTAGATTCGTCTTGATGGTGCGAGTGTCACTGGGTATGAAGTTCGTTAAAATAAACAAAATGGCGGATTTTATGCAGTTTCAAAGCGCACCGCGGTCGGGTTTTTTGTAGTAAAAATGTGGTTATTATAAAAACTTTTTTTCCGTGTCGATATTTTTTCCTTATGTTAATACCTACTAATGAATAAATATAGTCGATTAATTACTCCGAATATTCATATTTCAATACTTTTTACTATGTGAAAGCGATATCATTATTATAATTGAAACAATAAGCATGTAAACCCAAATATGCCAATGTCATCCTGCCCGCCATGCTAACCAAAGTCCAGCAATGCCTTGCATACCTATATATAAATGAAGGTTTAATTTATACATTTTTTTACATAGAACTAACTCTTTTGAATGAATCGTATCTTTTTGAACGAGAAAGTTGTATATTTGTTAGAAACCCGTGTTTCCAGGTGGCAAACGTTTTTTTTATGATTTTCGGAATACATAAATAGAGCGCTTCTTTCTATCGTGATCTTATAAACTGTCAACATCCGGGAATAACTAAGAGTTCGGTCGTCAAGAGACTATTTGACTAAAGAACAAAAAATTAAAATCATTTATTTCTGCAAGTAGCATCAAGGGCTCTTTTACATGTCTGATTCTATTCTTTTCTTTTGGCGCTTCGGGTAATGAGAAGAAGCGCCGCAAGAAACGCACCAGTTTCTCTTTTCAAAAATATTAAGTACACGAGAATTCATTAATAGGTCGCCGCCAACTAGCTTAATTAGCCATTTAGTTAACTGCCTAACCTTTTCATCTAAATTTTAGGTTAGGTTTGTTAGTTAGCTTGTGTCCCTCAGAGTAGAAATAGAAGCCCCGCGTAGCGCGTAGCGGGGCTTCGTCGATCTGCTGGCGGGACATAATTTAGTGAAAATACTAGGCATTAAACCAAATGGCTGATTAAACCAGTTGGCTGCGACAAATACATTACATTAAACTTAAAACTACATTTTTAAAGATGTAAAGGGTCTCTCGGCGTCAAAACAAGGCAATTAAAATAATAGAAAATAGTATTAGTAAAATTAATGGAGATGTAGAGTCTCCGTTGTCAAAATATTATGTTTTGGAGGTTTAAAGGATCTCCAAACGTCAAAATTCAAAATGGGAATGTTTACTAAATATCTTACAGAAATGTGTAAAAATTCCGCGCCTCACATAATATAACTTAAAAAATAAATTAAAATTAAATTCATTTTCTCTTCGGAACGTTTTTAAATGTTTCTCAACAGTTCTTGATTATTCTCACTGTCAAAGCACTCAAGACTATCCAAGTAACAACTGTGCTGAGAATCGGCTCTGAATCTAAACGGGCAAGGCGAACACAAAGCTTGAAAGAGCACCCATGCTTTTTAGAGTTTCATCAATTTCAAAACCTTAACTCTCGTTAACTATCACACTTACAGTAAAAATGAATAGAACCTATTATACAGCGTGTAAGTCTAATACGGGCGAACAATTAAACCAGATATAGCGTTTAGTAGTGTTATCATTAATTAATATGATATTTTAAATTACACTTAATAGTGACCTCGTAATTAATTTTTGAAAAAAATTACCGAGCAGCAATGTACCTCTATCAATGTCATACATGCTTGTTATGACATTGCGAGATACGAGCTTTTTTAAAGTAACTGTCAACTAGCGTGGTCAACTTAAATGTGTTGCGTTACATTGCGGCCCGAATTATTTTTTATGGTAAATATTTTCATTGTGGTTTTAAGCAATAGTTATCTAAATATGCTTCTTAGGTCCTATGCTGACCACCGTTTCAATATTCGCCCGTATTAGATTTACAGGCTATATAGCAAATTTAATGTAGTTAATTTGTAATAGTCAAAGATACGTTACTGTCAAAAAATGCATAGTTAGAGCAGGAATTTAAAAAACTTCAAAAATAGCGTACTTTTGCCCGTGTTGCTCAGCTAGCACAACTTTTTAGAACGTGCAAAATCAGATTCACACTACCCTAACTGGTCCAAACAACATGCCAAAAAATCAAAATTACATCATGCTTTGCGATTTTAGCATTTTAACGCGTCAATTTCCACGGGCCTAACTGTAAATTGTTTACGGTTATGTAGGTACTAAGCGACCTTATATTGAAATGTGATATGAGTGTTCAATCACAGATTATCTATCTAATACTTCTTCGGTTCAATAGTACATTACCGCAGAGGCCGGGAAGTAAGGGGTTGCCGGTCGAGTATATAATATATAGTGTAATGTATAGTGATAGCCGAGCGAAAGCGAGGCCAGATAGTTACGAGGCTGGCAACCCCTTTTCACGCTGAGGAATTTATAGTGCTTTTCTCAAATATACATTGAAATGATTTAAAAAGACCCCTAATAATCTAACTTTATTTTCTAGAGACACTAAAAGCAAAGTAGACAAAAAATAGAATTTCAGAATGAAAAAATCAATTTACTTTCCAAAAACTGTTTCAGTACACATTTTTGCCGGGAATTTTTAGATTAAATATTTTAAATGTGTATTCCTGTAGTTAAATTGGCAATTTAAAATTACTGGAAATTGTTCATAATATTGTGTGTGTTATTTGTTATGTTCATGTCGATTTTATATAAATAAAACTGCAAGATATAGCAAACATCGTTTATTGTTTTTCTTTTAATGGCTGAACGCAGGCCTAGGTCGGCAATGTTGTATGAAATTCCATTAAATGTCAAGCCGCACCGGAAATGAGGTACTTCGCGGCCTATTATAAGGCACGTAATGTCATCATTTCATTGCATGTTTGAGAAATAGTACATTACACAACTAGGGTGGTAATACAAAGAAAGGCCGAGATCGCAGGTGTTTGCAGCCCGAGCTGCAAGCGAGGGACGTAAATATGCGATCGAGGGCTTTCTTTATTACCTCCCGTGTTGTGTACATCATTTTATGTCTACACTTGGCCAGAAAGCGGCTTTTTCATTTTCGGTAATAATAAAATCAGATAATACCGCTCATAAAATCAGAATCCATTATGTACATTTGCTGAGATGTTCACTGTAGGCAATTGGGTAATTTTGTCTAGACTCCGGGCGACAAGAGTCCATAATAATAGGACCGGGCGAAAACAACCCTACAATAAGGAACACATCTATCTATGCATATAATACTAGTAAAATCATAGAAAGACTGGATTCGTACCAACATTATAGATTTTTCCTAAAACGTACTAGGGAGTGTTACATTCTATGTATATACGTATGTACAATAAAATCGTAGAAATGTAATATTTGTTCGCGTATCACGCAAAAACTACTGAACCGATTTCTATAAAATTTGGTATACAGGTAGATTATGACTTCAGTTTACACTAGGATATTTTTTATCTGACTTATTTCACCTCCGCAAACGAAGTGTCGGGTGGGGTCTACTAATATGTAATAAAACGTAGGTAAATAAAGAGTTTTCGGATTTTAAGTCAGTTTGTATGTTTGTGCATGCATCACGCAAAAACTACCGGACCGATCCTCATGAAATTTGACGTACTTACATATCAATTATAATCCCGGTTAACACATATGATATTTTTAACTTAAAGATACATTTAACTTATTAAATCTCCTCGAACTCATTAAAGTCGCTAGATAGTACTAGTACTATTATATTACTTGTTCATGTAAATGTTTGTTACAAGGCCGAGGCGAAGCCGAGGGCTTTAATAACACTAGTTTGTAATTCACACAATGTTTTTCACACCTCCTATTCAGAAAACAGTATTTTGCTCCCTCATAAGAGGAATCAAAGTGGTACTTTTCTGTTCAAGGACAACAGGGTATTTTTAGTTTGAACCCACTTAGAATATGCCATACCATAGACAGCTTTATACACACAGAGGGCGGCATAATAAGGAATGGCCCAGATCACAGGTGTTTGCGGTCCGAGCCGCAGGCGAGGGTCATAAATATAATATGGGAGTGGTATTTTCGTCCCGTCCGTAAATAATAATAATATTAATAATCGTTTTAAAAAATAATAATAGACTATAAATGTAATTTTAACATTTCATTTTTAATAATAATGTGTGATGCTCTTTGATTAACTATATATTTCGTTATTTTGGTAGGTAGCGTTTGTATTTGAATTTTCCTCATAGTCGGTGTGAAAAGCAGTATGTGTCACAAGGTAGCAAAATTATTTTCACCACGGGCGTTAACACTTAAATCCCTCACTACGCTCCGGATTCTACTTTAGAATCCCTCGCTACGCTCGGGATTCAATTGTAGAATCCTTCGCTTCGTTCAGGATTCAATGTACGCCCTCGCCGTAAATACATAATTTTGCTCCCTTGTGACACAATCTACTATTTCATCACTCGTGTTATTAAAGCCCTTGGCTTCGCCTCGGGCTTGTAACAAACACTCGTTTGTAATTCCTTCGTTACCGCCCTAGATACACAATGTACGACACCCTTAGAGCCCACGTGGACGGCATTCCAATGCTTCCACATGTCGCAGGCAGGAAACTCCGGCAACAGGTGCAGAAGGCTGTTGGGACTCCCACTCACGCGTTGCATCAGCGAGGCAGTTCTTTTGCGTAAGATCGCACCGAAATCAAACTAGCCGTGTCCGCCTCCGCAAACATAAAGGATGCGCTGCAAAAACGTGGCAGTCCCATCAGCATCCTAAAGCCGTTGTTGTACTGGATGCGCAAGGCATTGAACGTCTTTTTATTGTAATTTGTCCACAGGCTGCCCGTGTAATGACCAACATAGCCCACTAGTATCATAATGTAGGTACTATTATACTTAATTGCACGGTCCATAATTTATTTCTGCTCATTACTAGTTATAAACTTATAACTGAAGATTCGTACATTAATAGCTCACGTAATATATTTACTACACATAAACGCAATATCTTGATTTACTTACGATAAACGCAATAAATAGAATAGATACTTATTGCAGTTATGGCTAGTAACTTACTCGTATTTTCGGACCATCCTTGGCAAAAGTGCATTACCTCATTTTTATAGTATAAATAAATAATACGTGTGTAAAAATAAGCTAAATAATATTATATATATTTTTGGTCAAAATTTCAAGTCGATAGTATGAGCGATATCGAGGTATATGTATAGGTAGAAATATATTATGTCGTTTTAATAAGAATCTATTTAGTTTCATTTGTTCCAGTGTCTGTCTGTAGTCAAACCTTATAGGTAGGTACGTTAAATTGGACCCACTTTCCTGTTTTTGGTTGAACGGAGCTGAATTTTCATGTTTATCTAAATCGGATGACAATGCAATATTATTATACCATGCAGCTGATCTGATGGTGCAACCGGAAGATGCACATAGGATCATCTAAAATAAATAAGATAAACTCACCGTGTATGCGTTCATTTGATTGGCTTTGTGATGCAGTTTGCGAGTATACAAAGCCTGAGTAGTCCGGGCTGGTTCCAAGTCGGGTTTTGAATGGTGAAATATAAAAAAGTTTAAGAATCCATTTAAACAGCATCAAATTTGGTTACAATTTGCGTTGAAAAAACCATCCGACTCATTTTTTCATTTATATGAAGCATTTCGGCACGTTTTTGGGAAAGTCTATAAATGTGATTTTAACATTGTAGTACCTCGGTGAGTTTTTATGATATTGAAGTGTTTTTTTTTACTTGTATTTCTATTATTAAGAGGTCTTTCTAACATATCACAGAAGAAAGTTGTCAAGGAAGCAATTTATACCTTAATACATTGAGCTTGCGCGAAACAACCTAAGAAGTCCCAACAAAGCCAGCAAAACATGTAATCTGTCGTTATGGTCAGCGTTATCTATTAGCATCATTCGGGAGTGAAGCTTTAATTAATATTTCTTTGTCTTTTTGAGAATGTTTATGTTGTTTGGCGCAGACACATTGTATTAAGCTATTCGCTAGGTGCAAAGTACTAGGTGGGGGTAACATAATCTATCGCAGCGCGCGTCATGGGCAAAAAAGGAACTTTTAGCAGACCAGCTGTCACTTTTTAGTAGCGAAATTTACGTTTTTAGTTGGTAAAGTGCCTTGCAGCAAAAGCCACAAAACACAAAAAAAAAAGAAAAAAGTCCGCGGTATTTGTAACAGCTAGTTGGCGCTGTCATCGCGCACCCAGCGAATAAAATGAAACACATTTTTCTACCAAAATTCACGCTGTTAACATGTATTCTTAACTCTGTATGTTTGTATGGAATTGGTTCATCTAAAATATATCGGCATAAGTCGATAAATTTTAGATAAACCAAGTGTTTTCGAAGCGGTGTTCAAGTTTCAAATGGAGTTACATGTTGATTTGTCTAAACGCCCATGGGAGGTCGGCCTGCTCGGAATTGCTCAGACTCGACGCGGCAGGTCACGACAACTCTTTCCAATTTAATTTACTCTTTCGGTGCTCTTTTGGATCTATACATAAAATAAAACATAGCAAAACTATGTTCCTGCGTGCATCACGCAAAAAGAACCGCACCAACTTCCATGAAATTCTATTTAAAGGCGATTATGGCCCGATTAGCACGTAGGACACTTTTTAGGGTTCCGTAGCCAAAATGGCTAAAAAGGAACCCTTATAGTTTCGTCATGTCCGTCCGTCCGTCCGTCCGTCCGTCCGTCCGTATGTCACAGGCATTTTACTCAAAAACTATAAGACGTATACGGGCTTTTTTATTTAAAGTGCGTTCTTACTTTATACATTATGTAGTCATATTACTTTCTGACAGTTAGCAGGTCGTCACAGAACTGACGATTAGTGTCAAACTCCATACATTTCGTCACGGACTGACAGGTTAGACGGTATTTGAACATAGCTTAAGTTTCGCCTAACCGTAGATTTTAAAATAAAAATGCCCAATACTGATGAAATTTGGAATAAAGATGTCTTGTAGATGCCGCTACTAAGTTTGGTAGTTAAATAATAAAAATAAAAAATCTAGGGGGGCACTCCATACATGTAACAGACTCTAAAAAATTTTTTTTTCAGCAAACAACGTGAGGTACATAATTCGATAGTTCTTTTAAAAACATTACTTTTTTTTGATTAAGTGAATACTTTCGGAAATAATCGCTCCGAAAGTTGCATAAATTGTGTCCCCCCCATTTAACTTTTAAACCGTAAATCCAAAAAATATGCTCTCCGCGGACGAACTCACGAGCGGAACCACTATAGAAAAAACCGACAGCAAGAAAATGTACCTACCTATCTATTGGCCTTTTATTTATTTTAAGATAAGTTGCTGTCGAGGGACCTCTTGTTTTAGTACTGGTTGGTGGTTTTATAATAGATTCACCGGGGTTTTTTATAGTATTTTATGCAACAGTTGTATAAGTAGGGTCAAAATACGCGAATGGCGTGAGTTGCGATACGAGCCGCCGCGGAGGCGAGTATCACAAATAGAGACGCCATGAGCGTTTTTTGACTGGGTTATACATATACACCGTTGCATACCTACAATACTTTTTCTACGACTAGGTTTTAAAATATAAAATACAAAATTAAACATGGTGCGCAAACAAGGCAAATATGACATATATGTCAGCAAAAACAGAACAGAAGGAACGGAATTACAATTAGCAGTGGTGCGCACCAGAAAAGATCTTTTATATCGCGTAGTGTAGGAAAATCGACTACGATTTCGAAATAAAACTATTTTCAAATATCTACATCGCTGCTATATAAAAGAAGGTCATCGTATGCTTCCACGGCATCAATTATGCTTGAAATGTGTATTTTATAGCTCGATACATTTTGTTTGTGAAACGACATGAGAATTGTCTAAAAGCCAAAAAAGTATATATTTTTAGCAAAAAAACCTTCGCTTTTTAGGGTTTCGTACCAAAATGGTAAAAAAGGAACCCTTATGGTGCGACTCTGTCTGTCTGTCTGTCTGTCTGTCTGTCTGTCCGTCTGTCACAGCCAGATATCTCAGGAACTACTGATGCTATCGATTTGAAATTTGGAATACTGTTAAAAGTAGCTAACCCGAGCTTATTGGACATAAAAAATATCTTGTACCTTTTTTACTTTTTTTTTAAAAGGCTCCGTAATGGGACTTTTAAAATTGAAAGTAGGGCTATTGTATTGAGCGGGGTATCAAATGAAAGGGCTTAATTTGTAGATTAAAACAAATATAATAATACTTTTTTAGAAATTTACAAAAACTTAAAATCCCTAGCGACGAGTAGCAAAACTAAGCGATGCCCTGTTTCACGCTAGGGGATTTCCAGGCAAAAACTAGATGGCGCTAAAACACTAAACATTTAACGATGTTATAATTGAACATAGAAACATAGTATAGTAACAATTAGTTCGTAAACAGCTAATAAAAAATAAATTCTAACATTTAAATACTGTGTCACGTTTGCAAAGTTGAATAATTGTAAATAATTATTTTACCAAGCTTATACATAGGTGGCGTTGTGAATTCGGGGAACGGAGAATGACAGTCCTCTTGATTTAATGGTCCTTGCTATTACATAGAATCATTATTCATTACTCGTCATGTTCTAAGCATTACAGGAAAAATATAATTGTTTTCCTAACTTGCACTGTTTTTTACAAATTTGCAAAAATCATAACATATACTTATTTGCTCCTACTAAACTAATCAACATACAGTTTTTCTTGTACTATTCTCGTATCTACTTATGAGTTTGTTCGGAACCCTCGGTGCGCGAGTCCGACTCGCACTTGACCGTTTTTTTCTAATAACGTTACCAGTAAATGAAAATCGAGTATTTGAATTCATCCAGCAACATATTTTTTCCCTATCGGCAGAATTACTGACTATCGAAAAGGAATGAGAATAGTTGGTCACTTTTGAACTGAAAGAATTCAGGATATGGAATCTGGTTCCTGAAATATTTATACATAATTGTCAGGTTCTTCAGTCGAAAATACAGCGGATAGCCGTTTTCCATTGCCTTTAGGATATTTAAATGCACCTACCAGAAATGTAGCCATCTAATAAATATTATATTTATGTATTCACTGCACGTTTCCAAACTAATAATATTACTTATTTATTATTTATTTGCAAAGCCCTGTCAGTTAAAGGTCAAACACATAGAGTATACGCTCTGAAGCAATATTAATAGTAGTTCTTGGAGATACAAATAGTGCCAGTAGGTCGGCAACTTTATGTACGTTAGGGCCTTATCACACACGCGTGTTTTCATACAGATTTCGAACGCAGCGAGCTCGCCGCGAGCTGCCGCGACCAGTTTTGTATGAAAACACGCTGGCAAATCGCCAGTGTGATAAGGCCCTTAAGCTTAGAGCAAAGATTTACATTAAAGATTTTTCCAAATAAGTATATGCGACGTAATATTGTCTTCAGTTCCCGTGATTATCACTCATTGTAATAAAACAACTTTTTCTACTCCTGTACTGTTAACTGTCTTTTACTTGGTCACGAACACTAATATAAGAACATACATAATATGAGTTCAGAGAAGTCTATACTCTATTCCCCATAACAGCACTAGTGTCGTTATAGTCACTTTACGTTATTGCTAGCATCCACAGACTTCTAAATCTAGGTTAAACTTAGGTCAAGGATTAAGCGCTCAATTCTAACTTCACGATAAAAATTCACAACTACCAACTTAACAAACAATTAAATTCCTACGATTCATAAGAAAAACAAAACATTCCGAATTAAATTAATTGATGCCAACATAAAAAAAAGTATTTTAATTATCGTCACATCGTGTCACCAGCCATATCAAAAAAAAATTTACCATAGACACAACTGTCATGCCGGCTGTACACACTCGGAGAGACCGGACGAGATACGCGTGACGTCCATGTATTTTATATTTTAACCTAGTCGTACAAAAAGTATTGTATGCAACGTTGTATAATTAAGTCAAAAAACGCTAATTGCGTCTCTATTTGCGATAACGCTAAATGCGCAACTCACGCAATTCGCATTTTTTGAACCTTCTTATACAACTGTTGCATAAAATACTATAAACGGATTAAATCGCGTATATTATGTGACGTGTTAAAAATAAGTAATAAAACGTAAGTAAATATTTTGTTGGCATATTTGTCTGTTTATTTGTATTTTTGTGTGCGCATCACGCATAAACTATCTGACCAAGGCAAGCCAACGTTTTTGTTATTTACTATCGAAACCAGAAAAAAAATGGGTATCATTTAATCGATCAGCAAAATATTCATATTTTGGTCAGCAGAAATATGTATTTGGTCAGCCAAAATAGCTAGTTGGCAAGCAACTTATGGTAAGCAAACATTTATAAACCAGGCTGCAATTAATGATATACTGATCTGCTCTAAATTATTTTGGTCAGCAAATTAAATATTTGAGCTGCATTAAGCGATCTACGGTAAATCAAATTTTGGTAAGCAATCAGTAGGTAAGCAAAATATTTCATTTTGTTCATCAAAAAAAAGGGGGCAATAAAACCTAACTGGGCGCAACTATTCTGCCGCCAATCGTGTGCGCATTTTGTCATTCGGTAATTGTCAGCTGTCAAGTAGCAGGTGTCACTGTGATATATACAGGGTGTCACTGTGATATATACAGGGTGTCACTGTGATAGATACAGAGTGATACTGTGATATATACAGGGTGTCACTGTGATAGATACAGGACAGGATGTCACTGTGATATATACAGGGTGTCACTGTGATATATACATAGTGTCACTGTGTTATATACAGGGTGTCACTGTAATGTATACAGGGTGTCACTGTGATGGGCTCATATAAAATTGGTATTTCGATTTTTTATACATCTCATAATGTTTAGAGGTTATATTATTTATTCACAACGTGTATCGTTTAGGGTCAGCAAAAAAAATAACCCTAACCTACCTATTTTTGAGAGCCGTTTCGTTTTTAGGGTCATCAAAAAGAAAATAACCCTAACCTACCTATTTTTGGGAGCCGTTTCGTTTTTAGGGTCATCAAAAAAATAACCCTAACCTACCTATTTTTGGGAGCCGTTTCGTTTTAGGGTCATCAAAAAAAAAATAACCCTAACCTACCTATTTTTGGGAGCTGTTTCGTTTTTAGAGTGACACCCTGTATACATTACAGTGACACCCTGTATATAACACAGTGACACCCTGTATATATCACAGTGACATCCTGTATCTATCACAGTGACACCCTGTATATAACATAGTGACACCCTGTATATATCACAGTGACACCCTGTATATTTCAATTAAACTGCTTACATACATGTTTTCTCTGCTGACAGTGACATCCTGTATCTATCACAGTGACACCCTGTATATAACACAATGGCACCCTGTATATATCACAATGACATTCTGTATATATCACAGTAACATCCTGTATACATTACAGTGACACCCTGTATACATATAACACAGTGACACCCTGTATATATCACAGTGACATCCTGTATCTATCACAGTGACACCCTGTATACATTACAGTGACACCCTGTATATAGCACAGTGACACCCTGTATATATCACAGTGACATCCTGTATCTATCACAGTGACACCCTGTATATAACACAGTGACACCCTGTATATATCACAGTGATACCCAGTATATATCACAGTGACACCCTGTATATCTCAATTAAACTCTCTGCTGACCAATTGTAAAATCTTGCTACCCAAGTAATTATTTTGCAGCTCGACTGTTTATTAGGCAGCCAAATGATAAAAAAAGCAGATTAATATTGGTTAAAATGTTAACCGTTTTTAAACTGTTTGCTGAACAAGAGTTGCCGCCCGATTTTATTTATTGCGAGCCAAATATTTGTATGCTGCCCAAATGATTTAACTGCTTATTTTTTTTTGCGGATCAATTTTAATAACGGCTGACCAAAAATTTACTTTCCAAAAAAAATCGTGGACTCCCATTTTTCTCTTGCAACTTGTGAACCAGCATTGTTTTTTCCACGCTAACGTAGACTTCCGTCGAGTTTCCCTTGGACCCCTGGGGGCCACTATACTACTTTAACTACCTACTTAAACTGTGCCTCAAGTACGTAGACTTTAACGGCACTAATATAAAGTACAACAAAACCAACAAGGAAAATAAAAGCAGTGAAACGTAGTTAACTCTTGAACACGAATAGTTCGACGTATAAGAATCTATAATGGAATATTTTAAGATCATATCTGAGGTTGCATGTCAATTACCGCCTTATTGTAGTAATATTACATATTATTCCCATCCTGACATACGTAGGTAAAGGCAAGGTAAAAGTTGAGGTGATTATCTATAAATACAAATGTATACCTAATAGCTATGGTGGTAGAACTCAATTTTTACTTACAGGTCGTTACAGAGAATTATCTTATCGAGAGTTTCATGAACAGTTAATTACACTCACGGACAATGAATTCGGGTCATTTTCTACATAATTGTTCATAGAAAATTACCCGAATTCATTGTCCGTGAATGTATATGTGGTCAGACCCTTTATCTAAAGTGGCATCGGCGAAGTTTATAATAATTAACTCTCATAGAACCAATATATAACTCTCGATTAAAAATTCTTTGAACTGTCCCAAGTGCGAGCCCACGTCCCGTCGCAATATTGCAATATTAATTAATGACATAAACAGCAATCATTTCAAATTTATAATAATTTAGTAATCCGCCTGCAGCAACTGTAGGAGGCTTTACCTGAGGCAAATAAACTTACACTATATTTTACCTGCTATACATGTACTATACATATACTCGGGCAGGACAAAGCGAGTATTTCGCTAACCAAAGATTACTTAGATAGGGATCAGACCGTTTAGGTCAACACTTTTCTTATCTGATCCAAGCATAATCGAGATCTTTGCTTTGGAATGTACGCGAAATCAGTGCAGGAACCTATTAGGTCAGTTGGCAGTGGATGAATATTCGAGCGTTTTACAAGGTTGTTGACACCTATTTTCATTAAAAATGTTTCTCTGTTGTTTTTGTAAACATCCCTTCAATTGGAAGGTGTATTCTTACCAACAAAGAAATAATTTTCCCAATCGATCCGGCCCTGATCGAGTACCTAATCGGGGAACATAAAAATAAAATGTTCACATCTCCTATTCAGGAAAAAGAACTTTGCTCCCTCATAAGAGGGATCAAAGTGGTACTTTTCTGTTCAAGGACAACTGTATAACTATCAAAACGGCTCATCGATACCTCTGGCGATCAAAGGACTGGCAGCTTCCTCGTCCAGCGCATTAGTAGCAGCCATAGAGCGAAGAAATGCAGCCAGCATCTTTGGCACTATGCTAATATTACCCTACAGGTAGTTATCGCCGTAAACATTTTGACCCTTGGTAAAACAATCTACCATTACCAAATTAA
The DNA here is from genome assembly GCA_947034925.1 of Eudemis profundana. Lineage (NCBI taxonomy): Eukaryota > Metazoa > Arthropoda > Insecta > Lepidoptera > Tortricidae > Eudemis > Eudemis profundana. The sequence goes on from OX344794.1 coordinate 38,704,736, forward strand.
CCCAACGATAAAAACGGACACCTGTTGTAGTACCGCGTTGTTGAGTTAAGATATTTCACTTAGAAGTTTCCACTTTGCAGTCAAGGGAAAATGTACCGTCCTAGCGACAAGCCCGCCTCTGACGCTTTCCATTTTTCAATATAAACTCTGCGGCGTGATTTACGATGGCTGTCATAGGTTTTTATTATCATCATCTTCAGATCTGGCACTTCGTATATACACAGCTGTGTATACCTAGTAATTGTGGTGTCAGTAGTAGCGAGTAAACAAAAGCGGCGTATCGTGACCACCCAACCAAAAACCACAAACAATCAAACCGGACTATTGTTTGCTTTGAGCTAAAAGTAGGTCCTTGGCTAATACGAATACAGATATACACTTTTCGGGGCGTCAAAATGACGCTTTGAAGTCAAAATTCTTGTTTACTACTAACACGAGCAAGCCGTTTCACGGATTGCTTATGACGATTGTAAAATTTCAGCGCGGTTCTGTTAAAATTTCGTGTAAGTTATCGGTTTCTATCTTGTCATTCATCAATTCCTCGTGGCTGTGGATCATAACTGAATGCATTGCCATCCACGCAGTTTGATTCTTCGTCGTTTGGACCACCTGAAATATACCGCACTTAGCTGCCCTCATGATCACCAGCAACGTACTGGGATTATTCCTCTTGTGTGTTTGTCCTCCTGAGATCCATGAATAAGAATAACTAATGATTTTTTTGCTAACTTTAAAGTCAAGCAATATATAATATCTATAAGATAGATCCTTCTTCATTTTCTATAATGTGATCTGACACATTTACCTCAATTAATTGATCATGCTGTAATGTTGTCTCCCGCTAACGCCAACACAATAAATGGAACCGTCTTTTGTTAATATAAGATACTTTTTCCTTCGGCATATTTGGGTCATCCGATTTCCTAGTAATGAGCCGTGTCGATACCCTTTTACGTCTTCAATAAGACGTTTATGTAAAAGGTGTGGTGTGGGTTAGTCTTCCATAACAGACATAATGAATTAACGCGTGAAGGCACCATTATATTTAACAGAGTGGCTGTAAAACTTTCATTACATGAGAATAACAAATACAACGCGCATACTGACGCATTTTATTAGCCTGGATCGCCATAACCCGTATCTCTGGAGTGAATCAGTCGGTTGGAACCACCTGTTCAGTAAAATAAAACATTTAACCGTCATCGAGAAGCAGTTCATCAAACGGTTGAACTAAAATTTATCCCTGACCACTCGCTAGCTTGCTCTTTTCGGTTCAACACTATCACTATAGGAATAAGTGCTTTGACAGGACACAACTACCTACAGTTACTGAATAGCGAGTGGCTAGATAAATAATTATATCACGGATCTAGCTAACCATCTTACTGCAGCTCATATCTATAGCTGATAAGCTTTTTGACAGCTAAACACAAACATATAATATCATCATATACAAAAAAGACAGTTACCATGAGTAAGGTACTGACAGACATCGTACAGCTTATAAAACTCAATAAAACTGCAGATAGCTGAATAGTTGAATCACGTCTTTAAGGAACGTACAGGTGCATTAAGAAAGGATTTTTCGAACTTAAATGAAATCGCACTATACATCTAAGTGTAGGTACACCGTTGTTCTCATGCTGAGCACGTTTCTGGAAATATGCACTTTGTTTCTTATTTATTTTTTTGGCATCAGGTAAAACAAGACTTGAAGATGTGCTATCTTATTATGTATTCATTTTGGGTTGAGAGATTTTAGAAAATATGGAATGTTTTCAATAGAGAGAGAAACCGTAGAGAAAATAGCCTAACTCTGTGAGCATTTCAAACGTCTAAGGCCTCTTAATGTGTCAAACATTATTAGTATGTAGCTCGACTTGAAAAGCACAGTTTCTAACTTCTCTTATTCTTTATATCTCTTACATTTGGTAATTATGTATCATAGTAACGGATCCCCAGAAGAACCAAAATAACAGACATAGCTTGCTGGATTCCACGGTGGAAGTGGCAGTGGGCAGGCCATACTCGTATAGCCTGGAGAACGGATAACCTTCAGGGTAGTATAAAAGTCCTGGCATGGCGACTATGCATTGCGAAGCAAGCACAGCGTAGGACGGCCCCAAACTTGGTGGACGGACGACCTTGTGAGAGTAGCGGCGAGTCAGCAAAAGCGATCTGCACATGACCACTCTCTCTGGCGATCTATGGGCTAAGCTATGTCCAGCAATATACGACCGTGGCTGATAGATAGTTAGATAGAAGTAACGGATGTTGCTTTGTTTTCTTTTTAATTATTTTGATACTAAATTAATAGCCAAATTCGGTACCTGCCTCTTTGTTTACCACTTATTTCATGCTCTTTTCAAGTTCTATAATATATTTGTTTACACGTTATCGTCTCGTGTGTTTAGTATAGGTAGCCGCCTGCAGTTGCCATTACTTACTATCCGCCTCGATTCCATTATGAAATTAAAAAAGCCGCGCGAAATGGCGAAGTGACGTGAGGACATTAACTAGGTACCTACTTCTTTAAAAGCTAAAGTTAATAAGTTAACACTAATATCTGAAGTTCCACCCGAAAAACTACTCGAGCCTGTTACTACAAGTAAATGTTCATTTCTATTTCGAGTTCACTTTTGTTTCATCGTGTCTTCAGATGTGTTGCTTTAAAGGACAGAATGTTACAATTATTTAATGAGATAAAATGCAATTACGATAGAGAAATAATGCAAATATCTAAATAAAACACTAATAAAATGCGCTAAAATATTGATAAGCGCCTGAATAAAAAAAACTCTATAAAGTAAAAAATAATAGGTACCTGCCCATCTATTGGCCTTTTATGTTTTAAGATAAGTTGCTGTCGAGGGGTCTTCTTAGAGTTTTTTTTACTTGGGAATTTTTAATTTAAGTTTTATTTTATATCAAGCTTTTTAAATGTTGTTTTTGTACAAAAAATCCATTTTATGCCGAAAATGCCTTTCATCATTTTGAAAAGAAGCTGATACTCTTCAAACTGCTGGTCAATTTTTACTAAACATAGCTAAGAACACCTGCAAGGAAACCTGCTTTCACATACAATAACCGCATCGAAATCGGTCCATCCGTTCGAGAGCTATGATGCCACAGACAGACACGCCGACAGACAAACAGACAGACATTGGCGGCAAACTTATAACACCCCTTTAGCATCGGGGGTTTAAAAAGTGAAGCAGACCGATTAACCTTCAATGAAGAGATTCTGTTATCTTAAATGAAACAAAGACGAGCTGTTACTCTGAACTAAAGAAAAATTAAAATAAACTGCGCTACAAAAAATATCAAAAACGTAATTAGTAAAGTTCACTAACATTTTTATTATAATCGAAAACTACTAGTCTAATAAAAACATTGATACAGGTGCTTTAATTATTTAAAAAAACATTATTGCGTACTTTTCCAATAAAGAGATTCTGTTATCTTAAATGAAACAAAGGCGAGCTGTTACTCTGAACTAAAGAAAAATTAAAATAAACTGCGCTACAAAAAATATCAAAAACGTAATTACTAATTAGTAAAGTTCACTAACATTTTTATTATAATCGAAAACTACTAGTTTAATAAAAACATTGATACAGGTGCTTTAATTATTTAAAAAAACATTATTGCGTACTTTTTCGTCGTTCTGCCTCAGAATTTTTAATTTTTTAGATGTTATTCGGAGCAGCCACGAACCCAAAATATCGAAGATCATCAAAATCGGTCCACCCGTCCTCGGGTTATAAATGGTGTAGCTAGCATGACTTTGTTATATAAGGTTGTCGGAACAACATGCAATAGTTTTAGGTTAGTCAAACGAACACAAACAAAACGTGATAACGAATTACCTTTATCTCTAGTTACAGATGTCATCGCCGGCGTGAACACTTTGTCGTTCCCGAATTGGACGAAACACAACAATGTGAATATTACAAAACTGGAGATGCAAAGTCCAAACCGAACCGTCGACAGCAATGATCCCAAACTACGATGGTTAAGAAAACTAATTGACGAGTGCTATTTCGGAAATGTCAACCACAGTACAATATATTGGGCGCCTCCGGAAAGTGACCAAGGTTAGTGATACCATTTTTTATATTGAAACAGATTATTTGAATACATCATGCTCCCGCTAAGTATGTTACTCAGCGGAGTACTTGCTAAAAGTATCATTGTACTTACTACAGGGTGAATTTTAAATCGTGAATCGTAATATTTTTTTTGTAGTATACATAGTTAACAATAACTTACAATGCTTTTAAACCTAAATTAAGTATGTTTTTATTTTGTCCACTTTTTTTGATTTATCCTAATTTTTAAAATCTCGTGGTCACCCTACATTCATGTTTCGTACTTGTCATGAAAATTTCAACATTAGATATCCAACCTGCTAATATTGAAGTTGGCTGGATAGAATTTTGGCACGTATTGTCAATAATGTCAAAATCGTCGACATTGTCAACATAAGTACCTATTTAAATCGTATTTACTCATAAAATAATTCAGTTTTGTAACGATTAATGGTATAAGCGCCTCCACCATTTTGTTCATAATTAATTAAGCGGGTCTTTAATTGTAATTAACACTAGTGCTCTGTATTAGTCTTAAGTAGCTTTACCGGTAAACATGGTTACGATTCACGATTTAAAATTCACCCTGTATAAACCACTCCTAAGGTTCTGAGATATCTTTGAGAGAGGTCGGATTAATTTACTTATTTTTTCTACTCCTGTACTTTTATCTGTCTTTTAATTGGTCACGAACACTTATACAGGGTGTTGTTTAAGACATCTGCAATATTCTGTGGGTATCATGGCTTGGCCATGTACAAATATAATACGACAATAAATATCCTTTTTCGTTCAATTTTACCTAGACTTTACCTCTTTCAATTTCTCAAAAAATCTCTAACGCGTACGCAGCGGTGGTTTTCGGTCGGTCGGGCGACGCGACCAAGGTCAGGCGGTGGGATATTATGCTGACTGAGCTATAGTAGTAAGGTACAATTCAAATTTTATGAAAATTTTGGAATATTTTATGAAAAAATAAGGTAAAGTTTTATTTGTGATTTGCCTTCGTTATCAGCTACACACCACCTCTTAAAATATTGCAGATGACTAAAACAACACCCTGTAAAAGAAAATACATAATATGAGTTCAGAGAAGTCTATACTTTATTCCCCATAAAAGCACTTGTGCCTTTATAGTCGCAAAAAGATACTGCTAGCAGCCACAGACTTCTAAATCTAGGTTAAACTTAGGTCAAGGATTACGCGTTCAATACTAACTTTACAATAATAATGCACAACTACCTACTAACTTAACAGACAAATAAATTCCTGCGGTTTTTAAGAAAAACAAAGATTTCCGAACTAAATTTTTTGATGCCAACATAAAAAAAATGTTTAATATCGTCACTGCGTGTGACTTGCGAGTAAACGTCAAATTAAAAAACAAAGTTTACCTTAGACACATACTTATTATATTGTCAGTCATATGTCATATTTGCCTTGTTTGCGCGCTATGTTTAATTTTATATTTTAAAATCTAGTCGAGTAGAAAAAGTATTGTATGCAACGTTGTATAATTAAGTCAAAAAACGCTTATGGCGTCTCTATTTGCGATACGAGCCGCCGCGGCGGCTCGTATCGCAACCCACGCCATTCGCATTTTTTGACCCTACTTATACAACTGTTGCATAAAATACTATTATTGCTCAAACAGGTTTTATTTCACTGTTGTAGCTATAGCCAGGTGTAGTCAGAACTTTTTAAACATGCAATTAACACCATACACAATGAATATTATAAGTACCTTAATAGGTATTTATAATATTCGTCGTCTATTGATAGATCTGATTACATTTATATAGACTAACATTGCAGTACTTTTTGCAAAAGCAAAACATATTGTATCCTTAAAAATACCTGCAATATGCTGTTTGCATTAGAATTGATGAAAATTTCATGACACTGCTTGTTACGCGACATTTTCATATAACTTTTCTAATACAAAATCTCACTGAGCGAGCAAATATCGACGCTGGAATAACTATTTGACTAACGTCAATTTAGGAAACTTTGCAGGAGAGCAAAATGATTTCTTTTCAGAAATGAAACATACTTAACATTTTTGTATTATAAGTACAATAAAATGAAGTAGTGACGATTTTTAATATTAAAGAACGGAATGTTAATTGTCTTTGGAACAGAAATATGTCGAGGTAGCAGGAAAAAGTGAATGTACCTCGCGTGCTAAAAAGAAGTGTCGGCCACCTACTTTGAATACCTACCGTTAACTTCAGTTTCCGGCAATATTATCAGCAGATTTGAAGATCTGATAATAATGGTATAATTAATTGTTCAAATACCACCAAATGAAATGGAAAATTTATGTTTTCCATCACTAAATTGCACTTTTGGCGTCAAACGCCAAGCGAAAAACGTTACACGCTTCTTTGCCATACGAATCGACGAACTATTTCCTTATATCTCGATGCATTTCTGTGGTCTTTCGTGTTAACAAATAAATAAATATTAGGGGACAATCTTACACAAATCGAACTAGCCCCATAGTAAGCTCAATAAGGCTTGTGTTATGGATACTAGACGACGATATATTTAATAGATACAAATACTTAGATACATAGAAAACATCCATGACTCAGGAACAAATATTCGTGCTCATCACACAAATAAATGCCCTTACCGGGATTCGAACCCAGGACCTCTTGCTTCGTAGGCAGGGTCACTACCAACTAAGCTAAAGCGGTCGTCAACTAAGCTAAAGCGGTCGTCAATCAAACAAGGAAGTCCTTTAAAGCACAGTTCAATATTTATCTAACTTTAATTTTTAGGGTTCCGTACCCGAAGGGTGCCAACGGAACCCTATTACTAAGCCTCCGCTGTCTGTCCGTCTGTCCGTGCGTCACAAGGCTCCAGCTTTTGATCCGTATTTAATCTGAAATAACAGTTTTGATAAAACATTCCATTATATTCCTAATACTGGATCTTACAGTATATACTTCAAGTTTGAATAATTTATTAAGGAAGGAAGGAAAAAAGCGATCGCGACGCGTCTCCGTTTCAGCTTGGGCTAAAATGCTTTCGTATATCTGGCTGTCTGGATGTTCTCCTTTGCAGTTAGTTAATTACTTTTATATATTTTTGTCAGTTTAGTTTTTGCAAATGTTTCATAATGCCAGTGCCATGGGGATTGTCAGACTCACGAGGTCTACGGCTCACAGAGCTTATTATGCAATGTAACTACAAGTGTTAGAATACCAATCATTTAGTATTACGTTAAATTTATATATTTTATAAATACACAAGGTATCAAAATCTTGGAATGCTAAACAAACAAATCGTAAGGATAACTCTAGCACTAGAGTATATATAGGTCCCCAAAGTGGTTCATATCGCCCCCCAGTGGGTGCTGCGGATTCCCAGGGGGCGGTAGGGGCCTTGGAAGAAATTGGGGGACGTAGATGCTATCCAGCGGGGTGCTATCGCTTTTGAAAATAAAAAACTTAAATCACAATATCAACCATGATTCTTTCGATTGTAGCATAATTGATTTCAATTAATAATAATAATTATATTGCAATATGACTATTGCAATATAATTCAATCGATTTTAACAAGTTAGAAATGTATTTCCTTCTTGCTCTCATGATTTAATTTGCGTACCTACTCAAAACAAACACGTATCGACGGGAACATCGTTACCGATGTATGTAGACTCGGCAATCGATGACAACAATGGTACGAGTACTATCCCCAAATCACGCTTTTTGTTGTGGGGCGCTAATAGTACATTGTGTATCTAGGGCGGTAAGTAAGGAATTGCAAACGAGTGTTTGTTATAAGCCCGAGGTGAAACCGAGGGCTTTAATAACACGAGTTTGTAATTCCTTTACCGCCCGTGGCACACACAATGTTTTTCATCACACTTGTGAGGAAATCTTAATAATATAACCTTACTAATCGCCCCAGTATGACAAGAAAATATTAAAACAGACAGTGACATTAGTGACATTTAAGTCCATAGACAATGCGAAGTCAAGTCACGTTCGGAAACCATAGCGGTAAGCGGCATTTTATATTTGCAAAATAAAGAAATACATTACTTAAACATTTAATTAATGTTACCGAAATATGTGTTTACATGTATTTGCAATAACAGTTATCTTTAAATAAATATTTCAGTGATAAAAGTTAAAAAAGTAAGTTGGCGTTTCCTTTGAACATGACAAATAAGAGTGAAACAGAACCAGCGTTTCAAATTTAAAAAGAAAACCATTACGCCCTAGGGCGTAATAGGCCATTTACGGCCCGCAGAACCTACGTGTAATGACACCATTTTCGAGCAAGTGTGATGAAAAAGATTTTTCATCACACTTGCTCGAAAATGGTGTCATTACACGTAGGTTTTGCGGGCCGTAAATGACCTATTATGCCCTAGGGCGTAATGGTTTTCTTTTTAAATTTGAAACGCTGGTTACTCTTATTTGTCATGTTCAAAGGAAACGCCAACGTATTTATTTAACTTTTATTACTGAAATATTTATTTAAAGAGAACTGTTATTGCCAATAATGTAAACACATATTTCTGTAACATTAATTAAATGTTTATAATAGTGCATTTCAGTATTGTGCAAAAATAAAATCAACCATTTTAAGTCTTTACCGCTATGGTTTCCGAACGTGACTTAAGATTCACATTGTCTATGGATAATGTCACTAATGTCACTGTCAGTTTTACCATTTTATTTAGGTTAAGTAAGGTTATTTTAATCAGATTTCCTCACAAGTGTGATGAAAAACATTGTGTGTGCCACGGGCGGTAAAGGAATTACAAGCTCGTGTTATTAAAGCCCTCGGTTTCGCCTCGGCCTTGTAACAAACACTCGTTTGTAATTCCTTACTTACCGCCCTTGATACACAATGTACTATTTATCATGCTTATGTGGGCGGCAAGTCAAAATAAAAAACCAGTCAAGTGCGAGTCGGACTCGCGCACCGAGGGTTCCATAGAAACTCATAAGTAGATACATGAATATTTCAAGTAAAACTGTATGGCGATTAGTTTAGTAGGAGCAAATAAGTATGTGTTGCGATTTTTGCAAATTTCTCATAAACGGTGCAAGTTAGGAAAACCGTTATATTTTCCTGTAATATTTAGGATGACATTAATAATTGGTAATCATTACAGATTTTTCGGTTCAGCAACTTCGAAGATAATAGGGGGGCAATGGTATTTTTTTTAACGTTTTTCGTCGTAAATCAAAAACTACTTATTGAGGAAAAAAAATAAAAACGGTGTTATAATATACAAATCAAGCCCTTTCATTTGATACCCTTTTTGATATAATAGCCCTACTTTCAATTTTCAAAGTCCCATTAACCCCTTTAAAAAAAAGTAAAACAGTTACAAGATTTTTTTTACATCAAATAGGCACGGGTTAGCTACTTTTAACACTATTCCAAATTTGAAATCGATAGCAGCAGTAGTTTCGGAGATATCTGGCTGTGACCGACGGACAGACACACAGACAGAGTCGCACCATAAGGGTTCCTTGTTTACCATTTTGGTACGAAACCCTAAAAAATTGGGAACCTATGCACTAGAAATAAAGTATAGGGACCCAAGGGAAATTATTTACTATCGGTTTCAGTACATCAGCTGTATGCATAATTTTTGTGTCCGTCAAGATAGCGTACACCGTAAAGATATTCAGAATCTGATGCAGCCAATAAATAGTACCCAAATAGTACCGACGAAATACCTAGGTGAAAAAAATAGTACCCTTAAACTTTTCGAAATATAAGGCCTGTTCACGGTGTACGCTACCGGCGTCAAGCTGGCGTACACCGTTTGTATCTCTGGAACGGCTTTGTTTTTGGAAACGATTTATATCTCAAAAAATAGTACCCAAATAGTACCCTAGGGCCCTAAAATATTATTTCTCTAGCTATCGTAGAAGCCGAGATATTCCATAACTTAACGGTGTACAAAATTTCACACCGTCAAGCTGGCGTACCCGGGAATTCCTTATAGAAAGAGCTCACTATATCTCGGCTTCTACGATAGCTAGAGAAATAATATTTTAGGGCCCTAGGGTACTATTTGGGTACTATTTTTTGAGATATAAATCGTTTCCAAAAACAAAGCCGTTCCAGAGATACAAACGGTGTACGCCAGCTTGACGCCGGTAGCGTACACCGTGAACAGGCCTTATATTTCGAAAAGTTTAAGGGTACTATTTTTTTCACCTAGGTATTTCGTCGGTACTATTTGGGTACTATTTATTGGCTGCATCAGATTCTGAATATCTTTACGGTGTACGCTATCTTGACGGACACATAATTTTTTACTTATTCCGCTTAGGTCAGCTTCCACTTACGCTTACGTCAGTACAAGATTGTTAAAGACTTGAAATTTGGAATAGATATAGGTACTTAGATATTCCTTATCCCCGTTTGAGATAGTGTACTTTCATGTGACCGCTGTCTGACGCGCGTGCTCTAGGGAATGCAATCTCGATCTCGCGAGATCTCGAGCCGATTTTCGAAATTCAATCTCGTCACCACGAGATCTCGATTTTTACAATCTCGGTCGAGATCTCGATTAATATTTTCGAGATCTCGAACGATCAATGCGTGTGACTTATTTAACGTCGAGTAATGTTTTTGAGGCTAGCATACAACTGCCGGCTCACAGTGGTGCTAACCAGCGTGGAAGCCGAGCGGGCGTTCTCTGCTGCTGGCCTTTTGGCAACAAATATTCGATGGCGCATGAGCATGACTGACGACACCTTAAGCACCCTATGTTTTCTTAGAAATCATCTTCAAAATATGAAGTAAATTGTAATGAAAGTAAAATTTACGAGTGATGTGCAGATTGCATTCCAGCGTGCTCCGACGGTCCGTCACCCACAACAGGCTATTTTACTTTACCCGAAATACAATGTAACTTTGTAATGAAATTGTTGGGATAAACACAACTTTTGGCATGGCAAATTCTTGATTTCCCCATACAAAGTATAACCGTTTGACGTCACAATGGTAGTATGCTTTAGTATGAAGCGTTTTTTGGGAAAGTCTAATAAAAGTGAAATAAATACTTAAATTTTAGAAGAATAATTAAAATCATAATTATTCTTCTAAAATTTAAGTATTTATTTCACTAATGTTTTTATTATTGGGAGGCCTTGCTAAAACATGCCACAGAAATAAGTTGTAAAATAGCCTATTCCAGCGGTCGGTCGCATGCACCCTTTCCCGAAAGTGTAATCTTCTGGAAAGTGTGTTTTACGATCCTAAGCTTCTTGTTTGTACTACTGTCCGCTTTATGTCTGACCATTAGAAGTAACGCTTAAAAATATGGTGGCATTAAACTTTATAGTTAACAGCTGACACGATAACATTATTTGTGAAAGAATCCGGGTTTATGTTTTTTTTATTGACCGAGCTAGCGCTACGCGCGACCGAATCGTTTCCGTATCAACTTGGGCTAAAATGCTTTCGTATGTCTGTCTGCCCAGATGTCCGGCTGTACTTCTCTACAGAACGCATTTCTCAATCGATTCTTGTGATTTTTAGTGAGCAGGTTGGATAATTAGGTAAATATTAAAAAAACTCCGTCTGACCTTTTTCAAGGCCGGGGCGGCGGCAGAGGCGGCTGAATCGCGGAAAAAAACTTAAATACAAGGATCTCGGCTCTCAATACCATTTATGCCATTCGGCATCGAGACCCTTCGCCCGTGGCGTCCATGCGCTCGGCTCCTATTCAACGGGCTTTCGAAACGGCTCGTCGACATCTCAGGCAAAGTATAAAGACAACCAAGTAGTACGACTTCGGCCGGTTAGGAGCGCGCGAGACGTATTTACACAGACGCACGACGCGCGTCTGTGTGAGTGAACGCCGTACTGTGGCAGTCGCGCGCAGTCGCAAATGCTTGCCTGTGGTGCGTCCGTACACCGCTCGCACACATGCGCGCTCCCGATGTACCTTTTGTTCGGAGAAAAACTACCGTATACCGTGTCTCAGGCGACCAAAAGAATTGCAGCTTCCTCGCCTCTTAGAGGAGGCGCATTAGAGGCCCTTTTTGAACATAATTTAACTTTAGTCTTAGGGTTAGTACAAGTACTTTAGTTTAGGATAGGTACTTTTTATTTTACTGTTATTTATTGTTTAGTGACCGAATAAATTAATAAAACTTTATATCTTATGATCATTATACTTGCACTTTATATCAAGCGATACATAATATTCATTCAATATGATAATAATAGTGAAAATTAAGTTATGTAAATATAAACAAAACAATAATAATTATGGATTCCAAAGCTTATGCCATATGAAATTTATGAAAAATAACATTTATTACATATGCATAATATTATGTATAACATACAAAATTATGCCATATATAGCAACTAAAATGTGTAGAAATGAAATTATGGGAAACGTGGGAATCCCATCGACTCCCGTCGATATCTGGAAACCTCAGAAGCCTTTGCTTTAAATATATTTTTAAAATAGTTATGAAATGTATATTATCTGTAACCTGCACAGCAACATCCTGTCATCAAATTACGATTCAAAGTTGCAAATGCGGCGAACGGACGGCTAAACAACTGAGCCTTAGTATTTAATTAGGGTCCCATGCCGTTGGTACCCTTTGGGTACTGAACTATAAAAATGAAAGTCGACATTAAAGACTGCGTTTTACTTGCAAAATTAAAAGGAAAAAAATTACTTAATCCTATACAGCGTGGGAATCTAATACGGGCGAATATTGAAACGGTGGTCAGCATAGGACCTAAGAAGCATATTTAGATAACTATTGCTTTAAACCACAATGAAAATATTTACCATATAAAATAATTCGGGCCGCAATGTAACGCAACACATTCAAGTTGACAAACACGCTACTTGACAGTTACTTTAAAAAAGCTCGTATCTCGCAATGTCATAACAAGCATGTATGCGGTACATTGCTGCTCGGTAAATTTTCAAAAATTAATTACGAGGTCACTATTAAGTGTAATTTAAAAATCATAATAATTAATGATAACACTACTAACTAAACGCTATATCTGGTTTAATTGTTCGCCCGTATTAGACTTACACGCTGTATACTTAATCGCAATTAAGGGCGTCAAAAGGCAAAGTAACATGTATAGTAATTTTTGTAGAGAACATTTATCAATCTGACTCATATTTTGGCGTTTCTACTCATAATGTTTGATACCATTTATATCGACATTGTATGTAACCCTTAAAACAAATCTAAATTAATACTTATTTCCCTTTTGGCGTAACTAACCTGACCTAACATTACCCATTCTCATTACAAGCTTTTATTTAATAGGTATCAAAAAGAAATCATACGTATCATTTTATCTGGTACTAACTTCATTGTAGATAAGTAATTCGCTCAATAGATTCACGCTGATAGAATATTAATGACATTTACATAATGGAATTTAATTCTGCAGTGTAGTATAGACACGGGACCTTTTGTTTGATCTCATAATGATATTTCTCCGGCGGGGATTTCACTCAGACTCAGCTGTGGCGTTTGAGGTGAGGGACTCGTAAAATCTTGGCAAACGTCGTCACGTCTCGATTGCCGTGTGATCCGCATTAGTATGGAAATTTTGAGGTCGATCAAAATATATCTCGAAGGGTCGCTGAGACTACCTTTCCAATTCTGATTTTACATATACTTACAGAGTTTATTTTAACATAATCGATTCCTATAAAAATAAGTGTAATTGGACAATGTTTATGGTTAAAAACAAGCAGAAAATAAAAAAATATTAGAAAACTTCAGAATATCGGCCTCGACTCGTGGTCATTGGAAATAGAAATTTATAGGCCATACGTGGGTACCCTTATGCCCGGCGCGGCGCCGAGCAAACCAGGCGGTTTCGGGATCGTTTCAGAGCTGTCAAGGCGCGCTTAGCAAACGACGACGCGGACTCCTTGATATAAACGTTTCGCTTCACGTTATAACCATTGGGCATTTTTTTTTTACTTTAATAGTGAAGTGAAGTTGGTCGCTTCAATTTGATTTTTTTTTTATATCTTAGTAAAAAACAATAATCGTAGGGTTCCATACCAAAATGGTAAAAAAGATCCCTTATGGTGCGACTATGTCTGTCTGTCCGTCTGTCACAGCCTGATATCTCGGGAACTACTACTGCTATCGATTAGAATAGTGTTCAAAATCGCTGTCGTAGGGCTATTATATCAAATAGGGTATCAAATGAAAGTACTTAATTTGTAGATTCCAAAACCTTTTTTATTATTTTTCTCAAACATGGCATGAAATGTTGACATTACGTGCCTAAAAATAGGCCGCAAAGTACAATCGAACCAACTGAATCATGACCCACTTTGCTGACAATTCGTTTAAAACTTTCCAACTTGTAAGGTCTATCGACACACTTAGGACGTTTTAGATCCTAGCAAAATTACGTCAATATAGGTCGGAGACAATTTTAACCTTTGTTATCATTGCAATAGAAACACATTTTACAGTCAATGTTTGAATCTCGAGCTAGCTCTCGCTTAGATAACCTTAACTTTTTGATGATGGAAAAATAATATTTCATAAATAGGTACAATGTTCTAAATGTGCGTCAAATGTCAAGTTATCAGTTGTCAGTCAATGTGAAAGAATAGAAACTAAATTGTAAAATGCTTAATCATTTTAAATGATGGCCAATTTAAAAGAACAGAGAGCTCGGATTATAGTCTCAAGTCAGGAAAGCTATGGCATACGAAAAAAATCACGCGAATAGAATATATCTCGGAATACAGTGACAGTGCACTCCATAAATGTCAGTGTCTAATAAAATGATAACAAGTTCCTCACCATGGAAATCTATCTTTAAGCAAATTTCGACCTACTTGCATTTAGGAGTTTTAGCAAAATGAGCTTATGGTGGGTCATGATTCAGTTGGTTCGATTGTACCTTGTTTCCGGTGCGGCTTGACACTTGGCACGTAATGGAATTTCATACTTATATTGCCGTATATGTATTTTTTTTTATTTCCATTCCACATTTATTTGGGCCACAGCATCACGGCATTCAGCCATTAAAAAAACAAAAAACGATGTTTGCTATATTTTGCAATTTTATTTATTTAAAATTGACATGAACGTAACAAGTAACACATTATAAACAATTTAAAATTGCAATTTTAACTACACGAATAAACATTTAAAATATTTCATCTAAATATTCGCGGTAAACTGAAACAGAAACAGCTTTTGGCCGAACGTGACTTGACATTTGCATTGTCTATGGATATAATATGTCACTAATGTCACTTTCTGACAGAAAGTTTGTGTTATAAAATATTATTTAGGTTAAGTAAGGTTATTATACTAAGTTTATTTATTTCATTGCATATTTGAGAAAAGCACTATACATACCTCGGCGAAAAATGGGGTTGCCAGCCTCGTAACTATCTGGCCTCGCTTCGCTCGGCCAGCTATATGTACTCGGCCGGCAACCCCTTACTTCCCGGCCTCTGCAGTAATGTACTATTTCTTAAGCATGTAGTATTATAATACCCCGTGTGTTCATAAGTTTTGAGACGATTTTTTGAAAGAGCCTAAAAATAAATTTTGAACTGGCGGCTTGATAAAAACTGTAGACCTAAACTTAACTGTAAAGCTATGTCATTGTTAACAATGTGTATGTGTCTACTGTCTTTTTATGCAAAATGATTTTATACGGTTAATTTGAAAACATATATTATTCATAAGCACTTCAAAGGCATTATAAAGAGAGGTTATACCTACTAAAGGAACACCACATTAAAATATAAATTAGGCTGTTTTGTAAAATTGTCATTAACCCGGTTAGCGTACGATAAAAATTAAATAAAAGCTTGTAATGATAATGGGTAAAGTTGGGTCAGGTTAGTTACACTTACACCAAAACTGAAATAATCATTAATTTAGTTTTGGGTTTCGATATTTTAAATTTTAACTTTGGGTAGGTATATCATAAGTACTCATAATTCTGAGTAAAGTGATATGACACTCCATGATCAGATAGGGAAGTAAAAGGGGTATTATCTCCATTTCACCCTAAAGTGAAAACGAGGAAGCTGCAGTGTTGAAATGTTTTCTTGGTTGCCGGTAGATGGGCGTCCGTGGTGCCCTCCGCTGTTCGACGGTTTCGTCTGCTGGGACCCGACACCGGCGTCGGCTATTGCGAAACAACGCTGCCCGGAAATCGTCATTGGATTCGACCCGAAACGCTTCGTGTATAAGAGGTAAGGACATAAAGAGTGTCTTCGCATGCTTCCACGGCGTGAATTATGTTTGAATTGTGTTTTATTTTGTAGTTTGATATATTTTTACACGAAACGACATGAGAACTCCGAAAAAGCCAAAAAAGTATATATTTTAGCAAAAAATCTTTTATTTCAAATGATGATACAAGTAATAGATTGCGCTGATGTTAATCGGTAATTTGCACATTAATTCTGGTTTTTAAGACTTCCCACGTCATCTCGCACAGACAACATAAATCAAACTATATAAAATGAAACACATTTCAACCACGATTGATTGCTTGTATGGAAAACCGACCGACTCCCATCGCCTTAACTGCTCAGCAAAGTCACTACACGTGACTGCGGACGACTTTCCTGCTTGCAAGATTGTAGCCCCTACTGGGTTAGATAACTAAAGAGCTCGGCTGAACTGTTAGTTCAAGCAAGGATATAAAAAAGTAAAACCATTAGTCCATTACACACGGATAATGGCACCGTGGTTGGCCCAGAAGGTGCTGACGGGATGACTTAGATGTATATCCCAACAATTGGCCACGTGCCGCATTGGATAGATATGACTAGAAGCTTCGGGGGAGGCCCTTGCCAATGGAACACCTACCCGTCTATTTAAAAAAAAGTCATAGCTAAGGCGTGTTAAACGCCCATGCGTTTATTTCAACCGTGCGATACTGTTTGACAAGATCTGAAACGTAATCATGTCTCTTAGCAGTATAGTTTATTTATCTATAAGCAGTATAATTTATTTTTCCGTAAGCAATATAAATTATTTAATGCTAACATTTATAACATAGACATGAAAAAATTAAAGCTACATGCGTTTTATTACGTATCTACTTCGGACGGTTTAACTGAAACTTTGTAAAAGAAATTGGATTGATCACAATGTGTGATTTTACTGTTAACTATACATTGTTCTAATCCCTGCTGATATCATCTTAAGCATGTCAAATATTTTGCCTTATAATTTGAATATTATTTGGACACATATTTCTTCCATTCTCAACCATTACTTCACACGGAGGCACTGAGGAGTCACACAGACAGAAATTCTAACAACGTTTGTTTACCTAATATAAGTTTAAAATGACAAAGCGAAATTTTTAAATACGTTAACATTATCAGAGTTACAAAATTGGCAATTTTATCTTAACAGGTACAATCCAATCCACATTTATTCTCTTTATTTTCCAGCTTCGGTTTATTTCATAAAACCACACTAGTTTTAAGGCCTCTCATTATGCATCAGTTGCACTACTATTATTTACTGGTTTCGTCACAAAATGCAGTTTCATAATGTAAGAGGAGATCTGAAGACGGAACATGTTTACCTACGTATTTAATATTGAACCAAACCTTCTTCTATTTTATTTACGGTAACATTAATTATAAACATCCGTAGCCATAATTTAGTACTACAAATATCTGGCAGACGTAAGTCTGAGTATTATAAAAATGTTTTAGTTTTGCTTCTCAGAAGTTGCAGTACTTATTCGTTAAAATTAAAATGCACTGCATCCGGTTGAAACTTAGAGCAAAACGAGTTCCGGCGGACCGGAGTGGATATACTATTTCTTTGTAGATATTCCCAGCAGCCGCTAACGCCGTAGTCTCCAAATAATGCTGTGGGATTTTTATGACATGGAAACTGCTGAGAATAGTACATTGTTGTAGAGGCCGGAAAGTTAGCAATAGATAGATGGACGAGTGAGTTCGCTGGCCGACTCGCAGAGGAGGCCCTCGAAGAATACGAGTCTATCTATTGCACTTTCGGCCGAAACTTAACATAGTACTTTTCACGCTCGCTGCGAGGAATTAATAATAATATCATACCAACAATAAAATAATTCAAAAGTCAACTTTGTATTTTTCGGCAATACGTCCGTGGACAATTCTTCAACACCGAATAGCAAACACCTATTTATTATTTTATCCATACAAATACCTACTTTAAAGTCCTTAAACCCAATTACATTAGAAAATAACACCATATTAAAAACTAATAAATTATTCCGCCACATTTATTTCCTAATAATATTTGACATTCAAGAATATTCGAGCCCAATAATTAAACGCAGATACCAGCGAAAGTGACACTGGTTTTTTTTGCCAATTACTAGCGCGACAGTGGCTGTATTGAGTATTGTCGAAGTCGCGTGACGTGCTGCGGCACAGTTCGCGATCTGATTGGTCTATTATAATGTCACTGAGGTATACGGCGTGCTCTCATCGGCTGTTGTAAACTGACCAACTATGTTATTTTATTCCTGTCGTGTCTGATTACATTATTGGCTTGTCTCATACACTGTCCAACAACTCATCGTTGTGCGGCTAAATCATAGATAGAGACCGGATTTGAAGTAGCGATCTCAATATTAATATGGATATGACTGGTGTAATTTATTATTTTTTCTACACACATAAATAATGTAATTTAGAAAAGAAGAAAGTAAAAACTTTTTTGGAAGTTTTTGTAAATATTGGACAAAAATTATGGTGATGATAAATAAAAACATCGTTTGTTAATTTTTGAAATAGTTTATTTTAATATTTCTTCTTCACAATGCACAGTAAAAATTAAGACCTTATATAACCAACATGACATGTATTGTATTTAACAAATTGCACTAGTCATATCCATATTAATATTGAGATCCCTACTTCAAATCCGGTCTCTAATCATGCCTGAATTCTGACCATCTATTGGTAGCTTTCCGAGCAGTGGCGTCAAAACAGTATTAACCATTACATTCACGGGGATCCTTGATTTTCGAAGTTTTATGAAGCCAAAACCGAACAGTTAAGTACCATTCCTCGTAAAGTACTACATACTTATATCTGCGTAACGTAAAACATGATAGGACCTACGCATCCCATCCCGAGGCGCAAGGACATCACGTAATAAAGCGAATTTACAGCTCCTTTGTTAGGAGTCTGCATTCTATTTGAATGTAAACCTATATCATCCAAGAGAAATCAGAAAACGATTAAGAAGCGAGGCCCAATCGTAATAGATTAGGAGGGTGGAACATACTCGTATCTCGCAGCCATCGCAGAAAAGGCTAACTATTGTATCATGCGTAAGGGAGTGGTAATCACAAATCAGGCATAATTTCAGAGTTAACCTAGGGCGGTCCGATGCTATGCCCTTATCATTAGGTACGTTGCCGAAAAAAACGATAAGAGAAATGTCAAGTTTGTGTGCCATTCGATAGTATTAATTGTACTGACGACGTGCAATACACAAAAAGAAACGCGAATCATTGGTGCGATTTCGTTAGCCCATTAAAAGAGTTAGATCAGACTAAGCATAGTTTAGCGATGGTAATAGGGCCGGATCAGTATTTAAACAATGTTCATCTTGATAAAAAAAATTGACGATCTCGTTGTGGATTCATTTTAGTCTTAGATAATAAAACACTATGTACCTAATTTTCAATAAGAAATAAATTAATCTATCTATCTAATAGTTTGTATTCATGAATCTGACACCCGCACTAAACAAAATAAATTGTAGCAAATTATAACATTTCTCATGTTTCGGAATGTTTCAACTTTTGGAAACTACTTACAGGAATACAGGTTGATATAATAAAAAGACCTCATTAGATCGCGAATACAATAAACTGAAACCTATTTTGACCTTGTCTGGCGGCATGAAAGCAACGTCCTAATGCTCTGTCATTTTGTATACGGTATATTTGGAGAGTATACGTGTATAACAACATATATGAATAAGAATCAGCCTTGTTCTTATCATATAAATTTGGACCCTAATTTTGCAACTTCACGTCCCTCTGGCAGGCATTTAGAAAAGCATACTGTTCTGGCAACCTTACCTCAAGTTTACGGATATAAAAAACTATGAATTAAAGCCAAAAGTACCCTTGTGGCGGTCAGATATTTTTCCATGATTTTTTGCAAGTTTACGATGCTTTCCTGTGTAAACACAACCGCTACCGGGGTGCCAGACGTTGAGATTTGGGACTGAAAAGTAGACCTAAATATTGGAAAATATACTAAATACTAAATATATAAAAATTTCACCCATAGGTACCTCCTAGGACAATAGAGTAGCTTTAAGAAATCGGTCCTTATTTATATATAAATAAACATCGTATTAAAAGTTATTTACACATTTTTGTTATTTTATAGCTGCACTGAAAACGGTACGTGGTACAGGCGTCCGGAGGATAATAAACCCTGGACGAATTACAATACTTGTGTCGACCTTGACGATTTAGACGTAAGTATATCATTGACGCACATGATACTTCAGCAGATAGATTAATTTGAGCGTCTGGGCATTTCAAACGCCGTGACTTCGGTGGGATAGATAGTGTCAAAATTCTGACGATTGCCGTCGTAATCTCGCAGTGTTTCGGCAATATCGTATCGAAACCATCGAAGTCACGCTGTTTGAAACGCTCGGTCTGTAAACCATGTCATGCGATTCCGTCGTGCGGCCCGTGCGGTTACACAGCACATGGCCCGATCGAATAGTTAACATTATTGCCAGTTCGAGCGTTCTGCGTACGATGTTCAACAATTAAGAGCGGCCGCACATTGAACCACTAAACGCGGCCACAAGTACCGAGCTATCGCCATTCCAGCAGGTCGTGGCTTGTGTGCGCCGCTGCCATACAAAATGTGCCGGCCACCGGCGGCCTGGTTGTGACAACCTGCCTCTGTATGGCCGGATTTGACGACCAAGTCCGCTGGCCCATACGTAATAGTACATTGTGTATCAAGGGCGGTAAGTAAGGAATTTCTTTACCGCCCGTGGCACACACAATGTTTTTCATCACACTTGTGAGGAAATCTGATTGAAATAACCTTACTTTAACCTAAATAAAATTGTAAAACTGACAGTGACGTTAGTGACATATCCATAGACAATGCGAATGTCAAGTCACGTTCGGAAACCATAGCGGTAAAGTCTTAAAATGGTTGATTTTATATGTGCAAAATACTGAAATACACTATTTAAACATTTAATTAATGTTACAGAAATATGTGTTTACATGTATTTGCAATAACAGTTCTCTCTAAATAAATATTTCAGTAATTAAAGTTAAAAAAGTAAGTTGGTGTTTCCTTTGAACATGACAAATAAGAGTAAAACAGAACCAGCGTTTCAAATTTAAAAAGAAAACCATTACGCCCTTGGGCGTAATAGGTCATTTACGGCCCGCAAAACCTACGTGTAATAACACCATTTTCGAGCAAGTGTGATGAAAAATTTATTAGAAACTAGCTGCCCCGCCACGGCTTCGCACAGACCTTTTCCTGACAATAACAAACAAAACAAAAAATAAATTATCCATTTTAGTGCAGTCCTTCGAAAGTTATGCGCGTACTACTTACATTTTGGAGATTCATTTTTATTTACTAGTATACTGTTGTCTGTAACAGGAGAAAGTAATTAAACCGTAGATTCTACTCGTATTACAATGAAACTTTTGTTCAACAACTTGCAAAAATTATATAATCTTTAGATTTTACGTTTTTCATACAAATTAAATAGTATTATCAATGTACGTTAACACAGTCAATTGACGTCGCTTATCACGCTACACACATAAAAAACATTGCAATACATTGTGGTTTCAAATAAACTTTAAAGTGTACTAAAAATTAAAACGTAAGTTATTTTTGAATGTCGCTGAACAAATGTTGTTCAATTTGAGGACGTACAATATACGTTTTAATGAAATGAAATGAAATAATTTATTTCTGTAAGTAGGCCTCAAGGGCTCTTTCACATGTCTGATTCTTTCTTTTGATTCTTAATTATTTGCTCCTAGTACAGGCAACACCTTAAATAGAAGATAGATAGATCAAATTACTCTGCGAGTTCATTTTTCAATCGTTATTATCAAGCGTGTGTATGTGTAACTAAGTCGTTCTACAGGTTAAATTGACTATCCAGACGGGAATATTTCATCGCCAATCTGGTTAGTTAGATTGGCGAATACGAATAAGATAGGGCTTTTTGGCTTAACAGGCAGTATTGTGGATTACTCGTGGTACACTCAAACATTACATGTGCCCCTGGGGGGCTCAAGGTTGGTGGGTAACCTAATAATTGAGACATTTTACGAAGCAGTTTACTTTAATGGAATCTAGCCAGCCGAGCTATAACGTACCTATCCTTTCTCTACGCTTTGCTCTTTCCATAAAAGCCTCTCTCGAAGCTAAATATAAATTCGAATGACTGTCGCGTTTGACATGAAACACTCAATCCGTTAAAGAATGAATAGCAAACGCGCTGGCTGCCACGGTTATTGAATTTAAAAGCATGTAACGATCCATCCGCTTTTAAACTATTTCAGTGCATTTAGTTCAATAATATTCAAAGAGGAGAAATAAGAATAATAGTCTCTTTGGTTTTTGATCTTGTTTCGTAAAATAATGTTTTAGAAAAGGTAGATATTACGAGCCAAATGCATAAAAGTTCGTCTAGCACGAAGCAACTATCACACTTTTCTAAACACTCATTACCTGTTTAGATCAAACTACTGCGTGATAGGACCAATGATAGTTATCTTTAATGTAAGTAGTTTATTTCGATTTTATAGTAAACTGAAAAAGAAAATGAAAACATTTTTACTCATCATATAATTTGTATTTCCTGTATTTTAAAATTGTTGGGGTAAATAAAAAATATTAGAGCACCTCTGTATTAAACAGTAAACACTTTTAATCACAAACATTTTTTCAAAAAAATTGTAGAGCCTAACAAAATGCTCTTACTAGACGAGATCTTTTGCATCGGGGCTATTAGTCCAAAACACATTTCGATCGGATGCTATTAAATCAGTCCTGGAGTTAACGGTGATATCGAAAGCACATCTAAGCTCGTCTATAGGTATCATAGGCTCGTCTATAGGGGAAATAGCTTAAATCGATAAGAGGGGAACATTTCATACGTCTACTCGTAAGGCCTGTAAACCTGGCAGTACAAATCACTGGCCCAAGATTATATGGTTTTATGTTACATTTCCAGGGTACAATAACTTTACGTCATCAAAAAACTGTTCAAATTACAATTAAAAGTGAAACATAGAATATAATATTGAATTCGCAAAATAGTTAGTGCTAATACGTCACTCAGGATGACGTCACAAAGGAGACTGGTTGAAAAATTAGATGACTTGGGCAATGTTTCGGTGGCGTAATTGGTAGCGTAGCATGCTTGTGTTGGCCCGGATAGCCGTAGGAGATACAGGTTCGAATCCTATGCCCGAGACATATAATTTTCCAACTTTTCTTCTAATAAAATATGTAGTGCTAATAGTCAGCCATGCCCATGTTGGAATGAAAGTATGTTCACAGTTCCGCAGCATCGTCAACAACGTGTACGTCGTGGGATATTCAGTATCCATCGCAGCCCTCCTTCTTTCTCTTATGGTCTTCTTTTATTTTCGGTGAGAAACATACCTATATTATGCCTAATTTCCACCACAGATAACTGTAGTGAATATTACAAAAGATGTCTGAAGCTGGTCTAGGTCAAAACTCGTCCTAATACTCGTTCGTACGCGTTTCAAAGCTTAAGATTAACCTAGGTCTTCTTTTAGCTAACTCTCGCGTATGTAAAATAAAACCGGACAAATGTTAGTCAGGCTTACCCACCGAGGGTCTTGTACAAATTTCTAGGACAATTATTAATATTAAAGTACCCTTTAAATTTTGATTCCCCTGAGAGTGTCGAAATATACGTTTTTACGGCATAAACAGCCGTATGTTCTTTTTACGTTGACTTAGAAGTTTGATTTTATCACAGATTCAAGGGACTCCAGACTTCAGTATATGGTTTTATTTTTATCTCGATACCTCCACGCGTTCCCGAGATAAAAAAAGGTCTTGAGAGACAGACGGACGGACAACCAGACAGACAACAAAGTGATCATATGAGAGTTCCGTTTTTTCCTTATGAGGTACGGAACCCTAAAAATTAACATAGACTCTAATAGTAGCCCTAATTTGGGAAAGCAATGTCTCGAAAATATGAGTTTCCGAATATATCCCATTACGATCTGGTCACGACATATTCGTATACTAAGCTAAGGCAAAATTGATTACTTTATTATGTGGTCCCATATTGAATTTTATTAACGCTTTTCCTTTTGCAAAAGAAATGGCGATATGGCACGCGGTTGTAATATTCTTAAGCGAAATAAGGGTACCAGCAGTCTGGATCGCATACGTCCTTCTCGCAGTGATGTCGGCGGCGACTCGCTTGCCCGCGCACTGAAACAATTTCAGTTAGAGTCTCTTTGAAGTGGTGTTCGGACATAATTTTGTTACAAAAATAAATATACTTACATTGTAGAACGATTGTGTTATAATAGTCGTATCTCCATTAAGAGTATTCGCGTATAATGCACATGTATTGAGCGGGTATTGGGCGGATATTGAGAAGTGTGGTGAGCCCTCGACGTTCGCTCGAGGTTCGAATGGTGCTGATACATTATGCTGGTGTCTGCATATGTATCAGTCACATTTAATAGCTAATACACTTCAAATCCAATCAAATCATTTATTCTGCATATAGGCCACATGGCACTTTTACAAGTCTGAGAAGAACAAAACTCCTCGATTACAATTGATTTACAATAAAATAATTTACAGAAATGTAAAAATCTTCTTCAAGTAATACTTTGCAGTAGGGTTTAATTTGGTTAGGCAGTATTTTTACAATTTAGTATAATTCGAAAACCATTTCGTTAGTGTAAGGCCTGAGTGGCGAGCGTCCAGCGTCGCGTCCGGCGGGGCGCGCAGTGTGGCGGGCAGCCTCTATGGGTTTTATGCAGCGTGCATCAGGACGCTCACATACATTTATTTATGTTTAACATGAACGCCGCACGCCCCGCCCCGCTGCACGCCCCGCTCGAGCGTCCACTCAGGTCGTACTATAAGTCTTATAGAGCATGTTTTTCTTAGCTTTAAAAATATAAAATATACCAACATTGACGTCATCATCGGCATTCGAAACTGGAACACTATGTCACACTATGTAGCACGCATGCCCAGAAAATTCTCCGCTTATCTAGTTTGTACCTAAATCCCTAAATCCAGATGCGGTCGAAATTATGTTTATGCCACACCTGGCCATAAAGTGACTTTTTCCGCACGCTACGCGTACGGAAAAAGCCGCTTTCTGGCCAAGTGTAGACATAAAATGATGTACACAACACAACACGGGAGGCAATAAAGCCCTCGATTGCATATTTACGTCCCTCGCTTGCAGCTCGGGCCGCAAACTTCTGCGATCTAGGCCTTTCTTTGTATTACCACCCTAGTTATGTAATGTACTATTACAACACAACTACCGAAAATATTTCCTTCTAGGTCACTCCAGTGCACCAGGATCCGTATCCACATGCACCTATTCACATCGTTTGCACTGAACAACATTCTGTGGGTCGTCTGGTATAAGACCGTTGTCAACGAGGTCGACGTAGTACGAGACAATGAGGTAATTCATTATATTCAAAACTAGAGGCTGAATGATGATGAACTTATTCGCGGAGGTGAAATAAGTCACAAGTCTCTTTTTTGCTCCGCCGTAGTCGGGGAAAAATTAGCCTGCTTGGTTAACCGGGGTGGGATCATAACCGACCTGTACAATTGCCTGTACACCAAATGCCGTGGAAATCGGTCCGTATTGGCGTGACGCGCGAACAAATAGATAGACGAACTGACAAGCAAACAAACAAACAAAATTTTCAAATACTATTTATTTATTTGCTTTTTATTACGTGTTTTTGACACTCCCCAATTACTTTTTTGGAAAAATCTTTAATGTACAAGCATAATCTTGCCACGATTCTGTAATATGTATATTACGACAGTAATTCTCCTATGAATAAAATCGTAGTAAAAACATTACATACAAGATGTTTCATTGAACGTAATACAACTCACGTTTTTTAAACACCTCTCCCTGGTGCTAAACCCCTCGGCTAGGTCTCGTGTTGTTAATTAAGATGAATTAATTAATATCACTGTTTTAATTGTTCAACTTTTTTTGATCTCATCGTGGTTACCCTACTTAAAGTTGAGAGAAAAAAATTTGAATCTAATTTTGTTGTAAACACTCACCTTTTTGCTTATCTAGGCCGATAATTTATAAATAAAATGCATGCATTCTGACAGATTATTGAAGTTATTTGTCATAACAAACAAACAGGTTACGTAAGCGTGACGTCATGAAGGGTGACAACACCCCTAGATTTTAATTTCTTAATATTGTTAGCAAACTAGCGAAAGTTAATTATGACGAATTTTAATAAATCAATTCGTGCATTTTGTTCTCTGTCGTTAACTGCGCCGGAATTGCTTAATTAGTATTACGTTCAATGTTAAACCCTGTATTAACCTTATTTCATTGGGGATAGGACTATAGATTTTTCATTGTAAAGCAAAAAAATACCTCTCGTAATATTCTTTCCTTGAAAAAGACGATTAGGTACCTACTTTTAGCAGTGATTTTGACGAATTTTAACCAAAGTTTCAGTCCATATAGCCTTTAAGTCACTTTTATCGTCCGTTATCTGTAAACTTGATATTTATTATAGACCTAAAAGAATTGTCGTTGCAGGAATGGTGTCAAGTGCTCCACATCATTACTAACTACTTCATGGTCACGAGCTACTTTTGGATGTTTTGCGAAGGCCTACATTTACATGTCGCTTTAGTAGTGGTGAGTATACACACGCATCGCATATGATTAAATAGATAGATTTCGATGCTTTCAATTCATTATACTGGCGTCAAAATCTACAGACAGCAATGTAAACAAGAAATCGTCTGGCATAGAGACGAGGCCGCGTTATTAATGCAAATGTCAGTATGGCGTACATAAGTGGAACCGGATTAATACCGACTCGAGCCTGTTTCATGGTATTAGAGCACCTTATCACACTCTTTTTCGTGTCAGTTGCCTCATTAGCTCATTAGTGAGGGTCGGGATTCCCCTGCCGCAGGGTAATTATGCGTCTGACGGCGTTACGCCACTTACTTAAATTGGTTTTTGCACTATTTAGGTAGACTTCCTAGCAGGCACCGTTGACCAAATCAATGACCTCCAGCTTTTTTAGATTACGTCCTTCTATCCTGATGATGTACTAAAGAAATACTCCCAAATTTTGTGCAAAAATAACTCCACGAACGATTAACGATTCCACCTACAAATTTACACCACGCTCCGGTAAGTAGGAAAGAAACAAGATTACCTACTGCAGGAAATCGACTTTTTACAGTTGTAGATCTCCCTGTAGGTTGCGGCACCTCTCTGTTCTTTTATCGTTATGTGATCTGAATGAAAGATACACATGCAATTTCACAAAATGGGCACCAGCTAATTTCCCAGAACGATTTTATACGAGGATATTCGAACCATTTGGTTTTGAAATCAAATTTTAAATACGAGCAGGAAGAAATAAGGTCATACGTTCCCATTATAAGTACATAAATAGAACACCATTTCCTACATAAAGCAAGTTAAGGATCTATCTATTGAAAATCGCACACACTTAACAAAAAACCCGTGTGTCAAAGACAGATTGTTGATTGATGGATCTTGCAAATACCGAATCCTTTAAGGCTTTATCACGGTTCTGATAAAACCGGGTATAGCCAAAAATATTTTAGTGACGCCCCGATGGATTTGCAATTCATATTCATAAGTAGCTTGTTTGTTGGAGCTGAGTTGTTTAGTCTTAAAAAAACCGGACAAGTGCGAGTTAGACTCGCGTGGAAAGGGTTCCGTACGTTCAAAACAATATAAAACAATTATACTTTATTGCACAGACTTCTTATAGGTTTCCTGTAATCTATAAGTGTAGGACTATTTTTCATATTTTTTTTTCAAACTTCTACGTCCAATAGTTTCGGAGATAAAAGGTAAATTATTGCCTATTTTCTTAAATAACTTCAAAACTTTTAATACAAAAATTATAAAAAAATATATATTTGAAATTTTCACAGTGAGCCCTTTCGTTTAATATGTCACACGATATAGTTTGCTAACTTTTTTTTTAATTTTCTAGTTGACCCCCCAAAAGTGGCCTCCATAATTAAAATTCATATACATTTCCGTGTTTGGGCCATTAACTTTAATATATCTACCAAATTGCAACTCAATCGGACTAGCACTTTCGGAGCAAATTGGCTGAGACAGACAGCACGACAGACACACGAGTGATCCTATAAGGGTTCCGTTGAGGTACGAAAACCTAAAAAACAGGAAAGGAACAGACCCGACAACGAGATAAGTATTTTTCTCTTAAGGTAGGAAATCGTCTAACTTCGTTTTAAGTCGTTTTTTTTTATATTATATATGGATGATCAGTGCTCGTTGTGTTTGGTGACAGGTGTTCGTGAAGGACGAGGTGGCGATGCGATGGTTCGTGGCACTCGGGTGGGGACTGCCGTTCGCCATCGTGGCAGTGTACGCCACGGCCCGGTACCACGCGCCCGGCGCCACTGCTCGGTAACTATGGCTATTTTTCATACGCTGACGAGTATGGTCTAATGCCCAGCCCAGTGTTGGGTTACCGATTCGAAATTCTTGGATGAACACCTAAATAATGGCATATCAGAAGACAGGCATCCCCTGAAAAATAACCCTAGATACGCCAATGCTACTTTTGTCAATGAAAAGAGTTGTTACGTCATTATTCTAGCACTACAAGAATTCTACAGAGGAAAGTTTGACGATTTTCATATCAGAGATCGTACAGTCAGCTGCAGAGAAAAATAAGAACAAATATATAAATAACCTGTTTGAAGTTGTACCTACATGTACATCTCAGTGTTACATCAGAGATCTAAACACATAGATATAAAGTACAAGTTCATACGTGAAAAGGTAGAGCAAGGTATTATTAATGTTCAATACGTAGCAAGAGCAAATCAGTTAGCTGATTCCTTAACAAAACCTTTACCATTGCCGAGATTAAATTTTAATAGACACCAAGTTATGTGTTGTTTCTGTTTTTGTTTAATTTATCTTTAGCTTCGAACTAAGCGTTAGTATGGAATAGGTACCTACTTTGGTGTGTTGGTTTAGTGTTGTTTTACGTAGAATGTCTTTTGTTTATGTTAAAGTGAATTAGGTTAATGCATGATTAGGGGGAGTGTTAGGAAGTAATTTTGCATTAAAGACTCCTTGCTGCTTTCGTTTAAAATATATGTTTAAGCACATGTCAAGTTTGTTTTAGAATCTGTCTTTCAGAAGAATACCAGTTTTACGTATCTAAATAAATTACGTTTCTTTCAAGAATTCTTGCATCTTTATTAATTTAGCTGCTGATAATCGAACAATACCAACCACTCCATAACTTAACGTAGAAGTATGTTTTTTGCTGCCGCAAACTTTAAACAGGATTATCCCAGAAGCCGGTTTTCGACTAGCACAAATTTAAACATTCTTCGAAAAAAAAACTACTGAACTTAGAGACTTGATTATTTCGTCAATAGATAGTTTATATTGTGTAGTTTTAGGAACTGCGAATAACTCCATACCCCCAAAGCGGGCCCTTTTCCCCTGCATCGTCACATATTATGACGAGTGTTTCAGAATCAGAATCAGATGTTACGAATACATTTATTTTCTTTTAAAAATTCAAATAGCGTGTACCTACAAGTTCTAAAGGTCTACACATACCTTTGTCGGGATCGGGGACTAAGTAGGTAGTGTTAAAATAAAACTTATTCAGATATTGTACTTTTCTTATTTAATGCGACTGGTCGCTTAAGGGTAGTTCTCTGCGACTAAAAAGTCGCACCAATCGCATCATTACCATCGCCACATTATAGATGAGCTCCGTATAAACTATGGAGTCGTTTTTGGTTATCTTGTAGAAGTCGCGTGCCTCTGCTATTTTTATCATAATGATCCTGATTGCTTTTATAAAACCGCCAATAATAGTGGCGATGGTAATGACAAAATAATCGCGGTATAAAATCGCAGAGAACTACCCTTAAACGTCTAACTTAGGACTCAACTAGCTGTACCTGAGAAGCATAACACTGTAAGTAAGTATGGAAAACAACAAGACTTACAGTGTTATGCTTCTCAGATTGTTTCGTTACAGCGAGATATTAATTTAAAACCATCCGAATTATTATTTACAAGCTGCCAGACTATCTAGGTAAAGGGCCTCACACACGGCGAAGATACTATAATATTTTATCTTAAGATAAAATATCGCTCACTATACAATTTGTATGAGCTATCACACACGGCTAAGAGAATATATATTTTCATATAACAATATCCTAAGATACCAAGCGATATGGAAATTTTATGTTAAGATATCTTAAGATGCGTAATATATTTTAACATTATATCTTTACATACAAAATATATATTACAAGATCTTTATACAGAGTGTGCAGTGAATATCGGAATCAAAATGGTATTAATGATATTTTATCTATTCAACAACCTTTCCTCAAGAGTTTTCATGATTTGATTACTCATTATATTTTTTGTTAAAAGGATAAGGTTGGGGTATTGGCCGGGCCGGTTTGGGACTTTTTTTGCTCTTTTTGGGGTTAAATTAGGTTCAAAGGCCTTTTCGAGGACTCTGGAACTTAAAAAAATCGATCGGAGTGGCGACATTATGACACCTGATATATTACTTTCTAGACTTATGATGCTATTTTTTGTCATCCAGGTATCTTAAGATAAAATATCATAGTATCTTCGTCGTGTGTGATGCCCTTAATACTGTGGAGGTCGCATAGCAATATGCAACCTTCACACTATATACCCATAGTCGATGCGCTGATATGATAATATGACAAAATGCACCACTACTTGTATACAAAATGTTTATCTACAAAATTTGTTTTTGTTCGCCTCGATGGATATTAATGGATATTGGTTGTTTTAATTGCATGTTGTCGCACGCTGACGAAGAGAAATTGACGCCACCGAGGGTTATAGAGCCGTTCACAAACTTTTATATTAACTGTAATTAACGAGCTCTTTTGAACAAGCGGCATTACACCGCGCACTTTTCTATTCCTCGTTTTTTTAAGCAATAGAAAGAACTCTACATAAAATGGATGAGATTTTATTATTAACACACAACTTTATTTATTAGAAACAAAAGCAAAAGAACACACAAGAGATGCAACTGCCATATGAATCGATAAATATAAAATGGATGAGATTTTATTATTAACACACAACTTTATTTATTAGAAACAAAAGCAAAAGAACACACAAGAGATGCAACTGCCATATGAATCGATAAATATCGTAAACAATCAATCTTTTTCATGCTTCGGTCTTTCTTACCTTACCCCAGACACCTGAAAACCTTTAGGCGTTACAATTGTTTCCAGGAACATTATTTAAAACCCGTACCGAAATCGTAGTTTCAGGCCACAATAATAAATTGAATCTGACTATTTATCTTTTCCTGAAACTCAAAGACATGTTTTCTGTGTTAAATGTCAATTTTCGCTACGCAATCTATCGCGTCCTACTCCTACCGACTCGCTACAAGCGGGCGAAGGGCGGACGGCAGCAGGAGTGACTCACTCCGCGATTCACCGCGCGACCTTGAGACCTCTGCGAAGGCAAAGTATAAAGACAACCAAGTAGTACGACTTCAGCCGTTTAGGAGCGCGCGACACGTATTTACACAGACGCGCGACGCACGTCTGTGTGAGTGAACTCCATACTGTGGCAGGCCCGCGCAAGTCCAAACGCTTGCCTGTAGTGCGTCCGTACACGGGGCGCACACATGCACGCTCCCGATGTTCCTTTTGTAGGAAGAAGAACTACCTCTTATACCCTGGCGAGGGGGTCTTAATCAGGAAAAAGCACGCGTTAGTACCGTTAGCACGCTTTATGCGATAGAGAGAGACGGTTCCAAAACGGTAAAACTACTTTCTTCGACCTTTATTGAAGAGTCTCTATACGAAGTCTCAGATCTATAGCTTAAAAATAATTTGGTCCCTATACAATATTTCAACCCTCGTTTAACCTCTTTTAGAGATGAATTTCAAAAAGTCTCAGATCTCCAATTTCAAATATCGTTTGGTCCCTATACAAAATTTCAACCCCCGTTAAACTCTTTTGGGTGAATTTCGAAAAACCGTGAAATGACTTTCCTGTACTCATATTGAAGGGTCTATGTGCGAACTCTCAAATCTCCAACTTTAAAAATCGTTTGGTCCCTTTACAAAGTTTCACCCCCATTTAACCCCTTTCGGAGATGAATTTCGAAAAACCGTGAAATTATTTTTTTCAAGTTATATTGAAGAGTCTATGTTCGAAGTCTCAGGTCTCCTACTTTAAAAATCGTGTGGTCTCCATATAAACTTTCAACCCCCATTTAACCCCCTTTGAATTTCGAAAAATCCCTTCTTATCCCTTACTTACGTTATACAACCACCCTACTGTGAAAATTTCAAGTTCCTAGCTTCTGTAGTTTCGGCTGTGCGTTGATGAGTAAGTCATTCAGTCAGTCAGGACATCTTCTTTTATTTATATATATATAGATGTAAGAAGATATTTTGTGTGATTTGTCAGTAAAAATAATAAATGGAACGCGTCGAGCATGATCAATCACTTTACGATTGAATTTCGAACTAACGCAGAGTTTTGGCAGTTAAATATTAAAATATAGTGGTTTACACACATAGAGGTATTTAAATAGTCGGGTCTATCGGGTCCAACGCACTTATAATTCTGTGAGACTCTGTGAGACTCTGTGAGTCTACTTAAAACGGGTGAGTCACATATAACCTAAGTGCAAAGGAGCTTAAGGCTGCGTTTCCACCAGGGATGCGTAGCGAGGGACGTGTTTGTGGTAACCAATGGAAACAGCTCAGCGGAGCGAGGATAGGTAAATGAAGTGTTTCCATTGGTTACCACACATCCCTCGCTACGCATCCCTGGTGGAAACGCAGTTTTAGTCTTGTTAGGTGTGACCTTTTGTACCTAGATATATGTGAACTGTACCCATTTTCACTAAACTCACAGATTTGATTAAAACCCTTTTATTTTCCGACGTTTCTGCACGGTAGGTTCCTACTCGTAATTCACAACTTTGCCGTCAATCTCGTGCCTAAAATCATTTGACCGTTGAACTTGAACTAGGCGCCGACGCGACGGTTAACGGTAAAATTCTGTATTTCACTACTGTACCGCGTGCGTAAACCATCGAAATATAATGTAGGTATGGAACAACAACGCCTAACAAAACAGACGTTGAAATCTGCCCCATGACGCCTGCTTTTTAAAATTAATACGCCTCATGTGTCAGTGGTGTTGATAAACAACTTAATATTTACTATGTTTGAGTCTAAAGTCATCACGTCCCGACCGACGGAGGCTGCCTCCGTCGGTCGCCGTTCGTGTTGGCGGTAGCTTGAGTAAGTACGTACAATTACGGCTGCACATAACAAAATGCACGCATGGGAGTGTCACCAACGAAGTTGCCAAGCTATAGTAGACGGCATTGTTGAATAGGATGCATATTGTTTAAAAGACAAAATCTGTGATTGGTTTCAAACCTATTGACGCGTGACGTCGCGTGGTGTCGTTTTTCTTCAGCAGTAAGTACTAGCTCGACCCCCGGTAGCACGTAATTCGTGGAGCCGATTTTGACCGTCAGTTACGCTTCCATACTTATTATGGCGTTAACAGTCCATACAGTTAGCCTACGGCAGTTTTATATTACTAACGCATTTTCAGTAAAGTGCCCATTTCATTTATGCTCTTGCGAATTCAATCCAATTCGTTTTCAATATTAACGTTCACTGGAATTCCGTATTTTATATTCATTAAATTTATTATCTCCGATGATGGCAGATACTCACGCGGTTTAAGGCTCGTCATCGAAAATTTAAGCTATTTTTTAGTGAGATTTTTGTAAAATCTACATTATGAAATGGGCTGCTTTTCAGATATGTGTTTTTTGACTATATAACCTATTCAGTGATTACGGTGGAAACATGTTTGCTTAAAATTTCTTCGATAGATAAGAGATCCGAAAATGCGTCTTCAAATTCCGTTTTTTGTGTAGTATGAACAAACAACCGATTAATAAACGGTAAAATTATGTAAAAATGTCATTCATGCCTTTATCTTTTAAGTGATTAAAAAAAATTTTAATAAAACATAATAATATCTTTGATTTAATCGTATTTTTATATCTGGCGCTTACGCCAAAAAACCCAGGCACGTACTGTATATGGCGTTCTCTTTCTGTGATGCGCGTGAACTATAAATGCGTCCCTTATTACAAGTAACGCCCATTCGCCGGTGAGGCTTTACAGAGGTCGGACCTGTGTTCGTTTGTCCCAGCGGCCGCGTCGCGACTAGTGGGCCATTCTGAAGGTGTAGAAAGAACTTCCTATTTTCGAGCGCGGGCACACTGTTTTTATAGCCGAACGGCTCAACGAGCGGGCGCGTAATGCACCTCGGCCAAAGTATTAGTCTATAGTTCGAATCCTCGAGATGGTCACTTTTTTTTACTTATTAATAATATGAAAACATGTTTATTATTTATGTTTTGGCATTTTTGGATAAAATACATAACAAAACATTTATATTTATCTATAACAAAGTATGTGTATCGTCGCCTGGTACGCCCATAGTACATGCTTTGTTTAGTTTGGGCCTAGGTCGATTTGTGTAAGATTGTCCCTGATATTTATTTATTTAAATATGAAATACCTACATAACAGTATAATACCTATATAACCGCTGAAACATTTTCGGACGATTTAATAAATCATGCTGTTCAAAAATGTAATTTGTTTATAATTAACTAGCTTATGCCCGCAACTTCGTCTGCGGTGTAAATTATAATTAGGCAATTAATCTTAATAGGCAATAAATAGTTTCTGATATTTGTTCATAAATTTTGGGCCAAAAACTGCACAGTGCACATTTACCGCGAAAATTAATTCTTTAGTCCGTTTAAGGATTATTTCCAAAAAATTAAATGCACTTAATTAACCACTTGTTACTAACACAAAAAAGCAATCTACTAATTACTATATGTTACGCATGGAGTTAGAAACCTTTTACTTTAAAAATTGTACAGTCTCTAAACAAACTTTCAACCCCTACCTATTCAACCGGTTTTCGAGATAAATTTTAATGAACGATGAAATCATTTGAGTTCTATTCAGTTTAATCAGTTTTAGATACCCTACTTTAAAAATCATTTGGTCCCTTTATAAAGTTTTAGCCCCCATTTGACCCTTTTTGGGGATGAAATTCAAAAAACGGTTTAACTTTTTTTCTGTGCCCTTATTGAAGGATCTATGTACTAAGTATCAGATTTCCTACTTCAAAAATCCTTTGGACCCTATACAGAGTTTTGAACCCCCATTTAAACCCCTTTGGGGATAAATTTCAAAAAACTGCATTCACTTTTCTTTTCTCTTTTGGATGAGTTCAAGATCTACTACAAAAATCGTTTAGTCCTTTTACAAAGTTTCAATCCCTGTTTGATCCCTTTTTAGGGATGAATTTCGTAAAACGGTAAAACTACTTTTCGTTTTTATTCTTATTGAGGAGTCCATGTACGATGTCTCAGAGCTCCTACTTCAAAATCCGTTTGGTCCCCGTACAAAGATTCAACCCCTATTAAACCTCTTTTGGGGATGAATTTCGAAAAACCGTGAAATTACCCCCCTGTACTTATGTTGAGGAAACTATGTACGATGTCTCAGAGCTCCAACTTCAAAAATCGTTTCAACCCCCACTTAACCCCCTTCGGGGATGAATTTCGAAAAACCGTGAAATGACTTTCCTGTACTCATATTGAAGGGTCTATGTGCGAACTCTCAGATCTCCAACTTTAAAAATCGTTTGGTCCCTTTACAAAGTTTCAACCCCCATTTAACCCCTTTCGGGGATGAATTTCAAAAAACCGTGAAATTACTTTCCTGTACTCATATTGAAGGGTCTATGTCCGAAGTCTCAGATCTCCAACTTCAAAAATCATTTGGTGCCTATACAAAGTTTCAACCCCCATTTAACCCCTTTTAGGGATGAATTTTGAAAAACGGTGAAATTAATTTTTTCATATTATATTGAAAAGTCTATGCACGAAGTTTCAGATCTCCTACTTTAAGAATCGTGTGGTCCCCATATAAACTTTCAACCCCCACTTAACCCCCTTCGGGGATGAATTTCGAAAAACCGCGAAATTTTTTTCCTGTACTCATATTGAAGGGTCTATGTGCAAAGTCTCAGATCTCCAACTTAAAAAATCATTAGGTACCTATACAAAGTTTCAACCCCCGTTTAACCCCTTTTAGGGATGAATTTCGAAAAACGGTGAAATTACTTTTTTCAACTTATATTGAAGAGTCTATGTCCGAAGTCTCAGATCTCCAACTTTAAAAATTGTTTGGTCCCTATACAAAGTTTCAACCCCCGTTTAACCCCTTTTAGGGATGAATTTCGAAAAATCCCTTCTTATCCCTTACTTACGTTATACAACCACCCTACTGTGAAAATTTCAAGTTCCTAGCTTCAGTAGTTTCGGCTGTGCGTTGATGAGCCAGTAAGTCAGTCAGTCAGTCAGTCAGGACATCTTCTTTTATATATATAGACTTCTTTTATATATATAGATTACCTAACTAATTTTTATCTTGTATCTATTTACTGGAATATTCTGTTCTAAATCTTTCAACCTCTCTCCTCTATTTTTAGGGTTCCGTACCTAAATGGTAAAAAAGGAACCCTTATGGTGCGACTCTGTTTGTCTGTCCGTCTGTCACAGCAAGATATCTCAGGATCTACTGATGCTATCGACTTGAAATTTGGAATAGTGTTAAAAACCACTAACCCGAGCCTATTGGATGGAAAAAAAATCTTATGCCTTTTTTTTTTACTTTTTTTAAAGGGGTCCGTAATGGAACTCTGAAAAAAGCAAGTAGGGCTATTATATCGAGTGGGGTATCAAATGAAAGGGCTTGATTTGTAGATTAAAATGCCGTTTTTTTTTCTTAAATAAGTAGTTTTTGATTAATATGACGAAAAACGTCAAAAAAATACCATTCCCCATTCATTCATTCATTCATTCTATTATCTTCGAAGTTACTGAACAGAAAAATCTGTAATAATGAGTTGAGTGTACGATC
Organism: Eudemis profundana; assembly: GCA_947034925.1. Classification (NCBI taxonomy): domain Eukaryota; kingdom Metazoa; phylum Arthropoda; class Insecta; order Lepidoptera; family Tortricidae; genus Eudemis; species Eudemis profundana. The sequence goes on from OX344794.1 coordinate 38,742,224, forward strand.
GGCGCTAGCGAGTTTCTCGTATCGAGATTCAGTGCACCTCTCTCGCACGCGCCAATAGTACGAAAGAGATAGACTGTCGAAAAGTCAACTAATGGTAGGTACAGGGTCAGTCACAGCAGTGTATTTGTTTGCGAAGGACGTATAGGTACGATTCCTTCTTGTGATTGTGAGCCTTACTTGCGGTCCCTCCCTACATATTGTAAATATTTTATAGTTGTAAATAAGTACGTAGTAAATAAGTAATTATATAGATGCTGTGCAAGATTGCACAGCCTTTTTATAGGTTTTTTTACTATCTTACTATATTATTAGTAAATAACATTTGAATACTTACGGTCCAAGTTTATTATAAATAAATAATTTATGAGTAATAAATTCTTAAATCACAAATAAATAAATATCTTGGACAATCTTACACAAATCGACCTAGTCCCAAACTATAAGCAAAGTCATCACTAACCCAATGTAACACGCCACCTGTTGCATATTTTTGAAAACAGCTAACTTTCGCCTTAAATTACTACACGTTGCGGTAATTCAGCAATTTAATTATAGAGGGCTCTAGCTCTCATAGCTGCCAGCACTAGAACTACTAGACGTCGCGTTGTAATTATCGAAGCGTCGTATTAGCGAAGAGCACTCTAGGCTCCGCCCATACCCTCAAGGACGTTAGCGCGTGTAGGAGCCTTAAAGTACGGATGCAACTATTTCGGTTCGAGTGTTATCAAAGGTTTTGTTTGACCCGCTTTTCGAACTTTCGCGAACAGACACCAAGTTTTAAAATAGAGAATCTAATCTCACTTTTCTAAATATGTATTTTTTTATGTATCAACCGGCACAAAAAAGTTATTCAACAGTATGTGTACGATTTTTAGGGTTCCGTACCAAAATGGTAAAAAAGGAACCCTTCTGGTGCGACTCTGTCTGTCTGTCCGTCTGTCACAGCAAGATATCTCAGGATCTACTGATGCTATCGACTTGAAGTTTGGAATAGTGTTAAAAACCGCTAACCGGAGCCTATCGGGTGGAAAAATCTGTGAATCTTAGAAAATTCTTGAAGTATGATGTCAGTCGTAGTTGGAAACCCTTATTTTTTTGTTTGTCTTCTTTTCGGGGCCTCGACTATATTACTAATAATGTAATGACTTATAACAACGCACGAAGTCTTTATCTATGAAGCACGCTTCTTTTTTACGACGGACGATAATCAGGTAGGTACAAAACCACACAACAGTATTGTTTTCTTTAGTAGATCGTACACAACTCCAACCGAAGCACTATATAACATTCAAGATGGCAACTACTGGGACTTTCTCGATTTTTTTTGCCGACTCGAACGAAGTACATCGAATGTTTCAAATTCCTTATATTTTTAATGAAGTAATTAGACGTAAAAAAAATTTTGTCATGGCTCTTTATTTTTTGGTTTCGATAAGAATACTCTCAGATATACTGAAAGAGATCGTGCTTTAGCGATAACACCGCATGTATTATTCTAACTTTGATCTTTCTATCGTATATTTGTTAGGTTTGTAATAATGTATTGAATTGTATGTTCAACTGACGGTCACGAGTAGTTTTCCCAAGAAATCCCAGGATTCAGTTGCCTTACCGGAGCCTTAGTTGCGAGTGACGAATTAAGTCCATACGTGAGGTAAACTTTAATCAACAAGACAAAATAGATTTTTTTACGAAACTATACCTGTAACACGTCTCTGACAAGCGACAAATACTCCCTTTGCCATACCAAAGGGGGAAAGCCATGTAGTTGAGCATTAAATGCATTATTATTTTACAGATGCTGGATGGACCAGAGTGACACTTTTTGGATCATCATCGTGCCCGTACTGATTTCACTGATCTCCTCCTTTGGTAAGGATTTGATGTACTTAAATTCTTGTAACCGATTTTTCAGAAGCAGGTAGTTCTCTATTCATCGTGTTTCTTTGCTCATTTCCGAAGAGGTGTCTCATTTATGAAGCATTTTTTAAATCCCAACGATATCTCTACCAGAATTGCAATTAAATCTTTAAAAGTAGAAGTTTATAAAGATTTCGTTGTTCTTCAACCGTTAACAGGATTTAATTAAATTAATCTTAATGTATTGCTCCACGTCACACTTCACACTGATATTATAAATCTGAAAGTTTGTGAAGATGTTTGGAGGTTTGGATGTTTGTTACTAAATAACGCGGTAGCAACTGAAAGGATTGAGATGAAATTTGGCATGCAAATAGACTAAGTCCTAGATTGAAACATAGGATAGGATAATAACGGGAAATAACACGAGCGAAGCCGCGGGAAAATACTAGTAACTTAATAGGTACCAGTGGCGTGGCGTCCATAGAACCCGATTCCCACCGGCTTGCTTATTTTCAAAGCATATGACCGGAGTATCTACTACTCCTGAAGAAAAAGTAATCCAAATCTGCTCCGGCTTTACCAAAATACATTTGACGGCACGCCACTGATAGGTACATAGCTATGACGGAATTAATGCTAAAAGCGTTCCTTAGCTGTAAACCCTATGACAAAACAGTTTTATTAAGGTGGCTGCAATAGAAAGGATTGACGATTGATTACTTCTATGAATTAGATGAAGCTTGGCACACGGATAGATCAAAATCTGGTTAAGACATAAGAGGAGGATAGGAACGTGAGCAAAAGCTAAAGCTACATAGTTGTAAATAAATAACAAATGTCGTGTGGTATGTTGCAAGACTTTGTTCCTGCCACATTACGTAACATTACTGAGGTCGAGTACATGAATGTTAGAATGCGAGCCCGCAGCTCGGGCCTACGGCTACCTTTCTAATTAACGTCCCGCACTACCCCAGGCCCCAGACCCTTAGGAAAAACGAGGTGAAATAACATAATTGCAAGATAATTATACAGGGTAAACCACGGCTATGGTGCATGTAGAAAAAATATTTTAAATTAATCTTTATTTTTCTAAGTAATGTTTTAGATTGAGAACTTAATCTAAAACCTTTTGTTAGGTGACTAGAAAAATAGATTCTTATGATTGACTCTTTTGATTACTAATGAAAATTAAACAGTATTAGTGTTGTATCGTTGTTTATGTTGCATTTTTTCTTGAACGCATTTTTACTGTAACTGCTCGTTATTTCAATCCTAGTCTAGCCAGATTGTCAAAAACCGATAGCTATCTTCTGTCAAAGGCAGATATCATGTTCTTACCGCTGTAATCACAGACGGAATTGGCTTGTCAACGAAATTTAAAGGATTCCTCCATCTGTTATAATAATGGGATACTTTGTACAGTACTTATAACTAATTCGGTACTCTTTGAAATAAGTTTGACAGAAGCTTAAAGAACTGAAATCAGAAAAGCTGATAAAAATATTCCCTGAACATTGACGTCGAGAAGCAATTGCATGGTAACCCGAGAATCATTAATAAAAGCCCCTGTTGCCGTGGCAACTGGTCGGTTCGGTAGAAAAAGCTCAAGTAACTGTAACAATGTGTGACCCAACACTTTGAAACTTTGCCCAATCTGACAACCGACACTCTGTAAATAAAGGTTCGACCACACACGCGTCGTACGCATAAGCGAAGTTACCTGTCTAAAATTGGGTAAAACCATTCGAATCCGATTGTATTACATTTTAACTTACAATAATATTGACATATAATAGGTATTACTTATTTATAACGGGATTCAAGATTCGATTACAACTCAGGTTTCCCAATAGGGAATATTACGCAAAACTCGGCAATCGGCGTAGGGGGCACTACTAGCATAAACAGTAAACAAACCGCTATGCCGCATTATGTCATATTTATTCTTAACAAATAATCTCCAAGAATCAGAATCAGAATCAGAAAATATTTATTGTGCAAACTGTGTACATGGGATGAAACAAATTATAAGGTTATTAGTATCAACAGTTGCCTATTACAGGCATACAATATTCAATAACTTACAAACTAAATTAAACTATTACAGGCATACAATATTCAATAACTTACAAACTAAATTAAACTAGTGTTGCAAATACTTAGGATACTAATACTAAATAGGACTTTCGTAGTTCCGGAATTCATCTAAATTATAGAAAGACTTCTCTAGAAGCCACTTATATAATTTATTATTAAATCTAGTTCCATTCAGCATTTTTATGTCCAAGGGAAGTTTATTGAATATTTTTATAGCGGAAATGTAAGCACTGTTTTTATATATTCTATTATTAACTTTCGGAAGAACCAAGTCGTATTTGTATTTATCTCGTAATGTTTTTATGTAATGAGATTTTGGAACAAAATAATCACAGTTATTTTTTACAAACTTGCACAATTCGAGAATATAGATGCTGGTAAGTGTGAGCAGTCGTTTTTCTCTAAAAACATCCCGAAGTGACTGCTCCACAGATAATCGGTATATAGTCCGTATACATCTCTTTTGGAGTATAAATGTTGATTGAACATCAGTGGAATTTCCCCAGTAAATTATACCATAAGTAAGTAGTGGATAGACATTTCCAAAGTAAGCATTTCTTACAATGGTCTCAGAGCATGTTTCGGATAAAATAGATAGAGCATAGCAGTTGCTCGAAATGCTATTATTAACTGATTCGACATGTGCTTTCCAGTTCAAGTGACAATCTACTGTCACCCCTAAAAACTTAATTCTATTTACAAATTCCAAATGTACACCCGCTTGAGAGACATTCAGATTTAGTGGGACAGTTCTGTAATTTCTAAAGTGGACTAGTTTTGTTTTAGCCAGATTTACATTCAGGTTTAACCTTTTCAGCCAATCAACTACTGTTTTTAGCGTAGCGTTTGTGTTTTCTTCTAGGGTTGCCATATTTGAGTCCTCGTCAGAGAATAATATAGTCGCATCGTCTGCGAACAAAACACATGGCTCCTTAACAATCTTCGGAAGTTCGTTAATGTAAATCAGGAATAAAAGAGGGCCAAGTACACTACCTTGCGGTACTCCTATTTTTATACTTTCATAGCCTGATTGATATTGCTCAATAGTTTTATTTTCTTCACAATATTTGGAGATGATTGTACTTTGCTGCCTATTGCACAGATAGCTTTCAAATAACTTTAGAGCGTGACCTCTTATACCTATATTTTCCAATTGTTTTAGCACTATGCTATGAATGACACAGTCAAAAGCTTGAGACATATCAAGAAATAAAGCAACGCAAGGTTTCTTTTCGTTTACCTTATCCCAGATATCTTTGAAAATCTTAAAAATAGCTAGGGATGTAGATTTTCCTTTTTGAAAACCAAATTGGCTTGGACTTATTATTTTATTTTTATTCAGATATGTAAATAGTCTACTATAAATAATTTTTTCGAAGATCTTAGAAAAACTTGGTAGAAGTGCTATAGGCCTATAATTGACCATGTCATCTTTGGCTCCTTTTTTATGCAATGGTTTAATAAGCGCTTTTTTAAGATCATCCGGAAAAATTCCTGTTTCTAACATAAGGTTTATGATGAAAACTAAAGGTTCAATTATGAAATCAATAGATGACTTTATTAATTTGACCGGAATTTCATCGTGTCCTGAACTATTTTTGTTTTTTAGCAACTTCACAGTTTTCCTCACTTCTTCTGAGTCAACAGGTGTGATGAAAATACTGTTACAAGAACTCTGAGTAGTGCTATTATAATCTGTGGGATTAAACGTCTCATTAAAATTTTGGGTAGTAAAGAAGGTATTAAAGTTTTTAGCTATTTCGGTTGGATCCGTTATATTTTCACCATTTTTTTTTAACCCTTCGATTGTATTTTTTATGGAATTTGCTGTTGTATGTTTTTTTATTAAGCCCCAAGTGGCTTTAGTTTTATTTGCACTATATTTTATTGTTTTGTCATTTGTTATAATTCGCGACTTCCGTAACACTCGTTTTAATATTTTGCAATAATTTTTGTATTTTATTTCATTGGTGTTTTTCGTTTTGTTGAACAGGATTTCATTATACCTTTTGTAATCCAATTTTGTTTCTTTTTATATGTTAATTTCTGTATTTGTTGCGGAATGCAAAGGTCAAAAATTAACTGAAATATATTAATAAAAGTTTGATATGCCGCATTTGCATCTGAGTTTTCATACACTTCCTTAAAGCTAACTTGAGAAATGTATTTAATGAAAATTTCTAAGTAGTTAACAATTTTCCTTACTCGTACATACCAGAACTTTTCTTTGAAGCTATAATTTGTTTGTATTTTTATTAACTGTCCTGTATGATCAGATATGCCCAAGTTCATAACTTGGGAAACAGCCCTGCGATCATTTGTCAATATGTTATCAATACAGGTTTGTGAATGGCAGGTTATTCTTGTGGGTTCATAAATTGATGGCTTAACGTTAAACTTTGAAAGTGTGCAGAGAAATGTTTTCGAGCTTACATCATCACTTAATAAATTAATATTAAAATCGCCTGCTATGTAGATTTTCTGCGCCATTTTCCTAGACCGAAGTACTAGTTTGGCCAAAAGAATCTCTAGTTTATATATAAACAGTTTAAAGTCACTATCCGGAGTCCTATATAAGCATACAATAACGCAGTTTAGCTCCGGTATTGCGATACCGCACGCTTCAAAGTGTAGTTCAGTCGACATATCGGAAATCCATTCTAAATTTATACAGTTTAAAGATTTTTTAACATAAATTGCAACACCACCTCTTTGTTTAACAAGAACATGATAAATTATAATAATTTTATTAATATTCATGTATTAAAAAGTCTGTACTGTGATATTATAGCATCCTATGGGCACAGTAAATAAATAGAGCAGTATGGAAACTAGGCTTACTTTTTAAAATAAATCTACGCTCCAATAGAGCGTTAGGGTTGTCGATAGTTAGCGCTATAATCTCAGCTAATAAGGCCTGTTTTAAAGTAACTAGCTACACTTAATTAAGAGTAGGTATTAGGGTTGGCACCCTTAATTTCTGTAAAAAAGAAACAAACGTTTATTTGGGTTCTACACCGTGGGCCCGAGTAACCGGACTACCTTTAACTATAGATTCTAACAACTTTTAGGAGTAAGAAAAGTTATTTGATTTATAGTCGAAAAACGCTTACTTTCCGAGATATCCATTGTTTTTTAAATGAAAACTCACAAGATAGCGGCTACTTTTTCGCAGTCTCTTAACGGATTCAAGGTTGGAGACCAACCGGATCCCCAGATATAGATTTAAAAAGCAATCGGTGGAATAACTAAAAAGTTCAAGATGGCGGCTACTTTTTCTCATTCTGTTAACGGATTCGATGTCGGAGACCAACCATATCCCCAGATATCGATTTTGAAAGCAATCGGTCTAATAATAAAAAATGTTCAAATGGCGGCTACTTTTTCTCATTCTGTTAACGGATTCGATGTCGGAGACCAACCATATCCCCAGATATCGATTTTGAAAGCAATCGGTCTAATAATAAAAAAATGTTCAAATGGCGGCTACTTTTTCTCATTCTGTTAACGGATTCGATGTCGGAGACCAACCATATCCCCAGAAATCGATTTTGAAAGTAATCGGTCCAATAATTAAAAAGTTCAAAATGGCGGCTACTTTTACTCATTCTGTTAACGGATTTGATGTCGGAGATCAACCATATCCCCAGATATCGATTTTGAAAGCAATCGGTCTAATAATGAAACCCACGGGAGGAAAAACTGAATGAAAATCTATAACTCCCGAGGGAGTTATGACTTTAGTTTTAATAGTACATTACACAACTAGGGTGGTAATACAAAGAAAGGCCGAGATCGCAGATGTTTGCGGCCCGAGCTGCAAGCGAGGGACGTAAATATGCGATCGAGGGCTTCCTTTATTACCTCCCGTGTTGTGTAGGTATATCATTTTTATGTCTGCACTTGGCCACTTTATGGCCAGGTGCGGCATAATAGTAGATTGTGTCACAAGGGAGCAAAATGATATATTTACGGCGAGGGCGTACATTGAATCCTGAACGAAGCGACGGATTCTACAATTGAATCCCGAGCGTAGCGAGGGATTCTAAAGTAGAATCCGGAGCGTAGTGAGGGATTCAAGTGTTAACGCCCGTGGTGAAAATAATTTTGCTACCTTGTGACACATACTGCTTTTCACACCGACTATGAGGAAAATTTAAATACAAACGCTACCTACCAAAATAACGAAAACGAAATAGGGTAAACCACCCAATTATTGGCACTTTAAGAGGTCAGTCTGAAATTAAATTACCATAAAATTTAATTTACAAGAGCTAGTAGAAAAAATATGTAATAGCATCAAAGGAAATATTTTAACCTTTATTTCTATAACCGTTTTTAAGTGATTAGTTAGTATTTAATACACATTTTTTATTTAAAACCAAAAGACTACATCAAAATCCAATTATTGGCATAGATATCCTAAATATTGGCATACTTACTCGTCTAATTATTGGCATGTACTTTAAGTAGCAAATACCTATCACTGAAAATAAGAAATACCTAGATTGCCTTGGGTATAGTTAAAAAACTCTTTTTTAATGAGTAAATATCCGCTTTTATTGAGGTATGCTATCAACTTTATTATATTCACCGATCAGCATCTTCTCAACTTCATTTATGCTAGGCTTTTGGTTGACTCTAATATGACCATCATCATCAAATTTGTCGTCTTCGAGAATGCATAATACTTCTTCAGAATACAAAATATGTTTGTTATCCTTTTATTTTAGTTTAGCAGTTTCTCAAACACGAGTTAAACCATTCTGCCTTCATTTGTATATTATTCGTAGTATCACATCTTCCTTTTTTATTTTAATACTGTTATATATTTTAATACTCTTCATTTTTCACAATGTACTCTAAATTAATAAAAAACCATTATTAGCACTCAATATTCTATTATTGGCACTACTGCCAATAATTAGCTTTTGCTATTGGCACTACTGCCAATAAATGGATTTTGATGAAATTATTGTTCCATATATTGGCACATTTAATAAATTAAATATAATAAAGATATTCAAAATATAATCTTTGAATCTACTTCCTAGAAATGTAATTAAGTAAATCAATTCAGTTCCATAGTATAAATTAGCCGAATAGCTGCGATATGTGATGATTAATAAAGCGCTTACCTTAGGAAAAAACAAAATTACTGCACCAAATCACGAACACAAAATTTAAACTGAAGTTTTGCAATTGCCGTATTTGTTATTTTCTATAATATTGCTGATTTTCAACAAATAAGTAATACAATTTTACTTTTCAATGCAAACCAAACTTGAATAATCCATGGTTTCCTTATATTTTCAAATTAAACTCTAAAGTGCCAATAATTGGAAGAGTGCCAATGATTGGGTAGTTTACCCTATATAGTTAGTCAAAGAGCATCACACATTTTTAATAAAATGAAATGTGAAATTGTTAAATTTACAGTTCCTTATTATTTTATAAAACGTTTATTACTTTTTACGGACGGGACGAATTTACTACTTCCATATTATATTTATGGCCCTCGCCTGCGGCTCGGACCCCAAACACCTGTGGTCTGGGCCATTCCTTATTATCGACTTTATGTAGAGTCGATATGTAGAGTCGATATGTAGAGTCAATGTAGAGTCGATATGGAGGGTCGATATGTAGAGTCGATTTGTAGAGCAATAATGTAGAGTCGATAATGTAGAGTCGATATGGAGAGTCGATATGTCGAGTCGATCAAAATCAAAAAAATCAAAATCAAAAATATATTTATTTTCAACAGTCATATCAAGTGTGTCGAATTCTCCTTTTAAGTCGATATGTAGAGTGGATATGTAGAGTCGATATGTAGATTCGATATGTAGAATCGATATGTAGAGTCAATAATGTAGAGTCGATAATGTAGAGTCGATATGGAGAGTCGATATGTAGAGTCGATATGTAGAGTTGATATGTAGAGTCGATATGTAGAATCGATATGTAGAGTCAATAATGTAGAGTCGATTTGTAGAGTTGATATGTAGAGTCAATATGTAGAGTCTATAATGTATGGTATGGCAATGGCATATTCTAAGCAGGTTCAAACTAAAAATACCCTGTAGGTAGTCCTTGAACAGAAAAGTATCACTTTGATCCCTCTTATGAGGGATCAAAATACTTTTTTCTGAATAGGAGGTGTGAAAAATATTATAACCTACCCGAACGTCATTTAAGACTAAGGAGGTTTCAAATCAGCCAAGGCTTATTTCCCATCTTCAAAACTTGGCTACAAAACCAATTTTAGTCCATATAAAACTTATATGGTATATTTTACTATTATTTCAGTAATTTTTGCAAATATTTTAATGCAATTAAATTATTTTAATTTAAAATTTCATTTCGAAAATCGGTACAATCAGCTTTCTGGCCAAGTGTAGACATAAAATGATGTACACAATACGGGAGGTAATAAAGAAAGCCCTCGATCGCATATTTACGTCCGTCGCTTGCAGCTCGGGCCGCAAACATCTGCGATCTCGGCCTTTCTTTGTATTACCACCCTAGTTGTGTAATGTATTATTCCACTAGAAAACTACTCTCCCATCAAAGCATTCGGTCAGATACGAGGTTGAAAAAGTAAACGGACAATATGTTTGTAAGTTTTACGCATGCTGGTAGGTTTTGAAGTGAATTATTAATGGCAAACAAATTTTAATATAACAATTACGATTACGTTTACAAAAGATAAATTAAGCCCAGTAAGCCTGCCCGACTGTACGCGGGACATCCGGACCAGAATTATTCCATAAGGGATCATCCTGTAATCCAATTATGAATGTAAAAGATAAATGTTTCAGCGATTGCGAAGTGAAGCTTTAGATCTTTAAAAAGGGGTACCACGATCTTCTAATATATTTTATAAACTCGGGCTTCTAGGATCAATGTAAACAATAGTAGGTATATTACCTACATAACTAGGCCTATGGCCTAAGCCAGTAAAGTAAGAAATGCCTCGGTTTCGCCTCGGCCGACAATTACATGTGATCTAAGGTTTTCTTATTAACTGGCCAAGGTTTGTATACTATTTTTCTGTTCGACGGACCCAGAAAGCAGCAACTTCGTTTAGCGCAGCGGCTCGAAAGTTGACGCTTTCCGGCCGGAGAACAGAAAATATATTTTAAACCAGTTAAGTAGGTATTTAAGTAGTATTTATAGAATCGGTTAAGAACATGAACATGAACATAGATACCACACCCGGCCAGGACGTTGCCTGACCCGGACTAGCCGGATACACCAGGGGGCACAGATCTTGTAGGGAGTGACACGCTCTGGTATGGGAGGGAAGGCCGACTAGCCGCAGCCGGTCGACCACAATCGACCGATTATGCAACCTTTAGCCAATATTGGAAAATGGGAGAGACGGGATAGAGCATCGGGGATGAGCGTTGATGAGTTGCTGCGCGTGCTCTCGCTGGCATCTTTGCGTAGCGGGTCATGGTTAGTCTGCTGAAGATATAGTCGCTTCGGGTGGGGGTAATTTGTTGAACTTCTTCCTCTGATTCGCTGTCCGTTTCGGGTAGTTGGTAGATTTCTCGGACTGCTGAGATATAAACTTCCTTGTTAGAATCGGTTAAGTAGTATTTATATAGAATCGAAAATATCCACGTGGACAAGATTATCACAACCATGTCCGCTAGGCTTTATTGTCATAGGCATTAAGGACACGCATATATTTCTTTGGCAACGTGTACGTGTATAGTAATGTGTATACCTACCTAAAAAATTATATGTTTTACTAGTTTGAATTAGAAGCACCTATCAAATACGATACGAAAATTCACTACGGCATACACCTGCGGGTATAATTCGCAATAGTGCGTACTTGTACATGAGAGCGCATCATAGTATAAGACCTTAGTTGCACAGTTTTAAAAACTACAGTTAACCAACAGCCATATCGTATTACCATGCGTCGTAGGACCTTTTGAAACTAAGTGCACTCTGTTACGTTTCAGAGCAATTTAAAAATGTTTCGAATTGCTAATATTTAGATAGCATTGCTCGTATATGACAATTCGAGCTGGGCCCAACCGCGTTTTTAAAGTCTCACAAAAATCACCTAAAAAGATTTATTTTGTCTCTTTTTGAGTTATGTTTTATCTACTTATAATTGATAAGCGAAGCCAAGCCAACGATTTTGTTCTGTACTATAACGAAAATGTATTTGGTCCCGACCAAATACATTTTCGTTAGAACTTGTGAATCCCATTTTTTTTTTTCACGCCATCTTAGACCCCTAGGGGCCGTCCTGGACCACTTTGGCAATCACTAGTCTAACTAAACGATACTATCTCAAGTAAAAATGAGTCATAAAATTTAGGGAGAGACAAGTTAAACAATGTATCTAATAAAGCTTGAGACGGCTAAGGACGCTTTTCTTTTCTGCCGACGGCATTAACGACAGTTAAGCTACCGACGCCTGTGCTAGTTATTGTTGTTTGAGGGCTTTTCATGGAGTATTTTAATTGGTTAATACCTCTGTCCGAAATATATGTAGGTAAATCTAGTTTCCTGCCGGCTCCAGTTGTATTCAATATGGTCATGTATTTGGCAGTGTTTCTCGTGAACGTGGTAAGGGTGCTACTGACCAAGCTGCACCCGACACCCAACCAGCACACGCGACAGGCCGCCAGGAAGGCAGCGAGGGCCGCACTCATATTGGTAAGTTATATAAATAAATATCAGATGCCGTATGCATCATCAGAACTTTTGTTTTAACGCCTAGAGACCCTCTACATCTCCAAATATTGTAATGTATATCAGTTATTTACTTGTTGCATGAAATTTCATGTATTAATATCATAATTGTGTAATGCTTATTATTTTTGAAAAGAGATACCGGTGAGTTTTTTCCGACGCTTCTTCTCACCAGAGGTTGAGGAAGTAGAAGAGTAAAGGAACTGCCGAGACTGACCGAGTCATTTCATCATGTTGATACACTTACGAATATTCCTGTTGATTGTTTAGTGTAAAAATGTCCAGCTTATGTAAGTGTCACATGTTACAAATAAAACATTTAAACAAAAAAAAACATTTAAACAAAAAAAAAGAATAAATTTAGCAGCGAAGGTGGTAAACTAAAACAAAAAGTGCCAGTGATCAGAGAGTAGGGTGCCATTTGTGTGTATGTAAGTGTTTATGTGGGAGCAAGACAGAATGTGTTGTTTAGAGGAAGATTAAAGTTTACTCTGCATGTATATTGTATTTTTTCAAATAGATACCAGGGCCTCTCAAAGTCTATTATTTTTCGGACTGCGCAGGCTTGATGCAGTCTTCCTCTGTACTTCATGTTTAAAATTGCTTTTTCATTTAAAAAGGGGGTAATATGCGCTCGTTTAGGAATCGCGTAGCAGAACCGAACACATGCATTTTGTACCCGCTGCATGCATTTCTTTCACTCAGCCTCCAATTCGCCTCAAAAGTAGCTAGGCACTTTAATATTGCAGCCCAGTGCTAAGTTGTCCATCGCTTTGGAGGCATATTGTACCTACATATTTATTTGACTTAATCTTTACGGTTGTTTTTACCTCAGATTCCCCTGTTCGGCTTACATTTCATCCTGATCCCGCTTCACCCAAGGCCGGGCACAACTGGAGAGAAAGTCTACCAGGTCGTCTCAGCGTTACTCACTAGTCTACAGGTAACATCATCGTTAGGCTGCGACTCCACTGAGTCGAAGACGAGTGGAGCGAAGAGGAGCAGCAACACATCACAAACAGCGAACACTAATGTGATTGGTCGACACCTGCACATCTCCTCTCCACTCTGCTCGTTTACGCATCAGTGAAGCCGCAGCCTTCGGATAGTCGTAAAAATTTTTGTACCACCCTTATCGGCATGCACTAATATATAAAAGTGGTGGTCTCCCCATATAGGTAGGTTTATGAGAGCTAGTTTACCGCCACTCAACGTGTTTTATATGGCGCCTATATCGCGTGATGGATTGAAGGCTACTTGCTAACCCAACTCCACCAGAAAACCTAGCAGGCCCTTGATATTACCCTCGACTTCTGGGAGTGCATGGCACCCCCGGGTCTTCAAGAATGACAAAAATGTCAAGCGGCTTTGTATCGGGAAAATGTGCTGTGGCGACTCACTTTCATGTTGCTCTAAGACTTCATACAGTTTAATTAAATTCAAAATGAGTTTGAGTGAAAGTAGGTTACAATTTCAAACACAAAAAGTGTTCTAGGGAGAGCAAACGCCGCGCTCTATAAATTGGCGACATGTTGCTGTTATGTGCAGCTAACTCTGCACTCGTATGTCTGAACTTCATTACAGACTTTTTAACTATTGTAGTCGTTTACTAATATATTGTTCCAGTGCCGTGTCTTTTTGTCAATTTGTGATATAATTTACGTTTGATATTAACGCAACATCTGGCCTCATCCCACTAATATTATAAATGCGAAAGTTTGTGAGGATGTTTGGATGTTTAGATGTTTGGATGTTTGTTACCTAATAACGGGATAACAAATGGATGGATCAAGCTGAAATTTGGCATGTAAGTAGTCCAAGTCCTGGATTGAAACATAGGATACTTTATATCCCGGTAAAGAGTTCCTTTGCGACAATAACGGGAACAACGCGGGCGAAGCCGCGGGAAAATGCTAGTATACTATAAAACGTAGTATATGCATAGGTACCAATAATTACGAGTACATCCACGTAATGTTAAATTAAACTTAACAGGGAGGTCTATCTATGCGGTTTAGGTAAAGTTTTTTTTTTTTTTTTTTATTCACGATAGGTAAGCATTTGACTTTGATCTCACCTGTTGGTAAGTGAAGATAAAGTCGATGATGGAGCATGCTTACCTAGATAGTGCCTATTCACTCTCGACTTGAAGAGATCCAAGTTATATTTTTCCGGGAAGAGGTCTGCTGGAAGAGAGTTCCACTCCTTAGCTGTCCTAATAAGGAAAGTGGAAGCAAAGCGCTTTGTGCGAGTCGTTGGTATATCGACAACGTAAGGGTGAAACCCAAGTCCACGCCTAGTCCCATAATGAAGAAATGGAGATGGCGGAATCAGTTCATGCAATCCCAACGCACACTCGCCGAAATGTACCCTGTAAAATACCGATAAACTGGCGACCTTTCTGCGGTGTTCAAGGCTTTGCAGTTTTTGCTTCACCAGATCAGGATCACCTATGAGCTTCCTGGCACGCTTATCGACTGAATCTAAGGCGGCTAGCTGGTACTTGGCGGACCCATCCCAAAGGTGGCAGCAGTACTCCATACACGACCGGACCTGTGCTTGGTATAACTGGAGCAGTTGTCCTGGTGTGAAGTACCGCCTAACCTTGGAGAGGATCCCAAGCTTCTTGGCTGCAGTTTTGGCCAAAGATTCAATATACAACCCGAAGTTCAGATTGGACGATAAGTTCATGCCAAGAAGTTCCAGACGATCCGATATCGGCACGGGTACACCACGGAAAGTCGGAGTCAGGTCAAAATGACTCCGTTTTGTGGAGAACAAACACGCCTGTGTCTTGGTGGCGTTGAACTTGACTAAGTTGGCTTTACCCCAATCGGATACTGCCTTAAGAGTCAAATTCAAGCGATCCACCATGGTTCCAACATGGTTTTGGCTACAAAGACATTGTATTCTATGAATGATAGTACAATTATAGTAAAAGCAAATTTTAAAGCTAGTTACATTATTAACCTTATTAATAACGCTTTCTTGCTGTTACCAAATTCCGTTTTTTTTTTTGTTTTGGGATCAGCTGTGGACCTTCTTGGCCCTTAACCGCTCGCTGGCATGTTCTCACATTACATCCGCTGAATTTCATACAATTTTCATTGTTCTGGCTGATTTTAAAGGAACCATTATATACCACAACGAGACCAGAATTGCCAAAAGACGCGCGAAGTCCATACATATATAATATATACTCATCGCCCAATCTCTTACTTCCCGTCCTTTGTATGCAAGTAGTATATTGTTGAACTAGTGTATAAAAGGATCGCTTCAAAGAAGAAGATCGAAGTATTTGTACCGTTAGATGATCTTTGGTATCTTTATTGATTTGTCTTCTATATATAGATGTAGTGTATTTCGAGTCTAATCAGAACAAAATTTCCTTTATTTCACTAACCTGATTGTACAAGAACTTAAATTTTAAACTCATGACTCACAAAAAAAATCATAAACTGCTAAACCGGTCTTTGTGAAAACTGGCCAAGAACACTCTCGGTCAAGTCATCTTTAATACAAGTTTTTTTTTAAAGTAGTGAGTGACGATAATCTGTTCAGATACGATATTTTTGAACTAACGATTACTTACTATGCTATAGGGACCGTGCACGACGAAGGTGCTGCCAACTGGTGACGCCAATCTAAAGGTTCTGCCCTATATGTGACATTGACAGTGCTGCCATCTATAGTTCGTGAAGTGACCGTGCACGACGAAGGTGCTGCCAACTGGTGACGCCAATCTAAAGGTACTGCCCTATATTTGACATTGACAGTGCTGCCACCTATAGTTCGTGCACGGTCCCTATAATGTCGATTTATCGACGTTTGAGTTTGTGCAGCATACGAGATGTATTTTTAGGGTTCCGTAGCCAAAATGGCAAAAACGGAACCCTTATAGTTTCGTCATGTCCGTCTGTCTGTCTGTCCGTATGTCACAGGCATTTTACTCAGAAACTACATGATGGATATTGATGAGACTTGGAATATAGGTGTGTTTTATGAGCCGCTACTTAGTTTGGTATATAAATAATTAAAATAAATATTTTTAGGGGGGGCACTCCATACATGTTAAAGACAGTAAAAAAAAATTTTTTCAGCAAATATCAACGTGTGGTACATAGTTCGACAGTTCTTTAAAAAACACTATAAGGTTCCTAAGTAATGTTTTTGATTAAGTGAATGTATTTGGAAATAATCGCTCCGAAAGTTGTGTAAATTGTGTCCCTCCCCCTCTATTTTCTAAACCGTGCGTCCGAAAAATATGAAAAAAATCACGAAGGTAACGCTTAATTAATACTTTCAACGAAAATTATTTTCAACAAGATCGAATGTACCGTTTTTGAGTTATTGCCGATAAACTGCGCTTCTCAACAAAAGGACGTAATTGCTATGAAGATCCGCTCTTTTGCTGTTGTACTTTTTTTACATCTTATTTTTTACCTTATAGTTACGGCTATGGAACCCTACACTGAGCATGGTCCGACAAGCTCTTGGCCAGTTATTATTAGTTTAATGCGTAAATAAACGAAAAAACCGGACAAGTGCGAGTTAGACTCGCATGGAGAGGGTTCCGTACGTTCTAAACAATATAAAACAATTATACTTTATTTCACAGACTTCTTATAGGTTTTCCTGTAATCTATAGGTGTAGGACTATTTTCCATATTTTTTTCAAAATTCTACGTCGAATAATTCCGGAGATAAGGGGGGGGATGGTCAATTTTTGCCTATTTTCTTAAATAACTTCAAAATTATAAAAAAATATATATTTGAGATTCTCACAGTGAGTCCTTTTATTTAATATGTCTCACGATATAGTTCACTAACTTTTTTTTTAATTTTCTAGTTTCCTAAAAGTGGCCCCCATGATTAAAATTCCTATATTTTCGTGACATGGCCGTGTTTGGGTCATTAACCTTAATATATGTACCAAATTTCATCTCAATCGGACCAGTACTTTCGTAGTAAATTGGCTGTGACAGACAGACACACGAGAGTGATCCTATAAGGGTTCCGTTTTTTCCTTTTGAGGTACGGAACCCTAAAATGGAAAAAATCAGATACTTACGAGTTTTTTTCATAGTAGTGACGATATTATATCGTCTCTATTCCGTTCCGTCCATCGTTGGTAAAAATAAATGAAAGAACAACATTTTACTTGCTCAACAAGCTGATAATGAAATAAGCAACAATATACCTATCCTAACAACATAATATTGGCAACCGTCAGGCTTCGCCCATAAACGTTTACGGCAATATTTTTATAAGAATTATCCTGTAGCTTGATCCAGAACTGGGCACCGCGCCAACAAGGGGGGGACCTGTCGTCGACAGTCTTCCCGAGATACTTGCGTTCGTTTGGAATTCCGGAACTGTAGGACATGAAGACGGCACTTCTATTACAGAGTGATCTTCGGAAACTAACTCTCTACTCTTAAACAATGTACCTAATACAATTAAACCGTTTAGCTTCCTGGGTTAAATATTCTATAGTAACACACTGTACCACATCATAGGGTGAATTTTAAATCGTGAATTGTAACCACGTTTACCGGTAAAACTACTTAAGACTAATACAGAGCACTAGCGTTAATTACAATTAAAGACCCGCTTAATTAATTATGAACAAAACGGTGGAGGCGCTTATACCATTAATCGTAATAAAAAACCCCCGACCAAAAATAACAAACGACCTGATGACCTTGAAGACCTGAACCGATTTCCACCAAACATAGCTAAGAACACTCTCGACTGATATACCTTTCAAACAAAAAAAACCGCATTAAAATCGGATCATCCGTTTGGGAGCTACGATGCCACAAGGACACATACACATTTACACACACAGACACGTCAAACTAATAACACCCCGTCGTTTTTGCGTCGGGGGTTAAAAACTGAATTATTTTATGAGTAAATACGATTTAAATAGGTACTTATGTCGACAATGTCGACGATGTTGACATTATTGACAATACGTGCCAAAATTCTATCCAGCCAACTTCAATATTAGGAGGTTGGATATCTAATGTTGAAATTTTCATGACAAGTACGAAACATGAATGTAGGGTGACCACGAGATTTAAAAAATTAGGATAAATCAAATTAAAAGTGGACAAAATAAAAACGTACTTAATTTAGGTTTAAAAGCATTGTAAGTCATTGTTAACTATGTATAAACTACAAATAAATTATTACGATTCACGATTTAAAATTCACCCTGTATATTATGTACCTACTCACTCATAAATGTTAGTCTTAAACATACAGAACGTACAGGTCGATTCACAAGGCCTGGCGCAGATTTTGTGTGCAGCCAGTGCTTACAGTAATACCCCGCTTTACGCGAGGGATGCGTGTTGGAGAATATCGCGTTATGCGAAATTTTCGTATAACGGGGTCAAATAAAACGAAGAAAATATTGAATAACTAACTTTGACACGACATAAATCGCAGTGATTTGCCTAAATACCTCACGCCACCCCGCCATGCTGTTTTTAAATTTGACCAATCCGGGCGAGCGCGTAAAGCGGGGCACTATAGCGCGAAAATTTGAAATGCGCGTATAGCGAATCCGTGTAAAGCGAGGTCGCGTAAACCGGGGTATTACTGTATTTCATATTAAATCCACGCCAGCTCTTATGAATCGACCTTGTACATTGTGTTCCGACATATTATATTTAAGAGTTTCTCACATTTGGAAATAATGACAAATAGAGAGAACCCTTAATAGTACATTACACAACTAGGGTGGTAATACAAAGAAAGGCCGAGATCGCAGAAGTTTGCGGCTCGAGCTGCAAGCGAGGGACGTAAATATGCGATCGAGGGCTTTCTTTATTACCTCCCGTGTTGTGTACATAATTTTATGTCTACACTTGGCCAGAAAGCGGCTTTTTCCGTACGCGCAGCGTGCGGAAAAAGCCACTTTATGACCAGGTGTGACATAAATATCTATACCTACATAATAATAAACTACCGGACTGATTTCTATGAACTGTAGTATACAAGTGGATTATGACTCCAGTAAACAAATTTAGTACTTTTTATCCGACTTATTTCACCTCCGCGCACGATTGCATTTTTTGTCCGATTTTTTAATCCCTATAGTTATTCTCTAGACTCTAGTCAAACATTTCAGAAAAATTACGTAAATCACTTAGTAAGTTCGAATCTCTCGATTGTATATAGTTCGAGTTTCTCTTATATTTTATCTGAAAATCAAAACTAATTATTATGCGGAATGAGTATTCGGACAATCAAAACATAAGGAAAAAGAAAACAAAAACAAAGGGAACCGCTATATCATTATGAAATATAATTATTTATAAAGTTCCTGCACTTATACAATGAGATTCTCCTTATTCTACTGATACACAACAGTGAAATAAAGTATATTCAAGACGTGCATATGCAATCTATCCAAAAATGAAGTCTTCTAAAGCTTAATACTAATATTTGTCATAAATGATTTTAGACTCGCACATAGTAAACATTAAGTTGGTTATCAATACCGCTTGATACATAAGACGTATTGATTTTAAAAAGTGCGCGTTGTGGGGCAAATTTCCACGTCAATTTTGTTAGACGTTATCGTTCCATACATTATACATATTTCGATGTTATTTGGAACGTTCGAAGTCTATGTAAAACCGCATATTGTTGTTACTCGTTTTCTTTCGGAAATGTCGTAATTCAATAAGCTAACGCCTTTTCTGTTATTCTTTCCCTCTGTTCGTATGTGGATAATAACATAAATCACTTATTCGCCTTGGTGATATATTTGTTTACCTACCCTGTGTTATCGGAGACAACAAACGCAATTTTCGCACAAAGTTTATCTATTGTAAATATCGATAATACCAATATGAAATGTGCAGGATACGTGCACTGAATATGAATGTCAGACTTTTCCACCAGACGCGTTATTGCCTGTTTACACAGAGTCATCTAGACCTGCCTATTCCTGATAATGGCACTACTTGCATTTAAGTCGGATTTTCAATTAGCTGAAGTATAATTTAGTTCAGCTAATGTTCAACATGTTTCCACATTAAGAATAAGGAATCAAAACCTTTTGACCGGAACCGTTTACTTCCATTAAATACGATGATTCCGAAAATGCATTAGCTGAAGTATGTTAGTTTAATTTTTTATTAATTTTACTTATTGGACCTCCTCCGTCCTGAAGCTCATCTCCTGCGCGCTCTAGGCGAAGATAACAATATACATGGGTGGATTTTCGATCGTCGCGAAATTTGTATGCCAAACTAAATGTATGGCATACAAATTTGTATGGCGAAAATCCATCCACATGCTTATTTACATAGTTACTGAACTGGCTCGACGACCCAAATGAGTCTTGGCCTCCAACATCAGAGAGCTCTACTTGCCTATATCCTGAACCTGCTCACGCCATTCTGGCCCTTGAAGCAGAATAATCTCTTTCAACCTAAACCCTTCAACGGTACCTGGGCCGTCTGACGGGACCTCACCCGAAAGGGCGCCCTGAGTAGGCTCGCTGCTCATTTTAATTAAAACACATTTATTAAAAAAAATCGCCACCCTACTTTTAAAATTACAACCGCTTTGACAACAAACCATTTACTTTAATCGGAATGGTATGTGACCTGTTGCATCCCATTTTTTTCAAAAGCCACTTACCAAAAGGTGCAATCGAGGTCAAATGCTTACTCACAAATAAAATAAAAAAACGTAAATATATGCAATAATTTACTGATTTAAAAATAAGGTAAAGATTCTCGAAATCACCTGTATACTAGGCCAAGACCATCTAATTCTAAAACAGTATTAAGCTAGCAAGGGCTTCCGAATTTCGGTTATCGCATGCCGTCCTTAAGTAAAAGTGTATAAATGAAGTTATTTAAATTCAATGTCATAACCCTAATAGAGAACCGAGACCCAGGTGTTTCGTGGATCTAGCAATATTCTGCCTTATCTCAGCCCACTGTAATGGATATACCCTTTGCAACGCCACTAAATATTTGAAAGCAAGCTTACAGAGAATTCGATATCGATTCATAGAGATCAGTGTGCAGTGAGTGGGGCGTTTGAAAGTATAAATAACTTCGATTCGCGAAATTGGGCAACTTTGATGAATCACAGAACTCCAATGCTAAATAATAAAATGCAAATTATGTTTACTTTTCGTGACACGTGATCTTGAACGTGCGCCAAATCGTACTATAAAATTTTTATTTGTAAGTGGCGTATTGAAAGATTTTTATACATTTTTAATGGCACTTTCATAACGTCAGTCAACGTACACCAGTATAGTCTGAGAGACGTACATTGGTCTTTTGAAGCGTTTTAACTCCCATACAATGTATATTCGCAATGTTCTTAGAAATTATACATTAAGCTTTTAAGCTAAATAAGTTTCTGACAAAAAATGTTTATTTGAGACAAGCTTTTATTGCCAACTGTACTTTTTTCGTATAATCGCAAACTGCACGTCACAACTAATCAAATGAACCCAAATACGGCGAATTTATCTTATGTAATTTAGATGATCCTATGGCTACCATCCGGCTCCATCATCAGATCAGCTCCATGTTATAATAATATTACATTGTCATCTGATTTACATACTCATTCTTGGAAAATTTCAGCTCAATCGGTTGAAGATATCTGCTTCAAAACTGAGTTGCAAGATTCCACCTACATACATACATACCTACATACATTGCAAGTTGAATAAATGCTTGTAAAAAGTAAATACAAACACTATGTTATGAATACCATTTACCACCATTGTAATGAATATTATATTTTTTCTTATCGCACAAAGTGATGTCCAATGTGTCCAACCAAAAGTGATTTCCAATCAAAAATTCGTTACGCATCATTTATGTACTTACTGCAAAAACCGCTTATCTGCATATAGTAGTTTCAAGAAAAACACATTTAAAGGTATATGTGCTAAAAAAATGTTATATGAAGTTGTATATAATGAAATAAAATAGTACAATTTCATTATGTAATAACTAAGCTTTACAATATTTCTAGCAATAAATGTGTTTGTCTTGCAACTCAATATTATTGTAAAGGTACAAAATATACATTGCTATATTATGTGTAAAATTTTCTAGGCCCACATATAACCCTGTATATGCTGTGCAATATGATCCGTACATACGATGAACAGCATGTTTAATGTGTGCAGGGTATGTGCGTCGCGTTCCTCTTCTGCTTCACGAACCACGACGTGATCCAAGCCACACGCACGCACTTCACGCGCGTGCTCCGTGCAAACGACGCCATCGCGCTCACAGGTGCCAAGCGCTTCCTTCCAACGTCACAAAGCACAATTACTTCGATGAGAGCATTGACAGATGATTTAACTCCTATGCGTTTGGTCATTTAGGTGCCTTTCCATATTTCACGCCGTCTTTAATACAGCGCAAATGAAACTCGTACTTCGCGATTTACAATAACCATCTGTTAGTGGTCTTCTCGGAATAATTGCGCTGTACGGGTGTAGTGAATGAAAGGCTACACCACACCAAAGCTTGACGTACCGCGTGCTATGTAACGCTACACTGTGATATTTGTGATATGCACTCAGCGTTTTCAAGCAACAGTGTGGTCGATCAAACATCGAAAAAACTTACTAAAATGCTCAGCCCTACGAGTAAATTTATGTGTATTATCATTGTGATTCATCCCGTTATACTGGATTTAAAAAATATATTTTAATTTTTGTACCTTTTTCCACCACTGGTCATTTACTTAGGTACCTCACTCGGGGTTTTCAGAATTCATAAATCCACCAGCTGACAAGGCGGCAAACGATATTTTTGACGGCAGTGGCCCGTTTCACGGAGCTACAAGTTACAATTTTACAAGTCTAACCTAGTAACATTGGCCACATACCACAACACCATTGGTTGGTTTGGCCACTGTTGCTAGTTTAGTTAGACTTGTAAAATTGTAGCTTGTAGCTTCGTGAAATGGGCCCAGGTATCAAAATCCACCAATCCCAACAAGATTTTGACATTTGCTGTCAAAAAGACCTTCCGCCACCAAACTGCCAGCTGATTGATTTCTTAAAAACCCTCATTGCATTGCGGCAAAGATCGTGGCTTACGAGTTTTTTCGGTGTTACATATTCACTTTATCTGCACAATAATGAATAACGCTTGCTTACAGCGATCTGTGAGTTGCCATTCCAATTTTGTAATGAAGTTTCTCAATTAATTTATGTTTTTAATTGCTAATTGGTGAAAAAGTTGGAGACAAAATAGGAAAGTTAAATCTCAACGACATAACTACCTATGCGTCAATAGTTTTAAGAACTTTTAAAAAAATTACCTTACAATGAAAAAGTTCCAATCGTAATCAAAGTTCAAGACCGAAGGTAGGTTAATATCGAATCAAGGTAAATCACAAACTCTTACACAATATATACGATGGAGCCTTTGCATTTTCAGTAGGGCTGCTAATAGTGGTATTCTTTGAATCAGCAATACCATTTGGTGGTAAATATTTGAACAATTAACTAATCAAAGTAGGTCGCCGCAACTTTCATTTTAGCACACAAGGTACATTCACTTTTTCCTTCTACCTAATATATTGAATATTTCTGTGATCTATTTAAACGACATTTTTTTAATCTTTCGTCATTTATTTTCCAAAGCACATCTATCGCGCATTATCTACTCGTATCTCATAACATAAGTCTCACAACATTTCGGCCATATTAACTTGTATGTATGTATGTATGTACTAACTTGAGTGGAGATATGGATTTTTCGGAATAACCTCTGATTTATAAATTAAGAATAATTTATACTTATGTCTCATTACAGTCATGACAACTCACTCACATGTTCTTATTCTGTCACTTTATCGTTCTCTCAGACTTGTGTGGACCGGACTCAATTAATAAATTGGGGATACAGTTGCGTTGGCTTTATTTGCCTACCATTAAAACTATCATTAAAATATTAGAGTTACACATGACCAAACGATTTTATTCTCAATTTATTAACGTTTCTATTTAAACCGAAATCCATCAAAATTCAAAAACACACACAAGGTTTCACCTTTACAGGCTTTGAAGGTACAAATTGGCAATATATTGGCAAAAAAGTCTCAATTTTCTTAACAGATTCACTTTTTTTACAAAACCCTCATGGACCCATGAAAATGTTAAGCATATTTTAAAACTATCGTAGAACGAGTACAGCTTAACCCGGAGCAAATAAAGTGTCGCTGGAAGTTCTTTAGTACAATAAAGTTCTATAGAGGCAAACATTTTCGTGGGCCGATCATATGTGACATGTTGTTGTTTGTCACACGCACACAAGGACGCGGCGGCGTGCGCGTACGTGGTGTGTATTTGTGTTGAGGCCGCTAGACTACGACACAAGTAGGTATCTAGCTATGTTTGCAACCTTTCTTCACCTATATCTTTATATGGAATAAACGGAATAAAAATGTCGTAGTCTACCGTCGTAAATGTTTGTTGCTAATGTTTTGGTTAGGTGCACTGAACTTTTGTGCTGCTGTAGTATCGAAACACACGCAAACTCGACATGCGTCCTCGACACGTCGACAGAAACTCGCACCCTCTATTTAACATGTGTCAAAATCATATACCTTGTGACCACATTACTACCGGGGCTATATAGATGTGCAAGTTAATTGCGAGCAGAAATAGTTGTGTCAGGCACGAAATGGCAACAGCGACTAGTCGCGCTTCGCCGTATCTGAGTAATTATTTAAACGTTTCATGCCGTCACGTCACTATCTTGGATGCATTTTTGTCGAGATTCCGGCAGATTTTAATGCAATTTCAAGGTGTTTGTTGCCCCGGATATGCACCAAATAGATATGAGTCTCGACAAAAATGTGTCCACGAAAGTGACGCGGCTGAACCGTTCAAATAATAGCCCACTTCATCCCTGCATCTCACGCAAACTCCGGCTCTCACACTTAAGTACCTATTAGGTACGCCTATATTTCTGATAGGTATGCACAAGAGTGTGAAACAAATTAGCAATATAACCGACACATAGCTAAATTCGGCACTGTCGAATGCGAGGGTTGTTTTCGGTTGGTTTCCATACATCAAGCTCGTGTTTCACTCAAACATGCAATTAAAAATCAGTCGTGTTCCATACAGCATAAGGTTCACTTATAAAGATAAGGTCATAGGGAGATGTGAGGTTTGGCAAGTAATCGGTACTTTGCGCGTTTACTTGAGGCGAACTGTGGCTCAGGGGACGTTAGTATGAGAGGAATAAATTATGACGTTCGCTTTCGTCTTGGTTGAGGGCCGTAGGTATTTGTGTTAATTTGGCCGCGGCGAGGGATTATATACTATTCGAGGTCACATCCAAAGGGCAAAAGAACTTCCGTCGACTGACCTCATCTGCTTTATACAGCGAATGAGGATAAACCTCCTAAATCATAATCCCCTTTCAAAACTGTAAAATGTTTTCTTTGTTGACACACTATAACATAGAAATAACTTTGTCACGCCACTGCTCGGAAAGGTAGCAATAGATGATCGGAATTTGGGCCGCAAAACAGCGAGTTGTTGGACAGCAATTGAAACGAACCCATAATGTATCACGCCAACAATATATTGTTGGACAGTATGCCTCGGTGACATTATATCGACCAATCAGATCTCGAGCTTGTACTGCAACATGTCGCACGAGACTTTACAAAATATTGCATACAGCCACTTTTCCGCTAGTCATTGCTAAAATTTAAAATCACCTATGTATTTGTAGGATTTGGAAAAATAAAAAGTTTATAGTTCAATTCTTAATTAATGTTTATGTTAATATTATTATTTCCTCGCAGTAAGCGTGAAATACACTATCTTGAGTCTCAACAAAAAATTCAGTAGATGGACTTGTATTCGTATCCTTCGAGAGCTACCCCTTCGGATCAGCCCTGGAACTCACTCGTCCATCTTGTTTTCCAGCCTAAAGGCTCCTTCCAACCCTTTTCAACAAAGTACTATTTCCATACCGATAAACTCTCTGTTTCATCTTTCTTTTCCAACCTTCTTGCTTCTGAC
Source organism: Eudemis profundana (assembly GCA_947034925.1). NCBI lineage: Eukaryota > Metazoa > Arthropoda > Insecta > Lepidoptera > Tortricidae > Eudemis > Eudemis profundana. Next base: position 38,768,964 of record OX344794.1, read on the forward strand.
TTCCAAAACATTGCCAATGCTTTTCAATGTCTTTGGTGTTTTATGGTTTTATAATTAAATGTCTACTTAATTTGCTTTAACGTGTGTGGCACACGCTAATATAGTCAATGGTAATACCTTCCGCCTTCTTGATCTTCGATGGCCACTCTAGCAAGTCGGTTTCGTCGCGGAGTAGAGATAGGTAATAATTGTATTTTAGTTAGGTAGAACTCGACTTCCTTCAACTCGGTGTAGTACCATGTCCCAGAGAAGGGTAAAACGTTGTACCTATGGACGGTTTTACCTGTGAACACCATTGATAACTTAAAAAATAAAAACCAGAACGCAACGAATTGAACCTATCCGCTTAGTATTTTTGGTGTGTGGCAACTTTGACTTGCTGCCATTTTGTCGTTATTTGTTAAATTCGTTGCGTTTTGGTTTTCATTAATTAAGATATCAAGTGCGGCCTCAAGTAAGACCGTCCATACATAGGTACTAGTGTAACACTTTCCCCTACAAATGAATACAGATATGTAGGGAGACCGGGGCAAAACGGGATATCTAAGGAAAAAAAATTATATAAAGAAAATTAAACTGTTTATTGGAATAACTTTTACATAGATAGCAACATTTATAAATCAACATAATATAATCAATTCGTTTTACTCACTAAATCACCTGATTTTGGTTAATTAGGAACTAAATTTTCCCATCTTGCCCCATAGACCGGGGCATAATGGGAAATTGCACGGGGCCTAGTGTGGGGGTCAGCTTAAATGCAATTTTTTTTAATTTTATTATATATTATTATTTTAACCATTGTATGTGGTCGAGGCTCGTAGAAATCCCATTCTTTCTGTAATAACAGCACTAATAGCGCTTCTCATGTCTTCTTCCTCCCATTTACCGTGATCAGTTTTACGTTTATAATTGCGGACCATTTTGACTGAAAAAAAAAAATTAATTTCAATACCTACCTACAAAATTTTGAACATAAATCGTAAACACGGGGTAAAACGGGATAGTATCCCGTTATGCCCCGACCATTTTGCCCCAACGAATATTTTTTGCAATAATACAAAGCATTCCTAACCTAAAGCTGTGAAGTTTATAAACAGTGTATAATATAAAAATTTGATCTTTCCTTACGGTGCCTAGGTTAAAAATATTGTAAAAACATGCTTACTTACTTCGTAACACATCGATACTTGTCGTACAACTGCGGAATATTATTCAAAATATTAAGTTTTTTCACTCAGAGCAGCCAAAACAAGCAGAGACACGTTTTTTTCCACTGACCGGCGATATGCGACTCAATAGTCCGAACTAATGGCGCTGCCGTAGCTCAATAGCGTGCAAAACTCACGCACAACAGCATATTTCCCGTCCTGCCCCGGACCTCATCTTGCCCCGGTCTCCCCTATTCAAATGGGAGAAATATAATATTAGGTACTCATCCATCTAGTGCCCATTACCTACACATAACTGCCAAATATGTATGAAATCGGAGGTATTATCCTTGGTTACATTAGCGGGTATGCCACAAGTTACATGTTGTGATAATTTATTTCAGGTTTAACGGCGGGGGAAAGCCTGGTCAATACGAGAGAAAACGTTGTATAAACATGTACCTTTATTAGTGATAAAGTAGTTAAATGGGTAATACTGTTATGCATATGTACGAGTATTATAATTCTAATATTGTCACAATAATTAGTACAGTCCAGTCCATTGGCTTTTTGTATTGGATATTAATGCTTTGGCCGAATTCTCTGGGCTGTGCTTATTTCTGTGAACAATTAGTGTATAAAGTGTATAAATTGGTCGTCTATAACGATCTGTCAGTTCCCGTCCTCGTAAGAACCATTGCATAAATTTATTTTTCATCACACTTGCTCGAAAATGGTGTCATTACACGTAGGTTTTGCGGGCCGTAAATGACCTATTACGCCCTAGGGCGTAATGGTTTTCTTTTTAAATTTGAAACGCTAGTTCTGTTTTACTCTTATTTGTCATTTTCAAAGGAAACGCCAACTTACTTTTTTAACTTTTATTACTGAAATATTTATTTAAAGAGAACTGTTATTGCAAATACATGTAAAAACATATTTCTGTAACATTAATTAAATGTTTAAATATAGTATTTCAGTATTTTGCAAATATAAAATAAACCATTTTTAGTCTTTACCGCTATGGTTTCCGAACGTAACTTGACGTTCGCATTGTCTATGGAATATGTCACTAATGTCACTGTCAGTTTTACAATTTTATTTAGGTTAAGTAAGGTTATTTTAATCAGATTTCCTCACAAGTGTGATGAAAAACATTGTGTGTGCCACGGGCGGTAAAGGAATTACCGCCCTTGATACACACTGTACTATTAATATGTTATCTTCTTGTTTCAAAGATAACTACGCTTAACCGACAAATATATGTATTTTAACGATAAGTGTATTTTGTATTCAGGTAGTGGATATAAACGTCTAAAGGTATTTGTTTTTATCATGATTGAACTCTAGCTATGTTGTGCAGAAATAAGCGTATTTCTATCTTCTTAATACATTTTCTTTGTCACACTTAAACATACTGGTTTGTTACTAGTAAAGTTCTCGGACCAACAAGTTTTGACCTCAAATTTCAATCATTTATTACTAATCCTGGGGTAAACGATATATTGGTCCACTTTCGCATCGTCCAGCACGAAAAGTGTAAATTACGCGCCAGGACACATTCATTCATGAAACTGAAAGCATAACATAAGAAACGACTCGCTTGTTTTGATAGACTTATTTTCCGTTGCGTTGGTTGCCTTTAGTTTGCGACTGGTGGGAGGCAGGAGTACCTAAGGGCTTTTTATCGACCAAAACAAGCACCACTGACATCGCCATTTATCGCAATAAAATTAATAAAAAATATATAAAAACGTTTTTCTGTTTAAACTGTAAGAGTAAAAAATAACGACTCATCATATTATGTATCTACAATAAATATCACACCGTTACGTTTATCAGGAAGATAACAAGTTGCACTAGCAACAAAATAATGCTATCCCTGTGCTGGTAATTGATATATTGATACTGACGTGTACTTATCTCCCCGTCGCTATATGATATTGTGTGTAATGTGAAATTGAACATTCCTAATTTCGATGTCCGTCATATTGATTGTAGGTAAACTGTCGCGATTCGCGATACGCCCCATTAATTGATGATCGGACATGATAGCGTAGGAACTAACCAAACGGATTGGATGTGTGCAGTACCCACACATCCAAGATGCTTGCCTAAATACCTGTATAATATTGGTGCACTATCCTGGGATTGGTCGTTATTTAGAACTAAATTGTTAGCTAAATGCGTATCAGTAAATACCCATATCATCACGTGACAACAAAAAAAATCGGTCGGCCTACTTTATTTTAAGTAGTGTATTTAGTAAGTAACGCTCGTAAATATAACGTCTCGAATATATTATACTTAGGTACTAAAACTAGACGAAGACATAAAGTAGAAAATATTACGCTTAGGTATCTACTTATTATGTAGGTACCTACTAAAGCGGACGCACCAGGAATAACAAAAATATTCGAATAATTCACGTTGGTACCGTGCTACAATTTCATGGCATAGAAAAATATTCATTCAAATACGCATTGTTATAGCTAATCCTTTTGTTCGATATTGTATAACGACTTTTCAGCGGAATCGAGCCATCGTATTTATAATGTACTAGCTTATGCCCGCGACTTCGTCTGCGTTGTAAATTATAATTAGGCAATTACTCTTTATAAATAGTTTCTGATATTTGTTCACTTGATTGTAATTAAACAAAACCCTCAAATATTGGGCCCAAAACTGCAAATTTTCCGCGAAAATCAATTATTTAGTCCATTTAAGGATTATTTCCAAAAAAATTAATTCACCTCATAAACCACCTGTTACTTATATACACAAAAAACAATCTACTAATTGCTACATGCTACGCATGGAGTTTCAAACCTTTTACTTTAATAATTGTACGGTCCATAAACAAACTTTCAACCCCTACTTACTCAACCCGTTTGGGAGATAAATTTTAATGAATGATGAATTCATTTGTGTTCTGTTCATTTCAATTAGTTTTCCACTTAAAAAATCATTTGGTGCCTATACAACATTTCGGAAACCTGCGACTAAAATTTTATTATACAGGGTGTCCCTAAAACCAACTTTTATACGATCAGGGCTGATAGACCAGCTCATAAGAACCTAGATTAAGCAAATTTGACCTTAGTAAAAATCTCTTAGTTTTCGAGATATTGACGTTTTTGTAAAACTCGTGCTAAGTGATACCCTGACTCGGTGTTTTGAATGTCATTGCTAAAATATCAAGTATTTTACAAATCTGTTTTTTGCTATGTGTGGCCAAATAACTATGCTATTGAACGTATTTTCTATTTTTGCTAAATTATTCATGCTGTGGACACAGTACAATAACAAAAAAAAATTATTCGATTTTTTTCAAATTTCACCTCTGACTTCGAACTAGCGCGGTGAAAAAAAAATGTACCAACATAACCAGGCACTCAACGTAAAAAAATTGCGCATTTATTGTAGTTTCTAAAATGGTATAAAATTTACTAAACACTGTAATAATTTTTGAAATAATGATATTTTGTTACAAAATTAACTGTCTGCCGCCTTCATCTCATACGATCCGGTTGAACTAAGTTTGCACCTGGCGTGCTTGACATCACATACAAATTAGGTGCAAACTTCACGTAATCGTCAATATCTCGAAAACTAAGAAATTTTTATGAGGTCGATTTTACTCAGTCTCGTTTTTTATGAGCTGGTTTATCAGCCCTGTTCGCCATTTAGTAAAAGTCGCGAATTTTGATAGCCTGGATCAGTCTTTCGAAAGTCATGACTTCAAATTTCAGTATTTTCTTAATCTACTTTTTGTTTTAAACATTACTTAATAATTATGCTATCATACCTTATCAAAATAAATTAGATTTTACGTGATTCAAAATATGACCTCGGATTTGAATCGCGTAATACTTAAAACAAATTTACCATGCTAAAATAAAAAAAAAAATGTAGTTTAAAATAGTAAGATTTTACACACTAGACACCGTAGTTTTTAAGATAATAGCATTTTAATTCAAAAGGAGGTTATACTACAATATTCCATTGGTTAAATTTCGTACCAGAATTTGAATTTCGAACAGAAAAGGTATGATAGCATAATTATTAAGTAATGTTTAACAAAAAGCAGATTAAGAAAATACTGAAATTTGAAGTCATGACATTCGAAAGACTGATCCAGGCTATCAAAATTCGCGACTTTTACAAAATGGCGAACAGGGCTGATAAACCAGCTCATAAAAAACGAGACTGTGTAAAATCGACCTCATAAAAATTTCTTAGTTTTCGAGATATTGACGATTACGTGAAGTTTGCACCTAATTTGTATGTGATGTCAAGCACGCCAGGTGCAAACTTAGTTCAACCGGATCGTATGAGATGAAGGCGGCAGACAGTTAATTTTGTAACAAAATATCATTATTTCAAAATTTATTACAGTGTTTAGTAAATTTTATACCATTTTAGAAACTACAATAAATGCGCAATTTTTTTACGTTGAGTGCCTGGTTATGTTGGTACATTTTTTTTTCACCGCGCTAGTTCGAAGTCAGAGGTGAAATTTGAAAAAAATCGAATAATTTTTTTTTGTTATTGTACTGTGTCCACAGCATGAATAATTTAGCAAAAATAGAAAATACGTTCAATAGCATAGTTATTTGGCCACACATAGCAAAAAACAGATTTGTAAAATACTTGATATTTTAGCAATGACATTCAAAACACCGAGTCAGGGTATCACTTAGCACGAGTTTTACAAAAACGTCAATATCTCGAAAACTAAGAGATTTTTACTAAGGTCAAATTTGCTTAATCTAGGTTCTTATGAGCTGGTCTATCAGCCCTGATCGTATAAAAGTTGGTTTTAGGGACACCCTGTATAACTGCTTTGTTCGCAGCACTTTGGAATATTGTAGCACTGTGTGGCGACCGCATTATTCAACACACTGCCTAAGAATTGAGCGGGTACAGAAAAGGTTTCTTTGGCATCTCTCTAGTCACACGCGACTTGCTACTAGATCCACATCCTATGCACAAAGACTAGAACACTTTCATTTAATTCCGCTTACGAAACGAAGAGATTCGCTCGATCTCATATTTTTATATAAACTTCTTAATAATTATATAGACTGCCCGCAACTATTGTGCAAATTTCGATTTAGAGTTCCATTTCGATACCCTCGCAAAAATATAGATCCACTTTCCCCTGTGTTCAGGAAAACCGTCCTTGGCGCCAATTCCCCCATCCCTCGTCTTAGTAGACTACTCAATAAGCACAGTGACTACTGTGATGTTTACTTTGATTCATTGCCCAGGTTCCGTAAGTCATTAAATAGTCTTTAATATTTTTGTATTGATATACTTTACTGTTTAACTGTTAGTTAGTAGTGTACTTCTATTTCCTATTAAGCATGCTGTGTTTACCTGTAAGTAGTTATACATCACTTCATGTATCTATTAGCTGTATATTTTAAATGTGTTAGATGTAATAACTGTTGGTAGACCTTAAAAAATAAAAATAAAAATAAAAAATTTCAACCCCCATTTAACCCCTTTCAGGGATGAATTTCAAAAAACCGTGAAATTACTTTCCTGTGCTCATATTGAATGGTCTATTTACAAAGTCTCAGATCTCCAACTTTAAAAATCGTTTGGTGCCTATACAAAGTTTCAACCCCCATTTAACCCCTTCCGGGGATGAATTTCCAAAAACCGTGAAATTACTTCCCTGTACTCATATTGAACGATCTATGTGCGAAGTCTCAGAGCTTCAACTTCAAAAATCGTTTGGAGCCTATACAAAGTTTCAACCCCCATTTAACCCCTTTCGGGGATGAATTTCAAAAAACCGTGAAATCACTTTGCTGTACTCATATTGAAGGATGTATGTGCGAAGTCTCAGATCTCCAACTTCAAAAATCGTTTGGACCCCATACAAAGTTTCAACCCCCATTTAACCCCTTTCGGGGATGAATTTAAAAAAACCGTGAAATGACTTCTTTGTATTCATATTGAAGGCTCTATTTACAAAGTCTCAGATCTCCAACTTTAAAAATCGTTTGGTCCCTATACAAAGTTTCAACCCCCATTTAACCCCTTTTGGGGATGAATTTCGAAAAACCGCGAAATCACTTCCTTGTACACATATTGAAGGATCTATTTACAAAGTCTCCGATGTCCAACTTCAAAAATCATTTGGTGCCTATACAAAGTTTCAACCCCCATTTAACCCCTTTCGGGATAAATTTCCAAAAACCGTGAAATTACTTTCCTGTGCTCATATTGAACGATCTATGTGCGAAGTCTAAGAGCTTCAACTTCAAAAATCGTTTGGACCCTATACAAAGTTTCAACCCCCATTTAACCCCTTTCGGGGATGAATTTTAAAAAACCGTGAAATCACTTTGCTGTACTCATATTGAAGGATGTATGTGCGAAGTCTCAGATCTCCAACTTCAAAAATCGTTTGGACCCCATACAAAGTTTCAACCCCCATTTAACCCCTTTCGGGGATGAATTTAAAAAAACCGTGAAATGACTTGTTTGTATTCATATTGAAGGCTCTATTTACAAAGTCTCAGATCTCCAACTTTAAAAATCGTTTGGTCCCTATACAAAGTTTCAACCCCCATTTAACCCCTTTTGGGGATGAATTTCGAAAAACCGCGAAATTACTTCCTTGTACACATATTGAAGGATCTATTTACAAAGTCTCCGATGTCCAACTTCAAAAATCGTTTGGTGCCTATACAAAGTTTCAACCCCCATTTAACCCCTTTCGGGATGAATTTCCAAAAACCGTGAAATTACTTTCCTGTGCTCATATTGAACGATCTATGTGCGAAGTCTCAGAGCTTCAACTTCAAAAATCGTTTGGACCCTATACAAAGTTTCAACCCCCATTTAACCCCTTTCGGGGATGAATTTCAAAAAACCGTGAAATTACTTTGCTGTACTCATATTGAAGGATGTATGTGCGAAGTCTCAGATCTCCAACTTCAAAAATCGTTTGGTCCCTATACAAAGTTTCAACCCCCATTTAACCCCTTTTGGAGATGAATTTCAAAAAACCGCGAAATTACTTTTTTGTACTTATATTGAACGGTCTATGTGCAAAGTCTCAGATCTCTTACTTTAAAAATCGTGTTGACCCCATATAAACATTGAACCCCCCTTTTTACCCTTTTGGGGGTGAATTTCACAAAACGGTGAAATTACTTTTCTCAAATTATACTAAAAAGTCCATGTTTGAAGTTTCAGATTTCCTACTTCAAAAATCGTTTGGTCCCTATACAAAGTTTCAACCCCCATTTAACCCTCTTTGGGGATGAATTTCGAAAAATCCCTTCTTATCCCTTACTTACGTTATACAACCACCTTGCTGTAAAAATTTCAAGTTTGTAGCTTCTGTAGTTTCGGCTGTGCGTTGATGAGCCAGTAAGTCAGTCAGTCAGTAAGGACATCTTCTTTTATATATATAGACTAGCTTATGCCCGCAACTTCGTCTGCGGTGTAAATTATAATTAGGCAATTAATCTTAATAGGCAATAGTTTCTGATATTTGTTCATAAATTTTGGGCCAAAAACTGCACAGTGCACATTTACCGCGAAAATTAATTCTTTAGTCCATTTATTTCCAAAAAATTTAATGCACTTAATTAACCACTTGTTACTAACACAAAAAAACAATCTCCTAATTACTATATGTTACGCATGGAGTTAGAAACCTTTTACTTTAAAAATAGTACAGTCTCTAAACAAACTTTCAACCCCTACCTATTCAACCGGTTTTCGAGATAAATTTTAATGAACGATGAAATCATTTGAGTTCTATTCAGTTTAATCAGTTTTAGATACCCTACTTTAAAAATCATTTGGTCCCTTTATAAAGTTTTAGCCCCCATTTGACCCTTTTTGGAGATGAAATTCAAAAAACGGTTTAACTTTTTTTCTGTGCCCTTATTGAAGGATCTATGTACTAAGTATCAGATTTCCTACTTCAAAAATCCTTTGGACCCTATACAGAGTTTTGAACCCCCATTTAAACCCCTTTGGGGATAAATTTCAAAAAACTGCATTCACTTTTCTTTTCTCTTTTGGATGAGTTCAAGATCTGATTCAAAAATCGTTTAGTCCTTTTACAAAGAGTCAACCCCTGTTTGATCCCTTTTTAGGCATGAAAAAACTGTAAAACCACATTTCTTTGTTCTTATTAGGGAGTCTATGTACGGTGTCTCAGATCGCAAACTTCAAGTATCTTTTGGTCCGTATACAAAGTTTCAACCCCTATTTAAACCCCTTTGGGGATGAATTTCAAAAAACAGCAATCACTTTTCTTTACCTACTCTTATGGATGAGTCTATGTAAGAAGTTTAAGATCTACTACAAATACCGTTTGGTCACCATACAAAGTTTCGACCTCCGTTTGACCCCTTCTTAGGGATGAATTTCGAAAAACGGTAAAACCACTTTACTTTATTTTTACTGAGGAGTCTATGTACGATGTCTCAGAGCTCCAACTTCAAAAATCGATTGGTCCCAATACAAAGTTTCAACCCCCATTTAACCCCTTTCGGGGATGAATTTCGAAAAAACGTGAATCGACTTTCCTGTACTCATATTGAGGACATAGACCATGTGCGAAGTCTCAGATCTCCAACTTTAAAAATCGATTGGTCCCTATACAAAGTTTCAACCCCCATTTAAACACCTTCGGAGATGAATTCCAAAAAAACAGCAATCACTTTTCTTTACTCTTATGGATGAGTCTATGTACGAAGTTCAAGGTCTACTCCAAAAATCGTTTGGTCCCTATACAAAATTTCAACCACCGTTTGACCCCATTTTAGGGATGAATTTCGAAAAACGGTAAAATCATTTATTTTACTCTTATTGAAGAGTCTATGTACGACTCAGAGCTCCAACTTCAAAAATAGTTCGGTCGCTGTACAAGGATTCAACCCCCATTTAAACCCCTTTGGGGATGTATCCAAAAACAGCAATCACTATTCTTTACTCTTGTGGATGAGTCAATGTAAGATGTTTAAGATCTACTACAAATACCGTTTGGTCCCAATACAAAGTTTCAACCCCCGTTTGACCCCTTTTTAGGGATGAATTTCATAAAACGGTAAAACTACTTTTCTTTTATTCTTATTGAGGAGTCCATGTACGATGTCTCAGAGCTCCTACTTCAAAATCCGTTTGGTCCCCGTACAAAGATTCAACCCCTATTAAACCTCTTTTGGGGATGAATTTCGAAAAACCGTGAAATTACTCCCCTGTACTTATGTTGAGGAAACTATGTACGATGTCTCAGAGCTCCAACTTCAAAAATCGTTTCAACCCCCATTTAACCCCTGTTGGGGATGAAAAACGGTAAAATACTTTCTTCGACCTATATTGAAGAGTCTCAGATCTGTAACTTAAAAATAATTTGGTCCCTATACAATATTTCAACCCCTGTCTAACCTCTTTTAGGGATGAATTGCTATTCATATTCAAGGGTGGATGATTTTCGAAAAACGGTAAAACCACTTTTCTTTATTCTTATTGAGGAATCGTACCGTATTCGTACCGTACATGACTGTCACCTATTACAGGCTGATCTTAAAACTGTGCAAGATTGGTGTCAGATCAACTGCATGCCTCTTAATACAAAAAAATGCCAATGTATAACTTTCACAAAAAAGAAAAAACCGACTACATATGATTACAGAATAAATGGTTACACTCTTGAACGTGTTAATGTAGTCAGAGATTTAGGTGTGATATATGACAGTCAACTTTCCTTCAGACAGCATTATGAGACCATGGTAGCGCGTGCAAATAAAATGCTAGGTTTTGTCACCCGCGTAAGCAAGCCGTTCAAGCAAGGAAAAACACTCCTAATTTTGTACGAGTCTTTAGTACGGAGTATTCTAGAATATAACTCAACTATTTGGAACCCAATCTATTCTGTACATAAGCAGAGACTAGAGTCGGTCCAAAGACGTGCGCTTAGATATGCCTGTATTAAAATGGGAAAACGTAAATCTCTTCTTACCTATGAAAATAGATTAAGCTTTTTTAAATTATATTCCTTAGAACATAGGAGGAAAGTAGCAGATGTAATTATTTTATACAAAATTGTAAACTTCAATGTTGACGCCAATATCATACAAGAATTTAAACTGAAATGCAGCAAGAGACCTGTCCGTCATCCCCGATTATTTGTCTGTGCTGCTACGAATAATAAAGTTTCTGCTAATAATCCAATTATCCGTATGTGTAATATATTTAACGATATTTGTTCAAAATGTGACATTTTCTCCATGTCACTTTACTCATTTAAAGTAACAGCTAATTTAGCGCTTAATTTTAAGGATTAAGTTATAGTAAATCTTGCCGTAATTTTTTAAAAGTAGGTAGTGTTTGAGCACTCTCAATTAGTTGCTTTATACAAGTGCTGTGAACAGTTGTTGTTAAGTTGCAAACGTGTATAATCTATTGTGTGCTTATTAGTTTTGATGTCGTTAGTTTGTAATTTGTTACTGTTCCTATACTAATAAAATAAAAAAATAAAAAATAAAAATCTATGTACGATGTCTCAGAGCTCCAACTCCAAAAATCGATTGGTCCCTATACAAAGTTTCAACCCCCATTTAACCCCTTTCGGGGATGAATTTCAAAAAACCGTGAAATTACTTTCCTGTACTCATATTGAAGGGTCTATGTCCGAAGTCTCAGATCTCCAACTTTAAAAATCATTTGGTGCCTATACAAAGTTTCAACCCCCGTTTAACCCCTTTTAGGGATGAATTTTGAAAAACGGTGAAATTACTTTTTTCATATTATATTGAGAAGTCTATGTACGAAGTTTCAGATCTCCTACTTTAAGAATCGTGTGGTCCCCATATAAACTTTCAACCCCCACTTAACCCCCTTCGGGGATGAATTTCGAAAAACCGTGAAATTACTTTCCTGTACTCATATTGAAGGGTCTATGTCCGAAGACTCAGATCTCCAACTTCAAAAATCGTTTGGTGCCTATACGAAGTTTCAACCCCCGTTTAACCCCTTTTAGGGATGAATTTTGAAAAACGGTGAAATTACTTTTTTCATATTATATTGAAAAGTCTATGTACGAAGTTTCAGATCTCCTACTTTAAGAATCGTGTGGTCCCCATATAAACTTTCAACCCCCACTTAACCCCCTTCGGGGATGAATTTCGAAAAACCGCGAAATTATTTTCCTGTACTCATATTGAAGGGTCTATGTGCAAAGTCTCAGATCTCCAACTTTAAAAATCATTAGGTACCTATACAAAGTTTCATCCCCCGTTTAACCCCTTTTAGGGATGAATTTCGAAAAACGGTGAAATTAATTTTTTCAACTTATATTGAAGAGTCTATGTTCGAAGTCTCAGATCTCCTACTTTAAAAATCGTGTGGTCTCAATTTAAACTTTCAACCCCCGTTTTACCCCTTTTTGGGATGAATTTCGAAAAAGGGTGAAATTACTTTTCTTCACTCATATTGAAGGATCTATGTGCGAACTCTCAGATCCCCAACTTCAAAAATCATTAGGTACCTATACAAAGTTTCAACCCCCGTTTAACCCCTTTTAGGGATGAATTTCGAAAAACGGTGAAATTACTTTTTTCAACTTATATTGAAGAGTCTATGTTCGAAGTCTCAGATCTCCTACTTTAAAAATCGTGTGGTCTCAATTTAAACTTTCAACCCTCATTTAACCCCTTTCGGGGATGAATTTCGAAAAACCGTGAAATTACTTTCCTGTACTCATATTGAAGGGTCTATGTCCGAAGTCTCAGATCTCCAACTTTAAAAATAGTTTGGTCCCTATACAAAGTTTCAACCCCCGTTTAACCCCTTTTAGGGATGAATTTCGGAAAACGGTGAAATTAGTTTTTTCAACTTATATTGAAAAGTCTATGTTCGAAGTCTCAGATCTCCAACTTTAAAAATCGCGTGGTCCCCATATAAACTTTCAACCCCCATTTAACCCCCTTTGGGGATGAATTTCGAAAAATCCCTTCTTATCCCTTACTTACGTTATACAACCACCCTACTGTGAAAATTTCAAGTTCCTAGCTTCAGTAGTTTCGGCTGTGCGTTGATGAGCCAGTAAGTCAGTCAGTCAGTCAGTCAGTCAGTCAGTCAGTCAGGACATCTTCTTTTATATATATAGATAACTCCAAGAATAATTTCTTTAAGACTCAAACAAATAACTTTTCAAAGTTCCTTCGACTCCTCACGGGTCTCATCATAAGAACTTGATTTTGAAAAACTGGAACCAATTTGAAAGACTCTTTCAGTATTTTTTCAAATTGGTTCGTAAACGAACGGAAGTCTAAGAAGCCGGTCAATAAACAAACCGAGTGAAATACTAATGAAAGAATAGAATCATCTAATTAAATTTTGCTAAAAACAACTCTTATCCGTCTAGACGTAAGTGGTGATTGTCATATAACTAGAACGCTTGGAGCGTGAGTCTGACAATAGGTACCTAGTAATTCTGCAGGTGATATAAAATTCATTAGCTTTTTCCAGTACTTAGATTTTTCCAGCTTATAACTACTGTCAATCTATCTTAAGTATTTTAAGCAAACCGATTTCGTCACGCAGTTGTCAGGGCTGCAGCAATGTAGCCAGAGTGGCTACAATCCATTATGGAGACAGGTATTTATTACTTATACTTAAGTATTAGTTATACGAATACTTAAGTATATGTAATAAAATGTTATACTGATAATTTCAACCCCCCTTTTAGTTCTAACTTTGCTTATAAGTATATAGGTACACCGGTGTATTGAAAGATTTACAGTCCTCTCTCCTCTTGTATTATTTAATTCTTGTCCGTTTTCAGTTAGCATCTCTCTGTGCCGTGTTGGCCGTTTATTCAACGTAAACAAAGTATCCCAGAGCAAGACATTAATAACCCGGCACCACCGTTACTTATTCAATGAAATATGCCTCTTGCACAGGCAACTACAGTCAGAAGCAGCGTATACGGACGAAATGGAAAATTTGCGCTTACATTACTATTTGTATGGCTTAGTTTATACTAAAATTTAGAGTATTTGTTACAGATAAGTATAAATAGTGACTAGTTTATAATTTTAGTACTAACTGTACTGTTTCAATATACTACAATAGTTACTATGGGAGCTCATTTCAAATCACTGTGTGAAAGAAGTTATGGCAATATAAAAAAACTTATTTTTATATACGATTTTAAGCAATAAAAATGAATTATTTCGTATTCTTTGACGTTATAGTCCACCTATCAGGCCTCCCCGGCCGCTCAGTCTCCCCCGGCCCCTCCGGCCCCCCAGGCTGCCGCTAGCAGGGCACCGAAGGCCCTTAAGGCACCTCCCGCACCGTTGACGGGACTTGAGCTGCATGCCAGCAAGGCGAAAGCTCGAAAGGCCCGAAGCAAACACGCCACTAAGGCAACCCCCGCCCACCCCGCCCCTCCGGCCGCGGATTCATTTAAGAAGCCGCCAGTCCCCGTAAAGGCGGCCGCGTCCGTCTCAGCCACCCCGGCCTCTACTGAGGCCCGCTCTCGCTGCCGTTCGGGTCCCCGTAAGTCTCGCCCACGCTCTGCGTGCAGCGACGCTGACGGGGACAGGAAAAGGAGTCGGTCCCCGGTACGGGTAAAAACGCCGGTGCCCACCTTGCGATCGCCTCCTGCAGCCATCTGCGTAAGAGTGTGTTAACTGGGGGTAAATATACTGACGCGATCGTTACCGGGTGGTGACCCGATCATGGTGGAAGCTACGGCGGAAGAAAATCGCAGTTCCTCCCGCGGGCCTATCTACCCTATCGTTACTAACCATTTCGTAGCCCGGGATTCGGAAAATTCTGTGTAACGGTTTGTAAAAGGTCTCTTGGACCAATAGAATATCGACCGCGTGTTCCCTAATGCACTCGACTAACTCTTTATTTTCGCCTCGTAGGCCATTAGCGTTTCCAAAGCCTAAGATAAGCGAGCGTGGTTTGATCTTGGGACTAGTACTATCCATATTAGTTAGAGATCAAACCGCTCTGAGAAACGACTAACTGTCCTATTTCGCGCATGATGAGCGGGGCGGAAATGTTGCACGCGGTAGCAAGAGCTCCGTTTAGAGCAGCACCCTTTTGCGGGGCTGATGCAATGGCCGGGAAGTTGCGCGAATTGCGCTCGGGGGCCACTCGGCCCTTGTTGCGGTTGTCAAGACCTCCTTAGTCTCAGCAATCTGCTTTGGGGCCTTAAGATAACCCTGCTAGTTGGCAGTGTGGCCAGTAAGACCGCAAACCACGCAAGATGGCGGCACATCTTTCAACTTTTTGCAATCGCGGGTCAAGTGGTCGCCCGTGCGTTTCACGCAACGAGGGCGCAGGAAACAGCCCGTTTGGATGTACTGGCAGTTGTGACACTGCCTCGTGTATTCTAGGCGACGTGGTTTTTCGACCCGGAAACCCGTCAGCAAGCAGATTTTGACGAGGGCAATATCGAACTTTTTGCCACCGTTTTTGCGATAGCAGCGGTGAACTTCGCGAACTGCTATCCCCTGTCTAACCAACCAGGTCCTCCTTGACCTCTGATTCGGCGAACTTCTTCGGAATTCTCCGGATCATAAGGCGCAGAGACTTCTCATCGTCGAACTGGTTCCGCTTATAGCCTTAGTGGCGTGTTTGCTTCGGGCCTTTAGGGCTTTCGCCTTGCTGGCCTCCAGCTCAAGTCCCGTCAACGGTGCGGGGGGTGCCTTCCGTGCCCTTCTAGCGGCAGCCTTGGGGGCCAGAGGGGCTGGGGGAGCTTGAGTGGCCGGGGAGGCCTGACAGGTGGACTGTAACGTCATGGAATACGAAATAATTCATTTTTATTGCTTAAAATCGTATATAAAAATAAGTTTTTTTATATTGCCATAACTTCTTTCACACAGTGATTTGAAATGAGCTCCCATAGTAACTATTGTAGTATATTGAAACACCTTTCTAATGATATATGTCACGTCGCTATTGGTTCTTGGACCAGCCTCCATACATTTTTGCCGGTTCTCCTTTCACTTGATAAATCTCAATGTAGAGCACTCAACATTATTCAAGAAAAACTGTGCTAAGAATCAGCTCTAGGTCTAAACGGGCAAATCAAAATCAAGGCTACAAAGAGAACGCCTGCTTTTTAGGGTTCCGTAGCCAAAATGGCTAAAAAGGAACCCTTATAGTTTCGTCATGTCCGTCCGTCCGTCCGTCCGTCCGTCCGTCCGTATGTCACAGGCATTTTACTCAAAAACTACAAGACCTATACTGATGAAATTTGGAATATAGATGTCTTGTAGATGCCGCAACTAAGTTTGGTAGTTAAATAATAAAAATAAAAAAATCTAGGGGGGGCACTCCATACATGTAACAGAAGCTAAAAAAATTTTTTTTCACAAAATGTCAACGTGTGGTACATAGTTCGACAGCTCTTTTGAAAACATTTTAAAGTTCTTAAGTAATGTTTGTGATTAAGTGAATACCTTTGGAAATAATCGCTCCGAAAGTTGTGAAAATTGTGTCCCCCCCCCCCCCCTCTATCTTCTAAACCGTGTGTTTGAAAAATATAAAAAAAATTACTACTTTCAACGAAAATTATTTTCAACAAGATCGGATTAACCGTTTTTGAGTTCTTGCCGATAAACTGCGCTTCTTAACAAAAGGACGTAATTGCTATGAAGATACGCTCTTTTGTTGTTGTACTTTTTTTACATCGTATTTTTTACCTTATAGTTACGGCTATGGAACCCTACACTGAGCATGGTCCGACATGCTCTTGGCCAGTTTTTCAGTTAATTCAAATTCAAGGGTTGTGCTAAAGCAACAGTATAGGTAATAATATTGGGTCTACCTTATTGTTTATAAAATAAATTGTATAAATTCAAAAGGTATAAAATCACTTAAGATCAAATTTCATTCATTTCATGCAAAGTTCATTAGGTACCTATAACATTTAAAAGATCTAAATACAAAATATCTATTCTTCAATATGTATAACATTCAAGTGGTATGAATAAAATTTAAAATGGGTATGATTTTATCGGTCACCAAATAATTGCATTTTCAATGATCAAATAAATACTATTTGTTCCTAAAATAGTAGATCTGTCACCAAATTTTAATTACCAGATAATATCAAAACGGTAACCTAATAAATATTAATAAAAATCACTTGGAAATAATGTCAGTCATCTAATAATTTTATTGGGTCCCAAAATAATAGAAGTGTCACCAAAAATTTTATCACCAAATAATAGCAAAACGGTAACCCAAATATTAAGTAAGAATCACTTGGAAATAATGTCAGTCATCTAATAATTTTATTGGGTCCCAAAATAATAGAAGTGTCACCAAAAATTTAATCAGCAAACAATGTAAATAAGCTTACTTGAAATGTATTTATCACCACTGGAAAATAATATCATTTATGAAATAGTTCACCCCAGCCGGATGATGATGGATGGACGGACGAATGTACGCATGGATAGACGGACGGACAGATGGATTAGGAGGTAAAATAAAAGGCAGGTGAGTGGCTCACTATACATTTTTTTATTAATCTAACCTAACCTAACTGTGGTGGGGTTCGAAGGCGAGTCGACGAGGCCCCGCTTAGCGGGGCTTCTATTTCCGCTCTGAGGGATGCAGGTAACAAACGAACCTAACTGAGAAATTGTAGAAGGCCGTATCAAGCTTTTTTTGTGCGGGGGGCTTCGCCCCCCAAGCCCCCCGACCCCCGGGGCCCAGTTGCCTTGTAAATTCTGTGTCAAAAGTTTAATATAACGGCAGTTTGTATGAGACGGTCAGTATATTATGAATTATGGAACTGATCTACCTACTTATTAGGTGACAGATCTATAATTTAGGTCAGGGGTTCCCAATCTTTTTCAGCGTATCGCCCTTACAAGTTTAGTACTTCGTCACGGCGCCCTACCCTAGTTCGCTCAAAATAGGTATTGTTGCTTTATAGGTACCCGCGAATATTTCTGGTTTTAGATAATGATAGAGGATCGACTGACGGCGCACCAGGGCGCCGCGGCGCACAGTTTAGGAACCCCTGATTTAGGCGATTGGACGAAAGTGATCAAACTATAATTTAAGATACATATTACATATTTTACTTTACACATTAATATGGTGATTTATGACCGTTATGAGTGACCGTTTTGATTAATATGATGACTACTATATTTTCTTGGCACAGATATTATAAATATGGTATTGCAGTTTAGTGACAAATCTAAATTTTGGTGACAGAAAATATAGTTGCCATTTAAAATAATTTACATTATTATGTATAATGTGCACTTTTTAAAAATTTAGAACATTCAAATTGTCTAGTCGTCCCAATGAATCCACCCCCAGATGGATAGAACAGGAGGTAAAATGAAAGTTGAGTGTACATAGTTTATAAATCGGAGGGAGTGAATAAAATGCGGGGCCGCGGGAACCATAGAGTATCATAAGGTTAATTTTTTTTTATCAACCTAACCTAACCGAGGCGATTCGAGGGCGCGTCGACGAAACCTCGCTTCTATTTCCGCTCTGAGCGACGCAAAGTAACGATTGAATCTACCCTCTTGGGGTTTGAGGTTTGTGGGTATACGAAGATTTTTTAATTCGGGAGCTTCGCCTTCCGGCCCCCTATAGACTATGCACCGAATAGTGTATGCAGCATCTATCTTCATCTATACATCTATCTTCCTGGATCCCTGCGTCCTTTGTAAAGTACAAAATAGACAAACGTGTTAAGTCCTGACACTATTATAAATAAATTCATCGGTAACTACCGAACGTACTTTATACAGTACAAAATATTTACCGCTAAAAATCAAACCGTAGTGACGCGATCTGGAGAACCAATTGCTGGTTGCTAATCCTCAATATATCTGTCTCTCTGTAACAATAGCCAGTTAAAGGCGATAACGAATATTCCGTTCAGGGTGACGCCGCGTGTTGAACAAGATGGTGCGTAGTGCACGTGGAGGTAAGTTTAATCTCAAAATTATCACCGAATCTGCTAAAGTCGTGATTTTTGTTATATGTTTCTAATGAGTTTACATTGTGCATTTTCACGTGGTGTTATTATTTTTGTTCCAAGTGTTATAATCTAAGTAAGGTACCAGAGGGTAAAAAGGCCCGGAGTATAATAAAGCCCACCTGAAAAATAATTGACTTACAGCAGTGTAAGCGTCTTGGTTATTAAAAGGAACGTACAAAATTATAACTACAAGCTAACACCAATTCAGTATGTAAAATATATCTCAAATATTTCTTATTAAATAGACTTACTAAAATTGCGGTTAATGAGGCACATGTGTGTCGCTCAATAAAGCCCATTCAATGAAAGGGAACCGATTGTGCTTAAAATGTTGTTCTCACAGGAATAATAATTACTAATATAACTAAACAACGATGAGTGCTTTCAGTTTAAATTCAATTTCTTAACCATTTCTAATGGTTTCACACTTGTCCGAATACAAAAAAGTGGGTAGGACCTTAATAAACTACCCGGGCCTTAATAGGCTACCTTGTACGTGATTTTTGTTGAAATTGTAATACGAAATATGAAACATAAACACATGTATTTCATATTTACGTATGTTTAAATTTATAAGAAGCAATTCTGGTAGACCTAAAAAAATAGTTATTTTAAAGTAATATTTTTTAATGCGAATCGAAATTAGATAGGCCTTATTACCTTCCGGTACCTTACAATCAAGTATTTCATGCATTTGACCTTTATACAGTAGTCTCGGTCTATCCTAGTAATGTACGGCCCCATTTTTTATCCTTTATAAATAACATTCTGTCACAATGCTATTACTTTTAATTATAGTACCGTTTCCATTTTATTTCTTAAATTAAATAGACCTTCAATTTCAAACAAAGTGACACATATTGGCCTTATAAAGTGACGCATATCGTTCAGATAAAAGCCGAGACTGATTTATAAAACACAAATAATTCTTAATTCAAAATGAGCTTTAAGTATTCTTCATCTAGTTTATAATCAACTTTGTTCTAGCGAATAACTGAGATATCCATTTTAGACATCAATTCAAATGATAAAAGTTTCAGGTCTCAAGGCTAAGGTTCTTTATAAAGTACTCTCGGCTTTTATGACGACTTACTTTTTTTTATTGGGATCCAGGAGGCTATAACTCGTATAATATATTACAAAGGGTAATTTCTCTGTACAGGTTCTCTGAATAAAATGTTCAATTGCAGCGAATATCGATCCGCAATGAACCTTGACCTTCACCCCTTGTGTTGTGGTTTTGACAAATCTGGTAACGTCAACTACAATGGCCGGGTAACGGATCGTGTTCGCTCTGGCAGGGTAATTCAGAACTTAACCGCGATTCTCGTCTATAATTAAACAATCGTAGAAAGACCGTGTTTTGTAAATTAAAGATTTTTCCAAAAAAGTAACTGGGGCTGGGAAGTGCTAAAACTTAATTAGTGTTTGGAATTAGGTCTGTGTAACTCTTGGTCGGTTTATCCATTTATTTGTGCGCGCATCACGCAAAAAACCCGTTGAACTAATACTTTTTACCCGATTAAGGGCGAATCAACTTTTAGACCCACACTTTTGACGTCTCTGGCGTTACCGAAAATGTCTTTGGAGTTACCAAGAAATCGGGCTTCTAATATGATATTTCTTCTGTTTATTAGGTTTATGAACCGGGACATTCAACGATCTAACATACACCATAAATTTAAACATAAATAAACTATTATTTAAAGGCGTTATTTTACAACGAAAATTAAAAGTTGCGGACAGCGTTGTTTGGGTTAAAAAGTCGATTCACCCTTAAACCGACGCAAAATAGATTATACATTTCATGGTGAACTAATAACTGCACGTAATCGGGAGTCAAAATGTGTCGGTACGCTCGACATTTCGACTTCGACGGACCAGTACCTACCTCTAGCACAACACAACTGAAATGCGCGACTATGTCGCGCGACAAATACCTACTACAGGTCGATTCACAAGAGCTGACGCGGATTTTGTATTCAGCCAGGGCTTATTTCATACTAAATCGGCGCCAGCTCTTGTGAATCGACCTGTACATATCTCTTCATATCTCTTCTTTCCATTCAATGAAGTGTGACAGTGACAGGTTATGGTCTGTCGCGTGACACGCGAAGTCGCGGCTAATGCTAGCTCAGCTGCACTTAATAATCAAGTGTTATTTACCTAGATATCTCTCTGGCATGAACGTCATGTCATTTGTGCTTCACACATCGACAATCTTGTTATCGATAAGTACCATTTCAAAACTAGAATCACCTTCACTGACACTAGTATTAAAATTGTGAGTAAAGTGCAAGCAAAGTTATCAAAAAACAGTTTGCATGAAAAGGGCAAGGATGTATATCGAAAATTTCGAATAGTCATAAACAAAAATTATGGATACAAAACAGTAATGAAAAGTAATAAGTTACTTAAACGTGAAGAAATTGAGCTGAATGAAAATGACAAACTGACAACAGTCAATCATTTTCCACATTTTCGCTACGCACCTATAATGTTAAAGGTGGAAGTCGAAAAATCTTTCAATCAACTGAAGTGAATTTTTTCAAAGAGGCGAAAAAGTTTGACACCCGAAAATGCCGAAAAAATTTTGATCGTTTATTTCGAGAATCACGTAAGAAAACCTTTATGAATCATATATATTCTGCTGTTCGACGGAGCCAGAAACCGGTATCTTCGTTTAGTGCAGCGGCTGGCAAGGTGACGCTTTCCGGCCGGGGGGCAGAAAAATGCTTTGTTTGATGTTCGTATATGTACTTAAATTTGGGTATTGTTACATTACATTGTAAATCAATAGAACTTGTAAATCAGTAGAACTTTACAGATACTAGACAACAATTTTATTATCAACGACTGCTATAAGTATACAAACTATTCACAACTATGTTAAGTAACTTAAGATAAATATTATCTATTAATAGAATGATGTCTCAATTGTAACAGTAAGTATCTATATCTATACAGAACCAAACGTAGGGAATATTATTACTAATAAAGATTTGGCAAAACAACTAGTATTTTTATATTTCAATATTATTGAAAGATCGTGATCGTAATGTAATATTTAAGTAATTCTACTTAAATATTACATGTTAATATGTCAACACCAGTCGTGTAAGCCGCTTAGCGATATCCTTTTAGAATTTCAGGACTCAGGAGGACGCAATAAGCCCGACAATACAAAATGTAGATATTTCGGTTCATAATTTACCTAATACATTATAGATATACCAGTGAATCGGGATCCAGTTAATAGTAGCAGCCACATTACTGACATTAGTTTCGCAAACTGTTTGACGTTAGATGAACTCATGCGTAATCGAAAGGTATATTCATAAGAGCTGGCGCGGATTTAATATGAAATAAGCACTGGCTGCATACAAGACTCCGCCTCCGCCCCCTTACTCCTTACAGATAACCGTGGATTTCATATTCTTCGCAGATAACTATTATTTTTTTAAGTTTTCTGAGAGGAAATTGTATTCCTCGGAGATAACTAGCTATATCCAAAGAATTTAAAACTAGTTATCTACAAGGATTGGATTTTCCTCTCAGAAAACTTAAAAAAATAATAGTTATCTGCGAAGAATATAAAATCCTTGGAGGTAACCAGTTATCTACAAGGATTGGATTTCCTCACAGAAAACTGTTAAAAAAAAGTTATCTGCGAAGAATATAAAATCCTCGGAGATAACTAGTTATCTCGTAGGAAAAAAATCTTCACAGTTCACTAGTTATCTAGCCACGGTTATCTGTAAGGAGTAAGGGAACTCCGCGCCAGCTTTTGTGAATCGACCTGTACTGTACTTAAATCAAAAGGATCAGGAACCTGATAACATGCCATAATTTTTTTTTATTTAGCAATCACATCTAATCGACTTGTGTCGCCGCGTTTTATAATCACTTAATTGATTTTTACGTGCGTCACAGATTACAAACAGTAATCGGAATATTTGGGGCAAAATCAAATGAGAAACGGAATTCCTATATCGATAAGCACTTTATCAGCAATAAAATTGCCCTCTGGCCACTAGGTCTGACTGCTTTGTCCGACTAATCGGACGACGTGGATTTTTTTTCCTGATCTCAATTCCGCTTCGTCCGAGTAATCGGTCTACACGGACTATTTTATTTCTTTTAGATCGATCGGTCGTACCTACTAGTTACATTACAAGGAATATCAATTCCGCTTCATGCGAGTGATCGGTCCACACGGGCTTTTTTTATTCCTATTAGATCGATTGATTCAGTGGTTTCTAACCTTTATTGCCTCATCACCCATTTAATTCTTTTGTGTATTTTTTCCGAAAAAAGCAAATAAAAATGCACTTTTAAAATTAGCCGCCAAAACGGTTTCTCGGACAATATGGCGTCTATGATGACACATGATAGTAAACCGACAAATGTCAACGAGGATCGCATAACGTTCTACCTTTAAAAATAGGATTGACAGATGCTGTCGATTATGTTTACTATGGTGTGACGTCATCGGCCAATCCAAACCGTTTTCGATAAAATGGCGACAGATAAAAAATAATCAATTTTCATCCGAGTTTTATAAATAAATTATCCATTTATTTTTAGTAATATTGACGTAAATTGGTTTTAATACTTATATCCATAATTCTTCCATTATTTTTCACACTGTCAAGTAGCCTATTGGACTATGAACTATCACCATAACAACGAAATAATTAAAACCAACAAGGATGCGTTTAAATTTTATTCAATATTTTTTATTTTCCATATTTCGTATCTAACTTAATAACGTAATAACATAACAAAGTTACCCGTTTAATGCAATAAAGCGCAAGGGATCTCATATCACACGTATAGGTCGATTCATAAGAGCTGGCGCGGATTTAATATGAAATAAGCACTGGCTGCATACAAAATCCGCGCCAGCTTTTGTGAATCGACCTGTAAGTATGCTGAAATAATTTGCCAAGTGCCACAAAATAATATTATTAGAATCAGACATGTAGAAGAGCCCTTGAGGGCCTACTTGCAGTAATAAATTATTATTTTGTTTTCTCATTTTTATTGTTTTATTTTTCAAATACGACGCCATTTTCAAACCATAGACATTCATTTGAATGAAAGAGACAAACCTTTGACAAAAATCTTTGACAACGGGAGTAACAAGGATAAATATACTGCGGCAAAGATGAACATATTAACAGATGAGTCATGTCAGGTTGAATCGCATTGATTCCTACATCGCTTATAAAATATGCAAACTTGAGCCATAATATTTATATTCAGCGCCCATACAGGTATTTCTCATAAATATATCATATTTTAAGGCATACTGGCTTTTGTAAATACGTCGGCGAGTACATAACATAATACGTAAGAAGACAATTTAATTGTTAAAACGTGTTAAAACTAAAAATATTATTAGAATACAAACTAAGTGTTACACTTTAATGTTAAAACTTTAAGTTGTATAAAAATCCTTTATACTATTGAAATTCCATAGGTAGGACCTAATTAGGCAGAAACTACTCTGAAATGTAATTTTCACCTTCTGCTTGCTTAATCTGTCTCAAATGAGCGCTGATTCTATCTGATTGGTTCACTGGGGGACGTTTAAAAATTAATCGTGCAGTAACAAAAGCTTGCTGTCTCTTTTTTTATTATTGTAACTATGCCATCTCTTTTACGCAATTTGTTAATATGTGTGAGTATGTACACAGTATAGTGGGGTGCGAATGTGTGGTGCTACATACTTGGAAGCATTTTTCTCTCAGCTGGCGGGTAAGCGTATAACGTATCTTTTGTAAAAATGCCACAAAATATGAATATGAAATGGCTGACAACAATAAAAAAATACAACCACGCAACGAACTGGAACACGCTTCAAACTCGTACACATAAGTTTCTCATATTCCTGGTATTTAATATTTTACCGTCGAGACACTTATGCTGTAGGTAATATATCACTTATTTATGTCCAGTGGACGGCGCAAATATATTTACACTTTTCAACCTTATTTCATTGGTTCCACCCGACTTTAACTCAGAATTGTGTCAGAGAAAGCCCATCACCTATTAATATTTTATCGGAGCCACTTATAAAATTATGCACAGAAACGAAATTACAGCATCCAATACAGATCTCACTTGGTTTCTCGCAAGTCATTCTCCTACTTTAAATTAATATATTAATTTTTATGGGTCATGTAAATCTTGCACTCCTTTTGGCTCTCATAAAAAACGTTACGTAGGTATAGTAAGAATTATCTAAGGTGCCCAAATGTTTATTCATTCTCTTTACGAACATTCGGACACCTTAGATAATTCTTACTATAATAGTTTGAAAAAAATACGAATAATGTTCAATCATTAATTTATTATGTACTTGCTTTCATACAACATTTTTTCCCTCGACGAATTAAATCTGAATACCCACGAGGTACGTATGTGGGTGTATTTTCGCTGGCGTAATTTCTCTGGGCACCAATATTTAAAAGATTCTTCCTCACTAGACTGGCATTCGTTGGTTACTTGTTAGAACTTGACTGATTTTACATTGTAACCAAAAGTGCCAATTCTAATAAGGCAGAATCTTCTCAGTATTCGCCAATATGTCATGACAGCGAAATTACGTTTTTGAAAATACACCCATGTATACCTACGAGGTTTTTTTTTATAGTAGTGACAATAACATGTCTACATATTAACGATTGCTGTTCTTATTCAGCGACGCATAAAAGGCAACTTTATATCCCATTCACAAAAAATATAAACTTTCAGGTACTTAGCGACTTTCATCCACAGAACGCAACGGCCCGATCTAAGATAATGTCCATTTCGACAAGAATAGCGAAGGTTATGAAAATTACATAAAGTACAGCTAGAGCGCTTCCGACGGTTTTCCTTAGAGTAAACTTCCCTATGAATAGAACTATCCAGAGGCACGAGACTGCGACGAGTAGTGAGCCGACGATAAAGTCGATGCCGCTCGAGTTTATGTACACGACGGCGTCTTCTCCGCTGCCTAGCAGCGTCAGGGTCCTGATCAGCCAGGGCACGCCCAGGGCGAACAAGATGGCCAGGGAGTTGGCCCCCAAGGCGTTTGAGACCCCCATACCTCCCTCGCCTGAAACCAAAATGATTGTGTTGGAACTCTATACATATAGGTAATAATATCGTAGCAAAACAACACTGGAGAGTAAATGTCACTAACATGAAATGTATTATCTATTAACACGTTCACTATGCCCACACAAAACTATCGAACAATGTCACAAGCCCCAACTGTGCAATCAGTATGGGGAAGTGACCCCATGGTGGAAGCTCGGACTCCTGAAAAAAACCTTCATGGGCCCACATCGGGGGCACCGGGACAGGGAACGTGTTAAGCTAATGAAGCGCTCATTGTTTGTTTTCAGTATTGATTTTGTATAAAGTGGACGCCATCTTTCGTAAAATTACTATTGAAATAATCAATATGCTACTTATATCGGACTACGCTAAGTTTGCAGAGGTCGAAACTAGGTTTTATTAAAAATTTAAACATGGCAACATGGAGAAACTACAGCACGAGGATTATTTAATCTTGATACTTGGCAAGAATTCTTCCCTTTATTACAAAATTGATGGTACAAATGGCACTGATTTATCCCACTAGTACCAAAAAAATATACAAGTATTACACCCGGCGTCACTTGCACAATTATAACAAAACCAAAATGGCAAACAAAAATGTATATCCCACTAGTAATATAAATTTTCTTGTCTAGGTCAAACAAAATTTAAAGTTTCCACAAACGAAGTCGCAAGCCGTAGCAAGTTTGTAATAAAAAAATTAAAAAAACTATTGTCGTATTTTTTCCAAGAACAGCGGGACGTCTACATCGCCCACGACGAGTTGCATTTGCACATGCTGTATGTAACTGTTTCTCGCCAGCACAGATATTTTACGTTTCTGTTGAGGCTTGGACACAATTCGAAAATCGGAGTCCTTTTTATTAATTACTTTAAGGAAAGCAAATGAAGTAAATTGTTTGTGCAATGGTACTAATGGGACACATCGGTGCCATTTGTACAATTAATGGTACTAGTGGGATAAATCGGTGTCATTCGGCCACTTGTTAACAAAACGTGCGTTTGCGTTAAATATTATACAATGTAATGCGTTATTTAATATTCTTTCTAATAATGTACAATTCTTGTCAATACGATTCCTACAAACAAAGTTATGCGAAATTGTTTGAACAAATCCGCGAGTGGGACATGGCTCACAGACTTAGTGCACCATACTTTTGTGAAGTTTTGATATTTTTTTAAACGTTGATTTTATATTCACGGTGTTTATTTTATTATGCCTCCGTGTATTTTAATGTGCACAATATGTAAAAAATATGTAAGTAAGAAGAATTTTAAGCTCGTTTTTTTTTAATTGGCTTGGGACAGCTAAATAAGTGCCTTTGAAAATACACCCATAACTTAATTTTAATTCTTAGTGTATTTGTTTTTCCAATTAAGGCGTGATACTCATTACACTAGGTAATATCACATCATCGACCTCGCAGCAAGCTAGCAGCAGATAAAGCCGACTAGGATTTATCGACGGGCAATATGAATTATTATAATAAGCTTTTTACAGATTTTAAATTCACCGTATCGAAGTAAAGGATTATAAATAACTGATAAGTAGTTTGTATATTTTTTGCAAAGATAACGTTCGTCGCGCCAAATTAATACGGATTAAGATAGAAGTGCATGCTGTGTAGAAATAATCCATCATTAAAATATCATGGATTACTTAGTTATAGTACTGTATAATATTTATATAATAATAACTATAAATGCTGTTTTAAGAAAAAACCTTCCCAAGTCTTGCGCGGCCAGCCATCACCGTTCTCAGAAATAATCAGAATACTGACTGTTTTTCCCAGCGAGTAGCAATATTTTTGACATTGATTCATTTTTTAGGGTTCCATAGCTCAAAAGGAAAAAAACGAAACCCTTACAGGATCACTTTGTGGTCCATCTGTCCGTCCGTCTGTCTGTCAAGACCCTTTATCTCGGGAACGCGTGTAGGTATGGAGTAGAAAATAAAACCATATACTAAGATCTAGTCCCTCAAAGCTGTGAAAAAATCAAACTACCAAATTAACGTGAAAAAAGATATGGCCGTTTATGCCGTAAAAACGTGTATTTCGACACTCACAAGAAAACCAACATTTATAGGGTACTTTCCGTTGACCTAGAACTATGAAATTATAGGTACATTTGTATAGGGATAAATCTGAAAACTATACATTTGTAATTAAATCTTAAAAACACAGTAAGTATTTATTTAAAGTAATTGTACGGTTTTTTTTATATTTAAGGGTACACAACTCAAACAAAGGACGTATTATTTGTATTATGTCTTGTCCAAGGTATAATTTTGCCAAAATGAATGATATATAAAAAGTATAGAGGTGAAATTCCACGTTAACCAATAATAAATGGGACTAACCCGTGGTGCGATTGCTTAGTCAAGATCTATTGTATGAATAGTCGACTTATGTGGTTTGTTCGATAATTTTCACAAATGCATTTTTTCATAGTAGCGAATTTACAAGTTGCGTCTTTTCATGATCGCATATTTAATTATTCGTCTTTATTCATGTAGCCATCATGTAGCGATTTTTCATGAATCGTTAATGTTCGCGTAGATTTTTTTCGCTTATTTTAACACTAGATTCTTTTATTATTCGCAAATATTTTCAGTATAATATTTGGTCGTCGGTCGGTTTGTTAGAAATTTTACTCGAAATCGTTATTCTAACTAATCGTGACCTCCTTAGTGTCTACATTATTCCAAATTAATAGGTAGGTGAACAACTATTTTATTGTAAATAACAAATATAAGATTTAAAAAAAACACATTATTTACAACTTAATAGCTACTTTAACCTAACTTAACCTATTGGGACCTAGATTATATGTACAAATGTCCCCTATGTCGCCTAGGTAGGTTAGGTTCGTTAGGTATCTTCAGATCCCCGAAGGGCAAACTGCCCAGAAATAGGAGCCCCGCTAAGCGGGGCTCCGTCGACATAAGGCGTGGGCTGCCTAACGCTGCTGAAAATATATGCCATTGATAAAATAATGTACAGGAAAAATAAGCGAAAAAAATAAACGCCAACATTATAAAACACTTCATGAAAATTCGCTACTATAAAAAAAAGCATTTCTGAAAGTTATCGAACAAACCTCCAATGTAGAAATAGGTAGAAGCGATAACACGCACATAAAATCGAACAGATCCATTCGGCTTAATACGAAAACAAGGATCCGGGTGCAACGACAGATTACCTAATTACTTGTGCACCGCTATCAATCAACTATTAATATTGAAGGTGAAATACTAAAATAATATTAATTTTAATTAATTTCCCTAGGTGACTGAGTGAGATGGTTCTGGATGACGATACTTTGTTAAATTAAATTGCTTCGCGACTTATTTTAATTTCGCCCGCTACCTACTTGGTTTCCGTTATGCTTAAGGATGGAGTTCTCTTTGTAAAGTTTCGTTAATTAATATTATACAAGTCCATCATTTACGCTCGAGTGCAGTGCCCATACAGTCGTTAAAATTTAAAATACCGCGCAACGAAAAGTTCGGTGAAGCCGACACATTCCATGCTGCCAAAGCATTATCATCGCGTATACGAGGGTCAAACTGAAAGTTCTTAGAAAATCAAAAACTGAACAAACTATCAAGTTATTAGTTTTATTACATCTTTTCAAAATAGTCTCCGTGCACATCAATTCATCACTGCATCCGATGGAACCACTGAGAAAAGCACTTTGCCCACTCGTCCTTAGGGGTCTTTTCTATGGACTTTTTGAGCTTCGGTCAAATTATGAGGTACCCACCGAGTAAAAATCTTCCTAAGCGCTAAATGTTCATGAAGGATTTTGTGAACTTGACTCATACCGATGCCTAAGCTTGTGCGAATCTGCTGAAAGGTCACTCTTTTGTCAGTCTCTATCATACGCCGCACAACACTGATGTTATCTTCAGTCGTCGCCGTAGAAGGCCGTCCCTCACGCAGATCATCGGTGAGATTAGTGCGACCACGTTTAAATTCAGCCACCACCACCAGTTGTAAACAGTGGCACGAGATGGGGCTTCATCGTGAAAGGCCAATCGAAGTCTATCATAACTTTCTTGTTGACTTAAATGACATCAAAAGTCGTAAAAAATCATTGCACGGAAATTTTCTCGCGTTAAATTCATCCTGACGTAACACAGACAATTTTAAATTTGCAACCAAATCGCGAAACAAATGACAGATGAATGGAATACATACACAATAATATTAACAAGAGTTCCATTTTCAAATTTAAAACTTATTTTTTCATTATATATTTTAAAAGTGGCCAGTTCTAAAAACTTTCATTGTCGCCCTCGTAATTTTTCTAAAGTTTAATCGAACACCTTTGAGCGTAAAACTTGGTTCGTATAACTTCAGCATACTCCGCTTTTTGGGCATTTCTCCAGAAATATGTCTGCGGTTACCTCATTCATCTGGCCCTTTTTCATACTAAATGTATGGAGACAGATGAGTCGCAGACATATTTCTGGAGAAATGCCCTTTTACGTTTAAGACTTGTCACGCGTCCAGTTGCCATAATAAGGACTAACCGCACCGAAGCTTTTAATACGCTCACGATACGTTAACGCTGCACAATGTACTTATGTATACCTACGACGTGACGCCACGACGCGTCACTGTGTTTGACTCTCCGACGGCGTTTATGTCAAAGTATTTCAAGCACCGGTGGGGCAGATTTCTGCCGTCCTATGACTATCTTTTACACAACTTTATAGCAATCAGCCGGGGTTTAGTAATAAGACGGTAGTTTTATACGCGCCAACATGTAACCGCTATCCTATGAGATCACACAAATATCAATATTTATCTCTTCATTTAGTGCTATAATTAGTATTATAATGAGCACGTCGCATGGTTTAACACTTTCAGTGCGAAGCGATAACGTCATAGGAGGACCAGTTTTGTATAGAGTGTTTTCAATGCTCAGTGCGATCTGCTACTTTTGATTATAATTTGTGGCTGTTATACTAATACAAATGTATTAGGTGTCAAATAGATATTTGTTCCTCACAAATAGTTGAATCGATTTACGACAGAAAAACCTGAAACCCAATATTTTGAATAGTGATGGGCACGTTGTAACTAAATATCCGAACAATACAATTTCATGTAGTTTTATTTATGTATCCCAAGCGAAATATTTAGTATTTTGCACCCTTGGTAGGATACGACGCACCTGTTGTGTAAAGACAATGGTAAATAATCTAGTACAGCAGTCGGCAACATGGCATGGCATTACTTAATTTGTCATTTCTAAAATGTACATGTAGCCATAGACGACAACTACGCATAAAACATGATTTTTTTCTTTATATTGAGCTTTTTTATGTATTTCTATTTATTGTGCATATGTATTGTTATTTCTCTCCGAAAACATTCTTGATATTTTTATGAAAATTGATAATATTATTTTTAAACATGGAACACCCCTTGTAATAGGATTTTTTACCAATATCTACATCGACATCTGCATCCACAGATATCAAAAAACCTTGTTTCAGATATTGCCAATTACTAACCATGGCTCCGAAATACAGTAATTAACACGTGTGGTGTATATAGGGTTGCCAGATGGTCGGGAATTGGCGGGATTCTCCCGATTTTTTGGTATGTTCTCCCAGTGGCGGCGTAAGCCAGTCGGGTACCCGGGCGGAAAGGTCTACTTTTTCAAAGAAGAAAATCTCCCGACAAACGACTTCATTTTAAAACTTAGTCCGATCCACTCAAGGTGGTCTGGCCAGCGAAAATTTCTGGTCTTTCAGGCTAAAAAAAAAAGCTCGCGCGTCGAGCGCGCGGAGCATCTCCCGACTAAAGTCTCAAAATCCCGACATATTGTTTCCTGCTCCCGATAATACGGTAATTCAATCTGGCAACCCTAGGTGTATATACAGTAAGTTCCTGAAATGAAACCGAATTCGTCGCTGCTTTCCGTATCTCTGATATTCGAACGTTGGAGCACGAAACAGCTTCGAAATTAATACGCATTAATGAACCCGAGTTTGTTTGAGTGAATAAAGAGAATATTAAAGTGCATTAATTTAAAATAGTGTTTTCAATTACCAAGCATACTACTAATTATTATAGGTGCTGGGTGCAATGAAATGCATACCACATTACCTATTGAAAACAACATTTCATAAAGAGCGCGCGTAAATTAGAGGACAAACAAACTCATGCACTTGTAAGTAAAAAAGTTATTACTTAAAGCTTTTATTTAAATTAGCCATTCACATTCATATTTATGTAAACCATACAACAATGGTTCACATAAAAGCAAGCAGAACGCTACGAAAATTTACAAGATGATGTTGGCAGTAGCCCGAATCCTACGCAAAAGGGCTTTGGGCTTAAAATCACTAAATCTCATAATACCTTATTTGCCAATACACCCTATTTTCAAATTACCATGAGCTCATAAAACCTAAATGTCAAATTGTAACATTCTTAAAATGAACGAAATTCATTATGACTTTGACTTAAAACGGCATATTCTCTAAATGCCTGAAGATTGAAATGCACAATCCTTCAATTACCGAATGACAGAAATGACAAAATATCAAAACAACTCAACCTCAAAATACCTAAATTTAGGCATTTTTCCTACCTACCTTTCCTAAAATACCTAATTTTTTTTACGTGTGTTTATTTGATAGTATAAATTTAGGTATTTTGAGGTTTGGTTGTTTTAAGCATATGTTGTTTTGCCATAATGCTGTTTTGAAGTTTAGGTATTATGAGCCTAAGGTATTTTGAACATCGGCGATATTAAGGTTTCGGTTGATTGTGAAAAAAATTTAGGCATTCTGCAATTTAGGTATTTTGAGGCCATGAAGTTTTGAGATCTGGGAATATTGATAATGAGGTAAAATGAAATTTAGTGATTTTAAGCCCAAAGCGCAAAAGGGATGTACATCGCTTGCGCATTCTCTTCTTCTTCTTGATCGATTGCATTTTGTTATGGTTTTGGCGCCATTCAACTAACTTTTACTTACTATATGAAAGAAACATGTTTCTTTTTATATTAGTTTTTAATGCGGGTAAATTACACCACATTTTAAGTTAAATATACAGATATAAGAAATCAAAGTACATAGATTAGGAATTAAATGGCACTCATCTTTGGTGCAGACCGGGAATCGAACTCGGTACCTCTGGATTTCCGGCCCAGCGACTCACAGCGGTCTGGACCACTGGTGAGTGCCATTTAATTTTTCTATGTACTTTGATTTCTTATATCTATTATATGTAACTTTGATTTCTTCTGGAGCGGCGAAACTTATTGGCCCGGGACGCCAAATTTCAAAATACGCCCTGCCTCTTTCGTATTAAAAGTAGTGCTGAGCAAATACTACCATTTGGAATCTGTTGTAATTTGGGTAAATCGGTAAAAATAAAAATCTTAACTCGAAATTAACAACTTATTATCTTTTTAACGATCAAAATTAAAAAATCATCAATCATTAATTATTTTAATCGATTTAGATTAGCCTCATCTAACTGTTTATATCTACAAATTACCGTAAAATGGGGTGAGTAGGAATTGCGTGGTCAGTTGGGTTATGAATGGGGAGAGAAGGTATGCCAGGGGGGTGACATGGTTTTTAAAGGCTACTGCTACCTAAATAATGTATTCGTATTACAAATGGATTTATAGTGATATTCATAAGAAAAAAAGATCGATCCAACAATGTTCCAAAATCACCTTGGTGTGAAATCCCATTTCACCCCAACTACGAGGTACTACGGGGTAAGGAGGGATTATGTGTTTATCGGTAAAGTTTTGAAAGTCATAAAAAACTAAAATATTAACATCTGGAACATTTATTATATATACCATCCAGTTTACATATGTAAAAATAAAATGTTATCGAGGTTTGAATGCCAGTTTTCTCCCTACTAACCCCATTTTACGATACATATCATAAAATCGTAGAAAGACTGTGTTTGTACTTTAAAGACTTTTTCAAAAAAGTAAGTCGTGCGTTTTAAAAATAACTAATATAACATAAATAAATGCTTCTTGAAATTTGTATCTATTTGGCGGTGTCCCTGTTTATCTGTTTGTTTACGTTAAAACTACCGGGCCGATTATCATAATATTTGGTATGCAGATAGATTATGGCCCCGGTTAACACGACGGAAGCAAAAAAGAGACATTAACTTATTTCACCTCCGCGAACGACGTCGCGAGCGGGTCCACGTCTCTCAATGCGTATTGGCGACGTATCAAAAGACCAGTGGCACCTACATCTCTCCTATTGCTAATACATATAAAATAAATCCACAAGTCCTATTCATTTAAAACCGGTCTCTAAAATGGCTTTAAATTTAACTTTGTATTGAGACTATATGTATATAGACTATTGTATTCCCGATTTTTTCATACGATATTTAAATTTTAACGATAATTAGATTTATAATAACTCAATTTGGCCAAAAATGGTCTGTTAGTCAATTAGTCGTCCCAGCGTCGATATGTATTAAAGAGACTAATCATTAATTTGGTTCATTATTTTGGTATCTGACTATTATATTGGTTATACTATCATATTTTACTTTAAAAAATACACTTATCACTTAGTAGGTAGAGTTTTTCTCCATAAGTTTGGAGTAGTACCTAAAAGGGCGATTCCGCTGGAGACGAACCTTGACATCAATTTTCAAGTTCCAATATTTGTTACTTTTTTTGATACCATCGTGTACGGTGAGGTCTTAAATTAATTGTTATGGACTTAGCTTCATATTAAGGATGTTAAAGCGCTTGAAAATCGTTTCATTCTAAGATTTAGGACCAACTGCGAATCATTTGCACCCGCGATCGTTTTAACAGTGAATAATTTATTGATAATTTCTGTTTTTAATACTTTATTTATGTTTCTATACTTGATTGTTTATTGTCTTTCAATATAAATAGGCAAAACATTTTAAATATTTGACAGTTAAAAGAAATTTCTGTTTTTATACTATGATCCGGAGAGGTGGGCCGATTTGGTTGCACCCGCAATAGCACTTTAACCCTCTCTTGTGGCTATTTAAACATTTATTTTAAATTCTTATACACAAATCTATAGAAAAGAGGTTAAAAAGTAATCCTTAAAATAATATTTCTATAAAAAATGTTTTTCGTTTTATTAGGAGGAGGCCTTGAATGAGTCAAAATGTTGCACCCGTTATAATGGAATCGCCCATAAGTAAAATAGTTCCTTTCCTCTCTGGCTATGACGGTGTGAAACTGAGAGCCAAATCTATTTTAATTTCTGTAATTACTACGCCAATTAACTCACAACCATTCGCAGTTCTGAACATTAGTGAAAAACGAACCCTCAATGTGCATCTGAAGTCTATTATTAATGTAACAAAAACTTAAACTAAAAAGCAGAAAATAATATGTTAATTACCCGAAAGAAATGGATAATCAACGATTCATATATACATATACAGATATTTATAGTTTTTAACCTGTTTTTTTGAAGTCGGTGCCTGCCACGCAAAGCTGGCTATGCTGAGCTCCTTTTATCCTTAGCTGGCACCGACTTCAAAAAAGCAGGTTAAAAACTATAAATATCTGTATATGTATATATGAATCGTTGATTATCCATTTCTTTCGGGTAATTAACATATTATTTTCTGCTTTTTAGTTTAAGTTTTTGGAAGTCGGTTTTTATTTTTTGTTTTAAAAATTTACTTTATTTTTAAATTTTTAGTGGCGCTGTAAAAATACTATTTTAACCAAATAGACTAAAGTCTATTTAGTTAAAAGAAAAATTTTCCAAATCGATCTAGCCTCAAGTAATCGGGGAACAAACCTACATAAAAATTGATCTTTGTTTTGAAGTCGGTTAAGACTGGAAACTTATATCTAATAAGAAGTGCACGAGAAACTAAGAAAAATATCAAAATCGCTATATGTATGCCTCTGATATTTGAAGAGTTCCCTCGATTTCTCCAAGATCCCATTATCAGATCCTGATTTGGTTGCAATGGAATCACCTCGGAAGTATACCCTTTCAAACAAAAAAATAATTTTCCAAATCGGTCCAGCTGTTTTTAAGTAATCGGGGAAGAAACCTACATAAACATTTGTTCCTTTTTTGAAGTCGGTTAACACTAAAAACTTATTGCTAGTAAGAAATGGACAAGAAACTACGAAAAATACCGAAATCGCTATATGTGTGCCTCTAATATTTGAAGAGTTCCCTCGGTTTCTCCAGGATTCCATCATCAGATCCTGATTTGGTTGCAATGGGACCATTTCGGAAGTATACCCTTTCAAACAAAAAAATAATTTTTCAAATCGGTCCAGCCGTCTTCGAGTAATCGCGTAACAAACATACAAAAAAAAAAAAAACATTCAGACGAATAGAGAACCGGCCTTCTTTTGGAAGTCGGTTAAAAACAGCTTTAATTTTGCTTTCCTACATTGACGGCTCTCTGGTTTTGGTGAAAGAGGTCCATTTCTCGAAAAGTTGACGTATTCAATTCAGAGTAGACCATGCCCCGGTAACTCAATAGAAAAAAAGTGAACCGCTTTGCTTTGATTGCCATCTACCTTACATTACACGTACCACTTGGCCTTCTTTTAACATACGTAATGATGTGAATGTAATTAAATAAACATGATATATACCAGATAATACATATAAAAATCGTGTGAATCTAAAAATATATTTTAATTTAAATTTCAATTGATTAAAATTAACCACTCATGATATTATTTATTATTTGTTACATGGCAACAATAGTCTGTCAAGGCGGTGCTGGTTGGCCATAACATTCCCAAAAAAAAGAAATCGGTGCTGCTTGACATCAATCAAATAAAAAATGTCGGGAATTTTATCGAGTGCAGTATTTTCCATTATTTATTTCATTTCAACGTCGAGTTGAGCATTAATTCCCCCGTTGTATGTGCTGTTACCCTTTTGCTGTGTTAAGTTTTGTTTTAAACAAAATGTCGGTCAGAATTTTCTGACTACCCGGCCGCAAAGTTCGTGACGGAGAAGGTAATTATAATGTTATGGG
This sequence comes from Eudemis profundana, assembly GCA_947034925.1. NCBI lineage: Eukaryota > Metazoa > Arthropoda > Insecta > Lepidoptera > Tortricidae > Eudemis > Eudemis profundana. Next base: position 38,806,286 of record OX344794.1, read on the forward strand.
TTCTTATCAAAGCTGTAAGCTTATGATGCTACGTTTTGTCACGCGATAAATAAGTGATAGTTTATCACTGATAAAACATCCGTCACTCTCGCACACTATTAGTTAGAACGTGACGGATGCTTTATCATTTATTTATCGCGTGACAAAACGTAGCATCATAAGCTTACTGGTCTACTATAATTTAGACACGGTAATCACGGAATTGAAATCGCCTATGAATATCCAACAAAGTGAACCTTTTACCAATTCTATAATAAATGTTTCGTGGTACTAAATAGGTTTGCGTATTTCGGCGTTGATATCATCTTTAATACTTTTTCTTTTTCAGGGATCCAATTGCATAGATTTCGGAATCCTGCTAGCAATCCAGAAAAATTTAAAATATCGAAGCACAGTTGTGGATCTGACTTTTAAGGGAAAGATGATAGTACATTTTCTTGTCAATTTAAAAACGAATGCGAAGATAAATTCACCTTTGAAATAAGTAGGTATAAGTAAAACTAAAAAACGGAAACTGGTGTTTTTATTTACACTGCTCTTTAGTAATCCTCTTTCAAACTATGCAGTGTGGCACGTTTTAGAAGTTACGTAGAAATAAGTTTTTAGTTGAGGTCACTAAATTTAAATTAATTTGCTTTATTGGGCGCATTTTATTTAAACTTGGTGATTGTAATTAGAAACTTATTTCAACGTAACTTCAAAGATGTGTCATACCATGCCAAACTATAATTACCTATATATACGTAGCTATATATATGTGTGTATGCGTGTATGTATGTGTGTGGGTGTGGGTGTATATGTGTGTGTAGATTTGTTGACGTGTAATGAAGGATAGATGGCAGCACAAGTACGATGATTAGAAATTTGGCCGAGTTGCCTGTCTATAACCTAGTATAATATTGTAGTCTTTGGAGTAGACCATGTTAAAGGCAAAGACTACAATATTATACTAGGTTATAGACAGGCAACTCGGCCAAATTTCTAATCATCGTACTTGTGCTGCCATCTATCCTTCATTACACGTCAACAAATCTACACACACATATACACCCACACCCACACACATACATACACGCATACACACATATATATAGCTACGTATATATAGGTAATTATAGTTTGGCATGGTATGACACATCTTTGAAGTTACGTTGAAATAAGTTTCTAATTACAATCACCAAGTTTAAATAAAATGCGCCCAATAAAGCAAATTAATTTAAATTTAGTGACCTCAACTAAAAACTTATTTCTACGTAACTTCTAAAACGTGCCACACTGCATAGTTTGAAAGAGGATTACTAAAGAGCAGTGTAAATAAAAACACCAGTTTCCGTTTTTTAGTTTTACTTATACCTACTTATTTCAAAGGTGAATTTATCTTCGCATTCGTTTTTAAATTGACAAGAAAATGTACTATCATCTTTCCCTTAAAAGTCAGATCCACAACTGTGCTTCGATATTTTAAATTTTTCTGGATTGCTAGCAGGATTCCGAAATCTATGCAATTGGATCCCTGAAAAAGAAAAAGTATTAAAGATGATATCAACGCCGAAATACGCAAACCTATTTAGTACCACGAAACATTTATTATAGAATTGGTAAAAGGTTCACTTTGTTGGATATTCATAGGCGATTTCAATTCCGTGATTACCGTGTCTAAATTATAGTAGACCAGTAAGCTTATGATGCTACGTTTTGTCACGCGATAAATAAATGATAAAGCATCCGTCACGTTCTAACTAATAGTGTGCGAGAGTGACGGATGTTTTATCAGTGATAAACTATCACTTATTTATCGCGTGACAAAACGTAGCATCATAAGCTTACAGCTTTGATAAGAACCCATAACATTATAATTACCTTCTCCGTCACGAACTTTGCGGCCGGGTAGTCAGAAAATTCTGACCGACATTTTGTTTAAAACAAAACTTAACACAGCAAAAGGGTAACAGCACATACAACGGGGGAATTAATGCTCAACTCGACGTTGAAATGAAATAAATAATGGAAAATACTGCACTCGATAAAATTCCCGACATTTTTTATTTGATTGATGTCAAGCAGCACCGATTTCTTTTTTTTGGGAATGTTATGGCCAACCAGCACCGCCTTGACAGACTATTGTTGCCATGTAACAAATAATAAATAATATCATGAGTGGTTAATTTTAATCAATTGAAATTTAAATTAAAATATATTTTTAGATTCACACGATTTTTATATGTATTATCTGGTATATATCATGTTTATTTAATTACATTCACATCATTACGTATGTTAAAAGAAGGCCAAGTGGTACGTGTAATGTAAGGTAGATGGCAATCAAAGCAAAGCGGTTCACTTTTTTTCTATTGAGTTACCGGGGCATGGTTAAAGGTGCGAATAATTGAAATGGAACTCTTGTGGCGACCACAATTAGTGGCGAGAGGTATACTTACGAAGTTCTTATATATTTAATATCAGAAAAATAGTACTTAATTTATAGTTAAAATAAAATCCAATGGATTTTCACATGGCAATATTGTCGTTTAGCAATTAAATGGTTTTCGTTTAACGGAATTTATATTTACACCCTGCATGTATAGTGTTAGTACATTTATAAACTTACAATTTGAAATATACACCGAGAAAAATATGTATATTGAGTTTTCAAAATATTATTTGGGGCATTTGTGACTGCTAGATAATTAAACATTTTTAATTTTGTGTGCGCTCCGTGTTCCATGAATTAATATTATAAATGCAGAACTCGCTTTGCATTTGCATACCTGAAACAGCTCATGATTAAAAGTACTTATTTTTGATGAAAATTAAACAACTACATTAATTATTATTATGCAAAGTTTCAGCTCAATCGGAAACTGGGAAATGAGTTAAATTTAACTTGCAAGATTTGATTACAGACACACAGATAGACAGGCAGACACCAGAACAGGTTAAACTAAAAACAGCTTGTAAAAATAACATTTATCCATCCATCTCAAATACTTTTAACTTCACTTCACCTGCAGGTAGGTACTCAAAACAATATATGACATATTATATGACAGACATAATCATAATCGCTTCTTAGGTACCTAACTTAATCAGAAAATTAAGTACAAGATGTAATGCAAAATGATTTTCCATTGTACTTTATCGGAAAAGTTCGTATTTATCGTGCTCTCTCAATCAGCTTCAGTACCCATCTTACAGCCGCCATTTTTCACTTTGACATTTGACACTAAACTATAAAGTTCTATATTAATGGATATGAATGCGTCACTCATTTAATACAATCACTGATTGACAGTTCGGGTGCCATCGTATTCCAATTGAGGTCCGAGTTTTCCCGATGGAAAATCATTCGAATCTATCTGATACATGGATGTAGGTAATTTAGCCACAATCTTTACAAATATACAGCTTGTGTATTTCATACGAACATAGATTTTAAGAGCATAACGTATAAGTGCTACTGGACTGAACATAATACAGTCGCCATCAGATATATCTGAGCTGTCAGTGTACTCATAAATATCTGAACACGGCTCTATTTTCATAGCATTAGAGCCGTGTTCAGATATTATATCACATTATTATATCACTGACAGCTCAGATATATCTGATGGCGACTGTACATATAGTCTGTAGGAAATAAAAACTTATTTTTCTTACGTCAAGTATGACGTGTTTGCGTTACATTGCTGCTCGAGAAAACTTAACAAAATAATTAAGCACTATTATCACCACTAATCATTATATTTTTTTGATGAAACTGTTCACACCATCCACTCATCCACTCTATCATTCACTCCACGTCCGTTCCACTTCATCGTCAGTTAAAATTTATGTTCGTATCGTTCGTATATTATATACACGCTGTGACCTAATTCGCGGTTCGTGATAATGATAATGTATGGAAATTACAATGTCACATCGGTACAATTTGGAATGGCTGTCACCTCGATGGAGTTCAAGATTGACCCACTGGGACGGTACAATCGGTGTACGTAATTTACTTCTTGGTCATTCATCAAAAATTATAATTTCCCTGTACACACATAATGGCATTTTTGGTCAATTTGTAGAGTTTGGCCGGAACTATATAATAACCCAAAATGCGATTTCACAGACGCGCGATCTTCTGAATATTCTCCAATATCTGTACACAGGGAAATGATATTTTTTGAAGAATGACCCTTCTATATTCAACAAACGAAGCGAAATTCACATATATGTAATATGAATTTAGGTTAAAAGCCTATTAAACCAGAATGATACAAAATTCAAAGTAGATGGCCAAATTAAAGTCCCTCGGTGACTCGGTGAATGGTTGTGACGCTAGACCGGAAACCCGGTATCTTTGGGTTAGATTCCTAGTATGGCCCATGGCTTTCGATTTGATTTCTTGTATCTATATATAATTTGAATATGTGAATGTACCTAGAATTGAAAAGTACCTAATGAAGGGTACCTACCTCTTCTGGACATGATGAATATAGAACACGCTTCGGGCAGACATCCGCCGAACGCGAGGAACGTCATTCCCATAACCGAGTCGGGGAGGTAGAACGTGTGACCTGAAAAAATAAAAACATAGCAGTGGAGAGATATATCAATAATAATAAGATGATATTGTGTTAATAGATCGAGCCAAGCGCCGTGCAGTGCTCGTCGATATCACCATCCCCCATGACGAGAACCTCGTGAAGGCCGAGAAGGACAAGCTCAGCAAGTACCTTGACTTGCTCACGAGGTTACCGCCATGTGGCATGTTGATTCGACGATCATTGTTCCGACAGTCGTTTTGGCGAACGGGCTTATAGCGAAGAGTCTCGATCACCATCTCAAGAGACTCTCGCTAGATGGCTGGATCAACGGTCAGATACAAAAAGCGGTACTTCTGGACACGGCGCGCATAGTCAGGAGGTTCCTCTCTCTGCGGCCCTGGCTTGGGCCCCGCCCCGCTGCCGGCGGCACCCTAGGTTAGGTTTTTTATAATGTGTTTATATTTTGTACTTTCATTTTGTATTTTACTTTTTATATATGTATTATAAAATACCTAGCCTAAGAAAATAAAGATATACACGAAAAATAATAATAATAAACCGTCCTAGTGCGAGTCGGATTCGCTCACGAAGGGTTCTGTACCACCGTATAATATTTTACGCTCTGGTGCCTGTACCTGTAGTTCAGCTATAGCTACCAATAGCAAGTGAGTGGCTTAACATATATAGCTTAAAAATCGTTGAGTAAACAAAATATAACGGCAATAACCATGTTTATTGTATAGAGTGGAGGCCCCCGATATTTATGGTTTTATTTCGTTTTTATTATTTGTGGTTATAGCAGCAATAGAAAGACACATTCTGTGAGAATTTCCAGTCTTTAACTATTACGGTTCAAAAGATACAGCCCTGTGGCAGATGGACAGCGGAGGCTTAGTAATAGAATAGAGTTGTCGGCACCTTTGACGACCGCTTTAGCTTAGTTGGTAGTGACCTTGCCTACGGATCAGGAGAGCAGGAGGTCCTGGGTTCAAACCCCGGTAAGGGCATTTATTTGTGGGATGAGCACAAATATTTGTTCCTGAGTCATGGATGTGTTCTATGTATTTAAGTATTTGTATCTATTAAATATATCGTCGTCTAGTATCCATAACACAAGCCTCATTGAGCTTACTATGCCGCTTGCTGTGGCTAGTTCGATTTGTGTAAGATTGTCCCCTAATATTTATTTATTTATTGTAAAAAAGTAGCGAATGAACTACGTAATAACCTAACCTAAATTAAAAATTTATAAAACCCCCGACCAAACATAACAAACGACCTGATGACCTTGAAGACCTGAACCGATTTCCACCAAACATAGCTAAGAACACTCTCGACTGATATACCTTTCAAAAAAAAACCGCATTAAAATCGGATCATCCGTTTTGGAGCTACGATGTCACAAGGACATTTACACATTTACACACACAGACACGTCAAACTTATAACACCCCGTCGTTTTTGCGTCGGGGGTTAAAAAATCGGATCATCCGTTTGGGGGCTACGATGCCACAAGGACATTTACACATTTACACACACAGACAAGTCAAACTTATAACACCCCGTCGTTTTTGCGTCGGGGGTTAACAAACTTATAACACCCCGTCGTTTTTGCGTCGGGGGTTAATTACACACACAGACACGTCAAACTTATAACACCCCGTCGTTTTTGCGTCGGGGGTTAAAAAACGGGTAGCTAAACTACAGGTGGCACCACGGTTCGAAGCACGTTAATGGGCTACTTGATGACAGTTCAAATCAGCTTCTTTTTATGAAGTGTCAAAACGCTCAGAAAGTATGCATTTTAGTATGAAATACTGACTTGTGAGGTTGTGGTGCCTTATTTTTAGTTTTTACACGATAAAAAAAAAAGGAGTGTTATGTTTTTAGGGTTCATGTATGTATCTATCAGTAGCGTGGCGTCCAAAGAACTCGATTCCTACCGGCTTGCCTAATATTAGGCATTTGAGCACCTTATTATACAGCTCTTAAGGAAAATGTACGCCAAATCTTTCTACCCCATCGAGTGGGGTATCAAAATGAAGAGATTTAAAAGCTGATCATAAAAATATATACTTTTGTTTACTTTTAAGCTCGCGTTCATTCATGGCAGTCGTGCTTTTTTTTTTAATAATGGTTATTGTCATTTTTGAATCGTTGGTGGCGCGAAGAGAAATTGAAAAAGCTTGATAATAATGGTGTAATTAATTGTTCAAATACCACGTACTGTGGAAAATTAAGTTTTCCATCATTAAATCACACTCGACGTCAAACGTCTAGGTACCGCAAAATCTTCCGCGCTTGGTAGAAGAAAATGGTTCGTTGATCTGTATGGGTATACAGATCAACGAACTATTTTCTTCTATCTCGATATATTTCTGTGATGCCACTTAGGGGACACATAAACACGTTATTTTTAGGGAGTATGCGTTACAAAAAAAAATCTTACCCATACAACAAAAAAAAATTTTTTATTATTTTGTAACGCATACCCCCTAAAAATGTTGGAACTACTAAAATATTATGGTGTATAAAATTTCAGCTCTCTGTGATGATGGGAACCCGTGCCGACTTGGCTTCAAAGTTAGTATGGAGATTGACTTTCTGGGACACCCTAGTTATGATATCGCGTCGTGCTACGACACGGCATCGTTTCACGTTGCGATGTCGTGTCGTGAATTTTTACGTTGCTCGTCGTAGATTTCCATGCCGTGGCGCAGCACGACGCGATATCGTAACGTGTTTATGTGTAAAAGCCTTTACATCAAAATAATACGTGAGAAGATGTACCTATAACTGTCATGCTCCACGTAACAAAGTACGAGTTGACACCGATCCAGATGATGCACATGAAGAACGCGAAGGGATACCACTTGCGCTGGGTCACTGGAGACGGCACCGTGCAGCCGAGTAACAGAGTCAGTGGCCACTTGTACAGCCACCAGCATTTATACAGCCACCTCTTTTCCTTCGGGAACCTGAATATACTCTTCGCGGGTTTGTCTGTGTCCTCTGAAAAAAAAAACTTAAATTGGTGGGTAAATCTTTGTAAAATAAAATGTTTGTAGACGAAAGATTTTTCCGAAACAAGCGACTGGGAGTATTAATAAAAAAGTGGACAAGTGCGAGTCGCACTCGCCCACCGAGAGTTCCGTACAAATTTGTAGGTACATATGTATAATAAAGTACCTTATACATTTGATTCCCTTACTAAAGTCTATTTTTTTATGATTTAATTAAAAATTCATAGTTTTCAGATTTTTCCCTATACTTGTAGTATAAGACAGTATTACTTGTCAAAAGTAAGTACCTATCCTTTGAATTTTGGTATCCTTGACAGTGTCGAAATTTACGTTTTTTGCGGCATAAACGGCCGTATCTTTTTTTCACCTTAATTTAGAAGCTTGATTTTTTCACAGCTTCAAGGGACATATGGTTTTAATTTCTACTCGATACATCCACGCGTTCCCGAAATAAACGGTCTTGACAGACAGACGGACGGACAGACTGACGGATAACAAAGTGATCTTACAAGGGTTCCGTTTTTTTCCTTTTGAGGTACGGAACCCAAAAAACTAGTGGACCCGCTTGCGACTTCGTTCGCGGAGGTGAATTAAGTTCAATGTCTCTTTGTTGCTATGTTCTACCTATACTTATATCAAATTTCATGAAAATCGGCCTGGTAGTTTTTACGTGATGCGCGAATAAACAAACAAACAGACAATGTTGAAGAAAACCCCTCAGTTAATGTATTTATTAAATTGTGTGTATAAGTCGAAGAGGTACCTAATTAAAATAACGCGCGTTTGTCTTTTAATTAATTGGCCAGCCGTATGATCGTCAAGTCTAGTAGGATAATGAACCGAAAACCCATGCTCTTTAAGGTAAAACACAGAACCCAGCTATCTCTCCACACACATATATACCTATTTTCCCCAATGAATACCTATTTAGACAATTTTTTTTCTTATAAAAGACTACGGTAAATTAAAAATAAGGAGTTGAAAATGGTTTAGGCTTAGGGGTTTAGTTTATTTAGTTAAACTAAGTCAGTACCGTGGGGGTGTTCACAGAACTCGATTACCACCGACTTGCCTATTATTTACCCGTGGAGGATATTTTGTTTGAGAACGTGTTCCTCCATGGTTTTAAACGAGCAATTCTTGTAAGAATTTAATGTGTTGCGGTATTTTTTTTTTATTGTAGATTGGCTCAATTAATTTATTTTATCTTAAAAAAATATTATTTTAAAATAAAATGTTTTAGTTATACGTACCATCGTCTAAAGGCTTGGAGTCGCCATTGGCAGCACTACCGTTGACGCCTTTGTCTCCGTCGCCGTCTTCCACGGAATTGACAACATTTTCCGTATTTGTAATGTCAGTACTTTCGTTTGCTAAAAATTAGTTTAAAAATGTTTTCAATTTTAATATATTTATTACCTAGCTGGATGTAAAATAAATTTTGTCCAAACATCTTGCGGAAGAAGGACATTGTGTCAATAATGCATCGGATTTATTATTGAACGCAAACGTAAATCGTCGTTGGAATGCCCTATTGTCGTAACTTACTATGACAGGGCACGTATTTAAATGATCTTTTTATTATTTAAATGATCGTTATAATTTTGCAAAAATTATAACCAAAAAAATCTAAATGGGCATCTTTTTTAATGATTGAGCTTTTTTCTGTGAGATATAGAATAAATCAAATCAAGCGGTATTTCTTTAGAACTACGCAAAAAATACTCGGCATGTATTTAATGATCGTTTTAATTCAGCAAAAACAGCAGGCAAAAAAATCTAAACGGCCATGTTTTTTAATGTTTGAGCTTTTTTCTTTGAGACATAGAATAAATCAAATCAATCGATATTTTATTGTATTCAGAACTACGCAAATGCAAATGTTTGAGATCTAAAAAATACGGTATACCATAATTGCCAAGGTTTGCCATAATTTCATAAAAACTAATTTCATTTGCCATAATGGTCTCGGGCCATAATCATCATTTGGCATAATATAAGGTGTCATAACTTTTGTGCGTCATAATAGTCAAGCGCCATACATGTCAATGGATAATAAATCATTATGAAAAATGAAATTATAGGTAGTCATGGCGGATGAAATTCGGGAAAATTATTTCTTGTGAAATTCGGTCAAACGATAGATAACCAAAAAATACATCTGATAGTTACTTGGTGGGCCCCAAAAATAAGATAAATAAACATCAAATATGTCATATTTGGACACCTTTTTATATATAATTCGCTGATAATTCGATTTGTCTTAAAGTTTTCCTCTATTTAAATTTTGATTAATCTATTTTAGTGCTTTCATATTTTAAGCCATTTTTAGCTTCAATATGTTTGAGCTAAAATAAGTACCCAAATGTTTGGGTGTTTATTTTAGCCCGTATTTTTATTAAATTGTAGGGGAAGGACACAATGAAAAGGCACTTAGTATATTCAATTTTAGAGTGTGTACTGTAAGCTTCCAACCTGTAAGCACTATTAAGGGCAAATTGCACTTTGAGGGGCCTAATGGTGTGATAAAAAGAGCTTTAACTTTAAGTCATTTTTTTCGAAGTAGCTACGATCCGCCAGCAAGTCGACGAAGCCCCGCAAGCGGGGCTTCTATTTCTAGTCTGAGGGACGCAAGCTACCTAATCAACCTAACCTAAAAGAAAACCGGGATTTATTTATTTACTTTTTCTATGCGGGGGGCTCCGCGCCCCGAGTCCGCCTCGTCCGGCGCTCCGCATTTATTTTGTTGATCAAATAGTTTTTTTTTAAGTTGAGTTATAATATATATCGAAGTGTATTTATTAGCACATCAATATTAAAAAGCGTACTTCATATAAAAACCAACAAGTAGGTATTAAAAAAAACTCAATCATTAAAAAAGAGTACCTAACCTATCAAATATTATTTTTATATACCAAACATAATAATCATGTTACCTCATTTACAGTTCATTTATAATTTATCTGTAGATCAACTAAAAAAGGCAAAGTAATTAATGTAAAGATTTTATGCATAAAAAAGCCATTTATTTAAAAAAATGCTCATTTACGATTTTAGAAGCTTAAATAAATATTTCCCCTATGACAGTCCTTGCGGGTTACAGCAATCTTGCCTTCCAACGATGAAATGACACATCTCAATTATTTTAATACGCCTAAATAAAACGAACGCTTACTTTCACCGCCTTTACTCTTAAAACATTTCATGAACAGCTTGTCGCAGAACTGGAATAATCGCACGCTGTTGAACATGAGGATGAAGTACAATATGTACAGAATAGTGAGCACCAGCGCTTCGTACCAGTCCACCTGACCGTCCCACACGATCACGACCAACACGCTCACGTTTACCATGTAAATGAGAACGTCCCTTGTAACCGGCAGAGGCTCAATTTTGATTGCCTAGAAAAGAAATATTACGTTAATACAGAAAAACAGTACCTTCAACGTCCGGTCGCGCAACAGACAAAGAGAGCTTAGTGTGGGCCAAACTTTTCTTAGTTAACTGAATCAAGACATAAGCAAGACAAGGTGCAAAAGCATTCACTGTTACTGGTTGTGCAAAGAAGCAATAACATTGGCAAAACAACTTTGCAATGGAACACGGGACATTTAGTTGGACAGTACAACGTACAAAAACAATTAATAAATAATAGTTATACTCACTCTGACAGCAGCGAGGCCGCCAATCGCGGCCACACCGAGCGCGTTAAAGATGGCTGACCCGACGATGGTACCGATCCCCATGTCAGACTCTGTGATGAACGTTGAAATGACATTCACAAAGAACTCCGGAGCCGACGTAGCTACTGACATAAATGTTGCCGCTGCGACATTCTACAATTGACGTAATCGAAATAGGTAAAGAAAAAAGGAATATTTTTAAGATTATCCCTAGCAGACAGACGTGTGTTATGTGTTTCAGGGTGATGAACTGGGTCGATCGAGATCTGCCAGAATATATATTACGATACGCCAGCATTTTTTTAATTTAGCCGGCTAAATACTTCATGTTGTGCCCTATTTAAAGTTGGGGAAGTCGATGAAACCAAGCTCAAGGCCACATTGACATATATAGGCGCAAAGTGTTGTGCCCAAGGAGACCTCGAACGACTCAGTTCACCGATTGGCCTACGACATACCTAATTAGGTACCTATACACTATTCAGACATTCAGTCAACACTCGCTATGCGCTATGCGATCTGTAGCATACAAAAAATATATTTTTGCAAATACATATTTAGTAAGAGTATAAACAAACATATTTAGTCCAATAGGCTATTTGCAAGCATTCAAAATAAATTCATCAACGCTAACCATTAAATTATGTTTTCAAAACTGCTTGGATAAAATCTATCCCACTCATTTTCATACCACCAACGATTTTAAATTGACAAAAACTAATCTCATAATAAACTGCATACTTTCTGAGCGTTTAGACACGTCATAAAAAGAAGCTGATTTGATCCGTCGTCAAATACTAACCTATTGTTTAAATATATTACAAAATAATTCAGATTGCATTTGAATTCAACTGTGTTTATTTTTACTCCGTTACTATCAATGACGCTTAACCCTCAAATGTTTGTTCCACTTGCTTGCATGTTTGCGTTACTTTGCGAACATTGCCGCTCGGTGATATCCTTAATGGCTTGTTAATGAGAATAACTTAAAAAAACTCTTGCAGTAATTTGTTCCATAAACTTTAAATACTGGTAAAAGTATCACTTCACATAGACTATCCTAGGCTCCTAGCCCATATTAAGATCTTAAGGTGTCTATTTCACTATACAATGTATGTACATAATTACTAGTAAATAAGATATAGTATACTGGGCATCCCACCAGAATGTCGGGCTGGGGCCATTCTTTTCATACTTCCAACAAAGTTAGGAAGTCTTTTTTGATATGTTAATATATTATAACTCGGCTTTTGAATTGATGGTGCATGTATTCTCTACATGTTTTTAAGGAAGCTGGCATAGCTGTCACGTCCCCAATAAAGTTGACGTTCTGGTGGAATGCCCCATAACGAGACGAAATCCCCGGGGAGGTCCTACGATTAAGCACTTTATCGTTCATTCATTTGTAGCGCATGCAGGCCAACGTCTTTTAACGTTTTTACAAAGCAATTAAAGAACATTCGCTTTATCTGCAGCATCCGAGAAACTACTGTCTCGTATTTCGCTATCGGTAAATAAAAAGCAAAGCCATTCTTTTTCTGGTATTCCTAGTTGACTTACCTGTGGGATTTTTAAGTCCTCGCATATTATTTCCACGCACGGTATAAAGAAGTCATTGCAAACTATGGCAAGCAGGGTGAAGGAATATATTCCGAAAATCGCGTACAGCAGGAAAGCCCCTGATCGCAGTTGATCGTCTACAACATAAATATTATTAGCGAATATAACATTGTAAATGGAAACGGCTCTATACCTCTGTTAGTTTTTACACTCGTTTGCTAAATTACATACTCAAGAAAGTAAGTGAGGTATTTCAAAGTAAGCTAGTCCATATGAATATGGTAATTTGAAATTCTGTATGAGAATATTGTACCTATATGACAAAACCGAAACAGGTAGTTTGGGAACGACCAAGTTTTAGAGCCATTTTGTCCTTGCCATTCACAGGCCCTAGGACAATTGAGTCACCTCCGAAAAGTCCGTAGGCTACCAGTTTGTGCGGGCAATACATTATACAAACAAGTGCGAGTTAGACTCGCGTGGAGAGGGTTCCGTACTTTCAAAACAATATAACACAACTATACTTTACTGCACAGACTTCTTATAGGTTTTCCTGTATTCTAGTCTAGTTCTGTAATGCAGGACAATTTTCCATATTTTTTTCAAAATTCTTGGTCCAATAGTTTCGGAGATAAGGGGGGGATGGTTAATTTTTGCCTATTTTCTTAAATAACTTCAAAAATATTCATATAAAAATTACGAAGAAAATATATTTGAGATTCTCACAGTGAGCCCTTTCATTTAATATGTCACACGATATAGTTTGCTAACTATTTTCTAGTGGACCCCCCAAAAGTGGCCCCCATGATTAAAATTCATACTTTTCCGTGACATGTCCGTGTTTGGGTCATTAACCTTAATATATGTACCAAATTACAACTCTATCGGTTCAGTACTTTCGGAGCAGATTGGCTGTGACAGACAGACAGAAACACGAGTGATCCTATAAGGGTTCCGTTTTTTTTCTTTTGAGGTACGGAACCCTAAAAAGTAATTAAGAAAAGTATTAAAATAAACACTTACCATCAAAGAGTCCGTCGGGGAAACTCTCAATAGAATTAGCGTCGACGCACTCCGACTCTCCCAATACGTTTTCATAGAGCTCCGTCCGTGTCCGCAGCCACGGCGTCCAGTGCCACGCTTCTCGCTCCTCCTCTAATTTCTTTGATAATTCCTCCTTCATATAAACTATCTGCCCATTTTTATCCACTACAGCTAAGTACACCGAATCGTCAGTCGCATCTGAAACGAACATACCCTATCGTTACTTGCTAGTAACGCTCCGGACTACCAATGAAGTCGACTGCTGTTTTAAGATTAATCGATACCCAAATTTTTGTATCGAGCATCGCGTATATAGCCACTAGAGATAAAGCTACTCGAGTTCCAAATGTATTCGGTGTATGCCATTAATATTCTACATTCTTTAATATTTACCAAGTTCCAACAACACGATATTGCATCAAAGCTTTGTAAAAAGTACGAAAATATATGTTCTTTCATCTTTCATTCTACTATGATAATTTACATTACACAACTAGGGTGGTAATACAAAGAAAGGCCGAGATCGCAGAAGTTTGCGGCCCGAGCTGCAAGCGAGGGACGTAAATATGCGATCGAGGGCTTTCTTTATTACCTCCCGTGTTGTGTACATCGTTTTATGTCTACACTTGGCCAGAAAGCGGTTTTTCCGTACGCGCAGCGTGCGGAAAAAGTCACTTTATGGCCAGGTGTGGCATAAAAACCTTTGTTCGTGAGAAGAACCGAATTTAAATAGATCTAGATAATCCACCAAAACACAAAGACAATGTACGTGAAAAATGGCATGGCCAGTAGCCATTTTTGGGGGTTTTTCTACAGTGGTGGACTTTGGTTTTGCTCTGATACAATTCTTTGTATTACTTTACGGAGATAAGTAAGGTATCTTAGGTTAACGCGGTTTAATTTTCCGCAACTCGACGACCGATAAGCACCTGTTTGCGTGATGAAGTAAGGTATCTTTAAAAATGAAGAACCGTACTCGTGTATTGGGCCCGTAAAGTAAGGCCCCATTTAGACGGGGCGAGGACTAGTATGCGTGTTTGATTACATTGCGGGCTACCGCGGTACAGTGAGTACAGTTGATCGATTAATTGCCGCAATGAAATGAAAATCGCATACCAGTTCTCGTCCTGTCTAAATGGGGTCTAAAATTCTTACGCCGTATCTGAACTCGTAAATCGCTTATCAGTCAATATAAGTACTAACTAGAAATCAGTCATTCCCAGTGGCATAATCTGAGATTAAACGACATTTGGGTACTATAATTCTAATCTTTCGAGTGGAACTTACATATTGCAGTGGAAACTATATCGATTATCATTACCAAAATATCTAAAACGACTGCTTCCCGAAATATAAGATGATTAGATCCGGTTATAAGTTACAACAAACGGAATTCTACTACTAAATTAGGATACTTACTAAATTCTTCTATTGCTGAAATTTGTGTGACGAACAAGTATACAACCACTACAAGGAGCTTCATATTCGGCACCATGATGGCGACACGGCCGTGCCGCGCTGCCGCTACGTATCCAAACCTTTAACAAAAATAACATATTGCATAGAGCGTGCAGCAAAAAAAATAAAGAAAACGTTATTTAATAAACATAAACGCCAAAATGAACATAACATTTTAACACCGACGCAGATGAGAGTAATGTGTCCTAAAGTTTATACACGACTGCCCAAAGAAAGGAGTGTTATGTTTTGGTATACGAGTAGATAGGTATAATGGATTTTTGAGGTTTCGTAGCCAAAATGGTAAAAACGGAACCCTTATAGTTTCGTCATGTTGGCCCGTCCGTCCGTATGTCACAGGCATTTTTTTTTACCTCCGCTTAGTAAGTTTTATATAGTTAATTACTTTAATATTTTTCGACATGTTTCATACGTCCTGCTTACCAACAACACTCATTTTTGTAAGACTGAATATTCAAATAAATCGTTCTAAGAATGCCTCCAATGATATGGTAACCATAAAAAACACAAAAATCATTACCAAACAGGAAGAAGTAGGGACTTCCGGAACAGATATATCATTTATCGATAAGTATTGTTTGACGAAAATGCCTGAAATAGGCTATGTTGAGGTCCCCGCATATAGAAGAAAATTTTTAGGATGTTTGTGTGTAATTGTTTGTATTTGCAGAGTGCAGACATATCACATCAAAACTACTAGATGAATTAGAACCACTTTCATAAAGGGATAGCTTGACACTCAAGGCTGGTTCAAAGATAGATATTTTTTATTCAGCTAAGGTGAAATGCCACCAAATTAAGGGTTTTCAACTCTTATGTGAAGTCGGGTCTGCTTTATGGAAGCGAGACATGGGCCGTCAAGAATGATATCACCAGTAGACTCCAGGTGTTTGTGAACCAGTGTTTGCGGCGGATCCTAGAATCTACTGACCATGGAGTATGAACCATCTGTAATGCAAGAATGTGGGAGTCGACTGGCAGGAACCACAGTATAATAGCAGTAATTTTTCTTCCGACAAAAAGCTACATCGGGCGCTATTATGTGTACACGCCGTGTACGGACGCACCACATGCAAACATTTAGCAATGCGTAAGAATGTTTAAGTCAGGGCTGTGCCATCGCCACGAGCGCTCGCTTTCACAAAATGTATCGGAAACGTGTAGGTATACTGCAGTGTGTTCGGATGTTTATTAAAATACAGTGCGTAAAATCCAGAACTATCGTATTTCGCCCTTCCTAAGGACCCCGAAAGGTGAGTAAAGTTTGTGAATAGTAGATAAATGTTACGTTTTAAGTCGTTTGTAGGATGCTTGATAGTTTTGTGTTCGTGTACTTTCGTCAACTAAACCGTACCTAACCTTCGATATTAAATTGGGATAGTGAGGCAAAAGGCAGGATTTCAAACAAGACCTTTTGTTTGAAACACTCATGCAATATTGTATTTCGATAATACTTAATGTCGGATAGACTACTCATACCTGCTACTACATCTGATAACACATAATTCTTATAATATTGCGATACATATTTTTATTGATCATGATCACCAATAGGTATTTCAAATTTACTGAACCTACTTACATAAATAACAATGAAGAAAGCTGTAACCTAATTGGGTAAGGCCGTAAAAAAGGGATGATTTCGTGACTTGTAAGCGTCCGGCATTGTTTTTACGAAAAGTAATTACAAAATTTTACTTTTTTCATTTTCCGTGCAAAATACATAACTTTTTCTACTAGTTCTAGTCCACTAACAAATGTAAATCTCTGTGTTTGTATTCCAATTTTTTTTTCTTCTATGCAATTACATCGATTTCCATACAAATAAAAATGTCCCAAAAATGTTCCTGAAAGATTGTAATTTTTGTTTTTTAGTTTTGTGATATTATACTGATATGTTGGAGTTTTTTTAATAACTGTCATATATTAATGCAACGTTTTTCGAGCTTTAACATTAGCATTGTCCATTTAAAATAATAATTTACGTGTAACATAAGACAAGTCAACATATTGAAGCTTTTAAGTTACTTAATTTAAGTAACCGTTCTGTCTTGCTATTTTAGCAGTTGATTTGCGGAAATTGATTTCATTATAATGGCAACACTATTTATTCTTTAGCCTGTGGTATACCTCTCACTGGTCGGCCATTTTGTGGGTAGTTCAGTGCGTCGATTCAACTTGTGCCGAGGATTTTTTATGGAATTTAAAAGTTACGAGTGGATTTCATGGTAAATTTGTTCTGTTTTGTATTACGTAATACATTATTAATATAATCTTCATATTAGTTTATAGCTAGGTGTCGTGTTCGAGTTAATTTGTTTGTTATTGTTCCATATAATGCAAATGAAAGTGAATAGAGGTTAACTTTTATGTTACTTATGTTACCATTTTAATTTATTTTTAAGTTACGTAACATAAAAGTAAAGTAAAGCTTTGTTCACGCTTTCTTTGCAGTTACAAGTTCTTGCAGTCGGGTTTTTGAGTTTAAAATATTTGGTTTGTTTTAATTGTTATACCCAACTGCGCAACACAAAGAAGAGTAACGTGTTTTTTATTTTATTTTACATAATTACAATGATTATAACAAGTAATCCGGGGAAAAATTATGATTTAATTTTATTTGTGAAGACAGCTTTTGTGTGGCTATCAGCCCTTAATTACTTATTCGTCTTTGTTCAAAAATGTACCAAAGTATATAAGGTCCTAATTTATTAATTGCAGATATTTTAACACATTATACTTTACATTAAAATAATTAACTTTAAATAGAAATTAAGAAATCTTTTCATATAACTTTTCTGATTTCATTTACCTAACAAAAAAAAAATATTATAATTTCGTCTAAAAAAATCATCATGTGCATTATCACATGTCACAATAACACTATCTGTCATATCAACAATTTTTTGTCGTAAATGTCGTAACGGTTCGGCGGGAAAATTGCAAGTGTCTCTTAATTTATCTACGTGAAGTGGCCAGTTACAGTTAATTGGTACGTAAAAGAGCTACTAAAATCTGTTCAATGAGTTTTCATTTAGTAATCACATTAACAGGGTGTTATTACGTAGCAAATTTGTTTTTCATTTTTCTCCAAAAAAACATCGTAAAAGCTATAATGTTTCATGCTTTAATATACTCCAGAGATCGAGTACTATCAGCTGTAAAAATATCTGCAACTAATAAATTAGGCCCTTATATACCTATTTGATCTCTTAAATAAACACTTAGTACAAAAAGTGTTTGCATTGTAGACATTGTGAATATCCCTTTAGAATACTTTTATGTAACTTTGAAGTTACTCAGTAACATATATTTTAGTTGCTTTTATGTTACATAAGCCCAATTTTTCAGCCTTACCCAATTATATTCGGAATTATATGATATTAAGTATGATGATTCAAAAACCATTTCGAGAAAAAGGGTTGTAGAATTAATCCCTGTTATCAGATAATTTTTAAGAATTAGTATTATATAGTTATTTGTAATTTATCATTTGTCCGTATTTGACCTCTAATATAGTAAAATCATGATCGTGATTGGTAAGTTGTATCTAATCTGTGATCTTCCATAGTACTATAATCCATGTCCGGAATGTGCATTGAATTTTGGGGCATTTCTCCAGAAATATGTCTGCGGTCACCTCATTCATCTAGCCCTTTTCCATACTAGATGTATGGAGACAGATGAATGAGTCGCAGACATATTTCTGGAGAAATGCCCTTTGTCTTTTTTGACATGACATTAAGGTCTTTAAAAAATGGATTGATTATGCTATACCTATAAGTCCGTTCTGGACCCATCACTTTTAGGCTAGTCTATGCTATGGTTGAAATTGACAAAAAACTAAGTGTTGCCAGGCAAAAAAACACAATCAATGACATTTTACAGACATATCCAAAAGTTTTAAACATTGTCTCAAACAAACCGATTATGTAGTGACGTAATAATGAAAATTTCTTTAAAAATTAAAATACATTAATTTACTTGGTTAATTGCAAAAACAACGAAATTAGTTTCTTAAATTAGCCTCCATTATCGATTAAAATATAAAATATAGACCTTTTTTTTTGGGATACCCCAATTAGTTATTTTGTTGTTTACTACGCACCGTTCAGCGCGCGCCGTTCATTTGCGCAACTAGTAAGTGCCTGTTCACACTAGCGATTCTTTTCGTAGATTTGCCAGCGATTTCTATACAAACTCGAAGGCGGCGAACGAATTTGTATAGAAATCGCTGGCAAATCGCCGAAAAGAATCGCTAGTGTGAACAGGCACTAAGTTGGTATTTTACAGAAGCCCTGTGCCGCGACCTTGAATACGTGTCGTCGCGCGCTCCTAAACAGCCGGAGTTGGACAATTTTTAGGGTTCCGTAGCCAAAATGGCTAAAAAGGAACCCTTATAGTTTCGTCATGTCCGTCCGTCCGTCCGTCCGTCCGTCCGTCCGTCCGTCCGTCCGTCCGTCCGTCCGTCCGTATGTCACAGGCATTTTACTCAAAAACTACAAGACCTATACTGATGAAATTTGGAATATAGATGTCTTGTAGATGCCGCAACTAAGTTTGGTAGTTAAATAATAAAAATAAAAAATCTAGGGGGGGCACTCCATACATGTAACAGAAGCTAAAAATTTTTTTTTTTTCAGAAAATGTCAACGTGTGGTACATAGTTCGACAGCGCTTTTGAAAACATTTTAAGGTTCTTAAATAATGTTTTTGATTAAGTGAATACCTTTGGAAATAATCGCTCCGAAAGTTGTGAAAATTGTGTCCCCCCCCCCCCCTCTATCTTCTAAACCGTGTGTCCGAAAAATATAAAAAAAAATTACAAAGATAACGCTCAATTAATACTTTCAAAGAAAATTATTTTTAACAAGATCGGATTAACCGTTTTTGAGTTATTGCCGATAAACTGAGCTTCTCAACAAAAGGACGTAATTGCTATGAAGATACGCTCTTTTGTTGTTGTACTTTTTTTACATCGAATTTTTTACCTTATAGTTACGGCTATGGAACCCTACACTGAGCATGGTCCGACATGCTCTTGGCCAGTTATTTTTTTTTACTGCATTGTGCAACGCAACTTTCGGAGCGATTATTTCCCAAAGTATTCACTTAATCAAAAAATAGTAAATTAAAGCCTTATAATGTTTTTAAAAGAACTATCGAATTATGTACCTCACGTTGATTTTTGCTGAAAAAAAATTTTTTTAGCTTCTGTTACATGTATGGAGTGCCCCCCTATATTTTTTATTTTTATTATTTAACTACCAAACTTAGTTGCGGCATCTACAAGACATCTATATTCCAAATTAGTACATCAGTATACGTCTTGTAGTTTTTGAGTAAAATGCCTGTGACATACGGACGGACGGGCGGACGGACGGAAGGACGGACGGACGGACGGACGGACGGACGGACGGACGGACATGACGAAACTATAAGGGTTCCTTTTTAGCCATTTTGGCTACGGAACCCTAAAAAAGAGTTTTCCAAATCGGTCCAGCCGTCTTCAAGAAATCGGTGAACAAACACACAAAAAAACATACAGACGAATTGAGAACCGTCCTTCTTTTGGAAGTCGGTTAAAAACAACCAGGTCGCTCTCGTGCCACCTGGAGGCGCACCCGCACAGTGGAGAAGGAGGCTGCAAGAACTGGCCTTGTATGTAAAGAGCTGGAGGAGGTCGCACAGGATCGTGACCAGTGGAAATCCCTTCTGAGAGATAAAAGCCGGTCCCTGATGAGGGACAGCAGGACCGCATCATCATCAAGGTGAAATAGAAAAAAAACCGGCCAAGTGCGAGTCGGACTCGCGCACCGAGGGTTCCGTACAAACTCATAAGTAGATACATGAATAGTTCAAGAAAAACTATATGGCGATTAGTTTAGTAGGAGCAAATAAGTATGTGTTAAGATTTTTGCAAATTTCTTAAAAACAGTGCAAGTTAGGAAAACCGTTATATTTTTCCTGTAATATATAGGATGACATTAATAATTGGTAATTATTACAGATTTTTCTGTTCAGTAACTTCGAAGATAATAGGGGGGGAACGGTATTTTTTTTAACGTTTTTCGCCATAAATCAAAAACTACTTATTTAAAAAAAAATACAAAAATACTGTTTTAATCTACAAATTAAGCCCTTTCATTTGATACCTCACTTAATATAATAGCCCTACGTTCAATTTGCAAAGTCTCATTACGGACCCCTTTAAAAAAAAAGTAAAAAAGTTACAAGATTTTTTTTACATCCTATAAGCTCGGGTTAGCGGTTCTTAACACTATTCCAAATTTCAAGTCGATAGCATCAGTAGATCCTGAGATATCTTGCTGTGACAGACGGACAGACAGACAGACAGACAGACAGACAGACAGACAGACAGACAGACAGACAGAGTCGCACCATAAGGGTTCCTTTTTTACCATTTTGGTACGGAACCCTAAAAATAGAAAATACGGTTATGAACTAATTCATGTTCGTAAATGAAATTGTACTTCTAGTAGTTTTTAAACTTAATAGCGTTTATTCCTCAGAATATTATACGCTACTTGCAGAAATAAATTATTTTGAATATTTGAATTTACTGTTACGGGGTAAAAATACAACTCATGCTATCAAAGGGTGGATTTTCGTCCGCGACATTTGTATGCCAAACTAAATGCATGGCATACAAATTTGTATGGCGAAAATCCACCCCAAAGATCTTTAACTTTCAATTTTTGATAACATGAGTTTTATTTTTACCCCATTACAGTAATTTTGATGTTTTCACTTTTAATAAGTTTCTGTCAAAAAATATTTTTGTGAGACGAGCTTTTTATATAAAATTGCATTGTCATCTAATTTACATATTCTTGCAAAATTTCATCTTAATCACAAATCGGGAAGTGAGTCAAATTGAAGTTGCAAGATTTGATTACAGACACTCGGGGACAACTAAATAAAAGCTTGTAAAAATCAAGCATTTAAGATGAATCGTTAAATACCCGCTATTAGATACCCTTTATTACATCTCTCAAAAGAAACTGAATTAATTGGTGTCACTCGGTCCTCTCCACAATGGAGGGTCGATTAACTACTTGTTACCCGACTGCGGCGAAGCCCAAAGGAGGGTTATGTGTTTGACTTGTGTGTATGTCCGTTCCTATGTCCGCTCGTAACTACTCAACGGCACAACCGATTTTGATAAATGATACATCATTAGATTCGTCTTGATGGCGCGAGTGTCACTGGGTATGAAGTTTGTTAAAATAAACAAAATGGCGGATTTTATGCACTTTTAAAGTGCACCGCAGTGGGGTCTTTTTTAGTAAAAATATTTTTTTTTTTACTTTTTGTAATTTCTCGTGTAGTTTCGGGCGGATAAATGTCAAATAAAAAAAAAATTAAATTTAATCTGTTTATTTCAAATTATTACAATTTTTTCATAACTCTTAACCACTAATCTTAATTTCTTAAGATTTTTCGAGTTAAGGAGCTTGCATTTTTTAAATAATTAAACTAATATAAGGAACTTATTTATGAGGATTTCGACAATTATTCAGATAAGTTTTATCTATTATTAAATAAATATCGCTTAAGTATATATTTTGTTTGATTACATGTTTTCTTTTCTAGTGTACTTATCAGATCACTTGAAAATCTATTTAATATTCGAGGAAGTACACAACTCCAGACCCTCTGACCGTATTCGTTTTTACAGGTTGGTGTTATAAAAGTAGGGACATTTGTCAGGTTCCGTAGATTATTTGGTCCGGTTTTTTTCTTTAGGTCAGGGAGGTTGTTGCTGTACTGATTTTCAGGATTGCTAGGTCTACTTTTTCGAATACTGTCAGTACTTTACAAAAATTAAATAGATTTTCATAGTTATATCTGTGTTTATATTTGATCTTAATAGGAACTATACTTTTAAGTAAACGGATTTATAGGTTGTAAATGTTATTTAGATAAGTCTTGGAGGTAGCTAGCTGGGCTAGAGTACCATAGCTAGCTAGGTCGTAGTCTATCACAGAGTCTGCTAATGATACTGATAGTTTTGACAACATGGATCTTAGTTTATTACATACCTGGTCAACATGTGGACCCCAGTTGAACTTGTGGTCTATTTTAAGTCCAAGGTATGTATGTTCTTGTACAATATCCAAGTGCGTACAATCGCAACAGGTGCTAGGTGAGTGCAGACAGGTATGCGCGTGGGCCACGATCTTCGGCGTTATATTTGCCTTCATGTAAGGTGAATGTAGGTATATGCATAAGTTTGGCCTTAGAGTAGTTTAACGACAAACCTAGATCATGGGCCCATTTGCATAATTGATCGAAATCTTTCTGCAACATATCCTGTGCGGTTGCCAGGTCTTTGTCAGCAAACTGGTATACAGAGCCATACTGGAATATTTTACACATGTCATTGACATATAAGAGATATTCGGTTGGTCCTAATATAGAACCTTGAGCTGTGCCGAACAGGGTGGGTATGAGATCACTATGCTCACCGGATATATTAACCGCGTTGTGTCTATCTGTATGGTATTGTTTTAGGAGCTCCAACATGGGTCCCTGTATACCATTCTACCTTAGCTTGTCATACACACTCACGTGCTTGATATTTTGCGTTCAACTCTATGCTATCTTGACATAAGGGTGCTGACATGCAGCTATAGCTGCATAAAGCACATGAGTGGATACAGGATGTTATGATTTAGAGTGTCAAATGCTTTACTGAAATCTATCATTACTGCTAGTACATGCTATCTTTTATCTAAATGACTGTTAATTTCATCAGTAAACATTGAGAGTAATTGGGAGGTACTTTTATTTCTTTGATATTCGAACTGTTTTTCGACAATATAAAATTTGATACTTTATATGAAAGAAACATGTCGTTTCTTCATTCGTTTTTAATGCGGGTAAATTACACCACATTTCTATGTTAAATATATAGATACAAGAAATCAAAGTACATAGAAAAATTAAATGGCGCTGTGAACAGACCGGGAATCGAACCCGGTACCTCTGGATTTCCGGCCCTGCGACTCAACCATTCGTCCACCGTTACACCAAGCAAACACCCTCAATTTTGCCATCTACTTTGACTTCCGCATCATCTATTTTAATAGGACTTTAACCTAAACGCCATCTATGAGAACCCATATTACACAGGCGTCTCACCCCAATGCGAACCTATTACAGATGCGACGATCTAGTGAGAGATGGCGTTGTTTGTTGTATCTATATATGTAACATAGAAATGTGGTGTAATTTACCCGCATTAAAAACCAATGAAGAAACAACATGTTTCTTTCGTATAAAGTACCTATTATAAAGTACCTATAATAAAAACCTCGTCATCCCTATTGTATAGCCGAAAATATAATTACTTACTTAAAGCCTATATTAACAAGTGCTGCTTGCGTCATTGGCTCCCTTTGCCAGGGAGCCGTTTCCACGCTGAATCACTAACTAGGTATGGCGAGCCTTTGCGCGAGAAAACTTCCCGCGCGAGGGCAAAGTATAAAGACCGACAAGTATACCAACTTCGGCCGTTTAGGAGCGCGCGATACATATTCAAACAGGCGAGCGATCCATACTGGAGCATTATTACGCATTCTTAAGAGGAAACAGGAGGGCAGTTTTTCCATACAAACGTAGTCCCCTATTTCCTCCCTGGATAATGCCAGTAGAGCAATAATTTTCTGTCCAAAAATCTATGGCTACTATTGATATGTTCCTATGTTTTCCTTTTTACGATAAATTGATTCTCATAAGAGATATTAACCTTCAAAAACCTAAAAAAAATGCCAGATTTTCCGCTGTGTTCACACATCCAGAAAATAAATTTGACTAGATTATTAAAAAAAAGAAAAACATAGGAACACGGCCAAAGCCTTTCTTTAATGTTTAATGAAAAAATTAGTTAAATAGGTTAAGTTTTGGGGAAGAAATCAGGGGACTACGAAACGTTGTTTTCATGAAATTTTAAAAGGTATTTTCGGTCCAAGCTGCAGTTGTCTCTATCGCGCTCTGCGCGGGAGAGGCGGGCAGTGCGGGACAGCGACACATTTTACAAATACCTAATTTTCAATTCTCTCCACCTTACTCTTTCCTCTTAAATCTTTGCTTGTAGTGTGTTCGTTCACGGCGCACATACGGGTCATTCTCATTTTTGTACACATAGTCACTACCATGGATGTCACCACTACCGTGGGCATTATTACTCTTTCTAATCGTTAAAAGAAAATTAATACTATCATGAATTGACTCATCCATACGATAAAAATAATTCATGATATTATGACGGTTAGGTCGAAAGTTTAGAGAGAGCACGTCTATGTGCACTAAAATGAGAATGACCCATACAAGCGCGCGATGTACCTTTTGTAGGGAGAAAAGTTACCGCTGTTATACTGTGGTGAGCGCCGCCTGGTACCTCCCACAGGTGCCTACTGAGCATCCTGTGCAGGCCACGCGCGCCCGGACCCCACGGACCGAGTGTCGCGACACCAAATCTGCCGTCCTAGTGCAAAAGGCGACCTTTTACTATGGAAGTTCATAGTAAAAATTCGCCTTTTACACTAGGACGGCAGAAATGCGCCATGCACAAAATATGATTTGTCAGGAATAATAAGCAAAGGTGCTAGGCGGGTTCTTGGATTAAGTATTATTACTTTAAAATGAAAATAACCGTGCACTTTAGGTGCCGATGTCATACTACCTACATGCAACGATGCATCTAATCTTCTGGTTGTTCAGTAAGTATGGGTGCTAATAATCATATACCTAATATTATTGTGAAAGTCTTCAAGGGTCAATGTCGTTGCTATAGATTTCTCGTTGTTTAGTAAGTTCGCGACATGTTTACGATGTGTACCTACAAATTACCCCCATCATATTACGAGCCCCGATGCATAAAAGTTCGTCTAGCACGAAGCAACTATCACACTTTTTTTAAATACTCATTACCTGTTTAGATCTAACAACTGAGTGATAGGACCAATGATAGCTAGCTATCTTTAATGTAATTTAATGATAAAGTTTCCATGAGACCGTTATTGTTGATTTTTTTTTTCTTAAAAAATGATTGTCCTTATCATATTGTGCTCTCGTACAGCAGTTCTGCACACTTGGGCTCAAAGCAACATTATCGGTATATCGCTGTGCTGTGTTGTTTTCCTTAGTACGGCCCTTCTCACACCTTTCGAGCTCGTGACAAAAAATAATTTGAATTAGAAAATTGAATAATTTTTACTCATCATAAAATTCGTATTTCCTGTCTTTTAAAATTGTTAGGGTAAAATATTTTTATTTTAAATAAAAATATTAGAGCACCTGTATTAAACAGTATACATTCTTTATCTCAAACATTTTTTCCTAAAAAATTGTATAAGAAAATGCTCTTACTAGACGAGAACTTTTTCATCGTATTGAGTTTCAATGTCATGGAAATGCAAATTTCCTATTATTCAGTAAGTTTGCTATGTGTAGTGTACAGTCGCCATCAGATATATCTGAGCTGTCAGTGTACTCATAAATATCTGAACACGGCTCTATTTTCATAGCATTAGAAAACACACAAATTACAAATTATCATGTACGTATTTGTGGTGTAATTGAGGATTCATCGGAATGGAATCTAATCTCTCGTTGTATAGTAAGTTTGCTATACACTACCACTCAAGTACCTAATTAGGCACTCGCAAAATTTTCCATATAATTGCAAACAAAAATGACTTTCACAATCATACTGTTAAATTAGAGCCAATTGACTCTTGTAGATGCTGGCATTTTTTATTTAGCTAATATACTGTGCCTTAAATCGGTGCCGAAGACATCCTTTTAAACTGTCTACCTTTCTTTATGCAACGATTTAAAAAAATGCATTTTTTACTGATTCATAAAACAATTTTGTACTGGAATTAGTGTAATGGATTTTTAACGCTTGCCCGTTGGTAAATATACAAGGATATTCTGCATAGTACAATTTTGATGATCGATATGTAAGCTAAATAAAAAGTGCTCCCTGCACGCAAAACTGTTAAGTGACTCGGACTTGGCAATAAAGTTCTGAAAGCCGTTTTTATAGACAAGTGTATGAAAATATTTAGTAGTAGTGCCTAAATATTTATGAGTGGTAGTGCAAGTTTACGATGATCATATTATTGAGGAAATCTTTAAGCGTAAATTTGACGGAGACGCATCTAATCTCCAGTTGTACAGTAAACTGTGCAATGTGTACAAATTATACTCTACGTAATCTTTAAGTGGCAAGTCATTCATTGGAATGCATCTAATCTCTCGTTCTATACAAAGTTAACTACATGTGTGTAAAAGAAATTACCCACTATAGGTACCTATCAGTGGCGCGGCGTCCAAAGAACTCGTCTTAAGGAAAATGTGCGCCAAATCTGCACCGGCTTGCCCAAGGATATCTTTTACGCCACGCCACTGATACCTATTACTGAGGAAATTCCAATGTCATGGAATACATTTATTACCTAAATACAAATTCTGACTACGAAACAAATAAGAAAACGAAAACGCTAATCTTAATTACAGTAATTCATTTATTGCAGACGTTGTATATACATTATAACATGGACAGAAAACTCATCAGCTACAGCAACAGTATTTTATCATTAATCGACTGAATGAAGAAAAAATAGGGCTATGCTTTTAGCATAGGGTTGCCATACGTCCCGGTACGCCTGGACATGTCCCGGTTTTAAGCATGGTGTCCCGTTGTCGCGGCCGATAAGCAAATTGTCCCGGTTTAAAAATCATAGTTATTTAATAGGGGGCTGGACTTGGTAAATAATAATATACCTACAATAAATACTAACTAGCTAGCTAGGCTAATTGTACGTGGATAGGACGACGTAAGCGCTGACACCTTGTCCGTTAACTTTTTACGAATTTACGTCAACAAACAATGTCAACACATTTCGAGATTACGCCATCGCCGTAAATACATCATTTTGCTCCCTTGTGACACAATCTACTAATAAATAGTGTTTGTACCTACTTACCTACTTAAGGCGAGGTGAGACCAGAATCGGGCACGGAAGCCTAGTATCCAAATCATTTTTAGAGCACTTATTTGACTCTTAGGTCACTGTAAAACATATATAATAATATTCACAACTGTATCTAGGGCTTCCTCTCACTTAGAACACGATAGCGAACACTTCGCTCGATAGAAAAGTAGCGCGAAAACACTATAAAATAAAGTATTTTTTTCATTTTTTTTCATTTTGTTCATCACCAGTTACCTTTTCTGACAAAATTAATACCTGACAATCATGATTTCACAGTCATGCAGGGCATCCTCTCATGTTTGGGTTGATAACGTATACTTTTATGTTAGAAATCGAAGATAATCTGCAATAATCTGCATTCCGCCCGACCCTAGTTTGTATGTGAAATGCGAGCCAGGTCCTACCGCGCCTTAAAGAAAAGAATACCCTTTTTTATTTTACTTTTTAGCTTAAAAGCAATTTAAATATTTAATTTATAATTTCTATGAACACTGCTAATTTACATTGTATTGAGCCAAAAGTCCACTCTTACATATCGAATAGGTACTGCAAGTGTTAATCAGCAATTTATGACTGTGAGTAATAACGATTAAATATTCGGGCAACCTATGATTAAACGTCGACGCGGCGGCAGACACCCGAGCGGTGTACGGTCACCAAATACATTTCCCTTTTTTTATGGTTCCGTACCAAAATGGTAAAAAAGGAACCCTTATGGTGCGACTCTGTCTGTCTGTCTGTCCGTCTGTCTATCCGTCTGTTACAGTCAAATATCTCAAGAACTACTGCTGCTATCGATTTGAAATTTGGAATAGTTTTAAAAGTCGCTAACGCAAGTCTACTAGATATATAAAAAACAAAATTCAAAAAAATAAAAATAAAAACATTTTTATTTTTTCTTGATCATGTAAATTTTTGTTTTAGGACGAAAAACGTTCAAAAAAATACCATTCTCACCCTATTATCTTCGAAGTTACTGAACAGGAGAATCTGTAGTAATTACCAAATATTATATATTATTATTTGGTAATTATTACAGATTTACAGGAACAATATAACGGTTTTCCTAACATGCACCGTTTTTTAGAAATTTACAAAAACCGTAAAACATACTTATTTGCTCCTACTAAACTAACCGACACTTACGAGTTCGTACGGAACCCTCGGTGCGCGAGTTTGACTCGCACTTGACCAGTTTTATTTATGTTATAATTGGCAAACGAGCAGACGAGCTGCCTGATGGAAAGCAGTGAACGTCACCCATGGATATCTGCAACACCAGGGGTGTTACCACGTTGCCTCGGCGCCCAATACGAATTTGTGGCATTCGGCGTCTAGGCACATGGTCTGTAGGGCCAGGGAGCGCTTGCACAGGCCGCTCAACAGACGCCTGTAGTAGGCAAAAGGGACCCTCGCGCAGATAACTTTGTCGTGCCCAAGCTCGCCATAGCATTCCAACGCGGGAACGATGCCTGCGTCATGGCCGCCCTGTCGAGGAACCCAACCTAATTTGTCAATGTTAGTTTTCGTTTTAGAATAGAGGTTTTATTTATATTTTCTGCTAGCTATACAGATGTACCCATTTATTTATAACTGGCGGTCCCGGCGAATTTCGTTCCACCTCAGATTTTTTTATTTTTTAGATGTTTTAATACTCTGCTATTGGACAAACGCAATTAAAGATCATAAAAATCGGTCCACCCGCTCTCGAGTTATAAATGGTCTAACTAACCCCACTTTGTTTTATGTATATAGAGATTCTGTGACTTGTAGCAATAAAGATATTCTATTAACTGCGGTTTCACGAACAAGATATTCCGCAATTGGCTACGTGGTTTTGACTTTCGTCATGTCTAAAGTCATCAACGGCTTACAGTTGTCAAAGAAACAGCAATAATTACATTGTCATTCGGAATGTTTACACGTTAAATAAGAAAAATAGGCTAATGCGCGCTAATGCGCATTAGCCTATTATTCAGGTCAGTAATAGGTACCGAAAATTCCACTTTTTAGAAGACGGCGTAACATTTTACCTGTAAGCTAAATGAATAATGCTACAAAGTAAGATAGCTTACTGACATAGGTCTTGTTTAATTCGTTCTACTAAAACAGTCGCTCTGGCTTTTACAGCCGTGATTCTGTATATTTTATCAAATTATCACAGTCCCAGGACATGAAAAAAACATACAAACGAATTATGAATCGTCCTTCTTTTGATAGCCGGTTCAAAAAATTGTGCGACAAGATTGCTGTTAGTCCATTCCATTCGGACTAATAGCAATCATGTCGCATGTGTTTTGTTTGTCCTTATCGTAAAAATCGATATTTCGGCGGCCGATCGTATAATTCGCCAAATCAAGAAATTCCTAGGCATATCATGAAATGCCGGCATTTCATGATATGTCTAAGATTTGGCCAGACATATCACGATGTGCCTAATAATAAATACGGCAGATCAATAAAACCAACGTATTCGTCGATATTCCTAGCTACATACCGGACAGATCGTAAAGTAGTGTCATTTTTGGCCACTGGTGGCTCATGAAATGCCGTCATTTCATGATATGCCTAGGAATATCATGAAATGACGGCATATCGTAAAATGCCGGCATATCATGATATGCCTAGGAATATCATGATATGCCGACATTTCGTGATATGCCTAGGCTATGAATATCATGGCCTATTATACGATCGGGCAACGACATATAAGGTATCTACGGTACGGCGCAGGGCGCTGCGTCACTGAATCACGCAGATTCTGTGTACGATGCGCGATGTGAAAGAACTGTCGCAGCCAACTGGTTTAACCAGCCATTTGGTTAACAGCCAAACCTTTTCACTAAACTATGGCCCGCCCGCGACCTCAACTATCTATACCCGCTACTAAGTGCTTAGGAACCACCTGCGCAGTTAGTAGAGGCCGTCAAATTATTAAAATTATGTCAAGCCTTTACTTTTTCTTCAATTGCAGTAAGAATAAGGGCCTATGCACACGGCGTATTTTACACGCGGCGGATTTCGTAGCGCTGTTGCTTTTGTACCCTAAAAATATCGTCGACCGTAGGCTGAATTACGGTAAGGGACAGGCAAAACAATGTCCCTTACCGTAATTCAGCCTACGGTCGACGATATAGAGACAGCGCTACGAAATGCACAGTGCACCTGCATTTCATAGGCCCTTAGGGCCTTATCACACTTGCGATTGGCGGGCGAGCTGCGGGCGAATTTCTATACAAAACCAGACGCTGCGAACTCGCGACGAGTTCTCCGTGAGCGACATTTGTATGGAACTTCGCTTCTAATTCGCCCGCAGCTCGCTCGGAAATAGCAAATGTGATAAGGCCCTTAGGCCGCGGCTGGACGTCAGCGTACAGCGAGCGGTGTCCATACAAGCGTGGACGTGCCCAGCGCAAAATTACAAGTGACAGGGGTTCCGTGCAGTGGAATACGCACCCCCGTTATGAATAAGTACCTAATTAACAAGTATCTAAACCGGAATAATTTAATCAAAAAACGATTTCCACGACATCATGATTTATATTGTTGATAAGATAATTTGAACAGAACGAAAATATTTTATAGCAATACAAATACGTAAAAGATTTGAATCACCACTTATGTCGATACAATAAAATAAGGAAGTAGAGTGTCTTTATTTATTAAGACCTTGAACAATAAGTAGTTGTACTTAGACATAGTTTATTTTTACATGCACAACTGCCAACGGCCAGTTAAGGTCAGCCCAGGTAATGGGGGCAAATGCGTCTTTTAAAGATTCCATTAAATCCGAACTTTAAAACGACCGGAACGACTTTTTAAACCTACCTGCCTGTAATGTACCTACAGTGTATACTACAGGCAGGTAGGGTACGGGTAGTTTTAAAGAGTTCGGATTTAATGGAATCTTTAAAAGGGGTGCGTCTCACTCTGTAGGACAACATTTATAGTATTTTATGCAACAGTTGTATAAGAAGGTTCAAAAAATGCGAATTGCGTGAGTTGCGATACGAGCCGCGAATGCGGCGAGTATCGCAAATAGAGACGCAATGAGCGTTTTTTGACTTAATTATACAACGTTGCATACAATACTTTTTCTACGACAGGTTTTAAAATTATAAAATACAAACAAGGCATAACCTGCAAAGAAGGCAAATATGACGTATGACTGTCAGTATGTGTCTATGGTAAACTTTTTATTTTTTAAATGAAGTTGACACGCAGTGAATATATTAAAAATACTTTTGTTTTTATGTTGGCATCAATGAATTTAGTTCAGAAAGTTTTGTTTTTCTTAAAAGCCGTAGGATTTTAATTGTTTGTTAAGTTGGTAGTTGTGCATTTTTACCGTAAAGTTAAAATTGAGCGCTTAATCCTTGACCTCAGTTTAACCTAGATTTAGAAGTCTGTGGTTGCTAGCAATAACGTAAAGTGGCTATAACGACACTAGTGCTGTTATGGGGAATAGAGTATAGACTTCTCTGAACTCATATTATATATGTTCTTATATTAGTGTTCGTGACCAAGTAAAAGACAGATAACAGTACAGGAGTAGAAAAATATATTTTAATCCATATAACGATCAAATTATATATATGTATACTACTCAATGATATAACAAATTTCATAGAATCGACATTTGAGATATTGTTTATTTATTAAAAACACCTTTAGTAGAATATAATTTACTATAACGGCCATTTGATATAATGGACTATAGATATAATAGGTACTATTTTCTTAGAATAATCAAATTATATAAGAACAATTAGAAAGAATACTAGGCGGATATAGCCTTTGGACATAATATTAATTAAGTATAAACTAATAACGTTTAGCAATAACGAATTGCTGCAAATTGAAAAAAAGGGGACGGGGGAGTGAAGCCCTCCGCAATAAAGAAAAACCCCTAAACCACCACTACTTCAATATGGATAGGTTCGTTCGTAGCGCTGTTGTTAGTCACCTTGCGTTCCCCAGAGCGGAAATAGAAGCCGCGCGTAGCGGAGCTTCGTCGACTTGCTTACAGCCCTCTGCAGAAGGTAGGTATTTCTATTGTTTCTTATAAAAGGCTGAGGGTAATTTTTATGGTGATTTAAAGAAAAAAAAACAACTTTCCAACAAGTTATTGTTCTGTTCTAGCAAATGATGAGTATACCAAATATGCGTTACGTTAACAGGTTTTTACAATAAAATAATCATTATATGAATCGTGGTTCTAGTAAAGGCTAATAAATTAATTGTTATTCTATCAAAAGTTTATTCTATTTCTTGATAAATTCTACACATTGAAATTAAGTGATTTGTTTTTCTATACCTACTGTGAACGTTATACCATTTGTTGTTCGATTGATCCATTACCTTTAAAATACGCCTTTGCCCCGGTTGACCTTAGGGCATTTCTCCAGAAATATGTCTGCGGTCACCTCATTCATCTGGCCCTTTTTCATACTAAATGTATGGAGACAGATGAATGAGTCGCAGACATATTTTTGGAGAAATGCCCCTTACGCGAATTTAAATCATTACCTATGGATACTATATGTACATAGCTCGACAGCTTTTTGAAAAACATTGTAAGGTTTCTAAGTAATGTTTTTGATTAATTGATTGCCTTTGGAAATAATCGCTCCGAAAGTTGTGAAAATTGTGCTCCCCCCCCCCCCCCTCTATCTTCTAAACCTAAAAAGAAAGAGCCTTATAGTTACGGCTATGGAACCCTACACAGCATGGTCCGACATGCTCTTGGCCAGGTATTATTTTTCACTTTATTTTACTTTTATTATTTTTTGTTATTAAATAGAAATACACATTCTGTGAACTGAACATATCAAACATATACCTATTACCATTATTAAAATCGAGCAATAAACGTAAATAAAACACGTTTCTTGTATGTTGACCCTCTTTTATTCTATATTACATACTGTGAAAATTTTAAGTCTCCATTTATTATGCTTTACAAAATACAGTCGTGTGACAATAGAAATACCATACCACATTCTGTAAAAATGTCAAGTCTATACCTATTATTATTATAGTTCAAAAGCTAGAGCCATGTGACGAACGGACTAACGGACAGCAGGGGAGGCTTAGTAATAGGGTTCCGTTGGCACCCTTTGGGTACGGAACCCTAAAAACCTGTACGAATTTAAAAACAATAGAAAAATATCATAACGCCACTGATGTTATTTACACCCTAAGTGAATAAATATACATTGGTATGTACTTGCAGCCGCCAAGGCATCGAAACATTCCCAATCAAAATGATAAATTAGTGTTTATTTCATAATTTAACACAGACATTGTCAAATAACAAGTGACACATGAAACTTTCTTCATAAAAATAAAGTACCATTTTCAATTAATGAAATCGCCCAAATTCGCTAGGTATTTATCTAACGAAACAAATGGTACAGACAAATCGCTATAGCCGATCTTCAGAGAACAACAACAAGTCGTTAACCCAATTATTGCGAGGTATTTACGCCCTCACAAACATTGCTACACTAGTTAGGTACTAATTATCTGATAAAAAAAATAATGTACTTACCCTATTTAAACTGGCGCATAAGTCTCACGACATGTACAGGCAATTGATTATTTCTTTATTTTTTCACTATACAGTCCGGTGGAATCATTCACTACACTAAAAGACAGATACGAACGTGAGGGGTTTTTAAACAGATAATCTTATTTGATAAGACTCCCTCGTAATGATTAGTAGATCCAATTACACTGTTTAACTGCGCTATTGTGCTAGAACAGGCAAACAAGTCAATAAACACTTCGGTTTGCAGTCACTACTAATTAAAAAGAAGGTGATTGCTATTTGCTACGTTATATGCAGCAGTTTTCACTACGGATGCGGGCAGGATCGTGCCAATGCAATTGGAGAACAAGCAAACACTTCTACACGTTTTACATGATCTGTACACGACGTCGGTATAGCTTTAGGTCGATTCTCTGAGCGTTTTGACCGCGCGGTTTGACGATCATTATTGTCCGACGATTATTTACTATAACGAAAGGGCAAATCGTGACAATTTTGATAAAACTAGACTTAACCTCGGGACTGTTCTTCGGTTTCATAAAAAGTTAACTCTAGGCATCGTTTTTTTGAACAATATTTATTGAGACAATAATGACGAAAATAAAACGCCGTAAAAACGCTGAATATTGTCCCTTTAACTACGTCTTTTGTATTTGTTATTTAAATAATTTGCTTTACTTCATTGGGTAATGTAGCCATTGAAAAGTGCTTATACTAGTAGAATGTATTAGTTGACAGTGATTGATTATCGAAATAAGTGCCTAATGCCTGTTCGTAATAGCCGTTTCTACCTGGAACAGTAAACGTACTCTCAATCGTAGATATAGGCAGGCTGTCGGGTATCGTAAAGGTTGCAGGTACCTTTACGAACTTACGAGTATATAGTTACATGATTTTTCTTCACATCAGATTCCTGGTGTAGACGACTCTGCTGCCAAGTATTACTGAATAGGAAACAAATCCGCTGCTTAGGTAATATAATTTTCCGCGGACTATAAATCTATGGTAACTACAACTCATTATACATTTATATATCACGATGTGTATCGAAGTCAGACGGAGAAGTTATACTTAGTTAGAAGATGTTATAACTGTTAGTTTCCGTGTCATGGTTGGCATATTGCAAAGCATGACACGGAAATTAATTACCACCGGAAATAATTTGGGATCCAGCCACGTAAAGTTCATTTAAATTAACCTACATCGAACGATGTGGGTTTCTAATCCCCGATTAGTAACCGCAATTGCTACACGGGTGGTTAAAGCGCACGTGCCAGTAGGTACCAACCATGCTCCCAAAATGGCTTAAAAGTTACACAACTCGTGAACTTTAAGCCCTTTTGTGTTACCACAGTAATTGTGCACGCCTGCCTTCACTCGATCAAATAATCCAGTTCGTTCCGTGGAGGGTTAAGTGGAGCAGCCATTCGACACTTTGTCTCTAAACTAATAATGACTTTGAGCGGTGAGCGTTTAAATGAACTTTTGACTTAATACGGTACAGTACGAACAGAGCCACTGTTAACTTAACACCTTAATACGTTGCAATAAAGTTGACATTAGTTTACAAATGTACAGTTAACGTGTCTTCGATGGTACAGCCGGTAGTATAGCTGTCTTTACCTACAGTGAGCGAGTCCAAGCAATGATTATTAATTTCAAAGTACACATTTAATTCATAAGGAATGTTTTCAATTCATGCCAGCATACAATAGCAAGTTCATAAAATACGTGTATCTTTTGGTCGTATTAACTTAAAAGCTTAATTTTTAACACCGATTCGCCAAAGACCTCGCCTAGACTCGCATCGCATTCCACAATTTGGTACTTGTCTGTAACCGAAATTTGTAAAAATTATATAAAATCCTGTTAAAAGAAGCAAAATAAGAAAACATGTTACAGTTTTGAGTTTGATACCTAATATGTAACTTTTTTCATGAGCTTGCAAAGTTGGGTGGGAAAGTCCTTTTTAAAAGTATAAAATTATTAAATACTGTTAATATCATTAAATAACTCATACAATTTATGATAACTTTTGTTGTGAAACCGTTACGATAAACGCAAATTTTAACATAGTTGCAGAACAAAGTTCTTGATGTCTCCAAACAACGTATAGGCATAGTCTAAGGATAAACCAGTCGGCCGACGGAGCGGTTAGAGCAATCGTGCGGGGGCGGCGAGGTGAGACGTGGGTGTGTCGGTACCGAGCTGCATACAACGCCGCACTTAGCTAGTCGGTACCTAATAGATATGAGCACCGCGCCGGCGCGCCGCCGCCGACTGGAGTTCATACGGCGCGCCGCCGCCGAGAAAAATACGCGGTGCGCCGCCGCAGTAAATTGCGGCTTGCTTTCTCTCTCGCAACCATGCAAGGCGGGCGGGCTGCGTTTGCTCACTCAGTCGCGTCGAGTATTTAGTAGCCCATAAATAATAATATTAAGGCGGAGATTTTACAAATCGACCTCCGGGAAAATCAAAATTAGTCAACGAAGTATTCATATTTTTAGATAAAAAAAGATATATATTTATAGTTCAAGAGTGCTTCTGTCGCTGGGCGATACTTACAACTTCGCTCGATCATAAATCATCACGTAAACAGGTCATTTTTTAACAGTTTTTCCAGTTTTACTCGAGTTACCTCACACTTATTCTCAAAATTCTCAATACTTTAAGCCAACCCGTTATTTGCGATAGTCTAAAAATGCGATTTTAACATTGTAGTATCTCGGTGAGTTTTTATGATACTGAAGTGGTTTTTTCACTAATATTTCTATTATTGCGAGGTGTTTCTTAACGTATCACAGCAAAAAGTTGTCCAATAGCCAATTCTAGGGTTCTGGTGAATGATTAGGGACATAGCCGATCTCCATGTTTGACTCCTTTTCCATTCGATGGAGTATTTTCCAATTATCATAATTAATTAACTATCGCTAACCATCGAATCACTGATTTCAAAACTGCTCGGAAGTCAGAATATATCAAGTTACACTTATTTTATTGCCATCATTTTAAAATAACAAAAACTAAAAAGGCCAAGGCATTTGACCATGTTGAGCAGTGACGTCACTAGTCAGTTTTTGGGTGTATTTTCAAAAACGTAATTTCGCTGTCATGACATATTGGCGAATACTGAGAAGATTCTGCCTTATTAGAATTGGATCTTTTGGTTACAATGTAGAATCAGTCAAGTTCTAACAAGTAACCAACGAATGCCAGTTTAGTGAGCAGGAATCTTTTAAATATTGGTGGTCAGAGAAATTACGCCAGCGAAAATACACCCTTTTCTTGGAAATTTCATGCAATGTTAGCGGTTTGACCCTTCACAAAAGGAAGCTGATATGATCTGTCAAGTAATAGCTTATTTTGAACGACTGACCAGAACTTTATGACCAGAACTTTATGATGTGATCGCGGCTGTGCTGTTTTTACCCGACTGCGGCGAAACCCAGAAGGAGGGTTATGTGTTTCACCTGAATGTCTGTATTTGTTCCTATTCCTATGTCCGCTCATAACTAGGTACTCAACTACACACCCGATTTTGATAAATGATACATCATTAGATTCGTCTTAGTGGTGCGAGGTCACTGAGTATTTAAAATTTGTAAAAAAACAAAATGCCTGATTTATGCACTTTAATACGCGGTATTTTTTGCACCGCAGTCGGGTTTTTTTAGTATAAATGTGGTTCATATATGGAATTGATAAGCTAAATCGTATTAAGCTTTGTTGGTACGATTTTGAGTCTTTCCATGAAAATGTTTATTGTTAGACGCAGGCTTATAAAGCACATTCTACTTTTCTGTTTACCTATTTTTGATGAAAGAAACAATGAACTGGCCAGACATAATAAAGTATAGCCGCTATCGTACACCATTTTAGATAGAGAGTAAACGAAATAGCTAATTTAATTTACAGCCAGTAATGCTTCGGTAAAGAAACAATGTTAAAGAGGGATTTACTACGGCATGTTTTCGTAATCGTTTGGTTGAAAGTGTTTGTGTTTGTTACAAGTAGTTAAAAGTTTACGTTTCTTGTATAATTTCCCCTTTAATTTTTGAGATCAGTTTGTTTTTAATTATTTGTTGTTATAGTGGCAATAGAAATAAGTACGCATTCCGTGAAAATTCAAAAGATACAATACATCCCTGTCACAGATGGATGGACGCATGGACGAACGGATGGACGGGTGGACGGACGGACAGACAGACAGATGGATGGACAGCGGAGGCTTAGTAATAGGGTTCTGTTGGCACCCTCTGGGTACAGAACCCTTAAAATAATTCTCTTTCGAACTAACTATACTCGTATGATAAAATGGCCCCGTTGACATAATGACACGTCAAACAGTTGCTGATTATTCATTAGAATATACGCTAAATCAAAATTATTAAATTAAATTCATAAATATATGTTAACAATACTTGACATTAGAAACACTACTCAAGAAAAATAAGGGAGGAAAAGTCCAAAAATGAAAAAGCAAAGTCGTATTTCAAACAAAATCAGAAGACCAGAACAATGATATCCGTAATAACACAAATAAGCGTTTCTTTCATTTTTGTCCGTAATGGTTATTTTTAATGGTCATAGATAGCTATGGCCTTTTACTAGACGACAACGAAGCAAAAAGGAAGACTATAGCGCCGTACCAAGTGCGGGTAGTTCGGAAAACCCACGTGCCTATAGTCCACTGGTTTTCAACCTTTTTCATGACACGACCCCCCTGGTATGAAAAAATATTTCGCGACCCCCCCGCCCCTTCGCTTTTTGATCGTGTGAGTCATATATGAAATCTATCTTTTTAAACTTTATCATTTTTTTTACTGAACTAGTCCTCTCGACCTCTTGCGACCCCCCTAAAGAAGCCTCGTGACCCCCCAGGGGGTCGCGACCCACACGTTGAAAAACACTGCTATAGTCTGTCCGTTTAGGTATTTAAATAACGGTAAAGAAAAAAGCCCCGTGACTCGGCTCGTTCAGCAAATCAAAGTAACGTTTTGTATCTGTGGCGCAATACTACTGGCTACTTTTTTTCTGCCCAATAGGTCTGGGTTAGCAATTTTTAACACTATTCCAAATTTCAAGTCGATAGCATCAGTAGATCTTGAGATATCTTGCTGTGACAGGCGGACAGACAGACAGAGTCGCACCATAAGGGTTCCTTTTTTACCATTTTGTTACGGAACCCTAAAAAAACTAAAAAAGGTATAGGTTAGACTTTTTTCTGTCCAATAGATTTGGGTTAGCAATTTTTAACACTATTCCAAATTTCAAGTCATTAGCATCAGTAGATCCTGAAATATCTTGCTGTGACAGACGAACAGACAGACAGACTCGCACCATAAGGGTTCCTTTTTTACCATTTTGGTACGGAACCCTAAAAACTATTTTTTTTACGTAACCATTATTTTTTATTTTGTATGCTATTAATTATATGTATGTATACAACTTCACATATAATACTTAGTTTATATACAAATAGAGGTACAATCTAAAATTCGTACCCTTGGTCAAATAACGACGCATGTGACTTTACGTCCAAAGTTTTTTTATTGCTCAAAAGTCATACAAATCATACGAACTACATGATACACATAGATCCTGAAAAGTTGTCATTTTGCAGATGCGTCGTTATTTGACCAAGGGTACGCATTGTATCTTATCTAAAGTAAAGTGAAGAATAAATTTCACGGAAAGAACTAAAGCAATTCAAACTGTTTTATTTATTTATTAATATAACATCTTACTTTCATATTTAAGAAGATAATGCCTAATCATCTCCTTACCAAGTCTAAGTCCAAGTGTGATATATATTAATAGTATTCACAAAAGAACATAACCATTTAACTTTAACGGGCTTGGCAAAGAGGCTTTTTTTTGTAAGTAGATAGGATCGCATTAATGTCGTAACTAAAGGTAATAAAAATGATTGAATTATTTCTAAAGTGCCTTTTCTCTAACTTCTTATAGGGGTATTAATATATTGCTTATTATTGTGCTTTTACTTTGACAACCTGGTACCTATCAAACCAAATAGTTCGATGGAAAAGTGGTCTCTTTCAACTCAGAAAAACAGTTTTTTTTTTTCAAACTTGTCGATGAGATACGAGGTTGAGAACGTAAATAACTTTTTTTTTACCTTTACAGTACTTACTAGCCTTACTGGCTGTTGTAAAAATCGGACCAGGTGAGGACCGTGGCGTTCCCTGGGATCGAACCAGGTCGCTTGGCCCGGATCACCTTGAGAGGCATACGCCGAACAGCCGTGATTGACTCTTCAATATTTCATTTTTCCATAGCGCATGTGCGTCTCCCATTCTACAGATTTCCCAGGAAGTATGTTTCTGTCGTCGAAACTGCGATCCGGTATAAATCTATGTGCCTTACGCGTCTTCCTACCGTTGCTAGTCTTTTCGGGCTCCACGCTTTGATTGGAGTAAAGTGATCTCAAAGCATCGTAAGCTATTCTAAAGGTGAAGAAGATGATCAAGTCGAAGCCAGATATCAGTGTGAAACCGAGCATCAGACTCAGCAGGCCGCCGAACGAAGCTGAAACAAAAAAAATCAAAATTTTGGCTAGACCGCGTGTGATAAGTTGCGTACCGACCATATTTAATTTTTAGGGTTCCGTACCAAAATGGTAAAAAAGGAACCCTTATGGTGCGACTCTGTCTGTCTGTCTGTCTGTCTGTCTGTCTGTCCGTCTGTCACAGCCAGATATCTCAGGAACTACTGATGCTATCGATTTGAAATTTGGAATAGTGTTAAAAGTAGCTAACCCGAGCCTATTGGACATAAAAAATATCTTGTACCTTTTTTACTTTTTTTTTAAAAGGCTCCGTAATGGGACTTTGAAAATTGAAAGTAGGGCTATTATATTGAGTGGGGTATCAAATGAAAGGGCTTAACTTGTAGATTAAAACAGCATTTTTATTTTTTTTCTTAAATAAGTAGTTTTTGATTTATACATTTTTATGTACCATTCCCCCCTATTATCTCCGAAGTTACTGATCAGAAAAATGTGTCATAATTACTAATTATAAATATCAACCTGAATATTACAGGAAAAATAGAACGGTCTTGCTAACTTTAATACCTTTTTAGAAATTTACAAAACTTGAAATCCCTAGTGGCGAGTAGCAAAACTAAGCGATGGCATGTTTCACGCTAGGGGATTTCCGGGCAAAACTAGATGGCGCTAAAACACTAAACATTTAACGATGTTATAATTAAACAAAGAAACATAGTATAGTAACAATTAGTTCGTAAACAGCTAATAATAAATAAATTTAAATACATTTAAATACTGTGTCACGTTTGCAAAGTTAAATAATTGTAAATAATATTATAATTATTTTACCAAGCTTATACATAAATGGCGTTGTAAATTCGGGGAACAGCTTTTTGTATGGAGAATGACAGTCCTCTTGATTTAATGGTCCTTGCTATTAAATAGAATCATTACACGTCAGGTTCTCAATATTAGAGGGAAAATATAACTGTTTTCCTAACTTGCACTGTTTTTTAGAAATTTGCAAAAATCATAACATATACTTATTTGCTTCTATTCGCGTATCTACTTATGAGTTTGTACGGAACCCTCGGTGCGCGAGTCCGACTCGCACTTGACCGGTTTTTCAGAATAAATCGTCACATAATAATATAATAGTACTCAAATAGTACTATTTAGCATAGAACAATTGAAGTACAATTCGCAATTACCTTATATACGAATTTTAAACTGGTGCGTACAGAACATAGGTAGTCGTTACAATTTGAGTACTATTGTATGTGATAACTTATTCTCAAAAATAAAATATGGTCGGTACGCACCGTATCACATCACACCGCCGTTGATGTTTATTTTACGTGTAAAGGTAAGTACGAGTGTTTTGCGTCATTTTTAAATGCCAGCAAGTATTTTAAATGTAGCAATACTTTACCCATTCCCTATATTATGGTTTACTAATGTTCGTTTAGAGATCTCTTTTTCCGTCAGCTCAATTGAAGAATACAAAGGACGGCGGTTTCCATAGAATAAATAATGTAATATACCTATTATAAAATATTTGAAGCTAAAAAGTAAGCTGCTTCCATTACTCTTTCAGGTCCGTGCTCTAAAGTGTTGAAGACTCAAGTATAATATTTATTAAGAAGCACACTATAAATCCGTCGTTAGAAGAAGTGTACGAACCCAGAATGTTTTGCCAGTTCAAATAAACATCTCGCCGATATCTGGTCGAGACCAAGTCGTTGAAGAACACATTCAGGAGCGAGTGGTTGTCCAAATTCACTTCGTTACTGAAACATAACAGACTCTGTGAACTAAAGAATAGGGGCCACACTTACTCCGCTAGCTCGTAATAGAGTATCACATCGCATCACATAATCAGCCTATATACGTTCCACTGCTGGGCACAGGCCTACTCTCTAGACTAGCGAATGGGCGGTAGTCCCCACGCTAGCCCACTGCGGATTGGGAACTTCACATACACCTTTGAGTTTCTTCGCGGATGTATGCTTGTTTCCTCACGATGTTTTTCCTTCGCCGAAAAGCTAATGGTAAATATATTTTGTACGTACTTCAGGATTCGAACCCACGACCTCTATTTGAAAGGCGCATGCTCGAACCACTCGGCTACCATAGGTTAGGTCCGTTACTATAGAATTAAGTATTGTGAGCAGCCTGTGAGCAGCTAATTAGCACTGCTCGAATTACAAGGGACATTAGTGAGCACTTTGTCAAGTGTAATCTTGCAATCGTTCTAATTTGTGTCAAGGATGTTAAATATGACATTCAACGATTTACCGAGACCAAGTTTGCCGGCGTAACTATAGGTAAGGGCTTCATTTAATTTTTGAATCTAATAATTGCGATGACTGACATTCATAGTTCTTCTGCGAAATTAACAAAATTGTACCAACTGCAATAATTTTTAGATAAGGTAAACATTCAAGCCTTTGCAAATAAGTTGAAAAAGCCTGTTCAACTTCTTTATAAGTTAGTCACTTGTTCATGTAGGTAGTATCATAAATATAGTACACGAAAATGTACTAAATAATTTTTTTTTCGTTACGGACGAAAATAATATGAATACATTTTTCGACCTTATTAACTTGTTATAACGTAGAAGAGACACACAAAATGAGTCTTATATAAGTTAAGGAAATTAGTTTCAGTTCCTTGACATTGTGATTTGCGATGTTTAATTTCTCCCTTCTATTATGCAGACGATTATTTCAAATTAACATTATACAATAACACCAGCGAAAACTTCCACCCGCTATATTGTTAGGGTGCCGTACTGAAATGGTAAAAAGGAACCCTTATGGTGCGACTCTGTCTGTCTGTCCGTCAGTCACAGCCAGATATCTCAGGAAGTACTGCTGCTATCGATTTGAAATTTAGTATATTTTTAAAAAACGCTACCCCTACTGATTATAAATAAAAATAATATACCTTTTTTACTTTTTTTTAAAGGGGCCCGAAATGGACGGTCGATAATTTAGAGTTGGGCTGTTATATCAAATGCGATATCAAATGAAAGGGCTTAATTTGTAGATTCCAAAGCCATTTTTTTTCTTAATTATGTACTTTTTGTGGCAATGTTCAAAAAATTACTATTCCCCCCTACCCCTCCCTGTTAACTTCGAAGTTACTCAACAGAAAAATCTATAATAATTACCAATGATTAATATCATCCTAAATATTACAGAAAAAATATACCTAACGGTTGTCCTAACTTGCATCGTTATAACAAACTTATTTGCTGCTACTAAACTAACCGCGACCGATGTATGGGGACAAGAGCTTATCAACAGCGAAGTTAAGTTTGTCCCACCATACAGTTTATCTTGAACTATTTACTTATCTTCTAACGAGTTTGT
This sequence comes from Eudemis profundana, assembly GCA_947034925.1. Taxonomy (NCBI): domain Eukaryota; kingdom Metazoa; phylum Arthropoda; class Insecta; order Lepidoptera; family Tortricidae; genus Eudemis; species Eudemis profundana. The sequence goes on from OX344794.1 coordinate 38,851,079, forward strand.
ACGGAACCCTCGGTGCGCGAGTCCGACTGGCACAACCGGTTTTTAGGGTTCCGTAGCCAAAATGGCAAAAACGGAACCCTTATAGTTTCGTCATGTCCGTCCGTCTGTCTGTCCGTATGTCACAGGCATTTTACTCAAAAACTACATGATGGATATTGATGAAATTTGAATATAGGTGTCTTTTATGAGCCGCTACTTAGTTTGGTATATAAATAATTAAAATAAATATTTTTAGGGGGGGGCACTCCATACATGTTAAAGACAGTAAAAAAAATTTTTTTCAGCAAATATCAACGTGTGGTACATAGTTCGACAGCTCTTTAAAAAACACTATAAGGTTCCTAAGTAATGTTTTTGATTAAGTGAATGTATTTGGAAATAATCGCTCCGAAAGTTGTGTAAATTGTGTCCCCCCCCCCCTCTATTTTCTAAACCGTGCGCCCGAAAAATATGGAAAAAATCATGAAGGTAACGCTTAATTAATACTTTCAACGAAAATTATTTTCAACAAGATCGAATGTACCGTTTTTGAGTTATTGCCGATAAACTGCGCTTCTCAGCAAAAGGACGTAATTGCTATGAAGATACGCTCTTTTGTTGTTGTACTTTTTTTACATCGTATTTTTTACCTTATAGTTACGGCTATGGAACCCTACACTGAGCATGGTCCGACATGCTCTTGGCCAGTTATTTTAATGTTATGTAAATGACGTCCACATAGAGAGTCAAGCGTATTGGCGACTCTATATCAAGCAACGTTATGACCAAATTACGTTAACGTCGTTATACGAAAAGGCAAATGGGTGAATCAACTTTTTTTGCTTTATGTAAAGATTGCCCTTTCTCCTTATTTTTTCATCTTTTGCATATTGTAACATGATTTAAATGGAAAAAGATCTTAATCTAGAAATAAGTTAAGTAAAAATAAAAATAAAACTCGTTTTTAACAAATAAATAGTGTGACCCACCGGACGAACCCTTATTTTCATACAAAAGTGGGGGACAGCTATGTCCGCTGGGTCACTGCTTATAAACAAGTTATAATAAAAAATATTTGCATTACGTAGCTATATTATCTGTATTTTAAATGAGCATACACATTATTCAAAAAATATCCGAATAAATATTTCCTTTCAATTTTAGTCGGAGAAGGTGAAATTTTGTTGACAAAGAAAAGTTGATTCACCCAAATGGTGAAAAATTCTGTATTATTTAACGAAAAACCCGCATGAACTATGCCATCTGTTGTTTGATTCCATTGAGAAGAAATGACAAAAGAGTGCCTGGGAAGTATAGGTGTACTAACAAAAATGCAATCCCATTCAGTTTGGCTTGCTTTGCCAGCATGCCCAAGGCCACCTCCAAAGGGTAGTCGTAGTGCTCGCATTCCGGCAAACATTTCAACACGTTGTCCGGCTCGCTTTCATTCGTTGCTCCTACAACAATAAAGGACTATTAGAGTCAAGCTATAGCTTGGCAACTTCGTTGGTGACACTCCCATGTGTTCTTTTTGTTATGTGCAGCCGTAACTACTTACACAAGTTACCGTCAACACGAACGGCGATCGACGGAGGCAGCCTCCCGAGGCCCCCGTTCGTGTTGACGGTAACTTGTGTAAGTAGTTACGGCTGCACATAACGAAAAGCACACATGGGAGTTCACCAACGAAGTTGCCAAGCTATAAAATGAAATTTGAATCCAATGGTTATTTAAGTGGCTGCAAAGATTGAGAATTCTTATGCCAACTGAGAAATTGTGTGTACATCAGGGGTTATTGTTTCAAATGCGTAGATATTTGTCATGGGTCATGAATAAGACTGTAAGTAATATAACTACTGAAAATGACGAGTATTCATGTTTTTGGGCCGTGCGGTGAGAAAAGAGCGTAATTTTTTAGATTCTCGTGTAGACATAGTGTTTTTATTTCCATACATATATTATACTAGCTCTCCCGGCGAACTTCGTTCCGCCTCATAATGTTCCCATTATCAACTGAAGCTAATCCGTTTTGTCATGAAAACCCGATCACGACCGTCTATCGGGTCCAATACAATACAATCATACTTTATTGCATACCAAAAAAAAATTACAATGGGTCCAATTGTATTTTCAAACTATCCAGGGATCGACTCAAATATACACATCAAATTTCATCCAAATCGGTTCAGTCATTTAGGAGGAGTTAGGAGACAAACACACGTACAGAAGAATTATATATATAAAGAAAATATCGCTGACTCTTATTTATTCTTGCACCTAATGTTACAACGGAAACCGCGTGTTACATTAGGTTATAATATTGTGCTAATCCTCACGTGCCCGAGGCTCAGCCTCGTAAAATAAAAACAAAGTACATAGTAAGTTCTTGAATGGGCTAGACCAGCGGTCGGCAACCTTTTAGCAGCCAAGGGCCACATAGTAGCTAACGAAATTGACGCGGGCCGCACTTTGTTAATAATTTGTAAACCTTTACATACAAAATAGCCAGGGAGGCTCGCGGGCCGCAAATGAGCTGTTCGCGGGCCGTATGCGGCCTCACTACTCACTGCCCAAAGAATCTGGAATTTACTAGACTCAACGGGCCTCTGCAATGAAATATAACAAAAGGGCAGCCACAATAGATCTGCAATAGTAGATGCGGCACATAAAAGACCCAAAACTCACAATAATAATAATAAGATTTGTATAAAAAGCTTTGCCTGTTAAAAATAAAGTAACGTGATATAATATTTCTGCTAATGTAGATGTCCGACTGCTCGACACTATCCCAGTAGTCGCCATCTTGAATGACAGCTGCACCTCTAGCACAACTGTGACACACGACTCTTTGTCGTGCGACAAATGCTTCATATTTCTTTCCACTCAATATCGCGTGACAGTGACAGGTGATGTTCTGTCGCTCGAGAAACGAAGTCGCGGCCAGTTATGCAAAACGTACAGGGTGTCGACTATTGGGCCTATTGGGCGTGTCGACCACTAGAGCGTTCACCTTAACACTTTTAAGTTTAAAGAAGATAGTTCAACATAAACATTTAAATCGAAATATATTATAAAAACGTTAACTTTATTTACTAGTGATATAGGTACATAACCACCAGTGGCGTGGCGTAAAAGATATCCTTGGGCAAGCCGGTGCCGATTTGGCGTACATTTTTCTTAAGAGCTAAGAGGTTCTCGAATGCCTAATATTAGGCAAGCCGGTAGGAATCGAGTTCTTTGGGCGCCACGCCACTGATAACTAGTTACCTAGTTCTAGGTAACTTACCAATCTTTTCTAAGCAATCCAGATCCTTGAAATTGCATTTTCGATGATCCTCTGAAATCAAAATATAGAATGTCATCTATTTATGAGTCCCCAGCGATTACATCAATGGAGACAGCAGTCGCCGTGGCCAAAACCGTGGTTATCATTATGAACTAGTGGATTCACTTGCGACTTAAATGTCTCTTTTTTGCTAAGGCAGATAAAAAGTATCCTTTAATCATAATCTACCTGTACGCCAAATTTCACGACAATAAGCCCGTTAGTTTTACGAGATGCGCAAACAAATAAATGAAACAGACAAACCGGCAAACACAAAATTTCCAAAACTATTTTAACTTTTATAACTTAATTTTAACACTCCCTAATTCCTTTATTCTACGGTTTTATTATATCTATATATAGCTAGTTAGATTTGGATGTGGTAGAGCTTCTTTTGATTTTTGATTCACTACAACTACAACTTCTATTTTTGTGCACTTCATTCAGTGAGGTTATTCGTTGTATCTCTTCTCTATCTGTTGCTGACTTGCTAAATCAATCATTAAGCTATTTTCTATTTATATATCCAGATATTATTAACTACTACGCATTTAACACAATATTAACAATATAACTAAACCTTTCGTAGGAAAGTAGAACGGTATACAATCACAAGCTTTCTTTATGTACTGGACCTTCTTGAAAGCCATACAATTATGATAAGAGTACCGGAGGAACTGGGCAACTGTACGCTGAAACAAAAAGAAACAATATTATAACCTCAAGTTTTCAAATTCCATATTTGGGACTAGCAATGCACCGACGAGAAGTTTCCAAAGTTGCGAAACTTTCAACGTGAGAATTTCTCAGTAACTTCTGAGAATGTTCTCGAGAACGAGAATTTATCTCCTGAATTGTGCTTATTTATTTATTTTGACAATAATTATGTATACACAATATAGTAAATGTATGTAAAATACAAGAAAATACAGAAACCATGTAAGTTGCCCTTTGTATAAGAAGGATTACTAGGGTAGAAGAGGTCAGATAAAATTTGTTGATTTATTTTAACTAAAACGAAGCATTGTCGCAAATGGCACCTTTGCACGTTTTCCGATTCTTGAAACTCAAACAAAAATTATAAAGGCACATTTCAAACAATAACAATTAAAAGTTTCTGCTTAAACTCTACGCGCCTATGTAGGTTTCCTCACAATGTTTTTCTTCACTGATAAACTCCAAGAAACTCATTTTATCAACAGACAAGGACGACAGACGTGGCTGAAGACGTTTACAGTATGTATCTGATCGTAAAGCAAAGCCAACGTCGATATGAAAAAGTATAGTGTAATGGCATAGTTTGTATCACTGTTGCAGCAGTTTTTTTTTTTAGATTGAATAAAAAAAATTGTTATGTACCTGTTATTTGCAGATGATCTTGAAACAGCCTGTGGATGTAAACAATCTAAACGTCATTGTCTTATCGTAAACCAACTACTAAACATAACAAACATATCATCACAACGTACTTCAGATTATCGCATTTCAACATTTTCAACTATGATGTCGTTCTGTTTTCGTTAAAGCATAAATGCGTGTACTTAAATACAGGAGGTTACACAAAACACAAAATTATTTGATATTGATTTTTTTTAAACGGTAAAAATGACAGCATTTCAATAAATCAGGTACCTACAGTTGTCATATTTACGATCTAACAATTGCGTGGTACATTTCTTTGCTTTACGTTTTGATACATACTGTATACTGGTGCTGGAAAAAATATATTTGTTTGCAAATTTATTTTATAAATATAAAAAAAATCTGAAATATAGAAAGCAAAGAGATGGCGGAATTATTACAATAAAGGTATTTTTTAAATACAAAAAACTTGAAAAAATAACAAAAAAATCCGTTGCGGGGTTCGGTCTCGCGTCCTGTGTATGTTTCGTCCGGTTTCCACTTATCTGCACGACTCTTACTAGAAGGCGTCGAATTTGTCAATCACAATCTGCTCCACAATACTGGTGCTGGAAATATATCTGTTTGCAACTTACTCTGAAATGTTTTCAGCAATTTAATAAGAATTTAAGCAACTTATCGGTAACTTATCACTTATCAACAAAATAATTAACTGTAGCAAACTAAAACAAACAAACTATTATGCACATTTAAACTTTATTGTAAAAACGTTTTCTTTTTTAATCAATTAGTTACATGTTGCAAGAATGTTCTCAGGACATTCTTGAGAATTTTTCCACGTTTTGAGAATGTTCTGCAACTTGTACATTGCTATGGGACGGATCTGCTTTATGGCCACTTGCCACGTGCGCTAAAAAAACGCCTGTTAATCGGTAAGCTCAGGGTTCAGAGAATGCGCTTTAGAATTAAATGAATGCCAACTCATACACACCAAACCGTAAAAAAGGCGTTGCCAGCGATGTCCAGGTACAGAGTGCAAGACCCTAGGGAGGGGGGCCTGAATCTCTTCAAGTTGCAAAAGTGAAATAGAGAAGTCCCATGCCGAAGTCACTTTAATGTCGTGTTTTATACCGCCACTAGATTGAAAGATACGGGTGTTCTTTATTATCGTACCAGATAGCTAGATTATTTAATTTGATTGATATCTCAACGTTTGCGTCAATAAAGTGCGTCATTCAACTGCTAACAATAAGCTAATAGCAAGATTTTGATCAACAACGACAGGAGGGAGGACTCGTTCCTAGGTGTTCAAAATTGATAAATAATACTTAAGACAAAATCAGACATAGAATTTTAATAGCACGAATGAAAGTCTTCCTAACAATGTTTATTCCTTAATATTGTTGACAGATCTTATTATTTTCTTTATGATAAAGGCGCCGCATCTATGCCCTCGACTTCATCCGCGAGAATTACTTACTTTTTCAGACAAAATTTCAACCTCCCCTTCAACTCATAAATTTTCCTAGTAATCCTCCACGTTCCCTTAAGAACACGTGTTTAAAATTTTATCCCGCTACCTGCTGTGACTTAGGCTGTGGGTTGTCTATGAGTGCTTTATTCTCTGAACTGTTTTATTATGCAGTGTTCGGATTTTGGGTGCTATTTGGGGTATATGACTTCAAACGTTATACAGAAACATGGATATTCCTCAGGATTCCGGGAATGGGTTATCAATATAGACGTATATATATAACAAACAAAATATGCATCTACAATAATATTGATTCCCAGGATTCCGAGAAATATCCATGTTTCTGTATAACGTTAGAAGTCATGTAACCCAAATAGCACCCAAGATCCGAACACTGTTTATATATATATAAATAGATAAAAAATGTTATTAACATCTATCTATGTGAATCGTTGTAGTCTTTTGAAGGAGAATTTCCATGAAAACGTCTACTTTTTGTCGCTTTCGTAACGCTGTAGTAGTTACCCTAATAAAACTTACGAGTATTAGCTGCTAAGAAACACTATCAATCTTAAAGCCAAATTATGTTATCACCATAATATATCTATATATCACCGCCATTCAGCTTCCTTATTTTACATGTCAAAACTATTAAAAAGGTAGTATCGCTTACGTAACGTTTCTGTGGAATGCCCCAACTTTTCCTTTATTTACCTCATCGTTATAGTAGCACTGCCGCTGGTCCGGCCGAAAGGCTTTAATGCCGGGCGTCGCGTATGTACGCTCCGGCGACAGCGAGATGAGCACCTCCGTGGTGGGGTTAACCACGCGCGCCGGTGAATCCAAATCCGGCAGGTTAAACGACTCGTCGATGAACACCTGAACAGGTTAACCGCAGTAAAAGACGCCCGTAACATGACCTACTGTGTGAAGCTATCTTCTACCAAACTACACACAGAACATACGTATACATTCAGAAAATATGTCCCTACTTCCATTTCTGACTACTGTGGTTGGTAAACACTGGAATATTTTTCAATAAGCCCAGGTAATGTATAAAATATAGTATTGTCAATGACAAATAGAATCAGATAGTACTATTTGTAAACAGTCATAACGTTATTACATAGTATAAAGATATGAAGAAAAAAGTTATAAACACTAAGGAGTGTTAAAAAATTGTCTGTCTGGCCCAATTGATTGCTGAACGAGATGGATGCCTTATTTTGCCTTTGTCACTCGACAAAATATAAGCATCATAGGCCTGCTAGTGATCCCTAGAGACATTTTAAAATGGTACCTAAGCTCAAAACAAAACAAAAACGCCACGAACCAGAGCGCCCTGCGAAGCGACCGAAGAGCTGTAGTAATCGTCGGGTGATGTGTTTAGGAGCACCGTTAGTGCGGTCTGATATCCACAGGACGCCACTCGCCGCGGCGAATCCAGCTTAGCCAACTCGTTCGTTCTGAAGCAAATAATGCCTACTGCTGAGCTCAGGCCTCATAACTCATAAATGAAAATGAATGCTTCATTTCATAGCTTGATACATTTTGCCTGCGCAAAACGACATGAAAACTGTCAAAGAGCCAACAAATATAATTTTAGTAAAAATTAATTTGGTACCACCTGACCTTAAATGGCCAATTGCATGTTAATTCTGTTTTTGGAGACTTCTCACGTTGCTTCGCGCAGACAAAATATTTTAATCTATAAAATGAAATACATTTCGACCATGATTAATGTCGTGGAGGCGAATTATAACCCTATTTTTGTTTGAGAACCAACCGACTCAAATCACCTGAACAGAAAGTGCAGGTGGAGGCAGACGAAGGGTCTGATCGGTATTCAGGAGACACGTCGGGATGAACATTAACGTCCAGGTGAAGCCCTTAGAGACGAAAAGCTAATTACATATATAGATACAGGAATTAAATATTTCGTATATATTGATATAAATAGAATGGTACAGTCAGCGTCAAAAATTAAGTAAAATTACAAAACATGTTATATCACGATGTATTCGTTATAATTATAAAATATTACGCCAATATTAATCGATGAAGTTATCAGTCAGAAATAAGTGACAGTTATAATAATGATAACAAGAAGAAAGTGATTAAGCAGTACGTCCTTAAAAATAGTGTAAATTTTACATGAAGTTCATCTAAAAGATGTCATCAATCTGCGAGAAGGATTTCTCTTCGTGTTATAGGAGTCCTGCCAGGCTAGCATAACTGGCCGCGACTTCGTTTCTCGCGCGACAGAGCATCACCTGTCACTGCCGCACTATATTGAATGGAAAGGGATGGGTAGCATTTGTAGCGTGACAAAGAGTCGCGCGTCACAGTTGTGCTAGAGGTACTGGCTATCTAGCATCACTGGCCGTGACTTCGTTCCGCGCGCGACAGAGCACCACCTGTCACTGTCACATTATATTGAGTGAAAAGAGATAGGTAGCATTTGTCGCACGACAAATAGTCCCGTATTACAGTTGTGCTAGAGGTACTTATTCTAAAAAAAGCTACTTGACGTTCCACGAAAGCAATGCAGACTTGTCATTGCATTTGTTTGTCTCACGTTTTTTGTTACAAAGTATATAATATCAGATTTCTAATTATTCAAACGTTTTTCAAGTAAAATTACTGTAGTAGGAAATAATCAAGCTGCCAGTACCTAATTTTGTATTACCGGAAATGAAAAGCGGGAGTTATTTTAGGCGACAAAAATTATAGGTAAGACGAAATAAAAGGTTTTGAAAGAAAGTGTTAATGCCATCTCACTTATCTGCTCAACGAATTTGACCGATACTAACCGACAATTTCATACGTGTTGTAAGAGTTCATATTTACCTGAGTACTGTAATCATTTACATAGGAAACCGAATAGGCTATTTCAGCAGTCGGCAACCTGCGGAACGCGAGCCTGTCTGGCTATTTTTACCCGACTGCGGCGAAGCCCATAGGAGGGTTATGTGTTTGACCTGTATGTATGTATGTATGTCCGTTCCTATGTCCGCTCGTCACTACTCAACGGCATAACCGATTTTGATAAATGATACATCATTAGATTCGTCTTGATGGTGCGAGTGTCACTGAGTATGAAGTTCGTTAAAATAAACAAAATTGCGGATTTTATGCAGTTTTAAAGTGCACCGCGGTCGGGTTTTTTTAGTAAAAATATTTATGTATGTAAAGGTCGTTATATTCAGAATCGTATAAAGTCACAAATTATTAACAAATTGCGGCCCGCGTTAATTTCGTTACCTACTATGCGGCTCTTGGCTGCTAAAAGGTTACCGACCGCTGGGCTATTTGATGACAGATCAAATCAGCTTTTTTTATGAAGCTTCAAAAGGCTCTGAAAGTATGCAGTTTAGTATAAAATACTGACTTGTGACATCATACTCAATATGGTGGCTTATTTTTATGTTTTTATAATCGTCGCACGAAAATAATTGTAATAGGGTATTTGACAACAATCAAAATAAATTCATTAACTCTAACCAGCAAATTACGCTTCCAAAATAGCCCGGATAAAATCATTCAGACTTATTTTCGTGCCATCAACGATTTTACAATGACGAAACCTAAAAATAAGGCACCATGTTGAGCATGACGTCACATGATAGTATTTCATACTAAACTGCATACTTTCGGAGCGTTTTGACACTTCATAAAAAGAAGCTGATTTGAACTGTCATCAAGTAGCCTACTGATTTTATCAGAGCAGTTTTGGAAATAAAGTTCGCGTTGCGTATTTAATTTTGATTGTTGTCAAATACTCTATTCTGTTACAATATTTGATATGGAACTAACTGACATTTTTACCCGACTGCGGCGAAGCCCAAAGGAGGGTAATGTGTTTGACCTGTATGTATGTATGTATGTCCGTTTCTGTGTCCGCTCGTAACTACTCAACGGCACAACCGATTTTGATAAATGATACATCATTAGATTCGTCTTGATGGCGCGAGTGTCACTGGGTATGAAGTTCGATAAAATAAACAAAATGGCGGATTTTATGCACTTTTAAAGTGCACCGCGGTCGGGTTTTTTTTAGTAAAAATATTTAGTTATTATTGTTTCACTGACATCAGTCTGTTGTTTCACTCTCATCATTGACGAATACAACGTGATCACTTCTTTATGACGTGTTAATAGATAACTTTGAAGTGCTACGCTGTTATAGTCAGTTACAGTTATTTTGTTATTTTTTTTATTATCAGATAATATTGATGTTAGGCTGTACCCAATCACTTTTAAATGGTAAATCACGTGAGATTCCCAAAACGCTTATTAGCGATAATCTAGAGTAATTAGTCATGTAATACATCCATATTTCATGATATCAAACAGTTCAAAAGATAGCGAATACTTCAATAAATTTATGGAAATATACTGGAATTAAAAAAAACCATGCAGGGATATTTCAATCAACTGCCTTAAATTATACGTCCACATAGTGATAAATTCCGAATTCAATCTCATAATTTGACCAGTAACCTAGTAATAACATTTATGCCACCCTAGGCTGTACATGGCATTTTCTACCGAAGATAAAATACCAAGTAAAGACATAAAATTGTGACACACCACGGTAGGTACGCACCTGAAATCTGGGCCATTCCTAATTATACCGCTCTAGGTGTATAAAACTCGTATGTTATTCGTAATCGGAGTTGATGACGGCGACTACGTTTTTTCGCTCTTATTGCGTAGACATAAAACTTTAATGCTGTGAAGGGAGACGTTGGCCGCAAAGTAGTTGAAGCCGCAGCACAGGTTGAACTGCGTGAACATCTCGCAGCGCTACACGGTGTTCTTCCACATGTAGCGCTGCACCAACTGGCTCCACGTCGACAATGGCGACGTCTGCGATCAAATTTAACCCGGTTTTGCGTCTATAATGTGGGGATGCACTTACTGTTTAATGCTGTGTAGGGAGACGTTGACCGCAAAGTAGTTGAAGGCGCAGCACAGGTTGAGCTGCGTGAACACCTGCTGGAAGAGCATTTCGCAGCGGTACACGGTATTCTTCCACATGCAGCGCTGAACCAGCTGGCTCCACATCGGCAATGGCGACGTCTACGATCAAATTTAACCCGGTTTTGCGTCTATAATGTGGGGATGCACTTACTGTTTAATGCTGTGTAGGGAGACGTTGACCGCAAAGTAGTTGAAGGCGCAGCACAGGTTGAGCTGCGTGAACACCTGCTGGAAGAGCATTTCGCAGCGGTACACGGTATTCTTCCACATGCAGCGCTGCACAAGCTTGCTGCACGTCGACACCGGTGACATCTGCGATCAAATTTAAGGTGATTTGAATCGCTCGGTTCTCCATCTATACCTATAATAAAAGCTTAGAAATAGACATAACCTTATGTTTGTGCACGCATAAGGCAAAAACTACCAGACCGATTTTCATGAAATTTGGTACACATGTAGACTATGGCACACACACACACACCACACACACACACACAGGACACACACACACAGCACACATACACACAGCACAGGATAGTTTTTACCCGACTACGGTGAAGCAAAAAAGATGGGTGTCCCTTATTAGGCATAATTTAAAACTTCTATTATGAAAACGCATAACAGTCTAGGCATACGATGATTGAGCATACCGCTTAAATGGCATAATAATAAAAACGCATACAAGTGAATTGGCATACCGACTGTTTTGGCATACCTGAAATTCGCATAATATTATTAGGTATTCCGAACGCATACAATTATGCGTTCGGTATAAAATGAGCGTTTCTGAAAAATTATTCCAAGTTTACACCCGTTGTTCACAGACTCCTAACTTTTGGATTTTTCTTACTACTAGGTGGTAAATACTGGTTAAGCCAAATTGCTACCAGAAAAGTAGGTTAGGTTAGAACTGTGACCCTTACAGAAACGAATCGCTTCCAGAAATGGATGTTAGGTTAGGTTTGAACTGCAACTCCAACAGAAACGAACTGCTACCAGAAATGTAGGTTAGGTTAGATTTGAACTGCAACCTCAACAAAAAAGGAAATTTCAACGTTCGACGCCTACGTATTAAAATTATATTTTTTAATACTTATGAAGAATAATGTTATACTTAGTCATTGCTATGCTTATTAACGGTACACGAATTAAAATATGCGTTTTAAAATATACATATTAATATTATGCGATTATACAATTATGCATAACAACGGTATGCGTTGTCAAAATAGGAACATTTACTGTATGCGTTTTAATATAGACCCCAAAAAAGATACCTATTTAGTTCATTTCACCGTATAAAATAAAACACGTCTTATAATTTAACGGCACCAAATTTAATTGAAATATATTTTATTTTATGGCTTGATCCATTCATTATTAAACGTGAAACGACATGAGAAATCCCAAAAGGGTCAATTACAAAATACCTTTTATGTAAAAAGTTGTCCCAGCTTTTCCGTATAGATTTTGAATCTCGTTTTTGTTACTCCCGAACTAAATATAGAGGAAAGTCGTAACAAAAGGGATAAAAAAAATCTCAGTTTCGTTACGATTATAGATTAAATTAAATTAAAAAAATAAAAATAAATATATAAAAAAAATAATAATAAATAGGTACATTTTTTCTGCAATTGACCCAAAAACCTAGGAAATTAGCGCATTATTGATGCGACAGGACGATTTTTCAGCATCATCCGAATTTAAGTTTTAAATTACTCGAAATATATTTTTATTGCTTTTTGCCGTCTGTCCGTCCGTCACAGGGCTCTAGCGTTAGAACCATAATAGGTACAGACTTGTATTAAGTACAAATTTTCACAGTTTGTATTTCTATTGCCGCTATAACAACAAATAATAAAAACAAAATAAAATTAATAAGAAAAGGGGGTCCCCATACAAGAAACGTGTTTGTGTCGGTCACTTGGGACTCGGGGTCGGGACTGTATCTTGTGAACCGTAATATATAGAGACATAACATTTCCACAGAATGTGTATTTCTATTGCCGCTATAATAACAAATAAAAAAAAAATGGAAAAGGAAAACGGGGTCGCCGTACAAGAAACGTGTTTGTGTCGGTCAGTCACGGGGCTATATCTTTTGAACCATAATAGATAAGTAGAGACTTGAAATTTTCACAGGATAGGTATGTATTTTTATTTTCACTATATGCCATTTTCTTATGATAACATTAAATAATGAAAACAAAATAAAATCAAGAAGAAGTCCCCATACAAAAAACGTGTTTTGTTTGGCGTTTTTTGCTTGATTTTAATAAATGGTAATAATAAACCTGAAGACCAAGGTTATGAACTCCTGCCTTATACCATGCCTGACATACGCCTGCCAGACGTGGACATTTAATACTAATATAAAAAATAAGATTACGACGTGCCAACGCGGGATAGAGCGCAGTATGTTAAATTTAAAAAAAATACAAAAAATTAGACATACAAAAATAAGAAACATCACAAAGGGAACAGACGGTCTGAAACAAGCTCTTACACAAAAATGGAAGTGGGCCGGGCACGTAGCTCGCCTTCAAGACCAAAGATGGACAAGCAGCGTGACAGCATGGGAGGGACCAGGAGGCAAAAGAAAGAAAGGGAGACCTCGCAAAAGATGGGAGGACGAAATTAAACGAACAGCGGGTCCAAACTGGATGCAAATAGCTAAATCCAGAGAAGACTGGTTAACTTTGGAGGAGGCCTTTACCTGCAGAGGGGTTCATACAGAAACTAACATCCCAAATATCAATAATAATTAGTTATAAATCTTTTTTTTTTTTCAAAATATTTTACCTGTTATCAAATAAGTCAATCAATCTTACTAACATTAGAAATAATTACGTTTTGATACTAACAAAAAATATCTTGTACATGATTTCTGTATGAAATATAGGCTTTTTTATTTTATTTTATTTTATTTTATTTTATTTATTATTTTATATGTAGATGCTTGATACGTTCACAGAATATGTATTTATACTGTCACGATGACAACAAATAACAAAATAGTGTTAAGAATAAAAGGGGATCCCCATACAAGAAATGCGTTTATTTGACGCGTTTTTGCTCGTCGGTGGTACGGAACCCTTCGTGTGCGAATCCGACTCGCACTTGGCCGATTTATATTTTTACTCAGAATATTTGTGAGAAAGTAAAGGTACGATACGATGGTACAGTCGGCCTCAAAAGTAGCTGGACACTTTTGTACTACACCACGATACTTTGTTCAGCAACTTTTGAGGCCGACCGTACTTAAAACATAACATATTGTAATAGGTACCGGATTTTAGTAGTCTGGTCTTTTACTACTCATAACAAGGTTCGTTTTTAGGGTTCCGTACCAAAATTGTAAAAAAGGAACCCTTATGGTGCGACTCTGTCTGTCCGTCTGTCACAGCAAGATATCTCAGGATCTACTGATGCTATCGACTTGAAATTTGGAATAGTGTTAAAAACCGCTAATCCGAGCCTATGCGACAGAAAAAAAATCTTATACCTTTTTTACTTTTTTTTTAAAAGGGACCGAAAAGGGATGTCGAAAATCAAAAGTTAAGCTAATATATCGAGTAGGATATCAAATAAAAGGGATTAATATGTAGATTCAAATACCGTTTTTATTTTTTTCCTTAGTCAAGTAGTTTTTGATTTAAGACAAAGACAAAAAACGTTTAAAAAAATACATTTCCCTATCATCTCCGAAGTTACTGAGCAGAAAAATCTGTAATAATTACCGATTATTCATATCATCCTAAATATTACAGGAAAAATAAAACGGTTTTCCTAACTTGCAGTGTTTTTTTAGAAATTCACAAAAATCGTAAGGCAACCTTATTTGCTCCTACTAAACTAACCGCGGCATATGTCGATGTATGGGGACAGCAGTTTTACAAGAGCAAAGTTAAGTTTGTCCCACCATACAGTTTTTCTTGAATAATTCACGTATCTACTGACGAGTTTGTACGGAACCCTCGGTGCGCGAGTCCGACTCGCACTTGACCGGTTTTTTAATAATTGAGAGTATTCAAAAGAGTTTATTAAATATATCATAACCTGAATCCGGAATAAATGCAAGAGCTCCGCAAAATTTAAAAACGTAAAACGCTTGTTAGACGAACCACGTAGGTACATAATTAACAGGAATAAATTAAAATATATAAGCTAAATAACCAGGCTTGAGCCTGCTGAATAGAAATCTCAACAAAGGAAGCCATTATATTGACCGGTAAAGAGTTCTTCGAACTCGTAATCTATAATAAAGAGCGGTTTCGAAGGGAAGATCGTGACTTTCTACCTAATCTACCTTATATCAAAAACTCTAAACTAATAATTTGAGCAATCTCGAGATGAACATGTAACGAAGGCTTCCGTCACGATGGTATTCAACACGACACTCGTGCATTTCTTATCAAAATGTTCATTGGAAGTCGGTTATTTTAATTTTTTTTGGGGTGATCTACTCACTTATTTCTCCCTCTTGCTGACCTATAGCATAGCTTAGGTACATGGCATGTTTTATTTAAGGATGCGTGTCTAGTCATCATTATTAAAAGTCATAATGTAATGTACGATACGACTAGCTTTTGTCATAACTTTTTACTTTCTAGAGTATTTGAAAAAAAAATAAAGTTAGTAATAATAACAAAATCTAATTATGTTGTTTACCGCTGCAAAAAATGTCTCCATTCCAATTTTGTTTAGATCTAGTACGACTTGCAGCTTTCTCAAGAAGGATTTCTGGGTGCTGTTGGCTTTGAACGATGAGTGAAGGAGGGGCGCCCAGCGAACATACTCAAAAACGTTTTCCGGAGTCTCGTTCTGAGGAAGCGTCCTGAAGAAAAAATATAAGAAATTCAATATAAGTGTGAGAGTGACAGATGATTCAGTTTAATCATTTGTTTATCGCGCAACAAAGCCTATATGTAATTTTATTTTAAAACCCGGACCCTGCAATAACTAATTGGTGACCCCTGGCCTACAGAATATACTTCTGGGGAGGTGACCACCAACATCCCTTCCCCTTCACTAAGTCGGTTGGAGAAACACGGAAGTAGATATTGTAATTTTTATTACCTCAAAAAGAAAAAACGGAACCCTATAGGATCACTCTTGTGTCTGCCTAATTTGCTCCGAAAGTACCAAAGGGATTGAGTTGAAATTTGGTACATGGTACATATATTAAGGTCGATGACCCAAAGACGGGTGTGTAACGAAAATATATGAATTTGAATCATGGGGGCCACTTTTGGGGGTGAAGTAAAAAATTATAAAAAAAAGTTAGCGAACTATATAGGTATTATATTGGACCAACAATTTTGACAAAAATACGAAGAATAGTCCGAGTGAGAGTGAGAAACACGGTGCATTTATCTTATATTATTTAGTCATTTATTTATTAATTGCAAACCAGTACATTGGACCTTAATCCTAATAATACATTGACCCCGGTAGGGTGTAGCAATATTTCTTTACTTAACATACAATTTTTGCATGCATAAATTAGGAAATTGTAATCGGAATTATAAATAGTAAACTCTGTTTTAATATACATATATAATAACTATTACAGCAACTGTCTTCCATGAATTCATCGATTGAGTAATAACATTTATCTATAAGTCTATTTTTAAGTTTATTGGCAAAAGATGAATCAGTTCTTGCAGTTTTGATTTGAAGGGGTATATGGTTATATATTTTGATTGACCTGTAATATGCACCATTCTTATAGATTTCCAGGTTAGGCTCAGGTAATTCAAAATCGTTGGGAGTTTTGACTAAATTTAAAAAGATGTAGGTTTTTTCGAACAAAAATGGCGACTTGCTATATGTACATCAAGGATGTGAGAGTTAGCAGTTTGAGGTAGGTTTGAGGTGTTTAGAATGTGGTTTGCAGCTATCTGGTTGATGAATATTAGCTAGGATTCGTATGCACTTTTTTGCATAATAAAGAGATGGTGGGCATCAGTACTGTGGCCCCATAGCAGCAGCCTGTAACGTAACCAACCATGCGAGCGCTTGTGTGTGGTACACTGTTAACGCATACTCCATACTGGTGCTACTCTTTAATACGCTTAATACGTACATGTAGATAATTTGGTTTTAACTTTTTCAATGTGAGATTTCCAGTTCAGGTGACGATATTCGATTTAGATGTTCCTATGGCTGTCATAACCTTGCACTGTCCCCGAACTTACATAATTATGTCAAACTTCGGCTCGCCCGGATACCAGAAAGTTCTTGAAAAATAACTTGCATATTGTGAAACCACAACTTACATACATAGAACGTTGCAAGTTAAATAATAGCTTGTTAAAACCCGCCCCACCAAGAGTCCCGAATCATAGTCCACTTATCCTTAGGGCAAATATGCCGCTGTCAGGGCTGGGCAAAATACATGATTTGATTTAGTTGAAATACAAATTACTAAATACTTTTCCACAGGTATTTGAAATACGAAATACAAAATACTTTGAGGTCGTGTAGTTGAAATACAAAATACAAAATATAGTATTTTGATTAGTTTTAATTGAAATACAAAATACAAATTACAAAATACATTGAGGGCAGTGGAAATCGACGCGTTAAAAAGCTACAATCGCAAAGCATGATGTAGTTCTAATTTGTTGGTATGACTGTGACTGAAGTGAATCCAATCCAAATTAAAACCTACGCTATTTTGAACTTTTTTGGATTCGTGCTATATGCATTTTTCACAGTAATATCTTTGGCACAAATTAACTACATTAAATTTGCTATAAATTAGATTCTTTAAATTTTTACTGTAAGTGTGATAGGTACCGAGAATTAAGGTTTTGAATTTCAAGAAACTCCAAAAAGCAGATAAGCTCTTTCAAACTTTGTGTCCACCTTGCCCATTTATATTCAGAGCTGATTCTCGGCACAGTTGTTCCTTGGATAGTCTTGAGTGCTTTGACATTGAGAACCATCAATATACTCGTATCAAGAAGCCTTGCGTGAGTAGTAGCGGGTGAGGTGAGAAGTTCGGATTCAACACTTTTTAGGGTTCCGTACCTACCTCAAAAGGAAAAAACGGAACTCTTATAGGATAACTGTTGTCTGTCTGTCCGTCTGTTAAGACCCTTTATCTCGGGAACATCTGAAGGTATCGAGCTGAAAATAAAACCATATACTCAGGTCTACAGTCCCTTGAAACTGTGAAAAATCTAACTTCTAAGTTAACGTGAAAAAAAGATGCGGCCATATATGCCGCAAAGAACGTAAATTTCGACACTCTGGAAACCAAAATTCAAAGGGTACTTTCCGTTGACTTAGAACTATGAAATTTGGCAAGTAATACATTTTTCCCTATACTTGTAGTATTTAAGACGGTATTGACCGTCTTACTACAAGTATAGGGAAAATCTGAAATCTTTATAATCAAATAAAAAAAATAAGACTTTACTAAGGGAATCAAAATGTATACTTTAATATATGTACCTACAAATTTGTATGGAACCCTCGGGCGAGTCCGACTCGCGATATTTTTTAAGCAATTTTAATCCAAAACTATGTATGCCAGCGAAAATCGTATGACATTGGCAAACCCTGTACTTTGTCTTATTTTTTGCAATAAAGTGTTTACATACATACAAACCATTAAGAGATGGCGATTTTTTTTTCTGCCACTAACACTCAACATTTTCACATAAAAACCAGACAAGTGCGATTCGGACTCGCCCACCGAGGGTTCCTTACAAATACTTGAATTTAAAAATAAAGTCTTTAAATATATACTATATGTTTTATGATTCAATTACAAATGTATAGTTTACAGATTTTTCCCTATATTTGTAGTATAAGACGGTATGACTTGCCAAATTTCATAGCTCTAGGTCAACGGTAAATACCCTACCCTATAAATGTTGGTTTCCTTGAGGGTGTCGAAATATACGTTTTTTTGTGACATATACGGCCATATCTTTTTTTACGTTACGTTAGTAGTTTGCTTTTTCACAGCTTCAAGGAACTGGCGACCAGAGTATACCTCAATGTTTTTATTTTCAACTCAATACCTCTACGCGTTCCCGAGATAAAGAGTCTTGAAAGACAGATAGACAGAAGGACAACAAAGTGATTATATAGGGGCTCCGTGTTTTCCTTTTGAATTACGGAACCCTAAAAGTGGAATAAAGCAATAAATCCACAAGAATAGGGTATTTGACAACAATCAAAATAAATTCATTAACTCTAACCAGCAAATTACGCTTCCAAAACCGCCCGGATAAAATCATTCAAACTTATTTTCGTGCCATCAACGATTTTACAATGACGAAAACTAAAAATAAGGCACCATGTTAAGCATGACGTCACAAGATAGTATTTCATACTAAACTGCATAATTTTCGGAGCGTTTTGACACTTCATAAAAAGAAGCTGATTTGAACTGTCATCAAGTAGCCTACTTTTCAACTTTTCATAGGTATTCTCTTTATTTTTAACTACGAGAGACGCCATGGAAAAATATTAGTTGATAACAAAACGACACTCATTTGGTGTTCGATCACTCATTCCGGGTGGAAAGTTTAATCATTCAATATTATTGATGACTGTCCAATTGCAATGTATTTTGTTCGAATGTATTTTGAAGCCATAGATATTTGAAATACTAATTACAAAATACCTCAACATCAGGTATTTGAAATACCAATTACAAATTACATTCTTAGGAAGCAATTGAAATACAAATACCAAATACGTATTTGTATTTCAAATACGTATTTCAATTACAAATATTTCAAATACTGCCCAGCCCTGGCCGCTGTAAAGGTGGTTTTCCACCGGCAGGGCGAGATGAGACGAGACCAGGATTGAATTGAAATTAGTATGAAGTTTTCAATCCTCTCCTCGCACATCACCGCTCGCGCATCGCGCAACTTGATACAAATTTCAATTCAATCCTCGTCTCGTCCCGTTTCGCCCTGCCGGTGGAAAACCACCTTAATACGATTACTTCACTCTCGTCTATGGGAGTAGGCCTGTGCCCAGCAGTGCGACCTATATAGGCTGACGATGAATACGATTACTCAACTATAGGTAAAATTGTATACCAACACGTTGGCTGCAAACTCCAATGCCGCTTTTCGAGAAATTGTATTCAAATCACAAATAGTGACGGCTGGAAATGGGACGTCCCAGACAGGCCCATGAGTACTTTCGATCACCTATGGAGAAATAAATCTGTTTTATTATGTAGATAGATAGATAAAACTACTATAGATACAAAGATTAAATACATAGAAAAAAAACAACAAGGTTTGATTTTTTTTTCTATGTGTATAATCTTTGTCTAATCTAAATAGATAGATAAAACGTTTATTAACGTTTATTTGGCTGACTAATACGCACACACACATAATATCAAGCAATAAGAACAGTAAATAAATAAAAAATAAGTTCAAAAAACAATGACAAACAATAACATTATCAAAATAAAGATAAATAAATAATCAAATTGCTTTGTTCTTCAGGTATGTTAAACATTTCAATAGCATAATAACATCGAATTCAATCTTATTATGAAGCAATAATAACATTTTCACTAATAATAAATTAGTTCTAACAAATCAGTTTATCTTTATGCTGGTTGTAATTTGCGGTTTTTTAAGATTATTTAAGAGTGAAGCGGTTATTTAAGAAAGAAGTAGCTTCCAATCGTGTCTGCTGTACGCCAGCTTCTCGTCGTTTTAATAAGACCCCTATGTATATTATTATGTACATTCTGTACATTTGAGAAAATCATAGCAAGACTATTTTGGTACAATATAAAGACTTTTACATAAGAATAACACAAACATTTTTACCCGACTATGCTGATGGAAAAAAAACCGGTCAAGTGCGAGTCGCACTCACGCACCGAGGGTTCTGTACAAACTCGTAAGTAGATACGTAAATAGTTCAAGAAAAACTGTATAGCGATTAGTTTAGTAGGAGCAAAATAAGTATGTGTTATGATTATTGCAAATTTCTAAAAAACGGTATAAGTTAGGAAAGCTGTTATATTTTTCCTGTTATCTTTAGGATAATAATATTAATAATTGGTAATTATTACAGATTTTTCTGTTCAGTAACTTCGAAGATAATAAATAGGTGGGACTGGTATTTTTTTTTACTTTTGTCGTCCTAAATCAAAAAGTACATGATAAGAAAAAAAATTAAATTGTTTTGGAATCTACAATTTAAGCCCTTTCGTTTAATATCCCACTTGATTCCTACAATAGCATAACTTTAAATTTTCATCCTCCTATTTCGGCCCCCTTTAAAAAAAAGTAAAATAGGTATAAGGTTTTTTTTTATATTCAGTACGCTCGAGTTAGTGATTTTTAAAACTATACCAAATTTCAAATCAATAGCAGCAGTAGTTCCTGTGATTACTGTGATATCTGACTATAACAGATGGACAGACAGACATACAATCGCACCATAAGGGTTCCTTTTTACCATTTTGGTACGGAACCCTAAAAAGAGACATTTAACTTATTTCTAGTGTCCGACCGAAATTTCGGTTTCGGTTTCGGCCTAGTTTCGGCCAAAAAACGGGTTTCAGCTTAGTTTCGGTTTCGGCTGCCATCCGGCCGAAACTACGGCCGAAACCGAAACTGAATTTGAGCGGTTTCGTGCTGCGATCGGACAGTCTTTATTTCAAAAAGCACAGGTAAATATTTTTAAAATAAAAAGTTATAATATGTTATAATTAATGATTACTCTAAATATGGGAGACTAAATTGTTAATATGTTATTAAAAATGAAGACTGATTGATTATGAGTGTCATTTTTAGGTTTCCATACCAAAATAGTAAAAAAGAACCCTGTGCGACTCTGTTTGTCCGTCTGTCACAGCCAGATATCTCCGGAGCTGCTGCTATCGAATTGAAATTTTGAAAATTTTAAAAATCGCTGACCCTAGCTTACAGGATATGAAAAAAATCTTATACCTTTTTTACTTTAT
Organism: Eudemis profundana; assembly: GCA_947034925.1. Classification (NCBI taxonomy): domain Eukaryota; kingdom Metazoa; phylum Arthropoda; class Insecta; order Lepidoptera; family Tortricidae; genus Eudemis; species Eudemis profundana. The sequence goes on from OX344794.1 coordinate 38,873,177, forward strand.
TTTAAAGGGTGCTGTAATGAGAGGTTGAAAAATTACGATTGGGCTAGTATATCAAGTGGGGTATCAAATGAAAGGGCTTAATTTGTACATTCCAGCCCATTTTTTCTTAATCATGTGCTTTTTGATTTAGGACGAATAAGTTAAAAAAAATACATTTCCGCCCTATTATCTTCGAAGTTACTGAACAGAAATATCTGTAATAATTACTAATTATTCATATTATAGAAAAATATAACGGTTTTCCTAACTTAAATAGTTTTTATAAATTCGCAAAAATCGTAGGTACCGCAAATTTATTTGCTGCTATTACTAAACTAACGACCTATGTCGATGTCCCACCATACAGTTTATCTTGAACCATGTTTGTACGGAACCCTCGGTGCGCGAGTCCGACTCGCACTTGACCGGTTTTTTTCTTCCCATGAAAACACGACCTAATACGGAAGTTTCGGTTCTGGTTTCGGCCGAAACTGATATCAAAGCCGAAATTCGGTTTCGATTTCGGCCGTGAAAACTAGTTTCGGTCGGACACTAGGTACTTATTTCACCTCCGCGAACGAAGTTGTGAGCGATTCCACTAGTCCCTAATATACATACATATACCTATAAAGTGTACCTATATACATACACTATTACATGCTAACTGAAGCGCTTCTCGAATTTTTCATAATTATTGTTTGATTACCGTGACTATTGGGTTCCGAGCGTACCAGCGGTAAGCAGTGACGACAAAGTACGCCGCAAAACCAATACTCAGAACCACTGCGAGCGCCCACAAGCTCCTGCAAAACATCGCTTAATTAACTAGTCTAGTACCCAAGTACATTGTACTAGATCGGCAGTCGAGTGAAGACGAAGTTCTAAATTAACGATACTCTCTCGTAACTTTAAGTACCTATACATTTTGAGTTATCTCCATTATTAGTCGTAATGGAAACAATTAATCTTCATAAGCACGAAGACGTTTAAGGGCCATTCTCATTTTTGTGTGTCACTACTACTAAGTACTCTTTCTAATCGTTTGACCTAACCGTCGTATTATCATGAATTCTTTTTATGATATGGATGAGTGAATTAATACTGTCATGTTTTTTGGGTTCCGTATTTTTATCAGTTAGAAATAGTAATAAGGCCCACGGTAGTAACATCTACAGTAGTGACTGTGTGCACAAAAATTGAGAATGGCCCTTAATCTCATTCGGTTAAAAGTGTTAAAACGCGCGCAGGAATCGGAACGGTATACCTATAAACAATGATTAACTGATCTGTTTTTATTAGCTTCGCGAAATCAGTGTGTAAAAGGAAATGACTACTCGTCCAATATCGTTATTAAATTATTATTTACCAATATTCGGGAAGCCTTCCACATGACATGTCTTTCAACATCTTCAGACAAGTTCACCTTTGCTCAATTTCTAATTTTGTTTTAATAGAATTTAGTTACTTGATTATTTCGTACCTATGTTTATATAAGCACAAGTACAAGCCTATTTTTAGTTTGTAAAAAATATAATTGGCACCTTATTTTGCACTTTGTGGCTCCTATTTTTATCGTCATGCACAAGTTACATAGGTAATGTCAAAATCAAACACCAACATAGTACCTATTATTACAAAATGGACAAACCTTTCCGGACCGTTAATGTCTTCCATAACAATATACTTGTATCCATGCAAGTCTGTTCTGTTACAGAACTCTACAAATTTATTGGCAAGGAAGCCTCTCTTCGGTCGTTTGTCGAACCAGGCATTTTCGGTCATGCTTTTCCTGGATTTCAATTTCGATTCGTCTATGCCATAGCGAACCATGTTGAGAACTGTACCGACGTTTCCTTAGTTGGCTTCCTGTGTTGCTATATATAAAAATGTACTGAACTTAGACACTTGGGCTCTAATGGCTCTATAGACGTAAAGGGTACACAAAAATAAAGGCCGTAGCAGGATAAGGGAGGAAAAAATGCCCTTTAATGATTAAGAGCTGTTTATTTTTTCTATAGTTGCTTTCATTTAGTTGTGTAATTGTGCAAAGTTTGGTTGAAAAATTCCCAGTGGTTCAGCCGGGAAAAAATAAAAACAAAATTTATGAAATTTGCCGTATCTCTAAAACTATAAATCTTTATCATAATATCTTTAATTCATTTTGGTTAATTAAATAGTATGTATGCCTTAAAAGAAAATTGAGTCTCTATCTTTGCAATTTCTGTAAAAAACACGTAAGTCAAAATTTCAAAAAAAAGTTTTTTTGATACCTGAAGGAGTGACCACTCTAAGTGACATTTCTAAAAAAGCCTTATTTAACGATCTGTCAGTCATATAAGTTTGACGGTTAAAATCGAAAAGCAACAGTGTCAAAATTAAAAAACTATGTTGGTCGGATTCTGTTACATTTTATTCTTATACAATTCTAATACAGCCAAAGAACTTAAACATAAATATTCTTTGTTAAGAACTAGAAATAAAATAAATTTATGGCATTTACTCGTATATGTATCAACTTAAAAATGTCTTTTACTTCTTATTTTAATCACTATCGCTATCTTCATTAACGGTAACACTAATACCGTTTCTCAAAAAAGGTCCACTAAGAATTTCGGTAGGCTGAATAATTTTTGATAAATATCTTGCGTGCGATAGGTAGTACACAATTGCGGCAATGTGTGAACAACACCCTACCTACGAATGAATATATCTGGTGAAACGATAAGTAAGGCTTAATTAGAAATAATGATGATTACCTATTTGAAAAAAAAAGGTTTTATAAGTTAAAAGGCGACAATTAATACAAATACAGGCTGGTTTTCGATAATCTGTACATATTAAAAGGGGTGAAAGTCCATTTAATTTTATCGGTAAAAATGACTAATTTTTGTTTCTGGGCAAAAAAAAATTTTTTACAGATTTTTACAGTTTGCTATGAAATTTTGGGCAGTACATCTGTTTGACGCAGTATAACTTTTGATCTTATTGTTCAAAGCTGTAAGAAAAAAATGTTTGTAAGATCACAATTAAGTGCTAAACGAAGATAAGCATGAAAAAATGGTCACAATATTCGCAAACTTTCGAGAAAAACGGTGTTTTCCGTAAAAAAAACTGAAGTTTTGCAGCCGTTTTTCACAATTATAATTTTTTTTGACGAGTTTTTCTTCAAGTCGGTGGTTTATTGTTATTGCTACTAAATAACGTGTCTATTGCCATGACCCTGCAATTTTTTCTTACAATTTTAAGCAATTAGTTCAAAAGTTATACCGTGGCAAACAGATGTACTGCCGAAAATTTCACTGAAAGTTTAAAAATCTGTAAAAAAAAAACGAATGACCACAAACAAAAATTGAAATCAGTTTTACCGATAAAATTGGCCGAAATTTCACCCCTTTTCATATGTACAGATTATCGAAAACCACCCTGTATATTTTCAAGCCAATATTAATGGGAATGTCAATAATTGATTTATTTTTAATTTTTTACAAAGAAGATTTATTTTTAAGTTCTTTGGCTGTATTAGATTAGAATAGTATAAGAATAAAATGTAACAGAATCCGACCAACATAGTTTTTTAATTTTGACACTGTTGCTTTTCGATTTTAACCGTCAAACTTATATGACTGACAGATCGTTAAATAAGGCTTTTTTAGAAATGTCACTTAGAGTGGTCACTCCTTCAGGTATCAAAAAAACTTTTTTTTGAAATTTTGACTTACGTGTTTTTTACAGAAATTGCAAAGATAGAGACTCAATTTTCTTTTAAGGCATACATACCTATCAATTTACCAAAATGAATTAAAGATATTATGATAAAGATTTATAGTTTTAGAGATACGTCAAATTTCATAAATTTTGTTTTTATTTTTTCCCGGCTGAACCACTGGGAATTTTTCAACCAAACTTTGCACAATTATACAACTAAATGAAAGCAACTATAGAAAAAATAAACGCTCTTAATCATTCAAGGGCATTTTTTCTTCCCTTATCCTGCTACGGCCTTTTGTGGGTTTATGCAGATTTCAATATAAGTATGTGAATTTTGTACAGATACAAATAGTGCACGTCGCGTGCACGTCTGTCGTGGGTTCAGAGTGACGAATGATCGTGATACGTCAACCGCTGAACACACGACCTGGTAATTATAAGCATAGATCTTAAAATCAGATAAGCAGGTTTCAAACAAATGTCGTTTAGGCACCCGCCACACTATTCAGTTTCAGTAGCAATTAGGTAATTACCAATTATCTAGGCCATTTTGGGAAATTACCCGCTGGTTGAAGCGGAATTGATACCTATGCAAAATTATGCTCTGTCCTAATTAACCGCGAGGCCACTTTTCCATAGGTGTATTTAATTAGTTCTGATTTATACTCATAATCATCCACGGTTTCATTAATTTACAGACAGTAATAGGTAGAGATATTTTAAATGGGTTGTTAAAATACTACATTACACAACTAGGGTGGTAAAACAAAGATAGGCCGAGATCACAGATGATTGCGACCCGAGCTGCAGGCGAGGGACGTAAATATGCGATAGAGGGCCTTTTATTACAACCCGTGTTGTGTACAACATTTAATGAGTAGGTACACTTTGCCAGAAAAAGGCTTTTTCCAGACGCGTAGAGTTCGGTAAAAGCCACTTTTTGACCAGGTGTGGCATAAAATAATTTCTTTTCAGATTTAATCTTGCACTCGTGACGTTTCTAGTATAACCTAAGACACTCCAGATAGACACGTAGACAAAATATATATTTTGTGTTGGGAACAAAAACGCCCCATTCGTAAGGTTTATTCATGAACTGAATGATTTTACTGAGTGCTGTCAAAGAAGGATTTCAAACTCAAAATATTTTTTTCGTGAATTAAAACAGTCGGGGCAAAGACAACAAACACACACACACAACACATTAATTGTCATAAAAATCGGTCCAGTCGTTTATTTATTGAACAAAAGAAAACGTAAGTATCGTACAAAATGCGAACTTAATCGCATGCATTCCTTATACACATATGCCACAGTGGACCATATTTGCTTGTATAAAAATGTTAATTTATAATGTTATGTTTGGCATAATAGATCTTTTGTCATAATTTGTTTTGCTCTGAAATCTTTTACTAAGTAATCAGATTATAGGTAAAACGAACATAACCTACCCCGTTTTACAGTATAATAAAAATTTAATCAATCCTAAAAGCTTAACGGTTTCAGAGGGAAAAAATTACTTACGAAAATTATAACAAATAATACAATATGCCTTATACATACAGACAGCGGTCTGCCTGTATGTATAAGGCATATTGTATTGTTCTTGACTTATAAATGGAGTAAAGTAATGTAAACGCCATAATTAGGCGAACTAGTTTGACAGATAAACATGTTGCCTGGCTCACAGAAAATTAAATAGTCATAGGTAAATATCGATAAAATGTTATCGACAATAATTTGCACGCATCAGGATAGGTCTAAAAAGACAAAATATATTCATGAAACGTGTAATCCTTAAATTTATTGTGTTACCTTACTTTATTTATTAGGTTATAAATTAAGTCGCAGTCATAGGTCAGCGAAATCTAATGCATTTCATTATTTTTATTATATTGACAAAACATCACTGGCCCAACTCTGGCAACATTTGTGCTTGTGGAACTGTCAAACTAGTTCGCCTAATTATGGCTTTTACTTTAATTTAATCCAACTTTGTTTTACCTACCTATATGTAGCTAACTAGCTGTCCCGGCGAACATCTTTTTACCCGATTTTATTTTATGTATATGTAGGTAATTTAAATAGAAAGAGATAAGATTCCTTCAAATTACGGCCCGGGTGTCCAAAATAAAACATGGATGCACAATTTTCAGTTTTTGGCAACTTTTATTGAAATAACTTTGTATTTAGTTACCACCTACCTATCTATCTTTCTATCGCTAAAATATTTCCTTTTGCAGTCACTCACCAGATTGATGTATACGGCTTCCTATGTAAGCTATTTCACTTTATCAAGGTAATATTGGACAGAAGGGAAGTACCATCAACAAAGAACGTATACCTACGAACGTATATATTTATAAAACATATTTTAATTAATACAGCTGCCATTGGTTATTTGTTTACTTTGTCGGTATAGTTACATTCAACTAGGTACTGAAAAGATAACTTACTTAATAAATGTAACCGAGAACTCATCGGGACAACTTAGGTATAAAGCTACAATATTTTTTTCATCACACTTGCTCGAAAATGGTGTCATTACACGTAGGTTTTGCGGGCCGTAAATGACCTATTACGCCCTAGGGCGTAATGGTTTTCTTTTTAAATTTTAAACGATGGTTTTGTTTTACTCTTATTTGTCGTGTTCAAAGGAAATGCCAATTTACTTTAATCACTGAAATATTTATTTAAAGAGAACTGTTATTGCAAATACATATAAACACATATTTCTGTTACATTAATTTAATGTTTAAATAGTGTATTTCAGTATTTTGCAAATATAAAACCAACCGTTTTAGGTCTTTACCGTTATGGTTTCCGAACGTGACTTGATAAGTATTCGCATTGTCTATCTATGGATGTCACTAATGTCACTGTCAGTTTTACAATTTTATTTAGGTTAAGTAAGGTTATTTTAATTAGATTTCTTCACAAGTGTGATGAAAAACATTGTGTGCCACGGGCGGTAAAGGAATTACAAACTCGTGTTATTAAAGCCCTCGGCTTCGCCTTGGCTTTGTAACAAACACTCGTTTGTAATTCCTTACTTACCGCCCTTGATACACAATGTACTAATATTACAACGAAGTCACGTACTTCGAGCGCTCAAGGGTGGATCAATTAACCATTCATGGACACGCTATCGTACACTTTAACTATTCTATCTGGGGTGCGGATAAATAAAATATTAAACGGGTCGAGTACGGATAATCTATTGACTGTATCTTTTTCGTGTGAATGACAAATTACTCGCCTGTGTTTTTAAAAACTTTTATTTATCTTGCAATGTTAAAAAATTAGTATGTTAGGTACTAGCAGTATGTTTAAAGCAAATCTTGCAAGCTGAAAATTCGGTTGACATTATCTATATTATTATTATATATACACCGTGGGTACGAGTAACCCGACAAACTTTAACTATAGATTCTAACAACTATTAGGGGTAAAAAAAGTTATATGATGTATAGTCGAAAAACGCATACTTTCAGAGATATTCATTATTTTTTAAATGAAAACTCTCAAGAGTGTAACAAGCCCTAATTAAAGTGACCAGGATAGTTTTACTAATTTCTTTAAATCCTTTAACTAAACAGCAATTAACTTTCGCAGTATTTGATGGTAAGCGACTATGAGGCCAAAAAAATTATCTTTCATTTCCATTTTAGCTTTTTTTTCTTTTTGATAACTTTTCCTTCAGTAAAGACATGTTTATAACGAGGGGCTGAATTTACTGATTTATTTTGTTCCATAAGACTATTAATGTAAAATGACAAAATTCGACCTATGTTGATATAACGCTATTTACTTGTAATACCATCAGGAATACGTGGTTAAAGTTTGTCGGGTAACTCGTACCCACGGTGTATAAAAGAAGAAGTCCTGACTGACTGACTTACTGAAGCTCACAACGTGAACTTGAAATTCTCAAAGTAGGGTGGTTGTATAACGTAAGTAAGGGATAAGAAGGAATTTTTTGAAATTCATCCCCAAAGGGGGTTAAATGGGGGTTGAAAGTTTATATGGGGACCACACGATTTTTAAAGTAGGAGATCTGAGACTTGGAACATAGACTCTTTAATACAAGTTAAAAAAAAAGTAATTTCACCGTTTTCCGAAATTCATCCCTAAAGGGGGTTAAATGGGGGTTGAAACTTTGTATAGGGACCTAACGACTTTTGAATTAGATTTTGAACTCATCCAAAAAAGTGATTGCAATTTTTTGAAATTTATCCCCAAAGGGGTTTAAATGGGGGTTGAAACTCTGTATAGGATCCAAAGGATTTTTGAAGTAGGAGATCTGATACGTCGTACATAGATCCTTCAATAAGGGTACAGAAAAAAGTCAAACCATTTTTTTTAATTCATCTCCAAAAGGGATTAAATGGGGGTTAAAACTTTGTAAAGGGACCAAACGATTTTTAAAGTGGGTTATCTAAAACTGATTAAACTGAATAGAACTCAAATGATTTCATCGTTCATGTGGCCCTTGTGTGGTCCGAACGAATGATTCATTTTCGTACTGCAGCTGACCTCATGTGATTGCGTGTGCGATGTTTGAATCGATCCCAAACTCATAGCATAATCTATAGATTTTTACCTACGTATTAGTGATACCGTGTTCATAGTCCTATTACGTCTGAGGGAAAAAGCTGTGCGCAAACATTTAAAAACGATTCTTTTACAGTGGATCCTCGATAAGTCGAAACTGAAGGGAAACAAACACTAAAAAAATCGGGTTAGCGAGGTTTCGACTTATAGAGGTCTTAGACTTACAGAGGTTTACATAGGCCCATGTTCGACTTACAGAGGTTAAGAGTATTGTCCTTTTTGACTTCGAGTTACAGAGGTAATATAAATAAAACTTCGAGTTAGAGGTAAAATTTCCTATAAACTAGATATCTACGTATGACCTCTGCCATAATTTACTTCGAGTTACAGAGGTGATAAAACAAAAGAACGGTTTCTTCGAGGTATAGAGTTATTAGTTCATCTATTTCGGGTTATAGGTAGAAGTAAAAAATGTACTATAACATCTTGTAGGGAGTCATTGGTAATTTCGACTTATGGAGGTCTAATATTTCGAGTTATGGAGGTTTTGGGGCTTGAAAGGAAGGGAACGGGATTTTATTTCGTGGTATAGAGGATTTCGTCTTATCGAGGTTCGACGTATCGAGGTTCCACTGTATCAGAATTCAAGCGTGTTCAGGTATATACCTACCTATGGCCACCAATACCTACTACTTGATGGCGACTGAAAATTTAAATAAACTTCCTAACTTCGGGTACTGCTTTTGTTGGTGACTGTACGTACATTTACTATTTCTTCCTAATATGTGCAGTAGGGTGGAGCGATTTCCTTTTTTTTGGATTTTGAAATAGGGATAGTTATAAACAGATGCTCTAGGGAAATACAATCAAAAGTTTATATGAGAGCTTTTCAAAATTTTCAGTGGAAGTACTGCCCCAAGGTCATTGAAGTATTGGAAAAGTGACCCAACTTCTATGCTAACTAAGTGCCGTAGAATTAGATTTATTTATTGTTGTTTGTGTCTATAGGCCGCCTTTAAGTGATTTTGAACTTTTTGAAAACGTAATGGAATCTGTGTTACATAAAATAATTGCTACTTCTAGTAAGAAATTACTTATATGCGGCGACTTCAATGTAAATATTTTGGAAAATTCAACAGTAAGTGTCAGATTGTTGAATCTTTTCAAATCTTGTAATCTCAGACCCATATTTATGGAGCCAACTAGAGTGACCGCTACTAGCGCCACCTGCATTGATAACATTTTCACTGATATTCTTCCTAATACCAAAAGTGTAATCAGCAAGTTAGAATCAGATCATCTTGGCCAACTAATGGTATTTGAGTCATTAAGGAATAATATCTTGAGAAAACAAATTAATTTTGTACCAGTAACCACGGACCGTGTGGAACGAATGAGGGACAGTCTAGTTCAGGCGCTACCCTTTTTATCTTCCGACACGACTCCTAACGACATGTACAATTCATTCTTTCACACTTTTATGGAACATTATAACGCAATATTTACTTCTAAATCGGTCGTGGTTAGTGGTGCACCAGTTTTTAGTGAGTGGGCTACTGAGGACTTACATAAACGTAGACAGGAATTGTATGCCTTGTATGAGGAACGGCGGTTCAATACGAGTGATGAATTTAAAGAGCACGTGAAAAAATATTCGAAGAAATTTAAGATAGATTGTCATTTAGCTAAGCGTAATTACTTAAGCCAGAAAATTAGAAATAGTTCTGATATTATTAAAACAACCTGGAAAGTAATTAATGTGGAGACTGGTCGATCGAAGCACACAGTAAACGATCTTAAACTAAAAATTGATGGCAAAATTGTAGATTCCAATTTAGAAGTAGCAACAGAATTTGAAAAGTTTTTTACCGAGATACCAGTATCCACAACTAAGCATTTAAATTCATCACCTTCGTCTGCCGTCACGCTGTTAAAAGACAACGCCCCAGAATGTAGTAAATACTTTCATTTTGAACATGTCAGTACCTCGGATGTAGTAAAGGCGTTTAAATCAATTAATGTTAAAAAAACTAGTGACCTTTGGGGAGTCTCTGTCCATGCTGTTAAATCCCTAATAGAAATCATAGCGCCTGACTTGGTAGTCGTGTTTAATAACTGTGTTGATTGCGGTGAGTTTCCTGATCTAATGAAATATAGTAAAATAACACCTTTATTTAAATCAGGTAGCACTACTGACCCCACTAACTTTAGACCAATATCTGTGCTACCAACTTTCAGTAAAATTTTCGAGAAATTAGTTTTGTCCCAATTAATGAAACATTTTAATACAAATAACTTAATGCATAATAAGCAATTTGGTTTTACTCGGGGTCGCTCGACAACCGACGCTGGTGTTGAGCTAATTAAACATATTTTCGATGCCTGGGAGGAGTCATGTGATGCTTTAGGTATCTTCTGTGATTTATCCAAGGCATTTGATTGCGTTTGTCATGAAACATTGATCGGGAAGCTGCACTACTATGGAGTTAGAGAATCGGCACTGAATTTATTTAAGTCGTACTTACAAGGTAGAATACAAAGGGTTGACGTGAATGGACAGCACTCACCAGGGTCACTGGTCTCGATGGGTGTACCGCAGGGTTCAATATTGGGACCATTCCTGTTCCTTATTTACATAAATGACTTGCCATACCTCGTAAAGACCCACCATGATATAGTATTGTTTGCAGATGACACCTCACTTATCTTCAAAGTTAAGCGACAGCAGCAAGCTTACAACGATGTAAACAATGCTATCTCTAAAGTAGTAAATTGGTTCAATGTTAACAATTTACTGTTAAATGAAAGAAAGACTAAATGTATAAACTTTGTCACGCGTAACGTAAATCGCGAGCAAGCAAGTGTCATTGTGAAGGATGAGGAATTGGAACTAGTTGATAGTACAGTTTTTCTAGGTATAACATTGGATCATAAACTCCAGTGGGGTCCCCATATTGCTAATCTCTCGAATAGACTTAGTTCTGCAGCTTTTGCAGTAAACAAGATCCGACAATTAACAGACATCAAAACAGCTCGATTAGTATATTTTAGTTACTTCCACAGTATTATGTCGTATGGTATTCTACTGTGGGGCAGTGCTAGCGCTTCAGAGCTTAATACTATATTTGTTCTGCAGAAGAGGGCTATTCGAGCGATATATAAGATGAACTATCGAGACTCACTTAGAGATAAGTTTAAGGACATTAATGTAATGACATTGCATTGTCAATACATCTATGAGAATATTATGTATGTACATAAGAATATCATGAATTTTAAGAAGAATTGTGACATACATAATATTAATACTAGAAATAAACTTAAGCTCGCAGTGCCCACCACTCGGCTCCATAAAATAAAAACATCATTCATGGGTAATTGTGTAAGGTTTTATAATAAACTGCCAAGAAACATAACTGAATTATCTGTTAGCAAATTCAAGAATTGTGTAAAGCGTAAACTCATGTCCAAAGCTTATTACAGCACACAAGACTACATGAATGATGAAGCACCTTGGGATTAACTGCAACTGGAAATAACTACATTTTAATATAATGTCTCTTTTGTTGATTTTTTTCTGTTTTTGAACTTGTTAACTGTTTTGACACTTAGAGACCATATACATCTCTAAGAAAAAACTGTATTCATTTTATTTTAATTTAGTTTTTAAGTTATATCGTGTGAGTTGCAGAATATTTTCATTTCTGTAATATATTTAGTATAAACATTCCTATTTTATATTTTGACGTTTGGAGGTCCTTTACACCTCCAAAACTTAATATTTTGACAACGGAGACTCTTTACATCTCCATGAATTTTTATTATCAATTTATTTCTATTATTTTAATTGTCTTGTTTTGACGCCTAGAGACCTTTTACATCTCTGAAAATGTAGTTATAAGTTTATTATAACGTATTAATGAAATAGAATGTAATAATGTCATACCTGTTTTTAAAAAAGAGAAACTGGTGAGTTTCTTCCGGCGCTTCTTCTCACCAGAAGGTCACTACCCGAAGCGCCAAAAGAAAAGAAATGAAATAATACATACATATTTAGACTCAGACTTGTAAAAGAGCCCTTGAGGGCCTACTTGCAAAAATAAACTATTTTATTTTTTTTTTTTTATTTTTATGCTAAGTACAATTAGTCTCGATTTAAAAAAAAATACGTTTTTTATTGATAGTACTGCTACTTGAAATAACTAAAAACCAGATGAAAATTAAAAATCACCATAACTAGGCGGTTATACATAACAAACTAAACCTTGAATAAAATTTGATACTATGGAATTTTTTCACATTAGCACCTTGCAAGATATGACAAGACTGGAATTAGTTTTTTATCCATTTCTTCATATTTCTGTAGCCCATGTGTAGCTCTAAATATGATTTTATTACTAGGTAATTTGATGCTTCTTTCAGTAGCTTGCGTGTTGTAGGTAGGGTATAAAGCAAAGACAAGATTACATCTATAGTTTTATACTTTCCAGTATTTTTATTATATCATAACATGTCCTAATTCGTTCACAGCCTTGTCGTCGTATACAGGGTGGGAGGGACTATACCGACATACTTTAGCCATGAATTCCTGGTGGTGTGACGAGTAAATAATGTTATATCAACATGGGTCGAATATTGTCATTTTACATTAATAGTCTTATGGAACAAAATAAATCAGTAAATTCAGCCCCTCGTTATAAACATGTCCTTACTGGAGGAAAAATTATCAAAAAGAAAAAAAAAAGCTAAAATGGAATACACACATAACTTTTTTTACTCGTCACACCACCAGGAATTCATGGCTAAAGTATGTCGGTATAGTCCCTCCCACCCTGTATTATAGCTGTGATTCGTGGCAATGCCACCAAATAGGACTGCAAATTCTTTGTTTTAGTTTTTTTAAGCTATCCTTAAAATACTACTTGATAATATTTAAAATAACTGGCCAAGAGCATGTCGAACCATGCTCAGTAGGGTTTCATAGCCGTAACTATAAGGTAAAAAATACGATGTAAAAAAAGTTCAACAACAAAAGAGCGTATCTTCATAGCAATTACGTCCTTTTGTTGAGAAGCGCAGTTTATCGGCAATAATTCAAAAACGGTACATTCGATCTTGTTGAAAATAATTTTCATTAAAAGTATTAATTAAGCGTTACCTTCGTGATTTTTTTCATATTTTTCGGACGCACGGTTTAGAAAATAGAGGGGGGGGACACAATTTACACAACTTTCGGAGCGATTATTTCCAAATACATTCACTTAATCAAAAACATTACTTAGGAACCTTATAGTGTTTTTTAAAGAGCTGTCGAACTATGTACCACACGTTGATATTTGCTGAAAAAAAAAAATTACTGTCTTTAACATGTATGGAGTGCCCCCCCTAAAAATATTTATTTTAATTATTTATATAAGTACCAAACTAAGTAGCGGCTCATAAAAGACACCTATATTCCAAATTTCATCAATATCCATAATGTAGTTTTTGAGTAAAATGCCTGTGACATACGGACAGACAGACAGACAGACGGACGGACATGACGAAACTATAAGGGTTCCGTTTTTGCCATTTTGGCTACGGAACCCTAAAAAAGGATATGAAAACGCAGTGATATTTTATTCCTATCTTATATTATAACAGTAAACTAGATTGCATGTATGAAGTAAGAAAAATATAAAATGTGCATTTATTATCCATATAGTGTTAGTTGTGCAGGTGTAAGTTTTTTAAAACTTAATAAAATAATTTATTAAGTTTTAAAAAACTTACTTGTCGTTGTGGCAGTACTTATAATAATCCAATTTCATATTTATTTAAGACAAAATATGCTACGGTACCTATTAGAGAAGGGCGATTCCGCTAGAGACGAACCTTGACATCAATTTTCAAGTCCCAAAATTTATTACTTTTTTGATACCATCGTGTAGGGTGAGGTCTTAAATTAATTGTTATGGACTTAACTTCATATTCAGGATGTTAAAGCGCTTGAAAACCTTAGCATTCTAAGATTTAGGACCAACTGCGAATCATTCGATGTTGCACCCGCGATCGTTTTAACAGTGAATAATTTATTGATAGTTTCAGTTTTTAGTTTTTTTTATGTTTCTATAGTTGATTGTTTATTGACTTTCAATATAAATAGGCAAAACATTTTAAATATTTGACAATTAAAAGATATTTCTGTTTTTATACTGTGATCCGGAGAGGTGGGCCGATTTGGTTGCACCCGCAATAGCACTTTAACCCTCTCTTGTGGCTATTTAAACATTTAATTTTAAATTCTTATACACAAATCTGTAGAAAAGAGGTTAAAATGTAATCCTTAAAACAATATTTTATTTTTATAATACATGTTTTTCGTTTTATTAGGAGGAGGCCTCGAATGAGTCAAAATGTTGCACCCGCGATAATGGAATCGCCCATTGCGTCCCGTTTTGAAATTCGAAAAAAAAAATGTTTCCATACAATCGCGCTCCACCCTAATGTGCAGTAACGGCATCTAGTAACCTTGTACGGAAATGCTTAGACAACGGCGTGAAATCAACTAGTGTAGTGTGGTATCGTTCAGAAACCATCAGATCTTCTTCACAGAGTAATGATAGGTGGCGGATATGTGGCTCTTTTACGAAGATCAGCAGGGAGCGTACTTTTAGTGCCGATGACAGGCAAATGACAGGATTTCACCAGGGATGGTGGAAAAAAATCATAATCTTCTTTTATATCCACTATAGACATGGTAAATAATATCCTATAAGCATCATTGAATTTCCAGTTATCGTCGTACTAATATGGTTAGAAATTGTACAGCCGTGATCTAATATCATATGGTTACTTATGATAATACTTCGTGATTACTTCGTACAAATCTACCTACCTACACTTAAAACCGAGTTTCAAATCAATTAAGATCGGACGGTTAAACTTAAATACGATAGGTACTCGGTTTTTTCACTATTCACTTGCATTCCCTCCACATGCATGCATCTATGAAATTGAATAAAAATATTTTTCATCTAATTCATAATCAAGCATGGCCCGGCTTCGCGTGGGTGTAATTGTTTAGATCTTATAAAAAAATATTTCTTACAAACCTTGTCCTTGAAATTAGGTACGATTGAGATTGAGTTCTTTTCCTCTGTGTACTACGTCACACCATACCTACTTCATATATCAATTTGCACCCACTCGCTTCAATTTAGATTTATTTGTTAATAAGCGACGGCCTCAATCTAGGTACCTAGGTAAGTAGGTACCTACACACACTTGCACGATAAACATTCCGATAAACTGTGACCTCTCCCGGTTATTTCCGTGATTATCATCCGCTTGGCCACTAAGGTATAAAAATAACGCATAAAACTGACAAATGACGTAGTATAACGGATTTGTCAAATTTATAACCCTGACAATGGTAAGTAGGTACCTACACGGTAGGGTAGACCGGGGACAACTGAAACAATTTATGTTTAATCGCCTGCAACATTTTTATTTTTATATTTAGAAAGGTGTGCAACTAATTTTTATTAAGGAAATTTATGTAGTTTTTAAATAAGATTAGTTGTAAAGGTCTATTGCCCATGGTTATCTTATAATAGGGAATTAAAGAGGAAGTGGGAGAGTGGTTCAATTGACCCCACATGAGTGTCAATTGAAACACTATGCGGGGTCATTTGGAACACCTTAATAAGTTTGGGAAAAATAAATAAAATTTATTATTTTTATCTTTATTATTGATTGTCATGTTATGCAAAGAGATCACCAAAAGATCACTATCGTAGTACCAAAATTACAAAATTTATCATCGTTTGAAGATCGCGATTAAAGAAACGGATGTAAAAAAAAATATACACGACTTCTAGTATTCTTTGTTGCGGTTACCTCTTACATTTAGCATTATCATGGTAGTTTTAATACAACAATAAGATTTGCTTATATGGAATAGTGGTAAAAAAACATAAATGTGTCTCATACAAAATGGTTGTTTCAATTATAACCATGTTTCAATCATAACGAGTCTATAGGCAAACAATATAGACGTACCTACGCCATATAAAATATAAAAACAAAACTTTAATCATAGCCGCATAAAATATATTTTCAAAATAACTATCATAATAATCAACTTGTTGCAGAATTAAAAAAAAAACATTATTTTACGTTTAACGAACGTAGAAACTTAGGTAGTTTACAGATAAAATATATTAATAATAGGTAATTGCTCGTAACTTATACAATAATGAGATATGGATGTCAACGATTCGCGGGGTCAAAGGCAAAACCACCTATCTGCCAATCATTAATTGTAGGAGATAGTTGGTTTTTCCTTTGACCCGGTGAATTATTGGTAAACCATAAATAACAGAAATAAAAACATGTTAAAAGAAATATTTTCTCAAAATCAGAACCCCATTTTATTTATTGTCGGTTACTTGTGGGGACGGTTAAAACATGGGGACGTTTGAAACGTTTCAATCGTCCACAAGCTCGTTGTTTCTATCATCCCCAAAGCACATATTTAACTTCAAGGTCAAATATTAACCTATTAATAACACTGCATCACTGTTTAATGGCACTTAGAATATTCTATAATTCACACTCAAACCACTTAATAAGTTCAATTTGTCAAACTACACAAGAACACAAAATTATATGAAAATATATGAGAGCACAGATACTTACTTTTTTGGTCAAAATTTTTCAACTTCTCCCTGACATGGCCTCGCCAGTCGGGCGCTCGAGCGTTACTGGTTCAAACTTGTAAAATGGCCGCCCGCGTGGCGTGAGTATTGCCTCATCGGCGTAGGTATTGTGGTTTTCGAGAAATTTTACTTGTTTCATTCATAACGTGTTTCAATTGTCCCCGGTCTACCCTACTCTACTACAATTTTTTTGAAAATTTGTACATAATAGTATATTACACAACTAGGGTGGTAATATTTATCGTTAATAGTACATTACACAACTAGGGTGGTAAAACAATGAAAGGCCGAGATCGCAGATGTTTGCGGCCCGAGCTGCAAGCGAGGGACGTAATTAAGCGATCGAGGGCTTTCTTTATTACCTCCCGTGTTGTGTACATCATTTTATATCTACACTTGGCCAGAAAGCGGCTTTTTTCCGTACGCGCAGCGTGCGGAAAAAGTCACTTTATGGCCAGGTGTGGCATAAAATAAATAGTCGGACGACGTAGCCTCGCTAACAGATACAGATAACTGAAGCACCTCTAGTGAGCCGGTCGCTTAACGCTGGTTGGTCAAGTCAATGTGTGCGTGCTGCTCGTAGTAGGCTACTACGCTTGCGGCTTGTAAATACAAAGCGACCGGATCACTAGAGGTGTTTCAGTTATCTGTTAGCAAGCCTACATCCGGCTATTTATTTTAAGCCGGTTGTTACCAACGCTCTACGAACATCACATATCCATTGCCTGCTACATCGGATATTTGGGGACACTTCTACATAACATTTCCATCGTTTCATTACGGAGAAATTGTCTTTCAGCAATGGTCACCGTTGCAGTGTCCTAACGCCTCGCTGTATATCCCGGCTCTCAATAATGTTGTACGCCTAGAGTCTAAGGATGTTAGAATAATCCCTGACATTGATACGAATACCATAAATTCCACTATTTAAAACGTCGCTATTTCATCAAAAATGTACTAAAGTCTATTTATGTAACTTACAATTAGTTAAGGTCTATTTTATGTACAATTTGTAACCAGCTGGGCATCCAAGGATGGACCCTTGGAGTCCAACTAGTTAGAAATGGTATGTTTGTATTACAAAGGCCTTGATGAATGTATTTTTCGACTTTAGTTATATTATACAGGGTATGTAATGAAGTCGAAGAATGAAGTTGTTTTCCGTATTTGACTGTACAATGTTTTCAATGACAACAAGATTTGGAACTGCCATTAAATTAAAGGGTTTTTAAAATACAGAAATAACTTTTAATCATCAATATTTTTATTCAAATGGATAAATTTTTAAAAGTACTTTACAAAAATCATCTTAATTAGCTATCCTGTGGACAACCGTACTAGCATGGAATTGACATATCATATCACACGTGGTAATAACCACTCTCAATGTTTCGTTAAAATCGACAGAGAATAAAAATAGTTATTTGCATATTAACAATAAAATAGCAAATATAAGAAATGCATTGCACAACACATTCCTTTCACAATTAATGTAATATAATCATCACAAAAACATCACCGACAGACAATGGGGTTTTTTTTCATTAAGGTCAGGTTTGGTAATTGAAATACCGGGGGAGGTGGAACAGTTTAATAGTATATCACACAACTAGAGTGGTAAAACAAAGAAAGACCGAGATCGCAGATGTTTGCGGCCCAAGCTGCAAGCGAGGGACGTAAATATGCGATCGAGGGCATTCTTTATTATCTCCCGTGTTGAGTACGTAATTTTATGTCTACAGTTGGCCAGAAAGCGACTTTTTCCATACGCGTAGCGTGCGGTAAAAGCCTTGTTGCCGTGACGTTCTGACATATAGTGTGTGAGAGTGACGGATGCTTTATCATTTATTTATCGCGCGACAAAGCGAAACATCACAAGCCTAATGGCCAGGTGTAACATAAAATATTTTCTATATAACAGCTTTACTAAATCGCAGTACGTGTCGATAAAGCAAAATTTGATAACATAGTTCCAGGTAAAAAAAAGACGACTTATTAAAGATATTATGTAGAAAATACCTATTTGACATTGTTGGACTTCACCCGGTGTTTGCCTTTTGTAACAATGTACCTTTGTTTTTTTAATAAATGACACGCGGCTAATTCATAAAGCAGTAAGGTGAAAATCTTTAGAACAGTTCAATTCAGTCGTAAAATTGGGATTTAAAGTCTCAGAAAGTTTTAAATATTTTGCATCGAGACACGAAAGTATTGATAATAATATCAACCAACTTATTTACGCATATATATGACAGTTGTGTACATACCGATGTGTTTTAAACGATGGAAAGGGAGTTAATATCTGGTTTTATGCTCTGTAGGAATACAACAGCAAAAAATGCGACTTAAGTACAAAAAATCTTGATGTAATATAAAAAAACATGTTAACTGCTATTAATGCTATTACACAACAATCCTGAACTCAACGGCAACGTCGAAAAATATCAAAACTCGACTCGAATCATTACGAAAATAACTAACTCTGAAGCGCCTTAAGGCCTTGGAACCTGCACAGTCTAACAGAACAGCATTAATTATTTAGTTCCAATGTAATATTAAAAACAAACATCCTGTTTTAAACATTTTCTGCCACAGCTAGTCCATTATTAGATTTTAAATAAGTTGCCGAGAAGTGCGCGTTATTACGGTACAAAAAGGCCATGCAATACCGGTATTATTTGTATGGCCAAATTCCGGTTGAGCCATACAATTAACATTTTTACATTAGAAAACCCGACTGCGGTAAAAAATACCGCGCATTAAAGTACATAAATCCGCCATTTTGCTTTTTACGGTTGACACTCGCGCCATCAAGACGAATCTAATGATGTATCATTTATTAAAATCGGGTGTGTCGTTGAGGAGTTACAAGCAGACATAGGAACGGACACACATACATACTTACTTACATACATACATACAGGTCAAATACATAACCCTCCTTTTGGGCAGTCGGCTAAAAATACTGGTATTGCATGTCCTAGGTACAAACACATATCGTATATCGTCTTCTCAGCCAAGGGAGTGATTCAATTATTATGTACTCGTACTTAAATTTTCGTTTGCGATAGCCACGGTGTATTGATGTTATTTTTATGAGAATACATTGATCATTCCCTATACATACTCGATTGACTTTACCGAGATATAAGATATAACTATAAAATCTCTTAAGCACCACATACACTAGTAGAAAACATTTCACATTGAGCAACAAACACTAGGTATATTTTAAAATTAATAACATAATAACGTTTTAATGTAACGAACAGATGAAGATGAAGAACAAATTGAGTTTTTTTTTTAGTAAATATAACTTTTCGACATTAGCAAGTTCACGAAAGAAAGGAAATTGATTTATTTATGTATGACAGTACAAAAAAGTAGACTGTAAGTATGTAGAAAAGAAAAAGAAAACACTAAGAAATCTCGCTGCCACAAAAAGGTCCCACCGCGAGCCGGCGCTGGTCTTCCGGTGGAACCAGGCGGGGGCGACGTCATGGCGAATTATTCGCTCGACCAGTCCAGAATATGAGATATTTTGGTTTGATCGACTCGACCCACTTAAAGTGAACACGTCCATTAGGGACAGACAGCGCCACCAGTAGTGCCAACCAACCAAACCAAACCATTCCATTGTCTCTGATTAACACTGATATTGCTATACATGTGTTCATAATTGAGGAGTTTCCTCAATTCCTTATGGATCCCATAATCAAAACAGGTTTTTGAAAAAATGGGACCAATCTGGAAGTATATATCTTTCCGTAATTTTATTTTCAATCGGTTCAAAAACGACAGAATTCTGAAAAACATAAACAAATACAACCGACTAGAGAATTTCCTCCTTTTCGTGAAATCAGTTTCAGAAAGTTCAGAAAGAGATTTATCGTACAGTGTATTCGTTTCTAACGAATACAATGTACGATACATCTCTTTCTTTTAAACATATACATAATCAAATAATATAATAATGAAACTTACATAAGGACCTCATTATTATGTTTATTCATTTTCTATAAATATTGTTATTTGTCTATACTTTGTACGAGTATAAATATGATATATGATGATGGATTATAATTTTATGACATCTCTCTTTCAAAATTTAAAACCTACTAAAGAAAGGAGAGGAAGAGTTACAATAACAGTTTTTCTACCAAAAATCAAATGTGTATGTATATTAATTTAGGCATCTTATAATTGTGTAAATAAGTAACAGAGACTTGATTATTTAAATCGTAGGATTAATTTATCAGTAGTAAAACTACTGATAAATTAATTATTATTGTTTTTTTTTTCATAATTAGATACATACCATTGTAAAATGATGTTATATTTAGAATAGGGTATTTGACAACAATCAAATAGTACATTACGTAACTAGGGTGGTAATACAAAGAAAGGCCGAGACCGCAGAAGTTTGCGGCCCGAGCTGCAAGCGAGGGTCGTAAATAAGCGATCGAGGGCTTTCTTTATTACCTCCCGTGTTGTGTACATCATTTTATGTCTACACTTGGCCGGAAAGCGGCTTTTTCCGTACGCGCAGCGTGCGGAAAAAGTCACTTTATGGCCAGGTGTTGCATAAATAAATTAACTAACTTTAACCATCAAATTACGTTTCCAAAACTGCCCGGATAAAATCAATTAAACTCATTTTCGTACCGCCAACGATTTTAAAACTAAAAATAAAGCACCATGTTGAGCATGACGTCACAAGTCAGTATTTCACACTAAACTGCATACTTTCAGAGCGTTTAGACACTTCACACTATGTCAACCCCCTTTGGCTAAAGTAACCTATAATTAAGGTACTAAGAATTTGTTCAAGTATTACCTTATTCTTATTTGTATATAATACGAGTTTTGAGATTATACTTATCATAAAAAACTGTTTTGTATTATATGAGATACGAATACCAATTATGCTTTAGGCTGCGGCTCCACTGAAGCGCAGACGAGCGGAGAGGAGACGTACCTATAGGGATCGACCAATCACATTAGCGTTCGCTGTTTCCATTGAAGCGGAGTGCGAAGACGAGATGTGGATTCGTCAACTAAAGTGACTGGTCGACCCTACACTTCTCCTCTCCGCTCCGCTCGTCTCCGCCTCAATGGAGATGCAGCCTTATAACTCATGGGCATTAAAGTTTTTACCTAGGCATGACTTTCATTATCCAACAACCAATAAAAAAAATTAGTATGCTATTCAATCCTAATATTAGCGTACAATATATTAGACTAATTCTATTTAATTTACGTTCCAACGCAACGTGTTTGGCTTACAGTTATTGTGGCACATAGTTATAGCATTTTAACATCAAAGCGGCCAACAAGGATTTTCTTTGATGAACATAAATTCATAAATATGTCCTATTTGTCATCATTGACATTTATAACAAATACTTGAAGAAAATCTTTTTGTGACTAGATAACCCAAGACACTAGATATGTAGATATTTTTGAAACCAACGGAGAGACTGTTTGCTGAAATAACTCTCGAAACACAAAAATGAATGCAAAAAATATGATTATAACTGGAATAGTCGATTAGATAAAATATTAAGAAAAAAATTATACTAAATCAACAGGATATTTACTGGCTATAAACCATTCGGTACGTTTGTTTAATGTGTTGCACAACACGTTGCTATATTTACTCACCTCACATGAAGTAAAAGAAACATTTGAACGAAAATGCTACCTTCTTAGTGGCGGTTACTTATCCATAATATGGCATCACACTATTTATCAGATTTTCAGAGCATACGCCCTCTCCCTTAACTCTTCGTCACTCTTCTCCCGATCTTTTTAACATGAACTGTCACATTTGGCTAAAACTATAAGTGTCACGTCATTTATGTATGTTACCCTATACACCACGTACTAAACTTATTTTTATATTCACGTACGTTTCGCGGCTGCAGAGTAGGTATTGACTTGTCTCTACAAGTATCACTGTGCATGAACGATAGTGTGATAGTGAAATGGGTAAAACATTACCTCAATCCTTCGATTACTAGTGTAGAGGTTCACGGACAGTGAAACTGACCACACTGTTCATGCTTTTTAAATCACAAATAGTGAGACTAGGTCACACATTGACAAAATCGCCACGTTTCTGAGTCCAAATCAATAATTAGGCAGGAGTTCTTCCAATTGGGTCGGATCTTTAACAAAGTGCGGCCACTTCTGCAATATCTCATATAGCTTTTCTCCCGGACTCGCCGTCGACATCAGTTGGCGATGAGCGAATAATTTATAATCTTTGGCAATTTTACCGGCATCCACTCCGCGTTTGATGAGTTTCTTACATGCATCTAATTGTTTCTGTACAGGTGCCTCGTTCGTGAAAGTGCCTACGAAGCTGATACCGATACTGTACTTGTTGTAGCCCAACGTGTGGGCGCCCACGTAGTCCCAGCCGCGGCCGTAGTAAGCGGAGCCGTCGCCGCCCACCAGGAAGTTGTAGCCGATGTCGTACCAGCCACGCGACCCGATGTGGAATTCCTGCACCAGCCGCACATTGTACACGCAGCTAGACTGAAACCGAATAACATCCACGTCAGAATACAGTTAAAGTTCATCCGTTACAAATAAAATTATCTGTAAAAATATGCGCAACGCATTGGCGTAAGCCAAAATTCAGTAATGCTAATGGTACCCAATATAAACAAAATATAGAAAAGGTGGGTAAGGGCTTTCTCACACTGCATGTCTAGATCAGGCCGAAAACGTTCCCGTTTAGTACGAGACAATTCGTATTATTTACAAAACAGTAACACATTGATTTGAATGTACCTGGTTATAACAGAAGTCCGTAGCGGTGTGACAAATGATCACCCACGGAGCAGGCAGCCTTAGTTTATCCAGAGGTCCTGTCTGGGGCTGAGCTAGCCACTCCATCCGCGATACGATCCTCAAATGATCAGGCGCTATCAATAAATCGCCTGGTTCACCTGCTAAACCAATATTAATTTTAATACACAATATACCTACATAAATATTAATATACTTTGGTCAATTTATAAACCTTCTATAATGCGTTCAAAAACCACATATTACGACCAGCATAAATATAAACTATTTTGTTAAAATAAATTTCTTATCTGTGAAAATGTTATTATGACAATCAAAGTTTGAACATGTCTCTTTTTTTAGCCTAATTGTGCGTCCCACTGCTGGGCAAAGGTCTCCCCTCTTTTCCGCCACTCGTCTGGATTTAATGCTTGCTCCTGCCACCCAACTTTTAGGTGTATTGTTGGTGGACTGTATTTAGTTTGTTGCTAAACTAAAAAAAAAACACGGTTGGGTGAGCTACGTGAAAGACGTTTTCATTTACCGCCATTTAACATTATTAATTTAAGATTTTGGAACACATCATAGAGAGCTTATAATATGTGTGTAGATAAAGCCGAGTGTGTTACTGTACATAATTAGGTACTATGTAACAGTCAAATAAACTCCTATTATAAAACACGTCGCCTATGCTATAACCCCAAAGGAAATATTTGCCGGCATATAACGTATGCTACGTTTGAATCAGTTGATAACGCGTTATTCAGTAGCAAAAATTTAAACATCGTTACAAACTTTCACGTTTTTCATATTAGAAGCAAGTAGGATGACAGCACACGACGGTACCATTTATGCAGGTAGACATTATTTAATACGTAAATGTAACACAATTGTTACGCTGCTTTTAATTTACGTTATTTATAACACAGCCAAGTCAATTGTTATCATCATAGCGTATTGACTAACCATTATTAGGTATGTGATTCAGAAGGACTCGGCACTCGAACATTGTTCTGTATTATATCACTAAATATGGGTTAGTTTATGTTTGAATCGCCATTAAGTGTACCGAGAAATAAATTACATAGGCAAAAATTACATATACGACTCCTCATATGTTTAATTACATAAGGAGAGTTCTATATGTAATTAATTAATTATAGCTCCATGTAGCTGTAAGTAACATAATGGGTAGTTCTCTGCGACTAAACAGTCGCACCAATCACATCGTTACCATCGCCACATTATGGATGAGCTCCCTATAAACTATGGAGTCGTTCTCGGTTATCTTGTAGAAGTCGCGTGCCTCTGCTATTTTTATCATAATGATCCTGATTGCTTTTATAAAACGACCTATAATAGTGGCGATTCTAATGAAGCAAGCAAAACGGTATAAAATCGCAGAGAACTACCCTAATAATTTAACAATATTATTATATGTATCAATATACTTATTATAACAACGTTTTTTACATTGTACCGTCGAAGACACTGTTAACTGTACATTTGTAAACGGATGTAAACTTTATTGCAACGTGTTAAAGTCTATGGGTGGTCGTTAACAGTCGTTAACAGTGGTTTCGTTTGTACACCCGTAATTAAAGATCGTTTATTGTACGCTGATACTTTTATCTACAATACTAATCACGTAAAAAGAACGCTGGTGGTGGGGCTGCGCAGTAGGCAATTTATCGGTCTATTTGGTGGTATGAGGTGCGGCGCGGGGAGGGCGGGTGCCGCGCCGCGTCATTGCCGGGGCGCTATTGGTTCGTCAGTCGACCTTTGCTTTCCGCACTGTGTTCACGTCACGTTCGTTCTCAAAATACTGTCGCGCACAAAAGTGTCTTGTTTATTACAAAATGGTTTTACATAGAAAAATGATTTATGATGTATATTGTTTGTTTTTTCCATTCTACACAGAAACATGTTTTTAATTCCATTTAATAATATATCAACTAATAATACTCAAGGATCCCACAGTCAAACTGTGTAAACAGTTATGGGGGACGATGTTTTACTATTAAGCGTCATTCCAAAAAAAAAAATAGGTTCATAAGACGGGACTTTCAACGTTTTAACATACAATATAAATTTAAATATAGACAAACCATTTTTTAAGGGCGTTATATTTCAACGAGGATTAGAAGTTGCGGACAGCTTTGTGTGGGTTAAAAAGTTGATTCACCCTATTAATAAATAAATAATAGATAATAATACATATACTTTTTAATCGAACCGCGCCGCGAGCGAAAGGCTAGTTTAAAAAAAAAAAACAATAAACATAGTACTTTCGTGCGCGAGTGTACCAATGCGCAAACATACCCCCTCCACTTTCTTCCAGCGTTCTTTTTACGTGACGCGAACTGTAACTTCCTTTCGGTACATATTTTGTCTATAGATACAAAGTCCAGTGATCCAGACCATTAAATAACGGGACTTAAAATGACAATACAAAATATAGCTTACGGGACGTAAGCATAGCGGTGAACAATAAAAAACCGTCCGAGTGCGAGTCGGATTCGCAACACGAAGGGTTCCGTACGGCCGTCGAGCAAAAATACGCCCAATAACACGTTTCTTGTATCGGGACCCCGATTGATTTCTAATTGTATTTTATTATTAGGTAGGTATTATTTGTTGTTATAGTGGCAACAGACATACACATTCTGTGAAAATTTCCCCGCCGGACCACCTGTACCATTGGTCAGTACCATTGATGGTACAAATGACACTGATTTATCCCACTAGTACCAAGAAAAAAAAATACAAGTATTACACCCGGCGTCACTTGCACAAAATTTTATTCTAAACAATTATAACATAGCCAAAATGGTTAACAAAAATTTATATCCCACTAGTATAGGTAGTTTCACGAGAGTTGAGGTGAATGATTCTGCCGCCATAACGCAAAAGGGCACATCTAACATTTTTCTTTTTGAGTTGTTTACATATTCGGAATCAGTAAATTCTACTGATTCCGAATATATACATATACAACTCAACATCGAAAACAAATTTTGGATGTGCCCCTTTTCCTTATGACGGCAGGATTACACACACAGCTACATGAAGTACTCATTGCAAAAAAAGTGAATGAATGAAATGAATGAGTGAGTAAATAAACACAAGGCTATAGTTTAGACAAACTTTTTAGTCTATCTTGCAATTCACTGTTGAACCTGCTATCGGTACGAAAAAAGAACAGTAATTTCAAAATCCCGCTGCCATTACATGACAGTGTTGTTGTGTGCGTGGCCTCAACTCTCGTGAAACTACCTATAATATAAATGTTCTTATCTCAAACAAAATCGAAGGTTTCCGCAAACGAAGTCGCAAGCGGTAGCAAGTTTGCAATAAAAAAAAAATAACAATTCACTATCTCTACAACTCGGTCACAGAATAAGTGTTGACACTGACATTATGCCGGGTGAGAATTATGTTTGTGCCATATCCAGACATTTCCATATCTAATGGATATGGCACAAACGTATCCTCACTCGGCGATTACATTAAATTGTTTGTGCAATGGTACTAATGGGACACATCGGTGCCATTTGTACAACCAATGGTACTAGTGGGAAAAATCGGTGTCATTTGTACAATCAATGGTACAGGTGATCCAGCGGGAAACTTTCAAGTCTCTGCCTCTTACGATTCAAAATATACAGCCCTGTGACTCACGGACAGACAGACGGACATACAGCGGAGGCTTAGTAATTGGGTTCAGTTGACACCCTTTGGGCACGGAACCCTAAAAACGGGATACTAACGTCCCTACGATCCCTTCTATTTGCTACTGCGCAATCAAGGTCACCGCAAAACTTACGCGCCGCGCGATCTGTACTAGGAGATCTGAAAATGTCTAACATGGTTACACTGATTCGCAAACATTTCCACCGTTGAAACCGACCATGCATATGTATCATATCAATCATAGACTAAGAATGGGTGGCGTCAAGTACATTCAACAGTACTTTCACATATATTAAGTATGTATTAATAATTTAATATTTTGCGTTTATAATTTGAAACAACCCACTCTTAGTTTTACCCTCGTTAAAACAATAGACATTTACCTATTTTATTCGTTTTCTTTTTAGTAGTATTCCTATCCAGTGAATGCCACTTTAGGAAATTAAATGAAAATCGCAACTTCATTGTTAGTACACAGTACGATACCCACGCCGAAATGAATGGTGTCACAACAATCGCAATCATTCTAAGGTCTGATGATTTTTCATGACATGAGCCCGTCACCGGTTGGCCTGAAATAAATTCGAGAGTCACCAAGCAGCCTGATAATAACCCGTTGTAGATAAATGTGTCGACACATATTAAATTGCCTAAGTCAACGCAAATTAGTAATGGAATGTCGGTCATTTTCAAAATATTGTACGTAGTTAAGGGCATAATATAACAAAATATTAATCATGTTCCTTTGTGTAACAAAAGTTAATCATACAATATATATAAAACTAAAAATAAAATAAAATAAAAATGATTTATTTCAGGTAAATAACCCATATACAAATTAAGGTATTAAATTATTGCATGTTAAATTAAATTGAATTGAATTAAATGAAATTGAAATTGCTGAAATTGATATAGCTTACTATCGCGACACAAAGGAACAAGATTAGCATTTTGTCAAATTAAGCTCAACATACATCATTTTTTAAAACGAGCCATGATGCCTTTTCAAAAACAGAATAAAACCAACTATCAACTGTGAACTTCCCATAAAATAAATTGGGTATTTCCAAGATTTAGACAAAATTTACGTGTCAACATAAATTAAGAGGTGAGGGGAGGATAAGTGGGGAGGGTTGGAGAGGGGTGGTGAGACGGTCACCAGTATGCTTGTTATTAACTTGTTCTGGGAAATACATAAAGGGGAAATCCCAAATATATGTTATCGCAGAAGCGGTATACTTATTGAATAATTAAGATAATTTCTGGCTTACTCAATGTAATATGGGATACTTTTTTATAAGTATTTTATTTGTAATTCCTTCAATTATAAAAAACTATACTAAAAATAAATGCCATGTAAATACCTATGAGAATAGGTAACAATACTATGTCCTTTATTATATATAACATTAACATTCCTACTTGATAAAATTCTTATTTACTGAAAGTTGTTTGTTGGATAGTTTAATAAAGATACATAGACAATATAAAGTAAAGAGACTATATGTAACAAATTAAAATATATAAATATGTAATTCTAAACACTTCAAAGTTCATATACGAGACTGAATCTGAAGTAATCTAGTACATAATGCATCTGAAGTAATCTAGTCATATGTCACAATATCTTTTCTATGAAAGGAATTTCTTTCTTCAATTTGGTATAAAAGGTAAAGTAACATAAAATATTAGGATTGTTAAACTCAATAGATAAAGATGCCATTGTTGTCATTGCTATAAGGTTACGTAAAGCAAATTCAAAGCGAAGTGAATCAGACTATGGGTTAATCAATATAAATATAATAATAAAACTGTGAAAACATTCCTGAAATTAAGTGGTTACCTGCTAGCGGCAGAGATCGCCACAGTATAATAAATTAATAATAATATTGGTGAGTTTTCTGTCCATATCTCCAGTTCCACAACCATACTCCAATAGATTTAGATCCCATCAATTCACAATAATTGTCCTTGCATCTAGCGGGGGCTGTCTCTGTGTGCGTCCTTTGACACGGACAGAGATAGCATCCGCTGGGTGTACACTTTGCCTTTCATTAAATTGTCAAAAGGGCCTTGTATGCTTGCAAAGATCTGGGACACCATTGTTCCATGAATGGGTAAGACATACAAAGTAATATTGGTGATATCATTATATCACTGGGGATATAATTAAAAGAAGATAGTTATACAGTAGTGTTCATAACTATCTTACTAGTGGAATTTAATGGTATGTTACCCGTATTATAGAACAACTGTAGTAATACTAGTAAGTTATTGAAACATATATCTTTCTTGAAACAAAATTGAATATACCCGTATTTGGAGAAGTGTTGGTAATACATTATTTATTTACACTATAAAGACAATCACAGCTCTCAAGTGTGTGTACTATGTAACAGGGTAGTTGACTGTAGTCAAGGCTTTATCATTTGAATTAATAGAAATTATTAAAGCTAAAGCAGAGTATTGATTGTCAAAGTTGCTAATTTATTTGACCTTCTAGGCAACTAGCATGATAGCATGTCCTCTCTGTAGCTAGCAGGGCTATAAAACTTCCTTAAATTAGCCTTAGACATTACCTGCCAGGTTAGTACAGTGAATGTCAGAAATATGTTTACACATTTCAACCTTATTTCCTTGGATTAAGGTCGGAGAGTACAAACATATTGCTGGTGTCTACTGTACATAAATTTATGTGTTTATACCTAATAGCTATTATCATTTTGGTTATTTTCATTAGTAGTAAGCCCATGCACAAAAAAATAATGGAAGGCAAACACCACCCATGCTCATACCCCAACCAGGGTGTAATTAAAAATTTTCTTGACATTTTAAAGGTTAATATGCATGGGCAGTCTCTTGCAAAACAATAATAAGTGTCAATGTCCCTTTCAAGCACTGTTATTATTCCCAATGAGATAAAGTGATGGCATGCAATTTGAGGTGACATTAAAGACAGTGCCTGATCTCGGAAAGGCAAATGGATCATCTGCACCCATATCAACTTTTATTGCGATTCCTATATCCAGCACTGATTAAGTTCATTAACATTTCTGCAACCAGGTATTGGCCTAAATTATTTATATTGGAGTAAAAATTTGAACAAATTCATAATATTGAAAAAATTATAGGGAAGCTTACTTGTTGGCTCTTCATCATTTCCATCGGGCTCCTTCCGTATGCCAAAGCCAATACCACAACTGACGAGAAGAATAGATGCAATTATGGATAAAGTTATCTTGTGCCATGTCTTAAAAACATAGCTATCGGAGTCTGTAAAACAAAAAAGAAAATATTAAAAGTCAGAAAATCTAATCATTAAACAGCTAGGCTTAAAGTAAACTGCCTTACCTGTATCTGCATCTGGGTCTTTGTTATTGGAAGGTTTCTGATAATTCTCATCATCAGTTTTGGTGTAAGAACCATTTTCATAGCCAGATTTATTTTGAATGTTATATTGTTTGATGGTGACGGGACCTTGGAAGTACGTGTTATTGCCAAACTGCACATTCTCGGAATTGCTCACTGTGACAGTGCCAAACGACATGGGCGGCGCGACAGGCGCTTTAGTCCTACCCGCCACCGCGTCCGACATTGTCGACTTTGCCTCGTCTTCATTGTCCGAACTCTCAGCGACAATCTCGCTAAACTCCCCCACAACACTCACGTCAAGGTTTTTATTCTCGTCGCAGAAGTTTACAGAGTCATTGTTAATAGCCATCTTGCTATTGAATCATTTAAATCCACGGATCGACGAAATTATTAACAATTTGTAAAAAATAAATAATGATCTGCCGATAGAGTGAAGTGTTTGATGTACACATTTGTTTTGCTAATAGAAAGCATCCTGTTTGACAACATAAAATCAATTGAATTAAATCTCACATTAGCACATTCTGCCATGTACTAAGGCTTCGTAAATAAAATTTTACAGAAACAACTATTATTAACTTTTTTCACAAGTAATTTAATTCTTCGTATTATTTTATTGAACTTTTTCCCTGACACGGTAACTGCTCTGCTTATCCAAGTCACAAAATAAATTGACACATGAACACATGATTGACACTTTTTTTTTTCTGCACCTGTTTGGATTCCACTACATTTCAGCATCAGAAAATTTACCCATGCGTTCGGTATTTTTTGATTTTCTTAAGGCCTTTCCAGACAGAAGATTTTTTTTACCAATCTAACCAGTAAAGGTGAACATTTTGTTCCATTTAGTATGGACCATTGTCTTCAGCCAATGGATAAGTTACCTCTATTAAAATGAAATATGAATGAACACGCTAGACTCAGTAAAGCGAATTGTTTCCCTTGAAACAGGTGGTTAGGGTAGTAAAATTAAAAATCCTACCTATATTTAATACTTGGACTTCAATATTTGTTTGTTGTTCAGATAATGACATTTATTATATATTTTTATTTATAGCTTTGCCGCCTTTTTCAAGGGACGCAGCTTGCTTGATAGACTCCATCCCTTGTCAACATTATTCGTTTAATTCGTATTTGCCAATCTGACGAAATCAGGTACCGCCTGGTCACTCCCATATAGATACATAAGGATTGACCTGACTAGCAAATTTTGTCAGCTTACTTCAAGTCTAGGTATTACCGTAGTTGTCAGAATAAAAGATGAATACGCTTTCTCTTTTCGGATAGTTACATCCCTCTCGAATTTGCCTCGTCTGGAGAGTCTATAATTATTGTGGCATACATACAATTATTTCCCCGCGTGGCTGGTCACACTATTCAGTATCCAGCTGAGAGGACTTTTTGGCGGGAAGTCAAATAAAGCGGGCGCTTTAAATTTTCCGATAATTATTTTTCTCTTGTATATATTGATATATTCTTTCTTTTCTTTTGTAAATAAAGTGTAAATTGTAGTCTAATGGGTGAGAACAGCGCCGGGGGGCAGCCCCCCGGTGACAAAGAGCCGAAAAAAAGAAAATTGGAAGAAACTGGTGAAAACTACAAATTATTCACAAAACCGAACTATAAACGGCAATTTCCCGAGAACCATAGTACAGAGTGTGTAGTGTATGTGGAATCGCAAGACAATGAAAAAATAGGAAACAAAAATCCCATCACACTGACGAAACTGTTTACGGACAATGTGAAAGGCATAGTAGGTGTACACAGAGTAAACGCTCACAAGATAGGCATCACTTTTAAGAAGCCTTCGCCAGCAAATAACTTTCTCAAAATGGACAACTTCCTAGGGCGGAACAAGCTCAAAGCTTTTGTTCCAGCCCACCTCACCGAAGTGACAGGCGTTATACGATATGTACCTAAGGAATTAACCAATGCGGACGTGTATAAAAACATTATTTGTGACATGGAGGTAATATCCATCAAGAGGTTTATGAGGAAGGTTGAAGGCAAGCTTGTGCCACTTGGTACAATTGCAGTCACATTTGCAGCAACAACGTTACCCCAGTATGCCTATATACAAATGTTCAGATATCCGATCCATATGTACATACCTCCACTACTTCAGTGCTATAAATGCCTGAAGTTCAATCATTCAGCAAGAGTCTGTCGCGGAGAACAAATGTGCTCGTCGTGCTCCGGCCGGCACTCATACAAAGAATGTGACGTAGAAGAAATTGTATGCATCAACTGCAACGGTAGTCACTTGGCAATCTCTAGGGATTGCCCCATCAAACAGAAGAAAATGGAAGAAAAGAAGAGCAAATACCTAAACCTCAATAGAAGTTATGCCACTGTGGTGAGTACAACACCCGTAGCCCCATTGATAGCAGACCCTCAAGTGTTCCCGGCACTTGTTAACAAGCCAACTGGTAGTAAGCCAAGCATAGACCACTCCTCTCTGAATCTGAATGCACAACAAATCCTGAATAATGACATTATTATTAATGCTCTAGTAAAGTCATTAATTACTCTCGGAAATGACAAGAATGATACACCAGTCACAAATAAAAGAATTAAAGAGATACTTTTAGCTAATTTAATTAATTAAATAATGGATCTATATTTAAATATAGTACAGTTCAATGTACAAAGCTTACAGAGTAAGAAAGCATTATTAATAGATTTTCTTCATGTACATAATGTTGATATATGTCTATTAAATGAAACTTGGCTTAAAGACAATAGTATTATTCCAAATTTTGCACCATATAACTTTATATATAAAAATTCAGTTAATTCACACAATGGAGTAGGTATATTAATTAAACAAAATCTGCATTATGATATAGTAAACACAACTTTTTATGAATCCATTCAAAATATCTGTATTGCAGTAGATACTTCTATGGGCAAATTGCACATTCTGTGTGTATATTGCCCTCACAATAATGATTTTAGTAAGTTTAGTATCCGCAAAATGAAAAAGGTTTTACTTGAAATCCCTAAGCCATGTATAATTATGGGAGATCTAAATGCACACCATATATTTTTTGGATGTCAATCAAATAATAGTAGAGGCAATAGTTTATACAATCTCATTGATGAACTTGACTTGTGTATTTTGAATGATGGTAGTGCAACAACAGTCCAATATCCAAACAGAAATGCATCCGCTATTGATGTAGCCCTAGTAAGCCCAGCAATAGCTCCTCTTTGTGAATGGAGAGTTCATGATGATCCAATGGGTAGCTATCATTATCCAACTCAGGTAGTAGTCAATGTAAAGCCTTCCGTATATGAAGTTCGTCCTGTGGAAGAAAAATACATTTATAGCAAGGCTGACTGGACCAAATACTATGAGTTATCAGAAACTTCTTTTTCTCATTTAGATATTAATAACACAGAACCAATTGCTTTGTATAATAATTTTATAGATATTTTATATGACCTTAGATCAAATACAGTACCAAATCAGAAATGCAGGCAAACTACAAAAGTCATGAGAAAGCCTGTTCCCTGGTGGAACCAAACATGTAGTGATGCTGTTCTAAAGTCCAAAGAAGCCCTAAGTCAGTATAGAACTTCACCTAGTATTTCAAACTTCATAAATTACAAAAAGGTAGATGCTCAAAAGAAAAGAATATTAAAGGAAGAGAGTGTTAACTCATGGCACAACTTGTGTAGTAGCTTTAACAGAATGACACCAGTTTCTAGAATATGGGGTTACATCAGAAGATTTAAAAGAATTGGTTCGTCTCACAATAGATTTCTCAATGATGAATGGGTGCCAACTTTTTTAGATAATATCTCAGATTCAACTCATATTAATAAAAACAATGTAAATAGTGTTCTAAATGATTCCTCCGATAATTACAGTAATGCCTTTCTCAATAGACCATTTACACTAAACGAATTGCATATATCTCTCAAAAGTAGAAAAGATACTACACCAGGGCTGGATAACATACCATACATGTTGATCAAAAAGTTACATCCTAATGCTTTAGAAATTCTATTAAATATTTATAATACTCTATGGGATAACTTGCTGATACCAGCTTCATGGAAAACTCAATGTATTATTCCCATCCTAAAGCCCAATAAAGCTGTAAATAATCCATCATCATATAGACCAATTTCTTTATCTTCATGCTTAGGTAAACTTTTTGAGAACATGCTGAAGTTAAGACTTGATTACTTTGCTGAAACTCAAGGAAAGCTGCCGGATGTTCAGTTTGGATTCAGAAAAGGCAGAAGTTGCTCTGAAAGCTTTGTATCTTTCATATCTGATCTCAAAAAGGCTAAGCTTAGTCATGCTAACGTGATTTGTGTTTTCTTAGATGTCAAAGGTGCATTTGATAATTTTAATATTGAAAGTCTAATTCATGTTTTGCATGAATTGGGCTTGCCAGGTAAAATAATAAATTGGATCTTTGGTTTTTTACACAACAGAACATTATATGTAAAATTTAATAATAAGTTACATGGGCCTAGGCAAACTAATAAAGGAACAATGCAAGGTGCTACATTGTCACCCTTGTTGTACAACATGTACACATCTCAAATCCTAGATTATGTAAATACACCTCAAGTTAAAATATTGCAATTTGCAGATGACTTGCTTTTATACAGTGAGAATCAAAATCTGAACACAGCCATTAACAGTATTAACACTGCATTAAGTAAACTGTATAATTATTATAGCAACACTTTAAAATTAGAAATAAGTTCTGAGAAAAGCACAGTGTTAGTTTTTAGTAGAGATCCACATGCTAAATCTGTTGTAAATATTTCTTATAATAATAATATCATCCCTATAGCCAATGACCATAAATTTCTAGGTGTAGTAATAGATGATAAACTAAAATTTGATAAACACATACAATACATATGTCAGAATGCTATGAAAAGCATTAATGTGATGAGAAGCTTAGCAGGAACTTTTTGGGGCTCTGACCCAAAAACTTTGAACATGCTGTACAAAAGCATAGTCAGAAGTCATTTTGATTACAGTTCCTTATCTTACATGAACGCAAATAGTAACTTGCTAAGAAAATTGGATGTAATACAAAATATTGGTTTGAGAGTAATAAGTGGAGCTATGCGTACCACTCCTATCAACTGTATGGAAGTAGAAAATTGTATACCTCCTTTGTCCTTGCGACGCTTACAGCTGGCTGAGCGATTTTGTTTAAAGGAATTGGCTAATGAGAATAGTGTTGTCCTTGATAGAGTCACATATCCTGTAGAAATAGTACAGCCAGCTGGGGCAAGCAACATCTCGGCAAATACTTTGATTTCAGGCTCCTTACCTGAAATACCAGTCATAATGTCATACATTAAAAACCTGACTAATAACATGTTCACAAGTAATAAGTGGCCAATTTATAAATGCCCATATAACTCTTTACTGAACTATTTAAACATTAACTGTAATTTAGATGCTGTTAAAAATAAGTTCGAGTTCCTAGAATTTTTAAATGAAAAGTCAGAATTTTATACTATCTACACTGATGGCTCTAAAAGTGAGAATGTTAAAGCAGCATACTATGACCCACAAATGAAATTAACTAAATGCTTTCAAATACCTATCACATGCAGTATATTTACTGCTGAAGCTTGGGCAATATTAGAGGCTTTAACATATGTAAATAATACTGTAAATAATGTAAATATCTTAATTGTAAGTGATTCTAAGAGTGTTCTAACAGCGTTGTGTAATTGCAACTTAGCATATAAACAAAATTATATTGTATATAGGATTAAGGATATGTTATATAACTTAGAAAAGTGTATAGAATTTGTGTGGGTACCTTCCCACAGTGGCATAACTGGCAATGAGGTTGTAGACCAGGCAACTCGTCTGGGTCACGATGTCGATTTAACAGACTCTTTCGAAGTGCCGTTTACAGACTATTATTCTCAGTTTAAGAGTTGTCTAAAGAGAAGATGGAAAGAATATTGGAACTACAATACAGAGATACTAGAGAAAGGGCAATGGTACGCTGAAATACAAAGAGACTTACCAACAACACCGTGGTATAACTGCTTTACATATATAAATAGAAAGTTCATAGCGTGCATTAATCGTTTACGTTCTGGGCACTGTTTAGTTCCAGCACATTTGAAGAGGAAGAATATAATAACTGACGCTAAATGTACATATTGTTCCAAGGAAAATGCGGACAT
Organism: Eudemis profundana; assembly: GCA_947034925.1. Taxonomy (NCBI): domain Eukaryota; kingdom Metazoa; phylum Arthropoda; class Insecta; order Lepidoptera; family Tortricidae; genus Eudemis; species Eudemis profundana. Next base: position 38,910,175 of record OX344794.1, read on the forward strand.
TAAACATATTATATTCCAGTGCAAAAAGTTTGCCATCCAACGATTGCTGCTTGTCAGTGTCATTAGTGACATTGCAGAAGAAAACTCATTAAGTGTTCCCCGCCTCGTCCAAGATTTGTTGTGTAACACTGTATACTTTATACCTGTGTTTAAATTTATTTTGAACACGGTGGAAAAGGTTTGATGTAGTGTCATGAACTTTTGCTAGTTACTCCATTTTTACATGTTGTGTTGTAGTCGATTTATTTCAGTCAAGGTTATAATATTTTTTCTTTGAGGATTATTAGTGTAAACTGTGTAGAAAATGTTAGATTTAATTTAAGCAATATCGCTGTTACGAAAATGTTGTGTATCGCTTTTTTGAAATTGTAATTCAAATCTATTATTCCGGCTGAAGGACTCAGTATCCATGGTCAAGAAATAAATTAAAAAAAAAAAAAATCCAGCTGAGAGCCAATTTGGCATCAATTTGGAGCCAATATAGTTATGAAATAAATGAAAAAAAAAAAACCAAACCAGCTGACAGCTGACGGACGTTAATTTGACGTGTAGCTGTTACGTTTTCAATTCAGTAATCAATACAGAAAAATATAAGCTACACACCTGACCGGTATTACATTATAAACGAAATTTACTGTATTAACAAGCAAAATACTTAGATGTAGTAAGTGAGAATAATACCAACAATGTTTAAGTCCCACGAAGGCGAAATTTTATTGAGGGAAAAGTACGGTTCATCAGCTAAGGAAAGGCTTTACGTCAAGCCACCTGGTTCGTAATCAATGTAATCTGAAAACTGTAAACAAACAACAATATGACTGAACTTTTAACACTGTAAAACCTCCTGGTTTCATAGGGCATTCATTCTCGAAAGGTGTAGATCGATAATTTTAATATCTGCAAGAAATACCAACGGCGTCTTATATATTTCAGCTTGTGATGCATATGGTTGGTTTATCAACCTTTCAAGGAAACTATAGCAAAATAGTTCTGTAGGTATTGCAAACTAAATGTTAGGAACATTGAATGTCATTTCATTTCACTCTTTATTATAAATTCTTTCCAAATTATATATATTTTAAAAGAAATAATTTCTCAGTGAAGTCAATTATATTTGTCATTACGCCTATTTCTTGAAGGAGCAATGGTAGAAATAACTTATTTGCAATATTACTGTTAATTATTTCAACAACTACAAAGTGCCTGCAACTTCATACCTTTAAGTGAAAAAAGTTTAACCTTTCGCTCAAGGGTGAAGCAATACGCTGTGCCAGTGTCACTGACGCCACATGGGTATAGAATTATTTCCAACTCTCGGTTGTTCTCAATAGGTTTAATTAAAAAAACGTTGACGGCCAGAGCGGTCATTGCCGTGACAGTCACAATTTTCCGTTGATGGCTGTGGCCGTCTGTGGCGGTCAAAGGGTTAATGTCTTCTTTTTGATTAGCCATAGCCAGATACAAAGAATTCTAAATTTTAACTGGGGTCATAATCCACCTCAAATACAAAATATGTACAGTCAAGGAATTTAATTTCCTACCCTTTTCATTGAAATGTTGTTAAGTGTTGTTATTTCAGTAATAGTATTTAAATGTCAATACGTATTATTTGTCACTGCATATTAAAGATAACCTCTTTGCGAAGTCATTTGCTCATCTAATTACGAATACGTGTCAGTTGGTGTCAGTGTCAATCGAGAACATTTTAAAATAATTCTGAATCCAGACTCCGGAAAGTCTACCACAAACGTCGATAATCTAAATTTCGTTATCTGCGTTCCTTTCATTCGAATATTGCAAGAGCGAGAAAGATGGACTTTCTTCAAATTTCGATTCCGCGGTTGTCGACCTTTTTTGATAGTGCCTTGACGTTCCAAATTTCAGTTCACCATGTCAACGTTGTTAATCTGTTACCTAGTTACTGACACAAAACAATGCGTGTGATATGTCAAAGTAACGTCGTAGTCTAGCTAGCTCTTATGATGACAGTATGCTATACGATATTGGACCTTAGGTGGGTTGGAAATTAAATTCCTTGACTGTACCATTGAAATAGTTCTCATAAATTTATGTACAGCTTGCGCCAACTATCAGTATTATTAAACTGCAATTAGAATACGATAGAGCACATATATCGTTTAAATATGATTGATGAATGTTTGAATTAATACGAAAAAGTTCTAAAGCTTGGGAAAAAAACATAAATTATATTACCTACTTAAATAAAATGGAAATAATGTAATCATTATTTGGAAAATAATGGCAGATTTGTGAAATACTGTTGAGTTTAATATTTTTTTACTAAACAAATGACACAACATTTACCAAGAATAGGTAGAATTGTAATATGTAGTGAATGATGTGTGTTGAAGCTTACGTTATAAATATTTTATCTATATGTGTCTGCACTTAAACTAAGAAGATATTATAGATTGACTTATAATAATATTTATTCATTGTACATACTTTTGTGCTAATTGTACTTCGGAATTGTATCCTAATCGCGCTTTGATAATAAGTCTAGCAGAAACAAAATGTAGAGAGAATTGGCACACTGCTAAATGTACAATACCTTATATTTTTCTCCTGTCACTGCTTAGTTGCCGCGAGCTATACATAAATAAAACGAAATATTTAGACCAATTCTGGTGTATTTTGTATCTTGGAAAAGATGACATAATTAATTAGCTATACTTACCTATGTATGTATTGACAAGTGGCGTGGCGTCCAAAGAACTCGACTACCGGCTTGCCTAATATCAGGCATTTGATCACCTTATTCTACTGCTATTAAGGAAAATCTATGCCAAATCTGCACCGGCTTGCCTAAGGATATCTTTTACGCCACGCCACTGGTATTGACAGATAAATATTTGAATAATAAGAAATCAAATAATAATGTATCTTTTCAGATCAAGAAAATATTGTGATATTAGAAGAAAGGTGGCTAAGTGACATAACTAACTGGTTTACCAAAATATTCTTACCCCAAGGCTACCCGGACAGTGTTAGCAAGGATTACTTACCATACCAAGTTTGGGACACAGCACAAGCATTTTGCAGTACAATTACAGGTAACTTTATTAACCTTTTTGATGCTACTTCAAACATAAAAGTTGCAATCAGATGGCATGTCATAACAATTGAACTTTACACTGGTGCATGTACAGATGATGTGTGTATTAGAGAATGCAATCTCGAACCGACATCGGCGATACAAGGTCTCAGCCAAAAAATCTGATTCGAGATTGGTTGTTTCGAGATCTCGACCGTCAAACATTCGAGATCGAGATTAAATCTCGACGATATCGAGATTTGACAAAGTTATTTAAAAATGAGTTATTTTTAACAAAATGCCTAAGAATTCAGCATATACTGTTAACCTCGTTCTTCAGATAGTTTCTGAGGTGTAAGTATTGAACAAATAAGAAGCACCTCTTAACTGTATTCACTTTATTAGACACTTTAAATCTTATAGTAATCGGACATAACTTCTGCTTAACTAGAGAATGACGACAGAATAGGTCGTTCGAGCCTGATGCCGAGTTTTATATAGCCTTTTTCCCGCCATCTGACTACCCCAACCAGTGCTGGCCGCAGCTTGTACCTGATTGGTCCAAATGCAACTCGCACCTGATTGGTCCAAATTCAAACTGACAGTATTGCCAACTTAAGAAATGCGTTACAATCGGCCATCCGACTCGAAACGAGTCCTCTCGTTTTGTAGTAGGTAGTTACAATTCATCGATAAGTATATACCTATATTGACTATTCAAAATAAATAACAAACAAAAATTGTACGTATAGACTTAACTTAATGTATAGGTAAGTATTTACATTACATGCCCCTTTATAGGGTTTCATTAAGTTCTGTGAGAGTAAAGTGTAAACATACAAATCAGTCTTATGTAATGGATCTTACCAAGCCTGCCTTTCAATTTATTTTTAACTACACTACATTGATTGCTTGACTTACAATTGAATAGAAATAATTAATCTACATCAGTATTACATTACATTCAGTTCACTATATATGCCAATCTAAAATATTCATATTCTAAAATATTTATATTTATAGTTAAATCATATCAATGATAATAATTTTATACTACGGCTAAGATGCTATAGGTGAGTCGATACCTATAACACTCCCCTAAGATGCTACAGGCGTATACCCATAACATACCACTAGGATGCCATAGGATTATACCCATAACACTCAGACACGTCTCCGTGCTTCAAGACATGAACTCACATGTGAACATGCGAGTCACGTACAGACATAATTATCACAAATCATGCTCCAATCAGAATTTGAACCAACATCTGTATCTGTAAAATATATTATGATAATTAATTATTGAAACGATTAATTAACCAAACTATGCCAGCAGTCCTGAACAGTGTCCATGCCTATCCTTCTGAGGATTCACCTTCACTCGATGCGTCATCAGTTGGATCGTTATCAAAACTCAACCAAGGGAATATTTTATCAATGGAAACAATTGCTTCGTAACGCCTTCCCTTTTTGGTTACGGGCGTATCCTCAATCACAAAGCGATCATTGGGCAATACCTTTTTTATCCGATATGGTCCTTGACATTTGGATTCGAGCTTTTTTGACTGCCCAGTGCCTCCAACTATGGCCCTAATCACCCTAACCAAGTCACCTTCCTTGTACAGTGTACAATTCTTCCTACGTCTGTCAAACCTCTCCTTGCTACGCTCCTGGTCCCTATCAATTAAACTTTTAGCCTCTTTCCTAATTTCGTCTAAACTCTTATCTACCTTGCCACCTCCCACATCATCTATCACATTATTCATAACGCCCTGCGATGGATTCGTAATTTTCCTGCCAAATAACAGTTCACTAGGAGTTCTTTTTGTTACCTCATGAACAGTCGAATTAATACTCAACTGCACATCCTCAACATAGTCATCCCATTTATCAGGACTCTTTCCATGGGACATGGTACTTAGAGCAGAAAGAATAGTGCGGTTGTACCGCTCGACCTGACCGTTAGCACGAGGTGTAGCGACCGCGTTTAAAACGTGCTTGATCCCCGAAGATTGAATGAAATTTTTAAATTTCTTACTGGTGAAACTTGTTCCTCTATCGGTGATCAGTCGCGTGGGTGTTCCAAAATAACTGAAAAAACTTTTAAATACTTTTATACTCGCTTTAGACTTCGTGCTACGGACAGGCGTTATGTTAACATATTTGGTAAAAGAGTCTACGATTACCAACAAGTATGAGTTTTTACGCTTGCTGCGCACAAAAGGCCCCAAATGATCAGCGTGTACAGTATGAAATGGGACCTCCACTTTAGGCAAGGGGTGTAGTACACCCTCTTTGGCCCCTGAAGGAATTTTGTGATAGGCACACTCCAAACACGCAGACACATACTTCTTGGTAAACCGTCGCATCTTTGGGAACCAGTAATAAGATTGCAGCCGTTGCAACGTTTTATCAAAGCCAAAATGACCGGAGTCGTCGTGGTTGGATTTTAATAACTGCCAACGGACACCTCTAGGAACGACCCATCGTAGTGTGTTTTCATCAATAATGCGGAAAACTCTGCCATTCTTTAATTTATATTCTTTGTGAATATTTGCAATTTTGGCTGTTGATGGGTCTTCCAAAACATCTCTTATCAATTTTATTTCAGGGTCTCCCGACTGGACTGTTGTTATCCAATTTTCCAAATTAACAGTTGAGTCATCTAGGCTGACCGCTAAAATATCTAACGTATGTGGCCTCTCCTCTTCCTCTAAAACGGGACCTCTGCTCAGTGCATCAACATGAGCCATCTTTTCTCCTGCTCGGTATTCAATTTCACAATCGTACTCCAGGAATTGTATCCACCATCTTGAAATGCGTGGAACAAGATCTCGCTTGGTAAATGTCGAACGTAAAGCATTACAATCCGTGACTATTGTGAATTTGATACCGAGCAAATAGGTGCGGAACTTGTTTAGTGAGCTTACTACCGCAAGGGTCTCGAGTTCGAAGGAGTGCAGCTTTTGTTCGTCAACTGTAGTTTGTCTACTGTAATAAGCCACACACCTCCAGGGGTTTGTACCAGTACGCTGTAGTAAGATACCGGCTAACCCCATTTTACTAGCATCTGTATGGAGTTGGGTCTCTGCAGTGTGATCATAGAGTGCAAGTATTGGCCTTTCGGTAAGGTGACGTTTCAGTGTCTCAAATGCGGTATTCTCATCACTCGTCCATTGCCAAGCGACGTTTTTCCTCAAAAGATGCGTCAATGGTCGTGCTATTACTGCAAAATTCTTGACAAATCTTCTGAAGAAACTTGCGAGGCCTAAGAACCTACGTACGTCATGTTGATTCGCGGGGGTGGGGAATATTGAAACCGCCTGGACCTTTTGTATACCTGGCTTAACTCCCTCTTTACTGATCTCAAAACCCAAGAACTCCACTGTTGTTTTAAAAAAAGAACACTTTTCAATTTTCAGAGTTAGACCACTTTTTCGTAACAAACCTAATACCTCTTGCAGACGAGCCAGGCCCTCATCGAATGACGCCGCAGGTATCAATATGTCGTCCATGTAAATAATTACATACTTGACGGTTGCGAGAACCTTATGTATCGTTCTCTGAAATACTGCGGGTGCATTCGCCAATCCAAAGGGCACCCGATTGTACTCGTATTGCCCTTCAGGAGTAACGAACGCAGTCTTCTCCTTGGACTCCTCTGCAATCGGTATTTGGTGATAACCCGACGCGAGGTCAAGTGTTGTGAACACGGTCTGACCTGACAATTGATCAAGCAAGTCCTCTATTCGAGGCAGGGGGTAATGATCTCTTTTAGTCTTTTTATTGAGAGCGCGATAGTCCACACAGAGTCGCTTTCCGCCGGTTTTCTTATCCACTAACACAATTGGACTAGCGTACGGCGACACAGATTCGCGAACTATCCCGTTCTCAATCATTTCGTCTATCATGCCCTTAACGAGTTGCCGTTCTGAATGTGACATCCTATAGGGTCGGTAAACCACCGGGTCAGAGTCTTTCAACTGTATAACCATTTCTGCTTCAGTGGTGTAACCTAAATCATGCATCCCGGTCGAAAAGCAATCTGGATATTTATCTAACAGATCCTTCATTTTTTGTATCTCATCAAAAGAAAGATTCTCACCGTAACGTAACGATTCTTTGTCAAGGGCAGCATGACCTTGTACAGTTGTCACATTCAGAACTTGTTTTCCCACACCTAAATATTTAGCCCGAGTAATCAGTGAATCCTTGGTCAGAGTTATTGGTTTCGTGCCTAAGTTTTGCATTAATAATAGACATGTACCTTGATGAATTTCATATTCACCAGGTAGAAGGTAATATTCGTTGCCCATGCTTCCTCTCACCGAACCACCAACGTACACACTTCCACTAAATAGTTTATCTGTGTTAACTCTGACAGCTTTCATTGCGCTCACATCAATAATTACATCGTTCACGAGCCTTAATGGTATTTTAGTGTTGTTACATAAATCAACTTTTTCAAATTTCAAATCCGTGGCAGTTTTAACAATGTGTACGCTTGGTCGCTCGGTAAAAGTGTGCCCCAAAAGTACCGGATTGTTTATCAACTGGTCATCTATAACGAGGACGTCGACATCCTTCTCAACTACACCATGGACATCAATTGTAACCTGAGCCTTGCCTAATGGAGTATACGGCACATTCCCTAAGCCTCGTAATAATGGACCGTCAACAACCAACCACTGTATGCCGAGTTTTTGAGCATCTGTTTTTCGAATGAGTGTAGCCTCACTACCTAAATCTACCTGACATGTTACAGGTCTCTCATTGATTTTAATCCCTATTCTGTACTTGCAAGTAGAATCATCATCAAACGAATCATGCAATTGGCCCTTTACATGCGTTGTTACTGGCATACAACCTCCTCGGGTTTCGTCCAAGGATACTCTTAAAATACTTTTCTCCTTAGATTCAGGCTTTGTATTCTTTTTAGGGCACTCTGAAATCGCATGACCAATTTGATGACAATACGAGCACTTGATTATGGGCTGTGGACATCTAGAAGATGTGTGTCCCTTTTCTTTACAATTAAAACAAGTTATATTTTCCGAATTTGGGCGTGATTTAAACTGATGAGTTTGGTTGGATGGATGGGTTGAAGATTCATTTGTTTTGTTAGTCTGTTTGTACGTCGTCTGCGTGACAGTGGGTTTTTTATCTCTCCTTGAGTCTTACGTTATTGTCTCTTGTTTGGACCTTTACAGTCTTGAAAAATTGTAAAACCTGTTCTGGCTTCTCAAAACTGGCAGCCTGGGCACCTACCCTAACCCCCCTGTCATCTACCCCGTGTACTATACAATCGATTGCATCCTTGCCGAAAATTTTGCAGCGATTCAATAGGTTTATTTTGGAAAAGTAATATAATTCGAGGGATTCCCCGAATCTTGCTCTCTTGTTCAACATTTCAGTAAGAAGCTCTGCATAATTTTCTGTAGCAGGAAAGGATGCCGTCAGCAACTCTTTCCATTCAGGCCAAGTTCTTTTAAGAGATGGTAAGCCCTGGTACCAAAGCTTAGCGTGTCCGGTTAGCTTAGGCAACGCGTAATGGATAGTTTGCCTATCATTCCAGGCATATATATCAGAGCACTCGTCTACTTTATTCAACCAAACAGTGATCGGTTGCTCCTTAGACATGGGGTCAAATTCTGGTACAACATTGTTCAGGACAGCGGGGAAACTATCACGTTCACCAGGTTGTCTTTTAATTACTTTCAAAAACTCTTCAAAGAAAACAGATGTTGATTCATACCTGGGCCTCTCGGCATCCCTGTAGTCCCGCTGAGGACTCCGTCTCCGGTCGCGGAGCTCAGATTCTCTACGTCGCTCACGTTCCTGAAGTTCTTGACGTTCGCGCTCCCGTTTTAGCTGGCTTTCGAGGACTCGAAGACGCTGCCTCTCCAGCTCCAGTTCAGCTCGTAAACTCTGATTGCATCTGCTGCTGCGGCTACGAGTACGACTTCGCTTCTGACTATGTCTGTGGCTACGTGAGCCATTACAACCACGGCTGCCAGAGCGACTTCGTTCACGGGCTCGGTCTGGAGTAGTTAGAATCCTTCGAGTCATAGTCATCCTCTGGACAACAGGACTCTTTGGAGGTGTTTGGCTCTGTGGAGGTCTTTCCTCATCGTCAACGTCCATTTTTTTTTAATTGAATCGTTTGTGGGCTATTGGTATTCAATCCCGGTTCTGAAGTTGTTAACCTCGTTCTTCAGATAGTTTCTGAGGTGTAAGTATTGAACAAATAAGAAGCACCTCTTAACTGTATTCACTTTATTAGACACTTTAAATCTTATAGTAATCGGACATAACTTCTGCTTAACTAGAGAATGACGACAGAATAGGTCGTTCGAGCCTGATGCCGAGTTTTATATAGCCTTTTTCCTGCCATCTGACTACCCCAACCAGTGCTGGCCGCAGCTTGTACCTGATTGGTCCAAATGCAACTCGCACCTGATTGGTGCAAATTCAAACTGACAGTATTGCCAACTTAAGAAATGCGTTACAATACTAACTATTTTTGTCAAGTACTCAAACGAATTACAAAAAAATGTAGGGTTAGCGAACAAAAATTATACTAATAATGTTGGGTAAGCTACATCCGAACGATTTTTTCGCAGAGATAGCGCCACTGCGCTCATATCGTCAGTGAAAACCGGCCGCGCAATGTAGCACCACGTAGCACTGCCCGAATAACACGAATATAGCCTCAAAACATTAATCAAAACAAATTCATTCATACACATCGATCTCTCAATCTCATTCGAGATCTCGAAAATAATAACCGAGATCTCGATCGAGATTTCCTGCTGTCGAGATTGAATCTCGAAAATTTGCTCGAGACCTCGCGAGATCGAGATTGCATTCCGTAGTATGCATGGATGCACAGCTGGTGACAGGTGGGTTGTTGACCACGAAGCATGGTCATTCAGCCCAGCTGGTGCCTGTAAGTCTATATTACTCCACACTATTTGACACTTTTAGGAGTTGTTGGCATGGTAGGCACAACATCACACAACAACTTTTAGCCACTTAGCCTTTGGCTGTATTACCTTAATTTAAAACAATTGGTTTTATGTTACTGATTTACTTGATCTCCATGAAATCCCTAACTATGTGCAATAAGTTTTTATATCATCGAATACTAATTTTGCAGGGATTCTTGCAACTCAAGAGGTCCTGCGAGGAGTGGGGGTCGGAGATACCAATGCCACCCCCCTTGCTGCTACCATTACTTGGGTGCTCAAGGATGGCTGTGGTCACGTTGGAAGAATACTTTTTGCTTTTAGTCATGGGTAAATAATTGAAGATATTATTGATATAGTATTCTTATAGGGTATATCTGGAAGTCAGCAGGCAAATTGTGGATCATACTCGTACTAATACAGGACTTGGAAAAGTGGCGTGTAAGTGTAGAGGCCTTTACTCAACTGTGACGGGATGTGGGCTGAAATGATGATGATGATGGTAGGGTAAATCTCCAACAACTGGTCACTTTGCAAAAATATGTCAAAACTAATAGTATGCTGTTGATTATGTAATATAAGTAAATCATTAAATTTGGAGCGCTCAGCTCATCTTAATCATAGAAGTCAGGGTATGAAAAGGCTCGTCCCTTTTCGTCTCTACGAGTAAGTCATTGACATAGAGTCGAAAAGTGACGAACCTTTTCATTAAAGCTGGATTTACACTAGGGGCCAGTTGTGGCGTAAGCGGGGACGCAGTGTCCGGGGGGGGGGGGGGGGGGGGCGAAAAATAAAAAAGTAGACCTTTCCACCCCGGGTACCCGACTGGCTTACGCCGCCACTGCTAGGTACTAGTGCCCAAGTTAGCAAAATTCAGGTATTAAGCTTTTTATTATCCATTTTGTGTAGAGTATGATGGGGCGGCATTTTTTATGGTACCCAGAGCGGCAATCCGGCCAAACTTTTCGATCTCTAACTATACCAGCAAGCAGACACGCCACCTGATAGAAAATGGTCATCATCGCCTATGCTCATACGCAACACCAGTGTGTGCCTAGTGCCTATATGCTGCTGTCATTTGAGAACCATGTTTTCTTGCTTTTTGAAGTCCCCCTTTCTTACAGAACTTACCTTGATGCATATAGCAAGAAATGGAGGCTGTATGCAGATACGCTAAATGATGCAGCGATGTGCATTGAAATCGCGTTGCCATTGTTCAGGAACTACACCACATTCGCACTGTGTGTCAGTACCGTGATGAAAGCTATTGTGGGTGTTGCAGGTGAGGATATCTAAGTGACGTGTGTTTACTAATATAACAAAGCATCAGCACCAGCATTGCGAATAACATTTAACTAGGAAAATAATGGTTAGTAACATTTTTAGGGCTCCGTGCCCAAAGGGTGCAAACGGAAGCCTATTACTAAACCTCCACTGTCTTTCCGCCTGTCACAGGGCTCTATCTTTTAAGCCATAATAGTTAGAAGCTTGAAATTTTCACAGAATGTGTATTTTTCCTGCCGCTATAACAACAAATAATAAAAACAAAATAAAAGGGAAAGAAAAGTGGGATCCCCATACAAGAAACGTGTTTCTGACGGTCAGCCACAGGGCTCTATCTTTTGAACCGTAATAGATAGAGACTTGAAATTTTCACAGAGTATATATGTATCATGTATTTTCAATTTCACTTTAAGACCAAATAATTAAAAAAAAAAACGAAATCAAGAATGAAAGGGCACCCCCCTTACAAACAACGTATTTTTTTTGGCGTTTTTTGCTTGATTTTAGTAATGGTAATAGGTAGATGCTTGATATATTCACAGATTCACAGAGTATGTATTTCTATTGCCGCCGTAACAACAAATAATAAAAATAAAATACAGTTAAAAATAAAACGGGGTCCAAGGATACAAGAAACATTTTTAACTGGCGCGTTTTTGCTCGTCGGTGGTACAGAACCCATTGTGTGCGAGTCCGACTCGCACTTGGCCGATTTTTTATAAGGCACTATAAATTGCGTTTTGGTAGGCGGCGGATCCAAGCTTTTAACGGTTTTATTTTTTACAACAATGTCGTTGTAACAAAACTTTCGCTCAATTTTCACGCAAACACTTGACAATCTTGAAAACTTAATGCCGACCGTTAAAATACAGATTTTCAACTTCACGCTAAATAATACAATACAAATGTGCTTTATTGCACACCATATTAAAAGAGGTACATTACATATATTTTTATATATATATTTTTTTTTTTTGGAAAATAAATTACATTGTATTTGTAGTAATCATTGTTCGGAACGGGCTGGCGTCAGGCGTTAGGGAATCTGGCTCCGTGCCTTTCTGTCGCCTCACACCGGGACTTTCCTGGAGCCCGGCACCCTCCGCCTGGCAACGTGCCTGCGGCTCGGAGTCAAAATATGCGCTCCACACCGGTGCCCCTGCGGTAGCGAAGTCGACCAGCTGGGACACCACGGGCTTTCATGCCAGAAAAGCGCCGGCCGCTTTTCCAGACACGCCGCACTGAACGATATAATCCGCAGGTCTCTTGCCACAGTCAACGTGCCAGCCCTCCTCGAGCCGACTGGCATTGCCAGAGATGATGGCAAGAGACCTGACGGGATGTCCCTGATTCCGTGGACGCTGGGCAGGGTGCTGGTTTGGGACGCCACCTGCGTAGACACATTAGCACCCTCCCACCTCCACGGAACCAGTATCCAAGGAGGTGCGGCGGCAAAAGCGGCCGAAAAACTTAAAACCAACAAATACAGGGGTCTCGGCCCCGAATACATGTTCATGCCATTCGGCGTCGAGACCCCGTGGGGTCCCTGCGCGCACACGCTCTTCAAGGACATATCCAAAAGGCTGGTCGACTGCACTGGTGACCGAAGGGCTGGCAGCTTCCTCGCACAGCGTATAGGCATCGCTATACAGCGAGGAAACGCTGCCAGCATATTCGGCACCATGCCAAGGGGGCCCAATTTCTTTGATATTTTGTAATATACACTTTAGCCATATTTAATTAAAAGGCTAGGTGCATAATTACGGTCCATAGATTTTATGAATTAAGCGGTAACTTTTTTATATTAAGCAGTTATATAATTTGTCAAATTACTTTTAGCCAATTAGTAGATTTCAATTACCTATTTGATTAAGTAGGTGAAATTCATTTTTAAGGTGGTGCTACTCGGGCGGCAATGACGCAACACCACGCATTAAGAGGCAACATGGCTGACGTTGCAGCCAAAGACTCGGCTCAAGAAACTGCGGTGAACCTCGTTGCTTCCCTTACAGCGCTACTAATAATAGCTTTATTTGGGTATTGATGATATTTCTATGTTGATATCGCTATACATCGTGTTTTTATTGATTTCCGTTAACTTCGAGGGTACATTCTTCAGATCTCATTAAGTTAATTTCTCCAAGAAACTAATGTAACTCATGCCGTTTTTAAAATATTCATAATCTTAATTTAATCACAAACCAGTATAAATGAGCTGTCATAATTCCAACATTGCCATAGTTGACCATTAACTTTTGACTAACTCAAAAGTGTCTTTTAAAATGGTTATCAACTCGGTATTAATTTATTTTGTATGAAAAGTAAAAAAAACTTGTTTCGAATTTAACACAAAGCAATATACCAGGTAGCTTCTGTTGACCTACGAAGCAACGTGTCGAATTTAACGGAAATAAAAAAAAACGGTGTATATTTGTGGTTTTTCATTTGTCAAAAAATAAGGAGCAATCATTATAAAATATGAGAGACACCAATCATGTCGCCACTGGCATTTATTCTGAACTAGCATTTACTCGCGGTTTCGCCCGTGTTTTTCTCGTTAGGAACTCTTTACCGGGATTTAAAGTATCCTTTGTTTTAATCCAGAACTTGGTCTACTTTCATGCCAAATTTCAGCTTGATCCATCCAGTTGTTACCCCATTATTTAGTAACAAACATCCAAATATCCAAACATCTTCAGAAATTTTCACATTTATAATATTGTGATGTGATAGTGACTGCCATGCCAAAAACAATGCACATGGAAAATTGCTGCACAGGACTTAAGGGGATTCGAGTGGGTCGGTTTTAAATACAAACATAAATAGGGTCATTATTTGCTTCCATGGTATTTATTATGATTAAAATGTGTTTCATTTTATAACTTGATACATTTTCTGTGCGCGAAATGACATGAGTCTCACCAGAATTAACGCGCAATTGTGCCTTAATCATGAAAACTCAAAAAGTCAAAAACCATGAGAACTCTCAAAAACTGAAACAAATATATCATTTTAGAAAAAAAACGTTCAGTTTCAAATTAAGCTAGTAGATGACGCTGACCTTCAAGGCCCAATTGCACGTTAATTATGTTTTTGAGACTTCTCATGTCATGAACAAAATGTATCAAGCTATAAAATAAATCACATGTTAAACATAATTGATGCCATGAAAGCAAACGATGACCCTCTTTACGTTTGTATGGAAAACTAACCGACTCGAATCACCTTAACTGTACTATACAGTACATTACTCTTTATTGCACACCAGATGTTTGTTTGCTATGTTATTATTATGGTGATATTTCGGTTACTCAACTAAACCATTAAATCCCGAGCTTTGACCTGCAGGAAATTGATAGTATTCCTAGCGAAGTAGGGACTAGTTACTGGATTACGGTTTTTCGGTTGACCAGTTATTAACAACTAGTGGACCTGCCCGCAACTTCGTACCTATCCTATGTGTTAACCGGGTTCATAACCTACCTGCGTACCAAATTTCATGGAAATCGGTTCGGTAGTGTAGAACAAACATGAAATTTCTACAATTGTATTAAATGTACAGATTTACATTATACCTCTACATACTTTAGTCAAACAATAGGGAATATGCATGATATTTTTTATTTACTTTAATACAAGCTCATTTTTATAAGAAACAGTAAGAAAAAAAGATTTATCGAATAACTATAAAAATAACCAATCTTATAAGACAACAAAGATTTATCTCTATCTCTTTCTAGCAAAACAGAATATAGTATGGAGATTGTATGGCGAACGTGTACTATGACGTCATAGCCCATATCGAATCTCTCTGTCTAATCGCTGTCTGATTAATGCATTAAAATGTTTATATCTTCCGTATTTCTCGGTCGATTTTAATTTTATTTTGACCTTATGTCATCTTATTTAGGGTATTTTCATATTTTGTTAAGAAATGTGTTAAAAAAAAATCATGCATTCCCTATTTTTCAGAAACTCTCTCATCATATTCATTGTGATGATGATCCTTCATATAACATTCAATTATTTTGCGGTTCGAGCCGTATGTTTGAAAACATTGAATGAGCCGAGATTTTTGCAAGTTATCGAAATGTATTTGAAGAAAGAAGTACTAGCGACTCCGTGCGAGATTAATCAGAATGAACCAATCATATTTTACCAATTGGGACCAAATTTATTAGGTAAGTAATCGGTTATATTTATTTCTCTTCTTAAGTGTGTGTGTTTACACCAGGGATGTGCGACGATGCGTAGCGTGGGATGTGTTTCTCATGAACCAATAGAAACAGCTCAGCAGAGCGAGGATACGTAAATGAAGTGTTTCTATTGGTTCATGAAAAACACACCCTCGCTACGCATCCTCGCACATCCCTGGTGGAAACCCAGCCTAATTACGTCGACCGTAGGCTGAATTACGGTAAAGGACAGGCAAAACAATGTCCCTTACGCTAATTTAGCCTACGGTCGACGATTACGTTACTAAGGTGCGGTCAGTCCGCTGCTCAAAATGCGCTGATGCACCGTAAACGCAGCGACGTGACTCATGCGAGTCGTGCGTTACTTTTTTGACGCGCACCCTCCATACCGGTGCTTAAAATACGCAGTATTCGTGTACTATCCATGCGTATTTTTTAAGCAAACAGCAACAGCACCAAACAATGACACATAAGTCACGTTACTGCATTTACGGTGCATCAACGTATTGAGTAGCGGTTTGACCGCATCTACCATGCTTATCAAAAGCAGCCAGTAGAAAAAACAGCTTAAAAAAATATATTTTACTCTCTTTTGCAATATCTTTTCTACGCTTGCATAACTTATTTTTGTTTCACAGATTTGAAAATAGCAGGATTTCAAATTAAATTAGGGGGATCACTAAAAGAGTTTTTGCGCCTCAATCCGAAAGGCGCATATTTCAAAGGTCTAACCGAGGTTTACGAGGACCGCGAATACGTCCTTGTGCCAGACGTGTCTAACAGAAAAATGCTAGTGATAGTGAAGGATTCGGCAACGCCGGACGATATTCTGTGCGCGTACTTCCACGCTGTGCTCCTGTCCATAGTGACGTGCGCTATAAACGACTACAACTTGGTGAGCACTACTATTTTACTGCGTTGTATTTCAGAATCCAGTCGAATATTTAGGGTATTAACAGCAGTTACAAATGGCAATAGACAATAAAAATACGAGAACGCATTTTGTGTACCTAATTGTGTATTTGTTCTTCTACAATAGTCCTATTTCTAATTCAAGACCAATGGGGGTTGCCACTACAAAACCGTAAGTGTACAATAGTATTTATCTAATTATGAAAATACTACACTGGTATTGTTAGTATATTAGTAGTTTTTAACTTTCAATTTAAATAAACTGTCTCTTGTCGTTTAGTGCTGCCACCTATAGTTCGTGTCATTCCCTATAAGCTGCGGGAGTGGCGCCCGCTCGCTACTTGTGGACACGTTTAGTGGCCGCCACTAGTGACTCAATGTACGGCCGCTCTTAGCCACTTGTGGCCGCGTTTAGTGCCCGCCACTAGTGATCCAAATGTGTACTCTAATACATAGTTTATGCCACACCTGGCCATAAAGTGGCTTTTTCCGCACGCTGCGCGTACGGAAAAACCCGCTCTCTGGCCAAGTGCAGACATAAAATGATGTACACAACACGGGAGGTAATAAAAAAAGCCCTCGATCGCATATTTACGTCCCTCGCTTGCAGCTCGGGCTGCAAACTTCTACGATCTCGGCCTTTCTTTGTATTACCACCCTAGTTGTGTAATGTACTATTTCAACACACTTGCTCATAAAGTCGCTCTTATTTGGTGGTTCTTATGCGCGGAACGCAGCTTATTACGCACAAGTGCTTTTTACTTTACATTACCGCACAAGTGCTGTAATTACCAGCAATTGACCAATGAGAGCACGTCGTCGTGGGACTCGGCGTGCGGATATATAGCGTCCGCACTACACCGACGCGACGAGGTGACGATAGACGAGGATAGATAAACCACTAAATAAATATGTACAAAACAGAAATTCTAAATAAGTATTTTTTTTATTCGCAAGTGTGTTGAAAAACGTCGTATGACACTCGCGGGCATTGTTTATTACAGTCTCGGCTATACAGCCCTCGCCTGAGGGCTCGGGCTATGCAACACAGCTCGACTTTGACAATGATCAACTTCGCCCACTCGTATCATAATGTACTATTTCGTGCAGCCGATATACCAGAACCAGTCGCACCTCCGGCCGTTCGCGCAAGTGTGCCAGACGATCCAGGCGTCGGAGTGGAGCCGGGAGCCCGTCGCCGCGGCCGGCATCAGCCGGTTCGCGTACGCGCCGTCCGTCGAGCTCCAACGATACGTCGACAAGATCGTCAACAAGGAGTGGTACCGGATGAGAGCCGGCATGCGACAGACAGGTAATACTACATTACACAACTAGGGTGGTAAAATAAAGAAAACCCGAAATCGCAGATGTTTGCAGCCCGAGCTGCAAGGGTCGTAAATATGCGACCGAGGGCTTTCTTTATTACCTCCCGTGTTGTGTACATAATTTTATGTCTACTCTTGGCCAGAAAGCCACTTTATGGCTAGGTGTGGCATAATAGTACAGTGTGCATTAAGGGCAATATGAAGGGGATTACTTACGAGACTATTGGAAGCCCGATGCTGAAAGCGGAGATTTAAAATTTTCATGGAATGTGTATTTCTATTACCGGTACCCATACAAGAAACGTGTTTTTTTTGGCGTTTTATGCTCGTCGGTGATACGGAACTCTTCGTGTGCGAATCCGACTCGCACTTGGACGGTTATTTATTTTATGCCACACCTGACCATAAAGTGGCTTTTTCCACACGCTGCGCGTACGGAAAAAGCCGCTTTCTGGCCAAGTGTAGACATAAAATGATGTACACAACACGGGAGGTAATAAAGAAAGCCCTCGATCGCATATTTACGTCCCTCGCTTGCAGCTCGGGCCGCAAACTTCTGCGATCTCGGCCTTTCTTTATATTACCACCCTAGTTGTGTAATGTACTATAATTTGCATATACAGGGTGGAAAAAATCTATTGGCACTGGAGGGGAACTAACTACCTTAAATCCTTTAGTTAGGTAGCTTATTTTACTGAAAAGAAACATTCCATTATTAAAAAAAAAAACAAAACTGCATTAAACGATTTTCTAAAATTCGTTTGTCTCACCCGGGAATCACACCAGCTAAAAATTCAAAAAATAAGTACTCACTATTTTATTCTACTAAACGATAGGACTATTCTAATAAACATTTATACATTATCTCTCTAAGAAACATTTGGTCTTCTAAGTAAAAAAGATCGTGAAATCTATCATTAATTTTAATATCCCATCAATTCCAATACAAATGCCAAGAAAATTTTAAAAATCTATGAATGCAGTTTTGTTTCTTTATAAAAATAAAGGAATGTTTCCTTTCAGTCCAATGAGCTAACTAAAGGATCTAAAGTAGTTCCCCAACAGGGCCCATAGATTTTTTCCACTCTGTATATTCCTTAAATTGTAATTTATGTCGGAATGAGAACCATATTTAGCCCGTTTGTTTCGAGCGCCGTTTTGACCATAGGTATTACAAAGCGTTCGTACCCGTCGAATTCCTAGAACACCACATCTTCAAATTACCAGATTCTCGATTTATCAATTATCATATTCCCCGTATACCAGATTTCCAAAATAATAAATTTTACTAAATTATCTAGTGATATTAATTTTATAATCTAGTGATTCTAGTGTAACGGGGATGTGGTAAGATAGGAATCTGATTAATCAGGAATATGATACTTTAAAAATGTGGTATTCTGGAAATACGGTCTTTTGGGCACTAGAGTTACAAAGAAATTACTACCGTCGATCTCTGTAACCCGACAGGGAAACCTCACCGACGAAATCACAACCGACCAACAACCCGCCTAGCGGGTGCTCGATTTGCTCAGATGCCGGCCGTTTTTTTCGTACCGCATTATTGGCCTCACAAACCCGCCTTGCGGGCTCTATCGGTTTCTGGGGTAGTTTTCAATGTTTTGTCTGGTCGTGAAAGTGTTAAGGCTAACTTAAACTGTAAAGGCAATATTCATATTTTTATGTTCTAGGCTGGGACTTGCATAAACACCTTCTAATGGTGGACGAATGGCGTATATGCAGCAATTCTGTAACGGAAGATATATCTCCGACAAAAGCATCGCAACTTGAAGAGACAACAGAGGACCTTAGCAGCAGAATAGCGTTCGGAGACCTCCTTGATGAAGACATAGATATCATTAACAAGAGAGATTTCACTGTTGAACCCGACTGGAAAGTAGGTAAGAGTTGCAATGTACTCAAGCATATGCCTATAGCAAAGGTTCTGAACGCGACCGAGACCAGGCCCGATATTGTTGATATCGGCAAGCAATGACTGAGAGAAAACGACGTCGATATTATCAAGGTGCGACCGGCTAAGAGCAAACTTTGAGCAGGGGGAGGTCAAGGAAAAAATGTCGCCGTCAAGTATTCATTCGAATGTGACCGTAACCGACTACAAAGGAGCCTATTCGATTGGCTCGAGTTAGTATAAAAAATACCCAAATTCCTAAGTGTGCCTATAATATTTGAAGAGTTCCCTCGATTTCTCCAAGATCCCAACATCAGATCCTGACTTGGCTACAATGGGACGAACTGGAAGAAGTAAATTTCAAACAAAGACAGGTTTTCGAATCAGCCCAGCCGCCTTCGAGTAAGTCGGGAACATACGTAAAAAATATATTTCAAACTGAGATTATCCTCCTTTTTTGAAGTCGGTTAAACAGTATTGTAACCATTGGTTGCACTGATTGATAGTCAACATTAACATTCCAAATGAAAGCCAAATTATGTACTTACTGTAAATATGAATTGTAAATCTAAGTTCTGAACCGCATCTGTCCAACTGATTCTAAAGTGGTTTTCAAAAACAAAGCTTGATTCCTAAGGGCTATTAAAGTAGATAATTTGCCCTCGTTCCCTTAATTTCACAATTGGAAAATACCTTATTGCCGATACGCAAACTAGTCCTGTGGTCCTATGTTTTTTTATGAACTTGCATCGTTTTTTAGAACAAAATAAAGAAGCAAAAGAAGCTGGTGTATCGACAATATTGCATTTTGCACTATGATATTTATTAAGGCAACGAAGGATAGTTTGTTGTATAGATGTCTATTAAAATATTGATTTAATCTTTCACGATATTCACTAATTATTATAACGGTCCCTTAGCGACTATGGGTATCATGGCACGTTCGAAACGTCGAGGTAAATATATGATGTAATTACCATGATTGGGCATTAACTCGTTAATCATTAAGTAACGAAGTTAAAATTTCAGCTAACGGATTATAGTACATTACACAACTAGCGTGGTAAAACAAAGAAAAACCGAGATCGCAGAAGTTTGCGGCCCGAGCTGCAAGCAGCGTGCGGAAAAAGCCACTTTATGGCCAGGAGTGGCATTTAAGTTAACTTTAAAAATGTTGACGTCCGTCGTTGATTTCCGTTAAATTACCTCAAGTCCGGTAATCATTTATTCACTTTCTACTATTTATAGGGCTGCCAGTTTTTTTTTTTAGAAATAGTTTAGGGCTGTTTAAAGGGTCAAAAATAAAAAAAATATGGTACTTTTGATATATTTAAGTGTGGAAAGTGGGTTATTTATCACTAGGCGAGGAACATGACTCGGGACGAGTGGAAATGAGACTTCCGCATGTGTATCGATCAAACGACGTTTTTTAATACATTTGCGAAAAAAAGTCGATTAAAGTAAACTGAATTGATGTTAGAATATAGTATTTTAGCTCACTTTATGCGTTTCGTATATAATAATGCACGCAGACCTGAAATATAGAACCCAAACAGTTTTTATAAGTAGATCACTAACGCGACGATACAAATGCAATTTTTATCACGTGGTAACGGATTAACGTTAACTTGCGTTAAATATGAGTCCAAAATGTAACGTTTGACGAAGTTAACTTTTATAGTAACGGCTTAGCGATTAACGAAGTTAACTATTTGATTAACGTTGCCCAGCTATGGTTATTACGCGTTTAAGTTCCGTTTTGCAATAGTAATATTGTCTAAATTGTCCTTTATTATTGACCTGAGATGTACACATTCAGAGATGTACATATATTATTACCTATCCATATATCTTTAGCTTGAACACTCCCCAGTTACTTTTTTGGAAAAATATTTAATGTACAAACACAGTCTTTCGACGATTTTAGTAATGTATGTATTTGAATAGGTAAGCATTAACCGTGCAAAGTGCAGGGCGAATTGCTTATATAATTATTAATAAGGATATTTTAAGTAATAAAGGTATAATAATGTTTACTTATAAGATCATTGAAGAAGTTTATAACAAAATTTTGTATTTTTGTACATCATCGTGAAATCAAGTTTGGAAATGAATTAGTTATAGCTGTAGAGATGCCCTTAGGTATATTGTTTTATAACTGCGTCAACTGTCCTTATTATTGTCATGCTTTAGTTCGAATTTAAGGCATATATTCTGGAAATAGACCACCAGGGCACGTCTGACAAGTAACCTCTAAGGAAGTGACATCTCAAGAGATGAAACTGCGCTTCAGAGATGTACTTATATGGTCGCTAATATTCAAATTAATAAATATAAAAACTGACTAAGAGACTACATCTTGTTCTCGATTGAAGTTGATGGTTTCGGTCTTATGTTCAAGATATAAGACCAAAACCATTAACTTCAATCGAAAACAAGATGGATCTCTCACGTCAGTTCTACTAAATAGTAATATTATCAACCCGCGATTAGAATACTATTCCGAAGTACCGTTAGCTTAAAAGTATATACAATGAATAAATATAATTAATAGTCAATATATGATAAATTAGATTAGATTTTTTATTTCATAATATATCTTCATAGTTTAATTAAGTGCACATACTTATAGATTTACAACGTATGCTTCATCATAATTAATTATTCTCTACATATTACAACTCTGCTTGTTCTTGGTAAATGTTGTGTTATTTGTTTTAAAAAAATATATTAAAGTCTTCAGTATTTGACAAATCGGAATCTGAAGTACTTGTCATTTGTCAATATAGTAGGTACTGCAGAAAACTTTCTATTCTGTCAAGTGTGAACGTAAATATTTAACACTATTTAGCACACTAATTATCTATTTTATTTTCTTTATACCACCAGGTGATGATACAGACAGCTCTGAAGACGATAGTGTTATGAGGGAATAGTTTTTGATGGTGTTCCTAAATATAATTATTACATTATTTCTATTTTATTTAAGTAGGTAATATAATTATGTTGTTTGCCAAGCTTTAGAACTTTTTCATACTGAAATAAGTATTTTCATTTATCTGCACACTCTACCATGGACAAGTCATTTCATGTATTTATTATATGCTCAATCGTATTCTAATCGCTCTTTGATAATATGTAGTCATGGAACGTATTCAACACAGCTCATGTAATATTATTTTATTTGGTAAATATGTATGAAACTTGTTCTTGTGAAAGTTAGACAGCATTATGATCATGAGCCCATTTTAGAAGATAATATGTGTCTATAAACTAGCGATAGTGATACTTTTTTATGATAAAAATGTATCTACCATACCTATGGATACCCCGTCTGCGTGTCTATATTGAAAAATCGGTCAAGTGCGAGTCGGACTCGCGCACCGAGGGTTCCGTACAAACTTGTCAGTAGATTTGTGGATAATTCAAGATCAACTGTATGGTGAGACAAACTTTGCTCTTGAAAAACTGTTGTCCCCATACATCGACATAAATGTCGCGGTTAGTTTAGTAGGAGCAAATAAGTTTGTCTTACAATTTTTGCGAATTTCTAAAAAACGCTGCTAGTTAGGAAGACCGTTTTATTTTTCCTGTAATATTTAGCATGATATTAATAATCGGTAATTATTACAGATTTTTCTGTTCAGTAACTTCGAAGATAATAGGGGGGAATGGTATTTTTTTGAACGTTTTTGGTCATAAATTGAAAAGTACAAAATTAAGAAAAAAAATAAAAATGGCTTTGGAATCTATAAATTAAGCCCTTTCATTTGATATCCCACTCGATATAATAGCTCTACTTTTGTTTTTCCACATCCCATTTCGGACCACTTTAAAAATAAAATATAGTAAAAAAGATATAAGATCTTTTTTCTGTCCAGTAGGCTCCGGTTAGCGATTTTTAACACAATGCCAGATTTCAAATCGATAGCATCAGTAGATCCTGAGATATCTTGCTGTGACAGACGAACAGACAGACAGAGTCGCACCATAAGGGTTCCTTTTTTACCATTTTGGCACGGAACCCTAAAAATACGCAAATGCCCCGCCCCAAATGACGCGGACGCGGGTGCCAACGTTTTGCGCACGCGGTTTGGCGGTCGCCCTTAGCCCGCACACGCCAACGAAAGAGTGAACTATGAAATACATAGTATGTAGGTACAAGTTACGACCTAAATGCATAAAATAAAACTTGAAAATGAAGACTTGTTTTAATTTTATACCCTTCCATTTTTTTTAAGTTTTGACGTACCTATCGTTGTTAATTTTTGTGGATGTCTGACATTTAAATTATTTTATTGTAAATCATATATGTGTCTCAAGACGAAAGTCTTTGACCAGTGTGTGTTGCCAGTGATGGCTTATGGAACAGAGACGTGGTCGTTTACAATGGGCCTCATAAGAAGGCTCAAGGTCGCTCAAAGGGCAATGGAAAGAGCTATGCTCGGGGTTTCTCTTCGAGATCGAATCAGGAACGAGGAGATCCGTAGAACTAAGGTTACCGATATAGCTCAACGCATTGCAAACCTTAAGTGGCAATGGGCAGGGCACATTGCTCGCAGAACTGATGGCCGTTGGGGTGGTAAGGTTCTCGAGTGGCGACCACGTACCGGAAGACGGACCGGAACACTTGGCAGGCCTCCCACAAGGTGGACCGACGATCTGGTGAAAACCGCGGGAAGCCGCTGGATAATAGCAGCACAAAGCCGACAATCGTGGAGATCCTTGGGGAAGGCCTATGTCCAGCAGTGGACGTCTTTTGGCTGAAATGATGATGATGAAATCATATACTTATCGTGTTGTATCTATAGTGAATTATTACTATAGGGATGAATTGGAATGAATAAACAATGAAAGCCATAATTAAGCTATATTAATTCCAAAGTCAAATACTTATAGTTCGTACCGGTAAACCATAAAATAAACATTCACTACTTCTTCGTCACGCTAGAGCAAACGCCTCTTCCACTGCCGCACAGAATCACTCATATTGAATTCAACGTTACAAATAACTATTCACCAATTAGGTACTTAGGAATAGCAAACTATAACTGAAACAGTATACAATTAAAACAACATACGAATTAGACATAATTATTTGATAATGACAGCTCTGATCATCGAGATAACTGTCTCATATCTTGAATGTTGCTTATCTCTGGCTCTTTGGGTATTTTATAAGGATACTTTTTTTATTTTCAGCCAACCAATAAGTATGGACATAATCAATATTGCATTTTTGACCAACTACTTTAGAAATGTCATTTATTGAATGTCAACCTAAAACCGGCACTACAAAGAACCCTTTTTTCTTCTCTCTATTCCTATACGGAACAGACTGTAACTAAAATAAATAGATGATTTGCCCACTCAGTGAAATGACGTCGTATTAGTTTTTCATACTTCGAACTAATATACCGGGTGTGGCCTGTAATAGAAGCATATACAGGGTGAATTTTAAATCGTGAAGCGTAATAATTTTTTTGTAGTCTATACATAGTTAACAATAACTTACAATGCTTTTAAACCTAATTTAAGTACGTTTTTATTTTGTCCACTTTTAATTTGATTTATCCTAATTTTTAAAATCTCGTGGTCACGCTACATTCATGTTTCGTACTTGTCATGAAAATTTCAACATTAGATATCCAACCTCCTAATATTGAAATTGGCTGGATAGAATTTTGGCACGTATTGTCCCTATTTAAATCGTATTTACTCATAAAATAATTCAGTTTTATTACTATTAATGATATAAGCGCCTCCACCGTTTTGTTCATAATTAATTAAGCGGGTCTTTAATTGTAATTAACACTACTGCTCTGTATTAGTCTTAAGTAGCTTTACCGGTAAACGTGGTTACGATTCACGATTTAAAATTCAACCTGTATAATGAGTACAACCTAGATTTTAATTATTTGCTCCTAGTACAGGCGACACATTGTATATGGCACCGAACTAATCTAACCAAACTACTGAACCTAGGGCGCTAATAAATAGACACTTCGTTTATTTATAATTTTATTTTATTTTTCACTCGAACATAGGCTATTATTCTTAGCCTGTCGGGATTTGCGAAAAAAAAAGAGAAGTGAGGTATGAATCCGGCGCTCGCTGGCTAAACTGTAGACGTATCCACAGGCCATCCTACATTTCCACGGCTGCCGCAGCTTTCGGGCGCTCGTACAATGGCTCTATAATAATAATGAACGATATACGGGTTGAAAATAAGCGAGGGGCTTTAAATGCAAGGACCTATTCGATTACTCAAGGTCAATCTTAATAAGTATCATCAGTGTTTCAAAATACTGTTAATATTGGTATTTATTATAGCTTGGCAAGTTCGCTGGTGACAGTCCCATGGTCCGCGCGGGGGGCGGGGAACGATGACATATTGAGCACCGCTACACACGATGCGAATTACGTACGGATATATCTGCGGATATCCCTGAAGACCGAAGCAGTCTTTCGATGCTTTCTAGCTGCAAATGCAGTTTAAAGGCAGATTTTTGCAGTTAAAATAACTGCACGCCGACTGCAAGCGGACTGCGAAGTTGGCTTACAATTTTGATGCAGTTATTTCACCTAGAAAAGAACTACCTTCGAACTGCAATTATGCAAAGCAATTTTTAAAATAGGTATGTATATACATTATGTACAATTTGTTTGACTCCGCATCCAATAACTTTTCCGATCTGCAGACTCATCTTTGCGAAGTTATCTCGTGTGCTTTTTGTTATGTGCAGCCATAGTTATATACACAACTTACCGCGACCGGCACTGGCCGGTGGCCGGCCGCAGACTGAGCTCTTGTCAGACGGCCCCCGCCGCGCGCACACCTCATAGCACCCCCGCTGTCTCCACGCCCCCGTTGCCCGCGGACCATGGGAGTGTCACGAACGAAATTGCCAAGCTATAGCGCTCTGACTTATATGTGAACAAGTTGCCAATTTGAGTATTGAGTGGAATATATTGAATTTGCTATTAATTTATCATTTCTATTAGAAATTGACATAATTCTAATAGTTTAATTTAAAAAGGTTGCATTTGCTATTTAGTTTATATGAAACATATAATTTGGTAGCTTGTTCTTTTACGGGGCTAGAATTGGTCCTTGAAATTCAAACTATGAGGCTGATAACCACCCGGCATAAAACATTGTCATCTTTTTCTTAGTTTAGTATGATAATTAATAATGCTTACCTGTTAACTTCCGGTTAATGTGTGTTACAGATGAATTATCGAGAGCTTGGAATTGCATTTGTAGTGGTTGTACCGTTCGCATGAAAATGAGAATAATTTAAGTATTTCTCTTAATTTAAATAATATTTAGAATTTGATACTGACATTATATTGATGTTTACTTGTTCAATATATAACAAACCTCTTTTTATGCTGATAGTACAGGAAAATAGAAAATTCAAATATAGAATGCCTGTATACACACAATACCACTGTATTGTGTGTATACAGGCATTCTATATTTGATTTACATATGCAATTCCGCGCTCTCAGTAATTTAACTATAGGTTAAATCGACAATAACTGGCTACTTAAGAAAATGGCTGCATGCAGTTGCCGGTCATAAAGTTTGCATGTTGATACTAAACTAGGAACATTTCTTTTAGACTATGCTTCAGATGACTTCAGGATTTAGATTTATTTCTGTAAATGGCCAGTTATTATCCAATACCCTGTAAGTGTAACTTAATAAGGGATATAATAAATAATACAATGAATTACTACACCGTACCAATTTATTTTTAGTATTGTCAAATTATTGGATCGCTCCTTGGAAACAACTACACCACATGCTGACAAATCAACGTTTCCACCACATCCGACAAGGCGTAGGCCCGTCGAAACTAAATGAGATGGTTTCAATAAATATTAATGAACTCACTATGTAAATGAAGATCTACGATATCCAAGAATATCAAGATTACTCCAACTCTACAGCAGGTTGGTCGAAGGTGATTATACTAGTTCAAAATCGTGAGAGATACATAATTGGTATAGATAATTACGTATTACAATATAATTTCACCTCAAGCACAACAGGCCGCGGTACGCTCCGTGGTGTAACGATTATAGAGCCGATGTTCACAAGACGTGTCCCGAGAGGTACCAGCGAGCGTGCGACGGCCCCCGCGCAGACCAATACAACTTAATCAAGTACGATGACCAACCTGATACAACCTTTGGTAACTCAAAATTAGATTACGATAGCTACCTAAACTTACTTGAAGATAGAAAGCTTGAAGTGACAGATATTTCAATGTAATATAGGAAAGTATAGCGAAGTATGACGTATTCCTCTATGTAAACCTGTACCCCTTTATAATCCCACTAGGCATCTAAGCGGCTAACTTTAAACGTTCTATTGTCTCACGAACACTATCGTGTTCAATAGCTATTGCAGCAATAATGCAGACAAGAATACTGAGTCAACTACAAAGTTGATTTGTTAACATTAAATTGTAGATGATGTGTATATTTTAACATTATAATAAAAATCATTTTCTATTGCAAAGTATGCACAGCATACCGCCTTATGAATTAATAATCACTACTACGACACTAGGTAGTTTCGTTCGTTAACGGCAGCTACGTGAGGTTGGCAGCTGAATCACACCACTAGTCAATCAGATATTTGTCATATAACAAACATAATTTAGCATAGAAAATTATTAAGCATAAATAATAATAATAATTTATAATACAATATATAATGTTAAACAATAATATCATCACAGAAATAAGTACACGGGACGTAGCAATATTTGCTTACTATAAAACAACAATTACAATAATTATAAATTCAAACAGCAATCAAACAAATGCACCACTTACACTTACTACTAGATGAATCAATAAATTAATAAAATTCTAAGTGATATCTGATTTAGAACGCCGGGGGGGGCGTTTGAATTAAATTGACTACAGTTTGGGGTGTGAATCGAACTGTGTTCAATTCGTCGGACCGGTCGGTCCTGGTGAATTGTGTGGGGCGGTTACTTGCCGAGCTGTTTGATGAGCATGTCCGAGCTTAGGGACTTGGGCCGCTCGATGGGCAGGCCGAGCGCGCGCGACCAGATCATCTGCGCGAGCACGCCGAGCGCGCGCGACACGCCGAACATCACCGTGTAGTAGTTCATCTCCTTCAGACCGTAATACTGCAAGCGAAGAACGATGCGCGTCAAACAAAAGAAACATTCTAATATCACGGCGTAAAATAAAATGTATACAAGGTGGAACGGAACGAGGGAAATTCCTGCAAATGTGGCATTGTTTAGCCTTAGTACATTATTTCCTTCAAATAAACTGTTGGTTTTGCAATAAACTGATTGATTGATTGATTGAAATAAACTAAGTTAATATCTATCACCGTTTTCAAGTTACAGCTTGTTAAACTTTCATGCAAAAAACTGCGTGTTTCAACCCTATTTAGAGCACGGATACGAGCGGCAGCGTGTAGCGATATCGGCGGCAAAGTAGTAGGGTTGTACAAACATTAAAAGTACTATTCTGCCGCCATACCGCAAAAAGCCACATCTAAAATTTTTTTTGACACTAAAATGTTTACATACTCGGAATCAGTAAATTTCGCTGATTCCGAATATGTATATAACTAACTGTGTCGAAAAAAATTTTAGTTGTGCCCTTTTGCGTTATTGCGGCAGAATTTTAGTAGTTTTGGTTTTCTTTATTATTACAAGCATTTAACTATTGCAAATCGATTCTATATTTTCAGTAAAGTCCCTCGTTACATTCCACCTGGTATAGTATATAAAATACGTACACATAGTTCCGCGCATAAGGTATTAAACAGACAATATACTCGTACAGGTTAAGCCGCTGCAGATAGCGGAATGAAATTTGAAACACAAGTTTTTTGGGGCCGAAGAGAGACCAAGATGGATCTACTAAGAATAGTACATTACACAACTAGAGTGGTAAAACAAAGAAAGGCCGAGATCGCAGATGTTTGCGGCCCGAGCTGCAAGCGAGTAAATACGTAATATGCGATCGAGTGCTTTCTTTATTACCTCTCGTGTTGTGTACATCATTTTATGTCTATATTCGGCCAGAAAGCGACGTTTTCCGTACGTAGCGCGTAGCGTGCGGAAAAAGCCACTTTATGGCCAGGTGTGGCATAATAGTATATTACACAACTAGGGTGGTAATACAAAGAAAGGCCGAGATCGCAGATGTTTGCGGCCCGAGCTGCAAGCGAGGGACGTAAATATGCGATCGAGGACTTTCTTTATTACCTCCCGTGTGACAGAAATACAAAATGTTTGTGTTTTTTTCTGTTTTTATACTTGCCAATTGTTTTGACACTTGGAGACTATTTACATCTCTAAGGAAAATGGTTTTATTTTTAATTTAGTTTTTAAGTTATATCGTGAGTCACAGATTTTTTTATATTTCTATAAGATATTTAGTAAATATTCTCAGTTTGTATTTTGACGTTTGGAGACCCTTTACACCTCCAAAACATAATATTTTGACAACGGAGACTCTTTACATCTCCATTAATTTTAGTATCAATTTATTTTCTATTTTTTATTTGTCTTTTGTTTATTCAAGTACTACCACATCGTATATATTACATCTTTGAATTAGAATTACATGCTACGGTATTGACGTCTGATACACACGACAATTACTGTCTTGTTTGGACGCATAGAGAGACCCCTTACATCTCTATAAATGTAGTTTTAAGTTTAATGTAATGTATTAATGAAATCTTATATTAACGCCATATTGTTGTAACACTTCTTGGTTGAAAAGAGAAACTGGTGAGTTTCTTCCGGCGCTTCTTCTCACCAGAAGGTCAGTACCCGAAGCGCCAAAAGAAATAATACATATTTAGAATCAGACTTGTAAAAGAGCCCTTGAGGGCCTACTTACAGAAATAAATTATTTTATTTTTAGAAAAGTTTGTACTTTTGAACCTAACTCACTTAAAATTGTGTCTCAAAATTTCCATTCCAGATCGTTGTATGAATTATTTTTTTGTTTCTATGAACATAACGCACAGGGAACATATTTATCCATACAATAAATTGGGTTAAATCGTAGGCGTCGAAGCCGCGTTATCAAGTAGGTTGCAACTTTGTGGACTTACTGTTACACTAGCCTGATAACGCCTACCAATCGCAGTCACGCGGCTATTTAAACATCACGATAGAATACATGTGTAAATGGGTGACCGATCAAATTAAATACTTCGTATCTATCTTTTATCTATATAAATATAATGTACCACTATGTTAATTATGGTCTATGTTAACTATAGCGATTAGTTGTAATAGCTCAGTTATCGCTATAAATCAAATTTAAATTTAAAAACACAAGTACTCAAATGAAAATATATCTCATAAACGGCAAAACAGATTTTGGTAAAATCTAACTAAGAACACTCGGCCAAGTTACCTTTCAAATAAAAAAGTGCATGGAAATCGGCCCAGTAGTTTACGAGAACAATGGTAACAGACATACATTCACACACATGAACGACCTCTAAACCCCAAACGCAGAAACCACCTCCGTTCCTTTCTGTCCGACGTGGGTAAATAAAAGTGTGTTATTGTTCATTTGAACACCAACAATTTTGGTTGAAATGTGTTCTATTTCATAGATTGATGTATTTAGTCCGTGCAAAACAACACAAAAACATACAGTCGGCCATTGCTGCGTTAGTGCCAACTATTAGCAGCATTCTAACATACATGCAAAATTGACAATTAAATTTGAACTTCAAACTTGACATGGAATAGAGTTGATTTTTTTTTTTAGTTTGAAAAGAAACAAAACAAATGCAACTTTATTCCTTTTATTAAACGTTCAAATTACATTGAACTACTTATGTCCTTTCTATAGGCCTCTGGGCGGTAGGAGGCTAAACGAAACTTTCAATTACCCAAAATATAATATATTTCTGGCTTGAGACTTCTCAAGTTCGTTTGCGAAGAAAAAAAAAAACAAGCTACAAAATAAAACATTTCAACCTAAATTGATGTTGTTAATTTATCCACTTTTCGTTTGTACGGAGAAGCGGGCACCTCGAATCACCTTTAATCCTTCTTATGTTATGTAATTCGCTTATCAAATTGAAACTCAAAGAAATTTTAACACAAGTTTCAAAGGCTACTGATCAGTGCTAAAACATACGAAGAGTGATCTCCTGAAATCATAACGTCACCAGCTGGCAGCACTGTGCCGAAGGGTCTGTTCTACACAATCTTGAACTGGTCATGACTTCGCTCGTCGCGCGATCTTTAACACTTTCACGACCAGACAAAAAATGTAACAATACCCCATAAACCGACGGAGCCCGTTGGTGGGTTTGTGAGGCCAATAATGTGCAACGCAAATTCAGCCGGCATCTGAGC
The DNA here is from genome assembly GCA_947034925.1 of Eudemis profundana. Taxonomy (NCBI): domain Eukaryota; kingdom Metazoa; phylum Arthropoda; class Insecta; order Lepidoptera; family Tortricidae; genus Eudemis; species Eudemis profundana. Next base: position 38,942,231 of record OX344794.1, read on the forward strand.
AAAAGTTACGACCGCATACTACGCGCGTTATTGGTCGTGAAAGTGTTAACTTTCACACTACATAATCGATACCTTTAAGACTCAAAGGGCGTAAACGCCATTAGAACCTGCGGCGTTAACGCCCTTTGAGTCTAAAGGTATCAATATACCGAATGGAACGGGATACTGTTGTGCTAAATTACTGCTGTAAAAATACATTTTATTTCTACAATGCTGACATTTGGTGATATTATGATTTCATAAAGAAAAGTCCATTTCCATAATTGATTCAACCGGGAATCGAATCAAGGACCTTTCGCACGCTAAATAGGGTCAACTGTCAATCGGTCGTTTAATATCATATTTCACAAATGTCATAAATCTAATTCAACATAGTTGTCTATTCTATAACAATCAATCTCAACTTTGTCTCCTCGTGATAAAGTTGATATTAAAACATTGTCATACATGTTGTAGAAGATGTTGATTAAAATGTCCTCATGAACTTTGAAGTTCATGTTATTTAACCTTGACAATATGATATTAAGTCCGTTCCAGATAAGAAAACATATGATAGCACCATTGCTAATAGAATAATGCGTTAGATACTCGATCAGTTACGTACATTTTCCGAGTTTATGTACAGTCAGGTAAAGAACGAGGTATCTGTACCACACGGGGATTACATATCTCTGTCACTGACTGTGCTAAATACCTTAGAATACGGAGGCACAGCTACAACATTAAATGGACCAAAACGTACGTGGCGACCTTTGCGGCGTACGAGTATAAGCAAGTACAGGCACTTGGGCGTACGCAAATATTACATTACACAACTAGTGTGGTAAAACAAAGCCAGGCCGAGATCGCAGATGTTGAAATAGTACAGGTAGCAGATGTTTGCGGCCCAAGCGTCCCTCGCTTGCAGGACGTAAATATGCGATCGAGGGCTTTCTTTATTACCTCCAGTGTTGTGTACATCATTTTATGGGTACGTAGCCCCCCTGTCATACATTCGTAGTATGGCAGGGGGTCTCCTTATCTCTGCAGCTGACTGTACATCATTTTATGTCTACACTTGGCCAGACCGTGGCTTTTTCCGTACGCGTAGCGGGGGTGGCATAAAACAATATGCGACCGAGGGCTTTCTTTATTACCTCCCGTGTTGTGTACATCATTTTATACGCGTAGCGTGCGGTAAAAACCACTTTAGGGCCAGGTGTGGCATAAAAGAATGTTTTAGGCTAATATTTGTTACGAAATTCAATTTGATTTTTGTGCGTGTGTTGGAGTGTCGTAAAATGTGCAGTGGGAAAATCTTAGCAGGAAGTTCATTCCACATCCCTATTATACGTGCCAGAAATATTCTGGAGAACTGGCGCCTAGACAAGCGCAGTCACAAAGGAAATGGGAATGAAGACTGGCTGCTGAAGACTGGTGCGAAGATTGAAGCATGCAGAAGGCACCAACCTAAACAATTCCTGCGTTTCGCTGCCCCGTTTCTTCGCATTAGCAATAGATATACAGATACACGGGCTAGTTTTCCGCAACTCGAAGTCTGATATGCGCCTATTTCGTATAAGGGTCAGTTGTAGAAAATGGTACAGTAGAAATTCTTTTTCTAGAGCGAATTCACTTAGCTGTGTACCTGACGAACAATACTCATTGTCTGCATTGTTAACTGTGGCCACCACTACCACTTCGAAATGTAAGGCACTATAAGTGCAAATAGCTTTTACACTAAATTAGTCTTTAAGTCAAACGAATTAAGGTTTACACTTAAACAAAGAGAATACATCGTTCGTCTTTCTAAGCATCGATACGTACTTCGCTGCTCTTTCACTTACGGAGTGACCAACATCTGTGTTCTCTTTGTTTAAGAGTAAACCTTATTTTGCTCGACTTAAAGACTAATTTAGTGTAAAAATTATGTGCACTATAATGCCTTACATCTCGAAGTCGAAGTTGTGGCCACAGTTAACAATGCAGATAATGAGTATTGTTCGTCAGGTACAAAGCTAAGTGAATTCGCTCTAGAAAAAGAAATTTGTAGCGAAACTGATAAAAAAAAATCTCAGTTTTTCCCCCTATATTTAGTTTGCGTAGCGAAACTGAGATTCATAATTTGTACGGAAAAGTTGGGACAACTTTTTACGTAAAAGTTTTTTTTTTCTGCAACTGACCCATTTAGCTGTTAGGTGATCTGTGTGATCGCCGCACGTACCTGTAAAAGGACGCCAGAGTGGGAGTCCACGTTGGGCCAGGGGTTCTTGACCTTGCCGAGCTCGGTGAGGATCGGGGGCACGACCTTGTACACGCCAGCGACCAACTTGAACAGCGGGTCGTTGGGCAGGTGCTTCAGGGCGAACTCGCGCTGGCATGTGTACCTACACATCCAACAGTCATTATTATAGGGAACCAGGGGCGGCTCGTGACAAAATTTAGTGGGTGTTCACTTTAAATAAACAACTGAAAAATATCCATACAATTTATTTAGTGCTTAAATGTTGCTTCATGGCCAAATCAATTTCGGCTACAAAATCTACCAAACCTCTATACTCGAATATCTCACCGGGATTCAGGGATTCCGAGGACTCATCGTGTCCCCTTAAAGCAATTTGAAATGCACCACAAAACACTACACAATCTATCAACCTTCGCAAAATATGCCTATTTTCGTTAACGCGGTCATTGAACTCGCGTATAGACTTTCGGAACGCCGAATCTAGTGCTTTGCGAATATCTTGCCGTCCGATAGATGCTAACTGGTATTCTGTAAGATGAGCTAGGTCATCAACGCCCGTTTCAGTCCAAGCAGACTCACCGCCGCCAGCCGCGCCCGCTACAAACACCAAACACGGAAAACAATATAGTTTGTTGGTATCACTACAGCCACATAACCACGGCGTTTTTACATATTGTTCACATTTGAACACACGCGTAAATGTTTTTGTTTTCGACGTACACTTCTGTTTAAGCTCAAGTTTAGGGCGTGATGCTCCCTTTTGCTTTAATTTAAGCCGCATTTCTAAAGTTTTTTCACACTTTTTAATATAATCCACGCTATACTCGTCCATCTTAGCACTCACAATAGTCGCACACAACAACAAGCCGTTTAAATTACTTATTTACTTAATTTTCTTATAATAAATAAGAAAACTCCCAAATTTGCTTTCGCGCGCATGCATTGAAGTTTGTCACTTACTGTACTGTTTGTTTTAGACATGTGTAGCTCGCGAGTGAGTGAGTCGAAAGAGCTATATCAGTTGGTCTAGCTCACCGGCTCACCGGCTCAGTTCCGATTCAAACGGCTCAGTATGTCTTTTAGCTCAGTCAGTCGCTCGCTCTCAAGGAACTCTCGCTCTAACTTACCGAGCCGCGAGCCGAAGAGCGAACGAGACAGACAGGACTCGATCAACACGAAGTTTGCTCGGAAACTTCGGGTGGCCGAGACGTAGTAGCGCCTAGCGCCGACGCAAAAGTCAAATGTATGTTCTGCAGATGTTGTCTCTCTCACTCTTTTATAAAATAATATTTGGATGAATGAGACGGAAAGATTCGAATCTCGAGGATAGACAGTTATTGAAACGCTTTAGACCTAATGAGCTATAAGAGCGAGTGAGCGAGTGACACCGCCACGGAGCTATAGGAGCTAGGCGAGCCGTTCGGAGCTGCTGAGCTAAAAGAGTTAGTGAGCTAAAAGAGTGATACATATCTTTGGGAGCTAAAGATTCATATCGCTCTTTTCACTTTAGTGAGCCATTCTGCGCATGTCTAGTTTGTTTACACAAGAGTGGCAACGTCGCGCGCAATCGCAATGGCGGACATAGGTAACAACATTACAGTGCGGCAACGACGCCTAGAGCGGCGCACCGAATTTGACTATTTTCTCATAGAAAATCTTCTGTTTCACGTGCAGGACTGTGGCGAAGTTTCTCTTTCACTCTTATTGGATTTTGTACTTAGCAAATGTACTGAGACTTCTTTCATAGGAGCGCAATCCTCAGCGCTCCGTTTGGCGCGCTACCTAAGCAATTATAATAGGTGTATGGGACTGGGTGTACCTACATAATATATGAAGTTGTAATATGTAAAAGAAAATAATTTTACTGGTATTGGTAAAGTTTAAAGAAGCTTTTTACGATTTTTTTTTATAATTCATTTAAAATAGTTTATGGGAGTTCACCGCACCAGCGCTCTGTAGGGCCAGCCGCCACTGTAGGGAACGTGCACGAACAATAGGTGGCAGCACTAAACGACAAAAGAGACACGGGTGTACAATAAAGGAAACTATTACCCCTGTCAAATCAAGCTGCCAATGTCAATATCTAAGTCTCAACGTCAAATATAGTAAGTCGTAGCTACACTGATGTTAATCGTCCTTCATTGCGATAATGTAGCGTTACAATCACCAAATATCACCTGGACTATTCTGGACGAGCCCTAGATAATTCATTAACGGGTCGCTGTGAAGGCAGGCTAGATTTGTGCCTGATCTTTAACAATTTCACGACCAGACAATAAATTGAAAACTATCCCAGAAACCGTCAGAGCCCGCTAGGCGGGTTTGTGAGACCAACAATGCGGTACGAAAAAAACGGCCGGCATCTGAGCAAAAGTTACGAGGCGGGTTGTTGGTCGTGAAAGTGTGAAAGGGAACGCTCCGATCCCATCAGTCGGTCAAAGGGGTCGGTTAAAAATTCCTTTAGTTCAAAAGGAAATTACAACTTTTAGCGTCCTTCAGCAGTGTAGTTCTGCAATAATTCGATCACTGTGCGCCATTAGTTGGTTGTAGTTTCCATATTTATTCGCTATAGGTAGTTTTACGAGAGTTGAGGCCACGCACACAACTACACTGTCATGTAATGACAGCGAGGTTTTGAAATTACTGTTAGTTTTGCGTACCCCTAGCAAGTTCAATAATGAATTGCAAGATAGACCATAAAGTTTAGTTAAACTACAGTCTTGCGTTTATTTACTCACTCATTCATTTCATTCATTCACTTTTTTTGCAATGACTACTTCATGTAGCTGTGTGTGTAATCATTCACCTCAACTCTCGTGAAACTACCTATACATCTCTTCCCATATTAAGCAGTAGACGGTATTAAGTTATGTATACTTTTGTGTAGCTTAGGATATTGTTGCTTAATATTGATCTAAACAAATTCTCCACATTATTAAACAAATTCTAAACATTATTCTTCATTGTTAAATAAAAGCTATTTGAGCTGACGTTTAAGTATTTTCAATTTACTCGAAATGTTTAAAAATGAGATTCCACCTATCTATAGCCCTATGAAGGCAGTTCTGTGGGAATGTTGATGTTACCTCGGGTCAGTCTTCCTGAGCACGGCGTGGCCGTAGCCAGGCACGACCTGGCCAGACTTCAGGGTCTTCCAGATGAACTCCTTGAGCCCCTCCTCCGTCCAGTTGTCGCCGACCTGTTTGCGTAGCTTCTCCAGCCAAACAAGCACCTGAACAATAACAGATCTTAGTTTAAATATTTATTACTTATTAATGACCGCAACGTACAAGGTAAAAAAATAAACACTTAAAATATATTAATTATAATAGGCAAACGCCTCAAACATGATTTTATTATGTAATATAGGAAGATTTTGTTTCAAAGAATTAACTGGAGAGTGTTAAAAATAAGTAATAAAATGTAAATGATTAGTTTTTAGAATTTTAGCCTGCTTGTTCGGGCGCACATCAGGTAAAAACTACCGGACCGATTTCCATGAAATTTGGTGTACAGGTAGATTATGACTCCAGTTAAAACATAGGATACTTTTTATCCGACAAGCCGAAGCAAAACAGACATTTAACTCATATCTCTTCCGCGAAAGACGTTGCAAGTGGGCGTGAACAGTAATAAAATTGATCGTAAGTAAATTATAAAATTAGAATGTTATATCGCAGCAAGCAGATATGTGGAACAGTTCATTGTCTTCTTCATCTATATTGTTTGAGAAATATTAATATTTTTGTTGCAAGGCCAAGTTAGCAACATTGACTGAAGGGAAGATGTCGCGAGCTCTCTATTCGGCGCGATAGTAACCGTAACCACAACTTGTAAACGTATCCACAAATATCGTATCTGTCCCTTTTTATTTTACTCTTGAATTAAAAAAAATACATTATATTTATGTAGGCACTAAATATTGCCACATTACAAAAATTGCTGTAAACGACAACCTTGTAAATGACATCACGGTTACAAATAAGTAATGGATTGACGAAAACAGATGTTTGACGACGAATGTAAGGCTATTGACACAAGTTTACGAATATTTCGTGTTCAATAACTGATCACTTTTATGACTTTAGTATTGAAATATTTGTTACGTAATTTTATGTATTGCCATATCAGTTGATCCATGTTTTATTTTATCTAATCAATTTACCTATTTGCAGCCCAATATTATACACACGTTCTTTTTAGTTCAATCGAACTTATTAACAATTAAAATTCGAAACTATTAACAACTAACGAAATCGAACTTATTAACAACTAATTTGCTTGAATTGCCATTGAAAATGGAAAAGTATAATTTTTATATTATCTAGGATTGTCGTGACACGTATACTATACTTCCGTCGTAAATTTTTGACCACTAACCGACACACAAGTCATAATAAGGTACGTCACACGTTAAGGGGGAGGGACGGGGTCGCAAGTGTGATATTGCGGGACAAGGAGTGCACTTCAAAATCGAATAACTCTAATTGTTAAAATTCCAAATTTGGTCTTAAGGTTTAAAATGTTTTGAAGGCGAGTTCACACTCGCTCTACTAGTGTCACGCGCATTAATGTGGATTATATAACAAAATAATTGAAATGGATATAAAACTAATTTCGGAACTGCTGTTTTAATGTAATAATTTCTAGATGTAAAAAATTTCAAAATATATGACGTCACGCTAGGGAGGGAGGGGTCTCACAAATGTGACCAACTGTGACAAGGACGGGGAGGAGTCAGAAAATCACAAAATTAGTGTGACGTGCTTTATGTATGACCCCTTACGAGCAAGTGATAAAAAATAAAAATTTTAAGATAAACTTACTTCTTGGTTAGCGAGGCCGTGGAGGGGTCCGGCGAGTCCGTTGAGGCCGGCTGCGAAGGAGAGGTAGGGGTCGCTGAGCGCGGAGCCCACCAGGTGGGTCGTGTGCGCGGAGACATTGCCGCCCTCGTGGTCGCTGCGCAACAACACGTTTCAAGTCCACATCCCACGATATTCCATGGGTATCAGCGTAATTCGTCCCATTCGTTTTTCGTTCAATTCGTATTTCGTCTCATTCTATATTCGTCACACATTCTTTATGTATAAAGAATAAAGAATAGTCTTAATAAAGAATGTGTGACGAATATAGAATCAGACGAAATACGAATTGGACGAAAAGCGAATGGGACGAATTACGCTACCTAACGATAATCATTATTATTATTGCTTTTATTCAAGTCGTAATGAAATATTTTTATAAATATATCCAACACATTATGGACACTTAGCAGAAGACGAAATGTTTAAAAAATCTACATAAGCTGTCGCTTCCTAGACATTTGACGTGTATAGAATTTTTTAAGATTTTTTGGTACGAGTTAGTGATGTTGCATTCCTGGTAATATTCCTCGTACAACTTATAAATATTATCGGGAACGGTACAACATTTGTTCGTATATTACACATGTGATACTGATTGAACCTACATTCCATTTTTTTACTAAAAGAGGGCTTCTAGAGTAGCGGAGCGTTTCTAATGACATGTCAATGATATGACGTCATGGCAGCGAGGTTTTTCCATGTCTCATTACTATATAAGTATATTCTGATGTTTCCACAGTCAGCCGTCAATATCTTCGGTATGTTTGTTTATAAGGGCTTATAAAACTCGGACTGCAGAATGTCATTAAGTCATTAGCATGCAGTATTGTACATTCATAATATATGTTCATAATGAGAGAAAATTCAAGAAGTGATATATCGCATTGCAGCTGTTTTAACACTGTTAAGGTACTACACACAAGATAAGTAGATAAGATAAATTTCAAGTTATTACACAGCATACAGCAAACAAATACAACACGAGATTGTTAGCGGCAGTCGTATTGTCACTTAAAATGAAGGACATAAAACTCGTGACGTGCAAAAGCCTTATAATTTCGCATAGCCAAGTAGTTTACACGCGAACCATCAGACACGCGACGACAGAATGTATAACATTTAGCGACATTGTAATTTTAATAACGTCTTTTGTATAGATGATTTGCCAGAAAATAAGAGAACACTATTTCTGAACAAATGTTTTTTTTTCTATGCTATAGTTATTTATTAGCTATTTAAACGCTTTCTTGCTATTATCATCTCTATCTCAGTGTTATGGCCGTTACATAAGATGCAAAAACAAATTATATACTTTGTTACAACTAGGGATTGCAATTGATTATTTGTAGTATGGAAAAAAACTCGAGTTTTAACAGAAACCGAGTTCCCTATCTACAACCTATTTTAATTATTTGCTTAGTAAATATGTAGTTTTATCACGCCATGTATAATCATGACCTACTAAACAAATTGATACGGATATGTAATCTTCGGCATATAATAGAATCGTATCATGTTTTATTTCTTTAGAACAGTGATATCACACCATGCTCATTTGCTCAACAACCACAAAGGGATGCACATACTTTTCAATGGTAGTCACAAACCACAAGTTAGTCATAAGTATCATGCTCGGTTCACACGAAACAATCAGCAGTATTATATTTGTCGAACATTATAGTCATGTCATCTTCCAGAGTAAACGTCATGTCATGATGGTATCAAATGTTATTCATCTTTGTGGTCAAATGTTTTTCAGTCTTAAAAAAATACCATCATTCATCGTCTTCGAAACACAGAAACAGAAGCCTAACCTTAGAGAAACATTTTTACATGTGCATAATTATGTAATTTTGCGCCATTTCTCCGTGCTAAGTACCTATACCCGTCTATTACTTTCTATGCAGCCTTGTCTAGGTTTGTATAATTTCGGTGTCTCGTATCCAACGCGAGACATTGTCGTATATCATGATCGCATACTATTTCACATTCAATTATCGCGTTTAGTTTCAAGTACGAATAAGTGGTTACCTAGCGGACGTCAGTGCTACCTATGGCGTGTGTTTTTGCGTGTGGACTTTTAAAAACATTGATTAGAATTGCAGTTAACAGCGAAATCACACAACACAAGGAACACAAACATTAACTTTTCATCTGTGTATGATGAGGATCCTGACTGAACCGGCGTATAAACAGCTACAGACGACGGGTTAGGTCACTTTCGCAACGCTCCCACAGACTAAATTAGGGATGTAACGATACCGATACCGATATATCGGCCGATATATCGGTATAGCCGATATATCGGTATCGCCGATATTATACAACCGATATTTGAAGAATTTGCTGAATGAAAAAAAATCTGCAAAAAGTAATTTCAATTTCTGACTTAATTTATGTATTGGTCTATTCTATTACCTTGTGCAATGATAATTACTATGTTAATTAAATCTTTGATTCTTAATAAAAAAAAAAGAATTTTGAGTCGACAATTTATTATTTTTACTTTACACTTTCAAGGTTGACTCTCTGGTAAATATAACCAGTAGTCATTGCCATTAGTTATAATAAGGACATAAAAATATCTGAAATTCATACTTCATTATTTAGCTAAGATATCGGTATCGGTATCGCCGATATTAACTACTATATATCGGTATCGGTATCGTATCGGCAAAACTGTGTATCGTTACATCCCTAGACTAAATATTAAGTAAGAGAAGCTATCATGCTCAATCACCGTGTTTCTTAAAATAATTACTTTTTACTTTAGTTTATCTAAATTTCTTAGCTAAGAATCAGCCATTTATAAAGCGAATTAGGTGCATAGTCTTTATTTAAAATAATATTTTCCTTATTTGAAAACAGGTGGATTGTCACTGTTGTACTCTGGGGTCGCCTATTGTTGAATGAACATACTACAGTCACCCTGTGAATGTCAGTCACGACCACGACACGAGCTCCTTTTCGTTTTTCAGTTGCAAGAAATACAGAATTTCCGATTTCAGGATAGTCACCTTGGAATTTGTGTGGATACGAGACTGAGAGATCGGGATAGATGCGCTCATGCCCAAAATACCGCATTCCTAAAAGACCAGATTCTCGATTTATCAGATTCCTGTCTTACCACAATCCCTTTACACTAGATTATAAAATCGTAAGTTACTCAAGGATCTAAATGATTTTGTTGGATGGTGATTGGATGGTGACGCATCAGCTCGGTAAACTGGGTCATCGAACCCGAGCATGGTGCAGTAGTTGGCGGACCAGTCCTTGTTATCGTCGATAGCGCCGACGCCCTTGCCGTCACGGAACGAGTTGCGATGGTTATGTTCTCTAATCTGTGGTACTGACCTGTGGATGGTGAGGTAGAGACGCATCAGCTCGGTGAACTGGGGGTCATCGAACCCGAGCATGGTGCAGTAGTTGGCGGACCAGTCCTTGTTGTCGTCGATAGCGCCGACGCCCTTGCTTGCCGTCACGGAACGAGTTGCGATGGTTATGTTCTCTAATCTGTGGTACTGACCTGTGGATGGTGAGGTAGAGACGCATCAGCTCGGTGAACTGGGGGTCATCGAACCCGAGCATGGTGCAGTAGTTGGCGGACCAGTCCTTGTTGTCGTCGATAGCGCCGACGCCCTTGCTTGCCGTCACGGAACGAGTTGCGATGGTTATGTTCTCTAATCTGTGGTACTGACCTGTGGATGGTGAGGTAGAGACGCATCAGCTCGGTGAACTGGGGGTCATCGAACCCGAGCATGGTGCAGTAGTTGGCGGACCAGTCCTTGTTGTCGTCGATAGCGCCGATGCCTTTGCCGTCACGGAACGAGTTGCGGTAGATGGTCGCGGCGATCACCGGCAACTTTGCGATCAGGTTCATCGTGTCCTCGTACACGTACTAAAGGACAACGTTGGGACTAGATTAAACATCCGATCGTTATAGTACATTACACAACTAGGGTGATAATACAAAGAAAGGCCGAGATCGCAGAAGTTTGCGGCCCGAACTGTAAGCGAGGGACGTAAATATGCGATCGAGGGCTTTCTTTATTACCTCCCGTGTTGTGTACATCATTTTATGTCTACACTTGGCCAGAAAGCGGCCTTGTGGCCAGGTGTGGCATAAAACATTTTTACAAGCTTTTATTTAACTTGCAATGTATGTATACAGGGTGGCCCATTTCGATCGGTCGGTATGGGAAAGTCAAGTCAGGTGCTTGTATATACATCTGGATTATATGGTGGGGGGGGGGGGGGGGATCCATGATTACGTCATCATTTTATAACTTGTTAGCTAAAGAAATTTTCTAAAAAATGAAAAAGGTGTTGTAGAAGCTACAAATACTTTTAATTAGAAAAGTAATAAAATTACTTTAGTCATCCACCTGAGAACATTATTGTAAAGCCAATTTAAATTTGAATTTTTCATCCTTAGATGGCTCCTTTCTGTATGACTGGAGCTTTATTTCTGTGATTCTTTCACATTTTTTTTATAAACAAACAAAATGTATTAAGCACGGACGAAGATTACGTAATCAAGGCGAGGGGGGGGCTTAAAAACAAAAGATTACGCTGTGATCACATAGAGGGGGGAGGGTTAAAAAATGGCCAAAAATGATCACGTAATTGTTGAACGATCCCTAACCGGGAATCGAACCCGGTCGTTTTGGAAAATATTAAATACAATGGATTTTATTCGTTATAGATATCGTGTTTCCTAGTAACATTTACTGCTTATGACCTACACAATCGGTATCCAAATAGAAATAACGTAAGTTTTATTTTTCAAAACGACCGGGTTCGATTCCCGGTTAAAGTACAAGTTTTTTTTTTCAAATCTATGTATGCAGTTTTTCTTGTCCCTAAAATCGATGACATGGTTCCTAAGAAAAGATCTTGGTATGTCTTATAGTTTCAGATTTTCCCATACTGACCGATCGAAATGGGCCACCCTGAATATGTAATTGTAACTATGTTTGTTCCAGTTGCAGTGGCATCTTGCAACACAATTTTGAACCGATTGAACTGAAATTTTGCAAGAATATGTAAATCTGATGACAATGCAATGTTATTATGACGGAGGAGCTGATCTGATGAAGGAGCCGCATGGTAGCCAAAGGATCATCTAAATTGCATAGGATAAATTCACTGTGTTTGGGTCCATTTGATTAGATGTGACGTGCAGTTTGCGATTATACAAAAAAGTACAGCTATAATTTACCTCCCAATATTTGGACTTGTGTACACCCTCGGAGTAAGCTTTCGCGAATGTGGACTCGCTGTTGAGGGCGGTGACGGCCGCCGAGAACTGGGACATGGGGTGCAACTTGTTGGGCATGTTGTTCAGCATGGTGACCACGTGCGAGGGGAGCTCGGCCCTATAAACATACAATTAGTTCGTGTAAATTTCAACCAACTTAGAGCAGCAATGGGCTAGACGACTAAAAAAACTAGTCCGTAAGTTAGATTATTAAAAAATATTGTACACGTATTTTTTCTTTTGTTTGACAAACAAAAAATAAATCCGGTCAAGTGTGAGTTGGACTCGCGCACCGAGGGTTCCGTACTCATAAGTAGATACATGAATAGTTCAAGAAAAACTGTAGGATCAAATGAGTATGTGTTACGATTTACGATATTTGCAAATTTCTCAAAAACGGTGCGAGTTAGGAAAACCGTTTTATTTTTTGTGTAATATTTAGGATGACATTAATAATTGGTAATTATTATTCATTTTTCTGTTCAGTAACTTCGAAAAATTCCAATTATTTATTTCTGCAAGTAGGGCCTCAAGAGCTCTTTTACATGTCTGATTCTATTCTTTTCTTTTGGCGCTTCGGGAAATGGTTTTCTGATTAGTAGAAGCGCCAGAAGAAACTCACCAGTTTCCCTAATAAATTGCCAAGATGTGTTATATTATACCTATATGTGGTTAGGTTTCATGAATTTATTTATCCTATTTAAGTATAATAATCGTCAAATAAAGTTGTGCTGAATATTGCATTGTTCTTCTTGATATGCAGTATCGGACTAACGATCTACACACATGTGCATTGAATTGAAAGGGTACGTTTATCCGAGTGTATTCGAATATCGCTATGTTCCCTACGTATAAATGTGCGAATTTGCATTTAAAGTTTACTTGCACCTAATTCGAAGGCCAAACACGTAAAACAGCATTGCAAATGCTTGCGATCTCTTATTATTCATGTGTGGAGAGTTCAACAATTTGCTTTTAAACTATAAAATAATACTTATTGAAACCTTAATGTTAGTGATAGAAAGCATTGATAAGGAGTTTTTAGTTTAAGAGCATAATAATGAATTTATCTCTTTCCAGAATTTCCTGTTAGCCAGAGCTAAACGTATTTAAAGTCATTATAAGGTTATCAAGCTAGCGTCATGCGATGGCATCGCGCTGACACTGAATCATCAGCGAAGCGATTGTAATTCGCACGCACGTGTGGGTTCATACCTAGAGGACACATGAGCGTAGCAGCGAGGCACGCACTCTTATCTCTTATTTTAGTCACTTCTTATAATCGTGTTACTGGAGTAAAGGTACCTTGACCTGCCAAATCTTGGATTATGTTCAAAAGCGTACCCCGAAAGAGAAAAAAAAGCAATGATAACGACTTAATGTCAATGATGTCACTAGAGAGTCATAAATAGTCGACAAACAAATTATCTAGATCAAAGGAGGCATTGCACGTCAGTAGCAAAAATAAGTTGCTACTTGGGGTCTATTTGCTACAAATTGCTAAGCTAAAAAACTACCAAAACCGGTAGCTCTAGTCACATGAAATCATGAAAGTTTATCTACTAATTAGCTCAAATATCTCTCTGTAACTTTTTAGTATACTTAGAGAAGAAGTTCCAGATAATGTTTGAGATGCGAAAAAGAATCGCGCGCTGCAGTTGAGTTAATGATGCTTATACACAGCATTAGCGTGGCGTTCAAAGAACTCGATTCCTACCGGCTTGCCTAATATCAGGCATTTGACCACCTTATTCTACAGGTCTTAAGGAAAATGTACGCCAAATCTGCACCAGCTTGCCTAAGGATATCTTTTACATCACGCCGCTGATACAGAGTGCATATAGCTGTAACAAATAAAGGCGCGAGGTACTTGCACAAGCAGTATGTTCAAGCTTGATGTAGTTTTTTGACAAATTGTATGTCCGGATTGGGCAAAGTTGGGGAGAAGCCGTTTCTACCGGCCTCCTACGTAGAAATATGTAGACGTTTAAGGCGATTGGAGATATAGCACTTACCTCTGGGCCCACTCCTTGGAAATAGCCTTGACTTGCGCTTCAGTGGGGACGTCGCCGGTAACGAGCAGCCAGAACAGACCCTCGGGCAGGGGCTCGGCTCCGCCCTTGGCTTTGGGGAGTGCCTTCTGGCATTCAGGGATGGACATGCCGCGGAAACGGATGCCCTCGTCGGCGTCCAACACTGATGTCTCCCAGACTAGACCCTTGATGCCACGCATGCCTCCGTACATCTAGAGAATACAATTCTACTATTACTTTCTCTTCTCGTGCTATTTTACCAACGGTTCCTGAAACTTGTCATTCCATCAATATTTGAACTATTGACTGAACAACATGTCGGCTGCCTAAGCAAAACCTTCTAAAAATATAGTATAAAACGTTGCTTCATATCGTTGACTTAAGTGTTCCCATACACTTGAATATATGCAATACGAGTACAATCGTACTCGTATTGCAGATATTCTCAAGATATTCGAGAATGTAAGACAACATGTGAATATAAATGAGGCGAATTTATTCACAATTTGTTGGCTTAGTCTCAAGAAACTCAAGTAAGCGACGGATGTGAAATTTAAGCGGTCATCGGCGACTCACTCGTAATGAGTTCTTTACACGGTAATTTCGCCTTTGTCCATATTATACGTGATTTGTCACCATAGTCGACAAAGTCGTAAAGTTGCCTATAAACAACAGGCATGTGGACTCTTTTTTCTGTCGTAAATCGATTTTTACATTTAGATGACTATAACAGCCTCAAGTTGTAATCAAGAGTAGCCGGGCGTACCGAGCGTTGAGAACGTCCCATACAAAACGGAAATCTAAGAAACTATAACCACATTTGTAATAAGTTTATATGAAAAATTAGCAATTTGTTATTTTGAGCATTGAGAAGTGCGTTTAAACATATATTTGCCGTACATCTTTTTCATCGTCTTTCAAGCATTCTGAAAGTAACTTTTAAAATTATTAATTATTACGGGGATAAGTTTGCCTTTGGACATAACCATCGATTTATGTATTGTTTCTGTATGATTCTATGTGCAACAAAGTGTTTACATACATATTATACATAATTCTTTTGGACGATAAAAAGTATACATCGATAATTTGTATAATTTTGAGGACTGATAACTTAATAACTTATACTTTTTTCTTCCAGTTTCTCTTTGGATGATTTGTTGTAAAATTCGGCATTAGTCAAAATTCCTATTGGCTAACAAGACTGAGGAAGCTGCAACTATAATCATTACAATAATTACAGTTCGCGTGCGTCTTCGTGATCCGTTTGAACACGGCATCGAGACGAAGATTTCAATATCTTACGAGGCAAAGGCTGTATGGTAAAGCTATCAAGTTCCGATAAACAATAAAAATTTAAAACTTCTTCCTCCTGACATGTTTTGGAACATTAATGTTGATATAGTTCCTAAATGATTATACTGTCCAAAAATTACAGAGCTCTGGGTGAGACGTACCATATCGACGGTGACCTCGCCGACTTTAGTGGCGCCATGCTTCTTGCGGAAGTCGCGGATCTTCTCCTGCTCCTTAGGGATCTTCTCCTGGAGCACGCTCTTGAGGTTGGTGGACTCGGCGCTCAGGCCCCGCAGCAGAATCGATGCCGTCGGGCATGCTTTCTAAACAACAAAAAATATACATCAAGGGACAACATTACACAAATCGATCTATAGGATGATACACTGAGAATACAGAATTTTGTTAAAAGCGTAATCCCCAAGCGCAAACTTAATATTAGCACTAATTTAACAATATCCTCAGTTAAATATTTCGAAATAGCATGACATATTGTCTCTGTTCCCTCCTAATCGTAACCTGTCTAGCCTAATCTAACCAAAAAACTCGACCTTACAAATCCTGTATTCCTATATTTCGCAAGCGCACCGAAAACGCTACAATCTCATATACGAAAAGGCCATATTTCGAGCGAAAAATGTTTGCAGGTTTATTCGTGAAAATGGCTCCGAATTCAAGACTCTAAACCAGATACGTGAAATCCAAAGACTTCGAGTTAACGCCAAATATTACGCCGGTTACTAACGTTCAAACAATACAATAACCTTTGGACCGTCGGTAATTAAATCAAACTGTGATAGCAGTGATAGAACCCGGCCATTCAAGGTAATCGCCTGTCGTCGTGACGCGATGACTGAATCAACCGATCATTTTATCAACTACGAGTAGGGTTGCCATACGTCAGGATTTATCCTAACATGTCAGGGTTTTTGGCCCTTTGGCAGGATTGCGGTCGGATTTAGAAAGTATCAGAATTTATCTGAACCCTAAGATAGGTTTATTAAGAAAACCAAATAAGGTCACCCAAGGCAACAGCAACTATGAGCCAAAAGTAACTAATTGAAGTTTCCGAGCCGCTTTCAGTGTGTTTTGACCGCTTTTTTCATTCTTGTTGGAGTAAATGTAGCACCAGGCGTTGGTGATCACAGTTAACTTTTACTATAAACGATAGACTGTATCGAGGCTACACATGATTTAATCAAAAGTTATCGTCACTCCATAGTCCCGTCGCGGTAAAAATCGAGTGAAAGTAATTAAATAAAAAAAAAACGCTGGAATAACACGCCTGAAATTGACCCTTCTCTCGATGTAATAATTAGTTCGTTAAACTTTCTTTGTTAGTCTCTCAATCTTAGTTTAAAAACCAATAGGCTGAGAGAAATTTCAATTAGTTACCTTTGCATCATAGTTGCTTTTGCCCCGGGTGATCTATTACGTTTTTACTATTAGTTTATTATGAATTTTACTTTCGAAAGTGCATTTAAATATCAGCACTGCTGCTGATAACTGCTGAAGGTGCTGCTGCCAGGACCTTTGAATTTTATGTTAATATAATTGTCACGACTTGTAAACAGCACCTCTCTCTCAACACTAGTCTCTCTACCTTCTTTAATTAACGCGAGTCCCTCTTTCAAAACCCCCGTAAAACTACAAAGTCGTGGTGTGGTCGTGGTACTCTACTACTTGAGCGCACCGACGCACCCTTCAAGCTACGCCAAATCTCTGCTATAGGAAATGTCCAAACTTTTAGGGTGATTTCAGAATTTTTGTCAGGACCATTAATTTTTTCATATGGTAACCCTAACGACGAGTCGACTGATTTGTTAGCGCGTAACTCGATCAGAGCAATTGTGGGCCAGCGAATCAATCGGCGGCGCCTGCAAGGGCCGCGTGGGCCGCCGACTAATCGAATTGAACCCTCACCTAGACAAATTGGAGAGCAAGAGTGGTTGACCTTTTTGTTAAGGAAGCAAGTGATTTTAATGGACATAATGCCGTTGTAATATATTCCAATGTATATGAGATTGCCGGATTCGGATTACGAAAATTGTGGCATGTTAAGACCTGATAATACACGAAATAATTATAATAAACCCGATTATTTTAGGAGCACATTTGTTTTTCTAAAAGAATTGTGTAATTTCGCTAAAGGATACGAACTATTTTCAACATCGCTACAAGATCGTCGACGATTGAGGTCATTGTTATGAAGGTAAAGTCCCTTAATGCTTGCGTTAAATGTAGATTTCCTTGAAATCGGAGATTTCTAAGAGGAAAATACAAATATGTAAAATGAGTTCAACGGAGCAGTTTACAATTTCCAGTATTATTTATTACCAAGATATGAATAGTGGTTTTCAAGAACATGCTTGTATTTGCGTACACCAAATACCTAAATATTCTTACTGTTCTTATTATTTTGTGTGGTCCGTTGAACAATAAACACGGTAGGTATTTAAAAGATGTGTATCCATCTTATTTGTATTTTAAAAACAGTATACTGTACACACACATACATATTTAGTCAATACATTGATACATCCGTAAATAGCAGTGGGCACAATATTTAATTCAGACGCCGGCTCAGCCGGTCGATTGCACCTCACGACGCTATTCTAATTCGAACGTCTTATGTAACTTACTCAAATATAAAACACAGATACGAGGGCCGTGGAAAATATTGCTACGCTGATCCTCACTACATTTTAGTGCTCTGATCATCTGAACTATATGCGTATTCATACAAGACATATTGTTGCGTGTATAAATGTATAAGGTCAGTCGGCCAAGTACGCCGACGGGGTAAGCGCGCCTACCATAAAAATATCGAAAAGTACAGATATTATACTGTACAGATATTAGACGAGCGGTTTAGCCTAGTGGTTCGTGACTCTGTCTACCAAGCTGACGGTGCTGGGTTCGAATCCCGGTAAGAGCAAATATTATTTGTTTGCGAGTCTTGTATGAGGAAATATGGCGGTATTTCACTGACACGAAACTTTTGACCGCGAGTGTATAAATAACCCTTTCAATTTGTGTCCGACTTCGACGTAACTGTCATATTCTTTCCTTTCTTTATGGTTACTCTTCCTTCCTTTAAGTACTTGTATTTATTAAATATATCGTCTAGTATCCATAACCCATAACACAAGCCTTATTGAGCTTACTATGGGACTAGTTCGATTTGTGTAAGATTGTGTCCCCTAATATTTATTAATATTTATTTATTATACTACAAACGACATCTTACAACCACGCAACGCAACTAACTAAAGTGTGGTTGTAAGATGTCATTTGTAGTATAATATCTGTACTTTTCGATATTTTCATGGTAGGCACGCTTACCCCGTCACGTCAGCGCACTTTAGGGGGTGCATACCCGGGAAATTGTAGTATGGCAGGACCGGGAATTCCCGGTTCTCTCATACTAAAATTTCCCGGTTCTGCACGCCCTAGAGCACTTGCCCCGACTAACCTTATTCATGCAAAAAGTAGCACAAGAATGTGTCGTATCTTTCTTAACAGGATAATCGGGAGCTACCGACGCGTCGGGCTGAGTCACAGTAACACTCACAACGAAGTTCAAGTGGACTGGCGGTGGCCATTCTTGTAGCGCGGAACTTGATGCAGAATGATATTCATTGGCTTTAATGAAATGTTATTTACACTACATCCGCTTTCATTCGAGCATTTTGGTAATAACCTCATTTCCCCAATTGACTTTCGGCACCTGAGAAAGTTCCAAGATTTTTCCGTTCTACTACTCAAGTGTTTTTAAATATCTACGAAAGAGTAGTAAAGTATCAAATTATGTTGCGCATGCTTAATTGCTAATCACCCTCAAATCCCAGCAAATTTATATTTTAACCCTATAGTAAGTATATTCAACAAGTAGTCGTTGTCAAAGACCATTAAATATAGAAACAGCAGTATCAATATTTGCAGACTAATTGACTCGGTCACCGACACGAGCGATCTACTAAACTTAACTATAAAGCGATCAACTTATGCATGTTTAGTTTTTCAAAAGAGCGTTGTTTTCTATACTAGAAGATACACGTAATCGGATAAAAATAATCTTGTGCCAAAAACAGTTAAAATCGATTCAACTTCAACCGTTTTGGGTAATGTGGAAAAATCCAAGACAATTATCCCATTTAGAGACTATGTATAAATATGAAATATACAATACAATTATCTTTACTGCACACCAAAATATTACAAAGATCCTAAAAAACAAGATAATAAAAACCGATGGCAGGCAACAGGCGGTCTTATCGCTAAGGAAACGATCTCTTCCAGACGACAGTTATATTGATATTTATTATACTACATGTATGTAGCTCTCACGAGGAACTTCGTTCCGCCTCCGAATGTTTTTATTTTTTAGATGTTTTAATAGTTATTCTGTTATTCGGGGCAGAGAGAGACAAACCCAAAAAATTAAAGATCTTAATAATCGTTCCACACGCTCTCGAGTTATAAATGGTGTAACTAACCCGACTTTACTATATGGAACACACATGATGTTTCTTTATTCGTTTTTTAAGGCGGGTAATTTACACCACCAATCCAAAGGTACCGGGTTCGAGTCTTGGTCTGGACCATACGTGAGCGCCATTTAATTTTTCTATGTAGGTACTTTGATTTCTTGTATCTGTATATGTAACCCGACTTTGTTTAATGTAATATAGATATACAGGGTATTTGGATATTGAGTACATCCCTTTTATGGGGTTAGAGTACAACTCATTTGCAACAAAAAATGTCATATAGTATACCCTGTCCGAAAATTATTAGTTTCTGAGATATTAGCGTTATTGGATAGTTTTATATCCAAAATTGCTGAATTTCTTTGAAAATAATATGTAATTAATTTAATGACTTTAATTTTTTTTGTAAAGTTTGTAGCCTCATTAGAAAGCTAATTAATCAAGGATGTTTTTTTAGCAATTTGTAAGCTGGGAGTCCTACATACCTACATAAATTATGCAGTATTTCATGAATTATTTGTCATGAAATAAAATATTTGACATCTTAAATTTTGGAAAATACCAAAATATTTCACGAAATAACTGAATTTCTATTTTTAACACAACTCTTTTCAATGAAATTCGGGAAACTGAATTCGCCAATATCTCAGAAACTAATAATTTTCGGACAGAGTTACTATATGACTTTTTTTGTTGCAAATGAGTTGTATAACCCCTTAAAAGGAATGTATTCAATACCCAAACACCCTGTATAAACATAACATGTAACGTCACTGGTAATATAATTCTCTTGGACAATCAAGCCTGAGTTAATGAAGAGTGATGTATTAATGACATTTTAACGGAATGACGTCAACCTAACTTGAACAACCTAATTGAATTAACATTTTGTCGGAACAAACGAGGTTAATGCCGAAAATAAAAAATGTTGAATAAGAACGTTATACAGAACATCTAAAACATGGGACTATATTCAAACGTCAAGAGATAAGGAATAAGTTGCTGTTGTAATAACTATTTGGTCGATGACGCCACTTTTATACTGACTGGCACGTGCCGTTTAATACGCTAAATAAGATATGCGCAGCCAACACCCCTTTAAGCTTTGAGAGGACTTTAGTATGAATATTGACGAGTATCAATCCAAAAAGGTTAGCAATCGTTTTCTTAGGAGATTTTCTGACCCAGGCAAGTTCTGCCTTTGTGTAAGCTCTAGAAAAGTGTTTTATACTGTTTTCCACGTATTTAAATCTTATTTCCTCTTCAAATTTACACAAACGCAATGTTTCCAAACTTCCAAATTTGACAGTAACATCGGTTCTAAAAATACAAGACGGTAACGAACAAAAATTGAATAACGCTTCGGTAGGAAGCCATAACCAACACGGCCCTGACATTGGACGAGCGTCACTCAGCGGCCGACCGACGCCATCACGACCATTTTTTGTATCACTCGTTTTTACGCAAGAAGAGCAATAGCTTATCACTACCTGCGGAGATTCTACATAAAAGCTACAGGTAGTTGTATATAAACCGAATGACGGTCGTGTAGCGAACGCCGCGGAATTACATAGTCAAGCAAGAAATCCGCAGTATTCCAAGATGAGGAAGTAGATACTAAACACTTGGGTTTTACTGGGCACATATTTACCAGTTTTATCCTCGCACCGATATTATTCAGAGCAACTACTCCTCGCGAATACATGCCTAAATGCCAAAGCACTTTGCACTTTGAGTTTTTTTTTTTTTTTCTTTTTTTTTTTTTTTTTTTTTTTTTTTTTTTTTTTTTTTTTTTTAGAAACTGACAAACTCGCAGCCCCTCCTGGGCGTAGCGATTGTCGGACCGGGTGGTTGGCCGTGGCGTTCCCTGGGGTCGAACCAGGTCGCTAGCCAGACCACCCTGATGCACTTTGAGTATAATACTCGTGGCTCTTTACTTTTACTTTAGCTCTATTTATACTCTTTGACCGTGTCATAGCGCATCAGCGATGCTGCAGCGTCTCTCAAAAAAGCCATCCTTTGCTTATTATTTTACATTATCAGAATACAAGAGGTAAGTATTGTCTAATATACCTGTAACATTTTTGGAGCGTTGCCAAATTAACTCCACTTAATACTCACGTAGGTATTTATGTAACTTTTAAACTGCGCCTGGACTCCAAACTAGACGTGTACGAATAGCAGAGCTACATTATTGGATCACGGGGCTACGTAACCGTTGGCGCTTACTTGGTTATATTTAACCTAGTGTTTGTGCGTACGGATAAAGCTACATTCATGAATAGGAAGAGTGCGTAATAAATAAATAAAAAATCGTAAAAGCGCTTCCACGCGATAGCGAATTCTTTATAAAAATATGGTAACGTTGCAATGTGTGGGATTTACAATCTTGTCGCGCTCCATACAAAGGTTTCGAAGTGGCCGGTTAGCGTTTAGTTGGTAACTGGTCAACATTTGGGCGCGTGCCGAGCGGCGCGGACAAATATGACCTGCGTTTATCTTTAGAGCAGGGGGCGAAACAGAGGACACGCATAGCAAATGAATGTCATCGTCATCCGAGTTGAGATAGCGAAATCAGCGAGTGTTCTCGAACACGCTATCATGATAGATGCTACGATTATCCCTATCTGTTATCTCGCGAGAGCACGTGACGGCGACGCTGTTGCCATCTCAATAACTTTTGAAAGGCAAACTGAGGAAGCGTTTCAAAACCAACAAAGAGTCGAGCAATCACGTTAAGCGTCAATCTGTCAATGCACTATAGGTACATAATATATCGATATATATGAGCAAGAATGAAGTCTGATAAAGCCTAAATAAAACAGTTGTACCTATCTATTCAAGTCATATTCAAGTTACATTCAAATAAAGGACAAACTGACAACTCGTCATGATCAAATGCCGTGGACCCCGAAAGGCCGATTTTTATCATTATTTGTATGTCTTTCCCGTACACGAGACAATGGTGTCTCGACCCTTTGGGAGGCGTGCGCGGAGCCGAAGCCAACGCGTAGAGGCCCTTTCGACAATTTAATGAGAGGCAAAGTGTACACCCAGCGGATGCTGTCCCTGCCCGTGTCATGGGACGCACGCAGAGACAGCCCCCGCCAAATGCAAGGACTATTGTTGATTGATGGAATCTAACTCTACTGGGCTATGGCGGTGGAAATATGGACTAAATTACTGGGTTATGGATTGAGACATGACGGCGCCTGTCAGGAAAAGTGTCTCATGGCTTTCGTGGCACTGACAGACTGTGACTTGCCCTCCGCTGATGGGCCCCTGTTAAATAAATATATAGCGACATTATTATTATTATATCGTTGCTGCCGTTGCTGAATTTGTCCTTCTTTGGAATGTTCTCGCCAAGAGGGATGGTAATGTCGATGACCACTGCCTGGCGCTTATGTCAGGTTTATTGACTACAATAGTCCGGCCCACGATGATAATTAGATCCCAATAGAGCGTGACACGACCATTTTCAAGAAGAGGCTGTTTTTGCTATTATATTTATATTATTATTTGATTTTCTCATTCTCACTCGGCACGGCCTAAGACGGCCCTGTATGTATGCAATTGCAATTCCAATAATAAAAAACCGGTCAAGTGCGAGTCGGACTCGCGCACCGAGGGTTCCGTATAAACTCGTAAGTAGACCAACCTTACGACTAACAGCAACCTTGCCTTAAACGCACTTTAGCGCTATTAAACCAGGAAAAATCTTAACAGCGCGATGCAGCGTATGCTACAGCGACATCTATTGATACTAAATAGCGCGTAAATTTTACTTGTAATTTAAATTTAAACGTTACTTTTTGTTATTGGCTGATTGAAATAATTGTTTGTCAACTAAGTTAGTTCTCATGTATCATTTTTCATTAAGGAATCATGTTTTGAAGCACACTTTATTTTAGATTTGTGTCCCTAGATGGCGCTAGTGGTATTTCATTTTTTATGGTATTTACTAGTGTCAAATTTCCTAACATACTCCTATTACAGAGTTTTTAATAATTATTGTTACTTTATGTTTTTTTCCCGATTCCTGATGAGTGATCATTGTATTTAATAGACATTTTTTATGTAATCTGATATAAACATTATAAACCATCGCTTAGTTTTGCTACTCTCCGCTAGATGGCTCTCGTATCTCTACTACCTACGGGTAGAAGAAATATGTTAAGATTTTTGTAAATTTTTAAAAAAGTATTCAAGTTAGGAAGAGAAAATATAACGGTCTTACTAATAATAATAATAATCCTAATAAGTAGATACATGAATAGTTCAAGAAAAACTGTATGGCAATTAGTTTAGTAGGAGCAAATAAGTATGTGTTATGATTTTTGCACATTTCTCAAAAACGGTGCAAGTGAGGAAAACCGTTATATTTTTCCTGTAATATTTAGGACGACATTAATAATTGGTAATTATGACACATTTTTCTGATCAGTAACTTCGGAGATAATAGGGGGGGAATGGTATTTTTTTAAACTTTTTTCGCCATAAATCAAAAACTATTTATTTAAGAAAAAAAATAAAAATAGTATTTCAATCTACAAATTAAGCTCTTTCATTTGATACCCCACTCGATATATTAGCCCTACTTTCAATTTTCAAAATCCCATTACGGAGCCCTTTAAAAAAAAAGTAAAAAAGGTACAAGATTTTTTTTATGTCCAATAAACTCGGGTTAGCTACTTTTAACACTATTCCAAATTTCAAACCGATAGCAGCAGTAGTTCCTGAGATATCTGGCTGTGACAGACGGACAGACAGACAGACAGACAGACAGACAGACAGACAGACAGAGTCGCACCATAAGGGTTCCTTTTTTACCATTTTGGTACGGAACCCTAAAAAGACAAATTTGTACAAGTATACAATAAAATTAGAATGCAGTACTGACTCGTGTGGTGTGTATCGAAACATCCAAATTACTTAATGTCACGATGGTAGTCAGTCAGCTCTAGGGAATGCAATAACCGGCCAAAATTTTTAACCGGTTATTAACCGATGTGATGCCGAAAAAACCGGTTAACCGGTTAAAAACCGGTTAATTTATTTTCATCCATTTTTGTCGTTTTTGTGAGTGTATGATAATAAGAACTACTTTAAAATATTGCTTAGTCGATTATTAACTAACTAACTTAAATAACAAACAATAATAATGGGAACTTTACTGACAGTATATCGTGATAATTTGGCAAGACGGAAAATAAAAAGTAAGGCCTGTTTTGAAACGGATTCACTACCTAGATTTACAATATGAAATGAACATGACATGATGTTTTTTTATTAGTTTTTTAATGCGGGTAAATTACACCACATTTTTGTGTTACATAAAATCGAAGAAATCAAAATACATTGAAAAATTAAATGGCGCTCTCCTATGGTCCTGACCAGGAATCTAACCTAGTGCCTCTGGTCTTCGAGCACCAGGCTTCAATTTTGCCATCTACTTTGACTTTTGTATCATTCTGGTTTAATAGGTTTTTTTTTAACTTAACACCGTCTATTCTCGCTCGATCGTCAAAGCTGTAAAGTATTTTCATCGAGGGGGGTACATGTGTAACACGAGTTCTCATAGATGGCGACTCCCTTGGCTACAGAACCCAATACTGTTTAATATGTCAATACTGCTAGACTTCGTTGGATCAAGTCTTTAAGTTCAATTTTCTCTTGCTCTTTATCATCGTGGCTCAACCCTAACTACGGTCAAATCAATGCTGGAAAAGCGTATTATTTATCTAACACTGTGAGCCATTTTTTGTTAGCTTTTACCCGTAGCTTCACCAGCGTTAGTCCCGTTATTATATCAAGGGAAATCCTTACCAGGATATAAAGTATCCTTATCCAGGACTTAGTCTACTTCCATGCCAAATTTTATCTCAATCCATTCAGTTGATACTGCGTTATTAAGTAAGAAACATCCGAACATCTAAACCTCCACACATTGTCACACACATCAATAATATTAGTGGTAGGTATGGTATTATTGCTTTATCGAATGGTAACCAACACTCGGTTGCGAACATCACT
Source organism: Eudemis profundana (assembly GCA_947034925.1). NCBI lineage: Eukaryota > Metazoa > Arthropoda > Insecta > Lepidoptera > Tortricidae > Eudemis > Eudemis profundana. Next base: position 38,968,438 of record OX344794.1, read on the forward strand.
TTGCTAAAGTACCTGCTACACCATATATTTGCAGACACTTCTACATTCCCATCATATTATAGACAAAGTGAAGAAATGTTCTTTCAGAAATGGTATAAGTAATATAGGTTAACAGGTTGCGTAGGGAATCAGTTTTACGCAGGTTTTGCCACAAAGTATCAAGTTTTTGACATCAATTTGGCAGTGATTTCCGGCGTTAGCTTTAGTTGATTTTTACGATTATTTATCTGAAAATTTGTGGAAAAAAATTGTCTTTGGTATAAATCATTTGTGACTCTGGTGTTTCCTATGGTGGTGATTATAAAAAAAAAAACTTTTAATTTGGCGAACCCGTTACGAATCAGACGTTAAGACCTAAAAGGGACATAAGGAAAAGATGTAGACTATTAACTATAATTGATTGAATCAGGCTGACTTGACTGTTGACTATAGAAAACTCCACTTAGGTACTAATAAAAAAACTATAGGTAAGAAGAAAAAACATAAAGGAAAAAAGTAAGATGATGAGAGTTTGTTAATTAATACAAGTCATGTGTGTAAATTAGTGTGTAATGTTCAAATCGCTTCAATCTGCAGAAAAACTTAAAGGAACATAGTAAAAGTACCAATGTGATTGATTTTTAAAGGTTTCTGAACTCGCAGAGTAAAACAAATGAGTAATCGGAAAGGAATACGGTAAAATTACAGAATTTTTGTTAATTTACTACAGTTTTTTACATTTCGGTTAAAAACCGGTTTCTGGGCTCGATAACCGGTTATTAACCGTTGCCAAATACAGACGGTTAACCGGTTTTTCGGTTAACCGGTTAACCGGTTTGCATTCCCTAGTCAGCTCAGTGGTATGACGTGCCAGTTATCTGCTAAGCGCCACCGTGCGTGACACTGACACAGATCGCCACGCAAGGGCAACGCTTCTGCGCTTGCTGGGAACACCAGCGTCAACGGTGGGTATTTACAAACAACGTATTTTAACAAATGGTTGTAGCTCTACTATTCACCTGGCAGGTAACACGACTTCGATTACACAGAAACGCGGAACGGATCCAATTCATACTGAGAAATGATACTATTTAAACCTTTTCGCTGGCTCAAATTTATCTTAATTAAACGCTTTCTGGCTTTACTGAGTACCATGAACTAAGTGGTTGAATTTATCATAGAATATTAACTAGTATATTCTTGTTAAATACGCAAGTTATATCATAATCAGTTGTACATTCTTACTTTTAATGGTCATATTGGAATACATATGCATATTATATTTATTTGATGTTTTTTTTGTTGAACTTGCCATATTTTACATGCATACAACTTTAGAGCCTACAAGTTAAATTTGATACTTTTATTAATATAATCTTGTATAATAATTCTGATAGTATTTTATTGATTTCATAGTATACTATCACAATATCAGCATTACAATACAAATCAACTTTGGTCATCAACATATAAAGTAAAATCTTGTAATAAATACATAAAGCTTCATCCACATTTGTATCTGATAACAATCATGCGTCTCATGTCAAGCACGCATATTCTAAGTATACTCAATTATTATATAAATGACTTTAAGAATCCATCCCCTAGGTCAGTGGTTCCGAACCTGGGGGTAATTACCCCTTTAGGGGTAAAATTAAGTTTTCTAGGGGTAATACTCATATTAAGTCGTTTTTCTTTCAGTACTTTCATATACTTGTCTGTATTACCTATTTTTTGGAGGGGTAACAATACAAATCTAGAGGGGGCCCGTGGGTGATGTGGCAATAAAGGTTAGAAACCACTGCCCTAAGTCATACATTTATTATTATTGAGAAATGGCCAATTGTAGAAATGGAAAAACACCAGTTATCTTATCATTATCAACTCAAATGTGGACGTATCAACTTTTGTAGTACTGTCTAAATGGGGCACATGGAATGTGACATGCTCAATGTTAATTAATTAGATTTACTATTTTCATTATATTAGATTTATCAGTCTAAACTACTATTCACTAAGTGAAAACTAATAGCAGGGCTTACATTTTTTTTCATATTAATACAGGGATTTAGAAAAACATTTAACTATTTACTTTTATATACTCCAGACAGGAAGTGTGTTTGACGACCGGTTTAGCCTAATGGCTAGTGACTCTGCCTACGAAGCTGACTGTCCTGGGTTCGAATCCCGGTAAGCGCAAATATTACTTGTGTGATGATATTTGTTTCTGAGTCTTGGATGTTTTCTATGTGTTTAAGTATTTGTATCTATTAAATATATTGTCGTCTAGTATCCATAACACAAACCTTATTGAGCTTACTATGGGACTAGTTCGATTTGTGTAAGATTGTCCCCTAATAAAAAGAAAAAAAAAGAAAGAAAAACTTTATCTCTGGTTATTTGGGGTATGCTCTTATCCATTATACTCTTGGGCCACTCATGTATCTCGACAAATCCTACCAAATTATTAGTAATGTATCCCCAACAACCTCTATATACTTCATAAAATATTCTGATTCATATATAGAATGTAATTTTGCATTTAGCATGAGTACCTAAAGTCTAATTGAAAAGTAACAAGATCATGAAGAATTAATACAATGACAAACCTTTTAAATAAAAGTAATGTTTATATGTGGATTTTAAATATTTTTTTATGGTGCATAACAAGGATAAGCTTGGCTCAAAACTGACCAGTTAACTTTGAAATTGCTAATTAAATGGTGTGCCATTGAGTACTTTTTGTCCTACCTGTAGCAGCTAAATTACCTGTAATTTGTGTAGGTATATAATGCAATCATGGAAAAAAATTTAGAACATTAAAGGTAAGGAACCTTCCCCATCTAGGGAACCTTTTCTTATGGCATACAGCAATAAAATTCGCCTTAATATGTTAATACCGACGATGGGGCGACCGGGATACAAGCTGATTTCCAACAGTAGGAAGGGTTACATAAATTTTGAAAAGGATTTGCTTCACTGTTCTGAAAAAGTTTATAACCTTAGTTAGCCGTTAACTTAACTACTTGTATTGAAACGTGTAAGGTTTTTGATGTAAACCGTACGACGCCCGATATGGGACACACTACAGAATGCCTCACCGGCAATAGGTATTCGTTGAGTAGAATGATACCGCCGCGTGGAATACTCGCGCTGACCCTTAGTTATATTGAGGATCACTGGTAAATCTAGCGTATCATTAGTTAACATTCATTCAGAAAAAACCCAATATTACATAACTACAAACTCAAAATGTGGCCAAGTAGGTTATACGAAGTAACGAGATAATTTTGAAAACAGAAACAAAACTAAGATGAGCAAAGTGAAAGGAAACTTAGCTATAGAATAAAATAATTTACCTGCACTTCTACTAATTTCGTAGATGTAATTCTGAACAGAGCCATTTTTTGATCCCGCCGAGCGCTGAGTCTCACGTACCAACCACGCACAACTACTAAAGTAGTAAAGTCGCTCGCTGCAGAGCGCGCGGAACGAGCTAGCAATCGATCGCGTTCGAAAGATTGACCAGAGACAAATACTATCACACGACCAGATCTGTCAAATGACTCAATTGACACATAATTCAGCATAGCCTTATTTCCTGAGTTCTAAATATGCTAAATAGCATAATTTTTTTTAGCGTAAGTATTAATAACTAAGCGAAAATTGCAAAGCATCAATGAACACTTTTCAAATATGACAGTACACAGGTACACCGGACCGAATTTTACTACGCGTCTCAACGTCTACAACGGGCTTTATATGTTTGGTCCAAATTATACTATCTCTCTAATATACTGTTTCTGACTATTGAAACCAAAGAAATTTACTCAAGATATTAGTCCAAAGTGATAAAAATCTCCATAGCATATAATTTGATTTATCTAATTATCGTCTTATGAAATCTGTTCTGCCAGGCAATTGACTGGTTATATTTCATAATAAAATACATAACACAATCCGGACTTTTCTGAACTGTCACTGAGATTAATCAGTGCTGCCAGATTTAACAAAATTTCTCTATATTTGAGAGTTTCAGGGATAATTGAAGATCGTCTAAGAGCGCTTAAACATAAGCTCGCAGTGCCCACCACTAGGCTCCATAAAATAAAAACATCATTCATGCGTAATTGTGTAGGGTTTTATGAGTGATTCTAGTATTTAAAAAATGACTATTTATTTAAACATCAAAACGAGGTGCAATGCTCATTTCTTTTACTAACATGGCCCCGTTGCACGGTGCTACAAGTTACAATTTTACAAGTCTAAACTAGCAACATTAACCAAATCAACCAATGGCGTTGCTGTATTTGACCAATGTTGCAAGTGTAGACAGGTAAAATTGTAACTTGTAGTTTCGTAAAATGGGGCCGGTAGAGTGCGACTACGATAACTTCGCAGAGCAGAACATGGCAACACCTTAATTTCTCAGGCAGGCATGTCTCACTCCGCGATTTTGTTTCACGGTAATTATTATTATTCCTTGCCTAATGCATTAGGCAAGCTCAGGGCTGCGCCGTTACCCGGCACCGCCTGTGTGCGAAACCTATGAAGCCCAAAGGAGGGTTATGTGTTTGACCGGTATGTATGTATATATGTACGTAAATATGCATGTTAATTGTTACCGACTGCGTCGAAGCCCAAAGGAGGGTTATGTGTTTGACCGGTATGTATGTACCTATGTACGTAAGTACGTATGCTACCCGATTGCGGCGAAGCCCAAAGGAGGGTTATGTGTTTGACCTGTATGTATGTATGACGACGTATATCAAAACAGTTATATAACGTAACGCAAATATTTTTTTTAACTACCTCTAATTCACTAGGAAATTCAAGCTATAATAATAATTTTATTTTTGTCGACAACTCTAGCGGTGGGCGTGGTGACCAGAAAAAGCGCACGTTATGAGTTAGAGCGAAAAGGTAGGATTCGGCGCATTTTTGTGACTCGAACGTGGGTTTTGTTAGACAGTGCGACTTCTGTACAATAGTATTATTACTGATTCTGTGATGGAGATGTTACTATGTTCCGCTGGGCAAAGTTATCGTAATCGCACTTCTAGATAGCTGCGACTCCAAACGGTTGGCTAACAAAATCGCGCCGTTTGGGTTACTCCCATGGTGCTGAGGTTCAGCTGCGGTGCGGCTACCTACCACTATGCAGTCCGACTATTGCTACAGCCTCAAAGGCTTACAGTGTGCAAGCATAAAAAAAGCCGCCTTTACTTTAATTAATTTTTTTCAAGAATTTAACATTGAAAAGCTGGCAACCCATGATCTGACTTATAAAAAGCGGTTTCAAATTTTTTAATTTAAGTTAAATTTACGAATTGTGTAGGGAGAGTTTCATACGCTTGATCACCATGCGTTGGTTTTACATTTTAAGTATATTTATAATACCAGCAGCAAGTGGCATACGATTTCGCCTTGGACGCGACAAAGGCGGTAACTTAGGCGCTCCCCACGTAGAAAATGTGAAATTACCTAAAGCGCAATGGTTCAAGCAAAAGCTGGACCATTCCAATCCAGCTGACCAGAGAACTTGGAAACAGGTAAAATTAAAAACCTTATGAATATTCCTTTCGCTACATAAATTTCCTTGTTTGTTAGGTACATAGTTTTGATTACATAGGTTTACTCCAATAGACGTTTACGTTTGTTTCATTGTATTAGTAAAGAATCAGCACAGTCTTCTTTATCAATGATGGTGTCTCTACATCAGTGGAAATTAATATTCATTGTCAGAACCAAGAACCCGACTACTGGGTTCATTTTGTATGAAAATGTTGTGAGCTTGGCAATGAATGTGTTAATAATAAGAAAAAAACATGAAACATATTAATGACCTACTACTTTACTCTAGTAACAAAAATCTTACTTTCATATTTTATTATCAGTTTTCGGATCTCGGGTGTGATTTGGGTTATATGACTTCAAACATTACACAGAAACATGGTTGTCCCTTAGGATTTCGCGAATTAATTTTTACTATATAACTAAAACAAATGATCTAGAATAATATCCATTCCCAAAATCCCGAAAAACATCCATCTTTCTCTATATTGTTTGAAGTCATATACCCCAAATTGCACCCTAGATCCGATCTCTGTTTATTATAGTGCTTTATATGCTCCTTCATAATTTATTTTCATTTTGAAATTTTAAACAAATGTAAATTTACAGCGCTACTTTGTGAATGATAGTTTCTATGACTTCTCAAACCCTGGCCCTGTGTTCCTGATGATTGGAGGTGAGGGTCCCGCTGATCCCAAGTGGATGGTCAAAGGTGCTTGGATAGACTATGCCCAGCAGTTTAAGGCGTTATGCATAAATTTAGAACATAGATATTATGGAGAAAGTCACCCAACTGAGTAAGCTGTCAATTTTATTTTTATCTTTTTATAACAAGTTTTTAATTTGTGTTACCGGTGAGCCATTTCTGTGCTAAAAGGTTGTAATTTTTGGACTCATTAAATTGCTTTTAAAATGAAATTTGCCATTATCAGGCCACAGAATTTTCATCGCACAGTAAGGTGAAAAAAAACTATGGAGTCTATATTAACATTAAAACTTTAGTCATATTCATACTCATACTTACTCATTTTCTTAGTCCCATGTACCAATATTTCTATAAAGCAAGTTTTTTAAATAATAGATGATATTAGACAATTTTTAACAATTTTTGGCTCGGAGACTGTAAAAGATGAATTAGAAAAGTACTCTATAGAAATCCAACTTCATTGAAATAAGACAGATGGGCAACTTAACAATTTGAACAAGTTCTAGAATATGCTACTCTAACGTCTCTTGACGTAGAACAATCTTTATCAAGTTACAAGTGGATATTCAACAAATATAGAACCTGCTTTGCTTCTGAAAATATGGAAAAAGTGGCCATTATATACTCCTTTCAAAATTGTAATTTTGAAATGGATAATACACAGTACACACATCATACCATGTCAAGATTTTGAAATGCTCTTTCCTGTGGCTACATAATGCCAAAGTGTAAAGACAAACAAGTAGTCCAATTTCAGCCGTTAGGAGTGCGCGATACGTTGGGTGCGAGACATTCTGAAGCATTTTTACGCAGTCTTAAAACTTTGCTTGTAGTGCGTTCTTACTCGGCGCGCACACATTCAAGCGTGCGATGTACCTTTTGTTGGAAGAAAAATTAATGCTATTATACTGTGATAATGCTCTATGGATATTACAAACTAGAAGTTACTTAATGTTCATATTATTTTTCTCATTTGGCCCATAATGTTATAAACATGGCGTGGCATTTAACATTTTTATTTGTAATATAATCTTTTGGTGTTATTTAAATGACTGAGTATGAATATGAATAAAGTTTTAATGTTAATATGGACTCCATAGTTTTCTTTCATCTTACCGTGCTATAAAAAATCGAGGCCTGGCCATTATACAGAAAAGTTAAAGTCTATAATTGAAAACACAGTCTCAGAAATAAAAGTTTTAGCAGACAGTTTGTTCTTCTCTTTTGCCGACAGTGAATGAGTACCCCTAGAATCATCTTAGTTATAGTACAAATTACTCAGTCTTAATACCATTTTAAATGTAAAATTATCATTACAATATTTAATATGATAGCATTATGGTGACTATGCTTATATTATTTTATATTATTACTAGTTTTCTCAAAATTTGCATGACAGAGGTGTCATTCCATAGATTTTTAATATGGAGCCCTTGTCAGCCAAAAAGAAGAATAACACAGACAGTTTATTAAATACTATCCTTGTCAGATACATATAAGAGGAAATACAACGAACTGAATGATCACGGGCAAAAAGAGCCTTACTTAGTTTATATAGGTACATCAAAGAGGTGCAATAAAACAGATTGGAATCCCATATTTTTCCATTCTTATCTTTCTTTTAGTTAATAGATTTTACACCCACAAGTGGCTGTAGTTGATAGTTTAAATTTATTTTTGTACAAACTTCAAGTAATTTAATACAGCTAATTAAAATGGAATGAGGAAAATAGTTACATATTCAGTTAGAATCAAAGTGCCCAAAAAAACCTCACGCGATTAATAGACGTGCTTTAATATGCAACTGTATGAGTCCAAAAAGTATTTTTTTTTTTATATTTTTGCCTACATACAAATAGATAGTCCATCTATATGAACGAATTTTATAATTTGTCTACAAAAGGAGGTTTTGTAATTTCGCCTTCATATACAAGCGCTAGTTATACCTATTATATCGATACCTTTAGACTCAAAGGGCGTAAACGCCATTAGAACCTACGGCGTTTACGCCCTTTGAGTCTAAAGGTATCGATATTATGTTTACTCAGGAATGTACTCGATAAATTAAAATATGCACACGCTTTTACTATTTAATTATGTATCATGTGTAATTTGTTACTGGCTGAGTCACTGTGCGCCCTGGTTACAATTTGTAACAAAAGAACCATTAAAATACTTTCTTATCATTTGTTTGCATGCATATTGGCCATGTGTTCGATATTATATGGTATGTAGTACGCAAAGCATCGATATGCAAAATATATCAATATATGCCTCTGGTATGTCTGTACTCGAAACACTTATAGGTATTTATTTATTCTGAAGTACTTTACTTGGAAGCCTTTGTTTTGAGCAGAGGTTATGCACGCCGCGAAAAGGGCACGTTTTATACGCAATCGAGAGTCCTGTTTAACAGTGAAACTACCTACCATCTTACGCGAATCGCTTTATGTCCATATTAGGGTTTAAGGGGCAACTCAACTCTAATAACTACTATTGACAACGGGATATTTACCATGTATGTTTGTTTTATTGTGTTCCCGATATTTCGGCACTGTTGCAAGCGCCATCATCACGGAGTAACTACAACAATACAACAACAATACAACACAACAACAACAATACAACAACACAACACAATACAACAACAACACTACAACAACAACAACAATACAACAACACAACACAATACTACAACAACAACAACAATACAATAGTAGTTATTATGTGAATGACCATGTTAGCTTAAAATTGAACTCAACTCTATAGAATCGGTGCAGTAGGTGTGCAGTCGGGATGCAGTTCCTATACACATCGCAGCTGCCACGCAGTCCGTCTGTATCGGCCCTTATTCACTGCACAAAAAAGGAATTGTCAATGTTATATGTAGAGCTAATTGCAGACTATGAAGTATGGCAAATATAACAATGGTGACATTGTATATATACTTTCCAAAAATCCAAAAGCCATACCTACTGGTACAAAACGTTTAGCAAGTGGTAAGATATAGTTCATTACGCGCTCTACATTTTGAGATTAAAGTCTCATTTTCAAAAAAGGTGGCTAGACATGTTCTTTCCGTGTACCCTTCAAATATCTCTATTGTTTCAGAAGCGCTTTGCAACCTTTGTGTGTCTGTGCAATTATCTAAATAGCTGCATGTTTCCTTTCAGAAACCTATCAGTAAAAAATCTACAATACTTATCATCGTCACAAGCGTTGGCCGATTTGGCTTACTTCATACACGCTATGAACAACAAGTACAAATTGCCAAAAGGTGTAAAATGGATAGCGTTTGGAGGGTCGTATCCCGGCTCTCTGGCCGCTTGGATGAGGCTCAAGTACCCGCATTTGATACACGCCGCGGTCTCATCCAGCAGTCCTTTGCTGGCTAAAGTTGACTTTGTAGGTATGGCACCGCACCTTCTCTTGTACTTTAGTATGTAGCGCGTCACAATTGTGACGCGCGACTCTGTGGCGCGACAACTACTACCTACCTCTTTCCATTCAATATAGTGTGACAGTGACATGTCATGCTGTGTCGCGCGACAAGGGAAGTCGCAGCCAGTCGTGCTAGCTGTGCAGATGATTTGTTGTTGTTAAAATGTTTAGAGTGCGACTACGCTATGTTTGCAGAGGTCAAAAAAGGTTTTATTAAAATAAATGCTCCGAAATCGAAATTATTTATTAAAAAGGAAAAAAATTATGAGAAGAAATGATACTAGGCAAATATCTTTCCGTTTAATAAGTATACAATGTGTCTATGTACCTACTGAAATAAATATTTAGGATAGTCTTGCGCAATCGATCTAGTCCCAACCAAACAATTGTATTAAAGGGAAGAATTATTGCCAAGTACCAAGATTAAATAATTATTATACATACAATATATTGTTCGACCTCCGCGAACTTAGCGTAGTCCGATTATACCTACATTACATGCCGTAGTGACCCGTGACTTCGTTTACGGCGGTACCTTATGCTCGCCTAGTTGATGTCCCTAATTATCTCAAGGACAAATTGCACATAGAAGTACTAAATATGAAGTACCTGTTCGTTACGGGTCGCTACCGATGCTCAGTGTGTACGGAAAGTGAAGCGTCCTCGAGTAAAAGTAAACTTGAAAATGGTCTATGAAAGTAAGAATAGGCGACAATTTTCAAGTTTTCTCTATCTTCAGGACGTAAGTATGAGAAACGATATATATGGAATGGTTTTAGTTTTAACCACTTGGGGCGATGTCACCGTCCGACCATTTAATTTTCAATTTCTATGGGAAAATCACAATACATTCCCCACCGTAACTACGGCCTGGCCATGGCATCGGCGGGCCTTTAGGCTGGCATTCCTAGTCTTGAAATATAGTTATATGTTATATATCACTCATCCAGGTTACGAGACCAGGTTATGTGCTATACTCTGATTCTATATTTATTAATTCCAGAATACTTTGAAGTAGTAATCGCTGCGCTGCGCGAGAAAACTGGGAAGGATGACTGTGGCTTCGAAGTCAAACAGGGTCATGCCGAAATCGTCAAATTGATGAACATGAATCCCACTCTAATTCAACATGAATTCAAGTACGTATAATAGTTACCGGCAATAATACATTTATGATGACACGTGAAACGCGAAAAAGAATAGAGTAGTGTCAGATATTTTTGCACGCCCTAATTAATCATTTATTATTGCCGGTAACTGTACAGTCACCACACAGAAATGTTGAGCCACTTGTCACTGTTCTTAATTAAAATTACATAAACCCGCAGGGAGGAAAAATTCCAACCAAATTGTCTGGCCTGAGCCCCATGCCATCAGCAGTTGTCCACTGCTGGACGTAGGCCTTCCCCAGTTCGCACCACCATACCCGGCCCTCAACCCTCCACATCCAACCACTTCCCGCCACTCTCTTCAGGTCGTCAGGCCACTTGGCGGGGGATCGTCCCACGGGGCGAGTCGCATGTAAGAACTGTAAATATGCGATCAGGGCAAATATGCGTTCTTCGTTACCGCCCGTGATGCATACATAATTTTATTTATTTGAACTTTATTGCACAAAAGAAAACGCATTTTACAAAAGGCGAACTTACATTAACACATAAGGCAAGGGTCCAAAGAACTCGATTCCTACCGGCTTGCCTAAGGAGAATTAACGCCAAATCTGCACCGGCTTGGCCAAGGATACCTTTTACGCCACGCCACTGAAACATATATATATACAGGGTGGGAGGGACTATACCGACATACTTTAGCCATGAATCCTGGTGGTGTGACGAGTAAATAATGTTATATCAACATGGCTCGAATATTGTCATTTTACATTAATAGTCTTATGGAACAAAATAAATCAGTAAATTCAGCCCCTCGTTATAAACATATCCTTACTCGAGGAAAAGTTATCAAAAAGAAAAAAATAAAAAAAAGGGAAACGAAAGGTCAATTTTTTGGCCTCGTAGTCGCTTACCATCAAATACTGCGAAGGTTAATTGCTGTTTAGTTTTATTAGGGCTTGTTACACACTTGGGAGTATTCATTTAAAAAATAATGAATATCTCTGAAAGTAGGCGTTTTTCGACTATACATCACATAACTTTTTTACTCCTAATAGTTGTTAGAATCTATAGTTAAAGTTTGTCGGCATAGTCCGTCCCACCCTGTATATATGATACATTTTATTTTGCAGGGTATGCCAGCCGTTCCACTTGGCGTCAGCGAACGACCTCAATAATTTCTACGACAGTTTGGCCAACAACTTCGCTGACATCGTGCAGTACAACGAGGACAACCGCATCGGCGCGAACCCCAAGTACAAAAACGTGACCATCAATACTGTAAGCTACAACTTTTCTAATAGTTTCGCCAGCCGTATTTAGCAGTAGATAAGAAACAAAAAATATTTTATTTTAAGTAACCTATTCAAATTATCATATTCGATAAGAAATGCACGAACCACTATGAAATACCCAAATCCTCGAATTTTTTTTTTTTGCATCGGTCCAGCTGTCTTCGAGTTGTCGCGTAACAAACATATAAAGAAACAGACGAATTGGGAACTGTTCTTCTTTTGGAAGTCTGTTAAAATATGACGCAAGTTTAATAAATCTTCTACTCACACTCACTACCACTACCACTGGTCACAGTGACGTGTAGACTGATTTGCCATATCCTTAACACGTTTGCTGTCCCGGTGCCCCCAATCTGGGTTTTTTCAGGAGTCCGTGCTTCCACTATGGGGTCACTTCTCCATACTGATTCCACAGTTGAGACTTGTGCCATTGTCCGATAGTTTTGTAAGGGGACAGTGAACGTATTAAACCAGTGGTGGGCAAACTTTCTTCATGGCAGATCAGAAAATTCAAGAAATTTCAGAGGGCCAGGATTATAGCAGAAATTAGTCTTGTTTTATCGCGGGTCATATACTACTTATTTGTAAGGACCGTCGGCGGGCCGGATTAAACCCTGCCGCGGGCAGTACTTACCCACCACTGAGCTACACCTAGGGTTGCCAGATGTCCGGGAAATTCGGTACTGTCCCGGAATTATCGTTCTTATCCACTTAATACACTTTATAGTGCCGGATTTCGAATACCTACTGCTAGTTTTTTTTTTCAGGATGTTACTAGTATGTACGATGCGTATCTACGGGCGTGATAATAAATATTACAAGTAAAGCGATTAACTGAAGTATTTATCTATTTTTGTATATTTTCTTATCGACTGAATTCGACAGTGGTGTAGCTTAGCTACAATGAATGACACCCGGGGATATCTATGTGTCCACCCCATAAGCCGTATTTTATTTGGTGGGGGGTGCATTCAACGGTTTACTCATAAATTTAAAAGGCATAATGCATCATTTCGCATAATTCATCATTTGGCATAAAGCTTTTTTTTCTGAACACGTAAACTTTTCAGGATTATTATAACGCAAACCTAACCTAACCTAGTTAACAGGATGAGGCCTTAAAGAGTCCTGAAAATTCTACAGTTTAAGAAAAAAATGCATTATGCCGAATGATTAATTATGCCAAACGATGAATTATGCCTTTTAAATTTATGCGATCCAATAGGTTCCCGCATTCAACGATAGCTGCGCCGGAAATGAAATGCCTGGATCTGGCAACCCTAGATAGCTACGCAAGATTCCGTATATAGCAAAAATCCGACTATCGGGACAGTGCGACTCAATGTGTTATGGAATATAGGCAAAATGTTGAATTTCAGATATGTAGCATGCTGACAGAGGAAACCGCCCGGCCTTCTCACATGAAGTTGGCCGACTTCAATTCAATCATGCTCGAAATGCAGAACCAGACCTGCCTGGACTACAGCTACGATAACGTGATAAACGAACTTAGGAATATCACTTGGAGTAACGATGGAGGTATAGTCGCTGAAAATTAGATTCAATCGTAACTGTAAAAAAAAAGCATAATGGGGTTGGATCTCTCCTTTTCCTTACATCTTCTACAGTCTATTCGCAAAAAAACCGCTTAATTGACTACGTTTTTATTGCATTGCAAATAAATTATGAGAGGGACAATCTTACATGAATCGACCTAGGCCTAAACTAAGCAATGCGTGTAGATCGATTCATAAGAGCTGGCTCAGATTTAGTGTGAAATAAACACCCGTCGCATACAAAATCTGCCCCAGCTCTCCTCGACCTTATACTAGACGACGATATACGTACCTACGCACATAAATAAACACTTAAATGGATAGAAAACATACATGACTTTGGAATAAACTCATACTCATCCATCACTCAAATATATGTAAGTATATGAACTCTGGAGCTTTAGCTTCATAAGCGGATTCACTCCCTCTACCTAAACGTGTCGTCATAATCCGTCATAAATTGTAGCTGATCATTCTAGTCCCAGCCACATATCGGTACCTTGAGACTCAAAGGGCGTAAACGCCATTAGAACCTGTGGCGTTTACGCCCTTTGAGTCTAAAGGTATCGATATAGATGATGATGACACGATCAAAACAGCTTCTTTTATGAAGTGTCAAACGCTCGAAAAACGACGTCGGGACGTCGCTTCTCAATATGGTTAACTTGGTGCCTTAACTTGTTTTTGTCATTGGATTTGGAAACATGAGGGTTACCGTTCATTTATTTATTCTGTTGGTTGGAAATCCTATTTTATAATTCCAGCCCGTCAATGGACATATCAAACGTGCACCGAGTTTGGTTTCTATCAGACGTCCTCGGGCACGACGACATTCTTCGGCGACAACTTTCCTGTGGACTTCTATATTCAACAGTGCCAGGATATTTTCGGGAAAAAGTTGGTATTACCAATCCTAGTTAATATGTATTTTAGCTTAATTTGGGCTAATATGTATTCTAAAATTTTTCGGGTACAGTAAACAAACATCCCTATTACAAGGAGAGTTCTTTTAGTACCGATGACGTAATAATTACGTCAAGCTACATAAAGCATGATTCACTTTAAGTTTTACATTGATATATCGTTACCGGTAATTACAGGTAGGTATCGTAAAAGTTATGAATTAATAGGGAATATGCATGATATTTTTTATTTACTTTAATAAAAGCTCTTTCATACAAGAAACGGTACGAAAACAATATTTTTCAAATAACTATAAAAATAATCAAGATATAAGACAACAAAGATTTATCTCTATCTCTTTCTAACAAAACAGAATATAGTATGGAGATTGTACTATGACGTCATAGTCCATATCGGATCTCTCTGTCTGATTAGTGCTTTAAAATGTTTATATCTTCCGTATTTCTCGTTCGATTTTAATTTTATTTTGACTTTATGTCATATTTTTTACGGTATTTTCATATTTTGTTAAGCAATGTGTTAAAAAAAATTCATGCATATTCCCTATTCTATCACGGCTTTCATTGGTTGAAGCCATTTTTATAAATCAAGATGCGTGTCTCGCTTGTGTTATCTTGTTGATTTAAACGGGAAATTGGAAAAAATATCGGGTATGTATTTTGATACGGAACGGACGGAATAAAAAAAAGAAAAAAAATCGCTTATCTATAATTAATAACTACTAATAATATATTATACAAATCGCATATCCGATTAATATTTCCAATTTCCCGTTTAAATAAATACAAAACTGCAAACGGACAAATTTTTATTTTTAAATGTCTTCTACCATTGACACCAATTAATGAAAGTAGTGATATAATTAGTTCATAACTTAAACGATACCGGTAATTTACGGTAACGATAAATCAAAGTAAAACCTAAACCAAATCTGCATGTATGTAGGATGTAGGTTGACGTCATTTGCCTGTTATCGGCACTAAAAGTACGCTACTTGCTCATACATAAACATTACCCGTTTAGAAGACCTCTTATGTAAATAAAAATGTCGTTATACAGGTTCAACAAAGATTTCGTGAACGCCGCCGCCGCTTGGACCAACGCTTACTACGGATCGTTGGACATCGCCGTGAGCCGCGTGGTGTTCGTGCACGGGTCCGTGGACCCGTGGCACGCGCTCGGCGTCACCGCCGCGAGGGGAGACGCCGCCGCCATCTACATACACGGTCAGTATTATCAAACCGCGTTTAGAAAGGGATTGAGCTCATATGTCATTTTTGAACTAATGCATGATATGACATTGTCAGTGGTAGAGTATGCAGATAAATTAAATTGTTATTTTGGTACAATGAAGTTCTAAAGCATGGAAAAAATATCAAATTATACAGCGTGTTTTTATTGATTTCCGATAGCATTAAGAGATAGTTCTTCAGATCAAATAGAGTTACTTTCTTAAACACCGTTTTTAAAGTATTTTAAGTATGATTTTATAATTTATGTACAATTGGTAAGTGTTGTCATTGATGTAAAGTCAAAACTGTCATAATTGCAATTTTACATTTAGGCCGGCTTTACACCTGTAAGTTTTACTTACGTAAGTAAGGACGCAGCTATACGTTAGACTGAGATAGTCAGCTATCTCAGTCTAACGTATAGCTGCGTCCTTACTTACGTAAGTAAAACTTACAGGTGTAAAGCCGGCCTTACGCTAAAGGAGGTGAAAGTGAGAGGTCACACTTGTGAGCAACACGATTCTGATTTAGTTTGTATGAAAAAGTAAAAACAAGTCTCATTTTGAATTTAAAAGAAACCCATATACAAGTTGATTGCTGTTAATGTACTAAGCGACGTGTCGAATTAATCGTAAATAAAAAAACACGGTGTATTACTTAAATAAAATACAAATGTTGTAAATAATTACTTTAAGAACCATAAAAATCATATTTAGCAGATAATTCTATTATCTATAAGGGTCTGCACTTATGAAGATATCAAAGATTGGTTTATGATTATATTTAATCATTTATTAAGTACACTTGTGCTAACGGTACACTCGAATCCCTTTCTCAACGCGGTTTGATAATAGCACTGCCGTCCTAGTCTAAAATGCGACTTTTTAATATGAACTTCCATAGAAAAAAGTCGCCTTTTAGACTAGGACGGCAGAGCAGGTCACACATTTTTTTTTTTTTTAGAAACTGACAAACTCGCAGCCCCTCCTGGGCGTAGCGATTGTCGGACCGGGTGGTTGGCCGTGGCGTTCCCTGGGGTCGAACCAGGTCGCTAGCCAGACCACCCTGAGTTGGTCGGACTGGGTGGGAGCCGGGAGTGCCTGGGGTCGAACCAGGTCACTTAGTCCCGGTCCACCTCGATAAGATCGGGCTAGGTGGGGGCTTAACGCCTGGAGTCGAACCAGGTCGTTTGGCCAGGGCCACCTTGACTTTACGCTGATTGCTCAGAGTGAGCAGCGGACCAGCGGGAAGGATGACTCGGGTCATCCTGTCCTTATGTGAACTTGTGTATCGAACTAATGGGAGTTTTAGGTGCCGGTTCGCTAAAACCTAGCCCAGCTAAGAAGACTCCGGCAAGAAACTTAGCTGGGCCCGAGCGATGTCGGAGTGAAGTTAACCAGGACATTCGGGTCCTGGGGCAAGTCGGGACCAATGATATTTTATAAGAAGATACGTTATACGCATACTCGCCAGCTGAGAAATATGCTTCCAAGAAAGCAGCAGCACACATTCGTACCTCACTGTACGGTGTACATACTCACACATATTATCAGATTGCGTAAAAGAGATGGCATAGTTACAATAATGAAAAAAAGAGACAGCTAGCTTTTTGTTACTTGCGCGATTAATTTTTAAACGTCACCGAGTGAACCAATCGGCTATTCTCGGCGCTCATTTAAGACAGATTAAGCACGCAGAAGGTGAAAATTACATTTCAGAGTAGTTTCTGCCTATCTAGGTCCTACCTATGGAATTTCAATAGTGTAAATGATTTTTATTCAACTTAAAGTGTTAACATTAAAATGTTACACTGAGTTTGTATTCTAATAATATTTATAGTTTTAATTCGTTTCAACAATTAAATTGTGTATTAAATGGTTTATATATTATTAATGATTTTTGACACTTAGACACCATTTAGGTACATCTCTGAGAAAGAATGGTTTTAATTTTAATTTATTTTATAAATTATATAATTTTTAAGCTAATGTAATGTATTAATGAAATCTCTTGTATTAACGTCATACAGTTGGAACACTTGTAAAATGGTAAAAAAGAGAAACCGGTGAGTTTCTTCCGGCGCTTCTTCTCACCAGAAGGTCATTACCCGAAGCGCCAAAAGAAAAGAAGAGAAAAGAATATAAGACATGTAAAAGAGCCCTTAAGGGCCTACTTGCAGAAATAAATTATTTTATTTTATTTATTTATTTTTCTCAAACATGGCATGAAATGTTGACATTACGTGCCTAAAAATAGGCCACAGTACGTACGTAAGTACCTCGTTTCCTATGCGGCTTGACACTTGGCACGGAATGGAATTTCATGTATTTTTTTTAAATTTCCATTCCACATTTATCACGGCATTCAGCCATTAAAAAAACAAAAAACGATTTTTGCTATATTTTGCAGTTTTATTTATTTAAAATTGACATGAACATAACAAATAACACATTATAAACAATTTCCAATTATTATAAATATCGAAGACCGAAATCGCTATATGTGTGCCTCTAATATTTGAAGAGTTCCCTCGGTTTCTCCAAGATCCCATCATCAGATCCTGATTTGGTTGCTATGGGACCACCTCGGAAGTATACCTTTTCAAACAAAAAAATAATTTTCCAAATCAGTCTAGCCGTCTTCGAGTAATCGCGTAACAAACACACAAAAAAAACATACAGACGAATAGAGAACAGTCCTTCTTTTGGAAGTCGGTTAAAAAAATACGCTGTAAAGGTTATTTATTGGTTCTAGGTTACGCGGGTATTTTTCCGCGACTCTCCGACGTATTTACAAAAGCGAGATATACCTTAAGATAATATATTTATGAGAAAATACCTGTATGAGCACTGAATAGATAATATGGTTCAAGTTTGCATACTAAGGCATGTAACTAGGAATCAATGCGATTCAACATGACGCATCTGTAAATGTTCATCTTTGCCGCAGTATGGTTATCCTTGTCACTCTCATTGTCAAAGACGTAAGTTTGTCTCTTTCATTCAAATGACCTCTATGGTAGTAAGATGGCGTCGTATTTGAAAAATAAAATAATAAAAATGATAAAATTAAATTATTTCAGCGTACTTACAGGTGATATGTGATCCCTTGCGCTTTGTTGCACTTTTTGCTATGATTGGTGCACTTTCTGATCACACACGACGGCATTTTTTTTGTGAATCTTGTAAATATTCACCCTTGACATCGTCGTGCGTTTCGTTGACCGACCCGCGAGTGACTACCCACTACAAAAAGGGCACCAATACAATTATCGTGGTTTCAGTGCTTCACTTTTGGAGTGCTTGTAACCTATCTACTTATAAAATATCATTGGTCGGGACGCGGCCCTTGTGTGCTGTGGTCGCGGGGAGGTCGACCCCGCCGGCGGGGTCGACGCTGTGTGGGTCGGACTCCGTTTGAGCAGGTCACACAGTGAACCCGGACTGACACTACCTCGGGTCGCTCGACGTAGCCGTGAGCCGCGTGGGGTCTGTGCACTGCTCCGTGGACCCGTGGACTATTTTTCGTAGAGTAGCAAAGTAACATTTAGCTAGTAACGGTCTAGACCAGCGGTCGGCAACCTGCGGCTCATGAACCGGTCGCTTGCGGCCCGCGAGCCTCCCTGAAAATGTTGTGTGTAAAGGTCGCTATAATCCGAATTGTATAAATTCACGAATTATTAACATCATATATATTCTGCATCTTCTATCGTCTATATAACGGGGAATGCTCCGAGGAATTGTTCGGATTAATCCCTGCCGCATCTTTCCGCCATCGTCCTACGCGACAATATTACCATCCTCACCACTTAGATGGTTGGCAGTCCACAACTGTGCGTTTTGCTAGAAACTTCCTGCCTCGCACGACTGAACTGTAGAATAAATTGTCGCCTGCAGTGTTTCCGGACCGATTCGACCTTCAAACCTTCAAGAAAAGAGCGTACTCCCACCTGAAAGGCCGGCAACGCACCTGTGACTCTTTTGGTATTGCAGGTGTCTATGGGCGACGGTGATTGCTTACCATCAGGCGACCCGTCTGCTCGTTTGCCCCCTATATCAGAAAAAAAAAACAACAACAAAGTGCGGCTCGCGTCAATTTCGTTAGCTACTATGTGGCCCTTGGCTGCTGAAAGGTTGCCGACCACTGGTCTAGACTATACCAGTATAGTCAGTGTCAGAAAAAAAAATATCTTTGTGATCTTCAGAGGTTTTTATCGGAGGTGCCCTACTTTTTAACCGGCTTTCTTGCGGCTTGCTTGTCTGAATGTTGTTTTTTTTGTGTGTTTGTTCACCGATTACTCGAAGACGGCTGAACCGATTTTGAAAATTCTTTTTTTTTTGTTTGAGAGGGTATATAGGTACTTCAGAGGTGGTCCCATTGCAACCAAATCAGGATCTAGGGCTTCCAATCCCGGTATACCGAGATCTCGGTATTCCGGGATTTGCGGGACTGCGGGACAAACATCTTCAACAAAATATTGATACAAGCAAATAATAAATAATACTAAAACTTGGCCTTTTCTTTGTGTAAGTAAGTTAGCATGATAGTTTGTCTATCTTCTTTGATGGAAGTTATTCTTTCTCGTTTGCTCAACGCAAAGGTTAACTGGAAGAGATCCCTTATTTATAGGGATAAGTTCGCCTTTGTACAGATCCATTATTTTTTTGTATTGTTTCTATTTGATTCTATGTGCAATAAAGTGTTTACATACATACATAAATTTAATATTTTAATTATTTGTCTTAAATTATAATTGAGTTCCTTAGAGTTTGTTTAACGGTTGATTTTAATTTTGGTCTCAATAGAACTAATAGAAGTGCAATGTTATTTTTTTATGTGTAATATTTAATGTTTAATAGGTAAACTCTAATAAAAGTTTAAATACGTTGATTATTTCGCTGTTCATTTAGGTACCTTATAATCGATATCATTAATTTCTATGCGGGATCGAAAATGTGCAATCCGGCAGGTACCGAGATTAAAGATAGGGTGCGGAATTGGAAGCCCTATCAGGATCTGATGATGGGATCTTGGAGAAATCGAGGGAACTCTTCAAATATTATAGGCATACATATAGCGATTTTGGTATTTTTTTATAGTTTCCCGTGCATTTCATATTAGAAATGAGTTACTAGTGTTAACCGACTTCAAAAAAAGAGAAAATTTTATGTAGGTTTGTTCCCCCGATTACTTGAAGACGGCTAGGCCGATTTGGAAAATTATTTTTTTATTTCAAAGGGTATACCACCGAGAAAGTCCCTTTGCAACCAAATCAGGATCTGGTGATGGGATCTTGGAGAAATCGAGGGAACTCTTCAAATATTGTAGGCACACATACGACGATATGGTTATTTTTCATAGAGTCTCGACATTTCTTATCGAAATTAGTTTACTGAAAGCTGGTTGTTTTAAAATTTTTAATTTTGTGGTTATCTCTTTACCATTCAATCGTTTTGTTTCAGGCACTGCTCATTGCGCGAACATGTACCCACCCAGTGAAAACGACTTGCAGGAATTAAAAGACGCACGGCTGAAAATCGCGCAATATCTCTCAGAATGGATTGCGATGCCTTAATTCTAATCTACGGGTATTCTTTCACTTAGAAAATTAGTCTAAAGCTGTATATTATGGATGCTAAAATGAAAACAAAAACTAGTTACAAAGCAATCCAACTAAAGATAGCTTTTAAATGGTTTTATAGTACAGTACACAACTAGGGTGGTAATACAAAGAAAGGCCGAGATCGCAGAAGTTTGCGGCCCGAGCTGCAAACGAGGGACGTAAATATGCGATCGAGGGCTTTCTTTATTACCTCCCGTGTTGTGTACATCATTTTATGTCTACACTTGGCCAGGAAGCGGCTTTTTACTTGCGCGCAGCGTGCGGAAAAAGCCACTTTATGGCCTGGTGTGGCATAAATATAATAATAGGCATATGTACTTTTGATTGTGTTGATCATGATTAGCGAGCCAAAATCCATAGCTCAGTTATATTTTATTGGATAAAATCTGCACTCGGTTTCTTGTTAGTTATTCTTACTCATATTCAATGTCGCATTACCATGAAGACACATTAACATATTCAGTGCCAAGAGTCGGGTTTATTTTGTATGAAAAGTTGGGAGCTTGGCAGTTAAATCCATTGAATTGTAAGATATCCTTTGGGTATATACCTAATGATACGTATCTCATCTTGGTCTGTATTGATATTGGACACATCAATAATAATACGACTCTGTACTAGCTCTCTGTAAGCATTAAATACTTTTTCATCACACTTGCTCGTAAAGGGTGTTATAACACGCGGGCTTATAGACCAGCTCGAGCCGATTTACCTCCCGTGGGTTATAAAAATCTATAACTCCCACGGGAGGAAAAACGGTATCAAAATCTATAACTCCCGTGGGAGTTATGAGTTTAGTTTTAAAATATAGGACCTACCCGTACGTCATTTCAGACTAAGGAGGTTTCAAATCAGCCAAGGCTTATTTCACATCTTCAAAACTTGGCTACAAAACCAATTTTAGTGTATATAAAACTTATATGGTATATTTTACTATTATTTCAGTAATTTTTGCAATTATTTTAATGCAATTAAATTAATTTACGTTAAAATTTTATTATGAAAATCGGTACAATCTGGCGTCATTGCCTGTCAAGTTTAAAAACTAAACGCAGTTCTTAGCATTATCAGTGAAAGACTATATTGAAAAAGTTGACAATTGAAGTTGTCTCTTAGCGGGTGCGTTTAGTTTATTTGATTTTTATGTTTTATTTTTTTTCCTCGCAAATGTGATGAAAAACATTGTGTGTATCACGGGCAGTAAGGGGATTACCAACTCGAGTCATTAAAAGCCCTCCGCCTACGGCGTCGGGCTCCTAATAGACTCTCGTTAGTAATTCCCTTCTTACTACCCTCGGTGCACAATGTACTATAGTCGTTATAAACAAATTTGTATCTTGAATAGGGATTTATACAGGGCCGTGCCGCCCCTGTGTGCGAAGTGTGCAACGCACACAGGCGCCAAGACAATAGGGGCGTCGGAATTCGAAACACGACGACAATAAAGAGATGGCTTCATAGGTTTGCACACAGGCGCTGTCGGGGGTCGGCGCGGGCCTGGATTTATATTTGAAAATATGAATATGATGATTAAATCATGTAATATAAAAACAAATATATTTCTAGAGAACGTTTTTTCTTTTCTATCCTCTTCCCTCTACAGTGAGTCCAATCACTCTACATGGCCAAAAAGAGACTAATGGTTTATCGCAGTATAGACGCGGTCATCATAGGACTGCTAAACACATTAACGGCCATTCTCACGAAGTATGATTGCGTCTGATTACCGCGTCTCCATACATTTAGTATGAAAACAGCGTCGCGGTAATTAGGTGACCGCAGACATACTTCGTGAGAATGGCCGTTTAGTGGTAGCCATCGAAATATAATAAGTATGGAAGCGTAACTGAAGCTCAAAATCGGTAGTACGTACCAACTCTACCAACGGGGCGGAGCTAGTACTGAAGAAAAAAATCCGGTCAAGTGCGAGTCGGACTCGCGCACCTAAGGTTCCGTACAAACTCGAAAGTAGATACGTGAATAGTTCAAGGTAAACTATATGGTGGGACAAACTTAACTTTGCTTTTGATAAACAGTTGTCCCCATACAGTCATCGACATAGGTCGTGGTTAGCTTACGAGTAGTAGCAGCAAATAAATCTTATTTATATGCCACACCTGGCCATAAAGTGACTTTTTCCGCACGCTGCGCGTACGGAAAAAGCCAGTTTCTGGCTAAGTGTAGACATAAAATGATGTACACAACACGCTCCCGTGTTAGAATAGTACATTACATAACTAGGGTGGTAATACAAAGAAAGGCCGAGATCGCAGAAGTTTGCGGCCCGAGCTGCAAGCGAGGGACGTAAATATGCGATCGAGGGCTTTCTTTATTACCCCCCGTGTTGTGTACATCATTTTATGTCTACACTTAGCCAGAAAGCGGCTTTTTCCGTACGCGCAGCGTGCGGAAAAAGTCACTTTATGGCCAGGTGTGGCATAAAAGATTTTTTTGTGTCCGGTAGACTCAGATTAGCGATTTTTAATACTATTTCAAATCGATAGCAGAAGTAGTTCCTGAGATATCTGGCTGTGACAGACGGACAGACAGACAGAGCCGCACCATAAGGGTTCATTTTTTACCATTTTGGTACGGAACCCTAAAAACTGTAGCGGCAAATGAAATTCTCACGTATGTAGCTTTGTAACCAATCACAGATTTCTGTCTTTTAAACTATATGCAACCTATCCAAAAATGAAGACTTAAACTAAATACTAATAAGTGTCATAAATTATTTTAGACTCGCACATAGTAAACATTAAGTTGGTTATCAATAAATACCGCTTGATACATAAGACGTATTGATTTTAAAAAGTGGGTGTTGTGGGGCAAATTTCCACGTTAATTTTGTTAGA
Source organism: Eudemis profundana (assembly GCA_947034925.1). Classification (NCBI taxonomy): domain Eukaryota; kingdom Metazoa; phylum Arthropoda; class Insecta; order Lepidoptera; family Tortricidae; genus Eudemis; species Eudemis profundana. The sequence continues at coordinate 38,992,732 of OX344794.1, forward strand.
CGTTATCCATCCATACATTATAATTCGATACCTTTAGACTCAAAGGGCGTAAACGCCATTAGAACCTGCGGCGTTTACGCCCTTTGAGTCTAAAGGTATCAATATTACGATGGTGGTAGCGGAAGAACGTGAGGGCTTTTAAACAATAAAATCACATAAACATTAACAGTGGAGTTTATTAATACCAAAAAGTCACTTAATAAAATAATAATACGAATAAAATGTCAAATGCTGAATATAGGTAATTTCACGAAAGTTGAGCCCACACACACAACAAGACAGAGGGATTTTGAAATTACTGTTCTTTTTTCGTACCGACAGCAGGTTCAACAGTGAATTGCAAGATAGACCAAAAAGTTTGTTTAAACTATATAGCCTTGTGTTTATTACTCACTCATTCATTTCATTCATTCACTTTTTTTGCAATGAGTACTTCATGTAGCTGTGTGTGTAATCATTCACCTCAACTCTCGTGAAATTACCTATACATATAACATTCTCTATTCGTGACGAGTAGTGAGTTCCAAGCCAGTGGTAGGTACATCAGAGCGACATGCAAAAAACGTGCTTTCAATTTACCATGTAATACTCATCGAAAGTAAAGAACCCACATAAACGTCGTCTTTTCAAATGCGTACTTTCGATGACAACGTTACAACGAGCCCAATTTATTTCCATATCAGTAAAATAAAAATACGTTTAACTGAACATTTCATTGGTGATTTGTCTCTTTTATTTCGTGTCTGTACAAGTCACTCTAAATTACAATTGGGCCTTAAAGTGATTCGAGTAAGTCGGTTTTCCATACAAACATAAAGAGGGTCATTGTTTGCTTCCGCGGCATCAATTATGTTTGAAATGTATTTTGTTTTATAGCTTGATACACTTTACTTGCGGGAAACGACATGAACATGAGAACTCTCAAAAAGTCAGAAGAAAATATAATTTGAGCAAAAAACCTTTAGTTTCAAATTATGCTAACAGATGGGATGTTTTTTTGAGACTTCTCGTGTCATTGCCGCAAACAAAATGTATCAAGCTATAAAATAAAACACAATTCACACATAATTTATGCCGTGGAAGCAAACAATGACCCTCTTTATGTTTGGGTTAAGGCTTGTTTCTTGGGTAAAAAAAAAACACAATTTTAACTAGTCCGTAATTTAGATTATCAAAAAATATTGAATACGTATTTTTTGTTTTATCAAAAAAATAACCAAGATAAAGCGAGTTTAATTTCAGTAGACGCTATTTATCACGTGGTAAAAATCGAGCCGGGTCGTGACGTCACGCGGATCTTGAACGGGCTATGTCTTCATAATTTTTGGTTTAATTCACAAAAGAGAAAATACGTGTCCAATATTTTTTGATAAACTAACTGACGGACTATGTAACAAAACAGTACACCAGCCTATTGAGCATAGTGAAGTGACATATTCTGCCACTCCTGCTAACCAACCGACATCAGTGGCCTGTTCCACGGAGTTATAAGTTAGATTAATTACCTACTATAGTTTGCTAAATTTTTTTTTATTTTCTAGTTGAGCCCCCAAAAGTGGTCGCCATGATTAAAATTCATATATTTCCGTGACACGACCGTGTTTGGGTCATTAACCTTAATATATGTACCAAATTTCAACACAATCGGTCCAGTACTTTCGGAGCAAATTGGCTGTGACAGACAGAGAGACACACGAGTGATCCTATAAGGGTTCCGTTTTTTTCCTTTTGAGGTACGGAACCCTAAAAAATGTTAACATACTTAATAGTTTTTCTTCCAGTTATAAAATAAATATGTCAATGTTTCGATTTCGATTATCGTTCCAAACATATGACAAACGTTAGAATGTCATATATTAGCAGTTTTGTACGTTAGAATTTAAAGTTAGGTTAAGTGATAAATAGATCATACGTTTTTCGGAATGACATGACATAAGTTGAAATTTATTTTTTTGGAATTTTACTACGCACTCATTGCAACTTGCAGCTTCGTGAAACAGGCCACTGGTAATATAATTTTTTTATTGGGATCGGATAGAACGCAACGCTGGCCCGATTTAAAAAAAAAATCTTATGTTACTTGGTCCAAATGTAATCCCAACTCCGATTAATATAGGAACGAGCAATTAAAACTAATACAAAAAAATAAGGTGCCGTGAGTTAGTGCACTACTCGTCATCTTCCCTGATTCGCCATTTTCGTTAATTCGTCAGTTTCCCTAATTCGTCAATGCCATCAAAATCTTTAATTCGTCAATTTCTAATTCGCCATTTTATTCATTAAGTCACTTTCACTAACTGGTCAAGTACAGTCGCAGTAGATATTTAGATAATTTTTTAACCTGATATTTTTAAGCGAATGATATTATGATATTATCGAGTCTTTGGGGCCAATATCAATGAATGAAATATTTTTTTAACATTAGTGTTAGAACATAGTCTGAATAATGTCCCCCGTGGAACGGCACGGCGCCGTCACCGTGCGACGGTACGGCGTCGTGCCGTCGGACGGCGCCGAGGCCGGCGTCTGTGGACGGTGTGACGGCGCCGTGAACGGTGTGACGGCGCCGTCCAAATAATAAATGATACCGACAATGACACATGACGAGTCGAAGAAAATGACCAATTAGGGAAATTGACGAATTAAAGATTTTGATGGCATTGACGAATTAGGGAAACTGACGAATTAACGAAAATGGCGAATCAGGGAAAATGACGAGTAGTGCACTAACTCCCCAAAACTCGGATAAAATCACTCACCTACACTAATTTTCGTGATACCAACCATTTTAAGGCACCATTTTGAGCAGTGTCTTCACAAGCCAGTATTTCATACTAAACTGCAAACTATCTGAGCGCCAGCTTGTCACTTTGGTCATTCCGCGTAAATGCATTGTGAGTCACGATTTCATTGCGTGATTTTTTTTATTAAAGATACAAATTTTCGTGTTAATATATCTAGGGATGATAAGTAACATTTCTTTAGAGATAAATTAACACTTTAATTTGCATCATGATGATCTAAAAATGAATGAAAATTGTGACTAACGTTACCTCTTACCGTGGAATGACCCACTTCATAAAAAGAAGCGGATTTGATCTGTCATCAAATAGCCTATTGCACGTTCCCGACAATTTTGAAAAGAACTATGGCAAATTAATCAACTAATCGCCCGATTTGATAGAGCGATAGTGCAATAATTTTTGTCGATGGCATGAATGAGCCATGGCATTATCGCTATATTAATAGCGCAATTTTAATGATATAAGTTCCACATGTTTATTTATATAGATGCTTCAATACAAACGAATATCACTTTTCGATTATTAAAATGACAACGGCACCTTTACTAAAACCTAAACAGATTTTATTGAATGCGCAGCCGAACTTTTACAGATTTCGATAGTAAAATTTATCAGCTATAAAACCACAGAAGGACAGTCAGTAACAGAAAAGTTATCACATTGCGACACAAGTTCATTCTCTGTAATTTACCGTAACTCTAATTTCATGGGAACTAGGCAATAGGTTACATCAAATTAAATTACTTAATCATCTACCATGTATATACATTAAAATTTCATCATGTAATAACTAAATAGGTTAGAAAACATCTCCTTCACAGGCATAAACCCACCTATTACTTCGATCATCATCATCAGCCGATATACGTCTCAGTACTGGGCACATGCCTACTCTCATACAAGAGAGTGATTGGGTTGTAGTCCCCACGCTAGCCAACTGTGGATTGGGAACTTCACATACACATTTGAATTTCTTCGCGGATGTATGCAGGTTTCCTCACGATGTTTTCAATAATTATTATTTTGATTAATTGTGTAAATACCAGTAAGTATATTTATCATAATAGTAAATTAAATGCTTTCCGTTAGAAAATACATTGCAAGTTTTCACAATTTAAATGATTGTTTTTGCAAACATTTTGACTTACATTTCTAACGGTTATAATGTGCAGTTTCCAAATCGGCTGATATCGTAAAAAAATGACGCATTTAATTATTTGACTACTTTGCAGAAACCAGGGCTCGGAAACCGGTATTTGCTCCATACAAAAATACCGGTATTCTTTCCGTTCTTATAGTTCTTTGGTTTATTATTTCGATTTTTAACCAGACAATCTAATAATACGAAATCATGACTTAAATACATTACTGAGCTCAACATAAAAAGCATAAAATAATTCAAAATATTGGGCTATTTCGGGGTTTTTGCAAAATACCGGTTTCGAGCCCTGGAGAATCACATAATATTTAATAATATTTTTTACAACACTATGGAATCACGGTTACAATCGAACACACTGTTAACTGTACATTTGCAAACGAATGTCCACTTTATTGCAATGTGTTAAGTCTTTGGGTGGTCAGCATCCAATGGCTTCGTTTGTACTATAGGGTCATACGCTGAGGAGATTCTACAGTAAACGACATAATTAGGCTAGCTAGTTTAACAGGTGACAAAATGCATCAAGTTATAAAATATACATTTCACAAAAAACGTTTTAACCATGATCGATTTCGTGTAAGCGAATGATGACCCTTTTTTTGATTAACGGCGAAGCGACCGACCTGAATGACCTTAATCTAGGCTTCTGTTATTAATGCATGTTAAGGATAGAAACTTATATTCTCTTAAGACAGTTAAGGAGAATCAGACTGTACGAGTAGGTACTTAGGAAATAATAAGGCTCTGGTGTCCATCTTTCAGGAAATGGGACATTTTGTTTCCTAAAGTTTCCTCGTTTATGACCCAATAGTCACAAAGTCGTTACCTGGAGGCTTGCACCGAAATCTCTCGTTCTTCCTCTGGCAACAGCAACTCGAGGCGACGGCCCTTTAGCATTATTTCCATACACCTGAAAATGAAATTTGGTCAATGGATATAGCTGTTAATAGATCATGCCATCGACAACGCTTTCACGTCAAAATATAAAATACGTTGAGGTAAATATACTACGTAAAAAGCGATTAAGTGCCGTTTTGTTGCATTAATGAGCGAAAATCGTAAAAGTTTAAATCTAGTAATTAGATTCGAAGGGTGACCTTGCGTCTACTTGACTATCGTAGATAAATCAACATACGAATGTCTAAACTTAGATATATTACAGTATTCAATGCACTATGATCTGCTAGTGTATCTCACACACCGCTGGGCCTCGGCCATTGAGAGTCAAGGTGAAGCATTGGCAATTAGCCTAGACACAGCCAAGGCAAAGTATAAAGACAACCAGTAGTACGACTCCGGCCGTTTAGCAGCGCGCGACACGTATTTACACAGACGCACGATCGCACGTCTGTGTGAGTTCACTCCATACTGTGGCAGGGGCGCGCAGGCGCAAATGCTTGCCTGTGGTGCGTCCGCACACGATGTAGGGGGGACCGGGTATGGTTGTCTCACGAGTTGGTTGTCACAGCGAAACGAAGGAATAATTGCATCGCTCGGTGTTAAAAGATCGTAAGAGCTTCACCTCCTTCCCTACTTCACCAATCGATGCACTTATTCCTTCGTTTCGTATTATTTAATGGCTGCTGTGACAACCAACCCTCGAGACAACCATACCCGGTCTCCCCTACCTTTTGTTGGAAGAAAAACTACCACTTATACCGTGGCCAAGGCGTTCGTTCGGGTATGTCACCCAGATCTTCTATCAAAGCTACCATCTTACGGGCTGCTCGAGGGTCTCTGTAAATGGGTCATAAGCTTTTTAACCACCAGAAGCATAAGATCCGTGATTGACGGCAGCCGCTCCGAAAGCATGGCTATATATATGGCGGCTTCTACGATAGCTAGAGAAATGAAATTTTAGGGCCCTAGGGTACTATTTGGGTACAATTTTTTGAGATATAAAGCGTTTCCAAAAGAAAGTTTCCAGAGATACAAACGGTGTACGCCAGCTTGACGCCCGGCAGCGTACACCGTGAACAGGCCTTATATTTCGAAAAGTTTAAGGGTACTATTTTTTTCACCTAGGTATTTCGTCGGTACTATTTATTGGCAGTATCAGATTCGGGATATCTTTACGGTGTACGCCATCTTGACGGTCACCTGCCCTACCAATCACTTCGCTTTCGAGTTTCGGCAATGGCGTCTGCGCTGTCTTTTTGCGATACATAATTATGTTCGATGTTTAAAAAGATATCAATACGAAAAAAGAAAATTCGTCGTAGGAGATGGTGGATGATATCTATCCATCGTAATAGAAGTTTGTAAGCAGAATGTAAACACACACTGCCGGTCGTTTAACTTCCTCACAAAAAACCACTCTTTTGTGAAGCGCCGGGCAGCGCGAGTGGCAATGGCAGTGGCTTGAGAAGCATCGAGTTTACACACTCGTCCTGCTCACTTCCCTGCTCACTTCGGCTGAATGTAAATGCGGCATTACACGGGTCGAGCAAACATCCCTAGTTCTGAGGTGGAAAAAAACAACTTGTGTCCAAAATCAATAGCACTCTATCCAGTCTCCGATTTGGGTCGAGATAATTTAGACCAATTCAACCCCACCAAGACACAGGACAGGAGACTACAGTATGGAGTACTTCAAGAAGGGAGTGAATAGGTCTAGTGTAGGCTACATGTACGTAATGCCCCTGGCGTTGCAAACGTTCATAGACCACGGTGACTGCTTACCATCAGTACGCTCGTTTAACACCCTAGTAGTATAAAAAATAATTAAATCTACTTACAAGGCAAATAGAAATACGACAGCCTGGGTGCCGATGGTTAGGTAGAAGATAGCGTTCAAAAAATTGGTGCCGATGGTGGCGTTATACACGTGCGAGTAAATGATGGCCGCGAACATCGCCACTGCGTTCTCCATGACCGAGAGGAACGCGTACGCCACTCCTAGAAAACAAGCATCGCTTTGTAATCACACTAATATTATTTTATGCCACACCTGGCCATAAAGTGGTATTTTACGCACGCTGCGCGTACGGAAAAAGCCGCTTCCTGGCCAAGTGTAGACATAAAAAGATGTACAACACGGGAGGTAATAAAGAAAGCCCTCGATCGCATATTTACGTCCCTCGCTTGCGCTCGGGCCGCAAACTTCTGCGATCTCGGCCTTTCTTTGTATTACCACCCTAGTTGTGTAATGTACATTTTCAAAAAAATTGTACACAATTAAGGGATTTAATTAAAACAAAACTTAATTTATTCCTCTGTGTTACGAAAGTTACCCATATAATTTGTATGCCTAACTTTCATCACACAGAGGAAGCGATCGTGATTTTGTTGTTATTAGGCCCTTAACTATGTACAATTTTTTTGAAAGTGACTCTTATTTTATTTTATTTATTAGGTCTACCAACAATTGTTTACGCTTATAAAACTAAATTCTAGCGCTGCCTATTATGTTTGCTAAGTGTAACAATCACTTACAGGTAAACACCGCATGCATTATAAACAGTGATTACAAAGATCTAACATAACATAAATTACCTCATGCTTTGCTTAACATTAATTCAGTTTAACTTATAATCGTTCTAATTTACCTAAACATTTACGAGTGCTATTCCTAAACCGACGTAATGAGTCAAAGTGTATATCCGCATCATGACTACAGCTGTTTAAGGTTTTACATAGTCTTGGGACAGGCGAGCTGCTGCCAAGGACGGTTCTTCTGAGGACAGAGAGGTGTAATAGGTTTGCGGAGCATTCGGGACGGAGCACGATAAGATAAAAGAGAGGCAGTCTATTTCATCTCTTATGACCTTAAATAAAAACATTGCATCTGCAACACTTCTACGTAATGCCAGTGACTCGATTAGAAATGTGAAAGTTGTTTAGATGTTTGGATGTTTGTTACTAAATAACAGGGTAACAACTGGATGGATCAAGCTGAAATTTGGCATGTAAGTAGACCAAGGCCTGGATTGAAACATAGAACCCTTTATATCCCGGTAGAGTTCCTTTGGGACAATAATGGGAACAACGCGGGCGAAGCCGCGGGAAAATGCTAGTACGTAATAAAACAATTTAAACGGATTAAATCGCGTATAATACTTGATTGTACCTCCCGACGTTCCTTAACCCTTTTCAGCATTATTATTTTCGTCGAATTTACAGTTGTGCGAACTACTCACTTTTTAAAAATCCAAATTAAAATCAATGTGTTGCCAGATGGACCTAATGTGTACACACACGCCTACGGTCACACACACACGGCCAGGCTATAAAATGGAGCAATATATGCGATTTAACCCGTTAAATTGTTTTATTACAATGAGTGATAATCGCGGAAACCAAAGTTTCTGTTTCATGGTCATCTCATCATCATTTCAATCCTGAGACGTCCACTGATGTACATAGAACCCCCCAAAAGACTTCCACAACGAAAGTTCGCACGCCTTCTGCCTCCATCGACATTCGTCGACCTTAACCAGGGCCGGGTCTTCAGACCATCTTGTGGACAGTCGACCCACATGTACAGGTCGATTCACAGGAGCTGGCACGAATCGATTGAACGAAAGTAATGTCATTTGTCACTGTTGAGTGACGTTCTTATACGGGAGGCTCCAAATATATCGTAAACAAGTTCATAACACTTCTTCGTCATTCAAGAAAAAAACACATACGAGTATAATCTGCACGCAACTGCAATGATTTGGCAGGAAGGTAAATTTGACGGTTCGCTCCAAATATTTTACTATCATTAAGTTTTTATTTCATTTATATCCTGTTTTTACACTGACGCCGCAATCTGCAAAATCATGGCGTAAATAGGTAGTAACCATAGGTAGTAACTTCAGTACAAGTTATTTTTGTAACAAAATATTATTATCTCAAAAACAATTAGAGTATTTAGTAAATGTTGTACCATTTTAGAAAGTACAATAAATGCGATTTTTTTTTACATTTGGTGCCAGGTTGTGTTGCTACTTTTTTTTCACCACCCTCGTTCGAAATCAGAGGTGATTTTTGGAAAAATCTGAAATTTTTTTTGTTATTCTATTGTGGTCACATCATGAGGAAATTAACAAAAATAGGAATTACGTTCAATAGCATAGTTATTTGGCAATCCATAGCAAAACACAAATTTGAAAAATACTTGATATTTTAGTCATGACACCGAGTCAGGATATAGTTTAGCACAAGTTTTGCAAAAACGTCAATATCTCGAAAACTAAGAGATTTTTACTGAGGTCTAATTAACTTAATCTGGTGTCTTATGAGCTGGTCTATCAGCTATTTTCGTATCGACGTCGGTTTTAGGGACACCCTGTATAAAACTCGTTTACAACAGTGCATAACGGTGTATATCCTCACCTCTTTCAGCAGCCGGTAGCAGTTTAGAGGTCATGGAGCGTATGAGGGGCGCGACGCAGGGCCCCAGGGCCGCCGCCGCCCCGCCCACGTACAGCAGCCTCCACGAGGTCGCCTGAGCGTACATGAAGTGTCCCGTCATGTGCGATGCGGCTCCCAACATCACTATTACCTGTATGAGTGGCAAACGATAAACCTGGTTTCGTTTGTATGGAGAACCCAGCAACTCGGCTCACCATAAGGACAAGACTAAAAGCAATCATTTGAATTTGTTAATATATATTACAGCCGCACTGGATGGAAGTAAGTCTTGAAATGAGATGACCACAGAGAGTTACGTGGACATAAATTTTGGACGCTTTTTTTGGCTGGCTTCGTCGATTTCCCGTCGATGTGGAGAGACCATACGTAAACTCGCGTGTTTACTAGTAGTTGTGTTTTATACTTTTATAAATGTTCATGATCATTTGTGCAAACTGTGAGAATTTAAACTGTTTAAAACCGCATGGGAGTTGGAGTAAAGTATATAATTTACGAGTATCCAATAAAATAAAATAGACTGCTACTACTATAACTTTGAAGAGCGGGACATGGCAACACCTCCGTTTAAAAGTCAAATTTCTATGAGAATGTGTTTAAGTAGAGGCGTTGCCATGTTCCGCTCTGCGAAGTTTTCGTAGTCGTAGTCTAAAAGATCTCACTGTGTGACATGGAAATACGAGTATTTATTACACTGGACTATAATTTAAGAAGAACACGTGAGGTTACAACAATATTTACAAGAAAATAACTGCAAATAAAAGTACTGACTGTATCCTTCCAGCGGAACGCTTTGGTCATGACTGGGATGCCTATGAACATCGTCAGGACGTACGCCGTACTCAGATACGTCCTAAAGTTACTGTAGGCTGTCGTATCCCATTGAAACACGTTTTGTACATACAGGTACATGAATGGCCGCTCGTCTGTAACACAAAACAAGTATGATCTTGATCTATGTAACAAAGTGGTAACAATACTATGTAAATAAAAGATGTTTCTAGAAAGTAACTGGGGAGTGTCAGAAATAAGTAATGAAACGTAAATAAATCGTTTTGGAAAATTTTGTCCGTTCGTGCGCGCGTAACAAAAGCTATTGGACTGGTTTTCATGAAATTTGGTGTATAGATTACGACCCCGGTTAATGCAGTCGAGTTCATCATTATCTGAGCAAAGATTGGACCAAAAATATCTGAACGAGACCCTATTGTCAGAAGCATAAGAACTAGATCAGATATTTTTGATCCGTTCTTTGCTCAGATAATGATGAAGTCGTCTGTGCATAGAAAACTTTTACAAACGTAATGGTGCTCATGACCAGGGTCTGCGATTGTGACCAAAACTAAAATAAAACAATGATGCAACCATTTATAAGTTACAACCGTATACAACTTGTTATTGTATGTACATTATCAACAAAATTAAATATCTTCATCATCACCGAGTATAAAGGTCATAGGTATCTTACATTATCGGCACAGTTAACGTCATTTATACTAGTTTCAAATTAAATAGATTGAACCTTGAAGCTCAAACTGTAGGTAGCCTTGAATAACCGTGTGTCACTTATGTAGTTGCGTGAAATTCATCAGTGCCTGTTTATACTTTTCGTATTAATATTACGTAACTTTGTTATCGTTTACGCGGGCTCTTTTCCGCAACTCGAAGTCTTACTCTGGCTGTCTATTCTATGTCACAGTAAGAATAGTCAGTTTGTGTGCTACTCTGCCGTAAAGGCACAATAATTAAAATTGATTGATTTCGGTTGTTTGTAATAAATCAATCTATCTGAAGTCGTCAAATGACGACTGGAAATGTAAATGTTCCATTGAAGCGAATATTGAAGAATTAAATGTCCAGGCGGTAGTAAACCCGGAACAATTTTGGCATGACAACAAATTTCGAGGACTTAGGCGATTGTGATGTTTATCGACAATTCTGTACCTATATAGTATGGCAAAAGAAAGCTACCGTAAGAATCATACTCAATTAACGGATCACTCACTTTGTAAAGAGCCGAAGATTTCCCTACGTGTTTCGAATACGAGTACACTCGGCATTGTTCTTAATTATTCGCGACCGTAGCTCGTCGACACTCCGGGCCGCGGCTGAAATTTTCGACTCTACAACGAGAGCAATCTGTTTTTAATGCAATATAAGTAATATGATTTCGTAATTACCTCTCTGGAACGTGTATAAGGCCATCGAAATAAGCAGGAACCATAAAAACAGAGTACGATTGCTACTCCTCTTTTTAGTTAAAGTGAGCATGGTTTGCTTTATATTTTTGAGGTCGAAAAAGTCACGAATGGGGTTGTCGACTCCGGCGTCTCGTAAGGATCTCTGTTCGGGCCGGGTCTGCCACTCGAGGCACACGAGACAGTGGAGGGTCGCGAGCAGCATGAGACTCGCGTTGATAGTGAACATAGCTGTGAACGATCGGTTCACGACATGCACATATAACTGGTTGCCTGTAACAAACGTGCATATAGCTTTGAGATATTATCTATACATATAATAAAGTCTGTGTTGGTGTTGGTGCATTAAAGATTTTTCCAAAGTTACTGGGAAGTGTTAGAAATAAGTACGTAATAAAACGTTTTTGAAGTTTTTGTCGATTCGTTTGTTTGTGCGCGCTTCACAGAAAACTACCCGACCGATTTTAATGAAATTTTGTGTACATTATACATCAAATTTCATTAAAATCGGTCCGCCATACCGGTATGTGTATAGGATACTTTTTACTCGACTAAGGGAAAGCAAAAAAACACATGCCTTGACAACGGAGACTCTTTACATCTCCATTAATTTTACTATCTTTTTATTGTATTGTCTTTCGACGCCTAGACCTTTTACATCTCTAAAAATGTAGTTTTAAGTTAGACGTAATGTATTAATGTCATATTGTTGTAATACTTCATTTATTTCAAAAGAGAAACTGGTGAGTTTCTCCCGACGCTTCTTCTCACCAGAAGGTAATTTCCCGAAGTGCCAAAAGAAAAGAGTAGAATCGGACATGTAAAAGAGCCCTTGAGGGCCTACTTGCAGAAATAAATGATTACGAAATTTGCATACTTGTACCAAACATTTTTAAGCACGTTTTTCTGTATGATATTATAGCAAGATCGTACAATACAAATTGAAATACAATCGCATTTGTTTCTAATACGGTCGCACTGGCGAATAGTACATCAATGACCGAATCAGATAACAGTTCGGTATCGGCCACTTGAGCTGTTTATAGAAAAGTTGATACAGCAACATCAAGTAGGTAGGTTATCCTAGTCAAATGGTATGGCGATGCAGGAGGGTTATCACATGTGTCTAGGGTTGCCAAATGACCGGGAAATCCGGGATTGTCCTGGAACTACCGTTTTTGTCCTGTGTCCAGGAATTACACTATTGAATACCTACTAGTTTTTTTTTTCATTATGTTACAAGTAGGTACGATACGCCCGCATTCTTATTGGTTCGTGTTTTATACCTAAGGGCTAATTAAGCTTGCAAGATTTAAGTTAAACTAATATGACTGCAATGGGATTGCAAAACAAAAAAAAAACATTTTCCAAATCGGTTCAGCCGTCTTCAGGTAATCGCGTGAATACATAACATGTCTGTATGTTTTTTTGTATGTTACAAAAAACATACGGACGAATTGAAAACCGTCCACCTTTTGAAAATCGGTTAAAAAGTTAGGAAAAACGTGACTAGGGAGAGAAGAGGAGGTCTACGAGTAATAATCGTTTGCCATAATATATGATTGACACACCCCTATAGGTCATTATGAAAATTAACAACCCATATGTAACGCTATTTCAGTCGGTATAACATAATCGCAATGCGTTCTAAACCTAGGTTTACACATGTAAATAGATTGAGAAATTAAGTATATTTGCCACTGACTATTAAGTGAATATTTTCATAGACAATAGCAACTAGCCATCATAAAAAGAACAAAACCTCATATTATACAAGACAGATGGTTTATAAAATTAATGACTTCATATTACAAATGTGAAATCGCAAAAGAGTTAACCTTGTTTTACTTACCAATAAAAACTCCTAGAGACATAGTGCTTAAGTAAACAGCGTCTAGGATACCAACTCTTAAGGTTCTATTTTCCGCCGACGTCACGTCAGCAATATACGCGAAGGCACCAGCAAATATTGCCAAGTCGGCTCCAGTAAGGGCGCTAGGGAATGTCGCCGTATATATTACGTACTGTAATGGCCAATCTGTAATCGAAATCGGGATTATAAGCACTTGAAGTAGGTGCCTAATATCAAAACTATCTATAACAGTCAATATAAGGTAAACGTCCGAGCGCTACACTGCCCCAGTAGTCGCCATTTTGAACTTTAAGTCATTAGCAATAGAGGCGACTGCAGGGTGTCGAATATTAGGCATTAACGTGTCGATCACTAGGACGTTTACCTTATTGTTATCTTAGCACTTTGAAAATATACCTACACGTACTTGCTCATATGAGACGTTTTCAAAACAAAGTTACTTATTACTAGGATGAACGACAATTTAAAGCAGTAGCCTTATTCTGCCTATCTATATGAGACCCTAATCCAGATAGGCCCTTTTTTGCTTTGCAGGACTGTATTAACAAGCGGCAAAGTGGTACTTTTTTGCCGGAAAACGTCACATAAGTACTTGTACTTAAATATGATGAAGACGTAGTATAGATTTTCTTTCCAAGTGTAACGATTCATCTTATCACATTTATCTTTCGGCTTCGCCTCAGAAAGATATGCTTCAGTCACAATTAGGCTCTTTGTCTAAATAGTTTGCCGACCCCTGTACCACAGTGCAGCACGGGACGACGTCATAGTTTCCTATCGTCTACACGTACATATTTTGATTACAATTTGGGACTGTTATCGGCCATTCTCACGAAGTATGACTGCGTCTAATTACCGCGTCTCCATACATTTAGTATGAAAACAGCGTCGCGGTAATTAGGTGACCGCAGACATACTTCGTGAGAATGGCCGTTATCGTCATCCAAATGCATTTGTTTTTCACAAATAACAAAATAATATACGTCAGACAAAAAGAGCCCACAATGCTTATTGTGTACAGTCTCGCAAATATTGTTCGTACAAAGGATCAATTGTCGTGTGGGATTGGACACGAGCAACGTTTGTTAAACAGAGGTTGGAACCGCGCCTACAGTCAGGGATGTAAAATATAGTTGGATGGATTATGTAATAACGAATGAGGGTATTTAGAAATCAGAAATCCACCAGCTGGCAGCAGGGTGGCGAAAGGTCTATTTGGCAGGAGATGTCAAAATCAGGTGGTGTGATTGGTGGATCTTGACGCCTACTGTCAAAAAGACCTTTCGCCACCCTGCTGCCAGCTGGTGGGTTTATGATTTCTAAGCACTCTAATTGGAAACGCTATGGAAATATATAGCGCTTAATTCGATATTGCACAACTCCGTCCAATTATACCATGAACAATCGCCGCATTTGCGTAAGCAGGAGGCATTAGAACTTTACAACGAAAGAATTTGCTTGTCGTGACGAGTACCAAGGACTTAAATAGATTAAATTTGGTAAGGTCCTTGTAATAAACTATCACAAATAAGCAGAATCGATAAATTGAAAATTAAAAAAAACCTCGATTCAAATAAATGTTTATATCTCCTACACGGCTAAACCGATTTTGGTGAAATCTAGCTAAGAATACTGTCGGTTAAGTCATCGTTCAAACAAAAAAAAACGCATCGGAATCAGTTCAGTAGTTTTCCAGGAAAATGATAACAGACGCACAAACAGTGAGCACACGGGAATCTTGCGCTACTTGCGAATCTTGCGTTATCAGCCGTGTGCCCGAAGTACGCTCGAATAGGGTATTTGCCTGTAGTCAATATAAATTACTACACGCTAGCCATTAAATCAGCTTTCGAAAATTTGCAAAAATGAACTAAGCATCACCTATTTAGCGTTTCAAACGATTTTTAAAAGATCAAAACCTATAAATAAGAAGATGATTTGATGTTTGAGTAAAATGACGTCATTTCACTTTTATTCCATACAAACTTCATACTATCTGAGCGTTTTGACACTTCATAAAAAATAACTGATTTGATCTGTCAGGAAAGTAGCCTATTACATTGTTACACGGCTAAATTAAGTACAGTGCCAAGTGGCGAAACATTCCCGTGTAGTGTACATGTACACAAACAGCCTTCAACCCCAAACGCATATACAGCCGCCTTTCCGTTTCATCCGTTGTGGGTAAAAACCCGTCTTTACTACAAAACTACATTCGAACCCCTTTGCACCAGGAAAAAAAGGTTTGGAAAACATATATATGCCACACCTAGCCATAAAGTGGCTTTTTCCGCACGCTACGCTTTCTGGCCAAATGTAAACATAAAATAATGTACATAACACGGGAGGTAATAAAGAAAGCCCTCGATCGCATATTTACGTCCCTCGCTTGCAGCTCGGGCCGCAAACATCTGCGATCTCGGCCTTTCTTTGTATTACCACCCTAGTTGTGTCATGTACTATTATTGTATTACGTCTTAAGTGTCACCCCGTACATTTCTAATAATACTTACCTTTCATAGTATTTAGAGTAATCACTATTGAAAAATAGAGTTTTCCGATAAGTCCAGCCAACAGGATGGACTTGCGTCCTCTCTTGTCACTATAAGATCCTAAGAAGAATGCGAGGCATAGCGGTACTATGTGCGAGGCCACTCCGTTCCATTGGTGGAATGTAGACACTGTCACCTGCAATTATTCTAAAATAACTTCTAGTGATAGGCGAAAGGGATAAAGATTAGTACATAAAACAAAGAATGTCTCAGATCGCAGGTATTTGACGCCCGAGCTGAAGGTAAGGGCGATAAGTATGCGATCAGAGGCTTTCTTTATCATCGCCCGTGTTAAGTACAAAATTTTACGTCTCCCCCAGTCATGAAGTGGGATTTTCCGCACGCGTAGTGGGCGGTTATTGCCACTTTATGGCTAGGTGTGACGTAAATGATAGTAGGGTACTGACTTCTTGGGCGGACAACTTAGAAAGTATAGATGACAAGCGAAGAGTAAATACTGTCTGCAATGGGACCTCGAAATCGGAGATCTGGAAAATAGACAGAAAAATCTGCGAAAAGGGAGAGCAGGGAAGAATATAAAATGATATTTATAAAAAAAAACCCCGACAAGTGCGACTCGGTCTCGCCCACTGAGGGTTCGGTACTTTGTACGTATTAATGTTAAAGTACCCTATTTGATTCCCTTAGTAAAGACTAGGTATATTGTAATAATTACAGATTTATAGTTTTCAGATTTTTGCCTGTACGTGTAGTATAAAACGGTATTACTTGCCAAATTTCATAGTTATAGGTCAACGGAAAGTACCCTATACATTTTGATTCCCTTGAGGTTGTCGAAATATACTTTTTTTGCGGCATAAACGGCCGTATCTTTTTTTACAGTAACAGTAACTTACAAGTTTGATTTTTTCACGGCTTCGAGGGACTGTAGACCTGAGTTATGGTTTTATTTTTTACTCGATAACGCCAGGCGTTCCCGACATAACGGGTCTTGACTTGACAGACAGACGGACAACAAAGTGATCCTATTGGGACCGAGCGCGACGACAGCGCCACGTGATAGGCGGCCATGATGGACAATATTGTCACCGCTGTCAAACAAGAAGTAAGTAAATATTGTGAAAAATATTAATGAAATCTTGTGTTATTTTACTATATTACACAATTTTGGACAATGGTAGTCACTAACATTATTGCCAATAATATTAAAATTGTTGTTTTCAGTGAGAAAAGTCAGCGACAAAAATGTCAATTTTAGCCGTAGCGAGCGCTGTGATCGTTTAGTCTACCCCCTCCACCCGCCTTGCACTCTGCCAATAAGTGTTCCGTTTTTTCCTTTTGAGGTACAG
The DNA here is from genome assembly GCA_947034925.1 of Eudemis profundana. Lineage (NCBI taxonomy): Eukaryota > Metazoa > Arthropoda > Insecta > Lepidoptera > Tortricidae > Eudemis > Eudemis profundana. Next base: position 39,009,989 of record OX344794.1, read on the forward strand.
CACCCTAAAAAGGCGGCAAATGCGTTCAAATCGGATGAATAAAATACGGCTATCTGACGCAAATAAGGATCGACTTTAGAAGTTTCAATAGCTGACTATTTACCTGCACTTCTTCATTAATTTCCTTGTAACTGGTTATGTTGTGACATACTTCTTCACTGTACCCATGATTGACGGTGCACGCGCGGAACACGTAGAATGTCTGCTCGATAACATTGGTGATCATGAAGGCCATCATGTATAGGAACATGGTGGGTTCCACTGTCACGTATTTGTACCATGGTGTTCGTCTGGGCTGAAGCAACGGAAACTCAAATGTAAATATAGGTGTATTCATGAGTTATGTTATGTTAGACGATACGTTTTGAGTGTGTAATTGATGTTAAATGCATATTTAGTACGCAAGAAGCTAGTAATTTTATACCTATGGCAAAATTACTTAAGCGCACATGAATGTTTTTGCTAGTCTGGGTTATAAGCCTCTAGATATTGGGAGTATAATCGCGTGAAACAGGATGGCCTTGGGTGCGTCTAGTTCTTGGGTGCAGAATTAACAATGGCGTAAATAAAAAGTTAATTATTCCGACACACGATGATTTAGATAAACACATTTTTAAGGACTAGCGCAGCATCATTAACTGACTCCAAAAAAGACTGTGGTTCTCCGATCGTTGGAATCTTTTCTTATCTTTGCTCACCGATTCATTCTTTTATAAAAGCCATTTTTGTTACATGTCTTTTTTATTGCAGAAATCGTTTCCTCATACCATTCTAACTTTTCAGATATTTCAGAGATGTTCGAAATTTGAAAGTCGTAATAATATCCATTTCGATGTTATTACAAAGCAATAATAACATTTTCACAGATATGAAATTTGTTCTAAGAAAAAAGCTTATATCTTTATGCTGGTCATATCATATTTGCGGCTTTTGAAAGCAGTAAAGAAGGTCCAAAGATATAATATACATATATCTAATACTAGTTAAGTTCAACGAATTTAATTAATTCAAATTATTGCATTGCTATGACCAGACTAATACATAAAAGTTACATAATTAATAATCATATATGAGTATTATTGACAGCCAAGTGATAAGAAATGAAACACTTATCTTTGTGTGCGTCTGAAGATGCTGATAAGGGGTATTTCTTGTTAATGCTGGATTTTATGGATCAAGTTATCTCGCCACTATTCAGTTGACTTAGTTTTATTAGTCATGCACTTGTAGTAATGTCTTGTTTCTTAAAGTTGAAATGGAGTAATAATTACCATAGATTTAAACAATAAGGGAAACATGACTAGGTGCTCTTAAATGGGATCTGGTGTAGAAATGGGCAAGCCTCAAAAAAGTCACAATAAAGTTGTACTTTATTGTGCGACATAACACCCATATAGGCTTCAATTACTGTGTAGCTTCACTTTTGAATTGCATGGGAAACAAAGTATTCTTCAGCATATTTCACTTTGTCTCATCTGTCTGTAAATAAGCATATATGAGAACCTTAGATTTCGTTCACTATACCAAGTTTGTAAAGTATTCTTTTGTGACTGTTGCCTTCTTTGTTGCCTTATTAAACATGCTTCTTCTGGCAGAGAGGCGAAATTGCAAAAAGTCTTAAAATAACGATTTTGATAGTACTGAACGGCTGCGGCATTATACCAACAAGTGGCACCATCATGTTCAGCAATATTTACTGAGTTTTAGGAAACATGATGTTGTCAACCTATCAATTGGTGGTGTGAGGAGTTGTGTGTGACAACACAAACATGGGAAATCTTGGTAACAAATAGTGTTAATTATCTCAATATCTACATAACCGATTTAGACATAGAAGGTATCATCTTAAAGGTATTGAAATCTAAAATAATTATAGATTTTATTAAATAAGTATAGGTATCAGACAAAATCCATGAGTAAGTTCACATATGCCCTCTATACAAACTGCAACATACTTTCATTCCCACCACATTGTCTTTATAAACCTTTAAAAATAGTATTAATGTTCAGTATATCCAAATCAAGTGATACACTTTTCAATGTTACTTACACGTTGACTGCTGTACAAACTGTCTGAAGGCCCCTCAAGAGATATGTCAAATTGTTTTGTAGTATGCTTCATGCTCTATGTTTCTATTAAAATTATCAGTTCAGTGTTTGGTTTTAATGACTACTATCCAGGACAATTTTACCAACATCAAGGTTGGAAGCTTCAAGTGATTGGTAGTAAAACTTCAACCAAATGGTGTTAGCGGATGATCGGTTTGGAAATCTAAAAATAAGGACAAAACGATAGACAATAGGACACATATTTCAATATTCAAATTAATAATACGTTTTGCTAGTACATACACAAGAGGTCAATTCTAATTATTATATCCATAATAATTTTGAAGTGTACAAAGAAAATCATTTCTTTTACCATAAATGTGTCCTCTTTTTCTTAGCTCCGCTTTCAAAACAGCCGACATTCATTTATCTGTTATACATATTGGCTATAATTAAGTAAGTTCAGGTATTCCAAATATTTGTAACTTTATGCTAATTCGAATAAAACCCGCATAGCCCACAAACAGTGGTATTTGACACTACGGAGACCACACGCAACACCATCTCCTCTAATGGTGAATTCAAAAATGATAGCCCTCGCACACAAAATAGGTGTATATTAAACGTTGAATAGTGGAAACCTAGCCTTCATTGAATGATGCCTTAACTTTCTTAGGCTAATATTTGACACATTGAGCGCGGAGAATTGAGATTCATTTTGAATATAATTATGTAGAAAAAAGAAAAAGTTAATGTTTTAAGGATAGATCTATATTAAGAGAGATAGAGAGAGATTAGATTGTTCTTAACCCATTCACTGCTAATCACGACACATTGTCGTGATTCCGGAACGCTCTTCGCGCGCTGGTCACGACAGTGTGTCGTTACCGCATTTTTGGCTTTTATCTCCATCAGTATACATTTTTTTAATATCGTTTTCTTAATTTTACATACTTAAAGGATGTGTTAAAAGCAACTGATACTTATTTTGAGAATATTAGAATAAAATCTCTTTATTTAAGAACACTAAACTTTAAGTAAATTTCAATAGAGATTAAACACTCTCTGATTAAATTTTTTCATGACTGCCATATATAGCGAATTACACGATTAGTAATATAACAAATAGTTACATTTGAAAAATAAAATATTAATTATATTAGTACTTTTAAGTATCACGACAGCGTGTTGTGATTCAGCGAGCGGCGAGAGTTGTATTTCCTTCAATGCCAATAATGACGTAACTCCGAACTTGGTTTATAATCGTTTTGGACCGTAACCCGTACACATAAAGTTTATTTCTCCTTGAATTGTAATGGAGTTATATTTTTTCGTACATGATAATGGTACTACGTGAGTAATGAATGGCGTTATGCAGTTTTGTATGTTACCAGTGAGATTTTAGGTAATCGAATGCATTGATCCCGTGCATTGATCGAAAATGAATGCGTAAATGTATATACGCAACCATGCGATTTTATGTTAATCGCGTTGATGACATTATTTTATTATAATGTACAAAGTGCTCGTGAGGAATCCAAAAGGTTTTAAACACACATTCCTGAGATCATTAGGAGTAAAAAATGTTATATAACATAATGCAAAAATACAAGAAAAAAAGATACAAGGATTTTTTTTATTGATTTTTGTACGTAAAATATTTTTTTTACTGTCGAATTATACATTTTGAGTTCCTCACGAGCACTTTTGAGAAACGTGACATGGTTAAAACCACGAAATCTACAAAAACTCAAAAAATATCATCGTATCAAGAACAAATAAAAATTATTGCCGGTTTTGATATTATGTTATAAACATTTTTTACTCGTAATGACCTCAAGAATGCGTGGTTAAAATCTTTTGGATTCCTCACGAGACACCTTGTATGAATAGACATTTCAAAAGGAAATATTTTGATGTTACGTCTGGAGAAAAAAAAATACGTTTTGAGCAATAGGTAACGAACTAATGATTAATAAAATTACCTACCCGGCGGCCCTTTTGTATTAAAGTTGCACGTGCAGATAGAGAGTATAATGGTTTGCAGCGTCGTATTTTTACTGATAATAATTAGCACTGACACTGAGCTTTTACCCGCCATGCCTTTTGTTCATGTAGTTGAAGCAGTGGTCTTGCTTATGCACAAATTAGCGTGTTATTTTTAATCATTGTTACCAATGCCGCTCTATAATCCCCTTAAGGAAGATAAGCGATAACGATTACTCTCATTCCTAGAGTTTATATTCCCAGGTACATTAGAGTCGGACTACGCTAAGTTTGTAGAGGTTGAAAGGTTTTATTTAAAAAAAATCATATGGCAACATCACAAGAAAGAGGATAATTCAGTCCTGATACTAGGTAAATATCTTCCGATTTAATAAGTATATATTTGTCTACATGCCTACTGAAATAAATATTCAGGACAGTCTTGCACAAATCGATCTAGTCTCAACCAAACTAAGTAGGTAATGTTTGTATACATGTACATATTTAAATATAATACTTAAATACATAGAAATTATCCAAGAACCTGGAACAAATTTGGTTGGAACTAAATCGATGTGTGCAATACTGACGCAGATATTTATTTCAGTAGGCATGTAGACACATTTTGTAATAAAGGGAAGAATTATTGCCAAGTACCAAGATTTAAAATTCCTCTCGCTGTAGTTTCCACATGTTGCCATAATTATGATTTTTTTTAAATAAAACCTTTCGACCTCTGCAAACTTAGCGTAGTCCTACTATATTGACGTTACCTATTTTTTTTTTTTTTTAATTTATTTCTCACAAATACAGTACCTACATAGTTACACTTTTCATGTCTTCGCCAAACTGCGGAACAGTTTGTTGGCGTAATTTCAAATTATCAACTACCGGTCCATGTCGGCGAGCAACGCAGCCCTGCGCTAAGTTTTTTTAATAAATAAAAATTGGGATAGACAAGATATTTGTTCCTGAGTCATGGATGTTTTCTATGTATTTAAGTATTTGTATCTATTAAATATATCGTCGACTGGTGTCCATAACGCAAGCCTTAGAGTCTGTGCGGAAAGAGAATAGGATTAATTTTGGGGGGCGCTGTAATGCTTTTGTACCGTATTTTCTGTTCTGTGGCCATACTGGTTAGGTTAGTTCCGTTTTTTGCCACGCCTATTCTCTTTCCGCCCAGACTATTGAGCTGACTATGGGGCTAGTTCGATTTGTGTAAGATTGTCGCCTAATATTTATTTATTTTATTTTATCTTGGTTGGTATGTAGGTTGATGATACTTTTCATACAAAATAAATTAATATTGAGTATTGCGGCCAGCCTCCTGGGCACCGACCTGGAGACCGTGCATTATTTATAGTTTATTTTCTATCCTTTTATTAACCTTAATATTATATGTCTAGTTTTAAGTCTTTTTATCTGTACTGTTTTGCCCATTTCACTATTAACTAAATAAATCTACACATTGAGTTGATGACCATTTTAAAAGACACTTCTGTGTTAGTCACAAGTTAATGTCAACTATGACAGTGTTGGGGTTATGACAGCTCATTTATACTGGTTGGTGATTAAATTAAGATTATGAATATTTTAAAAACGGTATGAGTTACAACATTACTTTCTTGAAGAAATGAACTTAATTAGATCTGAAGAATATACGAATAAGTTAACGGAAAACAATAAAAACACGGTGTATAATTCGAGTTAGCGAAACCTGTTCAAAGTTTTAAATGAATTGTATATAACGTATGGTTTTCACATTCTTGAATAAAAAATAACGTTTACATTCGGTAGTATTTAAATTGCATACAATCATTGTATTTTACTTCTAAAAACACCTTACCCAAGTTAAAAATAAATAACTACCGCTGCCAGGCACCCTAGATTAGGTTTTTTACTTTTTATTTTATGTATTGTAAAAAAACAACCCAGAGAAATCAAAGATATGCTAAGTAAAAAAATAGCAAAAAACATTTTAAAATTAAAACAAAACATTATGTTGGCTAAAGAGAAATCGCGCATAACGCTATCCAATATAAAGCTCGCATCGCTGAGCCACTGAGTAACGACACGCTGTCGTGACTCTACGACAGCTAGTTCGAATGTATGACAGCGCGCCGTACATGCTTCTGGAGTTCGGACGTCGCAGTGAATGGGTTAAGAGACAAATTATGGTCATGGTGTTTGTTATTTGCATTTTCTTACATTTCACAATAAAGTACATACAGTTTCATAATTGGTTTCTAATTTTACTTTACAAATGTATAAGTAATGGATAGGAGTGAGGACACATTCAATATCAAACATAGATGATAATTTTATTGAAAACTATAAGGAATAAGGAAATACTAGTCATAAAATAATGACTACAGTATATGTAATTTTTTCAATAATCACGTCATAACATGGGTACTCGAATCTTAAGATGGCAAGCGAGTAAAAGTATGTTGGAAATGTAACTTAACAGTTACTGCAATGGTAGACGCAGTCTCACCTACATTATGTAGTTACGTATTGAAATAGATATTAGATAAAACATAATGCCCGCACCGGCGGTTTAGGAAGCAACCTTTGATACGCGTACCTCCAAAAACATAAACACGTGAAACTTATAAAGACACTTAACTATAAATCATTAACCCTAAATCAATTCATGTTTGAAATATACACACCACAGTTTCGAATTCACTGCCATCCTCTTCATTTCTCACATCCATTTTCAGCCACAACCTATATATTCTAAGTAAATGTGAAAACAATTTAATTCGAGTACAACATTACACACAATCACAAGTTTCGTCAGCCACTCTACCTTGCCGCCAAAGCAAAATAATAATGAAAGCAGCGCTGCCTGTAACGTAACGAGTGTTACCAGCTCGAAAGTAATGAAACAGCCACACATGGAAAAAAGAGCATAACTTTACAATAGGTAAAGATAAATCATGCGATATAATATAAATGATTGACAATGCAGTTCTAAATTACCTTTTCATTACACTTGCTCGAAAATGGTATCGTTACACGTAGGTTCTGAGGGCCGTAAATGACCTATTACGCCTTAGGGCGTAATGGTTTTTTTTTTATTTGAATATGCTGGTTCTGTTTTACTCTTATTTGTCATGTTCAAAGGAAACACCAACTTTTTTAACTTTTCTCACTAAAATATTTATTTAAAGATAACTGTTATTGCACATAAATGTAAACACATATTTCGGTAACATTAATTAAATTTTTAAATAGTGTATTTTAGTATTTAGCAAAAATAAATTCAACTAAAATGGCCGTTTTAGATCTTTACCGCTATGGTTTCCGTGACTTGACATTCGCATTATCTGTGGATATATGTCACTTTCTGTTTTAAAATTTTCTTCTCTTACTGGATGGATTAGTAAGGTTAATAATTTTATGCCACACCTGACTATAAAGAGGCTTTTAACGCACGCTACGCGTACGGAAAAAGCCGCTTTCTCGCCAAGTGTAGACATAAAATTATGTACACAACACGAGAGGTAATAAAGAAAGCCTTCGATCGCATATTTACGTCCCTCGCTTGCAGCTTAGGCCGAAAAAATCTGCGATCTCGGCCTTTCTTTGTTTTACCACCCTAGTTGTGTAATGTACTATAAATCTCTTCACAAGTGTGATGAAAAACATTGTGTGTGCCAGGGGCGGTAAAGGAATTAAAAACTCGTGTTATTAAGCCCTCGGCTTCGCTTCGGACTTGTAACAAACACTCGTTTGTAATTCCTTCCTGACCGCCCTAGATAGGTACACAATGTAGAGTCTGTGCGGAAAGAGAATTGGCGTGGCGAAAAACGGAACCAGTATGGCCACAGAACAGAAAATACGGCACATACGGTAGAAAAGCATTACAGCGCCCCCCAATTTAAATCCTATTCTCTTTCCGCACAGACTCTACCATAATGTACAGGTAGACGTTGCAACCAGGGTTGAGGTGAAATGTTTCTCTGTGGCCTGTTATAATATAACATCAAATTTATAACACCCCTCTTTTTCTGTCGAGGGTTAAGAATGATAGGAATGTTCGAGTTTAATTTTAAATTTAGCCATTAAAGATATAATGGCAACACTACATTGAAGAACGCAATGACATTGACAGCTGCTGTGTTACCAAAGCTGCCAGCTGTAGCAAAGTTGCCAAGCTTAATTATTTGTCAACTTCAATTTCGAATTAGCGTTTCACAACGGTTAAATAATGTTATTATTTTATCACAGACAAGTCAAAAGTCAAAGTTAGTAAAATTCGACTTTCTACTAACAAATGAACAGTCTACAAGGAAACTAATATACTTTTTTGCTCTTTTATTGGAAAACAAACAAAGGAGACATAAGTTAGCCTTTCTTTTGTTTTATTTTATATCGATATCGATATCAAGCAACTCACTTAACTTGTTTTGGAAAGAAACATTGTCTTAACTGCTGTGCTGACATTTGCGCGGTCATGGCGCAGTTGGCGCACAAATTTGAAGTAAACCATAAATTTCTAATTAGCGTGTAGTGAATGTAACAGAGCATCATTTCATAGCATAATCTCAAGCATGTTCATTTAAAACAATGCTTTGGAGTTAATTTATAAATTGCCGTTTACTTTCAGCTGCTTAATGCCTCGCGGAATTTAGTAGGTAAGTAAATTACAGTTTTCAAAACTGATAATTTATTGTAAAGAAATAACATACATTAAAAACTGTCCCCAGTTTTAGACTATATAGTCAAAGTGGCGTTTTCCAGCTGGGCCCTAACCTGTACAGTCCTAATTAATACATATTACCTACTATTCCTACCCCATGGAGACCATGCCATGGGCTAGGAATAGGACCCTTATCTCAGGCTTGCGAGGAACCCTCAAAATCATAATATCTCCACATCAGACCCAAATCGTCCCAACCCTATTTTTTCATAGACCTTAAAAATGGAGGAGGTCCTAGTTCGCCGAAATGGGATTTTTTTAAGGTGCCGTACGGGTGCCAAGCCAACTCAACCCTTTTACTAAGCCTCCGCTATTCGTCTGTCTGTCTGTCCTTGTATCAAGGGCTGTATTTTTTGAACCGTAATAGGTAGAGACTGAGTTTTCACACAATGTGTATTTAAACAAAATGAAAGTAAAAGATTCTATAAAAGAAACGTGTTGCTTAGTGTTTTTTTGCAGAACTCTTCGTGCGCCAATCCGACTCGCACTTGGCCGGTTTTATGCATGTTCCCCGATTAGGTACTCAAAGACGGCTGAACCGATTTGGGAAGTATTTTTTTGTTCAAGTTTATCGTATACTTCCCAGGTGGTCTCATTGGCTCAGATCACGATCTATCTGATGATGGAATCTTGATGAAATTGAGGGAACTCTTCAATTATTAGAGGCACACATACTTATAGCGCTTCGGTTATTTCTATTATAAAAACTTGTGATCTGTGCATTTGTTACCGCATTATTTAGGCTCGTTTGAAGTCGATTATCCTATTTTTTTATTTTTTATTATTAGATACGGTTCCAGCATAATGGTCCGAAGTACGTTGGATAGTTGCAGCACCGCCAACTGCTTTTGTTTCTGCTGTACTCCCAGCACGGGGGCCTTCATAATTTCCATCCTGGGCATTATACCAAGTGTTTGTTACACACTATTTTGTACGCATGGAACCACCTACTTGAAAACGTATGGTGTACCTGAGTATGTCGGTATAGTAATTGTTTACATTTTCGCTACTTTAGGTATATTGTGCTTGATATTTCATATAGTGCTTTTTGCTTCCTTTTTTTTCCCCATCCAAGAGCTAGTTTTGATGTATCAATGGTTTATAATAATATATTTAGTTTTCGATGTCGTATTGATGTGCGTGATATTGGTAATAACAGTGATTAAAGGTTATATTTATTTTGCGATGTCGCTCATGGTTTATGAGGTGATTACATGGCTGATTGTGGGTCTAATCGTTTTACCCGTCGTAAACGGCTACAGAAAAGTCATGAAAGCGGCACACTTAAAACGTAAATTTGACGATGAAAATATTGATAACATAACTGAAAATGTTCATAGTTGCTAAATGTTTGGCTGTCTTCAAATTGTTGTAAATGATTTGATCGAATGTTTGCATTGGAAAATTATATGCCTGGGGCAGGACCTGAAAATCTCTAACAGCTCTCCAGGCCAACACAGACGCTCGACTAATTTTTTACCCCGTTTCTGTTGTTAATGTTTGTAATTGCACGTGTCTACAAAACAATATCTAGTGTGAGTGCCAAAATGAGATACCGGGTTTACGGTACCTAGTTCTTTAGAATCCAACTATATACCTACCTATAGTCACGTTTAAAAAGTAGAATATCCTTAGACTAAGAAAGGATTTGTTACTTGAATTATTTTATTACATTACATTTTTTTTGGTGATTGTTGTCGGTGTTATTTTTTAAGAAAAGGGAAATAGTTTGATGTTAATAGTATATTACACAACTAGGGTGGTAAAACAAAGAAAGTCCAAGATCACAGATGTTTGCGGCCCAAGCTGCAACGCTGGTCTTCCGGTGGAACCAGGCAGGGGCGACGATGATGACAGTCAGATGCTGAGATAAGTAACCACCCTGCCATATAAACATGCATGGAAATAACTGATTGTACCTACTTCGTCTGTCAACTCTGTCTACGACACACAGGTTAACCTGCGTGTCAAACTGATATTTGAATTTTGAAATATTTTTGCAGTAAGTAGGCACACTAAATAGGATTTTTCTTAAATATAAACAAGATGTTTTTCAAATAGCTTGTATTAATTATTATCTCAATGTAAGTGGTAATAACAAGGCGACTCCACGGGCGTCCAGAGCGTCTTAGTGTTATTGTCTCTTAAATTAACATCATATACAATATACCTATATATCAGTGGCGATATTATCGTATGGACCCTTTGAATGCCTTAGGGCCTGGCCACATGTACACGGTACGGTGCCGTCGTCGTCGTCGTCACGCCGTGTAGGGGCTTACCACGTCTGCCTATGCGACTTCTTTTTCCGTCGCGGCTTGGATCTAATAATTAAAACCTGGAGGTGCATTTTCAGTACAAATTTTACATCGGCGTCTGTTACTCGAATTTGCATTTTTGGCTGCTGGTCGGTACAGAACGAGCACGTTCTGTACGCACCAGTTTAAACTTCGTTTATGTATTAGATAACTGTGAAGAAGTACAATCATTCTATTCTAGGTACTAAATAGTACCATTGAGTATAGGTAATTTCACGAAACTTGAGGCCACGCACACAACAATACTGTCAATGTAATGACAGCGGGATTTTGAAATTACTTTTCTTTTTTCGTACCAATAGCAGGTTCAACAGTGAATTGCAAGATAGACCGATTGGCGACTCTTCGTAAATTCTTAACAGTGATCATTGACAAAAATATGTTTTATTTAAGTATGGCGTCCAAAGGGTTTAATATCCAGAGCAAATAGGGCTTTTTTTACAAGCTTTTACTTATTGTTAGTTTCACCTGCCCCGGTGTATGTATGTAATAAAATCTCACACGCTAAATTTGACCCACTTATATCCATATATAACATTTTTGACAGAAACTTATCCTTAAAGTAAATTATGTTTCGATACTTTCGATGCCTGAATTTCAGCAGTAAGTAACGCACCCAACCCACATTGTAATGCTAATTACTATGATAGTTCAACACACATCGAAGCGTTCGTTCCAGTGTCAATACATTTTCATTCCATTGAAATACGTTTGATGTGTTTATGTATGAGTTTTTTTAAAGTAGTGACGATATTCTCTCACATAGTGATATGCTCTAGCGATCTATACTTATTTACATAATGTGTGCAGGTAATATTGACTAGATTCGTTTTTCCATATTATGACTTAAACTAGAAAAGTAAGGAGATATAATTACTGTACAAAGTTTCATGTCTATTTTGGTAATCCTATTTATATTCCATAAGAAGCCAAATTCCATATACTATACATCCCATCTTTAAATGCTAATTAACATAATTGCACATAGACTTGGAAACATATTGTACCTAAAGGAATTAAAAATAGGTATAACATTTCTCATTGCTATTTAATATCAAACACAGAGTGTCAATTTCAACGGTCGGTTCTCCATACAAACAAAAAGAGAGTCATCATTCGCTTGCACACACTGACAATCACTGTTGGAATTTGATTTATACATTTTATTTTCGCGAAGCAATAAGAGCAGTTATACGAAACAGAATTAACGTGCTATGGGTTTTTGTTTAAGGTCAGCGCCATCTACAAGCATAATTAGAAACATTTTATGACTGTTTGAGAGTCATGTCGTTTCACGCAGACAAAATGTATCCATCGCTCTTTTTGTAAGTATTATGCATGGAAAACTGACTGACTTGAATCACATTAGGGCTTGCTGACTTCCCATTGACATTATCCATTAAATAGAAGTGTACATGAGAATGCGTGTGAGAGTAGAATTAATGGCTTCGGTTGAAGTCGACGGGAAGAGTACGTCTTCCAGGAGGCCGTGGTTGGACAAGCAACAGATGCTTGGCAGGAGCAACATGAGGCGGCCAAACCGAGTGGATTCCTTCCTGGAACAGTGCCCCTGGAGTAACAGCAACGTCTGGTCTTGTAGCATCTCAAGCTGCGATGCCGTCGGACCCTCGAGGGAATCTGAAAACATCTACATCATAAGTTCGATAGGAAATCAAGTCCGGATTTGTCAGTCCTATCCTATCCTACTAATATAGGGTTGCCATACGTCCCGGTACGCCGGGACATCGCTGCTTATCATGAACAATGGCGAAATCCAAAATGAAAAGTAGATTTATTTGGAGTCTTACTACTCAATGTTAGAATTTAAAGTTCAACACAAAATTATTTTGGATTGGACCGTTGTTCATGATAAGCAGGACATGTCTCGGCTAGAAGCATGGTGTCCCGGTGTCCTGGCCGATAAGCAAATTGTCCGTTTGTTGGTTTAAAAATCATAGTTATTTAGTAGGGGCTGCTAAATAATATTATACCTACAATAAACACGACTAACTAGATAGGCTAATCGTACGTGGATAAAACGACGTAAGCGCTGACACCTTGTCCGTTAACTTTTTACGAATTTACGTCAACAGTGTCATTACATTTCGGGATCGCAGACTCTCGGCGTTGATAGAGCGAGAGCGTAGGTACTTGCACACTACCAAGTTCCTTTTTTATTACCTTTACTACTTTTTGTCTGAATGTCCCGGTCTGAGGCCCCACACTTATGGCAACCCTATACTAATATTGTAAATGTGAAAGTTTGTAAAAATATTTTGTTAATTATTAACGCGGTAACAATTCAATGGATTAAGTTGAAATTTGGCACACGTATCCATGACAATGTTCTGTAGACTTATGTTAAATGATGCTTTGTCGATCGATAAATAAAAATAATAAAACATCCGTCACTCTTCCGCTGAACTGTTTCCATTGGTTACCACAAACACATCCCTCACTACGCATCCCTGGTGGAAACGCAGGACGTACCTAGTTTTTGCGTGATGCGCAACATAGTCTTGCTAAGATTTGATTATATGTTTAGATAAGATTCATATGCCTAAATATGAATGTAAATATTCTACATTCACATAACTTACCATTTCGATATAGCAATGCTGTCTTCAGCCATTCGTATTCTGACTTATCTAATCTACACTGTGCTATCCTTTTGATGAGGGAAGTTAACTTTTTAAACCCCGCTTTGGGGTTGATCACCTTCGCAGCTGTTGGTAAATGCATATCGTCTGTAATAAACGTAAACAATAGTACATTACACAACTAGGGAGGTAATACAAAGAAAGGCCGAGATCGCAGAAGTTTGCGGCCCGAGCTGCAAGCGAGGGACGTAAATATGCGATCGAGGGCTTTCTTTATTACCTCCCGTGTTGTGTACATTATTTTATGTCTACACTTGGCCAGAAAGCGGCTTTTTTCGTACGCGCAGCGTGCGGAAAAAGCCACTTTATGGCCAGGTGTGGCATAAAATCTTTTTTAATAAATGGGTAATCATTTTTACCTTCATTAGGTAAAGACACACTATTGTAGATACAAAAATGATATTATAACATACCATCACGCGCTTATTAACGCCTGTACTATTATATTAATGTATCCAAAAGATTGAATCCACAAAGATAAAGATGACAACAGATACTTTACGGTCGGTTAAAAATTAAATATCAGAAAGACCTTCGTACCTTCATCGAAATAATACGAGTACTGTGCCGCTGCTACAAGAAATAGTTCTCGCCAGTTGTAGTGTAACAGTAGAATTTGTTCCGAAGACTTCAACTGCGTGAACGATGGGACCCCATGAAGCCACTTGATAGAAGCTACGAGTAGCTTCGCCGCTGGATCGTGGATCTGTTCTCCCGACAGCGTCAAGCTGCTATCGAAATGTATCTTTGAACTCTGCGTTCTACTCTCCTGCCGAGCGCACTTCTCCTGTTCCTTTATGATGTATTCTACTGCGACGTTCTCGACTTTACTAGAGTTCAGATCGACGCGACCCTCTCCCATTTTTGACACGACGTGTATTACCGGAGGGTCGCAGTTGCTCGGGGAACAGGCAGGAGCGGTTCTGGTGTCTGTAAATTAACACGCCAATTAATTATAGACATCACATGGCCAATACAATTATAGATATGACGGTTACATGGTTATTTATATGTCGCAATTCATTCGCAGATCTGATACTTATATCGAGCGATATTACTCGCAGAGCACTTAAGAGCAATTAATTATAGCTTGGCAACTTCGTTGGTGACACTCGCATGTGTGCTTTTTGTTATGTGCAGCCGTAACTACTTACACAAGTTACCGCCAACACGAACGGCCTCCGACGGGGGCAGCCTCCGCAGGCAGCCGTGCATGTTGGTGGTAACTTGTGTAAGTAGTTACGGCTGCACATAACAAAAAGCACACATGTGAGTGTCACCAACGAAGTTGCCAAGCTATGGTAGGTACATGAATTAAGCAACTGTGTTTAAGTGAACCAAATAATTGGAGGGATGCTTGCTTATATTATACAAAAACATAAATGGTGTATTTTGTAGGTAGGATTACCTTCCTTATTGACGTTTTCTAAGAATCCATTTGATTTAAAAGCTTCTTCGGAACTTGAAACTTCATCTTCCTTAATTTTGTCCGGTAATTGCGAGTCTGGCTTTTCTGACGCATGATTCGATAAAGATGTCTTAAATTTCGGTGAATTCGTAGCATTGTCCATTATTTCTGCCAAGAAAAAATAAAATAAGTCAAAGTTAGCTTAATAGTAGGTTATTTGACAACCAATAGTTCTAGAACTATGAAATTTGGCAAGTACTTAATACCCTTTTATACTATAAACTTATAGGAAAAAATGTGAAAACTATACATTTTTAATTAAGTAAATCACAAAAAATAGACTTTACTAAGGGAATCAAAATTTATAGGGTACTTTATTATATGTACCTACAAATTTGTACGGAACCCTCAGTAGGAGAGTCCGACTCGCACTTGTCTGGTTTTTTTTTTTTTTATTCAGAGACAAACTAGAGTCGGCCTATCATATCGTTCGTTCGATATCAAGTAACGAACGTGCGAGATTTGTCAAATTTGACGTCATTTCGACTTATATTACAATTGACAACATTTCATTTTTTCAAGTGGGCTGTTTTATGTTATGTATTGAAAAAAAATCAAATTCTAAGGTATACGTGTTTTTTTATTTTCCCAGAAAAGCAATTTTTCATTCAAAAATATTAAGTGAAAAAATTGCGAATGTTTGAAAGGTCGTAAACGACATATGACGTCACGAGTACGGATTTTCCTTTGCCCCTTGCTTTAAAAAAAATGGGTCGTGACGGTTGATTGATTTGAGGTTTACGTCATTGTCATATAATTGTCAACACAAATTTTCTTCAATAAAATTACAAGTAAAAACGAAAACATGGCATCAAAAGAAACTAAAAACTGTTTTATAAGAACGTGTAGTAATAATAATAACACAAGACTGACACCACAAAAAAAGTTTTTTTGTGTCCCTGCTGGGCAAATTGAGGCATGGTGTCGAGCGGCGGGGCTAGATCGTGTTCCTAAAAGGAAGTTATTCATCTGTGAAGATCATCTCGATGTAAGTACAACCGAATAATATACTTAACCTAGCCCACCTTTGTATTAGATTGGTAGTGGACTATTTACTGATAAAGTTTACTGTACGTACTCATGTGTTGTGATATTTAACTTAACTAGCTAATATAACCTTTGATGGCAAAATTGTAGATTCCAATTTAGAAGTAGCAACAGAATTTGAAAAGTTTTTTACCGAGATACCAGTATCCACAACTAAGCATTTAAATTCATCACCTTCGTCTGCCGTCACGCTGTTAAAAGACAACGCCCCAGAATGTAGTAAATACTTTCATTTTGAACATGTCAGTACCTCGGATGTAGTAAAGGCGTTTAAATCAATTAATGTTAAAAAAACTAGTGACTATATAAACATATATAGGACTTTCTTAAATAGTTATTGGCACTTGCACTTACAAATTCTTGCAGTGTGCATTGAAATCACCCTCACGGTGTTCAGGCTTATGCTTATTATACCTATTTGTCATTTCACAGTTGGAGAAAGACATGGAAAACTATAGATATTGGAAAGTCATGAATGTCAATGCAAAACTGAAACCTCGTCTTCCAGCATCACTCACAAGAAGACCGTTAAAAGAAGCAAACCAGGCAGCACCGTCAACCTCTCATGATGAACCTACACCATCTTCTGCATCCTGAGGTGTAATGTGCTGCCCTATTATGACAACCCAAAACATACTAGTTAAGGTAGCGACAAAAGACAAAACAACACATTGTAATTTGGAACCACAAACTTATATATTTGGAAAATAAATATACTCGCACTAAGCCTTACAGTTTTATTTCTTAGGATAATGTTATTAGTTTCATATACAGGTACAGGTATATATAAAGCAAAAACAGGGCTCAATGTAGGGCACACAATATGGGGTAGAAACTATCTATACGGTACGAAGCGGCACTTTACGAAGTTCGAGACGATAAGGCAGCTTTTGCACCTCGTATCCCAGCCAAATTATATTTATCGTCCGTTTGTATGAACTCTAACAGTATCAACCATGGCAAGTTGGTACTAAATGCTTGCACAAATCCATCTGAGGTCTTCATTTTTATGAGGTTCAATAAGCCCAAATACAAGTGCCAAATTTTCGTTTAAAGAAGCAGCGATATCCGTTTTTATTGCGATGTAAGCGTGAAAAGAAGCAGCAGTGTCCGTTATAAAAGCCAAGTCGTCAAGTATTTCAAGTGGAGCGAGAGTAATATCGCAAAATAAGAATAGTCGTTAACACCGAAATGTAAGAACTGAAAATGTCATTTGAAAACTTTTGACAGAGTGTGACAACCGGATACATGAAAAAAATGATAGATTTAGTTTTGTCTTTGGTCTATTGTCTATGTACGTACTATCTACGTCACATTTCCGGTTTACAGTTTTTCGCGATTATCTTGGAAATTAACGGGTAAAAAAATTAAATAACTGCCTCGTTACATACGGGAAGCATGTTTGCCGAAATGGTTTTTGATTTAGCCCACTTCATATAATTTGAAATGTTGTCAATTGAGGTCAAATAAAATTGCTTTGTTTTTGAGAGATATTCGTAACTTGAATGTCATAATAACATTGAATTCGATGTTATTATGAAACAATAATAACACTTGCACATATTCTTATAATTTGTTCTAAGAAAACAGTTTATCTTTATGATGGTCATAATTTGCGGTCTTTGGACGCATCATAGAGGGTTTATGATATTATGTGTATGTAGATAATACAGTTTAAACAGTTTTCTTTGAATAAACATGCCCGCTGTTAAAGTAGGTATTACAATAATGTAACCTGAAGCGTTATATTTTACTTTCTCTATGCAAAAAAAGAATATCAAGTAAAGATAGTAAGTAAAACAGCAACAAAGTACACTTACTATTGGTGTGCTCAGCAGGCGTCAGCGATCTTTCAGTTGAAACTATTGGGGGATAGAAAATGTTTGCTGGGAAATATCCACTATGTGGCATAGGGTAATGCAATTGAGTTGGGAAAAGCGGAATCTTGAACGGATTGAGAGAGCTCAGGGAGCCAACCTGAGTACTGAAGAAAGGGTTCAACTGCGGAAGTTCCGACGGCATCGCTTCAGGAAGTCTCGAGAAATCTTGAAAGGATGTTTCCAAGAACGAGGTGGGCATAGTGAGGTCCGGCGGGGCGGGGGTGATACCACTATAGGTGTTTAGTTGCGGTAGCGTGGAGAGGGTGAGTGGGTTGGGTGGAAAGAAGTTTGGCCGCCCGAAGTTATAGCCGAGCTTCTGAAGAGTCAGCTGATGGTGGGCGGTGACTGGCCGCGGCGCTCGCTCGTGCTGTACGGCTATTATAAAAACAATTCATTATTTATACAGTATCTTAAGTATTATTTGAACATGTAGGTACAAATTCATGCGAATTTGTACTTGCAGATTTTTTCTGTAATCGATTCTACTAGAGTGCGACTACGCTAAGTTTGCAAAGGTCAAAAAAAGGTTTTATTTCAAAAAAGTCATATGGCAACATCACAAGAAAGAGGATTAATTAAGACTAATTAACTACTACTACTAGGCAAATATCTTCCCGTTTAATAAGTATACAACGTGTCTACGTACCTACTGAAATAAATATTCAGGATCAGTCTTGCACAAATCGATCTAGTCCCAACCAAACTAAGCAATGGTTATACATATACACGTACATATTTAAATATAACACTTAAATACATAAAAAATATCCAAGAACCTGGAACAAATCACTTAGTTTGGTTGGAAGTTGGAACTAGATCGATTTGTGCAAGACGGTCCTGAATATATATTTCAGTAGGTATGTAGACACATTTTGTAATAAAAGGAAGAATTATTTATTACAAAGTACCAAGATTAAAAATTCCTCTTGCTGTAGTTTCCCCATGTTGCTACCTATACCTATATTTTTTTAATAAAACCTTTATTCGACCTCTGCAAACTTAGCGTAGTCCAACATTATTTGTGAGGAATAATAAGTACATTACGCAACTAGGGTGGTAATACAAAGAAAGGCCGAGATCGCAGATGTTTGTGGCCCGAGCTGCAAGCGAGGGACGTAAATATGCAATTGAGGGCTTGATTGTGTCTTTACATTATTGGATTTTATTCTTTCTTTACTACCGCCTGTGTTGTGTAGGTACATAATTTTATGTCTACACTTGGCCAGAAAGCTACGCGTACGGAAAAAGCCACTTTATGGCCAGGTGTGGCATAAAAGTGCGTTTCAGCACATAGTTGCCGTACAATTATTTTTCATTGATAGGTACTCAAGCATTCTTAAAATGACTTATTTTTTCGACGATAAAAAAATATAGAAATCTTGTATAACTTTGATGAGGTCTCATAACTTTTACAAATTTTAAATATTTTTTATTAATTTCTTCTTTATTATGAATATTATGATAATTTGGTAGTTTCCGAACTACATTCCGTAGTAAAATTCAACATTTGTCAACATGCCTATTAGGTAAATTTGAAAGAGAAGATATTCAGTAGGTATTTATACAATGCCTTAAATTAAGTGCTGTGAGATAGGTACGTAGTGCCTTAGGCTAATAAAGAGAGGCTTTGATTATGAATAAAAATTGATATAAGTAATTGCTTATTCACTAACAACCCTCGGAAGTGGCGACAGCAATCTTATTAACGTTTGAATAAACATATAGCGTTACAAGTGGTTGGCAAACAACAGCACATTAGGGAAGAAAAGTTATAAAATGGCGGGACGTGAAGCAGCGAGGGGGTTCAATTTGATATGTAAATAAATACGGGCGCGAATGTCGGCTGCGGGCGACGGTTCGCCAAATATTTATCCACCCTCATAACAGGTCAAGATTTACGCTATTTGTTGCTTGACTCCTTACGCATCTTATCTCTAGTTAACAAATCCGTAGATGTAAAACTATATAAGGTACCAGAGGCGTTGCATCAAACTTATCCGTCGGCGAGCCGGAGCAAAATTGGCTTGCATTTTCTTCAAGGGCAGTATGATTAGTGCTATATAGTGGTATGCTTAGCAAAGCCCTTAAACTAGGCAAAGCTGTAGAAATTGAGTTTTATGGCTGCTAGACCGCTGTAAGCTATGTATAACCATCATTTGGCGGTACCCATGTTTTACAAGTGCTTTCTATATTGCATTTATTTGAAATAATATTTCACTTAATACACTCCTCAATTCACACATATATATCGGCAACCTATTCTCTAAGTGCCTCAGCACACTTGCGATTTGCGGGCGAGCTAGAAGCGTAGTTCCATACAAATGTCGCGACTGGTTTTGTATGGAAACTCGCCCGCAGCTCGCCCGCAAATCGCAAGTGTGCTGAGGCACTTAGAGAATAGGTTGCCGATATATATGTGTGAGTTGAGCCCTAAATACAACACCGGTGATCCACTTGCCGGCATATTTCATAAATTTCGGGTGCCTTATCCTGCAATTTCTTACCGATCTCCGTCACCACTTTGTGTCCTGTTCCTGTTATAGAATTGATTGTCGACGATTTGGAAGGGAACGCCGAATGCCCCCGCGTTTTTTCCTCACCACTTATCGCCTCTTGTGTACCGCAAATACTCGAATGTTTCCTAATGGAAAAGACATGCTCGGAGGAGGCGCTGGATAAATACTTTATTGAGACAAGTGCTTGGCCATGTTCACTATTGATTGGTGCTCAATTTTCTTTCGTGTCATATGTTAGCAGATATTGGTCGAAGATAAAAAATAATTTTACTGGCTTTTTTGTATGTTACATTATAGATTTTGTTTTAATGATTGAAATATAACTGTGGGTGTAGTGAAAAGGGGTACAAGTCACATATAATATAACCTAGGAGCAAAAGAGCCTAAGTCGTACAATAGAGTTGTGTTCCTGTACCTCTAGCACAACTGTGACGCGCGACTCTTTGTCGCGCGACAAATGCTACCTATCTCTTTCCACTTAATATAGTGTGACAGTGACAGGTGATGCCCTGTCGCGCGAGAAACGAAGTCGCGGCCAGTTATGCTAGACGTACTGGTATAAATGTGACTTTTCACTAGACCCACATTTATAAAGTTATCACTATTACCCAGACTACTCTAATCTTAATCTTAACACAATACAGGTTATAATTATAATAATCTAACATCACACTATATCTCATTTGCTCAAGGGTTAGCTGGAAGAGATCCCTTACAGGCATAAGTTGGCCTTTGTACACAACCGTTGATTTTTGTATTGTTTTTGTATAATTTTGTGTGCTATAAAGTGTTTACATACATACACACATATTACGTGTATATATTATTCATGAACATATAGGGCTTACCGTAAAGACGTAAAAGTAATATCCGTACTGCAGATTTTTTTTTAAGTACTTTTGTTAAAATATTCCTCAATAAGTGAATGCTACCCACCATCTTTCTTCATGTTGACTCGCAGACACTTGGAGAATCGGCACGCCTGGCACTGATTTCTCCGGGTCACATCTACTACGCAGCGGCCGTTCTCTTTACACACGTAGTCTAAATTCCTGCATACGATTTAAAATAAATAATAAACTACTTATAAGAGTTATAAGTCGGTAAACTTAGTCTACAAAAAGGCCTCATTAGCCGAGCTCCACTAGCATTTACGAATATGACTCTCGTCAGCAGGTAACAACGGTTTTTTAATTGCATTCTACGTAGTTTATGATTTCAGTGTGCCTACCATGAGTTGACTTTTCGATCGGCGCTAGCGAGTATCGAGCGCTCGATGACAGTCTATCTCTTTCGTACTAAGTATTGGCGCGTGCGAGAGAGTAGCACTGACTCTCGATAGGTTAAACTCGCTAGCGCCGATCGTACACTCAACTCATGGTAGGCACACTGATCGATTATAATAAGCCTTTTCTAGTGTATAATGCACTATTGTAAAACCTGAGTTTCATATTTCAACCGAAACCTGTAATGTTGTGTAATAAATTTCTAATTAGATAGTATAAAAAATTACAAAATATAGTACATTGTGCACCGAGGGTAGTAAGAAGGGGATTACTAACGAGAGTATATTAGGAGCCCGACGCCGTAGGCGGAGGGCTTTTTAATGACTCGAGTTTGTAATCCCCTTACTGCCCGCGATACACACAATGTTTTTCATCACATTTGCGAGGAAAAAAAATAAGACAAAAATCAATTTTTTTTGAGTTTTATGGCTTTTGCTGCAAGGCACTTTGCCAATGTCAAGTGACTTAAGAGATGTCAAGTTTGACGTTACTTGTCGCGGAACTGTGGAGCGAATTCCCCCCTATTATAAAATGAAATGGATGAGATTGAATGATACATAAATGATAATAATTGAATAATAAATGCAATGAAAATATAAAATATATACAAAAGATGACATTATAATTTAATATTATCCTTATCTATAAATTCTGCTAAGGCTTTTAGAACAGAAGGATCAGAAAAAGATAACAGGGCTTTATGCCACACCTGGCCATAAAGTGACTTTTTCCGCACGCTGCGCGTACGGAAAAAGCCGCTTTCTGGCCAAATGTAGGTAGACATAAAATTATGTACACAACACGGGAGGTAATAAACAAAGCCCTCGATCGCATATTTACGTCCCTCGCTTGCAGCTCGGGCCGCAAACTTCTGCGATCTCGGCCCTTTTTTGTATTACCACCCTAGTTATGTAATGTACTATTAACGTTAGTAGGTAACTGTATTTTAAATCAAATTATTTATTGTCAACTTTTTCATTATAGTGACATTCCACATTGCACAGATAATGCTAAGAATTGCGTTTAGTTTTCAAAGTTGACAGGCAAAACCGCCAGATTGTACCAATTTTCAAAATAAATGTTTAAACTAAATTAATTTAATTGCATCAAAATAATTGTAAAAATGACTGAAATAATAGTAAAATATACAATATAAATTTTAAATACACTAAAATTAGTTTTGTAGCCAAGTTTTGAAGATGCGAAATAAGCCTTGGCTGATTTGAAACCTCCTTAGTCTGAAATGACGTCCGGGGGTAGGTTCTATATTTTAAAACTAAACTCATAACTCCCTCGGGAGTTATAGATTTTCATACAGTTTTTCCTCCCGTGGGAGTTATAGATTTTTATAACCCACGGGAAGTAAATCTACTCGAGCTGGTCTATAAGCCCGTGTGTTATAACACCCTTTACGAGCAAATGTGATGAAAAAATAATAGCCTATCGCTAGGTAGAACCTTGCTATACAACTAAAAATTTTATGGTATTACCTTTTGCCAGAGTTACATACAATCATCGAGCTGGTAATAATAGGCACCTAAAAAAATTTAGTCTGCGTCTTTACATTGTCCTGATCCTTGCAAATTATTTTTACTCAATTGATAATGCAACCAAACAGGATAGGGAAAAAAACTTGTAATAAAAAGTATATTACGCGCCCAGAGCGCGCGCAAAGTTTGAACTAGATTCCTAAAAGGTCTTCTTTATTACCGCTCATAGTGTGTACACAAATTCACGTCTCGCCCTGACCAGGAAGTGGCATTTTCTCTCCGCGGAAAATGCCACCTGCGGCCTGAGGTGCCATACAATATTTCGAATTGTTTCGGATAGGTAAGGTACCGTCTTATACTCCGCTTGAAGAATCCCCTGCAGCCGTCGCACGACGGCACGCCATAGTGTTTCCCCGACGCCTTGTCTCCACACACGCGGCACATTGCTTCTGGCTTATTGCTGCTCTCCATCCTCACCTGATGACGTATAACCCGACATTTTCAGCTGGTCTAAGACCCAGCAAGACGCTGTAACTTCGGTGGGCTCGATATTACCGAAACATCGGAAGATTCCGACGGCATCGGCAATCGTAGAATAAGAGTAATCGTTGGGGCTATCTACAAAATAACTGAAAATGCTATCCTAAGCTCGCAGATATTTTGACATGATATCGATCCCACCGATGTTCCCGCGTTAGATACACTCTGAGAAATACCCGCGTAGTATATATAGTAAGAATCATATAGTGTCCGAATGTTCGTATACGGAATGAAGAAACATTCGCGATTCGGACACCTTAGATAATTCTTAATATAGCTGCCAACTACCAATAGGCTACCAACACAGATCGTGTGGCGTGACGTGTTCAAAATTTCAAATACTTTCTTTCCAAATAGGTAATCGGGCACTTTTGCAAGTCTGACTCAACGCTTCAGAGAATGAAATCTGAAGAGAAGAAACTTTAACTTAACTAGTGGCTAAACTTTGTTATTTTAGCTAGTAGCCAAAAGCAACCAGGTGTGGGCGGGGCGGGCCCTATCTGCACGGCCACTCGGAACAAGCGAGACCTATGGCGAAGAACACACTGAAATCGCCCGTCGCCGCGATTTTTTCCGTGTAGCTGCGCATAGTAGTTGCGAGTCGCCGCGATTTACGCGCCAGTGTGCGCCACCCCGCGATTTTTCTATACAAATCGATAATTCTACATACAAAGTTGAAAATCGCTGAGTCGCGTGTCGCCGCGATTTTCACTGCAGTGTGAGATCCGCCTATAGGTAAAACACAGACATATACATTACATATCGAGATAGAAGAAAGTAGTTCGTCAATTTGTATTTATCGCTTGCGTTTGACGCCAAATGTGTATATATTGAAAAATAATTCATTTCATTTGGTGGTATTTAAACAATTAATTATACCATTATTATCAGATTTTAAAATATGAAAATAATATTGGTGGCAACTCAAGTTAACGGCGTGCAAAGTAGGTCGTTGCCACTTCTTTTTAGCACGCGAGGTACATACACTTTTCTCTTCTACCTCGATATATTTCTGTGCGGTAGACTTTATAATGCAGGTAAGTAGAAGCATAGAGGGGTTGTATAGTGTTAGACTGTTAGTCAATAAACAAATAACTAAATATTTTTATTAAAAAAAACCCGACCGCGGTGCACTTTAAAAATGCATAAAATCCGCCATTTTGTTTATTTTAACGAACTTCATATATACCCACTGACACTCGCGCCATCAAGACGAATCTAATGATGTATCATTTATCAAAATCGGATGTGCCGTTGAGTAGTTACGAGCGGACACAGGAACGGACATACATACATACATACATACAGGTCAAACACATAACCCTCCTCTGGGCTTCGCCGCAGTCGGGTAAAAATATAGCTAAATTACGAAAAAAACAAACCTAAATTTAAACGAATCAGTTAACTAGTTAAAATAATATTCGTTTTGGTCCTAACATTTGAGTGGTAGGATGCCAAAGACTGACACACGACGATACATACTTGTATTACTTATTTTTTTATTTTGAAAGTATAACATTGTGTTAAGTACAAAGTTGATTTGAAAACTGATCAAACAATAATTATTTAAGCGCACACTTAACCCCAAAAGTTGCTGGGCAACTTAGTATCGAGCCTCAGTACTAAAATGTCCAGCTACTTTGAGCCAGACTATACGCTTATGATTAGAATACATAGGTACCTATATTGTTACATAAGCACGTGTCATCTGAAGAAGAGCATTAAAAGTCAAATACCGCTAATATTCAAATTCCCTAACATTATGCGCATACCTAACACCTCATTTTCACCACAATAGCTCAATCAAATTATCCGCGAACGCATGATATGGAAAAGAAAGGATAAGTTTGAAAAGATATTGCCTCGTCACACGGGGTATTGATAGTCGATTGATTATTCAAACATGGGCGCAGTCAGTAGCGGTGCGCCATTGGGAGGTGAAATATTAAAAAGTGCTTACGTGTTGTGTCTGTGACAAACGAGCTTTTGATGTCTCAACGCGCATATGTTTTCATTTTCTTTACGGCTGAAGAGCTGGACATATTTTATATATTAAGGCGAGGTGAGACCAGAATCGGGCACGGAAGCCTAGTTTCCAAATCATTTTTAGAGCACTTATTTGACTCTTAGGTCACTGTAAAACATATATAATAATATTCAGAACTGTATCTAGGGCTTCCTCTCACTTAGAACACGATAACGAACACTTCGCTCGATAGAAAAGTAGCGCGAAAACACTATAAAATAAAGTATTTTTTTCATTTTTTTTTCATTTTGTTCATCACCAGTTACCTTTTCTGACAAAATTAATACCTGACAATCATGATTTCACAGTCATGCAGGGCATCCTCTCATGTTTGGGTTGATAACGTATACTTTTATGTTAGAAATCGAAGATAATCTGCAATAATCTGCATTCCGCCCGACCCTAGTTTGTATGTGAAATGCGAGCCAGGTCCTACCGCGCCTTAACTTAATAATTAATTAAGAAAATACTTGTTAGCGAGTAAATTTTGCAATTCATTTATTACATTTCGTTACGACAATACCTATATCACGATAGCGCTGAAATGTGAATTAAAAACTATTTGTATGTAGGTATGCAGGTAGGTAGCGCTAGCGACTCGATTCAATTTATACAAATTTTGGAATTCGATCGATTTGTGATGGATTTCGTGGCGGCTAATGACCAGGTTACCAATATTTGCTGTATTAGAAAAACGTAAAGCCTTGAATCTGTGTTTCAACTTTTGTAAAGGTCGGAATCACCTAAATAGGCGACGTTTCTGTTTCTACGACGTGTCTGTATTTTGATCGCTCGCCGGAGTGGTTTCCGTATGATTGTTCTGAACGTCATCTGGTGATTTTCCCACAAAGTCCAACGCGGGAACTTACCCGAGCCATTATTTACCAAATACTCTGCGTGCGTATGGTATGGACATTTTCATTTCTCCTTGGAAGTTGAAGCAAAACCTATCCACTCGAGGCGTACCTACATCAGTTATTGGTACGCATTGATATCATAATTATAGATTTTCATTAAAAAAAAATTACATATTTACAACTCCGCTTTTATCTGACTTTCCAAAAAAATACTTCGATCGATTGACCTTTACGTAGCAGCCTCTAGATGTCTATGATGTCTTGTCAGGTTAAAGCACACATAACAGCTCGGCAACGGAACGGCGGCGACGGCTCAACTCGAGCCGCTCAGTATTTTTTGTAAGTACTTAACTCTACTGTAACGCACACTTTATCGGCATGGGAACGACAACGTCTCGGCTCGGCACAGGTTAGCGGCGCGTGGGCGACTCGCGGTCACCGCGCTTACATCGCGCCACCCGCTCGTTTGGGGCTCATCGCCGGCGCGGGGACCGCGAGTCGCCCGCCCGCCGCTTGCGGTTCACTGGCTTGTACCAGTTGTGCAGAGGCGAGCTGCCGTCTTGCGGTAAGCGCGCTGCCCGGCCAGCCGTAAGCGTGATGACAGCTCGGATATGCCGATTCGCTTCCGTTACGTGCTTGTGTATGGTTGACGGTGAAACAAATGAAATACTGCGGTGCCGTTTCGGTGTTGAACTGTTATTTTGTGCTTTAACCTTTAATATACATTACCTACCTATCTCTCGGTAGTTCCCGTACCTAAGAAAGGGGCTCACAAAATATCAGATGTGACGTATTTACACACCATGTAAGAATTTAAATTCTAGTAAGTACATTAGCGGTACACACTGTTTTATGTCACGGCATTTACAGTAATCATTTCCAAAATACCGTGTGGCGTGCGCCGGTCACGCGCTAGTATTTAGTATCATAATCGCATCGATATCGAAATATCGTTCGGTAACTAATTGTCAGCAAAATGCTAACATGTTTTCGTAAGCGTAGCGTGACTTCGGCCCGCAATTACGCCGTATGTGATGAATTGTTGTGAAAATACAACTCCGCTATCCTATCTGTGTCGTGTCAAAGTTCTAACCCCATTGACACAAAGTCCATTATTGTTCGATCTGGGCCACAGATAGGCAGGTTAGTATACCCGGTCCTAGATAATTATCTATTCATGCGACGCGTGGCCAGTCGAGAAACAAGTGAGTGTGGTAAAATAAAGGAAATGATAGATTGAGGGCATTCCGTATGGTCAATAGAAATACAACAGAAATATTCTTAATAAATTCGAAACACCTTAAGGAATAAGGCAATTCGAATAACCCGGTTCTCTATACATATAAACGAAAAAGTGGTTGTGAATCTATTTTCACAACATCAATTTAGGTTGAAATGTTTTTTTTATTTTATGGGTACATGTATTTCAGTTTTACAATTTTACCATATTATGGCTAGGTATAGATAAATCTGCCAATTTGTTACATCAATACTTAACCACACTTCAATTAGGGTTCGCCTAGCAAACATATTGCAGGACTTATTAGAACGGTGTGCCACCTATTATTATTGGAGGGTGGAGATTGCGTGCGAGGCAAGTCAAAGGGCGAATGTGCTTCTGTGACATTTGAATTGAACCCGACCCGACCCCAAGCCGCAAGCGCCAGTGTGAAGAGGTAAACACAAACATTGCAGCGACAGTGTAGTGATTTTGCGGAGAACGCTATTCGATGATTTTGGAGGCGTTTATGAACAAACTTAAAGAAGGCTTAGAAATTGTTTCATATTTCAGTTCAGATTATGACCAAAGTACTTGACTAGAGTGGCTCTGTGAGCTGTAGACCTCGCGAATCTGTCCAGTACCATTGCTCCGCCATTTTAAAAAACTGAATCGACTTTAAAATCTATATAATTATTGAACCATGAACCAAATGCATAGGTCTCACAGACCAGAATGTGTTTGCGGTCTTTGCAGTATATACTCTCGGGCCGTGGAGTCCAGGTGCCACCAACTGGTCAAGACGTTGAGTCAAAGGCTCGTCCAGACCACTGGGGACCACAGAGCTGGCTCGTTCCTCAACTCAACGGATCAGCATGGCGATCCAAAGGGGGAACGCAGTTAGCCTAATGGGGTGGGGACCCCGTCGCAGTGGCGCGATTTGGGAGACATCAAATAGTTTTAGGCTAGTTTAGTTCAATTGTAGACAGTAGTGGCGTTAGGGTAGGGCGCGGTGGGGCGACTGCCCAGGGCGCCTGTATATGTATATATGAATTATCCATTTCTTTGGGGTAATTAACATATTATTTTTTGTTTTTTAGTTTAAGTTTTTTTACTTTAGATTACCGCACTAGTACTGTAATTAATTATCGCCAATTGACCAATGAGAGCGTTGAGAGCACGCCGTGGGGCTCGGCCGGCGGATGTATTAAATACCCGGCGCACAGCGCCAACACCGTGTATCTGTAATTCGGCACGCGCCCCACACTAAAACAAGGTGTTGTTAGATAACCCACAAAATAAATACAAAAACAAAAGTTCTAAATGATAAGTAGTATTTTTTATTCGCATGTGTGTTGAAAAACGTCGTATGACACTCGGGCATTGGTCATTACAGTCTCGGCTATTGCAGTCCTCGCCTCACGGCTTGGGTTGTGCAAGACAGCCTAGACTGTAGTGACTAACATAGCCCACTCGTATCATAATGTACTATTAACGGTTTAGTGAAATAAAAACTCTTTAGGACTATAATTAACCTAATATGTGTCTATAACTTTTATTTTAACGTGCAACTCAATTTTATAGAGAAAGGGTCAGGAATGAAACGCATTTTATTATTTATTATGAAGATATCCTAGTAAGTATTCCAGAATTTTAGAATAAAATATTACCTACATTTTATTTTTAAAGTGATATTAAGATTGAATAAATTTTGCTTACTTTTTTTATTAAATAAGGTACCCAGACTTAATTGTATATCGGCTGCAATGCAAGCTACACATATATTTTAACACTTACGTTTTACTTTTTCTCAAATAGGTACTGTTTAGCAACGATGGCAGACACAGCTTTTGTCATCACGATGTTATGACGATTGATGAAAGTAGCAAAATGTACTTAAGCAATATGTTTTTACGCAGTAACATTGAGTGACTTCATAGATTTGACCGACGCGACGGATTCGCTTAAAAAGCTATAGCTGCTTATTTTTTTCTATCGGTGTTTTCTCTCATACTAATCTTCCGTCTAATGCCGTCAATATGAAAAATACCGAAAAACAAAGAAATACTAGGTAGTACCCATTTTAAACCCATTTGAAAAATAATTAAATTTTGATCAAATCGTTGTTTGTGTGAGTGTAAGGTATCATGGCGGTGTAAGCAAAAAATAATGTTTTGTTTGAAATATCCAAACAACCCATAGCAACCAAATCAGGATCTGATGATGGGATCTTGGAGAAATCGAGGGAACTCTACAAATATTATCGGCACACATATAGCGATTGGGTATTTTTCATAGTGACTCGTGCATTTCTTATCGAATAGCTTCATTTGAAGTCCGTTAATTGTTAACCGATTTCCACAAAATATAGGACAGTTTTCAATTTATACGTTTGTTACGTGATTATCCGAAGGCGGCTGGACCGATTGGGAAAATTCTGGTTTAGTTTGAAATGGTATACCTAGCTCCGAGGTGGTCTGATTGCGACCAAATCAAAATCGGATGTTGGGATCTTTGAGTAATAGAGGTAACTCTTCAAATATTATAGGCACATAGATAGCGATTTGGGTATTATTATTACCCATGCCCAATTAAACAAAATGGTACCTAAAGTTACATTTTTATATGACGAGTTGTGAATATCAACAAGCCGTCGGTGCGAGAACCTACAGATCCGTGTTCCTGTCGCTGCCGCAGGACAGCTTTTTTAGGGTTCCCAACCCTATCACTAAGGCTCCGCTGTCCGTCTGTCCGTCTATCACAGGGCAATATGTTTTGAACCGTAATTCGCTGGGTGCGAAGTATAAGGTGGGGGAACCACGAAACGATCGCAGCGCGCGTCATGGCCAAAAAAAGAACTTTCGGCAGACCAGCTGTCACTTTTTACTAGCGAAATTTACGTTTTTAGCTGGCAAAGTGCCTTGCAGCAAAAGCCACAAAACACAAAAATAAAAAAGTCCGCCGTATTTGTAACCGCTAGTTGGCGCTGTCATCGCGCACCCAGCGATTGCAGAGATCGAAAAAAGGTTTTATTTAAAAATAGTACATTACACAACTAGGGTGGTAATACAAAGAAAGGCCGAGATCGCAGAAGATTGCGGCCCGAGCTGCAAGCGAGGGACGTAAATATGCGATCGAGCGCTTTCTTTATTACCTCCCGTGTTGTGTACATCATCTTATGTCTACACTTGGCCACAAAGCGGCTTTTTCCGTACGCGCAGCGTGCGGAAAAAGCCACTTTATGGCCAGGTGCGGCATAAAATACATATGGCAACATTTCAAGCAGGAGGATTTAGTCTTGATACTTGGCATTTTTCCTTTTATTAAGTATATAATGTGTCTACATACCTACTGAAATAAATATCCAGAACAGTTTTTCACAAATCGATCTAGTCTCAGCCAAACTAAACAATGCTCGTATATAAATATAATACTTAAATGGGTGGATTTTTGCCATACAAATTGGTATGCCATACATTTAGTTTGGCATACAAATGTCGCGGACGAAAATCCACCCAAATACATAGAAATTATCCGAGACCCTGGAACAAATAGCTTATTTTGTTTGGAAGTAGATCGATTTGTGCAAGACTGACCCGTAGTATATTTATTTTAGTAGGCATGTAGATACCATTATTATAATAAACGGAAGAATAATTACCAAGTATCAAGATTAAATAATCCTTTTGTTGTGGTTTCCCCATGTTGCCATATATATATATATATATATATATATTTTTAATAAAACCTTCCGACCTCTCTGCAGACTTAGCGTAGTTCCACTCTACGTAGAGTCTTGAAATTTTCACAGAATGTGTAGTTCTATAGCAGCTCTAAAAAAATATATATATATTTTAATATCGCTTCTTTTAAGATTTTGCCAGTGTCATTGAATAAGAAATAAAAAAAAAAGCTTACGAAACATGTCAAATAAAACAAAAAGAATATTGTTTGATATTATGTAAGATTGGTCTTTAGACACCTATTTAGAGATGAGGCTAATCTAAATCGATTGTTAAGATAAACGATTACGATTGATGATGGCTAAAAGAGGGAATCGATTGGATGATCAGAAATCTAACATACCTACTAAATTCATAAAAATACAAGCTCGACTTGTACCTAACTCATAATTATTCAACTATTGTTTTGAATCTATTTGATTTTAATCGCTCGTGAGATAATAAGTTGTTAATTTTGAGCGATTTTTGTTTTTATGGATTTACTCAAATAACAACAGATTCCAAACAATAGTATGCTGAGTTCAACATTTAAGAAAAAGAAGTCGTAGAACGTAAAAAATACGTACTTAACAAGTTTTCGATTCGAAATATTACACTTTGTGTGCTAACAAAAAATATAATACCTAATTATTACCTATTCATTACAATGAATAAAAAAATAAAATAATTTATTTCTGTAAGTAGGCCCTCAAGGGCTCTTTTACATGTCTTTGGTGGTAAAAAGAGTAAGTACACATAGTGTTTGTATTTTATTTTAGCTATATTTAATGTACAATATCTATGAACATTGTATGGGTGTTATAATGTGACAAAAAACCAATGATAGGTACATAAATCAAACACTATACGTAACTGTCATTTATAAAGGATAGGTATTAACCACGGATGGTATTTACTCTGAGATGATTGAAGAATATAGCAATTTTAGAACATAATTTACATTACTTCTAGTCTAGTCATGAAGAAGAAGAATATACTGTGGCCTGTAATACGAGCAAAAAATTAAACCGTAGATTCTATTCCTCAAAATAATCCCCTCAAATAATTAATGTTTTGTTCAACCACTTTTTAAAAATATGTAGTCCTTAGATTGTCTCTTTTTCATACAAAGTAATTAGTATTTTCAATGTACATCAAAATCCGTCTAATTGACATTGCTTGTCAATCTTGTCACCCTACAGACGTAATCAATTTCGCAATACATTGCGTGTTCGGATAAACTTTAAAGTGTGCTAAAAATCAAACCATAAGTTATTTTTAAAAGTCGCTGAATAAAAGTTGTCTAGTTTGAGGAGTACAACCTACGGTTTAATTTTTTGCTCGTATTACAGGCCACACCCGGTATTATATTACTAGACTATATTACTTATATGAATTCATTATTAATGAATTGATATAAAATGTGTAGGATAGATACTGTGTTAAAAATGTTAGAATGATGACAAAATGATGATACGTAAAATGCATTTGCTTTTATGAATAAATGATCTCTATGTATAAAGTATAGTTATTTTTCATAATATTACTGTATATTTGTAATAAATGTTATTTTGTGATAGGTACTGAGTCAAATATGCGATAGCTTTGGATATTTGTTAAGGTCACAGAACCCAAAAATACAAAATCTTACTAACGAAGGTGGTGGTGAATAGGGAATATGCATGATATTTTTTATTTACTTTAATAAAAGCTCATTCATATAAAAAACAGTAAGAAAAAAATTTTTTTGAATAACTATAAAAATAACCAAGATATTACATAACAAAGATTTATCTCTATCTCTTTCTCGCAATACAGAAAATAGTATGGAGATTGTATGGCGGCCGTGTACTATGACGTCATAGTCCATATCGGATCTCTCTCTCTAATCGCTGTCTGATTAGTGCTTTAAAATGTTTATATCTTCCGTATTTCTCGGTCGATTTCAATTTTATTTTGACTGTATGTCATCTTTTTTACGGTAAAAAAAAAGCTGTTAAAAAAAATTCATGCATATTCCCTATTAGCAAACATTCGCCATTAGCGTTAAAAACATATAGAAATATTGAATTACATTTAGCTTACAGTATGAAAGTTATTATTAAAAAACACTTACCAATTAGGTGTCTTCTATGTAGGTGGAATTTTAGACGAATGCACCCTGAACTGAGTTGGAACGCGAAGTGGGTGGCCGGGGTAGTAGGCGGGGCATCCAGTCACCCCATATCGTCAATTCCCATTGGCTCTTCAATGCTGGTGGGCGTGCCCTAGACATTGCCACTTTGTGAAACACAGAGGTGCTCGACAGATTAGTGTTCAATAATTTTATTGTCGTGTAATGACTCTGTTATCGTGCATGATTGTGCGTCAAATATAGGTGCTTAATGCCGTGTAGTGCAGTGCATGGTCGGTTTCTAGAAATCCCTGATCGAATATACATATGTAATTCTGTAAAGTAGGAAAAAAAAACCGGTCAAGTGCGAGTTGGACGCGCGCACCGAGGGTTCCGTATAAACTCATAAGTAGACCAACCTTACGACTAACAGCAACCCTGCTTTAAACCCACTTTAGCCCTATTAAACCAGGAAAAATCTTAACAGCGCGATGCAGCGTATGCTACAGCGCAGCGCATCTATTGATACTAAATAGCGTGTAAATTTTACTTGTAATTTAAATTTAAACGTTAATTTTTGTTATTGGCTGATTGAAATAATTGTTTGTCAACTAAGTTAGTTCTCATGTATCATTTTTCATGAAGGAATCATGTTTTGAAGGACACTTTATTTTAGATTTGTGTCCCTAGATGGCGCTAGTGGTATTTCATTTTTATGGTATTTACTAGTGTCAAATTTCCTAACATACTCCTATTATAGAGTTTTTAATAATTATTGTTACTTTATGTTTTTTTCCCGATTCCTGATGAGTGATCATTGTATTTAATAGACATTTTTTATGTAATCTGATATAAACCATCGCTTAGTTTTGCTACTCTCCGCTAGATGGCTCTCGTAGGGAGGGTACAAGTAATATGTTAAGATTTTTGTAAATTTTAAAAAAAGTATTCCAGTTAGGAAGAGAAAATATAACGGTCTTCCTAATAATAATAATAATGCCCATACGCAGGGCAGCTTGTGGCGAGCTGTTGGGGAGTAGCGACCCCACGTACCCGAGTGCTCCTGGGGGTCCTTAGGGAGGGTTCATGGGTAAGAGTGTAAGGACCTCCGCCTCTGGCTTGCCTTAATCGGCCGTCCAGAGTGGAGTCGCGAGAGCTATATGCTCCAGGCGTGGAAGTGATAAAAGGCATAACGCCGCGAGTACCCTCGGAGAAAGCGCAGCACACCTCTCGACACCCTGCAGCCCTCGGCAGCGGTGTTGCCCCTAGCTAGGCCATTGCTCATAATGTCGCTATTTATTTAACAGGGGCCCATCAGCGGAGGGCAAGTCACAGTCTGTCAGTGCCACGAAAGCCATGAGACACTTTTCCTGACAGGCGCCGTCATGTCTCAATCCATAACCCAGTAATTTAGTCCATATTTCCACCGCCATAGCCCAGTAGAGTTAGATTCCATCAATCAACAATAGTCCTTGCATTTGGCGGGGGCTGTCTCTGCGTGCGTCCCATGACACGGGCAGGGACAGCATCCGCTGGGTGTACACTTTGCCTCTCATTAAATTGTCGAAAGGGCCTCTACGCGTTGGCTTCGGCTCCGCGCACGCCTCCCAAAGGGCCGAGACACCATTGTCTCGTGTACGGGAAAGACATACAAATAATAATAATCCTAATAAGAAGATACATGAATAGTTCAAGAAAAACTGTATGGCGATTAGTTTAGTAGGAGCAAATAAGTATGTGTTATGATTTTTGCAAATTTCTCAAAAACGGTGCAAGTGAGGAAAACCGTTATATTTTTCCTGTAATATTTAGGACGACAT
The DNA here is from genome assembly GCA_947034925.1 of Eudemis profundana. NCBI lineage: Eukaryota > Metazoa > Arthropoda > Insecta > Lepidoptera > Tortricidae > Eudemis > Eudemis profundana. Next base: position 39,045,700 of record OX344794.1, read on the forward strand.
TAATAATTGGTAATTATGACACATTTTTCTGATCAGTAAGTTCGGAGATAATAGGGGGGAATGGTATTTTTTTAAACTTTTTTCGCCATAAATCAAAAACTATTTATTTAAAAAAAAAAACGGTATTTTAATCTACAAATTAAGCTCTTTCGTTTGATACCCCACTCGATATATTAGCCCTACTTTCAATTTTCAAAATCCCATTACGGAGCCCTTTAAAAAAAAAGTAAAAAAGTTACAAGATTTTTTTTATGTCCAATAAGCTCGGGTTAGCTACTTTTAACACTATTCCAAATTTTAAACCGATAGCAGCAGTAGTTCCTGAGATATCTGGCTGTGACAGACGGACAGACAGACAGACAGAGTCGCACCATAAGGGTTCCTTTTTTACCATTTTGGTACGGAACCCTAAAAACAATAAAAAATTGCAGCATGTCAAACGTTTCAATATTTGGAAGATTTCGAAATAAACATCTTTCACAACATAAATTGAATAATAGTACCTACATTACACAACTAGGGTGGTAAAACAAAGAAAGGCCGAGATCGCAGATGTTTGTGGCCCGAGCTGCAAGCGAGGGACGTAAGTATGCGATCGAGGGCTTCCTTTATTACCTCCCGTGTTGTGTACATTATTTTATGCCTACGCTTGGCTAGAAAGCGGTTTTTCCGTACGCGTAGCGTGCGGTAAAAGCCACTGTATGGCCAGGTGTGGCATAAATAATATTTAAAGACATGTTTACAAAAACAACATAACCACACGGGATGTGGTTTTTCAGGAAATCAATAAAACTAAATAACTCTCAAAGTATTATTTATTAGAACTTTACATTATATAGATAACGTAGAAACATTTAAAGTCCATATTAGCATCAGTAGATCCTGAGATATCTTGCTGTAACAGACGGACATACAGACAGAGTCGCACCATAAGGGTTCTTTTTTTACCATTTTGGTACGGAACCCTAAAAATGGCCACAAGTTAAAGACTAGGTACATTATTAATTATTTTAGCAATCTTATTTTTTTAAATCATTATACCTAATGGCTTTGGCCCTTATGGAGTTTTTGTAAAAAAAATGTTACATATGTTGTTTTTGTAAAGAAATTAATTTATTAGGTACAATTTGATTGATTTAGTTTGATTGGCAAATTCAGTTTATTGTAATGGTAATTTCATTCTCTAGTTTATACAAATTCTACATTCCATTATCGTTATCTTCACCATCCTAATTTTAAAGATACAAGAAGTGACTTTTGGATAATTGGGATCATCATAGGACAATATCTTTTCTGCAATTGTAGTGCCTTCGAGGCCTAACAGAATGAGACCAATAAGTTACATTTGCAAAATATGACAGTTAAGTATGTTGTTTTTGTAAACATCCCCCTTCAATTATATTTAACAGCCCGAGTAGGTACAGTCGAGTTCATCATTATCTGAGCAAAGATTGGACCAAAAATATCTGAACAAGTCCCTATTGTCAAAAGCATAAGAACTAGATCAGATATTTTTGATTCGTTTTTTTGCTCAGATAATGATGAACTCGACTGTACAGGGTACCTACATATAATTAAGTATTTTTATCGTTGTCTAGTCTAGTAGAAGTAAAATAGTATTAAGAGTCTATAACTAAGGCTCTAGCAAGGAAATAAGCTTTCGAGGCGTTGACTATGTGATGTGCACAGGACAGAAGCGAAGATATTTAACTCATAGTATGTACAACGTGCAACGTCTGTATGAACTATGGCTAATATGGCTACATACAAAAGCGAACATATCATATCCCTGTAAGGGATCTCTTCCAGTTAACTTTGAGCAAATGAGAATAACTGGTCAAGAGCATGTCGGACCATGCTCAGTGTAGGGTTCCATAGCCGTATCTATAAGAAAATGCTACAGATAGAAATAAAACTAAAAATAAACAACTGGCAAAAAGTCTTAAATGCCGTGTAAATCAATTGCACTTAAAACCTTTTGGTTGAGAAGTTTTTCGGCAATAACTTCAAAACGGTTTATTCGTTACTATTCAAAATAATTTTCGTTGAATGTATTTATTAAGCGTTACCTTCCTGATATTTTTCATATTTTTTGGATTTACGGTTTAAAAGTTAAAGGGGGGGGACACAATTTATGCAACTTTCGGAGCGATTATTTCCGAAAGTATTCACTTAATCAAAACAAAGTACATAAAAGCCTTACCTCACGTTGATGTTTGCTAAAAAAAATTTTTTTAGCTTCTGTTACATGTATGGAGTGCCCCCCCTAGAATTTTTTATTTTTATTATTTAACTACCAAACTTAGTAGCGGCATCTACAAGACATCTATATTCCAAATTTCATCAGTATACGTCTTATAGTTTTTGAGTAAAATGCCTGTGACATACGGACGGACATGACGAAACTATAAGGGTTCCTTTTTAGCCATTTTGGCTACGGAACCCTAAAAAATAACTACCTAATATCAAAAAAGATAAACAAACTAACAAATTAATTCCTTTATGACACATCTGGCAGAAGTGTAGATATAAAATGATGTACACAATACGGGAGGTAATAAAGAAAGCCCTCGATCGCATATTTACCTTTCTCGCTTGCAGATCGGGCCGCAAACATCAGCGATCTCGGCATTTCTTTTGTTTTTTTACCACCCTAGTTGAGTCTTGCGTCCTTCTTTCTTGATTTCCCATAGTAACGGAGTATACGGAAAATATACATAAGGTAGGTAAGTACCTTTACCCGCGGAACGTCACATATTACAAGATCTTTATATCTAAGTACAGAGTGTGCAGTTAAAAAAAATGGAATGAATTATGTTTTATCTATTTAACAACCTTTGCTCAGGAGTTTTTGTTATTAGTCGTTGTACTTTTGCGGTTGCGGTTTTGGGACTTGGAACATTTTTTTCATAATTTTCTTTTTGCTTAAATTAGATTGAATCGTGTAGATTACGCTAAAGCATGTTTTGTCAATTTTTTTTTTCTCCGATCAACATTTACCGAGATATTGGGGTCAGACCGTCTTTCCCAGTGGGCACTTTCGGCAAGTGCCCAGGGCCCCGCGATCGATAGGGATCTAACAAAACAGTGTTCTGTCAAAGTCATAGGGACTCCATTATCCTCATATGCCCAGGGCCTCCAATAGATTAAACACAGCCCTGATTGGGGTTCAAAGGTCAGTCATTTTCAGGGGCTTTGGAATTTAAAAAAATCGATCGGTTTGATGTCATTACGACACATGACTCACTTTCCTCTACGTCTAGCATAACTGGCCGCGACTTCGTTTCTCGCGCGACAGATCATCACCTGTCACTGTCACACGATATTGAGTGGAAAGAGATGGGTAGCATTTATCGCGCGACAAAGAGTCGCGTGTCACAGTTGTGCTAGAGGTATACCTACTGGTCGCATTTTTGACGATTTCCATGTAGGCTCGGATCACTGATTTCAATTATTTTTCTAGTGGTACTGATATTCTACAAAATAACCGAAAATGGTAATCTGAGTCTACAGGAAAATAGTCAGTAGTAGTGCAACCAGGGTAGTGAGGGTGACTGAAACGCTGGTAGAATCACCCAAAATTATGTTGGCTAGGCAGGCTAAAAATATCAAGAGATATGAATCAAGCAATCGGTCTCTAAAATGCTAATTTCTTAAACATGCTCATTCTTAAAATTTTGTCAATTTTTTTGACAAATGAAACCGCAAATGGTCTCATTTTCTTTTTCATCACAAAAAAAAATCACCACGGTCTTTCCTGAACTTAATATGATTTTCGACCAAAATCCTTCGGCACTTAGAATGAGCGGCAGAAATTTTCAGGTCATATTCGAAGTCAGCATCATCTGATGAGATGAGTTATAGGTATATTATCTATCTGGTCGCAAAAAGGAAAATTTCAGGTTTGGTAAATAGGTAACATGAACTTTTGTAGTATTGTGGTAGTGCGGAACCCTTGGAGCGCGAATCCGACTCGCACTTTCTCTATTTTTACATTGATCTTGGCTTTGATCAACATAGATGATGAAGTAGTTGCTGAACATAGATGACTACTGATGATACTACCAGGGCTCGGGACCGGTTTTTTTCAAAAACCCCGAAATAAACCAATATTTTGAATTATTTTATGCTTTTTATGTAAGGCTCAATATTGTATTTAAGTAATGACTTCGTATTATTAGATTGTCCGATTAAAAAATGAAATAATTAACCAAAGAACGAAAAGAACGGAAAAAATACCGGTATTTTAGTATGGAGAAAATACCGGTATTCGAGCCCTGTACTACTCTCTAACAAAACTGTCGTTCGCGTCCGACGACCGGACAGAGTTCACCCGCAACCGACCGTCTCTCCCTATCGCATAACGCGTGCTCTTTCTGGTCTCTGTTATTACCACCCGTGGGTGGCAATATTTAATAATAACCGCGCAATGGAATCGCGGGGTGAGTCGGTCCTAATTTTGGCTGTTCGCTCTCCAAGTTTCGGTTAAATGTACGATAGGAAGTCATAGGGAAGTGATAGGGGATAACATTGAGGTTTGTGAAGTTAATTTATTCAGATCTCTACTGCTTTTTTAGATTTGATTAGCTGGGTATATCACTAAAACGCCAAAATTAGTAAATCCATATAATAAAGTACACAGTATTATGATTACAGTTCGTATTTATAGTGCAAGTCAGATAAATTCACATTTTACTTATTAATTGGTGATATGTTACGGTATTATTAGTATCTTACATACTAAGCATGATAGCTGGGCAAACATCGTTAATCCGTTAATCGTTCATTGACAAACTTAACTTTTTGTATAAGATTAACTTAGGCCAGGCCAATATTCAAAATTGTTAAGGGCGTCTTAAACTTCTTTCTTACATACCTACAATTTATGACATTATAACATAACCAATGCCACGTCGTAAAAAGTATGTGCTAAAAAGACTGGTTCTATGATCGTCATTCCTCGTCGCTTTTCCCGCACGGTACGCGTACGGAAAAAGCCGCTTTCTGGCCAAGTGTCGACATAAAATGATGTAAACAACAAGGGAGGTAATAAAGATAGCCCTCGATCGCATATTTACGTCCCTCGCTTGCAGCTCGGGCCGCAAACATATGCGGTCTTTCTTTCTTTTACCACCCTAGTTGTGTAATGTACTATTATTCAACAAATACTTAAATTAAAATGTACCCCTACCTACCCGTTGAACGAATATTTTGACTCCTGTACAATACAAGCCAGTTTATGTGGTAAAAGCTTTAGTAATATTGACGTAAAATCTTCCGCAAGAGGCTTTTAACTTATAACGAAGTTGACTTTTTTACAACAGAGTAACGATTAACGGAGTTAACTCTTTAATGAATGGTGACCCAGCTCTGTTAAGCGTCACTGTCGCTGTAAGGCATCAAGCAAAGACTGAGATGCAAGCAAACGCAGAACAGATACCACGGCCGTGTCATCAGTATAGTTCGTCCCTTACGTCTATTGTTTTACTGATTATTAGTGGCACCGATACCGGAACCAAACTTACAAGGAAAGGTACCCAACTGTCCGGCTCCGATTTGATTTATTTTGATATACTCGTATGTTAGAGAGTAGTCTAAAATAACAGACACGTATTTTTTTATTAGCTGCCTAATCTCAACTTATAGGGTCAAACTGACCTCCAAGGTATTGGAAAGTAACTAAAACACAAAAAAAAAAAACACCCTCAAAGGGTTCAAACTTTGCAGGGTGTTTTTTTAGGAAAATATGACTTTGAGCCTATATAACGAAACACGTGCTTATTATTTTTTCATGTTCTCAAACAGAATATCAAACCAGTAATTAACTAAGAACTTGCTTAATTTTTTTCTGTATAAGTTGGAGGATTTAGTCACTTTTCAGTACTTTGGGGGTCAGTTTGTCCCAATAGGTTGAGATTGGGCAGCTAAAAAAACATACGTGTCCGTTATTTTAGACTACTCTCTAACATATATCAAAATAAATCAAATCGGAGCCGGGCAGTTGGGTACCTTTCCTTGTTAGTTAAGCATGATTCGCAACCCAGGCACCGTATCAAAACGCAACTTTGTGTCTAAATTGTTTTTTTACAAGGTCAGTGGTTTCATATTTCCTGAAAACTTCATATTTATAGGTATACCTAAGTTACAATTATTTTAGTCATCATTTATTATTTAGGCGTGTGTCGGAATCGTACCTTATCGCGCATGATAATCATGCATCCCACTTTTATATTAGGGTGCGTTAGGGAACGAACACTCGGGCTATTGTCACAGTATATAGTGTAGAACATTTCCCAAATTGTACCTACACTCCCTCCTATTTGTGTACATTCATGGGATGTGATTTTCAATAAGTACGAAAAAGTAAAATACCTAACTGCCTAAATATTCTTCGAAAAAATCTCGACTGATGTAGCAAGAATCAATAAGTGAACCGCGTAAAATTTATTTTGTTTGAAATTTTAATAAAAGCTACCCTAGTTACTGCCTGCAGGTTGAATTTTATTGAGATGTGGGCATTAACACGTTCCCTGTCCGGGTGCCCCCAATGTGGGTCCATGAAGCTTTTTTTCAGGAGTCCGTGCTTCCACTAAGGGTTCACAACTTCAAATGGCCCCACAATGGGGCCACGACGTTAGGTGTCACAAGTCTGTGTTTCCACACAAATTTTTGTTGATAAGTCCGTGTCCCCAAAATGGAAGCAACTTGGACGTGTCATATCATTTTGTATAGGGACACAATAATTTCTTTGCACTGGACTCGTCTTAGGGCTCAGCTGCTCAAAGTTAATTAAAAACAAGTTAAATAAAATTTCTCTTCTCGGCTCCTTTTATTCCTCGCGTCGAGACCAAGGACCTTAAAATAAATAGCCGGAAGTAGCCTAGTTAACAGATAACTGAAGCACTTCTAGTGGGCCGGTCGCTTTGTACTTACGAGCCGCACGCACACATCAATAAGTTTTTTCCTACTACGAGCAGTACGCACATATTGACCTGGCCAACCAGCGTTAAGCGACCCGGCCCACTACACTACTTGCTTCAGTTATTTGTTAGCAAGGCTACGTCCAGCTATATATTTTAAGGTCCTTGGTCGAGACGTATTCAGCTATCCGTAAAAATAAAATTCAAGTAACTAAGTGAGCCTTTAAAGTTAAACATCGTTTTTGGTTTATCCTGTAAAATTTGAAAACGTAGGTACTTGCTTTTAACTTTGAGTAGCCGGGCTACTGTGACGTTCCACACTTTCCATTGGATTTTACGTAAACGTAGCATATACAGGGTGGAAAAGAATACTTTATGAACGTTAACTACTTTAAATATTGGAAATAGCTAATTCTACGCAACTCAAACTTAACTATTAATTTTGAAAGAGGTAAAATTTGTTTCCGTTATGTTTAAAGTAGTTTCTGTTCATGTGGCGTTCGTTTTTCCCACCCCGAATACTTTGTAACAAACTTAACAGTCTCTAGTAGTCCACTAATGGTACAAATTGTTCACGAGTGTTCAACATTATTAGGACTTCTATACATTCGCGATCATACTTTTTTATTATTCCGACGAACCGATGGCATTAATCAATAAATACATATTTTGAACTCGACTGATAGTGTCTATATTATGGATGTAAGGGTAAGGAGAAATATCGTATATGAGGAATCAGTTGTAAATGTGTCCAGCTAAAAGCAGTAAATAATAGTTCGAAATCTCTCCAGAATGGCACTAGCGTTGCAGGAGAGTATGAACTGAATTTAACAGTGTGTCGGAGTGAAGTGCGCCGTGTTGAAAATTTTACAGATGTGGTGCAATATGATTTTCCATCGTACTTTATCGGAAAAGTTCGTATTTATCGTGCTCTCTCAATCAGCTTCAGTACCCAATTTTATACATTTGAAATAGTAGCGCCACCTCAATTTAGCACTTTTCGATACGAGGCAGTTCTTCTCTCCTTACCTCTAACCTCGATAGTCCATATTGCTAAGTGGAATATTGTCATATTTTCGTTTTCAACGAGTATTGGCGAACGACTTAATTGCACCGTTAGAAATAAAGGTGTTATCAATTTGTACAACATCATTCATGCAACTAGGTATAATACTTGAGGTCAGCAAAGTACCGGGCCTCGTATATTCATGCAAGACAACGAGTGACACCAATCGACAAATCACATAGTTTCACATAGTTTCGAATTCGATAGCGATTTTATTGCAGCCAAGTACCTTAACTTAGCTGCAATAAACACATCGCCTGGATGAAGGAACCATTTGATGCCTGATTTTGACCACTGTAGGCTTATGACGCTACGTTTTGTCACGCGATAAATAAATGATAAAGCATCCGTCAAGTTCTAACTAATAGTGTGTGAGTGACGGATGCTTTATCACTTATTTATCGCGTGACATAACGTAGCATCATAAGCCTACTGTACTCGCAGAGACCGAGCGAGATGTGCATGCTATCTTTTTCTTGCTTAATGGTCTGAGTGGGGGACGGTACGCTTGCTTTGCTTGATCTGCCGCCAGCACATATGCCATTGCGGTGGTAGGTGGAATCAGAGCCCTTCAGGCACTACCGATTGGTGCAGGTACAGTCGCCATCAGATATATCTGAGCTGTCAGTGTACTCATAAATATCTGAACACGGCTCTAATGCTATGAAAATAGAGCCGTGTTCAGATATTTATGAGTACACCTACAGCTCAAATATATCTGATGGCGACTGTACCAGTACATTTCTAAATACAAGACCGTGAATGCGGCGGAGTGATCTTTTGTGTAGCACGTATGAGCATCAGATATCCGATAATTAGTTAACTCCATATTTAACTAGTATTTATAAAAAATCCATCTTCAACCGCATTCTCTTCGTTAGATAATACATTGGAAATCTTACACTACATAAAAATAGTCAGTCAGAAAGATTTTAGAACCTTTTAAGCATTGTGACTAAAACGCGTTTTTTCATATAATATATTTTGTACTTGATGCCATATCGGAGCGACGCATTAGGTATTGTGACCGTCAAGATGGCGTACACCGTAAATACAACGCGTTACACGACCAACTGAAAACCTGAAAACTGTTTATTCAGAATCAAGAGTAGAATCGATTACACTATATTTTAATACATGTTTTTTTTATTTCCTCTTTTTATCTTGCCCAGCCTACGACTACTACCAAAAGTTACGAGTGCAACACACTATATCTTTGGCAATAATAAACGGATTTAAAACTGTAACAAATACTGCAGACTAATTCGGAGCAATATAAATCAGTTGGGGTGTCTGAGGTTTTCAATACGTGGTGTAACACCTTATATATCCAGAATCTGATGCTATCAATAAATAGTACCGACGAAATACCTAGGTGAAAAAATAGTACCCTTTAACTTTTCGAAATAAAAGGCCTGTTCACGGTGTACGCTAACGGGCGTCAAGCTGGCGTACATCGTTTGTATCTCTGGAATGGCTTTGTTTTCGGAAACGCTTTTAATTTCAAAAAATAGTAACCAAATAGTATCCTAGGGCCCTAAAATTTCATTTCTCTAACTATCGTAGAACCCGAGATATTCCATAACTTAACGGTGTACAAAATTTCGCACCGTCAAGCTGGCGTACCCGGGAATTGGAAAGATTTCGAAATCCGAAATCACGCTGTACACTATATTTCGGCTTCTACGATAGCTAGAGAAATGAAATTTTAGGGCCCCAAGGTACTGTTTGGGTACTATTTTTTGAAATATAAAACGTTTCCGAAAACAAAGCCGTCCCAGAGATACAAGCGGTGTACGCCAGCTTGACGACACGGTAGCGTACACCGTGAACAGACCTTACATTTCAAAAAGTTTAAGGGTACTATTTTTTTTACCTAGGTGTTTCGTCGGTACTATTTGGGTACTATTTATTGGCAGCATCAGATTTTGGATATCTTTACGGTGTACGCCATCTTGACGGTCACTAGGTAGCTTTGTTGCGGGGATGTCGAGGCAGTCCACAGACGGGCTTACACGCTATGCGTTCGGCAACACTCGTTCACTACCTGTACGGGAATTGGCCGCTATGAACTGTTTTCACGCTTACATTTTTACCGATCAAAGAGTGCGTTCCGTATAAGCCGTATGCAGAAATCGCGAATGATTAATTCGTCTAACATGCCTCGTACTCGCTCGAGGCTCGCCTCACTGCTCGAATCGAACCCGAGGCATATGTCACGAACCATTCGCAGCGCATGCCTCGTGACGTCTATACAGACGGCTAAGCCGCTATTAGTTGTACATATTACAAATTCGAAAACAGCACTGAAATAACATAAATATGATCGGTGGCACTAAATACAATCAATAAATCAGCTGCTAAATCATGTGAACAGTGTTTCGCTTTAACTGAACCATAAGTTACTGCCGTTTAGAAGTAGTTACATCAATGTCTTTGGTGGAAGGAATAAAACTAATATTCCTTAATTAGTAAAACATAAATACAGTGATAGATAATTGTATTATAAAAAATTCATTTAAAAAAAAAAAAAACAAAAATTGCGGTCATTATGCATGCAACTCCTACAAATAATTGCATTGTAATATCGTAAAGGTTATGATTTTGTCGAGTGAACGAATTTAGTCAGTGTGTTGTGGTACAAAAACAAGTAAGTACATATACTAATTAGAGAAATATCTGATCGTATTTTTTTTCTAAAATAACATTAATTTCAATCCATTAAATCAATAAAGACGAAAATGGTGTCAAAACATTTACCTTTTTATTTTACCACTTCATCAAATTTTTATTCCCGTGTGGCCTACATAAAATCTGTGGGTCCAGTGAAAAGGGGTACAAGTCAAATTTATACCAGGACCAAAAGGTCTCAACTCTAAAGTATGACTTAAGCTCTTTTGCTCCTAGGTTAAATGTGACATGTACCCCTTTTCATTGGACCCACAGAAATATTCTTTAATCGTGTTCTTGTCTATTGTGTTGTATCGGTCGTGATTTTTTGAGAACTTAGTAGTTTATGTTAAGTTTCCATTTTGAAGACCGCTGTAGGCTAAAGCTTATATCCGCTGGTAGTTCAGCAATTCACGGATTGGTTCCTGATATAATTGGACCCCCGATTCTACTGCTGCTGCAGTATTAAAAGTACTCTAGTAGTGAATTATATCGGTCCGTCCAATAACTAAACTCGGTTGTGTTGAACGAAAGTGATATTTTAAATAGGACACAGAATGTTAATTAGCTCTTTACGAAATACATATATTTTTGTTGTTCACAACTGACAATCACAACTAGATAATTACGAATATTCGATATTTCGATGTCAGTCCGGCGAGTATGTTGCGCCTGAGCAAATCATTAAACATTTATTATTAAAGATTCAATAATACAATGAAATAACATTACATTTTAGCTTTTTATATACAACCAACAATAAATTTGAACATAAGATTATGTACTTCAAAGAGGTTTAAAAACCAAGTACATAGCTCATAATCAGAAAGTGTATAATCCACAACAACTAGAACAGAGTTTAAGTTGACTCATAAAACATCATTAAATATTGCATTATAATGAATATTAAATTATCTTAGTACATATGGTCACAGGTGACGTTACAATAGAACATTACATTATTAATTAAGGCAGTAACCCTACTAACTGGAGGGGAAATAAATAGCTTAGCTTCATCTCCAGAAAATGTATCAACCGCGAACCGCATCAAACAAGGCGGTTGCACGCCGAATTGGCACGTTTTCCAGATCGTCATTACCATTAACAATAAATACATCTACAATTTGTGTCAATGATAAAACTTAACATTAAATATTGCTGGAACATGATACGCGCCCCAAGCTCCCGGGGCAATTTGGCAGCTAACATACATCTAAGGTATATTACATTAGGTACATCGCCACACAAAATATAAACGACGTATCTACTCTGTATATAATATGTACTAAGTTTGTACCAAACGACAAACGTATTGCTTATTATGCGACACTTCAGTCGTGAGATTAGTCACTAGAGCATTTCAAAACGTCGCTTATTTCACCTGCTTAAGCTAGCTTCCAGTAAAAATAACTCTAGTTATCTACGACGTAGATTCTACGTGAATCCCGACCGCTGTGCAGTTGGTAGTACCCGTTATATCGCTCCGTTAAGAAGCACTAGGCAAAATACAATCGACGTTCAATCTCCCAACCAGGGATCGTACTTTTCGTGCCGATGACAGGCAAATGACGTCAACCTACATACAGGCTGATTTAGTTAAGGTTTTATATTGATTTACCGTCACCGTAAATTACCGGTATTGTTCAAGTTATGAATAAATTTTCTTTTTACATTCATTGATTGGTGTCAATGGTAGAAGACATTTTGTAAGTAAAAATGTATACGTCTGTTTTATCTTTATTTTAACGGAAAGTTGGAAATATTAATCAGATATGCGGTTTGACACTATAATACTTATCCGAATGTATTATATTCATGCAGTCCATTCTATATCAAAATGCGTTTCTGATTTATTTACCAATTTCCCGTTTCAATAAATAAGATAACACAGGCAGACACATCTTGATTTATAAAATGGCTTCTATCATTGACACCAACTAATGAAAGTAGTGATAAAACTAATTCGTAGCTTTAACGATACCGGTAATTTCCGGTAACGACAAATCCATCTAAAACCTAAAATGAATCATGCTGTATGTAGCTTGACGTCATTTTTACGTCATCGGCACGAAAAGTACGGTCCCTGCCCCCAACGTACAATAAGGACGCAATATTGTCTAACGGCACGGGCAATACTTTTATAACAGACCGTCATCTCTCCGCGTTAGCGAACAGCATAGCCTACTAAGCGGACAAAATAAAAATAATGTACACAAAGTACCAATATTTGAAATTTCAGAGGTAAATACATGTCGATTAAACAATGCGACTAATGCTAGCAATATTATCAGGTACATAAAGAGAATATGTTTAATGATTGTCTAAATATTGCGTAATAAATTATTTTGATCCGAAAGCTGAATAAATGGCATGCAGAATGATTACATGTTTATCGCGCGGCTATGGATGTATGCGTGTGACATTTCGAATATAATTTTGTCGTTTGTCTTTTGTACTCACATCCCGACATCGATGATACATCAACGTGGCAGGCGCTACAAAAATCTTAAATCTACATACAAAGTCAATGATCACATTTGTTTCTCAAGTCGGTTGTCAATCGATGTCGACGACGAGCTAATCGTGTTATTTAACTACAACTAACCAACAAAGGAGTCCTATATTTCGGCAAGAAGTTCTGAATAGTAGTGGGTGGCGTTCAGGTAGTCGAGGAGGCGTCTCGGCAGAGGCAGGTTGCTTATTAGATCTCGTCGAACGTATTTTAATATTACAAACCTGAAATAATTAAAATATTTGTAGTTTTATTTTATAACTAAAGTTAACCAAAGGTATCGGTAGACGACCGCTTTAGCTTAGTTGGTAGTGACCCTGCCTACGAAGCAGGAGGTCCTGGGTTCGAATCCCAGTAAGGGCATTTATTTGTGTGATGAGCACGAATATTTGCTCCTGAGTCATGGATGTTTTCTATGTATTTAAGTATTTGTATCTATTAAATATATCGTCGTCTAGTTTCCATAACACAGGCCTTATTGAGCTTACTATCAGATAAAGAGCGACATCCTGGCCTCAAACCAGACTAAAAAAGACTTTAAATCCTTCTGGAAAAACACAAGTAAGTTTGGTGCACGGCCGAGTGTTCCTGTGAGCGTGGGGGGGATGAGCGATAAAAAGTCCATCGCTAACAGTTTTAAGAGTGCTTTTACAGTAAGTCCACTGATTACGACTGAGCATGAGGCGCTGGATGCTGAGCTTATCGGGACGGAGACTACCGTAACTTTTAAAGCTAAAAACGTCAAGGACGTCATAAAAAACATGCAGAAGGGTAAGTCGCCTGGACATGATGGGCTCAGCATTGAGCACCTCAGGCATGCGGGGGTACATGTGCCTCGTGTGCTGGCAATGTTTTTTACTCTATGTCTAAGGCACGCGTATCTTCCCGACCAGCTCACTCGGACCGTTGTGGTGCCGCTGGCTAAAAATAAAACAGGTGACTTGTCTGAACTAGGAAACTACAGACCCATCTCTCTTGCAACTATAACGGCTAAAGTGCTTGACAGCTTGCTTAATGCACAACTTCAGAACCATTTAAAGTTGCACGACGCGCAATTTGGTTTTAGGCCAGGTCTGTCAACTGAAGCTGCAATTCTGTGCCTTAAGCAGGCTGTCAGGTACTACAGGGACAGGAACACGCCTGTGTACGCGTGTTTCCTGGATCTGTCAAAGGCTTTTGACCTGGTTGTTTACCACATTCTGTGGAACAAACTGTCCAAAACTGGAATATCCAGTGACTACATAAATTTATTGAAATATTGGTATAACAATCAGGTCAATCAAGTGAGATGGGATGGGGAGTATTCAGACGAGTATAGGCTCCAATGTGGGGTTAGACAGGGAGGGCTAACATCTCCTACCCTGTTTAACCTATATGTCAACGAGTTAATTGTGGGGCTCAGCAGCGAGCGTGTCGGATGCCATATCTCGGAAACTTGTTTCAACAATATCAGCTACGCGGACGACATGGCGCTGCTGGGCCCAACAGTGGGCTCGATAAAGAAACTGCTGTCCATATGCGAGGGTTACGCCGCGCAGCATGGTCTTAGGTATAATGCAACCAAAAGTGAAATACTCATTTTTAAGGCTCCAAAGTATAACTCACAAACGACTATACCTAGGATCATGCTGGGGGGGGTGCCCCTCAAAGTGGTGGAGAGTTTTAAGTATCTCGGCCATGTGCTCACCGGGGACCTGAAAGATGACAGGGATCTCGAAAGGGAAAGGAGAGCCATGGCAGTCAGGGGCAATATGGTTGCCCGCAGATTTGCACGTTGTAACACGCAAGTAAAATTAACGCTTTTTAAAGCATACTGCCAAACTTTTTACACGTGCAGTCTGTGGGCAACATTTACGCAAAGAGCTTATAATACGTTAAGAGTTCAGTATAATAACATTCTGAGGATGCTGTTGAAGCTGCCGAAGCACTGTAGTGCATCGGGCATGTTCGCAGAGGCGCGAACGGATGACTTTTATGCCATTAGGCGTAAACGAATAGCGTCTCTGCTTACGCGTGTGCGCGGCAGTAGCAACAGCCTCCTTAGGACATTGTCTGAACGACTGGATTGCCCTCTGACGAGATACTGGGTAAATGTGGTGATAGGGAAGGCTAAATAAATGTATGAGCCCCATATATTTATTTTGCCTCCTTCTGTCGTCAGATATTTAGTTTTGTTTTAATTGTTTGTGTTAATACTAATATAGGTCGTAAGTTCTCTTGTAACTAACACAATATGGATCAAACTGGTCTGAAATAAACAAATTTTATTTTTATTTTATTTTATTTTTATGGGGCTAGTTTGATTTGTGTAAGATTGTCCCCTAATATTTATTTATTTATCGGTAGCGGTAGAGAATGCTTTATGGCTTTAAGCGCGCCTTTTATACGATACGTTTTCTTTTAAAATTTAAGAAATTTTACTTCCGTAACGCTTTCATTCTGTTTTCAAGTTGAATTGCAAGCTTCCTCACGACGTTTTTCTCACCGTACGAGCATTGTTTACAGTTACAGTCGCCATCAGATATATCTGAGCTGTCAGTGTACTCATAAATATCTGAACACGGCTCTATTTTCATAGCATTAGAGCCGTGTTCAGATATTTATGAGTACACTGACAGCTCAGATATATCTGATGGCGACTGTACAACAGCAGTATTGAAGTAAAGTACGTACACAATTAAGGAAAACTATTCGTCCTCCACTATTGTAATAATATTGTATCATAATTATATTAACAATTTAGATGGGTTTTGTGATTGCCTGTAATAAAGTTTTTTCTATTCACTTTGAAAAACGTACACTGTATTGAGCCATAGAATATGTAATAGTATTACGTACAGAAGTCTGTCTCTAACAAAACTGTCGTTCGGCTGCGACTACCGGACGGAATGCACCGGATCCGACCATCTGTCTCTATCGCATGACGCGTGCTCTTTCTGTTCGCTGGCTAAGGCCCCCTGCTGCGCGGTGAAATTGCGGGATGAGCCACTCCTGATTGGGCTGATGTGTTATTTTTCATCACACTTGCTCGTAAAGGGTGTTATAACACGCGGGCTTATAGACCAGCTCGAGTCGATTTACCTCCCTTGGGTTATCTATAACTCCCACGGGAGGAAAAACTATATGAAAATCTATAACTCCCGAGGGAGTTATGAGTTTAGTTTTTAAATATAGAATCTACCCGTACGTCATTTCAGACTAAGGTTTCAAATCAGCCAAGACTTATTTCACATCTTCAAAACTTGGCTACAAAACCAATTTTAGTGTACATAAAATTTATATGGTATATTTTACTATTATTTCAGTAATTATCGCAACTATTTTAATGCAATTAAATTTAGTTAAAAAATATATTTTGAAAATCGGTACAATCTGGCGGTATCGCCTGTCAAGTTTGAAAACTAAACGCAGTACTTAGCATTATCTGTGGAAGACTATATTGAAAAAGTTGACAATAAATAATTTGATTTTTGTCTTATTTCTATTTTCCTCGCAAATGTGATGAAAAACATTGTGAGTATCACGGGCAGTAAGGGGATTACAAACTCGAGTCATTAAAAGCCCTCCGCCTGCTGCGTCCGCCTCCTAATACAGTGTGTAAGTCTAATACGGGCGAATCTCTTAACGGTGGTTAGTATAGGACAAAGTGAATGTAATTAGATAACATTTACTTAAAGTTGCAACAATAATTTTGTCCATACAAAATAATTCAGCCCGCAATGAAATGCAAACACACTCACGTTAAACGCTCGTTGACAGTTACGTTGACATTTCGGTACCGCCGTACCGCAACCATGTTTACAGTACATTGCTGCTGAGAAATTTAAAAAAAATTAATTATGGGGTCGTAATGAACTGCAACTTAAAAAAACCTTTTACTTCATGATTACACTAATGAATACTATGTCCGATTTAATTTATCGCCCGTATTAGACTTATACGCTGTATACTCTCGTTAGTTATTCCCTTCTTACTACTCTCGGTGCACAATGTACTATTACGTCACACCTGGCCATAAAGTGGCAATTAGCACTTCCTGGCCTGGGGGAGACGTAAAATTTTGTACTTACCACGGGAGGTAATAAAGAAAATCTTAGCTTGCCTTCGGCTCGGGCGTCAAACACCTACGATCTGAGACATTCTTTGCTTTAACTCCCTGGGTAAGTAATGTACTATACCTGCACATGTGTTGTAAACTCTGCACACGCTTGAACCTCGAGACGGGATACAGCAGCTGCACCCTCACGGGGCCCAATACCGGTCTAAGGTTCAAGAAGAAAAGGTACCGGCCGCTCCGCGAGGTCTCCACCGCGTTCTCAATGAACTCTACTATTGTCTGCGCTTTAAACATCGTACATCCGCCGAAACAGAAATTACCTGAAAAATAACGGCATAATGATAATGATTCGTGGGTACTCTTGAACTATAGAATACTTTTCGTCTTGCGCCCGACGTCCTGCGGTCTGGTTAACCATATCTACATTTATTTTTATACATTTAACTGTAATAGTAGCTAAGCAAAAGAAACGCCTGTGTTGATCTAAACATGTCTCTATTCTTATGGACATAGTAGAAGATGCCGGTAACTTCACCCGCGAAGGTGAAAAAGGCGTACCGCTAATTTTAGGTCCATGGTCTTTTTTTATAATTCTGGCGGCCTGTAATTTTATAGAAATTTCAACAGGATAGTCTTTGTTATTTGGAGGGGCGGGCCTCCACTCACACAGGTTCATAGTCGAATAAAAAGATATTCTTGAACCAAACATTATTGGAATCGTAACTGTTTTGGTGTGATACTGATATGGTCTATATATACATACAAAACCGTAAAAAAATCCATCTAAAGACTTCCAAGTAATCTATTTCAGTTGTTTTGATCATAATATATTCCATTCTATGTAGAGAAAATAATTTGCACAACTTGCGAATGGCTTGTTTAATAGGCTATTTTATGATAGTTCAAAACAACTTATTTTTATGAAGTGTCAAAAAGCTCTGAAAGTATGCGTTTAGTATGAAATACTGACTTGTGATGTCACGCACAACATTTTTAGCTTTTGTCATTTTAAAATCGTTGGTGGAACGAAAATGAGTTTAACTGATTTTATCCAGGCAGTTTTGGAAAATTAATTTGATGGTTAGAGTTAATTAATTTATGTTGATTGTTGTCAAATATCCCATTGTATATCGCTTCAACGTACAGTCAGAGTCAGTGTGTTTAGTGCTTATGATTGTCCGGACCGCAGAACTCGTCTAATGTGACAAAAACATTAAAACACTTACCCTGATCATGTTCAATCCTTACGTGTCTCAGTCCATTTAGCTTAAAAGTTAGAGTAAATATATAATGGTCGTCGCTACTGTCGCGCACTATGAAAGAGCCGTCAGGTTCGTTCGACAGGATTTTTTCGGCCGCTTCCACCGATATAGGACCCCAGTACCAGCCATACTGAAAGATAAAACAAAACTATATGGCAGAGATCTTCAATCCGCGGCCCGCCAATAGCTTAGCCAATTTTTTATCATTGTTTATTAATAAAATTGTGTTTATGCCACACCTGGCCATAAAGTGGCTTTTTCCGCACGCTGCGCGTAGGCCGATTGGCGTATTTTTTTTTATACAACTAGGGTGGCAAACAAGCGTACGACCTGCCTGATGGTAAGCAGTCACCGCAGCCTATGGACGCTTGCAACACTAGGGGTATTACGTGCGCGTTGCCGACCCTTTAAGAACCTATTCACTCCCCTCTTGAAGAACGTATTACGTTAATTCTGGTTTTTTTGAGACTTCTCATATTGTTTCGCGCAGATTAAATGTATCGAGCTATAAAATGAAACATAATTCAACCATGACTGATGTCGTGGAAGCGAACCCACCTTTTGTTTGTATGGAAAACCGACTTGTATCACCTTAAGGCCGATTCTGGCTAGGCCAACGAACGTTCCGCAAACACAAATCTAACCTAGTCCTACCGTAAAGAATGCATGTAGTATAGGGTGTCCCAGAAAACAAAGTTCTTATGTATTATTTGATTTTGTCATGCATACCCCTCAAATATTATTTAACTACTCATACTGGTATATAAAATTTCAGCTCTCTGTGATTATGGGAACCCGTGCAGACTTGGTTTCAAAGTTTTTACGTGTTTACACGTATTTACACAGATGCACGATCGCACGTCTGTTTGAGTGCACTCCATACTGTGGCAGGGGCGCGTAGGGGCAAATGCTTGCCTGTGGTGCGTCCGTACACGGCGCGCACACATGCGCGCTCCCGATATACCTATTGTTGGAAGAAAAACTACCGTATACCGTGCTAATGTAGTACGTAGTACTTACATCTTTGAGCCTCTGTATGGAGGCAGCGAAGTCCATGACGGCGTCGTCGTTGGCGCGGCGCGAGCAGTGCGGCGCGAGCGGCAGCGCGCGACCACTCGCGTGTTTGACCACTTGATACTGATCCCTTTTTTTTTAAGACTGACTAACTCGCGACCTTTATTGGGCATAGCGATAGTTTGACCGGGTGGTCGGCCGCGGCGTTCCTTGGGGTCGAACCAGGTCGCTAGCCGGCCCACCCTGAGTGGATCGGACTGGGTGGGGGTGATGCTAACCCAAAGAATGCATGTGGTACTTACATCTTTGACCCTCTGTATGGAGGTAGCGAAGTCCATGACGGCGTCGTCGTCGGCGCGGCGCGAGCAGTGCGGCGCGGGCGGCAGCGGCGGCAGCGCGCGCCGCACCGCCGCCGGCGGCGACCCCCGCCCCTCCACCCGCTCCACCTCCCCCTCCCGCTCCATACCCCCATGCCGCCGCCACCGAAACAGATTACAAAAACTCTGCTTCAGATTCAACGACAGAATCCTCACCGGCGACATCTTCTTCTGTCCCTGACCGATCTTAACACTTTTATCACTCTTATCTATTTCTATAACGTCTTTAGGCACATCTTTATGCTTCTTATTCTTAATGTTCATACCGAAAGAGTTTTTATTAGGCTTTTTATGATTGTTATTAGTCTCTAGTGCACTGCAAATTTCATTGTCCTTCAACACGTTCGTCTTAGCGTCTTTCGGCTGCCGCACGTGGATCTCGACGTTCGGTATTATTATATTGTTCTTCTTGTTGATAGTGTTCCGACACTCGGAGTCGCTGGAGCTCGAGTACAGGGTGTGCAAATATTTTCTCATTTCGCGCAACGTCAGGTGGAGCGAGTCTGTCTCTGAATCCGATATATTCTTTCTACAAGACGAACTTGGCAAGCTGAGCCTTTTATTTTTGGAATCTTTATGTCTGTTTGTCGTTTCCTTTGGCTTGTGATTTCTGTCAGACTGCACGTGATTCGTGGTCGCGTTCTGAGGCGTGCTTTTTCCGCGTTTCTTATTGGTCCTCGGAGGCTTCTTCCCTTTACTTCTCATATTGCCATGACTAGGACGAACCATGTCGACCGGGACAGCGTAAATATCACTGTCGAAGGGTACATTGTACATGTCAGTTATGTCCGAAGTTTTAGCGGAAAGCGTGTCGTGGGAGATGGCCTGTGTGATGAAACTGGAATCGTCTTGGAATTGGGTGATGAGTGAGTTGTGACTGCTCGAGAGGCGGGAGGTGAGCGAGTTGCGTGATGACGGGCGGTTGGCGCGGCACGGGCTCAGGTGCAGCAGGCGCGGGCTCGCGAACCGGTGGTTCAGGCACTGGCGTCGTTCGTGTAATGACTCAGGTTTCAATTTTTTACCATATAACGGAGACAGATGTCTCGTTGTCATAGGAATATCAAGACTTGATGATTTTGACTTATTTATAGAGTCATTGTAAACGACAGACGGAGGCACAAACAATGTCGTACATGCGACAATATTCAGTGGGGCAGGGTTATCCTGCAAAGTTAAAATTCAACATTTAGTTCAAAATGCACATACAGTTAAAAAGTTGTATTATAAAATTATTCATTTGTATTACCTGAAATTCCGGAGGTGGATCAATAGTAGTTAGCAAGACCTTTCCAGGACCCTTCTTCACAGTATTAAAAAAATCACCACACATGCGCTCCGAGGTTTCTGTTGACTCGCATAGTGACAAAGATTTTTCATCAAAGTCACTTTCTTGTAACTGAATAAGAAAAAATATTTTTTTAGTACTAGGTATGTGCAATAGTACATTACACAACTAGGGTCGTAAAACAAAGAAAGGCCGAGATCGCAGATGTTTGCGGCCCGAGCTGCAAGCGAGGGACGTAAATATGCGATCGAGGGCTTTCTTTATTACCTCCCGTGTTGTGTACATCATTTTATGTCTACACTTGGCCAGAAATGGCGTAGCGTGCGGGAAAAACCACTTTATGGCCAGGTGTGGCATAAACGATATTTTAGCCACCACAAAAAATACATGCAATAAAAAAAACTGAGAATATGCAATAGCAAAAGCTTGCGCACGCCAAAGTATAAAGACCAACAAGTAGTACAATACACACACGCGATACGTATACACAAAGACGCACGCGCGATAGCATGTCTGTGTGAGTGTGATCCATACTAGAGCATCCTTAAGGTGGGTTTAGACCAAACGAATTCTAACACATTCTAACCCCACTCTACCAAATTCTTTGTGTGTACACAAAGAATTTGGTAGAGTGGGGTTAGAATGTGTTAGAATTCGTTTGGTCTAAATCCACCTATACGCATTCTTAAAACTTTGCTTGTAGTGCGTTCGTACACGGCGCGCACACATACAAGCGCGCGATGTACCTTTTTTAGGATGGAAAATTACTGCTATTATACTGTGCACACCGGTTTGTATGTGTTGTCATAGGGACCAAGTGCAAGCAAACTTAATGCACTAGGGCAGCGTCGAGAGATTTAAGATAACACTCCTCTCAGTTACATTTAAAAAAGTAAACAGTATTGTCTCTGGGAACAGGATATCACAATATAGTTTATTTTTAGGTTGTGGCAGGAAAACTATAAAACGGATTCTATGAGATATATATTGCCCTTTTGACAAAGCTGCATAGCATAATATTAACATAACAAACCATAATAAAATCTGTTCATTTCATAGCATTGGCTAGATAAAAATTTACAAGTAACATCAACAGGAATTGGCAGCGCAAAAATGTTACAATATAAACAGCAAATTAAGTAAAATAGGGAAATTAAGTTAAAAAGCCAAACTAAAAGGAACAGCAGGTACAGCGTGTACCTTATTATGCATAATATACATTTTATAAATTTAAATAACTGTCTTCGGACAAATATCACTAGTCTTTCTTTTACTCTGCAAGTTATTCTGTTCGGCCAATCAGCAGTAGACCATACTATGCATTAAATTAAACGCATGACTATCATTACTACGAAGGAGCAGGGATTTAGTTAGTGCAGGCAGAAAAGCAAGAAAAACCTGGCACTGTAAAATATACAAGGTAAGTAGTCCATAAAAAAAGATGCCCACTGGTTTGTTTATTGTAAAAAATGTGAGCATTTTACTTTAATACTCGTAAATAAAATAAAAAAAGCGAAGTTTCCTCTGGCTTACTTTTTTCTTAATTGCAATTGACTATTCCAGTCATAATCAGATTTTTTGTATTAATTTTTCCTCCGTCTTATCTGTAGATGTTTTTGATGGTGTCCCATTGTTTCGCCGACAAATGTTTCATCAAATGTTTCATTTCATCGAATTTTCATTTCGTCAACAACTTTTTTCTCCGAAACCCTTAACTTTTCAGGATTTTTTAAAGAGTCATCCTGTAGGTTAGGTTAGGATGGGTTTGTTTTATATTAATTTCTAGAAAAATATGGTTTTAAAGAAAACTAACTTTCGATGAAATGATATGTTGATGAAACATTTGTTGACAATTCAAGGGTAAACCGTTTTTGATGCCACCCTACTGGTCTATAGGCAGTGCTTCACTTGCTCTTCTATGACATGGGTAACTTTTCAAGAAAAATATTCAACAAACACTGCCAAATATTAATGTTTTCAGTGCCAAGCTTCCTAATACTCATTCAAAATTAACCTATATAGTGGAAACTTGGCAGCAAAAGTGTTTGTTGGCACCTAATCAACTATAATCAAAAATAAACAATAAACTACAGTAAAATAAGTTTCTGAGAAAAATTACGTTTTTGCTTGCCAAGCTTTTCTTACCAAATGTACCTTTATTTTGTATAATCACAAAGTGCATATCAAAACCAATCAAATAAGCCCAAACACGGAAGGGGAGGGGGAAGGCAGTTATCTTATGCAATTTAGGCGATCTTGTAGGCACTTTCTGGCTCCATCTTCAGATCAGGTGCATATTATAATATGACATTGTCATCAGATTTACATATGAATGCAAAATTTGTCTGTAATCGCAAACCGGAAAGTGGGTCTAATTTAACCAACTAGATTTGATTACAGACTGAAAGACCGATATGGGGACTAAAACTAAATAAAAAGCTTGTAATAAATAAGTGATCCTGGATGTAAGTAGGTACATAATACAACTCTTCACCTGCTAATTTGGTGCACACAAAAGATAACAAATAAACAGAACATAAAGTGGGTACAGATAGATCAAATATTTCTTTCACATACATAAAATAACAATAACTAATAATAAGAAAATTAAAAGTTTTAAAATAAACAACTTCAAATGAACCTACACATTAAGTTGCACAAGGTAGTATGAAATATACCCAAATATATTTTAAATATGCTATAATCGCTACATCTCCAAGATCCCATGATCAGAACCAAATTTGCTTGCAATGGGACCACCTTGGAGGTGTATACCTATATGAATAGAATTTTCCATACATACATACGACGTATTAAGAACAATCTTTTTCATGGAAATCAGTTAAAAACAGGAATACATTCTACATGCGAGTTAAAATGAAAAACAAATATAATAGTAAGTATAAGCAGCATTGCCATAAAAATAAAATTCGCAGAATAGTAGTTTCAATTAAAACAAAATAAGAAATTGGCTATCAGCTATGTCAATAATTCTATGGACAAGATTAGTCAAAGAATGTAATATTTACAATGTCTTCCACCTACTAAGCATTGCATACTAGGACTGATGCTTGAATGCCAAAAAGTATGTCACAATTTTCAAATAAAACATAGTTCAGTAACAAATTAAGTTCCTCTGTAAATAGGGACAACATTTTGCAAATAACACTGAGTATGGTCTTTTATCCTTGAAGTACTCAGCAACATTAGTCTGCTAGGCTTTCTGGTAGAGTTGAGTGGGCAAGAGTAGTGTCTTCAACCCATCATGCAAAATAGACAACATTTGCACATGATGTGAAATGTTTGTCAATGATAATATATTTTTATGTGCTGGCCCTGTTACATAAACTGCTGAAATTGAGCATCAGCCTTATACATAGTTTGTTTTCCTAGACAAAAGTAAGCATGCAATGCCTTGTTTATATTTTATATTATAATAGATTATTAGTGAAACAGCAGATAATTAAAATAACATATGTATAACCAAATGTCAAATGAGATTATGTTTATTTATTTCAACATAATGATATACGACTGTAGACGTTTAGGAAACAGGAAGTTTAATAAACGCATCATAATTTAAGTCGCTGAGGTAAACACGCAGGGACAAGCACCACTATTAATGCGGTATTACTAATAATGAAGACTTAGCCAGCGATATATGGGAAGTGAAGTGCCAAGTTTCGAAACAACTGACCTCGGATGTAACGTGATGCCAACCGCTTGCGGAGTCGCTTGAGAAGGATCCGCTGGTGATGAGTAAGCCACTATCTTCACTTAAAGGAGGCGCCTCGGAATGTGTTGAAAACGAAGGCGGTGACTCCATCACCCAAACTATACTCTTCTACACCTTTCGCGGACATATAATGGACGTGATATTCATTAAATTAAATAACAACAAATTATACTGTTACTACTTATATTAAATAACACAAAAAGATAGAAATAGTCCTCCTCCTCGTTTCTTGCTCATTGCCAAATTCAACTATCAGTCTGTACTCGTCCCATTACTTTACTTTTCTTAATTTCTTTGCTTGTTCAATGTTCACAGCTCACATCAAAGACAACTTAATTTTTTTCTCAAGTGATCTTAATCCCGGTTCTCACCGATGAATATTTTTATCACAAAAAAGTAATTATTAAAATCATTATTTAGACACTATAAATATATATTCACCTATTGCATACTCTTATTATTGATTCATTAGGTTTTAACCTAGAAAATAGTAAAATATTGCGAACAGCCACCATGATTGATTTTGCCACAGCCGAGTTTTTGAATTTTAAAACGATAAGTTTCTGTAAAAAATTGTAAAATTTTCAAGACAAAGTTTTTATTACTTTTTTTTTCTATAATTTAATAAGCAAACTGCGTGGCAAAATTAATCCAATGAACCCAATCAAAAACGATTTATTTTATCTTATGTAATTGGTTAATTTAGAATTTAGATGATGCTATGGCCGGTTGATATTGTAATATTAACCAAAAAAAAATTAAAAAACAAGTAAAAAAATAACTATCTATCTAGGAAAAGTAGAAGATGTATTAATTAAGTTTGCAAGATCGGGCGCTAACAAACATACGTATAAACATTGAATATTAATAGAAATAATGTATGTAAAAAACAAAAATGTTCATGATATAAATGATTACAATATTGTATACATTACTTAAAAATCTTAGTGTCTATGGTCACTTATTGCAGCGGACAATATTGTCAAAGCCATAACTACTGTTTGTCAATCAGTCAAGTACATCACATCACAAGTACATTGTATTGTACAAACCTTTATAGTAAAGAGA
Organism: Eudemis profundana; assembly: GCA_947034925.1. Lineage (NCBI taxonomy): Eukaryota > Metazoa > Arthropoda > Insecta > Lepidoptera > Tortricidae > Eudemis > Eudemis profundana. The sequence goes on from OX344794.1 coordinate 39,071,667, forward strand.
AGTAAATTTCTACTGTGTAATTGTAAATTACATATTATGTCTTCATGAAAGCCGCAACAAGTTTATATTTTACGATGGCGGAATCGCAGGTTGCTAACATAGTGAATGAAATATTGGTAAGTATTACTATTATTAGTAATATTTTTTCACTTCTAAGAATAAAATAATATTATGAACTTTCATGTGAGAGTAAAAGTACAGATATCATATTTAAAATATTAGCGTGGCAAGCGTGTTTGCGGCTTATAATCTGATAATTTATTTGAACTTAAATAATCATTGGTCAACTTCTGAGAGAACCAAATATTTAAATGATTAGTTTCGTTCCATACCTTTTAGGGACGGTATCTCTATTAGATTCATGGTATCACATCTAATATGTACAATAAATGTTAATTTTTGTAGCGAGTGGAGGCAGTTGAAGAAGCCTTCAGCTGCTTTCTAGTATACAAACCTGAACAGGAGAATGAGAGGTTAGCAACCTATCAGAAAAAGTTATGTGGAGTCATGACAACTATAAATGCAGACGTTCAAGAGTCTGCCATCCGGCAGTATCTCACCCTGACTGCGGTCCTCACAAACAGATACAAAATGAAACAACTACTGACACTCATGGAGAATTTGGTTAACACAAATGTGATACAGGCTCGGTAAGTCATTGCAAATAACAATTGGCTAATGGAAGAATTTATTTTTAATATTTGTTTTTCAGTGAAAATGCTTGACCACTTGCCATTCAAAAATGTTTTTATTACAATACATTATAATAAGTAGAGGCGTAACAGAGCTGGCATTGTCAATTTGACAAAGGCTGCTTAAAAATAAAGATAAAAAAGTACATTATACGAGGGTGGGTTGATAAGTACCTGTCTTGAGGTATTTAGAGTAAAGATAGAAAAACCTTATGTTAATACAATTTGTAGCTAGGCTATTTACTAGCTCAATACACTAAGTATTATTGTTGTGGCATTATTTTTTTTTTTACGAATTACAAAATTGTAAAGTAGTCGCATGACAGGCTTTTGGGTATCTTTACTAGGGTACAACTTTTTTTCTTTTTCTATTTTTTTAACTTGGTGAATACAAATAACTTGCTAGAAATCCAGTGTAAACAATGGTGATAGATCAATAAATACTCTCTATCCTGTTTTTTCCTGAACCCACTTGCAAGTTGAGATCGTGATTCCATTTTTGGTGCTCATTTGGAGCCACACACTGTTGCTTACCCCATTCTTGTGAATAATGTGTTTAAGTTTCTTAAAATCACCAACACGTAAGTCAAGGACTTTAGCTATCACCTAAATCTTCATCATTGATGACTAGACATGTGGTTTCCAATTTTTTATATGTTTTATTAGTTGGTGTCAATTTTGGCCAATACTGTCAAGAATCGGCTCTTATTTAAAAAAAATCTATATTTTAATAAAAACACTGTGAACTATAACAGTTAGAGAGTCTCCAAAATAAGACATAATATTATTTTATTCATTACCTATTAAATAAAAAAAATATGTGTGGATCTTGCGGCGAACTGTTTTAATTTTTTCATAGTTACGTCCACGTCGTCGTCGGAATCGTGCAGTATGTGATCCATAATTCAAGGAATAAAGATGCGACTGCATTGAAATTTGGCCTAAATACTTCTAAATAATGTGTCATACAATAGCCGGAAACATGAGCATGTCAAGATTCTAGAAGTACTTAAAGACAGGTACTTATCAACCCACCCTCGTATTACACTTTAACCACATCAAAATAAGAAATACAATAGACTCTTAGGTAAAATATTGTTAGAAAAAGGTCGTCTTATCTCTAGAGACCTTACTCCCACACAATCTTCTAGTAGCATCATAGTAATTAACAAAACAAATGAGTAGGTGGTGAGATAATACCAGTGGAGTGGCATGAAAGATATCCTTGGGCAAGACGGTGCAGATTTGTCGTACATTTTCCTTAGGAGCTGTACAATAAGGTGCTCAAATGCCTGCTATTACGCAAGCCGGTAGGAATCGAGTTCTTTGGACGCCACACTGGTGGAAAATACTAAACTAGTGTAAGAATAAAGAATATATAACTAAGAGAAGTATTGCACATACATATTTACAGTCATCAAAACAAATATCTATACAAGTTCAGGTTATTTTATTGCGATACATAAAAAAATACATACATATGAGACTATTATATAAATAAATACAATATGTTAAAAATAACAGCGACACAGCCACAAGTAAACTTAATTAACAAATGGATCAGATAACAAATGTCATTACGATGAGAGTAAGATAAGATTAAAGTAATTTAAAGTAGTTTAAAACCAAATTGTAACAGATAGTAGATAGAATGTTAATCAGGATACTGTGTATAAAAAAATTATACCCAAAATTTCTACCAGGAGTTTGGAGCTAATAGATATTAACAATGGTATCATACAGCCACATAGGCTATTATTTGTCCACAATTAGAAAAGGAATAGGCTGAAACTTCAATTTTACATGTAGGTATGATATGACTGTCTAAGATTTGTGTGCTGTCAGGGTCTGCCAGAGAATTTATCATAAAATTTTGTAATACTGATCAATACCATAATGTTGTAATGATGAAGATTCAAGACAATGATTAAAATCACACTAATATGTTTGGATATTTGTTACTAAATGATGGGGTAACTTCTGGATGAATTGAGCTGAAATTTGGCATGCAAGTAGAACAAGTCCTGGATTGAAACATAGAATACTCTATATCCCGGTAAATAGTTCCCCTGGGACAGTAACGGGAACAACGCAGGCGAAGCCGCGGGAAAATGCTAGTCTTCAATAATGCCTTTCGCTCATCATTCTCTTTTTGTAAAATGTGAAGAAAAAAATTGTCTTCAATGTAATATTGACAAACAATTAAATAACAAATAACTAACTGTATTAGTATTTTATGTGATGGTTACATAATGAAAGGCATTGAAATAAGAGGTTATCAAAACGAGCCGACAGGTGAGTTTCATAATAACATCACATTAGTGTTTTAATGCCTAATTATTACAGTTACATATACTGCTTTATCTAACACATATGTATTATAAGGTCTCTATTGTATGTTCAAAAACCGCAAACTAATAATGTCAAATGGCGGCAAATGAAAACTTTTTTCACGCATATCACGCAACCGTAGTTTTTTTTTATTCAAAGATAAAATAGACTAGTGTTGGCACAACTACCATATCGTTCAATTATCCTTACCTCTACCATCCATAGTCATTTGGACTGATTTTGAATTGAGGTCAAATCGAATTGCGTTGTTTTTCAGAGATGTTCGAAATTTGATTGTCATAATAACATCTAATTAGATGTTATTATTAAGGAAAAAATAACATTTTCATAGATAAAAAAATTGTTGTAACAAATAGTTTATCTAAGCTGGTTGTAATTTGCGGTTTTTGAACGCATTATAGACGGTTTATGTTATGTGTCTAGATAAACATTTTTTATGATGAAACTTGAAATCGAATTTATCAAGTGAAACATGTACATAAACATCCATTTATATAATGAACTGATTATACAAAATATTAGTGTTGTCACTAAAAAAATATCGTAAAGGTGCTCCCACACTGCAGTTATAAAATATTATGTAACACAATAACATTTCATTAAGTTCATAGTGAGCAGGTATAAACTGTTTGAAAACAAATGTTTTATAATTGCAGTGTTGGAGGACTATTAAAGTCAGCACTTAAAATTTACATTTCTTTCAACCCGGTAGTGTAATTATGTCACTGATAAGAACTGCTGAGCTAATGGTATTTTCCCATCCTATATGCAGTAAAAAACAAACTCTATCTTTGCAATACTTTCAAGACAAATTAGCACCTTTCTGTTCAGTATTAGATATACTACTCGTAGTAGTGATATAAGCCTTTATTGGGACATAATTATTTATATTACATTATATGTATATAATGATGTTAACAACTTAGTCTCTGTGCCCTTTAGTAAAGGCATCCTCCAATTCCTTCCAGTTTGTCTTGTTTAGCACTGTTTTAGTCGACGTTTAAGCTGCGATTGTCTTTATTTCCTCCTCCCACGTTCGCAGCTGCTTTTCGCGTTTCCTTTTGGCGTTTCTAGGGTACCTACTAAAACGTAGTACTTTCGTTCGATTTTATTAGACATATATTGCCTCCCTGTTGCAGAATGCTCTGTGACTGCATATTGACCAGTGAAAAACTTTCGTACCAAAACGCCGACTACTGGATTGAAAGTTTCAATTTAATCAGAAGAATAATAGGTGGAGTGGACTACAAAGGTGTCAGAGAAATTATGAAGGTACTTTGTTTTTAATTATTTTATGCATACAATAATTATTTTTTGGCACTAATACGTAATAAATAACCATTTTGCATAATGCGCCTAGCAAAACCAAAATTTCATAATTTATATACTCAAGGAAGTTGTTCTATTTTGACGGCTCCTTAGGCTGCGTTTCCACCGTGACCGGAGCTAAGTGAGGTAGCTAAGCGGGGTGCGAGGAAAAAATCCACCAACCAACGTGCCTAGCCTCGGTCAGCGCCGCCCGGCATTGGAGGATTTTTTCCTCGCACACCGCTTAGCTCCGGTCACGGTGGAAACGCAGCCTTAAACATTATTATGTTATATCGAAATTTAAAACCGAAATTGGAAGTAGAGCTACTCAAAAAATGTACCTTTTTATAAAACGTCGAGTAGCTCGCGAAAACCTGCAACCTATACATTGACATTATACTCTTATATAATAATGAATCCAAATAAAATAATTGTATTTTATTTTCTTTATTGATAAATGTTTGAAAGAATAAGTAATACATGGATATAGCCACTATTTAAAAAAAACACGTATCTGATACTGACTCCAGGTAAAAACGCAGTAAGTGTATATGAAGTTTGTATGTAACTTTTGACGTTTTTCTCTAGGACGTTTTCAGATACGAGACTTTTTCAAAGTAGTGACGATATTCTATTTATGCCACACCTGGCCATAAAGTGGCTTTTTCCGCACGCTGCGCGTACGGAAATAGCCGCTTTGTGGCCAAGTGTAGACATAAAATCATGTACGCAACACGGGAGGTAATAAAGAAAGCCCTCGATCGCATATTTACGTCCCTCGGTTGCAGTTCGGGCCGCAAACTTCTGCGATCTCGGCTTTTCTTTGTATTACCACCCTAGTTGTGTAATGTACTATTAGGACCTTGGGTTACATAAATGCATTGAAAACAGGTGAATTAGGTACTTAAACAAGTTTAAATTTAACAGATTTTTTTTTCGTCATAAGCTGTTCCATTGGCCACCTCCGGAGTCCATCATCAGACCCTCAACCAAGTCGAAATTATCATTATTACCTATCATAATGTTGTATTGTCTCGGGAACTCGAAAAGCGTGCAAAATTTCATAAGAATCGGTTTCGTAAAAGTAGTTAATAAATTTGTCACAAGATTTGAAACAAATGAAGCTGTGTTTTCTTTCGAAGCTAGATTATTTAATTTTTTTCTCTGTTAATTTTTTCAGGGTTGTAGAGAAAAAGCACATACATTGCCGGTGCGACTAAATTCAAGCACAATGCCTCAGCTGAAGGCACTCTATAATGTTATTGAGTATATTTTTGACCGCAATGCCTCCCTGCTACCTGCTTATTTTATTGTCACAGAAATACAAAAGGATTACCCTGACAACAATCACTGGCCGCATTGGGTACGTATTGTTAATTTGAGCTGTGGATTAATAGTCCCCTTTCTCTCGTTTAACAATTACTTATTGTTTAATAACATTTGTTTGGTTTTAGCAACTTACAAAGCTGCTCACGAGTTTTGTTGAAAGCTTCAAGCCATGTGCACAAATGGTGTCAATAACGGGACACTCTCATATGCTGCCGGTTGTAGAGTATTCTGGTTACGCCGATCATTTGGTCAATCCGTGGCGATTGGATCCGACTACATTAAAATTCTCCCTCAAAGGCAGTTTACCATATGATGAAAAATTATTAAAGCCACAAATTGCACTCTTAAGGCACGTTTTACAACAGCCATATTCCAGAGACATGGTGTGCTCTATGCTCGGGCTACAAAAGCAACATAAACAGCGTTGCATCGCTCTGGAGGACCAATTAGTGGAGCTAATGATACTGGCTATGGAGAAAAGTGAACAGGAAAACGAGGACGATGAGATGTCGTCTACGCACTGGTGCTGGCTGCATCTATCATCACAAGTTATCTATTTAATACTCTTTGGATTTGCCTCATTTCCCAATATAGTGATGGGTCTTCATAACAAGTTGATCGGTCACGATATGAAGAAAGGCAGGGACCATTTGATGTGGGTTCTGCTTCAATTTATCTCTGGGAGTATACAGAGGAATCCGCTGTCAAACTTTTTGCCTATAATAAAGTTGCATGAACTTTTGTATCCTGAGAAGGAGCCGCTGCCCGTTCCTGACTGTATGAGGGCGCACTGTACGCATCAGATGGCGGTCGTATGCATTTGGATGCACTTGTTGAAAAAAGCCGAGTCAGAACACAAAACAATGCCGATGCCTCAAAACCTAAAAGTACAATATGAGTAAGTCCAATTTGTCCTTATATACCTATTAAATGAACTGTCTAACTGCAAATCAGTATGTTGATACTACATTATATTTGTATAGAAACACAGTATTCCGAAAGTATTTCAAACACTTCCGGAATGGTCTAATTGTGGGCCTTTAGATCCAACTTATATATTTATTTATGCATATTTAAATTTTGTATGTACGTAAGTATTGTTTTCACATGCCGCTTAATCAGATGTCACCAATTATTAAAATATCGAGTTTCCACCAAGGTTTTACAGTGTACTTATTAAAATTCTGAGTTTATTACCGTTACTTGTTTGTAAGTATTGAATAAATGAATATAGTCAATGTTCATTTCCAGCTTCCTGCAACACCTAATGACGTCCAACAACACGCCTACTCTTATGGGATCGGACTATCGCATAGCGTTGCTCTGCAATGCGTATTCAACCAATCAAGAGTACTACGCGCGACCCATGGGTATCATAATAGAGACGCTTTTCGGCAGTCAGAAAACTTTGTCAAACGGAAACCCAGGGACACCTTTGCCTACGGTCCCACTGTCTATGTGCATACTTGACAGTCTCACGTTGCATTGCAAGATGTCTCTCATACATTCAATAGTGACACATGTGGCGAAGTTGGCTCAGAACAAGACCAGCATCCCGGGTAGCAGTATGATGGCGCCGGCGCTCGTCGAGACTTATAGCCGCTTGTTGGTTTACACAGAGATCGAGTCGCTGGGAATTAAAGGTTTCGTTAGTGAGTGTCCTTTATTATTCCTCGTATTTTGAGTTTTGCTTTATGAGCATATTTTTCAAGCCAGTAATCTTGTATGTGTAAATATGTATTATGTAATCTTGGAAACGTGCCTAATACTTTTGATAAATGATTTATTCCTATTCTGCAAGATAGATATCACTGCGGAAAAAATATCATCTCTAAAAATCTGGGCTGCCCAAACCCACATATCATAAACGGTATCATACTTGTGTTACTTAACCGAAGTCGTTTGACATCTGGTCATATTATATTACTGTCTCGTTTGGCTATATTTTTCTTGGGTCATTTCAGACACTCTCAAAAACTCTTCCCAAGAGTATTTTTAATATGTTACAATTTCCTTTAAACCAAAAACAAAGTTATACTTTTTGATAACATTTTATTTTTTAGTATAATTTTGCTATAATTTCGCCTATTTATTTGGCGCGCTGTGTATTTGGATTTTTATATTGATGACAAGAGTGATTTTGCGCAATTTGTAATCGGTGGTTTATGTGTTTACAGTTCAACTGCTGCCGAACGTGTTCAAGTCGCAAGCGTGGGGCATCCTGCACAACTTGCTGGACATGTTCTCATACCGCATCCATCACATCCAGCCGCACTACAGGGTCACTTTGCTGTCTAACATCCACTCGCTGGCCGCGTACCCGCAGGCCAACCAGACACAGTTGCAGCTCTGGTGAGACTCGGTTTACGTTAGAACCTGTTAGACATATCCTCGTACTGCATCCACCACATCCAGCCGCACTACAGGGCCACTTTGCTGTCTAACATCCACTCGCTGGCCGCGTACCCGCAGGCCAACCAGACACAGTTGCAGCTCTGGTGAGACTCGGTTTACGTTAGAACCTGTTAGACATATCCTCGTACTGCATCCACCACATCCAGCCGCACTACAGGGCCACTTTGCTGTCTAACATCCACTCGCTGGCCGCGTACCCGCAGGCCAACCAGACACAGTTGCAGCTCTGGTGAGACTCGGTTTACGTTAGAACCTGTTAGACATATCCTCGTACTGCATCCACCACATCCAGCCGCACTACAGGGCCACTTTGCTGTCTCACATCCACTCGCTGGCCGCGTACCCGCAGGCCAACCAGACACAGTTGCAGCTCTGGTGAGACTCGGTTTACGTTAGAACCTGTTAGACATATCCTCGTACTGCATCCACCACATCCAGCCGCACTACAGGGCCACTTTGCTGTCTCACATCCACTCGCTGGCCGCGTACCCGCAGGCCAACCAGACACAGTTGAAGCTCTGGTGAGACTCGCTTTACATTGGAACCTGTTGGACATATCCTCGTACTGCATCCACCACATCCAGCCGCACTACAGGGCCACTTTGCTGTCTCACATCCACTCGCTGGCCGCGTACCCGCAGGCCAACCAGACACAGTTGAAGCTCTGGTGAGACTCGCTTTACATTGGAACCTGTTGGACATATCCTCGTACTGCATCCACCACATCCAGCCGCACTACAGGGCCACTTTGCTGTCTAACATCCACTCGCTGGCCGCGGCCAAGTTTATGTGTAAATGAGGGACTCGCGGCGGCGCCGAGTATAGCGAGGTGTTGCCGATGATAGCGCGCACCGCCGATAATTTTATCGCCGAGAAAAACGGCGTGCTCTGCGGCGTGATTGGTCAATTGCTATTGTAAACCCTACAACAATGTTATTTCTGTCATGTTTGATTACATTGTTGGCTCGCTGGTTCGCTATCCAGGAATGCGCTCTTTTGCGCCCCCGATGTTGTCCATCTATTGCCATCTTTCCGCCGTGCCGTGAAAAACAGTTTTGATCACAACACATGCCTATTCTGGCGTTCACTATACATGTATTTTCTCACGGTTACAGCTTTGAAAGCACCGCGCTCCGATTGATCACGAGCCTCGGCAGTTCGGGCGTGCAGCTGCAGATGTCGCGCGTGGTGTCCGAGCCCAAGTCGCTCGTGTCTTCTGAGAACGAGGAGCTGAACCGCGTGCTGGTACTCACGCTGGCTAGGGGCATCTACATGACCGGGGCAGGTGAGTCTATACCAGTGGCGTAGCTATCGAGGGCTAGGCGTTATAGTATAAATTCTATTTAAGAAATAACATTTTAGAAATTTATAGTAGATATAATTTTAGGGTGGATTTTCGCCATACAAATTGGTATGCCATACATTTAGTTTGGCAAATAAATGTCGCGGACGAAAATCCACCCTTTAATACACTTGCTCAATAAGTGGTACTTTTCGTAGCTGTAAATCGTGCGCAAAGTTGAATTTTGCGCACTAGTGCTTTTTACTTTCCAGCTAATTTTTGAACACTAAATAACACATTTATTTGCAAATAAGTAAAGCACAAAGTAATAATAAGTATATTTCTTGCTTTTTCATGTTTAAATTTAATTAAATTCTGTATGTTTCTTTTCTAAATAATTTCTTTTCATTAGGCTGAATGGCGACAGCCGATGCCATGTTTTGGTTTCATCGAAATTTTTTCGCAAATGTATTAAAAAACGTCGTTTGATACACGTGCGGAAGTGTCATTTATGCCACACCTACACACACAAAACACAAAAAAACATAAAATGATGTACACAACACGGGAGGTAATAAAGAAAGCCCTCGATCGCATATTTACGTCCCTCGCTTGCAGCTCGGGCCGCAAACTTCTGCGATCTCGGCCTGTCTTTGTATTACCACCCTAGTTGTGTAATGTACTATTCCACTCGTCTCGTGTATTTACCCTCGCCTAGCGGCTCGGGCCAATACACCTCGGGACTCGTGAAAAATGACATACTTTCCGCACTTATATCAAAAAGTACTATATTGGCCGCAGCTAACGACGGCGCGGCCGTGAAGGAGCTCCTCACCACGATAATGACGAACACCCCACACATGTGGTCGCAGCACACGCTACAGTGCTTCCCGCCGGTGCTCGTTGACTTTTTCTCACAGGTAAGATTCAGTGCCTATTCCGCCGGTTTCTAAGCTATGAGCCGATACCTATACCTGATATCCTCTTTTTAATGTATGGTAGAATCCAGCTCCAAAGGAAAACAAGCAAGTGCTAAAGAAATCCGTAGAAGAGGAGTATCGCAAGTGGACTTCTATGGCGAACGACAACGATATCATTTCGCACTTCTCCGTGCCGGGCACGCCGCTGTTCCTGTGCCTCTTGTGGAAGATGATATTCGACACCAACAGGATCAACCCTATTGCCTTCAAGTAAGTAACTGTATGGCTCACAGGGGTTCAGAGGAAATCATTCAAGTTCTAAAGAAATCTTTTGTAAAGGAGTACCGTAAATATACCTCTATGGCGAACGTTAACAACATCATATCGTCCCCCCCCGTGCCGGGCACACCGTGTTCTATATAGTGCCTTTGCATTTCTATTGTTTCTTACAATGATTTTCGGCCTGTACGGAATCAACCTTATTGCCTTCTAAGTTTTTAAGTACCGATTCTTGTCGACTAGACAGAGGCATTTGACGCCTCCTCACTGCCGTTTCAGTTATGTTAAATGGGACTTCTCGCTACCTATATATGTTTGTGCTGCATAGTTGTCATACATTTATTTTTTCAGTGTTATTTAAGCATTCCGAAATTAACTTTAATTTTTCTTTAAGACGATAAAAAAAATGTCGATTTTGTTTAAAACTTTGCGGTCTCATAACTTTATAATTTTTATATATTTTTTTTGTTTATGTCTTCGGTGTTATGATAATTTAGTATTTTCCAATCCATTTGACTATATTATGTTGTAAAATTCAACATTAGTCACATCCCCATTGTGGTCACAGAATTCTGGAACGCATCGGTGCCCGGGCGCTCTCCGCCCACTTGCGCAAGTTTTGCGACTATTTGGTATATGAGGTGACCAACCCAGCGGGCGGGCCGCACATCAACAAGTGCGTCGACGCCATCAACGATATCATCTGGAAGTACAACATCGTCACCATCGACAGGCTGGTCTTGTGCTTGGTTAGTATACTGTTTAGGTGACGTCTCACAATAGGGATGACGTCTGGGTCAGAAATATATTATTCTATTTAGTCCGTCAGTTAGATTATGGAAAAATATGGGACATGTATTTTTTGGTTTATCAAAATATTAAACATCGACATAGTTATAGATCAAACTTCTGGAGTGGGGGCTTGTGACGTCATTCCAAGGTGAAAATTGTACCAAGGAGTGACGTCACTCGTAACTTCAAAGCACTCTATCCTCGTCATTTTTTGTTTCTCAAACAAAAGAAAAAATACGTGTACAATATTTTTTAATAATCTAAATGACGGACTAAATAGCTTTTTTTAGTCGTCTAGCCTATACAAGGTAGCAACAGCTATCAAGGACAATAAGATACTTTCCGGAACAGCTCAAATCAGTTACTATTTATGAAACGCTCCGATATTAGAATTTATCTGTGAAAAGAAGTATTATATTTTCCTCAGTGGACAAATAATCTCATTATTATTAGTTTTTGATATTTCGGAAATCGTTAAAAGTGCTAAAATAGGTGAAGATTCGTTAATTTTCGAAATTTTTTGAAAGCAGGGTAAATGTTAGTTGTTGTATTTACGAGGGTTTGTTTGATTAGGTGCTGAGACCGAACCCCGATGGCAACGAGAGCCAAGTGTGCCTGTACATCATTCAGCTGCTGCTGCTCAAGGGCTCCGAGTTGAGGAACAGGGCGCAGGACTTCGTGAAGGAAAACTCGCCAGAACATTGGAAGCAAAACAACTGGTAAGATCCGGTGTTCATTCTGGTTATCAACGTAATGGCAGCAGTCACAATACTAAACATGTATGAGATTTTTTCAGGGGTGTGACGATCGATCAATTTAAGCCTGACTTAAAGAGAGCGAGAATTCGTATGCGAGTTTCATTGCATTGCGGCGTTTGATCAATCGACTGAACTCATCGTACTTAACTAGCCCGCAATGTAATGAAACTCGCATACGAATTGTCGTATCGTCTAAATGGGGCCTTAGTCTTTGGATGTTTTTCAAAATGGCGGGCCATGGGAGTTGAAAGATTCGCGAGATCTACAGCTCACTGGACCACTAGTTTATTTTTTATCCATGCTTTTTCAAACGCTACACTTATATACTTTTTCGTGATTTTGATTCAGTAGTCATTAGAACCCATCAAGAAAGAGGTGACGTTAATAGATTTATCTTCAACGCCCCTACCCTACTTTGTTGTGCCACCACCGAGATCCCGTCCCTCAACTCTATGGATTTCCCAAATTTTTCATCACTTTAGTAGTTGATTTCGCCCTTTAAGAAACGACTTCAAGCCAATCCCGCTACCTGCATTGGATTAGGCTGTTTGTTGTCTGTTAATAGTTATGCCAGTATTGGCATAACGAATTTCATATGATTATACATGAAGATGATAAATCATTCATAGGTGCATTTTACTACGCTTAAATTGAATAATAAAAAACTTTGAATTTAACATCTTGTCAGGTACGACAAACACCTGGCATTCCACAGAAAATACCCTGAGAAATTCGTCCCCGAGGAGGCGAGTAGCGCTTACGGCGGTCCCATACCTGTGTACCTGAGCAACGTGTGCTTGAGGTTCATCCCTGTGTTAGACATAGTGGTGCACCGCCACTTGGAGACGCCTCAGGTCAGCAAGAACCTAGAGCAATTGCTGGAGCATTTGGGGTACCTTTACAAATTCCATGGTGAGTAATGTATACCATTGTATAATATTAATTTACATTTTAAATAACAGTCTTCTACTAATCTATTCTATTAATAAATCTAAGAGTTCCTATAATAATACCGAAATCAAGTTCTTTTGGAGAGTTCTCTCGATTTCTCCAACATGTCATCATCAGATCCTGATCTAAACAAAAAAACCGACGAACTTAAAACTTCTTACCTTTTTGAAGTCGGTTAAAATTCTTAAAAATTACATTCCAAGGGTCGTGATTAGGGCGTGCAGAACCGGGAAATCTTAGTATAAGGTAACTAAATTTTCCCAGCTCTGCACGCCCTAGTCGTGATTCCATAGCCATAAAAAAATAGCAGCGTGATGAATACACAAGTTTCTAATCTCAATATACACTTTTTTGCTGAAAACTGGTGTTTTCTCGTGAATAAAGTAAATATAAGTAAAAAATTTGCAATGTGGAATCTGTTGTCTTGAGTTGTTTTAAGTATTTGGAATAAGCCGATTCTAGTAATAAAAGTACTTCTTGATAACTCGTTTATTAAATAGGACAGCGCTGGAAAATCAGATTGTACTATTGTGTCAAAATGTTACCATGCAAAACTCGTGGCACGAAATTATGGACTAGTCAGAGCATGTTTGTGTCACAAGGAAACGGCTGAAATTACACTAAACTCTAAATACCTTCAACTTACAGACCGCCCAGTGACCTTCCTATATAACACACTACATTACTACGAAACGAAGCTGCGGGACAAACCTCCCCTAAAGAGGAAGCTAGTGAACGCGGTGCTGGGGTCTCTAAAGGACGTTCGACCGGCCGGCTGGGCGACCACGGAAGCCTTCCAGACGTACTTGGTGAAGACCGACGCAGACACGACCACGTGGACACCGGACCTTAATTACTATTTGAGCCTCGTTAACAGGATGGTGGATAGTATCCTTTGTTATATGTGTTTATTTATTAGTTTGGGTAAATTCCCAGCTTTATCAAGGGACGTTATTTCCTCTCGGTCCCTTTAGTACTTGTCGTTAGTTATCGTCGTTTACACTAAACGTTCTTTTTTGCTTGCTATAATGCTATCACTGTTTCGGAATTTAGTAAACTGAAAAATTGTGAAGGTATGGGTAGGTTTTCTAGTTTTTGTATAAGATCACTATGAGTTATCTGATTAAATTATCTAATGTACGAGTATGATGGCCGTATAGAGGTCTATTTTGAACAATTCAGAAGACTGGTTATTGCATGGTACACTATGGGATCTGCTGGCTGACAAAGTCAAAGTCTAAGTTCTTTATTCTTCAATTTAGGCATATTAAAATACACTTATGAACAGGTTCAGCATCAGCTTACTCACTCTTGCAACTAAAATGAATAAACGTGGGAAAACAGGCTGAGCAAGCTTAATATTGCATGCAAAGCAATTTTCAAGTCCATCTTTCCCGGTGTCAAATGGTTAGCTATACAGGGTCAAAAAAAATCTATGGGGTCTGGAGGGGAACTACCTTAAATCCTTTAGTTAGCTCATTTTAATGAAAGGAAACATTCCTTTATTTTTAAAGAGAAACAAAATTGCATTAAAAGATTTTCTAAAATTCGCTTGTCTAACCCGGGAATCGAACCAGCTAAAAATTCAAAAAATAAGCACTCACTATTTTATACTAATCTATAGGACTATTGGTCAGAATAAAATCTCTCTAATAAACATTTAGTCTTACGAATAGAAAAGATCGTAAAATTTATCATTAATTTTATTTTGCCATCAATTCCAATACAAAGGCCAAGAGAATTTAAAAAATCTTTGAATGCAGTTTTGTTTCTTTTTAAAAATAAAGGAATGTTTTCTTTCAAATGAGCTAACTAAAGGATTTAAGGAAGTTCCCCTCCAGGGCCCATAGATTTTTCCATCCTGTATATTTTTTCTTTTTCGTATTTTCCTGAACAATGTGACAGCAATGACAGGCGTGTCCCACTTCCCGAACACCGACTGGCGCTTCAACGAATTCCCTAACCCGTCGGCTCACTCGCTCTACGTGACGTGCGTGGAACTGATGTCGCTCCCGATGGCGCCGGACGCCGTCGGCGGCAGCCTCCTCGACGTCGTCACCAAAGGCTTCGTAGTTATACCCGCAACCAAAATTCAACTCTGGATCAACGCAATAGGGCTCATTATGGCTGCGCTCCCCGACGCGTACTGGACAGTCATACATGATAGGATACTCGAGACCATGACGAACAGTGATATGACTGAGTGGCCTTACTCGCACACACCTTTCCAGCTGTTTAATCTGACGACCACGAATGATGGTATTCTGGAGAACAAGTACAGCCTGACGTTGGCTTTGGCGCATGCTGTGTGGTACCACGCCGGGGCTGGTCAGATCATGCAAGTTCCTCAGTAAGTATTTACAGTTCTAATATAACTTTTTCGTTGTTTGTACTCTTATAAACAATAGATTAGTTAGTGAAAGTCACGAGCTATGCCTGTTTAGCTGTTTAGAAATTCCATATAAACTGGTACAGTTTTTCGTTTGCTTTCGAGTGTTGTTTGAGCTTATTACGTAAAAAAAAATTAATTATTCAAGTAGTGTCTTGGTAATCTCATATACATATAGATATTATATAGTAAAATTGACATTTTGATATGGTTCGATCCTCATATAAACTTTATCTGCAAATTGATATCAGGAATCAATACTATTACCTCTCCATCAATGATTGTAACTTTCATTCAACCTTTTGTTTGAAGGCTGTATTAGGGCCAATCATAATGGTTAACTAGAAATTAAAACAAGAAAGTACTCTATACCGACGAGCATGCATGAAGAGATGAATTAATGATGATGAAGCGAAAGATAACAGGACCATAGCGATTGGAAGGACGTAGTAGCTGCCTACCCCGTTGGGAAAAAGGCGTGATTATATGTATGTACGTATGTAAAACAGGAAACCAAAGTACAGTGGTCTCGGCGCAGAATATAATTTTATTCCTTTTGGCGTTGAGACCCTTGGTCCGTGGAGCCCTGGCGCTCTTCAAGGAGTTATCGGAGAAACCACGAGGGACCGCAGAGCTGGCAGCTTCCTCGCTCAACGCATCAGCCTTACAATACAGCGAGGAAATGCTGTCAGCATCTTCGGCACCATGCCGCAGGGGCCACTTTTAGATCAATAGGCTACTTTCCTGAGAGATCAAATAGTATGAAGTTTGTATGGAATAATAGTGAAATGACGTCATTTTACTCAAACATCAAATCATCTTATTTATAGGTTTTGATCTTTTAAAAATCGTTTAAAAAGCTATATAGGTGATGTTTAGTTCATTTTTGCAAATTTTCGAAAGCTGATTAAATGGCTAGCGTGTAGTAATTATTTATATTGACTGCAGGCAAATACCCCATTTTAGTTTTAGCTTATTTAATTGTAATTTAGTTTTATTTTTGCGTAAGGATAATTTTATTTGTAAAAGGTAAACAATAACATTTAAATAAAACAATGACAATAAGAACTAAAACTATAAATTAAATACAAACTAAAGGTAATAAATTTGCTCCAAATCGCTGCCAGTGGGGAGTGTGCCTAGAAGGCTGGCCGCATTGCCACGCTGGATGGCAATGTGGCCAGCTAAATAGCTGAGTGAAATACTGGCCAGCCCTCTGGTCACTGGTGGCCTCCACTAGATGCGCCGACAGATCCTTAAAAAGCATATTTTTTAGTATATTTTATTTCTATAACTTTGTAAAAACGGGAAATTGAAAAGCCGAATGTCACGTTACAGGTTCGTAAAAGAGAAGCTGTCACCAGAGATCCGCTCGGAGATCCAGCTAGTGTTCCTCTGCCACTTGGTGGGGCCGTTTCTGCAACGGTTCAACTCGGACGTGTCGCGCGCGGTCATGGACATCACCATTACACTGTACGAGCTGCTCGCACATATCGACAAGACGCAGCCGCTTATGCAGTACATCGACCCTATATGCGACCTGCTGTATCCTTTTTATGAAATTTATGTTGATTAATGGGTCATTCTCAAAAAATGATGTCCGTAGTTAGGGCTTTATAAAACATCGTCTTAATCTTGTTCCTTTGTGTAACAAAAGTTAACCATATAAATTGTATGGAAAGTTTCGTTACACAAAGGAACAAGCTTAAGAGGTTGTTTTATAAAGCCCTAACTACGGACATCATTTTTTGAGAATGACCCTAATTACTTTGCAGGGTTGGGATAAAGTCGTTATTGGACAAAATAATTCCCCTCTTACTATGTAGATCAGGGGTCTCCAAACTTTATTAGCAAAGGGTCACATTGCGCCTTTCAAATTTCGCGCGGGCCACACGATATGGTCGACCACGGAGTTAAGTAATCTTTCTTCTCGGCCACTGGCATTCTTGGGGTATTTCATTGGAGAGCGAGCTCTTGCTGGCCGGATTATGGGTTCGTCCGCGGGCCGTAGTTAGGAGACCCCTGATGTAGATTATAGAACAACGCAGGAGAGACGGGATAGCATATCTCATTAGTGAATTAGCGGAACGAAGTGGAATTTTCCATCGGAACTGACAAGTCTGCAGGCTTTGCACGAGCTCTGTTAGAAGTTATCCGCGAGTTGGAACTTCGGACCTTTAGGTTAGAAACCCTCTTATATTCATAAAATTCTACTATGTAGTGGCAAAATAGCAAAAACTGTGGTTTCATCTTGAATTTTGGCAAAATAGTCCTGACCTCCATGGTAACGCCGAAAGAACGAAACGTCTAAAACCTCTTAAGGTATAAACAGACTACAAAAAAATTTTTTGCACACTTACGGTAATAATTTCTTGTTCTTAGAACCACCGATTTTGGCTGTGTATCGACTGTCAGTAGTATAGTTCTTGACATCATAGAAATCCTACTGTCCTACTAATATTATAAATGAAAGTTTGTGAAGATGTTTGGATGTTTGCTACTAAACGGATGGATACAACTGAATGGATTGAGCTGAAATTTGGCATGCAAGTAGACCAAGTACTTTATATCCAGGTAAAAAGTTCCCTTGGGATAATAACGGGAATAACGCATCGAAGCTGCGGTTAATGCTTTCATCCATAATGGGGATGTTGGCTAATGTTGAATTTTACAACATAATAGGTATAGTCACATGGATTGGAAAATAATAAATTATCATAACACAGAAGACATAAACAAAAACTTTAAAGTTATTAGACCACAAAGTTTAAAAAAAACCGATATTTTTTTATTGTCTTAAAGAAAAATTAAAGTCAATGCTTAAATACGACGGAAAAAAATAATGTATGACAACTATGTGCTTGAACGCAGTTTTTCGTGCTCAAAATGGCAAAATGCTATTTTTTTCATACAGACTTAATACAGCGAGGACAAAAGATGACGTCACAGGGTGCGTCCGTTTTGTATGGGCCGTTTTCAACGCTCTGTGCGGTCGGCTACTTTTGATTGCAATTGGTGGCTGTTATAGTAATCCAAGTGTAGTAGTTATAGGTATATACCTATATTCGTTCCTCATAAATAGTAGAATCCATTTACATCAGTTACAAAATTTAGGACACAAACCTATTCCCTTGACCAAAATATCAGTTACCATATAAAATACATGTTCGTCGGCGACACTCTGAAGACCGAGGTGGAAGCCGTGATCCGCAAGCTGCGCCCCGCATTACAGATGCGTCTCCGCTTCATCACGCATTTGAACGTGGAACAGATCAACACCGCCTAGCAGAGCGACTACTACAGCTATACGCCCTCTAGCTCGAGCTCCAGCTCCGAATAGACGGTAAAGCTGTAGAATAGGGATGACGGCTGGGTTAAAACTGGGTTAGTCCGTCGGTTAGATTATGGAAAAATATGGGACACGTATTTTTTGGTTTATCGATATATTAAAAATCGACAAAGTTATAGATAATCAAACTTCTGGAGAGGGGGCTTGTGACGTCACTACTAGGTGAAAATTGTACCAAAGAGTGACGTCACTCGAAACTTCTAAGCACTCTATCCTAGTCATTTTTTGTTTGACAAACAAAAGAAAAAATACGTGTACAATTTTTTTTTTATAATCTAACTGACGGACTAAACAGTTTTTTTAGTCGTCTAGCCCATTACAGGGACTTGCGGCTTTCAAGTGCTGAATCGAATGTATCATAATCTACCTATACCTTTCAAGTGCGCGTTAAGATGATTCTACTCTGACAGTTTTCCCATACAAACATAAAAAGGGTCATCGTTTGCTTCCACGGCATCAATTATGTGTTATAGCTTGATACATTTTGTCTGCGCGAAATGACACGAAAGTCGCAAAAACCAGAATTAACGTGCAATCTGTCGTTTAAAGTCAGCGCCATCTATTATCATCACCAAACGTTTTTTGCTAAAAATATATTGTTTTTTGGCTTTTTACGAGTTCTCAAATCGCGCAGACAAAATGTATCAAGCTATAAAATACGAGTAAGACACAATTTAAACGTAATTGATGCCCTTGAAGCAAACGATGACCCTCTTTACGTCAGTATGGAAAACCGACCGACTCGAATCACCTTAATTTAATTCCTTATGGCAAGAGAACAAGAAACTCTGGTGACGTTGATTCTACTGTCATTTAGTACTTTCCAGTGGCGAGTCTAATCAGTGAGCATACCTTGCTTTTAAGCAATTAATAAGCGGTTTACATAATTTCTGTGATCTAATTCTATAAAATGGATGATATCAGCAAGGACCATTAAAACAAGAGGACTGTCATTCTCCATACTTTGGATCGTGCCCCGACCGCAAGGGGATATCCAGGCAAAAACTAAAAAACTTAACATTTAACGATGTTATAATTGAACAAAGAAACATAGTACAGTAACAATTAGTTCGTAAACAGCTAATAATAAATAAATTCTAACATTTAAATACTGTGTCACGCTTGCAAAGTTGAATAATTGTAAATAATATAGCTTATACGAGTACATAGATGGCGTTGTAAATATCGGGGAACAGCTTTTTGTATGGAGAATGACAGTCCTCATGTTTTAATGGTCCTTGATATCAGCTATGTTGTGTCAGTAATTTTTAGTTTTGTTTTGCATTGAAGAGCAATAGATATAATAAATACAGATCGGTTTAAGTAATCCCTTTACTGCCCGTGCATTCTTTAAAAGCAAGAGCATGGGAATGGGCCTCTATGCAATGGACATTAACTATTGTATGATTGTGTTTATGTGATAAAAAAACAGAGATACTGTAGTATGGTTGAGAACATGTTGAAATAGCACAGTAGTAGAAGCAGCTTTCTGTAATTAGAAATTTTATGTTAAATTACACTTTTACTAAGCCATTGACTCTGTCAAGTCAGTTTTAGTCTCATATTATTTGCGCCCATACCATTATTACGATCCCTCTTGTATTGGTAAAACGACTGATAACCTATAACAGTAATAGTATGATTGATTATCAGTCGTTTTACCAATAAAAAAATGCCATAAAATGGCTTTATAGTTACTATAAACCCATTTTATGGCATTTTTTATTATTTTCATTTAGTATTTTGTATTGGGGACGTTATTTTGATTTATTATTGGGTGTTTTAACTAGTCTCAGACTAGATCAGTTGCAAATCTTGACATGCGTTTACGAATAGTATATATTTTAGAATATTCTGTAAGTGTTCTCTTCCCGGTTTTACTATACTTACTATTTTAATAAGTACGAAACACTGACTACAAACTTTTATTTTTGAGGCAGGAATATACACGATGGCATCTAATTGGTAATCAGGTATCGGTTTTTCTAACTCAGTAATCGATAACGGTCGCGTTGATGTCGTAATTAGTTACATCTAAACAATTTTTTTTCTGTGATAATTTTTATTTCGAAATCAGTTTTATCCTAAATTCCTTGTCACTCTATTAATCTGTATCTGTGAGATTACAACCTCTTTAAAAAATTAATGACAATGATAATTTATGAGTAATAACTTGTCACTGTCATGTATGTAAACAAAGTCATAGAAGTCGCAAATATTGAATGAGAAAAGTAAATTAGTAATTAGAAAAACATGCCTCGACCATATTTGTGCTCAAAATATCGAGCGTTACAATATTGTAGGTACGTTTATCAATACAAACCAAACAGCTGAAGATGAACTCAAGAATTATTCCACGAAATTCATCCAAACATACCAATTCTCACGCACAGTTTGATAAACCGCATGAACTAAAACGTCTGTGACTTCGGACAGTTCACAGTGCCAAACCACGCTCAAGCACCCGGCCGGCTTCGACGTCGTCCTGACGATCTGGATCGACGCATTTTAAGATACTTTGCTCGGGATCCTCGTAGGAGCAATAGGCAAGCAGCGAGAAGGTTTCATGTGAGTCAGTCCTTCGTGTGGCGGCTACTTAAATCGTCGGAATTGCATTCTTTTCATTTTCGGCCATTTTATCAATTTTAATTCGTTATCTATCACGCCCTAACTACTCATACTCGTAGAAAAGTTTATTTACTTAAGATCTGTCAAATTTTCCGCGAAAGCGATGGCACTTGACGTTTCGTGATCACGTGATTTTACGTCAATAATGAATGTAGGTGACCATGTATCCAGTGGTTATTAGTTTAAATTATGTTTTAACCTTTAATTAATTAAACAGTGAGGTATTTGTGTGAGACCTCGCCTATTAAATTTGATTTTAGCTAGATATTAATATTTGTCTACTCCTGATTACCGATTAGAATCCGCCGTGTCTATAGCAATCATTGTGTCGTTAACGTACGCCTATAGTAATTACGCGATAATTCACTTTGAAAATATAATATTATTGGGGGAGAAATAGAGGCACAATTGCTTTATGTTTGTAAGGTAGAAGGCTCCAAAACGCTTCTTACTAAAAAAGTTCATTTAGAACTAAATTGTCCATAAAATAGCCCACACACAGTATAAAACAATCAACACTATTGCCTCGGTTAGTAGGTACAAAATGAACAAAAGGATTCCTGGGCCGTACTAAAAATGGGCATTTGACTGATGTTCCGAATGCGAACAATACCTTTGTATTTGCGCTATACTATATGTTAATAGCCTCTATATTTTTCCTAACCACATAGAAACTACATTATAATGGCGTACAAGGGTTTTCTTTTTGCGTGGAAGATGGAAATATGTAAGTAAGTATACCGTCAGGCCGGTCCTGACGGCATGCCCGACTCTACTGGGAATGAGGTCCAGGATCACATCTCGCCCTCATACCCTACGGACTAAAACCTCCCCCACATCCGAGTGTACATAAAGGGGGAACGCCCTAGTGGTTTACACTTTCTGTCATCCTTTGACTAAAACTAGACTAACCTCTATGGAGTTGTATAGAGTTTAGTCTAGTTTTAGATATCGGACGGCAGCTTTGTGTTCCCCGCGTTGTTGTTGGTGAGTGCATGTTGAGTGTTTCTGGGATGTTTTGTGTTTTCACAATTGTGGGTTAGGTCATTCTCCTACTGACGACCCCAAATGTGGCGGCAGTTTTTGACTATCCTTGCTTTCGGTTAATATTTAGGGTGGCAGAACAGAATAATTTTTTCTTTTTATTTATAAAATGAATTTTACACGATATTAGTCTGATTATACATAACTAATATTTTTGGTATGTTTCATGCACTTCGTATTTTATATTTTACATGTCAGTGTACAGTCAGAACAAGGTTTTATATAGGTACTTTGTGAGAAATATTTAAGTATAATGGCTTGGTGGGAAAGGTTGTTAACTATTGTTGTCAAATTAGAATGAGACAGGCAATAACAAGGAATATTTTAGAACATATTATCAATGCAATAATATTTCATTTTAATATATCGGTACCTACAGGAAGAAGGGACGATGATTTGTGTAAGGTTTAGTAATATGTAGATAGATATTATATTGCGAAATATATTAGGGCGTCGGTATGTTTCTAAATGTAATGTTATCATGTCCTGTTATGTCTAACAAGTAACGATATATCAACTAAATCGAGTCATTAGCGCGGTTTAAAGTAAACTAATCACACGGGAAAGGAAGAAAACATAATTTATTTCCTGCTACTGAACATGAAACTTTTTATATGGTTGTATTTTTGACTGGTCAATGTAAACATGTTAAGTTGTTGGAACTGTAATTTATTAATGTATTTGCAAACTTCATTACAATGCGATGCGCGGGTGTAATAAACAGGAATCAGCTGGTCATTTGTCACCCTAAAAAGAAATATTAATTTCTGCAAATTGTGTTGCTAAGATTATATGCCCAGCGTGCAGGATATACACACATATATATCAAGTTTACATTAGAGTTAAATATAAGAACTACGTGATATATGCGGGGCGATTATGGTGCTTCAAGCCGGGACCATACGAGTGTAACGTGTATCTATCGTGTAATGGAACACAACACTGCGTGTGGACGGAACTACTTACTTTCAGTAATGTTTGAATTTGCGTTACATTTCACGTCACATTACACTCGTCTGGGTCGGCTTTATACGCCAACATGGGTAAATCTCGTATGTGTGATTCTACCCCAGTGCATGCGCAGACATTTTAAATGAACTTTATTTAGTAAAACGTATATATTTTTGTCAAATTGGATTGAAATGGAGTTTGCGTTATAGCATTATTCTTAGTTAGGTTAAGTAATCTCATAAAAAATCTTGTATATTTTCTCATCACACTAGTATTAGCTATATTAAGTTTAAGTGGAACCGCCACTATATGAAACAAGTAAAATTTACTTTTTGGGCAACACGTGCTATGTACATACTATACACGTACTTTTTTATCCCAGGTAGTTTTGGTGGGTAGGTAAACTGTTTTAATAATTATATAAATGATACATTGTTGGCGATTTAACATTATGTTATTTTTTTTAAGTTCATCACCATTTAAATATGCTTATTAATTTAACGTATACCTATTTTCAAGGTATCCCTTCTTATCGATTAAGCTTAACATATGGCTTTATACGAACTAAACGTCTGTTAACACTTTCGCGACCAACAACCCGTTTAGTAGGTATTCGCTCGTAAGTTTTGCTCCGATGCCGGCCGGTTTTGCGTTGCACATTATTGGCGTCACAAACCCACATAGCGGGTTCTGTCGGTTTCTGGGGTATTTTTTTTGTGGTCGTGAAGGTGTTAATATCACAAGTAAATCATAAGCAATACAAAAGATTAGAAGTACAGTAGCAGTAGGTATTATTGATACAAACAATTTACATTAATGTTAGAGTCAGAAAAGAGAGGCATGGTACCTACTAATTATTAATATTATGATCAATTATTATTTTATTATTTACAATCACATCACTCTATATAGGTATTAAAATGCGTTTCTGAGTGACCAGGCAAGTTCCTAATGCAAACAAAGTTGGGTACGCGATTGCATTTCTTGTATAACAAAACGCAGACGCATTCGTGACGTTTTGTCGTGGTAAAATCAACTTGCATAGAAGATAATGGAACTCGCTGCTTTTCCACCCGTGTGTAAAAGCCCCTCTTACGCAATCTTGCAGTGGGAAGAAGCATACGTATTTATATACTATAAGAAGAAAAGCTTTCCATCACAAAACAACTCCACAGTCCAGTAACTGCAGAATAGATTGAAACATTGGGTACTTAATATAAAAGAATAAATTCTAGTTATTAATACAATATGGTTGTTAGAAAAGTAGTCCTTATATTAGGCACTTGTCATTCAGTAAATGTAAGTCTGATCTGTATTAATGTTACGGACTTATGGTGGTTAATGATCAAATCCTATCTAACTTTAATTAAGACGGGATTCATTAAATTTAGATAATGCAATGAGTTTCTTATTTTTTTTTACAAGATGTATACCTATTGATATACAATGCAACACATCACAAGGTTAAACTTGTAAGATTATATTATACCTAATAACTTATTAACGGAACTAGATTAATCTGATTTTCTAATTTTACAGGATTCGGTAAGGTACAATATAACATGGTTATATGTAGATTTATGCTTATGCTTGACTTATTCTAATTCGCAGTCTGTAGATATTTATTTATTAGATTAATTAACGAGTGAACCCTGATAATTAATTAATTACCAGTTGGTGATTTCTTAGATGAATTAGTACTATGAAATGCAAATGGTCCTATCTTTTATCGGCTTTTATTTGTTTAAATTAAATGAATACTTATGTATCTTTAACTTTTAACTTCATAAATAATGATTGATACCCAGAATACGTTTCAAAATCGATGTTTTTACAATTTCTAGCAATCTGTCTAAAGTAACGAAAGTATGAAATAACTATTAATGAGACAGATGCAAATGCACACTATTCAATGATTTCACGTACCCGTACTAACCTATCGTGTAACTATTTAATCTTTTGACTGATACTATCTTCATGTAAGTTACCGTATAATACGGCTAAAATCCTTGCAATTATTATATCTACATATATCTAAGATGTAAGTCGAGTTCAAGTGATTAATTAACATTGTGTTAGTATATGTTGATATGGTATACCTGTAAAATATCTTTATGCCACACTTGGCCATAAAGTGACTTTTCCGCACGCTGCGCGTACGAAAAAAGCCGCTTTCTGGCCAAGTGTAGACATAAAATGATGTACACAACACGGGAGGTAATAAAGAAAGGCCTCGATCGCATATTTACGTCCCTCGCTTGCAGCTCGGGCCGCAAACTTCTACGATCTCGGCCTTTCTTTGTATTACCACCCTGGTTGTGTAATGTACGTACTATTCCACTATTTTCATCACAACCTGGATTGCTAACACCTACCTATGATAACGTGTGATAACTTTTTGACTAAGTAGGTATTACTGCAACAATAAATACAAAGATGTTATTTTTATGCTATTATAATAGGTGGTATATGGTTGATAATTATTGACCATGAACGAATAAAGTGTAATATTTTCGAATACCCTTTTTTATTTAATCGCCATGCATTCTAATACTATTGCCGACCAAATTGATTCGTAATTCATTTATTATTTTATTAAGTAAAATCTAATCTAATTGGCATGAGCTGTATTGGAACAGGAGCGGCTCGTCCCGCATTTTGCCACGCGGTTTGAGGCCCCCGCGAGGGGGTCTTATCCAGCGACCAGAAAGAGCACGCGTTATGCGAAAGAGAGACGGTTGGATCCGGTGCGTTCCGTCCGGTGGTCGTCAGAGAGACTTCTGTAGGTAGTACTACTCATTCTGTGATTGGGGTAAAATCGGATCAAAACGCTTCAGAACGCCACACGTTTCAATGAGGGCTACTAGACTGGCGATTTTGCATAGTAAATTATTTAAAAAATTGACTTTCGAATAGTTCATTATGAAGGCGTCCTTATCGGTTGCCTGTCGAAATGGTGTTATTTAAAAATCAAATTGTTCATTTCTAATTTGTATCCGATCTCACTTAATAAACGAACGGAGGTAATAAACAACCGTAATTATTCGTTTTTAAAAACTAAAAAATTGTGTGTGTGTCGTGGAATATTTTTCATAGTTGTTATGTAAATATCATTTACTTGCCTTTTAAAATCAATTGGAGTCGATATAAACGAACATAATGTTCATTCTACTAAATTAAATACTCGACGTGTCGGAGTGAACAAATGCGGCCGGGCTACGGGTGCGAGCGAGAACTCGCATATCTATACTCCACTAGTGCACCCAACAACATTTTAAAGCTTGATATTTCGCAAGATCTCTTAATCGTTAAATGATTTTTATACACCCTTAATATTTTTGTAAGAGTACGACCTGTGGCCTGTTTCACGAAGCTACAAGTTACAATTTTAAGAGTCTCTTTTCGCAACATTGGTCAAATACTATAAACCACAGAAATATATCAAATCGACCAAAGGATCGATTTGACTTTGTTGCTAGTTTAGACTTGTAAAATTGAAACTGGCCACTGGCCATCTAGCGACCCTCACACGATACACGACACGTGAAAAATTATCCACCTTTACGTATAGGCAGGTTATTCGTACCGTAGTGACCCCTAAGTTCGCCTAGGGTGCCTATCTTTGCCTAGTTGATTTTCCTAAACTTGCTTTACGACAAGCTAAACTTAAAACTATCATCAAGTCATGTATAAGTACTGAATATTTAATAGTTTTATGTGCTGCTTGTCTTAAAAGACTTTTAGGAAAATCAACTAGGCAAAGATAGGCACCCTAGGCGAACTTAGGGGTCACTACGGTATGTATACCTACCGATGCACAAATTTGCTAACTCCAGAACCCTAACTTTCTCTTATTTACACCGTGGGCCCGTACAACCCGACCAACTTTAACCACGTATTTCTGATGGTATTACAAGTAAATAACGTTACATCAACATAGGTCGAATTTTGTCATTTTAGATTAATAGTCTTATGGAACAAAATAAATCAGTAAATTCAGCCCCTCGTTATAAACATGCCCTTACTGGAGGAAAAGTTATTAAAAAGGAAAAAAAAAGCTAAAATGGAAAGGAATGGTCAATATTTTGGCTTTGTAATCGCTTACCATCTAATACTGCGAAGGTTAATTGCTCTTTAGTTAAAGGATTTTAAAAAATCAGTAAAAGTATCTTAGTCACATTTATTAGGGCTTGTTACACACTTGGGAGTTTTTATTTTAAAAATTATGAATATCTCGGAAAGTAAGCGTTAATCGACTATAGGTCACATAACTTTTTTTACTTCTAATACCTATCTAGTTGTAGAATCTATGGTTAAAGTTGGTCGGGTTATACGGGCCCTCGGTGTATAACTTATGGGGCGGCAAAACTTATAATACCTATAATTCAAAATAAATTAACATCCTCTTATAGCCCTCATTATAATTATTATATGTATTCTTTTAGCATATTATGTTAGAACCAACGCAAACCGTCTCAAAGGGTCTACATGGGTTGAAAGCGCAGTAATATGAAAAAAACTTGAATAACAACAAAATTATTTTCCAATAATTTTTCCAATTCAATCGAGCCTTCTTCGAGTAATTGGGTAGTAATCATGTAAAAAAAACATACAGACGAATTGCACATATCACAGAAAAGAGTTGTCAAGTAGCTAATTGAATTACGCGCGGAATTTACAACAAACAAAGGACTTCCGGTAACGCGTCATAAAATAAAAATTGATCGTTCCATTCATCATATTTATTAATAGTGTATTATTGATAATTAAAGCTCGATACGTATAGTATGAACAATAATATAATACATTTTATTTAGAATTAAAAAGCCGTCAAGTGTACTACAAAGTGTCGAAAGGTAAACGCTGATTGGACGGACCCTAACCGCCATTTTGAAGCGTTGCTTAGCAACCAGTCGCTCAGTTGATTAATCATATGCGGCAGATCGGCTGGGGCAAGCAGACGGGATAGGATACTTTTGTTAACTTGCTGCGTTACTAACGCGCCCTGGCATAGCGGCAGTGAACTAAACATATTTAGGCGGCGCTGTCTCTCGGGTCGGGCTTGTTGTGTGATCTCAGTGCGTGAACATTTAAGTTTTTGAGAAAGACTCTTAGTTATTTGTTAAAATGGCCACAGAAGTAACGAATAATGCACCGGTAATAACGGAAAAGGAGAAAGAATTGAAGGAGGATGCCGCCGTAGATAATGGTCAAACTAAAGAAGAGGCGCCGGCCGTGGCAGAGAAAGCCGAAGAAAAAACAGACGAGAAAAAACCCGAACCGGCACCGCCAAAGCCCACTGTGCACAAAGTTAACTTTGAAAAAGACATCGTTTATTTGTACCAGTTTTCGCGAACACCGCTTTTGCCGTCAACATCCCCGTATTGTTTGAAGGTGGAAACATGGCTGCGTCTGGCTGGTGTAAAGTACGAGGTAAGTGCTAAATGAAACTGCGTTTTATTATGCCATGTTTTTATTAGAAACCAATGAAGAAGCAATTAGCAAGTGATAAGACAAACTTCCAAAATTCTAACGTCTGTAGTTTGCGAAAATAAACTCGGCCTACCGGTTTTTTGAAAGCTATGCAAACATCGACAATCGACGACTTATATCGGTATTTTTTTTTACATAAAAGAAACTGTTTTATCCAGTATTTAAAAAAGATTGCAAAGCTTACATATTAATTTTCATTATGGGTCCAAAGAATAACGCTACTGCGAATTCTATGTCTTATGCGAATGTACAATTTTATATTGAATCAAAATATGTGAAAAAAATTAGTAAAAAGTAGTTTACTGGCGGTCATATTTGTTTTGTTAGGGTAGCTTTTTTGTATTTGGTTAGTGTAAAAGTCATTTAGTTACTAAAGTCATGCAGCCTAAAGACTGCTTAGAAAGATACAAAAGTATTGACATATACCTACCTACAACATATAAATTTAATTAAACTATATTTACATTTCAAACAATATCAAAGTCATGAAACTTAATTTCTTGCAACATATTACCGATTAGAAATGCATATTTTAGAAATGATATGAATTAATGATTGCAAGAAAAAATACATCTTTATTTATTACCATGATCTTGATTTTTTAGAAAAAATAATAAATTAACTCTGTCACTTATGGTGTTTTTGTAAACTTTCTTAGTTTTGTGTTAATATTATGAAAATAAAGGAATATTTGAAAAGTAAGGGACTATAATTTGGACATAATTTTCAGGATATTGGTGATTTTTTTTAATAATACTCATTAGCATTCTCATTCGGGTGGCAGGAGCATGCATTAAACCGAGACGAGTGGCTGAAAAAAGGGGAGGCCTTTGCCCAGCAGTGGGACATACAAACAGGCTAATAAAAAAATATACTCATTAGAGCTGGACATAATTATAATATTTAGGTTGATATATGGCCAGAAAATCAAAAGTACACCTTCAACCATTTTCTATGATTGTTTTCGGAAGAAACTTTATAGTAGCTCTGTAACTTACATTATTTTTGTAGACTTAGTCAAAAATGTTATTTTTATGTGAAATTTAAGAAACCTTTTTTTTATTGTTATTTCTAAATATAACTATTTTAATGTTAAATCTATGAGTTACGTTTATATCCTCAGTTTGGTGGACACCCAAAAATAGACTGTTTTTAGTAACTTAAATTTATTTTGCCATACTGACAGATTAATCCAGTAGACATGTCCAGGGCAAGTATGGGAGCTGGAAAATATTCCGAAGTTATTGGAACTTCTACAGGTTTTTTGGGGGTACTCTTGGAAGACTATCCTAAGTTTTTGACCTTGAGGAACCTGTGCTAAAGTCAGGATTGTAATTTAAATGTCACTTTTTGCAGACTTTTGCTTTTATCTCGAAAACGCGTGGAAAATATTTAGGTAGTTGCTTTAGATTGAGAAGATATAAACTACCTAACCTACCTACATTAAATTCACTTTAAATTAGTGCAGGTGTGATAGTTACAGAGAATTAAGGTTTTGGATTTGGTGCAACTTGAAAAAGCAGCGGTGTCCTTTCAAGCTTTGTACAGGTCGATTTTTAAGAGCTGGCACGGATTTTGTATGCAACGAGTGCTTGTTTCATGGGCTTTTTTATTTAAAGTGCGTTCTTAACTGAGAGTTAGCAGGTCGTCAGAGAACTGACGATTAGTGTCAAACTCCATACATTTCGTCACGGACTGACAGGTTAGACGGTATTTGAACATAGCTTAAGTTTCGCCTAACCGTAGATTTTAAAATAAAGTTGCCCTCATACTAATTCCGCGCCAGCTTTTATGAATACAAAGCTTGAAACGTACCTTAAACATTTAGATCCAGAGCTGACTCTCGGTACAATTGTTTCTTGAATAGGTAGCTTTGAATGCTTTAACATTGAGAACCATTAAGAAACCTCGCGCGGGTAGTAGGTAGTCGGTGACGTGGAAATTTCGATATCGTCGTTTTTAGGGTTCCGTACCAAAATGGTAAAAAAGGAACCCTTATGGTGCGACTCTGTCTGTCTGTCTGTCTGTCTGTCTGTCTGTCTGTCTGTCTGTCTGTCTGTCTGTCTGTCTGTCCGTCTGTCACAGCAAGATATCTCCGGATCTACCGATGCTATCAACTCGAAATTTGGAATAGTGTTAAAAACCGCTAACTCGAGCCTATGGAACAGAAAAAAAATCGTATACCTTTTTTACTTTTTTTTTAAAGGGGACCGAAATGGGATGTCCAACATCAAAAGTTGAGCTAATATATCGAGTGGGATATCAAATGAAAGGGCTTAATATGAAGATTTCAAAACCATTTTTTTTTTTTTTTATTAGACGAGTAGTTTTTGATTTAAGACCAAAAACGTTTAAAAAAATACCATTCCCCCCCTATTATCTCCGAAGTTACTGAACAGAAAAATCTGTAATAATTACCGATTATTAATATTATCCTAAATATTACAGGAAAAATAAAACGGTTTTCCTAACTTGCAGCGTTTTTTAGAAATTCGCAAAAATCGTAAGACAACCTTATTTGCTCCTACTAAACTAACCGCGGCATACGTCGATGTATGGGAACAACAGTTTTACAAGAGCAAAGTTAAGTTTGTCGCACAATACAATTTTTCTTGAATTATTCGGATATCTACTGACGATTTTGTACGGAACCCTCGGTGCGCGAGTCCGACTCGCACTTGACCGGTTTTTTTTAAGTTATTTTACTCCAAAATTAAACACGCCAGCGAAAATCGTATAAGAATATTGGCGAACCATTCAGAGATGGCGAATTCATTTCAGCCACTCTCTACATCAGCGGTCGGCAACCTTTTAGCAGCCAAGGGCCACATAGTAGGTAACGAAATTGACGCGGGCCGCACTTGAATAATTTGTGACTTAATATGATTCTGAAAATAACGATCTTTACATACAAAATAACCAGGGAGGCTCGCGGGCCGCAAGTGAGGGGTTAGCGGGCCACATGCGGCCCGCGGGCCGCGGGTTGCCGACCGCTGCTCTACATCTTCATACAAAAAAATGAAACACGCAAAAAATCTTCAATAAATATACCTCTCTATTTTTTAACCATGAGAGGCAGTCACTGATAATAAAACGACATTCATTTAGGGTTTTATAAATGCACAGGATGGAAAGTTTAATCGGACCCAACCGATAGGCAGTTTATTGAAATACCTGATGGTATCGAAAGCGACCTTGTACAATCTTTGCTAATTAATCGAAAATCAAATACATTTGCCATATTTGTAGTAGGAAAATAAATATGTGCATTATCTAATCCTCTTGGTAACACTACTACCCCCGTCGTGGCGAATAAAATAATCGGGATGAGGTCGCAAATAATCGCACAACGCTGAAACGTTTGGGATGTTGTTAGAATATATATTAGTAGTTTAAACTCGATTTTGCAGTTTCGAAAAAGTTGTGCTAAATGTATGGTGCTCGAAAAACACCGAAATTTTCGGTCATTTTTCAGATTTTGGTCTGTACCTTCTAAAAATCGGATTTTTGGATAAACTTGTCTGTGACACTATTAAAGTAGATAAAATTCCCTACAATATGTATGAGTGTAACATCAACTCTGCATGTTTAGAAAATGTTGAGGTATAGCGCTTCAAAAAAATTGCAAATTTTCCTAAAAAGTTCGAAATTGCACATTTCAGCTACATCTCAAGCTGAATACCAGCTGAAATACTGATCTTACAATGACAATTAGATTTATGAAGTTATAGAGCAATTATTGATGTTTATTTTAAGTATAATTTGAACCCTGTACTAGCGATAATTCTCTTGTTATCGGAAAAAAACCAAATCATTAGAGAACTCAGATTTCTCAGGAAAGAGTGCTCCTAAAGCAAATTGTTAGTATATTGCGCAGTTATTCATAGGAAGTTTTAAAAATGACTTTATATTTCTGAACATCATTCATTTTAAAGTCCTGAGGGGCCATGATGATCGCGTACATCGCACATTATGTAAATGATAAAAGCATCGTTACATTTACATACGTGCGTAAATTCGAGAGTGTTGAATACTTTATTATTTGTTTATGTGCAACCATCATAGGTCCGCTAAATTAGTTTTACATACAAATTGTATGATCTTGGTTATAAATTGTGAAAATCAGCGTGAACAGGACACCATGTAAATTCGTATTTATTGCAATAAGTTACAACTTAGAAGTTAGTATGTAGTTCCTACTGTAACATTCCATGAAAACATATAGGTATAGGGCGTTTTCAATGCTCAGTGAGATCTGCTACTTTTGATTACAATTTGTGGCTGTTATACTTATATAAATGTATTAGGTGTAGAGTCATTTTTCAAAAAAAATGTACACAATTAAGGGATTTAATTAAAACAAATCTTAATTTATTCCTCTGGGTTACGAAATTTACCGATATATTTTGTATGCCTAACTTTCGTAACACAGAGGAAGCGATCGTGATTTTGTTTTTATTAGGCTCTTATCTATGTACATTTTTTTTGAAAATGACTAATATAGATATTTGTTCCTCACAAATAGTAGGTACGACAGAAAAAAAATCGAGTCAACAGGCGAATTGTGTCAGTTTCAGAACGGACTCTAATTGCCGTAAGCAAATATGGCCGACTGTTTTTGGCATTATTCGAATTATTTTACATCTTTATACCTACCCTTATTTCTCCATTATACGAATTTTGCGGATATAAGTTGTCGATTCGAAACTTTCGAAAGTGTTTTTTTTTACGCTCTATTTTTTGAGACGCTTTTCGTTTACGGTTACCCTGGACCCCGGCTAAATTATTAATATAGAATTTATTTATAAATAGACATATATTAAAATATAAACGCCAAATTGTATCATTATATACATTGGTACACTTTAATACTTTTATTTTAGTATAAAACCTGTTCTGTTTTTGCACTCATGTTATGATGTTGTATCTAGGTAGGTATAATAATCATTGAAAGTGCTACTAAACCCTTTACCCGACTACCTGACTTTCGAAGGACACTTTCGAATGATTTATTGTTTGCGTTTTTGATGCCTCTTTTAAATTTCATGTTGTTTGATTTTAAGGTAAAAACCGTTACCTACTGCTTTTATATTTTACACCAATGGTTCCCAATCTTTTTCAGCCAGTGGCGCACTTACAAGTTTAGTACTTCGTCACCGCGCCCTACCCTAGTTCGCTCAAAATAGGTATTGTTGCTTTATAGGTACACGCGAATATTTGTGGTTTTAGATAATGATAGAGAATCGACTCACGGCGCCCCTCTTTACTATCTACGGCGCACCAGGGCGCCGCCACTCTTTGGGAACCCCTGTTTTACACAGTACATAATTTAAATTTGTTTCATGTCCTTACTAAAATCAGAAACATTTATCTCCTTCAACAACTCGAATCCCGGAATCCCGGGGCATGTCCATAGAAGTCACTGACCCTTTGTTGCACTGTCGGTATCGATCACTGTTGATATCGATCACTGTTGATATGTATGTAGATAAAAGCTTTATCGAACTGGAAACTTCAAAGTCCTGACTTGGGGCATAGTCATGAAACGGGGCAAGGGTGTGAACATCATACGCGAAAAGTATGCTTAGTTATGGCCTAGACTCTAGAACCGTCGTAGGTACATGTTGATTGTTGATAGAGTAATATCGCATAGCTCTTGGAAGGAGAACCGATATCGACTAAACGTGGTTTATTACGCATTGTTAACAGTTACATGACACGGTATTAGGCAAGAGTGAGTGCGTGCATCATGCACAGTGTGGAGCACAATTTGGCATACACAGACGCAGCACATCTGTCCCAAATCTAATAATTAACTTGCCTAATATTAAAAGCACAAATCGAATTATTTGCTGACGGTGTTTAGATATAATAAAGAATACACTGGTGATTAAATAAATATATATTGTATTCTTGTCATCAATCGACATTTAACATTGACTAGGTACTAAGGTTCGCTCATTTGGTCACATATTTATGCACGTCACGTCAATATTGCAAATAGGTTTGACGTGGTGAAATAATCAATATTTGTATACCTGCCCGTTTTCTCTTGTCTGATAACACCGATGTCAAAGACCGAAGGGCCAAGGAAATTAAATGTGTACTTAAGTATGTAAACATTTCCAACATAACCAACGCTTAGGTCGGTGATCCTATACTGAAGTTTAGAAATTATTGCGTGAAAGTGCAGCGGTAATAAGCGAGCGATTTCCCGGACGAGCACGTATTAGGCAGGTAGTGGTAGGTAGGTGTATTAGATAGGAATGCGCGTTACGAATAATGATAACTTACCTATAACGAAGCGCAAGCTATTGGGTACTGCTTTCTTAATTTTAATTTAAAAACCCGTAATGTAAGAACTGATTATGACTGTTATTTCTCGCATATATGTACTATTCTTAGATTTAAACACATAGGTAGGTACAGGTCGATTCACAAGAGGTGGCGCGGATTTAGTATAAAATAAGTACCCTTTGCATATAAAATCCGCGCCAGCTCTTATGAATAAACCTGTACCTACGCCCTTTTCAGGCACCCTATTCTCGTAGCCAAATTCACACTTGAGCTCTAGTCAGTGCTATTTACCTACGTAAATTTTCAGACATTTCTCCAAGAGTTCAAACGAGGTAGTTACAACACTGGTTACAAATGAAGCGAATGCAAAAGGAGACTGGGCACTAGGTGATAACTTGAAAGTATCGCGAAAATGTGAACAGATTGGACAAATAGGTCGTAAGTTTCAGGACAATTCCAATGCCTTTTGTTAGATATGCGGTATGCATTCCATCCGTGTATAGGTCTACTCAGACATCATAAAACAGCGTCTGCAGTCAGCGAGAATATCGTTAATTTAGGCACCCGCTTAGCGGCGTCGTCGTCGTTTGGGACAGGTGCCTTAGATGAGTAAAAGGTATTTTCTTCGAATTCAGGTCGAGTCAAGTGGCTAGTACGAAACCAGTTTGATATAGGTTCCTACGTAATTAATATCAACGTTGCTCAATTTCTTGGTCCAAACTTCATATTGAAGTATTAAACTATCTTGTAAAATTACAACTGAATATGTGTAAACAAGCATTATTCCTAAAAAAATATAATTAACTAACAAAGTATTGTAGCTCAGTAACCCAAAAAGGATCTTGGCTTCCGAAACGAGCTACTTAACCTATATCCAGCGCAGTTTCTTTCCAGTCCTCGGCTTAAAGCTTACGCAGATCCGCCTCGACCACGTTTCCCCAGCGATATCTAGGATCACCTAGGTCGATCGACGGTCGGTTGGTTTTAGCTCCGGCCTATGGCCTTTGACAAATGTCACAAAGGTCCTCCTGCTGATTGACAATTTATGGAGACTCATATTATTACAATAACGTCAACGTCATCAATAAACAATGAAGGATATCTGGGGGCACGGCAGTGCCCCCGCCAAGTCGAGTAAAACAAAGGCACGGCCGTACCATCCTTTTCTCGAAGCCATTCAGGCCATTTTCAGCCTCCCGTAATTTTGTACTGGCTAAAGCTAGAATCCTGAAATTTCAGGAATATATAGAGCACAAAGACTTATATATATTCTCAATATCATTCAATTTGAACGTGTAGTTTAAGAACTGTTGCATGTCAAAGTTCCTTAGTTTTGTCACTGACTCACTGATCATCATAATTCTAAGGTACTTTTAGCAGACCTACAAGCTCCACATTTTAAACATAGTTAGTTTTTAGCCTATCAGGTCCTAAACCCTATTATTTAACCGTGGAAGAACACATTTTATAGGCCTAATAATAGACAAGTCGGTGGAAATCGAGTTCTGTTGATACCCCCGCGGTACTGACTTGGTTTAACTTTACATCTCAAAACTTTTTTGTTGTAGGAGAACTGCGTTGCGAGACTTGCATTTTTTTACATGTAATGTTTTTGATGGGATGTATTTATTACAATATAGCATTAATTTTCCGCTCACGGTTAATTTCACAATTTTGAGAACTGAATTTACGTAAAGTATTTTGGAGCCTTTCAGAAGATCTAGAAAGTGCATTAAGGTGATTTATTTTACATTGATCCTTATTTAGGATAACAACGTAAAATAAATATGTATTCACATTGGAAAAAATGCTACTTAATTTATATTTTTACCATAGTTTTCGTTCTGCCCAAATAGTCCTTCAGTAAGTAATGGGCTAGACGACTAAAAAAACTGTTTAGTCCGTCAGTTAGATTATTAAAAAATGTTGTACACGTATTTTTTCTTTTGTTTGACCAACAAAAAGTGACGAGGATAGAGTGCTTAGAAGTTTCGAGTGACGTCACTCCTTAGTACAATTTTCACCTAGGAGTGACGTCACAAGCCCCCACTCCAGAAGTTTGATGATCTATAACTTTGTCGATTCTTAATATTTTGATAAACCAAAAAATACGTTTCCCATATTTTTCCATGATCTAACTGACGGACTATATAGAATTATATAGTTTTAACCCAGTCGTCATCCCTATTCAAATGTTAGGTAACTTGGTTAGTTTTATGTGTAGTTTATTTTCTAGCATGAACATCTCACCGTCTTTTAGTCTTATGATATGAGTTTCATATGGTAGTTCACGTTGTCATTTAAAAATTCAAAGAAAACTTTCAGATACGGGTATTACATTGTACCTACGCATGAAGTGAAAATTATGATATTCGAGTTTGTTTGATTGACTTTTTTTAAGAATTCTTGGATATAATAGAGTAGCATTAAGGTGTATCAAACATTGCATCGAATTGAATGCTTGCGCAAACGTTACTGGATGCTATCTAAGTACATACCTATGACTCAGAACACGGCACGGTGCACGTCTGTGAGGATATAGAATTCCTATCATGCTTCTTTTTAAGCTCGTCGTGGCCACAAGAAGGACTAATGAATGCGTGCGTGCATTGATAATGCTCCTGCCAGTGCCAGTACGTGGACATATTGTTTAAAGCGGTTTAATGGCATTCATGGTTATTTTATTCAATTGCGCTTTATCCAGTTACTAATAGTCTTGATGTAATTGTACCACGGCAATTTATTGTAGATACTGACACAGTTATGGTTGCTATAAATATATGGACACTGAGCGCTAACTATTCGTACGTTGTAAAGCTGTATGTGAATACTTGAATGTGTTGTTTATTTAGCTCGCTCCAGAGGGAGGGTGTAGGACGTACGGTATCCGGGCCGTTGCCCTTTTGTATTAACCTTGTACGTCGCCATCAACATCGCTACAATAAAACTAATGATACCAACGCGGTGCCCCTATCAAAGCGACGCTCTCTCCAACTGTCCCTCATTCCTTGTTTAATTAGTACTTAGTGCAATGAATCTTAATAGATGCTATCGAAATACGTACACCTTCAATTGTACATAAATATGAATATGATAGATGATTAACCGAGAATACATTTATTCATATTAATACTTTTCTTACATTTTTTCCAAGTTCCGCTTCAGCTTATCCTTTAGCTCATTATTTGATAATGACACGAAGATAACACTGCCTTCCTCAGACTAAAAGGCCGCTAATTTGTATGAACTTCCATACTAATTAGCGGCCTTTTAGTTTGAGGGCGGCAGAACATTACATTATTCAGCTTCATTTCAAAAGTAGGCCTGGCACTTATTCATTATCCATAAAGATATCGCGATCGTAAAATGGTGGCTATGGTATCGGTTTGGTTATAAAAAGTAAAAAAAAACTAAGAAAGTCTACCCAGTTGACCTTGTTTCTGGCTGTACGGACAAACCTGTCTCCTACACAGGCACCTAGATATTATGACAATAACGGCAGCTGCATCCGCGCCACACCTATTAAAGCAAATCAATTCTGTGAAACAACGTTTTAAGTTGACTTTACGCTATATACAGTTATAAGCAACCACAAATCCTTAACCTTAAAAAAATCTATTTTTATACTGCCTAATTTTCCGTTAGATCCTAATTTGCACGGTTACTACACTTTAAGTATTACACACATCTGTAGGCTTATGATGCTACGCTTTGTCGCGTGATAAATAAATGATAAAGCATCCGTCACGTTCTGACAAAATGTGTATGAGTGTGACGGATGCTTTATCTTTTATTTATCGCGCGACAAAGCGTAGCATCAAAAGCTTACGGAGACGTTTGTGTTACGCTTGTACTGGGAAAGCACAAGGAAGTTAAAATAAACGTATTTACTGCTAGTAGGTACCCGCCTTAATGAGCATGTTGATGGACGTCAAATTTAGATGGCGTTTAGTTAAAGCTATCCACTTTTACCAATTTACGAGTATGTATAACTGAAGTCGTTTTCCCTTTACTATCTTGATGTGATCTTAATTTTTCAAATGTGCAATAGACGAGTGAAATAGGTGAATTGTGTGTGAGATAAAATGTCCCCTCACTGGTCTGAGGCCCAGCGCTACGGTCGACGACCCAATTCCAGTGGGCGACGGCTTAATAGACGCACGCAATCATTAATCTTTAAGATAGCAGTTACGGAGTAATTTTACTTGCCTCAGTAGATTCGTAATTTGAACCGTTCCTATTAACTACGCACTTATGATTTTATGTACTTATTTCCTCTTGATGACCACATGGAGCAGCGGTTGGGATAAAATATAATAATAAGTGTCAGCATGTCATGTGGTCAGCATCCGCGTCATTCGTGCGGGCGTGACTCAATTTTCGGAAAATATGTTATTGTAAATAAAAGGAAGGAATACAAGTAGGTACTCATTTATATATAAGCTGAAGATGAGGTTCCTTCTCTAACATACCTATTTCCCGATTTATTAAAAACTGGAAAATTTGTCTGTAGGTATGTAACTTAACCTATTAGACAAAATAGGCACATAGGTTCACCATATAATTCCAAAGAGTAATTTTGCTGAAAGCGTAATTTTACTGAAACTTACCATCCCAAATTTCATGACGCGCCGAAACTGTTTACTTTTTGACACAGATTTGTCGGGTATCTGAAACAAAACTATTCATTTGTCGTATTAGTATTCCGTGTGTAGTGTCCCTAAATCAATTGTTACCTGTAGGATAAAGAAAGTAAAAACAACTAGGAATAAGTCTTGGAGTTATGTTATTGTTGAATTTTAAACTTCTTTTCATCACACTTGCTCGAAAATGGTGTCATTACACGTAGGTTCTGCGGGCCGTAAATGGCCTATTACGCCCTGATTTTCTTTTTAAATTTGAAACGTTTCTGTTTTACTCTTGTTTGTCATGTTCAAAGGAAACGCCAACTTACTTTTTTAACTTTAATCACTGAAATATTTATTTAAAGATAACTGTAATTGCAAATACATATAAACACATATTTCGGTAACATTAATTAAATATTTAAATAATGTATTTCTTTATTTTGCAAATATAAAATCAACTAAAATGGCCGTTACCGTTATGGTTTCCGAACGTGACTTGACATTCGCATTGTCTATGGACATATGTGACAAATGTCACTGTCTGTTTTAATATTTTCTTGTCACACTGGGTCGAAAAGTAAGGTTATTTCCTTTTCCTTCCTTACCGCCCTAGATACACAATGTACTATTCTATTACATCGCACGTAGGGTAGGATACTAAGCGATGCTTGATGTCTTGGCTTGGGTAACATAAACACGTCTGAAGCACTTTATCAACAATGACCTCATGTATATCATTTGAGTTTAATTGTGGTATCTCGTTAATAATAAGAACCCAGGACTTCAGCAGTCTTAGGACACTCGGGCTAACATTGGACAAGGAAAATACCGTCTGATTTCAGAAATGCTGCTGTCTACACCAGCGGTCGGCTACCTTTTAGCAGCCATGGGCCACATAGTAGCTAACGCAATTGACGCGGGCCGCACTTTGTTAATTTTAATTTGTGATTTTATACGATTCTGAATATAACAACCTTTACATACAAAATAGCCAGGGAGGCTCGCGGGCCGCAAGTGAGCTGTTCGCGGGCCTTATGCGGCCCGCGGGCCGCGGGTTGCCGACCGCTGGTCTACACGGCGCCAATTTTAGTATATCGGACTATCAACCAGTCTCAGTCATTCTCAACTACCTACATTAGTTTTTTGTAAAACGCTTGTCTACTGTTAGTTGAGTGATCTTGGCGCGTAAGGTAAGATGTTATGACTTTCGAAGCTTCCTTTAGGTTACCTTTAGAAACTTGGTGTGTTAGAAATAAACGCATAAAAGCGCGTATTGCAGCTTCGACATACTTTCGTACGGTACTCGTATACAAGTCAGTTGAACGCGAAGAAAGTCCACTTGCGGTGAGAGCGGCAAATAGAAAACGGGTATTTCTGTTCCGTAATTAAGTGATTTACGGATACAGTGTACTGTGTCCAAGGACCATTTAACACTTGTCAAAACAGCATTATGGTACCACAATTCAAAGTAATCATTTTACATGTAAAAAGATGCAAGTCTCGCAACGCAGTTCTTCTACAACAAAAATAGTGTTGGGATTAGGGCATGCAATA
Source organism: Eudemis profundana (assembly GCA_947034925.1). NCBI lineage: Eukaryota > Metazoa > Arthropoda > Insecta > Lepidoptera > Tortricidae > Eudemis > Eudemis profundana. The sequence continues at coordinate 39,113,078 of OX344794.1, forward strand.
CCGGTTTTACTTGTATGGGCCAAATATCGAAAAACCGGTTATTCGGTATTTGGCCCATACAAGTAAAACCGGGATTGCATGCCCTAGTTGGGATGTAATGTTAAACCAAGTCAGTACCTTGTTTCCACAGAAGCCGATTTCCACCTACTTGCCTATTATTTACCCGTGGACTAGAGATGTGCCGTTCCCGGGAATATTCCCCATACAGGTGGGGAATATGCCCGGGAACGGCACATCTTTACTGGAGGCTACCAATCCTCTTAACTAGATAGTATTTGAAAATACTGATTTCATGATTAATGCACAAAATGCTCGTCTAAAGAAGGTACGCTTTTGTTACGCACTAGTTCCTTTGAGTTATACTGCTGCTGCCAATAATTGGGGGGGGGGGGGGGGGGTCAATTTATTATCAAGCTATGGGCTTGGTTTTGGTAAGTAGTAATGACATAGAGAATTAATCAGGTTAATAGTATAATATGTCAAAGAAAACCGGGCAAGCGTTATCGGTGTGAATTATAGTCTGCCGTGATAGAAAGTCCTTCGGGAGAGGTGGGCTGACTGGGCCAATCTATATCCAGGTAGTCCGGCTATTTGTCACGAGACTAGTCGCCGCCTACCTTTGTTTTATGGCCGAATCTAATCCATTTCATCCGTAACACGACATTGGCACGACAGTTACCGAAAATGTAATTAAAAATTGCGGGTCGCTTTTTCCCACTTGTATAGATAATTCCACGGGAGAAAATGGTTGTTTAAGGATATTGGTTGTTACGTACCGTACAGTAGTAGTACATTCCTTGCCTTTGTTGGTAGTAAATTATCGGAAGAAAGCCAGTATTTTGCTGAGGTAGGACCGTTTATTGGCAGCGTACTTTGTTTATGTTTTCCTATTTCTTTATTACTGATTCCTTTTTTTTCGTGAATAATTTCTTTTTAACCCCCGACGCAAAATGGGGTGTTATAAGTTTGACGCCAATGTCAGTCTGTGTGTCGGTCTGTCTGTCTGTCGGTATGTCTGCCTGTGGAATCGTAGCTCTCGAACGGATGAACCGATATTAAAGCGTTTTTTTTTTACGTGAAAGGTTCCCTTGTCCTTGGCTATATTTGGTAAAAAGGTCAATGTTCTTAGCTATGTTTGGTCAAAATCGATCCAGCTGTTTGAAAAGTATCTGGACTTTTCCAAAATGATGTAAGGCATTTCGGGCATAAAATGGAATTTTAGTACAAAAATAATATTAAAAAAGCATGAAATACTTAAAATAAAAATTTTAAAAATCCCCGATTGGCATTTTATTTTTTAAGATAAGTTGTTGTCGGGGGACCTCGGGGTATTACATGCAGTACTAAAACAGAAGGTCCCTTTGGCCAATATAATTGGACTACGCTAAGTTCGCAGAGGTCGAAAAAAGGTTTTAAAAAAAATTATATACTTATGTATATGGCAACATGGGGAAACTACAACAAGAGGAATTTTTAATCTTGGTACTTGGAAATAATTCTTCCCGTTATTACAAAATGTGGATACCTTCATACCTACTGAAATAAATATTCAGGACAGTCTTGCACAAATCGATCTAGTTCTAACCAAACTAAGTGATTTGTTCCAGGTTCTTGGATAATTTGTATGTATTTAAGTATCATATTTAAATATGTACTTGTACATGTGTACAAGCATTGCTTGAAGAAACTAAGGTTGTGTTGTAACTCATACTGTTTTTTAAATATTCATAATCTTAATTTAATCACCCACCAGGATAAATGAGCTGTCATAATTCCAACATTGTCATAGTTGACATTAACTTTTGACTGACTCAAAAGTATCTTTTAAAATGGTAATCAATTCAATATTAATTTATTGTGTATGAAAGGTAATTTTTTTTTCGAATTTATCAAAAAGCGATATACCAGACCAGGTAGCTTCTGTTGGCGTAGAAAGCAACGTGTCGAATTTAACGGAAATTTAAAAAAAAAACACGGTGTATACTTATTAAACGGAAAGATATTTCTAGAGTTAAGACTAATTAATTCTCTTTCTTGTGATGTTGCCTTTTTTTGACCTCTGTAAACTTAGTGTAGTCGCACTCTAGATAGGTAAGTACATATTATTTTTTACTCTTTAGTTTTTTTAGGTGTTTTAAATTTAAGTTTTATTAAATTCGTAATTATTTTCGAAGCTTTTCCAAATTCCCACACATCTGTGTACAAACAATGAAACCGGCAATTTGCAAATGACATTTATAATGAGAACCATAGCCTGGGCTGGTGTTCACTGCCATTTCTTTATTATAAATCTATGTAAGTATATTGAAATAGTCGAAGTATGTATTCCACGTCAGCCTGACTGCGATCTGATGCTATATCGAAGCGTTCCAATAACTCACTGTAGTTGGTCCAGTGATCGTTTTCCCTTTTTGTAAGAAATCCATAAAATGACTCCCTTAGAATCCCAAAAAATCATGCCCATGACTTTTCCGGCTGATGGGACCGTTTTCGCCTTCTTCGGGGCAGATTCGTTAGAAAAAATCCATTGTTTAGTCTGCCGCTTGGTTTTTAGTGTATAATAATGGATCCAGGTTTCATCAGCGGTAACGACACGACGGAAAAACTCCTGCGGATTTCGCTCAAACAAGCCCAAAGAATCCTTCGATAATGACAGCCGTAACCGCTTATTTTCATCCGTGAGCAATCGCGGCACCCATCGGGCGGACACTTTTTTCATGAGTAATTTGTCGTGTATTATATTAATTGCTGTTCCATATGACACCCCTACAGCATCTGCTGATTCGCGCACTTTGGTACGTCGATCGGTGAGCATCATGTTCTTTACCTTTTCTAAGACTTCTTCGGTAATCACGTTTGTCGGCGGTCCTCGTCGAAAACTGATGTACGACCTCGTTTAAATTCATTAAACCAATATCTCACGGTTGTCATAGATGGGGAAAGACTTCCGTAAACAGCATCTAACTTGAACTTTTATTTGTTCATATATTATGTTAAAAATATATCATTCTATTTAGCCCGTCAGTTAGATTATGGAAAAATATTGGACACGTATTTTTTGGTTTATCAAATTATTCAAAATCGACAAAGATAACCAAACTTCCGGACTGGGGGATTGTGACGTCATTCCTAGGTGAAAATTCTACCAAAGAGTGACGCCACTCGATACTTCTAAGCACTGTATCCTCGTAATTTTTAAGAAAAAATACGTGTACAATTTTTTATTAATGACTGACTAAACAGTTTTTTTTAGCCGTCTAGCTTATTACCGTTATGCATTAAAAGGTTAATTTTTTTAACAAATTGGGTAACCAAACGTGAGCATGCTTACTTAATATGAAGCTTGTATGTTTGTTCGCACGTACGTGTGCAATTGATATTTATATCACAACGGTAATGAAGCAATGATGTTGTATGATAATATTTGCGAATAGCAATCAGCAGCAGTAGAATGTAATCGATTTCGCTGACTTGAATGGGTATCGGCAGCACTTATTATTCCAGTAGGGTGCCGGGTTTTGTGCGACGTATTTGGTGGTGGAATGCGACCAGCTCGCGTCAGCCCTCGAAACTTAAACCAGGGACTAGACCGGCCAAATGAAGCTTAATAATAAAATCGTCCATAAGATATGAAGGACGTCGATCCCCTCAAAACGGACTCTTTAAGACGTTTGCAGAATTATGTTTAAAACCCTTTGTTACAGTGGCAAATTCACCAAGTATGTACATACTTGGTGAATTACTATTACTAGCTTTCCCATAAAATATTGAAGTTTTGTTACTGTTTTATGTAAAATGACAGAGAATAAGTATCTTCTTTCTGAACGAACGAATTCAAAAAAGAAAATTACGCCTAAATTTGTCTCCCATAAAATCTGCCGCCCTATAGGCCCTACATCACGCTAGTAAATTAAATACGCTGCTGCTTTGATATGAGTGTTATTATGTTGTAATGTAATCATAACATCCTCTCATAGTTGTGTTAGTAGTAAGCAGTAGCGTGGCGTCAAATACATTCTTAGTAAAGCCGGAGCGGAGTTAGATGACTTTTCTTCAGGAATAGTAGGTATATGCTTTAAAATAGGCAACAATTCAATTCAATTCAATTCAATCATTTATTGGTAAAATATAACCAACCCGGTGGGAATCGGGCTATATGGACGCCACGCCACTGGCAGTAAGTAACCTCTGCAACTGTCACTTCGCGTACCTACCCACTGTATTCGTATTCTGTACCCAGTCCGTGCTATTAACTTATAATATGTATAGCTCTTGCACCGTTAAAGCCTCCTAAATAGGCGGCGTTGCTAGTCTAATTTGGATTGCCAGTTGACCCACTAAAGCGTCGCCATACCTTACACTTACTGTTTACATGTATATCTTACACTTACTGTTTACAAATGAATTAATCGAATTTACTTGTAAGCATTGATATTATAAGGTCTAATATAGTAATAACGTCTGGTATAGTTATTGTAATTACAAACCACATTCCACACTACTGGGATACTAAGTGGCCTAACAGAAGGCTATTTTTGTGATCTTAATGTTCTTTGAAGGCGACCAAACGACAAGTGTTGAACACATTTTGTAAATCATGCCCATGCCCAACCATTCAACCGCTCAGTTACGGTCACGTTAAATAGTCCACTGTTTTAACTGATATAGATAATATCTTTTTATTAGATTGAATAAATTCAGTTTGGTATCATTAATCGCAACGTCAGAAAGGTAGTGGTAATGACTACTACCTCTGATGTTGGTATTACTGAGGAATCGACGAAGGAGACTCCTCAAACAGACATGGCATGATTTTAGCTAAAGGAAAGGTTATAAAAAATTTAATAACACACATTGAATGATTTAATCACAGTAAGTCACAAAACTTGATTACTATTACATGGATTCCGTACCAAAATGTTAAAAAAGGAACCCTTATCATATGGTGCGACTCTGTCCGTCTGTCACAGCCAGATATCTCAAGAACTACTGCTGCTATCGATTTGAAATTTAAAATATGTAGTATTAAAAATCGCTAACATAAAAAAAAATCTTGTACCTCTTTTTAAGGTTCCGGACCAAAATGGTAAACAACGAACCCTTATGGTGCGACTTTGTCTGTCTGTCCGTCTATCACAGCCTGATATCTCAGAAACTACTGCTGCTATCGATTTGAAATTTGGAATAGTATTAAAAGTAAATAACCTGAGCCTATTGGATGTAAAAAAAGTCTTGTAACTTTTTTACTTTTTTTTAAAGGGGTCTTTGAAAATTAAAAGTAGGGCTATTAAATCGAGTGGGGTATCAAATGAAAGGCCTTGATTTGTAGATTAAAACACCGTTTTTGTTTTTTTTTCTTAAATAAGTAGTTTTTGATTTATGACGAAAATGGTTAAAAAAATACCATTCCCACCCTATTATCTTCGAAGTTACCGAACAGAAAAATCTGTAATAATTACCAATTATTAATGTCATCCTAAATATTACATGAAAAATATAACGGTTTTCCTAACTTGCACCGTATTTTAGAAATTTGCAAAAATCGTAACACATACTTATTTGCTTACTAAACTAAGCGCCATACAGTTCTTCTTGAACTATTACTTACGATTTTGTACTGAACCCTCAGTGCGCGAGTCCGACTCGCACTTGTCAGGTTTTGTCTTAGTTGAGATGTTGCCTTGTCAGCGAGTCCTAGGGTTTTAGTGATCATACCACGGGATCATACCCAGGGTAAACTAAACACTCTTATGCGGGGATACCTATGTAACGCTACTTACATGGTATTGATATGTAAATTAGTATTAGGTATTTTATATTATTAAAATAAAGTAAACTATAGTACATTACACAACTAGGGTGGTAAAACAAAGAAAGGCCGAGATCGCAGATGTTTGCGGCCCGAGCTGCAAGCGAGGGACGTAATTATGCGATCGAGGGCTTTCTTTATTACCTCCCGTGTTGTGTACATCATTTTATGTCTACACTTGGCCATAAAGCGGCTTTTTTCGTATGCGTAGCGTGCGGAAAAAGCCACTTTATGGCCAGGTGTGGCATAAAAGTAATAATGGGTACGCCGAGAATTTGTCAATTATCAACGTCTGGTCATCGTTTCATCCACTATTTAAGGGAGTGTATTCTGAGAAAAATGGTAACGTCGCACTTTTTGTAATTTTTCTTCATTATTATGAGAAATAAGAATTTTTTGTTCTTATCATAAATTACCTACATTGAAGCCGCCGTGCCCAAAATACCGCGTTCCTTAATACCAAATTTTTCAATATACCAGATTCCCAATTGACCAGACTCCTATCTTACCACAGTCCCGCTACACTAGATTATAAAATCGTAGTTTACTCGAGAAGCGAAATAATTTTGTAGAATGTATTATTTTAGAAGTGTACGGGAATTCTGATAAATCGAGAATCTGGTATTTGAAAAATCCGGTATTCTAAGAACGCGGTATTTGGGGCACAAGGGATTTAAGCCAACTATTTTTGTTGCTTAATACAGGGCTTTTTCTGTTCCATTTTCTAGTTAAGTATATGACTACAACATATTATGACAGACAATACCGGCCTTAACTAAAGGGCCGATACAGACGGACTGCAACCCAACTGCAACTCCCTACGATTTGTATGGGAACTGCATCACAACTGCGCAGTCGGCGTGCAGTTGTGATGCAGTTCCCATACAGATCGTAAGGAGTTGCAGTTGGGTTGCAGTCCGTCTGTATCGGCCCTAAATTATATCCAGGGTACACGGAAAGAACATCTCTCCTACAACCTAAGTAACATTTTGAGTTATAGGGGATTGAAAGTTAGTCATCGGGAACAATTACTATGGTAACCATCTCTTTAAAAGTGAAAAGAAAATATATATTAATTTAAGATATTCACCTATAATGAAGTAGTAAGTTATAGTTCATTGCGAGTTCTATTTTTTGAGATTAAAATCTCATTTTCAAAAAAAGGTGACTAGACGTTCTTTCGGTGTACATCGATTAATCTACAACCCTACAATTTAGTGTGCCAAATAAGCCTATTTTTTACTTCAAAATCCGTGATACTGCTATGAACTGCTTAGTAATTTCTAGCTAAGTATTTTATCCTGTGCAAACAGTTCGTATGTAGGTCTGTGTTCTCTGTATTTGAAGATACCTTCACCAGGTACTGGAAGTAACCGAGCATCTATTCGTGATCATAATTTAACTAAAACAGTTGCCGTCGTAAAAGTAACGCACGCCGAGGAACCGCGTATTGATATGTTGCAATGAGATCGAGAAACCGCAGCCGCGAGTAAGTCAGTGAGCTATGAAATCATGACACGGTATGCCGACTGCACTTTCACGAGTCTCTACACCTCGCCCGCATTAAGCATTGCAGCCTACAACAACAATCAATTGTTCTAAACGATTATAATTATTACGTAACGAATATAACTGCACTTGTTCGAGACCCTATAATCGATTCTGTGAAACCGTGTCTTGTCTGTGGAATGCGTGAGTCACTATATAACAATTTTTATAATATCCATTATGTCGATTTGCATAATCTGTGTTAGTTATGCAAAGTTCGTCTAACTTATTATATTCTGCGTACGTTGGTTTGTTTTGCTTAAAGGTGGATTTAGACCAAACGAATTCTAACACATTCTAACCCCACTCTACCAAATTCTTTGTGTGTACACAAATAATTTGGTAGAGTGGGGTTAGAATGTGTTAGAATTCGTTTGGTCTAAATCCACCTTAAGATGATTCGAGTCAGTCGGTTCTGCATACAAACAAAAAGGATTCGATTCCACGACATCAATCATGATTGAAATGTGTGCTTGACATAGTTTGTCAGCGCGAAAGCACATGAAAATTCTCAAAATAAAAAGGAATTAACGGGCAATCAGCAACACAGAAATATATAGAGATAGAAGGAAATAGTTCGTCCATTTGTATGGGAACCAAGCGTGCAACGTTTTTCGCTTGGCGTTTGACGCCAAAAGTGCAATTTAGTGATTGAAAACATAAATTTACCATTTCATTTGGTGGTATTTGAACAATTAATTATACCATTATTATCAGATGTTCAAATCTGATAATAACATTGACGGCAACTGAAGTTAACGGCGTGCAAAGTAGGTCGCCGCCACTTCTTTTTAGGTACTTACACTTCTTCCTCGATATATTTCTGTGATCAGCAATTTCAAGTCAGCGCCATCTATTAGCATAATTTGAAACCAAAAGTCCTTTATGCAAATCTTAAATCGGCAGATACTTTTAGGTAATTTACCATTCTCATCATCGTGTACTTTAAACCATATAGGTATTTGTTTGATATATCAATCGTATGAGGATGTTTGCTACGCTTCATTACCCACAAATAAATTACCTTCAGTTTTTCCGACCGAAACTAGTTTTTACGGCCGAAACTGAAACCGAATTTCGGCCTCTGTCTTAGTGTCAGCCGAAACCGAAAGCTTAGCTTCCATATAAGGTTATGTTTTCGTGGGGAGAAACAAAATCATAACATTCAGTCTTGATTTTTAAAACACGTACTATTAACCATTCAGTCTCTGATATTTGAAGTAATAAATTATAATAATGATCATATGATCAAATGCAAATTAAAAAAAAAGTGTTTTTGAAATAAAGACTGTTTGTTAGCGCGAAACCGCTCGAATTCAGTTTCGGTCGCGGCCGTAGTTTCGGCCCTATGGCAACCGAAACCGAAACTAAGCCAAAACCCATTTTTTAGCTGAAACTGGCCGAAACCAAAAATTCGGTCGGACTCTACCTACAGAACATTATCAATATCCTTATTAAACTGCTAAATGATCGATATGAATGAGGCTCTTAAGACACGATTCATGGCAAAGGCAACTATGTAGGTAGTATACGCCTGCAGCGATGCCTCGCTAATATGCAATAACATCCTAAAAATATTCACACAATGCTAAGCGATTCTACGAATGCTTGTGTTTAAATAACGGCATTACATTGTGTTCTCTTCTCGCTTTGTGTAATTTAACACACTTTGTACTGAACAGTGACATACATTGTTAGAATCGACTTTGAATTGGTGGCCGTTGCCGCTTCTACGTAGCGAAGTACCTCCGTATCTATTTGGTTAGAGTCTAACACGCCTGGTCTAACTGTTAGACCAGGTAGCGTAGCAGATACAAAATAATGAAGTTACTTTTTTCCGTTGTTAACATGAATATTTTGTTTTTAAAGGTACGAGTACAACACGCAAGGTCGGGAGAAATTCATTTAATACTCCTAATTAACTGTCGATTACTCATCATAGCTATGTATTCTTGGGCATTTTAGGATGATATGATTTCACAAAGGTCATTTATACCTTAAAAATCAACAAAATTATATATTTATTTAACGTTACACAATACAACTGTACTTAGCATAATATGTATTAAAAGTATCATAAAAAAGGCTTAAAGCAATTTTGTTTAGCAAAAAAGTTAAGTAACTTGCGCGAAATTTTTGTATGGAACCTTAACTAGCAGTGGCGTGGCGTCCATAGAACTCGATTCCCATCGGCTTGCCTAATATTAGGCTGTTCAGCACTTTATTCTAGTGCTCTTAAAGAAAATTGAAGCCAAAATTGCTTCGGCTGCCCAAGAATTTCTACAGGTCCCATAAAGTCCCATTTCACGGCAAGTCTACATTTCACATAGAGTGAGTTCAAAACCATGGAAAATTAACTTAATTAATGGACTTCACCACGTCGATCAGTTGATCCATCGATCAGGCGATCAACTTTGAAAGACTAGAAGTCACAGGTCAATTTCCCCAAACAAACTTCCACTCTCCTTTTCATCTCATTGAGGGATGTTTTCCGGGATAAAAACTACTTTATGTCCATCCCTGGGTCTCAAACTATCTCCGGTGCCTTTACTGTTTTTATAATACATATTAAAGTATTTATAGATTTTAAGCAAAGGGTGACATGACATAAACCTTTTTTACATTATTAGATTTAAGATTAAATATTGAGCTTAAGGACACTTCCTTAAACTGCTAGTTTAAGTTAAAATATTTGCATGCTGTCTTAAAACAGCTGGAAAAAGTGGAATAAATATAATCCTTATGTTGCAAATAAACCATATTTGATTACTTGAGAAATGATTGATTCTCCATACAAACTTCCAGCCCCTTTTCCTCCCTTTGATGACTTTCGGGATAAAAACTAACCCACCTAAAAAAGTTTTTCGGCCCAAGTGCAAAAACTCGATACGAGTGGTACTTTTCGTAGCTGTAAATTGTGCGCAAAGTTGTATTTTGCGCACTAGTGCTTTTTTACTTTTCAGCTAATTTTTGAACACTAAGTAACACATTAATTTCCAAATAAGTAAACTACAAAGTAATAATAAATATATTTCTTGCTTTTTCATGTTTAAATTGAATTAAAATCTGTATGTTTCTTCTCAACATATTTTCTTCTGATTTGGCTGAATGGTGACAACCGGTGCCATGTTTTCGTTTCATTGTAATTTTTTCGCAAATGTATTAAAAAACGTCGTTTGATACACGTGCGGAAGTGTCATCATTTCCACTCGTCCCGAGTACCCCCGCCTGGCGGCTTGGGCCAATACACTTCGGAACTCGTGAAAAAATGACATAATTTCGGTACTTGTATCAAAAAGTACTATTTACGATGTATATTTTTTATTTTATTGTTCTTTAGGGTGTAAATAATCGAAATATAACCCATTTTAGGCATTTTTCGACTACTTACAAAAAACGCATGTAACTCGGAAAGTAAAAGCCGAAACATGGGAGTGAGCAACAATAATGAAACAATTGGTAATTTAAGTGAGGTGGATATATGTACAGGGTGGCCAACTTGGAGGTATATAACTTAATTTTGCCGCCATTTTGTTTTGGCGGCAAATATGACACTTATTGCATGAAAATAACTTTCTGTAGATACGACAAATTTGTTATGGAGCGTTTTACAACAACAAGACGGGGCCATGTGCCACACGGCACGAGCACAATAGAAAAATTAAAAAAAGAACGTTTCCCGATCGATTAATTTCAAGAAACGGCCACTAAGATCCCCTGATTTAACAGCTCCTGACTTTTTTCCGTAAGGCTATCTAACTAAACGGATGTGTCTGCTCAATTCAGGTCAATGAAACTTCAACAGTTAAAACAAAATATCCAAGACACAGTCACTGAGATAACGCAGAAAATGTGATGAAAAACGCGATGAAAAGGGTTCACATCTGTATATTGCTAGAGGTGGACATTTGTCTGACATTATCTTCCATATTTATTTGCCGGCCCTAAATACTACGAGTATATATAACAAAAAATACTTTATAATTTTTATATTTCATAGAATAAAATTTCAAAAACAAAGTGTATTCCTGTTATTTGTCCATCCTGTACAAGTATATTCATGTTATTCTGTAAAAAATTCAAGAGGTTACTGAAATAATAAAAATACGGCTCCTATCGTGGTGGTGAAATGGAGATGCTGCCGCGCCCGTCCATGGCTTATTTAAAACTCGTCCAGATTCAGACACGATATTCAATCAAATTGCGTCATCGAGTGGCCAGATAAGTAACGTGAGGGATTTAGTTGAGGGCCGATATATAAGGTGGTGTATTATGTTATGAGTGGGTGCCCCTGCCCAGACGCGCGGGTCGGCGGCCGCGAGGGCTTCGACCCGCGATGTGGAAGCGCCTGCGCGACCCCGCCCGGCCGGCTCCGGCCATCGACCAACCCCGCGCCTCGCCGCGCCCGGGCTCCGTCGCTCCCGGTCCCAGCGAGCTCCCGACGCCCGTCCCGCTACTCCGGCCGCCCTTCGCCGCCTAAAATTGCGTTAGCTTCGCATTTGTATCAGCTACGAGCCTCGTACTAAGTTACCCACTGACTTCGCCTGATGCTCTCATAAGTACATTATTACGATAGGGATATTGAAATGAGATCAATTTCGCACCGACATGAGTGGAATCATATAAAAAGATACGAAAATCGCATTATCAATTTATGTACAGCAGGATTTAGAAAACCAAAATGGGTCAATGGATTCACGGAGAATAAAACTAGGTTCTTAAATCAGACGATTTTATTTAGGTACACGTTATTCAATAAAAAAAAATACGTCACACGTGGACATAAAGTGGCAATAACTGCCCGCTACGCGTGCGGAAAATCTCACTTCATGGCCTGGGGGAGACGTAATAGTACATTGTGTATCGAGGGCGGTAAGTAAGGAGTGTTTGTGACAAGTTCGAGGCGAAGCCGAGGGCTTTAATAACACGAGTTTATAATTCCTTTACCGCCCGTGGCACACACAGCGTTTTTCATCACACTTGTGACGAAATCTAAATAAAAATAACCTTACTAATCCACCCAGTATCAGAAGAAAATTTTAAAACAAAGTGACATTAGTGACATATATCCATAGACAATGCGAATGTCAAGTCACGTTCGGAAACCATAGCGGTAAAGACCTAAAACGGCCATTTTAGTTGATTTTATATTTGCCAAATACTGAAATACACTATTTAAACATTTAATTAATGTTACCGAAATAGGTGTTTACATGTATTTGCAATAACCATACTTTTTAAATAAATATTTCAGTGAGAAAAGTTAAAAAAAGAAGTTGGCGTTTCCTTTGAATATGACAAATAAGAGTTAAACAGAACCAGCGTATTCAAATTAAAAAAAAAGAAACCATACGCGCTAGGGCGTAAATAGGTCGTTTACGACCCGCAGAATCTACGTGTAACAACACCATTTTCGCGCTTGCCTTCGGCTCGGGCGTCAAATACCTGCGATTTGAGACATTCTTTGTTTTACCGCCCTAGATAAGTAATGTATTATTTTCCTATTCGGACTACATATTTCAAACCATTTCCGCATTCAGGTCTCAGACAACCGTTATTCAAAATAATTGATGTAAAGTACAATCGAACACACCGTTAATTGTACATTTGTAAACGAATGCGAACTTTATTGCAACGTGTTAAAGTCTATCAGTGGTTAATGGTTTCGTTTGTACAGCCTGATCGAAAATATATGAGGTTTGTCCGCGACCTGATCACCTGAGTGATCAGGTTAGGTGATCCTAGTGGATATCGCGGGTTTGTCAGATTGGAGCTGTTAAGGGCAATATTATGCAAAGTTTTAATATTCATACATACCAGCGAAATAGTTTTAAAATAAATACTGCACTGTTAAACAAAAATAAAAGATAAGTATTATTCTTTACAGATATTGAAAGGTTAATGGCGAAAATATGTTTAATTTAGCAATTAATATGTTGGCTTCACTGAGCAGTGAACATCATGTAATACATATGTGGTGTAGGTGACTTTGACACTGTCAGTAATCGGAATCATATAATTTGTATTGACCGTGTAAAAAAATGTGCTAATGAAATTTCGCATAATTGCCGAACCTCATATATTTTTGGTCCGGGTTTACTGTTGACTACTGATTTGACAGCTAGACCGGACATACATACCTATAGCACTTCTTTAAACTTATTTTAAGCCTATCACCGCTTGATAATGTTTCGAACTTAACTTTTATCATTTTGATACGTTATCAGCGGGGCTCGAAATTAAAATGTATCGTGCCGTCCCTCTTGCTCTACTTGAAACCAATATTGGACAGGGCGGGACATTACGACACGAACTTAAAATTTGAAACTTTGTGATACTAGAAAGCTCTATAAGCTATCGAATACAATTATTTTCACAGTTGTTGAAAGGTGAAGACCAGATAAATTTCGAATAATAAAGAAACCTAACCCTAAAAATACCCATTTCACAACAAAAATTTAAATTGCATATCTAATTCGAAATTCTGCTCATTTATTTTATGTTGTGCAAATCAGTTAAATAATTTAATGGGGAATCTAGGAATCTAAAGTCGCCATTACCTATCTCATTTGTTATTAAGTAGGTAGGTATTTGATTTGTAGCAATTTTTTGCCGGTCTCGACACACATTACATTATTACTAACTTCTCTGCGAAGGCGAAAAAACTATGCTAAAACGATTTTAATATGCACTAAATACAGCCTAGTTAAATATTAACATTTGTGTATCGATTTTCTTGTTCATTAGTTAGGTGCGAATAAATTTCTGTGAGCGTTATACCTCGGTACGTCTGCGCAGGTCAGATTTTTTTATCCGACTCTATCGTCAATAGAAATAGACAAACAAGCTACATTAAGAATAGTCTTAATGTTGATTGTTTGTTTGTATGTACATTTCTATTCATAAATGCTTATCATTAAAAAGAACATTTAACTAAGTATTGGAAATTTTGTTGATAAACTTTCGTTATAAAGCTCGCTAGTATACCGGATCTTGTTTCTATGCCGCTGTCACAGTTTATTGGGCATTGGTGTAACTAAAGTATTTCGCCCACCACCCCCTTAGCCACCCCTCGCACGTAGGTTCAATGGGTGACGTCACATTAGCTATTGCTGTACCTAAGTCGGAGGGTGAAGTTGTTATAGGAACTAAAATTACCACAGAAAGTTCGCAAATACGTACACAATATGGCATCTTTCTTTCTAACAATCTGTTCTGAAATAGGACAATCTGACCTCTCGAGTGAAAAAAATTGTAGATACTTGATCTGATTACATAGTAATTCCGGGAACGAATGCTTTTATTTCGACTGTTAATAATACATCATGAATGATAAAAAGTTTCTTGGTAATCAACAACTAATTAAACTGGCAACTACAGAGTACAAAGACACGGTGTGTTCGTCGTGCCGTCCACGGACTTTTTATCAATGATCTCCGCCCATTTATTCAATTCTCAACTTAACGGGTTGATTGTTAGCTTAGACCAACTACGAGTAAACGAATCATTCGGTATGATGCGGGTCACTTACCTACTTAATAAAGTGAGGGGTGATGCAGGATATAAGTTGTATTCTATATTTGTTATTATGTAAAATCTATTAAGTTAGTTTTTTGCTTTTGAGGCATTAAAATAAACATCGTTGCCAATCATAGTCAATTAAATGGACGTCATATAACAAAATAAAAAGCAACAGACAACGAAGAATTTATTAATTTTATGAAATTAGGCGTGTCTAGTTTATAGATGTTGATTTGATGATATTGGAATTTGATTTGATGTGATTTAGATGTTTATATTACAACCTTATCTCTCAGAATTAAAAAAAAGTGTATCATTAGTTCACTAAGTTACCGAGACGTCAAGTCATAGGTTCACCTGTAATTTATGAATCTTCGACCATCGAGGTGTATGTAATATTACAAGTCAATATGGATGTCATACGAGCTGACAGATTGGGGTTAAGTCTGTGCGGCGAAGTAGCGGGACGCGGCGAGGGCGGATGGCCTCGGCGGGGAGGGGGGTCGGCAGTCGGCCGCTGAACCTCGCCAGTCGAAATCAATACAGCTGCTCTCCCCGCTCGTCTGGAGCCCGTTGCCATGGTTACGCGGGCAGATAAACGCCGCACCCCCCGGCACCGGGCGCACGCCACGCGCCGCTCTTGTCCTGTCCCTCCCCCCTCGGCGCCCGCTTTGTCCGAACTTGAATTCGTTCCCATGCTGTCCTTTATTACACTTTAACTGCTGTTTAAGGAGCCGATTATTGTGACAACCTGTTGTTGTCACATAAATCGAAAACTCCCTTCTTGGAGATAAGCTTTTCATATTCATCGCTTCATACGATTATTGATCAATTGTAAAAATTAACAACAAGGTCAAAGAGAAAAATCAATAAAGTAAAAAGTGATGAAAGATTGGCAACGATGTACTTAATAGCCATTCTCTATTATACAATAATAATATAATACATATTCGCAGATTCTATTTATAGGTTCAAAGATCCATGTACATAGTTTGCATGCGCCCTAAACAAAAGACTACAAAACGTGACAAAAATGACAGCGAGCGAGTCCGTGGGTGGATGTCACAGTTGTAGAGATAGGGGTGGCATTTGGGGTGTTATCTGGATGCTTTGTTGGTCGCTAGCGAAGCGTAAGCTGAAATTTCACGCCTATTGTGTCCGTAGGGACTTATTTTAGCACTGGACAGGACACCTATTCTGCCGTCCTAGTCTAAAAGGCGACTTTACTGTGGAAGTTCATAGTAAAAAGTCGCCTTTTAGACTAGGACGGCAGTATTATGTAATTTATATATTTAATTCCTTATAAATTGGGTTACGCTGTTTTGGTGAAGAATATGTAATGTTAGTCCATAAGGGTCGCGCTCTAAAAAATATCAAACGGGGACAATTTTATCTACGGCGTTAAACACAACCATCTGCTATTTGCTGTTGCCTTTCGCATTGCGCTAATATTGTGATACATTCATTACTAATTGCGTATTAAATTAAGGGGTGTATTTTCGAAGACATAATTTCTTTGTCCACAAATATTTAAAAGATTTCTCCTCACTAGAATGGCATTCGTTGGTTACATGGTAGAACTTGACATATTCTACATTGTCAGTGCCAATTCTAGTAAGGCAGAATCTTCTCAGTATTCGCCAATATGTCATGAGAGAGAAATGACGTTTTCGAAACTACACCCTAAGATTGAAATTTTAAGCCGGAAGTGAAGTAACGAATTTACGAAAGGTTAAATATCAGCCCACTTAATCCTACAACTAGAGCGAATAGGCGTGGGAAGACTAGATCGAGCAAGCGCTATAATTCGCGCAAAGCAGTTCTCTTCAGACCTGACTTCGTATCCACATTACATGTATTGTCAATACCAATCCAGAAAAATAGTTGTGCCTTAGATATCATTAAAAAAGGCCCAAACCTACAACAATAATAATAGTAGATATCATTATCATTCACGCTACGATTCAAAAATAAAGTTTTTATACGTTTTTATTTATTTCAGAACGTGGACCATAAGGCAAAATTCCGCTCCAAAAAGGGGCAACTACCGTTCGTGGAGTTGAATGGCGAAGAGATTGCAGACAGCACTTTCATCATTAAGGATCTTTCCGAGAAATTCAACAAGGATCTCGATGCGGGTACGCGCTGCCTTATCTTTACCTCATTAGTTATTAATGTCGCACATGTAGGTACGTTGCAGTCGACTTGCAGGCGTCTCGTTACACTGTTATTTGATAACCTTTGCATGCATAAACACTCAGTATAGGAAACATTGCGGAAAAATGCATAAAATAATCAGAGTTGTATACTTAGGGTTAACGCACCTTAAGAGCTCAAGACTCTTTGTCCTACCATATCGAGGTTGGGAGCCCGGGCGACCTAGAATCCTAGATTTATCAGGGACGACGCGCATGTGCATTTTCGAGTGTTGGAAACTGACCTGCAGCACCTAACCTATATGCTTTACACGCAGCCCTGACGCCAGAGCAGCGGGTGGTCTCCCACGCCATGATCTCCATGGTCGAGAATCACCTCTCCTGGGTGCTGCTGTGGTGGCGCGCGAAGTACCCCAACAGCGTCATCAAGGGCTACCAGGTCAACCTGCAGAACGCGCTCAACACCCGTCTGCCGAACCTGATTCTCAACTTCTGCTACAAGCTCACCTCTGGACGCAAGGTACTTTTCCAATACACACATTTAGACTTATGTATTTGTGTTTAGTAGTAATAAACAATCTGAATGAAAATATGTTAAATGCATTTCCAGGGTATGAAGAAGGCCAAGGCCCACGGCATCGGCGTCCACAGCCAGGAGGAGATCATCGAGTTCGGCAAGAACGACCTGCGCGTCCTCTCCGACCTGCTGTCCGACAGGCCCTTCTTCTTCGGCGATGAGCCCACCCTGGTAGGTCATAACTCCTTATTCTTCATAGTGTTACCATATAACAATACCTTTATTTGTACAGTCGAGTTCATTTACATCTACACATATAAGAAAACAAAAATATCTGAATTCGCTCTTATACTCCTGACAATAGGGTCGTGTTCAGATATTTTATCTCCGTGAGTGTGTAGATGTAAATGAACTGTACTGTACTATTATAAAATGAATTTTCCATACTGGGGTCACGACTTCAGGAAAGGTATTAACAACGTAATGGATTAGCAGCAGCAGCAGTATGTGAACATCGACATCTTCCAGACTATTCGTATTGATTGTTTGTTTGTTTCCGTATTCAATCAGACAGGCTCAACAGATTTAAACATTTTATGAACGAAAAAGGTTAGAGGATATTTCTGTGTGTGTTTGACAATGTTTTATTGATAGTACATTACTGCAGAGGCCGGGAAATAAGGGGTTGCCGGCCGAGTATATATAGATAGACAAGATAGTTACGAGGCTGGCAACCCCTTTTCACGCCAAGGTATGTACCGTGCTTTTCTCAAATATGCAATGAAATAAATTAAAAACGCTCCGAAAAATCAAACTTTATTTTCTACAGACATTAATAGTAAAGTAGACCAAAAATAGAATTACTGAATAAAAAAAAACAATTTCCTTTCCAAAAACTCTTTCATTATACATTTTTACTGCGAATACTTGATGAAATATTTTAAATGTGTATTCGTTTAGTAAAATTTGCAATAAAAAATATGCAAAAGTATTGGAAATTGTTTATAATGTGTTATTTGTTATGTTCATGTCGATTTTATATAAATAAAACGGCAAAACATAGCAAACACCGTTTGTTTTTTTGATGGCTGAACGCCGTGATGCTGTGTCACAAATAAATGTGGAATGGAAATTAAAAAATAAACATCTTGCAGGCCTAGTCCGGATAATATCCGGACTAGGCCTGCAAGATGTATTATGTACATATTATGTTGTATGATATTCCATTAAAGGGCTCTCGTCTAGCCGCACCGGAAACGAGGTACTTTGCGGCCTATTATAAGGCACGTAATGTCAATATTTCATTGCATGTTTCAGAAAAGATTCTTATAACATTGTGGATTTAGAGTGACGTTCACATAGCGTATAAATTCTATACATATAATAAAAAAGTAGAAATTTCATGTTTATAAAATTGCGTATACCGGTATATTATGACATTTATGACCCCGGTTAACACATTGAATAGATTTTATATGGCTTATTTCACCTCCACGAACGAAGTTGCGGGTGGTTCCACAAGTTCTTAATACATATTTTCATCGACATATACGTACTGACCTCTAGGTAATGCACAGGAAATGGACGTCTTTAGGTTGAAATTATGATTTAGACATTCTTAATGTTAATGCTTCCTTGTCGACAAAGTACCCAAGTCACATTATGTTAACTGTTTAAACCTTCTTATCTGTTATGTTTATGACCGAGCGGCACAAAAAAAAACAATTACATATAATAAAATCATAAAAAGACTGTTTGTACATTTACCAAGAAGTTAAATTTTCTAAAAAAGTTACTGGTAGTGTTAAATATAAGTAATATGGTAGTGTTAAATATAAGTAATAAAATGTAAATAAATCGTTTTTGAAATTTTGTGTTGTCTGTTTGTATGTCCGCGCATCAGACAAAAACTACCATACTAAATTTAGTATGCAGGTAGATATACCCGCCTAAGCCGAAGGAGAAGAGACATTTGTCTTATTTCACCTAAGCGAACGAAGTCGCGAGCGAGTTCACTAGTTTGGAAATAAGCACAGGGAATATAAAGCTCTCTAGCTGCTCTTGCCTCCTTTAAATAAAATTAAGCAAGTGCATTTCTAGACATATTTAATGTTTCGCTATAAGTTTCACCTTTTCCAATAGATAGTGTCTTCCATACCAAGCATTGAGTAAAATGTTGAACTAGAGTCATATTTCTGTGGGTCTAGTGCAAAGGAGTACAAATCACATATAAACTAGGTAGAAAAAGGGAATGCAATAACGGGTCAAATTTTAAATCCGGTTTTTATAATCAAAGTGATACCAAAAAACCCGGTTAGTCGGTTAAAAACCGGTTTTATTGTTTTTCATAATTCTTTGTAGTTTTCGTGATGTTAATAAAACCTACTTTAAAATATCGCTTATAGTCTGTTTTTTATTTCCGAGGACAAAAATGACATTTCATGTGTTGCCTGTTTTTTACAACTCATAAATAGTGATGTGATACAACCGGTATTTACCGACAAAAATTTAGGTAGGTTCTTATGTTTATTGATATTAAAGTGTCTGTAACACAATGAGTGCATAATCCGCGAAGTTCCAAAACGATACAATACTTTAGGTAAGAATGCCACCCTTTTAAAGATATAGAATATTTGTAAATACACCATATTTCTCATATTTAAAGGTACATTTTATTTGATTCGAAACTCATTACTTATCTTACAAAGCTGAAAATACGCCAAACCCGCTTTATTTCTCTGCATTATCATTTCAAGCAACGGAATCACATACGTAGGCACTATTTATGCAATAGTAGATTAAAGGTTGAATACAATGTAGTTATTATATGTAATTAATTTTCGATAAGTACCTAAAAATATATGTTTTAACGTAAAAAGTAATTTTTATTATATCGGTTATTAATAATTACACCACGAACCGAAACAAAGGACAGCACTGTTTCTTAAAAGCTGGCCACATTATTTTTACGTTTGACATTTGTAGCTGTCATATTTGTCTTCGGAAATAAAAAACAGACTATAGCTACTTTCTAAAGAAAACCAACATAAACAAAGAAAAAAAAATACAATAATCGAAATATTACTGACGGTGAATCGGAACAATTTGACCAGTCGGAAAATAAAACTAAATGCAAATATGATAGATTTTTAAAGGTATATGAACTTGCAAAGAAGAACAAATAAATAATCATAAAGGAATCAAATAATTACAAGTATTTTAGTCTCCATTTACTATAGTTTTTTACAAGTCGTATGAAAACCGGTACTTGGACTCGATTACCGTGCCAAAAACTGGCGGTTAATACGTTAAAGAGTGTTCGAGAAAAAAATGACTTTGTTCGTCTCAAAACTTACGAGGTAGATGATTAGTACCCCTTTTCACTAGAGGCACAGATTTATAGATAAAGTGAAAGGTAAAAATTGGATTGGCATGGCGATTGGTGACCATCTCAAAACGACCACATATCACGTTAAGGCCCCATCAAGCACGTCATGCCGTGGGAAGTCTATTTTAATGCTTGTTGTTACAAATATACAAATACTGTCTTCGCACGAGGCTGCTGCGATGGTTATGTGCGGACAAACTGAATTTCTATAATTTAAGTCGCGCCGTTAAATTTGGTTGAAAAGTGTTTGAATGAATATATATAGCTTGATACATTTTGTCTGCGCAAAACATACAAGTCCTAAAAAAACACAAAAATATGAAATCGGCTATTGATACCCCAACTCCATCATTAGCAAAATTCGAGATTAAATTTGTGTTTACTCAAAATATACCGTAGAATGGGGCGAGTAGGCTTCGCGGGGGGAGTTGGCTTGCGAATCCAGAATTTCATTTTTGAGTAGTTACTTTAATTTTTGGGCTTAGGTAGCTCTCAAAGTAATTTGATTATATTTTTAGACATATTTTTTCTTCTTTTCGCAACATTAAGCTGCCAAATCATACAATTTTGAAACATAAATTCACTGTCAAAGTTGATGCTCGAAATCGGCGGATTTTTAGTTGAAAAAACTTTGTTTTTAAGTGATGTTTACCAAAGTAAGTGTTCATCCACCTTTCGGATATCGTTTATATACTTATCTTATTGGAAACAGAAAAACTTAAGTTATTTTATAATGGTTTTAACATAGAAAACGAGGCTATATTGTCAAAATATAAAATTGCTAGGCCTTCTCACCCCAACTACGGGGTGAGCTGGCTTTGCCTACTATTATGAATTTTTCGTTGAAACTATGCAATGAAGCAACAAACTATCATTGACAAACTGAAATTCTTACCTCCGGAACACTTTTTTTTGTATATAAATCAATGTGCCACTTATAAAAATAAACTTTTATCCAGGTTTGAACTTCGATTTCCAGCCAACTCACCCCGTTTTACGGTATAAATATATTTTTTGCCTTTTCCAGAATTTTCATTTCTTTTCTGCAGTCAAAATGTATCAAATGAAACTATGAAATGAAACTCATTTGAAGCCGTTTCGTTTGTTTGAAGAACCACGTGATTCGGAATTTCCTGAATATTACAAAATTGTAAAAACTAGTATTCCGTTCCGAGATTCTAGGCAAAATCTTAAGTGGTGATGTTGGCGTTAAAATGTAAGAAGTTTGCAGAGGCTTTCCCTGGCGCTACCTACTATACCCTATCCGGATAGGTATTTAACTAAATGTAAACAAACCATAATTTTGTTGCTTTATCACGCCAATCTTGGTTGGTAAATTTTGTATATAATAATATTACTTCTAATAAAAAATATAATATTTATTTTGCTTTATTATATCACTGTATAAAAATAAGCCATACGATACCCAATCAAGATTATGTAAGAAACCTAGGAATCCGCAACGTTTGTTTTTTCAAATAACACTTATGACGTGACACTTCTCGAGTATTCGCTTTCGCCTAGGTCTATACTGATCGGGATTTTCGCTTGCACTGGTTTTCTTGTTAGTTTGTTTTGTTATTGATCAAACTGTTATTTCATTTTATCTGTTCATTATTAGTGTTACCGATAGTTATTATTGTTGTGTTAAGTAGTTCTGGTTTTTCTGCTGAAAATGAACGGGCTAGCTTGGTGCTATCTTTTCCATCGCCAAAGAAGAAACTAGTGACAGAGGGCCTACGTCCTGTCCTCCTCGGAAAAGCAGATAATGATCAACGTTTTTAAATTTAGACAGTGATAGTGACAGTTCAAATTAAACTATGATTACGGTTACTGATCTCTATTATTTAATAATAGGTTGCCCCAAAGGTAAAAATAAATAAATAAATGCAACTCTTTCACGTACAGTCGAGTTCATCATTATCTGAGCAAAGATTGGACCAAAAATATCTGAACAAGAAGTCAGAAGCATAAGAACTAAATCAGATATTTTTGATCCGTTCTTTGCTCAGATAATGATGAACTCGACTGTACTTTATATATCTACCTCCGTCAGTCTTTGTGAGCAGTACAGAAAAAAAAACATTTAAAATATTGAATGTTTATTCATACACATTATCCACAGATACAAGAGGGTATTCATAATTTCTTTTACGTATACCACTTGGCAAAGGCAATTTACTTATTTTAACAAGAATTAAAATTAAACAATTGATAAAATGTTAAGTACACCTGAATATGTCAACTTTGACAGCCAAGGTTTGTTTACATTTGTTTAAATACTTATCCGGATAGATCATAGTCAGTGTATGCCAACGTGCCTATGTCTGGGTCTATTCTAGTTATATTCTGTGATATCCTAGTTATACATATAAGAGACTGGTAGTAGGTATTGTATTGTTATTAACAACGAACATTGTCTGCAGTTGGATGTGGTGGCGTTCTCCAATCTCGCCCAGCTCAACTTTATCGACAAGGAAGTGGCGCACCCTCTGCGCGACGCGATGAACGACAGCTTCCCCAACCTGGTGGGGCTCGTGTCACGCATCAAGGAGCGCGCGTTCCATGATTGGGACGAGATTTGCACCACGCTCGACCTGAACGCGCACCTGCCCAAGCCGGTCAAGGACGCCAAGGAGACCAAGGAGGGCACCGGGCCCGCCGAGAAACAGCCGCTCGCCGACGAACCTGAAAAGGGCAAGGTACGTTCTACTAATAGGGAATATGCAAGAATTTTTCTTAACCCATTTCTTAA
Source organism: Eudemis profundana (assembly GCA_947034925.1). Classification (NCBI taxonomy): domain Eukaryota; kingdom Metazoa; phylum Arthropoda; class Insecta; order Lepidoptera; family Tortricidae; genus Eudemis; species Eudemis profundana. Next base: position 39,136,772 of record OX344794.1, read on the forward strand.
CAAAATACGAAAATACCGTAAATAAGATGACAAAGTCAAAATAAAATTAAAATCGACTGAGAAATATGGCAGATATAAACATTTTAAAGCACTAATCAGACAGCGATTAGACAGAGAGATCCGATATGGACTATGACGTCATAGTACACGGCCGCCATACAATCTCCATACTATATTCTGTTTTGCTAGAAAGAGATAAATCTTTGTTGTTTTATATCTTGGTTATTTTTATAGTTATTCGAAACATATTTTTTTCCTACTGTTTCTTTTATGAATGAGCTTTTAGTAAAGTAAATAAAAAATATCATGCATACATTTTACTTATCGTTTTATCATACAAGTTTTAAGAAAAAGACGGTTTGTATAAGTCTATGAGGATCCAGTAAGAAAATTAGGCTTTAAAGCCCAACAATTTTATAATGTCCGTATAACTTAACTCATACTAAAATATTTTTGACCCAATTACTTTTTTCATCATGGGTCAGGACTATAGTACATTATGCACCGAGGGTAGTCAGAAAGGGATTACTAACGAGAGTCTATTAGGAGCCCGAGGAAAAAAATAAGACAAAAATCAAATTGTTTATTGTTAACTTTTTCAATATAGTCTTCCACAGACAATACTAAGAACTGCGTTTAGTTTTCAAACTTGACAGGCAATACCGCCAGATTGTACCGATTTTCAAAATAAAAATTATTTAATTTAATTTAATTAAAATAATTGCAAAAATTACCATTTAAGTTTTATATACACTAAAATTGGTTTTGTTGCCAAGTTTTGAAGATGAGAAACGAAAGCCTCCTTGGCTGATTTGAAACCTCCTTAGTCTGAAATTACGTACGGGTAGGTTCTATATTTTAAAACTAAAAACTCCCTCGGGAGTTATAGATTTTTATAACCCACGGGAGGTAAATCGGCTCGAGCTGGTCTATAAGCCCGCGTGTTATAACACCCTTTACGAGCAAGTGTGATGAAAAAATATTTGTATGCCCTCTGGCAAAACATACCTACAGATCATCTCTGTATGTAAAACCACTTCTGTACCTATGTTTGATAAATAAAGGTATAATTAGTATTTATAGTGTGCAAAGCCGCAAGACAGTCGTGCAGTCGTCGGGATTAAACGTAGGGAAATATTTTTATTTTAAATATACTGTTAGGCGAAACTTAAGCTATGTTTAAATACTGTCTAACCTGTCTGTTGGCGATGAAATAATAATCGTCAGTTTTTTGAAGACCTGTTAACTGCCAGTTAAGAGGACATTTTAAATAAAAAACGCCCAGATAGTGCGAAACAACAATCCAATGCATTGCTGTTTACTGGCACACGAGCTGTATAACTTCTTACACAGGCATTATACCGCAAGTTTGAGTGCTATAAGGGCTGTTTAAGATCTTCTACAGCTTTTGTGCTACTTTACAGGGTGAATTCAGTGTCTTCACCAGTGATCATTGACTAAACCAGGGGTTCCCAATCTTTTTTAGTACTTTGTCACGGCGCCCTACCCTAGTTCGCTCAAAATAGGTATTGTTGTTTTATATAGGTACCCGCGAATATTTGTGGTTTTAGATAATGATAAGAGGATCGACTCACGGCGCCCCTCTTTACTTTCTACGGCTCACCAGGGCACCGCGGCGCACACTTTCGGAACCCCTGGACTAAACAACAACTTCTTATTTTGAAGACATTGTTCTATTGTTTGCAAAACGAAAGACTGTTGTTGTGTTGTCGGTTTCAGTAATTTGCTTGTGCGACTGTTAGACAGTCGCACGACGACAATATACATTACAAACAATTAAATTCCTGCAAGTTTTTGAATTCAGACTTACACAGACGAAACAATATTGACGCATTCTTTATTCGGATAACAAGTAGTCTGATATGAGTCAAACGGTTTTTTAAGTTCAGTTGTTGGTTAGGATCTTTAATTACATTAGGGACTCGTAGATATAACTGTTGTGACCATTGTTTTAAGAAATGTATTTCATTACCTGTTAGTAACTGTCTAAAAGTTATTTATCATTCCAGGGTGACGAAAAGGAGAAAGAGCTCGAAAAAGAACCCGAAGAGAAGAAGGAAAAGCAACCGGAGGATAAATAAATGGCGACCCACCACACCGCACCCGCATGCAAGTTGAATTATACACTTAAGAGTCAGACTCGTAATAGATTCTGTATATTGTAAGCGTGTAAATCCATTTGTCTTTCCCGTTTTTTTCGTTGATGAGGACGGCCATGCGCCTATTGATATAGTGTGCTTTTAATGTTTCATTATCGTATGTGTTCGCTCGGTGTCGTGTCGTGTAGGTAATCTCAGCATGAACGATCTGTCCTGTCTACGAGTTTACAACTAAACGCTCTTTTTATTGTGACTGACATGTTTTGTAATTATTATTGAATTGTATTATTATTAGTTTCTTACTTCAATAGAAAATTTGAATGAAGTAAGCTCTAAGGATGTAATATTGGTATGATTGTTTAGGTACTTACAGGATTAGGTAATCATTTTATTCAGATAAATTATATAATAAAAATAAGGGATACGTACGTAAATAATATTAATACGCATATTTCATCACGTGTTTTCAAAGGAACTTCGAAACCATAACGTAAAATAATTGAGCAAGTTGTTATAAATTAGTAATAAAAGACAAAGTTGTCGCCCGCCCGGCCCTCGGCGCCCGGCGTCCGCCGCCGCTCACTCCGGCCCTCGTCTCGTAGTGTTCCGTCTAGCACGATACTCCACTCATCATATACCATCAATTCTTTTAATACTGTCGTTCATTACGCATTGTCAAGTATTTTAATAATGTTTAGTCTAGATTATTGATACCAAAAATTGGCTGATGTTTAGTAGATAATTGGGGTAGTATTATCAAATTATAAAGTTCGGCTCACCATCCTAGAAAGGAGCTGGTAAATGATTAGACTGTTTTGAGATTCTTGTACTTTATCAGTTTTTACAAATAAAAATTTACAATTTACAAATTTTTGATAAACGAAGAAGCCTGGAAGACTGTTTTTCATGTTATTATGTAATTCATAGTCCATAAAAATTTTGATATCGTATTAGTTGTTAAGATTAAGAACAAATATGTACTCAAATTTAAATAAGTACGAATTTGAATCCCTTGTTTTATAAGTATAATTTATTAAGCGCACGAGTAAGAGAGACTAGAGTAGCGATGCTGTAGTCCGCGCCCGCGCCGGCGCTTCCCGCCTCCCCGCACCGTATCACTCACTGGTTTCACCACGCCGATAGAATGCCTTCCACTCATACCTGCAATTCGCATCACGGCTCTTGTTGCTACTTTTCGCACATTAATGCTCTACAGTAAAATTAACTTTTCCTCGTAATTGTGTTATTAACCATTGAAACAGGCTTCATGTCGCGTGTTTCGTACCGCCTCCAGGAAAGAGTCCGCATTCGAGAATACATCTTGCGACTTTATTGGCTTACATTTCGTAATAGTTGCAACGTGCCCGGTTGCAATGTAAAAACTGCAGCTAATGGTATTTTTGGAAAACATTGACGTTTGGTCGAAAATAGGATACTGCGTTTCCACGTGTAGATGAGTCTGGTTCGTTTTCTATTGAAAACCCTAATAGTACGACTTCCACCTGTCTTAGAATGCTTGTATCTCGGTACTACATTACTCATGTTAGCGTAATAATATTTGTAAGTCTGTAGTAGGTCTGAAGATATTGCATATATCAATTAACGATAATGGTAGGATTATAATGATTAAATAGGCGTAACCGAAAACGGTTTACGATAGATTAGGAAGGAAGAGCGACTCGATGAGAATGACAGTTGGTTCGTTCCATTCTCTCGTAGATTTAAAATTGATGATAGTTATCTCTATTCAATAAGTCAAAAATTTATTTGACTTAATGTTTTGATTTCACAATTATTGGGGAATGGTTGACTTCGTCCCTCCCGACAACTGCTGACCATCACTGCCATTAGTATCACAATAAATATAAGGGTTAATAATAAGAAGCTTAATGGTTTAGGAAACGATTGTAATTTATATGCTGTGTATTCATTTGAAAAGATACGAGAAGGCATCTCGAATGAATTCACGGTCCCTTACAGATAATCAAAAGTAGAAATAATAGCGAGGCTTGTGTAAACGAATCTCCCAGCAGAGCCTGTTTCAGTGCTGACAGTTGAAGGCACGCACGCCGCTGCGCCACGTCCATGCCCCGCCCACTCTCGCAGCTTGCTCTCGTTGTGTCGTGTGGTGTTAGCTCCATCTCGCCGTCGTTGCTGTACTTAGCTCGGGGTGACCGTCGCGATACTCTGCGCGCGGGCTGTCTATTTTAACTTTAGGACAAGATTTTATTCTAACATCACTTTTGAATAAAATTGCCGTGTAATTGTATAAGGTGACGGAAAACAAATTTAGGAATTCTCCTCGAAAACTGTAAAAGCGTTTTTGGCAACTGAGATCGTTTTCGAGGTATATGTGTACCTAATGATAATTCGAATAAACATGACATACTTTGACATTTATTTGTGTTGTTGTAAGTTAGTGCTATTATTACAAAGTAATTATAATTACCATAAAATAGTGATAAGATTTTCAAGTATGTTTATATTATTATAGAAATGTAGCGAACAATCTTGAACAATGAGTTGTAATCATATAGTTATTTGTTTAATTCATATAATCATTCTTAATTCACTTAGTAATGTGGTTTTCAATTATCGTGTCAATATTCTAATATTAAGTAATATTCAACTAGTTTATAATGGTTCGCCATAAATGTGCCGACTAAAAACACAACTGAGCTTTCAGTGGACACAACGTTCTCATTAGGATTTCAGTGTTATATATTCTGTCGCCATTAAAGTATATATCTACCAAAACGGTACTGTGAAGTGCTTCGGCTCCACTAGCCCAGTAGTTGAGTCCAAGTACGGAATGGGTTTTTTTATTGCCTCTCTCTTTACCTCACCACATCCTTGTCCTAGGCTTGATTTGACTACCGTTTTATTGTAGGTTTAAAGTTTTCTGAGAAATAAACATTTTGAAATCCATTCTATCTATGCGTGCTTACTAAACAGCTATACTTCGTTTTTTACGTTAGAATTTTAACGGTCATTCCGGCCACGTTTCTTCGTTTCCTTTCAGAGAAGAATATTGTATTTATTTCGGTAACATATTATGTTTTAAAGATAGGACGACGCATATTTTGTCGTTTAAAGCTTGTTTTTCTTTAAATCACATGATGGATTAACGTGCGAGTGCGATCTTTCTGATCTAACAAAAAGCGAAGTACATATATAGACTTGCTCCAATAATAGGTTATTCGAGTTTAGCCTCAAGCCCCATCTGAGACGGGGCGAAAACTCGTATGCGAGTTTCATTTCATTGCGGCGTTTGATCGGTCGTCTAAACTCTTCTACCTAGCTAGCCCGTAATGTAATGAAACTTAGTCTTAAACATAATACATAATTGAATGCAGTGAAGGCAAATAAAGTGAAATCCAGCTGATTTAAAAAAAATTGGGCGCAGTAAATAGAACTGAAATTGATGTGTAAATATGAATAAATAAACAAGCATGACATCTTTTGAAATTTGCAAAGAAACGTGTCAAAACTGGCCAACATGTAGGTACACATCACGGCCCTGTCAATGTGAAACTGCGCGGCGTCACAGAATAAGTTATACCTAGTACCTACTACGTACAGTACAGAAGTTTCTCTTGCTGAAAAACTGACGCTCGGGTCCGACCATCGAGGGGACGGCAATTCTCCAGAAATATGTCTCCGTCTAATTCACGCGTCTCCATACATTTGGTATGAAAACAGCGACGCGCTAATTAGGTGACCGCAGATATATTTCTGGAGAATGGCCGGGGAACGCACCGGATCCCACCGTCTCTCTTTATCTTATAACGCGTGCTCTTTCTGGTCGGTGGCTAAGCCCCTCACTCCGGAGGAGCAAAATTTGGTAGGTACCTACCAGTTTCTCATTTAACTTACAATACTCCAGATTCTGCTCGGCTGATTTAAAAATGGTCAAGACAACGTGTGATCATCAAATCCCGATGGTGGACTTCGCGTGGGTCGGCCTCACATCACAAGGTGCTCTGACAATCTGATTGAAGTCGCCGGAAGTCAATGCAGGCAAAAAGCGTGTGATCGTTCGTTGTGGAAGTCATTAGGGCACCTGTGTTCAGCAGTCAAGGATTAAATATCTATACGTCAACAGCTGGAGCGACTTCTTGTGAGGTGACCTTTTAGCCATCATTCTTCACTTCCATCTGAGGGTATCGAGGAATGTTATCCATAACACGTCAAAATTTCCGGCTACGCTCAAATGTGGGTTAGTTCTATCTTCAGTGTCTTCCTTCACCCTCCGCTCCATTCACCCCGTGAAAGAATTAAGATTGAAGCTGCTATTAGAGACCCCTTTTGTACTTTTCGAAAGATGTTAAAGGCTCAAGTCTCCTTACTTAACCGCGCCACCTATTGGTGGGGGAGACCTGTAACATGGTTTGTTCTGTTCCGACTGCTGATACTCATGCCATCTGTTATGTGACCTAATGAGATTAAAAACTAAAAGTTATTATAGATGCCGCCACTACTGCGTGTTCCGAAATGGCTCGTACCCTCAGAGAGGTAGCACACGGCGACTTTTTTAATAATAAAAATTGAGGCTCTTTTTCTTTCTTTTCCACCTGTTTGTTTTTATTTCCCTTCTCCGCTCATCTCAAATTAGCAACTCTTTATTTTTTAACCTTTTTCGACCTTTATTTTTTGTTTCGTAATATCGACATGACACTGGCAAAATCTGTTAGGTAACCATATTAAAAAAAAATCGGTTGTCTGTAAAGTCGGTTTACTGACGATAGTCGAACGTGATAACGTTGACCTTGACCCTGACTTTGACATTGACTTTGACTTCGACTTCGACTTGAGTACCAGCCGCCCTTTTCTCAGCAGCAGCAGTGATTTTTTGTCACGATTGGCCGCCCCTAATATCTGGCCGCCCTAGGCCCGGGCCTACACGGCCTTAGGGCAAATCCGCCACTGGTCTCTTGTCATTCAATAGAGATTTTTGACAGCCGTATCTTAGGGAATAAGGGCTATTTTATTAACAATTTGTAAGAAACTATCGTCTTAACGACTTTAGTGCTGGAATAATATAAAGTACCTATTTGACAGGTAACGACCCTGCAAGGTAACGGCCCATGACGTCACACTTTTTCGTGCGTGCAGCCGGCTCCATCGAATTATAAGACGTTATCACGTCAAAAAAAATTGAGGCTTGGTTGAGAACTAACGTAAAACTGCACTAAAAATATTACGAGACATCTGCAATTTTGTAAAAGTGTGTACTTATAAAGTTTCATCTTCTAGGCACTAAAAAGAATTTTGGCCCACCTACCAGTCGTGACGTCCAACTTTTCGGCAGGCAAGCTGGAGTACAGTGACCGTCAATAATAAATAATGTTAATGGATCACGCATATCTTCTAGATACATAAAACAAAATCGGGTTAGGTCGAGAACGGGGGGGGGGGGGGGGGGGTCTCTGCCCCGAATAACAGTATTCTGTTATTCGGGGCATAGGGCATAGACCCCCCGTTCTAACCGTCCGTTCGTAGATATTTTAAGTTATTACTTAAAATATCTAAAAAAACAAAGGGGTTATAGTTTAGATATGAGCGCCGACGGCCAATTTCACGGCGGCGGCGTGGACTGAAAATTTTCGCGGCGGCGGCGTCCTGGCGGCGGCGTCGTGGCGGCGTGGCCTTGGATCTTTATATTTTTATTAAAGCCCGATTTGTAAGAAAAAATGAAGAAAACCATATTCTGATACCAAATTACGCTGTATTTTATTCTAATAAACGAACGGAGAATATAAACAACCGTAGTAATTGTTAATTTTTAAAGGATCATGGGCAGTTACGTCCCCACCCACCAACAGAGATGAGGTATGTGTCAGTTAATGGACCTTGGCAACACGATGAATTTTTACTATGGCGACGATCACCCCAATAATGGGGTTTTCTTGGAAAATCGTATATCAGAGCACTACCGATGTTTACACCCACTCACTGCGCCCTCCCCTCTTCTGGTCGCGTAGTCCCTAACCGTCCTGGGGAGTTTATGGCGTCCATGGTGGACCCAATCCGAACTGTCACTTGATATCTCCATCTCCGGGCTGTGACGAGCGTGTCATCAGCATAGCAAATCACGCTAGTTCCCGGGAGGAGCGGACCCACCGAACGAGGCGATGGTAGAGCCTCCTGTCTGCACCCTCCCATCGGACCACCCTGTCTTGGTAGTCCTGCACTATAGACGCCGGAGATATCTCGGCACACCGTGAAATCGGAGGGCCTCCAGTATGGTCTCGAACGGAAAGCTGTTAAATGTTTTCTTGACGTCTAGTGCGATTACGAGGACTACCTTCTCTCTCTCGACTGCCTCGTTGCACCAAACCTTGAGTGCGGCCAGGGCTACAATCGTAGAACGACACGCCCTGAATCCAAACTGAGGAATGAGCACAAGGCGGCCCTCCTTCCTTATGTTCGGAAAGCGTTCGACGCGGTGACTTGTGATTTAGTGATTTATTTGAATAAAAAGAAAATGCAACATTACAGGATAATCCTAAGTCATTACAATTTCTTACAGCTAAGTTTACATTCTTACATTAAATTCAATCTTATACTAGGCATAAACAAGACATTAATTGGAACACTCTCCGAAGCCAGTCCTCAAGTTCGCTCACCGCGATAAGAAACACCCTTCCCGGCACTCCGTCAATTCCTGGTGCGGTTTTTCTCCCTCTTAAGCGAGCATGCGCCACCACACCATAAGTTCCCCGCCTCTAATCAGTGGGATCTCCTCGGTTACCACCTTTGGTTGGGAGGGAGGGACTATAATGGGAGGATGGTGTCCCGTGGGTTCCGGGAAAAATTCTTCCACTACTCTCTTCACGATGGCTGGCTCTATAGGCTTCCGTTGGTGGGGTGCATACAACACGTAGTTTTTTGCGTGCTACTCGGTACGGGCGTCCCCATGGATCCTTGTTAAGGTCCTCCAGGCCTCGTCGCTGGCTGCTGCTGATTAATATTGGAGGGCCCAACAGCCAATGCCGATGTCCTGTGCAGCATGGCTCTGTATGGCCCCCGTGTGGACTGGCGCACTCACCGTTCAGAATAAAGCCGCCGTAACAAGACCTCAGAGGAGTCACAGTCAGACGGCTATCGCAGTAAGATTATTAGATTAGTACAAACCTACCATCTTGGTCGACAGCAGCAGCGAAATATGCGTACTGCCCAGGAAAAAAAACCAACACTAGGGGAACACGGAGAACGCGGCCATTCTTGGGGTGATCGTCGCCATAGTAAAATATCTCATTCATTTCTGTTGGTCTTGGGGACACTGCCTATACAATGCCCATGGTCCTTTCACACTTAAAATTGTGTGTTTTTGTGTCGTGGAAGATTTTTGATACTTGTTACGTGAATATCTCTTACTTGCGTTGTAAACATCAATTGGAGACGATACAAACAAACATACGTTCATTCGACTAAATACTCGACGCGACTGAGTGTGCAAACGCGGGCGGGCTACGAGTGCGAGCGAGAAAGCAAGCCTCAATTTGCTGCGGCGGCGCGCCGCGTGTTTTCCTCGGTGGCGGCGCGCCGCAAGAACTCACGGCGGCGGCGGCGCGCCGGCGCGGCGCTCATATCTATTATAGTTACCTTTTTCTACTCCTGTACTTTTATCTGTCTTTTACTTGGTCACGAACACTAATATAAGAACATACATAATATGAGTTCAGATAAGTCTATAGTCGTTATAGTCGCAAAACGATACTGCTAGCAGCCACAGACTTCTAAATCTAGGTTAAACTTAGGTCAAGGATTAAGCGCTCAATTCTAACTTTACGATAAAGATGCACAACTACCAACTTAACAAACAATTAAATTCTTACGGTTTTTAAGAAAAACAATACTTTCTGAACTAAATTCATTGATGCCAACTTAAAAAAAAGCATTTTTAATATCGTCACTGCGTGTCACTAGCGAGTATACGTCAAATTAAAAAATAGTTCACCATAGACACATACTGTCAGTCATATGTCATATTTGCCTTGTTTGCGAGCTATGTTTAATTTTGTATTTTATATTTTAAAACCTAGTCGTAGAAAAAGTATTGTATGCAACGTTGTATAATTAAGTCAAAAAACGCTCATGGCGTCTCTATTTGCGATACTCGCCGCCGCGGCCTACTTATACAACTGTTGCATAAAATACTATAATTGGATAAAATCTGATATGGTAACACTAATAATATCTGTTAGGTTTAAATTAAAATGACAGCGCAGACTATAGTACTGTTAAAGTAAAATATTGTACAAGTTTCAATGTCTCATGCATACATACAGAAGTACAAGAAACAGTTTAGTATGAAATACTGGCTTGTGACGTCATGCTCAACATGGTGCCTCATTTTCAGTTTTGTAGTTAGCATTAATTTATTCGGATTGGTGTCAAATACCCTATTATTAGCCAAATAGGCCTCAAGAGCTGTTTTACAGGTCTGATTTTACCAGCTCTCCGGAGTTTTATATGAATCTACTGTAAGTGCTAGTGTATGATGAAAAGGAAACTAGCTCATTATGAAATGCAACAAATATGACAAACTGTATTTTCTGCGATATTTATAAAGAAAACAAGCAATTTTTCCGTTAAGTAATTATTTTACATGGCAATCCGATAACAATATGTTTCTGGGAAGTGCTGGGTATGATGGTGTCGAGCTGGTGTGTGGAGTGAGGAAGCCCGCGGATAGGTCGCGCTGGCTCCCGCCTGCTCACGCCGCCGCCCGCGCGTCGCCGCTGCTGCCGCTGACCGCCATCGCCTCGCCACTGCACTGCACTCCTGGCGCGTCCGCCGGCCGGCCAGGTCGTCTTACCTCGATTTCCCTCGAATGCATATTGCATTCCCATACGTGAACCGCGAAAAACTTTATCCGAAGCTTTTAGAAAAATACAATGAGGCTCTTAATTTTTTTTAAGTTTCTCTTAATTTTTAAGTTAAGTTTATGTTTCGGGCAAGAAACTTGTCCGCAAGGTTGCGAGTGCGTCCGGAACGCGGTAAAGTGCTTGCACAAGGACCTGAACGTGGTGCCAAAAGCGCCGATAAACACTCACACACTGTAAGTATAACGTTTGCATTAGTTTTGCTGGTCCCTTCTATTTATAACCTGTTGTTAGCCGGGTTCATGTTAGAGTTAAAGCGCGGCGCGGGCATCGGCGAACGAGACGCAATCGTGTTTTGTTGCGAAACAGTCTGTTACGGGACTGTTGTTACGAATTTTTATTGGCTATCAAATAATTCCTGGAAGCTTGCGCATTAGCGAATATACATTAAATAGTTCTGGCAAGTTTGCCGGCATCGCCGCCACGACACGCCGGCAGCCGGCGGTAGGCCGCCGTTGCGATTTTCATGAATTGAAACTAGAACTTTTTTACTTGGATTTGCTTGCGATCGCGGTTAATATGATACTTGTGAATTTGAACTCTCTTCGAGTTATTTATGGTAGCCTTTGTAGTAAAGTTTGTCAAAATGATAAATTGCAGTTTGTCAATATCAAAAATGTCATGTTTACGAATAATAAAGGATACACATTGTCGAGAAGAGTGAATAGTGGTGACCTGGTAGGTAGGTACGCAACAGACCGCGATTTATCGAAATTTGATAACAGTTTGTTTGTACGGTTAATAAATTACGGGATCACACGGAAAAAAAACAAACATATTAATAATAAATTTCGGTCAAAAATTGTATTTTCGAGACATTATAAAAATCCTACTTTTTTATAGTGGTGGTTTGTATAAACGCAAACTGCATGCCAATCAACCAACCAACCAATCAAATGAACCCAAACGCTATGGGTTCATTTTATGTGATTTAGATAATCTTGTAACCAGCTTCCGGCTCCATCGTCAGATCAGTTCCATGCCATGATAGTATTGCATTGTCATCTGATTTACATAATCCATGCAACATTTTTGCTCCATTGAAAACCGAAAAATGTATCAAATAAACTTGCAAGGTTTGATCACATCCAGATAAACGCCCGGACAGATAAAACTAAATAAAAGCTCATAAATATAGCTTTGTTATAGTATGCTCATGGTGACATTATTTTACTTTAAGTGAAAAAAAATGTGATCCCAAAAACCCGGAGTCTGTAGGTACTAATCTTCATATCGTAAAATAAACAACGGGTGACGAAACCCTGCCTACAACTCCGAGCGCGAGATAAAGACGTAACAATAATGATCTCACTTATCAGTCTTATCACTGCAAAGATAACACTAAATATAAAAATGGTGTTACATATTTATCACCGTTGTTTATACCCGTGGCTTCGCCTGCGTTATTTCCCGTTGTTATCCCGAAGGAACTATTTACCGGGATAGGATATAACCTATGTTTCAACCCAGGTCATGGTCTGCTTGTACGCCAAATTTCATCTTAATCCAATTCATTATTACCGCATCAAGTATTTACGAGTAGTAACACATATTCAAACTTCTTCACAAACTTACACGTGCTTACACATTTATAATATTAGTAAGTTACGAGTTGTATGAGTAGGTACTGATATAAGAGGTACCTAATAAAACAAAAGCGTTCTGTTGCCTTTACAGCAAAGTTGAATTTCTTGTTCGTAGTGTCGACAATGTCGACATCCATGCTTTCCTCAATCCTTGCAATCATCGCAATTTAATAATAATAAAATGAAAAATTGCACACATATCTTCGATGTCGTCTGTACAGTCAAGTGTAAAAATATGGTATGATTACTTTCACAATAGGCTACTTGATGACAGTTCAAATCAGCTTCTTTTTATGAAGTGTCAAAACGCTCCGAAAGTATGCAGTTTAGTATGAAATACTATCTTGTGACGTCATGCTCAACATGGTGCCTTATTTTTAGTTTTCGTCATTGTAAAATCGTTGGTGGCACGAAAATAAGTTTGAATGATTTTATCCAGGCTGTTTTGGAAGCGTAATTTGCTGGTTAGAGTTAATGAATTTATTTTGATTGTTGTCAAATACCCTATTTAACATGACTATACACTTCCGGATAAAGGTAGACGTAGAGGGCATGATTTATATGTCAACGAGTACACCTACTTAGGCAAGATAGCATCCTTCAATAACAGGCAATCGAAAGAGACCGACCGACGACGCATCGAACGCCTGGAAGAGCTTCTGGACCATGAAGTCTCTACTCTACTGTCTCTGAAGAGCAGACTTGTTGACATACATGGCAAGATACACATGTGTATCTTGCCTATCCGTACGGGCGTACAAACTTGGTAATTATCGGAAGCTCAAAAGTCCAGACTCAAGATTTGTCAGCGGGCGATGGAGCGCAGCCTACTCGAAGTTCGCAGAACTGACCGGATCAGAAATACCGAACTGCGCTCGAAAATAGGTATCACAGATGTGGGTGTCAAGACCGCCACGCTTAGGTAAGTAGTACTGGGCCACACACGTCTGCCGAATGCATCCGGAGCGATGGGCCAAAATTGCTACCGAATGGACCCCGACAGATGGCTACCGAAGTAGAGACAGACCGAAAAGGAGATAGCGGGCTGACCTGGACACATTTCACTCCAGGTGGCAGGAACTTGCGCTGACCCGGGACGAGCGGAGGAATAGAGGGAGGCTTTTGGGCAGCAGTAGGGCACACCATATAAGAAAAAATACACTTCATAAACCGCCAGCATCGCTATAAAATAACGCTAAAGCATGTGGGGTCAGCTTGAGATGTGCAAGCATCATAATAATATGATAAGTGATGTTTTAACAACAGGGTTAGGTGTGCCATTTTATAGAAGGTTGTTCAAAAGCTTTTTTCAAGCAGTAAATACATAATACAAAGAAGTTAAAGGGAAAACTTTCATAGCTAAGTAGACTTTGCAAATTAATGAGTCATATTGCCTTAAAACTGCACTTCTCAACAAAAGGACGTAAGTGCATTGAATATACGCTCTTTTGCTGGTGCTCTTTTTCACATATTTCATCCGTAGTGCATTTCATTGTAGTAACGGCTACGGAACCCTACACTGAGCACGGTCCAACATGCTCCTGGCCGGCTTTTTCTATTGGCATGGCATGGCCTGGACACTCCTAAAGGTGGGTTTAGACCAAACGAATTCTAACACATTCTAACCCCACTCTATCAAATTCTTTGTGTACACACAAAGAATTTGGTAGAGTGGGGTTAGAATGTGTTAGAATTCGTTTGGTCTAAATCCACCTTAAGGCTAAGTTAGATGTCCAATGGAACACTTTTATTTTTAAGATTTGGTGTTTTGTAAAGGTAAAGGAGTGCGCGCCTATTGTATTGCATGGGACAGTTGACAGAGAATGTTAAGAGGATTTTTAAAGGATTAGGGCCGCGGTGCGCTGTAACAACGATTCTTGATCGCCCGGTTAGTATAAAGATAAAAGACAAACAAGTAGTCCAACTTCGGCCGTTTAGGAGGGTGCGACACGTACCTATTCACACAGACGCATGATAGGGCGTCTGTGCGAATGCGATCCATACTGGAGCATTCTTACGCAATACGCATTCTTTAATATTTGCTTGTAGTGCGTTCGTACAAGGCGCGCACACATTCAAGTGCGCGATGTATACCTTTTGTAGGAAGATAAACTACTTCTATTATACTGTGCCCTAACCAACGCCGGGTTACAAACGAAACGAGTTCTGTTCAGCGGGAAATTCGCAAAATTTGTTGACGGTGTGAAGTCAACAAATTTTGAGAATGTGAAATAACGACGTTGTGTTATTTATTCCTATTTATCATCACTCATCAATGGACTACGGTGGTAGAGAAAAATAGTATTTTAATATAAGTAATGAAAAACATATTCACATGCAGAAAATTCTACAGTGCGACGAAAACTTGAAGGCCCTTAAGGATATGTATACTTGGAATGTGTGTTTTGCACTAATGATACTCCAGTCTCTTTGATATAAGTACCTAGACACATTTAATATTTCAACATACTCTTGTGAAGCAACTTTGTGTGTGAGTTTGAGCTTTGAACTTAGCGATATGATTATACCTAGAGATTTTCCTGGTAAAAACGTCGACGTGTCGTTAGTGCTCGACGTAGCTAATAATAACTGCCATACATACGATTTTTCCCTACAGTTCGTTTTATCGGATGACGGTTACAAGCCATTGGGAGAAGTCTCTACTACTTACAATGTAAATAAAAATAAATTATGCATATATTATTATAAATACTGTATTACATCACGCAAGGCATTATCCCTCGAGATCCCTCGAGAATCATTGGCGAATCCTTGCGCAGAAAAAATAAACCTGTCACATAAACTTACACTGTAATTTTATTGCGTATAGTAAAGTAAGATCTACTGATTTTTTTTCTGTTACTGAACAGACGCTGGTAAAGACATACGTCTTTATAGTACAAACCAAATGGCGAAAATTATGCAACATATGGTTCACACTGGAGATAATCCAGTTTTACAAACATCGTTAACAGATGTTCTGTTGATAAAAATATCAGAGAGACCTGGGTCGTTTTCAAAAAAATATGTCCGTAGTTAGGGCTTTATTTAACCAAGTGTTAACTTTTTCCTTTGTTTAACGAAAGTTAACTATATAAATTGTATGGTAACTTTCGTTACACAAAGGAACAAGATTAACATTTTGTTTAATGTCTTAGCTACAAACATCTTTTTTGAAACCGACCCATCTACCACAAGTACGGGGGACGGTTAGGGCCATTTAAAGTCTGTACCATAGTTAAATTGTCAAATTAATAAAAGCGCTGTCACTACGTAATTGGTTTTCGTTTTTACTCCTAATACATTTTAATCCGTATTAATTATATGTATATATAAGTATAAAGAGAGATTTAGTGACTCGACTCGTACATACAATACATTTAACGTGTAAAAATATATTTATGCCACACCTGGCCATAAAGTGGCTTTTTTCGCACGCTGCGCATACGGAAAAAGCCGCTTTCTGGCCAAGTGTAGACATAAAATGATGTACACAACACGGGAGGTAATAAAGAAAGCCCTCGATCGCATATTTACGTCCCTCACTTGCAGCTCGGGCCGCAAACTTCTGCGATCTCGGCCTTTCTTTATATTACCACCCTAGTTGTGTAATGTACTAAGTATAAATGAACCCTCTATAATGCGTTCAAAAACCGCAAATTATAACCAGTATAAAGCTAAACTGTTTTATTAGAACAAATGGTATCTGTAAAAATGATCTTCATAATAACGTCGAATTCAATGTTATTATTACATTCAAATATCGAATGTCTCTGAAAAACAAAGCAATTTGATCAGTGGCGGATTAAGCGTGCAGCGGATTAATAATAGGGGGAATGGTATTTTTTTTAACGTTTTTTGTATTAAGTCAAAAACTACATGTCTAAGAAAAAATTAAACATAGTTTTGGAATCTACACATTAAGCCCTTTCATTTGATAAACCACTCAATATAATTACCTCTACTTTTGATTTTTGACATCCCATTTCGGTCCTCCTTCCTTGGCATCACATTCCAACCAGGTGCAAACTTAACTCAACCGGGATTGAAGGGCTTTGACTTTTTAAAACTCGACAGCCGCAATTCAGAAGTGATTTTTCGCAGGCAACTCTATACCACCGTGTTCGTAATAAAATAGTTTTTATTTTGGCATAACGTTTATTCATTAACCAGACTAGTGCAAATCATTAATATCGATGTAACCGTGCCCGTGCCGACTTCATCCTAAATTTTTCATAGTAACCGGTTGAGCTAAGTTTGCACCTGGTTTCCTCGGCATCACATACCAACCAGGTGCAAACTTAACGCAACCGGGATTGAAGGGCTTTGACTTTTTAAAACTCGGCAACCGGAATTCAGGACTGATTTTTCGCAGGCAACCCTATATCACCGTGTTCGTAATAAAATAATCTTTATTTTGACATAAAGTTTATTCATTAACCAGACCAGTGCAAATTACTAATATGATGTACCTGTTTATGCCTGGCAACCCAAAAGTTATGACGGTAAAAATATAGGCAACCTAACGTTTGCATATTCTATAGGCTGCATACTTTTGATTGGTATGTCATTTGTCTATTAAACAAAACGGTGAAAAGTTAAATTTTTTTTTTTTTTATTTTTAATTAATCATATTCTGGACTGAATTTTTTTAGGCAACCCACTTGCAATATATTTATTAACATATTTAATTCAATATATAATAGTTTTCATCCATTAACCAGCTCGGTGAAGGTCGTTATATACTGGGAAATTTTTAATTAATCATATTCTGGACTGAATTTTTTTAGGCAACCCACTTGCAATATATTTATTAACATATTTAATTCAATATATAATACTTTTCATCCATTAACCAGCTCGGTGAAGGTCATTATATACTGGGAAATTTTTAATTAATCATATTCTGGACTGAATTTTTTTAGGCAACCCACTTGCAATATATTTATTAACATATTTAATTCAATATATAACACTTTTCATCCATTAACCAGCTCGGTGAAGGTCGTTATATACTGGGAAATTTTTAATTAATCATATTCTGGACTGAATATTTTTAGGCAACCCACTTGCAATATATTTATTAACATATTTAATTCAATATATAATACTTTTCATCCATTAACCAGCTCGGTGAAGGTCGTTATATACTGGGAAATTTTTAATTAATCATATTCTGGACTGATTTTTTTTAGGCAACCCACTTGCAATATATTTATTAACATATTTAATTCTGATGTTTTTGACTTTGTTTATTGAAGTGACATAAAGACATCATTGAGAATATAGTGAAAATGTAAAAGAAATATAAATTCAAATTTTGATTAGCCAGTAATACAACATACTCCCCCTTAATCAAAATAAGATTATAAACATAAGCCTATTCCTTTTACACAACTCTGATGCTTTATGCGAGTTAATGGCTTAGTGAGCACGTCAGCCCACATCTCCAAAGTAGGAGTATAAACGACACTAATAACGTTCTTAGCTAATAAATCACGTATAAAATGAAATCTAGTATCAATATGTTTGGTTCTATTGTGGTGGACTGGATTCAGTACCAACTTCTGGGCAGACTGCGAATCATTATAAATGGGAACAGTAATTGACTCACCAGTAAGTTCAAACATCAACCGCTTGAGAAACACAGCATCCTTTGCCGCACTCGACAAGCACATGTATTCCGCTTCACTAGATGACAGTGCAACGGTAGTTTGCTTCTTACTCTCCCACGAAATTGCTCCACCAGCCATAGAAAAGTAAAATCCAGTATAGGAACGACGATCTACAGGACAGTTAGCCCAATCCGCATCCGCATAGCCAACTAAACATCCACCGCCTTTCCTGTAAGTAATGCCCAAATCGATAGTTCCTTTTAAATATTGTAACAGTCTTTTTGCTGCAATCCAATGCGTCTTATCATATTTAGTATTAAACTGGCTTAAATATGACGTTGCATAAGCAATATCAGGCCTGGAATTAACGGCGAGAAACATCAAGGATCCAATCAATTTCTGATATGGATATAATGAAGACTCATCAACATTACCTTTCTCACACGGCAACAACTTTTTAGTATCCAAAGGAGTGGGCATAGCCTTACAATCCGACATGTTGAACTTTTGCAACAAATCGCGAATATAGCTTTCTTGCGATAATTTGATCTCGTTAGGTTTACAGTGTATATTTAAACCTAAATAATAACTTAATGGGCCTATGACTTTTAGGCTGAAATAAGTCTTTAAGTCAGATATGACATTATTGAGCGTTTTATTTTCTTTATAGAATATGACAATGTCATCAACATGGAAAGCGAGTATTATTAACTCTTTACCAACCTTCTTGGTATAAATACATGCTTCGGAAGGAGTTTGATTAAAACCAATGCAATTTAAAATTTCCGTCAACTTCTTATACAAAGCTCTCGGAGCTTGTTTTAGACCATAAAGCGAACGCTTCAGCAAGAGTACCTTATCTTCTTGACCAGGTATAGAGAATCCTTCTGGCTGATTCATGTACACCTCTTCCTCCAAATCTCCGTTCAAGAATGCCGTATCCACGTCGAGATGGTGCATTTTCATTTCTGTTTCTGCGGCCAACGCGAACAATAAACGAAGCGAAGAGTTTCGGACGACAGGAGAAAAAGTTTCCGAATAATCAACACCATAGACTTGATTAAATCCTTTCGCGACAAGCCTTGCTTTATGTTTAATAATATCACCATGCGCGTTTTTCTTCAACTTATATACCCATTTGCAAGGAATGACCTTCTTATCTGGTCTGTTAACGAGAACCCACGTATTCTTCTCCAGCAGTGACTCATATTCATCCTGCATAGCTTGAAGCCATTTATCCCTATCTTCTGTATTCATAGCCTGTGAATAGCTTGTAGGTTCATCCATAACCTGAGGGGATGAAGTCTGCATGCATACACAATTGGCAGCAGAATTGGGTTTTCTAGGTCTCAAATTGTACCTTGGTTCTGCGACTTCAGTATCGGAATCAATTTCTTCTGATGGAGGTGCAGTACTGGATTGAACCGACTCATCTTGAGTAACAGCATTATACCACGGTTCTGCAACATCAGGCTCAAAATCTTCTGATACACGCGCAATATCGGGTTGAAGTTGAATTTGCTCATCTTCGATGACCACGCCAGTCGATTTAGAAGTATTTGACGAATGTTCTTGTGAACTTAGCAAAAGAGGTGCAAATGCTGGTTGAGTTAAATCAACATCAGACTTACGAACACAACCTTTACTTTTCAAATCTTGAAAATCATGTTCAAAGAAAGTAATATCTCTGCTTTTCACAAGCCGTCTGGGATATTTAACGTCCCTAAAATAATAACTTCTTGGATCATCAGAATATCCAACGAAAATGTGTTCAGATGCTTTCATATCCAATTTCTTCCGACTACACTCGGGGACATGGATAAAAGCTCTACATCCAAATACACGCAAATGAGATAGATTTGGTATCTTACCATACCACTTCTCGTACGCTGTCTTGCCTTCGAGAGCTCGGTGAGGAGATCTGTTCTTGAGATACACAGCCATCTCTGCAGCATCTTGCCAGTAGGCCGAAGAAAGAGAACTGTCAGAAAGCATTGACCTTACTTTCTCCATAATAGAACGATTTGTCCTCTCTGCAATTCCATTCTGCCGTGGACAATAGGGAACTGTTGTTTGATGCTGAATTCCTTGACTTTTTAAGTAGCTCGAGAATTCATTGTTGACATATTCTTTCCCGTTGTCACTCTTCAAGGTCTTAACTCTGGCTCCCGTTTCCCGCTCTACTGAGAGCTGGAAATTACAAAACATTTTCTTTACTTCCGCTTTTGAAGGAATAAAAAAGACAAAAGTCATACGAGAAAAATCATCTATAAAAAATAAAATATATTTATTGCCTTGAAATGACGTTTCAGGCAGGGGTCCACAAATATCAGAATGAATGAGTTCCAGAACTTCTGTTGATCTTTTTTGTGAAACTTTCTTAAATGGTTTCCTGTTTTGCTTACCTTCAATACAAGGGATGCATGGCTCCTTGTCAACTTCTGTGTAGTCGACGCCTACCGCGTGTCCTTTCTTGAGCTGATCCATACCGATGCGGCATAAATGACCCAGTCGCCTATGCCAAAGCTTGAAGCTAGAAACATCGGAGTGTGTCTCAAAAGCGGATAGTTGACGCGTTGGGTTGACCGTACAATCTAAAGAATACAGTCCGCCACAAATAGAACCATGTAAAATTACATCACCTTTACAAGAAAAAGCATCAGAATCATAAAAGTTACAACCATTTTTATCAAAAACTACGCTAAAACCTTTATCTACCGCCTTCTTGACTGAAATAAGATTAGATTTCAAGTTCGGTACGTGAACCACATCTGTAATCTTCTTTACATCTGTATTCTGACCGCAACTGTTAATAGAAATATCTCCAACACCTTTGCTAGGCAATACATCTCCATTTGCAATGGTCACAGTTCCAGAAGATGAATCTCTCACATTCTCCATCCAATCATCTCGTGACGTCATATGGGCAGACGCTCCAGAGTCAATAAACCATTTGTCACGCTCTAATCTGTCATTGGCATTTAGTGCACACAGAGAGTTTTTGTGATTAGTGGGTTTCTTCTTCTTGTCCTTTTTGTGGGGACAATCTGGACGCTTATGTCCTGGCTCCATACAGTCATAACACACTATGGGTTTCTTGGATTTGGATGTAGAAGGTCTGGTTTGGTTCATTCGAGTACGAAGAGCAGTATCTGGGTTATCTAAAGCTGGTTTATTCAATTCATTCAATAATTTGGTCTTTATCAGATCTACCGTAATGTCTATATTGGAATTTTCCAAAGCCATTACTAAGGGTGCATATTGAGGACTTAAACCTCCTAGAAGAATCGCAGCTATTGAAGCATCTTCCATTATTTTGCCAATATCGGCTAAATCTTGCACAGTTGTCATCACAGCATTTATGTATGTCTCAATATTACAGCCAAAATCTTCAAGACAGTATCTATACAGTTTTCTCTCGAGGCTTATACGTCGCCCTAATCCTTTGTCCTCGTAAGCGGACGAAAGAGCATCCCACGCCTCTTTGGCTGTCTTACATGATCTCACATGGGTGATGGCCATACCGTCTACAGTGAGGCATATTTTCGATAACGCTTTTTGATCGTTACGTACCTTTTTATCTGCAGAAATGTCGTTACCATCAGGGTATCCGACGATGGTCTCCCATAACTCTTCATGCATAAGGTACATACGGATTTTGAATTTCCATACGGAATATCCATCTCTATTTATAAGTGCTTTTATACCAGAAATAGAATTAGTTGACATATTTACATATACAACAGCTGTTCGATGTCACAAGAAAAAAAATATTCGAAAATATACGTGAACTGTTAAATATTTTCACGGATTTTCACAAATTTTACACGTACACAAAATACAAACTTGCCTATTCACTTTTAAATGCACAACAAGCAAAATAAACGTATATTTCTAAGTAAAATTAGAATATTCGTGCTGATAACGAATGATGTTTTTGACTTTGTTTATTGAAGTGACATAAAGACATCATTGAGAATATAGTGAAAATGTAAAAGAAATATAAATTCAAATTTTGATTAGCCAGTAATACAACAAATTCAATATGTAATACTTTTCATCCATTAACCAGCTCGGTGAAGGTCGTTATATACTGGGATCCTCTACTAATTGGTAATACAAAACACTTGATTATGGCTCAGTTAATGCCATGTAGTGTAACACATTAACCCCTATGTTAAAATTTGCTGTATTTAATTATTGCTAATTTTCTAACAAAACAAATAATTAAAGTCCTAAAGTGTGGTTACACTCCATTAAATACCTAAGTGTCATACCTGTCATTCGTATTTTCTTTGACAACTGACAATTACTAATCAAAACACGTTTTCTTCATAAATATTGCGGCATGTGACGGATAACCAAAGAGAAAAGTGTTCATTTGAAAATCTTTAAACCTCTTTGTTTATTATTATGGTAGGATAACCATGTTAAGCCAACAAAAATAGGATAAATTATTAATTAAAAAAAACATACTTCTGATTATTACCCGACTGCGGCGAAGCCCAAAGGAGGGTTATGTGTTTGACCTGTATGTATATAAGTATGTATGTATGTATGTCCGTTCCTGTGTCCGCTCGTAACTAGGTACTCAACGGCACATCCGATTTTGATAAATGATACATCATTAGATTCGTCTTGATGGTGCGAGTGTCACTGGGTATGAATTTCGTTAAAATAAACAAAAAGGCGGATTTTATGCAGTGTCAAAGTGCACCGCGGTCGGTTTTTTTTAGTAAAAATGTGGTTATTTTAAATGCATGAGACTTAATTGAGGGGCTAAGTTTAGCGGATATGTATGTAAAACATTAATTTTGTATTACCAATTCGAAGTCACCCTGTATACATTTCTAAGATTTCAATTTCAGCTTGAATATATACAGGAATGTTTATGATTTATTTATTTAAACTTTATTGCACAATAATAAAAAAAGTACAATCGGCGGACTTAATGCCTTAAGGCATTCTCTACCAGTCAACCATCGGGTAAAACAGAGACTTTAGTTGGTGCAGGATTGTTTAAAGCCGAAAGGACATTTGAGTCACAAATCAACATAAGAGTAAGTAGGTATATACACTTAGATGTAATATTCACGGGACTCTAGGCGGAGTCGAAGCATCGTAATGCAATATGTTTTATAGCTTATTGTTCATCGTCTAGTATTCATAGTATGTGTATTTTGAACTAGGTAAATGAAAATGGAACGTTTAATAGAACGTATCGGTTTAAAGCGACCGTGTCAGTGTCATAGGATTAAAATAGAAAATCATTGGTGGACCTATTTACTGCTTCTGAGCATAACGTTAGAGCTAAATATATAGGCATATTAGGTGTGTACGCAAAGCACGGGTTTGTAAAAAAAAGTAGTACAATAAGTAAAGTTCATACGATAATGACGTCGTAGCTAGTACCTTGTTGCGTCAACCAAATAAATAACTTCGTTATATCTATCATAAGTCAAAATATCTCAAAAATGATGACACTTTTACTAAACTAAACCTATATTAGCCTTATAGGGTCTCTCCTATATAAATGCTATAGTGAGCAGTCTATCAAAGACCTAACTGCTCTCTATCACTAGTTTACAGGTTATCCATTATTTACCTAATACCCTGTATATGGCGCATTGGATCATCCAACGTCAACGTCAAGTAGTCTGCACCATCCAATTTGGATGGTGCAGACTACTTGACGTTGACTGTATATTCAAAAATCGTTAGAAGTCTGTAAGCAAGGTAGCTGCTAGATATTTCTTTAATTTAATATCGTGGCTATCGCACTTTATATTTGTAAAAAATCCATAAAAAGATGGGCAAATTACATAAATAAATGAAAAATATTTTTGCCAGTCCTTGTAGCGCGAGTGTTGGTGAGATATACGATATACATCATTCGAAATATAATGTATGGAAGATAACGTCTAACAAAATTGACGTTGAAACTTGCCCCACAACGCCCACTTTTTAAAATCAATACGTACGTCTTATGTATCAAGTGATTCAAGTGGTACTGATAACCAACTTAATGTTTACCTTGTGTGAGTCTAAAATCATTTATGGAAAATATTAGTATTCAGTTTGAGAAGTCTTCATTTTTGGATAGGTTGCATATCGTTTAAACAATAATCTGTGATCGGTTACAAAGGTACTGACGTGTAAATTTAATTTGCCGCTACAGTTTTTTCTTCAGTACTAAGTACAAACAGCAACACAGTTAACTATACACTTCAAAAATGGGAAATACTGCAAGAAAGAGAATCACACTTGAAGGCGTCGTGTTATGCATGTGTGCGTGTGTTTATGAGTATAAATTGGCTATTATTCAAAAGAGTTTTGAAACAATAATTTTTCTTTTATGGCTGATCCAACGTCATTATTGACATTAATGCCATATTATTGAATTCGTGGAAAATAATGAATGAATAATAAATATAAATTACATTATATTGGTGCATCATATCAAAAATATGAAGCACCAATAAAAGCATTAGCAATATAATTAATTTATTTCATCCCAACGTTCGTCTGAAAGCTAAATCATAATTTTGACAAATTCACCTGTCTTATTGAAATAAAACCTTTATTTACAGTATGGAAAAAAAACTTTGCCCAAACAACTACAATGACAAAGCTCAAAGGCACATTACACATACGCAAACGTTATTTGATTTGAAGTTGACATAATACAAATATATATACCTCTTTCAATCGTTATAATTTTCTCTCTGCTCTGTCTTTAATGGGCAGTTAAGTGTGTTGCTATTTGTACTAGTTCCGCCTCGTTAGTACTTATTCCGTAGGGCCGATTTTGAGCTTCAGTCACAGAATAAGTAATAGTACTTTGTACAGAACTCGCACTGTCTATATAACAAAACCCAAGAGTCACAAAAATGCGCCGAATCCTACCTTCTCGCTCTAACTCATAACGCGCTCTCTTTCTGGTCGCCACGCCCACCGCTAGGGTTGTCGAGAAAAATAAACTTCTTATTACAGATTGTGTTTCATGTTAAAGTACAGGTAGTTAATAGTTTATGGCGTTAATAATGGCATTTGATTTTATACATAGTCGAAATAATATAGTATTTCAAGTTTCGAGTAGGTTAGGTATTGTTTTCCTTGGTGCACAGCAAAGATGTTTTATTATTGTTTACCTATAGGTATTACAACCCAGTGCTTTCTACATTGTATAATATACGATTTAAAAGGAAAAAAGATTGCTTTTTCTTTTCAAAATTGAATATTCATCAATTAACGTAAATGAACCAGATTTACCAATTATTCGCATCCTCGATCGATACACGACCATAATAAAGAGATGCTTATAGGTTTCGCATACAGGCGCTTATATACGAGTATGTAGGTTTAAAAATAAAACTTCTGTTGGTTAAATATATGTATTGTATTTGGGCTTGGTCCTGATATTTAGATGCTGACTGGTAGACGATGAATGTAAGTTTGAATATTTCGGAATAAATATTGAGCTGACGGAAATGACGGATGACAGAGAAAGACAAACGCTTCAAGGAATGACGATGTAAAATATTTACTGCAAATATAGAGAAAATCAAATATTGTTTCTTTGCCTGTTCCATCCCCACATATAGTTATGAAAATTACTGATTTGGAGGAATCTGAATCGACTACTGTCAATTTTAGCCAACTGATTGAAGTATTACCTATCATAGTTATTTTGAAATTTAAACGACGGGGGGTTACCTCTATTTATCCTATCATCAGATCTTGACCTGGTGACAAATTGGACCATCTTGGAGGCGGTCCTTTCGAACAAAACAGAAATTTTCGAATAATCAACACATCAAACAACCGAGTACCTAGTCCGTTTGGAGTCGTTACAAAACGTGATTTCAGCTTGAATTTGGGCAATTTACTTTTTATTTATTTATTTATTTTATTTATTTAGTAGTTAGTAATGTTTGACACAAAAAAACCTAATGAAAAATAATTAAGTAAAATACATGTCAACTGAGTACTATTAAAATGCAGTCCTGAAAAAACTATCAAACGTCTAAATAAGGCCTCTTAGCGCTGAATGGGCCCCACCGTTTGCTACTTACATAGCTAGTTGATGCGGCGCGGAAAAGATGCGATGAAGGACCACCCGGTTGTCCCGGGCCCGGGAATACGTGGACCCGAGGGACGAAGGTGCCTATATGGTCCGAAGACGAGATGGACTTTATGCGGTGTGACGGAATGAAGCACGCCTTACCTCGTGAATCGGAGTTCGAGCTTCAGGCGGCCGCCACTTGCTGGTTCTGCGTTAAGGCCCGGTAGGACGTGGCTCGCATTTCACATACAACTAGGTTCGGGCGGAATGCAGATTATTGCAGATTATCTTCGATTTCTAACATAAAAGTATACGTTATCAACCCAAACATGAGAGGATGCCCTGCATGACTGTGAAATCATGATTGTCAGGTATTAATTTTGTCAGAAAAGGTAACTGTTAATAGGTAATGAACAAAATAAAAAAAATACTTTATTTTATAGTGTTTTCGCGCTACTTTTCTATCGAGCGAAGTGTTCGCTATCGTGTTCTAAGTGAGAGGAAGCCCTAGCTACAGTTCTGAATATTATTATATATGTTTTACATTGACCTACGAGTCAAATAAGTGCTCTAAAAATGATTTGGAAACTAGGCTTCCGCGCCCGATTCTCGTCTTACCTCGCCTTAAATCACAATCCACACTTTTCCTTTCTTCGTAGTTTATAAGCGATATTTTATGATGAGAGAGATTATATTATGTCGAAAAGAACAAAACTGGCGGTAACACTAGTAATATTTAACCTTGCGTCAGTTGTAGTTAAAAATTTGGATGCAAATCAGATAATACATACGCTTCAGACACTTGTATGAGCGCAGTCGTAATATATTAAGGTATTATTAAAAATCTCAGAAACAATCTAATTAATTACTAATTGAAAACGATTAAACTATATTTTCATAGAAACCATTTTAAGCTTTTTGGCTGTAAACCCTGCATCATTCTGTAAGCTGATTATAGCACCGAGTGTTAAATTCCGTGTTGCCGGGCGTTCGTTTAAACCATACGTTGTTTAGACAAGAAATTAGATGCAAGGCTTTAGCAACAGCGCTCGAGTGATGCCATAAATATACTCGCTTCAAATTTATTAGTAAAACAGTAGAGAGGAACCACAGAGGCAATTAACATGTCAGCACTGCGAGTTTCTTAAGCCGTTTACAAAATATTTGTTATCAAAATGGAGTAATGTAACCCATTCATTCTCCATATTTTTGAGGTTTTTCACATTTATTGTATCTAAAAGCGGGACTGGCTGTGTTGAGGCACGCGGCCGTTTATTCTTTTAAGTGATTATGTCCGTATAGTGTTCTTATAATTATTATCAGGGAAATAAATCACTACTCAATAAAATTACAAAAAATACGACTAGTAAAATATTTGCCCGCCATCTTGACATCCAAAATGGATCCTGAAATTCTAGAAGACAACTTTTATGACTCAAAAGAGTCCTACAATCTATTTTAAGACTTTTAGGGCTCACGCACCATCAGTTCACGACGGATATCGATAGCGTAGGGTGCGTTGTCCAACAGTGAACCACCTTTTTTTTGAAGTCGCAGAACTTGCTAGAAAATAAAGCTAGAAATTTGGTTTTGATGTCATTGCTTAGGTAATTTCATAAGGTATCTTATGTATAAGTTACAAAATGCTTTTTGGACTAACTAACATCCATTAAGTAGGTTTTTTAAAAAAATGATATTTGGTTCACTGTATACTATGGGTCGTTTACATTAAACCACCCTTATTTCAACAGTGAACCATAATGCCATTATCAGTAAAAAATGCTGAAATGTGAAAGAAAACTAACACAATCTTTGGTAATAATCTGTATTTTTAATATACATGAATATAAAGAAATAAAAACGTATTCTTCTAGTTTAAAAAAAAAAAGGAAAGATATTTGGTTCACTGTATACTACGGGTAGTTTACATTGAACCACCCTTATTTCAACAGTGAACCATAATGCCATTACCAGTAAAAAAAAGCTGAAATACGAAAGAAAACTAACACAATACTTGGTAATCATCTGTATTTTTAATATACATGAATTTAAAGAAATAAAAAACGTATTCTTGGTACAAAAACTAAAAGTTATTATATATTATATATCGTGCGGTACACAGTGAGCCGGCTCAGTGAGTACTATGTGAACCAGGTTCACTGTTCAACAACCACACCATTCAACTTAAAATACGAAAAAAGATAGGTTATAAACGGAATTGTCACAACGCAATGTACTCATAAAATGACTAAGACTACATCAAATTTAACACCATACAGCGTTTGATCATATGTTAAATAACAAAATATACAAAAATCCAGACACTTACTTGTGAAAAGTATCTTTTTTCCACGAAATTTAAACAAAGTGCTATCACACGTCCGGCCTAAGCCGCTGCCGCTGGCTCACTACGGGAGGGGGGAAGGGTTCTTAGACGGCATGTTTTAGCACGATCGGTCAAACTGGCAACGTCGCAGTTTCTTCAATATGGCGGTGGTTCAGTGTATCTTGATGGTTCACTGTTGGACAACCGACCCTACGTGTGTCAGATAAATATCTAGTTGCATGGGTCAAAGAATCAAAAGATGCATTTACATGTGTAAAAAAAAACAATTCTGGGTCTTGGTCTCGGTCGAGAACTATTTTATTCTCACTCTTGGTCTGTTGGACCTTGGTTTTTGGCAATAACTGAGTAGCCGTGATTCTTAATTAAAGGCCACATATATGACCATTGTTGCGTGTCCTCCCATGCACAGTACAAGGTCAGGGAAGTAAAGCTGGCACTATTCGGTACATTTGTCATATCGATGGCAAAAAGCGGAAATGTAGTAACCGCCAAAGAAAACCCTTGGCGGTTACTACATTTCCGCTTTTCGCCATCGATATAATGGTTTTTAACAATGGCAGCGATCCAAGCATGTCTGAGGTGCGGCGGCGCACCCTCCCGCTGTACGTCTATAATACCTGCATCACCGATCAATATTCATATGTAATACTAAGAAAAAAGGGCAATTACTACAATGTAAATCATACCTTAATAATGCATGAACAACTTAAAATGTAAAAAAAAAACATTATTTTGATAGTTTCGATCAAGGAAATATTATGACAAAAACATTTTAAAATTTACTCAGGTAGCATTTGAATTGCCTTTCTGTCCCGGTAATAGGTCCTCTAAAAGTTGATGGCCTCTGTAACTCAATGGAGTCGTCCACGAACACCTCCATTTTCAAATACTACCATCTCCAATTGAATGGACTGAGACATATCGTGTACCTATTCTATTGGTAGTGGAACGACTGCTTGACACGACTGATTGACCGACTGATTGGCTCGTTGTCTATTACTGAATGTTCAGTAGAAGGAGCTGAAGTGCTCATAAAATCGGCTTTAGCAGTATCATCGTCTTTTATAAATCTTCGTACGATACTTTCTATTAAATTCTGCATTTCTGAAGTAGCACAAACTCAGTACCGAAGGAACCGAAGAACCGGGATTTTTTCCCGCCAGAACCGGGATCAGATTGCTGGAAAATTCCTGGGATTTCCCGCTACTCTCAGTACCGGGAATTCCCGGCAGCATGCCCTAATATGCGGTTCACTAATGTTTGACCAAAAAATTATTGACAAATGGTCATTTGACAAACAACGTTTCACCAAATAATCATTTGGCAAACGAGACATTTGACAAAAGTATCATCTTACAAAAACTCACTTAGCAAATGATTAATTAGCAAACACTACACTTGGCAAATATGTTAAACAATAAAATTTCAATTGACCTTTTTTCATTTCACCTAATAATATGTTTCGCAAATTAAGCATTTGTCCAAATGTCATTTAACAAAATGTTATTTCATAAAAAGTACTTCTTTTTCAAACATTATGATTTAGTCTGTTGGGTAATTTATTCTGCTACCCTCTTATCGCCATAAGTTACAAGATTATATAGAAGGCAAGCAATCATGCATTATGGCTATTGGTGGTCATAATACAAACCTAACCTAACCGACAACCTAGGTTTTTTCCATGATTAGTCTAAATGCATCAGTTCGTTTTTGTTGGGGGACGCAGTTCAAACCCTAACCTAACCTAACAATCTAGTCTTTCTGGCAGCAGTTCGTTTTTGTTGGGGGACGCAGTTTAAACCCTAACCTAACCTAACTACCAAATTTTTCTGTCAGTAGTTCGTTTTTGTTGGGGGACGCAGTTCAAACCCTAACCTAACCTAACAACCTACTCTTTTTCCAAATACTGTGTATTAATTTGACCCATACCATATCTATTATTAGATTTATTAATAAACGAAACACTTGTCAAATAATACATTGTACCAAACGTTTTTAGACCAAGAGTAATTTTGTCTGATAACTCAGTTGCTAAATGTTCATTTTGTCAAATGATTATTTATAAAATGTAAATTTAACTGTTGATCATTTGGAAAAGTGAGTCATTTGTAAAATGACTAGTAGTAAAATGATCAATTGGCGAAACATTTTTTTGCAAAACGTTGTTTGTCAAGTGTAATTTTGCCAAATGACTTTTGGTCAAACGGCAGGACACCCTAATATGCACCTTCAAATTTGTATGGAACCCTCGGTGGGCGAGTTCGTCTCGCACTTGTCCGGTTTTTTATAGAAATGTGGTGTGTTGGCCTACATTAAAAAGAAAAGGAGACATCATATTTCTTCCACTTCATAAAGATGTGTGTTATAAGTTGTTAAGTAGTGTATGAGATTTGATTAAGTTTTGTATGAAAGGATTTTACATGCCTATTTAAGAAGGTCTGTGTCAGTATAGATTTTTAGAAAAGAAAAAAAAACATAAGTAAAACGATCGGGATAAATGCCGTAAATAAGGTTTAAAAATTTAATATCTAAATCGCAGCATCCCTAAATATGCCAACTTTTGCAAAGGCAACACTATGCTATCTATGGTGTTTGCAATAAAATTTGTATTGATATGTTTCACACTGTGTCTATGTTTACCTCGAATTGCATACAGATTTGTTTCATTGAGAAAAAGGATGAGGCAAGATCGTCGTTCGTTACAGGCTCTCTCGTTTACTACGAGGAAGTGTGCTTATCAGTCACATACATATTTGCCTTTGTCAAACCCTAGATAGCTTAATAGGCAGGATCATGCCAAGTAAGCTAATCATGTGTCATTATTGCAGGGACATACGCTTCAATAAGATCTACGACATCGCGCCGGGTGTGTTCTCGCACCTCCACCGGCTGCGGTCTCTGCTGTTGAACGACAACCAGCTGCGGGCGCTGCGGTCTGGCGCGTTCCACGGCCTGCGCCGCCTTAAGAACCTCTACCTATACCGCAACCACATCCAAACTATAGATCCCGATGTCTTTCAAGGCATGCTGCATTTGGAACAACTGTAAGTACACCATTTACTAAAGTCGAATTTTTAAATAAATATTTATTAAGCTTTCTTTAAGGATGTGATTTCTGAGATCTGTGATAAAAATTCAACTATAGAGGTAAGATTTACTTATGTATGACCAACTTTTCTCATTTTTTATACGTTTTATGAAGATATTTGTATAGGTATGTATTCACAACCTTCATGATATACATAAATCTATTACGAGGTATAGAGAGAAAAATGTACCAAAATATATTTTAGGGACTCATAAATAACTTCGAGTTGTGGAAGTATAAAAGGAAGGGAATGCGCTTTGGTTTCGAGTTATAGAGGATCCTAGATTTGTTTCGGTATCCTCAAAACGTGACAAATCCTTAAAGCGCTCGGACGCATGAATTGCAGCTTAGGACGGCTTAGTTAGTACAGAGCACGCCGAGTTTAATCGTTAGATACTGTTCACAAAAAGAATTTGTGTCGTATCTACATAGGCAATGTCCGACTTTCAAAATAGACGAATTTTTCTTTATATTAGTAACCTGTTCAAGTGTAAACCTTTTGCTCGAGAACGTCACATTTTGCCGCTTCGCAAAAGTACGATAAGGCAGCGGCTCCACTGAGGCGGAGACGAACGGAGTGGAGAGGAGATGTGTAGGGATGGACCAATCACATTTGTGTTCGCTGTTTCTTGTGACATATTGACATTGACGAGATGTGGATTTCAACTAATGTGATTGGTCGATCCTACACGTCTCTTCTCCGCTCGTCTCCGCCTCAATGGAGCTGCAGCCTAAGCCTCGGAGAGAAGGCATACAGCAGTAGATTATATCAAAAGGGAGCAAAATGATGTATTTACGGCGAGGGCGTATACATCGAATTCAGACTGAAGCAAAGGATTCTACAATAAAGTGGCGAGGGATTCAGTGTGGTTGTCCCTTATTAGTTACAATACATACTCCTATTATTAGTATGAAGACGCCTAACAGTCTAGGAATAGAATGATGGAGCTTTACCGCTTAAATAGCACAGTAATTATACTTTTTAATATTTATAAAAACTAATGTTGTACTAAGTAATTGTTATGCGTATTAATGGTATGCTAATTAAAATATGCGTTTTAAAATATATACTATTTAACATTATGCGAATATACAATTATGGGTAACAACGGTATGCGTTGTCAAAACAGGAAGATTTATTGTATGTGTTTTAATATAAACCATATCAAAAGCTTTACAATTGCAATGTAACACTTTTTAGGGTTCCGTACCCAAAGGGTGCCAACGGAACTCTATTACAAAGCCTCCGCTGACCGTCTGTAGCAGGGCTGTATCTTTTGACCCGTAATATGTGTATTTTATTGCCGTTATAACAACAAATAATAAAAATCTAATAAAACATAAAATAAATGAAGGGGCCTCGATTTTAATGATGGCAATAGGTAGACGCATGATATGTTCACAGAATATGTCTTTCTATTGCCACCATAACAAAAAAAAACCAGTCAAGTGCGAGTCGGACTCGCTCACCGAGGGTTCCGTACAAACTCGTAAGTAGATACGTGAATAGTTCAACAAAAACTGTATGGCCGTTAGCTTAGTAGGAGCAAATAAGTATGTGTACGATTTTTGAAAATTTCTAAAAAACGATGCAATTTAGGAAAACCGTTTTATTTTTCCTGTAATATTTAGGATGATATTAATAATTGGTAATTATTACAGATTTTTCTGTTCAGTAACTTCGAAGATAATAGGGGGGGAATGGTATTTTTTTGAACGTTTTTGGTCATAAATCAAAAAGTACAAAATTAAGAAAAAAACCAAAAATTGTTTTGGAATCTACAAATTAAGCCCTTTCATTTGATATCCCACTCGATATAATAGCTCTACTTTTGTTTTTCCACATCACATTTCGGACCCCTTTAAAAAAAAAGTAAAAAAGGTATAAGATTTTTTTTCTATCCAATAGGCTCGAATCAGCGACTTTTAACACTATTCCAAGTTTCAAGTCGATAGCATCAGTAAATCCTGAGATATCTTGCTGTGACAGACGGACAGACAGACAGACAGACAGACAGAGTCGCACCATAAGGGTTCCTTTTTTACCATTTTGGTACGGAACCCTAAAAATGATAAATAAAATCAAAATAAAATGAAAGCCTCCAGGACCACAAGGTTGAATTCCTAAAATGTTGAATTCCCAAAATGTTGACTTTCCCAGAATGTTGTTTTTTTTCAGTTTCGCAAAATGGTGAATTCTTATAACGTTGACATATTAAAAAGTTGAATTCTCAAAATGTATAATTTCAACATACTGGGAAAGTCAACATTTTGGGATTTCAACATTTTTTTTGCGCGGCCCCATGTCGACCGTGGCACGACGTCGTGAACGGCGCCGTGAACGGTGCCGTGTACGGTGTGACGGCGCCGTGAACGGTGCCGTGTACGGTGTGACGGCACCGTGAACGGTGCCGTGTGCGGCGCACCGCACACTGCACTCTTCCCGCTACACTGTGGATCGAAAATTCGACTCTCCATAGAAATAGGGACTTTCCGTAAGTGTATAATTTTTTGATTGAAATCGTATCCTTTCATCATTTTTAGGGTAAAAAATTATTTTGAGTATGGGATTTGGCTAAAAAACCGACGAGTAATGATTTTTTTTTCTTTAATTTTGTATGGAGCGTATACGAAAAAACGGAATAACTCAAAAAGTGCAACGAAAACCGTAGTATCCTCCCGCATGAATTTGGTACCAATTATTTATGATTTTTTAGCATACTCAAAATTTCCAGGTGCACTTTTGCAACATATCGCAAAATCAACTTTCTGTTAATTCTACTTTATGGATTCAACAAGCTGCAAATTTAACTTTATGCAATTTGGACATAAAAAAAACTCAACATTATGCAAATTCAACATTTTAACATTCAACATGCTGCAAATTCAACTATATGCAAATCCAACATTTTAGGAATTCAACCTTGTGGTCCTGGAGGAATGAAAGGTGGCCCCATACAAGACACATGCTTTTTACTCGACGGTGTTACGTTACGGAACCGTTCATGTGCGAATCCGATTCGCACTTGGCCGGTTTTTTCTTTGTGTCTGACCATACAAAGCTTGGATAATCTGAACGTTTATAGAATGAAAATAAAATAAAGTAGGCAACCTCAGTAGTCGGTCATACGGCGCCGAGATGAGATAAGCGGTTCTCCGTAAAAGGCGTCAGTCGATAGCCCCGCAGATAGTTCGTTATACAGAAACTGATGTCATTGTTATGCTAAAAGTGGCTACTGCGAATAATTAGAAAATAGTATTTGGAGACTTGGGGTTTAGAATTCAAGGTACACTCTAAACAATCTGAGCCAACTAAGAAAGATTTTCTCTTTGTAGGCGCTAACTTAAATAAAACAAACAAGATATTAAACATATCAACGAAAACTGATTAATTAAAACAGCAAGTTCATTAGTGATTAAAACAACAATCTAGAATCTTGATAATTCTCACAAATATATTCCTTGTTTCTATCATTATTTTGTTCTTTGTATGATTCGATTATGTTTAAATAGTTACCTTATACATCAATGTTTGTTGAATCAAATCAGAACATGGTTAATTGAACTATGATAAACAATTTTTTTATCTATTTTAGTTTTAGCTTATTTAATTATTATTTAGTTTTTAGTACATTTAATTTTAACTATGCTTTTATTTTAATGTTCTTTAAGGGTTTATTTTGTATTAGGTTATCGATGCTTGTATTGATAAACAATCAATATCATCTTAGTTGGTGCATCTAACGTCTTGTTAGGCTCGTATGGAATCAAGATGCTTGATTATAACTATCACAATCTTGTTAGAAGCAACCAATTTTTTTTAGAGTGAAGCCCAAAACGATAATCACTGGGCAAATTTAGTTTTAGATAAGTATCTATTTGTAATAGATATTCATAACGATCTCGTATTGAAAGTTGAAACAAGTCAAAAGTAGAAACCGATTGATACACGAGGTACTGATTCACAGCCTATAGTAGAGAATCGAGATGATACAGCGCCACTAATTTCTCCCTATTGGGTTAGGTTTTCGTAATAAGGTAACGGCGCCTATTACCGTGGTATTTAGGTAGTTTTCAAATGATTCCAATAAATGATGGGTATGAGAGCTCCTTAACGCCCGAGATTATTTTTTTTTATTTTTGCGTGTCTATTAAATTTTCCGAATCGCTACTTCTTGAACTTATTTTATTTTATTATGATTGACAAATTAATTATTGAAACCAGAAAAGGAGAATCTTCTATTACCGTGGTAATGGATAGGATGTAATTCTATTACCGCGAATTTAGCTTCTAAAACCGAGGATACGAAAAGCAGCATTTTTTACCATCGAAAATAGTAAACTGATACACAATTTGGCACCCAATACCGAGGGTTAAATAATATTTATGATTTTAGTTCCGTACTTTATTATTATACCTACTTGTAAGTAAGTACATCAAGGTTTTTGGAAATCAAAACAAAATGTTATGGTATGATTTATTTTAAGAGAAGATTGAAATGTCACTCGGTAATAGGTCCTCTTGTTATATCAATCACCGACCCAAACAAATATTGAATGGGTCGCTAAAAGATTCCCATACATTCTATTACCGAGTGTCATGTGATCGTACCATCGGTAATAGACTTCGTTTGGATTTTCGTAAAATCTAATTCTGACCCATAAGAACTTTTGGGTAGGTACATTTGCAATTTCATTACAAATTAAACATAGTTTTTATAAGATTGCTATAAAACCAAAATCAAAAAGCTGGTATGTAAATATAGTTAATTATTACAATATTTAAACGACATGACAAAATCAGGGTATCCATAGAAACTGCAGATTCAGTGCTGAAGTTTTGGTTAAAAATTAAGGGTTTCTTCAATAGATTCCATACCACGGAAATAGTTTTTTAATAGCATCAATAGATCAAAATTTAAATAACTGTAAGAGAGCATGTAACCGTCAACATTAAGAGAAGACCACGGTATTAGTTTTCCCAACCAAAAATGGCGTCTACCACCGCTGTATTTTATTTTCCAATTTAAACGCATTTCCAGGCCAAATAAAATATAAACTTCACGAACAAGTTGTGCACAAAACTATAAACAACTATTAAACAGTCGTAGCATTCGTTCAATAGTGGTAGCTATTACGTAAACTAATAAATAAGGTTCGGGTACACTCACATGTGACGTGACGCGTTTGTACTACACAACCATTTCCTACGCCGCCGTCGCGGGAACTGACGTATTGCGAGCTTGTTGTTACAATCACACACACTTGCATAAATAGGTCCGTTAGTCAACTAGATAAGGTTCACTTTTGTATAAATATGTTTTATTGTAAAACGAACGGCTTGCTTATAAAACGCATATTTTGAAATGCCGCGGTAATGGGCACCGATTTTGATACCCCCGGTAATAGGCGCCGTTACCTTATCGTTTTTTAATACACTTTTATAAACCACCACAGAAATCAGTAGCCAGAATAAGTTCTCTCGCTCTGTAGTTTCTGTAAGTTCAAAGGTTTAGGCTGTGCGTTAGCTTTCAGTCAGTCAAGTAGGAGAGAGAGATAGAGAGAAAGAGAGAGAGAGAGAGAGAGAGAGAGAGCGAGAGAGAGAGAGAGAGAGATACCTACTACTCGTAAGTCTTGAAACTAATATACTTTCTTAAAACAATGGAAAGATGGCTGTAGAACCTTGCCCAATTAGATATTAGCAGCTGTTTGCATGTCATGCCAGGTCTGGCACAGAGAAAAAACGCTTTTAAATAAACATTTCGAAGACCCTTCTAACATCCATCCGATTACACAATGACACGCTCGGCAAAGAAAATTAGGATGTGGTGTAATTTCGATGCCCGGTTTAATTAACAAGCTTGGTTATACTACGAGGTACGAGTACATATATTTGGATACCAGGAACAGAGTATTCAGCGTTTTAATTAACTGTATGTTAAAACTGACGAAATATTATTGTTAAATGGATGTTGCTTTTATAACGGGATATATTTTCCAATATAATGTACTTCATTAATGATGAGTTCATTTATCGTAGAGCCGCCTATGGCAAGGCTACTCACGCAGCTTACTTTTGTGGCTAATAAATATGTCACTAAATTGTACAAATTATTATATAAAACTGGTGGACTCGACCGCAACTATTTTCGCGGATGTGAATAATTTAAATGCCCCTTTTTGCTTCCGGTTAGTCAGGTAAAATAGTACTTACATTACTGGAGCGGCCGGGAAGTAAGGGGTTGCCGGCCCAGTACATATATAAGGTGCTTACAAATTAGAATTACATCTAAATAATTTACTTTATACATATAGGACTTAAGAAAACTTTTTATATGAAATTTTTGTTTTCATTTTCCGAACAAAATAATTAAATGAAAATTCTGCCCTAACATACTCATTCTGTGCGCTCATGCCCAAAATACCGCATTCCCAATATACCAGATTTTTCAAAATACCAGATTTTCAATTTATCAGATTCCTGTCTTACCACATTCCCGTTACACTAGATTATAAAATCGTAAGTTACTCAAGGATCTAAATGATCTTGTTAGATGTAGGTATTATTTTGGGAATCTGGTATACGGAGAATCTGATATATCGAGACAATGGTATTTTAGGAATGCGGTATTTTGGGAATGAGCGATTCTGTGCAATACCTGATAAGGTGGTTATCACTTTCTGTCAAGTGAGCGTTTTTGTTTGTCATCAATGATTAAGATTGGCGCGGAAAATGTTAGAAGGTAACTAGCTTTTCTCAAACATGGTATGAAATGTTGACATTACGTGCCTAAAAATAGTCCGCAAAGTACCTCGTTTCCGGTGCGGCTTGACACTTGGCACGTAATGGAATTTCATACTTACATTGCCGGCCTAGGAACGATGTTTGCTATATTTTGCAGTTTTATTTATTTCAAATTGACATGACCATAACAAATAACACATTATAAACAATTTTAAATTGCAATTTTAACTACACGAATACACATTTAAAATATTTCATCTAAATATTCGCGGTAAAAATGTGAACTGAAACAGCTTTTGGATATAATATGTCACTAATGTCACTTTCTGACAGAAAGTTTGTGTTATAAAATATTAAGTAAGGTTATTATAGTAAGTTTATTTATTTCATTGCATATTTGAGAAAAGCACTATACATACCTCTGCGGGAAATGGGGTTGCCAGTCTCGTAACTATCTGGCCTCGCTTCGCTCGGCCTGCTATATGTACTCGGCTGGCAACCCCTTACTTCCCGGCCTCTGCAGTAATGTACTATTTCATAATTTTCAATAAGTACCAATAAAATGAATAGCCATGTTTAAGTAAGTACTCGTCTGCCGTGTAGGGGTAAGGCATTACCTATTTATTATTTAGCGATTTATTTACATAACCAGACATAGCAGCACGACATTGACATTTATTTTATTGAAATCTAGTTGAAGTGGCCAGTTAATTGACAGTCAAGAGCAGGGCTATGAAACTTAGAACAACTCGGTTTTTGTTGCGTCAAACGTTGTCTAACAAAGACCCTGGATGGCGTTACTATCGACTTTTGTGTTTTTCCGTTATAAGCAGAGCACGTTTTACATAATGCTTTCTTTGACACTGATGACATGTTTTAATAGTTTCATTAAAAAATATCTATTATAATGATAATTAGTTAAAATTAATAACAGATTTATTAATTACACATTACTACAAATGTGATATGTACGTGGAATGAAACGTTGCAGCGGTTATAAACGAAACTTCTTAGTGAACTCTTTGGTTTCTGAGTAATTTTGTTTTTTTCAATTTTACTGTCAATATTTTGCTTGTGTCAAAATAAAATGAAAATTTACGGTATTAAGTGACTTTATTTAATTGGCGACGAAATGCATGCCGTACCATTTGCACAATTCCTCAGTGTTCAACAAACGCAACAAGAACAAATATAAAAACTTGTCAGGGTAGCACGCGCGCACACCGCGACACCAGCGGCAGTGATTTACATTACACAATAACGGACGGAAACGTGACGAGCGCCACCACATCACAGGAATGATCTCGTGATAGAACAGCTACACAAAGCCTTCAACATGGATAAGTACCTACAATCCTAACCATTTTCGAATGAGCGACTACAATAGACCTCTTCGAAGCAAAGTGCACAATCGTCGGCATGGAGGAAGCTGACGATGTGAAAAAAGACCTTCTGTTTAACAACATTACGCCTGACGTGTTCAGTGAATTGAAGATAGCACTTATTCCCAACTTCGAAATAAGCACGTACCCAGACATAAATAAATCATGATAACGTCAGAGAAAACTTGATTTTATTCCTCCTCTTATGTTTTTACCCTGGGCAGATTTTGTTCAGTCAATGCTTGGGAATGCCACTTAACCGAAATGAAATTTTGTGTTGGAAATTCCATACCAAATAATTTTGATTTAGGTTACATTGCATTCCCTAGCATTGACTGAAGAAAATCTCAAAGAATGCATACGTATGTGGGTATAAATATGGTGTGTGTGTGTGTGTGTGTGTGTGTGGGCGAAATGTTTACTGCCTAAAACCGCTGGGAGCACTTGTGTCGCCTTGGTACCAGTCATTCCCGCAAGATGGCTCTCTTTACCCTATATATTACTTTACTCTTTGGTCAAGAGGTTTTTAACGATAATCAAAGAAGTCTTAATCACTGAATTCTGATCATCTCATTAACAGGGTGTTTAACGTGGCACAGTTGTTTTCCTAATTTTCTCTCTAAAAGTATTACACCTTATGGACGGCCGAGCGTAGTAAGGCCGGATAGTCACGAGGCTGGCAACCCCTATTCACGCCGAGGTATGTTTCTCTAGAAAATAAAGTTTCATTACTTGAAGTTTTTTTTAATTTATTTCATTGCATACTTGAGAAAAGTATCTTATTTGTTATCCGGGGTCATAATCCACCTCTACCCAAAATTTCATCTTCATCATCAATTTCAAAACGGTCCGGTAGTTGCTGCGCGTACAAACCAACAAACAATCTGACCAAAATGTCTTCAGCTTAGGCGGGGAGAACCTGTTCTATTTGGGTAATCAGTTATAATCTACATGTATAACGAATTTCATGAAAATCGGTTCTGTAGTTTTTGCATGATGCGCGCACAAACAAACAGAAAAAAAGAAACCAACAAAAAACTTTTATTAATGTTATATTACTTATTTTTTACCACAATAAAAAAATCTACAAACACAGCCTTTCTAAGATTTTATTATTCGTATAGATTAGTTACTTTGTATAGACATTAACGTTTTTGCCTTGACTAAAAAACTATGACAGCTAGGGCATGCAATACCAGTATTACTTGTATGGGCCAATACCGAAAATGCATGGATAATAATCCATGCAAATAAAACCGGTATTGCATAAACTGTTGCAGTTAGTGGTATATTCCTACACCCACCCTAACGAGCCGAGAGAGCATACCTCTAACTTGATGCTAAAAATCTGGGTGTACTTAGGTATTTATATTTATGATTTCAGGTACTTGCACGTGAATGAAATACATGAGGTTCAAGCCGACACCTTTTCGCACATGCCTAGGCTGGAACGGCTGTAAGTATTATGTTTTCATATTTTTCCAATTCACTATTCAAAAGCCTTTTTTCCATAAATATATTTAATAAACATTTACTCGTTTTAAAAAGCTGAAATCTGTCCTGTCGCTTCACTGGAAGTATTGCCAATATCAACCCTTTACCTTTCAATGTAGATGACTTACAAATGTTATGAGCTATTATGATATCTCACTGTAAAATGGACGTTATTTATGCTTTTTTGTGCTCTAATGTACAACCAAAGATATTTTTTCCTCAAATAATGGAAAAGATAGATAAAGTGGATCATGGTCATCATAGTATTAGTTCACGCCGGTAGATTGATCGGCGGCGGCAGCGTGGTAAAAATGGCCGGCGCCGGTTAGCGCACACCTCTATTAGATACTTTTATGTGATCCGTGATTGTGAAAAATTGAATAGAGCCAATTTGTTGTAAAAAAATCTCATGTTGTTTGTGATTAGGATTATTAGTGGTTTTGACAGACTTAAACTCGTATTGAAAGTTTTTGGTATTGAATACTACTGATTATTAAATCTGCCTAATTTAGATCATGTGCAAAGGCGGATTTTTCCTGACTGATTCCAATCTCATAGGTTCAGACACTCTGATAACATAGTCAATACTGAAACGAAGTATTATGTTTATACATGACATTTTATAAGGAAATAAAATATTATCATTTATTTATAAAGATTCATGACTCAATTTATAATGATTACAATTGCACGTGATTGCACAAGTGCTCGTCAAGTTTATTGACTTATGCAGACATCGTTATGTTTACGGCTGAAGATGGTGATGACAGGGTAAGAAGGACCCGATGAAGCATCGTGTGTTTATGTTTGATTAAACAATTTGAGTTGACCTGGCTAATAACTAGAAGCATTTAGAGGTTGCCGTGTGCACTATTAAACTAGTCGTGGTACTTACGAGTATATTATAAGTACCTATATAATTAAGTAGATGATCTAGAAATATGGGTCTCGATTTTTTTCAAGTTAACATACCGAATAGCTTCGTTCTATTAGATTAAAATTGTTTGTCTTTTGTTAAGTTCTAGCAAGCGAGGGGCTACCTAAGGCACTGGTCCTGCCGGCGACTAAGCGAGTAAAGTTAGGCGAGTAACAGTTCATTGCGGGCTGACCAGACACAGTGAGATCAATCGACCTTTCCAGATCCGCAATGTAATGCTACTCGCCCTACTTTTCTCGTTTACTCGCCGGCGTTGACTGCGGCGGGAGTGGGACCTGTGCCTAATAGTTGCAGTGCAGCATACAGCCGGAGCTGCCCATGTGATTTTCGTATCGTTAAATGTGTCTTTCCATAGTGACTCAAACCCAATAGTAGGGAAGGGTAGAGTAGGATAGGAAAGAGATGAGTAAAATAGAAAATAAAAGGGAAGAGAAGTAAACAGTACTTTTCGGAAATTCGGTTTTGAAATAGATGGCGCTACAGAAACAATAATTTTGGCAATGCGAAAATTGATCCTATTAGGTAGGTAAGGCTTTGTGTATTTTTTGAAGACACTAGTTTCTGTATTTATCTATTTAAGTAATGCACATTTAAAAAAATGGTTTTGTAGTGTAGTTTTGGGGATTTCAGAAATAGACACTAGAATATGTAAAATAGGATGAGGTGGGATCCAATTGCCTGTAGATGAGATGCAAACGACCCGACAATAGTGCAAGTAAAACATGTGTTATAATTATAATAGTACATTACATAACATAAAGAAAAGCCGAGATCGCAGATGTTTGCTGCCCGAGCTGCAAGCGTGGGACGTAAATATGCGAACGAGGGCTTTCTTTCTTACCTCCCGTGTTGTGTACATCATTTTATGTCTACACTTGGTCAGAAAGCGGCTTTATCCGTACGCGCAGCGTGCGGAAAAAGCCACTTTATGGCCAGGTGTGGCGTAATAGTATATTACACAACTAGGGTGGTAATACAAAGAAAGGCTAAGATCGCAGAAGTTTGCGGCCCGAGCTGCAAGCGAGGGGCGTAAATATGCGATCGAGGGCTTTCTTTATTCCCTCCCGTGTTGTGTACACCATTTTATGTCTACACTTGGCCAGAAAGCGGCTTTATCCGTACGCGCAGCGTGCGGAAAAAGTCACTTTATGGTCAGGTGTGGCATAAAAGGTTTTTATCGAAATAAAAACCGAGAAACTGCATTTTCACAACAGCAGATCTCAATATTTTTATCACAATTTGTATCCCATGCGGGCGAGCATAGCTAGTATATTAATAGTTCATTATAGTTACACGCATGTCAAATCAATACTTGTTAGTAAACGACTTAAAAAAGGAGGTTATCAATTCGACCTGTACTTAGTTTCTAAAA
The DNA here is from genome assembly GCA_947034925.1 of Eudemis profundana. Classification (NCBI taxonomy): domain Eukaryota; kingdom Metazoa; phylum Arthropoda; class Insecta; order Lepidoptera; family Tortricidae; genus Eudemis; species Eudemis profundana. The sequence goes on from OX344794.1 coordinate 39,180,414, forward strand.
TGGTACAAAATTTACTAAATACTTTAATCGTTTTTGAGATGATAATTTTTAGTTCCAAAAATTACTTGTACTGAAGTTACTATTCCATTGGCTTGGCACTCAACCAGTTGACCAAAAATTTACCTACATGTTTGAAGATTTCATTCCAAATAAAAGAAAAAAAAAATTGCGAACTATATCGTGTGACATATTAAATGAAAGGGATCATTGTGAATTTTTTTTTATAGTTTTTATCTCAATAGTTTTGAAGTTATTTAAGAAAATAGGCAATAAATTACCATTCCCCCCCTTATCTCCGAAACTATTGGACGTTGAATTTTGAGAAAAATATGGAAAATAGTCCTACACCTATAGATTACAGCAAAACCTATAAGAAGTCCGTGCAATAAAGTATAATTGTTTTATATTGTTTTGAACGTACGGAACCCTCTCCACGCGAGTCTAACTCGCATTTGTCCGGTTTTTTTTATGTTGCGAGTGTTGCGATGCGACAACCCTGGCATGACAACGCAGTTCTTGTCATAGGCAGCTGTGCCTACCAAATGTATGAGCGTTGTATAACTGTTAGTCCTTAAACTGTGACAGAACTCCGACACTGCGACACGGCCATCCGACTCTGCACACGTCCTCGTGGGCCGGAAAATCTGTCTGAGGAGATTTCAGAAAAGTAAAAGGGTTCACTCAGCTGTCCTGACTACAACTGCAGCCTTACACAATTTTGGGGAAACTAGGGTAGTAACGATGACTTCAAACACTACACTTAAAGAATCATAAGGCCGGAGCATCGCTCTACTCTAAACATGGGGTCATATTGCAAATAATTTAGAACGCGTTCTCCTTTTGCTCTATTTTTCAAAACAATGTTTTCCTAGGTTACATTATGAACAGGGAAAATCGCTACAGTTGCCGACTATGACACTCACACATTTTGTCCACCTAACCAGCTCGCAGCACTACCTACTACACTCACACATTCTGTTCACCTAACCAACTCGCAGTACTATCACACTCACACATTCTGTTCACGATTCAAACGGCTCGCAGCAGTACCTAACCGATACTCTGCCCTAATTGCGTAACCTACCATCTGCATCACCGACTAACCGACAGTGAAAGCTCGCAGCAGTACCTAACCGATACTCTGCCCTAATGGCGTAACCCACCATCTGCATCACCGACTAACCGACAGTGAAACCTCGCAGCAGTACCTAACCGATACTCTGCTCCTAATTGCGTACACACACCCATAACTAGCAACCGCCGCTAATGCATAATTTAAACGCTAATAGTGAAAATTTACTATCGACATAGAGCAAAAGAGCGATGACATAAAATAATTGTAGTTATCTGGGATCTTTATGTTGCAGTCTACAGAATTTTACTTTATACCAAGTTTTTATTTTTAATTTATTTTCTCACATACACAGTAAACACTGTTTCATGACTTCGTCAAACTGCGGAACAGTTATAATAAACCACAGAACAAACTTAAATAAATAAATAAATAAATTTTAGGAAACCAACTGACTTTTAGCTAAGTTTTGGCATTGTAACAAAATTCAACCAACTCACCCAATGACGGTTCAAACCAGTAAGTCTATAACATACTTTTATCCCTCCAGCATACCGCGTTGCGACATACAATTTTATATTTCACCTGTGTATCAAGGTCCTCCTGTGGGACTAGAATGGGGCAATCCCAGTTCTGATGTCGGCATTAGGGGGTCGGGGTCGGCAGGATATCCATCAGATTACCGATAATTCGCAGTCGAACGTAGATTTCCATCGGTTGGAGCTCGATAGTATCAGCTAGCCATAATAATAAACGAGGGTATGCAGAGAAGTTGGCTGTAATACAAAGGACATGTCCCGTCGCCCAGGAAGCTCACAATCAGTTTAACCATCACTGACTCTAATTCCTTATCCAGTACAAATCACCGTTTTTTCTGATATGCAAAAGATTGACAAACCCCTAACAGAACTAAGTCAATTTTTAGGGTTCCGTACCAAAATGGTAAAAAAGGAACCCTTATGGTGCGACTCTGTCTGTCTGTCCGTCTGTCACAGCCAGATATCTCAGGAACTACTGCTGCTATCGGTTTGAAATTTGGAATGGTGTTAAAAGTAGCTAACCCGAGCTTATTGGACATAAAAAAAATCTTGTACCTTTTTTGCTTTTTTTTTAAAGGCCTCCGTAATGTGATTTTGAAAATTGAAAGTAGGGCTAATATATCGAGTGGGGTATCAAATGAAAGAGCTTAATTTGTAGATTAAAATACCCTTTTTATTTTTTTTCTTAAATAAATAGTTTTTAATTTATGGCGAAAAAAGTTTAAAAAAAATACCATTCCCCCGCTATTATCTCCGAAGTAACTGATCAGAAAAATGTGTAATAATTACCAATTATTAATGTCGTCCTAAATATTACAGGAAAAATATAACGGTTTTCCTTACTTGCACCGTTTTTGAGAAATTTGCAAAAATCATAACACATACTTATTTGCTCCTACTAAACTAATCGCCATACAGTTTTTCTTGAACTATTCATGTATCTACTTATTAGGATTATTATTATTATTAGGAAGACCGTTATATTTTCTCTTCCTAACTTGAATATTTTTTTAAAAATTTACAAAAATCTTAAAATAATAAATTACTTCTACCCTCCCTACGAGAGCCATCTAGCGGAGAGTAGCAAAACTAAGCGATGGTTTATTTCAGATTACATAAAAAATGTCTATTAAATACAATGATCACAAAAAAATCGGGAAAAAAACATAAAGTAACAATAATTATTAAAAACTCTATAATAGGAGTATGTTAGGAAATTTGACACTAGTAAATACCATAAAAATAAATACCACTGGCGCCATCTAGGGACACAAATCTAAAATAAGGTAGCTTGTGGCAGCAATATTAATTTAATACACAAAAGTGTGCTTCAAAACATGATTCCTTCATGAAAAATGATACATGAGAACTAACTTAGTTGACAAACAATTATTTCAATCAGCCAATAACAAACAGTAATGTTTAAATTTAAATTACAAGTAAAATTTACGCGCTATTTAATATCAATAGATGTCGCTGTAGCATACGCTGCATCGCGCTGTTAAGATTTTCGAGTCGTAAGGTTGGTCTATAAGTAAGCTCGGTGCGCGAGTCCGACTCGCACTTGACCGGTTTTTTTTAATAAACATCATTGTACAGACGAAGACACTCAAACATAGTCAAACTTGACATTCCTTCGTGGGCAGAACACCGACACTGCGAGATATATTTCAGTTTGTATAAACGTTTTAAAAAAAAAATAAGGGAATAATATATATACGTGAATAATATTTAATGGATCATGACAAACCCCATGTATTTTGTTCAGGTTATAATATAATGAGGGTATTTAGAAATCAGAAATCCACCAGCTGGCAGCAGGGTGGCGAAAGGTCTATTTGGCAGTAGATGTCAAAATCAAGTGGTGTGATTGGTGGATCTTGACGCCTACTGTCAAAAAGACCTTTCGCCACCCTGCTGCCAGCTGGTGGGTTTATGATTTCTAAACACCCTCATTGCATTCGGTTCGTAATCTATCTTAATATGGCAACAAGTCCAATTAGATTCGCGGTGTCTCAGTGGTATTGGAGAAGGCTGATGCACGTTTGCTGACCTATAACGGCGAAGTGACCTGGATCGAATAGTTGAATCTCCTTTGACTGATTACACCATTATTATTGCGTATTGGAGTATTAAATAAACTACCTGTATCCATATCAGTCTCCTAAGACAGTTAAGACTATATAATGATACCGGTCAAAAACCTAGTCTGGTCCTAGATTTTTAGGCTATTTCTCTACCGATTATTTTTTTAAATAAAAGTTCATAAACAATACATATAAGTTTTCGTTTGGTCACAGCACAACATATAAAATCGGTCCAACAAAAGCAAATGTGCCCCCACCCAGTCCGACCCAACTCAGGGTGGTCTGGCTAGCGACCTGGTTCGACCCCAGGAAACGCCACGGCCAACCACCCGGTCCGACAATGGCTACGCCCGGGTATGGGTTGCGAGTTTGTCAGTAGCTAAAAAAAAAACAAATGTGCCCAGATGCTACCTTTTACCTAATACTATAATAATTATTTTAGGTACTTACACAACAATCGTCTGGAGCGCATTCCCGAGGGCGCTTTCCGCGGTATGCCGAAGTTGCAAAAGCTGCGATTGGACAGTAACGCACTCATCTGCGACTGCCACATACTCTGGCTGGTGCGCATGTTGTCGGGGCACACGGACATGAACGTCGCCGCGACTTGCTACGGACCCCCCCAAGTGCTGGGCACCTCGCTCAAGGACATGCAAGAGCATAAAATGCATTGCAGTGAGTACTCTCAGGCGCCACGTATGCGACATACTTAGAAGCGGTAGCATTCGCAAAAATGACAATCGGAGTCGGTCATCATAGCTGGTAGATTACTACCAGCTACGGTTATTTTCCACTGATAAGAGGAAGCTTTTTATTATAATAAATCAAAGCGAATGGACACTTGATAGACCTTAATAGGATCGTTAGTTGATGCTATATCCACTAGAAATGTTCTGATAAGATGTAGAAAATGCTCAAGGTAAAATCAAGAGTAGGTACTACCCAAAACTTTCTTTACGTCCAATTCAATAGAACCAAGTATATTTAGGACAATTACTTTTATTTTCAGAGAAACCTGAAATACAGGAGGGGCCAGAGGACGTACTGGTAGAGTTCGGCAAGGATGCTGTATTTACATGTACTGCCACCGGGTCTCCGGAGCCTGAAATAGTTTGGTACCGCGACTCAGCTGTTGTACCCCTGGACGGTACACGGTACGAAGTACAGAGTAACGGCAGTCTCATGATACACAACGTTGACAATACGGATATCGGAGTTTTTGAATGTATGGCTAAAAACCCCTCTGGTGAAGTTCACTCTAGGCCCGCGAGAATGATGATGCACCATGAGCCCAAGGATAACGGTAAAACACTAATTTTTAAATAATATCACTACGAGCTCTTTTAATAATTATCTTACAATAAAAGGTAGGTTACTATATCTGCGGTGACAGATATGTAAAGACTTAAGAGACTCGTCGTGAAAATTACTTTATTTGTTCTGGATGGGTGTGACTTTCTGCAAACTACAACAACCTTGAAAGGATTGCCATCCTTATGCATTAATATGCTCTTTGTTTTTTGTTATAGATTATTTTAATAATACAAATGAAATGTTTGGTTTTACTAACGAGAACAGCATTCCTTTAATAATCTTGAATCTTTTCAGATATCCCTGTGTTCAAGATCAGACCTAAAAGTCAAGTGATCAATAAACCAAATAAACGTGTTCGCTTCGACTGCGTCGCTAGCGGAAATCCAGCACCGCACATAGCTTGGTATTTTAAAGGCACCAGAATCCTACTGGATGCTCGAACTGAGTTACATAAAAATGGGTCGGTTTTTATAGACGATGTTCAATACGTTGACGCTGGCGACTACACCTGTGAAGCTGAAAATATACATGGAACGATTAATGCCTCAGCGGAACTCCAAGTTTTGGGTAATTGAGATATCTTAAGTTTTCGTTTTATTTGTAATTTTGTCATGTCTAAGTCTAACTATGGGTGTCCTACCTGCACAATAAAACTTTATTATTATTATTTTATTATATCTACAATATGAAAATTTATATTTGACGACATGTTCTGACAGTTGTTTATTGTTACAGTGCCACCTTCATTTATAATTGTGCCGAAAGATACCACCGTTTTTCAAGGGGAAAAAACCGAGTTTACTTGTATGGCTCAAGGGTCTCCAAAGCCTGTAATCACCTGGTTCTTGAATACGATGACTCTTCCAGCTAGCGATAATTACCTCTTAGAAAACGAAAACGAAAAGTTCACCATTCTTGAAGTGACGAAGGAAGACGCTGGGATATATCATTGTAGAGCTGAAAATTCCGAGGGTATTACTGAAATATCTGCTGTATTAAATGTGGAAGAGTTTAAAATAATACCACCTCGTATAGTTCTCAAACCAGGTGACACAGATGCATATAAAGAAACGTCCGTTCAACTACCGTGCGAAGTTGAAAGTGACCCACCGGCCACAATTACGTGGACCAAAGATGGCTCTTCGATAATATTAGAAGACAGAATTGTTTTATCCCTTATAGGAAGTTTAATAATTAATAACCTAACTATAGCTGACACCGGTCGGTATGAATGTTTAGCATCTAACGAATACGGCAGGGATACAGCGTCGGCATTCCTTTCAGTTAAGGATCGTATTCTTCCCGGAGAGCAGTATGTAAATATAGCTATAATTGAAGCGACTAGGGACGTAGATCAGGCTATAGCTAGGACGGTGGATGGAATATTTCATAATAATACTGGAAAAAAAGACGTGCATGATCTTTTCAGGATAGCTCATTTTCCAAACGAACCCGCCCGCACATTAGCACGTGCAGCTGAAATTTATGAGCTGACTTTAGACAAAGTGAAAGGATTTATACAACAGGGCTTGAAAGTAACTTCAGCAGAACCGTTCAATTACAATAATGTGCTTTCTCGTCAACATTTAGAACTAATTGCACAATTGTCTGGCTGTACAGCGCATAGAGAGCAGAAAAATTGCACGGATGTATGCTTCCACAACAAATATCGCAGTATCGACGGTAGCTGCAACAATTTTGAACATCCCACGTGGGGTTCGTCGTTGACTGGTTTTCGGAGAATACTTTTTCCTATTTATGAAAATGGTTTCAGTCAACCCGTTGGTTGGAATAAAGGAGTAAAATACAACGGACTTGAACTGCCCAGTGCTCGTTCAATATCAACGGCTATCATCACAACAACAGAAATTTCTGAGGATATCGAAATTTCCCACATGACAATGCAATGGGGGCAGTGGTTGGACCACGACTTGGATCACGCGCTACCGTCTGTTAGCTCACAAACATGGAACGGTGTAGATTGTAAAAAGACATGTGACTATGCACCACCATGCTTCCCTATAGACGTGCCAAAGAATGATCCGCGCATATCTAATCGTCGTTGCATAGATTTTATTAGAACTAGTTCAGTTTGCGGTTCGGGGGTAACATCGGTTCTCTTTGGCAGTCTGCAGCCGCGGGAACAAATTAACCAGCTTACGTCATTTATAGATGCTTCTCAAGTATACGGCTTTGAAAGTGCTGTTGCTAACGATCTACGCGATTTTAGTAATGACAACGGCTTACTGCGGGTTGGCGTCACTTTTCCGGAAAGGAAGCCTCTGCTTCCTACAACAGGCATAAACGCTATGGATTGCAGACTAAACCTCGCAGAAAGCGACCGACCTTGTTTTGTTGCAGGTGATATCAGAGCCAATGAACAAATTGGCTTGGCAGCCATGCATACTATCTGGATGCGGGAACATAATCGTCTCGCTTTGGAATTAAAATCTTTGAATTCATTTTGGGATGGAGACAGGGTGTACCAAGAAGCCAGAAAAATTGTTGGAGCTCAGATACAATTGATTACATACGAACATTGGCTGCCGCTCGTTCTTGGCAAGGAAGGGTTTAAGAAATTAGGGACTTACAAAGGATACGACAGTAGCTTGAATCCTTCAATTTCAAATGTGTTCGCAACTGCTGCGTTACGCTTTGGACATTCTATGATCAATCCAATCCTTCACCGATACGATGAAAACTTTGACCCTATACCTCAAGGGCATTTGTTACTTAGACACGCATTCTTTGCTCCCTGGCGACTAGTTGACGAAGGTGGCGTGGACCCCTTGCTGCGAGGAATGTTCACCACGCCGGCTAAACTGAAAACTTCTACCCAAAATTTAAACTCCGAATTAACAGAGAAGTTGTTCTATTCAGTACATGCAGTAGCATTAGATCTTGCAGCGATCAATATCCAAAGAGGACGTGATCATGCAATTCCACCATATACTAAATGGCGACAAGTTTGTAATATGACCGAAATTAATGATTTTGATGATTTATCTAATGAGATATCGGATAAAAGCGTAAGAGACAAACTGAAACAATTGTACGGCTCGGTTCACAACATAGACGTCTGGGTCGGGGGCATTTTGGAAGATCAAGTTAAAGGAGGTAAAGTTGGTCCACTTTTCAGTTGCCTCTTGATCGAGCAATTCAAACGATTACGGGACGGAGATAGATTCTGGTTCGAAAATCCGAATGTGTTTAAACCTGAGCAGTTGGAGCAAATTAGAAAAACAAGTCTAGCTCGGGTATTGTGTGACAATGGTGATAATATCGATACCATCGGCGAAAATGTCTTCTTGATACCAGAAGTTCAGGACGGTTTAATATCGTGCGATGATTTGCCATCTATAGATATTCGATTTTGGGCGGATTGCGAAACATGCAGCGGTAATGGAAAATCTAATGCAATTTCCCGGTCGCGGAGGGCTGTATCAATGGAGAATCAGACGTTGCACGATGCGCGCCTGTACGACTTGGAGGTTGCAAATGAACATTTGAAGGGACAGATGGCTGTACTAATCGACAGACTGGAGCACCTTGAGGCACTGGTACGTGAAAATAATTAATTTACTTGATTCAATATCATAGTACACCAGACTATTAAAAGGATGAGCTTACACTATTAAAAACGTTTCCGTCTTTATTCTTTTGGTCTAATTGGTCAAATAACTTTCTCGTGGTCGAACTGTAGCTACCTACATGATTAATATAATTTCTTCATCCCATATGGGTTGAAGACAATTATATTTACCTATTTTAATTTTTAACTGGTTTTTTTGTAATCATAATTATATGAGTTCAAGTTGCTTTCCTTGTGACTAGGTAAGTAATCTAGTCTTTAACTTTTACTAGCTGATATTGTAGTACATACTTACATTATTATACATAATTACAGTGAATAGGTATAAATAGCAGTGGATGTTGATAATAAATATTCCTCTAATACTCAAATTTCGCATTGATTACTCTAATTATTTCATGTTTCTAAAGATTAATTTATTCTGATAATACTGTCGACGTATTTTTTTTAACAAACATTATTTAAAGAATGTCGATGTCAGTTTACAATACAATAGGATTAATTTAACAATAATAAAGTAGCGTTTTTACATTATGTACCTATTTAATCTAATGAGTGGTCTAATACCTGGCTTTAATCCTCTATCTATTCCGATAATCGAATTACAACATATGTATTATGTAAGTATTTATAAATAAAAACAAATGGCTTTTACCGGATTTTCCAAGTAGGTACTTAAAAACATTTAAATAATTATGGGATAAGGAGTATGAAGAGAATATTGAATACGTAATATTAAGTATAACTTTTGCGCTTATCATAACGTGTACTGTACCGACCGACTGTCTGTGCACCTACCTATGTTTTTATACTTTTGTGCTTAATGTGATAACCAGCCGGAGTTATAAATTAAAATGAATAGCGTAGCTAAGTAACCTACAACCGACAATAATTTGATAAAAATAATTTGAAATGGAATGTTATGGGTGTACTTTAAATTTCTTCAATCAGAAGCAAGTTTTGTAAATTGTATGGAGCACATTGACAATAGAATGGTATTATTTTCAGTCAGAAAACGCACGAATTTTAACATTTTTCCGTCTTGACTAGTGCCAAAAAAACCGACTCGACGAGAAGCAACTAGGCGAGGCTAGTGATTCAGCACTAGGTACCAGTGATGAAATATTTTTACTCCAATTAAATAGATAAATATTATAATTATATAACTTCTTTGTATATCTTGTTTGTATTTGTTCGTTTACTGTACTTTCTTTCAATTGTTATCTATTTAACAAAAATAACAACATTATATAACTATATTTCATTGGTTGGTATATATAAGAAGTATCATCGCGGTTTGAGATGTGTACTTTAGCACCTGGTGAGCGATAAATATGTATATTTAATATAATTGAGGCAGTAATGACAACGTGCTTAATAAAAGAGTTTAACTTCATTAAAACAGTCTCAATTGTTCTAACTTTCTATTTTCGTAATATTTAAATAGTCGTTTATGTGACTGTTATATACTGAAAGGCATTAAAATACAGGTGGGTTTATGAAACATAATATCAATAGTTTCATAATAATAGGTATAACACACAGAGTGTTTTAATGCCTAATTATATAAAGTTACATTATACTGTTTTATAAACACACGTATTATAAACTCTCTATTAAAAATGTCAAACGGCGGTAAATAAAAACTTTTTTACGCGTGTCACGCAACCGTAGTATTTATTTTTAAATTAAGAGACATACATACTAGAGTGGGCCTGGAGTCTGCAGCAATAATAACATTTTCGCGGATAAGATTTTTTTTCTAACAAAACAGTTTATCTTTGGCGAAGAACACACTGAAATCGCCCGTCGCCGCGATTTTTTCGTACTATGCGCAGCTACACGGAAAAAATCGCCGCGATTTACGCGCCAGTGTGCGCCACCCCGCGATTTTTCTATACAAATCGATGATTCTACATACAAAGTTGAAAATCGCTGAGTCGCGTGTCGCCGCGATTTTCGCTGCAGTGTGAGATCCGCCTTTATGCTTGTCATAACTTGCGGTTTTTGAACGCATTGTAGAGGGTTTATAATATGTGTGTTGATAAAATATATAAATATTATCCTATTCATACCTAAGATACTAATAAATTACAATTATTACGACTGATAATGCACAAAGTGCTAATAGGTTTAACTATTAAAACAAATATGTTTTAATAATTCATACTAGGTACGTCCCAATTACAAAAAAAGTATTTTTTTGGTATTTGTCTGGTTTATTGACGTATAGAAAATAGGTACGTACTTAGATAATAATATTTTATTGGTTTTATTATATCTGTGTGGATACTTGGAAGACTAAAAAAAACACTGGAAATTTAACTAGGAGCCAAATGTATGATTCCAATGACGCTCGCAGTGTTAGGTAAGTTACTTACTTTTTTGAAGTAAGGTAAATGTTCAATGCGGCCCAACCCGGGTACGTATCATAATATATACAGTCATTATATATAAGTTCAAAACACATATGTTCAAAATATATAAAATCAAAATGAATAATGTTTGAAAATCATAACAGGTAAAATCCATAATGTACGTTGTCCATAATGGTCGAAATATATACTGACGAAATGCATATGTTTACAACTCATAAGCTCAAAATAAATAAAGTCTAATGATATAATGTTTATAAGGAATAATGGTCGAAATCCAGAACTTTTACAATTGTACAAATTTTGACTATAAATAGCCGTGTACTAGAAAAATTAAGTATTTATTCCTTAAATACTTGTTCTTTTCAATTAAGTTGCGACGTTTTATGGTTGCAAGTGATCCTAACACGCTCCTCCTCGCTTCGCTCGTCGTCGCACCTAACCGGGTGCTCAGACCACATTTTAAAAAATTCAAGATTCTGAGTTATGTGAAAGTTTAAAATATTTGAGTTTTTGAGTCATTTGAACCCAAAAGTTAGGTGTGACGACGAGCGAAGCGAGGAGGAGTATGTTAGGATCACTTGTTACCAACACACGCCATAGTTAAATTACATTATATGTGGGCTCCATGATTCCAAATTTGATTATTCATTATGAAAACTGTCCTTGCAGATGACATAAATTAAGAAAAATAATGATTTTTGGTTTTAATTTCATACTGTACATAAAAATACAAACAAGGTAGGTATTTATTTTATTTATTTATTTAAACTTTATTGTACAAGAGAAAACTTATCTTACAAAATGCGAACTTAATGCCATAGGGCATTCTCTACCAGTTAACCTTAGGGCAAATCAGATAGCTTGTGGGCGATGCAACTAACGTAATTAAATTAAAATTAAAATTCAACTACATTACAAATAGTAGCAAGTAAGATTTATTTCGCTGTTACAACAATAGTTAAATATGTATAAACTTAAAGGCTCGGAGGTGACGCTATAATTAACTTGTATACCTGTGTTGCTTTTGTTCCAAAGCCCATTATATATTTTGACCATTATGCATTTCAAGCTTAGGAGTTGTGACCATTGTGAAATTCAACCGGTATATATTTTGACCATTATATTATAAGTTTCGAACTTATATCAAACAACTTTATACATTTAGACCCATTATATATTTTGAATTTCTACATTTCGACTTTATTCTTTTGAACCGTATATATTTTGACTTTATATATTTTGATACGTACCCCCCAACCCAATTGTCGAGTCGTTGTTGATACCTCTCCATAATAAGATTACCTATTACAAGAGAATCGAAAGATTTTTTCTGTCCATTTTTCAATGGACCTCCAAATAACCTAGTGCGAGGAAACATAAAAAAAATTGCCTGTATACATGTCGGACGTGCGGCGGCGCCGAGCAGTCAGCACGGTGTCGCCGATGGCGGTGCGCACCGCTGATCATTTTATCGCTGAGGCTAAAGGCACGCCTTTCTCATTGGTCAATTGCTATTGTAAACTCTACAACTATGTTATTGATGTCGTGTTTGATTAAATTGTTGACTCGCTGGCGCTGTCCAACAACGCGCCGTTTACGCTCCCGATAGCGTCCATCTATTGCCATGTTTCAGAGCAGTGGCGTGAAAAACTAAATACTTTAGGTTTATTACATGTATGTACTAATAATAAGTGTTAAATGTTTGATAATTATCTGTACATTTTAAAGTTAAATAAAGCCTTTCTAAGTATTTTAATTGGAAAACAATAATTTTCTCGTACAGGAAGACCAGAAAAAATAGCGGTGCGTATGCGGCAGGAGTCCTCTTTATTTCAGGTTAGTCGAGTCGCCGGGTCTCTTCATATACAAATGAAACAAGGGTTAACAATCAACGTGAACGACGTCAAATTTGGTTGAAATGTGTGTATTTTATATTTTGATACACTTTGTCTGCGCAAAACATGAGAACTCTTATAAGGCTATAAAAATATAAATAATAGATATTTATCACTGATGAGTATATAGAATAAATAAAAATCTATGTGCATATATAATAGATGGCGTTGACGCATCAATGGCCGATTGCAGGTTTTCGTGGTTTCTCGTTTGTATAAAGAACCGAGCGACTCGAATCACTTTGATTGATCCACCCGGCAGCCGACCAGCACCGCCTCGTTGCTCGGCGTCCACTCGTTGACCACGCAAGGCCTATTCGTTGACCACGCGAGGTTCACTGGTGACAACGCGGCGTCCACCCGAGGACCACCTGTCGACAACGAGTGGACGCCGAGCGACGAGGCGGTGCTGGTCGGCTGCCGGATGGCTCTAATGAGCTGTGACCTTAAGCCTTAAGGTGATTTTTTGGTTTTATTTTATAGCTTGATACGTTTTGTCTGTCTCAGTTTTAATTATGGACTTTTGTAAAAATGCGGTTTCAATGTAATTTGTATCTAAAATAAAATTGTGTCTGAACAAGCTATACTTTCGAATAATATATTACGCATTATAGGTACATACTAACTGTAACTAACTGTAGGTACTTAGTAGTTAGGTCAATAATTAATGTAACATTTTACCATGAAATATTATTAAAAAATATCATTATGAATGGTCTATTATGTAGGTACTATCTGATTATGTTATTTGGCATTTAACTAGCTAGTTGCAGGTGTTAAGTTTTAGCTGACAGTGTTACCACGTATATAAGTAACATAGTTTTACAATTGTCAGCTGAAACACCTACTAAAGTTTAGAGCAAGTAAATGGAATACATTAAGAGTCAGTTTGGATTTGTGAAATAGGCCATTAATCTCAGTCTTATTATAGTGTCATAAAATTTAGACGTAACTTGTAACTATAAATGTGTAGCTAGTAGTGGTTGTACCTATCTACTAACATCTTAAACTGTCTGTTGTTTAAATACTCTCCCTTTTGTGTGGATACAGCATAATTGTCTTAACTCATATGACAGTAATGTAAAAAATATGCTTAACAACAAGCATAATTTAACTGACAACAGTATAGGATCATGCGCTAAACGCACCAATTTATGAGACAATATTGGTAAAACGATCAAAACAAACGATAATAACCCTCCTTTGGGCTTCGCCGCAGTCGGGTAAAAAGAAAAGACCAAACTCCCCAACCAGTCCAGTGCACCTATCTAAGGTTCAAATTAACTCGAATATTACTCGTTAATGTAGGTATAACAGTTATTACGGACAAAGTCTAAGACGAGCAATTTAATAAAACAAAAATAAATAAAAAGGTATTAAAATCACTGATAGAAAATGGATATTCATAGAAATGAATGAGTGTTGGTTTGGACCATAGTTGGGTTATTTGCAAGGGAATTTTTCGGTACTAATTTAGATAGACCAAAATAAAATAAATTTGAAATATTTTATATTATTAAATAATTGACAATACCTATTATGATTGGAGTTTATATAAGGATAGATCAGATAGTAGCTATCCATCACGGTAAGCAGGGTGGTGATTTTAGGTATTAGTAGCGTCCAAATATATGGAACCGCAGAAGGGATCAACAAATTGTAGAATAGCATGTACGAAATATCACCTGAATTTAAAATTTAGAGGGTAAATACTCTACAAAGATGATACTTTAAAATAACGCTGTAACTTTTCTTGAATAATTTTTGAGGAGATATACATTTGCATCAAAGCATGTAACTTCTGTCTTTACGTAGGATTGTGCCAATTTATTAATTATAATTGAGTCAGTTTTGTTAAGCCTATTTTACTCAAAACCACTTTGAGCACCTGTCTAACCTCATCAGTCTTATTAAGAGCTTGTACACAAAACTGCGAATCGGCACGATACGAATTCGCAAAGCAGAAAATTATAGGAAAACCTGAAAAAAATCACGATGCGACGTCGCATTGCAGTTTTTTATGCAAGCCCTAAGTTAAATAAAAAATCTTCCTTCAAAACGCAACGCGGTTTTTGTATAAAAACGATATTTTCTTGTATCGAGTTGCTTAATTGTGAGCTCTTTCAGTTAACATTAATTTGTTAACTCTTTGCTGCCTCCATTCAATTATATTCTTTATATACATGGTTGTACTACTTGTCGTTTGTGATAGGTGTTAATATATTTGTCGTTCAATATATGTCAAAAAATGTACTGTTATTTCATTCAACCTATTTTTCAAATTTTTGGAACACTGTATGAAGAGTGGGAATGCGAATTCTATAGGAACGGCAACCCTTTGTTCTCCGTTTGATTAAAACGTAAAATACCACCTATCTATGTCGCTACATAGTCTAAGTCGCACATATGTAGTATAAATAAAACGCCACCTTCCTAATTGTCATTATGCATCTATAGCTGTTAATCTAATCCGCATTAGGACTACGTCAGGTTTGAGACTAAAACGCGTTGGGCCTGAACGCGTTAGGTCTAAAACGCATTATGACTAACTTGAAGCTCTTTAATTGAAACGTTGTAACTGGTAAGTTAACTCAACCGCTGGCGAGCTTACAAGTTGCCTATGGGAATAACTATAGGAGTAGCTAAGTACTGAGTATTCAGCTAAGCAACGAGAAACGACACTTACACAGACAGGAAATAATGCATTCGTGGATTTTTAAAAATTCGTCTTGTTTTGGGAATGGGACTATTAAAAATATGTAAAAAGGTTTGTTTTATGGTATGAATTGAAATAATGAAAAGTATAAGGACTTTTATTATTCCATTGCCATTAGGTACCTAATACTGACTGCAGTATCAACAACCCTTTCGATTTGTATTAAAAAACACGTCTGGTTTTTTGTCATATTTGCTTGGTTCGATTCCCGACCAAAGCGAAGGAACTATCAAAAGTTGTATGTATGAGAGCTTGTCAATTTTTAAAATGGCAAAAACGGAACCCTTATAGTTTTTGATATTTAGGGTACCTGTCGTTCATGAGGCATTCCTTTTTTCCACCCTAGTAGATACTTTGTCACTCTGGACAGGAGTGGCTGACTCAGCGATTTCTTCGATTTCGCGACGGGCCTGAGCCAGCGACCAGAAAAAGCACGCGTTATGCGATTTAGAGAGACGGTCGGATCCGTTGCGTTCCGTCCAGACCCGAACGACAGTTTTATTAGACTTCTGTAAGTAGTACTATTACTTATTCTATGCTCTTGACTTGACCAGATCAGATCCTAATTAAGGTTTTATAAAAAAGATGTATGGTTAATAACGGGATGCCGGATTAGAACAGCTAGCCAGAACAGAGCCTTTCACACGTGTCCGCGGCCATGAGCAGAGATGATGCATTATTGGTGGTAATAGATATTAGAACTGGAACCCAAGTTATACCTAATCCTGTACATAAGAAATAGTTCTGAGAAGTTGGTGTGAACGGTGTGGACTCTCCTATATATCTTAGAATAATTTCTTATAAGCAGGTAACTTTACTGATACTTTACCTCATAGTACTTATCCTATCAATATTAAAACCCTTCCCTGGCTTGTGGGGAGCCCTTAAAATTATGCAACCCATGCCCTTCAGGCTTAATCTGATCTTGCATAAAGTCGAAGCTGGTGAAATACAACCTGACTTTGTAAAAGATTCCAAGCTCCTGCCTGCCTTTTCAGACTAAAATAAAATATTGCCATCAAATCTGCCATGTAAATATTATTGTGTATTTGGTTTTTATTTTAACGAGTTATCTTGCTGCCAAGAAATATACCCTAGACAACCAGAATTAGATTGAAGCGCTCATTCCCAAAATACCACATTCACAGAGGATCCCCTTGTTTTAGCATAATTTCGTTTGTCCGAATCCGAATGTCCTATTTGTCCGAATACTCATTACACATAATTGTTATTTTACAGATACCGTTGACTTTTCAGAATAACTATCAAATAAACCTAACCTAACCTACCCCATTCTAAGTGACTGACGTAAATATATTCCAAAATATTTTCTGTGAAAGCTGGAGAAAAATGATGCGAAATAAAATTCAGGCTAACCATACTTTCGGACAAATAAAACGTATGCCAAATAGAAGGAACCCATGCCCAGAATACCAGATTTTTTAATTCTTGATATATCAGATTCTCAGTATACCAGATTCCCAAAATAATACATCCAACAAAATCATTAAGATCCTTGAGTAACCTACGATTCTATAATCTAGTGTAACAGGAATGTGGTAAGACAGGAATCTGATAAATCAAGAATCAGGTATTTTGAAAAATCCAGTATTAACTACTTCAGTGACTTTGGGAAAAAATAATGAAACTAGTTAACTACATTAATATCTATATGACTTTATTTACATTCATACACCAATATATTTGGTATGTCTGCCTGAGGCTAATACTTTATTAGTGGCTTTGTTCCGTACTTCTACTTCTAGGAACGCTATCTTCTTACCCAATTTCTTTGTGATTGCTTCTACCTCTATTTCGTCACCTTCTTTGGCTGCAGTGAAGGTCATTGTGCCGGTAGCGCGGACAGTGCCAGTTCGCGGACAAATGGCCGGCAACATTTCTTAAAATCAAGAAAATAGGATTCCCAAGTGATTAGTTGAATAAAAATACGTCTTATGCGGATCTTAGGTAGTGGGGCAATAAGACTGCATTGTATTTAAAACAAGGGATGGAACCCTAATGCAGGGATTGGCCGGTCAATTTATGCTATTACCGTGTGATGAGTGGACGTACGGTAAGTTACAAGAAAAATTGCCGCGGCGCTCGGGGCTTGACTGTAAGTTTATCAATTAGTATTAATGTTGCATTGCTATTAGATGTTTAGTTAGGTTAATTATGAAACTTTTAACTTGATGTTATGGAATTTTTGTAATATATTGACTCAATTTAATAAAAATTAAGTGTCCGCAGAACCGGTATGCGGGTTTGTTAGGTACACCGGTTGGCGGACACGTGGTCGCCAACCGAGATACCTTATCGAATTTTGATTTTCACTTTGTGTTAAAAGTAATGCTAAAAACTCTCTCAACATTCAAGATACGTTAAGATTAATGGATTTACAAGTTATTATTTAGATTGCGACCACTTTTTTCTTTTAAGAATCATAGTAAAATTGATTTGAAATTAATCACTAAACAGGTGTCCGGTGAACCAAAACCACAAAAATATGCTTTCAGTATGCGGACACATGTGATTATTGGGACACAAAATATATTAATTTGGTTTAAAAAAAAACGCTTTGTAGGTAAAACCTTTTAATTATGTGGCCTATGTTGATATTTTGTACAATTAACTGAAAAATTTGTTAAAAAACTGGTGTCCGGTGGACCGAAACAACGTAAATATGCTTTCAGTATGCGAACAGCCGTGATTATTATAGCCATTTATAACCCCCGACACAAAAAGAGGGTATTATAAGCTAGAACGCTATGTGTGTGTGTCTGTCTACCTGTTTGTTGTTGTTGTTGTTTATCTATGGCGCCGTAGCTCTTAAACGGGTGAACCGATTAAGATGTGTTTTTTTTATTTGAAAGCAGGTTTTCTAGTGATGGTTCTTGAAAAAACATGCGTCATCAAAATGGCTTTAGCCGTTCATGAGATATCCGAATTTGAAATGAAAAGGTCGAAGTTTTTAAGGCGGCGTGTTTTTTAATGCTATTAATTTATATTTTACATGCCACCTCCAAAATATAGAGATAAAACTAAAACAAAAGTAAAATATTCTGATAAAGATTTAAAGAAGGTACTTAATGCAATTTAGACACTCGGCAAAGGTTTAAGCCTTAAACATGTTTCCCTTAAACTTTAAGCGAAATCGTTAAAGCATTTAGCATCCCTCATTCAACGCTCCACGACCGTCTTACTGGAAAGCGTCATGATACTCTGCAGCCAAAAGAACCAGAACCTATATGGGAGCTGAAATGAAGTCAGATGGAGAATGGACTCTAAGAGAGTGTGAGAAACGCAAGATAGATACGCTTGAAATGTGGCACTGGAGAAGAATGCTTGGCATATCCCGGACAGAATTTCGCACTAACCAGTCCATTCTTCAAGAGCTAAACAGACAGAACAAGACAGCCCCTATCCTCCATAGTAAAGTCCTCACTTTTTTCGGACACGCGTCAAGGCCTGAAGCTTTGCTCATGGCAAAGTAGACGGTGCTAACCGTACAGTATAGGTCTCCCATGAGGTGGACCGACCAAGTCAAGTCTGTCACAAACTGCCCTTTGTACGAGAGCACCAGGCGCGCATCTGTCAGAGAAGAATGGCACCGTGTGGTTAAGCTTGCCACTCAAGCCATGAAAGCCACGACCACTGTACCAAGACTGTAACGACACAGAAGAGAACTGACTGCCGGCTGCAACTTCTGTTTCAGCCGGCAGTCAGTCGCCAGATGTCAGTGTCTTCGGTCCTTTTTTTTAAGCCTGACAAACTTGCAAGCCTTACTGGCTGTTGCAAGAATCGGACCCAGTGGGGGCCGTGGCTTTCCCTGAGGTCAAACCAGGTCGCTGGCCGTACTACCTTGAGTGGATCAGACTAGGTGGGAGCCGGGGGTGCTTGGGGTTGAACCAGGTTCCCAGGTCCCGGTCCACCTTGAAGTTACGCTGATTGCTCAAAGTGAGCAGCGGACCAGCGGGAAGGTTGAAGCGGATCAACCTGTCCTTATGTGAGTGTGTGAATCGAACGAATAGGAGTTTTGGTTGCCGGTTCGCTAAACCTAGCCCAGCTAAGAAGACTCCGCCAAGAAACTTAGCTGCGCCCGACGCCCGAGCAAGGTCGGAGACTCCGACCTGGCGGCGCGGTATTGCGGCTTTTGGCGGGGCTTTGCGGTTCCGACTCGGAGTGAAGTTAATCCAGGACATTCTGGTTCTGGGGCAAGTCGGGACGCGGCCCTTGTGTGCTGTTGTCGCGAGGAGGTCGACCCCGCCGACGGGGACGATGCTGCGTGCGTCGGACTCCGTCGACGACATCGCAGCGATGAGTCTTTCGAATCCTGCTGAGATGTCGTCGTCCGGGTCAGTGAGGAAGCTCCTAGGGCGCCGAGTGAAGCGACCTCTGGTGAGGCTGGACCGGCTGAGCTCGTGTCTTTGGTCCACTAAACTCGTCTTGGAAGACAATTGTGAGAAAAATGTTGTCCAAGTCCGAAAACTTGAACTCATGTGTGACCAAAACAAACTTTTGCAAGTTATTTAAGGAAACATTAAAAATTGCCTATTTTTTATTATCTAAGTGCTACTAAGTACTTATGATATTAGTAGGATATATATATATATACAATATAAAAATATATATTATGTTCTATGTTGTATTATTTGCGATTTTATTTGCATAAAACTCAGTGTCCGCTAACTGGCAACCATTGTCCGCACACTGAAAAAAGTGTACGCCAACTGAAATTTCGGCTATTTTTCAATTTTTTCCCATTTTATTCGTATTCACATGCTGAATAGGATAGTACCATTACTTTTTCACAAAAAGACTATATTCTTGACATATTTAAATACTTATCACCATTATTTTTCGTATAAAACATTATATTTTAAAGAGGTTGAAGTCAGCAACTCCGTTAACTGTCCGCCAACCGGCACAACCACCCTACCTAAAAATATAACTGTTTGATGCTTTTTTTTTCAAAAACAATATTTTATAGTTTGTTAATTGTTAGAGTAACTGACAAACAATACACAGTTATAACTGGTTTGTTTTGATACATGACATTTTGCATACCTAGTTGTTCCTTAAATAACATATAGTAAAGAACACAGACAATGGATACACTTTGTATAGAAATTCTAAAGTAAGTGTACCTACTCATTTATTTGCTTTGTGATAGTGAGCACTAGGAAATGTTGTTTAATAAGAAAAGCGTACAGTTAAATAGGGCAGAAAGTTACTATGAGATCATATAATACATTACATTAATAACTAAAATATATTACGGTACTAGACCATTAAATATACATATATGAATACTCACGATACACTCAGATCAATTGAGACTCCTCTGGTTTCTACATTATCATTGGCTGTTAGGGCATAGGTCGAGATGGCGTCGACTAGATGGGCGATGAAGCCACCGTGAAGAGTGCCTCGCTGATTCAGGTGCTCAGGACCCACCTGAAACCCTGTCAGGAGCCTGCCGTTGCTACATGATATCACTTTAACCTGGAAAATTACAGCTATCGTTTGAACTAGAAAATAATGTGTCGTTCTATTAAAAACCGTGAAGAACGATAACACATTTCTATTAACCATTTACATACTGTACATGTTCATGGTCTTAAGAGAGTCGGAAAATAAATTTTATGAAATTACCTTACGTAGATTGTGATCAAAACATTTCGTAGTAGCTATTACTTTGGTAAAGAGTTCAGCTACCTTTGCACCCTTATTAGTACTCATGCTTCAGCTTAAATAAACTTTTCATTCATATTTACTTAATATCACCTGATAAAACTATGCCGTAATAAAGATAGATATCAAAATCAAATATGTCAGTCAGTCAAGCAAGTCAATTGGGTTCATTATTTTATTTGTCAATGTCATGTCATCTCAAGGATTTTGTCTGTTCCAAATTGTGCTGACAAGATAAATGTCATTCAACTCAGAAACAATACTAACAATTCTTAAAAATACAATTCAAGATTCATAATTAATTCTGTAAATATACATCAATGATATACATGCCAATTATTGCCTTTACAAGTCAACACACAGTACGTTATTAAAGAAAATGTCAAAATTATCTAGTTTATAAAATCTTGCAACACTGACAGTGAAAAATGGCGGTCTTATAAATATTTAAATTATCTATTATCTTATAATTTCTAAGCGGCATATTCTATCTTTTCTGTAAATTATTAGGTAAATTTCTCTTAATTGTAATAAAAGTTGATCAATAAGCGAAAAACTGAATTATGCTTGAGCAGCGGTGACCCTTAGAACCTTATGTAGATTACGGGAAATTCCACAGGTAAACTTATAATGTATATTCTGGTAAGTTGTTGAAATAAGTTTGGCACACACTTTGTACAGAGATTATGAGATTACACACAAACTGCGCTTAATCGTTTCCGTACGTCAAAAAATAATAATTAAAGAGTTTGAACGCCTTTTTTTTTTTTGACCCCGGGAAATGTATAAAACTGCATACGACTACGTAATCTAAGCCCATCGGGGGTGCCAGCCAGATGTTACGTATTGGTTATGTGGGGCTCTCCGCTCCTGAAGGGATTGGCCTACCCACTAAAACCCAGGGATGCTACCGACGTGTGCCTTCACGGTGATGGAATGGGAAGCACCTCCGCCCTAGGGCGGACCCTCTCCGAAAAAGGCACACTGTAGCATGGCCAGTCCCCTCCTCCTTCCCTCACCAGCTCCCCCCCGACCAAATGGCCGTCCCCCGGGGAAGCAGGGACCGGCACCAGACACACGGTGTCCCGGTCCCTCCCTCGCCGCCACCACCAGGACAAACGCCCCTGCCCCGCAGCCGTCCACGGGAGGACAAACGCCCCTACCCCGCAGACACTCCCGCCTGTCCTTACGGACCGCGGTGGGCTAGTCCTTCGCCTCCCGCCCCCAGCACATGAGGTAGCGGTAGCCTGCAAGGCTGAGTTCTCGGGACGCAGAGGACTAGTCACCCTTCTGGTGCCTGCCCGCAGTGCCCCCTAAAAGGAAGACGTTGGAGGGATGCTGCCCGTGCCCTACGCTCCGGCTTCGCGTGCCGCACCTGGAGACTAACAGAGGAAACCCGGTGCGGGACCCCCCAACACCCCCTGACAGGCTCATTCGCAGCATCGGCAAGTGATCAATTAGGGGCCCCTAAGAAATCACTTGCCGTTGCTCCTGGGGTGCACCGGCCAAGACGCTTCCCTTTCCTGCGGATCAACCGGATCAAGAGGAATGAGAAGAATCCAGACACTCTGGGAGGTTTCCTGTCTAGCACCCCAGAGTTTGAACGCCTGCAACAAATCAATGAACTATTGTATCGCGATGAGGAAATGTGTCTACTATCTGACAGGCTAGCTACATTGCAGCTGATTGAAACACAGATAAAGTATTGAAAGGATCTACGTTTTACTGCGCCTGATTTTGTTTTCAGTTTTAACGACTTCAAAAAAGGAGGCGTATAGTTCGTCGGGATATTTTTTTGTATGTTCTCCATTATTCGAAGACGGTTGGACCGATGTGGAAAACTCTTTAGGGTATAACTCCCAGGTGGCCCATTGTCATCTGGGAGGATCAGATGACGGAGATATCGAAGGAACTCTTGAAATATTTTTGGTACACCATTGGGCACACCTATAGCTATTTGGATATTTTATAGTAGGTCCTAGCTCTTGCGTTTGTTAATTGCTTAGAGTAACTTATTATGTCCCCCACAATAATTAAGTCTATCTAGATATAGTACATTGGATAGTTTGAAGAAGGTTAATATACCTAATGGCCAAGCGCCACAAGCGCCAGTATGCTTCGCACGCGAAGGGTTTTATAACACGTTTCTTGTATTGCCCCGTACTGGGTCCTGGGACCATCAATATTTCGCACCCTTAATAATAAACCGGGCTAACTCAAAATGATTCTGCAATTGAGTTGAAATCATTTGAATTCTTTTTAAGATTGAAAATAAATTGTCAATTTTTTTGAGTTAGCCCGGTTTATTATTAAGGGTGCGATTTGTTATTGTACGGTATCGGCAACAGAAATACACATACTGTGAAAATTTCAATGCTCTACCTATTATGCTTAAAAGGATACAGCCTTGTGACAGACAGACAGGCGGGCAGCGTAGGCTTAGTAAAAGGTGGTAATAGGCTCCCGTTGGCAGTGTTGGCACGCTTTCGGATACGGAACTCTATAAAAAAAATAATATTCGTTACCGATAACCCACAGACTTTTACCAAGTGAGTACATAGTACAAAGTTGGTCTAACTCTAATTCAGCATTGGATAAAAATATCACCCCACTCCTTGGAATAAAGATAAAGGCTGTGCATGTGAAAATTTAAATTTCAAACTCAACCTAGGTAAAGTTCGGTAAAGTCTGTGCGGAAAGAGAATAGGCGTGGCGAAAAACGGAACTAACCTAACCAGTATGGCATTTTTTTTTGCAAATACGGTAGAAAAGCATTACAGCGCCCCCCCATCTAAATCCTATTTTCTTTCCGCACAGACTCTACACTAAATTTTTTAGTCGAAGCAGGACAGTGCAGTCGTATGAAAAACATACAATGTATTCATGTTCATATTATGAATTTATTATAAATTTATAAGCCTGCAGCTGTGATGATATCAATTTCCCTATGAACGCCGCCCATTGTTATACCATATTGGCTTACTTCTGATTGATTACAGATAAAAAATACTTTCTTTATCTGGCTTTATACCGCTATATAAAATATAAGGTCCTAATTTATTAGCTGCAGATATTTTAACACATTATACTTTACATTAAAATAATTAACTTTAAATAGAAATTAAGTAATCTTTTCTTATAACGTTTTTGATTTAATTTACCTAACAAAAACATTTATTATAATTTCGTCTAAAAAAAATCACCATGTGCATTATCACATGTCACAATAACACTATCTGTCATGTCAACAATTGTTTGTCGTAAATGTCGTAACGGTTCGGCGGGAAAACTGCAAATGTCATTAGGATGGGATTTATCGACGTGAAGTGGCCAGTTACAGATAAGTGGTACGTAAAAGAGCTACTAGAATCTGTTCAATGAGTTTTCATTTAGTAATCACATTAACAGGGTGTTATTACGTAGCAAATTTGTTTTTCCTTTTTCTCGAAAAAAACATCGTAAAAGAGACCGAGTACTAACAGCTGTAAAAATATCTGCAACTAATAAATTAGGACCTTATATATTATCTAATATTTTTGGCGGCGGAGACTCCTCATATTTTAATTAATTTTAGAATAAATCTATTCTATTTAGTCGTTTTTTTCTTGTGTTGCCGCCCAGAGTCTCTTTACAGCTGTAGTTTATGTTTATATTATAGTAATGTAATGGACTAGGAAACTATATAAGGTGCTAATAAATTAGATACCAATATTTTTAGGGCTTTTACTCAGTTTACTGAGTTTATTTATGTATAAAACAATAAACAAATTATGTTTGTTTTTTGGAGAAAATTAGGGAAGTAAATTTGCTTTGTAAAATACCCAGTGAATGAGGTAAACAAAAATTAGTGATTAAGACCTCTTTGATTATCTTATGGTTACTAACTTTTCAATATGAATGAACTGGCCACTTAACTGAAAACGGCGTCCACTTAATAGAAAATGTTCTTGTCAGTTAAATTAAGAGTATGACTAAGTTCGGGTAGAATTTTAATTTATTTATTTTGTTCGGGAAATGAATACCAAAAATATCATATAAAAAGTTTTTGAATACACTTGCTCAAAAAGTGGTACTTTTCGTAGCTGTAAATCGTGCGCAAAGTAGTATTTTGCGCACTAGTGCTTTTTACTTAGCAGCAAATTTTTCCAAAGACGGCTCAACCGATTTTGAAAATTTATTTTAGTTTGAAAGGTAATAGCCACAAGTTGGGACATAACAATTTTAGTGAAGATCTGATGACAGATGCCAATAGGGTACAAAGGAACTCTTCAGATATTATGGGCGCATCCCAGCAATTTCCATGTGTTATGCTGCAATATGAGCATTTAAAGTAGTTTTTTTTTCATTTTTTTAAAGTTACAATAATTATAGCATCGGCTTGTCTATATATAGATTTTTGTCCGTTACGGATGGTGATAAAGATTTCTCGACTTCATATAGGTGGTGACTTGAGCTAAGTGATAATATCAAAGCCAAAAGCCAAGCAATCGAATATTGGTTTTCAATGACATTTAGTCTGCAAGCGAATCCACCCTTTGTCTACCTATTACCTAAGTATCAACCCTACCAACGCAAGTATCTAACAATCAAAGCAATCTAATGGACGTGAATTTTCGAGTGCATCAAAATACTTGCAAATAAAGCTTACTAGGAACCACATCAAACTCCAATAAGAACAAATTTCCAATAAATGGAGTTGTACAAACAGCAGAAAGCGCACTTGATCTGGTTACTCGCGCATTTCGTACCAGTTCCGGCACCGGGAAGTGTTTACGTAAGCTCAAAACTTGTTTGTAAGTGACCACCTTATCCATAACAAGTAGATAATACTTGCTCACTGATAATTAATTACCGAACGATAGTGAAACGGTGTCCGAATTGGAGATTGATTGATATAGGTAAACCGGTCTACTTTAAGGCAGTGGTAGCAACCAAGTAGGTAGGTAGTAGTATATCTCCTTATGACTTTTTGGTTGTATCTAGTTACCTGATGTTCTCATCAATATCTACTGAAATTATCTTTCATCACTTTAGTAGGTAATCCATCGATCTTAGTTTTATTTTTTAAGAGCCTCCTGAATGTTGTGCTTATCCGGATACCTAGTTCTTGGTGCCTTTGACGTCGCGTCACTTGCAAATACGAGACCGAAGTGTAAATTCAAGTGTAGATTACTTGAAGAAGGCCAACTTTAACCTTTAGATTTAACCATTTTAGTATATACATTATACCTATGCAGTGACTGAAATGCCAACGATAATAGTATATTACATAACTAGGGTGGTAATACAAAGAAAGGCCGAGATCGCAGATGTTTGCTGCCCGAGCTGCAAGCGAGGGACGTTAATATGCGATCGAGGGCTTTCTTTATTACCTCCCGTGTCGTGTACATCATTTTATATCTACATTTGGCCAGAAAGCGGCTTTTTCCGTACGCGCAGCGTGAGAAAAAAGACACTTTATGGCCAGGTGTGGCAAAAATAAATAAAATTACCGAAGTGTACCTAAAATTGGCGTGCGTGCGTGACTGTTTAAGCATAGTCAGATTATTGTTTTAAAAACCCATATTACATAAGTATATAACTTCTCATGTATGTACAGTACCTTCGCCGGAAATTAATTTCTCTTATTTGAAATCATGATTAAAACACGTTACAGTTTGTTTGACTAAGTTACTGACGGATATGAACAATACGCACGCAAAAGATTATACATTTACAATACATATTCTGAAAATAAATATTCCAGCGAGTACCTAATTGGTTTATGTTTATTCGTTGTTAACTCGTTATGGATACTATAAGGGCAAGGCCGCGGATTTTGACCAATGTGACATAGACGTAACATAAAAAAATACGTGACGTTATCATAAAACGTTAAAATAAGTAGTCGTAAAGCTTTGATCATACTGGCAAATATTCTCATAATAATGTAGCTATAAAATACATATTATAAAATATAATTAAGTTTTTAGTGGCTAAAATCATAAAATACTTTCGTTACGTTTATGTTAGATTTTGTAAAAATGTAACGTAAACGTAACGTTAACGTAACGTAAGTTTGAAAATACTATTACTTTCTCATGGCGAAATAACGACATTTTGAATATAGGTAATAATACATTTCACGTCTATCGTATAAAAAAACCGTTTCAAAATAACCACTACTTACCGTTAAAATCACACATATGCACTTTAGACGTTATTTTGCAAAATTATGACTGAGTCAACTTTAACTGCCATTTGTGACGAAACTGACGGGATGTCTTTTTCTCTTTGGTATCTTTGATATTTGATATGATTTGTATGGAAGACACGAATATGAGTTCCTAGTGTATAGAAACACATTTATAACAAAATTGGCTTTAAAACTAGCTCTATAACGTATCACCAAAGTATTCGTAACATTAACGTGGAATTCAGGTCAATGAAAAGAAGGGAAGATAAAAAAATAAAATTATTTGATAATCATGATTCCGCAGTCGGTAGGACCATCGTTATATCATTAAATTATGTTTGAAAAAACATGCCCATGAAGAGTTAAATATCATAAAAATAACACGGGTTTGAGTACTCGTGGTCGAAAAAAAATTGTCGACTTACGTTACGTTTTGGAAGGTTTTTTAATTTTAATCATTTTTCAAAGGGTTTAAATTAATGATTCCATTTGCGACCTTAGACAATTTTATTGCGTAAGTTTTATTTATTTACATTAGACGAGGGAAGTTGAGGTACATTGAATAGTAAAAAAAATATATACAAATTGCGTAATATAATAAAATTGTTTTTAAGCCTCTAGGTGTTACCAATTTTTTGTAATCAGCATGGGAAATTTGAAACGTCCAAATTGGTCAAAATCCGCGGCCTTGCCCATAAACTAGTCATCCATCGTTATATGACAGTGACATCATTATTTCGGCCTCGCAGTTAGGCGGCGTGACACTTATTGCCCGGATTGGGTATTCCCTGTTATGCTACGTTACATAGGCAATAGACGGCCGTATGTGTTGCGCCAGTCCGTGTTTCGACTATTATAGCTCGGTATAAGAATAAATAGTCCTGAAGAATTGATAAAAATAACAGTACGAATAAATTTAGCTTCAATAAAATTATCTCAGTTTTCTAGATATTAATGTTTTTGTAAATAAAACTCATTCTACGGGATACTTACCCCGACTCAGTATTTTGAATGTCATGTCTGCAGATTAAAGTAGAACCTGTTTTTTGCTATTATGGTAGCAAAACTGGCAAATAATTATGCTATTGGATGCAATTTTTTTATTCAATCATGCTGTGGTAGCAAAAGTACTCGTGATTTCAGATTTATCCTTCATTTCTGATTTCGAGTGAGTGTGTTGGAAAAAAAAAACAATATCTCTAATCAACATCTAGACATTTTCACTACTAAAGAATTGTCCTATCAGCCCTTTTCATCTTGACATTACCTATTTTCAGGGATATTGCGAGACTCAGTAACGAAACGTGTCCTTAGTTTTATTCAAATTCCTTTAAGTATTTACCTACTGGAAAAGCTGCAAACCTTCAATAGAATACTTACTCTTGAATAATTATTTTCTCTTGATGTTATTGCTGCGAGCTACCGTTTTATAAGTAGGGGGGAAGTCCGGGCATAGTGAACACCTTTACCTTTGACCGGACATAACAGAAAAGTTTTACAAGGAAGAAATAAAAAAATGTCTATAATCAATCTTTAATTCGTCGGGTGAGAATAGCTTTGTGCTATACGCCATGAAGGTAGGTTTGCAGGAGAGCGAAAATAAACAAAAACGTGTATTGTAGATAGAGCTTTATTTAATCATTAATTTAAACTTCACAGTCAAAAGGGTATTCTTCTACACTATTGTAATTACAACAGATACTCTACGAAAATAATGTTATAAGTGAAATATTTAGCGTTTTCTTATTGCTATATGGGCCAATATTCAGCGTTTTCACGGCGTTTTATTTTCGTCATTAGTGTCTCAGTAAATATTGTTAAAAAAAAACGATGCCTAGAGTTAACTTTTTATGAAACCGAAAAACAGTCCCGAGTTTAAGTCTAGTTTTATCAAAATTGTCACTATTTGTCCTTTCGTTATAGTAAATAATCGGCGGACACAATGATTGTCAAACCGCGCGGTCAAAACGCTCGGAGAATCGCCCATATCCACTTTTGATGAGTAGTAGTTTATCGTGCAATGTATGATATGACACAATTAGTTGGATATGGCTCAAGTTATTTAATTATTATGTATTTATCTATAATATACATATTATGTATAAGTATGTATATCATCGTCTATTATACATAGTAGGTACTTACAATCATTGCAATGCCTCATTTGGGACTAGATCGATTTGTGTAAGATTGCCCTCATAACTTTATACTAAATTATTAGTTAATAATTTTGATGATTATCCCATATAATCAGAAATAATAACATTCTTTTTTATTTTAATAAGATTTCATAAAATGATTTATAAACTAAGTAGCGGCTCATACAAGACACTTATATTCCAAATTTCACCAATATCCATCGTGCAGTTTTTGAGTAAAATGCCTGTGACATACGGACAGACAGACAGACAGACAGACAGACAGACAGACAGACGGACGGACATGGCGAAACTATAAGGGTTCCGTTTTTGCCATTTTGGCTACGGAACCCTAAAAAAAACATATGACATATATGAGGATAAAAAAATATTTTCATTAAAAATAAACCCGACCGCAGTGCACTTTACAAGTGCATAAAATCCGCCATTTTGTTTATTTTAACGAATTTCATACCCAGTGACACTCGCGCCATCAAGACAATCCAATGATGTATCATTTATCAAAATCGGTTGTGCCGTTGAGTAGTTACGAGCGGACATAGGAACGGACATACATACATACATTACAGGTCAAACACACAGGTGAAAATTTTATGAGAGTACTCCAAAAGCAGGCCGTATTTTCTTACCGAGCGGGCAACAAGCTTCATGCTGCTCCGGCTTGCTCGGATCAGGCAGCGGTAGCACTAACGACACTACTCATGTAAGGGGTTTCGAAAGGATTTATAACGTAATATAAAATAATATAAACAAAATGTATAATTTTTCAAGGGCATAGGGAATTGGGAGGGTGAAAGCCAGAACGCATTAGTAAATTAGTAGCAAGTCAACAATATTGTTTATTGCGGATGGTTTTTTGTTTCTTTAGCAGGTACAATTTGTGGTACTAGCCTACTCTGCTATGTGTAACGTGTGCTAACAATGGAAATGGATGTGAATTGACATATTAAGGATATACAAATTATTTATTTTTAAAATATATCAGTATTTAATTGTATCTTTTTTGTACCTATATATTCGAGAAATCTTTTGAAAATCATAAAGTTTTAAGCATACTAAGCTATAAACGTTATTTTTTAATACGTTTACTCCTGATAACGTTTTAACGATGGTTAGTTTTAGGCTGGTATCACCGCCTACGGCGCTGGGCCAAGGTGTGTTTTATGCAATGCTATTTTCATTTTGGTTAGTTTTTGCTGGAGAACACATGCTGATCCAAGACACATCATCCCAGAGCTCTCTCAAACAGTATTGGCGTCACTTGAGTGCAGTTGCTTTGGGCTGTGTGTCTCTATTCATCTTTGACATGTGCGAGCGGGGCGTCCAACTGAGAAACCCATTTTACTCCATCGGGGTCACAGATCTGGGGACCAATCTCGCATTGACCTTTATAATACTGGCTGGCATATCTACTGGGGTGTATTTCCTTTTCCTATGCTACATGATTTGGAAGGTATTTGTGAACATTTTCCTCAAGCGTGAATCTTTACCCACAATGAGCTCGGTCCGGCGTTTGCACTATGAGGGAATCATTTACCGTTTCAAGTTTCTGATGTTGGCCACCTTGCTTTGTGCTGCGCTCACTGTCATTGGGTTTATATTGGGACAAGTTGCTGAAGGACAATGGAAATGGGATGAGAATATTGAGCTGGAATACACTTCAGCATTCTTTACGGGGGTATATGGCATGTGGAATATTTACATCTTTTCTCTGCTTGTATTGTATGCTCCGAGTCACAAGCGCTGGCCTTGGGCTTCGCCGGAGTCGGGTAAAAAATAGTAATTCTCAGTTTTATTTATATAAAATCGTCATGAACATAACAAATAACACATTATAAACAATATCCAATAATTTTGAATTGCACGCTTAACTACAAGAATACACATTTAAAATATTTCATCTAAATATTCGCGGTAAAAATGTACATACTGAAACATTTTCATTCTGTAATTCCTTTTTTTGTCTACTTTATTTTTAATGTCTTTAGAAAATAAAGTTTCATTTTTGGAGGGTTTTTAATTTATTTCATTGCATATTCATACCTCGGCGTAAAATGGGGTTGCCAGCCTCGTAACTATATGGCCGTAACGTTCGCTCGGCTATCTATATGTACTCGGCCGGCAACCCCTCACTTCCCGGCCTCTGTAGTAATGTACTATACCTTTAAACTAGGGATGTAACGATACACAGTTTTGCCAATACGATACCGATACCGATATACAGGGTGTCCCTAAAACCAACTTTGATACGATCAGGGCTGATAGACCAGCTCATAAGAACCTAGATTAAGCAAATTTGACCTCAGTAAAAATCTGTTAGTTTTCGAGATATTGACGTTTTTGTAAAACTCGTGCTAAGTGATACCCTGACTCGGTGTTTTGAGTGTCATTGCTAAAATATCAAGTATTTTACAAATCTGTTTTTTGCTATGTGTTGCCAAATAACTATGCTATTGAACGTATTTTCTGTTTTTGCTAATTTATTCATGCTGTGGACACAGTACAATAAAAAAAAAAATTATTCGATTTTTTTCAAATTTCACCTTTGTCTTCGAACTAGCATGGTGAAAAAAAAATGTACCAACATAACCTGGCACTCAACGTAAAAAAATTGCGCATTTATTGTTGTTTCTAAAATGGTATAAAATTTACTAAACACTGTAATAATTTTTGAAATAATGATATTTTGTTACAAAATTAACTGTCTGCCGCCGTCATCTCATACGATCCGGTTGAACTAAGTTTGCACCTGGCGTGCTTGACATCACATACAAATTAGGTGCAAACTTCACGTAATCGTCAATATCTCGAAAACTAAGAAATTTTTATGAGGTCGATTTTACTCATTCTGGTTTTTTATGAGCTGGTTTATCAGCCCTGTTCGCCATTTTGTAAAAGTCGCGAATTTTGATAGCCTGGATCAGTCTTTCGAATGTCATGACTTCAAATTTCAGTATTTTCTTAATCTGCTTTTTGTTTTAAATATTACTTAATAAATATGCTATCATACCTTATCAAAATAAATTACATTTTACGTGATTCAAAATATGACCTCGGATTTGAATCGCGTAATACTTAAAACAAATTTACCATGCTAAAATAAAAATAAAATAATGTAGTTTAAAATAGTAAGAATTTACACACTAGACACCGTAGTTTTTAAGATAATAGCATTTTAATTCAAAAGGAGTTTATACTACAATATTCCATTGGTTAAATTTCGTACCAGAATTTGAATTAAGAAAAGGTATGATAGCATAATTATTAAGTAATGTTTAACAAAAAGCATATTAAGAAAATACTGAAATTTGAAGTCATGACATTCGAAAGACTGATCCAGGCTATCAAAATTCGCGACTTTTACAAAATGGCGAACAGGGCTGATAAACCAGCTCATAAAATATGAGACTGAGTAAAATCAACCTCATAATAATTTCTTAGTTTTCGAGATATTGACGATTACGTGAAGTTTGCACCTAATTTGTATGTGATGTCAAGCACGCCAGGTGCAAACTTAGTTCAACCGGATCGTATGAGATGACGGCGGCAGACAGTTAATTTTGTAACAAAATATCATTATTTCAAAAATTATTACAGTGTTTAGTAAATTTTATACCATTTTAGAAACTACAATAAATGCGCAATTTTTTTACGTTGAGTGCCAGGTTATGTTGGTACATTTTTTTTTCACCACGCTAGTTCGAAGACAAAGGTGAAATTTGAAAAAAATCGAATAATTTTTTTTTTATTGTACTGTGTCCACAGCATGAATAAATTAGCAAAATTAGAAAATACGTTCAATAGCATAGTTATTTGGCAACACATAGCAAAAAACAGATTTGTAAAATACTTGATATTTTAGCAATGACACTCAAAACACCGAGTCAGGGTATCACTTAGCACGAGTTTTACAAAAACGTCAATATCTCGAAAACTAACAGATTTTTACTGAGGTCAAATTTGCTTAATCTAGGTTCTTATGAGCTGGTCTATCAGCCCTGATCGTATCAAAGTTGGTTTTAGGGACACCCTGTATAGTACTGAATGTATTTTTTTTCACATTTTACCCCCAAACGTCAGTTCGGGAACGCGTCCGCAAGTCGTTATCTGCTGACAACAGCAGTTAAAATACAAATTTAATTTTTTTTCTAATGCTTTATAGGTAAACTATATTTATAAGCTTTTAAGTTGATAGATTATTATTATTTTTTTAAATTAATCTGAAAGTTTGTCCGAAATTTTGTGTGTCATTCCGGGAACGCAACAATTTTTTAAATAAAATTTTTCAGAAAGATGACTATTGTCTATTTTTTACAAAGTTTTGATATGAGAACGGCACGTCCGGGAACGTTCTCGGAATGACCTTTGTCGGCCCTAAATAGTATTGAATTCATATAATTATTCGTTTTCAGCTCGGCCCGCTCAGATATCAATTAAAGTTAAGATAATGGTTAGGACTGGTTTGTAAAACAAAAATAAATAAAAAAATATTTTAAAATTTGAAACCCGTAATTTGCCACCTCGGTGATTTTGCGCCATACCGATATCTTAGCTAAACAACTGAACGTATGAACTTCAGATATTTGTATGCCCTTATTATAATTATAACTAATGGCAATGACTACTGGCTATATTTACCAGAGAGTCAACCTTGAAAGTGTAAAGTAAAGTAAAAATAAATAAATTGTCAACTCAAAATTATTTATTTTTTATTAAGAACCAATGATTTAATTAACATAGTAATTATCATTGCACAAGGTAATAGACCAATACATAAATTAAGTCAGAAATGAGGGTATTTAGAAATCAGAAATCCACCAGCTGGCAGCAGGGTGGCGAAAGGTCTATTTGGCAGTAGATGTCAAAATCAAGTGGTGTGATTGGTGGATCTTGACGCCTACTGTCAAAAAGACCTTTCGCCACCCTGCTGCCAACTGGTGGGTTTATGATTTCTAAACACCCTCATTGAAATTACTTTTTGCAGATTTTTTTTCATACAGCAAATTCTTTTCGCGCTCTTCAAATATCGGTTGTATAATATCGGTGATACCGATATATCGGTATCGTTACAACTTTAAACATCGATCTTTTTTCAACAAAAACACGTTTTGACTTTTGACTCATCACCGACGTTCGCGCAGCGACTGTTCCTTACAACATCTGCCGCTTACTCAGTGAAGGATCCCGAACGTAGTATAGGCGCGTGGTGCGACTAGGATGAATAAGTCGGGAGAGGAAGGCGGAATTCGCTTTGCCTGGGGTGTTCACTTTACCCGACCTTCCCCTGAGTGGGCACCCCACGCCTCTTCATTGCTTTCAATTGTATCGAAACTATTTTCTCACAAAACGTACCACGATCGAATATCATTTATGAAATTAAATTGATGGCCATTATTACTTAAATTGTAAACATGCTTCATATACACCGTTGGCCAGTACAACCCGACCAACTTTAACCACGTATTCCTGATGGTATTACAAGTAAATAACGTTATATCAACATAGGTCGAATTTTGTCATTTTACATTAATAGTGTTATGGAACAAAACAAATCAATAAATTCAGTCCCTCGTTATAAACATGTCCTTACTGGAGGAAAAGTTATTAAAAAGGAAAAAAAGCTAAAATGGAAACGAAAGGTCAATATTTTGGCTTTGTAATCGCTTACCATCTAATACTGCGAAGGTTAATTGCTGTTTAGTTAAAGGATTTTAAAAAATCAGTAAAAGTATCTTAGTCACATTCACATTTATTAGGGCTTGTTACACACTTGGGAGTTTTTATTTAAAAAATTATGAATATCTGAAAATAAGCGTTAATCGACTATACGTCACATAACTTTTTTTACTTCTAATAGTTTTTAGAATCTATGGTTAAAGTTGGTCGGGTTATACGGGCCCACGGTGTATATTTAAAAGATAATATCTTTTAAATATATATGAAGAGTAGTTTTTATTCGATTCGATTTTAAAGTGACTTTAAACGTCTCTCTGCAAAATTTGAGCAAATTTGAACAATATTTAGAGGTCGCTCAAAGTCGCAAAAGGATTATATTTACAGGTTATTGTAAAACAACACCTTGTATATTAATAAATGGAAAAAAAATGGAAGCCCAATCCTTGGTACCTAGTGTAGGTATGTTAGCGTTTTAGAAGAGTTGAGGCTAGCAGAATGTTTCATTCGGTCATGGGAAAATTTGTTTCAGTGTTTCTTCTAACTGAAAAAAATATTGACCTCTCAACTACCCTCCTACTTCATTTTAGGTATATCGTATAAACGATATTGAGTTATCATCGGACAAATAAAAGTATACACAAACAACCAAGGCCTTGGCTATACCTACCTAGTAGGTTACGTTTTTTTTATATTTGATTTAAGATTGTCATGTTTCCACATTAAAAATTGTAGGTAAACTCATCGCTCACTTCGTTCACTAAAAAAAAAATACTCTACACGTATACATATTTCACTAGGTACCTAATTTAACTGCTTGGCGACCATTCAAGGCAAACCATCTTAACATAAAATTAACTGACTATTTGTTAAGTTCAATATTGAGGTCGTTCTTATTGTTTTGGTTCAATCTCTCGCCCGCAATTGGGTAACTGTTAACGGTCCTGTCCGTTACGACCTGAGGTTACGACACAATGCATGGATGGACACGCGAAGGCACGGGCTACGAACAGAAGGCACCCAGTACCTACGTGGGACGTGACAGCTGTCAGGCTACTTCTCATTCTGCACAATCACACATTGCAAGAGCCACTAAAATACTTGGACGATTGTTTAACGTGTAATTGACCCATTACCATGCTTTACATTTTTATTGGAATGGGCTTAATAGCTTATCACGCAATTACCTATATAATGTTTTATAAGCCTGATATAGTCGGACTACGCTAAGTTTGCAGAGGTCGAAAAAAGGTTCCATTCAAATATATATATATATATATATATATATGGCAACATGCGGAAACTACAGCTTGGTCCTTGGCAATAATTCTTCCGTTTATTACAAAATGTGTCTACATATCTACTAAAATAAATATCTGGGTAAATCTTGCACACATCTATCTAGTTTCAACCAAACTAAGCGATTTGTTCTAGGGTCTTAGATAATTTCAATGTATTTAAGTATTTAAGCAAGCATTGCTTAGTTTGGTTCGAATTAGATCAATTTGTGCAAGACTATACCGAATATATATTTCAGTAGGTATGTACACATTATATACTTATTAAACGGAAAGATATTTGCGTAGTATCAAGACTAATTAATTATCTTGCTTGTGATGTTGCCATGTGTGTTTTTTGCAATAAAACCTTTTTTCGACCTCTGCAGACTTAGCGTAGTCTGACTCTATAAAAAGTTTATTGTTATTATCGTCGTCATCCCGTGACATTACACACTTATCAACTTTATCAACGTGCTTTTTATTTAAATATCGTATCTTAAGTGATCTTAAGGAACACATTTTTTGTGTAAGTGAAAGTTTGTTAAAAAGTTATTGCTTTTAAAAAACCGGTCAAGTGCGAGTCGGACTCGCGCACCGAGGGTTCCGTACAAACTCATAAGTAGATACGCGAATAGTACAAGAAAAACTGTATGTCGATTTGTTTAGTAGAAGCAAATAAGTATATGTTATGATTTTTGCAAATTTCTAAAAAACAGTGCAAGTTAGGAAAACAGTTATATTTTCCCTGTAATATTTAGAACCTGACGTGTAATGATTCTATTTAATAGCAAGGACCATTAAATCAAGAGGACTGTCATTCTCCATACAAAAAGCTGTTCCCCGAATTTACAACGCCATCTATGTATAAGCTTGGTAAAATAATTATAATATTATTTACAATTATTTAACTTTGCAAACGTGACACAGTATTTAAATGTATTTAAATTTATTTATTATTAGCTGTTTACGAACTAATTGTTACTATACTATGTTTCTTTGTTCAATTATAACATCGTTAAATGTTTAGTGTTTTAGCGCCATCTAGTTTTGCCCCGAAATCCCCTAGCGTGAAACATGCCATCGCTTAGTTTTGCTACTCGCCGCTAGGGATTTCAAGTTTTGTAAATTTCTAAAAAGGTATTAAAGTTAGCAAGACCGTTCTATTTTTCCTGTAATATTCAGGTTGATATTTATAATTAGTAATTATGACACATTTTTCTGATCAGTAACTTCGGAGATAATAGGGGGGGAATGGTACATAAAAATGTATAAATCAAAAACTACTTATTTAAAAAAAAAAAAAAAATCGTGTTTTAATCTACAAATTAAGCCCTTTCATTTGATACCCCACTCAATATAATAGCCCTACTTTCAATTTTCAAATTCCCATTACGGAGCCTTTTAAAAAAAAAGTAAATAAGGTACAAGATATTTTTTATGTCCAATAGGCTCGGGTTAGCTACTTTTAACACTATTCCAAATTTCAAATCGATAGCATCAGTAGTTCCTGAGATATCTGGCTGTGACAGACGGACAGACAGACAGACAGACAGACAGACAGACAGACAGACAGAGTCGCACCATAAGGGTTCCTTTTTTACCATTTTGGTACGGAACCCTAAAAAGTAGCCCTATCTTAAATTAGAAAAAAAGTTATGTTACGATATAGATACGTTACTACTTATCTATGATTAGATGCCCCCGCCAAGTCTAACAATACAAAGGCATCTCTTTTATAATAAAAGTATTTTATAGCACTCGAGTCTTTAATATCTTACCATAATAAGTTAAATCCTCAACTTTAAAATCTTTTGCTAACGACACATCGCGAAAATTGAATAGTATGTAATTATACACACCTAAATTACCTAAAGTAAAATAATCATGCTACTTAGCTCCCACCTTCATACGGGTCAAACAAAGAACTCTGTTGTTGCGATTCACAAATCTAAACAAAGATAATTTTAATTTGCCTTTTTACTGATAAGGCTACCGCTGTTTAAATTAAAGCAAACATTAGCAATTCAGCAGTTAAATAAACCTTGCTTGTAGTGAAATTGGAGTAGCTCCTTTTTTGCTTTAAGCTAAAATAAATAAAAATAACTAAATATTTTTACTAAAAAAACCCGGCCGTGGTGCACTTTAAAAGTGCATAAAATCCGCCATTTTGTTTATTTTAATATACTTCATACCCAGCGCCATCAAGACGAATCTAATGATGTGTCATTTATCAAAATCGGTTGTGCCGTTGAGTAGTTACGAGCGGACATAGGAACGGACATACATACATACAGGTCAAACACATAACCCTCCTTTGGGCTTCGCCGCAGTCGGGTAAAAAAAATTAGGTACTACGAACGTCGTAAGTACCCATAGTCGGACTACGCTAAGTTCGCAGAGGTCGTAAAAAGGTTTTTCTTTAATATACATGTATATGGCAACACGGGGAAACTACCGCAAGAGGAATTTTTAATCTTGGTACTTGGCAATAATTCTTCCCTTTATTACAAAATGTGTCTACATACCTACTGGAATAAATATCTGGGTTAGTCTTGCACACATCGATCTAGTTCCAACCAAACTAAGTGAATTGTTCCAGGTTCTTGGATAATTTCTATGTATTTAAGTATTATATTTAAATATGTACGTACTACATGTATACAAGCATTGCTTAGTTTGGTTGGGATAGATCGATTTGTGTAAGACTGACCTGAATATTTATTTCAGTATAGGTATGTAGGCATATTATATAGGTACTTACTTATCAAGACTAAGAAATCATCTTCCTTGTGATGTTGCCATATGATTTTTTTTAAATAAAACAAATTTAGCGTAGTCGCACTCCAGTTATCTGTATAAAATCAATCAGTAAGTATAAGAATCGACTACTTTTGCTAACCGTAGGTAAGTGTAAGTGCCATTGTTATAGTTAACCACCTAAACTAGACAAGGCAAGGCATAGGACCTTTAAAGAAACTGTCACCTAAGATGTAAGTCACGTGAGTTTTGGTTGGCATATATTTATGACGTTTCCGTACATTCCCAGATGTATGAAAAAGGAAAGTGAATACTATGCAGTCGAAGATGGATCTCGCTGATTTAGTGACATTGAAGTTTATTTTTACTCTTGCGATGGATGTGACTACTTTTTTTTTTTGTTTTCCCAGGAGAAATCCGTAACGGATCCCACCCAGCTCGGGAGAAGCTGGGAGGGTATGTCCGACTTTCACGTACTAAAACTCCTGGGGTGTTCCGCCGCTCGCTATTGGACGGGGTTCCGGGAACGCTGTTGCTCTCCACCAGTTACCCGTCAGCGTTGCACTTTCGGGCCCGACTACAAGTTGTTCTCCGCTTCAGGCGCCCCGGAACACTGGGGGCCTTTCAGCTCAGGACCTCTTGGCGCAGGTGGTGATGCTCCCGACCCATCACCCGCAGGTCCTCGTTAAGGCGGCAGCATGCGGCCTGCAAAGGCCAATCGCCGCCTGCCCAGCTTTCTTCGACGTTGTTGAGGGGCCGCAGCGTCACCTTCACGCTCCCGCTCCGCCACCTCCTTTCGCGATATAACGTCCTCGCTGAAGGCCGCGACTGCCGACTTACCTCAACACGTATTATTTACATTAGGAGACAGCAGTTGGACAAGCTCTATGCACGTAAAGACGCTAGCAAAATAATGACAAGTAAATACTATTTATTAATTCACGACACATAATAAATTGGTGTAGGTATTACTTGACTCAAAATAAACTTAAATGGTTAAATGGTAAAATAATTAAAAACACCCTAAAGTGTTAGGTTTCCACGTGTGTACGTATACTTGATAAAGTACAATAGAGGCCATGCATTGGTGGATAAACTAATGCATGGCTTCTATGTAGATGTTGAATTAAGTACTAAAATATACCACTAAAGTAAAGTGGCTTTAAGAACTTACATATTTACTAACAATGTGTGATCCATGTTGGTCGAGAATAAATGATTTTAATTTTAATTTTTTATAGTCAGTTTGACAAAAGCTCCCTTAAAATAAAGTAAAAAAAAAACATGGTGGTGTCTTTTGTTATCAAGTAGGGGATGAGTCATTCAAGTAAAAATTGCAATAAAAGCCGTGTTTAAAATGAAATATGGTTGTAAATGTTCAATCCTAAGATATTGTTATAAGTGGTTGAAAAATACTTTACAAATTTTAAAAACCATAATTTACATACTTACTTATGTAAAATAGCAAAATTTCCGTGATTACTAATGACCTACAACATTACTGCTGCAAGAAAAAATATAAAAAGGGAACAACGGCCAAATCAGTTCTAAATCGTAACTTTCAATCAAAATCAAAAAAGTCTTTGTGTCACACCTGGCCATAAAGTGGCTTTACCGCACACTACGCAAACGGAAAAAGCCGCTTTCTGGCCAAATCCAAACATAAAATGATTTACACAACACGGGAGGTAATGAAGAAAGCCCTCGATCGCATATTTACGTCCCTCGCTTGCAGCTCGGGCCGCAAACATCTGCGATCTCGGCCTTTCTTTGTTTTACCACCCTAGTTGTGTAATGTATAAGCATTTAGGACCTTTAAATTAAAACATTTAAATCCGATACGATTCTAGTTTAATTACATAAAACGAATTGACATTTCACGCAGACTTTTTCACACCGCGCAGTTCCCCCTGCGCGACACGGTGCGCGGCAGCTACAGGGCTCCCCCTTAAGCGAAGCGTACTGGCCGTCTGATAGTCCGTCCTGACCTAGTACACGTTGCAAGAGGATCATCTTGAGATTGATTAAAATTCAAAGTATAGGCGGGCTTCAGACGGTCAACAGACACGGTGACAACACGCCCTGGCAACTGTAATGTAAAAACTTTGTCATTGCGCTTCAAGACTGGATAAGGTCCTTTATATGGAGCTTGTAGCGGTTTACGCACTGCATCTTCTCGTATGAAAACATTGTCGCAAGTAAGCAAGTCGGAGTGTACAAATATACTCCTGTTGCTGCTGTGCACCTTTTCTGCGGGTTTATACTGTCTGATTGCGTGACGTAACCGGTCAACGTAATCGTAATTTAGCGTCGATTCTGAATTAAGAGTGGGCGACGCAATAAAATCTCCAGGTAAGCGTAGCGAGCATCCATACGTGAGTTGTGCTGCGCTGA
Source organism: Eudemis profundana (assembly GCA_947034925.1). NCBI lineage: Eukaryota > Metazoa > Arthropoda > Insecta > Lepidoptera > Tortricidae > Eudemis > Eudemis profundana. Next base: position 39,222,139 of record OX344794.1, read on the forward strand.
CACCTGTGTCACTGCGCAGTGCTGAGCGCAGTCCCAGCAACACAGTGGGCAGTTCTTCGACCCAGCGATCTCGATCGCAGAGCCGGGCTGTGAGTGCCGCTTTCAAGGATCGATGCCAGCGTTCAATAATCCCGTTACTTTGCGGGTGGTATGCAGTAGTGCGTACTCTATCTATGCCGAGTAATGTAGTCAGTGATGTGAAAAGCTGACTCTCAAATTGGCGACCTTGGTCGGTGGTTATAGTAATCGGACAACCAAAACGCACAATCCATGCTTCGTATATAGTCTTGGCTACGGTTTCGGCCGTAATATCTTGTATAGGAATAGCCTCAGGCCAACGTGTTGTCCTGTCAATGATTGTCAGTAAATACCGATGCCCACCCGACGAAATGCCCAGGGGTCCGACGAGATCCGTATGAATATGTTCGAAACGGCCGCTGGGTGTAAACGTCCCGATGTTGCTTGATGTATGACGCTGAATCTTAGATTGTTGGCACTGTAGACAAGCTTTAGCCCAGATGCCGACATCTTTATTCATTGATGGCCAAAAATACCTGCCTTGTAGCATCTTTCTAGTAGTCCTGATACCCGGGTGACTTATCTGGTGGACGGCTTCGAAAGCTTCGCGGCGAAATTCCTCGGGTATGTACGGTCTTACGGCTGGCGTGGAGACTTCGCAGTATATTGGCTGGAGGGAATTTGGCATCACTACCTTCTTTAGATGAATATTTTTCTGGAGCAATAAAGGAGCGATCGTTGCGTCAGCACATTGAGCTTGTGCGAGCTTGTCATAGTCAAGCAAGGTGGGCGTAGTGATCGTTTCGATACGTGACAGCGCATCTGCTACCACATTGTCTTGACCACTGACGTGGCGGATGTCATTAGTGAACTCGCTGATGAATAGCAACTGTCTGGTACGACGAGGGGTTTCAGACTCGGATGACGTTTTCATAAGGGCGTATGTCAGCGGCTTATGATCCGTATAAATGATCAATTCTCGACCCTCGAACAATTTCCTAAAATGCTTCACAGACATGTAGATAGACAAAAGTTCTCTGTCAAATGTGCTGTATTTTTGCTGGGCGCTAGAAAATCGTTTTGAGAAATATCCTAACGGTTGCCATTTGTTATTGACGCGCTGCTGTAGTACGCTTCCGGCGCTTTGGTCACTAGCGTCGCAAAAGAGAGCTATTGGCGCGCGGTGTGAAGGATGAGCGAGCATTACCGCGTTATTCATACTTTTTTTACACAACTCAAATGCCGTATCCGCTTCAGCATTCCATTCTATGGCTGTTTTATCACGTTTCTTGCAGTTGTGTAAAAATGCGTTTAATGGCGCTTGAATCTGAGCTGCGTTGGGAATGCTGTCATGATAAAAGTTAACCATCCCTAGGAATCTTCGTAACTGCTCGACGTTTTCGGGTTTTGGAAAACTGTTAATCATTTGAATTTTCTCTTCAGGTGGTTTAATCCCATCTGGGGTTACTGTATAACCGAGGAATTTCACTCTTTCTTGGCCCAGTGCACATTTCGAGGGATTTATTGTAATACCGTATTTGTTCAGTCGTTGAAGGACTGTCCGAAGGTGTTCCTCGTGCGTTTTTTCATCTTTCGATGCAATTATGATGTCGTCAATGAATGGAAAAACGTAATCCAACCCTGCCAGGACTTGGTGAATGAATCTTTGAAACGTTTGTCCAGCGTTTTTTAAGCCCTCTCTCATCCTGGGGAACTCGAAGAGACCAAACGGAGTTATAATTGCTGTTTTTTCGACATCACTATCGTGCATGGGTATTTGCTGATATGCCCGGTTTAGATCAATTGTGCTAAAAATCTTCATGCCGTGGAGCTGGTACGTGAAATCTTTTAGACGAGGCACTGGGTAGCGGTCGGGTTTTGTTACGGCGTTCAACCGTCGATAATCTCCACAGACTCTTATATCACCATTTTTTTTGGGTACGACATGGAGTGGGCTAGACCAAGGGCTCTTGCTAGGTCGACACAGCTGCTGTTCCATCATAAGGTCGAACTCCTTTTTGACTGCGAGGTAGCGATGTGGTGGCAGCGGTCGCGGCCGCGCGTACACCGGAGCTCCACTGGTTTCAATAAAATGCTCGACGTTGTGTCTGGGAGCGTCTTTGGTTGAGGATGGCCGAGTAACGTCAGGGAATTCGCTGAGAATGCGATGATATTTCTGGTCCAGGTCAATAGAACGAATGGTTGGCTCCGACGATTTGCAAACTGGTGTTCTGACAGCCAAGTTGGTTTTCTTGTCAATAAGGCAACGCCCGGAAAGGTCGACGAGCAATTGATGGTGTTTAAGAAAATCAGCGCCGATAATTGGCTTACTGACCGCTGCTATTATGAACTTCCATCTAAATAATCGTTTCAAATTGAAATCTAACTGCAATGTCTTCTCGCCAAATGTCGATATTGTTGTATTATTAGCTGCATACAGATTAAAAGAGGTTGGTTTTGCACGAAGCCCTTTTGGTTTTGGAATGACAGATATGTTAGCGCCAGTGTCGATGAGAAATCTAGATTTAGTATGCTGGTCAGTAACGAATAGGCGGTGTGAAGTATCCCATGCGCTAGTGTCCGCCTCAGCTAACGCAGGTATTAGTTTTCCCTGTTCTCGCTCTTTTTGTAACTACAAGGGATAGTGCACTTGAACGCAGAATCTCCAAAACGTCGGTGATAATAACAAACACCATCAGTTGGAAATTGGCGGTTGCGAGAACTTGCGCACTGACGAGAATACGAACGCGCCGATGGCGTAAAAAAATCTCTGGCTGGGCGCTGGTAGCGACGGGGTTGTTTACGCTGCATTTTCAACTCGGCGACTTCGCGAACGAGATGATCTAATTTATCTTCTAGCGAAGGTGCCTGACAATGACCCGTCGAAGTTGAGGGCTGCATTGATGGTGGCGTCGATACGGCGGATATTTCTGTACGAGTTTGTTCTAAAATTTTATCGGCCATCAATGCGATATCGTGCAGAGCTACGTCCTTCATCATAGTATCGCTAGCAACAACGACGGTTCGAACGGGTGGGGGTAAGCGATTGCACCACAGAATCCGCAAAGCTGTTTCGGAGACGTTGTCGCCTGCAAGAGTTTTCATACGGCGCAGCAACTGCGATGGTTTCATATCGCCGAGTTCCATTTCTGACAGAAGTCGTTGGAGGTTGCGATCTTTCGACTCTTCGTACACACTGATCAATCGGTTCTTTATTGCTTCGTACTTTTTGGTTTGAGGTGGGTCTAGCAAGATGTCACTAATTTCATCTATATCTTGCCGCTCTAGTTGTGCGACTACGAGTTCGTACATTTGCTGATCGCCTTTTTTGAGGGAAACGACGATGGCCTCGAATTGCACAAACCAGAGGCGTATTCTGTCGCGCCATAATGGTGGGATACGAATATTTGTTGCAATACCTGAGAGTTGGTTAGTCGGGTCAGATATCGCAGGTTTGAATGATTCATCATCGGAAGGCATGGTTTTCAAAGGTTGGGTGCTGCTCTGAATGCGGGGTCACCACTTTAGGACCTTTAAATTAAAACATTTAAATCCGATACGATTCTAGTTTAATTACATAAAACGAATTGACATTTCACGCAGACTTTTTCACACCGCGCAGTTCCCCCTGCGCGACACGGTGCGCGGCAGCTACAAGCACCTGCTCATTTGTGCGAGACGTGTCGACAAAAAATAGCTCTACCACCATTTTATCAATGGTTAGATAGGCGTTTAGTTTAGATCTTTTAGATATTTGACCAATGACTACTATAGCCCTGTTTCTTCTACATTAGAGAAAATAATAAGTAACCGGGATACACAGTACGATCGTGAATATATTGCCTAACAAAAACAAATGACTGCATACCAACTTTAAATTGCATTTACACACTTATGATCTAAAATTATCCGGTTCAATATAACAAACGTGTTTATCATTGTTAGCTACAACAATAAAGCGTTCGTAAGAACTGATTTCGCTCTATAAATAACTTGTTCTATAAATAAATGGTCGCAGTTCACACTATTTATCAAACAAAAGACAATGCGGTCGGGCTAAACAACGCAGTGCTTTTGTTTTCATTGCGTTACATAACTGCAGTAGAGTACCTACAGAATACGTGTGTAAGTATAGGTGTAGGCAATCTGAGAAAGTCATTCGACCCGTTTCGCGGAGGAACCGCTTCCGCGAAAAGGCACCGCTTGAGTATTCGTAGACAAGCCGCTTCCTGCAGCGCACTTCCTGAAGCGGGACAACTCGTCACATTAACATCGACAACGGAAAAAAACGATCCGTCAACAATCCAATCATACTTTGTTTCAAAGCGAGGCCCGAATCTATACAAATTCTACTACATTTTTAAGGAAGGAAGGGGGAATCGTATTTTAAAATTCATAGTTTGCATCTTCCCATAATAGTATTTTATGCAACAGTTGTATAAGAAGGTTCAAAAAATGCGAATTGCGTGAGTTGCGATACGAGCCGCGAATGCGGCGAGTATCGCAAATAGAGACGCAATGAGCGTTTTTTGACTTAATTATACAACGTTTCATACAATACTTTTTCTACGACTAGGTTAAAATATAAAATACATGGACGTCACGCGTGTCTCGTCCGGTCTCTCCGAGTGTGTACAGCCGGCATGACAGTTGTGTCTATGGTAAACTTTTTTTTTGATATGGCTGGTGACACGATGTGACGATAATTAAAATACTTTTTTTTTATGTTGGCATCAATTAATTTAATTCGGAAAGTTTTGTTTTTCTTATGAATCGTAGGAATTTAATTGTTTGTTAAGTTGGTAGTTGTGAATTTTTATCGTGAAGTTAGAATTGAGCGCTTAATCCTTGACCTAAGTTTAACCTAGATTTAGAAGTCTGTGGATGCTAGCAATAACGTAAAGTGACTATAACGACACTAGTGCTGTTATGGGGAATAGAGTATAGACTTCTCTGAACTCATATTATGTATGTTCTTATATTAGTGTTCGTGACCAAGTAAAAGACAGATAACAGTACAGGAGTAGAAAAAATAAATAATTTAAACAATTGATTACAAATTAAATTAATAATCACAATAATAAAGAAACAGTAAACAAAACAAATTACTGTGTTTTTATTTTTCCTTCTCCTATCCGTCTTTCATTATTTTATCAGTATTTTAGTAAAGCCTATACGCAAAGTAGTGAAGCCTACTTTTAAAAACAATAACAATGGAATACACGTAAGCGTTGTAGTATTATAAGTATAAGAAGTAAGTTACATTTATGATAAACAAACACAATTTTTATTTATATATTTTGTATACCTAATATTAAGGCACCATCGACATGCAGATAAGCGTTACGACAAATATCAGCAAATGCAACGTTGAAATAATTATGTTTAGCAATTATAATAAAACCTTGCTTTGCCGTTTCGCACACTACTTGTAAAGGAAAACTGCAACGGCCTACATAGACCATGTAACTTACTTGCATATTACTGGCTGTTATTGTATGTGTATTTAAATGGATGAATTTTCAGCATTTTGCCGTTAGCGTGAGACCGTATCGATACTTCCTAAATATACCTACTGAAGCAACCGACAATTTTGGGATTTTTGTATTTATGCATATTGGTGACTAAAAATACCAAAATGACTATAAATCCTCTTAGTTATGGAATTAAAATTACGTAGCACCATTTTGTGAATTCGGGTGCTAAATACTGAGCAAAGTTTTATTTTTCAGCGCCAACATTCTTTTACTTATTTTTACTTTCTTTTCTGAATCATTTTCAAATTTTGTTAGTCCAATACCACCCAGGTAGGAAGGATTTGGTTTCTCTAAAAATTGAGCATAACTAAACAGATCCAACGAATAAGATGAAAATGATTTATGAACAGTGCAATAGTACCATTTTTTTTGTTTTAAATACGTGTATTTAATATGTTTTTTAAAGTTAACTTAGAACTTTGATTTTTTCACAGCTTCAAGTGGCGGTAGACCTCAGTATATGGTTTTCAACTCGATACCCCTACGCGTTCCTGAGATAAAGGGTTTTGACAGGCAGACAGACAGACGGACAACAAAGTGATATTATAAGGGTACCGTGTTTTCTTTTTGAGGTACGGAACCCTAAAAACGAAAAAAAGATTTTAAACAACTTAAGAAAAGAATCACTACTTAGGTATACAATTAAATAAACTATTACTAATTAAAACAGTACGAATAATGTAAGTATATTATCCATCCAAAATATAAAAAAAATAAACTCTGGTCTTTATTTCTATTTCTTTGATCTTACCACCAAATTAATTAACAATAAAATGAAACATATAAAGATTTAACTGTAAACTTGTCGACACGTATAGGTACTGGGTCAAGCGGTAGGTTGTACCTCAGTTTAGCAGTTCGATAGAACCCATAAAATAGACGTGTACTCGTACAAGTTAGATGATCAAACTTTTATCAAAAACTAGCTTTTATTTTAAAAATCTATATATCACTCTGAAACAAAGTACGTTCGTAACTATGACCCGACATTTTATGGAAATATTTATAGGTAAAGACTAAAATTATTCCATTTTTGCAGCTTGCCCGGCTAGTGTGTATCCCGCTGATCGGAAATAGTTGAAGCGGCGTTTTCTAACTTCCTTTTACTTACTTAGTTATTCATTCGAAAAATGTATAGGCCCATAGAATTTGCAGCGTATGACGGATTGCATTCATTTGCACTTGTTACCTGCCCGTACATTTGCCTACATAACCGATAGCGGAGGTGAAACTTCCTTTGGTTAAAATTTTGCATAATCTTACGATTTGGCGGTCACACCGCATGGGTATATGCACAAATATATTTTATACAATTACATAACGTGACGGTGTCTCGCTAGCTAACTTATTCGTTAACATATATGTATAATGCGTTTATTAATTATTTAAAACCGTAATTTCCACTGTTACGTGTAGAGAAATAAAAAAATACTAGGTCGAGCTATTATTATCTGTCGGCACTGCAGTGCCCCCGCCAAGTCGAGCAAAACAAAGGCACGGCCGTACCATCCTTTTCTCGAAGCCATTCAGGCCATTTTCAGCCTCCCGTAATTTTGTACTGGCTAAAGCTAAAACCCTGAAATTTCAGGGATATATAGGGCACAATAAGACTTAAATATATTCTCAATATCATTCAATTTGAACGTGTAGTTTAAGAACTATTGCACGTCAAAGTTCTTTTGTTTTGTCACTGACTGACTGACTCAATGACTGATGATCATCATAATTCTTCTAGCAGACCTAGAAGCTCCAAATTTTAAATATAGTGAGTTTTTAGCCTATCAAGTCGTAGAAAACCTAAAAATATTGCAATTTCAGTCAGAACTGCACTATTATTTAACCGGGGAAGAACACATTTTATAGCTCTCAAATAAAATCTCTCCACGGGTATGCCCGGTACTGACTTGGTTTAACATTACATCTCAACACTTTTTTGTTGTAGAAGAACTGCGTTGCGAGACTTGCATCTTTTTACATGTAATGTTTTTGATGGGATTTATATTTTACTCTACAAGATAATTACTTACGTCAGTGTTGACTAAGGTCCACTAACATGGTTATTCATTTCATGGTTTTTAACTTGTTACGGTACCTCTGCATTGTAGAATCTACACGCTTGCAGGCTTTCACGTCTTTAACTTATATATAATGACTGTATATATTATGATACGTACCCGTAAGTCTTAGTTACTCGAAGTCAGGATTTTGCAGAAATTGAGGGCAAAGCTTTTGCGATTTAGGTATTTTTATAATAACTCTTGCATTTTGTTGTCTAAAAAAACTAGTTTGAAGTAGGCATTTTTTTTATTTGTATTCTAATCATTTTGATTAATGCGTTATTATTTAATTATATAGGTCTGTTAATCAATTAGAGTTACCCATATAATATATATAGGTTACCCCTGCTCTCATTCATATTTTTATAAAATAATGTTTAAAAAGTAACCCATTTTTACCCGATTGCGGCGAAGCCCAAAGGAGGGTTATGTGTTTGACCTGTATGTATGTATGTATGTATGTCCGTTCCTGTGTCCGCGCGTAACTACTCAACGGCACATCCGATTTTGATAAAGGATACATCATTAGATTCGTCTTGATGGTCACTGGGTATGAAGTTCGTTAAAATAAACAAAATGGCGGATTTTATGCAGTTTCAAAGTGCACCGCGGTCGGGTTTCTTTTTAGTAAAAATGTGGTTATTTAAGGCAGCGGTCAACTCTTATTTCAGTTTCCATAGAAAAAATCCGACCTAAGTTTTTAAAATAATTAAGTACTGTCTGAAGATATTTTATGTTTATAATGATTGTAATTTAATTAAGTACTTTTATAGTTAAGGCACTACACTGTCCATTCAATATTATGCCATGGGAATGTCATTATTCATCTTCATCATAATGGTCACTCTACAGATTAAGACTGTGAGTTACTCGTAATTACGCAACCCACTTTGCAGACTGTTTTAATCTCTATCTTATTCATTTTGTATGACGAATAGTTCCGATTCAGCATTAGCCGTGATTACTGATTAGTGTCGTTTTGTGGGATTAGTGTGTTGTTGGTTCGAGATGTTTTTGGCTTTTTAAGACTTTTCATGTTGTTAAAACATAATATTTATTTAAGAAACACGGTATATAAATGAACAAAAATACATTTACTCACTATGCTGGTTTCATCCACGGCTAGAAGTTGTATCCACCACAGGTTTCGCCAATATGTGGTAGAAAACGGCCTAGTTTCAGTAGTTCGGTGATTTTAGTCCGGTTCAAACAAATATATAATTATGAACCGGACTAAAATCACCGAACTACTGAAACTAGGCCTAGAAAACCGGGAGACTAGAATCATCTTGACTTTATGTAGGTACGGTCGCTTGCAATATTAAATGACTTACAGGAATGCAGAATGTTACAATTGTTACAATTAGTTTGAGTCCTATATTTGTATGTGGCCTGTTTCATCATATGTTCATATTATTGCCGTGGACTAAACATACGTAATCAATAAAACATTGTAGTGTTGTTAACATGGTATAATGTTAGAGTTAATAAGTTAAGTCCAAGACTCAAGTAAGGGCAGTTTAAGCGCAGTTTCCTATAGAAACCATCCGGGGTCATAGAGCAAGCTTTCGCGAGCGCATCGTGGCGGAAGGCATTAGAGGGGACGATCATACCAGACCTAATATCTTCCGCTAGTAGGTATCTACATGTGCCTTATGGGACTTAAATGTACCTAGTCTCACGATTTGCGGTAGATAAATATCAGTGTCCGTTCAATGGCAGCGACAGAATTACGAAGGGCTTCGGTAAATAACGGATTAATCTTCGATGAAATGATTCCTCTGGCCAAAAGCATTCTAAAAATTCATTCTCACTAGAATGGCATTTTCGGTAACCTTGTAAAACTTGGCAGCTGCGGCAGGTTCTACGAAATAACCAAAAACACCATACTAAGTAGTGGGGCGGAATCTTCTGAGTCAATGTGTAGACAGAGCAACTATGTTTTCGAAGAATAACCGCCCTTCGGATTTTTTGTTTGCTTTGTATTACGTCATCACGATGATGCCAGAGTTGACAGAGTCACACTAGGTCCATTGTTGTACTCTCGTTTCATAAAGTTAAGGCTAAGTACCTTTAAATAAATAGCCGGAGGCAAACTCAATAACAAATAACTAGTAGGTAATAGTGCTCAATTACAGATTTGAATGACAAAAACAGAATCGGTCAAAAGGATTCTGTCTGAGATATCGCCTTTATGTTATTAATTATTATGTAAGTAAAGATTAAATATTCATTCCAGGTGGACTGCATGCTTGTTTGTCACATGTTCGATACGCATTTTGATTATGTAGGTACGAGCAAGCTATGATATCACTTATTTCATGTAATAGTCACCATGTCAGTCGACCTCTGACTTGAACTTAAAAAATTAACAAGCATACAATATCAGTAGATAGCAATATTAGTAGATGCTATTGCTTACATAATATACAAAACAATCGAAAATTAATATTATGTGCAATACTACCTACCTAAAATGACTAAAGTCCGGTTTCCCACGCCTTTTTGCGCTCGTAATCGCACGTGTTGTCATCAATAAAATTCCAATTTTGTTTCGATGGAATTTGTGTGGTCCTATCTTATTGTCGATATAAGGCAGAACACACAGTACTGACTGACGCCGTTATTGCAATTTATTTTTTCCCTAGCACGACCCCCTCTCTAAAGGGGACCGGGACTGGCGACTTGGTTTGACCCCAAGCGCCCCCCGGCCCCCCCAAGGTGGCCCAGCCAGCGACCTGGTTCGACCCCAGGGAACGCCACGGCCCCCACCTGGTACGACTTTTGCCACGCACAATAAGGGTTGCAAGTTTGTCAGGTTACAAAGAAAAGGTGGAATGAGCTAGGTACGTAGGTACAATGTCTTGAACGGAAACAATCTACAAAGGTTGCCATTGCCACAGACTGTTTATTTATATAGGATAACGCAGTTCCAGTGCGCAATATATAAAAAAAATATCACAATGCAATTACGAGAATCAGAATAAAGTACAAATCAATGCTCAAACAATAAATTGGAATCCAAACAATGATTAGAAAAAGTAAAATACAGCAAACGAACAAAATAATAAAAAACAAAAAGAATGCTCCCGGCAGAAAAAAAGAAACAATTTATCTAAATTATTGCTGAAATAATTTAAATCTAAAGGAGTAAGTAAATATGAAAAAGAAAAGAGAATCTAATAAGCTATGAATAATAAAAATAAGTTTCTGTCAAAAAAACCTTTTTATGACAAGCTTTTATTGTCGACTGTACCTTTCTGATATACGCAAACTGCACATCAAACCCAATTAATTGAATCTAAACACGGTGGGTTTATATTAAGACATTTAGATGATCCTATAGCCACCTTCCGACTCCATGGTCAGATCAGCTCCATTGTGCCATATTATTGCATTGTCACCGAAATATACCAAATTTGGATTCAATAGAACATTATGAAGTCGTCCTAATTTAGCTAGCAAGATTTGCTCTACGTAAACACACAAGTGTCTACTAACAAACATTGCAAGGTAAATAAAAGCTTTCAAAAATTGTAGAAGCATCAGAAAATGTTGGAAACGCTCAAATTCGCACGAAATAGTTATTTTATTTCATAAAGAAAACGCATAGCACGCTTGCTTGTGCTTTTTAACTAGCTCTATCTGTGTATAAATACCAATAGGAATCTGACTTGACAACAAAATCGGCCAAGTGCGAGTCGGATTTGTGCACCGAAGGGTTCCACAATATAAATATCCACATCACAATATAAATAAGTCGCAGTTTTGGAGTTTGCCCACGAGTTATCAAGTTTGTCTATGTTTGAGTGCCTTTGGTTGCGATACAATGACGTTTATTCAAAGTGACTTGGTTCTGTCCATTTTTTTGCATGTACGAGAAATGGTGACTTGAGTTGGGCGGGACGAGGAATTGGGGCGGTTATGGTTTGGGCAAAGGGACGTGTCTGGTATCGCTTCCATCCTCACTGCAATTGCTAGTATCGTGCACAAACCGATGGAAACCTAGCTACGCTCGACTGCGAATTACCAGCTATCTGGTGGGCATCCTGGAGACCCTTTCTTTACGTCTGCAAATATGTGTATTGAAATGTATTTTACAAAATCTGCAAATATACTGCGGTGCTAAATTTAAATAACAGTACTGTTGAAAATGAAAAAGAAAAATGTTTTTTTTCAGTAACTTACACTATTTTAACATAACTATAGTCTATGTAAATAATAATACTTACGATATGCGAAATTTTGGGTTTTTCCTTTTATTTGTAATAAAGACTGTATCGTTTATCATAAATACCGTACTTTACCGTACTTTTTTCCTAAGTATTATAGTTTTAGATTAAAACTTTACATGTGTTTAATAAGGGCCTTGATAAGGTACCTACACATTTCGTCTTGGGAGCTCGATGTAAAGCATATGGTTTAGACAAAATTTATCCAATGCTTCCGAGTAACAATAACGAATCCGGACAAATACTACAAGAAATACTGTTTGCGAACAAGACGCAAACTGCAATTACACGTGACGTGATTCATAAAGTAAAACATTTGTGCATAGTCTAATCATTTCTTTTTGTTTGAAAAAATGTTATGGATCTGTGCATGGTGGCCATTTTGAGAATATGGCATGTTACTTATTTATTACAACTCCGACTTGGATCGTTCCTATAGTCTTACTTTAGCTGTCTCCCTCATCCCGCCACGTAACAAGTCGATTTTATGTGAAAATATAAATTCACCACATTTTATTCTGCGGATGCTCAATTTGGCAATCATTAACACGTTCCCTGTCCCCATAGTAAATGATATGATGACGTCACACGTCCAATTTGCTTCCACTTTGGGGACACGGACCTGTCAACGAAAATTTGTGTGGAAACACGGACTTGTGACACCTAACGTCGTGGCCCCATTGTGGGGCCATTCGAAGTTGTGAACCCACAGTGGAAGCACGGACTCCTGAAAAAAAGCTTCATGGCCCCACATTGGGGGCCCCCGGACAGGGAACGTGTTAAATGAACATTTAGATAAGATAATTTGGCAGCATATTAATCTTTTGTTTTTTGTAATTAGCGACAGGCGCCATAGGAAGTCGCTGAAATAGTTCCAAAGCTCGATAGGCTTGTCCGAAACTAACTTGCTGGACGATTTTGAAAGCATCATAAAGTCCCAATTTTTTTTGTCCATTACGTCACCATTTTGCATAGTGTTTGTATGAATGTGACGTAGTGGAAAGACAAAAATCCCATACAAATTTTGGGACACTTTTTTTTACGTATAAGGTTCGAATGTACTAACGATTCTGAGCCAGAAAAACCTCAAAAGTCCATAATTTGAGAAAAATATTTGAAGTTTCATTCAAATTTCGCAAAATAATGAAGGAAAGCGACAAAAAAATGCGATATTGCCTAATCACTCAGCGTAAACTAGTCTTTTATATTATGTAGGTATGTGTAGAAACAATATATAGGATTTCGTGATAAATTGTTTACAACACCTGTTGCTACCAAGTTGTCCAGTAGTAGGAGAAAGGAGTCTATTCCTTGTTCATCAAAAAATGCAATATTATGACTCAAAATAGTAAATGAATTGAAAGTGTAATTGGTTTGATGATAACTTATTTCGACTCCGCGAACGCAGTTGCGCCCGGGTCTACAATAATTACAAACCTCCTTAATTAATTCAAAATGCCTTTAAACTATAAGTCGCTGGCGAGTCCAGTCGGTCGGATCGTTCAATTATATTATGCATTTGAAATCGACCGAACGGTCGATGCATGATATTTGATTTCCCTTTGAACGCATTAAAATTGTAATTTTAGCAATGCGGTACCGCTTTGTTTATTTGATACCATTTACTTGGTGATTAGTTTTGACAGGATAGGGTTCTAGGTTAAGTTTCAAATTTAAATGTGATATATAAATATGTATCTTAAAGTTAATGTATAAGTTCAATTAAAATATTTTTGGGTCAAAATTTTAATGTAATAATTACATCTAGATATGTTGCTATTAATCTTAAAACTGTTTGCTATGCCCTACCAGGGCCCATATGGGACTGAATGTAGTATTACTATATTTCGAAATGGTAATAATTTTCAACAAGTTGCCGTGGTTTAGTAACGAACAGCTACCGCAATGATGAGTCTATCTAATTATTTATCTGAAAATCCGATGAAATTTGAATTTAACGCCCATTCAAAATAAGGTAAAATATCGAATCAGTATCAGTGAGATTATGAAACGTGATTTATGTTTCAGTCGGGAAAGTATTTATTACTGAAGTGTTATTGCGTAAGAGCCAGATGAGACAGCCGCCCGCGCCATTCTCGAATGCCCGGGGGTGGCCAAGTACCGGGCACAATACCTAGGAACCCAATACCCAGAAGTCGCTGGCAACATCAAAGGTCTGCTAGGTTTTCTGGTACTTGGCCTTCGAGACCGAGTTGCGGAAAACGAGCTCGCGTAAACCCTTATTATAATTATATTACCCGATTTAAGGTTTGCTCGCATTTAATAAAGTTATTGTGTTTAGGGGAAGGAGGTGGCGTGCAATATAACGAAGCTGCCGAGCGGGTCCGTTGTGTTCGAGGACGTGAGCCCGGAAATTATGAAGGGGCAGGTGCTGAAGCCACTGGAGAAGGGGAGCATGGTGCGCGTGCTGCAGAACGACCCGCTGCCGGGACGCATACGATACCGCGCCGCGGACCACTCTGACTGAAGTCGAGGTGAGTCAGCTGGATACTTGCAGTTTAGTTTGCAGTTGCTGCTGGAAAGTAACAACGTGGGCCACTCTGAAGTCGAGATGTATTTGCTCGATACTGGCAGCAGCTTTAATATAGCGAATCACTCTGAACTTGAGGCTTTCAAACAACGCGCTATTACGTAATATCGGCATCGCAGCAACGATTACCGTACCGTAATTTTTAGGAACGTCATATTGTCTGTCACCTGTTGTACAGAACTTTATTTTTATTTTATTTTATTTATGTACAGAACTGAAGTAGTATTTGAATTACTTGAACAATGAGATAAAGCCTTAAGACATACATTTTAACGCTTGATGTTCAAATATTACAAAAGGCTTGTCTGTAGGTGCCGTTTGGGGATAAGGACCAGTGCGGCGAGTTCACTTTAAAACACGGCGACTGGGTGCAGTTCCAAGTTGCCACCGATCGTCGGGACCAACTGAAGCGGGCCACCAACATATCTTTGCTCGACGAATCCTTCAGCGTTTCCGGAGAAAGGTAATGTTTCTTTTGTCAAACAGGCAGAAAAATAGTCATAAATTCGTGTTAAAACTTCAAATATTACTTTGAGCGCATCATTGAAATATACTCACGATGCTCTAATTCAGATGTTTGTTTGTAATGGACCTTACAATTTTTCAAGCAACGGCCGCCCCATTGCGAGCGCGCGGGCGGAGCTCACTCAAAGTCAAATATGTTCGACGCATATTAGGTTCTGGTTTAATCACCTGATGAATGCAATCGCCAAATTATCTATAATAATAACCAGCCGAAGCTTCGTCAGTTTATGACCCATCATATTTACAGGGCGTTCAATGTATTCCAACGTCATAGTAAAGCGGCTGTATTGAAAATAGTGGAATCAATATCTAGTTTAGGTACTAACCCGGTGATGAGGGAGAAAATACTGGTTAATTTAAAATCTTGATATTAATTTATACTACGCACAACTATCGTATGAAAAAATTCACACGAGGTTCTTATAATATAAGGTAAGCACTACGAAAGGATTCTAGACAATGCCACTACGAAGGAGAAAGGAATGAAGATTTCTATGAGGTTCTGTTTTCATGAAATATTAAAAATAAAATAAATTAATTTATGCGTATTTCTGGGTTTCAATGTAGGGAGTTGCCGGAAAATTACTTTCTGACAGATCAAATCAATTACTTTCTATTCTACAAAAAAAAGTGTTATCCTATAGTTGTTGGCAGTGGTCAAAACGTCTCTTTATTTTTTGGTCAATTAATTTGTCTTAATTTATTATTTTTGATTTATTCGAAAACTGTATTTAGTGGTTAGCGTGAAATAATGTTTATTGGCTACAGTCTATTACCTAATTCTAGTTACGTAGGTATACGTTTTCGGGAAAAGCGTCATCATTTGAAATGTTGGCAGGCGAGAGCAAGGCGTCGTGTCGTCGCTCCGAGAGGGTTTCGGATTCCTCCGCTGTGTCGAGCGCGAGCAGACGATGTTCTTCCACTTCGCGGAGGTTCTGCGCCTCGGAGTCATGGCAGAGTCCCCCAAGGACAAGGACAAGTTCATAATCAGCGTTGGAGACGAGGTAAGTCGCTTTTCATCTGCCCTAGGTAGTTCGACCAGGAGTCATCATCATCATCAACCCGTAGTCGTTTACTGCTGGACGTAGGTTTTCCCCAGTTCGCGTCACGATACCCGGTCCTCAGCTCTCCGCATCTAACCGCTTCCCGCCACTCTCTTCAGGTCATCAGTCCAACTGGCGGGGCGTCGCCCCACAGGGCGAGTCGTTCGCGGTTTTTACTCCAAAACTCGTCGGCCCCATTACAGGCAACACCCTATATAATGTACCTAATGAATTGTTACAAAAAAGTCGAACAAGGCACAGGCAGACACTTCACTTCCTTAAAAATCGTCGCACTAAAATAACGATTTTATCAGACGTAGTACCGACGCCTTTGCTTTATTTCGATTCTATTTCTAAACTGAATACGGGCTCTTTTTGAGGATTCCGAAGCCAAACTAAAAACCCTTTTAATTACGCCACACCCACCTCCCCGTGTCTGTCATCCCCATTTAATCGGAAACAAAACAGGACCAATAAACACAATAAAATCCTCTTTGCACGTAGAACAGACTTTACACTCAATCAAAATAAAATAAATAAAGTTTACACTGTTATTCGACACCCATGACTCCGTTCTACATATAATACATTAGGTATGTATGCCACAGGCGGGCAGTAAGCAATTACGTATGTCATTTTCTCTAGTTGGGCTACAGTTATGCAATGTCTGTTCATGTATTTATAACAGGCGTTTGTCTTGTTACTAGGAGCAATATGTCACTAGCAGGAAACTAGGGTTGTTAGAAATTGTTAGTGACACGCCGCGAGTTCTGTAACAGTACTCGTTCGTTAAAATTTCCCATTGTCGTTGGTAGTTGCAGAAATCCTTTACCGATGTAAAATAGAGCCTCCAGTAAAAATGTGAACAAGTTACGTTTAAGCTAAAAGCTAAGGGCCGTAAGTCTACCTCTACGACTAGTGCCCTTTTGTACCTAGGTAGGGGAAAGTGTTATACGTTATACCCATGGACGGTTTTACTTGCGAACACCATTGATAGGTAACTTCAAAAATAAAAACCGGAATGCAACGGATTGAACGTACTTACCTATCCGTGAATTTTTTTTGATGTGTGGCGACACTGACATGTAGCCATTTTGGTATAAATTGTTATTTAAAAAAATCCTTGAATCTATTCCTTGCGCTCGGTTTTTTGAAGTTATCAATGGTGTCCACAGGTAAAATCGTCCGTATTAGTAATCACACGCAAATAATTATGTTCTCCTTTATGCTATACCTATTCTATGCCAGGAACAGGAACCGTCTATACAGCCTGTAAATCTAATACGGGCGAATATTGAAACGGTGGTCAGCATAGGACCTAAGAAGCATATTTAGATAACTATTGCTTAAAACCACAATGAAAATAATTACCATACAAAATAATTCAGGCCGCAATGTAACGCAACACATTCAAGTTGACAAACACGCTAGTTGACAGTTACTTTAAAAAAGCTCGTATCTCGCAATGTCATAACAAGCATGTATGCGGTACATTGCTGCTCGGTAAATTTTCAAAAATTAATTACGAGGTCACTATTAAGTGTAATTTAAAAAATCATATTAATTAATGATAACACTAGTAAACGCTATATCTGGTTTAATTGTTCGCCCGTATTAGACTTACACGCTGTATATCAGTGGCGACGCGTCCATAAAACTTGATTTCCACCGGTTTATCTACAATTAGGGGTAGGTAGGTATCTAAGTTCTGACTTGCAAAGCCAAAATATGGCAAGCCACTGGTCACGAGCGCGACATCATTTTTGCAACCGCATTTGCACTATACTGTCAAATAGACCTTTCGCACCCTGCTGCCAGCTGGTGGATTTCTGATTTTTAAATACCCTCATTAAACATTTTATTTCAAATGAATGAAATGCTACTCGTAGCTGGCTTTGGTATTTTTTGTAAATGTATCTATAAAATGTTACACATTTCAATTTAATTTTGCAATAAGTAATGCATGATATTTTTTGTTTATTTTAATTAAAGCCATTCATATGAGAAACGGTAGGAAAAAAATATTTTTCAAATAACGATAAAAAAAATACTAAGATATAAGCCATCAAAGATTTATCTCTATCTCTTTCTAGCAAAACAGATATAGTATGAAGTTTGTTTGGCGGACGTGTACTATGACGTCATAGTCCATATGATGTCATAGGATCTCTCCGTCTAATCGGTCACTAATTTGTGCTTTAAAATGTTTATATCCTCCGTATTTCTCGGTCGATTTTAATTTATTTTCACTTCAGGTCATCTTTTTTACCGTATTTTCAAATTTTGTTGAGAAATACGATAAAAAAGATCATGTATATTCCCTATTGTTAAGCCGAGCGACTCGAATGAGGCTAAAACCGCGAAGCAGATTTCCGTGCAGATTTCAGATGGCACCACGGTTCGAACAGACTTCTACTGTCTTTGTCTTGGGTCTGTTATGCTGTCAACTTGTGTAATTGTTACCTACACCTAACGTCGTGGCCCCATTGTGGGGCCATTCGAAGTTGTGAACCCACAGTGGAAGCACGGACTCCTGAAAAAAAGCTTCATGGCCCCACATTGGGGGCCCCCGGACAGGGAACGTGTTAAATGAACATTTAGATAAGATAATTTGGCAGCATATTAATCTTTTGTTTTTTGTAATTAGCGACAGGCGCCATAGGAAGTCGCTGAAATAGTTCCAAAGCTCGATAGGCTTGTCCGAAACTAACTTGCTGGACGATTTTGAAAGCATCATAAAGTCCCAATTTTTTTTGTCCATTACGTCACCATTTTGCATAGTGTTTGTATGAATGTGACGTAGTGGAAAGACAAAAATCCCATACAAATTTTGGGACACTTTTTTTTACGTATAAGGTTCGAATGTACTAACGATTCTGAGCCAGAAAAACCTCAAAAGTCCATAATTTGAGAAAAATATTTGAAGTTTCATTCAAATTTCGCAAAATAATGAAGGAAAGCGACAAAAAAATGCGATATTGCCTAATCACTCAGCGTAAACTAGTCTTTTATATTATGTAGGTATGTGTAGAAACAATATATAGGATTTCGTGATAAATTGTTTACAACACCTGTTGCTACCAAGTTGTCCAGTAGTAGGAGAAAGGAGTCTATTCCTTGTTCATCAAAAAATGCAATATTATGACTCAAAATAGTAAATGAATTGAAAGTGTAATTGGTTTGATGATAACTTATTTCGACTCCGCGAACGCAGTTGCGCCCGGGTCTACAATAATTACAAACCTCCTTAATTAATTCAAAATGCCTTTAAACTATAAGTCGCTGGCGAGTCCAGTCGGTCGGATCGTTCAATTATATTATGCATTTGAAATCGACCGAACGGTCGATGCATGATATTTGATTTCCCTTTGAACGCATTAAAATTGTAATTTTAGCAATGCGGTACCGCTTTGTTTATTTGATACCATTTACTTGGTGATTAGTTTTGACAGGATAGGGTTCTAGGTTAAGTTTCAAATTTAAATGTGATATATAAATATGTATCTTAAAGTTAATGTATAAGTTCAATTAAAATATTTTTGGGTCAAAATTTTAATGTAATAATTACATCTAGATATGTTGCTATTAATCTTAAAACTGTTTGCTATGCCCTACCAGGGCCCATATGGGACTGAATGTAGTATTACTATATTTCGAAATGGTAATAATTTTCAACAAGTTGCCGTGGTTTAGTAACGAACAGCTACCGCAATGATGAGTCTATCTAATTATTTATCTGAAAATCCGATGAAATTTGAATTTAACGCCCATTCAAAATAAGGTAAAATATCGAATCAGTATCAGTGAGATTATGAAACGTGATTTATGTTTCAGTCGGGAAAGTATTTATTACTGAAGTGTTATTGCGTAAGAGCCAGATGAGACAGCCGCCCGCGCCATTCTCGAATGCCCGGGGGTGGCCAAGTACCGGGCACAATACCTAGGAACCCAATACCCAGAAGTCGCTGGCAACATCAAAGGTCTGCTAGGTTTTCTGGTACTTGGCCTTCGAGACCGAGTTGCGGAAAACGAGCTCGCGTAAACCCTTATTATAATTATATTACCCGATTTAAGGTTTGCTCGCATTTAATAAAGTTATTGTGTTTAGGGGAAGGAGGTGGCGTGCAATATAACGAAGCTGCCGAGCGGGTCCGTTGTGTTCGAGGACGTGAGCCCGGAAATTATGAAGGGGCAGGTGCTGAAGCCACTGGAGAAGGGGAGCATGGTGCGCGTGCTGCAGAACGACCCGCTGCCGGGACGCATACGATACCGCGCCGCGGACCACTCTGACTGAAGTCGAGGTGAGTCAGCTGGATACTTGCAGTTTAGTTTGCAGTTGCTGCTGGAAAGTAACAACGTGGGCCACTCTGAAGTCGAGATGTATTTGCTCGATACTGGCAGCAGCTTTAATATAGCGAATCACTCTGAACTTGAGGCTTTCAAACAACGCGCTATTACGTAATATCGGCATCGCAGCAACGATTACCGTACCGTAATTTTTAGGAACGTCATATTGTCTGTCACCTGTTGTACAGAACTTTATTTTTATTTTATTTTATTTATGTACAGAACTGAAGTAGTATTTGAATTACTTGAACAATGAGATAAAGCCTTAAGACATACATTTTAACGCTTGATGTTCAAATATTACAAAAGGCTTGTCTGTAGGTGCCGTTTGGGGATAAGGACCAGTGCGGCGAGTTCACTTTAAAACACGGCGACTGGGTGCAGTTCCAAGTTGCCACCGATCGTCGGGACCAACTGAAGCGGGCCACCAACATATCTTTGCTCGACGAATCCTTCAGCGTTTCCGGAGAAAGGTAATGTTTCTTTTGTCAAACAGGCAGAAAAATAGTCATAAATTCGTGTTAAAACTTCAAATATTACTTTGAGCGCATCATTGAAATATACTCACGATGCTCTAATTCAGATGTTTGTTTGTAATGGACCTTACAATTTTTCAAGCAACGGCCGCCCCATTGCGAGCGCGCGGGCGGAGCTCACTCAAAGTCAAATATGTTCGACGCATATTAGGTTCTGGTTTAATCACCTGATGAATGCAATCGCCAAATTATCTATAATAATAACCAGCCGAAGCTTCGTCAGTTTATGACCCATCATATTTACAGGGCGTTCAATGTATTCCAACGTCATAGTAAAGCGGCTGTATTGAAAATAGTGGAATCAATATCTAGTTTAGGTACTAACCCGGTGATGAGGGAGAAAATACTGGTTAATTTAAAATCTTGATATTAATTTATACTACGCACAACTATCGTATGAAAAAATTCACACGAGGTTCTTATAATATAAGGTAAGCACTACGAAAGGATTCTAGACAATGCCACTACGAAGGAGAAAGGAATGAAGATTTCTATGAGGTTCTGTTTTCATGAAATATTAAAAATAAAATAAATTAATTTATGCGTATTTCTGGGTTTCAATGTAGGGAGTTGCCGGAAAATTACTTTCTGACAGATCAAATCAATTACTTTCTATTCTACAAAAAAAAGTGTTATCCTATAGTTGTTGGCAGTGGTCAAAACGTCTCTTTATTTTTTGGTCAATTAATTTGTCTTAATTTATTATTTTTGATTTATTCGAAAACTGTATTTAGTGGTTAGCGTGAAATAATGTTTATTGGCTACAGTCTATTACCTAATTCTAGTTACGTAGGTATACGTTTTCGGGAAAAGCGTCATCATTTGAAATGTTGGCAGGCGAGAGCAAGGCGTCGTGTCGTCGCTCCGAGAGGGTTTCGGATTCCTCCGCTGTGTCGAGCGCGAGCAGACGATGTTCTTCCACTTCGCGGAGGTTCTGCGCCTCGGAGTCATGGCAGAGTCCCCCAAGGACAAGGACAAGTTCATAATCAGCGTTGGAGACGAGGTAAGTCGCTTTTCATCTGCCCTAGGTAGTTCGACCAGGAGTCATCATCATCATCAACCCGTAGTCGTTTACTGCTGGACGTAGGTTTTCCCCAGTTCGCGTCACGATACCCGGTCCTCAGCTCTCCGCATCTAACCGCTTCCCGCCACTCTCTTCAGGTCATCAGTCCAACTGGCGGGGCGTCGCCCCACAGGGCGAGTCGTTCGCGGTTTTTACTCCAAAACTCGTCGGCCCCATTACAGGCAACACCCTATATAATGTACCTAATGAATTGTTACAAAAAAGTCGAACAAGGCACAGGCAGACACTTCACTTCCTTAAAAATCGTCGCACTAAAATAACGATTTTATCAGACGTAGTACCGACGCCTTTGCTTTATTTCGATTCTATTTCTAAACTGAATACGGGCTCTTTTTGAGGATTCCGAAGCCAAACTAAAAACCCTTTTAATTACGCCACACCCACCTCCCCGTGTCTGTCATCCCCATTTAATCGGAAACAAAACAGGACCAATAAACACAATAAAATCCTCTTTGCACGTAGAACAGACTTTACACTCAATCAAAATAAAATAAATAAAGTTTACACTGTTATTCGACACCCATGACTCCGTTCTACATATAATACATTAGGTATGTATGCCACAGGCGGGCAGTAAGCAATTACGTATGTCATTTTCTCTAGTTGGGCTACAGTTATGCAATGTCTGTTCATGTATTTATAACAGGCGTTTGTCTTGTTACTAGGAGCAATATGTCACTAGCAGGAAACTAGGGTTGTTAGAAATTGTTAGTGACACGCCGCGAGTTCTGTAACAGTACTCGTTCGTTAAAATTTCCCATTGTCGTTGGTAGTTGCAGAAATCCTTTACCGATGTAAAATAGAGCCTCCAGTAAAAATGTGAACAAGTTACGTTTAAGCTAAAAGCTAAGGGCCGTAAGTCTACCTCTACGACTAGTGCCCTTTTGTACCTAGGTAGGGGAAAGTGTTATACGTTATACCCATGGACGGTTTTACTTGCGAACACCATTGATAGGTAACTTCAAAAATAAAAACCGGAATGCAACGGATTGAACGTACTTACCTATCCGTGAATTTTTTTTGATGTGTGGCGACACTGACATGTAGCCATTTTGGTATAAATTGTTATTTAAAAAAATCCTTGAATCTATTCCTTGCGCTCGGTTTTTTGAAGTTATCAATGGTGTCCACAGGTAAAATCGTCCGTATTAGTAATCACACGCAAATAATTATGTTCTCCTTTATGCTATACCTATTCTATGCCAGGAACAGGAACCGTCTATACAGCCTGTAAATCTAATACGGGCGAATATTGAAACGGTGGTCAGCATAGGACCTAAGAAGCATATTTAGATAACTATTGCTTAAAACCACAATGAAAATAATTACCATACAAAATAATTCAGGCCGCAATGTAACGCAACACATTCAAGTTGACAAACACGCTAGTTGACAGTTACTTTAAAAAAGCTCGTATCTCGCAATGTCATAACAAGCATGTATGCGGTACATTGCTGCTCGGTAAATTTTCAAAAATTAATTACGAGGTCACTATTAAGTGTAATTTAAAAAATCATATCAATTAATGATAGCACTAGTAAACGCTATATCTGGTTTAATTGTTCGCCCGTATTAGACTTACACGCTGTATATCAGTGGCGACGCGTCCATAAAACTTGATTTCCACCGGTTTATCTACAATTAGGGGTAGGTAGGTATCTAAGTTCTGACTTGCAAAGCCAAAATATGGCAAGCCACTGGTCACGAGCGCGACATCATTTTTGCAACCGCATTTGCACTATACTGTCAAATAGACCTTTCGCACCCTGCTGCCAGCTGGTGGATTTCTGATTTTTAAATACCCTCATTAAACATTTTATTTCAAATGAATGAAATGCTACTCGTAGCTGGCTTTGGTATTTTTTGTAAATGTATCTATAAAATGTTACACATTTCAATTTAATTTTGCAATAAGTAATGCATGATATTTTTTGTTTATTTTAGGGTAAGGCTAAAAAATTGGGCTTATGTAACATAAAAGTAACAAAAATATATGTTACTGAGTAACTTAAAAGTTACATAAAAGTATTCTTAAGGGATATTCACAATGTCTACAATACAAACACTTTTTGTACTAAGTGTTTATTTAAGAGATCAAATAGGTATATAAGGTCCTAATTTATTAGTTGCAGATATTTTTACAGCTGATAGTACTCGGTCTCTGGAGTATATTAAAGCATGAAACATTATAGCTTTTACGATGTTTTTTTGGAGAAAAAGGAAAAACAAATTTGCTACGTAATAACACCCTGTTGATGTGATTACTAAATGAAAACTCATTGAACAGATTCTAGTAGCTCTTTTACGTACCACTTAACTGTAACTGGCCACTTCACGTAGATAAATTAAATGACATTTGCAGTTTTCCCGCCGAACCGTTACGACATTTACGACAAAAAATTGTTGATATGACAGATAGTGTTATTGTGACATGTGATAATGCACATGATGATTTTTTTGAGACGAAATTATAATAATTTTTTTTGTTTTGTTAGGTAAATGAAATCAGAAAAGTTGTATGAAAAGATTTCTTAATTTTTATTTAAAGTTAATTATTTTAATGTAAAGTATAATCTGTTAAAATATCTGCAACATAATTAATAATATATTAGGACCTTATATACTTTGGTACATTTTTGAACAAAGATGAATAAGTAATTAAAGGCTGATAGCCACACAAAAGCTGTCTTCACAAATAAAATTAAATCATAATTTTTACTTGTTATAAGCATTGTAATTATGTGAAATAAAATAAATAACCACATTTTTACTAAAAAAAACCCGACCGCGGTGCACTTTGTAACTGCATAAAATCCGCCATTTTGTTTATTTTACGAACTTCATACCCAGTGACACTCGCACCATCAAGACGAATCTAATGATGTGTCATTTATCAAAATCGGATGTGCCGTTGAGTAGTTACGAGCGGACACAGGAACGGACATACATACATACAGGTCAAACACATAACCCTCCTTTGGGCTTCGCCGCAGTCGGGTAAAAACACGTTACTCTTCTTTGTGTTGCGCAGTTGGGTATAAAAATTAAAACAAACCAAATATTTTAAACTCAAAAACCCGACTGCAACAATTTGTAACTGAAAAGAAAGCGTGAACAAAGCTTTACTTTACTTTTATGTTACGTAACTTAAAAATAAATTAAAATGGTAACATAAGTAACTTAAAAGTAACATAAAAATTAACCTCTATTCACTTTCATTTGCATTATATGGAACAATAACAAACATATTAACTCGAACACGACACCTAGCTATAAATTAATATGAAGATTATATTAATAATGTATTACGTAATACAAAACAGAACAAATTTACCATGAAATCCACTCGTAACTTTTAAATTCCATAAAAAATCCTCGGCACAAGTTGAATCGACGCACTGAACTACCCACAAAATGGCCAACCAGTGAGAGGTATACCACAGACTAAAGAATAAATAGTGTTGCCATTATAATGAAATCAAATTCCGCAAATCAACTGCTAAAATAGCAAGATAGAACGGTTACTTAAATTAAGTAACTTAAAAGCTTCAATATGTTGACTTGTCTTATGTTACACGTAAATTATTATTTTAAATGGACAATGCTAATGTTAAAGCTCGAAAAACGTTGCATTAATATATGACAGTTATAAAAAAAACTCCAACATATCAGTATAATATCACAAAACTAAAAAACAAAAATTACAATCTTTCAGGAACATTTTTGGGACATTTTTATTTGTATGGAAATCGATGTAATTGCATAGGAGAAAAAAAAATTGGAATACAAACACAGAGATTTACATTTGTTAGTTGACTAGAACTAGTAGAAAAAGTTTTGTATTTTGCACGGAAAATTAAAAAAGTAAAATTTTGTAATTACTTTTCGTAAAAACAATGCCGGACGCTTACAAGTCACGAAATCATCCCTTTTTTACGGCCTTACCCTTTAATTAAAGCCATTCATATGAGAAACGGTAGGAAAAAAATATTTTTCAAATAACGATAAAAAAAATACTAAGATATAAGCCATCAAAGATTTATCTCTATCTTTTTCTAGCAAAACAGATATAGTATGAAGTTTGTTTGGCGGACGTGTACTATGACGTCATAGTCCATATGATGTCATAGGATCTCTCCGTCTAATCGGTCACTAATTTGTGCTTTAAAATGTTTATATCCTCCGTATTTCTCGGTCGATTTGATTTGTTAGGTGGCCTTCCCGAACTCATTAGTTCTTCGAAGTAAATTTTCCGTTCGCATTTTTCCCCGATCGGTAAAATCCCTATGCACCATAATATACTTTTCGTTTTTTAGTCAGCAAGTACACTTTCCGTTCGCATTGTTCCCCGATCGGTAATCTATACTTCTTATTATAACGTAATATAAGATATGTATAGCTCTCAAAGACCTTATTAATTAAACCTACCTTAAAGCCGCTACAGACTGACTGCATTCTAACCGAAACATGTATGGGAACTCCGACTGCACGTTTTCTTTACAAAATGCAGTTGGGTTGTAGTCCGTCTGTATCGGCCCTTAACCTATTGGTACCTAAACTATTTTTACAAATATAAAGTGACTGCCCCTGGATATCGGTAAGTATATAGTGAAAAAAGACGATAGTAAAATATGCTCATAGAAAAAAAGGAAAGCGGTGAAATAAAGGATCAGAGAACTATAAGACTGTAAAAAAATCTTTCGGGGAAAAATGCGAACGGAAAATTTACTTCGAAGAACTAATGAGTTCGGGAAGGCCACCTAACAAATCCCGGAGCAGATGCAGGTGTCATAATGTCCATTTGTCGGCTAGTAGTAATACTTACTAATTATTATAAATCATGAAAATAATCTTCTCGTTTTTGACTCACATTATGACACTTGTATCCTGCTGGATTAGTGAGTTGATTCTCGGGTTGAGAGTCATATGAGAAGTTTCTTTTCATGATTTATAATAATGATAATACTAGCAGATATGTGGACATTATGACACCTGGGTTATCGGACACGGGAGAGTAATAACATTCGGACTTTTCGACGATGGCCTTTATGACATCGTGACTTTCTGACCTTTGGACATATATGCCCCTAAAACCCTAAATGATACTTTTCTGATATTAATAGCCAGTAAAAGTATATTAACACCTTTTTGTAGCAATGCAATAATGGATGAAAATGCAGCCGAATAACTATAATTATATTTGTAATATATTTGTGGTGGTACGGAATCCCTGACGCGCGAGCCCGACTAGCCCTTATTAGATGCACCTTTACCGTATCAAAAGGCTAAACAAGACGAAAAAGTAACAAATATAACTTTGCATTTATAAAGGGAATAAGGAAAAGGATATACACTCACGGTCAAAAATTTCGGGTCACCGTAATTTAAATAATAGAAAAAGGTGGTTTCAATATTTGAAACTTGTTTCATTTACATAATATACATTATATTCTTCATAATACCTGGCTGCATTAGCAATATCCGCTAACCCATCATAAAAATATTATTATCTAAAAATTGTGATTTTTGCGATATTTCACTCCGTTAAAGTCTTTATTTTTATGGGTTTTTACGAGTTCGAACTAAACCTGAAATTGCTATTATTTTTGCAGATAATATCTAAAATTCATTAAAGATCAAAACGAGATTCAAATTTCAATCATTTCACACAACCCTGGAGTATTTTAGGAAATATGGCGGTATTTCACTGACCCGAAATTTTTGCTTGCGAGTGTAGCTTAAGAGAGGAAATAGCTCGTGGTTTTTCCGATGCGCTTCCTACGCCTCCTGTAACGCACAACGCGCTCTTGCCGCCGGCAGGGTGCCCCGCGAAAGTGATTGCTAAACCGCGCCCCACCGTTCGCCGCATGGGGTAGGCTCGATCGTATATATACCGTTTCTCAAGGTAAACCAATAGAGTAAAAACAGTTCCGGCGCCTTAGCTCGAGGAACGGCCATCCCAGCCCCATCATGCGAGGGATCTGGAGCCTAGTGGTCAGTGTTATTCTTTATCAGCATATCTAATCTAGCTTTAAGAATCGTTTGTTTTTCATCGGTGCATAATCGTGATACCCGATATCAATTTGAAGTGATTTAGAGCTAGGGTTCGCAAGTCCTTGAAGTGATTCGTATCGGAAGTGTATATTTATTATTTCGGTGTAGGCCAGTTTTAATAATAGGTACATGAACATTAACGGGTTGCGCAATAATACCATGTTTATGCAAAGATAGAATATGAGTAAACTTACGACGTGATCATTGTTTTTTTTATTAGTTTTTCAGATACTCAATAAAAATAATAAACATATCCGCTTAACCTTACTTTGTTAAAAAAAATCTGAAAAGCTGTGTTAAGAGGACGCAACAACACGCTCGCAACTTTAAGTTTAACATTGCTTGCTTCTTATTTTAAAACGGCATACTAGATTACAGATTAATATGAAAATTGACACATGCAATAGGATCAGATGTAAGGTTATTGTTGCTTTAATTGTGTATGAGAATGTAACTAGAAGTTTTAAATGCAATTTTAATTACAAATATAGATATATCTTATCCCATTGTATATGCAAAGTTAGCTTGTCGTTTGGAGTCGATGTTCAATTTATTTTTACATAGCCTAGTTCTGAGATCCTTGTTCTTATTATCGTAAAGGGATCGGTGTATATTTCAAAGGGATGGATGGGAATGGGAAAGAGTGGAGAAAAACAGTGAAATTGACCTTACTAACACATACGCTGTGCGCGTGCAAGTGAAGTTAATTGAAAAAAAAAATCATTTTTTCAAGATTGAGGTTTCGCTTTAAAAGTAAACAGCAATGTATAGGTACAAATGGTTTTACGGTAGTTTACTGATACATAATGAGAGGCCTTAAAACACGAGTGTGGTTTTATAATAAGATCACACGAGTATTTTAAGGCTTCATTATGGCTTAATAATACATTACACCTACACTGCTTTATCTACACAGATAATATGAGCTATCTGATGATATGATGTGTTCAGAATACGCAAATTAAAAATGTCAAATGTCGGTAAATTAACACTTTTCACGCATGTCACGTAACCGTAGTTTAAATTCAGACATAAACTAGAGTCAGCCTGAACTATCATATCGTTCGATATCAAGTAACGTGCGATATTTGTCAAAATTGTTTGCAATTGACATTTGCATCAAATTGCTTTGTTTGTCAGAGATGTTCGAAAGTTAAATCATAATAACATTCAATTCGATGTTATTATGAAGCAATATTAACATTTTCACAGATAAGAAATATTATGTTCTGGTAAAACTGCATCGATAGCAGCAGCATCGTCTTTATGCCGGTTATAGTTAGAGATTTTTGAACGTATTCTAGAGGGTTTATGATATGTGTGTAGAAAATTGGTTTAAGCGTACCTACTTTGAAAGTAGCACATTTCGTTAGTAAAGTAATAAAATACAACTAACTAACATGAGATATACATATAGTGCACATTATACTTACTTACATACAGGGGTTCAGTACAACTACAATAATGAATTTACCAAATCTGCAAAAGTACCTACTATCCGGCAGCTGAACCTGAAAGCTGGTGTGTTTGGCCTTACCATGCGTACAAACTAAGAACTAACTTAACCGGTTCCTTAATTCGCCAAATAGCATATTATGCACCTAGTGCGGTAAAATAAAGATTGTCCCAGATCGCAGCTGTTTGTGGCCGTAAATATCTACATAGTGGTGCCGTGTGTGTGCACAACTTTAAGTCTTCCCCTAACCAAGAAGCGGGTTTTTTTCACTCTGCAGCGGGCGGTAAACAAATCTTACGGCCTTTGGGGACGTCAAATATTTTTATGTATTGATATAACACAATTACAATTGACAACCAAGTTATTCTAAGGATCCGGTAAATCAGTAATAACTGATTGAGATACGGAATCCTAAAAAAATGTTGTTTAGATGCTGCTTTAATATAAGTAGTTTAATTTACTCACTTTTTGTTCTTCGCATAGTCATTATTTAAGACAATGATCCCAACATTCACTTAAGAAATGCGCTATTGTCGACGCG
Organism: Eudemis profundana; assembly: GCA_947034925.1. Lineage (NCBI taxonomy): Eukaryota > Metazoa > Arthropoda > Insecta > Lepidoptera > Tortricidae > Eudemis > Eudemis profundana. The sequence goes on from OX344794.1 coordinate 39,252,120, forward strand.
TTTCTTATATCCATAAATTAGTCGCTCATCCGACGATTGTCTAGCTAGAGTGTAGACAAATCAATCAAAAACGTGTAATTGAATAACTACATTTTTACTCCGGATTAACAAAGTTTGTGTAGATCATATGACCTATTGACCTATTGATGTCTCGAGAATCCGATCGGAGATATTGCATAACGAGAAACGATATCACACTCTTCCGACTACTGCTGTTGTTGGGTCACGAACCACAACCTCGTTTCGGCGAAGAGTATTTAAACATAATAACATGTATTGGGTGAATCGCTCTCACGCGCTTTACCAGGCACTTTAAGTTGTTTTTGTTGTTGCACAACTTCTATCCAAATATCGGATAAACTTTAGAAACGTTTGTTTCTATGCGACGTTGGGGCTAGGTTAGTTTCTATTCTGAAAATGGTGTATTTAAGTTTTGTTTATTAAGACCTAGAGGGCAGTTCCCATTAGTATTATTGCGGGCTTAAAACTTTTGTACAGATAACGAATTCTTGTACCCATGAACTTAACGGTGATGTAATTTGGTTAAGGCACATTTTAATTATGCATTCGAAATGTGCCTTCCTGTTTACGGTGAGTGCTCCCAATTAAGGAGGCCATAAAATGTGCGTGGGATCGGTTACGGAGCAGGACGAGTGGACAAGCGCCCACGGCGGTTGACGGTTGCGCAACTCTTGCATAATGCGATCGTGAGCGGTCGTGTTATTAGCCCCAAGTGCAAACTACGTTAATGAACCAGGTGGACTTTCACCGGGATTTTCACTGAATCACCTATATAAACCACTGATTCTTGCATTTTACTTATATAGCCGAATAAAAATTATCATTAAAGTCAACCGGGGTAATTGCGTCTAAAGGGACACATGCGTCTTTTCAAGATTCCATTAAATTCGGACTCTTTAATATTATTCCTTCCGTATAGTACAGGCAGGTACGGTAGAAATAATTTTAAAGAGTTCGGATTTAATGGAATCTTTAAAAGACGCATTTACCCCCATAGACGCAATTACCCCGGTAGACTTAATACATTTTCAAAATAACGCGTTAATTGCATATCTGAACTTATAGTCGAATAGATCCTATTTTCTTCTAACAATCTAATTGACTAAATATTGGTACAATAAATATTTATGCCGATAAAGTGAAAAATATGGTTATTACTAGGCTGGGCAAATATTACAAGCTTTTACTTAGTCAGCAAGCCCATATGCATATACTTACACTTGTGGAATTACTAGAAATTCGATACGTTAACATTATCATATAGTTAAGGTTGGTTTAAAAACAATTTGACCAGTACCCGTCAGTAAAATGTACTGTCGGAACACTTCGCGGAAATACTGTGATAAGTTATTTCTGTAACGTATCAAGTACTTCCTAATACCGGTCCCGGTTTGCTGGACCAGTCGGTGGAACTACAAAACGGGTCTCACGGTGCGCACTTTCCTCTTGTAGGTATCTGATTCAAATAGCTTACGCAACAAATATCTGCTGTGTAAACAATTTTTTTATAATAGGCACTTGTTATATTACGTATGAGTGAAAATGTGAGCCATTTGTTTTTGGTGCGATCATTGTATGGCTACCGCTCATCTTGTTGGAATCTCTTTACGTAATTTAATTGCTTTATCAACGATTTTAAGTACGTAGTCGAAAGGACGTTCGAGATTAAACTTGTGGACTGTTGATATGACCACGGACTATTTAACTATTATTAATTTGTTAACCAGCTATGCGATATTTATACGTCAATTTTTGCTCTGCGAAAAATATAATATCTTACCTTGGATAAGTATAAATGTGCTTTTCCTTAATAAGTTTCTCGCTTGTTTCAGATTACCCTAGCGGTAATTCTGCAAATCGCTCTAGTAACGGGAAAGGCGTTAATACAACAAAATCAACAAACACAGCAGCAGTTGGAGCCGAAAGACCAAAATGTACAGACAGCACAAAAACGCGTCGGATATGACTACCATGCGCCACCTAGCGACCTAGTGAACCCTTTTCAAGACCACGGGGATCTCGGCCATGACGTGATCGGCCACTACGACCACCAGGATCATCACGACCACCACGACCACCACGACCACCACGACCACCAAGACCACCACGACCACCACGATCATCTCGACCATCACGACCACCACGATGATCACGATCACCATGAACATCACGACATTCACGACCATCATGAGGAGCACCATATTGAGGAGCATCACGAAGAACATCACGACCATCATGACCACCATGATCCAGGGTATTGGAAAAAGAAATTGATCTGGAAGCCAGGATGGAAGAAAATCTGGAAACCAGCCAAGAAGCAAATATGGAAACCTTCGTGGAAAAAGATCTGGAAGCCAATTTGGGTACCTACTAAAATTCCGGTCTGGAAAGAAATAAAAATTCCAGACTGGAAGAAAATTTACAAACCAGAGTGGAAACCAATAAAGGTTCCAGCCTGGAAAGAAGTTAAAGTTCCTGACTGGAAGAAGGTAACTGTTCCTGTATACAAAGATATAGTCGTGCCTGGCTGGAAGGAGATACAGATTCCGGCCTGGAAAAAGATTTGGGTACCTGAATGGGTCAAGGTTGGTGTTCCAGGAGAGAAATTTCTAGGCAAGGATCACGATGGATGGGAATACACTTCACATGATCTATGGAAAAAGAAGCTTGTGTGGAAACCAGTATGGAAGAAATATTGGAAACCGGGTAAAAAACAAATCTGGATTCCAGACAAAAAATTGGTATGGAAAGATGAATGGAAGCAAATCTGGAAAACAGAAAAGAAGCAGATATGGGTTGAAGACAAGAAATTAGTTTGGAAAGAAGCCTGGCAACAGATTTGGAAGCCATCGAAAAAACTAATATGGGTTCCAGACAAGAAACTAGAATGGAAGGAAGCCTGGAAACAAATATGGATTCCAGACTGGAAACAAATATGGGTTCCAGGCGTTAAGAAGATTTGGCGGCCAGTGTGGATATCAGAGTGGTTCCCGTCACCCGACCACCATGACCATCACCACGAGTCGCACGGCTGGGACAGAAGCGACAAGAACACCGCGGCCAGCCAGAAGTCCGTGGCTGTGCAGGAGGCGCCGCAGCAACCCGCACCCAAGCCGCCTCAGCAGTCCACGTGGCAGTTTCCAAAATAATTTAATATAAGTTTCCATTGAGCTTGTTAATTCTGTACATATATAGGAGTCAATGGAGACAGTCCAAAATATCGGGTTGTTACAAACGATCTTGTCGTGACCAGATTGGCGTGTCTTGCTTTCTAATACAAGACTGGATTGACTATTGGAACAAGAATACTCCAGAATAAGAGACAGTCGCGTCACGCTGCACTTATAGGTAAAACTCTCTTATTATTTGAATTAATTTCTTATGTTTCTTACATATAAGTGCAAAGCGAAAAATTGATGCGTCGCGATTGTTTCTTAATATATTACTCAAGATGACCAAGAAGGACATTTAAGATGTTAGTCGTTACTGAGGCAAGCTTTAACTCGTCATTAAACAGTCATTGTTAATAGTAGTTACCATATCAATAAGTCTGAGTAGTGCGCGTAAGTGCTGTATTGTATAAGGCACATCTAGCGGCCATCTAGTGACGAGCTAGTTGGCGTACCTACCCACTGATGCATGTGTTTTGTTGTTTAGTATCGTTAAGTTTGGTTTTATAATTAATTTGTTATAAATATAGCGAAACCAATGATATAAGTGTTTGTTTCTATTTCAAAGAGGAAAAGTTGCTAGATCATGGTTCATAACAGCATGGCATCAAAATTACTCGTAGGTGAACCGATGCAATGCGGGCCTACTTTTTATTCGAGGGTAAGGGTAAGAGTTGCTCCAATACCTAACAATGGTCCAGCCAGCGGGAACACGGTAATATGGATGCCAAACTACTATAGTGGTTTACGAAATGAGAAGATAGAGTCATGCTAATTTTTTTAATGATTCTTAATCTAACCTAATTACGTTGTAAGACGTTGTAAGAGCCCATATATAACCGATATGGCGGGTGTACGATAGCGTTCAGCAGTGGCTGAGCAGCTCGCTGATCTGGCAGGGCTGCAGGCAGCAGGCCTGCACGAGGCCCACGGCGTAGGCGCGGGAGTCGGCGGTGCGTCGCGCGCGGTGTGCGAATCGCTCCGGCACCTTGAGCGCGCTGGCTACGGCCGCGTCTGGAACAACAAAATGAAATAAAATGAAGTAACCGGCTTCAAATAAACATATTCGATAAGAAATCCACAAGTCACTATGAAAAATACCCTACAACATATTTCGGCGGTTATTTTAATTTTGCAGAAAGTTACCTGTAATAGTAACTCACAATTCATAATTTCCCTTCTGTTACGCTATCGTCCAGGCATAAGGCGTGCTCTCTTTGGTCAATTGGCTTGGCAGTAATGTGAAAACACTTTATGAGTTAGGTACGAGTAAGTGTGTTATAAGTTAGGGCGGTATAATAAGGAATGGCCCAGATTGCAGGTGTTTGTCTCCGGAGCCGCAGGCGACGAGAGTAATTATGCGATCTGGGGTTTTACAAATCACTGCTCGTGGTGTGTTCACAATTTTACGTCTTTCCTTAACCAGGAAGCGGTATTTTATTCCCGCGCTGCTGGTGGAAAATGCCACTTACGTTACGTCCTAGGGTGACAAAGAAATATCTTCTTATTGTTGTTTATTTTAGTTGACACAAACACACACACTAAGCTTTTGATATTTAAATTAGAAACCATGTTGTCAAAGTAAAGAAAAAATACATTTCATAAAAAAAATACGACATAAATTATACTGAATGCCGGTAGGAACGAAAACATGGTTGATCCTGCGTCAGGGATTTTCCCCCAACCGTTTCACGTAACCATAAATAAATAACTTTTATGCCACACCTGGCCATAAAGTGACTTTTTCCGCACGCTGCGCGTACGGAAAAAGCCGCTTTCTGGTCAATTGTAGACATACAATGATGTACATAACACGGTAGGTAATAAAGAAAGCCCTAGTTATGTAATGTACTATTATTATACTTATAGTATAAGAAGATGACGACCTATCATTCTAAAAAAGTTGTACGATGGCTGTACGTAAAATGAAGTAAAAACAGACAATACGCTGGGGTTGCCTGACCTTATTTCAATATGAGTGGGTGAACTAGCAATTTCCCATACAAATAGAGATTTTTCAAATTTTTCTTTCTAGACGCTCTCTGAACCCAAGATATAAAAAAGCTAGGTGATTTTGTGACAAAGGGTTACCTAATACCTATGTCAATCGTAAATAATAATAATCTATTACCTATATAATTTTTTTTTTACACCGAACCTGTATTTACATAAATAAATTAATTTATGCCACACCTGGCCTTAAAGTGGCTTTTTCCGCACGCTGCGCGAACGGAAAAAGCCGCTTTCTGGCCAAGTGTAGACATAAAATGCTGTACACAACACGGGAGGCAATAAAGAAAGCCCTCGATCGCATATTTACGTCCCTCGCTTGCAGCTCGGGCCGCAAACTTCTGCGATCTCGGCCTTTCTTTGTATTACCACCCTAGTTGGTTTGGTAATACAGACAAGTATATGAAAGTACTGAAAGAAAACCGACTTCATATGAGTATTAGGGGTATAATTACCCCCAGGTTCGGAACCACTGGCTTAGGGCATCAAGTCGTCTTAATCCGGCACTGTATGACGAAGATACTTACTCGCTTCTGCTGGAAACCAAGGCACGGTGTCCCGGCCTGCACCGGGATCGGCACCGAGGCCATAACAATATAACCAGTGAGCCTTCGCGAGCTCTCTGCCACACAGGGTCTGCGCCTGTTCGTTGGAGCTCTGCGCGGAAGCCACGCCGAGCAACACCAGCATTAAGAACCACATCTGTAAACATACATTCTGTGTTAAATTCAAACTACTAAACTCTATAAATTATATAATATTCTAAATGCGAAACTACCTTAAATTAAATAAAAAATAAAAGCTGACGCGGATTTTGTATGCAACGAGTACTTATTTCACACAAAATCCGCGCCAGCTCTTAGGTACGAAATATTCACGCCGCGCCGCTTTTGACTTTAGTCCTGTGAATCATGAGCAATAAATATACTGCATCATATAACTATAGTTAAAAATAGTGTGCAACTGTCTACACAAGAGTGCATAATAGATTGGACAATAATTGTGTGCACCAGTGTACCACACCAGTGGAACACAGAAGCTTGAGTTTAGGTAACTCTGTCTAACCGATTAAGATAAAAGGACCATGGGCATTTGTATCTGCCCATCGTCTTTTGTTTTGGAGATATTTTGAGACCCTGAGAAGGATATAAGGGAGGAAACAGGGGTGGAGTTTGTGTGGAGAATCAATCATTACTCTAATAAGGGGATTAAAACTTGCTCCCGGGAAATACTGGAACCGAAAGTAGTGGGATTTTCCGGTATTTTGAACCGAGCAAAGAACCAGGACGTGAAAATAAAAGTCCCTTTCGGGAAGCACATATAAGCATTTATGTTTTCTGGTGTACTATATTGAGTTCTGTCTATCGTAATTCAAGCACTGACAGAAATGTCGAAAAAAGACGTTATTCGAAACGAACAAGCGCGTAGTTAAATTTTATCCAAAGACGGGAGACGACCCTGGTAATGGCGACCGGCGGCGATTCACCCCGCCTGCCCCACTGGTCCGTATAATTTATAATTGTGATTATTAATTAAATTATATAAATGAATGTGCTTTTAATGCAATGTGTATTGTATAGTTCTCTTTAGTGTAAGACTAACTGAATCTCATCAGACTGAAGTCTTTAAAAACCCGTCCCGAAAGGACCGGGACATCCAGGTTCTATTATCGGCTAGTACCGAAAATCCCGGTTCTCCGGTACTACGTAAGTACTCTACTTAAAACTCATCGTTGCAGATAGTTTAAGACCCGGGAAGGATGTACGATAGTTTGTATCTCGGAAATCATTCCTCAAGGACTTAGGAGTCATTTTCAAAAAAATTGTACACAATTAAGTTATTTTATTAAAACAAAACTTAATTTATTCCTCTGTGTTACGAAAGTTACCCATATAGTTTGTATGCCTAACTTTCGTAACAGAGGAAGCGATCGTGATTTTGTTTTCATTAGGCCCTTAACTATGTATTTTTTTTTGAAAATGACTCTTAGAGCAACACGGAAAGGAGGCGTCATAAGGCACTTGTCCGGTACACAAATTTCTGTCATATTTGGCGAGAGGGGAACGAGGTAACGCACACTTACTTACACACGCTTACGTGAAAAATCGTCCATCACTACGAAACTAACACATAACAAATAGAACAACACATTGACCAATTCACATTCATAAAAATACATTTTACAATGAAATAGTGTAATGACGTGACGCACAACATTGATAAGTTTAGCAGAACACCATGGTAACGCGAAGTTGCTTGTTTGTCAACTAGTAAACAAACTTCAAATAATGTAAAATCTGATTTTTGATTTCTTTGTGTTTTAAAGGAAGTGTATAATGATAATGTGATTCTCAGTGATTCTAAATAGGTACTTTAGATGTGAAAGGGAATACCATCTCTTTGTACATTTGACGTGTTAGATCTCTTTTTGTAGCGAATTACGGAACAATTTGGCATATTCACGGAGATCTCTCCAGGTGGGTTACTAGATTTAGTCTGAAGACTAATCCAATTGCAACTAGTTTTATAGAACGAGTATGATCACTGGCGCAAATTGCTTGGCAGAGGGGAAATACTAAGTAAGGCCACACACTTTACGAAGTCCGCGTTGCTCTAAGCTAAAGGGGGTGGAATCGAGTGGGCAATGTACCTACTTGCCTACCTTTACATATATCAGTCTATCTATACTAAGGACTGACAAATTAGTCTGTAGTAGATATATAAGTAGGTATCCTCAGATACACAAAAGGTAAATTAGCGGACATGTTAGAAGGGGTTTTCTTTTTATAGTTTTATTTTGTTTATTTTAATGTTCAATTAAATGTTTTTACTATAATTAATATATAAATAAATCTATTCTAAGTATACGCTAGATTAAATTCTGATATACATATTTTAATAACTTATACGTAAAAAAAAATTAGCAAACATGTATGCACATGTGAAAATAACTGTCTGTCTGTCCGGCTTCCATGGCTAAAAACTGTTAACCAATTTAAAAAAAACTATGCATGAAAATGGTATTCGATATCGATTTTTTTACAGGGTTCGGAACCAGTATTTTGCAAAAACCCCGAAATAGCCCAATATTGTAGGGCTCAATAATGTATTTAATAAGTAATGATTTCGTAAATGATAAACCAAAGAACGAAAAGAACGGAAAAAATACCGGTATTTTTGTATGGAGTAAATAACAGTATTCGAGCCCTGTTTTTTTACTGACGGGGCGAATTTGCGGGTGAAGTTTTGTATAGAGTAGGTACATACAGCTTTCACGGCTATACCAGTCAGCCACTTTTGATGAAACTTGACATGAAGAAAGTTTGAACTCTGAGGACGAGCGTATGTTACTTTATTTCTTAGAATCAACCCCAGTTAAGGGGTTAAAGAAGGAATGTACCTTATAGTACTTACCATTGAGAAAACTTAAAGCTCACTTGACACAATTTGTTATATATCGTTCGATATTGAACACGGATGTTTTTATAATGAGCGGTGGGCAGGCGAATACCCAGTAAGTACCTTTTGCCGACTGTGGTGAACCTGATACTCCTGTGTACGCGCAACGTGACCACATATGCCTTAGTTAGCATTGCACTTGGGTTCAGTCAATATTTAATATGTTGCTTTATACATTTTTCATAGAAAAGCTAATTGCTATTGCATCGCATTTCTAGAAATCTGAAGAGTGATATTAGTTTGGTTAATTATTGTAAGGAAAACTTTGCGAGAGTCCTACTCGTACTGGTTGTAGCTTCCGCTGTTCAAAAGACGTTGACAAACCGAAAACGCAGTGTTATGCTTCATATACGTCACGTTTTTGACGTTAGGGTTAGGTTTGTCCGCTTCCGTAGACTTACTCTCGAGACCCTACAAGTGACCCCTGGGTGGTGCCAAATGGACAACAAACTTACCGGTTGTAGGCTTCGGCCGTGGCTAGCTACCACCCTTCAGACTAAGCCATGCCGCCAAACGGTTCATCGTGTTCCGATACGTAGTCTGGGGACGCCTGTGCGGATGGATGTGTCTGAGCAGCAGCAACATGCCTAAATGCCGTCTTACGGCCGATGTGTGCCACACCGAGCGTGTGGTTTTGGAGCCTAGCGGGATCCGAAGCACGGTGCTGCGCTAGCCGACCGCAGGTCCCCGGTGCCAGTGGCCCGAAGTAACGGAAAAGCCACCCATGAAAGGCTGCCCCGCCCACTAGCAAAAAATCCCGAAATGGCTCCACCTGGCCGGTTGGCGACCGGATGGGAGGGTCAGGTCAGGTGGCCATCTCGGGGGGGTTTGGGCGTCTCCGCGGTCTCCAGATCAGCCGTCTTTACGTGTGACACTCATGGGTCTTTATCTTTGGTTTTAGACGGAATTGATGCCTCGTTCAACTTGCATATTCACTCTCTTCTCCACAATTTCTGTACTTCCTCCCACTTTAAGTGCACCTCTCTAATACTAGAGGCTTGCACTCAAATATCGATGCAGTCCACTACCATCTTGCGACCGAAAAACCGCAGCTGCTGTTCCTCAGTGAGATGCAAATCAGATGTCCCTTAGACGCGGCATATCTCAACTATCCAGAGTACACCCTGGAGCACAGGTTTATACCTCATGCTAGGCGTGTCCCGATTTGCCTCAGGACCCGAATGTCCTGGTTTAACTTCACTCCGACCTTGCTCGGGCTCAGCTATGTTTCTTGCCGGAGTCTTCTTAGCTGGACTAGGTTTTAGCGAACCGGTTTAGCCAGGGCCGCCGAGGGGCGTCGTGGTAGCACATTGTGATCCCAAGATGCCCCTGTACAACGGCAAGTAGGGGGAAACGCCGGTGTGGGTTTTAGTGGGTATACTCCTCCCCCCCTCCGATTAGCGGAGGGTGCGCGAGAGGAGGGATTCCCACATAAGCCCCCACCAATGGGCCCACCCAGCCCGGGGGGTATGCGTAAAGCATTTCCCACACCGTCAAAAAAAAAAAAGGTTTTAGCCGAACCGGCAGCTAAAACTCCCATTCGTTCGATTCACACACTCACATAAGGACAACTTGATCCGCTTCATCCTTCCCGCTGGTCCGCTGCTCACTTTGAGCAATCAGCGAAAAGTCAAGGTGGCCCTGGCCAAACGTCCTGGTTCGACCCCAGGCGTTCAGGCCCCACCTAGTCCGACCCTATCGAGGTAGATCGGGACAAGTGACCTGACTCGGCCCTAGGCGCCCCCGCCCCCCACCCAGTCCGACTCACTCATGGTGGTCCGGCTAGCGACCTGGTCCGACCCCAGGGAACGCCACGGCTGACCACCGGGTCCAGGCTTGAATGAAAAAAAACCTCATGCTGGAGTTTGTGTTTATGCTCGCAATGACATCTACATTAAGCGTCTCCAAAATCTTGAGGAGTCTAGTTCTTCCGTTCTGTGGTTTTGGGTGGACACAGGAGTAGCTCAAAATATCTACGCGTGCGTTTATCGCTCGCAAAGTGGAGACCTGGAGACAACAAGACTGTTTAAATACCTCAGTGAGGCGACCGATGAGGCTCAGCGAAGGTATTTTGGGTGATTTTAATGCACATCATCAGGAATGGCTAACCCCATACAATCTGACCGACCATGCGGGGAGAGAGGCGCGTTAATTTGCTGTAACGCTAAATCTATCCCAACTTGTCAGCTGTGCCACTAGGATACCTGACGTTGACACTGCCAACTGCCTGGATCTTCTGCTGACTACCGATTCAGACCAATATTCGGTAACAGTAGGTCTCCCCTTGGGAACCTCTGATCATATTTCATAGAAGTCTGCACAAAAAGATTAAATACGGTAGCGCATTGTAATCCTTGTTAAACGTCTCTTATACCAATCCTCATATTCTAAAAGTAGATCCAATATGTAAATAAGTAGTAAAATACCCACAGCCTGTTTTCATCCCCTAGACTGGTATTCTTTTCATAAGGGGTTGAAAAGTATTTTGAAATAAGGGTAAGGCTCGATCTTAAGAAGTTGTGTTTTTAAAGAACCAAATAAAGTCTGTATTAATAGTACATTACTGCAGAGGCCGGGAAGTAAAGGATTGCCGGCCGAGTAAATATAGATGGTCGAGCGACAGCGAGGCTAGATAGTTACGAGGCTGGCAACCCCTTTTCACGCCGAGGTATGTATAATGCTTGTCTCAAATATGCAATGAAATAAATTAATTCACTCCAAAAAATTAAACTTTATTTTCTAGATGCACTAAAAGTAAAGTAGACAAAAAATACAATTACAGGATAATTGTAGTATTTTCCACATTAAAAATTCTAAATAATAAATTGTTATTTGTTATGTTCATGTCGATTTTAAATGAATAAAACTGCAAAACATAGCAAACATCGTTTATTGTTTTTTTATTGGCTGAACGCCGTGATACTGTCACAAAGCCTTTATACATATATACGATATACTTTAGTTTTAGGTAGATATATTTTAATCTTTACTTTAGGCTTTCATTTTAGGTGCATATTGTTTCTAATTTAGGGTTTTAGTTAAGTATTTAGTTTTTAATTAAATTTGTAATTTTCTTTCGCAATAAAATTGCAAAATTATAACGTTATTTAGGCGACTTTGTTTTTTTTAAACCATGCTTCGTATTTTTAAACATCTCTAACTTATTTCTCATGACATGAAGTTACAGAAGAATTCTAACGCAGGTGCCAAATCTTATAAATACATGATATTTAGGTACTTAGCCGATTTTACTATCTAAGTGGCACTTTAATAACAATCTACTTATCATTCACATTGATTACTTAATTGTAGAACTGTTTATTACCACAATAATAGTTAAATATTTCTTTCAGAATCCGTAAATTTAATTTAATTTACTAATATTGTAAATGTAATAATTCCGCTAATATTGTTGTAAACTCACCGCTTTCTAAAATGCTCGGTGCCAGCTACAACCAGGTTGGAGCACTGCGGAGACTCGCTTTTATACTACCCCAATGATGGGGTTATTTTGACGACACTTATCTAAAATATACATAGACAGTTCTCGGTAGGTACGAACGGACGCAAGTACGATCGCTAAGCAGAAAGAATTTCGTACATTGACCTTTAGGCCTACTGCCAGCGGTCAATTACATTTTTATACAAAGTTTGAATTTATAACATTTTGTGACGAGGTTTATCGAATTATCGAATAAAATAGTACCTATGTGACATTCCGCGGGTAAAGGTAGGTATGGACGTTGTCGCTTGGGTCGTATCCGATTCCGTTACTAGGTAGGTATAATATATATAGCTTGGCAACGTCGTTGGTGACACTCACCTGTGTGCTTTTTGGTCTGTTTAGCCGTAACTACTTACACAAGTTACCGCCAACACGAACGGCCAACGGAGACTGCCTGCGGAGGCCCCCGTTCATGTTGGCGGTAACTTGTGTAAGTAGTTACGGCTGCATGTAACAAAAAGCACACAGGTGAGTGTCTCCAACGAAGTTGCCAAGCTATAGTGTACCTATATTCCTTACGACAAGAATATGCGAATGCACAGCCAATGTATCCCGTCTGTAGTATTTAAGTACATAATAAAGCTCTTAATATTTACCTTTAACTCTAGAACTTTTTTCATCACACTTGCTCGAAAATGGTGTTGTTCCACGTAGGTTCTGCGGGCCGTAAATGACCTATTACGCCCAAGGACGTAGTGTTTTTTTTTAAATTTGAATACGCTGGTTCTGTTTTATTCTTATTTGTCATGTTCAAAGGAAACGCCAACTTACTTTTTTAACTTTTATCACTGTAATATTTATTTAAAGATAACTGTTATTGCAAATACATGTAAACACATATTTCGGTAACATTAATAATGAAATGTTTAAATAGTGTATTTCAGTATTTTGCAAATATAAAATCAAGAAAAATGGTCGTTTTAGGTCTTTACCGCTATGGTTTCCGAACGTGACTGTCATTCGCATTATCTTTGGGGCATTTCTCCAGAAATATGTCTGCGGTCACCTCATTCATCTGTGTGCCTACCATGAGTTGAGTGTACGATCGGCGCTAGCGAGTTTAACCTATCGAGAGTCAGTGCACCTCTCTCGCACGCGCTGATAGTACGAAAGAGATAGACTGTCATCGAGCGCTCGATACTCGCTAGCGCCGATCGAAAAGTCAACTCATGGTAGGCACACTGGCCCTTTTTCATACTAAATATATGGAGACAGATGAATGAGTCGCAGACATATTTCTGGAGAAATGCCCTTTGGATATATGTCACTATCGGGGTTTTTTTTTTATCCTACTGGGTGGATTAGTAAGGTTATTTATCTTGGGACACGGCAGTGCCCCCGCCAAGTCGAGCAAAACAAAGGCCGTATTCGTTCCATCCTTTTCTCGAATCCATTCAGGCCATTTTCAGCCTCCCATAATTTTATGCTGGCTAAAGCTAGAACCCTTAATTTTCAGGGATATAATAGAGCCTAATAAGACTTAAATATATCCTCAAAAATATTTAATTTGAACGTGTAGTTTAAGAACTATTGCACGTCGAACTTCCTTAGTTTTGTCACTGAATTACTCACTGACTGACACATTTTATAGTTCTGAAATAAAGAATCCTCCACGGGTAAATAATAGGAAAGTCGGTGGAAATAGAGTTTATTGACACCCCCCAGGTGCTGACTTGGTTTAACTTAGATCTCAAAACTTTTTTGCTGTAGGAGAACTGCGTTGCGAGACTTGCATATTTTTACATGTAATTTTTTTGATGGGATTTAGATTTCCTCACAAGTGTGATGAAAAACATTGTGTGTGCCACAGGCGGTAAAAGAATTACAAACGAGTGTTTGTTAGAACACGAGGAGGCTTTAATAACACGAGTTCCTTACCGCCAGATACACAATACGTTAGTACGTATTTTTCACTCATACTTGAAAAAGTAAACGTGAGGAAACTTTGCTTGTGAAATTAAAGTGGCAAGCTACATTGTCAGTGCACAGATATCTGCTTACCTACAATCAGATGGAATGTTACAACGAAAGCTCGTGCATGCTTATTGCACGCCTTGTACACTCATGGACTTTAATTGTTGAGCCATTTAGGGCTCACCTTACAGTAGTCGTGTCATAGATTGTGTATTACACGACAAAATTAGAATGAACCCTAAATGGCTTAACAATTAAAGTCCGTGACCGTACCTACAGATTGTGCAGCTTGCAACAGTCAGTACTGTGTCATTGAGTAATATCTATTCATTGTCTTTGAATGAAAGTAGTAAATATACGGTAAACTCAAAGAGGCCTTAGAAAATTTGAAATATTTTCAATCGAGACTATGGAAGTGGATATGTTGCCGCCAACTGGTTTAGTTAGCCATTTGGTTAGCTGCCTCGCCTTTTTATTAAACACACTCCTTATTTTAGGTTAAGTTTGTATGCTTCAGAGCAGAAATAGAAGCCCCGCGCAGCGGAGCTTCGTCGACCTGCTGACGGGTCATAGTTTTGTGGAAATGTTAGGCAGTTAACCAAATGGCTAACTAAACCAGTTGGCTGCGACAGATACATAAACAAAAAATGTGTTTTCAACTTGAATTTTCGCAATCAATCGTAGTAGAACTTTCCGCCTCGGGTGCCACCCGCCGGCCGCCACTGTGTGGTATTTAACATTTAACCACAGCAGTCTTAATCTCAACGGTAACGCCAAAACTCATTCTGAAGAAAAAAGAATAGAAAATAGCCTAAATCGATTAGCATTTCAGACGTTTAAGAATTCTAATCCGAAAAACTACCTAAGTAGCTCGTATATAGTACCTATAGTACAATTCTATTGTAGCGCGACAAGTACTACTTATCTCTTGCCATTAAGGTCAACCGTAGTAATTTCGTCTATGGGGGCAAATACGTCTTTTAAAGATTTCATTAAATCTGAACTCTACCCTACTTACCGGTGTCGCCTTGTTTCGCCGACAAACGTTTCATCGAATGTTTCATTTCATCGAATTTTCATTTCGTCGACAACTCTTTTCTCCGAAACCGTTAACTTTTCAGGATTTTTGAAAGAGTCATCCTGTAGGTTAGGTTAGGTTATGTTAGGTTTGTTTTATATTAATTTCTAGAAAAAGATGGTTTCAGAGAAAATTAACTTTCGATGAAATTATATGTCGATGAAACGTTTGTCGACAATTCAAGGGTAAACCCTACCTACCTGTAAAGTACAGTGCCTTACTAAAACTACAGGCAGATAGGGTAGGGGTGGTTTTAAAGAGTTCGGATGTAATGAAATCTTTAAAAGACGCATTTGCCCCATACACTCAATTACCCCAGTTAACCTGTCACACGTCAAGTGAAGTCGGCGCTTGTGTCCGTGTCGCCAATCGGGGCAGGGAGGGGTGGCTGTCCCCCCCTAGACATTAAAAAAAGAAAAAAGCAATGTAAAGCAACCAAAATCCTTAGTCCGCTTACTTGACTTATTTGCTTGACCGTAGGTACATTCCTACACACTACGATTGTGAAACGTTTACATCACAGAATTAATACTCCTACCTACTTCTAATACCTCACCCTCCATTTATACAAATTTTCCTCCATCTGCGCCATCGGTTGGCGACGCACTTGGGTACCAGTGTGCTATTGGACGAGAAAACAAGGTTCTTCCCGAAATAGTTAAAGACGTAATTCGGACAGCATTATGTTCTTTAAACTTGTGAGGTACCAAAGACTACAATATTATACTAGGTTAGGTTAGGTTAGGTTAGGTTAGGTTTGAGGTACTACAAGTTTGCTAAGGTGCCATTTTGTGCAAATAATTGTTGTAGCAAAAAGTGCTTCTTCATTTATTTCCTTTTAAATAGCAATGTTGGGTAGTTCTCTGCGACTAAAAAGTCGCACCAATCGCATCATTACCATCGCCACATTATAGATGAGCTCCGTATAAACTATGGAGTCGTTTTTGGTTATCTTGTAGAAGTCGCGTGCCTCTGCTATTTTTATCATAATGATCCTGATTGCTTTTATAAAACCGCCAATAATAGTGGCGATGGTAATGACAAAAAAATCGCGGTATAAAATCGCAGAGAACTACCCTGTTGGGCTAGCAACACAGTGTGGCAGTCATAGTGCAATGTGTTATGCTTTCTTCCGGGTGGTAGGTATTTTTAGATAAAAAACATATCAAATATCAAGTAAAATATACTTCCATGTCAAAATAATGCAGTTTCTCTTCAATTTAATTTCGCTACTTTCAAATAAATTATCTTAAATACATTAACATCTTAATACTTCATTAAACAAACATTCGCTATTAAAGTATCCTTTCATCATCAATATTATACTAGTATTTCGCGGTATTTTGCTTAGCAGTAACAATAAATAATTAGAGTGTATCTTAGAAAATATAGTAAGTTATTAAAGCTACTCTTAATGCCTAATACACACGCGAACCGAGACGCCTCACAATATAAAAATAAGTACCTATACCTTATAATTTTGTGAATACCAAATATACTACACGGGTGTTGTAAATAAACAAAGAATATACAATCCAGATCATTCTTAGTTTTATCGCCCTAGGTGTGTAAAAGTAATGGTTTATTACGCACCCAAGGATAATAATAATAAAGACTGACCCATTGCAAGGTGCTTGTGACTGTCGCTTAGGCCATAAATAATGCGATCTAGGGTTTCCTTTACCACCATATTTTTTAATTTGTGTGTATACAATTTTATGTCTTCCCATGGCTATAGTCTGTTGCTTTAGGTATTTAAAAAAAGGTAAACAAAAACACACGTGACTCGGGTCTTTCAGCCAATCAAAGTAATGCATTGTATCTGTGGACCTGTGGCATAATACGATTCGCTGAACGAGTCGAGCTACGGGGGATTTATGTTTACCTTTTTTAAATAGCTAAAAATTAATTATAGGGAGTTAGATTTACTCACCGCGCCGCCTGAGAAAAATGCCATTTCCGATATGGGATGACGTAAATTACTATTATGCTACGCCTGGCCATAAAGTGAAAAGCCGCTTTCTGGCCAAGTGTAGACATAACATGATGTACACAACACGGGAGGTAATAAAGAAAGCCCTCGATCGCATATTTACGTCCCTCGCTTGCATCTCGGGCTGCAAACTTCTGGGATCTCGGCCTTTCTTTGTATTACCACCCTAGTTGTGTAATGTACCAATTTCGTTACTTTGTTAATTTTATATGGATTTTTCTCTATTTGGTGGTCACGTGGGGGTGAGTTTTGACTACGTAGGAGCTAACGTCGTGTTTGATCCATCCTGGGGGAGGCTTGGGCACTGGGACCCACTCCTTGACCTCCATGGGACCCCACATCCGCTTCCACACGGCTACGTAAATCTTCTTCTCTTGCCAGGTCTTCACCCATCTTGGACGCCATACGAATTTCTTCTTCCAAAAACCGTGGAACGTGGGATCGTGATGTGGGTGATGGTGTGGCGAAGAACGATCTCTGAAAATATAGAACCAAGTAAGTTACGAACACAATCGATGGATCTAACTAGCTTTACATTATTGACCGAGCGAGCGAAGAGCCTCCGTTTCAGGTTGGGCAAAAATGCTTTCGTATCGTATGTCTGTCCGGCGGATGTTTGGCTGTTCTCCCCAGCATATATATTTTTTTATCGATTCAGTATTTGGAACATTTTCAAAATGGCGGGAGTTCTGGGAGTTGACAAACTCGCGAGGTCTAACAGCTCACGTTATTCATCACGTGGTACTGCTGAGCAAACCCCTCCCCTCATTTTACTCCTTTAATTTTCAGCTCATGAAACCACTCTTACGTTTTCAGTAGATACCTACACTGGATAACCGCTACTGGTCACGGTAAAGTCACCGCCTTGACGCTTTTCCAAATTAGCACTTCGTTCATAATGTGCGAATTTCAAATAACACACACTTACATGACTGGGTTAGAAGCGTCAGATTTCTCTTCTACCTTCGCTTCAGTTTCTGACCTTACATGGTTGTGGAATATTATAAGTAGCACACTGAGGATGACCTGGAAATATAATCAATAACTCATTTTATTACAAGCACTCCACTTCATTATTGTTATTATGGTTATGAAACTGTATCGCAAAAGTTACGTTTACATTGAATTACCAGAAATTTAAAACCCATATTGTGTTTTTTACGATGTGAAATGGCCGTAGGTGATCTTAATACTGATGTTACACTAAACTATAAATGCCTTTTATAGGGGAATCTTATTTGCGGCTTGGCCAGGGGAGTTCAACTTTACTTCCTACTTGGAACATTGCTGGATATATGTCGTGTCGCAATGTTTATACATGCACGGGATAACCATTGTCGAATGTTGTGCTTCGACCTGCGAGGCATAGTATAATACCAGTAAATTTTTCTTTCTGTGTCGCGCGCCCCCAAACGGCCGAAATTGAATACTTGTTCGTTTTAATACTTTGTTTGAGGTCTCTGCCCACTACACCATATCAACCATGAACGTATCATGCACGGTATGACAAATGCTGGTCAGTGACAGAACGTGCCAGTGGGCATAGTCTCATACTTTTCAATACAAAGAATATTTATTTTGCCTGACATGTTCACTCATGGTATGATACGGTGCAGTGGCCAGAGACCTTTATCTATATTATATAATTTACAAATCTGATCGTCTACTAGAAATTAACCCCCACTCGGCCCTGTTCATACTTAAATTCTGCCTTTTCGTCTCCAAATTTACATATATGCTTCGTTGCAGGCCATTCTGGAAATATCAAAATTTACTCACACCCAATTGGTACATAATGGTGAAAAACAATCTGTAACAAATCCTAAATTGAAAGCTGAGCGAACAGTCCTGGCTTCAAGCATCCCTCCCCATACGATAGGGCGGGATTGAACGCCACGCCACTGCTGTACATATTTGTATTGTGTCACAAATCGTCAAAAAGAGTGCTACTAGGATTTCTATGTTCAAATTTCCTTAATGATGATTTAAAATGAGACATAATATTTAAATTGTTTTTTTAGTGACAACATCACATATTTAGCCTATAAGACGGTAGCAGTGGACTGGACACGATGTCTAAAAGATGTACGGGGTACCGTTCTGTTGTTAACGTTCAGCCTAGAGCCCATTTAAAGTGTTGATAACTGACTAGCAAGTGTACTCTGTTGCTGATTTCCTGTCCGAATACAAAGGCGCTCGGTTTCGAACTATCCAGCTACATGTTATCCTTTGTTCGGCAAACAGAGAAACAAGTTGAAAACTATACTTAAATAACGTTCCTAATACCGACATTCCAGTACACAGCCTATTGTTTGCATGTTTAATGGAAAAAGTTCCTTATATTGTCATGAGTGTGGAATCCTACCTAGTTGAAATTTTCAAGCATATTTTGATAGGTACACTTCAGAGAACGTATAGCACAATCTTTGCTTTGACGCTTTTTGCATAGCTGGGCGCTACATAAATTGGCAATTTCATTATAAGTGTAATATAGACGGTACTTACGGCGAATGAGGTTGCTAAGCGGTGATGAACATTTTCCTACAATGTCATAGAAAAGAAACCAGGATTCGTTTATATGTTATAATATAAACGAACGACCCGCGATTTGGTATCCCATCATTACATGCCAAAATATATTAGGATGCGTAAAACAGTTCCGCGGCACGCGGCTCTCCATACAAATAAGCAGAACATAAGTTTTTGCTGTCACCGTCCAGTCCACGCGCTATTTAGGTATGCTTGCTGGAGTAACAAAAGCACGTAGGAATTTATGTAACAAAGAAAGCGACCCCTGTGCAACACGCAAGGTTGTGCAAGTGGGTAAGCACAGTACCTACATAATATATATCATAAGAATGCTTATCGACAATCTACTCGTACCTATTATGTTTTATGACATAAGCCTGTTTGACAACAACGTGACTCGTCAGACAAGGTACACCTATGTTTAATGATGACTTTTCCACGGCCTATTTTTGGTGAAACAAAATGAAACTAATTTTGTGCAAAATACGAGGTAAATAAAGCAGAGTCATTGCCAGTGAGCTGCTTCCCTATACGCCAGCTTTATGTTTAAACGTTTAAAATATAACTGAAGTTTGTTTCATTAAGAAAATAAGTTTCAGTCAAGAAATGTTTTTTGAAACAAGCTTTTATTTCCGACTGTACTTATTTGAATGAGCCCAAACACGGTGGATTTATATTATGTCATTTAGATGATCCTATGGTTACCATCCGGCTTCATCATCAGATCAGCTTCATGTCATAGTAATAATTGCACTGTCATCTGATTTACATATATTATCCATGGTTATGGCTGTTGCACTTATGGGGTCTATTAAATCGTCTTCAAAATTTTATAGGTATTCCAAAATCGCATATGGGTCATTCCAAGGTAACACTATAGCTTGGCAACTTCGTTGGTGACACTGACCTGTGTGCTTTTTGTTACGTGCAGCCGTAACTACTTACACAAGTTACCGCCAACATGAACGGGGGCCTCCGGAGGCAGTCTCCGTTGGTCGCCGTTCGTGTTGGCGGTAACTTGTGTAAGTAGTTACGGCTACACAGACCAAAAAGCACACAGGTGAGTGTCACCAACGAAGTTGCCAAGCTATAGTCACGATTTTATTGCGTGTTGAATCATCATAACATAATGCAAATTTAAGTGTTAATAATTTATCTCTACAGAAGTGTTAAAGTTATCATCCGTAGATATATTGACACATAAATTAGTATATTTAATGCAAAAAACACTCAATGCAATCGTGATTCGGTTACTTTTACGAGGAATGACCTATCTAGGCTTATACTCCAAAAGTCTTCGTTCGAAATTCTTATCCCGCCGTCCCACTTACTCATATACTCGTATTTTATAGCAAAAGAGCAAGAAAGACGGCAGATTTCTATGAACTCTGGTGTTCAGATAGATTAAAATTAAAACACATAGGATACTTTTTATCCGACTTATTTCACCTATGCGAACTAAGTCGCGAACGGGTCCACTATTTGCCAATAAAGCCAATTTGGCTAATGTTATGCTAAATATGAAGATTTATTTCAAAATCTTTCCAAACCAATAGCGAGAATGTTTGTTTAGCAACTCCATCGACGTGTCGGTGTCGCGGACGTCGTTGTAAGTATACCTTTATAGCAGTCTCGAAGCGTCCATAACACCTGATTCCCGCCGGTTTGCCTACTTAAATTAAGAACATTTTTTAAATAGCTTAACTAATTTGTCGGAGGCCAAGACACGACACATTTTGGGTCGTTCCGCTAGCCCAATTAGTAAGTTAATAATAGGTACTCGTACCTACGTACGATACGAGGCTTATTCAAGGATATTTGATGCCTCCCTGCAGTGTTAGTCAGTGCCGATTAGGGTAGGTAATCCGGGGGAGATGGCCAATGGTAAAATGATTAACTGGTAATAAACAAATACTTTGCACTACTTTCAATTTAGCTTGCTTAGTTTAATCAAAGGTTTATCATGATAAAATGTTTAAATGAAGCCATCTAAATTTAAAGTACCTATATTATTCATCTCGTAACTAAAAACCTCCATAAGGTACCTTTACCCGCGAAACGTCACATTTAATTATTTGTATGAACCTTGATGCTAATTTACGTTATGTGGGTGCTATATTCCTTCGATCTCATCAGTCCTTTAGAACCAACACACTACTTATTCGGGATACATTTTGGACGTGGCTCTTCTAAAGAACGTCACCCTTAAGTTACGTTCTATAGAAGTTGTCCACGAATTAGATTCAGATCACCGACCCGTAGTCCTGAGACTAGGGGACGACAATAGTAGTACGACTCCTCGCAAGACCATTGTGGATTGGGAGAAAGTCAAAGAAGGCCTCCTAAAGGCATCTTCTGCTGTTGATTCAATTCCAGACGTACTGACAACGACAGACGAAATCGATGAGGCTATCTCGAGCGTCAATAGTTACCTAGCACTGTGCTAAGCATAGTAGACCTATAGGTACATACCGGTCAAACACATAACCCTCCTTTGGGCTTCATAGGTTTCGAGGGATGACTACTGGGTTAAAACTATATAATTCTATTTAGTCCGTCGGTTAGGTAGATTATGGAAGAATATGGGACACGTATTTTTTGGTTTAGCAAAATATTAAAAATCGACAAAGTTATAGATCATCAAACTTCTGGAGTGGGGGCTTGTGACGCCAAACGAAAAAATACGTGTAGAGTCTATGCGGAAAGAGAATAGGCGTGGCGAAAAACGGAACTAACCTAACCAGTATGGCTTTTTTTTTGCAAATACGGTAGAAAAGCATTACAGCGCCCCCAAATCTAAACCCTATTCTCTTTCCGCACAGACTTCTACAATATTTTTTTCATCACACTTGCTCGAAAATGGTGTCATTACACGTAGGTTCTGCGGGCCGTAAACGGCCTATTACGCCCTAGGGCGTAATGGTTTTCTTTTTAAATTAGAAACGCTGGTTTTGTTTTACTCTTATTTGTCATGTTCAAAGGAAACGCCAACTTACTTTTTTAACTTTTATCACTGAAATATTTATTGAAAGAGAACTGTTATTGCAAATACATGTAAACACATATTTCTGTAACATTAATTAAATGTTTCAATAGTGTATTTAAGTATTTTGCAATTATAAAATCAACCGTTTTAGGTCTGTACCGCTATGGTTTCCGAACGTTTCGCATTGTCTATGGATATGTCACTAATGTCACTGTCAGTTTTACAATTTTATTTAGGTTAAGTAAGGTTAATTTTAATTAGATTTCCTCACAAGTGTGATGAAAAACATTGTGTGTGCCACGGGCGGTAAAGGAATTACAAACTCGTGTTATTAAAGCCCTCGGCTTCGCCTCGGCCTTGTAACAAACACTCGTTTGTAATTCCTTACCTACCGCCCTTGATACACAATGTACTATTTCATCACACTTGCTCGAAAATGGTGTCATTACACGTAGGTTTTGCGGGCCGTAAATGACCTATTACGCCCTAGGGCGTAATGGTTTTCTTTTTAAATTTGAAACGCTGGTTCTGTTTTACTCATATATATTTGTCATTTTCAAAGGAAACGCCAACTTACTTTTTTAACTTTTATTACAGAAATATTTATTTAAAGAGAACTGTTATTGCAAATACATGTAAACACATATATCTGTAACATTAATTAAATGTTTAAATATAGTATTTCAGTATTTTGCAAATATAAAATAAACCATTTTTAGTCTTTACCGCTATGGTTTCCGAACGTGACTTGACGTTCGCATTGTCTATGGAATATGTCACTAATGTCACTGTCAGTTTTACAATTTTATTTAGGTTAAGTAAGGTTATTTTAATCAGATTTCCTCACAAGTGTGATGAAAAACATTGTGTGTGCCACGGGCGGTAAAGGAATTACAAACTCGTGTTATTAAAGCCCTCGGCTTCGCCTCGGCCCAATTCTTTACTTACCGCCCTTGATACACAATGTACTATTTATAATCTACAAGATGTAGTGAATAATCCTTTCCTTTCGTATTTTCCCGGAAATGTTCGTTTTTGTCTTACTACTTCACTCGCACTCAGTACCCATCGAGACAACGTAGGGAACGGTCGCATTGCAAGAGGAAGTATCTATATAGAGTAGTTAATACGGTTAGGGCGCATACGGGCGGCCCTTCCGCATAATATCCCGTTCTCAAAATGTCCCTTGACATAAAATACGTCCCTTTCGCAGAACGTCCCTTTCGCAAAATGTCCCGTTCTCAAAACATTCCTTTCGCAAAATGTCCCGTTCATAAAACGTTCCTTTCGCAAAATGTCCCGTTCCCAAAACGTACCTTTTACAAAATTTGCTGTTAATCGCTTAGTTTTTAACAGACTTCATTTACCCGCGGCTTTGCTCGCGTTGTTCCCGATACTGTCCCAAGAGAACTATTTACCGGGGTGTCAAGTATCCTATGTTTTAATCCAGGACTTGGTCTACTTGCACGTATAATTTAGCTCCATCCATCCGGTTGCTACCCTGCAGCCCTGTGTAATTTGTATTTAGTAACAAACATATTGCCCATCTCCCTCTCCCTGACTTGAATACGCGAGAAGACTCTCTATTTATTATACAAGCATTTTGCAGGCGGGACATTTTGCGAATGGGTCATTTGGCAGACGGGACGTTTTGCGAAAGGGCCATTATGTAGTCGGGACATTCAGCGAAAGGGGCTTTTACAGAAGGGACATTTTGCGAAAGGGATGGGACCTTTTGAGAAAGGGACGTTTTGCGAATGGGGTATTTTGCACAAGGGGCCATTTGCAAAGAAGACGTTTTGCGCATGGGACGTAATTTTGGTGGAGGGACATTTTGCGAGTGGGACGTTATGCTCGTTCATCCAATCAGAAAATCATATTTATTTATATTAATTTCTCTGCTGGTTTGTTTTGTTTTATGTTGAGGTGTCTTTTTTGTTATGTCATAGTATTTTTAATTAATTAAAAAAATTAATTGTTATAAAAAAGGTCTGCAAAATCCTACTTTGGTTTTGACTTATAGTTAGACTTTTGGGGTTCCAATCCTTATAGAATCATTAGATCATCCCAACCGGAATTTGGTTTTTATCAGTGCGTTTTATTGAAATAAAACGTCCTCGGTAACTAGTTATATTTTTGTTTACCTAACGAATTCTTTATATGATAGAATCGTGGTGGTTTTAACATCTCAGTGTAATATACGTCAAACGGGCAGTTTGACATTTGACATTGATAAATAAAGTATGCGATTTATTTGATACCTACACGTAATTTAATAATACAGTAATTCATAGACACATCGGCAACATTCGGGTGTTATCGTTGTTCCGAGTTTTGCCGATAGGAAAGGATTATTCACTACATCTGTAACTGACGGACTAACTAAAAACTAAACAGTTTTTTTTAGTCGCTAGCCCAATCCTACGTCTTGAGGCGTTTTTACGGTACAATAAGAGGTGGTTTTTACTTAGGAAAACCATGGGAAAACCTTATAGAAATCGAATACGGCAATTATCATTTCTGCCGTCTTTTTATAAGTATTACTTTTATTTAAATTAGTGATAACATATTTTTTTGGAACACCATGTAACTCTAGAAATACGCTTTCTACATTTTATGTCTCACTGACATGCTTATGGTACAGTAAATTCATCGTTATAGTTGAGTTTTTACATAAAAACGCTTCACGCGATAAGTCATAACAAATAGTTGGAATGGTATTGTTAGCTTTTTTCCTGTAATGTAATAGTTTTAGCCTTTTTATAACATTGTGATTGTGAAGGTTGATGGCTTATTTATTGAACAATCAATACCCATATTTTATGAGCTAGTGCAGCAGATAAAATAACTTAATTAAATAAAATACCTACCTAATTGATTGATTGAATGCTCTTGGTAGACTTTGTGAAGTTTGTAAGACCCTGCAAATCATTCTAATGATGTGTTTCCTTATATCCGTAGGCAGTTAATCAGAACAAAAATGCAGCCATTGGTTTCTCCAGTTGGTAAGTTTCTTTATTGTTAAATTTTCCTTATGTAATCCATGTGCTATGCTCATGTGTAGATATG
This sequence comes from Eudemis profundana, assembly GCA_947034925.1. Lineage (NCBI taxonomy): Eukaryota > Metazoa > Arthropoda > Insecta > Lepidoptera > Tortricidae > Eudemis > Eudemis profundana. Next base: position 39,277,854 of record OX344794.1, read on the forward strand.
AGATAGATAAGCTATGTGTATTATAATTCATTAATAATTGTATATTTATCAATGCTCAAGCCATCTACTTTGGAATACTGGGAGAAAATTTAGATTTTAAGCTACTAGAATCTTAAAAAAGAAAATAATTCCTACATAAGATATTGTTAAATAATATTAGTGGCTAAGGCAGAACCTAGTAACTATGTAGAGTTTATTAGGCAGTTTGTAATGAGTTTTGAACTTAAGAAATGCAACTAAAATTGGTAGGTTGACAAGATATTGCTACTCATTCTTGGCTGTGTTTTCAAAGTGCCTATCCGTAGCTGAAATTCTGCACATGCGACTGCTATCAATATACTGTTCTGATGCTATTTTAGCCATCCATATCCATGGCATGTGATTGGAATGGAATGGTATTTCAAATAAGCCAAACCTTTTTAATTTTATAAAATACAAGAGTTCTAAAGACTGATAACATGTGTTCTGTAATGGGCTATAAAATCTTCTAACCTATTTTTTGTAAACGTTTTCAAGGTGCTCATTTATTAGCCACTATGGCTTTATTAAACAGCATGCTCTTTAAGGGGCCTCAGTGCCTGACACCGAAAATATGAATAATCAGCTGCATTTGTTATAATTTATACTCCTATTGGTCCTTTTTTCACATTATGAGGATTTATTGGGGTGTACAACAACATTGTATCAACTTCTAGTATTTTCCTGATTGAAATTTCTATCAGAAAATAGAGATATGAATTTGGACCAAATATTCCTTGCATAGATATTTGTTTGATTATTAATGACTTGCATTCATATGAATCCAATATTATTTATTTAATTTATTTACACTTTATTGCACAATAATAAAAAAGTACAATCTGCGGACTTAATGCGTTAAGGCATTCTCTACCAGTCAACCGTCGGGTAAAACAGAGACTTTGGTTGGTGCAGGATCGTTATTATATACAAGTTCTTGTTTTGTGTAGCTGCAATGACTTACTTAATAATAAAGCTATTATCATATGAACTACTTTGGCATTTACAATCTTGGTAGATAGGTGTAGGTGACTGATACAAATTCATTAGACTGGTTAATAACAAAGAAGTATTTATTGTCTAACAATGCTTTCTTATCAAGAGACAGATAGTGAGATGTCGATTTAAGTAAATTCTTTAATGTCTGTCTAGGTAATGTCATATCATGGGGAGGGAGAAATACACTCACGGACAATGAAATTGGGTAATATTCTATGAACAATTATAAATAAATAATAATATATAAATAAATATCATATTTAGTACACAAATCGAACTAGTCCCATAGTAAACTCAATAAAGCTTGTGTTATTTATTTATTTATACTAGACGATGATATATTTAATAAAAACCAATACTTCACTTCAATACATAGCAAACATCCAAGACTCAGAAACAAATATCATCACACAAATAATATTTGCTCTTGGATTCGAACCCGAGACCATTAGCTTCGTAGGCAGAGTCACTAACAACTAGGCTATACCTGTCGTCCCGGCGAATTCTCTAAAAAATGACCCGTATTCATTTGAATCAACCTTGTTTTTGAAGGATTGGCATTAGGGCTATTTTACTCTATCCAAAATTTCGTCAAAATTATGTAAGATCTTGCTAAAATAAGCAAAATAAGGAAATATGTTGCAGTTTTCAGTTCAATACCTAAAGTACTTGTTTTATTTTATGAGCCTTCAATGTTGCGTGAGAAAGTCCATTTTAAAAGTATGAAAATATTAAAAACTATGAATACCACTGAATAACCCATAAAATTAATGGTACCTAACTTTGTTATGAAATCGTTAAGATAAACGCACGTTGTAACCTAGCTGCAAGGCAATTTTTTGATTTCCCCATACAAAGTGTAAGCGTTGATGACGTATGTTTTAGTATGGAGCGTTTTTTGGGAGTCTTAAAATATGATTTTAACATTGTTTTATGTCTGTGAGTTTTTGTGATATTGAAGTAGTTTTTTCACTAATATTTCTATTATTGATAGGTTTTTCTATATAAAGTTGTAAAATAGCCTATTGCTTAGATTAGGACAAGCTTGATTCCTGTAAGAAAGTCCCCCAAAATAAAAAGAGTTTAGTGGGTAAATATAAGGGTTAGTAATCTACGAGTACAATAGGATTTTAAATTTATTAGAATATAAACAGTAATTTATAAATGCATATCCAATGTGAAAACTCCATTACACTGAGACATAGCATTTTTTTAAATAAGTAAAAGTTACCGTGATGTGAGCTGTTAGGTACATTTTTATTAGACATAATGATGTAATGTTTAAATAACTAAGTGGTTAATTAGTGCATTTTTCTATTACGTACCTATCCCACGAACGTAACAATAGGTAGGTACATTTTTTACTTTTTACAGTGTTTTTATTCGGGGGTTTTTTAAATTTAAGTTTTATATAGGGGGAATCGCCAGGGAATGGTGACGTTTCGTGCGGTCGGATAACCGTAAGTGCGGAAATACACATTCGAATATAGTTCACATTCACGAGCAATATTTTGTGTTATTATTAATTGATAATTATCCAACTGATGATGACAATGATAATTATCTCTGACAACTATGCTTTCGAACCTTGCTCAGAACTCCGTTGTTTATGAACCGATTTGAACAATTATTTTTCTCATTGAAAGCGTATATACACCGTGCCCCCGAATAACCCGAAAATTTTTAACCACGTATACCTGATGGCATTACAAATAAATAACGTTATATCAACATAGGTTGAATGTTGTCATTTTACATTAATAGTCTTATGGAACAAAATAAATCAGTAAAATGAGCCCCTCCTTATAAACATGTCCTTAACTCCTTAGGTGCTTGAGGAAGAGATATCAAAAAGGAAAAAAAGCTAAAATGGAAACTCAAGGTAAATTTTTTGGACTCGTAGTCACTTACCATCAAATACTGCGAAGGTTAATTGCTGTTTCGTTAAAAGATTTAACAAAAAATTTAAAAGTATCTTAGTCACATTTATTAGGGCTTGTTACACACTTCGGAGTATTCATTTAAAAAATAATGAATATCTCGGAAAGTAACCGTTTTTCGACTATACATCGGGTAGGGGTCGGGTTGCATAAAGTTTAAGGTCATATTTTTGATACGCATACGAGGATTCGTCATACTCGTCATTACGCATAACTGTAAATAGTCATACATTTATGCGCATAACGATTTTAATCAATGTTTATGGACATACTGTGTAATGGGCATATAGTTGATATGCATACATTTATTCAAGCATACTGTATAATGGGCATACATGGGTTGCTCATACAACACTTTAACCATACTAAGTAAATGCATAAAATGCTAAACGCATAAATAGGTTGCTCATACACCACTTTAAGCATACTAAGTAAATGCATAAATTGCTAAACGCATAAGCCTAATTTTAAAAGTTTTTTTTACCCGACTGCGGCGAAGCCCAAAGGAGGGTTATGTGTTTGACCTGTATGTATGTATGTCCGTTCCTGTGTCCGCTCGTAACTACTCAACGGCACAACCGATTTTGATAATTTGATTTGTCTTGATGGCGCGAGTGTCACTGGGTATGAAGTTCGTTAAAATAAACAAAATGGCGGATTTTATGCACTTTTAAAGTGCACCGCGGTCGGGTTTTTTTTAGTAAAAATATTTAGTTATTTAAAGTTCTCATTTATGTCGGGTCACAGTTCTAACCTAATATACTTTTCTGGCAGCGATTCGGTTATGTGTGAGATAACAGTTCTAACCTAACCTAAACTAACCTACTTTTCTGGCAGCGATTCGGTTATGTGTGAGATAACAGTTCTAACCTAACCTAACCTACTTTTCTGGCAGCGATTCGGTTATGTGTGAGATAACAGTTCTAACCTATACTAACCTACTTTTCTGGCAGCGATTTGGTTTTGCGTGAGATCACAGTTCTAACCTAACCTACTTTTCTGGCAGCGATTCGGTTTGCGTGAGATCACAGTTCTAACCTAACCTACTTTTCTGGCAGCGATTCGGTTTGTGTGAGATAACAGTTCTAACCTAACCTAACCTACTTTTCTGGCAGCGATTCGGTTATGTGTGAGATAACAGTTCTAACCTAACCTAACCTAACCTAACCTACTTCTCTGGCAGCGATTTAGTTCTGTGTGAGGTCACTAATATTGTGTAAAGAGTAGAAATTAAAAATACTTCAATAATATAAATCGTTACTTTTTTGAAGAACCATTATGCAATACGATTGTTATAATCATCAATATTATGGCTTAATAAATGTATGAACTTTACAATTATTACTAAAACAACTTATAATCATCAATGTTATGGCTTAATAAATGTATGAAATTTACAATTATTACAAAAACAACTTATAATCATCAATATTATGACTAAATAAATGTATGACAATTTACATTATGGTTCAACCAATTATGACTCCGTATAATTATGACACGGAACAATTATGCCATAAGACAATTTATGCCAAAAAAATATATGAGCATCAACTTTGTGCTTAAACTGTTATGACAATCAATAATATGGCAATAGTTGTTATGCAACCAGACGGCCACCCCTATACATCATATAACTTTTTTTACTCCTAATAGTTGTTAAAATCTATAGTTACAGTTTTTCGGGTTACTCGGGGGCACGGTGTATATACATACTTCCAGGATGGCCCCACTTTTTTCAAATGCCACTTCTGATGATGTGGTCCAGGAAAAGTTTACGTTTAGTGTACATGTTATATTATACGCAAATTCACGCGATACAAATTGTTACTTTCAGTATTTTTTACACTGATCTTTACTTTTTATACTGATCTCGCGGATTGGCTAGTGACGTAGGTTCAATGTTGGAAGTCGGCCATTTTTAGGGTTCCATACCTCAAAAGGAAAAAACGGAACCCTTATAGGATCACTTTGTTGTCCGTCTGTCTGTCTGTCTTTCCGTCTGTCAAGACCCTTTATCTCGGGAACGCGTGGAGGCATTGAGTTGTAAATAAAACCATATACCTACTGAAGTGTACGGCCCCTTGAAGCTGTCAAATCAAACTTCTAAGCCAACGTGAAAAAAAGATACGGACATTTATGCCGCAAAAAACGTAAATTTCGACACTCTTTAGAAACCAAGATTCAAAGGGTATTTTCCGTTGACCTAGATTTGGCAAGAAATACTCTTTAATCCTACAAGTATAGGGAAAAATCTAAAAACTGTAGGTAAATTATTAATTAAATAGTAAAAAAATAGACTTTACTCAGGGAATCAAAAGATCATTGGGCATTTTGTTTGGACATATGACCCACGGCGTACACAAATGAAATAGGGCTAGGTATGTAGGTAAATGTATCTGCTACTCAGTGGTATGAGTCGCATTCTTGTAAACCATGGGAAAATTGAGAAAAAAACAAAAATCATTTCTTATCATTATACTTAGCATATTTGCAATGAATTAAGCCAGAACTATCACTACATCGTACACAGACTGTTGAATAACTTATTTCTGCCGGTTGATATATAAAAAAATATACATATGTATTTAGAAAAGCGAGATTAAATTCTCTATTTTAAAACTAATTTGATCTCTGTACGCGAAATTTCGGAAAGCGGGTCAAAAACGCCCAATGACCTTTATAGGGTATTTTAATATATGTACCTACAAATTTGTACGGAACCCTCGGTTGGCGAGTCCGACTCACACTTGATGGTTTTGATTTTAGAAAACTTATCTACGCCCTCATAACCCTCATCGGCTAAGGAACCTTTTATTTTGCGTGGTCCGACGCACAGTTGCCTGGTTTTCAGCTTATTCCCTCATATCAAACGGCCAAGCATGATAGTAAGAGTTACGTGATATGATAACATGATACATGTAGGCATGGAACAACCAGAGACTGTATCAATTACCGACATTCGCGCTGCTGCCAGCAGTGTCTCGTTGATTATGTGCCATACTAGTCATATGGAAAAAAAACGTGGAAACATGTGAATAAGTGATAACAGGCGTTTGTCGTACCATGGTCGAGATACAGCTCAATGGACTGGCTTGTAAATATTGATTACGTTTATTTTTACTGACGTCGTCAAAAATCCAATTTTTAAATTTTTATTCTTAAAGACAGGTATTATTTTATTAAACAAAATAAATCTTATGGCACAAGATGCGAACTTAATGCCATAAGGCATTCTCTGCCAGTTAACACATTCAGTGCCAAGAACCCGACTATAGGGTTCATTTTGTATGAAAATTTGGCAGCTTGGCACTGAAGTGTTAATCTTAGGGCATAGGTATTAGATGGGTCGCTCTCAAAAAAATATGTCCGTAGTTAGGGCTTTATATAACTTTTTTTTTTAAGCTTTACTAGCAGCTTGGTCAGCTTTTGCGACCATTTGCTGCGCGTAAGCTTTTGCGACCAGATTCTGCGCGTAAGCTTTTGCGTTCAGTTGCTGCGCGTAAGCTTTTGCGACCAGTTTCTGCGCGTAAGCTTTTGCGTCCAGTTGCTGCGCGTAAGCTTTTGCGTCCAGTTGCTGCGCGTAAGCTTTTGCGTCCAGTTGCTGCGCGTAAGCTTTTGCGACCAGTTGCTGCGCGTAAGCTTTTGCGACCAGTTTCTGCGCGTAAGCTTTTGCGTCCAGTTGCTGCGCGTAAGCTTTTGCGTCCAGTTGCTGCGCGTAAGCTTTTGCGACCAGTTTCTGCGCGTAAGCTTTTGCGTCCAGTTGCTGCGCGTAAGCTTTTGCGACCAGTTTCTGCGCGTAAACTTTTGCGACCAGTTGCTGCGTGTAATTTATATAACCATGTGTTAACTTTATACTTTGTGTAACGAAAGTTAACTATATAAATTGTAGGGATGTAACAATTCCGATACCGATACCGATATAATCGGCAAGCCGAGAGATCGGCACCGCCGATTATATAGGTACAACCGATATTTGAAGAGCGCAAAAGATAAGATAAAAGATTATTTATTCAAGTAGGATTTTCCAATCACTTTTGCGTCGTCATAAGCTAAAGAATAAATCATCAGGATAATAATATAAATTCAAAACAAATACATAATTATCATTCAATTCTTAAATATCTATATATGGGTATAATTTATCTAGACACTTATTTTAACAGTCGTGGCTCTGAAAAGGATGATTTGCATTAGGAAACAATTGTAAATGCCTTCCAACAGACGCCATGTCCTCTTATAACTAACAATTTTATTCACTGTACAACTACATACATCTCATCTTATCAATTCAATCATTAAATTCTAAAGAAGGCCAAGCGTTTTTGTCGTCCAAATACTCTTGGATAGTATAATAAGCCTTTTGTAAGAGAGCATTTTTAATATATTTCTTTAGTTGAATTAAGGGTAATTCTAATGCTTCCTTAGGTAGTTTGTTGTAATAAAGTATGCATTGAAAAAAAAATGTTGTCCGAAAAAGTCTGCAAAAAGTAATTTTAATTACTGACTTAATTTATGTATCGGTTTATTACTTTCTGCAATAATAATTACTTGAGTTGACAATTTATTTATTTCTACTTTACCTACACTTTCAAGGTTGAGTCTCTGTTAAATATTTAGCCAAGTTTTAGATGTAATGAGGACATACAAAATATGTCTGAGATGCATACTTCCTTATGTAGCCATCCATAGCGGTATCGGTATCGCCGATTATTTACTACAATAATTGGTATCGGTATCGTATCGGCAAAATCATGTATCGTTACATCCCTAATAAATTGTATGGTAAATTTCGTTACACAAAGGAACAAGATTAACATTTTGTTTAATATAGTGAAATACACCCTAAGAAGAAAAGGATCAATATTTATTCGATGCAATTGTTTATTACATACATTTTAATAATTTAATCTTATGTAAATAACTGGTACACCGAAAAGCTTATATCGCAGCATGAACCAAACGACTGGAGTAGGTGACGCTGATTTTCAGGGCAATTAGTAGAGGGAGAAGGGTGGCTGACCGATACACTACATGTGCACTATCCAAATTAAATTCCGGTGATTCGAGTCGGTCGGTTTTTCATACAAACATAAAGAGGGACATTGTTTGGTTCCACGGCATCGATTATATTTAAAAGTTGTTTTATTTTATACCTTGATACATTTTATCTGTGCGAAATAACATGATAAGTCTCAAAAAACCAGACATCTATGAGCATAATTTGAAACTAAGCGTTTTTTGCCTAATATTTTTGTGGCATTTTGAGAGTTCTCATGTCAATTCGCGCTAAAAAACGTGTAATAAGCTATAGAATAAAACAAACAATGACCCCCTTTATGTTTGTATGGAAAACTGACGACTTGAATTACCTTAAATAAATAAAGTAGGTATATATGAGGTAGATACGTTAATGAAAATTGCATTGGTGCAACCTATGTTTGTTTAATACGACAGTACTGACAGTAAAGCATGTATGAAGACTGATGCTAATTAAGTAGTGCCTGTATGTGTATCATGGAGTTGCAAATTAATTAAGTGCTCAAGGAGTTTATATTTGAAGTAGGTAACGGTATTACAATTTCTAATTGGCGGTGGAAAATTGTTCCAACATTTTGTTGCAGCGTAGCGAAAACTACCACGAAAAGCCGAGACGTATTCTGTTACTATGGTACCGGTATAAGGCTGCCTGTCCACTGAAGCGGACTTATATTATATGTAACCAGTAGATTGCAATTTAATCAATTGCCACTGAAACGGAGTGGAGAAACGCTTAAATTCTATTGGTTAATATTGGCCCTCTACGCTCTCCTTCAGCGGACAGGCAGCCAGACTATCGTATAGCGCAGGGCTCTCCAAACTTTATTAGCAAAGGGTCACATTGTGCCTTTGAAAATTTTGCGCGGGCCACACGATATGGTCGGACACGGAGTTAAGTAATTTTTTTTCTCGGCCACTGGCATGGCATACTTGGGGTATTTCATTGGAGAGCGAGCTCTCGCGGGCCGGATTATGGGTTCGTCCGCGGGCCGGATTGGACCGGCTATACTAACATTTGGTACGGTTTATTAAAATAAAAAGGCATGAATTTCATAAGCATTTAGACAAATTATAACCACTAACTCCTTTCTTTAGACGGTTTTTAACTTTAAAAGATTAATCTGACAAGTATGTACCTACCTAGTTGACTAATGATTTTTCTGTAATAAACAACATTATTATTACAGATTCTACATAATCTCGTAATCTTTGATGAAAAAAAACCGACTAAGCATATAAATTTGAAGAATTCTATGTTTAAATTGTCAAGCTGACTGCTATAAATAGTTTTTAATGTTTTTTGACTAATCTTTGTCTCATTTTTCCTTAAAATAATATATATTTTTTTAAAAACTTTTGCCACAGTTAGGAATATTTAATAATAATTTAATTATTGATATAAAATGGTTGGCTACATCTAAAATGTTTACTTGACAATAACATAATATTTAGTACATTACACAACTAGGGTGGTAATACAAAGAAAGGCCGAAATCGCAAAAGTTTGCGGCCCGAGCTGTATGCGATCGAGGGCTTTCTTTATTACCTCCCGTGTTGTGTACATCATTTCATGTCTACACTTGGCCAGAAAGCGGCTTTTTCCGTACGCGCAGCGTGCGGAAAAAGCCACTTTATCGCCAGGTGTGGCATAAATAACTTCGACACATTTATCAATGACAGGTATGACGTAGATTTATTGGTCTTGAATTAGAATTCGGAGATTCCGAATTAAGACTGGAACAAAATATCTAACCCACTACCGCTAGCTTCGTTTGCCGTGTTATTACAGACCAAGTTAAGACACCTGAGCTCCATGCAGCAATACTCTTAATTTTTATAGGAAAATAACAAATATATATCTTATCGCGTCCTTTTTAGGGTTCCGTACCAAAATGGTAAAAAAGGAACCCTTATGGTGGGACTCTGTCTGTCTGTCCGTCTGTCACAGCAAGATATCTCAGGATCTACTGTTGCTATCGACTTGAAATTTGGAATCGTGTTAAAAACCGCTAATTCGAGCCTATGGAACAGAAAAAAAATGGAGCAATGTGCTCTTTAAACTCCAGAGATATTTTTTTTTTTTTTTTTTTTTTTTTTTTTTTGTCTTTGAAATTTTGGATTTCAGTCCCCGCGATGGATATATTTAGTCCAGAGATATTTAAGAAATAAATGAGTCCGCCATTCTGACGTCGGGTTGGCGGGTGCATTTCCAGTTCTAGCTAATGGCTGCCTACCCAAGGGTGAAAGTAGTGCCTAAGGTTAGTGCTCGCAATGTGCTTCCACATGTATGAAGCACAATCAAATTCAGAGAGCGGTTAAAGAGTAATATGGAATTGAATAAGTATATATATATATAGACGCCTGCTTATTTGAAATAGCAATATAACATATTTATTGCAGGTAGTTGCTATTTCAAATAAGCAGGCAAATTTTACAGGTAGGATAGACACAGAATACTTTTTACCCGACTAAGCCAAAGCAAAAAAAACATTTAACTTATTTCATCTCTGCGAACCAAGTTGCGGGCTGGTGCTCTGGTACAAATAAGCAAAATAAAATTTGAATTCACACTGGACCACGCACGCGATCTCGTCATCTATTGTAAAAATAAAAGCGTGTAAAAATCGCCAAGGTTTCAGTAAGTGGCATATTACTGCATTTCACCTACAAGTATTATGTTATGTACATACCTACAATATTTTTTTCTCAAACATGCAATGAAATATTGTCATTAACGTGCCTTATAAATAATAGGCCGCAATACTACTCCCAAAAATCATTAATGCACAAACACAGTTCTACGATTTATTACATTTATAGACAGATATAGTTACACCAATATGAGAATGAATTTCCATTGCTTCTTTTAGATTTTATGCTCTTACTAGTGCTAATAAAATTAGTTATGGTATCTTCCAACAGGCCTTTCGGCAAATTCGAGTAGTTAAGAAAGAGCGCGATAAGATATAGGTATATTTGTTATTTTCCCATAAGAATTAAGAACTATTGCAAAGTAGGCACCTCGTTTCCGGTGCGGCTAGACGAGAGGTCTTTAATGGAATTTCAAATAACATTGCCGGCCTACGCCTGCAAGTTTTTTTTTAATTTCCGTTCCACGTTTATTTGTGACACAGCATCACGGCATTCAGCCATTAAAAAAACAATAAACGATGTTTGCTATATTTTGCACTTTTATTTATATAAAATCGACATGGCCATAACAAATAACACATTATAAACCATTTCAAATAATTTTAAATTGCTTTAACTATACGGATACGCATTTAAAGTATTTAATCCGAATATTCGCGGTAAAAATTTGTACTGAAACAGTAGGTACTTGGAAAGGAAATTGAAAATTTTTCATTGTGTAATTTAATTAGTGTGTGTGTTCTGTGTTTAGTGTCTCTAGAAAGTAAAGTTTAATTTTTTGGAGTGTTTTTAATTTATTTCATTGCATATTTGAGAAAAGCACTATACATACCTCGGCGTGAAAAGGGGTTGCCAGCCTCGTAACTATCTGGCCTCGGCTTTATTTTCCCATAAGTAATCGCTCGGCCATCTTACTACTCTACTTCCGGGCCTCTGCAGTAATGTACTATTGTTAAAATAAGGTATACTTACAGCTTCTTACCCAAGCAAGACATTCGACTTATACAATTTATGATTTTTTCGGACACTTTCCTAAATCGTTGAATACTGCGTTCAGTGCAGACAAGTTAAATCTAGCCACACATTAGGCAAACAAAAGTAAAGGGTAGAAACTACAGATAACTCAAATTTCAGATCACGAATCGCGGAACAACTCGTACCGAGCTCAGGATGGGGACGAAGCGGGCCCGTCGGAGAGCACTCCTCTCATCCACCGCTTCCCTCCGAGCAGCGTGCCGCGGGGCCGGCGACCCGCCACCACGGCCGTCATCGGCCTCCTACTCCTCATCCTGATATCAGGCGTCATCATAGGCATTTATCTCCTCGTTATACAGAACTCTCAAGGTAAAGTGACAACTTTAGGAGCGCGCGATACCTATTTAATAAAAAACGTACATTTTTCTTAAGATGATTTGAGTAGGTCGTTCCTCCACTTAAACGAAAAGAGAGTTAAGAATCGATTTCGACACACACACGACATCAATTTAGTTGAAACGGTTTATTCATTTTATCGCCTGATACATTTTATCTACGTGAAACAACATGAGAGGTCCCAAAAAGTCAGAAAAACCTTGGATTTTGCGGTCATCGCCATCGGCATCATTCGACACTATGTTTGTGTGAAGGACCGAGCGACGCGATTTAGAAAATATTTCTTCCGAGATATATCTAAGAGTAATCGCATTTACAGATAGATTTAACTATATCTGCGTCCTGAGCTTAAAGGCAACGAGTCTATACCGCGGTGTATGTCGGCGTTGACACCATTGACATTTAAAATAGGTTTTCCTTATTATACCAGTTCATGTAGTAAACAACTTGAATGATAAATCACGATAACCACGGTTAGACTAGACGTTAGATGGATATAAATAGCCGACATGTTATAATAGAATAAGTTGTAACTAAGTATGTGTACACAAAGATCTCTGGCATGACTACATTTAATAGGCCAAAAGCAACTTAACCTTAAATTTGATATTGTACCTACAGATCGTCGACCGTAGGCTGAATCAGCGTAAGGGACATTGTTTTGCCTGTCCCTTACCGTAATTCAGTCTACGGTCGACGATATGTACAGTTGGTCTATTTAATGAAACCGTGAGCTTTTGGAGTATTAGTGCACTAGGCAGACATTAAGTACATGCCCGTTGTCAGACAGTAAAATGTCCATGTATTTGTATGTGAAATACAAATGAAATAATTACCTATTATAGCCCGACAGACTGTATGCTTTATCAATATCCGGGAATCCCGCACCGCTCAGCATTGTTTTAATATTTAATAATGGTTAATATTCCATTATAAAGTCCTAATAGTTGATCTCTACTAAGGTTATCCAAGTTCATTTTCGAATTTTGAGTTGATATGCATATGTTTTCGGTTTTAACTTTTATTCAAGACTTTAGTTTAACGGGTCATTAGATAAGAAATTGTTAAAAATTAATACATATAAAAGGATAAATATTACATTTCCGAAAACGTTGTGTTTTCTGTTTGTGACGACTTGACAGCAGTGCGAGCAACGGATCGAATCCGTAAATATTTTAATATGAAATAGCAACTGACTGGCAGTTGCATTGTTCAATTTTAAAATACCCACTGTATAGTACGGCAAGCAGTGGTGAAGTAGGAAGGTGTATTCCTAGTACAGTGATACACCTTAATTTGTGGTAAATGAGTCTGAATTGATAGTGAAATAAAAGTTCGGTACGATTTGCAAACAAGGGCCCAATATCAAAATTTTTCAATATCGGTTAATGTTTGTTTATACCAATAGCACACGACACCATTCAATGTGACTACCGCTTGGCCTCGCCTCTTTCGGCAAATATGCGATCTAAGGATTACTTTAGTTTGTGTCCGTCAAGATAGCGTACACCATAAAGATATTCAGAATCTGATGCAGCCAATAAATAGTACCGAAATAGTACCGACGAAATACCTAGGTGAAAAAAATAGTACCCTTAAACTTTCTGAAATATAAGGCCTGTTCACGGTGTACGCTACCGGGCGTCAAGCTGGCGTACACCGTTTGTATCTCTGGAACGGCTTTGTTTTTGGAAACGCTTTATCTCTCAAAAAATAGTACCCAAATAGTACCCTAGGGCCCTACAATTTTATTTCTCTAGCTATCGTAGAAGCCGAGATATAGTGAGCTCTTTCTATAAGAAATTCCCGGGTACGCCAGCTTGACGGTGTGAAATTTTGTACACCGTTAAGTTATGGAATATCTCGGCTTCTACGATAGCTAGAGAAATGAAATTTTAGGGCCCTAGGGTGCTATTTGGTTACTATTTTTTGAGATATAAAGCGTTTCCAAAAACAAAGCCGTTCCAGAGATACTAACGGTGTACGCCAGCTTGACGCCCGGTAGCGTACACCGTGAACAGGCCTTATATTTCGAAAAGTTTAAGGGTACTATTTTTTTCACCTAGGTATTTCGTCGGTACTATTTGGGTACTATTTATTGGCTGCATCAGATTTTGAATATCTTTACGGTGTACGCCATCTTGACGGTCACCTTTAGTTTTTATTATCCGTGGTGTATACATAAAATAATTCTTGCTTTGCACTGGAAGCGGGTTTTCCTATAGCAAAAATTGTATAACCGAAGTATTGGTAGTTTTACTTCGGTGAATAAAATTGAACCATGTGAGCAGGAGCAAGTGAAAAAGTGTTACAAGGTTGGGCGAAGGATAGATCTCTGTTTTTTTTCATTAAACATATCGAGAACGAGCTCCAAGGATTTGAAAATAGACCTCCAATACCCTGTATGTCTCTGCTTATATAGGGTACCCATCAATAGAGAGGTAATCTACCCATATGTACTTAATAATATAAAACTATCATCTACCCATCACATTATTTCATGTGTTCAAAATGCAACAGCTATAGATAATATTGTAGAGAGGTGTGCCATTCTCGCAAACGTTCTCAGTTTTGTATAGAGCAAGGACATTCTCGAAAACATTTCCCATACAACACTAAGAACGTTTCCGAGAATGCCGTGACGGCACACCTGTATATGTTGTAGGTTGTGTAACCGACATCCTTAGTTCCTGAATAGTCGAAGTTCGTGTGTGATCCGCATGTAACTTACCTAACCTATATAGCAGTCAACGTGGTTTCTGCATGAAGGTTGTAAAGTTAACATAGCGTTATTATTTTTCAGAAAACATTTTGCCCCCCGTGGAGACGTCTCTGATGTACGTGGGGAAGAATAGATGGGATGTCAACGTCTCGCACCCACAACTCGGGCTATCCACGGGTCCCCCGACCAAAGCCAAGTACGTGGTGGTCGTGCAAACTGACACGAGATCGTGTACCACATATGCGGCCTGTGTCACGTTACTTCACGAAATGCAGGTAAAATTAGACAAGTCATCTGTGCATATAGGGGCCTCGGGTACAGTAAGCGAAGAAACAGGTCTACCACTTTTGAACTCTGATACACTTTCTTGGTTTACTGTATAACAGTGGCGTGGCGTCCAAAGAACTCGATTCCTACCGGCTTGCCTAATATCAGGCATTTGACCACCTTTTTCTACAGCTCTTAAGGAAAATGTACGCCAAATCTGCACCGGCTTGCCCAAGGATGCCGGCTTACGCCACGCTACTGCTGTATAAGTTCATGCCGTTCGGCGGGGAGACAGTTGTCCAGCGCTCACTAGCCTGTTTAAAAAATTAGGCAAAAGACTTTTAGACGTCACAAGGTACCGAAGAGCTGGTAGCATCGCAACGCATAAGTATAGCGATCCTGCGAGATATATGAGTATTTTAGTTTTAGATATCTGTATATAGTACGATTATTCCTTTCGGGTGTCTATAGGTTTTTCTGTTTTATATTTTATGACCTGTATTTATTATGTAAACGTTACATGGCTTCGTAAATAATTTCATCTATATTTAACATACTAACATACCGATCAATAGCCCACACTAAAAGGAAAATTAGAACTTATTATTCATGTAAATTATAATTTATCTGATAAATTAATAACATATTTTTATTACATTTACAACCAATTTCAAATAGTATTATGTCTAATATTTGTTTTATGTAGACTGTTGTGTAGGTTATGTAGGTACCAATACACATAGAGCCATATTGTGGAAAAAAACCAACACGTCATGTTCGTATTGCAAAACAATAGTTCGAACAAAATGAAGGAATTCGAATAACAGTAGTAATCAGCCACCTAAAATGGGTACACGTACAGTCAGCGTCAACTAGCCTCTATAGCAGCAGTCGGCAACCTTTTACGGGCCGCAAGTGAGCGGTTCACGGGGCGCAGGTTGCCGACCACTGCTCTATAGCATCCAAAGCTTCGTGCCTATAGTAAATAAGATATATAAGGTGCTAACGGTGTTCTGCCTTTTCGCCGAACTTTGTTTGGCCGAATTTCATTTGTCAACCAACATTTCGCTGACGTTTCACGTTGACAAATAACGATTACCAAATTTTTGTATGACAACGTTTCATTTGGCAGAATTATTCTAAAGCAGATTATTATAGTAATGCCTCAAAACTTTTAAGACATTAATCATTTGTCAAATGTTTCACTATGCCAAACAACTATTAGAGGAATAAAGTTTCGTCAGTGCAACAGTTCCCTCATACATTAGCTAAGTTTTTACAAAAACTAAGTAAAAGATACATACTTTTTTTCAGTTGGCAATATTACATTTTTAAACATGTTTATATGCTAATAATGAGTTGCGACTCTAGTCACCAATGATAGTGGTACATTTTTCCCTGAAAAACACAACTGGGAATAATGATAAAAAATAAACTCATTTTTACATGCATTTATTATTCAAGCATTTATAACCTTAAACTTTAAAGTTGGCAGCAATGCACATCAATATTTTTTGAATATATGTCGCAACAGAAATCTCATATGTGCCAGAGTCCAGTTAGGTGCGACGACGAGCGAAGCGAGTAGTAAACTTTTCAGTAGTAAACTTTTCATATACTTTTTGGTTTTCATTTACCGAACAAATTAAATAAATTAAAATTCTACCCAAACTTAATCATACTGTTAATTTAACTGACAAGAACATTTTCTGTCAAGTGGACGTTGTTTTCTGTTTAGTGGCCAGTTCATTCATATTGAAAAAGGTCCTAATTACTGATTATTGTTGACCTCATTAACAGGGTGCTTTACTCTACTTCCCTAATTTTGTCCAAAAAACATACATAATTTGTTTATTGTTTTATACATAAATAAACTCAGAAAGCTTAGTACTATTAGCCCTAAAAATATCGGTAACTAATTTTTTTGCACCTTTGGATGCTACAGACTATTTGACGCCGACTGTACCTAGGTAGGAGATCGGTTTCCAGTGTAATCATGACCTCATTGTTCACTTGAGGTAATCAATACTTACAGGCTTTGATTAAGACTAATAGTTTAAGTTACGTATTGCAATATATTACCAAACTAGCTGTCCCGGCGAACTTCAGTCCGCCTTAGAATTATTATTTTTAAATGTTTTAATAGTTATTATGTTATTCGGGGCAAAGATGAACCCAAAAAATCAAAGATCATAAAAATCGGCACACTTGTTCTCGAGTTATAAATGGTGTACTTAACTAACACGACTTTGTTCTATGTATATGTCGCAAGGAAATGGTCAAAACCGAAATTTGATCAAATCTCTAAGGGATATGTCCGAATGCCGATCTAAAAACAGCTTTGTCTTTGTACTTGTTCTCCTCTACCAAAAACTTCCCTCTGAGGCGTAAAAAACTGCGGTCCAGGACCTTTCCTAGTTACCACCCCATTGTGCTACGTTTTGCTACTCTCTCTTAAGTCTCCTGGTGGTCACGTATCTCTGAAATGCGAATGTAACGTCGTAGGTATATCGTGCTAGTAGTTACCTTCCGGAGTCACTTAAAAACAACTCGGGTTTTATTATATTTATCGTACAAAGATTTATAATTAATTAGTTATTTTATTACTGTATGCTCGTTTGTTTCAGGAGAGTTTTGAAGGAAAGGCGTTGCCTTACAACTTCCTAGTATCATCGAACGGTCAGGTGTTCGAGGCGACCAGTTGGAGACTGTCGCCTTATTACCCGCAGTACACCAGGGCGCTAGTTCTAGCATTCATAGGTACGTCACTACATATAGTAAGTAAACCGCTCTAAACAAAAGCTTAAATGGCCGAGTTGACGACGAGCTCCTCGTACGAAAATTTTTTCGATTACGCTACTGTTTGGCACAATTTTGTAGAGACCGTTTTTGACTGACTAGGGATTTTCTCAGAAATTTATGATGTAAATAATGAAAAAGCATCCCAATTTTGATGCACATAACTAGGTGCACAATACCAATAACTAGACCCTACTTTCATTATTTCTACGTATATTTTTTATTCTATTATACATACTTAAAATACGACTTGGGTAAGCCAGTGGGATCAATGGTGTCTAAGTAATTTCATGATCAAACAAACTAGTACATGTCTTTACACGTTACGTTATAAAACATTACATTGTTATCAGTTTTTTACTTTGACCTACATCTAATACATAGGTACCACCATTTAATTAACATTGGGCTACTTATGCATACTTTCTTTAAAAATAATGATTGTAAATTTAAAACCATACGATCTTCTGAAATCTATAAGATGAATTTCCAGGGGTCTTATTTGCGCGAGGAATTGTAAAATTTCAACTTTAAAAAAATACCTTGTTATTGAACAATCTGAAAAGGATTAAGACAAACTCAAGAAGACCTTGATTGCGGCTAAAGAATAGATTGAAATGAATAAAATTGCCCGAAATATTGTTAAGAAAATTTCATATTTCTTAGATATCTAAATCAAGTTCCAATTATTTACGTCAACGTCTGCTTGGCGGCAGCTTTTGCCTATACCTACTTAGGATAAGTAAAAAATATGTAGTACAAAGGAATTTGAGGTGTTGTCACGGTTTATTATACTTGTGGTACCTAGATATTGTTTTCAGCTTCCTAGAATGTGCCGTATTCCGTATTCGTCAGCGCTTGTTCCAGTTTTTTCTAGTTATCTCGTATCGTAGAAATTTGAGTTTACCGTTTAATATTTATGAATTATAGTTTTTATTTTATTTTTAGGCAATTTCACGAAAACCCCTCCGAGCCCTGCACAGATGACTGGAGCTGAGAAGTTTTTTAGTTTCTCAGTCAGCCGACAACACTTACTGCCGGCTTTCCAGATTGTCGGCAACGATACCAAATACTCGCCAAAATACTTGTACCAAAGTTTGCAAAAGTATCCACAGTGGACCAATGCATCTTTCTAGGTTACGAATGTTTTTACAAATTTTACCAAGAAGGAAGATACTTTGAAGCCATGATGCACCTACAAGGCTACAACTGTGAATGTTGCATTTAGGTAGTACGGGATTAATATTGGTTATGTTTATATTTGTTATGTAATTGATAGTGGTCATGGTGTGTGGTAACGACAGGTGATTCGAGTCGGTCGGTTTTCTGTACAAACATAAAGATGGTCATTGTTTGCTTCCACGGCAGCATGTTTAAAGTCTGTTTTATTTTATTTTATAGCTTGATATAGCTTGATTTATTTGCGCAAAATGGCATGAGAACTCTCAAAAAGTCAAAACTAAGTTTTAGTTTAGTTTCAAATGAAGCTAACCTTCAAGGCCTAACGTTAATTCTGATTTTTTGAGAGTTCTCATATCATTTCGTGCAAACAAAATGTATCAAGCTATAAAATAAAACATACTTTAAACATAATTGATGCCTTAGAAGGAAACGATGACCCTCTCTATGTTTGTATGGAAACCCCACCGACTCGAATCACCTTAACTTCGCGGCATTCATTTGCAGAAGAAGAAGAAGTAACGCCATAGGGTTGGTAATAAGCAGTGATCGGCACCTACGGTGCAACAAGGGGTCAATGACCTCAATCTTATATGCCAATGTGTTCTGATTTTAATAAATACATTAAATAAATTTCAATTTTAGTACAAAAAACCGGCCAAGTGCGAGTCGGACTCGCGCACCGAGGGTTCCGTACAAACTCATAAGTAGATACATGAATAGTTCAAGAAAAACTATATGGCGATTAGTTTAGTAGGAGCAAATAAGCATGTGTTAAGATTTTTGCAAATTCCTCAAAAACAGTGCAAGTTAGGAAAACCGTTATATTTTTCCTGTAATATATAGGATGACATTAATAATTGGTAATTATTACAGATTTTTCTGTTCAGTAACTTCGAAGATAATAGGGGGGGAACGGTATTTTTTTTAACGTTTTTCGTCATAAATCAATAACTACTTATTTAAAAAAAAATACAAAAATACTGTTTTAATCTACAAATTAAGCCCTTTCATTTGATACCTCACTCAATATAATAGCCCTACTTTCAATTTGCAAAGTCTCATTACGGAGCCCTTTAAAAAAAAAGTAAAAAAGTTACAAGATTTTTTTTACATCCTATAAGCTCGGTTAGCGGTTCTTAACACTATTCCAAATTTCAAGTCGATAGCATCAGTAGATCCTGAGATATCTTGCTGTGACAGACGGACAGACAGACAGACAGACAGACAGACAGACAGACAGACAGAGTCGCACCATAAGGGTTCCTTTTTTACCATTTTGGTACGGAACCCTAAAAACATAAGAGGCACGACTTAACATTTTATACTGAAATAATAGTAGATTGTGTCACAAGGGAGCAGTAGCGTGGCGTCCAAAGAACTCGATTCCTACCGGCTTGCCCAATATTAGGAATTTGAGCACCTTATTCTACAGCTTTTAAGGAAAATGTACGCCAAATCTGCACCGGCTTGCCCAAGGATATTTACTACGCCACGCCACTGCAAGGGAGCAAAATGATGTATTTACGACGAGGGCGTACATTGAATCCTGAACGAAGCGAAGGATTGTACAATAGAATCCCGAGCGTAGCGAGGGATTCTAAAGTATAATCCGGAGCGTAGTGAGGGATTCAAGTGCTAACGCCTGTGGTGAAAATAATTTTATGCCACACCTGGCCATAAAGTGGCTTTTTCCGCACGCTGGTAGACATAAAATGATGTACACAACACGGGAGGTAATAAAGAAAGCCCTCGATCGCATATTTACGTCCCTCGCTTGCAGCTCGGGCCGCAAACATCTGCGATCTCGGCCTTTCTTTGTATTACCACCCTAGTTGTGTAATGTACTATTGCTACCTTGTGACACATACTGCTTTTCACACTACCAAAAAAAAACAAATATATGTATAGTTAATCATAGAGCATCACACATTATTATTAAAAATGAAATGTTAAATTGTTAAAATAGTCTATTATTATTTTATAACACGATTATTATTTTTTACGGACGGGACGAAAATATCACTTCTATATTAGGTATATTTATGGCCCTCGACAGCGGCTCGGACCGCAAACGCCTGTGATCTGGGCCATTTCTTATTATACCGCCCTCTGTGTGTAATATACTAATAAAGCTGTCTATGGTATGGCATATTCTAAGTGGGTTCAAAATAAAAATACCCAGTTGTCCTTGAACAGAAAAGTACCACTTTGATCCCTCTTATGAGGGATTAAATAGTAGATTGTGTCACAAGGGAGCACAATGGTGTATTTACGGCGAGGGCGTATATTGAATCCTGAACGAAGCGAAGGATTATACAATAGAATCCCGAGCGTAGCGAGGGATTTAAAGTTTAATCCGGAGCGTAGTGAGGGATTCAAGTGTTATCGCCCGTGGCGAAAATAATGTTGCTACCTTGTGACACATACTGCTTTTCACACCGACTATGAGGAAAATACAAATACAAACGCTGCCTACCAAAATAACGAAATATATAGTTAATCAAAGAGCATCACACATTATTATTTTTTACGCACCAGACGAAAATACCACTTCCATGTTATATTTATGGCCCTCGCCTGCGGCCCGGACCGCAAACACCTGTGATCTGGGCCATTCCTTATTATGCTGCCCTCTGTGTGTAATATACTAATAAAGCTGTCTATGGTATATGGCATATTCTAAATGGGTTCAAACAAAAATACCCTATTGTCCTTGAACAGAAAAGTACCACTTTGATCCCTTTTATGAGGGAGCAAAATACTTTTTTCTGAATAGGAGGTGTAAAAAAATGTTTAACTTATTCAAAGTGTATCAATATTTCTTTAACGAATAATTATACTATTTATGCGTTTTTGTTTTAGTGCCAAGTATTTAAACACTTAAATGTCTATTTATAAAAATATATGACACTGAATAAAATTATTTTGAACAAGATCGCGGATTATTATCATGTCCATATTAAAGTTTCCCGCTGTGTTGCACCGTCCGTGCCGGTCACTGGTGATAAGTTTGCTTCCACGCGCTACTTTAACGGGCAATTCACTAATAATATAAATTAAAATAGGTAAACAAATGTTACATCGCATGGTTTGCGAAAATAGAATTTAAAAAGAAACTAGAAACCGCCATAAGGTACCTTTTTCTGTGGAAAGTCAAATAATTACCTATATTTATGCCACACCTGGCCATAAAGTGGCTTTTTCCGCACGCTGCGCTTTCTGGCCAAGTGTAAACATAAAATTATGTACACAACACGGGAGGTAATAAAGAAAGCCCTCGATCGCATATTTACGTCCCTCGCTTGCAGCTACGCCAACTTCTGCGATCTCGGCTTTTCTTTGTATTACCACCCTAGTTGTGTAATGTACTACTATATACCTAGTAGCCATAGGGTTGGTGATAAGTTTGCTTCCACGTGCTGATTGTCAGGGTCGCAGAGGCCGCGCATGGAATATCTATCAAAGTTATTAGTTTGCACTGATATACTACACTAAATGTAGGTACTTTGGAAGATTCCGCGCGCTACGGAGCTATTGGGGTAAACAAGTGCACGTACCAAGTTGCACGCATTAATACCTAGAACAGTCCATTCCAGCCATAGTCGTCTACGGTATGTATATAGACGTTCCCGATATAGTGGTGCATTATTCGTATTCAATATTTGAGTTTAATGTCTGTACCGAAATTCAGAGTACTGTTCAAATAAATGTTGTGTTGTCTCTAGAAAACAATGCAATAGGTAGGTATATGCATTGCTGGGATGTGCGTGGACTAGAGATGCAGCGAATATTCGGCCACTATTCGGTATTCGGCCTATTCGGCCACATTTTGACTATTCGGCCGAAGCCGAATAATGGCATAGTATTCGGCCGAATACCGAATAGTAAATTAACACAAAGTCGAAGGAAAAAGAAGGATGAATAAATATTTTATGCCACACCTGGCCATAAAGTGGCTTTTTCCGCACGCTGCGCGTACGGAAAAAGCTGCTTTCTGGCCAAGTGTAGACATAAAATGATGTACACAACACGAGAGATAATAAAGAAAGCCCTCGATCGCATATTTACGTCCCTCGCTTGCAGCTCGGGCCGCAAACTTCTGCGATCTCGGCCTTTCTTTGTATTACCACCCTAGTTGTGTAATGTACTATTAATAACAAATTATAAACAGTAATCAATATTAAATATTAGGTTAATCATCTTTCACATCAATTTCAAACATATATAGAACAGTAGCATAAACAACGAATTAGAAATTAAACTACAAATGAAATTAAATTTTTCAATGGCGCATTTTTCTATCATAGGCTGCCTACGACGAGTAACAAGTTGCAACCTGTACAGAGATTCACGGCGCCGCTCACCCGGGCGTTCGAATTTACTTCATTTTAGGTAAAACCATTGGCCGAATATTCGGCCGCCGAATATTCGGCTATTCGGCCGTCGACTCCGCCGAATATTCGGTATTCGGTATTCGGCCAAATTACTATTCGCTGCATCTCTAGCGTGGACGATAAAAATTAATTAGGACTCGCTCGACTCGACTGTTTGTTACTTATTATTGTGAGAACGCATATTATAATATTTTAACTTTACTTCTGTATTAGCTATTTTTTTATTGAGCTTATTGTGCAAGCGCTTGGCGATTTTTTCAGTTTAGTACCTAAGTGATATTTAAGCCCCGAAATAAAAAATAGTATTACTTAACGTACTGTTCCCGTCTCTCCCAAAAGAAAAAAAAATCCGGACAAGTGCGAGTTAGAATCACCTGGACAGGGTTCCGTACGTTCAAAACAATACATAACAATTATACTTTACTACACAGACTTCTTATAGATTTTCCTGTAATCTGTAGGTGTAGGACTACTTTCCATATTTTTTTCAAAATTGTACGTTCAATAGTTTCGGAGATAGATAGATAGATCTTTATTGTAATAATCATACATTGTCATAAATTCATACATTTCAGGAAACATACAATAGGTAAAATTAAAATAAAGTCAATGTGAAGACTAACATAATAACATAAAAACGAAATTAAAGTTTAAATTAAAATACTAAATTATTAAATTACATTATATAATCTAAAGTTTTTGGCTTTCCAATCATATTCGCTCACTCGTCTAAGAATTCTTGAACTGAGTAATATGCTTTTTTCTTACAAAAAGATTTAAGTTTGTAGGTGAAGCTGCGTTCCGTCGCTAAGGTTCTTATTTCCTCCGGTATTTTATTATAAATGCGTACACTCATTATACTCAGTGACCTGCCTGTCTTCTGCAACCTGTGCGTCGGAACGGCCAGTCCTGGTTTCCTTCTTGCGGAGTAAGTCTTACTAACGGGGAACTCGGAAATGTTTACCGACTTCCAATATGTACAGTGAAGGTACGGTCATAATCCCAAGGTCGACAAACAGTTTTCGGGCTGGCTCGTCCGGGGGGGCTCGACACAATTAGGCGGACGACTCTTTTCTGCAGTATAAATGGTCGGTCCCTGTGTGGTCCTCGGATAATGAGGAGGGGGGGGGGGGGGGGGTCAATGTTTGCCTATTTTCTTAAATAACTTCAAAATTTTCTTCGATTGATATAACAATTATAAAAAAAAATGAGATTCTCACAGTGCCCTTTCATTTAATATGTCACACGCACACGATATAGTTCGCTACCTTTTCTTTAAGTTCTAGTTGACCCCCTAAAGTCGCCGTTTCGTTTTCGAGACATTTCCATGTTTGGGTCATTAACCTTAATATATCGTCGACCGTAGGCGCAATTAGCGTAAGGGTTTTGCCTGTCCCTTACCCTAATTCAGCCTACGGTCGACGATATATATACTAGAGATGCAGCGAATAGTAATTTGGCCGAATACCGAATACCGAATATTCGGCGGAGTCGACGGCCGAATAGCCGAATATTCGGCGGCCGAATATTCGGCCAATGGTTTTACCTAAAATGAAGTAAATTCGAACGCCCGGGTGAGCGGCGCCGTGAATCTCTGTACAGGTTGCAACTTGTTACTCGTCGTAGGCAGCCTATGATAGAAAAATGCGCCATTGAAAAATTTAATTTCATTTGTAGTTTAATTTCTAATTCGTTGTTTATGCTACTGTTCTATATATGTTTGAAATTGATGTGAAAGATGATTAACCTAATATTTAATATTGATTACTGTTTATAATTTGTTATTAATAGTACATTACACAACTAGGGTGGTAATACAAAGAAAGGCCGAGATCGCAGAAGTTTGCGGCCCGAGCTGCAAGCGAGGGACGTAAATATGCGATCGAGGGCTTTCTTTATTATCTCTCGTGTTGTGTACATCATTTTATGTCTACACTTGGCCAGAAAGCAGCTTTTTCCGTACGCGCAGCGTGCGGAAAAAGCCACTTTATGGCCAGGTGTGGCATAAAATATTTATTCATCCTTCTTTTTCCTTCGACTTTGTGTTAATTTACTATTCGGTATTCGGCCGAATACTATGCCATTATTCGGCTTCGGCCGAATAGTCAAAATGTGGCCGAATAGGCCGAATACCGAATAGTGGCCGAATATTCGCTGCATCTCTAATATATACCACATTTCAACCCAATCGGACCAGTACTTTCGGAGAAAATTGGCTGTGACAGACAGACAGACAGTCACACGAGTGATCCTATAAGGGTCCCGTTTTTTCCTTTTGAGGTACGGAACCCTAAAAAACTGTTAAAGAGCCATTTTTTATTTTATTGTTATTTTTTTTATTTCTTCCGATTTTAGTGAAAATTGGTAATTACATAGTTTTCAGCCTTCTGTGTAAGAAAAACATATTTTCCCAATATGTCCTACAAACTTTGTATGAAAACTTCCAATGAGTTACGAAAATCCCATATCTTTTTTGGAAGTCAGTGGAAGATTTCATACAAAGTTTGTATATCGGGAAAATATGTTTTTCTTACACAGAAGGCTGAAAACACCATGTAATTACCAATTTTCATTAAAATCGGAAGAAATAATCGGGTTGGTATCAACAGAACTCGATTTCCACCGACTTGCCTATTATTTAACCGTGGAGGAACACATTTTATAGATCTAATAATCAAGTCGGTGGAAATCGAGTTCTGTTGATACCTCCCCGGTACTGACTTGGTTTAACTTTACATCTCAAAACTTTTTTGTTGTAGGAGAACTGCGTTGCGAGACTTGCATCTTTTTACACGTAATGTTTTTGATGGGATTAACATATTTACATTACGATTGCCCAACCAGTAGGGTGCGTCTTCTTAGCGGGTGTAGAGACGGCAAAGACGTCGCGAAATGCGTTGTGTTATAGTAGATAATGTTTTAGACATAAACATCGTATTAATTGGAGTACAGTTTGTTTTGACCCTTTGACACCAATAGAAATTGGAGACCCTAGTTTACACCATCGAATCTCCCCTGTCATTGGAAAAACCAATATGCTCTATGCTCTATCATCTGTAACTTTGGCCTTTTGACAGTTTCTCAACGACGTATTTAGAGTTGTGGCTAATCTAAATCGATTGTTATAATAATCGATTATTATAACAATCCTTTTAGAGGTATGCTCAGATATTAATGTAGTTTAGAAATAAACACTCTAGTGATAACTAAAAATTATAACCGATTCGAAACGATGATTATTAATTAGCTCAACACTATATGTAATAACCACATTTTTACTAAAAAAAACCCGACCGCGGTGCACTTTGAAACTGCATAAAATCCACCATTTTGTTTATTTTAACGAACTTCATACCCAGTGACACTCGCACCATCAAGACGAATCTAATGATGTATCATTTATCAAAATCAGATGTGTCGTTGAGTAGTTACGAGCGGACACAGGTACGGACATACATACTCCTTTGGGCTTCGCCGCAGTCGGGTAAAAAAGGCCGTAGAGTGCTTATCGAGTGGTCAATCCGAAATATTACACTTTGTATGCAAGAAAAAAAAAATTACATTCATTAGTTACGTTTTTTTCGTTCTAAAAGATCCAAAAGAGTATATACGTTACGTACTCCTGTATTTCGGCAATTCTCACGAAGTATGACTGCGTCTAATCACCGCGTCTCCATACATTTAGTATGAAAACAGCGTCGCGGTAATCAGGTGACCGCAGACATACTTCGTGAGAATGACCGATTTACTTTTTTAGCTCAAATGCTTTTAAATAAACTTATAATTTCTATGAGCCATGCTAGTTTATGGTACAGATTTCAGAGCATACTAGGTATGTAACCCAATGATATCGCAAACATGACTTGACGCATTTATTATTTTTATCAGCCGATTTTAAAATAATGAATGATTACACACGACAACAAGCCCAGCACAAACAATTACAATGGGCTAGGCGACAAAAAAAAACTGTTTAGTCCGTCAGTTAGATTATTAAAAAATATTCTACACGTATTTTTTCTATTGTTTGATAGTCAAAAAATGACGAGGATAGAGTGCTTAGAAGTTTCGAGTGACGTCACTCCTTGGTACAATTTTCACCTAGGAGTGACGTCACAACACAAGCCCCCACTCCAGAAGTTTGATGATCTATAACTTTGTCGATTTTTGATATTTTGATAAACCAAAAAATACGTGTCCCATATTTTTCCATAATCTAACTGACGGACTAAATAGAATTATATAGTTTTAACCCAGTCGTCATCCCTTGGTCTACATTCCAAGGGTTTTTCCTAGTATCGTTATTTTTTTTTAAATCGGTTGATAATCAATTTTATTTTAGTTATTATATAGGTAACTATAAGCTGCATTGCGCACAATATAAAAAAACACAGCCCCCTAGCACTGTAATATTTAACCTACCTATACCAACGTCTTTTTTAGTGAGCATTGGTGTGAGAGTAACGAATGATTTACGGTAATTTAGGTTGTCGACTAACGATATTGTGCTAGGGTCTAAGTGTACATGAAACTTAAATTAATGTAAATAAGATCCGGAGATATAAGTCTGTGATTTGAATCTATTTATTTCCGTTTATCAATTATCCTGTGACTTTGTAAATAAAAACAAGTATTTATAAAAATAATACTTTTATTCAATTTATCTTGTCATAATATCAGTTTAAATCATATACCTAATAATCGCCGTTGTTCTGTAAAAGACCAGCAAGAGTAATTTAATATTAGGAGCGTTTCAGAGAACGGTGACTAAATACCAGTGGCGTGGCGTCAAATATATTCTTAGTAAAGCCGGAGCAGATTTGGATTGCATTTTCTTCATACTCTGGTCATATGCTTTAAAAAATAGGTAAGCCGTCGGGAATCGGGTTCTATGGACGCCACGCTACTGCTAAATACCCATGTATGTGTCGCAGCCAACTATACCCTGTTCCAGATAACATTAGACTTCTAACGGACAGATTTGTCTACGTTTCTTCGTTTATCTACGAAATCAAACAGAAACCTTCCTCTTGTTTTACTTATTCCGATTATGAAATACGTTTCAAACATAACATTACAAATCTTTTTACGTACCTACCAAAATATTTTTCTTTGAAATCGCATAACGAAAAAGGTACGATTTTTCTAATGTTATCTGGAATAGGGTATATACGAAATTGTAACATGTATTCTTTACTATACATTAATAATACATTACCAATTCATAGTTTATAATTAATTATATTTCAATTTAGCGCACATCCGATACCTTGCTAAGAACAACTAATTAAGTATCTCAACAAAACAACATATGCCTAATGATTATTGTTTACCTACTACGACCAATGCCATTATTGTCATGCATGCTTAATGCATGTGGTATATTTTTTTAGCAAAACCGGAGAGTAGATTTCCTTCCTATATTCCGAGGCAAACCGTCACTTTAAACGCAGAATTTCTGACCAAGCATGTCTAGACAATTTACAAAGGATTCAATGAATGATGAAATAAAACTGCCCGAGAACTACCTATGAAAACTGCGATTGATTAGATTCTTCCAAAAATATTATTGTTCAAGACAGACCAAGACCGGTTTCCTTGTAACTCGACAACATGTTTAGCTCAGTTGGAGTGCCACCGACTAAAAAGCTAGAGGTCCCAGATTCAAATTCTGGTAAGAGCAAATATTTGTGCGGTGAGTACGAGTAATTGTTCCTGAGTCATGGATAGGGATTGCAAACCGGACTGATTTTCAATCCGGCCGGATTTTATAGACGGCCGGACCGGATCCGGTAAAGCAAAACAAATTAATAGGTATTATTTGCTTCTTACAGTCATTCTTTCAGACTAAATAATCATTGATTAATTCAGCAATAAGAAAACTTACAAAGACTTATGACCAAAAACAATATCTATTTGTGATTGCATTAAACTAGTTACTTAGTTAAGTGTTGAATTAGATAGATACTTGAAAGCCTCGTAAACAAAAAATCTATATATTTTAGAACTTGTCCAAAAAAAAATAACGATAATCGGTTGAGGAATGCGGCCTGTAGAGGAGAAGAAAAACAGACATCCACTGGCCGAATAATCGCAAAGTTTTTTGCCTCAGCTGAAGCCACCTCATTCGCTTCGCTTACTCGGTCAGTGAACTGACATACACGCAAACTTTAGTTGGACTACCCTGTCTCACAACAAAATATTAGCCAAGGGCTACCTCAGCTTGGAGCTTGGCCGACTCAACATAATATTTATAACCACTTTATAACACAATAATTAGACTAAATATCTGAGATGAAGAACTCACTAGCGACTTGTATTATTTAAAAGTCTACTCTCACGGTATCAGACTTATCAAAAACAATATAGGTAAGTAAATAAGTAAAGCCCTTGTTGCATGTAGGAGTGAAGGTACGGAATTTATATATGGAACTTAATATGTCCTTTTTTTAAAATGGAACATCAAACTGTCTATACGGACATGTTACGAGTACATAGATACAAGAAGGGCATTACTTAAGTTTATTACCTATACCTATGCTACGCAAACATTCTAGTCGATCTCCAGTTTTCTAAAACTGCCTTCGACGGCATCGACGTTGGTCTTGTTCTTGGTTCGAGAGGTGATGATGCCCCGCGAGTTGAGGATCTGCATTGCGTCTGAAGAGAGCAACTTCTTCCTTTGACTGCTCAGCAGTTGCTTGGTGTAGTTGATCATGTCCTGAGTTTGTATGGCGCCCCCGAAACTTACTGGCAGACATGCTGTGTTGATGTGCTTATGCAATGACTTCAGGTCTGCGTGGATCTGAAAGTACGATTTAATATTGAGATGATAATCGATTTCGTGTGTGTGGGAAAAATGGACGTGGAATTGTAAAAGTAGACAAAGTACTTTTTACCCCTAGGACGCCAAGAACACCTAAAGGTGTCATATTGCGCAGATCGATATAGACTTACACGTACCATCATAAAGTTTAATTTCGGTTTTAACAGTGTAATGACAAGGCGTCTCTTTGATACTTTTATGTTCGAAGTTCCACCGAAAACGTTAATAAAGGGCTTGCAATTTAGGAAGGGTTTAGGTTGTCCTTACTTTTAGTCTCTCCGCCAGTTTGGGAGGCACCCTGGTGAAAACGAAGTCGATGACGTAGCGCACCGGTGCCGGCAGGTTTATAAGGTGACACTCCTTTTGTCGCATCGGTAATGATTGCTGAAATTTACAAACAACTTTGATCAGGAACAGTGCCAGAGTTCTAGAGTCTCACTGTCTCAAAAAGCGATTTTCTAAATAGTAGAACTGGACTATTTTTTTTCCTTTCACTATAAACGTTTTATGAAAAACTGGCGCCTGAAGCATTGTATTAATGAAATTGCATGTAATATTTTCACAATTATTGTAACTTTTGAAAAGAGAAACTGGTGAGTTTCTTCCGAAGCTTTTTCTCACCAGAATGTAATTTGCCGAAGCGCCCAAAGAATCAGACATTTGAAAGAACCCTTGAGGCCTACTTGCAGAAATAAATTATTTCATTTCATTTCAAATGTTATCAATATTTAAAGATATTAGGGGACAATCTTACACAAATCGAACTAGCCCCATAGTAACCTCAATAAGGCTTGTGTTATGGATACTAGATGACGATATAAAGATGAAAGATGTACCTAATAACGAATCTTCTATTCTATGTTATTACGTTATTAGGAACGAAACCAAGCACTAGAGTAAAACTGTTTCTTAAGTAACTGGTTATCGAAACAGTTACTTGCATGTCACGTAGGTACTTGTTGAAAAGAAACTGTTAGGTACGTTTAACGAAAATCCGTAAACCCAGCTCTAGATTATGCATTGAGATGTTAGCGCTATCTTATTGAGCAGCTTTATACTTACAGAGATCTTTAGAGATAGGTTATAGGTAGGTATACGCGGACTATTTATATTCGCAAATCGACATGCGACTATTTTGCGTGAATCTATTAGGGCAACTAACACTAATGTATTTAGTCCTTATTTTAAAAACCTTAATATAAGTCAAGTTATAATGTGTAAGTCGGAGATTCGTTGCAGCGAGTACCGATGCCAAAACAGTTTTGTGCCGGAAATTTCTACGTGCTGCAATTTTTTGGCCGACCATAATTAAACAACGGAAATTAATTCTTAACGTAGGTATCATAGGATACGCCTAACCATATTGTGCATGCAAAGTTTAATTTCGTACGATTTCAGTGCGGTTTAAATGATAATAATATTTAAATTTAAAATAGACTAAAATACGTTTGTATGGCGAGTCGACTTAACAGCAGACTTTTCTGCGTCAGTATAGGTATAGCACGAGAATATTACCGCCAATTAATCAATCAGCTTAAATAATACGCGTAGTTTTGAAAATAGGCACAGGGCTTCTTTAGGCTGTTGTTATCTGTTTTTAAGTCTAGCTTTAGCCAGTACAAAATTACGGGAGGCTGAAAATGGCCTGAATGGCTTCGAGAAAGGGATGGTACGGCCGTGCCTTTGTTTTGCTGTACTTGGCGGGGGCACTGCCGTGCCCCCAGACACAGGTATATTATAAGAGAACGAGAAAGCCACAGTTACATAGTATATTTAAATAGATATGATCCTCACGGGATTTAATTTCGATACGAAGCGTGTTACTCCTGACCTCGACTCGGGGACAAAAGTAACAATGGTCATTTCTTTTTCTTCGCTATTTAATTCTTAAGTAGAAAATAAACGAAACATACATGGGTATATTAATTTAATGAAACATATTAGATATCTAAAAATAAGAACAAAAATACTAAGTGTTTCGTTCATCCTCGCTCTCCGCTACAAATACGAGTTTTGAAGATAATCATAATTCAGATAGTCATAATTTTCCCGAGTCGTTTCAGCCGTTTTGCTCTGCGTGATAAGTTTACGAAGTTTAGACCCTGATATAGTAGTACGCAAACGGTCCGATCCAATTAAAACGGAAATATTCAACTAGTTGACAACTGTGTGGCCCAAGCCGATAACTTTCTAGGCTCTCGAGTTTGGTCGTTATATCCCGACGTGCATTTACAGTTGAGTTGATAACTGGTTGGTTCGCAGAGACACGTTGTTATTATAGTAAAGAGAACCTTCAACACTTTCCGTACTAACTTTTTGATGTTGATAAGAGTAACTAGCAGTGGCGTGGCGTCAAATATATCCTTAGTAACGTCGAAACGGATTTAGATTACTTTTTCTTCAGGAGTAAGTGCCGGTGATGTCGTGGTTGAATGCTAGCGAACCTACACCTGCCTACACCTCCACCAAGGCACAGGACGGAAGCATCCCAGGGTTTTAGTGGGTAGGCCAATCCTTTCTGGAGCGGAGAGCCCCACATAACCAATGCGTAACATCTGGCTGTACCCCCGACGGCCTTAGGTTATGGTATGCAACTTCATGGTTTTCTCCGGGTCAAAAAAGGTAAGAAGTGTGCGACTTTGACCTATCCTATAAGAGTACTAGTCGTGCTGCGTGTTCTCTTCTCTCTTCACTTAAGTAGTCGCGAGAAGTTCGTCCAGTTCTAGTATGATGCGTTATAGCTATCTATAAATACTCTACCCATAAATGCGTTTTGATTAAAAGCGTACTAGGTACTTGTTAAGCGTAGGTATAGGTATTGCTGATTGAGCTCAGTTCTCACTTGATGAGCCGTGCGTAGTCGGATGTTTGTGCTTGTATGACGCACTAATATACTTAATTGCGTTCGCCGACGGCTATATCACCATCAATCAGTACTAGCGTTTACCCGCGGCTTCGCCTGCGTTATTACCGTTACTATCCTAAGAGAACTAATTACCGGGATAAAAAGTATCCAGGACTACGTGAATGAGAATAGTACATTGTGTATCAAGGGCGGTAAGTAAGGAATTACAAACGAGTGTTTGTTACAAGGCCGAGGCGAAGCCGAGGGCTTTAATAACACGAGTTTGTAATTCCTTTACCGCCCGTGGCACACACAATGTTTTTCATCACACTTGTGAGGAAATCTGATTAAAATAACCTTACTTAACCTAAATAAAATTGTAAAACTGACAGTGACATTAGTGACATATATCAAGACGACAAGTCACGTTCGAAAACCATAGCGGTAAAGACTTAAAATGGTTGATTTTATATTTGCAAAATACTGAAATACACTATTTAAACATTTAATTAATGTTACAGAAATATGTGTTTACGTGTATTTGCAATAACAGTTCTCTTTAAAGAAATATTTCAGTATTAAAAGTTAAAAAAAGTAAGTTGGCGTGTTCTTTGAACATGACAAATAAGAGTAAAACAGAACCAGCGTTTCAAATTTAAAAAGAAAACCATTACGCCCTAGGGCGTAATAGGGCATTTACGGCCCGCAAAACCTACGTGTAATGACACCATTTTCGAGCAAGTGTGATGAAAATTTTATTTCGATCCATACAGTTGTTACCGCGTTATTTAGTAACAAGCATTCAAACATCTAAACTTCCAAACATCTTCACAAACTTTCACACATATACATTTTATTATTTTTCATCACACTTGCTCGAAAATGGTGTCATTACACGTAGGTTCTGCGGGCCGTAAATGGCCTATTACGCCCTAGGGCGTAATGGTTTTCTTTTTAAATTTGAAACGCTGGTTCTGTTTTACTCTTATTTGTCATGATCAAAGGAAACGCCAACTTACTTTTTTAACTTTTATCACTGAAATATTTATTTAAAGATAACTGTAATTGCAAATACATATAAACACATATTAATTAAATGTTTAAATAATGTATTTCTTTATTTTGAAAAATAAAATCAACTAAAATGGCCGTTACCGCTATGGTTTCCGAACGCGACTTGACAGTCGCATTGTCTATGGACATATGTGACAAATGTCAGTGTCTGTTTTAATTCTTGTCATACTGGGTCGAAAAGTAAGGTTATTTTATTAAGATTTCCTCACAAGTGTGATGAAAAACATTGTGTGTGCCACGGGCGGTAAAGGAATTACAAACTCGTGTTATTAAAGCCCTCGGTTTCACCTCGGGCTTATAACAAACACTCGTTTGTAATTCCTTACTTACCGCCCTAGATACACAATGTACTATTATAAGCGTAGATATATATATGTAATAGGTACTAATGATTTATTTTATTATATGTCATGTACTGTACTTGTATTGCAAGTACTGATAAGTACGTAATAGTTGTATAGTGTGTGCATCTCACCTCTCCCCACTTGATGATCCGAGCGAAGTCCGTCGGGGGCCAGGCCGTGACGTGCGCGCCGCTGGCGCCTGTGCCGTCCCCGACGTGTGTGAACCCACAGACCTGGTCCGCAGGATCCTCCAAACAGGACTCGTACACCAGCGCGTGGACGCGGCACATGTCCCAACACGTGAATTTTGTCGCGTTGAATTTACCTGAACACAGACGTATACGTAAAATCAGAATTGAGAACCCCTGCCCGTAGCACGAACATCTTACATACGAACATTACATGTTAAATAAAAGCTTGTAAAAATGAGCACATATATCAAAAACATAAGAAAATATACAATAAAAATCTCGCTTGCCAAAAACAATTTAAACGATGTATGATTCGCTTAGCTGTTTTATAGAAATATAAAAGGTTTACGATAAAATCTTCAATTCTAACTCACTTTGTTTAGGCTCTATTTTAACCAAAATAAATAAATTGTATCGTCTTTATAATCTACATCACGTTTCAGTGGATTTACATGCATAAGTACCTACCTATTTACTTATCTTTCGTCTACACGCTGTAAGTATAGATTGCGATTGGGGTAACACTTACTAAACCTCATTCTCAATCCATTTTCGGTCTTACAAATGCAGTGACCTTCAGTGTCACCGATCTCACTCATACAATACCTCCTTAAATATTCATGAGCGTCAGACAATAAGGAAATCGCTTAGCACAGTGAGAGCAATCTCATATCTAAATGTTACCTCGATGAAGCAATAGAATCTTACTTATGCTGTAGACGATGACCCGACGACCCTTGCTGTCGCGTACTGGAGACACCATTATGTACCTTTAAATTAGGAAACTGTGTTGAAATTACAATTTGTTTTTAGGTTAATTACTAGTAAGTACACTTAGTCACGTAACGCGTCTGAACTTAACGTCACAAATCGTGACATTAGAAATTCGGCGATATGTAGTTTTTTGCTGATATTTCGCGATGTAACTTCGTAAGAGACCGAGTTACTATGTGAAAATTACATTACATGGATCCTTACGTCATCTGTATAAGTGACATTTTGCGCCACCAAGAAAATGCCACGTCTGGCCAGAGGAAGTCATAAAATTGTGCAAATACAAACGGAGTCACTGTTAACTAATCACCCGTAGACATTAACACGTTGCAATAAAGTTTAGAACCGTTTGCAAATGTACAATTTCCAGTGTCTTTGATGTTACCACGGTCGGTAATAAGGAAAGCTCAACATCGCATGTTTATG
Source organism: Eudemis profundana (assembly GCA_947034925.1). NCBI lineage: Eukaryota > Metazoa > Arthropoda > Insecta > Lepidoptera > Tortricidae > Eudemis > Eudemis profundana. The sequence continues at coordinate 39,313,718 of OX344794.1, forward strand.
GTCGGATACCGGTAATATCGGTATTTTATTAAAAATTACAATTAAAGCAGCTAATTGCAGGTAGGTTTTCTTCTTCTCCTACCGCTTATTCCCGGGTTTTTATACTAATATAATTGTTATAGTAATGAAGTTTGCGGTTAAAAATGTGTGAAAACTGTAGTTTGTAGACAATAATGAAAAACTAACTAGGCAGGTAGGTACTATGGAGCAAAAAAGTAGATTACGATTAGTAACAAAACTTACCCGTTATTTAAAATTTCTTCTACTATCTTATCTTCGCAATCTAGATGTGAGAAACTTTCCGGGTACATCTTGCGTAGGTTTAAATACTTTAGGAGAGTCTGTTGCGCCATAGGAATGCTATATTTTTTCTGTCTAAGAAATCTCAGCAAGAAGGATTCATCTGAAAAGATTACATACAATTGTACATTTAAATTGATGGTGTTATTTTTTATTGAGAAATAATAAACGTAGTTAAAGGAAAAGGATCCCAGTCCCACCCACAACAAGTCATTTTAAATAACACTGAAAAACAAATGTATGACAACTATGTGCTTAAACGCATTTTTTCGTGCTCAAAATAGCAAAATGCTATTTTTTTCATACAGACTTAACTAGTACAGAGAGGACAAGAGATGACGTCACAGGGTGCGTCCGTTTTGTATGGGCCGTTTTTGATTGCAATTTGAGGTTGTCATAGTAATCAAAGTGTAGTAGTTATAGGTATATATTTGTTCCTCATAAATAGTAGAATCGATTTACATTAGAAACTAAATTAGGACACAAGCCTACTAGCGTGCTACAGCAGACTACGATGTTTTCACTGAATGTGTTAACGGTTTCAGTAAGCAAATGAATCTCACCCTCTCGCACATTGGCCACGTCCTTGTTCTGATGGAGCCAGTCCCTCATGATGCGTAGCGCCTGTTCCCTGGTGGCCGGCGTCTCGCGTAGCTCGCGCGCCGCCACGGCCGCCACGGAACGCGACGGGTGCCCGAGCACCTCCTTGTCGCATTTCTCGGTGTTGCAGCCCCAGGTGCTAACCGTCAGTAGCACGCTTGCCGTCGTCATGGTGAGACCTAGATAGACCGATAGCTTAATATTAGGGTTGCCGTCAATTTTTAGGGTTCCGTACCAAAATGGTAAAAAAGGAACCCTTATGGTGCGACTCTGTCTGTCTGTCTGTCTGTCCGTCTGTCACAGCCAGATATCTCAGGAACTACTGCTGCTATCGATTTGAAATTTGGAATAGTGTTAAAAGTAGCTAACCCGAGCTTATTGGACATAAAAAATATCTTGTACCTTTTTTACTTTTTTTTTAAAGGCTCCGTAATGGGACTTTCAAAATTGAAAGTAAGGCTATTATATTGAGCGGGGTATTAAATGAAAGGGCTTAATTAGTAGATTAAAATACCATTTTTATTTTTTTTTCTTAAATGAATATTTTTTGATTTATAAGTGCAAACGTACAGTAGAAATTCTTTTTCTAGAGCGAATTCACTTAGCTTTGTACCTGACGAACAATACTCATTATCTGCATTGTTAACTGTGGCCACAACTTCGACTTCGAAATGTAAGGCATTATAGTGCACATAATTTTTACACTAAATTAGTCTTTAAGTCGAGCAAAATAAGGTTTACTCTTAAACAAAGAGAACACAGATGTTGGTCACTTCGTAAGTGAAAGAGCAGCGAAGTACGTATCGATGCTTAGAAAGACGAACGATGTATCCTCTTTGTTTAAGTGTAAACCTTAATTCGTTTGACTTAAAGACTAAATTAGTGTAAAAGCTATTTGCACTTATAATGCCTTACATTTCGAAGTGGTAGTGGTGGCCACAGTTAACAATGCAGACAATGAGTATTGTTCGTCAGGTACACAACTAAGTGAATTCGCTCTAGAAAAAGAATTTCTACTATACCATTCCCCCCTATTATCTCCGAAGTTACTGATCAGAAAAATGTGTCTTAATTACTAATTATCAATATCAACCTGAATATTACAGGAAAAATAGATCGATCTTCCTAACTTTAATATTTTTTTAGAAATTTACAAAAGCTTAAAATCCTAGCGGAGAGTAGCAAAACTAAGCGATGGCCTGTTTCACGCTAGGGGATTTCCGGGAAAAAACTAGATTGCGCTAAAACACTAAACATTTAACGATGTTATAATTGAATAAAGAATCATAGTACCTATAGTTACAATTAGTTCGTAAACAGCTAATAATAAATAAATTCTAACATTTAAATACTGTGTCACGTTTGCAAAGTTGAATAATTGTAAATAATTATTATAATTCTTTTACCAAGCTTAAACATAGATGGCGTTGTAAATTCGGGGAACAGCTTTTTGTATGGAGAATGACAGTCCTCTTGATTTAATGGTCCTTGCTATTAAATAGAATCATTACCTACTCGTCAGGTTCTAAATATTACAGGAAAAATATAACTGTTTTCCTAAATTGCACTGTTTTTTAGAAATTTGCAAAAATCATAACATATACTTATTTGCTCCTACTAAACTAATCGACATACCTACAGTTTTTCTTGAACTATTCGCGTATCTACTTATGAGTTTGTACGGAACCCTCGGTGCGCGAGTCCGACTCGCACTTGTTTGGAGTAATATAAGTAGTATTTTCCATAAAGGCATAAAAAATATACTGACATTAATACTATGAAAGAAAATATATAGCACTTTGAAGAAAAACCCGTTAAAAACAGTTTAGGTACATTAAATGTATTTCTAGTCAAACGACTACAAATGCTGGTAGGTATTTCATAAAAGTAAAAACTACGATCGTTAAATCTGCGAAACCAAATCCCACATGTAAGGACTACCCGAAATATAATATTGTTAAGTACTATATTGTTAAGTACAAAGCAAGTTCACATTCAAGCGCATGTTGCGCAAGCATCTTTTCAATACGGTCCAAAATTAATTATCGACATGAGGTTTTCACAAGGTACGTAAAGTAGTATATGTAAGTATATTATATAATATTGTATTTGTGTAAGTATATACTGTATGTATGTATATTGTAGGTATATTTGTAAACTTATCTTAAGTTTTCCAATTGACGTTAAAGGCCCTGCACCAAAACAATGTTTCTGTTTAGCCCATTGGTTGACTGGTAGAGAATGCCTTAAGGCATTAAGTCCGCCAATTGTACTATTTGTATTGTGCAATAAAGATTAAATAAATAAATAAATATATATTTCTCCAACAGTGTGTAGTCCACATATCCAAAATATAGTACAATACTTGTTATAAATTATAATACATGCATTCAATCCTATTTTATATAAGTCTCACACCGAATCATGATCCCTAATGATAGTTCATTTGATCCACTTCTTTATACTTTAGTAATGGCATCGTAACTTTGAACTGTTTAAAGATAAGGCAATACATATTCATTTTCGGAAATGCAAGTAGAGAGTGTTTGAGAGAATAAAAAATTGTCATAGGGTTAAACAGGCGCTGACGTATTAATAGCCGATTGCATGTTTTGTGTTTTTTTTGGGATTTTATGTTGTTTCTTTAGATCTTCTAATTCTAAAATTAAACAAATTTCATACAGTCGTTGTTAAGGGGATTCTGTAGGGTTATGATGCTACGCTTTGTCGCGCGATAAATAAATGATAAAGCATTTGTCACGTTCTGACAAATAGTGTGTGAGAGTGACGGATGCTTTATCATTTATTTATCGCGTGACAAAGCATCATAAGCTTACTGAACTCCTTTTTCTTTTGTATGGAGACCCGAATGACTTCATTCATCGCTGCTCAATATTAGGTACAGGGTTCTGCTTCACTTTTATCGAGTTGAAATTTGGATGTTTTCATAATGACTCAGTCGCAGTCTAATTTTTACTACCCTTAAAATGTAACATAGAAGAACCCTGTGTAGATGTATTCCAACTGTGTTCACTAGTTTTTACTAACGACCTACTTTTTTAAAATGCAGGTCTGCAAAACACTAATTGCCCAGGCCGACTATTTAGGCCACTCGACCGATTTTATTTAATACTAGTTTCGAGGTCGTATTGTAAGCAGATTTCAATGTTTCTTACTTTTACTGCATAACAAACGATCTTCGCCTCGGTAGGTACGTTTTGATTGCATTCATCAAACTGTCAATAACGAAGTGTTGTAGGAGGCATGTACTTAATATATGTTAGGAAATTTTATATAATGTGTATTCCAATAACTTATAAAAAACGTTAGTGTTCCTCGATATTAATCGTCGTCTTAAAACCTTGGCATTGTACGATTTATACAAGTTGTACTTGAAGACATATACCTATTTGGGTGGCCAACTAATCATTCTATAAGAAGTTAATACTCCTATACTTAAGTAGGTACACAACGAATACGTTCTTCACGATTGTCATTTGTCATGCCTTCGTGGGAAATTAGAGATCAGCTGAAATATGTTCTGTGTGTGTCAGGGTCACACTCACACCTCACACACTGTATTAGACGATGCGGTTGGAAATGGTCTCAACTCAACACAGCAATCGATTTATCTTTTACTTTTTGAAACATAAAGTGTATAATGTGTCGTCCATTGCAGGCTTAGAGCAACACGGAAATGAGGTGACATGACGCGCTTGTTCGGTAGGTACACAATTTTTTGCCATATTTGGCGAGGGGGGGGGGGGGGAACGAGGTAACGCACACTTACTTACACATGCGTACATGAAAAATCGTTTAACACTACGAAACTAACACGTAACAAATAGAACAACACATTGAACAATTCACATTCACAAGGATAGATACATTTTACAATAAAATAGTGTAATGACGTGTCGCACAAAATTGATAAGTTTTGCAGAACACCATGGCAACATGAGGTTGCTTGCTTGTCAACTAGCAAACGAATTTCAAATAATGTCAAATTAGATTTTTATGTTTTAAAGGAAGTAAATAATGATAATGTGATTCTAAATACCTTCGATGTGAAAGAAAACACCATCTCTTTGTACGTTTGACATGTTAGAGGGTAGTTCTCTGCGACTAAAAAGTCGCACCAATCGCATAATTACCATCGCCACATTATAGATGAGCTCCGTATAAACTATGGAGTCGTTTTTGGTTATCTTGTAGAAGTCGCGTGCCTCTGCTATTTTTATCATAATGATCCTGATTGCTTTTATAAAACCGCCAATAATAGTGGCGATGGTAATGACAAAAAAATCGCGGTATAAAATCGCAGAGAACTACCCTAAGAACTCCTTTTGCAGCGAAATACGGAACAATTCGGCATATTCACGGAGATCTCTTCAGGTGAGTTACTAGATTTAGTCTGACGACTAATCCAATTGCAACTAGTTTTTATAGAACGAAAATGATCACTGGCGCAAATTGCTTGGCAGAGGGGAAATGCTAAGCAAGTCCACTCCCCACGAAGTCCGCGTTGAAGATTGCAGGGCAAAATACCGGTATCTGAAATTATCTCCGTACAAAAATACCGGTATTTTTTCCTTTCTTTTGTTTATTATTTAATTTTTTAATCGAACAATCTAATAATATGCCATTGTCATTTATAAATCCGATTTATTATTAAGTTCATTATCACAGGAAGAAGGTCAATTCGATTGTGGAGTACCTCAAATGATGCTTTCACATTTCTTATAAGTACCTATTTATTGGGAAAAAAATGTTTCTAAAAAACGATTAACGCAACGGTGCACTGTGAAGCCGAAACAAAACGACTACAAAATCGATGGCAAACCTTGAGTCTAACCTACTAGAGTCTGGCTAATGAAAGATGAGACTAAAAAATAGCGGCAAATTTAAAAAAACAACGGGTTGCAACACTGTTTATAGGGTGACAAAAACGGTAATGATACTTGAGCCGATTTTTGAGTTGTTGTCACCTTTTTAATTCTTCCGATTTTAGTGAAAATTAGTAAGTACATAGCTTTTATTAGAGTGTTAGTGTTTATTTATGATATATATTTACTCCCCACATTAGCCACGGAAAGAAAACAAAAACAATTCAGTAAGTATTTTCGGAAACTGTTACTTTCTTATGTTGCATATTGAGTATCAAAATCACCACGGCATACTATCCACAGAAATCTAATGACGTTTGACACATTTGACGTTTGTATAATGTCGCCATTTAAAAAGTTTGGAATAAATGTCAGTCTCATCTTTCATTAGCCAGACTCTATTAATTCGTCTGCGTTGCTCAGTATTGTCCCTAAATTACTTATTTCCGAGATTATACAACACAAAATATACCTACATAAATAAAACCTCGTTACTGCAGAAGACACTGAATCTGAATCAAATGGTTAAAATTTGTACCGTGTGTATTAAATAAAATGAGTTTTTGCAACGCATGGGTTTAATTAATGCTTTGGCTACACTATAACAGAGAATTCACACATGGTTTCCTACGTACTGAATTTTAACATAATTCTGGCCCACAAATTTTGCAACATCAGCTACCTAACTGCAGAAAACATGGCACAACATCCAATCAAAATAACTAAATATATTAATAATGGAAGCTAAACAGGCTAGTTTCCTGTTGACAATCTAACAATTCAACTTAATCTTAATTAACACGATATTAAGTGGTCTATTCGTTATTTTTCTTGGGCTGCTGGGTGACCAAAACGGTAGAACGCTGAGTTGCTTCCGTCTTAGCGTACTCTCCAACATTGCCCACCACTTCCCATGTGGTTTCGGACCAGGAGCTTGGTAGCCCGAAAGCCTCGTTTTGAATCGCGAGGGTCGCGAATCCAGCTAACACAGAGGGGTTACAGCGCTCTAGCTTACTTATTATCAAAGCTGCCTCTCTATATGCCGCCGGATGAATCCTCTCGATCTCGCTTCTGTTAAAGCCGCACAAAATTTGGCGAAGAGCCGTCAAATCGTAGTACGTATAATCCTCCGGCTCCTTCCCGGCGAAGTCTTCACGCACCCGGTCGGCGAGTGCGGAAATTTGGGCTTCGTTTAAGTTGTAGTTCAGACCGAAGCTTTGTATGACTTCAATGTTGCTCAGAGTCATATTGGAGTAGTGTTCCGGGGAGACGGCCACGGAGATCCAGTGGAGCAACATGAGGACGTTATCGGGTACGTTCGCTACGCCTTCGAAGAAATTGATGATCGATGTCCAAATATATGATGCTTCCTCTATCTTCAGCTGCTCTTTGCCGAGATGAGCCATACACTGCACCATGTCCTTCGGTGAAATCATTTGCAGCTCCTGCAGGCTCAGTTTCTTGTCGGCGGGCAAATCCAGTATCTCGTCGCAGGTGAGGGCGCTTATCGATAATGCAATGGATAGCAACGGTATTAAGCATAACCATCTATTAAGCATGTTGCGACTTTAGAATTGTGGCAGTTCGATGCACGGGCCATATATATAATGGCTCTGTTTATTCGACCTGAATAGAATGCTTCGCTCGTCAGCGCTACTAAGTAATTACTTATTTAGGCGATTGGAGTAGCATGCAGCCGTAAACTACACTCGGTTTGGATTTGGTGGTAGAAAATAAAAGTCCGTAAATCAATGTCAGTCAATATTTAACACTGCCAAATACGCGAAACTATGGTTTTGCTCTGTATTTCTGGTGATAGACTGCAAAAAGCTGCATTTCAAAGGTTTATACGCGCGCGCCTGCAGTGAATTTAAAGAGGCCTTGGAAAATTTGAAATGTTGTTTATCAAAACTATGACAAAAGTATTGATCAACCAACTGTGTTTAATGACAAATAAATGAATCGATGAGCGTTGCAAACGTCTAAGGCCCCTGTACATTGCAACTGAGTGTGTTTTTGATGTTGATCTACTTATTACGAAAGTCTTTGATCAACCAGACCTCAAGCTGCTGATTGTATTTTAAATAGTTTTATTTTGATGATTATACAAAATTTTGGCGATGTAACGAGGATGTACTGTTTTACATAGCTTTTTTTTTCTTTCACGTAGCCTTATACCTATGACGGTGCTACTGCTACACAGGATTTGGTCCACGATCGCATCTCGATATACCAGGTGAAATCTATAACGTGATACAAGATAGTAAAACCTCAATCTATTCATGATTTTGAACAACTTTTATTATGGGGTCGAGTTTGTAAATGCAAAAAAACAACTCTCTCATACATTTTGGTCTACCAACTCAAGACATTTTCTATACTTCGTTTTTTAGCACTGGAAAGAACTCCACAGAACGAAACATGAGGTATTTTACTTAACACGTTCGCTGCGATATAAGGCCTAAATACCCGATGCATGTACTCCCGCTCTGTGCGGAGGCGAGAAACGGTGAACTTACCCTGGTGCGGCGGCTGTATAATGAGTATTTCTGTATGTACAAAAGAGACAAGTATAGGTTTGAGTTTAGGACCTTAAGGGCTACTCGATAAAGCATTAAAACTGTGCTAAGGTTTTCCGGCCCGATAACGCACTGACTGATTTTTTTTTCGATTCCTTGCGGGTAATGGGCCGAAAGGCCCATCATCGATTACAAGGTCACTCCACCCCTTCCCGCACTGAATAGGTGATTGCATTGGTTTACTTCCGACTAGTGTTGTGACGTACTTAGCGGGAACCGACGTAGATACGATAGTGCATTAGTCTAGCTCTAGTGTTTGTTTACGTTTTTAGATTGTGGCGACTCTCTTCCAGTAATATTTGATCATAAATATTACAATAATAAACACATTACGTAAGAGAAATTCTTAGAGTTCTAACTGTAAGACAGTCACACAAAAGGATTGTAAGTTGTAAAGTTTAATTTCTTTGGAAATAAGTTTAAATCTGCCGTAGTAAAAGGTCGCCTTTTACTTGACCAAATGTTTAGTCTTTGTTTAGTACTAGGAACGTTTTAGGACCCTTTAAAAGAAACCGACTTTATTGTTTCTTAGCGCAATTGTTCTACCGCTAGTTGTAAAGTAATTGGTTTTTAAATATTTTAGAGATTGTAAATTAAGAAATTGCAGTAAAATAGTACATTACACAACTAGGGTGGTAAAACAAAGAAAGGGCGAGGTCGCAGATGTTTGCGGCCCGAGCTGCAGGCGAGGGACGTAAATATGCAATCGAGGGCTTTCTTTATTACCTCCCGTGTTGTGTACATCATTTTATGTCTACACTTGGCCAGAAAGCGGCTTTTTCTATACGCGCAGCGTGCGGAAAAAGCGACTTTTTAGCCAGGTGTGGCATAATAATATTTTCTGTGTAGAATATGAGAAATAATAGTTACTGTCTGTCATGTCTCTATCATAAAATTTGTCTCTTTTTTTCTTTGATAAATTATATTCAAAATAATATGTCGATAACTTATTTCCCATCACTAATACTTCCTCAATTAAACCTATTATTCAATGCGGTTTCGGGTCACAAGACCTTACATATATTTTTGCATATATCTCTCAAGTGAATAATAGGAACCCGAGGCGAAGCAAATACTATGACCACCAACTCATCTACTATGGATATTGATAGGTAGGTATCCAATTTCTTACGTTTTTGCTTAGTTATAGTCATTTATATCTGTCGATACCTTACCGGGCCAATAAGCCCCATATCGCCGCGGCGGAAAGTTTAAGTACCAGGCCGATCGGCCAGTTAACGCACCGTATAAAAAAATGCCAGTTTTGATCCCGCAGCGAACGTGTTAACAGGTACATTAGCCGTCAGAATTGTGAAATAATTTTATTCGATAGCAAACACTTTATTTTAATAAAAACATTTCACATATTTGACGACAAATATAAATTAGTTAAATTCATTTTCTACTTAAATTATTCAACAAACAAACGACCAAATACAATTTCTTGCTTACATTTGTAATCGTTGGTATAAATGGTGTCAGTACAATAAAACACTCAGAGAAGCAGAGGTTTTAAAAGAGTTGTCAGGTTTTTAAACGTCCTTGTCAGTTACCGTCCCTAAGTCCCTATTAAATAGTTGGTCGTTAAAGGATTAAATAGTCCTACACTAAATCTAAAATACCATGACACAAAAATGGACTGGTATCGAATATCGATGTGGTTCCTTATTATCTATGTAAGAAGTTCCTTTATGTGGCGATAACTTTCTAAGTGCCAAGGTTTGGGACTAAATACCGCTCAAAGTAGAAGTTTTAGGATTTAAAATAACCCATTCGGTGATATAAGCCACATAGGCTGATTTACCCATCCTGCTTTGCTATGGAGATAGTTTAAGACTCAGGGAAAGGCATAGGATAGTTTTTTATCCCGGAAATAACCCGAGAATCAATCATTTCTCTACTAAGGGATTTAAAATTCTAATTCCACGGAGGCGACATTATTTCTCTACTAAGGGATTTAAAATTCTAATAATTCTAATTCCACGGAGGCGACATTATTTCTCTACTAAGGGATATAAAATTCTAATAATTCTAATTCCACGGAGGCGACATTCTAATTACACTACAGAAAATAGTTATTTAACGGTGACTGTACGCCTCAAACGTGGTACAACTCAATTATATATTAATTACAGCGCGTTAATATCGATCGGGCCATCGGGCCCATCAACTGCCTTGTAAATAGATCTTACGGGGGAAAAGGACAAAACATTTGAATGACGCAAGTGTTTTAATGAAACGTAAATAAATTATGTTTGATCTGGATGTTTACTGCGGAGATTATATTCTTATAATTGACACTATCGATTAGTACTACTACATATGAAAGAAACATGATGTTTTAACCTATGTACATTATTCATTATTTTTTATATTATTATTATTATTTTTTATTTTTTCTATGTACTTTGATTTCTTGTATCTATATATGTAACTATCGATTAGTATTAAAACAAGTACCTATTTAATTAATGCATTGTTCACACCTTAATAAGAAAGATGAGGAATTGAGCGAACCGTCATAAATTTAATGTTAGAAGTCGGTCATTTATTTTTAATTTTTTTATCTCACGTGTTTATTAACTTGCGGGACTTGGAAAGGGAATAAAAATAATTTACTGGACTGCAGAAAATTGGTCCATTATAGGTATAAAAATTATTACAAGACGACTGAATAGCGAACTTTAGTACAGAGCAAAGACCGGAGGATTCATTTCTAGAAGAGCATGATGAACGTATAATTTGAGTTCAGATTTCAAGTAACTAACTTCTAATATTCAAAGAGTGTATCTGGATAAGCTTCAACGTAACTAGGATAAATATTTAGGATAGTTATAATAGGCTTTTGTCCTGATTTTTGTTACATAGCTCGTCAGTTGGATTATCAAAAAATATTGGACACGTATTTGGTCTTTTGCGAATTAAACAAAAAATAACGAAGATTCCTGTTAAATTTCCACGTAACGTCGGGTCGTAGCTCAATTTTTACCGCTACCACGGATGAAGTGGGGACTCCAGAAAGGAGATTGACCAACTTTGTATGGGAGTTGGACCAAGTGCTGCCCAGACTAAAGACACAGTGCATTATGCTCCTTAGGCTTACACTAGACTGTATACTAAAGCGCTTTAAGATCTATCCCAGGAGTCATGAAAAAAAAAACTTTTTGATTGGCACTAAAAATTAATTATTTCTTACATTAAAAGTAACAGATTTTACTGTAATCTCGTCGTCTAATCGTCGTCATTGTCATCGATAGGTTATAGGTTAACGCGGGCTTATTTTCCGCAACTCGACGACAAACATGCGCCTATTTTGCGTGATGGGTTGATGGCACTACTCTTGCCAACCCAGCTCTACCAGAAAGCCTAGCAGACCCTTGACGTTGCCGACGACTTCTGGGAGTGACCTCGGTGTTCCGAGGTGGTGTGCCTGGTACTTGTCCACCCCCGGGTATTCGAGAATGACGTGGGCGGCTGTCTCTTCCACCTCCATGCAGGCTCTGCACAGAGGGCTGTCAGTAACAGACCCTAGAGTAAACAAGTGTTTGTTTAGTAGGACTTGTCCAGTGATAGCTCCGGTTAGAAGATGGAGTAGGGCTGTCAGTAACAGACCCTAGAGTAAACAAGTGTTTGTTTAGTAGGACTTGTCCAGTGATAGCTCCGGTTAGAAGATGGAGTTATGGCCTACTACTAGCTGGCGTAGCTTCCGCGACAATCCGGGGTTGATTGCCGGGAGGGCCTCTCTGGTTTGCTTGCAGGTACCCAGGTTAGACCCGCAATGTTGCTGTTCTACCTTCGTACTGACCCCGCAGTCCCTGGAACCGCACGTACACCGAACCCAGCATGAAGCCGAGTCGGCGCTCGTGGTCCACGAGAGCCTGCACCAACGTCGCTGGTGTGCCTGACGCACCTCTTTTAATATTATTTTACCTTTTTATACGTTTTTGTATTTTTATAGACTTTTGTTTTTATATGACATTGTTACTTTTGGCAGTCCATTAAAAGACCATATCCGAACCAGCTCTGTTTAATTCCAAGAGTTACAACTGGTATGCTGACGATAGCAAACATTTCCGCTTCCTGCCATTCTACTCTGTGGAGTAGCCAGCGGTCAATCTCCGCCCACCGGTTCTGGTACCGAAGAGTCCGCGCAACCGGGCGGAAGTCTTCCCAGAGCCCAGGGAACTCGATGTCGCATCGTACTCGTCGTGGCACCTCGCTCTGCCGCTTCACGACGTCGACGACCTTCTCCCCCGTAGAGAGGGTGACGGTCGCCACGCTGCGCTTGAGCCATGTCAAAGTGGCCTGGTCCTCGCACCACAGCCTCAGGACTCCGTTCGTGGTGATCGGCTTACCTCGGAACAGCGGGCCGGACGTCTGGCTGTTGCATGGCTGCGAGGCCTCCTGCATGAGCAGCGCCTACAGCTGTTGCTGGACCTCATCCAACAGCTTCTGTGTGAGGTTCCCCGTAGTCGTTGTCGTGATAGCAACCAACAGTTCTGCCTTAACAGCGTCCGCGTAAGCTGTCCGCGGTGCATCCCCCGTCGACTCGATCCTCTGCCTCTTGGGGTCGCCTCTTGTAGAGATCGGCTCATCCAGGCGGACCCGTTTGGCCGAGGGTCTGGTCTCCGGGTTACTGCTCTTTGCGGTCCTGTCTTCTGCTCCTGTCCCTGAAGGTGTGGCAGGACCCTACTACTGGGAGCCCAGCGGCTGTCTGCACCATCCTGTTGGGAGCAGCTGGCTGTTGCCGAAGCACCGGAGCCGTCGTGTGTTCCTGCGCCTCCCGTCGCTGCCTGGACTTTCTGCGCTGTTTCTTATTTTTGTTTTTCCAGTCCCCGTCATTGGGTCCAGGCTCGTCCCGCTTGGCGGGTCTCACCTTTCGCCTCTTGGGCCCTTCACAGATAGTCCAGCCAGCGTCGAGTTGCGAGGATGTGTCGTCTGTGTCGAGTTCCTCCACAGGCGTCTGCTCCGGAGCAGTGGATTGCTCCACCGCCGAAACGACCTCCTGGGGCTCACCCGGTATGTCTAAAATGGGCTCAGTACGGCCTTTCGCCTGCGCCGAGCTTGTCTTTGTCGTCCACGCGCTAAGTTTCGAAGCCGCCGGTTTCCCAGCCGCTTTTCTGCCTCGCACGAACTGTCTTTTGTGTGAGGGCACTGTGAAAACAGCACCGTCAGCGCCGTGTGTGGTGTTGCCTCCTCGGATCGCTGACGTGACTTCGAAGGCACGTGTGGTCGAGGGCGGCACTGTAGATACAGCACCGTCCTGCGGGTGTGAGTGTTGTGTGGAGGTGGAGGGCACAGCGTCAGCCGCACCGACACTTCGTGTGTGTGTGAAGTGTTTGGGGTGTTGGATCTTGTGGAGTCCATGTTGTGTATGTTGTGTTCTTCATCTCTCGAGCTTCCACCCGCCGTGTAATCGCTCCCAAACAAAAAACTAAAAGTTCAAAGTAAAGCCGAAAGCGCTCGCTCGCTAAAAACCCTTAAAAACAAAAATTCATGTAGTTTTTTTTCTCCTGGACCGATTTTAAAAATATATGTATTTTCTAATAGAGGGTAACGCAAGGAACTCGTTAGAGGTATTTTCATCTCTGGGCAACATTTGGTCCAAACCTGGTCAATCTTTATCTTGGTAATGTTTTGTTTGATAGACAAAAGAAAAAATAAGTATTCAGTATTTTTTTATAGATTATCATGTGACTTATGGACTATAGCTTGGCAACTTCGTTGGTGACACTCTCATGTGTGCTTTTTGTTATGTGCAGCCGTAACCACTTACACAACTTACCGCCAATACGAACGGCTGCCTGCGAAGGCTGCCTCCGTCGGTCGCAGTTCGTGTTGGCGGTAACTTGTGTAAGTAGTTACGGCTGCACATATAATATTATAACAAAAAGCACACATGCGAGTGTCACCAACGAAGTTGCCAAGCTATAATTAAAATTTTGTTTTTTTTTAAACCCAGGATAGCTTATTGTAACTTCTATCATTTTTACATGCAGACAACATGCAGACCAGTTTGTTTATGTCGTAATTGAGCAAATTAATGTAGGTAATCACCATCGTCGGATCGCAAAACAATTGGCTAAAGTACTCAATTATTGTTGAAGTTAATTAAAAATCCTAAACAAACACATAAATCATAAAAAAAGTTACCGGCCAAAATTTTGTTGAGTGACGTAAAAATAATATTAATGAGGCGGTGGCATGAAACCGGACAACAAAATGGTGGTCTTTGTGCTCCCGCGGCAGAGGCACGCGGGCGGTCTTGCTTTGTTTGAATGAAATTCACATATACAGGGTGGACCTTTACTATGGACTTTCCTGGAAATATAATGTCAATGTAAATTTGATATAGAATCAATCTTCAATTCATACCTAGTTAAATCCTCGTAGTAATAAAGAAAAATGTAACTATCAAAATTATATTTATTCATATTTGTACAACTCTACAGCTTCTACGCTATTTTTTACATTTCAAAATGACAGATGAATAGAATAGAATAGAATAGAATAGAATAGAATGATAATTTATTTGCAGAAACACACACAATGGTTATAAAACAGTAAACATGAACAATAGATATTGTGTGTACGCAAAAAGGTGCAAAAGATGACATGTGGGTATTTACAATACTTACATCCCATGTTCGAAGGCACCGCCCCCGTGTTTTACAATACACGCTGCCGCCCCCGTGCCCGAAACACGCAGGAAGGATTGAAACACGCAGTTTTTTTACATGAAAGTTTAACAAGTTGTAACTTGAAAACGATAACAGATATAGAAAATAATGTACAAAGGCTAAACAAGATGTACTGGTTTGATCAAAATTTTATTAGTTTTCAAATGGATTTATTTAGAATATTTCTTATTTTTTCGGTATTTTTTTCTTATTGGCGGAATCAGAAGGAAAAGGGTATCATTTAATCGACCAGCCAAATATTCATATTTTGGTCCGCAGAAATATGTATTTGGTCAGCCAAAATAGCTAGTTGGTAAGCAACTTATGGTTAGCAAACATTTATAAATCAGGCTGCAATTAATGATACACTGAACTGCTCTAAATTATTTTGGTCAGCAAATTAAATATTTGAGCTGCATTAAGCGATCTACGGTTAATCAAATTTTGGTAAGCAATCAGTAGGTAAGCAAAATATTTCATTTTGTTCATCAAAATGAAAGGTGCAATAAAACCTAATTGGCATGCACAAAATGGGCGCAACTATTCTGCCGCAATAACGGAAAAGGGCACATCTAAATAAAATTTTCGAGTTTACAATAAAATAAGCATATTTTATTAGAAAAACTTCTATTTCTAAAATAAAAAATGTCCGAGATATTCGACTTCAAAGTTGACAAATTTTTAAGACGTAAAAATTTCGATGGATGTTTGTGTCATTATAACACCTATTTATTATTGTTTTATCGCATAGAATTCGCTAAAATAAGCATGTTTTATGGAAAAAACTTTTCTCTGAAATCACAAATAACCGAGATATTCGACTTCAAAGTTGAAAAAGTTGACTTTCCGTATCTCCGGCGCTGCGGGAACAGCAGCCCTTCCGCCCTTGCATGACGACGCACGGTCACTTCGCTCGGCTCCGCAGCTTCGGCTTGTTGGTCGCCTTCGGCGACCAGCCTCAGCCGCTCGCCTCACTCGTTCCCGCGCTTCGTCATGGCGGGCGAGGGCTGCTCTCCCTCCGCGCCTCCGGCTCTATAAAAACACTCTAGGGCGCGCAGTGTCGGCACGCGTCCTAACCAGCGAGAGCCCTAGATTCGGACTTTCGTAGGCTTTTTACATTTTATAGTAAGTAGTATCTTCAAAAATAGCAATACGGTAAAAATCACTGATAATTGATAAACACTACTACTTGACACTGACAGCTGACAATCACCGAATGACAAAACAAACACGCCCACGATTGGCTGCTCGCGTCACGTGGTCTGTTTCGCTCTGCCCACAGTACTGCTGATTTTTCAAACTAAACGCAATCCACGCATGTTTTCTCTGCTAACCAATTGTAAAATCTTGCCGGCCACGTAATTATTTTGCAGCTCGACTGTTTATTAGGCAGACAAATGATAAATAAAGCAGATTAATATTGGTTAAAATGTTAACCATTTTTAAATTATTTGCTGAACAAGAGTTGCCGCCCGATTTTTATTTATTGCCAGCCAAATCTTTGTATGCTGCCCAAATGATTTAACTGCTTATTTTTTTTTGCGGATCAATTTTAATAACGGCTGACCAAAAATTTACTTTCCGAAGGACAAGTACTATCGAACTTATATGTCATGTTTCAAATACAGAAAGTGATCAAGGCCGGAGACAAGCGGGACTGAAATTTGTATGAAAATTCCCTGGAACGTTCAGCCTTAAGAAGGCCACATAGTAAAATCATTTATGATAATTTTAAACTCATTCAAGAATTTCGCGCCCCAGGCTTAGGAGGACATATTATGTATAAGCATTTGGATATACGCGAATTCAGTCCCACACACGAATACTCGATGAACTCCAATGTGCGTTAATATGCGAAGGCATGTGTGCATATGGCGGATTGGGATTAGTAATAAATAAATAAATATTAGGGGACAATCTTACACAAATCGAACTAGCCCCATAGTAAGCTCAATAAGGCTTGTCTTATGGATACTAGACAAATATATATTTAATAGATACAAACGAACAGACGATATATTTATTAGTAAAGCAACGCAATAAATGTTTCAATAAGTATAAGTATAGCAAGGCATGCGTAGCAATTGCCTCATCACGCATGACTCTTTGCATTACACATTGTTCCCAAAAACGCCCACAACGAGCAAAGTCATTTGGAAAGTTGGTGGGCGCGTCGTTTTTCGTAAGCAATCCTCGTTTGTAGACAAGACTGAACGCATTGAAGCTAAAACATTATTATGTAACACCGTTTTAGGCAATTTAATTTTATCCTGACCATTTATTATGACATTTATGGAAAGTTATGTGCTGCGTAGGTACCTACATACTACGAAAAAGAGAGACAAGCTAGAATAGGATTCTATACTTATAATTTGCGATATTCGACAACTTGAATAATCTACAGCGCGATTGTGACTGTTTCTGAGTTTAGATGTATGCCACAAATGTTAGTCAAAACTGTCAAATAAAACCAACTAACACAAGTACATCTCTATTAATTTTAGTATATGTCTCTTTATTTTCTATTTTATTTTTATTTTATCTTGTTTTGAAGCCTAGACAGACACCCTTTACATCTATAAATAATGTAGTTTCAAGACTTTAAAGTTTATTCAAATGTAGATTAGTTATTTGTTTGTTGCATTGTATTAATGAAGTTTCATGTAATATTATCGCAATTATTGGAATGCTTATTGTTTTTGAAAAGAAAAATCTGGTGAGTTTCTTCCAGCGCTTCTTCTCACCAGAATGTTATTTGCCGAAGCATCAAAAGAATCAGACACGTGAAAGAGCCCTTGAGGCTTACTTGCATTGATTTCATTTCATTTCATACAGATAATATATTCAACAGTCGGTCAAATTAGGTTAAGGGACAGACAAAGTACACTGATTGCATTTACGGTCGACGTATGCTTAAGCTGAAATTGATTAGGCGATTAATCAAGCGCTGATCAGATTGATATGCTTGAGTGCTATAATTATTACGAATGATTATTAAGGTGATCGAGTCGGTCGGTTCTCCGCACACAATGAGAGTCATCATTCGCTTCACGACATCAATCAGGTTGGAATGTGTTTCGTTTTGTAGCTTAATAACTTTTGTCTGCGCGAAACAACATGAGAAGTCTCAACAACCCATCAGAATGAATGTGCAATCGAACATTTCAAGCCAGCGCTAGGTATCTGCATTTGAAACCAAACGTTTTTTGTTCAATATATATATATTTTAGCTTTTTGAAAGCTCTTTTATCGATTCGTGCAGCCAAAATGTACTTATCAAGATATAAAATAAAACAGTTCAAACATAGGTAATTGGTGCCGCGGAAGCGAGTGCTGACCTTCTTTTTGTTTGTATGGAAAACCGATCGACTCAAATGAACTTATGTGGATTTATTAGTGTTGCTTGGATGCCATAAAATCTGTGTTGAACATGATGATTAGGTAAGGCGGGGGGGTTGTGTGTATAAGGTAAGGTTACGTAATGTAATTTAACAATAAAACTTCTCCAGAGATACGAACATGAAATCGCAATAAGTTATAGGTAGTACATTACATACATACCCAGGCCAGTAAAGTAAGAAATGTCTCAGATCACATGTAATTGAACAAACATCGAACTGAGGGTTTCTTATTTACTGGCAAAGGTTTGTATACTATTTTGCTGAGGGCATTATGGGACTAGGCGTGGACTTGGGTTTCACCTTTAGGTTGTCGATATACCGACGACTCGCAAAAAGCGCTTTGCTTCGTCTTTCCTTATTAGGACAGCTAAGCCTAAGCCCTTCCCCGGAGCCTTCCTTAACCTTTTCTCGGAAAAATATAACATGGTGAGGGAATAAGCACTTTCTTTTCTAGATAAGAACGTCCATCATCGAGTTCACTGTCACTGATGAGATCGAGGTCAAATGCTTTCCTATAACGAATATAAGAAAATCAACGTTTTCTAGCGTCGTAGTGGTTACCCCAGATTAGAACATAAATTTATTTCGAGTAACGATGAAACACAATATACCAAATTTATTGTTAGCGGCGTGGGTCATTAAGTCTTGTGTACACTGTACACATTTAGAGTAAATAATATAGAATAGTCAAGGTTATCCCAATACCAAGTCCTCTAAGACCTCATTGGTTCAGAAATAAAATATACCTACTCTTACAGCGTATAAATCCAATACGGGCGAATATTAAACGGTGGTTGGTATAGGTAGGAACTAAAAAGTATATTTCGACAACTTTTGCTTAAAATTACAATGAAAATATTAACCATACAACAGTACATTGTGCACCGAGGGTAGAAGGGGATTACTAACGAGAGTCTATTAGGAGCCCGACGCCGTAGGCGGAGGGCTTTCAATGACTCGAGTTTGTAATCCTCTTACTGCCCGTGATACACACAATGTTTTTCATCACATTTCCGAGGAAAATTTAAATAAAACAAAAATCAAATTATTTATTGTCAACTTCTTCAATATAGTCCTCCACAGATAATGAGACTGCGTTTAGTTTTCAAACTTTACATGCAATACCGCCAGATTGTAGGTACATATTTTCAAAATAAAATTTTAAACTAAATTAATTTAATTGCATTACAATAATTGCAACAAAATACTAAAATAATAGTGAAATATACCATATAGGTTTTATTTTATATACACTAAAACTGGTTTTGTAGCTATGTTTTGAAGATGGGAAGTAAACCTTGGCTGATTTGAAACCTCCTTAGTCTGAAATGACGTACGACTTTTAAAACTAAACTCATAGATTTTCATACAGTTTTTCCTCCCGTGGGAGTTATAGATATTTTCACACCTCCTATTCAGAAAAAAGTATTTTGATCCCTCATAAGAGGGATCAAAGTGATACTTTTCTGTTCAAGGACAACAGGGTATTTTTAGTTTGAATCCACTTAGAATATGCCATACCATAGATAGTTTTATTATTATATTACACACAGAGGGCGGTATAATAAGGAATGGCCCAGATCACAGGTGTTTGCGGTCCGAGCCGCAGGCGAGAGCCATAAATATAATATGGAAGTAGTATTTTCGTCCCGTGCGTAAAAAATAATAATTGTTGTATAAAATAATAAGAGAGAATAAATTTAACAATTGAACATTTTATTTTATTAAAAATGTGTGATGCTCTTTGACTAACTATATATTTCGTTATTTTGGTAGGTAGCGTTTGTATTTGAATTTTCTTCATAGTCGGTGTGAAAAGCAGTATGTGTCACAAGGTAGCAAAATTATTTACACCACGGGCGTTAACGCTTGAATCCCTCACTACGCTCCGGATTCTACTTTAGAATCCCTCGCTACGCTCGGGATTCAATTGTAGAATCCTTCGCTTCGTTCAGGATTCAATGTACGCCCTCGCCGTAAATATATCATTTTGCTCCCTTGTGACACAATCTACTATTGTAACCCATGGGAGGTAAATCGGCTCGAGTTGGTCTATAAGCGCGCGTGTTATAACGCCCTTTACGAGCAAGTGTGATGGATGAAAAATAATTAAAGCATTCATGAAGGCGTTCATTCGGTAGTTACGACTACCGATATTAACTAAAGGCCTTATCGCACTCGCAATTTTCCGGGCTTAGCGTATAGCGACCTGGTTCGATCCCAGGCGCCCCGGCCCGGCAGGACTTACGAGCATCTTAACGTTCCGCAAATTGAATTTAAAAGGACCCACTCATACTGCCGGCTTTCTAGACTAGACGGAGCCTTAGAGGAGCCGGAGAAACCTTAATAAGTATAGTATGATTGATAACGAGTTTCCGAGATGAAAAATTTAATCAAGAACGTTCTGCTCAAAGCAACGGACTAGATAATCAAACATATTTATAAAGCTATGCATCTACTATGAAAATGGTAAACTATTTTAACTATTCATCATCAGACACGATAACAATTGAAAAGCGTCCGGGAATATTGCCAAAGTTAGATCATTATAAAGTAAAACCGGTGCGTTGGCATTTGCAAGTTACACCTCCCACATATAGGTGTTGCAGTGAGTGAAGTGACAGTATAACCCAGTAGTCTAACTCTGGGCGTTTAGGAGAATTGGGACAGTGTCCAAAATCTATTGGCTTGCTTTATATATTTATTGTGAAGAATAGATAAATATAAGATATCAGTTGCTCGGTTATAGTTATTTTGTTTTGTAAAGCTTGTTTTTTCAGTTTCATGTAAATAGTTAATAGCATTAATATTGACATAATAAATAAATTTACTTGTAGCTAAACATGTTGGATCAAACACATGCCAACAGAAAGTACCATAATTATATGATGATTGCTTGGTTTATGTGACCAAATTATTCTGATGAGATCGTTATAGGTAAAGGAATTGATCGACGTTCATGTCACGCGGCTACCTTTTTTTGGAATTAAACTACTGGGTATAATGTGGTTTTGTGCCAAATATGGTCCGATGTTGGAGTTGGGACTATCGCTTTTTGTCCTCATTTGCGCTATGGGGCAAAAGTTTAGGAAACTATTATGACGAAGTACACATACGTAACATAACCGCCAAAAAATCTGTTTACTATCGATTACGCCATTGCTATATTTGAAGAATTAGACCCGTGTAAACAGTCGGTGAACACACCGTCGGTGCCCGGCGTCTCATATTTGGTCGACATCGACAAACACCACCAGGTACCAACTTGCTTCCGCTACGAGTAACACCGATTTTATTAAGTCTTTTAAGTATAGAATACTTTTATTACCGAGTCTAAATAATCATCTTATAGAATGATTTTATAATTCGAGCTTACAGATCGCGCCATATACCTACTTACTTACTGCCGTTATTGTATATGTAGTCCAGTTTCGGTACCATGCCGCAGGGCCCATTTTTAGATTTATTTTAGTTTTAGTTTATAGTTATATGTCATTTTAATCTAGCTTTAGTTACTTTGTACGTCAATTTTGGTCTGTCCAGTAATAAAAAGTGTATTTCGGACAGAGACGAGTGTTCGATAAGATGTAGGTAATTAAGTTTACGGCAAAACTATAATAGGTATATTAATATACCGTATAGTTTTGCCGTAAACTTATTTGCACGTAATACCAAACGCCATAAATTATGTAGTCAGTCATCACAAGGACTCCAATTTCATTAGGAGATTCGGGAACGTAAAGGTAGGTATCCCTAGATTCTATAGATCACTAATATGGTATAGTGCAGGCGTTCTCAATCAGCCCGCTGCGCACTTACAATTTTATAGTTCGTACCGAATAACAATAGACTCTAGAAGGACACAGAAGCAGGGATTCCAAACATTTTCTGTAAAGTTGTAATACTTGTAATATTTATTTCATTTAAAATTGTAAGACAGTTTGTAAACCATAAAATAAACATTCACTTCTTCTTCGCGATGAAGTGACAATGACAACGCACGCTAGAGCAAACAGTCATGTTGAATTGAACGTCACAAATAACTATTCATCAATTAGGTACTTACTTAGGAATAGCAAACGATAACTGAAAGAGTATACAATTAAACCAGTATATGAATTAGACAACTATTTGATAATGACAGCACTGATCATCGAGCACAACTGTCTCATATCTTGAATGTTGCTTATCTCTGGCTCTTTGGGTATTTTATAAGGATACTTTTTTATTTTGAGCCAACCAAAAAGTATGGACATCATCAATATTCAATTTTTGACCAACTTCCTTACAAATGTCATTTATTGAATATCAACCAAAACCGGCACAAAAAAGAACCTCTTTTTTCTTCTGTCTATTCCTATACGGAACAGACTGTAGTACTTCGTGATGACGGCGCCCTACGCTAGTTCGCTCAAAATAGGTATTGTTGCTTTATAGGTAACCCGCAAATATTTGTGGTTTTAGATAATGATCGACGATCGCGGCGCACAGTTTGGGAAAACCTGGTTTATGCAAAAAATAATTACTAAATACTCTATTCCTCTAGCAATAAGGTCGTGTGTGATATTTATGCGTATCATCATATTATTGCCCGTGACTGTAGGTACCTATTATCGCATTTGGTTACAAAATTTCACGAGAGTCGGTTAAGAAATGCGCCCTATAGAGGAGAACAGCCCAACAAGTGTACAGACAGACATACGAAAACATTTTTACCGAAGGTGAAACGGAGACGCTTCGCTCGTCCTTCACGCTCGCTCAGTCAATAATTGAATTCAGTATTAATCAATCCACTCTAACTAGGTATAATACTTTCAACGGCTAGAACATAAAATGAATGCATCTAGGCCAAGTAAAGCTAGTAGCTAGATAAATTGGAACAAAGCCTTTAGATTCTATGGATTCTAAATGCGTTTAGGTACCTACGCCGTCTTTATTCTCAATAGCGTTACGTACTAATGTACCTAAATGTTTAAAGAAAAGTGTAGCATTGAAGTTATGTTCCTAAGCTTAGAGTTAAAAGTACTTAGTTAAGAAAGTCAATGTCAATACGGCTGTTGTGCCTAGCGTGGTTTAACACTAGATATACTATAATACTGTATTTTCAAATGAATACAATTACTAGAGACCGGATTTGAAGTAGCGTACTTTGTCCCGGTTGCAGTGGAAACGGGTCGACCCTGGTGCTCCAAGGCAAAGGCGTTAATTAGAAACTTACCTAGGGCAGCGGTTGAGAGACAGAGGTTGTGATCCCAGGTCAGGCTCGTACCTGGTTCAAAGAATTTCATTGGCGATACAACGGGGAAATGCCGCCAGTATATTTGGAGCTTTTGCGACAGGTACTAGTCTGACAGGGGACTGTTTGTTAATTGTTTTTATTATAGTTTAGATGGGTTTGACAAAGCTTGTTGCGGTTTAATACGGTTTTGTTTTGGGTCTATATTAAAACGCATACAGCAAATCATCCTATTTTGACAATGCATACCGTTGTTACCCATAATTGTATATTCGCATAATATTAAAATGTATATTTTATTTTGCATACCATTAATACGCATAACAATAACTAAGTATAACATTCTTTTTTATATATATTAAAAAGTATATTTTAAAACGCCTAACCGGACATTGGAATTTCCTTTTCTGTTGGGGTTGCAGTTCAAACCTAACCTAACCTACATTTCTGGTAGCAGCTCGTTTTTGGTGGGATTGCAGTTTAAATCTAACCTAACCTACATTTTTGGTAGCAGTTCGTTTCTGTTGGGGTCGCAGTTCAAACCTAACTGAACCTACTTTTCTGGAAGCGATTCGTTTCTGTAAGGGTCGCACTTCTAACCTAACCTAACCTACTTTTCTGGTAGCAGTTCGGTTCAACCAGCATTTACTACAAAGTAGAAAGAAAAACCCAAAAGGTTGGGATTCTGTGAACAACGGGTATAAACCTGGAATTATTCTTCAAGAACGCTCATTTATACCGAATGCATAATTTTATGCGTTCGGTATACCTAACAATATTATGCGAATTTCAGGTATGCCAAATCAGTCGGTATGCCAATTAAATTGTGTGCGTTTTTATTATTATGCCATTTAAGCGGTATGCTCAATCATCGTATGCCTAGACTGTTATGCGTTTTCATAATAGGATTTTTAAATTATGCCTAATAAGGGACACCCTTTTGTTATCTTTTGACGAAGCATGTTGCGGATATTTTTGTGTTAGTTTTATGTTTTAAATACAAGGAAATTTTTATGGATACTCATTTTGTATTTCTGAGGAAACCTGCGTTGTAGATATAGCAAATAGGTGTTTTAGTTTTTAGACTTTTTTTGATAAAATATTTTTTTTTTAAAGATTACAGTGTACCTAAACTTCATGTTTTGTAACATCAAAGCCCTAGGTACCCTACCCCTACCCTTTAATAAAATACTAGTCTGACTACGCTGCGTCTGCAGAGGTCGAAAAAATTTTTTATTAAAAAATATATTATGGCAACATGGCGAAACCGCAGCCAGCGGATTATGTAATCTTAATACCTACTTGCCAATAATTCTTCAGTTTATTATAATAATTATGTGTACCTACCTACATACCTACTGAAATAAATATTGGTGTCAGTCTTGCACAAATCGATCTACTTCCAATCAAATTAGACGTTTCTTCCAGGGTTTTAGATAATTTCTACGTATTGAAGTATTATACAGAATGACCGGTAATTCGACCTATTCCTTGAAAGAGGTTATTATAGAGCTTATTTGCAATGTTTTTAGATCAGTCAACCAGGGGTCAAAACTCATTGTTTTCAAGTTGAGTTTTGTATCTTTTTTGAAAACCCGGCTTTCGAACTAAAACTGGTAATTGTGAAATAACTACTAAATTGAGGATAAAAAACGCTTTTATCTAACAGCCATTAAACCACTGATTAAGGAAAATAAAGGAAACATGCCAAAATTTTACAAATAAAAGGAAATAAAGTGTCAAGTTTTTGCGTTTTATTCCAAATTTTGTAACACTTCGAGGTATAACTTAAAAAAAAGTTATGACACTTCGTGTAAAAATTGCAGAAATTAGTTCCTCAATTCATAAGCTATCTAAAAAGGTACAATTGTTGACATTTTTTGCATTTTTTTAAATAGTAATAATACTAACCGAGCAGGAAGGGGATTTCAGCTTACCTAACTCTTAACTAGTTTTAGGTAAAAAGGCGGTTTTCAAAAAAAATATTAAAAACTCAAAGACCGTCAAAACCAATGAGTTTTGACCTCTGGTTGATTGGACTTAATTCATTGGAAATGAGCTATAGAATAACCCCTTTCAAGGAATAGGTCGAATTACCAGTCACCCTGTATTTATATACGTATACAAGTATACATGCAATGCATTGCTTAGTTTGGTAAGTAAGTAAGGGACTAGATCGATTTGTGCAAGCTGTCCTGAATATTTATTTGTGAAGGTATTACATATTATATACTTATTAAACGGAATGATATTTGCCAACCATCAAGACTAATTAATCCTTTTACTTGTGATGTTGCCATATGTTTTTTTTAAATAAAACCTATTTCGGCCTATGCAGACTTAGCGTAGAGTATAGAGCTATACTGTGGGGTTAACCCCCTCGTATACACGCGGTTTAGCAGCACGACCGTGGCCTCATGGGGCTGACAGTGGCATTACTCGTACATCTCTGCGTGACGCAATACGCGTCTACCTAACCTGTCTTTTTGCAGTGGACGGTCGATGTGCTCTGTTTGTGTTTTCTCTTACCTACATCAGAGTTAATGAATGGTTTTGCCGACGAACTTGTATGCGGTAGCTGTACGGATCGGTCACCTGCAATGCAATATTTGCTCCGCATTTGTAATAATGTCAGGCGTGCCATAGGTGAGAGTTATAGCCGTTTTAACCGACTTCCAAAAGAATGACATTTCTTAATTCGTCTGAAACTACTCGTCGAAAACGAGTCGGCCTATTTGGAAATTTCTTGTTTGATTGAAAGGATATGACTCCAAGGTGGTTCTATTGCTACCAAATAAGGATCTGATGATAGAATATTTGAGAAATCGAGGGAACTTTTCAAATATTATAGGCATACATATAGAGGTTAGGGTATTTTTCATGGTGACTCATACATATCTTATTGAATAGGTTCAGTTCAAGTTGCTTCTTTTATTATATTTTTGTTATTGAGGTACTATACAGAACTTTCGGCACGCTCTGTAAGGGGAAATTTCGGCCCCAGACCTTTTTTTACATTTTAACTCCAAACTGACTGATGTGTTTCTGCCTTTGACTACTGATGTACCGGCATAGTTTCCAAAATTACGAACGATTCGACATGGAAAGATTTCGGTGATTTCTCAAAACCCTCTTTTGTTTGTATGAGGAACCGACCTACTCAAATCATGTGCCATTAAACACGCAGATCATAGGATTTCTTTAATAGGGGAAAATACCTGCACGTGTTCTTATTGTCTTAGCAATTAAAATGGTATTGCATTGTTACCGGTAACTAATAAAGTTAACTAGGTAACGATTGAGGGAGCGGTAAGGAGTTCATTACAGGCGTTTTTCCAGCGTTTTTTTATTTCATTATTGTCCCTTGATGTTTACCGCGATGGACTAAAGAGTGACGACAAATTTTGATTAAATCATATGCAGCATCGATACCGTCTATTGTTTATAATAAGGTCAACTGTGATCACCACCGCTTGCTGCTATATTTGCTAGAACACAAATGAAAAAAACCGCCGCGGGCGGAACGGTCTGAAATCGACACTAAGGCGAGAGGGTGTGTGGAGGGGATGCTTCACACGTACTCTATAATATACTGCGAAAATTGTTGTTTTATTAGTGCACAAGGATTCAATAAGGCGCTCGACAGCGACAATTTCGGCCGCTTTGGCATGGTTCCGAAGATATCGGATGAGCTTAGATTTCAGCGCTAGATTTACAGTAGGTAGGTGCCCAGGGCGGCAAAGTTTTAGAGGTGGCAAAAATCGGTGAGGTAGAAAAAAAAATCCCCCGTGCTATCGAAAATGGCGCGGCATTTTTTAAAGTGCCCAGGGGTGGCGCTCAGGTTAAATTGCCAATGGGCATCAAAATATAGGTAGGTAATACAAAGCTTAATTGCTTAACGTGACGGAAACATGCGTGGGTTAACACGAGATTAGCGTAGTATCTTCAAATTTCCTTAATACTTCAGGACATTCATATGTAGGTATACATCGGATATTCTCATAATTATGTACACCAACTTTATATAGACCATTAGTAGTAGTAGTATTTTAGTATCTAGTCCATTATTTTAAACGACTACTGTGCCTACAATTTGGTTGTAAATTAAAATACCGCACCTATAATGTGACATTATTAATGTCCCTGTTTAACCTGATGGTTGACTGGTAGAGAATGCCTTACGGCATTAAGTTCGCCATTGGTATTTTCTTGTACCTATTGTGCAATAAATTTTAACTTCGTTTGTATAAAGTCGAGCTTCGAAAACTAAGAATAAAACCTCGTACCTACTCGAGCATTTCTAAGACAGTACAAAAGATAGACAGTACTAACTTTGTACATTAAATTGCTATTTTGTTAACAATATTATATTTTTCATTCTTATTTATTATGGGTTGATGTCTCATTGATTCTTTTGGGGTAAAATATTCTCGATATAATATTAATTATGGGAAAAAATTGTCAATAGTTTTGTTTATCATTAACCCTCTACTACATGATATAGTAAAACAATAGAAAAACATTTTTTACGAAAATTTGTGTTCATTTTGTGCATAAGTTCGAAAAGTATAAGAAATTTCTTTTTTATACGTGTATTTTTCAAAATTCATACATGTATGACTTCGTATGCATTTAGATATAGGCAGGAATTTGCTAATTTCCTTTGTGTTTTATGTTAGAATTATTATTAGCATAGGTACCTACGCCTCTGTCTTTGAACATACATATGTCAAATTTATATAGATCCTCGGAAAATTGAAATTCTACAGCTAAAAACTTCGTAAAAAATTGCAACCATTCTATTACCAAGCATTAGAAGCTCTTAATGCATACGAAGCCAAATATAGATGTCATGGAAATGGCAATGGCACCAATTGTATACGAAGCCATATGATTAGGCTTCTTCAAAAAATGTATCAAACTACGGAATAGGGCTTATCTTTTTTGCAAAATTTGATAACTAAGTATAGTCTTAATTAGGTTTATGACTAGTATATAACATACGGATGAAAATATTTTTTCACCTTTATGAACCTGAATTTACCACTGAAACGAAATGAGTTTTACCAAATTCATTAGTCGGACATACCTAATCATTCGCGGATAATATTGCGAAATGATCATGATCAAATAGTGATACGTAGGTATTTAAATAAAATATATGCCGTTTTATTTTCAAATAAATAAAAATATATGAACATCATGAACATTAGACGCCACTTTTGGCTTCGTATGCGGTAAAGGGTTAAAAAAGTAAGTAAGTTAAGTTAATATGTTCATACAAATGTTTGTACAAACTTTTCTAGAAAATGATCACATTTAAACAAATCTGTGGTTTTCAGAGCCTTCGGACGCCAAAAGTCGTCATAATAAAAAAAGTATATTAGGTACCTTGAGTCTGTTGGCGCGTAGCTTAGATCCGCACTCAACAGCGTGCGGTGTGCCGGTCGAAGCGCAAACGCACAATGTCGCTAAAAAACTCCGTCGCCTCCTATATTATGCAATTGGTTATGACAGTACAGTCAGCCACACAAAATATGCGCATATTTTAAATTATCTCAATGGGATAAGGTGCATAACTGTGTACATTGACAACTGTAATGTACCTACACCATGGACAGGATTATTGCCAACTCTTGCTCGCATTACTTATTAGGCTTACCACTGTTATAAATTGTACTTTCAAATTACTACTTGAATATCGCATGGTCATTAAACCAGCGCAATGCGACATTTTTATGAATATATGTAGGTATGTCGTACATGAGGTGCAAGTCAAGTTCCTTCACGCGTGCTCGGGCTTTACCAATCCATCGTGTCCGTCAAGATAGCGTACACCGTAAAGATATTCAGAATCTGATGTAGCCAATAAATAGTACCCAAATAGTACCGACGAAATACCTAGGTGAAAAAAATAGTACCCTTAAACTTTCCGAAATATAAGGCCTGTTCACGGTGTACGCTACCGCGCCGTCAAGCTGGCGTACACCGCTTGTATCTCTGGAACGGCTTTGTTTTCGGGAATGTTTTATATGTCAAAAAATAGTACCCAAATAGTACCCTAGGGCCCTAAAATTTCACTTCTCTAGCTATCGTAGAAGCCGAGATATTCCATGACTTAACGGTGTACAAAATTTCGCAGCGTCAAGCTGGCGTACCCGGGAATTTCATATAGAAAGGCTTAAAATTCCGAAATGAGGTATATGCCAATAAATAGTACTATAAATAGTACCCCTTTTTCATTAATAATAATATACATAAAAAAATATAGAAAACTGAAAAAAATCAAGACAAACTTCTACATACAAATGCATCTTAGTACAGTCATCGTAAAATTTTAGGGCCCTAGGGTACTATTTGGGTACTATTTTTTGACATATAAAACGTTCCCGAAAACAAAGCCGTTCCAGAGATACAAGCGGTGTACGCCAGCTTGACGGCCCGGTAGCGTACACCGTGAACAGGCCTTATATTTCGGAAAGTTTAAGGGTACTATTTTTTTCACCTAGGTATTTCGTCGGTACTATTTATTGGCTACATCAGATTCTGAATATCTTTACGGTGTACGCTATCTTGACGGACACAATCTATCTTGATCACGTTTTGATCCGCATGGAAGGGTAGGTACTGCTTGGGCCGGCGCACCCTGGAAACAACAACAAACGATGGCCATTGCTTGTTGGTGGCTAATACCTGACAAACCGCTTGCAGTTTTCCCGAGGATCCAGGGATGGTGGTAGACGGGCCTCAGTCGGTGTACGGGAAGGGGTGGGGGGACATGGATCTGGAATCCACGGAAAAGGGCAAGCACTCGGCCGGCGGCAATGGGTCGGAATCGTCTTGTGTAGATTTTTCCACCCGATCGCTATTTCTCGGCCAGCGAGGGTGGGTGGTTGAGTAACCTGGGTGTTGCCAATTGCTCCCGATGTCTTGTGTAATGGGTACCCCTCTCGTCTAGACCACGGCATTGGCAGTTAATGGGCAGCATCTGGGGTGGGCAAGGGTTAGAACTGTTGACGCGTTGCGCTGACTTTGCTAGCGCTTGCCTTTACTTTCGAATGGTCAGGGATGCGGTAGGCAGAGGGCCTATGATCCGGTCCCGAAGGCTAACCCTTCCACCCTTGATGGTCTCTCAGCGTGTCCTCTGCTATAGCAGAGTTCACTGCTGATAAGGGATGGGGGTGGTAGGGGTGGTTTGGTTGAAGGAACGTTTTCCCGGATACTATTCCCACTAGACGTGGTCATGGGGTAGGGGCGTATTGTCCTCCCGGGGCGGTGAGGGAGGGACCTGGACACCGTGTGTCTGGTGCCGGTTCTTGCTTCCCCGGGGGACGACCGTTGGTCGGGGGGAGCTAGTGAGGGAAGACACACTGGTTATGCTACAGTGTGCCTTTTTCGGAGATGGTTCGCCCGAGGGCGGAGGTGCCGGTGGTGTCACGGTCGAAGTGCTCGCACGATCCCATGGCATCACCACTAAGGCACAGCACGGAAGCATCCCAGAGTTTTAGTGGGTAGGCCAATCCCTTTTGGAGCGGAAAGCCCCACATAACCAATGCGTAACATCTGGCTGTACCCCCGACGGCCTTAGGTTACGTAGTGGTATGCAGTTTCAGGCATTTCTTCGGCTCAAAAAAAGGTATGTCGTACCTACCTACATTCTAGATGATTTATCGAGTCATTTGGTTCTCAATACAAACGAATTGGGGGTTAATACCTAAGTCAAAACAGACCAAGAGTTTACAAACGACGGTCCTCCTTCTTTTCGTCCTCCTTCTTTTCATTTAAATTGGTGTACATGTTGTAAACTGAATTATTTAGTCATTAGGAAGTATGTCGATTAATTGTGAGAATTGTAAAAGGAATGAAGTAGCATATGTAGTGAACATAACATTTCCAACATATAATTTCATTTTATATTATAATCGTCACATAATTACATTAAATACTTACCTAAACAACAAAAAATGTCTCGGATAGCAGGTATTTGTCGCCCGAGTCGAAGGCAAGGGCGATAAATATGCGATCTGAGGGTATCTTTATTTCCTTCCGTGGTAAGTACAAAATTTGACAGGCCAGGAAGTGGGATTTTCCGCACTTTATGGCCAGTTGTGACGTAAAAATTTGAATTTATTCATTCAATCATAAAAAGTTTGTACATAATAACGACTCGATTTTCGTCTTCGTTCTCCTTTTGTCACCGCAAGTCCGTACGCTAGACATGACTTAGGGAAGTACAATTTGTCGATAAATTAATATCGTTGGGAAGTCCCTAGGATTTTTTATTTGTGCCACTTAAAGTTCTATGTCTGATTACGTCACAAGATTTTCCTAAATATCCTTATTTTTTACATATGCTGTCATGTTTGGATAGAGCCCTTCTCCCCCATTCGCGAGTCATTACGGCGACTAATTAATTCTATGTTGGATGAGAGCTGTTAAATCAAACCAGCAGTTCAAAATCAAACCAAACATTTCATATAACGTATGAATTTATTACATTATTCGGTATTTATAAAATTTTATTCATTACCACGCCACAAAATATTCAATAAAAACAATGATTAGGGAATATGTAACTTATTGTACTTCATAGAACTTGATTGAAATAGACTTCAATAAGATTTAAAGGGATCCTTTCACACAATTTGACTTATCTCCCAATCTTTAGGCTCCAGCTCGCGGCGAAGTCTAGCGGTGAACAAAATGTGGAGGGGATCTGCGCAGTACTGGCGTCCCTACGATCCCTTATATTTTGCTACTGCGCATTCAAGGTCACCCCTAGATTTAAATGCCGCGTGCTGTAATATCTTCTCAAACACAACTTCTTTTGTTCATGTGCAAATAGTCCAGTAGGTATATATTTTTGGATAGGTAACTATTGCTGATATCTCTTCATTTTTCTTTCCATTTTCTTCCTTTTCTTATCATCTTGTTCTGTGTCTTGTGGGGCTTCTTGGAAGAACCAGGGTCCAAGGATGTTGGTCCAGAGCAGCCAGAACGCCCGCAGCGGTAACAGCACTAACAGCAGCCAGAAGTAGTTGGATACGACGGCTAGTACGTGTGTGATGGACGTTAGAATTACGATGTCTTTGACGTGCCTGAAACAATCGAATGGAGTAAAAATCTGATTTGTCACGAGATGTCGCTAGCTACTGTAGCGCCCATAATATTAGTAGTATTACATCGGAGCATTCATTAGGTACGATAGTTGGAGAGCGTTAAATAAAATGAATAGACTAAACGAGTAGTATGCCATTCAACATTATGCCAAACATTCTCGGCCAACAAAATTTTAGGACAATCAACATTATGCCATACGACAGGCACCCGGCTCAATGGTTCCAGGTAAAAATAATGTTCGATTTGACAGATCAAACCAAGAATAAAGGTTGAGTAAATAAAGACCCTCCAATGCCCTCCAAGTACCAATACATTTTAACCTCTATTTGTTCGCAACTTCTTCACAGATTTTGCTCATTGTTGAACCTAAACCTCCTATTAACCATAATTAATTATCCTCTACCAAATTTCAAGAAAATCGGATGAATGGTACTCGAGTTATCGTCGGACAAATAAACAAAAAATAACGACGCACGCCTTGTCAACTTGTTTCACACGCGCAGTCACAAAGTTTTTGTTCAGCCTATAGGTTTTTTTTAGGGACGTGTACGATACCGATACCGATACCGATATATCGGTATCGCCGATATTATACAACCGATATTTGAAGAGCGCGAAAAGAATTTTTGTATGAAAAAAAATTTGCAAAAAGTAATTTCAATTTCTGACTTAATTTATGTATTAGTCTATTACCTTGTGCAATGATAAATATGAAAAAAAAATTGAATTTTGAGTTGACAATTTATTTATTTTTTATTTTACACTTTCAAGATTGACGCTCTAGTAAATATAGCCAGTAGTCATTGCCATTAGTTATAATAAGGACATACAAATATCTGAAGTTCATACTTCGTTATTTAGCTAAGATATCGGTATCGGTATCGCCGATATTAACTACAATATATCGGTATCGGTATCGTATCGGCAAAACTGTGTATCGTTACATCCCTAGTTTTTTTTATAACCTGACTTGACCTACAAGTCCTACTTACTCACTTTTTGGTAGGAATTGGACCAAGTGGGGGTGGTCGTTACCAACCTGCAAGCAGGTACGCTAGCCGCGGCCACTTTTCGCTGATTGCTCAAAGTGAGCAATGGACCAGCCCAAACAGTTCAACCAATCTTTATGTAGAGTGTGTGATCGAGCTACTAGGATAACCTATGCTGGATATAAGCAAGCACTTTATGAGCATGAGAAGTGGTAGTTTTATTGCAAGTAAATGAGGTACTAACTCTCCCATTCCACCTTCCATATTCAAGTCGAGGCCTGGATCAATGAGCTGACTGTTGTCCGAGTACGACGGCCGACTGATATACGTCATCATCCGGTAGCACGCGATGTATATCACGACGACGAATACATTCAGGAACTGAAACAGAAACCACATATTATAATTAGAGTTACACCGTTCAGAGTGTAATATTATTTATTAACAAGTATAAAACCCTGACATGTCAATGCAAATCGTTATACGCCTTAGAATTACGATCCCTATGACAGTCCTTTTTTCATGGATGACAACCGGGACTTACCCCCCTCTTCCAACTACGCCACTGAAGAAAAGATCTCTTCCAGACAACTTAGGGTTGCGGAGATCACGCAAGAAGCAAGAAAAAAGTAGGTACATACGAAGCCACTGTTTACTGACCACCCATAGACTTTAATATGTTGCAATAAAGTTGACATTCGTTTACAAATGTACAGTTAACCGTGTGTTGAATTGGACACAGTGCAGAACAATCAATATTTTTGTAAAATTCATAGTCACTTTGACGTACAATGGTTCAATTCCACAAATAAAGAATGGTGCTGTTACACACATTTTCCTTCTCTGTCTACAAATAAACTACAAGGTGCTGCAGTATTGACTGTTTCTTGTTATTAACGGGTTGGATGCATATGCTTCAGTGCTGACCCAAAGTATGTCCTCACTTGTGGTTCAAAGAGTATGATATTTTATCAATTAGTTAAATGAGATGAAAGATAGAAGCACACTTGATACAAATAGTGTGGCAAATTTGATTATTTCAAAAATTATTGTTATCACACAGCCAAAGTACTGCAAAAGCTGGCTAAACTAATAGTTTGTCTTTCCCAACTATAATAAACCAAATGATTAATGATATATTGCAGCCACTTTCAGTGTAAATGGAACTTACATCAGAACCTCCAATACATTTCAAAGGTGCAATGTAAGTACTGATTGTTCAAAACACAAATGTTTTCATACAACACATTTTAACTGCAAATTTTTTAAAATCATTGTCGGAAAACAATAATGTTATGACTTACTACGAAAGTCCTTGCGGTTACAATAATAGTGCTTTCGAACAGTGATATATGAATGATATTTAAGAAGATAATGCAAACAAAGGATAGTGTCAGTTCAAAAAAGTTATGGTTGGGTAAAATAGAAGTAATGGTAGTATTCATAAAAATAGCTGACATCTTTTATACCCCTTTATAGAGAGGACACCTACAAAGATGACCATAGCTTAGCAATGGATACCCCTATTGTTGCACAGTAAGTACTACAGAATATTTGGATACACCCACAATCACAGCTTAATTTAATGCGCACAGTGAATATATGAACTCACAATGATCCACCCGGTGAGATCCTCATAGTAGAAGATGCCGGTCACAGTGCCATAGAACAAACTGGCAGCTAATGCCATATTACGGTAGAAATGTACTGTAGCTGTATTTTCGGTGAGAATTTGCTTAGCACCTTTTGTTGGCGCCTTTTTCGGTTGCTGAAATTTAAAAAAAAAGGTAAGAAAGTGAACAGGTACCACAGGGTTAAAATAAAACCAAATTCAGGGGATATCATTTGATGAGATATAGGTTATTTTTCTGCACACAGTACAAAATAAACTTTGCTATTAAGAGGTTGTCAAACGACGTGTGTGTGATGTATTTTAAACACAACGCATACATTTTGGTAGGCTATCAATGCTATAAGTTAATGTCGACATTTATTCATGCATTTCACTAGTTTATAAGGTAGTATTCATTCAATAAACTTAAGAAATACGATACTTACTGGAGGCATTTTGATTTCCTTTAATCTATTAAATAAAACACTGGTATCTTAACTGTAGAAAGGGCGTCTTTTAACAAGGTTCTTTTTTTTTAATGGTTTATATTAATTTGCTATTCAACATAATAAAATGTAGTATTTTTTCTTTCTTAAAACACACGATTTACTCGCACAACTATAATATAATGTGTAAATCTTTTTTCCTATTGGTTAAATTCTATTCTGCTCTCGCTCTCGAATAGACAAACTGTCATGTCATTACACCGTGGAAGTTCGTTCGGAAATAATAATAGTTATGTGGTGGGATTGAGTTTCACCTAATAAAATATTCTTTTCAGTCACTTATTACTCGTTTATTTACCTCAAAAAAGTAGTATGATTTTCTAGTACTAAGTATATAATAACAAACCCGAATCCATTTTTCGGGTGATTTGTGTCGGACTACCTCGGTTAGATTTCGTTCAAAGAATGTGCCTAGCTGATTGGCTGAAATAACGCACAACACACTGTCAATATGAGAATTGCGTACCTGACCAATCCTAGTCTTACGATACATTATTTCTTTTTTGACATTGATTTTTAAACAGTTCTGTTAGTTAACGTTCTACAAAATGCCTGTGAGCTGTGAGTTGAGTTGAAGAGACAGCTATTTCACTTATTGATTTTGAATAATACGTCTGACTAAAGGGAAAATTAAGTCAAATTCCAATTATAATTACCGCAATTCCACCTCAGGCTATGAATTTGTGACATTATCATTTGTCTCTAAAATGTGAAACTACGTTGCACTGTAGTTCTAGCCTAGTTCTGACCTTAACATTAAGTTTCTATTTTCTTTTTATGAAGTCATTAATCTCTAAAAGAGCTTGTGGTTATGATAAGAGCAGGAAAAGTTCTTGGTAACGGAGTAATTTAGATACCTACATTTTTTATATAGGTAAGTAAAATTGTTGCTTTATTATTATAAAGTTGGTTTACAAGTTATGTTTAGGCCCCCTAACCTGTTTATTAAAAATGTTTACAAAAATGTCAAGTGAAATAATATTTGAATAGCACTACCGTTATTTTTGATAGCTTTCGATTTATCTGGATACAAATATAGTTAATAATATTCAATTAAAGAATTATTTGTAATTTTGAGATACTTTAGTTGTATGCAATGCAAACAAATATACAACTGAACTTGTAACTTGTAGATCTAGTGGATATAGGAAAAGTGTCAGAAACTTAGAAACTTTGAAATGTTTTCAATTGAGATTATGACAAAAAATCTGATAATATTGATTAGCTCATTGAATTACCTTGATGAGTTAGTTTTCTACGAGGTGCTGATGAAGTTTTTATCACTATCATAACACATGCATAAAAGAGGGTGCATTTAAATTGTACATATTTGCACACTTGTACGCAAGCTAGATACTTGAAACATGACATAATGCATTGTAACATCCCTATACTGTGTCGATTGACATAAATAATTTCTGATTTCTAATGATGCATAACACTATCATTATACATAGTATGTTAATATCTTGAAGGCCATTTTAAGCTAATATGGTCATTCACATAATAACTACTATTAACAACGGGATATTTACCATGTATGTTTGGTTTTTGTGAGTTCCCGATATGCATGGTACACATACGCATGGTGGTGGTATACATGGTAAATATCCCGTTGTTAATAGTAGTTATTATCTTAAAAGCCATTTTTCGAAATAAATCTTTTGCCTTTGGTATGACTACTGCATTGCGAATAAAACGAATGTGCATGCAATTACTATTTCTGCTTAACTATGATGTATAATATTATACCAGGTGTGATTGATTACAGGTGATTATCCCGTGAATATAAAATATATCAAAAAATCTTTAATTAATATTGAAAGTATGTAACACAATGAGTAAAATCACATCAATAACGTTTTTAAAATACTGTTCAAGATAAACTAATCAAAATTAGCTCCAGTTTGCCCATTATATTTTAACACTATGCTAGGTACTGATATCATATCCAATAGGAATTTTGTTAGTATTACCTATTAAGCATGTCCACACATTACTAAGTTGAAAGAAAAAAAAAATCATTTACACATGGAAATCAATAGAAAATCTCCAACAGTTTGCATGCAAGATGGTTATTTTTTGAGATAACTATCTTCCTCCATTTTATAACCAACTTAAAAAAGGAATGGGTTGTCAATTCTCCGTTCATTGGTTTTTTTTATGTTTGTTCCCCAACTAGTAGAAGACAACTTTACCAATTTGGAAAATAGTTTTTTTTTGTTTTAACTCATTACATCCAAGATCAGATCGGATGATGGGATCTTGGAAACATTGAGGGAACTTGTTAAATATTGTAGGCGCACCTTTAGTAATTTGTTTTTTTTAGTTATCTCTTGCATTTATTGATTGAATAAAAGTTAGAAGCAGGTTACTTTAAATTTTACGTGAAATATTTGCTTATTATCTTCTAGCTGCAGAGTAAGCGAAATCATAACACATAAGTAAGTAATTAATGCATGAGCAGATTGCTTTTTTTATGTAGGTAAGTTCATGTAAACAACAGAAACTATAAAATCTCTAATCATGATAGGGATTCTGATGCTGATCCAAAAATCTTGTTCAGATGTAAAACAATAGTGTACATATTTGCCTGATTTTTTTTTTTAAATATAGTATAAATATAGTGCATTCTAACTATACTTCTGGTAAAGATTTTAAAATGAAAAGTTCATACTGTACATCAATGTACATCTGTAAGAAATTAAGTATATTTATATACACTATGTATGCATATATGTATGTTCATAGTCACATTATGACTAAACTACTTAGTGGTATTTAATTATTTTTTATAGAATACGTCTTACTGGGAGCATCATCTAAGGAGCTAGTGCTAAGAATAAAATAATTGATTAATGATGATGCAAACTGAATAACATAGGTTGTATTTACATTTCCATATTAGAAAATAGTAAATTATCATAAATTAGACAGTAGTTGTTTTGAATTTTAAATGCTATGTAAGACAGGGTTGATTATTTAAGTAGATATAAAAAAGTATTGTATTTGCAAAGCAATTCAATTGACTTTTATTGAACGCAGCAGCGCAATTGTGTCTATTTTTCATCATTTATCCTCGTTATCGGGTAGGTACTCTACACGCAACCAAACTGGGATATTGGCTAAGCTTGTTGGTATCATTTTTATTTCCTTTCAAAAAAAGGTCATTTTCATTTAAGTTTGTGGTAAAGAATCTCTTACGTCAACTATTTGTACTTTCTTGCAATATGAATAAAATAAATATTCCTTTGTTTTAAATAAGTACATATTTTAACATAAACATTAACATACTAGGTACTGACAAAACATGTTATACCAGTAATGAACAATACAAGGTTTAATATTTTTAGGTCCGGGACGATGATACGCGAGATGTTCGTCAGCTCGGACGAAGAAGACATCGAGAGCCAATGCGACATAGACCCGGAGCGCGCCGGCCTCACCCGGCCCAACCGTGACATGCACAACAGGTGTTGTGGCGGCAAGGCCTGGTGTATTAAGGTTTGATAACTTAGTCAGGTTCAGATCGATCAGTTGTTCGTTAGCTCCGACGAAGAAGACTGAGAATCAATGCGACATAGACCCGGAGCGCGCCGGCCTCACCCGGCCCAACCGTGACATGCACAACAGGTGTTGTGGGGGCAAGGCCTGGTGTATTAAGGTTTGTTAACTTAGTCAGGTTCAGATCGATCAGTTGTTCGTTAGCTCCGACGAAGAAGACTGAGAATCAATGCGACATAGACCCGGAGCGCGCCGGCCTCACCCGGCCCAACCGTGACATGAACAACAGGTGTTGTGGGGGCAAGGCCTGGTGTATTAAGGTTTGTTAACTTAGTCAGGTTCAGGTCGACCAGTTGCTCGTCAGCTCGGTCAAGGACATTAAGAACCAGTGCGACAGAAACCCGTGATTTGTACAAATTAGACAATGACAATAGATATTACGGGAACAAGATCCCGTGTATAAAGTTTGTTAACTTGGTCAAGTTTATAACCGCTAATTGCTCTTCAGCTCGCATGATGATATCGAGAGCCGGTGCGATATGGCACGAGCCTGTCAAAATCCAATGGTAAAAAATGTTGCTAGGGTTTGAGTTGAACTAAATTCAAAACTCAGGTTATACACATATCAATAATTTTCTAAAATGCGCTCAAAATCCGTAGACAATGAGCAACATCACAACATTAAATTTAAAAAAGTTAAGAGTTTCAAATTTGGATCTCCTTTTAAAACCAATATGGAAGACGTTTGAAATTTGACTGTCATAACGGTATAATAGGTCTATGATATCGTTATGACATTATACAACTGATACCATAGAGAAGAAACTTTATTGGCGTAAGGCTGCTGTCATTTGCCTTCGGCTTCTGAGTCTATTTAAGAGTACTTATAATATAATGAGTGTAGATAAAATAATGTCGACAACTGTCCATAGTTATGCCTCAAAACACTCGTGTGATCTTATTGTACACAGTGTATTAATGCCCCTCATGATGTATTAGTTGTATAAACTACTATTGCTATTTTTTTATTCCAGGACATATGCGGCATAATATGCGCGGTGCTGACGTGGATGTTGATTCTCTACGCCGAGTTCGTGGTGATGATGGTGATGTTGCTCCCGGGGGTGTCAATGTACCCGCTTTACAGCTACGTCAACATATTCGTTTTCCAAACTCTGGCTTTCTTGGCGTTCGCTTCACACCTCCGGACTATGTTCACAGACCCAGTAAGTGTTTTTATGTCGTAAACAGTATTTTTCGGCCGTTAAGACTAGAGAAAATCCGACTTACTAGCCAGGGGAATACATAAAATTATGAATACACCACGGTTAGTTATCATTGAAGTGTTGAATCGATTCCAACAAATTTTCAACAAATTTTGGTACAGTGACAACTGAAATCTCCGGATGGTTGTAGGATCCTTTTAATTCAACTATGGCGAAACCGAAATGAAGCTTAAGAGCTTATGACTCTTTCATCTACTTGGACAGAGT
The DNA here is from genome assembly GCA_947034925.1 of Eudemis profundana. Classification (NCBI taxonomy): domain Eukaryota; kingdom Metazoa; phylum Arthropoda; class Insecta; order Lepidoptera; family Tortricidae; genus Eudemis; species Eudemis profundana. Next base: position 39,354,624 of record OX344794.1, read on the forward strand.
CGCGGGCATCTTCTAGTCAAGTTCTAGTTAGTCAATCATTCTGTCGTCTTCGATGGCACAATAGGCTATTTTCCAACTTTTTTCTATGGTGTGTTATAGAAAAACCTTTCAATAATGGAAATATTAGTGAAAAAACTACTTCAATGTCACAAAAATTCACCGAGATAGAACAATGTTAAAATCACATTTTTAGAATATCCCAAAAAACGCTCCATACTAAATCATAGTAGCGGAGTGACGTCACTCCGCTCTTAGTTTGTATGGGGAAATCAAGAATTTGTCCTGCAGCTATGCTAAAATTAGCGTTTATTCTAATGATTTCATAACAAAGTTACCATCAATTTTATGAGCCATTCAATGCTTATAACGGTTTTTAACATTTTCATACTTTTAAAATGGACTTTCCCACTTAACTTTGAAGGCTTATAAAACAGGTTACACTTTAGGTATGTATCGAACTGAAAACTTCAACATATTTCCTTATTTTAACATCATTTTATATAATTTCAACAAAATTCGAATGCAGTAAAATAGCCTATTGGTAGTGCGCCTGTTTTGCTCGGGAGAGCCGTTGGAGATGCAGGTTCGAATCCTGCCCGAGCCATATAATTTCGCAATTTACGCTCTCAATAATAGGTACTATCGATTAATTTCTAAACTAATTAATTTATTGGACTGTAATCATGTGTTACATAACATATGGTCTTATAAGTAGTATTATTACAACTTGCGTTCACATGAACCCTATTGGGGTATATAGCAATACGACAACTTAATAAATAAAATAAAAACAGAACTTAAAACTGAGTTTTTCATGCAACATACTTATTTTCTAGATACTGAAAACTTTTTACACTACCAATAAAATTTCATGATCATAATAATTATACTCTATTAAATCTTTCGATTAGATATTGTTAAATTAAGTTATTATAAAGTCAAATTTGAGTGAAAAAGGAACTAAAAGACAATTTAACGTTCCAGGGCGCGGTACCCAAAGGCAACGCGACCAAAAAAATAATCAAACAAATGAGTTTCCGAGAGGGCCAGGTGATATTCAAGTGTACGAAGTGCTGTAGTATCAAACCGGAGCGAGCTCACCACTGCTCGGTGTGCCAGCGATGCATCCGGAAGATGGACCACCACTGCCCCTGGGTCAACAACTGCGTGGGCGAGAACAACCAGAAGTACTTCGTGCTGTTCACGGTGGGTACGATCGTGTGATTACAGAACAGGGCTCGTCCGGAAATCATGTGATCGTCTTTGGGGGGCTCCGAGAAGACACCACGTGTAACACGTGGTTACCATCACTATATATCACCAAGGGGGAGGAGTGAGTCAAAAATAGGCCAACTTTGATCTCATGATTTCTGGACGAGCCCAACTATTGTGTAACATTAAATTTTGGATAAATTAGCCAATTTCTAATTCCTGATGATGACACATCGAGGCAGAATTATGCCAAAAGTGCGGCGTGACTTCGCCTCCTCCGTTTTTTAAGGTTCCGTGCCTACTCAAAATTCGCTGCTGGGCTGCATCTCCTGAAGCTTAATAAGCAGTTGCAATTCTCGCTGTGTAGGTACCTATGTATTAGCGCAATACCAACAAATAATCAAAATAAATTTAAATTAAAGAGGGTAGTTAATAGGTACCCGGAACGTTTGTGTGAATTCGATTCACACATAACCGGTTTTTTAGCCGACTACATAGTACAATCAAAAACTCAGATGTTGCACCTTGATGCCCGATCTTACAATTAGATTACTATTATGAGCGTGTGACGACGCTCATAATAGTGTAGTCCGTACAAACTCTTAAGAACAAATGCTGTCAAACGAACGCAAGCCAAAAACTAGGTTATGCTCTGATTATAAGGTAGTTTTTGGCTTGCGTTCGTTTGACAGCATTTGTTCTTAAGAGTTTGTACGGACTATACCTATAATCTATGCATCGGGCATTTGATTATTTCCTCACAAAATCATATGCAAAGCTTCAAATAAACAGTAGTTTTCAATAGTAGGATAAGTTTACCGTACCTAGATTCAGACATACGGTAAGCAGACTTTAAACTTCCTGTATTTAATACTGGCAGGTACAGGTAATTTATATACATATTACAATGTTGTAAATGTTTTCGTATTTACAGGGACACAATAGCACGTAACGGGCTGTATTTATTTTGTATCGATACATTGTACGATTGTACCGATGTAGTCGCCCTGTATTAGTTTAAGCAGATTGGAGGTAATAGCGATGTTGCATCGTATCTGCATCGTCCCGGTAGCTATATGCCGATAATAGCGATTGCGTGGGCACGGTACCATCGAAGACACTGTTAATTGTACATTTGTAAACTGATATAAACTTTATTGCAACGTGTGAAAGCCCATTTGTGGTCGCTCGTTAGCGATAAGACCGCCTATTGTTTGCCACTGTTTTTATATAAGCTTGCATTGTAATTTTTCTTTTGGCGTGCAATAAAGTATGATTGTATTGTATTGTGGTCAGTTAAAGGGGCTTCGATTGTACTCGGCCAGTGGCAGCAACGCGATTGCGTTTTACGGTTAAAGAAACTTTATTCTCATAAGAATTACAGAATTCACTTATATGAGAATATTTTATAGACTAACTTAAGATTTAAGATTACAACATATAAATTTGTTATGTAAATTAATAGTTTTGCTACTGAATATAACGACTACACCGCCATTGCTATTAAAAGTAGCACTGAGCGGTTGTCTTAAGGAAGGTGTTGCTACAACTAAATCACATTCTGCCATATATTTTTAACCGGCTACTAAAAGAAGGACGGTCCGCAATTCGTCTGATTGATTTTTTTCTATGTTTACGCGCTTACTCGAAGATGGCTAGACCGAAATGGAAAATTATTTTTTAATAAACTTGCTCAAAAGTGGTACTTTTCGTAACTGTAAATCGTGCGCAAAGTTGTATTTTGCGCACTAGTGCTTTTTACTTTTCAGCTGATTTTTGAACACTTACTAACACACACTTTTTTTACTTCCATTAGTTGTAAGAATCTATAGTTTAATTTTTTCACTCGGGCCCAAGGTGTATATAGTTGTCTCTTGTGACACAATGTTATCTTTCCACAGTTCTACATAGCGGCAATATCGATCCACTCGTTAGCACTGTCCCTGTACCAGTTCGTGACATGCATACGGCACGAGTGGCGCGACTGCAGCACCTACTCGCCGCCCGCCACGGTGGTGCTGCTACTGTTCCTGATAGCAGAGGCTCTGCTCTTCGCCATATTCACTGTGGTCATGCTCGGCACGCAGTTACACGCCATTTGGAACGATGAGACCGTAAGTGATTGCCACTATAGGTAAAATGTTATTTAGTTCCTTAAGTTTGTACGGTACGAGGGGCGCGACTGCAGCACCTACTCGCCGCCCGCCACGGTGGTGCTGCTACTGTTCCTGATAGCAGAGGCTCTGCTCTTCGCCATATTCACTGTGGTCATGCTCGGCACGCAGTTACACGCCATTTGGAACGATGAGACCGTAAGTGATTGCCACTATAGGTAAAATGTTATTTAGTTCCTTAAGTTTGTACGGTACGAGGGGCGCGACTGCAGCACCTACTCGCCGCCCGCCACGGTGGTGCTGCTACTGTTCCTGATAGCAGAGGCTCTGCTCTTCGCCATATTCACTGTGGTCATGCTCGGCACGCAGTTACACGCCATTTGGAACGATGAGACCGTAAGTGATTGCCACTATAGGTAAAATGTTATTTAGTTCCTTAAGTTTGTACGGTACGAGGGGCGCGACTGCAGCACCTACTCTCCGCCCGCCACGGTGGTGCTGCTACTGTTCCTGATAGCTGAGGCTCTGCTCTTCGCCATATTCACTGTGGTCATGCGGCACTTATGTGATAGCTGCAACAATAGTACATTATGATACGAGTGGGCTATGTTGGTCATTACAGTCGAGGCTGTGTTGCACAGCCCGAGCTGTCAGGCGAGGGCTATTATAGCCGAGACTGTATTGAACAATGCCCACGAATGTCATACGACTTTTTTCAACACACTTGCGAATAAAAAAAAATCCAGAAAAAAAATGCCCCGAATGTGTATGCATTCTGAAAACCCTTTCAGGACGTAGGCATACACATTCGAAACTTTTGTCCAGCCGTCTTCTAGTTGTCACTTGGAGGGTCTCAAAAACATTTGATTAATGTGTAATTGTGTAACGTTGTTCCGGCAGGGTATCGAGCAACTAAAGAAAGAGCAGGCGCGGTGGGTCCGCAAGTCGCGGTGGAAGAACATCCAGCAAGTTTTCGGCCGGTTCTCGATATTTTGGTTCTCGCCCTTCACCCAGCCATCGATCAAGACGAAACTAGACAGCTACCTCTACAGCGTCTAACAGGTTCATACATGTTTTATATCACCGGGTACATCTTTAGCACTTGTATATTTTTGCTAACCTATAACAGGCCTTTGTGAACGTTCGAATAGATCTAAATATTGTGCATTCGAAGCGTGTTGTATGTGTTTGAAATCAATAATTTGCAAATGTAATCGATGCATCTCGTAATAAGCAATATTTTACCATGGTTTATGTGTAATAATTCGGCTAAGCGTATTTTTTTTATTTGTAAAAAATATGGCCGATGGAGAGTACGGGAGTAATGTCAATTGAAGAATATCTGCATGGGAAAAGTATTTCAGACTCGTATATTTTATGTAATCACTATAGAATTTAATATATCAAACTCTGATAAAAAGGACCCTGAGTCCATGGTCATAATATACTTGTACATCAAATGTCAAAGAAATCTGTCCAGCAGTTCTAAGCGAATGCGGCTGTTTTGTTTCTGACACAGAGTTTATAGTCATTACCGTTCAAGCCAAAACATCTTTGCAAGGAAGTGAGTTGAATTTTCAAAGAAACGAAGCCGGTATCGAAGATTTCACCTATGGTTCTTGTCAGTCGTCATTTTCTTGCACCGATATTTGTAACGGTAATAACGTTTTAATAAGCGGCAAAAACGCTCGAAAATTCACCTGTCTGTGAAGTTCTTTTGCCGTGTGAAACGGAGGACGTAAAGTGCCTGTAATGTAGTGTTATAATAGTACATTACGTACCAATAGAGGTAAAACAAAGAATGTCTCCGATCGCAGGTATTTGACAAACAAACTTTTACGTCTCCCCCGGGCCAGGAAGTGGGATTTTCCGAATTGTTACTTTATGGCCAGGTGTGACATAAAAGATATAACAGAGCCGATGTCTCCCATGTAGACGTCAGCTGTACTATTCACACAGAAGCTCTGTCGGCCATATCTATTTATGTACAAACAGCAACACAGTTAACTATACACTTCAAAATGGGAAATACTGCAAGAAAGAGAATCACACTTGAAGGCGTCGTGTTATGCATGTGTGCGTGTGTTTATGAGTATAAATTGGCTATTATTCAAAAGAGTTTTGAAACAATAATTTTTCTTTTATGGCTGATCCAACGTCATTATTGACATTAATGCCATATTATTGAATTCGTGGAAAATAATGAATGAATATAGTACATTACATAACTAGGGTGGTAATACAAAGAAAGGCTGAGATCGCAGAAGTTTGCGGCTCGAGCTGCAAGCGAGGGACGTAAATATGCGGTCGAGGGCTTTCTTTATTACCTCCCGTGTTGTGTACGTCATTTTATGTCTACACTTGGCCAGATAGCGGCTTTTTCCGTACGCGCAGCGTGCGGAAAAAGTCACTTTATGGCCAGGTGTGGCATAATAGTACTTTTTAATACACTTGCTCAAAAAGTGGTACTTTTTGTAGCTGTATATCGTGCGCAAAGTTCGATTTTGCGAACTAGTGCTTTTTATTTCCCATTTTTTTTAATTTACTGTTGTTCAAATACATACATCCAACTAATGGTCAAATACGTTCTTTGTTTTTATTACGTCAGTGGACATTGAATGAAAGTATACATTTGATACGTTTAAAATATTAAATCCACATATATAACGTTTGATTGTTTTTATTATAAACAATTAAACTGTTATCTAATATTAAAATAGTTTAAAAAGTATGCTTCTTGAGTATTACCAATGAGTAGTTTAGTCAGCGGTCTCGCATAATACTAGTATTATGCGAGACCCAAAAAATAAAAATTGTCACAGATAAGATAATATGGTGCAGGCTGTTGAAAAATGACATACTTTCCGCACTTGTATCAAAAAGTACTATTTTGATACAAGTGCGGAAAGTATGTCATTTTTCACGAGTCCCGAGGTGTCTTGGCCCGAGCCGTAAGGCGAGGGACAAGACTCGGGACGAGTGGAAATGACACTTCCGCACGTGTATCAAACGACGTTTTTTAATACATTTGCGAAAAATTACAACGAAAATGAAATGATTGAATGATTAAGAGACAAATTTGTTTATTTTTTGGCCTCATAAAAATGGAGCACTCAATTGGAACACTTATTAAGAGTCACGTTGAGTATCCTGACCACATTGTAGATGCCTGATATTTCTTAGATAATTCAAGAAAGTAGGCCATAAGTACATTTTCTGAGAATGACGCCGTTCGATTTTCTCGTTTCCAGTCAATGAATTGCTCATAGACGGCCAGATATTCCTCCTTCGACTTCTCTGGTAAAATAATGAATAGTAGTTGCCGTTGACACCTTTGCTAGTATATCTCGTGGTGTTGAATTTATTTCAAAATCGTCTGAATCGCTCATTTTTCACAAAAGTGTTATCAAACTAATGCGTGATAATTAATAATTACAAAATTACAATCATGAATGAAAATGGCGGGAATAAAACAAAATGTGTTACTTTTAATTGCGAACTTTTTCCAACGTGGCAGCGTTTGTCACCATTCAGCCAAATAAAAATAAACTATTTTGGGAACAGACAAACGTTCTAAGATAATTTAACTGCATTTAAAAATGGAAAAAAAGCAATAAATATTTAAATACTTAATAGCTCATTAATTTCCAAGTAAAATGTAATCTTTAGTGCCGGAAAGCTAGTTGTCATTTATAAAACTCGAACAGCCTGCACCATATTATCTTATCTGTGACAATTTTTATTTTTTGGGTCTCGCATAATACTAGTATTATGCGAGACCGCTGACTAAACTACTCATTGGTAATACTCAAGAAGCATACTTTTTAAACTATTTTAATATTAGATAACAGTTTAATTGTTTATAATAAAAACAATCAAACGTTATATATGTGGATTTAATATTTTAAACGTATCAAATGTATACTTTCATTCAATGTCCACTGACGTAATAAAAACAAAGAACGTATTTGACCATTAGTTGGATGTATGTATTTGAACAACAGTAAATTAAAAAAAATGGGAAATAAAAAGCACTAGTTCGCAAAATCGAACTTTGCGCACGATATACAGCTACAAAAAGTACCACTTTTTGAGCAAGTGTATTAAAAATAAATATAAATTACATTATATTGGTGCATCATATCAAAAATATGAAGCACCAATAAAAGCATTAGCAATATAATTAGTTTATTTCATCCCAACGTTCGTCTGAAAGCTAAATCATAATTTTGACAAATTCACCTGTCTTGTTGAAATAAAACCTTTATTTACAGTATGGAAAAAAAAACTTTGCCCAAACAACTACAATGACAAAGCTCAAAGGCACATTACACATACGCAAACGTTATTTGATTTGAAGTTGACATAATACAAATATATATATCTCTTTCAATCGTTATAATTTTCTCTCTGCTCTGTCTTTAATGGGCAGTTAAGTGTGTTGCTGTTTGTACAGTTATACAGCGTATCAAACAATTGAATGACTGAAGCGTGAGATAATTAGGGAACCAAATGTATGCATTTATTATAGTTAGTCCAGCGGGCTGGCACAACTGGCCGCGACTTCGCTTGTCGTGCCACAGAGCATGACCTGTCACTTTAGGGTCATTCTCAAAAAATGATGTCCGTAGTAAGGGCTTTATAAAACAACCTCTTAATCTTGTTCTTTTGTGTAACGAAATTTACCATAAAATTTATACGGATAAATTTCGTTACACAAAAGAACAAGATTAAGAGGTTGTTTTATAAAGCTCTAACTAACATCATTTATTGAGAATTACCTTTTTCCGCTATTTAATGAAAAGAGAAGGGTAGTATTTGTAGCGCGACAAAGAGTCGCGTGCCACTTTTGTGCTAGTGGTATGTAGTGCAATCGTTAGTTGTCACCTCATGATACAGATGCAACGCGGGTAGCTACCGCGAGTTGTGTGATATTTTGTATGAAACCAGTGTTCTGCGGCAGAACTGCGAAGTATATGGGTTTAAATAAATATGGGCACCGAAGGTGAACTACCTTAAGAGCGCTTCACATGTAGGCAGTGCCGGATTAGCCATATAGGAATAGTAGCAAATGCTACGGGTCCGCGCCCACTCGCAAAAGGGAACCCCCCCCCCCCCCGCTCGTTATGTAATTCGTCACGTATAAAATTACCGGTCAATCGGTATTTAAGCATATCGTCGGAGATAGTGCAATACCGCGTAGGTAGCATATGTAGATAAGGTTCAGTTTCAAGCAAAATTTGTTAGAAGTTGAAACCTTATCTACATATGCCCCTTACGCGGTATTGCACTATCCCCAAGCGAGCGCCTCTTTGAAAAAATGCTACAGGCCCCGCGCTGTCTTAATCCGGCACTGCATGTAGGTGTTTCAGTCGCGCGACTACAGCGTTGCAGTAGTACGGCTGAGTATCCATACATACGCACGCGTGGGAGCTTCGCTCCCCCGTGCACAAATGTACAATACTGTTGGAGGGCCCATTCAGGTGTCCTACAGTCTAACAAGGTTAGAAAAAAAAAAACATACATATTTTAGTGGCACGGCTGCGGAGCGATAGCCGCGAGGCTTTCGCGCGACGGAAGCGCTACTGCACCGCTGCGAGCTACTGGTGTATATGTCGCCGCCAACTAGCTTAATTACCTATTTGGTTAGCTGCCTAGCCTTTTCATTAAACACACTCCTTATTTTAGGTTAGGTTCGTTAGCTTGTGTCCCTCAGGGCAAAAATAGAAGGCCCGCGCAGCGGGGCTTCGTCGACCTGCTGGCGGGTCATAGTTTAGTGAAAATGCTTGGCAGTTAATCAAATGGCTGACATATACGCGCGTTTGCTCAGCCGACGACGTTAGCCCAGTGTTCCACGCACGTCAGTCGTCGATGAAGCCGCTGTAATATGAAGACATCTGTTGTGGCGCTATTGCGGCTAAAACACCTATATGTACATTTGTTTGCACTCTGCATGATAGGATTGATAGGCCAGTTGAGAAGAGTTTATATACTTTATTTATTACTAAACGATACGTTAGACCTTGGACTAGGTATGTCACGTCACTTATCGATAGGACAGGTTTTTCGTGTATTTATGAATGGTTTGATTTTACTATTCAAATCTCAATCGGATTATAGAAACCACTAAAATGCAAATTATATTTTATTGGAACACGGGGTTCTTCGACAGACAACGGTTTCAGTTCACATAGTGTTTTTGGAAATGATTGATACGTGATAACACCTACGTTTTTAGAGTTTCGTTTCTCAATAATAGCGAATCAGAATCTAGATATGAGACACTTTGACGTCAGAACATATGGTCATATGATTGCACATTGGAGGTCGGTACGTCAACAGACCTTTTCATCGGAACAAAAATATCATAAATTTACATATATTATGTACGGCAATGTACGCGCGTTCTCATTGCCTGTTACATGCTGAGTCGCGTATATTGCAGCCTTCTTATGCTATCCATACGTATGATGAATAGATATCGGTCTGACGATACAATATCTCTTCATATGAATCAATGCTTACGATATTTGCATTGGACGCAAAATGATTTTCATTCCAGTTAGCAGAGAGTCACTTCCAAACACGTTAGTAAAGAAATATGTTGTGATACGACCACAACTTTCGAAAAATAGCACCTACCAGTGTCATTTTAGGGCATGTGCACACGGCATAGTTTAAACGCGCGTCGACGGCGCGTTTAAAAGACGCCGTGCGCACAGGCCCTAAATGCCGCTGGAAAGCACGCACAAAAACGTTTTCAATACAGCACTGCGGCTACCCAGCCGAATTTCGCATGCCTGCTAGGTAGGTGACAGACGTGACAGACTTAGGTTGTCAAGTAAATGCAGTGTGACTTTCGTTCACCAGGTATGCGAAGGCTTAAGGCTTACCTTATATTGCGCCAATACAGTACTAAATTAAGCCGCCGTGACGCCCTAGGTTCAGTTTAAATTACCCTCTCAACACCGATCAAGTTTTATAAGGCACTCTTAATGTTTACATTTTGATCTGATGAAAAGGTCGACTACTGATCCGACGGGGAGTGAATGAACGCGTTAAATATATGTATATATGTATTTTTTTAACGTGGTAATTATTTTTTCAAACCACAGTATTTGGTTCATTCGTCGTGTCGTTCACGAAATGATTGTCGATCCTGTTATCCTGGTGGTACAAATAAAGTAAGGCGTAGATGTTAGCCTATCAGTAACAGCTGGTGTGGTTTGAGGCTGTTGTTGGAGCCAGTTCTACAAGGAGTTTTGTTCAGTGTTAGATAATAACATTCACTGGCAATATGCAGTCTATCCATCTTATCCGTCATTTAGTAAACAATTTTCTAACCCTGTAAAGCATCTTGTTTTGCTTAAAAAACGTAGTTACTTGTATAAAGCAGTCCTGGGGATGATAACACAGCAAAGTTTTGTCTTGAGTGTTTTATTCATAAGGAAATAGCTGTTTTCGACGCACGAGTTGCATTTTAAGGGTAGAACATTTTCTTACTAAATAAGTAAAGGATGGACCGACATTAGTTCAAAACACCATTCGCGTATTTAGCTAAGCTATGCATCAGTTATACATCTTTTATGGGTATATTTGATAAGGTCTATTTTAGGACCAAGTAAGGATCTCTGTTGATGTGATTTCAAATGTCTTGTAATATATTTATATTGGTTGCTTTGACTAGTTGTGGTAGTACTTTTTAAGGAGGTTATATGTCGGTTTTTTACCTTTTTATTGCTCATGAAGGTACTAAAATTAATTTCACATTTCCTTAGAAAAAACAATGAAATGAAGAGTAAGCAATATTTTTTGTACCTGTAGTGTATATATCAGTTCACAACTGAGCCTTCACATTGGTAGTATAATTTTTTTGTAAAAATATATCTACCTACAGTAATCCATACCGACTGATGCTTAAGTCAACCCAAGTTATCTTCCTCGCTGCGTTTTGTAGTTTTCTTCTTACAATAATAGTAATAACCTCTTCACCCGTAAAAAACTGTATTCTTGTTCCACTAAGTTCCCAAAATAGTTATTAATACTTTAGGTACTTTACCATATTTCCGAAATATTTTTTTGTTTATATTTTTTTCTAATTATGGGTTTCCGCGGGAATTTTTAAAATTTGGAGATATTACAGTCTGATTTCCTACGGTAAACTTCAGTTAATGCTCTTGCGAAATAATACAATTCGGCTTGCATATGCAGTTCCGATGACAATATCGTAGCCGTGTAAAACGTGTTATATTTACGTTAGGGTAATGAGATGTTAATGAGACTAATACTATCTAGCAAATTATGCTATCAGCGTATTCAAAACATTATTTTCCGGGCTAAAGCCTTACGTATATTGCAAGACGTTCATGACGAATGATTCGCTTCGTATACCTCGGGGTTTCGTATACCTCGGGGACGCATGCCAGTACCGGATTAGCCACGTAGCAAGAGTAGCAAATGCTACGGGCCCCGCGCCCACTCGCGAAACGGGACACTCCCCCGTTACGTCATTTCGTTACGTATAAAATTATTTATGCCACACCTGGCTATAAAGTGGCTTTTTCCGCACGCTACGAAAAGCCGCTTTCTAGCCAAGTGTAGACATAAAATGATGTACACAACACGGGAGATAATAAAGAAAGTCCTCGATCGCATAATTACGTCCCTCGCTTGCAGCTCGGGCCGCAAACATCTGCGATCTCGGCCTTTATTTGTTTTTATATTTGTATTAAGCATAGTTGAGACCAACCAAGCGCCGCTTTGAAGAAATGCTACAGGCCTCGCGCTGGCTTAATCCGGCACTGACGCGTGTGCTGATCTTGAGCGACGAGTACTCACGACGACGAGTGGTCGCTTCGAGTCTAAGGGTGAAGTTACATCTATCAGCATCAAGCACAATGACGACGCGTTCGCATTTTGCATGCGTAAGCATGTTTACGCATCGCCATACTAAATGACGTTTCTCTATACAGAAAATGCTGCTCGATGCTGATAGATGTAACTTCACCCTAAAGCAATGCGTGGCGAGTGACCGTCAAGATGGCGTACACCGTAAAGATATGCAGAATCTGATGTTACCAATAAATAGTGCCCAAATAGTACCGACGAAATGCCTAGGTGAAAAAAATAGTACCCTTCAACTTTTCAAAATACAAGGCCTGTTCACGGTGTACGCTACCGGGCGTCAAGCTGGCGTACACCGCTTGTATCTCTGGAACTGCTTGGTTTTCGAAACCGCTTTATATCCCAAAAATAGTACCCAAATAGTACCCTAGGGCCCTAAAATTTCATTTCTCTAGCTATCGTAGAAGCCGAGATATTCCATGACTTAACGGTGTACAAAATTTCGCAGCGTAATGCTGCCGTACCCGGGAATTCCGACATCACGCTGTACTTTAAATCTCGCCCGGTAGCGTACACCGTGAACAGGCCTTATATTTCAAAAAGTAAAAGGGTACTATTTTTTCCACCTGGCTGTTTTGTCGGTACTATTTATTGGCAGCATCAGACTCTGGATATCTTTACGGTGTACGCCATCTTGACGGTCACCGTGGCGAACCATTCGCGACATTCGTATCGCGATAATTGTATGCGGCTCGACCCACACGAGATTTATTTTCGTTTAATATACAAACAACTTGCTGATTTTAAAAAAACGAGCTTGTCATTGACAACTAAATTGTGGAAGACAATGAAGACTGGTTCCGACTTGTATAAATGTATTTAATTATATTTAATTTGATGTTGTCTAACAACTCTTAAAATAAGTACATAGTGCTCGAACTCAAATGATAATGTAGAACTTTCACGGGACTTAAATTTAAATGAACTATGTAAAATTAATGTAGGCTAGAGGAATTTTGTGAATTAATGAAAATAGGTTATTTCAGCATTCCGATCTACTCATTATAGTATTGCTAATATTTAAATTACATAAAGTGTCCCATCTGCTAAATATCTATATATATTTTAATTATTCGTCGCAAAATGGCTGTTTCAATACAAGACACTAAAAGCAAAGCACTATTTATTTGTTAGCTAAATATAAAAATGTGTGTTGTTTAGTTTGAAAGCCGCTACAGATAAAAAAGCGGGACACTTATGTATTTGTTACAGACTACAATAAATTTATATTTCAATTGGATAGGGGCTCAAAAGGATGCCGTGCAGAAACATAGTATCGCATCCACTTTATCAATTGACTCTTTGCCTTTGTTATACCTAAGTGCAGTTAAATGCCTGTGCGAATTGGTAGAACGAAATTACAATCAAAATATACCAGAATATCGTCAGAAGGCTAAATATACAGATGTGTTTGAATGAAATTACGTTTCAATGGAAATGAAATCTTGATTGCTGTATATAAGGGAGCTTAAATGGTTTGAATATTATCCTGCTGTATAACGTAACCGCGATCGATTGGTCAAATAAAATTAGAACGTGCCGATGGACCTAAATACTTCCACATGATTTTCGTTGGGTATTCACACTTATGTCGAAGAAATAGAGTTCAAAATCACGCAAGAAATTTGCCCGTGACCATATTACGAAGGATAATATAGTTCAGCTGCTTCAATGTATATAAGTATCGGAAAATGTCAAAGAGCACTTACGCATGTGCGCAGTCCACATTGGCAAAGTTGCATGGGCTTATCAAACACTCTGGTCAGTATCGAACTAACAGTACTTATGTATGACTATTATTACTACGACATGTATTCTTCCTATACATGTAAAAACGTGTCTGTAAAATTGATATTGCTACAATTAAGTTACACATGAACAAATAGGCTAGATACCTAGTATTATTATTTATAATATACCTGTTACGTTTTATCCACTTTTGTTTAGAAAATTAATATATGATGTGATTTATTCCTACAGTTCGAACCGTTGATTTGTGAAGTGGCTATTAATGATATCCGTAACAATTGTTCTAATTAGAAAAATGTGGAGCAATAAAATATGTTCACCATGAATTAAATAAATGGGACATCGACATGAATTTGAAAAAAGTTGGTATCTTATAATAAAATTATGGTATTATTGGCCTAAGAAAGCTTACTATATGGGATTAGGGATGTAACGATACCGATACCGATATATCGGTATCGCCGATTATTTGCAAACGTTATTTGAAGAGCGCCAAAAGAATTTGCTGTATGAAAAAAAAACTGCAAAAAGTAATTTCAATTACTGACTTAATTTATGTATTGGTCTATTACCTTGTGCAATGATAATTACTATGTTAATTATATCTTTGGTTCATAATAAAAAAAAAAAAAATTTGAGCGGATATTTATTTATTTTTACTTTACACTTTCAAGGTTGACTCTCTGTTAAATATATCCAAGTTTTAGGTAAAATAAGGACATGTAAATATTTGAAGTGCATACTTCTTTATTTAGCTAAGATATCGGTATCGGTGTCGCCGATTATTTAGTACAATATATCGGTATCGGTATCGTATCGACAAAATTATGTATCGTTACATCCCTAGTGTGGATCATATAATATGTATCAAAAGTAGCAGATTTTTTAGGCTGCCAGCGGTATGTTACATTAGACGCGTCAGTGTACACTTTAAGACACCTTAATTTAATGAAACGCACGTAAGCACTAGGTTTCACAAGCTTCGGTGTTCTAAAATTCTGCAATATTTGAAATTGAGTGCTAATCCTAGCTTGTTTTTCAGAGTCCTTATGAAATACGAACTTTTTTCAAAGTGCATTACTTATAGTATGTACATATGTAACAAAGGATAGATTAACTTTACTTCATATATATTTATACGGTATCCTGGTAATGGAATTGGTTGTGGGTTGTGGGTATAAAACACCAATGCTGTGAAAGTCTCGGATATGTGCTTGTTTCACATTTGTTTGTATGTACTTTCCGTACATACAAGATTGCGCGTGTGTGGGATATTCAGTAATTAAAACTACGAAACACCAAACAGAAATATCAATAATTTGATTATGTTTTATTGGGCTTCGTTTAGATTGGGTCAAATCTAAAGAATTTCAACCGCTGTGAGCATTGATCGCATTATGGTCGCATGTTTCCCCTTTACCAAGGCTTATAACTTATAACTTCTATCATCGCGTGTCATCATAGAGTAATTTCGGATATTCTTGGTTAAGATAATTTTTTGTCTCGTAAATGACAAATGTTATAGTTCAAGGTTAATTGACATGGACCACAAATTACCTAGAAATACTTATTAAATCCCAAAATTAAAATGAACCGGTTACAAGGCGCCCTTTACAATATGCCTAAATACGCCTTGCTGGGTTTGGACTGGAACACGGATGTCAGAGCGGTTGGAACGCCAGAAATGCCTACAGATGTTCGGTTTTATACTCCGTTTTTCTAAAGTAGAAATTGTGTAAACAAAGTTGACTTCTGTTAACTTGAGGTTTTTTATCAGGAACATTGGTGGCAACATTGTGTAATTAATTTCGTTCGATAGTAAATTCTTGATTTTTATGTAGGTAAACAATTTACATAAATCAAAAATAACAAATCAAAAAATAGCTAATTTCTTTTATTTTACTTACATTATTTTATAAGCAAAAATCTAATTAATTTTATTGCCTATTATTGTATAATCATTGGTATAAAATGTTGCGCAATAACATACCAAAAGAGGCAGAGGTTTTGAAGCAATGGTCAGGTTTTTAAACGTCGTTGTCGTTATGATCAGTTTTTCAACACGGTTGCGAATAAAAAATAATACTTATCATTTAGAACTTATGTTTTTGTATTCATTTTGCGATTTATCAAAGGAAAAAGCACGCGGTGTAATAAGCTGCGTTCCACGCGTAAGAATAATGAAATTATGATCAACTTTATGAGTAAGTGTGTTGAAAATATTTTAAAGTATACATTATATTATTATGCCTTGACTTGGCCTACTAAGTGAGCAGTTTAGGCTTATAATTAAAAAATTTAACTATATCGGACAAAGAAAACGACATAATAAATATCGTGTACTTACTTTTTAATTGTTCATTGATAACACCAGAACCATTCTAAACTGGTAGTCATTGTTTGTAATCCGAGGTCAATTACAGCAAATGTTAATGATATTTCCTTCTTCCTTTTGCCCTCAGATTTAGAACTGTCGCTACATCTGCCGTTCTATGTCTAAAACGCGGCTAATTTGTCTACAACTCCACAGCAGGTATCCGCATTTTTAGTTATATGACGGCAGAATGTCTAGAGGTCACGTTAAATTAATATAGCTAGCTCAGCATCAAACGTAACAGGAAAGCACATTATCTTACTACTACTAGACAGCGCGGTTCGTCCATGTTAAATAAATTCGCACAAAATATGATACTGATAATAAATAATAATAATATTATGTAGTTCAGAGACCTGCTTCAAGGAATTTTTTAAGCAATAAGTTTTTAAATTGATGCGTGTGTGGTGTATAATGCAGTTGTGAAATGAAATAATAAATAGATTCTACTAAATTTAAATTTAAGAGAAATGTATTTTCATAATTTTGTTTCGTATTTGCGATCTGATATTGCCGAGGCTCTGGCAGCGTTTTATTAATGTTACACTACACATTCATATCAATGAAAATACTATTATGAAATTTATATATTCATACTTACGATAAATACTTAATAAATTGAAATAAAAAACAAAAGCACTATGAAATAATAAGACAAAAAACAAACTATCGTTTTATCTAAAAAATATATAATCCGAGTTGTTTTTATGATTTAACGTTGTAAGTTATATATTTCTCACAATTTTTTTGTCCAGTTTTCAAAGTGACTGTGGCAAACACATTTTACCTGCCAATATTTATATAATAGTCAGCAATTTTGTGTACTATTTTACCTATTAATTAGATTTTAATATACGAATGCATATGAACGCCTTTTCGCCTTCTATTATTAAGAATATCATTATTTTATTATGTGTGTGTATTTAAAGAGAAGTTATCGTCAGTGAATACCACATAATTATATGTACATTGTACCTACACGACACCAATGCAGTTGAACGTTTTTATGTAACTTTATTACTAGTAGGTATGCACACCGAGATTAAAATATAGCGCCTTACAAAGATAAAACAAAAACAATGAAAAACTTAGGATGTTATAAGAATAGTCCGGCACTTACCTACGAAGGTCCGGCCCTTCAGCCCGACCAGAGGCTTAAAATGTCTGCTTTTGTAATAGTTAAATTACCGCCCTTGTAAAATAATGTAGTATCGTGCCAATGATTTAATTAAGAAATAAGTTAAAGTGTAGACAATAGCTACCGCAGCCGGAGCAGCTAATAACCATAATGACTTTGCCGTACGAGTAGTACGTTGCGGTGGGTTATTCATTATTTAATAACAGTTCAACGAGTTAAATGGCCTAACATGTGATATCATGTATCAATGAAGTAAGTCGATTTTGCATATTCATTTACATTACCCAGGTCGTGAGTAGCCATTTTCTTCCCGCTATAATCTGGATTCATGATTTATTAATTAAATGTTGTATGTAAACCGAATCATTTGGTTCAGCGCATATTACTATGCATTGAAATTTAGCATTTTTTATGTGCTACAAGAACCTCTCGTGTACCGCTTCAGACAGCCTCACGGACCACTACTGGTTCGCAGCCGTAAGAGATAGGCTAGGCCTACAGACTATCTCGCAACATTCATACCTACCCCATTACCGATTATGAGTCTTACACAAAGTTTTTATGGTTATTAGTTACTCATTTTTATTCAGCATTTCATTATATGCTTTTTCCTACACCCTTTCCTAATCCTTCGTCTTTTAAAACCTTCGCTGCTGTTTAGTGTAAGTTGTGGTTTTTCAAGTCTAATTCTTAGAGTCTGTACCTACCTCCCGTGGCACGCGCATGTTTTCTATCGCATTTGCGAGGAAATAAATTAGGCGAAAATAATATTTACTTTATCTTACAATTGTTGACATTCAAATAAATTCTGGTTTGGAAGGCTGATAGTTTTTAATTAATAAATGTTAAGAGGCTTTCGTTCTAAGCCCTTAAAGGATTAAATGAAACAAACCACGCTTAACTTTTTCTAAATTTTTAATAGCCTCGCTCCTGGCACGCTATGCAACGGTGTATGTACTTACCTTTCTTTGAAGTTAAAGTACCGAGTTGTACTGTGGCCCAGGTATGTGACTAGAATGCTATTGAAACCCCTCGCATACTCCGAGGCTGGCAATGTAGCATAACATTTTATTCATTGCGTTGCCCGCGGGATAAGCACTTGAAATGCAGTTTTTTTTAATAGGTATTAAAGTTCCCTTTTTTGTTAAAGCAGTTTTTTCTCTATTTGTAAAGAAAATAAGGATATGCTGACAAATAACAGGAAAATTTTGGTACATAACCTATTATTTGCAGGATACTATCATATAGGTAAACAGGGCGTCCCAAGACTATAGGACATCAAGGGAAAGTACCTTAAATATCGTAAATAGGATATTTTGCTGAAAGAAGACTTTGTTATTTTTAACAGTTAGTAATTCTGCATTTAAAGATGTTCTAAGAATTACCTGCTTCGTCTGGGAATCGAACCGACTCAAATGTGAAAAAATAACCCCCTTATTTTCATGATGACAATCGAAAGAGTTGACAAAAACCAATAATTTCTCTTAAGTAACTTAGTATCTCAAACGAAAGGAATACCGTAAAAAAAAAGTAATTTAAAAATATCTTTGAATGCAGTATTACTTAGGTACTTTTATAAATAAAATGAAGTCTTTCAGCAAAATATCCTATCTCCAATATTTGAGGTACTTTTCCTTCATGTCGAATAGTTTTGTTTGGGACACCCGGTCGGTATACCTCTATAATTTAGCGCTTGCATTGTTTGTCTACAAATTGCTTGTTTCTTATTTTTCATTTTTGTTTATAAACTGTCTAAATGAGAATTGACATAGAAGTGTATTTTTTTACGGATATTGCTATCTACAAGAGATGTACACTTAACACCTAAATATTTGATAGAGTCGTGATCAACAAATATCGGAGCGGAGATATTTATGATATTTTACAAATTTTTAATGATTGTAGGTATAATTTCCGTGGCTGTCTTATGTTGTGTGTTTATGTGACATCCTCGTCATTGCAATATATTGTTGTATGTTTTATAAAAAGGTATCTCCGGATATGAATAAGTATCACTTCGTTACTTTGTGCTCCATTGCTGAAGTGTTCGATATGTATATCAAGATATAGATGAAGATTTTTATTTTAAAATGTACCTACTGTTAGGCAAAACTTAAGTTATGTTTAAATACCGTGTAACCTGTCAGTTTGTGCCGAAAATATACTGATATTGGTATTAATGGTACATTTTAAATTAAAATTCCCATATACCCTATACTTACAATATTGGATAGATCTGAAAATATATGGATTAAACACAGGCTGAGATTTTTTTTATAAATAATTCCGCTTACCTACTCAGGTAAAGTATGACATATAGTCGACCAAGTTAAGCTTATCAAGAAAGACTACCTACATTTATACCTACCAAGTATAAAAATGTAAAATAAGTGCACATTCGTAGTTTTTTGTTTGTATTAGAGGCTACGGAACCCTACACAAGCATGGCCCAACATGCTCTAGACCTATTATTATATTTAAAAAACGCTTTAATTATGTTCTGTACTATACAATATCTTTGCTCCGACATTGATGAACTAGACTTTATAGGTACCTGTTGCATGCTATTTACTTACAGCATTATCCAGATCAGACTCCTTATCTACCAGCTTAATTGTTGACAGTGTTATTTATATCAATATTAATTTGTGTTACCTAATGAATATAGTAGATACATACATACATAAAAATCGATGTTACTCGAAAATAAATTAGATTCAGATTCAGATTCAGATTCGTTTATTTCTCAATACTTTTACACATTTTGAAGTTAACAAAGTATGTACACATATTGAGATCGTCACATTTTTACAAATTTCACACTTATTAAATTGCATTATTTATTTACATTCATAATTATAAATCAATCTAATTGTTAAGATTATAATCGTAACTCAAGTATTCCTTTATACTATAGACAGTTCTATTAAGAAGCAGAGTTTTCACTTGGTGCCGGAATGTGTTGACATTAGTTTGAGCTTTAATTGCTTTCGGCAGTTTATTGAACAGCTTTTGGCCCATAATTTTCGGGCACTTTCTTGCCATATTAAGCCTACACCTACTGGTAATTAGATTTTCAGGGTATCGTGTTGGTCGCGTCCTATCTTCACCTACACGTTTAAATTCATTTTGGTTGTTTTTGACATATAATACAATTTCCAATATATATGTCGACACTGATGTTAATATTTGCAGATTTTTAAAGTGTTCCCTACAACTATCACGGTAATTGGCGTTAGCCAGGATTCGAATAGCACGTTTTTGCATTTTCAAGACACGCTCAAAATCCGTTGAATTACCCCATAGAATGATGCCATATGAGAGAATTGAATGAATGTATGAGTAGTAGGCATCCTTTAAATTATCACTAGATATTAGTGGTCTCAGTTGCTTTAGGACAAAAACTCCTTTTGCTATCTTTTTGCACATCACATCTATATGGACTTTCCACGAGAACATAGGGTCTAATTCAAATCCCAGCAGCTTAACGTGTGGTACGCTTTGAATTAATGTGCCATTCGGTAGCATTATTTGCATTGTATTACAATCCCTATTCCATGCACTGAATTTCATTACTGAAGTTTTTTCAGCATTTAATTTTAGTCCATTGATTTTAAACCATTTTTCTAATTTAAGTAAAATGTCATTAATTTTATTTATTAAATTGTCATCAGATTCGCCGCTTACGATTAACGTTGTATCATCTGCATATAAAATTATTTCACCATCTATGTCTAGTTTTGCTATGTCATTTAGGAATATAGAAAATAATGTATTTCCTAAAGATGAACCTTGTGGTACGCCAACTTTAATCACCTGTGGCTGTGACCTGTAGTGCTTACCGTCTACTTTTATTTCAACGGTTTGTTCCCTTTCTGATAAAAACGATTTTAGTAGTTCGGCACTCTGATCCCTTATACCATATGTGTTTAACTTGGCCAATAGTAATGAATGATTCACAGTATCAAATGCCTTAGAGAGATCTAAAAAGATGCCTACAACTTTACATCCATTTTCCAAGCACGATATTACACTATCCATAAATTTGTGAGTTGCTGCTGTGGTAGAACGTCCTGCTCGATAGGCATACTGTGCATTCGACAAAGCATTATTCTGTTCCACATGTTTTAACAAATCGCTTGACATTACAGACTCAATTAGTTTCGATATTGTAGGGACAATAGTAATCGGTCTGTAATTTCCTACGTCTGTTTTATCACCTTTTCCTTTATATATAGGACACAGGCGTGTTTTCTTTAGAGATTGTGGATACATGCTGGAATTGAGAACGTTGTTAATAAGATATGTCAAATGGTCTAACAATTCATCTAGTATATCAAACACAAACTTCCCTGAGATGTCATATATATCTTTGGTTAGAGATCTAGATATCTTATTTCTTGCAAGTTTTAAAAGGTATTGCGGGCTAATCTTGGAAAATTGGCATACAGTTTTTATTTCCGAGCAATTATTGTTTAGTTGTGTTATGGCTTCTGTAATATCAGGGCCGTTATTTAGGGCTAGGTCTTCCCCTATTTTTAGAAGGAAGTTGTTGATGTAGTCTGGCATATCACTGCAATCAATGGTATTTTTAGTAGATGGATCCTTAAGATTCCAGTTATACTCTTGTATATTACTACTTGTCTCTTCTTTAACTATTCTCCACATTTCCTTTTTAGGGTTCTTTGCATGTATGATACGTTCTTCAATATGTGTTCTTTTCATATTTGATAGTGATTCTTGTATTTCCTTCTTCTTTTTCGTTACGTTGTCTCTGAAGTCAATTTGTGGATATTGTTTTTGGAATAGGTGTAAATCATCGATTTCTCGTAGCAACTTGGACGTTATTTCTGACATCCATGGAATCCGATTGACATATTTTTTCTTAATTATTTTAGTAGGCATGTGAATATTCATGTTGTGCAATATTTTTTGAATAAATTTATCGAAACTAGTGGAATCATACGGCACAATTATTTTATGCCAATCATATGACATCATAGCCTTACAGAAATTTGAGACATTTTCTACGTTCTGTTGACGACATTCAACATATACATATTTTGGCTGACAGCATTCTTGTACTTGAAGCTCTGCAAGTTGGGCATCATGGTCAGACAAACCCATTGGCAGTGACTGTACACTCAGTATATCATTATGGATATTTGTGACAAGACAATCGATCGATGTTTTTGATTCGCCATCAATTCTTGTTGGGAAGTCTATAATATTTCGTAAGTTATATGGTGCCATTAAATCAAGTAGAGCTCGTTTGTTCGTTGATTCTACGCTAAAATCAACATTCCAGTCACCAAGGACCATTACTGAGCACTTTTTATATTCAACACACAGAATATTAAATAGTTTATCTAATGTCTCTAACAATTTGCAATAGTCGCCCATACCAGTTCTATATAATCCAATTACGATTACATTTTTGGGTTTTAATTCTATCTCAATAGCGCATATTTCGCAATGATATTCTAAAGCTAATATATCTATATTCTTACAAGTTGAGTATTTAAGTTTTTTGTTCGCAAAAATCGATACACCCCCATGTATACGTTTTTTTCGAACAAAATAATTAGCATGTATATATCCCTGAATAACTATGCAGTTTACATCACTTTCACTTAGCCATGACTCAGAAATTACAATTATGTCAGGACAATACTGATCAACTAATCTATGAACTATTAAAAGCTTGTTCCTAATACTTCGACAATTTTGATGAAGGATTTTTAATTTAAAATTATCTATTTTAGTATTTGTTTCATTGGAGTACTGCATAAAAAAGGACGTTCTGATTTGTCACATTCATTTTTACCTGATGTTGCGGTTGAACAAGCATTTGTGAGGTATATGAGGTTACTATATTTGTGTGTAAACTCATGAGTCGAATTACTTATAATGGTAGAGTACAAAAATAAGGCAAAACTGTCACATATCTTATTTTTGAAAGTGAAATACTGTTTTTTATACTTGTTTATTTCAATCAATGATGTGCCCTGTGACCTTAGAACAATACCTCGAAGTTTATTGTTAATTTCAGATATTTTACAATTGGTACCCTTGTTATTGCCATACGGCAATGTTGTCACCTGCAGTTTTAATCGTTTAGAATTACAATGATTGATTGCCTGCATCATGTAAGATATTTTGTAGTTTTTCACATTTGAGACAATTATTACAACATCATCGTCATCCCTCATGTGATTTGTTAGACTTGTAATATTCATTATAATATCTTTTAATTGCGCGTTGGGTTTACATATCGACAATATGGACGTGATTCTAGAACACTTATTCTTTATGAATTCGGCTAAAGATTTTCCATATTGATCACATAATATTAGCATATTTCTTTTATTATTTTTACTTATATCTATAACCAGAGAATCCATCTTGTTGACCTTCGGGTCCGTCAGCATTTTTTGCGGCTCTCCGTTCGTGCATGGATTTTGCTCCAGGCCCGACGATGGTTGACCCGACCGTTGTTGTCCTTGTTGTTGCGGGGCTACAGTGGTGCTTGAAGTTGGCTGACGGCCCGACGATGATGGACTTGCCTCTTGCTGGTCCTGTGGCTGTCCCTTAGTGCACTTAGATCGCTCCAGGTCCGACGATGGTTGACTCTCTCGCTGTTGTCCTTGCTCCTGTGGCTCAACATTAGTGCTTAAAATTGGGTGATGGCCCAACGATGATGGACTTGTTTTTTGTTGATTCTGTGACTGTCCATTCGTGTGCGGTGTTGGCTCAAGACCCGAGGGTGGTTGACTTGCCCGCTGTTGTGTTTTGCCCTGAGGCATTTCGTCGGCTAGCGAGGTTGGCTCGGATGATGTCTTGCACAATGTCGAGGGGCTGGCAATGTGTAGGTTGTTATTAAGTGGGCAAGTTTCAGGCGATTTTTGAGTACGCGATTCTTGGCCCTTTTTAGTTTTACTGTGGACTTTCAAATGTATATTCGCATTACAGTCCTTTTGGAGTTGTGTTGTTGAGCTTCCATAAGGGGGATTTTTGTAATGATTTTTTTGTGTTATTTCAGTAGGTGACTTTTTAGAGCTGTTTACAGATTTTTTGGATTTTTTAGAGATCTTCTCTGGACAAGCTGCGATGTCACTTTTTCCGGTCTTCTCAGTATTATTTTTTAAGGGAACAGGTTCATTCCGCTTCTGGTGTCTTGTTTGGATTATGGTATCGCGGGGGTATGACTGCGTTATTTTATTAATTCCCGAGGTTGTTTCTGTAGTCGTACATACTTTTTTTACTTTTTTGTTAGATCCCGGAGTACTGGGGTGCTCAAAACTAAGTTTTTTTAAAATTTCAATTTGTTTTTCTTGCTTTTGTAAACTTTCTCTAAGTGTTCTTGTTTCTATATTTAAGTTATCAATTTCCGCATGTGCTGAGTTCAATTCTGTTTGAAGTGATAACAATTTGTTCTTCAGTTCTTCAATATCCTCGTGCTCTATTGGTATGCCTTGTAGACTGATCAAACTGGTCTCGAACATTGTGGCATTTAGTATGGAGCTGTTTAATGGCTCATTGGTTAATGAGTTCGCCCGGGTCCCATGTGATCTTGTATTAATATCTCCCATTATTATATATCATATATCGAGGTGTCAGCTTCAAACTGTATGATAGTCGCGCCCTCTTGTAGACGTACGTCGTACTAAGTAACAGTTATACACAGCACGGGTACAGGGATACGGAGTTGTGTGCTCCTGCACTACTTAGCCAGTTGAGCTAGATCACGCTAGATGGCGTTATATAAAGTACGGGTGCAAAGATACGCAGTTTAGCTAGACCACGCTAGATGGCGCTGCACCTTCCAATTCGTTTGGATGACGGTTATCACGGTAACATGATTTAGCACATTTGTAGGTATTATAATATGTACTAACTGTTAGTTTGTTGTCCAATTCACAGTTTAAACTTTTCATAACACATGATAACCGTTTAAAATGTTCATAACAAATTCTGTATAAGTCCAATGAAGAAACAATGTTTTTATTTTCACTTAAGTGTCACTATCACTAAGGGTTTTTTTTGTTTTCCGTTATTTATGACATTCCACACATTTGTCATCACTGTCCACAACAAGTCTGGTGTAATAGCACAGGTATCAACTTTCCTCACTGTTTTTACCGCTAATAATAAGTTCTATTTATTTTTAATTTCACATTTACACTGAGCTGATGTTTACGCACGCTCCCTCAGGACGGCAAGTCGATGTCGTGTACGCTGCTCTGCAGTCTGTTGCTATAATTAGAGAAACCTTAGTCTGTTTGTCTGTCATAAACATAAGTTTTGGAAGGGATTTATTTTCATTAAAGGTAAATAAAGATGGAAAATCAGGTGTTTGTAATTTTAATAAACCCCTCTCCTAATGTATAATGAAATCATAATAAGGTTACTGAGTCCCATCACCCATCACGAAAAGCTTGAATTAACCGAAAATGTCTGGACAGTTTCTCTAAATACTATGTCAGCACATTACTTCGAACAGCGTCTCGTATACATACCGTAGTGACCCCTAAGTTCGCCTAGGGTGCCTATCTTTGCCTAGTTGATTTTCATCTAATAATCTTTTAAGACAAGCTGCACATAAAACTATCAAATATTCAGTACTTATACATTACTTGATAATAGTTTTAAGTGTAGCTTGTCGTAAAGCAAGTATAGGAAAATCAACTAGGCAAAGATAGGCACCCTAGGCGAACTTAGGGGTCACTACGGTAGGTATTTTGATTGCTCGCCTCGCAGGGTCATGAAATCCTTTCTTACCCCCATAGGTTTCTATAAGTGCTTGCCAGAGGCGTGCCGTCAGATTTATACTTGACCTACATGGGTAAGCCGGAACAAAGAGGTAAGTTCTTACTCAAATGCCTTAAAATAGGCAACCTGCAATCAGGTTCTATGGACGATATCTAATCAGTAGTTAGTTTTGTGGGATCCTAACAACAGCTTTGCGTTTTGGTCAACCTATCTACCTAGGTACCTATATATAATAAAGAGTGTACGGGCAAAGTATAAAGACAACCAACTAGTTCGTCTTCGCCGTTTAGAAGCGCGCGACACCAGAGCGTGCCTAAGGCACAGGGCTGCCGCTCGTCGGTTCTGTAAAATACCTACTTACTACGAACGTAACTTTTATTAGGTCGGTTGACCTCGATCGAACGAACAATCGTTCGAGGTCAACCTAGTAAAAGTTACTTATTTCAATATGAAAGTATCTGATCGCACACATCTGATGTTAATGTTATTAAGTATAATAGTTTAAATAAATTAGTATTGGTATGTGTACATGTAAGTAACGCAAGGATATTTCGGCTTGTTTCATAAAACCACTCTCGTGTTTAAGGCATTTTATGTATCAATAGAATCAACTACTATTTAATTAGTACACGTTTAAAAAATCTGTTAATTTTACTCATCTCTGTCAAAGAAAATAATTATCTACTCAATTTAATTGGTATAAGTAGTTTGATCACAAAACTATTAAACATTCTATAAACGACTTAAAATATAACATTTATATAGGTACTAATAAAATACACACCTTTCGGGATCCTTAGGAATGCAGAAATATGACAATTCTGGATTTTGCGCATTATTCTTCAAACATCCGAACACACTGCAGTATATACGTCTTCTATAGGTACTTTGCTTCGTCCTCAGACATTTTGAACGTTCGACCACGGTTCGACCGCTTGCGTCCAGAGCTCAGCCCTGACTAAGCACGCGCCGATGCTTGTCTGTGGTGCGTCCGTACACGGCGCGCACACATGCGCGCTCCCGATGTACCTTTTATCGGAACAAAAACTACCGTCTACCGTGGTAGGTACGGGTAGAATGTCCCCGATAAAAACATGGGATACTTATGACGCATCTGCGGTGAAGTTGAAGTAAATCAGAGACTTAACTTATTTTATGCCACACCTGGCCATAAAGTGGCTTTTACCGCACAACGAAAGCCTTCGATCGCATATTTACGTTCCTCGCATGCAGCTCGGGCTGCAAACATCTGCGATCTCGGCCTTTCTTTGTTTTACCACCCTTGTTGTGTAATGTACTATTACCTCCGCGGACGAAGTTGTGGGCATCCTCGGGTTATGGTAATACCTAAATATAAATATCTACCTGTTTAACCAGGCTAGTCACTACTCAGTACCTACTCGTACATCCCGTAGTGACTAGCATGGTAGACTTCGGTGGTGTCCAGCGAGTAACCAAACTGCAGGATACTCGAGTTTAGATACAAGCAAGCAAAGCGAGGCAGCTTGCGCAAGATTGGTTGATTGAGTTAGCGGGCTGTTACGAGTATGTGACGCTGAGCACAGCTAAGTGCTAACGCCGGTAAGGGAAAGTCGGTATTGTTGCTGCGCCGGCCCGTCGGCCGCCACTGCTCGTCCGTCTGTGCCCCTCAAGGTGACCGACTGCTCTGCTCGACCAGTTTCGCTAAATGCGCGCCGACCCGCATTCCTTATGTAACCAGCCCAACGAGAGCCACACTCATTAAAATTGCTAACAGTATGTAATGTTTACATTTTTTCTATATACTGTGTTTAATATATCTATAGAAATCTTATGATATTGCAGATGATGTCAGTGTACGTGATGTGTTTGTTGGCGATGTTAGCGCCATCTCTGTGTCGGCCGTACGATCCGGAGGATGACGGGTTGAAGACGGTGTTGCCATCTAGCGGGCAGTTTGAGGCGTTTTATCCGCGCGAGGCGCACGGCATCCCAAACGGGTCGTCGCGGCCGGCGCACGGGCACGGCAGTTTCTACAAGCACCGCAACCCGGCGCTGGTGGATGTGAAGAACGCCGCCGCCTACGGGTTCAGGTTCGACGGCATGAGGAGATTCAACTTCGATAACGAATAGATTCTTGGTTGAATATTAATAAAGATTTTTGAATATTAATAGGTATTTGAATTTGGATACCTACTGCTTAGGTACTCGTCCCTTTTTATCCCAATTAGTTGACCATAGTAAAGTTGTTCCATTTATCAGGTTTTTTGCTATCGTGTCTATTTAGATAATTTAGATCGCATTTGTATGAATGTTGCCTAATAATGCGCTAAGTTGCCCAACACAGATATATGTATCTGTATTTTTTTGGTAATAAAACTATCTGAAAAAATTTTGGACACAAACACAATGTTACTAAAATATTATTTCGTCTGCAATTATACTTTTAGTAGTTATAAAATAAAATATGTTACCTACGAAATAAAACATTTCAATATGGATAAGAAGGCAGGCATTAAGTTGGCGGATTATATGTCATACTTAATCTTCTATCTATATATATAAAAGAAGAAGAGATGAGACTTCGAATATAGACTCTTCAATATAAGTTGAATTCATCCCCAAAGAGGGTTAACTAGGGGTTGAAAGTTTATATGGGGACCACACGATTTCTAAAGTAGGAGATCTGAGACTTCGAATATAGACTCTTCAATATAAGTTGAAAAAAGTAATTTCACCGTTTTTTGAAATTCATCCCCAAAAGGGGTTAAATGGGGGTTGAATCTTTGTACAGGGACCATCCGATTTTTGAAGTTGGAGATCTGAGACTTCGAATATAGACTCTTCAATATAAGTTGAAAAAAGTAATTTCACCGTTTTTTTTAATTCATCCCCAAAGAGGGTTAACTAGGGGTTGAAAGTTTATATGGGGACCACACGATTTTTAAAGTAGGAGATCTGAGACTTCGAACATAGACTCTGTAATATAAGTTGAAAAAAGTATTTTCACCGTTTTTCGAAATTCATCCCCAAAGAGGGTTAACTAGGGGTTGAAGTTTTATATGGGGACCACACGATTTTTAAAGTAGGAGATCTGAGACTTCGAACATAGACTCTATAATATAAGTTGAAAAAAGTAATTTCACCGTTTTCGAAATTCATCCCCAAAGAGGGTTAACTAGGGGTTGAAAGTTTATATGGGGACCACACGATTTTTAAATCTGAGACTTCAAACATAGACTGTATAATATAAGTTGAAAAAAGTGATTTCACCGTTTTTTGAAAGTCATCCCTAAAAAGTGTTAAACGGGGGTTGAATCTTCGTACAGGGCCCAACCGATTTTTGAAGTTGGAGCGCTGAGACATCGTACATAGACTCCTTAATAAGAACTAAAAAATGTGGTTTTACCGTTTTTTCATCCCTAAAAAGGGATCAAACGGGGGTTGAAACTTTGTATAGGGACCAAACTATTTTTGTAGTAGATCTTGAACTCATCCAAAAGAGAAAAGAAAAGTGATTGCAGTTTTTTGAAATTTATCCGCAAAGGGGTGTAAATGGGGGTTGAAACTCTGTATAGGTTCCAAAGGATGTTTGAAGTAGGAGATCTGATACTTCGTACATTGATCCTTCAATAAGGGTACAGAAGAAAAGTTAAACCATTTTTTGAAATTCATCTCCAAAAGGGGTTAAATGGGGGTTAAAACTTTGTAAAGGGACCAAAAGATTTTTAAAGTAGGGTATCTAAAACTGATTAAACTGAATAGAACTCAAATGATTTCATCGTTCATTAAAATTTATCTCGACAATGGGTTGAGTAGGTGGGGGTTGAAAGTTTGTTTAGGGATTGTTTTTTTGTGTATGTAGGTAATAGGTGGTTAATGAAGTGCATTTAATTTTTTGGAAATAGTCCTTTAATGGACTACAGAATTGATTTTCGCGGTAAATGTGCATTATGCAGTTTTGCGCCCAATATTTGAGGGTTTTGTTTAAATACAACCAAGTTTATGAACAAATATCAGAAACTACTTATAAAGATTAATTGCCTAATTATAATTTACACCGCAGACGAAGTCGCGGGCATAAGCTAGTCGTAATATAACTCTCTATCTCTATGAGAGTCTGAGTCGAATTCCTCATACCAACGACAACTTATACATTTGCATGGGAACTTAAAACGATTATTCCACGGTTCCCAGTGATATTAACCAGTTTCTAACAATTAACCTCTTTCGATATCAAAATTAGTGGAATGATTGCTTAAGAGTAACGGTGATAGTTAACATTTATAATTAAAATATTCTATAGAGGTAATAAACATAATATATGTTAAACTGATACTCGAAGATATTAGAAGATATATTCATTTAAACTTAAGTCTGAAAAAGCATATTTTAAACAAATTTAACTCATGTTAAACGAAAACTTTCCTCCCCTGTTCTTTATACCCACAAGCTTGTAAAAAATAAATACTTTCAAGCAGGTATGTATTGCTTTCAATCAAATCTAAATTTTATACAAACTTCAGTGATGAGCAAAATTTAATAGACTAACGATTAACGATTGAGATTAACCTATTCAATCGCGACTAAGGATTAAAAATGACGATTGATCAATCTTAATCGTAAGAGGTTCGACTTTAGTCACGATTAAATCAATCGTCGATTAATAACCAGCGACTAAATTTTTAATCGATTAATTAATCAGACTAATTTTCTCTCGATTAATATAAGGAATAATTTTTTTATGCAAGTCTAAGTTTCGAGTTACGTTGAGTGTTCACAGATTTCTCTAACAATGCCTGGGGCTGGACGAAAGAATAGTACATTACATAACTAGGGTGGTAATACAAAGAATGGTCGAGTTCGCAGATGTTTGCGACCCGAGCTGCAATCGAGGGACGTAAATATGCGATCGAGGGCTTTCTTTATTACCTCTCGTGTTGTGTATATCATTTTATGTCTACACTTGGCCAGAAAGCGGCTTTTTCCGTACGCGCAGCGGGTAAAGGTGTGGCATAAAGCATATTATGTTCGTGCTTCTAGCTTGATAAATAACACGCCAACGTACTCGTCAGTTTTTATTTTTACCAGATGTGTCAAAGGGACGTCCCCATGCTTTATCTAGTAATTTACAACGTTCAATGAAAGTGAAGTGACTAATTACTGTATTTGCGAATAGAAACAAACTAGTTAACATCAGATAGGACGGGTAAGTAAACAGGTTTTCTCACTCTTTCATACTAACCTAACCTAACTTAACCTAACCTAACCTACCCACCTACCCTACCCACCTACCCATCTACCAACTTACCCACCTACCCTTCTACCCATCTACCCACCTACCCTTCTACCCACCTACTCTTCTACCCACCTACCATTCTACCCACCTACCCATCTACCCATCTAACCACCTACCCTTCTACCCGCCTACCCATCTATCCACCTACCAATTATACTATCTCATATGAAAAAGGCTCTAAGCCTAAAGGCTTCGAGCCTAAAAGTCTTTTTAAAAGGCTAGGCTTTTTAAAGGGCTTGAAGCCTTTAAAAACCCTAGCCTTTTAAAAAGGCTCCGGGGCATTTCTCCAGAAATATGTCTGCGGTCACCTCATTCAACTGGCCCTTTTTCACACTAAATGTATGGAGACAGATTAATGAGTCGCAGACATATTTCTGGAGAAATGCCCTCCGAGCCCCGGAGTCCTGGCTTTAAATAAGCCTAGCCTAAAAGCCTAAAGGACTTTTTAGCCCTTTAGCCCTTTTTTTGAGGCGAGCCTTTTTAAAAAGGGCTAAAAGGCTCGAGTCCTTTGGATCACTTAATCAACCTGTGCTTCATGTAAGCCATAAACTCTTACCTTATGTAGGAGATCCTAGACTATAAAGGTCTATAAGGTACTGCACTGTAAAACCATCTTGTGTTACTAGAACAAGTTTATATCACACAGTATACCTACTAGAATGATTTTTCAAATGTATAACACATGACAAAACACATTATTTTTTTGTAACGTGCGTGTTCCAATTTTTAATCGAGATTTAATCGTTATATTAGTCGATTAAAATTAAGATTGATCAATCGTTAGTCGCATACTCCGACGATTAATTTAATCGCGATTAAATCAATCGCGACTAATTTTGTACGATTGATTTTTTTAATCGATTGATTAGTTGACTAAAATATTAATCGATTAATGCCCATCTCTGATACAAACATGGAGCTTTTTATGTCCTGGAAAATGTTTTGAGTTAATGACCCCGTTGATGTCTTTAGTAGGTACCCCACAAAAATTGTTTACAGTGTAGGTAAGGATAACTTTGCAACCACGATTTTTTTTCCATAGATAATATTTCAGAAATCTAATACTTAGCATCTTTGGACTCTGTGTATGACCTAACCTGGGTAGATCTGTTATTATCACGATAAGCGTCTCAGCCTAAACTACGTCTTAGGTTTTATTTTACTCTCATAATTAGGTAATAAATTTTAATGATAATTGTGGTAAAATAGAAAAGTATGCCTCAAGAAACATTTTAGTATTCTTAAGTCTCCTCACTTCGACAAATATTTTGTATTTTTTCGTCGTTGTTCCGGTTTAATGCATGCTCCTCGAAATAAGTCCAGGCCATTATTAATTACCTACATAAAAATCGAGATGAAGTTTAAGTCAGAGACGTGATTTGTGAGAATGTGACGGATGAATGAGGTAAGACGAACACTTGTATGGAATTTTCATACTGTCCGTCTTACCCCGGGCAAAATAAACTATGTTCGTCTTACTTACCCCACCTGACCTTAACTGTAACCATCAAATTACGTTTCCGAAACTGCTCGGATAAAATCAATTAGACTCATTTTCTTGCCACCAACGATTTCAAAATCACAAAAACTAAAATTAAGGCACCATGTTGAGCATGACCACAAAAGTCAGTATTTCATACTAAACTGCATACTTTCTGATTTTTTTGACACTTCATAATAACCACATTTTTACTTAAAAATACCCGACCGCAGTGCGCTTTAAAAGTACATAAAATTAACCATTTTGTTTATTTTAACGAACTTCATACCCAGTGACACTCGCGTCATTAAGACGAATCTTGATGTATTATTTATCAAAATCGGTAGTGCCGTTGAGTAGTTACGAGTGGACATAGGAACGGACATACATACATTCATAAAGGTCAAACACATAACCCTCCTTTGGGCTTCACCGCAGTTGGGTAAAAAGAAGCTGATTTGAACCGTCATCAAATAGCCTATTGCTGAAAATGTTGGGTCAGGCCCTGTGCACACCGGGCGCACGCCTTCACGAGGTCAGTAAGACACTATGCGTTCAGAACAATGCTTATTAGGTGATCACTTTATTTTTTTAATATTAGAATGGACCCGTATTATTTGTGGAAAACGGTCGTTGACTCTTACCATTAAGCGCTACTGAAGTCAATCGCAGGTCAGTTATAGATTTATAAAATAAATTCTTCACAAACAGTGGCGCAAAACCTGTTGGACTAATTATTTAGTCAAACTAATACTATTAACAATTTATAAATTCGATTCGGAACAATGTTTCCAAACCACAAACTGTTTCTGTAATGGCTGGTAAGTAATTTATCCATTTACATAATAAAAAACAATAAACATTTGATTTTGTTGGTAAGCTCATTACGCAAACGATTGTAAACAAAATATTTGTTGTTGGAATAAATTATTGAGATAAAGTTAGTTTTTGCCTGCGGTTTCGCGTCGTATGATAATCATATGGGTAATAATAAAATGTTGATGTTATTGGGATAGTGCTTAACCTATAGATCACACACATACTTACACTACACACTACACTTACACACACTTTATCACGGATTTTATCTCTGAAAAAAAGAAAATTGTTTTATGTTGGTATTCCGTGCTCTCGGTAATTTATCTAGAAGTTGATTTCTGTTTGTGTCATTTCAGTAGTAGGTATCGTTTTTGATATACGTAATTACGTATTGTATGCACCGAAGTGACCGAAGGGTTAAGCAAGTTTCGGTTGGCATATTCCCCATAAAAGTCGGAAATATTCTCGGGAATTTCACTTCTCTTAATCACTGGATGCAAACTTAGCTCAATTGACTTGCAACATATTACAAACGACACAGTCCAACAAACTCATATTGTTATTAGTAGTTTTAAGAAATGTCTATATAAGAAGCCGAAATGTTATGATTCACTTTATTGATGGTTGCGTTTGAACAAGGCATTTGGCAATGTTTTTACTGAGGTATGTAAATCTTGAAGACTAATTGTGTACAGCAAAATATCGTCACTAATTTGAAAAAAAAACCGGTCAAGTGCGAGTCGGACTCGCACACCGAGGGTTCCGTATAAACTCATAAGTAGACCAACCTTACGACTAACAGCAACCCTGCCTTAAACCCACTTTAGCCCTATTAAACCAGGAAAAATCTTAACAGCGCGATGCAGCGTATGCTACAGCGACATCTATTGATACTAAATAGCGCGTAAATTTTACTTGTAATTTAAATTTAAACGTTACTGTTTGTTATTGGCTGATTGAAATAATTGTTTGTCAACTAAGTTAGTTCTCATGTATCATTTTTCATGAAGGAATCATGTTTTGAAGCACACTTTTGTGTATTAAATTAATATTGCTGCCACAAGCTACCTTATTTTAGATTTGTGTCCCTAGATAGCGCTAGTGGTATTTCATTTTTATGGTATTTACTAGTGTCAAATTTCCTAACATAGGGGAGACCGGGTATGGTTGTCTCGCGGGTTGGTTGTCACAGCGGCCATAAAATAATACTAAACGAAACATTAAGTACGTCGATCGGTGCTAAAAGATCGCAAGAGCTGTACATCCTTCCGTACTTCACCAATCGATGCACTTATTCCTTCGTTTAGTATTATTTTATGGCCGCTGTGACAACCAACCCGCGAGACAACCATACCCGGTCTCCCCTACTCCTATTATAGAGTTTTTAATAATTATTGTTACTTTATGTTTTTTTCCCGATTCCTGATGAGTGATCATTGTATTTAATAGACATTTTTTATGTAATCTAAAATAAACCATCGCTTAGTTTTGCTACTCTCCGCTAGATGGCTCTCGTAGGGAGGGTAGAAGTAATATATATTTTAAGAAGTTTGTGAATTTAAAAAAAAAATATTCAAGTTAGGAAGAGAAAATATAACGGTCTTCCTAATAATAATAATAATCCATACGCAGGGCAGCTTGTGGCGAGCTGTTGGGGAGTAGCGACCCCACGTACCCGAGTGCTCCGGGGGGTCCTTAGGGAGGGTCATGGGAGTTAGTGAAAGGACCTCCGCCTCTGGCTTGCCTTAACTGGCCGTTCAGAGTGGAGTCGCGAGAGCTATATGCTCCAGGCGTGGAAGTGATAAAAGGCATAACGCCGCGAGTACCCTCGGAGAAAGCGCAGCACACCTCTCGACACCCTGCAGCCCTCGGCAGCGGTGTTGCCCTTGGGCCATTGCTCATAATGTCGCTATTAAACAGGGGCCCATCAGCGGAGGGCAAGTCACGGTCTGTCAGTGCCGCGAAAGCCATGAGACACTTTTCCTGACAGGCGCCGTCATGTCTCAATCCATAGCCCAGTATCTAGTCCATAATTCCACCACCATAACCCAGTAAAGGAGATTGCCGACTTTTGGTACCAATATCGTCATTAAATTGTGTCACAACCAAAACGATACCAAAAACTTAGTTTTATTTTTTTAACCAGAGGGATTTTTTTATTATTGAATTTAAAATGGGAAATCTGAGATCAATTAAAAAAGAATGTGTTGTACGATTTCCGCCGCCACCATGAAAAATGTATGATTTCCTTAAAACTGTATTTGACAGACAAAATCGGTCAAAATCTAAAAGGCCTATGACAGTGGCACCACCGTCTACACAAATGTATACAAAAATTTTAATTCCATAAAACTCCGCGGTTCTTTCTTATACGAACTGCATCCAGCTGTCCTGTACCCAGGAAAGTAACATGTTTGTCTCGTTCTTTCTTAAGACTACTTCTCACATGAGTGTAAAAGACAAAGCTAACGTCATAGATACGTCTTAATACAATTAATTATGTATGTAGTTTTCTTGATCTTAGCACAAAAATTGACAGCTTGACATTCTGTCTTATTCTAAGTTTAAATATAAGGTACTTTATAAGACACGTCTTTTCACAATTTTGTGTCAAAGGTCGTAAATCATTTTAAATTCTTTATTTGGTACAAATAACTAGTGATATTTCGCTAATACTTCACTATACGAGACATTGAGCGTAAATGTAATGTTACAGTATTTTTTATCTCACGATGTATCAAAATAGTTTCAAACAACTTTTTTTATAATAATATTTTAACAATCTGAATAGGCACAATAAAAAACCTAAAACAGGTATCCGAAATGGCATGTCATACGACTAAGTTAAGTGAAGTCTCGTCAACGTCAGGAATTAAAGTTATTAGGTGATTTTGTATTTGGCCGGTTGACAAATACTTTGACGATTTGCTACGCAAAAACTCACTTCGAAATCTGGAAATCAATCTCAATTTCCTATGGATCCCCGAATACAATTTTAATGGGATTTACTGATTAAGAAAGGCAGTTTCTTGTTTTTTAAGATACATTCGGTTTCGTGTTGACACAATGACTTTTGATTTGGTACGAGGCCCCATAGACGCGTCGGCAATCTCCTTTAGATTCCATCAATCAACAATAGTCCTTGCATCTGGCGGGGGCTGTCTCTGCGTGCGTCCCGTGACACGGGCAGGGACAGCATCCGCTGGGTGTACACGTTGCCTTTCATTAAATTGCCGAAAGGGCCTCTACGTGTTGGCTTCGGCTCCACGCACGCCTCCCAAAGGGCCGGGACACTATTGTCTCGTGTACGGGAAAGACATACATAATAATCCTAATAAGTAGATACATGAATAGTTCAAGAAAAACTGTATGGCGATTAGTTTAGAAGGAGCAAATAAGTATGTGTTATGATTTTTGCAAATTTCTCAAAAACGGTGCAAGTGAGGAAAACCGTTATATTTTTCCTGTAATATTTAGGACGACATTGATAATTGGTAATTATGACACATTTTTCTGATCAGTAACTTCGGAGATAATAGGGGGGAATGGTATTTTTTTAAACTTTTTTCACCATAAATCAAAAACTATATATTTTAGAAAAAAAAAAACAGTATTTGAATCTGCAAATTAAGCTCTTTCATTTGATACCCCATTCGATATATTAGCCCTACTTTCAAATTTCAAAATCCCATTACGGTGCCCTTTAAATAAAAAGTAAAAAAGGTACAAGATTTTTTTTATGTCCAGTAAGCTTGGGTTAGCTACTTTTAACACTATTCCAAATTTCAAACCGATAGCAGTAGTAGTTCCTGAGATATCTGGCTGTGACAGACGGACAGACAGACAGACAGAGTCGCACCATAAGGGTTCCTTTTTTACCATTTTGGTACGGAACCCTAAAAACGATAATGCTGAGCAGTAGGCTTATGATGCTACGTTTTGTCGCGCGATAAATAAATGATAAAGCATCCGTCACTCTCACACACTATTTGTCTGAACGTGACTGATGCTTTATCATTTATTTATCGCGCGACAAAGCGGAGCATCATAAGGCTACAGATCGATATCCAAGCAAGATATGGCCCGATGTCTTGCTTGGTCCCCATTATACTCTTGAAAATAAGTAAGTAGGCTTAAATTACCCCGAGCTACCCTGTAATAACTGTGCATGCGCCTAATATTACGGGCACATCTATAGCGATTTGGGTATATTTTTTAGTAATTGTAACTGTAATAGCAAATGCACGAGGTTTGTTATTAAAATCGGATTTAAAAGATATTAATTATTTGGTATTTAGTTATATTACAATATTAAGTAAGTAATAAAGACTTATAACAGTAAAACATGTATTAGAAGAATTTTGTAAAATAGCTAAAAACTTTTTTCTACTGACCCTTCATTTTTACTTTTAGCTCTAATACCTATATGTAGAATCCTAACCTAAGAGCTTTTCTTATTACATAATTAGGTAGGTGTATGTGGTTGGTTTCATACCTTGAAATCTCAATTTATATTTCGATGCGCGATACCAACCAGCTTGGCTAGTGCAACAGGCCGCGACTTCGTCGCGCAATGGAGCATGGCCTGTCATTTTCCCGCTGTATTGAATGGAAAGGGTGAAGTAGTATTTGTCGCGCGTCACAGATGTGCTAGGTACAGTCGCCATCAGATACGCTACAGGGTGATCATAAATATCTGAACATGCACTCTATCGCCTTGACTATAGAGTCGTGTTCAGATGTTTGTGAGCGCCTTGTTTGCTCAGATGTATCTGATGACGACTGTACAACTGTTGCAAATTTCACTGCTTAAGTAAGGCCCCGATTTATATACTCTTTCAGGTTAATATCTATGCTAGTTTTATGGCACACCGCTCAGTGTTTTTGGGACATGGGAACGACCACGGAAGGCGTTCCTAAGGACAGCCGGGTTCGGCTGAGCATGTTCATGTGGCAGGTGCAGACCGATTGGTTCGAGTTCTGGTTCCCGGACTGGGACTGGGCTGACTCCTGCTATAGGCGGCGCATGAGCGTCGTAGCTGGTTTGTCCATACGTAAGAACGAATTAATTTAGACATTTATATGTTATGTAAAATGTATTAATTCAAAATTTAAAAAAAATGCAGCCAATGACAAAAATATATAAAATGTAAGAATTTATTTATTTGTTATTTGATCACTATACTAATTCATATTGTACGTTGGGAATTCGTATATTTCATTATTGCGCCTGGTCAATCTTGTCTTCCATTATTGTTTTACTCAGTTTATTATTGACTCCCTCTCTCAGTTGTCCCTCAATTACGTTCGCGTATATTTCCGACTTTTCCATGCAACGTTTTATCCATCGAAATATAATGTACTTATTCGATGTTTTCATCTTCCTCCCTTTGTAGGATACATTTCGAGGTATCATTTCTTCCCCAAAAGAATACGTATTTCAAGTTTCATCCTCTTCATTTCTCTGTTTTATATGTATAGATTGATAGATAATTACTATACCCAGAAATTATTCTGGCACGGTACAAAAGTCGTGTGGTTAGTGTTTGACATATTAATAAACCTGTAATAAACCAATATCCTGTTAATTTATTTCCAAATGTATCACATCAATAGTCTGACACTTATAAGATGTTGATTAACTAAATTATCAGAAGGAAGTCACTAGCTTTGCCTCGTTCGTGCAAGAATTTCTAGGTATAATTGTTACGCTTAACTTCTATAATTTAGCATTATTTCAATAAATAAAGCAGTACGGTACTCTCTTCAATTAATTTTGTTTATTTTTAGATATGAAGAATCTCGGTGTAGGTGCTCTTATAAACAGGCGAACTGTTATCACGTCCGCAAATATACTAGAACCGTACCTGGATGTTGAACACGAACTCCGCGTCTGGGCACTCGGGCGAGGTGTCTACTACTATACTCCTTTCCGGTATTTATTTTATTTGTTTCTATTGATTAATTCATATTATTTAGATAGGGCAAGGGAGAATATAATCGCAGATCATACAATGTTGAACAAAAGCCTTTAGATACACTGTATATGACACCACGACGAAAATAATACGCGAATCCTGTACGTTTAGTATATAGATACCCTGAGTTTTGTACGTCGTTTGAATGCAACGTCACATAGGTACTAAATGCACACGTGCTTGTAAACCGCGACGTAGTAACATTTACGCAGTGGGTAAAAGCTGTAATGACACATCGTTACGCGCTTAGGTACAAGAGCTCCCCTTGTCTTGAGTTAACATTAACTGGAATTGATCAGACGATGCACTTGAACAGGATCACCCTATCCACATTAGGTGGGCGGTTATATAGTTGGACTACGCTGAGTTAGCAGAGGTCGAAAAAAGGTTTTATTTAAATATATATAAATATTATATGGCAACATTGGGAAACTACAGCAAGAGGAACTTTTAATCTTGGTACTTACTTGGCAATCACTCTTCCCTTTATTACAAAAAGGGTCTACATAACTACCTACCGAAATAAATATCTTGCAGACATCGATCTAGTTCCAACCAAACTAAGTGATTTGTTCCAGGTTCTTGGGTAATTTCTGTATTATCTTTAAATATGTACATGTATACAAGCATTGCTTAGTTTGGTTGGGACTAGATCGATTTGTGCAAGACTATCCTGAATATTTATTTCAGTAGGTATGTAGACTATTAAACGGAAAGATATTTTGCCCAGTATCAAGACTAATTACCTAATCCTCTTTCTTGTGATGTTGCCATTGATTTTTTTTAGATAACATTTTTTTTTGACCTCTACAAACTTAGCGTAGTCGCACTCTATAATCATTTATAACGTTATGTACATACAAACGAAGACACAGTTAAGTGACCATCAGTAGACCTTAATACATTGTAATAAGGGTGACAAGTGGTCAGTTAGCAGTGTCTTCGATTGTACCTACTATTAGAGATGTTTCAACTGAAGAATGTACTTATGTTTTTCCCTCGTCTAAAATCACTCACGCACTTTAAGTCTTGCGCTATGTAACAAACATAATGCAGATGAAAAGACAATTATTAGTACTTGTACATAATCAAATAACGTGTTCACAAGGGCGACAGAGTTTCATTCAAAGTTTTTTTTTCAGATACCGAGTTTGGAGAGCACGAAGGATTATACCAAAAAGCAACAACCCTGAACACGAGCACGGACCACGAGGCCTCCACGTACCAAGACACGATCTCTCTATAGTTCATACTAGGGAGCAAATGTACCTATACCCATACCTGCCTCGCACGTACCATTACTCAATACGAGCGCTCGTCCCCCCTAAACATATGATACTTCCCGATGACATGATATTTGCAGGCTCAGGATATGAGGACTTACTCCACATCAAGGAAAACTTCAGGATAACTTATCAGACGCTGCACAAAAGCGAAATAGTCGATTGTTCTAGGTACCTCGTGAAGTGGTGGGGTAAATTTATTTGTTTTAAGAGTAACTATGACCAGAAGCGTAGAGCTGGTGTGCCTGCTGGAGGTCCCGTGTTGACGAATGAAATGTATGTCGTGGGTATAGGATGTTTTGAGATCAGATATAACGAGGATCGCATATCGGTATTCACGGACTTAAGGTATTATGTCGACCATATCTATGTGATGGCCAATATTACTTGGGGGGAGTATTACGAGTATGCTTATCAAATTTATGGGAATTACTTAAATTGGTTTTGGATGGGCAAAAATGCAGCCTTTATACCGGCGTGGTCGAGTTACATTATGCATGATAATTTTTCTCCTTTGGGAAAGTAAATTTACTTATAAAATCTTGTTTGATAAAGATCTTTTGATAATTTTTAGGCAGTTATTGATCTTGTGGGATAAACACTTTACCTACTACTAGAGTGCGACTAGAATACTTAATTAGTTGTTGTAAGACAATTATTGTAGATAATTAAGTTTTGTACTTAAAAAAAAGGAAAAAGGTGTTGGATGATTCACTTAAATACCATGAAACATCCATGACATTAACATTGACTGAGTCCGTAGTGTTTGTTCGTCCAGCTCATGTCTCTCGAATATTGTTTGTTTAACGTTTGCTGATAATAACATGACATGACTTTTATACCTAAAGTTGGCTAAATCTTGGAAAAAGTTAAGAAAATATGGAATCGGCGGCGGATGCCGCGATTGTATAAAACGTCACAGGTACGTCGTAAATATGTTTAGGTTTTGGCTATTTTAACCCGACTTCAAATAAATATTTTTACTAAAAAAACCCGACCGCGGTGCACTTTAAAATCCACCATTTTGTTTATTTTAACGAACTTCATACCCAGTGACACTCGCGCCATCAAGACGAATCTAATGATGTATCATTTATCAAAATCGGTTGTGCCGTTGAGTAGTTA
Organism: Eudemis profundana; assembly: GCA_947034925.1. Classification (NCBI taxonomy): domain Eukaryota; kingdom Metazoa; phylum Arthropoda; class Insecta; order Lepidoptera; family Tortricidae; genus Eudemis; species Eudemis profundana. The sequence goes on from OX344794.1 coordinate 39,396,850, forward strand.
CGAACGGACACAGGAACGGACATACATACATACAGGTCAAACACATAACCCTCCTTTGGGCTTCGCCGCAGTCGGGTAAAAACGAGTACATGGAAAATAACTGCAAATAAGTAGTTCATTTAAATACTCAAATAGTTGGTATGCGTTTATTACAGTTTAATAAGTTAATTAAAATTCCGGAAAATTTAATTATAAAATTAAATTTAGTCCGCCTCCATACTAATCAACACCGACGCCGAGGCCAAAGTTTAGGTATATAAGCATCCGAATTTCCGACGCCTGGACATTACTATCCTTCAGTGGCGTGGCGTCCAAAGAACTCGATTCCTACCGGGTTGCCTATATCAGGTATTTGACCACCTTATTCTACTGCTCTTAAGGAAAATGTACGCCAAATCTGCACCGGCTTGCCCAAGGATATCTTTTACTGACGCCACGCCACTGCTATCCTTAGTGAAAATAAATAGCTATTTATTTTAAGGTCCTTGGACATGAAAGTTTTTTTAAACTTTTTTCCAAAACATTGTCTGTTTCACATTTCGGAATAAGGTACATTATAAATTGGGCCATTGATAAGTGGCCTTAGGCACTGGTCCCACCACCGGCGAGTAAGCGAGTAAAGTTGGGCGAGTAACAGTTCATTGCGGGCTGACCAGGCACAGTGTGATCAACCGACCTTTCCAGATCCGCAATGTAATTCTACTCGCCCTACTTTATACTCGCTCACTCGTAGACGGTGGGACCAGTGCCTTATATCAAAATAGATAGCATTCGCTTTTTCGGAAATTGCTGAGTACCTAGAGTAATAATATAGCCGGAACAATACTTGATTATAGTATTTTTTCTACTCCTGTACTGTTATCTGTTTTTTACTTGGTCACGAACACTAATATAAGAACATACATAATATGAGTTCATAGAAGTCTATACTCTATTCCCCATAACAGCACTAGTGTCGTTATAGTCACTTTACGTTATTGCTAGCAGCCATAGACTTCTAAATCTAGGTTAAACTTAGGTCAAGGATTAAGCGCTCAGTTTTAACTTTGCGGTAAAAATGCACAACTACCAACTTAACAAACAATTAAATTCCTACGGCTTTTAAGAAAAACAAAACTTTCCGAACTAAATTCATTGATGCCAACATAAAAAAAAGTATTTTTAATATAGTCACGTCACGTCACTCAGTAATTTAAAAAAAAGTTTACCATAGACACATACTCTCAGTCATACGTCGTATTTGCCTTATTTGCAGGTTATGCTTTTAATTTTGTATTTTATAATAAAAAACTTGGTCGTAGAAAAAGTATTGTATGCAACGTTGTATAATTAGGTCAAAAAACGCTCATTGCGTCTCTATTTGCGATACTCGCCGCGTTCGCGGCTCGTATCGCAACTCACGCAATTCGCATTTTTTGAACCCACTTATACAACTGTTGCATAAAATACTATTATGCAACAGTTGTATAAGTGGGTTCAAAAAATGCGAATTGCGTGAGTTGCTATACGAGCCGTGAATGCGGCGAGTATCGCAAATAGAGACGCAATGAGCGTTTTTTGACTTAATTATACAACGTTGCATACAATACTTTTTCTACGACGAGGTTTTAAATTATGAAATACAAAATTAATCATAACCTGGAACCAAGGCAAATATGACGTTTGACTGACAGTATGTGTCTATGGTAAACTTTTTTTTTATTTAAAAAATACTTAAATTGAAATTTTTTTTTTATGTTGGCATCAATGAATTTAGTTCGGAAAGTTTTGTTTTTCTTAAAAACCGTAGGAATTTAATTGTTTGTTAAGTTGGTAGTTGTGCATTTTTACCGCAAAGTTAAAACTGAGCGCTTAATCCTTGACCTAAGTTTAACCTAGATTTAGAAGTCTATGGCTGCTAGCAATAACGTAAAGTGACTATAACGACACTAGTGCTGTTATGGGGAATAGAGTATAGACTTCTCTGAACTCATATTATGTATGTTCTTATATTGTTCGTGACCAAGTAAAAGACAGACAACAGTACAGGAGTAGAAAAAAATAATTAAAACACTGTACAATTCATTTTACTGCATTTATATTTCCTCGAAATTATGGTTCCATCCAGATTACCTCTTTTTTATCAATTTCCTAACTAGCGATTGACCTCAGTAGCACCTCATTATAGCAACTTCGTTGGTGACACTCCTATGTGTGCTTTTTGTTATGTGCAGCCGTAACTACTTACACACGTTACCGCCAACACGAACGGCGACCGACGGAGGCTGCCCGCGGAGGTCGCCGTTCGTGTTGGCGGTAACTTGTGTAAGTAGTTACGGCTGCACATAACAAAAAGCACCCGTGAGAGTGTCACCAACGAAGTTGCCAAGCTATAGTAAAACTCAGACATGTTAAAGTCAGTTTTATGGTTAATGAAAAAGGGATAGCTTAAAACCTTTCCACGAGGAGTCACGTTTTAAGATGCATGTCGTTTAAAGCGATGATTAAAAAAATCGGCCAATTGCGAGTCGGATTCATAAAGAAAGGGTTCCATACCACCATCGAGCAAAAAACGGCAAAAAAAGGTCTTTTCTTGTATGGGGGTCTTTTATTTTTAATTTAATTTCGTTTTTAGGGTTCCGTGCCAAAATGGTAAAAAGGAACCCTTATGGTGCAACTCTGTCTGTCTGTCTGTCCGTCTGTCACAGCCAGATATCTCAGGAACTACTGCTGCTATCGATTTGAAATTAGGAATAGTGTTAAAATCGTTAACTCGGGTTAAAAAAAAACGGTTTTGGAATCTACACATTAAGTCCTTTTATTTGATATCCTAATCGATATAATAGCTCTACTTTTGATTTTCGACATCCTATTTCGGTCCCCTTTAAAAAAAAGTAAAAAAGGTATAAGATTTTTTTCTGTCCAATAGGCTAGGGTTAGCGGTTTTTAACACTATTCTAAATTTCAAGTCGATGGCATCAGTAGATCCTGAGATATCTTGCTGTGACAGACGGACAGACAGACAGACCGAGTCGCACCATAAGGGTTCCTTTTTTACCATTTTGGTACGGAACGGTCTTTTCTGCTGACTATTCAGCTTTAAGAAATAAAATCGGCAAACTGCAGAACTAACTCAGCTAATAGTGTTATTATAGCAAAAAAAAACTTTAATACAAATACAGAACTTGGCAATACAAACAGCTACTATACATATATAATAAAGCTTAACCCTGCATAAGGTTAGGTAAATTATTGGCCAGTTATCCGGCTTGTGTGCTGCCTGGGTTGTACGGAACCCTCGGTGGGGGAGTCCGACTCGCACTTGACCGGCTTTTTATTGTTTGTTGTTATAACGGCAATACACATTAGTGAAAATATCAAGTCTACCTAGTACGGGTCAAAGGATACAACCCAGTCACATAGACAGCGGAGGCTTAGTACCTAATTGGGTCCCGGTGGGCTGGGTGGTTGGGACCCTTTGGGTAGGGAACCCTAAAAACAGCCATGTCTTAAAGTACACATTCATTACGTTGGATAGTGTGTAGCGACGGCGACAGCGGCTCGTAAAATGTCCCCACTGACCGATATCTTTATCTACGAATCCCGGGTTATAAATCATACTGTGTACATGTTTGATATCGATCGGAAACTGGAATTTTAATTTGTAAGTCTCATAACGGGACCTTCCGTTTGGAGATAGTTCTCTTATTAGATATACCTATGTTTACACACGTGATTTACATAATGCCAAGACTGTGTCACTCCACGATTCTGTTGCGCGGTAATTATTATTAAATCTTGCCTAATGCATTAGGCAAGGAAGTCATTGATTGATGTATAGTCGAAAAACGCTTACTTTTCAAGATATCGATGTTTTTCTAAATGAAAGATCCCCAGTTTGGTACAATCCCTAATAAATGTGACTTAGCCACTTTTATTTTATGTTGCGCTTCTTTATTTAATTACCAACGTTTGACCTCAGTAGCACCTGATGGTAACGGATTATGAGACCAAAAAGTTGATATCTTGCTTGTATAGCGTTTTGTGTTTGATTGTCATTTCAGTTTTGTTTTGTATTTTTGATATGCTACATGCAGTAAGAACTTGTTTAGGTACATAGGGGTGCTGAATTTACTGATTTATTTTGTTCCCAAAAAGTAGTAATGTAAGATGATAGAATTCGACCTATGTTAATATAATCTACCGCACGCTACGCGTACAGAAAAAGCCGCTTTCTGGCCAAGGCTACAACAGGAATATGTGGTTAAAGTTTGTCGGTATACTCCTTTCCACCGTGTATATGGCCGTCTAATATAGTGTTTACCTTAAGTGCAAAAGGCGAGCTTGCTGTGGGAAAGGTCGATCTGTGGAAAATTGTCAACTGGTACTTATTTATTTTTAAATTTCATATTTTACACCAACCGTGTCAGCCAGTTTTACCGATAACAATGATGTATCGGTTCCGTCAAAGTCACGGGCACTTAGAACAGAACTGCAAGTCACTGACTGATGTCGGGCCGTAGGAAGGGTTGGTAATTTAACCGTCGGCGATTCGACACGAACACCAGCGCAAGCGCATCCTTCCTGCCCGCGGCGGACCGCAACCCCCCGACCCGGACGAAACCCATGTCAAAACTAGCCTCACCAAAAAGTGTGAAATTATCTTAAGTGGTCTGTATCTACGAAACTCCCTCTTAAAATCAGGCTAATATAACGGTACGTTCTAAGTAAAGATAGAACCGTAGATAAGTTAATAAGATTATTATTATACCTCCGGACGGGGTCGGGGACCGGCTTTTAGGGACGGAATGTATCTGAAACCGTGTATAAAAAACGAGTGGACCTCTGGGATCGGTCATTCCGCGCTTGAACTGGGTGCGCGCATCTTCGCTCCCGAATAACTATTTACCAGCAGCGCGGAAGCTCCCTGAATATTCGCTCCTAGTTCTGGCTTCGATTTCGTAAAGGGTGAAAGTTTTGGCCGTTATTCTAATATTCTGTAAGACAGTGCGATGTTTCCGGATATGACTGGAGCGGTAAGTATTACCTTAATAATTTACTATATCTATTTAAATGATCAGGGAATGCCATGAATTATTATTTCAAAAACTATTAAGTAGGTCACATGAATTCTGTGTTTTAATATTACTTATTAAATAGCTACTGCTACTGTACCCCTATTTAGTAATTGGAAATGTATGCATACTAAATCGATATCTGGGGAATTATTATTATTCGGTTTTGGTTCTGTTTACCTTGCCTTAATGATTGTGTATTGTTGCATAGAAATTCAATTTATGGCATCTGAATGGAGCGAGTGTGCAAGTCATGCGGACGGCTACCTGTTGTCGATGCTCGCTGGACACATCATAGATAACAAATTGATACTTTATTTTGTTAGGTACTTGAATCCTGTAGAGTAAGCAACTTTTTGGCAAAGATGATTTTACATATGAAAGAAACATGTATTTCTTGTATCTAATATGAAAGATTATTTTGTTTACAATTAGAAAAAAACTAGTTAGGTTATAAGTGTTCTAATACCTGCATAAATAAGTTAGCGACCTAGGAGCATTTCTTAATACACACATCTTTAAAAGTAGATCGAAAGCGTGATACCTATGCAGTCATATTTGTGTACTTACCTTTCGTTAATCGCCGAGGCACTGTTAAATTTTTAGTTCATATACCTACAGATTAGTTATTGTGTTATAGCATGTCTTTATATAGGCATAATTGCGTTCAATTTAATACACGTTAACGGTCCATAGAATCTGATTTCGACTAGCGTGCTTATTTTAAGGCATTTTAGCATCTCTAAGTGTAAAGAAAATGCTGAGAGCTCTATGAGATACGATCAATACTTCACCACCATGTGATAATTAAGTACATTGTTTTTTTTGTCGACCCTGACCTGAATTCTTGTGTCTGCATATTGGCAAAGCTAAAAAAACAAGGGAGCAAAATGGTTCATTTACGGTTAGGGCGTACAATCGAACACACTGTTAACTGTACATTTGTAAACGGATGTCAACTTTATTGTAACGTGTTTATGCAACCACTGGGTCCAACACCCGATTTATGGAGGAGGTAGACCAAGCCACTGCGTAGATGCGGCAAGTTACACAAAAGCTCCCATTGGGTCGAAGTGTATCCTAAAGGACCCCTAATACCAAGATAAGATATTGCAACGTGTTAAAGTCTATGGGTGGTCAGTAGGCTTATGTCGGTCAGAACCGAAGAACTAAAAGGAATGAAATCCCACCTCGGACCGATAAGAACTAGTTCCTCTTAAGCGCTCTTAATCGGTATTCGATCCTTTAGTTCAGTAGTCGATACATCGATTGGGAGCGAATGATCGAATGAGTCAAAATCAAATATTAAATAGCTATATATTTCTTTCCTTTAGATCTCGAGATTTGCTCCTGAACTAAAGGAACTATAAGACCGAACTAGTTCCTTTGACCGATTGACCGAGATCGGAGCGCTCTTTTCAAAGAACGAGCGGGCGGGCGGGTTTCTCTAGTGGTCAGTTAACAGTGGCTTTGTTTGTGCGATGAACCCAGGGCGATGTGAAGGATCTAAGTGTAGCGAGGGATTCTAAACTTAATAATTTGCTTACGTGTGACACATACTGCTTTTGCACGCTAACTATTTGGACTGTTTGCATTGGGAAAATTTATCCTGTGGACAATATTTCTGCAAAATTAGGATAATGACCAAAAATTTCAAAAAAATACTTAAGTTCTAGAACAGAAAAGTACCACTTTGATCCCTTCTACGTGGTAAGAAAAGGTTTGTTTTAATAGGAGGTGGGAAAAATACTTTTGAGATTTGGATAGGATTGTATCCCGGTTTGGCCAGCCGGTCCGAGAGGCTAGTAATATACATTTATGAGTCGGCCCCTCTTGCCCCATTTAAAGATTATTCACGGGCCGACACAAATTGCTTTATAATGTTCTAGCAAATCACTGTTATTATGGGAAAGTAATTTCAATAACTCGACACAACATACGTAAACGGGTTGAAAAGTAAATTATTTAACGACTTTCCTTTAACCCTCACAAAACGGGACATTCAAATTTCGAAACAATAATCTGTTTAGCAATATTTTTCTTTTCTAGTCTAGTGGACTCGCTCGCAACTACGTTCACAGAGATAAAATTAATCCCATCTAAAACATTACATGTAAAAAGATCATCTCAAAACTTTTTTGTTGTAGTAGAACTGCGTTGCGAGACTTGCATCTTTTTATATGTTATGTTTTTGATGGGATATCATTTCTTTTTGTAAGTGGTCTTCCTTTAATTATTACGTTCCAATCCATTCTTTTCAATTTGAACTGCAAAACGAACTTTGTAATCGCATGTATTTGTATAGGATTAAAATCACAACATGTTTAGGTTTTTAAGGACTTGATAGGCTAAAAACTACCTATGTTTAAAATTTGGAGCCTGTGAGTCCGCTAGAAGTACCTTAGAATTATGATGATCATCAGTCAGTGAATCAGTGAGTCAGTCAGTCAGTGACAAAACTAAGGAACTTAGACATGCAATAGTTCTTAAACTACACATTCAAATTGAATGATATTAAGAATATATCGCATGTTGAGAACGAAACTAACCCAACTCAAAAAAGCAGATTTGTGGGAAATCGCAAAAAACGTGGACAAACCTAATAGTCAATAACATTTTTGCGATTTCCCACAAATCAGCTTTTTTGAGTTGGGTCAGTTTCGTTCTCAACTTGCGATATATATAAGTCTTATTGTGCCCTATATATCCCTGAAATTTCAGGGTTCTAGCTTTAGCCAATACATAATTACGGGAGGCTGAAAATGGCCTGAATGGCTTCGAGAAAAGGATGGTAGGGCCGTGCCTTTGTTTTGCTCGACTTGCACTGCCGTGCCCCCAGATAAGCTAAAAAAGTATCCCTTTTTTAACTCCGTACTTAGTCGGGCAACAAGTATCCTATGTGTCAACCGGGGCCGTAATCTAACTGTAGGTACACCAAATTTCATGGAAATTTCAAAATAGTCTGACAGCTTTGGCATTTTGTTACGATTAATTGTATGCACTAGATGTTTCGCACATAGAGAGAAAATAAAAAAAAATATTTAAAAATGAAATCGACTTCAAGAAAGGAAGAAATAAAATAATTTTGGGGTCGGTGCTGTCATACCTACTACGTTTATTCCAAATATTAAGGCTGGCACCGACCTCAGATCAATTTTATTTCTTCCTTTTTTGAAGTCGTTCTTATTTTATTTTCAGTAGTAATCTAACATAGGTGTTGGATTACGCCTACGACACGTTTCCCTAGTGACTGATACTCTATTAATTCGTCATTTCAAAAACTACTCAACCGATTTTGATGATACTTGGACAGTACAGTTTCCTAAGTAGGTCTATATACCTAGCCCAACTAAAAAAGATTTTTTACAATGCAACGTATAGTTTTTGTGATATGCGCGGACAAACATACAAACATACATACATTTACGAAATTTGGCAGACATGTTTAGAAGCTGGTATAGACTAACATATTTATGTGCGATAGGCTACTTGATGACAGTTCAAATCAGCTTCTGTTTATGAAGTGTCAAAACGCTCAGAAAGTATGCAGTTTAATATGAAATACTGACTTGTGATGTCATGCTCAACATGGTGTTTATTTTATTTTTTGTAATTTTCAAATCACCGAGTCACCGAGACACGAAAATTTGTGTATATACTTAATTGATTTTATTCGAGTAGTTTTATAAACGTAACTTGATGGGTACATTTAACTAATTCATTTTGATTGTGGTCAAATACCCTATTCTGACAATATTAGGAGCATATACACGAGTCGAATAAATAACCTCCGTTTTTTTTTAATCTTTTAATATACAGATGACACCCAATATAAGTTTGATAGAGGACATTCTGCATTAGACGTAGATGATAGACAACTTGTTAGCGTGATAAATTGAATAAGTGCAATAGCGACCTATCGTTTCCAGAATTCCCGATTATAGGGTATTTCCATAGATATTCTATTCCCAGCGCGGTACAGTCGTTCAGTTATTTTTAATAGCTACTTGGTCCTGTCAGATTTGCACTCGATATCGTGTGTGATGATGAGATACCATACCAAATTTTCCATTTTGACTAAATTTTCCTTTTTGCCTGAAATGTCTCGTTTTACTGAATTTCACAACATCATAAATAGCAACATTAGATTCAAAAAATTTGTTGTTGTGGTTTTTTTATGAGACATGAACGGAACTAGATTATTTTCAACTACACGCTATATATGTAGTTACTCCGACTCAATTTAACAGAAAATCATGACGCTAGTTCAACCACATTTTAATGCATTTTTGGGCTAGACATATTTATATTCAATCCTCAAAACATAATTCTTTATTAGATTTAAATCTAAATAATAATAATTATTCAATTCCTAAAAGCCCAAGAATGTTCCCGACAAACACAATTATTTTTAGTAATTGCGTTCGCGCCGTATCCTGATTAAACCAGCGCGTGATTGACAAGTGCGTTTATTTAGAGCATTGTAATTATAACTGGAACCATTACGTAGTTAATAAATGACCTCCTAAGTCATTAATCACAGAGTGATTACGGACCCAATTATCCGACTTGAATTATCCCTTTGTAATGACCCAACATACTAATATTTACAAAGGCTTTGTAAGGACGATGACCGTTTCAACGTGTGACTTCGATTTTATGAACCAATCACAAACGGCACGTATTTTTTATACCGATTTACGTTTTGCGCGACATGTAGATGAAATGTTGTAGTTATGCTAATTTCTTCAATTCGCTTCTGTATGCAAGTGTGTTTCTGTACACTTAGTACCTACCCAAATATGGATGATTATTTTCCCTTAACAAACCTATGGTAAATTATTGGTTACCTATGTCATTTTAATAATATCCTTAAATTAACTGATACAATTATTAATAAAAAATGCAGATGTGTATCTGTGGGCACGGTAGTTCCCCCTCCAAGACGAGCCAAGTTGAACTTTTCAGGATGAATTTATTACGCTTAGGTACTCGTGTTTAAGCATTCCGCTATTGTTCTAAACCGGTCTCGAAAACCTGCAAAATATCAAGCAATACTCATACGTAATCACCATAATCGCGTTGATTAACACGTTGTAAAACAAAACTAGAGGCATAAAAAAATATTTTGTAAGTATGTCTAGTTAAGTATAACGCCATTTTTCTATGTTTCAGACCCGTTTTTTGCTGAGCCTGGCTCTGATAGCCTCATCAGAAGCCTTCTTCCTGAAGTGGGGCTCAGATACGTCGTAAGTACTCTTATTTAAAACCTTAAACATTACACACACATTACCAAAATATGCATAAGTAACTAACCGATTATTATTTGCGACTGCATTCTCACAAAATCTTATCATATCGTAAATCTTCTCCTAGTTAGGATTGATTGTTAATAAACATGTGATATTTTTTATGGCTTAGCGATTTCAAAATGCTAATATTGCGAACTTCATATTTTAACCAAATAATTAATGTGCTTTGTCCGGATTATTCCTTTTGGGAAACATGCGTTTTTTGTTGTTTAGGAAGGAAGACCAAACTCACCTTTGCACTTACAGTATTAGTAAAAATAATGATTTCATTCATCGTGGTGTTCAGTGAGTAAATATAACAATGACTGGTTTTATTTCCGTACGCAACTCAAAAACATGTCTTCCTATATGTTTGCCTCTTCGTAAACTTCCTTTTATATTTTGTACTTTTCTGGCTTAAATACAGCCTTTGTCACGTTTGTTTAATTTATAATGAGACCTAAATATCTTGCCTAAGATTTATTTTATTTTCAACGTTAAGATTATAAATACCTTTGCCACCCCTCCTGGTCAATACCATCCCAATGGATGGAAACTTTGCATTTATATTCATCTAAAAGGGTTACGTGGTTACTTCATGCCCTCGTCACCTATATAACCTAAACATAACGTTGTGGAAAATTTCACTTTTAATCTACCCTAGTATATAATAAGTACTTACATATATTCCTACTTATGATTATTACTCAAACCAATTTATTTATCTTTGCTAATAGTTAATGTATAATCAATAGAGTGTGCCTCACAATAGGAACAACGCACATACTTATTACTTACTTATTTTCTTTTTGCCGATGTAATTAAACTGGCTTGCGATTCCGGAACTACGATTAATGCGAGACCTACATTATACAATCATCTGTTCTCTTTTTTGCTTGTGCGCCGTTTTTCGGCTCCCACCCCACCGGAACGGAAGCCTATTAGTTCAATATTTTGCCGTATCAACATTCACAAAAATAAACTGCTAAGTTATAGTTTTAGTAGATTAGGGTTCTACGCTGCCGACCGTCTTTTGTCAACCGAGCCAGGAGCTTTCGGTTGATCGTTTAGTGTGTGCATCGACCACTCTTCATGTTATTTTTATTCAAGCGGGCTAGTTTTTCGCAGCTTGACGTCTCAAAAGTGCCTATTTTGCGTGTACTAAACATTGATGATGTCATCATCATATTGGTATTGTTCTTTTTTAGTCAATCACGTTATTATGTCAGTTCCGCAAAAGAAGTTACTTATAGTACATTACATAACTAGGGTGGTAATACTATGAAACGCCGAGATCGCAGAAGTTTGTGGCCCGAGCTGCAAGCGAGGGACGTAAATATGCGATCGAGGGCTTGATTTATTACCTCCCGCATTGTGTACATCATTTTATGTCTACACTTGGCCAGAAAGCGGCTTTTTCCGTACGCGCAGCGTGCGGAAAAAGTCACTTTATGGCCAGGTGTGGCATAATAATAATTTTTATAGAGAGTGAAGTGCGACGATCCACCTTTATGACCAGTTTCTGAATACCTAATTCATACTATGATGAAGTTTTTAAACAAATATCCCAAGAGGTTTAAAATCCCTGTATGTCTGGACTTAGGGACCTTCAGTGTACTATTTACTGTTTACAACCTTATAAGAAAATTTTGCAGTATGTGAATTAATTCTAGACCATTCTTTTCAAAAGCTGGAAATTCTAATGAAAGAGGCTCAAAATTGGAGTCGTAAGATAAACGTCCTCGTGTTTGATTGAGACGCTAATGCGCAATAGTTGATACCCTGCTGTCACCTTCATTGTTAATGACATAACATCCAGGATGTCAACTACAGGGACAGTGTCAAGCAGTCGGAAGTCTACCTTACGGACTCTCAAGAAAATATTACCAAATTTTCTACTCACTATCATGTGTAAAATTTTCACTACTTAATTACATATTGCACCTTATTGCATTTATGAAGTGAAAACCTAATATTATGAAACTTATAAAATTTCCCTATCTCGCAATCGCAACGCAACAGCATTTTATTTGTATTTCGTCTCGTTTGTTTCAGCAGACAGCCAACGTCACCGAAATGGGTTCAGGCTATGTCGCCAAACATGCCCGCTCCCTACCGGTACCAGTATTACATGCCGTACGAACAACCCCGCAAGGTGTACCAGATGGCGCCCCAACAGTACCAGCCTGAGATGCCGATGCACGCGCCCCAGAGTATAGCGCCTATCCCCATCAGTGTCCCGGCGGGCGCCAGCCTGACCCCCGTGTCCCTTCAACACGTCCAACTCGTACCCTGCATGTGCCCCGTCGCCCCAGAAGAGGCTGAAAAGCTACAGGAACAAGTCGGCCCTGGACCCTACTTGGCCCAAACATACACCCCCCAGTCATTCTCCTCCCCCCAACAAATGACTGTCACCGCTACCGACAATACCAAAACGTCACCTAACCAATAGGAATCTTAAACCCTAAAAGCCCCTATGTAGCAAGAAGTTCGCCGTATCGCGCCTGTTTTGATTTTCACGCGCTTTCGATGCGGAGCGCTGCCGGTGGATTACCTGTAGAAGGGTTATTTCAATATTATTAAGTATCCCACCAAATGATTTTATGTTTTGTAATTTATTTTTATTTATATTTCTTATGCGAAGACTGATAGAGTTAGCGAAAATGTATTTTCTTCACTAATAAAGTAATTTAAAAATAACTTTTTTTTGTTTTATTTTGACTAATTTTACAATAGAAACGCACGATTTGTTCGAGCATACTCGTAATTCCATGCAAAATTCTAAAAACGCCGATGTAAATTTATAATTTTGAATGGCAACATGAATCAAATGATTGCCAATTTGGAAATCAGTATTACGACACCGCTCAGATAAACGTAACAAGTGCAAATTGGTGTACGGTGTCGTAAGTTTCCCATTAGTCAGCTGGTATTGGTTCGGATGTGCAGCGCGCAATGCGCACGCGTCTCCTTGCACGAATGCGCCCTGCGCCGGCACTCGGAAATAGTGGGAACATTACGCAAACAAACACTTTCATTGTGTTTTCGATCTCACTAGAATGATACCAACCATACAATCAGAACAAATGGGCTGGTTCACTATTTCACGCTCTACCTCCCGCTGTAAATCTGCCCCTAATTAAGCTGTATTTTTACTTCACTGCATTCGGGGTAAAGATTGTTTGTTTGTTTTCATATTATGAAGATATAATGAGCTCTGTAAGTATACCTGTTATTTAAATATTCTCAGAATGCCTCTACAAACGTGGATAACGACAGGTCTGTCCTGTAATGAATGACGATACGTCATTATTTTACCATAGTACAATAAGTTTCTACTTATTCGTTGTAAGTGCAGGCATAAATTGTTATCTGTTCGTTTATGTTTGTTATAAGTATATTTAGGTACTTCTGTTGTTTCTCCAATAAATCTGGTCGCATGGCAGTGCCCCCGCCAAGTCGAGTAAAACAATGGCAGGGCCGCACCATCCTTTTCTCGAAGCCATTCAGGCCATTTTCAACTTCCTGTAATTTTGTGCTGGCTAAAGATAGAACTCTGAGATTTCATCTAGGTATATATAGGGCATAATATGACTTAACCAAGTCAGTACCGGGGGAGTGTCCACAGAACTCGATTTCCACCGACTTGCCTGTAACTTAACCGTGGAGGAACACATTTTATAGTTCTCCAATAAAGAATCCTCCAAGGTTAAATAGGCAAGTCGGTGGAAATCGAGTTCTGTGGAAAGCCCCCGGTACTGACTTTAACGTTACATCTCAAAACTTTTTTGTTGTAGTAGAATTGCGTTGGGAAACTTGCATTTTTTTACATGTAATGTTTTTGATGGGAGAAATAATGCAGCCATAAATCAGAGATTTGGGTCAAAAATATTTTTAGTATGAGTTAAGGTTGTATAACTAAGTCTTTCCTGTGGACATTATAAAATTGTTAGGCTTTAAAGCCTAATTTTCTTACTGGATCCTCATAGACTTATACAACCTGTATGATAAAAGGATAAGTAAAATGTACCCAAACCGTTAACTTTTGTATAATCCACAGAAAAGACGCCCGTTTTCCTGAACGTGTATGACCCATTTATCCGCCAATTGTCGTTTCAATGGCGATACACTAAATCACTAAGTACTAGAACTACTACTTTACAGACTTCGCCTCGACAAATGTGGAGGATGAGATGCGCTCCGACGCGGTGGTCTCTACTGTTGTTATTTATACTGTAACTAGATCTTCAAACTGAATAAGTTTCTGCTAAAAATATTTTTTGAGACAAGCTTTTATTGCTGACTGTCCTTTTTTAGGGTTTCGTAGTCAAAGTGGCAAAAACGGAACCCTTATAGTTTCGTCATGTCCGTCCGTCCGTCTGTCCGTATGTCACAGGCATTTTACTCAAATACTACACGATGGATATTGATGAAATTTGGAATAAGTATAGGTGTCTTGTATGAGCCGCTACTTAGTTTGGTAGTTAAATAACTAAAATAAATAATCAACGTGTGGTACATAGTTCGACAGCTCTTTTAAAAACATTAACGTTCTTAAATAATGTTTTTGATTAAGTGAATACCTTTGGAAATAATCGCTCCGAAAGTTGTGAAAATTGTGTCCCCCCTCTAACTTCTAAACCGTGAGTCCAAAAAATATAAAAAAAATTACAAAGACAACACTTAATTAATACTTTCAACGAAAATTATTTTCAACAAAATCGGATTAACCGTTTTTGAGTTATTGCCGATAAACTGCGTTTCTCAACAAAAAGACGATTGCTATGAATATACGCTCTTTTGTTGTTGTACTTTTTTTACATCGTATTTTTTACCTTATAGGTACGGCTATGGAACCCTACACTAAACATGGTCCGACATGCTCTTGGCCAGTTTGTATACTCTTAAACTGCACGTCAAAGCTAATCAAATGAGCCCAAACACGGTGAATTTATCTTGTGTAGGCAATTTAGATGATCCTATAGCTACCCGGCTCCATCATCAGATTATCTTCATGTCAATTTTCAATGAGTATGTGTGTGTAATATGGTATCATGTCATTTTATTTCCATATCCTTGCAAAATTTCAGCTCAATCGGAAACAGGGAAGTGGGTCAAATTTAACTTATTAGTGACACACCGGGACAGGTGAAAGTAAATATAAAAAAAGCTTGTAAAACAAATCGGACAAATCTATCGGTATTTTCTCGGATGCGGATTAGCTTGCTGTAATCACGCTCATAATGTTATTCCGTACCAATATCATACGATCGGATTGTAATTACGCCTACTTATAACGATTTAGCTACGTAATATCAACAAATAAAACATACTACCTACTAATACAAAAAGTCCCACGAATGTAGTGTAATCGATTACGATTGGCTTTGTCTATTCGTAAGCAGTGATTTCGTTCCATCAGCACGTCATGGGCGAATGTTGCGTAAGCTGCAGGAACTCGCGACTGAAGCAAGTAGCTGTGACGGATCGGGCAAGCCTGCGGAACCATTGCCTGTCGCCTGTTCAGATGCCAGACTTTAAGCGATGGCACTGTGCGAATAAGAACATTTGCAGTCGATTAAAATCGGTCATAGAACCCGATAAACCCCAACATGCCGCTTTAAGATATTTTAATGACTTTGTGGTTCTTGAAGAAAATTTAAGTCAAATTGAGAGTACCCATGCTTTGCTCTTGGCCACTGGTCGATCGTATTTGTGTCGCTCGCAAAGAACAGAGTCATAAGTCATTGGTCAATAACTCATAAACAGGGTCATGAACATGAGACTTTTTTTCATAAAACCTCCTTTTTACCTTTGTAGACTTAACTTAGACAGACTCTAGATTTATACCAAGGTGTGTTTGCTTATGGTATTATATTTATTTTCTCTATGCGTTGTAGTATGGTATCAAAACTCCTGTCATGAGCGTGAAGGCTATCATATGTCAACAAGTCATAAAATCGAACTATTATTATAGCAATAATGGATAAGTGGAGCAAATTTCTCCATGGAATTTATTTACAATATGTATAAGGGTAATGCGATGCACCAACAGACTTTCTGAAGCGGAACTTGAGTTCAAAATCGTTAATTTGAAGCAGTGGTACATGCCGATCGATTTAAACTCTGCTTTCCATAATAATAAAGTTCTATCTATAAGAAAATTAGATGATATTCTAGAACGATCGCGCCGAAAAGATTTACAGGGAGCCCGCAGTATTGACGAGGTCCTGATTTGTGCTTTAACGCTAATATACTACTTCGGTATGCGATTGAAACTAAGTAGATCGACTCCTAAG
Source organism: Eudemis profundana (assembly GCA_947034925.1). Taxonomy (NCBI): domain Eukaryota; kingdom Metazoa; phylum Arthropoda; class Insecta; order Lepidoptera; family Tortricidae; genus Eudemis; species Eudemis profundana. Next base: position 39,413,494 of record OX344794.1, read on the forward strand.
CATTTTCCCCAGTGGTGTAGTAAAAGACAGTTTCTTAAGGCGGAAACTGTCTTTCAAAAAACAATGGATAGGTTGCTACCGGAACGCAGTGAAGCGACAATAACAATCATGCTCACGTTTTTCACTGATGTCACATTATGGCCTTTCGAGACTTTTGTTGGGCAAATTTTAGAAATAGTACTGTACTTTATTCGTGGACAAACGACCGTGCTCAATATGATGCTCACAGACATACACAACGAGTTGTTTCACGACGTGACAAGTGCGAGGCATCGCATAAGGGTACTGTATGAGCTGCTGAAAAGTGATCATTTTGTTTTAGAGAAGCGAAACATTTTATTGCCTTTTGTGAATCGTCTCTTAAACTACTATACAAATACCACAGTTGATAAGAGCAGCAAGATAGACGCGCATTCATATGTGAGAAAAGGATTCGAGGTTTGCTTGCGTCGGATCTTCGAGAGGGCTCCTAGTAAATATCGTCTATCGATTATCACCACTGTATTGGATTGGTTCTCTTCACTGAACATCAAAGAACATGACGAATTGGAACTGTTCACATTAGTAAAACATGCTACAGAGGTTTATGAAGTATGCCCATTAACGGAGAGTCTGCCAGAAGGTCTAGTGGTTCGGGTCCTAACTACTTTTGTTGGCTCGCCGGACCCGTTATATAGCCTAGTCGGATGTTGCATAATTCGGCGCCTTCTAGACAGAGAACTGAACGCACAGTATTTAATAGAACCTAAATTGTATTTCGAAGTAACGAAGGTTAGTTTTAAATAGCATAATGTTTTAACGAAGAATGCATATTAATTGAAAGCCTTTTTCCACTCTTCGCTCTTGTATATTATATTATTCTGATATGCGAATATTTTCAGACACAATTAAAACTCGGCAACAGCAATGACGTCGATAAAATGTTTATAAAGCGCCATAGGGACCAATTTCACGAATTTCTCACGTTAGCACTAAAGGAGCACTGTGAGCATAGTGCTAATTTGAAGGCTTTGTCCACTGTGATTTGCTGCATGATCTTAGAAGTGCCGTGCGAACTGACCGCCGCGGCTGCCGCTTGTATGATGATGTTCTTGCAAGATTTTGCGCTGAATGGGAAGGACATCCCTCCTAGATGTAGGCACTGGATGCATGCGATCGTCATTTCTGTCATGTCCCTCATATGTTGGGTGCACAAAGCCCCGATATTGTGCAAGTATGTAAATCAAATAATTACCGTACGTGCAAACGAAGCCCCTCATCTCAACCCGCCTCTGTTACAAGATTACAAAGTAAAGCGCTTAAATGAGTGGACTACAAAAACACTTTTCTTCCAAGATTGGGAACTAAGATACGGACTATGGAAAGCGTTTTCGATATCGCCAAGTTTGATGAGGTCCTTTAATATTTCGTGGTTTTGATTAATCAAATTTTCTTTTTTTTTAAATGTTTTAATAATAACATTTTTCAGTGACTTAATGGGAAGATCACAACGATGAACCGCCGAGGAATATATAGCCGAGCTTGTGTGAAAGAAGTTAATCGAGTAAGTTTTGTAATATTTATAATATACATATATATATTTTTTTGGAAATTTGTGTCTTTCGAATTTTGTATGATGTCTATTATTATGATCGAAAACTATATTCCTAAAGATTTTAGTTGATATTGATTTCAAAATTATCTTATACAATGGCCGAGATATGTCCCAACGTAACAAAACAAACTGCATAGGTAATATTGGCTGTCCAAACGGCAGTCAACAACAATTAACGTACTTATTTTGCATCCCTACTCCGTTGCAGTCAAAAAGTCAAAGTTCTTTATTCTTCAATTTAGGCATATTAAAATGCTCCTATGAATGTCAAGATTTACCACCGTAAGTTAGATGAAGTTGGATGTAGAACTTTTACACGCAATACACTAAGTATTTACTCACTACTTTTGAATTGCAGACCAACGCGTTTTAAAGATGGCATACCTAGCAGTCTAGCTACAACAAAGACGCGAACGGTTTTTTTTTACTTTTAAAAGACAAGAGAGCTAATGTGAACTTTCTCGCGAGCTAATTGATATAAATGTACAATGGTAACAGCATCACGTGTACCTTGTAACATGGTAATGACGGAGTGCAATTTATTGCAACGGTTTCACTCTCGTTTAATGATGAAGTTACTGTCTATGCTTACCGTATCATTTGTAAGATAAATGTCCCAGGGTGAAAATATATAATTTAAGCCCTGTTTCTGACCAGTTCGTTGTTGGGGCGGTAGTCTTGTTTTTACCCGACTGCGGCGAAGCCCAAAGGAGGGTTATGTGTTTGACCTGTATGTATGTATGTATGTCCGTTCCTGTGTCCGCTCGTAGCTACTCAACGGCACATCTGATTTTGATAAATGATACATCATTAGATTTGTCTTGATGGTTTTTTTTTTTTTTTTTTTTTTTTTTTTTTTTTTTTTTTTTTTTTTTTTTTTTTTTTTTTTTTTTTTTTTTTTTTTTTGAAACTGACAAACTCGCAGCCCCTCCTGGGCGTAGCGATTGTCGGACCGGGTGGTTGGCCGTGGCGTTCCCTGGGGTCGAACCAGGTCGCTAGCCAGACCACCCTGAGTTGGTCGGACTGGGTGGGAGCCGGGAGTGCCTGGGGTCGAACCAGGTCACTTAGTCCGGTCCACCTCGATATGATCGGGCTAGGTGGGGGCTACACGCCTGGAGTCGAACCAGGTCGTTTGGCCAGGGCCACCTTGACTTTACGCTGATTGCTCAGAGTGAGCAACGGACCAGCGGGAAGGATGACTCGGGTCATCCTGTCCTTATGTGAACTTGTGTATCGAACTAATTGTCTTGATGGTGCGAGTGGCACTGGGTATGAAGTTCGTTAAAATAAACAAAATGGCGGATTTTATGCAGTTTCAAAGTGCACCGCGGTCGGGTTTTTTTTAGTAAAAATGTGGTTATTGAAGTAACATACCCCTATGTAATAGTCAGTAATTTTCTTTTTGTTAGTTAATCTGTATATATAAAAGGCAAAGTCCTGACTGACTCATCAACGCACAGCCGAAACTACTGAAGTGAAGAACTTGAAACTTTCACAGTAGAATGGTCATATGACGTAGGTGAGAGATAAGAACGGATTTTTCGAAATTCATTCCCTAAGGGGTTCAAATAGGGGTTCAAAATTTGTATGGAGAGACTACGATTTTTTAAGTAAAAGGTTTGAAACTTCGTGCTTAGATTCTTCAATAAAATAAAAGAAAAGCAATTTCACTGTTTTTTGAAATTCGTCCCCTGAGGGGTTAAAATGGGGGTTGAAAGTTTGTATGGAGCGTCTGCGATTTTTAAAGTAAGAGGTTTGAAACTTCATGCTTAGATTCTTCATTAAAATAAAAGAAAAGTAGTTTCACCGTTTTTCGAAATTCATCCCCTGAGGAGTTAAAATGGGGTTTGAAAGTTTGTATGGAGAGTCTGCGATTTTTAAAATAAGTGGTTTAAAAGATCATGTTTAGACTCTTCATTAGAATAAGAGAAAAGTAGTTTCACCGTGTTTTGAAATTCATCCTCCAAGGGGTTTAAATGGGGGTTCAAAGTTTGTATGGAGAGTCTGCGAATTTTAAAGTAAGTGGTTTGAAAGATCATGTTTAGACTCTTCATAAGAATAAAAGAAAAGTGTTTTCACCGTTTTCCGAAATTCATCCTCCTAGAGGTTTCAATGGGGGTTGAAAGTTGGTATCGGGACTCTGCGATCTTTTTAAGTAAGAGGTTTGAAACTTCATGTTTAGATTCTTCATTTAAATCAATGAAGAGTAATTTCACCGTGTTTTGAAATTCATTCTCTAAGGGATTTAAATGGGGGTTGAAAGTTGGTACCGGGACTCTACGATCTTTTTAAGTAAGAGGTATGAAACTTCATGTTTAAATTCTTCATTGTTTTAAAAGAAGAGTGAAAATACCCGTCTTTTGAAATTCATCCCCGAAAAGCTTAAATAGGGTTTGAGAGTTTGTATCGGGAATATATGATTTTTACATTAGGAGATCTAAGACATCATAGATAGACTTTTCATAATGAGCCAAGAAAAGCCATTATTACCGTTTTCCGAAATTCATCTAATTTAGGAATTAAATAGAGGTTGAAAGTTTGAAACACAGAACGAAAACATAAAGATCTAGAAACTTTACATGTGCAGAGGTTCTTATTTCCCTTGAGGGGTTTAAAAGGGTTGAATATTTGCATGGGAAGGTTTGAAACTTTATGTATAGACTGTTTATTAAATTTAAAGAAGTGATTCCATAGTTTTTCAAAATTCATTCCTTAAGGGACTAAAGTCGGAGTTGAAATTTGTATACTTGGGACATGATTTTTAAAGTAGGAGATCTGTGACTTGATATGTAAACCCTTCATTATATGTCAAGAAAAGTAACTTTGCCGGTTTTCGAAATTCATACTCATTTAAATGGAGTTAAATGGGGCTGAAGAATTTGAATTTGGACAGAGTCATTAACTACTAAACCTAGAAACTTGAAATATGCTGAGTACATTATTTATATTATATACCACGTAAAAAGAATAAAAAAGTGTTTTTAGAAAATTAATATTTTAAAGGTATTAAAGTTTGTATAGAGAATGGTTCTTACAGTTAGAGGTAAAATGTTACATAAAAATCCTATTTACTAGAAACTCATCCCCAGGGGGACAAAAGGGGTTTCTTCTTAGGGGGTAGTTACTGCTTCGCGCACGGCCAGTTTTACGTGGTTTTGGTTATGTAGAAAGCGGCACTACTATGGCTTGCGGTAAAATAGGTATATGCACCTTTGACCACCCACATGGGTATTCGAATTTTACGCGGACAAAGTCGCGGGCAACAGCTAGTATACAATATACATGTTAACATACACTTCTCAAAATGAAAACTTTATGTCGCTTGACGTTCTAGTCTCTTGTTTTATACCCGAATGCTCCATAGCATTCGGGTATAAAACAACAGGTTGTGGTGCGGATTCCTTCCAGTATTTTAGGCATACTTAACAATAGATGCGAGCCCGAAAAATACTATTTTCAACACACTTGCTTATAAAGTGGCTCTTATTTCATTGTTCTTACGCACGGAACGCAGCTTATTAACGCACAATTGTGCTTTTTTACTTTACATTACCGCACTAGTGTAGTAATTACCGCAAATTAACCGATGAGAGCACGCCGCGGGGCTCGGCCGGCGGACATTATTTCCGCGCCGCTCATCGCCGAGGTCGCGTACCTACATGACGCGCGCCCCGCACTACACCATGCCTGGAGGTGTTGTTAGATAACCCACAAAATAAATACAAACTAGAAGAAGTAGAGAAGTTAGAAATGAGAATGTTGAAGATCGATAAGTATTATTGTTTTATTCGCAAGCGTGTTGAATAACTTCGTACGACATTCGTGAGTATTGGTCATTACAGTCTCGGTTATTATAGCTCTCGCCTGAGAGCTCGGACTGTGCAATACAGCCTTGACTGTAATGACCAACATAGCCCACTCGTATCTTAATACACGTACATATGACAGGCGACGTCATTCTCAGAATCTGTTCTGAAATTTATAGGTCTTCGGGTGCAGCGCTTAAGCCTACTTTACGCAGGTTTGGGATTTAGCCATTTGTGACTAAAACGCAATAGACGCAGTTTAACAAATCAATCCTGCGAATTGTGTAAAATCCATTATACGAGTTGACAAATTTGCAATCGAGCCCTACTTTATGGTTTGCGTCACTTCAATTTGATGATATTGCCTTTTGACAATAATCTACGCTGTGCAACTTTTACAGCGACAAATTATCGATGCAACTTGTTTATGGAAAATTTAAGAATTACTACATCTTTTTATTTGTGTACACTCTAAAAAATCTGAGCCAACTTAGAGAGATTTTCTCTTTGTTGACGTAAACTTAAATAAAACAAACAAGATATTAAATATATCAACGAAAGCTGATTAATTAAAACAGCAAGTTCATTAGTGATTAAAACAGCAATCTAGAATCTTGATAATTTTAACAAATATATTCCTTGTTTCTATCATTATTTCCTTCTTTGTATGATTCGATCATGTTTAATTAGTTGCCTTATACATCAATGTTTGTTGAATCAAATCAGAACACGGTTAATTGAACTATGATAAGCAATCAATATCATCTTAGTTGGTGCATCTAACGTATTGTTAGGCTCGTATGGAATCAAGATGCTTGATTATAATATAACTATCACAATTTTGTTAGGAGCAAACAATTTTTTTTAGAGTGTAATGGAAAAATACACTTTTCAGTTCAGAGTCTTTTATTTCTAGACAACCTAAGATTTTTAACCGAGCTTTTAGGATAAAAGTACGCTTTCTATTATACATCAATCTCATCTATGATACTTCAGTGTCACCCAGATAATTATTATCCAACTGACGTACATTTTTCACTGAATACCAATTAAATAATAACTATGTACTTTATGAACGACACTAAAATTTAATAATACATGCCCACTATTCTTATTGCAAACATATGTAATTCATTACTACCGGAACTAGTGTCAATTTCACAACAATCTAGAAAAGTCTTATCCCGCTGTTGTCGGATCAATGAAAAGAGATAGCGCTGTGAAAACTTCGCTGAAACGGGACGAAAAATGCATGTGCTCCCGAATCAGTGCATTCGTGGACTGCATTCATGCAAGGCATATATAAGTATTGACAGAGGCATCGGCTTTCATTGTATATCGGCACTTGGAGTTGTGAACATCATATTCGCGCAAGCGTGGGAAAGTGGTTTTCCGGAATCGCAGCGCCCGCGCTTTATTGATCGGTGATTCGCACGTTTCTCTCGACGCTTTTTGCCCTAAGAGTTACATATGTTAACTTGTGCTTTCCACTATATTGTTAGTTGACAATAGTCCCGCTATAATGGATTGTCGAACAGTGGTAAGTGGTGTTTGTGCGCTTCACACATTTTTGCTCGATTATTAATTAACCTAAATGCATCTTCATGTTATATGACTTTATTAGCTAGTTTACATACACACTTGCGACTCGTCATCAATCATGCTCGTGATATCTGAAGATTATCATCTGAATGCATCAATTAGCAGCGCTATTATTATGTCAATGTAAAACTGCTGTTAGAATTCTCCACGTGAGATTACACCAATTAATCAGCATGTGTTATTTATATGTTTGTTAACACGCTCAACAATAGGCGCAATCGTTTTATTTTATGGACTTTTAAATGTACGATCGTTATTAGAATCTTACATTAGTTAAGCTAATGATTTCGCCATTAGAATGTAGTAAATATATGTTATTTCCTTTTCAGCTGTTGTTCTGTTTAGTCGTCCTGTTGGCGGTGCTCTTCAGTCCTGCTGAAGGGTTAGTCTTCTTTACTTATTTTGCTTCAACTTTTATGTTGACAAAGAGTACATATTGCAGAAAATAGTTTTATTTGAGAATAGCAAGGGCTGGCAAGAGTAGTGCCATCAACCCATCATGCAAAACAGGCGCATGTTTGTCGTCGAGTTGCGGAAAACAAGCCCGCGTAAACCTATAACCTATTTGAGAATATTGACATAATTTTTCCAAATAATATAAAACAGTTTTCATGGCAATGTTACTATCCAGATACCGTTGCTAATCAACTCCTGGTCTCCTGAAACCAAAAAAATACGGAAAGTCACCAGTATCATAATTAGAGCCTGATAACTTAGAGATCGCAGCGCAATGGCTAGATTTCAAATCATGACCAACTAGATTTTCATAATAACATAGATTTCGATGTTAATATGATTTTTCATACATTTTAATAACACTGGCACAGATAACACGCTCATGTTATATTGTTGGTTGCAATAATGATGGTCATTTTATTCGGTTTTAGATAGAACGCATAAAAGAGAATTTATGATATGGGTGTAAACTTTCAGAATTGTGTCCTAAAATATTAACTTTTCGTATCGGTAGTCCAAAAATGGCAAATATTTGTTGAATTACACGCCCTCGGTAGCCGGAAACCATTGTAAATAGGTAGCATGATCGTGAATCGCACGCACAAATTACCCGCTCATGTGTGACGGGACCTGTTCTTCATTTGGCCACGGCATTCAACTAGCAACCTTATTATGAACGAAAAACAGTTCAAAATTAATAGAAACGGTAATAGTCGCGTGGTAACCGTAAATATTTACAATTTCGCGCGTGAAGACGTTTATTACATAAAATCGAGAAGTTTCTGTAACATACGTAACGGCTACGTACCTACCGTACCTTCGCTATTCATTTACGTCTTTGCAAAAAATAGTGAAGAAAATTTCTACGTCGTTAACAGTTACATGAGTTTTTCACTCCACTGTTGTGATTACCTTTAGTAAGAGTACATAAAAAGCGTGTATTGTGTGAGTGTTCAGGCCTCATTGTTTACAAAGCTCGGCCTCGTGAGTTCGCCAAGCAGCTATATTGAAAAAGTTCGGAGCTGTATTAAAGAGAAAACTTGTTATCTGTATTTATTTACTAATTGTCACTTGTTTTCACTTTTGTCCGATACACACTTTGATCACCAACCGATTGTAATACTAATACCGTAATACCTAATATTATGGTCTAAACTATTAATTGTATGTAACACTAATGAAAATCAAGCATTATCCCTTCAGCTCCCTCCTGTGAAAGATTATAAGTCTTATATGCAGGCAAACTTTACTCGTAAGTATTTGAGTTAGATTTCAATCAACTTCCACAAATCTTTCATAATGAAGTTTATATATTGTAAAAGTAGTGACAATATTTTGGTACAAGTTCATTAGGTGGGTAGGTGATGCAATAATTGTAATTCAAACGTAGATCATTGAACTTACCTACTATCTATCTATCATAAAATTTAGAGCAGAGATAATGAATGAATCGCGGTCAACCGAAAAATTGATTTCAAAAATTACACTTAGTCAATACCCGATGATTTACGTATCTATTGAGATGTTTTAATATGTTAAACGCTGTTAATTTTATTTGTGTGTAGACTAATAATTGTGTTAAAAGTATTTAAGGTATGTGTTAAGTACAGTAATATCATAAATTTGTATTATCGTGGGTGTGATAATGTGGTGAATAAATAGATACGGGGTTAATCTCTGTGAAAAGGTCAAAATTATCTAATTACTTAAACGTTGTATTGGAATTTATTTAAAAAAAGTTGTTTCAATCGGAGCTTCGGTGCTTGCATATGAATGATTTTTTTTATACTTTAAAGAGTCGAATAGTTTTAAGACAACTTTATAAAAAACAGGTTCTTAGAGGACTGCGTTTTTGTAAGTTTCTTACCCAAAATTCGTCCTATATTTAATTTAGAATATTTTCATCTTAGTAGTGCTATTTTGCAGAAACCGAGATCTCTTCTTCGGCATTTTCTTTGAACGTCACTCGATCACCGCAATATCCAGAGAACCAAATATGTTCACAGCCTTTTTTCGATAGTCATCCTGTTATTATGATTAAAGAAAAGTTTGGAACACCCTGGTCATACACAGTTTTTAGTATAAGTTAGTGTTTGCATCATGCATCGTTCTTATGGACATCACCATAATTAAGGGCTTAAAGTTTTTTTTTTGCTGGATCCTTTAACTTTAACATACCATGTAGACTAGACCTTTAAGATATAAATCATAATGATATGTAGGTACCATTCTAATACTACTAACTATTTTATTGCCGTTTGGAAAGACGCTCATCTTCTGAATTCCATATGACCCACCAGAATCTGTTTACAGCCGCATGAAGAAAGTCGTCATACACGTGCCGTTCAAAGTGAAGAAGATAAAGCACACGCACACGGTGTACAAGACCATCCACCACCACCACACGCACCACGACCACATAGAACCGATCCTCGCGCACGCGCCCACGGAGGAGCACGAGCACTTCCACCACATGCATCTCCACGAGGACCCGGCCAGTGGGCAGCACACCCAGCCCGTGCCCGGCATCGGCATCCCCGAGTTCCTGCCGGACGTGCCCTTGGACCTGCCTGACGTCTCGCACGAGCTGCACGAGCTGCCCGCCATCCCTAACCGACATATGATCCCGCTGTTCAGAAGAAATTAGGTGAGTATGTTTTACTTCAACTCCATTTACGCCTTTATTCTGGACTGCTAACGCCCAAATTCACCATACGCTAGTAGGTATTAACGACTGATTACTGCTGTTAATATCGACCAATTGATCTGTCAATATCGACAGGCGTAATCAGCTTTTAATAAACCGATAAAACTAACAGTGTAAGGTGAAATTAAATTTAAGCAAAATATAAAGACAAACAAGTAGTCCAACTTCGGCCATTTGGGAGCGCGCGACACGTATTTACACAGACACACGATCGCGAGTCTGTGTGAGTGCCTTCCATACTGGAGCATTCTTGCGTATTCTTAAATCTGCTTGTAGTGGTTCGTAGACGGCGTGCACACATTCAAGTGTGCGATGTACCTTTTGTAGGAATTAAAATCACTGTATTATACTGTGACGTAAGTGTGACACTTTAATCCATGATTTTAAACTCCGAGACCTTGTCTACCCCCCACACCGTCATCCAGAGATGATCTGTTGGAGCTGCTTGACAAAGGAGCTACATACAGACTGCCACTATTTTATAAAAAATAAAATCGGAGACCCTGATCTACACGCAAGATAGGTGCAATATGATACGTAGAGTTGCGGAAAACTAGCACGCGAAAACCTACTACTACTGTGACTTGGGTCATTAGATTGAATCCTAAATAGAACCTCATATTATGCAAAGTGAAATTTCGTCTTCTCAAGTCAACTATAAATTCATCGTTAAAAATTAACTGGCTTACTGATTGGTATGCTAACTTTAACGATAAAGGAGTGATTAGATGTAGCAAATACTATGAATTGCTGGAAATGATGTCAACATCGGGGTGTAACTTATTTGATAAGTGTACTAGACAATAAGTAAAAAATAATCTCTCTGAAAATCAATCTCTCCACTCACACTATCAGTGAATAATATTAATAATAATACTGCATTATGAAGTACTCATACTTTACCCGAGTAAAGTGAGAGCTTTAAAAAAATTAATGATTAATTAACAGTTTTATTACACTAATACAGTAGTAGTTAAAACGCTATATAATCAACTAGGTAACGTAACATTTTATAAGCATATTTAATTATTTTCAGGAAGGAACAACTCACAGAATCTACGAAGAACCAGCCATACTTAAATTATTTGTATGTAATCATCCATTATTTGTAATTTGATACGAATCTATGACCATTCTCGTTGTGAAATTGTAATTAAGATTTTCACTTGAGTACTCAAGCACTGTAAAGTTCACTCATACACTGTGGTTATTTAAAATTTAAGAATAATATTTAAAGGTAAAGTTAAATTTACGTAGAAATAGCGATGTGTACAAAAAGATTGTTACGATTTCCAATTGTTAGTTTATTGCTAAAATAAGTTAGATATAGATAATGCTTAACATGAAAACATGTAACTTCTTTATGCCAAAGACTTGAAGACTTTCATTATTTATTTTCAATATTCGTCTACGCTAGACAAGAACTGAATCTAATTATTTATACATAAACACTAATCATAATAGTATTTTATGCAACAGTTGTATAAGAAGGTTCAAAAAATGCGAATTGCGTGAGTTGCGATACGAGCCGCGAATGCGGCGAGTATCGCAAATAGAGACGCAATGAGCGTTTTTTGACTTAATTATACAACGTTGCATACAATACTTTTTCTACGACAGGTTTTAAAATTATAAAATACAAACAAGGCATAACCTGCAAAGAAGGCAAATATGACGTATGACTGTCAGTATGTGTCTATGGTAAACTTTTTATTTTTTTTATATGAAGTTGACACGCAGTGAATATATTAAAAATACTTTTGTTTTTATGTTGGCATCAATGAATTTAGTTCAGAAAGTTTTGTTTTTCTTAAAAGCCGTAGGATTTTAATTGTTTGTTAAGTTGGTAGTTGTGCATTTTTACCGTAAAGTTAAAATTGAGCGCTTAATCCTTGACCTCAGTTTAACCTAGATTTAGAAGTCTGTGGTTGCTAGCAATAACGTAAAGTGGCTATAACGACACTAGTGCTGTTATGGGGAATAGAGTATAGACTTCTCTGAACTCATATTATGTATGTTCTTATATTTGTGTTCATGACCAAGTAAAAGACAGATAACAGTACAGGAGTAGAAAAAATATATTACGATTAAGAATTAATCGGTTATGAGCGTAGGTAGATACCTACTGAATGTATTTAAATTATTAAATATTACAACACTAAGGGAAGGGAAGACAAATGACTAATTATTTATATTTTATACTATTATTGTCTATAATAACTTCGACTAGACTGTATCTTTAATTTATAGCTTTAGTTTAATAATAAATGGGTCGATAAAATCGAAACGGTGAAATAAAATGAAATTTATTATAACATTTGCGATGCGAAATTTAAATCATAGTTTAATATTTTTAATGCGAATTGGTTATAATTTTTTTTTTTTTACATGAATTTATGTTTATTTTTTGTGTACCTATTTATTATATTTTTATTATATCTTGGGGTGGAAGGCATCAAAGAGTAAGCCGCAATTTAATTCGCTCAATAATATCTGTTCTTTAGGTATAGGTATTAATTATGCTTTTGCACTACACACTTACACAATTTTATTCTAGAAGATGGGCATATACGAATATGAACGCGAAGGAGAAAAAAATCATTCACTTTCATTTAAGATTTCAGGCTTACGCCTTGTGGCCAACACGGGACGTATAATATAGGCTGATGGCTAAGGCACGAAAATAGAAAAAAATCCGAAAAAAATAAATTATTATTTAATTATTCTTTTCATGTTCTCCAACATATAATGAAACCAGTAATTAATTATCAATTTGCTCGAACAAAACTCTACAGAAGTTATGAGGGTTTAGTCACTTTTAATACTTTGAAGGACAATTTCTCCCAACAGGTTGAGTTTGGGCAGCTAAAAAAAAAAACCGGTCAAGTGCGAGTCAGACTCGCTCACCGAGGGTTCCGTACAAACTCGTAAGTAGATACGTGAATAGTTCAACAAAAACTGTATGGCCGTTAGCTTAGTAGGAGCAAATAAGAATGTGTACGATTTTTGAAAATTTCTAAAAAACGATGCAATTTAGGAAAACCGTTTTATTTTTCCTGTAATATTTAGGATGATATTAATAATTGGTAATTATTACAGATTTTTCTGTTCAGTAACTTCGAAGATAATAGGGGGGGAATGGTTTTTTTTTGAACGTTTTTGGTCATAAATCAAAAAGTACAAAATTAAAAAAAAAAACAAAAATTGTTTTGGAATCTACAAATTAAGCCCTTTCATTTGATATCCCACTCAATATAATAGCTCTACTTTTGTTTTTCCACATCCCATTTCGGACCCCTTTAAAAAAAAGTAAAAAAGGTATAAGATTTTTTTTCTATCCAATAGGCTCAAATCAGCGACCGTTAACACTATTCCAAGTTTCAAGTCGATAGCATCAGTAGATCCTGAGATATCTTGCTGTGACAGACGGACAGACAGACAGACAGACAGACAGACAGACAGACAGACAGACAGACAGACAGACAGACAGACAGAGTCGCACCATAAGGGTTCCTTTTTTACCATTTTGGTACGGAACCCTAAAAATATATCGGAGCCGGACAGTTGGGTACCATTCCTTGTAAGTAATATGTAAAACTTTGAATGTAGATGAAACATGCGCACAGATAGATGTTGACATGTTCTGAATTAAGACATAAGAGCTATTAAAATACAAGTCACGAGCGAAGCTGCTGGTAAATCTAGCAATAAAATAAATTGCTGATATAATCATTATCATATTCAATACTTCATACACATATGCAAAAGCAAGGGTGAAGCGATGTAGATAGATAAAAATGAGCTGTTATAAACTGGGTTAAACTTTTTGAAGCAATTCGCCCTTAGGTTAACCATTTAGAATAATAACTATACATAAACGGAATGGAAGCATATGAAAGAAACGTGGTGGCAAAAAACTGTATACTCTTGTAGTCTGGTTTTTAACAAATGGGGTCAACTGTCACGTCTGTTCATGTTCTCTTACGAACAGTAATTTATTGCTGCACTGGCAAATGTTTAACTAAAGGTCATTGGGCGTTTTTGACCCGCTTTCCGAAATTTCGCGTAAATTAGTTGTAAAATAGAGAATTTAATCTCACTTTTCTAAATATGTAATTTGTTTTTATGTATCAACCGGCAGAAAAAAGTTATTCAACAGTATGTGTACGATGTAGTGATAGTTAGCCTAGGGACTGCAATACGGCCACATCTATAAAAAAAGATTTTTTGAGATTATTGTTGATTACTGTCACGTATTAAGTACTTGAAAGTAATCAACAATAATCTCAACAAATTTTTTTGAGACGGCCACATCTAAAAAAAAATTGCTATCACTAGGCGACTTCTGACTTAATTCATTGCAAAAATGCTATAATGATAATATTTTATTTTAATTTTTTTCTCCATTTTCTCATGGTTTACATTTACAAGAATGCGACTCATACCACTGAGTAGCAGATACATTTACCTACATACCTAGCCCTATTTCGTTTGTGTACGCCGTGGGTCATAATTGTCCGAACAAAATGCCCAATGACCTTTATTATATTTTTGAGGTGTTTTATTTATATTTTATGAGTTGTTTTATTAAATTTTTGAAATAGTTTTATGCGTTGCCTTACTTAATTTACCCCACTCTCCCTACCCGAAACTTATGTAAGTACATTTTGTTTATGGCTGTGAAATACTTAATAATACTTATGTATTTATTAACACAAAATAAAAAAAAAAACAGAAAATATAACAACTAGAAGTGTTATCAAGTAAATAGTAATCCAAACATTAAAAATAAAAACAATTATAGAAAAGAATACCCCATCCAGCAGGTCTGCCTGCGGCATAGTCCCCATTACGCTGGCGGCGTCACCTCACTGTATCGAAAACTCGTTGTCATTAAGCAAAGACGAGTATTTCCGGCGCTTGATGTCTTGGGGGTCAGCTGCAGCACCGCGCCGGCTTGTGTGCGGGTTGCCTGGATGTGGGACTGCGCAAACGTGTCGATCGACACACGTTGCGTCCCAAACCAATCCACTGCCCAGTTTCTACCGCACCAGCGAGGTTCCATCAGGACGTTTGCCATCATCCCTTGCCATGCCCGATAGTTCCAGGGTGGCAGGTACAGAGGTAGTGGCAAGCGAGCGACGCCGACGAACCAAGTCATTGATGGCATCGTGGTGGTATAAACGGCCGACGCTTTTTATACAGAGACCATGTCGACCCAACTGATCCACGTCCTTGCCGCAGGCACACGTGTGGGGGCACAGATTCTGGATCCGAGTCTCAAGCATATTGCTATCGATCGTTATACAGCTCGGGTTCAGAACTGTGCCTATCTGTCTCGAGGGAAGAGCGCGAACCCAGTGGCCCGACTTGGACGTGGATTGCCTCTTTGTACCTGTCTTGTTGTTGCTGGGATATCCACATTGGGGCATGAATCACACCAGGATTCCCTGGCCTCCTTTAGGTTCACTATCTCGTCGATGTACGGTCGGCTGCAAAAGTGCATGGACAGATGTCGAACGTATTGCCATAGTATTATGGTTGAAACATGTCCATGCACTTTTGCAGCCGACCGTACCTACATTAACTGCATCTGAGGCACGGTGAGGGGAAACCTAGTGAGAAAACCTGTACATTGTGATAGCTTAATGTGCATAACCATGATGTCGCCGATATTATTTCCTCGGGCAGACACTGTCACTCCAGGATAGATAATTCCCTGGTATCTGACCTACCAAATCTGGAATCATGGCCAAAAGCATTACTTGTTATACCACGCAATACTAATAGACGCAATAAGGGTAGTTCCCGACAGATCAAATTAGTTACTTTTTTAAGGTTTACGTTCAGATGAAATCATGATATGAATTCATATTACTCACACAAATAATTTTTAGTTTAAGTTTTTTTTTTTAATCGTTGAAAACGCAAAAGGTTAATTAATTTTCGGAAGCAGATTTTATAGGCTAGCGTAAAATAATTGATAGTGACTACAGGCAAACACTCTTCGGGTCTTCATACATTCCAGACGGGAGGGAGCCCGTCGCATGGCCTAAAATTGTTTGTCCTAATACTAGAATGCGACTACGCTAAGTTTACAGAGGTCAAAAAAAGGTTTTATTAAAAAAAATGCACATGGCAATATCACAAGAGGAGTAAATAGTCCTGATACTTGGCAAATATCTTTCCGTTTAATAAATATGTAATGTGTACTAGGTATGTATACCAAGGAATTTCTTGAAATAAATATTCAGGACAGTCTTGCACAAATCGATCTAGTCCCAACCAAACTAAGCAATGCTTTATACCAAGGGTTCCCAATCTTTTTCAGCCCGTAGCGCACTTACAAGTTTAGTACTTCGTCACGGCGCCCTACCCTAGTTCGCTCAAAATAGGTATTGTTGCTTTATAGGTACCCGCGAATATTTGTGGTTTTAGATAACTATAGAGGGTCGACTCACGGCGCCCGTCTTTAAATATTACTTTCTACGGTGCACCAGGGCGCCGCGGTGCAAAATTTGGGAACCCCTGCTTTATACATTTACATATTTAAATATAATACTTAAATACATAATAAAATAAAATTTCTCGTATGTCAGGTTTTAGTACCTACCTAAAGTTTTTTATTTAATATTTACACTTAACCGTCAAAAAATATTACCCCATAAAATTTAGGTGTGGTAGATTTCAGGGCTTTAAAATATACCTCACAGTCCGATTGAGTTCAAACTTCGCTTTGATGACATCTGGACTATTCTACCTCAAAGATTCAATGATAGTTCGGAACATCAAGCGATTCCTCAGCTATATTCTGGACGCGTCCCTATTAAAAAGCGAAAGTATGGTGATTTTATAGTATTTTATGCAACAGTTGTATAAGTAGGCTCAAAAAATGCGAATTGCGTGAGTTGCGATACAGCGGCGAGTATCGCAAATAGAGACGCAATGAGCGTTTTTTGACTTAATTATACAACATTGCATACAATACTTTTCTACGACTAGGTTTTAAAATATAAAATACAAAATTAAGCATAACCTGCAAACATGTCAAATATGACGTATGACTGACAGTATGTGTCTATGGTAAACTTTTTTTAATTCGGCGTATACTGGCTAGTGACACGCAGTGACGATATTAAATAGTAGATTGTGTCACAAGGGAGCAAAATGATAAATTTACGGCGAGGGCGTACATTGAATCCTGAACGAAGCGAAGGATTCTACAATTGAATCTTTCTAAAGTAGAATCCGGAGCGTAGTGAGGGATTCGAGTGTTAACGCCCGTGGTAAAAATAATTTTGCTACCTTGTGACACATACTACTTTTCAAACCGACTATGAGGAAAATTTAAATACAAACACTACTTACCAAAATAACGAAATATATAGTTAGTCAAAGAGCATCATACATTTTTAATAAAATGAAATGTTAAATTTATAGTCTCTTATTATTTTATAAAACGTTTATTATTTTTTACGGACGGGACGAATTTACCACTTCCATATTATATTTATGGCCCTCGCCTGCGGCTCGGACCGCAAACACCTGTGATCTGGGCCATTCCTTATTATACCGCCCTCTGTGTGTAATATATTCATAATGCTGTCTATGGTATGGCATATTCTAAGTAGGTTCAAACTAAAAATACCCTGTTGTCCTTGAACAGAAAAGTATCACTTTGATCCCTCTTATGAGGGATCAAAATACTTTTTTCTGAATAGGAGGTGTGAAAAAATGCTTTATGGCACACCTGGCCATAAAGTGGCTTGTTTCGCACGCTGCGCGTACGGAAAAAGCCGCTTTCCGGCCAAGTGTAGACATAAAATGATGTACACAACACGGGAGGTAATAAAGAAAGTCCTCGATCGCATATTTACCTCCCTCGCTTGCAGCTCGGGCTGCAAACATCTGCGATCTCGACCTTTCTTTGTATTACCACCCTAGTTGTGTAATGTACTATTTTTTATGTTGGCATCAATTTAGTTCGGAAAGTTTTGTTTTTTTTTAAAACCGTAGGAATTTAATTGTTTGTTAAGTTGGTAGTTGTGCATTTTTATCGTAAAGTTAGAATTGAGCGCTTAATCCTTGACCTAAGTTTAACCTAAATTTAGAAGTCCGTGGCTGCTAGCTGTATCGTAATGTAACTATGACGACACTAGTCCTGTTATGGGGAATAGAGTATAGACTCATATTATGTATGTTTTCAGATAAAAGTACAGGAGTAGAAAAAATCTCTAAAGCCAAATTTTGCCAAAAGATTTCCATGCATTTTAAGATAGTTTATTGCATGTATAGTTGAGAAAAAATAATTCGAGCCGATCTTTTTTTTACGGAGACACGTTGTTATTTAAGTTCGTATATTGTTACTCTAAGTCTTATATCTCTTATTATATCTCTTAGAGTCTAAGAGAATCTACTTAGTTAATTTAATAAATATAAAAACATACTTTTCGTTTTATTTTGTACCATAAAATAAAAAGCAAAATTATCGCAACTCAACAACGTTCAGTCAATACTAGAACAAAAATCTTGTATCTTGAGAATAACTGTAAATTTAATAAAAAGTGTTTGCGTGAGTTATTCGGATATTTGTAAAATTAAAGAGTGGCTATCAAAGTATCTCATGAAACTAACAAGAACTTATTTTATCAATCACAATAATTTACAGGATGTTTATTGTTCTTCTTAGAAACTTGATGATTTTCAGATACAAGTTTTTTCAAAGTAGTGACGATTTTCTTAAAATATTGACATTAGGTACATGCCTTATGCATATGGCCGCAAAGTACCTCGTTTCCGGTGCAGGTAGATGAAAGGCCTTTAATGGAATTTCATACAAGATTGCCGGCCTAGGCCTGCAAGATTTTTTTTTAATTTCTATTCCACATTTATTTGTGACACTGACACAGCATCACGGCGTTCAGCCATTAAAAATGGTACATTACATTGGTACCGAGGCCAGTAAAGTAAGAAACGTCTTTCGGCCTCCTCGGCTTCACCTCGGCCGACAATTACATGTGATCTGAGGCTTTCTTATTTACTCGGCCCAGGTTTGTTTACTATTTTTTCTGTTCAACGGAGCCAGAAAGCGGCATCTTCGTTTAGCGCAGCGGCCGGCAAGCTGACACTTTCCGGCCGAAGGGCAGAAAAACAATAAACCATGTTTGCTATATTTTGCAGTTTTATTTATGTTAAATCGATATGAAAATAACAAATAACACATTATAAACGATTTCCAATAATTTTAAATTGCAAATTTAACTACACGAATACACTATTAAAATATTTCATCTAATATTCGAAATATTCGCGGTAAAAATGTGTGGGTACTGACACAGTTTTTGGAAAGGATA